>OV702279.1:500026249-510026249 GCA_916181665.1 Avena sativa | reverse complement strand
TTATGAAGGTATGTACTTTGCAATAGCCCTATTAGGCGTCTCGATCAATCTCTATAGATCTTTATGCCTAATATATCTGACGCTTCACCAAGGTCTTTCATAGAAAATTTGCTGTTTAGATAACTTTTAACACTGTTTAAAAGATCTATATCATTTCCAATCAATAATATGTCATCCACATATAATATCAGAAATGCCACATTGCTCCCACTCACTTTCTTGTAAATACAAGCCTCTCCATAAGTTTGGACAAATCCAAACTCTTTGATCACCTCATCAAAGCGGAGATTCCAACTCCGGGATGCTTGTTTCAGTCCATAGATGGATCGCTGAAGCTTGCATACCTTATCAACATCCTTAGGATCGACAAAACCCTTAGGTTGTATCATATACAACTCTTCTTCAATATTACCATTAAGGAACGCGGTTTTGACATCCATCTGCCATATTTCATAATCGAAATATGCAGCAACTGCTAACATAATCCTAACCGACTTTAGCATTGCCACGGGAGAGAATGTCTCATCGTAGTCAACTCCTTGAATTTGTCGAAACCCCTTTGCGACAAGTCGAGCTTTATAGATGGTCACATTACCATCAGCATCAGTTTTTCTTTTGAAAATCCATTTATTCTCAACGGCCTTTTGATCGTGAGGTAAGTCCACCAAGGTCCAAACCTGATTTTCATACATGGATTCCATCTCGGATTTCATGGCTTCTAGCCATTTGTTGGAATCCGGGCTCATCATCGTTCTTCATACGTCGCAGGGTCATCTATTTCATCAATCATAAAATTCATAACAGGATTGTCGTACAGTTCAGTAGTGGCATGTGTCCTGCTTGACCTGTGAGGTTTGGTAGTGTCCTCTTTCGGAGTTTCATGATCATTATCATTAGCTCTCTCTTCATCATGTGTTGTCAACTCCAAAACAATTTCCGGTGCTGCGCTACTCGCCATTTCATGAAGAGAATGTTCAATAACCTCTTCGAGTTCTATCTTCCAACTACTCACACCTTTCACGAGAAACTCCTTCTCAAGAAAGGATCCATTCTTGGCAACAAAAACCTTGCCCTCGGATCTATGATAGAAGGTATACCCAATTGTTTCTTTAGGGTATCCTATGAAGACGCATGTTTCCGCTTTGGGTTCGAATTTATCCGGCTAAAGTTTCTTCACATAAACATCGCATCCCCAAACTTTAAGAAATGACAACTTAGGTTTGTTTTCAAACCATAATTCATACGGTGTCGTTTCAACAGATTTAGACGGTGCCCGATTTAAAGTGAATGCAGTGGTTTCCAGTGCATAACCCCAAAATGACAGTGGCAAGTCAGTCAGAGACATCATAGACCGAACCATATCCAATAGAGTATGATTACGACGTTCTGACACATCATTATGTTGTGGTGTTCCGGCAGGCGTGAGTTGTGAAACTATTCCACACTCTTTCATGTGTGTGCTAAACTCGTAACTTAGATACTCACCTCCATGGTCATACCGCAGAAATTTGATCTTTCTATTACGATGATTTTCCACCTCTTTCTGAAATCCTTTGAACTTTTCAAAGGTTTTAGATTTGTGTTTGATCAAGTAGATATACCCATATCTACTCAAATCATCCGTGAAAGTAACAAAATAACGATATCCACCTCGCACCGACACACTCATTGGACCGCATACGTCAGTATGCATGATTTCCAATAAATCTGCCGCTCGTTCCATTGAACCGGAAAACGACGTTATAGTCATCTTGCCCATAAGGCATGGCTCACATGTATCAAATGATTCAAAATCAAGTGATTCCAAAAGTCCATCAGAATGGAGTTTCTTCATGCGTTTAACGCCAATATGACCTAGACGACAGTGCCACATATATGCAGATATATCATTATCAAGTTTAATCCTTTTAGCATCAACATTATGAATATGCGTAATAGTACTATCGAGATCCAACAGAAATAAACCATTCATCACAGGTGCATGACCATAAAAGTTATCATTCATATAAATCGAACAACCATTGTTTTAGATTTAAAGGAATAACCACTTCGCATCAAACACAATCCGGATACAATGTTCATGCTCAGTGCAGGCACCAAATAAAAATTATTTAGCTTTATCACTAATTCTGACGGCATATGGAGAGGCAGCGTTCCAACGGCGATCACATCAACTCTTGATCCATTGCTGACCCGCATCGTGACCTTATCCCTTGCTAGTTGTCGCTTGTTCCGCAGCCCCTGAATCGAGTTACATATTGATACATTGCAAATTTATCTATAATTTTTTATGCTCCATGCTTGGTTTTATCCACTTTCTTGTGTTTTGTCCACACTTTGGAGTACTTTTCATATGATTTCTTGGGCTAACCTATTAACAAGAGCCACAGTGCCAGCTGCCTGTTTTCTGCTATTTTTTGTTCCAGGAAAGTCAGAAAATGAATATTCTCGGAATTGGACGGGACAAAAGCCAAAGTGCCTATTTTTCTAGAAGACTCCAGGAGCCAGAATACGAGAGGGAGAAGAGCCAGGGGCTGGCCACACCACTCACAGGCGCGGGCGGGACCTGGCCGCGCCAGGGCATGGTGTGGGCCCCCCAGGCATCCCCTCGGTCTCCCTCTTCGCCTATAAGAAGCCTTCTGACCTAAAAACTCCGGGGGGTCGACGTTTTTCTAGAAGGAGTTCCGCTCCGCCGCCACCACCAGATTCCACGAAACAGCACCAGAAACTCCGTTCTGGCACCCTGCCCGGACGGGGAATTGGAGGAGATCATCGCCATCATCATCACCATCGCTTCTCCATCGACCATCCATGTTTCCCCCATCTATGAGTGAGTAATCCCCCGCTGTAGGCTATGGGTATGGTAGGGATTGGATGAGATCGTTCATGTAATGGCATCAGATTGTTAGAGCATGGTGCCTAGTATCTTTTATTAGTGCTTTATGACTTTGTTGCGACTTGTTGTGCTTAATGCTTGTCACTAGGGCCCGAGTGCCATGATTTCAGATCTGAACAAGTTATTGATTCATTATGATAGTATTATTTTTGGTCTTATATACAAGTTGTATACACATGTTGTTGTCTAGAACCAATGGCCCCAAAGTGACATAAATCGGGATAACCAGAGAGAATGGATTTGATGTGAGGATCACATGTGTTCACGGAGTGTTAATGCTTTGCTCCGGTGCTCTATTAAAAGGAGCACCTTAATTGCCAGTAGTTTCCTTGAGGCCCTGCTGCAAATGAGCTGGCAGGACAAAAGATGTTGTGCAAGTTCTCATTGCGAGCACGTATGACTATATATGGAACACATGCCTAGGATTATCTAGTACTTGGATGCTTTATCTTATTTATCTGCAATTGCCCTATGTTCTGATTGTTATGTGAATTGTCTTGTCCATGCAACGCCCGTCCATCCATCCCTATGCCTACCGCACTCGAATCCTACTGTTTACTGCTATTGTTACTGCTGTCTTTACTTTACTGCTGCTGTTACTTCACTATTCCTACTATAAAACTGTTGCTACTGATAAACTGCTGTGAGCAAGATTGTTTCTAGGTGCAGCTGAATTGACAACTCAGTTGTTAAGGCTTATAAATATTCTTTGGCTCCCCTTGTGTCGAATCAATAAATTGGGTTTCACTTCCCTCGAAAATACTGCGATACACCCCCTATACTTGTGGGTCATCAAGACTATTTTCTGGCGCCATTGCCGGGGAGCATAGCTTTATTTATCGAGTCCACTTGGAATCACTATTGTTCAAGCTAAGTTTATTTTCGCCTTGTTTTCTTGTTTCTTTATCAAAAATACAAAAAAAGTAGTTCCTACTCTAGTTGTTATTTTCGTTGGTCTGTTATTGTCTTGCTTTATCATGCTTGTTGTTAATGGTTGGTTTCTTCAAAACTGAAGCTTATTGGCAAGGTGGGTTCACGGAAGATCAAAAATATTATTATAAGGAACACCGCTTGTCACAAAAAGGGAAACACTTATGGGAACAAATTGATAGATACCATCGCTAGAAACGTGTGCTCTACTTATAATGTTACTTATTGCTGTGATAAATCTTGTTGCAGAAAGAGGTATAAACACCTCCCTTTTCAATGTGAGTATAATAATAATGATACTATATCTTCTTATGCTAAAGGAAGACTTTTATGATGCAGAACAAATTGAAGAATTTATTGCTTGGAAGGGTGCTTTTGAACTTGCTAGTTTGCTTGAAAATATTGATGATTCACCTTACAAATATGAGGTTTATGGTATACTTAAATTTTACTTTGATAATTACAAGGATGAAAATGGCTATATTCTTGGATATTTTAATACATGCTTTCCACAAATGGAAGAGACTAATGCCTTGCAGGATCCTATGGAAGAAGAAATTGATGAACCTGAAATCTCATTAGATGAAAAAGAGGAGGAGAGTGATGAACAAAAGGAGGAAGAATGGATTAGCTACCCATGCCTACCTTCTAATGAGAGTAACTATTTATCCCTTATATTATTTGATTGTCCTCCATGCTTACTAAAGAAGGATGAATGTTATGTTCCTGAGGATTCTTTTGAAGATGTTTATAATAAAGCTCTAGTGCTTGTAGATCATGAAAAGCATGCTTCATGTGATAGCTATATTGTTGAGTTAATTCATGAGGCTACTGAAAATTATTATGAGAGAGGAAAATATGGTTGTAGAAGTTTTCATGGCATTGAAACACCTCTCTATGTGCTGAAAGTTTTGAAATTACTCTTGTTTTATCTTCCTATGCCTGTCACTTTGTTCTTTGCGAATTTATTTGCACACAAGATTCCTATGCATAGGAAGCGGGTTAGACTTAAATGTGTTTTGAACCTGCTTCTTGATGCTCTCTTTTACTTCAACTCATATTTCTTATGAGAGCACCCTCTCAAACTATTATGCCTGAAGATGATAATATGTCTATTATTCTCGGGAGACCTTTTCTTAAATACTGCAGGAGCTGTTATTAATTGTAATCAAGGGAAGATGACCTTCAATGTTAATGCAAGGAACATACTGTCTATTTGCCCAAGAAGATTGAAAGGACTTATGGTTTCAATTCAATTGAACATGTTGAGGGCATTCAAGTTGGAGAAATATATTGTCCCATACCAAGAGAAAAATTTGAAACCATTATGATTGGGACCATTGCTATCAAAGTTGAGGTAACATAATCATTAGTGGAATATAAAGTTTTGTCTCATATGAAATTGTTTTGGTAACAAGACCTGATCAACCTTGTTAACAAAAGGATTTCGTTGAACAAAACAATGTTTTCACCATGATTATCTCCGCTTACTTCTATTCTATCCATTTTAGTTTTTGCGTATGCCTAACTTAAAGGCGTTAAAGAAAAGTACTTATTGGGATATAACCCAAAAGTTTTAGATGAGTGTTGAAAGTTATTACTTCAGTAAAAACTGCTCCTTATCCTTTTTATTTTCTTTTTGTGCGAAGAGTAACCTCTAATGAGAGAGAAGTAATGATTGGGAAAGTTGCTGTCCCGAAACAGATTTCTGTGCTTCATCATAAAAATTCGTGTAAAATCTCTGAACGTATTTTAGAGGCGTGAATTTTTGTGCTTCTGCCCCAGGTTGTTATCTAACTTTCATTAGTTCAGAACTTTTCGATTTGAGCAACATAAGGTCTTCGAAAAAATTCGTCTTTACCTACTGGTCTGTTCTGACAGATTTTGCCATTTTCTGCATTTGCTTCTTGTTGGTTCCTTTTTGAGTTCTTTTGGGGAATTGAGCTTTTTGAGGGAAGTGCTACAGTAGATAGTGTTTTAATGGAAGTTTATTTGGTGTTAGAACTGAACCTTAAGACTTATTTATCTTGAGTGCACTAATGTTGGTAATAAAGATTGTGTAAAGTTTTGTATGAAGAAAAATTTCAGGTGTATGGAAGGAATGAGTAATAAGATGAAGGATGGACTAAAGCTCAAGCTTGGGGATGCCACGCGTATCACCCCAAGAAATATTCAAGAAGTACAAGCGTCAAAGCTTGGGGATGCCCAAGGCATCCCCTTCTTCATCAATAAAAATCCCAGGTTCCTTGCAAACGCTTCATTTTTTGTTTCATGCATAGTTGTGTTGTTCTTGGAGCGTATTCTTTTTCATTTTTGTTTTGGTTTTTTGTTTTCTTAGTTTGCTGAATAAATTGGTTGGACCTCCTATTTTATGCATTTGGTTTTCAAATAGTTTGGTTTGGATTGAAAAAGAGTAGGAAAGCTCATGCTTAAGTGGTAAAGAGAGTTTGTTTTTGACTGTGGCCTATGCTTTGTCATGCCATGCTTGATATTGTTTTGAATTTATGCTTAGTATTCTTTGTTGTAGCATGAATTGTTATAAACAATTGAGATTGCTTAATTTGCCTTGGATGAATCATGCGTTATTTTAGCATATTAAAGCATAGTATTGTGGTATTCTCCTTTGATGCTTTATTTGGGTTGACTTGGCACATGATCACACCATGTTATGACTATCCCAAGTCACCATAAGCCTTTATGATCCTTTAGTTTCAACTTGTACTATCACTTTATGCTTTAACCAATGATGTTTTGTCGCTCTGCATGATTATGGCCATTATTGCTCTCTCGTTTGTCGCTCCCTTACTATTGCTAGCCTTCACTTTCATTGATTATGTTTTACTCATGTTTCCAACTCCCTAAAACCAAATATTGCCAAAGTGTCCACCATACCTACCTATTAGCATCATTTGCTACTTCTGTGCATATTCAATATGCCTTGTTTTCTTCCGAATAAAATGTTTGCTTGTTATGAGAAAGTTAGTTAGTAAAGCTCTCACGAACTTGATGGCACACCTTATTTTCTTGCATTTAATAAACCTGAACCATTGCGTCCTTCTTTGTTGAGTATATGCTTGCGCTTTATAAGTTGAAGTTAGCAGAACCATGTATCATGGGGAACACTTTCAACATTGCATTGGTACTTAGTACCTCGTTGATATCGTGTTCGTTTGCTTATGGATCCCGGCGGTGTGAAATAAAAGTGGAACTTGTAAGATCATGAAGTTTGTATGTATGTTAGAGAAACGCCTGAGCCGCTAGCCTAAGCCATGCCTAATCATGGTGGAAACTTGCAGCATAACCATAATGAGCATTCTATGAAGCATCCTCAATAAAAATCTATGCACATAGTAAATAAAAAGATCGCTGAGATGCTCATTATCTGCTTGCCTTGTCATTTTGATTATGCGATAACTCCTGTATCATGTGAAAGGGGTACCCCGTTGGCGGTTCTCTATGATACGTATATACTTACAATGACAAGAGCTTACTCGTGACTGAAGTTGAGTAGCATGAGGATCGGTCTTCGTAAGTAAGGGGCATGAGACTTCGATTTATAACTTGTCAAGCATATCCTCTTAGTTGTGTCACTTTAACCTTAACCATTTAAAGATGCTTATGATAGGGGCAATGAGAGCTCAAAGCTAATGAGTACCATACTTTCAGCATTTGGAAGCCTTTCAAACTTTTCAAAACTTGTTCATTTCCTTGTTGAGTCTCCACATATTCTATGAGCACTTTCTTGAGAGCATAGTGGCCATTCTTAGTTCTATGTGCATTGTCCCAAGACTTGTTGATTGATGCATACCTTGATATTGCTTGTTTTAAACTATTTGTATCTAGTCACTCTTGTGAACTTTGAAGGTGTCCTATGCATTTATGTTTGCTACTCTATGAGGGACAAGCTGAATACCATTATGCTATGTTTTCTTTATGTGAAACAAACAAACATCTTGCAAAGCATTATTATTCATGAATCTTTTGTTTGTGCCTTTTTATGTTGCAACATAGTTGCTATGTCTTATTGCTAGAACTTTGTCTTTCATGTTATGATTGAAGTACTATGATCCCAACTTTGAGTGTTTTACAAATACTTAGATCAATTTTATGATGGTGCATGTCACTTCAAAAATTATTCTTTCTTTTTATTACTTACCTACTCGAGGACGAGCATGAGTTAAGCTTGGGGATGTTGATACATTACAAATGTATCTATAATTTTTGATGCTCCATGCTTGGTTTTATCCACTTTCTTGTGTTTTGTCCACACTTTGAGTACTTTTCATATGATTTCTTGGACTAACCTATTAACAAGAGCCACAGTGCCAGCTGCCTGTTTTCTGCTGTTTTTGGTTCTAGGAAAGTCAGAAAATGAATATTCTCGGAATTGGACGGGACAAAAGCCAAAGTGCCTATTTTTCCAAAAGACTCCAAGAGCTAGAATACGAGACGGAGAAGAGCCAGGGCCTGGCCACACCACCCCCAGGCGCGGGCTGGGCCTGGCCGCGCCAGGGCATGGTGTGGGCCCCCAGACACCCCCTCGGTATCCCTCTTTGCCTATAAGAAGCCTTTTGACCTAAAAACTCTAGGGGGGTTCGACGTTTTTCCAGAAGGAGTTCCGCTCCGCCGCCACCACCAGATTCCACGAAACAGCACCAGAAACTCCGTTCTGGCACCCTGCCGGGACGGGGAATTGGAGGAGATCATCGCCATCATCATCACCATCGCTTCTCCATCGACCATCCATGTTTCCCCATCTATGAGTGAGTAATCCCCCGTTGTAGGCTATGGGTATGGTAGGGATTGGATGAGATCGTTCATGTAATGGCATCAGATTGTTAGGGCATGGTGCCTAGTATATTTTATTAGTGCTTTATGACTTTGTTGCGACTTGTTGTGCTTAATGCTTGTCACTAGGGCCCGAGTGCCATGATTTCAGATCTGAACATGTTATTGATTCATTATGATAGTATTGTTTTTGGTCTTATCTACAAGTTGTATACACACGTTGTTGTCCGGAACCAATGGCACCGAAGTGACAGAAATCGGGATAATCGGAGGGAATGGAATTGATGTGAGGATCACATGTGTTCACGAAGTGTTAATGCTTTGCTCCAGTGCTCTATTAAAAGGAGCACCTTAATTGCCAGTAGTTCCCTTGAGGCCCCGCTGCAAACGGGCTAGCAGGACAAAAGATGTTGTGCAAGTTCTCATTGCGAGCACGTATGACTATATATGGAACACATGCCTAGGATTATCTAGTACTTGGACGCTTTATCTTATTTATCTGCAATTGCCCTATGTTCTGATTGTTATGTGAATTGGCTTGTCCATGCAACGCCCGTCCATCCATCCCTATGCCTACCGCACTCGAATCCTACTGTTTACTGCTATTGTTACTGCTGTCTTTACTTTACTGCTGTTGTTACTTCACTATTCCTACTACAAAACTGTTGCTACTGATAAACTGCTGTTAGCAAGATTGTTTCTAGGTGCAGCTGAATTGACAACTCAGTTGTTAAGGCTTATAAATATTCTTTGGCTCCCCTTGTGTCGAATCAATAAATTGGGTTTCACTTCCCTCGAAAATACTGCGATACACCCCTTATATTTATGGGTCATCAAGACTATTTTCTGGCGCCGTTTCCGGGGAGCATAGCTTTATTTATCGAGTCCACTTGGAATCACTATTGTTCAAGCTAAGTTTATTTTCGCCTTGTTTTCTTGTTTCTTTATCAAAATACAAAAAAAAGTAGTTCCTACTCTAGTTGTTATTTTCGTTGGTCTGTTATTGTCTTGCTTTATCATGCTTGTTGTTAATGGTTGGTTTCTTCAAAACTAAAGCTTATTGGCAAGGTGGGTTCACGGAAGATCAAAAATATTATTATAAGAAACACCGCTTGTCACAAAAAGGGAAACACTTATGGGAACAAATTGATAGATTGTATACCATCGCTAGAAACGTGTGCTCTGCTTATAATGTTACTTATTGCTGTGATAAATCTTGTTGCAGAAAGAGGTATAAACACCTCCCTTTTCAATGTGAGTATAATGATAATGATACCATATCTTATTATGCTAAAGGAAGACTTTTATGATGCAAAATAAATTGAAGAATTTATTGCTTGGAAGGGTGCTTTTGAACTTGCTAGTTTGCTTGAAAATATTGATGATTCACCTTACAAATATGAGGTTTATGGTATACTTAAATTTTACTTTGATAATTACAAGGATGAACATGGCTACATTCTTGAATATTTTAATAGATGCTTTCCACAAATGGAAGAGACTAATGCCTTGCAGGATCCTATGGAAGAAGAAATTGATGAACCTGAAATCTCATTAGATGAAAACGAGGAGGAGAGTGATGAACAAAAGGAGGAAGAATGGATTAGCTACCCATGCCTACCTTCTAATGAGAGTAACTCTTTATCCCTTACATTATTTGATTGTCCTCCATGCTTACTAAAGAAGGATGAATGTTATGTTCCTGAGGATTCTTTTGAAGATGTTTATAATAAAGCTCTAGTGCTTGTAGATCATGAAAATTATGCTTCATGTTATACTATATTGTTGAGTTTATTCATGAGGCTACTGAAAATTATTATGAGAGAGGAAAATATGGTTGTATAAGTTTTCATGGCATTGAAACACCTCTCTATGTGCTAAAAGTTTTGAAGTTACTCTTGTTTTATCTTCCTATGCCTGTCACTTTGTTCTTTGCGAATTTATTTGCATACAAGATTCCTATGCATAGGAAGCGGGTTAGACTTAAATGTGTTTTGAATCTGCTTCTTGATGCTCTCTTTTACTTCAACTCATATTTCTTATGAGAGCACCCTCTCAAATTATTATGCCTGAAGATGATAATATGTCTATTATTCTCGGGAGACCTTTTCTTAAATACTGCAGGAGCTGTTATTAATTGTAATCAAGGGAAGGTGACCTTCAATGTTAATGACAAGGAACATACTGTCTATTTCCCCAAGAAGATTGAAAGGACTTATGGTTTCAATTCAAATGAACACGTTGAGGGCATTCAAGTTGGAGAAATATATTGTCCCATACCAAGAGAAAAATTTGAAACCATTATGATTGGGACCATTGCTATCAAAGTTGAGGTAACATAATCATTAGTGGAATACAAAGTTTTGTCTCATATGAAATTGTTTTGGTAACAAGACCTGATCAACCTTGTTAACAAAAGGATTTCGTTGAACAAAACAATGTTTTCACCATGATTATCTCCGCTTACTTCTATTCTATCCATTTTAGTTTTTGCTTATGCCTAAGTTAAAGGCTTTAAAGAAAAGTACTTATTGAGAGATAACCCAAAAGTTTTAGATGAGTCTTAGAATTTATTACTTCAGTAATAACCGCTCCTTATCCTTTTTATTTGCTTTTTGTGCCAAGAGTAACCTCTAATGAGAGAAGTAATGATTGGGAAAGTTGCTGTCCCAAAACAGATTTCTGTGCTTCATCGTAAAAATTCGTGTAAAATCTCTGAACGTCTTTTAGAGGCATGAATTTTTGTGCTTCTGCCCCAGGTTTATCTAACTTTCATTAGTCCAACACTTTTCGATTTGAGCAACAGAAGGTTTTCGAAAAAATTTGTCTTTACCTACTGGTCTGTTTTGATAGATTTCTGCCATTTTCTGCATTTGCTTCTTGTTGGTTCCTTTTTGAGTTCTTTTGGGGAATTAAGCTTTTTTAGGGAAGTGCTACAGTAGCTAGTGTTTTAATGGAAGTTTATTTGGTGTTAGAACTGAACCTTAAGACTTATTTATCTTGAGTGCACTAATGTTGCTAATAAAGATTGTGTGAAGTTTTATACGAAGAAAAATTTCAGGTGTATGGAAGGAATGAGTAATGAGATGAAGGATGGACTAAAGCTCAAGCTTGGGGATGCCACACGTATCACCCCAAGAAATATCCAAGAAGTACAAGCGTCAAAGCTTGGGGATGCCCAAGGCATCCCCTTCTTCATCAATAAAGATCCCAGGTTCCTTTCAAACGCTTTATTTTTTTATTTCATGCACAGTTGTGTTGTTCTTGGAGCGTCTTCTTTTTCATTTTTGTTTTGGTTTTTTATTTGCTTAGTTTGCTGAATAAATTGGTTGGACCTCCTCTTTCATGCATTTGGTTTTCAAATAGTTTGGTTTGGATTGGAAAAGAGTAGGAAAGCTCATGCTTAAGTGGTAAAGAGAGTTTGTTTTTGACTGTGGCCTATGCTTTGTCATGCCATGCTTGATATTGTTTTGACTTTATGCTTAGTATTGTTTGCTGTAGCATGACTTGTTATAAACAATTGAGATTGCTTAATTTGCCTTGGATGAATCATGTGTTATTTTAGCATATTAAAGCATAGTATTGTGGTATTCTCCTTTGATGCTTTATTTGGGTTGACTTGGCACATGCTCACACCATGTTATGACTATCCCAAGTCACCATAAGCCTTTATGATCCTTTAGTTTCAACTTGTAATATCACTTTATGCTTTAATCAATGATGTTTTGTCGCTCTGCATGATTATGGCCATTATTGCTCTCTCGTTTGTCGCTCCCTTACTATTGCTAGCCTTCACTTTCACTGATTATGTTTTACTCATGTTTCGAACTCCCTAAAACCAAATATTGCCAAAGTGTCCACCATACCTACCCATTAGCATCATTTGCTACTTCCGTGCATATTCAATATGCCTTGTTTTCTTCCGAATAAAATGTTTGCTTGTTATGAGAAAGTTAGTTAGTAAAGCTCTCACGAACTTGATGGCACACCTTATTTTCTTGCATTTAATAAACCTGAACCATTGTGTCCTTCTTTATTGCATATATGCTTGCGCTTTATAAGTTGAAGTTAGCAGAACCATGTATCATGGGGAACGCTTTCAACATTGCATTGGTACTTAGTACCTCGTTGATATCATGTTCTTTTGCTTATGGATCCCAGCGGTGTGAAATAAAAGTGGAACTTGTAAGATCATGAAGTTTGTATGTATGTTAGAGAAACGCCTGGGCCGCTAGCCTAAGCCATGCCTAATCATGGTGGAAACTTGCAGCATAACCATAATGAGCATTCTATGAAGCATCCTCAATAAAAATCTATGCACATAGTAAATAAAAAGATCGTTGAGATGCTCATTGTTTGCTTGCCTTGTCATTTTGATTATGGGATAGCTCCTGTATCATGTGCAAGGGGTACCCCGTTGTCGGTTCTCTATGATACGTATATACTTACAATGACAAGAGCTTACTTGTGACTGAAGTTGAGTAGCATGAGGATCGGTCTTCATAAGTAAGGGGCATGAGACTTCGATTTATAACTTGTCAAGCATATCCTCTTAGTTGTGTCACTTTAACCTTAACCATTTAAAGATGCTTATGATAGGGGCAATGAGAGCTCAAAGCTAATGAGTACCATACTTTCAGCATTTGGAAGCCTTTCAAACTTTTCAAAACTTGTTCATTTCCTTGTTGAGTCTCCACACATTCTATGAGCACTTTCTTGAGAGCATAGTGGCCATTCTCAGTTCTATGTGCATTGTTCCAAGACTTGTTGATTGATGCATACCTTGATATTGCTTGTTTTAAACTATTTGTATCTAGTCACTCTTGTGAACTTTGAAGGTGTCCTATGCATTTATGTTTGCTACTCTATGAGGGACAAGCTGAATACCACTATGCTATGTTTTCTTTATGTGAAACAAACAAATGTCTTGCAAAGCATTGTTATTCATGAATCTTTTGTTTGTGCCTTTTTATGTTGCAACATAGTTGCTATGTCTTATTGCTAGAACTTTGTCTTTCATGTTATGATTGAAGTACTATGATCCCAGCTTTGAGTGTTTTACAAATACTTAGATCAATTTTATGATGGTGCATGTCACTTCAAAAATTATTCTTTCTTTTTGTCACTTACCTACTCGAGGACGAGCAGGAGTTAAGCTTGGGGATGTTGATACATTGCAAATGTATCTATAATTTTTGATGCTCCATGCTTGGTTTTATCCACTTTCTTGTGTTTTGTCCACACTTTGAGTACTTTTCATATGATTTCTTGGACTAACCTATTAACAAGAGCCACAGTGCCAGCTGCCTGTTTTCTGCTGTTTTTGGTTCCAGGAAAGTCAGAAAATGAATATTCTCGGAATTGGACGGGACAAAAGCCAAAGTGCCTATTTTTCTAGAAGACTCCAAGAGCCAGAATACGAGATGGAGAAGAGCCAGGGCCTGGCCACACCACCCCTAGGCGCGGGCTGGGCCTGGCCACGCCAGGGCATGGTGTGGGCCCCCAGGCACCCCCTCGGTCTCCCTCTTCGCCTATAAGAAGCCTTCTGACCTAAAAACTCTGGGGGGGGTTCGATGTTTTTCCAGAAGGAGTTCCGCTCCGCCGCCACCACCAGATTCCACGAAACAGCACCAGAAACTCCGTTCTGGCACCCTGCCGGGACAAGGAATTGGAGGAGATCATCGCTATCATCATCACCATCGCTTCTCCATCGACCATCCATGTTTCCCCCATCTATGAGTGAGTAATCCCCCGTGTAGGCTATGGGGATGGTAGGGATTGGATGAGATCGTTCATGTAATGGCATCAGATTGTTAGGGCATGGTGCCTAGTATCTTTTATTAGTGCTTTATGACTTTGTTGCGATGCTTAATGCTTGTCACTAGGCCCCGAGTGCCATGATTTCAGATCTGAACATGTTATTGATTCATTATGATAGTATTGATTTTGGTCTTATCTACAAGTTGTATACACACGTTGTTGTCCGGAACCAATGGCCCCGAAGTGACAGAAATTGGGATAACCAGAGGGAATGGATTTGATGTGAGGATCACATGTGTTCACGGAGTGTTAATGCTTTGCTCCGGTGCTCTATTAAAAGGAGCACCTTAACTGCCAGTAGTTCCCTTGAGGCCTCGCTGCAAACGGGCTGGCAGGACAAAAGATGTTGTGCAAGTTCTCATTGCGAGCACGTATGACTATATATGGAACACATGCCTAGGATTATATAGTACTTGGATGCTTTATCTTATTTATCTGCAATTGCCCTATGTTCTGATTGCTATGTGAATTGTCTTGTCCATGCAACGCCCGTCCATCCATCCCTATGCCTACCGCACTCGAATCCTACTGTTTACTGCTATTGTTACTGCTGTCTTTACTTTACTGCTGCTGTTACTTCACTATTCCTACTACAAAACTGTTGCTACTGATAAACTGTTGTGAGCAAGATTGTTTCCAGGTGCAGCTGAATTGACAACTCAGTTGTTAAGGCTTATAAATATTCTTTGGCTCCACTTGTGTCGAATCAATAAATTGGGTTTCACTTCCCTCGAAAATACTGCGATACACCCCCTATACTCGTGGGTCATCACATTTATTAGCAACCGATCCCGTATCAAATACTCAGGTGCTACTGCGAGTACTAGTCAAGTACACATCAATAACATGTATATCACATATACCTTTGTTTGCCTTGCCGGCCTTCTTGTCCGCCAAATACTTGGGGCAGTTGCGCTTCCAATGGCCAGTCCCCTTGCAATAGTAGCACTCGGTATCAGACTTAGGGCCAGCTCGGGAATTCTTCTCAGGTGTGGCAACAGATTTGCCGCACTTCTTTCTCTTCTGCTTGCCTTTTTTGTCTTTCTTGAAACCGGTGGTCTTATTGATCATCAACACTTGATGTTCTTTCCTAAGCTCCACTTCTGCAGTCTTAAGCATTGTCAGAAGCTCGGGAAGAGACTTCTTCATGCCCTGCATGTTATAGTTGTGGCAGAGATTGGAGAACATGATGTATGCCTAGGTCAATGGGAATCGTTATTCCCAAGGACACAAGCTTATCAGCGTACCCAGACATTTTGAGTACGTGCTCACTAATGGAGCTGTTCTCCTCCATCATGCAGCTAAAAAACTTTTCAGAAGCATTATAACTCTCTACAGCAACATGGGTATCGAAAATCATTTTCAATTCTCCCTATCAAAAGCATTGCCATTTTCGAAACGCTTTCGAAGTTCTGTCTCTAGCCCATACAGTATGCCGCAATGAACTAAGTTGTGGTCCTCCTGACGAGTTATATAGACATCCTTTTCCTTGTCAGGGGCATCAGGAGCTGGTGGGGGGCCTAGCGGCGCCTCTAGCACATATTGCTTTTGTGCAGTAGTGAGGAGAATCCTCAAATTCATAGCCCAGTTGGTGAAGTTGCTACCATTCGCAGCAAGTTTCTCTTTCTCCATGAACACATTGAAATTAAAAGCAGGTGGTGTCATCTACAACAAAATTTATAAAGTTTATTTAGACTAAGTTTATGATAGATTGAGTTCAACTAATCCAAATTACTAATGAACTCCCACTCAAAAACGACATCCCTCGTGTCCTTTTGGTGATTACATGGACCAAATCTACTACACCAAGTCCGATCATCACGTGAGTCGGTGTAGCTTCAAAGACGAGCATCTATATGTGCATCATATCAACTATATGACTCATGCTTAACCTTTCGGTCCGTGTTTCGAGGCCATGTCTGTACATGCTAGGCTCGCCAAGTAAGAACCTTAGTATTCGCGTGTGTAAAATTGTCTTACACCCGTTATATGAAAGCGTAGAGTCGAGTACACCCGATCATCACGTGATGTCTCGGAACACGATCTGTAGAATGGTGCATACTTAAGGAAGAACACATTTTATCTTGATATTTAAATAAGGAATCATCTTACAATGCTACTAAAAATGCCAAACTAGCAATATAAGATGCGAACATCTAATGTGTAAAGTGGGATGATATGGTCCATGCATTTGATCTCTATCATATGCATCGTGGTATGATCTTTATCATTCCTTTGTGTGTAAGACCAAGGTCTATGGAACTTACACGTTAAGTGTGTTGTAAGAGTATCTACCATACATCTACTTACAACATTACCATATCAAGACACTAGCCCAGCAACGATCTAAACTAGACGCCTTTAATTTATCCATTGCAAGTTTTACGTGGCTTAGGGCTTTCGGAGATAGAACTGGTCTTACCTACGAACATGGAACCACAACGAGGATAACCAAGTTATTAGCAACTCGTTGTAAATCAGATATTGACTATAGTAGGAGAGATAGACACCCGCCAGCCACTTATGCAAAACTAGTTGCATTTCAGTCGTGGAACCGGTCTCATGTGCGATGACATGTAAGGTTGGTCCGGGCCGCTTCATCCCACTATGCCACCAATATCCAAAATACATAAAAGATGCAATAACATGATCATCATCGCCCATATATAAACATATGTGTACTACCCGTGCAAAGCACCTACACATAGATCAGGCTCTGATACCACTATTGGGTTCATAACATAGAAAACAAAATTTTTCCTACGATGAGAACTATACGCCAAGATCTATCTACTAGATACAAGCAACAAGTGTATATACATCCATAGAGAACTTACCCTCAAAGACAACAAAGTTTTGTTAATGAGTTGGAACTCGTGGATGATGTAGTCGTATGCTTGCCGATCTCAAGATCGTGTGGAAGTCCTAGCGCCGCAAATTAGTAGCGCATCTGTCCTCGCACACACGTTCAGGCCACCGAACAACCTCCGCCTCCTCACTTTAGCGATGTAGTGGAAGAAGCAACTCCTTCCAGACAAAATGCTACCAGGAACATGTATCTCGCTAATCCGAGACCGTGGGGGAATAATTCTAGAAGGGGAGAGAGATCCTTCATGAGGAGGTGTGAGGAAGAAGGGTGAGAGGGGTGACCTTTTATAGGAGGAGGGGGTGCCCTCCCCATGGCCGACGCCCCATGGGGGGTGACCCCTCATCTCCCCCATTCATGTGGTGGTAACTCCCTCCACATTAAAATGCCCCTTCACATTCTCTTTTAAAGTCTCCACTTTAAATGCATTAAATTTCTCCAAATTTAATACTCTCTCATTTAATAAAACTCTTTTATTAAATTTATTCAGAATTTTGTTAATTAATTTAATTAACAAACATTCACATAAAACCGCCTACAACATTTCAATATAACATGCAGAACTGATTTCTGCAATTTCACCCGAAACAGTTTCAGTGTCTATTGAAATAATTCCAGCGCTTTGCAATTCATTCATCTGAAACACATTTGCTCCAAATGGTATTGGTGTCCCTTAAGTGTGTCACCCTATGGTTCGTGAATAATGCAGACATGATCGAGACCCATCTTAGATCAATAATCAGAAGCGGGACCCGGAGATCTATACCGACTCCTACACATTCTACGATGACTTCTGTGATCGTGAGAACCTTTAACATTAGTAACTAAAACCCTTTGTCTCGCGATATATTACATGTCCGAGATTCGATCATCGATATCTCCATACCTAGTTTGATCTCGTTCCCGTGATATAACATTCTAGTGATCACATCACTTGCTTGCAAGCTATCTTAATGTGATATCACCGATAGGGCCTAGAGTATATCTATCCGTCATCGGGATTGACAAATTCCACTCTTGATCCATGAGCCTCAACATGACATTTTCGGAGTATCTGAATCCACCTTTATAGTCACCCTTTTATGGTGTGACGTTTGATGTTATCAAGTTACTCTTCTGATGTCAGCAATTAACATGATCTCATGGCCTAAGGATAAAGATTACTTCGTATGATGTTACAACAATATAAACATAATGACTTTGATCGTAATGCTATACTTCGGATGAATGTTCATCACATCATTTCACAAATGTTGTGACCTCGTTATTAACAACATCCAATGTCCATGATCAGGAAACTTTGATCACCTTGTTAATCAACGAGCTAGTCTATAAGAGAGGCATAACTAGGAACCTTTTATTTGCTTATTAAACACACATGTATTGACGTTTCCTATCAATATAATTATAGCATGCAAAATAAACACCTATCATATACAAGGAATACATAATAACAACTTTATTATTGCCTCTTAGGGCATATTTCCTTCAGTGGTGAGAGTGTGTGCTCTGGGAGGCAGCGAGGGCGCCGACATTTATAGCCGAAAGAGGAAATGGCGGCGAAGGTAAGAGGGGTGTAGCGGCGTGAAAAGAGGAAACAACGGGAATATGGCCGGCGGTGGTGCGCCATTACGGCGACACGTGGCCAACGAGACAGGCGGTCCGTCCCGGGAGCCGAGTCGTCGGGATGAGGATGACTTGGTTTCACACCCTGATAGGGCGGGGCCACTGACGTTTTTTTCCGCCGTTTTCGCTTCATTCGGTGTTCCCTGGAAAGGCAGTTTCCAGCGCCCCTAGTTCGGCCTGGGAACGCCGGATGAAACATGGGCCAAATCCGGCAAAAATGGGCGCGTGGGAACATGACTGGACGAATTTTCGCCGTCCAGATAAAAACTCAGCATGGAAAGGCCTTCCTGATAATGCTAGTGGAGATGCTCTAAGTAGAGGTAGGAAAAGGAGAAAGACGGGCTTAGAGCATCTCCACTCCTTTTTGGTTCCTAGGGAAAAATTTAGCTCCGGATGAAGCTAAATAGCTCCGAATGGAGCTATTTTTTTTGCCCTGGAACTCGCTATTTCCCAGTCAGATTCCTAGGCCCAAATTCCCAACGCACCGCTGCGACCGCACACGAGCCGTCGTTCGCCACGCCGGACAACGCCTGCCGATGCAGAGAGGGCCTCGCCGGCGACGCAGTCGGGGCTGGCGTCGGACAACGCGAGCAAGCGACAGGGCGGCGACGTCGTCGAACACCTAGCCGGACTGCTCGTAGCAGCGCCTGCACGACGTGCACTGCAGCCAGACGACGTCGCTGCCGCTATCGAGCACCATGAGCGCTACCCTGGGCTCCCCCGGTGTCGAGCACCCCGATCTTCGTGAAGTACTCCCCGCTCCCCGGGCCAGTCCGGACACCACAGGGGCCACGACTCCGCCACTGCCACCACGCGTTCGGTTGGCCGCACCCGTGACCGCCGAGATTCGCGCCGCCCTCTTCCCATCCCACTCCAATCGGTGTCGGAGAAGCTCAGCCACCGAGATCCGCGCCGTCCTCTTCCCGTCCTACTCCAATCGGTGCCAGAGAAGCTCGGCCGCGGTGGCCTCCTCCGCGACAGTGAGGTTCCCGACGAAGACATCCTTGCGGGCTAGTGCCAAGGAGGCTGAAGAATGGTCCGGCGAGAGCGGGGTGGCGAGGAGGGACTAGGTCTGGATAGGCTTGGCGGCGGCATTGGAGGCGGGGAGCAGGAGGAGGAGCGCGGAGTGGGGCAGTGCTGTACCGAATGGAGAGGAGCGGTGGGCGAGGAGTGGGGAGAGAGATGTGGCGTGGGCCCCATATGGGACACGTGGGGGAGGGAGAGAGGCCAATTGTTACATCCGGTGTTCTTAGGGCGTTCCCGGCGCTCAGGGATCGGCCTAGGAACACCGGACGAAAACATCGCTATTTTGGGCCTGAGAATGCTTCCTGAGAACGCTACTGGACATTTTTTGCAAATTCGGACAAAAAAACATGCTGTGAATGGTCTCTTGGAAATGCTAGTGGAGATGTTCTTATAGCTGAAAAAATTGAAGTAAAAATGAAGGACAGACGAAAATCCGAGCATACCAGCTCTGTACCCGGAGCGCGTTGAGATTCACGCAATGTTTCGGAATGAACGGCTCGTTGATTTGCAACGGACCAAGCATCACCGACCCACCGTTTCAATTAGGGATACGCGCCTGCGTTATAGAGGCGGCGCTCTGTGGAATTTCCCCATTCCCCTCTTCCTCTACTCTCCCGTTCGAAATCTCCTCAGCGGAGGCAGCAGCCGCATCGAGCGAAGAGGAGGAGTAGGGGTTTGCCGGGGTTTGGGGGAGGGCAGCGCGGCGGCAAAGGCGTTTTGGCGCCGCGGCGGCGTGGCCCGGCGAGGCTTTTCGGGGCGGGTGGCCGAGCGGCGAGGTCAGGAGGCGGCTATTCCCTGCGCTGTCGTGCGTTTCGGCTGGGCATCGACTGCGAATCTACCTGGTGAGTACCCCAGACCCTAGCCCCTCTCCCTTAAGCGGCATCATCCCTCACGCGGCCTAGCTACTTCCCGTCGGTGTGGATGATTCACATGGGATTTTTGCAGCCCTAGCCTATCTCGCTTTACCGACGTAATCACCTGGGCGACGCCTATTCTTAAGCCCCGCTTGGCTCAGCGGATTTTAGGAAAAACGCCGTGAAAATAAGGGGTGGTGAATGTTTTCCTAATCAGCGATTGGTTCGTCTGATTTTTCTTCGGACCGTTTTTCCCGTCGCACCTTTCATGCATCGTTGATCCGGAAACTTTGACAGAGCGGTCTAAAAGTCCGGACGAGCACAAGTTGCACAACAAAACGTGGCAGGAAATATTTCGAGACGGTTAATTGAAACGATCTTCCAAGCGGGTAGCCCTGTGATTAGTTTCAGTTGAGTTATCTTGTGGCAACACGTGTTTTAATTCTGGTAGATTTATCTCTGCGCTTGTGCTAAATTTATCAGTCTGCTACATTTACCGATCTGAATTAGTTTGAGTTGTTAATTAAGTTCAATTAGCATATTTTACAACTACACTGGCTTCAGATAGTGTGAATGGTGGGAGACACACCATCCATAGGCAAGGGAGTGGACTAATGAAAGTAGTGTTAGAAGTTTGATAGAATTGTTCCCCGTGGTTTTCATTACTGCCAGACGTTGGTACTTATACAAGGTTCAGAGATCGTGAGATCGTGTGCACGCACAGGCGCATGCACACCCTGAAGACTAGTTCTAACCTGAATACTAGGAACTGAATACAACGGTACAGAAGTGTACAAATATAATTCAACAGCCCCCCGCAGTCTGAACTGGGCTGGGGAGCACATTCAGGCTGGATCTGAAATCTTCAAAGATGGACGTCGGCAGTCCCTTGGTGAATATGTCTGCATATTGCGAACTGGTGGGAACATGTAGTACACGCGCTTCTCCGAGAGCCACCTGATCACGGACGAAATGTAAGTCGATCTCCACGTGCTTTGTTCGCTGGTGCTGCACGGGGTTAGATGAAAGGTACATCGCGCTGACATTGTCGCAGTAGACAACTGTTGAACGTGTGACGGGTTGATGCAGCTCCTGTAGCAGCTGCCGAAGCCAACATGACTCGGCGACCACATTGGCGACGGCGTGGTATTCTGCTTCCGCGCTGGACCGTGACACCGTGTTCTGGCGCTTGGAAGCCCAGGAAACGAGGTTGTCGCCGAGGAAGACTCCAAATCCGGACGTGGATTTGCGAGTATCGGGACACCCGGCCCAGTCCGCATCCGAGTATGCAACCAGCTCATGGGAGGAACGTCGATGGAGCTGGAGCCCATAATGTGATGTCCCACGAACGTAGCGAAGGATCCGCTTGATGAGTTGGAAGTGTGTGTCTCGCGGGTCATGCATAAAAAGACAGACCTGTTGCACGGCATAGGAGAGATCCGGGCGTGTGAGGGTCAAGTATTGGAGGGCACCAGCCAGGCTTCGGTAGAGGGTGGGATCGGTACAGATCTTTCCATCGTTGGCAGACATTTTTGATTTGGTGTCAACAGGGGTAGAAATGGGATGACAATTAAGCATATTGGCTCGGTCAAGAACTTCCAGGGCATATTGTTGTTGGCTGAGGAAGAGACCTCGAGGTGTGCGAGTGACATTTATGCCGAGGAAATGGTGGATGTCGCCGAGGTCGGTCATGGAGAATTCGTGGCTAAGCGCGGCAATAATTTTATGGAGAAGGGACGAGGTGTTGGCTGTTAAAATGATATCATCCACATAGAGGAGTAGGTAGGCGACATCTGAGGCATGATGTAAAATGAACAGAGAAGTGTCACATTTTGATGTGGTGAAGCCAATGGTGTGGAGAAAGTTGGTGAAACGGAGGAACCAAGTACGGGGCACTTGCTTAAGGCCATAGAGGGATTTGTTGAGACGACAAACATGTTGGGGAAGCGAGGAGTCAACAAAACCTGAGGGCTGCTTGCAGTAAACTGTCTCTGCCAACTCCCCGTGTAAAAAGGCATTCTTGACATCCATTTGATGAATGGGCCAATCAAGAGAGGTGGCGATGCTGAGGACAACACGAATCGTTGCCGGTTTCACAACCGGACTGAAGGTGTCACCATAATCCACACCAGCTTGCTGGGTGAAACCTCGAACCACCCATCGAGCTTTATACCGCGCCAAGGATCCATCCGAGTTGAGCTTGTGGCGAAAGATCCATTTTCCGGTGACGACATTGACACCTGCAGGACAAGGAACTAGAGACCAAGTGTCATTCCGAATTAGCGCGTTAAATTCGTCTAACATAGCAGCGTGCCAATGGGGGTCTTTGAGAGCCGAACGGTACGAGGATGGAATAGGGGAGATGGGTGTGGTGACAGTGAGGTCAAATAACTGTTTAGGCATGTGATATCCAGTTTTGCCGCGAGTAACCATCTGGTGTGCGTTGTTGGGTGGACGTACGGGAACAGCAGCTGGCGGGAGTGGGGGCTGAGCTGGCGTGCGAAGATTGGCCGCTGAGGGGGACAGATGGGAGGGAGCAGATCGCGAGGTGGATGCGGTGGGCCTGGGAGAGCTGGGTGCGGTGGTCCTGGTCGCAGGCGAGCTAGGCGTGCGGGGCGGAGGGACCGAGGTGCGGGGCGCACCACCTGACGCGGTCGGGTGGGTCGGGTCGGGTGAGTACGAGGATGTCGGAGGGGTATGTGGCAGTTGTTGGGTGGGTGTGGGGGCTGCGTGGGTCGTGGGTCGCGTGGTGTCCTGGCGGATGGGTTGGCGGCCTGATGATTGGGCGCGGAGATCGGGGAAGATACGATCAGGTGGGGGGGGGGATTAGGTGCGGAAGTGGGCAGTGTGGCCAGTTGTGTGCCTGGTTCGTAGGGGAAGCAATTTTCGTCAAACGTGACGTGCCGAGAGACAATGACCTTGCGTGTCTGGAGATCCAAACAGCGGTACCCCTTGTGCTCGCGAGGATAGCCAAGGAGAACACATCGAGTTGACCGTGGAGCTAACTTGTGTGGCGTCGTGGAGTGAGCGTTCGGGAAGCAAAGGCAACCGAAAGTCCGGAGGTGGTCATAAGTGGGGTGTTGATTGAAAAGTAAATAGTGTGGAGTAGAGTGGTGGATGGCTCGGGAGGGACGGATGTTCAAGAGATGAGTGGCTGTATGCAAAGCCTCGACCCAAAACTCAGGCGGTAGGTGGGCTTGGAAAAGGAGGGTTCGAACCACGTCATTGGTAGTGCGTAGCATGCGTTCGGCGCGGCCATTTTGTGGGGAAGTGTGAGGGCAGGAAAGGCGAAAGATTACACCGTGAGAGGAAAAGAAGTCTCGGAGGTGGGTGTTGAGAAACTCGCCGCCATTGTCACATTGCATGCATCGTATTTGGACATGAAATTGAGTGAGGACAAAGGAGAAGAAACGGATGAGTGTGTCACAAGTATCTGATTTATTCCTCAAAGGGAAAGTCCAAGAAAAATGGGAATAATCATCGAGGATTACGAGGTAGTATTGATAACCTGAACAACTAATTATTGGGGAAGTCCACAAATCACAATGCACTAAATGAAAGGGAGCACTAGCACGAGATTGAGAAGAGGAAAATGGCAGCCGTGTGTGCTTGCCCAATTGACAGGCCTCGCAGAGAGAAGAGCTAGTGGTGTTTTTATTACAAGGTTGAAGAAAATATAATGGTAAATGCGCGAGAGCTTGGGGGCTTGGATGGCCAAGACGCCGGTGCCAGAGAGTGTCGTTTGTGATGGAGAATGCGCTGGAGGAGCTGCCGCCAGATGTGCCGAAGAAGGGGTACAAGTCTCCATCGCTATTGGACCGCATCAGGGGGGTCTTGGTGCTGAAATCCTTCACAGTAAAGCCATAGGGGTCAAATTCAATGGAACAAGTGTTATCGCGAACGAAGCGACGAGTACTAATCAGATTTTTGACAATATGAGGGGATACAAGAACATCATTGAGATGGAAGGGGCGGGAGGTGAGATGTGTTGTACCGGTGGCTGTGACAGGAAGACGAGTACCATTGCCGACGATAATATGTTTAGAATTTTGCGCTAAAGGGGAATGAGACGAGGTCAAGTTACCTTGGTTGCCGGTGACATGAGACGAGGCACCGGAGTCCATGATCCAGTCGCCGCCGTGTGGAGGGAACGCCGAGCCGTAGGAGGGAGCCTGAGCAATCATGGCGTTGTGGTCCCACACGGGCGTCGAGGGTGCAGGCGAGGGCATGGAGTACATGGCAGGGTAGGCTTGAGCGTGCGTCCCGGGACGGGGGCCCAAGACGCTGGCGGAGTTGGGAGGCAGCCAGGGGGCACGGGGCGGTGGGAATGGGGCGCTCATCGGAGCAAAGTACCCCAGCCACGGCTGCTGGTTGGTGCTGCCCCCGCCGCGCCAGCTGGAGGAGTCGTTGCTGCCGCCGCGCCCGCGGCTGGTTGAGCCAGTGTTGGCGCCCTGCTGCTGGTTGGTGCGCCCGCTGCCGGGGTGCTGGTACCCCGGGATGGGGTTTTTGCCCCTGTAGTTCGGGCTGATGCCGCCCAGATGCTGGAAGGTGCCGCGCCCGTGGACCTGGCCACGGCCAGCGTTGGAGCCCTGGTAGCTGTTTCTGCCGCGGTCGGTGGAGTCAGGGCGCGGTGCGCCACGGTCCCCGCCGTGGGCGACGAGGGCCTGGGTGTCGCTGGTGCGCGCCTCCCTGTCCATGGATCGTTCGGCGAGCTGGAGTCGAGAGTGGGCTTGGGCGAAGGTAGGTAACGGCACCATGTTGTGGAAGATGGCGGTCTGCATCTTGAATTTGCTGCCGAGCCCGTCGATCATCTGCATGGTTAGGGCTCGATCCGAGATCGGGGCACCAACCTCGTCGAGCTGATCCGCGATGTACTTGAGGCGCCTGCAGTATTCGTCGACGGGCAAGTCGCCGCGACGGGTGTCGCGGAGCTCCATGTTGAGATGCATGGCGTGCCCTTCGCGGTTGTCGTAGAAGAATGTGTGGAGGCGCTCCCACGCCACGAAGGCCGTGCTGTCGGGATCCAAGATGAGGTCCTGGAGCGCCTTCGACACGGTGGCGTAGAACCAAAGGACGATGTGTCCATCGATCTGGCGCCAGTCCGCGTCCGCAGACGCGTAAGCCGCGGCGTTCTCGACGTGGTCGCGGGCCTTGTAGAGCTGCAGCAGGAAAAGGATGAATTTGCGCCACCGCGTGAAGTTCTTACCGGAGGAATCCACCGTGTACTTGACGTAGTTTTGGATGCTGACCCCGAGAATTGACGGTGGGAAGTGGTGGCCGGCCGGAGATGGGACAGAGGGAGGTGGGGGTGGGATAAAAGAGTTTAGGGTGTTGGTGGCATTGGGAAAAAGTGGATCGCTGGACATCGGACTGGGTGTTGCCCGGGGCATGGGTTGACGCTGCATAATTGGGGTTTGGGGATCGGAATCGAGTGGGTTGATTTCGGGGTAGAGTTGAGCAGCGGAGTCAGAAGCCTGAGCAGCAGAGCTGCCGGAGTTGGCCATGGGAGGGGAGGAGAGAGGAGCGGAACCGCTCTGATACCAAGAAGTTTGATAGAATTGTTCCCCGTGATTTTCATTACTGCCAGACGTTGGTACTTATACAAGGTTCAGAGATCGTGAGATCGTGTGCACGCACAGGCGCATGCACACCCTGAAGACTAGTTCTAACCTGAATACTAGGAACTGAATACAACGGTACAGAAGTGTACAAATATAATTCAACAGTGTTATGAACGAGTACTTCTCTTGTTCTGTTAACTGCACTTCTGCCTTGTTGTATTTGTGCAAATAGTTGTGAGTTTATTAATGTTTGCTGCACTTCCGTCTAAAATCAGCGTGTTTCCTGGCAAGGGAGTGGATTAATGAAAGTAGTGTTATGACTTATGGACGAGTACTTGTTCTGTTAAGTGCACTTCCGTCTTATTGTATTTATACAGGTACTTGTGAGTTTATTAATGTTTCCTGCACTTCCATCTTGGTATCAAAATCTGAGTGTTTCCTGTTATATCTAGTAAGGTACCTAACTATCTCAATTAGGGTGCTGAACGTGAATTGTGATGAGTGCTTAACGAGGTATTGCGGTGCTGGATTGGAAACTTTGACAAGGGACTGACTAAATCTAGCCAAGGTTCACAATCTACGGATGCAAGATGACCTTGAATCACTAGGTGTATGCTTATACAATTGGTGTATCATGATAAGTTTATATGTGCTAGGATGAAGTTAGTATGTCGAGATGATTTTTGGATGTACATTTTCATGCCCAGTTTGTTAAAAAATACATACAGTGAATCACGTACTGCTTGTTTCTTGATGTAACTATTTCACGTTGTTTATTAGCTTTGTTACATGTAAACTAGTTCCATTATGTAACTTTACATGTGAACTAGGATGTAATTATTCCACCACATTTTTTTTACATGCAGCTAGGTGTTTATAGGTTGTTTTTTGTTCCGTAGGATGTGTTCCAAAATGCATGTCAACGTGCGCTGTAGGTTGTTCTTTTACTAGGTGTATCAGTTGGAAGTAAATTACATGCCAATGTGTTAGAACTAGTTGCTGTAGGTTTTTTTTTCCAGTGGAAGTAACTACTGCAGTTAAATTACATCACAATGTGCTAGCACTAGTAGCAGTAACTTATATCTCTTTTTTACCCTGAACTGTGAAGCAACAGCCCACAGTAATTTTTTATTCACTGCAGAACAAAGTACAAAACTATGTACAGAAAGCAAGAAACACTTACAAAACAAAGCATTTTAGGCTAAGCTAGCTACCCAAGAAGCTAGACTTTCTCTATGCTTTTTCTTTATCCTATGTTCTAGCATACTGATATCATGGATTAAATTGCACTTCCACCTTGCAAAGGTAGGCCTTTCATGTTGAATTTGTTTTCAATTGTGTTGCTTCCATATGTGCCAACTAGCTAATATCATGATCTCCAGAAAGAAAGGCTTTCCAAAATCTCTCCGCGCTGCAGCTACTGCAGACTTTATATCATCACCCAGAGACCAATCAATCTGCAAATATGTCAATATCCGTAGACTGAAGTTATATGTTAAAAAGAGATGAAATCTGTCCTTGTATGTTTTGGTAGGGCATAAAACAAAATGTGTGTCCTTAGTCACTTTCCAATTCCTCCGAATGAGAAGGTCTCTAGTATTGAGACGGGCATTTAGCAAAAGCCAAGCAAAGACTTTGTTCTTGAGCACACAAGCAGACTTCCAGACCCATTTGTACACAGCCGGAACAACCAAATGGGCATGCAAATACGCATAGGAAGCAGGCACGTACTTTTGTCCCCAGTCATAGCTTCAGCCATCTTGATCAGCTGACAAAGGATGATCAACCATACCCTGTTGTACTAAGCATAACTTCTCATACGCCTGAGCTGACAAAGGTCTGTGAAACAACGTGTGGAAGTCTGTCGTTGCAAAAACATGAGCCACTAAACAGGTTTTGTCCAAAAACAAAAGAAAACAGTCTAGGAAAGCACATCGACAGTGGCTGAGCCGATCCCATGAACTGCCACTTACCCGTCCAAAAGATGATGGTGTCACTCATACCAGGGGCAACCACAGATATTTCCTTGAATTTATCATGAAGCTTGAGAATATCACGCCATCATAACGAGCGGCAGGGCTGATCTATATCAGGGACTGAACTGTGAACCAAATGAGCATGCGAATATGCAAGCTATCTTTTAAAGCCATTACTTGGACCATCTCAGCAGATAGCAGCAAGATGGTATCATCAGCGTATTGAACCACAGTGAAATCTGTCTCATTTGTGATGATAGGAAGCCTGAGAATCCGTTGTAATAATGCATCATTAATCACAAATTGTTTGCCTGGCACCCCATTTAACAATACTGAAGATGTTCCAGAAGGCAAAACCTCCCTCATCCAACCAATGTAGCTTATATCTCTTCACTCGATGTAACTGTTTGCAGTTTAATTACATGACCAATGTAGCTGCTGTAAAATGTACTTATTGCTGTTATTTTAAATTTTCTTACATGTCAATGTGTTGTGTACTATACATAGTGTTACCAATACTAGCTGTATCATTGTAGATTTAAATGCTAGACGTTGCTGGTATCATTGTAGATTTTAAAACAAATGCATGTAAATTTTTAGTGTTTTTAATGTTTTAATGCATGCAAACTCTAGAGTTTCCATTATGCCTTTTCTGCTTCCAATTCTCTGGTGTGATTTAGCTTTTTAGGTACCAATTAATGTGAATTTTTCTTTGTTACAGGTTATTTATCAGTGATCAAGTTTGAAATAAAGCTACAATGAGAGAAATGGTATGTATGATATAAACTTTTGTGCATGTTTTTTCTCCATACACATCCGCATGTTAACCAAATCAGAACCCCAAATCCTCAAACCCGTAGGATGCAAAGGCCAGACGCATGCAGGCCATCCCCAAGGTCAGTGCAGAGGCGCAGGACTACTCAGCCGTCCCTGACCCAGCGATGGCAACTGGCACTGGTTCTCCCGAAGGTAATCACCCCTCCCTCCCTCCCTCCCTCCCTCTTCCCTGGCCGATATCTCCCTGCTTGTCACGTTAAGTGAAATGCCGATGTCGATTTGCAGCACGCTCGCCGCGCCGATGGGCTCCCTGGACCGAGCTTTTGGCAGACATCGCCGGCGCAGTTCTTCGAAGGCTATCTCTCACTGACAGGAAGGCGTGGAACGGCGTCTGCAGTTCATGGAGGGAGCTCGCTCGCCTCAGCCACCCAATTCCTCGTCTGCCGGTTCTTGTACTGTCAAACCTTTCTTGCTCAAGCCTCAGTCTGTCGGGTGGCATGACACCAGTACAGAAGATTGATTTCCCAGTTTCCGTCAAAAACTGCATTGGTTGTTATGAGGATTGGGTTCTCATTCTGAGCTATGATGCTGATACATCTAATCCCGAGTACCTTTTACTCAATCCGTTCACAAAGATGTGGTGGTCTTTCCCACAGCCACCAGCTTCATCTGAAGAGAATCCACTGCAGTTACCTCTCAGAAAGTATATCCTCATTCAGAACACCCCGTTTTTTGCTCGACTCTCTGTTTGTCAGACTGGTGAGGGCACTCTGCCAGGAATTCAGCCAGTTGACAAAGTTGTCTTCTCCTCGAAGCCTTACCCAGGGTCCACTTTCATAGCTGCTGCTGCAAAGCCAGATAGTTTGATGTTTTGCCATGCGAGTATGTGGTATGCCTGTACCTGCGAGATGTTCAAGGGACCAAAGGACATGCTGTTCCTCGGAGAAAGGTTGCTGGTTCTCATGTCCAGCGGTGACCAAATGTTCACATTCACATTTCAGCTGAAGGATGATTCCCTGGCTGTCACTCTGATTGAAAAGATCGTCATCAAGATACCTGTTCTTCCCAACCGAAAGATAACAAGAAATATCATACAGTGGCAGGGGAGCCTCCTGCTAGTCATGCGATCTTCGCTTCGAACCAACACATGGAATGATGTACAGAATGTCTCAGTTTTTCAGGCCAATATTGCAGCTGCACCCACTGAGTACTTGCATCTCACCAGCTTGAAGGGTAATAACATTTTCATCAGCCCGACATCTAGCAAGGTTTTCCCAGCCGAGAGCTATGCTGAAATAGAAGGTAACACCATCTTCTCCGTTGACAGTGAGCTGGAGTTACTTGTTTTCAAGTATGGCATCAGTGATGCTGCAACTGCACTTCTTCCTGTAAACATTCCTGCGCCTGATCTATTAGCTGCCAGAAAGAACATCCTATGGCTATTCCGGGAATAAGTAAAGATAAACACTGCTGTAGTGCTGGAACCGCTTGGTGGATGATGATCCCTATCAGTGCCTCTGTAAAGCTTCTGCTTTTGCTCTCCTAATCAGTTCTTGGCCATGCTGGCAGCTCCTTATGTTGAGTTTAGTCTGTTGTTCTCTTTTTTAGTTGTAAGGGGTTAACCCAAATCTTTGTGCCAGCTAGTGCAGTTGATATTGTAATCTGGAGACTCTGTTCTTTTCGAAACGAAAGGGAACTGGGGAAAAATCCCTTTAAACCTAAAAACAATCCCAGGAATAAGTACAGAGATAGTGTGAACAGCAAGATGTAGTTGCTGACTCTGAGTTACAAAGGATGGCTAGACTGGCGGCCTTATCTCCTTTCGTTCTGTTGTTTTGTTGATGATGCCTGATGCAAATATACTTTTTGGTGGTGGATAGTGGCCTGTGGTTTCTCCTTGTTTCTGTTCAGTCCTGTTCCTGCAACATGTCACATTTTCTGTGTCTTTTTCCTGGTTTCGCAAGAAATGTCAAAATCGTTTCTGTTCTAAGATCATTAGCAATATTTATTTGATATGATTCAATCAGAGTACAGTATATGCTTATGGTAGTAATGCAAATTCCACTTTTGTTTTTTCTTATTACACTTCTTTGTTAGTATGTTGGTGGGGGAAATATGAGTCTCGGTGGAGGGACTCAGTGCCGAAGAGAAGTCAGCTAAAGATAAGCGTACCAGAGGACTCCTATCTGCATATATGGGTTTGACGAAACAAGAAAATTGATGCAAGAATAAAAGCAGTCTTTAATTTTGTTGATCTGTACTGTACTGTGTCGGTGAACTTGAAGGATACATTGTACCCATTTGTGTGAGTAAAAAGAGAAGGAGTAAGTATTTATCCTTTCATGAATTAACTTCTTGATCAAGAAACCGAGTTTTGTTTGCTAGGGCCTGCAGCCCTGCACACATATAATTGGCACATACATGTTTGGCTAGTGGCTAGTGAGCTGTAATGGCAGTGAAGTAAAAAAAAAGTAGGAAATGTCTGATTTTTTTTTGGGGGCGAGCAAGGGCTAGACCCCCTCAATGTTCGGCCCCCCTCAGCTAATCTGTGCAGCTGGCAGTAGTAATACGGTACTAGCCTACTAGGATACGCACTGATAGCTCTGTATGTAATAGCCCTTTAAGTGATTATATTAAGCCTAAAACTAATTCATTACTCATGGTTATCTCTGCCTGTAGTACCGAAGCCCAAAACAAGCCCATAATATATGCTTAGCCATCGGATAATTGCTCCATATAAGTTTGTTGTTTCTAAACCCAGCGCTATCTGCATTCTTGATGCAGCCTGCCGGCCGCTGGCCGTCGCTCGCTGCTACTTAGTCTACACTCAGACAGATACCACGGGACGCCATGCTAGTGAGGCTACATTCTCTGCCTCACGGTGATCCTGGTATTACGCTGACGACCGGCGTGTCGTGCCATCACTCGAATTATAGGTACCACATCGTTAACATTATCTAATTCATTGGTACGGTTCACCTTGCCTTTGCATATATAATTGACTAATTTATTATTAAGATCTGATGGGAGCTATACTGTAAAGGAAATCGTTATCAAGGTGATCTCCAGTTAGATTATGAAATTTTCCATTGAGCTTTATAGTCATAGAAATAAAGTTGATATAAACGAAAATAAGCTGTTATGTTTTAATATTGAAGTCACAGTGAGACTAGATATATCATGATATCTTTGTCTATATTTTCTTCTGATACATGCTTACATATGCCGTGGAGAAAAAAATTATACGTTGCTTATCCTAGCTCCGCCCCTGCATACATTTGTTACTAAGTTATAAAAAAATCTGTAACTTGCTCTCAGATATCTTTAATCCAGATTACAGATGTAGTGTAACTTGTTTTTTACTAGAAGTAGGTTTATCAAACTTTAGAAATAATTTATGTCGAACAAGACCTTGAGAACTCATAGTATCTTTGTTTACCGAACCCTTCATGTTCACTTCTTTTGTCTGTATCAAATGATGGAGATAGGGCAGGGTTAAAAATTCACCTACGGCTGTGCACACATGCAATAAAGATAATAATTTTGTTCATGAATTGTGATCTAATATTGATATAATTTGTGGATGGTACGCCCGTAATTGCTATAAATATTTAGTATTATAGACTTTTGTCCGACCACTACACATTGTCGCCCGAGGTTACACGGTTATTAAGTAAAACAAACCAAAACCTTATGATTTATGATGTTACCAATTACCATTACTTCTAAATGGATATCTAAACAACCAGTGTACTCTCCTTGTTGTCACTGAGTTTTGTGCATAGAACCCAATTACCATTCATCTCACCTCATTACATGCATTGTTCCTCGAGGTCTTGGGTGCCTGACAAGTCCTCTGCTTGAGGCAAGAGACAAGAATACAAAGGATAAATCCAATATTCATTCACAACACAATGTTCCATGTTAGAGGATGGACATAACACTACTAGGTTATGCCTTAGCTCGTAACCCGTGGGACTACTCACTCATTATAAGATCAACAATCATAAATATTGTAGAGAAATTCCTAAGACAAATACCAAATAGTCTTACAATTCCTCCAATGTGATGGGATCAAGATTACAAGTACAAGACTATGGCTATAGAGTGAGATGGAGATGGAGTGGAGGAATGGCTATGGTGATGGTGGTGGCATAAACTCTGTGGTGGATCTCCTCTCATCAGATGTGTTTTGCTGCGAATGGATTCAAATGTGTTAGGGTTTCTAGCAGCTCTGATGCAGATTATATGTAGGATTGTTCACGAAAGTTACTCAGTTTGACCAGGTGGAGGCAGTGGCACATGGTACGGACGGGCGGTACGGACGGGCCGTACCCGTACCGGTACTCGTTAAAGCTCCTGGATGCCCGGTGTGGCTTATAATCACTATTGTGGCCCGATCTTTACATTTGAGGGGATTAGGGGAAGGAGCGAAGAACACAATGAACATGCAAAGGGAAATTAACACAAACACACACCACACCTAATACAATCCGGTTTGATCTCGTTGTCCTAGACCACCAAATCAATAGAATCACAAGGGAGAGATGAAAGGTATAATCCCTTGAGAGAGATTGGCTAGCTCTTTACAGAAAAACACCACCGTCGTCACTAGGGAAATTGAATGTATTTTTACTAATTTTTGGAAACTCCCACGAGCAACAATGCTTACTACGCTAAGATGCACCCATCTACCAAATTAGTGTGGGAATTTTACCAGATTATAAACTATGTTGTCGATATCGCCATGACGACCTTGGTCGTTCGGGTTGAAACCCAATAATGTCCATACATGGTAGGACAATATTCCAAAACTGTTTTCCAAAACTTCTCAAATCCCATGGTTACCATTTTCATGGCATGTAGTGCACGCAACATGATTGGACGTCATGCGCAAATATTTTGTTTTTGTCTTTTCTTTATTTCATGTGATCTTTTCAAAATGGGTTCAAAATTTTCAAGATGCAAAATCTTAGTAAGAAGTTGAACATGTCATCAAAACTCTCGTTGGTTTTTGATATATTAATTGATCGCCCGATGGGTACCTCCAAAAGCTTTTTCATAAAACTTTCCAAAAAACCTACAATTTATTTGTAGTTCAAATTTGACCTAATTTTGATAAATTGACATAAAGTCATTCAAATGGGTGAAGTTAGGTAGGAAGCTTGAAAACTCATAAATATGGGAATCGTAAGTATACCATGTTGGTCCACTATATATGTCTGAAAACTTGGCTTGTGGCATTGAGATCCATATTCTTTAGACATTCTTTATAGAAAACATCAATCTTGTCATCACTCGGAAAATTGAGAATATTCTTTCCTGATAGTTGGAAACTCACACCGATGTCATTATTTACTACAACAAGATGCACCCATCTACCTCCGAAAGACATTTAATTTAAGAGCAATCTATCACGCTTACTTGTAGTACAAGTTTGACCTAATTTCGTTAAATCGACATAAAGTCACTGAAGTGTGCAAAGTTAGCTAGGAAGGTTGAAAAATCCTACTCCCTACGGTCCATAATAAGTGTCGCGGGTTTAGTTCAGTTTAGTGTAACATCCTAGCGTTTATGAAAAAACATAGGATAGATTTAGGAATATGTGCATTTGCATGTATTCATCTGCAAAATTCGAGGTAAATTTTTCACGAAATAAAAGGTTAGAGGGATCGGGGTTTCTCTCACTTTGATGTGTTAGGGTTTAGCTCATCGAGGGAGTGCTATGGACTCTGACATGTCCTCTATGATTTCTTGTTGTTTTGGGAAGGTTAATTCGAATGATAATTTGAATTTTAAAATTAAGGTTTGAATTAGAGATTTGAATTTCAAATTTAAATGCCTAGGAATTTGAAATTCCAAAGAATTAATTATAGAATATTATAATGATAAACAGATAATATAATATAAATAAAATTGGAATAATGAAAAGTATTATAAGATATTACAATAAAATCACAAGTTAATATAATATATGGGATTCATTTCCACAATACACTCTCACAGATTATTATACAAGTAAATACTAAAGAAAAGGAAAATTGCAATAATTAAAATAAAGAAAATCTTTATTACAATAAAATATTCAGTACACTATCTTTACAAAAGATTAAAAGGGAGTAAATTCTAGAAATATTAAAATTATAAACTTAGACTACTTTTTCTAGCTATTTCTTATTATCTTGTTCCTGCAAGACACAAGTAAACAACAAGAATAAACAGATGTAAGGGGTTAGTAAATTTTTCCCTTAGAAAAATAGTGTAATGCACTGTTAATATCATGATTGAGCATTTAGGTTAGGGGAAAGTATCACCAATAGTAGCATCTGATCTTAATATCAGATAAGCCTTAGTACCACATCATCGGCTATAGGAGCAAATTTCACTTGATAGGGGTAAAGTAAAAACAGTAACTATCAAAAGATTACTTGATCTCATCTATAAAAGTAAAAACATCACACACATGGTTGCATTCCTGTGTGCTTTAAGCATAGGGTAGCAACATGAGTGAGATAAAAGCTCAGCCGTAATAACAGAGAAACTTTCTCTACTGACCACACTTCATACCACCATGAGCAGCAAGAACCACCACAACACCATAACTAGTATTCAGGAGATCAACCACAAAACCAACCATTGAATCAACCAACCAATCCACCAACCATGGTTACATAAAGGAGGGAGAGGTTCTGGAGTTGGGCAAGGTCAAGCCAGCGGCTAGGAGGAGCAGGCCAAGTAACTAGCAGGGAGGAGCTGGTTGTTGGGGATATACTTTCTGAGTATCCTCACTGTACCTCACTGACCAGGGTGGCCCACTTCAGGTTAGAGCTTTGCTTCACAGGCGGCCCAGTCAGGGAGAAGAGATGGAGTCCAGTCCGGCTATGGGAGGCCCAGAAGACTTACCGACATAGGCCCATAGTGTTACTTGTAGTTCAAGATGTACTCTGTAACCGACTCTTAGTCGTAGCCGGATAGATCTCTCCTATAAATCCTAGGCCGGATATCTATATAAGTCGACCTAGGGAGAGCCTTTAGGGCACTCTCACAATAGTCTACAATCTCAACTCGCACAGGCGAAACCCTTGTAACCCATATTCCGGCTCTGCCGTATTATTGGATTGCTAGCAGGAGTAGGATCCGCCCAAAGCCGGCGGATTCGAACCTGGGTAAACTTGTGTGCTCACCGTCCCGGAATACCGTACGTCTCACACCCCTCTCTTCCACACGTCTCGAGGACCCCCTCATGGCGTACTTGTCATCTATCCGACAACAGTTGGCACCCACCGTGGGGCAAGTGAGCTTCGGATCTGCATTCTGAGCGGAATCTGCAAGAATCGGAATCTGCGAGACTATCGCCGTCGGTCGCATCCTCTACGCCAGCGACTCCCTCTCATCATTCTCGATGAGACATGGATTCCGGCTAAGGAGGCCGTGACTGCTTACACCATCATGTCTTTCGGCGAGATCGATGTGTACATCAGATTTGCTGAACCTGTCCCACCCACCCCAGCGGTGATGATAGAGGCAAAAGAAATTTCTGGGTCCCCTTTGTCTGCGGAGGCGGTAGAGTTTCGGATCTTAGAAAACCCTAATCCTACCCAGCCTGCACCCGTTGCGGAGATAGTGGAGAAATCCGAGCCTGAAGCAGACCTTGCAGTTCAAATCGAATATGGAGTGGATCTCCTTAGCGAGGCCGAATCCCAGATCGAACCACCTGCTGAAGTCGAAATCCAGGAGGATCACAGCAACAACCTTGGTTTCGGCTCTGCCAACGCCAGAACAGATCAACCGTTCCTGAGGAACACGTTGAGGCGCATGATGTTGCAAGACACAAGCATGGATGAGGTTCTCGAAACCATCAAGATCTTCGAGGAAGCCCACGAGGAAAGCCGCAACTACCTCAGGACCCACACATCGCACTCCGTCGGATATGTTGGATCTGGATCCGGCTCTTCCGATGCTGGAGACAACACTGACTCCGTGCTGGAGGCGATCAGAACAAACTCCGACTTACCCGCATCCTCGGATGACTCGATGAGGTCGGCCGATTTCCAAAAGTTCTCCACGGAATATGAAGAGGAGTACAACTCCAAAGCTGCAGGAGAAGGAGAAGCCATGGATGAAGGATCCAGCAAAAACTCTCCCAAAGCACAGGATGACATGGATATCGGAGATAATCCCGAGCTCCAGATGTCCGAAAGTACCGATCAGAGCTTGACTCCAGGAAACGGACCTAAAGCCGTCTTTGCTACCAGCGCTGCCAAGAAGGCAAAGAAGAGGAACAAGAAGAACAAGACCCCGGCAAAAGAACTTCCAGCAGAGGAGGTGATTGCCGAGGAATATGAGGAAGACTCGGATGGAGCACTTATCCCAGAAGAGCCCAAATAAGAATCGGTGGATGGACACGTGGTCACCGCAGGTGCCCGTAAACTCATCGATGCTGCATTAACCACACCCATCCCTACTATAGCAGAACTAACTACTGTAGAATTGGATGAAAGGGCCCAAGCCCTAGAAGCGTGTCGCCAAGTACTCCTGGATGAAGCTAAAAACATCGAGGAAGAAAAGAAACGCATGGCCAAGGCGGAGAAGGTCATCTCTCTACAACATCAGAAGAACCGGAAAGGACATACACATGACAATCAATTTTCGGAAGTTTGTAAGGTTCTCTTCGAGGGAGATCCGGGGATGCCTCGGCTCGATAGCAAGGGAGATCTGGTGTATCCAACACCAGTGCAAAACAATGCCGCTGCTCGAGACATCCTAGCAAATAATCCAGGCCCAGAACAGGTTCGATTGGGCATTAAGCTACTCACCAAGGGTCTGGAGCAGCAGAAGGCCGCGAAGTCTGGAAGCGGAAAACTTGTCTCCCAATCCGACCAATGTCGCACGGATCCAGCCTAGAATGACGTAAGACCCCAACGTGCTCCAGAACAGCATCACTGTTCTGACCGTCGGGAAGACAACTACTCAAGAACCAGATCTTCAGGACAGCATCACAGAACTGCACGTGACTGGCGCAATGTTGCTCCAGCTGCTGAGAAAGAGGCAATTGCTGCACTGTATCCAAAGAATCCTCCATGACGAGAATCAAACGATCGCAGGGAAGAAGACAAAGAGAAACGTCGGGAGGAGGACCATCGAAGAATGCCACCTCCTAGACATACAAGCCGTCCGGCTGACGGACGAAGGAACGACGGACACCGTGTTGAGTCAAGCCAGCAGGGGGCTCATCGTAATGAAGATCCTCCCCGGAACCGGAATAATTACACTCCGGACGGAGGCTGGCGATCTGCCGGAAACAATCCAGCTGCTCCACCCTCTCCACCAAGAAGCCATCACAACGGCTTCCAAGGAGGCCAAGGAGGGCATCGTGGCGGAGGAGGTGGTGTCATAAGCCGAAGTCCGGCTCCAAGGCACCGCAGCCATAGCCGTCAATCAGGGCGATCTCTGTCCCCAAGTGACGCAAGGCACAAGATTAATTCCAACATAGAGGCGCGGCGCTACAAGAATGACGATATATACGCGGGCCCAAAATGCTTCGAACCATGCATAAGAGCAACAAAATTCCTGGAAGGATTTGCTATCTCAAGACACATCCAAGCCTGCAACGGTATAGCTCGGCCAGATACTTGGCTCCAGGATTTCTTCTAGGCTTGCTGCATCGCCAAAGGCGGAAACAGCCTGGTCGCGACCCGATATCTCCCACTCATGTTGCGGAAGACAGCATGATCATGGCTCAATGAACTTCCGGAGAACACCATCCACAACTGGTATGACATGCAAAGCGCGTTCTTTCGGAATTTCGAAGGCACATATCGGAGGCCCTGTATGGTAGGAGACCTACAGTGTTGCACCCAGAAAGCCGGAGAAACTTGTCGAGATTATCTCGGATGATGGATCGACACTAAAAACTCCTGTGAGGGAGTAAATAACCAAACTGCGATTGAAGCTTTCATTGCAGGACTTCCAATTGGTTTACTGCGTCATCACTTGAAGTGCGACAAAGTAACTAATTTGGGAGAGATGATAGAAACAACGAGCAAGTATGTAGATGCTGACGATGATGCAGAGGAATTACTTAACGCCCTAGCTGTGCCATAGTCGGAAAAACAACCAAAGCAGCAAGCTCAGAAGCATAAGAACACCTTGGAAGAAAAGCCCAACGCGGAAACGGCAGTGGTCACTGCTACTTTTGGGTTTGGAGGACGAGGAGGGCACGGTGGAGGCCGTGGACGTGGTCATGGGACATCAAGAGTCCAGGGTAGAGGAGACCAGCAACCTGGCAAAACCTACTCTTGGGCCAACATTGCCAATAACCCGTGTGTGCATCACTTAGATGCCAATGGGGGCTCGTCTCACACAAACGCCGAGTGTCGTTTTAATGACGAGATCAAGAAAGACGATACCGCTGGCTACAGGGCTAAGCGGAAAAAGGGAAAGAAGAATCCTAAAAAAGATAGAGACCAAGGAAGATTTCGACATGGAGGAAGCCGATGCTTCAAATCCCAAGCCGGAATGGAAGAAGAACTTCCTGACAAAGAAAGACACTTACGTAACCTTCCTCGAATCTCAACCAGCTAAGGTCAAGAAAGCAGTTCTACATGAGCTCAACGCAACAGTTTCGGCTATCCCTCAGTTCCTGGACTGGTCGGAAGTGGCAATCACCTTTGACCGTGCTGATCATCCGCCTAAGTTGCACAGGCGAGGAAAATACGCCTTAGTCGTCAATCCACTTATTGATGGCTATGGTTTCTCCAAGACTCTCATGGACAGTGGCAGCAGCATTAACATCCTATATGTCGAAACGCTACGCCGGATGAAGATCTCAGAGACCCAGCTGAATTACAGCTCTATGATCTTTCACGGAGTTGTCCTAGGAAGACAAGCAAATTCCCTGGGAGAGATCACTTTGGACGTGAGCTTTGGAACTCCAAAGAACTACCAGACGAAAGCACTTTCCTTCGAAGTGGTCCCGTTCAAGAGCGCGTACCACGCTATATTCGGACGTCTGGCTTACTGGGCTTTTATGGCCCGTCCGTGTTACATTTACAATATGATGAAAATTCCAGGTCCCAACGGCGTGATCACCATCAGGGGAGACCCAAAGAAAGCGCGAGAGTGCAAGGATGGAAATGCCACCTTTGCTGAAGCCGTGCTGCATGCCCAGAAGTACCATGATATCAAGAAGACCATCGGTCTGTCCGAGATGCCTGCGATGAAGAAGGAGGTGACAAAGCCGAATCCGGAGTTCAAGGCATAGGAAGAGACGAAGAAGAAGCCGTTGAAGGATGATGACCCCTCCAAGGTGACCTAGATAGGCGTAGGCCTAGATAGTGCATAAGAAAGCGCGCTCGTCAAGTTCCTCCAAGCAAATCAAGATATCTTCGCATGGCAGCCATTTGACATGACCGGAGTACCTAGGGAACTTGCCGAGCACTCTTTAAATGTACACCCGAACTCTAAACCCGTCAAACAGTCCCTACGATGTTTTGGCGATGAAAAGCATAAGGCAATAGCTAAGGAACTAGCCCGGCTCAAGTTAGCTGGATTCATAGAAGAGGTCATCCACACTGAGTGGTCGGCCAATCCTGTAATGGTCCCTAAAAAGGACATCACTGATTTAAGGATGTGTGTTGATTATACTGCCTTGAGCAAGGCTTGTCCCAAAGATCCATTCGCTCTGCCTAGGATTGATCAAGTTATCGATTCTACGGCAGGCTCGGAACTCCTATGTTTTCTCGACGCATATTCCGGTTATCACCAAATCTGGATGAAGGAATCTGACAAAGTCAAAACTTCATTTATAACCCCCTTTGGAACCTTCTATTTTGTTACGATGCCCTTTGGGCTCAAGAACGCAGGAGCTACGTACCAACGCACTATGCAATGTTGCCTCCACGATCAAATCGGATGCAATGTACATGCATATGTGGACGATATTGCGATGATGTCCAAAAAGAAGGAAACCTTGATTTCTGACTCAGAGGAAATGTTCGCCAATCTATGAATATACAACATAATGCTTAACCCGAAGAAATGTTTCTTTGGGATCCCAGCCGGAAAATTGTTAGGTTTTATCGTGTCTCAAAGAGGCATAGAGGTAAACCGGGACAAAATCAAGGTTATACTCAATATTTCCAGGACAACTCGCCTGAAGGATGTTCAAAGACTAACTAGTTGCATTGCTGCAGTCAGTTGGTTTGTAAGCCGGCTCGGTGAAAGAGCCGTACCACTGTACAAGCTCCTGAAAAATACCAAGAAATTCGTTTGGACCAATGAAGCTAAAGCTGCACTACAAGACCTGAAAGCAGTACTCTCATCTGCTCCCATCTTTATAGCACCGAAACAACAGGAACCGATGTTGCTCTATCTCGCTGCGACAAACAAGGTCGTCGTATCGTCATGGTGGTGGAGAGACCGGAGGAAAATCAGGAACACCTGGTGCAGCGTCCGACTTACTATCTCAGCAAGGTCTTAACTGAATCAAAACAACGGTATCCGCACTATCAAAAGCTGGCTTACGGTGTGTTCTTAGCATCTCATAAGTGATGGCATTATGTTCAGGAACATCCAATTACCGTGGTGAGCACAGCTCCCATGAGAGATATAATCAACAATAGTGACGCTACAGGACGCGTCGCCAAATGGGGCATAGAGCTTTCAACTTTTGACATTGAGTACAAACCTCGTACATCAATCAAATCCCAAATCCTCGCTGACTTTGTCGCTTATTGGACAGAGACAATGGAGAATATGACCCTGCCAGAGTTAGAATACTGGACCTTGCATTTTGACGGGTCTAAAGCGCTCGGGGGCTCGGGGGACTGGCGTGGTGCTCAAATCACCCCAAGGAGATAAACTTTTCTATGTATTGCAGATACACTTCACGGTGACAAATAACATTGCCGAGTATGAAGCATTACTGCATGGAATCCAGATTGCTAAGGACATCGGCATCCGACGTTGTGTTATGGAGATTCAGATCTTGTTGTTCAACAAGTACCGGATATCTGTAAGGCAAACAAACACATGGCGGCATATAGGGCTGTCGTGGATGAACTATCTAAATTGTTTGAAGGGTTTTAAGTTCAACACATCCCTCGAACAGAAAATGAGGAAGTAGATGCACTATCTCAAATAGGCTCTGCCCGGAAAAAGGTCCCGGATGGTGCTTTTTTAGAGCACCTCAAAGTTCCCTCTATAAAAGGAGTGGACGAGGAATATCTGACCAAATCCGACTCACCTTTAGTAGCAGTTCTGGCTGTGATTCCCAGCTGGACTCAACCCTACCTTGATTACTTGGTAGACAGAAAATTACCTGAAGACGAAGTTCTGAGCCGACAGATTGTCCAACGAGCAAAATCCTACACTATAATTAGTGGTAAGCTCTATAAGAGGAGTGTATATGGGGTCTTTTAGTGCTGTGTATCTCTGGAAGAAGGAGTGGAAATCTTACAAGAGGTCCACAAGGGCGAGTGTGGTCACCACGCTGCAGCCAAATCTCTAGTGGCAAAAGCTTTCAGACACGGTTTTTTCTGACTTATAGCCAAGGCAGATGCCGAACGGCTGGTCAAGATGTGCAAAGGCTGCCAAAAATACGCCAAACAAGCTCACGTTCCGGCTGATCAGCTGTGAACAATACCTATAACATGGCCTTTTGCTGTCTAGGGGCTTGACATGGTAGGACCGTTTAAACGGGCTCCAAGTGGATTTACTCACCTCTTAGTGATGGTGGATAAATTCACCAAATGGATTGAGGCTAAACCCGTCACTAGTTGTGATAGAGCAACAACCATGAGATTTGTCGAGGATGTCATAATCCGATATGGTTATCCGCATAGCATTATCACGGACAATGGGAGTAACTTCTCTATGGGAGAACTTGCCGAATTCTGCAATGAACAAAATATCCGGCTTGACATTGCGTCAGTCGCACATCCGCAAGCCAATGGACAAGTCGAAAGAGCAAATGGTTTAATCCTACAAGGCCTAAAACCAAGACTCGAAGCACCACTATGGTGTGCTGCGGGGGCTTGGGCAGAGGAATTACCTTCTGTAATATGGAGTTTGTGAACAACTCCAAACATGTCAACCGGACACACACCTTTCTTCTTGTTCTATGGCGCAGAAGCAGTTCTTCCTAGTGATTTGATTCACACTTCTCCTAGAGTGGCCGCGTATATTGAAGAGGATGCTGAAATTTCTTGACAAAATGATCTCGACTTAGTCGAAGAAGTTCACATTGTTGCTAATATGAGATCAACAGCCTATCAGCAGAAGTTATGCAAGTATCATAGCCAGAGAGTCAAAAACCAGTCTTTCAACAAGGGCGATTTGGTTCTTCGGCTTGTGCAGCAAAGAAAGCACAAACTTTCCCCAATATGGGAAGGACCATTTTTAGTTAGTCGAGTATTGCATAATGGTTCATACTACCTAACTGATATGCGGCCAGTCAAAGAAAGACCTGCTACTAAGAAGAGAAAGAGAGCTGGAGGCAGTACAAACCCAGATGAATTAGACAGACCATGGAATATTGCTCAACTACGTACCTTTTATTCTTAGTTTATTTTTCTTTGTAATCATATGTGTACATGTTCAATGAGAAATAAAGTCTTGGTTGCCTCAAAATATTTCTGAGGAGTTTTTACCATCTTATTTCTGAATGACCATGTCACAGTCGAAAATCCCAAAATACTTGAAAGTACTTTCTGCTCATGTTTGTTTTGGTTTAGATTTCCGATTCTAAAATTGCTACCTTCGGGTATAAATCTAAATTTTCGAGTCTATACTTTGGTTATTTGTCTGATTGCTGGATGCAGGCATTTTCCGAGTAGTGAATTGTTGGTACTGGAGGCCGGCATTGTTTCCGAGTTTAAACTGGTTTAGCAATTGAGCTCCGTTGCTCGACAAAGTTTCCGTGCTAAAAGTTGGCCGGCTCATGAAAGGGACGAGGCGGAAAGCCAGATAAACGATAAGTGCAGACAAAAAACACAAGTGCTTATGCAAACATTTCAGGCATAGAACATTAAAGCCAAAAGTGCTGAATAGATAAAATAAAGCTTAGTACTAGCGAAAGTATCATGCTACTTATTTATAGACCCAAATTGTTTTCAGAATAAAACATTGTTCTTTCTAATACTCTATGATGCAGGGGAAAGGTAGGAGCTGCCAACTCGCTGGATACATCAAACTCGTTTTGATAACGTTCCGAGATGTTCAAATCCGATATGGTTTGATCATCGTCAGAAACTTTAGCTGTTTCTTCGGAAGGCGGAGGTGGCGTGTCCACGCGGGTGAAGAAGGGAGTGTCGTAGCTGGTCAAATAAGCTACATGGCACCCATATCCGGTGCAGGAGTCCATGATAGCCTTGATGTCTTGCTCCTGTCCATCTTCATCCACTTTGCAATACCCTCTAGTTACTTGCCAGATTTTCATGTTTCCATGGTGGCTCATAACCATGGTGAGAGCGTGCTGTGGTTCACGCGTAGGACATGTTCCAGTCCTAGACAAGCTGCGGCATCTCCTTGGCCTTATCTCGCACTTCAAAGCCAGACATTCTATGCATATCCGGAACCTTGAGAACTTCGCCAATATCTTCGATGGATTGGCGGAAGTCATGCAACAAATCACCGACTTGGGTAAGCCGGCTGGTGCGAGATTCGGCAGAGGCTGAGTCCAATAAGTTCAGAGGACTTGCGCATGTACTGCAAAGGGGTTAATCAAATAAATCTGGACTCCAAAGGTTGGAAGATGTAGATAAGTCAGAAAAAGGGAAACATACGAAAGATGACATCTTCGACTTTGGCCTTCTCTTCCCGAAGACTCTGGAGTTCAGCCCAGAGTGCCTCGGTAATGTCCCTCTCTCTGAACAAATCATTGCTGAGATCCAACATTTTCTTATCTTGAAGTGTAATCTTACGATTGCGCTCCTCGGTGGCCATGGAGGTGGATTCGAGAATTTAAGCAATGCTCTTTTCATGATCCGCCTTAAGCTTATCTAGCTCTTGGCGGAGTTCCTTGTTTTCCACCACCAGGGTTTTAAGATTCTTAGCCTCTTCAATCATACCACAGGACTGTTTTACCTGTGCTGTAGTCAAAAGAGCAAAAGTTGAACAAAAAATTCGACTATGAAATACAAGACAAGGTTTGAGTTCTCGAATGTTAACCTTCAGCCTCATCCCTAGAAACTTTCAATTGAGCATTTTCAAGTGAGAGAGCTCTGATTTCTTTCCGCTTGTTGCAAACATTCTTCAATAAATCCTGGTTATAGGAATATACTTTCTGTAAGTCAGAATACCCAGAGTCAGAAGTCTACTAAAGACTCGGGCTGATATTTTTACTAATATCAGCACGAGCCTTGGGGGCTACACTAGTTCATTCTTTGGCATCCTAAGGAAGCATAAAACCGGATTTGACTGTCCAGATTCATGCTTGGGGTCTAGAGGATATGATATGAAATAAGGAAAATCGAGAGTTGGAATTCTGACTTACATATTTCTTCACGAGTGAGTTTGTTCAAACTCGCATTCACTTCGGTGGCAATCTTCTCAGCGAGGGTTAGGGGGACCATTGGCGCAGTTGGAAGCTCGCCGGTCCTTAGCTTCTCGTCACGAAGACGAACTTGTTCAAGAAGATCAGAGTGCTTGATATCCTCTACTTCTTGTGCTTCTTCTTCGGTAGAGATAGTCCGGCTTTCCAGGCATTACCGGGCTAGCCGTTGGATCTCCTCCACAGACTTCCGAGATCAGCCAAGTTTGGCAAGTCCTGGATTGTCTAGGAGATTGTCGGTGAAGGTCTCTACCAAGGGATCATTACCCGAAGAGGGTTCACCCTTATCAAAACTTGAGTCACCCATGGTGACATCAGTCTGTGATCCGAGGATCACTGGCTCTGCTGGTTGAGCCAGATCTTGTGGAACGATCAGAGATGGAGTAATCTCCATTGCTGCAGAAGGCTAAGGGGCAGGAGTCGGAGGAGCTATGGCAGGAGAAACCAAGTTTAGTTTCAACTGGTGTAGAGGCTTCGAAATAACCCCTTTCCCTTTGCCCTTGGTGAGCTGTTTAGCTCTGAGAAGGTAATAGAACAAAGAACATTACATCTCAGAAGGAATTACGAACAAAATACAAGGACCTTGTGAGGGAAAATTACCTCTTCACAACGGGCACTTCCTTTGTGCCAATGGCCACTATCGGAGCTTTGCGCTTCCGAGGAACAACATCCGACAGTGGAACCAACTCTCCTTCATCCTGAGAAATCTCAGGAGGATATCCCTCGACTAGAGCAAGCTCCGACTCGGGGAGGTCGGCAAGCTGAAAAGAAGAGATACTCAGTATTGCGAAATAACATAAAGATGAGCACATAATTCAAGTTGTTGCTGGAAGCTTACCGACACTACGAGATCTTTCGATGTATGCATGTCCAAAGACAGCTCTGAAATCTTCCTCTCAATCCGCTCCCTTATCAGCCATTTTATTTGGCTTACATAATCTTTTGGCTCGTAGGCTTTAGGGCTGATGCGGAGGGAATCCTTCTTCGACAACGTGATGGAATGCATCAGTCAATATCCATGATGTTGAAGAGGTTGGATCCGGCTTGCCACCCAGCATTGAACTAAGTCGGACCCTCTCAGGCCTTTGTGTTTCATCAGATACTCGATCCGCCTCTTGGCGAGGAGCAGATCATCACTGAGAGCTGGAGCAACCTCATCCCAGGAATCTTGAGGCGTGGCGGCTCCGTCGATGAAAGCCAGCAAAGCAGTATCTTTGTTGGGAGCGGGAATATCCTTGTGATAGAAAAAAGTGGACGACCATTGCTTGGCCGACTCACTGTCCATAATCCGAGGATAGACATGCTCTCGCCTAACCGAAAAACTAATAGTATCGGTAATATATGGATTACCGGTAGTAATGGAATTTCTCCGGACATGGAAATAATACCAGAAGAGAGTAAGGCTCGGCCTAATGCCGAGATACCCCTCGCACAAAGATGCGTAAGCACTCATCTCTAAGATGGAGTTCGGGGGGAGATGATGGATATGAACTCCGTAATGACCTATGACCTCGGAAAAGAAATCCGAGGGAGGAAAGCTCAGACCTCTGTCAAGGTGAGTGCCTAAGTGCACTCGCTCGTCGTCGCGAGGGTTGGGGATGGTTTTGCCGAAGCCGCTTCACCAGTCGCCGGCACGAAGGAGCCCTTCTTCTTCCACGACACAGAGCTTGCGGTCATCAAGGACGCACGAGATCCAAACCCCACGGTTGCTCTCCTTCTCCGCCTGTGCTACCGTCGCTGCCGTGCCGAAAGATGATGCAGAAGCCATTTTGTCGGTGTGCCGGTGACCTTGGATGGGCGGCGCTCGGGATTTTTGGGGAGTAGAGGAGCTCTAGGTTTGTGGGAGGCGTAGGGGAGAAGGAAACAACACAAAGTGCTGGTGAGGGGAGATGAGGAATAGGATCTTCACCGCTTATATCCACCGGCCCTGTCAAGATTCGTGAAAAACGCTACAGTAAACATACCACTCGTCGTGGAAGGAACTGGGAAACCCCCACACGATGATTATGCCGCCTCGATCTCCACGCACGCATTGAAACGGCGCCTCGGTTCCGTGAAAGGCGGACCCACTGATGACCCATAAGTATAGGGGGTGTATCGCAATATTTTTGAGGGAAGTGAAACCCAATTTATTGATTCGACACAAGGGGAGCCAAAGAATATTTATAAGCCTTAACAACTGGGTCGTCAATTCAGCTGCACCTAGAAACAATCTTGCTCACATCAGTTTATCAGTAGCAACAGTTTTGTAGTAGGAATAGTAAAGTAACAGCAGTAGTAAAGTAAAGACAGCAGTATAAATAGCAGTAAACAGTAGGATTCGAGTGCGGTAGGCATAGGGATGGATGGACGGGCGTTGCATGGACAAAACAATTCACATGGCAATCAGAACATAGGGAAATTGCAGATAAATAAGATAAAGCATCCAAGTACTAGATAATCCTAGGCATGTGTTCCATATATAGTCATACGTGCTCGTAATGAGAACTTGCACAACATCTTTTGTCCTGCCAGCCCGTTTGCAGCGGGGCCTCAAGGGAACTACTGGCAATTAAGGTGCTCCTTTTAATAGAGCACCGGAGCAAAGCATTAACACTCCATGAACACATGTGATCCTCACATCAAAGCCATTCCCTCTGGTTATCCCGATTTCTGTCACTTCGGGGCCATTGGTTCCGGACAACAATGTGTGTATATAACTTGCAGGTAAGACCATAAACAATACTATCATAATGAATCAATAACATGTTCAGATCTGAAATCATGGCACTCGGGCCCTAGTGATAAGCATTAAGCATAACAAGTCGCAACAAAATCATAAACCACTAATAAAAGATACTAGGCACCATGCCCTAACAATCTGATGCCATTACATGAACGATCTCATCCAATCCCTACCATCCCCATAGCCTACAGCTGGGGATTACTCACTCATAGATGGGGGAAACATGGATGGTCGATGGAGAAGCGATGGTGATGATGATGGTGATGATCTCCTCCAATTCCCCTGTCCCGGCAGGGTGCCAGAACAGAGTTTCTGGTGCTGTTTCGTGGAATCTGGTGGTGGCGGCGGAGCGGAACTCCTTCTGGAAAAACGTCACCCCCCTGAGTTTTTAGGTTAGAAGGCAACTTATAGGCGAAGAGGGAGACCAAGGGGGTGTCTGGGGCGGCCAGACCACCCCCTAGCGTGGCCTGGGCTATCCCGCGCGGCCAGGTGGTGTGGCCTGGGCCCAGCCCCCCTCTGTCTCGTATTCTGGCTTCGGGAGTCTTCTGGTGAAATAGGATTTTTGGCATATTTTCCGGGATTTTTCCTGATAGGTGATTTTCTGCACAAAAAGTAGACACCAAGGCAATTCTGTTGAAAACAACGTCAGTCCGTGTTAGTTGCATCCAAATTATACAAGTTTAGAGGAGAAACAATAGCAAAAGTGTTCGGGAAAGTAGATACATTTTGGACATATCAACTCCCCCAAGCTTAGCTTATTGCTTGTCCTCAAGCAATTCAGTTGAAAACTGAGTGTGATAAAAGAACTTTCACGAACACATTTGCTTCATATGATGTATATATTCTCAGCATGTGAACAACTACTTAGACAATTCATAATAAAGAGTATGCAACTAAGTTTACTTAATAGGCATTGCAAGCTATGAAGATATTCCAACTCAAAAATAATAAGTAGCATGAAGCATAAACATAAGCAGCATTACAATGCTCATAACAAGGTATGATAGAGTGGTATCTCGCTTGCCTTTGATCGTGAATGCCAAGGCACCTCTGAAGTTCAAGTGATGACTAGAAGTAAAGATGTCAAAGATACAAGCATCAAAGTCATAACACAAATAATCAAGTAATGAGACAAACACAAAGAATGACAACTATGCTCTCAAGGAAGTGCTCATAGAATAAGTGGAGACTCAACAAGAAAATGAAAAGGTTTTAAATAATTTGAAAGGCTTCCAAATGCTGAAAGTATGGTACTCATGAGCTTTGAGCTCTCATTGCCCCTATCATAAGCATCTTTAATGTGGTTAAGGTGAAAGTGAGGTCTAATCTGAGTTATATGCTTGACAGACTAAAACTGGAAATCCCATGTCCCTTGAGTACGAGGGCCGCTCCTCATGCTACTCAACTTTAGTTACCGGTAAGTTCTTGTCATCGTAAATACGTGCGTATCATAGAGAACCGCCAATGGGGTACCCCTTGCCCGATGATACGGAAGAATCCCCATATCAAAATGACAAGGCAAGCAAACAATGAGTATCTCAGCAAACTTCTTATTTACCATGGGAAGATGGTGCTTTTTTCTCTCTTTCCTCTTTTCATATATCTCTTTTTTTCTCAATAGCTATCTCTCTTTTTTTTATAAGAAGAATGCTTCATAGATATTCATTATGGTTACGCTGCAGTTTCCACCATTACGACATGGATTAGACCGGCGGCCCAGGCGTTTCTCTAACACACATACATAACTCCATGGACTTACAAGCTCCCCTTTTATTTCACACTGATGACATCCGCAAACAAAAGAGCATGGTATCAACTTGTATATATTTACAGGTGTTGAAAGCGTTCCCCCTGACAGCACGGTTCTGCTAATCCCCAACCTATAAATTGCAAGCATATAACTTTCATGGACAGTCACAATGGTTCAGGTTTATTAAGTGCAGGAAATAAAGTGTGCCATCAAGTTCGTGAGAGATTTACTAACTAACTTTCTCATAACAAGCGAACATTTTATTCGAAAGAAAACAAGGCATATTGAATATGCACGGAAGTAGCAAATGATGCTAATAGGTAGGTATGGTGGACACTTTGGCAATATTTGGTTTTAGGGAGTTGGAAACACGAGTAAAACATTCTCAGTGTAAGTAAAGGCTAGAAATAGTAAGGGAGCGACAAACGAGAGAGCAATAGCTGTCATAATCATGCTTGCAACAAAACATGACTAATCATGGCATGAAAGTGATTCAAGACCCTCAAGGCAAAATAATTCTTTGAGGCTTAACTGATTATTTCATTCATATGCATGCGTGAGCATGTGCCAAGTCAATTCAAATGAAACATTCAGAGGAGGATACCACAGTGTCATACCAAGTTATGAATAGAGTAATGGAAGCAAACATTCATAAGACATGCTACAAACTATTAGCAAGCTGGAACTAATCATATGAAAGCAAGAACTACTAAGCATCCATATATAACATACACCCTACATGAACATACTAAGCATGCTCACAATGATGAGTATATGTACAAAAATGAAAACAAATAGAGTTCGTTACCAGCCTCTTACCACACCTCAAGTTGTCATTAATCCTCATTATTGCCCTTCACTTGTGTGGCTTGAAGAATAATATGAAACCAAATCCCACTAAGGACCGCTGAACCCTGCAACAAACTCACAAAACCAAAGAATAACAACAAATATTGGTGTTTTCGATTTTTAAAAGCAAGAATCAAAAAGGAAAAACAAGCAATGCAAAATCTTTTTGGGTTTTTCGAATAGTTCAAACAAAGCAAAAAGGGAAAAACAAACCAAGGCAAAAAGAAGAAGAAGCCAACCAAAAGAAACAACAGAAATATTTTTGGTATTTTTGTGTTTTAGAAAGCAAAATCAAAGAAAGAACGAAAACTAAAAATAGAACGAAACATGAATATACAAAGTACCAACGCAACATGATAAGGAGATGAGTGCGATGTCGGCGTACCTTCCCCCAAGCTTAGGATTTTGGCCTAAGTGGGTGTCAATCCCAAGCTAGCCAGGATGAAGTGTCACCGTGGTATGACGAGAAGGTACCCTCGTCCTGGTGCGAGCTCGAGTACGTCCCTCCGTAGTGCGTAGAGTAATTGTAGGAGGGCACATCCTCCTGGTGCTGCTCGTGGAAACCCAGCAAGCGACGCTGCTCGTCCACCTCCTCCTTAGAGCGCGACCATGGCCTCCCGTGAACACTAAACAAAGAAGATTGTGGCAAAGGGATTTGCCTCTCATCCCCGTCAGTAAACAACATCCTATATACTAGACCGTCCAAATCAGAATCAGAAGTGACAAAATGATGAGTTTTCATAGCAACAAGGTCAAGCCTTTGTGGTACCAATACAGTATCATTGGGGTCCACTAAAAGCCCTAATGCATTAACCATATGTGAGGCAATGATGCCCCCATAGATAGGCCCCCTAGCAGCTAGGCGGCGAACAATAAGCAAGCCAAGGTTGTACCGAGTGTCATTGTTGAGCGCAATAGCAAGGAAGGCTAAATGATAGTTGGAGATATTACTTGTGTCCTCCCTACCAAGTACGCTAGTAGCAAGATAATATGCAAAGTATCTAAGAGCAGGGAGTTGGATATTTCTTATCTTTCTGCGCTGTGCCACGCGGTCATCATCATTGGTCTCCCCTCGGTAGAGTTCCAGCAAATCAGCGGGTCGCCCTTGAATCTTCTTCACGGTCCCTATCATGCTTACACCTACCACACAATACGAGTTGCAATGAGGTCTTCGTTGTATGATGGCCTAAACTGAGAGGTTGATCTTGAGGGCCTCGACCTCCTAGGTGCATCCCTCTCAAATATCTCTCCAAAGGTATGGTTGTTCATGCTTGATATTCTAAAATTTAAACACCTATTAAACAAGTGATTGCAAAGTGAATATAATGAAGGGTACTACTCATAGGGACTCGTAAGAGGCCTAAACATGCATCAAAACTATATCTCTAAGCATCAAACAAGCTTACAAGCTCTCATAACCTGTCACCTATAGCAGCAAAATACTCAAGATATAATCCACTAAACACAAATCTACTTGGACAAGGGGAGGAGTCACATACCAGAGAACAAATGCTCCAAATTTCAGCAACAAAGATGGGCTGAGCAAGGAGATCGAAAAAAATCAAGAGCAAGCACAGCAAGAACGCGATTTTCAGCAATGAACTAGAGTTTGCTCGGGAGAGAGAAGAAAGTGGCAGGTGAGAGTTAGTGGAGGGCCAGGGGTGGCCCACACCATGGCATGGCGCCACCCAGGGCAGGCCGCGCCACCAGGTGGTGAGCCTGCCTGGTGGGTCCCCCGGGTACCTTCCAGGCACTCCTCTGCCCCTTTTTTCACGTAAAAATTTAATATGAATTTTCTGGAATTTTTCGAGACACTTTATTTTTGGGCATTTTTCAGGTATAGAAGAACGATTTTCTGACAAACAGATTTTTTGTTGGAAAAGATGCAATGAAAAAACAAGGCTAGAACTATAGAAGTTCTAAGACACTCTAACATGCAAGAAACTAACAACAAATAAAACTAAACGAAAGCAAAACTAAAATGGATAGAATAAAAGTAAACGGAGATAATCACGGTGAAAACATTGTTTTGTTCAATGAAATCCTTTTGTTAACAAGGTTAACCAGGTATTGTCACCAAAACAATTTCATATGAGACAAAACTTTGTATTCCACTAATGATTATGTTACCTCAACTTTGATAGCAATGGTCCTAATCATAATAGTTTCAAATTTTTCTCTTGGTATGGGACAATATATTTCTCCAACTTGAATGCCCTCAACATGTTCAATTGAATTCAAACCATAAGTCATTTCAATCTTCTTGGGGAAATAGACAATATGTTCCTTGTCATTAACATTAAAGGTCACCTTTCCTTGATTACAATTAATAACAGCTCCTGCAGTATTAAGAAAAGGTCTCCCAAGAATAATAGACATATTATCATCTTCAGGCATTTCAAGCACAACAAAATCAGTTAATATCAAGCAATTATGAGCCACTTGAACAGGTACATCCTCACATATACCAATAGGAATAGTGGTAGATTTATCATCCATTTGCAAAGCTATATTAGTTGGCATTAATTTTTCTAGTTGAAGCCTCTTATAGAGAGAAAAAGGCATAACACTAACTCCAGCTCCCAAATCACACAAAGCAGTTCTAACATAACTATTCTTAATAGAGCAAGGGATAGTTGGAATCCCTGGGTCTCCAAGTTTCTTTGGAACCTTACCATTAAAGGAACAATTAGCAAGCAAAGTAGAAATTTCTTCATTAGGGATCTTCCTTTTATTCGAGATAATATCCTTCATATACTTTGAATAAGGAGGAAATTTAATAGCATCAGTTAAAGGAATTTGCAGGAATAAAGGTTTCATCCACTCACAAAACTTATTATAGTGTTCATCTTCCTTTGACTTGTGTTTCTTATCAGGGAAAGGCATAGGTTTTTGGACCCAAGGTTCTCTTTCACTACCATGTTTCTTAGCAATAAGATCTTCTTTAGTATATTTAGTATTCTTAGTGTGCTTTTTAGGTTCTTCTTCAACTTTTTCTTCAATTGGAGCTTCATTTTATTCATTACCACTTTCAGTTTCAGCATCAAAAATAGATATACTATTAGGATCTATAGCAAGTTCAGAGGGTTCTACAGTAGTTTTATGTTTCTTTTTCCCTTTTCTTACGAGTAGAGCCACTATTTTCGACTTGTTGAGAATCCTGCTCAATTCTTTTGGGATGCCCCTTAGGATATAGAGGATCTTGGGTAGCAGCGCCACTTCTAGTTCTAATTTCATAAGCATGTTTTTCTTTAGCAGCGTTAATTAGCAAGCCTTTTTGCACTTTAATGAGTTGATCTATTTGAGTTTGAACCATTTGAAAGTGTTTAACAATCATTTTAACATCATTAGAGGTTCAGTCCACAATATCATTCAACTCAACAATAGCTCTAGTGTTTTCCATTAGATGATTTTGCACCCTTTTATTAAAATTATGTTGCTTAACAATAAAGATATCAAATTCTTCTAAGCATTGATCAGGAGGTTTAGAGTAAGGGATATCACCTTCATCAAAGTGTTGGAGAGAGTGTACCTCAATAGTGGATGAGTAGGGAATAAGCTTACATAATTCTTCTATAGGAGGTAAATTCTTGACATCTGCATCTTTAATTCCCTTCTCCTTAAGACATTTCTTAGCTTCCTTTATCGCTTAATCATTTAATTCAATAACTCCCCTCTTCTTTGATGTTGGAATAGGCACAGGAATAGTTGGTGTAGGTATAATAACTTCAGGTATAGCTTGTTCAGGAGGATTCGAATCCTTGTAGTTCTTGCTTATTTTAGCCATTGATTCTTCAGCTTCCTTGGGAGTCCTATTCCTGAAAACACAATCAGTACAACTATCTAGGTTAGTCCATTATAAAATATATCAAGGAGCTCATTCTTAGGTAATGGACTTCCAGCCTGTGCATGAATCAAAGCACAAAACCTTGCCCAAGATTCGGACAATATCTCTTTTTCTCCCTGTTTAAAATCAAAAAGTTTCTGCACAAATAGCATGTATAGCACTAGGAGGAAAATATTTCTGCAGGAAAGTACTAATCAAGCAATCAGGGCTATCAATAGATCTAGGAGGTAAATTACTAAACCAAGTTTTAGCTTCTCCTTTCAGTGAAAAGGGGAAATCTTAGCAACAAAGTAAGTACGCATCTTAATATCATCAGAAAACAAGCCACTCATGGTAGAAAGTTCATTCATATGTGCTACCGCACTTTCATTCTTACTCCCACAAAAAGGTTCTTTCTCAACAATAGCTATGTATGATAGATCGAGAGAGAAATCATAATCATTATCTTTAATGTTTATGGGAGAAGCAGCAAACTTAGCAATAGGAGACAATTTGGGTCTAATAGTACGCCTCTCAAGGAGACTCTTAGCATCGCTCCTATCATGGGTGTTTTTACATTCTTTAATAAATTCATCGGTCATCTCAACATAACCATCTTCAATATCATAACTCTCACTAGACTCAGGTGAACTAACAGGTGTAGTAATGTCTTCATTAGGACTTTCAGTATTTCCAGCTATAGTTCTAGCAATCGTAGCATCTAGGAAAGGACCTAATGAACCACTCTTATCAAGCACAGTAGAAGCAGCATCATAAGCATCAGAAGTTTCAGATTCAGCAGTAGTAGCAGTGTGTGTAGCATGTGTATGTGGTGGTGTAATGACCTTACTCATAACAGATGGTGAATCAAGAGCAAAAGAGGTGTTCAGAACAGTACCTCTTCTTGTAGTGGATGGTAAAAAAGGAACCTTACCATCACGAGATTTACCCATGATGGATGGATAATAGCGAACAATAGAGAATCCAAGTGAACTTGATGAATAAAGCTATGCTCCCTGGCAACGACGCCAAAAAATAGTCTTGATGACCCACAAGTATAGGGGGTGTATCGTAGTATTTTTGAGGGAAGTGAAACCCAATTTATTGATTCGACACAAGGGGAGCCAAAGAATATTTATAATCCTTAACAACTGAGTCATCAATTCAGCTGCACCTAGAAACAATCTTGCTCACAATAGTTTATCAGTAGCAAAAGTTTTGTAGTAGGAATAGTAAAGTAACAACAGTAGTAAAGTAAAGACAGCAGTATCAATAGCAGTAAACAGTAGGATTCGAGTGCGGTAGGCATAGGGATGGATGGACAGGCGTTGCATGGACAAGACAATTCACATGGCAAGCAGAACATAGGGAAATTACAGATAAATAAGATAAAGCATCCAAGTACTAGATAATCCTAGGCATGTGTTCCATATATAGTCATACGTGCTCGCAATGAGAACTTGCACAACATCTTTTGTCCTGCCAGCCCGTTTGCAGCGGGGCCTCAAGGGAACTACTGGCAATTAAGGTGCTCCTTTTAATAGAGCACCGGAGCAAAGCATTAACACTCCATGAACACATGTGATCCTCACATCAAAGCCATTCCCTCCGGTTATCCCGATTTCTATCACTTCGGGGCCATTGGTTCCGGACAACAACGTGTGTATACAACTTGCAGGTAAGACCATAAATAATACTATCATTTTGAATCAATAACATGTTCAGATCTGAAATCATGGCACTCGGGCCCTAGTGTCAAGTATTAAGCATAACAAGTCGCAACAAAGTCATAAAGCACTAATAAAAGATACTAGGCACCATGCCCTAACAATCTGATGCCATTACATGAACGATCTCATCCAATCCCTACCATCCCCATAACCTACAACGAGGGATTACTCACTCATAGATGGGGGAAACATGGATGCTTGATGGAGAAGCGATGGTGATGATTATGGCGATGATCTCCTCCAATTCCCCCGTCCTGGCAGGGTGCCAGAACGGAGTTCTTGGTACTGTTTCGTGGAATCTGGTGGTGGCGGCGGAGCGGAACTCCTTCTGGAAAAATGTCGAACCCCCTGAGTTTTTAGGTCAGAAGGCAACTTATAGGCGAAGAGGGAGACCGAGGGTGTGTCTGGGACAGCCAGACCACCCCCTGGCGTGGCCTGGGCTATCCCGCGCGGCCAGGTGGTGTGGTCTAGGCCCAGCCTCCCTCCGTCTCGTATTATGGCTCCGGGAGTCTTCTGGTGAAATAGGATTTTTGGCATATTTTCTGAGATTTTTCCTGATAGTTGATTTTCTGCACAAAAAGTAAACACCAAGGCAATTCTGCTGAAAGCAGTGTTAGTCCATGTTAGTGCATCCAAATCATACAAGTTTAGAGGAGAAACAATAGCAAAAGTGTCCCGTGAAAGTAGATACGTTTTGGACGTATCATCCACCAACGGTCGTGCTGATAGGAAATGTCTGTCAGTGACGTGACTTGACCGTGACTAGTGTCAGGTTACGTCAGAGATCAAGTTCCGGCTTAGTTTGAATTTTGAGTAGGAAACCCAAATAACATATTCATAGGTCCTTATTTTTGAGACCCGGATCGTATCTTTTCTTTTGAAGTTTCAGGAACCCTTCAAGATTCTGCAAGCAGAAGATCAAGCTAGATGATGATGAATCCGACTTTGGATCTTGGAGGCCTCTGATGACCCACAAGTATAGGGGGTGTATTGCAGTATTTTCGAGGGAAGTGAAACCCAATTTATTGATTCGACACAAGGGGAGCCAAAGAATAGTTATAAGCCTTAACAACTGAGTTGTCACTTCAGCTGCACCTAGAAACAATCTTGCTCACATCAGTTTATCAATAGCAACAGTTTTGTAGTAGGAATAGCAAAGTAGCAGCAGTAGTAAAGTAAAGACAACAGTAACAATAGCAGTAAACAGTAGGATTCGAGTGCGGTAAGCATAGGGATGGATGGATGGCGTTGCATGGACAAGACAATTCACATAGCAATCAGAACATAGGGCAATTGCAGATAAATAAGATAAAGCATCCAAGTACTAGATAATCCTAGGCATGTGTTCCATATATAGTCATACGTGCTCGCAATGAGAACTTGCACAACATCTTTTGTCTTGCCAGCCCGTTTGCAGTGGGGCCTCAAGGGAACTACTGGCAATTAAGGTGCCCCTTTTAATAGAGCACCGGAGCAAAGCATTAACACTCCATGGACACATGTGATCTTCACATCAAAGCCATTCCCTCCGGTTATCCCGATTTCTGTCACTTCGGGGCCATTGGTTCTGGACAACAACGTGTGTATACAACTTGCATGTAAGACCAAAAACAATACTATCATAATGAATCAATAACATGTTCAGATCTAAAATCATGGCACTCGGGCCCTAGTGACAAGCATCAAGCACAACAAGTCGCAATAGTCATAAAGCACTAATAAAAGATACTAGGCACCATGCCCTAACAATCTGATGCCATTACATGAACACTCTCATCCAATCCCTACCATCCCCATGGACTACATCGGGGGATTGCTCACTCATAGATGGGGGAAACATGGATGGTCGATGGAGAAGCGATGGTGATGATGATGGCGATGATCTCGTCCAATTCCCTACCCCGGCAGGGTGCCAGAACGGAGTTTTTGGTGCTGTTTCGTGGAATCTGGTGGTGGCGGCGGAGCGGAACTCCTTCTGGAAAAACGTCGAACCCCCCCAGAGTTTTTAGGTCAGAAGGCTTCTTATAGGCGAAGAGGGAGACCGAGGGGGTGCCAGAGGGGCCCACACCATGCCCTGGAGCGGCCTGGGGGGACCCGCGCCTGTGGCGGGGGGGGGGGGGGGGGGTGGCCAGCCCCTGGCCCTCCTCCGTCTCGTATTCTGGCTCCATGAGTCTTCCGAAAAAATAGGCACTTTGGCTTTTATCCCGTCCAATTCCGAGAATATTCATTTTCTGACTTTCCTAGAACCAAAAACAACAGAAAACAGGCAGCTGGCACTGTGGCTCTTGTTAATAGGTTAGTCCAAGAAATCATATGAAAAGTACTCCAAAGTGTGGACAAAACACAAGAAAGTGGATAAAACCAAGCATGGAATATAAAAAATTATAGATACATTTGTAATGTATCAACATCCCCAAGCTTAACTCCTGCTCGACCTCGAGTAGGTAAGTGGTAAAAGAAAGAATAATTTTTGAGGTGACATGCACCATTATAAACTTGATCAAAGTATTTGTAAAACATTCAAAGCTGGGATCATAGTACTTCAATCATATCATGAAAGACAAAGTTCTAACAATAAGACAAAGAAACTATGATGCAACATGAAAAGGCACAAACAAAAGATTCATGAATAACAATGCTTTGCAAGATGTTTGTTTGTTTCACATAAAGAAAACAAAGCATAATAGTATTCAGCTTGTCCCTCATAGAGTAGCAAATATAAATGCATAGGACACCTTCAAAGTTCATAAGAGTGACTAGATACAAATAGTTTAAAACAAGCAATATCAAGGTATGCATCAATCAACTAGTCTTGGGACAATGCACATAGAACTAAGAATGGCCACTATGCTCTCAAAGTAGGTGCATAAAGGTAGAAGGTGGAGACTCAATATATAAGTGGAAGAAAGGCCTTCATAGAAGGAAGTAGGGATTCAAGTCTCATAAAGAGCTTCCAAAAATTATGGTACTTATAGCTTTCAGCTCTCATTGCCCCTATCATAAGCATCTTGAAGGTGATTAAGGTTAAAGTGAACAAACTATGGTGTACATGCTTGACGAAGTATAAGTTAGAAATCTCATGTCCCTTGTATACGAGGGCCGCTCCTCATGCTACTCAAATTTAGTCACCGGTAAGTTCTTGTCATCGTAAGTACATGTGTATCATAGAGAACCGCCAACGGGGTACCCCTTGCCCGATGATACGGAAGAATCCTCATATCAAAATGACAAGGCAAGCAGACAACGAGCATCTCAACATTCTTCTTATTTACCATGGAAATATGGTGCTTTTTTCTCTCTTTCCTCTTTTCATAATCTCTTTTTTTCTTTTTCTCAATATAGGACTCTTTTTTTATAAGAAGAATGCTTCATAGACAGATCATTATGGTTACGCTGTAGGTTTCCACCATGTCAGCATGGATTAGACCAGCGGCCCAGGCGTTTCTCTAACACATATACATAACTCCATGTACTTACAAGCTCCCCTTTTATTTCACACTGACGACATCCATAGACAAAAGAGCATGATATCAACTAGGTACAAAGTACCAGTGCAATGTTGAAAGCGTTCCCCATGACAACATGGTTCTGCTAATCCCCAACAAATAAGTGCAAGCATATACAACATAGACGACACAATGGTTCATGTTTATTACGGCAAGAAAAGTAAAGTGTGCCATCAAGTTCGTGAGAGCTTTAATTACTAGTTTTCTCATAACAAGTTTAATTCGGAAGGTAAACAGAAGCATGAATATACTTGGAATAGCATAAGCTAGTAGGTAGGTATGGTGGACTCTTTGGAATAACTTGGTTTAGGGAGTTGGATGCATGAGTGGAACTCATACTTGGTGGTGGAGGCTAGCAAAAGACTGGGAGCGACAAACTAAGAGAGCAATAATGGCCATAATAATGCAGAGCCACAAATCATCATTGATCAAAGCATAAAGTGATACTACAAGTAGAAAACTAAAGGATCATAAAGGCTATGGTGACTTGAGATAGTCATAACATGGTGTGAGCATGCGCCATGTCAACCCAAATAAAGCATCATAGGAGAATACCACTATACTATGCTTTAATATGCTAAAACAACGCATGATTCATCCAAGGCACATTAATTAATCTCAATTGTTTATAACAAGTCATGCCACAACAAAGAATACTAAACATAAAGCCAAAAAAATATCAAGCATGGCATGACAAAGCATAGGCCACAGTCAAAAACAAGCTCTTTTTACCACTTAAGCATGAGCTTTCCTACTCTTTTCCAAACCAAACCAAACTATTTGAAAACCAATGTATGAAAGAGGAGGTCCAACCAATTTATTAAGGAAACTAATAAAACCAAGCAAACGAAAAACCAAAACGAAAACGAAAAAGAAGACGCTCCAAGAACAACACAACTGTGCATGAAACAATAAAAATGAAGTGTTTGAAAGAAACCTGTGATTTTTATTGATGAAGAGGGGGATGCCTTGGGCATCCCCAAGCTTTGACGCTTGTACTTCTTGAATATTTCTTGGGGTGACACGCGTGGCATCCCCAAGCTTGAGCTTTAGTCCGTCCTTCATCTCATTACTCATTCCTTCCATACACCTGAAATTTTTCCTTCATACAAAACTTCACACAATCTTTATTAGCAACATTAGTGACCTTAAGATAAATAAGTATTAAGGTTCAGTTATAACACCAAATAAACTTCCATTAAAACACTATCTACTGTAGCAATTCCCTTAAAAATCTCAATTCCCCAAAAGAACTCAAAAAGGAACCAACAAGAAGGAAATGCAGAAAATGGCAGAAATCTGTCAAAACAGACTAGCAGGTAAAGACGATTTTTTTTGAAGTCCTTCTGTTTCTCAAATCAAAAAGTATTGAACTAACGAAAGTTAGATAACAACCTGGGGCAGAAGCACAAAAATTCACGCCTCAAAAAGACGTACAGAGATTTTACACGAAATTTTACGGTGAAGCACATAAATCTGTTTCGGGACAGCAACTTTCCCAATCATTACTTCTTTCTCATTAGAGGTTACTCTTGGCACAAAAAGCAAATAAAAAGGATAAGGAGCGGTTATTACTAAAGTAATAGTAATAACTTCCAAGACTCATCTAAAACTTTTGGGTTATCTCCCAATAAGTACTTTTATTTAACGCCTTTAAGTTAGGCATAAGCAAAAACTAAAATGGACAGAATAGAAGTAAGCGGAGATAATCATGGTGGAAACATTGTTTTGTTCAATGAAATCCTTTTGTTAACAAGGTTGATCAGGTCTTGTTACCAAAACAATTTCATATGAGAGAAAACTTTGTATTCCACTAATGATTATGTTACCTCAACCTTGATAGCAATGGTCCCAATCATAATAGTTTCAAGTTTTTCTCTTGGTATGGGACAATATATTTCTCCAACTTGAATGCCCTCAACATGTTCAATTCAATTCAAAACCATAAGTCCTATCAATCTTCTTGGAGAAATAGACAGTATGTTCCTTGTCATTAACATTGAAGGTCACCTTCCTTTGATTACAATTAATAACAGCTCCTACAGTATTTAAGAAAGGGTCTCCCAAGAATAATAGACATATTATCATCTTCAGGCATGATAGTTTGAGAGGATGCTCACATAAGAAATATGAGTTGAAGTAAAAGAGAGCATCAAGAAGCAAATTCAAAACACATTTAAGTCTAACCCACTTCCTATGCATAGGAATCGTGTACGCAAATAAATTCGCAAGGAACAAAGTGACAGGCATAGGAAGATAAAACAAGAGTGACTTCAAAACTTTCAGCACATAGAGAGGTGTTTCAATACCATGAAAGCTTCTACAACTATATTTTCCTCTCTCATAATAATTTTCAGTGGCCTCATGAATAAACTCAACAATATAACTATCACATAAAGCATGCTTTTCATGATCTACAAGCACTAGAGCTTTATTATAAACATCTTCAAAAGAATCCTTAGGAACATAACATTCATCCTTCTTTAGTAAGCATGGGGGACAATCAAATAATTAAGGGATAAATAGTTACTCTCATTAGAAGGTAGGCATGGGTAGCTAATCCATTCTTCCTCCTTTTGTTCATCACTCTCCTCCTCTTTTTCATCTAATGAGATTTCAGGTTCATCAATTTCTTCTTCCATAGGATCCTGCAAGGAATTACTCTCTTCCATTTGTGGAAAGCATCTATTAATATATTTAAGAATATAGCCATTTTCTTCCTTGTAATTATCAAAGCAAAATCTAAGTATATCATAAACCTCATATTTATAAGGTGAATCATCAATATTTTCAAGCAAACTAGCAAGTTCAAATGCACCCTTCCAAGCAATAAATTCTTCAATTTTCTCCACATCATAAAAGTCATAATTTCCTTTAACATAAGAAGATATGGTAACACTATCATTATACTCACATTGAAAAGGGAGGTGTTTGTACCTCCTACAACAACAAGATTTATCAAAGCAATAAGTAACATTATAAGTGGAGCACACGTTTCTAGCAATGGTATACAATTTATCAATTTGTTCCAATAAGTGTTTACCTTTTTGTGACAAGCGGTGTTACTTATAATAATCTTTTTGATCTTCCGTGAACCCACCTTGCCAATAAGATTCAGTTTCAAAGAAACCAACCATTGACAACAAGCATGATAAAGCAAGACAATAATAGACCAGCAAAAATAACAACTAGAGTAGGAACTAATTTTTTGTATTTTTGATAAAGAAATAAGCAAACAAGGCAGAAATAAACTAAGCTTGAACAATAGTGATTCCAAGTGGACTTGATAAATAAAGCTATGCTTCCCGGCAACAGCGCCAGAAAATAGTCTTGATGACCCACAAGTATAGGGGGTGTATCGCAGTATTTTCGAGGGAAGTGAAACCCAATTTATTGATTCGACACAAGGGGATCCAAAGAATATTTATAAGCCTTAACAACTGAGTTGTCAATTCAGCTGCACCTAGAAACAATCTTGCTCACAGCAGTTTATCAGTAGCAATAGTTTTGTAGTATGAATAGCAAAGTAGCAGCAGTAGTAAAGTAAAGACAACAGTAACAATAGCAGTAAACAGTAGGATTCGAGTGTGGTAGGCATAGGGATGGATGGATGGGCATTGCATGGACAAGACAATCCACATAGCAATCAGAACATAGGGCAATTGCAGATAAATAAGATAAAGCATCCAAGTACTAGATAATCCTATGCATGTGTTCCATATATAGTCATATGTGCTCGCAATGAGAACTTGCACAACATCTTTTGTCCTGCCAGCCCATTTGCAGCAGGGCCTCAAGGGAACTACTGGAAATTAAGGTGCTCCTTTTAATAGAGCACCGAAGCAAAGCATTAACACTCCGTGAACACATGTGATCCTCACATCAAAGCCATTTCCTCCGGTTATCCCGATTTCTGTCACTTCAGGGCCATTGGTTCTGGACAACAACGTGTGTATACAACTTGCAGGTAAGACCGAAAAAATACTATCATAATGAATCAATAACATGTTCAAATCTGAAATCATGACACTCGGGCCCTAGTGACAAGCATTAAGCACAACAAGTCACAACAAAGTCATAAAGCACTAATAAAAGATACTAGGCAGCATGCCCTAACAATCTGATGCCATTACATGAACGATCTCATACAATCCCTACCATCCCCATGGCCTACAGCGGGGGATTACTCACTCATAGATGGGGGAAACATGGATGGTCGATGGAGAAGCGATGGTGATGATGATGGCGATGATCTCCTCCAATTCCCCGTCCCGACAGGGTGCCAGAACGGAGTTTCTGGTGCTGTTTCATGGAATCTGGTGGTGGCGGCGGAGCGGAACTCCTTCTGGAAAAACGTCGAACACCCCGGAGTTTTTAGGTCAGAAGGCTTCTTATAGGCGAAGAGGGAGACCGAGGGGTGTCGGAGGGGCCCACACCATGCCCTGGCGCGGCCTAGGGGGACCCGCGCCTGGGGGGGTGTGTGGCCAGCCCCTGGCCCTCCTCCGTCTCATATTCTGGCTCCGTGAGTCTTACGGAAAAATAGGCACTTTGGCTTTTGTCCCGTCCAATTCCGAGAATATTCATTTTCCGACTTTCCTGGAACCAAAAATAGCAGAAAACAGGCAGCTGGCACTGTGGCTCTTGTTAATAGGTTAGTCCAAGAAATCATATGAAAAGTACTCCAAAGTGTGGACAAAATACAAGAAAGTGGATAAAACCAAGCATGGAACATCAAAAATTATAGATACATTTGTAATGTATCAGCCTCCGGGGGCTGCTGTTGGGGATATACTTTTCGGGTATCCTCATTGTACCTCACTGACCAGGGTGGCCCACTTCGGGTTAGAGCTTTGCTTCACGGGTGGCCCAGTCAGGGAGAAGAGACGGAGTCCAGTCCGGCTACATGAAGGCCCAGAAGACTTACCGACATAGGCCCATAGTGTTACTTGTAGTTCAAGATGTACTCTGTAACCGACTCTTAGTCGCAGCCGGATAGATCTCTCCTATAAACCCTAGGCCCGATATCTATATAAGCCGACATAGGGAGAGCCTTTAGGGCACCCTCACAATAGTCTACAATCTCAACTCGCATAGGCAAAACCCTTGTAACCTAGATTCTGGCTCTGCTGTATTATTGGATTGCTAGCAGGAGTAGGATCCGTCCAAAGCCAGTGGATTCGAACCTAGGTAAACTTGTGTGCTCACCATCCCGGAATACCGTACGTCTCACACCCCTATCTTCCACACGCCTCGAGGACCCCCTCATTGCGTACTTGTCATCAATCCGACGACACTGGTCAAGATCACAACAATGATCAAGATGATCAAACTACCACAAGCTCAATAATGAATCATAAGCTACACAAACAACACAAGTTGCTATTTCAGTTCTCATGCATCCTACTGGTTCTTATTAAGATCTAGGCATGATATATTAAGGGAATAATAAACATCTCCTCAGATTTATACTCAAGTGGAGTATGAAATCATCACAGGAGTGAGAGCATATGACCATCTATAAATGAATAAAAGTGTGCCTCAGTATTTTGCATCATACGGAAGGGACAAGAAAAGCAAACAGTAGAACAACAGATCATACTATTCTAGCACACCATTGTGCACACTCCACTAAGGAGGCACCACATGTAGGGGTTCGCGTATGAAAACAATAAAAAAATTACCCTACGCCCCTGAACCCCTGATGTTGCTAGGACCTATCTATTAGTAATGCAGTAATGGGAGGGGATTTTCACGAACTTACCCTTGAAGACCGAAAAGCGTTGTCAATGCTCAGGAGAGCGTGGTTGATGTAGACGATCCAAAGCCGAACTCAAGTTCGTGTTGAAGTCCTCGCGCTCCTGTGGCTCCAACGACTCCTAGTGCCCCAAGTGTGAAACCTCGCGGGGAGTTACATGCATCCGGTGCCTGACGATGACTCCCGCTTCCCCGATCCAGCAGCAGTTGCGGAAGTAGAGCTCCTGGATCCGAATCCCGCAGCGCGACGGTGCTCCACGGTGAAGATTTCTCTCGTTCGTGCAGTCCGAACTTGGGATGACGGTCACGGGAGAGAGAGAGGAATATCAATTGGAGGTCTCCCCAAAAGTGAGCAAACCTTTATTGAATATTGTGTGTATTTTCTGGTTAAAATACCCCCACTATATATAGGGGGAGGGGAGGTACTACCTCCCTCAAAGTCCCGGGGTGGGATAAAGGAGGGGAGAGGGGGGGGGGGGGGCAGCGGCTGGCTGGCCCTAGTGGGCCCCACGCAGGGGGCTAGGCCTAGCCGGCCACCCTCTTCCCCTTTCTCTCCTCTTGCCTTTCCCTCATAGGCCCCTCTCCCTCCGGAATTGGCCCATTAAGCCTTTTTGACCTTTAATTGATTTTCTCTTTATTAAATAAGTATGAATAAATGATTAAATCAATATTTAACATTCATTCACATATTATTCAATCTCCATGGCTATGGAACACCATCCACCTCCACTCCGGACATCCTTCGGACTTACCGAAACCCTTTCGATTTTCTCTCTTCTCTTCTTCGGTGATTCTACCGATCCTGTAAACACTCTCTAAGCATCATCAAGCCCTTAAGCGTGATACCCCATGGTTCGGGAACACTCCAGAAATGGTCAGGACACTCCCAGACCAATGATCGACAGAGGGACCTGGATGGCCATGTGACCCATGTGCATTCCACGAAGATCTTTCGTCGTTTGAACTGTGACTGCCGTGTCTTATTCCTTTTGTCTCTCGATACTTGCATTGTCCGAGATCTGATCAATGACACCACCATGTCGTGTTCAATGTCGTTACCAAACAATGCTACTTGACTCATTTTGACAACTGATATCCCTATGATCAAATTGCACGTTGTGTAGCTATTGGATATAACTTCTCTGAGTGGGCCCTCGAGTATCGTTTCTGTCACGCTGATGGACAAATCCCTCTGTTGACATATATTGCCTCTACGGTTCCTCCGAATACCTGAACATACGTTTATGATCATTGTATTACCAAGTGATGTCTGATGCTATCTAGGCATTCTCTAGAGACAATGATTGATATAGTCTCACGGTCTAAAGAATAGTCTACGAAGTCTATTCTAATCATCGTAACTTGAACTTCATGACATGATCGGGTCACGATGTTTAGGTTGGGTATGAACGGTTCGCAGCATAGAAAACAAAAAATTTCCTACGATGGGAACTATTATACGCCAAGATCTATCTATTAGATACAAACAACGAGTGGATATACATCCATAGAGAACATACCCTCGAAGACAACAAAGCTTTGTTAATGAGATGGAACTCGTGGATCATGTAGTCATACACTTGCCGATCTCAAGATCATGATGAAGTCCAGCAGGTCCAGGTCCAACATGTCCATCAGATCCAGCCCCAGCAAGTCCATCACCACCAAGTCCAGCACCGCAGAGAAGCGGTGCGTCCGTGATCGCACACACGTCCGAAACCCCGACAACCTCCATCCCTCGCTCTAGCAAAGTAGTGGAAGCAGCAACTCCTTTCCAGATAAAGCCACCGAGAACATTTATCACGCTAATCCGAGACCATGGGGAAAAATACTAGAGGGGGAGAGAGATCCTTCATGAGGAGGTGTGAGGAAGAAGGAGTGAGAGGGGGTCCTTTTACAGGAGGAGGGCATAGCCTCTCCCCATGGCCGGCTGTCACATCCCAAGATTTTCCAAATCTTGTAATGTGAAAAATAAATGAATAAAATAAAACTTTGTTTGTTTTTCAGAGCCAGAAGAAACTTTTGAATCCAATTGGACACCTTCAAACCAATTCGAATCAAATAATCCTAAAGGGATTAAAAAGATAAAAATTTAATAAAGGGAAATAAAAGTATTTTATTACTACTTTGAAATCTTTTTCTAAAAGGTTTTGGTTCTCAAAATGAAAAGAAATATTTTAAATAAAGATTATTTTATAAAGCCAAATTAAACCTTGGCCAAGACTTTGAAACAAAAAGGTTTTGCTTTGATTAAAATAGTAGAGGTTTATTTAAAATAAAATAAAAAGGATTTAAATATCCAAGTGTTATTAATAAAGGTTTTACTATTTTCAAAACATCAAAACTTATTTAAATAAGTTTTCCAAATATTTTATATTCTCAAATAAAACTTACTGAAGTATTTTTGGTTTTATTTTTGATTTCAAAATAAATATTTTATTAAAACAAATCCTATTTGATTTAATAACTAAGGTCCATTCTATTTAATTATTAATGGACCCTAAAGTAAAAATGTTATTTTGTTTTAATCAAGATTTCCAAATATCTATTATTTTCAAATAAAACCTACTGATTTGGTTTTGAAAATATTTTGATTTCAAATGAAGATTTTATTAAACAAATCAAACCCTATTTTATTAAATAACTAAAGATCCATTTTATTTAAATAATAAATGGATCCTAAAGTGAATAAAAATATTATTTTATTTCTGGAATAGGGTTAGGTTACTAAACAGAACCCAGTTCAAACCTTCAAGGTTTGGTGATTGTTTGATTGGATTTGAATATTGTTTGATTGTTTGAAATTCAAAACAGAAAAATAGAATTAGAAAAGGAAAAAGAAAAAAGACAGAAAAAAAATATATGAAATGGGCCGACCCAACCCAGCAGGCCAAATGAGCCCAGTACCAGCCTAGTCTTTCTCCCCCTCCACGAAACGTTTCTCACTTAAAGCCGCACCCACACAGAAGCTGACTGGTGGCCCCAAACCCCTCACTCTTCCCCTCACTGCCAGGTAGGCCCTACATCACTGTGCATCGTCTTCAACCCAGCGCCTACCGTTTCCTTCTCCCTCAATGTCGCTCTGCCGCCATTGATTTTGATTAAATCCGCGTTGATGACAGGCTTAATTCGCCCAGTGACCACGCTCCCTTAAAAGCCTCTCCCTCCTCGTCATTTTCCCCCAGACAACTCCTCCTCTCAGCCCCTAGGCTGTCGCCAATTTCTTCTGCACCGCCGCCGTCTCCGACGAGGTTCTCGGCAAATTCTGGCAGCACTGCATCGCCCCTTGACTCCCCGAGCAAGCAGGCAAGTTCGCCAGACTCTGGAGCACCGCTCTGTGGCCTCAGCTCGCCCGCGGGTGACCTGCAACCTCGACTCTGACCATGTCTGAGCGCCACCGACGATAAACCCAACTCCGGTAAGCTCTAGCACTCGACTGCATGCACGCCTTGATCAGTGAATCATGCTGTTTGATTAGTATGTGTCTTCTGCATCTCCAGGTGCTCGCCAATCACTCGCGCGTGCCTCCCAGCGTCGGCAACGACGACGACCTGCAGCACCGCCGTCTGCCTTTTTCTCCGACAAAGTCCCCAGGTAGTATCCGACCGCCCCTCCTCTTCTCTTTCACGCACGCGTCACCACACTGACCTTGCGCAGCTAACCCAGTCCTCCATTTGTCTTCTCGTGGACCACAGCATCGTCCCCGACCACGTCCAGAGCCGTCTGTCGCTGTAGCAAGCTCCGACGAGGAATTGCAGCGGACCCCGTGCGCCCCTTGCCACGTCGACCACACATCCAGCATCACCTCATCCTCGCGACCTCGGTGAGCCTGCTCCCCTCCTCTCTCGCTTCCAGATTTCGCCGTTACGCCGTAGCCAGAGCACCGCCGCCGCGCGCCACCGTTGAGCGCCGCCAGTTCTTGGCCAGGCAGTAGCAACCGTAGGATCTGGATCTGACGGATACGATAGAATGTTAGCGAAGGGGTAAGTGGTGATCCTGTGCCGCACGATCTGACTTGATCCAACGGCTGCAGCTGTGCAATCCGAGTGAAGCGGTACCGACGAATGACATTAGGACGCGTGGCACCAGACGATCTGAAATAGAATTTGAAAACAGATTTTGATGCCATTTTCAAACCCTTGTAACTTTCAAACCCCACGTCCAAATTTTGCAAACTTTATGTCGTTGGATTCAGGAGAGCAAGCCCTAGCCAACCATGCCCTTGGTTTAGCAAATAGTATCTGTTAGTTTGCTTGTTTTTGCAGATTCTTTTGTGTGCTTGTTAAGATTATAAAAATTGTTTAAAAATGATTTTAAGGTTAAAACTTTTGCAAAATGGTTTGTTGTGACCTTACTGACCCTAGGAATCAACCCATGTTTTGGAAAATGAATTTGGAAAGGTTTAGAATGGATTAATTGGTTTAGTTCATTTCTAGTTAAATAAAACTATTGTTTTGTTATGAAAATGATTTTGAGTAAAAACTTTGGGAAAATGGTTTAGACCAAACCTACTGACCCTAGGAAACACTTTGTGGACTCAAAAATGTATTTGGTGAAATAAAAATATGATTCTTTGATTTAAAACCATTTCTAGTCAAATAGAAATGTGGTTTATTTGTTAAAATTGATTTTGAAAGAAAACCTTTGAGAAATGTTTTTTTTAAACTCTCTGACCACAAACACCAAGTTTTATAGTTTGAAAACATATTTGGTGAACCCTATAGGTTAATGCCTTAGTAAAAATATTTCTACACCACATAAAATGATACTTTGTTTTGAAAATGGTTTATGAAGTGAAACCTTTTGCAAATGACTTTGCCACTTTATAAAATGACCATTAGGTGTTTTCAAATGTTTATGACCCATTAGGAACCACTTCTTCAAACAAAACAAATCTTGGCATGCTTGCATGCATTACTTTGACTTTGCCATTTTGGTAAATGACCAATTTGGAACTTACAAAGTTTAGAAGCCTAGTGGAGACCATCCTTACAATAGAACCAACCTTTGCATGCTTATGCATGACTTAGATTCCATTACTTTGTGTGTGAAAAATTGTTTGTTTGACTTTGGTTTGGAATGTGAATTGAATTTGTGTTTGCTTGATTGACTTGTAGTGAAGTGTGAGACTAGCAAGATCAAGGAGTGAACCACCATTCCCTACCAAAAAGGCAAGTTACACTATCATACAAAAGTCCTACTATTTTCATTATACTTAGTGGATTTTGAAAACATGCATGAAAATAATTTCTATACTTATGCTATGCTAAATCCTAATAGGATTCCCTATACACTCCTTAGTGAAAATATTGTAGTTGTTACATGCTTAGCCATGCTATATTTTGAAAAGAGATACATGTTGAGATTTTATGAAGTTGAGAAAAGGACTTGTGATTTTATATAATAAAACAAGGACTCAATGAACCACCTGGGTGGACATGGACTTTGAGTTTTGGAGAAGGTGGCAACAAAAGGAACCATTCTATGGCAATCTCTTTGTGTTGTGCTCCAAAAGATAACCACTCAAGAAACTTAGAGATTGAACATGTTTCTCGTACAGTGGCTTTCGTGTGCAACCACATGCTATTATGGCTCTGGCTTAGTCAACTACATTGGGAAGACCCATGCATTGTCTTCAGGCTACAGAAAAATGGGGACCTGGAATCCTACATTGTTACTGATGACAAGCTAGCAATGATGTATGGGAGGACCCTTTGGAAAGACTTCGTCACATTCTCAATCTGCCAGTATTCCATCTTGGTGAGTACTAATCCAGCGGCCACTGGTGGCATCAAGATGAGATTGTGTCATGTGGGTAAAGTGTACAAATTCTGCAGAAGAAAATAAAATCTAAGTACTTAGCCGTGTCCCCGGTTATGGACAATACTGAGCAACTAAGGCCTGAAGCTATGGAAGATCTCGACACTCTAATTTCTAAAAGAAAACTTTTAAAACTTGATGCACTTGGGGTTACCAAGGTGCTCAAGAGATTTTGACAAGGACTTGAACACTTGAGTTTTTACCAAGGAGTTCAAGGGATTTTTGAAAAGGAGATTTGACAAAGGACCAAAACCATTTTGAAAAGATAGGATAAATTTTGCTTTATGCAAATGAGCCTTAAACTCTACTTAGCCAAATATGCATGTAATGAATAGGATCCACTCATATTATACTTAGTAGTGAAACTTGCCAATACAATTCAAATGTATTGACCCTTGTGGCTGTAACTTGTAATGTTGCAGGTTTGATTGTTTTTAGTGAAGATTGATTGATTAGGATTACAAAGCCTACAACCAACATCTGCCTGTGGCACTTGAAGATGAAGGACTCCATGCTTATAGTTATTCCGCTGCAATGTAATGTAATAGCCAAATGAGCTATGTATGATGTAATAAAATTTATGTTATTCCTGGTTATAAAGTTATGTTATGACCTTTGTTTCTTGATATTACATCTTAACTGTGGATGCTAGCTATTGATCCAGGGACTAGCATTGTAAACACAGGAGGGATCAACCTTATTAAAGGTTGGAACCTCTACACCGGCGCCCATGGAGGGTTCCCCTTCACCTCCCTCATTCATGTGGTGGTAGCCCCCTCCACATAAATATGCCCCTTCAGATTCTCTATTAAAGTCTCCACTTTAAATGCATTAAATTTCTCCAAATTTAATGCTCTCTCATTTAATAAAACTCTTTTATTAATTTTATTCACAATTTTGTTAATTACTTTAATTAACAAACATTCATATAAAACTCCCTTCAACATTTCAATATTACATCAGAACCAATTTCAGCAATTTCACCCGGAACAGTTTCAGTGTCTTTTGAAATAATTCCAGTGCTTTCTTAAATCTTTATCTGAAACATATTGGCTTCAAATGGTGTCGGTATCCCTTAAGTGTGTCACCCTAAGGTTCACGAATAATGCAGACATGATCGAGACCCCTCTCCGATCAATAATCAGCAGCGGGACCTGGAGATCCCCCACATATTCAATGATGACTCTTGTGATCGTGTGAACCTTTAACTCCGTAACTAAATCCCTTTATCTCGCGATATATTACATGTCCGAGATTTGATCATCGGCATCCAAATACCTAGTTTGATCTCGTTACCGACATGCACTCTTTTCTCATTCCCGGGATATAACATTCTAGTGATCACATCACTTGCTTGCAAGCTATTCTCAATGTGATATCACCGAGAGGGCCCTGAGTATATCTATCTGTCATTGGGATGGACAAATCCCACTCTTGATCTATGAGCCTCTACATAACACTTTCGTAGCACTAAACCCACCTTTATAATCACCCTTTCACGGTGTGACGTTTGATGTTATCAAGATACTCTTCTAGTGTTAGTGATTAACATGATCTCATGGTCTAAGGACTAGGTTTACTTCATTAGATGTTATAGAAATATAAACACGATGACTTTGATCGTAATGCTATACTTCGGATGAATGTTCGTCACATCATTCCACTAATGTTGTGACCTCGTTATTAACAACATCCAGTGTCCATGATCAGGAAACCTTAACCATCTTGTTAATCAACGAGCTAGTTTATAAGAGAGGCATAACTTGGAACTTTCCTTTTGTTTATTAAACACACAAGTATTAATGTTTCCAAATTAATACAATTATAGATGCAAAATAAACATTTATCATAAACAAGGAATAAGATAATAACCACTTTATTATTGCCTCTCGGGCATATTCCCTTCAGTCTCCCACTTGCACTAGAGTATTAGCCCACTTTCAACCACACCTAGTTTGATAACAAACTACTTAACACAAATGCCCTCCTTTGCTGCTACTATAGCAGTCATATACTTAGCCTTCTTGTTGTAGTATTCGTCACAATGTCTCAACTTTGGAACTCATCCAAATCCATCATGGAACATCCTTTCCATTACATTGTGCCACCCATAGTCTAAATTGAGATAAATTTAATTTGTATCTTGTGACAAAACTAGTATCAATGTAACACTTTACAGTGAACTACCTTTAACTATTTGTCACTTATACATGATATATTCTTAGTTCTTCCAAAGCTCATAAGACTATCTTTACTATCGTCCAATAATCATCTTATGAATCATTCTGGTATGTTCTCATAACATTTAAAGCATAGACATATCTGGATATATACATATCATGGTATAATCGATCAAAATCTTCATGTGATTTTACTCACCAAGTGTTGAAACACTTGAATCTTGATACAATCCTTTCCATGCAGCAAGAACCTTTCTTATTGTTTCCATATTGAACCCTTTCAATATCTCATATATGTACGTCTGGCACAACCATATTAGCGCCTCAATCTATCCATATAGACATTGGTGCCAAATATTCTGGTTTTGCCCAAGTCTTTCATCGAAATCCTATTTTTATGAAATTCTTAACTTGTGTCAATAAAAGATACATCATTTCCAATCAACAATATGTACTCTGCATAATGTATTGGAAATTTTTCTCAACGCTCCCACTTAATTTCTTGCAAATGCAAGCATCTTCATCGTCTTCGATGAAATTAAACTCCTTTAACATTTTCATCATGGTGAAGATTCCAACTCCGCTATGCTCACTTCAACTATTGAAGTTTGCATGCCCTTTTAGCACCCTTTGAATTAACAAAACCCTCCGAACCATGTCATGTAAACGTCCTAGGTAACCATTCTATTAGAAGAACCTTGTTTTGTTTATTCAACTCCCATATATCAAATTATATGTAGTGGTTGCTACATTAATCCGTCAAGACTAAATATCGCTATGAAAGATCAAATCTTGTCAGAGTCAACTCCTTGAACATTGCCGTAAACTTCTTTCCGACATGTCGACTATTTCATAGCTGTTAACGTCCATGTCTATTTCTTTATGGATCCAAACACGACCGATAGGCTTCACGCCTTTTCGGAGGGTCTTCCAAGTTCAGAAACTTGATTTCTTGTGTATGTATACTATCACGGATTTTATGACTTCTAGTCATATTATGGAGTCAGGGCCCATCATACTTCTTTGCATGCAGTCGGTTCATCATTGTCAAAACAATAACGACTTGTTTATCAAATCTCACTATTTGATTCTTACCCGATGGATACGGTTCAAATAGGAACTCTAATCTCCAAGATCACACCCTTTCTAATCACGGGAGCCATGAGCATTGTGGCCGCCACCGGGACACTTTTCGGCGCTGTGCTACTTAGCACATATAGCTAAGGTTCAACAACCTTATCAAAGTTCTATTATCCTCCCACTTAACTTTTCGTGAAAATTTCCTTCTCAAAAAACTTGTCATTCCAAGCGACAAACTCTTTTGTCCTTGGTGTTATGGAGGAATTCCCAACAAATTCTTTGGGATAACCTACAAACACGTGCTTATCCGACTTTGGTTGTAAACATTTTACTTATGCATAGCATACCAAAATTTAAGAAAAGACAATTCGGGTTTTATCCCAAACCATAACTCATATGGTGTCATTTCAACGGATCACGATGTTGCTCTTTTCAATGTAAAAGTGGTAGTCTCTAAAGCTTTAATCCTTAAAAAATAATGGCAGTTTTATAAATGACACCTTTGATCTTACGATGTCAAACAAGGTTAGATTTGATCTCTCGAACATACCATACTCCTGTGGTTTATCGGGAAATGCAAATTCATAGAACAATTCCTGAAATCTTAGGTGTTTTGCTAAACCTGTAACTCAAATATCTTCCTTTATGATCAAATCATAAACTCTTTTATTTCTTGTTACAATGATTTTTCACTTCATCTTGAAAGTCTTTGAACAATTTTCAAATGTTTCATACTTCTTCCTTATTAAGTAAATACGTAGATATATTCACTCAAATTTCTAGAGAAAGCATATGAAGCAAAAAGACCCATCGCATATGGCTACACATAATGGATTATGCACATCAGCATGCACAATTTCCAATAAGCTAGTCATCCGTTCCTCTTTGGCCTATGAACGGTGTTTCAATTATCTCGAGGAAAGTTTCACAAGTGTCAATTGATCAAAATGAAAAGACTCCAAAAATCCATCAACATGGAGTTTCTTCATGTTTACTTTCCAATATAATTCAAACAGCGATGTCACTTCATAAGTGATCTTCCAATCATTTGTCTTATGACATTTTAGCAATAATGTTTATGGATGTGATTTCTCCAACTAGACTTGTAAAAGTTCATCCATCCTTTATGGAATACAGTAATTATTTTAACAACCATTGTTCTCGTAATACAGGAACAAAATAACAATTATTAAAACAAATCTTGAAGGCTAGGTTTGACGACAATGAAAAACACAATAACACTTTATTTGTTTTCGATGAACATCATCACTTATTCTCTTGCTAGTTACTTAGGTCGTTGCAGTTCATGAATTGTGTTGTTCTGCATGACACTTCACACCAACCAATTCAGTATCCAATACCGGTATCCAATACCTAAGAACCACATTGTTTAAAAAGCAAGGAATACATCCATAACATGTATATCTTCTATATACCTAAGCTGGACATCTCCAACCTTTTCTTTTCTGCCAAATATTTTATAGATTCTCTTACAGCAATTCCTTTTCTTTTAAAAGAATCTATCAACATCAATAGTGGTGTCATTCACATGACACATAGTACAAAGTGTATATAGTCAAATACTAATACCTTTGGACTTGCACTTTGAAGTGGATCGCCATCATCAAATGTTTTGTGTTCTTTCAAAAATCCATTCTTTAGTAATCTATTAGTGTAGTAAACATTTTACTTACATCTTCTATTCATTCTTATCATGACAACTTTCATGATCAAGCTACTATAGCCTATAAGGAAGAATGACGAGTATAATTTTAGTTCCTGAAACCTTTTGGGAGATCCGTATGCCTAGCATCTCCATCCTTCACAAATTCTCATACAATATGAGAACATGTATTTTGCTAAATTACACTCTATCATAATGCAACCAAAAACATTGTTTCAGATATCACAATATCTTCCACACATGATGGTTTCTGAAACAATTCTTTTAGCTCCTAGATAACCTTGATACTAAAACAATTTTTGAATATTAAGAATCATGGAGGCAAACATGATACTTTAGATACTACTACTGGAATTGTTACTCTTGGTTTAATACTACTTATCAAACTTCATGGAGTAAATAGAGTTTGCTGAAAGTTTGCAATAGGACTTCTAAACTTTAATTTGACATTCAAAACAATACGATACCACTTCATAAATTAAATATCCAAAATTCTATAGTTCTATTATCTCAATTAAAACTAAGCATAAGGTAGTAAATAGATGCCAATGACTACAACAAATTATGCAAATTCACTTTGATTTAGTTTATGAGAAATTTGGTTCGACTAATCCAAATTAGAAATGAACTCCCACTCAAAAACAACATCCCTCGTGCCTTTTTGGTGATTACATGAACCAAATCCACTACACCAAGTCCGATCATCACGTGAGTCATGTAGCTTCAAAGGCGAGCATCAATATGGGCATCACATCAACTATATGACTCATGCTTAACCTTTCAGTCCATGTTCTGAGGCCATGTCTGTACATGCTAGGCTCGCCAAGTAAGAACCTTAGTACTCGCATGTGTAAAACTGTCTTACACCCGTTGTATGAAAGTGTAGAGTCGAGTATACCAGATCATCACGTGATGTCTCGAAACATGATCCATAGAACAATGCATACTTAAGGAAGAACACATTTTATCTTGATATTTAAATGAGGGATCATCTTATAGTGCTACTAAAAATGCCAAACTTGCCATATAAGATGCAAACATCATATGTGTAAAGTGGAATGATATGGTCCATGCATTTGATCACCATCATGTGCATCATGGTATGATCTCTATCATTCCTTTGTGTGTAAGGTTAAGGTCTATGGAACTTACATGTTAGGTGTGTTGTAAGGGTATCAACTATACGTCAACTTACAACATTTCCAGACACTAGCCCATAAACAATCTAAACTAGACGCCTCTAATTTATCCATTGCAAGTTTTATGTGGCTTAGGGCTTTCAAAGATAGAACCAATCTTACCTACGAACATGGAACCACAATGATGATAACTAAGTTATTAGCAACTCATTGTAAATCAGATATTGACTCTAGTAGGAGAGACAGACACCCGCCAGCCACTTATGCAAAACTAGTTACATGTCAGTCGTGGAACCAGTCTCATGCACGATGACATGTAAAGTTGGTCCGGGCCGCTTCATCTCACTATGCCACCAATATCCAAAATACATGAAAGAAGCAATAACATGATCATCATCGCCCACATATAAACATATGTGTACTACCCGTGCAAAGCACCTACGCATAGATCAGGCTCTGATACCACTAAATGATTCGCAACATAGAAACCAAATTTTTTCCTATGATGGGAACTATTATACGCCAAGATCTATCTATTAGATACAAGCAACGGGTGGATATACATCCATAGATAACATACCCTCAAAGACAAGAAACCTTTGTTAACGAGATGAAACTCGTGGATGATGTAGTCGTACACTTGCCGATCTCAAGATCGTGATGAAGTCCAGCAGTTCTAGCTCCAGCACGTCTATCAGATCCAGCTCCAGCAAGTCCAGCACCGCAAAGCAGCGGTGCATCCGTGATCGCACACACGTCCGGTACCCCGACAACCTCCATCCCTCGCTCCAGAAAAGCAGCGGAAGCAGCAACTCCTTTCCAGATAAATCCACCGGGAACATGTATCTCGCTAATCCGAGACCATCAGGAAAAATACTAGAGGGGGAGAGAGATCCTTCACGAGGAGGTGTGAGGAATCAGGAATGAGAGGGGGTCCTTTTATAGGCGGAGGGGGTAGCCCCTCCCCATGGCCGTCATCCATGGAGGGTGCCCCTTCACCTCCCTCATTCATGTGGTTGTAAACCCCTCCACATAAATATGCTCCTTCACATTCTCTATTAAAGTCTCCACTTTAAATGCATTAAATTTCTCCAAATTTAATGCTCTTTCATTTAATAAAACTCTTTTATTAATTTTATTCAGAATTTTGTTAATTACTTTAATTAACAAACATTCATATAAAACCCCCTGCAACATTTCAATATTACATGCATAACCAATTTCAACAATTTCACCTGAAACAGTTTCGGTGTCTATTGAAATAACTCCAGCGCTTTCTTAAATCTTTATCTGAAACATATTTGCTCCAAATGGTGTCAGTATCCCTTAAGTGTGTCACCCTACAGTTCGCGGATAATGCATACATGACTGAGACCCTCTCCGATCAATAATCAGCAGCAGGACCTGGAGATCCATACTGACTCCCACATATTCAATGATGACTCTTGTGATCATGTGAACCTTTAACATCGTAACTAAATCCCTTTGTCTCATGATATATTACATGTCCAAGATTCGATCATCGGCATCCAAATACCTAGTTTGATCTCGGTACCGACATGCACTCTTTTCTGGTTCCCGTGATATAACATTCTAGTGATCACATCACTTGCCTGCAACCTATTCTCAATGTGATATCACCGAGAGGGCCCAGAGTATATCTATCCGTCATCGGGATGGACAAATCCCACACTGGATCCATGAGCCTCTACATAACACTTTCGTAGCACTGAACCGACCTTTATAATCACCCTTTCACGGTGTGACGTTTGATGTGTTCAAGATACTCTTCCAGTGTTAGTGATTAACATGATCTCATGGTCTAAGGACTAGGTTTACTTCGTTAGATGTTATAACAATATAATCACAATGACTTTGATCATAATTCTATACTTCAGATGAATGTTCATCACATCATTCCACTAATGTTGTGACCTCGTTATTAACAACATCCAATGTCCATGATCAGGAAACCTTGACCATCTTGTTAATCAATGAGCTAGTTTATAAGAGAGGCATAACTAGGAACTTTCCTTTTGTTTATTAAACACACATGTATTAACATTTCCAAATTAATACAATTATAGCATGCAAAATAAACATTTATCATAAACAAGGAATAATATAATAACCACTTTATTATTGCCTCTCGGGCATATTCCCTTCAGGGTATTGGTTCATCATCTCATTCCCGGAATGAGTTGACTTCATTTCCAACTGGCATAAATGTCACATGATCAGGGAACCTTGATCATCTATTGACCAATGAACTAGTGGCTAGAGTTTCACCGAGAACCCCTGGTTGTTTATATATCACACGTGTATTGATGTTTCCTTTCAACATAGTTATAACATGATATAAAACTTAATCATAAACTTTATGAAATATGATAATAGTCCTTATCACTATTTGTCTCTAGGGCATATTTCCAATAGTCTCCCACTTGCACTAGAGTAGAAATAAACTAGCTGCATTTGTTCTTAATCATTGGCACCATATATCCCGGTACCCTAAACATGCTTGCTCATGGAAGAGGTTGAGTCTTGGGCCTGTACTTTACAGTTCCCAAATGCTTTGCAACTTACTAATGTCACCTTGATTGACACTAATACTTTATCATCACATGATAACATCTTTGTGTATGCATCATTGTTATGGCAGCAAAACAAGGACGGTTTCCAGGAGCCTATAGTGACTTTAGATCAACCTCATGGGCTTTGTCATGGGCAGTATGCCCTGGGACACATCACTCTACGTGAAAGATGAACTAGTCCCACCATAACAGTATACATCACTACATATGGTACCCTTATCTTCTATTATAAATGTATCCATCGAAACACTAGTGCACCTTGTGCAACTTTTGGTGGTTTTTGTTCACCTCGCTTCCTACTTGACTTTAGTCAGCATTATCGATATAGGACTTTCCAATCTTCTTACAACATAACCCTTTATGCTTTTAAGATATGTCATCCTTCATGGATTTGGAAAACATGTCTACAGTTCTCAATTAGACACTATGGACAAACTTAGCTCAACGTTCTGTGATTCATACTCAATCACTTTTCAAACGTTCCTTCTTGGATCATATATTATGTTAAGTTATCATCATAGTTTTCTAAGATAGAACCTATGTCTCAACATAGTGGATGATGATCATCCTTTTCTTTCTTTCAACCATTGATGTAAAACTTATGCTATTCCTTATTTGAATTGACCAAGGACTAGTACTTAATCAATTCCTATTCTGAAACTCCTTTCAGAATCCCTTTAGGAATACTACATAATATACTTATTATCAACTTCTAATCCCTATAAATCATTATTTATCAGTACTTGTGCTTTCATTCTTAATGTGTCGTTTACACACTTAAGAATCAATCATTAAGCTCCCACTCAAAATATGTTTCCAACATATCTGAGCATGAGTCATTACTCCTACTCAAAACGTGTTCCTGACATATTTGAGTTCGAGATTTATATTGCTCCCACTCAAAAATATTTCATTCACATATTGTTTTAGGAAGACTTTTATAGTTCCCACTCAATTTCATGCAAATTGCATATCCATTCACTATTTTGAACAATTTCAAAATCCTTTGATAAATTATCAAACTGAGAGATTTACTATGAGATACTAGTACGTTACTAGTTTTAAATCCATTAGACTTTCAGCACACTTGAATCAAATTCATTTGAATTTGTCCAATACATTATTCATGATAAATCGTGCCTTTGTCATTCACCTTTTCCTTCATGACTTTGCAGTCGTTTGGAAAATTCAAGTAACCCCTTTACTTGTTAAGATTCAACAATGAATTGCTTTCTAATTGTAAGTGAAATTTTGTTTTAGGACTTCTCATAATTTTAGTTCACCATTATGTCCTTAGTAGTTCGTAGGTATGTCAAATTCAGTAATCCTGACAAATGATTCTCAAATGTATCCATACAATATGTGGAGTACATTTTGAATCCTACTTTATGTAGTGAAAACACCAGTGGGGAAAACACAATGATCATTATCATTGATTCTTTCCTTTATGAAGAGAATTGTTCAGGAACACTTTCCGTTGTGCTTGTCAACACTCTGATGTAGGGTTTTGAATCCTCATCGTGTTTTCCACTATCTTCCAAAAGCTTCACATTCAAGAACTTAAACTTTCTCGAAAAGCACCAAAACTTTAAGCAATACTAATTTTGCCTTTCTTTTGGTTCTAGCCATGGAGTTCGTATTCATTTTCCAATGAATACTCTATAAGGACTTATTCGCTATTGTTTTGGTGATATCAAATAACTCCAAAACTTTTAACGACGATCCATACAATATATGGCGCCGATCTCACAAATTCAAATGGTTCGCTTTATATTCTAATTAAGTGCTAACTATTTCTAATTAATGGTCTTTACACTTACACTACAACGATTTATTTGGTGCCATCTATTTACCCACTTTGATATCAAATATCATATCGCGATGCTTTGCATTTTGACACTTCAAACGCATTGCATTTCACAATTTCTTATGCCAATCTTATAAGGTCGAATTTCATTACTATTGATCAAATCGTAGTAATTAGATTCTATTTTATCTTTATACCACTAGATGATGAAATATTTTGATCATATCAAATGATTTCATACTCATGTTTCTTTCGGTAAACTCTTTTACTAAATTCAAAAAAATCATATAATGATAATCATCATTTTGTTAAAACACAATACATCGAATATGTATTTACTTTTAAAAATTCATCAAACACTTTGCATTCATGCAATGCACAGTGTTCAAGTTATTTTGACAAACTTAGGCATGATTCATATGTGACAAGAAAACAAGTGTATTTCACATATTATCAATATAACTTTGAATTTAAACAATGGTTTCATTCAAAATGAATATATCATTAAGTTGGGTATTTTCAAGGCATTTTAATATTTTACAAATGTTCATGCATTATTAATTAGTTTCAACAAGGATAATTCACACATAATCGAACAAGATATGAACACAAACAGAAATCAATCATAAAAGTGGAACAACTGTTTGTTACAAACTTATATGAATAACCATCTCACGAAGTGTGAGACACACTAAAGAAGTTCATAATCTATCAATTACAATAATCATCCCAAAACCATAAACTAAATGATAAATGTTGAGGGAGAGTGTTGTTGGCCATCATCATCATGCTCGCCATCAACATGCAACACCACCTCCTCTCTAGCAAGAAAATCTCATGCAGAAGGATCTGTTTTCAGCAAAACATAACAACTATCAAATATACTTAACACTGCAATATGTGTTTGCAAGATTATAACAATTATAAAATTGTATATCAAATATATACCTTTGTCATCGATGACCTCACCCGCAATGGGTTCAACCTTCACATTCCTGAGATGTGATATGAACCTGTGGAAATCCTGTGTTTCCACATCGCCTCTCATGATGCAAATCCTAGCATGTGCTTGGTAGCTTGGTGGTAGCGACCGCAACACAACTCCATTTGCAAAAGAGCTTGTCTTCCAGCTATCCAGGAAGTATGCATGCCTCATGTACGCATCATGCATGCGCTCCAAGTGGTGTTCAAGTGAAGAGTTTTCTTCCATCTTAATCGAGAGAAGATCTCCCATCAGCTCATGCTACCATATGCATGCTTGTTCCATGAAATGTGTCCTAAGCTATACCATTACCGTACGAGGGTCAAGATTACCCACGACTGGCCACAGCTCGTCCACCATCCTAAAACGCATCGTCACTGATATGAAGGTGGACATCTCATGATGGTAATAGCGGTCTTCCCGCTGCTTTGGGGTTTTGGTACCTTCGATCCGGATTATGGATAAAGTATAGCTTGTTATATGTTGATCCAAATTCTACAAAGTAAAGGCTAACTTCTAACGGAGCGGAACGAGGCCCGTCACTGGAGGCTTGGGCTGATGATTTCACAGATGCAACTTTTCCTAGCCGGCGGCTTACAAGAGGTTTATATAGCGTGGTAACTTAGGTCATCAACAATCCGTGGTTGTGTAAACACTCCTCACTATAGTGAAGTTTCACTGGCTGGCGCCCATGGTTTTTTCCTCTCTTTGTTGGAGAGGTTTTTCCACGTTAAATCTGTGTCCCCTTTGCTGTGTTTCCTTTATTATTCTTCGTTATTTGATTATCACAAAGCTAACATAGCTCTTTTTCCCTAGTAGACCTGGGTTATCGAATCCTCGGGAAGCAGATGCATAATGAAGTTACTTTAACGGACCTTCGGGAGTTTTAGAATTCCTTTTGTATTTTTATCGGACAAAGAGTTTGTGTCTTTTTGTTGTTGTCGATGATGAAGAGATAGGGCCTAGGGCGTTCGGTTTCACCTGTAGCTGTGCAAAACACTGATGGGAATAAAATATAAAGATAAAGTATGCATGTAATTGTTAGAGCAAGATAAATTATATGTGGGTAGTGCATCCATAATTGATACTGCCTCCGCAACTGCTTATAGCAATAACCTACTAGTCTCATCCATAGAATAAATAGAACTAATGGTATGCATAGTGACTTCACCGTTAATCCCAAGTAAATCCCTCACATACAACCGTACTACCCCTTCTGTCACTAGGGTTCCCAACCTACAGATTAGTCATTACTCATACTCCCTATACCTGGCTCAATTCTCGGGGTCTTGGGTACCTGACAAGTCCTTAGATTGAGGCAAGAGAGGATACAATAATCATCATGTCATACAAACTAATACATGATCCCATCTATGATAAATAAATGCACAAAAGCTACATGGATAGGCTGAAGCCCTTAGCCGAAGGAGAATTACTCACACATAGAGATGAGATCAACAATCACAAACATTGTAATGGAAATCATGTGATTGATAGAAAATAGTCTTACAATGTCGCCAATCGAAGATGATATCTACTATTACAAGTGATGGAATATGGCTATGGTGGTGGAGAAGGTGTTTGGAGATTAGATCTAAGTCTATTCTTCTGACGGCTCTTCGGTGTGGTGGATAGAGATCTGGAGGCAGCTGATGATCTGGGGCAGGGACTCTCGAGGCTCTTTTTTCTTCGCCGAAGGCTTCTTTATATAGGGGTCCCTTCATGAAAGTTGTTTTGTTTGACCTAGCGGTGTCATTGGCAACTATACAGCCAGAACTATATAGCCATAATTTTATTCAGATCGTATAGTTGGCCGTTAAAGCGTCTGCCTCCAACTCACGACTCCTGGTTTCTTCTGGTTGTTGGAAATCTCGTATCTTTGACTTCAATGTAGTAATTCCCATCATCAAACATCATTATCTGTGCAGGAAAAACTGGAAAAGAAAGGATTCATACCCCTTTCTTCAAACATCATTATTAGGCATTGGTGGAAGGGTTTAGAGAGATATTTCATAAAAAATATGAATAATATCCAGTTTAAATGTGGACATAGATGGCTATATTTTAGAGTCATCAACCTCCCCAAGCTTAAATTTGATCGTCCCCGAGCAAGAAAACCAAAATCAAAAAGGAACTCAGCATTTAAACTAAAATAATGAGATGGTGATCTTACTCATGATTCAGGGAGAGCGCCAACTGTCGTGGTGGTGTCACGGCAGATGCCATGGATAGGCTAAAGGTGGGGCCAATATGCACTAGAGGAATCCAGGGAGGGATAGTGTGGTGACTCCTCACACAGTTGTTTCATATTCTCTCAGTTTACAAGGTTTCAGATGCTCCTTGAGCTGTATTGGGGAGAGGAGGAAGAAGAAGCTCTCTTACTCTCACCACAACCTATTTCCCAATGAACAAAGTACTCCCCCACCAGCCAGCCCCAACTACAGAGGCCCTAGCGCCCCTTATAAAGGGGAGGCTAGGTCTCTAGTTAGGGCATACGTGGAGGCATATTCCAAGGAATATGCCTCTCCCAAAATAGCAAACCGACCGGGTCTCCTTTTGCCATCATAAGCCATGTAGAGGCTACGTAAGCCTCTACGGCGCCAGCGTCAGCCGACATAGGCTGCGTCACCTTTGCCGACCACGCCTCGCTGGTCCCTCCCTCTATTTGCTTTGCTCACGCTCCAACGTACAGAGACCACATTTTGACCAGCAAGATACCTTCCTTCTCTTGCAAGCCTGGTATAACCCGGCCCCGTGGGTACCTGCATACAAGTTACAAAAAGCCTGCCGGCATACGCCATACGTCGTCCGGGACACAGTCACGTGGACATCCTCCGGTCCGGGTTACTCCGTAAGTCGGCCTGCCTTGAGGTGACCCGGCTAGCTTTGGCTTTGACCTTGCCATACCTCAGCTAACTCGGCCTCTATACCCCGGCGTGACCCTACCCGGAGGTATCCCCCCAACATTAGTCCCCGAAGCTGGTGCGGTCTTAGCAACTTCGTCTGCTAAGGCCACGGCAGGTTCAATCTATCGAGCTTTTTGCTCCCCTTTCCAAGTTACCTTGTAGCTTGAATTTCGTGGCCTAACTTTCCCTTGGCACATTCCGAGTTTTCACTCGCTGGCCGGGTCACCTCTTAGTTTTCCGTGTTATCCTTGCTTCTCTCATACACTTTCCCATATCCTACATGGAGGGTACTCATCACCTTGTCTTATTTTAAGGGCCTGCGCCTGTTACTACACTTATTGTCAGGGGTTACTGCTGCAAACGTTGCGTCACTGCTGCCTCCTCGTTAACTGCATCACCACATCGCGTCATGGGATCCCCTATTTCCTGTGGCCCTTCCTGTGGCTTGCCTATGATTGGCTGATCCGGCAGATACACGGCCACATCGTGTGGCCTCAGGGCACTGTCCGATTCCACTATCCACCGCTAGGGCGTGGTTAAATAGGGGAGGGGGCGCGTCCCTTGTGTGTTTTCCCCCTTCTCGCGCCCCTCAGCCTTTCTGCTCCTTCTTCTTCCTTGCAACAGCGCCACCGCCGCCGCTTCTTCTCTACACCGCCGCTGCCACATCCCACTTTTGTGTTTCCTTGCTGCCGCTCTCGCGCTGTCTCATTGCCATGGGGCGGCGCCAGTCTAAATCACTGCCTCCCACGTCTGAACGGGCCGGTGAGGATAGCGACCTGGATATGACTGAGGAGGAGCTCGCCGTCGTCGAGGAAGAGGAGATGGAGGAGGAGGGCGAAACCTTGGAGCGTGGTGCCTGGACAGGTTCTTGGGTGTGCCAAGACGACCTTGATTGGCTCTACCGCACCCGCCGCATTCCCGAAGGCGTGATTTCTCGTCTTGCCTCCAAGGAGCTCGCCCCCTCACCCAATCCGGGTGAGTTCGTCGTCTTCCTCTCTCACTTCCAGCGCGGCTTCGGCCTGCCTGTGAGTGACTTCTTCCATGATTTCATCTACATCTACGAACTCCAACCTCATCATCTTCCGGTGAATGCCATTACATCCCTCTCCTCCTTCGCATCCGCCGTAGAAGGATACCTCGGCCCATGGCCCACCAAAGAGCTTTGGATCCAGTTCTTCGGTCTGCGGAGAAACGTGGTTCCGGATAAGGAGCGTGCCTCGGAGGACAAGCACCTGACCCAATGTGGTGCCGCCTCCATCTCTCCCCGGAAAGAATCTGTCTTCCCTCGGGTCACGGGGCTTGAATCTTGCAAGGGCTGGGCCCAGACCTTCTTTTATGTGAGGAATGGTTTGGATGAGGATCTGATCTGGCTGCGCCCCTTTGCGATGGGTCCTCCTAATCCGGCTCTGTGGGACCGGGTTCCCAAGAAACCAACTGCCTTGGCGAATCAGGTTAATAAACGGTTCCAGGAACTGAAGGATCTAGGGCTGTGCAACGAGGATGTGATGATCACATTCGTCCGCAGCCGGATCTCCCTCCTACAGAAGCGCACACACAAACTTTGCCATATGAGCTGGTGACTTGACCCCAACCAGACCTCCTCCTTTGAGTTGAACAACACTGAGATCTTCTGCCGGGCCAAGGCCCTCTTCACGACCGACAATGACTTCTCCGCTGACTGGGAGTGGGGATTGGAGCATTACTGCTGGGACAAGCCTCCTCCTACGGTAACTCTCATTACCCAATTCTTCTCCGAGTTATATCCTATGCCAGAGCATGCTGTTTATTTGATCCCTTTGCATTTTCCTTTTAGTTGTTTCTTCAACAGACCCTTGAAGATGGCACCGAGCCTTCCCTCAAATGGGGGAAGGATCGACTTGTCTTAGACGAGGAGGAGCCGGATCAGGAAATGTTCTTGCCTACCCCGGACGCAACCAAGCGACCCTCTGGTAACTTCTTTTCCTTAAGGAATTGGCCTGACGATGAGGATGATTCCGACATTGAGGTGGTGGAGGTATTTGACCCGGTACCCATTTCTTACGCGTTTCTGGCTTCAGCTAACCCGGCTGGGCAGATCGATGAAGATCCCCCTCTTGCTTCGAGTGAGCCGGCCCCAGCCGCGTCTAAGAAGCGGGGTGCCTCTTCTGCTGCTTCTTCCGGGCCTCCCAAGACAACCAAAAGACAGAAGAAGTCCGCTGACAAGGTCACCAGCAAACCTCCGACTAAGGCCATAGTTCGGAGAGCTCGGAAGCCCAAGGAGCCTCCGACCTCCGACGAGTGAGTTTCTTTTTCCTTGTACCATTTTCCGCTTCAAGTTTCTTTGTATTCATGCCTCTCTCTTTGTTATATAAATTGTTATTCATTGTTTAATTTGATAGGGCTACCGTGGAGGTTCCCCAGAGCGGCTCCAGCATCGCTTCATCCTTTCGGCGTACCCCATCTCCCCCTCGCGACAATGACACATGCCCAGTGAGCCCAATTTAGGAAGGCATCCTCGCCCAGAGGAGGGCATCACCAGATCTTAGTCCACCTCGCCTAGAGGAGGGCATCCTCGGAGCAGGGGGGAGTGGCACGGCCGAGGTAGCGGATGCTCCCAGCTCTTCATCGGCTCAGCCGCAACCCGTCACTTTCAAGGTACCAGCAGCAGCAGCACAACCGCCAACACCAGCACCAGCACAAGCACCAGCGCCAGCACCAATAGCAACACAAGCACCAGTACCAGCACCAACTCCTACTGCCTCGCCCGAGTCTTCCAAGACCCGGCGAGATGACCCCACTAGCACCAAGGCTGCACCCAAGTCCAAATCTGCAGCTCAAGCCTCAGCCTCCCAACAGCAACTCAAGGCTAAGAAAGGTTCTGGTGCCACCAAGGCAACATCCATCAAGGCTGGACAGCGCACGCTCGCGTCCATGCTGCCGAAGAAAGATGCCTCCTCCGGGTCAGCTAGCAGCAAGCAACTTGCACTACATACCAGCCCTGCTGCCGCCCAAGTTGCGAGGAGGGAGGCCGACGCCAAAGGCTTGGTCGTGCCCCACATGCTTAGTGGAGAGGGCTATCCTCCAGCTCTGATCAAATATGTCAATAATTGGAACAGAGTGGAGTTCGTCAATCCCAACGACAATCTCCCGGTGAAGTTTGGGCCTGCCGAATTCAGCGCACAAATGAACACAGCAGCCAAGGCTATCAACATTGCTGGCCGGATGATGGAGGTACGCTACTTTGTCTTTTACTTAATACGCACAAGTGCTTAGAGACATATCCATTAGTCCCCGAGCCTCCGGGGGAGTAACTTGTTACTCGGCCGGATGCTCCTTAGCGAACTAGCATAGCTCCTTAGTAGCTTAGAATATGCACACACCTAGAGCCGGGTTAAGTTCCACTTGACCCAGATTTTGTACACTTCGAATATGCACACACCTAGAGCCGCGTTAAGTTCCACTTGACCCGGATTTTGCACACTTCAAATATGCACACACCTAGAGCCGGGTTAAGTTCCACTTGGCCCGGATTTTGTACATTTTGAATATGCACACACCTAGAGACGGGTTAAGTTCCACTTGGCCCGGATTTTGTACACTTCGAATATGCACACACCTAGAGCCGGGTTAAGTTCCAATTGGCCTGGATTTTGTACATTTCAAATATGCACACACCTAGAGCCGGGTTAAGTTCCACTTGGCCCGGATTTTGTACACTTCGAATATGCATATAGCTGAGCCAACGTTGCTCTTTTCAGGTCACTACCAATCGTCGGAGTGCTGAGTTTCAGCGCCTCTTGGACTCACACAAGGTGCTGCGCTCAAAACATGCTGCTCTTCTTGCTGAATGCGAGAAAAAGGGTAAGTTTTCTCTTCGACTTCTCCCCCATCTTTCTTTGTCTTTTCCCGCCGAACTAATTTGTCGTTCGGATTGCACAGCCGGAGTGGAGGCCAAAAATATAATTATGAGAAAAAACTTGGCCGAGATAAAAGGTAATTCGCTTTGGTTACTCAATTCCGTGCTCTCTCTCCTTTCTTCTGAGCTCGGCAGATATTCATACCTCGGCTCTGCCGGGTCAACAAACCGTTGCAGCATCCCTTGAAGATAGTGTGCCCGTGCCTGATATGATGCTGCATTTTCTCGAACAAGCAGGGCAACATCAGGCCGAGCTCAAGAAGAAGGATGACGAACTTGCCAAACTCTGAGCCAAGGATGATGAACTTGCCAAGCTCAAGGCTAAGATGAAAAAACTCAAAGAGCTCCACAAGACTAAGACGGACAAGGCTGGCCAAGACTTCACCAAAGAGCGAGAACGTCTTAGCCTTCAACTTGCAAAAGATCAAGAGTTGCTGAAGGAGGCCGATGTCAAGCTTGACTCGGCTAATGTTGAACTGGAGAAACTCCGGAAGAGGCGTGCCGATTGCACCACAGAGCTAACTTGGATTCATAGTCATGTCTCCCGTAAACTCTTTTCCTTCAGCCGACATGTATTTCTCCGGGTTAAACTCTTTTACTTATTTCACTTGTTTTATTTTCAGGCAAATTCCCAGAGGGCGATGCCATTGTGGCTACTGCCGTTGCCAAGTTCCACCGGCAGAGGGGTACGCCAACTGATCCTGGATCTGAACCCATTCCTTATGACATGGAGGATCTACTAGTCAGCCTATCCGCCCGTATTGAAATTGTGAAGAACTATGGTTCGGGTCTCCTTGATTCAGCCTGGTGAGGATGTTTCGGAGGGATCCACTGCTTTGATCAACAAGCTGATGGATTGCGAGACCCAGCTCGACCTCTGGAGGGAATCCGCCGCTCGTGCTGGAGCTGATATTGTCCTCCATTTCGTGCTTACTTGGTATAAAAAATTGGACTTGAAGCTCCTCGAGCGCTTGCGTACCGGGTCCAAGTGGTCGAATGATCTGGATTGGGTTGCTCGACGCAAGGCTTGTGCCCACAACCTCATCCAGTTTGCCCATGTCCATTAATGGAACGAAGGATCAAGCTTTCTCGGTGTCACTGACGACGAATATGTTGAAGATGATTCGGGTGATGAGGAAGAGGACGAAGCCTCGGATCCCGAAGATAACAAAGATGATGATGAGACTGAAGCCGGAGTTCCACCCGCTGGCGCCGAGTTACCTCCTCCTGCTGCTGCTCCTTGAGCACCAAAAAACACTTTGAAATTTATCAGATCCCCGGTATGCCGGGTGCAGATGTATTAAGCATACTGATTATGTTTTGCTACTAAGTTGTTCACACCGGATTAATTTGGGCGTAGTCCCCGAGTTTCATTTTCTTGTTTCTTCAATTTCATGGCTCGACTCGCGTCTACCTTGATTTGGTTTTGTGACTTACGAGTCCGAGCTTCAAAAATTGACTTAACAATACTTGGAAACTTTAGGATTAGCTCAAAATAATCTAGCACAGTAACGATTAAGTAAACATAGAGTTAGTCCAAACAAAGAATGTCAGCTCGATTACGTTCTTTTCCTTAGTCATTTTTCGTGTGCTTCACAATTCCAAACTTGTTCTCTTGCTTGCCATAAAGCCAATTCTTGTTGGACAGCAGCAAGTCGAAGAGTTGTGTTTTTGGTGCTCACACACTACTAATCCGACTTAGGCAAAAGCAACTGAAGCCAGCTGACATAAAAATAAATAACAAACACAGAAGACAACAAATATTACTAAGGCAGTCCCCGAGTTACTGCTCGAGGTGCCAAGATTTCATTGATAAACTCATTGCCAGCATACATACCGATATATGAGTGACTCGGATACACACACTTCTTTGTTAAGTGTAGAATGGACGAAGTAGGGCTACATTCCATGGACGCTTAGATTCCTCGCCAGTCCTGTCTGCCTTGTTCTTCTCCTGTGGTTGTGCATCAATGAGATAATAAGAGTCATTGTGCAATGCTTTGCTCACAATGAATGGCCCTTCCCATGGGGGGATAACTTATGCATGCCAGCAGTTCTTTGTACTAGCCGGAGTACCAGATCACCTTCCCGAAAGACTCGGGGGTTTACTTTTCGGCTATGATAGCGTCGGAGATTTTGCTGATATATGGCGGATCTGGACAATGCCAATTCTCTCGCTTCTTCCAGCAGATCAACATCATTTTGCCGGGCTTCTCGCACTTTGGCTTCTGTGTATTGGGTGACCCTAGGCAAATCATGCTCTATGTTAGCTGGTAATACAGCTTCTGCCCCATATACCAGAAAAAATGGCGTATAGCCTATTGATCGATTCAGAGTTGTTCTTAAACTCGACAGTACCGCTGGTACTTCTTCTATCCAGCACCCCACTGATCTTTGCAGCGGCTCAATGAGCCGGCAATTTATCCCTGGTAAAACTAATCCGTTGGATCTTTCCACTTGTCCGTTCGATGCGGGGTGGGCTACTGAAGCAACGTCCAGCCGGATCTTTTTATCCCGGCAGAATCGTGCAAATGCTCCTTCAGCGAAATTGGTGCCGTTATCTGTTATGATACTGTGAGGGTAGCCATATCTCAGGATGATATCTTTGAGGAATGTCACGGCTGTAGCTCCATCACATTTTCTTATCGGATTTACTTCAATCCATTTTGTAAATTTGTCAACCATAACCAAGATATGGGTCATATTTCCTCTCGCCGGCTTAAATGGGCCAACCATATCCAAATACCATACAACAAATGACCAGGTAATTGGTATAGTCTTGAGCTCCGAATTGGCATGTGTGTCTTGGTAGCATACCTCTGACACCCATTGCATTTTCTTACTAGATCCTCTGCTTGCTCCAAGGCACTTGCCCAGTAAAACCCATGCCGGAAAGCTTTTGCTACTAAGGCTCTGGATGAGGCGTGATGCCCACATTCCCCTTGATGTATATCTCGGAGGATGTCAAGCCCTTCTTCCGGGTCAACACATCGTTGGAGGACATTCGTGACACTTCTCTTGTATAGCTTGGCGTTGATAATCGTGTATGCCTTTGCGCGCCTCTAAATTTGCCTTGAAAGCACTTCTTCATTCGGCAAAGATCCATCCTTCAGGAACTGGAATATGTGCAGTGCCCAAGCTGGTATAGCTCGCACCGGAAACACATCCTTGTCAATTTCCATTTGATCCACCGACATAACCTCCGCCGGGTTTGCCGAAGCAGTCCCCAGGTTTGCCGAAGCAATCCCCGGGTTTCCTGAACCACTTACCACATCAATGTCCATGGGCACAACTCTGGACTCCAGATCGGCCGGTATATAGATTGACTCGGATTTTGGGGATGGCCTGATAGATGGCTTTCTGAGGTGCTCTAGTGCTACACCTGGTGGAATCGCTTGTCGGGTTGATCCGAGTTTTGACAGTATGTCGGCAGCCTCGTTTTCCAGCCGGGTACATGGTGAAACTCACATCCCTCGAAGTATCCTGATATCTTCTGCACATGAAATCTGTACAATGCCATGTTTGCATCCAAAGCATCCCATTGCCCCCAGACTTGCGAAACTACCTGATCCGAGTCACCAAAGCACTGGATCTGACGTATTCCAATTTATTTTGCCACTTTGAGCCCATGCACAAGTGCTTCATACTCTGCCACATTGTTTGATGCTGTGAAGTGGATCTGCAGGACGTACTTCAGCTGGTCTTTCTTGGGTGAGGTAAGCACAACTCCGGTGCCTAACCCGGTTTTTGTTTTTGATCCGTCAAAATGCATTCTCTAGTAATTCGGATCTGGCAACGGTGGCTCGTATTGCATCTCGGCCCAATCCACAAAGAAGTCGGCCACAGCCTGAGACTTGATCGCATCTCTCCTGTCGTATTGTGGAGCATAAGGGGCTAGCTCGATTACCCATTTTGCGATCCGGCCGCTTGCATCCTTGTTGCTCATTATCTCTGATATGGGAGCTTCACATATCACTTTTATGGGGTGCTCTTCAAAATAATGATTTAGCTTCTTAGCCGCCATATACACACCATATGCCATCTTCTGATAGTGAGGATAGTTTTGATTTGATGCTGATAATACCTCGCTTAGGTAATAGACTGGCCTTTGCACGGACTTACCCTCCTCGTCACGCTCTACCACAATCACTGCACTTACAACTCGGTTGGTTATAGCTATGTAGAGCAACATTGGCTCTTTTGATAGTGGAGAAGCTAACACTAGTGCAGTAGCTAGCATTTTCTTTAACTCGATGAATGCTTCATTGGCCTGCGACATCCATATGAACTTGTCCGACTTTTTCATTAGCTGATAGAGAGGCAGTGCCTTTTCTCTTAACCGACATACAAACCGACTTAAGGATGCTAGGCAACCAGTGAACTTCTGGACATTGTTAAGACACTTCGGCAATTCCATTCGCTCTATGGCTCGGATTTTAGTTGGGTTAGCTTCGATACCTCGGCCGGAGACAAGAAATCCGAGTACTTTCCAGCCGAGACACTGAAGGTACACTTCTCCGGGTTAAGCTTCATTCAGAACCTCCTTAGGTTCGCGAATGTTTGCCTGATATCATCAAGGAGCGTTTTGCTTTCCTTGGTTTTTATAACCACATCATCCACATATACTTGCACATTTTGGCCAATTTGGTCGTGTAAACATTTTTGCATACATCTTTGGTACGTTTCCCCTGCATTATGTAAACCGAAAGGCATGGTGCAATAGCAATAAGCCCCGTACAGGGTAATAAACATAGTCTTTATTTGATCATTCGGGTTCAGAGGTATCTGGTGGAAACCAGAATATGCGTCTATGAATGACAACAGTTCACACCCAGCAGTAGAATCTATGACCTAATCTATCCTTGGCAGTGGGAATGGATCTTTTGGGCACGCCTTATTCAGGTTCGTGTAATCGATGCACATAAGCCAAACCACTGCCACATTCGGGTCATCTTTCTTCTTTTCCACCAGCACCGGATTAGATAGCCAATCCGAGTAAAGTACTTCCATGATGAAACCGGCTGCGAGGAGCCGAGCTATCTCATCTCTAATGACTTTTCTCCTATCTTTGGCGAAGCGGCGGAGAGGTTGCTTCACCGGCTTTGCTCCGGGTCTCACATTTAAAGAGTGCTCGGCCAACTCCCTCGAAACACCTTGCAAGTCCTGTGTGGACCAAGCAAAGATATCCGATTCTCACGGAGGAAGTTGACGAGCTCGCTTTCCTATTTCTCATTTAATGCGACACCAATTGTCACGGTGCGCTCTGGGAATAGATCATCAACAAGTACTTTCTTTGTATCCTTTGTTGCTTGAAATGAGACACTTCCATGCGGGTTACTCAGCGCCGACATATACTGCTGCGCGGACTGAGCCAATGCCGCTACTTCCTGGATCTTTCTCTTTTCTAGTGCAATCACGAGTGACTCGGCCAGGTTAGATCCGGCTGATGCACACTCAATGGAACGTCGGAAATCCCCAGCTATTGTAATTACTCCATTTGGCCTAGACAACTTCATCTTCAGGTAACTGATGTGAGTACTTGCCATGAATTTGTTCAGGGCTGGCCGTCCGAGTAACGCGTGATATGTGCTTTCTAAGTTCACAACCTCAAACTCCAAATTCTCTGTTCGGCAGTTATCTCTTGTGCCGAATAACACGTCAACCCGGACTTTGCCAATGGGTTCACAGTTGATAGCAGGCACAATGCCATGGAAAGTTGTCCTTGTATCTTGGAGCATGTTCTCCGAGATACCCAACTTGCGCTTTGTATCCACGTACATGATATTGATGCTACTGCCATTGTCAATCAACACCTTAGAGAACCTCACATTGATATTTGGCCCGATGAACGTTGGGTCCAGCACTAATGCATGTGAACCAGGACTCGGCATGAGCTTGGGATGGTCCTTGATACTCCAGGTAATTTCTTGATCTGACCAAGGCATATACCTCGTCATTGCCAGCATTACCGCATTCACTTCCATATGTCGGTGTTGCAAGCTCTTTCTATCCGTTTCCTCTATGGTAAACACACAATAACTCTGGTGATTCTCTCTGTATTCATTTCTCCCCTCATTGCCGGGATACCTTTGGTCTGGCTGATGCTGGTTTTCCACCTGATGCACTGCATCCCTTCTTTCATGATTCTCATACCTCGGCGGAGGTGGTGGTAACATTGACTGTTGCGTATTTGCTCCGGAGAGCAACTGCTGCCGAGATAACTCCTGTCGAGGTTCATTGTTCCGAGGTGCCTGAGCATTCCCCGAGCCACTTTGCTCTATCTTCCTCATCCACTCACATTGCCTGGTTGTATGACCCACCGGGTTACTCGGATTTGTCCTGTGAAATTTACACGGCTGATCTAACATTGCCTCATAAGTATACCTCGGCCGGTCTTTCTTTTCTTGCCACTGTCTCTTTTGCTCGGGCGTCCAAGTTTTCTTGCCATCGTTTCTTGGAGTCCACTGTTGCCCTCCAATTTTCTGACGCTGATTACTCCCTGCTCCGGGTTGATCTTGGTTTACAATAGCAACTTGTTGCAAACTGTACCTGTAATCCGGTCTATCATCTCTTCTCTTACTCCGGTAATCATTTCGTCGGGATGATCCGGCTCCATCTCGCTGGTAGTACTCCTCATTTGACTCGTTTGACACAAGCCGGGGTTGAGACGGATCACCCAAAGCATACGAATCAGCAATCTGGATTGTCTCTGCCAGTGTAGTTGGCATATCCCTTTGTAACCTTTGCCACATCATGCTTGCATATCTACACCCTTGTGCAAACCAGGCTATGGCCTGAGACTCAATCACGCCTTCACATGAGTTTCTCACGGTGCACCAGCAGGTTAGGAACTCCCGGTCTATTTCATTTGGTCTCTGCTTGCACATTGCTAGGGTCTGTGGCCTATTCGGCCTCTGATACATGCTCAAGAAATTACTGATGAACATTTTCTCAAAATCGATCCACCAGTTGATACTACCGGGTGGTAAATTGTTTAACCATACCCTCGCTGGCCCCTCTAGCATCTAAGGTACGTATCTCACTACCAATCTCAAATTGCCTGTCGCCATTTTCACTGTCGTTGCATAGTTGATTAACCAATCCTCTGGCTTTGTGCTGCCGTCATATGTTTTCGTGCCTCTAGGTAACTGGAAGTTATGTACCAGAGGCTCTTTCATGATCCGGGGTCCAAAGCACGCTGGACCCAGAGGACCTTGCCCCTCAATTAGCTCCGACCTATAGAGCCGATCCAGCTTTAAACTGGCGTCATCAGGCAGCAAGTTCCTGCTTCCCAACCTTGACCCTATCACATGATGGTCTGGCCTATGGTATCCCGCGTTCACCATTTCTGAATCACCGTCGTTGTATCTGTCTTGCTCTTGTTGAGCACAATTTCGCTGCATACCCTGGTCGGCATTCTGCTGTTGCCGAGGTGCACTCCGCTGCTGCTGTTGCTGAGGTAGGTTTTTCCCAGCATCCGCCAAGTTACGCTATCCGGCATTGCTGTTTCCAGCATTTCTATGACCGGCATTGCCTTGGTCACGGTTACCTCGGCCAGCTTCACCTCGGCTGACACTTTGTCGATCCTCATTTCCTTGCACTGCCTTTCCTTTCCCTGCCCTTGCCGGGTCATATGGGACTATCTGTTTGTTTCTCCTTGCCGAGGTTACGACTTCCTCTCTTCTTGGGCCATCATGAGGGGACGATGCAGCCCTAGAAGATTTCTCCGGGTTACCCACTGCCGAATAAACGACCTTGGAAGCCCCTGCTCTCGCCGGGTTGGCCTTGATCAACTCCTCATTCTGTCTGTTAGCGATTCGCACTAACTCATTGACCCTCTCTTGTTGTCTTTGCCGGGCTTCACCCGTTAAACCTTCTAACTCGGATGCAGCTGCATCCGCTGCTCTGAGATTCTTTGCCGGGGTGTTGTACTTCGGCAGCCCCATGGAGAAAATGTTCTCTGATTCCTCAACTCTAGTATCACCCTCTTTGTTCATTTCACTGATGAGGTTTCTCCCTTTTACTTTTACCGCATCTACCTTATTTGCTCTTGTGTACTCGCGCAGCGTCATATTCAACGACTGCTGAGCCGCGGCTATCTTTTTTGCACCCTCTAGTATTTTCTGCCTAGTTTCCTCTAACTTGGCCTGTGCCTGAGCCGGATCTACCACAGGTGCTATGGGGCTTGCCAGGCTATCTATTGCTTGCTGCAGCACATTCTCTGGCCTCTCTAGCGGAGGACCTCTACTTTTCCTGGGCGCCTTGGGTGTTACCTCCGGATCTAGTGCCGGGTCCTTGCTCGCGCCAACGTCAGGCGCTGTCATCATCACCTCAGCACGGTCAGGATACCAAGTGATACGCGCACCGTGAGCCGCGCTAAGGAGTGGCTCGCCTCCCTCGACGACGTGCCGCGGGTGAACACAAGACACATCGACGCCGACGTAGATCCTATGGGCGCCAAGCTTGATGAAGAGGCCATTGCACGGTGGAGGTCGCTTGCCGAAGAAACCAGCATTGTTGCTGACGTAGTCCAACACTCCAAAGCGCTGAACGAGCCCAGAGATGATGCGCTCGCTGTTACCGATGATGCTTCCCATCCGGATCTTCACTCCTGCTAGCGCCGCTAGCCCCACGGTAGGCGCCAACTGTCGTGGTGGTGTCATGGCAGATGCCATGGATAGGCTAAAGATGGGGCCAATATGCACTAGAGGAATCTAGGGAGGGATAGTGTGGTGATTCCACACACAGATGTTTCGTATTCTCTCAGTTTACAAGGTTTATAGATGCTCCTTGAGCTGTATTGGGGAGTAGAGGAAGAAGAAGCTCTCTTACTCTCACCACAACCTATTTCCCAATGAACAAATGACTCCCCCGCTAGCCACCCCAACTACAGAGGCCCTAGCGCCCCTTATAAAGGGGAGGCTAGGTCTCCAGTTAGGGCATACGTGGAGGCATATTCCAAGGAATATGCCTCTCCCAAAATAGCAAACCAACTGGGTCTCCTTTTGCCATCGTAAGCCATGCAGAGACGTAAGCCTATGCAGCGCCAGCGTCAGCCAATATAGGCTGCGTCACCTTTGTCGGCCACGCCTCGCTGGTCCCTCCCTTTGTTCGCTTTGCTCACGCTCTAGCGTACAGAGACCACCTTTTGACCAGCAAGATACCTTCCTTCTCTTGCAAGCCTGGTATAACCCGGCCCCATGGTTACCTGCATACAAGTTACAAAAAGCCTACCGGCATACGCCATACGTCGTCCGGGACATAGTCAGGTGGACATCCTCCGGTCCGGGTTACTCCGTAAGTCGGCCTGCCTTGAGGTGACCCGGCCAGCTTTTGCTTTGACCTTGCTATACCTCGGCTAACTCGGCCTCTATACCCCGGCGTGACCCTACCCGGGGGTATCCCCCCAACAAATAGTCTCATGTTTCCTCCACTTCATAAATCTGAAAAAATTCAGCATAAATAGAGTAATGGCAAGCATATCATACGGGTTTCATGCATCCTTATAGTGCAACAAAATTATTGTAAACATGGATGATTCAAATGAGTAAACTTTATTCCATGTCAAGTAATCAACTCACATGCTTGCCTTTGAACGATAAAGTATAATCATGTAAATTAAGAGTGTGAGTGTTGTCATTAAAAGCATATACACTAGAGCATCTTAATTCTCCCACATCAATGAATCAAGACTTTGCAAGCACTACTTTTCTATTCATTGTCCTTCAAGAATTTCAGTTTTTAAGTAATTGAGAGCATGCAAAAAAAATATTAGTTTATCGGGCTGTGATGGACACTCATGGCATCACTAAGGTTTTTGTTCCTTTTGCATAATGATTACTCATAACAGCTAGATGAGTGATTCCATCATGAGCACAGCTACCCGAGAGTGCCAAGAATCTTACCTACTATAGCATTGCTGCTACATGTGTTTAATCAACTCATAGACAAAATCTAGGAGTTACCTCCATGAAGATTGTTCATAGGCCAGCGAAGTTGTTGGCATCCCATGAAGTTTGACACGCATAAAGCTATATCATTCTTATGATTAAGAGTAAATTGCAGGAAGCTACCAAAATTCAGGCTGTCAGAACGAATCAGTACCAACATTTATAATTTTTGCATGTCAGTACTGATTTAAAGTCACAGCATTGCGAATCGCACTAATTCACAGATAAGGGCATTTTGACAATGGCTATAACAGTTGGGACCCACGTGTAAGAGATGACTTGGCAGCCAACATGGAGAACTACCTCAGGTGGAGGTAGGGCCCGCCCGTCATCCACCCATCCAAATTCCCATCCTCTTTCTAAAAATTAAATAATAAAATAAAATAAATAAAGCTAACACCACCGTGTCCTCAACCTCCAACCCGTGCACAGGAGCTCGTCGCGGCGGGCGAACCCTTCTCCAAGCACTACTGCCGCTGTCCCTTCCTCGCCACCGCTGCATTACCTCCCGGGAATCCTACCTCCATCGCGGCCCTACTTTCGCAGCGGCCCCCAGCGACGCCTGCACACGCTTGTATGCTCCACCCACACACACCCGAGATCACTACCCGCGCAAGCCTAGGAGCTTCGCCGCGGCCCCAAGCCTGGCCAGCGCTACCCTTCTCCAAGCATCATCACCGTGTCGTCACTGGTCCGCCCTTCATGCCGTCGCTCTGCCTCCCAGAGAGGACGCCTCTATCGCTTCCCTGCCTTCGCCATAGCCCCAAGCCTGACCAGCGACACCCGCACATGCTCAGGAGCGCCACCGCGCATGCCCTGAAGCACCGCCACAGCCCCAAGCCGGTGACCGATATATGCGGGGATGGCGACAGTCGGGAGGAGTAAGGATGGTGAGTTTTGTTCGGGAACACCCCGTGCGTCTGGAGACTGGCAGGATCCAGGGGCGACGGGATCCAGGGGCAGGGGAGTGGCAGCACGCGGGCTGGTGGGCATGAACGCCAGATCTAGGGTGGCGGCTGGATCCAGGGGTAGGAGAGAGAAAATGTAAGGAAGGAGAGAGAGAAGATGCTGATGTGGAAAATTGTGTTGCCAAGTCAGCTCTTACAAGTGGGCCCCAACTTTTGGTGTTGCTATCAAAATGCTCTTATCTGTGAATTAGTGCGATTCGCAACACAGTGACTCAAAACTGGTACTGACTCGCAAAAATTACGAATGTCGGTATTGACTCGTAATTAGAGCCTGAATTGTGGTAGCTTCCTGCAATTTACTCTATGATTAACAAGTCAAACTTTGGCATGCTCACAAAAACCGCTAAATATTAATTCAATCAAACAAATCCTTTTAAAGAGAGCTATCAAGTCAATCAACATTTTCAGTGGTGTTGAGTGTCTCTAGAATTAAGCCTTCAAGACTAAACACTACAACACCCAAGCATTCAATTGTGAGACTTTTTCTTATTACAATTGTTTAGCTAATTTTTAGGCAAGACTTGGTTAACTACAAGAGCTGGAACAAAACGTACCCAACTAAATACCCATGCGAACAAAAATATTACTACAATACAAGACTCACTCCACCAATATAACATCTCAACTTTTACTACTAACTAGCATGGCTTTCTCAAACTTCAAAAGTGGGGAGTCATAAGGCATACCTCTCATGTTTGGTTCCACTTCTCTCTTCCTTTTTTATTTGTTTCTTGGAAACTCGGAGTTGATCACTCTCCTGCAAATTCATGAGAACCTCGAGGCGAAAAGAAAAGAAAGAGGGAAAATAAAGAAAAATGGAGAAATCTTTTTGTCGTTTTTAAGAGAGGGAGTTTAAAGAATAGAAAATTGGCAGAAAAGCTTGGCTTGAAAATCTCGAAAGCAAATAGAAAGAACTAAAAATAAAGCGTTGGGGAAACCAACACGAGTGCTTATAAACACGAATTAAAACACAACCTGGAAATAAATAAAATCAAATGAATGCCAAATAAAGATACATGGGAAACTTCCCCAAGCTTAGGCTTTTGCAAGCCCTTCAAATCATTGCAGTGGCGGGAAAAGTCGTTACTTTAGTTCGCGAACTGAGTTGATAAAATTACTAGCTATTCCTCAGAGGTTCAAAGAGAGGCTATGCATCCTCTCCAAAGTCCCTCCAAGTTCTTGGAAGTCTTGGTATGTGGCGAACCAGGTTTATGGCTGCTCCTCTTTATAAGGAACTTCTTGCTCCTCTTCTTGGTCCTCATCTTCTTTTGGAATCTCCTCCTTAGGTTGGTGTTTCTCAACCTGCAAGTCATATAGCAAACATCCTTCCTCGATAGAGAAAAGACCATTAGGCATAGGAGTGGGGTAGAGACGCACAGATCCAGCAATATGCAGGTAATAAACACCACCTCTCCTATTGAGCATTCCAAAAGCCTTTAAAGTAGAGAAACCAACACGTCGCTCACCTAGCACAGGTTGCAACTCACCTAGGTGGATGCCTAGGGCAGTGGCAAGCACGGTGATGATGCCTCCACCTATGATTCGTCCTTGGCTTTGGGAGGATTGGTGCTCCAGGTAACGCACAAGGATTGCGCCCAAGTTGAGTGACAAGCTGTAGTTGGTGTAAGCAGATTTTGCAAGGACTAAGATGTACTCCTCGTTGAGTCTTGTGAACTTGTTTCTTGCGTGCAAGGTGTTAGCAATTACATAGAACAAATAGCAAATTGCAGGATGTTGAATATTCTCCCCCTTGCTTACTCTTGTAGTGAAACTCATTCCATTATAATATTATGCAAGGGAAGGGTCTAAGCCAGTAAAGGATGTGCGTAAGGCATTAACATCATTGTTTGGGAAATTAAAACATGTGCACCATTCATCTAGTGTTAAAGTGTAGTTGTTGTTCATAAGTCGGAAAGAAACTGTGTCCTCTCCTTGCCATAATTTAACGGTGCTTTGCAACAAACTTAGAAATTCAATATTTAACGGACGATAAGTAGGCACATCATTGTACACAAAGTTTTGCAGGCCAGCTCGATTGCAAATTAAATTGAAGTCATTAGAAATACCGGGTTGGTTCAATATAATGGGGCAAGCCCACTTGGTTGCCTTCACTTCTCGATTCTTGATCTTATCGAAGCGATCACGTTGGAGCTCATTCCTGAACCGTATCCCCATGCATTCTTGAGTGACAGCCCGAGAAGCGCTAGCGGCGGCACGAGTACGAGTTTGGCTCCTTGTGTTCCTCATCATAGATCACTTGTGTGTGCAGAAATCGAATGAAATTGAGTAGAGATGAAGATCTCTTGAGGTATTGAGAGAGTTTGGAGTTAGAAGAAAGAAAAAGGATTGAAGTTTTGGGGTTGGAGGTACCTCCCGTGGCGTTTTTGTGGTCGGACGCAACTATACGGCCGGAATATTGTGTTCCCACCGTATAGTTGTCCTGCTGTCAAAATTTTAGGGTTTCCACCCGGCGGCGTGGCTATATGGCCGGAACTATATGTTCCCTCCGTATAGTTGTCATCAAACCGTCTGTACCTGGAAAAATAAATTGTACAAAGGCATCGATATCTATACGATGGGAACTATACGGCCGAAATTTTTATTCCCGCCGTATAGTTGGTCATTAAACCGTCAGTACATGGAAAAGAATTTATACGAAAGCACCGATATCTATACGACCGGAGCTATACAGCCAGAATTTTTATTCCCGCCGTATAGTTGGTCGTTAAACCGTTAGTACATATGAAAGAAAAATTGTCGATGGCAAAAATATCTATACGACCAGAACTATATGGCCAAAATTTTTATTACCGCCATATACTTGGTCGTTAAACCTTCTGTATGCATCAAAAAATTTCTGTTTCTTTGAAAACTATTTCTTATCCTGTAACTTAGTGAAATACCTTGGTTTTGATAGAAAAATAACAGTAAATATTATCGACCAACAACAGCATGAATAAAGCAGGATTTTTAGTACTACCAAACTTCGTCTCCTCAATTGGAGCTTTCTAGCACTCTTTATTAAACATAAACTTAAACTAAAACTGGAAAACTTTACTCAAACCTTTATTTCGTATGGGTTGACTCCCATGAAGCGCTCTTTTATGGTCAATAGCTTGACCTCAATGTTGCTCACTTAGGCCAGATGAGTGGAACACCTACTCCAAAATAGTTGGCCTTCAAAGTGATGGCCTGCTTTCTCATCATGCTTGGCTTTATTCTTCCTGGGGAAATGAATAACAAAAGGATCCCGCTAAGGCAATTGAAGCTTCATGTTCCCTTCATGTAGATTAATCAAAGCCTTAATAGTTCTTTAGAAAGGACGACCTAATATAATCGGAGCAGTAGCATCTTCAGGAATGCCAACAATAACAAAGTCAATAAGAGCAGGATAGCCTTTAATGTATACTAAAGTATTCTCCTTAATTCCTACAACATGTTTGAAGGTAGAATCTACAAGATGTAATTTTAACTCAGTGATTTCAAAAGAGCCAAGATTTAACTTGTTAAAAAGACTCTTTGGAATTGTTGAGACGCTTGCACCTAGATCACAAAGTGCATCTATCTCATTGGTCCCAATCTTAATCTTAATAGTAGGCTCAAATATATCATCAAGCTTCACAGGTATTTTTTCAGCAATTTTCTTATATTCTTCTTCAAGCTCACATACCTTTATTGCTACCTGATTAACGAAGTGTTGGTACATAGCTTACTCATTTACTTCACTTACCAGAATCTTAACGTTGATTCTTTTTACAAGATCTTCAACAGTGTGACTTGGTGAAGGAGCATTACTATAATCAAGTTCTTCAAGCTCCCCCTGTGGATTCTCATCATCTTGAGGTCTTCAATAGGATTGGGCTCAGCTTTACCTGCAGATTTAGCTAGAATGAGAGTTTGACTCTCGATTATCTTACCTAGCTGTGCCTGAACAATCCTCGTTCTTTCTTGGAGGTCCTACAAATCATGTCTCAAACTTATAGCTTGGTTAGATAACTTACCAAGCATAGCATTGTGGTGGTGGTGTCACGGCAGATTCCATGGATAGGCTAAAGGTGGGGACTAAGTGCACTAGGGGAATCCAGGGAGGGATAGTGTGGTGATTCCACACACAATAGCTTTGCATTTGATTCACTTCCACAGATTACAAGTGCTCCCTGAGCAGTATTGGGGAGAGGAGGAAGAAGAACTCTCTTACTCTCACCACTAGTAAAATACAACCCACAAGGGATCAACCAGAAAAACCAACCCTTTCTACAGAGGCCCTAGCCCTCCTTATATAGGGGTGGCTAGGTCTCCAATTAGGGCATACGTGGAGGCATATTCCAAAGAATATGCCTCTTCCCAAAACAGTAAGCCGACCAGGTCACTTTAGCCCAGCGTCATCCATGCAGAGGCTACGTGAGCCTCTGCGGCGCCTGCGTCATCCGACGTAGGCATCGTCACCTTTGTCAGCCATGCCTCGGTGGTCCTGGCCTCTATCCGCTTCGCTCACGCTCTGCGTACAGTGGTCACCTTTGACCAGCGAGATACCTTCCTTCTCTTACAAGCTTGATATAACCCGGATCGTACCTAGTTGATCCGGCCATACCTGTACCTGCATATAAGTCAGATTCATTTATCTGACATACATCTTAAGTCGGTTGAGACCCAGTTAGGTGGACATCCCCTAGTCCGGGTTACTCCGTGATTTGGCCTGCCTTGAGGTGACTCGGCCAGCACTTGCTTTGACCCTGTCGTACCTTGGCTAACTTGGCCTTTATACCCCGGCGTGACCCTACCCGGGGGTATCCCCCCAAAATTAGTCCCCGAAGCTGGTGCGGTCTTAGCTACCTTAGCCGCTAAGGCCACAGCAGGTTCAATTTTACCGAGTTTTTGCTCCTTTTTCGAGTTACCTCCTATCCCAGATTCCATAGGTTTACTATCCCTTGGCACATTCCAAGTTTTTACTTGCTGTCCGGGTCACCTCATACCCATCCGAGTCAATCTTCCTTCTCTCGTACGCTTCCCCGCGTGGAGGCTAATCATTACTTTGCCTCATTTTAAGGGCCTGCGACAGTAACCGCCACAGTTATTGTCAGAATTTACTGTAGCACACGTCACATCGCGCCTGCCTCCTCGTTAACTGTATCATAACGTCGCGTCGTGGGATCCGCTGCGTCCTATGGCCCTCTGTGGCTCGTCGCTGATTGGTCGATCCGGGTCATACACGGCCACACCATGTGGCCCACCCGCACAACGCGATCCCACTACACCTCAAGGGAGTGGTTAAATAGGGGAGGGGTGCGCCCCGTGGGTCCTTTCCCCACCTCCACGCCCCTCTGCCTCTGCTTCTTCCTCTTCCTCTCCAGCGACAGTGCCGCCGCCATCGCACTTGAGTAGCTGCGTCGCCGCCACACTGCTTCCACGCGCACCAGCGTTGCCGCCACCTCCATGCATCTCCTCCGCCACGGGTCCTCGCCAGTCCAGGCCACTGCCTCCCACCGCTGCTAGCGCTAGTGAGGATAGTGATCTTGAGATGACAGAGGAGGAGCTCGTCGTCGCAGAGCAGGAAATGGAGGAAGACGCGACGAACACCGACCATGGCGTGTGGGCTGGATCCTGGGTTTGCCAGGATGATTTGGACTGGCTGTATCGCACCAGGCGCATCCCAGAGGGCGTCACCGCACGTCTTGCCGCCGCCGAGCTTGCCCCCTCCCCCAATCCGGGTGAGTATGTGGTGTTTCTATCCCACTTCCAACGCGGGTTCGGTCTCCTAGTTAGTGATTTTTTCCACTACTGGCTCAACACGTATGAGCTCCAGCCGCACCATCTTCCGGCTAACGCCATCACGTCTCTTTCTGCCTTCGCTTCCACCATCGAGGGCTACGCCGGACTATGGCCCACGAAGGAGCTCTGGATCCGGTTCTTTGGCCTTCGTCGGAACGTGATTCCGAACATAGAACTTGACCCAGAGGACAAGCAGCTCACGCAGTTCGGCGCTGCGTTTATCTCTCCTCGGAAGTAGTCCATTTTCCCCCGAGTCACGGGGCTTGACTCTTGCAAGGGATGGGCCCGGACCTTCTTCTATGTCCGGAATAGCACATCTGAAGATTTGATCCGGCTGCGCCCCTATGCTCTGGGTCCTCCTAATCCGGATCTGTGGGACAAGATCCCCAAGAAGCCCACTGTCCTGGCAAACCAGGTCAACAAGAGGTTCCAGGAGCTGAAGGATCTTGGATTGTGCAATGAGGACGCAATGATCACATTTGTCTGCAACCGGATCTCCCCCTCCAGAAACGCACGCATAAACTCTATCACATGAGATGGGGCCGTGACCCCAACCGGACCTCCTCGTTCAAGTTAAGCAACACCGAGATCTACCGCCGGGTCAAGGCCCTCTTCACCACCCACAAGGACTTCTCTTCTGAGTGGACGTGGGGGATTGAACACTTCTACTGAGATAGGCTTCCCCCTGCGGTAAGTCTCGTGCCCCAAACCTTTTCCAAATTAAATCATATGACGGTCTTTGTTGTAGGTTTAATCCTGTTGCCTTTTGTTTCCCTTAGATGTTTATTCAGCAAACCATCGAGGATGGCACCGAGCCTTCTCTCAAATGATGGGCGCCCGATCACGATACCTCAGATGAGGAGGAACCGGATCAGGAGATGTTCCTGCCGATGGCTGATGCGACTAAGCGACCCACCGGTAAACTCTCTTCCATTAGAGATTGGCCTGACGATGAAGATGATTCGAACGTTGAGGTGATGGAGGCATTTGACATTGTCCCCCTTTCTTATGCTTTTCCGGCATCAGCTAAGCCTGGTGGGCAGATCCATGAAGACCCTCCCCTTGCCGTGGGTGAGCCTGTCCCGATCGCACCGAAGAAGAAGAGGGGGGTCGCGTCTGCTTCTTCCTCCGGACCTTCTCAGCCAGCTAAAAGGCGAAAGAAGTCTGCGGACAAAGCTGTCACCAAGCCTACCACCAAGGCCATAACCCGGAGGGCTCGGAAGCCCAAGGAGCCTTTGACCTCGGATGAGTAAGTCACTTCTTCCTTCGATATTCAATTGTTCTTCATTTGTTATAGTCTCTCATCATTTATGATTTGATTTGGTAGGGCCACAGTGGAGGTCCCCCAGAGTGGATCCGGTATTGCTTCACCGCTCCGACATAGCTCTTCTCCCCCTCGTGGCGACGATTCACGCCCGTTGAGCCCCATTCAGGAGGGTTCAGCGGCTGCTCCGGGTTCTAGCCCACCTCGTCAAGAGGAGGGCAACCTCGGAGCGGGGGAAACTGGCTCTGCCGAGGCAGCAGCAACCACCACTTCGGCTCTGCCGCAACCAGCTTTGTCCGAGATACCCATAGTACCTCCGCCAAAAGGAAAATCAGCACCAGCACCATCGTCAGCTCCAGCACCAGCAGCAGCAGCAAAGGCACCAGCAACCACGCCAAGCCCCTCCGCCTTGTTTGAGTCTTCCAAGGCTCGGCAAGAAGGCACCAGCAGCACCAAGGAAAGCACCAAGGAAGCTCCCAAGGGAAAATCCGCTGTAGCAACTTCAACTTCTCAGCAGCAGCCCAAGGGCAAAAAGGCTCCTGACGCCACTAGGGCAGCGTCAATCGAGGCTGGACAGCATACACTCGCGTCCATGCTCTCAAAAAAGACTCCATCGCCGAAGGATGCCCCTGCCGAGCCAGCTGATGCGCAACTTTTTTTGCACACCAGCCCCGCCATTGCCCAGGTTGAGAGGAGGGAAGCTCACGCTAAGGGTCTAGTTGCACCCCACATGCTCAGCGGCGAACGATATCCTCTGACCTTGATCGAGTTTGTTAACAACTGGAACAAAGCGACATTTGTCCACAATGACGATCTCCCGGAGAAGTTCGGTCCTACCGAATTTGCTGCCCAGATGAATACCGCTGCCAAGGCAATTAACCTTGCAGGTCGGATGATGTAGGTGCGTTACTTCGCCTTTTCCTTAGCATGTAGAAGATATTAGTGATATAACCATTAGTCCCCGAGCCTCCGGGGGAGTAACTCGTTACTCGGCCGGATGCTCCTTAGAGAATTAGCGTAGCTCCTTAATAACTTCGAATATGCACACATCTAGAGCCGGGTTAAGTTCCACTTGGTCCGGATTTTGTACACTTAGAATATGCACACACCTAGAGCCGGGTTATGTTCCACTTGGCCCAGATTTTGTACACTTCGAATATGCACACACCTAGAGCCGGGTTAAGTTCCACTTGGCCCGGATTTTGTACACTTCGAATATGCAAACACCTAGAGCCGGGTTAAGTTCCACTTGGCCCGGATTTTGTACACTTCGAACATGCACACACCTAGAGCCGGGTTAAGTTCCTCTTGGCCCGGATTTTGTACACTTCGAATATGCACACACCTAGAGCCGGGTTAAGTTCCTCTTGGCCCGGATTTTGTACACTTCGAATATGCACAAACCTAGAGCCGGGTTAAGTTCCTCTTGGCCCGGATTTTATACACTTCGAATATGCACAAGACTAAGCTATCTTTTTGTACTTTTTTCAGGTGACCACCAATCGCTAGAGCGCTGAGTTTCAGCGTCTCTTGGATACTCACAAGATGCTGCGTGCGAAACATACTGCACTTCTCGCTGAACACGATAAAAGGGGTAAGTTTTCTCCTTTGCATTTTTCCATTTCTCTTTATCCTTTTCCGCCGAAGTAATCCACCATTCGGATTTTGCAGCTGGGGTGGAGGCTGAGAATGTCCTCATGAGGAGAAGCTTGGACCAGATAAAGGGTAAGTTATTCTTGCTCAACCTTGCTATGCTTTCTATCTCCTTTTCTCCTTGGCTCGGCAAATATTCATACCTCGGCTTTGCCGGGTCAACAAACTATTTCAGCCTCTCTTGAAGATAGTGTGCCCGTGCTTGATATGATGCTGCATTTTCTCGAACAAGCAGGGCAGCACCAAGCTGAACTTAAGAAGAAGGACGACGAACTTGCCCTCCTCCGGACCAAAGATGAAGAAATTGCCAAGCTTAAGGCAGATATGAAGAAGCTCAAGGCGTAGCACAAATCTGAACTAGAGAAGGCAGGCCAAGACTTTACTGAAGAAAGAGAGCGCCTCAACCTCTAGATTTGCCAAGGACCAAGAACTTCCCAAGGAGGCCGACGTCAAGCTTGAGTCGGCGAATACTGAACTTGCGCAACTTCGGAAAAGGCGTGATGACTATACCAAGGAGTTGACCCGGATCCACAGCCACATTTCTCGTAAGTTCTTTGCCTTCATCCGGGTTGCTTCACATGTCTTTTCCGGGTTGCTTCACATGTCTTTTCCTTACTTGCTTCACTTGTCTTGTTTTCAGGCAAATTTCCGGAGGGCAATGCCATTGCAACCACTGTTGTTGCCAAGTTCCGCTAGCAGAGGGGTACCCCCATTGCTCCTGACGCTGGAGAATTTCCTTATGACATGGAGGACCTGCTGGTCAGTCTGTATTCTCGCGTGGAAATTGTGAAGAATTATGGCAAGGATATCCTTGATGTGGCAATCCGGATCTTCAATGCATTTTGGCCTGATGAAGATACTCTGGAGGGGACCGCAGCTCTCATCGACAAGTTAATGGATTGCGAGACCCAGCTCGACCTTTGGAGGGAATCTGCTGGACGCGCCGGAGCTGAGATCGTTCTCCACTACGTGCTTACGTGGTACGAGAAGATTGACCTCAATCTCCTTGAGAGCATGCGCACCGGATCAAGGTGGTCCACTGACCTGGATTGGGTAGCTCGGCGCAAAGCTTGCGCCCATAGCTTCATCCAATATGCCCCATTCATCAATGGAACGAGGGACCAAGCTTCCTAGATGCTGCCGATGATGAAAATGCCAAAGATGATTCGGGTGAGGATGAAGGGGATGAGGCTTCGGACGTCGAGGAGGACGAAGATGACGCTGAAGCTAAAGCTGGAGCTACACCCGTTGGCGCCGAATTACCTCCTCCTGCTGCTCCTTGAGCGAAAAAACTTTTAAATTTTATCAAATCCCCGGTATGCCGGGTGCAATTGTATTAAGCACTCAAGTGGTATTTTGCTGCTAAGTTTTTGTGTCGGATTAACTTGGGCGTAGTCCCCGAGTTTCATTTTCTTATTCCTCCAATTTTTTTGGCTCGGCTCGTGTCTACCTTGGTTCGGTTTAATGACTTACGAGTCCGAGCTTCAAAAATTGACTTAACAATACTTGGAAACTTTAGGATTAGCTCAAAATAATTCAGCAAATTAAGTATAAGGTAAACACAAGGTTAGTCTGAATAACAAACGTCGGCCCGATTAAGTTTCTTTCCTTAGTCGTTTTTCATGTGCTACACAATTCCAAACTTATTCTCTTGCTTGCCATGAAGCCAAATCTTGTTGGACAGCAGCAAGTCGAAGAGTTGGGTTTTTGGTGCTTACACACTACTAATCCGTCTTAGGTAGAAGCACTTTACGCCAGCCGACATATAAATAACAAATGCAGAAGACAACAAATATTATTGAGGCGGTCCCCGAGTTACTACTCGAGGTGCCAACATTTCACTGATAAGCTCATTGCCGGCATACATACCGACATATGAGAGACTCGGATACATACACTTCTTTGCTAAGTGTAGAAAGGACGAAGTAGAGCTACATTCCATGGACGCTTAGATTCCTCTCCGGACCTATCCGCCTTGTTCTTCTCCTGTGGTTTTGCATCTATGCGATAATATGAGTCATTGTGCAATGCTTTGCTCACAATGAATGGCCCTTCCCATGGGGGGGATAATTTATGCATGCCAGCAGTACGTTGTACCAACCGGAGTACCAGATCGCCTTCCCGGAAAACTCAGGGGCTTACTTTCCGATTATGATAGCGTTAGAGATTTTGCTGATATATGGTGGATCTAGACAATGCCAATTCTCTCGCTTCTTCCAGCAGATAAACATCATTTTGCCGGGCTTCTTGCACTTCGGCTTCTATGTATTGGGTGACCCTAGGCGAGTCATGCTCTATGTCGGCTGGTAATATAGCTTCTGCCCCATATACCAGAAAAAATGGCGTATAGCCTGTTGATCGATTCGGAGTTGTTCTTAAACTCCACAGTACCGCCGGTAGTTCTTCTATCCAGCACCCCGCTGATATTTGCAGCGGCTCAATGAGCCAGGGTTTTATCCCGGACAATACTAATCCGTTGGATCTTTCCACTTGTCCGTTCGATGCGGGGTGAGCTACCAAGGCTACGTCTAGCCAGATCTTCTTATCTCGGCAGAAATGTGCAAATGCTCCTTCAACAAAATTTGTGCCATTATCTGTTATGATACTATGAGGATAACCGTATCTTAAGATGATATCTTTGAGGAATGTTATAGCCGTAGCTCCATCACATTTTCTTATTGGCTTCACCTCAATCCATTTCGTAAACTTGTCAACCATGACCAAGATGTGGGTCATGTTCCCTCTTGCTGGTTTGAAAGGGCCAACCATATCCAAACACCATACGGCAAATGGCCAAGTAATTGGTATGGTCTTGAGCTTAGATATTGGCATATGTGTCTTGGTAGCATATCTTTGACAGCCATTGCATTTTCTTACCAGATCTTCTGCTTGTTCCAAGGCACTTGGTCAGTAGAACCCATGACGGAAAGCTTTTGCTACCAAGGCTCTGGACGAGGCATGATGCCCACATTCCCCTTGATGTATATCTCGGAGGATGTCCAGTCCTTCCTCCGGATCAACACATCGCTAGAGGACATTAGTCACACTCCTTTTGTATAGCTAGGAATTAATGATCATGTATGCCTTTGCTCTCCTCTGAGTTTGCCTGGAAAGTACTTCCTCAGCGGGTAAAGTTCCATCTTTCAGGAATTGAAATATAGGTAGTGCCCAAGCTAGTATTGCTCGTACAGGGAACACATCCTCGTCAACTTCCATCTGATCCACCGGCATAACCTCAGACGGATCGCGCTGAGTAGTCCCCGGGTCTTGTGAAGCAGTCCTCGGGTTTGCCAAGGCAGTCCCCGGGTTTCGCGTTCCACCTCCTACGTCAATGTCCATGGGTACAACTCCGGACTCCGGATCTTCCGGGACGTAGATTGAATCGGTTTCTGGGGACGACCTGATAGATGGTTTTCTGAGGTGTTCTAATGCTACACCCGGTGGAATTGCTTGTCGGGTTGATCCGAGTTTCGACAATACGTCAGCAGCCTCATTTTCCACCCGGGGTACATGGTGAAATTCGCATCCCTCAAAGTAACCAGATATCTTCTGCACATGAAATCTGTACAGTGCCATGTTTGGATCAAGAGCATCCCAGAGCCCTGAAGCTTGCTGAACTACCAAATCCGAGTCGCCAAAGCATTGGATCCGACGTATCCCAATTTCTTTTGCCACCTTGAGCCCATGTACAAGTGCCTCATATTCAGCGACATTGTTCGACGCTGCGAAGTGGATCTGCAACACGTATTTCAGCTGGTCCTTCTTGGGCGAGGTAAGCACAACTCCGGTGCCTAACCCGGTTTTTGTTTTTGACCCGTCAAAGTGCATTCTCCAATAGTCCGGATCTGGCAATGGTGGCTCGTATTGCACCTCGGCCCAATCCACAAAAAAGTCCGCCACAACCTGAGATTTAATTGCTTCTCTTCTGTCATATTGTGGCACATAAGGAGCTAGCTCAATTGCCAATTTTGCAATCCTGCCACTTGCATCCTTGTTACTCATTATCTCGGATATGGGAGTCTCACATATTACTTTGATGGGGTGCTCCTCAAAATAGTGCTTTAGCTTCTTTGCCGACATGTACACACCATACGCCACTTTCTAATAGTGCGAATAATTTTGTTTTGAGGCTGATAATACCTCGCTCAGATAGTACACTGGCCTTTACACTGACTTACCCTCTTCGTCGCGCTCTACCACAATTACTGCACTTACAACTCGGTTGGTTGCGGCTATATAGAGCAACATTGGCTCCTTTGATAGTGGAGAGGCTAAGACTGGTGTAGTGGCTAACATTTTCTTTAATTGGATAAAGGCTTCATTGGCCTACGGTGTCCAAATGAACTTGTCCGACTTTTTCATGAGTTGATAGAGGGGCAGTGCCTTTTCTCCCAACCGACATACAAACCGACTTAAGGATGCCAGGCAACCAGTGAACTTCTGGACATCGTTAAGACACTTCGACAGTTCCATTCGCTCTATGGCCCGGATTTTAGTTGGATTAACTTCGATACCTTGGCTGGAGACAAGAAAACCGAGTAATTTTCCAGTCGGGACACCGAAGGTGCATTTATCCGGGTTAAGCTTCATTCGGAACCTTATTAGGTTCGCGACTGTCTGCCTGATATCGTAAAGGAGAGTTTTGCTTTCCTTGGTCTTAATAACAACATCATCCACATATACCTGCACATTTTGACCAATTTGGTCGTGTAAACATTTTTGCATACATCTCTGGTATGTTGCCCCTGCATTACGTAAACCAAATGGCATGGTGCGATAGCAATAAGCCCCATACGGGGTGATAAACGCAGTCTTTATTTGATCACTTGGGTTTAGAGGTATCTGGTGGAAACCAGAATATGCATCGATGAATGACAATAACTCACACCCAACAGTAGAATCTATGACTTGGTCTATCCTTGGCAGTGGGAATGGATCTTTTGGACACGCCTTATTCAGGTTCGTGTAATCGATACACATACGCCAAACCACTGCCACATTCGGATCGTCCTTCTTCTTCTCCACCAGCACCGGATTAGACAGCCAATCCGGGTAAAGCACTTCCATGGTAAATCCAGCAGCCAATAACCGAGCTATCTCATCTCCTATGACCTTTCTCCTGTCTTCGGCGAAGCGGCGGAGAGGTTGCTTCACCGGCTTTGCTCCGGGTCTCACATTCAAAGAGTGCTCGGCCAACTACCTTAGAACACCTTGCAAGTCCTGTGTGGACCAAGCAAAAATATCCCGATTCTCACGGAGGAAGTTGACGAGCTCGCTTTCCTATTTGTCATTTAACCCGGCACCAATTGTTACGATGCGTTCTGGGAACATATCATCAACAGGCACTTTCTTGGTATCCTTTGTCGCTTAGAATGAGACACTGCCATGCGGGTTACTCAGCGCCGACATATACTGCTGCGTGGACTGAGCCAATGCCGTCACCTCTTGGATCTTTCTCTTTTCTTGCACGATCGCAAGTGATTCGGCCAGGTTAGACCCGACAGACGCGCACTCAATGGAACATCGGAAATCACCAGTTACAGTAATCACACCATTTGGCCTGGGCAGCTTCATTTTCAAGTAACTGATATGGGTACTCGCCATGAACTTGTTTAGAGCTGGTCTGCCGAGTAAGGCGTGATATGCGCTCTCCAAATTTACAACCTCGAACTCCAAATTCTCAGTCCGGCAGTTATCTCTTGTGCCGAACAATACGTCAACTCGGACCTTGCCTATGGGCTCACAAGAAATGCCTGGCACAATGCCATGGAAAGTTGTCCTCGTAGCTTGGAGCATGTTCTCCGAGATACCCAACTTGCGCATCGTGTCCACATACATGATGTTGATGCTACTACCATTGTCAATGAGCACCTTTGAGAACCTCACATTGATGTTAGGCCCAATGAATGTTGGATCCAATACTAGCGCATACGAACCAGGACTTGGCATAAGCTTGGGATGATCTTTGATGCTCCAGGTAATTTCCTGGTCCGACCAAGGCATATACATCGTCACTGCTGGCATCACTGCATTGACCTCCATATGCCGGCGCTGCAAGCTCTTTCTGTCTGTCTCTTCTGTGGTGAACACACAGTAACTCTGATGATGCTCTCTGTACTCATTTCTCCCCTCATTCCCGGGGTACCTCTGATCCGGTTGATGTTGGTCTTCCACTTGATGCACAACATCCCTTCTCTCATGGTTGTCATACCTTGGCGGAGGGGGAGGCAACATTAACTGTTGCGTGTTTGCTCCGGAGAGCAATTGCTGCCGGGGTAACTCCTGCCGAGGTTGATCATTCCGAGGTGCCTGAGAATTCCCCGAACCACCTTGTTCTATCTTTCGCATCCACTCACACTGCCGGGTTGTGTGACCCGCTGGGTTACTCGGATTAGGCGTGTGGAATTTACACGACTGATCCAGCATTGCCTCATAGGTATACCTCGGACGGTCCTTCTTTTCTTGCCACTGTATCTTCTGCTCTAGCGTCCAAGTTTTCTTTCCATCATTCCTTGGTGTCCATTGTTGTCCTCCAGTTTTATGACATTGGTTGCTTCCTGCTCCGGGCTGATCTTGATTCACAGCCGCAACTTGTTGCGAACTGTACCGGTAATCCAGTCTATCATCTCTTCTTTTACCCCGGTAATCATTTCTCTGGGATGATCCGGCTCCATCTCGCTGGTAGTACTCTTTGCTTGACTCGTTTGACACGAGCCTAGGCAGAGTCGGATCACCCAAGGCATATGAATCAGCGATTCAGATCATTTCTTCCAAGGTAGTTGGCATATCCCTCTGCAACCTTTGCCATAGCATGCTTCCATATCTGCATCCCTGAGCAAACCAAGCTATGGCCTGTGACTCAATCACGCCCTCACAGGAGTTTCGCACAGTGCACCAATGGGTTAAGAACTCCCGGTCAGTCTCATTCGGTCTCTGCTTGCACATTGCTAGGGTCTGTGGCCTGTTGGGCCTCTGATACGTACTTGAGAAATTGCTAACAAACATTTCCTTAAAATTGATCCAACAGTTAATACTTCCGGGTGGCAAATTGTTTAGCCATACCCTCGCTGGCCCCTCCAACATCTAGGGTACATATCTCACAGCCCATCTCAAGTTGCCTGTAGCAATTTTTACGGTTGTTGCATAGTTAATCAACCAATCTTCCGGCTTTGTGCTACCGTCATATTTCTTTGTGCCTCTAGGTAACTGAAAGTTAGGTACCGGAGGTTCCTTCATGATTCGGGGCCCAAAGCACGCTGGGCCCGGGGGACCTTGACACTCAATTTGCTCCGACCTATACAGCCGATCCAGTTTCAATCTGGCATCATCAGGCATCAAGTTCCTGCCTCCCAATCTTGACCCTATCACGTGATAGTCCGGCCTGGGATAGCCAGAGTTCACCATTTCTGAGTCACCATCATTGTATCTATCTTTCCCTTGCGGAGCTGCTCTCTGTTGCATACCTTGGCCGGCACTGCGCTCTTGCCGTGGTATATTCCGCTGCTGCGGTTGAGCTGCACCTACCGAATTATGCTGTCCGGCATTGCCGTTTACAACATTCCCTTGACCGGCATTGCCTTGGTCGCGGTTACCTCGGCCAGCTTCACCTCGGCTCACACTTCGTCGATCCTCATTTCTCTGCACCTCTTTTCCTTTCCCTGCCCTTGCCAGGTCATATGGGACTATCTGCTTATTCCTCCTGGCCGAGGTTACTACCTCTTCTCTCCTAGGACCACCATGAGGCGATGATGTAGCTCCAGCGGATTTCTCCGGGTTACCCACCGTAGAATGTACGATCTTGGAGGCCCCAGCTCTCTCTGGGTTAGCCCTGAGCAATTCCTCATTTTGCCTGTTCGCGATCCGAACCAGCTCATTGATTCTATCTTGCTGTCTTTGGCGGGCCTCACCCGTCAGACCTTCTAACTCGGATGCAGCTGCATCTGCTGCCCTGAGGTTCTTTGCCGGGGTACTATACTTCGGCAGCCCCACGGACAAACAGTTTTCTGATTCCTCAATCCTAGTATCATCCTCTCTGTTCATTTCACTCATGAGATTTCTCCCCTTCACTTTTACAGCATCTACCTTATTTGCCTTGGCGTACTCATGCAGTGTCATGTTCAACGACTGCTGAGCCGCAGCTATCTTTTTTGCACCCTCTAGTATCTTTTGCCTAGTCTCCTCTAGCTTGTCCTGTGCCTGAGCCGGATCTACTGCTGCTGCTACTAGGTTTGCCAGGCTATCCCTCGCCGGATGCAGCACATTCTCTAGCCTCTCTAGAGGAGGACCCCTACTTTTCCTCGGTGCCTTAGGTGTTACCTCCGGAGCTGGTACCGGATCCTTGCTTGCGCTAGCGCCAGGCGCGGTCATCATCACCTCAGCATGGTCCGGGGAGCGAGTGATACGCACCCCACGAGCCGCGCTAAGGGGTGGCTCGCCTCCTTCGATGACGTGCCGCGGGTGAACGCACGACACATCGACAGCAACGTAGATCTTGTGCGTGCCGAGCTTGACGAAGAGGCCATTGCACGGAAGAGGACGCTTGCCAAAGCAGCCAGCGTTGTTGCTAATGAAATCCAGCGCTCCAAAGCGCTGAACGAGCCTGGAGATGATGCGTTCGTCGGTGCCGATGAAGTTTCCCATCCGGATCTTCACCCCTGCTAGCGCCGCTAGCCCCACGGTGGGCGCCAACTGTCGTGGTGGTGTCCCGGCAGATGCCATGGATAGGCTAAAGGTGGGGACTAAGTGCACTAGGGGAATCCATGGAGGGATAGTGTGGTGATTGTACACACAGTAGCTTTGTATTTGATTCACTTCCACAGATTACAAGTGCTCTCTGAGCAGTATTGGGGAGAGGAGGAAGAAGAACTCTCTTACTCTCACCACTAGTAAAATACAACCCTCAAGGGATCAACCAGAAAAACCAACCCTTTCTACAGAGGCCCTGGCCCGCCTTATATAGGGGTGGCTAGGTCTCCAATTAGGGCATACGTGGAGGCATAGCCCAGCGTCATCCATGCAGAGGCTACGTGAGCCTCTGCGGCACCCGCGTCATCCGACATAGGCATCGTCACCTTTGTTGGCCACGCCTCGGTGGTCCTGGCCTCTATCCGCTTCGCTCACGCTCTGTGTATAGTGGTCACCTTTGACCAGCGAGATACCTTCCTTCTCTTACAAGCTTGATATAACCCGGATCGTACCTAGTTGATCCGGCCATACCTGTACCTGCATATAAGTCAGATTCGTTTATCCGACATATGGCTTAAGTCGGTTGAGACCCAGTTAGGTGGACATCCCTTGGTCCGGGTTACTCCGTGATTCGGCCTGTCTTGAGGTGACTCGGCCAGCACTTGCTTTGACTCTGCCGTACCTCGGCTAACTTGGCCTTTATACCCCGACGTGACCCTACCCGGGGGTATCCCCCCAACAAGCATCATGGTTCTCCATTATTTTAACAAGAATATTGTTTTGTTCATTTTGTGAGTCTATAAAAGACTTAAGTGTTTCTTGGAGACTACCATTACTAGTTCCCAAATTATTATTAGAGTTGCCTGCAAGATTAGAATAGTGTTTCTAAAAATTAGGATTATAATTCTTCTTCCAAGCAGGGTTATAATCATTACGAGCTATGAAGTCTATTTCTTCAATATTTGTTTCTGGGATAGCTCTTACCTAGGTTTGCTTACCTTTTACGGCTAGTATGAGCTCATCCAACTTAGCATTGAGTTATTCATTTTCTTGTGGTGAGACGGAGTTCACCTTCTTAGTATTTGTTCTATCCACATGCCATTGGGCATGGTTGTCTTGCATATTGTCTAGCAGCTGCTTTTCTTTGGTAATATGTTTACCCATAAATGTTCCTCCAGCTGCAGTATCAAGCATAGACTTAGACACAGGGTTAAGAGCATTGTAAAATAGATGGAGAATTAACTAGTCTTCCATCCCATGACTAGGACATTTTCTCATGCATTCTTTCATCCTCTCCCATGCAAGCGCTAGTGGCTCATGCTCTTCCTGTCTAAAATCAGTAATATTAGATCTTAGTTGCATAGTCTTTGCAAGTGGGAAAAGTTTAGTCATAAATAAAGAAGTGCATTCCACCCATGATGTAATAGTATTTCTAGGCAAAGATAGTAACCATTATTTTGCTCTTCCTCTAAGAGAGAAAAGAAATAAATGCAATTTGGCCGCATTGGGGTCAACGTCTTTTATACGCATCATATCACTTATTTCAGTGAAAGTATTCAAGTGCATACCTGTGTCCTCAACAGCAGAGCCTCCAAATTGATTTTTTTGAACCAAACTTAAATAATGGGGCTTAATTTCATAGTCATCAGCATCAATTGCTGGCTGAGTAATAGGAGTATGCAAATTCTTGGGAGTAGCAAACTCCCTAAGATTCTTTTTAGCCATATTTCCTATGTCTTGGGGTTTTCTTAAACAGAGATTTATAATAGTAAAAGCAAGAATTTAAAGACTAACTATTTTTTTTGGTTTTTCAAATAAAGACTGAAATCAAACTAACAAAATTAAAAACAAGAACTAAAACTAGCAACGTTCCTACTAACCTCACTAGGATAGCTATTACTTCCCCGGCAATGGCGCTAGAAAAGGGTTGATACCTTCGATCCGGATTACGTTTGTAGTATAACTCTTTTTCCCTAGTAGATCAAGGTTATCGGATCCTTGGGAAGCAGATGCATAGTGAAGTTACTTTAATGGACCTTCGGGAGTTTTAGATTTCCTTTTGTGTTTTTACCAGACCAAGAGTTTGCATCTTCTTGTTGTTGTCGATGATGGAGAGAGAGGGCCTAGGGCGTTCGGTTTCACCTGTAGTTGTGCAAAACATCTGATGGCACTACAAGAAAAGTTTCCTTTCGCAACGACTTGGCCCAACGGTCGTCGTAGAAGGCGCGTATTCCGTGACAAAATTCTCGGCTCGGCCATGGCCGATGGAAAACTTTTTTTTCCATTTTCACGGCCCTCTACTACGACACATCTGCTAAAAACATGGAGGAAGCTCGGCCAGCGTGTGGCAGAAGCAATATTTTCATTTCCTCGTGCGATGTTGACTTGCCGATGTCTTTTGAGGCATGTGGGTCCCGGATGTCAGTGTCTCTAGCGGACCATACTTCTCCGTCGCGCCTCCCTGATTTGAACTCGATAACGTTGCTCGAGGCGTCTGCCGTTTAGTCAGGCTGCTAGGTCCCACATGTCAGCCTCTCATTAGAAGGATCGTGTGTATGATGGAATTTTTTTCCCTCGCTCGCGCTACCCTATTCCGAAGTTGATATCACTGCTCGATGCATCTACCATTTAATCAACCTCCTGGGGCACCCATGTCATCCTCTCATTAGAAGAAACATGTGTATGATGGAATTTTTTCCTTCGCTGGCGCTAGACCCTGTTCCGAAGTTGATTGCGCTGCTCGACGCATCTACCGTTTAACAAACCTCCTGAGCCCCACATGTCATCCTCTCATTAGAAGAAACGTGTGTATGATGGAATTTTTCCCTTGGCTCACGCTACCCTGTTCCAAACTTGATAGCGATGTTCGATGCATCTACCATTTAATCACACTGCTGGGCCCCACATGTCATCCTCTCATTAGAATAAACGTGTGTGTGATGCATTTTTTACCCTCTGTGCGCCTTCATGTTTCGAAATTGATAGCGTCCCTCGCTACATCATCCGTTTATTGAGGCTGGTGGGTCCCTTATGTCAGCCTCACATTAGAAGAATCATGGGTATGATGGAATTTTCTTCTTCTCTAGCGCTACCCTGTTCCGAACTAGATAGCGTTGCTCGATGAATCTGCCGTTTGCTCACGCTGCTGGGTCCCCCATTTCAGCCTCTCATTATAAGAAACGTGTACATGCTAAACTTTTTTATTGGTCACGTCTCCCTGTTTCGAACTGGCTACGTTGCTCGATGCAGCATCTTTATAAGGTCGCGCTGCTGGGTCCCACATATTAGCCTCTCTATAAATGAAACATGCGTATGATGGACTTTTTTTGGCCATGTCCGCTGTTTTGATCTTGGTAACTTGCTGGGTCCCAGATGTCAACCACCTCTATGCAGGAATCGTGTCTATGCTGGGTCCTAGCTGACAACCTCTATTTGAAAGAAATGTGTGTATGTTGGACTGTTTATTCGGGTCCTAGATGTCAGCCTCAGAGTACAAAAAATGCTCATAAAGGCTGAATTAAAAAGATTCTGGGCTAACTCGGGGCGGATGCCCTATTCGTCATGGCTTATATTCCATGGGCTCACTCCTAAATTGAGTGGGCTATGGTCGGTGGCCACAAGACCATGAAAAGGCCGAATTAAAAGGTATTGGGCTATGCTTGGGGCTGATAGGCTAATTTCATGGGCTATGCTTGGGCCTGCTAGGTTCGACATGTCAGCTTATCTGTAAGTGCAACATGTGTATGATGGACTTTTCTTCGGCCGTGTCCGCTGTTTACTGTGGCAGCCGTGTAAGGTCTTACTGCTGGGGCCCTTATGTCAGCCTCTCTGGCATGTTCTGGCTTGTGGGTCCCTGATGCATCCTTGTATGTTCTGTCTGGTGGGTCCCCGATGCGAGCCTCTCTGTAAAGTATTTAAATTTTTTTTGAACCCACCCTCAAAACAAACTCCATGGACGCTGCATGATGGTGGGTTCATGATGTCAGCCTCTCCGTAATGCGATATTGCTAGAAAAAAATGTAAACCCAAGATACGATTCGAACAAAAGACCTTCAAATCAAATAAATGTAAACTGAGTGCGTTGCCACTACAACAAAGATATTTATAGAATAAATATCATTAAACTTTTATTAGTACTATAATTTATGTATTAGTCTTCTTAAAAATATTTTGTGTGTCTATGTTTATCTCTTTTAAAATATAAAAGAGCAGCACTCCTGGCATCTCAATTTATAAAATGCCATATAATGGAGTATTTTCTTAAAAACATGGGTAGGCAGAGTTTATTTATTTATTTTGAGAGGTAGGGGTAATGCCTAAAAGGCTAAATTAAAAAGAGTTTGGCCATTCTACATAGGCTGCTCTACGTGGGTTATACTCCGTAGGCTATGCTCAATGGGCTTCATTCTCAAATTTTAGTGTGCTATGCTCAATAGTCCCCTGACCCCTAAAAGGCCGAATTAATATATTCTCGGCAATGCTCCATGGGATCTTTTTTTTTCAAATTTTACTGGGTTGTGTTCAGGAGTGCCCTGACCCCGAAAATACTGAATAAAAATGTTCTGGGCTAAAGAGGGGCCAAATGAGCTACTAGATCCCTTCTCCTGGTTAATAAAAATTTCATTGTGATGTGATCGACCAGATTCGAAACAAAGACCTCTAAAAGGGAGGGGGGAAAGCGATAATTCTTTTTGGCAATTATTCATGTCAAAATTCAGCAGTACATAATAAGGTAGAAAAAACTTGGCGCACGATCAGTTTGCCCTGTTCTCCGAAGAGACCATTGGAGCAAGCAAAACTAACGATCAAGTCTGCTTCTGTGTGAATACCTCCTCCTTATGTCGATGCCTGTGTGACTGCCCATATGCAACCCAAACTTCCCAAGACTAATGTAGATAACTATGACAATGCTAAGTTTTAAAAGAAAAGCAAGACAATCTGATGCGCTTCATCTAAACAAGTACCAGTACATCACAGTTCGTTCTACAAAATATTGTACTAATAGTAACGACAAAGCATTTGAAAAATTCAGTAGCATTTGAAAGACCAATAGTACAGAATAAGACCATGAAAATATCAGACAGATTCCCGGTTGATATTCAGCAGCACTTGACAGAGTCAGCACAACATTCAAAGTGACCAGTTGGCAGTACATAGACAGTGACCAAAAGAATTGATAGATTTAGCAATGTGAACATTGAAATTAAATAGATGTAGCAAGGCCTGATTCAAAAGGAAAGCGAAACCATATTCTACACTCGGCCAGTCGATCGGAAAAAGTACCGAACAAAACTTTTGATAGGTTCTATAGCATTTGAATGATTCAGCAGTACATAATAAGAAAGAAAAGTATCGACAGATTCCCAGTTCACATTCAGCGACACTTGGACATATTCGATAGCATTTCAAAGTGACAGATTCAGTTTGCCCTTTTCTACGAACACTCGTCATTGGAAGAAACAAAACTAACGATCAAGTCTGATTTCGTGTGCAGGCCTCCTTCTCACATCAATGCCTATGTGTGACCTCCATAGGCAACTCAAAATGCCCAAAGCCTTGTCTAGATAATGAGTTTATGACAAGGCCAAGTTACAAAACAAAAGCAAGACCATCTACTACACTTGATCTAAATTGAGCTATCCTATTTCATAGTATTACGATTACTTACGGTAGTTTGGTTCCAATCGCGGGCATTGGCGATGCTCGGGATGAACCATAACGGAGTCTCCGGAGATTTCCATGCAATGTTGGTTGAGAAACCAACAGCTTCTTCTTCGGTATTTAGACTGAAGCAGCATATTTCAGGAAACGGCGTATATCCAAGTCCTGTTGCATGGTGGGAGGTGTAGACACAGTTGCTTCTCGTCAGATATCCTGGGGCAACATCTGCACCGCCTACCGCAATATTAATCAGATAGTTCAATCCAATGAAAAGGGAATATGCTGCCAGGTTAGCAATTTCTATCCATGGGTTAGGTGGATACAAGTAAGTAGTGTCCTTTCAGTACACCTAGCAGCCAAACCCAGTAGCATAGGTGCCACAAGTGCGACCGCATCGATCAACACTATGATCAGCAACAAGATTGACCATAATAAGTACCGCCATAAAACTCCTCATCAGTAACACCCACGGTATGGATAAGAAGAAGGCGAGATTCATCTGTAGATATTGGTAAGAACCATAAACCAGGTTCGTGCTTGTCATCATCTATGGAATCAAGGTTGCCCTCCTCGAGATGCGCGATAGGTGGTGACGGGAGCAGAATAGGACCTTCAAAAAGAAATGATGGCCAAATCAGCCAACACTAGTTTACATCCATTGAAGCTGAAGCTAGTGTGTAGAACATGAATGGATCAAACTTACCAAAATACAGATGATTCCAGACATAAACACTGCCTCTCTCAGTGGCTGCAAACACTAGACCCTTGTGGATAGGTGCATCGCTGTATCTGAAATAGCACTGCAACTGGTTCTCAAGAACTATCCATGCATACTCATCGCCATCAAGGGTAGCAATTGAGTAGTCGAAGATATAGACAACATAGAAATCTAAATAATCTGCCGCAGCTGTGGGAGCTCGGCAAATAGCAATCTTCCGGAGGAGAATAGGGCGATCATTATGCATGAATGTAAACGGAACGTTGGTGAGTACAAACTCATTGACTTGTGGGAGAGGAACAGGTTGATGAGTGTTGATGTCTGCAAGAGCACAAATCGTTTGTAGCTAGTTTTGAAGTTCAGATATCGATCCCACATGGATCCCAAAGGTAACTGTTTATTGGTGAAGTCTCTATCACACCCGAAGTGGTCACAGGTCTTCGAGTGAATTGACTGCAAGTGTTGAAATAAGAATGTTGTTTTGATTAAATGCGATATATTTAAGTAATACTAGAATGTAAACTTCAGAAATAAAAAGCATAAAAAAATAAATAATGGCTTTGCTTCTTTGTTGTTTCCTGAAGATGACGAAAGAAGGCGCAAGGAGATTCAGTTCATGGTGATAGTGACTGTGCTAGGTGGATGAATGGTGAATGTAACAATTATAATCTTATAGATATATGTGTAGGAGAATAACCCATAATTAGCCTGAACTCCCCTTGGTAGATTTCATCCCAACTTCAATAATCCTACTGCCTGCTACCAAAACCATGGTTAGACACTAGACGATTAAGAAAGTTTAGGTTGATTAGCGATTAAGCTCCTTGGATCGAACTAATGCAATAAGCACAATGGTTACTCGTTATCCTTGAGTCAACTAGCTTTCCATTGATATCCCTGTGTCACCCAGGGGTCACCGGTCCACTAGCGTACAAGATCTTATGTGTGTAGAACAAGGTATCATGTTGTCTGGGCCCTTAATTGGACAACAAGCATTAGACATCCCACAGTTAGTCAAGCACACATATTATAGTATTTAGAATCAATCACAAATTAGCGGAAAATATACGAAGGCACATCACATATCACCAATCCCCTACATCTCCCATGCCCAATGGAATTACTCACACATGAGAGAAGAGTAGATCATCAATATAATTGAATAAAGGGAATTCATCTTGGTATTACCGTGGAGATCCACAATAAGAATATAAAAATATCTAACACAATTCAATATGGGAAGAAACAATCTCAAACCCTAGTCTTGTAAGGTGGAGATCCCTCTCTCTCTCAAGTACAAGTAGTGGCTATGGGGAATATTGGCTAGGAGGTCGAGGATCGTGGAGCGAGATGAAGAACGTCTTCTCCTTCTTCTACGGATCTCTTCTTTCTCCCTTCTGGTGTGGCGGCTGCTGTGTTCTGTTTTCGTCCCCCGTCCCTTCATGAAAGTTGTCCCTTTTGACAAGACAGAGGTGGCGGCAACTATACGGCGGGAACTATATGGCCATTTCTTCTGTATAGTTGGTTGTCACGCCGTCTGTGAGTTCCCCTCGTGTGCTTCCAAAGTGGGACTTGCTTGTTTTCTCCAGAATATTGTATTTCTCTAGTTAAAGTGGGACCTGCTTGCGTGGAGAAAACCATCAATTAAAGCCATCAAAAATGTGTCGAATGTCATAGCTATCAACTCCCCCAAGCTTAGATCTTGCTCGCCCTCGAGTGACAAGGAAATAAGGAAGAATAGCGGAGATTCGAGACCGAAAGTAAAGGAACTTACAAGTCCGAAGTGGTGTCAAATTGTTTTCTTCTCAGTCCCTGCAATCTTAAATATGATCATACAAGTATTCACAAGATTGCACTGAGTCCACTTACTAAGCACGTATATCTTGCTAGCAAATAAATCATATGCCCAAGCAAATGTCAGAAGTTTTAGCTAGGAAGGTGAGACAAATTCTTTTGGTGCCTCTCTTTTCTTGAGAGATGAAAACTTTTTGTTCTTGCTCACTTAACCAATTAAGAGTACTCAAGTTGGCATCAAAATATTTAATTTAAGAACAACTCATCTACTCCCATGTCAAAATTTCAAGACTCTCAAAGCACCTTTTTCTTTCTCTTGTCTTTCAAAAACTCCAGCTCTTTCATAGAGAAATCATGCCATTATTTTTTAACATGTTAATTGGGGCTGTGTTGTGCACTCGTGACCATGCCAATAAATAATGTTGAGCAGTAATGGGCCAGAGGAGTACTACAACTTCACTTGGAACGTGAGACCATGAGAAGACTAAAAAATTTACACATCATAACATTGCTGCTACAGACGTTTACATAACACAATATCCGAAATCAAGTGGTTTCCCACATTTAGATCGTTCGTTGGCCATAGTTCCCCATGAAGCACGACAGAGTTGTAATGACACGCGTAAAGCAATATCTTACGGTAATTATTTAGAAAAAGTAGTGGCATAATTTCTACTACTTCGAAGCATCCATTTAGTCAAACTTTTTTAATCAAGGGTGCTATAAAGTCTATTTATATTAAGCACAATTGGGATGGAGTAGTTCTAAAATCAAATTCTTTGAGCTAAACATGGACTCAAGTCATCTTTTAGATGATTTTTGTTGTTGTAAAAATGTAGGAAGTATTTTAACCAAGTTCATTGCTCATTGTCTCAAAGCTAAAAAGGAGACACTAGCAACGGAATAGAATTTGTAGGATAACTAGCTAAGTGGGGAGTGACTCTAGTGCAAGCAAGTAAATAATTGTAGGATCAATTTAAGGTTGCAAGGAGTGTGATGAAAGGAATGTGATACCTCTTCTTGCCTGCTTTGTTCATGTATTCGAGTCAAACCTCTCCTATATTTCCATATTGCCAAATCACCTGAAATCAAGCAATCTCCAAGAGAAACAAAGAAACAAACTTGCAAATAAAATTAACCCTATTTTTTTGTATTTTTAGTTTAGGAATGCAAAACTGAAAATAAACATGCATTTTTTAAAGAAATAAATCAAAAGAAGAAAATAAAAACATGAATGCAAAGTTTGGAGGTTTTCAAACCTCCCCCAAGCTTAGGCTATTACCATGATCAGTTGTTGCCATCATTCGGCGGCTGCGGCGGGTACTGCTGGCAGAAGTCGGGGAAGTGAATCATGAAGTGACTGGAGTTGTGAGTCAGAGTGTTCACATATCCATTCACATCTTGAAGCGTGTGGTCGATCTCCCCAACGCGTTGGTTGAGCTGCTAGAACTCCTGTTAGGGGACGTAGCCGTACCCCTGCTGTGGCTGGTTGGGCCATGGTTCCCAGGCTCCTCCTGGCTGCTGCTGCTGCTGTCCTTCCCAAGAAGGGTTGTGTTCCTGCTCTCGCTCCTGCTCCTGCTCTTGCTCATCCAGTTTCCCTTCATCTTCCTCCTCCACGGCCTCGTGCATGTCCAAGATCTCCATCACTTGGTCCTTGGTAAGGATCCAAGTGTCCTTCTCCACTATCGAGAAGGCCTCGAGGCATGGCAGCTGAACCTGCTCAATCTGTGTATCATCAAGATAACTAAATTGATATGCTCGGAGCCTCTGGTTAGCATGGTAAACACCAAGGAAGCCACAAGCAGTCAAATACTTGACATCCATAAGTTTGGAGCCGTCAACAGGTTCCATGACATGTAGTACAATGTTCAATGCATAGGCAAGGTGGGTTACCAATCCACCAATGCGAATGTCACCTTTGGTCTTGTTGCTCTGGTGGCGGAAGTGCTGGATGAGTAGAGCCACATGACAGGGGCTTTGCGTGGTAGTGGGGAAGAGAGCCTTGGTGATGGGAATGTTCGTTCGCGGTACCAAACTTCCCGGGTGAGTGCACCACGGTACCCGAGTTGTCATAAATCACGCGGAGGGGCCGTAGTAGAATCGCCAATTGTCTAGAAGGGCCAAATGGGGGTGAATACAAATCTAACGGTCAAACGGTCGTTTGAACCAGACGAAAAACGGTTAAACTCAAATACCGCCGTTAGGTCAACTCTTCTTGGCCCACCATGTCAGTATTCCCCGTTATCTTTTGCGGTCGTGTACTAGCTTACCCATGCATGGACCAGATCCCCGAGTGGACCAAATCTATTTCTTTGCTCTGCTCTGGTCTACTCCCTTTCTCCCCTCCCTATAACATTTGCTCAGCTCCGAATGCTCATCTCAGATCAGAGCTCGTACTTGCTATAATTTGCATCCCCGCCATGTCCGGTTAACCTCCCATGCCTCTAATCGAAGCTCCCAGCCATCGTTGTCGCATCGTCCGCCGTATCGGAGCTTCGCGTCCCCGGACTAATATCTCGCCTCTGGCTAGTCCTTCTCGCACGGCGGAGCGCGTCCCGTCGAGCGATCCAGGCCGGCGACCGGCCTCGGGAAGTTGCGTGCTGCCACGCACCCCAGGCATGGTAGCCCTGGCACAGCAGTTCGACAACCACGCTCTCATGGCCACCGTGCTGGGCGTCTGTCCTGCCGTGTTGCCGGTAGAGTTGCTGTTGGCTTTCAGGTCTCGTTTTGGGATCAGACGAAATGAGGTCAAGATTGAGGTATGCGCGCCGCCATTTGATTTTTTTCGTCCGGTTCGAGCATAGCTCAGACACCGAGCATGTTCTGCATTCTTCCCGTTCTTTCGAGTGCTTCGGGGAGAAAATGTGCTTCATGTGTTTGCATCATGCCTGTGTGTGGGACGATCACTTGGGGCAGCTTCGTTTCTTCTCCAAACTCGGCTTTGACGGCCTCCCATTGGATGCTTTGGAGCCGGAGGCCCTCAAGCAAGTCGTCAGTAGCCTTGGTGGCGAGCTGGTGGAAATCGTGCCACCGAGCGACAGATGGGTCATCGAGGTAAAGGCGTGGCTGAAAGATCCTGACGCTATTCCTAAGATGTACGAGGTGCAGATTCCAAGAAGGGCAGGGCGACAGCTTTGATGGAAGCACCCGGTCATCATCCACCTGGAGGAGGTTCTGGAATCGGTACATGGCATTTAGGGCCCTGAAGAGGCTACGAGAAAGCGTCCTCGTCGCCTGCAGTGTTGGCCTGGAAGGATCGATGGCACAAGACCACCATCGTTTCGCGACGGCGCACACAGTTTCAATGGGGGAACCGGGCTTGGACGAGCTGGTGGTTCTGATTTCCCTCGAGTGAAGACAGAGCTCTAGTGAATTGCCGTGGTATGTGTGGCTAATGAATTTGTAGTATGGAGAGCGTAGCAGGAAGTTAGCATCGACTAAAAATGTGTAATAGTTTGAATCGATGTAGTACGTGTGTGTAATAGTTTGAAATACTATGTGTGTGTAATAGTTTGAATCGATGTAGTATGTGTGGGTAATGAATTTGATGTAGTGTGTGTGTAATAGTTTGAATCGATGTAGTTGAACACCGTGCTTTATAATTTCTGTGAATAACCAAGGACAACCTCATGAAAAGAGGGTGGTCTGGCAATGAGCAATGTCAATTTTGTGGATGGTAGGAAATTGTAGTCCATCTCCTCTTCAAGTACAAGGTAGCTACATTTGTAACACGGTGAACTGCAGGACCATTTTGAAGGTAACACAAGACAAAGGAAAAATGGTTTATAGCACAAACAGCAGACGCAAAATCTATAGTATGGGATAAAAAGATGCCAGTTAACTGGATTTAACCACGACTAGTAATTGAAGGAAATAGATACTTGATAGTATTTTATTACAACAGTAGTACTTCCATACAAAAGGGTCTTATACTTGCACAAAAGTGGGCTAAACTTCCTACTAGTTTATAGAACAATTCGTCAACATTTCATCGACAAAAGCCATTCTTCAGTCTGAACTTAACTATTCTACACTGAAGAAACTATAGATCTCCACCAGAAAAGTTGGCTGGCCAATTGCCTTGAGAGGACATAAGTTCTTTGATCATTTAACCCAAACTGATCTATTGCCTTCCTGCCAAACTACAAGAAATCTGCATCGTTCATGCATGAGCGATTTGCGTGCGCCAGTCCTGGTTTAGTTGGACCATCTGCGCCGCCACAACGATTTCTTAGAAACTGAAATTCGGCATATCCTTCTTGGGATCGTAGGTCTGTGTGAACTCGAACCTGAATTCCGGGGCTGAGCTGATGCCCGCCGCCGGCTCCGGCTATCGAACAATCCAGCATACTGAGTGTAGATGCTTGGTCGCCGCCGCAGTACGGCCTCCGACGGTGCGTAGGGTGGAGTGTCTTTTCTGTAGACGGCGTGCTCCCAGCCTCCCCCACTGCGGTAAGGTAGTCCGCGCCAAAGCATGGACGCGAGAGTTCCTAGACCTTGGCGCTGCCCTGTTCGAGGGTGTGTACCCTCGGTGGCATGCTCTCGTAAACGATTTGATACGTACCTTGTTCCCACTGCCTAGACCATGCCGTAATGCCGCCGCACGATTTCTCCACATTGCTCTCTTGGCCCTGCTTACCGCATCTGGCACCGACGCCGCCGCCGTCGCCGTCGTGGCCGATTCGGCACATTCGGGGAACTCATCCTCCTGGCAGGGCAATGGGAGACCGGCCTTGAAGTAGAGCTTCATGGCCTGCCTTAGAGGGGCTAAATACCCCAGTTTCGGCGGCTGTCACAGCGGCGGCGGTGGCTGCTTAGGCGGGGCCATGTTACCCTAGTTGGTGCAGCGCGGAGCTGCGCAAGGTGACTATGGTTTGTCGGAGAAGGGGAGTGAAAGACTAACAGTAGGTTTGGACTACGGGTACGCGTGAAAATAACCATCTCCCATTTCCTTAGAGGGTAATAATTTGACACTCGTTGCATTAACCGCTCAATATTTATGTCCCTTGTCAGCATAAGAGTGCGAACGTATTAAAAAGATCGGTCGTGGCTATCCACCTCATCAGGCAATGTACCAGGACAGGTAGGAGACGGGACCGGGTTTCATTTTGGAAATGTTGATGACTGTGCCCTTATGTTTATACGATATTATTTATATGCCACCATGTACCGTCGATTGTAGCAACACCATCAGAAACAGGGGATGACAACGTGGCGTGTTTTCTTTTTTTAAAGGGCATCATAAATAGGGGATGCCGATGTGGCATATTTTCTGACTGGCGGGCCCGCCTCCTCCACCTTCGACGGTGCGCATCCCAGGTTGAGGGATGTGGCTGCCCACCAACACATATTGTGCAATTTTCCATGTGGAACCTGAATTTCAGTGCTGAGCTGATGCCCATGTCAAACACAGAGAATTCTGAAAGAAGCTACTAAAAATAAATACTTTGAATTCTGAAAGTACTAAAATTAAATACATTACAATTTTGTCTGAAAGGTAATACGCATACTGCTGATCGAAATAATATAAATACAGTACAAATTTCTACTTTGAGAAATAGACCTGAAAATGCTAGCAAATAACCTAGGATGAATATAGGATTCATTCTCCCCTATATATTTCGTCGGCGGCGGTCCCGCGTGCTGCAACACATATTCAGAGAACTCTCTTCGTCTGCAATGTGCTGCCAGTATCTCGTCTAGAGGGTAAGGCCTCAGTGTATGTTCCAGACTTAAGCCATACGCCATTGTTGGTTCCTCTTCCTAGGCTTGAACCTCATGATCGTACAGTCTGATATAATTCCTATAGTATATGCAACCGGGTTTGACTGTGGGGTGTAACCTGGTGTCAATGGAGATAGACCGATTGTAATCAACAAAGAGGGCACGACTTCCAATGTCACCGACGGCCTCGAGAGAGCGGTTCTCCGTGTCCACCTGGTACAACACCGGTTGCCCTTTGGCGAAATCCCCGTTCAACACAAGAAGCAGATGACCATCTGACTTCACAAGGTAAAATTTGTAAGTTCCACGTACCTGTTCAAAGACTGGGGCCGAAATTATTTTGGCCATCGTGACAGTGCTCGCCCATTGCTCTAACTGGATGTTGGTCGACAAGATGTCTCCATTCTCAAGTAATGCATATACTTCCCCTCAGAATGACGTCATGCCGTCCAGAAGCATAGCAGGAGGTGGCGAATACAATCCTTCTCCAAATGATTCATTGATTTGCCCCGTTGGGATGCTCTCATCGGCCCATGCAATATGATCTGGATAATCAGTGCAAATGAACACCATCACCAGGGACTTCGTCACGACGACAGATTGCAGAAGATCAGATGGTATGTGTGCTTGAAACTCAGTGTTAGAATTATGAGTGATTCGGTTCAGAAGCCGAATCTAGTATGGCTCCACCCTCTGAGCAAGCACGATGACGCCACGAGAAACACCGACGAAGTAGAATCTTGTGGAAGAAGAGGGCATCAGTTAGCACTAAGATGTTTACAATGGAAAATACCAATAAATATCGGATGTGAATGTGAACCTGCGATGGACGTCCATTAGATTTGTCCTGAAGCAACGACCAGTGGCGAGGTTGAGGTAGGTGAAGTCGCCAACGTCTGGAAGTGTGTGATCTATCATGATCCAGTTGTTGAGATGGAAATCGGGCACCTTTAAAGTGCGGCGCCAATCGGTGCATACTTCCCAACAAGCAGCATAGGTGTCGACGTACTCCTCTTTCTCCAGCAAGTAGTCAGCGATCTTACGAAGTGGGTCGGCCGGGAGATCGGACCAGTTCCTCTTCATCTGGCTACTGGCCATGGCTTATGTGCGGGAATGTTTTGATCGAGGAAGAAAGAAGAACTACCACTGTGAGGAGATGAAGAGGAGAACCGACAAGGGAGACGAAGCGGAACTGCCACTACGAGGAGACGAGGAGACAAGGGAGAAGAAGCAGAACTACCACTTTAAGTTTGGATCAACGGGCTTTTTTTTCGGAACTAGCACGTGAACCAGCCATGCACTACATGCAAGTTTTGATCAAACAGACTGACATGTGGGACCTACTAAAAAATTCCATGAAGTGCTACCATGCATAGTGCACTGATAGGTGGCATGTTTTCTGACTGCCGAGCCTGCCCCCTCCACCTTTCACGGCGCGCATCCTAGGTTCGAGGGCTGGTGCCGCCACCAACACATTATTGTGCAATTTTGCATGCTTTGTGGAAACCAGCTCCGCTCCTATGCTCCTGCCGCCGCCACCCCGCTTAGTCATGCACCGCTCTCGTCGTCCCCTTGGGACGTCGTCCTCCCGCCCTCCACTCCCTGCCATCCCCTCACGTACCCTCCCCTCCCCTCCCTGTCATGTCTCCTTGCCACCGTCCACTGCCCAGGCACGTCTGGAAATGAACACCGAGAGTCGGCCGTTGGGTTAGGGGCCCAACGACGCTGGTGATCCTAATCCCACTCAGAGATGGATCCTGCGAGGCTTGAGAGCATGGATATGGGTCCTGCGCAGCTGGAGAGCACAGAATCTCCTTCAAGTCTGGAGAGCACAAAGGACAACGAAATAGGGGGAGAGGAAGCGGGGTGCAGAGCTTTGGAGGTATGGAGCCCGGAGAACGTGTCGTGCGTCAACATTGAAGGGTAAGAACTATGATTCCTTTTCTGCATACCCCAATTAGCGTTTCTAGTCCCGTGGTGATGGCAAGGATATGTGTTGGTAACCGCAGGACGTCTGTACAGCTTATCCTTGAGCATGATGCTTTGTCAAGCGAGCATGAAGGCACTAAAATGTGTGGTGGTGCGGATGATGATGAGAAAGCATATCCAGACGTGGCTGCTAACCCTGATAGGATGGAGAGTAGGGAATATTTGGTTGATTCGAACTTTGATCCTGACTATGGGACTGATGAGGAAGAGGAATGTGAAGATGTGGAAATGGGATGTAGATACGACGAAAAAGACGAGGACATGCCAGTGATACATTTTGACCGGGACAATCCTACAATTGATGAGGGGACTGTCTTTGATAATGTGGAGGACTGCAGATATGCAGTTGCCTATGCAATCAGAGTTGGGTTCGAATTTATCATTGAAAAGAGCGACCAAAAGATATTTAGGGTGCACTTTAGGGAAATTAATGTGTGTAAATGGAGATTACATGCATCTCTAATGCGGGGTGGACACCCATTTCAGGTTGCAATAGCTACATTTAGTTTTAGTCTTTCTCATATTTATTCTGCTGATAACTAGCTCCAAATTATTTGGATTCTTATCGAATGCAGATCAAAGTAAACAAGAAGAAACACAACAGCCCTAATACTTCTTTAAGTGATAAAATTAGACCGGTGACTACCAAGTGGATTGCTGCTACTGTACTTGACTGGGTGAGGCAGGATCATAACATTGGACCTGCTGAACTCAGAGCAGAGATTAGCAAAAAGTTTAACGTTCTGATTCCTTACCATAGAGTCTTTTATGGGAAGGAGATGGCTCTAGACTTCATTCAAGGAAAGTGGAATGGAAGTTTTCATATGTTGTATAGTTTCAAAGCTTAGGTAGAGAAAACATCACCTGGTAGTGTTGTTGACATCGATTACGAGGTTGTGAAAGGAAGAGAAAAGGTCTCGAGGGGGGTCAGGTATAAGCAGGAAGATAAGATATGCTTTAGGAGATGTTTTATCTGCCTGAAGGCATGCTGGAAGGGGTTCCTAGACGGCTGCAGGCCATACTTGGCAATAGGCGCAACTTCTTTAACAAGGAAGTTTAGGGGACATGTTGCTTCTGCTTGTGCTTTGGACGCGCATAATTGGCTTCTACCCGTAGCTTATGCTGTTCTTGAGGGTGAATCAAATGAAAGCTGGACATGGTTCATGCAGAGACTACGGGAAGTAATTGGTCACCCTGAAGGCTTGGTGATACACACCGGTGCATGCGAGGGTCTTGAGAATGCTGTTGATGCTGTGTTTCCTGGGGTTGAGCATAGGGAATGCATGCGGCACCTTGCTACTAACTTCACGAAGAAGTTCAAAGGAAAGATCTTTGAAGAGGACTTGTGGTGATCAGTATACACATACACCCCAAGCACGCATGCTACTTACTTGCAAAACATGTATGTAGTGCCAAAGGTGAAAAAATACCTTGAAGAACATCACACCAAGCTATGGGCCAGAAGCAAGTTTGGTGAGTTAAGCAAGGTGGATTTTGTTTGCAATAATTTGGCAGAGAGTTTCAATGATAAGATTTCGGGCATGAAGACACTTGGAATTGTTATTTTGTTGGATGCAATAAGACAATGCATAATGGTGAAGATAGGTTTAAGGCAAAGAATTTGTGCAAGCAAATTTTTAGGCCATAAAATAGTTCCAAATGTGGTTATGTTACTGAATGCAAGAACCAGGGCAATGAGAACGAAAAAGATGAGGATGGTCAGAAGTGCAGAACATTGGCTGAGGTTTATGCAGAATACAAGCGTGTAAGTGAACGGAGGTACACTATAGACATTGGAAACAAGACTTGTTCATGCAGGCAGTGGCAAATTACTGGTCTGCCATGTCACCATGCAATTTACTTCATCTTAAAGCTTAGAGGTAGCAGAGCTGAAATAGAGAACTATTTCGACAACTATTTCTCCGTGGACAAGTTTGCTGCAACTTATGTAGAAAACGTACCACCTACGGCCGATGAAAATGATTGGGAGATTGTCGATCCAGGGTTCACACTTCAACCACCAGTTCTTAGGAGGCCACCTGGGAGGCCTAGAAAGCTAAGGATCGAAGCCTCCACCAATAAAGGTTCAAGGCTGGGAGCTAGGAAAAGGAAATGCAAATGTTATGGCGGATTCAGCCATATCAAGAGGTTGTGCAAAAACCCAGTTACACATGATATTGTCCCTGTTCACACCCCTGTGGCAGAAAATGAGGCTTCTCAGCCAGAACTGGAGGAAGAGTAGCGCCGAAGACGATGATGAGCACTCGAAGGAAAACATACGTAAGCAGCCAATTTATAAAGAAGTGGAGGTGCCGACGAGAAAAGGGTGTGAAAAGAAACAAAAGGATAAGCGGAACGGGGAGGAAAGGGCAAATAATGGAGGTGTATTAGAATATGAAGAAGTTGCAGGGGTGATTGAGGATGTTCTTGAGGATCTTTCAGCTAACTGCACGAGAAATAATCCCTTCCAATTTCATCTTTGTACGATTCTCCGGATGAAAGGTAAGCTTAAAAATTGTTTTATTTTCCATTTTACCCTTTTTATCCTCATCAACTGATGCTTAATGCAGCGTGGGCTAGCAGACTAATAAGAGGAGCAGAAAGATGCAGGCACTGTAACATCGTATGTTGAATTATATCATTGAAACTAAACTAACCATGTCGTCTTTATTTATATCTGGCGCATGCAACGTGTCTGTGATGGGGTCATCTGGACTAGATTAAATTTTTTTAAATATTATTACATTAATTTTTTACCTGCATTTGGATGCGGATACTAGTTCCCATCTCCCTTGCATTCCCATCTCCTCTGGCGCACTCCAGAATTATGGATGTGCCATCAAGTAGCAGAATCACCGTATTGTCCCATCAGATGTGAACGCAATGACTTTGTTTGTTCATAATTTGATGACTTTTGATTAGTTTGAAAGATAGAGAAACCTAAAACATGTATCTAGACATGTTTTGGGTATAGACACATTTATTAAATATCTAAAAAAAACTAAGTCAGTTATATCTAGACAGGAGTAGTACACTATTACAACACGCTCGATCCCTTCTCCTCTGGTGCACTCCAAATTATGGCTGTGCCATCAAGTGCTGGGAGCAGAGTTAGCGTATTGTCCCATCAGATATGCTAGGAACGCGCGAACTTTATTTTCAGGATCGGACGAGTTTCGATCGACTAGTTTCAAATACAAAGACAACTAAAACATGGCCAACATATATAGATTATGACGATAATCAACCATGACTCTAGTGACCCAGATCCAAAGAGCGCATTAAGATACCGTACATAGATTTAATTTATGCTTAAGTGGCCCTAATCGACTATGACGCTCCCGCAGTCTCCATCCTTGACGATGTTGTCCGCATCACCACCAGCCTCCTCCACGTAGGAATCGATGCCGACATTCCTGGCAGCGTTCCTCCTCCTCATGGATTCTTCACGGCGCGCTGCATCGATAACGATGGAGTTCGTACGCCTAGGCACTGCCCAGAAGCGCTGCCTCCCTTTGGGGTAGCGCAGATCTGGGTGGATCTCCCTCCGGTGGGTTCTGCACAGCTCAATCAACGCAGCCCGCTCCTTCTTGAACAACTTCCGCCAGTATGCGCTTGTGCGCGAGTACCGCGCCATTTCCCTCTTCCGCTCCGACAGCTGGCGGCGGCGCTCCTCGATCTGCCTCGCCAATGCATTGTCGTGCAAGAGCAGCGTGACAGGAACCCTGGCGTAGCTAAGCTCGAAGCCGGTCGGAAGCCTCGCGAACAGCGGCGTGAGTATGTCAGAGTGGGCGAACATCTGAGCCTCGTGCAAGCTGAGTTTGGGCCTGTCCTTCTCCATAGCGATGAAGGAACATGATCTGATCTTCGGCCCTGAGGTTAAGGGGATAAGGGCAAGTACATAGGACCAGCATCGTTGCCACTGCCAATCAGTTCACAGAACAGACTTCTCGTGGATCGCCCTCACGAAGGACATCCTTATCATCCACACACCCCGATCCAACGATGCCTAACAATCGGGGATCAGGTCTTCTAGAAGCCCAGCGCAGTTGCTGGTTAGCTCTGCGTCCCGATTGTTTGTGGACAACGACTGTAGTTGAAAATAATACACATGCAATGACACTGATGGATCCATGTGTGGATTGTGAAAAGAGCACACATGCAATGACACTCGTGGATCTATATGTGGTATGTGAAAAGAACACACATGAAATGACTCTAGTTGTTGTTAGTAAAAAAGAACACATATGCAATGACACAAGTGGATCCATGTGTGGTCTCTGAAGAGAACACACATTTCAATGACACTGGTGGGTCCATATGTGGTATGTGAAAAGAACACACATGAAATGACTCCAGTTGTTGTTAGTAAAAAGAACACATGTAATGACACTGGTGGATCCATGTGTGGTCTCTGAAGAGAACACACATCCAATGACTCTACCTGTTGTTAGTAAGAAGAGCACAAATATCAATGACACTGATGGATCCATATATGGTATGTGAAAAGAACACACATGCAATGACACTAGTGGATCCATGGGTGGATTGTGAAAAGAGCACACATGCAATGACACAAGTGGCCCATATGTGGTATGTGAAAAGAACACACATGAAATGACTCCAGTTGTTGTTAGTAAAAGGAACACACATGTAATGACACTAGTGGATCCATGTGTGGTCTCTGAAGAGAACACACATTTCAATGACACTGGTGGATCCATATGTGGTACGTAAAAAACACACATGAAATGACTCCAGTTGTTGTTAGTAAAAAGAACACACATGCAATGACACTGGTGGATCCATATGTGGTATGTGAAAAGAACACACATGCAATGACTCTATTTGTTGGTAAAAAGAACACACATGCAATGACACTGGTGGATCCATAGGTGGATTGTGAAAAGAGCACACATGCAACCAAACTGGTGGATCCATATGTGGTATGTGAAAAAGCACACATGCAATGACTCCAGTTGTTGTTAGTAAAAAGAACACACATGCAATGACACTGGTGGATCCATGTGTGGTCTCTGAAGTGAACACACATTTCAATGACACTGGTGGATCCATATGTGGTATGTGAAAAGAACACACATGAAATGACTCCAGTTGTTGTTAGTAAAAAGAACACACATGCAATGACACTGGTGGATACATGTGTGTTCTCTAAAGAGAACACACATTCAATGACTCTGGTTGTTGTTAGTAAAAAGAGCACACATGCAATGACTCTAGTTGTTGTTAATAAAAAGAGCACACATGCAATGACTCTAGTTGTTGTTAGTAAAAAGAGCACACATGCAATGACACTAGTGGATCCATGTGTGGTCTCTAAAGAGAACACACATTTCAATTACACTGGTGGATACATATGTGGTACGTGAAAAGAATAGTCATGAAATGACTCTAGTTGTTGTTAGTAAAAAGAACACACATCCAATGACCCTGGTGGATCCATGTGTCGTCTCTGAAGAGAATACACATGAAATGACTCTGGATGTTGTTAATAAGAAGAGTACACATGCAATGACACTAGTGGATCCATAGGTGGATTGTGAAAAGAACACATATGCAATGACTCCAGTTGTCGTTAGTAAAAAGAACACACAAGCAATGACACTAGTGGATCCATGTGTCGTCTATGAAGAGAACACACATGCAATGACACTGGTGGATCCATAGGTGGATTGTGAAAAGAATACACATGCAATGACACTGGTGGATCCATATGTGGTATGTGAAAAGAACACACATGCAATGACTCTGGTTGTTGTTAGTAAAAAGAACACACATGCAATGACACCGGTGGATCCATAGGTGGATTGTGAAAAGAGCACACATGCAATGACACTGGTGGATCCATATGTGGTATGTGAAAAGAAAACACATGCAATGACTCCAGTTGTTGTTAGTAAAAAGAACACACATGCAATGACACTAGTGGATCCATAGGTGGATTGTGAAAAGAGCACACATGCCATGACACTGGTGGATCCATATGTGGTATGTGAAAAGAAGACACATGCAATGACTCCAGTTGTTGTTAGTAAAAAGAACACACATGCAATGACACTGATGGATCCATGTGTGGTCTCTGAAGAGAACACTCATTTCAATGACACTGGTGGATCCATATGTGGTATGTGAAAAGAACACACACGAAATGACCCCAGTTGTTGTTAGTAAAAAGAATACACATGCAATGACACTGGTGGATCTATGTGTGGTCTCTGAAGAGAACACACATGCAATGACTCTTATTGTTGTTAGTAAAAAGAGCACACATGCGATGACTCTGGTTGTTGTTAGTATAAAGAGCACAAATGCAATGGCATTGGTGGATCCATAGGTGGATTGTGAAGAGAGCACACATTTCAATGACACTGGTGGATCCATATGTGGTATGTGAAAAGAATAGTCATGAAATGACTCCAGTTGTTGGTAGTAAAAAGAACACACATGCAATGACACTGGTGGATCCATGTGTTCTCTGAAGAGAACACACATGAAATGACTCTGGCTATTGTTAGTAAGAAGAGTAGACATGCAATGACACTGGTGGATCCATAGGTGGATTGTGAAAAGAACACACATGCAATGACACTGGTGGATCCATAGGTGGATTGTGAAAAGAGCACACATGCAATGACACTGGTGGATCCATATGTGGTATGTGAAAAGAACACACATGCAGTGACTCCAGTTGTTGTTAGTAAAAAGAACACACAAGCAATGATACTGGTGGATCCATAGGTGGATTGTGAGAAGAGCACACATGCAATGACACTGGTGGATCCATATGTGGTATGTGAAAAGAAGACACATGCAATGACTCTAGTTGTTTTTAGTAAAAAGAACACACATGCAATGACACTGGTGGATCCATGTGTGGTCTCTGAAGAGAACACTCATTTCAATGACACCGGTGGATCCATATGTGGTATGTGAAAAGAACACACATGCAATGGCTCCAGTTGTTGTTAGTAAAAAGAACACACATGCAATGACACTGGTGGATCCATGTGTGGTCTCTGAAGAGAACACACATTTCAATGACACTGGTGGATCCACAGGCGGATTGTGAAAAGAGATTTGCCCTCTCTCTCTCCGTCACAAATCTCACAAAAGCCCAAATGTGTGGAGATCCCAAACATGTGCTCACTCTGGGTGCTATGCCCTGATTGGCTGACACAGATGTCACGCGGATCGTCTCCACCAACCGTTGATCCTTTGTGATCGAACGGCTAGGATAACCCCTGCCTTCTCCACTTTTATTATGCATGGTCAATCCGTGCCACCTCTCTATCCGTGCCACCGATACTTTACCTCCATAAACAAGTGAAAATCCATCTATATAACTAAAATAAATGATCATATTTTGAAGAAGCCATCGTCTTCGTCTTCCGGTTCGTCCTCGTCTTTGTCAATGCCATGGTCCCTGCCATCGCCGCCGTCGGTGTCCTCCTCTGATGACTCTACATCTCCTCCTTCCTCGAATAAGCACGATATCTCCTCGTCGGAGTCCTCGTCCTCCTCCTCTTCATAGTCCCACTGGTCCATGTCACTCTCCTCCGCTTCTGCCTCCAACTGATCGATGAACGCCTCCTCGTTGGCCGAGTCGGACTCGTCCAAATAGCTATCTCCTCTCTTCTTCCTGGTCTTCTTCTTATTCCTATTCTTGTCCGTACTCGCCGGTGCAACATGTGCCCCGTCCTGGCTACTGCTTTGCGCTCGTCCAACACTGCAGGTACCCCAAGCTCATCCTGCACGGCCGATACAAGCTTCGATGTCGCGGTGTCCTCGAGTGCTGATGTCGATGGATCCTAGCACGGTCGGACACGTCGTGCTGCCTCAGCAGGCGACTCGCGAGCGCGAACGATGCAACAAAGAGCCGGGAACGCAGGACGGTCAGTGGATGACTTGGACCTGCCATTGCCACGGCGAGGGGGCATCGTGCTCGAGGTAGTTGCTCCGAATGGTCGATGACGGGTACACAGAGTGGGGTGCCGATCTGATCAAGGATGAGAAGCGGTTTCGTGCGTCGTGTCCACGCATGCATTTGTCGATTATTAAAAAAAAGTAATATCTCGCATACTGAACATAACTTGATCACAACAAAAGTGGCACAGCGTATTCTAGACTCGTAAATATCCCGTGCGTGCCTGCCACGTGGAGTTCGACGGAGTTCGACGTGCCGACGTGATCGTGCAGCAGTTGCGCGCGTCATTGCCCCATCAACACATGACACACGTACGCAGGATGTGCGCGCCGCTTCCCGTGATGACCACCCGGCTCGCACTCCCCTTATTATATACTAGATTTTTAGCGGTGCCGAAGACCATTGAAGTGTCCATCGCAATAAAGACAAGTCACATCGATTCCCTACCCCTGCCTCCCTAGCTTCTTTGAGAAGGTAGACCGTACACGGTGGTCTTGTATAATAGTACTAGTACTACTGGACCACGACATGTACTCTTTCACTCTTCTCCCACACTAATCACTATCTCCTTCCTCCTGTCGCTGCCACCCTCACCCTGCAAGCCATGGCTCCACTTAGGAGGGGGAGAGGCCGGTCGACGATCCTCGTATATAAAAGGGAGAGATATCACCGCGAGGCACTTCTTGCTCTACCAGCCGCACAAATTTCAATGACACTGGTAGATCCATATGTGATATGTGAAAACAACACACATGCAATGACACTAGTGGATCCATAGGTGGATTGTGAAAAGAGCACACATGCAATGACACAAGTGGATCCATATGTGGTATGTGAAAAGAACACACATGCAATGACTCCAGTTGTTGTTAGTAAAAAGAACACACATGCAATGACAATGGTGGATCCATGTGTGGTCTCTGAAGAGAACACACATTTTAATGACACTGGTGGATCCATATGTGGTACGTAAAAAAACACACATGAAATGATTCCAGTTGTTGTTAGTAAAAAGAACACACATGCAATGACACTGGTGGATCCATATGTGGTATGTGAAAAGAAAACACATGCAATGACTCTGTTTGTTGGTAAAAAGAACACACATGCAATGACACTGGTTAATCCATACGTGGATTGTGAAAAGAGCACACATGCAATGAAACTGGTGGATCCAAATGTGGTATGTGAAAAGAACACACATGCAATGACTCTAGTTGTTGTTAGTAAAAAGAACACGCATGCAATGACACTGGTGGATCCATATGTGGTCTTTAAAGAGAACACGCATTTTAATGACACTAGTGGATCCATATGTGGTATGTGAAAAGAACACACATGCAATGACTCTAGTTGTTGTTAGTAAAAAGAATAGTCATGAAATGACTCTAGTTGTTGTTAGTAAAAAGAACACACATCCAATGACACTGGTGGATCCATGTGTGGTCTCTGAAGAGAACACACATGAAATGACTCTGGCTGTTGTTAGTAAGAAGAGTACACATGCAATGACACTGGTGGATCCATAGGTGGATTGCGAAAAGAACACACATGCAATGACTCCAGTTGTTGTTTGTAAAAAGAACACACAAGCAAAGACACTGGTGGATCCATGTGTCGTCTATGAAGAGAACAGACATGCAATGACACTGGTGGATCCATAGGTGGATTGTGAAAAGAACACACATGCAATGACACTGGTGGATCCATATGTGGTATGTGAAAAGAACACACATGCAATGACTCTGGTTGTTTTTAGTAAAAAGAACACACATGCAATGACACTGGTGGATCCATAGGTGGATTGTGAAAAGAGCACACATGCAATGACACTGGTGGATCCATATGTGGTATGTGAAAATAACACACATGCAATTACTCCAGTTGTGAGTAAAAAGAACACACATGCAATGACACTGGTGGATCCATAGGTGGATTGTGAAAAGAGCACACATGCAATGACACTGGTGGATCCATGTGCGGTATGTGAAAAGAACACACATGCAATGACTCCAGTTGTTGTTAGTAAAAAGAACACACATGCAATGACACTGGTGGATCCATAGGTGGATTGTGAAAAGAGCTCACATGCAATGACACTGGTGGATCCATATGTGGTATGTGAAAAGAAAACACATGCGATGACTCCAATTGTTGTTAGTAAAAAGAACACACATGCAATGACACTGGTGGATCCATGTGTGGTCTCTGAAGAGAACACACATGCAATGACTCTGGTTGTTGTTAGTAAAAAGAGCACACATGCAATGACACTGGTGGATCCATAGGTGGATTGTGAAAAGAACACACATGCAATGACAGTGGTGGATCCATATGTGGTATGTGAAAAGAATACACATGCAATGACTCTGGTTGTTGTTAGTAAAAAGAACGCCCATGCAATGACACTGGTGGATCCATAGGTGGATTGTGAAAAGAGCACACATGCAATGACACTGGTGGATCTATATGTGGTATGTGAAAAGAACACACATGCAATGACTCCAGTTGTTGTTAGTAAAAAGAACACACAAGCAATGACACTGGTGGATCCATGTGTCGTCTATGAAGAGAACACACATGCAATGACACTGGTGGATCCATAGGTGGATTGTGAAAAGAACACACATGCAATGACACTGGTGGATCCATATGTGGTATGTGAAAAGAACACACATGCAATGAATCTGGTTGTTGTTAGTAAAAAGAACACATGCAATGACACTGGTGGATCCATAGGTGGATTGTGAAAAGAGCACACATGCAATGAAACTGGTGGATACATATGCGGTATGTGAAAAGAACACACATGCAATGACTCTAGTTGTTGTTAATAAAAAGAACACACATGCAATGACACTGGTGGATCCATAGGTGGATTGTGAAAATGTAAGATCCCTACTTTGTAAGGAAAAGATCCATGTGATTGCAATGCTAGTCCCTGGATCAATGCTAGCATCCACAGTTTAAGATGAAGTACACAGATACAAAGGTCGTTTATTACAGTCATTCCAGAGATAAAACATAGTCTTTTACAACTCATGGCCAAAGGCCTAATACAAGAGTTTATGGAATATGTAAATAAACATAAGTCTTCATCTTCATGTGCCACAGGCAAGCATGTTGAGTGTAGACTCATGACTCCTAATCATCATCAGAGTAACCTGCAACATCATAAGTTACAGCCACAGAGGGTCAATACTTTGGAATAGTATTGGCAAGTGATACCTTAGTATATATTTAAGTGGACTATAATACTATATGCATTTGGCTGGTGGAGCTTAGGCTTGCATTGCTCAAAATAGATTTTTCCCTAACTTTTGAAAATACTAAGTTTTTGTAAGGCACAAAACTCCCAAGGCATCTACCAATCAAAGACTGAAGATCCACTCAGGGCATCTACCAATCAATGACTGAAGATACTTTTACCCTTGTTCACCCACAAGTTTTATTTTTGAAATTGGAGTGATGAGATTCTTGAAGTTTCCATGTCTTGATGCTCAAATTGTCCTTTACCAGGGACATGGCTAAGTACTTAGGTTTTACACTCTGCAGAGGTGGTGCACTTTCCCCACAAGCCTTGGTTTCCCAAGACATGATCCTTCAGTAGCCTTTCCTTAGTCAAATGGATGCGTTCCAACCTATCATCCCATCTACCACCCACTGTCCAAGAGACTAAGTTCCAGCATCCTAAGATCATGGCAGAGCCCATATTACCAAGTGGTTGCACTTGAAGCTTCTCAACATTTGACATCTCAAATCTCTTTGTTTCCTGGGTGGCCATCCACAAGTGAGATACACTAAGGTAAACCATAAACATGGGCCTTGTGAACCACTCAACCAAAAACCACCAAGCAAGTCCCATTCCACCCAGGAGATTCATTAACTTAGTTGTTTTGTTAAATAAAAACAAGTCCTTAGACTTAGAATATTTTCCATAGTGTGAATATATAAACCACCCTTGTTTTCTAATAGCTAGGCTAAGCATGGCATGGTAATTTATCCTTAGGGAATTTCCTAGCAACTCTAGCATTCTATTCTAATTAGGATTTCCCAACAACAATTGACAAAAGTAGCATGCAAGTCCTAACAAAATATTTCTAATGCAAGTATAAAATATAGGTATGGAATATTCATGAAGATATCACTTGCCTTGGTAGTGTGGAGAGTAGCACTCGTCACAATCACAATCACTAGTAAAATCTACATACAAAGTCATAGCACACAATTACACACAAATATATACAAACAAAAATATTATGAATGCATGCATGCATGAATCTACTAAGTGGTGATTTTTTGAAAACTCAACCAAGCAAGTGCATGAATACAGAAACTAAACAAGTCACAAAACAGCCAAGACAACTTATTTAGCCCTAAAACAAAATACTAAACTAAATCTATACTCAAAAAGGCCTCAAACAAGTCTCTGCATTTTTAGCTCATCTAATGGTTACTATTTGCTAAACAAATTGGATAGGCAGAAAGGTCTTGTTTTTCTGAATCCAACGGTATAAAGTTTGCAAAAATCTAACGTGGAAATCAAAAGATATAGGCATTTGAAATCTGAATCAAAATCTGGTTTAAATTTCTATTTTCAGATCTATCCTAGCCACGCGTACCGCTTCGGGGTCAAGTGATCTATCGTAGGCGTTCGATCCAGATCTAACGGCTGCTATCAACTGGCCACAGATGGGCGGCGCTGCGCGGTGGCTACCGGCGGCGGTGCTATCGGTCGACGACGGAGGCGATGATGCAGACGGCGAGGGAGAAGGAGGAGTAGCTTACCGGGCTCAGGAGGTCACGACGAAGCTCGTCGTACTCGTGGTTGGTCAAGGGGCGCTCGGGCACGGCTGCGATTGCTCACCGGAGTTCGTGGCGGCGTCGGGTGCGTCGGGTGGTCGTCGTGGACGTCGCTGTGAATCACCCCAAGGCAAGGCGAGGACATGGTTAGATTCACAGAGTCAAGGCGAAGTAGTGAGCATGAACTAGGAGGCGCGGGGCAGTCTGAACTTACCACTAGAGCTCGTCGGAGTTGATGCCGCCGTCGGTGCTTGCGGTGTCAAGTGGAACCGTCGACCTGGGGCGGTACAGGACAGACTAGTGAGGTCAGGAGATGCGCAAGGATTCACTGAACAGGATAGCAAGAACGAGAGGCAGAGGGGAGCTCTGGACTCACCGGAATCGATCGCCGGAGAGGCTCTGTCTGCGGCGGGGCAAAGCTGATTGAGGACAGCCTGGTGGCGGAGTGAGCGAGGTGTTTGGGGGAAAAAGATCGCGAGGCAGAGAGGATCTTATAGCCGGGGAATCGACAGGAAACGCTCGCGGTTAAATTCCCATTTACGCCGCGCCATTACCGGCCTTCACTGCTGCGGCGACGGGGTCGCAGGCGTGGTCTGGGGAAGACGAGGACGACGTGGACTAGGCCCGCTCGTCAGCGAGGTGCGCGGAGTGCAGGTGGGGTCGGGCTGTCAGCGTCTGTCTGCGTGGGCTCGCGCGTATGAGAAGGAAAAGGAGATCCCCGGGTGGGCTTGCTGGGCTCGATGTGCTGCTGGGCCAGATTCTGGCCGCTCGGCCCTTTTCCTTTCTTTAAGCTTTTTCTTTTCTAATTCCATTTTCTGAATAGAATTTGATATGAATTCAAATCCTTTTGAATTCAAACTGCTTTGGGAATTTTTGCAGGGTTTTGTGGGTTCAAAAACAGTCAATAAACCAAGTGGTTACCTTGCAAAGGTTTGGTCAAGCTTGGGTTTCAAAGTAAACAGAGATTTGCTCTAGTTGCAAATATTTGGAATAGGGTTTAGAAAATATTTCTAAATTGGAATCTTGGGTTTAAATGCTACTCCTATTCTTTCCAACCATGGAGGCAAGCAAACAAGATCATGGACAATCAAATCTCAAAGGGTGATGGCCAATTGAGATAAATTGCCCACATAAAATCATAGCCAAAGTTTGTGCTTCTAAATGATTTTGAGAAAAACCCTATATGAATGAATGATGCAAATATGATATGAATGAGTTTTGAAACTTGATTTTTAGGGATGTTACAGAGCTCACATGCAATGACACTGGTGGATCCATATGTGGTATGTGAAAAGAAGACACATGCAATGACTCCCGTTGTTGTTAGTAAAAAGAACACACATGCAATGACACTGGTGGATCCATGTGTGGTCTCTGAAGAGAACACTCATTTAAATGACACTAGTGGAGCCATATGTGGTATGTGAAAAAAAACACGAAATGACTCCAGTTGTTGTTAGTAAAAAGAACACACATGCAATGACACTGGTGGATCCATGTGTTGTCTCTGAAGAGAACACACATGCAATGACTCTTATTGTTGTTAGTAAAAAGAGCACACATGCAATGACTCTGGTTATTGTTAGTACAAAGAGCACAAATGCAATGGCATTGGTGGATCCATAGGTGGATTGTAAAGAGAGCACACATTTCAATGACACTGGTGGATCCATATGTGGTATGTGAACAGAATAGTCATGAAATGACTCCAGTTGTTGTTAGTAAAAAGAACACACATGCAATGACACTGGTGGATCCATGTGTGGCCTTTGAAGAGAACACACATGAAATGACTCTGGCTATTGTTAGTAAGAAGAGTAGACATGCAATGACACTGGTGGATCCATGTGTGGTCTCTGAAAAGAACACATATTTTAATGACACTGTGGATCCATATTGTGGTATGTGAAAAGAACACACATGCAATGATACTGGTGGATCCATATGTGGTATGTGAAAAGAACACACATGCAATGACTCCATTGTTGTTAGTAAAAAGAACACACATGCAATGATACTGGTGGATCCATGTGTGGTCTCTGAAGGGAACACACATTTCAATGACACTGGTGGATCCATATGTGGCATGTGAAAAGAACACACATGAAATGACTCTAGTTGTTGTTACTAAAAAGAACACACATGCAATGACACTGGTGGATCCATGTGTGGTCTCTGAAGAGAACACACATCCAATGACTCTAGCTGTTGTAGTAAGAAGAGCACACATTTCAATGACACTGGTGGATCCATATGTGGTATGTGAAAAGAACACACATGCAATGACATTAGTGGATCCATAGGTGGATTGTGAAAAGAGCACACATGCAATGAGACTGGTGGATCCATATGTGGTATGTGAAAATAACACACATGCAATGACTCTAGTTGTTGTTAGTAAAAATAACACACATGCAATGCCACCGGTGGATCCATGTGTGGTCTCTGAAGAGAACACACATTTCAATGACACAGGTCGATCCATATGTGGTATGTAAAAAGAACACACATGAAATGACTCGAGTTGTTGTTAGTAAAAAGAACACACATGCACTGACACTGGTGGATTCATATGTGGTATGTGAAAATAACACACATGCAATGACTCTGGTTGTTGTTCGTAAAAATAACACACATGCAATGGCACTGGTTGTTGTTAGTAAAAAGGCCACAAATGCAATGACATTGGAGGATCCATAGGTGGATTGTGAAGAGAACACACATTTCAATGACACTGGTGGATCCATATGTGGTATGTGAAAAGAACACACATGCAATGACTCCAGTTGTTGTTAGTAAAAAGAACACAAATGCAATGACACTGGTGGATCCATAGGTGGATTGTGAAAAGAACACACATGCAATGACACTGGTGGATCCATATGTGGTATGTGAAAAGAACACACATGCAATGACTCTGGTTGTTAGTAAAAGGAACACACATGCAATGACACTGGTGGATCCATAGGTGGATTGTGAAAAGAGAACACATGCAATGACACTGGTGAATCCATATGTGTTATGTGAAAAGAACACACATGCAATGACTCAAGTTGTTGTTAGTAAAAACAACACACATGTAGTGACACTGGTGGATCCATGTGTGGTCTCTAAAGAGAACACACGTTTTAATGACACTGGTGATCCATATGTGGTATGTTAAAAGAACGCACATGCAATGACTCCATTTGTTGTTAGTAAAAAGAACACACATGCAATGACACTAGTGGATCCATGTGTGGTCTCTAAAGAGAACACACATTTCAATGACACTGGTGGATCCATATGTGGTCTCTGAAGAGAACACACATGCAATGACACTGGTGGATCCATGTGTGGTCTCTAAAGAGAACACACATGCAATGACTCTGGTTGTTGTTAGTAAAAAGAGCACACATGCAATGACACTGGTGGATCCATAGGTGGATTGTGAAAAGAACACAGATGCAATGACAGTGGTGGATCCATATGTGGTATGTGAAAAGAATACACATGCAATGACTCTGGTTGTTGTTAGTAAAAAGAACACACATGCAATGACACTGGTGGATCCATAGGTGGATTGTGAAAAGAGCTCACATGCAATGACACTGGTGGATCCATATGTGGTATGTGAAAAGAACACACATGCAATGACTCTAGTTGTTGTTAGTAAAAAGAACACACAAGCAATGACACTAGTGGATCCATGTGTCGTCTATGAAGGGAACACACATGCAATGACACTGGTGGATCCATAGGTGGATTGTGAAAAGAACACACTTGAAATGACACTGGTGGATCCATATGTGGTATGTGAAAAGAACACACATGCAATGACTCTGGTTGTTGTTAGTAAAAAGAACACACATGCAATGACACTGGTGGATCCATAGGTGGATTGTGAAAAGAGCACACATGCAATGACACTGGTGGATCCATATGCGATATGTGAAAAGAACACACATGCAATGACTCTAGTTGTTGTTAGTAAAAAGAACACACATGCAATGACACTGGTGGATCCATAGGTGGATTGTGAAAAGAGCTCACATGCAATGACACTAGTGGATCCATATGTGGTATGTGAAAAGAAGACACATGGAATGAATCCAGTTGTTTTTAGTAAAAAGAACACACATGCAATGACACTGGTGGATCCATGTGTGGTCTCTAAAGAGAACACACATGCAATGACTCTTATTGTTGTTAGTAAAAAGATCACACATGCAATGACTCTGGTTATTGTTAGTACAAAGAGCACAAATGCAATGGCATTGGTGGATCCATAGGTGGATTGTGAAGAGAGCACACATTTCAATGACACTGGTGGATCCATATGTGGTATGTGAACAGAATATTCATGAAATGACTCCAGTTGTTGTTAGTAAAAAGAACAGACATGCAATGACACTGGTGGATCCATGTGTGGCCTCTGAAGAGAACACACATGAAATGACTCTTGCTATTGTTAGTAAGAAGAGTAGACATGCAATGACACTGGTGAATCCATGTGTGGTCTCTAAAAAGAACACACATTTTAATGACAATGGTGGATCCATATTTTGGTATGTGAAAAGAACACACATGCAATGGTATTGGTGGATCCATATGTGGTATGTGAAAAGAACACACATGCAATGACTCTAGTTGTTGTTAGTAAAAAGAACACACATGCAATGACACTGGTGGATCCATGTGTGGAATCTGAAGGGAACACACATTTCAATGACACTGGTGGATCCATATGTGGCATGTGAAAAGAACACACATGAAATGACTCTAGTTGTTGTTAGTAAAAAGAACACACATGCAATGACACTGGTGGATCCATGTGTGGTCTCTGAAGAGAACAGACATCCAATGACTCTAGCTGTTGTAGTAAGAAGAGCACACATTTCAATGACATTGGTGGATCCATATGTGGTATGTGAAAAGAACACACATGCAATGACATTAGTGGATCAATAGGTGGATTGTGAAAAGAGCACACATGCAATGAGACTGGTGGATCCATATGTGGTATGTGAAAAGAACACACATGCAATGACTCCAGTTGTTGTTAGTAAAAATAACACACATGCAATGCCACCGGTGGATCCATGTGTGGTCTCTGAAGAGAACACACATTTCAATGACACTGGTGGATCCATATGTGGTATGTAAAAAGAACACACATGAAATGACTCGAGTTGTTGTTAGTAAAAAGAACACACATGCAATGACACTGGTGGATTCATATGTGGTATGTGAAAATAACACACATGCAATGACTCTGGTTGTTGTTCGTAAAAATAACACACATGCAATGACACTGGTTGTTGTTAGTAAAAAGGGCACAAATGCAACGACATTGGAGGATCCATAGGTGGATTGTGAAGAGAACACACATTTCAATGACACTGGTGGATCCATATGTGGTATGTGAAAAGAACACACATGCAATGACTCTAGTTGTTGTTAGTAAAAAGAACACAAATGCAATGACACTGGTGGATCCATAGGTGGATTGTGAAAACAACACACATGCAATGACACTGGTGGATCGATATGTGGTATGTAAAAAGAACACACATGCAATGACTCTGGTTTTTGTTAGTAAAAAGAACACACATGCAATGACACTGGTGGATCCATAGGTGGATTGTGAAAAGAGAACACATGCAATGACACTGGTGAATCCATATGTGGTATGTGAAAAGAACACACATGCAATGACTCCAGTTGTTGTTAGTAAAAACAACACACATGCAGTGACACTGGTGGATCCATGTGTGGTCTCTGAAGAGAACACACATTTTAATGACACTGGTGATCCATATGTGGTATGTTAAAAGAACGCACATGCAATGACTACATTTGTTGTTAGTAAAAAGAACATACATGCAATGACACTAGTGGATCCATGTGTGGTCTCTAAAGAGAACACACATTTCAATGACATTGGTGGATCCATATGTCGTATGTGAAAAGAACACACATGAAATGACTCCAGTTGTTATTAGTAAAAAGAACACACATGCAATGACACTAGAGGATCCATGTGTGGTCTCTGAAGAGAACACACATTTTAATGACACTGGTGGATCCATATTGTGGTATGTGAAAAGAACACACATGCAATGACTCCAGTTGTTGTTAGTAAAAAGAACACACATGCAATAACACCGGTGGATCCATGTGTGTTCTCTGAACAGAACACACATGCAATGACTCTGGTTGTTGTTAGTAAAAAGAGCACACATGCAATGACACTAGTGGATCCATAGGTGGATAGAGAAAAGAACACACATGCAATGACACTGGTGGATACATATGTGGTATGTGAAAAGAACACACATGCAATGACTCCAGTTGTTGTTAGTAAAAAGAGCACACATGCAATGACACTGGTGGATCCATGTGTGATCTCTAAAGAGAACACACATTTCAATGACACTGGTGGATCCATATGTGGTATGTGAAAAGAATAGTAATGAAATGACTCCAGTTGTAGTTAGTAAAAAGAACACACAAGCAATGACACTGGTGGATCCATGTGTGGTCTCTGAAGAGAACACACATGAAATGACTCTGGTTGTTGTTAGTAAGAAGAGTACACATGCAATGACACTAGTAGATCCATAGGTGGATTGAGAAAAGAACACACATGCAATGACTGCAGTTGTTGTTAGTAAAAATAACACACATGCAATGACTCTGGTTGTTGTTAGTAAAAAGAACACACATGCAATGACACTGGTTGTTGTTAGTAAAAATAGCACAAATGCAATGACATTGGAGGATCCATAGGTGGATTGTGAAGAGAACACACATTTCAATGACACTAGTAGATCCATATGTGGTATGTGAAGAGAACACACATGCAATGACTCCAGTTGTAGTTAGTAAAAAGAACACAAATGCAATGACACTGGTGGATCCATAGGTGGATTGTGAAAAGAACACACATGCAATGACACTGGTGGATCCATATGTGGTATGTGAAAAGAACATGCATGCAATGACTCTGGTTGTTTTTAGTAAAAAGAACACACATGCAATGACACTGGTGGATCAATAGGTGGATTGTGAAAAGAAAACACATGTAATGACACTAGTGGATCCATATGTGGTATGTGAAAAGAACACACATGCAATGACTCTAGTTGTTGTTAGTAAAAAAACAAACATTCAATGACACTGGTGGATCCTTGTGTGGTCTCTGAAGAGAACACACCTTTTAACGACACTGGTGATCCATATGTGGTATGTTAAAAGAACGCACATGAAATGACTCCATTTGTTTTTAGTAAAAAGAACACACATGCAATGACACTGTTGGATCCATGTGTGGTCTCTAAAGAGAACACACATGCAATGACACTAGTGGACACATATGTGGTATGTGAAAAGAACACACATGAAGTGACTCGAGTTGTTGTTAGTAAAAAGAACACACATGCAATGACACTGGTGGATCCATGTGTGGTATCTGAAGAGAACACACATTTCAGTGACACTGGTGGATCCATATGTGGTATGTGAAAAGAACACACATGAAATGACTCCAGTTGTTGTGAGTAAAAAGAACACACATGCAATGACACTGGTGGATGGATTTGTGGTCTCTGAAGAGAACACATATCCAACGACTCTAGCTGTTGTTAGTAAGAAGAGCACACATGCAACGACTCTAGTTGTTGTTAGTAAAAAGAGCACAAATGCCATGACATTGGAGGGTCCATAGGTGGATTGTGAAGATAACACACATTTCAATGACACTGGTGGATCCATATGTTGTATGCGAAAAGAACACACATGCAATGACTCCAGTTGTTGTTAGTAAAAAGAACACACATGCAATGACACTAGTGGATCCATAGGTGGATTGTGAAAAGAGAACACATGCAATGACACTGGTGGATCCATATGTGGTATGTGAAAAGAACACACATGCAATGACTATAGTTGTTGTTAGTAAAAATAACACACATGCAATGACACTGGTGGATCCATGTGTGGTCTCTGAAGAGAACACACATTTCAATGACACTGGTGGATCCATATGTGGTATGTAAAAAGAACACACATGAAATTACTCCAGTTGTTGTTAGTAAAAAGGACTTACATGCAATGACACTGGTGGATCCATATGTGGTATGTGAAAATAACACACATGCAATGACTCTAGTTGTTGTTAGTAAAAAGAACACACATGCAATGACACTGGTGGATACATAGGCGGATTGTGAAAAGAGCACACCTGCAATGACACTGGTGGATCCATATGTGGTATGTGAAAAGAACACACATGCAATGACTCCAGTTGTTGTTAGTAAAAAGAACACACATGCAATGACACTGGTGGATCCATGTGTGGTCTCTGAAAAGAACACACATTTTAATGACACCGGTGGATCCATATTGTGGTATGTGAAAAGAACACACATGCAATGACACTAGTGGATACATATGTGGTATGTGAAAAGAACACACATACAATGACTCCAGTTGTTGTTAGTAAAAAGAGCACACATGCAATGACACTTGTGGATCCATGTGTGTTCTCTGAAAGAGAGCACACATTTTAATGACACTGGTGTATCCATATGTGGTATGTGAAAAGAATAGTCATGAAATGACTCCAGTTGTTGTTAGTAAAAAGAACACACATGTAATGACACTGGTGGATCCATGTGTTGTCTCTAAAGAGAACACACATTTCAATGACACTGGTGGATCCATATGTGGTATGTGAAAAGAATAGTAATGAAATGACTCCAGTTGTTGTTAGTAAAAAGAACACACATGCAATGACACTGGTGGATCCATAGGTGGATTGTCAAAAGAACACACATGCAATGACTCTGGTGGATCCATATGTGGTATGTGAAAAGAACACACATGCAATGACTCTGGTTGTTGTTAGTAAAAAGAACACACATGCAATAACACTGGTGGATCCATAGGTGGATTGTGAAAAGAGCACACATGCAATGACACTGGTGGATCCATATGTGGTATGTGAAAAGAATAGTCATGAACTGACTCTAGTTGTTGTTAGTAAAAAGAACACACATGCAATGACACTGGTGGATCCATGTGTAGTGTCTGAAGAGAACACACATGAAATGACTCTGGCTGTTGTTAGTAAGAATAGGACACATGCAATGACACTGGTGGATCCGTAGGTGGATTGTGAAAAGAACACACATGGAATGACACTGGTGGATCCATGTGTGGTCTCTGAAGAGAACACACATTTTAATGACACTGGTGGATCCATATGTGGTATGTGAAAAGAACACACGTGCAATGACTCCAGTTGTTATAAGTAAAAAGAACACACATGCCATGACACTAGTGGATCCATGTGTGGTCTCTGAAGAGAACACACATTTCAATGAGACTGGTGGATCCATATGTGGTATGTGAAAATAACACACATGAAGTGACTCCAGTTGTTGTTAGTAAAAAGAACACACATGCAATGACACTAGTGGATCCATGTGTGGTCTCCGAAGAGAACACACATCCAATGACTCTAGCTGTTGTTAGTAAGAAGAGCCCACATTTCAATGACACTGATGGATCCATATGTGGTATGTGAAAAGAACACACATGCAATGACACTAGTGGATCCATAGGTGGATTGGGAAAAAAGAACACATGCAATGACACTGGTGGATCCATATGTGGTATGTGAAAAGAACACACATGCAATGACTCCAGTTGTTGTTAGTAAAAAGAACACACATGCAATGACACTGGTGGATCCATGTGTGGTCTCTGAAAAGAACACACATTTTAATGACACTAGTGGATCCATATTGTGGTATGTGAAAAGAACACACATGCAATGTCTCCAGTTGTTGTTAGTAAAAAGAAGACACATGCAATGACACTGGTGGATCCATGTGTGTTCTCTGAAGAGAACACACATGCAATGACTCTGGTTGTTGTTAGTAAAAAGAGCACAGATACAATGACACTAGTGGATCCATAGGTGAATTGTGAAAAGAACACACATGCAATGACACTGGTGGATACATATGTGGTATGTGAAAAGAATACACATACAATGACTCCAGTTGTTGTTAGTAAAAAGAGCACACATGCAATGACACTTGTGGATCCATGTGTGTTCTCTGAAAGAGAACACACATTTCAATGACACTGGTGTATCCATATGTGGTATGTGAAAAGAATAGTCATGAGATGACTCCAGTTGTTGTTAGTAAAAAGAACACACATGTAATGACACTGGTGGACCCATGTGTGGTCTCTAAAGAGAACACACATTTCAATGACACTGGTGGATCCATATGTGGTATGTGAAAAGAATAGTAATGAAATGACTCCAGTTGTTGTTAGTGAAAAGAACACACATGCAATGAAACTGGTGGATCCATAGGTGGATTGTCAAAAGAACACACATGTAATGACTCTGGTGGATCCATATGTGGTATGCGAAAAGAACACACATGCAATGACTCTGGTTGTTGTTAGTAAAAAGAACACACATGCAATGACACTGGTGGATCCATAGGTGGATTGTGAAAAGAGCACACATGCAATGCCAATGGTGGATCCATATGTGGTATGTGAAAAGAACACACATGAAATCACTCTAGTTGTTGTTAGTAAAAAGAACACACATGCAATGACACTGGTGGATCCATGTGTGGTCTCTGAAAAGAACACACATTTTAATGACACTGGTGGATCCATATTGTGGTATGTGAAAAGAACACACATGCAATGACACTGGTGGATACATATGTGGTATGTGAAAAGAACACACATACAATGACTCTAGTTGTTGTTAGTAAAAAGAGCACACATGCAATGACACTTGTGGATCCATGTGTGTTCTCTGAAAGAGAACACACATTTCAATGACACTGGTGTATCCATATGTGGTATGTGAAAAGAATAGTCATGAAATGACTCCAGTTGTTGTTAGTAAAAAGAACACACATGTAATGACACTGGTGGATCCATGTGTTGTCTCTAAAGAGAACACACATTTCAATGACACTGGTGGATCCATATGTGGTATGTGAAAAGAATAGTAATGAAATGACTCCAGTTGTTGTTAGTAAAAAGAACACACATGCAATGACACTGGTGGATCCATAGGTGGATTGTCAAAAGAACACACATGCAATGACTCTGGTGGATCCATATGTGGTATGTGAAAAGAACACACATGCAATGACTCTGGTTGTTGTTAGTAAAAAGAACACACATGCAATAACACTGGTGGATCCATAGGTGGATTGTGAAAAGAGCACACATGCAATGCCACTGGTGGATCCATATGTGGTATGTGAAAAGAACACACATGAAATGACTCTAGTTGTTGTTAGTAAAAAGAACACACATGCAATGACACTGGTGGATCCATGTGTGGTCTCTGAAGAGAGCACATATTTCAATGACACTGGTGGATCCATATGTGGTATGTGAAAAGAATAGTCATGAACTGACTCTAGTTGTTGTTAGTAAAAAGAACACACATGCAATGACACTGGTGGATCCATGTGTGGTGTCTGAAGAGAACACACATGAAATGACTCTGGCTGTTGTTAGTAAGAACAATACACATGCAATGACACTGGTGGATCCGTAGGTGGATTGTGAAAAGAACACACATGCAATGACATTGGTGGATCCATGTGTGGTCTCTGAAGAGAACACACATTTTAATGACACTGGTGGATCCATATGTGGTATGTGAAAAGAACACACATGCAGTGACTCCAGTTGTTATTAGTAAAAAGAACACACATGCCATGACACTAGGGGATCCATGTGTGGTCTCTAAAGAGAACACACATTTCAATGAGACTGGTGGATCCGTATGTGGTATGTGAAAAGAACACACATGCAATGACTCCAGTTGTTATTAGTAAAAAGAACACACATGCCATGACACTAGTGGATCCATGTGTGGTCTCTGAAGAGAACACACATTTCAATGAGACTGGTGGATCCATATGTGGTATGTGAAAAGAACACACATGAAATGACTCCAGTTGTTGTTAGTAAAAGGAACACACATGCAATGACACTAGTGGATCCATGTGTGGTCTCCGAAGAGAACACACATCCAATGACTCTAGCTGTTGTTAGTAAGAAGAGCACACATTTCAATGACACTGATGGATCCATATGTGGTATGTGAAAAGAACACACATGCAATGACACTAGTGGATCCATAGGTGGATTGGGAAAAAAGAACACATGCAATGACACTGGTGGATCCATATGTGGTATGTGAAAAGAACACACATGCAATGACTCCAGTTGTTGTTAGTAAAAAGAACACACATGCAATGACACTGGTGGATCCATGTGTGGTCTCTGAAAAGAACACACATTTTAATGACACTAGTGGATCCATATTGTGGTATGTGAAAAGAACACACATGCAATGTCTCCAGTTGTTGTTAGTAAAAAGAAGACACATGCAATGACACTGGTGGATCCATGTGTGTTCTCTGAAGAGAACACACATGCAATGACTCTGGTTGTTGTTAGTAAAAAGAGCACAGATACAATGACACTAGTGGATCCATAGGTGAATTGTGAAAAGAACACACATGCAATGACACTGGTGGATACATATGTGGTATGTGAAAAGAACACACATACAATGACTCCAGTTGTTGTTAGTAAAAAGAGCACACATGCAATGACACTTGTGGATCCATGTGTGTTCTCTGAAAGAGAACACACATTTCAATGACACTGGTGTATCCATATGTGGTATGTGAAAAGAATAGTCATGAGATGACTCCAGTTGTTGTTAGTAAAAAGAACACACATGTAATGACACTGGTGGACCCATGTGTGGTCTCTAAAGAGAACACACATTTCAATGACACTGGTGGATCCATATGTGGTATGTGAAAAGAATAGTAATGAAATGACTCCAGTTGTTGTTAGTGAAAAGAACACACATGCAATGAAACTGGTGGATCCATAGGTGGATTGTCAAAAGAACACACATGTAATGACAATGGTGGATCCATATGTGGTATGTGAAAAGAACACACATGCAATGACTCTGGTTGTTGTTAGTAAAAAGAACACACATGCAATGACACTGGTGGATCCATAGGTGGATTGTGAAAAGAGCACACATGCAATGCCAATGGTGGATCCATATGTGGTATGTGAAAAGAACACACATGAAATGACTCTAGTTGTTGTTAGTAAAAAGAACACACATGCAATGACACTGGTGGATCCATGTGTGGTCTCTGAAAAGAACACACATTTTAATGACACTGGTGGATCCATATTGTGGTATGTGAAAAGAACACACATGCAATGACACTGGTGGATACATATGTGGTATGTGAAAAGAACACACATACAATGACTCTAGTTGTTGTTAGTAAAAAGAGCACACATGCAATGACACTTGTGGATCCATGTGTGTTCTCTAAAGAGAACACACATTTCAATGACACTGGTGTATCCATATGTGGTATGTGAAAAGAATAGTCATGAAATGACTCCAGTTGTTGTTAGTAAAAAGAACACACATGTAATGACACTGGTGGATCCATGTGTTGTCTCTAAAGAGAACACACATTTCAATGACACTGGTGGATCCATATGTGGTATGTGAAAAGAATAGTAATGAAATGACTCCAGTTGTTGTTAGTAAAAAGAACACACATGCAATGACACTGGTGGATCCATAGGTGGATTGTCAAAAGAACACACATGCAATGACTCTGGTGGATCCATATGTGGTATGTGAAAAGAACACACATGCAATGACTCTGGTTGTTGTTAGTAAAAAGAACACACATGCAATAACACTGGTGGATCCATAGGTGGATTGTGAAAAGAGCACACATGCAATGCCATTGGTGGATCCATATGTGGTATGTGAAAAGAACACACATGAAATGACTCTAGTTGTTGTTAGTAAAAAGAACACACATGCAATGACACTGGTGGATCCATGTGTGGTCTCTGAAGAGAGCACATATTTCAATGACACTGGTGGATCCATATGTGGTATGTGAAAAGAATAGTCATGAACTGACTCTAGTTGTTGTTAGTAAAAAGAACACACATGCAATGACACTGGTGGATCCATGTGTGGTGTCTGAAGAGAACACACATGAAATGACTCTGGCTGTTGTTAGTAAGAACAATACACATGGAATGACACTGGTGGATCCGTAGGTGGATTGTGAAAAGAACACACATGCAATGACATTGGTGGATCCATGTGTGGTCTCTGAAGAGAACACACATTTTAATGACACTGGTGGATCCATATGTGGTATGTGAAAAGAACACACATGCAGTGACTCCAGTTGTTATTAGTAAAAAGAACACACATGCCATGACACTAGGGGATCCATGTGTGGTCTCTGAAGAGAACACACATTTCAATGAGACTGGTGGATCCATATGTGGTATGTGAAAAGAACACACATGCAATGACTCCAGTTGTTATTAGTAAAAAGAACACACATGCCATGACACTAGTGGATCCATGTGTGGTCTCTGAAGAGAACACACATTTCAATGAGACTGGTGGATCCATATGTGGTATGTGAAAAGAATAGTCATGAGATGACTCCAGTTGTTGTTAGTAAAAAGAACACACATGTAATGACACTGGTGGACCCATGTGTGGTCTCTAAAGAGAACACACATTTCAATGACACTGGTGGATCCATATGTGGTATGTGAAAAGAATAGTAATGAAATGACTCCAGTTGTTGTTAGTGAAAAGAACACACATGCAATGAAACTGGTGGATCCATAGGTGGATTTTCAAAAGAACACACATGCAATGACTCTGGTGGATCCATATGTGGTATGTGAAAAGAACACACATGCAATGACTCTAGTTGTTGTTAGTAAAAAGAACACACATGCAATGACACTGGTGGATCCATAGGTGGATTGTGAAAAGAGAACACATGCAATGCCAATGGTGGATCCATATGTGGTATGTGAAAAGAACACACATGAAATGACTCCAGTTGTTGTTAGTAAAAAGAACACACATGCAATGACACTGGTGGATCCATGTGTGGTCTCTGAAAAGAACACACATTTTAATGACACTGGTGGATCCATATTGTGGTATGTGAAAAGAACACACATGCAATGACACTGGTGGATACATATGTGGTATGTGAAAAGAACACACATACAATGACTCCAGTTGTTGTTAGTAAAAAGAGCACACATGCAATGACACTTGTGGATCTATGTGTGTTCTCTGAAAGAGAACACACATTTCAATGACACTGGTGTATCCATATGTGGTATGTGAAAAGAATAGTCATGAAATGACTCCAGTTGTTGTTAGTAAAAAGAACACACATGTAATGACACTGGTGGATCCATGTGTTGTCTCTAAAGAGAACACACATTTAAATGACACTGGTGGATCCATATGTGGTATGTGAAAAGAATAGTAATGAAATGACTCCAGTTGTTAGTAAAAAGAACACACATGCAATGACACTGGTGGATCCATAGGTGGATTGTCAAAAGAACACACATGCAATGACTCTGGTGGATCCATATGTGGTATGTGAAAAGAACACACATGCAATGACTCTGGTTGTTGTTAGTAAAAAGAACACACATGCAATAACACTGGTGGATCCATAGGTGGATTATGAAAAGAGCACACATGCAATGCCACTGGTGGATCCATATGTGGTATGTGAAAAGAACACACATGAAATGACTCTATTTGTTGTTAGTAAAAAGAACACACATGCAATGACATTGGTGGATTCATGTGTGGTCTCTGAAGAGAGCACATATTTCAATGACACTGGTGGATCCATATGTGGTATGTGAAAAGAATAGTCATGAACTGACTCTAGTTGTTGTTAGTAAAAAGAACACACATGCAATGACACTGGTGGATCCATGTGTGGTGTCTGAAGAGAACACACATGAAATGACTCTGGCTGTTGTTAGTAAGAACAGTACACATGCAATGACACTAGTGGATCCGTAGGTGGATTGTGAAAAGAACACACATGCAATGACACTGGTGGATCCATGTGTGGTCTCTGAAGAGAACACACATTTTAATGACACTGGTGGATCCATATGTGGTATGTGAAAAGAACACACATGCAATGACTCCAGTTGTTATTACTAAAAAGGACACACATGCCATGACACCAGTGGATCCATGTGTGGTCTCTGAAGAGAACACACATTTCAATGAGACTGGTGGATCCATATGTGGTATGTGAAAAGAACACACATGAAATGACTCCAGTTGTTGTTAGTAAAAAGAACACACATGCAATGACACTAGTGGATCCATGTGTGGTATCCGAAGAGAACACACATCCAATGACTCTAGCTGTTGTTAGTAAGAAGAGCACACATTTCAATGACACTGATGGATCCATATGTGGTATGTGAAAAGAACACACATGCAATGACACTAGTGGATCCATAGGTGGAATGGGAAAAGAGAACACATGCAATGACACTGGTGGATCCATATGTGGTATGTGAAAAGAACACACATGCAATGACTCCAGTTGTTGTTAGTAAAAAGAACACACATGCAATGACACTAGTGGATCCAAGTGTGGTCTCTGAAAAGAACACACATTTTAATGACACTGGTGGATCCATATTGTGGTATGTGAAAAGAACACACATGCAATGACTCCAGTTGTTGTTAGTAAAAAGAAGACACATGCAATGACACTGGTGGATCCATGTGTGTTCTTTGAAGAGAACACACATGCAATGACTCTGGTTGTTGTTAGTAAAAAGAGCACACATACAATGACACTAGTGGATCCATAGGTGGATTGTGAAAAGAACACACATGCAATGACACTGGTGGATCCATATGTGGTATGTGAAAAGAACACACATACAATGACTCCAGTTGTTGTTAGTAAAAAGAGCACACATGCAATGACACTTGTGGATCCATGTGTGTTCTCTGAAAGAGAACACACATTTCAATGACACTGGTGTATCCATATGTGGTATGTGAAAAGAATAGTCATGAGATGACTCCAGTTGTTAGTAAAAAGAACACACATGTAATGACACTGGTGGACCCATGTGTGGTCTCTAAAGAGAACACACATTTCAATGACACTGGTGGATCCATATGTGGTATGTGAAAAGAATAGTAATGAAATGACTCCAGTTGTTGTTAGTGAAAAGAACACACATGCAATGAAACTGGTGGATCCATAGGTGGATTGTCAAAAGAACACACATGCAATGACTCTGGTGGATCCATATGTGGTATGTGAAAAGAACACACATGCAATGACTCTGGTTGTTGTTAGTAAAAAGAACACACATGCAATGCCAATGGTGGATCCATATGTGGTATGTGAAAAGAACACACATGAAATGACTCTAGTTGTTGTTAGTAAAAAGAACACACATGCAATGACACTGGTGGATCCATGTGTGGTCTCTGAAAAGAACATACATTTTAATGACACTGGTGGATCCATATTGTGGTATGGGAAAAGAACACACATGCAATGACTCCAGTTGTTGTTAGTAAAAAGAACACACATGCAATGACACTGGTGGATCCATGTGTGTTCTCTGAAGAGAACACACATGCAATGACTCTGGTTCTTGTTAGTAAAAAGAGCACACATGCAATGACACTAGTGCATCCATAGGTGGATTGTGAAAAGAACACACATGCAATGACACTGGTGGATACATATGTGGTATGTGAAAAGAACACACATACAATGACTCCAGTTGTTAGTAAAAGGAGCACACATGCAATGACACTTGTGGATCCATGTGTGTTCTTTGAAAGAGAACACACATTTCAATGACACTAGTGTATCCATATGTGGTATGTGAAAAGAATAGTCATGAAATGACTCCAGTTGTTGTTAGTAAAAAGAACACACATGTAATGACACTGGTGGATCCATGTGTTGTCTCTAAAGAGAAAACACATTTCAATGACACTGGTGGATCCATATGTGGTATGTGAAAAGAATAGTAATGAAATGACTCCAGTTGTTGTTAGTAAAAAGAACACACATGCATTGACACTGGTGGATCCATAGGTGGATTGTCAAAAGAACACACATGCAATGACTCTGGTGGATCCATATGTGGTATGTGAAAAGAACACACATGCAATGACTCTGGTTGTTGTTAGTAAAAAGAACACACATGCAATAACACTGGTGGATCCATAGGTGGATTGTGAAAAGAGCACACATGCAATGCCACTGGTGGATCCATATGTGGTATGTGAAAAGAACACACATGAAATGACTCTAGTTGTTGTTAGTAAAAAGAACACAGATGCAATGACACTGGTGGATCCATGTGTGGTCTCTGAAGAGAGCACATATTTCAATGACACTAGTGGATCCATATGTGGTATGTGAAAAGAATAGTCATGAAATGACTCTAGTTGTTGTTAGTAAAAAGAACACACATGCAATGACACTGGTGGATCCATGTGTGGTGTCTGAAGAGAACACACATGAAATGACTCTGGATGTTGTTAGTAAGAAGAGTACACATGCAATGACACTGGTGGATCCGTAGGTGGATTGTGAAAAGAACACACATGCAATGACACTGGTGGATCCATGTGTGGTCTCTGAAGAGAACACACATTTTAATGACACTGGTGGATCCATATGTGGTATGTGAAAAGAACACACATGCAATGTAAGATCCCTCCTTTGTAAAGGAAAAGATCCCTGTGTTTACAATGCTAGTCCCTGGATCAATAGCTAGCATCCATAGTTCAGATGTAATATCAAGAAACAAAGGTCATAATTCAACTTTATAACCAGGAATAAAATAGTTTTATTACATCAAACTTAGCTCATTGGCTAATTACATTACATTGCAGCGGAATAACTATAGTCATGGGTCCTTCATCTTCAAAGTGCCACAGGCAGATGTTGGTTGTAGACTTTGTAATCCTAATCAATCAATCTTCACTAAAATCAATCAAACCTGCAACATTACAAGTTACAGCCACAAGGGTCAATACATTTGAATTGTATTGGCAAGTGATACTTTGGTAGTATAGTGGAGTCTATCATCTATATGCATTTGGCTAAGTGGAGCTGAGGCTTGCATTGCTCAAAATAGATTTTTCCCTATCATTTTGAAAACACTAAGTTTTGTTTGGCAAAAACTTTCTAAGACATCTACTAATCAAAGACTGGAGATCCACTCAGGGCATCTACCAATCAAAGACTGAAGATTTGCTTGGCAAAAACAATTTTCCTCAATCAATGATTTCAAGATCCTTGTACCAAGCCATCTCTCCATCAAAGATTGAAGAATTTCACACAACCCTTGTTCACCCACAAATTTTATTTAGAAATTGGAGTGATGAGATTCTTGATTGCTTCCATGTCTTGATGCTCAAATTGTCCTTTACCAGGGACATGGCTAAGTACTTAGGTTTTACACTCTGCAGAGGTGGTGCACTTTCCCCACAAGACTTGGTTTCCCAAGACAAGATCCTTCAGTAGCCTTTCCTTAGTCAAATGGACGCGTTCCAACCTATCATACACTACCACCCACTGTCCAAAAGACTAAGTTCTAGCATCCTAAGATCATGGCAGAGCCCATAATGCCAAGTGGTTGCACTTGAAGCTTCTCAACATTTGACATCTCAAATCTCTTTGTTTCCTGGGTGGCCATCCACAAGTGAGATACACTAAGGTAAACCATAAACATGGTCCTTGTGAACCACTCAACCAAAAACCACCAAGCAAGTCCCATTCCACCCAGGAGATTCATTAACTTTAGTTGTTTTATTAAACAAAACATAAGTCCTCAGACTTAGAATATTTTTCCATAGTGTGAATATATATCCCACCCATGTTTTCTATTAGCTAGGCTAAGCTTGATAGTAATAGGATTCTTAACTTAGGAAAATCCTACTAAGGATTCATCTACTAGTTTTCCTATAGTAAGGTCTATACTTAGCAAAATAAAAACCATGCAAGTTTTACTTAACCAAAAACACTAATGCATAGTGAAAATAATGGGATAATGATATGAAGCATCACTTGCCTTTTTGGTAGAGGGTATAGGTTTACTCCTTGATCTTGCTAGTCTCACTCTTCTCTAACTTCACTACAAGTCAATCAAGCAAACACAAACTCAATCCACCAATCAAGCAAAACAACACACATAAAATAACAAAGTCAAGGCAACGCATGCAAGCATGCCAAGCTTTGCTTTGTTTGAAAAAGTGGTTCCTAGTGGGTCATAGACATTTGGGTACATCTAAGTCATTTTGCAAAGTGGCAAGGCCATTTGCAAAAAGGGTCTCTATTAGGTTTCCTAAACTTTGTAAGATCCAATTTGGTCATTTACCAAAGTGGCAAAGTTGTTAGCAAAAGGTTTCACCTCAAAACCATTTTCAAAACAAAGTGTTATTTTATGGGGTGAAGAAATATTTTTCCTAAGGCCTTAACCTATAGGGTTCACCAAATGAGTTGCTTTTGCAAAACTTGGTGTTTTGGGTCAGTAGGTTTGGTTCAAAACATTTTCTCAAAGTTTTAGTTTTGTTTGGCTAGAAATGGACTAAACTAATTAATCCATTCTAAACCTTTCCAAATTCATTTTCCAAAACAGGGGTTGGTTCCTAGGGTCAGTAAGGTCACAACAAACTAATTGGCAAAGGTTTTAACCTTAAAATCATTTTTAAATGATTTTTCTAATGTTAGTAAGCACACAAAAGAATCTACAAAATCAAACAAGCTAACCGATACTATTTGCTAAACTAAGGGCAGGGTTGGTTAGAGTTTGTCTTGCTGATTCCAAAGACATCAAATTTGTAAAATTTGGACGTGTGGATCAAAAGATACATGGGTTTGAAAATGGCAAAAGTTTCTGTTTTCAAATTCTGTTTTAAACAGATTAGGTGACACGCGGCGTGTTCTTACTGGTCGATACCGGTTCGGTCGGATCGAGTGCTGCGGTGCGTTGGATCTAATCTAATCGTGCGATCCAGAGGACATACCCCTTCGCGTTAAGTGATCTAATCGTGTCCGATGGATCTGCATCTAACGGTCGCTGCTGGTTTGACCTAAAAGGAGCGGCGATGTGGCGGCTGCTGGCGGCGGAGTGATCGGTCGATGACGGTGCCGGTGATGCAGAAAGCGAGAGAGAAAGAGGGCATGCTCATCGGGCTCAGGGGATCACGGCGAAGCTCAAGGTACGGCTGGCTTGACAAGGGGCGCTCAGGGGCAGTCGTAATTCCTCGTCGGAGTTGGGAATGGCGGCGGTTGTTTCTGGTTGCTGTCGAGGACGGCACTGTTGATCACCAGGAGGTAAACAAAACACATAGTCAGGAGCGCAAGGACACGGCGAAGGTGTGTGCGTGAATGAGAAGGCGCGGGGCGGTCTGGTTCACCTGGGAGACGTCGCCGGAGAAGAAGCAGACACGGCGGCGCTCTGTGCTTGACGAAGGCGAAGATTGGGGGCGCCCTAAGACAAACGGAAAGTGTTGTTAGGTTCGTTTGAGCTTGGAGATTATCATCGTGTTCTCGGGGAGGAGAGGGGTGACCGGAATCTACCTGTGGGGCTCGTCGGAGAAAGAGGCAGACGGTGGTGCTCACTGTCGACGACGGAGTCGAGGTTCTGGGGCACCCGCGGGCGAATGGGTGGTTCGGACAGAAGTGCCAGGGAGTGTGGAGTATGTGTGCGTGGTCGAGAGGTCAAGGGGCAGCGTGTGCTGGCTGGAATCGGCCGGAGACGGTGGTCGGAGCTATGGCGATGCAAGCTCGAATTACGGCATCCTCGGGGCAGAGGGGAGGCGGTGTCTGGGGGAAAGGGAGGAGGAGGAGCAGGCGGTTAAGTAGCTGTGGTCACGGTGAGAGATTAACGCAGCGTTTACGCGAATTAATTCGGCGGAATCAAAGCAGAAAACGGCCGACGAGAGGAGGAAGAATTGGTCGCGGTGGGAACGACGATGAACAGTAGGAATGGGGTCCAACGGTCAGTGGGAAAAGGAGAGAGAACGGGGTCCACGGGTCAGCCTTTGCGTGGGTAGGTTTCTGAGTGAGGAAAAACGGTTCGGGGAAGGAGTAAGAGGAGGTGGGGTCGTCTTGTCAGCGAGTGAGTGAGAGGGAGAAGTGGGTCCACGCTGTCTGTGACTGAGTGGGTCAGTATCTGGGTGTAAAATGTTTTCCTTCAGGGAGGGAGTACTGGGCCTATTGGGCTGAGTCTATTTTCCTATTTTTTTCTGTCTAACTCTTTTTCTTTTTCTAATTCTTTTTCTGTTTTGAAATTCAATCAATTATTCAAACAATTCAAATCACTCAAACAATTCAAACAAACACTCAACTTTGTATTTTGAATTTGGTTCTGTTTTTCAACATAATCCAAATCTCAGAATAAAATAATATTTTTATTTAATTTAGGATCCATTTATTATTTAAATAAATGGATCTTTAGTTATTAGGGTTTGATTTATTTAATAAAATTTCCATTTGAAATCCAATTATTTACAAAACCAAACCAGAAGGTTTTATTTGAAAAAATAAAAGAATACTTGGAAACTTATTTAAATAAATAAATAAGTTTTTGGTGTTTTATTAAAATGGGAAAGCCTTTACTTAAATAAAATTGGATATTTAAATCCTTATTATTTTATTTAAATAATCCTTTACTCATTTTAATCAAAGCAAAACCTTTTAATAAAAGATTTCAAAGTAGTAATAAAATACTTGGTGTTCATTTAAAATGGGAAAAGCCTTTTACTTAAATAAAATTGGATATTTAAATCCTTATTATTTTATTTAAATAAACTTTTACTCATTTTATCAAAACAAAATATTTTATTACAAAAGTTTGGCCAAAATTAATTTGGCTCACCTTTTCATTTGAAAACAAAGTCTTTTATTAAAAGATCCAAATAGTATTTCCAAAACAATTTATTTTTCCTTTATTAAATGTTTATCTTTTTAATCCCTTTAGGATTATTTGATCACCAATTGGTATGGCTTTTGGTAAGGGCTTTATTGGCTTTGGAAATTCAATTTCCTTCTCTTATTATATTCACAAGATTTTGTCTTTGGTTCCAAACTAAGTGAAACCAATCTCTATGGTCTTTCTTGATCCTTTGTGAATATTTGTTGATCAACTTTGGTATGGATCAAATCCATGGATTTGGAGATACTTTGGAAAATGATTTCCTTCCATTAGGGTTTAGGGTTTTGGATTACTTTCCAAATGTTCAAATTTCCAGATACATTCATTGAGGAATGCATTTCCCTTGATTTGGATTTTTGTTGAATTCAAACTTTAGAATCCCATCTTTAACAAACTTTGGGTAAAGTTTTCCTTTTAGAAACAAAAGTTTCTTTTCACCCTGATTTTTCAACAAAGTTTTATTTTGTTTAATTTATTTTTCACATTACAAGATTTGGAAAATCTTGGGATGTGACAGGCTACCACCCTTAAAATAAATCTTGTCCCGAGATTTGGGGAGGCTAGGGTTACAAATTGGCTCAAACAGCTAGGGTACTACCACCCTTAAAAATTTTCCAACTAAACTATATCTTGGCTTGCTTGGAATCTTGGAAAACTTCTTCTTGGAAAACTTCTGCTTAGTGTCCTTTATTTCCATGCTTGACTCATGGGCCAAGGTTGAGATCCTTCTTAGGCTTGTTTATCTTGTTCTTCATCTTTTCTGGACAATTGCTTACATAGTGTCCTGGTTCCTTGCAATTGAAACAGTGGATATCTTGGAGTTCTTTACGTTGCTCTTGTGGACAAGTGGCTACATAGTGGCCTAGCTCTTTGCAGTTGTTGCACACTACTTGGCCGATCTCTTTATTCTTCGGGTTCTCTGGGCATCCACTGGGGTAGTGTCCCATTTCCTTACATTTACGACATTGCACAAGGCTCATGTCTTGCTTTGGTTTCTTGGGCTTCTTTGATCCTTTGAATTGGGTTGTCTTGTTTGGAGGTATAAGTGGTCCTTTTCCTTTGTCATCAACATTCTTGGCGTACTTGGATCCTTCTTGTTTCCTTTGTTCAACAATGGCATAGATGGGGCATTGGATAGGAACATGGTCGTTTCCTTCACAAAGGTAACAAGTAACTTGAGATGTGGGGCATTGGCCAACTGGATGTTCCTCTTCACAATTGGGGCATTGATCTTCATGCTCCTTGGAAGTGTGATCCTTGTCTCCACAAATAATGCAAGTTGGGCTCCATCTAGAATAATATTCTTGTCATCCTTGTTGTCATACACTCTTTTGGGATAGTTTTCTTCCATGCTGATCATTTGATTAGTCACCTTAAGCATCAGTTGGGATTGTTCTTCGAAAAACTTTTGCAAGGTAGGGTCTTTATCACTATTGTTGGCTATGAACTGAGCTGTTAGTTGGCTCAATTGGTGTTGGGTTGCTAGGAGTTCTCTCATGCTGTCAACTTGGTTGTTGTTGTCACCATCCTTGATGTTGGAGTTTCTTGGAGTAGTCATCTGTTTGGGTTGGAGGGATTAGAATAGGCAAAAGATTTCTAAGGGAATCAATCCTAATCACACACATCACAATTCACACAAGCAATGTGCAAGCAATCACAAACAAGCACTCCACTCAAACAACAAGTTTCAAGCACATACTTCGGCAACAAAATATTTTTGTTACACCACATAAGTTGGTGGGTTTGACTTAAGTAAAATATGGTGGTCCATCTATATGGTTCACTTGTGATCTTTTCATCCTTCTTGGTTGATTCTTCTTGCTTGAGATCATGGTTCCTTTGGAAAAACTTCTTGGTCACAAGACTTCAAAGGTGATGATGGTTCCTTCTAACTTGTGTTTCCTTAGTCTCCAAATCTTGAGCAAAATTCCTTGTCTCTCTTGTAGTCTTTAGTGATATCCAAGTTGAAGTCCTTGGTGTACATGTTGAAGATGTTGAAGAAGTTGAAGTCATTAGAGTTGATGAAGTTGAAGAAGTCCTTTGCACATGGTGTAGTCTTTGGTCATAGGGTAGGCTTTTCCATCAAGTTGAAATAGAAGAGAAGTAGAGTTGAAACCAAAATGATTGAGGAAAGAGTTTACAAGATTTGTTTTTGTAAATAAGTTTTGGAACAAAATACAACTCCTGTTTTTCTAAGGGTTTTTGTCCAATCCTAGGGTTACAAATCCTACAGGCAACACAATGCTCTGATACCATTCTGTAAGATCCCTCCTTTGTAAAGGAAAAGATCCCTGTGTTTACAATGCTAGTCCCTGGATCAATAGCTAGCATCCACAGTTCAGATGTAATATCAAGAAACAAAGGTCATAATTCAACTTTATAACCAGGAATAAAATAGTTTTATTACATCAAACTTAGCTCATTGGCTAATTACATTACATTGCAGCGGAATAACTATAGTCATGGGTCCTTCATCTTCAAAGTGCCACAGGCAGATGTTGGTTGTAGACTTTGTAATCCTAATCAATCAATCTTCACTAAAATCAATCAAACCTGCAACATTACAAGTTACAGCCACAAGGGTCAATACATTTGAATTGTATTGGCAAGTGATACTTTGGTAGTATAGTGGAGTCTATCATCTATATGCATTTGGCTAAGTGGAGCTGAGGCTTGCATTGCTCAAAATAGATTTTTCCCTATCATTTTGAAAACACTAAGTTTTGTTTGGAAAAAACTTTCCAAGACATCTACTAATCAAAGATTGGAGATCCACTCAGGGCATCTACCAATCAAAGACTGAAGATTTGCTTGGCAAAAACAATTTTCCTCAATCAATGATTTCAAGATCCTTGTACCAAGCCATCTCTCCATCAAAGATTGAAGAATTTCACACAACCCTTGTTCACCCACAAATTTTATTTAGAAATTGGAGTGATGAGATTCTTGATTGCTTCCATGTCTTGATGCTCAAATTGTCCTTTACCAGGGACATGGCTAAGTACTTAGGTTTTACACTCTACAGAGGTGGTGCACTTTCCCCACAAGACTTGGTTTCCCAAGACAAGATCCTTCAGTAGCCTTTCCTTAGTCAAATGGACGCGTTCCAACCTATCATACACTACCACCCACTGTCCAAAAGACTAAGTTCTAGCATCCTAAGATCATGGCAGAGCCCATAATGCCAAGTGGTTGCACTTGAAGCTTCTCAACATTTGACATCTCAAATCTCTTTGTTTCCTGGGTGGCCATCCACAAGTGAGATAAACTAAGGTAAACCATAAACATGGGCCTTGTGAACCACTCAACCAAAAATCACCAAGCAAGTCCCATTCCACCCAGGAGATTCATTAACTTTAGTTGTTTTATTAAACAAAACATAAGTCCTCAGACTTAGAATATTTTTCCATAGTGTGAATATATATCCCACCCATGTTTTCTATTAGCTAGGCTAAGCTTGATAGTAATAGGGTTCTTAACTTAGGAAAATCCTACTAAGGATTCATCTACTAGTTTTCCTATAGTAAGGTCTATACTTAGCAAAATAAAAACCATGCAAGTTTTACTTAACCAAAAACACTAATGCATAGTGAAAATAATGGGATAATGATATGAAGCATCACTTGCCTTTTTGGTAGAGGGTATAGGTTTACTCCTTGATCTTGCTAGTCTCACTCTTCTCTAACTTCACTACAAGTCAATCAAGCAAACACAAACTCAATCCACCAATCAAGCAAAACAACACACATAAAATAACAAACTCAAGGCAACGCATGCAAGCATGCCAAGCTTTGCTTTGTTTGAAAAAGTGGTTCCTAGTGGGTCATAGACATTTGGGTACATCTAAGTCATTTTGCAAAGTGGCACGGCCATTTGCAAAAAGGGTCTCTATTAGGTTTCCTAAACTTTGTAAGATCCAATTTGGTCATTTACCAAAGTGGCAAAGTTGTTAGCAAAAGGTTTCACCTCAAAACCATTTTCAAAACAAAGTGTTATTTTGTTTAATTTATTTTTCACATTACAAGATTTGGAAAATCTTGGGATGTGACATGCAATGACTCCAGTTGTTATTAGTAAAAAGAACACACATGCCATGACACTAGTGGATCCATGTGTGGTCTCTGAAGAGAACACATATTTCAATGAGACTGGTGGATCCATATGTGGTATGTGAAAAGAACACACATGAAATGACTCCAGTTGTTGTTAGTAAAAAGAACACACATGCAATGACACTAGTGGATCCATGTGTGGTCTCCAAAGAGAACACACATCCAATGACTCTAGTTGTTGTTAGTAAGAAGAGCACACATTTCAATGACACTGATGGATCCATATGTGGTATGTGAAAAGAACACACATGCAATGACACTAGTGGATCCATAGGTGGATTGGGAAAAGAGAACACATGCAATGACACTGGTGGATCCATATGTGGTATGTGAAGAGAACACACATGCAATGACTCCAGTTGTTGTTAGTAAAAAGAACACACATGCAATGACACTGGTGGATCCATGTGTGGTCTCTGAAAAGAACACACATTTTAATGACACTGGTGGATCCATATTGTGGTATGTGAAAAGAACACACATGCAATGACTCCAGTTGTTGTTAGTAAAAAGAAGACACATGCAATGACACTGGTTGATCCATGTGTGTTCTGTGAAGAGAACACACATGCAATGATTCTGGTTGTTGTTAGTAAAAAGAGCACACATGCAATGACACTAGTGGATCCATAGGTGGATTATGAAAAGAGCACACATGCAATGACACTGGTGGATACATATGTGGTATGTGAAAAGAACACACGTACAATGACTCCAATTGTTGTTAGTAAAAAGAGCACACATGCAATGACACTTGTGGATCCATGTGTGTTCTCTGAAAGAGAACACACATTTCAATGACACTGGTGTATCCATATGTGGTATGTGAAAAGAATAGTCATGAAATGACTCCAGTTGTTGTTAGTAAAAAGAACACACATGTAATGACACTGGTGGATCCATGTGTGGTCTCTGAAGAGAACACACATGAAATGACTCTGGCTGTTGTTTGTAAGAAGATTACACATGCAATGACATTGGTGGATACATAGGTGGATTGTGACAAGAACACACATGCAATGACTCCAATTGTTGTTAGTAAAAAGAACACACATGCAATGCCACTGGTGATTCCATGTGTGGTCTTTGAAGAGAACACACATGCAATGACACTAGTGGATCCATAGGTGGATTGTCAAAAGAACACACATGCAATAACTCTGGTGGATCCATATGTGGTATGTGAAAAGAACACACATGCAATGACTCTGGTTGTTGTTAGTAAAAAGAACACACATGCAATGGCACTGGTGGATCCATGTGTGGTCTCTAAAGAGAACACACATTTCAATGACACTGGTGGATCCATATGTGGTATGTGAAAAGAACACACATGCAATGAATCTGGTTGTTGTTAGTAAAAAGAACACACATGCAATGAAAATGGTGGATCCATAGGTGGATTGTGAAAAGAGCACACATGCAATGCCACTGGTGGATCCATATGTGGTATGTGAAAAGAACACACATGAAATGACTCTAGTTGTTGTTAGTAAAAAGAACACACATGCAATGACACTGGTGGATCCATGTGTGGTCTCTGAAGAGAGCACATATTTCAATGACACTGGTGGATCCATATGTGGTATGTGAAAAGAATAGTCATGAAATGACTCTAGTTGTTGTTAGTAAAAATAACACACGTGCAATGACACTGGTGGATCCATGTGTGGTCTCTGAAGAGAACACACATGAAATGACTCTGGCTGTTGTTAGTAAGAAGAGTACACATGCAATGACACTGGTGGATCCGTAGGTGGATTGTGAAAAGAACACACCTGCAATGACACTGGTGGATCCATGTGTGTTCTCTGAAGAGAACACACATTTTAATGACACTGGTGAATCCATATGTGGTATGTGAAAAGAACACACATGTAATGACTCCAGTTGTTATTAGTAGAAAAACACATGCAATGACACTAGTGGATCCATGTGTGGTCTCTAAAGAGAACACACATTTCAATGAGACTGGTGGATCCATATGTGGTATGTGAAAAGAACACACATGAAATGACTCTAGTTGTTGTTAGTAAAAAGAACACACATGCAATGACTCTGGTGGATCCATATGTGGTATGTGAAAAGAACACACATGCAATGACTCTAGTTGTTGTTAGTAAAAAGAACACACATGCAATGACACTGGTGGATCCATAGGTGGATTGTGAAAAGAGCACACATGCAATGACACTGGTGGATCCATATGTGGTATGTGAAAAGAACACACATGAAATGACTCCAGTTGTTGTTAGTAAAAAGAACACACATGCGATGACACTGGTGGATCCATGTGTGGTCTCTGAAGAGAGCACATATTTCAATGACACTGGTGGATCCATATGTGGTATGTGAAAAGAATAGTCAGGAAATGACTCTAGTTGTTGTTAGTAAAAAGAACACACATGCAATGACACTGGTAGATCCGTAGGTGGATTGTGAAAAGAACACACATGCAATGACACTGGTGGATCCATGTGTGGTCTCTGAAGAGAACACACATTTTAATGACACTAGTGGATCCATATGTGGTATGTGAAAAGAACACACATGCAATGACTCCAGTTGTTATTAGTAAAAAGAACACACATGCAATGACACTAGTGGATCCATGTGTGGTCTCTGAAGAGAACACACATTTCATGACACTGGTGGATCCATATGTGGTATGTGAAAAGAACACACATGAAATGACTCCAGTTGTTGTTAGTAAAAAGAACACACATGCAATGCCACTAGTGGATCCATGTGTGGTCTCTGAAGAGAACACACATCCAATGACTCTAGCTGTTGTTAGTAAGAAGAGCGCACATTTCAATGACACTGATGGATCCATATGTCGTATGTGAAAAGAACACACATGCAATGACACTAGTGGATCCATAGGTGGATTGGGAAAAGAGAACACATGCAATGACACTGGTGGATCCATATGTGGTATGTGAAAAGAACACACATGCAATGACTCTAGTTATTGTTAGTAAAAAGAACACACATGCAATGACACTGGTGGATCCATGTGTGGTCTATGAAGAGAACACACATTTCAATGACACTGGTGGATCCATATGTGGAATGTAAAAAGAACACACATGAAATGACTCTAGTTGTTGTTAGTAAAAAGAACACACATGCAATGACACTGGTGGATCCATATGTGGTATGTGAAAAGAACACACATGCAATGACTCTGGTTGTTGTTAGTAAAAAGAACACACATGCAATGACACTGGTGGATCCATAGGTGGATTGTGAAAAGAGCACACATGCAATGACACTGGTGGATCCATATGTGGTATGTGAAAAGAAAATACATGCAATGACTCCAGTTGTTGTTAGTAAAAAGAACACACATGCAATGACACTGGTGGATCCATGTGTGGTCTCTAAAGAGAACACACATGCAATGACTCTGGTTGTTGTTAGTAAAAAGAGCACACATGCAATGACACTGGTGGATCCATAAGTCGATTGTGAAAAGAACACACATGCAATGACAGTGGTGGATCCATATGTGGTATGTGAAAAGAATACACATGCAATGACTCTGGTTGTTGTTAGTAAAAAGAACACACATGCAATGACACTGGTGGATCCATAGGTGGATTGTGAAAAGAGCACACATGCAATGGCACTGGTGAATCCATATGTGGTATGTGAAAAGAACACACATGCAACGACTCCAGTTGTTGTTAGTAAAAAGAACACACATGCAATGACACTAATGGATCCATGTATGGTCCCTGAAGAGAACACACATTGCAATGACACTGGTGGATCCATATGTGGTATGTGAAAATAACACACATGCAATGACTCTGGTTGTTGTTAGTAAAAAGAGAACACATGCAATACACTGGTGGATCCATGTGTGGTCTCTGACGAGAACACACATTTCAATGACACTGGTGGATCCACAGGCGGATTGTGAAAATAGATTTGCCCTCTTTGTCGGTCACAAATCTCACGAAAGCCCAAATGTGTGGAGATCCCAAACATGTGCTCACTCTGGGTGCTATGCCCTGATTGGCTGACACAGATGTCACACGGATCGTCTCCACCAACCGTTGATCCTATGTGATCCAACGGGTAGGATAACCCCTCCCTTCTCCACTTTTTTTATGCATGGTCAATCCGTGCCACCTCTCTATCCGTGCCACCGATACTTTACCTCCATAAACAAGTGAAAATCCATCTATCTAACTAAAATAAATAAAATAAATGATCATATTTTGAAGAAGCCATCGTCTTTGTCTTCCGGTTCGTCCTCGTCTTTGTCAACGCCGTGGTCCCTGCCATCGCCGCCGTCGGTGTCCTCCTCTGACGACTCTACGCCGCCTCCTTCCTAGAATAAGCACGATATCTCCTTGTCGGAGTCCTCGTCCTCCTCCTCTTCATAGTCCCATGCATCCACGTTACTCTCCTCCGCTTTTGCCTCCAACTGATCGATGAACGCCTCCTTGTTGGCCGAGTCGGACTCGTCCAAATAGCTATCTCCTCTCTTCTTCCTGGTCTTCTTCTTGTTCCTCTTCTTGTCCGTACTCGCCGGTGCAACACGCGCCCCGTTCTGGCTACTGCTTTGCGCTTGTCCGACACTGCAGGTACCCCAAGCTCATCCTGCACGGCTGGTACGAGCTTCGATGTCGTGGTGTCCTCGAGTGCTGATGTCGATGGATCCTAGCACGGTCGGACACGTCGTGCTGCCTCAGCAGGCGACTCGCGAGCGTGAACGATGCAACAAAGAGCTGGGAACGCAGGACGGTCAGTGGACGGCTTGGACCTGCCATTGCCACGGCGAGGGGGCATCGTGCTCGAGGTAGTTGCGCCGAATGGTCGATGACGGGTACACAGAGTGGGGTGCCGATCTGATCAAGGATGAGCAGCGGTTTCGTGCATCGTGTCCACGCATGCATTTGTCGATTATCAAAAAAGTAATGTCTCGCATACTGAACATAATTTGATCACAACAAAAGTGGCACAGCGTATTCTAGACTCGTAAATATCCCGTGCGTGCCTGTCACGTGGAGTTCGACGGAGTTCGACGTGCCGACGTGATGGTGCAGCAGCTGCGCGCGTCATTGCCCCATCAACACGTGACAAACGTACGCGGGATGTGCACGCCGATTCCCGTGATGACCACCCGGCTCGCACTCCCCTTATTATATACTGGATTTTTGGCGGTGCCGAAGACCATTGAAGTGTCCATCGCAATAAAGACAAGTCCCATCGATTCCCTACCCCTGCCTCCCTAGCTTCTTTGAGAAGGTAGGCTGTACACGGTGGTCTTGTATAATAGTACTAGTACTACTGGACCATGGCATGTACTCTTTCACTCTTCTCCCACACTAATCACTATCTCCTTCCTCCTGTCGCCGCCACGCTCACCCTGCAAGCCATGGCTCCACTTAGGAGGGGGAGAGGCCGGTCGACGATCCTCGTAGATAAAAGGGAGAGAAATCACCGCGAGGCACTTCTTGCTCTACCAGCCGCTTAAGCCCACCCTCTCATCGAGGCCCAATCTCCCCCGACAATGGCGTCTAATGTTCTAGAAGGCGAGGGCTCCCCCGGTACGGTCTTCTTGTTCTACTTCTTCTCCATCTCCCTCTCCATCATGATCTTATTCAACTTCTTCTTGTTTTTCTTCTTCTTCTTGCTCTTCCTCTTCTACGTATTATAGGCCGGCTGTGGAGCCCGAATCCACCACGATGGAGGCGTTGCAGGACCTGTTCGGCCCTGTTCCATGTCTCAGCGAGGTAGCAAATCTCCACGCTGTTATTGCTCTGAGTTGTGATGTGGATTTCTTAGATCCTGTCCGCCCCGCATTGGGTTTTGTTCTTCTTTTGCGAGTTGTATTAGTTTTCATGAATATGACTGGATCTCTTGGTCTTTCCTTAATACCGCTGTTCATAGATTCACTATGGATTTTTTGTGATTAGGATTAGTTTGTAGTGGTCATGAATAGATCTCCAGGTCCATTTTTTAACACTGCGGTCAATATATTCAACGGGAATTTTTTTGATCTGTATTAGTATTCACGTGGGACCTGGAGTGTAATTATAGAATTCCTATTTCAATTAACATGAATGATGCAGCGATCGAAGGCCGAGTACCGTGACAAGGTGGACGCGATCAGTTCCAAGATTATCAACCAACATGAGCTTGCACGCTCCCTCACCCAAGCTAATGAGAGCCTACGCAAGCAATTATCTGTGTAGAAGGAGATATCGCTAGATTTTGCACGTGATGTCGTTAGGCTGCAGTAAGTGCTCGACCGTAACTTGAACATGCAAGAACATGCCATCAAGATAATCAACGAGCTCATGGAGGAGAAGAAGAATCTCGTGGAAAGGTGCATTCTCCTGCAGGATGAAGTCAGTGAGGCACTCAGAGGACGTGTCGAGGACACCAAGGCTACCATCCGAGCCTACCATGACAGGAACCGTTGCCTGGATGCAGTCATGGAGATGAAGGTGGAGATGAGCAGAGGTATCACCGTACTCGAGGGTGTTCGGAAAGAGAACGAGGAGCTAAGGGCATGTCTGGAGGCGTATCGGAGCAATGCCCAAGTCTGATTCCCATTAGCGGGGACACGAATATCAGTTCGTCCTCCACTCCTTTTGTAATGTTTAGGGTTCAGGGAGCAATGCCCAAGTCTGCTTCCCATTATAGGGTGCAATAAGAATCCTAGGGAAACTCCTTATCTATCTGGACATGTGTTGGTGTTCATGTTCATGAATGGACACCATGTGCTCTTTCCATTATGTATCTGGACATGGGTTTCTGCATTATGAGTTTGCCACTCTCCCACTACTATTTGGTGATATTGGGAAAAACCCACATCACACTAAACTGCAGATAAATCTTATTTGTCTTTGAAATTGAAATTATGACAGTGCCACTAGTCGATTCATAAAATGTTGATTAATCCTATATTGCTTCTTCCTTGAAATTATGATAGTGCCACTAGTCGATTCAGTTAATTATGGAAACTAACCAGCTTGTCCTAGTGAACTGAACAAACCATACTATGTATTTTTTTTGCAGGAAAAGAGGCGAAAGATCGACCAGGACCTAGCGACCTGGCTAAATGACAAGATAGCAATCCAAAGGCAGAAGCAGAATTCCTAGAAACTGGCCTTTGACCAACTGCGCACTGAACTCATGGTCCTTTCTGACAAGTGCCAGAAACTGAAGGAGTTAAACGCCGGCTGGGCAAAGCTACACAGTGAAGGTCGCACCTCGGCTAGGAAGCAGACAAAGATCATGAAAGGGATCTTAAAGGAAAATCGTATGGCTACGGACCAAATTCTCCAACCCGTGGCGGAGCGCTGGAACCTACAGCTGAAGGACGACATAGTACTGAAGGAGCTAGCCAATCTTAGGGAGGAAAACAGGAAGCTCCGGGCCAGGCTCGCTTGAACACAACATATGTCTATTTAGTTCTGAACTGCCTGGTTTATCCTCTGCAGTGGTGATTTTGTAAGCGTGAACTTAACTCTATGCACGATATGTGTGTTCGTCTGAAACTAGTTTTCTCGAGGATTGAGTTTGGCTTAGTTAGGAAAGTGCAACTGCAAGTCTTACAATTAACTAGTTTCAGGCATTGGCACAACATAAATTATTCATCTCGAATTTCCTTTATCCTCTATAGTCTGTCCTTGTTCACCCTCACGCGCCCTCTTCAGTTCCTTCAACAGATCCGCAATGCAGTACTCTAGCTTCTTCTTGTCTTCCCTAAGCTAATCCATCTCCTTTTCTGCATTATGAATCAGCAACCTGTGACTATGCTGAAGCTTCTTTGCAGTTCCAACAACCAAGCTCCCATCGATTCCGTCAGTTAGCTCTGAATGAAAATTCTCGATTTCTTGTTCCAGCTCCTTATTTCGTACTGACAGCTTGTAATTTTTTCTAGCTGCATCACTTATATCAGTAAATCTCTCTGACCTTTCCAACTCATACATCTCCAATAACTGTGTGAAACATTTCTTAAGTGCATCTGGCCACTCAAGATCCACCCACTCTACTGCTTTACACACCGGGCCAACCTAAAAACACACACACTATAGTGTTATGAACATGCACGATACATTTTACTTCATGTCACAGTTGCACATAATGTAAACAAACCTGATTTGTACAACCCAAAAACCTTCTCCCAGTGTTACTGCCTTCGAATGCAACATATCTCCTTAGTTTTAGCTCATGGTCACATGGCACTTCTCCATCGAGATCTAGGCCCTCCTATTCGGAGTCATAGATCGTCCGTGGTACCTATAGGTAAACGCAAAGCTGAAATCGAACACGATTGCATGCACATATGGAGTTCAGATCGAGAGATTTACCATTGCCTAACCCTAGCCCGAGAAAATAGAGGAACTCACATCATGGAAGGAATACTCGATGTCAGAGAGAAGGCTGTCGCTGCTCGACTGGTCGTCCTCGCCGTTCAAGGATAACATGGCGAATGCGTTGTCGCAGGCGACGGCGTCGACATCGGAGAGAGAGAGAGAGCAGCCCACAATGATTAAATTGGCATGTTACAATAGTTTAATGGATACCATGCCCTTTCCCTATATTACTGTCTCCTTCCTAATATGGATTCTCTTCACACATTCTCATTTCAAATATTAAACCTGCACTCCCTCCATCCCAATTTCATTGCCTAACGAAAACATACCAGTATATTACATCATCTAAAGAAACAAAATCATGTCAACTACAAGGTACTTATGCATCACTTCTTCTGTCATGGTTTCACAAAACATTACATTACAATCTCTCAACAAACATAATCACAACATGGTTTCACTAAACATCACATTACAATCTCTCAACAAACATAATCACAGAAACAAGTATATTACATCAACTCAAGAAACAAAATCATGTCGCATACAAGGTACTTACACATCACTTGTCCTGTCATGGTTTCGCAAAACATTACATTACAATCTCTCAACATACAAAATAACAGAAACAAGTACAGTACATCATCTCAAGAAACATAATCATGTCAACTACAATGTATTTATGCATCACTTTTCCAGTCATGGTTTCACAAAACATTACATTACAATGTCCCAACAAACATAATAACAGAAACAAGTACGGTACGTCATCTTAAGAAACATAATCATGTCAACTACAATGTACTTATGTCTTATTACAACAACGATGGTTTTAGTGAGTGACATGTCCGAATATCTCAACAGCTTGCACAACATTATATCACAATCTCTCAACAAACATAATCATAGAAACACGCTCTAAATGCAACAACAGTCAATATTACAAATACAGGCAGGGGAACCCCGCGGTCCATATGACAAGCCTAGGGTAGCAGCTCTCATCAGATCTCATCAACGTCGACCACCTCATTCTGTTTAGCCACTACAGGGGCATGTACATCCACTATAACCTGTTCAACAACATCAGAAATGGTACCAAGGAAGAACACCTTCCTGTTTCTCTTCTTTCGTCGCATAATCTACATAAGATCTTCAGTATCCAAAACATCTGTGAATTGCTGCTTCTTATGATGCCACCACCGGATTTTTGCCATATGCTTAGGGCTAATACTGATTTCCTTACTGATCATCTCTCTCATTTCATCAAGAGTTATGTTTTTGGAATCGACAGTGATCTCCACAGTACATGACGAAACTGGCTTATTAACTCCCTCATCTAGTTTTGCCATGTATGAATCCACCTCTATGCGTATACTGAACTTACCTAGATCAGCATCTATTGGTCCGTATTCTCTAGGAGTAGAAGCTCTAGCAGCAAGATCTCCAGCATCTGCATACATATCATCAATCATTGCTTCAACTTTCACCTTACGATCAGCTGCAAAACACTCCCAAACCATCTGAAACTCATGGGAGTGCTCAATTTGCTGATAGGTATCATTCATGTTGCGCCACACCAATTTTGTCCTCTGTCTAGAACCCCAGGGAATTCTAGCAGCAAGCATATCTACCAGCTGCGAAACAGACACAACCTCTTTGCAATTCACAAGCAGATGCACATCTTGCCCGAACATAACCCTCTCGCAACCAAAATCAAGTTTTGCAGTGTACTGTCGAACATGAATTGTGAACTCATATAGGTCCCTTGTATCAAAGTTGTGCCTAATTTGATTAAAAAGGGGAACATTTCAGTTCATTCGATGGACTTACATACATAACTCCATGGACTTACAAGCTCCCCTTTTATTTCACACCGACGACATCCGCACACAAAAGAGCATGGTATCAACTGGGTATATATTTACAGGTGTTGAAAGCGTTCCCCCTGACAGCACAGTTCTGCTAATCCCCAGCCTATAATTTGCAAGCATATAACTTTCATGGACAGTCACAATGGTTCAGGTTTATTAAGTGCAGGAAATAAAGTGTGCCATCAAGTTCGTGAGAGCTTTACTACCTAACTTTCTCATAACAAGCGAACATTTTATTCGAAAGAAAACAAGGCATATTGAATATGCACGGAAGTAGCAAATGATGCTAATAGGTAGGTATGGTGGACACTTTGGCAATATTTGGTTTTAGGGAGATGGAAACACGAGTAAAACATTCTCAGTGTAAGTGAAGGCTAGCAATAGTAAGGGGGCGACAAACGAGAGAGCAATAGCTGTCATAATCATTCTTGCAACAAAATAGGACTAATCATGGCATGAAAGTGATTCAAGACCCTCAAGGCAAAATAATTCATCGAGGCTTAACTGATTATTTCAGTCATATGCATGCGTGAGCATGTGCCAAGTCAATTCAAATGAAACATTCAGAGGAGGATACCAAAGTGTCATACCAAGTTATGAATAGAGTAATGCAAGCAAATATTCATAAGACATGCTACAAACTATTAGCAAGCTGGAACTAATCATATGAAAGCAAGAACTACTAAGCATCCATAAATAACATATACCCTACACGAACAGACTAAGCATGCCCACAATGATGAGTATGTGTACAAAAATGAAAACAAATAGAGTTCGTTACCAGCCTCTTACCACACCTCAAGTTGTCATTAATCCTCATTATTGCCCTTCACTTGGTGTTTTCGAAACCAAAGAAGAACAACAAATATTTTTGGTGTTTTCGATTTTTAAAAGCAAGAACCAAAAAGGAAAAACAAGGGAAGCAAAATCTTTTTGGTTTTTTCGAATAGTTCAAACAAAGCAAAAAGGGAAAAGCAAACCAAGGCAAAAAGAAGAAGAAGCAAACCAAAAGAAACAACAGAAATATTTTGTCTTTTTGTGTTTTAGAAAGCAAAAGCAAAAAAAGAACGAAAACTAAAAATAGAACGAAACATGAATATACAAAGTACCAACGCAACATGATAAGGAGATGAGTGCGATGTCGGCGTACCTCCCCCCAAGCTTAGGCTTTTAGCCTAAGTGGGTGTTAATCCCAAGCTGTCCAGGATGAAGTGTCACCGTGGTATGACGAGGAGGTACCCTCGTCCTGGTGCGAGCTTGAGTATGTCCCTCCGTAGTGCGCAGCGTAATCGTAGGAGGGCACATCCTCCTAGTGCTGCTCGTGGAAACAGAACAAGTGAAGCTGCTCGTCCACCTCCTCCTTAGAGCGCGACCACGGCCTCCTGTGAACACTAAACAAAGAAGATTGTGGCAAAGGGATCTCCCTCTCATCCCCGTCAGTAAACAGCATCCTATATACTAGACCGTGCAAATCAGAATCAGAAGTGACAAAATGATGAGTTTTCATAGGAACAAGGTCAAGCCTTTGTGGTGCCAATACAATATCATTGGGGTCCACTAAAAGCCCTAATGCATTAACCATACGTGAGGCAATGATGCCCCCCCCATAGATAGGCCCCCTAGCAGCTAGGCGGCGAGCAATAAGCGAGCCAAGGTTGTACAGAGTGTCATTGTTGAGCGCAGCAGCAAGGAAGGCTAAATAATAGTTGGAGATATTACTTGTGTCCTTCCTACCAAGTATGCTAGTAGCAAGATAATATGCAAAGTATCTAAGAGTAGGGAGTTGGATATTTCTTATCTTTCCGCGCTGTGCCACATGGTCATCATCATTGGTCACCCCTCGGTAGAGTTCCAGCAAATCAGTGGATCGCCCTTGAATCTTCTTCACGGTCCCTGTCATGCTTACACCTACCACACAATACGAGTTGCAATGAGGTCTTCATTGTATGATGGCCTAAACTGAGAGGCTGATCTTGAGGGCCTCGACCTCCTAGGTGCATCCCTCTCAAATATCTCTCCAAAGGTATGGTTGTTCATGCTTGCTATTCTGAAATTTAAACACCTATTAAACAAGTGATTGCAAAGTGAATATAATGAAGGGTACTACTCATAGGGACTTTTAAGAGGCCTAAACAAGCATCAAAACTATATATCTAAGCATCAAACAAGCTTACAAGCTCTCATAACCTGTCACCTATAGCAGCAAAGTACTTAAGATATAATCCACTAAACACAAATCTACTTGGACAAGGGGAGGAGTCACATACCAGAGAACAAATGCTCCAAATTTCAGCAACAAGGATGGGCTAGGCAAGGATATCGAAAAAAATCGAGAGAAAGCACAACAAGAACGCGATTTTGAGCAATGAACTGGAGTTTGCTCGGGAGAGAGAAGAAAGTGGCAGGTGAGAGAGTTAGTGGATGGCCAGGGGTGGCCCACACCAAGGCATGGCGCCACCTAGGGCAGGCCGCGCCACCAGGTGGTGAGCCTGCCTGGTGGATCCCCCTGGTACCTTCTAGGCACTCCTCTGCCCCCTTTTTTCACATAAAAATTTAATATGAATTTTCTGGAATTTTTCGAGACACTTTATTTTTGGGCATTTTTTAGGTATGGAAGAATGATTTTCTGATAGACAGATTTTTTTTTGGAAAAGATGCAATGACAAAATAAGGCTAGAACTACAGAAGTTCTAAGACACTCTAACATGCAAGCAACTAACAACAAAGAAAACTAAACGAAAGCAAAACTAAAATGGATAGAATAAAAGTAAACGGAGATAATCACGGTGAAAACATTATTTTGTTCAATGAAATCCTTTTGTTAACAAGGTTGATCAGGTCTTGTCACCAAAACAATTTCATATGAGACAAAACTTGTAATTCCACTAATGATTATGTTACCTCAACTTTGATAGCAATGGTCCCAATCATAAGAGTTTCAAATTTTTCTCTTGGTATGGGACAATATATTTCTCCAACTTGAATGCCCTCAACATGTTCAATTGAACTCAAACCATAAGTCCTTTCAATCTTCTTGGGGAAATAGACAGTATGTTCCTTGTCATTAACATTAAAGGTCACCTTTCCTTGATGACAATTAATAACAGCTCCTGCAGTATTAAGAAAAGGTCTCCCAAGAATAATAGACATATTATCATCTTCAGGCATTTCAAGCACAACAAAATCAGTTAATATCAAGCAATTATGAGCCACTTGAATAGGTACATCCTCACATATACCAACAGGAATAGTGGTAGATTTATCATCCATTTGCAAAGATATATCAGTTGGTATTAATTTTTCTAGTTGAAGCCTCTTATAGAGAGAAAAAGGCACAACACTAACTCCAGCTCCCAAATCACACAAAGCAGTTCTAACATAACTATTCTTAATACAGCAAGGGATAGTTGGAATCCCTGGGTCTCCAAGTTTCTTTGGAACCTTACCATTAAAGGAATAATTAGCAAGAAAAGTAGAAATTTCTTCATTAGGGATCTTCCTTTTATTCAAGACAATATCCTTCATATACTTTGAATAAGGAGGCAATTTAATAGCATTAGTTAAAGGAATTTCCAGGAAAAAAGGTTTCATCCACTCACAACACTTATTATAGTGTTCATCTTTCTTTGACTTGTGTTTCTTATCAGGGAAAGGCATAGGTTTTTGGACCCAAGGTTCTCTTTCACTACCATGTTTCTTAGCAATAAAATCTTCTTTTGTATACTTAGTATTCTTAGTGTGCTTTTAAGGTTCTTCTTCAACTTTTTCTTCAATTGGAGCTTCATTTTCTTCATTACCACTTTCAGTTTCAGCATTAGAAATAGATATACTATTAGGATCTATAGCAGGTTCAGAGGGTTCTACAGTAGTTTTACGTTTCTTTTTCCTTTTCTTACGAGTAGAGCCACTATTTTCGACTTGTTGAGAATCCTTCTCAATTCTTTTGGGATGCCCCTCAGGATATAGAGGATCTTGGGTAGCAGCACCACTTCTAGTTCTAATTTCATAAGCATGTTTTTCTTTAGCAGCGTTAATTAGCAAGTCTTTTTGCACTTTAATGAGTTGATCTATTTGAGTTTGAACCATTTGAAAGTGTTTAACAATCATTTTAACATCATTAGAGGTTCTTTCCACAATATCTTTCAACTCAACAATAGCTCTAGTGTTTTCCATTAGATGATTTTGCACCCTTTTATTAAAATTATTTTGCTTAAGAATAAAGATATCAAATTCTTCTAAGCATTGTTCAGGAGATTTAGAGTAAGGGATATCACCTTCATCAAAGTGTTGGAGAGAGTGTATCTCAATAGTGGAAGAGTAGGGAATAGGCTTACATAATTCTTCTATAGGAGGTAAATTCTTGACATCTGCAGCTTTAATTCCCTTCTCCTTAAGACATTTCTTAGCTTCCTTTATTGCTTCATCATTTAATTCAATAACTCCCCTCTTCTTTGATGTTGGAATAGACACAGGAATAGTTGGTGCAGGTATAATTACTTCAGGTATAGATTGTTCAGGAGGATTCCAATCCTCGTAGTTCTTGCTTATTTTAGCCATTAATTCTTCAGCTTCCTTGGGAGTCCTATTCCTAAAACACACAATCAGCACAACTATGTACGTATGTCCTAGATTCTTCAGTTAGTCCATTATAAAATATATCAAGAAGCTCATTCTTAGGTAATGGACTTCCAGCCTGTGCATGAATCAAAGCACAAAACCTTGCCCAAGATTCGGGCAATATCTCTTTTTCTCCCTGTTTAAAATCAAAAAGTTTCTGCAAAATAGCATGTCTAGCACTAGGAGGAAAATATTTCTGCAGGAAAGTACTAATCAAGCAATCAGGGCTATCAATAGATCCAGGAGGTAAATTACTAAACCAAGTTTTAGCTTCTCCTTTCAGTGAAAAGGGGAAATCTTAGCAACAAAGTAAGTACATCTTAATATCATCAGAAAACAAGCCACTCATGGTAGAAAGTTCATTCATATGTGCTACCGCACTTTCATTCTTAGTCCCACAAAAAGGTTCTTTCTCAACAATAACTATGTATGATAGATCGAGAGAGAAATCATAATCTTTATCTTTAATGTTTATGGGAGAAGCAGCAAACTTAGCAATAGGAGACAATTTGGGTCTAATAGTACGCCTCTCAAGGAGACTCTTAGCAGCGCTCCTATCATGGGTGTTTTTACATTCTTTAATAAATTCACCGGTCATCTCAACATAACCATCTTCAATATCATAACTCTCACTAGACTCAGGTGAACTAACAGGTGTAGTAGTGTCTTCATTAGGAGTTTCAGTATTTCCAGCTATAGTTCTAGTAATCGTAGCATCTAGGAAAGGACCTAATGAACCACTCTTATCAAGCACAGTAGAAGCAGCATCATAAGCATCAGAAGTTTCAGATTCAGCAGTAGTAGCAGTGTGTGTAGCATGTGTATGTGGTGGTGTAACGAGCTTACTCATAACAGATGGTGAATCAAGAGCAACAGAGGTGTTTAGAACAATACCTCTTCTTGTAGTGGATGGTAAAATAGGAACCTTACCATCACGAGATTTACCCATGATGGATGGATAACAATGAACAATAGAGAATCTAAGTGAACTTGATAAATAAAGCTATGCTCCCTGACAACGGCGCCAGACAATAGTCTTGATGACCCACAAGTATAGGGGGTGTATCGCAGTATTTTCGAGGGAAGTGAAACCCAATTTATTGATTCGACACAAGGGGAACCAAAGAATATTTATAAGCCTTAACAACTGAGTCGTCAATTCAGCTGCACCTGGAAACAATCTTGCTCACAGCAGTTTATCAGTAGCAAAAGTTTTGTAGTAGGAATAGTAAAGTAACAACAGTAGTAAAGTAAAGACAACAGTATCAATAGCAGTAAACAGTAGGATTCGAGTGCGGTAGGCATAGGGATGGATGGACGGGCGTTGCATGGACAAGACAATTCACATGGCAATCAGAACATAGGGCAATTGCAGATAAATAAGATAAAGCATCCAAGTACTAGATAATCCTAGGCATGTGTTCCATATATAGTCATACGTGCTCGCAATGAGAACTTGCACAACATCTTTTGTCCTGCCAGCCCGTTTGCAGCGGGGCCTCAAGGGAACTACTGGCAATTAAGGTGCTCCTTTTAATAGAGCACCGGAGCAAAGCATTAACACTCCATGAACACATGTGATCCTCACATCAAAGCCATTCCATCCGGTTATCCCGATTTCTGTCACTTCGGGGCCATTGGTTCTGGACAACAACGTGTGTATACAACTTGCAGGTAAGACCATAAATAATACTATCATAATGAATCAATAAGATGTTTAGATATGAAATCATGGCACTCGGGCCCTAGTGACAAGCATTAAGCATAACAAGTCGCAACAAAGTCATAAAGCACTAATAAAAGATACTAGGCACCATGCCCTAACAATCTGATGCCATTACATGAATGATCTCATCCAATACCTACCATCCCCATAGCCTACAAAGGGGGATTACTCACTCATTGATGGGGGAAACATGGATGGTCGATGGATAAGCGATGGTGATGATGATGGCGATGATCTCCTCCAATTCCCCCATCCCGGCAGGGTGCCAGAACGGAGTTTCTGGTGCTGTTTCGTGGAATCTGGTGGTGGCGGTGGAACGGAACTCCTTCTGGAAAAACATCGAACCCCCCTATTTTTTGGGTCAGAAGGCAACTTATAGGCGAAGAGGGAGACCGAGGGGGTGTCCGGGGCAGCTAGACCACCCCCTGGCGCGGCCTGGGCTAGCACGCGCGGCCAGGTGGTGTGTCCTGGGCCCAGCCCCCCTCCGTCTCGTATTCTAGCTACGGGAGTCTTCTGGTGAAATAGGATTTTTGGCATATTTTCCGGGATTTTTACTGATAGTTGATTTTCAGCACAAAAAGTAGACACCAAGGCAATTCTGCTAAAAACAGCATCAGTCCGTGTTAGTTGCATCCAAATCGTACAAGTTTAGAGAGAAACAATAGCAAAAGTGTTCAGAAAAGTAGATACGTTTTGGACGTATCACCCACCAACGGTCGTGCTGACAGGAAATGTCTGTCAGTGACGTGACTTGACCGTGACTGGTGTCAGGTTACGTCAGAGACCAAGTTCCGGCTTAGTTTGAATTTTGAGCTGGAAACCCAAATACCATATTCATAGGTCCTCATTTTGAGACCCAGATCGTATCTTTTCTTTTGAAGTTTCAGGAACCCTTCAAGATTCTGCAAGAGAAGATCAAGCTAGATGATGATGAATCCGACTTTGGATCTTGAGGCCTCCGGGGGCTGCTGTTGGGGATATACTTTCCGGGTATCCTTATTGTACCTTACTGACCAGGGTGGCCCACTTCGGGTTAGAGCTTTGCTTCCCGGGCGGCCCAGTCAGGGAGAAGAGACGGAGTCCAGTCTGGCTACAGGAAGGCCCAGAAGACTTACCGACATAGGCCCATAGTGTTACTTGTAGTTCAAGATGTACTCTGTAACCGACTCTTAGTCGTAGCCGGATAGATCTCTCCTATAAACCCTTGGCCGGATATCTATATAAGCCGACCTAGGGAGAGCCTTTAGGGCACCCTCACAATAGTCTATAATCTCAACTCGCATAGGCAAAACCCTTGTAACCCAGATTCCGGCTCTGCCATATTATTGGATTGCTAGCAGGAGTAGGATCCGTCCAAAGCCGGCGGATTCAAACCTGGGTAAACTTGTGTGCTCACCGTCCTGGAATACCATACGTCTCACATCCCCTCTTCCACACGCCTCGAGGACCCTCTCATGGCGTACTTGTCATCAATCCGACGACACTGGTCAAGATCACAACCATGAGTAAGATCATCAAACTACCACAAGCTCAACAATCAATCATAAGCTACAACAACAACACAAGTTGCTATTTCAGTTCTCATGCATCCTATTGGTTCTTATTAAGATCCAGGCATGATATATTAAGGGAATAATAAACATCTCCTCAGATTTATACTCAAGTGGAGTATGAAATCATCACATGAGTGAGAGCATATGACCATCTATAAATGAATAAAAGTGTGCCTTAGTATTTTGCATCATACGGAAGGGACAAGAAAATTAAACAGTAGAACAACATATCATACTATTCTAGCACACCATTGTGCACACTCCTCTAAGGAGGCACCACATGTAGGGGTTCGCGTATGAAAACAATAAAAAAATTACCCTACACCCCTGAACCCCTGATGTTGCCAGGACCTATCTATTAGTAATGCAGTAATGGGAGGGCATTTTCGCGAACTTACCCTTGAAGACCGAAAATCATTGTCAACGCTCAGGAGAGCGTGGTTGATGTAGATGATCCGAAGCTGACCTCAAGGTCGTGTTGAAGTCCTCGCGCTCCTGTGGCTCCAACGACTCCTAGTGCCCCAAGTGTGATACCTCGAGGGGAGTTACATGCATCCGGTTCCTGACGATGACTCCCGCTTCCCCGATCCAGCAGCAGTTGCGGAAGTGGAGCTCCTGGATCCAAATCCCGCAGCGCGACGGTGCTCCGCAGTGAAGATGTCTCTCGTTCGTGCAGTTCGAACTTGGGATCACGGTCACGGGAGAGAGAGAGAGGAATATCAATTGGAGGTCTCCCCAAAAGTGAGGAAACCTTTATTTAATATTGTTTGTATTTTCTGGTTAAAATACCCCCACTATATATAGGGGGAGGGGAGGTACTACCTCCCTCAAAGTCCCAGGGTGGGATAAAGGAGGGGAGAGGGGGGCAGCGGCTGGCTGGCCCTAGTGGGCCCCATGCAGGGGGCTAGGACCAGCCGGCCACCCTCTTCCCCTTTCTCTCCTCTTGCCTTTCCCTCATAGGCCCCTCTCCCTCCAGAATTGGACCATTAAGCCTTTTTGACCTTTAATTGATTTTCTCTTTATTAAATAAGTATGAATAAATGATTAAATCAATATTTAACATTCCTTCACATATTATTCAATCTCCGTGGCTATGGGACACCATCCACCTCCACTCCGGACATCCTTCGGACTTACCGAAACACTCTCTAAGCATCATCAAGCCCTTAAGCATGATACCCCATGGTTCAGGAACACTCCAGAAATGGTCGGGACACTCCTGGACCAATGATCGACAGAGGGACCTCGATGGCCATGTGACCCATGTGCATTCCACGAAGATCTTTCGTCGTTTGAATCCTGACTGTCGTGTCTTATTCCTTTTGTCTCTTGATACTTGCATTGGCCGAGATCTGATCAATGACATCACCATGTTGTGTTCAATCTCGTTACCAAACAATGCTACTTGACTGATTTCGACAAGTGATATCCCTATGATCAAATCGCACGCTGTGTAGCTATTGGATATAACTTCTCTGAGTGGGCCCTCAAGTATCTTTTCCATCACGCTGATGGACAAATCCCGCTCTTGACATATATTGCCTCTACGGTTCCTTCGAATACCTGAACATACATTTATGATCATTGTATTACCAAGTGAAGTCTGATGCTATCTAAGCATTCTCTAGAGACCGTGATTGATATAGTCTCACGGTCTAAAGAATAGTCTACGAAGTCTATTGTAATCATCGTAACTTGAACTTCATGACATGATCAGGTCACGATGTTTAGGTTGGGTATGAACAGTTCGCAGCATAGAAAACAAAAAATTTCTTACGATGGGAACTATTATACGCCAAGATCTATCTATTAGATACAAACAACGAGTGGATATACATCCATAGAGAACATACCCTTGAAGACAACAAAGCTTTGTTAATGAGATGGAACTCGTGGATGATGTAGTCGTAAACATGCCGATCTCAAGACCGTGATGAAGTCCAGCAGGTCCAGTAGGTCCAGCTCTAGCACGTCCATCAGATCCAGCTCCAGCAAGTCCAGCACCACCAAGCCCAGCACCGCAAAGAAGCGGTGCGTCCGTGATCGCACACACATCCGACACCCCGACAACCTCCATCCCTCGCTCCAGCAAAGCAGCAAAAGCAGCAACTCCTTTCCAGATAAAGCCACTGGGAACATTTATCTCGCTAATCCAAGACCATGGGGAAAAATACTAGAGGGGGAGAGAGATCCTTCATGAGGAGGTGTGAGGAAGAAGGAGTGAGAGGGGGTCCTTTTACAGGAGGAGGGCATAGCCCCTTCCCATGGCCGGCGCCCATGGAGGGTGCCCCTTCACCTCCCTCATTCATGTGGTGGTAACCCCCTCCACATAAATATGCCCCTTCACATTCTCTATTAAAGTCTCCACTTTAAATGCATTAAATTTCTCCAAATTTAATGCTCTCTCATATAATAAAACTCTTTTATTAATTTTATTTAGAATTTTGTTAATTACTTTAATTAACAAACATTCATATGAAACTCCCTGGAACATTTCAATATTACATGCAGAACCAATTTCAGCAATTTCACCCGAAACAGTTTCGGTGTCTATTGAAATAATTCCAGTGCTTTCTTAAATCTTTACCTAAAACATATTTGCTCCAAATTGTGTCGGTATCCCTTAAGTGTGTCATCCTACGGTTCACGAATAATGCAGACATGATCGAGACCCCTCTCCGATCAATAATCAGCAGCGGGACCTGGAGATCTGTACTGACTCCCACATATTCAATGATGACTCTTGTGATCGTGTGAACGTTTAACGTCGTAACTAAATCCCTTTGTCTCACAATATATTACATGTCCAAGGTTCGATCATCGGCATCCAAATACCTAGTTTGATCTCGTTACTAATATGCACTCTTTTCTCTTTCCCGTGATATAACATTCTAGTGATCACATCACTTACTTGCAAGCTATTCTCAATGTGATATCGCCGAGAGGGCCCAGAGTATATCTATCCGTCATCGGGATGGACAAATCCCACTCTTGATCTATGAGCCTCTACATAACACTTTCGTAGCACTGAACCCACCTTTATAATCACCCTTTCACGGTGTGACATTTGATGTTATCAAGATACTCTTCCAGTGTTAGTGATTAACATGATCTCATGGTCTAAGGACTAGGATTACTTCATTAGATGTTATAGCAATATAAACACAATGACTTTGATCGTAATGCTATACTTCGGATAAATTTTCGTCACATCATTCCACTAATGTTGTGACCTCGTTATTAAACAACATCTAATGTCCATGATCAGGAAACCTTGACCATCTTGTTAATCAATGAGCTAGTTTATAAGAGAGGCATAACTAGGAACTTTCCTTTTGTTTATTAAACACACATGTATTAATGTTTCCAAATTAATACAATTATAGCATGCAAAATAAACATTTATCATAAACAAGGAATACGATAATAACCACTTTATTATTGCCTCTCGGGCATATTCCCTTCAGTCTCCCACTTGCACTAGAGTATTAGCACACTTTGAACCACACCTAGTTTGATAACAAACTACTTAACACAAATGCTCTCCTTTGCTACTACTATAGCAGTCATATACTTAGCCTTTTTGTTGTAGTATCCGTCACAATATCTCAACTTTGGAACTCATCCAAATCCATCATGGAACATCCTTTCCATTACATTGTGCCACCCATAGTCTAAACTGAGAAAAAATTAATTTGTATCTTGTGACAAAACTAGTATGAGTGTAACAATTTACAGTGAACTACCTTTAACTATTTGTCACTTATACATGATATATTCTTAGTTCTTCGAAATCTCATAAGAATATCTTTACTATCGTCCAATAATCATCTTATGAATCATTCTGGTATGTACTCATAACATTTAGAGCATAGGACAGATCTGGATATATACATATCACGGTATAATCTATCAAAATCTTCATGTGATTTTACTCACCAAGTGTTGAAACACTTGAATCTTGATACAATCCTTTCCATGCAGCAAGAACCTTTCTTATTGTTTCCATATTGAACCCTTTCAATATCTCATATATGTACGTCTGGCACAACCATATTAGCGCCTCAATCTATCCATATGGACATTGATGCCAAATATTCCGGTTTTGCCCAAGTCTTTCATCGAAATCCTATTTTAGTGAAATTCTTAACTTGTGTCAATAAAATATACATCATTTCCAATCAACAATATGTACTCTGCATAATGTATTGGAAATTTGTCTCAGCGCTCCCACTTAATTTCTTGCAAATGCAAGCATCTTCATCGTCTCCGATGAAATTAAACTCGTTTAACATTTTCATCATGGCGAAGATTCCAACTCCGCTATGCTCACTTCAACTATTGAAGTTTGCATGACTTTTAGCACCCTTTGAGTTAACAAAACCCTTCGGACCATGTCATGTACACATCCTAGGTAACCATTCTATTAGAAGAACCTTGTTTTGTTTATTCAACTACCATATATCAAATTATATGTAGTGGTTGCTACATTAATCCGTCAAGACTAAATATCGCTATGAAAGATCAAATCTTGTCAGAGTCAACTCCTTGAACATCACCGTAGACTTCTTTCCGACATGTCGACTATTTCATAGATGTTAAACATCCATGTCTATTTCCTTATGGATCTAAACACGACCGATAGGCTTCACGCCTTTCCGGAGGGCTTCCAAGTTCAGAAACTTGATTTCTCGTGTATGTATACGATCACAGATTTTATGACTTCTAGTCATATTATGGAGTCAGGGGCCATCATCACTTATTTGCATGCAGTCGGTTCATCATTGTCAAAACAATAACGACTTGTTTATCAAATCTTACTATTTGATTCTTACCTGATGCATACAATTCAAATAGGAACTGTAATCTCCAATATCACACCCTTCGTAATCACGGGAGCCATGAGCATTGTGGCTGCCACCAGGACACTTTCCGGCTCTGTGCTACTTAGCACATATAGCTAAGGTTCAACAACCTTATCAAAGTTCTATTGTCCTCCCACTTAACTTTTCGTGAAAAAATCCTTCTCAAGAAACATGTCATTCCAAGCGACAAACTCTTTAGTCCTTGGTGTTATGGAGGAATTCCCAACAAATTCTTTGGGATAACCTACAAAGACATGCTTATCCGACTTTGGTTGTAAACATTTTACTTATGCATAGCATACCAAAATTTAAGAAAAGACAATTAGGGTTTTATCCCAAACCATAACTCATATGGTGTCATTTCAACGGATCACGACGGTGCTCTTTTCAATGTAAAAGCGGTAGTCTCTAAAGCTTTAATCCTTAAAACATAATGGCAGTTTTATAAATGACACCTTTGATCTTACCATGTCAAACAAGGTTTGATTTGATCTCTCGAACATACCATACTCCTGTGGTTTATCGAGAAATGCAAATTCATGGAACAATTCCTGAAATCTTAGGTGTTTTGCTAAACCTGTAACTCAAATATCTTCCTTTATGATCAAATCATAAACTCTTTTATTTTCTTGTTACAATGATTTTTCACTTTATCTTGAAAGTCTTTGAACAATTTTCAAATGTTTCATACTTCTTCCTTATTAAGTAAATATATAGATATATTCACTCAAATTTCTAGAGAAAGCATATGAAGCAAAAAGATCCATCGCATATGGCTACACATAATGGACTATGCACATCAGCATGCACAATTTCCAATAAGCTAGGCATCCGTTCCTCTTTGGCCTATGAACGGAGTTTCAATTATCTCGAGGAAAGTTTCACAAGCGTCAATTGATCAAAATCAAAAGACTCCAAAAATCCATCAACATGGAGTTTCTTCATGTTTACTTTCCAATATAATTCAAACAACGATGTCACTTCATAAGTGATCTTCCAATCATTTGTCTTATGACATTTTAGCAATAATGTTTATGGATGTGATTTATCCAACTAGACTTGTAAAAGTTCATCCATCCTTTATGGAATACGGTAATTATTTGAACAACCATTGTTCTCGTAATATAGGAACAAAATATCAATTATTAAAACAAATCTTGAAGGCTAGGTTTGGCGACAACGAAAAACACAATAACAATTTATTTGTTTTTGATGAACATCATCACTTATTCTCTTGCTAGTTACTTAGGTCGTTGTAGTTCATGAATTGTGTTGTTCTGCATGACACTTCACACCAACCAATTCGGTATCCAATACCGGTATCTAATACCTAAGAACCACATTGTTTAAAAAGCAAGGAATACATCCATAACATGTATATCTTCTATATACCTAAGCCGGACATCTCCAACCTTTTCTTTCCTGCCAAATATTTTATAGATTCTCTTTCAGCAATTCCTTTTCTTTTAAAAGAATATATCAACATCAATAGTGGTGTCATTAACATGACACATAGTACAAAGTGTATATAGTCAAATACTAATACCTTTGGACTTGCACTTTGAAGTGGATCACCATCATCAAATGTTTGGTGTTCTTTCAAAAATCCATTCTTTAGTAATCTATTAGTGTAGTAAACATTCTACTTACATCTTCTATTCATCCTTATCATGACAACTTTCATGATCAAGCTACTATAGCCTATAAGGAAGAATGACGAGTATAATTTTAGTTCCCGAAACCTTCTGGGAGATCCGGATGCCTAGCATCTCCATCCTTCACAAATTCTCATACAATATGAGAACATGTATTTTGCTAAATTATACTCTATCATAATGCAACCAAAAACATTGTTTCAGATATCACAATATCTTCCACACATGATGGTTTCTGAAATCATTCTTTTATCTCCTAGATAACCTTGATATTAAAACAATTTTTGAATATCAAGAATCATGGAGGCAAACATGATACTTTAGATACTAACACTGGAATTGTTACTCTTGGTTTAATACTACTTATTAAACTTCATGGAGTAAATAGAGTTTGCTGAAAGTTTGCAATAGGACTTCTAAACTTTAAATTGACATTCAAAACAATACGATACCAGTTCATAAAGTAAATATCCAGAATTCTATAGTTCTATTATCTCAATTAAAACAAAGCATAAGGTAGTAAATAGATGCCAATGACTACAACAAATTATGCAAATTCACTTTGATTTAGTTTATGACAAATTTGGTTCGACTAATGCAAATTAGAAATGAACTCCCACTCAAAAACAACATCCCCCATGCCTTTTTGGTGATTACATGAACCAAATCCACTACACCAAGTCCGATCATCATGTGAGTCGTGTAGCTTCAAAGGCGAGAACAATATGGGCATCACATCAACTATATGACTCATGCTTAACCTTTCAGTCCATGTTCCGAGGCCATGTCTGTACATGCTAGGCTCGCCAAGTAAGAACCTTAGTACTCGCATGTGTAAAACAATCATACACCCGTTGTATGAAAGCACAGAGTCGAGTACACCGGATCATAACGTGATGTCTCGAAACACGATCCATAGAACAATGCATACTTAAGGAAGAACACATTTTATCTTGATATTTTAATGAGGGATCATCTTAGAGTGCTACTAAAAATGCCAAACTAGCCATATAAGATGCAAACATCATATGTGTAAAGTGGAATGATATGGTCCATGCATTTGATCACCATCATGTGCATCATGGTATGATCTCTATCATTCCTTTGTGTGTAAGGCTAAGATCTATGGAACTTACACGTTAGGTGTGTTGTAAGGGTATCAACTATACGTCAACTTACAACATTTCCATATCATGACACTAGCCCAACAACAATCTAAACTAGACGCCTCTAATTTATCCATTGCAAGTTTTATGTGGCTTAGGGCTTTCAAAGATAGAACCGATCTTACGTATGAACATGGAACCACAACGATGATAACTAAGTTATTAGCAACTCGTTGTAAATCAGATATTGACTATAGTAGGAGAGACAAACACCCGCCAGCCACTTATGCAAAACTAGTTACATGTCAGTCGTGGAACCGATCTTATGCGCGATGACATGTAAAGTTGGTCCGGGCTGCTTCATCCCACTATGCCACCAATATCCAAAATACATGAAAGAAGCAATAACATGATCATCATCGCCCACATATAAACATATGTGTACTACCCGTGCAAAGCACCTACGCATAGATCAGACTCTGATACCACTGAATGGTTCGCAGCATAGAAAACAAAAAATTTCCTATGATGGGAACTATTATACGCCAAGATCTATCTATTAGATACAAGCAACAGGTGGATATACATCAATAGAGAACATACCCTCAAAGACAACAAAGCTTTGCTAACGAGATGGAACTCGTGGATGATGTAGTCGTACACTTGCCGATCTCAAGATCGTGATGAAGTCCAGCAGGTCTAGCTCCAGCACGTCCATCAGATCCAGCTCCAGCAAGTCCAGCACCACCAAGTCCAGCAAAGCAGCGGTGCATCCGTGATCGCACACACGTCCAGTACCCCGACAACCTCTATCCCTCGCTCTAGCAAAGCAGCGGAAGCAGCAACTCCTTTCCAAATAAAGCCACCGGGAACATGTATCTCGCTAATCCGAGACCATCAGGAAAAATACTAGAGGGGGAGAGAGATCCTTCACGAGGAGGTGTGAGGAAGAAGGAATGAGAGGGGGTCCTTTTATAGGAGGAGGGGGTAGCCCCTCCCCATGGCCGACACCCATGGAGGGTGCCCCTTCACCTCCCTCATTCATGTGGTGGTAAACCCCTCCACATAAATAAGCCCCTTCACATTCTCTATTAAAGTCTCCACTTTAAATGCATTAAATTTCTCCAAATTTAATGCTCTCTCATTTAATAAAACTCTTTTATTAATTTTATTCAGAATTTTGTTAATTACTTTAATTAACAAACATTCATATAAAACCCCCTGCAGCATTTCAATATTACATGCAGAACCAATTTCAGCAATTTCACCCGGAACAGTTTTGGTGTGTATTGAAATAACTCTAGCGCTTTCTTAAATCTTTATCTGAAACATATTTGCTCCAAATGGTGTCGGTATCCCTTAAGTGTGTCACCCTACGGTCCACGAATAATGCAGACATGATCGAGACCCCTCTCTGATCAATAATCAATAGCAGGACCTGGAGATCCCCCACATATTCAATGATGACTCTTGTGATCATGTGAACCTTTAACGTCATAACTAAATACCTTTGTCTCACGATATATTACATGTCTGAGATTCGATCATCGGAATCCAAATACCTAGTTTGATCTCGTTACCGACATGCACTCTTTTCTGGTTCTCGTGATATAACATTCTAGTGATCACATCACTTGCTTGCAACCTATTCTCAATGTGATATCACCGAGAGGGCCCAGAGTATATCTATCCGTCATCGGGATGGACAAATCCCACTCTTGATCCATGAGCCTCTACATAACACTTTCGTAGCACTAAACCGACCTTTATAATCACCCTTTCAAGGTTGGACGTTTGATGTTATCAACATACTCTTCCAGTGTTAGTGATTAACATGATATCATGGTCCAAGGACTAGGTTTACTTCGTTAGATGTTATAGCAATATAAACACAATGACTTTGATTGTAATGCTATACTTCAGATGAATGTTCATCACATCATTCCACTAATGTTGTGACCTCGTTATTAACAACATCCAATGTCCATGATCAAGAAACCTTGACCATCTTGTTAATCAATGAGCTAGTTTATAAGAGAGGCATAACTAGGAACTTTCCTTTTGTTTATTAAACACACATGTATTAACGTTTCCAAATTAATACAATTATAGCATGCAAAAAAAACATTTATCATAAACAAGGAATAAGATAATAACCACTTTATTATTGCCTCTTAGGCATATTACCTTCAGGGTACTGGTTCATCATCTCATTCTCGGAATGAGTTGACTTCATTTCCAACTGGCGTAAATGTCACATGATTAGGAAACCTTGATCATCTATTGACCTATGAACCAGTGACTAGAGTTTCACCGGGAACCCCTGGTTGTTTATATATCACACGTGTATTGATGTTTCCTTTCAACACAGTTATAGCATGATATAAAAATTAATCATAAACTTTATGAAATATGATAATAGTCCTTATCACAATTTGTCTCTAGGGAATATTTCCAATAGTCTCCCACTTGCACTAGACTACAAATAAACTAGCTGCATTTGTTCTTAATCATTGACACCATATATCCCGGTCCTCTAAACATGCCTTCTCATGGAAGAGGTTGAGTCTTGGGCCTATACTTTACAGTTCCCAAATCCTTTGCAACTTACTAATGTCACCTTGATTGACACTAATACTTTATCATCACATGATAACATCTTTGTGTATGCATCATTGTTATGGCAGCAGAACAAGGACGGTTTCCAGGAGCCTATAGTGACTTTAGATCAACCTCATGGGCTTTGTCATGGGCACTATGCCCTGGGACACATCACTCTACGTTAAAGACGAACTAGTCCCGCCATAACAGTATACATCACTACAGATGGTACCCTTATCTTCTATTATAAATGTATCCATCAAAACACTAGTGCACCTTGTGCAACTTTTGATGGTTTTTGTTCACCTCGCTTCCTACTTTACTTTAGTCAGCATTATCGATATAGGAGTTTCCAATCTTCTTACAACATAACCCTTTATGCTTTTAAGATATGTCATCCTTCATGGATTTGGAAAACATGTCTACAGTTCTCAATTAGACACCATGGACAAACTTAGCTCAATGTTCTATGATTCATACTTAATCACTTTTCAAATGTTCCTTCTTAGATCATATGTTATGTTAAGTTATGACCATAGTTTTCTAAGATAGAACCTATGTCTCAACATAGTGGATGATGATCATCCTTTTCTTTCTTTTAACCATTGATGTAAAACTTATGCTATTCCTTATTTGAATTGACCAAGGACTAGTACTTAGTCAATTCCTATTCTAAAACTCCTTTTAGAATCCCTTTAGGAATACTACATAATATCGTAATATACTTATTATCAACTTCTAATCCCTATAAATCATTATTTATCGGTACTTGTGCTTTCATTCTTAATGTGTCGTTTACACACTTAAGAATCAATCATTAAGCTCCCACTCAAAATATGATTCCAACATATCTGAGTATGAGTCATTACTCCTACTCAAAACGAGTTCCCGACATATTAGAGTTCGAGACTTATATTGCACCCACTCAAAAATATTTCATTCACATATTTTTTTAGGAAGACTTTCATAGTTCCCACTCAATTTCATGCAAATTACATATCCATTTACTATTTTGAACAATTTCAAAATCCTTTGATAAATTATCAAACTGAGAGATTTACTATGAGATACTAGTATGTTACTAGTTTTAAATCCATTAGACTTTCAGCACACTTGAATCAAATTCATTTGAATTTTTCCAATACATTATTCATGACAAATCGTGCCTTTGTCATTCACCTTTTCCTTCATGACTTTGCAGTCGTTTGCAAAATTCAAGTAACCCCTTTACTTGTTAAGATTCAACAATGAATTGCGTTCTAATTGTAAGTGAAAATTTCTTTTAGGACTTCTCATAATTTTAGTTCACCATTATTTCCTTAGTAGTTCGTAGGTATGTCAAATTCCAGTAATCCTGACAAATGTTTCTCAAATGTATCCATACAATATGTGGAGTACATTTTGAATCCTACTTTATGTAGCGAAAACACCAGTGGGGAAAACACAATGATCATTATCATTGATTCTTTCTTTATGAAGAGAATTGTTCAGGAACACTTTCTGTTGTGCTTCTCAACACTCTAATGCAGGGTTTTGAATCCTCATCGTGTTTTCCACTATCTTCCAAAAGCTTCACATTCAAGAACTTAAACTTTCTCGAAAACCACCAAAACTTTAAGCCATACTAATTTTGCCTTTCTTTTGGTTCTAGCCATGGAGTTCGTATTCATTTTCCAATGAATACTCTATGAGGACTTATTCGCTATTGTTTTGGTGATATCGAATAACTCCAAAACTTTTCACGACGATCCATACAATATATGGCGCCGATCTCACAAATTCAAATGGTTCGCTTTATATTCTAATTAAGTGCTAACTATTTCTAATTAATGGTCTTTACACTTACACTACAACGATTTATTTGGTGCCATCTATTTACCCACTTTGATATCAAATATCATACTGCGATGCTTTGCATTTTGACACTTCAAACGCAATATTATAACATATATAAAATTGTATATCAAATATATACCTTTGTCATCGATGACCTCACCCGCAATGGGTTCAACCTTCACATTCCTGAGATGTGATATGAACCTGTGGAAATCCTGTGTTTCCGCATCGCCTCTCATGATGCAAATCCTACCATGTGCTTGGTAGCTTGGTGGTAGCGACCGCAACACAACTCCATTTGCAAAAGAGCTTGTCTTCCAGCTATCGAGGAAGTATGCATGCCTCATGTATGCATCATGCATGCGCTCCAAGTGGTGTTCAAGTGAAGAGTTTTCTTCCATCTTAATGGAGAGGAAATCTCCCATCAGCTCATGCTCCCATATGCATGCATGTTCCACGAAATGTGTCCTAAGCTGTACCATTACCGTACGAGGGTCAAGATTACCCACGACTGGCCACAGCTCATCCACCATCCTGAAACGCATCATCACTGATATGAAGGTGGACATCTCACGACGGTAATAGCGGTTTTCCCACTGCTTTGGGGTTTTGATACCTTTGATCCAGATTACAGATGTAGTATAGCTTGTTATATGTTGATCCAAATTCTACAAAGTAAAGTCCAACTTCTAACGGAGCGGAACGAGGCCCGTCACTAGAGGCTTGGGCTGATGATTTCACAGATGCAACTTTTCCCAGCCGGCGGCTTACAAGAGGTTTATATAGTGGTGGTAACCTAGGTAATCAACAATCTGTGGTTGTGTAAACACTCCTCATTATAGTGAAGTTTCACTAGCTGGCGCCCATGGTTTTTTCCTCTCTTTGTTGGAGAAGTTTTTCCATGTTAAATATGTGTCCCCTTTGCTGTGATTCCTTTATTATTCTTCGTTATTTGATTGTCACAAATCTAACATAGCTCTTTTTCCCTAGTAGACCTAGGTTATCGAATCCTCGGGAAGCAGATGCATAATGAAGTTACTTTAATGGACCTTCGGGAGTTTTAGAATTCCTTTTGTATTTTTACCAGACCAAGAGTTTGTGTATTTTTGTTGTTGTCGATGATGGAGAGATAGGGCCTAGGGCGTTCGGTTTCACCTGTAGCTGTGCAAAACACTGATGGGAATAAAATATAAAGATAAAGTATGCATGTAATTGTTAGAGAAAGAAAAATTATATGTGGGCAGTGCATCCATAATTGCTACTTCCTCCGCAACTGCTTATAGCAATAACCTACTAGTCTCATCCATAGAATAAATAGAACTAATGATATGCATAGTGACTTCACTGCTAATCCCAAGTAAATCCCTCACATACAACCGTACTACCCCTTCTGTCACTGGGGTTCCCAACCTACAGATTAGTCATTACTCATACTCCCTATACCTGGCTCAATCCTCGGGGTCTTGGGTACCTGACAAGTCCTTAGATTGAGGCAAGAAAGGATACAATAATCATCATGTCATACAAACTAATACATGATCCCATCTATGATAAATAAATGCACAAAAGCTACATGGCTAGGCCGAAGCCCTTAGCCCAAGGAGAATTACTCACACATAGAGATGAGATCAACAATCACAAACATTATAATGGAAATCATGTGATTGATAGAAAATAGTATTACAATGTCGCCAATCGAAGATGATATCTACTATTACAAGTGATGAAATATGGCTATGGTGGTGGAGAAGGGCTTTTGAGATTAGATCTAAGTCTATTCTTCAGACGGCTCTTTGGTGTGGTGGATAGAGATCTGGAGGAAGCTGATGATCTCGGGCAGGGACTCTCGAGGCTCTTTTTTCTTCGCCCAAGGCTTCTTTATATAGGGGTCCCTTCATGAAAGTTGTTTTGTTTGACCTAGCGGTGTCATTGGCAACTATACGGCCGGAACTATACAGCCATAATTTTATTCTGATCGTATAGTTGGCCGTTAAAGCGTCTTCCTCCGACTCACGACTCCTGGTTTCTTCTGGTTGTTGGAAATCTCGTATCTTTGAATTTAATGTAGTGATTACCATCATCAAACGTCATTATCTGTACAGGAAAAAATGGAAAAGGAAGAATTGCATACCCCTTTCTTCAAACATCATTATTAGGCATTAGTGGCAGGGTTTAGAGAGATATTTCATAAAAAATATGAATAATATCCAGTTTAAATGTGGACGTAGATGGCTATATTTTAGAGCCATCAACCTCCCCAAGCTTAAACTTGATCGTCCCCGAGCAAGAAAACTAAAATCAAAAAGGAACTCAGCATTCAAACTAAAATAACGAGATGGTGATCTTACTCATGATTAATAGTCTCATGTTTTCTCCACATCATAAATCTGAAAAACTTCAGCATAAATAGAGTAATGGCAAGCATATCATATGGGTTTCATGCATCCTTATAGTGCAGCAAAATTATTGTAAACATGGATGATTCAAATGAGTAAACTTTATTCCATGTCAAGTAATCAACTCATAGGCTTGTCTTTGAACGATAAAGTATAATCATGTAAATTAAGAGTGTGAGAGTTGTCATGAAAAGCATATACACTAGAGCATCTTAATTCTCCCACATCAATGAATCAAGACTTTGCAAGCACTACTTTTCTATTCATTGTCCTTCAAGAATTTCAGTTTTTAAGTAATTGAGAGCATGCCAAAAAAAATATTAGTTTATCGGGCTGTGATGGACACTCATGGCATCACTAAGGTTTTTGTTCCTTTTGCATAATGATTACTCATAACAGCCAGATGAGTGATTCCATCATGAACACAGCTACCCGGGAGTTCCAAGAATCTTACCCACTATAGCATTGCTGCTACATGTGTTTAATCAACTCATAGCCAAAATCTAGGAGTTTCCTCCATGAAGATTGTTCATAGGCCAGCGAAGTTGTTGGCATCGCATGAAGTTTGACACGCATAAAGCTATATCTTTCTTATAATTAAGAGTAAATTGCAGGAACCTACCACAATTCAGGCTGTCAGAATGAATCAGTACCAACATTTATAATTTTTGCACATCAGTACCGATTTTAAGTCACAGCGTTGCGAATCGCACCAATTCACGGATAAGGGCATTTTGATAGAGGCTATAACAGTTGGAACCCACGTGTAAGAGCTGGCATGGCAGCCAACATGGAGAACTACCTCAGGTGGAGGTAGGGCCCGCCCGTCATCCACCCATCTAAATTCCCATCCTCTTTCTAAAAATTAAATAATAAAATAAAATAAATAAAGCTAACACCACCGCGTCCTCAACCTCCAACCCGTGCACATGAGCTCGTCGCGGCGGGCGAACCCTTCTCCAAGCACCACCGCCGCTGTCCCGTCCTCGCCGCCGCTGCATTACCTCCCGGGGAGCCTGCCTCCATCGTAGCCCTACTTTCGCCGCGGCCCCCAGCGATGCCTGCACACGCTCGTGTGCTCCACCCGCACACACCCGAGAGCGCTGCCCGTGCAAGCCCAGGAGCTCCGTCGGGGCCCCAAGCCTGGCCAGCACTACCCTTCTCCAAGCATCGTCACCGCGCCGCCGCTGGTCCGACCCTCCTGCCGTCGTGTTGCCTCCTAGAGAGGATGCCTTTATCGCTCCCCTGCCTCCGCCATAGCCCCAAGCTCGACCAGCGACACCCTCACATGCTTAGGAGCACCGTCGCGCATGCCCTGAAGCACCGCTGCAACCCCAAGCCGGCGACCGATATATGCAGGGATGGCGACAACCGGGAGGAGTAAGGATGGTGAGTTTTGTTCGGGAACACCCCGTGCGTCCAGCGACCGGCAGGATCCAGGGGCGGGGGGATCCAGGGGCAGGGGAGTGGCAGCACGCGGGATCCAGGGCGGCGGTGGGATCCAGGGGTAGGAGAGAGAAAAGGTAAGGAAGGAGAGAGAGAAGATGCTGATGTGGAAAATTGTGTTGCCAATTCAGCTCTTACAAGTGGGCCCCAACTTTCGGTGTTGCTGTCAAAATGCTCTTATCCGTGAATTAATGCGTGTGGCGCCCCGCAAAAAACCATTACTAGAAAATCGCTGTGTTTTTGTGCATTGCATCATCATGACGGCATGCTCATGTCATCATGCCACATTGCATTTGAGCATCGTCATGGCAGCATGCATATTTTTGACTAAAACTATTTTCGAAAAAGCCTACCTTTGTTTCAAAATATCCCCCCGTCTTTATTTCAAATCATAACCCCGGGCTGTCCGGAATATTTTGTTTCGTCTGCAAACGGTTTTCAAACGCCCCGTTTTAAACAAATCAAATTTTATATTATTTTTAGGGGGCAGCCCGCCAGGCCCGAACCGGCCTAGCCGGCCACCCCCAAAATATCCTAACCAAACCCTAGCCGACCACCCCCACCTAATCCTCCACCCCGCGCACACCTGCCCAAAACTTCCAGCCTCCACCTCACCTGAACCACTCACATCTCGCCACCTCACCCCACCCACCAATCCTAGTCGCACACGCGCTAAACACACACCACACACGCGCACGCAGTGCGTGGCCACCTCCATACCGCAACAACCGCGCGGCTTGCCTCCCCTCACACGCACGCCACCCACCCCGCCAGTCTGGCCCACTCCAGCCCCACCTAGGCGCCCCCATCGGGCCCACCTGCACATGCCGACAACCGCCCAACACCACCTGCCCGTCGCACTCGCCCACACGCACGCGCATGCCTCCTGCCCACATCCCCGCGCGCGTCTGTCCCGGGCCCCACCATCCCGCTCCCAGTCACCGCCCTCGACCCGCTCTTCCTCAACCCCGCTCCCCACCAACCCCGCATCGTCCACCTGGGCTTCGCCCGCCGCCCACCTTGCTCGACCCCGCCGCCAGGGAGCCGCCTCCCTCTCGCATCATGGCACCGTCCCCGCCGGGACCTCTTCGGCCGCTCGAGCCGAGCCCCGCCATCACAGCCCCGGCCCGTTCCCACCTCCCCGTCAAGGCCGCCGTCGGCCGCCACCTCCTCCACTCCGTCTCCTCCGCCTGACGCCCTACACAACCCCGGCCGCACGTCCTCAACTTCCGCCGCCCCCTCTGGATCCGCCGCCGCCTCCGCACCACCTCTCCTCCGACCGGCGCCCCGCTCCTCTTTTTCCTTTGCCCTTTGTCGGCACCCCTTTTATTTTAGCAAGTTTGACGTCGTTAGCAGGGTTACCCTTCCGGCTTGGCCTAGGCAGGGTTATGGACTCCATTGGTTATTCTTTAGGGCTCTTAGCCCCATTTGCATTTTGTCCGTAGTCGGACGTTCTATCGATTTCAAGGTGATTTGGATCTTTGTATTGTATATCTGTATTCTTGACTCGTGGAGTCGTGTTGTATATACATCTGTTCCGTGGGTCCCATCGAGGACTGTTGTGTAATGGTATTACTTCGTTTTCCACCTGCACGGAAGTGCCTGGTGGGCGTCCTTGAATCGTTTCTATGCGGGTTTGGCGGGAAGCGCTAAAACTTGCATAGGGCCGATTTGTGGGTGTTACAGAGTGGTATCAGAGCCCAGTAGTTACGATACCCCACAAGTCCAGCCTGTAGGATAACCTAGCTAACGGTCAAAGTAGAGTGTCAAAACTATTTTGCAAAAATCGGTTGGATAGATCTGATTAGGTCTGCTTTTACTCCTTACCCCTCCGCTTTTCTCCTCTTACCTCTGCGTGTTTTGAATCTGCTCTCTTCCCTTTCTTCAAGTCCAGGATTTCTCGTGGTTGGGTTTCCGTCGTACCATCAGGGTTTCGCTTCCTCCTTTGGTAATGGAGCTTCTACATCCGGTCTTCTTGCTATTTGAGGGATCCTTCATCTGTTGGACTTCTCTCTGTTCCTCGTTGTGCCTTCCGGTGTTTTCTGACGCGACGACATCAGCTACGCCAGATCCGATGAAGAGCCTGCATCACTCCTTTGTTCTGAACCTCGATTGTCGAGATCTTCATTCTAATTCTGAGAGTTGGTTGCATAATTCACCTATTCGTGTGCAGAGTAATGGTTTGGGTGCGTGATGGACTGATCACCATCCGACTACTCTTATCATTCGCTTTTGTATATTGAATTGGTGGATCCAGCAATTTTACTCCGTCCACGGAAGCAAGAGGCGGCTTTATTGTTGATACCTCTACCTTCGTCCTCTGTTAGCGGAGTGTTCTCCCGACGATCACGGACAACGACCTCTTGTTAGTGGTGTCACGAGGATCTACACGAAGCGAGAAGATTCAGATCGCCGACCTTCTTCCCGGTACCATGAGGAGGATCTCGAGGGCGAGATCCATTGTTAGTGGTGTCGAATTGTGGCGCCCCGCAAAAAACCATTACTAGAAAATCGCTGTGTTTTTGTGCATTGCATCATCATGACCGCATGCTCATGTCATCATGCCACATTGCATTTGAGCATCGTCATGGCAGCATGCATATTTTTGACTAAAACTATTTTCGAAAAAGCCTACCTTTGTTTCTAAATATCCCCCCGCCTTTATTTCAAACCAAAACCCCGGGCTGTTCGAAATATTTTGTTTCGTCTACAAACGGTTTTCAAACGCCCCGTTTTAAACAAATCAAGTTTTATATTATTTTTAGGGGGCAGCCCGCCAGGCCCGAGCCGGCCCAGCCGGCCACCCCTAAAATATCCTAACCAAACCCTAGCTGACCACCCCCACCTAATCCTCCACCCCGTGCACACCTGGCCAAAACTTCGAGCCTCCACCTCACTGAACCACTCACATCTCGCCACCTCACCCCACCCACCAATCCCAGCCGCACACGCACTCAACACACACCACACACGCGCACACAGTGCATGGCCACCTCCATACCGCAACAACCGCGCGGCACGCCTCCCCTCATGCGCACGCCACCCATCCCGCCAGTCTAGCCCACACCAGCCCCACCTGGGCGCCCCCATCGGGCCCACCTGCACATGCCGACAACCGCCCAACACCACCTGCCCGTCGCACTCGCCCACACGCCCGCGCACGCCTCCTGCCCACATCCCCGCGCACGTCTGTCCTAGGCCCCACCATCCCGCTCCCAGTCGCCGCCCTCGACCCGCTCTTCCTCAACCCCGCTCCCCACCAACCCCGCATCATCCACCTGGGCCTTGCCCACCGCCCACCTTGCTTGACTCCGCCGCCAGGGAGCCGCCTCCCTCTCGCATCACGGCGCCGTCACCGCCGGTACTTCTCCGGCCGCTCGAGCCGAGCCCCGCCATCACAGCCCCGGCCCGTTCCCCACCTCCCCGTCAAGGCCGCCGTCGGCCGCCACCTCCTCCACTCCGTCTCCTCCGCCCGACTCCCTACACAACCCCGGCCGCACGTTCTCAACCTCCGTCGCCTCCCTCTGGATCCGCCGTCGCCTCCTCACCGCCTCTCCTCCGACCGGCACCCCGCTCCTCTTTTTCCTTTGCCCTTTGTCGGCACCCCTTTTGTTTTAGCAGGTTTGACGTCGTTAGCAGGGTTACCCTTCCGGCTTGTCCTGGGCAGGGTTATGGACGCCATTGGTTATTCTTTAGGGCTCTTAGCCCCATTTGCATCTTGTCCGTAGTCGGACGCTCTATCGATTTCAAGGTGATTTGGATCTTTGTATTGTATATCTGTATTCTTGACTCGTGGAGTCGTGTTGTATATACATCTGTTCTGTGGGTCCCATCGAGGACTGTTGTGTAATGGTATTACTTCGTTTTCCACCTGCAAGAAAGTGCCTGGTGGGCGTCCTTGAATCGTTTCTATGCGGGTTTGGCAGGAAGCGCTAAAACTTGCATAGGGCCAATTTGAGGGTGTTACAATGCGATTAGCAACATTGTGACTCAAAACTAGTACTGACTCACAAAAATTACGAATGTCGGTACTGACTTGTAATTAGAGCCTGAATTGTGGCAGCTTCCTGCAATTTACTCTATAATTAACAAGTCAAACTTTGGCATGCTCACAAAAACCGCTAAACATTAATTCAATTGAACAAATCCTTTTAAAGAGATCTATCAAGTCAATCAACATTTTCAGTGGTGTTGAGTGTCTCTAGAAATAAGCCTTCAAGACTAAACACTACAACACCCAAGCCTTCAATTGTGAGACTTTTTCTTATTACAATTGAATAGATAGTTTTTAGGCAAGACTTGGTTAACTACAAGATCTGGAACAAAACGTACCCAACTAAATACCCATGCGAACAAAAATATTACTACAATACAAGACTCACTCCACCAATATAACATCTCAACTTTTACTACTAACTGGCATGGGTTTCTCAAACTTCAAAAGTGGGGAGTTATAAGGCATACCTCTCATGTTTGGTTCCACTTCTCTCTTCCTTTTTTATTTGCTTCTTGGAAACTCGGAGTTGATCACTCTCCTGCAAATTCATGAGAACCTCAAGGCGAAAAGAAAAGAAAGAGGGAAAATAAATAAAAATGGAGAAATCTTTTTGTTGTTTTTAAGAGAGGGAGTTTAAAGAATAGAAAATTGGCGGCAAAGCTCGACTTGAAAATCTCGAAAGCAAATAGAAAGAACTAAAAATAAAGTGTTGGGGAAACCAACACGAGTGCTTATAAACTCAAATTAAAACACAACCTCGAAATAAATAAAAGCAAATGAATGCCAAATAAAGATACATGAGGAAACTTCCCCAAGTTTAGGCTTTTGCAAGCCCTTCAAATCATTGCGGTGGCGAGAAAAGTCGTTACTTTAGTTCGCGAACTGAGTTGATAAAATTACTAGTTGTTCCTCGGAGGTTCAAAGAGAAGCTATGCATCCTCTCCAACGTCCCTCCAAGTTCTTGGAAGTCTTGGTATGTGGCGAACCAGGTTTGTGGTTGCTCCTCTTTATAAGGAACTTCTTGCTCCTCTTCTTGATCCTCATCTTCTTTTGGAATCTCCTCCTCGGGTTGGTGTTGCTCAACCTGCAAGTCATATAGCAAACATCCTTCCTCGATAGAGAAAAGACCATTAGGCATAGGAGCAGGGTAGAGACGCACAAATCCAGCAATATGCAGGTAATAAACACCACCTCTCCTACTGAGCATTCCAAAAGCCTTTAAAGTAGAGAAACCAACATGTCGCTCACCTAGCACAGGTTGCAACTCACCTAGGTGGATGCCTAGGGCAGTGGCAAGCACGTTGATGATGGCTCCACCTATGATTCGTCCTTGGCTTTGGGAGGATTGGTGCTCCAGGTAGCACACAAGTATTGCGCCCAAGTTGAGTGACAAGCTGTAGTTGGTGTAAGTAGATTTTGCAAGGACTAAGATGTCCTCCTCTTTGAGTCTTGTGAACTCATTTCTTGCGTGCAAGGTGTTAGCAATAACATAGAACAAATAGCAAATTGCAGGATGTTGAATATTATCCCCCTGCTTACTCTTGTAGTGAAACTCATTCCATTATAATATTATGTAGGGGAAGGGTCTAAGCCAGTAAAGGATGCGCGTAAGGCATGAACATCATTGTTTGGGAAATTAAAACATGCGCACCATTCATCTAGTGTTAAAGTGTAGTTGTTGTTCATAAGTCAGAAAGAAACAGTGTCCTCTCCTTGCCATAGTTTAACGGTGCTTTGCAACAAACTTAGAAATTCAATAGTTAACCGACGATAAGTAGGCACATCATTGTACACAAAGTTTTGCAGGCCAGCTCGATTGCAAATTAAATTGAAGTCATTAGAAATACCGGGTTGGTTCAATATAATGGGGCAAGCCCACTTGGCTGCCTTCACTTCTCGATTCTTGATCCTATCGAAGCAATCACATTGGATCTCATTCCTGAACCGTATCCCCATGCGTTCTTGAGTGACAGCCCGAGAAGCGCTAGAGGCGGCACGAGTACGAGTTTGGCTCCTTGTGTTCATCATCGTAGATCACTTGTGTGTGCAGAAATCGAATGAAATTGAGTAGAGATGAAGATCTCTTGAGGTATTGAGAGAGTTTGGAGTTAGAAGAAAGAAAAATGATTGAAGTTCTGGAAATGGAGGTACCTCCCGTGGCGTTTTTGTGGCCGGACGCAACTATACGGCCGAAATATTGTGTCCCCGCCGTATAGTTGTCCTGCTGTCAAAATTTTAGGGTTTCCACATGGCGGCGCGGCTATACGGCCAGAACTATATGTTCCCTCCGTATAGTTGGTCATCAAACCATCTGTACCTGGAAAAAGAAATTATACAAAGGCATCGATATCTATACGATGGGAACTATATGGCCGAAATTTTTATTCCCGCCGTATAGTTGGTCGTTAAACCGTCAGTACATGGAAAAGAATTTGTACGAAAGCACCGATATCTATACGACCGGAGCTATACAGCCAGAATTTTTATTCCCCCCGTATAGTTGGTCGTTAAACCGTTAGTACATATGAAAGAAAAATTGTCGATGGCAAAAATATCTGTACGACCAGAACTATACGGCCGGAATTTTTATTACCGCCGTATAGTTGGTCGTTAAACCTTCTGTATGCATCAAAAAAATTATGTTTCTTCGAAAACTATTTCTTATCCTGTAATTTAGTGAAATACCTTGGTTTTGACAAAAAAAATAACAGTAAATATTATCGACCAACAACATCATGAATAAAGCGGGATTTTTAGTACTACCAAACTTCTTCTCCTCAATTCGAGCTTTCTAGCACTCTTTATTAAACATAAACTTAAACTAAAACTGGAAAACTTTACTCAAACCTTTATTTCACATGGGTTGGCTCCCATGAAGCGCTCTTTTATGGTCAATAGCTTGACCTCAATGTTGCTCACTTAGGCCAGATGAGTGGAACACCCACTCCAAAATAGTTGGTCTTTAAAGTGATGACCTTCTTTCTCATCATGCTTGGCTTTATTCTTCCTGGGGAAATGAATAACAAAAGGATCCCGCTAAGGCAATTGAAGCTTCACGTTCCCGTAATGTAGATTAATCAAAGCCTTAATAGTTCTTTAGAAAGGATGACCTAAATAGGAGCAGTAGCATCTTCAGGAATGTCAACAATAACAAAGTCAATAAGAGCAGGATAGCCTTTAATGTATACTAAAGTATTCTCCTTAATTCCTACAACATGTTTAAAGGTAGAATCTGCAAGATGTAATTTTAACTCAGTGATTTCAAAAGAGCCAAGATTTAACTTGTTAAAAAGACTCTTTGGAATTGTTGAGCTGCTTGCACCTAGATCACAAAGTGCATCTATGTCATTGGTCCCAATCTTAATCTTAATAGTAGGATCAAATATATCATCAAGCTTCACAGGTAATTTTTCAGCAATTTTCTTATATTCTTCCTCAAGCTCATGTACCTTTATTGCTACCTGATTAACAAAGTGTTGGTACATAGCTTCCTCATTTACTTCACTTACCAGAATCTTAACGTTGATCCTTTTTACAAGATCTTCAACGGTGTAACTTGGTGAAGGAGCATTACTATAATCAAGTTCTTCAAGCTCCCCCCTTTGGATTCTCATCATCTTTAGGTCTTCAATAGGATTGGGCTCAGCTTTACTTGAAAATTAAGCTAGAATGAGAGTTTGACTCTCCATTATCTTACCTAGTTGTGCCTCAACAATCCTCGTTCTTTCCTGGAGGGCCTGCAAATCATGTCTCAAACTTATAGCTTGGTTAGATAATTTACCAAGCATAGCATCATGGTTCTCCATTATTTTAACAAGAATATTGTTTTGTTCATTTTGTGAGTCTATAAAAGACTTAAGTGTTTCTTGGAGACTACCATTACTAGTTCCCATATTATTATTAGAGTTGCCTGCAAGATTAGAATTGTGTTTCTAAAAATTAGGATTATAATTCTTCTTCCAAGCAGGGTTATAATCATTAGGAGCTATGAAGTCTATTTCTTCAATATTTGTTTCTAGGATAGCTCTTACCTAGGTTTCCTTACCTTTTACGGCTAGTATGAGCTCATCCAACTTAGCATTGAGTTCTTAATTTTCTTGTGGTGAGACGGAGTTCACCTTCTTCGTATTTGTTCTATCCACATGCCATTGGGCATGGTTGTCTTGCATATTGTCTAGCAACTGCTTTGCTTTGGTAATATGTTTACCCATAAATGTTCCTCCAGCTGCAGTATCAAGCATAGACTTAGACACAGGGTTAAGAGCATTATAAAATAGATGGAGAATTAACCAGTCTTCCATCCCATGACTAGGACAGTTTCTCATGCATTCTTTCATCCTCTCCCGTGCAAGCGCTAGTGGCTCACGCTCTTCCTGTCTAAAACCAGTAATATTAGATCTTAGTTGCATAGTGATATGGGTATACCCTACAGGTACTCGGTCTTGGTATATACGGCCTGAATATAGTAGAGGCCCACGGTGTCGCCGAAGCCCAAATGGAGAACTCGAGTAACCTACGGACTCTCGATTGCTTGAAGAACAAGAAGAAGTTAAAGATAGAAAGTTCAAAGGGGAAAACCCTAACATGTAACCGACTCGACCTGCTACCCGAGACCTAGCCTATCTATATAAAGGCTAGGAGGGGGCGGCGAGGAGGACACACGCAACCCTAGTTTCCACAACCCTCGCCAGATTGCATCTGCGCACCATTGTAATCCTCGATTCCTTCAATAATTCCATGATTAGACAAGCAGGAGTAGGGACCTCTGCGAGGCCTGAACCTGGGTAAATCTTTGAGTCCCCTGTGTGCTTGTTTGCTAGCCGATAGATGTCTCCAGCGCTCCCTCCTTCTCCAAAACCCAAGTCCATAACAATGGGCATTGATGAGTTAAACCCTCGTCAATTGGCGCCGTCTGTGGGAAAAGGGAGTGCTGATGTTGCGGCTTCTTCGACCCCATCAACCGTGATCTAAAACTCCGCAACAGCGGAGATTCGCCAGCTCTTCGGCGCGTTTGACTTCACCATCCACATGCCGGCCACTCGCCCGGCTTTCGAGTCCGTAGGCGACGGGATCAGCTTGGCGATCGGGAGCTTCCGCTTCCAAGTTGGTCAGATGGGCACGCTTTGCATGACTGACCAGCCAACGGTACCATCGATTACTCCAGCATCGTGGTTTCCCCCGCTGATCGGCACCCTCAGCAAACTCAATGCCTCGACAACGGTCGAGAATACGGACAGCGACAGCAGTCGCGAATCCGATCTGGGCGATTTGGCAACTGAAGATGGAGCCTACGATTTCGGATCTGAAAGTTGCGGGAGCAGCAGCTTCCCCAACCACTTCATGTGCGCCGTCATCAACGCATGCGACACCTCCGCCAATCGCGACAACACAGGCAACAGCGGCCATGAAACCGATCCACCAAACGGTGGAATACCCAATGGCGGACCACCGCCAAACAGCGGACCATCGCCAAACGGCGGACCGCCGCTAAACGGTGCCCCTGTCAACAACGGAAGAGCAGTCGAACCTCCAACTATGATAAACAAGCAAAACAGCGAACGCATTGTGATCAGGCTCAACGATCTCGAATGGGCTCGCTGCCGAGAGGCTCTGCGAGGTCACCCTCTACCCTTCGGCGCCCCGCAAGAACTGCTGATGGGTTACCATTGGCTCCTGAAAGAGGAATACAAGCGCCAACTGCAAACAATTGTGCAACTTGAGGCGCGTAAAAAGGCGGCTAATGAATCAAGCCTCCGGCAAGCTGGGCTCTCCTCACACGGAGGATCCTCCTCGAGGTGCAACGATTACATCGCCAACAAGAGACGATCTTGACTCGCCCACCTCACCAAACAAGAACGTGTGGAAGCCGCTAAAGTCCTCGACTTCGGCTCCATGACGGTGGATACGCGCGGCAACGTGCTTCCGAAAATGCCACAAGCCGCGGTAACGGTGACCACCATGTACCTCCTTAACAACCAGCCGCCAGCTGGAGACCCTCGAGCCGCCATGCATCGATCTACGATCGCAGGCTTGGGGTTAATCGAGGCCTCCCTTGACAAAGAGCCAGCATCATAACCGAAGAAAGGCAAGGCTCTGGCAAAATGCTATTCCTCGCCCTCATCTAGCTACGACAGTCACGATCTGTCTCGACGCCGCCGCCCATGGCGACACGACCACGACTATGATGCACACGATGACCTCACGCAGCGCAAGATTGACAAATCAAGGGCGCGACGTGCTCGGTCGATTGACTCAGAAGATGAAGATGTGGAGCTCTATGGCGCTAGATGCTTCAGCAGGGCCATCAGGCAAAAGCGAATGCCCAAGGGGTTTAAGCTCCCGTCGGAGAATCCGAAGTTTCACGGCCTGCAGGACCCGAAAATCTGGTTGGAGGACCACATCTCCTCCGTCAGGCTTCACGGTGGAAGTCGAAGCACGGCCATGCAATTCCTGCAGCTACAGCTACAGGGCGCCGCCCGAGCATGGCTCAACAACCTCCCACGCGGATCCATTCGCAGTTGAGAAGAGCTGGTTTACAGCTTCGTGCGCAACTTCAAAGGCACACAAACGACCCGCATCAATCGAAGAGCTGAGATGCTGCCAGCAAAGGTCAGGCGAGTCGCTACGCTCCTACAACCAGAGGTGGTCCATCATCAAGAACTCTTCAGAGAACATCTCGGAGGATCGCGCGATTGACGCATTCAATGGAGGCATACGTCGCATAGAGCTCAGGGAGGAGCTGGGCCGCTCAAAGCCCAAAACCATCGACCACCTAATGGAAATCACGAATCGCTGGGCAGATGGAGAAGATTCGGTGAAAAATCGTGTTAACTCTGACGACGAGGCAGAACTCGAGCGTAGACGCGACCGCCGAAGCAAACGACGCATGCGCATCTACGATGACCGCGACGATGTCAACATGGTCGCAGCCGGCTACGCCGACAGACGCGACGACAACCACAACAGCGGCTACCGCAGCGGTGGATACTACGACTCCAGAAAAACCACGCAAGTATGGTAGTGCCGCAGTCGCGATGAGGCACCCGCAACATCCATCGAGGACAAGCTGTCCAGGCCATGCACTTTACACTTCTACATCGACAAGCATGACGGAAAAAAGAAGTCCAGCCACCTCCTCAAGAATTGCCGCGAGTTCCTCAAACTGCATGAGGGACTGTCTCGAATGAATCGCAACACAGTCGACAGGGGCTACGGAGCCGCCCCAGGCGCCGTGACACATGGAGCCCCGCCACCACCGGTTGGGCCACCCCCAAATGCAGCTGTGCCAGACCAGCACCACAGAGGCGAACCATACCCACGGGCCATGGGTACCATGATGATCCAAAAGGGACGCCCCTCGAATCGGGTGCAGAAGGCCATCACTCGCCAAGTTAACTTGGCCACAAACTCGCCACCATCTACCACTGAGTACCTCAGCGGAAGCGAGTCCTGCATCACCTTCGACAAGCGCGACCATCCACCCCAAGTACCTCGTCCAGGCCATTGTCCCCTCGTAATCGAGGCGCAAATTGGAGGCTTCGACATGAGCCACGTCTTCATGGGCGGCGGAAGCGGCATCAACCTTATATTTGCGAGTACCTTGTGAGCAATGAGGATCCGTCTGACTTGCTTAGAAGCCTCTAACACAACATTCCACGACATTGTCCCAGGCAAGGGCGTGTATCCCCTTGGCAAAATCAAACTCGACGTCATCTTCGGCACGCCGAAAAACTTTCGACGCGAGCGCATCGACTTCGAGGTCGTCGACTGGCCCTCGCAGTACCACTGCATCCTCGGACATGTCGCGTTCGCTAGGTTCATGGCAGTGCCACACTACGCCTATCTGCAGATGAAGATGCCAGGCCCTAATGGCATTATCACAGTCAACGGGAGCTTCGAGAGGTCCGACAGTTGTGACAGGGAATTCAACAGAATCTCCCAGTCCTTCGGCATGCAGGAAGAACTCGCAAGACTGAAGGAGTCGACAGACAACAGTCTGCCTCCCCTGAGCCGGCCAAGTTCACCCGACCTATCTTTCGACTCATCGGTGCACACAAAGAAAGTTTAGGTCCACCCATCGGATCCAGCCAAGACGGCCCTCATCGCCAACAACTTGAGTCCCGCATAGGAATTCACGCTCGTCGAATTCCTCCGTGAGCACTGGGAAATCTTCGCCTGGTGTCCAGCGGACATGCCAGGAGTTCCCAGGGAATTCGCCAAGCACGCACTCAATGTCAACCCAGACGCAAGGCCAGTCAAACAAACAATTCGATGATTGTATGAACCAAGGGAAAAGGCAGTTGGAATGGAGATCAACAGACTCCTCGACGCCAAATTTATACGCGAAATCAAGGAAAGCACTTGGCTCGCCAACATGGTGCTAGTACCAAAAAAGGACACGGATATCCTGTGGATGTGCGTGGACTTCACCTCTTTGAATAAGAATTGTCCGAAGGAACACTTCCCGCTACCGCAAATCGAGCAGATCATCGACTCCACCGCAGGATGCGGACGCCTCTGCTTCTTTGACGCCTACTCAGGCTACAATCAGATTCGAATGAAGGAGGAAGACCAAGAAAAAACAGCGTTTACAACGCCTTTTGGTGTGTTCTGTTACAACACAATGCCCTTCGGGCTAAAGAACGCAAGTGCCACGTACCAGCGGTGCATGCAGGCTTGCCTCAAGAACCAGCTTGGTCGCAACATTCAAGTCTATGTCGACGACATAGTAATCAAGACCAAAGAGGAAGCTTCACTAATCGACGATTGGCGCGAAACCTTCGCCAACCTCGACCGCTACCGGATCAAGCTCAATCCGGACCAGTGCACCTTCAGCGTACCATCTGGGCAACTGTCAGGGGGATGATCCCCAGGTACCCCAACTGGATAAGAAACACGACAGTCGGATCACGTCCGGCTGACCAGATGCAGCCGGACAGGGCAAGACATGCTAGCTATCACCCGGTAGCCGGATCAGGAAGAGATGGCCGGATACGGCGACGTAGCCGGACCCAATCAGTGAGACAGGACGACGTGCGTATCAGTGCACGGTACGCCCTGTATGATGACAAGACGGGCAACCACCCGGCCATACCGAAGACTTTGCGTGGGTGACGCAGGAACAGTGGCCTATGCTGACGACGGGCTCGCACGGCGTCCACTGCGCCTACGACAGCTATACCGCTCGTATTCCGACAAGACATGCCATACTGGATACTGTAGATGACTAGCCGGCTAGGACCCGCCTATGGGGCCCGCCAGTCGGAGTAGCCAGTGAGACCTTTGCCTCTCTGCTTATATAAGGAGAGGCAAGGCCTCAGTACAAAGGGTTGGTCATACAGCATTTAAGGCAGTAGCTAGCACATACAGCTCGAGGAGCACTTGTAGTTCGTGTATTCCACATAGTCAGATCCGGCAGGAGTAGGGCTTTACCTCACCACGAGGGCCCCGAACCTGGGTACTTCTTGCGTCCTGCTACGCTCGCTTGTATCCAATCCCGCCTGCGGACGCTGTCGATAGCTTCCCTGCTAGTCCCCACACCTCTATCTAACCTTCTTAGGTACTGCCGTTCCCGATACAACGACAGTTGGTGCCCACCGTGGGGCGAGATGGCTTCGACCGGAGTCACGTTCCGCACGGGACCCCACACTTCAGCCGGTGAGCGCGTGGCCTCCGGGCTGGTGCTCACGCTGGGCTAGTTCGACTGCGTCATCGACAACGCCTCCTGCTTCACCGGAACCTCCTTCCCGGCGAACGGCACCGTCCTGGTATTCGGCGATCTCCCCGTCTACGTCGCCACCATCTCGGAGCGTTTCCCTAGGAAAATCGTCTCTGTCGCGGAGCCGCCGCGCTCAGGCGACAGCGCCTCCGCCGCATCCTGCGGCATGGAGGTCATGATGGCCGGTTCCAGTTCCCACCCCCGCCAGCCACGGGAGCGAGGTGCGGACGAGGTCGGAACTTCCGCTCCCCGCAGCCTCGGAACCCGGTGAAGGATGCCATGATCGGCTCCTACGGATCGGGACAAAGTACCCCCACGTCCTCGGGCTGTCTGGTTCGGACCATTAGTCCCGGCCCCAACCAGAACCGGAAATAGTGGCCCGAACCAAAGGCTTATTTTGTACTAGTGTGTCACCATGGGCCACCGTCACATCCCGTCGCTCTATCGTGACATTTTGGCTGTCCTCCACCTTTGTAAACTCATCCACCTGTAGCCATTTTTAATGACAATGAAACTGGACATACGAGCATACTTTGAAAGTCACGCTCTGTCTATACCTACGTACTACTCCCTTTAGCAGTATTTATGACTCTAAATTAGCTTAAGTCAAAGCTAATAGAATTTGACTAACTTTATAAAAAAACGTAACAGTATTTATGACTCTAAATTAGTATATATGTTTTCAAATTTAGTTTTATAATATATCAATTTAATATAATATATGTTGCTATATTTATCTATAAAGTTGGTTAAATTTGATAATGTTTGACTTAGACAAAACCTTAGAAGTACACTTATTTAAAGACGGGAGGAAGTAACAGGCTAGCAGCATTCAAACACTGTTCCATCACAATCGAATACTAACATTAGTATTTTTGTTTGTAGTACTTTTCAAAAAAGTACAAGGAAGAATACCTCGATGAGTATCTCCAGGAAGATGTTATTGTGTCCGTCACCAACAAGCGTTAGCCTACCCGCAAAAGAAACAAGCTTTAGTCTAATTCTCATCCTGTGGCTGCCGGCGCTGCCGCTCGCCCCACCGGTGGCAGGGGCGCGCCGCCGCTTCGCTGCGAGCTCCCTACCGGTGGACCCCTAGGGATCTCTTCGTTGGTAACCTTCCTGCCGTTGCCGCCGGGCCATCTCGCCTAGCCGGATCCACTGGGGGAGCCGGAACGGGGGATCACGATGTCGATTGGCCAGTTTGTGCTCAGCGTGTCCTCTTTGCGACCAGGGATGGGTGAGGCGCCGCTGTCCTCGATGGTGGGGTTGCCGGGGGGACAGGGACGAAACTAGGGTTTTCCGTTCCTGGGCCTCCTTCTGACCTACACTAGTGGAAACGAGGCCTTTGGTTGAGCCTGGAAATGGGCTTTAACACCGGTTCTTCTACGAACCGGTGTTAAAGGGGGGGCCTGTACCAGCGTGGCCCGTGCAGCAAAAAGGAGCCCCCCTTTAACACCGGTTCGTGGCACGAACCGATGTTAAAGGCCCCTGCACCAGTGGCCCACGCAGCCCCCCCTTTAACACCGGTTCGTGGCTGGAACCGGTGTTAAAGGGGGGGCTATATAAGACACCGCAGCCCACACCCCACTCTTCCATTTTTTCACTATCTCATTTTGGAGCCTAGCAAGAGGGTGTGAAGTGTGCTAGTTTGTGTTTTTTTCGTATGCACAAGAGGTGTTCGGTGAAATGCCCGAGAGCTCAAAATAAGTTTTCTCGTTGCTCTTTCCTTATCGGTCGAGGTCGGCAACTATCCTTTCATGTGTCATTGATGTACTATATATATAAATGGTCATCTCCCTATTATTTTTTGATATATACTATATATTAATGCAGATGAACCGGCAATGGATGTACGGTGACCACCGCACTTCCGAGTACATTAGGGCCTCCAAAATTTCATCGTTGTGGCTAATGAAAACCATGGTCACAATGGTTTTATGTGTTGTCCGTGTGTTCATTGTCAGAACAAGAAAGACTACTCAAATACCAGAACCATTCACGCCCACCTGCTTCGATCCGGTTTCATGCCCAGCTATAATTGTTGGACCAAGCACGGAGAAAAAGGGGTTGTGATGGAAGACAACGAAGAAGAAGAGGATGATGACAACTATCATAATATGTATCCTGAATATGATGATACTGCAACGGGGGTAGATAATGAAGATCAAGAGGCAGCAGATGGGCCCGCTGATGACGATCTTGGTCGGGCCATTACTGATGCAAAGGAAGAATGTGAAACTGAAAAGGAGAAGGAGAAGTTGGAGCAGATGTTAAAGGATCACAAAACATTGTTGTACCCAACTTGCGAAGATGGCCACAAAAAGCTAGGTACCACACTGGATTTGCTGCAATGGAAGGCAGAGAACGGTGTGACTGACAGCGCATTTTCAAAGTTGTTGGTAAAAATGACGAATCTTCTTCCAATAAATAATGACACTAGTGCAGGCCCCCCCCCCTTTAACTCCGGTTGGGAGGGCCCTCTAACAGCGGTTCCCCAACCGCTGTTGAGGGTTCGGTGTTAGAGGGGGGGCCCTTTAACACCGGTTCTTATACGAACCGGTGTTAAAGGGTGGCGCACGTGGGGCTGCCGCAGGCCTTAGGCCCCCCCCCTTTAACACCGGTTCGTATCCGGAACCGGTGTTAAAGGTTCTTCTGCCGCGGCAGAGATTTAGGTCGTTTTCGTGCCGTGGCAGAACTCTGCCGCGGCAGGAAAACGGCCTAAATCTCTGCCGCGGCAGACTTCTGCCTCTGCCCCGTTCTAGGCGTATTTCTGCGGGAGGGGGGAGCGAGGGGGAATCGATCGGGAGCGGTATACACATAAATCGTCATCGGTACATACGAGTACATGAATAATTAAGCAACTATTATTATACACAAACATCGTCATCGGCACATACATCGTCATCGGCACATACATCATCATCGTTCATTTTGGTGGATATCTAAAGAGTTCTCCGCCAGGCGTGACGACCTCATCAAGTATGAACCCCGCCAATTCCTCTTGAATGGCTCGTATGCGTTCAAATGGTAGGACTTGGTCCCGCATCCGTTCGATCTGAATATATATGAAGAATGGGCCATCAATATATATATAAGAATAAAACTCAACACAATTGATGGTAATAAAAAAATGTTGTGGACTTTGTTTACTTACTCTAAGTTGTTCTAGTGCGGCTTGGCCCGTCGCACATATCGTGTTGCGAATGAATTCGCAAACATAGTACCCACATAAGTTATTGTCGTGTCCCTGATGCGCGCACTTTACGAGAATAGAGAGTTCAATCAAAATAATAATCAATAAAGCATGATATAATGGAATTGGAAGCTAGCTAGTATTACTTACATTTTGGTCTACAAATTTTAGTTCTTCTGACCATTCACCCACGGCCCTGCCCGTGAACCTTTTCCAAACCCTGTCCAACAAAGAAAATGGATAAAGGAGTAATTAATTACTTATTGTCACGAAAGTTGCCGATCTAGTGCGATAATATGATTGAAATTACCTCTGGAGCATCTCTCTAAATTTTGCCCATATCTCTTTTTCTTTTCGTAACGAGTCCATGACAAGGACTTTTCCTGAGTCGGGTTGAATGACTAGCAGAATAAAGTGGAACCTACGCACGCATAACTCATCATCAGTTACACTTAACATCGAGTAAGCTGAAATAGAATGTGTACAAGAGAGAGGGTAACAGTACTCACGAGAAGTTGTAAGGCAATAGTATTTCCCTTTTGGTTTGTTGTCTCAGTAAAGACGTTAGCAAGTAATCTTCTGTTTGCCCGGGTTTGGTTTCTACCACTTCTTCATGAACTCTATTTGGGTCAACGAACCCAATGTCAAAAGGGCCTCCTTTCCTGCATTCCATAACCTTTTTCCTGCATAATAGTATATACATATATGGTGAGCATATATATATACATGCAATTAATAAAGTGAATGAGATGAGATATAAATTATAGAAATAGTACTTACACACAATAAAGGCTGATGGCAGCTTTGTCGAGTTCCTTCTGATTGAATAGAAAATGCAAGTCTTGAATGTTGAAGTCGATCGCGTCATCTCCGCAGATGAAAATATCATCTCTTATATGCGCCGTGATCCATTCTAACTTTCTCGTCTTGCAGAAATGAAGGTACCACTTGTGCAATTTTCGCATCTTTGTTGGTAGAGTCTTGAGCTCCTCTTTCTTGACGAGATTCTTCCCATACTTCCATGGCTGTATGGGTTTGGCATCGCATTTGGGCAAGTTGTCTCCCATGACGTTCAAGTATGCAATGTAAGTCATCCCCATCTCATTGGCCTTTCTTTGTAGCTCTGCCTCGTAATCATTTACGGGAGGAGCGTCCCGTGTGTCGAACATTTGGAGCGGGGCACATGATTGGTTTTCCTGCTCTCCGAGCATGGGAACTGTTTTCTGGGGTGCCTCACGACTGCTACTTTCAGTCTCCCTACGGCGCCTTGCATCCGCCTTCAAAATCTGGCGCTCGTAGTCCGGCACAAGTGGGGTTTCAGGTTTCGAAAGATTTTTGTAAAACTTCTCCACCACCGCCGGATCTATTTTCTCCTTTGGCTCGGCCCGTCTAGGTGCAAAGAATTTCTTGACCTGTTCTTTCGAGATCCTATTGGTCTCCTCGTCACTGCGATTCCACGGTAAAACCGGCAATGGCTTGGCGGAAGGCTGCGGGACGTAGTTTTTTGAACTCTTTGGCGTACGGTTTCCTACGGATTTCTTTGTGGCAGTGCTACTGATGCTCCTCGTGGCAGTGCTCTTCCGCTTACGCTAAGGAGATGGCTGAAGCATCGGAGATGGCTGACGGGCCGGAGATGGCTGCCGCGCAGGAGATGGCTGACGGGCCGGAGATGGCTGCCGCGCAGGAGATGGCTGCCGCGCCGGAGATGGCTGCCGCGCAGGAGATAGCTGAAGCGGCTCAGACTGCTGACGCTGCGGAGACGGCGGGGGTGCCAGTGACCTCCAATTTGGAAGCACAATGTGTTCCTTCTTCCAAAGAATGGTTGTTTTCACTGCAAATTTGAGTTGAGTTTCCCCTTCACCTGTAGCATGGTCAAGTTGTGCTTCCTCATATTCCTTCACAACCTCATCCACCCCGACAATAGCATAGCCATCTGGAATCGGTCGGCAGTGGTAAGTTCCACCAGCTACAGGAGGTAAGGCATAGCCGACAGCCACCTTAATGGATAAGCCCATTAATCTCACATGCAGCTCAGCGTGTTCGCTCTCCGTGATCTCATCCACGGGGTATCGAGGACCCGTCATTTCAAGCGTGGGCTGCACGTTCTCCGTGGAAGCCACACTGCTTTTCCGCGCAGAGTCTGGGCCGCGGGCATCTTCCAATGCAGGCTCTTCGTGCCGCTGAGATGGGCCGGTAGCTTGATGGCTCTGTTGTGCATTCACTTGCGCCTGCAGCGTCGCAAGTGCATGTTCTATCTGTGTCATCCGCTCTGTATGCTCTTTTTCTTTTCTGCCGCGCCATCCGTAAGAGTCGCTCTAGTCGGCAAACCCATCCTTCCACGTCATACCCCCTGTGCCTCGTGCATGTCCAGGGTGTTCTTTTTTACCGATGGCGCGTGTGAGCTGGTCATTCTCTCTGTCGGGATGGAAGGTCCTGGCGGATGTTTCCTCGTATGCCGTGATGAGTTCAGTGACGGGTTTGGCAAGGAGGGTTGGGAAGATACACAATCCTGTTTCTGGGTCCAACCTTGCCCCGATTCCGTAGAACCAAGTCTTTGCACGTAGGTCCCACCCATCTGTCTGGGGTGTGATCCCTCTCTCGCACAGGGCCTTCTCAGCTTCCTCCCACTTAGGCCTCTGAGATATGTAGCCACCTGACCCCGTCCTCTGGTGATATTCCTTCTTCAGGGCATTAAGCGTATTGGTTTCTGACCTCTTTTTAGCTATAGCACTTTTTTTATATGTCTCAAATTCGGGCCAGTGAGGTCTTATCTTCGCATAATATGCGTCTTTGAAATTTGGAGTCTCGCCAGCTTTGACAAATTTGTTCAATTTTGTCTTCCAGTTGCGGAAAGCGTCAGCCATCTTCCTTAGAGTCCACTCTTTGACCTTTTCCTTTATAACCGGGTTGTTTTCATCCTCCTCTAGCGGAAGGGTGAAATTTACCAACAACGAATTCCAAAGCGTTTCTTTGGATCTGTCATCGACAAAGGTACCGTCGCCCTTCTTTGGCTTATTCCAGTTTTCAATTATGATTGGGATTTGGTCCCTAACAAGAACTCCAGCCTGACGTACAAATTTGCCTGCAGCCTTCTTGGGCTCCATCGGCCTGCCATCAACACGGACTGCTTCGATCGTGAACTTTGCACGATCTTTCAACCGCTGGCTCGCGCCTCGCTTGCTCTTTTTCGTAGAAGAAGATGGTTGCTGGTTGGTCGATCCAGAGGGCTAAAAGAAGAAAGAAGCGTTAATTAATACATGTAGAAGAAGATTGTTGGTGGAAGTCAGCAGAGGCTTAATCAATGCATATACCTCGCCGGACTTTGTAACCATTAAATTGCGTTCACCGGAGTCTTCATCTTCTCCATGACTAGTACTTTAGTTGTCGTCATCATGTCCCTCCAAGTTCAGATATTGTGAGGTGTCCTCATCAATAATGTTCTCCATCATTTCTTCTTCTTCAAGGTTTCTACTAAGTGGATCCATAGTTTCTAAAACAATAATATTATCTAGAGTAAGAGTGTAAACATTCAAGTGGACTTGGATTCATACACAAATATACATATTATTCATACCAAAATACACAAATAAATACACAAATGAGTCAGAGGTCCAATTTGTATACAAGTTTTAATCTATGCATGTAGTACAATTTATCGAGCAAACAAGTTTTAATCAGGATGAGTCAGCAATCATACACGTGGCAGACACGTGGCGCTCACCGGTGGGGTGACGTTGGTCTCGTCGGGTGGCGGTGCTCGTCGGACGGATGCGGCGGTCTCGTCGGGCGGCGGTGCTAGCGGCGGGCTCGTCGGGCGGCGGGCGGCGGTGGCGTTTAGGCGTGGCCTATGAGCTCCGAAGCGGCGGCGGCGAGACGCTCCTGCACGGGGAAGAGAGCGAGGTGGTCAGGGCTCCTCGAAATAGGCTTGCGCCCCGCTATATTAATATAGCAATCACAAGATACAACGAAAATGTTGGAGCAACAGAAAAGCAACAGCACAATCTAACCCAAAAGAAAATAAAGAGAAAAATAAAAGAAACAAATGCCGACATCGAGCAGATCGACGAACGAAAATGACCCGTGACCGCTGCGCCCTCCGGAGTTGTCCCACCTCACTCCTAGCACTTCGAAGCACCGTGTTTCAAGCAACACCTTCAAGAAGGAATGCGACGTCGACGACGCTGTTGCCCAGACTTGTCCTAGGGTTTCCCTCGATATCCTCTCAGTGTTAGAGGGTTTGGATGGATTTCCTGTTTCTAAACTTGTCGAGAGTCTGGCCATCAGACGCGCGTTGTCAGTGCTCCAGGAGAAAGGCTACCAGGACTGTGTCCTGGAATCGTACTGTCTGTCGATGATTCAACGCATCAGGTCGTCGGCCCAGGATCGCTTCCGTATGGGCATTGTTATTGGGGACGTCAAGGCTCGCCGGGGAAGACGACGATGACACGAGGCCGAGGCTCGCCGGGGAAGTATCCCTGTCGCCATCGGCCGGACGGGTTGCACGGCGCGGGCAAGGGGGGACTCCCCCCTCTCCTCCTCGCCAACATGGACTCATCGGCCCGCAACCCAATGAGGGAGCCGCGTCGCCGTCGCCCTCCGCGTCGGTTCCGGTGTGGCGTCGGCCGCCCGGCGGAAGTTTCAGCGGGCGCGGGATACCGTGGCTGGGCGTGTGGAGGCAAAGGCCTAGGGCGCGGCCGCGCAACGTTAGCGTTAGAGGGGCGTCTAGCCCCCCTTTAACACCGGTTCGTAGAAGAACCGGTGTTAAAGCCCTTTTTCGGGATCAACAAAAGACCTCGTTTCCACTAGTGATATTAACACAAGCACAAGCGTATGGCCCGCCATGGTTTGGCGGACTTGCGTGCCACTGTCGTTATTATGAACTACTTCCTCCGTTTCATTTTTAGCTTTGCGAAGAAAGTGTATCTATACCATTTTAAAGATGTAGGTTTACTTCGAATTTACACAAACATACATATTAAAAGTGGTCTAGATACATTTATTTATAAAGCTAAAATGTCTTATATTTTAAAATAGCGGGAGTAGCATAGAACTCATGCGTTGCTAAGACACCACCCTAAATCAACGAGTTATTTAGCTTGGGATTTTGAAAATCAAAGGAAAACAATTTTACATATGTAATAGTGTAAATCACATGATGATTTAAATATAGTGAAAATCACATAACATTATATACAGATTGATTTTAATAAATATTTTGAGGCACATGAAAAAATTCTGGGCCCGCCCCTGCTCACCGGCGTCGGCGCGGTGGAGACGGGCGGCGTCGGCACGTACGGAGGCGGCGGGCTCGTCGGGCGGCGATGCTAGTGGCGGATGCGGCGGTGGAGACGAGCGGCGTCGGCGCGGTGGAGACGGGCGGCGTCGGGCGGTGCTCCGGCGAGGCGCGGTCGTCGGAGCGGTGGAGACGGGCGGCGTCGGCGCGATGGAGACGCGCGGCGTCGGGCGGTGCTCCGGCGAGGCGCGGTCGTCGGCGCGGTGGAGACGGGCAGCGTCGGCGGTGCTCCGGCGAGGCGCGGTCGGCCTGCTCCTGCACGGGGAAGAGGTGGTGGTCAGGGGGGCGGGAGAGGTCATACGGAAAATGGAGGCGGCGGCGGCGGCGAGACGGACGAACTCCGAGGGCGGCGGCGGAGAGACGCGCGAGCTCCGAGGGCGGCGGCGGAGAGACGCGCGAGCTCCGAGGGCGGCGGCGGCGAGACGCGCGAGCTTCGGCGGTGTTCGATCTGCTCTGATTCGTGGCACGAAGAAAGGAAAGGGAAGGCGAATTTAATAACCCCCCCCCCCCCCTTTAACACCGGTTCGTGCCACGAACCGGTGTTAAAGGGTGGGGATTCCGTTTCCCGCGCGCATTTATTACCACCTCCCCTTTAACACCGGTTCCAGCCACGAACCGGTGTTAAAGGGGGGGGTGTGGTGCGCGCGGGAAACGAAATAAATGCGTCCCCCCTTTAACACCGGTTCGTGTCTGGAACCGATGTTAAAGGGGGGGGCATTTATTTCATGCATTAAAGGGGCATTTTTAATTCAAAAAAATATGATATGAATTTAGAAAATTCATATCTTTTTCATTTCAACTCAGAAAAATATGAATAATATATCATAATTTTCAGAAAAATAATATCTATCCATTCATGTAAATCATTTTATATTTACTTTACATGAAAATTTTCAAAATAATTAAAACACTTACATATAAATTTTGATTATTCAATTCAAACAAAAATAAATTGTTAAATCCTAAAATTTGAACATAAGAAATATTAAGCATCTAAAAATAAATCTAACCCTATTTTATTAGATCAAATCATATTTTAATGCCACATCTTTTGTATTAACATTTTTGAATTGATTGGATATTTAAATGTCGCATCTTTTGTATACACTTGAATCTCACCAAGCCTCGCTCAACTTGCATTGTTTTTTGATAAAATAGCATATTGTGAACCTAAAAATGATTTTTGTAAAAAATCATGAGCATCGTATCATGTACCTGTAGTTCATATCTGACCCACTTCCTGCCGATTCGGCAGGAATTTGTCTTTTTCACCAAAGGTGGACGGAAAGGTTTCAGATCCCCCTGTTGGTACATTGCACATATAAGGTGGTCTAGTATTTTTGTAAAATGTGTTGGTGGTTTTTTGAATTAGCCATTTGGTGGTTGCTTCACAAAACCGTCTGTTTTTTATGCTCGGAAAATAGAAAATGCCTTTTTGGTGCGATAAAAAGGAAAACTTCCTCTTGCAACATTGTTTGCCATGCCATGATGCACATGTATGCACAATATGGCCATATTATCACAAACTATGCCTTGATTCTAGCCATAACATTGGTCATTTGACCCGAAAGTCAAGAAACCTCGAATGAGAATGCAACTAATAGTAAGTTACATAAAGCCGAACTGTAACTGAAAATTAAGATACATAAAAGAACTGAAAATTAAGATACATGGCCAGATTAAGTAACAATTGGCCGAACTTGTTTCGGAATGTTGGAGTGATTCAGTCATGCTCCTGCCTACACCTGTAATACTCGCCACTGTAGTCGTCGTACTCGCCGCCGCCGTCATCGCTGTCGTCGTCGGGGTCGCCGTAATTGAACCTCTGGAGAGTACGCGTGGGCTGGACTTGAGGGTAGCGCGTGGGCTGGACTTGAGGGTAGCGCAGATGGGGGTTAGAGTCGGCGGCAGTGTCATAGGCCATGACGCTCTGGAGAGTCCGACCGCGCCACCATAGCCGACGGCCGGCCTCATTGAAGTTAGGAGGAGGTGGGCCGTCCTCCTCGTGCCTGGCGAGCGCCCTCTCATGCCGATCCACGAAGAAGGCTTCCCAAGTAGGGAAATAGTCGGGATGCCATCTGGGATTCCTCCGCTGCTCCGGCGTGAGCTCGAAGTAGTAGTGGTTCGTGATGGCCATCCGGCGCGCCACACCTAGAGGGACAGGAGGAACCGGCACGCCTCCGACGCTCAGCATCCAGCCGACGGGGACACAGTAGCCCGGCGGGCAGGGGTAGTTCGAGGCGCAAAGCGCCTCCGCCTCCCTGGGGGTTAGCGCTACGGTGGAAGCCATGGGAAAGAGTGATGAGGTTGCAGATATGAGTCTAGAGATGTGCAATGACAATGGAGGCCAACCCCCTACATATATATATAGTGAACTAGCGGGAAGAACTGGAGGGAAGAACTGGCGGGAAGAAAAATGGCGGGAAGAAAAATGGCGGGAAGAAGAACTGGCGGGAAGAAAAATGGCGGGAAAAAATGGCGGGATGAACCTTTAGTCCCGGTTGGAGACACTAACTGGGACTAAAGATGAACCTTTAGTCCCGGTTGGAGACACCAACCGAGACAAAACACGAGTCAGCACTAATAATAGGGGTGAGTGTCGACATTATTTCGTGCGGCCATTAAAAACATGAACTAGAGTTACATAATATGAGCATGAACTTCTTGGCATATGTCCTTCCTTATGATCGCTTCAGACGTAACCATGGAGCATCTTCTTTACTTAACGGAATGCTTGGGTCAGTTTTCACTGTGAATGGCGGAATTTCATCAAACTTATTATAATCTTCTGACATGTCTGTCTTGTCCTTGATTCCCACGATGTTTCTTTTCCCTGAAAGAACTATGTGACGCTTTGGCTCATCATATGATGTATTCGTTTGCATATTTTTTCTTTTTTTTGGTCTGGAGGACATGTCCTTCACATAGAAAACCTGAGCCACATCATTGGCTAGGACGAATGGTTCGTCTAAGTTCTTCATAAGATTGTTGAGATCCACCGTTGTCATTCCGTACTTCTTGTCTACCTCAACCCCTCTCCTGTTAGCTTGACCCATTTGCATCGAAACAAGGGGACCTTAAAATTAGGTCCATAGTCAAGTTCCCATATCTCCTCTATGAACCCATAATACGTGGTCTTTTGCCCATTGTCTTCTGCTGCATCGAAGCGGACACCACTGTTTTGGTTGGTGCTCTTTTTATCTTGGCCTATCGTGTAAAATGGATTCCCATTTATCTCGTACCCTTGGAAAGTACATACAGTCGAAGATGGTGTCCTGGCCAACAAGTACAGCTGATCCCCAACAGTGGTGTTATTCGTGAGAAGTCTTTGTAGCCAGCCGCCAAAACTCGCCATGTGTTCACTTATAATCCATTCATCAGACTGCCCCGGGTGTTTGAGGCGTATTAAATTCTTGTGTTCATTGATATACGGGGCAACCAAGATAGATCTTTGTAAAACCGTGTAGTGTGCTTGATTGAGAGAATGCCCGTCCCTACATATCATTGCTTTACATCCTAGGGTGCCTTTTCCATGCAGTCTCCCCTCATGTCGTGATTCTGGAACACCAATCGCCTTAAGGTCAGGAATAAAATCAACACAGAACTCAATGACCTCCTCTGTTACATAGCCCTTGGAGATGCTTCCTTCTGGCCTAGCACGGTTATGAACATATTTCTTTAAGACTCCCATGTACCTCTCAAAGGGGAACATATTGTGTAGAAATACAGGACCGAGAATGGCAATCTCTTCTACTAGGTGAACCAGGAGATGCGTCATAATATTGAAGAAGGATGGTGGGAACACCAACTCAAAGCTGACAAGACATTGGGCCACATCTGTTTGTAACCCTGGTGGGCTTTCTGGATCGATTACCTTCTGAGATATTGCATTGAGGAATGCACATAGCTTCACAATGGGTACTCGAACATTTTCAGGTAGAAGCCCCCTCAATGCAATCGGAAGCAATTGTGTCATAATCACGTGGCAGTCATGAGACTTCAGGTTTTGGAATTTTTTCTCTGCCATATTTATTATTCCCTTTATATTCGACGAGAAGCCAGACGGGACCTTGATACTGCTCAGACATTCAAAAAAGATTTCCTTCTCTGCTTTGGTAAGAGCGTAGCTGGCAGGAGTTAAGTGGCATCGTTTACCCTTCTCGTTCTCAGGATGCATAGGCTCTTCAGGGGCCTTCAGATGTTGCTGGTCCTGTCGTGCTTCCGGTGTATCTTTTGTCTTCCCATACACTCCTAGAAAGCCTAGCAGGTTCACGCAAACATCCTTCGTCACGTGCATCACGTCGATTGAAGAGCGGACCTCTAAGACTTTCCAATAGGGTAGGTCCCAAAATATAGATTGCTTCTTCCACATGGGCGCGTGTCCGGCATCGTCATTCGGAACAGATAGACTGCTAGGACCTTTTCCAAAGATTACTTCGAGGTCCTTGGCCATACCAAATACCTCCTCACCGGTACGGAGGACAGGCTTCCTTCGGGGTTCTGCCAGACGTTTGAAATGCTTGCCTTTCTTTCTTACTGGATGCAGGTTCGGAAGAAATCGGCGATACCCTAGGTACACAACCTTCTTACATTTATCCAAATATACACTTTCAGTATCATCTAAACAGTGTGTGCATGCATTGTATCCCTTGTTTGTCTGCCCTGAAATGCTACTAAGAGCAGGCCAATCATTGATGGTTACGAAAAGCAATGCTCGTAGGTCAAATGGCTCCCCTTTGTGCTCATCCCACATACGTACACCTGGTTTGGCCCACAGCTGTAAAAGTTCTTCAACTAATGGCCTTAGGTACACATCAATGTCATTGTCGGGTTGCCTCGGGCCTTGGATGAGCACTGGCATCATAATGAACTTCCTCTTCATACACAACCAAGGAGGAAGGTTATAGATACATAGGGTCACAGGCCAGGTGCTGTGACTGCAGCTCTGCTCACCAAAAGGATTCATGCCGTCTGTACTTAGACCAAACCTTAAGTTCCTTGCGTCACGTGCGAAGTCCGGGTACTCTCGCTCGACTTTTCTCCACTGTGACCCATCAGCGGGGTGTCTCAACATCGCGTCTTTCTTACGGTCTTCCATGTGCCATCGCAACAACTTGGCATGCTCTTTATTTCTGAAGAGACGTTTTAGCCGTGGTATTATAGGAGCATACCACATAACCTTGGCGGGAACCTTCTTCCTAGGGGCCTCGCCCTCAACATCGCCAGGATCGTCTCGTCTGATCTTATACCGCAGTGCAGTGCATACCGGGCATGCATCCAAATTCTCGTACTTCTCACCGCGGTAGAGGATGTAGTCATTAATGCAGGCATGTATCTTCTGCACGTCTAATCCTAGAGGGCAGACAACCTTCTTTGCTTGGTATGTACTATCGGGCAATTCATTATTTCTTGGAAGAAGATTCTTCATTTTTACCAACAACTTTGAAAATGCGCTGTCAGTCACACCATTCTCTGCCTTCCATTGCAGCAAATCCAGTGTGGCACCTAGCTTTTTGTGGCCATCTTCGCAAGTTGGATACAACAATGTTTTGTGATCCTTTAACATCTGCTCCAGCTTCTCCTTCTCCTTTTCAGTTTCACATTCTTCCTTTGCATCAGTAATGGCCCGACCAAGATCGTCATCAGCGGGCCCATCTGCTCCCTCTTGATCTTCATTATCTACCTCCGTTGCATTATCATCATATTCAGGATACATATTATGATAGTTTTCATCATCCTCTTCTTCCTCGTTGTCTTCCATCACAACCCCTTTTTCTCCGTGCTTGGTCCAACAATTATAGTTGGGCATGAAACCGGATCGAAGCAGGTGGGCGTGAATGGTTCTGGTATTTGAGTAGTCTTTCTTGTTCTGACAGTGAACACACGGACAGCACATAAAACCATTGTGACCACGGTTTGCATTAGCCACAACGATGAAATTTTGGAGGCCCGTAATGTACTCGAAAGTGCGGCGGTCACCGTACATCCATTGCCGATTCATCTGCATTAATATGTAGTATATATCAAAAAATAATAGGGAGATGACCATTTATATATATAGTACATCAATGACACATGAAACTATAGTTGCCGACCTCGACCGAGACGGAAAGAGCAACAAGAAAGCTTATTTTGAGCTCTCGGGCATTTCACCGAACACCTCTAGTGCATATGAAAAAAACACAAACTAGCACTCTTCACACCCTCTTGCTAGGCTCCAAAATGTGAAAGAATGGAAGAGTGGGGTGTGTGTGGGCTGGGGTGGTGTCTTATATAGCCCCCCCCCCTTTAACACCTTTTCATGCCACGAACCGGTGTTAAAGGGGGGGTGCGTGGGCCACTGCTGCAGGGACCTTTAACACCGGTTCGTGGCACGAACCGGTGTTAAAGGGGGGCTCCTTTTTTGCCGCAGGGGCCACGCTGGTACGGCCCCCCCTTTAACACCGGTTCGTAGAAGAACCGGTGTTAAAGCCCCTTTTCGGGATCAACAAAAGACCTCGTTTCCACTAGTGTGAGTTGCCCGACAGTACATACCAAGCAAAGAAGGTTGTCTGCCCTCTAGGATTAGACGTGCAGAAGATACATGCCTGCATTAATGACTGCATCCTCTACCGCGGTGAGAAGTACGAGAATTTGGATGCATGCCCGGTATGCACTGCACTGTGGTATAAGATCAGACGAGACGATCCTGGCGATGTTGAGGGCGAGGCCCCTAGGAAGAAGGTTCCTGCCAAGGTTATGTGGTATGCTCCTATAATACCACGGTTAAAACGTCTCTTCAGAAATAAAGAGCATGCCAAGTTGTTGCGATGGCACATGGAAGACCGTAAGAAAGACGCGATGTTGAGACACCCCATTGATGGGTCACAGTGGAGAAAAGTCGAGCGAGAGTACCCGGACTTCGCACGTGACGCAAGGAACTTAAGGTTTGGTCTAAGTACAGATGGCATGAATCCTTTTGGTGAGCAGAGATGCAGTCATAGCACCTGGCCTGTGACTCTATGTATCTATAACCTTCCTCCTTGGTTGTGTATGAAGAGGACGTTCATTATGATGCCAGTGCTCATCCAAGGCCCGAGGCAACCCGGCAACGACATTGATGTGTACCTAAGGCCATTAGTTGAAGAACTTCTACAGCTGTGGGCCAAACCAGGTGTACGTATGTGGGATGAGCATAAAGGGGAGCCATTTGACCTACGAGCATTGCTTTTCGTAACCATCAATGATTGGCCTGCTCTTAGTAACATTTTAGGGCAGACAAACAAGGGATACAATGCATGCACACACTGTTTAGATGATACTGAAAGTGTATATTTGGATAAATGTAAGAAGGTTGTGTACCTAGGGTATCGTCGATTTCTTCCGAACCTGCATCCAGCAAGAAAGCAAGGCAAGCATTTCAAACGTCTGGCAGAACCCCGGAGGAAGCCTGTCCTCCGTACCGGTGAGGAGGTATTTGGTATGGTCAAGGACCTAGAAGTAATCTTTGGAAAAGGTCCTGGCAGTCTATCTGTTCTGAATGACGATGCCGGACACGCGCCCATGTGGAAGAAGCAATCTATATTTTGGGACCTACCCTATTGGAAAGTCTTAGAGGTCCGCTCTTCAATCGATGTGATGCACGTGACGAAGAATGTTTGCGTGAACCTGCTAAGCTTCCTAGGAGTGTATGGGAAGACAAAAGATACACCGGAAGCACGGCAGGACCAGCAACGTCTGAAAGACCCTAAAGAGCCTATGCATCCTGAGAATGAGAAGGGTAAATGATGCCACTTAACTCCTGCCAGCTACGCTCTTACTAAAGCAGAGAAGGAAATCTTTTTTGAATGCCTGAGCAGTATCAAGGTCCCGTCTGGCTTCTCGTCGAATATAAAGGGAATAATAAATATGGCAGAGAAAAAATTCCAAAACCTGAAGTCTCATGACTGCCACGTGATTATGACACAATTGCTTCCGATTGCATTGAGGGGGCTTCTACCTGAAAATGTTCGAGTACCCATTGTGAAGCTATGTGCATTCCTCAATGCAATATCTCAGAAGGTAATCGATCCAGAAAGCCTACCAGGGTTACAGACAGATGTGGCCCAATGTCTTGTCAGCTTTGAGTTGGTGTTCCCACCATCCTTCTTCAATATTATGACGCATCTCCTGTTTCACCTAGTAGAAGAGATTGCCATTCTCGGTCCTGTATTTCTACACAATATGTTCCCCTTTGAGAGGTACATGGGAGTCTTAAAGAAATATGTTCATAACCGTGCTAGGCCAGAAGGAAGCATCTCCAAGGGCTATGTAACAGAGGAGGTCATTGAGTTCTGTGTTGATTTTATTCCTGACCTTAAGGCGATTGGTGTTCTAGAATCACGACATGAGGGGAGATTGCGTGGAAAAGGCACCCTAGGATGTAAAGCAATGATATGTAGGGACGTGCATTCCCTTAATCAAGCAAACTACACAGTTTTACAAAGATCTATCTTGGTTGCCCCGTATCTCAATGAACACAAGAATTTAATACGCCTCAAACACCCAGGACAGTCTGATGAATGGATTATAAGTGAACACATGGCGAGTTTTGGCGGCTGGCTGCAAAGACTTCTCACAAATAACACCACTGTTGGGGATCAGCTGTACTTGTTGGCCAGGACACCATCTTCGACTGTATGTACTTTCCAAGGGTACGAGATAAATGGGAATATATTTTACACGATAGGCCAAGATAAAAAGAGCACCAACCAAAATAGTGGTGTCCGCTTCGATGCAGCAGAAGACAATGGGCAAAATACCACGTATTATGGGTTCATAGAGGAGATATGGGAACTTGACTATGGACCTAATTTTAAGGTCCCCTTGTTTCGATGCAAATGGGTCAAGCTAACAGGAGGGGGGTTGAGGTAGACAAGAAGTACGGAATGACAACGGTGGATCTCAACAATCTTATGAAGGTAGACAAGAACTTAGACGAACCATTCGTCTTAGCCAATGATGTGGCTCAGGTTTTCTATGTGAAGGACATGTCTACCAAACCGGAAAAAAGAAAAAATAAGCAAACAGATACATCACACGATGAGCCAAAGCGTCACATAGTTCTTTCAGGGAAAAGAAACATCGTGGGAGTGGAGGACAAGACAGACATGTCAGAAGATTATAATAAGTTTGATGAAATTCCGCCCTTCAGAGTGAAGAATGACCCAACCATCCTGTTAAACGGTGTTGATACTCCATGGTTACGGCCGACGCGATCATAAGATTGACTATATGTATTAATTGAGCCATTTTTGGCACACATATGTATCTCAACATGGAAATCAATGTCATATTTCTTCTGTTAACAGTATATGTATTAAATGAGCCATTTTTCTTCCTTCTATTTCTTCCCTCCATTTTTCTTCCCGCCATTTTTCTTCCCGCCATTTTTCTTCCTGCCAGTTCTTCCCTCCAGTTCTTCCCGCCAGTTCTTCACTATATATATATGTAGGGTTGGCCTCCATTGTCATTGCACATCTCTAGACTCATATATGCAACCTCATCACTCTTTCCCATGGCTTCCACCGTAGCACTAACCCCCAGGGAGGCGGAGGCGCTTTGCGCCTCGAACTATCCCTACTCGTCGGGCTATTGTGTCCCCGTCGGCTGGATGCTGAGCGCCGGAGGCATGCCGGTTGCTCCTGTCCCTCTAGGTGTGGCGTGACGGATGGCCATCATGAACCACTACTACTTCGAGCTCACGCCGGAGCAGCGGAGGAATCCCAGATGGCATCCCGACTATTTCCCTACTTGGAAGCCTTCTTCGTGGATCGGCGTGAGAGGGCGCTCGCCAGGCACGAGGAGGACGGCCCACCTCCTCTGAACTTCAACGAGGCTGGCCGTCGGCTATGGTGGCGCGGTCGGACTCTCCAGAGCGTCATGGCCTATGACACTGCCGCCGACTCTAACCCCCGTCTGCGCTACCCTCAAGTCCAGCCCACGCGTACTCAGCCTTCAAGGTTCAATTACGGCGACCCCGACGACGACTGCGATGACGGCGGCGGCGAGTACGACGACTACAGTGGCGAGTATTACAGGTGTAGGCAGGAGCATGACTGAATCACTCCAACATTCTGAAACAAGTTTGGCCGATTGTTACTTAATCTGGCCATGTATCTTAATTTTCAGTTCTTTTATGTATCTTAATTTTCAGTCGTGCTTTATGTAACTTACTATTAGTTGCATTCTGTATTTTAATTCCAGTTCTATCTCCTTCACAAAATGACCTATCTCATTCGAGGTTTCTTGGCTTTCGGGTCAAATGACCAATGTTATGGCTAGAATCAAGGCATAGTTTGTGATAATATGGCCATATTGTGCATACATGTGCATCATGGCATGGTAAACAATGTTGCAAGAGGAAGTTTTCCTTTTTATCGCACCAAAAAGGCATTTTCCATTTTCCGAGCATAAAAAACGAACGGTTTTGTTAAGCAACCACCAAATGGCTAATTCAAAAAACCACCACCACATTTTACAAAAATACTAGACCACCTTATATGGACAATGTACCAACAGGGGGATCTGAAACCTTTCCGTCCACCTCTGGTGAAAAAGATAAATTCTTGCCGAATCGGTAGGAAGTGGGTCAGATATGAACTACAGGTACATGATACGATGCTCATGATTTTTTACAAAAATCATTTTTAGGTTCACAATATGCTATTTTATCAAAAATCCAATGCAAGTTGAGCGAGGCTTTGTCAGATTCAAGTGTATACAAAAGATGCGGCATTTAAATATCCAATCAATTCAAAAATGTTAATACAAAATAAAATATGATTTGCTCTAATAAAATAGGGTTAGATTCCTTTTTAGATGCTTAATATTTCTTATGTTCAAAGTTTTAGGATTTGACAATTTATTTTTGTTTGAATTGAATAATCAAAATTTATATGTAAGTGTTTTAATCATTTTGAAAATTTTCATCTAAAGTAAATATAAAATGTTTTTACATGAATGGATAGATATTATTTTTCTGAAAATTATGATATATTATTCATATTTTTCTGAGTTGAAATGAATAAGATATGAATTTTCTAAATTCATATCCTATCTTTTGAATTATAAATGCCCCCACCCCTCTAATGCATGAAATAAATGCCCCCCCTTTAACACCGGTTCCAGGCACGAATCGGTATTAAAGGGGGGCGCATTTATTTCGTTTCGTGCACGCACACCCCCCCCCCTTTAACACCGGTTCGTGGCTGGAACCGGTGTTAAAGGGGGGCCCCCCTTTAACACCGGTTCCAGCCACGAACCGGTGTTAAAGGGGGGTTATAACGCGCGCGCCACCCCTTCCTTCTTCCCCCAGCCAAATCGATTCTTCCCCCAGCCGGTCGCCGTCGCCATCCCGTGGGAGTGCCTGCCCGATTCTCTCCGGCCGCCACCGCCTCCAACCGCCGCCGCCACTCCAGCCGCCTCGCGTGTGCCCCCGGCCAGAGGTACACCCCGCCGCCCCTCCCCTTTGCTCCCCCGTCCGGCTACGCGGCGGCGTGGCGCCGCTGGCCACTGTGGGCGAGCAGGCGGGCCGGCGACAGCCGTGCACGCCGGCGGCGGCGCGGGCGATGCGGCCGGGCCGGCGCCCCTGTCCAACAGCTATATTGCTAGTGTATTGCTATATATGATTTGTATTGCAATATTCCATGATTTGTTTGTCATATTCATAGTGTATTGCTATATTCATATGATTTTACATAGTGTATTGCTATATTCATATTCCATGATTTGTTTGTCATCTCTTTGGTTAAGACCAGCTAGATATGGTGTTCTATTTTGAGTAAGTGCAGGTTTATGGTGTGGTACTGAAACCTTTTATTTGGAAATGCAAGAGGCCATCATGCTCCAAAGTTTGCTCAAATGTTTTCCTTTATAAGTTTATATGCAAACAACTTACTAAGTTTTTATGGAACCTTGTTTCAAATAGCTTATCAATACAAATATCTTATGTAGTAATTGTTCCTACAATTTTACACCATCAAACCTGTGTTGTAGCAGAAACTGTAGGTTTAGTATTATAGTCTAGCACTGCAGCTTATTCATAGATATGTACTGCACTATGGGTTCTGGCAAAAAACTTGGCAAATCTTGTATTCACCTTGTGGCATGAGTCGGCAAGCGAGGGAAGCAGCAAACAAATACATCCTTTATATGTCACTTTCTTCAATAAAACAGCCAACTCAACGCGTCTACATTCACATGTATCTATATACTAAAACGCGTCTAGAACTCTAGATACATGTGAATCTAGACAAATGCAAGTCACTTATTTCTGGACGGAGGGAGTATAATATTGCTGGCTGAAAAGTACCACCCCAGAATTGCCAGAAAAAAATGATCTGAGCAAAATAAATGTCAGCACGATCATTTATAACATCTCCGTCTCGAAATAGATGTCGAAGATTCGTGTAGATCGTTTAGTGTATAGATACATGCAAATTTAGACATATCTCTGACATCTATTTTGGGACGGAGGGAGTATATCATTCAAAATCAATGAAGAACATGAGCCTAAAATAAACCATCTCACCTGAGGCGCTTAACGAAATATTTTTGTTAGTGTTTAGTGACACCACATTCTGATGCATGATAAATCAGACACATAGTAAAATGAAATTTATGGTGCTTCAAATCATTGGTTTGCAAGTTGATCAGCCTCATCTTTATGTGGCAAAAAACATGAACAACTATTCTTAGCTTTCACATATATATTCATTTATAAATCTTTAACTTAATTATAGTTTGGCCACCTGATAAAGTTAAATCTTTAACTTAATTATAGCTTTCACATATATATTCTTAGCCTTCCCCTTCCTTCTTCCCCCCAGCCAGATCGAAAGCACGCGCGCAGAGAAAAGCGCCGCCGCTTTCTGGAGAATCCTCCGGTCAGCCACTGTAGCTAGCCCCTCTCATATGCATCCGGGATTTCTCCGAATTAGGGTTTGGACCCCTCAGAACTCGTTTAAAATGATCAAGCATCCTTAGGGTTTTAGTTTCATTAGTGTATTTATTTGTGTATTTTTGTATGAATAATATGTATATTTGTGTATGAATCCAAGTCCACTTGAATGTTTACTCTCTTACTCTAGATAATATTATTGTTTTAGAAACTATGGATCCACTTAGTAGAAACCTTGAAGAATAAGAAATAATGGAGAATATTATCGATGAGGACACCTCACAATATCTAGACTTGGAGGGACATGATGACAACTCAAGTAGTCATGGAGAAGATGAAGACTCCGGTGAACGCAATTTAGTGATTACAAAGTCCGGCGAGGTATATGCATTGATTAAGCCTCTGCTGACTTCCACCAACAATCTTCTTCTACATGTATTAATTAACGCTTCTTTCTTCTTTTAGCCCTCTGGATCGACCAGCCAGCAACCATCTTCTTCTATGAAAAAGAGCAAGCGAGGCGCGAACCATCGGTTGAAAGATCGTGCAAAGTTCACGATCGAAGCAGTCTGTGTTGATGGCAGGCCGATGGAGCCCAAGAAGGCCACAGACAAATTTGTATGTCAGGCTGGAGTTCTTGTTAGGGACCAAATCCCAATCATAATTGAATATTGGAATAAGCCAAAGAAGGGCGACGGTACCTTTGTCGATGAAAGATCCAAAGAAACGCTTTGGAATTCGCTGTTGGTAAATTTCACCCTTCCACCAGAGGAGGATGAAAACAAACCGGTTATAAAGGAAAAGGTCAAAGAGTGGACTCTAAAGAAGATGGCTGACGCTTTTCGCAACTAGAAGACAAAATTGAACAAATTTGTCAAAACTCGCGAGACTCCAGATTTCGAAGACGCATATTATGCGAAGATAAGACCTCACTGGCGCGAATTTGTGGCATACAAGGAAGGTGCTATAGCTACAAAGAGGTCAGAAACCAATACGCTAAATGCCCAGAAGAAGGAATATCACCAGAGGACAGGGTCAGGTGGCTACATATCTCAGAGGCCTAAGTGGGAGGAAGCTGAGAAGGCCCTGCGTGACAGAGGGATCACACCCCAGACACATGGGTGGGACCTACGTGCAAAGACTTGGTTCTACGGAATCGGGGCAAGGTTGGACCCAAAAACAGGATTGTGTATCTTCCCAACCCTCCTTGCCAAACCCGTCACTGAACTCATCACGGCATACGAGGAAACAGCTGCCAGGACCTTCCATCCCGATAGAGAGAATGACCAGCTCACACGTGCCATCGGTAAAAAAGAACACCCTGGACATGCACGAGGCACAGGGGGTATGACATGGAAAGATGGGTTTGCCGAGTGGAGCGACTCTTACAGATGGCGCGACAGAAAAGAAAAAGAGCGTACAGAGCGGATGACACAGATAGAACATGCACTTGTGGCGCTGAAGGCGCAAGTGAATGCACAACAGAGCCATCAAGCTACTGGCCCATCTCAGCGGCACGAAGAGCCTGCATTGGAAACTGCCGGCGGCCCAGACTCTTGGCGGAAAAGCAGCGTGGCTTCCACGGAGAACGTGCAGCCCACGCTTGAAATGGCGGGTCCTCGATACCCCGTGGATGAGATCATGGAGAGCGAACACGCTGAGCTGCATGTGAGATTAATGGGCTTATCCATTAAGGTGGCTGTCGGCTATGCCTTACCTCCTGTAGCTGGTGGAACTTACCACTGCTGACCGATTCCAGATGGCTATGCTATTGTCGGGGTGGATGAGGTTGTGAAGGAATATGAGGAAGCATAGCTTGACCATGCTACAGGTGAAGGGGAAACTCAACTCAAATTTGCAGTGAAAACAACCATTCTTTGGAAGAAGGAACACATCGTGCTTCCAAATTGGAGGCCACTGGCACCCCCGCCGTCTCCGCAGCGTCAGCAGTCTGAGCCGCTTCAGCCATCTCCTGCGCGGCAGCCATCTCCGGCGCTTCAGCCATCTCCTGCGCGGCAGCCATCTCCGGCGCGCCAGCCATCTCCGGCGCACCAGCCATCTCCTGCCCGTCAGCCATCTCCGACGCTTCAGCCATCTCCTTAGCGTAAGTGGAAGAGCACTGCCACGAAGAGCATCACTAGCACTGCCACAAAGAGTTCAAAAAACTACGTCCCGCAGCCTTCCGCCAAGCCATTGCCGGTTTTACCGTGGAATCGCAGCGACGAGGAGACCAATAGGATCTCGGAAGAAGAGGTCAAGAAATTCTTTGCACCTAGACGGGCCGAGCCAAAGGAGAAAATAGATCCGGCGGTGGTGGAGAAGTTTTACAAAAATCTTTTGAAACCTGAAACCCCACTTGTGCCGGACTACGAGCGCCAGATTTTGAAGGCGGATGCAAGGCGCCGTAGGGAGACTGAAAGTAGCAGTCGTGCGGCACCCTAGAAAACAGTTCCCATGCTCGGAGAGCAGGAAAACCAATCATGTGCCCTGCTCCAAGTGTTCGACACACGGGACGCACCTCTCGTAAATGATTACGAGGCAGAGCTACAAAGAAAGGCCAATGAGATGGGGATGACTTACATTGCATACTTGAACATCATGGGAGACAACTTGCCCAAATGCGATGCCAACCCCATACAGCCATGGAAGTATGGGAAGAAGGGTCTGGCTCCCTAAGGGAACCCTAGATCTCAGTTCGAGCTTCCCAGCCCCAGATCAAGACATCAAGCATAACCTAGCGTCCGCTAGGATTCTTGTTCCCTCCTCTAGGTTGTTAATAGTTCCCCCCTCCTGGTGGCGATGGACCGGCGCTCGACCGGTGGTTTGGCGAGAGGGAAGAGGCCGTATGACGACTTGGCGGGGGAGAAGGATGGCTCCCGCTATGGCGACCCTCTGCCGCCGCCCACCAGAGGGAATCCGCCCAGGTACAACCGCGAGGACCTCCGCCACAAGCTGTCAGCAGAACAAGAGGAGCATCATCGACAGATGCGAGAGCGTGGGGGCACCCCTGACTAGCGCCGAGAAGACCGGAGATCCCAGGAGAACTGGCAAGGGCCTTCCTTGCCGGACAACCGTGGTAGGGACCACGGGCGTCAACCCGCTCGGAAGAAGGGCAGGAGCTCAAACCCACCTCGCCGGCCAGAGGGCCTGGTGGAGGGCGGCTCCAGCGACGCCCCTGCCTGCGTGAAAGGAGAAGTGGCATCGACAAACATCACTTGCTTTAACTACGGGAACCTGGGCCACATGCAGGCGGACTGCACCTCGCCCCCTTCTGTATCAAGTGTAAGCAGTCCGGCCATCTGTCGGCCATGTGCACGGCATTGGGGAATTCCGCGGTGGTTCACTGGTCGGGGTTCGGGCAGAAAGGACAGGGGTTCTACTGCTTTGATGTCGCCGATGCGGAACTGGAAAAAGCGGCTTTCAACTCGGCTCTCATTCATATCCCTAAGTCCAACCTGTCGGCACAGCAAGTGGAGGAGGAATTCAAAGATTTAGTTGATGAAACTTGGGATTGGCAAGTGAGGAAGTTGTCGGACACTGACTTTGCTTTGATCTTCCCTTGAAAAGAAAGTCTGCGCATGGCGATCCATGGGGGCGGAACGCGTCTGCCCAAGTGTGGCCTTCATGCGAGTGTGGCTGAGGTGGCCGTGGACGCGCAGGCCTCTGAGGTGCTGGTGGAGAAATGGGTTCTCCTCCACAATGTTCCTGTCCCGCTATGTCAGGTGGAGCGGTTGCTGGCGGGCACGAGGGAGCTCGGCAGGTCTATCGTGGTGGATGAATACTCCCTCATCAATCCAAAATCCCCGGTCAGAATGCTTATAGGTCTTCGTTTTGTTGCGGTGCTTCCCCCTCCCCCACATGATGCTATTCATGAATTCTCAGGGGTTCCATATCGGGGTTGAGGAGGACAGATCGACCTTGGCCGGCACCCCATCCCTGCCACCTCTCCCCCTCCACCTCACAAGGACAAGGATGATGAGGAATCAGACTCTCCTGATTGGAGTGAGGATGATGACAGGTAGGACGGGCGCCGCGGTCGATACTCTTCCAAGACTCAGATGGAACTGCCACCTGCGGCCAAGGTGGTGGACAGCTCCAAGGGGCGCAAATCGGTGGCGGTTTCCGCGGCTACCTCCCCTAAAGAGGCTCCGGGCCCGGCCCCCCTGCTCCCTCAATCTGCGGTGGGGCAGTTCGGGTCAAACCTCACCCCCACCGGCGACATCTTTGAGAATATTGCCACCATCCTCTCGCCTCTGGTGGCGGCCTACGATTCGACGGTGATCTCTGAGAGTAGGCAGCCGCCGTCCTCACTGAAAAATACTTGGGATGTCTCTTCCGCGGATGGTACGGCGGGGCTATCTGTGCAAAGAACCCCATGCAAGCCCGTGGTGGGTGATGCTACTTGGTCCGTGGAGACCTCTGCTGAGATGGCAAGGAACAGGGAGAGAAGGAGCAAGAGCAATGCATATAGAGCGGCAAGAACTAGCCAGAGTCAGGTCCCCTTGGTGGTTGAAGCCTCGAGGGAGTCTGTGTTAGGGGGGATGAACAAACCGCTTGATGTGGTGGCGCAGGAAATCTTGCCTCCTATCAGCAAGGCCCCCCGCAGCAAAGCCATACCTATTGAGGTTATACGCAAGAGCGCCCGTGGTGTGGGCGCCACAGAGGGATCTGTCATGGAGCACGCCATGTGCCTCACAGCCGAGAAGAATGGAGCGTCCGAGAAGACCGCTGCGGGTAAACTCCCCTCTTCTACTGACTTTACAGTTCTTTCCTCTATTCCTTGTGCTATTTTAGAGAAAGTGGCGGCAGACAACTGCATTGTGTTTGATCCTTCCGTGGGTTCACCGGTAGCTATCATTTCCATGTTCCAAGCTAGAGAAGTGGCCCAGGCTGAGTTAGCTTTGGCCAGAGCCCGTATCGAGACCGAAGAAAAGGAATCCAAGGCGCAGGAAGTTGAGGAGACAGCGCCGACGATGGTCACGCCGGACCAGGTGTCTACGATAGGGCAGGAGGGGTCTTGCTCCACCACGACTAAGCGAGTCAAAGCCAAAAAGAAGATCGCCAAGCGCGGCGGTACCACAAAAAAACTGGCATGTTTGGGAAATAGGCTCCTAACCCGCCAAGCACGGGCTATCCTGAAGGTTTCACTATGAGGATTCTTTTCTGGAACATCAGAGGTTTTGGTCGGTGGGGGCGATGCACCCTTCTTAAAGATTTCCTCCTGTCGCACCGTATTGATGTGGTATGCCTTCAGGAAACCATTAAATAGGATTTCACGGATGCGGAGTTGCGCAGCTTGGAGATTGGTGAGTTGTTCTATTGGTGCTGGCTCCCGGCAAATGGTCATTCAAGGGGAATGCTCATGGACCTCGGGGACAGCGTCTTCGAGGTGGGGGCGGTCGACAAGGGCCGCTACTTTCTGAGCGCGTCGGTGCTGCACAGGGAGTCTAACTCCACGATGGAGATTATGGGTATCTACGGGCCAGCAGACCATGGGAGATCTGCTGGCTTCCTAGAGGAGCTATCCCTAAAGATTGCCTCGATTTTGATCCCACTGTTGATTGGCGGGGACTTCAACCTGATCAGATCAGCGGACGACAAGAATAATGACAACCTGAACTGGGCTAGAATTGACATGTTCAACCTCCACATAAGCAACTGGGCGCTAAGGGAGATTGCTCGTTCGGGCGCCAGATACACTTGGACCAATCGACAACTTAATCCGGTTCGGTGCGTGTTGGATCGGATCTTTGTGTCTGTCTCTTTTGAGGCTAGATTTCCCCTATGCTCCCTATCGGCTGAAACAAACCTTGGCTCAGATCACACGCCGCTCATCTTCGATACCGGGGAGGGAGAATCGATGGTCTCAAATCGTTTCTTCTTCGAGTCTAGCTGGTACGAGGCCCCAGATTTTTGGACAAACTCGTGCAGTTCTGGGGAGAACTGTCTTTCGAGGCCAGGGGCAGAGACTTTGTGGATCGGTGGAATTTCTCGAGCGCGGGGCTCAGACAGAAGCTCAGGGGATGGGCGAGAAACAGATCTAGCCTGGCCAGAGGCCAAAAGGAACAGATCCTGGCCTAGATCTCATCTCTAGATGTTGGAGCAGATGTTGATGGGCTGTATGAGGATGGGTGGGCTCTCCGTTACCATCTAGAAGACCAATTGCTCCAGATTTATAGGACCAAAGAGGAACACTGGCGACATCGAAGTCAGGTCACATGGGCACTCAAGGGGGATGCCAATACGGCCTATTTCCATGCGGTTGTGAACGGGCGACGTAGAAAGTGTAAAATCACAGCTCTATCAGGCCCTCTTGGTATTATCTCGGAGTTCGCCCAGCTGTACGAGCATATCTATGGTTTCTACAGGGAGCTCCTAGGAGCACTTGTGACCAGACACTGTGGCCTTAACCGTCTCACCTGGGACGGAGACGCCAGGGTTTCGGCCGCAGAGAATGATGCCCTGGCTCTGGCTTTGGAGGAACTGCAGGATATTGTGAAAGATATGAAAGCTGAGACTGCGCCTGGGCCAGACGGCTTCCCGGCGTCTTTTTTCAAATGCTGCTGACCTATGCTCAACAAGGGTATTCTGCAGCTCCTCAATGATTTTGTTCTGGGAAGGATAGATATCTCGAGACTTAATTATGGGATTTTGACTCTGATTCCAAAGGTGCAAGGTGCAACTAGTATCTCCCAGTATAGACCTATTGCGCTAATCAATGTCATTTTCAAGATAATCTCCAAAGCTTTTGCAACACGTCTCGACCCTGTTGCTAACCGCGTGATCAACCCAAATCAGACGACTTTCCTAAAAGGCAGATTCATCCTGGATGGATCTCTCATCCTGGGGGATATCATCCACGAGCTGAATTCTAAGCAGCTAGGAGGGATTCTGTTGAAACTCGACTTCGAAAAAGCCTATGACAGGGTGAATTGGGACTTCCTATCAGAGGTTCTGCATCGGAAAGGGTTCGATGTAGGTTACATACACTGCATTCACCAGCTGGTGGCAGGGGGTCAAACTGCCATCTCCATCAACGGGATCATTGGGCCGTTCTTCAGGAACAAGAGGGGGGTTAGGCAGGGCGATCCCCTCTCTCCGATTCTCTTTAATTTCATTGGGGAGGCTCTCTGAGGAATTCTCTCTGCAGCAAATTTGGCAGGTCACATCCAGGGTGTGGTACCACATCTGATTCTGGGGGGAATCTCTCACCTGCAATATGCTGACGATACACTCATCCTTATTCAGAATAATGATCAGAGCATTGCAAACCTGAAATTCTTGCTCATGTGCTTCGAGGACATGTCGGGCCTGAAGATCAATTACCAGAAAAGTGAAGTTATCGTGATGGGGTAACTCGCAGAGGAGCAATAGAGAGTGGCCAACATGCTGAACTACAAGCTTGGTTCATTCCCTTTCATTTACCTGGGATTGCCCGTTTCTGACCGTAAACTGACCATTGAACAGTGGGCCTTCCTGGTCATAAAGATGGGGGGCCGCATCGAACCTTGGCTCAGCAGGCTGCTGTCCTCTGGAGGAAGACTAATCCTTATTGATGCCTGCCTTGACAGCCTGCCCCTCTTTGCAATGGGCCTCTTCCTCCTCCAGGACGGTATCCACGCCAACTTTGACTCAATTAGGTCTCGATTCTTTTGCGAAGGATCGGGAACCAAAAGGAAATTCCATATGGTGAACTGGCCCGTGATCTTCCGTCCAAAGGATTGTGGGGGATTGGGCCTGACTAATACGAAGTACATGAACCTGGCCTTGCTTATGAAGTGGATCTGGAAACTGTATCAAAATGACGATTCTCTCTGGTGCAAGATCATCAGAGCTAAATATCATGACGCAGACGACATATTCGCAGGCACGGGGCAGGAGGGCTCGCAGTTCTGGAAGAGCCTTCACAAGATCAAACACCTCTTCAAAGTCGGAACGAAGCACGTGGTGCAGGACGGTCGTAGAACCAGATTCTGGACCGACTGGTGGATTGGGGACAAGCCACTGCACTTGCAATTCCCCGACCTCTTTGCGATCTACAGCGACCCGTGGATCTTGGTGGCTGGGGTGCTACAAGATTCTCACATCTCCCTTCACTTCCGTCGCTCGCTCGATGCTGCAACAAGGGATAAGTGGCACGAGCTGACGTGTTTGATTGATGAGTGCGTCCTGAGGGGAGGAATGGACTCTGTCTACTGGCACCTGGAACCGTCGGGCGAGTTCTCCGTTAAATCCATGTATCTGAAGCTGTCTCAGGGTACTTCCATTGCTTTTTTCAAGGACTTGTGGGCGTCAAGGATCCCGCTTAAGGTCGAAATCTTCACGTGGCAGCTGATCCTGGACCGGCTTCCTTCCAACCTGCAGCTCCAAATCAGACACGGCCCGTCCAACGACACGTGTGTGCTGTGTGGGGTGCAGGAAGATGCGACGCATATCTTCTTCGGATGCTCTCTCGCTAGGTTTGCCTGGAGCGTTGTGAGGGAGTTGCTAGGGTGCAACTGGGTTCCGTCGAACTTTCCTCACTTCTTCGCTATTGCTCACGGGTTCTCGGGCCAACCTCGTAGGCTCCTTTGGCTATTGTTCTCTGCGCTGTTCTGGGCCCTTTACCTCATTTTTAAAATTGCTATGTTTCTGGAGAGCAAACACCAAAGCAATGGACAGGGAGGGAGTAGACTGGATGGTCTCAGAGCTAAAACGTATATTCGCCTCCGCGGTGCCCAGCCCGGCCCTGTGATCGCGCCCTAGCGGTTAGGGTTGACCTTGTTCGGCTTGTTATGTGGGGAGGCCGACCCCGGTGTCTCAGACTTTGCTTATATCCGCTAGTGTCCTTCCTTTGGCTAATCTGTATGTCGCAGCGTTTTGTATTTCGTTTGTGAACCTTTGGGTTTTATTAATTTAAAGTCGGGCAGTGATGCCTATTATCTAAAAATAAATTCTCATCCTAAAGTCAGGTTCATGATGGGCAAAGATGAACTGCGATCATGTCTAACGGCTGGAAACAAGTTGTGACATATACAAACTTTTTGAATGCATGATGCCTCCCGAGTCTAGGAGATCTATTATAGTAGCTTTCAACTAATAAAAGGTTATCGAACCCACGAGCAGTTGAAAGTATTAATTAGCAAGTCTGACAAATAAAATAATAAAAGATGCAATGTTTGGTGTTTTTAAGTTTATAGTTTGCAGAAAAAAATTATTGTAAAGTATTTAGGACCATAAAAAAATGTTATTTTTACTTTTTATTTTCTGTTTTGTTTTAATTTGAAAAAGCGTTCAGGATTACAAGAAGTGCAAATACGAAAAATGTTCCAATTCAAAAAATTCAAACTAAAATGATTGAATTTGAAAAGTGTTAGGATTTGAAAAAACAGAAAAAGAAAAGCAGTTTTTTGACGCCAATCCAAAAACCCAAGGAAAACTAGACTTGGAAACGGAAACCCGAAAAAACCCGATAAGTGCATGTACGAGCTGATTCGGCGCCGAACCGAATTCTCAGCCACTCTTTTCCGTTGGTTGGTCGTGGACCTGCCAAATTTGCCTTTTGACTAGTCTACTAGAAACTAAAAATAGTGCGTAATTTTTTTAAAAAGAAATACAAATTTAATTTCGTTTGCATATTTGACTTTATCGTGGCGAGCTATTCAAAACGAGCCTAATTTTCAATATAAAAAATTTATGTAGTAATAACGGATCTATAGAGTCATTGTGTGTCGATAAGTCCGAGTAAGAGGTTCTATAGAGTTCTTTTATTTTACGAACTTGATCTATAAAGTACGTGTCGATAGTTTTAAAGAGTACATATCATGTTGTATAAAATGCTTCTACTTTATGAGGGAATGCAGACAAAAAGGTAAACAGTCTGACCGGCCCCATGTATACGGGACCACTAAAAACGAGTGGCTGAGAAATCGGCTCGGCAAAATGCGAGTCCGAAAAAACCGTGCTAAACGGACCAGGCCCAGTTCTGTGCCGCTTCTAAGAGCATCTTTATTAGATACCGCAAAACTCGGAACCACAAAAATAGTTTGTGGTAAAATTTGTGTCTCAGCAGAACAAATCTCGTATATGTAGACCACAAAATGGAATATTTCGGGAATATTCTATCATTTTCTTCACAGAGTTGTCTTCCTCGCGGGTGTGCAGATCCCGGCGCACCCCCCGCCTTGCCGCAGCCCCTTCCCGGTCCCCACCACTGCCCAGCCATGCGTGCGAACGGTTCCGATTAGTGGATGCGTGCATGCATGTGACCAGTTGATTACCTGATGGGTGTATGCGGTCGGCCAGCCGGCCGACACCTAACACTACTTGGGGTAGCTGCTGCTCGGCTCCAACAATGGCGGCCAAAAGAATCAATAATTTACGGCTTGAAAATTAACAATAGATGTAAGAAATCGGATCTCCTCGTCCGTAATTGTAAATTGGCGCGGGGAATCGAGCCACCTCGCCGGAATCGAGCTTAGAGGGCGGCGGCTATGGCGCCGTTGGAGGTGGATGGGAGCAGTTGGTGGTGTATTTTCGATGGAGGAAAGCGTTAACCGCTTTGCAATTTACTATAAAAATAGCCTCCAAAACTGAATATATGCGGTAGACGAGGATTAATATCGGGAAGCTGTAATTTTTTTTACAAGTTTGACCATTTTTATGGGATCTGCCCGGGCCTTTTTCTGACTTTTTAAACCAATATAACTATAAATTTTGCGGGTTTAACCAGATATGTGGTATGTGCTACGGATGGTCTATAAGTGGGTGGAATAGAGCGGAAAATAGTGTGCGCCCGTGCCGGGATTACGACCATAGTTTAAAAAACCAGACCGACGATCGAACCGGTGAGGCTATTGGTTCAGGCTTTTACTGGTCAGACCAATGGTTCGGTTCGATAGCGACAAAAAACCGTTCATTTTAATTAAAATTTAAGTAAAAATTGGAACAAAATGACAATAAGCATATATTTCAATATGTAATCAGAAAACATGGTGTGTTCAAATGGTATTGGACCTTATGTGGTGCTATTTCTATCTAGGATAAGGTCTTGAGTTTAATTCCTCTTGCAACTTTATCTTTTTTCCTAGTTTTTTGCTATTTGGACCGCTGCCTCTTAAAAAACCGGTGGAGTCATCGATTCTGGTTTTTTCTAGTTAAATCACCGAATCAGTCCGTTTTTTAAAACTAGTATACGTGCACGTGCAACGCACGTCTTATACACTACTACAATATAATATTTTGTAGGAAGTTATTTTATCGAGCCACTGAAATGTGTCTCAAGCCCACAGCCATTCGAGGGTGTGTGTAACGCACGATCCACAAACATAAACTCAAGTCAATACAATAAGCTGGATCATTGTCTTTTCTTCGTTTTTGTCATTTTCTTCATGTCTATTTCTTATATCGTCACAAAATTTAACATCCGCATAGATTTGCATATATTTAATAAAAATAATTATCAATTTATAAAAGGTTTTATAAAACCTTTTAAAATTATCAAATTATCATAACCGAAAATTTATTTTTAACACGTATGGCATGCACTATTATCTACAAGAGGATCACATGACACAGTCACACGGCTGAATCGGTCATGCTCTAAAAAAAATGGCGCCCCGTCACCTACCTCCGCACAGTCGCTCTCAGAAACACCCGTCTCTAAAACTACACACCTCCCCTGCGAGTCGCTGCTCGTGTCTCCCCGCCGTTCCCCATTCCATACTCACCAGCTCCCACTCTTGACCTCGTCCCTCCCCTTCGCTCCCACCTCCGGCGCGAGGACTGCACACCCCTGCTCCTTCCCATCGAATACGCTCGCCGAAGTGCCCGATGAGGTGCTCAAGCTCGTCAAGCTCGCGGGCGAGCCAACCCTAGGGGCCGTCGGAGGCGGAGGCGGACGCGGAGGCGCTCAAGCTCGTCAAGCGCGGGCGAGCCAACCCTAGGGGCCGCCGGAGGCGGAGGCGGACGCGGAGGCGCGGGACTCGTATCCACCGCAACGGTGCTCCGACCATCGCATGTCGGAGAGCTCCACATCGCCGGCTGACGGGGATGAGCACCGAGTGGGTGTCATTTCAGCCTAGTGCCTCCTAATTCGGCGCCGTCCAGCACCACCCTGTGCATCCACGAGCTCGACACCCATGGCGGAGGGATTGAGGTGCTGACGTGATGGGCCTCCTCGAGCTCGACCCCTGTGGCGGACTATTGAAGTCCAAGGTGGTCGACGCCCTGTCCTCCTTGAAGTGTGATTTGAAGGTAAATCTTCTGCAAGCTTGATGTATATGGTATGCTAGGAACTTTTGGTAATTAATTTGGGGAGGATATTCACGGGAACGACCCACACACGTTATGGTCAGATCTGGAAATCAGGCTTGGCTCACTCGATTTAAATCTTGATAAAATTTCTTCCCAGCGATCTCATCCTTACACATCTCGATCATGTAATTGACATAATGTATTTGTGGGCACAATTTCATGAAGCCGCTATTTGGCCAAAAAAAAATACATGCTAGGAAAAAATGGGAGCACTCTCCATAACTAATCTAATGCATTAGAGTAACAGATGCTCAAGAATTGTTTACATTCCTTGTTCCAAGCTGTTGTTCTTTCTAGGCTAGGGTGATCTTTCCGAGATAGATATGAGGATGGACTTGGTTGGTTACAGTGATCTGGTTTTATCTGCTAGCTCCAGCCGTAGACACTGCTTCTGTTCTTATGTGAATTCTCTATTTTCTTGTCCTCAAGTTTCAGTTATGTTCCGTCTAATGGAAACTCCTACTAATTTTCAGTATAATTCATATTTAGCAGATCAATTTTGCTAATAAGGCTCGAAAGCAACATAAACAAAGCAACAAAGCGAGATCCTCTAAATAATGCCATGGAAGCTAGAGCTTTGATGAACTGATTTATACAGCATTTTCCCTAATCACAGTTGCTTGAGCTTCTATGAAAACTTAATCAGACTTTTTTTTTTTTGAGCTGAAAACTTAATCAGACTTAGTTCTGCAGAATGGAATATCATGATTTTCAATATTAATCTTGTATAGCTAAAATGAGTGTATTTTGCCTAATCTTGTTGTTCAGTATGCATAGTACTGTTAATTTCCAGACTGGGTTACTCTTGATGCAAGATTTGCTTTCGCAGCATGGCGCCACTAAATCCTGATACAGTTATACCAAATTTTTTTGCGTTTAAAACAGTTAAAGTATTTGCTTATTATTCCACTCTTAATTTAGGCGTGAAGCAAAGATTGTTGCCTTTCTTATTTTGATGGATGACTTAACCTATATTTTCTTATCCATATGTAAGAAAATGCAGTAGGTTGTATGACCTGTTACTTTGGTGTGTCTCTAAGTAAGTTTTACAAAGAATGTATCCACTATAACCATCCGTAGTCCTTTTGAAAGCATAACGGCTAGATATGTGGTTCTACAATATCAGACTTTGGTCTTTCTGGTTGTGAGAATCAACATAAGTAATACTATGGAAATACCAACATGTAGGTGAAGTGGTTTCTCTTCTGCACCTGGTTGCTATTCCTCTCCGAATTTCTATATTTTTCATATGTTTGTCCCTGTTTGTAGTTATAGAGAATTGATGTCATTAACTCATATGGGTTATTCAAATATGTGGTGGCTGTATAAACTAAAGGTAAGTGACTACCTTTTTTATTATGGTTGCTGACTTGCCTCTATTTGCTTATTCCACTCTTAATTGAGGTCGAAGCAAAGATTGTTGCCTTCTATCCAGAATGTAAACAAAAAACAATTGTACTCTTTTTATCCATAATGCATATAGAAATATTAGATTTCAATTTAATAATATTTGTTTCCATCCTCCATAGTTAAAGAGAAGCTTCTACTTGTTGCATGAAGATTTAGACATGGAGAATGTACAAATATATTATCTCTTATAACTCAGATGATCAAATGGGCTATATGGATGGCTGTTTGATTAGGATGCTCAATATTAAATGCGAAAAACGTATGACCATGAGGAGAGCAATGTTCTAACCAACAGGTAAGCTTACCACCAGATCTATGCATTATTCTAGTTTTCCGTCTAGGATGCTCAGAAAGTCTTAAAAATACTATCTACTATTTATTCTTTCAAGATGTTTCTTTCTTGAAGGTCCATCTGGTTATGCGCTCTATAATGTGGCGCTCCCTGTCTGGGACATATGTTTCTTTCTTGATACAGTGTCGTGTCTGCCGAGGAGTGTTGATGTTTTTTTTCTCATGATATTCTCGTTGTTGTTTTAGTATTTCCTCTATGTTCCATGCATAATACAACCTTTTCCTCTGCCTCCTTATGTCGTTAGGATCTGCATGGATGAAAAAAGGTCATTGGTATTTTTTTATGGGGGTGATTAGTATTAAAAAACAGGGGTGTATGCATTTGTTGATTGTCATTACCAAGGGACATGGATAGTGGTGTTTGTGTTTCAGTATCTTGGACATTGATATTGGGGAGTAGCAGCAGTAATATCCATTTGAACACAGGCCTCGTGTTGCAGTACAAGGCCATTAGTACTTTGGGATATGGACATTGGTGTAAGTGGTACATTTTGCAGGCCATTAGTAGTTTGGGACATGGACATGGGTGTATGTGGTACATTTTGCTCTTCACTAAGTAGGACCGTCGAAGTCTGTTTCTTTTCGCTGGCTTCACGCCGTCTTTTTCGAATAGTATCTTTATTGCGCGTATAATATTCTCTGTCCTTCTGCCTTTTCAACTCTTTAGGGTCTGTGTAGGGAAATTATTTTGCATGACTATAACAATAATGTTTTTTATAGATGGAAAATATCAGCAATTAGAAGGCAGTGGTTGCCAAAATAGTTACCTAAAGAGCAGGTGTTGCTTATATCCTGAAATGGCGTCCGTTCCCCAGCACGACTCGGAGATGACATACCAACAACTTAATCTTGTCATGTGAACTTGCATGTAATTAAATCAACAAAGACATGAATAGTGTGACATGTAGGCAGTATAAGGCTACTTGTCTAAATGGCTCTCACCAAATATTCGAATTAAGCTACTGCGATGTTGCTCTGCTAACTCGTGGAAATATTTATGAAATTACGGGCAATGAGGAAGTTCAGTTTCCCCCAAGTTACAATGTTGAGTTTTATAAAAAAAATTATAAGGTTACAGTTTTGACAAGACTATAAGATACAATAACTATATTCATCCATTGCTGATTATGCACTATCTCATTGACATGTTTGTCTTGTCACCAGATACATCTCTACATAATTATGGAGCACTGTAGTATGGAATTTGTTTAAGAAAAAAGGCTGGTACGAAGATTTGGAAAAACAAAAAGGTTAGTATGAATATCAGAATTTGGAAGATCATCCACTTCAATCGCTTGCATGTATGTAGTTATATATGTACTTTGTAGTTCGAAATAGCTGACACATTCTATTCTATGCTATCAATTCAGAACATACAGGAAGAATTGTTCTTTAAAAAATTTACAAGTATGACAATATTGAGGGAGCCTTGTACTTGTGGTAAGAAATCAAAAGGACCCAGGTGAAAAAAGAAACATCAATAGAATTTCCAGAATCCCATGTACCCGCGGCGGCCTGGAAGCCGTATTTCGGGCGTCCAGTGTCACCGCGAGGGTGCCGTGGTCGAGGATCACGGGCCGCCCAAGCACAGAACGCAGGCGGAGGGCGTCGTCGAGGAACGCTTGGCAGATGGGGTCGGGTATTTTTTTTGCGAGGGCATGTAATGGGTGTCGACTTGGATCTCGGCGATGGGAGTGCTGGCGAGATTGCCGTGATCACGTGGGTGGGAGCCGTGATGGCGATGCTTTCCTTTGTTTTGTTTCAAAGTAGGGAAGCGCAGGGCGTTTTTTTTCTGCTTTGTTTTTGGTTTGTTCGGGTGGGATAAGTAGTCCGTCCGTTTGTATGTAATTGTTACATGTACCCAGATCTGATTAGTGGGTCAGGCTGTGTGTTTGTTGGTTCGTTTGTGTACATATGTGGGGTGCGTGTAGGAAAATTTGTGTTTGCCACTTTATTAGTAGTAGAGATAGAGATATGATTACGACCCAGGGTTTAGCCATGATACATGATACTTGACGGCGTGCATGCTGGGCCAGAAAAGCTGCGCCTGCAGCCTGCCTGGGCGGTCTACATGATGGTTTCTCCCAACTCGACAGTCGCTCCAATCCAGTCGCTCCTTCATCCTCCCCTGGGCAAACCCTAACCTCTGCGACACCGGCGGCAATCGAGTCATCATGGTCCACGATCCCAAGAGGAACATTAGTGTCCCTAGCCGCTTCTGCAGCTTCCATCTGGCTAGCTTCGACCTTGACGAGGAGTGTGAGTCTCTTATTACTATTATGTTCAGAAATCACAAGTCCCTATAGGTTTAGCTGCTGAAGCATTCGTCCTCTTGTTTGTTCTCGGGGACCACCGCTGAACTTGGACCGCCGTATGAACCACCGCTGAAGCAAGGCCCTTTGCCCTCGGGGACGAGGTTGTGCTCCACTGGGCCGTGTCGACTCGAACAAAGTCAAGGCGCTACGAAGGGTTCTTGCACTCCACTCCCCGGAAGGGCTTTTTTCTTTTTCCCCTGCTTCGCGCTAGGAACGGAAACAACGAGTCCAACTCACAGAGCTGGGTCGATCGCACGTCACACGGATCCAGTGTCGAATTTCCGTTTTCCTCTCCGCGTGCACAGCTGCTCCACGTAGCTACTATAAACACTACCTTAGCTGTCCTGTCAACCAATTTCTACCGATGGTGCCAGAGATCGAGCTACCTACTGCGACGGATTTTGCTACCGATGAAGGGTGGATTTGCTACCGTTTGATTGTTGCTATCGAAGGCCCCTGGATTTGCTACTTTGGATTTGCATTTTAGAGATTTTTTGCTGTGATGGGAATTTGCTACATACCATAATGGTTTTTGCCACAATAGTTTTGAGGTTTTGCTATAATTATGCAAAGTTTTTGCTACGAGGTGTCTGACGATGTTTTCGGGCGAAAGTATCCGGCGAAGTTAGTTTTTTGCTACATTAGAAAAACTTTGCTGCTACAACCGTCTTGTGGTTTTGCTACAACAGTGTCAACTTTTTACTGCAAGGTCTTGGGCGAGAGTCACCGGTGAGTTTTTTCCGACGATGTCTCGGACGAAGTCGTTTTTGCTTCATTAGCATAATTTTTTTGCTGCATGGTCTCCGACGAGGTCTTCGATGGGATGTTCTATTTCTGAAACGAACCTTTTTTTTTTACTTCGGAAGCAAAAGTGGAAACATATGTAGCAAAAATAGGGAAGCCCCCATCGTCCAGGGGACGCCTAGCGTTATCCAAAAAAAAAAAAAGGGATTATTAGGACCCAGGGTTTCACCATGATACTTGACGGCGTGCATGCTGGACTAGAAAAGCTGGGCCTGCAGCCTGCTTGTGGTTGTTTCTCCCAACTCGACAGTCGCTCGAATCCAGTCGCTCCTTCATCCTCCCCTCCGCAAACCCTAAAAAGCTCTGCGACACCGGCGGCAATCGAGTCATCACCTCGCTCGGTACTTTTCTAGATCGATTCCCTCCTCTGCTTATTCGTTATTTATGGATGGATATATATGGACATGCTGAAACAACGAAAAATCTCACTCTTTCTTCCTCGGCCAGATGTCTTTCGCGTACGAGAATGGGGAGAACGAATTGCCCATCGACGCTTGTGTCGTAGTTTATAACCACCTGTATTTGCTGGAGAAATCTGTCCGCCATGAGATCAAGCAGCAGCAGATGGAACCGTCCGCGCCTGTCGATTATTTGCTTCAGATCTGCAACGAGCTCTTTAGCCAGCGCTGCGCTCTCCATCTTGTCTGCCGGCCAATCTTGTCTTACGCTCGCCGGATTGTCAAGACGGGGTACCTGGATTGGAAGATCGGTATGGAGATTACCACGAGGGCTTTTCGTCGGCACTGCAGTATTGAAGATCGCACGCCCGATGACACGGATGACGAGGACGAGGATGTGGACGACGACGAGGAGCGCCCTCTGAAGATCCAACGTAGTGATGATCTGCCCAGCAGCGTTTTTCAGGAACTAATGGGGTGCATGGATGCGTGTACACTGAATGATTTGCACAAGAGAAAACTTAAGACCATCATGGTCCACGATCCCAAGAGGAACATTACAGTCCCTAGCCGCTTCTGCAGCTTCCATCTGGCTCTTAATCATGTTCAGAAATCACAAGTCCCTCTAGGTTTAGCTATTGATTCTGAAGGATTCATCCTCTTGTTTGTTCTGATTTGTGTTCTCTGATCTTGTTTGATTCACAGCAACCACTGAACTTGGACCGCCATATGAACTACCGCAAGAACCTTTGCCCTCGGGGACGATTTTGACTAAATATGTTGCAGCAAATAAAAATTATCTGCTGGCATCTTATTCCACCGAAGTCATTTCCATTAGGGTGGTCAACGCTGGTCCTGATAACACCTACCCAGTCGAGGTTTATGGCAAAGTTATCGCCAGGGATGAGATTGACTACAAATGTGTCTATCTGTTCAATCGTGAAAGAAATAATCCCCAGACCATCAAGTCCAAGGTAGTTCTCACTTGAATCTGTTTGCCCACTTGATTCAGATGATGTAGTTATCTTCTTCACTTGTAAATCTTCCCTGTACATTGAGTTGCACCCGTAATATGTTATCTAACAATGTCTATGTTTACACGAATGCCATGAGTTGTCTAGTATAATATGTTAATTCTTTGGTGAAAGTTTCATGATTCAGATACTTACTGGATACACTTGTCAAGAAAAAAGTTGAATGGAATTTGATCCCTTTAAATACATTTTAATCTAAACATTATCTTGCTATAAGGTTGTCATCATGTCTAAGCTTTTTTTATCGACATAGGTCCCTAATAATCTGTTTTTTCATTGTCACGCACCTGTCAAGAAAAAAGTTGAATGGAATTTGATCCCTTTAAATACATTTTAATCTGAACATTATCTTGCTATAGGGTTGTCATCATGTCTAAGCTTTTTTTATTGACATAGGTCCCTAATAATCTGTTTTTTCATTGTCACAAAGAACACATTTTCATCATCTCTTCTGCCTTTTATATCTGTGAGATTTTTCTCCATGAAGATCCTGTCACTTGTTTAAGATGTTCGTGTGTAAAGTTGGATTTCTTTTTTGAATCAGGAACTTTCTTAGGGTTCACATGTTTTGGTCATAAAATATATTAAGCATTGCTCATTTTGTCATACAAGCCACATACGTCTAGGAGTTGTAGGAACAGTAGTGCATCAGCACAACTGATGTTGAGTATAATTTTGAAACTGTTTAAATTCATCTGTCTAGTCATGGTTATCATGTCATGGAGTCATGTTCTGATTGTAAGTGTTTTGTCTAAACCCTTGTGCAGACGGATATGTTAGCTCTGACAGGTCCATACCGAGCATTGGTTACATTAGGTTATATGTATTTCGAGTTCGATTTAAAGACCAAGGGCAAGGCCCATGATGAAGTGCAGTTCAGCAAAGGTGTAATATCGTACTATTGCATCCCAGATCACAAGCGCATCATCCTTCAGCTACCTAGTTTCCAGAGCACAGTGAAATTGGTACTGCAACATGTGGCACTTCCAGTGGCAGCTAGCCTCCAAGTCAGTGTTGTGAAAACAGGGCCCAAAGACCCTCCTGTCCACTTCGATGGTAAAATAACAGCTGGGACTACTAGAAATTATAGGCAACATATGGTTCTATATGATAGTAGTGTGCATAGCGGGGACTTGGTGCGAGAAAATGGCTCTCTTGTCTTAAATCGTAATCTGGTATCTGTGTATGGCTATACAAAAAGACCTGCATTTGCGAAAGAAGAAAAACTGGCGCTTTATGTTTGTTTTCTTGATGCTAGTCGTGAGATTGAGGATATTGATAAGAAGGGCCCAGAGTACGAGGATGTCAATGACAAGGACAACGACGAGGACAATGATAATAACAAGGACAAGGAGGAAGAGGAAGAGGACCTTAAGAATGTTGTCGCCCTAAAATGCCCTCAAAGTGAGATTGTTTGGGAGCATGGTTGCCTCAAACTGAAAGTGAAGGTCGATTGGACTGCTGTTCTTGATAGGCCACAGGGTACGGATTTCTTCCAGAGATCCAGTTGTCTTCCACATGGTTGCTCGATTGACTATCGATGGGGTATTCGCTACGAGTGAGATTGGCTGTGCTTTCTACTGGTTGAACTCTGTAATATTGGAAATCATGCTAGCCTCTCACCTAACTATGTTGTAGTGCAATAAGAATTGTGCTTTGTTTAGGGCCTACTCTTAGTTCTATTAGCAATGCATGTAATTCTCCTTTTTTGAAAGCTAGATATTTTAAACGCTGGTATCTGTAAGTGTTGTAAGAACTCCTACCATGAGTTAAGATTTACTGCACAATGCTAATTCTACCAATTTTTGTATCTTGTACATGTTTTGCTTGAACTTTCTCTGACTGTTTTGTCCTCTGTTTGAAAGTCAAGCCAGAGTTTCGGTTCGCGGAGCGAACATGGGGGGTGTGGGCGTACCATCTGCAATTGACTGAAAGAATAATAGATAATAGGGTTTAAAACTTCATTAGCTGGATTCGGTCAATTTGCCTAGAAGATACGAAATAAGAAAAAATTGCAATATATTCTTCGCTATGAGAATGTCAGAAATCTCAAGTTGGCTCATCTATGTTTCTTCCTTTCCCTTATGCCGGTCATTCGAGGCATGTTTGAAAAATCTTAGAGTTTGAAGCGTGTATTTGCCGTAAGTTTTTCCCTGGCGTGGGGTTTCCCTTTCTTATACACATACACGAGATTACAAACGTACACGGCAAGGCAACATGGATCACAACCGATCCTGCCAAATAATGAGGAGATATGCACAATCCCTATACATTAGGAACTAAACCGATTCTATCCTTTAATACTCCCCCTCAATCTAAACCGTCGTGTACAAGGTTAAGATTGGGACGAAACTTGCGGAGTATTAGTTGTGTGACTGGTTTAGTGAATACATCGGCTACTTGATCTCCAGAAGCGATGAATCGAACATCGAGAGCACCTAGAGCCACCTTCTCTCGGACAAAATGAAAATCAATTTCAATATGCTTAGTGCGTGCGTGAAACACTGGGTTGGCCGACATATATGTAGCACCAAGATTATCACACCATAAAACAGGTGGTCGTGACTGATGAACGCCAAGCTCCTTAAGAATGGACTGAATCCAAGTAGCTTCAGCAGTACCGTTGGCAAGGGCCTTGTACTCAGCCTCGGTACTAGAGCGAGAGACAGTGGGTTGCTTGCGAGAGCTCCAGGATACAAGGTTACATCCAAGGTAAATAGCAAACCCACCGGTAGAGCGACGATCATCCGAACAGCCCGCCCAGTCAGCATCGGTATAAATATTGAGCACACAAGAGGACGCCGGCCGAATATGGAGACCAGTAGATACAGTGCCTCTAACGTATCGAAGAATCCTCTTGACCGCCTCATAATGGATAGTTGTGGGCTGTGACAAGTACTGACAGACTTTGTTGACAGCAAACGACAGGTCTGGTCGTGTCAAGGTGAGATACTGTAGGCCTCCAACAAGACTCCGATACCGGAAAGCATCATCGGTACCAAGAGGATCACCAACATCACGGGATAACTTATCCGTGGAGGACATGGGAGTGGAGACGGCGCGACACTGCTCCATATTGGCACGATGCAGAAGGTCCAAAGCATATTTGTGCTGAGTAAGAATCATCCCTTCAGACTTATAAATGGCCTCGATGCCAAGAAAATAATTAAGACGCCCAAGATCCTTGATGGGGAATGTGGCTGACAGAGTCTGAACAAGACGGTCCACAGCAGAAGCGGAAGAGCCAGCAAGAACAATGTCATCGACATACACAAGCATATAGACCTGGACACCCTGATGATCATAGATGAAGAGTGAAGTGTCGGCCTTGCTAGAAATAAACCCGAGCTGAAGCAATCGATCACTGAGGCGGGCATACCAGGCGCGCGGAGACTGCTTCAGGCCATATAGAGCACGCTGAAGTTTGCACACATGATGAGGGTGCCGGGAATCCTCAAAACCAGGAGGCTGCTGCATATAGACCTCTTCCTCAAGAAATCCGTGAAGGAAGGCATTGCTGACATCAATCTGTCGAAGACACCAGCCACGGGTCACTGCAAGAGAGAGCACAAGACGAACTGTCACGGGCTTAACCACTGGACTGAAGGTGTCATGGTAATCAATCCCTTGCTGCTGAGTAAAGCCACGAGCAACCAGACGAGCCTTGTGTTTATCTACTGAGCCATCAGGACGAAATTTGGTTTTAAAAATCCACTTGCTGCCGACAATATTTGTACCAGGAGGACGAGGAACTAGTGTCCATGTGTTGTTGCGGAGGAGAGCATCGAATTCATCTTCCATGGCAGTTCTCCAGGAGGGCTCAGAAAGAGCAGTACGATGCGACGCCGGAACAGCCAAGAACGCACCACGCCGGTACGGGTCGTAGCGTACTGTTCCGTCCTTGTACTCCTTAGGACGATGCACATCGTTACGCCGTCGTGTGATCATTGTGTGCTGAACAGGAGGGTCAGCTGCCGCACATGATGGGGGTGTCACGTGCTCCTGATCGCCAGCAGAAGGCGAGGGCGAGGCAGACTCTGGCGAGGCTGAGCCGGATGGCCCAGCTGGCGAGGAAGGGGCCCCTGCGGAGGCGGGAGAAGCATCCGGGTGTGTCCCAGCAGGGGTCGTGAGAGAGACCGGGTGGGAGATGTGCGACGCGGGCATGCAGGAGCCGGACGGGTCGTCCCCTGGCACGGGCGACGAGGCATGCATGTCGGGCGGGATGGGGACGTTGATCGGAACAGCAGCATCCATCGGCACCTGCATGGAAACAGCAGAGGGAATACCAGGCGGGTCAATCGGTAACAGGGAAACATCATACGTACGCGTGTTGGTATTCTGGATAGCTGGCTCATGCAGAGGAAAAGCAACAGGATGCAACTGAGACACATCTACGCTGGAACCCGGGCTAGAAAAAGGAAAAACTTTCTCGTCGAAAATAACGTCACGAGAGATGTAAATGCGACCGGTGCTGCGGTCGAGACATTTGTAGCCTTTATGCATAGGACTATAACCCAGAAAAACACACATTTTGGATCGAAACTCTAACTTTCGCGAATTATATTTGCGAAGACTAGGCCAACATGCACATCCAAAAGTGCGCAAAAAGGAATAGTTAGGGGCATTTTTGAGGAGGCGATATAAGGGTGTGGTGTTGTCGAGCACAGGAGATGGCATTCTATTTATGAGATAGCAAGCGGTGAGGAAGGCCTCATCCCAAAAACGAAGTGGGAGAGACGAATGAGCAAGAAGGGCTAACCCAGTTTCGACAAGATGTCGATGTTTGCGTTCCGCAATACCATTTTGTTGAGACGTATGGGGGCATGAAACCCGGTGGGAGATCCCGGTGCGCTGGAAGTAAGCATGGAGACGATGATATTCTCCGCCCCAGTCGGATTGGACCGCACGGATTTTGGTGTTCAATTGACGCTCAACAAGATTCTGGAAAATATAGAAAATGCCCTCAACGTCAGACTTATGTTTAATGAGATATATCCAACAATGACGGCTATAGTCATCAATAAAACTAACATAGTATTTAAAACCTCCGGAAGAAGGTAAAGCAGGTCCCCAAACATCAGTGTGTATAAGCTCAAGAGCATTAGTGGAAACACGATATGAATGATTATAAGGTAATTGATGGCTCTTGGCACGTTGACAAGCATCACACACTGATGACTCATAGTTCGAAGAACATGGCAAATTATTGGACCTAACAATATTTTGGACTACATTAGGCGAGGGATGACCGAGACGCTGATGCCATTGGGAAGACGAAATCTTGACGCTGGATGACGCATGGCGTGTATGGGAAGGTGCTCGACTGAACGGGATGGGGTAGAGACCGTCGCGACTTCTACCGCGAAGGATGATGTTCCTCGTGGCCTTGTCCTTGACAAAGAAAAAATCTTTATGAAACTCGATAAATATATCATTATCAGATACAAGACGATAAACAGACAGCAAATTTTTGCTAATATCAGGAACATGGAGAATATTTTTCAAAGTGATAGATTGAGATGAGCCAGCTATACTAGAATTACCAACATGCGTAATTGACAGACCTGTACCGTTTGCAACCTGGACATGGTCCTTGCCGTGGTAGCGCTCCTGGAAGCTTAGACGTTCCATGTCGTTGGTGAAGTGGTCGGTCGCCCCCGAGTCCATGATCCACGTACGCCCATCGTGGTGGGAGGTGCTGGCCGAATTTCCTGAGCGCTGATCATCCGCTTGAAACACTTGGTTGAAGCGGTTTCGGCAGCTGAGTGCATCATGGCCCCAGATCTTGCATATCTGACATTGGGGACGGTGGTTCTTTCGGTTATTACTGTTACCGCCGCCACCGTTGCCGCCTCTATTGCCGCTTCCGCCGCCGTAACCGTTGGCACCGCCTCCGTTGCGGTTGCCACGGTGTCCTTGCTGGCCGCCACCACCATAGTTGTTGCTACCACCACCGTAGAAGTGGCCTCCACCGCTCTGCTGGCCGCCATTGGGGCGCCCTCCGAAGCGGTTGGTGGTGTTGCCGTCGAACGGGCGCCCTCCTCCGCGCCCCTGATCGTCGCGACGTGCAGCAGAGTTGGCCGAGGCGGTGAAGTCGCCAGCTTGTGTGTTCTGCTCGTGGATGGATTCACACGACAGAAGCATGGAGTAGAAGTCCGAGACGGAGAGCGCCTGGCCGGTGTTGTTGAGAACGGTAAGCGACGACTGCAGCCCCTCGAACTGCGAGCCAAGACCGACCACCATATAATCGATCAACTCGTCGTCGGAGATTGGGTGCCCGACCATGGCCAGTGCATCAGCGTAGCCCTTCATCTTGCTGAAGTAATCTGCGGCAGAGTATTCATTCTTCTTCGTCGTGGTCAGCTGGCGACGGATTTGACGGACGCCCGCCCGGTTTTGGGCGGCGAACATGGCGGTGACGCAGCTCCAGACCGCCGCGGCGGTGGTGCGCCCGACCATCTGCCCGAGGATTTCCTCGGTCATTGACCCGAGCAAGATGCCGAGAACCCTCTGATCTACATACCACCAGATGGCGTAGTCAGGATTGGCCCGAGTGACGGCGTTGGTTCCTTCGCCGGTGGTGACCATGGTTGGAGGCGCGGCGCAGCTGCCGTCGAGAAAACCTAGCCAACCCTGGCCGGCGATGTTGGGGACAACCTGTGTCCTCCAGAGCAGATAGTTTGTGCGGTCTAGACGCACTGTAATGGTGTTCGTGTATGTGGTTGGAACGGAAGTGGGGAGGGTGGTGATCGCGCCGGCGGGCATGGAGGCCATGGAGAACGAGTGGGTCGAGGCGGAGGAGACGGCGCCGGCGGAGGCAGAGAGCTGCAGCGCGGAGGTGCTCATCGCGGCGCAGGCCCTAGATCGGAATCACGCTCTGATACCAAGTTTGAAGCGTGTATTTGCCGTAAGTTTTTCCCTGGCGTGGGGTTTCCCTTTCTTATACACATACACGAGATTACAAACGTACACGGCAAGGCAACATGGATCACAACCGATCCTGCCAAATAATGAGGAGATATGCACAATCCCTATACATTAGGAACTAAACCGATTCTATCCTTTAATACTTAGAAGTGCAATGTGTAATTCGTGGCTGGAGCTTCACTTTGGCTGCGTTTGAAAAATCTTAGAAGTGCAAGGTGTAATGTTTGGCTGCGATAGTGTAAACTAGGGGAGGGCACGACAAAAGTGAACTTGTGAAGGACACGGAAAAATGTGTTCGCGAGCCCCTTCTGCAGCTTCTACTTATCCGGCTTCGACGTAGATGAAAATTGTGCTTCTCTCTATTCAGAAATCACAACCACCTCTAGTTTTAGCTATTGATTACAAAGAATTCATCCTCTTGTTTGTTCCGATTTGTGTTATCTGCTCTTGATTGCGTTACAACAAATGTTGGCAAAAGAGAGGGCAAACAAATTTAAATAAAAACTCTCGCTGAAAGTATTTTAGAGAACTAAGCCATTTAGGTAGTGCCCGACACATAGGCGCTAAGCTGCATGGGAGAGCGCGCTCTCACAGGCGCTACACCCACTGCCAGATTGGCATGGTGGGCCAGGATAGGCCACGCCCTGGTTAAGTATCACCTATGGGCTAGGCTCTATATTACCTAGCATACACCTACCCCTTCGACGCTATCGTCTCACTTAGTAATAATCGACGTGAGCCGACCCTGCCCTAGCCAGCCCCGCACTTGGACACCTAGAATAGAGAGCATGTGCCCTCGGTTCCTCTCTCTCCCTCTCAAACCCCCTCCCCAAATCTTGTGGATCTGAAGCAATCTACCATGGATTTCTGCCCCAATCCCTCCCACAAGGTTTTCTCATCCGATCCCCTACTTTTCATTCGAAAAATTCTTCACATTGTTCATATCTGTGCAAGTTTAGGTGAAACCCTAGTTTTATGGATTCAAATTTTGTATGGAAATTGAAATAATGCGGGGTGATTTAGGATCCGTAGAAGAGTTGTAATCATGGGGAACATGTGTGTTGTTGATTTGTATTGTAAATCATGCTTGCATAGGAATTTGTATCTATGTATGAAATAATAGTCGCACTACAACATGGAGCACGGGCGCTGGCGCTTATAGACTTCGAGGCACAACCTTAGTCACTGCGCTCGCGCTCGTGCGAAAAAAATCCATTACGTATAACTGCATTATGGATTCTGCAACGTTGGCGGATTTTTTGGCGCGACACAACGTGAGCCACCGAGCTAGCGCTTCCGCGGCAGTAAAGTGTTTACGCCGCGGCTCATGTAGGGATGCATTGCGTACATGCCGTGGCAGCTATGAGACGACGACACAATTCGGTGTCGTCCTACATACCAGTACACAACATAATATTTAGTGCCCCCAATGATTCTTCTAGGCGCAGCAATTAGCCAGCGGTTTATATATTTAGGTTTACATTAGCTTAATTAACTGAAATCATAGATAATTTGTTATGGGCCCTTGTGGGGTTGACCCTTGGGTGGCCCGATCTTCATGGATTTGATGCGAGGAGTGAGAGAAAACCCAATAAACACGATGAACACAACTCTAATGCAAGATAAAGATACAAACAAACACCAACACACACTATTCGATTTGCTCTAGTTGGTTCAAACAACCAATCCAATAGAATCCTCGGCGAGAGACCTTGCGGTAGAATCACCAAAGAAGAGATCGACAAGCGGATGATAGAATCCAAATCAAGGAGAGAGTATCAACCAACTAAAATCCCAAAGAGGAGAGCAAGCACTACTAGAGTCTTTGACAAGGAGAGACCAAACACTTGAGGAGGGTCTTGACGACTTGGAGAAGGGCACCGACTCCAAGGCCTTGTACAACTCATAGATTTACTATACAGAGGGGGTTCCCATTCAGGATTTGGCACATGCTTCAATTCATCATAATCTCCCTAGGGTTTCAAGTAGGGAGTAGGGACATATATATAGGCTAGACATGAGGTAGGGGTAAAACAGGCATAAACTAGAAGTTCTGGGCGTTACATGGGCCAAGCCCAACTTGAGGCACGCAGGCCCGTGTCACTTAGGCTAGACACTCTGGGGTTGGAGGGCCGGACACTTCGAGTTGGCCGGACATTCCGGGCTTGAGCAGGCGGAGACTCCGGGGTCGGCGGAATGTCCGGGCCAAGTCCGGGTGGAGTCCGAACTGGTCGACTGAAGGGATGCGCCAGGCTTCACGCGGTCTATGGCTAGACAGTCCGGGGTGGTGTCAGCGGACAGTCCGGTCCGGACAGACAGTCCGGCTGGTGTAGGCCGGACACTCCGGGTTATCTCTAGCTGCTTCCTCCTTCTTCGCTTCCAAGCCTCTTGCTTTGGCATCTTGGCTCCTGCGGCATCCTTGTCTCCACTTGGCGTCATGGTCATGGGCCTATACATACAATAGATACTTGGCTCAAGTAGGATCCCATTCACAAGATAGCCAACGGGAGGTAAGAGATGAAAGGAATTCGCCTTTGTCGGAATGGTTAGTGTAGCATGATGTGGACCAATGGTGATTGCCATTTGTTGGGCTGCATCATAATCATAATAAGAATCACACATGATGCTTCAAATATCATCACAAGTTTACAACATGTATGAATATGACATAGGTAGCAATCAGTTCCACAATACTACATAAACCTAAACATAATAGAACATGACTTAACAAACATCATCCTCTGAACAGATCCCAAATTCTTTGCATAAGAAAGTAGCATGATCGCGCTTGTAAGGGCTGTCCTTGTCTTCATAATCGTATGGCTCAAGGTTAGAGTCATCTTCTGCAGGATCAGGCTTGTACGAGCATGCGTGACGATCTTGCATTCCAGTAAGGCTCTCATCTGCTTGTATAGCCGACTACAGAAATTCTTCAGCTTGTGCGTCCAGCTGTGACAACATCATGTTAATCTCCCTGTCATCAACATCAGCCGCCTCTGGGATGAAGTGCCCACACACAAACTTTTGGAGTTCACTAGCAGCATCAAAGGCCACTGAAATTGTTGTATTCCATCCTGCTGTCAACTAAGTAATACGCAAAGTGGATGTGGCCACTCTCTGTTTGAGTTGCCTAACCTATCCCTCTTGGCGTTTCAGTGTGTCCCGGAGGTGCCTTATAGTCTTGTCCTGAGTTTTCTCTTTATCTTGGAGATGCATACAACAGCCAATATGGCCAGGAAGACGCCTCTTGCTTCCTGAGAGATCAGAAAGACTTGGATACTGCAAGTTGTGTTGCAGCTAAGTTAGTCGGCAAGCATAGTTCAACAAACAACACATATAACTAGATATTGTAAAACCCAGTTTCATACATCAGCGCAAGTGACGAGGGTTTAACTCGTCAATGTCCATTGTTATGGACTTGGGTTTGGAGAAGGAGGGAGCGCTGGAGACATCTATCGGCTAGCAAACAAGCACACAGGGGACAAAGGATTTACACAGGTTCAGGCCTCGTAGAGGTCCCTACTCCTGCTTGTCTGCTCGTGGAATTATCGAAGGAGTCGAAAGTTACAATGGTGCGCAGATGCAATCTGGCAAGGGTTGTGGAAACTAGGGTTGCATGTGTCCTCCTCGCCACCCCCTCCTAGCCTTTATATAGATAGGCTAGGTCTCAGGTAGTAGGTCGAGTCGGTTACAGGTTAGGGTTTTCCCCTTCAAACTTTCTATCTTTAGCTTCTTCTTGTCCTTCAAGCAATTGAGAGTCCGTAGGTTACTCGAGTCCCTCTTTCCGGGCCTTGGCGACACCGTGGGCCTGTATGTATTTGGACCGTATATACCAAGCTCGAGTACCTGTAGGGTATACCCATGTCAGTAGCCCCCGAGTGTCCAGTGGAATCGCGGATTCGACTGGGGACTTTTTGAAGCCTTCGAGTGCCTAAATGAGTACATTTCGATTGCTTTTATCTGTGTCATAGGGATTGTTGACATACGTGCCTGATATAGCCGAAGTATCGGTATCAGTTAACCACCTTAGGGTGAAACAACGCAATCTACTCAAATTCGAGTCCCCGGACTCGAATCCGGAAAAGTGCTGGTGTAATTCGACTTAGGCCGCGAAGGTGTTACAGGAGTCGAATTCCAGTTATATGGGTGTGAGCACTTGACGCGTCCGTCAAGGCATGTTCATCGTGCATGTAGGCACGGATATGTTTCTGGTAGTGCGCAGTTAAATGTGTTGCCAGGCCTTATTCAGGTCTTACCTTCACGCCGTAGGCGCGACATCCGAATTTTATCATCGCGGAGACGATTCGGGTAACCCAGGAGACCCAGTCTCTTTGTAGGGAAAAATTATGAGGCGGTGTCGCCATGAGTTTCGAGTGTGGACGTTATCAACACACAGTTTTTTTTGTACAAATAATCATAGGGTGCGCGACCAGCGCTCCCTATGGGAGTAGCCTCTCGAGTGCCTGGTTGAGTCAAAGACTCAGGCAGGGACTAAAAAACTTTTGCGACTGCCGTCGTCTTTTGCTTGCTTGTTCAGTCGATGACCCAGGTAGGTACTAAAACACTTCCGTGACTGCTGTCGTCTTTTGCGTGCTTGTTTCAGTCGATGACTCAGGCAGGTACTAAAATATTTTCGCGACTGCTGTTGTCTTTTGCCTGCTTGTTTCCGGCGCTCCCTATGGGAGTAATACATGTCCATAATCGAACTGTGTTTCGAGTGGTTGGGTTTGCTTTTGTGATTGTCCATGTTCCTGCAACAAGAAAAAGAAAAGTCGTAGGGTGCGCGGCCAGCGCTCCCTATGGAAGTAGCCCCCGAGTGCTTGGTGGAGTCGAAGACTCCAGCAAGGACTAAAAATAGTCGAAGTTTTCCACTGCATAGCCTTGGTGACGTCAGTGCTGACGCTTGTATGACCTTAGTTGCCCGCGTGAGTGGTTTTGACGGGACGTGACGAGCGGTGGGTCCCACTTTCTGACTTTGATCTGACTAGGCGTGCGTAATCTTATTTTTAACTGTGCCTCCTCGATTTCTGCGCGTAATGGTAGAAGTGGGGGGGGGGGGGGGGTTCGCGCTTCCTCTTCTCCACGTGTCCAACGCGATGCGTGCCACGCGTCCAATAGGGTTTTTGTCAGCCGTTGGATTGCATCTCCCAGGGGTTAAGTAGCGATGTTGCGGCGGTAATTTCCCATCTATGCTCTTTCTTCCTTGCTGCCATCGCCATTGCTGTTGCTTTTCTGCTTTCCCCTGCGCCCATCTTCTCCACGACGCTGGACCAGCTCCGTTCGTTCCCAAGCTACTTCCTTCGCTCACATCGCCGCCGTGCAATGGGGAAGAAGAAGGGAGGCGCTGCCGCTGATTCCGCGGCCACCCTCGCTGCAGTGAAGAAGAAAGGTGGCTCCACTGCTGCGGGCACCAGTGCCACCGCCGTCGGGAAGAAAAAGGTCGCGGGCACCCGCGTGACCAATGGCGCATGGCGCCCCTCTATCATCAAGGCATCGGATCTCCGTCTTCTTCGCCAAGACGGAGTTATTTCTGCAGCAGTTGCTGATTCACGCGTCCCCAGTGGTGAGATCATTCCTATGCCCCCCGCTGGTTATCGAGTGATGTTTCTTGCATTCATCATTCGCGGTCTTTCCTTGCCTCTTCACCCCTTTCTTCGGGGTCTTCTTTGTTTCTATGGGCTCCAGCTCCATCAGCTGTCCCCAAATTCGCTCCTCCACATCACTTGTTTCATCACTCTCTGCGAGTGCTGGCTCGGAATCGAGCCACACTTTGGTCTTTTCAAGCGCATCTTTAAATTGAAGCGTCAGTCCGCATCTGGCTCTTTAGTTTATGACGTAGGTGGTTGTGGAATCCACGTCGACCCATCCGCCACCTACTTCGATATCAAGCTTACCAAGTCCGTCCAGGGATGGAGGGACAAATGGTTCTATGTTCGCGACCAGAAGGCCAAGGACGAGCACTTTGGACTCGCACCCTTCGATCCCGCGACTCCCTGCAAGAAGATGCGTTCTTGGAAGAACGTGATCATGCCTTCCGAACTCACGGAGACAGACGTGTTATATCAGCGCGTCTGCGACCTCGAGAGTCGCATAGGCGCAGAAGAGGGAGGCTGCGCCCTTGTCAGGACTTGGCTGCATCGTTGCGTCTAGCCTCTCCAGGCCAGGGTCCATCCCATGTTCCAATGTGGTGGCGCTGATGATCCCACTCGCGTGTCTGCTGATGGCATGTCCGCGAGTGAGGTAGATAAGAGGGTGCGACTGGTCACGAAGTACACCCTCAAGGATGTGCTGCCGAACGAGCCAGTCGTTCCTCCCTTCGATGCTTCGAATCCTCCTCCCGAGGTACAGTTGTGCTACGTAGTAGCTTATTTTCTCGATTGCATTTCCTATTGTGTTTGCTGATCTTTACTTTTTGTATGTAGGGGTGGGTGGTGTCGCCTTGCCTGCCTCCCCTCCCTGAGGGGATTATTCCTCGTGAAGCTTTGGAAGAGGACGAGTCTGAGTCGACTGTCCCTTCCGATGTGGAAGAGGAATCCCCTGAGTCCGAGAGTCCGGATACTCGCAAGCGTTCGTGTAGCGGGGATTCCGACGCGTCGACTCCTTCCACTCTAGGAGGCGTGGCTGTTGGTGCGGAGTCGCCAATTCCCATCGTTCCTGTGAGGGCTGTGGCACCGTCTTCTCGCAAGAAGATGCGATTGCCAAGGAGTCTTCGTCGAAGTCGGCGGAGGCCACGTTTGATCTTGACAAATTTGACTGGTAATTTTACTAGTGCCTTCATTCTTCTCTGTTTTCTTCTTGTTGGCTTTGTTCTGGAGTTTGCCCTTTCTGAGTGCGGATTTTGTCTTGCAGTCAAGAGGCGTCGTCATCTTTTGGCGACGTCGAATTTTTGAAGGAATCAGGAGTCGCGACTTCAAGGGCCAAGGTAGAGGTCGAGCGCGCTCCTTCTCCGGCGGCGGCCCACTCCGGGCACAATTCTTCGAGCTCTCCTCACGTAGGGGAGCATCGAGTAGTTGCTCGGACGACGGTTCAGCGAACTTCTTTGGAGTCGCTGGAGGACCATGTAAGTATAGCTTTCCTTCTCTTTTTTTAATGTGGTAGTCAATGCCTTCTGCTTCCTTCTGCTGACTCCTTGTTTTGTGCGACAGCTCCTTGTAAAGGAAGCCACGCAGGTGGCGGAACAGGTGATGGCGATGGGTCGCCAGCATGCGATGCTGGAGACGCGCCACCGCGTGGTCGAGAGTAAGTGTTCTATACTTATTCTTTTCGTCTTCTCTCTGTTTTGGTATAATCGACTGACAGCCAATTATTGACTGCCATGTAGCTGAGTAGAACGCTTTACTACGTGATGTCGCCACGTTGGAGAAGACACTAGCCACAGCTGTGAAGGGGCGCGACGAGGCAATCGCGGCTCGTGATGATGCCTAGAAGCGCGAAGAGGATCTGCGCGTCTCCTTTGCGGCCAGGGAGAAGTTGTTCGAAGAGCAACTGTTCTCAGTTGCCAAGGCCCTCTCAGGTACCTTTACTGGTAGATATTTTATTGATGTTCTTCTCTTCCTCTGTAGTGCCGGTGGCATTAGAAGTTTGATCCATGTGTGTATTTTGCTGTAGATGCTGGCGACTTGAGTTTTGATCCACAAGCCCTTTGTCGCGATGACGCTCTGGTGGGCGCGGTATCTGCGGTCGAGGATCGTAGCGCCGCTGTCCAAAATATGCTGTCCAAGGCCAAGGCCATCCTGAGTCGCCTCCGGGAGGAGCTGATGCCGAAGGCGGAGCTAGTCGACAATGTGGAAGAGCTGGTGGAGTCGCTCGCTGGGGGTGTGCCTGCCACGTACAAGAACTCCCTCCGTGCAGCTGGCGCGACCATGTCGCTTGCCATGGTGCAAGCCCACGGAGTCGAAGTAGATCCTTCTGCGGTGTCGAAGACGATGCCTGTTGGCACGGATGGTCAGCAGGTAGTATTTGCTCCCTTTGCGACTGCCTGTGCCCAATACGTCCATTCCTTGATAAACATTGTTGCCAAGTACTCGGAGGAGCTCAATCGTGCAAAGAAGGCGGCGAAAACTTCGGCCTCAGGGGCCGGCGGAAAGTCAGTGGCATCTGATACTGCCACGGACTTGATGAAGCCCCCGAGGTCATCGAAGTCAAAGAAGCCAGCAGCCTCGTAGTTAATTTCTTTGTAATAGTTGATGAATTGCTCTTTTGATTGGAGAACATGCCTGTTGGCGAATGTGTTTGTAGATACTTTTATGTTGATCCTGAATGCATCTGCTACTTTTGACTTTTGAGTTGGTCGCCTTATTTGCCTCTGGATGATTTTTGGTAGGGTACATCAAGTGGTCCTGTGGGGAGAACCCTGGACTCGCCATCTCTTGAGGATACAGTGGCACCACCATGCTCCAGGGTAGAGGAGCTGTCCTTGCTTTCGTGACTTCGTGATCGCGTTAAGCAACTGGAGCGTGAATTGCCCGTGATCCGCGGTGGCACGGACGTGTGGAAGTCAAAGGCTTAAAAAGCCGCCGCCCGCGAGCAATATCTGCTTGACGAGGTGACGCAACTGGGCGACCAGTTTAAGTGTTAGTTTGCTCATCCTCGTCTTTTCCTTTGTAGTTAATGGCAATGGTACGTTGTACTCATGCTGTTGATGCTGCTTCGTGTAGTTGTTAGCGCACACCATCCGTAGGAGGAGAGGGATAGGATTGCCATCCGTATTCATGATCTCACCCAGAAGCAACTTTAAGAGAGTGGATACTTCTGGGTAGATCATGATCGTGCGACTGTGTTAGCGACCCTGCAGGATCGCGCCTCGCGAGTGCTGCTCTTTCTGAAGAAGTCGCAGTCGTATTTGAAGAACATCTATCGGGCGATGTTCCCGTTGGATGATACTCCATCAAGCCTGCTGGCTCTCCTAACCAAATTTCAAGATATGTCTGCGGTTCGCGAGTGCGTGAGGCAGCAGTTGGTGGTTGGTGCCAAGGCTGCCCTTTCCATGGTGCGTTTGCACAGGCCTGACGTGGATGTCGCCGCCATTGCCTCTGGGCCACTGGTGCCACCAGTAGGATCTTCCTGGAACATGGTGCCTCACTATCAGGCGGTGGATCGTCCAGCCGAGGAGGTTGTCGACTTCTTCGAGGAACAGACTAATGTTCTTCGGTTGCAAGGGTAGCCAAATATGTATCCTGCACATAAGTGTACTAGTGTTGTAAAGCTCGTATACATTTGTAGATAATTTACTATTGAATGTTTACAAATAGCTTTAATCGTGGGGTGTGTTGCACTTATGAGAGTCCTTTTCGTTAGCCTGGCCACCTTTGTATCGTTCCCTTGTCAACCTGTCAGGTGCGTTGCAGCTGGGTTGAGTTTGTGTTAAGGGGTTCGATTGATGTGCCAGCTACTCAGGATGTCGCGTTATTGTTCGAAGAACATATGTGTATAGGGTGGCGTAGCCCCCGAGTATGAAAATTGACAAAGTAAAGGAGAACACAGAGTTTTGGGGCACTTAGCTTTTATTTACTCGAAGAACAGTACGAAGTACAATGTGCGGCTAAGTAGCCTTGGCTGAATAGCCTTATTTGCGATGCAAAAGTAAAGAAAAACGACTAAGGGTAGAAGCGTCGCAGTTGTGCAACGTTCCAAGGGTTGGAGTGTGCGACTCCTGTCTCTAAATCTTGAAGGCGATAGGCGCCACCTGGGATTACTTCTCTAATCACGTACGGTCCTTCCCAGGGGGACTCGAGCTTGAGAAGCCCCTGCTGCTTCAGTCGCAGGACCAGGTCACCTTCGACGAAGGATCTTGGGTGAAGCCTTCTGCTATGGTAGTTGCGCAGGTTCTGCTGGTAGATCGTAGATCTTTCTGCGGCGATTTCTCTTGCTTCGTCAAGGAGGTCGACGGAGTCTTCGAGTGCGAGGGATGATTCCTTCTCGCTGTAGGCGACTACGCGTGGCGCTTTGTACCGTACCTCGGCGGGTAGTACTGCCTCTACTCCATGTACCATAAAGAATGGTGTGTAGCCGGTGGCGCTGTTTGGAGTTGTACGCAGGCTTCAGAGTACGGATTGCAGTTCGTTTGGCCAGCATCCCGCGGCTTGTTCGAGTGGCCAGAGGAGTCGCTTCTTGATGCCGCTGTAGACGAGCCCGTTTTCCTTTTCCACCTTACCGTTGGTCTGCGCGTGTGCTACTGAGGCGTAGCTGATGTTGATCCCCAGGTTCTCGCAGAAATCTTGGAACTCCTTGGATATGAAGTACGTTCCGTTGTCGGTGATGATGATGTGCGGCACGCCGAAGCGGTAGACGATGGACTCGAAGAACTTGACTGCGCTGTGTCCTGATTGCTTGGTCAATGGCATGGCCTCAATCCACTTGGTGAATTTGTCGACTGCGACCAAGAGGTAGACGTAGCCTCCTTGCGAGGACCTTGGAAGTTTGCCAACCATGTCGAGTCCCCACTGGGCGAAGGGCCAGGCCAATGGGATAGGCCGGAGTTCTACGCCTGGTGCGTGTGGCTTGTCTGCAAATCGCTGACAAGCGTTGCACTTTTGGACTATATCCTTGGCGTCGCGCATGGCCGTGGGCCAGTAAAATCCAGCTCGTAGAGCTTTGGCAACGAGGGCGCGAATGCCGGCGTGGTGCCCGCAGGTCCCTTCATGGATGTCGAGGAGGACTGCTCTTCCATCGGCTAGGGAGACGCATCGTTGTAATACGCCTGTGATGCTGCGTTTACAGTTCACTGTTGATAACGGCGAATGCCTTGGAGCGTCGCGTGATGTGTCGTGCGTCTTTCGGGTCGTCCGGTAGGCGCTTGCTGAGGAGGTACGTAATGTACAGCTGTGTCCAGGATTCTTCGATCAACATGACGCTCATTGGTCCCTCGAGTCCTGTGTCGAGCTCCAAGTCATCGAGTGTCGTTGGCTCATTGGGTAGCGTAGCCCCTGAGTCCGTTGCTGTGCTTGTTTTCTTCTCTGTGGCCTTTGGCTTGATGGAGTGTTCGCATATGCGATCGAGAAATACCCCAGGTGGTATGGGTGCGCAGGTGGAGCCTATGTTGGCGAGTGCGTCCGCCTCCTCATTGCTTTCGCGACCTATGTGTTGCAACTCGCAACCATCGAAGTCTCCTTCAAGTGTGTCGTAGAGGTCGCGGTATGCGATCATGTTGTCGTTCAGTGCGTCGCACTCGTGCATTGATTGGTTGACGACCAGCTTGAAGTCGCCATATATGATTAGCCTCTTTGCGCCGCAGGCTTTTGCCATCCTTATCCCGTGTAACAGGGCCTCGTATTCAGCCTCGTTGTTTGAGGCTGTAAACTGCATTCGCAGGACGTATTTCAGCTTGTCCCCTTGAGGCGATGTCAGTATGACACCTTCTCCTGCTCCATCTTTCCTCTTGGACCCATCGAAGTGCATTGTCCAGAGGTAGGACATGTCTGGCTTGTTTGGGAGTTGGTTTTCCATCCAATGTACGAGGAAGTCAGGGAGAACTTGTGACTTGATTGCGTCGCGCTTTTCGTATGTGATGTCTCGTGGAGACAGTTCGATTCCCCAAAGTGTGACTCGCCCTGTGGCGTCAGGGTTATTAAGGATATGTCCCAATGGGGCGTCGTTGACTACCATGATTGGGTGTTCCTGGAAGTAATGGCGCAGTCGCCAGGCGGTCATAAAGACGCCGTACGCCAGCTTCTGGTAGTGCGGGTACCGCTGTTTTGTTGGCGTGAGGACCTCGCTGAGGTAGTATACCGGGCGTTGTACGCCATGGACCTTGTTTTCCTCGGCCCGTTCGACGACGAGCACTGTGCTAACCACTTGGTTGGTGGCAGAGATGTACAGCAGCAGTGGTTCCCTTTCTCGTGGAGTTACCAATACTAGCGAGGTGGATAGCAGGCGCATGAGGTCTTCGAATGCTTCTTGCGCTTCATTGGTCCACTCGAATTTGTCAGCTTTGCGGAGGAGCTGATAGAAGGGTAGCGCCTTTTCTCCCATTCGACTGATAAATCGACTGAGGGCCGCGATTCGCCCGACTAGTTGTTGAACGCCTCTTATGTTTTTTGGCTTCTCCATGGACAGTATGGCCTTTATCTTTTTCGGGTTTGCCTCAATCCCTCTTGCGAAGATGAGATACCCGAGCAGCTGCCCAGAGGGTACGCCGAAGGCGCATTTGTCCGGATTGAGCTTTATCCGGTAGCGATCGAGATTGGCGAAGGTTTCACGCAAGTCGTCGATTAGAGAGGCTTCTTCCTTGGTTTTGATTACTATGTCGTCGACATAGACTTGGATGTTGCGACCAAGTTGCTCCTTGAGGCAGGCCTGCATGCACCGCTGGTACGTGGCTCCTGCGTTTTTTAGCCCGAAGGGCATTGTGTTGTAGCAGAACACACCGAAGGGCGTTGTAAACGCGGTCTTTTTCTGGTCTTCCTCCTTCATTCGAATTTGGTTATAGCCTGAGTAGGCGTCGAGGAAGTAGAGGCGCTCGCATCCAGCGGTGGAGTCGATGATTTGATCGATCCGTGGTAGAGGGAAGTGATCTTTTGGGCAGTGCTTGTTTAGAGAAGTAAAGTCCACGCACATCCGCAGGATATCCGTGTCCTTTTTTGGCACCAGCATCGTGTTGGCGAGCCAAGTGCTTTCCTTGATCTCGCGTATAAATTTGGCCTCGAGGAGTCTGTTGATCTCCATTCCAACTGCCTGTGCCCGTGGCTCAGACAGTCGCCTGATTGTTTGCTTGACTGGCCTTGCGTCGGGGTTGACGTTGAGTGCGTGCTCGGTGAATTCCCTAGGAACTCCTGGCATGTCCACAGGACACCAGGCGAAAATTTCCCAGTGCTCACGGAGGAATTCGATGAGCGCGAGTTCCTATGCGGGACTCAAGTTGTTGGCGATGAGGGCCGTTTTAGCGGGATTTGATGGATGGACCTGCACCTTCTTTGTGTGCACAGATGAGTTGAAGGAGAGGTCAGGTGAGCTTGGCCTACTCAGGGGGGCAGACTGTTGTCTGTCGTTTCCTTCAATCGCACGAGCTCCCCCTGCATGCCAAAGGACTGGGAGATTCTGTTGAATTCCCTGTCGCAACTGTCAGATCGCTCGAAACTACCGTTGATCGTGATGACGCCGTTGGGACCTGGCATTTTCATCTGCAGGTAGGCGTAGTGAGGTACTGCCATGAACCTAGCGAACGCGACGCGCCCGAGGATGCAGTGGTATTGTGAGGGCCAGTCGACAACTTCAAAGTCGATGCGCTCGCGCCGGAAGTTCTTCGGCATGCCGAATATGACGTCGAGGTTGATTTTGCCTAGGGGGTATACGCCTTTTCCTGGGACGATGCCGTGGAACGTTGTGTCCGATGCCTCCAAGCAGGTTAGAGGGATCCTCATTGCTCGCAAGGTACTCGCGAATATGAGGTTGATACCGCTTCCACCATCCATGAAGACGCGACTCATGTCGAAGCCTCCAATTTGCGCCTCAAGTACGAGGGGGCAATGACCTGGGCGAGGTACTTGAGACGGGTGGTCGCGTTTGTCGAAGGTAATGCATGACTCACTACCACTGAGGTACTCAGTGGTGGATGGTGGCGAGTGCATGGCCAAGTTGACTTGGCGAGTGATGGCCTTCTGCACCCTATTGGAGGGGCGTCCCTTTTGGATCATCATGGTACCCATGGCCCGTGGGTATGGTTCGCCTCCGTGGTGCTGGTCCGGTGCAGCTCCGTTCAGGGGTGGCCTAGGTGGTGGTGGTGGTGCGCCATGTGCCACGGCGCCTGGAGCGGCTCCGTAGCCTCTTTCGACTGCATTGCGGTTCATCCGAACCAACCCCTCATGTAGCTTGAGGAACTCGCGGCAGTCTTTGAGGAGGTGACTGGAATTTCTCTTGCCATCATGCTTGTCGATGTAGAAGTGTACCGTGCATGGCCCAGACAGTTTGTCCTCGATGGAGGTCGCGGGTGCTTCATTGCGATTGCGGCGTTGCCACACTTGCGTGGTTTTCCCGGAGTCGCGGTATCCGCTGTTGCGGTGATCGTCGCGTCTATCGGCGTAGCCGGCTGCGACCATGTTGACGTCATCGCGATCGTTGTAGACGCGCATACGCCGTTTACTCCAGCGGTCGCGTCTTTGTTCGAGTTCTGCCTCCTCGTCAGAGTGAACGCGGTTCTTCACCGAATCTTCTCCATCAGCCCACCGATTCGCGATCTCCATCAGGTGGTCGATGGTTTGGGGCTTCGAGCGGCCTAGCTCCTCCCTGAGTTCCAAGCGGCGGACACCACCGTTGAATGCATCAATCGCGCGGTCTTCCGAGATGTTCTCCGCGGAGTTCTTGATGATGGACCACCTTTGGATGTAAGAGCGCAGCGATTCGCCAGATTTTTGCTGGCAGCATCTCAGTTCTTTGATTGAAGCGGGGCGTTTGTACGTGCCCTTAAAGTTGCTCACGAAGCTGTAGACCAGCTCCTCCCAGCTGCGAATGGATTCGCGTGGGAGGTTATTGAGCCATGCCCGGGTGGCGCCCTGCAGCTGTAGCTGCAAGCATTGCATGGTAGTACTTCGACTGCCTCCGTGCAGTCTGACGGAGGAGATGTGATCCTCCAGCCAGATCTTGGGGTCCTACAGACCGTCAAATTTCGGGTTCTCCGATGGGAGTTTGAACCCTTTAGGCATTCGCTTTTGCCTGATGGATCTGCTGAAGCATCTGGCGCCACAGAGCTCCCCATCTTCTTCTTCCGAATCAGTCGACCAAGCACGTCGTGCCCTTGACTTGTCGATCTTGCGCTGCGTGAGTTCATCGCGTGCATCGTAGTCGTGATCGTGTCGTCGTGAACGGCGGCGCCGAGACAGGTCGTGACTGTCATCGCTTGACGAGGGCGAGGAGTAGCGTTTTGCTAACGCTTTGCCCTTTTTTGGGTATGGTACTGGTTCTTTGTCGAGGGCGGCCTCGATTAGCCCCAGGCCCGCGATCATAGATCGGTGCATGGCCGTTCGGGGATCTCCACCCGGTGACTGGTTATTGAGAAGGTACATGGTGGCCACTGTCACTGCGGCCTATGGCGTCCTGGGAACCACGTTGCCTCTCGTGTCGACTATCATAGAGCCGAAGTTGAGGACTTTCGCGGCGTCTATGCGTTCTTGTTCGGTGAGGTGAGCCATCCGCGATTGCCTCTTCCTGGCGAGATGCTCGTTGCCTCTTGAGGAGGATCCTCCGTAGGAGGAGAGCCCAGTGCGACGAAGGCTTGACTCATCCGCCGCCTTTTTACGCGCCTCAAGTTGCGCGATTGCTTGTTTCTGGCGCTTGAATTCCTCTTTTAGGAGCCAGTGGTAACCCATCAGTAGTTCCTGAGGGGACCCGAAGGGTAGAGGTGCACCTCGTAGGGCTTCGCGACAGTGTTTCCACTCTTGCTCATTGAGCCTGATCACGACGCGTTCGCCGGTTTGCTCGTTGATTATGCTAGGGGGTTCGACTGCTCCTCCATTGCCGTTGTTGGCGGCGTTGGGCGGGTCGTTGCCGGTGTTACCACCATTGCCGCGGTTGGCGGAGGTGTCGCCTGCGTTGATGACGGCGCACATGAAGTGATTTGGGAAGCTGTTGCTTCCACAACTTTCAGATCCGGAACCGTAGGTTCCATCTTCAGTGGCCAGATCGCTTAGATCGGAGTCGCGACTGCTGTCGCTGACCATGTTCCCAACTACCGTCGGAGCATTGAGCTTGCTGAGGGTGCCGATCGATGGAGAGAACCATGATGCTGGAGCAATCGCCGGTGCCGTCGGCTGATCGGGCATGCGAAGCGTGCCCATCTGACCAACTTGGAAGTGGAAGCTCCCAATCGCCAGGCTGATTCCGTCGCCCATAGACTCGAAGGCCGGGCGAGTAGCCGGCGTCTGGACGGTGAAGTCGAAGGCGCCGAAAAGCTAGCGAATCTCCGCTGTTGCTGAGTTGTAGATCACGTTTGATGGGGCCTAAGAAGCCGCAACATCAGCACTCCCAACTCCCACAGACGGCGCCAATTGACGAGGGTTTAACTCGTCAATGTCCATTGTTATGGACTTGGGTTTTGGAGAAGGAGGGAGCGCTGGAGACATCTATCGGCTAGCAAACAAGCACACAGGGGACAAAGGATTTACCCAGGTCCAGGCCTCGTAGAGGTCCCTACTCCTGCTTGTCTGTTCGTGGAATTATAGAAGGAGTCGAAAGTTACAATGGTGCGCAGATGCAATCTGGCAAAGGTTGTGGAAACTAGGGTTGCGTGTGTCCTCCTCGCCACCCCCTCCTAGCCTTTATATAGATAGGCTAGGTCTCAGGTAGTAGGTCGAGTCGGTTACAGGTTAGGGTTTTCCCCTTCAAACTTTCTATCTTTAGCTTCTTCTTGTCCTTCAAGCAATCGAGAGTCCGTAGGTTACTCGAGTCCCTCTATCCGGGCCTTGGCGACACCGTGGGCCTGTATGTATTTGGACCGTATATACCAAGCTCGAGTACCTGTAGGGTATACCCATGTCAGCAAGTGTTGAGCAATTGGGATGATTCCTGTGTGTTCCCAAACCGTGGAAGTGTGGACGGATCTGGTTAAGATAGATACTGCAAATGCAATGCAGCACAGTAAATCGGTAAGCATATCTTAGCAATTACCACAATATAAACAAAGATGAATTTAGCTATGTACATCATTGCAAGGCTTCAGCATATTGGATGCCTCTTTAGATATGACATGAGCCTGATAATAAATAAAATATATCAAAATCAGCTTATTGCGCATAGCACAACTTCAGTTTCAGCAAATTGGCTAACTTAAATGCATCAAATTACCTCCGCATTCTTTACATTTAAAGGAACAGCCGGTCGGATGAAAACGATTTGCAAATCCCACATTAGTGAGGATTTTATTGTTCCTAACAATTCTTGCTTGACGCTTAAGATCCTAATTTGTGAGAACATCTGAATTCATTGACCCAATATACAAGTTGTCCTAAAGAACATTATTTTAGCGATCCTCATGGCGTGCCCTACAGATCTAGTATATACCAATCCAAGTACCTAATAAAACATTGTCCTTAGGTAGGGCAATGTACCGGAGAATGTGGCAGGGCGACTAGGATCTGCACGATGACGGTGGAAGGAGGCGACGGGACAGGGATCTACACGACAACGGTGTAAGCAGCGCGACATGACAAGGATCTGCATGGCGACGATGGAAGCAGCGCGGGGGGACAGGGATCTGTACATCGATGGTGTAAGCAGCGGGGCATGACATGGATATGCACGGTGATGGTGGAAGTAGCGCGGGGGGACAGGGATCTGCACGGCAACAGTGGAAGCAGTGCGGGGGGACAGGGATCTGCACGGTGATGGTGGAAGCAACACGATGGGGATATTTTCGAGTGAGACTATGAGACAAGTATGGGAACTAGTTTGAATATTTTGCTAAGTGCGGGAGCAGTGAGCTAGGTATGAAAATTTCAAAAAAATTCTCAAAAATAATACATACATATATATAAACATATGGGTAAAACAAACCACATTGACAACTGCTACAAACCGGCTAATTTGCATAGTACATAATACAAGATTAACTACTAATCAAGTTAATTGAAGGACATCTAGCCTGGCCGTAACCGAGCGCAGAGTTTCAGAGATATCAGTTAAACTGGTTCTCATTGCATCCATCTCCTCGGCGTGAATCCGCTAGATCTCATGTTTTTCCCCTTCGAGCTGATGCTTTTCTTCCTCCAGGCCACCAAAGTACTCGTGAGCATGCAACTCATTGCGGAGCTCGTGCTCCCACCACAACGCTATTATAAAGCATTGCAGCAAGAGTGAGTGCGGCTGGTCATACCACTAGATGAACAAGCACTTTGCGTGTTCGAAATTGCAACCCAAGAACCTGTGTCCGAGGTCCGTTCGCTCGAACACCACACGACAATGTGGAGTCAGGCCGCACCAGCACCACGTCTTCGTATGTGTGTAGATTCCACGCCAGGTCAGATCCAAATTCCATGCCAGAATCTGATACATACAAAGAAAACATCATCATCGAATCACGAGATCGCCCAAATGGGTAAAAACAGAAATTTGACTAAAATGCGAGGAAGAAAATTAATCAGTCTGGCCTTGTCGTACCTTGATCGGTTGGCCGTCTAGGCCGCTGGTGGTTCCCTGCGGCGGGCTAGGCCTGGAAGGTTTGTGCGCCTCCATGGACCGCTCCATTCTCATGCTCGCTGTTAGAATGAACAGAGTTTGGGGAAGAAGAAGAGATAAAGAAGACCGGGGAAGGATGCTCTTATTCTAACCGCCAGCCGAGATGGGGCCCACTAGTTAGCAAAACACGTGTCACGGCTTAGCAAACTGAAATCTAGCCCTGTTTACACTACACCGTGGCGCATTATACCGCCGTGCAAGGTATAATGTGGTTGTTTTCACATAAAAACATAACATCATTGCACTTAAACACCCCTTTTATACACGTTGATAACAAAATATAGAATAAAATTACAATATATTACTAATATAAAACTACATAGCCGACAGTGGTGGCCCCTTTCTTCTTGCATGTCGGCCACCAACACTGGAGCAATCGACCATCCCATGGTGATCGGTCGCGCGCGCCTACACACTAATGCTTTTGCAGGGAAGGGGCAATGGCCAACTCCATCTCCATATCAAACTGTGCGTCCTCCTATGCTTTCTTCGCATCAGCTTCCATCTTCGATAACTGCTCCACCGCCGCAAGGAGCTGCGCTTCTAGCGGATTATCCTCCTCGCCCTCGCCCTCCACCGTCTTCACAGTTGGGTGAAGGGTATTGATGTCTACGCACTTCTATTCTTGTAGACAGTTGTTGGGCCTCCAAGTGCAGAGGTTTGTAGAACAGCAGCAAGTTTTCCCTTAAGTGGATCACCCAAGGTTTATCGAACTCAGGGAGGAAGTGGTCAAAGGTATTCCCTCTCGAGCAATCCTGCAATCAAGATACAAGAAGTCTCTTGTGTCCCCAACACACCCAATACACTTGTCAGGTGTATAGGTGCACTAGTTCGGCGAAGAGATAGTGAAATTCAAGTGGTATGGATAATTATAAGTGGTAACGGTGCTAGAAAATAGATTGATGGCGTGGAAAAGACTAAAGCAAAACTGAAATAAAGATGGAAGCAAGCAAACATGTAACATATCTAATTGCAAACGGTGTTTTAATGCTAAGAAACAAGGCCTAGGGATCATACTTTCACTAGTGAACACTCTCTCATAAATATATTATCTTCATGATACTACTCTTAACTACTCTCCGGTTGGACACTCTAATCCATGGTAGGGCTATAACAGCACACCTCAAAGTCCATCTTTCCCATCTAGAAAACCCCACACTGTCACCTTGAGTACTAGATGAGTCCAACAAACACCACAATTTCATAAATACATCCAACTCCAAATATAACTCATAACAAGTATTTGTAATCTCTAGCCTAAGTGCCACCATGGTGTGCATGCTGTCACTTTCACACACATGGGGAGAGCAGAGATCTATTAATGCACTTGAGTAGCAAGGTAGATCTACTTGATTACAAAGCTCGTGATCACAATATGATCATGCATAGAGAGAGAGATAAACAGATAGCTACCGGTAGAACCCTTAGCCTCGAGAGAGAACTACTCCCTCCTGATCCTGGGAATCAGCAATGGTGATGGAGATCGATGGAGATGGCTCCGGGGGCACTTCCGCGTCCCGGCAGGGTGCCGGAACAGAGACTTTCTGTCCCCCGAATCTCCTTTTCGGTGGCGGCGGCACAGCGGAACTTTTCGTGGCTGGAGGCTTGACTATCTAGGGTTTATGCCTCGAGAGGCTTCTTATAGGCCAGAGGGCAAGGTCGGTGGGCGGCCAGGGGGCCCACACCATGCCTTGGCGCGGCCTGGGGGGACCCGCGCCATGGGGTGGTGTGGCCACCCTGTGGCCCCTCTCCGACTCTCCTTCTGGCTCCGTGAGTCTTCTGGGAAAATATCAACTTTGGCTTTTGTCTGGTCCAATTCCGAGGATATGGATTTTCTGACTTCCTGGAACCAAAAACAGTAGAAAACAGGCAACTGGCACTGTGGCATCTTGTTAATAGGTTAGTACAAGAAATCATATGAAAAGTACTCCAAAGCTGGAACAAAACACAAGAAAGTGGATAAAACCAAGCATGGAACATCAAAAATTATAGATACATTTGCAATGTATCAGGTATCATAGGAGCAGACACCATAGGAGGAGCGGGACCCGGAGGAGGAGGGTCGGGATCTTGCGGCGCTACGCGCCCATGCCGGTCATCGTGGTTGGGCGAAGGCGCTAGCGGAGCCGAGGATGGAGTGGTTTGGGAAGGAGGCACGTCCATTGGAGAGAGAGCTAGCCACCTCGACATTCCGACAACGGGGTGTCGTGGTGCATGGAAAGGGGCACGACGGTCTAATCCTCCTTGAGCCATGATTGCTTGATGAAGAGGACAATGATGATTGATGTCGACGAACAAAGGCGAGATCAGGAGATGAGGAGCCAAGTGTTGTGGACAGTGATGATGGAGATGGGGAGTAGAGGAGTGTATGCGTCTTTTGTACACCGGTGGTTACAGATGAACGTGGTGCGCAATAAAGTCCGGTGGGGCTGTTGAGGCGGAGAGGACGTGACGGCTGGGCAGACGAGCGGGCAAGGGCGCGGCTTTTTGACCAGTCTTTCTACTTCATGTGGAAGGAACCAAAACTGGACCCACTAGTCAGCGATACAAATTTGAATAGTTAAAGTGAATTACGTTATAACCACCCCGCGTGGGAATCCACAATGCAGTAATTTATGCCTCCATTGAAGTACGATGGCATTAACACATGCCTCTATTCATTTCCATATTTCACGGTAAAATTATATGCCAGTATGGGATCTACCACGTCGTAAAACTGGCCGCCGCGACAAAATGGTGTGGCGAATGCCCAACCGTCGGCTATCTGACTTTTGCCGGTTCTTTTCGCTTATGCCACCACAAATATCCGTCGGCTATAGGGGTATTTTTGTAGTGTCACACATGAAATTGTATTAGATGATTGTTTAAATTTCCTTTTGTACTATGTATGATTGTTCATATGAATACATATGAAATAATGCATAGAAAGTATGCTAGGTTGTTCATATTTCTTAGAATCTGAAATAAATACACATATGAAATAATGCTTACATATGTCTTATTTTTTCAAATATATAGAATGGTGTGGCTTCTTGATGATCACTATGATGTTGAACATCGGGCCTACCTGATGGCAGAGAAGATGGTAATAAAAATACGTTTGGACTTGTATGTTTTCAGTTTCTTATTGTTCCAAATGTGTATGCCATGCCATAATACTTTGACTTGTATGTTTGCAGAAGCTTGGCCCCTGAAGCTTCGGCCTCACGGGGCCTCCTCGAGTGACATACGTATGATGAGCGACATACTCCACATGTTGAGACGCTAGGCATATATAACATCACAAGATTTATTAACCTAAAATAAGTCATCTTAAAGCGAGTGATTGTGTTTGGTGACATTAAGATCATCTGAATTTCGACCTTTGAGTTAAATAGGGAGTAGACGAATGATCTTCTCGAGATGATTGTTATCCATCTAGAAACGTGTGCGCCATATTATTTCATCCAATACTTGATTTCAAGGGTAGTTGCTTAAAGTTGATGATTGTGTACCTCAAAACTTTGCTTGCTTGTGTGTCTTGGTTGAGTGATACCACATTGTTTGCGGAGAAGAATGTTCTAATCTTTGCATGGGTAATCGAAAATTGGACATGACCGTGTTGCATTTCGGAAAATTTAAACACAACTCAAATAAGCAACAATATGTACAATTATAAAGATGCCTAAGCATCAACACAAGATCACAATAATCTAATTTTCACCTTTGGAAGCCAAACTTCCAAATAAACAACATATATATACTCCAAATCCTCTTAAACAACAAGCAAATCATATTGATGCACCGGCATCATCAATACATGATCATAGTACATGATCATGCACCAGTTCCAACTTATCCAAAATAGTATACAGTCCAAGTTCAAATTAACAATCTATCAAAGCATATAAAAGTCCAAGGCCAATTTACAACCAGAATTGGACTAATACAAATTATGTCCAATCTGAACTTGAACACTTACTGATTATTAGGAAATAAATAACAAAGAAAGAATTGCTAACAATAAATCAAAACCCTAAATCTACTTCTAAGAAAGGGTCAGATCTTAATCCTCATCCTTCAAATCTTGTATTCTCTTCTCATCTTATTCTCAACTTCTCATCCTCATCTTTCTTTCTTCACCTGCAAACAACCAAGCAAATAGTCAGTGAGAAACTTGAACATACCTTAGGCAAACTTAGTAGTAGAAATGACAATCGGCTAAGTAGTCAATATGTCTATTAGCACATGATCATTAGGTAACAGTAGGAAACTACCCAAGATTATGCAGTTCAAAAAGGGAATCATGTGTGTGTACATGTGCTTATAGTAGCATATACCAAGACCGTATATCTATAACTCCTAGCTTCCTACTCATCAAAATTGAGATGAGCAGGAGTGAATAGCCACACAGGCAATATCAAGCAAATTGAAAACATCTCATACTAGTACCACAACCAGAATTTGATCTTGTACAAGTGACAAAAGTAAACCAATAGAAAGGAACACTGACCAAACAGTACTAGTTTGACCAAAATAGAATTGTCCCAAGCCTTGGAACTACTAGAACCCTAGATTCCTCAAGTAGTAGAACTGGTACAAATCAAAAGGTAACCCAATCCAAGTGAAGAACATCTTTTTCTAAACATAACTAACCAAAGGGAATTATCAAGCTTTGAATTCTTGTGAAACCCCAAAATCTATAAAAAGTTCAAAGACTAATAAATAAGGAACTAATCCAATCAAACTGTAGCATAACTACTAATAGAAGGATTCAACCAAATAGATTCTAAAGGGGAGGAAGCAAAACACTAATAAAAATTATACTTGGTGCTTATTGGCACTATCCAAATTATGCATCAGGACAATAACATAAAACAAAATCCTACTTGGCAATATCCAAGTTAGGCTAGCAACTACTTGTCAAAATCTAAACTACACTAAAGACAAGGTAGTATGGGCTTGACCATCGAAAGTGGTCATGCCACCTGCACATAGGACAACATAGAGAGACAGTTCACACAAACACAATCAACTTATTCACTTAAATGCATGGGTGTGGTGTCAGCACCACATGCATTCTAGGGGCCTATAAATAGCTGGGTACCCCTGACCCCAAGCCTCATAACCCCATTCTAACTTAGACCACAAACACAAACACACACACACTTTTAAAGAGAGATCTGAGAGGGAGCTCAAGCAAGGAGGATAAGGAAAGAAGGAAGAATAGCTGAAGAACATATGTAGCTAGAGGAGGAAGAAGATATACTCTACAAAGGTTTAGCTAGATCCCTAGGATAAGAAGTGGATAGGTAGAAGTAGTAGTAGAGCAATGGTGGGTAGTGGGAAATACTAGTGAGAGTACATGAGAGAGAGAGATATTTGCTAAATCTATCAAGAAAATCTAGAGAACAACAACTTCTCTACAGCAATGCATCTTTAAGAGATCTACACACTACACAAGCACTCAAAACTATTTTCTATATCATATATTTGATCTAGATAAATTCCTACTCCCTCCGTTAAAAAATATAAGACATTTTTAGCTTTGTGAAATGAATGTATATAGGCGTTTTTTAGTGTATATGTTCACTCCGAATATCTTTGAACCTATACACTAAAATATATCTAGATATATTAGATTCACAAAGCTAAAATGTCTTATATTTCTAAACGGAGGGAGTATACTACTAGATGATATTGTGATCATCAAGAACACCACAGGAACACCAAGAACATTTAAAAACAACAAGAACATTTAAAGAACAATTAAGAACAACCAGAACACAATCATAAAATCAATCACATTAAGAAAGACTATCCAAGAACATTAACTAACTTGATCTAGCACATATTTATTAGACTAACAAATAATTCTAACAACTATTTCCCGTGTGTAAACACCTCAGCACATCACATACACTTAGTTTGATATATACTTGTGTGGACCAGATTCATCTTATGATGGATCTAATCAATTCCCTTGCACGTGGCCATGATTTAGTTGTTCCTAAACAAATAAAATTACAAGAAGACCTAGGAATTGTTTTACCAGGTCAATAAATCAAGAAGAACATCTATTCTACTTTAGATAAACACTTAGCAAACATCAATCGATACCCCACTACTAGAAATTATACAGAGAAACTGCACACATAAGCGAGAATTAAACTATCCTACAAGAAGTTTTTGAACCAGATTAATGAATAATCCACCACCTTAACCACTTAAATAAGATGAACTAAACCTAAACAGTAGTAGAAATAACTGGCTAGGAGACCACCACACATCCAATTTGTACAAACTAATGGTAAGAAATGTAATAGCAATGCCGCAACCTACAGTACATTACCAGTACAATGCCAACATAGCCAAGATCACACCTAGTCCTAGACCTAGCGTAGTTCATCAGCCAGAAGGCTGGTCACAAAAGATTTGTACTAGGTCGTAGAAGTAGTACCCATTGATGCAGTAGTCGATGTAGTAGTTGATGTAAACGCAGGAGAGGGGGAGCCGCAACCTACCACCACACCATGGGGCAGGAGGCTCTAAAGTATTGACACATAAAAGAGAGCAGCCGATGTGCGGTCTGCAAGGCTACGGAGGAAGATCTGATGCATGCACTAATATATTGCTCACATGCACGGAATTTCTGGAGTGCATCGGAGGGGTCCTTCCATATGATGCTTCCACGCCTTCATCCGTGTACATGGAAGAAGGACATTCTCTGCGATGACATGTTCAGTGTAGTGGAGCGCTGTCAGATCATAACCATCATGTGGTCAATCTGGACGTCACGGAATCATTGGACGCATGATCAGGAGATGTTGGATCCAGTGGCCTCTATGAAAATGGTGAAGGAGACACTGTGTTGCTAGATGTGCCATCGGGGAGCATAGCTGGTAGGGTGGGTCAGTATTGGCGCCCACCTGAACCAGGATGAGTAAAAATTAATACGGATGGCGTTGTTTCTATCCAACATCTCAAGGGAGGTGGAGGGGGTGTGACTAGATCGCACACGGCCTTTTTGGGAGCTTGGTGCAAGCCCTATAATGCAGTAACTGATCCGCTCGTATTGGAAGCGTTCCTGCGTGATGGGGTTATCTTTGCACGGTTAAGAGGCTATTTACATCTGGTGATGGAGATGGATTGTCTAGAGATGGTGAATCTCTGGATGTCATGCCACGAGTCTAGATCGATGGTGGCACCTATCTAAAAAAAATTGGGGAGCTGGCAGAGCCTTTCACCTCTTTTTCACTAAAGCATGTCATGAGGGAGGGTAACTATCCGGCGCACCTGTGCGCCAAGCATGCAAACACCCTGGAGGTGACGTGAAGTTGGCTCAGCGAGATCCCTGATTTCCTTGTGTACAGACTTAGTGTTGATTGTAAGTAGACTATTATGAGTTAATAAAATCCCAAACTTAGATGCAAAAAAGGTGTAGATATTTGCTAGTTGACAATTTAGCTCTAGACAAATTAAGTAGCCTAACGTGTGTATCATTGCTGCATACAAATGCGTGTCTATTACTAATACATTAAGCCAAACTAGTAAAAGGCACGTTCCACACTGTATATACTTTATAAAATGTGATTTAATAAAGACCACACTCGCTCTGGTACTCGACCCGACATTCATTGAGCGGAGTCTGAACGTCAAGTTCTCTAAGGTGCTGATTGACAATGGCAACAGTATCAATATACTGTATAAGGGCACAATGCATAAGTTGGGAATCTCGAAGAACATGCTCCAAGCAAATAAGACCACATTCCATGGCATTGTGTCGGGTTTGTCGCATGAGCCAATCGGGAAGGTTCGGATAGATGTTTTATTCGGCACAAGAGAGAATTGTTAGACAGAAAACCTAGAATTTGAAGTTGTTGATCTGGAAAGTTGTTATCATGCACTATTGGGCAGACCAGCTATATCCAAGTTCATGGCAAGCTGTCACGTAAGCTATTTGAAAATCAAACTGCAAGGGCCGAATGGGGTCACCACTGTCGCAGGAGATTATAGGCGTTCTATGCAATGCGCCTCAACCGGATCAAGTCTGGCCGAGTCCCTCGTGATAGCACATGAGAAGAAGAATCCATGATGCAGTGGCATTGGCTCAGTCGGCTCAGCTGAGTATGCCAAAACTGAGTAACCTGCATGGGAGTGTACCATTCCAGCCGACTAAGGACGTCAAAAAAGTTCCAATTGATGACCAGTTCCCAAAGCGCACCGTCACTATTGATGCGGGCCTGAATGACAAATAGGAAAGCGAGCTCATCAGCTTCCTCCATGAGAATTGGGATAGCTTTGCTTGGTCCACATAGGACCTGCAAGGTGTGCCGAGAGAGCTGGATGAGCACTCTTTGCATGTCAGGCCTGATGCTAGGCCGGTGAAGGGCATGTTTGTCTACGGTACCAAAGTTCCCAGGCCAGTGCACCGCGGTACCTAAGTTGCCTGATATTGCCGCGTTTCGAAATGTTGGGCCACCAACTACCGAGAGGGGCCATTTCGATGCAAACTCATCTCAACCCTGCCAAATTCAAACATTCTGTGAAACTGCCCCGTGAAGTAGACGGTCGGGACCCTCATGTCGGTCATCTGTCCGTGACGCGAGCGCCAACGCGGCAACCTCTTAGGCAAATCGAGGAACTAAGTGGATTGGATGCGTTGACCAATTTCACAAATCCATTCCCACCTTTCCCCTAGCATCGGCAGTGTCGGAATCCACCCTCCAGGCATGACGATCCATTTGGACATTTCACTTCCGTCGCCAAGTTGCTGCGCCCAGTCGCTGATCCCGAGCTCCAATGGTGCATGCCGTAGCCGCCGTTGCGAGGCTCTATCCCGCCACCGCCACTGACGAGTCGAGCAGATCGGAGGATGGCAGATCCTACTACCAAGGAAGAAGAAGTTCTGGCTACAAGCGGGTGAGCTACCCTTCTCTTTGCTATTCGCACTAATTATAACTGCTAGTTGGCTACTGAACCTAAAATTGTTTGTTAGTCCAACACTGACAAACATATTTTGTCCACAGTTTTCTGTCAAGTGCGATCTCCGCGGACCACCCTTACCTGGTTACGGTAGTCCTCTTCATGTACGACTCTAAGGGCAAGTGGTATGGACACCATTGTATCACGATGGAAGAAGCGTCTGCACAGATCTGCACTATATCTAGTATGGTTGCTGCTCTGCGTAATCATGATGAATTATGGCCGAAGCCGACTGCAAAGTTCAGCTTCATGGATGAACGTGGCATCATGGTTCCTCTAACATGTGACAGTCAGCTAATTGGGTTGATGAAAAGGTATGCTTCGGCTTGCATGTTTGAGATGAATTGTGATGTACTGGATGTGGAAGCTACTGCAACTAGGAGTCGCCCTTCTATTCTTGGACAGGGTGGTTGCTCGAACCCAATTAGCTGTTGGTAAGCAAAGGTCTCTTGGGGTTCACATGTTTGTGCTGAATTGTAATTTTTGTTTTATTTACTCTGTAGTATTGGGCAGTTACGCAACAGTCTTGTTTCTTTGACATGAAGAGTCGCAAGGTTAGAAACATGACTACCGGGTCAGTCATTTTGCCGCTCAAAGAAATTAAAAACGAGTGGAAAGATGATGCTGGACACGATTCTGGTGCCCATTGTCTCGGCGATGCAGAGTACGTGAAGCTAAGAAAATTGGCACCGAGGAAGAGGAAGAAGGCAGGAAATGAAGAAGCCAGTGGACGTGAAGGCTTGGTACCCAGGCTGCGGAAGAAGGCTGCTGGCAATGAAGATGCATAGTAATGTGTTGAACTTGAACCTATATATGTAATTCGGTTTAATTCTGGAGCTCTGTGTGTGGTACTTTCCTGGGCGAAACAATCCACCCATGTTCTCTGAGTAAAATGTACCGCGAATCAGGGTTTGGAAACGCCCGAGTCAGTAGTTGAATCCGAAATTGTGATTGTGCCACTGCTATCTGAAAACACGCAGCAACGATTCCATGATTGCTGAGGGCAGGAGGTCTCCAAATTCGATGGAATGTAAGTGGCATAGAAATAAATTATTTAAGATGCCACACTACACGAAGCAACAACTTATTTCAGTTGCTGCACAACGACGTGGCAACATAAACAGCAATGGCAACCGATAATGCCCAGATGCTTGAGCCCGTCTATCTCACCGCCTCCCTGCTCTTGCATCCCCTGGATCTGGCGAAGCTCCCGGATCTCCATTAACCGGGTGTACGTGCTTCCACTTTATAAATTATGGCCGTGCCATTTGCATGAGGCACAATCCACGTAGATTACGTTTAAACAAATCACCAATGTCAGAATACCACCATGATCAGACAAAAGGAAGTGATGCAGGGTTAAGACAGACTAACGGGAGACCAACTTTTTTCCTCCCAGGACTCCGGGACCACTAGTTCAGACCGCTGGGTGAACAAGTACTACTATTACAACTTAAAATGGCACGGAGCTCAAGATAAATAGAACTAGTTATCACACAACTCCTTGATCTTCCTAATCTTAGCCCGATGCGCATCTTCCAGCGAGAGCAAGGATCGATTCGTCTGCTCCTTCCTTTTAGCATCTTCCTTGCACATCTTCAATTGTTTCTTTGTATTTTTCCTCATGCACTTGTCAATACTCGTAGTTGTGAACTGCAGGACTTTGTCCTGGTGAAGATCATTCCTTGCTTGAGTCAGTTCTTGCTCTGCTTTAGCCTTCAGGGCCAACGCCACGTCCCTCTCCTTCTCGACTTTGCTAACCTTGTCTTGCACCCTCCTGAGATCTCGGTTAAGCTTGGTCGTGTCAACTGGGTCCCATAGCTTCATATCAACACTGTTAAGGAGTGAGCTGACTATGGATTCTTTCAACTCAATAGTCATATCCCATAGTTTGTCCAACGTTTTCTGCATCGATTTGGGCCACTCTAGATCTACCCATTTGACAACACCGCAACTTACGCCTTGCATCATTGCACGATGTCCTTGACACCATAGAAACCTCCTGCCTGCGTTTCGTCCTTCGAACGCTACAAATTTAGCGGGCACATATCCATGTTTACATAGCAGGGGACTGTCTTCATCCGCTAAACCATGATAGTCGGAGTCATACATCGTCTGGTTGGCCTAACACATCATACGCGCATGAGTAAACATAGTAGATCTAGCTCACAAAATAGATAACTGGCCACAGATGATAGAGATAGAGATGAGACGACTCACATCGAAATCACCGTCCATGTCGTCATGACGCGTTTCCTCGCCGTCTCCCCTTGAACCCATGGCGAGAGGGGAGGAGGGTGGCTACCGGAGAGGGGATTGGGATGGAGGCGCCGTCGGCTTGCGGCTATGGCAGGATGGGAGTGAAGTGGGGAAAGTGGCTTCGAGGGGAAGGAAGAGAAGTACGGGGAGGAAGAGAAGTAATGGGGACATGACATTGGGATATGGCCCACCGAACTCGTGAGGTGTGACACTCGCAAGAGGGAAGCGCCCGGTGTTGCCAGTTTGTCCAGACCAATCATGGCCAATCATGCCGCAGAACATCCTACTTGCTGATCGCTCTCACGAAGACCATCCCAATCGTCCAAGCGCCCCGATCGAACAGTATGTAACAATCGTCAAGCAGAACAACTATGTTAGGGTGTGCCTTCTATAAGACTCGGTCTAACGGTGGATCCATGTGTGGTTTATGAGAGGAACAAACATGCAATGACACTGGGTGTGGTTCATGAAAAGAACAGACATGCAATGACACTGGTGGATCCATATGTGGTTTGTGAAAAGAACAGATATGCAATCACACTAGGTGGATCCATGTGTGGTTCATGAAAAGAACACACATGCAATGACATTGGTGGATCCTTATGTCATTTGTGAGAAGAACAGACATGCAATGACACTGGGTGTTGTTCGTGTGAAGACCACACATCCAATGATACTGGTGGATCCATGTGTGGTTTGTTTAGAGGAACAGACATGCAATGATACTGGGTGTGGTTCATGAAAAGAACACACATCCAATGACACTGGTGGATCCATGTGTGGTTTGTGAGAAGAACAGACATGCAATGACACTGGGGGTGGTTCATGAAAAAACACACATCCAATGACACTGGTGTATCCTTATGTGGTTTGTGAGAAGAGCACACATGCAATGACTCTAGTTGTGGTTTGTGAAAAGAACACACATGCAATGACACTGGTGTATCCTTATGTGGTTTGTGAGAAGAGCACACATGCAATGACTCTAGCTGTGGTTTGTGAAAATAACACACATGCAATGACACTTGTGTATCCTTATGTGGTTTGTGAGAAGAACACACATGCAATGACTCTAGCTGTGGTTTGTGAAAAGAACACACATCCAATGACACTGGTGGATCCTTATGTGGTTTGTGAGAAGAATAGACATGCAATGACTCTAGCTGTGGTTCATGAGAAGAACACACATGCAATGACACTGGTGGATCCATATTTGGTTTGTGTGAAGAACAGACATGCAATGACTCTAGCTGTGGTTCATGAAAAGAACACACATGCAATGACACTGATGAATCCATGTGTGGTTTGAGAGAAGAATACACATCTAATGACACTGGGTGTGGTTCATGAAAAGAACACACATCGAATGACACTGGTGGATCCTTATGTGGTTTGTGAGAAGAACAGACATGCAATGGCAGTGTGTGTTGTTCATGAAAAGACACACATCCAATGACACTAGTGGATCCTTATGTGGTTTGTGAGAAGAACATACATGCAATGACTCTAGATGTGGTTCATGAGAAAAACAGACATGCAATTACACTAGTGTATCCTTATGTGGTTTGTGAGGAGAACACACATACGATGACTCTAGATGTGGTTGATATGAAGAATAGACATGCAATGACACTTGTGTATCCCTATGTGGTTTGTGAGAAGAACAGACATGCAATGGCACTAGGTGTGGTTCATGAAAAGAAAAGACATGCAATAACACTGGTGGATCCATGTGTGGTTTGTTTAGAAGAACACACATGCAATGACCACTGGTGGATCCATGTGTGGTTTGTTTAGAGGAACATACATGCAATGATAATGGGTGTGGTTCATGAAAAGAACAGACATGCAATGACACTGGTGGATCCTTATGTGGTTTGTGAGAAGAACTAACATGCAATCACACTGGGTGGATCCATGTGTGGTTCATGAAAAGAACAGACATGCAATGGCACTGGTGGATCCATGTGTGGTTTGTGAGAAGAACACACATGCGATGACTCTAGATGTGGTTCATGAGAAGAACAGACATGCAATGACACCGGTGGATCCTTATGTGGTTTGTGAGAAGAACAGACATGCGATGATACTAGGTGTGGTTCATGAGAAGAACACACATCTAGTGACACTGGTGGATCCATATGTGGTTTGTGAGAAGAACAGACATGCATCAACACAGGGTGTGGTTCATGAAAAGAACAGACATCCAATGACACTGGTGGATCCATGTGTGGTTTGTGAGAAGAACAGACATGCCATAACACTGGGTGTGGTTCATGAAAAGAACACACATCCAATGACATTGGTGAATCCATATGTGGTTTGTGAGAAGAGCACACATGCAATGACTCTAGCTGTGTGATGACCCACAAGTATAGGGGGTGTATCACAGTATTTTCGATAAGTAAGAGTGTCGAACCCAACAAGGAGCAGAAGGTGATGGCTAGTGGTAAGGATCATAAATTCTCTGCAAATACTTAGCAAACGGATTTTTAGGGGTTTTGATAAAGCAAGTAAACAAAGTACGAGTAAATAAAAGACTGTAGGAATAAATGCAGCAAGTGGCCCAATCCTTTATGCAGCAAAGGACAAGCCGGTTGTATTTCTTAAGATGACCAAACGTTCTCGAGGACACATGGGAAGACTGTCAAGTGCTTTCGCTTCATATAGTTGATTAATCTTCTTTAGCTTGCTAAGTGTTGTGTGGGTGAACCTGTGCTAATGTACCGACCTTCCTAGGACTAATACATACTTGTGATTATACCCCTTGCAAACATCCGTAAGTACAAGAAAGTAATTAAGGTAGAAACCTAACCACAACTTTAAACTCTAAGACCCTTTCGTCCCTTGTGCAATGGTTTCCTAACAGGGGTGCAGGTTTCTGTCACTCTGGCAACCCCTACGATTAGTAGCCAAATACACAATGCATTCCCCTAGGCTCATATAGGTGAAGTGTCATGTAGTCGACATTCACATGACACCACTAGAAGAAGTACACCACAACTTAAATAGCAAACTATTGAATCTTTCTCAACACAACTCCACTACTAACAACATGACTTCTCCCATGTCCTAAAGAACAAAACGAACTACTCACAAGACATCATATGGATCATGATCAGAGATGAAATAATGATATATAACAATCTAAACATAAACAATAATTCAATGGTTCACTCAATAACATCAACTATAAAGAGTAATCAACACCAGGAAAGTTTCCCCTATGAACTATGCAAGATTCAACTCAATTGTTACAGCAATATGGAGATGGTGATGAGGGTGCTAATGGTGATGATGGTGGTGATGATGATGATGATCCCGATGAAGTCCAGCTTGATGGTGGTGTTGATGGCGACGATCTTCCCTCTCCGGGAAGGAATTCCCCCAGTAGAAATCTGTCTACCGGAGGGATCTTTTTCTCTCGGTGTTTTCCGCCCCGTAGAGGCGGCGAAATCTTTCTGTGGTCGCTCCCCCGAGTCTTAGGGTTTCGGGAGGATAATATACGCCAGAGGGGAGAGCCAGGGGTGGACTAGGGCGGCCACACCACCTGGTGGCGCGGCCCAGGGTGGCCCGCGCCAGGGGGTGGTGTGGGCCCCCTGTGGCCCATCTCCATCCCCCCTTCTGGCTTCCTTCGTCTTCTGAAAAAATAGGATTTTCCATGTATTTTCCTGGATTTTCTGATCTTCGCGAATTTCACCTCCAAACAGCCCCTTTTCCATCAGAATCCTGACTGCAGCGGTCCATGCTCCAAAAGTCATCAAACATGCAAAAACAGATGAAATAACATAAGTATCATCTCTTAGTATGAAATATATTAATGAATAATAGTGAATTATGATATATAATAGTGATGCAAAATGGACGTATCAACTCCCCGCAAGCTTAGACGTTGCTTGTCCCCAAGCAAAACTGAGCTCAATAAACATGACCTTAGGTTTATTGAGTGAAGAGTCGATAAAAGAATACGGACAAGAAGCATCACATTCATCAATACATAGATCATAATAGAAGACAACTCACTATTATATAACTTACTTGCAATAAGTAAAGGAAACACAATAAAGATAGATAAAGTGAATCATAATTGGTAATGGCAAACTTAGCTCTTGGTCGAAGAATAGTTGATAATTTGCTGAAGTTCACAAATAACTGGTTTTCAATGATAGCTTTCAAAGTAGTAAACATCAAGATAAGAGCAAAGTGGAAAACAAGGAACATAAGAAATATGATTAAATAAATCATCATATGAATGAATGAAACACAACAACTCAAAATACTTGCTGAGGTAGAAGGGAGTAGGTTTACTAACTCAACTAAAAAGTAAAAGAAAGGCCCTTCACAGAGGGAAGCAGGGATTGCAAGTTTCATAAAGAGCTCCCAAAAATTATGATACTTATTAGCTTTCAGCTCTCATTGCCCCTATCATAGGCATCTTTAGGTGATTAAGGTTAAAGTGACACAACTAAGAGGATATGCTTGACAAGTTATAAGTTGAAATCTCATGCCCCTTACTTATGAGTACCGAACCTCATGCTACTCAACTTCAGTCACGAGTAAGCTCTTGTCATTGTAAATACATGTGTATCATTGAGAACCGCCAATGGGGTACCCCTTGCACATGATACATGAGCTATCCCATAATCAAAATGACAAGGCAAGCAGACAATGAGCATCTCAGCGATTTTTTATTTGCTATTTGCATATGTTTTTATTGAGGATGCTTCATAGAATGCTCACTATAGTTATGCTGCAAGTTTCCACCATGATTAGGCATGGCTTAGGCTAGCGGCCCAAGCGTTTCTCTAACACACTTATAAACTCCATGATCTTACAAGTTCCCCTTTTATTTCACACCGCCGGGATCCATAAGCAAAAGAACATGATATCAACTAGGTACAAAGTACCAGTGTAGTGTTGAAAGCGTTCCCCATGACAGCATGGTTCTGCTAATTCACAACTCACAAAGCGCAAGCATATACGCAACAAAGAAGGACGCAATGGTTCAAGTTTATTAAGTGCAAGAAAATAAAGTGTGCCATCAAGTTCGTGAGAGCTTTAATCACTAATTTTCACATAACAAGTTTAATTTGGAAGGTAGATAAAAACAAGAATTTACTTGGAATAGCGATAATGCTAATAGGTAGGTATGGTGGACACAAATGGCAGAGGTTTTGGTTTAAGGATTAGATGCATGAGAAGAATTCCCTCTCAGTACAGGTTTTGGTTAGCAAGGCTGGGTAGCAAGTATAAGAGTTGAAGGAACCAAACAAACATACAAGTGATAAAAACAAACATGAACTCTTCCTCGGAAGAACAAAAGATCTTAACTAGAGAATACTAGACTTATGAGCAAATCAAGAAAGAAAGATGATGAAATTATATTTCTTAGAGTACTTTAATCTTTTCATTCAACTCTCAAAAATAGTGTTGCTACTGACCGAGCCAGGTTTGCCAAAACCAACTAAATTAACTCAATGATCCCAAAGTGCTACCAATACTAACAACAAGATCAATCATATAACCACGAATTGAAAACTAATATAAGCTATGCAAAAGAGTAAATGATAGAACTTCTCATTAATATTCCATAACGGCAACTCACACCAAGGGATACATATCTAACGAGAGAGGGGACACTTCCATAATGCAAACCATCCTATATGATAACTTCTCTATTCATGATATGACTCTACTAAAAAGGTAAAAAGATAGAAGATAGTGATGTGATACCGCGGCACTACCCCAAGCTTGGAACAAACCAAGGGGATGCCAAACCTGATGATGAATTACTCCTTTGGTGGTGGTAATATTTTCTTAGTTGACGTGAGGAAATCTTCCAGCATCTTGTGAAGCCTGTTATTCTCCCATTGAAGCATGTCCACCTTCCTCCTCAAGTCTCGGTACTTATCGCATAACTCATTAGTGACTCGTAGAGCTTCCGTTGATGCAGGGCAAAAGACTAAAGGTACCAGCCCCTGCTTGGGGTCTTGAAGGTCTTCCTCCATCGGCTCCTTCCCCTTATCCTTGGCAGACACCATTATGCTTCTAAGCTTTCAAAGATAGTTCCTGGCAGAAACAGATTGAAACAAAAACACAACGAAATCACAATATACAAACCTCAGGAGATCCGAGGGATTATATATTACGAAGTTTCACATCGAAAGGAAGGTACTGGGAGAAAACGGGTCGGAGACGGAGTCTGGAGTGGACTCACCACCTGGTGGCGCGACCAGGGGTGAGCCCGTGCCACAGGGTGGTGTGAGCCACCCTGGCTCCGTTTCCATCCCTCTTTCGCTTCGTAGCTTTCCTTATTGACTAAAAACTGCAAAAATATAGTTGGATAGTGTTTTCATGGAACTTTTCTTACCAGAACTGTTACCTATTTGAAAACGGACTCTGCAGGTCTCTGAACTTGGTATCTAGTAGATTCTTCTGGAGTCACCACTTGAATAACATCAATATATTCATCTTCATACACTTATTACTCAAGTCAAGAAACCCTTCACTTCCTTATTACACCATTATCTCCACTACCTGGAAATTTCTTTCACACAAAACTTCACACAGTTCTCATTAGTGTAAGTGAAGTGATAAAACCTTTTGAGTTCAACTTCAACTGAAAACCATCAAAACATAATCTACTGTATCAACTCCTTCTGAAAACCCAAAAAGAATTGAAAAAGGAAATCGAATAAAGAAGCAAATGCAAGATTGGCAAAATCTGTCAAAACAGACCAGCAGGTAAAGATCAATTTTTTCGAAAATCTTCTGTTGCTCAAATCAAAAATTTCAAAACTAACGAAAGTTAAATGACAACCTGGTTCAGAATCACAAAAAATTACAGATCAATCCGACATACAGAGATCTCTCACGAATTTTTACGGTGAAGCACAAAAATCTGTTTCGGGACAACAACTTCCCCAAATCTTACTTCTCTGTCATTAGAGGTTGATCTTGACACAAAAACCAAACAAAAAAGATAAGGAGAGGTTATTACCGAGGTAATAACTTCCAAGACTCAAAGAAACAAAAACAAACTGAAAGCAAAAATAAATTGGGTTGTCTCCCAAAAAGCTCTTTCTTTATAGCCATTAAGATGGGCATGCTGATTTCAAAGATGCTCACATAGGAATATGAATTGAGGTGAAAGGAAGCATTAAGGAGCAAAGATACACACGTTTAAGTCTAACCCACTTCCTATGCAAGGGAATTTTGTAAACAAACAAGTTGTTGGAACCAGAGGCTACAAGCATAGGAAGGCAAAAGAAGTGCAACATAAAAACTTTCAGCATAAAACAAGGAAACTTGATATTATTGAGATACATAAGAACACTTTTTCCTCTCTCATAGTAACCTTCAGTATCATGCATAAACTTAACAATATAACTATCACAAGGACCATCATAACAATGATCACTTATTCTAACAGAAAACACATGAATACTAGCTCTCATAACACTACTTTGTGAAATAATATTAGAGGTATCCTTGCAAAGGATAGTGTGTCCCTCTTCTTCATATTTAGTAACAAAGTCTTTCACATTTGCTATTGTGGATTCATCAACCATTTGTTTATCAGGTTCAACAGCTTTACTTGTACTTTCATTAACCATACTAGCTATCATAGAATGTTTCTTTATCTTAACTGGGAAAGGCATTTTCTCAATGTAAGGTTCGGGTAAAACATGATTAGCAGTATAAACTTCAGTATTTCTTGAAGGAACACTCTTAGCAATATATTTATAAGGTTCATGATACTTATTCCACTTCTTTTTAGGCACTTCAATATAGGAAGCAAAAGCCTTAAAATAAGAAGCAATAGCTTGAGAGTCTAGACCATAAGCATTTTTAATATTTTGAAAGTCATCAGTTCCCATAAAAGATTCAATGCATTCATAATCATAATTTATACCTGACTTTCTACCTTTGTCATTCTCCCAAGCTTCAGCATTATCTTGAATACGGTCCAGAAGATCCCATTTAGCTTCTTCTTCCATGCGAGTGAATGATCCAGCACAAGAAGCATCCAATAAATCCTTATTATGTAGAGGGAGCCTTGCATAAAAGTTATTGATAATGATATTGTTGGGGAGCTCATGAATGGTACATTTGAGCATTAGTAACTTCAATCTCCCCCAAGCTTGAGATGTACTCTTTCCATCAAGAGGCCAAAAGTTGTATATTTGATTCCGATCCTTATGAATCTCACTAGGAGGATAAAATTTTGAATAAAAGAGAGGTACTATTTCCTCCCATTCAAGAGCTTGACCATTCTTCAGCAGCTTATACCATTCCTCAGCTCTTTCTTTCAGTGACAATGAGAATAACTTCTTCTTAACTTGATTTGTAGTAATACCTGCACACTTGAACAACCCGCATAATTTGTGTATAAAGAGCAAATGATCACCGGGATGGACAGTTCCATCCCCAAAATAGTAGTTATCCATAACACGATCAATAATTCTTGTAGGTATTTTAAAAACTTCATTCTCAGTAGGTGGTGGCTCATCTACTACCTTAGCAGTGGTAGTAGCATTACCAAATAAGAAACTCAGCAAATTATCCATAACGAAAATAAAGCAACTAACAGAAGTAAACAATACTCACAATAGAAGTTTCCTTTACCAGTTCCACTCTCCAATAGCGCTTCACTCCCCGGTAACGGTGCCAGAAAATAGTCCTGATAACCCACAAGTATAGGGGTGTATCGTAGTATTTTCGATAAGTAAGAGTGTCGAACCCAACGAGGAGCAGAAGGTGCTGGCTAGTGGTAAGTATCAGGAATTCTCTGCAAATACTTAGCAAATGGTTTTTTAGGGGTTTTTGATAAAGCAAGTAAACAAAGTACGAGTAAATAAAAGACAGTAGGAATAAATGCTGCAAGTGGCCCAATCCTTTATGCAGCAAAGGACAAGCCGGTTGTATTTCTTAAGATGACCAAACGTTCTCGAGGACACATGGGAAGACTGTCAAGTGCTTTCGCTTCATATAGTTGATTAATCTTCTTTAGCTTGCTAAGTGTTGTGTGGGTGAACCTGTGCTAATGTTCCGACCTTCCTAGGACTAATACATACTTGTGATTATACCCCTTGCAAACATCCATAAGTACAATAAAGTAATTAAGGTAGAAACCTAACCATAGCTTTAAACTCTAAGACCCTTACGTCCCTTCTGCAACGGTTTCGTAACGGGGGTTCAGGTTTCTGTCACTCCGGCAACCCCTTGATACATTGCAAATGTATCTATAATTTTTTATGTTCCATGCTTGGTTTTATCTACTTTCTTATGTTTTGTCCACACTTTGGAGTACTTTTCATATGGTTTCTTGGACTAACCTATTAACAAGAGCCACAGTGCCAGTTGCCTGTTTTCTGCTGTTTTTGGTTCCAGGAAAGTCAGAAAATCAATATTCTTGGAATTGGATGGGACAAAAGCCAAAGTCAATATTTCACCGAGGGGAACACGGAGCCAGAAGACGAGACGGGGAGGGGCCAGGGGCCAGCCACACCATAGGGTGGCGCGAGTCCCCCTTGGCCGCGCCACCAGGTGGTGTGGGCCCCTCCAGCCTCCACCGACCTTGCCCTTTCGCCTATATATTCCTCCCGATGAGAAAACCCTAAAGGGTCAATCAGAAATCCACGAAAAGTTCCGCAGCGCCGCCGCCACCGAAGGGGAGATTTAGGGGACAGAAAGTCTCTATTCTGGCACCCTGTCGGGAAGGGGAAGTGCCCCCAGAGCCATCTCCATCGATCTCCACCACCATCTCCATCACCGTTGCTGATTCCCATGATGAGGAGGGAGTAGTTCTCTCTCGAGGCTAGGGTTCTACCGGTAGCTATGTGTTCATCTCTCTATCTATGCATGATCTTGTTGTGGTCATGAGCTTTGTAATCAAGTAGATCTACCTTTCTACTCAAGTGCTTTAATAGATCTCTGCTCTCCCCATGTGTGTGAAAGTGACAGCATGCACACCATGGTGGCACGTAGGCTAGAGATTACAAATACTTATTATGAGTTATATTTGGAGTTGGATGTCTTTATGAAATTGTGGTGTTTGTTGGAACCATCTAGTGCTCAAGGTGACAGTGTGGGGTTTTCTAGATGGGAAAGGCTTACTTTGAGGTGTGCTATTATAGCCCTACCATTGATTAGAGTGTCCAACCGGAGAGTAGTTAAGAGTAGTATCATAAAGAGACGATATTTATATGAGAGTGTTCACTAGTGAAAGTATGATCTCTACGCCTTGTTTCTAAGCACTGAAACACCGTTTGCTATTAAATCTATTGCATGTTTGCTTGCTTCCATCTTTATTTCAGTTTTACTTTAGTCTTTTCCACGCCATCAAGCTATTTTCTAGCACCGCTACCACTTATAATTATCCATACCACTTGTATTTCACTATCTCTTCGCCGAATTAGTGCGCCTATACACCTGACAAGTGTATTAGGTGTGTTGGGGACACAAGAGACTTCTTGTATCTTGATTGCAGGGTTGCTTGAGAGGGAATACCTTTGACCACTTCCTCCCTGAGTTCGATAAACCTTGGGTGATCCACTTAAGGGAAAACTTGCTGCTGTTCTACAAACCTCTGCACTTGGAGTCCCAACAACTGTCTACAAGAATAGAAGTGCGTAGACATCAAGCTATTTTCTGGCGCTGTTGCCGGGGAGGTAAGGTAAAAGGTATTCACACCGGAGGATTAAAGAAGAAGAACCTCCCACGGCAAACGCCTATTTTCTAGCGCTGTTGCCGGGGAGATAAGGTAAAAGGTACTCACATCCTCCGGTGTGAGTGCTTGAAGTTATTTCCTTTAGATTCTACAATTTTGTCTTTTTGTTTCTTGTTTTCACTAGTTAGGCTTAATGGAAAACAACAACAAAATTAGAGAGCTTTATAGTATTTATCTTGAGTTAGGACATGAAGTGTTTGAAGAGAAAATTAAAACACCCATGGAACTTTATTTGCATGCTAATAGCAATGTTGTTAGTATGAATTCTTTGGACACCATTATTGCTAATGCTATGGAAAAGTCTAAGATTGGGGAAGCTAGTTTTTATGAAAATGATCTTTTTAGTTCCCCAACTTTGGAAGATAGCTATTCTATTTCTTATGATGATACCAAACCTCCAATATATGATGATTACAATGATGAATATGGTATTTTTAGTCCACCTACTATTGAGGAGGAAATTAATTATGACTACAATATGCCTCCTATATTTGATGATTATGGTGATGAGAATAATAATGATAGTTATTTTGTTGCATTTTCTCCCACTATGATTAATAAGAATGACTATTTTTATGTGGAGAGTATTAATTATTTTATGCATGTGGCTCATGATAAGAATGTTTCATGTGATAGTTATATTATTAATTTTATTCATGATGCTACTGAAAGTTATTATGAGAGAGGGAAACATGGTTGTATGCATCTCAATAATATTAAGTTTCCCCTCTTTATGTTGAAAGTCTTGAAGTTGCACTTGTTTTGCTTTCCTATTCTTGTTGATTTGTGCTTTCATGACTTGTTTCTTTACAAGATTCCTATGCATATGAAGTGGGTTAGACTTAAATGTGCTTTGAATTTTCTTCTTGATGCTCTCTTTTACTTCAATCCATATTTCTTATGTGAGCATCTTCTCAAACTATCAAGCCTAACTTAAAACCGTTAAAAAAAGTACTTATTGGGAGATAACCCAAAATTTTAGATGAGTCTTGGAAGTTATTACTTCTGTAATAACCACTCCTTATCCTTTTTATTTGCTTTTTGTGCCGAAAATAACCTCTAATGAGAGGGAAGTAATGCTTGGGAAAGTTGCTGTCCCGAAACAGATTTATGTGCTTCACCGTAAACATTCGTGTAAAATCTCTGTACATCCTTTTGAGGCGTGAATTTTTGTGCTTCTGCCCCAGGTTGTTATCTAACTTTCGTTAGTTCAACACTTTTCGATGTGAGCAACATAAGGTCTTCGAAAAAAATCGTCTTTACCTGCTGGTATGTTTTGACAGATTTCTGTCATTATTTGCATTTGCTTCTTGTTGATTCCTTTTTGGGTTCTCTTTGGGGAATTGAGATTTTTGAGGGAAGTACTACAGTAGCTAGTGTTTTAATGGGAGTTTTATTAGTGTTGAAACTGAACCCAAAGACTTATTATCTTGAGTGCACTAATGTTGCTAATAAAGATTGTGTGAAGTTTTGTATGAAGGAAAAATTTCAGGTGTATGGAAGGAATGAGTAATGACATGAAGGATGGACTAAAGCTCAAGCTTGGGGATGCCACGCGTGTCAGCCCAAGAAATATCCAAGAATTACAAGCATCAAAGCTTGGGGATGCCCAAGGCATCCCCTTCTTCATCAATAAAAATTCCAGGTTTCTTCCAAACGCTTCATTTTTATTGTTTCACGCATAGTTGTGTTGTTCTTGGAGCGTCTTCTTTTTTGTTTTTGTTTTGGTTTTTCGTTTTCTTTGTTTTCTTTGTTTTCTGAATAAATTTGTTGGACCCCCTCTTTCATACATTGGTTTTCAAATAGTTTGGTTTGGATTGGAAAAGAGTAGGAAAGTTCATGCTTAAGTGTTAAAGAGAGTTTGTTTTTGACTGTGGCCTATGCTTTGTCATGACATGCTTGATATTGTTTTGGTTTTATGCTTAGTATTCTTTGCTGTAGCATGATTTGTTATAAACAATTGAGATTGCTTAATGTCCCTTGGATGAATCATGCGCTGTTTTAGCATATTAAAGCATAGTATTGTGGTATTCTCCTTTGATGCTTTATTTGGGTTGACTTGGCGCATGCTCACACCATGTTATGACTATCCAAAGTCACCATAGCCTTTATGATCCTTTAGTTTTCAACTTGTAGTATCACTTTGTGCTTTGATCAATGATGTTTTGTCGCTCTGCATGATTATGGCCATTATTGCTCTCTTAGTTTGTCGCTCCCAGTCTTTTGCTAGCCTCCACAACCAAGTATGAGTTCCACTCATGCATCCAACTCCTCAAATCAAGTTATTCCAAAGAGTCCACCATACCTACCTACTAGCTTATGCTATTCCAAGTATATTCATGCTTTTGTTTACCTTCCAAATTAAACTTGTTATGAGAAAACTAGTGATTAAAGCTCTCACGAACTTGATGGCACACTTTACTTTTCTTGCCCTTAATAAAATTGAACCATTGTGTCGTCTATGTTGTATATGCTTGCACTTATTTGTTGGGGATTAGCAGAACCATGCTGTCATGGGGAACGTTTTCAACATTGCACGAGTACTTTGTACCTAGTGGATATCATGCTCTTTTGTCTATGGATGTCATCGGTGTGAAATGAAAGGGGATCTTGTAAGTCCATGGAGTTATGTATATGTGTTAGAGAAACGCCTAGGTCGCTGGTCTAATCCATGCTGACATGGTGGAAACCTGCAGCGTAACCATAACGAGCTGTCTATGAAGCATTCTTCTTATAAAAAAGAGTCCTATATTGAGAAAAAAAGAGATTATGAAAAGAGGAAAGAGAGAAAAAAGCACCATATTCCCATGGTAAATAAGAAGATTGCTAAGATGCTCGTTGTCTGCTTGCCTTGTCCTTTTGATATAGGGATTCTTCTGTATCATCGAGCAAGGGGTACCCCGTTGGCGGTTCTCTATGATACACATGTACTTACGATGACAAGAACTCACCGGTGACTAAACTTGAGTAGCATGAGGAGCGGCCCTCGTATTCAAGGGACATGAGATTTCTAACTTATACTTCGTCAAGCATGTACACCATAGTTTGTTCACTTTAACCTTAATCACTTCAAGATGCTTATGATAGGGGCAATGAGAGCTGAAAGCTATAAGTACCATAATTTTTGGAAGCTCTTTATAAGACTTGAATCCCTGCTTCCTTCTATGAAGGCCTTTCTTCCACCATTATATTGAGTCTCCACCTTCTACCTTTATGCACTTACTTTGAGAGCATAGTGGCCATTCTTAGTTCTATGTGCATTGTCCCAAGACTAGTTGATTGATTCATAACTTGATATTGCTTGTTTTAAACTATTTGTATCTAGTCACTCTTATGAACTTTGAAGGTGTCCTATGCATTTATATTTGCTACTCTATGAGGGACAAGCTGAATACTATTATGCTATGTTTTCTTTATGTGAAACAAACAAACGTCTTGCAAAGCATTGTTATTCATGAATCTTTTGTTTGTGCCTTTTCATGTTGCAACATAGTTTCTTTGTCTTATTGCTAGAACTTTGTCTTTCATGTTATGATTGAAGTACTATGATCCCAGCTTTGAATGTTTTACAAATACTTTGATCAAGTCTTTGATGGTGCATGTCACCTCAAAAATTATTCTTTGTTTTTATCACTTACCTACTCGAGGACAAGGAGGAGTTAAGCTTGGGGATGTTGATACATTGCAAATGTATCTATAATTTTTGATGTTCCATGCTTGGTTTTATCTACTTTCTTATGTTTTGTCCACACTCTGGAGTACTTTTCATATGATTTCTTGGACTAACCTATTAGCAAGAGCCACAGTGCCAGTTGCCTGTTTTCTGCTGTTTTTGGTTCCAGGAAAGTCAGAAAATCAATATTCTCGGAATTGGACGGGACAAAAGCTAAAGTCAATATTTCACCGAGGGGAACACGGAGCCAGAAGATGATACAGAGAGGGGCCAGGGGCCAGCCACACCATAGGGTGGCGCGGGTCCCCCTTGGTCGCACCACCAGGTGGTGTGGGCCCCTCCGGCCTCTACCAACCTTGCCCTTTCGCCTATATATTCCTCCCGATGCGAAAACCCTAAAGGGTCAATCAGAAATCCACGAAAAGTTCCACAGCACTGCCGCCACCGAAGGGGAGATTCAGGGGACAGAAAGTCTTTGTTCCGGCACCCTGCCGGGACGGGGAAGTGCCCCCGGAGCCATCTCCATTGATCTCCACCACCATCTCCATCACCGTTGCTGATTCCCATGATGAGGAGGGAGTAGTTCTCTCTCGAGGCTAAGGGTTCTACCGGTATCTATGTGTTCATCTCTCTATCTATGCATGATCTTGTTGTGGTCATGAGCTTTGTAATCAAGTAGATCTACCTTGCTACTCAAGTGCTTTAATAGATCTCTGCTCTCCCCATGTGTGTGAAAGTGACAGCGTGCACACCATGGTGGCACTTAGGCTAGAGATTACAAATACTTATTATGAGTTATATTTGGATTTGGATGTCTTTATGAAATTGTGGTGTTTGTTGGAACCATCTAGTGCTCAAGGTGACAGTGTGGGGTTTTCTAGATGGGAAAGGCTTACTTTGAGGTGTGCTGTTATAGCCCTACCATTGATTAGAGTGTCCAACCGGAGAGTAGTTAAGAGTAGTATCATAAAGAGACGATATTTATATGAGAGTGTTCACTAGTGAAAGTATGATCTCTAAGCCTTGTTTCTAAGCACTAAAACACCGTTTGCTATTAAATCTATTGCATGTTTACTTGCTTCCATCTTTATTTCAGTTTTACTTTAGTATTTTCCACGCCATCAAGCTATTTTCTAGCACCGTTACCACTTATAATTATCCATACCACTTGTATTTCACTATCTCTTTGCCGAACTAGTGCACCTATACACCTGACAAGTGTATTAGGTGTGTTGGGGACACAAGAGACTTCTTGTATCTTGATTGCAGGGTTTCTTTAGAGGGAATACCTTTGACCACTTCCTCCCTGAGTTTGATAAACCTTGGGTGATCCACTTAAGGGAAAACTTGCTGCTGTTCTACAAACCTCTGCACTTGGAGGCCCAACAATTGTCTACAAGAATATAAGTGCATAGACATCACCCCTACGATTAGTAGCCAAATACACAATGCATTCCCCTAGGCCTATATAGGTTAAGTGTCATGTAGTCGACATTCACATGACACCACTAGAAGAAGTACACCACAAGTTAAATAGCAAACTATTGAATCTTTCTCAACACAACTCCACTACTAACAACATGACTTCTCCCATGTCCTCAAGAACAAAACGAACTACTCACAAGACATCATATGGATCATGATCAGAGATGAAATAATGATGTATAACAATCTGAACATAAACAATAATTCAATTGTTCACTCAATAGAATCAACTACAAAGAGTAATCAACACTGGGAAAGTTTCCCCTATGAACTATGCAAGATTCAACTCAATTGTTACAGCAATATGGAGATGGTGATGAGGGTGCTGATGGTGATGATGGTGGTGGTGATGATGATGATGATACCGATGAAGTCTAGCTTGATGGTGGTGTTGATGGCGACGATCTTCCCTCTCCGGGAAGGAATTCCCCCGACAGAAATCTGTCTACCGAAGAGATCTTTCTCTCTTGGTGTTTTCCGCCCCGCAGAGGTGGCAGAATCTTTCTGTGGTCACTCCCTTGAGTGTTAGGGTTTCGGGAGGATAATATACGCCAGAGGGGAGAGCCAGGGGTGGACTAGGGCGGCCACACCACCTGGTGGCGCAGCCCAGGGTGGCCCGCTCCAGGGGGTGGTGTGGGCCCCCTATGGCCCATCTCCAGCCCCCCTTCTGGCTTCCTTTGTCTTCTGGAAAAATAGGATTTTCCATGTATTTTCCCGGATTTTCCGATCTTCGCGAATTTCGCCTCCAAACAGCCCCTTTTCCATCAGAATCCTGACTACAGCGGTCCATGCTCCAAAAGTCATCAACCATGCAAAAACAGATGAAATAACATAAGTATCATCTCTTAATATGAAATATATCAATGAATAACAGTGAATTATGATATAGAATAGTGATGCAAAATGGACGTATCACTGTGGTTTGTGAAAAGAACACACATGCAATGACACTGGTGTATCCTTATGTGGTTTGTGAGAAGAACACACATGCAATGACTCTAGCTATGGTTTGTGAAAAGAACACACATGCAATTAAACTGGTGTATCCTTATGTGGTTTGTGAGAAAAACACACATGCAATGACTGTAGCTGTGGTTTATGAAAAGAACACACATCCAATGACACTAGTGGATCCATGTGTGGTTTGTTAGAAGAACACACATGCAATGACACTGGGTGTGGTTCTTGAAAAAACATATCCAATGACACTGGTGGATCCTTATGTGGTTTATGAAAAGAACAGACATCCAATGACACTGTGTGTGGTTCATGAAAAGAACACACATCCAATGACACTGGTGGATCCTTATGTGGTTTGTGAGAAGAACAGACATACAATGACTCTAGATGTGGTTCATGAGAAGAACAGACATGCAATTACAATCGTGTATCCTTATGTGGTTTGTGAGAAGAACACACATTCCATGACTCTAGATGTGGTTCATGAGAAGAATAGACATGCAATGACACTAGTGTATCCGTATGTGGTTTGTGAGAAGAACAGACATGCAATTCCACTGGGTGTGGTTCATGAAAAGAAAAGACATGTAATGACAGTGGTGGATCCATGTTTGGTTTGTTTAGAAGAACACACATGCAATAACCACATGCAATGACACTGGTGGATCCATGTGTGGTTTGTTTAGAGGAACAGACATGCAATGATCCTGGGTGTGGTTCATGAAAAGAACACACATCCAATGACACTGGTGGATCCATGTGTGGTTTGTGAGAAGAACACACATGCAATGACTCTAGCTGTGGTTCATGAGAAGAACAGAAATGCAATGACACTGGTGGATCCTTATGTGGTTTGTCAGAAGAACATACATGCGATGACACTAGGTGTGGTTCATGAGAAGAACACACATCCAATGACACTGGTGGATCCATGTGTGGTTTGTTTAGAGGAATAGACATGCAATGATACTGGGTGTTGTTCATGAAAAGAACAGACATCCAATGACACTAGTGGATCCATGTGTGGTTTGTGAGAAGAACAGACATGCAATGACACTGGGTGTGGTTCATGAAAAGAACACACATCCAATGACACTGGTGTATCCTTATGTGGTTTGTGAGAAGAGCACACATGCAATGACTCTAGCTGTGGTTTGTGAAAAGAACACACATGCAATGACACTGATATATCCTTGTGTGGTTTGTGAGAAGAACACACATGCAATGACTCTAGCTGTGGTTTGTGAAAATAACACACATGCAATGACACTGGTGTATCCTTATGTGGTTTGTGAGAAGAACACACATGCAATGACTCTAGCTGTGGTTTGTGAAAAGAACACACATACAATGACACTGATGGATCCATGTGTGGTTTGTTAGAAGAACACACATGCAATGACAGTGGGTGTATCCTTATGTGGTTTCTGAGAAGAACACACATGCGATGATTCTAGATGTGGTTCATGAGAAGAACAGACATGCAATGACACTGGTGTATCCCTATGTGGTTTGTGAGAAGAACATACATGCAATGACACTGGGTGTGGTTCATGAAAAGAACAGACATCCAATGTGTGGTTTGTTTATAAGAACACACATGCAATGACCACATGCAATGACCACATGCAATGACACTGGTGGATCCATGTGTGGTTTGTTTAGAGGAACAAACATGCAATGATACTGGGTGTGGTTCATGTGAAGAAAAGACACGCAATGACACTGGTGGATCCTTATGTGGTTTGTGAGAAGAACTGACATGCAATCACACTAGGTGGATCCATGTGTGGTTCATGAAAAGAACACACATGCAATGACACTGGTGTATCCTTATGTGGTTTGTGAGAAGAGCACACATCCAATGACACTAGGTGTGGTTCATGAAAAGAACACACATCCAATAACACTTCTAGATCCTTATGTGGTTTGTGAGAAGAACAGACATGCAGTGACTCTGTGGTTCACGAGAAGAACACACATGCAATGACACTGGCGTATCCTTATGTGGTTTGTGTGAAGAACACACATGCAATAACTCTAGTTGTGGTTTGTGAAAAGAACACACATGCAATGACACTGGTGATCCTTATGTGGTTTCTGAGAAGAACAAACATGCAATGACTCTAGATGTGGTTCATGAGAAGAACATACATGCAATTACACTCGTGTATCCTTATGTGGTTTGTGATAAGAACACGCATGCGATGACTCTAGATGTGGTTCATGAGAAGAACATACATGTAATGACACTGGTGTATCCCTATGTGGTTTGTGAGAAGAACAGACATGCAATTCCACTGGGTGTGGTTCATGAAAAGAACAGACATCCAATGACACTAGTGGATCCATGTGTGGTTTGTTTAGAAGAACACACATGCAATGAACACATGCAATGACACTGGTGGATCCATTTGTGGTTTGTTTAGAGGAACAGACATGCAATGATAATGGGTATGGTTCATGAAAAGAACACACATCCAATGACACTTGTGGATCCTTATGTGGTTTGTGAGAAGAATGCACATGCAATGACTCTAGTTGTGGTTCATGAGAAGAACAGACATGCAATGACACTAGTGGATCCTTATGTGGTTTGTGAGAAGAACAGACATGCAATGCCACTGGTGTGGTTCATGAAAAGAACAGACATCCAGTGACACTGGTGGATCCATATGTGGTTTTTGAGAAGAACACACATGCAATGACACTGGTGGATCCATGTGTGGTTTGTTTAGAGGAATAGACATGCTGTCAACACCCGGATTTTTAATCCCAGATGCCCGTTATGCCATACCTCGCAATCCTAGAATTTACCATTTTTGTGAGACATAACGGATTGGATATCCTAGTACATCATCCATTACAAACCATACATAAGGTCTTACACAAATAAGGATCTCATGATCTAGTCTTAATACAACAAGCAGCGGAAATAAAAGATAAGCGCAGCGGTGGGGTCCATCTTCAGGGGCACAGGCAATGCTGACGAAGGCAGATAGTCCTAGTTATCATAGTTGTCCTGTTAGCCATCATCTTGATAGTCTCCTTCATAGTCTGGCCACGATAATAGCTAGGGACAAAAGCCATGAGTACTCTTTAAGTACTCGCAAACTACCGCTAACAAGTATTATCATTCTAAATTAAAGTCCTAAATTCAAGGTTAACTATAAAGTTGGGTTTTGAAACCTAAGCTGAGTTCTGAAGCAAAGAAAGATAAAATAAAGTTCTAGAATCACTTAAGTTGGGGAACTATTGTCATAAACACAACCCTGTTGTGGTCAAGTCAAGATTCACCATTCATTCAAAGTATTTGGAAAACATCTGACAACGAAACAGTATGGCCATTCCAACTGTCCATAACCGCGGACGCGGCTATTCGAATAGTTTGACACTCTGCAGAGGTGGTACACTTTCACCACAAGATTTGATACATCTCTCAGGGATAACCCTGGATCATCATACTTAGTATGCAGATAATCAAACAGAACCTTTCATTTACACACCCTAGTATAAGCACCTCTCCTATGAGCATGGCCTCCCAACCATGACCATCAGTCATCTTGGGCACTGCATAGGTGGACAGCATTGAGAGGTAGCCTCAGCTCAGACCTCTCCCTTGAGGGAACTAATACTAATGCATATAAATTTCCAGCTAAGCCTTACCCAATTCAGGTAATGTGGTTGTACGGTAAATTTGGAATGGTATCGCATCCGAATCCAACCATCAGTTTTTTAAAAGGGTTAAGGCTCATGCCTCAACATCTTCATCGTCATCAACCATTTGTGTTTCTCAACACATGTCAAAACATCTCAATAAAATGATTCATCATTCCAAGGTTTTCATAATTCATTTTCACCAAGTGTTCCCATCTAAAGTGACTCAAGTTTTTGATCTACTCTAAACTACTAAGTTAAGAGTGTTCACTAAGGTGGAAAAGATGGGTTCAATCTCATGCCATAGAATGACATCTAAAGGGGTTCTAAATAGGTCAAGTTTTATACTTTTTATGCTACCCTCAAAACATGTAAAGAACTTTGTGTAAACTAAGGGAGTAAAACATATAAATAAGACTTGGGGTACTACTAGTCAAAGGGGGTGTGATCAAAGCATGCCTAAGGCATCCTTGCTAAACCATCTAGTTTGATTCTAGTTTGCTAAGCACTAAACTTCCAAGGGTTAGCTTGCATTGTTAATGGTGGCTTGCCTTGGTTGGTGCAGTGGTTGAAGTTTTCTTCTTCTTCTTGGTAGAATTCCTCCTCCTCGAAAGCTTGGTCGGTACTATCATCCATAAATACATACGGAGTACACAATCACCAAACAATACTTAACTAGGCTAAGTAGCATTCTAATTCACACATTTGATGATCTATTATCATCACAAGCATCACAAGTTTAATTCAATAGTTTCCTCCATTTTATTTTAGAAAAGTAATTTCTACTAATTGAAAAATTAACTAAAATTTAATATTCACCACCTAAAATATGGGATCATGGTGACACATGTCATCACCACATATTCTAACATGGGGGAATGAGATTTAAAGGTTAGATCAATATTACTTTGGTTTAAGTTCATTATTTAATGATTTAAAGTGACTAGAAATGCCTATATAGATTTGGAGATACTTTGGAAAATGATTTCCTTCCATTAGGGTTTAGGGTTTTGGATTTAATTTCCAAGTGTTCAAATTTCCAGATACATTCATTGAGGAATGCATTTCCCTTGATTTGAATTTTTGTTGAATTCAAACTTCCACCAAAGTTTGTTCAAGATGGGATTTTAAGTCTCCTTTTAGAAACAAAAGTTTCTTTTCACCCTGATTTTCAACAAAGATTTATTTTGTTTATTTATTTTTCACATTACAAGTTTTGGAAAATCTTGGGATGTGACAGGCTACCACCCTTAAAATAAATCTCGTCCCGAGATTTGGGGGGGGCTAGGGTTACAAACAGGTTCAAAACAACTAGGGTACTACCACCCTTAAAAATTTTCCAACTAAACTATATCTTGGCTTGCTTGGAATCTTGGAAAACTTCTTCTTGGAAAACTTCTGCATAGTGTCCTTTGTTTCCATGCTTGACTCATGGGCTAAGGTTGAGATCCTTCATAGGCTTGTTTATCTTGTTCTTCATCTTTTCTGGACAATTGCTTACATAGTGTCCTGGTTCCTTGCAATTGAAACAGTGGATATCTTGGAGTTCTTTACGTTGCTCTTGTGGACAAGTGGCTACATAGTGGCCTGGTTCTTTGCAGTTGTTGCACACTACTTGGCCGATCTCTTTATTCTTCGGGTTCTCTGGGCATCCACTGGGGTAGTGTCCCATTTCCTTACATTTACGACATTGCACAAGGCTCATGTCTTGCTTTGGTTTCTTGGGCTTCTTTGATCCTTTAAATTGGGTTGTCTTGTTTGGAGGTATGAGTGGTCCTTTTCCTTTGTCATCAACATTCTTGGCATACTTGGATCCTTCTTGTTTCCTTTGTTCAACAATAGCATAGATGGGGCATTGAGTTGGTACATGGTCGTTTCCTTCACAAAGGTAACAAGTAACTTGAGATGTGGGGCATTGGCCAACTGGATGTTCCTCTTCACAATTGGGGCATTGACCTTCATGCTCCTTGGAAGTGTGATCCTTGTCTCCACAAATAATGCAACCTGGGGATCCATCTAGAATAATATTCTTGTCATCCTTGTTGTCATACACTCTTTTGGGATAGTTTTCTTCCATGCTGATCATTTGATTAGTCACCTTAAGCATCAGTTGGGATTGTTCTTCCAAAAACTTTTGCAAGGTAGGGTCTTTATCACTATTGTTGGCTATGAACTGAGCTGTTAGTTGGCTCAATTGGTGTTGGGTTGCTAGGAGTTCTCTCATGTTGACCTCTTGGTTGTTGTTGATGTCATCATCCTTGATGTTGGAGTTTCTTGGAGAAGTCATCTGTTTGGGTTGGAGGGGATTAGAATAGGAAAAAGATTTCTAAGGAATCAATTCTAATCACACACATCACAATTCACACAAGCAATGTGCAAGCAATCACAAACAAACACTCCACTCAATCAACAAGTTTCAAGCACATACTTCGGCAACAAAATATTTTTGTTACACCACATAAGTTGGTGGGTTTGACTTAACTAAAATATGGTGGTCCATCTATATGGTTTACTTGTGATCTTCCATCCTTCTTGGTTGATTCTTCTTGAATGAGATCTTTGTATCCTTGGAGAATTCTTGACTCTTGGTCACAAATTTTCAAAAGTGTTCATGGTTTCTTCTAAGTTGTGTTTCCTTAGTCTTCAATTCTTGAGCAAGATTTCTTGTCTCACTTGTAGTCCTTAGTGATATCCAAGTTGAAGTCCTTGGTGTACATGTTGAAGATGATGAAGTCATTAGAGTTGATGAAGTTGAAGAAGTCCTTTGCACATGATGAAGTCTTTGGTCATGGGGTAGGCTTTTCCATCAAATTTTGAAGTAGAAGAGAAGTAGAGTTGAAATCAAAATGGTTGAGGAAAGAGTTTACAAGATTTGTTTTTGTAAATAAGTTTTGGAATAAGACAAATCCTATTGTCTAAGGGTTTTTGTCCAATCCTAGGGTTACAAATCCTACAGGCAACACAATGCTCTGATACCATTCTGTAGCATCCCCAACCTTTAATAAGATTGAGTCCCCTGTGTTTACAATGCTAGTCCCTGGATCAATAGCTAGCATCCACAGTTCAGATGTAATATCAAGAAACAAAGGTCATAATTCAACTTTATAACCAGGAATAAAATAGTTTTATTACATCAAACTTAGCTCATTGGCTAATTACATTACATTGCAGCGGAATAACTATAAGTATTGGGTCCTTCATCTTCAAAGTGCCACAGGCAGATGTTGGTTGTAGACTTTGTAATCCTAATCAATCAATCTTCACTAAATCAAACAAACCTGCAACATCATAAGTTACAGCCACAAGGGTCAATACATTTGAATTGTATTGGCAAGTGATACTTTGGTAGTATAGTGGAGTCTATCATCTATATGCATTTTGGCTAAGTGGAGCTGAGGCTTGCATTGCTCAAAATAGATTTTTCCTATCATTTTTGAAAACACTAAGTTTTATTTGGCAAAAACTTTCCAAGGCATCTACTAATCAAAGACTAGAGATCCACTCAGGGCATCTACCAATCAAAGACTGAAGATTTGCTTGGCAAAAACAATTTTCCTCAATCAATGATTTCAAGATCCTTGTACCAAGCCATCTCTCCATCAAAGATTGAAGAATTTCACACAACCCTTTTTCACCCACAAGTTTTAATTTAGAAATTGGAGTGATGAGATTCTTGAAGTTTCCATGTCTTGATGCTCAAATTGTCCTTTACCAGGGACAGGGCTAAGTACTTAGGTTTACACTCTGCAGAGGTGGTGCACTTTACCCACAAGACTTGGTTTCCCAAGACAAAATCTTTCGGAAGCTTTCCCTTAGACCAACACGGACGCGTTCCAACCTATCAAACACTACCACCCACTGTCCATGTGGCTAAGTTCTTGCAACCTATATGATCATGGCAGAGCCCATATTGCCAAGTGGTTGCACTTGAAGCTTCTCAACATTTGACATCTCAAATCTCTTTGTTTCCTGGGTGGCCATCCACAAGTGAGATACACAAGGTTCACCAGTACCCCTGGCCTTGTGTAACCACTCAACATATCCCATTCTTTCCATTTCCACCCAGGTGATTAATTAACTTAGTTATTTTATTAATCAAAAACATAAGTCCTCAGACTTAGAGATTTTTCCATAGTGAATATATTCCACCCAGGTTTTCTATTAGCTAGGCTAAGCTTGGTAGTAATAGGATTCTTAACTAAGGAAAATCCTTCTAAGGATTCATTTTACTAGTTTTCCTATAGCAAGATCTATACTTAGCAAAATAAAAACCATGCAAGTTTTACTTAGCAAAAACACTAATGCATAGTGAAAATAATGGGATAATGATATGAAGCATCACTTGCCTTTTTGGTAGAGGGTATAGGTTTACTCCTTGATCTTGCTAGTCTCACTCTTCTCTAACTTCACTACAAGTCAATCAAGCAAACACAAACTCAATCCACCAATTAAGCAAAACAACACACATAAAATAACAAAGTCAAGGCAATGCATGTAAGCATGCAAAGGATGGTTCTAATTGTAAAGGTGGTCTCCACTAGACTTCTAAACTTTGTAAGTTCTAAATTGGTCATTTACCAAAATGGCAAAGTCATTTGCAAAGAGGGTCTCTATTAGATTCCTAAACTTTGTAAGATCCAAAATGGTCATTTACCAAAGTGGCAAAGTTAAGGTAATGCATGCAAGCAGGCCAAGCCTTGTTTTGTTTAAAAAAGGGGTTCCTAATGGGTCATAGACAATTGGGTACACCTAATGGTCATTTTGTGAAGTGGCTAAGTCATTTGCAAAAAGGTTTCACTATAAAACCATTTGCAAAACAAAGTGTCATTCTATGTGGTGTAGAAACATTTCTACTAGGGTATTAACCTATAGGTTTCACCAAATGAGTTGCTATTGCAAAACTTGGTGTTTTGGGTCAGTAGGTTTGGTTCAAAACATTTTCTCCAAAGTTTTCTTTATGAAAGCATTTTCATAAACAAAACAAATAGTTTTAGTTAGCTACAAATGGACTAAACTAATTAATCCATCCTATTATTTTCCAAAATCACCTTCCAAACTATGGGTTGGTTCCTAGGGTCAGCAAGGTCACAACAAACCAATTTGCAAAGGTTTTAACCTAAAAATCATTTTTAAATGATTTTTCTAATGTTAGCAAGCACACAAAAGAATCTATAAAAACAAACAAGCTAACAAATACTATTTGCTAAACTAAGCGCAGGGTTGGCTAGGGCTTGTCTTGCTGAATCCAACGACATCAAATTTGTAAAATTTGGACGTGTGGATCAAAAGATACATGGGTTTGAAAATGGCAAAAGTTTCTGTTTTCAAATCTGTTTTTAAACAGATAGGTGACACGCGGCGTGTTCTTATTCGTCGGTACCGGTTCGCTGGGATCGTGGCTGTGGGGCGTTGGATCAAGTATAATCGCACGGTCCAGAAAGCATACCTCTTCGGCGTTAAGTGAAACTATCGTAGCCGATGGATCTGCATCTAACGGTAGCTAGGCGTTTGACCACTAAGCAGCAGCGCTGGCGGCGGCGACTGGCGGCGGAGCGATCGGTCGGCGACGGAGGCGATGCTACAGGGGGTGAGGGAGAGAGGGAAGTTGCTCACCGTGCTCAGGAGGTTGCGGTGAAGCTCGAAGTGCTGATGGCTCGACGAGGGGCGCACGATGCTGTCAGGGATTGCTCGCCGGAGTTGCTGCGGGCGGCGGGGCTCTCGGGTCGTCGTCGTTGGCGTTGCTGTGGATCTCGAGAAGACAAACGGAAAGCATTGTAAGATGCGCAAGGGTACAGCGGTGATGCGAGCGTGAAGGAGGAGTGAAGGGGCGGTCTGGTCTTACCGGTGGGGCTCGTCGGAGAAAGAGGCAGACGGCGGTGTGGTGTTGTGGTCGTCGTTGTTGAGGCTCTGGGGTACCCGCGGATGAATGGGTGGTATGGATAGATGCGTCTGGATGCGTGGAGTAAGGGTGCTAGGTCGGCAAGGTAAGGGGAGGTCTGGTTTCGCCGGAATTGCTCGGAGACGGTGGTCGGAGCTGCGGCGGTACAGAGAAAAATGGAGGCAGCCTAGGGGCAGAGGGGAGGCGATGTCTGTGGGAAATGACAGAGAAGAGGGAGGCGGTTAAATAGGCGTCGTCGCGGCGAGGTTTAATGGACGGCTTTACTGCGAATTGACGGAGCTATCAACGGGCAGAAACTGCCGCGCGGTGAGGGGAAGAAGGAGTCGCGGGGAGGAAGAAGGAGGTGGCGGTGGGGTCCTCTGGTCAGTGAAAAAAAGAAAGGAAGGAGGGGTCCACTTGTCATCGGCTGCGTGGGTTCAGTCCGCGGTAAGAAAACGGTTCGCTCGGGTTTGTCGGGCCTACTGGTCAGTGGGGTGAGGGAGGGAGAAGAGGGGCCAGGCTGTCAGTCTCTGTGCGGGTCTGTTCCTGAGTGAGAAAAGAATGCTTCGGGGAGGGGAGCTGGGCTGGAATGGGCCTTAGTGGGTTGGGCCTGTTTTCCTATTTTTTCTGTCTAACTCTTTTTCCTTTTCTATTTATATTTTCTGTTTTGGAATTTCAAACAATTATTCACACATTCAAACAATTTCAAACAAATCAAATAAACACTCAACTTTGTACTTTGAATTTGGTTCTGTTTAAGACATATTCCAAATCTCAAAACAAAATAATATTTTTTATTTATTGTAGATCCATTTAATAATTAAATAAAATGGATCTTTAGTTGTTTAATAGTGTTTGATTTATTTAAATAAAATTTCCATTTGAAATCCAATTATTTTTAAAAACAAACCAGTAGGTTTTATTTTGAAAATAAGGAATACTTGGAAACTTATTTAAATAAATGAATAAGTTTTGGTGTTTAATTAAAATGGGAAAGCCTTTACTTAAATAAAATTGGATATTTAAATCCTTATCATTTTATTTAAATAATCCTTTACTCATCTTAATCAAAGCAAAACCTTTTAATAAAAGATTTCAAAGTAGTAATAAAATACTTGGTGTTCATTTAAAATGGGAAAAGCCTTTTACTTAAATAAAATTGGATATTTAAATCCTTTATTTTATTTAAATAAAACTTTACTCATTTTATCAAAACAAAATATTTTATTACAAAAGCTTGGCCAAAATTAATTTGGCTCACCTTCTCATTTGAAAACAAAGTCTTTTATTAAAAGACCCAAAATAGTATTTCCAAAACAATTTATTTTTCCTTTATTAAATGTTTATCTTTATAAATCCCTTTAGGATTATTTGATCACCAATTGGTATGGGCTTTTGGTAAGGGCTTTATTAGCTTTGGAAATTCAATTTCCTTATTTTATTATATCCACAAGATCTTGTCTATGGTTCCAAACTAAGTGAAACCAATCTCTATGGTCTTTCTTGATCCTTTGTGATTATTTGTTGATCAAATTTGGTAGGGATCAAATCCATAGATTTGGAGATACTTTGGAAAATGATTTCCTTCCATTAGGGTTTAGGGTTTTGGATTTAATTTCCAAGTGTTCAAATTTCCAGATACATTCATTGAGGAATGCATTTCCCTTGATTTGAATTTTTGTTGAATTCAAACTTCCACCAAAGTTTGTTCAAGATGGGTTTTTAAGTCTCCTTTTAGAAACAAAAGTTTCTTTTCACCCTGATTTTCAACAAAGATTTATTTTGTTTATTTATTTTTCACATTACAAGTTTTGGAAAATCTTGGGACGTGACAGACGAACAGGTCGCCGGCGAGCTCGAACCCTAGCGGCTCGGTGGGGGTCTGCTGGGGACGTACCAGGGCTCCAGCAAGGTCGGCGAGGCGGGTAAACGAACTGGTGGTCGACGGCGAGGCGCGGTTGCGGCGGAGCTTGGGGTGCCCTAAATCGCAGGCGCCCTTCTCCTCCAGAGGCGGCCTGCTCTGGTGAAATTCCGGCGAGCTGCTGCTCCCCTTGCTCCGGCTAGAGGTGGGTGAGGTTCAGTGAGGTGAGGGGAGTGGAGTGGTGTGCTTCAAACGGCTAGGGGTGGCCTCCTTTTATAGGCCCGACGGTGAGACCGAGCGAGATGGGCAGGCGACGGTGGCGACATGGCTACTGCCGGTTAGAGGCATGGCTGAGGGTGGCGATCGACAGGCGGTCTCCTGGCGGTGCTCTAGGAAGTGAATGCGGCCGTAGGGGCGGTGGTATGCGGTCTGGGCGAGGTGGCGCTCTGAGCGGCAGAGGCGGCGGTGTCCACGGCGAGCGGTGGCTGGCGTGAGTTGGGCGGCCAGCGGGGGTGTCTGGGGTGTTCCCCAGGTCGTGGCGGAGCGGTGGGCGTGGGTTGTGGTCGAACGGTGGCTTGTGCACGTGTGCCGGGTGCGGCGCTCTGGTGCGTGCTCGGCATGGCGCGGTGGCACTGGGCGTGTGGTTTCCTCGATGGTAAACTGCAGGGCTTGGCTCGGGCAGGGGACAAAGGGTGGCGGTGAGGTCATGGCTAGCTGTTAGACATGGAGAGAGAGGGGGAGATGGTCTGCTGCAGCAGGGCAAGGTTTGGCCGGCGAGCATGTCCTCGTGTTGGCATGGCATGGCTTCTAGGGGGGTAGGGGATGGGTGCTAAGGGCCTGGTTAGATCAAGAGGGGACAAAGAGATTAAATGGAGATCAAATGGGGGCAAAACCCTGTTCAAAACAGTGAGCTATGATTTAGAGTTTAAACCTGCATGCCAAGTGTTTGATTAAATGGCCGCAAGAAATAAACTTTTGAATTTTGAGTTCAAAATTTTTGGGTGTTCTCCACTGGTGCTAGGTAGTCTCTGGTTGCAAGGGTTTTGAAAGTGGAGCTCAAATAGATGGTTTTTGAAAAAGGGGTGATCTATGCATATGCATTGGATTCAAATTTCAAATGCCATTTAAAATAAGTAAAAGAATGTTTTTAGCAGAGCAAAAGGTGGGCCTTGGTACCTCATTATGTGTACTAGCAAGGTGTGCAAAGATCAAGAACTATTTCTGTTAAGAAATGACTGCTAGGAACACTCAAAGTAGTGTAGTGGATTAAAATGGCCAAAATGACCATTCCTCCTTTTTAATTCTTTTTGATTGGATTTTCTTTAGGAAAAGTTTGGGAATGATGTAGATGATGTTTAATTCACTTAAGAAACATTTTAGAAGCAAAGGATCACACAATCATGGCAATTCAAAACAACTCCTATTTTAAATGCACACATATATGGATGCTTTCATTTTAAATTTGGAAAAGTTTTTGTTAACCCCAATTTTGATGATTTAGATCTTGATAAGCTTGGATTGAATTTTTGGGATGTTACAAACCTTCCCCCCTTAAACAAAATTGCGTCCCGAGATTTACAAAGAAAACTAGGAACTAAAGAGATCTGGGAACTCTGTCCTAATGTAATGTTCGCGCTCCCAAGTAGCTTCCTCCTCGGTATGGTTACTCCACTGAATCTTGAGAAACTTGATACTCCTGGTCCTGGTGGTTCTGTAGGCTTCTTCTAAGATACGGATGGGTACTTCTCTGTAAGTCAGGTCATTGTTGATTTCCATAGCTCTGTGATCAATGTTCTTGAAAACTTCAGTCTTCTCGGGTACTTCCAAACATTTGCGAAGTAACGAGATATGGAACACATTGTGGACGGCTGACATCTCTTCAGGCAGTTCCAGTTGATACGATACTTCTCCTCGACGGTTCAGAATCTTGAAAGGTCTGATATATCTGGGGGCTAACTTTCCCTTCAGACTAAAGCGTTGAGTTCCTTTCAATGGTGAAACCTTAAGATATACAAAATCTCTGACATTGAAAGTCAGGTCTCTCCTTCTCTTGTCAGCATAACTCTTATGTCTGGATTGGGAGGTCTTGAGATGCTCACGGACTTTGTGAACTTTCTCTTCCGCTTCTCGAAGAATGTCGGGTCCAAAGATCTGACTCTCTCCTACTTGCGACCAATTCAAAGGGGTACGGCACTTTCTTCCATATAGGAATTCAAATGGTGACATCTGCAAACTAGCTTGATAACTGTTGTTATATGAGAATTCTGCAAAAGGCAGGCAGTCTTCCCATTTTGATCCATATTCCAACACACAAGCTCTAAGCATATCCTCTAGGATCTGGTTGACTCTCTCAGTCTGTCCATCTGTTTGTGGGTGATATGTTGTGTTGAAGTTCAACTTGGTTCCTAATCCTTCTTGGACTTTCTGCCAAAATCTTGAGGTAAACTAGGTTCCTCGATCTGATACGATGGTCTTGGGGGTTCCATGCAGACTAACAATCCTAGCAATGTACAGCTCCGCTAACTTTGCACTCTGGTAAGTTGTCTTGACAGGTATAAAGTGGGCTACCTTGGACAGTCTATCAACTATGACCCAGATTGAGTCATTCCCCCTACTAGAAGTAGGCAAACCGGTGATAAAGTCCATTCCGACGGAATCCCATTTCCATTCCAGAATCTGCAATGGTTGCAACAGTCCTACAGGTCTCTGATGCTCTGCCTTGACTCTTTGACAGATGTCACATTTGGTGATGTAGCTTCCGATCTCTCGCTTCATCTTGTGCCACCAAAATTGCTCTTTCAAATCCTGATACATCTTTGTTCCTCCGGGGTGGATAGAATAAAGAGTATCATGAGCTTCCTTCATGATAACTTCATTCAGCTCTGAATCTGCTGGAACACAGATACGTCCTTTGTACCACAGTACTCCTCCTTCGTCTTCGGTAAATCTAGGTACCTTTCCTGTACCAATGCGATGTTTGATTCCGTCGAGACTTTCATTTCCCTTCTGGGCTTCCTTGATTTGGCTAATCAAAGTGGGTTGAAGTTCAATGCTAGCTAAGAATCCTTTGCTAACTAATTCAGTCCTGAACTGCTCCAACTCTTCATACAAACTTGGCTGCTTCTCCTTGATCATGGTGTTAAGCCTACATGGCAATCTGCTAAGAGCATCCACTACCACATTGGCTTTGCCGGGGTGATAGTGAATGTCAAGGTCATAATCCTTGATTAACTCGATCCATCTTCTTTGTCTCATATTCAGCTCCTTCTGAGTGAAGATATATTTCAAGCTCTTATGATCTGAGTAAATCTCACAGCGATTACCCATCAAATAATGACGCCATGTCTTCAATGCTAGAACCACAGCTGCTAGCTCAAGATCATGGGTCGGATAGTTCTGCTCATGCTGCTTCATTTGTCGAGACATATACGCGATAACTTTGCCTTCTTGCATCAACACACATCCTAGACCAATCTTGGATGCGTCACAATATACATCAAAGGGCTTCTTGATGTCTGGCATGACCAATATTGGAGCTGATATCAATCTCTTCTTCAGCTCTTAGAAACTGGCTTCACATTTGTCTGTCCATTCAAACTTCTTGTCCTTCTTCAACAATTGGGTCATTGGTCGGGCTATGCTCGAGAATCCTTCTACGAACTTGCGGTAATATCCCGCTAACCCGAGAAATGCACGGACTTGGGTTGGAGTGGTTGGGGCTTCCCATTCTTCGACATCTTTGATCTTGGCGGGATCAATAGAGACTCCTCCGGCAGACACAATATGTCCTAGGAATCCTAATTCTTTCAGCCAAAACTCACACTTGCTGAACTTGGCATATAACTGATGTTCTCTCGGGGTTTCTAGGATAACTCTCAGATGTTGCTCATGCTCTTCTTCCGACTTGGAGTAGATAAGGATGTCGTCGATAAACACAACTACAAACTTATCTAGGAAATTCATAAAGATCTTATTCATGAGATTCATGAAATAAGCAGGGGCATTGGTTAATCCAAAAGACATAACCGTATACTCGTATAAACCATAGCGAGTAGTAAAGGCGGTCTTCGGAATATCCGTTGCACGAATCTTAAGTTGGTGATAACTAGTCCTAAGATCAATCTTTGAGAATACCCGAGCTCCGGTCAACTGATCAAATAGATCCTCTATCTTTGGCAAAGGGTACTTGTTCTTGATGGTGACATCATTCAACTTTCTGTAATCTGTGCACAGACGGTTGCCTCCATCTTTCTTGTCGACGAATAACACTGGTGATCTCCATGGCGATGCACTTGGTTGAATCAAGCCTTTGGCTAGCATAGCATCCAACTGCTTATTCAGTTCCACTAACTCTGAGGGGTTCATGCTATAGGGTCTTTGGGCTATAGGTCCGGATCCGGGGATTAGTTCGATAATGAACTCAATATCCCTATCCGGGGGTATACCGGGCAATTCATCTGGGAATACGTCGGGGTATTCATAGACTACTCTGATTTGGTCTATGGTGGGCAGGGCTACACTCTTGTTGCACTTGAATTGACGGGGTAAGGTTTCAGAGATATGCTCTACTGTTACTCCAGAACTACTGGTCGTGGTAATGGCTTTCTTAGCACAGTCTATCAGTCCTTTATGCCTTGACATCCAGTCCATACCTAGTACTAATTCCAATCCTTTGGTTCCAAGTACAATTAGGTTGGCATAAAAATCTATCCCATGTATTCTGATAGGTACAGCTTTGCAAATTTTTCTAGCTTTGGTTGTTGAACCGGGGATTTGAATTATCATGACATGCTTCAGGTTGGTTGGATGAATCTTACTAGTGCATGCAAATTCTTTGGTGACAAATGAATGCGATGCTCCCGAATCAAACAGTACTCTTGCTAAAACTGAGTTGACAGAAAACATACCCAGCACTACATCTGGCGCTTCCTAGGCTTCTTCTGCGTTCATGTGGAAGAGACGACCATTGCGGTTGTGAGGGTTCCCTGGGGAAAATCTCCTTCCTGGTTGAACACGACGCTGCTGCTGAGCTGGGGCATTCACATTGGCATTGGCTGCAGTCTTCTTGGGACATTCATTAGAGTAGTGACCCTTCACTCCACACTCAAAGCAAGTGATTTGGGACTTGTACTTGACTGCGACAGGCACAGCATTGCTGCCAGTTCTAGGTGCAGTGTTTTTGTTGTTGTTATGGTTCTTGGGAGGGGCACGGTTGAAATTGTTGGCATTACCGGAGTTGTGATTGTTTCCTCCGGACTTCACATTGCCCCCGCTACGGTTAGGGTACCTTGGGCGAGACGTTGGGGGTCGGTTGTTCCTTGGTGCATATCCTGGTGAAGGGTTTGGACGGTACTTCTAGTGACTGTTGGATCCAGACTACTGCATCATATGACGCTTGCGGTTGTCGTTTGCCTAGTTAATCTTCCCTTCCATCTGAATGGCAGAGTCGACTAGCTCTTCGAGATCCTGGAAACGGATGTTAACGAGGACAGTCTGCATCTCATCATGCAGTCCGTTCAAGAATATCTCCTTCTTCTTGGCCTCCGTGTTGATCTCATCCGGTGCATATCTGGCAAGTGACAGGAATCGGTCATGGTACTCCACCACAGTCATTCTCCCTTGCTTCAATTCACGGAATTCATCTCTCATTCTGTTGACTAGACCTTGCGGCACGTGGGTGCAGCTGAACTTGACTTTGAATGCTTCCCATGTCATCACTTGACCATGGTTCATATTGCGGATGCTATTCCACCAAGCTCTTGCATCTCCTGCCAGATAGTGGGTGGCAAAGAGAACTTTCTCATTTTCATCAACTCTGGCAACTTCTAAGTTGTTTTCCATGGTCTGTAACCAGTCATCAGCATCTAATGGGTTCTTAGATTGGTTGAAGATTAGGGGATTGGTGTTCTGAATTTTTTTGAGTTTAGATCCCTGGTGATCCTGATTTCCATGCCCTTGGTTGTTGAGAGCCATCTGGGCGATCTGTTGAAGTGTTGTTAAGTTGGCTTGGCGTTCGGCCCTGCTTGCTTCACGGTCTGCTATGAGATTCTACAAGATCTGCAGCATTGGGTCTTGCGACGAGCTGCTCCCTCCTTGGTTCCCACAAGTCATCTGAAGATTGAGATAGATATAGGGGTAAGAGGGAAATTCTAAGGTTCATGGTTTGGGGTTTTCAAAGCTAAAACTTTGAGTTAGACTCTGGTTTTTCAACTAACTTCATTTTCATTCATGCAAGCAAGCACACGATACAACACACACCATAACAATCAAAGGGAAAACAGATGGTTTGAAGAACCATTCTGTAAGCTACGATACAGTGAGATCGATACATCTCCTGCTACGACAGTGCTCTAGTGCATCTACTCATCGTCGATGAAGTCGAAGTCCTCATCATCAATGTAGAAGTCCACGGCTTCCTCCTCCAGAAAGTCATCATTGTTGCTGAGGTAAGAATCCATGTCTCCCTGGATGTCTTCACCCTCATCTTCTTCTTCCTTTGTTGCAAGCTGCGCTTCCTGCTCCTTGATGGTCTTCTCGAGGTCGGCCACCTTCTTGTGAAGACGGGCGATGGTGTGATCCTTCTTGGCACGCTGACGGTGAAGATACTGGCGGTCTTGGACAAGCAGTGCGAAAGTTTGGGCCTTCTGGTCGGCAATGGCACGGTTCAGGTTGGCTAACTCTCTGGCATTGTCTAGTTCCTGATGTCTATCGTGAAGCAAGAAGTCAAGGTTCTCCACTTGACGCCTCAACTCGAGGTGACTTGGCATCTCTATTGGCATTCCCAGGAAGTCACGTCTTGCATAGTGGGCAAAACGGGTTCCTTGGGTCTTGTTGAAGCTGAGGGCACATAGACGTGCGAGAGCTTCATGCATTGCCCTGGCTAATCCATCTAGCCAGTTGTTCTCTCTCACGAAGAACTGAATTCTTCCAGAGGTTGGTGCTTCAATGCTTCCTCTAAGATCTGCGGTGACTAGCCACTGTAGGTCTCCTCCTGGGGGTCCTGGAAGTTGAGCTCCAAGAAACTCCGGATGTGGGCGTCCCAGTAACTCCGACAGTGAATCCAGGTCCCTCTCGAAAATCAGCTGACCTCCGTTTCCCAACTGGTAAAACTTGTTGAACTGAGTCTCCATCTACAAGAATTAAGGATGAGGAAGTTAGTGAAGTGATCAAGTGTGTCAAATTTTAAGTAGTGGTGTAAGAATTTTGAGCAACATGAATTTTTGAGAAAGAAAGAATTCACAAGGGTAAGAGAGGAGATAGTTTTTCATAAATACTCACTTTGGTTTTGAAACTAAGTTTTTGTTTGAACGTCCATTCTAACTAGGGTCTCCTATGGTCAGGATGGCTCTGATACCAACTTGTCAACAACCGGATTTTTAATCCCAGATGCCCGTTATGCCATACCTCGCAATCCTAGAATTACCATTTTTGCGAGACATAACGGATTGGATATCCCAGTACATCATCCATTACAAACCATACATAAGGTCTTACACAAATAAGGATTTCATGATCCAGTCTTAATACAACAAGCAGCGGAAATAAAAGATAAGCGTAGCGGTGGGGTCCATCTTCAGGGGCATAGGCAATGCTGACGAAGGCAGATAGTCCTAGTTATCATAGCCGGCCTGTTGGCCATCATCTTGATAGTCTCCTTCATAGTCTGGCCACGATAATAGCCAGGGACAAAAGCCATGAGTACTCTTTAAGTACTCGCAAACTACCACTAACAAGTATTATCATTCTAAGTTAAAGTGCTAAATTCAAGTTTAACTATAAAGTTAGGTTTTGAAACCTAAGCTGAGTTCTGAAGCAAAGAAAGATAAAATAAAGTTCTAGAATCACTTAAGTTGGGGAACTATTGTCATAAACACAACCCTGTTGTGGTCAAGTCAAGATTCATCATTCATTCAAAGTGTTTGGAAAACATCTGACAACGAAACAGTATGGCCATTCCAACTGCCCATAACCGCAGACGCGGCTATTCGATTAGTTTGACACTCTGCAGAGGTGGTACACTTTCACCACAAGATTCGATACATCTGTTAGGGATAACCCTAAATCATCATACTTAGTATGCAGATAATCAAACATAACCTTCCCTTTACACACCCTAGTATAAGCACCTCTCCTATGAGCATGGCCTCCCAACCATGACCATCAGTCATCTTGGGCACTGCATAGGTGGACAACATTGAGAGGTAGCCTCAGCTCAGACCTCTCCCGTGAGGGAACTAATACTAATGCATATAAATTTCCAGCTAAGCCTTACCCAATTCAAGTAATGTGGTTGTACGGTAAATTTGGAACGGTATCGCATTCGAATCCAACCATCAGTTTTTTAAAAGGGTTAAGGCTCATGCCTCAACATCTTCATCATCATCAACCATTTGTGTTTCTCAACACATGTCAAAACATCTCAATAGAATGACTCACCATTCCAAGGTTTTCATAATTCATTTTCACCAAGTGTTCCCATCTAAAGTGACTCAAGTTTTTGATCTACTCTAAACTACTAAGTTAAGAGTGTTCACTAAGGTGGAAAAGATGGGTTCAATCTCATGCCATAGAATGACATCTAAAGGGGTTCTAAATAGGTCAAGTTTTATACTTTTTATGATACCCTCAAAACAAGTAAAGAACTTTGTGTAAACTAAGGGAGTAAAACCTATAAATAAGACTTGGGGTACTACTAGTCAAAGGGGGTGTGATCAAAGCATGCCTAAGGCATCCTTGCTAAACCATCTAGTTTGATTCTAGTTTTCTAAGCACTAAACTTGCAAGGGGTAGCTTGCATTGTTAATGGTGGCTTGCCTTGGTTGGTGCAGTGGTTGAAGTTTTCTTCTTCTTCTTGGTAGAACTCCTCCTCCTCGAAAGCTTGGTCGGTACTATCGTCCATAAATACATACGGAGTACACAATCACCAAACAATACTTAACTAGGCTAAGTAGCATTCTAATTCACACATTTGATGATCTATTATCATCACAAGCATCACAAGTTTAATTCAATAGTTTCCTCCTTTTTATTTTAGAAAAGTAATTTCTACTCATTGAAACATTAACTAAAATTTAATATTCACCACCTAAAATATGGGATCATGCTGACACATGTCATCACCACATATTCTAACATGGGGTAATGAGATTTAAAGGTTAGATCAATATTACTTTGGTTTAAGTTCATTATTTAATGATTTAAAGTGACTAGAAATGCCTATATAGCATTATTTTGGTACTAGTCCAAAGTCACTACATGTAAACCTTAATATTATTACATACTTAGATAGATATGATAAAATGTGATTTTTGAGAGTTGGAATCAACTCAAAAGCGAACTTGGTTGATTTTATAAAAATGTTGCAAGTTGCAAATGCTTCTGTTTTATTATTTTTATTAGGAGAGATCTATAACTCTAATTGAATTAAATCCAACAGGATTGGATAAATCATCTTAATGCCTTTTAGAAAAAATTGGTTTCATGCAATTTGGATTTGTAAAACTCCCAGAATTGAATTTTAAACTAGTGGACAGAAACTAGATTTAACTTAAAAAGAAAAATCCTGATTTGAACGGTTGGGCTAGTGCGGGAAAGAACTTGGGCCGGCCCAGTGGCACTCCGCGGCGCGGGGCTCAGCTGACAGCGGGGTCCCACTTGTCAGTGGGTCTTAACACGCGAAACGGTACGCGCGATGTGGGTCGTAGGATTAGAAGGGGATCTACGGCTGAGGGTCGTCGTCAACGACGAATAGGTCGCCGGCGAGCTCGAACCCTAGCGGCTCGGTGGGGGTCTGTTGGGGACGTACCAGGGCTCCAGCAAGGTCAGCGAGGCGGGCAAATGAACTGGTGGTCGACAGCGAGGCGAGGCACGGTTGCGGCGGAGCTTGGGGTGCCCTAAATCGCAGGCGCCCTTCTCCTCCAAAGGCGGCCTGCTCCGATGAAATTCCAGCGAGCTGCTGCTCCCCTTGCTCCAGCTAGAGGTGGGTGAGGTTCAGTGAGGTGAGGGGAGTGGAGTGGTGTGCTTCAAACGGCTGGGGTGGCCTCCTTTTATAGGCCCGACGGTGAGACCGAGCGGGATGGGCAGGCGACGGTGGCGACATGGCTACGGCCGGTTAGAGGCATGGCTGAGGGTGGCGATCGACAGGTGGTCTCCTGGCGGTGCTCTAGGAAGTGAATGCGGCCATAGGGGTGGTGGTATGCGGTTTGGGCGAGGTAGCGGTCTGAGCGGCAGAGGAGGCGGTGTCCACGGCGAGCGGTGGCTGGGGTGAGTTGGGCGGCCAGCGGGGGTGTCTGGGGTGTTCCCCAGGTCGTGGCAGAGCGGCGGGCGCGGGCTGTGGTCGAACGGTGGCTTGTGCACGCGTGCCGGGTGCGGCGCTCTGGTGCGTGCTCGGCATGGCGCGGTGGCACTGGGCGCGTGGTTTCCTCGGTGGTCCACTATAGGGCTTGGCTCGGGCAGGGGACAGAGGGTGGCGGTGAGGTCATGGCTAGCTGTTAGACATGGAGAGAGAGGGGGAGATGGTCTGCTGCAGTGGGGCAAGGTTTGGCCGGCGAGCATGTCCTCGAGTTGGCATGCCATGGCTGCTAGGGGGGTAGGGGATGGGTGCTAAGGGCCTGGTTAGATCAAGAGGGGACAAAGAGATTAAATGGAGATCCAATGGGGGCAAAACCCTGTTCAAAACAGTGAGCTATGATTTAGAGTTTAAACCTGCCTGCCAAGTGTTTGATTAAATGGCCGCAAGAAATAAACTTTTGAATTTTGAGTTCAAAATTTTTGGGTGTTCTCCACTGGTGCTAGGTAGTCTCTGGTTGCAAGGGTTTTGAAAGTGGAGCTCAAATAGATGGTTTTTGAAAAAGGGGTGATCTATGCATATGCATTGGATTCAAATTTCAAATGCCATTTAAAATAAGTAAAAGAATGTTTTAGCAGAGCAAAAGGTGGGCCTTGGTACCTCATTATGTGTACAAGCAAGGTGTGCAAAGACCAAGAATTGTTTCTGTTAAGAAATGAGTGCTAGGAACACTCAAAGTAGTGTAGTGGATTAAAATGGCCAAAATGACCATTCCTCCTTTTTAATTCTTTTTGATTGGATTTTCTTTAGGAAAAGTTTGGGAATGATGTAGATGATGTTTAATTCACTTAAGAAACATTTTAGAAGCAAAGGATCACACAATCATGGCAATTCAAAACAACTCCTATTTTAAATGCACACATATATGGATGCTTTCATTTTAAATTTGGAAAAGTTTTTGTTAACCCCAATTTTGATGATTTAGATCTTGATAAGCTTGGATTGAAGTTTTGGGATGTTACACATGCAATGATATTGGGTGTGGTTCATGAAAATAACACACATCCAATGACACTGGTGGATCCTTATGTGGTTTGTGAGAAGAACACACATGCAATGACTCTAGCTCTGGTTCATGAGAAAAATAGACATGCAATTACACTGGTGGATCCTTATGTTGTTTGTGAGAAGAACAGACATGTGATGACACTGGATGTGGTTCATGAAAAGAACACACATCCAGTGACACTGGTGGATCCATATGTGGTTTGTGAGAAGAACAGACATGCAATGACACTTGATGTGGTTCATGAAAAGAACACACATCCAATGACACTTGTGGATCCTTATGTGGTTCATGAAAAGAACAGATATCCAATGACACTTTGTGTGGTTCATGAAAAGAACACACATATAATGACACTGGTGGATCCTTATGTGGTTTGTGAGAAGAACACACATGCGATGACTCTAGATGTGGTCCATGAGAAGAACAGACATGCAATGACACTGGTGTATCCCTGTGTGGTTTGTGAGAAGAACAGACATGCAATGACACTATGTGTGGTTCATGAAAAGAAAAGACATGCAATGACACTGGTGGATCCATGTGTGGTTTGTTTAGAAGAACACACATGCAATGACCACATGCAATGACACCAGTGGATCCATGTGTGGTTTGTTTAGAGGAATAGACATGCAATGATACTGGGTGTGGTTCATGAAAAGAACAGACCTGCAAGACACCGGTGGATCCTTATGTGGTTTGTGAGAAGAACAGACATGCGATGGCACTGGGTGTGGTTCATGAGAAGAAAACACATCCAGTGACACTGGTGGATCCATATGTGCTTTGTGAGAAGAACAGACATGCAATGACACTGGGTGTGGTTCATGAAAAGAACACACATCCAATGACACTAGTGGATCCATGTGTGGTTTGTGAGAAGAACAGACATGCAATGACACTGGGTGTGGTTCATAAAAAGAACACACATCCAATGACACTAGTGTATCCTTATGTGGTTTGTGAGAAGAGCACACATGCAATGACTCTAGCTGTGGTTTGTAAAAATAACACACATGCAATGACACTTGTGTATACTTATGTGGTTTGTGAGAAGAACACACATGCAATGACTCTAGCTGTGGTTTGTGAAAAGAACACACATGCAATGACACTGTTGTATCCTTATGTGGTTTGTGAGAAGAACACACATGCAATGACTCTAGCTGTGTTTGTGAAAAGAACACACACCCAATGACACCGGTGGATCCATGTGTGGTTTGTTAGAAGAATACACATGCAATGACACTGGTTGTGGTTCATGAAAAGAACACACATCCAATGACACTGGTGGATCCTTATGTGGTTTATGAAAAGAACAGACATCCAATGACAGTGTGTGTGGTTCATGAAAAGAACACACATCTAATGGCACTGGTGGATCCTTATGTGGTTTGTGAGAAGAATAGACATGCAATGACTCTAGATGTGGTTCATGAGAAGAATAGACATGTAATTACACTGGTGTCCTTATGTGGTTTGTGAGAAGAACACACATGCGATGACTCTAGATGTGGTTCATGAGAAGAACAGGCATGCAATGACACTGGTGTATCCCTATGTGGTTTTCTGAGAAGAACAGACATGCAATGCCACTGGGTGTGGTTCATGAAAGAAACGACATGCAATGACACTGGTGGATCCATGTGTGGTTTGTTTAGAAGAACACACATGCAATGACCACATGCAATGATACTGGTGGATCCATGTGTGGTTTGTTTAGAGGAACAGACATGCAATGATACTAGGTGTAGTTCATGAAAAGAACACACATCCAATGACAGTGTGGATCCTTATGTGGTTTGTGAGAAGAACACACATGCAATGACTCTAGTTGTGGTTCATGAGAAGAACAGACATGCAATGACACTAGTGGATCCTTATGTGGTTTGTGAGAATAACAGACATGCGATGACACTAGGTGTGGTTCATGAAAAGAACACACATCCAGTGACACTAGTGGATCCATATGTGGTTTGTGAGAAGAACAGACATGCAATGACACTGGGTGTGGTTCATGACAAGAACACACATCCAATGACACTGGTGGATCCATGTGTGGTTTGTGAGAAGAACAGACATGCAATGACACTGGGTGTGGTTCACGAAAAGAACACACATCCAATGACACTGGTGTATCTTTATGTGGTTTGTGAGAAGAGCACACATGCAATGGCTCTAGCTATGGTTTGTGAAAAGAACACACATGCAATGACACTGGTGTATCCTTATGTGGTTTGTGAGAAGAACACACATGCAATGACTCTAGTTGTGGTTTGTGAAAAGAACACACATGCAATGACACTGGTGGATCCATGTGTGGTTTGTTAGAAGAACACACATGCAATGACGCTGGGTGTGGTTCATGAAAAGAACACACATCCAATGACACTGGTGGATCCTTATGTGGTTTATGAAAAGAAGAGACATCCAATGACATTGTGTGTGGTTCATGAAAAGAACACACATCCAATGACACTGGTGGATCTTTATGTAGTTTGTGAGAAGAACGGACATGCAATGACTCTAGATGTGGTTCATGAGAAGAACCTACATGCAATTACACCGGTGTATCCTTATGTGGTTTGTGAGAAGAACACACATGCGATGACTCTAGATTTGGTTCTTGAGAAGAACAGACATGCAATGACACTGGTGTATCCCTATGTGGTTTGTGAGAAGAACAGACATGCACTGACACTGGGTGTGGTTCATGAAAAGAACAGACATCCAATGACACTGGTGGATCCATGTGTGGTTTGTTTAGAAGAACACACATGCAATGACTCTAGCTGTGGTTCATGAAAAGAACACACATGCAATGATACTAGTGGATCCATGTGTGGTTTGTTTAGAAGAACACACATGCAATGACACTTGGTGGATCCATGTGTGGTTCATGAAAAGAACACACATCCAATGAAACTGGTGGATCCTTATGTGGTTTGTGAGAAGAACAGACATCCAATGACATTGTGTGTGGTTCATGAAAAGAACACACATCCAATGACACTAGTGGATCCTTATGTGGTTTGTGAGAAGAACATACATGCAATGACTCTAGATGTGGTTCATGAGAAGAACAGACATGCAATGACACTGGTGGATCCTTATGTGGTCTGTGAGAAAAACAGACATGCGATGACACTGGGTGTGGTTCATGAAAAGAAAAGACATGCAATGATATTGGTGGATCCATGTGTGGTTTGTTTAGAAGAACAGACATGCAATGACATTGGTGGATCAACATGTGGTTTATGAAAAGAACACACACGCAATGACACCAGTGGATCCATGTGGTTTATGACAATAACACACATGCAATGAACTCTAGTTGGTCCATGTGGTTTATGAGAAGAACACACATCCAATGAACTCTAGTGGATCTATCTTGGCATAATTTGATGTATGCCACGATGTATTTCATTGTACAAGACACTCACTTTCCATTTATATACTACTCAGTTTTGCCCTTGGTTTTTTGATACTACTCAGTTTTGCCCCCTCTCTCTATCTTTCGTAGAAGCCCAAACATGTGCTCACCCTGTCTGCTACTCCCTGATTGGTTGTCATAGTTGTCACGCGGATCATGCACACCAGCCGTTGATTCTGTGTGATCCAACGATGATCGTTGCACACGTCGTGCCCTTCACAGTACAGCGTGAGACAGCACGGACATCTCCCTCAACGAGACTTCTACAAGAAGGAACACGATGTCGTCCATGGAAAAAGTCGTCGAGCGGTCATGTCATGTTTAATCAAGTCTGAAATGTCTACTACTGCTACTACTACGCCACAACACATGTGTCATCGAGTGCACGGTCGTCGATGGACAGCTGCAATTTATTGCCACTTGATTTTAATAAGACATATCCCATTTTTTACGTAGTGGCTCTCAATCTCACTTCCAACTGGGCCCCACCATAAGAAACTTGCACGCGCTAGCCGGAGGCCGAAGAGCTGAGCTCGACGAGACCTAACGTCTCCGTCTTCATTGAGTCACTCGCATTCATCAACACATCCCTCTACCCGATCTAGCACAACCCCACAAATCTCGTCGTACAACCACCTACCTTCCCCTCTACATTTCCACTTTTAACTATCGCCAATTTTAGGTCCGTGTCAAACATCGTACATAGAAATTGTGTATGCCCTTTGAATGCGGCTCAATACAGAACTGCCATGCATGGCCTGGGAAAAAAACGTGACGTACCGTGCGCGTGTCACGGTGCACGGTGCAGTAGACTACACGGCGCGTTGCACGGTGGTGCAACGAAACGTGCCTTGCTTCCATCCACCTTAACTATAGAGCCTCTCTCCGCACACCCACTCTCACTCTCGCTCACTCTCCCCACGCAACCCTCTCCACTATCCCACCAGCATCCGCAAACTCCCAAGAATACCCCGTCCGTGCTGGCGATGGCGGAGGAGGATAAGGTGGCCATCGTCGCCTCCGAGGCCACCGGCGAGGAGGCCCCCGTCTCCTCACTAGTCCCCCTCAACGCGTTGAAAGCAACCGCCGTCCCTGTCCAGGCCCTAGTTGAGGCATCGATGGCAGACGTCATTCCCGTCCAAGCCCCCGTCCCCGCTACCGGAGCCGCCGAAGAGGAACCCCCGCCAGCGAGGAGGCCCCCGCCGGTCACAAGCAGATCAAGCACTTCTTAGGCACCTGCGATCCAGATAAGTACATTGCTTCGCTGAACCCTATGACACCAGCATCGACGACCCATGGTTGGAGGTAACTAGGGTTTGCTCCCTCCCCTGGTTCTTCTACCGTTCCCATCGTTGGATGCTAGATCTTGGTTTATTAGGATTCGCTTGTTCGCATTTCGATTGCTCGATCTTCTTACATCATCTACTCCCCCATTTTCCTTTTCTTCCAATAGGTTTCCGGCAGCGACGTCTGCAGCGATGACGAGTCCATGCACACCAAGACTCGTCACGTGCTGAGGAGGCTGCGGGCCGGCTAGTACGATGCCTTCTTTGCTGGTGGCGACTACAGCTGCCCCTTCTGCAAGGGGATCGCCTTCTGCTGGGTGAGTCTCGCCTGCACCGACTTCAACTCCTTACTGAAGCATGCAAAGGCCCTGGGCTCTGGCATCCACAAAGGCGGCTAGCCCGTGAACATCAACGCCTACATCGCTGAACACCGGGCTCTCGGCATTCACCTCCGAAACCTCCAGCAGGTGGCCATCAAAGAGGGTCGCATGCCTCCAATCAGGCCCAAGGCCCGCAAGATCAAGGGGCTGGGCAGCAAGAAGTGGACGAAGCGCCGGAGGGAGGAGGTGGAGGCGCGGGCGCTTGAAGGCCTTGAATGTGCCTACAGCTGCGGCGGCTACTGCTGCTAAGCAGCTTCTTTTGATTTTCTATATTTTGCTTGCATCCTATGTCTGGCTGAATGCATCGAACCTCGTTAAGCAACCTACTTTCTATCGCTATATCCTATTTAGCTACGCACAGCTATATCTACATTTGTTTTGTTTTCTGAATGAATGTATTCTGCCTAGTGTGATTTGCTGCTCTAGATTTGCTACCTGATCGGAGGCAAAAAGAGGTCCAAAAGGGAATGAATTATCGTAGAGAGAATCTTCTCTAGATTCGCTACCAATTTGGGAAAAATGAAACATATCTGTTTAGCGAGAGAGGAAAAGGGTACTCTTTCAAACTGCCAGTTAACGAACTACCATCTTGACAAGCTACAAGACACATACATAAACATAACACAAAGAGGGTTAAATTTATTTTACTACTCTCACTTGAGGCGCTAGACATCTTGATTAGATAAATGAGTTCCACAAAATAGAAACATAACACTGAGCAGTAAAATTTAATTCACTTCTCATCAGCCCACTTGAGGCGCTTGCCATCGTTCCTAGACGGCTAACTGCGATCATTCCAGGTGGATCTTACATTATTGGCACTCCACAACTCACTAAATGCTTCGTCCTACCTGGGACCTGACTTGCCTTCCCTATCTTCAACGTCCTGCGACACAATTAGCGGTGCATCGTAGACCTGATTATTGCCGCTAGAAGCTGCAGCCTCTCTGTCAGCTGCTTCTGCTTCAGCTGCAAGCTCTCTTTCAGCTGCTTCTGTAGCCTCTCTGTCAGCTGCTTTAGATGCAGCCATTTACTTTGCATATGCAGCTTCAAACTCAGCTATTCTGCATTTTCTACAAAGGGCTCCCCAAAGCTCATCTTCCCTCTTGCAAATCGGGCAAAACACGAGGTAACGTAGAAAAAAATGGATCTTCTTGTACAGCTGGTAGGTCACGTAAGCATCTATGGCTGCATACTTCAGGTTTATATCAGACAACGGCCACTCGTCCCAAAAATCGTGCCTATCCGTAGGGAAATCTGCCTTCATTCTGTCGTACGACTCATCGAGGATTCTAGTTGCGAGTGATGCCATTCCATCCTTCCTCGAGCCCCCTAGGATCTTGATAAGACTCTGAATATCGATCCAGTTGTGCGCAGGAATTATAATTCCATCTCGATAAAATTTCGAAAAATCAGTTGTATTGTCGACAGTGCAGAAAACAATTCCCTTTTCTACAAGGAACTGGCGCAGCGCCGGACAATTCCTGTCAGTCCTAAAAGTATGTAGTTTGTCATCACCAAAATTTGTAACTACAAATATTTTTTTCAATGCAAGATCATCATCTGAATATAATTTTGAAAAGTTTAGTAAATGCAAGATCAAGACTCTCAACATTGTCTTGTCATAATTTATTTGGTCCTAAATAAAATCCAGTAGTTGCAAGATGAGCAAATGGATAAAGAACAAGAGGAGAAAACCCTAAAAGCGGTTAGCTATAGAGAGCAGATCTACAAACCGGGAGAGGTGGTAGACGAGGACGTGTTTCCTCATGGCCAGTTGAACGACGGCGACTTCACTCCCTTCATATGGGTGCTCCGGGGTGTACTCGGGGTCCAATCCCACAAACTTGTCCTCGTCTTTCTCAAGCTAACCCTCGTACATCCTCAGGACTCTCACCACTGTCTCCTCCTCGCGTCTATCTTCTTATTGTCATGGGTAGTGAAGCTTGTTTCTAGAGTGCGACGACCTTCCATGGCGGCAAAGAGAAGGATACAGGAAGAAGACAGATGACAGGAAGAAGAAGAGTGGTTTCTGCGAGGCAGGGGAACAGTGGAACCGTCAATGCACTTTTAAGGTAGTGGTTAAGGACGGGGACGGAAGTCCAAGGAGAGACGTGTGGCGGTGGCCGTTCCAGCTTCTGAGTATACAAAAAATAATTATAACGCCGATAGATGTGCCCTGTTTTGTCACGTCAATACACTGGGCAGGGGGTGTTGTCCTATCCACTGTGCCAGCGCTGCAAGCCTACGTGACAACCACCCTGCCAAAGCGACGAGAGCAACATAATGGCGAGAACTGACAGGAGGGGCCAACTTGACGGCCGTTAGCCTAATATTTTGTATTGAAATGTAAAGTTGAATTCGTGCCGAAAAAGACCCTCTGAGTATTTGGCACGCCAAATTTGGGCAACGTAGCTGATTGTAAGCAACTTGGATACCGCGTTGCCTAGACACCCCAACTTTCGGGCCGCAATATGATATTATCGCCGGTGAAGCAACCTCTTTGCTGCTTCACCGAGGATAGGAGAAAAATCATAGGGGATGAGATAGCTCGGCTCCTTGTAGCCGGGTTTATCATGGAAGTAATTCATTCGAATTGGCTATCTAATTCGGTGCTGGTGGAGAAGAAAAAAGATGACCCGAATGTGGCAATAGTATGGCGAACGTGTATTGACTACACGAACTTGAACAAAGCATATCCAAAGGATCCATTTCCCTTGCTGAGAATAGATCAAGTCATTGACTCAACAGCAGGTTGTGAGCTGCTATCATTTGTAGATGCGTATTCTGGTTTTCACCAGATACCATTAAACCCAACTAATCAAATAAAAACTGCATTTATTATCCCGTAGGGGCTTATTGCTATCGTACTATGCCATTTGGCTTACGTAATGCAGGAGCAACGTATCAAAGATGCATGCAAAAGTGCTTGCACGATCAGATTGGCAAAAATTTCCAAGTATATGTCGATGATGTGGTGATAAAAACCAAGGAGTCATACTCTCTTATATGATATCCAGCAAACGTTCGCGAACTTAAGGAGGTTTCGAATGAAGCTTAACCCGAAAAAATACACCTTCGGTGTCCCGGCCAAAAAATTACTCGGTTTCCTCATGTCCAGCCGAGGTATCGAAGCTAATCCGACTAAAATCCGAGCTATTGAGCGCATGGAGCTGTCGAAATGTCTCAATGATGTCCAGAAGTTCACTAGTTGTCTGGCATCGTTAAATTATTTGGTATGTCGGCTGGAGAAAAGGCATTGCCTCTATACCAGTTAATGAAAAAGTCAGAGAAGTTCATATGGACACCATAGGCGAGTGATGCATTTCATGAGCTAAAAAACATGCTAGCCTCTGCACTTGTGTTAGCATCACCACTATCCAAAGAGCCAATGTTGCTCTACATAGCAGCGATCAACCGAGGCGTAAGTGTCGTGGTAGTGGTGGAGCGTGACGAGGAAGGTAAGTCAGTGTAGAGGTGTAACATCCTAGGATTAACACCTCAAAATAGACACGACAAATGTTTGTGCATTGCATTCATGCATCAGAAAATCCGGGGAATTTTCGCGCAAAACTAAAGAAGTTGTAGAGGGATCGAGATCTCTCTTGTTCTGATGGAAGCATCTGGGCAAGTGCGACAAATTTCGACATGACCTCTACTGTATCGTTGCTCTTGAGGGGGAAGACATTCAAATTTGAACATTCAAAGGATATGTTTGAATTCAAATAGAATTTGAAATGAATTAGTAAATGAAATTGAATTTCAAACATAACTAAATGAATGAACTCCTATAATATACAAATAATTGTACTATATTTATAATTTATGACTAAAAGTAAAGTAAATGGAAATAACTAAACAAAAAATGAATATGGAAAGTAAATTGCAATAATAGAATAAAACACTCTTTATATGAATATATATTACATTGCCCTTTATAATAAAGGTATAACAAGACAAATGAAAGATTGCATTAATAAAGGTTAATTCAAGAAAATACAAGTACAAATAATAACAAGTCTCAAATTCCCAAAAGGAGAGAAAATTTAACTTTATTAAATAAGGAATATAACATTACATTGTTCCTTTACAACTAATAAATAAAAAGGGAACTTAAAATTACAAATAGAAAAGTAAAATTTATTACATCATTAAAATAATACAATCTTCTTTACAATGTTTAAGAATAAAAGAGAATTGCAAAAGAATAAAAAAAATCCTAAATGAAATCTTCTACTCTTGAAGATTGTCTTCCTGTTCAATTCCATTCCTGCAAGAAGTAAAACAAAGCAAGCAAATAAAGAATGTTAGTTGGGTTAGCTGTACTCTCAGATTGGGCATAGAAGTGCTATGCCAATTTCATCACTGAGTATTAAAAAGGGGGCCAAATGTAATAGTATCTATTCATATCAGTATTTGGCTTCAGGCTAATGCATCACAGGCATGTGGGGCAAGTTTTACCATAGTCTAGTAAAAGGTTTTAGGCTGTGCATCATAAACCCAAGGGGAAAATCAAATCCACTTTGCAAGATGAAGATAATAGCAAAGCTAGAGAAAATATCAGCTCAAGCTGAGCTCATCCACAGGCACAAGTTCCAAGAGTGGGAACTTGCACCATGTGGGGGCCCAGCTGTAAGCAGCTCAGTCACAGGGAAGCCTCTATGATGTCAACAGAGTAACAACAGGCAAACATTAGATATAGGAGTAGTACAACTGCAGCTCAGTTGGTATCACTCATCCATCTCATTCCATTTTCCCCCAAACCACCAAGAAGGATAGAACACCTCCTTTTCTTACCAGTTCCTCACAAGAAAACTATCACAACTCTACAGATTTGATCAGCTAGAATAATCTTAGCAATCACTATATATCATATCCACCATGATCACTTAAAGAATCCAGGAAACAAGTCAGGGTAGGAGCAGGCTGATCTCCACAACGGACCAAGATCAGCAGTAGAATCACAAGTACTGGCAGCAGCTGATCAAGGAATATCTCAAGCAGAAGAAAGCAAGCACTAGAGCTTATCAAGATCACCAATAGGAAGGTAAATAACATCACAATCTTAGGTTGAGCACACTACAATATTTGTTATTATCAGTTCGAGCATAAGCATACATAGTAGCCAGCCAACCATGAAAAAGAATAGGAAAAAAGAACTCTCGGTTAGCATAGAGATGATATGCTAGCTCATCATAGAGTTTTAGGATACACTTTAGCATATGTTCTTATTGAATCAAGGCCTCAGCCAATTGCATCATAGACAAAGACTATAGCACATTGATACCCAGTCATATCAATCAGCCAAGAAAGCAGCAGAAATCATTAACCAGTTCATTGAAGTATACATAAGATGCTATACCATCCACTTATCTGTTCCAAACAATTTCAAATCATTTTCCTAGTTCATAAAACTAGGAATCATTTGAAGAAATATAAATATACCAATAGGGGGCTATGATCACTACTGAACCATAGGTTCAATTCAACATATATATATATATATATATTTCACATATCATCTGCAAACAATTAGAAACTTGAATTAAACCATTTTCTTAGAAAGGTTCAACTAGGAATCAATAGATACTCTGCTTGGACAAAAGGGCTCAGCTTAACACATCACTGAACCACAAGGTTCAGTTAATCACATAAGAAGGAAAATGGTACTGTATAACAAATACTTGCTCTAGATAAGCTAGAATTAAAATTAAGTATATGGCTGATTAAGTGAGCTCATAGTATCAATACCATACACTATTATTTTCCTCCCACAACTTATGAAACATATCAATAAGCTTATAATTAAAACAGCAAGTTTGTACACACATCTTCACCACATCAAGATAGCATGTTTAGAAAATAGATTCATACCTCTGATAGTACATCTGTTTCAAGAAAATGATCACCAATAAAGAAGAAAATTGCAAATAGAACAAATAGAGTATATCTATCTATCTGTATAATATACATTCCTAGTAGGTATAGATAGTCAACATTTATATGGTTAGTACACATAGAACAAATACAAGAAATTACTATCCTGTAGGTAAGATAGAAAAAGGATTTGACAATATAGATCACCTAGTGATCATAAGATCACCAGAAAACCAAACACTAGCAATTCACAAAAATTTAGTAAGTGAAAACTTGTTAAATTAACTCCACTTGAATGTTCGTGTTAGAACGAACACAAGATACATACCAGAAACCAATGGAGTCTAGGTTTTCATAACCTACCATCAACTAGTGGTTATCCAGTGACACCCAATAGCATGTCTATAAACATGTCCAATAGAAAACTATGTAGTAGTCATTTGTTAACCAGAAATTGCCACAACAATAGTTCAGGCTTTAGGAGTCTGATATTGGAGATAAATTAATTATCTCCATCATGGGAGTAGCACATGTCCAGGAACACTACTTGTCCACAAGTGATCCCTAGAACTAATATAAATACTGCCAGGCCCTAATCGAATCAGTACCGCAGATCAAGTTCAAGATTTCCAGAACCTAAACTTGTGTTCTACACTTGAACTAGTGCATCACCTCAAAGGCCGGTCACAAAAGAAAAATACCTAAACCGGAGGTGTGGTCGATGCATTAGGGGCATCGTAGACAAACTAGGCAAGGAGATCGATGTCGGGGTTGCGCCATAGCACCGTCCCACCGATGTCAAGGTTGAGAAATACATCCCCTGGCCAACAGGTCGAGGTAAAGCACGAGCGTCAGAGGTAGTCATGGGCATCGATGAGTTGGACCTGCAGCTCAAGGGGAGTCAGAGGAGGTCGTGGTCGTCTTCAACGAGCAGCCGGCGGTGCGAAGGCACTGGTGCCGCGCCGGCGACCCAAGCCTTGGTGGCTAGCGTTAGCCATGGGTGAGGATCTGTGCGGAAGCAGGGCGGCGATGAAGCTACGGGGAATTGGCGGAGAAGAACATGGAGAGGTAGCGCTAGTAGACGGCGGCGATGGAGACGGATGGCTATAGCCGGGGCAGCAGGCGGTGGTGCTGGCGGTGGAGGAGTCGTGTGGGGAGAGGATGAGAAGAAGAGCATGTGGGTGAGATGTGAGAGAGAGGGGCCGGGGTGGGGTGTGACCCCGAGCCAGTTGGGCCGAATTGGGGCCAAACCATCCTGTAGGCCAGGAAGGCTCGTGGGTTGGGCTCAGAAAAAAGAGAAATTGGAAAATAAATGAAAGGAAGAAAAGTAAAATTACCAAAATACCCCTGAACTTGTTTTAGCCCTAGAAAAATATAGGAAAATCCTAAAAATGCAATATTTGATCTAAATATCATCCTATACAACTAAATGCTCTTGTGATCATCAAGAACATCAAGAACACATCTAAGAACACTAAGAACATCTACAATCACTCACTGCCAATTGCTAGTAGTGAATCCACTAAGATCACTTACCAAATTCTTTATAAGTAGCTTAACTCAAATTTGAGTAAGACAAGATCTTATGAAGTACCTTTAAAACACAAAGGAGTCCATTTAAGACTTCTCTCCAATGGAAAACCATAGTGGTTATTCTGCATAATCCTATCAAGAAATGATTATAGAAATCCTTTATAAATATTTAAGGAATAGGTGTAGAGAAATCAATGAGACTATGAACCATTGAAGTGTTCAAAATCTTAATTTTGAACAAGGTATTCATTTGAAAGTTTCAATAATCTTTTCTTACATAAAAATATTCCTATTTGGAATTTGAAATGGTGAAGTGATATTTGAAAATCACATATTGTTATGTGAGAATGAATTAACTCAAAACCATTATCCTAAGAAAAGTTAATATAAAACCATTAGCTCAATTCAGGGGACCAACCCATGAGATTATTTTGATTTCTCAAAATATTTCTTATGAGCAAATTCATTTTAAGTGATTAAGAGTTATACCACATATTCATATGTGGGAAAATAATAATTCGAAATCACTTTCCAAACCATTTTTGGGAGATAAAAGAATACCTCTCCATCCTCCTCATAATAATTCAAATAGTTGAATTATTCAAACACATTTTACACTTGAGCAACTTATTTTGAAATAGTAAAATATGAATATCACATGTTTCTATGTGAGAAAATATTAACTTAAGCCCATTTTCCAAAGTACTTGGGAAATAATAAAATAAATCTCAATGGCAATCATACTTCTTAGCACATTTGAAATACTCAAAAAAAATTGAAATCTAAGAAAATGATGAAGTCAAATATGAATATCACATATTTATATGTGAGAAAATAATGACTTAAAAATCATTCACTAAAAATATTTTGGATAACACCAAAATACATCTTTGAGGCATTCAGAACAATCCTCATACTGGAATTATTCAAACTCATTTTTAAACCAGAGCCAAATTCTAAACAGAATTCAAAATAGAAATTCAAAACTTAAAATAGAAATAGTAAATAGAAAAATACAACAAAAAAGAAAAGCCATACCTGGACTGCAACCCGCTCACCTGGACCAACACCCATCCGAACTAGCATCCCAATAGCAAATTCAATCTGCTCTGTCCCGCAGTTCGCACTTAAACCCACACGCGTCAGTTTTTTCTTCACAAAATGGTCATATGAGCAGTGTCGTCGGCTCCGCCGCCAACACGTCGATGTCGAGATACCGCCTTAATGGAGTTGAGTCCACGCGACCGAGCTGACCTCCGAGCACTATAAATATCCGCAGACACCTCAGACCCTCACACTCTCATTTCCCCCCTCTCGGGCTCTCGCGCAAGAGCTATGGCGACACCCTAAAAATGGGCACACCGAAGCAATCGCCAGGGAGCTCCTGCTCTACTGCCACGAAGCGCTGCCGCTCCAGCAAGTCCCTAATCGAAATTTGGCCGACGCTCACTTGCTGTGATGGCTTGAGGCAAGTGAATTGTGCCCCTCTTCTCCGACGAGCTTTGCCGGAGTCCGCGATGAAATCAACCTCTACGACCGACAATGGACTACAAGGACGGGTAGCGACCCCCTACGTGAGTGTACAAAGCCCTAGGATTCCTTAGTTTAGCATAGCTTTGCCCGTATCTTAAGATTCGGTAGCTCACTGGAGAGTGCTGTCACAGTAGGAAGTAGTAGTCGTCAGAGACTCCGACGATGATTAGGTCAATTGAGTAGGCCGTTAGCTTCCACGTGCTCGTACGCATCTTCGTAACCCTTTGGTTCATCCTGGCGTGCCCTAGAGCGTCGAATCCACGATCAATCACCGAAGCACCGCCGCAGGACGTCGTTGTTGCCGATGTTGCTAGTGACCATCTTGATCTTGGAACACTTCAGTAGAACCGCATTTGCCTTCTCTTTCAAACTCACCCAAGCACGCTTGCTGGAGTGCAATAAAACGGCCATGCCACCACTTGCCGTTATCGGTCAACCTCGCCGGAGGGGAGAGGGTGACTTTGACCGGCCGTTGCCACTTGGCAGCTAGCGTGGAGTTTGACCCTACCTGTCATTCTCTTGGGCACCTGGCCCCATACACGTGTCAGAAAATTTCATTAAATCATTAATAAACACTAGAAAAATCAGCCCTAGTGCTCGACGCCGGGCGCCACGCCGTGCACCTCCGACATGGCGTCCAAGTGCCGGAGGCCGTCCTCGACGAACCCGGCATGGCAACACGCGGAGAGCACGCCGAGGAAGGTCACTTTGTTTGGTCTGATGCCGACTCGATGCGTGTTGGGGAAGCGGGCCAGCGCATCCTCGCCGTGGCCTTGCGCGGCCAGCCCCGAGATCATGGACGTGTAGGTGTACACGTCTCGCCGCGCCATGGCGTCGAACACCTCCGTGACCTGCTCCACCGAGCCGCACTTGGCGTACATGTCGAGCAGCGCGTTGCCGACGACACCGTCGGCGGCGGCATTCCGTCCCGTCCTGCGCGCATAGTGGGCGTGCACCCACATGCCGGCGTCGAGCGCGCCGAGCCGCGCGCACGCGCCCAGGACGGCGACGAACGTCACGTCGTCCGGACGCGCGCTCTTCTGGTAAAGCATCTCCCGGAACAGCGCCAGCGCCTCCCGCGGCTTGCCGGCGCGCGCGTGCGCCGAGATCATCGTGTTCCAGGTCACCACGTTCTTGGACGGCGCCATGGTCCTGAAGCACCGGAGCGCAGCTGCCGCGTCGCCGCACTTGGCGTACATGTCGACGAGCGCGTTGCACGCGATGACGTCGAGGGCCACCACCGCGACAAGGACGCGCCGGTGCACCTCCCTGGCCAGAGCGAGGTCGACAGCAGCGGCCACGGCGTCAACGGCAATCGCGCTGTCGTCCTTCATGGCAAAGAACAGCGCCGCGGCCTCGAGGAACTGCCCCAGACGCGCGTGGCAGACTGGCAGGTCACCAGGGATGTCCAGGAGACCACGTCAGGCGCCGGGTCGCCGACGAAGAGGGTACGTGCGGCGCCCCGCCGGCCGCGGGCGAGGTAGAGCGCGACGAGGCCAAGCTTCGTGGCGTGGGCGTGCAGCGTCGGCGCGGCCTGGCCTGGCACCGGTGACGACGAGGTGGCCAGGCGCTTTAGAACGGCCCGGAGCGCTGCGGCGCCGTGAGGTGCGCCGCCATGACGGAGCGACGCCGCGTGCGGAGATACGGTGGTAGGGTTGGAGGCGCGGCCGTGTGAGCGGAGCGGAGCAGCCGTGGGATTGCTGCTTGCCGCGCGGGCGGATAAGGTGCGTCCATGGCGATAGCGTCGTCGTCTCCCTCAAACTGACAGGAAAATGTCACTGACCCACTTGTCAGTAGCAACATATCGACATCAAATTGATATAAGTATATTACGAATCTTTACTTCAAAACGGACCTAGTGATATTATTTTGGTATATAACAAATGTGGCTACGTTTTTAAAAATAATTAGTCAACTTGTTTTTTTTTATTTAAAACGAAGTACATTTATTTGCGGACTGAGGGAGTACGTGCTGAATTTGATTTTGATGCGTTCAATTTCTGCAAGCAAAACATGATTTCTTGGTAATGCAATTCGTACCAGGATTCTGAATCCTTGGATTCCGGCTTCTGTTCATGTACAGGTTATAATTCTGACTTGCTACGTGCTGCAGATTTAACATTTGAGCAGTAACTTGCTATGCTCCCCTTTTGCAATAAAAAAAATGCCGTAGTAGAAACGAAAAGTATCAAGTTCTTTTATTACTGTGCCAAAACGAGAGATTGTTGTCGGGAGCAAAGCACAGATAGTAATTCGGTATCCAGGTCAGTTCAAGCAGATGAAATCATTTCTTCTCTATTGCACATTCAGTCATCAAATATTCATCATTTGCCAAAATATCCAACTACACTTGACACCGTTACACTAAAGAAGCATTATTAAGAAATAAGAATGCATGCCGAAATGAGTTGTTTGCAGCGGTTGGGGGGCTCCAAACACAAACTGAAGATTGAATTATTTGACGTTGGCATCGCTGAATCCAGGTTCCTCTTTGGCATGGGCAAACCAGATGCAACCGAGCCTCAGGCTGACACGCTCCTGACCCATTGCAGAATGGTAGCATGAGATGATAACTACTCCATTCATCACCCTAGACCGAATGACATTGGTTAAAAATATAAGGATGCTTTCTCCAAAACCCTGGCTTCATGTCAACGTGGGCCACCGTCATGTCCCACCGCTCTCTTGTGACATTTTCGCTATCCCCCACCTTCGTAAACTCTTCCACCTGAAGCCATTTGCAAAGTAGCAATTTTAATGACAATGAAACTGGACATAGGAACAATACTTTGAAGGTCATGCTCTATCTATACCTCCATAGCAGGCTTGCAGCATTCCTGCCTAATCAATTATAGTAATACGGTATTCTTGAATTTGGTTTTAAGATGTAACCCGTAAGCTCATTTGCACTTCGTTTTTTATTCTTTCACGCAGATGCAATGGTTTGGCAAGTTGTTCAGTATCGGTTGTAAAAAAAAAATGCATGAGCAATAAAATTGCATTTCTTGGACACGATTTTTGACTCTATGCAGGACGGTTTTACAAGCATAACCCAGACCTCTTTCAGTCAGACACTGAAAAGTTCATTTAGCCTTTTAGGTTGACCTGCTGCTTTTCAGCATCGTACATTGTTCGCTATACTATGATGTTGTTGCGGCTTGCAATCTTAGTTAAAACTGCAGCACAAAAAATAACATTACTGTCACTTATGGTATAGTCACTGAAGAGTTCCCTTACTCTTTTAGGTAATTTATATGCTAGTTTTAAGCATCATTATGTTTTTCGTTATGCCATTGTGGCTTGCAATCCTAGTTAAAACTGCTGCACAAATAATAACTTTATACTGTCAAAAATGGTTCTAGGATGATAGATAAAATACCTTCTGCCTATAAGCACATGACCCTTTTCGAAACATAGCTGGTTCATTGTTGTAGTTCATCTGGAATCGCTGAAACAGTAACTCGTTCTTGTCCTTCGAGAGTGTTCCCTTCAGAGACATAAAAAAAAGCAGATAACCACACAATTAATAGGCAAGGCAAAAACTATCTAAATCCTGAATGATGATAGAAGACCTTCAATATTTCATGAGCTTCACTTTTGTCTTTTCCAGATTTCACCAACATCCAAAAGCATGTATTGTACTGGTTGGTCCTATGACCTGCAAATCAGCATGTATAGTCAGTTCATGTGCTTTGCTTTTTTGGTTTATTTTAGCTACTACCGGAACAGTTGAGCCCTTGAAGAAGAATATTGATAACAGGGAGGCATGTCATTGATCAGCCTTCATCGCAACAAGCACCAATTACATACTGTACAACTGTAAAAGTTCATACACATTTTCAACCAGTCAGGATGTATTTCTTTTTAAGAATAAATAACTCACATTCTGCTTGCCTCCATGACAGATAATCACAAATGATCTTTGGTTTTGGATAACACAGAATTTCTGCCTCAAAGTGTGGTAGCTGTAATAATTCCTTCTTGGGGAAAAATTCTTTCCACATCGTCACATAAACAGAAGTGAAATAGGTCAAACAGGAAGAAAGGATTAAGCTGCAAAAGTTGCACATTGTATTAGAGGCTCAACCACTTGAAAGGGCATGTACTTAAAGAAATCATAAAGCTGATGATCACCTCTCTTGTCTCTGATATAATTCAGTCTTCTCCTGGAACACAAAGCTGCAACAGTAACAACAGTAATGAAATAGAAATTATCATCATCAACAAATGCTCAGGTTTGCCATCCAACAAACATAAAACCATCTGTCTGAATTGAAGAGCATAGATATTTAGACTAGCACCTTTACTATATTGACCAATGACTATTTTAATATGATATTTTATCTTGCCAATACTATATTCCATTCAAATCAGCTATATTCACGAGAAAGGGGAAATTTGTTCCATGCAAACACGCATTTCTGCTTACTTGCTCTAAGAACAGAGATATTGAAGAGCATGTACCATACCTGTACTCATTGTTAAAACCATAGCCAAAGATAATATCAGGGAACCACTCCATCACCAGAGAAGCCGAAGCATTCATCAATCTTAGAGCAGTCTCATCATTTGGCTTGTCCAAAGTATGGATCAATGAAAATCTAAAAATAACGAGTTCAGTTTGTTGAGAAGATTTAGCAATCTTAAAGATATTGAACCATCACCGTGCTTTTGAATAAATAAGATAGTAGGGGACTCACTGATCAAACTGACAGGCATTGATACGAACAATTGTCCAATTACAACGTGGAAGCCTATGGATTGTGTCGAACTTCTTCACAAGCTCGTATTTACATTTTTCTGTCCCCACTAAAAAAAATCATATAGTTAGAATGATGTTGTAGATGCATTTTATAAAGTTGACTGGCGTAGGAAACATAATCAAAACTAGAACAATTTGACTAACCTTCATGAAGAATGTCTTGATGTGTTTCCCAAAATTGAGGTCCTATGATATCAATATTTGCCACCGTAGTTACCGACTGTGTTCTTGTTATTGGATTCCCGTGGTCGTCTGATTTTACCTTTGTTTCTACCTATAGTAACATGTAGAATTTTTAACATGCCAAACTACAGCTAAATGGGTTAGTTGCACAAACAGTTGAGCAACAAATATTCATAAAATAAACATTATCCAAGAATCATGCACACAAAAGAAATATGGTACATGATCTGTGCAATCGATTAGAAGAACCAGAGCATTTTATCAATCACACTCTAGGAAATGGCACAAAGTGACATATCGGGAGTTCCAATTGTCCCTGAACATTCAAGCGCAACAACAATGTCGCAAGTAACCATCTTGGTTACCAGCACGAGCAAAAAAGACAGATTATAAAATTTCAGTAACTTGTATAAATCATGTAAATACTTCATTGCCAACGCCGAATGACCAGAAACATTAACAATGAAGGTGTTGTTTTGCATGCTTGAAGGCATTACCTTAGCTCGGTAGACACATGATCCTTTTCTGAATATAGCTGGTTCATCATCATAATTGATTTGGAACTGTTGCAAAAGTAACTCATTTTTGTCCTTGGAAAATGTTCCCTAGGCGAAGATATATTCAAAACTAAAGCACACATTTTAACAGTGCAACAGAAGAGATCTCGAGCTTCAAGGAATTCAGAAAACCTTCAATGTTTGCTGAGCTTCTTTTTCAGTTCTTCCAGACTTCACCAACATCCAGAAGCATGTATTATACTGATTATTTGTATGACCTAAAAGGCAGAAACAATGAATATGGTCATCCATTAAGCAATCTAGCTAATTATATGTCGAAGCAACTGGATACGCAAATCTCAGAGAAGTTACGCATACATTCGACCACACATTTTTATCCAAATATGTTCAAACTCGTAACGTGAACTTGAACAAGATATTAATGCACGGAATTGCAAAATATAGAAACAGGGAAGATCTCATCAACTGTATGAGAAAATGTAGGTCGTAATTAGAGAAGCTTACAGTCCACTTGCCTCCATGCCATATAATCACGAATAGTTTTCAAATTTGGATAACATACAACTCGTCCATCAAAATATGGAGGCTCCTTCAACTCTTTACTAGGAAAGAAATCTTTCCATTTCATCACGTACACAGAAGTGAAGAAGGAAACACACAAAGAGAGAATTTTGCTGCAATTATTAGTAAAGAGGTCAATATCATGCTAGATGTTCAACAGTTCAAAACAAAAATGGAACTTTGCATATGTACACGAAAATATACAGCAAGTGGACATATCAATTGTCGCACCTTTCTCGCCTTTGATAGAATTCTGTTCCCTCTCTGAAGAAAAAACTGCAAAGCAAACAAGAATATAAGAACATGTTGCAGTTTCCAACTTATGCTAACAAGGTAAGTTTGCTTTATATGTAAAGCCACTATATGACTGCATTTGATAACACAGCTATTAGGAGGCATACATCATGATATCATTGGTAGAGGTAGAATAGACCCATGCAACTCAAAACAGAGTTTCCATTCGGATACAATTTTATTATGGAACTTTCATGATATAATGTTGTACCTGTACTCATCACTAACACCATAAGCAAAAACCATGTCGCGGAATTTCTCAAGCATAGAAGTGGCACAAGCATTCATCAATCTTAAAGCACTCTCATCATTGGGTTTTTCAAAGTCATGTATCTCAGAGAACCTGACAACATAGAAGATTGAAATTAGCAGACATGGCACAAAGATAAACTGCTCCAAATTCTAAGCAAGAGTCAGCAATTCTTCAATTTACATGTAACTTCTGACCTGTCTTCTGTTTATCACATGCTTATCAACACAAAGAAAATTAAACAGAAGACGTTTCTACAGGACCTGAGAAAAAAACGACATGGCATTTCAATAGCTTAGCTTGTGGTATGAGATTTAACTGACATAATCAGATGGTGATGCAGTTCTATACCACTAGTAACCATTGCAGTGAAACCATATGAATCAATCAACAGTGAGAGACGTAGATATTACTGAGCTTATAGAAAGTAGAAAGTTTCTAATAGTTTAATATTACTGGGCTGCAAAGAAAAGATGTAGTTAGGACCACTTCTTTTCTGTTCAGTCTTTCTGAAGTAAGAGAAGAACTGCACCGGTGGAAATGGCAGCCGTCAATGCGGACGACGATCCAGTTGGAGGCTGGGAGAGAGCGGTCGAACTCAAACTCCCTTTTCACATACTCATACTTGCTGTTGGCCATTAGCCTTCTCTATGAAAACTAGATGCCTATTCCTCCAAAGCTTTGCCTGTAGAAATCGTAGCAGAGCAGTGATTTAGAATAGACTCAATCCCAAAGGGGAGGGTGAAGCCAGGTGAGAACAAGACAAGATAGCAATGAATTGCATACTTGAGATATTAAAATTAGTGTGCTGTAGCATGCTAGACAAAATTGACACTTCAAGGCATTACAACTTGACAAAGTGGCTTACTAAATAACCAATCTTAACTTCAGAGCCAACCACCAATAAGGATTTAGGAGACAACAAGCGAACTCTTAAATACAACATATAGAGGTGTGACACAATTCAATATTCATGGTGACTAATCATCTTTAAAAAGTTCCAACTTCTGAAGCTTTAACTAACAACTTATAAAAATATAGAACACAATAGAAACCAAGCATACCACTAGATGGCCAACTCACTAGCTTTACATAGAGATCAGTACACAAACTATTCTCATAACATAATTCATTCCATCAATATGAAACACATTTGAAAAAAAAATCAGTCCATCGATTCACACAAACTACACAATATGTGCAGACCAGACCATTACACCACATCCCGGCCTGCAAACTACCTGCACCGACATATGCAGAGTATATAAATACAGGCCGGCCCTCGTCTTGTATTTTGATGTATAGGATTGAATCGAACAGATTAGCCCCTGGTACTGCGTTAAACAGGAATAGCCAATGTTCCCCCCTGATACCTACAGTCCTCCGTAGCTCTGCTACATCAACAGCAAATTAAATTAACTGACCCGTCACTCTATCGCAGAGTGGCTGAGTGAGGAGTTCATGGACGAACCTCGGGCACGGTGTGGGTGAAAGATCAATGGAGGAAGATGCGGGGGCGGCGGGGGCAGCAAAGCAAGGGGGTTGGACGACCGCCGATTTGAAGCCTCCGAGGGGCGACGGCGGGTAGCCTGTCGCCGGGGGTGGGAACTGGGGACTGGGGCGGGCAGCGCTGCGGTAAGGACGTCGGCGTGCGTTGCCCCACTGATTTTGGTGCGTGGGCTGAGGCGAAATTCTCCAAGGGGACGGGCGGGCGGAGGCATGTGTAGCTTGGCGGCGCAGCTGCAACATGATGAGTACTACATATTTTTTACACTAATATTGAGCGAACGTTTTTGGGGAACCGACAAGTCAGAAGTTAGCACGTGGAAACGTAACCTTCATTTCCAAAATCTAACCAACAGGACAACTTATTCGCCCCATGTTGTAAAATTTAAACATTCGCTCCACATAATTTTTCTTTTTATTTATGTTCCCTTTACTTTTTCTCGTTTGAATCGTCCAAACAAAAACAAACAAAAATTTGTAAGCAGCGATACAAATGAGTTGTCAGCCGTTCAAATGACATATTTGTAATTTTTATTACTTTTGGGGCTCTTTATAATGCTATTGATGATTATTAATAGATCGGTGGAATATTCACAAAAGAAAAAAGTAGGATCAAGTTCTCAAGTTTTAACCAGTAACTTAAGACAAATATAGAATATAACACAAACCAAGCAATCACTAGCCTTACATAGAAATCAGTACCCAAACTATCCTCGTCAAAAAAAAATGCAATCCCCCGCTTCACATGAACAAACAATATACTTCTTCAATCTATATCGGCAACAGAGATCGAATTTCTTTTTTTCAAAAATGTATTGTGCCATTAACCAAGGTCTGGTAGTAGCACCATGCCCTTGTCATCCTCATATTGTATCTGGACTATATCTATATATAAGGGACTGTATCGAACGAATTAGGCCCCAGTGTGGCGGCATTTGGGGGGTAAACAGGAATATCCAGCGTTCCCTTGATGGCACTGCTCTGCTACATCAACATCAAATTCACTGACCCATCACACCATCGCAGAGCGTCCATGTGAGGAGTCAGGTACAAACTACCTGACAGGACTACAGATTCACTGACCGATCCCACCATCGCAGAATTAGACCCCAGTGTGGGCGGCATTTGGGGATGGCTAACACTGCTTATCAGGGGCTGGTAGGACTGGCCTTATGAGCACTACGTCACAAATGGATGCCATGCTCCGCTCAGTGGTCTTCAAGCAGGTCTGTTACTGTAAGTACTACAGTTAGCGTGGATGTGTCAGGAAAAAAAATCGATGGCACCACTGGTTGTAGGGTGTGGGATTTGGGAGTAGAATCGTGTGCGCACTAGGCTTTGTCTCGGTAGTATTTGGTCGGGTAAAGAAAGGTGGTTACACTCGTGCGCATTTCGTCGAACAGAAGGCGAGCGAAGGGCAGAGAACACAAGGACAAGGATGCGCGCTCAAAGAACGGGGCAATCTCTGGTGGAAAGGCGAGAAACGCGTGCTTTACCTTTACTTGGAGTGGAGAGGAAGCAGGGCGGTGGATCGCTCGCTCGCCGGTGTGGGTGGTCCGGCGCCGGCGGGGGTGACTGGGTGGACGGGCCGCGTCTCGTCTCGTCTCTTTCCGTCGCGCGACGCCGCTTGGATCACGTGTGGTGCTACGACGTCTCCGCTTTTTCTTTCGGGACAGAGTCCGACTCGGGTAGGGCTTGTGATCCGGATCCATCCGCTATAAGAGTGTCCACCCGACCCACCCAACGCAAGATCAAACGGAGGAACACACCAAACAAACAGAAGCCACAGGGTGTGCGGTACGGCCACACCAGAAAAAGGAACCCAACACTGGGTCGAACAGATAGTCCGATGGAACAGCCGGGCGACCAGACGCAGCGGCTGCCCGACGATGTGCTCGCGGCCGTCCTCGGCCGCCTCGCTCCACGCGGCCTCGCCACGTCCCGGCGCGTCTGTAAGGCGTGGCAGGACACCATCGACGCGGGCCACATGCTGCGCGCCGACCTCCTCCCGCTCTCCTTGGCCGGTTTCTTCATCAACTTCAACGAGTTGAGGTACTCGGAGTTCTTCTCCCGCCCACCATCACCCTCCAAGTCCGAGGGGGGCGGAATCGGAGAGAAAATGCTCGTCGCCCCCCGGGTGGACGGCCAGTGCAACGGCCTTCTCCTGCTCTACAACATGGTGTCAAACCCCGCCACGGGATGGAGCGCGTCCTTACCGCCGCCGCCGCCCAAGAGTCCAGAGATCGAGTGCTTCATCGATGACGCCTACCTTGCGTTCGATCCCACACTCTCACCTCACTATCAAGTTTTCCTGGTACCTCGGGTTCCTGACATCGAGCTTGACGTAGAGCCGGAAGAAGAACCTATGGGCGTGGTTGACCCATCACTGTTTGAACTGGAATGGCCCCCATCATTGTTTGTGTTGCGTGTCTTCTCATCGTTGACCAAGCGATGGGAGGAGAGGACGTTCTTTCGGGAAGGGGAAGCAGCATGAACCGTTGCCGATTGGGGATTGGAGTGCCTGTGGCATAAGCCCAATGCCGTCTATTGGCATGGTGCACTCTACGTGCATTGCCAAAGAGGTTTTGTTATGAGGCTATCGTTATCAAGCAACACGTACAAAGTAATCAAACCGCCCGAAGGTCTTGAACCCGAGAGTTGTCGAACTCTTCATCACCTAGGAAAGTCGAAAAAGGGAATGTATTATGCATCAGTTAGAGATTCGTGCCGACTTGAGGTGTGGGTTCTCGATGAATCGTGCGCTCCTACTAAGTGGGTGTTGGACCATGATAGACACCTTAAGCTACCGCCAAACCATGACCATCAAGTTTATGGGCCATGGATCCTGCAAGATGTTAATTACAGTGAAGAAGATTACATCAACATTAACGGTGACGATGGCCCCACGGTTGTAGACGAGAATTTTGAATGGACCTCTGACGATGACGAGGAGGGAATGTCTTGGACACAAAGGATATGGTTGATAAATGCGATGGTGAATTTTCAATCCTTGGATTTCATCCTTTCAAAGAAATCATCTTCATGAGTAAATATATGAGTAGAGGACTGGCATATAATTTAAACACCTTCAAGATTCAAGATCTTGGTTACTTATGCCCAAAGCATTACCGCAGCATTACTGGCCCACGTGGATTTATGGAAGCATCTTTTCCATATACGTCTTGTTGGATGGAATAGTTTATGTAAATAGCCCATAGAGATGACATCAACTCCCAGTGTACATTGTTTTTAGAACATGGAAAAATAGATATGGTTGTTTATTTTCTAAGACCATGTCCATCGTTTATTATGTTCATGCAAAGTAATACCTCTTTGCCTCTTTGGTACATACTCCCTCCGTTCAGAAATATACTAACGTTTTAGCTTTGTAAATCAAATATATCTAGATGTATTTTAGTGTATAGGTTCGTAGAGGTTCGGAGTGAACCTAGACTTTAAAAACGTCTAGATACATTCATTTCACAAAGCTAAAATGTTTTATATTTTTTAAAGGGGGAGTACCTTCTTCTCTTTACTTTTTTGTACGCACATTGATCTTTAACATCTCGAAGATTTTTCCTTGTTAGTATTGTTCACACTACATCTAATTCAGGACAGAGGGACAACTTCTAGTGATGGTTTACTAGGATCTACCAGACCACACCAACGTGGAAATCATCCGGAAAAAGTAACATGCTATGAAAACAAAAATAATAATCTTCAAAACATTGTATCATTTTAAGGATCGAGTCGAAACAAAACTGATAATGAAGCGGATTGTAATTAGGATCACAGTTTGAGAGCTAAATCATTCAAAAGTTTATACCACTGTACTACTTTTACAACCTTTTTTAGGATCTCATGAATGTTGTTCTCGTTTCTTTCTGTACGTGCAAAGAGTGAGAGCCGCACACAACAGACCCAACGAGCTTTATAACGAGAGAGAGTACCATTGGAGTAAAAATTTTGACGAAAAACCCATTTTTCAGAAACTACATTTGCACCAGGAGGACGAAGAACGAGTTGCCAAGTATTGTTATCTATGAGAGCTTGGAATTCTTCATGCATAGCAGAAGTCCAATGAGGATCGAGAAGAGCTGATTTGTAAGTTTTAGGGGGGAGAGATAGATGTAGTAACATTGAGATTAATTTTTTGAGTGGGTAAACGAAATCCTGATTTTGCACGAGTATGCATAACATGATCATTGGTAGGTTTAGCAGTAGGCACGACATGGGCTGGAGGATTGAGTGGAGGGGAGGAAGAGGCAGAGCCCGGCGCAGCAGATGACTCGAGCGAAGGAGAGGTACGCTCGGGTTGCACGACAGAGTTTTCAGCCGTTTCGGCTGCCGCGGAAGAGCGCGCTGTCGTGGGGCTGGTGTTATCGGATGCTGCCGCGGCAGGAAAAGGGGAGTGAATTTTTGCCGCGCCAGGGGTAGGGTTGTGGGTTGGCTGGGCTGAGGCAGGAATGACGTGGAGAGGGTGTAGGACGGTACGTCGGGTAGGGGGTGGCAGTCTAGAGGACTCAGGTTCGGGAGATGGTGTGCATTGCGAAAAAGCAAAGACGTGTTCTACGAACGTAACATGACGAGAGATGTAAATACGGACGGATAGTAAGTCGAGACAACGAAATCCCTTGTGTTCGTCAGAGTATCCGAGGAAAACGAAGAGATAAACCGGGGTGCTAATTTGGTAGGGGATGTGGCATACATGTTTGGAAAATAAAGGCAACCAAAAACACGTAGCTCGGAATAATCAGAGTGACAGCGAAAAAGAGAAAAATGGGGAGTAGTGTGGATTTGATTTAGTTGGTATTATGTTGAGTAAATATGTGGCCGTGCGTAGGGCCTCAACCCAAAATTTTGGAGGCATGGATGAATGAATTAAGAGAGTACGAATTATATCATTGATTGTGCAGAGAGCTCGTTTGGCCTTGCCGTTTTGAGGGGGTATAGGGGCAGGAAAAACGCAGGAGAATACCATGGCTAAGGAAAAAAGTTTTGATTTCGAATATTACCAAATTCACGACCATTGTCGCATTGGATAAATCTTATAGGTAGAAAAAAGTGGGCAGATACATATCGTTGGAATTCTATAAATATAGTGTGTACATCAGATTTTTTGCGTGTTTGGAAAAGTCCAAATAAAGTGAGTAAAATCATCTAGAATTAAAAGATAGTATTTAAAACCAGAGATACTTGCATGTGGAGATGTCCATAAATCACAATATAATAATTCAAACAGGAAGGTACTAGAAGAATGAGAGGAACTAAAGGGAAGACGGACATGTTTGCCTAATTGTCGTGGTGGTGGCATGGCAGAAGCCATGGATAGGCTAAAGACGGGGCCAATAAGCACTAGAGGAATTCGGGGAGGGATAGTGTGGTGATTCCACATACAGATGTTTGTATTTCACTCTATCAATGGTTGTTTACAAGTGCTCCTTGAGCTGTTCGTGAGAAGGAGACTAGCTCTCTTACCCTCTACTATGCTCTAGGGTTCTACCAAGATAGACTGATCGATCCCCTGCTATGGAGGTCCTGGTGCTCCTTATATAGGGGAGCCCAGGTTACAAGGTTAGGGCATACGTGGAGGCATATCCCCGAATATGCCCATTGATTAAAGCTAGATGCTTCTTTATTCACTTTAATAGTTCGTCCGGACTATGGACGTAACCCTCTATGTACTCCATGCCTTTAAGCGTCACCAGACACGGGCTACGTCAGTCGACACTGCCCGCGTCATCTTGGTCGGCCACGCCCCGCTGGTCCTTCCCTCTGCTTGATTCGCTCACGCTACAGCGGACAGAGGTCACCTTTTGACCAACGGGAGATTCCTTCCTTCTCTTGGAAGCCAAATGGTAGCCCGGCTAGCGCTTGGCTAACCCGGCTACGAGGGTACCTAAATATTTAGTGGATAGACATGGCCGACATATATTTCATGCCGGCCGAATTAATGCTAGGCAAATACCCACCGGGTCGGGTTACTCCGTAAGTCAGCCTGCCTTGAGATGACCCGGTCAGCACTTGCTTTGACCGGGCCGTACCTCCGCTAACTCCGCATTTATACCCCGGCGTGACCCTATCCAGGGGTATCCCCAACATTGGTCCCCAAAGCTGGTGCGGTCTTGGCAGCTTCAGCTATTAAGGCCACAGAAGGTTTCCCCATCCGAATCTGTGCTTCTTCAGCCGAGTTATTATGTAATCTGGACTCTTCACTTTGATGTTCCCTTGGCTCGTTCCGAGTTATTTCTCGTTGGCCGGGTTTTTGCTCACGTATCTGGGTTACCTTTCCTTCTCTCATACGCTTCCCCACATCCTACGTGGAGGGTAATCATCACTTTGCCTCATTTTAAGGGTTGCGCCAGTTTACTGCGCCGGTTACTGTAGTAATGTCAGGAATAACTGGCCCGCACGTCCCGTCACGGCAGCGCCTTGTTAACTGTATCATTGCATCATGTCATGGGATTCTCTGTTCCCTGTGCCCCTTGTTGTGGCTTGTGCTTGATTGGTTCTTTTGTCGGGTACACGGCCACAGCGTGCGGTTGGGCCACAACAATGGATCCCACTACACGCTCGCAACGCGCGGTTAAATAGGGGGCAGGGGCAACCTTGGGGAAGTTCCCCACTTTGCGTGCCCCTGCCTCTCTTCTTCTTCGCAGCGACGCCACCACCACCGTTGCATCTGCGCTAGTGCTACACCGCCGCGACTGCGCCCAGCCGCTCTCTGCGACCGCGCCACCGCCTCCGTTCGAGTTCTTCACCACGGGGCCCTGCACCTCCAGATTCCCCTCCTCTGGCTATTACTTATCTGACTACTTTCTTGAGGAGCTTGACTCCACCATGACAGAGGAGGAAGCTGCCATCATTGCCCAGGAAGAAGAAGAAGACGAAGCCCGTGAGCGTGGGGGCTAGGCCGGCGTGTTCGTCTGCCAAGACGATATCGACTGGCTCTACGCCACACGCCGCATACCCGCGGGCGTCGCCTGCCACCTCGCCGCTCAGGAGGTTGCTCCTTCACCAAATCCTGGTGAATTTGTTGTTTTTCTCTCCCACTTCCAACGCGGTTTCGGCCTACCTGTTTCTGATTTCTTCCACGATTTCATTTCCACATATCAACTCCAGCCGCATTATCTCCCCGCCAATGCCATTACCTCTCTTTCCTCGTTTGACTCCGGCATAGTATATCGGCCTCTGGCCCTCCAAGGAAATATGGATCAAATTCTTTGGTCTGAGGAAGAACGTCGTTCCTGATAAGCACCTCACTTCGGCTAAAAAACACTTGAATCAATGTGGTGGAGCCTCCATCTCCCCCCGCAAGAACTCCGCTTTCCCCCGGGCCACCGGCCTCGAATCCTGCAAAGGCTGGGCCCGGACCTTCTTCTATGTCCGGAATACCACAGACGAAGACCTGATCCAGCTCCTCCCTTTCAAGATTGGTGTCCCAGACACCTCTCTGTGGGACAATATTCCGAAGCCGCCCACTGCCTTGGCGAATCAGGTTGACCGCCAGATCAAGGAGCTGGTCAAGGAGGAATTGCGGGGCGAGGTCATTATGATCACTTTCGTCCGCAGCCAGGTCTCTCCCCTCTAGAAGCACGCCCACAAGATTTGCTATCTTAGTGGCCCGCTTGACCCCCACCGGACCTCCTCCTTCGAGCTTAACAACTCCGAGGTGTTCCGCTGGGTCAAGGCCATATTCAATGTGGAGAAGGAGTTCTCCGAGGCTTGGAAATGGGGGCTCGCACCCTTTACCTGGGCCAATCCGCCTCCTAAGGTAAATCCCTCTCTTGCCATTTTTTCCGGGTTCTCTCGGTATGTCGGACAATTTTTCTAACTCGACCATTGATACTTTTGCCCTCAGCGATTCCTCCAGCAACCACTTGAGGATGGCAAAGAGCTGGCGAGCAAGTGGGTGGTGGACCGTGCTGAGCCAGATGAGGTGGAGCCTAACTTGGAGAAGTTTTTGCCTACTCCGGACACCACCAAGCGTACCTCTGGTAAGGCCTCTTCTCTAATGGATTCACCAGATGACGATGACTCGGATGTTGAGGTTCTGGAGATACTTGACTCGGTGCCTATCTCTTACGCATTCCCGGTTATGTCCAAATCTTCAGCTAACCTGGTCGGTCAGGTCCTCGAGGTTCCCCCTCTCGCCACGGGTGATCCGGTCCCTGCCCCTTCCTAGAAGCGCACGGCTACCTCGGCCGCAGCTTCGGAGGCGCCACCGCCCAAGAAGAGGCAGAAGAAGTTCGGGGTCAAGGCTTCGGCCAAGCCTGCGGCTAAGAGAATGGTCTGGAGGGCATCCAAACCTCGGGCGCCCCCAACCTCAGATGAGTAAGTCACTTTTCCTTTCTCATCCATTTTCAAGTCTTTTTGCGTCTACCTTTTATCTATTTTTCTTTCTCTTTTTGACTCACTGCCTTTTCATTACTCTAGCGCTCCTAGGGTTATTCCCCAGAGCGGCCCCAACATTTCTTCTCCAATCCGGAGCGGTTCTTCTCCCCCTCCCCCCCCCCCCCCCCCCCCCGCAACGATGATGTTCGCCCGCTGAGTCCTATTCACGAGGACTCCGCGGTTGTGCTTGATCAGAGCCCACCTCGTCATGAGGAGGGCAACATCGACGTGGGGGGCAGCGGAGCGACCGAGGGTATGGCAATGTCGAATCTCCCTAGTTCATCTGCTTCGCCGCAACCGTCCAGCTCTGAGGTGCCAGCTTCATCGGCACTGCCCCAAACAATTCCTTCTTCAACTCCAGTTTCTTCGGGATCAGCAACACCACTAATTCTAGCAACACCAGTACTAGCAGCACCAGCACCAGCACCAGCAGTACTAGCACCAGTACCACCAGCACCAGGAGCAGTACTAGCAGCAGCATCAGCACCGGCAGCACCAGTCCCAGCACCAAGACCACCACCACCAGCAACAACAACAGCCGCAACCAAGCCCTCGAAGAAAAGTCTCTGTCCGCTGCCTCCGGATCCACTGTGTCCATTAAGGATATTTTTCAGCCAGCCTCCCAAGCTCAGTCCGGCTCTGTAGCCTCGGCTCTTCTTCAACGGCCTGCCTCATCCGGCAAGAGTAAAAAAGCCGACGAGTCTGCTAAGGATTCCGCTTCCGGGTCTCCAGCTGCCGGATGAGAGGGCAGTAAGCAACTGGTCCTGCATACCAGTCCCGCTGCTGCTCAGTCTGCGAGGCGAGAGGCCCATGCCAAGGGCTTGGTGATGAGGCATTCTCCTAGCGGCAAGAGCTACAGCACGGCGCTTATTGAATATGTGGACAACTGGAACAATGCGGAGTTCATCGACCCGCAAGACGATCTGCCGGAGAAGTTCAGCCCGGTGGAGTTTAGCGCTAAGATGAACTCCGACACCAAGGCTATCTCTCTGGATGGCCGAATGATGGAGGTGATCCTTTTCTCTGTTATGCTGCTTTATGTACATATATACCTATAGATATATCCACTAGTCCCCGAGCCTCTGAGGGAGTAACTTATTACTCGGTCGGATGCTTTTAGAGAATTTAGTATAAGTCCTTAGCATTTTCAAATAGCCATAAACTTAGATCCGGGTTAAGTTCCACTTGGCCCGGATCTTGAACACTTAGAATATCCACACACCTAGAGCCGGGTTAAGTTCCACTTGGCCCGGATCTTGTAGACTTCGAATATCCACACACCTAGAGTCGGGTTAAGTTCCACTTGGCCCGGATCTTGTCGACTTCGAATATCCACATACCTAGAGCCGGGTTAAGTTCCACTTGGCCCGGATCTTGTAGACTTCGAATATCCACACACCTAGAGCCGGGTTAAGTTCCACTTGGCCTGGATCTTGTAGACTTCAAATATCCACACACCTAGAGCCGGGTTAAGTACCACTTGGCCCGGATCTTGTAGACTTCGAATATCCACACACCTAGAGCGGGGTTTAGTTCCACTTGGCCCGGATCTTGTAGACTTCAAATATCCACACACCTAGAGTCGGCTTAAGTACCACTTGGCTCGGATCTTGTAGACTTCGAATATCCACACACCTAGAGCCGGGTTAAGTACCACTTGGCCCGTATTTTGTAGACTTCGAATTACTTCCTTTTACTTGTGAACTAACAGTGGCTCGTTTTGTAGATCACCACCAACCGCCGAACAGCTAAGTTCCAGCGCCTGCTGGACTCATACAAAGATATCCGTGCCAGATATGGCAAGTTGTTGATGGATCACCAGAAGAAGGGTAGGTTCCTTCGCTTAAGCCTTTTTCATCTACCTTCCTTCGGGATATTCTTTATCCGTATTAACTTATTATCCGAATTATGTAGCCAATGTTGAGGCTGAAAATATAATCATGCGCAAAAATCTGGCTGAAATCCAAGGTAATTTGTCTTGTTCTCTTAGCCATTGTGCGTTCTTTCCTTGACTCGATAGTCATTTATACCTCGGCTCCGCCGGGTTAACCCACTATTGCAGTTGCACTTGAAGATAGCGTGCCCATTCCTGATATGATGACACATTTTCTCGAATAAGCAGGGAAGCACCAAGCTGAATTGAAGAAAAAGGATGATGAGATTTCTCAGCTGCGCCTCCAGAACTCGGAGATTACTTGGCTGAACACCGAAATCCAAAGGCTCAAGGACCTTCATGAATCCGAGTTGGATAAGGCTGATCAGGAGTTTGCCGAGGAAAAGGAGCACTTGACCACTCAACTCTCCAAGGACAATGACTTGCTGCAGGAGGCGCCGTAAAACTTACGTCGGTGACCTCTGAATATGAAAAACTCCAGGCCAGCAACGTCAACGTATATGCTGAGCTCAATCATATCCTTTTCCAGATTTCTCGTGAGTTCTCTTCTTCTTTTCCACTCCTATCTCTCTAGATTAAGTGTCGCTGCTCACCGACATTCCTCGTTCTGTTCTCAGGCAAGTTCCCAGAGGGCGATGCTATTGCTTCTCGTGTTGTGGCCAGGTCTCGCCAGCAACGGGGTATTCCAATAGGTCCTGCTGCCGGGTCAATCACTTTTGACATGGAGGATCTGCTAGTTAGCTTTGCTGCCCGCCTTGAAATTGTGAAGAATTATGGCGCAGACATAATGCCGGCGGCCGTCCGAATGTTCAACGCTCTTTGGCCTCGTGAGCCCACCCCTAAGGGAAGCACAACTTTTCCGGTCAAGCTTATTGATGACCCACAAGTATAGGGGGAGTATTGTTGTATTTTTGATAAGTAAGAGTGTCGAACCCAACGAGGAGCAGAAGGTGCTAGCGAGTGGCTAGGAGCAGGAATTCTCTGTAAATACTTAGCAAACGGATTTTTAGGGTTTTTTGATAATGCAGGTAAATAAAGTACGAGTAAATAAAAGACAATAAGAATAAATGCAGCAAGTGATCCAATCCTTTCTTTAGCAAAGGACAAGCCGGTTGTATTACCTAAGATGACCAAACATTCTCTAGGACACATGGGAATTCCGTCAAGTGCTTTTGCTTCATATAGTTGATTAATATTCTTTAGTTTGCTAAGTTTTGTGTGGGTGAACCTGTGCTAATGTACCGACCTTCCTAAGACTAATACATACTTGTGATTATACCCCTTGCAAGCATCCGCAAGTACAAGAAAGTAATTAAGGTAGAAACCTAACCACAGCTTTAAACTCTAAGACCCTGACGTCCCTTGTGCAAAGGTTTCCTAACGGGGGTTTAGGTTTTTGTCACTCCGGCAACCCCTACGATTAGTAGCCAAATACACAATGCATTCCCCTAGGCCCATATAGGTGAAGTATCATGTAGTCGACGTTCACATGACACCACTAGAAGTACACCACAACTTAAATATCAAACTATTGAATCTTTCTCAACACAATTCCACTACTAACAACATGACCTCTCCCATGTCCTCAAGAACAAAACAAACTACTCACAAGACATCATATGGATCATGATAAGAGATGAAATAATGATGTGTAACAATCTGAACATAAACGACAATTCAATGGTTCACTCAATAGCATCAACTACAAGGAATAATCAACATCGGGAAAGCTTCCCCTAAGAACTATGCAAGATTCAACCCAATTGTTACAGCGGTATGAAGTGGTGATGATGGTGCTGGTGGAGATGATGGTGGCGATGATGATGATGATCCCAATGAAGTCCATCTTGATGGTAGTGTTGATGGTGATGATCTCCCCTCTTCGGGAAGGAATTCCCTCGGTAGAATTCTGTCTGCTAGAGAGATCTTTCTCTCTCGGTGTTTTCCGCCCCGCAGAGGCGGCGGAATCTTTCTATGGTTGCTCCCTGAGTCTTAGGGTTTCGGAAGGATAATATACGCTAGAGGGGAGAGGCTGAAGTGGACCAGGGCGGCCACACTACCTGGTGGCACGGCCTGGGGTGGCCCGCGCCAGGGGGTGGTGTGGGCCCCCTATGGCCCATCTCCACTTCCCCTTCTAGCTTTCTTCGTCTTCTACAAAAATAGGATTTTCCATGTATTTTCCCAGATTTTCTGATCTTCACGAATTTTGCCTCCAAACAGCACCTTTTCCATCAGAATCCTGACTGTAGCGGTCCATGCTCCAAAAGTCATCAACCATGCAAAAATTGATGAAATAACATAAGTATCATCTCTTAATATGAAATATATCAATGAATAACAGTAAATTATGATATAGAATAGTGATGTAAAATGGACGTATCAAGTCCCCCAAACTTAGACTTCGCTTGTCCCCAAGCAAACACTGAGCTTAATAAACATGACCTCAGGTTTATGGAGTGAAGAGTCGATAAAAGAATACGGACAAGAAGCATCACACTCATCAATACATAAATCATAATTGAAGACAACTCACTATTATATAACTTAACTTGCAATAAGTAAAGGAAACACAATACAGATGCATAAAGTAAATCATAATTGGCAATGGCAAACTTAGCTCTTGGTCGAAGAATAGTTGACAATTTGCTGGAGTTCACAAATAACTGGTTTTCAATGATAGCTTTCAAAGTAGTAGACACTAAGATAAGAGCAATGTGCAAAACAAGGAACATAAGAAACATGATTGAATAAATCATCATATGAATGAATGAAACACAACAACTCAAAATACTTGCTGAGATAGAAGGGAATATGTTTACTGACTCAACTAAAAAGTAAAAGAAAGGCCCTTCACAGAGGGAAGCAGGGATTTCAAGTTTCATAAAGAGCTTCCAAAAATTATGGTACTTACTAGATTTCATCTCTCATTGCCCCTATCATAGGCATCTTTAGGTGATTAAGGTTAAAGTGACACAACTAAGAGGATATGCTTGACAAGTTATAAGTTGAAATCTCATGCCCCTTACTTACGAGTACCGAACATCATGCTACTCAACTTCAGTCACAAGTAATCTCTTGTCATTGTAAATACATATGTATCATAGAGAACCGCCTACGGGGTACCCCTTGCACATGATACAGGAGCTATCCCATAATCAAAATGACAAGGCAAGCAGACAATGAGCATCTCAGCAATCTTTTTATTTGCTATTTCCATAGGTTTTTATTGAGGATGCTTCATAGAGTGCTCATTATGGTTATGTTGCAAGTTTCCACCATGATTAGGCATGGCTTAGGCTAGCGGCCCAGGCGTTTCTCTAACACACATACAAACTCCATGATCTTTGATACATTGCAAATGTACCTATAATTTTTGATGTTCCATGCTTGGTTTTATCCACTTTCTTGTGTTTTGTTCCAACTTTGGAGTACTTTTCATATGATTTCTTGGACTAACCTATTAACAAGAGCCACAGTGCCAGCTGCCCGTTTTCTGCTGTTTTTGGTTCCAGGAAAGTCAGAAAATGAATATTCTCGGAATTGGACGGGACAAAAGCCAAAGTGCCTATTTTTCCGGAAGGGGTCAAGTGCCAGAATACGAGACGGAGAAGGGTCAGGGGCCGGCCACACCACCTGGCCGCGCGGCCAGGCTGGGCCCGCGCCAGGGGGTGGTGTGGTGGCTCCCGGCACCCCCTCGGCCTCTCCTTCCGCCTATAAGTTGCCCTCGGGACGAAAACCCTAAGTGCCCGATTAAAAATCTATGAAAGAGTCTGCAGCCGCCGTCATCTCCATCCCTAGATCGGGAGGGATCTGAAGCTCTGCCTGGCACCCTGCCGGAGAGGGGAATTCACCCTGGAGGCCTTCTTCATCACCATGCAAGCCTCAGGTGTGATGCGTGAGTAGTTCATCCTTGGACTACGGATCCATGTAGTAGCTAGATGGCTGGTTCTCCTCCTTTGTGCTTTCATGTTTAGATCTTGTGAGCTCCGTTCATGATCAAGATCATCTATTTGTAATTCATACATGTTGTGTTTGTGGGGATCCGATGGATATTGAGATGCTATTTCAGATTGATTATTGATTCTATCATGTCTTTGTTATTTGAGATCTTGCATGCTTTCCGTTGTTAGTAGCTATCTTGGCCAAGTAGATGCTAGCAACTCCAAGAGTTAGTATTTATGCTCGATAGTGGGTTCATGCCTCTGGTAATCTGGGGAAGTGACAGAAATCTCTAAGGTACTAGATGTGTTGTTTCTGTTGGAGATATGCCCAAGAGGCAATAATAAAGTGGTTATTATCATATCTTCACACTTATGATAAATGTTTACATACCATGCTATATTTGTATTAACCGGAAACATTAATACTTGTGTGATTTGTAAACTAAAATAAGAGTCCCTAGTAAAGCCTCTTGTTAAACTAGCTTGTTGGTTAATATATGATCATGGTTTCCTGATCATGAACATAGAGATGTTATTAACAACAGGATCATATCATTAGGAGAATGATGTGATGGACATACTCCTATAGATAAGCGTAGCATAAAGATCAAGTCATTTCAATAGTTCAAATTGCTATATGCTTTCTGATACATAGTAACCTAATTCCTTCGACCATGAGATCATGCATATCACCTTTACCGGATGGATGCTTTGATGACATCAAACACCACACCGTAACAGGGTGGCTATAAAAGTGGCATTGAGTGTTCGGAAAGTATTGGTTGAAACACATGGATCAAGAGTGGAATTTGTCCATCCATATGACGGATAGATATACTCTGGGCCCTCTCGGTGAAATGTCATCCAATTAGCTTGCAAGCATGTGACTGGGTCACAAGGGATCACATATCACGGGAACGAGAAAAGAGTACTTATCAGTAACGAGGTTGAACTAGGTATGCAGAGATACCGACGATCATAACCTCGGATAAGTAAACTATCGTGAGACAAAGGGAAATTGGTATCGTATGTAAGTGGTTCATTCGATCGCAAAGTAATCGTAGAAATATGTGGGAGCCATATGAATTTCCAGATTCCTCTATTGGTTATTGTTCGGAGAAGTGTCTCGATCATGTCCGCATAATTCACGAGCCGTAGGGAGACACACTTAAGGATTCGACGTTGTTTGAGTAGTTATGGTATTATGAGAAAGAGACCGAATGTTGTTCGGAGTCTCGGATGGGATCCGGGATATCACGAGGTGATCTGGAATGGTCCGGAGAATAAGATTCATATAAGGAAAGTCCCGTTTCGGAGTTCGGGAATGATTCCGGTGTTTTTCATCGGGAATGTTCTAGAAGGTTCCGGATTGTCCGGCACTCCGGGGGGGGAGGGGTACATGAATGTGTCATTACATTTTGGAATGATTGCATCATGTACTAAGTGTTCTTGCTGTCCCAAATAAAGGATTAAATTGAATCCTAAAACAGAAAAGTCAAATGTCCAGTTTGAAAGTCAAACGGCTAAAACAAGAAACTGTGGGAAACAAGCAAGAGGAGTTGGAATCGACTTGGAGGAGGAGTTTCTCTCCTCCAAGCCGGCGGCCAGCCCTAGGCCGAGTTGGGGAGGGACTCCCTCCCTCCCCTGGCGCGCCAAGACCCTCCCATCTATATAAGGAGGGGCAGGGCTCCCCTCCTAGGACACACAAGTTCCTATCTTCTACCTCCGGTTTAGAGCCGTTTTGGTTTAGAGCTTCTAATTGCTTTAGCCAGCGGTTTAGAGCCTTCTAATTGGTTTAGAGCCCTCTAATTGGTGTGTCTAATTACTAGACCACTAATAGCCTCTCTCATAAGCTCCACCATACTCGCTCCGGCTTAAGGCGAAGCCCTGCGGGATTTCCCCTCTACTTCCGGTACCACGCCGTTGTGCTGCCGGAATCTCGAGGAGAGTGCTACAACCTCCGCTGCCTGCTGGAACAAGGGAGAGGAAGGTCTTCGTCGAGTACCGAACGTGTGACCGACTACGGGAGCGCTGCCGGAACGTGGCGCCGGAAGGATCGTCTACACGATCTTGAGATCGGAAAGAGTACGACTACATCACCCACGAGAATCTGCTCTCGTTAACCGCTTTGGAATCTTCGAGGGTAAGTTATTCCATCGACTCGTTGCTACAATCTAGTAGATAGATCTTGGCTTGTTTGTTTGTATGCGATAGAAAATTTTTGTTTTCCATGCTACGAACCCCTACAGTGGTATCAGAGCCGTGTCTATATGTAGATCTGTTGCACGAGTAGAACACAATGGTCATTGTGGGCATTGATGCTTTTATTGTCGATTGCTTCTTGTGTACTTTGCATCTTGCGGTATGTTGGGATGAAGCGGCCCGGGCTAACCTTACATGACATCGTTCATGAGACTTGCTCCACGCTTGACATGCAACTTGTATTGCATAAGTGGCTTTGCGGGTGCCTGTTTCTCCTAGCATAGTTAAGATTCAATTTACAACGGGTGATTGACAATACTAGTATCAATGTTGTGGTTCTTGTTCGTAAGTTAGAACGACACTTATTGAAAGCCCCAAACCACGTTAAACATGCAAAGAAATTTAGAGACGTCTAACTTTGTTTTGCAGGGGTGTGCTGTGATGTGATATGGCCATGATTGTGATTATATATGATGTATGCAATGTTCCTTATTGTAAGTCAGCAACCGGCAGGAGCCATATGGTTGTCTTTAAATTTCTGTTAAGACCCGCATGTCTATTCAAAGTAGTTGTAATAGTTGAAGCTGGTGGACGACAACCATGGAGAAGCGTCATTGACCTTGATGCAATGCCGGTGATGATGGAGATCATGTTCGTGCTAGAAGATGAAGATCGGAAGCACAAAGAAGAAAGGCCATATCATATCACATATTATGAATTGCATGTGATGTTAATCCTTTATGCATCTTGTATTGCTTAGTAGACGACGGTAGCATTATAAGATGATCCCTCATGCACATAAATTTCAAGTTCTAAAGTGTTCACCCTTAGTATGCACCGTTGCCAAAGCTTGCTGCTTCGAAGCACCACGTGATGATCGGGTGTCTTTGATTCCGCGGGTGAATACAACGTAAGCAAGCCATATTTGCTTATGCGGTAGCTAAGGTTTGATCTTGACGAGCCTAGCATGTACAGACATGGCCTCAGGAACACAGATTACCGAAAGGTAGAACATGAGTCATATAGTAGATATGATGAACATGTTGATTGTTCGCCATTGAAGCTATATCAACTCTCGTGATGATCGGTTTTGATGTGGTGGATTTGGTTCGTGTGATCGCTAAAACAATGTGAGGGATATTGTTTTGAGTGGGAGTTCACCTAGATTAATTTAATTATTAATTAGAACTCAATTTATCATAAACTAAATCAAAGTGAATTTGCATAGTTGTTGTAGTCATTGGCATCCGTTTACCACCTTGCGCTTAGTTATAATTGAGATAATAGAACTATAGAATTCTGGTTAGTTACTTTACGAACTGGTATCGTATTGTTTTTAAGTGTTAATCTAAAGTTTAAAAGTCCTATTGCAAACTTTCAGTAAGTTCCGGTTACTCCATGAAGTTTAATAATTAGTATTAAATCAAGAGTAACAATTCCAAGTGTTAGTATATAAGTATCATGTTTGTCTCCATGATTCTTGATATTCAAAGGATTCTCCTAATATCAAGGTTATCTAAGGATCTGAAAGAGTTGTTTCAGAAACCATATTTGTGGAAGATATTGTGATATCTGAAACGAAGTATTGGTTACAACATGATAGAGTATAATATGGCAAAAGTCATGTTCTCATATTTGATGAGAATTTGCAAAAGGTTGGAGACACTAGTTGTCCTAATCGTCCAAAAAGGTTTGGAGAGCAACATTATACTCATGATTCACCGTTATGAGATAAAAGTAGCTTGATCATGGATAAATCCATGATGAGGGTGAATATTTGATGTAGGTAAAATGTTTACTACACCAAGAGATTACTAATGAAAGGAATTTGAAAGAACACCAAACATTTGATGATGGTGATCTACTTCAAAGTGCAAGTCCAAAGACATTGGTATTTAACTATACACGCTTTGGACTATATGTCATATGTATGACTCCACTATTGATGTTGATAGATTCTTTCAAACTGAAAAGGAAATACTGAAAGAGAATCTCATAAATATATGGCAGAAAAGAAAAGACTAGAATCGTTCAGTTTAAGTATATAGATGATATACATGTTATGGCTATATTCTTTGCTTGTTAAACAATGTGGTTCTTAAGTATTTGATACTGAATTTGTTGGTGTGAATCGTCATACGAAACAACACAATTCATGAACTACAATGGCCTAAGTAACTAGCAAAAGAATATGTGATGATGTTCATCGAGAACAAAATAAAGGGTTATTGTGTTGCTTGTTAAACATCAAAGCTTGCCTTCAAAGATTTGTTTTATCAGGTATTATGAGAACAAAAGGATTGTTCAAATAATTGCCGTAATCCATAAAAGATGGATGATTCGCAAATCTCGTTGGAGACATCACATCCATAAAACTAGTGCTAAAAATGTCGAAAGACAAATTGATTGAAAGATCACTTAGGAAGTGACATCGCCGTTTAAATTATATTTGAAAGAAAACATGAAGAAACTCCATGTTGATGGAATTTTGGAGTCTTTTGATTTTGATCAAATAACGCTTGTGAAACTTTCCTAGAGATAATTAAAACTTCGTTCATAGGCCAAAAGGGAACGAATGACTAGCTTATTGGAACTTGTACATATTGTTGTACGAAGTCCGTTATGTGTAGTCAAGAGCGATGGATTTCGACTTCATATGCTTTCTCCGAAAATTTGAGTGAATATATGAATATTTACTTAATAAGGATAAAGTATGAAACACTTGAAAAGTTCAAAGACTTTCAAGATGAAGTGCAAGATCATTGTAACAAGAATATAAATAGTTTATGATAAGATCATAAAGGAAGATATTTGAGTTACAAGTTTAGCATAATACCTAAGATTTAAGGAATCGTTCCGTGGATTTGCATTTTCCCGAAACACCATAAGAGTATGGAGCGTTTGAGATATGTAATTAAACCTTGTTTGACATGGTAAGATCGAAAGGTGTAATTCATAAAACTGCCATTGTATTTTAAAGATTAAAAGCTTTAGAGATTACCGTTTTTCCACTGAAAAGAGCTCCATCATAATCCGTTGAAATGACACCATATAAGGTTATGGTTTGGGATAAAACCCAAGTTGTCCTTTCTTAAACATTGGTATGCTATGCATAAGAAAGATGTTTGCAACCAAAGTCGGATGAACCTGTCTTTGTATGTTATTTCGAATAACTGTTAAGTACTCCTCCATAACATCGGAGACAAAAGTGTTTTGTCACTTAAAACGTCAAGTTTCTTTAAAAAGGAATTTTTCGTGAAAAGTTAAGTGGGAGGACAATAGAAACTTTGATAAGGTTAAAAGAACCTTAGCTATATGTGCAGAGTTGCGCAGCGCCGAAAAGTGTTTCGGAGGCAGCAACAATGCTCATGGTTCACGTACCTCAAAGGTTGTGGTCACGGAGATCCAAGTTCCTATTGAAACAAGTAGGTCGGATGAACAATCAAATACCAAGATTTGAGGGTTGAATCATTATTTGAGAATAATGAACCGACTACATGCAGAGAAGCGATGATGGGCCCTGACTCCGTAAAATGGCTTGAAGCCATAAAATCCATGATAGTTCCATACACGAGAAATCAAGTTTTGAACTTGAAGGACCCTCGAGAAAGGTGTAAGACCTTACAGTTGTGTCTGGATCTATAAAGAAATAGACATGGATGTTTCGCATCTATGAAATAGTCGACATGTTGGGAAAGAGTTCACAACAATGTTCAAAAGTTGACTATGACAAGATCTGATCTTTCATAGCGATATTTAGTCTAGATGGATTAGTGTAGCAACCACTACATATAATTCTGTTATATGGTAGTTGAATAAACAAAACAAGTTCTTCTAATAGAATTGTTACCTAGGATGTGTGCATGACACGGTCCATAGGGTTTTGTTAATTCAAAGGATGCTAAAAGCATATGCAAACTTCAATGGTTGAAGTGAGCATCGCGGAGTTGGAATCTTCACTATGATGAAACTGTTAAAAGAGTTTAATTTCATCAGAGACAATGAAGATGCTTGCGTTTGCAAGAAATTAAGTGGGAGCGCTAAGACATGTTTCTAATACATTATGTGGAAGACATATTGTTGATTGGAAATAATATATCTTTTATTAACACATATTAAGAATTTCATCCCGATGAAAGGCTTAGGCAAAACCCAAATATTTGGCATCAATAGACGCTAATATGGTTGTGCCAGAAGTACATAGACAAGATATTGAATGAGTTCAATATAGAAACTACAAGAAAAGGTTCTTGTCGCACAGAAAGGATTGAATGAGTTCAATGTTGATGATATATTCAAGTGTATTGACATTTGGTAAAGTGACACAAATAATCAAGTATAGATTGATACTTGATGTATGAAATCACAAAGAGTATTTATATCAATCGTACTGTGATATGTACAAATCCAGATATGTCCTATGCTCTAAATGTTGTGAGCATATACCAGAATGATTCGTAAGATGATCATTGGACAATAGTAAGGATATTCTTATGATCTTTTGAAAGAACTAAGAGTATAATATTTGTAGAAGTGACAAATAGATGGTTAGTTCATTGTAAAAGTACTACATTGATACTAGCTTTGTCACAAAATACAAATTAAGTTTATCTCAATCTAAACTAAGGGTGGCACAATATAATGGAAAGTGAGTTCCATAATGGATTTGGATGAGTTCCAAAATTAAGACATTGTGACAGATACTACAACAAAAGGCTAAGTATATGACTGCTATTTTAGCAGCATAAGAGGGCATTTGAGTCAAGTAGTTTGTTATCAAACTAGGTGTAGTTCACAGTGGGATAATACTATGAAGATATATTGTGCGACAATATTATCAACATGTTTTAACCCCAAAGAGCTAAAGGTCACACCGAAAGACCAAATTTATACAAAGCCATCTCATTAGAGAATGAGTGATGCGTAGAGACGCAAAGACATGCAATTACACACGGACCTGGAAGTGTCAGATCCGGAGATCAGTTGACCACTAGCAATCGTGTACATACAACACCGGAAAGCCATAGGTGTTATATACACAAAGGTTCGAAACTAGATTATTGACTCTAGTGCAAGTGGGAGACTGTTGGAGATATGCCCAAGAGGCAATAATAAAGTGGTTATTATCATATCTTCACACTTATGATAAATGTTTACATACCATGCTATATTTGTATTAACCGGAAACATTAATACTTGTGTGATTTGTAAACTAAAATAAGAGTCCCTAGTAAAGCCTCTTGTTAAACTAGCTTGTTGGTTAATATATGATCATGGTTTCCTGATCATGAACATAGAGATGTTATTAACAACAGGATCATATCATTAGGAGAATGATGTGATGGACATACTCCTATAGATAAGCGTAGCATAAAGATCAAGTCATTTCAATAGTTCAAATTGCTATATGCTTTCTGATACATAGTAACCTAATTCCTTCGACCATGAGATCATGCATATCACCTTTACCGGATGGATGCTTTGATGACATCAAACACCACACCGTAACAGGGTGGCTATAAAAGTGGCATTGAGTGTTCGGAAAGTATTGGTTGAAACACATGGATCAAGAGTGGAATTTGTCCATCCATATGACGGATAGATATACTCTGGGCCCTCTCGGTGAAATGTCATCCAATTAGCTTGCAAGCATGTGACTGGGTCACAAGGGATCACATATCACGGGAACGAGAAAAGAGTACTTATCAGTAACGAGGTTGAACTAGGTATGCAGAGATACCGACGATCATAATCTCGGATAAGTAAACTATCGTGAGACAAAGGGAAATTGGTATCGTATGTAAGTGGTTCATTCGATCGCAAAGTAATCGTAGAAATATGTGGGAGCCATATGAATTTCCAGATTCCTCTATTGGTTATTGTTCGGAGAAGTTTCTCGATCATGTCCGCATAATTCACGAGCCGTAGGGAGACACACTTAAGGATTCGACGTTGTTTGAGTAGTTATGGTATTATGAGAAAGAGACCGAATGTTGTTCGGAGTCTCGGATGGGATCCGGGATATCACGAGGTGATCCGGAATGGTCCGGAGAATAAGATTCATATAAGGAAAGTCCCGTTTCGGAGTTCGGGAATGATTCCGGTGTTTTTCATCGGGAATGTTCTAGAAGGTTCCGGATTGTCCGGCACTCCGGGGGGGGGGGGGAGGGGTACATGAATGTGTCATTACATTTTGGAATGATTGCATCATGTACTAAGTGTTCTTGCTGTCCCAAATAAAGGATTAAATTGAATCCTAAAACAGAAAAGTCAAATGTCCAGTTTGAAAGTCAAACGGCTAAAACAAGAAACTGTGGGAAACAAGCAAGAGGAGTTGGAATCGACTTGGAGGAGGAGTTTCTCTCCTCCAAGCCGGCGGCCAGCCCTAGGCCGAGTTGGGGAGGGACTCCCTCCCTCCCCTGGCGCGCCAAGACCCTCCCATCTATATAAGGAGGGGCAGGGCTCCCCTCCTAGGACACACAAGTTCCTATCTTCTACCTCCGGTTTAGAGCCGTTTTGGTTTAGAGCTTCTAATTGCTTTAGCCAGCGGTTTAGAGCCTTCTAATTGGTTTAGAGCCCTCTAATTGGTGTGTCTAATTACTAGACCACTAATAGCCTCTCTCATAAGCTCCACCATACTCGCTCCGGCTTAAGGCGAAGCCCTGCGGGATTTCCCCTCTACTTCCGGTACCACGCCGTTGTGCTGCCGGAATCTCGAGGAGAGTGCTACAACCTCCGCTGCCTGCTGGAACAAGGGAGAGGAAGGTCTTCGTCGAGTACCGAACGTGTGACCGACTACGGGAGCGCTGCCGGAACGTGGCGCCGGAAGGATCGTCTACACGATCTTGAGATCGGAAAGAGTACGACTACATCACCCACGAGAATCTGCTCTCGTTAACCGCTTTGGAATCTTCGAGGGTAAGTTATTCCATCGACTCGTTGCTACAATCTAGTAGATAGATCTTGGCTTGTTTGTTTGTATGCGATAGAAAATTTTTGTTTTCCATGCTACGAACCCCTACAGTTTCTACTAGGGAGAAAACAATAATCCTTTGTTCATAGAACAATCGTATTGTTTACCTTACACGCAGTTCGTAAAGCAATGATCTGTTGCTTGCAACTTAATACTAGAGGGGGTTCGGATGATAACCTGAAGGTGGATTATTAGTCATAGATGCAGTTGGATGGCGGTCTATGTATTATGTTGTATTTCCCAATCAAGTCTCAGAGGAGTCAAGATGATTAGTATATGCATGTATTGCTTTCTCGGTGTTTGTCAATTGCCCCGCTGTAATTTGTTCACCCAGCATGTTATTTATCTAAGGAGAGCCACCTCTAGTGAACTATGGATCCCGGTCCTTTTACTTTACATACAATCTACAATCTTTTACTACTTTGTGTTTACTTTCTGCAAACTTTTACTTCTTTCCATTCGATACGTTTAATCCTTCGTTTTCCGCAAAACACAGTGAGATTGACAACCTCATCGCAAGTTGGGGACAAAGTTACGTGGTTGTGTTGTGCAAGTCTCCACGTTGCTACTAGCATCGGTAGTGCGCCCTGCCAAAGCTCAGCTAGTAACACCTTTGGGGTGTTTCCTTGCTCCTACTGGTTCGATTAAACCTTGGTTTCATAACTGAGGGAAAACTTGCTGCTATATTCATCGTACCTTCCTCTTGGGGTTCCCAACAAGCTCTACGTCGAAAGTCGAGCGCATCAAGATTTTCTGGCGCCGTTGCCGGGGAGTCAAGGACATCTTCACAAGGGGAGTCTCTCATAACCAATCTCTTTACTTTGTTGTTTTTGTTTTGCTTAGTTTCTTTTTGCTTTGTTTGCTTGTTTTGTTCTTCCAAAACACAAAAAAATTTAGTTCTACTTGTTTGCTTTCTTATTTGAAAACCCAAAAAAAATGACTACTCTTCAAAACACTAAGTTGTGTGGCTTCACTAGCACCAACAACAATGATTTTATGAGCACTCCCATTATATCCATGAGAAGTGAAATCATGAAGTTTAAACAACTTGATAATGAGCATGTTTCTCAAGCTTGGGAAAGAATGAAATCTTTGGTAAAGAATTGCCCCACTCATGGACTGACTGCTTGGATGACCATCCAAACTTTTTATGCAGGATTGAACTATTCTTCAAGGAACCTATTGGATTCAGCTGCTGGAGGTACCTTTATGACCATCACTTTGGGTTCTACAACAAAACTTCTGGACAATATGATGGTTAATTATTCTGAATGGCATACTGAGAGAGCTCCACAAGGTAAGAAGGTAAATTCTGTTGAGGAAACCTCCTCCTTGAGTGATAAGATTGATATGATTATGTCTATGCTTGTTAATGGGAAAACCCATATTGATCCAAATAATGTTCCTTTATCGCCTCTTTGGTTGCTCAAGAAGAGCAAGTTGATGTGAACTTCATAAGAAATAATAATTTTGGCAACAATGCTTATGGTAATAATGCTTATAGGAACAATTTTGGTAACAACAATTATAAGCCATATCCTCCCAACAATGGTAATGCTTATGGAAATTCTTACAACAATAATAAGAGTGCTCCCTCTGAACTTGAAGTTATGCTTAAAGAGTTTATTAGTAAACAAACTGCTTTCAATAAAACTATTGAGGAAAAACTCTCTAATGCTGAAAGAAATATAGCATCTTTGGATAAAGCTCAATCTACTTTGAATAAAATGGCTGCTAAACCTGAAACTAATGAGAATCCCTTTGCAGCTACTAATGCCATACAAGTAAGAATTGATGAAAATGTTAGACTATTAGCTGAATTACATGCTAAGTGGGAAAGAGAAGATGAAATTGCTAGAAACATTAGCGTTTCTACTATTACCACCACTAGTGTTGAGGCTAGCAATAGTTCTACTACTTTAGATGATAAAGTTGATTTTGATCTTGATGGTTGCAACATATCTGAAGCTATTAAGTTCCTACAAAAGCTTGCTAAAAGTCCTAATGCTAGTGCTATGAATATGGCGTTTACAAAACACATTACCGATGCTCTCATAAAGATTAAGGAAGAAAAGATGAAACATAAAGCTTCTATTCCTATAAAACAAGAAGATGGTTGGGAACCCATCATTAATATGAAGGTGAATGACTTTGATTTCAAAGCTTTGTGTGATATTGATAGTAGTGTTTCTATTATGCCTAGAAGGATTTATGATATGCTTGATTTGTCTCCTCTTGAAGATTGTTATTTGAATGTCCCATTTGATGCTAATGCTAAAAAGAAACTCATGGGGAGTCTTAATGATGTTCTTATTATGGTTAACGATTCTTATGTCCCCGTTGATTTCTATGTTTTGGATGTTGAATACAATGCTTCTTGTCCTATTACATTCGGAAGACCTTTTCTTACAACTGTTGGTGCCATCATTGATATGAAAGAAGGCACCATTAAATATCAACTCCCACTCAAGAAAGGTATAGAACACTTCCCTAAAAAGAGAGACAAGATTTCTTTTGCTTCTCCTATGAAAACAAAATTTGGTCTTAATGCTTCTTCATTTGAGAACACTTGATTCTTTCTTTGCTTCTTATGCCTAACTTAAAGGCGTTAAAGAAAAGTACTTGTTGGGAGATAACCCAAGAGTTTTAGATGAGTCTTGGAAGTTATTACCTCTGTAATAACCTCTCCTTATCCTTTTTATTTCCTTTTTGTGCCAAGAGTAACCTCTAATGAGAGTGAAGTAATGATTGGGAAAGTTGCTGTCCCGAAACAGATTTTTGTGCTTCACCGTAAAAATTCCTGAGAGAGCTATGTATGTCGTATTGAGCTGTATTTTTTCGTGCTTCTGCCCCAGGTTGTTATCTAACTTTCGTTAGTTCAACACTTTTTGATTTGAGCAACATAAGGTTTTTGAAAAAATTCGTCTTTACCTGCTGGTCTGTTTTGACAGATTTCTGCCATTTTTCTGCATTTGCTTCTTGTTAGTTCCTTCTTGAGTTTCTTTGGGGAATTGAGATTTTTGAGGGAAGTGCTACAGTATATAGTGTTATAGTGGAATTTTATTTGTTGTTATAACTGAACCTTGAGACTTATTTATCTTAAGTGCACTAATGTTGCTAATGAGATTGTGTGAAGTTTTGTATGAAGGAAAAATTTCAGGTGTATGGAAGGAACGAGTAATGAGATAAAGGATGGACTAAAGCTCAAGCTTGGGGATTCCACGCGGGTCACCCTCAGAAATATGCAAGAAGTACAAGCGTCAAAGCTTGGGGATGCCCAAGGCATCCCCCTTCTTCATCAATAAAAACTCCAGGTTTCTTCCAAACGCTTCATTTTTATTGTTTCATGCACAATTGTGTTTTTCTTGGAGCGTCTTCTTTTTCATTTTTATTTTGGTTTTTAGTTTGCTTGGTTTGCTTAGTTTTCTGAATAAGTTGGTTGGACCCCCTCTTTCACACTTTGGTTTGCGAATAGTTTGGTTTGGTTTGGAAAAGAGTAGGAAAGTTCATACTTATGTGGTAAAAAGAGCTCGTTTTTGACTGTGGCCTATGTTTTGTCATGCCATGCTTGATATTGTTTTGGCTTTATGCTTAGTATTCTTTGCTGTAGAATGAATTGTTATAAACAATTGAGATTGCTTAATGTGCCTTGGATGAATCATGCGTTGTTTTAGCATATTAAAGCATAGTATAGTGGTATTCTCTTTTGATGCTTTATTTGGGTTGACTTGGCACATGCTCACACCATGTTATGACTATCTCAAGTCACCATAGCCTTTATGATCCTTTAGTTTTCAACTTGTAGTGTCACTTTATGCTTTGATCAATGATGTTTTGTCGCTCTGCATGATTATGGCCATTATTGCTCTCTTAGTTTGTCGCTCCCGGTCTTTTACTAGCCTCCACAACCAAGTATCAGTTCCACTCATGCATCCAACTCTCTAAACCAAGTTATTCCAAAGATTCCACCATACCTACCTACTAGCTTATGTTATTCCAAGTATATTCATGCTTTTGTTTACCTTCCTCTTGTTATGAGAAAACTAGTGATTAAAGCTCTCACGAACTTGATGGACACCTTACTTTACTTGCCTTTAATAAACTTGAACCATTGTGTCTTCTATGTTGTATATGCTTGCACTTATTTGTTGGGAATTAGCAGAACCACGCTTTCATGGGGAACGCTTTCAACATTGCACTTGGTACCTGTACCTAGTTCATATCATGCTCTTTTGTATATGGATGTCGTCGGTGTGAAATGAAAGGGGAGCTTGTAAGTCCATGGAGTTATGTATATGTGTTAGAGAAACGCTTGGGCCGCTGGTCTAATCCATGCTGACATGGTGGAAACCTGCAGCGTAACCATAATGAGCTGTCTATGAAGCATTCTTCTTATAAAAAAAAGAGTCCTATATTGAGAAAAAAAGAGAAAAGAAAAGAAAAAAAGAGATACTATGAAAAGAGGAAAGAGAGAAAAAAGCACCATATTCCTATGATAAATAAGAAGAATGCTGAGATGCTCGTTGTCTCCTTGCCTTGTCATTTTGATATGGGGATTCTTCCGTATCATCGGGCAAGGGGTACCCTGTTGGCGGTTCTCAATGATACACATGTACTTACAATGACAAGAACTTACCGGTGACTAAACTTGAGTAGCATGAGGAGCGGCCCTCGTATACAAGGGACATGAGATTTCTGACTTATACTTCGTCAAGCATGTACACCATAGTTTGTTCACTTTAACCTTAATCACTTCAAGATGCTTATGATAGGGGCAATGAGAGTTGAAAGCTATTAAGTACCATAATTTTTGGAAGCTCTTTATGAGACTTGAATCCCTACTTCCTTTTACAAAAGGCCTTTCTTCCACCATTATATTGAGTCTCCATCTTCTATCTTTATGCACTACTTTGAGAGCATAGTGGCCATTCTTAGTTCTATGTGCATTGTCCCAAGACTAGTTGATTGATGCATAACTTTTTATTGCTTGTTTGAAACTATTGTATCTAGTCACTCTTATGAACTTTGAAGGTGTCCTATGCATTTATATTTGCTACTCTATTGAGGGACAAGCTGAATACTTTTATGCTATTGATGCACTCGACGATCGACGTAGAGCTCGTTGGGAACCCCAAAGGAAGGTATGATGAGTACAGCAGAAAGTTTTCCCTCAGTTATGAAACCAAGGTTTAATCGAACCAGTAGGATCAAGGAAACACCCCAAAGGTGTTACTAGCTGAGCTTTGGCAGGGCGCCCTACCGGTGCTAGTAGCAACGTGGAGACCTGCACAACACAACCACAAAACTTTGTCCCCCACTTGTGATGAGGTTGTCAATCTCACCGTGTTTTGCGGAAAACAAAGGATTAAATGTATCAAATGGAAAGAAGTAAGAGTTTGCAGAAAGTAAACACGGAGCAGTAAAAGATTGTAGATTGTATGTAAAAGACAAGGACCGGGATCCATAGTTCACTAGAGGTGGCTCTCCTTAGATAGAAAACATGCTGGGTGAACAAATTACAGCGGGGCAATTGACAAACACTGAGAAAGCAATACATGCATATACTAATCATCTTGACTCCTTTGAGACTTGATTGGGCAATACAACATAATACATAGACCGCCATCCAACTGCATCTATGACTAATAATCCACCTTCAGGTTATCATCCGAACCAACTCCAGTATTAAGTTGCAAGCAACAGATTATTGCTTTACGAACTGCGTGTAAGGTAAACAATACAATTGTTCTATGAACAAAGGGTCGTTGGTTTCTCCCTAGGAGCAACAACACATCTAGTACCTTAGAGATTTCTATCACTTCCCCAGATTACCAGAGGCATGAACCCACTATCGAGCATAAATACTAACTCTTGGAGTTGCTAGCATCTACTTGGCCAAGATAGCTACTAACAACGGAAAGCATGCAAGATCTCAAATAACAAAGACATGATAGAATCAATAATCAATCTGAAATAGCATCTCAATATCCATCGGATCCCCGCAAACACAACATGTATGAATTACAAATAGATGATCTTGATCATGAACGAAGCTCACAAGATCTAAACATGAAAGCACAAAGGAGGAGAAACCAGCATCTAGCTACTACATGGATCCATAGTCCAAGGATGAACTACTCACGCATCACACCGAAGGCTTGCATGGTGATGAAGAAGGCCTCCAGGGTGAATTCCCCTCTCCGGCAGGGTGCCGGGAAGAGCTTCAGATCCCTCCCGATCTAGGGATGGAGATGACAGCGGCTACAGACTCTTTTGTGGATTTTTGATCGGGTACCTAGGGTTTTCGTCCCGAGGGAAACTTATAGGCGGAAGGAGAGGCCGAGGGGGTGCTGGGGTCGGCCAGACCACCCCCTGGCGTGGGCCAAGCCTGGCTGCACGGCCAGGTGGTGTGGCTGGCCCCTGGCCCCTCTCCGTCTCGTATTCTGGCACTTGATCCCTTCCGAAAAATAGGCACTTTGGCTTTTGTCCCGTCTAATTCCGAGAATATTCATTTTCTGACTTTCCTGGAACCAAAAACAGCAGAAAACAGGCAGCTGGCACTGTGGCTCTTGTTAATAGGTTAGTCCAAGAAATCATATGAAAAGTACTCCAAAGTTGGAACAAAACACAAGAAAGTGGATAAAACCAGGCATGGAACATCAAAAATTATAGATACATTTGCAATGTATCAACATCCCCAACCTTAACTCTTGCTCGTCCTCGAGTAGGTAAGTGATAAAAAGAAATAATTTTTGAGGTGACATGCACCATCAAAGACTTGATCAAAGTATTTGCAAAACATCAAAGCTGGGATCAAAGTACTTCAATCATAACATGAAAGACAAAGTTCTAGCAATAAGCAAAGAAACTATGATGCAACATGAAAAGGCACTAACAAAAGATTCATGAATAACAATGCTTTGCAAGACGTTTGTTTGTTTCACATAAAGAAAACATAGCATAATAGTATTCAGCTTGTCCCTCAATAGAGTAGCAAATATAAATGCATGGGACACCTTCAAAGTTCATAAGAGTGACTAGATACAATGTTTCAAACAAGCAATAACAAGTTATGCATCAATCAACTAGTCTTGGGACAATGCACATAGAACTAAGAATGGCCACTATGCTCTCAAAGTAGGTGCATAAAGGTAGAAGGTGGAGACTCAATATAATGGTGGAAGAAAGACCTTTTGTAAAAGGAAGTAGGGATTCAAGTCTCATAAAGAGCTTCCAAAAATTATGGTACTTATAGCTTTTAGCTCTCATTGCCCCTATCATAAGCATCTTGAAGGTGATTAAGGTTAAAGTGACACAACTAAGAGGATATGCTTGACAAGTTATAAACCGAAATCGCATGCCCCTTACTTACGAAGACCGATCCTCGTGCTACTCAACTTCCGTCACGAGTAAGCTCTTGTCATTGTAAGTATATGTGTATCATTAAGAACCGCCAACGGGGTACCCCTTACACATGATACGGGAGATTTCCCATAATCAAAATGACAAGGCAAGCAGACAATGAGCATCTCAGCAATCTTTTTATTTGCTATTTGCATAGGTTTTTATTGAGGATGCTTCATAGAGTGCTCATTATGGTGATGCTGCAAGTTTCCACCATGATTAGGCATGGCTTAGGCTAGCGGCCCAGGCGTTTCTCTAACACACATACAAACTCCATGATCTTACAAGTTCCACTTTTATTTCACATCATCGAGATCCGTAAGCAAAAGAACATAATATCAACGGGGTACAAAGTACAAGTGCAATGTTGAAAGCGTTCCCCATGAAACATGGTTCTGCTAATTTCAACTTATAAAGCGCCAGCATATACACAACAAAGAAGGACCCAATGGTTCAAGTTTATTAGAGGCAATAAAGTAAAGTGTGCCATCAAGTTCGTGAGAGCTTTAATCACTAGTTTTCTCATAACAAGTGAAAGGTAGACAAAAGCATGAATTATACTTGAAATAGCATAAGCTAGTAGGTAGGTATGGTGGACTCTTTGGAATAACTTAGTTTAGGGAGTTGGATGCATGAGTGGAACTCATACTTTGTTGTGGAGGCTAGCAAAAGACTGGGAGCGACAAACTAAGAGAGCAATAATGGCCATAATCATGCAGAGCGACAAAACATCATTGATCAAAGCATAAAGTGATACTAAAAGTTGAAAACTAAAGGATCATAAAGGCTATGGTGACTTGTGAAAGTCATAACATGGTGTAAGCATGCGCCAAGTCAACCCAATTAAAGCATCAAAGGAGAATACCACTATACTATGCTTTAATATGCTAAAACAACACATGATTCATCCAAGACACATTAAGCAATCTCAATTGTTTATAACAAGTCATGATACAACAAAGAATACTAAGCATAAAGCCAAAACAATATCAAGCATGGCATGACAAAGCACAGTCCACAGTCAAAAACAAGCTCTTTTTACCACATAAGTATGAACTTTCCTACTCTTTTCCAAACCAAACCAAACTATTTGCAAACCAATGTATGAAAGAGGGGGTACAACCAACTTATTCATAAAACTAAGCAAACCAAGCAAACTAAAAACCAAAATGAAAACGAAAAGGAAGACGCTCCAAGAAACACACAACTGTGCATGAAACAATAAAAATGAAGCGTTTGGAAGAAATCTGGAATTTTTATTGATGAAGAAGGGGATGCCTTGGGAATCCCCAAGCTTTGACGCTTGTACTTCTTGGATATTTCTTGGGGTGACACACGTGGCATCCCCAAGCTTGAGCTTTAGTCCATCCTTCATCTCATTACTCATTCCTTCCATACACCTGAAATTTTTCCTTCATACAAAACTTCACACAATCTCATTAGCAACATTAGTGCACTTAAGATAAATAAGTCTCAAGGTTCAGTTCTAACACCAAATAAACTTCCATTAGAACACTAGCTACTGTAGCACTTCCCTCAAAAAGCTCAGTTCCCCAAAAGAACTCAAGAAGGAACCAACAAGAAGCAAATGCAGAAAATGGCAGAAATCTGTCAAAACAGACCAGCGGGTAAAGACGAATTTTTTTGAAGACCTTCTGTTGCTCAAATAAAAAAGTGTTGAACTAACGAAAGTTATATAAAACCTGGGGCAGAAGCACAAAAAATTACAGCTCAATCCGACATACAGAACTCTCTCAGGAATTTTTACGGTGAAGCACAGAAATCTGTTTCGGGACATCAACTTTCCCAATCATTACTTCACTCTCATTAGAGGTTACTCTTGGCACAAAAAGCAAATAAAAATGATAAGGAGAGGTTATTACAGAGGTAATAACTTTCAAGACTCATCTAAAACTCTTGGGTTATCTCCCAACAAGTACTTTTCTTTAACGCCTTTAAGTTAGGCATAAGAAGCAAAGAAAGAATCAAGTGTTCTCAAATGAAGAAGCATTAAGATCCATACCAGAAATATTTTCAACAAGGCAAGGTATATCATCCAAATAAGTTCTAGAGGATCCTCTCTCAATGCTCTTAGGTTCACTATTCTCATCAAAAGGTTTTGCAGAAACAATTCAGTCAAGATTCTTTTCTATGGCATCATGTATTGCTACTAGTTTAAAGGGTATTGGTATCTTAGGTTCCTCCCCATTAGGTTCGGTTTTGTTCATCTTTTCTCGTGTACCAACAACATCTACACATGATCCTAGCATATTGAAACGTTCAAAAACTTTTCTAGCTTCCTTGGCAACATCATAGAACTCCTTAAACAAAGTTTCTAGAATAAAAACCCTCTTTTCAGGGTCCTCAATTTCTTTAAGCTTAAGAAACATTACTTGCATTAAGGGGTTGAGGTTAACAAACCTAGCTTCTAACATGTGAATTAAAGAAGCTGCAGCAATCTAAAAATTTGGAGCAAGTTCTACAAGGGATCTATCCTCAGTATCTTCATGTTTGCTAACATGATTAAAGAATTCTTCAATATTATCTTTCCCAATTATAGAACCACTACCAATTGAAAGGTCTTTCAAGGTGAAAGTAGGGATCAACATGGTGAGCTAAGGAAGGGGTGACAACTAAAGGAGACTTAATTTTTTGTGTTTTTCAAATAAGAAAGCAAACAAGTAGAACTAATTTTTTTTGTGTTTTTGATAACAAAACAAGCAAACAAAGCAAAAAGAAACTAAGCAAAACAAAAACAACAAAGTAAAGAGATTGGTTATGAGGGACTCCCCTTGTGAAGATGTCCTTGACTCCCCGGCAACGGTGCCAGAAAAGATCTTGTGCGGTGTTGACGTGGGAGTTTCTTCTTCTTCGTTCCCCGGCAACGGCGCCAGAAAAGATCTTGATGCACTCGACGATCGACATAGAGCTCGTTTGGAACCCCAAGAGGAAGGTATGATGAGTACAGCAGAAAATTTTCCCTCAGTTATGAAACCAAGGTTTAATCGAACCAGTAGGAGCAAGTAAACACCCCAAAGGTGTTACTAGCTGAGCTTTGGCAGGGCGCACTACCGGTGCTAGTAGCAACGTGGAGACCTACACAACACAACCACAGAACTTTGTCCCCAACTTGCGATGAGGTTGTCAATCTCACCGTGTTTTGCGGAAAACAAAGGATTAAACGTATCGAATGGAAATAAGTAAAAGTTTGCAGAAAGTAAACACAAAGCAGTAAAAGATTGTAGATTGTATGTAAAGTAAAAGGACCGGGATCCATAGTTCACTAGAGGTGGCTCTCCTTAGATAAATAACATGCTGGGTGAACAAATTACAGCGGGGCAATTGACAAACACCGAGAAAGCAATACATGCATATACTAATCATCTTGACTCCTCTAAGACTTGATTGGGCAATACAACATAATACATAGATCGCCATCCAACTGCATCTATGACTAATAATCCACCTTCAGGTTATCATCCGAACCCCCTCCAGTATTAAGTTGCAAGCAACAGATTATTGCTTTACGAACTGCGTGTAAGGTAAACAATATGATTGTTCTATGAACAAAGGATTGTTGTTTTCTCCCTAGTAGCAACAGCACATCTAGTACCTTAGAGATTTCTGTCACTTCCCCAGATTACCAGAGGCATGAACCCACTATCGAGCATAAATATTAACTCTTGGAGTTGCTAGAATCTACTTGGCCAAGATAGCTACTAACAACGGAAAGCATGCAAGATCTCAAATAACAAAGACATGATAGAATCAATAATCAATCTGAAATAGCATCTCAATATCCATCGGATCCCCGCAAACAAAACATGTATGAATTACAAATAGATGATCTTGATCATGAACGGAGCTCACAAGATCTAAACATGAAAGCACAAAGGAGGAGAAACCAGCCATCTAGCTACTACATGGATCCGTAATCCAAGGATAAACTACTCACGCATCACACCGGAGGCTTGCATGGTGATGAAGAAGGCCTCCAGGGTGAATTCCCCTCTCCGGCAGGGTGCCAGGAAGAGCTTCAGATCCCTCCCGATCTAGGGATGGAGATGACAGCGGCTACAGACTCTTTTGTGGATTTTTGATCGGGTACCTAGGGTTTTCGTCCCGAGGGCAACTTATAGGCGGAAGGAGAGGCCGAGGGGGTGCTGGGGTCAGCCAGACCACCCCCTGGCGCGGGCCAAGCCTGGCTGCGCGGCCAGGTGGTGTGGCCGGCCCCTGGCCCCTCTCCGTCTCGTATTCTGGCACTTGATACCTTCCGGAAAAATAGGCACTTTGGCTTTTGTCCCGTCCAATTCCGAGAATATTCATTTTCTGACTTTCCTGGAACCAAAAACAGCAGAAAATAGGCAGCTGGCACTGTGGCTCTTGTTAATAGGTTAGTCCAAGAAATCATATGAAAAGTACTCCAAAGTTGGAACAAAACACAAGAAAGTGGATAAAACCAAGCATGGAACATCAAAAATTATAGATACATTTGCAATGTATCAGCTATGTTTTCTTTATGTGAAACAAACAAACGGCTTGCAAAGCATTATTATTCATGAATCTTTTCTTTGTGCCTTTTCATGTTGCGTCATAGTTTCATGCTTATTGCTAGAACTTTGTTTTTCATGTTATGATTGAAGTACTATGATCCCAGCCTTGAATGTTTTGCAAATACTTTGATCAAGTCTTTGATGGTGCATGTCACCTCGAAAATTATTTCTTTTTATCACTTACCTACTCGAGGACGAGCAGGAGTTAAGCTTGGGGATGTTGATACATTGCAAATGTATCTATAATTTTTGATGTTCCATGCTTGGTTTTATCCACTTTCTTGTGTTTTGTTCCAACTTTGGAGTACTTTTCATGTGATTTCTTGGACTAACCTATTAACAAGAGCCACAGTGCCAGCTGCATGTTTTCTGCTATTTTTGGTTCCAGGAAAGTCAAAAAATGAATATTCTTGGAATTGGACGGGACAAAAGCCAAAGTGCCTATTTTCCGGAAGGGATCAAGTGCCAGAATACGAGACGGAGAAGGGCCGGGGGCCGGCCACACCACCTGGCCGCGCGGCCAGGCTGGGCCCGCGCCAGGGGGTGGTGTGGTGGCTCCTGGCACCCCCTCGGCCTCTCCTTCCGCCTATAAGTTGCCCTCGGGACGAAAACCCTAAGTGCCCGATCAAAAATCCACAAAAGAGTCTTTAGCCGCCGTCATCTCCATCCTTAGATCGGGAGGGATCTGAAGCTCTGCCCGGCACCCTGCCGGAGAGGGGAATTCACCCTGGAGGCCTTCTTCATCACCATGCAAGCCTCCGGTGTGATGCGTGAGTAGTTCATCCTTGGACTACAGATCCATGTAGTAGCTAGATGGCTGGTTCTCCTCCTTTGTGCTTTCATGTTTAGATCTTGTGAGCTCCGTTCATGATCAAGATCATCTATTTGTAATTCATACATTTTGTGTTTGTGGGGATCCGATGGATATTGAGATGCTATTTCAGATTGATTATTGATTCTATCATGTCTTTGTTATTTGAGATCTTGCATGCTTTCCGTTGTTAGTAGCTATCTTGGCCAAGTAGATTCTAGCAACTCCAAGAGTTAGTATTTATGCTCAATAGTGGGTTCATGCCTCTGCTAATCTGGGGAAGTGACAGAAATCTCTAAGGTACTAGATGTGTTGTTGCTACTAGGGAGAAAACAACAATCCTTTGTTCATAGAACAATCATATTGTTTACCTTACACGCAGTTCATAAAGCAATAATATGTTGCTTGCAACTTAATACTGGAGGGGGTTCGGATGATAACCTGAAGGTGGATTATTAGTCATAGATGCAGTTGGATGGCGATCTATGTATTATGTTGTATTGCCCAATCAAGTCTCAGAGGAGTCAAGATGATTAGTATATGCATGTATTGCTTTCTCGGTGTTTGTCAATTGCCCCATTGTAATTTGTTCACCCAGCATGTTATTTATCTAAGGAGAGCCACCTCTAGTGAACTATGGATCCCGGTCCTTTTACTTTACATACAATCTACAATCTTTTACTGCTTTGTGTTTACTTTCTGCAAACTTTTACTTCTTTCCATTTGATACATTTAATCCTTTGTTTTCCGCAAAACAAGGTGAGATTGAAAACCTCATCACAAGTTGGGGACAAAGTTCTGTGGTTGTGTTGTGTAGGTCTCCACGTTGCTACTAGCACCGGTAGTGCGCCCTGCCAAAGCTCAGCTAGTAACACCTTTGGGGTGTTTCCTTGCTCCTACTGGTTCGATTAAACCTTGGTTTCATAACTGAGGGAAAACTTGCTGCTATATTCATCGTACCTTCCTCTTGGGGTTCCCAACGAGCTCTACGTCGAAAGTCGAGCGCATCAATCTTACAAGTTCCCCTTTTATTTCACACCACCGGGATCCATAAGCAAAATAATCATGATATCAACAGAATATAAGTGCAATATTGAAAGTGTTCCCCATGATACATGGTTCTGCTAACTTCAACTTATAAAGCGCAAGCATATACGGAACAAAGATGGACACAATGGTTCAAGTTTATTAAATGCAAGAAAGTAAAGTGTGCCATCAAGTTCGTGAGAGCATTAATCACTAATTTTATCATAACAAGTTCAATTTGGAAGGTATATAAAAAAAGAATTTACTTGGAATAGCAATAGTGCTAATAGGTAGGTATGGTGGACACAAATGGCATAGGTTTTGGTTTAAGAATTGGATGCACGAGAAGCATTCCTTCTCAGTACAGGTTTTTGGCTAGCAAGGCTGGGTAGCAAGCATAAGAGTTGAAGGAAACAAACAAGCATACAAGTGGTAAAAAACAAACATGCAATCTTCCTTGGAAGCACAAAAGATCTTAACTAGAGAATACTAAACTTATGAGAAAATGAAGAAAGAAAGATGATGGAATTATATTTCTTTAAGAGTACTTTTATCTTTTTCATTAAATTCTCAAAATAGTGTTGCTACTATCCGAGCCAGGTTTGCCAAAACCAACTAAATTAACTCAATGATCCCAAAGTGATACCAATACTAATGACAAGATCAATCATATAACCATGAATTGAAAACTAATATAAGATATGCAAAAGAGTAAATGATAGAACTTCTCATTAATATTCCATAACGGCAACTCATACCAAGGGATACATAGATATCTAATGAGAGGGGGACACATCCATAATGCAAACCATCCTACATGATAACTTCTCTATTCATGATATGACTCTACTAAAAAGGTAAAAAGATAGAAGATAGTGATGTGATACCGCGACACTCCCCCAAGCTTGGAACAAACCAAGGGGATGTCAAAACCTGATGACGGATTACTCCTTCGGTGGTGGTGGTATTCTCTTGATGAGCTTTTTGATTAGTTTCCCCAAGTCCTCAATCTCGAAGGTGAGATTACGAATCAACTATGAGTTTTGCTCAATGCGGCTCATGATCATGTCGGGTTGCGAATTCCAGCTCTTGCGATTCTTTCCCCACTCTTCCTCCTTGAAGTCTTCTTTTCCTACATGGATAGGACGAGGCAAATCCCAATTGGAGGGTATTTTCTCCTTGGGCATATTCTGATATTGATGCTCATGGATAAGGGTATGGAAAATATTCTTGGTGCGTGGAGGAAGTGACCGTGGAGCCAGACAGTGACACGGAGGTTTCCCTCCAGTTGACATCCGTGCAGTCCTTTTGATCCTGGCAGGTTTTGCCAACACTCCAATGCTTGCAATGGTAGTGCCGGTGTGCGGATGTTAGCTTTGCTTTGCCTCCTCTTCATCTTCACTCTTGATCTCCTTCTCCTGCCCGTGGTCTTGGAGATCTTCCTCTATAGTCTCCTTTCGCTTATCCTTGGCGGACACCATTGTGCTTCTAACTTTCAAGAATAGTTCTTGGCAGAAATAGATCGAAACGAAAACACGACGAGAACACGATATACGAACCTCGGGGGATTCGGGGGATTATATATTACGAAGTTTTACAACAAAAGGAAGGTACTGGGAAAAAACGGGTCGAAGGCGGAGTCCGGGACAGCCACACCTCATGCTGGCGCGGCCAGGAGGGCCCGCGCCAGGGGGTGGTGTGAGCCACCCTGGCTCCGTTTCCGTCCCTCTTTCGCTTCGTTGCTTTCCTTGTTGGATAAAAACTCCAAAAATATAATTTGATAGAATTTTTGTGGAACTTTTCTTACTAGAACTGTTACCTATTCGAAAACGGACTCTGCAGGTTTCTGAATTTGGCATTTAGTAGATTCTTCCGGAGTCACCTCTTGAATAACAACAATATCTTCATCTTCATACTCATATTACTCGAGTCATGAAACCTTTCACTTTCTTATTACACCATTTTCTCCAATAACCTGGAAATTTCTTTCACACAATTCTCATTAGCAACATTAGTGTAAGCGGGGTAATAAACCTTTTAAGTCCAATTTCAACTAAAATCCATCAAATCATAAGCTACTAAAGCAACTCCTTCCGAAAACCCAAAAAGAATTCAAAAAGGAAATCGATTAAAGAAGCAAATGCAAGAGTGGCAAAATCTGTCAAAACAGACCAGCAGGTAAAGATCAATTTTTTAGAAAATCTTCTGTTGCTCAAATCAAAAAGTGCAAAACTAACAAAAGTTAAATAACAACCTAGGTCAGAAGCACAAAAAATTACAGCTCAATCCGACCTATAGATATCTCTCATGAATTTTTACGGTGAAGCACAAAAATCTGTTTTGGGATAGCAACTTCCCCAAATCTTACTTCTCTCTCATTAGATGTTGATCTTGACACAAAAAACAAACAAAAAGGATAAGGAGAGGTTATTACCGAAGTAATAACTTCCAAGGCTTAGAGAAACAAAAACAAATTGAAAGCAAAAATCCCAAAAAGTTGTTTCTTTATAGCCATTAAGATGGGCATGCTAATTTTAATGATGCTCACATAAGAATATGAATTGAAGTGAAAGAGAGCATTAAGAAGAAAAAATACACATGTTTAAGTCTAACCCACTTCCTATGCAAGGGAATTTTGTAAACAAACAAGTTGTTGAAACTAGAGGCTACTAGCATAGGAAGGCAAAAGAAGTGCAACATAAAAACTTTCAGCATAAAATAAGGAAACTTGATATATTTGAGGTGCATAAGAACAGTCTTCCCTCTCTCATAATTACTTTCAGTATCATGCGTAAACTTAATGATATAACTATCACAAGAACCCTTGTAGCAATGATCACTTATCCTAACAGAAAACACAGGGACACTAGCTCTCATAACATTACTTTATGAAACAATATTAGGGATATCCTTATAGAGGATAGTGTGTCCATCTTCTACATATTTAGTGACAAAGTCTTTCACATTTGCTATTATAGGTTCATCATTTTGTTCATCAGGTTCAACAGCTTTACTTGTACTTTTATTAACCATACTAGCTATCATAGAATGTTTCTTTACTTTAATTGGGAAAGGTATTTTCTCAATGTAAGGTTCAGGTAAAGCATGATTAGCAGTATAAACTTCAGTATTTCTTGCAGGAGCACACTTAGCAACATCTTTATATGGTTCATGATACTTATTCCACTTCTTTTTAGGGACTTCAATATAGGAAGCAAAAGCCTTAAAATAAGTTGCAATAGCTTGAGAGTCTAGACCATAAGCATTTTTAATATTTTGAAAGTCATCAGTTCCCATAAAAGATTCAATGCATTCATAATCATAATTTATACCTGAATTTCTTCCTTTGTCATTCTCCCATGCTTCAGAATTGTCTTGAATACGGTCTAGAAGATCCCATTTAGCTTCTTCTTCCATGCGTATAAATGATCCAGCACAAGAAGCATCCAATAAATCCTTATCATGAAGAGAAAGCCTTGCATAAAAGTTATTGATAATAATATTATTGGGGAGCTCATGAATGGGACATTTGAGCATTAGTAACTTCAATCTCCCCCAAGCTTGAGCTGTACTCTCTCCATCAAGAGGCCAAAAGTTGTATATTTGATTCCGATCTTTATGAATCTCACTAGGAGGATAAAACTTTGAATAAAAGAGAGGTACTATTTCCTCCCATTCAAGAGCTTGACCATTCTTCAGCCGCTTATACCATTCTTCAGCTCTTCCTTTCAGTGATAATGAGAATAACTTCTTCTTGACTTGATCTGTTGTAATACCTGGACACTTGAACAACCCGCATAATTCGTGTATAAAGAGCAAATGATCATCGGGATGGACAGTTCCATCTCCAACATAATAGTTATCCATAACACGATCAATAATTCTTGTAGGTATTTTAAAAGTATCATTCTCAGCAGGTGATGGTTCATCTACTACCTTAGCATTGGTAGTAGCATTACGAAATAAGAAACTCAATGAATTATCCATATTAAAAATAAAGCAACTAACAGAAGTAAACAATACTCACAGTAGAAGTTTCCTTTACCAGTTCCACTTTCCAATAGCGCTTCACTCCCCGGCAACGATGCCAGAAAATAGTCTTGATGACCCACAAGTATAGGGGGTGTGTCGCAGTATTTTCGATAAGTAAGAGTGTCGAACCCAACGAGGAGCAGAAGGTGTTGGCAAGTGGCTAGGAGCAGGAGTTCTCTGTAAATACTTAGCAAACAGATTTTTAGGGGGTTTTGATAATGCAGGTAAATAAAGTACGAGTAAATAAAAGACAATAAGAATAAATACAACAAGTGGCCCAATCATTTCTTTAGCAAAGGACAAGCCAGTTGTATTACTTAAGTTGACCAAACGTTCTCGAGGACACGTGGGAATTCCGTCAAGTGCTTTCGCTTCATATAGTTGATTAATCTTCTTTAGTTTGCTAAGTGTTGTGTGGGTGAACCTGTGCTAATGTACCGACCTTCCTAGGACTAATACATACTTGTGATTATACCCCTTGCAAGCATCCGCAAGTACAAGAAAGTAATTAAGGTAGAAACCTAACCACAACTTTAAACTCTAAGACCCTGACGTCCCTTGTGCAAAGGTTTCCTAGCGGGGGTTCAAGTTTCTGTCACTTCAGCAACCCCTATGATTAGTAGCCAAATACACAATGCATTCCCCTAGGCCCATATAGGTGAAGTGTCATGTAGTCGACATTCACATGACACCACTAGAAGAAGTACACCATAACTTAAATATCAAACTATTGAATCTTTCTCAACACAATTCCACTACTAACAATATGACTTCTCCCATGTCCTCAAGAACAAAACGAACTACTCACAAGACATCATATGGATCATGATCAGAGATGAAATAATGATGTGTAACAATCTGAACATAAACGATAATTCAATGGTTCACTCAATAGCATCAACTACAAGGAGTAATCAACACCGGGAAAGTTTCCCCTAAGAACTATGCAAGATTCAACCCAATTGTTATAGCGGTATGAAGTGGTGATGATGGTGCTGGTGGAGATGATGGTGGTGATGATGATGATGATCCCAATGAAGTCCAGCTTGATGGTGGTGTTGGTGGCGACGATCTCCCCTCTGTGGGAAGGAATTCCCCCGGCAGAATTCTGTCTGCCGGAAAGATCTTTCTCTCTCGGTGTTTTATGCCCCGCAGAGGCCGCGGAATCTTTCTGTGGTCGCTCCCTGAGTCTTAGGCTTTCGGGAGGATAATATACGCCAGAGGGGAGAGGCTGGAGTTGACCAGGGTGGCCACACCACCTGGTGGCGCGGCCTGGGGTGGCCCGCGCCAGGGGGTGGTGTAGGCCCCCTGTGGCCTATCTCCACTTCCCCTTCTGGCTTTCTTCGTCTTCTGAAAAAATAGGATTTTCCATGTATTTTCCTGGATTTTCTGATTTTCACGATTTTTGCCTCCAAACAGCACCTTTTCCATCAGAATCCTGACTGCAGCGGTCCATGCTCCAAAAGTCATCAACCATGCAAAAACAAATGAAATAACATAAGTATCATCTCTTAATATGAAAATATCAATGAATAATAGTAAATTATGACATATAATAGTGATGCAAAAATGGACGTATCACTTATGGATTGCGAAACCCAAGTCCACCTATGGCGGGAATCTGCTGCTCGAGCTAGAGCTGACACAACGCTGCAGTTTGTTCTCTCTTGGTATCAAGAGCTTGATCTCAACCTGCTTGAGCGCTTGCGCATCGGGTCAAAGTGGCCCAATGATCCGGAGTGCATTGCACAACACAAGGCTTGAGCGAACAAGCTTATCCTATATGCCTTCTGTCATGCTTGGAACGAGGGGCCGAGCTATCTTGATGTCATTGATGATGCCTACGTTTCTGATGGCGTGGAGGATGAGGAAAGTGAGTACGAGGCCTCCGAACTCGGCGACGATGCTGAAGATCCGGAAGATGAGGAGGACAACCCTGAAGATGAGACCGAGGCTAGCGCCCTGCCCACAGATGCCGAAGTACCTCCTCCATCGCCCAATGATTCGGCTTCTGCTGCTGCTCCTTGAGCACTAAAAACACTTAACAGTATTCGTCAGATCCCCGGAATGCCGGGTGAAGTTGTATTTAAGCACTGTGGTTTGGTTTTGCTACGATTACTATCGTTTGCTACTAAATTCTTAATGTTGGATTATCGTGGGCGAAGTCCCCGAGTTTCCTTTTCTTGTTCCCCCAATTTCATGACTTGGCTCGCGTCTACCTTGATTCGGTTTTCTGACTTACGAGTCCGAGGTTCAAAAAATTGATTTAACAATACTTGAAACTTTGAGATTATCTCAAAATAATCCGGTGAAAATAGAATGAAGTGAACAAGGGGTTAGTCCAAATAATAATTGTTAGCTCGATTACGTTCTTTTTTCCTTAGTCGTTTTTCGTGTGTTTTGCAATTCCAAACTTGTTCTCTTGCTTTCCACACTATAGCGGACAGAGGCCACCTTTTGACCAACGGGAGATTCCTTCCTTCTCTTGGAAGCCAAATGGTAGCCCGGCTAGCACTTGGCTAACCCGGCTACGAGGGTACCTGCATATTTAGTGGATAGACATGCCAACATATATTTCATGCCGACCGGATTAATGCGAGGCAAATACCCATCGGACCAGGTTACTCCGTAAGTCGGCCTGCCTTGAGATGACCCGACCAGCACTTGCTTTGACCGTGCCATACCTCGGCTAACTCGGCCTTTATACCCCGACGTGACCCTACCCGGGGTATCCCCCCAACACTAATTGACATGACTCACAAACCAAGAGATCATGAGACTCTTTATTACATGAAATTGAAAATTCACTACGAAGATGCGATAGTGTGGCGGCTTGAGGATGTCCTAATATTTGATGCCATAGATCCACCGAAGCAACCGTGGATGAGGGTTGGGTGGTGGTGGGAGCGCTGTTGATGGAGTATAGACCTCCAGAACTATTTAAGCGTGCGATCTCCGCCTTGGTCAGGTAATCCTTCACAGTCAAGCTAAAAGAGTCAAATTCTATGGAGACAAGGTTATCACGTGTAAATTGACGGGAAGAAATTAAGTTTTTGATGAGAGCAGGTGCGACAAGAACATCTCGAAGGAGGAGGGGTTTAGAAGCGGAAGTAATATGAGTTTGACCAACATAGTGAATAGGAATCAAAGAACCATCTCCAAGATTAATAGAAGAAAAAGGTGAAGAAGTGCACGGTGACAGCATATTACGCGAAGGAGACATGTGACTAGAAGCACTGGAATTGAAAATCCAATACATACCTAAGTTTCTTTGAGCAGCAAAGTTGTTCATGGCCTGGAGGAAAGCAACTTGGTCCTAGCTTAGCATTGTTGCAGGAGACTGAGTCGGTGGAGATGGTAGTGCTGACGCGATTGGTGGTGGCGACATCTGGTACATCGGATAGTGGCTGCCTGCTAAGGTGTTGTAGTCTGTTGGTGACGGGGTGCCGTAGGAGTAGTAGGATGGTGCAGCAACGTAGGCCTGTGACGGCGGACGAGATTCGAGCAGTCCAGGAGAGCCGGTGTGAGGGCGCATGCCCGACATCTAGGAGGCGGAGTGTCAACACCCGGATTTTTAATCCCGGATGCCCGTTATGCCATACCTCACAATCCCAGGATTACCATTTTTGCGAGACATAACGGATTGGATATCACAGTATATCATCCATTACAAACCATACATAAGGTTTTACACAAATAAGGATCTCATGATCCAGTCTTTAATACAACAAGCAGCGGAAATAAACGATAGCGTAGTGGTGGGGTCCATCTTCAGGGGCACAGGCAATGCTGACGAAGGCAGATAGTCCTAGTTATCATAGCCGTCCTGCTGACCATCATCTTAATAATCTCCTTCATAGTCTGGTCATGATAATAGCCAGGGACAAAAGCCATGAGTACTCTTTAAGTACTCGCAAACTACTACTAGCAAGGGTTATGATTCTAAGTTAAAGTGTTGAATTGAAAGAATAACTATCAAGTTAAGTTTGAAACCTAAGATGAGTTCTGAAGCAAGAAAAGATAAAGTAAAGTTCTAGAATCACTTAAGTGGGGAAGCTATTATCATCTACACAACCCTGTTGTGGGCAAGTCAAAGTTCATCATTCATTTCAAGTTATTTAGAAAACATCTGACAACGAAACAGTATGACCATTCCAACTGTCCATAACCGCGGATGCGGCTATTCGAATAGTTTGACACTCTGCAGAGGTGGTACACTTTCACCACAAGATTCGATACATCTGTCAGGGATAACCCTGAATCATCATACTTAGTATGCAGATAATCAAACATAACCTTCCCTTTACAGACCCTAGTACAAGCACCTCTCCTATGAGCATGGCCTCCCAACCATGACCATCCGTCATCTTGGGCACTGCATAGGTGGACATCATTGAGAGGTAGCCTCAGCTCAAACCTCTCCCGTGAGGGAATTAATACTAATGCATATAAATTTCCAGCTAAGCCTTACCCAATTCAGGTAATATGGTTGTACGGTAAATTTGGAATGGTATCGCATCCGAATCCAACCATCAGTTTTATAAAAGGGTTAAGGCTCATGCCTCATCATAATCATCATCATAAATCAATTGTGTTTCTCAACACATGTCAAAACATCTCAATAGAATGACTCATCATTCCAAGGTTTTCACAACTCATTTTCACCAAGTGTTCCCATCTAAAGTGACTCAAGTTTGATCTATTCTAAAACACTAGGTTAAGAGTGTTCACTAAGGTGGAAAGGTGGAATCAATCTCATGCCATAGAATGACATCTGAAGGTTTCTAAGTAGGTCAAGTTTTATACTCTTTATGCTACCTTCAAAATTAATTAAAGAACTTTGTGTAAACTAAGGGGGTGTGATCAAAGTATGCTTTAAGGCATCTTTACTAAACTATCTAGTTTTATTCTAGCTTGCTACAATAGCTTACTAAAGCATATTTGCAAGGGTTAGCTTGCCACTAATAGCTTGCCTTGGTTGGTGCAGTGGTTGAAGTTTTCTTCTTCTTCTTGGTAGAACTCCTCCTCCTAGAAGGCTTGGTCGGTACTAGCGTCTAGAAATACATAGGGAGTGCACAATCACCAAACAATACTTAACTTAGGCTAAGTAGTATTCTAAACCACACAATTGATGATCTATTATCATCCCAAACATCACAAGTTTTAATTCAATAGTTTCAACCTTTTTATTTTGGAAAAGTAATTTCTACTCATTGAAATATTAACTATATTTTAATATTCACCACCAAAATATGGGATCCTGTGGACACATGTCCTCACCACATATTCTAACATGTGGGAATGAGATTTAAAGGTTGGATCAATATTACTTTGGTTTAAGTTCATTATTTAATGATTTAAAGTGACTAGAAATGCCTATATAGTATTATTTTGGTACTAGTCCAAAGTCACTGCCTGTAAACCTTAATATTATTACATATTTGGATAGATATGATGAAATGTGATTTTTGAGAGTTGGAATCAACTCAAAATCTAACTTGGTTGATTTTACAAAAATGTTTCAAGTTGCAAAAGCTTTTGTCTTCTTATTTTTATTAGGAGAAATCTATAACTCTAAATGAATTAAACCCAACGGGCTTGGATAGAGCATTTCAATACCTTTCAGACAAAATTAGTTTCATGTAATTTGGATTTGTCAAACTCACAGAATTGAATTTTGAAATACTGGACAGAAACTATATTCTAACTAAAAAGAAAAACCTAGATTTGAATCTACGGGCTTGCGCGGGAAAGGAAATGGGCCGGCCCAGTGGCGCTACGCGGCACGGGGCTCAGCTGACAGGGGGGTCCACTTGTCAGCGGCTCTTTAAAACGCGAAACAGTACGCGTGATGTGGGCCGTGCGATTAGAGGCTAGATCTACGGCTGAGGGTCGTCGTCGACGACGGACGGGTCGCCGGCGAGCTCGAACCCTAGCGGCTCGGTGGGGGTCTACTGGGGGCATACCAGGGCTCCAGCGGGGTCGGCGATGCGGGCGAACGAAGTGGAAGACGACGGCGAGGCGAGGCATGGTCGCGGCGGAGCTTGGGGTGGCCGGAATCAACGACACCCTTCTTCTCCAGAGGCGGCGGCTCCGGCTCCAATTCCGGCGAGCTGCTGCTCCACTTGCTCCGGCGAGGGGTGGTTGAGGTTCAGAGAGGTGAGGGGAGTGAAATGGTGTGAGTCTTTAGTGCTGGGGAGGGCTCCTTTTATAGGCTCGACGGTGAGACCGAGCGGGATGGGCGGTCGACGGTGGCGACATGGCTACGGTGAGCTAGCGGCATGGCTGGGCATGGCGATCGATGGGCGGTCCCCTGGCGGTGCTCTAGCGCTTCAATGCGGCCGTAGGGGCGGTGGCATGCGGTCGGGGTGAGGTGGCGCTCTGCGCGGCCGAAGCGGCTGTGTCCACGGCGAGCGGTGGCTGTGGGGCTTTGGGCGGCGAACGGAGGTGTCTGGGGTGTTCTCTAGGTCGAGGCGGAGCGGTGGGCGCGGGCTGGTGTCGAGCGGCGGCTTGTGCACGCGGGGACAGTGCGCGCTCTGCGGGCGGCGTCGGCATGGTTCGGTGGCACTAGGCGTGGGTTCTCCTCTGTGGTCCATGGCTGGTCTTGGCTCGGGCAAGGGACAGAGAGGGGCGGTGCGGTGCTGGCTGCCTCCTAGACATGGAGAGGGGGAGAGGGGTGGTCTGCTGCAGCGGGTGCAAGTTTGGCCGGCGAGGCATGGCTCGGGTCGGCATGGCATTGTTGCTAGGGGTGTAGGGGATGGGTGTTTAGGCTTTGGTTAGATCATTGGGAGACAGAGGGAGTAAATGGGGATCAAATAGGGGCAAAACTCTGTTCAAAACAGTGAGCTAGGATCAGAGGTGTGATTCTGCCTGCCAAGTGTTTGATGAAATGGCCGCAAGAGAAAAAGTTTTGAATTTTGAGTTCAAAATTCTGGGTGATCTCCACTAGTGATAGGTAGTCTTTGGTTGCAAGGGTTTTGAAAATGGTGCTCAATTTGATGGTTTTTGAAATAGGGGTGATCTATGCATATGCATTAGATTTAATTTTAAACTGTCATTTAAAATAGTTTACAGAAGGTTTTTAGTAGATCAAAAGGTGGGCCTTGGTACCTCATTATGTGTACTAGCAAGGGGTGTAAAGATCAAGAATTGTTTCTGTTAAGAATTGAGTACTAGGAATAGCCAAAGTAGGTATGAGAGTTAAATTTGTCCAAATGACCATTCCTTTATTTTAATTTTTGATTTGATTTTATTTAGAAAAAGTTCGGGAATGATGTAGATGATGTTTAAATCACCTAAGAAACATTTTAGAAGCAAAGGATCACACAATCATGGCAATTCAAAACAACTCCTATTTTAAATGCACACATATATGAATGCTTTCATTTTAAATTTGGAAAAGTTTTTGTTAACCCCATTTTTGGATGACTTGATCTTGATAAGCTTGGATTGAAGTTTTGGGATGTTACACGGAGTAGGCTGGTGGGGCGCCAATCAGAGCAGGGGCAGCCTAAGGCATGGACCATGCCTGTACTAGTCCTGTCCATGGGTCATGTGGAGGGCGCCTGATGAGCCACGCTAGAGGCGATGGAGCCAGAGGTGAGGCGCCACTTGGAGAAGCCGAGGCTGATGGTGCTAATGAAGATCGTGGATGTCGGTAGATCGGCCTAGTGCCGCTGTAGTTAGGACAAGGGGCCAGCCAGGAGACGGTTGCACCGATGTTGGAGGAGGTGGCGCAGTTGGGGCAGGTGCAGGCGGTCGCGGGATGGCCGCAAAAACTTGGGGGCGAGACTCCTTTTTGGTGATGGCGCGACCAGCCCATTGCAGCATAGAGCGAACCTCGGCGAAAGATGGTCGGGGCCGCATCATGGGAATGAAGGAGGCTTGCTTCTCAAAACGTTCACTGAGCCCGACGAGCAGGACATTGATGAGTTGACGATCGTCGATGGGGTCGCCGAGTTCGCGGAGCTCATTGGCGGGAGACTTGAGCTGCTGGCAGTGGACCCCCACTGGAGAGTCGCCTTGAATGGTGTTGCGGAGCTCGGTGTGGAGGGTGTTGACGCGAGCATCGACGTTATCCTGAAAGAGTGACGGAGGGTTGCCCAGAGCGTGGCGGCGTTGGAGGCATCGCGGGAGAAGAGATTGAAGATCTCGGTGGACATCCGTTGGTAGATCCATTGGATGACGGCGAGGTCGTCCTTCACCCAACGAGGATTCGAGGGCTGGGGGACATGGTCGGTGTTGACGTGGCCGAGGAGATTGCATCGGCCTAGATGAACTTCGAAGAGATGACGCCAATGGTAGTAGTTGTGTTTTTGTAGATCTAAGGTGATTGGAATAAACGTGCTAACATGAGAGATAGTATCAACAAAGTGGATGGTGGTGGATATTGTTGGGGCAAGAGAAAGAGTAGAGGATGAAGAGGCCGCGGTAGAAGCTTGTTTGGAGGCGGCGAGGGTGGCGCCCCGCTCGAAGTATCCGGGCGGCGGCGGCGGCAAGGTGGTTGGTTGGGTCATGCCCTAGATCGAACTAATCTGATACCATGTAGAAATATAATTATGTCATAATAATTGATATTTTTTAAGAGATTACAAAGGGTATATATAGGTGACCGGCCGGGTAAACCCTAACTTATGTTACAAGAAAAACCAAACCGATTTATAATCTAACAGTGTCAGTTCCTGACCCATCCACCTTCCTTCTTTAAAACCTGAGAAGTTCCATCAGAATTGATCTTACAAATCCCATCGAGCCTGACAGCCTGTTGCTGGTTTTTTTTTTTAGTGAAAATATATTTCCATTCACCGACATACTTGAACACCATGGATCTCCGTAATCCACCTTGTTTCGCTCAGCCAAAGAAGCAAACAAACAGCACGAGAGAACTGACCTCATCCGGCAACTGCAGTGCACAGCTAGAAGGATTTTCTTTCTTTTTTTTCAGTGGTTTGCAAAGCAATGTCATGCCCTTGTATTATTCGTCTTGTATTTCTGCTTCCGTATCCGGCTGTGACTGTGTCAAACAGCAAACAAAAGAGTCCGCCCGAAAGATTAAAGGAGTCCGACTGCTTCTTGGTCAAGACGATTAGAACGGGGAAATATAAACGCCAACATACGTGCAGCCCACTCGCCTGCACCCACCTCAGATACATCTCGCCATAATGAAGAAATCGGCGGCTGCCACGCTCCCGGACGACGTCGTGGTCGAGATCCTCGCGCGTGTCACGGACCCCGCCGCCCTCTTCCGCTGCGGTACGGCGTGCAGGCGGTGGCGCGCCCTCGTCGTCGACCCCTCCTTCCTCGACCGCCGCTGGCCAGATAACTCGCACGACCTATCGTGCCTTCTCGGATTCTTCGTCCACCGGAAAAGTCTAAAGGAAGAGGTCGAGGGGATTCTGCCAAACCCGCTTCGGTCCATCCTCCCGGCGCCCCCATCGCCGCTCGGTCCTCCGCACCGCTTCCTCGGGTCACGCTTCCACCATGTCCTCGACGCCGCCGGCCGCATCGACTTCTCAGACCATGAGATGCAACCGCTCGCGTCACGCCGTGGTCTCCTTCTGGCGCGCCTCGTACCGCCCACTGTTCGGGAGCCAGGCACCGTCCAGTTGGCGGTGTACAACATGTTCGCCGGCACATGCAACGTGCTCCCTCCACTGGAGTGCGACGGTTTTTCTTACATCCTCTGCGGCGCCGTTTTGACAAGCGCAGACTGTTGCCCAGACGACATACAACAGATGCCATCATCATCATTGCCGCCTCACTCGCCCTTTTTCAAAGTGATAATTATGGGCATGGGCAAGCTACGCTACAAGCTCTATGTGTTCTCGTCATGTGACGCGAGCTGGAGGGCGCCAGTTGAGTGCCGCAACATTCCAGAGCGACGTGTCTGCCCATTGCAGATGCCACGTGGCACCGTCGTGTGTCAGAGCAAGGCACATTGGCTCTTTGTTGACCTGTCATACTTCTACACCCTTAGTGTGGGCGTGGACACACACCAGGTCTCGTTAGAGAAGGTCCCATTATCGGTACCACCCAACACTTATGCTGCGTCGCGGCTTTCTGTGGGCGTCGGTGGGACACTAAAGCTTCTTGCTCTACGTACACAAAGCCTCCAGCTGGAGATCTGGACAAGGGAAAACAATGGACCCCAGATATCGGATGACGCCGCGGTGACTACACGCTGGCTGTGTACTCAGGTCATCGACATCGAAGAACCCAAGGGAAGTCAGATTAACTCGGTTATATGGATGTACACGGGAGAGAAAATTGGTAGGTCACTCAGGTTAGCCAACTACTGGGGCACGTACATGGTCGACCTCGAAACTAGGACAATAATTGCCGAGGAAGTTGCATCAGGCCACATTTGTAGCCTCACGTATATACGTAGTGTGCCATTCGAGATGCATTGGCCAACATTCTTTACATCTCGGCTTGGTACGCTGCGGCAAGGCAAAATTAACAACCACATATACTTGTTGGATGAACTATAAATTTCTTTGAGCATGTGTTTGCTTATAGCTTGGCCTGTGAAGAAAATAGTTTTTGACTCATGAGTGTCTGGTTGCCTCCCAAAGAGCCATGAGACATGTTAAAGTTCTTGTATTTGTGAACACCAGATTTAGTGGTGCGCCTTGGCGCTGCGCACGATCCCGTTGAACCCTTGCCAATTTTACGTTTTATATAATGGCAACAAAAACCATGGATGGAAATGATAATAATACACTTTTGGATAACAGTAGTGAATGATAATCCTAAAATTTAGAAAAAATATAAGAAATATTCCCATACTTTATCATAAGTTAAATATATAGTACTTAATAGTGCATGATAACAAGCTGTGATCAAGTGTTTTCCCTTTCTGTTTGACTTGTTTTCTCCTGGCATGAGCAAACTCTAGTTGAGTAGTTGCTTTTTAGTCCTGTGCTCTCGAGACATGACGCTGCTGTATCTGGTTTCGTTTAATCAATGGAAGGGGGGGACTTCAGTCCAGTCCCCTATTATTCCTCTAAAAAAATGGCATGCCTTTGTCTTCCTCGTCGTGTGTTTCTGCTATTGTATCCGTGACCGTATATCAAACGAGTCCGCCCAGCATTCAGACTGGCCGAGTCCGACGGCTTCTTGCTCAAGACGAACGGGGAAACATAAATAAACGCCTAAACCTACGTGCAGCAACTCGCCTCCCTCCTCGATCACCATGAAGAAGGCGGCGGCTGCCACGCTGCCGGAGATCCTCGCGCATGTCACGGACCCCATCGCCCTCTTTCGCTGCGGCACGGCGTGCAAGCGCTGGTGCGCCCTCGTCGTCGAGTCGACCCCTCCTTCCTCAACCGCCGCTGGCCAGAGAACTCGCCCGACAGGTCCTTCCTAAACCCTAAACCCTAAACTCGTGCATCCTGGACGGTGGCATCGGCGGCGTCGACTTCTCCGACCATGTGATGGCTCCGCTCGCCTCACGACGTACGTGGCCTCCTCCCTGTGCGCCTCCTACCGCCAACTAATCAGAAACAACCAAGCACCGTCCAACTCGTAGCATACAACATGTTCGACGGCGCCTATGACGTGCTCCCTCGACTAGACTGCGACGACGATTTTTCTTACATCCTCGGCAGCGCCATCTTAACAAGCGCAGACTGTTGCCAGGACGACATACAACAACAGCGACAACAACAGCAACAGACATCATCACAGTCGTTCTTGTCCTTCTTCAAAGTTATAATTATCATCAGGGGCAAGCTACGCAACAGTCTCTATTTGTTCTCTTCCCGTGACGCGAGCTGGAGCGCACCTATAGAATGCTGCAACTTTGCAGAGCTACGTTTCAATTGGATATCGATGCCCCGTGGCACCGTCGTATGTCAGGGCATGGCACATTGGCTCTGTGTCCACCGTGTCAGGCTTTTACATCCTTAGTGTGGGCGTGGACACACATGAGATCTCGCTAGCGAAGATCCCAATATCGGAACCACCCACCGCTTATGGTCCATCGCGGCTTTATGTGGGCACTGACGGGACACGAGCAGAGCCTCCGACTAGAGATGTGGACACAGGAAAATCATGGACATCAGAGATTGGATGGCACTACACCATGGCTCTGCACTCGGGCTATCGATATAGAAAAACCCAAGCCAAGCAAGATTGGCACGGTGATATGGATGTTCCTTGGAGAGAGAATTGGCAGGTCACTCATGTTAGCCGACTACAAAGGCATGTATATGGTCGACCTCCAAACTAGGACAATTGACGAGGAAGCTATAGGACAATTTTCTAGCATGGTGTATATATGTGGTGTGCCTTTCGAGATGGATTGGCCAACATACTTCACATCTCGGCTTGGTATGCTAGGGCAAAGCCAAAATTAACAATCACATGGATTTGCTGGGAGAACTCTAAATTACTTTGTGCATGTGTTTTATTATAATAACTTGGGTTGTGAAGAAACAATTTTTGACTCACGAGTGTCTGGTTGCCTCCCAAGAGCCACACGGCTGGGACATGTTAAAGTTATTGTAGTATTTGTGAACATGCTAATCCGTGATTTTGGCGTCTGCAATATGACATTTTGTAAGTGATACCGGCCTATACAAAAATTGTTTTATCCAAATGAAACAGATCCGGAACTGGTGGCTGACATTGTTGGAAACGCCATGGCCTCACTCAACTGAAGCAGAAACAGAAAGGGCTAGCATAAACGCCATGGCCGTGAGCTGAACCTAAACTCTGCTTGCTATTTGTCTGTCTATCTTCTTCTTGTTCTCTTCCTGAAATCAAATGAAATCTTGTAGGCCTCACGTAGGCGATCATACGGGCAAGGGGTTGTTACAATTTTCCACAAGGTCTTTCATTTTATCATGTCTAAACTTTTGCTGAATTTTGTATCGGTCAACGAAACTGAACCGCTATGAACAATTAATTGTATCAATTTATTCACACACATTCCTGACATGGTGTCTAGTTATGAGAATATAAACTGATTAGAGCGTGGACATATCCGGAACTGGTGGCTGACATTCACTACCCCCTGGCCTCACTCAACTCAAGCATATGCAAAAATAACCCTATGGCCGTGGAAACCCAATTCGGCTCACCGGTGAAATCACTAGTAGAAATAGGACCTTTTGTCCCGGTTTGTAAGGGGTTTTAGTCCCGGTTATCCAACCGGGATGGGGCAATTGGGACTAAAGCCCCAAAGACGGTCTACGTGGCATCTAGAAGGTGTGAAAACACATTTTAAAATGTCAAAAAAATCCAAAAAATATATATATATTTGCATGTACATCTAGATATTATATGTTTGTCCACAAGTTTCCATGAAAAAAGAACAGTTCAGGTGTCCCATATAAAAAAGACAAATATTTATAATGGGTTCGTTTGCACTCAGGGAGCCCGGACACCACCTCCGCCAATTGCCGTGAACTGAAGTATTGATCCACCCCTGTCATTCACCTGCAGAGTTAACGTTGCTACTGACTGCGTGAGGAACATCTGGAAAATGGCATGGAATAAAAAGAATGGCAATCGGCTATACAGTACAAAAACTCTATTCTCCAGCCGACAAGAAGCATATTGCTAGTTTGCTGCTTCTTTTCTCTCAAAATTCTTCACTACACTTCGATCTTGTTGACCCTGAAGGAGTCCATGACTCTCCTCAGGTCGCCCTCTTCCTCCAAGAGCACCCGCTCTGGTGACTGCAGACGGAGCGCGTACAGCCTGTTGTTCTCGACGCCGAGGACCGTCAGGTAACGCCGGTCCCACTCCAGACTCTGCACCCTGTCTTTCGGCATCACCGCTAGCTCGTTGTTGCTAGCATAGGATTTTATGTTCACCTGGAAGCACAAGGTAGCAGTACATCTCAAACATTCAAGCAGGATTCAGCTAACACGGCCGAGAACACCATTAAAAGTGTACTTGTTGATTAGATCATAATATCTGCATCTGACTATTCTGAGCAGATCATAATATCTGCATCTGACTGTTTGATTTACCTCGACTTCGTAGTAGAGCTTGCCATCATCTCCAACCTTAGACGATGCTGACAGCACATTTGACTCGCGTCGAACGCCCAGCCATGTGGACCTGAACTCCGTCAGGTACTTGCGCATTTAGCCTTCTTTCCTCCGCCGTCAAGGCTATCTATCTACAACATTTGCACATCTCTTTGATTTAGCATATCTCTTTCATTTGCACATGTTTTCTATATTTGTCATCTCAAATCACATATTAATAATAAAGTAACCATGTCTTAACCAAAATAACACCTTACATTTTGGACTGGTGCACTATACAACACAAGCATCACAACAATAACCGCTGATTTCCCACCATCTTAAACAGACCAGATCTCTGTCTTCTCGGGACAGCTGTCCAAGTAACTTTGACCTCCAGTTGAGCAGAACCCATCTTACGATATATCACTTCATCAGAATGTCCTAGGGTGAGGACAAGGTGTTCAAATACGTCACCACCAACAAAAAAGACCGCCAACTTCTGATCCAGTGAGACAGCCATCACACTACGGGTTAACGGAACAGATGCACCTTCCCCGAGCACTACTGTCTGAGTTGCTGCTGCTGCTTCGTACAGGATGATATGATCCTTAAAATTTCCAGGAGTGGAGGCATACACTTTCGACAGATTACATGGTCCCTTCAGAATATTAATTGCTACGGTAGCTTCCACCGGGTGGTAAACAAGCGCGCATGACAATTCCATCCTACTCAACCAACTAATTCGCAAGAGATTCATGGCAGCAGTCTCCTTATCGGTAGGGAGCCTTACCCTATTGAAAAGTACTACACCCTTGCTAAAATCTTTAGCTGCGCCTCCATCACACCTGATCTTTAAATCAAACTCAAAATAAATTTTGTCTGCCGGAACAAGCGCTCGACATGGATCTATCAAAGATAGTATATCATCCTGCAAAAGGATTTAGGCAAAAATAAAAAATCATGTCTCGTGAGAAAGTGTATATCATCCTGGAGATAAATTTTGATGATTACAACTAGCATAACTTCCAAGGCTGCTCTAGTAAACGACCTATGAAACACTTGCATGTTCACACATACACACCACCACTATAAATTATTAAAATTCCAGTACAAAGGGGTAAATAGTAACACTTCCTAATTATTGATAAGAATATCAAAATGTCTGATAAAAGTCCATTCAGATAATTAAGAAACTATGTTGACTAAATAACACTTGGACATCATGACAGCAGTTAGATGGGACAATCAATGGTACAGTTATAAATTACTAGAATGGTATTTCATGGAACCATTCAATATTTGAAGTCGATCAACTATCATGTTCAGTAAATTTCATCACATTATACAATGATCACAAGGAGGATCCAGTGTTGCAAGAAACAAGGTTCTTGTACAAGCAATAAAGAAATGCGTGGTTGTAAAAACTAGCACATTTTGGCATACATTTTTCAGGACACATCAACTGATATTCTTACAATTAAAAACACGACAATTTGTTTTTACATTTATTAGTAAAAGAGAAGTTCAACAACATATTTTCTGGGACATCATCTGCTTCGGAAATAAAGGTGGACTTCCTCCATCAAGAAATATAGGGTACACATATTTTAGAACTTTGATCACTAGGATGGCTAAAAGTATGATTACCATGTGAGATAAATATTTTCATATTTTCTCTACAATATTCTTTATGTTATATACTTCTTCCATTACAAAATAATTGAAGTTCTAGGTTTTGTCCTTAGATAAGCTTCTCTAAGTTTAACTGGATTTATTAAAAAATGTCAATATCTGTAACATCCAATGAAAAAATAACGTGCTATAGCGTCACTATAGAGAACCTGGAGAGTCCGTGCTAATCTTGAAATAACATGCTAAACCACGCTAAATAGCGTATATAGCATATGGAGGCGCAAAATCTATATAGTATGAAAATATATTGTATAATGGATCTAACGAAAGTAAATATGTGTTCTAGATATTGATATACTTTTCTATAAACTTGGTCAAACTTAACTTAGGAAAAACCTAGAACTTCAACTATTTTGGACTGAAGGGATCATCATTTACTATATAAAAGCATTCTACAAGCAAAAAAATTCTAGTCAAAATTGTGCATTAGACTGCAAAGAGTCAATCACGCCTTACATTCCCCAGGAGACGGAATATTAAGCAACGGTTAACAAGGTGAGGAATAAGAATACATACCTGCGATCTGATAAGTTGGGGATCATCCCTTTCACGCCTAAACAAATAGACACATCTATAGTCGACTTCATCCCTTGCAACAATGGTGCCAAATACGTTGACTGGAAAGCCAACATCTGATTCCCGTACCTTCACGGAAATGACATTCACGCATGTTCGCACGATTGAATCACGCATTGGTGAGGGTATCTTGTGAAGCGGTGGGCCACGACAAAAGTTAGCTGTAAACAAAGGCCATAATAAAAAAAATTAAATCCAACATGAAATGTATACAATGAGTGGCATCCAGTAAAAGACCAATAAGAAGATTAATAGATAAACTGATCATCAAAATACTCACACTCTTCATCATGGTTAAACAAGGCTACGTTGTACAAGTTAAATCGATTGCATATAAAATCATTGAGCTTAGGATCATATTTAGTAAAATCTTGGGAGCGAACTACGTGAAGAGCTCGCAGCGCCTTCTCCTCCAATTCAAGCTCGGTCAAACATGGCTTCTCAACGGGGAGAATTGGCACCCCCTATTCGTCCATGACACGAAGGAACGTGATAAGATTTTGTTGTCAATCCGTCTCAAAGTCACAGGGTAAACAAGAGTAGGCGATGGTTGTATTTTGTTGTTGATGTCACAATAATAAAAAGTTCATAAGATAGTATCACTCTATAAAGCGCTAAAATCACATTTCTTGCATCATAAGAGTAGATCAATCAGGGAACATACCACAAGGCTCCGAGGAGAAGTACATGAATGTTGAGACTGCTGCGCTATTGTTTCTTCATCCGACTCCGGAGTGAATACACTCTTTATACTGAAAATATTGCAAATATCAAAAGGAGATTTCCCTTTTATCTTACAAGCAATAGGGTGGCAGAGCAGGCCAATGAGTTCACGGATTTGAAGGTAATGTGAAGCCTGTAAATTGTAAGGCAAATGTAAAAAAATGATAGAAATATGGCTCGAGCACATAATAAGAGCTAATAGTATGCACAAGAGAGAAAACAATAGCGAGGTAAGAACATTATATAAGTATAAAGTAGGCATTCATCACAAAACTATTACATACTAAAAGATGTTATAACCTAAGAACACTACGGGAAAATAGATCTTTGTACAAGTACTATATTTTGTGCAAAGGATGTGTGCATAGCTCACCAAGATGAGATCATAAAGGGTCTCGTTGTCGATAGAGGTGACGAATTCCGCGTCCCAGTCGGGGTCGTGGCCGGAGGCATGCTTCTGGCAGTAGCATATGACCTTGGAGAGAGTGTTGCGCTGGACGGCGAGGCGGATGGGCTTGTACTTGGTCCGATCGCCGTCAGAGGGGATGATGTAGTTGGCGGAGTCGTACTTGAGATTATCCTGGATAATCAAGGACTGGCTGGCCTCCAGTTCAGGCACCACGAATTCCATGCCGTCCCTACTCCGCAACATGACCATATTCTGCTTCTTTTCTTCCTCCCCATCGGCCGCCATGGACCCTCTGCTCGATTAGCAGATCGATCGGGTGTTCTTTTAGCTGGGAGAAAATAGGGTCTGTACCATTAAAAAATTATATATTACCATCAAAAGATCAATGTTTATGTCTATATATACCATCGAAAGTCTGTGGTTCCTTTGATTCTTATTACCACTTCCGTGAAGTTGCCGTTAGCGATGGAGGAGAGGGACGTCGGCAAGGAGCAAGAACATGCAGCACCGTCGGGCAGGGAGGCTGGGCTTCAGGGGGGAGCTCGCTGCTGTCGGGGATGAGGTGTGATGGCGGTGGCCGCGTCGGCGATGTCACAGACCGATCGGGCTAGGGTTTCGGGCGGCCGGCTGGGGCCCTTCTCTCCTTCGCCAGGGAAGGAAGCGCCTCCGCCGCCGGGGACGGGACCAATAACAATGTCGGCCACCAGTTCCTGGATCTTTTAGACGGAGGAAGCCCTAGCCTAGCTGATCGAGAGTATAGAACCCGATTGCATACCTGGGCTTCGACTCAGTTCTTCCCACACAAGGCCTCCGCGAAGTTCTAGTAAGAAAAAGACAAGGCCTCCGATTCCGATGAGATTTGGGGCGTTTCCGTTCCGATTTCCTTTCCACGTCGCTGTTGACCAGGTTCGTCTCCGATTAGGAAGCTAGCCTACTTGTTTTTTCAACAACCATGCATGTCGCTTTTTCTTTTTCGATTATAAGGTCAAACTGCATTTTCAAAATATATTTTTTGTCACACACGACGCTGATGCACTGCACCGTAGTGTTATGTGACAGGTGTGTGTAACGCATGCGTGTGGGGTTGTGATTCCAGGCCATGCTGTACTTGAGCGGTGAGCTGCTATATATGCATTGTGTCGTAACTGACGAGAGAACCGAGTCTAAAAGAAACCTAAACTCTGCTCGCTATTTCTCTTTCTATCTTCTTCTTATTCTCTTCCTAGAAACAGGCATACTCCTAGCTATATTAATATAGCAAGCACGGTTGAGACTGCTGATGAGCCAAACAGCACAACACCCAAAGAAAAACAACAAAGAAAAAAAGAAAAAGAAGAGAAAACAAAGCCGACAACACTGGCTCGACGAAAACAAGGACGACCCGCGACCGTTGCGTCCTCCATCTTGTAGCACCACATGCCTAGCACTTTGAAGCGCCGTGCACCAAGCAACACCTCCAATAAGGAAGGCGACGATGACGACGTTGTTGCCCGGACTAGTCCTAGAGTTTCCCCCGGTGCGCTTCGGGAGGTGGGGAAGAGGTACACCTGACGCCCTTAGGAAGGACGATGGCACCCGCAGGTGTCACCGCGTCGGTGTCAAGATGACAAGGATTTCTCCCAACCCCTTAAAAACACTCTCGGACGCTTCGCCATGCTCGCCGCCCGCCAACACACGCCACCACGGTATTGCAACCGCCACCGTCGTGACACACGAGGCAGGGTTATAAGATAGAGAAAAGGAACTTTGGTCGAGATTGCCGGACCAACGACGTGCAAGAGGGGGAACATCCTCCATCACCGGAAAGCGGCTGCCGACCGGATACAGCCGTAGAGGCAAACAAGGCCCTCCTGGCCCGACCAACCCCCAAGGGTCCATGAAGCCCCGCCGCCGCACTGCCGCAGGGGAACCGTCGTCCAAAGCAACCCCCCACGCCGCTAGGGGAACCGTCGTCCAAATCATCCCTTTGCGCCCTTGTGGGTCCAGGTGGAGTTTCTCAAACCGACGATGGTCTGGTTCATCCCTTTGCGCAGGGGATCAACCGCCACTGTCAATCCTTGCCGCCAAGTGGCCGCACCGCCACCACCGCGCTCACCCGGGAGAACCAGACCATCGTCGGTTTGAGAAACTCCACCTGGACCCACAAGGGCGCAAAGGGATGATCATGGCGAGCACAACAGCTCCGTGCTGCCCGTGGGGCCCCCGAGCAAGATTTAGGCGAGTACTAGATCTAGGCCCGCCCGGCTCAGATCCTGTAGCCAGGCCGCAGCGCAGCCAGGGGGAGGTTCCCACCCGTGGTGAGCAAGGGCCCTGGTCGGTGCCAGTCTGGCCCGGATCAGGCCCAACTAGCCCAGATCCGGCCTTGCAGGCGCTGCCGCCGGGAAGCCCCGTTCCTCCCGTCATCCGCCTTGAGGGTAGGCGCCACTACAGAGGAGGCGCTAGGCTCGCCAGGGCCTCGACCCTCTGCCCTCCGATGACCCCGAGGTGCTCCGCTGCCGGAGGTAGGTTCTCGCGCCTCTACCGCCACCGCCGGGAGAAACAAGCCCCGCCGCCCCCGGCACCGCAAGGGCTTGGCCCGGCGGCAAGCGCCGACGACGGCGGGAGGGAGAGGTTGAGGGGAAGGGGTTAGGAGCGGCGGCGACACAGGCCCGCCCCATCGCCCACGGGGGCGAGCGAGACTGGTGAGAGTCAGCGAAGGACTCCAAAAACTCTTCTCTCATTTTCTTCTTGAAATCGAAATCAGACGAAACCCTGTAGGCCTCACATAGGCGATCATACCGGTAAGGGGTGTTTACAATTTTCCACAAAGGTCTTTCAAGCTACCATGTCTAAACTTTTGCTGAATTTTGTATCGGTCAACGAAACTGAGCCGCTATGAACAATTAATTCCTTTTTACCCGCAAAACAATTGTTTGAACTTTTCACACACATTCATGACATGGTGTCTAGTTATGAGAATATAAACTGATTCGAGCGTGGACAGATCCAGAACTGGTGGCTGACATTCACTACCCCCTGGCCTCACTCAACTCAAGCATAAGCAAAAATAACCCTATGGTGTTCGGAAATCTAATTCAGCTCACGGGTGCAAATGAATCTGCGGATGTACATGCGGAATTTCCGTTCAGATTTTTTTGACAACTTAAATTTTATTTTTTATGATGGATTCATTTGCACTTGGGAGCCCAGACACCACCTCCGCCAATTGCCGTGAACTGAAGTATTGATCCACCCCTGTCATTCACCTGCAGTCTGCAGAGAGCATGTTAACGTTGCTACAGACTGCCTGCCTGAGGAACATCTGAAAAATGGCGTGGAATAAAGAATGGCAATCGGCTATACAAAAAACTCTATTCTCCAGCCGACAAAAAGCATATTGCTAGATTGCTGCTTCTTTTCTCTCCAAAATCTTCACTACGCTTCGATCTTGTTGACCCTGAAGGAGTCCATGACTCTCCTCAGGTCACCCTCCTCCTCCAAGAGCACCCGCTCCGGTGACTGCAGACGCAGTGCATACAGCCTGTTGTTCTCGACACCGAGGACCGTCAGGTAACGCCGGTCCCACTCCAGACTCTGCACCCTGTCTTTCGGCATCACCGCTAGCTCGTTGTTGCTAGCATAGGACTTTATGTTCACCTGGAAGCACAAGGTATCAGCACATCTCAAACGTTCAAGCATGATTCAGCAAACGCGGCGGAAAACATCGTTAGAAATGAACTTCTTGATCGGATCATCATATCTGCATCTGACTATTCTGATTTACCTCGACTTCGTAGTAGAGCTTGCCATCATCACCGACCTTAGACGATGCTGACAGCACATTTGACTCGCGTCGGACGCCCAGCCTTGTGGACATGAACTCCGTCAGGTACTGCTTCAGAACTCCCTCCGCAGCCTTCTCCGGAGGGCCTAGATCCTCGACAGTTTTGTAATTTGATGACGAAGGGGACGATATATCGACGGACATGTTCACGTCGAGGAGGACCGGGTCTCTGAAGAATATGTCCGCCCCAGCTCCTCGGACCTGGATCCATCCTTTCGGGTAGAGGAAGGAGTAGCCATCAAAGGTGTCGATGTACTCCCTGAATGCACCACCAGTGGTCTCAGCTAAGGCGGTCCGCTTCGGCCCGAAAAGCAGGACTGCTGAAGTGGATAGTAGTGTAGATAGTACATTCCTCCTGGGAACTGCAAAAATCTTTTTAGTTCACTTGTTGTTTGCAACAATGTATTTAAGAATTTAATAGCATGTACTGACCATAATCCTTCCAAGAAATGGCATAGTTGCAATGCAAAACTAATGCAGGTGTATATTAGCAGAAGAAATGTTCGAAACCACAGATGTCAATTAAGAGCAAGTTTCTTGACCACGGCTGCTACCGGTTCAGATCACAAGGTTCTAGCTAGTAGTGATCCGGAGCAAGTCTAGAAAGGGCTGCAGGAACTGAAACCGTTTGAACATCTATTAAACATACTAGTAAATAATTTCGACACTAGTTGTGCGTAGTAGTAGCCTCGAGATTGTCAGAAATACACAGCTAGCAACTCTTGGACCCTTGCTCGTTTCGAACTAATGGGCTATTTCTACGGAAAATAATCGCTGAACCTCATACCTCAAAACCTGAAAGGGGACTGCAATGGCCAAAGGCTGGGACGGGGTGTAGACAGCAGCTGCAGGAACGTGCGCGATGTCCCGGGGGCGAGGAAGGTGGGGAACGGCGAGAGGCGGGAGGTGGTGGTGAGGCCTTGGTGGCTGGACTGAGGCGACTGCGGTGACGCCAAGGCACGGCATGGCGGCAGCTGTACAACGGCGGATGGTGGCGACGATGCGGGGCTCCTATCTCTTATCTTCGGTGAAGGGGAGGACGGTCTCACAGACGGGAGGACGGGAGATAGGTACGGCCCGTAGGTGCCACCTGTTGGGCCTGTGACGCTGGGCCTCACTTCGCCACCACAAGGCCTGATTACTCTTCATGAAATTCAGCGTACAAAGACTTGGCTTCCTCTTCGGAATCCATGAAAAAAGGAAACAAAATATAATTAGTGGTAAGCAGATAAAGAAAACAAATCAAATAGGAGTTGTGACGGAGAGAAGTCCCGGCTTCCCCAGAATAAAGGAGAGAAAACTCCGATCTGCAGCTCAGCCATCGATCACATGGACGCTGTCCGCGTTGCCGCCAAGGCCACGCTCCCGGATGACGTCGTCCTCGAGATCCTGTCTCGCGTCGCCGACCATGTCGCCGCGCTCTTCCGATGCACGACGGTGTGCAAGCCGTGGCCGACCCATCTTTCCTCCAAGGTCGCTGGCCTGATGAGGACGCGCGGCACCCCTCATGCTTACTCGGCCTCTTTGGTCGGCAACGGATATCAGGTCCGCCTAATTTCGTCCCAGCGCCACGATCGCCACTCCTCCATCCATGGCTGGCGCTTCCCAGACTCCAGCTTACTAGACAACGCGGATCCACTTGCGTCACGCCAAGGCCTCTTACTCGTGCGCCTCTCCCCCGGAGGCGAGACAGGCGACCATCTAGCTGTATGTGATGTGTTCGCTGGCACGTGTGACGTGCTACCTCAGCTGAAGTGTATGTCCTTTGGCATCTACGGTTATGCTATTTTAACAGATGCAGACTACTACTTCAAAGAAGGACAACCGCCATTGTCAAGCCACTCAAACAGTTTCAAGGTGCTAGTTATCGTAGACGAATGCAACGCCGGTAAGTTGCAACTTACTCCGTACTCGTTCTCGTCCTCCGAGTCATGTTGGAGTACACCCAAGAAACCCTTCGATCTTATATATAGAGAGAACCAACATCTGCAACAACCTTGCAGTGTGTCGAGGCAAGGTACATTGGCCCGTTTGGGGTATCTTGGGTACCTGCAACATTTACACATTTGAACTGGGCAATGAGACTATCCACGTATCCTTAGCAACGCTCTCGATTCCAAGGGACCAACTTGAGTTGAGCTTATACAATCCACCACACCTTAACATCACCGTCGATGGCAAGATATTGTTGATTAATCTAGATAAGAAGAGCCTCGAGCTAGATATTTGGACACATCAGGATGAGAAAGAGAGTGGTGATGGCGGTGCAGACTGGCTACGCACTAAGGTGATCAAACTAACTCCCAAGATGCTTCATATCGGTCAAATGTCATGGACATGCCTGGGTGAGAGCAGTGGCACATTCATCATCTTGGATCGACACAAGCCCGTCTACATTGTCAATCTGGAAACCGGCGCGATTGATGAAGTTCCTAGCCAATTTTGCACCATCGGAAGATATAATGTCGTGCCCTTTGAGATGCATTGGCCAGCATTCTTCATGTCTCGCTTGGAGACTAAAAGCAAAGTAATAAAACGAGAGTAGATGTGTCCTTTATATCTGCATTTATAAGAGATTGATTGCAGTGTGCAGTTTTATCATGCTTATCTTTGTGTTTGTAAGCTACTAGTATATGGGAATTCGGATAAATGCTCATAGGAATTTATGTTCTTAACAACTGAGTTGCAAACTTTACAAGGATGTGAGTTTACTACAACTATTATTCCACCTGACATCGAGTAAATTTGCCCACATGTAATATCTTTGTTGCAATTTTGAGTTGTTTATGAGGTAAGCGGTTATTCATGAATATGTTTCATTATCCTACGTTGGTGGTCTCGCAGTGGAGTTTTTATACTATATAAGTTTAGAATCCTTCCGCAGGATAATCTTTTTTAAGCATTTTTCAATCGAAGTTGTGTATTATCCTTTTCTTTTTTACACCACCCTTATATACCAATTTAGGACCACATGCAAAATGGGAAGGGTTTTCGATCAATCTTCATGCGATTTTAAGGCGTCCCGTATTCAGCAAGCTACTCCCTCTATACGTCTAGATACATTCGAATATAGACAAATCCAAATCAGTTATTTCTGGACGAATGGAGTACTTGTTATCTACTTCCTAGATTTTGGAAATCAGATTGTGAATGAAGTGAAAACCACCTCAGGTATTGAAATATAGAAGAAAAAAAACGATCTAGCGTTAGCAGGTAAAGAGTTTTATAACTCGTTAACAACAGGGAACCGAACCGTGCGCACCATATATGTCCCACTCCCAACAAATAAGAGTTGCACATCTAAGAAAAATAAATAGGAGTGTTGTAACAGAAGAGGAGTCACTCTCCCCGATAGAGGAAAAGGAAACGGAGCAGATACATGTATACCTGCCGGAGCCGCCGCTCGCTGGGCTCCTTCTTTCCGCGCATCGACAGCAGTCTACTGGATGACGCGGTCCCAATCATCGTGCGCTCCGGCCTTCTCCTTGTGCGCCCCGGCCAAGCTACTCGACATTCTTCGAAGTGATCATCATCTTCTTTGAGTATTCCCTGGAGGTGTCTTCACAATATGCAGCATGCGGTCATCTATAGCAATGCCGTCGTGTGCCAGGGTAAGGTGCACTGGCTAACATGCTACATGGGGAAATTTTACACCATTGAATTGTGCATTACCACTAGACACCTCTCCGTAATCGAGTTTCCCATCCCACCAGACTACCTTCACGACTCTAGCTTTAGCATTAGAGCGCGTCTTACCCTCACAACTGGCAGCAAATTGTCATTAGTTCGCCTACATACGGAATGCCTCCGGTTGCAGATCTGGACACAAGCCTAAGGTCATCGAGCTAAAACACAAGCCGCCGCAGAATATCAATGCATTCTATATGCACGTGGCCGAGAAGAGCGGCACGTTGTTTGTCACGGACCAACACAAGTTCATGTGCACTGTCAATCTCGAAACTGGGACAACCGACGAGGTTACCAGCATGTTTTATGACATGGAATTATATAACCTCGTCCCATTTGAGATGGACTGGCCGGCATTCTTCATGTCTCGCTTGGAGAGGACAAGCCTTGCCGCTATCCAAGAGAACAGAACTTAACAACGAGAAGAGAACTTTACCTACATGCAAATTTACAGTTTACATTTATGATTCTAGTTGACATCCGCCTGTACCTATCGCCCTGCTATCATTTTCTTATGTTATTGCTAGCGAGAAACACTACATATAGTGCTTAATATAATGATATGATTTGAGAGAACAATCATAAGGAAACCTTAGAGCTATCGAATGCCCTAGGCAGCCTGTTAGCCAAGGCTAATTGATAGCTTCGAGTATAACTTCATGGAACCTATGGTCCTGAATATGATGTCTATTTTAGAAGTTCCATGTCCTGACTTTGGACTGGTCCAGATCTTCAAATCCCACCGTAACCTTATCGAACTGACGCGTTCAACCAATTTCAGCATGGAGCAGGTCTAGCATGATAACTTGGTACTCGTAGCATCAAGCATATGAATATCTGCTCGACATTGATTAGTGTCGGATTGCCATCTACTTCTAAACTATCCACCAAAACCAATGAATAACTGGTAGATGAAATCCTCCATGAAGTGAGCATCATCAAAAAGGATATGGAGCGAGGATGGCTTAATCCTACACAGAAACAAAAATTTCCATCCACCTACCTATGTGAAGCCTCACGGTATGCCGCCCTCCAAAGGCCACAAAGCCTCTGAAACCAGCATACCTATAAGCACTCTAGCCAGAGAACATGCACCCAAGTCGTCACCAACAAACCCTGGTGGCTAAGGTTTTAGGTCCTATGGAAAAGTGGCCACACAAAAGGTGTAATGCTGTGATTACCGTAGTCTGGAAAGTAACTACCGTTCAATAAATCAAAGTTCCTAACAAGGTTCCAAATAACTACTGTTCAATAAATAAAAGTTCCTAACAAGGTGCCGAATAACTATAGGGTATGTCTACTCCAAGAAAAAACCTAATTGCTGATATATAAGATTGGATAGAACAGCAATCTTCCGGCATGTATCTGTTAGTAAGCTATGACAGACCGGTGAGAGGTACAGGAACTTCTTAACAATGGAAGGTGATAAGCTAATGCCGATAGCTAAGATTAAGATTTTGTAAACAATTTTTCATAGTTAGCCGAAAGAGACTCAAGTGCAGGAGGTGCCTGAGGTCCCATTTCCCAACGATGGTAAGTCATGAATTGGATCCAGCAATTAACCATTCTGACAATAATATTCAGAGAATAGCTATTATCTCATGGTTCTGACAGACTAAAAACGATGGACAAAATACAAAGGTACAAATGGTGGTTCCAAGAAAGGAACTGTATGCCTTCATAAAGTCATGTGCGTTACAGTCACATGCATGCGAAATCAAAACAAGATTGCTCAAGATAAGAACAAAACTCGTTGCTCCAGCATAACATTGAAGAGAACAATCACATACCAGCCTTCCTGTGGATATGATGCCATATATAGTTGTCCCATTCTTCTTCAGTTTTTGGTCTCCATTTTGACTGATCGGTATATACCTTTTGTATATAATTTGTATTGGAGCAGGGCCAGCATGTCCTCTCCATTTGACTTGCTTTCTAATGTTGATGAACTTTCCGTGACCAATATCTGCTAGGGATTGATTGGCATCAGAAGAATGATGTCAGGAAAACAAGCTCCTGGTTGTCAGCTTCTCTAGTAGGAATGCCTCCTCGCTTACACAGAGCTGACATTTTTGTTGGCTCAACTCCCTTGTATAGCTGATCCTAGACCTGTATACCTTGTATCCTCCCCAGTTCGTCCATCGCCTCTTTATCAAAGAATTACTTACAGGGTATCCCTACAGTTTTTCGGTCAAAAGAAAAGTCAGGAAAACAAGAACTGCAGAAAAAAAATCACGAGATGTGAACTAAGTTTAAGTTGGAAAGAAGGCTCACCTCACACTGTTCCGCAAAATCAGTTACTGAAGCATTTCTCATTCCTGAACAGGAAAACTGAATCCGGTACGATAAGGTACAACATACCGATTTCACTGTATCAGCAGCTCATGCTGTACATGAACGGCACACACAATTACTAAGTGCCTCAAGTCAGTACTAGCAGTATATTCCAGTATAGCACCAACCAAAAAAATAAGGTGCGTCGACAGTTAGATTGTATAAGGAGAAAAACTTTGATAGTGATTGCTTCAGACACAGAGAACAAAGTAAAGAGTGCCGTTACACCAGATGGCACTGCTTGCCCATGGTTATCTTCTTGCAGGCCCTGATGAATAAGCAAAAAAAGCATCAGCATAAATGTGGCCATCCGTTTGAGAAATCGATCTATGAAATAAGGCTGAAGTTGGACAGGGAATTCAAATGCACACAACTATATAAGCATTGGAACCAATGAATGTTATTTTATGCAACAACAATTTAAATATTTTGTCTAAATAATTCCAGGATTCCAGGCCCACATGATTGGGACAGCATACCAGAATACGTGTACCAATTATATCAAATGCCTAAGGCCACTACACTATATAATACGATAAACTGCTATAGCAATCCTGATATCTCAGCAAGAATATAAACTTTACAAACAGTAGAGAATTTAGCAAAGAAATACCACTGTAGGAGTGTGGAAAAGGCAGAAAAGGAAATCTGCATAGCATATCGAACTTACAATCCCACACTGATGTTGCTGAATTTGCAGATGATGGCTAGGTGTAAGCACAACAAAAAGGCACAAGATTATAGGATTTTGTTACGTTTTCTGTAGCATTCTTCTCATGCAAGTCTGGTGCTAGCATCTGTCAAAATGAAACAAAAATGAGTGAAACAGACAGTTATGCAATTAACTTGATAACCTTAGAGCATTGTTCAAAAAACGAAAAACTTGATAACCTTAGAAGGAACAGCGGAGCCAGAAGATTGGAATGAACAGAGGAATTCTCAACCGAGAGAACATATTTTGCTATATTAGTTCATAATTACTATGTCTTGTGTGGAATTGAACAATTGTCAATCAGAGATAGCAAAATTGAACATGCATGTTCCATTTCATAGAAAGGAAGACGTGCCTAGACAGGTCATATGTTTGAAGAATGAACCACAAACAAAGATAACAATTTCTCATGATCAACAAGCAATTTTTAACTATGTACATACTTCCAGACAACTCTAATTACAGTCATACAGATGAAGTTGAATGAATCATAGGAGATTAAGAGATGTTGCAAAATAGCTGCTTGGCGGACTGCGATTCCTTTTTCTAATTTGCACTCCTCGAAACACACTAGTGTTACTGCCGGCATCAAGTAAAAGTATTTTCTTTAATCATACAAAAAAGATGAACTAACAGCAAGGAGGTACTAGTGAAAGTGCTTTCCTAACTCACAGCATCAAAGCTCGAACAAGAGGTACTAGTAAAAGTGGATGCCTAAGCACCACAAATTGGTTCACAGCACTGATCAATGCTCAAACAAGTAAAGAGGTAAGCACAATCAAAGTTTGTTAACTCACAGAAATGATCAAAGCTCGAGCTGATTTTTCCAAGCCTACTCTCTCCTCTCTCAAACGTGCTTGAGGAGAGGTGTTGTGCCCTGCATGAACGAAAATGCCTGAAAATTGTGAGTTCACCATAACTGCATGGTAGGACCAAGTACCAGTGTACAAGATACTAGCTATTTATTCTGTGCTGACCTATTTAACATTCTTGATCTATTCTTCCATGAGATTACAGAATCCAACGGTTGGAGAACTTCAAAGCAGCATTTGGTCTGCCTAAACTTGGTGCAAACATCTCCCATGGAAATGCAGAGATATTGAGTTTTCAGGGTACTATGGTGTGCATCATGTGGAAAAATCCATAGGCCTGATGTGAATCTGAGGAACTCTGAACCCAACTCAGGTTTGTTTTCCTTGCATGCCTTTCTGATATGCCAACGTGATGATTCATCTTGCTGCATGAGAAATAACAGACCCAGCGTAGAGCTTTTGTAGTGCACAATAATTTGTCAAGGAGGAAAGCCAAGTGTTTGTGCGACACCAGATCTTCTCATTAGTTCAACGTTAACAAATCTTGTATCCTTCATCTTTAGAAGGCTATTATCAATGAAGACAACTAGGACAAATTGGTCAGATCCAGTGCTGCCCGCCTGTAACAAATTAAACAGCTTAAGAGATCTACCTCTGCTTCCCTGATACCCTGTATCTACGAAAACCTTGCTTTTACCGCACTTATCATTCCTCCCATTCCCTGAAATACTGTTGATCCTAAGTTCCTGTCCGAACACATGGATGGGAACTGAAGTTTCATAGAATTGAGAAGCAGCACCAATGGAAATCTTCCGTGCATGATCAGAAATTTCAGGATCTTTCTCTTCTTCCAATGTAAACAGTCCAATTTCTTCAAGATTGCTACTTTCATCCCTTTGTTCTGAATAGCAGTTATCTGTAATATTCAGCTCTGAACCATTTCCAGTTGAAATTTCTCGAGGGCCTCTTATTGGTTCCATCAAACTGTCAGATCTTTTGTACATTCCTACAAGTGCATTTGCAAGGTATACATCAGAAATCAAACCCATTTTTATAATGGAAGCATGCAGTTGTCTTCCCAAATCAATGGCACATAGGTCAGCACATCCCCGTAAAATTCTTGCAAATGTAACACGGTTTGCACGCAAGCCACTGTGCTGCATTTTGGAGAAAAGTTGAAGAGCTTCATCGCTGCATCTGTTCTGAATATAACCCAACATTAACATTGCATATGAATTAATGCTCCAACTTCGCATGCCATGGAAAAATCTACAAGCACTGGCAATGTGTCCACACTTGACATAGAGGTCTATGATAGCATTTCCAACAATGACATCCACGTATTCAGAACCAGTCTTTATAAGATAGCCGTGAATCTGTTCACCAGCCTCCTTTGAACCAATATCGGCACATGCACGTAGAACAATTGAACAAGTGAAATGATCAGGACACAGACCAGAATGATATTCACTGCAAAAGAGCAGAAGAGCTTTCTCTGGCAGGAAATTCCAGCAATACCCAGACAGCATCGCATTAGTTACAACTAGATTTCTGGGAAACAATGTGTGGGAGAATAACTCAGCAGCACAGTCCATGTGGTGGCATTTTGCATACATGTTTACTAGGGATGTGCTAATGAAGTCAGCAACCAATAGTCCAACTTTGAGAGCTAGAGCATGAATCTGCTGTCCCTTATCCATGTCTTGAAGCCCTGTGCATATATTTATGATAGTAGCAACACAGTGCTGATCTAATGCTGTTCCAGAGTTTCTTAACCCTCCAAAATAACCAAATGCTTTTTCAAATTCGAGGTTCTTGACGCAGCCTGCCATGATTGCAGCCCACGATACAACATCTCGTGAGTGTGCAGTTTTGAAGATTGCTTCAGCATGCATCAGCGATCCAAGTTGAGAGTATACCGATATAAGAGCATTGCATACATTTATATACGAGAAGCTTCCAGATTTCAGTGTATAAGCATGTACCTGTTGAACTTCCTCTATGATATGACAGACATCTAGCACGGTGACCAGATCTCCTTCCCTTAAACTCAGACCCGAGGAAAGAAGGTGTTCTGCAAGTTTCACTGCTTCATCCTGACAACCGTTTGAGTGATAGGCTGCTATAGCCAAAGAATACAAAGATGCGTCACGCCTTCTAACTGCAGCAACAAGCTCTCCGATGTACTGGGTATCACCTACCCTCCCGGCTGACTTGACCAGCTCAGACACAACAAAACAATCTCTTTCCAATCCCACTTTATGTGCATGAACATGAACGTTCCTAGATAGCTCAAACATTTCCAGAATAGCAGCGACCCCAGCAGCTAACCTCAGTGACACCACATCCATTGCAATGCCAACTGTATGCATATCCCTGCAGAGCTCAGACGCCTCCAGAATACAACCATTCTCAATAAAACCTGAAATCATTGCATTCCAAGCAACCGAGCTCTTCACCGGGATTTCACTGAAGAACCTAAGAGAGCAGCCCACATTGCCACATTTGGCATACATATCCACGAATCCAACTTCCACGAACCTATCAACACCTAGGCCAGACTTGATCACCAGTCCATGTACCATGAGCCCCAGCTCCAGGACGCCGGACCTGGCACATGTGTTGAGCACCGACGATATGACAAACCGGTTTGGCTTCACGTCAGAGGACAAGAGCGCCTTGAACATCCCGATGGCCTCGACCCAGAGGCCCCGGCTGGCGTGCGCGGAGATGACGGTGCACCAGGACGCGACGTCCCTGTGTGGCATTTCGTCGAACAGGTGGCGGCAGGCCGCCAGGGAGCCGCCCTTGGCGTAGGTGTCCATGAGGACGTTGGACACGAGCGTGTCGGGGGCGAAGCCGCGCTTGAGGACGTGGCCGTGGACGGCGCCGGCCCCGGCGGCGAGCGCGTCGAGCGCGCAGCGGCGCAGGAGGCGCACGTAGAGGCGCGCCTCGGAGGACGGGAAGAGGAGCTCGATGGGGCCCACGATATCCAGCACGGCTGAGACGGTCCCATTCGCGCCGCCGCCTCGTGCAACGGTGCGTACGGTGGTGGTGGTGGCGGCGGCGGCGGAAGAGAGGAGCCTAGATGGGGTCGGCTTGGAGGAGAGCGCGGAATGGAGGAGTAGCAGGGGAAGAGACCGTAACATAAGCGAGGCGGCGGATGGGTTGCCGGGGATGGGCGACGGCGGAGAAGGACGGGATCTCCACGGGCATAGTCGCCGGCGGCGGCGGCGGAAATGGGCTTGGAGGGGAGGGGCCAGCTTGGTCAGAGAGTCATAGGCTCCAGGCTCCAGCCAGATTTGTTGCTGCTGCGCCGCAGCCGCATCTTCTCCCCACACTAGCTGTAAGAACCGTTCGAGCTCCTCTCGACCGTCCGATCATATTTTGAAGGGCCAGTAGTCCCCAACTCCTACGCCATATTTTCGAGTTTTTAAAAATATGAAATAAATCATAGTCATTGTTTATATCTCTCTTGTGCATCTAGGAAATTTAGATCCCAAATATGACCCGTGCAAAAAAGAAAATATCTAATTGATATTTTTTTAGAGAATAATTGGTATCTTCTTGATATATATTAATATATTCTCTGTCAAAAAGTGAATAGTATTCACACATCATTTTTTTCTCTGCAGGCCACACATTGTCCTATTTCTTGGATTAAAAAATTATAGATGTACAAGATACAACATAGATGTGTGGAGTCGTGTGTCCGACGGATCCCTTGGGATCTACTCGTTTCTCGTTGCTGTGTTTTGAGGTCAGTCTCTTCCGATCTATGTTGGTCATCTTCGGCGATGGTTGCTACTCTGGTGCGCTGGTCCTTTAGGGCCTTAGCACGACGACTTCCCGTCTGTCTACTACAACAAACTCTACTACGGAAAGCTTTGTCCAGCTCCGGTGATGGAGGGGCGAGGACGGCGGCGCGCCTTCGGCTCGTGCCAGTGTTTGTAGTCGTCGCTAGGTGGTCCATTGACCTATTTGTAATTTTTATTACTTTTAGAATTTTTTGTACTACTGTTGATGATTATTAATAGATCGGTAGAATTTCGCAAAAAAAAAAAAAGATACAACATAGATGTTGATGTTGACGTAAGATAACAAATGAAATATCACATTGTGAAAGATCTCCGTCTCTGCACCTGCATCAATTGATGCACACAAACCTAACATCGCTATCTATGATAAAGTCAACGTATTCTTATGTTTGAAGTTTCACTTTGCCACTTCTTGCTCCACCTTACCTTATGTGGATGTTCCAATTCTCACATATGTGCAGGTTCAAAAGGTTAGACAGCTAACCTAGTTTCGAAAAGGCATGGTCAACCAGACTTTGTAGCACCTCACACCTGTAAGTAGATCACACACCGGTAAAACCTTAGTAAAGTGGAAAAAAATCATGATGAATCACACAGCACAAAAAATGGTGCTCTCCACTTACTCCACTCCCATTGGTGCTCCGTGCCAGGAGGCCTGGAACATTCCTCCTCATCAACGCAGTTGTCACCACCAGATCACTACAACTCATGCACTCATATTTCCATGCCACAATACAGCGACAATGAGTACAGCAATTTACAAAAACAAAATTGTATTGTTTCTCTATTTCCAGACAACAAATATGCTATAGATGACAGGTCATGGACATCCCAGCTTCATCCATGCGGCGCCATACAGATCTACACAGATAACTCTGTTCCTTGCTCCATGTAATCAGAAGACAGATCAACAAATTTACTAAATGGTGGAACCAAAAAAAAGAAAAAGTGTATGGAGAACCATCTAATACAATGCCCGAGGACGACGACAACGACGAATCAGTAGTTCTTATTATTGGTTTAGTTGGTCAAGGGTCTCCAGCAGCACAGGCCTGAACCGGTTGCAGTCGAGCCTGACGTTCTGCTTATCCATGAAGGTCTGCCTGATGAACTCGAACCCCTTGTGGAAGGCCAGCGGGTTCTTGAAGATCTCGTGGTCCAGCGGGTACTGGTCGGTGAGGCTGCTCTCGTGCACCGCGATGCTGTACTGCTTGTACCGCAGGCCCATCTGCTCCGAGGGGTTGCCGAAGTCGATGCGGCACACGCCTTCTATGCCGCCCCACGGCACGATCTGAATCAAGGTGGCCTTGTCCGGTAAGAAGACACAGTTTGTGAGCCCGGCACCGTGGACACCCATCATCACGTCGACGGAGTTGACCACCTTGGAGAAATGGGAGAGGTCGGAGCTCACGTTGGCTTCTTCGACCACGACCTCGAAACCCAGCTCCTCGGCCATCTTGACGATCTCCGGGAGGTTGAGGAACATTCTTGTCCTCTGCCTCGAGATGATGAGCAGTCTCGGCTTGGACTTGGGGATCTCGCCGAGCGCGGACACGCTGTCCCTGGGCAACGAGTACGTCCTGCGCATGAACCTGTTGAAATCCACCATGGAGTAGTTGTGGGGAGCCTTCGAGGAGTCGATCGTGAACTCCATGTAGGCGTGCAGACCGACGATGGCATGCTTGAAGCAATGCACTTCGCCGTCTTTGTTGAAGTCGATCAAGGGGTACTTGGATAGCTTCTCAAACACCACGTGGTACTTGTTCGTCCACCAAACAGCCATGTCTGTGATTAGGAACTGAACCTCGCCGTTGAACTCGCTTGCAGTCGTGAAGAGAGGGACGAGCACATCGGTGAAGTCGTGGAACAGGTTTCCAGTGTATCCGGTCAGAGCAAAGACCACAGCAGGCACATTGTGGTACTTGGTACACTCAGGTGCCGCTTTGCTTGATTTCACCGTCAGCTCTCTAAGCTTGCCGAGGCAGAGTTCATCGCCTTTACGAGGGTAGGGCTTAATTTTCCATACCTCATTTCTCTTTGAGCTGGCAGGTTCCATGTACATCACTGAACTTGCGTTCGGGTGGATCTTAATATTGCCCCGCATCTCGCAGACATTAGCTCTGAAGTTCGAGAAATCACAAAGTGGTTTCCTCTCCCACTCCGCATTATCCTGAGCTGCAAGATAAGAGTATATAATTAAAACAAAAGAAATCGGAAGGGTTGGACATATACATATGTCAATATCTCATTGCGAATGTGCAAAGTATCCGTCAGTATAAGGATGAATTAATAGACAGTGACTCAAACTGTTATGGAATGATTCGTCACTGAATTAAGAACATAACCACCAGATTCAGCTGATCAGATGATGAATCGTTCTCGTGGCATACTTTTTTTTACTGTACCATACTAACCTTGTTGCTGAGATCTACCATTGGCGTCACTTTGGTCGGCAACCGCTCCAAGCTTAGTTTCTGCAGACATATCAGTAGAGCCAACGATAGCAAGTAAGTATCATCAAAGTTAATACTAAACAATAAAACAGCTGCATACCAAATTACTACCAATAGCTAGACCAAGAAACATGAAAACTATCAGCTTGTGCTACCTTCTTGCTTGGCATTGTCGCTGTCCTCGGCGTCACGGATCGTGTAGTTAGAAACGGTTGGGAGGGTCATCTTGTGGTGCCCCTCCTTGCCTTTCTTTTCCTCGCCAGCTCCACTACCTACAAAATGTGCTACAGATTCAGACAGAAAGCAAAGTCAGCATCAATCTCAAAGAGGCCAAATCCGTTGTGATCTTGGGTCTCTGGCTGTGGATAGAATCCGAGTGGAAGAAGCTCGGTGGGCACTGGAAGCCGGTGCTAGACAAAGAAATTATTGAGGGGACGGCTCACCTAACAGCTGAGGTTCAGTAGTTTTTTCCTCGTTTTTGGCCTGTTCGGGCTCGCTGGTGAGCGCCCTCTTCTCCTCCTCCTCACTGGTCCCTGTCACGACGAGAGGGGTCAGTGCGTGAGTACCATATGACGGACATCTCCATCGAAAAATTCCAAGATTGTTACACATCAGTATGATACTAGAGGGTAGGCCCCGAGATTTGAAGATGGTAAATTAGGTAGTGCAGAGGTTGGGTTTTCACCTTCCTCGTCGTCCACCACCTTGGGATCCTGGGCGGCGGCGGATCTCTGGGTCCGGGCGTCGTCGTCGTCGACGGTCTGGCGGATCAGCAGCGAGCGCGGCGCCTGGTCCACGGACAGCCGGCCGTTCACTGCGCACAAGGCAAGATTCGAGCTTGCTTGGTTACCAACAAAGATTATTCCTTGCCAAGAGAGGGAGGAAGGAGCGAAGTGAGTGGCTGGGTGTACGTACGGTTGAAGAGGAGCGCGTCGGGCTTGGAGACGACGACGAAGGTGAGGGTGACGAGGAAGAAGCCGATGACGAGGACGAGCAGGCGCAGGCGCCGCGACTCCTGCCGGAGGCTCCGCACCAGCTTCGCGCGCTCCACGGCCTTCATCGGTCCCCGCTCGCCTGAGCTCTGCCCCTCCTCCTCCTCCTGGACAAGCAAGCAAGCGAGCGAGCTCCCTGTCGCCTAGCTAGCAAGATACGGGTCAGAGGAGGGGCGCTGGCGCTAGCAGAGCTGGATCGGAGTCCAGATCCGTGGGGCAGCGGCACGAGCAGGATGAGGGCGAGGCGGGCTACTCCATGTGCAGTTCGGGAAAGGAATAAGAGGGAGGAATGGAGATTTGAGGACGGGGGAGAGACAGGGAGAGTGTGCAAGCGGCGGTGGGGAAGCGAGATGAGAGTTAGGCTTGCTGGGGTGTGGACGGATGCCTGCCTCTTTTCGTCAGCTTTCCTGTTCCGTTTCTTGCGGTGCTTGTCCGTCCCGGTGTTCGGCCGGGTGCCGGTGATCTCTTTTGTTTTTCTTTTTTTTCTGAGGAAGAAAGTTGCATGTGTCTCGTCATCATTTGGTCTGAAATGGGATACAGAACACAACCACGTGGGTACACACCGTCGGTGAAGACTCCGGAACCACACCACAGCTGTACCGGGAGAGTTTATAGGAACGACCTCCAAGAAAATGAAATAGTGGAACAGTACAAGGAGGTCCCTGTGTGCAAAACTGCCACGGCATCGCCACCTGGACCTGGGCTTCCTCGGGCCGGGCCCAGTTTAGGGATCGGCTCTAAAAAGCCTGAAAAGAAAATGCCAAGCTCGAGCCTCACTTGGCCCGAAGCATCAAAATACTAGCTTTTCTTCATTTAAATATAACATTTTAACCACTTTTGGCTATTAGCATTTTAGTATTTTCGGCATTTTCGGTTTTTATCTCGGCCTTTGGGTGTATCTAGAACCCAAACTCAGAAACTTTTCGGATTTAGAGCTTTCGGCTAGGTAAGGCCCTTACCCCAGCATGAACGCTGGAGATTGGCGTCATGGATTGGAGAACAACCATCGCGCACGAGCTTTGCTAGTCCACAGAAATTGGCCACCACAAGCTGAAACAGTGTTGATACTAGAGGTCATCAGCCAAGGACAAGCCTTAGACCTCTTCAACCCCCTATCGATAACATGAAATGCCACCAACCCTACTCGTCGTTGTTTGCTCCCCTACCCTACTTCTGTATCAGCATTCACACACTCCCGTGGATGTTGCCACCTCCTATACAAAACTCCCAAATCTTCAAACGATGTTAAAAGAAGCGTCGACCAAGTGATGGCAAATCATAAGTATAAAAGATCCAACATGTAGTTGACGCCTGCCATGCTGACCAAGCCAAGGTACACTCGCTCGAAGATTCACCGCCAACCCTAGCAGACAAGGCAACCGTGCTATAGAAAAATCTAGAGCCCGCTTATTCAGCCATGTTGTCACCATCATCAAAACTGAATCATGAGATCCTTAGAAGCGTGGGGGACTTGGAGGGAGAGGTGAGAAGCATGAAGAACAAACGCATACCACATGAAGAACACGAGGAACTCACTCACGCAAAATTGATATAAAGCATGATTGATTCTGGTGGTGGACATCGGTCTGATAGAATCCTTCGCAAAGGAGAGATTGGGCTATACTCTCCTCTACATCCCGATCTAAGAGGAAGAATGCCTCGAAAGGGTCTTGAGAACTCACTCATGATCATGCGGGTAAGAGCCTTGTACAACTCAAGATTAAATTAATGAGAGGTTGGTTCCCATGGGGAAAGGAGACAAGATATTTAACACTTAGCTTTAATTCATCATCTTTACCTAATCTGAGATTTGAGCCATAGGGGGGTATTTATAATGCTAGGGTCGAGGCAGTGAAGTTCGGTTTTAAGACGGTCAAACCGGCTCTTGGAACATATGGTCCGATTGACGGGGCTAGGGACCAGGTGCACATTGTGCGGTTGGCACTCGGTCCAACTCGGTCCAAATTGGTTGGCCTGCTTCTATTGGTTCGGTGCTCGGGTCTAGGACTGGACGGTCCATGTTTGTCTGGTCGATTTGGTGCTAGCGCGGTTGATCAGGCATGAGACAGGTTGGTCGTCTTCTTATCAGCTGGTAGGGTATCAAGTGCGATCCCACCAAAGTCCCACCTCTAATTCATCTTAAATTCGAAATTAATATCATCTAGTCTTGTGCCAAAACCAGTCAGTCGGGCTTGGACTCGTTGGCCTTCTCCATCTCCTTCTTGTTGCCTTTACTTATCTTCCTTTGGTCTCGATGTCTTGGTCTAGTGGAGGTATTTCTTGTGGCATGTAGCTAAGCAAACATAGCACATTAGAGTGAAGTAGCATACTATCTAAAGATGTGTCAAAGTTACATATACTAAGGAGAGAATTCACCATATCTTGGAGAGCTTTAGCTCATGCTCGAGTCATGAGTCCACTCAAGGGACTTGGAGGTCTTAGATTAGGGATGTCCGGAGTGTCGGCTATATCATTAGGAGAACCTACTCTATTGTACACAAGATGACCCCACCAAACTAGCTTCATCTCCCTTCCAGCTAAGAGATGGGTATAAGCGACTAGAGGGGGTTGAAAAGGCGCTACTCAATATTTAGCTTCTTTTCAAATTAAGGCTTGACACAAAGTAAGTTCTCTAGATATGCAACTAGGTAAGGGAACCTATATAACAAGCAAGAATGCAACAACAATAATAGGGAGTAAAGTATAGAAATAACCGAGAGTAGACATGGAGATGTTTCCCCGAAGTTCCTTCCTTCTGAAGAAAAGTACGTCTCCATTGAAGGGGTGGGTGGTAGTAAGACCACCAGTGCCACAAGAGGCCTCACCCTATTCTCCCGCGCACCCACCTCAAGGCAAGCACATGATCCACAATGCGGTGGCCTTGAAGGTGGCAATCGAAACCTTTACAAACTTGTTGAGTAGACCTCCACAACACTTGGAGTCCCCCAACATGATCCCAAAGTTTTACAACCAATGTCCGAGCTCCGAGACTGACCTCTTCCATCTAGGGTTCCAAAGAACCCAAGAGTGACAAGATCCACAAAGGAAAACAAGGGGGAATCAACTATGCTTTGGTGAAACCCTAGATATAGATCTCCTCCACCAAATCCCAAAGAATCAAGGAGGTAACGGACGTCTTTGAGCATGGACGAACCACCTCAGTGACATCCGGTAGTACCACAACATGACGCGGTACTACCGCATAGCGGTAGTGCCGAAACAGTGGGTAGTACTACCGCAAAGCTGCAGTAGTACTGGGTGGTGGTACTGGATGCTCCAAAGGAGGAGCCTCAGCTCGCTGATGAGCATAGATGCATCCGGTACTGCCAAGCGATACTACCGGTTCCAAGCGGTAGTACTGGACAAAAAGTATGATACTACCGGTCAGGACAGACAACATAGGAAGACACCAACAGGGCACAAATTCCACACTTTATTCTCTACCATTGAGGGGAGATTCCACCCAAAATTTTGCGATGTGAACCTCCTCTTAATAGTATGGTTTTCCTATGACTCTAATAAAAGTCCTAGAAAAATTATTTATTGCTATTGTCCTTTTTGAAGGGCATCAAATGACTTGCAACATAGTGATCCTATAAAGCACTTATCAAACAATTAGTCCAACACGTGTGTCATCATCAAACATCAAAACCACTTAGGGATTGAAATGCCATTTCAATCTCTCCCTTTTTGGTGTTTGATGACAACACACACATTGCATAAAAGATGTTATGATAAACAAGAAAATTTGTAAAATAGAGACGGGCTCCCACTAGATGAGTGCATACCCAAGTTTGCTTTGCAACAAGCACACACTAGGATCAACACTCCCCCTACATTTTACAAACCAACAATAGGTGCAAAAGGAGTACTTGACTTGATACGCATACCTTTGCACAAACATATGTGGTGATGAATTATAAAAGGGCATCAATTAGCAAGAGCTTCAGTACATAAGATAGATCCACACGATGCATAACCACATAGTCTTCACTTAAATAAATCACAAATAGGTAGCACATAGAGTTCACAAATAATATGAGGCAAATAAAGTTCACAAGAAACTAAAGATCAAGAAAGAACGAGCTTGTGACTTCCCGTGCAAATCCTACACGACCTACATTGCAACTTCTCCCCCTTTGGCATCAAGACTCCAAAAAGGGACAAGAGAAAAATAATGTCCCAAGGATCACTCCTCATCATTATCACCATGGAACCTCGGAGCCCGGTAGGAGGAAATGGAATCATCATCCCAGTTGCTATGCTTGGAAATCCATTGATCGTCGGGGGTGATGTTGTCCTCTGAGCCTTTGGAAACGGTCAAACATTGGGCTTCCATGAGCTCTTTTTGACGAGGGAACACTTTCTTGGCATAGACATGGGCTTCGTACATGCGCTTTTGATTGTTGGCTTGGAAACAAAACACCGTCTTGAGTTTGGCTTCAATGCTCTTGGCCCATGAGAGGGGGCATCCTTGCGACAAGAGACTACAGAGGAATGACCACCTTGGCAACTTTATTCTTCATCGGAGCCCTTATCAATCACATTCCCTTCCTCATTAATCTCTTTGCCATCCGCGTTAAGAGGGGTAGAATGCTTCTTGATCAATAAAGTCTTGTGTTTGTGATTCACAAGCTTGTGGTTGGGGAGATCATTGGAAATAGAGGAGCATTTGTCAATGATAAGAGCCATACCATCAGGAGCAAACGGAGGCACTCTCCCAGTGAACGAGGCAATGGCCATCTCATTCCAAATGAAGTCCATCAAATCCATCCGGACACCAGTATCACGGTTGTCATGAGTGTTGATCATGAGGTCAACAAGAAAACCATGGATATCATCAAAGTTTCCCACCTAGGAGCAACAATCTCATGGAAGATGCGATACAAAATTTCATAAGCGGACAAGAGATCCTTGATCTTGCCAGCGACACCCCTGCCTGGAATATAGAGAGGTGACAAAACATGCTACTTCATGGGTCTACCAATGACATGGCAATGAAATCCACATGGATTGTCCAGACCATGATCCTCATAGCCAATAATATGAGCAAACTCCACCAAAGTGGCTTCCTTGACAACCCATTGAGTCATCCAAGTCATATTCCTTGACTGACCATTGCCAAAGTGCATGGTGCCATAGAATTGATCCACAAATGTAGGACCAAAGTATTTCCTAAACTCCATGATAGGGAGAAAACCAATGTTGGTACAAATCTCCTTGGACTTACCAAAGTACTCAACGTTCTTGTCCATGTGAGCAATATCAGTATACTTCTGGGTCACTCTCTTGGAAATCGGTGTAGAACAAGCTACCTACCATGTCGCTTTCACGAGCGCGAAGGTAGGGATTGACATGCCTCAAAACAGTGAACTCTTCTTTAGACAGATCAGAAAGCAGTCTTGGCCCTAATGGCCCAGAACTCTAACTCTTGGTGTGGACGATGGGAGGTGGAGGGGGAGCACTTCCATGACCGAATGACCGCCTTGCATGCCCTCCACGACTACCCCTAGAGGACTAGAGCTTCTGTTGCATGTGGTTGCTCGGCTGGGGCATAACTTCTTCCTCAAAATTGGACTCCATGTCTTCATCATGATGAGCCTGATACCCGAGCCACCTACACCTGTGAAAGCAAGAGGGAGGGTAGCAAAGGGATAAGGGCACAAGATCCCAAAACAAGGAGACGCGATAAATACGAGTTTTGACAGAAATTTGGGGTCAGATGGGCCTGGTAGTATTAGAAAAAAAATCTGGTAGTACCGGAGTTGGCGAAACCACACGCAATTCCGGTAGTGCAAGGCCACAATTCGACCACAAATCAAAGCAAAAAAACATGATTCCTTGGTGCATGAGGGTGTAGGCGATAAGGAAACCATGGAGGAACCACAAGAGTTAGAGATCTACCAAGAAAACTAGACAAGATCTACAAATCTTGGAAAACCTAGGAGAAGGAGGAGAGTGGTAGTGTCGGAGCTCATGGTAGATAGGAGGCGCTCGGGGAGGGCATGGAGGCTGGATCCGACAGGTGGACGAAGGAGAGGGTGGTTGAGCGGCCCCTGCGGCGAGGTGGTGCTGGCGGCGAACAGAGGTAGGTGCGGATACAGGGGAACTGGGACACTGATAGGTGCCTCCCTCGATCCTCACTTAACCTAGAAACGTCATCCGGTAGTACCGAGAAATATGCTCGATAGTACCAGACACCGGTAGTACCACACGAGCGACAGTTTCCAGGATTTCACCTGGGGACTGACTCGTTCCGGTTGTACCGCATGCACTCCGATAGTACCAGCGCCACTAGAGCCAAAAGGCCAGATTTTGTGTTTTCAAGGGATTTTGAAAATAGATCTTGTGACAAGTGCTTACTCAATATGTTGAGCTCGTTGGGGAACCCCAAGAGGAAGGTATGATGAGTATAGCAACAAGTTTTCCCTCAGTTGTGAAACCAAGGTTATCGAACCAGTAGGAGCAAGGAAACACCTCCAAGGTGTTGTTTCCAACTTGGAATCCTGCACAACACAATCATAGAACTTTGCCCCCAACTTACACCGAGGTTGTCAATCTCACCGGTTTTGCTGAAAACAAAGGATTAAACGTATTGTGTGGAAGATAGTAATTGCTTATAGAAAGTAAACAGAAAACAGTAAATAGTAGATTGATGGTAAAAGAAAGGACCGGGGTCCATAGTTCACTAGTGGTGATCCTCCTTAAGATAGATGACATGTTGGGTGAACAAATTACAGCGGGGCAATTGACAAACATCAATAAAGCATACATGCATATACTAATCATCTTGACTCCTATGAGATTTGATTGGGCATTACAACATTATACATAGACCGTATCCAACTGCATCTATGACTAATAATCCACCTTCAGGTTATCATCTGAACCCCCTGCAGTATTAAGTTGCAAGCAACAGATAATTGCATTAAGCATTGTGTGTAGAGTAAACAATATGATTGTTCTATGAACAAAGGATTGTTGTTTTCTCCCTAGTAGCAATAGCACATCTAGTACCTTAGAGATTTCTGTCACTTCCCTAGATTCCTAGAGGCATGAACCCACTAACGAGCATAAATACTCCCTCTTGGAGTTGCTAGCATCTACTCGGCCAAGATAGCTACTAACAACAGAGAGCATGCAAGATCACAAATAACAAAGACATGATAGAATCAATAATCAATCTGAAATAGCATCTCAATATCCATCGGATCCCCGCAAACACAACATGTATGGTTACAAATAGATGATCTTGATCATGAATGGAGCTCACAAGATCTAAACATGGTAGCACAAAGGAGAAGAACCAACCATCTAGCTACTACATGGACCTGTAGTCCAGGGATGAACTACTCACGCATCAAACCGGAGGCATGCATGGTGATGAAGAAGGCCTCCAGGGTGAATTCTCCCCTCTGGCAGGGTGCCGAGAAGAGCTTCAAATCCCTCCCGGTCTAGGTATGGAGATGACGGCACAGACTCTTTCGTGGAATTTTGATCGGGTCCTTAGGGTTTCTGTATCAGAGGCTTCTTATAGTCGAAAGGGGAGGCCGAGGGGGTGCCCTAGGCGGCCGCACCACCCCCTGGCGCGGGCCAGGCCTGTCTGCGCGGCCAGGTGGTGTGGCTGGCCCCTGGCCCCTCTCCATCTTGTCTTCTGGCTCCATGTTCCCCTTGGTGAAATATTGACTTTGGCTTTTGTCCCGTCCAATTCCGAGAATATTTATTTTCTGGCTTTCCTGGAACCAAAAATAGCAGAAAACAGGCAACTAGCACTATGGCATCTTGTTAATAGGTTAGTCCTAGAAAATGTGTAGAAATACTCCAAAGTGTGGACAAAACATAAGAAAGTAGATATAAAACAAGCATGGAACGTCAAAAATTATAGATACGTTAGCAACGTATCAACAAGATAGAGGTGTCTAAGAGGTTTGAGAGAGGGGTCTTAGGATGAGATGAACAAACTGAGGGAAGGAACAAAGCACCCTAACAAGTAGGAACCAACATGACCAATAGGAGTGCATGTCCTAAAGAACCAAAAACAAAGAAAAGTGACAAACACGTGGAAAGACCAACCTCTCATGAGGGAGAGGGTCGATGGATGAGGCCACCATGTTTGAGTATACTTGTCTTGGAACCACGAAGATATATCTTGGGTCCATTACCAAAACTCATCATTAAATCTCACATATCACAAAATGATATTAAGAGGATGGTTTTCTCACTTTGGGCATAATGGGGGAGGGATGTCCCAATCAATTAGGACCGCACTCCCCCTATATCCATGCCAACACCTAGATGGGAGAGCACATTAAAGCATGGGTATGGGTGCATGGTCTCAAGCCACATTTCTCGAATCTATGATATTTAGCTCATGCCTTAACTCTCGGAATCTTCTTTCATCAAGGGGTTTGGTGAATAAATCCGTGGGATTCTTCTCGGTGCTAATTTATGAGAGGTTAATATATCCACTAGACACATGCTCCCGGATGAAGTGATGGAGAATATCAGTATGCTTTGTTCTTGTGTGTTGCACTGGGTTATGGGCGATCTTGATTGCAGTTTCATTATCACAAAGAATAGGAACTTTGTCATAAGTGACACTATAAACCTTCTGAAAGGACATTTACTGTCATAATCACTTTTGGTGTTTGTTAACAACTAGTAGACCCTTTTACAGTTTGCTATTGGCTACAGGTTGATATTCTACAAAGGGAAAAGGACCATTGGCCTGCGGAACATTCCCTGCATTTCTTCTTGTCTCTTGGGGATTCCAGACCGGAGTCTCCGGTCTACACAGACCGGAGTCTCCGGTGTGGTCCGAAGTTTCCCCAGGAGTCTCCGGAGGGGCCTATGTTTTCTTGCCTAGGTCAGCCAGAGAGGTGGTCCGGAGGTTGGTCCGGAGTCTCCGGTGTAGAGGGATCAGAGTCTCTGGTCCACTTGGCTCCCAAGTGGGCTGGGTCATTCTGTCGAGGGGTTTGGAGGCTGGTCCGGAGGTTGACCGGAGTCTCTAGTGTAGGCCGGAGTCTCCGGTGTGGTGATCGGAGTCTCCGGTCTGCTTCTTCTCCAACGGTCAGAAAAATGGTTCGCTGACGGAAGGGCTATAAATAGGGGACCTTATCCCCTTGTTCTAGCCGCTCGTCCACCTCAAGAACACCATGTCCATTTGAGCCACCAAATCAACAAGATCTCTTCATCCAACCATCCAAAGTCTTTGATCTTTGGAGAATCGAAGGAGGAGGCCTTGATCTACAGCTTCACCAAGAGAGATCTTCATTTCCCCCTCATTCACTTGAGGGCCCCCATGCTCTAGTGTTTCATTGGAAACCCTAGGTTTTGATTTGGTTCTTACAAGCTTGTCTTTGATTGTTTGACAGCTTGCTTGTATTTGGGAGCCTCCAATTAACTTGTGGATGTGTGCCCCATACTCGTTGTAAAGGTGACGGCTTCCACCTCGAAGGTTGCCATATAGTGGAAGAGGTGAATCGAAACCGTTGGGGTGAGGTTCATCAGAGAACAAGGGAGGCCTCTCGTTGCGTTGGTGGTTTGAAACCACCCCCTCTCCAAACATAGACGTACTTCCCCTCAAAAGGAAGGAACTACGGGAAACAAATCCTTGTGTCTCCGTGTGCTCCACTTTGATTACTTCTATTATTTACCGCACTTTTACTTATCTAGTTATTGTTTAGCTTGTGCTTTTTTGTCATTTAGGTAAATTCACCTTAGTTGCATAATCTAGAGAATTTACCTTTCTTGTCAAAACCTAATTTGAAAAAGAGTAAAATTTAAAGTAGCACCTATTCACCCCCCTCTAGGTGCCCATACGATCCTTTCAATTGGTATTAGAGCCTCGACTCTTTATTCGGGCTTAACCGCCTAAGAGATTATGGGCAACCCAGAGGAGGGAGAAAGTGAGGCTAGCCATTCGGTGACCATGGTAGATCTCAAGAATTTGGAAACAAGCTTGACCTCTACCTTGGGCAACAAAATCCTACAGTTGCGTCAACTTGTTGAGCAACTTGTTAAGGATAAGCAAACCTCACCTTCTCTCTCTCCAGTGGAAACACCACCACACCCAAAGTCTAATGCTCCAGCAAAGCCTTTGGAGGAAGTGGTAGGGGATGAACATAATTCCACTAACTCCGCCACCAAAAAGGGTGATGGGAAGGAAGAGTTCCATACGGTTCCCGGATGGTACTCTCCCGACCCTCCTATCCCTCATCCACATATAAACAATAGAGGAGACCCACCTAAGTTAGCTGCACATACTTTTGCTCAATGGTAAGTGTTAATGAAATCTCATGTGCGCAGCTCTTGCATTGATTTGTGGAATATTATTGAAGAAGGACTCAAAATTGAGGATCCAACCAACTTGATGAGAAGAGAAGTGGTCAATAGCCAACTCAATGCGACTGCCTTGCACATGATCCAACGTGGGGTGGGGCCAAAGGATTTCCCCACATTGAGCACCACAACACCGCTAAGGAAGCTTGGGATGCTCTCATTGACTTGTTTGTTGGCAATGAGAGTATGAGGAGAAATAGATATGATGCCTTAAGCAATGAGGTTGAAGGTTTCTTCATGAAGGATGGTGAGGATCATGAAGACATGTATCGAAGACTCAAATCCACAGCCACCGCTTTCAGGAATGTTGGCGCCTCTCACATTGATGACGCTTGGATCAAAAGGAAGTATGTGAGTGCTCTCATGCCCTTCGAGCCTACTGACTTGAAGAGTCTCCAAGGGAGACACAACTACCATCTCATGACCTCCAATGAAGTGATGCAAGAGATGGCAGCCTTCAAGGTTGCTGCCAAGAATGCCAAAGACGCCTGTGCTCGTGCCATTGGAATGAGTAGTGGTGCCAATCTTGCCTTGAAGGCCAAGGTTGTGGAGTATGATGAAGATGAAGGAAGTGATGAGGGACCTTCAATGAGCCACCCTGAAGAGGTCAAGACTGCTCATGGTGAATACATGGCCTTCTATGCAAGAAACTTTTGGAAAGATCCCGCCAAGGCCAAGATGGAAATGCAACGAAGAAGCAACCCCAACGGGAAAAGAGACAATGGGTCCAAATTGAGAACTTGTTTCAATTGTGGTGATCGCTATCACTTTGTTGCAGCTTGTCCCTATGAGAAAAGAGAAGATCATGGGGGTAAACTTGTGTTGAAGAAGACATCCAAAGCTCCCTACAAGAAACCCTTCATCAAAAGAAACCCAACCAATAAGAAGCCGGGAGAAATTGTCTTGATCACACATGAAGAGTACTCCTCCGATGATGATGATGAAGAGGAAGAAGAGGATACACCAAGTGGTGTGTGATTTCAAATGTATCTATAATTTTTGATGTTCCATGCTTGGGTTTTATCTACTTTCTTATGTTTTGTCCACACTTTGGAGTACTTTTCATATGATTTCTTGGACTAACCTATTAACAAGAGCCACAGTGCCAGTTGCCTGTTTTCTGCTGTTTTTGGTTCTAGGAAAGTCAGAAAATCAATATTCTCGGAATTGGACGGGACAAAAGCCAAAGTTCCTATTTTACCGGAAGACTCACGAAGCCAGAAGCAGAGACAGAGGAGGGCCAGGGCTTGGCCACACCATATGGTGGCGCAGGCTAGCCCTGGCCGCGCCACCAGGTGGTGTGGGCCCCCTAGCACTCCACCGACCTTGCCTCCTTCGCCTATAAGAGCCTCCCGATAACAAAACCCTAAAATAGTCAATCAAAAATCCACGAAAAGTTCCGCAGCGCTGTCGCCACCGAAGGGGAGATTCGGGGGACAGAAAGTCTCTATTCCGGCAACCTGCCGGGACGGGGAAGTGCCCTTGGAGCCATCTCCATCGATCTCCACCGCCATCTCCATCACTGTTGTTGATTCCCATGATGAGGAGGGAGTAGTTCTCTCTCGAGGCTAAGGGTTCTACCGGTAGCTATGTGTTCATCTCTCTCTCTCTATGCATGATCATATTGTAATCATGAGCTTTGTAATCAAGTAGATCTACCTTGCTACTCAAGTGCTTTAATAGATCTCTGCTCTCCCCATGTGTGTGAAAGTGACAGCGTGCACACCATGGTGACACTTAGGCTAGAGTTCTCAAATACTTGTTATGAGTTTTATTTGGAGTTGGATGTCTTTATGAAATTGTGGTGTTTGTTGGACTCATCTAGTACTCAAGGTGATAGTGTGGGGTTATCTAGATGGGAAAGGCTTACTTTGAGGTGTGTTGTTATAGCCCTACCATCGATTAGAGTGTCCAACCGGAGAGTAGTTCAGCGTAGTATCATAAAGAAGAATATATCTATATGAGAGTGTTCACTAGTGAAAGTATGATCCATAGGCCTTGTTTCTAAGCACTGAAACACCATTTGCTATTAGATCTGTTACATGTTTGCTTGCTTCCATCTTTATTTCAGTTTTACTTTAGTCTTTTCCACGCCATCAAGCTATTTTCTATCACCGTTACCGCTTATAATTATCCATACCACTTGTATTTCACTATCTCTTCGCTGAACTAGTGCACCTATACACCTGACAAGTGTATTGGGGACACGAGAGACTTCTTGTATCTTGATTGCAGGATTGCTTGAGAGGGAATACCTTTGACCACTTCCTCCCTGAGTTCGATAAACCTTGGGTGATCCACTTAAGGGAAAACTTGTTGCTGTTCTACAAACCTCTGCACTTGGAGGCCCAACAACCGTCTACAAGAATAGAAGTGCGTAGACATCAAGCTATTTTATGGCGCCGTTGACGGGGAGGTAAGGTAAAAGGTATTCACACCGGAGGATTAAAGAAGAAGAAGAACCTCCCACGGCAAACGCCTATTTTCTGGCGCTGTTGCCGGGGAGGTAAGGTAAAAGGTATTCACACCGGAGGATTAAAGAAGAAGAACCTCCCACGGCAAACGCCTATTTTCTGGCGCTATTGCCGGGGAGGTAAGGTAAAAGGTACTCACATCCTCCGGTGTGAGTGCTCGAAGTTATTTCCTTTAGATTCTGCAATTTTGTCTTTTTGGTTCTTGTTTTCACTAGTTAGGCTTAATGGAAAACAACAACAAAATTAGAGAGCTTTATAGTATTTATCTTGAGTTAGGACATGAAGTGTTTGAAGAGAAAATTAAAAAACCTATGGAACTTTATTTGCATGCTAATAGCAATGTTGTTAGTATGAATTCTTTGGACACCATTATTGCTAATGCTATGGAAAAGTCTAAGCTTGGGGAAGCTAGTTTTTATGAAAATGATCTTTTTAGTTCCCCAGCTTTGGAATATAGCTATTCTATTAATTATGATGATACCAAACCTCCAATATATGATGATTACAATGATGAATATGATATTCTTAGTCCACCTACTATTGAGGAGAAAATTAATTCTGATTACAATATGCCTCCTATATTTGATGATTATGGTGATGAGAATAATAATGATAGCTATTTTGTTGAATTTACTCCCACCACAATTAATAAGAATGACTATGTTTATGTGGGGAGTATTAATTCTTTTATGCATGTGGCTCATTATAAGAATGTTTTATGTGATAGTTATATTGTTAATTTTATTCATGATGCTATTGAAAGTTATTATGAGAGAGGGAAATATGGTTTTATGCATCTCAATAATATTAAGTTTCCCCTCTTTATGTTGAAAGTCTTGAAGTTGCACTTGTTTTGCTTTCCTATGCTTGTTGCTTTGTGCTTTCATGACTTGTTTCTTTACAAGATTCCTATGCATAGGAAGTGGGTTATACTTAAATGTGTTTTGAATTTGCTTCTTGATGCTCTCTTTTACTTCAATTCATATTTATTATGTGAGCATCTTTTCGAACTATCATACCTAACTTAAAGGCGTTAAAAAAAGTACTTATTGGGAGATAACCTCTCCTTATCCTTTTTATTTGCTTTTTGTGCCAAGAGTAACCTCTAATGAGACAGAAGTAATGATTGGAAAAGTTGTTGTCGTGAATCAGATTTTTGTGCTTCACCGTAAAAATTCGTGTAAAATCTCTGAACGTCCTTTTGAGGCATGAATTTTTGTGCTTCTGCCCCAGGTTTTTATCTAACTTTCGTTAGTTCAACACTTTTTGATTTGAGCAAAAGAAGGTCTCCAAAAAAATTCGTCTTTACCTGCTGGTCTGTTTTGACAGATTTCTGCCATTTTCCGCATTTGCTTCTTGTTGGTTCCTTTTTGAGTTCTTTTGGGGAATTGAGCTTTTTGAGGGAAGTGCTACAGTATCTTGTGCTCTAATGGAAGTTTTATTGGTGTTGGAACTGAACCGAAAGACTTATTATCTTGAGTGCACTAATGTTGCTAATAAAGATTGTGTGAAGTTTTGTATGAAGGAAAATTTCCAGGTGTATGGAAGGAATGAGTAATGTGATGAAGGATGGACTAAAGCTCAAGCTTGGGGATGCCACGCGTGTCACCCCAAGAAATATCCAAGAAGTACAAGCGTAAAAGCTTGGGATGCCCAAGGCATCCCCTTCTTCATCAATAAAAATCCCAGGTTTCTTCCAAACGCTTCATTTTTATTGTTTCATGCACAGTTGTGTTGTTCTTGGAGCGTCTTCTTTTTCGTTTTGGTTTTGGTTTTTTGTTTGCTTGGTTTGCTTAGTTTGATGAATAAATTGGTTGAACCCCCTCTTTCATACATTGGTTTGCAAATAGTTTGGTTTGGTTTGGAAAAGAGTAGGAAAGTTCATACTTATGTGGTAAAAAGAGCTTGTTTTTGACTGTGGCCTATGCTTTGTAATGCCATGCTTGATATTGTTTTGGCTTTATGCTTAGTATTATTTGTTGTAGCATGACTTGTTATAAACAATTGAGATTGCTTAATGTGCCTTGGATGAATCATGCGTTGTTTTAGCATATTAAAGCATAGTATAGTGGTATTCTCATTTGATGCTTTATTTGGGTTGACTTGGCGCATGCTCACACCATGTTATGACTATATCAAGTCACCATAGCCTTTATGATCCTTTAGTTTTCAACTTGTAGTATCACTTTATGCTTTGATCAATGATGTTTTGTCGCTCTGCATGATTATGGCCATTATTGCTCTCTTAGTTTGTCGCTCCCAGTCTTTTGCTAGCCTCCACAACAAAGTATGAGTTCCACTCATGCATCCAACTCCCTAAACCAAGTTATTCCAAAGAGTCCACCATACCTACCTACTAGCTTATGCTATTCCAAGTATATTCATGCTTTTGTTTACCTTCCACTTGTTATGAGAAAACTAGTGATTAAAGCTCTCATGAACTTGAAGGCACACTTTACTTTACTTGCTCTTAATAAACTTGAACCATTGTGTCTTCTATGTTGTATATGCTTTCACTTATTTGTTGGGAATTAGCAGAACCATGCTTTCATGGGGAACGCTTTCAACATTGCACTTGGTACTTGTACCTAGTTGATATCATGCTCTTTTGTATATGGATGTCGTCGATGTGAAATGAAAGGGGAGCTTGTAAGTCCATGGAGTTATGTATATGTGTTAGAGAAACGCCTGGGCCGCTGGTCTAATCCATGCTGACATGGTGGAAACCTGCAGCGTAACCATAATGAGCTGTCTATGAAGCATTCTTCTTATAAAAAAAGAGTCCTATACTGAGAAAAAAGAGAAAAAGAAAAAAAAATAGATTATGAAAAGAGGAAAGAGAGAAAAAAGCACCATTTTCCCATGGTAAATAAGAAGATTGCTGAGATACTCATTGTCTGCTTGCCTTGTCATTTTGATATGGGGATTCTTCCGTATCATCGGGCAAGGGGTACCCCGTTAGCGGTTCTCTATGATACACATGTACTTACGATGACAAGAACTTACCGGTGACTAAACTTGAGTAACATGAGGAGCGGCACTCATATACAAGGGACATGAGATTTCTGACTTATACTTCGTCAAGCGTGTACACCATAGTTTGTTCACTTTAACCTTAATCACTTCAAGATGCTTATGATAGGGGCAATGAGAGCTGAAAGCTATAGGTACCATAAATTTTGGAAGCTCTTTATGAAACTTGAATCCCTACTTCCTTCTATGAAGGCCTTTCTTCCACCATTATATTGAGTCTCCACCTTCTACCTTTATGCACCTACTTTGAGAGCATAGTGGCCATTCTTAGTTCTATGTGCATTGTCCCAAGACTAGTTGATTGATGCATAACTTGATATTGTTTGTTTTAAACTATTTGTATCTAGTCACTCTTGTAAACTTTGAAGGTGTCACATGCATTTATGTTTGCTACTCTATGAGGGACAAGATGAATGCCACTATGCTATGTTTTCTTTATGTGAAACAAATAAACATCTTGCAAAGCATTGTTATTCATTAATCTTTTGTTTGTGCATTTTCATGTTGCAACATAGTTTTTTTGTCTTATTGCTAGAACTTTATCTTTCATGCTATGTTGAAGTACTATGATCCTAGCTTTCAATGTTTTACAAATACTTTGATCAAGTTTATGATGGTGCATGTCACCTCAAAAATTATTCTTTCTTTTTATCACTTACCTACACGAGGACGAGCAGGAGTTAAGCTTGGGGATGCTGATACATTGCAAATGTATCTATAATTTTTGATGTTCCATGCTTGGGTTTTATTTACTTTCTTATGTTTTGTCCACACTTTGGAGTACTTTTCATATGATTTCTTGGACTAACCTATTAATAAGAGTCATAGTGCCAGTTGCCTGTTTTTTGCTGTTTTTGGTTCTAGGAAAGTCAGAAAATCAATATTCTCGGAATTGGACGGGACAAAAGCCAAAGTTCCTATTTTACCGGAAGACTCACGGAGCCAGAAGCAGAGACGGAGGAGGGCCAGGGCATGGCCACACCATATGGTGGCGCAGGCTAGCCCTGGCCGCGCCACCAGGTGGTGTGGGCCCCCTGGCACTCCATCGACCTTGCCTCCTTCGCCTATAAGAGCCTCCCGATACCAAAACCCTAAAACAGTCAATCAGAAATCCATGAAAAGTTCCACAACGCCGCCGCCACCGAAGGGGAGATTTGGGGGACAGAAAGTCTCTGTTCTGGCACCCTGCCGGGACGGGGAAGTGCCCTCGGAGCCATCTCCATCGATTTCCACCACCATCTCCATCACCATTGTTGATTCCCATGATGAGGAGGGAGTAGTTCTCTCTCGAGGCTAAGGGTTCTACCGGTAGCTATGTGTTCATCTCTCTCTATCTATGCATGCTCATATTGTAATCATGAGCTTTGTAATCAAGTAGATCTACCTTGCTACTCAAGTGCTTTAATAGATCTCTGCTCTCCCCATGTGTGTGAAAGTGACAGCGTGCACACCATGGTGGCACTTAGGCTAGAGTTCTCAAATACTTGTTATGAGTTATATTTGGAGTTGGATGTCTTTATGAAATTGTGGTGTTTGTTGGACTCATCTAGTACTCAAGGTGACAGTGTGGGGTTATCTAGATGGGAAAGGCTTACTTTGAGGTGTGCTGTTATAGCCCTACCATCGATTAGAGTGTCCAACCGGAGAGTAGTTCAGCGTAGTATCATAAAGAAGAATATATCTATATGAGAGTGTTCACTAGTGAAAGTATGATCCCTAGGCCTTGTTTATAAGCACTGAAACACCGTTTGCTATTAGATCTGTTACATGTTTGATTGCTTCCATCTTTATTTCAGTTTTACTTTAGTCTTTTCCACGCCATCAAGCTATTTTCTATCACCGTTACCACTTATAATTATCCATACCACTTGTGTTTCACAATCTCTTCGCCGAAATAGTGCACCTATACACTTGACAAGTGTATTGGGTGTGTTGGGGACACAAGAGACTTCTTGTATCTTGATTGCAGGATTGCTTGAGAGAGAATACCTTTGACCACTTCCTCCCTGAGTTCGATAAACCTTGGGTGATCCACTTAAGGGAAAACTTGTTGCTGTTCTACAAACCTCTGCACTTGGAGGCCCAACAATTGTCTACAAGAATAGAAGTGCGTAGACATCAGTGTGGTGGCTCTTTCCACTACCTCTACTCCTTCATTCTCACTCTTCGACTCTCCAAATGAGAATATCTCCAACAAGAACGTCACTTGCCTTATGGCAAGAGGAACGGAGGTATTATCATCATCACACTCCACTTCCTTAATCAATGATGATTTTGATGATGAGTTATCTCTTGAGGAAAAAAGGAATTAGTTGCTTTTGATGTGTTCATGAATAACTTGCAAGGGGAACACAAGAAACATGTTGTGGACCTCCTAAATCAACTTTCATACACACAAGAACTTCTAGATGAGAGATGCCAATTAGGAAGAGAGCACATGATTGAGGTAGAAGCTCTTAATAATGCTCTAGAAGATGAACAAGAAACTAGAATATCTCTTGAAACTAAACTAGAGGGCCTTGATGAAGCTAATGACCTCATTATTAATAAACTCATCAAGGAACGTGATCATGCTATTGCTAAATACAAAAAGGCTAAAAAGGATAAGATTGAGTTTGATGTTGTTCATGAAAAACTTGCCAAGGACTTTAGGACACTTGACAAGGCTCACAAGGCCTTGGAAAGTGAACTCTTGTCCCTCACAAAGTCTCGTGAAAAGCTTCAAACTCAATTGATCAATACTCCCTCACCTAGTACATTCATTCCTTCTAGTTATTCAAATACTCTTGAAGAACATACTAGGTTGAAGGGAGAGCTAGCTAAAACCTCCTTTCCAAAAGGAAATAAGTCTATTGATGACCTCTTAAACAAGCAAAGGTCAAATGGTGAAAAAAGGGGCTTAGGCTTTGTCTCTAAAGCCAAGAAGAAAAAGAATAACAAGAAGAAGAAGGCCAAGCCCGCTCAAGAAAAGAACAAGGTCATTGTGGGAAGTAAGACCACAAGTGGCAAAACTATGTCTCATGATGATTTTGTGGGTAGTGCTAACCCTCACTATGTCTTAATGCGTGATTATTATGGTGATGTGTATGCACAATATGTTGGCCCATTTGATGGTTATATTGCATGGTCGATTTGGGTTCCCAAGGCCCTTGTTGCTAACAAAAGAGGACCCATTGAGAAATGGGTACCTAAAAACTAGTTTGATCTTTTGTAGACCTATGCTTCCGGAGGGTAAAAATGGGTGCTCGATAGTGGATGCACAAGTCATATGACCGGAAGTGCTTCTAGTGTCAAGGAGTTGAGACCAAATGTTGATCAAATATCTGTGACATATGCCGACAAATCCAAGTCTAAGGTAATGGGTTTCGGCAAAGTTGTGGTTGCACACGATATCACTCTCGTGGACATCATGCTTGTTGAGACCCTTGGCTATAATTTACTTTCAGTCCGTGCTCTAGGAAAGATGGGTTTTGCTGTCTTCATTGATGTTGATATTGTGATCCTCTTGTGGAGCAATACTCTAAAGGTTGCTTTCGTTGGGTACGTTGAGAATGACTTGTATGTGGTGGAATTCTCGGGGAAAACCACTACAAGGCCGATGTGCCTATTCGGAAAGGCTGATGTGGGTTGGCTATGGCACCGCCGACTAGCCCATGTTAACATGAGAACTTTGCAAAGCCTCCACAAGGATGGTCATATTGTTGGACTAAAAGAAAATGTTTGCTTTGCCAAAGATTGTGTTTGCAGGGCATGTGTTGAAGGAAAGATGCATGATTATCCCCACAAGCCAAAGAACTACATCAAGTCCAAGAGGATCTTGGAGCTTCTTCATGTGGATCTCTTTGGTCCTCCGTCTCATGCAAGTCTTGGTGGGAAGAAATATTGTTTGGTGATTGTTGATGACTACTCAAGATACACTTGGGTATATTTCTTCAAGTTAAAAAGTGAGACCCAAGAGAACTTCATTGACTTCATCAACATGGCTCAACGTCAACACAATGTCCCAGTATTAACAATAAGAAGTGACAATGGTACCGAGTTCAAGAACTACACATTAAATGGATTTCTTAGTGATGAGGGAATAAAACATCAATATTCCGCTGCATATACCCCTCAACAAAATGGTGTAGCTGAGAGGAAGAACCGGACCCTCATTGACATGGCTAGGACTATGTTGGCGGAATTCAAATCTCCATACAATTTTTGGGCTGAAGCTATCTCCACCGCATGCCATGCATCAAACCGTCTCTACCTCCGCAAAGAATTGATCAAGACTCCATATGAGATCCTTACCGGTAACAAGCCTAATGTTTCTTACTTCTGAGTATTCAGTTGTAAGTGCTTCTATCGCATTAAGGACATTCGTTTATCCAAGTTTGATTCCAAAGCATTAGAGGGTATTTTTGTTGGTTATGGTCTCGAATCCCACACTTATAGAATCTATGACAAGCTCTCAGAATTTGTCATAGAATCTTGTAGTGTGGTGTTTGAAGAATATGATGGTCCCCAAGCGGGGCGTGTTGATGTTTGTGATGTAGATGATGAAATGCCTCGGGATGCCATAGGAAGAATGGGTGCGGGTTTCATCCGCCCTGTTGAGGAACCCCTTATGGTGGATCGAGAAGAACTATGCTCTACTCACGTGGAGCCCTCATCTTCACAACTTCAACAAGCTACTGTCGAGGTGGACAACGACCCATGCCAAAGACAAGTTGTGGACCCTCAACCTACTGATCAAGAAGATGCCTCTAGCCAAGAGGTGTTTGAGTCTCCGTTTGCCAGGATGTCCAGTGGTGCTAAGGCCATTACACAAGCAAGATCTATACAAACTGCCATAAGTACAGCTGAATACCTGGCCAGTTGTGGGACTAATCAAGACCAAGGTCAATCCTCTCCTCCTATATAAGAGAATATTTCCAATGATGATAAAGGTCAAGTTAATGGTCAAGATGAGGACCAAAATGATGAAGTGATCCCCCCAAGAAACAACAAGGAGATCGAAACTTGTCGCCAAGCTAGAATGGATAGAATATTGGAATTAAGAGACCACACTCTTGAGAATGTGGTTGGAGATCTAAGAAGAGGGATATCTACTCGAGCTCAACTGAAGAATTTTGGTGAGCACCAAGCACACATTTCCATGGTGGAACCAAAGAAACTGTGGGAAGCTCTTGAAGATTCAGATTGGTTGGATGCAATGCACAAAGAGCTCAACAACTTTGAGAGAAACAAAGTATGGAAGTTAGTGGAAAAGGCAAAGGATTGCCGCAATGTTATAGGCACCAAGTGGATTTTCAAGAACAAGCAAGATGAGCATGGAATTGTGATAAGGAACAAGGCAAGATTAGTTGCACAAGGGTTCTCTCAAATTGAAGGCATTGACTATGGAGAGACTTATGCTCCCGTGGCTCGCCTTGAGTCCATCCGTATCCTTCTTGCTTATGCGGCACATCATAAATTTAAATTACAACAAATGGATGTAGAAAGTGCATTTCTCAATGGTCCATTGCATGAGTTGGTATATGTAAAACAACCCCCAAGATTTGAGGATCCCAACTTTCCAAACCATGTCTACAAACTCGATAAGGCACTCTATGGGCTCAATCAAGCCCCACGCACATGGTATGAGCACCTTAGAGGGTTGGGAAAATCGATCCCACTCTTTTTACCAAGAGGGTTCATGGGGAACTTTTTGTATGCCAAATTTATGTTGATGATATTATCTTTGGCTCTTCTAACAAAGCTTTTAATGATGAATTCTCTAAGCTAATGACTGACAGGTTCAGGATGTCTATGATGGGAGAATTGAGAGTATTTATTGGTTTTGAGATCAAGCAAGTGAGAGGTGGTACATTCTTCAACCAAGCCAAGTATACTCAAGATATGCTCAAAAGATTCAACATGAAAAATCTCAATGGAGCTCCCACTCCCATGGCAACAAAGACTCATCTTGAACTCAACCCAAATGGTAAAGACGTGGACCAAAAGGTATACCGGTCCATGATTGGCTCTTTGCTTTACCTTTGTGCATCCAGACCCGATATTGTGTTGAGTGTAGGAGTGTGTGCAAGATATCAAGCGACTCCTAAAGAAAGCCATTTGATGGCAGTCAAGAGAATCTTTCGATATTTGGTTCATACCCCAAACTATGGTATTTGGTATCCTAGGGGCTCCACTTTCTCTCTTTGTGGGTACACAGATTCGGATTGGGCGGGGGACAAGGATGATAGAAAATCAACCTCCGGGGATTGCCAATTCCTTGGAAGGTCCTTGGTGTGTTGGTCTTCCAAGAAGCAAAACTATATATCTCTTTCCACCGCCGAAGCCGAGTATGTGGCAGCTGCTAGTGCTTGTACACAATTGCTATGGATGAGGCAAACTTTAAAGGAATACGGTGCCCATTGTGACAAAGTGCCTCTTCTATGTGACAATGAAAGTGTTATCAAGATTGCATATAACCCAATGGATCATACAAGAACAAAGCACATTGAGATTCGTCATCACTTCATTAGAGATCATGTTGCCCGAGGTGATATTGAGCTTTCATATGTGTCAACCAAAGACCAACTTGCCGATATGTTCACGAAGCCACTTGATGAAGCAAGGTTTTGTTATTTGAGGAATGAACTAAATATCGTGGATTCTAGGAGCTTGACTTGATTACCTTGCATACTCACCTATGTCTTGACCCATATTTGGTGTAGGTGTAGGCATGGAGATAGGGGGAGTGCGGTTCTAATTCATTTGACTATCCCTCCCCCCATAATGCCAACATTAAGAAATTCAATTCTCTTAGTATCTTTTAGTGATATGTGAGCATCATTGATGAGTAGTGGCTATGAACCCAAGGATAATTCTTCGCGGTGTCATGCCACAAACTCCTACATGGTGGCTTCAGCCACCACCCTCTCCTCACTCGAAGAGTTGGTTCTTAGCTCGGATTTATTTGGCGCTTTGATGTACTTTTGAAGAGATTTCCGTGGTTTTCTTGATTTTTCACAGTATGTCGTCTTAAACCAAGCCCTCTCTCAGTCTTGAAAACTCTCTCTATCTAATATATGTCCCCATACACACACCTTGGAAGTGTTTGGTTGAGGAGGACCAGAGTCTCCGGTGTGTTCACACCGGAGTTTCCGGTGTGGACCGGAGTCTCCGGTGTAGACCGGAGTCTCCGGTCTGGGCGGTTTCTGTCCACTTAAAAGAGGACGGGGTGAACTGAAACAGCAGTTTCATTCATCCACCCCATCCTCCCCTCTCTGCCCCCGTCGCCTCCTTTCCCAAATCTTCTCCCTGGAGGTCAAGAAGCCCCCGGGATCCACCGTGCCGCCGGCCAATCATCTCCTTTCCACCATTGGGTGATTCCCACCATTGGAATCCCTTCCATGGACAGATCTGGTACCTCTCCTCCTCTTCTTCATCTAGGGTTCTTCCCTTACCTTGTGTTTGAGGATTGGTACTAGTTTTGACCACGGGAATTCCTTGGTTGCGTGCACCTAACTACTTTATCATTGTTACCCTACCCGATCTGTTGGATTCAACCCCATTGGAGCCTCCATGATCTTCCCCCGAGTCTCCTGACCGGAGACTCCGGTTTGAGCCGGAGACTCCGGTGTAGACCATGGAGATTCCGGTGTGGTTTGAATCTAACATATTTTGCAAGGTCTCAATGATTCTGTGTTGCCTCCATGGGACATATATACTTACCTTCATGTTATCTCCCTCGCTGCTTTTCACAGGCTCTAGCTCTCGTCGTCCTCCTCGCACCAGGGCCAAGATGAAGAGAGGGGATCCTCACTATGATGAGTCTGAGGGTCAGTACATTGTGCCCCATCCAACCGTAGACAGCAAGCCCGTGATCCAGCCTATATGCGGCGGGAACAGGAAAGAGCTGAGGAAGAGAAACGTGCCAAGAGGGCAAAATATGATAACATTCAGTCTTTGGCTCGCATGTCTAAGCAGGAGTACCATGAGCTACGGAAGACCAATTTCTATGAATTGCCTCGCACTAGTGATGACCCCTGTTATTGGAGGAAGGAGCAAGTTGTCTTCATGAAAGACATTTACAGTATGCTCAAGAGATCTCCTGTATGCCCCCAGAAGTACTTGAGTGTTGAGCAAATGAGGAAGAGCCCCTACTTCTCTAATGCTCTATGGATTAGTGAGAAGTTGGGACTGTTCAACTTGATGGAGATCCGTGAAGACTACAACATCACCCTTGTGCAGCAGTTCTATGCCACAGTTGTGTTTGGGACTGACCAAGCCAGGACTAGGACTTGGATGACTGGCAACCACCGCTGTTCTGCCACTTTCTATGACTTTATTGAGGCCATCTTCGAGACTTTTCAGGGGGTATCTACTCATGTTGGAGTTTGCATGCACTCAGCAGCTCTTGGGGTGAACAAGAACAAGCTTGCCCCTTTATATGGTAGTGAGGGGGTTGTGGGAGGGTCCAAGGGACTCAAGCCTCTCTATAATCTGATGTTGAGGATCTTCCGCCAGACCATTTCCCCTAGTGCTGGGAATGATGATGCCATCAGATGTGGTTTGGTCAACTTGCTGTATCACACCCACAAGACTTACATGGCTGGCCCCGATGCTGATGCTGATCCTATTGATGTGATGGATTACATATTTGAGGAGATGTATCATGCCATCTTATACAAGAAGGCCCCTCCATATGCACCCCTGGTCATGAGACTCATCAACACTTAGCAACATGGTTTGCCGCTTGCTATGCCTCCCAACCTTACCGAGCACACTCTTGTATCTCTGTAGCAGAAAGGGGCTATGAGGGATCCTCCTAGACACTCCCATGCACATGAGGAGGAGGAGATTTCAGAGACTGACAGGGCCCCCTCTCCTCCTAGGGCTCGGAGGAAGAATGCTTCCAATGCACCTCTTCCACCCATGACACGTGACTATGTCCATGAGAGGGTCAAGAAGGCCTCATTCTGGGAGAGGACCCTATGTTGCATGAATGTGGACATCCGCAAGCAACAGCATGATTCCTACAAGAGCAACCACCGCATCGAGAAACTACTCAAGGAGATCAAGGCTCAGGGTGAAGCGTATGATGAGGAAGGTGAGGATGGGTACACTGATGAGCATGGCGCTCAGCCATCCACCGAGTAAGATCACACTCTTTTGTTTGGGGCATGGAATGCCCATCAGGATAGCTTGGTGGATTAGAAGACCTTTTATGATGTCACGTCTGGGTTTGGATACCAAGGTACATCCTCTTCTCGCCCTCACGGCAAAGGGCCTATAGCTCTAGAGGGTGATGAGGACTATGATGATAATGAGGATCAGGATATGGATGAGGAGGACGAGGAGGAGGATGACGAGGACTAATGATCCGTTGGGACGCTATCTTAGGTCTTTTCCCTTTTTCGGTGTTTCGATGCCAAAGGGGAAGAAGACATTGTCATCAGGATTTGCATGGGTTTGGGCTACTTGATTCGTGTTTGCCTTCTCGTCTCTATTTGCCTTATGCTATTGTGGGACACTGTTTCCTATTTGTGTGTGTGTGTGACTCTGTGGGTGCTCCAACTTTATTGTAACTGGTGTGAGAACTATGTGTTTTATCCATGTTCCACCTACCATGCCTGCTTTACTTGTTTATCTTTGTGCACATAGGCAGGGGGAGCATGTCCATACTCTGTCATAAGTAATTGCGAACTTTTTTCATGCAAATTCACTAGTTGTCATCGAACACCAAAAAGGGGGAGATTGAAAGGACATTTACTGTCATAATCACTTTTGGTGTTCGTTAACAACTAGTAGACCCTTTTATAATTTGCTATTGGCTACAGGTTGATATTCTACAAAGGGAAAAGGACCATTGACCTGCGGAACATTCCCTGCATTTCTTATTGTCTCTTGGGGATTCCAGACCGGAGTCTCCGGTCTACACAGACCGGAGTCTCCGGTGTGGTCCGGAGTTTCCCTAGGAGTCTTCGGAGGGGCCTCTGTTTTCTTGCCTAGGTCAGCCAGAGAGGTGGTCCGGAGGTTGGTCCGGAGTCTCCAGTGTAGAGGGATCGGAGTCTCCGGTCCACTTGGCTCCCAAGTGGGCTGGTTTAGTCTGTTGAGGGGTCCGGAGGCTGGTTCGGAGGTTGACCGGAGTCTCTGGTGTAGGCCGAAGTCTTCGGTGTGGTGACCGGAGTCTCTGGTATGCTTCTTCTCAAACGGTCAGAAAAACGGTTCGCTGCCGGAAGGGCTATAAATAGGGTACCTTATCCCCTTGTTCTAGCCGCTCGTCCACCTCAAGAACACCATGTCCATTTGAGCCACCAAATCAACAAGATCTCTTCATCCAACCATCCAAAGTCTTTGATCTTTGGAGAATCGAAGGAGGAGGCCTTGATCTACAGCTTCACCAAGAGAGATCTTCATTTCCCCCTCATTCACTTGAGGGCCCCCATGCTCTAGTGTTTCATTGGAAACCCTAGGTTTTGATTTGGTTCTTACAAGCTTGTATTTGATTGTTTGACAGCTTGCTTGTATTTGGGAGCCTCCAATTAAGTTGTGGATGTGTGCCCCGTACTCGTTGTAAAGGTGCCGGCTTCCACCTCGAAGGTTGCCGTATAGTGGAAGAGGTGAATCGAACCCGTTGGGGTGAGGTTCATCGGAGAACAAGGGAGGCCTCTCGTGGCGTTGGTGGTTTGAAACCACCCCCTCTCCAAACGTAGACGTACTTCCCCTCAAAAGGAAGGAACTACGGGAAACAAATCCTTGTGTCTCTGTGTGCTCCACTCTGATTACTTCTATGCTTTACCGCACTTTACTTATCTAGTTATTGTTTAGCTTGTGCTTGTTTGTCATTTAGGTAAATTCACCTTAGTTGCATAATCTAGAGAATTTACCTTTTGTTGTCAAACCCTAATTTGAAAAAGAGTAAAATTTGAAGTAGCACCTATTCACCCCCCCTCTAGGTGCCCATACGATCCTTTCACCTTCAATCTTTGCCTCATCCATAACAATTGAGCACAACAACTAGCGGCCGCAATATACTCGACCTCGGTGGATGATAGGTATACACAATTTCGCTTCTTAGATGACTAACACACCAAGGACCTACCAAGGAATTATCAAGCCCCGAAGGTTGATTTCCTTCCAACTTTGTTTCTCGCCCAATCCGTGTCCGTGAATCCATGAAGTTAAAAGATTGAGCCCTTGGGGTACCATAAGCCAAAGTTTGGGGTATCAACAAAATATCGAAAGATTCACATGACGGCCACAAGTTTGGGGTAGAAACAAAGATAATATCATCAACATGAAGGGAATATGCCCGAGAGGCAATAATAAAGTTGTTATTATCTTATTCCATGTTTATGATGAATGTTTATTTATCATGCTATAATTGTGTTAATTGGAAACATTAATACATGTGTGCTTGATAAACAAATAAAGAGTTCCTAGTTATGCCTCTCATATAAACTAGCTCGTTGATTAACAATATGATCAAGGTTTCCTGATCATGGACATTAGATGTTGTTAATAACAAGGTCACAACATTAGTAGAATGATGTGATGAACATTCATCCGAAGTATAGTAATACGATCAAACTCATTATGTTTACATTGCTACAACATTACACAAAGTAACTTTAGTCCTTAGACCATGAGATCATGTTAATCACTAACACTAGAAGAGTAACTTGATAATATCAAACCTCACACCATAACAGGGTGACAATAAAGGTGGGTTCAGATACTCCGAAAGTGTTATGTAGAGGCTCAAGGATCAAGAGTGGGATTTGTCCATCCCAATGAAGGAGAGATATACTCTGGCCCTCTTGATGATATCACATTGACATAGCTTGCAAGCAAGTGATAAGATCACTAGAATGTTATATCACGGGAACGAGAAAAGAGTACTTGTCAGTAACGAGATCAAACTAGGTATGGGGATACTGATGATTGAATCTCGGACATGTAATATATCATGAGACAAAGGGATTTAGTTACGATGTTATAGGTTCACACGATCACTAGAGTCATCATTGAATGTGTGGGAGTCAGTACGGATATCCAGGTCCCGCTGCTGATTATTAATCGGAGAGGGGTCTCGATCATGTATGCATTATTCGTGAACCATAGGGTGACACACTTAAGGTATACCGACACCCTTTGGAGCAAATATGATACCAGAGAAAGACTGTTAAAGCGCTGGAATTACTTCGATGGACACCGGAATTGTTTCAGGTGAAATTGCTGAAACTGATTCTGCATGTGATATCGAAATGTTGCAGGGGTTTTTATGTGAATGTTTGTTATTTAAAGTAATTAACAAAATTATGAATAAAATAAATAAAAGAGTTTTAGTAAATGAGAGTTGCATTAATTTTGGTGGAAAATTAATGCATGTGAGTGGAGGTATGTTTATGTGAGTGGGAGCTCCACCCACATGGATGAGAGAGGTGGGGGCACCCACCTTGGCTGCCGGCCATGGCATCGGGGTTGTCCCCTCCCCTATATATGGATCACCTCCTACTCCTCCACTCTCACACCTCCTCGTGAAGGATCTCTCTCTCCCTCTAGAGTATTCCTCATGGATTTAGATTAGCGAAGTACATGTTCCCGATGGCTTTTTCTGGAATGATTTGTGATACGTCCAAAATGTATCTACTTTCTCGAACACTTTTGCTATTGTTTCTCCTCTATACTTGTGTGATTTGGATGCAACTAATGCGAACTGACGCTGTTTTTAGCAGAATTGCCTTGGTGTCTACTTTTGTGCAGAAAATCAACTATCAGGAAAAATCCCGGAAAATATGCCAAAAATCCTATTTCACCCGAAGACTCTAGGAGCCAGAATACGAGACGGAGAAGAGCCAGGGGGTGGCCACACCACATGGTGGCACGGTCCAGGCCAGGCCGCGCCAGGGTGTGGTGTGGGCCCCCAAGGCACCCCCTCGGCCTCTCTCTTTGCCTATAAGGAGCCTTCTGACCTAAAAACTCCCGGGGGTTCGACGTTTTTCCAGAAGGAGTTCCGCTCCACCGCCACCACCAGATTCCACGAAACAGCACTAGAACTTTCGTTCTGGCACCCTGCCGGTACGGGGAATTGGAGGAGATCATCGCCATCATCATCACCATCGCTTCTCCATCGACCATCCATGTTTCCCCCATCTATGAGTGAGTAATCCCCCGCTGTAGGCTATGGGGATGGTAGGGATTGGATGAGATTGTTCATGTAATGGCATCAGATTGTTAGGGCATGGTGCCTAGTATCTTTTATTAGTGCTTTATGACTTTGTTGTGGCTTGTTGTGCTTAATGCTTGTCACTAGGGCCTAAGTGCCATGATTTCAGATCTGAACATGTTATTGATTCATTATGATAGTATTGTTCTTGGTCTTATCTACAAGTTGTATACACACGTCATTGTCCGGAACCTATGGCCCCGAAGTGACAGAAATTGGGATAACTGGAAGGGAAAGGCTTTGATGTGAGGAGGATCACATGTGTTCATGGAGTGTTAATGCTTTGCTCCGGTGCTCTATTAAAAGGAGCACCTTAATTGCCAGTAGTTCCCTAGAGGCCCCGCTGCAAACGGGCTGGCAGGACAAAAGATGTTGTGTAAGTTCTCATTGCGAGCACGTATGACTATATATGGAACGCATGCCTAGGATTGTCTAGTACTTGGATGCTTTATCTTATTTATCTGCAATTGCCCTATGTTCTGATTGCTATGTGAATTGTCTTATCCATGCAACGCCCGTCCATCCATCCCTATGCCTACAGCACTCGAATCCCACTGTTTACTGCTTTTGTTACTACTGTCTTTGCTTTACTATTGCTTCTACTTTGCTATTCCTACTACAAAACTGTTGCTACTGATAAACTGCTGTGAGCAAGATTGTTTCCAGGTGCAGCTGAATTGACAACTCAGTTGTTAAGGCTTATAAATATTCTTTGGCTCCCCTTGTGTCGAATCAATAAATTGGGTTTCACTTCCCTCGAAAATACTACGATACACCCCCTATACTTGTGGGTCATCAAGACTATTTTCCGGCGCCGTTGCCGGGGAGCATAGCTTTATTTATCAAGTTCACTTGGATTCTCTATTGTTCGCTGCTATCCATCCATCATGGGTAAGTCTCGTGATGGCAAGGTTCCTATTTTACCATCCACTACAAGAAGAGGTATGGTTCTAAACACCTCTGCTGCTCTTGATTTACTGCCTGTTATAAGTAAGCTCGTTACACCACTACATACACATGCTACACACACTGCTACTACTGCTGATTTTGAAACTTTTGATGCTTATGATGTTGCTTCTACTAGTGGTTCATTAGGTCCTTTCCTAGATGCTACGATTGCTAGAACTATAGCTGGAAATACCGAAACTCCTAATGAAGACACTACCACACCTGTTAGCTCACCTGAGTCTAGTGAGAGTTATGATATCGAAGAACATTATGTTGAGATAACCGATGAGTTTATTAAAGAATGTAAGAACACCCATGATAGGAGCGCTTCTAAGAGTCTCCTTGAGAGGCGTACTATTAGACCCAAATGATATCCTGCTGTTAAGTTTGCTGCTTCTCCCATAAACATTACAGATGAAGATTATGATTTTTCTCTTGATCTATCTTACATAGCTATTGTCGAGAAAGAACCTTTTTGTGGGACTAAGAATGAAAGTGCGGTAGCACATATGAATGAACTTTCTACCATGAGTGGCTTGTTTTTTGATGATATTAAGATGCGTACTTACTTTGTTGCTAAGATTTTTCCTTTTTCACTGAAAGGAGAAGCTAAAACTTGGTTTAGTAATTTACCTCCTGGATCTATTGATAGTCCTGAGTGCTTGATTAGTACTTTCCTGCAGAAATATTTTCCTCCTAGTGCTAGACATGCTGTTTTGCAGGAACTTTTTGATTTTAAACAGGGAGAAAAAGAGGTATTGCCCGAATCTTGGGCAAGGTTTTGTTCTTTGATTCATGCACAGGCTGGAAGTCCATTACCTAAGAATGAGCTTCTTGATATATTTTATAATGGACTAACCGAGGAATCTAGGACATACCTAGATAGTTGTGCTAATTGTGTTTTCAGGAATAGGACTCCTAAGGAAGCTGAGGAATTAATGGATAAAATAAGCAAGAATTATGAAGATTGGACTCCTCCTAAACAAGCTATACCTGAAGTAATTGTACCTGAACCATCTATTCCTAAGCCTATTCCAACATCAAAGAAGAGGGGAGTTATTGAATTAAATGATGAAGTGATGAAGGAAGCTAAGAAATGTCTTAAGGAGAAGGGAATTAAAGCTGCAGATGTCAAGAATTTACCTCCTATAGAAGAATTATGTAAGCCTATTTCCTACTCACCCACTATTGAGGTACACTCTCTCCAACACTTTGATGAAGGTGATATCCCATACTCGAAACCTCCTGATCAATGCTTAGAAGAATTTGATATCTTTATTGTTAAGCAAGATAACTTTAATAAAAGGGTGCGAAATCATCTAATGGAAAACACTAGAGCTATTGTTGAGTTGAAAGATATTGTGGAAAGAACCTCTAATGATGTTAAAATGATTGTTAAACACTTCCAAATGGTTCAAACTCAAATAGATCAACTCATTAAAGTGCAAAACGACTTGCTAGTGAATGCTGCTAAAGAAAAACATGCTTATGAAATTAGAACTAGAAGTGGTGCTGCTACCCAGGATCCTCTATATCCTGACGGCATCCCAAAAGAATTGAGCAGGATTCTCAACAAGCTAAAAATAGTGGTTCTACTCATAAGGAAAGGAAAAAGAAACGTAAAACTGTTGAAGAACCCTCTGAACCTGCTATAGATCCTAATAGTATATCTATCTCTGATGCTGAAACTAAAAGTGGTAATGAAGAAAATGAAGTGCCTAATGAAGAAAAAGTTGAAGAAGAACCTGAAAACCACACTAAGAATACTAAATACACCAAAGAAGATTTTATTGCTAAGAAACATGATAGTGAAAGAGAGCCTTGGGTCCAAAAACCTATGCCTTTCCCTGATAAGAAACACAAGTCAAAAGAAGATGAACACTATAATAAGTTTTGTGAGTGGATGAAGCCTTTATTCTTGCAAATTCCTTTGACTGATGCTATTAAATTGCCTCCGTACTCAAAGTATATGAAGGACATTGTCTCGAATAAAAGGAAGATCCCTAATGAAGAAATTTCTACTTTGCTTGCTAATTATTCCTTCAATGGTAAGGTTCCTAAGAAACTTGGAGACCCAGGGATTCCAACTATCCCTTGCTCTTTTAAGAATAGTTATGTTAGAACTCCTTTGTGTGATTTGGGAGCTGGAGTTAGTGTTATGCCTTTCTCTCTCTATAAGAGGCTTCAGCTTGAAAAATTGATTCCAACTGATATATCTTTGCAAATGGCTGATAAATCTACCACTATTCCTATGGGTATATGTGAGGATGTACCTGTTTAGGTGGCTCACAATTGCTTGATACTAACTGATTTTGTTGTGCTTGAAATGCCTGAAGATGATAATATGTCTATTATTCTTGGGAGACCTTTTCTTAATACTGCAGGAGCTGTTATTAATTGTAATCAAGGAAAGGTGACCTTCAATGTTAATGACAAGGAACATACTGTCTATTTCCCCAAGAAGATTGAAAGGACTTATGGTTTGAATTCAATTGAACATGTTGAAGGTATTCAAGTTGGAGAAATATATTGTCCCATACCAAGAGAAAAATTTGAAACTATTATGATTGGGACCATTGCTATCAAGGTTGAGGTAACATAATCATTAGTGGAATACAAAGTTTTGTCTCATATGCAATTGTTTTGGTAGCAAGACTTGATCAACCTTGCTAACAAAAGGATTCCATTGAACAAAACAATGTTTTCATTATGATTATCTCCGTTTATTTCTAACCTTTGCATTTTAGTTTTTGCTTTCGTTTAGTTTTCTTTGTGTTGTTAGTTGATTGCTAGAACTTTTGTAGTTCTAGCCTTGTTTTGTCCTTGCATCATGTTTCCAAAAGAAAAAAAATCTGTCTGTCAGAAAAATCATTCTTCTATTTCTAAAAAAAGCCAAAAAATAAAGTATCTCGAAAAATTTCAGAAATTTCATATTAAATTTTTACGTGAAAAAAGGGGCAAAGGAGTACCTGGTGGGTACCAGGGGGGCCTACCAGGCAGGCACACCATGTGGTGGCGCGGCCAGCCATGGGTGGCGCCATGCCCTGGTGTGGGCCACCCCTGCCCCCCCCCCACTTACTCTCTCACCTGCCACTTTCTTCTCTCTCCCGAGTAAGCTCCAGTTCATAGCTCAAAATGGCGTTCTTACTGTGCTTGCTCTCGATTTCTTCGATCTCCTTGCTCAGCCCATCTTTCTTGCTGAAATTTGGAGCATTTGTTCCCTGGTATGTGACTCCTCCCCTTGTCCAAGTAGATTTGTGTTTAGTGGATTATATGTTGAGTATTTTGCTGCTGTACGTGACTGGTTATGAGAGCTTGTAAGCTTGTTTGATGCTTAGAGATATAGTTTTGATGCATGGTTAGGCCTCTTGCAAGTCCCTATGAGTAGAATCCTTCATTATATTTACTTTGCAATCACTTGTTTAATAGGTGTTTAAATTTCAGAATACCAAGCATGAATAACCATACTTTTGGAGAGATATTTGAGAGTGATGCACCTAGGAGGTTGAGGCCCTCAAGAACATCCTCTCAAGCTAGGCCATCATACAATGAAGACCTCATTTCAACCCGTATTGGTAGTGAAAGGGATGATGGGGATGCTCACCCATCCTCTTTTCCTTGTTTTATTTTCTTGCAAGCTGCAGGTATTCTTGATGATTTCTTGCTACTGATTGAGAGGGTTGGTTTGACCTCTTATATGCAAGATGAGAGTGCACAATACGCTATGCTCACCAAAACTTTTGTTGAGAGATTTGCGTTTACTAACACACCCTATCAATCTACTGTCTCTTTTAAAATCTATGATATGCCCTTCACCATGCCTTTGGAGTGATTTTGCAGGATTGTAGGTGTGCGTATGACAGAGACCGTGGTCGCGCTCCAAGGAGGAGGTGGACGAGTAGCTTCACTTGCTGGGTTTCCATGAGCAGCACCAGGAGGATGTTCCCTCCTATGATTACTTCGCACATTACGGAGGGATGTACTCGAGCTCGCACCAGGACGAGGGTACCTCCTCATCATACCACGGTGACACTTCATCTTGGCCAGCTTGGGATTGATACCCACTTAGGCCAAAAGCCTAAGCTTGGGGGGAGGTACGCCGACACCGCACTCATCTCCATATCATGTTGCGTCGGTACTTTGTATATTCATGTTTTCGTTCTCTTTTTAGTTTTCGTTCTTCTTTGCTTTTGCTTTCTAAAAACACAAAAAAGACCAAAAATATTTTTGTTGTTTCTCTTTGGTTTGCTTCTTATTTTTGCCTTGGTTTGCTTTTCCCTTTTTGCTTTGTTTGAACTATTCGAAAAACCCAAAAGGATTTTGCTTTGCTTGTTTTTCTCTTCTGGTTCTTGTTTAAAAATCGAAAACACCAAAAATATTTGCCGTTCTTCTTTGGTTTTTGCGAGTTTGCTACAAGGTTCGGCAGTCCTCAGTGGATATTGGTTTCATATTATTATTCAAGCCACACAAGTGAAGAGCAATAATGAGGATCAATGACAACTTGAGGCATGGTAAGAGGCTGGTAACGAACTCTATTTGTTTTCATTTTTGTACATATATTCATCACTGTGAGCTTGCTTAGTCCGTTCATGTAGAGTGTATGTTTTCTTTGGATGCTTAGTAGTTCTTGCTTTCTTATGATTAGCTCCAGCTCGCTAATAGTTTGTAGCATGTCTTATGAATGTTTGCTTGCATTGGTCTATTCATAAATCGGTATGCCACCGTGGTATCCTCCTCAGAATGTTTCATTTGAATTGGCTTGGCACATGCTCACGCATGCACAAGACTGTGATAATCAGTTAAGCCTTGATGAATTATTTTGCCTTGAGGATCTTGAATCATTTTCATGCCATGAGTAGTCCAGTTTTGTTGCAAGCATGATAATGACAGCTATTGCTCTCTTGTTTGTCGCTCCCTTACTATTGCTAGCCTTCACTTCCACTGAGTGTTTTACTCAAGTTTCCAACTTCCTAAACCAAATATTTCCAAAGTGTCCACCATACCTACCTATTAGCATCATTTGCTACTCCCGTGCATATTAAATATGCCTTGTTTTCTTCCGAATAAAATGTTTGCTTGTTATGAGAAAGTTAGTTAGTAAAGCTCTCACGAACTTGATGGCACACTTTATTTCCTGCACTTAATAAACCTGAACCATTGTGAACTCTCCATGAAAGTTATATGCTTGCAAATTATAGGCTGGGGATTAGCAGAACCGTGCTGTCACGAGGAACACTTTCAACACTTGTAAATATATACCCAGTTGATACCTTGCTCTTTTGTTTGCGGATGTCGTCGGTGTGAAATAAAAGGGGAGCTTGTAAGTCCATGGAGTTATGTATGTGTGTTAGAGAAACGTCTGGGCTGCTGGTCTAATCCATGCTGACATGGTGGAAACCTGCAGCGTAACCATAATGATATCTATGAAGCATTCTTCTTATAAAAAAGAGAGAGATAGCTATTGAGAAAAAAGGAGAGATTTATGAAAAGAGGAAAGAGAGAAAAAAGCACCATTTTCCCATGGTAAATAAGAAGATTGATGAGATACTCATTGTCCGCTTGCCTTGTCATTTTGATATGGGGATTCTTCCGTATCATCGGGCAAGGGGTACCCCATTGGCGGTTCTCAATGATATGCACATACTTACGATGACAAGAACTTACCGGTAACTAAAGTTGAGTAGCATGAGGAGCGGCCCTCGTACTCAAGGGACTTGGGATTTTCAGTTTATACTCTGTCAAGCATATAACTCAGATTGGACCTCACTTTCACCTTAACCACATTAAAGATGCTTATGATAGGGGAAATGAGAGCTCAAAGCTAACGAGTACCATACTTTCAGCATTTGGAAGCCTTTCAAAATTATTCAAAACCTTTTTCTTCTACTTGTTGAGTCTCCACATATTCTTTGAGCACCTTCTTGAGAGCATAGTTGTCATTCTTTGTGTTTGTTCCATTACTTGATTATTTGTGTTATGACTTTGATGCTTGTATCCTTGATATCTTTACCTCTAGTCATCACTTGAACTTTAGAGGTGCCTTGATATTCATAATCAAAGGGCAAGCAAGATACCACTCTATCATACCTTTTTATGAGCATTGTAATGTTGCTTATGTTTGTGCTTCATGCTACTTATTATTCTTGAGTTGGAATCTCTTCATAGCTTGCAATGACTATTAAGTAGACTCAGTTGCATACTCTTTATTATGAACTGTCTGAGTAGTTGATCACATTGCTAAGAATATTTACATCATATGAAGCAAATGTGTTCGTGAAAGTTCTTTTATCGCACTCAGTTTTCAAATGAATTGCTTGAGGACAAGCAATAAGCTAAGCTTGGGGGGAGTTGATACATCCAAAACGTATCTACTTTCCCGAACACTTTTGCTATTGTTTCTCCTCTATACTTGTGTGATTTGGATGCAACTAATGCGAACTGACGCTGTTTTCAGCAGAATTGCCTTGGTGTCTACTTTTTGTGAAGAAAATCAACTATCAGGAAAAATCCCGGAAAATATGCCAAAAATCCTATTTCACCCGAAGACTCCAGGAGCCAGAATATGAGACAGAGAAGAGCCAAGGGGTGGCCACACCACCTGGTGGCGCGGGCCTGGCCAGGCCGCGCCAGGGGGTGGTGTGGGCCCCCTAGGCACCCCCTCGGCCTCTCTCTTCGCCTATAAGGAGCCTTCTGACCTAAAAACTCCGGGGGGGTCGACGTTTTTCCAGAAGGAGTTCCGCTCCGCTACCACCACGAGATTCCACGAAACAGCACCAGAAACTCCGTTCTGGCACCCTGCTGGGATGGGGAATTGGAGGAGATCATCGCCATCATCATCACCATCGCTTCTCCATCGACCATCCATGTGTTCCCCCATCTATGAGTGAGTAATCCCCCACTGTAGGCTATGGGGATGGTAGGTATTGGATGAGATCGTTCATGTAATGGCATCAGATTGTTAGGGCATGGTGCCTAGTATCTTTTATTAGTGCTTTATGACTTTGTTGCGGCTTGTTGTGCTTAATGCTTGTCACTAGGGCCCGAGTGCCATGATTTCAGATCTGAACATGTTATTGATTCATTATGATAGTATTGTTCTTGGTCTTATCTACAAGTTGTATACACACGTCGTTGTCCGGAACCTATGGCCCCGAAGTGACAGAAATCAGGATAACCGGAAGGGAAAGACTTTGATGTGAGGATCACATGTGTTCATGGAGTGTTAATGCTTTGCTCCGGTGCTCTATTAAAAGGAGCACCTTAATTGCCAGTAGTTCCCTAGAGGCCCCACTGCAAACAGGCTGGCAGGACAAAAGATGTTGTGCAAGTTCTCATTGCGAGCACGTATGACTATATATGGAACGCATGCCTAGGATTGTCTAGTACTTGGATGCTTTATCTTATTTATGTGCAATTGCCCTATGTTCTGATTGCTATGTGAATTGTCTTATCCATGCAACGCCTGTCCATCCATCCATATGCCTACCGCACTCGAATCCCACTGTTTACTGCTTTTGTTACTACTGTCTTTGCTTTACTACTGTTGCTACTTTGCTATTCCTACTACAAAACTGTTGCTACTGATAAACTGCTGTGAGCAAGATTGTTTCCAGGTGCAGCTGAATTGACAACTCAGTTGTTAAGGGTTATAAATATTCTTTGGCTCCCCTTGTGTCGAATCAATAAATTGGGTTTCACTTCCCTCGAAAATACTACCATACACCCCCTATACTTGTGGGTCATCAATTTGATGCTTCCGCTGCTTTGCTGGAGCAAGGACTCGGAGGTGGTCAGGGTACCGGACGTGTGTGCGATCACGGATGCGCTGCTGCTTTGTGGTGCTGTACTTGATGGTGTAAGACCTGCTAGACTTCATCACAATCTTGAGATCGGCAAGTGAATAACTACATCATCCACGAAATCATATTTCATTAACAAAGCTTTTCATTCTTCGAGGGTAAGATCTCTATGGATGTGTATATCCACCCGTTGATTTTATCTAGGTAGATAGATCTTGGTGCTTAGTTGTTCACATTGTAGGATTTTTTTTGTTTTCTATGATGTGAACCCATTAGTGGTATCAGAGCCTAACCTATGCGTAGATTCTTTGCATGGGTAGAACACATATGATTATGTGGGTGCTGATGATCATGTTATTACATATTCTATGTATTTTTGATATTGGTGGCATAGTGGGATGAAGCGGCCCAGGCAAAATACAAGTTCTCATATTGTATGATAATTTGCAAAGGTTGCAGACGCTAGGCGTCCTAATCTCCCAAAAAGGTTTTGGGAACTGACATTATACTCGTGATTCTCCCTTACAGGCTATAGTAGCTTGATCATGAAAGTTTTCATGATATGGATGAATAGAAGATGTAGGTAAAATGTTTACTACACTAAAAGATTACTAAAGAATGGATTTTGAAAGAACGCCAAACATTTGATGATGGTGGTCTACTTCAAAAGTGCAAGTCTAAGATATTAGTATTTTACTAACAAGTTTTGGTACTGAGTGTCATGTGTATGGCACCACTTTTGATGTTCATAGATTTTTTTTAAAAAGAAAAGAAAATGCTAAAAGAGAATCTATAAAATATTTGGCAGAAAAAGAAAAGGCTAGAAATGTCCAACTTAGGTATATAGAATATATACATGTTATGGCTATATTCTTTGCTTGTTAAACAATGTGGTTCTTCGGTATTGGATACCAAATTGGTTGGTGTGAAATGCCATACATAACAACGCAATTAATGAACTACAATGGCCAAAGTAACTAGCAAGAGAATATGTGATGATGGTCATCGAAATTAAATAAAGTTTTGTTATCTTATTCGTTAACATCAAAGCTTTCCTTCAAGATTTGTTTTAATAATTGTTATTTTGTTCAGAAATTATGAGAACAAAGGTTGTTCAAATAATTACCGTATTCCATAAAACATGGATGAGCTTTTACAAGTCTAGTTGTAGAAATCACGTCCATAAAAACTAATGCTAAAATGTCGCAGGACAAATGATTGAAAGATCACTTATGAAATGGCATCGCTGTTAAATTATATTGGAAAGAAAACATGAAGAAATTCCATGTTGATGGATTTTTGGAGTCTTTGATTTTGGTCAATTGACACTTGTGAGACTTTCTAGAGATAATTGAAACTTTGTTCAAAGGACAAAGAAGAATGAACGACTAACTTATTGGACATTATGCATGTTGATGTATATAGTCCATTATGTGTAGCCATGTGTGGTGGATCTTTCAACTTCATATGCTTTCTGGATATATGTGTATATTTACTCAATAAGGAATAAGTATGAAACATTTGAAAAATGTTCAAAGGCTTTCAAGATGGAGTAGAAAATCATTGTAATAAGAAAATAAAGAGTTTATGATTGGATCATAAAGGAATATATTTGAGTTACATGTTTAGCAAAACACCTAAGATTTGAGGAATTGTTTCATGTATTTGTGTTTCCCGATACACCATGGGTATGGAATGTTTGAGAGATGAAATCAAACCTTGTTTGACATGGTAAGATCAAAGGTGTCATTTATAAAACTGCCATTATATTTTAAGGATTGACGGTTTAGAGACTACTGCTTTTACACTGAAAAGAGCACCATCGTGATCCGTTGAAATGACACCATATGGGTTATGGTTTGGGATAAAACCCGAGTTGTATTTTCTTAAATTTGGTATGTTAGGCATAAGTAAAATGTTTACAACCAAAGTTGGATAAGCATGTCTTTGTAGGTTATCCCAAAGAAATTATTGGGTATTCCTCCATAACACTGAAGACAAAAGAGTTTGTTACTTAGAACGTCAAGTTTCTTAAGAAGGATTTTTTCGTAAAAAGTTAAGTGAGAGGACAACGAAACTTTGATTAGGTTGATGAACCTATGCAACATGTGCTAAGTAGCACAACGCTAGAAAGTGTCCCGGAGGTGGACACAATGCTCATGGCTCCCGTGATTACAAAGGTTGTGATCTTAGAGATTAGAGTTCCTATTTTAACCATATGGGTCGAGTAAGAATCATATAGTAAGATTTGAAAAAGAAGTCGTTATTGTTTTGATAATGATGAACCGACTGCATGCAAAGAAGTGATGATGGGCCCTGACTCCATAAAGTGACTAAAAGTCATAAAATCCGTGATAGTTTCCATACACGAAAAAATCTAGTTTTTGGACTTGGAAGACCCTCTAGAAAGGCATGACGCCTATCAGTCATGTTTGGATCTATAAAGAAATAACAATGGATGTTTGATATCTATGAAATAGTCGACATGTCGGAAAGGAGTTTACGACAATGTTCAATGAGTTGACTACGACAAGATTTGATCTTTCATAGCGATATTTATTCTGAACGAATTATTGTAGAAACCACTATATGTATCAATTTTGGTATATGGTAGTTGAACAAACAAGACAAAGTTCTTCTAATATAATGGTTACCTAGGACATGTACATGACACTGTCCGAAAGGTTTTCTTGATTCAAAGGATCCTAAAAGGGCATGCAAACTTCAATGGTTGAAGTAAGCATAGCGGAGTTAGAATCTTCACCGTGATGAAACTGTTAAAAGGTTTAATTTCATTAGAGACGATGAACATGCTTTCATTTGCAAGAAATTAAGTGGGAGCATTGATACATATTTCTAATACATTATGTAGATGACATGTTGTTATTGGAAATGATGTATCTTTTATTGACACATGTTAAGAATTTCATTAAAATTTGATTTCAGTGAAAGACTAGGGCAAAACTAGAATATTAGGCATCAATTTCTATGTGGATAGATGAAGGCGCTAATATGGTTCTGATAGACGTACATATATGAGATATTGAAAGAGTTTAATATGGAAACGACAAGAAACGTTCTTGCCGCATGGAAAGGTTGAATCAAGATTCAAGTGTATCGTCACTTGGTAAGTGAAACGAGATTCAAGTGTTTTGACACTTGATGAGTGAAGTCACATGAATATTTTGATCAATAGTGTATATAGTGATATGTACATCTCCAGATATGTCCTATGCTCTAGATGTTATGTGCATATACTAGAATGATTCATAAGATGATCATTGGACAATATTAGGGATATTCTTATGAGCTTTGGAAGAACTATGAATATGTTATGTAGAGGTGCCAAATAGTTACAAATAGTTCATTGTAAAGTGTTACATTGATACTAGTTTTGTCACAAAATACAAGTTAAGTTTGTCTCAATTTAAACTATGAGTGGCACAATGTAATGTAAAGGAGGTTCCATGATGGATTTGGATGAGTTCCAAAGTTAAGACATTGTGACGGATACTACAACAAAAAGCTAAATATATGACTGCTATAGTAGTAGCAAAGGAGGTCATTTGTGTTAAGTAGTTTGTTATCAAACTAGGTGTGGTTCATAATGGGCTAGTACTATGAAGATATATTATACGACAATAATATCATCATGTTTTAACGCAAAGGAACTAAAGGTCTCACCAAAGTACTAAATTTATACAATGCCATCTCATTAGAGAATGAATGATGCATAGAGACGCAAAGACATGCAAATACACACATGCCTAAAAGTGTCAGATCCGGAGATTATGTTTACCACTAGCAAACTGATACATTGCAAATGTATCTATAATTTTTGATGTTCCATGCTTGGTTTTATCCACTTTCTTGTGTTTCGTCCACACTTTGGAGTACTTTTCATATGATTTCTTGGACTAACCTATTGACAAGAGCCACAGTGTCAGCTGCCTGTTTTCTGCTGTTTTTGGTTCTAGGAAAGTCAGAAAATGAATATTCTCGGAATTGGACGGGACAAAAGCCGAAGTGCCTATTTTTTCGGAAGTCATCAGATGCCAGAGTACGAGACGGAGAGGGGCCAGGGGGCCACCACACCACCTGGCCGCGCGGCCCAGCCTGGCCCGCGCCAAGGGGTGGTCTGGCCGCCTCCAGCACCCCCTCGGCCTATCTTTTCGCCTATAAGATGCCCTCGGGACAAAAACCCTAAGTGCCCGATCAAAAATCCATGAAAGAGTCTGTAGCCTCCGTCATCTCCATCCCTAGATCGGGAGGGATCTGAAGCTCTTCCCGGCACCCTGCCGGAGAGGGGAATTCACCCTGGAGGCCTTCTTCATCACCATGCAAGCCTCCGGTGTGATGCGTGAATAGTTCATCCTTGGGCTACGGATCCATGTAGTAGCTAGATGGCTGGTTCTCCTCCTTTGTGCTTCCATGTCTAGATCTTGTGAGCTTCGTTCATGATCAAGATCATCTATTTGTAATTCTGCATGTTGTGTTTGTGGGGATCCGATGGATATTGAGATGCTATTTCAGATTGATTATTGATTCTATCATGTCTTTGTTATTTGTGATCTTGCATGCTTTCCGTTGTTAGTAGCTATCTTGGCCAAGTAGATGCTAGCAACTCCAAGAGTTAGTATTTATGCTCGATAGTGGGTTCATGCCTCTGGTAATCTGGGGAAGTGACAGAAATCTCTAAGGTACTAGATGTGTTGTTGCTACTAGGGAGAAAACAAAAATCCTTTGTTCATAGAACAATCGTATTGTTTACATTACACGCAATTCGTAAAGCATTAATCTGTTGCTTGCAACTTAATACTGGAGGGGGTTCGGATGATAACCTGAAGGTGGATTATTAGTCATAGATGTAGTTGGATGGCGGTCTATGTATAATGTTGTAATGCCCAGTCAAGTCTCAAAGGAGTCAAGATGATTAGTATATGCATGTATTGCTTTCTCGCTGTTTGTCAATTGCCCCGCTGTAATTTGTTCACCTAGCATGTTATCTATCTTAAGGAGAGCCACCTCTAGTGAACTATGGATCCCGGTCCTTTTTATTTACATACAATCTACAAACTTTTACTGCTTTGTGTTTACTTTCTGCAAACTATTACTTCTTTCCATTCGATACGTTTAATCCTTTGTTTTCCGCAAAACACGGTGAGATTGACAACCTCATCGCAAGTTGGGGACAAAGTTCTATGGTTGTGTTGTGCAGGTCTCCATGTTGCTACTAGCACCGGTAGTGCGCCCTGCCAAGGCTCAGCTAGCAACACCTTTGGGGTGTTTCCTTGCTCCTACTGGTTCGATTAAACCTTGGTTTCATAACTGAGGGAAACTTGCTGCTGTGCTCATCATACCTTCCTCTTAGGGTTACCAACGAGCTCTACATCAACACCGCACCAGCATTTTTCTAGCGCCGTCAACACTGAGCCATCACAAACACGTATATACAGCACCAGAAAGCCATAGGTGTTGAATGCACAAGTTTTTCAAAACTAGATTATTGACTCTAGTGCAAGAGGGAGACTGAAGAGAATATGCCCGAGAGGCAATAATAGAGTGGTTATTATCTTATTCCATGTTTATGATAAATGTTTATTTCTCATGCTATAATTGTGTTAATTGGGAACGTTAATACATGTGTGTTTAATAAGCAAATAAAGAGTTCCTAGTTATGCCTCTCATATATACTAGCTCGTTGATTAACAAGGTGATCAAGGTTTCTTGATCACAAACATTGGATGTTGTTAATAATGAGGTCACAACATTGGTGGAATGATGTGGTGAACATTCATTCGAAGTATAGTAATACGATCAAAGTCATTATGTTTATATTGCTATAACATCATACAGAGTAAATTTAGTCCTTAGATCATGATATCATGTCAATCACTAACACCGGAAGAATAACTTGATAACATCAAACGTCACACCATAATAGGGTGATAATAAAGATGGGTTTAGATACTCCGAAAGTGTTACGTATATGCTCATGGATCAAGAGTGAATTTTTCCATCCCGATGACGGAGAGATATACTCTGGGCCCTCTTGGTGATATCACAATGGCATAGCTTGCAAGCAAGTGATAAGATCACTAGAATGTTATATCACGGGAACAAAAAAAGAGTACTTGTCGGCAACGAGATCAAACTAGGTATGGGGATACCGATGATCGAATCTCTGACATGTAAGCGAGACAAATGGGATTTAGTTACAACGTTAAAGGTTCACATGATCATTAGAGTCATCATTGAATGTGTGGGATTTAGTACGGATCTCCAGGTCCCACTTCTGATTATTGATCAGAGAGGGGTCTCGATCATGTCTGCATTATTCGCAAACCATAGGGTGACACACTTAAGGGATACCGACACCATTTGGAGAAAATATGATATCAGAGAAAGATTGTGAAAGCGCTAGAATTATTTTGATGGACACCGAAATTGTTTTGGGTGAAATTGCTGAAACTGGTTTTGGCATGTGATATGGAAAATGTTGCAGGTGCTTTTATGTGAATGTTTGTTAATTAAAGTAATTAACAAAATTTTGAATAAATTAAATAAAAGAGTTTTATTAAATGAGAGCTGCATTATTTTGGTGAAAAATTAATGCATGTGAGTGGACATGTGAGTGGAGGTGTGTTTATGTGAGTGGGAGCTCCACCCACATGAATGAGGGAGAGGCTGGGGCACCCACCTTGGCTGTTGTCCATGGCATGGTAGCTTCCCCCTCCCCTATATAAGGAGCACCTCCTCCTCCACTCTCACACCTCCTTGTGAAGGATATCTCTCCCCCTCTAAAATATTCCCCATTGTTTCGGATTAGCAAAGACATATTACCAATGACTTTTTCTAGAAGGATTTGCTCCCTTCGCTACTTCGCTGGAGAGAGGACTCGGAAGTGGTCGGGGTACTAGACGTGTGTGTAATGACATATGCACTGCTGCTTTGCGGTGTTAGACCTGCTGGACTTCATCACGTTCTTGAGATCGGCAAGTGAACAACTACATCATCCACGAAATTAGATTTTGTTAACAAAGCTTTTTGATCTTTGAGGGTAAGAACTCTATGGATGTATATCCACCCGTTGATCATATCTAGATAGATATATCTTGGTGCTTAGTTGTTCACATTGTAGTAATACCCCTTTCAAGATCACCAACAATATTTTCAAGGATAAGTCCTTCACGGACGAGCTTGGCGATCCTTTTTGCTTCACGAAGATCTTGAGCTTCATCAAGAGATTCTTGAGAAACTACTTGGTCATCACCACTATTTTGATCCTCCTCTTTACCTTCTTGTTGAGATTACTCCTCTTCATGAGTTTGCTCGGCATTTTGACTTTGTCCATCTTCATGAGCTTTACCTTGGTTAACATGGGGTGATGCACACCCTTCATTCACTTGTTCTTGACCTTGATCATGAGCCACATCTTTATTCAAAGAATCTTGATGGCTATGGGGTGGATGAAGATCTTGAGTAGGTGAGGGATCCACTTGTGTAGAGCATTTTCCTTCCCCTTCCACAACAAGGGGTTCCTCAATGGGGCGGAAAAATCCCACACCCATTCTTCTTACGGATTGAGGAGGAATTTCATCACCTGCATCACCAAGATCAAATTGCTCCACTTGGGAGCCTTTTTGCTCATCAAGCTTCACATTACTAGAAACTATAACTTGCCTGATGGACTTGTTATAGACTCTATAAGCGTGAGAATCCGATGCATAGTCAACAAAGATAGCCTCAATAGCTCTAGGCTCAAATTTACATAATCGATTACCCTTCTTGAGAATAAAACACTCACAACCGAACACACGAAGGTAGTGGGTTCTTGGATCCTTGCCGAAGAGGATCTCATAGGGGGGCCTTTTTCAAGTACTTGCGGAGATAGACACGGTTGGAATATGACAAGTGGTCGAGATAGCTTTAGACCAAAAAATATATGGAGACTCGAACTCCGCAATCATGGTTCTTGCCATATCAAAAAGAGTATGGTTCTTCCTATCCTCCACACCATTTTGTTGAGGGGTATATGGAGTGGAATATTGATGAATAATGCCCTCCTCACTAAGGAAATCATTCAAGGTGTAGTTCTTGAACTCGGTACCATTGTCACTTCTAATATCCAAGATCTTCTTGTTATGTTGACGTTGAACTTCATAGGAAAAATCATGAAGGTTTGTTGAGTCTCGCCCTTCTTCTTGAAAAAATATACCCAAGTATATCTTGAGTAGTCGTCCATAATAACCAAGCAATACTTCTTTCCCCCAAGACTATCAAAAGATGGAGGACCAAAGAGGTCCATGTGAAGGATCTCTAGGATCCCATCAGAATAGATGACTGTCATGGGGGGATGAGCCGTCTCATGGAGCTTTCCTTCAATACAATCCCTACACACACGATCTATTGAAAAATGAAATTTATCGGTTAGTCCAAGGATGTGAACTCCCGCGTGGAGACTTTGCAAAGACCTCATATTGATGTGGGCTAAACGGCGATGCCAAATCCGTCCCACGTTGGCATTAGCCATTAGGCAAGCCGCGGTAGATGTGGGTTTCTTAGCAAAGTCCACCACATACCGTTCTCGGCATTCCTAACAAAGGTTATAGAGACAGTCTTGCTCCACATTAGAACCACAACCTTAGGGTCAAAGTAGTCCACAAAGCCCATAAGAGTGAGTTGATGAACAAAAAGTAAATGGTATGAAAGGGTTTGGACAAGCATAATGTCCACAATGGAAATATCTGGTGTGACCACTACCTTACAGAAACCTAATACCTTAGAGGTTGATCCATCTCCATAAGGGACACACATGTTGGAAGTATTAGGTTTTGTCTCATGAAGCATCTCCTTGCTATCATACGACGAATGGCACCACTATCAACCACCCATTTTCTCCCACCGAAAGCATAGTCCTACAAGAAATCAATGCTTGGTCTTATGTACCCATTATCGAATGGGTCCTCTTTTGTTAGTCACAAGTACCTTAGGAACCCAAATGGCCCAATGGCAATCATCACCACAAGAGGTGCCTAAATATTTAGCAAAGACATGACCATCATAAGATTTCATAAGAACATAAGATAGGTTATATTTTCCCACAAAGTCATTATGAAAGGTCCCATCATCACTCTTAATGACACACATTTCCTTTTCTTTTGCATGCCTTCTCCCACTCCTTCACAAAAGTAATGGTTTTGGAAGGGGGAGTGGGCAAGTTCTTCTTCTTTCCCTTGCTCTTCTTCTTTTACTTGGTTGCAAATCCAAGTCCTTCCTTAGTCACATTTTCCCTTTGATTACTCAAAAGGTAATTTAGGCTTTTCTAACCTTGTATGCATGAGACAAGTCCTTTCTCAATCGTGGCATTCAACCTATTGTTCTCCTCAAGAAGATCTCCATGCTCACAACAAGGGTTAGTAGAACATGATGCAATACTAGTTGGCAAGGTTGAGACTTCTTTTGTCACTCGAGTTTGAAGTTGTTCATGTGACTTTGAAAGGTTAGATACTTTTCTCAATAGGGCCTCATGTTCGTTCTTGAGTTTCTCAAATCTTTCATTTAGTATAGCATGACTAACTCCAAACTCGAGCTTTTCATTTTTAATAACTTTAGTTAATAATGCAAGAGCATGGTCACGTTCTTTAACAAGTTTTGAGACATTCAAGTTAAAAGATTCTTCATGAGCAATATTGGTCTCTTCAAGAGCAACTATTTTACTCTGCTCTTCCTCAAAAGCATCGGACAAGGTGGCAATCTCCATGACAGCCTCACGATCATGCCCAAACATCTTCGAGATGGTATAATATATCTCGTCGATGATATATCGCGCTTTACCTAGTTGGATCATTAGAGCCTCAACACAAATCTTGCCTTCACCTTCCAAGTTAGTCAAACAACTAGTGGATTCCACCACTTCCTTCTTAATCTTGAGACTCATATCATCATCATAAGGATATGCATCAATATAAGGAGGTGATGGGGATAGAGGAGTTACCACGGAGGCTTTAGCCATGAGACATGTAGGGTTGGTGACGAGCTTGTTCTCATTGGGAGAGTCGAAGAGGGATGTAGGTGAAGAGGTTAAGGTAGTTCTAGAGGAAGCGGTAGGAATTGTGGCAATGATGGCCACACCTAAAATCGCTCCATCATCTTCATTTTCACTTTAATTTCTCACTATTCTCTTCGTATTCTACACGAGCCACCAAAACATATTTTTATGTCTCCTTCTTGTTGGGGTAGTTCTTGTTGGCAAAGTTCTTGTTTTGGACTTTATTCACAAAGTTCTTGTTCTGAGTGGACTTGTACTTGGACTTCAATACAAGTCATCCTCCATGGTCTTCTATCTTCTCATACAGACACTCGGCAATAAAGTGGTTTGTTCCTTGACAATTGTAGCACGATCTCAACTTGGGTATTGAGATACTTGTGATGTTCCTTGAGGGATTTGTAGGGGTTCCGTGTATGAAAACAATAAATTTTTACCCTACGCCCCTGAACCCCTGATGTTGCCAGGACCTATCTATTAGTAATACAGTAACAGGAGGGGCTTTTCGCAAACTTACCCTTGAAGACCAAAAAGCATTGTCAACTCTCAGGAGAGAGTGGTTGATGTAGACGAGCTGAAGCCAACCTCAAGGTCGTGATGAAGTCCTTGCGCTCCAGCGGCTCCAACGACTTGAGTGCCTCAAGTGTGACACCTCACGGGGAGTTACACACGTCCGGTGCCTGGCAATGACTCTCGCTTCCCCGGTCCAGTAGCAGTTGCGTAAGTAGAGCTCCTGGATCTGAATCCCACGGCGCGACGGTGCTCCGTGGTGAAGATGTCTCTCGTTCGCGCAGTCCGAACTTGGGACCACGGTCACGAGAGAGAGAGAGAGAGAGAGAGAGAGAGAGAGAGAGAGAGAGAGAGAGAGAGAGAGAGAGAGAGAGAGAGGGAGAGAGAATGTCAATTGGAGGTCTCCCCAAAATTGAGGAAACCTTTATTGAATATTGTGTGTATTTATCTGGCCAAATACCCCCACTATATATAGGGGAAGGGGAGGTACTACCTCCCTCAAAGTCCCGGGGTGGGACTAAAGGAGAGGAGAGGGGGAGGGGTGGCGCCGCCATCCACCCCCATGGGCCCCACGAGGGGGGGGGGCTAGCCTACTAGGGCGCTGGCCACCCCCTCTAGCCCTTCTCCCTCTCACCTTTCCCTAATGGACCCTCTTCCCTCCATAATTGGCCCATTAAGCCTTTTGACCTTTAAATTGATTTTCTCTTTTATTAAATAATTATGAATAAATGATTAAATCAGTATTTAACATTCATTCATATATTATTCAATCTTCGTGGTTATGGAACACCTTCCACCTCCACTCCGTACATCCTCCAGACTTACCGAAACCCTTCTGGTTTTCTCTCTACTATTCTTCGGCGATTCTTCTGATCCTATAAATACTCTCTAAGCATCATCAAACCCTTAAGCGTGATACCCTACAGTTCGGGAACACTCCAGACATGGTCGGGACACTCCTGGACCAATGATCGATAGAGGTACCTGGATGGCCATGTGAACCCTATGCGTTCCACGAAGATCTTTCGTCGTTTGAACTGGGACAATCATGTCTTATTCCCTTTGTCTCTCGATACTTGCATTGTCCGAGATTTGATTAATGACATCACCATGTCGTGTTCAATCTCTTTACTGAACAATGCTACTTGACTCGTTCCGACAAGTGATATCCATGTGATGAAATCACATGTTGCGCAGCTATTGGATATAACTTCTCCGAGTGGGCCCTTGAGTATCTTTCCATCACGTGGACGGACAAATCCCGCACTTGACATATATTGCCTCTACGGTTTCCTCCAAGTACCTGAACACACCTTTATAACCACTATATTACCAAGTGGCGCTTTATGCTATTTAAGCACTCTCGGGAGATAGTGATTGATATAGCCTCACGGTCTAAGGAATAGTCTACGAGGATCCATTTCTAATCATCATAACTTGAACTTCGTGACATGATCGGGTCATGATGTTTAGGTTGGGTATTGGTTCATCATCTCATTCTCAGAATGAGTTGACTCCATTTCCAACTGGCATAAATGCCACATGATCAAGAAACTTGATCATCTATTGACCAATGAACCAGTGACTAGAGTTTCACTGGGAACCCCTGGTTGTTTATATATCACACGTGTATTGATGTTTCCACTCAATACAGTTATAGCATGATATAAAACTTAATCATAAACTTTATGAAATATGATAATAGTCCTTATTACTATTTGTCTCTAGGGCATATTTCCAACAGTCTCCCACTTGCACTAGAGTACAAATAAACTAGCTACATTTGTCCTTAATCGTTGGCACCATATATCCGGTACCCTAAACATGCTTGCTCATGGAAGAGGTTGAGTCTTGGGTCTGTATATTACAGTCCCAAATCCTTTGCAACTTACTAATGTCACCTTGATTGACATTAATACTTTATCATCACATGATAACATTTGTGTGTATGCATCGTCGCTATGGCAACAGAACGAGGCCTGATTCCAGGAGCCTAGAGTGACTTTAGATCAACCTCGAGGGCTTTCTCATGGGCACTATGCCCTGGGACACATAATTCTATGTTAAAATCGAACTAGCCCCGTCATAACATTATACAACACTTTAGATGGTACCCTTATCTATTATTATAAATGTATTCATCGAAACAGTAGTGCACTCGGTGCAACTTTCGATGTTTTTGTTCACCTTGCTTCCTACTTGACTCTAATCGATATTACGGGAGTTTCCAACATATTCCCTTATAACATAACCCTTTATGTTTCAAGATATGTCATCCTTTATGGATTTGGAAAATATGTCTGTAGTTCTCTATTAGACACTACGGACAAACGTAGCTCAACGTTCCATGATTCAAACTTAATCACTTTTAAATGTTCTTTGTTGGATCATATATTATGTTAAGTTACCATCATGGTTTTCTAAGATAGAACCTATGTCTCAACATAGTGGATGATGATCACCTTTTCTTTCTTTGAACCATTGATGTTAAACTTAATGATATTCCTAACTTGAGTTATTAAGGACTAGTTCCTTAATTCACTTCTATTCTGAAACCCTTTTCAGAATCTCTTAAGGAATACTACATAATATCATAATACACTTATTATCAACTTCTACACCTTATAAATCATTATTTATCAGAACTTGCGCTTTTATTCTTAACACGCTTAAGAATCACTCCTATAAACTCCCACTCAAAATATGTTCCCAACATATTTGGGTACGAGTCACTATTCTTACTCAAACTATGTTTCTACATATTTGAATTTAAGACTTATTTTGCTCCCACTCAAAAATATGTCATTCACATATTGTTTTAGGAAGACTTTCATAGCTCCCACTCAATTTCATGCAAATTGCATATCCACTCTCTATTTTGAACAACTTCAAAATCCTTTGATCAAATATCAAACTTGGAGATTTACTATGAGATACTAGTACTTTACCGGTTTTAAATCCATTAGACATTTAGCACACTTGAATCAAATTCATTTGAATTCGTCCAATACTTGACAAATTGTGCTTTTGTCATTCACCCCCTTTTCCACTATGGCTTTGCAGTCATTTGGGAAAATCAAGTAACCCCTTTTACTTGTGAGATTCAGTAGCGAATTGCTTTCTAATCTCAAGGGAATTTTGCTATGGGATTTCTCATACCTTTAGTTTACCATTATTTCCTTAGTAGTTCGTAGGTATGTCATATTCCAAGAATCATGACAAATGATTCACAAATGTCTCCATACAAGATATGGGATACATTTTGAATCCTACTTCATGTAGTGAAAACACAAGTGGGGAAAACACAATGATCAATATCGTTGATTCTTTCCTTCTGTGAAGAGAATAGTTCAGGAACATTGTCCGTTGCGCTTCTCAACACTCTGATGTAGGGTTTTGAATCCTCATCGTGTTTTTCACTATCTTCCATTTGCTTCATAATCGAGAAATATCACTGAATGCGAACTTTCTCGAAAATGTACCAAAATCCAAGCAATACAAGTTTTGCTTTCCTTTTGGTTCCTGCTATGGATTTCGTATTCAAAGTTTCCAATGAATACTCTACAAGGACTTATTCACTATTGTTTTGGTTATATCGAATAACCCCAAAACTTCCACGACGATCCATACCAGATATGGAGCCGATTTCACGAATTCAAATGGTTCACTATATTCTAGTTGAGTGCTAACTAATTCTAAATAATGGTCTCTACATCTATACTACAACGATTTATTTTGGCGCCATCTATTCACCCATTTTGATATCTAATATCACATTGTGATGCTTTGCATTTTGACATTTCAAATGCATTGTGTTTCACAATTTTCTTTTATGCCAATCTTATAAAGTTGAATTTCATTACTATTGATCAAATCATGGTAATTAGATTCTCTTTTATATTTATACCCTTTGTTGATGAAACACTTTGATCATATCAAATAGTTTCATACTTATGTTTCCTTTGGTAAACTTCTTTACACATTTAAACAATCATATAATGATAATTACCATTTTGTTAAAACATAATACATCGAATATGTATTTACTTTTAACAATTCATTAAACACTTTGTTTTCAAGTAATACACGGTGTTCAAGTTATCTTGCCTAACTTAGGCATGATTTATATGTGACAAGAAATCAAATGACTTTCACATATTATCACATAACTTTGAATTTAAACAATGGTTTTCATTCAGTAATGAATATCATTTAAGTTGAGTATTTTTAAAGGCATTTCAATATTTTACAGATGTTCATGTATTATCAATTAGTTTAAAAATAAGGATAATTCACATGTAATCGAACAAGATATGAACATGAATAGAGATTATTCATAAAAGTGGAACAACTGTTTGTTACAAGCTCATATGCATAACCGTCTCACAAAGTGTGAGACACACTAAAGAAGTTCACAATCTTTTGATTACAATAATCATCCTAAAACATAAACTAAGTGATAAATGTTAAGGGAGAGTGTCGTTGGCCATCATCATTATGCTCGCCATCAACACGCAACATCACCTCCTTTCCAGCAAGCACCTCTCATGCAGAAGGACCTGTTTTCAGTAAAACAGAACGAGTATCAAATATACTTAACACTGCAAATGTGTTTGCCAGATTATAACATTTATAAAATTCTATATCAAATATATACCTTTGTCATTGATGACCTTAGCGACAACGGGTTCAACCATCACATTCCTGAGATGTGATACGAACCTGTGGAATTCCATTGATTCCGCGTCGCCTCTCATAATGCAAGTTCTGACTTGTGCTTGGTAGCTTGGTGGCAGCGACCATAGCACAACGCCATTTGCAAAAGAGCCTGTCATCCAGCTATCCAGGAAGTATGCAGGCCTCATGTACGCATGATGCATGCGCTCCAAGTGGTCATGGAGTGATGAGTTCTCCTCCATCTTAATGGACAATAAGTCTCCCATCAACTCATGCTCCCATATGCGTGCTTGTTCCACGAAATGTGTCCTAAGCTGTACCATAGTCGCACGAGGGTCAAGATTGCCCATGACTGGCCACAACTCATCCACAATCCCGTAGCACATTGTAACTGATATGAAGGTGGACATCTCACGACGATAATAGCGGTCCTCCCGTTGTTCTGGGGTCTCATAGAAACAGGGCTGCTCCAAATCCATCTCGTCGTAGTCGACCATGTTATTCTCGCTAAGGAGAACGTGGAGACACGCAACCCATATAGAGAAGTTTGATCCGTCTAGCCTGAGCTTCTCTCCTTCTAACCAATCGTCAACGGGAAAGGTAGCATCAGGGAGAACCGTTTTCTACATTTATAATTGCAAAAGGAATTTAGACTAAGTTTACAATTAAATGAGTTAATAATAATTCCACCCAGAAACACCTATCCCAAGAAGGGTCCCTAGTGATAACACGACCCCTTTTCCCCACATCTCCCTCGATCATCACGGCCATCAATGTGGGTTCAAGGGTGGACGCTAAACGTCGGTCACATCATTCATGTGTTTCGTGCTCGATCTTTCGACCTTCCGTGTTCTGAGGCCACGTATCTCTAACGTGATAGGCTCGCCAACTCAACCTTAGTGTATTAGCTGTGCAACACGGTTTACACCCACTGTATGCGAACGTAGATATGTCTAACACCCGCTCACCGTGGATCACCTTATATCGAAGAACTTTCTTGGTGGTGCACACTAAGGGGGAACACAATCATTGGTAATTTTAACAGGGATCATCTTATTAGGCTACCGTCGAGTATCTAATACTAACACACAATAAGATATACAAATAATAACATTGAATGTAAATGCGATGTGATATGGTCCTTCATGTCGTGATCTTCATCCGTCATCACCGGATTCCGGCGCCAGGGTTCCGGTGCCGTAGACACCAGGGTACCAGTGTCATTCTGGCGTGGTAGTCCGTCACTTCCGTGACTATCTACTATGACGTAACATAAGGTAATCACTTTACCTTTGCCATAACCATGTCGCAAAGCAATGCCCCTGCAAAACAAAGTTAGACGCCTCTACTTTATCTTTGCATGTTTTATGTGGCTGAATGGGCTTTCACACAAGAACCATTCTTACCTACGAACTTTCAGCACAACGCTGATCAAGTAGTTGTCTCTACTACACCCCTTTCAGGGCCCTCCATTGCAAATGGCATACCAACTAATGCGAGAGAGACAGACACCCCCCTAAGACACTTTATATGGTACAAGCCGTATGTCAAGCGTGGACCAGTATCGTGAATGAACGCGTAAAGTCGGTTGGGGTCCGCTTCATCAAGCATTTATGCGGTATACACAAGTACACGTGGGAGGGTAACAACTAAAAGATCAATGCCCACACGCTACATCTCGTGTGTTCTACCCGTACTAGGATTACTACGCATAGATCTAGCTTTGATACCACTGTAGGGGTTCCGCGTATGAAAACAATAAATTTTTACCCTACGCCCATGAACGCCTGATGTTGCTAGGACCTATCTATTAGTAATACAGTAACAGGAGGGGCTTTTCGTGAACTTACCCTTGAAGACCGAAAAGCGTTGTCAACGCTCAGGAGAGCGTGGTTGATGTAGACGAGCCGAAGTCGACCTCAAGGTCGTGATGAAGTCCTTGCGCTCCAGCGACTCCAACGACTTGAGTGCCTCAAGTGTGACACCTCACGGGGAGTTACACACGTCCAGTGCCTGACGATGACTCCCGCTTCCCCAATCCAGCAGTTGCGGAAATAGAGCTCCTGGATCCGAATCCCGCAGCGCGACGGCGCTCCGCGGTGAAGATGTCTCTCGTTCGCGCAATCCGAACTTGGGAGCACAGTCACGAGAGAGAGAGAGAGATAATATTAATTGGAGGTCTCCCCCAAAGTGAGGAAACCTTTATTGAATATTGTGTGTATTTATCTGGCCAAATACCCCCACTATATATAGGGGAAGGGGAGGTACTACCTCCCTCAAAGTCCCGGGGTGGGACTAAAGGAGAGGAGAGGGGGGAGGGTGGCGCCGCCGGCCATCCCCATGGTCCCCATGCGGGGGGATGGCCCACTAGGGCATTGGCCACCCCCTCTGGCCCTTCTCCCTCTCACCTTTCCCTAATGGGCCCTCTTCCCTCCGAAATTGACCCATTAAGCCTTTTAACCTTTAAATTGATTTTTTGTTTTATTAAATAATTATGAATAAATGATTAAATCAATATTTAACATTCATTCATATATTATTCATTCTCCGTGGTTATGGAACACCTTCCACCTCCACTCCGGACATCCTCCGGACTTACCGAAACCCTTCTAGTTTTCTCTCTACTATTCTTTGGTGATTCTTCCGATCCTATAAACACTCTCTAAGCATCATAAAACCCTTAAGTGTGATACCCTACAATTCGGGAACACTCCAGACATGGCCGGGACACTCCTGGACCAATGATCGACAGAGGGACCTGGATGGCCATGTGACCCCTGTGTGTTCCACGAAGATCTTTCGTTGTTTCAACCGGGACAGTCGTGTCTTATTCCCTTTGTATATCGATACTTGCATTGCCCGAGATCTGATCAATGACATCAACATGTCGTGTTCAATCTCGTTACTGAACAATGCTACTTGACTCGTTCCGACAAGTGATATCCCTGTGATCAAATCACATGTTGCGCAGCTATTGGATATAACTTCTCCGAGTGGGCCCTTGAGTATCTTTCTGTCACGTGGACGGACAAATCCCGCTCTTGACATATATTGCCTCTACAGTTTCCTCCGAGTACCTGAACACACCTTTATAACCACTGTATTACCAAGTGGCGCTTGACGCTATCTAAGCACTCTCGGGAGACAGTGATTGATATAGCCTCACGGTCTAAGGAATAGTCTACGAGGATCCATTTCTAATCATGATAACTTGAACCTCGTGACATGATCGGATCATGATGTTTAGGTTGGGTATTGGTTCATCATCTCATTCTCAGAATGAGTTGACTCCATTTCCAACTGGCATAAATGCCACATGATCAGGAAACTTGATCATTTGTTGACCAATGAACCAGTGACTAGAGTTTCACTGGGAACCCCTGGTTGTTTATATATCACACATGTATTGATGTTTCCACTCAATACAGTTATAGCATGATATAAAACTTAATCATAAACTTTATGAAATATGATAATAGTCCTTTTTACTATTTGTCTCTAGGGCAATTTCCAATAGGATTACCCTTTCCCTGGTTCTTCCATACCTTCTTGGGACAAGAGACAATTTCTCATGCAAGGCACACTTTATAGCTTTATCATCGCCTCTAATCACTTCCAAGTCTTCATCTTCTTCTTTAAAGACATGGGCCTTGGCCTTTAATGCAAGATTTGGAGAATCCATTCTCCAAGCACAAGCAAGAGCATCATCGGTGGTCTTATTGATGATTCCAAGGGCCACAAACTCACTCAACACTTCATTTGAGGACATGACATAGAAATCCTCCCTTGAGAGAATATTGTTGGTTGTTTCTCTTCGTAAGGGCAAGATAGCTTGCATGAACTTGCGCTTGATACACTTTTCATCTACATACTTACTCCCATGATCAAGCATCCTAATTGAAAGGGTTATGACCCTTCGATAGAGCTCTTCGGGAGTCTCGTCTTCCTTTCCTACAAAGGCATAACTTCATAATGCATTTATTCATACTTGGATCTTTGAATACTTTTGTTGCCAAGATAGACTCTTTCAAGAGCACTACAAGCATCAATGGTGGTCTCGTAAGAACGAATGTGGGTCATTTTCTCATGAGTCAACGCATCTTGGAGAATGGCCATGGCGGTGGCATTGAGTTGATTGTTTATCTCCTCTGTGGGCATCATGTTGAAGTGGTTGAAAGGATTGAAATTGTACTCCACAACCTTCCAAAGATGAACACTTGAGCTTTTGAAGTGAGAATGCATTAGATATTTCCAATCGGTGAAATTAGATTCGTCAAGCTTAGGGGGTGGACCACGATGGTTTATATGAGGTGTTGGGAGGGGAGTAGTTTGATAACTAGGTTGTGGTGGCATTTTCCCCATAGGATTCCTTTTTTCCTTGTTGCCTTCCTCAACGTTGTTAGACTCCTTTGGGGGTTCCTACAATGGTTTGGTACCCAATGATTGATTACATCGGTGTCGACAATGACAACATCCTTTTTGCCAAGGTATAATTCAAACATGGCTCTCATCTCTTGCTGGACCAAATTCATGGATTCATCAAATTATTTCCTAGAGACGAGAGTCTCATCAAAAGAATTCTCACCTTCCTTACTCTTGTAGCCCATAATCTCTTAGGCGGTTAAGCCAAAGTAAGAGATGAGGCTCTAATACCAATTGAAATATCGATGTAAGCGGCTAGAGAGGGGGTGAATAGGCGCTACTCAATTTTTAGCTTCTTTTCAAATTAAGTTTGACACAAATAAGTTCTCTAGATATGCAACTAGGTGAGGGAACCTATATGACAAGAGAGCATGCAACAACAATAATAGGGAGTAAAGGATAGAAATAACCGAGAGTAGACACATAGATGTTTCCCTGAAGTTCCTTCCTTTTGAAGGGAAGTACGTCTCCATTTGAGGGGTGGGTGCAACTAAGACCACCACCGCCACAAGAGGCCTCACACTATTCTCCCGCACACCCGCCTCAAGGAAAGCACATGATCCACTATGTGGTGTCCTTGAATGCGGCGAACGAAACCTTTACAAACTTGTTGAGTAGACCTCAACAACACTTGGAGTCTCCCAACACGGTCTCAAAGATTTACAACCAATGTCCTAGCTCTGAGACTGACCTCTTCCGTCTAGGGTTCCAAATAACCCAAGAGTAACAAGATCCACAAAGGAAAACAAGGGGGAATCAACTTTGCTTTGGTGAAACCCTAGATCTAGATCTCCTCCACCAAATCCCAAAGAATCAAGGAGATTGGATCACTATGGGGGAGATCTAGGGAAAGTTTAGCTCAAGAACAATGGAGGAGAGCTATATAAGGTGCAACCTTCCCATTGGGGAAGAGGGGGATTTTTTATACTCTAAAAGGGCAATCTTCCTGTTAGCTGTTGCGACGTCCGGTACTACCGGACCTAGACGCGGTAGTACCAGAAAACACTTGTACTACCAGATAGGTAACGCAGAGAGGTACCAAACATCTCTGAGCATGGACGAACCACCTCAATGACATATGGTAGTACCACAACATGACGTGGTACTACCACATAACGGTTGTGCCGGAACAGTGGGCAGTACTACCGCAAGGCTACGGTAGTACTGGGTGGTGGTACCATACGCTCTAGAGGAGGAGTCTCAACTCGCTGCTGAGCGCAGATGCATCCGGTACTGCCAAGCGGTACTTCCGATTCCAAGCGGTAGTACCGGACAAAAAGTTCAGTACTACCGGTCTGGATAGACAGGACATGCAGCCACCAACAGGACATAGATTCCACACTTTCTTCTCTACCATTGAGGGGAAGCTGGATGGTCCAATGAAATAAAGTTGATTCCACCCAAACTTTCCACGCAGACCCCCTCTTGATAGTACGGTTTTCCTACGAGTCAAATAAAAGGCCTAGAAAAAATGATGTCTTGCTATTGTCCTTTTTGAGGGGCATCGAATGACTTGCAACATAGTGAGCCTATAAAGCACTTAGCAAACGATTAGTCTAACACGTGTGTCATCATCAAACATCAAAACCACTTAGGGAGGGAAATTCCCTTTCACCAGCGATGGTGAAGTTTTTTTAGAGTAAAAACTGGTCGGCTTCTAGCGCATACTACTAGGAAAATAGATATAGGTAGGTTGCATACACGTGGGGCACCAACATATGCGTGCTTCATGGGTATATACCTGTGGCCTACCACATATACGTGCATCACGGGTAGTAACTTACCAATGGCACACTGTGAAAAGTGGTGTGTCACGAGTAGCAACTTTTACCAACGACATGCTACCTGTGGCGCATCGTTGGTGCGCCATGGATAGCCTTTTTCCTAGTAGTGAGAGAGTAGATAAGGCATTGTGATCAATACTATGTCACCTTCTTTTGTAGCTAGGGAAGCAAGAGCACATTCCTTATGTCCTTTAAGATGTTGTTGTTTACTTTTCAAAGAAAACTGGCTTAAAACATTGTAAAATTGATTTTGTTTCGTGAGTAGAGAGCAAACTTGGCATCAAATATTTACTCCTAAGGGCTTTCTTGTAATTTTCTATCTTAGATGGCAACGACGATACAAACGGGTGGTAGATTCTCCACCAAAGATTTGCTTGTATTTTCTATGTTTTGTAGAGGTTCTATGTTCTCTCAGAACTATTGTCTCACATAGGGACATTTTTGTGTAATTTGTTTCATATATTTATATGTTTGGGAACATTATCAATGGCATCACAAGCTACATGTCACAGCTAATCCACGGTCAAGATTGCTTCTTTTGTGAGCTTCCCTTTCAATCTAACATGTCTAGGAGAGCTACACTCTGTCTCCACTTTACTACTCATCTTAACTCCACTTCATCTATTAACTCTCGAAATGTAAAAAAGTATTTCGCATAGTGATTTTTTTCATACATCACCACTCTAGAGCCCGGTTCCATGGTCAAAGGACAACATAACAAAAATTGGGTAAGAGAGTACTAAAGTACAAAAGAAAAGCCAGGCAAAAAAGAACAAAGAAAGGTAGTAAGGATGAACCACATGATCACCTATACCAAACTAGTTTTTAATCATCAGAAACACAAACATCGAGGACAAGACTTTTTCAAGCAAACTTTTGGGCTCTTTTTACATAGTTAAAAGGTCATAAGCCTCTCGTTTTATCACATGGTGATATGGACATGGCCCTTCGGGTGCCCACTATTGATATATATGGTGCGGCCCAATGGAAGGCTCACGCGAAGATACATCAAGATCCATGAAGCCCATGACGATTTGGCTGATACAAATCCTAAAAGGACACAGACTCCTGCGGAACAAGACAAGGAAAGTACGAGACTAGACTAGATACAAACTCTAACTTGTACCCAACTCGTATTGGTAGCTGAGATATAGCCTCCCCATATATAAAGTCTAGGAGGGGTCAACGAGGAGGGCATCCAATCTTACAATACACACACCTCCCTCTCTCGGTGAGATCGCATCTAGCCGACTCAACGAGTTTGTACTCTCCATTGATAATACGAGCAGATAAGCAGGAAGTAGGGTTTCCTCTACGAGGGCATGAATATGGATAAATCGCCTCCCTTGTTTGTTTGTTAAGCCGACTAAATCACCAGTGTTATCCTTTCCCTAAAACCCAAGTTCATAACAATGGGCATTGCCGAGGTCACCTCTCGTCACATGTCCTATTAGGGAGGATTGTCGTCGATCTTCAATCCACCATAATTTCTCCATCTTATCCATGAGTAATCATGAGTAAACCAAACTTGATCTTGTTGCCTCATGTGCCATGAGAGCTACACGTTGAAGACATTCTGCTCCTTCTATCATGTTCATCATGTCCACCTCATTATGAAGTCCTGACCAATAACGAAGAAAAACATATGTATAATATATCAATTACATGGAGAAGAGGTGCGTTTTACTTCAAAACATGCACCATTGTGAGTTTTCTATAAAGCCCATCGTAGAGCAACAAGAGACTGGACATCCCCCATACCCGTATACCCGCCAAACCCACTAATCCCAACCCTAAGTCCCTAATGCCACATCCTCATACCCCCACCCACGCCCCACACATGGGCTGACGGGCATGCGGCCACACCCCAACCTCACATCCGGACACTGGACATCCCCCACGCACGCACGGACGCTCCCGTCCCCATAACCACACATCGACACTGAAATCGCCACCAACCCCCGACTCGTTGCCCTCTCATCTACTCCTATAATCCCTCCCTTCTTCTCCCGAGTTCCCATCCACGTAACGCAGTCAGTGACCGACGACCGTGCTCCCTCCTTGCGTCGCCGCTGCATGCCCATCTCATGCTGCTGCATGCCATCTTGCACCGCCGCCACCTCTCATCTAGCACCGCTGCTCCCTCCGGCCCTCTACAGACTCCGGTGACGGCCAACGATGCGGGTACCCGTTGGGTCCCCGAACCCGGCCGGGTCGGGTGTCTGGTTGGAAGTTGGACCTGGCGGCTAGTATCGGGACGGTCGCAGGGGCGGAGATAAAGCCGGATGCGGGTATGGTGGTGCCAAAACTGGCCCCGAACCCGGCGGGTGGCATCCGGAGACCAGACTACCCTTTTCCTTTTCCTTGCTCTTTTTCTTGCAATTGTAGCTTTCGTTATGGCCACCCCTTTTGTTCATCTGTGCATCACCGAAGACATGAAGAACACATTGTCATAATCAACTTTCTCGCCCACGGTACCACTTGTTACCCCACTAAGAGAGGACCATGAGATCAGTCTTAACTCTACTGTACTATACGTAGGCATACATCAGAGCTGGATCTAGTACTAGTAGCCTCTTAACTCTGAAGCTGTAACAACATTGTTGCAATTTGGTGTATGGGTAGTTTGTTGTGGAAAGTTAGACCGCCCATTCATCCCTTTACGATCCTTTTTCTCTTGCAATTATTGACACCGTCGCTGGCTTACTGCAGTCCTTTACATTCCTTCGTGCATCGCGCGGGCTAGACACGGAGAACAAATCGGCATCATTAACTTTCTTGCCCACGCATGTGCGCAACGTGAAGGCAGGCATGCTGATGGTTCATTATTCGATCTTCCACGTACGGTAAGATCGAAAAGAATGCCATCTTTTCGTGCAATAGTTCGCACGCATCGTATGTGACTGGTGAATTATCAAGATCGAAAATCAACAATTGCTGCTAGGTTTGGTCTTTGACGGTGGACTAACAGAAAGTGTGGGAGACAGACAGGGGTTGCGACCTTCCGTGACTGGCTGGCTGGCTAGGCTTTGCTTTCGTTGACCCCATAGCCGCGCCGCATCCAGCTCTGCTGTCGGAAGGAAGCAATTTCTCCCTCATTTTCCTTCTTTCTGTAGGCTAGCTCTTTGTGCTGTGGTCCTCCCTCCTATTTGGTTGCAATGTGCGGAAACGAATTTATAAAGCAAACACTATTTCTGTACGGCAAGTACCTTTGAAGCTGACATGCTTTCTCTCATGTGATGTAAACGTGTAAACGTGTGACACCAATATTGAATCGAGGAATAACAGCAGGCCTCGTGTTTTCAGTTCTTACTCACTCCCTTCCATAATATAAAATGTTTTAGCTTTTCTGGAAAAGTGTACCTAGACGACTTTTAGTGCGTGGGGTTCACTCCGAACGTATACACTAAAAGGTGTCTAGATACATTTGTTCCACAGAGCTAAAATATCTTATATTTTGAAACGGAGGAAGTACTTTGAAACTTGCTAGATTGACAGCTTGGCACCTTCTGTCTCGCTAACTCAATCAGCTGAAAAATATCGAACGAGGAAACTTACAGGGAGGGAGGCCAGCCATACCATCGACGAACCTAGTTCTGTGATGGTAGATTTAAAGTACTGTAGTAAAACTAACAAACAACTTGCACCGGGACAGGTCAAAGGCTTTCCCTGTATGCTATAGCTTGTAGACAGAATCTGACACGGAACTGCAGATCTATCGCAGCTCATACAGAATAAACAGATGCCACATGAACCAGACTTCCAGCAGTATATGAAAGATGCAGTTACAGATGATGTACATATTTTACCCTTGGCGATGGGGCAATCCAGAGAAACTCCACATGGGTAGAATCATTTAGGGATTCAGGTGGTGAAGCTATGCAACAAATCACTTAGAGGTCGTTTGGTATTCATCATTTGGGTCTGGAATCTTGGAATTCATTTTACAATTTTATCCCTATGTTGTTTGTTGGCACGGAATTGGGCTGCCATTTCATTTGGCAAATCCATCGAAATATCCCCACGTGTAAACCCAATTCCTATCTCAGATCTGTCATTTGCAAATTTCGGTGGCAACCAAACATGTGGGTGTTTTTGGAATCATAATATAAATAAAATAAATCCATGTATTTATTTCATTTCTACTAAATGAAATGAATACCTGGGTGCCAAACAACCTCTTGGGGATTCAGATGTGAAGAGTAAGGTAAAGGCCAACCAGCGAAACCTGAATGTTCTTTACTCGTATGGTTTAGTCTTCAGTTTTAACTGAATTCCATGGGAAACGGAAAAAAAAAGATCCATTCCTGCATCTCAAATATCTCAGTCTCACAGAGATGCCAAACTAAGGTTTTAAACTCTCCAAGGTCCAAAGTAATACTGTTGTGATCTGCAAGTGGCGGCTATCAAAAGTAAAATAGACACCTCAATCAGCACAGCATGTGGTTCTGATACCATCTTTCTCTAGGTAGTAGGTTCCACAATCCTTATGCTATTGCAACTAACCATCGGTAATTTATCAAATATAGCTAGAGGCTTGAGGGCTTTCTTAACTAAACATTAACATCTGGGCTTTCTTATCAGTCATCAACAAAAACAAGACAGGGATTGACTCATCACTGGAAAAAATTGGAAAAAGATGGTCTTAAGGAAAACAGGGCACGTGTTTTCAGCATAAACCCATAGCTATGCTGTCCTGATTTAATATTTTTAATAGCGTGCAAGATGAGGTACCAATGCACCCCTGAATCACCGGGCTGTGCATATACACATGCACGAACTGCCAATCATCCTTCTGAATTCAGTTTTTTTATTTCTTTGATTTGTTCCCGTTCGTAGTGATAGGATGGCCTACAATGCAACAAAGTAAATACTACTCACCTCTGTCTCAAAATAAATGTCGCAGATTTGTCAAAATTTGGATAACAAAGGGAGTAGTACTCATTCCGTCCTTAAAAAAATACTCCCTCCGTCCCAAAATAAATGACGTGGGTTTGTCTAGATTCGCATGTATTTATATATTAAAATGCGTCTAGATACATCCGAATCTAGACAAACGTAGATTTGTGCAGACGTTGAGGATATATCGAGGTAGATCAGGAGGCGAGTTGCAAAAGCATTTGATGCGGGTGGTACTGGTATTTAAGGATGGCTACCGATCGACCTACCGTAGCATGCATGAAGATGCCAAGGACGACGTACGGGATCAGTAATGGGAATCCCTTTGGCAAAGTACACGAGGTGATGGATCAACAACACACCATTTTGCTTTTCACAACTTCCTTACCGAGAGGGGCAAATCTGTACTGAACTAGTATCTGGTTCCATTCCAGGCTTCCAGCAATGGATATCTTTCTTCAGTAAACTTGCCATGATGACGGTGAGAAGCGACGCTCTATCTGGAATGCAGGTTCATGTTTATCTTCATCTAACTACTGTCTACAAGATTGTACCATCTTAATCAACTATGGACGACGGCGACGTCAGGTGACCCGTATGAGCAGAACCACCATGACGAACATGCAGGTCATCATGAAGACGAGCAACCACTGGAAGCAGCTTGTCTTGGAGGCCAGCGAGTAGACCTCCGAGGCTCGTGCCGTCACGCGCCCGGTGCTCGCCAAGCTATGCTCCACGGCTCTCTCCGTGGAATCGAGGATCTGCATCAGCAAGTGGACGTGGATGGACATTCTCGGTAAACATCCAGCAGGAAGGGAGCCCAGGAAACTTCCCCCACACAAGAAAAAATCTACCTTCTCAGTATCTTGCACGGATTGGTTCATTAACATGCTGCTTTCCTTCAGCTGGCGCGCCAAGTCTACCATTTCGTCTGTCAGATCTTCTTGCAGCTTCCTGTGCAGTTAGGAGCGAGATCCAAAACAGTAAGAGGACAGCCAGTAGTTCATCTTGTACAACCCTCAACTTTCATCTTACAACATCAAAAAAGTGGTAATAATCGAACATAGCACCAAAGAAAGCTTTCACTTTGATAACAGCAAAATTAGTGAGACCAGTCAAAAAAAAAATGATCGGTAAATGGCTGCTCGTGTGGATAAGAATAATGGGAGCATTAAGCTAGAGACTTGGGTCCAAACCGAACTTCAATAGGTGCATACCTATGCTTCTCAATGTGAGCCTGAGCTTCTGTATCCAATTTAATAGGTGCTCCACTGTCTCTTTCTTCTCTCTCACGACTGCTTGGTCCAACCGCCACCTGAGCCCTATTTAATTGCATCAACCAGTTCATTACTTGTAACTGCAAGGGACCAAATAAAAATGACCAAATTTTTAACTTACATTGATCTCCTTCGCAATCCTGATGACAAGGATATTGGACTTCCAGCCTTTTCTCTTTCATAAGAGCTTTCTTCTTCTCTGCTCTCATCAATCGGATTTCCATTTTCTGTCTGTGTTAAACAAGAGAGTAATTTATACAGAAACAAGATTATAAGGAGTTGTAGTGGTATGCGCATATCTGAGGAATCAGTTCAAAGGAGACTGCGGGTATCATATGTTGTGGACTTGTGGTCGTACATGGCACAGGTAGAGGAATTCAGCATATCAACAAATATGAATCAACACGACAGGTACATACCACTGGAGCAGCGAGTGTGGCAGCTAGTGCTTCGATATTTTCAGAATACTCACTGAGCTTAGCTTTTGAGACGCTGAATCAAGAAAAAATTCAGGAATGAACATGTTGTTCAGATGACTGAGAAAATACAGGTAAACAGCAAAAGTTAATTTGCTTTGCTCCACACACAATACTGTGGCCATTGGATCACTATACGGTTGCTGATGAAAAGGAAGGCCGTCGGTCAGACATTCCCATCATTAAAATGCAGGCCATCAAATGGAAGAAAATCATGAAAAAGTTTGAATCTTCAAATATTCAGATTTTCATGAGCAGCTTGCTAGTAAATCCAAAAGAAGAGTATCTAGATTTGCATGCCTTCATTGACTGGAGAAGCATGGATCCTTTTATATTAAAGAAGAAGGGTACGTCTGGTCTGGAAGCCGGTCAGTGTACACATAAAAGTTTCAAATATGCAAGGTTCTATTTTTTGGCCCTCTCTTGTAACAACAGTATGCAAAAGCATTCAGGTAGACCATGCCACCCCAATAGAGTACTTGAACATTGAAATGTGCAAACCTACGATCACTCAAAACAAGCTGCTGTATTTATAGTAATTTTTGCGACCATTTATCCTTCGGTCCTTTCTCGTTTACCGCTTCCAAACTTTACCTGAATGCAAAATACAAGGTGATACTGATACAGATGCACTAGCACGATTTAATGATTCATACCATGGAAGGACACGGTGACACAATAAACTCACAGAAATAGGAGTCAGAGATGGGGTTCACATAAAATTATTTCATTTTAGCCTACAACTTTGATGTTTGGGATCTTTTAATATATACCAGTTCCTCACAAACGTTAGCTGCAAGACTGATTGTAGGCTGTGTACCACCACCAACACATTAACTCCGCAATAGCACAAATACTACACCATGAGAGAACATAGAAACCCATGAGTACCTTGATGTCCCTTCTGGTGTAATTTCTGCTCCAAGCTGCTCCAACAGCTCCCTCGCAGTGGTTATGTACTGCACATTGGAGGCTGTTAGTGTCAGTGCATAATCTGGACAAAATTGAAAGATTATAGGGAATATTAGTTAGCAAGCAAACTAATTACATCACATAATTATTTTATATCTGTTTAAGAACGACAAAAACATCATCACCGAATATATAGATCTTCTCCTCCATCTAAGTAAGTTACAGAGAAGTGTCTGCTCAGACGTTGAATGGAAACAGAGCATGAAGTCACGGAATAATATCTTCTCCTCCATCTAAGTTACAGAGCAGTGTCTGCTCAGACGTTGAACAGAAACAGAGCATGAAGTAAATCTAATAAGATTAGAGGAGCTACACATACATGGACAAGCTTAGCCTGATTCTGCTGCCGAGGAGCCGCCTCAAGCAACCTTCTCAAGTTCACCTCCACCTTGCTGGACACCATGATCAAAATGACAAACACCTACCAAACCAGGGCACCCTGTTATCTTACACAAACACAAAAAACATACAGATTTGAGATTTAAGATTTTTGTTTGGCTCCCAACATCAACAATCGGTTCCACACATGAAGTAGCAAAACTGATCTCAGTACAATAGATGGCCAGGAACGGGTTTTCAGGCACTAACAGTAATAATCTATGAACATTCCAATCCGGCATGCAGATAAACCTTGCTATGCTACAGCTACAGTTGATCCCACGTCGCTGCATCCCTGTGACAGCGAGTTCCGTTGATAATTATTCTCCGAACTTTCATCCACTCGCCCATTTCAACATTCACTTCGACATCGAATACACTTTACCGGAAAAACATCCATTGGCAAAGCCAACGAAGCTGACATGACAAGGGTATTCACATCCAGAGGCATACGAGCGTAATCAAGAGTACGAGAATTGCAACTAGGGGAGGTTACATTCAAATCAACATCATAATTTCAATCCATTTTTCGCAAGCAATCGCAAATATTTCACCAGACGTTCTGCAATATCACCGCAAAAGGTCACCCCAATGGAGCTGCTGATACTCACTACGGACAGAAGCGGGGCGGAAGAGGCCAAGGGGGCTAGCCGCCACGAGGAGCAGCAGCGGTGGGGGGACGGCAAGGGGGCGGAGGGGAGGGGCAAGGCGACGGCGGAGGAGGTGCGCTGGGAAGGCGAGGTGGTCGCCGGGGAGCCCAGAGGACGGAGAATCTAGATTCGGTCCGGTTCAGTCCGCTTTTAGAGTTTTTTTACAACTGCTTTCAGATCTCTCTCGCTTTGACGAGAGTAATTCAGAGCTCTCCCTTACTGAGTACTCCCTCCGTTTCTAGAGGCAGGGCCTATAGTTTATGGCACAGAAAATAAAAAATGCATGTGAAGGAATTTTTTTACCAGTATTAGGAGATTACTCCTGCCTATTTGACATGATAAAACAGAGAAGTTTTCATGTGATAAGGAAACATAATCAAATTCCTAATTTTTTTTGTCCTGACAAGTGGTGTGATACAATATATCCTAGTTTCAGTTTTTTCCTCATAAAACATATGCCTCATGCCACATGCGTAAGATGCTCTTTAGTGCTTTGATGTGGTTAATAGGGATTTGTTGAGATTATAATTTTTCATACAATGGTACGGTTAAAATGACTCGACGCTTCTTTGCATCCGTTTGTCATACTGGGAGATAAATGTTTCAACGATGTTGTGAATATGGAAGAGCATATGGAGCGGGTGAAGAGTATGCTGCAATGGTCGGAATGACGAGATCTTGCGTTTTATTGAGATCAAGCAACGGAGGAGACGGCCTATCCGTGTAATCCTTCTTTAATGCATTCCATTTGTTTTTGAATTGCTTCTTTGACAAAGTTTTCTTGTTTCCTCTGTAAATTTTGCACCAAGATTCGTGTCCCCTTCCTACTCAAGCAACCTCAATCACTATTGTTTGCATTGACTTCATCCATACATATGCAGCGGAAAACTAGTGTGGTATGCATCCCAAACAGCCTTCTCTATTGCAAAGTAATAAAAAGCTAAACCAAAAGAAAACACTGCAAAATCACTACAGGGAGCATTTTATTTGCATAGCAGTATACATGAACAAGCATTTGAAAATCTGCACACAACTAGCATCACAAAGTATAGCACAACTTTTACTACAGGGACTATACCAAAAGTTACTACAGGGACTATACCAAAAATTACTACAGGGACTACAAAATCTGCACAGTACAAAATTTACTACAGGGACTATACCAAAGATCTGCACACAACAAGCATCACAGGCCATGAACTAGCAGGGCAATTGATGCATTCGCACCATACCAAGAAATTGTGTGTGTGTGTGTGTGGGGGGGGGGGGGGGGGGGGGGGAGGGGCAGCGGCAAATAACCTGGCGAGAGGAGCGGACGGCGGACGGGGATGAGCTCCGGGACGGCCGAGGAAAAGCAGCGGCGGCGGCCGGGGACGAAGAAGATGGGCGGCGGTCGGGGGCGAGCTTCGATCTGCCGGTACCGGTCGGGAACAGGACGGGTATGTGGCGGCGGAGGAGGAGAGGGGCGGCGGAAGAGAGGTGTGGGGGACGAGCGCCGGCGGTTTCTCCTCTGCGAGCACGGGGAAGAAAAAGAAATAAGGTTTAATTTTTCGGAAAATGGCTTTATAGGCCGGCTCCATGGAGTCTTTTTTGAGTTTTTTTGAAACTCTGACATTTTAAAGTTTCAAAAGATTCTGAAATAAAATTCTAGACGTTGAGGCAAGAAGAAGACCAACTCCTCGTTTGTGCTTACCGTCAACGCCTTCGTGTGCGGCGTGGAGGCAATCTATACCTCTTCCAAGCGTCGGTCAAATAAGTTATGTCCATAAAGACGTATTCGGATGCTACCTTCGTGTTTTTTTTAAATAATACATTTTATTTAATAATTTTAACATGTATTACACGATTTTAAAAATTTACAGAACTAGCATATAGTCGGCTTCGACCTGACCGAATAGGCAAATCGGTGTGGGCCAAGTCGAGTCAGCTCCATTCGGCCAGGATAGACCGCTGCATGTGGCCGCGTGTGGTCGCGGGACCCGCATGCTCTATTTGGTCAGGTCCAAACTAAATGCTCATTCGGTCAGACCCAGACTGATTGCACGCTCCATTTGGTCAGGCCCAAGCTGAATACCCATTCGGTCAAGCCTAGACCGATTGCATTCTCCATTTGCCCATTCGGTCAGGAGGAGGCCGAATGGAAGTCACCAGGTCCGTTCGTGGCCAGCTTCTCTCCTACGCATTCGGCTTGAGCCTAGCCGAATGGTCTATTCGGCCACGGCCTGACCGAATGGAGCATTCGGCCAGGGCTTGACCGACAGCATGTTGGGTTGTCAGCCGACGGCCCACTCGGTCAGGCCCAGGACGAATTGGTCCACTCGGCTAGCGCGAAGCCGACAATGTGCTACTTTTGTAAATTTTCAAAATCGTGCAATACATGTCAAAATCATTAAATAAAGTGTATTATTTAAAAAAAAATCGCCAAGCACGAACTCTAAGACTAGTCACAACGGGAGTATCATATAGTAGTATCATGTATATGATATTAATATATGATACCATCTCCACAATGCATAGTATCATATAGTATCATCATAACTTTAGTCTATTTATTGTTCTGTAGAATCTTAATGTAAAATTGTGTACAAGATTTATTTAAGATTAGTTTTTCTTGATCTACGTGATATGATATCGTATCTACCTATGATACTAAGACAACCTCTTTCATCATTAATTAGCATGCCACGTCAGAATTTTGCCAACATGACATGCATGATACTACCTATGATGTTCTCATTGGGGCTAGTCTAAACTTCTTTGCTTCTGGTAAAGAAAAAGAAAAAAAACTAAGCCATTATTTATCAGTCAACTCTGACAAGGGCAGCTAAAACATGACTTCAACTACGACAAACCTAAGACCAAGTTTTCTTACTTTGTCTGGAGCCATTTGCTTTTCCTTCGAACCGCCTCCAGAACCAGAGCCCCAATCCTTTGCTCCCGCTCGCGCCCGTGTCAGTCTAGCCTTAGAGCATTGATGTCTACGTACTTCTATTCTTGTAGACAGTTGTTAGGCCTCCAAGTGCAGAGGTTTGTAGAACAGCAGCAAGTTTTCCCTTAAGTAGATCACTCAAGGTTTATCATACTCATGGAGAAAGTGGTCAAAGGTATCCCTCTCAAGCAACCCTGCAATCAAGATACAAGACCAGCGGTCCAGGCGTTTCTCTAACACACATACATAACTACGTGGACTTACAAGCTCCCCTTTCATTTCACACCGATGACACCCATAGATAAAAGATCATGATATCAACTAGGTACAAAGTACAAGTGCAATGTTAAAAGCGTTCCCCATGACAGCATGATTTTGCTAATCCCCAACATATAAGTGCAAGCATATACAACATACACGACACAATGGTTCAAGTTTATTAAGGACAAGAAAAGTAAAGTGTGCCATCAAGTTCGTGAGAGCTTTAATCACTAGTTTTCTTATAACAAGTTTAATTTAGAAGGTAGATAAAAACATGAATATACTTGGAATAGCATATGCTAATAGGTAGGTATGGTGGACTCTTTGGAATAACTTGGTTTTAGGAGTTGGATGCATGAGTGGAACTCATACTTGGTTATGGAGGCTAGCAAAAGACTAGGAACGACCAACTAAGAGAGCAATAATGGTCATAATTATGCATAGCGACAAAACATCATTAATCAAAGCATAAAGTGATATTACAAGTCGAAAACTAAAGTATCATAAAGGCTATGGTGACTTGGAATAGTCATAACATGGTGTGAGCATGCAAGTCAACCCAGATAAAGCATCAAAGGAGAATACCACAATACTATGCTTTAATATGCTAAAACAATGCATGATTCTTCAAAGGCACATTAAGCAATCTCAATTGTTTATAACATGTCATGCTACAACAAAGATCACTAAGCATAAAGCCAAAACAATATCAAGCATGGCATGACAAAACATGGACCATAGTCAACAAGCTCCTTTTTACCATTTAAGCATGAACTTTCCTACTCTCTTCCAACACCAATCGACTTATTTGAAACAACTCACAAAGATAATAATAAATAAAGATCAGTGAGCTTGTCTCACAAATCCAAAAAGAAGAACTAAAAATTTCTAAGCTGAAAGCACAAGAAAACTAAGGCTAAACACAGTGCTAGCAAAAGAGAACACTCACAAAACAATAAGAATGAAAACTAGAGTGTTCTAAACAATGAAAGTAGAGTGTGTGTCTCTCCAAAAGAAGCGTGTTGGGATCCAACCAACTTATTCAAGCAAACTAAGAAAAATAAAACTGAAAACAAAGACGCTCCAAGAACAACACAATTGTGCATGAAACAATAAAAATGAAGTGTTTGGAAGAAACCTGAGATTTTTATTGATGAAGAAGGGGATGCCTTGGGCATCCCCAAGATTTGATGCTTGTACTTCTTGGATATTTCTTGGGGTGACATGCCTGGCATCCCCAAGCTTGAGCTTTAGTCCATTCTTCATCTCATTACATCATTCTTCCATTACACCTGAAAATTTTCCTTCATACAAAACTTCACACAATCTTCATTAGCAACATTAGTGCACTCAAGATAATATGTCTTTGGGTTCAGTTCCAACATAAGTAAAACTTCCATTAAAACACAAGATACTGTAGCACTTCCCTCAAAAAGCTCAATTCCCCAAAAAGAACCCAAAAAGGAATCAACAAGAAGCAAATGCAAATAATGATAGAAATCTATCAAAACAGACCAGCAGCTAAAAACCAATTTTTTCGAAGACCTTCTGTTGCTCAAATCGAAAAGTGCTGAACTAATGAAAGTTGGATAACAACCTGGGGCAGAAGCACAAAAAATTATAGTTCAAACCAACGTACAGAGATTTTACACGAATTTTTACAGCAAAGCACAAAAATCTGTTTCGGGACAGCAACTTTCCCAAGCATTACTTCTCTCTCATTAGAGGTTACTCTTGGCACAAAAACCACACAAAAATGATAAGGAGAGATTCTTACAGAGGTAATAACTTCCAAGACTCAACTAAAACTTTTGGGTTATCTCCCAATAAGTACTTTTCTTTAACGCCTTTAAGTTAGGCATGATAGTTTGAGAAGATGCTCAGATAAGAAATATGAATTGAAGTAAAAGAGAGCATCAAGAAGAAAATTCAAAACACATTTAAGTCTAACCCACTTTCTATGCATAGGAATCTTGTAAATAAACAAGTCATAAAAGCACAAAGCAACAAGCATAGGAAAGCAAAACAAGTGCAACTTCAAGACTTTCAACATAAAGAGGGGAAACTTAAAATTATTGAGATGCATAAAACCATGTTTCCCTCCCTCATAATAACTTTCAGTAGCATCATGAATAAAATTAACAATATAACTATCACATAAAACATTCTTATCATGAGCCACATGCATAAAAGAATTAATACTCTCCACATAAACATAGTCATTTTTATTAATTATAGTGGGAGCAAATTCAACAAAATAGCTATCATTATTATTCTCATCACCACAGTCATGAAATATAGGAGGCATATTGTAATCATTAATTTCCTCCTCAATAGTAGGTGGACTGAAAATATCATATTCATCATTGTAATCATCATATATTGGAGGTTTGGTATCATCATAAGCAATAGAATAGCTATCTTCCAAAGCTGGGGAACTAAAAAGATCATTTTCATAAAAACTAGCTTCCCCAAGCTTAGACTTTTCCATAGCATTAGCACTAATGGTGTCCAAAGAATTCATACTAACAACATTGCTATTAGCATGCAAATAAAGTTCCATAGGTTTTTTAATTTTCTCTTCAAACACTTCATGTCCTAACTCAAGATAAATACTATAAAGCTCTAACTAGTGAAAACAAGAAACAAAAAGACAAAATTGCAGAATCTAAAGGAAATAACTTCGAGCACTCACACCGGAGGATGTGAGTACCTTTTACCTTACCTCCCCGGCAACGGCGCCGGAAAATAGCTTGATGTCTATGCACTTCTATTCTTGTAGACAGTTGTTGGGCCTCCAAGTGTAGAGATTTGTAGAACAGCAACAAGTTTTCCCTTAAGTGGATCACCCAAGGTTTATCGAACTTAGGGAGGAAGTGGTTAAAGGTATCCCTCTCAAGTAACCCTGCAATCAAGATACAAGAAGTCTCTTGTGTCCCCAACACACCCAATACACTTGTCAGGTGTATAGGTGCACTAGTTCGGCGAAAAGATAGTGAAATACAAGTGGTATGGATATAAGACAACGGTATCAGAAAACAACTTGATGGCATGGAAGAGACTAAAGGCAAACTTAAATAAAGATGAAAGTAAGCAAGCATGTAACAGATCTAGTTGCAAACGGTGTTTCAATGTTTATAAACAAGGTCTAGGGATCATACTTTCACTAGTGAACACTCTCATATAAATATCTTCTCTTTATGATACTACTCTGAACTACTCTCCAGTTGGATACTCTAATCCATGGTAGGGCTATAACATCACACCTCAAAGTTCGCTTTCCCCATCTAGATAACCCCACATTGTCACCTTGAGCTCTAGATGGTTCCAACAAACACCACAATTTCATAGAAACATCCAACTCCAAATATAACTCATAACAAGTAATTGTAATCTCTAGCCTAAGTGCCACCATGGTGTGCATGCTGTCACTTTCACACACATGGGGGGAGCAGAGATCTATTAAAGCACTTGAGTAGCAAGGTAGATCTACTTGATTACAAAGCTCATGATCACAATATGATCATGCATAGAGAGAGAGATGAACACATAGCTACCGGTAGAGCCTTTAGCCTCGAGAGAGAACTACTCCCTCATCATCATGAGAATCAGCAACGACGATGGAGATGGTGGTGGAGATCGATGGAGATGGCTCCGAGGGCACTTCCCCGTCCCGGTAGGGTGCTAAAACAGAGACTTTCTATCCCCCGAATCTCCCCTTCGGTGGTGGCGGTGCTGCAGAACTTTTCGTGGCTGGAGGCTCGATTCCCTAGGGTTTTATCATCGGGAGGCTTCTTATAGGCGAAGAGGCAAGGTCGGTGGAGGCCTGAGGGGCCCACACCACCTGGTGGCGCGGCCAGGGGTCACCCGCGCCACCATATGGTGTGGCCAGGCCCTGGCCCTCCTCCGTCTCTGCTTTGGGCTCCGTGAGTCTTCCGGTAAAATATCGACTTTGGCTTCTGTCCGGTCCAATTCCGAGAATATTCATTTTCTGACTTTTCTAGAACCAAAAATAGAAGAAAACAGGCAACTGGCACTGTGGCATCTTGTTAATAGGTTAGTCCCAGAAAATGTATAAAAATACTCCAAAGTATGGACAAAACATAAGAAAGTAGATATAAAACAAGCATGGAACATCAAAAATTAAAGATACGTTAGCAACGTATCAAGCATCTCCATTCGTTGTAGGCCTCCAAGCCGATTTTTGGATGAAAATTTGTCCAATTTGTATGTACCTCCAGGCTATTGGTGGGGGGGACCAGTGGGGGGAGAGAGAGGTTGACAATGGAACAAAATGGACGAAAAGACTAAATTGGGAGCCCCTAGGGGAACCTCAACGGGATGGGTGGCATGAGTTCGCCGGATGAAAAATAAGCCAAATCTAGACAAAAACGAGTTCCGAGGGGTGCGACTAGGCCAATTTTTGCCATCTGGACGAAAAAAGTGGTCCTGAAAGCCTTCCTGGGGTCTGGGTGGAGATGCTCTTAAGACCTTAGCATACTTCTTCTTCCTCGACGTTGCTGCTCATTGATACATTGCAAATGTATCTATAATTTTTGATGTTCCATGCTTGGTTTTATCTACTTTCTTGTGTTTTGTCCGCACTTTGGAGTACTTTTCATATGATTTCTTGGACTAACCTATTAACAAGAGCCACAGTGTCAGCTGCCTATTTTCTGCTGTTTTTGGTTCCAAGAAGTCAGAAAATGAATATTCTCGGAATTGGACGGGACAAAAGCCAAAGTTATTATTTCACCAGGGGACATCTAGAGCCAGAATGCGAGACGAAGAGGGGCTGGGGCCCGGCCAGGCCTGGCCCACGCCAGGGGGTGGTCTGGCCGCCCCAGGCACCCCCTCGGCCTCTCCTTCCGCCTATATATTGCCTCTGATACGGAAACCCTAAGTACCTGATCAAAAATCCACGAAAGAGTCTGTAGCCGCCGTCATCTCCATCCCTAGATCGGGAGGGATCTTAAGCTCTTCTCGGCACCCTGCCGGAGAGGGGAATTCACCCTGGAGGCCTTCTTCATCACCATGCAAGCCTCTGGTGTGATGCGTGAGTAGTTCATCTCTGGACTACGGGTCCATGTAGTAGCTAGATGGCTGGTTCTCCTCCTTTGTGCTTTCATGTATAGATCTTGTGAGCTCCGTTCATGATCAAGATCATCTATTTGTAATTCTGCATGTTATGTTTGCGAGGATCCGATGGATATTGAGATGCTATTTTAGATTGATTATTGATTCTATCATGTCTTTGTTATTTGTGATCTTGCATGCTTTCCGTTGTTAGTAGCTATCTTGGCCAAGTAGATGCTAGAAACTCCAAGAGTTAGTATTTATGCTCGATAATGGGTTCATGCCTCTGGTAATATGGGGAAGTGACAGAAATCTCTAAGGTACTAGATGTGTTGTTGCTACTAGGGTGAAAACAACAATCCTTTGTTCATAGAACAAGCGTATTGTTTACTTTACATGCAATTCGTAATGCAATAATCTGTTGCTTGCAACTTAATACTGGAGGGGGTTCGGATGATAACCTGAAGGTGGATTATTAGTCATAGATGCAGTTGGATGGCGGTCTATGTATAATGTTGTAATGCCCAATCGAATCTCAAAGGAGTCAAGATGATTAGTATATGCTTGTATTCTTTCTCGATGTTTGTCAATTGCCTCGCTGTAATTTGTTCACCCAGCATGTTATCCATCTTAAGGAGAGCCACCTCTAGTGAACTATGGACCCCGGTCCTTTCTTTTACATTCAATCTACGATCAAATTGTTTACTGCTTTGTGTTTACTTTCTGCAAACTATTACTTCCTTCCATTCGATACGTTTAATCCTTTGTTTTCAGCAAAACTGGTGAGATTGACAACCTCATCGCAAGTTGGGGGCAAAGTTCTGTGGTTGTGTTGTGCAGGTCTCCACGTTGCTACTAGCACCGGTAGTGCGCCTTGCCAAGGCTCATCTAGCAACACCTTTGGGGTGTTTCCTTGCTCCTACTGGATTGATAACCTTGGTTTTGTACTGAGGGAAAACTTGCCACTGTGCTCATCATACCTTCCTCTTGGGGTTCCCCAACTAGCTCAATATATTTTGGGCCATCACTCATCCTCGTCGTCACCCTCTACGTTGACGGCTACCACCGCAAGAAGTTTCTTGAAAGCGCCCGCCTCGCATTTCCGATGGTCGCCTTTGTCGTCTAGTCTTCCGTCTGGATATCCCCAACCTAGATATCTGGGATCGAGGGAGCTAGAAAACATTTTTCTGGTTCAAGAACTCCCTGGACAGAACATATGCGGGGGGAGAACATGATATTTAGAAAACAATTTGCAGGTGTTTTGCACATATGAAATCATCACAAACGCTATGAGTTCAACACAAATTTGTCCATGATTACACATACGAGGTCTGCAAATTTACATGTGATGGCGACCTAAAACCTAATCCTAACTATGGGCGAAAAGGTCATGGCGGCACCACATCACTAGGACCAGCCTTTGATCGGCTCGACGAAAATCGCTCTCCTCTCCATCATTCCTACCGTATAGTCACATGTGACCAGCGCGACCACCGATCAACGACATCATTGTTGATCCATCTCTAGCATTTCTGTTGTGAACTAGCTCCAAGGCCGACACATTCTCCAACCTTCTAGCATACCATGACAAGGACCATGGCCACGACACCAACATCATGAGACCTTCTCCACCGTTGGTGCCATAACCAGGCACATCTAGCCCACCGAAAGAAAATTGAAGGGCGTGCATCCCGGGCTCCTGCCCCTCCCACAAAACTGCTCATCCAAATGCCACCGTGATAGCTCCTCTTAACCTCTTTGATGTCTTGGTGCCTGCACCGATGAGCTTGAGGAGTGGTTTTATCTTGCTAAAAACTGTAGGCTTCATCATCATCATCGCATTCAGCAAAGACCGCAACTTTGTCATCACACAACTTCATCTCTGCGAGCTCGGTCTTGTGGTCCATGGGCTATGGATGGGTTTGGACCAAACCCAAATGGACAAAATACCCTTCACATAATGAACTTAGGTGCATTAGTACTTCTAATCACAACCATTAATTTGCTTTGAATTTTGTGTAACTAAAGGATAATATGAGCATAAGAGATTGGTGGGAGATTTGAAATGCAGATTATGTGATGAGTTGAAAACTATTCATAACTTGTTCTTTTTGTGCCCATCTGCAAAATATATGTGGACTATAGTGTGTTTTGGTGCAAAGGATAGACTCAAGAATAACCCAATACTTTCGTTGGATAGCTAACTTGGATAAGGGTTTAGTGAATTTGCATGTAGTAGGTTTGGATGCTTCGTGTTGGGCTTATAGAAATTAAGAAATAGAGCATGTTTTGAAAAAAAAGGTTAATAAAATCACCAGCTGAGATATTTTGCTATGCCTGTTCCTTTTTTTTGAAATATTGGGCAGGGCTCTAGAAGGAAGGGGCTACGATTTTGCAAAAGTATGATCTTCGCCTGCATACTGGAACTTCGACATCTTCGAGATATCTACGCATCGAGCCTCAGGGGGTGTCGTATGATGATGAAATGTGAAGCATGAGGAAGGTAGGCTTCAACCCCCACCGAAGGGGAGCTATGTATATTTGCTAGTATAAACCTTGTGAAAGGGCATCTGTGCCCCTTGTGTGGTTTTGGTAATTAATGACAATATCTATGGACTAATATTTGAATTGAGTTTCACTTGCAAGAGTTGTCCATTGACATCGGTTGGACCATGTGTTGGCTTTAAGGTAGAAGAAATGAAGAGAAATAAGCAATGTCGAAGGGCTTTGGGCCAATTGGAATCATGTTGAAGAAAGAAGAAGATTTGAGGTTAATCAAGTCAAAGTGCAAGGAGAAGTTTCAAGATGGATCAACACACGAGAGGGAATGAAGAAGTGCAAGTTCAAGTTGAGCCATCTCGAGAAGATCATATGCTTGAATCTACCCATCCTCGGTGACCATGGATAGATGAATACAAGTTGAAGGAAGAGGTCTCCCTGTGGTGTATGGGGAGTAATTCGCAAGTCTTCATCAAGCAAGAGAGAGTAAGAGAAATCAAGAAATATGTTCCATCTTGAGGAGGACAATACGGTCTACATCAAGCTCAAGTGGAATGCTCAAGGCAAAGGTATGATCTTGATAGGTTTTCTCTTTTGCTGGTCTGATGTTATTAGTTAGGAGATCGGGTTTAGGATATATAGCCATACTATCAAGAGGGGCTCTTAAGTGAGTAACTCAATCATATCTTTTGGAGAGAGCTCAGACCTTTGCATACTTAGCATCATCTTTCTTAGTTGTTGTTTGGATCTTATCCATGTGAGCTTCTAGAGATTGTGGTTATCTTTATAAAAATATCTAGTACATCAAAAACAGATTCACCTTGTATATCTTATTGTGTTTTTGATCTTGAAGGTTTTCTAACTCCACACCTTGGGAGGTATCTCACATATATATACTTGATATTTTCTCCCTTGGTGGTATCCAATATACTAGATTCTTCATGTTGTTATCTTTCCAATAAAATTGGTTTCATCCCATTCGGAGTTCAGATGCTCAAGTTATTGCAATTTTGGTTTCAGCATGTTGCCTGGACCGGTAGTACCACCATTCCACTGGAAGTACCGCTAGGCCATTTTGGCGCCGATAGTTCCGATAAAGCTTCAGATCAGTACAACTGACCAATGCCCTCTCCTAGTAATCAAGCGGTGGTTTTTGCAATTTTCATGGGCGGTAGTACTGGCGCCGCTCCAACGGTAGTACCGTTAGGGTATATTTGTCGCCAATAGTATCGGGGGAAGTTATGGGACACTTCCGCTCAGCCTATGAGACCCCTCAATAACCTTTCTATCTGGTTGCATTTTTTTACTAGAAGTGAGGCAGTTGTACCTTCCTCGCCCTGACGGAAGTACTACTGAACTAGCGGTAGTTCCGGCCATGTACTATTTCTCACTTCCGCGTCACGTTCTAACCATTGGAAGGGAGCTAAAGGCAGTACCGCCGAACCAGTGGTACTACCGGTCGTGCGTGAATATGTGCGTAACGGGCAGATCTGGGAGGACCTATTTAAGGCCTCCCTCTTTCGTGGGGTTGGCTCTTCTTTTGGTTCTTTGCTTGCTCTCTCTCCTCCATTGTTTTGACCTTCAAGAGCTTGCCCTTTCTCTCTATCCCTACATATTTCTTGAATCTTTTTGAGGTATTTGGAAGAGGAGATCTAGATCTACAACCCCACCAAACCAAATCCCTTCTATGTGAAGGAATCCTTGGGATCTTGATCTTGGATAATTTGTTGTTCTCTTCTTGTGTTTTTTCTCTCTTATTTCCTCAATAACTTTTATAGCTTTAGTGGAATTTGGGAGTGTAGAACTTGCCTTTGTATTTGCTACATAGGTTTGAGTTATCTATAGATATTTAGAGAATAAAAGCTTGTGGGCTTGTTACTCTTGGGTTCTTGGAACTCTAAACGGTTGTGCGGTAGTGGTGGTGATTCTATTGGGGCTTCTAATTGAGTTGTGGATATTTCCCAAGCTAGAGGCACTAGTGGTGATTCTTGGGAGACTCAAGTTGAGTTGTGGAGATTGCCCCAAGCTTGTACGGTTTTTGTGACGCCGTCAAGTGTCCATAGTGGATCAACTGCCTGTTGTTTGTGGTGCGCACTCGAGAGAATAAGGTGAGCCTTTTGTGGCATAGGTGAGTAGTGTGCCTCCGCATCTTGGGGTAAGGCCTTGTGTGGTGTTGGGTGAGCATGGAGCCACCACACCTCAAGGTGAGCCATTTGTGGCATTCGTAGAGCATTACACCATCGCACCTCTCCAACGGACACGTAGCTTCTTTGGAAGTGAACTTCGGGATAAACTCATCGTCTCCGTATCCATCGGTTATCTCTATACCCGAGCCCTTTACTTATGCACTTTACATTGTGATAGCCATCGTGTTTGAAGTAATCTATCTTGTTATGACCTTGTTGCTTGTGTTGGTTAGCATATGTTGTTGGTGCACTTAGTTGAACCTAGTGAATTTAGATTTTGTGCTTGATAAATTAAACATAGTTTTATTCCACATTTATTAGAGTCTAAACCGTAATTATTTTAAACGTATATTCAGCCCCTCTAGGCGACATCAGTTTTTTCACCGTAGTTTGATCTCGGTTTGAGATGATTTAGAGCCTAGGAGTGCTTATCTAATATAAAGTTGGAGTCATTTTGGAGTCTGATGTTTGTGCGTTTAAAACTGTTACTTCGATCTATCTTCTATATGGGTGGTAATAGGCTAGGTGATGTTCGATGTTGGATGTTCTTTTTTTCCTTTTTTATTTATGCTGTAAAAAACTCTCTGTTTCGTTATCGTTGTGATAGTGGAACCTGGGGAGTGTTCTCCTTATGAAAAAATACACTTAGATGTTGTTAGTGGGATGTCTAGGATGAAGAAATCCAGGGGGAAGTTAAGCGAGGGGTAGTTAATGCTCGGGTCATTCAAGATCTAAAGTCTACACGTTTTATTATACTACGGAGTAGTATGTGTTTGATAGTACTACTATATCTTTGGTAGATTTATCTCTATCATTTAAGTTGTCGCAGAAATTTTTAGGGTTATATTCTTATATCAATACAATTGTCCAAAGCTAGATTGCACCCTTTCGTAGTTAGCAAAGTAGACCAATATTTTTTTTATGAAATGGAGGTGATACCCCTGACCTCTGCATCAAAATGATGCACACATCCAATATATACTTACCTACAAACTAATATTGTCGAAATCATGGATTGTACTTCATAGTGTAACACTATAATGCAACACTAAGTGCTTACAACTTCCAAGTATTATTAATTCTCTTGCACGCTGCATTGGTACCAACGGGAAAACATACTTGTAGAAATTTTAGGAACACTTGTTAGATCATCTATTCATATTTCTCTTTTTTTTGAACCGAAGAGCCGATATATTATCTGCAAAAGAGGAAAACACAGCTCTTACAACTTACAAACTGAAGTACAAGGACGACCCTAGGACCTACAAGAACACCTGAAAAAGGTGGAACTAAAAGTACAAGTTGTCTACGCAGAAAAACACAAAAGGAGCCTGTCAGGGATTCCATCGAGAACATGGAATTGCCACACCTGCAAATGTATTTTCCAGGGGCCTCACAAAGCCTAACCCACCGTAGAACCAGCGGCTCAACCAGCAATCGAGAAGGTATAGGCAAACGAGGTTGAAGGTTGAGCTGTAGATAAAGAATCTGCACCACCGAGCTTAACACAGGCAGATCTTCGCCGCTGAATCTGGGGAGTGACAGCGGAGACGCTCTCAACTGCCTCCAGGGCATACACACCCGAGCGACATGAAGATCGCGAGGACAACATGATCAGCAATTCTCAAGATATCATTGGTGAAGCATGTGATGACCCACAAGTATAGGGGGTGTATCGCAGTATTTTTGAGGGAAGTGAAATCCAATTTATTGATTCAACACAAGGGGAGCCAAAGAATATTTATAAGCCTTAACAACTGAGTTGTCAATTCAGCTTCACCTAAAAACAATCTTGCTCACAACAGTTTATCGGTAGCAACAATTTTGTAGTAGGAATAATAAAGTAACAACAGTAGTAAAGTAAAGACATCAGTAACAATAGCAGTAAACAGTAGGATTCGAGTGCGGTAGGCATAGGGATGGATGGATGGGCGTTGCATGGACAAGACAATTCACATAGCAATTAGAACATAGGACAATTGCAGATAAATAAGATAAAGCATCCAAGTACTAGATAATCCTAGGCATGTGTTCCATATAGTCATACGTGCTCGTAATGAGAACTTGCAGAACATCTTTTGTCCTGCCAGCCCGTTTGTAGCGGGGACTCAAGGGAACTACTGGCAATTAAGGTGCTCCTTTTAATAGAGCACCGGAGCAAAGCATTAACACTCCGTGAACACATGTGATCCTCACATCAAAGCCATTCCCTCCGGTTATCCCGATTTCTGTCACTTTGGAGCCATTGGTTCCGGACAACGTGTGTATACAACTTGCAGATAAGACCATAAACAATACTATCATAATGAATCAATAACATGTTTAGATCTGAAATCATGGCACTCGGGCCCTAGTGAAAAGCATTAAGCATAACAAGTTGCAACAAAGTCATAAAGCACTAATAGAAGATACTAGGCACCATGCCCTAACAATCTGATTCCATTACATGAACGATCTCATCCAATCCCTACCATCCCCATAGCCTACAGCGGGGGATTACTCACCCATAGATGGGGGAAACATGGATGGTCGATGGAGAAGCGATGGTGATGATGATGGCGATGATCTCCTCTAATTTCCCGTCCCGACAGGGTGCCAGAACAGAGTTTCTGGTTCCAAATTGTGGAATCTGGTGGTGGCGGTGGAGCAGAACTCCTTCTGGAAAAACATCGAACCCCCCCCTGATTTTTTAGGTTAGAAGGCTTCTTATAGGCGAAGAGGGAGATCGAGGGGTGTCTAGGGCGGCCAGACCACCCCCTAGCGCGGCCAGGCCCAGCCCGCGCGGCCAGGTGGTGTGGCTGGGCCCCAGCCCCACTCCGTCTCATATTCTGGCTCTGGGAGTCTTCTGGTGAAATAGGATTTTTGGCTTTTGTCCCGTCCAATTCCGAGAATATTCATTTTCTGACTTTGCTGGAACCAAAAACAACAGAAAACAGGCAGCTGGCACTGTGTCTCTTGTTAATAGGTTAGTCCAAGAAATCATATGAAAAGTACTCCAAAGTGTGGACAAAACACAAGAAAGTAGATAAAACGAAGCATGGAACATAAAAAATTATAGATACATTTGCAATGTATCAGCATGTAGTCCCAAAGACTGCATCCAGAGAAGAAAAAGTCCGAATAAACCCGATTGGAGTAGCTTGACCAGACAGCATCGTATCCTTGAGTCTCCCATGCCAATCCAAACCCAGCTCAACATTACTTCTGCCATCACCACGATGGCCAAAGCAGCACAGCGTCAGAATAGAGCCGAGCTCAGCGGATTGCTAAATGAAATCGGCCGCAACAGGCCGCCTATTAAGAAGTGCAAGATCCAACACTTCAACAGCAAGGTGCTTGCAGACGCACCTAGCAACATCGCTCATTGCTTTGGGGCCATGACAAAGAAGAAGTCCCCTCGTAACCGAGAAAACCATCTTCAAATCGCCTCAGAAAGTAACAAAGCCAGCCCCCACCATAGGGAGACACAACCACCATGGTGAAATCGAGGTCGCCGCACCGCCGGGGAGCTCCCTCTTGCCACCTTGGCTGGCCAGGAAAGCCCTAGAAGCGCGCCACACCGCAGCATCGCCTCCTTCCCCCTTGCTACCGTAGCCGGCCGGGAAGAGGACGAGCAAGCAGCACCACTCCTTCACAAGATGGACCATGCCACCAAAATTATTCAGCGAAGCATCGATCCCCCCCCACTCCCCACTCCGACCGCCGGCGTAGCAGCAACGGGAGGAAGAATCGTAAAATCACCAAGATCTGGGCGCCGAGATCTGGGAATCCGCGCCTTCTACTGGGCATTGATACGTCCATTTTGCATCACTATTCTATATCATAATTTACTATTATTCATTGATATATTTCATATTAAGAGATGATACTTATGTTATTTCATCTATTTTTGCATGGTTCATGACTTTTGGAGCATGGACCGCTGTAGTCAGGATTCTAATGGAAAAGGTGTTGTTTGGAGGCAAAATTCGCGAAGATCAGAAAATCCGGGAAAATACATGGAAAATCCTATTTTCCCAGAAGACGAAGAAAGCCAGAAGGAGAAGTGGAGATGGGCCACAGGGGGGCCACACCACCCCCTAGTGCGGGCCACCCCAGGCCACGTCACCAGGTGGTGTGGCTGCCCTGGTCCACTCCAGCCTCTCCCCTCTGGCGTATATTATCCTCCCGACTCGGGGAGCGACCACAGAAAGATTCTGCCGCCTCTGCGGGGCGGAAAACACCGAGAGAGAAAGATCTCTCCGGCAGACAGAATTCTGCCAGGGGAATTCCTTCCCGGAGAGGGGAGATCGTCGCCATCAACACCACCATCAAGCTGGACTTCATCGGGATCATCATCATCATCATCACCACCATCATCACCATCAGCACCCTCATTACCATCTCCATATTGCTGTAACAATTGGGTTGAATCTTGCATTAGTTCTTAGGGGAAACTTTCCCGGTGTTGATTACTCTTTGTAGTTGATGCTATTGAGTGAACCATTGAATTATTGTTTATGTTCAGATTGTTATACATCATTATTCCATCTCTGATCATGATCCATATGATGTCTTGTGAGTAATTCGTTTTGTTCTTGAGGACATGGGAGAAGTCATGTTGTTAGTAGTGGAATTGTGTTGAGAGAGATTCAATAGTTTGATATTTAAGTTGTGGTGTACTTCTTCTAGTGGTGTCATGTGAACATCGACTACATGACACTTCACCTATATGGGCCTAGCGGAATGCATTGTGTATTTGGCTACTAATCGTAGGGGTTGCCGGAGTGACAGAAACCTGAACCCCCATTAGAAAACCGTTGCACAAGGGACGTTAGGGTCTTAGAGTTTAAAGCTGTGGTTAGGTTTCTACCTTAATTACTTTTTTGTACTTGCGGATGCTTGCAAGAGGTATAATCACAAGTATGTATTACTCCTAGGAAGGTCGGTACATTAGCACAGGTTCATCCACACAACACTTAGCAAACTAAAGAAGATTAATCAACTATATGAAGCAAAAGCAATTGACGATATTCCCATGTGTCCTCGAGAATGTTTGGTCATCTTAAGTAATACAACCGGCTTGTCCTTTGCTAAAGAAAGGATTGGGCCACTTGCTGCATTTATTATTATTGTCTTTTATTTACTCGTACTTTATTTACCTACATTATTCAAAACCCCTAAAAATCCGTTTGCTAAGTATTTATAGAGAATTCCTGCTCCAAGCCATTCGCCTACACCTTCTGCTCCTCGTTGGGTTCGACACTCTTACTTATTGAAAATACTACTATACACCCCCTATACTTGTGGGTTATCAAGACTATTTTCTGGTGCCGTTGCCGGGAGTGAAGCGCTATTGGAGAGTGGAACTGGTAAAGGAAACTTCTACTATGAGTATTGTTTACTTTTATCAGTTGCTTTATTTTCAATATGGATAATTCGCTAAGTTTCTTATTTCGTAATGCTACTACCACTGCTAAGGTAGTAGATGAACCACCACCTGCTGAGAATGATACTTTTAAAATACCTACAAGAATTATTGATCGTGTTATGGATAACTATTATGTTGGAGATGGAACTGTCCATCCTGGTGATTATTTGCTCTTTATACACGAATTATGTAGGTTGTTTAAGTGTGCAGGTATTACAACAGATCAAGTCAAGAAGAAGTTATTCTCATTATCACTGAAAGGAAGAGCTGGAGAATGGTATAAGCTGCTAAAGAATGGTCAAGCTCTTGAGTGGGAGGAAATAGTACCTCTCTTTTATTCAAAATTTTATCCTCCTAGTGAGATTCATAAAGATCGGAATCAAATATACAACTTTTGGCCTCTTGATGGAGAGAGTACTGAGGGAATATGCCCGAGAGGCAATAATAAAGTGGTTATTATCTTATTCCATGTTTATGATAAATGTTTATTTTGCATGCTATAATTGTATTGATCTGAAACATTAATACATGTGTGTTTAATAAACAAAAAGGGTTCCTAGTTATGCCTCTCTTATAGACTAGCTTATTGATTAACAAATTGATCAAGGTTTCCCGATCATGGACATTGGATGTTGTTAATAACAAGGTCACAACATTAGTTGAATGATGTGATGAACATTCATCTGAAGTATAGCATTACGATCAAAGTCATTATGTTTATATTGCTATAACACCATACGAAGTAATATTTATCCTTAGACCATGAGATCATGTTAATTTCTAACACCGGAAGAGTATCTTGATAACATCAAACGTCACACCGTAACAGGGTGACCATAAAGGTGGGTTCAGTGCTACGAAGGTGTTATGTTGAGGCTCATGGATCAAGAGTGGAATTTGTCAATCCCGATGACGTATAGATATACTCTGGGCCTTCTCGGTGATATCACATTAGTATAGCTTGCAAGCAAGTGATGTGATCACTAGAATGTTATATCACGGGAACGAGAAAAGAGTGCATGTCGGTAACAAGATCAAACTAGGTATGGAGACACCAATGATCGAATCTCGGACATGTAATATATCGCGAGACAAAGGGATTTAGTTACTAGCGTTAAAGGTTCTCACGATCACAAAAGTCATCGTTGAATGTGTAGGAATCAGTATGGATCTCCAGGTCCCGCTTCTGATTATTGATCTGAGAGGAGTCTCAATCATATCTGCATTATTCGCGAACCGTAGGGTGACACACTTAAGAGTTACCGGACACCATTTTGGAGCACATATATTTCAGACGAAAGAATTGCAAAGCGCTGGAATTATTTCAATAGACACTGATGACCCACAAGTATAGGGGGTGTATCGCAGTATTTTCGAGGGAAGTGAAACCCAATTTATTGATTTGACACAAGGGGAGCCAAAGAATACTTATCAGCCTTAACAACTGAGTTGTCAATTCAGCTGCACTTGAAAACAATCTTGCTCACAGTAGTTTATCAGTAGCAACAGTTTTGTAGTAGGAATAGTAAAGTAACAGCAGTAGCAAAGCAAAGACGGTAGTAACAAAAGCAGTAAACAGTGGGATTCGAGTGTGGTAGGCATAGGGATGGATGGACGGACGTTGCATGGACAAGACAATTCACATAGCAATCAGAACATAGGGCAATTGCATATAAATAAGATAAAGCATCCAAGTACTAGACAATCCTAGGCATGTGTTCCATATATAGTCATACGTGCTCGCAATGAGAACTTGCACAACATCTTTTGTCCTGCCAGCCCGTTTGCAGCGGGGCCTCTAGGGAACTACTGTCAATTAATGTGCTCCTTTTAATAGAGCACCGAAGCAAAGAATTAACACTCCGTGAACACATGTGATCGTCACATCAAAGCCTTTCCTTTCCAGCTACCTCGATTTCTGTCACTTCGGGACCATAGGTTCCGGACAACGACGTGTGTATACAACTTGTAGATAAGACCAAGAACAATACTATCATAATGAATCAATAATAAGTTCAGATCTAAAATCATGGCACTCGGGCCCTAGTGACAAGCATTAAGCACAACAAGTCGCAACAAAGTCATAAAGCACTAATAAAAGATACTAGGCACCATGCCCTAACAATCTGATGCCATTACATGAACGATCTCATCCAATCCCTACCATCCCCATAGCCTACAGCGGGGGATTACTCACTCATAGATGGAGGAAACATGGATGGTCGATGAAGATGATGGTGGACATCGATGGAGATGGCTCTGGGGGCACTTCCCCGTCCCGGCAGGGTGCGGAACAGAGACTTTCTGTCCCCTGAATCTCCCCTTCGGTGGCGGCGGTGCAGCGGAACTTTTGTGGAAAAATGTCGAACCCCCCGAAGTTTTTAGGTCAGAAGGCTTCTTATAGGCGAAGAGGGAGACCAGGGGGTGCCTGGGGTCACCACACCAGGCCCTGGCGCGGCCAGGCCCAGTCCGCGCCTGGGGGGGTGTGGCCAGCCCCTGGTCCTCCTCTGTCTCGTATTCTGGCTCCGTGAGTCTTTTGGCAAAATAGGCACTTTGGCTTTTGTCCCGTCCAATTCCGAGAATATTCATTTTTTGACTTTCCTGGAACCAAAAACAGCAGAAAACAGGCAGCTGGCACTGTGGCTCTTGTTAATAGGTTAGTCCAAGAAATCATATGAAAAGTACTCCAAAGTTGGAACAAAACACAAGAAAGTAGATAAAAACAAGCATGGAGCATCAAAAATTATAGATACATTTCCAATGTATCAACATCCCCAAGCTTAACTCCTGCTCGTCCTCGAGTAGGTAAGTGATAAAAAGAAAGAATTTCCAAGGTGACATGCACCATCAAAGACTTGATCAAAGTATTTGCAAAACATTCAAAGCTGGGATCATAGTACTTCAATCATAACATGAAAGACAAAGTTCTAGCAATAGGCAAAGAAACTATGATGCAACATGAAAAGGCACAAGCAAAAGATTCATGAATAACAATGCTTTGCAAGACATTTGTTTGTTTCACATAAAGAAAACATAGCATAATAGTATTCAGCTTGTCCCTCAACAGAGTAGCAAATATAAATGCATAGGACACCTTCAAAGTTCATAAGAGTGACTAGATACAATAGTTTTAAACAAGCAATAACAAGTTATGCATCAATCAACTAGTCTTGGGACAATGCACATAGAACTAAGAATGGCCACTATGCTCTCAAAGTAGGTGCATAAAGATAGAAGGTGGAGACTCAATATAATGGTGGAAGAAAAGCCTTTTGTAAAAAAAGGAAGTAGGGATTCAAGTCTCATAAAGAGCTTCCAAAAATTATGGTACTTATAGTTTTCAGCTCTCATTGCCCCTATCATAAGCATCTTGAAGTGATTAAGGTTAAAGTGAACAAACTATGGTGTACATGCTTGACGAAGTATAAGTCAGAAATCTCATGTCCCTTGTATACGAGGGTCGCTCCTCATGCTACTCAAGTTTAGTCACCGGTAAGTTCTTGTCATCGTAAGTACATGTGTATCATAGAGAACCGCTAACGGGGTACCCCTTGCCCGATGATACGGAAGAATCCCCATATCAAAATGATAAGGCAAACAAACAACGAGCATCTCAGCATCCTTCTTGTTTACCATGGGAATATGGCGCTTTTTTCTCTCTTTCCTCTTTTCATAGTATCTCTTTTTTTTCTCTTTTTTCTCAAATATAGGACTCTTTTTTTTATAAGAAGAATGCTTCATAGACAGCTCATTATGGTTACGCTACAGGTTTCCACCATGTCAGCATGGATTAGACCAGCGGCCCAGGCGTTTCTCTAACACATATACATAACTCCATGGACTTACAAGCTCCCCTTTCATTTCACACCGACGACATCCATATACAAAAGAGCATGATATCAACTAGGTACAAGTACCAAGTGCAATGTTGAAAGCGTTCCCCATGAAAGCATGGTTCTGCTAATTCCCAACAAATAAGTGCAAGCATATACAACATATAAGACACAATGGTTCAAGTTTATTAAGGGCAAGTAAAGTAAAGTGTGCCTTCAAGTTCGTGAGAGCTTTAATCACTAGTTTTCTCATAACAAGTGGAAGGTAAACAAAAGCATGAACATACTTGGAATAGCATAAGCTAGTAGGTAGGTATGGTGGACTCTTTGGAATAACTTGGTTTAGGGAGTTGGATGCATGAGTGGAACTCATACTTTGTTGTGGAGGCTAGCAAAAGACTGGGAGCGACAAACTAAGAGAGCAATAATGGCCATAATCATGCAGAGCGACAAAACATCATTGATCAAAGCATAAAGTGATACTACAAGTTGAAAACTAAAGGATCATAAAGGCTATGGTGACTTGAGATAGTCATAACATGGTGTGAGCATGTGCCAAGTCAACCCAAATAAAGCATCAAAGGAGAATACCACTATATTATGGTTTAATATGCTAAAACAACGCATGATTCATCCAAGGCACATTAAGCAATCTCAATTGTTTATAACAAGTCATGCTACAGCAAAGAATACTAAGCATAAAGCCAAAACAATATCAAGCATGGCATGACAAAGCATAGCCACAGTCAAAAACGAGCTCTTTTTACCACAAAAGTATGAACTTTCCTACTCTTTTCCAAACCAAACCAAACTACTTGCAAACCAAAGTATGAAAGAGGGGGTCCAACCAAATTATTCAAAAAACTAAGCAAACCAAGCAAACTAAAAACCAAAACGAAAGTGAAAAAGAAGACGCTCCAAGAAAAACACAACTGTGCATGAAACAATAAAAATGAAGCGTTTGGAAGAAACCTGGAATTTTTATTGATGAAGAAGGGGAATGCCTTGGGCATCCCCAAGCTTTGACGCTTGTACTTCTTGGATATTTTTGGGGGTGACACGCGTGGCATCCCCAAGCTTGAGCTTTAGTCCATCCTTCATCTCATTACTCATTCCTTCCATACATCTGAAATTTTTCCTTCATACAAAACTTCACACAATCTCATTAGCAACATTAGTGCACTTAAGATAAATAAGTCTCAAGGTTAAGTTCTAACACCAAATAAACTTCCATTAGAACACTAGCTACTGTAGCACTTCCCTCAAAAAGCTCAATTCCCCAAAAGAACTCAAGAAGGAACTAACAAGAAGCAAATGCAGAAAATGGCAGAAATCTGTCAAAACAGATCAGCAGGTAAAGACGAATTGTTTCGAAGACCTTCTGTTGCTCAACTCAAAATGTGTTGAACTAACGAAACTTAGATAACAACCTGGGGCAGAAGCAAAAAAAAATACAGCTCAATCCGACATACAGATCTCTCTCAGGAATTTTTACGGTGAAGCACAGAAATCTGTTTCCGGGACAACAACTTTCCCAATCATTACTTCACTCTCATTAGAGGTTACTCTTGGCACAAAAAGCAAATAAAAAGGATAATGAGAGGTTATTACAGAGGTAATAACTTCCAAGACTCAACTAAAACTTTTGGGTTATCTCCCAATAAGTACTTTTCTTTAATGCCTTTAAGTTAGGCATAAACAAAAACTAAAATGGATAGAAAAGAAGTAATCATGGTGAAAACATTGTTTTGTTCAATGAAATCCTTTTGTTAACAAGGTTGATCAGGTCTTGTTACCAAAACAATTTCATATGAGACAAAACTTTGTATTCCACTAATGATTATGTTACCTCAACCTTGATAACAATGGTCCCAATCATAATAGTTTCAAATTTTTCTCTTGGTATGGGACAATATATTTCTCCAACTTGAATGCCCTCAACATGTTCAATTGAATTCAAACCATAAGTCCTTTCAATCTTCTTGAGGAAATAGACAATGTGTTCCTTGTCATTAATATTGAAGGTCACCTTCCCTTGATTATAATTAATAACAGCTCCTGTAGTATTTAAGAAAAGGTCTCCCAAGAATAATAGACATATTATCATATTCAGGCATAAAAGTTTGAGAGGATGCTCTCATAAGAAATATGAGTTGAAGTAAAAGAGAGCATCAAGGAGCAAATTCAAAAAACATTTAAGTCTAACCCACTTCCTATGCATAGGAATCGTGTAAGCAAATAACAAAGTGACAGGCATAGGAAGATAAAACAAGAGTAACTTCAAAACTTTCAGCACATAGAGAGGTGTTTCAATACCATGAAAAGTTCTACAACCATATTTTCCTCTCTCATAATAATTTTCAGTAGCCTCATGAATAAACTCAACAATATAACTATCACATAAAGCATGCTTTTCATGATCTACAAGCACTAAAGCTTTATCATAAACATCTTCAAAAGAATCCTCAGGAACATAACATTCATTCTCCTTTAGTAAGCAAGGGGGACAATCAAATAATGTAAGGGATAAAGAGTTACTCTCATTAGAAGGTAGGCAGGGGTAGCTAATCCATTCTTCCTCCTTTTGTTCATCACTCTCCTCCTCCTTTTCATCTAATGAGATTTCAGGTTCATCAATTTCTTCTTCCATAGGAGCCTGCAAGGCATTAGTCTCTTCCATAGGGTCCTGCAAGGCATTAGTCTCTTCCATTTGTGGAAAGCATCTATTAAAATATTCAAGGATATAGCTATTTTCATCCTTGTAATTATCAAAGCAAAATTTAAGTATACCATAAACCTCATGCTTATAAGGTGAATCATCAATATTTTCAAGCAAACTAGCAAGTTCAAAAGCACCCTTCCAAGCAATAAATTCTTCAATTTCTTCCGCATCATAAAAGTCATAAATTCCTTTAGCATAGGAAGATATGGTATCATTATCACTATACTCACATTGAAAAGGGAGGTGTTTGTACCTCCTACAGCAACAAGATTTATCAAAGCAATAAGTAACATTATAAGTAGAGCACACGTTTCTAGCAATGGTATACAATCTATCAATTTGTCCCCATAAGTGTTTCCCTTTTTGTGACAAGCGGTGTTCCTTATAATAATATTTTTCATCTTCCGTGAACCCACCTTGCCAATAAGCTTCAATTTCAAAGAAACCAACCATTAACAACAAGCATGATAAGGCAAGGCAATAACAGTCCAACGAAAATAACAACTAGAGAAGGAACTACTTTTTTTGTATTATTGATAAAGAAACAAGCAAACAAGGAAAAAATAAACTTAGCTTGAACAATAGTGAATCCAAGTGGACTTGATAAATAAAGCTATGCTCCCCAGCAACGGCGCCATAAAATAGTCTTGATGACCCACAAGTATAGGGGTGTATCGCAGTATTTTCGAGGGAAGTGAAACCCAATTTATTGATTGGACAAAAGGGGAGCCAAAGAATACTTATCAGCCTTAACAACTGAGTTGTCAATTCAGCTGCACTTGGAAACAATCTTGCTCACAGTAGTTAATCAGTAGCAACAGTTTTGTAGTAGGAATAGTAAAGTAACAGTAGTAGCAAAGCAAAGACGGTAGTAACAAAAGCAGTAAATAGTGGGATTCGAGTGCGGTAGGCATAGGGATGGATGGACAGGCGTTGCATGGACAAGACAATTCACATAGCAATCAGAACATAGGGCAATTGCAGATAAATAAGATAAAGCATCCAAGTACTAGACAATCCTAGGCATGTGTTCCATATATAGTCATACGTGCTCGCAATGAGAACTTGCACAACATCTTTTGTCCTGCCAGCCCGTTTGCAGCGAGGCCTCTAGGGAACTACTGGCAATTAAGGTGCTCCTTTTAATAGAGCACCGGAGCAAAGCATTAACACTCCATGAACACATGTGATCGTCACATCAAAGCCTTTCCCTTCCGGCTACCCCGATTTCTGTCACTTCGGGACCATAGGTTCCGGACAACGACGTGTGTATACAACTTGTAGATAAGACCAAGAACAATACTATCATAATGAATCAATAATAAGTTCAGATCTGAAATCATGGCACTCGGACCCTAGTGACAAGCATTAAGCACAACAAGTCGCAACAAAGTCATAAAGCACTAATAAAAGATACTAGGCACCATGCCCTAACAATCTGATGCCATTACATGAACGATCTCATCCAATCCCTACCATCCCCATAGCCTACAGCGGGGGATTACTCACTCATAGATGGAGGAAACATGGATGGTCGATGAAGATGATGGTGGAGATCGATGGAGATGGCTCCGGGGGCACTTCCCCGTCCCGGCAGGGTGTGGCGCCCCGCTAAAACCACTACTAGAAAATCGCTGTGTTTTTGTGCATTGCATCATCATGACCGCATGCTCATGTCATCATGCCACCTTGCATTTGAGCATCGTCATGTCATCTTGCATTTGTTTGCCTAAAACTATTTTCGAAAAGTCTAGTTTTGGTTTTCAAAATATCCCCTGTCTTTATTCAAATCAAAACTCCGGTCTTTTTCGGGTCTTTCATTTGTCTAAAAACTATTTACAAAAGTCTATTTTAAATTAAAATAAAAGTTTACATTATTTTTGGGAGGCAGCCAACTAGGCCCAAAAGCCTAGTCGGCCACCTCCAAACCCAGACCCAACCCAGCTTACACCTAACCTAGTCCACCTACTTCCTCTCACCCTACCACCCCGCCAGCCACCACCCAGCCGCCACCCACCTCCTTTCCCGCCCACTCCCTTCCACCCCGTCGCCACCTGGCACACCTCCACCTCACTCCAGCCAACCAACAGCCGCCACCTCCCCCCTCACCCGCCACCTCACCGGTGGATGCGCACACCCACACAACACACACACAACGCGCGTAGCGACCCAGTCCCACCCCACCTGCCGCGTCGCCACCTACCACACCAGCCGCGCTGGGCCCCACCTCCTTCTCCTTTCCTACCCATCCACCAACCGCCCACGTCGCACGCCTCCCGTTTCCCACCTGCACGCACTCCCGCGCGGGCCCCACCCCGATAGCCTCGGGACCTCCGTCCGCGTCCGGCCCACCACCCCGCTCGTCCCTATCGCCACGCTCCCCTCACACCGATGCCACCAACCCCGTAGCCCCGCTTCAGTTGCCTGGGCGCGCCCCCTCACCGCGTCGCCTCCTCCCTCGCCAAGACCCTCCTCGCCGGAGTTGCCCCGTCCTCTCCCGCCGACCCGCCGTCGAGCACCCCGCCGCCTACCCGAGCCTCTCCGGCCGCCTTGCATCATGTCTCCTCGCCGGCGCCGCCCCTACCTCTGCACCGCCGCCTCTGCTCTCTGCTGCGCCACCGTCGCGGCCTCATGTCCTCCACCCTCCATCGACCTCCCGCCGCCCCGTGTCGTCCCCTGTGCCTCTCCCGCGCCCTCGCCGGAGACCTCCTCTCGCCGACCCTGCAGGTCCCTGCGTCGCCTAGCCTGCCTTCCCTGGACGCCGTCTCTTCGGCCGGCAGCGCCGCCACCCAATTTCCCCTTCGGCCGCTCCTGTAGAGCCACCTCGAGCACGACCTCACCCTTCACGCGGGCCACTCACCGCCGGACGCGTCGCCTCCTCCAGCAGCAAGCAACCGGGCGTGTCTCTCGGCTCTCAGCTCATGGGTGTTTTGATCCGGTGTCACGGTGTTTCCTAACCAAGTTGAGCTGCTGCCGATTAGTGATGTCCATGTCGATCGACTAGATCAAGGCCTGCCAAGATCTTCGTACGTGATCGCTTACCAAGACCGGCTCAATGCCGATGGGTTCGAGGGATGTACATGGTGCCACTAGAAGACGCCGAGACCCGGGATGCCAAGATCTCCGCCGTGAAACGACAAGACCGACGACATGACCCGAGGACCACGGATGCGACAAGATCGTCTCTCGGATGCCAAGTTCTTCGACCCCGAGGACCGATCCATCGGAACGCCAAGACCTCCTTCCAAGCCTGAGTTCTTCGTCACAGGCGTCAAGATCTCCTACACGGATCCGATGAGCCCCCGACGTCGAACCAAGTTCTTCCTCCCGGAACGCCAAGCTCTCCATCTTGTATCTGAACCTCGTCGTCCCCGTCGGACCCTGAGACCGAACCCGAACCCCCGGAATCCAAGATCTCCTGAACCCAGATGTGTGAACCTTTATCCTGAGCCCCTATTTTATAAATGCTATATATAAAACTTGTTGCATATTAAATTGTTCATGCTCGCATCTCATCATGGGGTTTGGGGGCATTATAGTCAATTCACCTAAATTAAATATGGAGTCCATCTGCGGGATATCTTTGTCTTATCCCGGACTCCATTTAAATTGCATAGCGAACCGATGCCATGATTCGCCTTGTTAATTCAACATTTAAATTGCGGGGTTTCTAAATAACTCGAACCTATTAATTAATTATCGGGACCCCGGTTCCGCTTAATACTGCCTAATTGCACTGCATTTGTGCCATGCCATGCATCATAGCATAATCATGCCGGATCTTCTGTCGTAGTCTTAAATATTGTATCCGGTGTTTCTTTTAGTGCTCGCTTCTTCGCAGATTAGGCCGATGAGTTGATGCGAGTATCGACAAGTTCTCTAGATATGAACCTTCGGCAGTGTTTTCCCAGGCAAGCATCTCTCCCCCTTCTACCTATTTTGAATTTATAGTCTTTACTTCCTCCTGTTGATCTATTGCTATCCGTGTCGCGATGCTTTAATTTCCGTGCACCAGTTATATCCCGTGCAGCCTCTATATTGCCTTGGACACCTCCTATTACCTGTGTTTGGTAGATAGCTGGCACTGCGACTCGTAGTTGCTTGCTCAGGTGCAATCTCGTGTTGTCGAGTACCACAGTTGTTGCAATGCTGGAAGATGTTTTTGGTGGAGATGATCATGACTTTAAATACAACTATTAAAATGCTAGATATAACTAATGCAGAGGCATCGGTGGGCAATAGATGTTATTTTGTTCTTCCACGCTCACTTGTGTCCCGTAGGACCCCGAGTACTTGATACCTGTTCCTTGATTTTTCGCACTATCCACATCAGGGAGGCCTTATAGACCCCCCTGAGCCAGAGCTTGATTCATTTCTATTTCTTGGGGCCACAAGTAGTTTGGAGCGTTATTACTATCCTGTACTTATGCCATGCTTTACCGCTTTATTTAAGATTGTGCGTGGAGCACCTGTACTGTTTTGGATCGCGGCACGATTTCGCGGTATCGACAAGCCTAGTCACACTTTCGGGTTCCCAGTCGTTTACAACCGTTCTCGCAAACCCTGCGTCCGTTCCGGAGCCAGCCAACTTTGTTGCGGGTAGCTTAGTGGGGTGGCCCCCTGAAATATTTTATGAATCCTATGATCGCTTTGTCGTGAAATCCTTGTTGGGTTTTGAGTTGGTTTTTCCGAGGTTGATCGAATGTGTGTTGCTATTTGTGCACCCCTGTAGGGTAAAACTTTCGGAAAGCCATGTCCGTGGTTATGGACGACTTGGAGCACAGTATCTCCATCATAGACAAGCATAACTAAAGTAGTGCTATAAACTTGACTTAATATATGACTAGTAATCAGATTCAACTATAACAGAATGGATATTAAAAATGCCAACAACTGCTGGATCTGGGTTGTTTGATATATATGCCTAGTAAGTATTGCAACTCCAATGGAATGTGATAAAAATGCCAACAACTGCTGGGTTTTGGGATTCCTCAGGACAATTATATCTGACTAGTAAATGTTCGAACTACAACTGAACGGATAACTAAAACTGCCCACTACTTATGCTATCAGGATAACTCATGCTATATATCTGATTAGTAAGTGCTGCAACTATAATCGAATGAATAAAACTGCCAACTATGTGGGTTTCTCGGTTTGACTTCCTCGTTTGGTCTCGAGGGGGAATACCAGGATGGGTTTGTTTGGTGTTAGCTTCAGGTTGGATCCGAATAGGTCTTTCTTATCCCTCTCTGATAACCGCCAGTTGAATCGAGTCTCTATAGGTTGTTTAGTGCCGCTGCGCTGCCGCTTCAGCCCACCATACCTATGTAGGTGAGAGCCTCCGAATTATAGCCTCGCCATGTACTGGTCTCAGTACTGACGCTCCTCTTTTTCCTTTGCCCTTTGTCGGCACCCCTTTTGTTTTAGCAGGTTTGAGATCGACGTCGTTAGCAGGGTTACCCTTCCGGCTTGGCCTGGGCAGGGTTGTGGACGCCATTGGTTATTCTTCAGGGCTCTTAGCCCCATTTGCATCTCGTACGTAGTCGGACGCTCTATCGTTTTCAAGGTGATTTGGATCTTTGTATTGTATATCTGTATTCTTGACTCGTTGAGTTGTTGTTGCATATATATCTGTTCTATGGGTCCCATCGAGGACTGTTGTGTAATGGTATTACTTCGTTTTCCACCCGCACGAAAGTGCCTGGTGGGCGTCCTTGAATCGTTTCTATGCGGGTTTGGCAGAAAGGGCTAAAACTTGCATAGGGCCGATTTGAGGGTGTTACAGAGTGGTATCAGAGCTCAGAAGTTACGATACCCCACAAGTCCAGCCTGTAGGATAACCTAGCTAACGGCCGAAGTAGAGTGTCAAAACTATTTTGGAAAATCGGTTGGATAGATCTAATTAGGTCTGATTTTACTCCTTACCCTCTGCTATTCTCCTCTTACCTCTACGTGTTTTAAATCTTCACTCTTACCTTCTTCTAGTCCAGGTTTTCTCGTGGTTGGGTTTTCCATCGTACCTTCAGGGTTTTGCTTCCTCCTTTGGTAACAGTGCTTCTACATCCGATCTTCGTGCTATCTGAGGAATCCTTCATCTGTTGGGCTTCTCTCTGTTCCTTGTTTGTGCCTTCCGGTGTTTTCCAACGCGACGACATCATCTACGCCAGATCCGATGCAGAGCCTGCATCACCCCTTTGTTCTGAACCTCGCTTGTCGAGATCTTCAGTCTGATTCTGAGAGTTGGTTGCAAAAATCTGCTATTCATGTACGGAGTAATGATATGAGTGCGGGATGGAGTCGCGACCATACCACTACTCTTATCATTCGCTTTTGTATATTGAATCGGTGAATCCAGCAATTTTACTCCATCCACGGAAGCTAGGGGTGGCTTTATTTGTTGATACCTCTACCTTCTCCCTTTGTTCCCGGAGTGTTCTCTCGACGACCACGGACAATGGCATCTTGTTAGTGGTGTCGCGAGGATCTTCACGAAGTGAGAAGATTCAGATCACCGACCTTCTTCTCGGTACCACGAGGCGGATCTCGAGGGCGAGATCCCTTGTTAGTGGTGTCGAATTGTGGCGCCCCGCTAAAACCACTACTAGAAAATCGCTGTGTTTTTGTGCATTGCATCATCATGACCGCATGCTCATGTCATCATGCCACCTTGCATTTGAGCATCGTCATGTCATCTTGCATTTGTTTGCCTAAAACTATTTTCGAAAAGTCTAGTTTTGGTTTTCTAAATATCCCCTGTCTTTATTCAAATCAAAACTCGGGTCTTTTTCGGGTCTTTCATTTGTCTAAAAACTATTTACAAAAGTCTATTTTAAATTAAAATAAAAGTTTACATTATTTTTGGGAGGCAGCCAACTAGCCCCAAAAGCCTAGTCGGCCACCTCCAAACCCAGACCCAACCCAACTTACACCTAACCTAGTCCACCTACTTCCTCTCACCCTACCACCCCGCCAGCCACCGCCCAGCCGCCACCCACCTCCTTTCCCGCCCACTCCCTTCCACTCCGCCGCCACCTGGCACACCTCCAACTCACTCCAGCCAACCAACAGCCGCCACCTCCCCCCCACACCCGCCACCTCACCGGTGGACGCGCACACCCACACAACACGCACACAACGCACGCAGCGACCCAGTCCCACCCTGCATGCCGCTTCGCCACCCACCACACCAGCCGTGCTAGGCCCCACCTCCTCCTCCTTTCTCGCCCATCCACCAACCGCCCATGTCGCACGCCTCCCGTTTCCCACCTGCACGCACTCCCGCGTGGGCCCCACCCCAACAGCATCGGGACCTCTGCCCGTGTCCGGCCCACCACCCCGCTCGTCCCTATCGCCACGCTCCCCTCGCACCGATGCCACCAATCCCGCAGCCCCGCTTCAGTCGCCTGGGCGCGCCCCTCACCGCGTCGCCTCCTCCCTCGCCGAGCCCCTCCTCGCCAGAGCCGCCCCGTCCTCTCCTGCCGACCCACCGTCGAGCACCCCGCCGCCTACCCGAGCCTCTCCAGCCGCCTTCCATCGCGTCTCCTCGCCGGCGCCGCCCCCTACCTCTGCACCGCCGCCTCTGCGCTCTGCTGCGCCACCATCGCGGCCTCACGTCCTCCACCCTCCGCCGATCTCCCGCCGCCCCGCGTCGTCCCCTGTGCCTCTCCCGCGCCCTCGCTGGAGACCTCCTCCCGCCGACCCTACAGGTCCCTGCGCCGCCTAGCCCACCTTCCCCGGACACCGTCTCTCCGGCCGGCAGCGCCGCCACCCAGTTTCCCCTTCGGCCGGTCCTGTAGAGCCACCTCGAGCACGACCTTACCCTTCGCACGGGCCCCTCACCGCCGGACGCGTCGCCTCCTCCAGCAGCAAGCAACCGGGCGTGTCTCTCGGGTCTCAGCTCATGGGCGTTTTGATACGGTGTCACGGTGTTTCCTAACCAAGTTGAGCTGCTGCCGATTAGTGATGTCCGTGTCGATCGACTAGATCAAGGCCTGCCAAGATCTTCGTACGTGATCGCTTACCAAGACCGGCTCAATGCCGATGGGTTCGAGGGATGTACATGGTGCCACTAGAAGACGTCGAGACCCGGGATGCCAAGATCTCCGCCATGAAACGACAAGACCGACGACATGACCTGATGACCGCGGATGCGACAAGATCGTCTCTCGGACGCCAAGTTCTTCGACCCCAGGGACCGATCCATCGGAACGCCAAGACCTCCTTCCGAGCCCGAGTTCTTCGTCACATGCGTCAAGATCTCCTACACGGATCCGATGAGCCCCCGACGCCGAACCAAGTTCTTCCTCCCGGAACGCCAAGCTCCCCATCTTGTATCCGAACCTCGCCGTCCCCGTCGGACCCTGAGAGCGAACCCGAACCCCCGGAACCCAAGATCTCCCGAACCCAGATGTGTGAACCTTTATCCTGAGCCCCTATTTTATAAATGCTATATATAAAACTTGTTGCATATTAAATTGTTCATGCTCGCATCTCATCATGGGGTTTGGGGGCATTATAGTCGATTCACCTAAATTAAATATGGAGTCCATCTGCGGGATATCTTTGTCTTATCCCGGACTCCATTTAAATTGCATAGCGAACCGATGCCATGATTCGCCTTGTTAATTCAACATTTAAATTGCGGGGTTTCTAAATAACTCGAACCTATTAATTAATTGTCGGGACCTCGGTTCCGCTTAATACTGCCTAATTGCACCGCATCTGTGCCATGCCATGCATCATAGCATAATCATGCCGGATCTTCTATCGTAGTCTTAAATATTGCATCCGGTGTTTCTTTTAGTGCTTTGCTTCTTCGCGGATTAGGCCGATGAGTTGATGCGAGTATCGACAAGTTCTCCGGATATGAACCTTCGGCGGTGTTTTCCCAGGCGAGCATCTCTCCCCCTTCTACCTATTAAAATGCTAGATATAACTAATGCAGAGGCATCGGTGGGCAATAGATGTTATTTTGTTCTTCCACGCTCACTTGTGTCCCGTAGGACCCCGAGTACTTGATACATGTTCCTTGATTTTTCGCACTATCCACATCCAGGAGGCCTTATGGACCCTCCTGAGCCAAAGCTTGATTCATTTCTATTTCTTGGGGCCACAAGTAGTTTGGAGTGTTATTACTATCCTGTACTTACGCCATGCTTTACCGCTTTATTTAAGATTGTGCGTGGAGCACCTGTACTGTTTTGGATCGCGGCACGATTTCGCGGTATCGACAAGCCTAGTCACACTTTCGGGTTCCCAGTCGTTTACAACCGTTCTCGCAAACCCTGCGTCCATTCCGGAGCCGGCCAACTTTGTTGCGGGTAGCTTAGTGGGGTGGCCCCCTAAAATATTTTATGAATCCTGTGATCGCTTTGTCGTGAAAGCCTCGTTGGGTTTTGAGTTGGTTTTTCCGAGGTTGATCGAGTGTGTGTTGCTATTTGTGCACCCCTGCAGGGTAAAACTTTCGGAAAGCCGTGTCCGCGGTTATGGACGACTTGGAGCACAGTATCTCGATCATAGGCAAGCATAACTAAAGTAGTGCTATAAACTTGACTTAATATATGACTAGTAATCAGATTCAACTATAACGGAATGGATATTAAAAATGCCAACAACTGCTGGATCTGGGTTGTTTGATATATATGCCTAGTAAGTATTGCAACTCCAATGGAATGTGATAAAAATGCCAACAACTACTGGGTTTTGGGATTCCTCAGTACAATTATATCTGACTAGTAAATGTTCCAACTACAACTGAATGGATAACTAAAACTGCCCACTACTTATGCTATAAGTATAACTCATGCTATATATCCGATTAGTAAGTGCTGCAACTATAATCGAATGAATAAAACTGCCAACTATGTGGGTTTCTCGGTTTGACTTCCTCGTTTGGTCTCGAGGGGGAATACCAGGATGGGTTTGTTTGGTGTTAGCTTCAGGTTGGATCTGAATAGGTCTTTCTTATCCCTCTCTGATAACCGCCAGTTGAATCGAGTCTCTATAGGTTGTTTAGTGCCGCTGCGCTGCCGCTTCAGCCCACCATACCTATGTAGGCGAGAGCCGCCGAATTCTAGCCTCGCCATGTACTGGCCTCGGTACTGACGCTCCTCTTTTTCCTTTGCCCTTTGTCGACACCCCTTTTGTTTTAGGAGGTTTGAGATCGATGTCGTTAGCAGGGTTACCCTTCCGGCTTGGCCTGGGCAGGGTTGTGGACACCATTGGTTATTCTTCAGGGCTCTTATCCCCATTTGCATCTTGTCCGTAGTCGGACGCTCTATCGTTTTCAAGGTGATTTGGATCTTTGTATTGTATATCTGTATTCTTGACTCGTTGAGTCGTTGTTGTGTATATATCTGTTCTGTGGGTCCCATCGAGGACTATTGTGTAATGGTATTACTTCGTTTTCCACCCGCACGAAAGTGCCTGGTGGGTGTCCTTGAATCGTTTCTATGCGGGTTTGGCGGAAAGGGCTAAAACTTGCATACGGCCGATTTGAGGGTGTTACACAGGGTGCCGGAATAGAGACTTTCTGTCCCCCGAATCTCCCCTTCGGTGGCGGCGGCACAGCAGAACGTTTTGTGGAAAAACGTCGAACCCCCCGAAGTTTTTAGGTCAGAAGGCTTCTTATAGGCGAAGAGGGAGACCGAGGGGGTGCCTAGGGCCACCACACCAGGCCCTGGCGTGGCCAGGCCCAGCCTGCGCCTAGGGGGTGTGTGTGGCTAGCCCCTGGCCCTCCTCCGTCTCGTATTCTAGCTCTGTGAGTCTTCTGGAAAAATAGGCACTTTGGCTTTTGTCCCATCCAATTCCGAGAATATTCATTTTCTGACTTTCCTGGAACCAAAAACTGCAGAAAATAGGCAGCTGGCACTGTGGCTCTTGTTAATAGGTTAGTCCAAGAAATCATATGAAAAGTACTCCAAAGTTGGAACAAAACACAAGAAAGTAGATAAAAACAAGCATGGAGCATCAAAAATTATAGATACATTTCCAATGTATCAGACACCAAAACTGTTTCGGGTGAAATTGCTGAAATTGGTTCTGCATGTAATATTGAAATGTTGTAGGGGGTTATATGTGAATGTTTGTTAATTAAAGTAATTAACAAAATTCTGAATAAATTTAATAAAAGATTTTGTTAAATGAGAGAGCATTAAACTTGGAGAATTTTAATGCATTTAAAGTAGGGACTTTAAAGGGGAATGTGAAGAGGCATTTTAATGTGGAGGGGTTACCACCACATGAATGGGGGAGGTGAGGAGTCACCCCCATGCGCCGGCCATGAAGGAGGGGCACCTGTTGGAAATATGCCCTAGAGACAAATAGTAGTAAGGACTATTATCACGCTTAAGGGCTTTATGATGCTTAGAGAGTGTTTATAGGATCGGTGGAATCACCGAAGAAAAGAAGGGAGAAAACCGGAAGGGTTTCGGTAAGTCCGGAGGATGTCCGGAGTGGAGGTGGAAGGTGTTCCATGGCCACGGAGATTAAATGATATGTGAATGAATGTTAAATATTGATTTAATCATTTATTCATAATTATTTAATCAAGGGAAAAATCAATTAAATGGTCAGAAGCTTAATGGGCCAATTCCCGGAGGGGAGAGGGCCCATTAGGGAAAGGCAAGAGGGGAGAGGGTCCAAGGGGTGGCCGACGGCCCTGTTGGGCTAGCCCCCCACGTGGGGCCCATGAGGGGGTGGCCGGCGGCGCCTCCCCCCACCTCCTTCTCTCCTTTAGTCCCACCCCGGGACTTGAGGGGAGGTAGTTGTTGGAGATATGCCCAAGAGGCAATAATAAAATGGTTATTATTATATCTTTATGTTTATGATAAATGTTTATATCCCATGCTATAATTGTATTAACCGGAAACATTAATACTTGTGTGTTTTGTAAACATAAAAGAGTCCCTAGTAAGCCTCTTGTTAAACTAGCTTCTTGATTAATGGATGATCATGGTTTCCTGATCATGGACATTGGATGTCGTTAATAACAAGATCATATCATTAGGAGAATGATGTGATGGACACACACCCATAGTAAGCGTAGCATAAGATCAAGTCATTAAGTTTGTATTGCTGTAAGCTTTCAAATGCATAGTAACCTTTCATTTATAAAACTGCCATTATATTTTAAAAGATTAAAGCTTTAGTGACTACCGCTTTTACACTGAAAAGAGCTCCATCATGATCCGTTGAAATGACACCATATAAGTCATGGTTTGGGATAAAACCCAGGTTGTCCTTTCTTAAATTTTTGGTATGCTATGCATAAGTAAAATGTTTACAACCAAAGTCGGATGAGCATGTCTTTGTAGGTTATTTCGAATAGCCATTGGGTATTCCTCCATAACACCGAAGACAAAAGTGTTTGTCACTTAGAATGTCAAGTTTCATGAGAAGGAATTTTTGGTGAAAAGTTAAGTGGGAGGACAATAGAACTTTGACAAGGTTGTTGAACCTTGGCTAATATGTGCTGAGTTGCGCAGCGTCGGTAAGTGTCCCAGAGGCAGCAACAATGCTCATGGCTCACGTGCCTCAAAGGTTGTGGTCACGGAGATCTAAGTTACTATTGAACCAAGTAGGTCGGGTAAGTAATCAAATGCTAAGATTTGAGAGTTAAATCATTGTTGTTTGACAATGATGAACCGACTACATGTAAAGAAGCAATGATGGGCCCTGACTTCGTTAAGTGGCTTGAATCCATAAAATCCGTGATAATTCTATACACGAGAAATCAAGCTTTGAATTTGAAAGACCATCTGGAAAGGTGCAAGACCTTACAGTCGTATATGGATCTATAAAGAAATAGACATGGATGTTTCACATCTATGAAATAGTCGACATGTCGAAAAGAGTTTACGACAATGTTCAAGGAATTGACTATGATAAGATTTGATCTTTCATAGCGATATTTAGTCTAGACGGATTAATGTAGCAACCACTACATATATTTTGGTATATGGTAGTTGAACAAACAAAACAAGTTCTTCTAATAGAATGGTTACCTAGAATGTGTCCATGACACAATCCAAAGGGTTTTGTTAATTCAAAGTATGCTAAAAGAGTATGCAAAACTTCAATGGTTGAAGTGAGCATCGCGGAGTTGGAATCTTCACCGTGATGAAACCGTTAAAAGGTTTAATTTCATCAGAGACGATGAAGATGTTTGCATTTTGCAAGAAATTAAGTGGGAGCACGAAGACATATTTTTAATACATTATGTGAAAGACATATTGTTGATTAGAAATGATGTATCTTTTATTGACATAGGTTAAGAATTTCATTTCGATGAAAGACTTAGGCATAACCCAAGAATTAGGCATCAATGTCTATATGGATAGATTGAGGCGTTAATATGCTTTTGCCAAATGTACATAGATAAGATGTTGAATGAGTTCAATATGGAAACAACAAGAAAGGTTCTTGACGCACGAAAAGGACTGAATCAAGATTCAAGTGTGTTGACACGAGATTCAAGTGTTTTGACACTTGGTGAAATCACAAGAATATTTTGATCAATCATTCTTTGAGATGTACACATCCAGATATGTCCTATGCTCTAAATGTTATGAGCATATACCAGAATGACTCATAAGATGATCATTGGACAATAGTAGGGATATTCCTATGATCTTTGGAAGAACTAAGAATATATTATTTATATAGTGGTGACAAATAGTTCATTGTAAATTGTTGCATTGATACTAGTTTTGTCACAAATTAAGTTTATCTCAATTTAAACTATGGGTGGCACAATGTAATAGAAAGGAAGTTCCATAACGGATTTGGTTGAGTACCAAAGTTAAAACATTGTGACAGATACTACAACAAAAGGCTAAGTATATGACTGCTATTGTAGCAGCAAATGAGGGCATTTGCGTCAAGTAGTTTGTTATCAAACTAGGTGTGGTTCATAGTGGGATAATACTATGAAGATACATTGTATGACAATTGTATCAACATGATTTAATCCCAAGGAACTAAAGGTCTCACCAAAGGACCAAATGTATACAATGCCATCTCATTAGAGAATGAGTAATGCGTAGAGATGCAAGGACATGCAAATACACACGGACCTGGAAGTGTCAAATCCGAAGATTATGTTTACCACTAGCAATAGTGTCTATACAACACCAGAAAGCCATAGGTGTTGAATGCACAAGTTTTTAACTAGATTATTGACTCTAGTGCAAGTGGGAGACTGTTGGAGATATGCCCAAGAGGCAATAATAAAATGGTTATTATTATATCTTTATGTTTATGATAAATGTTTACATCCCATGCTATAATTGTATTAACCGGAAACATTAATACTTGTGTGTTTTGTAAACATAAAAGAGTCCCTAGTAAGCCTCTTGTTAAACTAGCTTGTCGATTAATGGATGATCATGGTTTCCTGATCATGGACATTGGATGTCGTTAATAACAAGATCATATCATTAGGAGAATGATGTGATGGACACACGCACATAGTAAGCGTAGCATAAGATCAAGTCATTAAGTTCGTATTGCTGTAAGCTTTCAAATGCATAGTAACCTAATCCTTCGACCATGAGGTTATGTTAATCACCATCACCGGATGGGTACTTTGATGACATCAAACACCGCTTCGTAACTGGGTGGCTATAAAGGTGTCATTGGGTATTCTGAAAGTATGTGTTGAAGCGCATGGACCAAGATTGGGATTTGTCCATCCATATGACGGATAGATATGCTCTGGGCCCTCTCGGTGGAATGTCATCTAGTTAGCTTGCAAGCATGTGACTAGAAAAGGTCACAAGGGATGACATAACATGGAACGAGTAAAGAGTACTTATCAGTAACGAGGTAGAACTAGGTATGGAGATACCGACGATCAAACCTCGGATAAGTAGAATATCGCGTGACAAAGGGAATTGGTTTCGTATGTTAATGGTTCTATTGATCACAAAGTCATCGTTGAATATGTGGGAGCCATTATGGATCTCTAGATCCTGCTGATGGTTATTGATCGGAGAGGTGTCTTCATCATGTCTGCATATTCACGAACCATAGGGTGACACACTTAAGGTTCGAAGTTGTTTTAAGTAGATATGGAATATGCGTTGGAGACCGAATGTTGTTCGGAGTCTCGGATTGGATCCGGGACATCACGAGGAGATCCGGAATTGTCTGGAGAATAAGATTCATATATTAGGTATCATTTTCTAAGTTAGGAAATGTTCCGGAGTGTTTGTATGGAAATTCTAGAAGGTTTCGAAATGTTATAGAAGGTTCTAGAAGATTTCTTGGAGTTTGCTTGAAAACCAAAAAAGGATCAAGGAGTCTTTGTGGGGGTAAGACACGAATTCGTGAGGGAGGAGGATTCCTTCCCCCCTCCCAATCCGCCGGCCAAGGAGGGAGGGGAGTCCTCCCTCCTTTAAATAGAGGGGAGGGGGCGCCACCCCCTAGCACTCTCACATAACAAACCCTAGCCGCCGCCTCTCTCCTCCTCCTTCGCTCTGCTCCGGCTTAGGCGAAGCCCTGCAGAAATCTCTACTCCACCACCACACCGTCGTGGTGCTGGGATTCCATGGAGAAGATCTACTACCTCCGCTGCTCGCTGGAACAGGGAGAGGAAGGTCTCCTTCGACTCCGCATGTGTGACCGACTGCGAAAGCGTTGCCGGAACATGGCGCCGGAAGGATCGTCCACACGATCTTGAGATCGGCAAGTGATCGACTACATCAACCCTGAGATCTAATCTCGTAACGCTTTCGGTTCTACAAGGGTTAGTACAGATCTATCTCGTTGCACATGTCTAATAGATTAGATCTTGGCTTTTATCTAGATTAGATCTGGGTTTTGTTCGTTCTTGCGGTAGAATTTTTTTGTTTTCCATGCTACGAACCCATCATTAGTACCTCCCCTCCCCCTATATATAGTGGGGTATTTGGCCTAGAAAAATACACCAATAATCAATAAAGGTCTCCCCACTTTTGGGAGGACCTCTAATTGATATTTTCTCTCTCCCCCTCTCTCTCTCGTGACCGTGGTCCCAAGTCTGGACTGCGCGAGCGAGAGACATCTTCACCGCGGAGCGCCATCACGCTGAGGGATTCGGATCCGGGAGCTCTACTTCCGCAACTGCTGCTGGATCGGGGAAGCAGGAGTCATCTTTCGGCACCGGACATGTGTAACTCCCCGCGAGGTGTCGCACTTGAGGCACTCAAGTCGTTGGAGCCAGAAGGAGCGCAAGGACTTCATCACGATGTTGAGGTCGGCTTCGGCTCGTCTACATCAACCACGCTCTCCTGAGCGTTGACAACGCTTTTCGGTCTTCAAGGGTAAGTTCGCGAAAAGCCCCTCCCGTTACTGTATTACTAATAGATAGGTCCTGGCAGCTTCACGGGTTCAAGGGCGTAGAGTAAAATTTATTGTTTTTATGTGCGGAACCCCTACAGTGGTATCAGAGCTAGATCTATGCGTAGTAATACTAGTACGGGTAGAACACACGAGATGTAGCGTGTGGGCGTTGATCTTTTAGTTGTTACCCTCCCATGTGTACTTGTGTATACCACAGTGATGCTTGATGAAGCGGCCCCCAACCGACTTTACGCATTCATTCGCGAGACTGGTCCACGCTTGACATATGGCTTGTACCGTATAAAGTGGCTTAGGGGGTGTATGTCTCTCTCGCATTAGTTGGTATGCCATTTGCAATGGAGGGCCCCGAAAGGGGTGTAGTAGAGACAACTACTTGATCAGCGTTGTGCTGAAAGTTCGTAGGTAAGAATGATTCTTGTGCAAAAGCCCATTCAGCCACGTAAAACATGCAAAGATAAAGTAGAGGCGTCTAACTTTGTTTTGCAGAGGGGGCGTTGCTTTATGATATGGTTGTGGCAAAGGTAAAGTAATTACCTTTTGTTACATAGTAGTAGATAGTCACGGTAATGACAAACTACCACGCCGGAATGACACCGGTACCCTGGTGTCTACGGCGCCGGAACCCTGCCGCTGGAACCCGGTGACGGCAGATGGAGATAACGACGTGAAGAACCATATCACATAGCATTTACATTCAATGTTATTGTTTGTATGTCTTATTGTGTGCTAGTATTAGATACTCAACAGTAGCCTAATAAGATGATCCCTGTTATAATTACCAACGATTGTGTTCCCCCTTAGTGTGCACCACCAAGAAAGTTCTTCGGTATGAGGCGATCCAGGGTTACAGGCCTGGGTGTCAGACATATCTACGTTCGCATACAATGGGTGTAAGCCATGTTGCACAGCGGATACACTAAGGTTGAGTTGGCGAGCCTAGCACGCCACAGAAGCGTGGCCTCGGAACACGGATGGTCGAAAGATCGAGCATGAGTCGCATGAATGATGTGACCGACGTTTAGCGTCCACCTTTGAACCCACATCGATGGCTGTGATCAATCGGGGGAGATGTGGCTGATAGGGGTCGTGTTATCACTAGAAACCCTTTTGGGGATAGGTGTTTTTGAGTGGAGTTATTATTAACTCATTTAATTATAAACTTAGTCTAAATTCCTTTTGCAATTATAAATGTAGATGGGACCTTTCGTGTTGACAATTGAATGGTTGGAAGGAGAGAAGATCAGATTAGATGGATCGAACTTCTCCATTTGGGTTGCCAGTCTCCATGTTCTACTTAGTGAGAACGACGTGGTCGACTACATACTCGACGGGATGGATTTGGATCTGTCCACGGACCTTGAGACCCCATAGGAGCGGAAAGACCGTTATCTCCGTCGTGAGATGGCCTCCTATATTTTAGTTGTGATGCATTTCGAAATGGTGGATGAGCTGTGGCCTTTTGTGGGTGATGTCAACCCTCGTTCGGTGATGCTACAGCTTAGGACACATTTCGTGGATCAGACACGCATTTGGGAGCATGAGTTGATGGGAGACTTCCTCTCCATTAAGATGGAGGAGAACTCGTCACTGGACAGCCACTTGCAGCACATGCATGATGTGTACATGAGGCCAGCATACTTCCTGGACGTCTGGATTTCAGGCTCTTTTGCAAATGCTGCTGTGCTGCGGTCGCTGCCACCAAGCTACCAAGCACAAGTCAGGACTTGCGTAATGAGGGGCGACACGGAAATGGAGTTCCACAGGTTCATGACACATCTCAGGAATGTGTTGGTTGAACCAGATGTCGCTCAGGCCGTCAACGACAAAGGTATATATATGATATATAGTTTTATAAATGTTATAATCTTGTAAACACATTGCAGTGTTAAGTATATCTGATACTTGTTCTGTTTTGGTGAAAACAGGTCCTTCTGCATGAGAGGTGCTTGCTGGAGAGGAAGTGACGCTGCGTGTTGATGGCGAGCATGATGATGATGGCCGACGACACACTCCCTCGGCATTTATCACTTAGTTTGTGTTTTAGGATGATTAATGTAATCAAGAGATTGTGAACTTCTTTAGTGTGTCTCACACTTCATGAGACGGTTGTTCATACGAGTTTGTAACAAATAGTTGTTCTGCTTTTATGAATGATTTCTATTCGTGTTCATATCTTGTTTGATTATGTATGAATTATCCTTATTGTTTGAAACTAATTGATAATGTATGAACATTTATAAAACATTAAAATGCCTTGTTTAAAATACCCAATTTAATGATATGTTCATTAATGAATGAATGAAACCATTGTTTAAATTCAAAGTTATGATGATAATATGTGAAAGTCATTTGATTTCTTTTCACATATAAATCATGCCTAAGTTCGGCAAAATAACTTGAACACCGTGTATTAATTGAATACAAAGTGTTTAAAGAATTGTTAAAAGTAAATACATATTCGATGTATTGTGTTTTAACGAAAATGGTAGTTATCATTAATTGATTGTGTAAATGTGTAAAGTAGTTTACCAAAGGAAACATGAATATGAAACTGTTTGATTTGATCAAAGTGTTTCATCAACAAAAGGGGTATAAATATAAAAGGGAATCTAATTACTATGATTTGATCATTCGTAATAAAATTCAATTTTATAAGAATGCCATAAAAGTAATTGTGAAATGCAAAGTGTTTTGAAACGTCAAAGTACAAAAGCATCACAATGTGATATTAGATATCAAAGGGGTTGAATAGAAGGCACCAAATAAATCATTGTAGTGTATATGTAGAGACCATTAGCTTAGAAATAGTTAACACTCAATTAGAATGTAGTGAACCATTTGGATTCGTGAAAGTTTTGGGGTTATTCGATATAACCAAAATAATAACGAATAAGTCCTTGTAGTGTTATCATTGGAAACTTTGAATACGAAACCCATATCTCAAACCAAAAGGAAAGCAAGATTCGTATGTCTTGGATTTTGGTGCATTCTTGAGAAAGCTCACTTCTAGTGATGTCTCTCAATTATGAAGCAAATGGAAATTAGTGTAAAACACGATGAGGATTCAAAACCCTGCATCAGAGTGTTGAGAAGTGCAACGGACAATGTTCCTGAACGATTCTTTTCACAGAAGGAAAGAACCAATGATTTTGATCATTGTGTTTTTCCCTCCACTATTATTTTTCACTACATAAAGTAGGATTCAAAATGTAAATCCATATCTTGTATGGAGACATTTGTGAATCACTTGTCATTATTTTTGGAATATGACATACCTACGAACTACAAAGGAAATAATGGTAAACTAAATTATGAGAAATCCTAGAAGCAAAATTCCCTTGAGAGTAGAAAGCAATTCGTTGCTGAATCTCACAAGTAAAAGGGGTTACCTGAATTTTCCCAAATGACTGCAAAGCCATAGTAGGGAAAAGGGGTAAATGACAAAAGCGCAATTTGTCAAGTATTGGATGAATTCAAATGAATTTGATTCATGTGTGCTAAATGTCTAGTGGATTTAAAACTAGTAAAGTACTAGTATCTCATAGTAAATCTCCAAGTATGATATTTGATCAAAAGATTTTAAAGTTGTTCAAAATATTAAGGAGATATGCAATTTGCATAAAATTGAGTGGGATCTATGAAAGTCTTCGTGAAACAATATGTGATTGACATATTTTTGAGTGGGAGCAATGTAAGTCTCAAATTCAAATATGTGGGAACATATTTTGAGTGGGAGCTTATAAGAGTAATTCTTAAACATGTTAAGAATGAAAGGCGCAAATACTTATGAATAATGATTCATAAGATGTAGAAGTTGATAATAGGTGTATTATGATTCCTTAGGGGATTCTGAAAAGGGTTTCAGAATAGAAGTTAATTAAGGAACCGATCCTTAATAACTCAAATTAGGAATAGTATTAAGTTTAACATCAATGGTTGAAATAAAGAAAAGGATGATCATCATCCACTATGTTGAGACATAGGTTCTATCTTAGAAACCATGATGATAACTTAGCATAATATGTGATCCAAATAAGGAACGTTTGAAAGTGATTAAGTTCGAATCACATAATGTTGAGCTAAGTTTGTCCGCAGTGTCTATTAGAGAACTGTGGTCATATTTTCCAAATCCATAAAGGATAATGTATCTTAAAGCATAAAGAGTTATGTTATAAGGGAATATGTTGGAAACTCCTATAGATACCAATTAAAGCCAAGTAGGAAGCAAGGTGAACAATACATCGAAAGTTGCACAGAGTGCACTGGTGTTTCGATGAATACATTTATAATAATAGATAAGGGTACCATCTAAAGTGTTGTATAATGTTATGGCGGGGTTAATTCGCCTTTAACATAGAATGATGTGTCCCAGGGCACAGTGCCCATGAGAAAGCCCTCGAGGTTGATCTAACGTCACTGTAGGCTCCTAGAATCAGGCCTCGTTCTGCTGCCATAGCGACGATACATACACACAGATGCTACCATGTGATGATAAAGTATTAATGTCAATCAAGGTGACATTAGTAAGTTGCAAAGGATTTGGGACTGTAAAGTACAGACCCAAGACTCAACCTCTTCCATGAGCAAGCATGTTTAGGGTACCGGATATATGGTGCCAATGATTGAGAACAAAATGCAGCTAGTGTATTTGTACTCTAGTGCAAGTGGGAGACTGTTGGAAATATGCCCTAGAGACAAATAGTAGTAAGGACTATTATCATATTTCATATAGTTTATGATTAAGTTTTATATCATGCTATAACTGTATTGAGTGAAAACATCAATACACATGTGATATACAAACAACCAGGGGTTCCCAGTGAAACTTTAGTCACTGGTTCATTGGTCAACAGATGATCATGTTTCCTGATCATGTGGCATTTATGCCAGTTGGAAATGAGGTCATCTCATTTGGAGAATGAGATGATGAACCAATAACCAACCTAAACATCGTGACCCGATCATGTCACGAAGTTCAAGTTACGATGATTAGAAATGGATCCTCGTAGACTATTCCTTAGACCGTGAGGCTATATTAATCACTGTCTCCCGAGAGTACTTAGATAGCATCAAACGCCATCTGGTAAAATGGTGGTTACAAAGGTGTGTTCAGGTACTCAGAGGAAACCGTAGAGGCAATATATGTCAAGAGCGGGATTTGTCCGTCCATGTGACGGGAAGATACTCAAGGGCCTACTCAGAGAAGTTATATCCAATAGCTGCGCAGCGTGTGATTGGATCATAGGGATATCACTTGTCGGAACAAGTCAAGTAGCATTGTTCAGTAACGAGATTGAACACGACATGGTGATGTCATTGATCAGATCTCGGGCAATGCAAGTATCGAGTGACAAAGGGAATAAGACACGACTATCATGGTTCAAACGACGAAAGATCTTCGTGGAACGCACAAGGGTCACATGGCCATCCAAGTCCCTCTATCGATCATTGGTGCGGGAGTGTCCTGACCATGCCTGGAGTGTTCCCGAACCGTGGGGTATCACGCTTAAGGGCTTGATGATGCTTAGAGAGTGTTTATAGGATCGGTGGAATCACCGAAGAAGAGAAGGGAGAAAACCGGAAGGGTTTCAGTAAGTCCGGAGGATGTCCGGAGTGGAGGTGGAAGGTGTTCCATGGCCATAGAGATTAAATGATATGTGAATGAATGTTAAATATTGATTTAATCATTTATTCATAATTATTTAATAAAGAGAAAAATCAATTAAATGGTCAAAAGCTTAATGGGCCAATTCCCGGAGGGGAGAGGGCCCATTAGGGAAAGGCAAGAGGGGAGAGGGGCCAAGGGGTGGCCGGCGGCCCTGTTGGGCCAGCCCACCACGTGGGGCCCATAAGGGGGTGGCCGGTGACGCCTCCCCCACCTCCTCCTCTCCTTTAGTCCCACACCGGGACTTGAGGGGAGGTAGTACCTCCCCTCCCCCTATATATAGTGGGGTATTTGGCCTGAAAAAATACACCAATAATCAATAAAGGTCTCCCCACTTTTGGGAGGACCTCTAATTGATATTTTCTCTCTCACCCTCTCTCTCTCGTGACCATGGTCCCAAGTCTGGACGGCGCGAGTGAGAGACATCTTCACTGCGGAGCACCGTCGCGCTGCGGGATTCGGATCCGGGAGCTCTACTTCCGCAACTGTTGCTGGATCGGGGAAGCGGGAGTCATTGTCAGGCACCGGACATGTGTAACTCCCTGCGAGGTGTCGCACTTGAGGCACTCAAGTCATTGGAGCCATAAGGAGCGCAAGGACTTCATCACGACCTTGAGGTCGGCTTCGGCTCGTCTACATCAACCACGCTCTCCTGAGCGTTGACAACGCTTTTCGGTCTTCAAGGGTAAGTTCGCGAAAATCCCCTCCTGTTACTGTATTACTAATAGATAGGTCGTGGCAGCTTCAGGGGTTTAGGGGCGTAGAGTAAAATTTATTGTTTTTATGCGCGGAACCCCTACAGCACCCCCCTCCTCCTATAAAAGGCCCCCTCTTCCTCCTACTTCCTCACACCTCCTTATGAAGGATCTCTCTCCCCCTGTAGAATTATTCCCCCATGGTCTCGGATTAGCGAGATACATGTTCCCGGTGGCATTTTGTTTGGAAGGAGTTGCTGCTTCCGCTGGATCGCTGGAGCGAGGAGGTGGAGGTTGTCCGGTAGCTTGAACGTGTGTGCGAGTACGGATGCGCTGCTGAGTTGCGGCGCTCGGACTTCCTCACGATCTTGAGATCAGCAAGTGTACGACTACATCAACCACGAGTTCCTACTCGTTAACAAAACTTGTTGTCTTCGAGGGTAAGTTCTTGTTGGATGTATGTCCACCCGTTGCTTTGTACCTAGTAGATAGATCTTGGCGTGTAGTTCTCATCGTAGGAATTTTTTTGTTTTCTATGCTGCGGACCCAACAGTGGTATCAGAGCCAGGTTTATGCGTAGGTGCTTTGCACGGGTAGTACACATATGTTTATATATGGGCGATGATGATCATGTTGCATCTTCTATGTATTTTGTATATTGGTGGCATAGTGGGATGAAGCGGCCCGGACCAACCTTACATGTCATCGTACATGAGACCGGTTCCACGACTGACATGCAACTAGTTTTGCATAAGTGGCTGGCGGGTGTCTGTCTCTCCTACTATAGTCAATATCTGATTTACAACGAGTTGCTAATAACTTGGTTATCCTCGTTGTGGTTCATGTTCTTAGGTAAGAACAGTTCTATCTCCGAAAGCCCAAAGCCACGTAAAAACTTCCAATTGATAAATTAGAGGCGTCTAGTTTAGATCGTTGCTAGGCTAGTGTATTGATATGGTATTGTTGTAAGTAGATGTATGATAGATACTCTTACAACACATTCAACGTGTAAGTTCCATAGACCTTGGCCTTACACACAAAGGAATGATAGAGATCATACCACGATGCAAATGATAGAGATCAAATGCATGGACCATATCATCTCACTTTACACATTAGATGTTAGCACCTTATACTGCTAGTTTGGCGCTTTCTATAGCATTGTAAGATGATCCCTCAGTTAGATATCAAGATAAAAATGTGTTCTTCCTTAAGTATGCACCCTTCTATGGATCGTGTTTTGAGACATCACGTGATGATCGGGTGTACTCGACTCTACGCTTTCATATAATGGGTGTAAGACAACTTTACACACGCGAGTACTAAGGTTCTTACTTGGCAAGCCTAGCATGTACAGACATGGCCTCGGAACACGGACCTAAAGGTTAAACATGAGTCATATAGTTGATATGATGCCCATATAGATGCTCGCCTTTGAAGCTACACCGACTCACGTGATGATCGGACTTGGTGTAGTGGATTTGGTTCATGTAATCACCAAAAAGGCACGAGGCATGTCGTTTTGAGTGGGAGTTCATTTCTAATTTGGATTAGTCGAACTCAATTTGTCATAAACTAAATTGAAGTGAATTTGCATAATTTGTTGTAGTCGTTGGCGTCTGTTCACTACCTTATGCTTAGTTTTACTTGAGATAATAGAACTATAGAATTCTGGATATTTACTTTACGAACTGGTATCGTATTGTTTTAAATGTCAATTTAAAGTTTATAAGTCCTATTGCAAACTTTCAGCAAAATCTATTTACTCCATGAAGTTTAATAAGTAGTATTAAATCAAGAGTAAGAATTCCAATGTTAGTATCTAAAGTATCATGTTTGCCTCCATGATTATTGATATTCAAAAAGTTGATTTTATATCAAGATTATATAGGAGCTGAAAATTGTTTCAGAAACCATCATGTGTGAAAGATATTGTGATATCTAAAACAATGTTTATGGTTGCAATATGATAGAGTATAATTTAGCAAAATACATGTTCTCATATTGTATGAGAATTTGTGAAGGATGGAGATGCTAGGCATTCGAATCTCCCAAAAGGTTTCGGGAACTAAAATTATACTCGTCATTCTTCCTTACAGGCTATAGTAGCTTGATCATGAAAGTTGTCATGATAAGGATGAATAGAAGATGTAAGTAAAATGTTTACTACACTAAAAGATTACTAAAGAATGGATTTTTTGAAAGAATGCCAAACATTTGATGATGGAGATCCACTTCAAAGTGCAAGTCCAAAGGTATTAGTATTTGACTATATACGCTTTGTACTATGTGTCATGTGAATGACACCACTATTGATGTTGATAGATTCTTTTAAAAGGAAAAGGGATTGCTGAAAGAGAATCTATAAAATATTTGGCAGAAAAGAAAAGGTTGGAGATGTCCAACTTAGGTATATAGAAGATATACATGTTATGGTTGTATTCCTTGCTTGTTAAACAATGTGGTTCTGAGGTATTGAATACCGGTATTGGATACCGAATTGGTTGGTATGAAGTGTCATACAGGACAACGCAATTCATGAACTACAATGGCCTAAGTAACTAGCAAGAGAATAAGTGATGATGTTCATCGAAAACAAATAAAGTGTTATTGTGTTTTTCGTTGTCGTCAAACCTAGCCTTCAAGATTTGTTTTAATAATTGTTATTTTGTTCCGGTATTACGAGAACAATGGTTGTTCAAATAATTACTGTATTCCATAAAGGATGGATGAACTTTTACAAGTCTAGTGGGAGAAATCACATCCATAAATACTATTGCAAAAATGTCGCAAGGCAAATGATTGAAAGATCACTTATGAAGTGACATCGCTGTTTAAATTATATTTAAAAGAAAACATGAAGAAACTCCATGTTGATGGATTTTTGGAGTCTTTGATTTTGATCAATTGACGCATGTGAGACTTTCCTCGAGATAATTGAAACTCCGTCCATAGGCCAGAGAGGAACAGATGACTAGCTTATTGGAAATTGTGCATGCTGATGTGCATAGTCCATTATGTGTAGCCATATGCGATGGATCTTTTTGCTTCATATGCTTTCTCCAGAAATTTAAAGTGAATATATCTATATATTTACTTAATAAGGAAGAAGTATGAAACATTTGAAAATTGTTCAAAGACTTTCAAGATGAAGTGGAAAATCATTGTAACAAGAAAATAAAGAGTTTATGATTCGATCATAAAGGAAGATATTTGAGTTACATGTTTAGAAAAAACACCTAAGATTTGAGAAATTGTTCCATGATTTGTGTTTCCCGATAAACCATAGGAGTATGGCATATTTGAGAGATGAAATCAAACCATGTTTGACATGGTAAGATCAAGGGTGTCATTTATAAAACTGCCATTATGTTTTAAGGATTGAAGCTTTAGAGACTACCGCTTTTACACTGAAAAGAGCACCATCGTAATCCGTTGAAATGACACCATATAAGTTATGGTTTGGAATAAAACCTGAATTGTCTTTTCTTAAATTTTGGTATGCTATGCATAATTAAAATGTTCACAACCAAAGTCGGATAAGCACGTCTTTGTAGGTTATCCCAAAGAATTTGTTGGGAATTTCTCCATAATACCAAGGACAAAAGAGTTTGTCGCTTGGAACGTCAAGTTTCTTGAGAAGGAACTTTTCGTGAAAAGTTAAGTGGGAGAACAATAGAACTTTGATAAGGTTGTTGAACCTTAGCTATATGTGCTAAGTAGCGCAGCGCCGGAAAGTGTCCCGGTGGCGGCCACAATGCTCATGGCTCCCGTGATTACAAAGGGTGTGATCTCGGAGATTAGAGTTCCTACTGAACCGTGTGGGTCGATAAGAATCAAATAGTGTGATTTGATAAGCAAGTCATTATTGTTTTGACAATGATGAACCGACTACATGCAAAGAAGCGATGATGGGCCTTGACTCCATAAAATGACTAGAAGTCATAGAATCCGTGATAGTATCCATACACGAGAAATCAAGTTTCTGAACTTGGAAGACCCTCCAGAAAGGCGTGAAGCCTATCGGTCGTGTTTGGATCTATAAAGAAATAAGACATGGATGTTTAACATCTATGAAATAGTCGACATGTCGGAAAGAAGTTTATGACAATGTTCAAGGAGTTGACTATGACAAGATTTGATCTTTCATAGCGATATTTAGTCTTGACGGATTAATGTAGCAACCACTACATATAATTTGATGTATGGTAGTTGAACAAGCAAAACAATGTTCTTCTAATAGAATGGTTACCTAGGACGTGTACAAGACATGGTCCGAAGGGTTTTGTTAATTCAAAGGGTGCTAAAAGGGCATGCAAACTTCAATAGTTGAAGTAAGCATAGCGGAGTTGGAATCTTCACCACGATGAAACTGTTAAAAGAGTTTAAATTCATCGGAGATGATGAAGATGCTTGCATTTGCAAGAAATTAAGTGGGAGTGCTGAGACATATTTCTAATACATTATGTAGAGGACATATTGTTGATTGTAACTGATGTATCTTGTATTGACACAAGTTAAGAATTTCATTAAAATGAGATTTCGATGAAAGACTTGGGCAAACCCGGAATATTTGGCATCAATATCTATATGGATAGATTGAGGCACTAATATGGGTGTGCCAGACATACATATATGAGATATTGAAAGGGTTCAATATGGAAACAACAAGAAAGGTTCTTGCTGCATGGAAAAGAGTGTATCAAAATTCAAGTGTTTCAACACTTGATGAGTAAAATCACATGAAGATTTTGATCGATTATACCATGATATGTATATATCCAGAATGTCCTATGCTCTAAATGTTATGAGCACATACCATAATGATTCATAAGATGATCACTGGACGATAGTAAAGATATTCTTATGAGCTTTGGAAGAACTAAGAATATATTATGTATAAGTGACAAATAGTTCAAGGTAGTTCATTGTAAAGTGTTACATTGATACTAGTTTTGTCACAAGATACAAAATTAAAATTTATCTCAATTTAGACTATGGGTGGCACAATGTAATGGAAAGGATGTTCCATGATGGATTTAGATGAGTTCCAAAGTTGAGACATTGTGACAGATACTACAACAAAAGGCTAAGTATATAACTGCTATAGTAGCAGCAAAGGAGGGTATTTGTGTTAAGTAGTTTGTTATCAAACTAGGTGTGGTTCAAAGTGGGCTAATACTATGAAGATATATTGTGTGACAATAATATCAACATATTTTAACCCGAACGAACTAAAGGTCTCACCAAAGGACCAAATTTATACAATGCCATCTCATTTGAGAATGAGTGATGCGTAGAGACGCAAAGACATGCAAATACACACGGACCTGAAACTGTCAGATCCAGAGATTATGTTAACCACTAGCAATAGCGTATATGCAACACTAGAAAGCCATAGGTGTTCAATACACAAAGTTTTTCAAACTAGATTTTTGACTCTAGTGCAAGTGGGAGACTGAAGGGAATATGCCCGAGAGGCAATAATAAAGTGGTTATTATCTTATTCCATGTTTATGATAAATGTTTATTGTGCATGCTATAATTGTATTGATCAGAAACATCAATACATGTGTGTTTAATAAACAAAAGGGTTCCTAGTTATGCCTCTCTCATAGACTAGCTTGTTGATTAACAAGATGATCAAGGTTTCCCGATCATGGACATTGGATGTTGTTAATAACAAGGTCACAACATTAGTTAAATGATGTGATGAACATTCATCCGAAGTATAGCATTACGATCAAAGTCATTATGTTTATATTGCTATAACACCATACGAAGTAATCTTTATCCTTAGACCATGAGATCATGTTAATTGCTAACACCGGAAGAGTATCTTGATAACATCAAACGTCACACCGTAACATGGTGACTATAAAGATGGGTTCAGTGCTACGAAGGTGTTATGTTGAGGCTCATGGATCAAGAGTGGAATTTGTCAATCCCGATGACGGATAGATATACTATGGGCCCTCTCGGTGATATCACATTAATGTAGCTTGCAAGCAAGTGATGTGATCACTAGAATGTTATATCACGAGAACAAGAAAAGTGTGCATGTCAATAACGAGATCAAACTAGGTATGGAGATACCAATGATCGAATCTTGGACATGTAATATATCGCGAGACAAAGGGATTTAGTTACTAGCATTAAATGTTCTCACGATCACAGAAGTCATCGTTGAATGTGTAGGAATCAGTATGGATCTCCAGGTCCCGCTTCTGGTTATTGATCTGAGAGGAGTCTCAATCATGTCTGCATTATTCACGAACCGTAGGGTGACACACTTAAGAGTTACCGGACACCATTTTGGAGCACATATGTTTCAGACGAAAGAATTGCAAAGCGCTGGCATTATTTCAATAGACACCAAAACTGTTTCGGGTGAAATTGCTGAAATTGGTTCTGCATGTAATATTGAAATGTTGCAGGGGGTTATATGTGAATGTTTGGTAATTAAAGTAATTAACAAAATTCTGAATAAATTTAATAAAAGAGTTTTATTAAATGAGAGAACATTAAACTTGGAGAATTTTAATGCATTTAAAGTAGGGACTTTAAAGGGGAATGTGAAGAGGCATTTTAATGTGGAGGGGTTACCACCACATGAATGGGGGAGGTGAGGAGTCACCCCCCCATGCACCGGCCATGAAGGAGGGGCACCCCCTCCTCCTATAAAAGGCCCCCCTCTTCCTCCTACTTCCTCACACCTCCTTGTGAAGGATCTCTCTCCCCCTCTAGAATTATTCCCCCATGGTCTCGGATTAGCGAGATACATGTTCTCGGTGGCATTTCATTTGGAAGGAGTTGCTGCTTCCGCTGGATCGCTGGAGCGAGGAGGTGGAGGTTGTCCGGTAGCTTGAACGTGTGTGCGAGTATGGATGCGCTGCTGAGTTGCGGTGCTCGGACTTCCTCACGATCTTGAGATCGGCAAGTGTACGACTACATAAACCACGAGTTCCTACTCGTTAACAAAACTCGTTGTCTTCTAGGGTAAGTTCTCGTTGGATGTATGTCCACCCGTTGCTTTGTACCTAGTAGATAGATCTTGGCGTGTAGTTCTCATCGTAGGAATTTTTTGTTTTCTATGTTGCAGACCCAACAAGTACAACCCAAGCTTGGGGGAGATTGAAGTTACTAATGCTCAAATGTCCCATTCACAAGCTCCCCAAAAATATTATTATTAATAACTTTTATGCAAGGCTTTCTTTTCATGATAAGGATTTATTGGATGCCTCTTGTGCTGGATCATTCACTCGCATGGAAGAAGAAGCTAAATGGGATCTTCTAGACCGTATTCAAGACAATGCTAAAGTATGGGAGAATGACAAAGGAAGAAAGTCAGGTATAAATTATGATTATGAATGCATTGAATCTTTCATGGGAACTGATGACTTTCAAAATATTAGTAATGCTTATGGTCTTGATTCTCAAGTTATTAAAAATTATTTTAAAGCTTTTGCTTCTTATATTGAAATTCCAAAAAAGGGATGGAACAAGTATCATGCACCATATAAAGATATTGTTGATTGTGTTCCTTTTAGGAGTACTGAATTTTGCATTGTTGATCACATCCTACCTGAACCTTATATCGAGAAAATACCTTTCCCTAATAAGGTAAAGGAGCATCCTATGATAACTAGTGTAATCAATAAAAGTGCAAAGAGAACTGTAAAACCTGATGAACAAATAAACATTGAACCTGTTGTAGCAATTGTGAAAGACCTTGTCACTAAAAGTGTAGAAGATGGACACACAGTCTTCTGTGAGGATGCTTCTAATATTGTCTGACATACTAATAGAACTAAAAAGGCTAGTGTCCCTGTGCTTTCTGTTAGAATTGGTGATCATTGCTATTATGGTTTATGTGATATTGGTGCAAGTTAAAGTGCTATTCCTTATGAGCTTTACAAAGAAATTATGCATGAAATCAGTCCCTACGAACTAGAAGAGATTGATGTGGTTATTCACCTTGCTAATAGAGAGACCATCTCTCCAATTGGTATTGTACGGGATGTAGAAATTCTTTGTGGTAAGATTAAATATCCTGCTGATTTTCTAGTACTTGGTTCAGCTGCTAGTAAAACCTATCCCATCATTTTTGGTAGACCTTTCTTGAGTACATGTGGAGCTATTATAGACTGCAAAAGGGAGAAAATCTTGACTAAATTTGATGGGGAATCTCATGAGTTTAATTTTTTGAAATTTACTAAAGAACCTTGTGAAAATGAAACCCATAATGAGGATTTTAGAGTTGAACAACTTGCTTCTATTTCTCTTGCTCCTAACAATGCTTTGCAGAAATTTATGGAAGACCACGAAAGTGAAATCTTCATGGAAGAAAGAAATGAGATTGACGAGGTTCTCCGTCGTTAACCTAAGATGCTTAAGCATAACTTGCCTGTGGAAGATTTGGGTACCACGTTGCCACCTAAAAAGGATCTGGTCTTCGATCTAAAACCTTTACCTCACGATCTTAAGTATGCTTACATTGATGATAATAAAATATATCCTGTTATTATTAGCTCTAAACTTGCAGGGAAGGAAGAGGAAAGATTATTGGAGGTATTGAAGAAACACCGAGGGGCTATGGGCTATACTCTGGATGATTTAAAAGGGATTTCTCCTACTATATGTCAGCATGCTATCAATATAGAACCAGATGCAAAGCTAGTGGTAGAGCACCAACATCGTTTAAATCCTAAGATGAAGGAAGTGGTAAGAAATGAGGTATTGAAACTCCTTGATGCTGGTATTATTTACCCTATTGATGATAGTGAATGGGTTAGTCCTGTTCATTGTGTCCCTAAAAAGGGGGAATTACCGTTGTTCCTAATGATAATGATGAGCTTATTCCCCTAAGAATAGTAGTAGGTTATAGGATGTGCATTGATTTCAGGAAAGTTAACAAAGTTACTAAGAAAGATCATTACCCACTTCCTTTCATTGATCAAATGTTAGAAAGGTTATCTAAAAAGGCCCATTTTTTTTTTCTTGATGGGTACTCTGGTTTCCCTCAAATTGCTGTTAAACAACAAGGTCAAGAAAAAACTACTTTTACATGCCCTTATGGAACCTATGCCTTTTGGTTTATGTAATGCTCCTCCTACTTTTCAAAGATGCATGTCTGCTATCTTTCATGGTTTTTGTGAGGAAATTGTGGAAGTATTCATGGATGACTTCTCCGTCTATGGAACTTCTTTTGATAATTTTCTACACAACCTCGATAAAGTTTTGAAGAGATGTGAAGAAACTAATCTTGTTCTTAATTGGGAGGAATGCCACTTCATGGTGAATTAAGGGATTGTACTTGGACATAAGGTTTCTGAAAGAGGCATAGAAGTTGATAGAGCTAAAGTTGAGGCAATTGAGAAAATGCCCTGTCCAAGAGACATCAAAGGTATTCGTAGTATCCTTGGTCGTGCTGGTTTCTATAGAAGGTTTATTAAAGATTTCTCTAAGATATAAAAAACCCTCACTAATCTTCTTCAAAAGGATGTACCCTTTGTCTTTGATGATGATTGTAAGGAAGCTTTTGAAACTCTAAAGAAGGCTTTAAATACTGCTCCTATAGTTCAACCACCTGATTGGAGTTTACCCTTTGAAATAATGTGTGATGCTAGTGATTTTGCTGTATGTGCTGTCCTTGGGAAACTAATAGATAAAAAGTTAAATGTTATCCATTATGCTAGTAAGACTCTTGACGCTGCTCAAAGGAATTATGCTACTACTGAAAAATAATTCTTAGATGTTTTCTTTGCTTGTGATAAGTTTAGACCTTATATTGTTGACTCAAAAGTTACCATTCATACTGATCATGTTGCTATTAAGTACCTTATGACAAAGAAAGATGCTAAGCCTAGGCTTATTAGATGGGTGCTACTCTTACAAGAGTTTGACCTACATATTGTAGATAGGAAAGGTGCTGAAAATCATGTAGCTGATAATTTATCTCGATTGGAAAACATCTCTTTTGATCCTATGCCTGTTAATGATAGTTTCCCAAATGAACAGTTGGCTGCAGTAGGGGTAAGCTCGCGAGGGAGCCCTTGGTATGCTAATTATGCTAACTTTATTGTCTCCAAGTATTTGCCTCCAACTTTCACAGCTCAGCAAAGAAGGAAGTTCTTTTACGATTTGAGGCATTATTTTTGGGATGACCCACATTTATATAAAGAAGGAGTGGATGGTATTATGCGAAGATGTGTTCTAGAATATGAACAAAAGGAGATATTGCGGAAATGTCATGGTAGTGCCTATGGAGGACATCATGCGGGGGATAGAACTGCGCAAAAGGTGCTACAATCAGGTTTCTATTGGCCTACCCTTTTTAAAGATGCAAGAAAATTTGGTTTATCTTGTGATGAGTGTCAGCGTGTTGGTAATATTTCTAGACGCAATGAAATGCCCATGAATTACTCTCTAGTTATTGAACCCTTTGACTATTTGGGATTTGACTTTATGGGTCATTTTCCTCCCTCAAAAGGTTATACTCATATTCTTGTTGTCGTTGATTATGTCACTAAGTGGGTAGTAGCCATACCTACGAAGAGTGCTGATGGGGAGACCTCTCTAAAAATGCTTAAGGATGTTATCTTTCCTAGGTTTGGAGTGCCAAGGTATCTTATGACTGACGGAGGTTCTCATTTCATTCATGGTGGTTTTAGAAAGACCCTTGCTAAATATGATGTTAATCATAGAATCGCTTCAGCTTATCATCCCCACACTAGTGGACAAGTAGAGTTATCAAATAGAGAAATCAAACCCATCTTGCAAAAGACTGTTAATAGATCTAGAAAAAATTGGGCTAAACAGTTGAACGATGCTTTATGGGCTTATAGGACTGCCTATAAAAATCATATGGGAATGTCCCCTTACAAAATGGTTTATGGGAAAGCTTGTCACCTGGCTTTAGAATTAGAACATAAAGCTTACTGGGCAGTTAAAGAACTTAATAGAGACTGTAAGCTTGCTGGTGAAAAAAGATTATTTGACTTAAGTTCGTTGGATGAATGGAGGAGTGAAGCATATGAGAATGCTAGACTCTTTAAGGAAAAAGTTAAAAGATGGCATGACAGGTGAATTCTTAAGCAAGAATTCCATGTTGGTGAGAAAGTTTTATTGTATAGGTCTCGTCTCAGTTTTTTGCAGGGAAACTACTTTCCAAATGGGAAGGACCATTTGTTATTGAAGAAGTGTATCGTTCAGGAGCAATAAAAAATTCTTCTTTAAAAGATAACACTACACAAGTGGTGAATGGTCAGTGACTCAAGCACTATATTGCTGGAGATTCTTACAATGAAGATATTGATGCTATTCAAGTGGCAACTCTGGAAAAATTTATCATAGACCAAATTCAGAGACCTGTAGAGTCCGTTTTCAAATAGGTAATAGATCTGGTAAGAAAAGTTCCGTGAAAATACTATCCAGTTATATTTTTTGCAATTTTTATCCAACAAGGAAAGCAATGAAGCGAAAGAGGGACGGAAACGGAGCCAGGTTGCCTCACACCACCCCCTGGCGCGGGCCCCACTGGTCGCGCCAGCAGGTGGTGTGGCCGCCCCAGACTCCGTCTCTGACCCGTTTTCTCCCAGTACCTTCCTTTTGTTCTAAAACTTCGTAATATATAATCCCCCGGATCCCCCGAGGTTCGTATATCATGTTCTCGTCGTGTTTTCGTTTCGATCTGTTTTAGACAGGTAGAGTCCTAGATTTGGAGCCACAATGTCTTCCTCTGGATCAGCCAAGGAAGATTCCTCAGCGGATATCATCAACACATACATGAGAGAGTTGAAGATTCATCCCAAGGAGTTGTTGCTTGAAGACGGGAAGGTACGGATAAAAGAGGTTCAAGGCCCTAAGGGTGAAGGAAGTCTAGAGGACAGGATGTAAGCACTGGAGCAAGAAGTCTTTAGGTACAAGAAGATGGCAGAACGCGAAGTGGATATCATCCATAAGATTTGTTCTGAACTCATCGCCGAGCACCAAAAGGAGATTGTTGAGCTCAAGGATGAAATTCTCTCACTCCACCAAACAACCAAACAACTGCAAGCACAACTCTACGATGGTCAAAATCAAAACTGTGCGTACGAGGTTAGGTTTAAACGCATAAGTGCTGCTGCAAGTTTCAGGATGCTAGAGACCACGATGTCCTTTGTTAATGGGGAGCCCTTACCTTGGAAGTCGGACGATGACGAGAGAATACCACCACCACCGAAGGAGTACTTCGTCATCAGGTTTTGGCATCCCCTTGGTTTGTTCCAAGCTTGGGGGAGTGCCGCGGTATCACATCACTATCTTCTATCTTTTTACCTTTTTAGTAGAGTCATATCATGAATAGAGAAGTTATCATGTAGGATGGTTTGCATTATGGAAGTGTCCCCCCTCTCGTTAGATATCTATGTATCCCTTGGTGTGAGTTGCCGTTATGGAATATTAATGAGAAGTTCTATCATTTACTCTTTTGCATATCTTATATTAGTTTTCAATTCATGATTATATGATTGATCTTGTCGTTAGTATTGGTATCACTTTGGGATCATTGAGTTAATTTAGTTGGTTTTGGCAAACCTGGCTCGGTCAGTAGCAATACTATTTTTGAGTGTTGAATGAAAAAGATAAAAGTACTCTTAAAGAAATATAATTTCATCATCTTTCTTTCTTGATTTGCTCATAAGTCTAGTATTCTCTAGTTAAGATCTTTTGTGCTTCCAAGGAAGATTGCATGTTTGTTTTTGTCACTTGTATGTTTGTTTGTTTCCTTCAACTCTTATGCTTGCTACCTAGCCTTGCTAGCCGAAAACCTGTAGTGAGAGGTAATGCTTATCGTGCATCCAATACTTAAACCAAAACTTATGCCATTTGTGTCCACCATACCTACCTATTAGCACTATTGCTATCCCAAGTAAATTCTTGTTTTTATCTACCTTCCAAATTAAACTTGTTATGAGAAAATTAGTGACTAAAGCTCTCACGAACTTGACGGCACACTTTACTTTCTTGCAATTAATAAACTTGAACCATTGTGTCCATCTTTGTTGTGCATATGCTTACGCTTTATAAGTTGAAGTTAGCAGAACCATGTATCATGGGGAACGCTTTCAACATTGCACTTATATTCTGTTGATATCATGATTCTTTTGCTTATGGATCCCGGCGGTGTGAAATAAAAGGGGAACTTGTAAGATCATGGAGTTCGTATGTGTGTTAGAGAAACGCCTGGGCCGCTAGCCTAAGCCATGCCTAATCATGGTGGAAACTTGTAGCATAACCATAATGAGCACTCTATGAAGCATCCTCAATAAAAACCTATGCAAATAGCAAATAAAAGGATCGCTGAGATGCTCATTGCCTGCTTGCCTTATCATTTTCATTATGGGATAGATCCTGTATCATGTGCAAGGGGTACCCCGTTGGCGGTTCTTTATGATACACATGTATTTACGATGACAAGAGCTTACTTGTGACTGAAGTTGAGTAGCATGAGGTTCGGTACTCGTAAGTAAGGGGCATGAGATTTCAACTTATAACTTGTCAAGCATATCCTCTTAGTTGTGTCACTTTAACCTTAATCACCTAAAGATACCTATGATAGAGGCAATGAGAGCTGAAAGCTAATAAGTACCATAATTTTTGGAAGCTCTTTATGAAACTTGAAATCCCTGCTTCCCTCTACGAAGGGCCTATCTTTTACTTTTTAGTTGAGTCAGAAAACCTATTCCCTTCTACCCCAGCAAGAATTTTGAGTTGTTGTGTTTCATTCATTCATATGATGATTTATTCAATCATGTTTCTTATGTTCCTTGTTTTGCACTTTGCTCTTATCTTGGTGTCTACTACTTTGAAAGCTATCATTGAAAATCAGTTATTTGTGAACTCCAGCAAATTTTCAACTATTCTTTGACCAAGAGCTAAGTTTGCCATTACCAATTATGATTTACTTTATGTATCTTTATTGTGTTTCCTTTACTTATTGCAAGTTAAGTTATATAATAGTGAGTTGTCTTCTTTTATGATTTGTGTATTGATGAATGTGATGCTTCTTATCCGTATTATTTTATCGACTCTTCACTCCATAAACCTGAGGTCATGTTTATTGAGCCCAGTTTTCGCTTGGGGACAAGCGAAGTCTAAGCTTGGGGGAAGTTGATACGTCCATTTTGCATCACTATTCTATATCATAATTTACTGTTATTCATTGATATATTTCATATTAAGAGATGATACTTATGTTATTTCATCTATTTTTGCATGGTTGATGACTTTTGGGGCATCGACTGTCGTAGTCAGGATTCTGATGGAAAAGATGCTGTTTGGAGGCAAAATTCGCGAAAATCAGAAAATCCGGGAAAATACATGGAAAATCCTATTTTTCCAGAAGATGAAGAAAGCCAGAAGGAGAAGTGGAGATGGGCCACAGGAGGCCCACACCACCCCCTGGCGCGGGCCACCCCAGGCCGCACCACCAGGTGGTGTGGGTGCCCTGGTCCACTCCAGCCTCTCCCCTCTGGCGTATATTATCCTCCCGAAACCCTAAGACTCGGGGAGCAACCACAGAAAGATTTCGCCGCCTCTGTGGGGCAGAAAACACCGAGAGAGAAAGATCTCTCTGGCAGACAGAATTCTGCCGGGTAATTCCTTTCCGGAGAGGGGAGATCATCGCCATCAACACCACCATCAAGCTAGACTTCATCGGGATCATCATCATCATCACCACCATCATCTCCACTAGCACCATCATCACCACTTCATACCGCTGTAACAATTGGGTTAAATCTTGCATAGTTCTTAGGGGAAACTTTCCCGGTGTTGATTACTCCTTGTAGTTGATGCTATTGAGTGAACCATTGAATTATTGTTTATGTTTAGATTGTTACACATCATTATTTCATCTCTGATCATGATCCATATGATGTCTTGTAAGTAGTTCGTTTTGTTCTTGAGGACATGGGAGAAGTCATGTTGTTAGTAGTGGAATTGTATTGAGAAAGATTCAATAGTTTGATATTTAAGTTGTGGTGTATTTCTTCTAGTGGTATCATATGAACATCGACTACATGACACTTCACCTATATGAATGCATTGTGTATTTAGCTACTAATCGTAGGGGTTGCCGGAGTGACAGAAACCTGAACCCCCGTTAGGAAACCATTGCACAAGGGACGTCATGGTCTTAGAGTTTAAAGTTGTGGTTAGGTTTCTACCTTAATTACTTTCTTGTACTTGCGGATGCTTGCAAGAGGTATAATCACAAGTATGTATTAGTCCTAGGAAGGTCGGTACATTAGCACAGGTTCACCCACACAACACTTAGCAAACGAAAGAAGATTAATCAACTATATGAAGCGAAAGCACTTGACGATATTCTCATGTGTCCTCGAGAACGTTTGGTCATCTTAAGTAATACAATCGGCTTATTCTTTGCTAAAGAAAGGATTGGGCCACTTGTTGCATTTATTCTTATTGTCCTTTAATTACTCGTACTTTATTTACCTATATTATTAAAACCCCTAAAAATCCGTTTGCTAAATATTTACAGAGAATTCTCGCCGACTCTCAATGGGACGGGAGGGGGAAGGGAACGGGAGAAGGCTGGTCAACTTGTTGGCGGTCCGAAGGATATGAGAGCAGCTCTATCCATATTTCTCGAGCAACTTTCCATCAGCAACACTTTAGATTGTTCAAATATCAGCACGAGCATAATATTGTAGTTGGTTTAATACATATTATCTATGTTACTTTGGCTATCAAAAGTAATCGAGCTCTGAAAAGTAAATGACAAAATATTTATTAATTAATATGCTCCCTTCGATCTAGCTAGATGCATCCGGATCTAGACAAATTCAAGTCCATTAATTTGGATGGAGGGAGTAGTAATTTCTTGAGGGAAACTGGAAAAACTGGTGCATTGTCCTAATGATTACAAAGGATATTGTAAGAAATAGGCGATGATGGATTCTCAAAATAAAACAAAACGGCCCGGTTGCAAATAAAAGACACATGTGTTATGGAGATGTCTTTGAAAGAGCAGAAAAACATATCAATAGCAAGTAAATACAAAAGGACATAGCACCAATAGGAGAACATCTTTATATGATTCAAGTAGTGTTTCTCTTAGATCTTCTAACCGCCTATTGTCATCGTTGCCGATTTTTGTCAATCTTCCACTTTCTCTTTAGGAAGTCAACCCTACATGCTTCTCTAACTCACCCTATTGCGGCCTCTTAAAATTTCGATCGCAAGATTTATTACTAGGTCATGCACACAATTGGATTGCCAACGTTGACTCGTGGTCAAGCGTTGTTATTAGGGAGAAAAAACTACACTACTCCCTTCGTTTCAAATTACTCCGCCGACATGTTTACGTAGGTGGGTTAGTACTCCCTTATTTTTTATTTTTTAAAAATTATAGGATTTTTGAAATAGATAGTATGAAACATGTACTATGTATACCAAAAATCTCAGAAATTCTTTGGATAAAAAGTAAGAGAGTACTAGTTGTGGCATCCCAAAAAAACCACGACTAGAAAATCGCTGTGTTTTTGTGCATTGCATCATCATGACCGCATGCTCATGTCATCATGCCACATTGCATTTGAGCATCGTCATCATGATACATTTGTTTGTCTAAAACTATTTTCGAAAAGCCTTTTTTTGTTTTCTAAACGCCCCGTGTTTTATTCAAACCATAAAACCTCCGGTCTTATCCGGATCTTTTATTTGCCTAAAAACTTTTACAAAATCTTTTAAAAATAAAAATCTTTTAAATAAAAAAAAAGTTTTACCGGGAGAGGCCGCCAGCCTGCCAGGCCAAAAGTCCGGCAAGCCAACAGCCTACTACCCCGACCCAGTTAAAAACCAGACCAAACCCTAAGCCACCTACCCCCTTCCCTCCCTACCTAACCTAGCCGCCACCCCAACTAGCCACCTCACCCGCCGACCAGGCCTCTCCTGGGCGCGCTCCCCGATCCCAACTCCCGCCTGGGCGCGCAAAACCACGCCACCTACCGTTTTCCCGCCTAGTCGCCACCTACCCCGCGTACCGCGTCGGCCACTCCCCACACCACCTGCTCGCCACCCTCCCAACCACACACGCACACCACGCGGACAGCCCCACACCCTGGCTCGCTCTCCCACGCCCTCCAGCCCCACAACCGACAGCCCCGGTTCCCGCACCTGCCTCCCGCCCGTCCCCTGGCCCACCTGCCCCGTCGCGCACCTCCCCATGCACACCTCCTCTCTCTCCCCCGCAATCCCCGGCTCCACCCCGACGTCGCCGCCGCCTTCCACTTCCTCCGCGCGAGCCCCGCGACGCCGCCCGCCGGAGCCACGCCGGGCGCCCCCTCCTCCCCACATCGTCCCCACCGCCGCAACGACAGCGAGGGCTCCCCGCGTCGCCGTCACGGATCGACCGCCGCCAGACCTTCCCTTGCCGGCCCCTGCACGGTTTTCCCGAGCGCGCCGCCCGACGTCGCCCCGGAGCTCCGCCCCACCAGCGACGACGCGCCGTTCCCCGGCCCGGTCCAACCTCGCCCAGTGCGACCTCGCCTCCCGTTGTCGCCACCGCCAACCGAGCCCTGCCGTCCTCCTCGTCCCTTCTGGCCGCTCGCCTGCGTCGCGGAGCCCCATCTCGCGAGCCACCGCCGGCTTCTGCTTCCACCGCCTCGCGGTATGGGCACGGCCCGACCCGCGCCTCTGCCACAGCTCCGGTGCGAGCGCCCCCCGGATGCGCGCCTCCTCAACACCGACCCAACCTCCAGCATGTCTTCCTCATGGCCGTCTCCTGCCGAGAGGACCAGGTCGACCCCAACGACAATGTTCTGTCGCGTGCCTCTGGCCCGTTCCATTCACGTACCTTGTTTTGTTCAGAGAGGTTGGCTATGCCACAGTTTCCTCCGTGTTTTCTAATTCATTGCGTTGCCCTACACATGTGTCAAGAAGAACGAAGTGGGTATGTGGAGATTATCGTGTGCCTCGTCGATTGGTGTGCTTCGATCTCCTCGCCGGTATGACACGATGTCGAAGATGTGACGAAGAACCGAAACCCCACGAGATCTCTATTCCCTTGTCTTGTCAAGATCTTCCGAAGATGTTTCGACCAAATTCTGGAGCAACAAGTTCTCCTTCCCGGATCTGACGACCGAAACCGACCCCGTCGGACACCCCTCCGAACCCCAAGATCTTCGGACCTTGACGTATGACATCTATCCAGGACCCTTATATTTTATAATATATGACATTGTAACTTGTTGCATATTAATTGTTCATGTCGCATACATGTTGTGGATATGGGGGCATTATGCCGATTCACCGCATAATTAAATATGGAGTCTATATGCGGGCTATTCTAGTCTTATTTCGGACTCCATTTAAATTTGAGTAGCGAACCGATGTCATGTTTTGCCTTGTTAAGACAACATTTAAATTGCGGGGTATCTAAACAACTTGAACCGTCTAATTAATTGTCGGGACCCCGCTTCCGCTTAATACTGCCTAATTGCACCGCATCTGCATCATATCATAATCATGCCGAATCTTCTGCCATAATATTAAATAGTGCATCCGGTGTTTCTTCTAGTGTTTGCTTCTTCGCGGATTAGGCCGATGAGATGTTGTGAGATTCGATAAGTTCTCCGGATATCTATCTTCGGCAGTGTTTCCCAGGCGAGCATCTCTCCCCTTCTACCTATTTTGCATTTATAGTCTTTATTTCCTCGTGTTGATCTATTGCTATCCGTATTGCGATGCTTTAGTTCCGTACCTGATATATTCCGTGCAACCTCTATATTGCCTTGGACACCTCCTATTACCTGTTGTTTGGTAGATAGCAGGCCTTGCGAGTCGTAGTTGCTTGCTCAGGTGCGATCTCGTGGTGTCGAGTACCACAGTTGTTGGTATGCTGGTAGATGTTTATGGTGGAGATGATCATGTCTTTAAATACAACTATTAAAATGCTAGATATAACTAATGCAGAGGCATCGGTGGGCAATAGATGTTATTTGGTTCTTCCCCGCTCACTTGTGTCCCGTAGGACCCCGAATACTTGATACCTGTTCCTTGACTATCGCACTATCCGCATATGGGACCATGAATCACCTTAGCCCGAGCTTGATTTATTTCTTATTTCTTGGGGCCACAAAGTAGTTTGGGGCTTTATTACTATCCTGTACTTATGCCATGCTTTACTGCTTTATTTACGATTGTGCGTGGAGTACCTATACTGTTTTGGAAAGTGGAATGTTTTCGCGGTATCGACAAGCCCAGTCACACTTTCGGGTTCCCAGTCGTTTACAGCCATTGTCACAAACCCTGGGTCCGTTTCGGAGCCGGCCAACTTCGTTGCGGGTAGCTTAGTGGAGTGGCCCCCTGAAATATTTTATGAATCCTATGATTGCTTTATCGTGAAAGCCTCGTTGGATTTTGATTTGGTTTTTCCGAGGTTGATCGTGTGTGTGTTGCTATTTGTGCACCCCTGCAGGGTAAATCTTTCTGAAAGCCGTGTCCGCGGGTATGGACGACTTGGAGCATAATATCTCGATCATAGACAAGCATAACTAAAGTAGTGCTATAAATTTGACTTAATATGTGACTAGTAATCAGCTTCACTATAATGGAATGCATAATAAAAGTGCCAACAACTGGTGGAACTGGGGTGTATCGTGTCATGTTATACCTGCCTAGTAAGTATCGCAACTCCAATGGAATGAGATAAAAGTGCCAACAACTGCTGGGTTTGGGATGTCACATGCTAATGGTATCTGACTAGTAAATACTGCAACTACAACTGAATGGTTAACTAAAACTGCCCACTACTTATGCTATCAGGATGACCATGATATCTATATCTGACTAGTAAGTGTTGCAACTATAATGGAATGAATAAAACTGCCAACCGTGTGAGTTCCTTGGTTTGACTTCCTCGTTTGGTCTCGAGGGGGAATACCAGGATGGGTATGATTGGTGTTAGTATCAGGTTGGATCCGAATAGGTCTCTCTTATCCCTCTCTAATAGCCGACAGATGAATCGAGTCTCTATAGGTTGTTTAGTGCATGCTTCGCTGCCGCTTCAGTCCACCATACCTATGTAGGCGAGAGCCGCCGAATTCTAGCCTCGCCGTGTACTGGCCTCAGTACTGACGCTCCTCTTTTTCCCTTCGCCCTTTGTCGGCACCCCTTTTATTTAGAAGGTACGAGTTCGACGTCGTTAGCAGGGTTACCCTTCCGGCTTGGCCTGGGTAGGGTTATGGACGCCATTGGTTATTCTTCAGGGCTCTTAGCCCCATTTGCATCTTGTCCGTACTCGGACGCTGTAGTGATTTCAAGGTGATTTGGATCTTTGTACTGTATATCGGTATTCTTGACTCATGGATTCGTGTTGTATATATATCTGTTCTATGGGTCCCATCGAGGACTGTTGTGTAATGGTATTACTTCGTTTTCCACCCGCACGAAAGTGCCTGGTGGGCGTCCTTGAATCGTTTCTATGTGAGTTTAGCGGAAAAGGGCTAAAACTTGCATAGGGCCGATTCGAGGGTGTTACAGAGTGGTATCAGAGCTCAGCAGTTGCGATACCCCACAAGTCCAGCCTGTAGGATAACCTAGCTAACGGACGAAGTAGAGTGTCAAAACTATTTTTTGCAAAATCGGTTGGATAGATCCGATTAGGTCTGATTTTACTCCTTACCCCTCTGTTGTTCTCCTCTTACCTCTGCGTGTTTTGATTCTACCCTCTTATCTTTTCTTCAAGTCCAGGATTTCTCGTGGTTGGGTTTCCGTCGTACCTTCAGGGTTTCGCTTCCTCTTTGGGTAACGGTGCTTCTACATCCGGTCTTCATGCTATCTGAGGAATCCTTCATCTGTTAGACTTCTATTTGTTTCTTTTTGTGCATTCCGGTGTTTTCCAACACGGCAACATTTTCTACATCAGATCTGATGCAGAGTCTGCATCACTCTCTTGTTTCCGAACCCCGCTTGTTGAGATCTTCAGTCTGATTTCGAGAGTTGATTGCATAATTCAACTATTCATGTACAGAGTAATGTTATGAGTGCGGGATGGAGTCATGACCATACCACTACTCTTATCATTCGCTTTTGTATATTGAATCGGTGGATCCAGCAATTTACTCCGTCCACGAAAGCTAGAGGTGGCTTTATTTGTCGATACCTCTACCTTTGCCCTTTGTTCCCGGAGTGTTCTCTCGACGATCACGGACAACGAACTCTTGTTAGTAGTGTCGCGAGGATCTACACGAAGCGAGAAGATTCAGATCGCCGACCTTCTTCCCGGTACGATGAGGCGGATCTCGAGGGCGAGATCCCTTGTTAGTGGTGTCGAATTGTGGCATCCTGCAAAAAAAAACCACTACTAGAAAATCGCTGTGTTTTTGTGCATTGCATCATCATGACCGCATGCTCATGTCATCATGCCACATTGCATTTGAGCATCGTCATCATCATGCATTTGTTTGTCTAAAACTATTTTCGAAAAGCCTATTTTTTGTTTTCTAAACACCCCATCTTTTATTCAAACCATTCCGATCTTATCCGGATCTTTTATTTGCCTAAAACCTTTTACAAAATCTTTTAAAAATAAAAATCTTTTAAATAAATAAAAAAAAGTTTTACCGGGGGAGGCCGCCAGCCTGCCAGGCCAAAAGTCCGGCAAGCCAATAGCCTACTACCCCGGCCCAGTTAAAAACCAGACCAAACCCTAAGCCACCTACCTCCTTCCCTCCCTACCTAACCCAGCCGCCACCCCAACCAGCCACCTCACCCGCCGACCAGGCCTCTCCTGGGCGCGCTCCCCAATCCCAACTCCCGCCTGGGCGCGCAAAACCACGCCACCTGCCGTTTTCCCGCCTAGCCGCCACCTACCCCGCGTACCGCGTCGGCCACTCCCTACACCACCTGCTCGCCACCCTCCCAACCACACACGCACACCACGCGGACAGCCCACACCCTGGCTCGCTCTCCCACGCCCTCCGGCCCCACAACCGACAGCCCCGGTTCCCGCACCTGCCTCCCGCCCGTGCCCTGGCCCACCTGCCCTGTCGCGCACCTTCCCAGGCGCACCTCCTCTCTCTCCCCCGCAATCCCCGGCTCCACCCTGATGTTGCCACCGCCTTCCACTTCCTCCGCGCGAGCCCCGCGACGCCGCCCGCTGGAGCCATGCCGGGTGCCCCCTCCTCCCCGCATCGTCCCCGCCGCCGCAACAATGGCGAGGGCTTCCCGCGTCGTCGTCACGGATCGACCGCCGCCAGACCTTCCCTTAGCGGCCCCTGCACGGTTTTCCCGAGCGCGCCGCCCTCCAGCCGCCCAGCGTCGCCCCGGAGCTCCGCCCCACCAGCGACGACGCGCCGTTCCCCGGCACGGTCCAACCTCGCCCAGTGCGACCTCGCCTCCCATCGTCGCCGCTGCCAACCGAGCCCTGCCGTCCTCCTCGTCCCTTCCGGCCGCCCGCCTGCGTCGCGGAGCCCCATCTCGCGAGCCACCACCGGCTTCTACTTCCACCGCCTCGCGGTATAGGCACGGCCCGACCCGCGCCTTTGCCACAGCTCCGGTGCGAGCGCCCCCGGATGCGCGCCTCCTCAACACCGACCCAACCTCCAGCATGTCTTCCTCGTGGTCGTCTCCTGCCGAGAGGACTAGGTCGACCCTAACGACAATGTTCTGTCGCGTGCCTCTGGCCTGTTCCATTCACGTACCTTGTTTTGTTCAGAGAGGTTGGCTATGCCACTGTTTCCTCCATGTTTGCTAATTCGTTGCGTTTCCCTACACATGTGTCAAAAAGAACGAAGTGGGTATGTGGAGATTATCGTGTGCCTCGTCGATTGGTGTGCTTCGATCTCCTCGCCGGTATGACACGATGTCGAAGATGTGACGAAGAACCGAAACCCCACGAGATCTCTATTCCCTTGTCTTGTCAAGATCTTTCGAAGATGTTTCGACCAAATTCTGGAGCGACAAGTTCTCCTTCCCGGATCTGACGACCGAAACCGACCCCGTCGGACACCCCTCCGAACCCCAAGATCTTCGGACCTTGACGTATGACATCTATCCATGACCCTTATATTTTATAATATATGGCATTATAACTTGTTGCATATTAATTGTTCATGTCGCATACATGTTGTGGATTTGGGGGCATTATGCCGATTCACCGCATAATTAAATATGGAGTCTGTATGCGGGCTATTCTAGTCTTATTCCGGACTCCATTTAAATTTGAGTAGCGAACCGATGTCATGTTTTGCCTTGTTAAGACAACATTTAAATTGCGGGGTATCTAAACAACTTGAACCGTCTAATTAATTGTCGGGACCCCGGTTCCGCTTAATACTGCCTAATTGCACCGCATCTGCATCATATCATAATCATGCCGAATCTTCTGCCGTAATATTAAATAGTGCTTCTTCTAGTGTTTGCTTCTTCGCGGATTAGGCCGATGAGATGTTGTGAGATTCGATAAGTTCTCCGGATATGTACCTTCGGCAGTATTTCCCAGGCGAGCATCTCTCCCCCTTCTACCTATTTTGCATTTATAGCCTTTATTTCCTCTTGTTGATCTATTGCTATCTGTATTGTGATGCTTTAGTTCCGTACCCGATATATTCCGTGCAGCCTCTATATTGCCTTGGACACCTCCTATTACCTGTTGTTTGGTAGATAGCAGGCCTTGCGAGTCGTAGTTGCTTGCTCAGGTGCGATCTCGTGGTGTCGAGTACCACAGTTGTTGGTATGCTGGTAGATGTTTATGGTGGAGATGATCATGTCTTTAAATACAACTATTAAAATGCTAGATATAACTAATGCAGAGGCATCGGTGGGCAATAGATGTTATTTGGTTCTTCCCCGCTCACTTGTGTCCCGTAGGACCCCGAGTACTTGATACTTGTTCCTTGACTATCGCACTATCCGCATATGGGACCATGAATCCCCTTAGCCCGAGCTTGATTCATTTCTTATTTCTTGGAGCCACAAAGTAGTTTGGGGCTTTATTACGATCCTGTACTTATGCCATGCTTTACTGCTTTATTTACGATTGTGCGTGGAGTACCTGTACTGTTTTAGAAAGTGGAATGTTTTCGCGGTATCGACAAGCTCAGTCACACTTTCGGGTTCCCAGTCGTTTACAGCCATTGTCACAAACCCTGGGTCCGTTCCGGAGCCAGCCAACTTCGTTGCGGGTAGCTTAGTGGGGTGGCCCCCTGAAATATTTTATGAATCCTGTGATTGCTTTGTCGTGAAAGGCTCGTTAGGTTTTGATTTGGTTTTTATGAGGTTGATCGTGTGTGTGTTGCTATTTGTGCACCCCTGCAGGGTAAATCTTTCTGAAAGCCGTGTCCGCGGTTATGGACGACTTGAAGCACAGTATCTCGATCATAGACAAGTATAACTAAAGTAGTGCTATAAATTTGACTTAATATGTGACTAGTAATCAGCTTCACTATAATGAAATGGATAATAAAAGTGCCAACAACTGGTGGAATTGGGGTGTATCGTGTCATGTTATACCTGCCTAGTAAGTATCGCAACTCCAATGTAATGAGATAAAAGTGCCAACAACTGTTGGGTTTGGGATGTCACATGCTAATGGTATCTGACTAGTAAATACTGCAACTACAACTGAATGGTTAACTAAAACTGCCCACTACTTATGCTATCAGGATGACGCATGATATCTATATCTGACTAGTAAGTGCTGCAACTATAATGGAATGAATAAAACTGCCAACTGTGTGAGTTCCTTGGTTTGACTTTCTCGTTTGGTCTCGAGGGGGAATACCAGGATGGGTATGATTGGTGTTAGTATCAGGTTGGATCCGAATAGGTCTCTCTTATCCCTCTCTAATAGCCGACAGATGAATCGAGTCTCTATAGGTTGTTTAGTGCATGCTTCGCTGCCGCTTCAGTCCACCATACCTATGTAGGCGAGAGCCGCCGAATTCTAACCTCGCCGTGTACTGGCCTCAGTACTGACGCTCCTCTTTTTCCCTTCGTCCTTTGTCGGCACCCCTTTTGTTTAGCAGGTACGAGTTCAACGTTGTTAGCAGGGTTACCCTTCCGGCTTGGCCTGGGTAGGGTTATGAACGCCATTGGTTATTCTTCAGGGCTCTTAGCCCCATTTGCATCTTGTCCGTACGCTGTAGCGATTTCAAGGTGATTTGGATCTTTGTACTGTATATCGGTATTCTTGACTCATGGAGTCGTGTTGTATATATATCTGTTCTGTGGGTTCCATCGAGGACTGTTGTGTAATGGTATTACTTCGTTTTCCACCCGCACGAAAGTGCCTGGTGGACGTCCTTGAATCGTTTCTATGCGGGTTTGGCGGAAAAGGTCTAAAACTTGTATAGAGCCGATTCGAGGGTATTACACTAGTCTACCTAGGTAAGCGTGCACGCGGAGTAACAGAGGGAGCTCCTGGCAAAAAAAAAAAAGAAAAAAACAGAGGGAGCAGAACAAACTCGATGTATATAGTTGACCTCAAAACAATAAGCTACTGTACCACATTACCCGTCCCCTTCCCTCTACTTGCTGATTTTGTTTTTGGAAAAAAATGTTAACCTCGCTGTCATGGTTTTCCTCGTGTTTGGACAACGCCAAAAATACGCCATAGATCCGGCTGTGTGAGCGCATTGCGCACGTCACCGTCGGTCAGAGCACGGGTAAACCCCGGCGTGCGGGCCAGCCGTGTCAGTGGCACGATCGGATGATCCTGAGAGACTCCCGATCCAACTGCTCCAGGATTTGGACAGGCCGTGTCCGATGGCGTCACCAAACGGTGACAGGTTTTTCGTCCCGTTATTTATCTCATCCACCCTCCTCTCCTCTCTCTGCCCCCCGTCCACACGCGGAGGCGGAAGAACTCGGGAAGAAGCCCTCCAGATTCCGTCGAATCCTCCGCCGCCGCCGCTGAGCCCTAATTCCCTCCCGCAATTCCGTCGAGCCGCCGCCGCCTCGGGATCTCTCGATTCCCTCCAATGGCCGACAAGGAGGAGAAGCCGGAGGAGCAGGGGCAGCAGCAGCAGGAGGAGGAGGAGTACGAGAGCGACCTCGACGACGCGCCGCTCCCGGAAGTGAGGCGCCGCGCCGAGGCGAGCGACGAGGAAGAGGAGGAGGGCAGCGAGGAGGACCAGGTGGCCTTGTCGCGGAGGAAGGCCGGATCCGACGCGGACTCCGACGGGCAGGGCGCCGCCGAGGTGTACGGGGAGGAGGAGGAGTACGAGGAATACGGGGAGGAAGTGTACGAGGATTTCGAGCAAGGGCGCGGCGGAGCGGCCGCCGAGGCGGCGCCGAGGGAGGCGGATGGGGTCAACGGGGGAGGGGAAGCCGGGGAGGAGGCTGCGGCGGCGGAGGGAGACGACGAGGAGGGGAAGAAGGAGAGCGAGCCCTTCGCCGTGCCGACGGCCGGCGCCTTCTACATGCACGACGACCGCTTCCAGGAGGCCCGCGGCCGTGGGCGCGGCAGGTTCTGCCTTTTTTTTTCCTTCTCAAATTAATTGCTCAATTTCGCTGATAGTATCTCCGTGGCCATCAAAATTGCCTGTTGGTATACTTACTCTCGGTTTGCAGTTGCTGAATTGTGTTGTGCTGAACTTATATTTTAAATATTCCGTTGTAGAAAAAATAGCTAAGGAAGCAGCAAAAAGTTAGTTAAACAAACAGTAAAGTAGTAACCAAACGTAAGGGGAGGAGTTATCAAAGTCTACCACAATGCTAAACAGAGCCTTAATTGCATCTAATTTCAGCCTGAGGGATTTTAATATTTGGCTAGTTTCATCTAGGTTGCCATAAAAACCTTATCATGTTGACTAGTGTTGTAAACAACTTAGAAGAGACGGCAGTTATTATGCATATGCTGATGCAATGATGTGAAAAGCATTAGGGGGGAGATGTGGCATTTATTTTGCAAAGGGTAGATTGGCTTCAGTTTGAAACAAAATCAAATGCATAAAATGACTTATGCAGTTATACTCACTGAGACAGAGGGAGTATAAATGTCCAGCCATTTATATGGGTGCTAAACTCAAGTGAACTGCCCTCACAAAAAACGAAATTTGATTATGTTTACATAAGAATATTGTTTCTCCACATTCATTAATGTTGAAAGGATGCTTGATTTCATCCTCTTAGCGTTCATGTTGAACCATTGATCCAGGTTTCTATTGCTTCCTAATCTGTCAAATTGTCAATTTCAGAAGAATGCTCGGTAACAGAAATTTGTGGAATCCTAAAGAGGAGCAAGAATGGGTCCATGACAGATATGATGAGATGCATCCACGCGGTTATCATAATGGCAATGTGAGTAGCCGAGTACTATGCTTTCTTATCTTCTAGGCATGTTTTCTTACAAAGATTCTTTTTGGTCGATTGTGCATCCAGATAAGAAATCCAAGAGGCCGCTCTAGAGGGCGTGTTAACGGGCCTGGCGGTAGGACTCGTGGTGTTAGCCGTGGTAATTTCAGAGGCAACAGGTCTCGAACACAGTATCCTGATGGTAACCAGAACTACAGTTATGTTCCAAAGGGATCACAGGTTTCCAATGATAATATGAAGAATGCTAGACCAGATCCCCATGAAAGCGGGAAGAATAGAGCTTCTAAACTGTCTCATGCTCATAATGATGATGTTGATAACTTGAACGGAGTTCCAAGAGAATCTCGCACCTACAATGACAATTCAAGAAGTCACAAGGACACACCAAGAGTAACTCGAGGCAGAGGCTCTAGGCGTTACCAACCGCGTTCGAGGAGTACGACTGAGATATCTTCAGAGCAAAATAACAAGTGGGTGAATGGCTTATTCTTATGCAGCCTTAGCACATTTGTTTTGATATATAGAACTAACATCAGTATGTTTTGTAATCATATTTCAGATCACCGAATCCTGGAAGTGCTTTGTCAAATGCAAAACTGGGTGGATACCAGCCTCAAAATTCAAATTCTCAGCCTGAGCAAGGTTTTCCACATAAGCAATCGTTTGCATCAAACTTGAATTCCGCTTCGCCGCCCTTTTACCCTTCTAGGCCGTCCCACCCACCAGTTGGTCAGACTGGGAATGCACAACCCAGTACTACCAGTAGACCATTCTCACTTCCCAATTCGATGGAGCATGTTTCCCCTACCCCACAGTATGGCCCCTCGCTGAGGGGGAAGGCTTTTGTACCATCTGTTGGGCATGGCAAGTTGGTCGCCGAAGGTGCTATAAAGGGCACGGATAACCCTGGATTGCATTTGGCCCCATCATCGTCAAATAACCAATCCACACCAAGGATGCCAACCCAGATGTCTGGCGCACGATTCAGTAGTACTGATGAAATGCCATCTTCCACACAACCCGCACCTACAGTTTTGAATGAAGAAACTGGAATTTCTTCACCTCGCGGATCAAACAAGGCTATTAGTCAATGGCCAGTAAAGGGACAACATGGTGACCAGGGAGAAGAGCGTGCTTCCTTTTTCTATGCCAGAAGTCAAGTTCCCGATGCTACAGCAAGCCTTTCACTTGGTGACCAGGGTTTCCATGGCACCCCAGCACTCTTTCCAGGTTTGTATTGTTACTCTGTGAAGTACCAGTGTAATAACATGCTGACTTGTACGGGAAAATAATAGAAGTAATTCAACCATCTAAAGGATCTCAATTCAGACTAGAAATGTATAGGCTGACATACATTTTGACGAAAATTATTGAAACCAATCTAAAAAAAGAATCTGTGACATCCTATATGTTTGTCAAGCATGAAACAAACAAACCAACTACTTTGAACACGTACTCCCTCCGTCCAGAAATAACTGACTTGGGTTTGTCTATATTTGAATGTATCTATACACTAAAATGCGTCTAGATACATTCGAATGTAGACAAACCCAAGTCAGTTATTTCTGGACGGAGGGAGTAGTATTATTTGCTAAATATTAAGATTGGTGCTCTATTAAGTTCCATTACAGAGTCATGCCACGGGGTGCCTTGACCAGTAAATTTTAGGTTGCTACTTGATAGATGTTGATTGGCTTCCAGTTTCCATGCTCTATACTCCATAGGCACATAATTATGATGTTGGGTTATCAATTTCTTGGTAAATGTATACCAACCAAGGAAGGGTGCATGCACCATTATATAGCATCCCTTTTTCTATATCTACTCTTGGTGTCTACTTAGTCCTACACAAATTTTATCAGCCTAACTAATACTAGTAACTGTTATCTTTCATACAGTCATGCACCATCCAGGTGGACCTGGTGTTCCTTCGATTGGTATGGCTCTACCAGGATTTGTGTCTCAGCAACAACCTGGTCTCAGCAATTCTGAGATGGCTTGGTAAGGAGTTAATTATCTCGCTAACTTTTATTTTTCTTGGAGCTTAGTTGTGCACTACTGCTGTCCATTGGTTTGATGATGGGGGCATTTGCATTGTTATTAACAGCTTAAGTTTATTATGACTGTAATTTCCATGGTGAAGTTTAACAAAATTTGTTTGGTATTACATGGTTGTATACTGCTTAAACAAACTGGTGTAATGTCATAGCTTTTATTCAGTTAAACCTTACATTCATAATTGGCTCTTAATTATTTCGGCGCTGCTTCTGAATGAAATTAGGCTACCAATATTGGCTGGTTCTGCTGGAGGTTTTGGACCAACTTATGGCTCGCCTTATATTGCCATGAATGGCAGTTATTATCCTCGACCTTCAGAACAGGCATCTTCGCCAGTTTCTCCTAGGTATGTCAGTTCAATACTTCAATGCTACGCTATGATGCACTTGCAGGGCTTTGGTTTATCATTGCAGCTTATATGGAAATATATTGCATCGATTTGATTGTTCATCGTCTTGCGAAGAACACCTGTCCTGGTTTTGATATAGGGTTAAAACTAGAAAGCTAAGGTGTGAGGGTTCTCCAACATATTCGCAACAATGACATGCTATGATTTAATTGTCAAAAACCTTAGTGCTAGGAGTTGTATTTTCTTGTATTTTATCATCTCACCTCCCAATGTATTTTCTTGGTTTATCTTTCAATAGTGCTGACTGTCTAGTCTGAATTCATTATGACTTGTTCTTTTGCTTTGTCACCCATCACCTTGCGAGGTTTATTTTAAATGACACTAGGGTGAATAATTCATTTTATTATCTTGTTTCTTCTATTTACACAGAGAACCAAGTGCAAGTAATGCACCTTCTCAGATGAAGTTGCCAGAAATAACAGGTAAACGAGTTTTGTCTACCTGATTATATTTTATTTCTATTTAGTTTCACTACTCCCTCCGTCCCACAGGGAGGTAGTTGTTTATTTACTCTCTTTTAATTATAGAAAACTTGAAATATTTTGATTCATTTGCCCCTTTTGCAGAGGTTGTAAATGATGAATCTAGTCGACGCCAAAATAAACCTCGCCGGTATGCTAAGAAATATATCCATTCCGCTCGCTGTATGCTTTCTGTTGTAGCACAATTTGTTGACATCATTTTACATCTGGTTACAGATACTCGGAGATGAACTTTGGACAATGAGCATTCGATGATAATCAATGCACATTCATTTGCCAGCTTTGGGTCTTTGCAAGATTCGTGCCAGACCTATCATGTCACAAGCTCTTCCTGCAACCCTGAAACACTTCAGTGTCTGATCTGTAGCACTCTGGGCTATTTACTATCCAGAAAATGCCAGGTACACATCATACATGTTTAGCATGGCCATTGGCCATCGTTGTCCCCTTTCATTTTCAGTTAGTTTAGCTGTTGCTGACCTGTAGTCATGCTCGTTCACTTGAACCTTGAATATTCACCACAATTGTTCAAATGCTTTCACCCAAAAGGATATTTTAGTGCATCACATGATCCCTATGTGCCTTCGCTGGCTAGGTGTTAGTATGGTTTTTGTAGCCAAAACTTGGAGAGGCAGTTACCATGTTTACCACGCTCCTACATCTGCTCCTTTAAACTTGGAGAGGCAGTTATGATATTTTAGTATGTTCATCATGAAAGTCTGACACTCTGCTCCTTTGCAGGTCTGACAGTTGAAGGTATTCCTATGGGCTGCTGCTGCGGTGGTGCCATCACTTTATGAGGTAATACATACATTGTCGACAGCCGGAGGTGTTTAAATTCTTACTTCCCCATTGGAGTTTCACAGTTTTTTTTTTTTGCATGGTTAGGTGGTGGTACCTCCTCGCTGTTGAGATTTGATGATGTGTTGTTATCGGGCATCCCATTGACTGGCAATACACGAGTGGATCTGAAGGATGTGATGAAGAATACGACTGGCCTCCGCTCCGCAAGCTCTTTCCACGGTACAGAAGAGGATTATAAGGTGTTGGGTTTGCTTATGTGCTTGTCTTTGTGGTGCTTGTAAGAGACTTGTGTGTGCTGCATTGCATTCCAAGATATTATTATTATGACGTGAATATAGTGAAGATCGGGTAATATATATATTTGAGCCGTTGTTGACAACTCTATTGTCACGAAGGATGAGCCGTTGTTGACAACTCTGTTGTCACGAAGGATGCTGAGCAATGTGCTGCCGATTCGGAGTTTGGCTTTCAGATGCCGGCAGATACTCATATTTTCTCTACAAAAACACATATGACAAAATAAATAAAGGGATAGGAATGTCAAATGATATCTTCTGAACTTGAAATCTTCTGGATTTCCTGCCGAGAATCCGGAACGTTTGACATCATCACAGTACGATCTAGTCGTACTTTGGTCCAGGCGGGCAGGTAAAGGCAGAGGCATCAATTTGTACCACAGTAGTCCCTGCCTTGCACATTTACTTGTTCATTACTGCGCGGTACAAACAAAACGTACACTGCATAATATATATATGCTCCTGGCGGTACCACCGTGCATGAGCCATGCCGGTACACCACACCGAGAACTCCCATCGGTTCGCGTGCCGTATCGCCACCGCAGTCCGCCTACACGATAATAATGTTTACCATCAGTCCTGTCCATTGATCAGTGCCATCCATCCGCACCTACCCTCGCCCTCGTGGCTTGTCATTTGTCAACATGGTGCTTGTTGCTCGCCTCCGAGAATCTTTCACACTACTACTACGCCTAGGACAGGGGTAGCTAGAATTAGGACAAGGATCGATCGATCCATTGCCATTGGCAGCATGATTGGATTATGTTATCTTTGGAGCCAATGATTAAGCCTTCCTCTCATGGCATTGTCACCTAGTGCATCCGTGCTAGGGTGTCAAGCGGCACCGCATAACAACCCGCGAAGCAAAATATAGGCAAAAAAGGTCTAAAAAGTTAGTAAAATTAAAGAAGGACTAGTGAAAAAGTAGTGCCGCAACCCGCCCCGCTTGACGCCCTAATCCGTGCATGCATCTCCCAGTGTGCATCTCATCACCACAGGCCATGGTCGGACAACTAGTATACCACATGCATGTCTCTTCAGGGAGGTGGTGCCTATTAGTGGCACTAGCGCTTGCCGAGAGCCCGAGGGGTGCACATTGTCACATGGAGAGCGGCAACTTGTCCCCCCTCCTGTAGACATACAAAAGCCAAAACCAAGCGAGAAAACATTCTACATGTGCATTACTGGATGCAGCGAGAACCTGATCAATGTTGGAGGAAACAAACAATTGGGCAGCTACATACTAGGAAGGATCCTTAAGATCGAGTCTAGACGGATACATGCGAACCTAGACAAATCCGAGTCACTTATTATATCGGGACGGAGGAAGTAGAAGATATAGTTGTTGGGATAGTTGTCGTTAGAAAACTAAAGTAACCGGACGGACGGTTCTAGATTCTACTCAGATCGCTATCCTCCGCTCCTAACGTGTCAAGATATATCGCCGCCTGCACGCACTGCAGGCGATCGAGTACATACACGCAGGGTAGGCCTATCACTAGCCATGATGCCCATGTACGTACCAGCAGCTGCCTCCTCACCGATCTCTATCCTGCATCCAGTTGATCGCTCCCATAACTTTGTACCGTCTCCATCATTTACCACGGACGTTACTAGCTAGACTAGATACTCCAATCTCAGGGGGCCCGATCTTGACGCCAGAGAAGCCACACTGCCTGAGGCTGCAGGCCTGTAGCTAGCATGCTCTTTTAAGGACCCGCCGTCTGTCTGTCACTCTCCAAGCGAGCGTGAGTGAGACAGAGGCGCGGCGAGCAGAGGCGGAACGCCGGCGATGAGGCGGCTCTGGCGCATCGGCAGGGTCCTGGACTGCTTCGCCGTCTGCGCGGGCGGCGGCGGCTGCCTGTGCGCGCGCGGGGTGGAGGAGGACGAGGAGGAGGAGGCGGCCGTGGAGAGGAAGGCCCTGGTGATGAGCAGCAGCCAGGTGGTGAGGCTGACGGACCTCGTCGACGGGACGTCCAGGACGCTCGGTTTCCATCTAGAGCCCAAGGTATGTCCTTTGATCGATTCATGAGAATGCGAGATCAGTGTGCTGTGACCGACGATCAGACACGTTTCTTCTTCGCCTCTCATCATCATGTTTCTCCCGCTGTTTTAATTTGCTTGCGCGATGCGGTGGGTGGCGTTGGGCGTAGACGGTGGAGCTTGGGGTGTAGCGTGTTTATGCTGCTCGATAGGTATAGATGAAATGTAGTACAGTACGGCCTGTACGCTAGCTAGTTCATATATAATCGCTCATGAACTTCTCAACATGTAAATTCTGAAATCGCTACTCACTTGGCCTAGAAGGGCGCACGTTTTGCCTACATTTTCCCCGTTCTGTAATGTCTAATCGCCGCAAGCAGCAGCAGTCGCACTTTCCCATTCTGGAACGCGAGGATTTCCATGCCCTGTTTGGAAACAGAGCTGGCCACCTTGCCACACAGCAGGATCATTTCTCTGTCTGGTGCTGCTCTTCGCAAACCGTTGGGAGTGAGACGCATGTGCAACAAAAACAAAACCGTACGTACTAAGAAAAAAAATCTTATGAGAGCCGGTCTATATTTCTGAAGGATAGACTCACCTCGATGCATAGCAGCTGGAGAGTAGGGCTGCATACGTACGCATGCGTCACGATACCGAACATTTAACTCCACAGCTTTTGTGCGTCTGCGTTACTGTCCTGCCAGTGGTACCGTCCACTTTGGATCTCGACACTGCTCCTGCACATCGATATCGTTGGCCGGCGCTGCGCTGCACCCCAGCCTATCCAACGGAAGCCCGCTGCGGTTGGCAGCAGCAAGTGCTGATTAAATCCCTAGTTTACGTACAACCCTCTCTACGCTCCATTCAGACAGCAAGGAGGGAAGCCACAAATGGTTGTTTGTTTATTTATTTATTTTGTGGGAAGATTATGTTTATCGTGGGTGTCACTCTTGTAGATTTATTACAAGTATCGTTGCATATTTAGAATACAAGATTAGTGGAAAGCCATCGGTGCCATCCGATACCAACCATCGTGTGCTAGCTCTGCCCCTAACTGTACGCCGTGTGAGTGAATCTGGCCCTCCATTTCCCCCTCCCACAATCGTCTCCAATGCTTCGACGTTTCTAAGACGGGTAATTTGGTAATTTAGCGAGTCAATATGGTTTGACCAGTTCTAGCCCGTGCGTGTGTGACCCCATCCGATACTCACAATGTCGATTGATCTTGAAATGGGCCGGGGAGCCCATCCTAAACCCCATCGATGGTGCCGGTAGGTTAGATAGTTCTACCCATACTGTGAAAATGCTGACACGAGACGAAAGTCTCGACCCCTCGAGTTCTGATGAGGCATGAGGGGAATGTGCGGCATAGAGCAAATAAACAACATCCCATAAGTTAAGAGGACAACTTTAAGTAGGACCGCGGGCGATGCTAGAATCCAACATATGCTGCCGTCAATCCATTCAAACTATTTTATGATTGTATGATTTTGTTAAGATCAATATAAACTAAAGTGAGTGTTTTAGACAAAGCATAGCTAGATCTTTGATACATTTGGTATCATATTGAGTGATATAAATGTTAGAATATATATAGGACTTAGAGATAGACTAAGACTCATCTTCTTGTACTCCAAGTGTGATATAAATGTTAGAATAAACACTAGTTGGTCAGATAGAAGTTCCAAGTTCATGAAGAAAACAATGTGACACGACGGTCCGCACGGCGCGTTTGGTACCCATATATATATATATATATATTTGAACAGTGGGAGGATCTAGAAGACCCCAGAAGCTGCATAAAGAAACACGTGGCAGGTACAAGAAATCAGGAGGCCATTTACATCGAGCACCCTAGCTAGGCTAGACAAAATAGAAAAGGGCCTCCAAAGTGCAAAAAACACCCTAGGACTAAAAGATAAAAAGCAATCGAGTCCCAGAGAGCCTCCACCACCAAACTCCGGCGACCTCCAGCCAACGGCGAGGTCAGGGTCTCTTGCTCGTGACGCCCATCGAACCGGAGAGGAAACGAAGCCGCCAGCCCTCCCGTACCCGGCGGGGACGAACCACTTGCCAAGAACAGGAGGTCGAGCACCAGCGTCGCGCTTCAGATAAGGGCCTCTCACAGAGGTTGGATCCCAAGGCCGCCTTTCGACCAGAACGGGCAGCAGTCCGACAGCCCTACTGCTGTGGATGTACCACTGCGAGGAAGATCTTGAGGATGCAGCTTCCACAATCTTCAGCTTCGTCTTCTGCATCAAGTCGCCTATCCTCCAATCCCTCGCCACCGTGGCCGGCCGAAAGAGGGGAAGGAGACTCAACGTCGAACACGCCGCCGAAGAACCAACAAGCTTTATTGCCGAGCCGCCGAAAAACAGCTCCTCACTGCAAGCTTCAGCCATTGAAGCTAGAAGAAGGGGTCCGTCCGGCGACCTCCCGACGCCGCTCACACACGCCGCGGAGTAACTCGGAGGCAAGCCACCTTGCTGCCGCCCGCCCGGCACCAACCCCCTCCCCTCGCCGCCATGGCCGGCCGGAGGGGAGACGGAACCAAGACGCCGCTCGGCCAACCACCACCATGGGGGCATCGCCGGGCGAATGGAGACCAGCCGCCTGGCGCCGCATCCAAGCGCACGAGCAGCAAGGAAGCCCAGCTCCCTCACAGAACCGCCTACCTCGCCGGAGATCCCCTCCATCCCCCCGCCACCTCGGCCGACCAGAAGGAGAGACATCAGCAGCAAGACGGAGCGGCCATGAGAGAGGCAAAACCTGGCTTTATTAATGGAGATGCGAGCGGTGAAGAGCCCTGCCGACCCCTCCAACCACCGGAGATCCTCAGCAGCCAGCCACCACCACAAGATCCGCAGGATCCGGCCAGGAGAAGCCTGCGATCTACTCCAAACACCTGGCATAAAGCCAAAAACCGAAGATATACTATCTACACCTACGCCGGCGCCTTCCCCTCTCCATCTCCGGCCGGCAGAACCGCCAGAGAGGGGTCGGGGTTGGCCCGGAGAGCCCCGGTCAACGAGCACTCAGGAAGGGGATGGGGGGAGAGACGTGGGGAGAGACGTAGGAAGTGATCCTCTAGTGTTAGTCGGTACCCATATGGTGGTAACCCGTGTGAAAAAAAGAATCTTCCACTTTTGTTAATGTTAGTGTATTGCCAGTGACATGAGGCTTTGCCTTTCGCACATGTATGTGTGCTGCTACACATGCACGTTGCACATGTGCAAGGGGGATATTTCGAACCACACATGATAGATATTCTCATTCCATCCTCAGATCCTCGGCCAGTGAACCAAAAGTTGATAAAAATAACAAAGCAATTCGGACAATTTATTTACCTTTTCATCCTAGCCGAATAATCGAAGCCCAAATGTTTCCAAACAATTTTTCATGTACTTCCTCGATTTTGGATTTATATTATCTTTGCAAATTGGATGCCGGCGAAAAAGCGTGCGTGCACATGTAGACGGTTTGATCCGACCAACAACCTTTTCCAGCGATGAATGGACGATGAACAGTTCCGCCACGGTAGAAAAATGTGGAGTACTACCCAGACAGCTTTCTGTAAAGTGTATGACTAGCATACAGGAAACCTTTTTTCTCTAAAACAGTAGCAATGTACATGTGATCTTCTGTCAGTCATGGAAAATGTGTTTCACACGTCCAATTTTTCTTTCCTATTTTCCTTAAAAAAATAAAAGATCGTGTAACCTTGGCCATTTTTGGTTGGCGTTGGGTTTGATTCTAGTAGTACTGTATTTTTCCTTTGAGAATGTTATTAAGTCGTGTTTCGCTTCTCACTGACTGTACCCGTGATTCTGCTGCTGCAGGGGTGACGTCGTACGAGGTAGATCTGGAGCGGAAGAAGGTGGTGGTGACCGGGGACGTGACGCCATTGGAGGTGCTGCAGAGCGTCTCCAAGGTGAAGCTCGCCCAGCTCTGGATGCCCACTCAGCGATGCTAACCTAGTCGATCACCGACGTGAACAGACGCACACCGCCGGAGACCATTTTTCTCCGACGCGAAAGCCTACTACCATTCGTTCCATGGAAAAGGCGTCTCTGGAGTTTGGACTCGTGCGTGAACCAAAGAGAACGGAGCAGCGAGGTTGTACCGAACATTAACTAGACTGATTTTGTGTATCTATATATGTTACCCTACACGTGGTGGTAGTTTTGCTCGCGGTTGCAAATAAAACTACTATTATAAAAAGTAAATTTAAAACCAAATTTTAAAATGTTCAAAAGTTCTGAAAAAAATCTCACGTGTACATACGGACACGTTGTCTTCGTACACAAGTTTCCGGGAAATAAACTTTTTATATGACTTGTCATTTTACATGGGACATAATTTTTTCTCTCGAAAACTTGTGTGCACACGTGAAATGTGTAGATACATGCGGATTTTTTTATTTTTTTTTTGAAATATTTTCATGAGCTAAATTGGATTTCCTACTATCCTACCGCTGCCATCCTGCATATCAATATCATTGGCCAGCCGGTGCCACTCTAGGCATGGTAGATAATGCTGACAATTTCGATACCAAAAAAAATAACTATTTCTGTATCCTACTAAGACTTGCACTACTAAATTTAGCCGAACGCTCGAAACACTGCTCATTTTTACCCACTTTAAAACCAGCCTCACCAGTAAACAAATGGTGTTTTTTTTTGCCGGTCCACTTCTTTTGACCGTTCGTGGCATAACACCTGTGGGGCGAGGCCCACTAAAAGCTTATAGGAGGCACCGAGTATAAGCTTTCACCCCGGGTGACCTTATCTTCTTTCTCCCCTCCCCCCGCTACAGTTCCTAGAGAGAGCTTCGCCTGCCCCGGGTCGTGCCGACGCCGATCACGCTGGCGCCGCCGGTGGAGAGAGGCGGAGGCTCGGCGCCGGTGGCCCCCTGTATATAGTAGGGTTTCAGTGTGGCCTAGTGCCGGCAGTTTACTTTTTGCCAGGAGGCTTGCGTCGGTCTCGCGGGCCAGATCCGTCGCGTGTGGCTGCCCTTCTTCCTTCTCGCCGGCGCGGCGGCGTCGGCGCGGTGGAGGGGCTGTCTCGCCTCTAATAAGGCCCGGTTGCAGCGGTGGGGGAGGCTGCGGGTGTTGCCCCTTTTCTCGTCAGGCCATGGAGGCGGGGGCGAGCTGGGGTGCTGCGGCCGACAGCGGTCCTGTCGTTGCAGTTTTGTGTCCCCTGTTCTTGCGGTGGCGCGTCTGCTCTCCCTCCTCCGGTCGGCCATGGCGGCGAGGGGTGGTTGGGTCGGAGCGGGGCGGTGTCCGTGGGAAGGGGGCCTCGGATTCTGCCTCCTAGCATGGTGGTGTGACGGTAGGAGGCCGTGGTGGATGGCTCCCGGTGCGTTTCAGAGGTCGAAGACGCCGTGGATGCGACTCCAAGCAAATCCGCGTGATAAGTGCGCTTTGGGTGCTCGAGTAAGCTTGGTTGCTTGCTGCCTCGCCTTGTTTCTCTTGGCCGGCCGTGGCGGCGGGGGAGAGGACGGTGGTGGCAGCGAGTGCCAAGCGTGGCTCAAGTGCTCCGGGGAGTTTCGGTTGCTCCCCTTCGGGCGTGACCTTCCTTGCTGCTTCGACTTTCTTTGCCCGACTTCGCCCACCCGTGGCAGGAGTGTGTTGCTGGAGTGCGGGTCGTTCGTCATCGACGGAGTTTGCAAGGATTCTTGCGCCGGGGGTTTGCTAGAGCCAGGAAGCGACATCGGCGAGCATTATCTTAGCGGCTGTGTGCCGCAGGATAAAGTCGGTGAGCTCCGGCACCTTTTCAACCTCCATTAGAGGCCCTTCTTCGGGTCAGCGGCCGCGTTTAGCGTCGACAGTGAAGCAAGTGGTTTCGTCCCTGCGGTGGTGCTCAGTGGTGGTGCAGCTGACCTCCGGCTCGATAGAGGAGATAGGGATGGGCCTGATTGGATTTCTTATCTTTCAGCGGGGTCTTATCCGCATGAAAGGGGGACTTATGAATTATTTTTCTTTCTTATGGGGTCTTCTGTAATCTTGTACACCTCCTCTGTGTGTGTTTAATACAACGCTTCCAGGCCCTTCGGGGCTCCCTGTTGAAAAAAAAGGAAAAGAAAAAAGAGTATAAGCTTTCACGCATCATGCGAAGGTGGCAAAATTTCATGCATGGTCCCATGGCGCTCTCATACACATCCATGCCGCTTGCCTTACACGAATTAGCGCACACTCAGTGGTGGATAATGTAAGAAACCATCCTACCCCCCTCAGCTCCACGCGTCCCCCCTCACCTCCCTCTTCTCTGAGCGGTGCCCCACCGGTACCGGGCCGTCCCCGAGCTATCTCCACCGATGTTGTCGGTTGGAGATGGCGAAGGGGAGGCGCCGGAGTAGATAGGATAGGTAGTTGTTGCGGCTGGATGCCGGGAGTGGGCGTTTTTCCCGTAGTTAGAAGAGTATCTCGAGATCTGAGCAGCCAAATCTGCGGCTTAGGGTTGCTCGCCGGTGCGCTTCGGATTCTTGGTGGTCAGAAGACGGTGGCGTCGGACACCTCTTCTTCGAATAAAGCTGCTTGCGGTGCTCCTTCTGCTGAGTCCCCGCTTGATTTGGTTCCTTCTCTGGCCGGCCGTGGTGGCGGGGGGAGTTGGACGTTTTCTGGCTGATGGCGAAGCGGTGGAGCGCCTCCGAGCTACTCCTGGTGGCTGTCGAGCAGCGTCAGGAGGTCACCCGCCCCCTTCGCTCTCTATGCTCCTGTGGTAGGAGCTATAGAGGGTTTCGGTGGTTGCGGCGGTTCGGTCATAAAGCTCGGTGGTTCTTCGGCGGCGTGTATGGCGTTGAGCTTCCTATCCTTCTCTCAGCCTGCCGTGGTGGCGAGGGACAGAAGGGAAGGCGCCTCGATGCGGAAGACGAAGTTGAAGACCGTGGAAGCTGCGCCCTCTAGATCTTCCTCGCAGTTGTCCATCGGTAGCATGAGGGCTGCCGGGCTGTTGCCCGTTCTAGCCGAAAGGCGGCATCGGGATCAAACCTCCATAGGAGGCCCTTCTCTGAAGCGTGGCGCTGACGACCTCCCGTTCTTGGCAAGTGGTTCGTCCCCGCCTAGTGTGGGAGGGCTGGTGGCTTCGCTTCCTCTCCGTTTCGATGGGCGTCACGAAGAGACCCTTTTGATCTCGCCGCCTACTGGAGGTCGCCAGAGTTTGGTGGTGGAGGCGCTCAGAGATTTGATTGCTTTTTATCTTTTAGTCCTAGGGTGCTGTTTGTAAGTTGGAGACCCTTTTTTGTTGTTTCTAGTTTAGCTAGAGTGCTTTATGTCAAAGGTCTCTTTATAATTTGTACCTGTTCGCAGTTTCTGGGGTCTTGTAAACCCTGTTAATCGTTAAAAAAAAACCTTCAGTGGTGGATACAGTTTTGACCGCTCGTCTGCCTGCCGCTTTCCCTCTCGTGCCTAGTCTATTCCACTGCATCCTTAGTCTAGTGATCAATGACCCGCTAGTCGCGCGAACGCTCCTCAGCCGCCATTAATTCCGACCGATCGAAGGAACCTATTGAGTGGCCCATTCCCTCCTTCTTGTATCCGCACCGCCCCTGACCTCCTCTTCCGCTCCTTGCCGCCCACACCTAGTCCGCAGACCTTTGCATGGCTCATAGTGGCTCTACCCCCGCTCGCGGCGCTCACGGCAGTCGCTCCACCCCCGTTAGCGTCAGCAACTCCATCTGCCGCCGCCAGAACATCTATCCATCGTTTTTTGAATCGAGCGAGGGTGCATCGTATCCGCACTCGGATCCTCCGGGATCGAGCAGGATTCCTCCGAGCTCTAGCAGAAGCCGCAATGGCGGCCACCACTGGTTCATGTTCGATGCCGATCTCATTCCTTTCATCAATCTTTAATACAATGAGGAGTGCGACACCTGTGAGGCTCTAGCTTGGTCTAGTGCCAACTTTGATGCCATAGAGCAGATGAAGAAATGTTGCGAAGCAGCAATAGCTCGCAGAAACTCTAGCTGGTTCTGTGGCCGACGCTAAAGCGGAGCATGCCAGAGCCACAAAGTACATAGAGTACCTGCGTACAACTCTGGCCAAGTCGTTGGCACAACACAAGGTGCAAGGCAAGGGCAATAATCTGATGGAGGTTTCCTGCGAGGATGACCACAATGATGATGTTGACTAGGCACTATTGTGAAGTGAGAAATAGTTCTAGTTGGTCTATGTATAATTATGTTAGAGAAGTTAGTTAAAAATCGTAGTACTAGTTGGTTTTATGTCTAATTATGGCAGAGAAGACATTGTGAAAAATTTGAATGAGTTTTATGTTTATGCAAATTTTAATTTTAAATCCTGCTTCACACCATTTTGTTTCTACCTCATGCTCTACGATCCGAGGACAAAGAAGGCTAGGTCAATGATTGGTCTATGTCTCAGAGTGGAAATCACACGATGGCAAAGGCATGCCATAGAGTCTTCAAGGTTCCGCTCGTTCCACCATAAGGTCAATCTACCATTAACTATGGAGCACAAGTAGGAGTAAATGGCATTGAGATGTGAGATGTAGCAAACACATAAACCATTAATTGTGTGGGGTAGCGTGTTATTGTTCTGTCGAACAATGTGTGCATTAAGAGAGCATGCTCTAGATGCGAATTGGTACAATGCACACGCATAGAGCGTGCTCTTGATGCTAAATCACTAATTCCATGGCTCCCTTCATGATAATATGACCAAATTTTGCACATAGGTACATCTTGACATGGAAAATAGAAGTGATAATGGGAGTTTCAAACCTTTTGTCACTAAAAGATGATTTTTCATTTCATTAGTGTTAATTGGGTTTATATTGTGTAGTAACTACATAAAATACGGGGCAAAGTAGCACCACTCAAAATTTCAAAATATTAGAACACATCAGATGGAAAAATCCCGGAGTTGAAGATTTTTGTCAAATTTTAACTAGTTTTCCCTATTTTAATGATTTTTTGGGGATTTTCCAAACTTTCTCAATTTTGGTTCCGAATTTGGCAAATTTTAAGATGCCCAAATAGGGTGCTATGCAATACCCTGAAACAAAGTTAAAAAGGATTTGACAATTTGCTATGAATCCTCGTGCAACCAATTTGTGACGGCATATAGTCCTTTTTGTGACGTACTTGCTAGAAAAAATATGAACTTGAGTTAACACACCTTTTAAAGTCAGTAATCTTGAGTTGACTTCTGTTCATATTCACACCTTTGTTTTGGCACGTGCCTAGACTACATAAGTAGCATATGTGCCTCCACCCTCTCCTGTCTACCTCCCATTTGTTTCTTTCATCCCCTCCTTACCGTCTCAGTTTGACACTGTCTTACTCTCCGCTCTGTTTGATGGAAATATACCTTAGAGGCAATAATAAATGTATTATTATTCATATTTCTATTTCATAATTAAATTTATTGTTCTATGCTGTAATTGTGTTAGTTCTGAATAATGTGTATTTGGAGAAAAACCCTAATACATGTGTGGAGTATAAACACCGATAAGATATCCCTAGTCTTGTCTCTGAGACTTGTTCATGTATCAATGTTAGTCCCGATTTTCTGGCTAGGGGCAAGATGGCAAAGTGTTGTGGAGTTGCCAATGATATATGAGATCAGAGTTGTTGGAAGAACAATGACGATGGATAGACCAAACATGATATACTGTGAAACGTATCATCAATAATTGTTATCGGTAGTTTCTCATAATAAACAATGTATTTCCTTCATGAAAGATCGTTAGACCATAATACACATATGAACTTGGATACAATATGGATGTGGTAGGATTCTTCAAACGTTACATAGAAAAAGAGTAATCGTAAAGTCCGTGTTAGCTTTTACCGGATGGTACGCCAATAATTCACATGGTGTGTTTACGGGAATTTCTACTCCTCGCGATGGAGAGATACACTCTGGGCCTACTCATGTACTATGATGCATCATCGTCTGGCCGAACAGCGATCAAGTTGTTGATCACAGGGACACCGATAGTACGGTATGAGTAAAGAGTACATGCCAGGTAATGAGGATAACCGTGTTTCTTCTCGGGCAATGTAAAGTATCGACGAAGCAATATGATATGTATCGGACATAATACTACGGTTCACACGATAAATATCTTCACATTATTTGCAGGGATTACTACGTGTATCAAGACACTAATACTATTCATTATCGCGGAAGGAGTTCCGGACATGTCCATAAATATCCGAACCTACAGGGTCACACACTTATGACATTATCAATATTTAGAATGTGAGTGCGATTAAGATATTTGAATGAACGAATTCCGACAGGCTGTTTTGGAGTGTCTCAGAATATTTTGGAGGAGTCTGGGACATTGATACCTTCGATCCGGATTACAGATGTAGTATAGCTTCTTTTTCCCTAGTAGACCTAGGTTATTGAATACTCGGGAAGCAGATACGTAGTGAAGTTACTTTAATGGACCTTCGGAAGTTTTAGAATTCCTTTTATATTTTTAACGGGCAAAGAGTTTGCATCTTTTTATTGTTGGTGATGATGGGAGAGAGGGCCTAGGGCGTTCGGTTTTCACCTGTTGTTGGGCAAAACATCTGATGGAAATAAAAGATAAAGATAAAGTGTGCATGTAATTGTTAGAGCAAGATAAATTATATGTGGGCAGTGCATCCATAATTGCTATTGCCTCCATAACCGCTTATAGCAATAACTTACTAGTCTCATCCATAGAAGAAAAAGAACTAATGATATGCATAGTGATGTCACTGTTAATCCCAAGTAAATCCCTCACATACAGCCGTACTACCCCTTCTGTCACTGGGTCCCCAGCCTGCAGATCAGTCATTACTCATACTCCCTATACCTAGCTCAATCCTCGGGGTCTTGGGTACCTGACAAGTCCTTAGATTCAGGCAAGAGAGGATACAATAATTATCATGTCATACAAACTAATACATGATCACATCTATAATAAATAACATGCACAAACGCTACATGGCTAGACCGAAGCCCTTAGCCCAGAGAGAATTACTCACACATAGAGATGAGATCAACAATCACAAACATTGAATGAAAATCATAAGATTGATAGCAATAGTCTTACAATATCGCCAATCAAAGAAGAGATCTACTATTACAAGTGGTGAAATATGGCTATGGAGATGGAGAAGAGTTTTGAGATCTGGAGGCGATTGGTGATCTGAGACAGAGACTTTTGGGCGAGGCTGGCTTCTTTTCTCGTCACCCGAGGCTTCTTTATATAGGGGTCCCTTCACAAAAGTTGTTCTATTTGACCTAATGGTGGCGGCGCCAACTATATGACCGGAACTATACGGCCAGAATTTTGCTCCGGTTGTATAGGTGGTCGTTAAAGCATCTGCCTCCGCTTCACGGCTCCTGGTTTCTTATGGTTGTTGGAAATATCGTATCTTTGAATTTAATGTAGTGATTCCCATCTTCAAACGATATTATCTGCACAGGAAAAATATATAAAAAAGGATTGCATACCCCTTTGAATATTAGGCATTAGTGACAGGGTTTAGAGAGATATTTCATAAAAAATATGAACATTATCCAGTTTAAATATGGACGTGGATGGCTATATTTCAGATCCATCAACCTCCCCAAGCTTAAACTTGATCGTCCCCGATCAAGAAAATCAAAATCAAAAAGGAACTCAGCATTTAAACTGAAATAACGAGATGGTGATCTTACTCATGATTGGTAGTCTCATGTTTTCTCCACTTCATAAATCTGAAAAACTTCAGCATAGAGTAATGCCAAACATACCACACGGGTTTTATGCATCCTTATAGTGCAGCAAAAATATTGTTAACATGGATGATTCAAATGAGTAAACTTTATTCCATGTCATGTAATCAACTGATAGGCTTGCCCTTGAACAATAAAGTATAATCATGTGAGTTGAGAGTGTGAGAGTTGTCATTAAAAGAATATACACTAGAGTATCTCAATTCTCCCACATCAATAAATCAACACTTTTCAAGCACTACTTTTCTATTCATTGTCCTTCAAGAATTTCAGTTTTTGAATAATTGAGAGCATGCCAAAGATTTTTATTAGTTTATCAGGCTGTGATGGACACTCGTGGCATCACTAAGGTTTTTATTCCTTTTACATAATGATTACTCATAACAACCAGAGGAGTCATTCCATCATGATTATAGCTACCCGGGAGTGCCAAGAATCTTACCCACTATAGCATTGCTGCTACATGTGTTTAATCAACTCATAGCCGAAATCTAGGAGTTTCCTCCATGAAGATAGTTCATAGGCCAGCGGAGTTGTTGGCATCCCATGAAGTTTGACATGCATAAAGCTATATCATTCTTATGATTAACAAGTCAAACTTTGGCATGCTCACAAAAACCACTAAACATTAATTCAATCAAACAAATCCTTTTAAAGAGATATATCAAGTCAATCAACATTTTCAGTGGCGTTGAGTATCTCTAGAAATAAGCCTTCAAGACTAAGCACTACAACATCCAAACCTTCAATTGTGAGACTTTTTCTTATTACAATTGTTTAGCAATTTTTAGGCAAGACTTGGTTAATTATGAGAGTTGGAACAAAATGTACCCAACCAAATACTCATGCAAACAGAAATCTTTCTACAATTCAAAGACTTACTGCACCAATATAATATCACGATATTTACTACTAACTAGCATGGGTTTCTCAAACTTCAAAAGTGGGGAGTCATAAGGCATACCTCTCATGTTTGGTTCCACTTTTCTCTTCCTTTTTTATTTGCTTCTTGGAAACTCGAAGTCGATCCCTCTCCTGCAAATACATGAAAACCTTGAGGCAAAAAGAAAAGAAAGAGGGAAAATAAGGAAAAATGGAGAATTTTTTGTGGTTTTTAAGAGAGGGAGTTTAAAGAATAGAAAATTGGCGGCAAAGCTCGGCTAGAAAATCTCGAAAGCAAATAAAAAGAACTAAAAAAATAAAGTTTTGGGGAAACCAACACGAGTGCTTATAAACTCAAATTAAAAACACCATAAAAGCTAATGAACGCCAAATAAATATACACGAGGAAACTTCCCCAAGCTTAGGCTTTTGCAAGCCCTTCAAATCATTGTGGTGGCGGGAAAAAGTCATTACTCCAGTTCACAAATTGAGTTGAGAGGTTACTAGTTGTTTCTCGGAGGTTCAAAGAGAGGCTATGCATCCTCTCCACAGTCCCTCCAAGTTCTTGGAAGTCTTGGTATGTAGCGAACTGGGTTTGTGGTTGCTCCTCTTGATAAGGAACTTCTTGCTCCTCCTCTTGGTCCTCATCCTCCTCCGGAACCTCCTCCTCGGGTTGGTGTGCTCAACCTGCAAGTCATATAGCAAACGTCCTTCCTCGATAGAGAAAAGACCATTAGGCATAGGAGCGGGGTAGAGATTCCCCGCTCCAGCAATATGCAGGTAATAAACACCACCTCCCCTAGTGAGCATTCCACAAGCTTTTAAAGTAGAGAAACAACACGTCGCTCACCTAGCACGGGTTGCAACTCACCTAGGTCGATGCCTAGGGCAGTGGAAAGCACAGTGATGACGCCTTCACCTATGATTGGTCTTTGGCTTTGGGAGGCTTGGTGCTCCAAGTAGCACACAAGGATGACGCCCAAGTTGAGTGACAAGACGCAGTTGATGTAAGCAGCCTTTGCAAGGACTAAGATGTCCTCCTCGTTGAGTCTCGTGAACTCATTATGTGCCTTCAAGGTGTTAGCAATAACATAGAACAAATAACGAATTGCAGGATGTTGAATATTCTTCCCCTTGCTTACTCTAGTAGTGAAACTCATTTCATTATAATATTGTTCAGGGGAAGGGTCTAAGACAGTAAAGGATGCACGTAAGGCATTAACATCATTGTTTGGTAAATTAAAACATGCGCACCATTCATCTAATGTTAAAGTGTAGTTGTTGTTCATAAGTCAGAAAGAAATTGTGTCCTCTCCTTGCCATTGTCTAACGGTGTTTTGCAACGAACTTAGGAATTCAATAGTTAAGCAGTGATAGGTAGGCACATCATTATACACAAAGTTTTGCAGGCCAGCTCTATTGCAAAGTAAATTGAAGTCATCAGAAATACCGAGTTGGTTCAATATAATGGGGCAAGCCCACTTGGTGGCCTTCACTTTGCGGTTCTTGATCTTGTTGAAGCGATCACGTTGGGGCTCATCCCTGAACAGCTCGAGAAGCGCTAGCGGTGGCACGAGCACGAGTTTGGCTCCTTATGTTCATCATCTAAAACATTGAAGAAAGATAAAAAAAACTTTTTGATCCAACAACAGTAAGTACAACATATTCCTCATTATAGCACACTAAAGAATCTCCTCAAAATAGTAATCTAGGCAAGAAAATCATGGCAATTGGTTCATAGTAGGTATCACCCTAGATTGATAATGACAATAGATCTAAGATGAATTTGCAAAAAGTATGGAGGACCGGAGGAGAAACATACCGTAGATCACTTGTGTGCGAGGAAATCGAACGAAATTGAGTAGAGATGAAGATCTCTTGAGGGTTTGACAGAGTTTAGAGGTAGGAAAGAGAAAAAGGATTAAAGTTTTGGAGTTGGAGGTACCTTCCTGTATGTTTTTGTGGTCGGACGCAACTATACGGGCGCAACTATTCGGCCAGAACAATGCGTTCCCGCCGTATAGTTGGCCTTCTGTCAAAATTTTAGGGTTTCCTCCTGGCAGCGTAGCTATACGACCAGAACAATATATTCCCGCCCTATAGTTGGTCGTCAAATTGTCTATCCCTGGGAAGGAAAATATACAAAGTCATCGATATCTATAGGATCGGAACTATACATCCAGAATTTTTATTCCCGCTGTATAGTTGGTCGTTAAACTCTCAGTATATTAGAAAAGAATTTGTACGAAGACACTGATATCTATACGACCGGAGCTATATAGACGGAATTTTTATTCTCATCGTATAGTTGGTCATTAAACTCTCAGTATATATGAAAGAAAAATTATCGATGACAAAGATATCTATACGACTGGAACTATACGGCCGGAATTTTTTATTCCCGCTGTATAGTTGGTCGTTAAACTCTCTGTATGCATACAAAAATATGTTTCTTCAAAAATTATTTCTTTTCTTGTAACTTAGTGATATATCTTGTTTTTGGTAGAAAATTAACAGTAAATATTATCGACCAACAACAGCATGAATAACAGGATTTTTAGTACTATCGAACTTCTTCTTCTCAATTGGAGTTTTCTAGCACTCTTTATTGAACATAAACTTAAACCAAAACTTAAAAACTTTAGTCAAACCTTTATTTCATATGGGCTGCCTCCTATAAAGCCCTCTTTTATGGTCAATAGCTTGACCTCAATGTTGCTCACTTAGGCCAGATGGGTGGAACACCCACTCTAAAGTAGTTGGCCTTTAAAGTGATGGCATCATTTTCATCATGCTTGGCTTTCTTCTTCTTGGGAAAATGAATAACAAAAGTATCCCGCAAAGGCAATTGAAGATTCATGTTCCCTTCATATAGATTAATCAAAGCCTAAATAGTTCTTAAGAAAGGATGGCCTAATATAATAGGAGCAGTAGCATCTTCAGGCATGTCAACAATAACAAAATCAATGAGAGCAGGACAGTATTTAATGTATACTAAAGTATTCTCCTTAATTCCTACAACTTGTTTGTAGGTGGAATCTGCTAGATGCAATTTTAACTCGGTGATCTCAAAAGAGCCAAGATTTAACTTGTTAAAAGACTCTTTGGAATTGTTGAGACGCTTGCACCTAGATCACAAAGTGCAGCTATCTCATTGGTTCCAATTTTAATCTTAATAGTAGGCTCAAATATGTCATCAAGCTTTATAGGTAATTTTTCAGCAATTTTATTATATTCTTCCTTAAGCTCACGTACCTTAATTGCTACCTGATTAACAAAGTGTTGGTACATGCCTTTCTCACTACCTTCACTTACCAGAATCTTAACGTTGATCCTTTTTATGAGATCTTCACAGGTATAACTTGGTGAAGGAGCATTACTATAATCAAGTTCTTCAGGCTCCTCCCTTTGGATTCTCATCATTTTGAGGTCTTCAACAGGATTGTGCTCAGCTTTCCCTGCAAATTTAGCTAGAATGAGAGTTTGACTCTCGGTTATCTTACCTAGCTGTGCCTCGACGATCCTCGTTCTTTCTTGGAGGGCCTGCAAATCATTTCTCAAACTAACAACTTGGTTAGATAATTTACCAAGCATAGCATCATGGTTCTCCGTTATTTTAACAAGAATATTGTTTTGTTCATTTTGTGAGTTTATAAAAGACTTTAGTGTTTCTTAGACACTACCATTACTAGTTCCCATATTATTATTAGAGATACCTGCAGGACTAGAATAATGTTTCTGAAAATTAGGATTATAATTCTTCTTCCAAGCAGTGTTATAATTATTACGAGCAACGAAGTCTATTTTTTCAATATTTGTTTCAAGGATAGCTCTTATCTGGGTTTCCTTACCTTTTATGGCTAGTATGAGCTCATCCAAGTTAGCATTGAGTTCTTCATTTTCTTGTGTTGAGATGGAGTTCACCTTCTTCGTGCTTGATCTATCCACATGCCATTGGGCATGGTTGTCTTGCATATTATCTAGCAACTGCTTTGCTTCGGTAATATGTTTACCCATAAATGTTCCTCCAGCTGTAGTATCAAACATAGACTTAGATATAGGGTTAAGAGCATTATAAAATAGATGGAGAATTAACCAGTCTTCCATCCCATGACTAGGACAGTTTCTCATGCATTCTTTCATCCTCTCCCATACAAGCGCTAGTGGCTCACGCTCTTCCTGTCTAAAACCAGTAATATTAGATCTGAGTTGCATAGTTTTTGCAGGTGGGAAGAATTTAATCATAAATAAATAAGTACATCCCACCCATGATGTAATAGTGTTTTTAGGAAAAAATAGCAACCATTCTTTTGTTCTTCCTCTAAAGAGAAAGGAAATAGACGCAATTTGACCACATCGGGGTCAACGTCTTTTATACGCATCATATCACATATTTCAGTGAAAGTATTCAAGTGCATATCCGCGTCTTCAACATCAGAGCCTACAAATTGATTCTGTTAAACCAAACTTAAATAGTAGGGCTTAATTTCATAGTGATCAGCAACAATTGCTAACTGAGTAATAGGAGTATGCAAATAATCATTGTTGGGAGTAGCAAACTCCCCAAGCTTCTTTTCAGCCATATTTCCTATGTTTTTGGGTTTTCTTAAATAGAGAATTATAATAGTAAAAGCAAGAATTTAAAGGCTAACTAATTTTTTTGGTCTATCAAATAAAGACTGAAAGCAAACTAACAAAATTAAAAATAAGAATTAAAACTAGCAAGGTTCCTAATAACCTCACTAGGGTAGCTATTGCTTCTCCAGCAATGGCACCAGAAAAAAGGGTTAATACCTTTGATCCGGATTACAGATGTAGTATAGCTTCTTTTTTCCTAGTAGACCTAGGATATGAAATCCTCGGGAAGCAGATGCGTAGTGAAGTTACTTTAACGGGCCTTCGGGAGTTTTAGAATTCCTTTTGTGTTTTTACTGGACCAAGAGTTTGCGTCTTTTTGTTGTTGGCGGTGATGGAGAGAGAGGGCCTAGGGCATTCGGTTTCACCTGTAGCTGTGCAAAACATCTGATGGGAATAAACGATAAAGATAAAGTGTGCATGCAAATATTAGAGCAAGATAAATTATATGTGGGCACTGTATTCATAATTACTATTGCCTAGGCAACCGCTTATAGTAATAACCTACTAGTCATCCATATAAGAAAGAGAACTAATGATATGCATAGTGATGTCACCGTTAATCCCAAGTAAATCCCTCACATACAGCCGTACCCCTTCTGTCACTGGGGTTCCCAACCTGCAGATCAGTCATTACTCATACTACCTATACCCGGCTCAACCCTCGAGGGTCTTGGGTACCTGACAAGTTCTTAGATTGAGGCAAAAGAGGATACAATAATCATTATATCATACAAACTAATACATGATCCCATCTATGATAAATAACATGCACAAACGTTAAATGGCTAGGCCGAATCCCTTAGCCAAGGAGAATTACTCACACATAGAGATGAGATTAACAATCACAAACACTGTAATAAAATCATAAGATTGATAGCAATAGTCTTACATTGTTTCAATCGAAGAAGAGATCTACTATTACAAGTGGTGGAATATGGCTATGGAGATGGAGAAGGGTTTTGAGATCTGGAGGCGGCTGGTGATTTGAGGCAGAGACTTTTGGGCGAGGCTGGCTTGTTTTCTCGTCGCCTGAGGCTTATTTATATAGGGGTCCCTTCATGAAAGTTGTTCTGTTTGACCTAACGGTGGCAGCGCCAACTACGACCGGAACTATACAGCCGAAATTTTGCTCTGGTCGTATAGTTGGTTGTTGAAGCATCTGCCTCCGCTTCACGGCTCCTGGTTTGTTCTGGTTGTTGGAAATCTTGTATCTTTGACTTTAATGTACATCTTCAAACAACATTATCTACGCATGAAAAATATAAAAATAAAGCATTTCATACCCCTTTGAATATTAGGCATTAGTGACAGAGTTTAGAGAGATATTTTATCAAAAATTTGAATATTATCCAGTTTAAATCTGGACGTGGATGACTATATTTCAGAGCCATCAGACATCACCAAGAATGGGCGGAATTGTTCCGGACATGTTATGGAAGACATCAAGAATATTTTAGGAAGGTTCCTGAGTTAATTCGAAGGTGTTCAGAACTTTCTGAAAAGCTTCGGAATAAATATTCATAATTAAAATTAATTATCCCGGTGTTGGCACCATGGGCCGAAGGGGTCGCATGGGCCCCACCAGGCTACGAGCATGAGGAAGGGGGAAACCCTGGTTGAGTCGGCTAGGGCCTCCCTAGGCCGGTGGGTGGAGAGGGGGCAGTGGGGGAGGGAGGAGTCCATCTAGGACTCGTACTCCCTCCGTAGTCGAGTTGGAGGACGTAGTAGGATTCCTACTTGGACTATGAGTCCTATTTCTACTCTCTCTTTAAATGAGTGGAGAAAAGGGAAGGGAAGTCCTACTAGGACTTGGAGTCCTACTTCTACTCTCTCTCTCTCTTTCTCTCTCTCTCTCTCCATCTCTCTCTCTCTCTCGGAGAGAGACTAGCCGCTCATATACATGGGGGCAGGGCTAGAGGCACAATACACAAGTTCTTGCAGAGCCTCGCCCCAGCCCTACCCACCATTGTTGCTGACCCGCCACGCCGCCGCCCTCTGCCGGCCATCGCCGCCGCTGCCAGTCATCGCTGCCTTGGCATTTTGGTGCTTTTCTTCCACCCCTCTGCTGCATTGACATAGTCTTCATGGGGAGATAATTCTTCTACTTCACGCTAGAGAGCTACTCATCTTCTATCTCCTTCTAGATCCAATCTAGCCAGATGACAAAGTGCTGGCGGATCTTCATCGACATGTTCCGCTTTGTCCGTCAGCTTGATCTCACTTTGACATGGTGCCATTCTTGTTGGACGTGTGGATACCGGTGGAGGTGCAAAGTGTGGATCACTTGACCGTTGGAGCCGTTCGTGGCATAATACATCTCCTCATGACTCGCTAAGGCTTATTGTCGGGATCGACGCACGACCAACCTCGTCATCGACAAACTTCCACTAGGTTCGATCTTTGAGGGTATGATTTGTTACCTTCTCCCTCGCATTCGATTTTGATTATGCGCTAGAATTTTTTTGTTTTGTGTAGCGTGTTCCCCAACAACGCTTACCTCTTTCCCAATCCTTAGTTTGGATGTCTTTGGACGAAGAGATGTCCCCGTCCCCGAGCTTATTCCATTGGCCAACACTTGTTGTTCTCCTCTCCGGTCATTATTGGAGAGGTATAACAAGTCTTGGCCAAGGATGAAGAGATGTCCCCGTCCCCGAGCTTATTCCATTGGCCAACACTTGTTGTTCTCCTCTCCGGTCATTATTGGAGAGGTATAACAAGTCTTGGCCAAGGAACTAGATCCTGGTTGGGCAGAATCCCGCCACAACAAGGTATACGTTGGTGTTGTCGCAATGAGGCCCTGATTCTCCATTTCCACGAGGTCTATATCGTAGTTGTCGGTCCCGCCATGATTCCACGCGTTGTTAAAAGAGCAATTCAAACCTAGTAAAGTAATAACATAGGATAAAACAGCCTGAATGAGTTTAAGTAAGCTGAAATGGTGTTTAATTAAGTGAAATGGTTGATACTCACTGGTTTATTAGGCCAACACGCAATTTAAGAAAAAATTGACCATAAATTTGGTTAACAAAATACAAATTATATGTAAAAAAATTATACCGTTGGATTCATATTTTAAAAACTTGTTCAATAGTATAATTTTTCAAAAATATAATTCATATTTTATTGACCAAATTTGTGGACAATTTTTCTCAAACTACATGTTGGCCTAATAAACAGGTATGTAGGGAGTAAGAAGGTAGCAGCTCGTGCCGAGATTGAGTTTAATTAAGTGGAAATGAGTTTAATTAAGTGGAAATGGTGCATGAAACATCAAAAAAAGGCAGCAGTTCGTGTTGCAACCGAGTTTAATTAAGTGAAAATGGTGATAGAAAAGTCAAAAAAGGAATACAACAACGAAATAGAAAGAATATTTTTTGTGTGAGCACACAAAAAATTTATGATTTCCGTACATAACTTTGCACCATTGGGTTTATAAGTCAGTCCATCTAGCTAGAGCTGAGATGTGTATAAAAGGAGTTTTCTCCATCTCCTAGCAATCTCATCTTCTTTTTTCACCTTGGCAGATCTGCACTTTCTCCTTTTCTTGTTGCTTTTTTATTTGCTCCTTATATCTTTTCTCTCTCTATATTGTCCTAGTCTTGGAATATATGACAAACCAAATTCTTATGCCGCTAAAGACCCTCCATGAGTACAAGACGAGCCTATCCTTTACGTCCGGTTTCAACGGAAAAAATCTTCACCATTGAATACATATAAAACTTTAAAGAGCATAGAGCATGACCCATAAGGCCATCTTCCCTAAAAACAGGCAAGATTACTAGCTCGCAATATACTCAACTTACAGTAGAAACCCCAACTTCCATAGTGTTTCTCTTCTTATTTCTATAGCTTTTTAACTAGTCTGATATACATTGTTCAGCTGATACAAATTGGCAACTAATACCAACACATTGTTCCAAATATGTCTAGCTAATGTGCACATGAAGAAGAGGTGTGAGATTTACTCATTGTTCCTTACTCAGTACCATAACTCCCAAAATATTCTGCAACTGTATCCACTCCTCTCGCCAGGTACCATGCATTGTCCCAATGCCCTTCTTAAACATCATGAGTTAACCCATTGGTTTAGAACCTCTCTAACATTAACATATTTATTCAAAGATACATAAAACATACTAGGTAACTTTTTGGCAAAGCTACAGTCAGCATGCAAGAGATCAACCCAAAAGCTTGTATTATCCCACTTGACAATCTGAATTTTGTGACATGCCCAAAAAAGATGTTTTGTCTCCATAAGCTCTTGCCAAAAAATGAGAATCTCCAGTTTTGGCAGTCACCTGACATAATGTTTGGTGTTTCAAATATTTTCTTCTCAAAACTTGTTGCCAATGCCATGTTTCATTAAAAAAATCCATAACCATTTATCTAGTAGCGATATATTTATTATCTGCAAATCCATAATACCAAAACCACGTTGATCCTTGGGCGAAAAAAGTCTAATGGTTAACAAAGTGGTATTTTTTATACTTGCCTTCATCCCACAAAATAATGTTTATAATTGTATCCATCTTCTCACAAGACCTAAAGACACTCTGTAAAAAGAGCATATATAGTTTCCCTTGCCATTTTACGATTTATTACTATCTTGTCTTCAGGCAGTTTACATTCAAAGACTTACATTCTTGGTTGTCTACTGGAATCACCATATACTTCATGGGAAATTTACAAGAGTTGCAAGTAAATATTTCCTAAATAGCAGTTGAGGTTCTAGTAGCCTGCCTAGTACAATAAATATCACTCTTGTGATTTTTTTAAATCCTGACATTTATCTAAACAAACATAGAATGGATTTAAGGTTTCTAGCTTGTTGGAGGTTATTTTCCAGTAGAAGGATGGTATCATCTACATATTTTAAGATGGCTAGAACTCTTTATACTAGATTTGTAGACACATAAGATTGCAGACCATGTGTTTGTGCTCTATCGATTAGGATAGCCAGAACATCTATTACAATATTAATGTCAAAGAGCAATGATGAAAGAGGATCACCTTGCTTTAAGCCTTTTATGTAAAAGAAGAGTCAAATTCACCATTTATGTTAATTCAAACCTTTCCTCAAGTCACAACTTTCATTAACATGTCAGTCCATTGAGTAGGAAACAATTTCATCTTTATGGATGAACTAGGAAATGAACTTTTGTTTATAAAATGTCTTTTCAAAGTCAATCTTGAAAAGCACACCATATTACTTTTATGTGAATCATTTAACACTCCATGTAGCACAGTCACTCCTCCATTATGTATATTCCTTTTGAAAGTAGTCCATGTATGAATAACTAATTACCCCCATGATTATTTTCACAAGTCTATTAACTGAAACATTAGTTAATATCCTAGAAGTAACATTAATGAGGAAATTTGGCTTATATTTTTAATCGTGTTAGCATATTTCACTTTTGGCACTAGAGTGATTACTCCATAGTTGAGTCTAGATATATCTAGCTTTCGGTTATAAAATCCTCCACTAGGCCAAAATGACATATTTGACTAATTCCTGTTTTTTATGGATAAAATTCGATAGTAAAACCATCAAGTCTAACATCTTTATTAGTTGCCATTCAGAGGATAGCCCTTTTTATTTTTCCATAGTAAATCTCAGAGTGATAAATCTATAGTAATATCTTGGAAATGCTAGAATCATCAAGTTGAAACTAATTCATTATGAATAACGGGTTAACAACAAATATGATTTTGTACAAAGACAACCAAATCATTTCTCCAAGGTGCTCGGCCTCCGGATCACTCCCCTAATAGGCAATCTCTTTTCTCATGCCCAAAGTGACTTTCTCAAATCATGTTCCCTACATGACGTAGATAGCTCCACATGGTCGATGTGCCTCTTGATATCAACATTGTTATCTCTTTCTTTCAAGTGCAATTTCCCCACCATGGATCCAACTTCACTCCCCTGGGCCAACCCCTAGCACATATCCAAGGATCAAGGTCGTCATAGATCCTCCCCTCTAGTCCTACAACGTGAGTATGGGCTATGTGTAGGGGTTATGCGTATGAAAACAATAAAATTTTACCCTACGCCCCTGAACCCCAGATGCTGTCAGGACCTATCTATTAGTAATACAGTAAGGGGATGGACTTTTCGCGAACTTACCCTTGAAGACCAAAAAGCGTTGTCAACGCTCAAGAGAGCATGGTTGATGTAGACGAGCCGAAGCTGACCTCAAGGTCGTGATGAAGTCCTTGCGCTCCTGCGGCTCTAACGACTTCAGTGCCTCAAGTGTGACACCTCGCGGGGAGTTACACACGTCTGGTGCCTGACGATGACTCCCGCTTCCCCGATCCAGCAGCAGTTGCGGAAGTAGAGCTCCTGGATCCGAATCCCGCAGCGTGACGGCGCTTCACAGAGAAAGATGTCTCTCGTTCGCGCAGTCCGAAATTGGGACCACGGTCAGGAGAGAGAGAAAATATCAATTGGAGGTCTTCCCAAAAGTGAGACCTTTATTGAATATTGTGTGTATTTATCTGGCCAAATACCCCCACTATATATAGGGGAGGGGAGGTACTACCTCCCTCAAAGTCCCGGGGTGGGACTAAAGGAGAGGAGAGGGGGAGGGGTGGCGCGTCTGGCCACCCCCATGGGCCCCGCGCAGGGGGCTGACCCACTAGGGCGCCGGCCACCCCCTCTGGCCCTTCTCCCTTTCACCTTCCCCTAATGGGCCCTCTTACCTCCGGAATTGGCCCATTAAGCCTTTTGATCTTTTAATTGATTTTCTCTTTATTAAATAATTATGAATAAATGATTAAATCAATAGTTAACATCCATTCACATATTATTCAATCTCCGTGGCTATGGAACACCTTCCACCTCCACTCTGGACATCCTCTGGACTTACCGAAACCCTTCCGGTTTTCTCTCTACTATTCTTTAGCGTTTCTACCGATCCTATAAACACTCTCTAAGCATCATTAAACCTTAAGCGTGATACCCTACGGTCCAGGAACACTCTAGACATGGTTGGGACACTCCCGGACCAATGATCAACAGAGGGACCTAGATGGCCATGTGACCCCTGTGTGTTCCACGAAGATCTTTCGTCGTTTGAACCGGGACGGTCGTGTCTTTTTCCCTTTGTCTCTCGATACTTGCATTGTCCGAGATCTGATCAATGACATCACCATGTCGTGTTCAATATCGTTACCGAACAATGCTACTTGACTCATTCCGATAAGTGATATCCTTGTGATCAAATCACACGTTGCGCAACTATTGGATATAACTTCTCCGAGTGGGCCCTTGAGTATCTTTCCGTCACGTGGACGGACAAATCCTGCTCTTGACATATATTGCCTCTACGGTTTCCTCCGAATATCTAAACACACCTTTATAACCACTGTATTACCGAGTGGCGCTTGGTGCTATCTAAGCACTCTCGGGAGACAGTGATTGATATAGCCTCACGGTCTAAGGAATAGTCTACGAGGATCCATTTCTAATCATCGTAACGTGAACTTCGTGACATTATTGGGTCACGATGTTTAGGTTGGGTATTGGTTCATCATCTCATTCTCAGAATGATTTGACTCCATTTCCAACTGGCATAAATGCCACATGATCAGGAAACTTGATCATCTGTTGACCAATGAACCAGTGACTAGAGTTTCACCGGGAACCCCTGGTTGTTTATATATCACAGGTGTATTGATGTTTCCACTCAATACAGTTATAGCATCATATAAAACTTAATCATAAACTTTATGAAATATGATAATAGTCCTTATTACTATTTGTCTCTAGGGCATATTTCCAACAGTCTCCCACTTGCACTAGAGTACAAATAAACTAGCTGCATTTGTTCCTAATCATTGGCACCATGTCCAGTACCCTGAACATGCTTGCTCATGGAAGAGTTTGAGTCTTGGGTCTATACTTTACAGTCCCAAATCCTTTGCAACTTACTAATGCCACCTTGATTGACATTAATACTTTATCATCATATGATAACATTTGTGTGTATGCATCGTCGCTATGGCAGCCGAACGAGGCCTGATTCCAGGAGCCTACAGTGACTTTAGATCAACCTCGAGGGCTTTCTCATGGGCACTGTGCCCTGGGACACATCATTCTACGTTAAAAACGAACTAGCCCCACCATAACATTATACAACACTTTAGATGGTACCCTTATCTATTATTATAAATGTATTCATCGAAACACTAGTGCACTCTGTGCAATTTTCGATGTTTTGTTCACCTCGCTTCCTACTTGACTCTAATCGGTATTTACATGAGTTTCCAACATATTCCCTTATAACATAACCCTTTATGTTTTAAGATATGTCATCCTTTATGGATTTGGAAAATATGTCTGGAGTTCTCTATTAGACACTGCGGACAAACTTAGCTCAACATTTCGTGATTCAAACTTAATCACTTTTCAAACATTTCTTCTTGGATCACATATTATGTTAAGTTATCATCATAGTTTTCTAAGATAGAACCTATGTCTAAGACAAACTTACAACCATTGATGTTAAACTTAATGTTATTCCTAACTTGAGTTATTAAGGACCCGTTCCTTAATTAACTTCTATTCTGAAACTCTTTCAGAATCCTTTAAAGAATACTACATAATATCATAATACACCTATTATCAACTTCTACACCTTATAAATCATTATTTATCGGTACTTGCGCTTTTATTCTTAACACACTTAAGAATTACTCTATAAGCTCCCACTCAAAATTTGTTCCTAACATATTTGGGTATGAGTCACTACTCTTACTCAAACTATGTTCCTACATATTTGAATTTGAGACTTATATTGCTCCCACTCAAAAATATGTCATTCACATATTATTTTAGGAAGACTTTTATAGCTCCCACTCAATTTCATGCAAACTGCATATCCACTCACTATTTTGAACAACTTCAAAATCCTTTGATCAAATATCAAACTTAGAGATTTACTATGAGATACTAGTACTTTTACTAGTTTTAAATCCACTAGACATTTAGCACACTTGAATCAAATTCATTTGAATTCGTCCAATACTTGAAAAATTGTGCTTTTGTCATTCACCCCCTTTTCCACTATGGCTTTGCAGTCATTTGGGAAAATTCCAAGTAACCCCTTTACTTGTGAGATTTAGCAACAAATTGCTTTCTAATCTCAAGGGAATTTTGCTTTTTTTAGGATTTCTCATAATTCTAGTTTACCATTATTTCCTTAGTAGTTCGTAGGTATGTCATATTCCGATAATCATGACAAATGCACAAATGTCTCCATACAATATATGTGTTACATTTTGAATCCTACTTTATGTAGTGTACACATCAGTGGGGGAAAACACAATGATCATTATCATTCATTCTTTCCTTCATGAAGAGAATTGTTCAGGAACGTTTTCCGTTGCGCTTCTCAACACTCTGATGCAGGGTTTTGAATCCTCATCGTGTTTTACACTATCTTCTATTTGTTTCATAATTGAGAAATATTACTGAATGCGAACTTTCTAAAAAATGTACCAAAATCCAAGCAATACAAGTTTTGCTTCTCTTTTGGTTTCAGCTATGGATTTCGTATTCAAAGTTTCCAATGAATACTCTACAAGTACTTATTCTCTATTGTTTTGGTTATATCGAATAACCCCAAAACATTTACGATGATCCATACTAGATATGGAGCCGCTTTCATGAATTCAAATGGTTCACTATATATTCTAATTGAGTACTAACTATTTCTAACTAATGGTCTCTACATCTACACTACAATGATTTATTTGGCGCCATCTATTCACCCACTTTGATATCTAATATCACATTTGTGATGCTTTGCATTTTGACGTTTCAAAACGCTTTGTATTTCACAATCTCTTTTTATGCCATTCTTATAAAGTCGAATTTCATTACAATTGATCAAATCATAGTGATTAGATTCTCTTTTATCTTTTAGTACCCTTTGTTTGCTGAAATAATTTGATCATAACAAATAGTTTCATACTTATGTTTCTTTGGTAAACCTCTTTACACATTTAAAAAATCATATAATGATAATTACCACTTATCAAAACACAATACATCGAATATGTATTTACTTTCAACAATTCATCAAAACACTTTGTATTCAAGTAATACACGGTATTCAAGTTATTTTGCTGAACTTAGGCATAATTTATATGTGATAAGAAATCGAATGACTTTCACATATTATCAACATAACTTTTGAATTCAAACAATGGCTTCATTCATTAATGAACATATCATTAAGTTGGGTATTTTAAAGCATTTCAATATTTTACAAATGTTCATGCATTATCAATTAGTTTCAAACAACAAGGATAATTCACATGTAATCGAACAAGATATGAACACGAATAGAAATCATTCATAAAAGTAGAACAAATGTTTGTTACAAACTGATATGAATAACCGTCTCACTAAGTGTGAGACACACTAAAGAAGTTCATAATATTTTGATTACAGTAACTATCCAAAACATAAACTAAATGATAAATATTGAGGGAGAGTGTCATTGGTCATCATCATCATGCTCGCCATCAACACGCAACGTCACCTCCTCTCCAGCAAGCCCCTCAATGCAGAAGGACATGTTTTTAGTAAAATAGAACAAGTATCAAATATACTTAACACTGTAAATGTGTTTGCAAGATTATAACATTTATAAAATTGTATATCAAATATATACCTTTGTCATTGATGACCTCAGCGATAATGGGTTCAACCATCACATTCCTGAGATGTGATACAAACCTGTGGAATTCCATTGATTTCGCGTCGCCTCTCATAATGCAAGTCCTGACTTGTGCTTCGTAGCTTGGTGGCAGCGACCGCAGCACAACGCCATTTGCAAAAGAGCCCATCATCCAGCTATCCAGGAAGTGTGCAGGCCTCATGTACGCATCATGCATGTGCTCCAAGTGGTCGTCAAGTGACGAGTTCTCCTCCATCTTAATGGAGAGGAAGTCTCCCATCATCTCATGCTCCCATATACGTGCTTGTTCCACGAAATGTGTCCTAAGCTGTACCATAGTCGCCCGAGGGTCAAGATTGCACACGACTGGCCACAACTCATCTACAATCCCGTAGCACATTGTAACTGATATGAATGTGGACATCTCACGATGATAATAGCGGTCTTCTCGCTGCTCTGGGGTCTCTAGGTCAATGGGATGATCCAAATCCATCTTGTTGAGTATGTAGTCGACCATGTCACCTCGCTAAGGAGAACGTGGAGACGCGCAACCCATATAGAGAAGTTTGATCCATCTAACCTGAGCTTCTCTCCTTCTAACCAATCATCAATAGGAAAGGTAGCATTAGGGAGAACCATTTTCAAAATTTATAATTGCAAAAGGAATTTAGAGTAAATTTATAATTAAATGAGTTAATAATAACTCCAATCAAAAACACCTATCCCATGAAGGGTTCCTAGTGATAACATGACCCCTTTTCCCCACATGTCCCCCGATCATCACGGCCATCAATGTGGGTTCTAAGGTGGACGCTAAACGCCAGTCACATCATTCATGTGACTCGTGCTCGATCTGTCGACCATCCACGTTCCGAGGCCACATCTCTGTAACGTGCTAGGCTCGCCAACTCAACCTTAGTGCTCGATATTTCACTTTTGGCACTAGAGTGGTTACTCCATAGTTGAGTCTAGATATATCTAGTTCCGGTTATAAAATCCTCCACTAGGCCAAAAGGACATATTTGACTCGATAAAATTCGATAGTAAAACCATCAAGTCTAACATCTTTATTAGTTGCCATTCAGAGGATAGCCCTTTTTATTTTTCCATAGAAAATCTCAGAGTGATAAATCTATAGTAATATCTTGGAAAGCCTAGAATCATCAAGTTGAAACTAATTCATTATGAATAATGGGTTAACAACAAATATGATTTTGTACAAAGACAACCAAATCATTTCTCCAAGGTGCTCGGCCTCCGGATCACTCCCCTAATAGGCAATCTCTTTTCTCATGCCCAAAGTGCCTTTCTCAAATCATGTTCCCTACATGACCTAGATAGCTCCACATGGTCACTGTGCCTCCTGATATCAACATTGTTATCTCTTTCTTTCAAGTGCAATTTCCCCACCATGGATCCAACTTCACTCCTCTAGGCCAACCCCTAGCACGTAGCCAAGGATCAAGGTCGTCACAGATCCTCCCTCTAGTCCTACAACGTGAGTATGGGCTGTGTGTAGGGGTTCCGCGTATGAAAACAGTAAAATTTTACCCTACGCCCATGAACCCCAGATGCTGCCAGGACCTATCTATTAGTAATACAGTAACGGGAGGGACTTTTCGCGAACTTACCCTTAAAGACCGAAAAGCGTCGTCAACGCTCAGGAGAGCGTGGTTGATGTAGACGAGCCAAAGCTGACCTCAAGGTCGTGATGAAGTCCTTGTGCTTCTGTGGCTCCAACGACTTGAGTGCCTCAAGTGTGACACCTCGCGGGGAGTTACACACGTCCGGTGCCTGACGATGACTCCCACTTCCCCGATCCAGCAGCAGTTGCGGAAGTTGAGCTCCTGGATCCGAATCCCGCAACGCGACGGTGCTCCGTGGTGAAGATGTCTCTTGTTTGTACAGTCCGAACTTGGTGAAAGATCACGGATGTTGCCTAGATGGGGGGTGAATAGGCGGTTAAAAACTTCTACGAGATGGGCTTAACAATGGCGGAATAAAACTAACGTTTTCTTTTGTTAAGCACCAAGCCTAGATATACTAAGGTTCACATATGTGCACCAACAGCTTATGCTAAGCAAGATAAGAAACAATGCGATAGCAAGATAATTACTTCAAGCACGATGGCTATCACAATGTAAAGTGCATAAGTAAAGAGCTCGGGTATAGAGATAACCGAGGCACGCGGGGACGATGATATTTTACCGAGTTCCTCCCAACAAGGGAGTACGTCTCATTGGAGGGGTGGGCGGTACTAAGACCACCAACGCCACAAAGGCCTCACCCTATTCTCCCGAGCACCCACCACGCGGGCAAGCACCCGTTCCACTATGGGAACTTGAGGGCAGTCACCGAACCCGTACAAGATTGGGGCTATCTCCACAACTTAATTGGAGGCTCCCAATAATCGCCACCAAGGCCTCAATCTTGGGGGAGCTTCACAACTTAATTGAAGACCCCAAGCACATGTCACAAAGGCCACACAACCATCTAGGGTTCCAAGAAGAGGGACTAGCAACGATGAATATCACCGAACAAATCCTCCGGAGAGAACACACACCGATGCACCAAATGCAAAAGGCAAGAACACCACAAAGATGCCCCAAATCTTCACCCTCAAGTTCCAACAAGGCTACTAAAGCACTTGGGGGAACAAGAGAGGAAGAACACAAAGAGGAACACAAAATCCCCCAAAGATCTAGATCCCAAAGATACACTCACAAAGAGATGAATTGGTTTGGTCAAAACGTGGATCTAGATCCCCTCTTTCTTCCCCTCAAGAATTGGCAAGAATCATTGGAGGGGTGTGCAGAAATCAAGCAAGAGTGAGTCAAGACAATACGCAAAAGCTTGGAGAGAGAGGGAGAAGAAGCAACCCTAAAAAAGAGAGGAAGAAGGCTATTTAAAGGAGGGGCCAGTTCTGCCTGTTGGGGCGTTTTCGGCCTGGGTGGGCCGGTAGTACCGGGCCCAACCGGTACCACCGCTCCCAGCGAGCGAGCGAGCCAGAGAGAGAGCAGCGCTCATGCAGCGAGCGAGAGCAGGAGAAAAGGGGATAGGGAGGCGCACGCAGGAGCCAGACGAGCGAAGCGAGCGGCGAGAGGGTATCGCGCGTGCGGCAAGCGAGCGAAGCAAGCGGCGCAGGGAAGCCGGGCGAGCGGGGGAACTGGTGGGCCGGCTGGAAGCTGGTGCCGGCCCGGTATTGCCGCCAGGCCGGGGCGTTAGTACCGCATGGGCCCGGTACTACCTGCCAGTGCTGCCAGGCCAGGTAGAGGGCTGGGCCGCGTGGCTCAGACGCGTCCGGTACTTGGCCCGGTAGTACCGGACGGCCCAGACAGAAGATATCCTTTTTTCTTTTTCAAAATAAAAGAAATTCATAACTTGGGTTAGGAGACACCGATTGACCCGAATCCAATTGCGTTGGAAATAGGACGACAAGATCTATCCAACCAAAAGTAGAAATATTGGATATCACTAAGTGAGAATGTATCAAGTAGTATAATGTGAGATACCTCACTCGGTGAGAATTCGGAAAACCGCCAAGATCAAAATCGCAACAAGATATAAAAGGGGGCTCCGATTTTGATGAACAAGAGCTTGTTATGAAGATTACCACAAGCTCTATATCCTCACATGGATAAGACAAATAAACAACCAAATATGATGATGCAAGTATGCAAAGGTTTGAGCTCTCTCCGAACGATATGATCGAGTTACTCACTCGAGAGCCCCTCTTGATAGTACGGCTATCTATCCTAAACCCGGTCAACACGAGACCGGCAAAAGGCAAAAACCTATCAAGAATACCTTTGCCTTGAGCATCCTTTGTCCTTGTCTTCATTAGTCCATAAACACCGAGGATGGCAAGCACCAAACATGAGATCTTCTAGGGATGGCGCCTTTTGAGCTTGCACAACACATCTTCTTCTTCATTTCATCATCCTTGAAGCCAACACATGCTCCAAGCGATGCCAATGGACAATTCCTACAAGTGCAACTTAATACACGCATTAGTCCATAAAGATTGTCATTAATTACCAAAACCACATATGGGGGCCCACATGCTCTTTCACGTGGGACCACAGTCACGAGAGAGAGAGAATATCAATTGGAGGTCTTCCCAAAAGTGAGAAGACCTTTATTGAATATTGTGTGTATTTATCTGGCCAAATACCCCCACTATATATAGGGGGAGGGGAGGTACTACCTCCCTCAAAGTCCCGGTGTGGGACTAAAGGAGAGGAGAGGGGGAGGGGTGGCACCGCCGGCCACCCCCATGGGCCCCGCGTGGGGGGATGGCCCACTAGGGCAACGGCCACCCCTCCGGCCCTTCTCCCTCTCACCTTTCCCTAATGGGCACTCTTCCCTCAAGAATTGGCCCATTAAGCCTTTTGACCTTTTAATTGATTTTCTCTTGATTAAATAATTATGAATAAATGATTAAATCAATATTTAACATTCATTCACATTTTATTCAATCTCCGTGGCTATGGAACACCTTCCACCTCCACTTCGGACATCCTCCGGACTTACCAAAACCCTTCAGGTTTTCTCTCTACTATTCTTCAGCGATTCTAGACACTCTCTAAGCATCATAAAACCCTTAAGAGTGATACCCTATGATTTGGGAACACTCCAGACATGGTCGGGACACTCCCAGACCAATGATCAACGGAGGGACCTGGATGGCCATGTGACCCCTTTGCGTTCCATGAAGATCTTTCGTCATTTGAACCAGGACGATCGTGTCTTATTCCATTTGTCTCTCGATACTTGCATTGCTCGAGATCTGATCAATGACATCACCATGTCGTGTTCAATCTCGTTACCGAACAATTCTACTTGACTTGTTCCGACAAGTGATATCCATGTGATCAAATCACACGCTGCACAGCTATTGGATATAACTTCTCCGAGTGGGCCCTTAAGTATCTTTCCGTCACGTGGACGGACAAATCCCACTCTTGACATATATTGCCTCTATAGTTTCCTCCGAGTACCTGAACACACCTTTATAACCACTGTATTACCAAGTGGTGCTTGATGCTATCTAAGCACTCTCGGGAGATAGTGATTGATATAGCCTCACGGTCTAAGGAATAGTCTACGGGGATCCATTTCTAATCATCGTAACTTGAACTTCGTGACATGATCGGGTCACGATGTTTAGGTTGGTATTGGTTCATCATCTTATTCTCAGAATGATTTGTCTCCATTTCCAACTGGCATAAATGCCACATGATCAAGAAACTTGATCATATGTTGGCCAATGAACCAGTGGCTAGAGTTTCACCGGGAACCCCTGGTTGTTTATATATCACACGTGTATTGATGTTTACAATCAATACAGTTATAGCATGATATAAAACTTAATCATAAACTTTATGAAATATGATAATAATCCTTATTACTATTTGTCTCTAGGGCATATTTCCAACACTATGACCTCGACGCAAAGGATGAAGAGGGGTGGCTTGCGATAGCAGGTCCCTTGGGATCATGGAAAGCCACTCTTGACATAGGCGGGCACATGTGTATTCAGCTGAATACCCTTTTTTCATCAAGAAATAATCATGTAGTTTCCAGACCACCTAGATCAACTAATCTTGCTATATTGTTGGAGCAATATCAATAGAAAAACAATAGATTTGCTCCTGTACTATCCTAGCAATAGCGCAGCGACTCCATATAGACAGTTAAAGGCAGAAACACTAGAGCCAGCAAGGATTAGCGGTCGATTCTATGTAGTTTTTCCTAATGTTGAATACCCATTGTTAATAACCTGTGCCCGCCCATGACTCTTGAGTGTGGCAGTCTGAAAAGTCTGAAACCTTTCAAAGTTTGGATGTGTTTTATCTTATAAAGTTGATTGATTTTAAGGATTAAACTCCTAATATCCTCAAAACTAGTTTCTTTATAACAAATGTTCATTTTAAGTAAGTTCTCCAAAAGATAAATGTGTGAGAAATATCATAGAAAACTTTTAGGAAGGATAGAGATGCCACACGAGAGGGGAAATTTCATTGATACATAAGGAAATAAAATCTTTTCTATTGAATCGAACATATAAATATTGTCTTACTTCTTTGTTTATTACTCTCTCCGTCCTAGAATATAAGGCATCCATTTTTTTCTAGTCTTTGATACACGACTTTGACCACTACTATATATAAAATCATATGGATCGGTGTTAACACCAAGCTAGTTCAAATATCTACCACTCATCAATTTGGGGATACAACATGGAATTTCCAAGTTCTATTGACCATATGAAAGAGGAATAGATGAGGACTAAGGAGGCAAAAGCGAGGAGGCCAAAGCTATCATGACCAAAGCTAAAGTATATGTTGTTCTCTGCCTTTTCTTTATATCGCTTGTCCTCCGCGGTTGCTGACCAAGTCTAGCCCAATGCCAACTCACCCACCGATGCTCTAGCCCCACAATAGTAGAGGAGGTATTCGTTGATAATCATGAATGTATAAATGGTATCCTTGGATATGTCTTGCAAAATTCTTTCATTTCTTATATTTTTATAATAATTTGTGGACATATTATAAGTTCTAATCATAGTTAAAGTTGTAAGACGTTGACCAGGAAAATCAAAGGTGCCTTATATTTTGGGATGGAGGTAGTATGTCATAGTGGCTACTACCTATGCAAAGATTAAACAACATGATTCCAGAAATTCTTGTAATAAAAAACAGACTCTTATTTTTTTAAACATAAGTAAAACTCCACCCCCTACATAGGGAAATTTTTTAAAGCACATAGTAATGAGACTATCTTTTTAGCTCCTCATTATTGTCTTTTCATGTAGAGTATTCCACATACTTTCTCACGAGAACTCGAAGATACACAACTCCTATTATCTAGATGAAGTATTTTTTGAATACATTTCAAGTGTTTAAGCCCATTATTTGAATTTCTCAAAATAAAAGAGAGGGCATGGAACCATGAGAGGACAAATCTCGTCCTAGAAAACAATTATGTGAAAGCCATTTTGTTTCCCCATATTCTTTAACTAGTTATGGCTAACATTTGTCTATGCCTGCTGTCGCATTCACCTCCAACAGTTAGTTTCTGTTAGGCTTGATTCGGCTTGTTTCTTCCCTCTTAAAAAATCCATTGTCTTGTTATGTTCTCAAGCTCACCCGCTAACATATTTCCTTCTTTATGCACCCATGATAGTGTCATTCCAATCTTTTGATTTTGTTTTAATCTTCAACTTCTGAATGCATTACAAAGCTTGGAAATGACGTGGTAATGTCCCTGAACAACAACAATAGAATCAATTGAAATGTGTATGGCATGAACATGAGAAGTTCTCTAATCCCTAGTCTAATTAATGACACTCATCTAAATGTTTGTAGGATATCTTAATATGCATCGTTGTATATTAGAATGAGAGCACAAATGAGCGTGAAGTATATAGACCACCAGAGGTAGTCTTTACAAGAAAGGAAAAGGCACAACAAAAATAAGAGCTTGTCTAAACTAGACTAAAAGCCTACAAGAAGCAGTTCAAGGACATCTTTTGTTCAAAGAAATTCCGTAGGAATTTTTAAGAACTACACATTTAGAATCTTTCCTATATATCTTGTTTGGTTTACAAGATTCAAAATCATAGAAACTTTTCCAATTATTTACTTTATCCATAGTTCTGAAGGAAAATTTATGGGACAACTATGATACACACATAATGCTATAGGAAATTTCAGTTTGTGGAGAAATGTTGAGACCAACAACTCCGTATATGAGGACCTTCACACTATTTACAAATCACAATCTTATAATGGGAAACTGAAATCATTATTCCATACTTCAACTTAGTGCACATTTAAGATGTGGCTACCTCACTACACTATGGCATTCTCATGGCCATCCCTTAGCATTCATTATCAACAGCTCTTAGTTTCTTAGTTTCTTGCTTCCTTCTTTCTAAGCTTACATTAGAGTGGTTGGGACCTCGATTTTTTTACTTACGTAGATCCATTGGATGTATGACAAGAGTTATCATCCTAGCTATCCTACAAAAAATATCTCTATTTCAGAATTCTCTAGTCATAGAACTTCCCCTCATTCTAGAGCACTTTCTAAGTAACTTCCTATGATAATCATTAACTATTCTAGAGCCATTGCTCCTGCTATGATAAATACTTTTAGAACCTCATAGAGTATTCCCAATAATAGTGTTGTCGTTATCGACACATATAAATCATATAAGAAAAAACAACACAACATGATACCGAGATTTGGTAACACAGTTCAGCGTTCAACGCCTACATCCACGGGCATGCTGAATAGATGATCCTCCTCCTATATTAATCAACACAGTACCACCGAGGACAAGTCCAACTGTAACCAAACTCGTATACATATTTGGCACATATTTAACAAACTCTACTTAGAGAATATGTTTTTTGCCATCTTGAAGCCACCATCCAGGAATATCTATGTACCTTGGACTTGAACCATTACTCACGAGCTCCACTGCTACTCCCTTGAGTTCACATGACTGCACCTGCAACTATATCCTCTTGTTTCACCACCATCAATGCTCCCACGAATATTAAATTCTTCTTGAACCCATTATCCTCTCTATGTTAACTACATGTCTAAAAAATTGAAGGAATTTCGTCTCGCATTAAGTCATCTCAAGTCAAAATCTTAGTTTAATTTCTTCACCACTTTCGCTATTTCTCCATGGTCAACTCTCGTCCATGTCCCACGGTACTGGATAGATAGTCACCAACTTGAGCATGTTACTCGTCAACACTGCTCACCATCCACACTTGGCTAACCACATGTCTAACCATGGTTTCTTGGTTTGTTGTCGTGTTTATATACAATCCAGCCAAGTCTCCTGGGTCACAAACCCACACCTCCCCAACACCACTATAGAATGCCGCCACCAGTCATACCCCGAACGAGGATGAGTTTACGTATTCCTAAAACCACTACACGCTGGTCCGAACAACATGTCTCTCGCTTCTCCGCTGAAATAGGCTTCGACTCTCTATGCACTTAAGCCATAGCCTTTCATCAGCCGATGGAATCTTTCATTAGAAATTAGCTCCAACTTCAACATGACTTCATGGTAGATGATCAGTACACCCCGCTTCTGTCAACTTCAAGTTCTGAAGTATGCACCATCTTGAAATGACCCCGCACCACATGTCGAATCGCGCATACCTATGCATCGTGTATTGCTGCGCCACATAATTCGAACACCATCAGCATCACGCTATTATGTCGTAGTCGCCGATCTCACCGTACTCTTCTGTCCAGCCGACCTTCTATCAATTTGTTGGAATGTCCAGGTTGTGCGCCTCGTATGTCCGACCCAGCGGGATTTATTCGACTGCAACCATGCTTCACCTCGCACCGCATGAGTCCAGCACCTCACAATGCATTGCTCGACATCACCATAGATACATGTTTCCTCGACGCTGCACTCCAGGCTCTTATGAACCTTATGCGCACATCGTCGTCCTTGTGTATACACTTTACATGGGAGCGGGGCTTGAATTTTTTTACTTGCGTAAATCCAGTGGATGTATGACAAGTTTTGTCGTCCAAGCTATCCTCTCGTAAAAATATCTCTATTTTAGAATTTTCTAGTCGTAGAACTTCCCCTCATTCTAGAGCCCTCTCTAAATAATCATCGTTAATGATTCTAGAGCTGTTATATTGTGATCCAAATTTAATAAAAAGACTAACGATGGAGCGAAACGAGTCTAGTCATCGGTAGGCTTGGGGAGACATGGACGCCTGGAGGGCGAAGCCCACCTCCACCCCTATGATATGGATCGTTGATGACCTAGGTTTTCACCGCTATATATACCTTTTATAAGCCGTCAGTTGGGATAAGTCCCATCCGATATTTTTGGCGTTGTGTAAATACTCCCAATATAGTGAAGTTTTGCTGACCGCTCGTGATTTTTTTTCTCTCTTTGTTGGGGAGGTTTTCCGGTCTGTTCGTTATTCGTTTTATTTCCATGTGGCTTTTATAACAAGAGCCCCTACTCCTCATATATCCTCAACATATGCAAGGCTCTAAAATCATGTAGAACCATTTTGCAATATTCTAAATACTTTTAGAACCTCATAGAGTATTCCCAACAATGGTTACTTATTATCAACAAAAGTTAGTTTGCATATCGACGTGTTTTAAATTTCTGTAGAATTTAACATGGCATGCCATCATCCTATATTTTACCATTCTTAGGTTTCTCAGAATCCAGAGAACTGAAGAATCCCTTAAAATGCCTGGGAAAAAAAGGAACTGTACGTGATAACTAAAGAGTAGAAGAGATGACAGTACTACTCACTTGAGATAGGGGAGCGACATGTTCCTCAGTGACGCTGGGTTGTTCTTGACAAACTCCTCCCACTCCTTGGGGTCTATCCTGCCATCACCATTTGAGTCTGCTTGCTTGAATGTCTGAACCAATCCAAAGGAGCAACACTACATGTTAGAAGAGAGGAAAATAGGTCAAGAAGAGTGAATACTTGGATTACAAGTAGTATGTCGTTAGCTACATTATCGACGATCTCCTCCACCGCGCTGTCCGAAAGGCATAGGTCCGACTCACCGAAAAGAGCCAAGACCATCTCCTTGAGCTGCTTTCAAGAGTCAACGCAGTTAACTGAAATTAAGGATCACTCGTGGAAATTGCGAATGATTGAGTGATAAAAATTTTCCTTAGAAAATGGAAGTTGTCATTACCCGGCCTCTGCATGGATCGATCCATATACTCCCTCCGTCTCAAAATAAGTGACGTGAGTTTGTCTAAATTTACATTTACCTATATACTAAAACGTGTCTAGATACATTCGAATTTAGATAAACCCACATCACTTATTTTGGGACGGAGAGAGTATATATAAAAAATCTATTACAAGCCAAAAAATCATGACGAATGAAAGAATTGATGTACCTCTTCTTTCTCGATGTATCCTGTGCCTCTTAAGTCGTACAACTTGAATGCAACTGCGAAGAGGGTGAAAGCAAACAGAAAATGCTGATCGATTTCTTTGTACAATAAGATGTATGATGATGAATGGACAGACGGCAGAGGGGAATAATGTGCATGCAAGGGATGATGAATAATACACTTGGTCTTCTCCGATTCTGACGCTTTTGGGTGGAATATGCTGACGGACCGCACGAACTCCCCGAACTCGATCACGCCGTTCCGCTTGAGATCAAACATATCGAACACCTGGCAGACACGACGACAGAGGATCCACCGATGAATTCAGGGTCGGAAAGGAAACCGTGCAGCAGTAGTAGTAGTCTGTAATTTTACTTACCCTGTCGGCGAAGAGATTTGACCCTTTGGTGTTCCTGAACAAGGCGAGCCGGAACTCCTCCTGTGCAGAGAATCCAGACAAGGTCGTCAGAGAACGGAATTATTAATGGGGGGAGATCGAGCGCAGACGACCGATGTTGGCCGGCAGATTGTTGGAAAGATTCATCATTGTTTTTACCTTGTGGATTAGGCCGTCCTTGAAGATGGAGAAGCTGAGGTCCTTGTACAGCTCGTACAGCGCCTCCACCTCGTTCACCGTGACTGCAAGCAACGGCGCACGTCAGTTTCCGATCGAGGTACTACTACTATAGAGGAAAGGCGACGCGAGCTTGGGAATGCGCGTGCTCACACGAGGTCTGGGCGGCGAGGACGGCGGGGTCCTCGTACCCCGGCGCGCGCTTGGCCTTGAGCCGCTTGTTCGTCGACGACGAGGACGATGACGATGACGCGCCGCCCATCTCTTCTCCCCGTGGATGGTCGGTTTCTCTGGCTCTCCCACCGTGTGTCCCCTGGCCGGCTGGCCGTGGACTCGCGGCGGCGTAGTTTATAGGCGACTCGCAGAACCGTACGGCGCGCCGCAGAAGCACACGTGGTCGTTGCCTCATTGGTGGCGTGACGAGCAGAATCACACACGCCGTCCCCATCTGTCTCGGCATGGGCACATCTCAGGTCGTCGCTCCATTATCAGTCTTCTTTATATTATCCGTTCTCAACTAGTGCCAGTAGTAGTAATAATTCAGATTAGTATATATGTATCGAGGCATTTTGATGTCAGCACCGCTTGAGCCCCGGCCGTCGCCACCAGGCTCGAATCAAATCTGTCTGTCCGGGTGCAGGCTCGGGTTCGCAACTTCGCATACGTTCTCAATGAAATTTCTTAAATACTAATCTCTCCGATCTATAATAAGTGTCGCTCATTTAGTACAAAGTTTATACTATCTTAGTATAAGATGAGTGATACTTATTACAAATCGGAGGGAGTACCACACCGTACTTCGCTCGGGAGTAGTAGTTTACAAATATCAAGACCAATTCGAAACGATTTCACGAATATTCCACCACGTACCACAAATGTTTCACAACTTTACAAATGCTTCACATCTAGTGGCATCACGTATCAGTGATCGGTAGTTATCCTATAGACATTAGGGATCTTGTTCCGAAAGAGGAAGCGGTGCTCCGATCTTGTTGAATAGATATGTTGTGTATATTATATTAGTGATTAGGCCTCTCCTCTATTTTATGTCTGAGGGTATGAAAGCCTCCCATTGTATCTATATATACGTGTGCTTTGCACCAGAGTAATGCAATGTGTTACAATTCCTTCTATATGGTATCGGATTCCCTTAGGTCCTAAACCCTAGCCGCCGCCGCGTCGCGTCCCCCGCGCGTCGCCGCCGCCTCTGCCGCGCCGCCGTGCCATCCCTCTCCCCCATCCACCTCACCCCAACGCCGCTGCGCCGCCTCTCTCGCGCACCGCCGCCATGTCGTCCCTCTCCTCCGCCAACCCCTTCGGCTCCACGGACACCTCCGACGGCTCCGATCCACCGACCCTCGCGGTCATCCACGAGGTCCACATCGCCGAACACGTCCCCATCCAGCTCTCCGTCATCGAGAAGAACCACCACGCCTGGAGGACGTACTTCTACCTCCTCTTCCGCGAGTACCATCTGAGCGATCACGTCGACGGCTCCGTCGATCTCTTCAACAGCCGCGACCCCGACTGGCTCGCCATAGACACCACCATCATCCGCTGGCTCTTCCTCGTCATCTCGCCGGACATCTTCAAGACCGTTGTTCGCGAGGGCAATGACGCTCACACGGTGTGGACGAAGATCAACGGGCTCTTCACCGACAAGCTCCATCGGATCGTATTCCTGCAGCAGGAACTCTTCGGCACGCCGCAGAACGACCAGACCCTGGACGCCTACTGCATGCGCCTCAAGGCGACTCGGACGAGCTCCAGGATCTCGGCTTCACGATTAGGGACGATCTCCTCCTCTCCACTCTCATCGTCGGTCTCAATGAAGATCTTGGCAACGCCGCTTCCAACCTCACCCTCATGGCCGAGCCCACCTTCGAGTGCGCCGTCGCCTATCTTCGTCTCGAAGACCGCCGCTTGAAGAACCTCCACACCCGTGCCGTCCACACCACCTTCGCTGTCGGGTTCCGTGCTCCGGCTCTCGCGCCCTTCCAGCAGCCGCCGCGGCCCCAAGCGCCCGCGGTGCCCTTCCCCGTCCTACAGTAGTAGCCACAGCAGCAGCAACAACAGCGTAACGGCGGCGGCTGCCATCGTCGCGATGGTGGCCGCAACACCGGCGGCGGCAATGGCGGCACGAACGGCGATGGTGGTGGCAACGGAGGTGGCGGCGGGAACGGCGGCGGTGGCAACCAGCAGCCGACACCCCCATGGAGTGGCGGCTACAGCCCATGGATGGGAGTCGTCCACGCCTACACCTTGCCGGTGCCACGCCCTCCCGCCCCCGGTCTACTCGTCCCGCATCCATCGACTCACCAGGACCTCTTCGCTGCGACACCGCCCTATGCCCCGGCCTACAACGCCACCTCGGCCTACAACACCGCTCCACCGACCTACGCTCCGGCTTTCGGTGGCACATCGACCTACGCACCCCAGCAACCCACATGGGACCCAACCCTCTATGTCGCGCTCCAGTAGGCGCCTGCGCCTGGCTCCTACGCCGGCGGTGGCGATTGGTTCATGGACACGGGCGCGTCCTCTCACATGGCCGCTCACCCGGGTAACCTCTCTCATTCCTTTCCAACTTCCACCGAGTCTCGCATCATTATCGGTAACGGCGCCGGTCTTCCTATTTCTCACATTGGTTCTGCTAAATTTCCTTCTTCTTCCAAACCACTGTCTCTAAATAATGTCATCGTCTCTCCCCATCTTATTTCAGAATTTGGTCTCTGCTAAAACTCTTTCTCGTGACAACTCTATAACTGTGGAATTTGACGCTTCTGGTTTTTCTGTTAAGGACGCCCATACCCGGATGGTACTCCACCAATGTGAGGGCCCTGGCGATTTGTATCCGATCCAGGCGTCTTCCACCCCCGGTGCCGGTCCTCGTGCTTTCTCCGCTTGCATCGACCTCTGGCATGCTCGTCTTGGACATCCTAGTGCCAGCACGCTTCATCAAATAATGAGGGGTTTTTCGTTTTCTTGTAATAAAAAGGTTACACATAGTTGTGAAGCCTGTCGTGTCGGCAAACATGTCCGTCTTCTGTTTAGCAATTCTTCCACAGTTGCGTCTTTTTCGTTTGAGTTAATTCATAGTGATGTATGTACCTCTCCTATTCCGAGTAACTCTGGTTTTGTTTACTACTTAGTCATTCTTGATGATTTCTCTCACTTTTTATGGACGTTTCCTCTTCGTAGAAAGTCCGATGTCGCCACCACTCTCACTTCCTTTTACGCCTATGTGTCTACCCAGTTTACACGCCTTACAAACTGATAATAGAAAAGAGTTCGACAATGTTGCCGTCCGCACTCTCCTATCTTCTCATGACACTATTTTTCTGTCTAACCTGTCTGTATACCTCGCAGCAAAACGGCTGTGCCGAGCGTGTCCTTCGCACCCTCAACGACTGCGTCCACACCCTCCTCTTTCACGCTCACGTCCTGCCCACCTTCTGGCCCGACGCCTTAGTCACCGCCACACTCCTCATCAACCTCCATCCGTGTCATACTCGGTGGAACTATGTGCCACACCACCTACTTTTCGGGTCTCCTCCTTACGACGGTCTTCGGATTTTTGGTTGTCGTTGTTACCCCAGTGTCGCCGCCACCGCCCCTCATAAACTGGCTCCCGCTCCATCCCGTGTGTCTTCCTTGGTTACCTGGCAAACACTAAAGGCTATCGCTGCTACGACCCTGTGTCCCATCGGGTCATCACCTCGAGGCACGTTTACTTTGATGAGTGCTGCTTCCCATTTGCACAGGAATAGGTGGCGTCTTCTTCTCCCTCCACGGGTGATACCCCTGCAGCGTCGCTCCCTTGCACTGGCCGTGTCGACTGATGACCCACAAGTATAGGGGATGTATCGCAGTATTTTTGATAAGTAAGAGTGTCGAACCCAACGAGGAGCAGAAGGTGCTGGCTAGTGGTATGGATGAGGAATTCTCTTCAAATACTTAGCAAACGGATTTTTAGGGGTTTTCGATAAAGCAAGTAAACAAGGTATGAGTAAATGAAAGATAGTAAGAATGAATGCAACAAGTGGCCTAATCCTTTATGCAGCAAAGGACAAGCCGGTTGTATTTCTATAGATGACCAAATGTTCTCGAGGACACATGGGAAGACTGTCAAGTGCTTTCGCTTCATATAGCTGATTAATCTTCTTTAGCTTGCTAAGTGTTGTGTGGGTGAACCTGTGCTAATGTAACGCCCCATCCAAGACTAATACATACTTATGATTATACCCCTTGCAAACATCCGTAAGTACAAGAAAGTAATTAAGGTAGAAACCTAACCACAGCTTTAAACTCTAAGACCCTTGCGTCCCTTGTGCAATGGTTTCCTAACGGGGTTTCAGGTTTCTGTCACTCCGGCAACTCCTACGATTAGTAGCCAAATACATAATGCATTCCCCTAGGCCCATATAGGTGAAGTGTCATGTAGTCGACATTCACATGACACCACTAGAAGAAGTACACCACAACTTAAATAACAATCTATTTAATCTTTCTCAACGCAACTCCACTACTAACAACAAGACTTATCCCATGTCCTCAAGAACAAAACGAACTACTCACAAGACATCATATGGATCATGATCAGAGATGGAATAATGATGTATAACAATCTGAACATAAACAATAATTCAACGGTTCACTCAATAGCATCAACTACAAAGAGTAATCAACACCGGGAAAGTTTCCCCTATGAACTATGAAAGATTCAACGCAATTGTTACAACAATATGGAGATGGTGATGATGGTGGTGATGGTGATGATGATGATAATCCCGATGAAGTCCAGCTTGATGGTGGTGTTGATGGCAACGATCTCCCCTCTCCGGGAAGGAATTCCCCCGGCAGAAATCTGTCTGCCGGAGAGATCTTTCTCTCTCGGTGTTTTCCGTCCCGTAGAGGCGGCGAAATCTTTCTGTGGTCGCTCCCCGAGTCTTAGGGTTTCGTGGGGATGATATACGCCAGAGGAGAGAGGCTGGAGTGGGCCAGGGCGGCCACACCACTCCCAGGCGCGGCCTAGGCCTGCCCGCGCCATGGGGTGGTGTGGGCCCCCTATGGCCCACCTCTACTCCATCTTCTGGCATCCCGAGTCTTCTGAAAAAATAGGATTTTCCGTATATTTTCCCGGATTTTCTGATCTTCACGAATTTTGCCTCCAAACAGCACCTTTTCCATCAGAATCCTGACTGCAGCGGTCCATGCTCCAAAAGTCATCAACCATGCAAAAATAGATGAAACAACATAAGTATCACCTTTCAATATGAAATATATCAATGAATAATAGTGAATTAAGACATAGAATAGTGATTCAAAATGGAAGTATCAACTCCTCCCAAGCTTAGACTTCGCTTGTCCCCAAGCGAAACTGAGCTCAATAAACATGACCTCAGGTTTATGGAGCGAAGAGTCGATAAAAGAATACGGAGAAGAAGCATCACATTCATCAAAAGCATAGATCACAATAGAAGACAACTCACTATTATATAACTAAACTTGCAATGAGTAAAGGAAACACAATAAAGATACATAGAATAAATCATAATTGGTAATGGCAAACTTAGCTCTTGGTCGAAGAATAGTTGATAATTTGCTGGAGTTCACAAATAGCTGGTTTTCAAAGAAAGCTTTCAAAGTAATAAAACATCAAGATAAGAGCAATGTGCAAAACAAGGAACATAAAAAACATGATTGAATAAATCATCATATGAATGAATGAAACACATCAACTCAAAGTACTTGCTGAGGTAGAAGGGAGTAGGTTTACTGACTCAATCTACAAAGTAAAAGAAAGGGCCCTTCAAAGAGGGAAGCAGGGATTGCCAGTCTCATAATGAGCTCCCAAAAATTATGATACTTACTAGCTTTCAGCTCTCATTGCCCCTATCATAGGCATCTTTAGGTGATTAAGGTTAAAGTGAGGTCCAATATGAGTTATATGCTTGACAGACTATAAACTGAAAATCCCAAGTCCCTTGAGTACGAGGACCGCTCCTCATGCTACTCAACTTTAGTTACCGATAAGTTCTTGTCATCGTAAGTATATGCGTATCATTGAGAACCACCAACGGGGTACCCCTTGCCCGATGATATGGAAGAATCCCCATATCAAAATGACAAGGCAAGCAGACAATGAGTATCTCAGCAATCTTCTTATTTACCATGGGAAAATGGTGCTTTTTTCTCTCTTTCCTCTTTTCATAGTATCTCTCTTTTTTTTCTTTTCTTTTTCTCAATAGCTATCTCTCTCCTTTTTTATAAGAAGAATGCTTCATAGATATCATTATGGTTATGCTGCAGGTTTCCACCATGTCAGCATGGATTAGACCAGTGGCCCAGGCGTTTCTCTAACACACATACATAACTCCATGGACTTACAAGCTCCCCTTTTATTTCACACCGACGACATCCGCAAACAAAAGAGCAAGGTATCAACTGGGTATATATTTACAAGTGTTGAAAGCGTTCCCCGTGACAACACGGTTCTGCTAATCCCTAGCATATAATTTGCAAGCATATAACTTTCATGAAGAGTTCATAATGGTTCAGGTTTATTAAGTGCAAGAAAGTAAAGTGTGCCATCAAGTTCGTGAGAGCTTTAATCACTAATTTTCACATAACAAGTTTAATTTGGGAGGTAGACAAAACAGGAATTTACTTGGAATAGCAATAATGCTACTAGGTAGGTATGGTGGACACAAATGGCAAAGGTTTTGGTTTAAAGGAGGTGGATGTACAAGAAGAATTCCCTCCCAGTACAGATTTTTGGCTAGCAAGGCTGGGTAGCAAGTATAAGAGTTGAAGGAAACAAACAAACATACAAATGATAAAAACAAACATGCAATCTTCCTTGGAAGCACAAAAGATCTTAACTAGAGAATACTAGACTTATGAGCAAATCAAGAAAGAAAGATGATGAAATTATTTTTCTGTCGAGTACTTCTATCTTTTTCTTTTCAACTCTCAAAAAGGTGTTGCTACTGACCGAGCCAGGTTTGCCAAAACCAACTAAATTAACTCAATGATCCCAAAGTGCTACCAATACTAACAACAAGATCAATCATATAACCACGAATTGAAAACTAACATAAGCTATGCAAAAGAGTGAATGATAGAACTTCTCATTAATATTCCATAACAGAAACTCACACCAAGGGATACATATCTAACGAGAGAGGGGACACTTCCAAAATGCAAACCATACTACATAATAACTCCTCTATTCATGATATGACTCTACTAATAAGGTAAAAAGATAGAAGATAGTGATGTGATACCGCGACACTCCCCCAAGCTTGGAACAAACCAAGGGGATGCCAAACCTGATGACGAATTACTCCTTTGGTGGTGGTGGTATCCTCTCGATGAGCTCCTTGATCAGTTTCCCAAAGTCCTCAATCTCGAAGGTGAGATTACGAATCAGCTGTGAGTTTTGCTCAATGCGGCTCATGATCATGTCGTGTTGAGAATTCCATCTCTTGCTATTCTTTCCCCACTCTTCCTCCTTAAAGTCTTCTTTTCCTACAAGGCTAGAACAAGGCAAATCCCAATTGGAGGGTAATTTATCCTTGGGCATATTCTGGTATTGATGCTCATGGATAAGGGTATGGAAAGGATTCCTGGTGCATGGAGGAAGTGACCGTGGAGCCAGACTGTGACGAGGAGCTTTCCCCCCAGTCTGCATCCGTGCAGTCCTTCTAATCTTGGCAGGTTTCACCACTCCAATGCTTGCAATGGTGGTGCTGGTATGCGGACGTTGGCCTTGCTCCTCTTCACCTTCACTCTTGATCTCCTTCTCCTTCCCCGGGTCTTGGTGGTCTTCCTCCATGGGCTCCTTCCCTTTATCCTTGGCGGACACCATTGTGCTTCTAAGCTCTCAAAGAGTATGTCCTGACAGAAACAGATCGAAACAAAAACACGACGAAAACACAATATACGAACCTCGGAAGATCCGGGGGGTTATATATTACGAAGTTTCACATCAAATGGAAGGTACTGGGAGAAAACGAGTCGGAGGCGGAGTCCTGGGTGGCCTCACCACCTGGTGGCGCGGCCAGGGCTGGGCCCGCGCCATGGGGTGGTGTGGGACACCCCGGCTCCGTTTCCGTCCCTTTTTCGCTTCGTAACTTTCCTTATTGACTGAAAACTGCAAAAATATAGTTGGATTGTATTTTCGCGGAACTTTTCTTACCAGAACTGTTACCTATTTGAAAACAGACTCTGCAGGTCTCTGAATTTGGTATCTAGTAGATTCTTCCAGAGTCATCACTTGAATATCATTGATATCTTCATCTTCATACACTTATTACTTGAGTCATAAAACCCTTCTCTTCCTTATTACACCATTGTCTCCACTACCTGGAAATTTCTTTCACACAAAACTTCACACAATTCTTATTAGCAACATTAGTATAAGTGAAGTGATAAAACCTTTTGAGTCCAACTTCAACTGAAAACCATCAAAACAAAAGCTACTGTAGCAACTCCTTCCGAAAACCCAAAAAGAATTCAAAAAGGAAATCGAATAAAGAAGCAAATGCAATATTGGCTAAATCTATCAAAACAGACCAGCAGGTAAAGATCAATTTTTCAGAAAATCTTATGTTGCTCAAATTAAAAAGTGCAAAACTAACGAAAGTTAAATAACAACCTGGGGCAGAAGCACAAAAAATTACAGCTCAATCCGACAGACAGAGGTCTCTCACGAATTTTTATGGTGAAGCACAAAAATCTGTTTCGGGACAGCAACTTCCCCAAATCTTACTTCTCTCTCATTAGAGGTTGATCTTGACACAAAAACCAAACAAAACGGATAAGGAGCGGTTATTACCAAAGTAATAACTTTCAAGACTCAAAGAAACAAAAACAAACTGAAATCAAAAACAAATTGGGTTGTCTCTCATAAAGCTCTTTCTTTATAGCCATTAAGATGGGCATGATAATTTTGAAGAAGCTCTCATAGGGATATGATTTGAAGTGAAAGAGAGCATTAAGAAGCAAAACACACACACATTTAAGTCTAACCCACTTCCTATGCAAGGGGATTTTGTAAACAAACAAGTTGTTGAAACCATAGGAAACTTGCATAAGAAGGCAAAAGAAGTGCAGCATAAAAACTTTCAGCATAAAACGGGGAAACTTGATATTATTGAGATGCATAAGAACACTTTTCCCTCTCTCATAATAACTTTTAGTATCATGCATAAAATTAACAATATAGCTATCACAAGGACTATCATAGCAATGATCACTTATTCTAACAGAAACATAGGGATACTAGCTCTCATAACACTACTTTGTGAAACAATATTAGAGGTATCCTTACAAAGGATAGTGTGTCCCTCTTTTTCATATTTAGCAACAAAGTCTTTCACATTTGCTACAATAGGTTCATCAACCATTTGTTTATTAGGTTCAACAGCCTTATTCATACTGTCATTAACCATACTAGTTATCATAGAATGTTCCTTTACCTTAATTGGAAAAGGCATGTTCTCAATATAAGGTTCAGGTAAAACATGATTAGCAGTATAAACTTCAGTATTTCTTGCAGGAACACTCTTAGCAATATCTTTATAAGGTTCATGATACTTATTCCACTTCTTTTTAGGCACTTCAATGTAAGAAGCAAAAGCCTTAAAATAAGAAGCAATAGCTTGAGAGTCTAGACCATAAGCGTTTTTAAAATTTTGAAAGTTGTCAGTTCCCATAAAAGATTCAATGCATTCATAATCATAATTTATACCTGACTTTCTACCTTTGCCATTCTCCCAAGCTTCAGTATTGTCTTGAATACGGTCCAGAAGGTCCCATTTAGCTTCTTCTTCCATACGAGTGAATGATCCAGCACAAGAGGCATCCAGTAAATCTTTATCATGTAGAGGGAGCCTTGCATAAAAGTTATTGATAATAATATTATTGGGGAGCTCATGAATGGGACATTTGAGCATTAGTAACTTTGATCTCCCCCAAGCTTGAGCTGTACTCTCTCCATCAAGAGGCCAAAAATTGTATATTTGATTCCGATCTTTATGAATCTCACTAGGAGGATAAAACTTTGAATAAAAGAGAGGCACTATTTCCTCCCATTCTAGAGCTTGACCATTCTTCAGCAGCTTATACCATTCCTCAGCTCTTCCTTTCAGTGGTAATGAGAATAACTTCTTCTTAACTTGATCTGTAGTAATACCTGCACACTTGAACAACCCGCATAATTCGTGTATAAAGAGTAAATGATCACCAGGATGGACAGTTCCATCCCCAACATAGTAGTTATCCATGACACGATCAATAATTCTTGTAGGTATTTTGAAAACATCTTTCTCAGCAGGTGGTGGCTTATCTACTACCTTAGCAGTGGTAGTAGCATTACCAAATAAGAAACTCAGTGAATTATCCATAACGAAAATAAAGCAACTAGCAGAAGTAAACAATACTCATAGTAGAAGTTTTCTTTACCAATTCCACTCTCCAATAGCGCTTCACTCCCCGGCAACGACGCCAAAAAATAGACTTGATGACCCACAAGTATAGGGGGTGTATCGCAGTATTTTCGATAAGTAAGAGTGTCGAACCCAACGAGGAGCAGAAGGTGCTGGCTAGTGGTATGGATCAGGAATTCTCTTCAAATACTTAGCAAACGGATTTTTAGGGGTTTTCGATAAAGCAAGTAAACAAGGTGCGAGTAAATGAAAGACAGTAAGAATGAATGCAACAAGTGCCCAATCCTTTATGCAGCAAAGGACAAGCCGGTTGTATTTCTATAGGTGACCAAATGTTCTCGAGGACACATGGGAAGACTGTCAAGTGCTTTCGCTTCATATAGCTGATTAATCTTCTTTAGCTTGCTAAGTGTTGTGTGGGTGAACCTGCGCTAATGTACCGCCCCATCCAAGACTAATACATACTTGTGATTATACCCCTTGCAAACATCCGTAAGTACAAGAAAGTAATTAAGGTAGAAACCTAACCACAACTTTAAACTCTAAGACCCTTACGTCCCTTGTGCAATGGTTTCCTAACGGGGGTTCAGGTTTCTGTCACTCCGGCAACCCCTACGATTAGTAGCCAAATACACAATGCATTCCCCTAGGCCCATATAGGTGAAGTGTCATGTAGTCGACGTTCACATGACACCACTAGAAGAAGTACACCACAACTTAAATAACAATCTATTGAATCTTTCTCAACGCAACTCCACTACTAACAACAAGACTTCTCCCATGTCCTCAAGAGCAAAACGAACTACTCACAAGACATCATATGGATCATGATTAGAGATGGAATAATGATGTATAACAATCTGAACATAAACAATAATTCAACGGTTCACTCAATAGCATCAACTACAAAGAGTAATCAACACCGGGAAAGTTTCCCCTATGAACTATGAAAGATTCAACGCAATTGTTACAGCAATATGGAGATGGTGATGAGGGTGCTGATGGTGATGATGGTGGTGATGATGATGATGATCCCGATGAAGTCCAGCTTGATGGTGGTGTTGATGGCGACGATCTCCCCTCTCCGGGAAGGAATTCCCCTGGCAGAAATCTGTCTACCGGAGAGATCTTTCTCTCTCGGTGTTTTCCGCCCTGCAGAGGCAGCGGAATCTTTCTGTGGTCGCTCCCCGAGTCTTAGGGTTTTGTGGGGATGATATACGCCAGAGGAGAGAGGCTGGAGTGGGCCAGGGCGGCCACACCACTCCCAGGCGCGGCCTAGGCCTGCCCGTGCCATGGGGTGGCGTGGGCCCCCTGTGGCCCACCTCCACTCCATCTTCTGGCATCCTGAGTCTTCTGGAAAAATAAGATTTTCCGTATATTTTCCCGGATTTTCTGATCTTCACGAATTTTGCCTCCAAACAGCACCATTTCCATCAGAATCCTGACTGCAGCGGTCCATGCTCCAAAAGTCATCAACCATGCAAAAATAAATGAAATAACATAAGTATCACCTCTCAATACGAAATATATCAATGAATAATAGTGAATTAAGACATAGAATAGTGATGCAAAATGGAAGCATCATCGACCCCACCCTCGAGCTCGAGCTCGAGCGCTACCTCGTTGACCCCGTCGTCGTCCTTGATCCCACACTCGGGTGCCAACCTGCCGAAGCCGCCCGCTGCACCCTCGAGCCCCAGCTCAGGTGTCGCACCACCGACACCGCCCTTGAGCCCCAGCTCGGGCGCCGCCCCGTCGACACCGCCCGACGCACCCTCGAGCTCTAGCTCAGGTGCCGCCCCGTCGACACCGCCCGCGTCGCCCTCGAGCCCTAGCTTGGGCACCGCTTTGTCGATCGCATCACCCTCGAGTGGACACTCGGGTGATGTCGCGCCTTCCCCTCCGGGTCCGGTCACCCGTGCACGTGCTGGCGTATTCTGCCCATCGACGCGGTACCCCACGAACGCATACATCTACAACACCGTGACAGCTCCATCGCCGCCTACAGCGCCTTCTCCGCTGCCCGCTTTGGCTCGGGCGGCTCTCCACGGCCCGCTGTGGCTCGCGGCCATGCAGGACGAGTTCGATGCCCTGCAGCGAAACTAGACATGGCAGCTCGTTCCTCGACCGCGCCATGCCAACATCATCACCGGCAAGTGGGTCTTCAAGCACAAGTTCCATCCGGATGGAACTCTCGATCGGCACAAGGCGCGATGGGTCGTTCGTGGGTTTTGTCAGCGCGCCGGTGTTGACTTCGCTGAGACCTTCGCCCCGGTGGTCAAGCCCGGCACCATCCGCACCGTGCTCCAGCTCGCCGTATCTCGCCGCTGGCCGGTTCACCAGATGGACGTCTCCAACGCCTTCTTTCATTGTCATCTTGAGGAGCAAGTGTTCTGCCAGCAGCCCACCGGCTTCGTCGACTCCGCTCATCCGGATCATGTGTGCCTGCTTTCGTGCTCATTATATGGGCTCAAGCAGGTGCCCCGCGCGTGGTACCCGCGCATCACAGCGTTTCTTCACCAACTCGGTTTTCGCTTCACATGCTCTGATGCCTCGCTGTTTGTCTACCATATGGGAGACGCCACGGCGTACCTGCTGCTCTATGTCAACGACATCATCCTGACAACCAGCACCTCTGCACTCTTGCAGCAGCCCACCGACCGTCTATGTGCTGAGTTCGCGCTCAAGGACTTGGGGCCTCTACACTATTTCCTTGGCATTGAGGTTGTGTGCCGACCGGATGGCTTCTTTCTTCATCAGAAGAAGTATGCTCACGAGCTCCTCGACCGCGCCGGGATGCTTAACTGCAGCCCCGTCTCCACGCCTATCGACACGAAGGCCAAGCTCTCCACCTCGGATGGTTCTCCGGCGCCTGACGCCTCGCTCTACCGGTCCATCGTTGGTGCGCTCGAGTACCTTACTCTCACCAGACCGGAGCTACAGTATGTTGTTCAGCAGGTGTGCCTTCATATGCATGCTCCCCGTGATGCTCATTGGACTTCGGTAAAACGGATTCTCAGCTACATCCGAGGCACTCTAGACCTTGGTCTCTCGCTGCTCGCCTTTGCAGACACGGACATCATCACCTACTCGGACGTGGACTGGGCCGGCTACCCCGACACGCGACGCTCCACCTCGGGGTACTGCGTCTACCTTGGACCCTCGCTCATTTCGTGGTCGTCCAAGCGGCACCCTACGGTCTCTCGCTCCAGCACCGAGGCGGAGTATCGGGTTGTCGCTAATGTTGTCGCCGAGTGCTCTTGGCTTCGACATATACTTCAGGAGCTCTCTTGTCCCGTCGACAAGGCCGCCGTGGTCTACTGTGACAACGTCTCTGCAGTATATCTCTTCGCCAACCCCGTCCATCACCGTCGGACGAAGCATATCAAGCTCGACATTCACTTTGTTCGCGAACATGTGGCTCTTGGTCGTATACGTGTGCTACACGTACCCACCTCGCAGCAATTCGCGGATATCATGATCAAAGGATTGCCTACGACGTCCTTCGATGAGTTTCAATCCAGCCTTTGCGTCAGCTCTGCCCACGCTTTGACGGCGGAGGATGTTGAGTAGATATTTTGTGTATAATACGTTAGCGATTAGGCCCTCCTCTATTTTATGCCTGAGGGTATAGAGACCACCCATTGTACCTATATATACGTAGGCTTTGCACCAGAGTAATACAATGTGTTACAATCCCTTCTACATATCTGATCGTGTGCTGGACTTTCACCATGTGTGATTGTGCAGCATGCAAGTCAAACACTTGAGCAATGTCTGCAAATCGTCACAACGTGTGGTAGGCCAAATCCACACCTACAAAAGACGGATTATCCATTTGACCATTTCCCCAACGCCAATGGTGCACCCTTTGTTCCAACCCACCCTTCTTTTCCCAAGAAAAGCTTGCGCAAGCTTTGTCATATCATTCTTTCGTTTTAACCTCACATAAGCACATCTATTCATTACCAAATCTTTTCGACCTAAAAATATCAGGATTACTAATCTATTATATATTAAAAGTAACCAGAAAATAGAGAATTGTTTAGAAAATCTCACAATAAACAGAAACATCCGGCCATTGGTTTTACTAATTAATCAATTACAGCCGTGGATCCTAAAAGTAGCCTATATCTATACCTAATCTATACCTAATAATAAATGACAGATTGTTTCTTCCGGTCCAACACTTTTTTGGACAGGTTTATCCTTTCTCTAAATTATAAAATACCCACCGTGCCACCCTAAGTAAAAAAACCTTCATCCGCATGATTCTTTTTCTTTTCCTATGTCACACCGGGGGGCGAAAGTTGTACGTACGTCAAATCAAATCAAATACGACCCGATCTATGGGTGGAGTTTTCAGTAAAAGTAGTGTTTTCAAGATTAGATTAGTGTTTTGGTTGTCATCTTCTTAATGGAGATGGCATCGTCTACAATAAGTGATCTTCGGCATATCGTTCGACGACGAGATCTCTTTCCCGGAATACTTGTGTTGGATCTCTTGCCGATGTTGATTGATTACCTTAATGGTTGCGCGCGTGCCTTGGCACTGCGGCTCAAAAAATTATGGGAGAACCTTCATTGGTATTTACAGGTTATGGTTCGATATTTATCAGCGTTTGGCTGCCTTTAGAGAAGTGCAAGATTATGTCTTGGAAGAAGAAAGAGATTGAAGACCTCGAAGATTTGTTAGTTTCTTTTAGACTTTATTTTGTAATCGATGGAGTCAGCTTATGTATCTCTATCATGTACTATTTGCTACTTTGAATATAACGTGGTATTGATTGTAAAAAAAAAATCAAATACGACTATACGAGTCATGCACGTCAAGGACTTTCAAATTCTGGCTCGGTCAGGTCGGTGTGTACAGGTACATCCGAGTAGGTATCACGTAATATATAGCTAGGCTAGGGTTTGTCTTTACGAAGCAAGAGAAAAAATATAAAAACAGGACCGTGTGCATCTGCGGCAGCGTCCAACTCTGCCTATCTTCATGGTCGTCGTCATGGACTTATCTTCTTCCTCTTTGCGCCGACGTTGCCGATATGGCCCTGTTGACTGCTGGCCACAATTGCCGCGCCGGGCCAAGAGGGCAAACAACATGCGAAACGACTGGAGGCGCGTGGCGAGGCCGTCTGGCAATGGGGAACGAGCGTCACGATCTTGGCATCAGGATCCTCCCTCCTCTTTCAGTCAGTGATTCGGTGGATCCTCCCGATGATGAACTTTGGCTCCAAGGCGTCCAAACCACAGCTTCACAGCGGCGAAGTCCCCTCACAGGTGGTATCCATCCATGAATAGTGGTGTTGACCTTCGTACACCCATCTTTACTGAAGCAAAGGACGACATGAAGAACAACCAGGGTCTAATATTATTCAGATTTCTCGGTCTCTTCCTCTTCTCTTCTAATTTTAATTTGTGGTTCATTGACTAATGTATATCTCAAGAAGACATGGATACAGATGTATCTTCATAAGGAATATGTCAATGTACCGAGCACTCTATCAGAACCTCTAAGCTGCTTGGTTCTCTAACAAGCGAGCGCCGGCATCGGCTGTCGGAGGCTGGAACAGAGGTCGAGCAGAGTCGTGACGTGCAGCAACACGCACGCGCAAGACAGGGGCGCGGAGCTCGCGGGCAAGGGATCTGGCGACGGCGCGAATGATTTGATAGCGGAGTACTGCCGAAGCGGCGGGGCAGCGCGCTGGGACATGGCGACGCTCGCTGAGCATCCAATATGCATGGACTCCGAGCAGAAGCTAGGCATGTACCGGTGTACGGACGATCGCACCCGCTACAAGCATCACAAAGGGCCTTGCAGCGCTGCTCGTGCTCAGGGTCTCTGGTGCACTCGCGCTAGGACATGGCAATAGTACTGGTAGAATTCATCGAGATGCTCGGGATTAAGCAGAGCCTCTCGCCGTGTAGGAAGAGTGGGCTGCTCAACATGATTAATCTCATGTAGCTCAATGCACTTGAAATTGCTGCAGGTAGCTCACGTACCGGGTGAGGAGGCGACTGGCAATGGCAACCACGAAATCCTTCGATGGGTTTGCGGGCTTTTCGTAAGCAAGTGCACGAGAGTTCAGAGGCGGAGACTCAACTGCTCCGCATGTACCTAATCCTAAAAAAGGTTAGCTCTGATTCGTTCTTTTCAATACTCCCTCCGATCCAAATTAATTGACTTGGATTTGTCTAGATTCGGATACATCTAGAATCTAGACAAATCCGAGTCAATTAATTTGAATCGGAGGGAGTATTATAGTTGACTGGTCTAGCATAATTGCTTAGCTCTACTTGCATCGAGAGTGATTTATTGAAGGTGTTTCACATATCGGATGGATACATGCATAGGTACATAAGTATATGAGAGCAAATAGGAATCGGCAAAAGAACAGAAGGTGGGTATGCGTACTGATCACTTGATTAATACCATGAGCATACGCTCCTTGTAAAGTTTAAATAAATACAATATAGCTAGGCTGTTAACTTTTGATAATCTAGCTGCATGAATTTTAATCGATATTAGATATACTAAATCCGTAGTGATCCCGCGCGCCTAATAGTGAAGTGAGTTGCGGAGGCGCTGAAGCAGCTGCTCTGGCGTCTTGGCACGTACAACAACAAGGCAGAGCGGTACGTGCCGAACAACCCGAACGACGACGATTACAAGCGCCTCCGGTACGACCACCGCAACTTCTACGCGTCTAATACATTCTTTAACTCATTGATTGAAAGCAACACCGGATCATACTGGGGTGGGCCAATGAGTCGGACAGCGTGGCCCACAATATAAGGCCAAGGGTTGAGCCGCGATGCATGTACGAATCTACTGGCCAGCCAGCATCCCTCGATTGCTACATTTTTCAGCTCAAATCTTTGCCTTGTTCGAATTGATAGGTTGAATTGTGTACGCATGTCAGGCGGTTCCCATGAAGATATGACTCGACCCAGCGGCAAACAATCGGTACAGACGTACAGTGCCCAGTTGAGGAGCTCGGGCGTAAGCCTGTCAACGTCGGCAAGAAAGTCATCAAGCCTAGCCAGCATTTTGAGGTCACGACGGTCTACAGTCATATCAGGCTAGTACTGTTAATACTAACTCCGGGATTTAACTAAAAGAAACACACATACTTCCCTTCCGATGGCCATTTATTCCAGCAAACTCCCAAAACATTTTAAGCTCTGCCATAAAATTGCTTTCCAGGAGATTTTAGAGAGAAAAGATGGGAGCCAGCAAATTGTTGTTCCCGTCCATCAACTTTTTGATTTCTTTTCTTCAACTTCAGTGGATCAATGTATTATTCACGTATACATAATCAATCTTCTTTCGTCCGTAGCAACGTATGGGAACCAGTTTTTTTTTGGACCATTTTACTCTCATATAAAATAAAATATTACCCACCATTGCCATTGGTAAGTCAGGTACCGGTTTGACTTTTTCCGTCTCGTTCCCCTTCCTCCAATCAAGGAAAAAAAGCCTCTCGTCCGCAGCAACATGCTGGGATTCTCCCTCGAGGTACCAGACCAGGCCTCCATAGCTGCTGCCTACCAGAGCTTTACCTTTCCCTACCGGTTCCCCTTCCCGACCTCCGGCAAGAGGGATGCCTCCCTGACCTCCCAGATTTCGCCCAGCGGCATCTGCCGGTGCCCGACGACCTCTTCCTCGTCTCGATCTTGCTCATGCGGCTTGCGCTCCGCGCGTTCACGGCTCGATCCGGGCAGCTCTGACTCGAGCATCCAGGTAGCCCCGTGGCAGGGACGGGGAAAGCAGGGGATCTGGACATCAGTGGGGGCGGGCGCGTAGGGGAGCTTACTGGCGGCGGGGGCGGCGGTGGGGCGCAGGGTGCCTACCAGCGGCGGTTCCTTGGTGTGTATTGGGGGAGGGAGTGAGGTCAGGGACGACGCCGAGGTGGACGGTGGGTCGGGTTGTAGGAGGTGGACGGTGGGTCGCGGTGCTCTGCATCGTGGACAGAAGCGCGGCCGCACGCACTGGTTGCAGGAGCTGCACGAGGAGAGCATGATCGTGAGGCGTGAGGGCCTTCAGAACTGCAGCATAGACCTCATCCCTTCGCTACTAAACCAGACTGCATGCAGGGGACGATGTGTTTGGCCAAATGAGAATACTCAACTTTTTTTCCTTTGTTGTGTGTCATAACCTCATCTGATTTTGTTTAGTGGTGGTTCAATTTCAGTAAGCTACCTTTGGTCAGCAAGCTATATCAATAGTGTCAGGTTCTCTAGGCCTAGAGAATGAAATATTATACTCCCTCTGACCCATATTAGTTGACTTAGATTTGTCTAGATACGAATGTATCGAGACAAGTTCTAATACTACATATATTCGTATTTAGATAAATTAGAGCCAAATAATATGGGTCCTAGGAAGTACAAATTTGGTTGAACAACTCTGAGTTCAATTTGGCACGGGCAATGGACTCGTGATACTATGCTGAGAACAGCTTTGGGGCTACATCTGCATGGTTTCAGTCCTTTGGAAATATTCTGGCATCGTCAATGTGTAACATGATTAGGTCTTTTGTTGAAAGTGGACTTATAGTCGCCATGAATACAGAACGGATAGGCGCTACAAATTAGTGAATTTGATTTGCATTCAGATAACAGGAGTGCCACTAGGAGCATGATTGCCTTCATCTGTCCTGAGTGATAGATTTTTATTGTCCAATGAGTTGATCTCACTTGCTTTTGTATTATATCGCCATAACAGTATGACAGTGGTTTGGCATAGTAAATTGTTAATTTTCCTTTTTGTTTGATTGGTTTTTATCTGACCTAACTAACATATACAGATATATAGTTTATGTTTCATTTGATAGACGACCGTTTACTGATCACCGGATTCATAGCATCTTTTGTTTATGTCAGTGTAAATTGAAACACATATTAGTTCTGAGACAAAAAATATTACACTATATTTACGCACGTGATCATGATGTCTGTTGGCGTTGTGGGCTACTCCGTTGGTGGAGAGACGGAGATGGAGCAGAACAGAGGAAGGAAATGCAGCGATTTGGCTTACTCTCTAGCAGCTGGTTGTGGCCAAATGTAGTACTGATCTGAATGTTTGCATCTACTAATTTAGGATATAAAATGAGAAATTTGATATATTCTTTGCATGTATTAACTACAGAAAAATGAAAGGGCGAGGGGGAGAAATGAAAGGGCGAGAGAGAGAGAGTATTGTTGCTAATATAATTGTCAACTAAGAAGACTACCTAAATATTTTACCACCAACAAAGTCTTATTTCGAGTAGTCAAATTACAAAAATAAAATAAATGAAAAATAACCCGTAGCAACGCACGGGCATTTATGCTAGTAGAAACCAATGTTTAATAAATTACCCACTAATACCCTAATAAGTTCCTCGCACCGTTTCAATTTATGTCTACCATAAACCTGATTCAAAAAAGAATTCCACGGTATCCCTCAAAAAAAAAGTATTCCACGGTACATCTATAAGAAAACCTAGCGAATATGCATGTTGTAGCCATCGCTGAAGTCCGATCTGGGACCATGTCCTCAGATCCGCTACCGCCACCGTCATATTGATCCCCGATATGCCCTCGATAGCTCTGCCACCGTCGCCGTATTGCGTCTGTGCCCAACGATTTCAGGCGTACATGCACGCCAACGTTTTTTTTGACCTATTGCACGCTAACGTTGCAGGCTCGGATCTTGTCTCAGAGCATGTATAATGGGAGGTGCTTAGAGGGGTGCTTACAAAAATAAACCAACCATTTTGCTAAGCATTGATGCTTATTTGTATAGAAGAGGTGCTTAGTTAGGCATCCACCTAGTATAAATAAGCACCGGTGCTTAACGAAAAACCGGTTTATTTTCCTAAGCACTTTGCATTGTACGTGCTCTCACACGATTCTAGGCGTACATGCAGGCCAACATTGCAGGCTCGAATCTCGTCTCACGCGCTTAAAAGGCGGACGGATCGATCATGTGCAACCTTGCCCCTCATGCAAACAGCAAACAACTGGACATCACCGAGTAGATTGAGGAAAAGAATGAGGTTCTCTATGCCACCGAACAATTCGGAAGGGTCGAAAGACAAGAATGGAAGATGGAAGGGTTTCGGGAGGCAATAGAAGAGTGCAGTTTTGAGGATTTGGGTTTTTATGGAGTGCCATACACATGGGATAATAAACAACATGAAGACAATAATATGAAGGTGAGGTTGGATAGAGCACTTGGTGATGACAAATTTCTAGAGTGTTTTGATAACACTATTGTGAACCATGTACAATGTTGTGAATCAGACCATTGTGCCTTGGTTATTTAGATCAGAAGGTTGGAGTGGATATATGAGGGTTCGATAGCGAGGCCCTTCCGTTTTGAGAATGCATGGACGAGACATGATCGTTATACTCAAACGGTGGAGGGTGCATGACAGTCTACTGGAAGTAACTTACAGGAGGTGTACGATGCTTTAGGATGTGTGCGGCATAGGTTGAAGAAGTGGAGTGTTTCGGGATTTGGCTCTGTTAAAACACAACTAAAAATTATGAGGGATCGTTTGGAAATGCTTAGATCTAATTCTCTTTGGAAAGGCCCGTCCCAAGAAGAGAAAATGTTAATGGCTAAAATATCTGAACTTTTGGCGAGAGAAGAGTCTTTAGCTAAGCAACGATCCAGGGCTCAATGGCTGGCAGAGGGTGATCGCAATACATCCTTTTTTCATGCTAAAGCTAAGGAGAGAACAAGAAGGAATAGAATAAAGTCTTTACGAAGATCAGATGGCTCGGTGGTGTCCTCGCAAGAAGGTTTGGAGATGGAGGCGATTGGGTTTTATAAAAACCTTTTTACTGCCAAGGAAGACAGGAATACGAGGCTAGTGACTGATTGGGTACCACATAAGGTGGATGATGTGATGAATGAAAATTTGTGCTCTCCGATCAGTGATGAGGAAGTGGAGAGAGCTCTTTTTATGATGCACCATGATTGTTCTCTAGGACCAGATGGTCTTACAGCCGGTTTTTATATAAAGCATTGGAAGGTGATGAAGTCATCTATATGTGCGGTGGTAATAGATTTTTTAAATGGCGGTGATATGCATGATATTATGAACTCTACTATTTTGGTTCTTATTCCCAAGGTAAAGAACCCGCAAGACTTGTCACAGTATAGACCTATTTCATTGTGTAATGTCTTATACAAGCTGGCATCTAAAGTGCTAGCATTACGATTGAGACCTTTGTTAGAGGATTTAATTTCGGAAGAGCAGAGCGCTTTTGTTCCAGGTCGGCTCATAACGGACAATGTTCTTCTAGCATATGAATGCATCCACTATTTGAAAAAGAAGAAGGGGAAATCCGGAGCATGTGCGGTGAAGCTTGATATGGCAAAAGCATATGATCGTGTGGAGTGGTCTTATTTACGAGCAATAATGAATAAGCTTGGCTTTGCTAATGAGTGGATTGATAGGATTATGTGCTGTGTGGAGATAGTTTCATTCTTGATGAGAGTCAATGGGAATTATTCTGAAACTTTTAAACCATCTAGGGGGATTAGGCAGGGTGATCCAATCTCACCCTATCTATTTTTGATTTGTGCCGAGGGTTTCTCATGTATGCTGAAGTATTATGGTGCTGGACATTTATCCCGAGGAGTTCAGGTGGGTGATACGTCCAAAACGTATCTACTTTCCCGAACACTTTTACTATTGTTTCTCCTCTAAACTTGTGTGATTTGGATGCAACTAACACGGTCTGACGCTGTTTTTAGCAGAATTGCCTTGGTGTTTAGTTTTTGTGCAGAAAATCAACTATCAGGAAAAATCCCGGAAAATATGCCAAAAATCCTATTTCACCAGAAGACTCCCGGAGCCAGAATATGAGACGGAGTGGAGCTGGGGCCCAGCCACACCACCTGGCCGCGCGGGCTAGGCCTGGCCACGCCAGGGGGTGGTCTGGCCGCCCCAGACACCCCCTCGGTCTCCCTCTTCACCTATAAGATGCCTTTTGACCTAAAAACTCAGGAGGGTTCGACGTTTTCCTAGAAAGAGTTCCGCTCCGCCGCCACCACCAGATTTCGTGATTCGGAACCAGAAACTCCGTTCGGGCACCCTGCCGGGATAGGGAATTGGAGGAGATCATCACCATCGCTTCTCCATCAACCATCCATGTTTCCCCCATCTATGAGTGAGTAATCCCCCGTTGTAGGCTATGGGAATGGTAGGGATTGGATGAGATTGTTCATGTAATGGTATCAGGTTGTTAGGGCATGGTGCCTAGTATCTTATATTAGTGTTTTTTGACTTTGTTGCGACTTGTTATGCTTAATGCTTGTCACTGGGGCCTGAGTGCCATGATTTCAGATCTGAACATGTTATTGATTCATTATGATAGTATTGTTTTTGGTCTTACCTGCAAGTTGTATACATATGTTGGTGTCCGGAACCAATGGCCTCGAAGTGACAGAAATCGGGATAACTAGAGGGAATGGCTTTGATGTGAGGATCACATGTGTTCACGGAATGTTAATTCTTTGCTCCGGTCCTTTATTAAAAGGAGCACCTTAATTGCCAGTAGTTCCCTTGAGGCCCCGCTGCAAACGGGCTGGCAAGAGAAAAGATGTTGTACAAGTCCTCATTGCGAGCACGTATGACTATATATGGGACACATGCCTAGGATTATCTAGTACTTGGATGCTTTATCTTATTTATCTTCAATTACCCTATGTTCTGATTGCCATATGAATTGTCTTGTTCATGCAACACCCGTCCATCCATCCCTATGCCTACCGCACTCGAATCCTACTGTTTACTGCTATTGTTACTACTGTCTTTACTTTACTACTGCTATTACTTTACTACTCCTACTACAAAACTGTTGCTACTAATAAACTGCTGTGAGCAAGATTGTTTCCAGGTGCAGCTGAATTGACAACTCAATTGTTAAGGCTTATAAATATTCTTTGGCTCCCCTTGTGTCGAATCAATAAATTAGGTTTCACTTTCCTCAAAAATACTGCAATACACCCCCTATACTTGTGGGTCATCAAGACTATTTTCTGGCGCCGTTACCGAGGAGCATAGCTTTATTTAGCAAGTTCACTTGTATTCATTATTGTTCGCTGCCATCCATCCATCGTGGGTAAGTCTCGTGATGGCAAGGTCCCTATTTTACCATCCAGTACAAGAAGAGGTACGGTTCTGAATACCTTTGTTGCTCCTGATTCACCATCTGTTATGAGTAAGCTTGTTACACCACCACATACACATGCTACACACACTGATAAGAGTGGTTCATTAGGTCCTTTCCTAGATGCTACGGTTGCTAGAACTATAACTGGAAATACTGAAACTCCTAATGAAGACGCTACTACACCTGTTAGTTCACCTGAGTCTAGTGAGAGTTATGATATTGAAGATGGATATGTTGAGATGACCGATGAATTTATTAAAGAATGTAAAAACACCCATGATAGGAGCGCTGCTAAGAGTCTCCTTGAGAGGCGTACCATTAGACCCAAATTGTCTCCTATTGCTAAGTTTGCTGCTTCTCCCATAAACATTAAAGATAAAGATTATGATTTCTCTCTTGATCTATCTTACATAGCTATTGTTGAGAAAGAACCTTTTTGTGGGACTAAGAATGAAAGTGCGGTAGCACATATGACTGAGCTTTCTACCATGAGTGGCTTGTTTTCTGATGATATTAAGATGCGTACTTAATTTGTTGCTAAGATTTTCCCCTTTTCACTAAAAGGAGAAGTTAAAACTTGGTTTAGTAATTTACCTCGTGGATCTATTGATAGCCCTGATTGCTTGATTAGTACTTTCCTGCAAAAATATTTTCCTCCTAGTGCTAGACATGCTATTTTGTAGGAACTTTTTGACTTTAAACAGGGAGAAAAAGAGATATTGCCTGAATCATGGGCAAGGTTTTGTGCTTTGATTCATGCACAGGCTGGAAGTCCATTACCAAAGAATGAGCTTCTTGATATATTTTATAATGGACTAACTGAAGAATCTAGGACATACCTAGATAGTTGTGCTGATTGTGTTTTTAGGAATATGACTCCCAAGGAAGCTAAGGAATTAATGGCTAAAATAAGCAAGAATATGAAGATTGGACTCCTCCTGAACCAGCTATACCCGAAACAATTATACCTGAACCAGCTATACCGGTGCCTATACCATTGTCTAAGAAGAGGGGAGTTATTGAATTGAATGATGAAGTGATGAAGGAAGCTAAGAAATGTCTTAAGGAGAAGGGAATTAAAGCTGCAGATGTCAAGAATTTACCTCCTATAGAAGAATTATGTAAGCCAATTCACCATTCCTCCACTATTGAGGTACACTCTCTCCAACATTTTGATGAAGGTGATATCCCTTACTCTAAACCCCCTGATCAATGCTTAGAAGAATTCGATATTTTCATTGTTAAGCAAGATAATTTTAATAAAAAGGTGCAAAATCATCTAATGGAAAACACTAGAGCTATTGTTGAGTTAAAAGATATTGTGGAAAGAACCTCTAATGATGTTAAAATGATTGTTAAACATTTTCAAATGGTTCAAACTCAAATAGATCAACTTATTAAAGTTCAAAAAGACTTGCTAGTTAATGCTACAAAAGAAAGACATGCTTATGAAATTAGAACTAGAAGTGGTGCTGCTACCCAGGATCCTCTATATCCTGAGGGGCATCCCAAATGAATTGAGCAGGATTCTCAACAAGCTGAAAATAGTGGTACTACTCGTAAGAAAAGAAAAAAGAAACATAAAAGTATTGTAGAACCCTCTGAACCTGCTAAAGATCCTAATAGTATATCTATCTCTGATGCTGAAACTGAAAGTGGTAATGAAGAAAATGATGTTCTTGATAAAGAAAAAGTTCAAGAAGAACCTGAAAAGCACACTATGAATACTAAATACACTAAAGAAGATTTTATTGCTAAGAAACATGGTAGTGAAAGAGACCCTTGGGTCCAAAAGCCTATGCCTTTCCCTGATAAGAAACACAAGTCAAAGGAAGATGAACACTATAATAAGTTTTGTGAGTGGATGAAACCTTTATTCTTGCAAATTCCTTTGACTGGTGCTATTAAATAGCCTCCTTACTCAAAGTATATGAAGGATATTGTCTCGAATAAAAGGAAGATCCCTAATGAATAAATTTATACTTTGCTTGCTAATTATTCCTTTAGTGGTAAGGTTCCTAAGAAACTTGGAGACCCAGGGATTCCAACTATCCTTTGCTCTATTAAGAATAGTTATGTTAGAACTGCTTTGTGTGATTTGGGAGCTGGAGATAGTGTTATGCCTTTCTCTCTCTATAAGAAACTTCAACTGGAAAAATTAATACCAACTGATATATGTTTGCAAATGGTTGATAAATCTACCACTACTCTTGTTGGTATATGTGAGGATGTACCTGTTCAAGTGGCTCATAATTGCTTGATATTAACTAATTTTGTTGTGCTTGAAATGCCTGAAGATGATAATATGTCTATTATTCTTGGGAGACCTTTTCTTATTACTACAGGAGTTGTTATTAATTGTAATCAAGGAAAGGTGACTTTGAATGTTAATGACAAGGAACATACTGTCTATTTCCCCAAGAATATTTATAGGACTTATGGTTTGATATCAATTGAACATGTTGAGGGCATTCAAGTTGGAGAAATATATTGTCTCATACCAAGAGAAAAAATTGAAACTATTATGATTAGGACCATTGCTATCAAAGTTGAGGTAACATAATCATTAGTGGAATACAAAGTTTTGTCTCATATGAAATTGTTTTGATAACAAGACTTGATCAACCTTGTTAACAAAAGGATTTCATTGAACAAAACAATGTTTTCACCATGATTATATCTGCTTACTTCTATTCTATCCGTTTAGTTTTTGCTTTAGTTTAGTTTTATTTTCTGTTGTTAGTTGCTTGCATGTTAGAGTGTCTTAGAACTTCTGTAGTTCTATCCTTGTTTTGTCATTGCATCATTCCAAAAAAAAATCTTTCTGTCAGAAAATCATTCATCTATACCTAAAAATTGCTCAAAAATAAAGTGTCTCAAAAAATTCCAGAAAATTCATATTAAATTTTTACGAGAAAAAAGGGGCAGAGGAGTGCCTAGAAGGCACCAGGGGGGCCCACCAGGCAGGCACACCACCTGGTGGCGTGGCCAGCCCTGGGGTGCGCCTGCCTATGGTGTGGGCCACCCCTGGCCCTCCACTTACTCTCTCACTTGCCACTTTCTTCTCTCTCCCGAGTAAACACCAGTTCATTGCTCGAAATCGCGTTCTTGCTGTGCTTGCCCTCGATTTTTCGATCTCCTTGCTCTGCCCATCTTTGCTGCTGAAATTTGGAGCATTTGTTCTCCGGTATGTGACTCCTCCACTTGTCCAAGTAGATTTGTGTTTAGTGGTTTATATATTGAGTATTTTGCTGCTGTAGGTGACAGGTTATGAGAGCTTGTAAGCTTGTTTGATGCTTAGAGATATAGTTTTGATGCATGTTTAGGCCTCTTACAAGTCCCTATGAGTAGTGCCCTTCATTATATTCACTTTGCAATCACTTGTTTAATAGATGTTTAAATTTCAGAATATCAAACATGAACAACCGTACCTTTGGAGAAATATTTGAGAGGGATGCACCTAGGAGGTCAAGGCCCTCAAGATCATCCTCTCAGTTTAGGCCATCATACAACAAAGATCTCATTGCATCTCGCATTGGTAATGAAGGAGATGATGGGGATGCTCACCCATCTACTTTTCCTTGTTTTACTTTCTTACAAGCTGGAGGGATTCTTGATGATTTCTTGCTACTGATTCAGAGGGTTGGTTTGACCTCATACATGCAAGATGAGAGTGAGCAATACGTTATGCTCACCAAGACTTTTGTTGAGAGCTTCGTGTTTACTAACACGCCCTATCAGTCAACTGTCTCTTTTAGAATTTATAATCTGCCCTTTACCATGTCACTGGAAAGATTTTGCAGTATTGTAGGTGTAAGCATGACAGGGACCGTGAAGAAGATTCAAGGGTGACCCGCTGATTTGCTGGAGCTCTACCGAGGGGTGACTAATAATGATGACCGCGTAGCTCAACGCGGAAAGATAAGAAACATCCAATTCTCTGCTCTTAGATACTTTGCATATTATCTTGCTACTAGCGTTCTGGGTAGAGAGAATACGAGTAATATCTCCAACTATCATTTAGCCTTCCTTGCTGCTACGCTCAACAATGATACTCGGTACAATCTTCGCTCTCTTATTGCTCGCCGCCTAGCTGCTAGGGGGCCTATCTATGGGGGCATCATTGCTTCACGTATGGTCAATGCATTAGAGCTTTCTGTGGATCCCAATGATACTATATTGGCACCACAAAGGCTTGACCTTGCTGCTATGAAAACACATCACTTTGTCACTGCTGATTCTGAGTTGGATAGTTTAGTATATAGGATGCTGTTTACTGATGGGGATGAGAGGGAGATCCCTTTGCCGCAATCTACTTTGTTCAGTGTTCACAGGAGGTCGTGGTCGTGCTCCAAGGAGGAGGTGGACGAGCAACTCCGCTTGCTGGGTTTCCACAAGTAGCACCAGGAGGATGTGCCCTCCTACGATTACTCTGCGCACTACGGAGGGACGTACTCGAGTTCGCACCAGGACGAGGGTACCTCCTCATCGTACCACGGAGACACTTCATCTTGGCTAGCTTGGTATTGATACCCACTTAGGCCAACAGCCTAAGTTTGGGGGGAGGTACGCCGACATCGCACTCATCTCCATATCATTCCGTGTCGGTACTTTGTATATTCATGTTTCGTTCTCTTTTTAATTTTCATTCTTTCTTTGCTTTTGCTTTCTAAAACACAAAAAGACCAAAAATATTTCTGTTATTTCTCTTTGGTTTGCTTCTTTTTCTTTTTGCCTTGGTTTGGTTTTTCCTTTTTGCTTTGCTTGTTCTTCCTTTTTGGTTCTTGTTTTAAAAATCGAAAACACCAAAAATATTTGTTGTTCTTCTTTGGTTTTGTGAGTTTGTTGTAGGGTTCAGCAGTTCTCAGTGGAATTTGGTTTCATACTATTATTCAAGCCACACAAGTGAAGGGCAATAATGAGGATTAATGACAACTTGAGGTGTGGTAAGAGGCTGGTAACGAACCCTATTTGTTTTCATTTTTGTACATATACTCATCATTGTGGGCATGCTTAGCCTGTTCGTGTAGGGTGTATGTTATTCGTGGATGCTTAGTAGTTCTTGCTTTCATATGATTAGTCCCAGCTTGCTAATAGTTTGTAGTATGTCATATGAATGTTTGCTTGCATTACTCTATTCATAACTTGGTATGACACCATGGTATCCTCCTCTGAATGTTTCATTTGAATTGACTTTGCACATGCTCACGCATGCATATGACTGAAATAATCAGTTAAGCCTCAATGAATTATTTGCCTTAAGGGTCTTGAATCACTTTCATGCCATGATTAGTCCTGTTTTGTTGCAAGCATGATTATGACAGTTATTGCTCTCTCGTTTGTTGCTCCCTCTCTAATTGCTAGCCTTCACTTACACTGAGTATGCTCTACTGATGACCCACATGTATAGGGGGTGTATCGCAGTATTTTCGGGGGAAGTGAAACCCAATTTATTGATTCGACACAAGGGGAGCCAAAGAATATTTATAAGCCTTAACAACTGAGTTGTCAATTCAGCTGCACCTGGAAACAATCTTTCTCAGAGCAGTTTATCATTAGCAATAGTTTTGTAGTAGCAATAGTAAAGTAGCAGCAGTAGTAAAATAAAGACAGCAGTAACAATAGCAGTAAACAGTAGGATTCGAGTGCGGTAGGCATAGGGATGGATGGACGGGCGTTGCATGGACAAGACAATTCACATGGCAATCAGAATATAGGGCAATTGTAGATAAATAAGATAAAGCATCCAAGTACTAGATAATCCTAGGCATGTGTTCCATATATAGTCATACGTGCTCGTAATGAGAACTTGCACACCATCTTTTGTCCTGCCAGCCCGTTTGCAGCGGGGCCTCAAGGGAACTACTGGCAATTAAGGTGCTCCTTTTAATAGAGCACCGGAGCAAAGAATTAACACTCCGTGAACACATGTGATCCTCACATCAAAGCGATTCCCTCCGGTTATCCCGATTTCTGTCACTTCGGGGCCATTGGTTCCGGACAACAACGTGTGTATACAACTTGCAGGTAATACCAAAAACAATACTATCATAATGAATCAATAACATGTTCAGATCTGAAATCATGGCACTCGGGCCCTAGTGACAAGCATTAAGGATACCAAGTCACAACAAAGTCATAAAGCACTAATAGAAGATACTAGGGACCATGCCCTAACAATCTGATTCCATTACGTGAACGATCTCATCCAATCCCTACCATCCCCATAGCCTACAGTGGGGGATTATTCACTCATAGATGGGGGAAACATGGATGGTCGATGGAGAAGCGATGGTGATGATGATGGCGATGATCTCCTCCAATTCCCTGGCCCGACAGGGTATCAAAACAGAGTTTCTGGTGCTGTTTCATGAAATCTGGTGGTGGCGGCGGAGCGGAACTCCTTCTGGAAAGATGTCGACCCCTCTAAGTTTTTAGGTCAGAAGGCATCTTATAGGCGAAGAGGGAGACCGAGGGGGTGCCTGGGGCGGCTAGACCACCCCCTGGCGCGGCCAGGTGGTGTGGCTGGGCCCCAGCCCCACTCTGTCTCATATTCTGGCTCCAAGAGTCTTCTGGTGAAATAGGATTTTTGGCTTTTGTCCCGTCCAATTTCAAGAATATTCATTTTCTGACTTTCCTGGAACCAAAAACAGCAGAAAACAGGCAGCTAGCACTGTGGCTCTTATTAATAGGTTAGTCCAAGAAATCATATGAAAAGTACTCCAAAGTGTGGACAAAACACAAGAAAGTAGATAAAACCAAGCATGGAACATCAAAAATTATAGATACATTTGCAATGTATCAACATCCCCAAGCTTAACTCATGCTCGTCCTCGAGTAGGTAAGTGATAAAAAGAAAGAATAATTTTGAGGTGACATGCAGCATCATTAACTTGATCAAAGTATTTGTAAAACTAGGATCATAGTACTTCAATCATAACATGAAAGATAAAATTCTAGCAATAAGACAAAGAAACTATGTTGCAACATGAAAAGGCGCAAACAAAAGATTCATGAATAACAATGCTTTGCAAGACGTTTGTTTGTTTCACATAAAGAAAACATAGCATAGTAGTATTCAGCTTGTCCCTCATAGAGTAGCAAATATAAATGCATAGGACACCTTCAAAGTTCATAAGAGTGACTAGATACAAATAGTTTAAAACAAGCAATATCAAATTATGCATCAATCAACTAGTCTTGGGACAATGCACATAGAACTAAGAATGGCCACTATGCTCTCAAAGTAGGTGCATAAAGATAGAAGGTGGAGACTCAATATATAAGTGGAAGAAAGACCTTCATAGAAGGAAGTAGGGATTCAAGTCTCATAAAGAGCTTCCATTATGGTACTTAATAGCTTTCAGCTCGCACTGCCCCTATCATAAGCATCTTGAAGGTGATTAAGGTTAAAGTGACACAACTAAGAGGATATGCTTGACAAGTTATAAGCTGAAATATCATGCCCCTTACTTACAAAGACCGAACCTCATGCTACTCAACTTTAGTCACACATAAGCTATTGTCATTGTAATTACATATGTATCATAAAGAATCGCCAACGGGGTACCCCTTGCACATGATACAGGAGCTATCCCATAATCAAAATGACAAGGCAAGCAGACAATGAGCATCTCAACGATCTTTTTATTTGCTATTTGCATAGGTTTTTATTGAGGATGCTTCATAGAGTGCTCATTATGGTGATGCTGCAAGTTTCCACCATGATTAGGCATGGCTTAGGCTAGCGGCCCAGGCGTTTCTCTAACACACATACAAACTCCATGATCTTACAAGTTCCACTTTTATTTCACACCACCGGGATCCATAAGCAAAAGGACATGATATCAACGGGGTACAAAGTACAAGTGCAATCTTGAAAGCGTTCCCCATGATACATGGTTCTGCTAATTTCAACTTATAAAGCGCAAGCATATACGCAACAAAGAAGGACCCAATGGTTCAAGTTTATTAAATGCAAAAAAGTAAAGTGTGCCATCAAGTTTGTGAGAGCTTTAATCACTAGTTTTCTCATAACAAGTTTAATTTGGAAGGTAGACAAAAGCATGAATATACTTGGAATAGCATATGCTAGTAGGTAGGTATGGTGGACTCTTTGTAATAACTTGGTTTAGGGAGTTGGATGCATGAGTGGAACTCATACTTGGTTGCGGAGGCTAGCAAAAGACTGGGAGCGACAAACTAAGAGAGCAATAATGGCCATAATCATGCAGAGCGACAAAACATCATTGATCAAAGTATAAAGTGATACTACAAGTTGGAAACTAAAGGATCATAAAGGCTTATGGTGACTTGAGATAGTCATAACATGGTGTGAGCATGCACCAAGTCAACCCAAATAAAGCATCAAAGGAGAATACCACTATACTATGCTTTAATATGCTAAAACAATGCATGATTCATCCAAGGCACATTAAGCAATCTCAATTGTTTATAACAAGTCATGCCACAACAAAGAATACTAAGCATAAATCCAAAACAATATCAAGCTTGGCATGACAAAGCATAGGCCACAGTCAAAAACAAGCTCTCTTTACCACTTAAGCATGAACTTTCCTACTCTTTTCCAAACCAAACCAAACTATTTGAAAACCAATGTATGAAATAGGGAGTCCAACCAATTTATTTAGCAAACTAAGAAAACAAATCAAACGAAAAACCAAAACCAAAATGAAAAATAAGACGCTCCAAGAACAACACAACTATGCATGAAACAATAAAAATGAAGTGTTTGGAAGAAACCTAGGATTTTTATTGATGAAGAAGGGTATACTGTTGGAATTATGCCCTAGAGGCAATAATAAAGATGTTATTATTATAATTCTTATTCATGATAAAGTTTATATTCCATGCTAGAATTGTATTAAGCGGAAACTTTAATACTTGTGTGGTTTGTGAACAACACCGTGTCCCTAGTACGCCTCTATGGACTAGCTCATTGATCAATGATGGTTAAGGTTTCCTAACCATAGACATGAGTTGTCAATTGATAATGAGATCATATCATTGGAGAATGATATGGTGGATAGACCCAAACTAAGCGAAGCAATTAGATCGTGTCATCGTGTTCGTCTTTGCGAAGTTTTTTCTTATGTCAAATATTGTATTCCTTAGACCATGAGATAATACAACTCCCTGGTATCGGAAGAAAGCTTTGAGGTCATCAAACGTCATCCTATGAGAGGGTGATCATAAAGGTGTCTCTCAGGTAATCGGAAAGTATCTGTTGGGTTGTATGTATCGAGATGGGATTTGTCCCTCCCAAGTCGGAGAGATATACTTCGGGCCCACTCGGTAATCGATATCAACACCGCTTGCAAGCATGTGGTTAAGGAGTTAATCACAAAGTGATATCGGATTACGGAACGAGTAAAGTACTTGCTGTGAACGAGATTGAACTAGGTATGACGATACCGACGATCGAATCTCGGGCAAGTAAAATATCGCGAGACGAAGGGAATATATATATGGGATTGATTGAATCCTGGCATCGTGGTTCATCCGATATGATCATCGATGAATGTGTGGGAGTCAATATGGGTGCCCAGACCCCGCTGTTGATTATTGATAGAAGATCATGTCTGCATATTCTCGAACCCGCAGGGTCACACACTTAACGTGTCTCGACGCTAGGATAGATTGGACAATTGGTTTATGAATTTTTGTTCGGAGTCTCGGATGGGATCCGGGATATCACGAGAGGTTCCAGAATGGTCCGGAGAATAAGATTCATATAAGGCAGTGCAGTTTTTGGAGTTCGGAATTGTTCCAGATTAATCGGTATTGTACCGGAAGCTTCTAGAACCTTTCGGAAGGGGTCCAACGTGGTCCCACCTTCCGGAAGGGGCATGGGCCTATGAGGGAGTGTCCTGGCCGCATTGGGCCAGGGGCACAAGGCCCCATAGGGCCCAGCCGATTCTAGATAAGTTTAAACTCGTTTAAACTAGAGATAGAATTTCTAGATAAGGGAGAGTTTAAATCGTTTAAACTAGAGATAGGCTTGGAGGAGAGGCAAGGGCTGGCCGCACCCCCCTCTATATATAGAGGGCTGGTGTGCCCCCTCCCCCTACACACCTTCGCACTTGACGTGTGGCTTGTACCACACATGCGGCTCCGCACTTGACGTGTGGCTTGTACCACACATGCGGCTGGTGGATGTCAGTTTCTCTCACTATAGTTGTCATGGGATTAACACCGGAGTTTGGCAACCATAATATCACCGTTGTGGCTTTCCGTAGGTAAGAATCGTTCTTAGCATCTACTCCCATAAGCCACGTAAAACATGCAACAACAAAGTAGAGGCGTCTAACTTGTTTTTGCAGGGAGTGTTTTCTATGATATGGTATGGCCCAAGATGTGATGTGTATATTGTATGCGATGATCATGTTTTGTAATGTTTCACGACTTGCATGTCGATGAGTACACAACCGGCAGGAGCCATATGGTTGTCTTTATAATTGTGTATGACCTGCGAGTCAACTTCTTATACGCCATGTAATAGCTTTACTTTATCGCTAAGTAGTTAGCAATAGTTGTAGTTGTTGTTCGTGGTGGAGGCAATCATGGTGGAGTGATGGAGATCATGCCGGAACACACAAGATGGAGATCATTGTGCGAAGATTGGCTATACCATGTCACATAAAGTTATATGCATGTGATGTTTATCCTTTTATGTATCTTATTATGCTTAGATCGCGACGGTAGCATTATAAGATGATTCCTCACTTAAAGATCAAGATAAAAACTGTGTTCTCCCCAAAGTATGCACCTTTGTGAAAGTTCGTCATGTCCAAGCATCACGTGATGATCGGGTGCTATAGACTCTACGCTCACATACAACGGGTGCAAGCCAGTTTTGCACACGCGGAAATACTTGGGTCTAACTTGACGAGCCTAGCATGTACAGACATGGCCTCGGAACACAAGAACCGAAAGGTTAAGCATGAGTCATATGAATGATATGATCGACACTTCGTTGTCCACCATTGAAACCACATCTCTTCTCGTGATGATCGGATTAGGTGTGGTGAATTTGCATCGTGTTCACTAAACAACTTGAGGGATGTTGAATTTAGTGGGAGTTCATCTAGTAATTTGATTAAGTTGAACTATTTATCATGAACATAGTCTAAATTGCACTTGCAAATACTGTAGATCACATGGCCAAGTCCAACTTCAACTTCAATGTTTTTGCTGAGAAAGAAAAGCTTAGAAACAATGGGTCTAACTTCACCAACTGGTTCCGCAATCTAAGAATCATTCTGTCTGGCGGACAAAAGGACTATGTCCTTGGGAAAGCGTTAGGTGACCCCCCTGCTGCAACTGCGCCGGCTGATGAGAAAGCTGTCTATCAGTCGCGCAAAGATGATTATGGTGTGATTAAGAGCACCATGTTGTTTGCTATGGAACCGGAACTTCAAAATCGTTTTGAAAACTATCCCGGGCCCTTTGAGATTCTCGAGGAGCTGAAAACCATGTTTCAGACTCAGGCCCGTTCTGAGAGATATGAGATCTCCGAGAAGTTCTTTAACTGCAAGATGGAGGAAGGGAGTTCCGTTAGTGAGCACGCCATTAAGATGTCGGGCTACACTCAACGCCTTGAGCAACTGGACTGCAAGATTCCAGAGGAGCTCAAGATTGACAGGGTTCTGCAATCACTCCCTCCCAGCTACAAAAGTTTTGTAGTGACTCATAATCAGATTGGTTCCACTGATACGATCACCGAGCTCTTCGCAAAGCTGAAGGCTGCGGAGGTGGACATCAAGAAGGATAATCATGTGTTGATGGTCAACAAGCCCTCCTTTAAGAAAGGTAAAGGTGCAAAGAAGCCCTTCAAGAAAAGCGGCGGCAAGCGCGTTGCCCCTGCTGAGAAGAAGCTCAAGTCTGGACCTAAGCCGGACACTGAGTGCTTCTATTGCAAGGACAAGGGTCACTGGAAGCGCAACTGTCCGAAGTACTTAGCGGACAAGAAGGCTGGCACCATCAAAGGTATATTTGATATACATGTTATTGATGTTTTCCTTACTAGCCCTCGTTGTAGTGCCTGGGTATTTGATACTGGTTCAGTTGCTAATATTTGTAACTCGAAACAGGAGCTACGGAATAGACGACGGCTTGCGAGGGATGAGGTGACGATGCGCGTTGGCAACGGATCAAGAGTTGATGTGATGGCCATCGGCACGCTCTCCTTAGTTTTACCTTCGGGATTAGTTTTAAACCTTAATAAATGTTATTATGTGCTTGCGTTGAGCATGAACATTATTTCTGGATCGTGTTTATTGCAAGACGGTTATTCATTTAAATCGGAGAATAATGGTTGTTATATTTATATGAGTAACATCTTTTATGGTCATGCGCCTCTTGTGAGTGGTTTATTTCTTCTAAATCTCGAAAGGGATGAAACACACATCCATAACATTGAGGCTAAGAGATGCAAAGTAGATAGTGATAATACTACTTATCTGTGGCACTGTCGTCTAGGTCATATTGGTGTAAAGCGCATGAAGAAACTCCATTCTGATGGACTTTTGGAGTCTCTTGATTTTGAATCATTTGACACATGCGAACCATGCCTCATGGGCAAGATGATCAAAACCCCGTTCTCCGGTATGATGGAGCGAGCAACGGACTTGTTGGAAATCATACATACCAATGTATGCGGACCGATGAGTGTTTCGACGCGCGGTGGATATCGCTATTTTCTCACTTTTACCGATGACTTAAGTAGATATGGGTATATCTATTTAATGAAACATAAATCTGAAACGTTTGAAAAGTTCAAAGAATTTCAGAATGAAGGGGAGAAGCATCGTAACAGAAAGATTAAGTTTCTACGATCCGATCGTGGGGGCGAATATTTGAGTTATGATTTTCTCACGCATCTCAAAGCAAGTGGAATCGTTTCACAACTCACGCCACCCGGAACACCACAGCGCAATGGTGTGTCTGAACGCCGGAATCGAACCCTATTAGATATGGTCCGATCGATGATGTCTCTTACTGATTTGCCGTTATCATTTTGGGGTTATGCATTAGAAACCGCTGCATTCACTTTAAATAGGGCTCCATCTAAATCCGTTGAGACGACACCGTATGAACTGTGGTTTGGTGCTAAACCTATGTTGTCGTTTCTTAAAGTTTGGGGATGCGAAGCTTACGTCAAGAAGTTGATGCCGGACAAGCTCGAACCCAAAGCGGAGAAATGCATCTTCATAGGATACCCTAAGGAAACTATTGGGTATACCTTCTATCACAGAACCGAAGGCAAAGTGTTTGTCGCAAATAACGGTTCCTTTCTTGAGAAGGAGTTTCTCTCGAAAGAAGTGAGTGGGAGGAAAGTAGAGCTAGTAGAGGTTATTGAACCTTCTCTTGAATTGGAGAGTAGCGCAGCACCTGAAATTGTCCCAGTGCTGCCTGCACCAACAATAGAGGAAGCTAATGACAAGGATCATGAAGCTTCGGACGATGCTGCTACTGAACGTCGCAGGTCGACAAGGTCGCGTGCCCCTCCTGAGTGGTACGGCAACCCTGTATTGACTGTCTTGTTAGTAGAAGACAGTGAACCTACGAACTATGAGGAAGCGATAATGAGCCCAGACTCTGAGAAATGGCTAGAAGCCATGAAATCCGAATTGGGATCCATGAGCGAAAACCAAGTATGGACTTTGGTGGACCCTCCTAGCGACCGAAAGGCCGTTGAGTGCAAATGGATCTTCAAGAAGAAAACGGACGCGGATGGTAATGTTACCGTCTATAAAGCACGGCTTGTTGCGAAAGGTTTTCGACAAGTTCAAGGTGTTGACTACGATGAGACTTTCTCTCCCGTAGCGATGTTTAAGTCCATTCGGATTTTATTAGCAATTGCTGCGTTTCATGATTATGAAATATGGCAAATGGATGTCAAGACTGCTTTCCTCAATGGCAACATTGATGAAGAGTTGTATATGATGCAATCCGAAGGTTTTGTCGATCCTAAGGATGCTGATAAAGTATGCAAACTTTAGCGTTCCATTTATGGACTGAAGCAAGCATCTCGGAGTTGGAACCTTCGTTTTGATCAAGTGATCAAGAGCTTTGGATTTGTTCCAAATTGCTACGAAGCTTGCATCTACAAGAAAGTAAGTGGGAGCTCGGTGACGTTTCTGGTACTGTATGTGGATGACATATTGATTATTGGAAATGACATCAACATGCTTAACGATGTGAAGAGTTATTTGAACAAGTGTTTTTCAATGAAAGACCTAGGTGAAGCTGCTTATATATTGGGCATCAAAATCTATAGAGATAGACAAAGACGCCTGATAGCTTTAAGCCAGAGTACATACCTAGACAAAGTTCTGAAAAGGTTCAGAATGGATAAGGCATTGAAAGGTTCAGTGCCTATGTTGTCAGGTAAGATATTGAGCAAGGCTCAGTGTCCAGCTACGGTAAATGATAGGGAAGCTATGAGCAAAGTGCCTTATGCCTCGGCCATAGGTTCCATCATGTATGCCATGCTGTGTACTAGACCGGATGTGTCCAATGCTCTTAGTTTGACGAGCAGATATCAAAGTGATCCAGGAGTGGAACACTGGACAGCCGTGAAGAACATCCTAAGGTACCTAAATAGGACTAAAGAAATGTTCTTAGTCTATGGGGGTGATGAACAGCTCGTCGTAAAAGGTTACGTCGATGCTAGTTTCGACACCGACAAGGATGATTGTAAATCTCAGACAGGATACGTGTATATTTTGAATGGAGGAGCTGTGAGCTGGAGAAGCTGCAAGCAAAGCGTGATCGCGGGATCTACAGTAGAAGCGGAATACATGGCTGCTGCAGAAGCGTCAAGTGAAGGAGTTTGGATCAGGAACTTCATCACTGAGCTTGGCGTGTTTCCAAGTGCATTGGACCCACTGGAGATATTGTGTGACAACACTGGCGCCATAGCACTCGCTAAGGAACCAAGATATCATCCAAAGACCAAGCATATCAACCGCAAGTTTCATATAATCCGAGATTATATAGCAGATGGAGATCTGAAGATCAGCAAAGTACATACAGATCTAAATGTCGCAGATCCATTGACTAAACCTCTTCCACGTGTAAAACATGATCAGCACCTCAGTGCCATGGGTGTGAGATTGTTGCCAGATGTAAACTAGATTATTGACTCTAGTGCAAGTGGGAGACTGTTGGAATTATGCCCTAGAGGCAATAATAAAGATGTTATTATTATAATTCTTGTTCATGATAAAGTTTATATTCCATGCTAGAATTGTATTAAGTGGAAACTTTAATACTTGTGTGGTTTGTGAACAACACCGTGTCCCTAGTACGCCTCTATGGACTAGCTCATTGATCAATGATGGTTAAGGTTTCCTAACCATAGACATGAGTTGTCAATTGATAATGAGATCATATCATTGGAGAATGATATGGTGGATAGACCCAAACTAAGCGAAGCAATTAGATCGTGTCATCGTGTTCGTCTTTGCAAAGTTTTTTCTTATGTCAAATATTGTATTCCTTAGACCATGAGATAATACAACTCCCTGGTATCGGAAGAAAGCTTTGAGGTCATCAAACGTCATCCTATGAGAGGGTGATCATAAAGGTGTCTCTCAGGTAATCGGAAAGTATCTGTTGGGTTGTATGTATCGAGATGGGATTTGTCCCTCCCAAGTCGGAGAGATATACTTAGGGCCCACTCGGTAATCGATATCAACACCGCTTGCAAGCATGTGGTTAAGGAGTTAATCACAAAGTGATATCGGATTACGGAACGAGTAAAGTACTTGCTGTGAACGAGATTGAACTAGGTATGACGATACCGACGATCGAATCTCGGGCAAGTAAAATATCGCGAGATGAAGGGAATATATATATGGGATTGATTGAATCCTGGCATCGTGGTTCATCCGATATGATCATCGATGAATGTGTGGGAGTCAATATGGGTGCCCAGACCCCGCTGTTGATTATTGATAGAAGATCATGTCTGCATATTCTCGAACCCGCAGGGTCACACACTTAACGTGTCTCGACGCTAGGATAGATTGGATAATTGGTTTATGAATTTTTGTTCGGAGTCTCAGATGGGATCCGGGATATCACGAGAGGTTCCGGAATGGTCCGGAGAATAAGATTCATATAAGGCAGTGCAGTTTTTGGAGTTCGGAATTGTTCCGGATTAATCGGTATTGTACCGGAAGCTTCTAGAACCTTCCGGAAGGGGGCCAACGTGGTCCCACCTTCCGGAAGGGGGCATGGGCCTATGAGGGAGTGTCCTGGCCGCATTGGGCCAGGGGCACAAGGCCCCATAGGGCCCAGTCGATTCTAGATAAGTTTAAACTCGTTTAAACTAGAGATAGAATTTCTAGATAAGGGAGAGTTTAAATCGTTTAAACTAGAGATAGGCTTGGAGGAGAGGCAAGGGCTGGCCGCACCCCCCTCTATATATAGAGGGCTGGTGCGCCCCCTCCCCCTACACACCTTCCTCCAAACCCTAGTTGCCCTGCTGCCCTCCTCTCTCCCTCCCGACTGTTTGTAGGCGAAGCCCTGCGGCAGAAATCCTCTACCATATACACCACGCCATCGTGTTGTAGATCCAATCCATCTCTCCACCCTACTTGCTGGTCCGAGGAAGGAGGAGACGTCGAGGTGCTGCACGTGTGCATCTCACGGAGGCACCGCCACTTGTGGTGCTAGATCGGATCGGATCGCGAGGAGGAGAAGCGAGTACGACTACATCACCCACGTTCCGACGAACGTTCCGCTGTGCGAATCTTCAAGGGTATGAAGATCTAATCCAATCTCTCTCGTTGTTTGCATCTCCTAGATTAGATCTTGGCTTTCCCTCTGTTTGCTTCCGTAGAAAATTTTGATTTACTATGCTGCGAAACCCTTCAGATACCTTGGGCATCCCCAAGCTTTGACGCTTGTACTTCTTGGATATTTCTTGGGGTGACACGCGTGGCATCCCCAAGCTTGAGCTTTAGTCCATCCTTCATCTCATTACTCATTCCTTCCATACACCTGAATTTTTTCCTTCATACAAAACTTCACACAATCTTTATTAGCAACATTAGTGCACTCAAGATAATAGGTCTTTAGGTTCAGTTCTAACACCAATAAAACTTCCATTAAAACACAAGATACTGTAGCACTTCTCTCAAAAAGCTCAATTCCCCAAAAGAACTAAAAAAGGAACCAACAAGAAATAATGTAGAAAATGGCAGAAATCTGTCAAAACAAACCAGCAGGTAAACACGAATTTTTTCGAAGACCTTCTCTTGCTCAAATAAAAAAGTATTGAACTAACGAAAGTTAGATAACAACCTGGGGAAGAAGCACAAAAATTCACACCTCAAAAAGGACGTACAGAGATTCTACACGAATGTTTACGGTGAAGCGCAGAAATCTGTTTCGAGACAACAACTTTCCCAACCATTACTTCTCTCTCATTTAGAGGTTACTCTTGGCACAAAAAGCAAATAAAAAGGATAATGAGCGGTTATTACTGAAGTAATAACTTCCAAGACTCATCTAAAACTTTTGGATTATCTCCCAATAAGTACTTTTCTTTAACGCCTTTAAGTTAGGCATGATAGTTTGAGAAGATGCTCACATAAGAAATATGAATTGAAGTAAAAGAGAGCATCAAGAAGCAAATTCAAAACACATTTAAGTCTAACCCACTTCCTATGCATAGGAATCTTGTATGCAAATAAATTCGCAAAGAACAAAGTGACATGCGTAGGAAGATAAAACAAGAGTAACTTCAAAACTTTCAACACATAGAGAGGTGTTTCGATACCATGAAAACTTCTACAACCATATTTTCCTCTCTCATAATAATTTTCAGTAGCCTCATGAATGAACTCAACAATATAACTATCACATAAAGCATGATTTTCATGTTCTACAAAAACATAATTTTTATCAAGCTCAAAAATAGTGGGATTAAAACCTTCAATCCCACTTTTAACAATTCTATAACAAGATGGCTGATCATTCAATATAGGACCATCGTCTAGGGATTTATCATAAACATTTTCTAAGCAAAACTCTTTAATACCATGCAAATCGAAGTTAAGCACAAATAAAGGATTATCATAGATAACATGAGCATAACATTCATCCTTCTTTGGTAAGTGTGGGGGACAATCAAATAATGTAAGGGATAAAGAGTTACTCTCATTAGAAGGTAGGCATGGGTAGCTAATCCATTCTTCCTCCTTTTGTTCATCACTCTCCTCCTCTTTTCATCTAATGAGCTTTCAGGTTCATCAATTTCTTCTCCCATAGGATCCTACAAGGCAGTAGTCTCTTCCATTTGTGCAAAGCATCTATTAATATATTCAAGAATATAGCCATTTTCTTCCTTGTAATTATCAAAGCAAAATTTAAGTATACCATAAACCTCATATTTATAAGGTGAATCATCAATATTTTCAAGCAAACTAGCAAGTTCAAATGCACCCTTTTAAGCAATAAATTCCTCAATTTGTTCCACATCATAAAAGTCATAATTTCCCTTAACATAAGAAGATATGGTAACATCATCATTATACTCACATTGAAAAGGGAGGTGTTTGTACCTCCTGCAGCAACAAGATTTATCAAAGCAATAAGTAACATTATAAGTAGAGCACACGTTTATAGCAATGGTATACAATTTATCAATTTGTTCCCATAAGTGTTTCCTTTTTTGTGACAAGCGGTGTTCCTTATAATAATATTTGTGTTCTTCCGTGAACCCACCTTGCAATTAAGATTCAGTTTTAAAGAAACCAACCATTGATAAATAGCATGATAAAGCAAGACAATAATAGACCAACAAAAATAACAACTAGAGTAGGAACTAATTTTTTGTATTTTTGATAAAGAAACAAGCAAACAAGGCGGAAATAAACTAAGCTTGAACAATAGTGATTCCAAGTGAACTTGATAAATAAAGCTATGCTCCCCGGCAACAGCGCCAAAAAATAGTCTTGATGACCCACAAGTACAGGGGGTGTATCACAGTATTTTCGAGGGAAGTGAAACCCAATTTATTGATTCGACACAAGGGGAGCCAAAGAATATTTATAAGCCTTAACAACTGAGTTGTCAATTCAGCTGCACCTGGAAACAATCTTGCTCACAGCAGTTTATCAGTAGCAACAGTTTTGTAGTAGCAATAGTAAAGTAGCAGCAGTAGTAAAGTAAAGATAGTAGTAACAATAGCAGTAAATAGTAGGATTCGAGTGCGGTAGGCATAGGGATGGATGGACTGGCGTTGCATGGACAAGACAATTCACATGGCAATCAGAACATAGGGCAATTGCAGATAAATAAGATAAAGCATCCAAGTACTAGATAATCCTAGGCATGTGTTCCATATATAGTCATATGTGCTCGCAATGAGAACTTGCACAACATCTTTTGTCCTGCCAGCCCGTTTGCAGCGGGGCCTCAAGGGAACTACTGGCAATTAAGGTGCTCCTTTTAATAGAGCACCAGAGCAAAGCATTAACACTCCGTGAACACATGTGATCCTCACATCAAAGCCATTCACTCCGGTTATCCCGATTTCTATCACTTCGGGGCCATTGGTTCAGAACAACAACGTGTGTATACAACTTGCAGGTAAGACCAAAAACAATACTATCATAATGAATCAATAACATGTTCAGATCTGAAATCATGGCACTCGGGCCCTAGTGACAAGCATTAAGCATAAAAAGTCGCAACAAAGTCATAAAGCACTAATAGAAGATACTAGGGACCATGCCCTAACAATCTGATGCCATTACATGAACGATCTCATCCAATCCCTACCATACCCATAGCCTACAGCGGGGGATTACTCACTCATAGATGGGGGAAACATGGATGGTCGATGGAGAAGCGATGGTGATGATGATGGCGATGATCTCCTCCAATTCCCCGTCCCGCCAGGGTGCCAGAACGGAGTTTCTGGTGCTGTTTCGTGGAATCTGGTGGTGGCGGCGGAGCGGAACTCCTTCTGGAAAAACGTCGACCCCCCCTGAGTTTTTAGGTCAGAAAGCATCTTATAGGCGAAGAGGGAGACCGAGGGGGTGCGTGGGGCGGCCAGACCACCCCCTGGCGTGGCTAGGCCCAGCCCGCGCGGCTAGGCCCAGCCCGTGCGGCCAGGTGGTGTGGCTGGGCCCCAGCCCCACTCTGTCTCATATTCTGGCTCCGGGAGTCTTCTGGTGAAATAGGATTTTTGGCTTTTGTCCCGTCCAATTCCAAGAATATTCATTTTCTGACTTTCCTGGAACCAAAAACAGCAGAAAACAGGCAGCTGGCACTGTGGCTCTTGTTAATAGGTTAGTCCAAGAAATCATATGAAAAGTACTCCAAAGTGTGGACAAAACACAAGAAAGTAGATAAAACCAAGCATGGAACATCAAAAATTATAGATACATTTGCAATGTATCATATACTCGTGTTTCCAATTCCCTAAAACCAAAGATTGTCAAAAGTGTCCACCATACCTACCTATTAGCACCATTTGCTGTTCCGTGCATATTCAATATGCCTTGTTTTTTTCCGAATAAAATGTTTGCTTGTTATGAGAAAGTTAGTTAGTAAAGCTCTCACGAACTTGATGGCACACTTTATTTTCTTGCACTTAATAAACCTGAACCATTGCGTCCTTCTTTGTTGCGTATATGCTTGCGCTTTATAAGTTGAAGTTAGCAGAACCATGTATCATGGGGAACGCTTTCAACATTGTACTGGTACTTAGTACCTCGTTGATATCATGTTCTTTTGCCTATGGATCCCGGCGGTGTGAAATAAAAGTGGAATTTGTAAGATCATGGAGTTTGTATGTGTGTTAGAGAAACGCCCAGGCCGCTAGCCTAATCCATGCCTAATCATGGTGGAAACTTGCAGCATAACCATAATGAGCATTCTATGAAGCATCCTCAATAAAAATCTATGCACATAGTAAATAAAAAGATCGCTGAGATGCTCATTGTCAGCTTGCCTTGTCATTTTGATTATGGGATAGCTCCTGTATCATGTGCAAGGGGTACCCCGTTGGCGGTTCTCTATGATACATATGTACTTACAATGACAAGAGCTTACTTGTGACTAAAGTTGAGTAGCATGAGGTCCGGTACTCGTAAGTAAGGGGCAGAGACTTTAGCTTATAACTTGTCAAGTATATCCTCTTAGTTGTGTCATTTTAACCTTAACCATTTAAAGAAGCTCGTGATAGGGGCAATGAGAGCTCAAAGCTAACGAGTACCATACTTTCAGAATTTGGAAGCCTTTCAACTCATTCAAAACCTTTTTATTTCCTTGTTGAGTCACCACCCATTCTACGAGCACCTTCTAGAGAGCATAGTTGTCATTCTTAGTGTAATGTGCTTGTATCAATACTTGATTATTTGTGTTATGACTTTGATGCTTGTATCTTTGATATCTTTACTTCTAGTATTCACCTGAACTTTAGAGGTGCCTTGGCATTCACAATAAAAAGGCAAGCGAGATACCACTCTATCATACCTTGTTATGAGCATTGTAATGTTGCTTATGTTTATGTTTTATGCTACTTATTATTTTTGAGTTGGAATCTATTCATAGCTTGTAGTGCCTATTAAGTAAACTTAGTTGCATACTCCTTATTATGAATTGTCTAAGTAGTTGATTACATGCTGAGAATATATACATCATATGAAGCAAATGTGTTCGTGAAAGTTTCTTTTATCGCACTCAGTTTTCAACTGAATTGCTTGAGGACAAGCAATAAGCTAAGCTTAGGGGGAGTTGATACGTCTAAAACGTATCTACTTTCCCGAACACTTTTGCTATTGTTTCTCCTCTAAACTTGTGTGATTCAGATGCAACTTAACACGGACTGACGCTGTTTTCAGCAGAATTGCCTTGGTGTTTAGTTTTTGTGCAGAAAATCAACTATCAGGAAAAATCCCAGAAAATATGCCAAAAATCCTATTTCACCAGCAGACTCTCGGAGCCAGAATATGAGACGGAGTGGGGCTGGGGCCCAGCCACACCACCTGGCCACGCGGGCTAGGCCTGGCCGCGCCAGGGGGTGGTCTGGCCGCCCCAGACACCCCCTCGGTCTCCCTCTTCACCTATAAGATGCCTTCTGGCCTAAAAACTCAAGGGGGTCGATATTTTTCCAGAAAGAGTTCCGCTCCGCCGCCACCACCAGATTTCGTGATTCGGAACCAGAAACTCCGTTCTAGCACCCTGGCGGGATGGGGAATTGGAGGAGATTATCGCCATCATCATCACCATCGCTTCTCCATCGACCATCCATGTTTCCCCCATCTATGAGTGAGTAATCCCCCGCTGTAGGCTATGGGGATGGTAGAGATTGGATGAGATCGTTCATGTAATGGTATCATATTGTTAGGGCATGGTGCCTAGTATCTTCTATTAGTGCTTTTTTACTTTGTTGCGACTTGTTATGCTTAATGCTTGTCACTAGGTCCCGAGTGCCATGATTTCAGATCTGAACATGTTATTGATTCATTATGATAGTATTGTTTTTGTCTTACCTGCAAGTTGTATACACACGTTGTTGTTCGGAACCAATGGCACCCTCCATTGTCGCCTGCGTAAATACCATACAGTCGTCTGCAAATAAAAGATGAGATATCCATGGACAATGAATGCCCACTAATGGTTTTTACACAGGCGACAATGGAGGGTGCTAATAGATTGCAGGAAATCTTGGAGAGATACAGAATTGGATCTGGTCAAATGGTGAATAAGCAGAAATCTACTATTTTCTTCAGTGCTACCGCGGATGATAACATGAAGAGCATTGTTCATGAATGTACAGAGATATCAACCGAGGCATTGGTTGAAAAGTATTTGGGACTGCCAACGGCATTAGGGCGGTCTACAGATGATCAGTTTGATCATATTGTTGCTACTATCAAGAAACTGGTGAAAGGTTGGGCACCAAAGTTACTAAACAGTGCGGGTAGAGAAGTGTTGATTAAAGCAATATGTCAAGCAATCCCGACTTATTCGATGAGCTGCTTTAAGTTGTCATCAAGAAAATTACAGCTATTGTGGCGCGGTTCTGGTGGGGTGGCGATGAATCTAAAAGGAAAATGCATTGGGTAAAGTGGTCTGATCTTGCTATACCCAAAGCCTGTGGTGGTATGGGTTTTAAGGATTTCGCGCTCTTCAACAAAGCTATGTTAGCGAAACAAGGGTGGCGACTGATCTCTAATCCAGATTCACTTTGTGCAAGGGTATTAAAGGGGAAGTATTATCATGAGGGGAGTTTTTTGACAGCGGGAAATAAAAGGAATTCTTCCCACACATGGAGAGCAATATTGTATGGACGTGAGGCCCTTCACTTGGGTCTGATCAAACGCATAGGTGATGTGGAGAGCACAAGAATTTGGAAGATCCGTGGATTCCATTGAACCCGAGCTTCAAGCCTATTATGAGGAGGCCCGGATCAGATGTTACGTTTGTACATGAATTAATGGATCCACTTTCAGGTGATTGGAATGAAGAGAAGTTGACAACAAAGTTTGCCCCAGTTGACAAACAAGCAATTCTGAAAATTCCAATGGGAAGTTTAGATGAGGATGTTTGGGCATGGCATCTCGAAAGGCATGGCAATTTTACAGTTAGATCAGCCTACAAAGTACTCCTCGAAGCAAATGGCAATATAGATCTAGCGATGAGTTCTGGGGTGCTGAAAAATCATATTGGAGGAAGCTTTGGAAATTGAGGGTTCCACCAAAGGTTCGCAATTTTTGGTGGAGAGTAATCAAGGGTTACATTCCATGCCGAGCTGTACTCAAAGAACGACACATTGAGAAGATTATATACTGCCATGCTGTTGGAGATATGCCCAAGAGGCAATAATAAAGTGGTTATTATCATGTCTTCACACTTATGATAAATGTTTACATACCATGCTATAATTGTATTAACCGGAAACATTAATACTTGTGTGATTTGTAAACTAAAATAAGAGTCCCTAGTATAGCCTCTTGTTAAACTAGCTTGTTGGTTAATATATGATCATGGTTTCCTGATCATGAACATAGAGATGTTATTAACAACAGGATCATATCATTAGGAGAATGATATGGTGGACATACTCCTATAGATAAGCGTAGCATAAAGATCAAGTCATTTCAATAGTTCAAATTGCTATATGCTTTCTGATACATAGTAACCTAATTCCTTCGACCATGAGATCATGCATATCACCTTTACTGGATGGATGCTTTGATGTCATCAAACACCACACCGTAACAGGGTGGCTATAAAAGTGGCATTGAGTGTTCGGAAAGTATTGGTTGAAACACATGGATCAAGAGTGGGATTTGTCCATCCATATGACGGATAGATATACTCTGGGCCCTCTCGGTGGAATGTCATCCAATTAGCTTGCAAGCATGTGACTGGGTCACAAGGGATCACATATCACGGGAACGAGAAAAGAGTACTTATCAGTAACGAGGTTGAACTAGGTATGCAGAGATACCGACGATCATAAACTTCGGATAAGTAAACTATCGTGAGACAAAGGGAAATTGGTATCGTATGTAAGTGGTTCATTCGATCGCAAAGTAATCGTAGAAATATGTGGGAGCCATATGAATTTCCAGATTCCTCTATTGGTTATTGTTCGGAGAAGTGTCTCGATCATGTCCGCATAATTCACGAACCGTAGGGAGACACACTTAAGGATTCGACGTTGTTTGAGTAGTTATGGTATTATGAGAAAGAGACCGAATGTTGTTCGGAGTCTCGGATGGGATCCGGGATATCACGAGGTGATCCGGAATGGTCCGGAGAATAAGATTCATATAAGGAAAGTCCCGTTTCGGAGTTCGGGAATGATTCCGGTGTTTTCATCGGGGATATTCTAGAAGGTTCCGGATTGTCCGGCACTCCGGGGGGGGAGGGGTACATGAATGTGTCATTACATATTGGAATGATTGCATCATGTACTAAGTGTTCTTGCTGTCCCAAATATAGGATTAAATTGAATCCTAAAACAGAAAAGTCAAATGTCCAGTTTGAAAGTCAAACTGCCAAAAACAAGAAACTGTGGGAAACAAGCAAGAGGAGTTGGAGTCGACTTGGAGGAGGAGTTTCTCTCCTCCAAGCCGGCGGCCAGCCCTAGGCCGAGTTGGGGAGGGACTCCCTCCCTCCCCTGGCGCGCCAAGACCCCCCTCCCATAAAAGGAGGGGCAGGGCTCCTCCTAGAGACACACAAGTTTCCTATCCTCTAAACTAAACCCTAGATCTAGACCCCGGTTTAGAGCTATTCGGTTTAGAGCCTTCTAATTGGTTTAGAGCCCTCTAATTGGTGTGTCTAATTACTAGACCACTAATAGCCTCTCTCATAAGCTCCACCATACTCGCACCGGCTTAAGGCGAAGCCCTGCGGGATTTCCCCTCTACCTCCGGTACCACGCCGTTGTGCTGCCGGAATCGCGAGGAGAGTGCTACAACCTCCGCTGCCTGCTGGAACAAGGGAGAGGAAGGTCTTCGTCGAGTACCGAACGTGTGACCGACTACGGGAGCGCTGCCGGAACGTGGCGCCGGAAGGATCGTCTACACGATCTTGAGATCGGAAAGAGTACGACTACATCACCCACGAGAATCTGCTCTCGTTAACCACTTTGGAATCTTCGAGGGTGAGTTCCTCTATCGACTCGTTGCTACAATCTAGTAGATAGATCTTGGCTTGTTTGTTTGTATGCGATAGAAAATTTTTGTTTTCCATGCTACGAACCCCTACAGTGGTATCAGAGCCGTGTCTATATGTAGATCTGTTGCACGAGTAGAACACAATGGTCATTGTGGGCGTTGATGCTTTTATTGTAGATTACTTTTTGTGTACTTTGCATCTTGCGGTATGTTGGGATGAAGCGGCCCGGGCTAACCTTACATGACATCGTTCATGAGACTTGCTCCACGTTTGACATGCAACTTGTATTGCATAAGTGGCTTTGCGGGTGCCTGTTTCTCCTAGCATAGTTAAGATCCAATTTACAACGGGTAATCAACAATGCTAGTATCAATGTTGTGGTTCTTGTTCGTAAGTTAGAACGACACTTATGGAAAGCCCCAAACCACGTAAAATATGCAAAGAAAGTAGAAGCGTCTAACTTTGTTTTGCAGGGGTGTGCAGTGATGTGATATGGCCATGATTGTGATTATATATGATGTATGCAATGTTCCTTATTGTAAGTCAGCAACCGGCAGGAGCCATATGGTTGTCTTTAAATTTCTGTTAAGACCCGCGTGTCTATTCAAAGTAGTTGTAATAGTTGAAGCTGGTGGACGACAACCATGGAGAAGCGTCATTGACCTTGATGCAATGTCGGTGATGATGGAGATCATGTTCGTGCTAGAAGATGAAGATCGGAAGCACAAAGAAGAAAGGCCATATCATATCACATATTATGAATTGCATGTGATGTTAATCCTTTATGCATCTTGTATTGCTTAGTAGACGACGGTAGCATTATAAGATGATCCCTCAAGCACACAATTTCAAGTTCTTAAGTGTTCACCCTTAGTATGCACCGTTGCCAAAGCTTGCTGCTTCAAAGCACCACGTGATGATCGGGTGTCTTTGATTCCGCGGGTGAATACAACGTAAGCAAGCCAGATTTGCTTATGCGGTAACTAAGGTTTGATCTTGACGAGCCTAGCATGTACAGACATGGCCTCTGGAACACGGATCACCGAAAGGTAAAGCATGAATCATATAGTAGATATGATGAACATGTCGATTGTTCGCCATTGAAACTATATCAACTCTCGTGATGATCGGTTTTGATGTGGTGGATTTGGTTCGTGTGATCACTAAAACAATGTGAGGGATATTGTTTTGAGTGGGAGTTCACCTAGATTAATTTAATTATTAATTAGAACTCAATTTATCATAAACTAAATCAAAGTGAATTTGCATAGTTGTTGTAGTCATTGGCATCCGTTTACCACCTTGCGCTTAGTTATAATTGAGATGATAGAACTATAGAATTCTGGTTAGATACTTTACGAACTGGTATCGTATTGTTTTAAGTGTTAATCTAAAGTTTAAAAGTCCTATTGCAAACTTTCAGTAAATTCCGGTTACTCCATGAAGTTTAATAATTAGTATTAAACCAAGAGTAACAATTCCAAGTGTTAGTATATAAGTATCATGTTTGTATCCATGATTCTTGATATTCAAAGGATTCCCTTAATATCAAGGTTATCTAGGATCTGAAAGAGTTGTTTCAGAAACCATGATGTGTGGAAGATATTGTGATATCTGAAACGAAGTTTTGGTTGCAACATGATAGAGTATAATATGGCAAAAGTCATGTTCTCATATTTGATGAGAATTTGCAAAAGGTTGGAGACACTTGTTGTCCTAATCCTCCAAAAGGTTTTTGGATAGCAACATTATACTCATGAATTCATCGTTACAAGCTAACAGTAGCTTGATCATGGACAATTCCATGATAAGGATGAATATTTGATGTAGGTAAAATGTTTACTACACCAAGAGATTACTAAAGAAAGGAATTTGAAAGAACACCAAACATTTGATGATGGTGATCTACTTCAAAGTGCAAGTCCAAAGACATTGGTATTTAACTATACACGCTTTGGACTATGTGTCATATGTATGACCCCACTATTGATATTGATAGATTCTTTCAAACAGAAAAGGAAATATTGAAAGAGAATCTCATAAATATATGGCAGAAAAGAAAAGACTAGAATTGTTCAGTTTAAGTATATAGATGATATACATGTTGTGGCTATATTCTTTGCTTATTAAACAATGTGGTTCTCAAGTATTTGATACTGAATTTGTTGGTGTGAATCGTCATACGAAACAACACAATTCATGAACTACAATGGCCTAAGTAACTAGCAAAAGAATATGTGATGATGTTCATCGAGAACAAATAAAGGGTTATTGTGTTGCTCGTTAAACATCAAAGCTTGCCTTCAAAGATTTGTTTTATCAGGTATTATGAGAACAAAAGGGTTGTTCAAATAATTGTCGTAATCCATAAAAGATGGATGATTCACAAATCTCGTTGGAGAAATCACATCCATAAAACTAGTGCTAAAATGTCGAAAGACAAATTGATTGAAAGATCACTTAGGAAGTGACATTGCTGTTTGAATTATATTGGAAAGATAACATGAAGAAACTCCATGTGGATGGAATTTTGGAGTCTTCTGATTTTTGATCAAATGACGCTTGTGAAACTTTCCTAGAGATAATTAAAACTTCGTTCATAGGCCAAAAGGGAACGAATGACTAGCTTATTGGAACTTGTACATATTGTTGTACGAAGTCCGTTATGTGTAGTCAAGAGCGATGGATTTCAACTTCATATGCTTTCTCCGAAAATTTGAGTGAATATATGAATATTTACTTAATAAGGATAAAGTATGAAACACTTGAAAAGTTCAAAGACTTTCAAGATGAAGTGCAAGATCATTGTAACAAGAATATAAATAGTTTATGATAAGATCATAAAGGAAGATATTTGAGTTACAAGTTTAGCATAATACCTAAGATTTAAGGAATCGTTCCGTGGATTTGCATTTTCCCGAAACACCATAAGAGTATGGAGCGTTCGAGATATGTAATTAAACCTTGTTTGACATGGTAAGATCGAAAGGTGTAATTCATAAAACTGCCATTGTATTTTAAAGATTAAAAGCTTTAGAGATTACCGTTTTTCCACTGAAAAGAGCTCCATCATAATCCGTTGAAATGACACCATATAAGGTTATGGTTTGGGATAAAACCCAAGTTGTCCTTTCTTAAACATTGGTATGCTATGCATAAGAAAGATGTTTGCAACCAAAGTCGGATGAACCTGTCTCTGTATGTTATTTCGAATAACTGTTAAGTACTCCTCCATAACATTGGAGACAAAAGTGTTTCTCACTTAAAACGTCAAGTTTCTTTGAGAAGGAATTTTTCGTGAAAAGTTAAGTGGGAGGACAATAGAAACTTTGATAAGGTTAAAAGAACCTTAGCTATATGTGCAGAGTTGCGCAGCGCCGAAAAGTGTTTCGGAGGCAGCAACAATGCTCATGGTTCACGTACCTCAAAGGTTGTGGTCACGGAGATCCAAGTTTCTATTGAAACAAGTAGGTCGGATGAACAATCAAATACCAAGATTTGAGGGTTGAATCATTATTTGAGAATAATGAACCGACTACATGCAGAGAAGCGATGATGGGCCCTGACTCCGTAAAATGGCTTGAAGCCATAAAATCCGTGATAGTTCCATACACGAGAAATCAAGTTTTGAACTTGAAGGACCCTCGAGAAAGGTGTAAGACCTTATAGTTGTGTCTGGATCTATAAAGAAATAGACATGGATGTTTCACATCTAGTCGACATGTTGGGAAAGAGTTCACAACAATGTTCAAAGGTTGACTATGACAAGATTTGATCTGTCATAGTGATATTTAGTCTAGATGGGTTAATGTAGCAACCACTACATATAATTTGTTATATGGTAGTTGAATAAACAAAACAAATTCTTCTAATAGAATCGTTACCTAGGACATGTGCATAACACGGTCCATAGGGTTTTGTTAATTCAAAAGGATGCTAAAAGTATATGCAAACTTCAATGGTTAAAGTGAGCATCGCGGAGTTGGAATCTTCACTGTGATGAAACTGTTAAAGGAGTTTAAAAGTTCATCAGAGACGATGGAGATGCTTGCATTTGCAAGAAATTAAGTGGGAGCGCTAAGACATGTTTCTAATACATTATGTGGAAGACATATTGTTGATTGGAAATAATGTATCTTTTATTAACACATATTAAGAATTTCATCCCGATGAAAGACTTAGGCAAAACCCAAATATTTGGCATCAATAGACGCTAATATGGTTGTGCCAGAAGTACATAGACAAGATATTGAATGAGTTCAATATAGAAACTACAAGAGAAGGTTCTTGTCGCACAGAAAGGATTGAATGAGTTCAATGTTGATGATATATTCAAGTGTATTGACATTTGGTAAAGTGAAACAAATAATCAAGTATAGATTGATACTTGATGTATGAAATCACAAAGAGTATTTATATCAATCATACTGTGATATGTACAAATCCAGATATGTCCTATGCTCTAAATGTTGAGAGCATATACCAGAATGATTCGTAAGATGATCATTGGACAATAGTAAGGATATTCTTATGATCTTCTGAAAGAAATAAGAGTATAATATTTGTAGAAGTGACAAATAGATGGTTAGTTCATTGTAAAAGTACTACATTGATACTAGCTTTGTCACAAAGTACAAATTAAGTTTATCTCAATCTAAACTAAGGGTGGCACAATATAATGGAAAGTGAGTTCCATAATGGATTTGGATGATTTCCATAGTTAAGACATTGTGACAGATACTACAACAAAAGGCTAAGTATATGACTGCTATTATAGCAGCAAAAGAGGGCATTTGTGTCAAGTAGTTTGTTATCAAACTAGGTGTAGTTCACAGCGGGATAATACTATGAAGATATATTGTACGACAATATTGTCAACATGTTTTAACCCCAAAGAACTAAAGGTCACACCGAAAGACCAAATTTATACAAAGCCATCTCATTAGAGAATGAGTGATGCGTACAGACGCAAAGACATGCAATTACACACGGACCTGGAAGTGTCAGATCCGGAGATCAGTTGACCACTAGCAATCGTGTACATACAACACTGGAAAGCCATAGGTGTTATATACACAAAGGTTCGAAACTAGATTATTGACTCTAGTGCAAGTGGGAGACTGTTGGAGATATGCCCAAGAGGCAATAATAAAGTGGTTATTATCATGTCTTCACACTTATGATAAATGTTTACATACCATGCTATAATTGTATTAACCGGAAACATTAATACTTGTGTGATTTGTAAACTAAAATAAGAGTCCCTAGTATAGCCTCTTGTTAAACTAGCTTGTTGGTTAATATATGATCATGGTTTCCTGATCATGAACATAGAGATGTTATTAACAACAGGATCATATCATTAGGAGAATGATATGGTGGACATACTCCTATAGATAAGCGTAGCATAAAGATCAAGTCATTTCAATAGTTCAAATTGCTATATGCTTTCTGATACATAGTAACCTAATTCCTTCGACCATGAGATCATGCATATCACCTTTACTGGATGGATGCTTTGATGTCATCAAACACCACACCGTAACAGGGTGGCTATAAAAGTGGCATTGAGTGTTCGGAAAGTATTGGTTGAAACACATGGATCAAGAGTGGGATTTGTCCATCCATATGACGGATAGATATACTCTGGGCCCTCTCGGTGGAATGTCATCCAATTAGCTTGCAAGCATGTGACTGGGTCACAAGGGATCACATATCACGGGAACGAGAAAAGAGTACTTATCAGTAACGAGGTTGAACTAGGTATGCAGAGATACCGACGATCATAAACTTCGGATAAGTAAACTATCGTGAGACAAAGGGAAATTGGTATCGTATGTAAGTGGTTCATTCGATCGCAAAGTAATCGTAGAAATATGTGGGAGCCATATGAATTTCCAGATTCCTCTATTGGTTATTGTTCGGAGAAGTGTCTCGATCATGTCCGCATAATTCACGAACCGTAGGGAGACACACTTAAGGATTCGACGTTGTTTGAGTAGTTATGGTATTATGAGAAAGAGACCGAATGTTGTTCGGAGTCTTGGATGGGATCCGGGATATCACGAGGTGATCCGGAATGGTCCGGAGAATAAGATTCATATAAGGAAAGTCCCGTTTCGGAGTTCGGGAATGATTCCGGTGTTTTCATCGGGGATATTCTAGAAGGTTCCGGATTGTCCGGCACTCCGGGGGGGGAGGGGTACATGAATGTGTCATTACATATTGGAATGATTGCATCATGTACTAAGTGTTCTTGCTGTCCCAAATATAGGATTAAATTGAATCCTAAAACAGAAAAGTCAAATGTCCAGTTTGAAAGTCAAACTGCCAAAAACAAGAAACTGTGGGAAACAAGCAAGAGGAGTTGGAGTCGACTTGGAGGAGGAGTTTCTCTCCTCCAAGCCGGCGGCCAGCCCTAGGCCGAGTTGGGGAGGGACTCCCTCCCTCCCCTGGCGCGCCAAGACCCCCCTCCCATAAAAGGAGGGGCAGGGCTCCTCCTAGAGACACACAAGTTTCCTATCCTCTAAACTAAACCCTAGATCTAGACCCCGGTTTAGAGCTATTCGGTTTAGAGCCTTCTAATTGGTTTAGAGCCCTCTAATTGGTGTGTCTAATTACTAGACCACTAATAGCCTCTCTCATAAGCTCCACCATACTCGCACCGGCTTAAGGCGAAGCCCTGCGGGATTTCCCCTCTACCTCCGGTACCACGCCGTTGTGCTGCCGGAATCGCGAGGAGAGTGCTACAACCTCCGCTGCCTGCTGGAACAAGGGAGAGGAAGGTCTTCGTCGAGTACCGAACGTGTGACCGACTACGGGAGCGCTGCCGGAACGTGGCGCCGGAAGGATCGTCTACACGATCTTGAGATCGGAAAGAGTACGACTACATCACCCACGAGAATCTGCTCTCGTTAACCACTTTGGAATCTTCGAGGGTGAGTTCCTCTATCGACTCGTTGCTACAATCTAGTAGATAGATCTTGGCTTGTTTGTTTGTATGCGATAGAAAATTTTTGTTTTCCATGCTACGAACCCCTACACATGCATGTGGTAGGAAGGAGACTATACACCACGCCCTATTTGATTGCACTTGGGCAAAACTTTTTTGGCAGGAGCTTGAGATGGTCACTGGGGTGGGAGTCCTGAAACTGCACCCCGCAACATGGGCTATCGATCTCATTGATAGTCCCAAGATAGAGACAAGAGTTGCTGTTGTCATTTTATGTGGTGGATGGGCAGCGTGGTCTGAAAGGAACTGCAACAAACATGGTGAACAATCGAGATCGATTTCGGAGTCTGTTAAGTGGGCTGCTGATATCGCGTTGGATCTTGCTATCACTGGCCAGGCTAAGTCAAAACAAGCTCCTAAGACTCCTCCGAAGTGGCAACCACCTGGGGAAGGGGTGCGGAAACTGGATGTTGATGCAGGCTTTTCCTCTGATGAAGGAGAAGGTACGACGGGTCTGGTCATTCGGAACCATGAAGATTCATTGGTCCAGGGACAAGCCATCTGGTATAGCCAGGCTGTGAATGCCTTGGTCATGGAGGCAATCGCGATACGTGATGGTGTAAAGGTTGCACATGAGCTTGGCTTACCACGTATTGAGGTGAAGACAGATGCATGTGAGGTTGTCAAGCTTTGGAACGACAGGACTCATGGCCGTTTGGAGATTGCTCCGGTGTTGAAGGAGATAGAACATCTCAGTAGTAACATGGAATTTTTCCATCTGAAATTCATCGGGAGGGAAGCTAATAAGGGAGCACATCTATGTGCTAAACAAGCGTCAGCTAGTAGACATTAGACATAGGTGTCTTTGGATTAATTATGTTCCTAGATTTCTAGCTGAATGTCTTCTGAACGATTGTAAGCCCGGTGATTAATGAATGAAAGCTGTTATTTCTCAAAAAAAAAGAGCAGATTGAGGAAAACAAACTTGAAGTCTATTTCTTTACTGATCCATCCGGTGAAAACTATTTCTTTACTCTGTCTATTTCTTTACTGCTCCATCTATTTCTATATTTTGTGGCATACAATCTTCAGAACTTTGTCAGCTTCAGAATCGGCATCAGCTATGTAGTACAAGAAGTCCGCAGTACATGAGAAATATATTAATGGTGCATTTTGTTCTACCATTTCATTTTTACCGGTAGTAGATTTGTTTGGATTCGCATATATCAATTCTACGCACTAAGAGGCATGTAGATACATGCATATTTAGAAAAATCTGAGACTATTGTAAAATAAAGAGAGTAGCATATAAATATGGATTTAATTTTCAGGTTATTTCTGTTAAATGCTAACTTCTAAACCAAAACCTTCCCGAAGAAGCAATGGGTAACTCAAAGTAGAACCAATGGGTTATTCAAAATTCATAAGAACAAAAAGGGCAAAGGAGATCTATTTTCTCTTCCAAACTTAGCTTTATGGCAATTTTTTCGACCTACATTTATATTGCGGTTTTGCTAGTTCTCAGGCGCCTGAGAACTTCTTAGGTCTCAGTCGTCTGTTTCACCGTTCGATTTACCTCGTGATTCGTGCAAAGTGGAAGTTATAATGAGTTGCAACTAGGATGTAACTGAGAATTTAATGAGTTACAACCTAGTTGCAACTGAAAATTAGTATAAATCTTATGAGTTGCAACAGGTTGCAACTAAGAATTAGCACAAATATTAGGATGACATTAGCGACTTAGACCTAAGAAGTTCTCGGGCGCCTGAGATCTAGGCACTCCCTTTATATTGATATGTGCACCGTAATTTACGTGTACTCTAGGTATATGTTTTTTTTATGGAAGGGTATATGTTTTCAACGATATCAAAAATACCAGGTGCCTTGCGTGATTGTGAAATATAAAATAGATTAGTAATAGATCATTACATAATATGGTTATTTTGTGTTTAGCAATTGAGGCGACTCGAAAATATGTGGTAACCTATAGTAGCTTCATTGATGAATTTTCTATACTAAATTTGTGCAGATACTATACTGAAGATCATCATATTGTTTATGAGAAGAGGACTATGTTACGGCTTACATAAAGAGAATGTGAGATTCAACAGCGTATAACACGAGGTCTGCTGATTTTAGTGCATACGTACGCAAAATTGAGTTACTTAGCCGGGGCCGAAGTCACCATATATATATATATATATATATATATATATATATATATATATATATATATATATATATATATATATATATATATTTATATATATATATATATATATACACGGTTTTGCTATTTCTAAGTCGCCTGGGAAATAGCTATTTCTCAGTCACCTCAATCACCGTTGAATTTAAATGCCAAGATTCGTGCAACTTGCTTGCCTTTTTTTCATGTTGTTTTCATTTGACTCCGATTGACGTGGCCTTGTCCTCACAAAGTCTGGGCTGCCGCTGTTGCCGCACATGTGTGGGCTTGTCCTGCCCCTTGTCTTGGGCCTTTTGTCTATTGCGGTGGATTTTATTTTTTTAAGAAATTGTGATCTCTTGTTCAACTTGGAATACATACCTTCAACTAAGACCCACGCTCGATTGGTACATTTAGCTAGACATTTTTTCCCATTTTCTTCTTTCTCTTTGTGTTGCACGTTGATTTGTCATGTGAATTATTTATTATCCTCTATTTCCATGTCTTTTCTTTGTCTTTCATTTCTTTTTACTTTTTTTTCTCCTTTTCTTTCGCTTTTATGTTTCCCTTTCTTCCCATTTTTTTCCTCTTTTCCTACTGTTTATATTACCTTTTATGTATTTGTGTTTTCTGTAAAAAAATCACTAGCATTTTAATATTTTTTTAAAAAAATCTACAATGATAATGCTAATTCTCAATCGATCAAGATTTAAGTTAGAGCTCGATCATCCGGAATATCTGAATTTTGCGTATTGACTCATGTAAGAGGGAGAGTTGCGAGCGGGTAGTAACTGAGATTTTCCTATTGCAAGTGGTTTAAGACAGAGTTTTTTCGGTTGCAAGTAGGTTGCAACTGTGAAAAAAATATTCATGACCATTGGGTTTACGTTATGATTTGTACTAATTTGAGAGTTTTTCAACTTTGATTTTCTAGTTGTGAGTGAGTTGAACTGAGTGTTTTTAGTTACAAGTAGGCTGCAACTCAGAAAAAAATTCTCCACCATCGGATTTTTGTCATGATTTGCACTAGATTTAGAGTCTCAACTCGTTTGAAACTAAGATTTTTCAGTTACAATTGGATTGAAATTGAGTTTTTATTTCCAGATGCAAGTAGTTTGCTACATAGAAAAGGTATTGTCATTGGATTTTGCAACATAGTTCGTGCTAAACGAGAGTTGCAAGTAGGTTGTAGCTAAGATCTTTCGATTGCAATTAGGTTGCAACTGAGTTTTTTACTATCTGCAGGTACATTGCAACTGAGAAAAATGTTTCTAACCATTGGACTTGCGTCTTGATTCGTGCTTGATAAGAGTTGCAAGTAGGTTGCAACTGAGATTTTTAAGTTATAGTTAGGTTGCAACTACACTTTTTCTAATTGCAAGTTGGTTGCAACTGAGAGAAATGTTTGTGGTTGTTGCATATTCATCGGAATTTGTGCCAACTAGGAGTTGCAAGTAGGTTCTAATTGAGTTCTTTTCTAGTTGCAAGTATACTACAACATTTTTTGGAAAAGGGGAATGCATATTTGCGCAAGTACACTACAACTGAGAATAAATATTTTAGACCATTCAATTTGTGCCATAATTTGTGCGATGAGTTGCTATCGGGTTGCAACTAAGTTTTTCCAGCTGTAAGTGGGTTGTAGCTAAGAAAAAATGTTCCCGAGTATTGTATTAGCATCGTGATCGTGCTAGCTACGAGTTGTAAGTTGGTTGCATATGTGATTTGTGATTTTTCAGTTGCAAGTGGATTGTAACTATGTTTTTCTAGTTGCAAGTTGGTTGTATCTGAGAAAATACCCCCCATCGTTGTATTTAGCATCACGTATTTCTAATTAGGAGTTACAAGCAGGTTGTAACTGTGATTTTCCAATTGCAGTTGGGTTGTAATTGAGAAAAACGCTCTTGACTATCGAATTAGCACCGTGATTCGTGTTGGCTGAGAGTTGCAAGTGGGTTGCAACTATGGCTTTCCGACTCCAAGTGGGTCACAACAAAGATTTTTCAGTTGCAGGTGGGTTGCAACAGAGACAAAAATATTCCTGTCCATTGAATTAGCGTCGTGATCCTTTCAAGTTAGGAGTTACAAATGGATTGCAACAGTGATTTTTTTAGTTGCAAGTTGGTCGCAACTAAATTTTTTTTCCAGTTGCAAGTGGGTTGCAACTGAGAAAAATATCTCCGACTCTTATATTAACGTCATGATTTGTGCTAGCCAGAATTTGCAGGTGGGGGTTGCAACCATGATTTTTCAGTTACAAGGGAGCTACAATTAAGGTTTTTTAGTTGCGAGTAGATTGCAAACAAGAAAATGTTCCCGGCCACTCAATTAGGGTCACGATTTATATTTGGTTGAGAGTTGCATGTGGACAAGATGACAATAAATGTGGTAAAAAAATTGTATTTCCAAGTGTAAAATTGCATGATAATATTATTTTATTTTTGTGCATGGTGTTTTCTGAAGAAAAAATCTCTTTTGTGAACAGTCACGCAAAACTCCTCCAAACAAATTAAAAGAAAGAGTAGCAGCTAGTTAGCCTGAATATAAAGGCCGATGGGCCTTGGGAAGAGCACGTACATCGTTCATGACTCGAAAGACATAGCGATCGCTCCAGGCAAAGCGTCGAGCCGTCCACTAGGAAAAATTGCGCTAGCTGTAGGAATCGACTGAGAAATAGCAGTTTAGACTCCCATGTCTTTCGGAAATAGAAAAGAGTCCATATTATATGAGGTGAATAGTAAAAGGCAAAAAATTGTTGTACTAGAAAATATTGAGAAGGATGTCCGGCTGGCTGCTAATCGCACGAACATAGTGGGTTATGGTAATTCTCAATTTCTTATACTTATATAGGAAAGAGAGTAAACATAAATGAAGTACTATCGTCTCTCAAACTCAAGGAAGATAGCTGCGCCATGGAACTGTATAAGATTCTTATTTCACTATTTCTTTATATGATTAGAGAATGTCCTCCGGTAAAAAGAAGATCTTCTGTCTTCCGGCAAAAAGGAGAGTTCATATCATACGAGATGTGGACAGGAAAAAATTTGTACGAAAAAAATGTTCGAACAGCATATAAGAGTCCCATGTCCTCTGGAAAGAAAAAGACTCCATGCTATACAACAAGGAGAGTAGTAAATGAAAATGTGTACTACCAAAAAAAAAATCAAGACGTCTGTCATGCGGCGAATTGCACGATGGTAATTGATATAACATGTGCAATTCACCTTATCACAGAACTAAATTACTACTAATACAGATAGAACTAGAACATAAAACAGACAGTGTTTACAGTTTTCTCTCAAGTTTGCACATGTTATTCTCCGGAGAGAATACTTGAATTTGTATAGTGATAGAAGAGAGTTGTTCTTACGAATATAAATTTTATTAAAAATATCTTACATTAAGCATGGAAGTGTACCCAATATATTGATTATTGAATGATGATAAGAAAGTCTTCTATATTAAGAAACAGTAAAATGGAACTACCTAGGCTCATCCACAGCGCTTTGACATTCTAGACCGTCCGATCAATCCGCTAAAGGCTCCAGATCCGTCGGGGCCATCCTAGCGCTCGTCCCAGGGCCACTTTTTACTTTCCTCTGCGCGCCACGACTCGCGTAACGTTGATGGGCAGCTGCTCTGGAGACCGAGCTGAATGCTTTCACGTGAATCGGGCCGAGATGTTGCTAACGTAGCACTATATTTTCATGCGGCCCTTCTATTATCTAGGCCTCCGTTCTCTAAGGGAGTCATGCGCCATACGGTACCTCTGTAATCCCTTTATCTTCCTCGACGCACGAGAATGCCATGATGCGCCGCCGTTTCTTCCTACTATTAATGGCGTATAGAAGGTGTGCCGCCACAGCCCTTTCCGTTTCCTTCCCCTTCCCTTCTGGACCAGAAGTCTTCTGGTTGTAGTGGACGATTATTTATGGCCTGCCCGCCTCCTCTCCCATAGCTCATGCTTGATGCTTAGGTTCCCACTTCTTGTTTGCAGGAATTTGATTTCTTCCTCACCTTTTCTCAGACTACATGTGCTAATCCAGTAATCCTTGTCTTTTGTTTGTGGAATGTCCCAGGCACGGTGACGACGGGAGCGACAGCTAACGACATCAAGGATGAGCAATGAGGAGGAGGCGGAGGCGGCAGCATTAGCGGCTGGAGGACACAAAAGGATCACGAGGAGGTGGGAAAAGGTGATACCAGGGAGATGAGGTGGGATGGCATGCTCCAAAGGCTCACCTCGTTGTGCCCCTGGGACACATCTTGCACTTGCTCGCGTGCACAATCACAATCAGAAACAACTTTACAAGCATGTGTGTGTTAACTGTGTAACGAGCTGTGACTACCTGATATGTTATACATTTTCACTTCCCTCTATGGTTCAGATATCTTACAATTACATATGGCTCAATCACGCTGTTTCTCCAACCATGATTGATCTTTCGGTCAGTCTTGCTAAACACATGTACAAATGTGGAGTGAGGAATCTCTGTGAGAGGTATGTGACATATATATATACTACGTCCATACTTCAGCTGGGTCTTCCTTTATATGTTAGAGGGAGTCTATTCTATTTTTATCGTTCCTATGAAGTCCATGAAATGGTGACCAGAAACTGACCGGGAATAAAGAGAGTAATTCTGCAGCTGGTGATGTTGTTATGTGTAGTGTAGCGCATCAGCATTCTGCATACTTGTACCTCTTTTTTTGTCACTGTTTCTTCTGTAATTTTCCATGCTAACAAAAATTGAAAATCTGTTTCTATGATGTTTGCTACTTGGCTCTGGCCTCTGTTTAAAATATTAGTGGCTCTGAGGGTCTACCGCATACAACAAGACCAGATTAAATTTGGAAACAACAACATTACTGTAATTACCTATAGATTACCTACATGTGCTCATATTTCTCATATGACGGTTACAATTCTTACTTATCTCTCAGATGATGGCTTGTGCTTGACTCAGGACATCAATAGTTCCAGTGTTGCAACTTCATTTTGATATTCAGTTTTAGCGATGCAAATAATTTGCATTAGTGCTTCGGTAAGATCTGATCAACTTGATCACAATTCTCCTGCTAGAACTATTACTACTTTGCACATTGTTTCTATCATATGCAATTATGCTAATTCCATCAACATATCTTCAAAGTTATATTTTGTTTTTCCCCAATACTTACTTATATGATCCTGACTAACTGTTGCATGGAAGCTACTCAGGGATATGGGTTAAGCCTAGTTCTCTTACTCTTTATTGATGCCTATCCTCTAGAAATTGATGATATAATACATTTCCTTTGGTGCAGACGATCATATGCTTCCGCACGCTAAGGTACTTAGACCATTTGGTTTAATAAAATGTTGATGTAGTACTTTAGTCTCTACAAACTTGAGGAGATAGTCAATCCTCATAATGCAAGAGTTTAGTTTCTTGAGAATATGACTTTCCTATTAGAGTTAAATTGTGTGGAGTAGAAGAGCGGCATTTAAAGGATATAAAGGTGTAACCTTTTACTCTGTCCATTTTTTGTCAGCTTAACATGAATGTGATTTTGATAACAAACAAAAGATAAACCGGTTATTTCACTATTGGTCTTGATATAAGTCTGAGCTATCACCTACACCAAGGCACTAATTCAAAATATTAGATTTTACAAATGGTATTTTTACTGTCCAAATTTGCTTAACGCTTCTATCAGTCATTCCTCATGACGGACGGGCGCGGCAACGCGCGCTTTGCATGGTCTAGTATTAAGTAGTACCCAGCAGATTTCCTGCAACTCTATGCACTATCCAAATAAGTAGTGAAATAAAGGTAAGCACTGCTTGGTGCACGAACGTGGATATGCCATTTTTCAAACTTTGATTAGAATATGGAGAGAGCATTTATACCGGTATATAAATTACCAACAAATAAAGTTTTTTTTATAATTTATTTGTGTTGAGTAATAATGTATACTATATATCATTTGTTGGTTTAGATATCACGAGAGTTTTTTCTCCCAGATTGAGGAAAACAAACTTCAAGTCTAACCTCCTTGAAAATATATACAGTGAGTCCTATGAAACAAATCTTGTGTAAATTTTTATGGTTTATAATTGTTTAAGATTTAGGACATGTTATTGCAATCATAATTTATTTCATACTTATGAGTTTTTCATCCTAATTTCCCCCTACACTATTTTGTTAGTATATTGACTGCTACTAAGATTGTTGTTTATGAGCTAGAGGTTAATACTGATCGTGGCATCGTGTTAATATAGATTGTGTAGGTGAGTATAACTAGTAAAATTCATGAAATGAAGGAGTTTTTCCTATAGAAATATCTTAATTTCCAAGATAAGAAATATTAGGAATCTTTTTGATTTATCACACTTAGTATGAAACAAAAAAATCTTGGAGTACAACCTTTTCTACAATGATGCATCGATATCTTCTGTTATGTAATTAAATACATTTTTGTTTTAAGTTTTTTGATACCTAATCCTTTAATATTTAATAGAATGTGTCATTGCAATTTTGTAGTAAAATCGATAAAGATTAAGATGATGAAACTTTGAGAAATCCGACAATTAGTAGATTGGACTGTTGGGATAAAAGAGTGGCATTAAAGCCAATTGGTAATAAATATAAGTAGGTTAAATAATATTGGTAATGGTAATAGTACCACCATTGTCAGGAAAAATTGTACTCCCTCCGATCCAAATTAACGTTCTCATATTTGTCTAGATACATCCAAATCTAGACAAATTCCAGAACATTAATTTGGATCGGAGGGAGTAGTTGAAGTCTCTAATATTGAGTGTCAAAGTATAAGTATATATGATAATAGTACAAATAAAATAGTTTAAATAATACTTTATTATGTTTAATAAAATTTAGATATATACCATGCTTACGAATGATGGTATAAGATGCATCTTTAAGACTGTCCGCTCATATCTAAAATGTCATGTATTTCAAAATAGAGGGAAGCGTCACATATTTAAGAACAAAAATAAATAAAAACATCTACACTAAACTTTCCTACTATCTAACCGACCAATATTGCGATGATTTTAAATGATGATCTATTTTATGAAATTAGACAAAGGTTTTTCTGAAACATAGATAGCTGGATATATTGCTTAAGCGGAGAATAATAAAGTTTGGACCACACCATATGGATATTTGGAACTTCACATCTGATATAGCAATCAACAAATTAAATCTTAACCCACCATGATATAAAAACAAAGAATAATCCATGACCAATACCATGTACAGATCACACATTTGGTAATTAATGGTTGTTTTCCGATTGAGATGATCAACCATATGTGATATTTTATCTAGCATAGATGAAGTGAAAATGGTTGTAGAACGATATCATTTTCTTTCACATTATGAGACCATCTATGAAAATATAGATTTATATAGTAGTCTCTTTTAACATACTAAAGATTATAGCCCTAGTTCTCATCTAAAAAATCAAGTTAGAGCTCGATCAAATCCTTAGCCAATACGGAATATTCTTTCAGTGGGAGGCGACGTTTCCGTCGATAGGGAGGCGCCTGTGATGACTTCGTCAATCTCAAGATCCGCCAGCTCAGTCTCTCGGAGGTGCTCATAGGGGTAGGGTGTGTGTGTGTGCGTGTGTTCATAGGGTGAGTGTATGTACGTATTGTGAGCGTCTGCGTTTGTACTGTGTTTCTCAAAAAAAAATCCTTAGCCACTAGATTTATGTGTGATTAGTGCTGGTCTAGGGGTGGTACATATGGGTTGCCACTCAGTTTTTTCAGTTTCATATGTGATGCGACCGGGAAAATCTAGATGAAAAGTAAGTTAGAGATCATTCAAGTCTTCCATTGGATTTATGCATGTCTAGATTTGTGCTGGTGGAGGTTGCGCATGAGTCACAACTATATTTTTTTTTTGGTTGCACATGGGTCCGATATAAGCTAGACAAGTACTTGTCATGTTGAGTGTCGAAATTCATTTTTTTACAATATAGATTCCTTTTCTTATTCCGTGACACATGTCAGAGAGTGTTGAGAGGATGTTATCTACCCATCTCAAAATAAATGTCTCAAATTTATCAAAAGTTGAATGAATTTAGACACTATTTAGTATATAGATTCATTCAAATTTTGATAAACATGCACCATTTTGAGGGCCTCTTTGGATTTCTTTCGCTTCTCCGTTTTGAGATTAAGACTTTCTAGTTCCCGGTTCACCGGCGAATACATTGAGTCCAGTCATGTTCAAGGCTGCCTTAGCACAAAATAAACGTTTTGTGGTGATAACAGTGCTTTTCTTATTCGTCGATTCCCTGTCAATCTTTGACTTTTGAATGCATGATAAAGCTCGGATACGCCATTGTAATGTCCCTGAACCAGAGCAATGATAAGAATCACTTGAGAAGTGTAAAGTGCAAGGGTATGAGAAAGCAATGATAAGAATCACTACGAATAGTTTAAGGATGACGACTACTCGCTGGAGATAGGGAAGTGACATGTTACTCAGTGCTGCCGGGTTCTTCTTGACAAACTCCCCCCACTCCTTGAGTCAATCCTGCCATCGCCATCCGAGTCTGCTTGCCTGAACGTCTGATAGTCCAAAAGGATATGTTAATACGAATCAAACAGCTCCAAAGATCATGCTGCCTCCGTTTTAAAATATAAGATGTTTTAACTTTTGTGAAACGAATATATCTAGACGCACTTATATTATGGAACGGGGGGAGTATATGGTTGGAGAGAAGTGTGTGCTGAATTACATTGCCGAGGATCTCCTCGACGGCGCTATCTGAGAGACATAGGTTGGCCTCGTTGAGAATTGCGAGCCTTGCTTCGGTACCCCCCCCCCCCCCCCCCCCCCCAGGGATGCCCACCGTATTGCCCACTTGTGTTGTGGATGGGCCGAAGACTTCCGTATTGCCCACTGTATTGTACCAGGACTCTCGTGAAAAAAAAGACCAGTCCGATCGATCGATTTGCTTGTCGTATTGTACCAGGACTCTCGTGAAAAAAAAGACCTGTCCGATCGATCGATTCCTCGTGTCGTAAGGGACCTGAGTGCGGACGACCGGGACCTGCAATCAACGTAGGTACCTGATACCGCATGTCGCACGTACGGGACGACTCGGCGACTCGGACGACGCCGGGACAGATCGACAGCCTGAACCCATCTACTCGGCGACTCGGACGCGTACGCAGATGAACAAACGGGTATACGGGCTGGATCAGGGCCGAGCGGGAAAGGAGGTGGGCCATCGCTAGCTGATAAACGGGTAGATAAGGAACGATCCGGACCATCCGATGCATCGATGCCAACGTGGGAGGAGGGGGGGGGGGTATCCAAGCAGAAGTGTTAGCTCATAGACATTGAGTACGGATTTAAGGGCGGTGATTAGTGTGATTCAGTGAACAGCTCACCTCTTCTTTCTCGATGTAGCCTGTCCCCCTTGGATCGTACAGTTTGAACGCGACTGCACACAGAAGAGGATGCATGGAAGCAAGGACCATGACGAAAAATAGGATGATTATTGGTGGATACGTACACGCAATCTTGTCGGATTGAGGCGCTTTAGGGTGGAACACGCTGTGCGAGCGCACGAAGTCCCCGAACTCGATCACCCCGTTCCGCTTGAGGTCGAAGAGATCGCACACCCTATCGGCGAAGAGGTTCGCTCCTTTGCTGTTCCCGAACAAGGCCGGCCGGAACTCCTCCTGATCCACGAACCCAGGCATGCAAGGTCAGAGAGCGTAACCGTTCCATCTCTGGGCCATTGTTGCTGAATGCTGCTAGCTAGAGATCGAATCGAGAGATTTATATATCCATGGTAGTGGTCCGTACCTTGTGGATGAGGCCGTCTTTGACAATGGAGAAGCTGAGGTTCTTGTAGAGCTCGTACAGCGCCTCCACCTCGTTCTCCGTGACTGCGGTAGTGAACGTCGCTTCTCAGTTTGAGGTAGTACAGAGAGAAGAACGGCGGGAGTATCCTCGTACCCCGGCGTCGTGCGCTTGCACAGCCTCGGCGACAACGTCGATTTCGACGACACGCAGCCCATCGGCGGAAGGACGTACGTACGCCGGCGCGAGCGCGAGGGAGGGAGAGGCACTGCAAGCCGGAATTGGCTTGAACGGGCGGACCCGGACGGCGGCGAACCAGGTCAGATGGTTGTTTTCGTCCCCGTTGAGCTCTTCACCGTGCGACAGCGCGGGACGGCGAGGCGAGATTCGCGGCGGGACAACCGGAGGAGGACCACCCCGTCCCCGCCGTCTCCCGAAATTTCGTCGCCACTACTTTATACTTCCTCGTGTAACGACCAGAAAATCCAAAATAGTGGAGTACAAAATGGGCACATTCGCGATCTATTTTTACCGCCGTATAAAGTTTTTCTTCAGATTTCAGCCACACGTCGAGAGCCAGAAAATTGACAAACCCAGCTGTGCACAAGTACTATTATGGAGAGACGCAGCGTGTGTCTTTAATTTCGTACGATCCAACAACTGTATTTATCGTTTTTTTTTCAAGTTACAGTTTCAAATTAAGTACTACTAGCGCAGTAGGAACGTGTGTCTTTAATTTGGAACCATTCCCTCGGCAATCCATAATAAAGGAAACCTAAGATATTCTGTTGTGTTACCAAGCATGGTAGAACCCTGCTCCCTAGTACCAGATTTTTTATAAATACTAGCACAAATACCCGTGCGTTGCAACGGGAGAAAAAAGTCTTTCACGATGAATACTTGAGATCTGGGCCGTTTGTATCTTTGAATTCTGATGGATGAAAATTCCCCTCTACTGTGCGTGGGTTCTCCTTCATTTTTTTTATCGTGTCGTCGTGGCCTTGTCGTCCTTCGCGGCACTTGGAGGCTGGCGAGCTCGAACTGAAACTGTCTACAACTCAGCATTATTCATGTGCCACTGTCCTCGTCGTCGTAGTTGGTGCAATAGCTAGTCTAAGTCGTATTCGACTTTTACTCATCGGCTCATCAGCCCAATGCCACACCCTTGAGGTGGGCCAGATACTCGGTTTAAACACTTTACCTATAGCGGAGGATTCGTGAAAAGAACCTAAGTGTGTCCATCGTTTAAAATATTTAACTCAAATCAGTTTAAGAAAAAATAAGTAGCACGTGGCCACGAGTGTTCATGCAATCACCTCTCCATCGTTTTATCATTAGAAAAATAAATAGTTCTTCGGTGGTATACAATGCGCAGCCAGCTTTTTTCCGCGGTACAAACCAACCAGCTGAGAAAAATAAGTAGCACATGGCCACCGAGTGTTCATGCAACGAAATTGATCTGCATACGATCCTTTGGTGTCCGACGTGCGTACGAAACCAGTCCGAACCGTCAGATCCTCGATGAGCTAGACTCTCACACGGTTGGATTACTTTGTCAGACAGGAACCGTACGAAAATCATCGTACATATAGCAGTGCAATCACCTCTCCTCGTAACTTGTCCATCGTTTTGCAATAAAAGAAGAAGCGCTAGGCGTCCCCGGACGATGGGGCTTCCCATCGTCCTCCTCCTCCGCGTGGCACGTGTCCTCAAAATGCCCAAAATCCCGGTTTTGTTGCAAAACACCTCTTTTTGCTACAAATGTTCCCGCTTTTGCTTCCAAAGCAAAAAACGGTTCGTTCTAGAAAATAGAATGTCCCGCCGAAGACCTCGTCGGAGACCATGCAGCAAAAAAATTATGCTAATGTAGCAAAACTGACTTCACCGGAGACATCGTCGGAAAAAATTCGCTGCTGACTCTCCCCGGAGACCTTGTAGCAAAAAATTGACATTGTTGTTGCAAAACCACAAGACGTTTGTAGCAACAAATTTCTTCTAATGTAGCACAAAACTAACTTCGCCGAAGACATCGCCGGAGACTCTCGCCCGAAAACATCGCCCGACACCTCGTAGCAAATCCGCATGCCTTCGGTAGCAACGACTCATGCAGTGGGTAGCAAATCCACAAGAAGTAGGTAGCAAAATCCAAAAGAAAAATACCGGCAGAAGAGGGCAACAACCTAGGACTCGACGGCCATGGCCGCCCTTTTGTGACCTCGCTCCCGCTCGGAACGGAGAAGGGCACGGGTGGAGGTGCGCGGTGGCGCCAGCCACAACCACCAAGCGAGCGCGACGGAGGAGGCATGGCAGAGGAGTGCTTCGCGAAGGAGTCGCGCGGCGGCGATGCAGGGAACAGACGGCGACGTGGGGAACCAACGGCGGGAAGCAGGACAGTGGCCGCGGCGGCCGCCGGTGGGACGTGCAGCGGCGGAGGCTGGGGAGATTCGAAGTTGTGCTGCGCCCGACGGAAGAGATAAGACGATCGGGGCCCACTAGGTGTGCTGCGCCCGACGGACTCTCACCCGGACGATGAAAAAGTTATGATCCCCCGGGGGATGGGGATCATTTTCATAAAAAAATTAATAGATTTTTGGTGGTATAACAACGCGCAGCCAGCTTTTTTTCTAGGGGGACCAACCAGCTGGGCCAAGTCGTCCCAGGCAGGCCCAGAGTACATCCGGGCATGGGCAGTCCGCCCGACCGACCCTAAAAAGGCCCGACAGGCCAGGCTTTCTAGGCCCGTGGGCCGGGCCTGGACTCCAGATCTGAGGCCCCACAGATGCACTAGCCAGGCTAGGGCCAAGGAAATTGTGAAATTAAGGAAGGCCCGGTCCGGTGGAGTACAAAATGGGCACATTCGCAATCTATTTTTACCGCCCTCTAAAGTTTTTCTTCAGATTTCATCCACACGTCGAGAGCCTCAAAATTGACATACACAGCTGTCCACAAGTACTACTTACGGAGAGACACAGCGTGTGTCTTTAATTTGGTACGATCCAACAACTGTATTTATCTTTTTTTTCCAAGATAGAGTTTCAAATTAAGTACTATTAGTAAAACCGCGTGGAAACGCCGCCGCCTCCAGACCTAGCCCACTGCACCTCCTTCGCCTCCTCCATAGATCGGTTCCCCCTCCTCCGGCCGACCTCGCCGGCGTCAGGAGGGGTGGGGAACCCGATCTATAGGTGGAGGTTTTAGTATAATTAGTGTTTTAGAGATTAGATTAGAGTTTTGATAGTCATTTTTCGCATCTACGTCAATGAAGATGACATCATCTACAATAAGTGATCTTTGGCCTTTCGTTCGACGATGAGATATTCTTCCCGGCGTCAATGACAATGTTCTAAAATTACAGTTCTATAAGTACGGTCTTTCAGATCTTACTTCGTCAAGTCGATTTTGGAGTTTTTTGTATGGTTGCTGCGAGGATTATCCTCGTAATATTTCTCCCGGCCGCTACGTCCTCGACAATAGTGGTTCGTACTATCGGTTTGCTAGCGACGTCGACCAGGCTATTCGGTTACTTTGGACTGGAATGCTGGTGTTGGTACTCTTGTCGATGTTGATTGATTACTCTAATGGCTGTGCGCGTGCACGCAGCCTTGGCACTGCGGCTCAAATTAAAATTATGTAAGAACCCTTGTTGGTATTTACAGGTTGTGGTTTGGTATCTCTTAGTTCTTGGTTGTCTTCAGAAAAGTTCAAGATGATGTCTTGAAAGAAGAAAGAGTTTGAAGATCTTAGTGTTTTACTAGTTTCTTTTAGACTTTATTTTGTAATCGCTGGAGACAGCCTATGTATCTCTACCATGTACTATATGCTTCTATAGATATATCGTGGTATTGATTGTCAAAAAAAAAAGGAACGCATGTCTTCAATTTGGAACCATTCCCTTGGCAATCCATAATTAAGGGAAACCTAAGATATTTTGTTGTGTTACCGAGCACGGCAGGACCTGCTTCGTAGTACCAGATTTTTTACAAATACTAGTATAAATGTTCGTGCGTTGTAACGGGAGAAAAGTTTTTCATGATGTATACTTGAGATCCCGGTTGTTTGTACCTCTGAATTCTGATGATGGAAATTTCCCTCGACTGTGCATGGGTTCTCCTTCATTTTCTTTCTCTACCATGTCATGCAGACAAACCAATCGTGTCACCGCGGTCTTGTTGTCCTTCGTGGCACTTGGAGGCTGGTGAGCTCGAACCAGAACTGTCTACAGCTCAACACTATTCATGCGCCACTCTCCTCATCGTTGTAGTTGGTGCCATAGCTAGTCTAAGTCGTATTTGACTTTTACTCATTGGCTCATCATCCCCATGCCACACCCTTGAGGTGGCTAGATAATCGGTTTAAACTCTTTACCTATAGCGGAGGATTCGTGAAAATAACCTAAGTGTGTCCATCGTCTAAAATATTTAACTCAAATTAGCTTAAGAAAAAATAAGTAGCACATGGTCACAGGTATTCATGCAATCACCTCTCCATCGTTTTTGTTGAAAATATGCCCTAGAGACAAATAATTATATAGATTATTATCATATTTCACAAAGTTTATAATTAGGTTTCATATCATTCTATAAATGTATTGAAAGGAAACTTCAATACACGTGTGATATGTAAACAACCAGCAGTTTCTGGTGAATCTCTAGTCACTGGTTCATTGGTCAATAGATGATCAAGGTTTCCTGATCATATGGCATTTATACCAGTTGATAATGGAGTCACCTTATTGGGTGAATGAGACGATAAACATACCCAATCTGAGCATCATAACATGATCATGTCACAAAGTTCAAGTTACGATGATTAGGAAACACAATGTCTTGTTTTTTAGACCATGAGACCATATTAATCCCTGTCATCCATAGTGCCTTTGATTAAATCAAACGTCACTTGGTTAAACAGTGATAATAATGGTATCTCCAGGTATTTAGAGGGGCATGTAGAGGCCTATGTGTCCATCCGCGTGACAGGGAGATACTCAAGGCCCCACTCAGAGAAGTTATATCCATAAAGTTGCGTAGCGTGTGACTAGGTTTTTGTTGATTTGATCTGTAGTTTAAGAGCAGTTTGTTGATTACGGAAGAGGACAGAAACTATGATATCGCTGCTTTGATGTAATCTCTCTTTCAAATGGTTGTTGTTGTTCTTGCCGGTTGGCAATATGCTGAGAGTGTTGTACATATCTAGATGTTATAGAGAATACTTTGTACCCAGGTTGCTCATAGTGAAACTTGCATGGATCGTTTGGTCCATAGCCATGGTTTTCCCAAGTAAGTTCTTGTGTCACTTATGCATGTGCTTGATTGTTTTATTTTTGTTGCATATATATTGATTGAACATATCCTCGAAATTCATTGCAAACTGTGGGGTTGTGTATCTCCCCGAACAGTTCTTCTGGATGTTGTTCCAGCATCTGTTAGGTGATGGAGTTCGCTCCAATCGACATATGCATTTTGAAAAGATAAGTACTACAATACTTTGTTCACAGAGGCTAGAAGTTATTCTTTAGTATAGTACATGGTAAAGATACATGAGCTGTCTTAATCAATTACAAAATAAAGTCTAAAAACTAGCAAAATATCATGGTCTTCAAATGATTTCTTCTCCCATGATTAAATCTTGTATTTTTCCTAAGACAAACACATAAAGAAGACACCAAACCATATAGCTATAAATACCAACGAGGGTTCTTCCATAATTTATTGAGCTGCGGTGCCAAGGCTATGTGCAGGCACGCAGTCATTGGAGTAATCAACTAACATCGGCAAGATGACCAACACAGGTATTACAGGAAAGACGAACTGAACAGTCTGATCGATATTGCTAGGGAGCCGAGAGTATGAATCACCATTATCGACGATGTAGCAGTCGTGATAGATTTTGCGAGAAAAAACCTCCTCACGAAAACCATAAAATGTAAACCAAGATCGATTCGGCAAAGGAAGATCTGAAAGATCATACCTAAAGAAATTTAATCTTCCAACATCACTATTGACGTCGGAAAGGAACTCGCATCATCAAACGAAGGGCCAAAAAACACTTATTCAAGAAGTTGTGGTCTCCAACACACATATCTGACACTAAACTGCTGAAAACTATTTTTTTATTGAAAAACTCCACCATTATATCAGTTCACCAACCCTCCCGACGCTAGCAAGGCCGACCGGAGGAGGGGGAACAGATCGATGAAGGATCTAAAGGAGGAGGCGGCTAGGGTTCTAGAGGGGAGATAGATTTGTTTGGCTATGCGACGACATGTCGCAATTCCTAGCACCTCTTGATAAGCGTCTGTACATAAAAGGGAATACCGACTTTTGTTCCAAGGATCAGTATCTTGTCAATTATATAGATTAGATGAACCGGTACGGAAGCCAAGAGAAAGCGATCGGGAGGCGATCACCAAAACTCAAAAACTCATCCAGGGTTTTGTCCCTCGTGTTGGCGACGCAGGGTTCCGTCCCTCTCGACAGTGACGTCTTGGGCCTTGGAGTCCGGCCACTACCTCTCGTTAGCTAGAAGTTTTCTTTTCTTTGTTTAGCCTATTTTTAGTATATTCTTCCGGATGTTAAGGCGACGGCTACATCTTGAAATCAGAATAAGATCCCACCTCTTCTATTCTCACTCCGGTGGTGCATCTAGCGCCGACTAAGAGCGCGTGGAGTTGTGTCTGGTGGATCACCCGGGATCTGGTCGGTTTTCGTGTTTATTAGTGTGATTTCAGGTTAATCTTTTCCGATTTACGATTGTCATCAACGACGGTTGTTGTTCTAGTGCGCTTCTCCTTCGTGTCCCCGATTTACGGTTGTTATCAATGGTCGTGGCTGCTCTAGTGTGCTAGTTCATCATGTTCTTAGTTCGATGACTTTCCATCTATATGTCACACCAAGCTATACAACGACAAGTTTTGCATGTCTCCGATGATGGATGGAGGGGCGAGGACGATAGCACGCAATCGACTCGCACTAGTGATTGTAGTCGTCGTAGGTGGTTCGGAGACCTATTTGTAATGTTCTTTAATTTTTGGGCCTCTTTATACCATTGTTATGATTTTTAACTAGATCATGTAGGCGCGCGTTGCCGTGCCCGTCTACTGAGAGAATAGATTTGATGATAACGCTTTTATATATTAATAACATGTTTATATGTGTTGAACCATGCACATGACCTTGCCAGCCTAGATAATATATCATGAACATGTGCAGAGCTAGCCTAAACGAAGCCATGAAAATCCGCAATGGTGTCTCCATCCAAAAGAACAAAAAGAAAGATAGTGTCCATATTGTCATCAGAAGTACTATTACAAAGAGTAGTATAGTTATCTTGTATTTAAAAAATGATTACAAACAAGTGCGCGTTGTATGGGAGCATGGAACATACCATTCTTTGGTTGGAGGCGATAAAGGTCTTGTTCATGGTACATATAATAATATGGTGTCCTAAACTTCAAAGTACCAACATATGTTCAAGTTGCAAGAAAACACAAATAACTTTAACACATAATGTCCTCACAGTAAACTTTTCGCAGTGTCAAAGGGATTTTTTTTTCTCTGGAAGCAACACACTACCCTACGTTTAACCCCGTACAAACTTGGGAGCTATGAAACCCACTGAAACTGTACAAAGTGCAAGTACGCTGAACCTAACTGCTTGAACCAATGAATTAATTTTAACATGTCATACTCAGAGTATAAGTATAAAAATGAGCACCGGAAACGTGCTTGCTTTTCACTTGATACTCATTATTGCAAATTCCAGCTCACGGAATGATATGCCGAAAAATTGTCATATGGATACTGAGACTGCTGGATCAGGAGGAGAATATTGACAGGAACAAGAACCATGTCATTAGAATATTTTCCCAATTTCATAATCTAGAGCATAGAAATCGTCTACAAGATCTATTGAGCAACCTTGGCCATCACTAATGCGCTTTATCTTCCGGTCTTGAAGATGAACTGAAGGGGTCCCTGCCCTTTGGTTCTATATAAAGTGAAGTTTACCAGCATTTATGAATCTAACTGATGCCTTTGCATCACGGTACCTTTGGGTACATCATATATGATTTGAAGTACGGCACCACAACTGTGCCGGAATGGCAGCATGCTGCTCTTTGGCATAAAAAAGAGCAGGGTTGGTAGCCATTGCAAACTGTAAGTTGTTCCCCAACCAAAAAGAAACATAACCAACCACCAATAATTCCTCAAATAAAAATACCAGAACCACCCCCGAGCACTTGGACTGATAGGACCTGCAAGTCTGCAACTAACGAAGAATAGCTTTAGAATGAATCCCTACTAAACTGGACCACTTGAGAAGTGATTGCAGTGGGCAGGAAATATCAGCAGCAAGGTTGAAGGGGCAACATAGTGAAGAAGATGATGGATGCGGTTTTGCCGGAGGAAGAGACGAGTAGACAACGAGATTATATATGCACCGAAACTTTAACGCACCTCCACCAGCGGCGGGCGCTGAGTGCCACACCATTGCAATTAGTGGTGGAGGAACGGCTGCTTTACTCCTCACCTGACCTGAAGGATTCAGCGGACGAACTCCAATCGCCCATGACGCTCTAATCACCCACGAGTCAGACACCCTTCGCATGCCTTTTCTTCGTCGCCAACAAGAATTTTCTCCGTGATATCGATTTTTTTAAATGTGATATCGATTCTTGGTAATTGGGGATTGGATCAAATCTGTGTGGGCGTAGCTAGAAAATGAGCAGCAGGCAGCAGGGTGCTCTCTAAAACAGGTCGACACTTGGTGCATGGGCTTTAGTGGGTTTTCAGGCCCAATTAATCACAGCAGGCCAATTTTACCTCCAGAGTAGCTTCCCCTATGGATATTCCGGCCCACTGCGAGATTGAGGGGCATCCAATGACCAGAAATATCAAGGGAGAGTGATCCAACGATCGAAAATGGTGAGGGCATGGGAGAGCTCCTCTTTGTCTCGGTTATAATATCCCTAATAGACTGATAGAATTTCGCAAACAATAAATAAATCATGAAGTAGAAATTGTGTCACCCAAATAACCTTCGATGGAGTAGAAGGTGTCGGGCAACGACCAAATTACAATCTATGGTCACTCATTAGTCACCACTTCGGTGCTTTGATAACGATGACCAGTTTACAATCTATGGTCACTCATTAGTCACCACTTCGGTGCTTCGATAACGACGACCAATTTACAATCTATATACGGTCACTCATTAGTCACCGCTTTGATGCTTTGATAACCCTCTGCATACTTTTTTTTTTTGGCAGAAAGCCACTGTCTTGCCACCTGTGGCCTATCGGCTTAGTCAGCGTCTGGTTGTCTCCTCTTCGGTTCCATACTCGCAGTTGCTACTCACTTGTGAATGCAATGTCTTCTCCATCACATTTAAAGTGGCCTTAATTAGCTCAAAACGAACCATATTATGTTGCTGATTACTGTTATTTCTCCTATTTGTTTTTTCCACCATAATCTTCGACTTCCGAATGCATTACAAAGCTCGGAAAGGCCGTGGTGATGTCCTTGAACAATATCAACCACAGCAACAATAAGATCACTTGAAATGTACTAAAGGGTAAGAACATCCGAAACAGTGTAGCCAAAATAATGTCACCCATTTTATATTTTTGTTACATACCTAATGCGCGGCATTCTAGAAGATGAGTGAGAAGTATACAGGCCAGGCCACCCAAGGTGGCCTCGACAAAGCAACTAAAAAGGTAAAAGGGATAAAGAGAAGAAAAAACCTGTCCCCCACATCTTTTTTAGACTTCCGGTGTACCGAAAATTTGAAAAATAAAATATCTACTCAATGTAGTACGAAAGCTATATTTAACCTTAAAAGTATATGAATTTAATATGTGGTGCTATTTAAAAGAAACAAAAATATAAAATTTGATGAATTTTATATTCAAATATATTTGCTACAACTTGTTAGATTTGTATAGGTCATATATACTAAAACTTTTTCTTCTGAAAATTCCTTATGACATGGTATAGTCTTGTCCAACACCCATACCACTTTTTTGTAGATGTTTTCATTGTGATTTAATATCAAAAAGGAAATCAGAAGCTAGTGGGTGGTGTAGGTACACACGTGCACAGCTACAACTTTCTCAACTACCAAGGTCTTAGAAGATGCAGAGCTAACAATAATTGTATCAAGGAAATTAAAAGTATTCCCTCAGTTTCAAAATATAAGATGTTTTATCTTTTGTAAAACAAGTTTATCCAAACGTATTTTAGTGTGTAGGTTCACTTCAAACCTATACATTAAAATATGTTTTGATGCATTTATTTCACAAAAACTAAAACATCTTATATTATTTTGGAAAGGAGGGAGTAAAAAGTAGGGCAGGTGATGGAAGGACTACTCACTGGAGATAAGGGAGCGACATGTTCTTGAGCGATGTGGGGTTCTTCTTGACAAACTCCTCCCATTCCTTGGGGTCTATCCTGCCATCGCCGTTCGAGTCTGCTTGCCTGAATGTCTGAGCAGCAGAGGACATGTTAAGAGTGAAGCAAAATAGGCAGTCCCCGAATACTGAATACTCTTTTTTTATATATATAGCAAGGAAAAGAATGAATAGTTGGATACAAGTATGTTGTGAATTACATTATCGACGATCTCCTCGACAGCGCTATCCGAAAGACACAGGTCGGACTCATCGAGAAGTGCCACGACCATCTCCCTGAGCTGTGTCAGCAGTAAGGCAATCCTTTTAACTGAAATCCAGGATCACTGATGGGAATTATACAGTATATGCAGGTAAAAAGGAGAGAGAGAGAGAGAGAGAGAATGGTCACCTCTTCTTTCTCGATGTAACCTGTCCCCCTTAAGTCGTAAAGTCTGAACGCAACTGTAGGAAGAGATTAAAAGCAAACCTCAGATCAATGGGGCAGGACGTAGGGGAAGATGAGCGGACAGTAAAAAGAGAAGGGTCACCAAGAGAGGGGAATAGACGGGGAGCAGGGGCGGCGTACACTTGGTCTTGTCCGACACCGATGCTTTAGGGTGGAAAATGCTGAGCGAGCGCACGAACTCCCCGAACTCGATGACGCCGTTCCGCTTGAGGTCGAAGAGGTCGAACACCCTGTCGGCGAAGAGGTTCGCGCCTTTGCTGGTCCTGAACAGGGCGAGCTGGAACTCCTCCTGACGATGAAGGAGCGCCAGAGAAACCCAGGACAGGATCAGAGAACGTAACCGGTCACCGCCGGGATGGGGAGATAGATACCATGGTAGTACGTACTGTACATACCTTGTGGATGAGGCCGTCCTTGACGATGGAGACGCTGAGCTTCTTGTAGAGCTCGTACAGCGCCTCCACCTCGTTCTCCGTGACTGCACGACGCAAATGAAGTCAGTTTTCAGTTCAGGTGCAGAGAAATTGCAGGGCAGAGGTGTATCAAGAAGCAGAAGGAGGTGGGGAATGCGCGAGGAGGTAGGTGGGGGTGGGGGTGGGGGTGCTCACACGAGGTCTGGGAGGCGAGGACGGCGGGCTCCTCGTACCCTGGCGCGCGCTTGGGCCGCTTCGAGGAGGAGGAGGACGACGCGCAGCCCATATCGATCCTACGCCGGCCGGCAGGCGGGCGGGCGGGGGATCCGACTCTGCAAGGAGGGAGGGGTGCTGACCAGCAAAGCAATGGCGACTCCATCCTTTGGCTTTTTCTTTCCCCGGGGCGCTCGCTACTTAATGGCGACCGAGCAGCCGCCTAAAAAGTCAAAATGGGTTCTCTCTCTCTCCCCCGTTGAGCTTTGTGCTGAAGCGGTGGCCGCGTGGCGTGCGGAGCGACACTTGCTGACTTGCCTTTCTCTGACGCCGTCCCTGTCTCGCCAGATTTTGCTCGCCGTTTACTCCATCTTCAAACAAGCCATGTAATGTAATCCTCCTGAGCTTCTACCCGTTGAGTTTTTTTTTTTTGGACGAAAAAGGATCCTGTCAGTGCAAAGCGCCACAAGAAAACAAAAATTACAATGAAATTCTCTAGTTGTCCTTTTACTTTAACCTCCACACCGTGTCGATGACTTTAACCTCCAGACTGCGTCGATGGTGTATCTTCCTGAGCTTCTCCTCTCTGAGTCTGTTCGTCCGATATTGTTGGTTGCAGATGGAAAGTTGCTAAACGGGTCAACAAGATAACATCCGCCCCGAAGATGAAGCGGACGAAGTAACCATCAATTAAGCTCCTGTACGATCCGTAGATCCCACAACCAGAAGAAGTACCCTTGATAGCTACATCAATTGCCAAGATCTGAAGAGAATCTACACATCCAACACGCTAACACTCACGGGCCTTCGACCCCAAATCAGACACCCACGAGAAAGGGAGAGGCCGAAGAGACCATATTCCAACATGACACCGTCGCCTCCACCTCGCCGATGCCGCTAGGGAGACCATACCAAGAGAAAACGGATCTATAAAAAACGATAAATACTTTGTGTTTATTTTACCAGTAACCGGTGGCGCCAGGTGTGGTGGTAGAGCTCCCTCGGATAAAGTAAAAAATTGAAGTATTTTTACAGGTTAAAAGGGCGAGAAAATATGTGGTTTCTGAAAAGTTGACTAGTATTTAATCCGAACGAAGGGAATATTTTTGAATATTTTTTTTGTAGAATTCTACTGATCTATCAAAATCATCAACATCAGTATAAAGATACCTAAAAAGTAAAAAACTAATTACAAATAAGTTATTGGACCATCTAGCGAGGACTACAATCACTAGCCGAGCCGCAGAAATCTCGACGTCCAAGCTGAAGGAAATCTACCCTGAGAGGCAATAATAAAGTTGTTATTATGTATTCCTTGTATATGATAGATGTTTATTTTGTATGCTATAATTGTATTGATAGGAAACATCAATACATGTGTGTTTAATAAACAAAAGGTTCCTAGTTATGCCTCTCTTATAGACTAGCTTGCTGATTAACAAGATGATCAAGGTTTCCTGATCATGGACATTGGATGTTGTTAATAACAAGGTCATAGCATTTGTGAAATGATGTGATGAACATTCATCTGAATTATAGCATTACGATCAAGTCATTATGTTTATATTGCTATAACATCATACAAAGTAGTCTTAGTCCTTAGACCATAACATCATGTTAATTGCTAACACCGGAAGAGTATCTTGATAACATCAAACGTCACACCGTAACACCGGAAGAGTATATTGATATCATATTAAGATAGCTTGCAAGCAAGTGTTGTGATCACTAGAATGTTATATCACGGGAACGAGAAAAGAGTGCATGTCGGTAACGAGATCAAACTGATACCGATGATCGAATCTCGGACATGTATTATATCATGAGACAAAGGAATTAAATTGTGACTTAAAGGTTCTCACGATCACAGAAGTCATTGTTGAATATGCAGGAGTCAGTATGGATCTCCAGGTCCCGCTTCTGATTATTGATCTGAGAGGAGTCTCAATCATGTCTGCATTATTCGCGAACCGTAGGGTGACACACTTAAGGATTGTCGGACACCATTTAAGAGCACATATGTTCCAGACAAAAGGTTTGCAAAGTGCAGGAAATATTTTGATAGAAACAGGAATTGTTTCGATAGAAACAGGAATTGTTTCGGGTGAAATTGCAGAAAGTGTTTCTGCATGTGATATTGAAATGTTGCAAAGGGTTTTATGTGAATGTTTGTTAATTAAAGTAATTAAAAAAATCTGAATAAAATAAATAAAAGAGTTTTATTAATTGAGAGTTGCATTTAATTTGGTGGAAATTAAATACATGTGAGTGGGATTTTGGGTGGAGGCCATGTTTATGTGAGTGGAGGTTCACCACATGAATGAAGGAGGGGAGGAGTCCCCCCCTCATGCGCCGGCTATGGGAGGGGAGGGGTCTCCCTCACTCCTATATAAAGCCCCCCTCTCCCCTCTCACAAACTACACCTCCTCGTGAAGGATCTCTCTCCCCCTCTAGATATTCCCCCATGGTCTCGGATTAGCGAGATACATGTTTCCGGTGGCCTTGCGTCTGGAAAGAGTTGCTGCTTCCGCTGATTCGCTGGAGCGAGGAGGTGGAGGTTGTCCGGTGGCTTGAACGTGTGTGCGAGGACGGATGCGCTGCTGATTTGCGGCGCTCGGACTTCCACACGATCTTGAGATCGGCAAGCGTACGACTACATCAACCACGAGTTCCTACTCGTTAACAAAACTCGTTGTCTTCGAGGGTAAGTTCTCCATGGATGTATGTCCGCCCGTTGCTCTGTATCTAGTAGATAGATCTTGGCGTATAGTTCTAATCGTAGGAATTTTTTGTTTTCTATGGTATGGACCCAATAGTGGTATCAGAGCCTGATCTATGTGTAGGTGCTTTGTACGGGTAGTACACATATGTTTATATGTGAGCGATGATGATCATGTTATTGCATCTTCTATGTACTTTGGATATTGGTGGCATAGTGGGATGAAGCGGCCCGGACCAACCTTACATGTCATCGTACATGAGACCGGTTCCACGACTGACATGCAACTAGTTTTGCATAAGTGGTTAGCGGGTGTCTGTCTCTCCTACTATAGTCAATATCTGATTTACAACGAGTTGCTAATAACTTGGTTATCCTCGTTATGGTTCATGTTCGTAGGTAAGACCGGTTCTATCTCCGAAAGCCCTAAGCCACGTAAAACTTGCAATTGATAAATTAGAGGCGTCTAGTTTAGATCGTTGCTGGGCTAGTGTCTTGATATGGTATTGTTGTAAGTAGATGTATGATAGATACTCTTACAACTCACTTAACGTGTAAGTTCTATAGACCTTGGCCTTACACACAAAGGAATGATAGAGATCATACCACGATGCAAATGATAGAGATCAAATGCATGGACCATATCACCTCACTTCACACATTAGATGTTAGCATCTTATATTGCTAGTTTGGCGCTTTTGGTAGCATTATAAGATGATCCCTCATTTAGATATCAAGATAAAATGTGTTCTTCCTTAAGTATGCACCGTTTTGTGGATCGTGTTCTAAGGCATCACGTGATGATCGGGTGTTTTCGACTCTACGCTTTCATACAACGGGTGTAAGACAGTTTACACACGCAAATACTAAGGTTCTTACTTGACGAGCCTAGCATGTACAGACATGGCCTCGGAACATGGACAGAAAGGTTAAGCATGAGTCATATAGTTGATATGATGCCCATATAGATGCTCGCCTTTGAAGCTACACCGACTCATGTGATGATCGGACTTGGTGTAGTGGATTTGGTTCATGTAATCACCAAAAGGACATGAGGGATGTCGTTTTTGAGTGGGAGTTCATTAGTAATTTGGATTAGTTGAACTCAATCTATCATAAACTTAGTCTAAATATATTTTACAAATTCTGTTGTAGATGGCACCACCTACTTTTAATTTCAATGTGTTCATGGAGAAAGAGAAGCTTCTGTGAATGGTAGCAACTTCACCAACTGGGCTATGAATTTGAGGATTCTCCTCACTGCTGCACAAAAGCAATATGTGCTAGAGGCGCCGCTAGGCCCCCCACCAGCTCCTGATGCCCCTGACGAGGACAAGAACGTCTATATAACTCGTCAGGAGGACCACAACTTAGTTCATTGCATCATACTGTATGGGCTAGAGCCAGAACTTCGAAAACGTTTCGAAAATGGCAATGCCTTTGATACCATGGGAGAATTGAAAATGATTTTCGATACCCATGCTACCGTAGAGAGTTATAATGCTTCTGAAAAGTTCTTTAGTTGCATGATGGAAGAGAACAGCTCCGTTAGTGAGCACGTACTCAAAATGTCTGGGTACGCCGATAAGCTTGTGTCCTTGGGAATAACGATTCCCATTGACTTAGGCATACATCGTGTTCTCCAATCTCTGCCACCTAGCTACAAGAGCTTCGTGATGAACTATAATATGCAGGGCATGAAGAAGTCTCTTTCCGAGCTTCTATCAATGCTTAAGACTGCAGAAGTGGAGATTAGGAAAGAACATCAAGTGTTGATGATCAATAAGACCACCGGTTTCAAGAAGGACAAGAAAGGCAAGCAGAAGGGAAAGAAGGGCGCAAATCTGTTGCCGCGCCTGAAAAGAAACCCCGAGCTGGCCCTAAGTCTGACACCGAGTGCTATTATTGCAAGGGGACTGACCATTGGAAGCGCAACTGCCCCAAGTATTTGGCGGACAAGAAGGCCGGCAAGGCAAACAAAGGTATATGTGATATACATGTTATTGATGTGTACTTGAATAGTACTCGCAGTAGCACCTGGGTATTTGATACGGGATCGGTTGCTAATATATGTAACTCGGTTCAGGGGCTGCGGAACAAGCGACAACTAGCAAGGGATGAGGTCACGATGCGGGTCGGCAATGGATCAAGAGTTGATGTGATCGCCGTCGGAACGCTGCCTCTCCATATGCCGTCGGGATTAGTTATAAACCTGAATAATTGTTATTTGGTGCCTGCACTGAGCATGAACATTGTATCCGGATCATGTTTGATGCAAAGTGGTTATCCGTTTAAGTCTGAAAACAATGGTTGTTCGATTTATATGAATAATATCTTTTATGGTTATGCACCTGTGTTGAATAGTTTATTTCTGTTGGATCTCGATAGTAGTATTACACATATTCATAATGTTGATGCTAAAAGGATTAAACTTGATAATGATATATCTGCATATATGTGGCACTGCCATCTAGGTCATATTGGCGTTAAACACATGAAGAAACTCCGTTCTGATGGACTTTTGGAATCACTTGATTTTGAATCATTTGATACATGTGAGCCATGCCTTATGGACAAGATGACTAGAATGCCATTTTCCGGTTCAATGGAACGGGCGACAGATTTATTGGAAATCATACATACTGATGTGTGTGGACCAATGAGTGTGTCGGCGTGAGGTGGATATCGTTATTTTGTTACTTTCACGGATGATTTGAATAGATACGGGTATATCTATTTGATGAAACATAAGTCTGAAACCTTTGAAAGGTTCAAAGAATTTCAGAATGAAGTGGAAAATCATTGTAACAGAAAGATCAAATTTCTGCGGTTCGACCGTGGAGGAGAGTATCTTTGTTACGAGTTTAGCACACATATGAAAGACTGTGGAATAGTTTCACAACTCACGTCTGCCGGAACACCACAACGTAATGGTGTGTCAGAACGTCGTAATCGTACTTTATTGGATATGGTTCGATCTATGATGTCTCTGACTGACTTACCTCTATCATTTTGGGGTTATGCAGTGGAAACAGCTACAATCACTTTAAATAGGGCACCATCTAAATCCGTTGAAAAGACACCGTATGAATTATGGTTTGGAAACAAACCTAAGCTGTCATTTCTTAAAGTTTGGGGATGCGATGTTTATGTGAAGAAACTTCAACCGGATAAACTCGAACCCAAAGCGGAAAAATGCGTCTTCATAGGATACCCTAAGGAAACGATTGGGTATACCTTCTATCACAGATCCGAGAGCAAGGTCTTTGTTGCCAAGAATGGATCCTTTCTTGAGAAGGAGTTTCTCGCGAAAGGTGTGAGTATTCGGAAGGTAGAACTCGAAGAGGTTATTGAACCTTCTCTTCATGAAATGACGAGTAGCACAGCACCGAAAGTTGTTTCGGAGTTGACTTCACCTAATGAAGAGAGAGCTAATGATATTGATCATGAAACTCCGAAAGAGGACACTACCAAACCTCGCAGGACAAGCAGGACACGTACAACTCCTGAACTATACGGCAATCCTGTTATGAATTTCATGATTGATGAAATAGATGACCCTGCGACGTATGAAGAAGCGATGATGAGCCTGATTCCAACAAATGGCTAGAAGCCATGAAATCCGAGATGGAATCCATGTACGAAAACCAGGTTTGGACCTTGGTGGACTTACCTCACGATCGAAAGGCCGTTGAGAATAAATGGATTTTCAAAAGAAAAATTGATGCTGATGGTAATGTAATCATCTATAAGGCTCGACTTGTCGCAAAGGGGTTTCGACAAATTCAAGAAGTTGACTACGATGAGACATTCTCTCCCGTAGCGATGCTTAAGTCAGTTAGGATTATGTTAGCAATTGCTGCATATTTCGATTATGAAATATGGCAGATGGATGTCAAAACTGCGTTCCTCAATGGTAATATTGAAGAAGAGTTGTATATGATACAACCTAGGGGTTTTGTCGATCCTAAGGATGCTGATAAGGTGTGCAAACTTCAGCGATCCATCTATGGACTGAAGCAAGCATCCCGGAGTTGGAATCTCCGCTTTGATGAGGTGATCAAAGAGTTTGGATTTGTCCAAACTTATGGAGAGGCTTGTATTTACAAGAAAGTGAGTGGGAGCAATGTGGCATTTCTGATATTATATGTGGATGACATATTATTGATTGGAAATGATATAGATCTTTTAAACAGTGTTAAAAGTTATCTAAACAACAAATTTTCGATGAAGGACCTTGGTGAAGCTTCATATATATTAGGCATTAAAATCTATAGAGATAGATCAAGACGCCTAATTGGGCTATCACAGAGTACATACCTTGATAAGATATTAAAGAAGTTTAATATGGACGGAAGTAAGAAGGGGTACTTACCTATGTTGCAAGGCAAGACATTGAGTAAGACTCAAAGTACGGCTACGGTGGAAGAAAGAGAGATAATGGATAAGATCCCCTATGCCTCATCCATAGGCTCTATAATGTATGTCATGCTATGTACAAGACCGGATGTGGCACATGCTATTAGTTTGACTAGTAGGTACCAATCTGATCCAGGTTTAGAACACTGGATAGCGGTCAAAAAAATATCCTTAAGTACTTGAGAAGAACTAAGGATATGTTTCTTGTATACGGAGGTGAAGAAGAGCTAGTCGCTAAGTGTTATGTTGATGCTAGCTTTGACACTATTCCGGATGACTCTAAGTCTCAATCCGGATACATATTTGTCTTGAACGGAGCAGCAGTTAGTTGGAGGAGCTCCAAACAACCTGTGGTGGCTGGATCAACGACGGAGACGGAATATGTTGCTGCTTCAGAAGCGGCATAGGAAGCAGTTTGGATGAAGGAGTTCATAACGGAACGAGGTGTGGTTCCTAGTGCGTTGGATCCAATGGTGATCTATTGTGATAATAATGGAGCCATAGCCAACGCCAAGGAACCAATGTCTCACAAGAATTCCAAGCATATTAAGCGTCGGTTTCACTCCATCCGCGAGCATGTCAAGGATGGAGATATAAAGATTTGTAAAGTGCACACGGACCTGAATGTAGCAGATCCGTTGACTAAAGTACTCCCTAGGGCAAAACATGATCAACACCAGAACTCCATGGGTGTTAAAATTATCACTATATAAACTAGATTATTGTCTCTAGTGCAAGTGGGAGACTGAAGGAAATATGCCCTGAGAGGCAATAATAAAGTTGTTATTATGTATTCCTTGTATATGATAGATGTTTATTTTGCATGCTATAATTGTATTGATAGGAAACATCAATACATGTGTGTTTAATAAACAAAAGGGTTCCTAGTTATGCCTCTCTTATAGACTAGCTTGTTGATTAACAAGATGATCAAGGTTTCCTGATCATGGACATTAGATGTTGTTAATAACAAGGTTACAGCATTTGTGAAATGATGTGATGAACATTCATTCGAAGTATAGCATTACGATCAAGTCATTATGTTTATATTGCTATAACATCATACAAAGTAGTCTTAGTCCTTAGACCATGAGATCATGTTAATTGCTAATACCGGAAGAGTATCTTGGTAACATCAAACGTCACACCATAACAGGGTGACCATAAAGGTGGGTTCAGTGCTATGAAGGTGTTATGTTGAGGCTCATGGATCAAGAGTGGAATTTGTCAATCCCGATGACGGATAGATATACTCTGGGCCCTCTCGGTGATATCATATTAAGATAGCTTGCAAGCAAGTGGTGTGATCACTAGAATGTTATATCACGAGAACGAGAAAAGAGTGCATGTCGGTAACGAGATCAAACTGATACCGATGATCGAATCTCGGACATGTATTATATCATGAGACAAAGGGATTAAATTGCGACGTTAAAGGTTCTCACGATCACAGAAGTCATCGTTGAATATGCAGGAGTCAGTATGGATCTCCAGGTCCCGCTTCTGATTATTGATCTGAGAGGAGTCTCAACCATGTCTGCATTATTCGCGAACCGTAGGGTGACACACTTAAGGGTTGCCGGACACCATTTAAGAGCACATATGTTCCAGACAAAAGGTTTGCAAAGCGCAGGAAATGTTTCGATAGAAACAGGAATTGTTTCGATAGAAACCGGAATTGTTTTGGGTGAAATTGCAGAAAGTGGTTCTGCATGTGATATTGAAATGTTGCAAGAGGTTTTATGTGAATGTTTGTTAATTAAAATAATTAACAAAATTCTGAATAAAATAAATAAAAGAGTTTTATTAATTGAGAGTTGCATTTAATTTGGTAAAAATTAAATACATGTGAGTGGGATTTTGGGTGAAGGCCATGTTTATGTGAGTGGAGGTTCACCACATGAATGAAGGAGGGGAGGAGTCCCCCCCTCATGCGCCGGCTATGGGAGGGGAGGGGTCTCCCTCCCTCCTATATAAAGCCCCCCTCTCCCCTCTCACAAACTACACCTCCTTGTGAAGGATCTCTCTCCCCCTCTAGATATTCCCCCATGGTCTCGGATTAGCGAGATACATGTTTCTGGTGGCCTTGCGTCTGGAAGGAGTTGCTGCTTCCGCTGATTCGCTGGAGCGAGGAGGTGGAGGTTGTCCGGTGGCTTGAACGTGTGTGCGAGGACGGATACGCTGCTGATTTGCGGCGCTCGGACTTCCACACGATCTTGAGATCGGCAAGCGTACGACTACATCAACCACGAGTTCCTACTCGTTAACAAAACTCGTTGTCTTCGAGGGTAAGTTCTCCATGGATGTATGTCCATCCGTTGCTCTGTATCTAGTAGATAGATCTTGGCGTATAGTTCTCATCGTAGGAAATTTTTTGTTTTCTATGCTGCGGACCCAACACAAGCCCCTCCATCACCGTAGTCGAGTAAATCTTGTCGTAGTAGAGGTACTTGTAATAGGCAGAAAGAAAGTCGGCGAGCTAAGGTCATATAATACCAGAGCACCCGATCGCCAATAATAAATGTAGATCGGGAGGCCGAACTAGAACCGCACCAACAAACACGAAAACTAGTCGGATTCCAGGAGATTCGTCCGGCACACGACTTCATGCGTGTTCCGCTGACGCTAGGAGCACCACCGGAGCGAGGATAGAGCGGAGAGGACGTAGCCGCCTCAACATCTCGAAAAAGACAATGAAAAACGGGCTAAACAAGAACGTAGAGTCTTCCACATACGAGAAGCTATTCTGCCACACCTATAATGCCCGAAGACCATCGAAGAAGGAGCGGATGGATGGCGTCGCCGGCGAGAAGGATGGAACCCTAGATGGGTTTTGGTTATTGCCGTCGTATCACCTTCTTCCTTGGTTTCTTCACCTTCTCCTTGGTTTCTGCGTGCACCAAGTCAGACGTCTCAGCATGTAAATGAAAGTCAAACGTCACAGCATGTCAAAGGAAAAAAAAGGTCAAATGTCTCGACGAAGTCAGTAATACTTACTCATAGTATATCCTGCCGATCGTTGAGATATTTTGGCCGCTCGCACGGAGATGTGCAGTGTACCTGGACTGGGATTTTCGGAAGAGCGCGACGGGTGAGCCGAATCCGCGGGATGGTGACCGGGACGACGGCTAGCCTAGTACGCACGCCCAACCGGCCAACCGAAAAAAGAAAAAGTAGTACTAGGACACACACCGCTGACAGATTACTTGCTAACTGAGCTGTACTGACGGGACTGTACTTGACTGTCGAAACTGAATCAACGCCAGCAATCCGTGCCGACCTGCGAAGTCCAGGTGGTCACAAGTCACGGTTTCAACAAAAAAAAAAAAGTGGTCACAAGTCACAACACGCACGGGCCTACTACTCTAGACACGTGCTATAAGAGACGAGGCGCAGGAGTGGGCTTTTGCAAAGGAAAAAGCTCATTTTAAACCCTAAACTCGTAGAGGTTCGATAGTTTAAACCCTCGCATCAAAATTCTTGTCATTCGCATCCCAAACTATCTAATCCCGCTCCAAATTAAACCCTACACCTGTTTGGTGCACCGGGAAAGCCACAATCCCGACCGGGATTACTAACTACTCTCACTAACACTTACAATGACCTTCTTCTCCGTTTTTCCCTTCCCAAGCGCAAATTCATCTGCTGCAGCGCACCAGGCCGTCGCCATCCGGCTCCAAGCGCCGCTCGACAATTCGCCCGCCTGCAGCCCCGACTTCCTCAGCTCCTGTCGCCGCATCATTCCACCTGTGTGTCATCCTCTATTTTGGATGTCAGATCGATCTTGCCAGATCCACCTTGTAGCTTGCTGCTCATCGTTGACAGGATCCGATGCAGAAAGGATGCTCAACAAGAAAATTGAAGAAAATAGAAAGGGGATTTTTGGGATGGAGGTTCTGCGTTGCCACTTTTGCATTGCGGTGAAGAAAATAGAAAGGGGATTTTGAGGATCTGTGTACTTAGGGAGTAGGCAGAGGTGGAAGAATCTGGAGATAAGCTTGCTCAGGCAGATGATGTAAGATGGAAACACGGCTAGCTTAGACCTTGGATTTCACAGGAGGCGGAGCAGTGAAGCAGAAGAAGTGATCACCCATGAGAAGTTCTCTCTGCCAACAGCCGCCATCTTACCTCAGCAGGTCCCCGATGTCCCAGTTTCTTCACACGCTCCTGCCAGCTGCCCCTCGTCAACCGCCGCAACGGTCCGCATCGCTTGTTTCCATCGAGTAGGACGCACAACACCGACCGGAATAAAATTTTAGGGACCAACATATTTGAATAGGTAATCATTTAGGATTTTTTTTCCAAAATTTTGCCTATGTGGCATCAGTCAACTTGCTCAAACAGGTCTAGGGTTTGATTTGAATACTTCGGGGTGCAAACGACAGGGATTTTGACTTCAGGGTTTAAATCGCCGAACCTCTACTAATTCAGGGTTTAGAATGGACTTTTTTCTTTTGCAAACGCAAGGCTCTCAGAGAGCTCATGTTTGAGCCACCATGATTCTGTTTCAGATACAATCTTTGAACATGGCAAAGTCCATGCTCTATCCTTTTTCCTCTTATAGTTCTCTTTCTTTTCCGTTCGCTCCGTCATGTATTTATGTTTTCAGGCGTCGCCCGTAAGTTTCCCTCTGCTATAAAATCGAAAGCCAGCAATTTGCTAGATCTTTCAAACAAAGAAAAAACAAGGGTATTCTTTCACTTGGCACATAGCATACTAGCAGGCTTGCGTGCTTTCAAGCATGGCCATATTAGGAGAGTTGGTTCGGGGAGAAATGCCAACGTTTGAAACGAACATTGGATCCCGTCTAGCATTACAATGAAGGGGTTTGTCACGGTAGGGCCACAGTTTGCTTGATGACTTGATAAACCCCACTACTTGGATTTGCGATGAAGCCTTGCCGAGAGAACACCCGCTTGCTTGCTGTTGATGTTGAGCGAATCCCGAGAATTCCATCAATTGGTCTTTTGAGTAAGGACTTTGTTGCATGGCACCATACAACAAGATCATGTATACGTTTTCTATCCGTTCTAGATACCACCTTGAATGGAACCACCGTTACGGTACAAGATGCAACAATGCTCCGGTGCTAGACCAACTTGGACTCAAGGAAACAATTGGTGTGGGTTGTTGGTCCATATGGTGGCAGCGAAGAGGATTCGTCAAAGATGTCCAGTGTGTCGAGTTCGACGTTTGCAATTACTTTCGACTTAACGGCAAATTCCGCAGCGGTGAATCCAAAAACATCGGTATGCCTTTTTTTTTTTGATTCACCCATGATGGGTTTCTACAAATTAAACATTGATGCTTTCTTTGATTCTCTCTTTAATGATGGGCCGGGTGCTACAGGAGCTGTGCTAAGGAACTAAAAAAAAGGTGAGATGATTGCTGGTGGTATCTGTCCGTTTGAACCACACACCCGATCGATGATGCAACTACGGCTGAAGCATCATCTGCACTCTTGAAAGGATTAGATCAGCTCTTATTAGGGGGATTTGTGATGCTCCAAAGTGGTGGTAGAATACGATTCTCTGAAATTAATTGAAGCATGCAATGCGATTACTCATTACTCAATTCCGTATTCTGCTATCATGGAAGATTGTTCCTAAGCTTGAATGCTAGTTCTGGTTATGGAATCGTATCCCAGCATTGTTTGAGGGATGCTAGTGTGGTGGCACATGCGATGGCAAAATTCTCTCTTATTATATATGATTCAATTCAAAGGAGACTAGGATATGGGACATGGATCCTCCTGGTTTTATTCTTCCATTTGTAATGCATGATGTGACTCTCGTATACTTGTATAATAAATAAACAGAATCTGGCATTGCCTGGAAAAAAAAGAATGGCTACTCTAGATAAAACTGAGCCTGGAAAGATTTAGAGAATTAAAGAGAGATTGTGGCCGGCAGCTTTGAGTCATACCTACAGTAGGAAGGTTAGGTATTACAACGACCGAATCTGATCAGATTCAGATCAGCCTAACTTAATGACGTGTTAACCAATTGTCAAAAAAAAAACGTGTTAATAACCACGTACACACAACTAGACGTGTCAGGCACATGTGCTCATGACGTCTATCATAGCCTTCGCGCGCGATTGGAGCACATCCAGCGACGGTAGGTGTGTGCCGGCCGGCCTCGGGAGCGCGACGGCACCATGCATTTGCCTTTTTTCAACTGGATGGATCATGGATGGTGCCTTTTTTCCATCAACGACGCCAGCTAGCGTACCTCCGTGTCCGTAGACAACAAATGCAAGTTAGTTTGATCTCGCTAGCTCCTGAAGGAGTGGTTTGTACCATGATATATATCTGCACTTTCATTCGACTAGATGTCAACTCTATTCAAGTTGTCTTATGCCCTCGTGATTGTAATAATGTTACACATGCCCTAGCGGGTGATGGGTGCAAGTCAGCCCGGATCCAGTCGTCTGCCGCTGGACAAGGTGTCAAAGTGGCAGGCGCTATGGCCAAGCCTCTTATGAAAGAAGTTGCTTAACCACTTCTCTGAAATGTTGGGACTATTTTCTTACAATAGCATTTTTTGTATGCCCGTCAAGAGATTTTTGTTGCAATACTAAGTTCTCTATGGTAAATCAACGTAGTGGCATATTTCTTGTAAATATCAGGAAGGTCAGGGCATTAACGATATACTCTCAAGTGGAGATTCTCAAGACCACGGGTTGATTTCTAAGAAACCAAGGGGATGTAAAAGTATGTATGGCTAGTTAGTTTTTTTTTTTTTTTTGAGAATACGTTATGGCTAGTTAGCCGTTGGATGGCGGTTGGACGATGCGGAGGACGACCAGTTTTAGCCCTAATATTCAAGCGATCGACACCTAGCATCCACAATCAAGAAAGCCCTTAGATGTAGGAAAACATGAGCATACATGGGCACCTCAAAATATGAGGGGCAAGACGTATTTAGATCACCATTTGACCAACATATGCATTACACACTTCAAAATCGTACCATTATGTTTGTACTCCGAAGTTATTTCTACAACGAAAAGTAAAGCACACAGAGCTGAGCTGGACATTAGTTGGTTTTTCATATATACACACACCTTGTGGCGCTTTTGTTATTATTTATTAAAAATGCTTATTATTTTTGTTCATGATGTTATATACTTTTTTGTGAAATAAATAATATTTTGTTGATCAAGTTGATGACTCCGAAAATACTACTCCATAAGAAGCAATGTGGTTTTAAATTAAAAAGACATAATCACCTTGATTTAGAAAAGTTAGTGCAGATAATATAAGTTTTTTTTCCTTTTGCTAGATGTTACATCAATTCAAGAGACATGCACTTTTGGTTTTGCCTTCGAAACAGAGCGGTTATGCTATAGCTAAAATGTCAACTTCGAGGACTCTACAATGGGTTATTGTTTTTTGAGAAGTCAAAACATAGTAGGCAATGCTACTGTGCCAGAGGCTCAAGAGTAGTACTAGTACTTTTTTTGTTTTGAGGGACACTTACTCGCTTTATTAATCAATGGCCAAATGTACAGGGATTAACATAGTATCATGGGGATTTAAGAGCCACAGATGCATATCGAGTCAAGTTATGAGCTTCTGTGTTCGAGGTTCTTCCCTCGTGGATGAAAGAAATATTCTCAAAATCTAAACTATGACTGATAATCTCGTTGACAACAGAAGCATAGCATCCGCCAGTATCTTCCGCAATATCCTTCACAACTTGCATGCAATCGCTCACAACCACAATTTTCTTGAGATTAAGGTCTTCCGCAAGTGCAAGTGATTCTCGGCAAGCAAGTGCTTCTAGGGTCGGAGGGTCAGTCACACCTGGGAACACCACAGCCGAAGAGCCAAGATACAGACCATCAATGTTCCTGAAGATAGCAGAGACTGCTCCACCTAATTTATCCTTGGATACTGCGCCATCTACGTTGCCCTTTAAATGGTCAGGAGGAGGGGCAATCCACTTCTGATTAGAGCTACGCACTGGACTGACTGACCTCACCTGTGGAGACGGATTAGGTATCAACGACAGTTAGTACTAGTACTTGACAGAGCTAGTTTTTTTTTTTTTTGAGGGGAACTTGACAGAGCTTGTGAACCAAATTAGTATGAAGCATTTACTACAGCAGAGGCCCACGTCGCATGTCAGCCCATCTTAGGGAAAAATCATGGGAAGGAAGAAAAAATCATATCTAAGCCTTCCGTGAGCTTTCATCTCCACTCACATTTTCTCCACAAACCGTCTAAGGGGTAGACAAAGGTAGCCCACGTAATCCTTTAGAGGGAGCCTAGTTGATGGCAAGCGAATTCCAGAGCTGCTCTTACTGACGGGTTTTGTGCAAACTTCATGAAATCACACCAAGTTCTTTTGCAACCTCCATCTTCTTTCTGACGTAATCCACGTAGGTTAATCGTTTTGGGACCTGAAAACAGGATTACATTTCAGTTCAGTAAGAGGTTAACCGGTGTAAAAATCTAATTTTCTACCAGAAAGAAAAATAAACCAACTAACAATTTTGTCAATTGCCTCTTTGATCAGCACAAGAACTTCATCTTCTGGGACCTGAAAGATGTTATGTCAATGTAAACATACATTATCATTTTCAACGAAACAAACATCTCACAATTACGAATTACAATCTCTGATATAGTATCATACTTACCTTCTCATCAATGTGAGACACATGGGTATAATACTGAAAAAGAAACATTCAAATAATTAGTAAGACAAAAAATACATCTTTAGTGAGTAAAGAAGTACAACTAAATCATATGTGAAGAAAAGGAACGTACTGCCTCTTTGATCGTAATGCTCCTCAGTGAGTGTTCTTCAAGCTCAGCCTTTATAAACCGTTGCTGTAAGGGATACAAGCCTCGTTTATACAGATCCTCCAAAGCAACTTTGAAATCCACCTGGACAATATTGAAGCAGCCACCAAATGAGAAATACAGTGAGAACAAAGAAGTGTTTTGCAGCCTAAGGTACAAATGTTACCTTGTCCTTAGCAATCCGTTTCCAAATGTCGAATAAGACACGATCTAAATCCTTACGGTAAACAAGATCAAACATAGCACTGCAGGCAGAATCCTGAATAAAAAGTAGAACTGTCAAATACCATCACCATGTATGTTCACCAGCTAAACTAGGAAATATTGGATATGCCGGATTCCCCTGAAGAGTGATGGAGGGGAATGCCTTACCGTGACGCCAATGTAAACTAAATGGGCAGAGATATTGCAAAACCGAGCTGCAATCTTCGGAGCTTCATCATGTGCCTTAATGTCATATATATTACGCTGAGCAACAAAGTGTTCTTTGGTAGGTTCCACATCATCATCTTCAATTGACTGTCAGATGGCAAAACACTATCAGACCAAGATGACATAAGATCAGTAGTTCACAATTTTCATTAAACACTCGTACCTTAAGTTTACTCGACAATTCTTCATAAAACTGCAGAAACTCTAGGTCGCATTTCAAGGTAGCACATGTTCTGTGGTAAGACTCCCAGTTAGTATATGTATCCTGCAACCGAAATAATAGGAGGAATATTTAAAAATGCATAAAAATGTGTGTGTGTGTATGTGTGAAGATAGAGTTTGCTTACATATATATGTGCAGCATAACAACATGGTAGAGCACAAAATACATTTGATGTATTATATCAAATTATAAAGGAGTCAGGACAAATTAGGACTTAACCGTTCTGACCTTGGAGTAAATTCGGCTGAAATGCACATATTTAACCATTTTTTGTATGGGTTCTTAAGTTTGGTTTGTGCTCATGGGTGGGGGAGGGAAATCTCATAGTGCCTACTTAGTATTGGTTTTCAGTTCACAACAAAGTAAAAACATCAGCAACTGTGTTGGGGTGAAGGAGGTTACCATCTAGAAGTGTGATTAGTCTATAATAGCAAGAAAAGGAAGACCTCGTCAAGAGAATAGGACGAGGAACCTTGGGTGATTCATATTTTCTAAATTAAGGAAGATACAATGTTATTTCTTTTATAGGGTTGACTTGACAAAAGGAAATTAATTAACAGCCTATAAACGAAACTCATGGCAAAAATCATCTCCGCACACAGTATTTGACTATTTAAAAAAAAATCCACTACGTACAACTCAATGGGTCGTTGATCCAAGGATGGCCTCACCCCATGCTTTTACAATTTAAATTCAATGTGATTGCCACAACCATTCAAGTCATAATAACAGCATAATAGAACAAAATCAATTGCCAGCTCAAAAAAAAAGAACAAAATCAATTGGTTCCTGTAATCAACTACTGACAAGACCAGCAGGGCACAAACTTACTGCTACCAGAACTCGTGTATACATTGATCCAGTGTCCGTCATAATTCACATCCCCCAACTTACAAATGTATAATGGAATTATGTCCAAAAGGAACTGCATCGTTAAGGGAAAAGGAAAATTTTGTGCTTATTTAAAAGGGAAAAAGGTAAGAAAAATAACCCGAGTTCTACTTAGTCAAATTAACCTAATTGTCTCGTTAAACTCACTTGTACTATTTTTTGCTACGACAGTGCAAGAAAACTTCAATGACCAAACAGACCAAGTTTCGAGAAACAAATACAAGCAGAATTGTTTTTCAACCATGAGTAGCTACAAGAATCGACAAAGCATAGCTCAAACGGGAAGGAAACTGCAATTAATAATATCAGAAAAAGCTTCAAAAACATGGTAACCTATGTGGGCATGCTATAGTAAAAATTAGATTGATGAACTAGTTGCATAATCTAGGTAGCCAAGGAATGGGTTGGTACTCACATCAACATCACAACGAAGCACTAGCCGCTGGTAGTCGTCCAGCGCGGATCGTTTGCAATATTCAGGATTGAAGTACCATTCCCGATTCATCTCATAGTGCTCAAAGTAGCCCTCATCACGAAGAGTGTCCGAGGAGTAATCTTCTTTCAGTTGTGCTATATCCAGATCCTTCCCCTCCAAAAATAGCTACATATATCAATTATAAAGAGGACTTGTAAATTAACCACAAAGTAAACTGAACAAATAAGTCAAACTGAATATAGTAATGATATATATATTATCCTCCCATCTCATGTGTTAATAGCAGTACCTCGTTAGCTTTGATGCGGTACAAGGCTAAGCGCTCATGCACCTTGTTGAGCTGCTCGGGATCGTCATATACATCCCAGAATTCTTCCTTGTCACAAGGCTCAACGAGCTGCCTGTAGTAGTCAAGCCGAGAGGTAGGTGAACTGGCGACCACTTTTGCTCTTTTCTGTCTTGTCCATCTGTCTGTTTCCGCCAAAAGATCTCCAGGGGTGCTTGATTGGTCTTGGTCCATTAGCAGATTCACATTGTTGCAATTGTCGGTTTCGTTGTCAGGTTCATCATCATCCGCCCACAACGGATCGATGTCCATGGACTGGCTCTTATCTCTCAACGATATGCTGTCTTTCTCCTCGAAGGCCTCCATAGCTTCTTGCATGTTGCTGTCACCCTGGACGTCCTCGTGTTGCTGCCACTGTTTGCTACTAGTACTTCTCATTTTAGGACTCATTCTGTTTTGCTTGGTTGCCGCTCTTATCTCCCATCAATGGGCTGTTTTCCTCCTCAGCTTCCTCGCGTTCCTTCCACCGTGGGGTCAGAAAATTTGCTTCTAATTACCAGCAGATCCGTCGGTCTTGTCCGTTGAGCGCTGGAGAACCGCAGGAGGCCCAAACGTAAGCACGAACCCTAATCTTATCCAGGCCAATGGACGAGAAGGGCATGGTGCGCGCCGCCAGAACAGGCACGGAGGTGGGGCAGGAGGAGAGGCGGCGACGGCGGCGTAAGTCAGGCGGCGAGGAGGTGGGCCGGGAGGAGAGGCGGCGACGGCGGCGCAAGGCAGGCGGCGCAGAGGTGGGCGGGAGGAGAGGCCGCGACGGCGGGCGCAAGTCAGGCGGCGCGGAGGTGGGCGGGAGGAGAGGCGGCGATGGCAGCGTAAGTCAGGCGGCGCGGAGGTGGGACGGGAAGAGAGGCGGTGACGTCGGCGTAAGCCAGGCGGCGCGGGGTTGGGGCAGGAGGAGAGGCGGCGGCGACGGCGGGTGGGGATTGCTTGCCGGATTGGTACGGTGGGGAAACTGGGCCCTGTCGGGGTACAACGGTGGGTTGAAGGGGCTACGGGATTTAGTTGGGTCGCAGAGGATTCGCAGTCCGACTCGGGCAGGATTGCAATTCTTTTTCTTTTCTTTTTTTAATCGGGAATACCTTAGTAAACTGGATAGTACAAAGTTTGGGGCAATATCCGCCAAACCATGACACTAGAGTCGGCACGCACGCCTTATTGTGCTAGCTCACGTGCTATTGTTGAATGTGAGTATGTGTTGAATATGTATCCATTTGGTTATAGTTAGACTTGTAATTCGCGGAAGGTTATGTATTAGAGTCAAACACACATGTAACATAGCCTAGTATAAAGACACTAAGAGTAACCGAAATAGTAGAGGCAAGTTAGGTTAGGCACAACGTTGAGTTTCTGTGGGACGGTCCGGCGCTCATGGCAAGGACTGCCAGACAGACGTGGTGTTTTGTAAATCTGATGTGTCTGTATCACCACAATGAGCTTGTCGTCGATGGTACTATGATAAATATCTGGGGAGAAGCGTCTGTAAAGTATGCCCCGCGGATATAGTCATTTATCCTGAACTGTGTTACCAAATCTCGGCATCGTGTTATGATTGCTTGTCCTCGTTAGATGGATAGTGCCCTCTAACGTCAACAACTATTGTATTATAGGTTCCTCGAAAGAAACTGAAGTCAAAAGATTCAAAGGAACCGATGATACTCATGTCTTCCCGAAGAAGAATGCCCAGCTCGAAAAGATCGTAGTTGCTCAATTTCGGCTCATTCACCAAACTCTGAGAGTTAGACTAAAGAGAGTAAAATACGTCAGAAGGCATAGAACTTGTCTGTATAATTCACATTCAGCCTTATACTTAGAAAAGTGTAACTTACGGTCACATAATACGTTGTACTGGGGTCAACATACATCCTCACGTACTTTATGCAAAATAATCCCACCAACCATAAGTCCTGCGGAGCCTTACTTACCCTTGCTTTATTGATGGCAGCTCCCGCAAATTAGATTGTATCATTTGTGAGGAACCAATGGAGGAGTGGAGGGATAGAACCCCCTCACATAAGCTTGATATTACTGGTAAACTATGCAATGTTTACTCACGCAAAGCTATAAAACAACGCCACATTGAGGCTTTTGGTTTGAGAGAACGGCTTGCTCCTCAAGCGGAAGTTTTCGCCGCTCCTTTTTGTGGATATATCTTGTATACTCACAATCGAGGCTCAATACATAATGTTTAGCGTGGTTTAGATATATGTTCCAAATGAACCTGGTAAAACCAACAACCTTTGAAGGGTTGCTAGTCACCATTGCTTGGATCCTTAGGCCACCTTTGTAGTTATGAACATGACGATCTAAGGTTTTTCTTTTCATATTCTTGGAGAAGTGGATACGGACCTCGCCAATTATAACACGGTGGTATTCGATACTATGGGATATTCTTTGATGATGTTGTTGTACTTGATTATATGAATGCTCAAAGTATTCATCTACCACATATGATTGTGATGGTGACAAGGGATTTGACAACTCCATTATAAAGTTAACATGACCAATTTCATAATCATGATAATTGTACATTACTTCAGAGCATTTTTTAGTGGCTTCATGGACCATTGAAGGAACAAACTCTAGAGAATCAGGTCGGAATTTTTTCTGACCATTGATGGGTTTTCCTATAGAAGACAACACTTGAGGCGATATGGCCACAACATCACCTTATTTTCCAGGTTGCTTGCTTTGGTGTTTTTGCACCCCCCCCCTATTTATCTACAGTCTAGTAGCGGAAATTCATATATGTTGAATATCGCCACTCCCCTCTTTCTCGGAATAATAGTATAGGGTGATTGCCACACTTATACAACTTTCCCTTTCATATATGGAACCGGAGATAGATTCACGGCACCACGAGCAAATGCTTTTTCAGCAGATCATATATTTTGCTTGGATTTGTTTGCAAGGACATGAGTGTACCCCTCCATTAATTCAAACATACCTTGTTTTTCTTGATCTTGCTTATTTGGTGTGGATGGGTAAGCACTACTAAGTGAATTTTGGTTGGTGTGGATGGGTAATCACTACTAAGCGATTTTTTGGCTTAGTAATGTCGTGAGAGGTCCTATTGGCACATCAAACCAAAGGAACCCAACACAAATATTCACAAATTGTTGGACTTGTCCCTCCATGCCATGAAAATGGAGGAGCAATATATTAGTCCTCTTGAATTTTGATATATGAGGAAAATATATTATAGGAATACATATGTTGTATGCTATGTTGGAATTTCAAAGATGAGGGAAGAAATATGTTCCATCGGGCGTGCCAGAATCTGATGACGGGAAAATGGGGAGACAAAATACGTGCCCACGTTATAGAGACAGACAATACTAGGTGGACAAGCACGCTTCGCCGCGCCGCCTACAGTCTATTTGGTAGAGTGTGGTATGTGCACTCCTTGTAGCATATTTTCTTTTTTCTGTGGTATCATAAATTAAATATATGAGCATGTGCGGGGTTGAGTGTTTTAATTGGTAGAAAAATATGTCATTTACATGTTAGACATGTCTGAAACTGAGAGATCTGATCTTAAATGCAATGCAAGAAGTGGACCCTTATTTCATATTGAAGCTCGTAAACATCATAGGGGTACCGTTATTATTCAACTAAACAAAAAGGTATATCGAGCAAATTTTAAAAATACATCGAGCAATAGATCAAGTTCAGTACCATAAGAAACAGGCATATTACATGATCAAGGTAAAAAATTAATGATGCCAAAACAAGCTAACTTATAGAGATCACACGGTAAACTTGTTCGACTGCCTCAAAATCGATGCTTGCAACTATTTGGATTACAAAAATCCAAGGGAAGGCACAACTTTATATTCAACACTTAAGTGGCTGGATTATTAAATGTTTAGTTTAGTCAATATAGAAAACCAGATTACATATGTACTAACTCTATGCAGAGTTATACTTGATATATTTTAAAATTATTCACTGGTTCAATAAAATTTAAAAGAGAGAGTATGACTGGAAGTTGCCATAAATCTTTACATAAAAGCAAGATCTAATATGTAATCAAGTTTAATAATTTCTCTATATCAAAATAAAAAATAGAAGTTATGACATTTCTTTTGGATCCACTTAGTCGATGGAACCCGCTTTTTTATTAATCATAGAGCATGCTCGAAGTCAAGGGCACTAAAATTTTTGTTAACTCGTGTAGAAATTATAGAAAAACATAGAACATGTATCAATTTACACAAGCATCTCATGTATTCACGAGATATGCTAATATATTCAAAAGCAAATTCAGTTGTAGAGTCTAAGAGGGGCCAAAATCAGCTTATTCTGCTTTGTTTCAGGAATATATACATGTTCATTGTTGAAGTGACATGAAGCACAACCGTTTCTCGCAGGGCACAACTATTTCTCCTCCTGTTAACACTCCACACTTTCCGTTCAGCGATTCTTCCATTCGGTTACTGTAGATTCCGGGTTCGCCGCATCATCGCATGCCTCGCAAGCATTCTCCTTTTCAATTCCTTTTTTTCCATCATTCATCCCTTATTTTTCCAGTCAAAGCGGTGAGGATGATGTGACATCTTCGCGTAGTCCCGCATAGAAGCGTCTCTACCCGCGTCACCCCCTCTCTATCACCCCCACCGTCACACACACTCACCTCCTCCTTATATTCCACACCACCGGCAAAGCGTGGCGACGGATGGGGGCACGAGGTCGGGGGCGTTGTTGAATCGGTAATGGGAAGTTTCGAGGCGAGGAAGCAGAGACAAACGACGCTGGATGCGCAAGCTGGACGGGAGGTGGTGGCCTCGTGAGTGGAGGGATGGAGGGAGCGGAGGTGAGAGGAAGAGCTCGGCAGCAGAGGGGCCTTCTCCTTTTTAATTCCTTTTTTTCCGCCATCTATCCTTGATTTTTCCAGACAAAGCGATGAGGATGATACGAGATATTCACATAGTTCCGCATAGGAGCGTCTCTACCTGCGCCGCCCCCTCTCTCTCTAACCCCCACCATCCCATGCACACACCACCTCCTTATCTTCCTCACCACCGGCAAAGCGTGGCGACGGACGGGTGCACGAGGTTGGGGGCGATGTTGAATTGGTACTGGGTAGGTTCGAGGCAGGAAAGCAGAGACGGTCGATGCTGGATGCGGGAGCTGGAAGGGAGACGGTGGCCTCGTGAGTGGAGGGGGTGGAGGGAGAGGATTGAGAAGGAGAGCTCGAGAGCGGAGGGGTGGCACACGTTGCTAGGGGAGATGGGGGAGGGGATGGGATGGGTCGGAGCTCGGAACTCAGGAGCTCGGGTGGAGGGGGACGGGATCGACGGGGGCGGGGACAGGAGGGACCATCTCGTAAGACTTCGATCAACACCTAAAACTGCACGGTTAAGATGACTCAGAGTGAAGATCACACGGCCAGAAACGTGCGCGCGGGCAAATGGTCTCATATGACTCGCTTTTGCTCAGGCTTAAGCTATAGTATAATAATTTAAATGCGTAAATACATAAAGTAAGAAAAGGGATCAAACATTACAGGTACTTTATTTTCAGAACTCTTACATTTATATAAAAGAACTGTTAATTACATCTCCATAGAGAAAACCCCTGATTAAGAATTATAACATAGCTATTACATGGCATTACAACATGTGAATACTACAACATGCAGAAATAAAAGAAGACGACGAATTGTAGAAACTAAAGTCCTCCTCGCTGTCGTCTACGCCAGCATGGTCAGGGAAGCCTTTGATTTCGTCGATGGTAAAAATGTGTAGCATTATAATGATGGTTTGATTTGTTTGAAACATATGACATTTTAATTGTCACATTATCCACTTGTACCAATATCAGTAGTACATAGTGTTTATGTATATAGCACGTGCATGCCTTGGCTATTTTCACATAGCTCGCTAACCCTTGGAGATTTAGTTGTGAGTGGTGTTTATACTTTTGATCATATGAAGATCTATTTAAAGGGTTAACTAACTAGACAAAGAGCATGTGTATAATATAGTGCACACTAACTCTATTTATAAGTCAATTTTATCACGCATGTGGTTTTTATATGTATGGACATGCAATATAGGGCACAACTCATCTAATTATGAGTCTATTTTATCATGCATGTGATTTCTATATGCATGGATGTAATGGAGAAAATGTTTGTTTTACTTGGCGATGACAATTTATATAGCATTTCACCAGGCTAACATATGGGGATGTTATATGGAATTTGATGATGCACTATGACAAGCTTAGTGCAAATAACATAGGCTATGATCCTAGTTATCATGGATACGTGCGCCTATATGAGAGGAGTGTATTGTTTAGTTTTAATCTCTTCAAGTGCGCTATGTTATGTTAGTGCAAGTGGCCTATGCTATGATCATAGTCATAATTTTATCTTATGGATGCATGCACCTATATGAATGAGATGCATGGTTTAGTTTTAATCTATATGAGATTATCTTACATGCACTTTACTAGTTCCTAACTATATCACGTAGAACTAGTCAAATATTTATATGATTTTAGATGCCACAGGAGTATGTATATTTTAACTCCTAGTTTTTTTACTATGATAAATGTAAGTTAATTGATCATATCTCGAATTAACCTACACGCAGATTTGTTTGATTTTAGCCCTTCGTACATGTTAAGGCATACGGAGAAGATATCATTATGGATAGTCCTTGGACAATATGGAGCATGCTATACTTTTAGGATGCAACATATTTTAATTTTTACTCGGCTTACTTAGTTACTAGCATGATGAGTAGTATCCAACACACGATGATTTTGGCTAGGCGTGAGATTTTGTAACTCTTTGGCTTGTGTCAATGTGACCAAACCAAAGGCGTAAGTTAAGTAATATATGAATTTAGAGCAACTTGGCTTGTATCAATGTGACCAAGCCAAGAGCATGATTTTAATAATATGTGATTTTAGAACAACTTGGCTTGTGTCAATGTAATCAAGCCAAGAGCCAAATTTTAGTGATATATGTAAATTTAGAGCACCTTGGTTTGTGTCAATGTGACCACACCAACGGCATGAGTTTAGTGACATATGAGTTTAGAGTAACTTGGCTTGTGGCGATGTGACCAAACCAAGAGAATGTATTTATTTATTTTATTTGTACTCCACGTTTTCTATATGCAACATGGGCTATATGAAATTCATTTATTTAGGTTTTTTAGGCATTTAAGAGATGACTTGGATTGTGTTGATGTGACTAAACCAAGAACCAAATTTTATTAGCATGTGAGTATGGAGCAACTTGGCATGTGTCGATGACCAAACCAAGAGCCAATTTATCATGATCATCAGAAGAAGGCAATTAAACATATATCCACATGATGAAGCAAGAACAAATATACATGTATCTATTAAGGAGAGAAAATCCCCTAATTTGCGTCAATGTGACCAAACTAGCGGATGGAGATGAGACAATTCATGGTATGTGTCAATGTGACGGCAAAGGAGCAAGGAAAGAAGTATATTTCCCACCTTCTTGCAGATGTAGCATCCGGCGGATGGTATGACGAGCAGCCGACGTGTACAAAGCGGCCGGGCGGCGTACGGCGTACGCGGCAAGCGGCGATAGCTAGCACTAGCAGCAGCAACTTGTATGCGAGCCTGGATTGCTAGGCAGCAGATGGTGTGAATGCGATGAGCAGCCGTCGACGAGTACAAGTTGACGACGGGCGGCCGGCGGCATGTATGTATGCGGAGCGTGCAGTTATTATGACTGGCGAGTTTTGGGATTATGATTGGCTCTCCCGTTCTGATCGTCCATCTATGCCTTATTATATAGGCAGCTAGCGACGCGACGGTGTGCGCCCGTCGTGTGGATCGTGGACACGGAGGTGGGCATCATGGCTGATTGGTTGCCAAGTTTCCTCCGTAGACCTAGTATGCGTGCAGACTTTTGACGCCATGGAAACCGGCCAGGCAAACATATCCATTAGCTAGTGATCTGTGTGGGTTTTAGCCACTAATCCAATTAAGTACTCCTACCTATCTAAGATGGGCTTTAAGAGTTTCAATTAGCTGGCCAATTAGCCAAGATAAGCTAATGCAATGCAGGCCTTCAGCCGCTGCACTGCCTGCACATGGACATGGGCTGATTAATTAGCATGGGTTTGATTATCATGACACTTAACCGTGTAATGGCACCGGCAAATCCATGCATTGCACGTGATTAGCAGCTTTGTCTCTTTATGCATGCATGTCATCGTCTTCTTCTGGTGGGCACCACGATGCATGCAAACTCTTGCAATAGACGTGTAGTTTAGACTTTCACCTAACTAGTTCCATCGTATATCAGCCAATAATTTGGTTCAACTGATAATCTAATCTTTGATAGCAAATATATGACTAATTTTCAATTTCTCAAGTGGTGTCATTTTGATATACCTTTGCCAGTGTGTTTTATAGGGTTGCCGGCGTGACACCGTTGTTTTGTCGTGCGAGTGGATTTTCGGAAATACAAGTGTCGTCCCGACAGAAAATTTTGTAAATATTTGTATACCATGCAGATATTTATTCCCACGTTGAATTTTGAAACTTTAGGGCTGCTCGCGATGGCGAGAATCTAGAGCAATATTAGAATGACTTGTTCGATGATGTGTGCGTCAAAATAATTTATCTTATTTTTATCGTAAGGTAAACTCATTTTTAAACGATTCGTTTTACTATTTTTTTATTATATTCCATAATCAATATATCTTTTTCTTATTCGAAGAGAAAATCGGTGTCAACACCTCTTGAATCATAAACCATTACTACCTAGATAATGCTGCTTGTGTTGCAGGGATGCAAACATGATATATCAAGAGCAATATCACTAAGCATATTTTTTCTTAATTATTTTATCCCTACGAACTTCAGAGGAGTCTGGGAATAAACATCTTGCAAATCCAAATCATGCACACTACTCCTCGTATTTTTCCTACAGGATTTTTGGAGGAGATGATTCCAAAGATGTTCGATCGTAAAGACAAAGAAGGATTAGGGAAAATGTTAGGATTTAATTAATAGATTAAATTAAAGGGATAATCCTTCCATGTAATTCTCTATGTCGGATAGTAATATGGCAACCGACATACCATATGCCCCTTCAAGAACGGACACAACTCTCCATCGTGTTCCTTCCTCTTGTATAAATATATTGAACATCAATGGAATAAGATATGAGTTGAATCATTTGCTTGTGCTCTCTCGTTTACATCTCCATTTCCAACGGTAAATTCCCTCCCAGTGTACCGTATGCAATACGGCCAAATCGTTGGCTTAATTGCTTGTTCACGGTAGCGGACGTGGCTTTGAGATACGGAGTAGTAATAGGTTAACATAATGAGCTCTCCAAAACAGTAAGAAAGTCCATAATACCCTTTGAAATAAGTGGTCAGATTTAATTGGTACTACTCCAAGCCACTGTAAAAACTCTCCAAGCGACAGTGCATGTGACAGTAAAACCTCTCCAAGCTGAGGCTTTCAACACTGTCGCTGTGCGTATGCATGTGACAGTAGGATGGAGAAGTTCCCAAAGGAATAAGTGGGCAACATTCAAGAGAATAGCCACACCCTGTGACAGTAACCATATCTTACTTGCTGGGTTCTCAACTTGACCCACATTTGCCATGTCATGCTTTGATATAACTAGGTCTTTGTGTGAACAAATGAGCTCCATGATTTGCAGGTTCTGGTGGGCACAACAGAAAAATGAGAATAAGCTTCACTGGTTAAGCTGAGAGACATTGACAAAACCAAAAAGAGATGGTGGGCTGGGCTTCCGAGACCTCTACGGTTTCAACATGGCAATGCTTGCTAGACAAGCATGGAGGATGCTCTCTAATCCAAATTCTCTTTGTGCACGGGTTCTCAAAGCAAAATATTTCCCTGATACTTCAATTCTTGAAGCAAAACCTATGGCAGGCATGTCCTACTCATGGCGTAGTATTCTTAAAGGGCTAAATCTGGTGAAGGAAGGCATTGTTTGGCGTGTTGGTGATGGTACTGATATCCGTATCTGGACAGATTCTTGGTTGCCTAGAGAGGATGCAGCCCAACCAGGGCCGGTCCTGAGATTTTAGGGACCCGGAGCGAGACCAAAATTGGGGCCCCTAATATAAGCATCAATAATACTGATGAATATTATACGTGTAAAACATATGTTGCCAATAACACTTAAATGCATCCAAAATTACTTCTAAAATTTCTTGATGCCAGGTCACTTATGATGGGCTCGATGTTGATGTCATCCAATAATTTCTTCTCGATGGGTTTATTGAAGCACCACTATTTGCCTTGAAAAATTGTAAATATCTCCTCTTTGTGATTATACCAATGCGGCCACCTCTTTCGCTCTTTTTCTTTTAGCATAACCAGATGGACATTTTCTCTATCAGGACAACATGATAACACATAATGCTGAAAAACAAATTTATACTACAAACTGTGCATCATGTATATGAAGATAAATACCATGTAATATTACCTAGATTTGTATTCCCGTGATCGGGGCCTGCAAATTGAAACCAGCAATATAATGAGTCGATGTAATGGTGACAAGAAATCAAAATTAGGCAAATATCTGGAGTAAGCAAGAATCCTAAATTGATCATGCATCATAGTAGATTGGATTCTTACCGTGGAATCAGGCTCTAGTTGGAATCACGGATTGACTAATCGTCTAATCCCTACCGATCGACTAATCGTTGAACACCGTGGCCTCGCTCCTCGCTGATCGGTGGTGACGGTCTGGCCGCCTGGACGCTTGGTCGTTGACTCCCTAGTCGCTAGCAGAAAACAGGAAGCAATCGATTTCGTAATTGGCCAGGTTATACTCTAGCATATACTATACGTATATTTTCTGAGCTTGCAGCCGGACGCATCCTTTTCCTATACACCATCGGTAGAGGAGGTCTATTAGGACAAAAAAATTCCAACGGCTGTGTGCTGTAGTATATAGGTATATGTGGTACAACAGATGTGGGGTGGGGCTCATGGATTTTGGGGTCCCTGGACGGCCGCACACCCTCAGGGCCGGCCCTGAGCCCAACCAATTACCCCGAGAGGTAGATGCTTACTCACGGGAGTTTGTGAACTCATTTGCCCTGTGACAGGACAGTGGGATGAAGCACTTGTACGGAACATATTCTGGGATATTGACGCAAAGACAATTTTGTCTATACCTATTAGAAAAGAATTTGAAGATTTCATAGCCTGGCGATATGTGACGATAAAGGCAAGTTTTCTGTTAAGTCTACATATAAGCTATACGTTCGTATCAGAGATGGTTCTCAGGCAACTTGTTCAAATGCTCTTCCAAACGATCAGTTCTGGAAAGCTATATGGAGAATTAAAGTTCCACCAAGAGTGCAACAGTTTGTGTGGCGAATTGCATATAATAGCCTGCCGATGAAAGTGAATATTAAAAACAGGCATATAGACTGCGATACTTTATGTCCGGGCTGCAGACGATTAGATGAAGACGGAACACACCTATTCCTAAAATGCAAAATAGTGAGACAAGCATGGCATAAACTGGGATTAACTGAGGTACATGACCGTATGTGTGAGAGACAATCTGCAAAGGCAATGATTGAGGATCTGTTGGCGCTGAAACCTGACCAACAAATACTCGTTGCATGCACTATGTGGAGATGCTGGACTAGGAGGAACAAAATTAACGCAAAGGAGAAGGAGTGGGGTCTGGAGGAATTATTATCTCAGATAAATTACTGGTACACTGAATCAAAATTGTACTATAAAAAAGAAGTTGTTGTGATAGCTGACAGAAGGGAGCAGAAATGGTCGGCACCTGAGGGAGAGTGGATTAAGTTTAATATTGACGGCGCGTTCGTCTCTGAATCCAGTCAAGGAGGATGGGGATTCGTTGCCCGAGATAATCAAGGAGGGGTTAGAGGAACAGGTGCTGGACATATTTCAGTTGTTGCTAGTGCGGCGCTGGCAGAGGCAATTGCATGTTCACAAGCACTACAAGCTGCTGTCGATTGGGGTTTAGCGCAACTGATTGTCGAGACGGATTCGGCCAATTTGGTGAGAGCCATCGAGTCTAATGATTTTGACTCAGCACCTGAGGGAGTTATTTACAGAGACATCAAGGCGTTCATTTGCTTAAATTTTAATTCAGTTAAAGTTCTGTATTGTCCACGTGAATGTAATAAGGTTGCACATGCCCTTGGGGCACTAGGTGCGAGCCGGGCAGAGTCCAGCCGGATGTGGCTGGATGAAGCACCAGATTCAGTTATGTTGATCGTGGCTACCGAGTATGCTAGGCCTCTGATTTAATTGGAATAGTGACTGTTCCATGTAAAAAAAAAAACTTGTGATTGTGCTTTTAATCTGAAACAACTACTAGAGAAGTTCAGAGCCATATCGACAGCAAAGCAGTAGCAGTATAACTGTGTGTTGGGCACCGTCAGGTTGGGTTGGAACTCTAACAGATAATCAACAACAGAAGTTCCTTATATGGTGCAGACACACTGTGTATGTCAGAGACGCGTGTTATTGCAATGTGACATGCTCTGCCTGTCTAGTAAATTCAGAGACGATTAAATTACAGCGCTTCAAACGAATCTGCTAGCTATATGATTTCTCAAACTTGGTGAGCTAAACAAGGCATCACTTAGAGAAATAATTATGACACCGAACAAGTAAGCACATACTATCATCTTCCCTTCACTAGTTGAGCAGCCGACCCTGCGCAAATTTTATACTCGAATGACTAAGCTTTTTAATTTTATACTCAAATGACTAAGCTTTTTAAGGAAGTATGATAACCTACCACTGCTTAATGCTTATAGCAGCATTCCAACTCAATTTACAATTAACACCCTAGTCATTAAAATACTGGGATTTGAGAGGTGGAATCATTACAGAAAATGCTAAGAACATGATCCAGTACGACAGCCAAAGGACCGACTTGTGCTATTTGGTTGAGTTGTTCACAAACAGGATGTCCATCTAAGAGTGACAAACCTAAACCCTGTAAATAGTAATCATCCAAAACCTCTGAATATAGTTACAAACAGTTTAGCCATACCACGCATATTACAATCATTTCTCAAAAGGGGGGGGGGGGGGGGGGGGGGGATTAGACCTACTGCTTATAATTGAAAGCATACAAGTAAGCAGAGTGAAATAAGAACAACTCCTGGTATAGGCAAAATAATCCAATGACTGAGAATATTCTTATTATTGACTTCTGCTCAACATGAAGCATTGAGTAAAATTTTACCACGGTAAATTAACTAGCCAGGCTAATAGTGACACGACCAATTGCATATGACAATGTTCATACATCCCCACCTTCAGCATATTCAGATTCTGTACTGCTGTAGGCAATGTCCCAGACTCCCAGTAAACTGAATGTGCATGTCCCACAAATCCTAGTAAATCTAGCATACGACGAAATTCAGCAATCATGATTCATGTCATCAGTACAACCTTGCTTGGTTTATCCCTAGCAAAAAGATGGGACCAGTACTAATTTCACCATGGAGATCAAACTCATTCTTTGATTGAAGGACTGAAGAATAGCATGCTGCCCCCAAAATAAAATGCTAGTTCTGGTTCATTTCTTTAGAGGGAGCCTAGTTGATGGCAAGCGAATTCCAGAGCTGCTCTTACTGACGGGTTTTGTGCAAACTTCATGAAATCACACCAAGTTCTTTTGCAACCTCCATCTTCTTTCTGATGTAATCCACGTAGATTAATGGTTTTGGGACCTGAAAACAGGATTACATTTCAGTTCAGTAAGAGGTTAACCGGTGTAAAAATCTAATTTTCTACCAGAAGGAAAAATAAACCAACTAACAATTTTGTCAATTGCCTCTTTGATCAGCACAAGAACTTCATCTTCTGGTACCTGCAAGATGTTATGTCAATGTAAACATACGTTATCATTTTCAACCAAACAAACATATCACAATTACGAATTACAATCTCTAATATAGTATCATACTTACCTTATCATCAATGTGAGCCACATGGGTATAATACTGAAAAAGAAACAATCAAATAATTAATAAGATAAAAAAATACATCTTTACTGAATAAGAAGTACAATTAAATCATATGTGAAGAAAAGAACATACAGCCTCTTTCATCGTAATCCTCCGCGGTGAGTGTTCTTCAAGCTCAGCCTTTATGAACCGTTGCTGTAAGGGATACAAGCCTCGTTTATACAGATCCTCCAAAGCATCTTTGAAATCCACCTGGACAAAATTGAAGGAAAGAAACACCATGATATTAAGCATATAATGCAGCAGCCACCAAATGAGAAATGCAGTGAGAACAAAGTAGTGTTTTGCAGCCTAGGGTACAAATGTTACCTTGTCCTCAGCAATCCGTTTCCAAATCTCAAATAAGACACGATCTAAATCCTTACGGTAAATAAGATCAAACATAGCACTGCAGGCAGAATCCTGAATAAAAAGTAGAACTGTCAAATACCATCACCACGTATGTTCACCAGCTAAACTAGGAAATATTGGATATGTTGGTTTCCCCCAAAGAGTGATGGAGGGGAATGCCTTACTATGACGCCGGTGTGAACTAAATCAGCAGAGATATTGCAAAACCGAGGAGCAATCTTCAGTGCTTCTTCATGTGCCTTTATGTCATATCTTTTACGCTGAACATCAAAGTGTTCTTTGGTACGTTGCACATCATCATCTTCAATTGACTGTCAAATGGCAAAACACTATCAGACCATGATGACATAAGATAAGTAGTTCACAATTTTCATTAAACACTCATACCTTAAGTTCACTCGACAATTCTTCATAAAACTGCAGGAACTCTAGGTCACAGTTCAAGGTGGTACATGTTCTGTGGTAAGACTCCCAGGAAATATATGTATCCTGCAACCGAAATAATACGGAGTAGTAATTATGAATAGCACATGAGCTGCTGGTACTAGATAAAGTGACCTCCAATAGGAGGAATATTTTAAAATGCATATAAATGCGTGTGTATGAAGATAGAGTTTGCTTACATATATATGTGCAGCATAACAGCATGGTAGAGCACAAAATAAATTCGATGTACTATATATAATTATAACGGAGTGAGACAAATTAGGATTTAATCCTTCTGACCTTGGAGTTACTTCGGCTGAAATGCACATATTTAACCTTTTTTGTATGGGTTACTAAGTTTGATTTGTGCTGAGGGGTAAGGGAGCAAATCTCATATCGCCCACTTAGTTATGGTTTTCAGTTCACAACAAAGACAATATCAGCAACTGTGCTAGGGTGAAGGAGATTACCATCTAGAACTAGAAGTGGGATTAGTCTATAGTAGCAAGAAAAGGAAGACCACATCAAGAGAATAGAGACAAGGAACTTTGGGTGATTCATATTTCCTAAATTAAGGAACATACAATGTTATTTCTTTTATATATGGTTGACTTGACAAAAGGAAATTAACAGCATAAACTATAGTCATGGCAAACATCAGCTGCGCACAGAGTATTTGATCAAAAATAACCCACTACGTACAACTCAACAGGCCGTTGATCCAAGGATGGCCTCACCCCATGCTATTACAATTAAAAGTCAATGTGATTGCCACAACCATTCAAGTCATATAACAGCATAACAGAACTAAATCAATTGTTTCCTGTAAACAACAACTGCACAAGACCAACATGGCACAAACTTACTGCTACCGGAACTCGTGTATACATTGATTCTGGTGTCCGTCATACTTCACATCCCCAACTTACAGATGTAAAATGGAATTATGTCCAAAAAGAACAGCATTATTAAGGGAAAAGGGAAAATTTTGTGCTTATTTAAAAGGAAAAAAAAGTAAGAATAACCGGAGTTCTACTTAGTCGAATTAACCTAATTGTCTCATTAAACACACATATACTATTTTTTTCTAGATTCACCACAAAAAAGAACTCACTCTAGTTTTTTTCCTACAGCAGTGCAAAAAAAAAACTTTAATGCCCAAACAGACCAAGTTCCGAGAAACAAATACAATCAGAACTGTTATTCAACCGTGATAAGTAGCTACAAGAATCGACAAAGCATAGCTCAAACAGGAAGGAAACTGCAATTGACACTATCCGAAAAGGCTTCAAAAACATTGGTAACCTATGTGGGCATGCTATAGTAAAAATTAGATTGATGAACTAGTTGCATAATCTAAGTAGCCAAGGAATGGGTCGGTACTCACATCAACATCACGACGAAGCACTAGCCGCTGGTAGTCGTCCAGCGCGGATCGTTTGCAATATTCAGGATTGAAGTACCATTCCCGATTCATCTCATAGTGCGCAAAGTAGCCCTCAGCACGAAGAGTGTCCGAGGAGTAATCTTCTTTCAGTTGTGCTATATCCAGATCCTTCCCCTCCCAAAATAGCTACATATATCAATTATAAAGAGTAGGACGATGTAAATTAACCGCAAAGAAATTGAACAAATTATCCTCCCATCTCACGTGTTAATAGCAGTGTACCTCGTCAGCTTTGATGCGGTACAGGGCAATGCGCTCAAGCACCTTGCTGAGCTGCTCAGGATCGTCATATACATCCCAGGATTCTTCCTTATCACAAGGCTCAACGAGCAGCCTGTAGTATTCGAGATGAGTGGTAGTAGGTGGTCTGGCGACCACTTTTGCTCTTTTCTCTCCTGTCCATCTGTCTGTTTCCACCATAAGATCTCCAGGGGGGCTTGACTGGTCCATTAGCAGATTCACATTGTTGCAACTGTCGGTTTTGTTGTCAGGTTCATCACCATCGGCCCAGAATGGATCAATGTCCGTGGACTGCCTCTTGTTGAAAATATAAGCAAATTACCATAATATTTAATCCGAAATAAGTAATAATAAATCATGACTATAAGTGCTAGAATTAATCTAATCATGTATACTAGCAGAACAAACGAACAGATCATATTCAACCAGAATAAACAGATCACATCTATTCCAAGAGCTAGTACAAGAAACTGCAACAGAAACTGAACTAGATAGGAGCAGATTACATACGGTGTTGGAGGAGGAATCGGGTTCGCGTTCAGGTTGGGGTTGAGGTTGACACCAGTGTCGTCAGCCATGGCGTCGATGTAGAGGCTGCTGATGTCCGGGAAGAAGTCCTCGTCGGGGAAGGAGTGGTCGGTCGACGTGATGCCGTCAGTAGTCGCGCAGACGCGCTCCCCAAAAACCTGATCGCCCCTCACCCGTACAGGTTCACGAGAGGCGGTGGTTCCGGAGGGGATGGAGAAGGTGTAGCGGCGGCGCAAGGTTTTAGCGCCGGTCGGGTAAGACGTGGGGCGTAGTCCACGTCCGAGTAGTATGACAGAAAAATAACTCGCACAATAATTTACCCGAGCAGCAAAAAGATAAGATCGGCACAATTCCGCAAACCGCGGCGCGCGCGCGCGCGTCGTGACGAGGCGGGCGGCGGAGGAGGAGCGCGCGTATGCCACTCCTCTTCACTCTCTTTAGGAGGTAGTAAACACTCCACTATATATATTGGTCCAACTCACTCTAAACTAGCAAGGTGGGACTACTCTTTGGTGCCACCCCTTGCTAGGCATGAATGGACCAAGAGAATTTCAGAATTTGTATTAGGCTATGGGCCAAAGGCCCACACCCAAATTCCAACACCTCTTACCTCTCAACGATATGCTGTCTTTCTCCTCGAAGGCCTCCATAGCTTCTTGCATGTTGCTGTCACCCTGGACGTCCTCGTGTTGCTGCCACTGTTTGCTAATACTTGTCATTTTAGGACTCAATTCTGTTTGCTTGTTTGCCGCTCTTATCTCCCAACAACGCGCAGTTTTCCTCCTCAGCTTCCTGTGTGTTTCTGCCAACGTGGAGAACCGCAGGATCCGTCACCGTGGGATCAGAAAGGCTGCTTCTAGTTACCAGCAGATCCGTCACCTTGTCCGCTGAGCGCTGGAGAACCGCAGGAGGCCCAAACGTAAGAACGAACCCTAATCTTATCCAGCCAAATCGACGAGAGCGGCATGGTGCGCGCCGCCAGAGCAGGCACGGAGGTGGGGCAGGAGGAGAGGCGTCGACGGCGGCGTAAGTCAGGCGGCGCGGAGGTGGGCCGGGAGGAGAGGCGGCGACGGCGGCGTAAGACAGGCGGCGCGGAGGTGGGGCAGGAGGAGAGGCGGCGGCGGCGGGGTAAGACAGGCGGCGCGGAGGTGGGGCAGGAGGAGAGGCGGCGACCTCGTGTCTTCAGGCGGCGACGGCGGGTTGGGGTTTGGTACGGTGGGGAAATTGGGACCTGTCGGGGTACAGCGGCGGGTTGAAGGTGGTTAGTTGGGTCGCCGATACGGCCCGGCTTTAAATCTGGCCGCATAGGATTCGTAGTCTGGCTCCAGCTCCGGCTCTTCATTTTTTTTAAACGCAGTAGAAACGTAGATACCCTACATGCACCTACCCTATAAAGTATACACGCACACACCATCTCTATAAACACCTTCGAGACACTGAGCTGGTAGATCGGGTCTTGAGATTTACGAAGTTACCACGAGCAAACCTGGGATTTGAACTTTGGTGGGCTGGGGGTACAACCACCCTCCTAGCCCCCAACCACAGGTTGGTTTGCGTCTCCAGCTCTTCATCGAAACAAGTTTTCAAGGATTGTATTTTTTTTCTTTTTCTTCCCTTTTTAAACGGGAAGACCTTAACCAGAGCGCTCAACGATCTTGCTTGATACAAAATTTGGGCAACATCCGTCCAACCATGTGTTGTTTTATTACAGGTTCTCGAACAGAAACTGATGTCAAAAGATTCAAAGGAACTGATTCAATGATTCATACACTTTTGGTTTCTCGAAGAAGAACTCCTAGCACGGAAAGATCATAATTGTTGGATTTCAGAGCACTCGCCAAAGTCTGCGAGTCAAACTAGAAAACGACACGATAAAAGCCAAGGGCCACTACGCCCTCGCCCGCTGGAGCATATGCCCCTGTTTCTGCTTGAAGAGCATTCCGAAGGTATTTCAGTTTGCATGTTGCCGCAATGATGGAATCACCCGCCTCATCGCGCGCGATGAAGTTCCAGGCGCCAATCTTCGAGGTATCACTAAAGGCCACATCGAAATTGTCCATGGCCTAATTGTGTCCTGGTTTGGACCATCGATAGCGACTGGAGAGGCACTGCATGTTGTGCGCTGACTATTTCGCCAACGATCTGTTGAACAACGGTACAGTATTTCGGCGCCGTTTCAGGATAGGACAGAAGCTCTTCATCAAGATTGTGCATGCCATCCGGGAGTTCTACACCTACTTCAAATGCAAGAAGTATTGTACCGATTTTGCTCAATCCAAAATTGCATGGTCAATTTGAGGATGCTTGCATACGGAGCTCCCGATGATACGCAAGATGACTATCTACGCATGACCGAGTCCACCGCCATTGAGTGCATGTACAGGTTCTGCAGGCAGTGGTTATAGTGTTTGGATCAACATACTTGAGATCACCCAATGCCGAAGACATTGCTCGGATCCTAGAAATGAATGAAGTCAGAGGATTTCCTTGGATGCTTGGAAGCATCGACTGTTAGATCCCTTAGGATCAACTAGCTCAAGATTTGAGCCACACAAAAGAAAGATCAGGAGTGTATACCTTGATATGGAGGTCCTGCCATAGCCTCCCCATGATCCACTTGACCTAAATCTAATTGAGATATTAGTGAGTGATTCTTTCTGGTGTTGTGAGTGCTAGCTTGATCAGAGAGCAGGGAGAGTGAGAGAGAGCCACTGTGAGAGTGATCTGGTCTCAAACCCTAGAACCCCTTTTATAGCACCTGCACTAGGGGAACCAGCATGGACGGTCACGATGCCCCCGATTAGGGCAGCCAATGGTTGTTAATTAACATCCCCTTAAAGGACATTCATTTGACTTATTTGATCACATAAAACATGTAGATCACTTATATATCCATCATTCTCTCCCTTGATCGTAAGGATAAAACTTATAAGCCTATTTCTCAACAAAAACGGCACACGAGCTAAAAAAATATGATTAAAACAGCAATTCGGTACCGCATAACCCAGTTACTACAATACACCACTTCATCTCAAAAACAAAACTTCTTTAACTTAGGAGCTCCATAAACTTATACTTTTATAAACTTACGAGCTCATCTCTCTGTTGAAACTTATATAAAGACAATAAATTACAACGGTCAGTTAAGTACCATTGAACTAATTGACTATAGTACATCATTTCATCGAAGAGAAGAACCCTTCTTAGGCTTATGGGAAGTTGGTGTCATAACGGTCCCAATTCTAGGATCAAAAGCTTTCTACCAATCCCATGATAGCAACGTGCTATTTAAACACACTAGGTGGCAAGTCTTTCGTAAGTGGATCCACTAACATTGTGTTAGTCCTTATATGCTTAATACTTATTGTCTAATCCTAGATTCTATCTTTTACAACATGATACTTGATGTCAATGTGTTTGGCATCACCACTTGACTTTTTGTTACTCGAGTAGATCAATGCGGGTTGATTATCGCAGAAAAGAGTGAGTGGCTCATATATACTATCAATCACCCTCAAACCCGGGATAAAGTTCTTCAGCCATACTGCCTGTACGGTCGCCTCATAACATGCTACAAACTCTGACTGCATTGTTAACGATGCAGTAACACTTTGCTTGATGCTTTTCCAAGAAATAGTTCATTATGCTAGTATGAATATATAACCCAATGTGGATTTCTTAGTGTCAACATACCCCGCAAAATCAGCATCTGAAAAACCAACCACCTCGAGGTTATCAACTTTCTTATATGTGAGCATGAGGCCTTTAGTGCCTTGCAAATAATGCAAGGCTTTCTTAGCAGCCTTCTAGTAATACAACCCTAGATTAGACTAATATCTGCCAAGCATCCCAGTTATGAATGCTAAATCAGGGCAAGTCCACACTTGTGCATACATCATACTTCCAATAATTGAAGCATAAGGAACTGACTTCATCTACATAGATTCAGAATCATTACTTGGGCACTAGAAAATCCCAAACTTCTCGCCCTTAACAATAGGAGCAGGTGAGGCTGAGCACTTATGCATATTGTACTTTTGAGTACCTTCTCAATATATGCTCTTCGTGATAGCCCTAAGATTTCTCTAGATCTATCTCGGTGAATTTGAATGTCTAAGACATAAGCGGCTTCACTGAGATCTTTCATATCAAACTTTGAAGAGAAAAACCTTTTAGTTTCCAGCATCATATTCTTATCACTACTGGCTAAGAGTATGTCATCAATAGACAAAGTTTCTCCTCCTGAACTTCACATAAATGTAATTGTCCACTTCATTATCTTTGAAACCAAAATTATATTCTTTATGACTTGATCAAACTTGAACTACCACTGCCTTGAGGCTTGCTTTAAACCATAAATGGGTTTCTTAAGACAACATCCTAAATGTTCCTTCCCTTCCACAACAAAACCTTCCGGTTGAGCCATGTAAACATCCTCATGTAAGTCGCCATTCAAAAATGTTGTTTTGACATCCATATGATGCAAGTCCAGATCATTATGAGCCACGAGTGCCATAATAATTCTGAACGAGTCCTTAGAAGAGACAGGTGAAAAAGTCTCATTATAATCAATACCTTCTCTTTGAGTGAAGCCCTTAGCCACAAGCCTTGCTTTAAACCTTTTGATATCACCTTTGGAGTCACGTTTGGTCTTATAGACCCATCTACTGCCCGCAGTTTTGGCTCCTGCAGGAATTTCTACTAAGTCCCATACATCATTAATGCTCATGGACTTCATTTCATCTTTAATAGCATCAAGCCATTTTGATGAATGATCACTTTGCATGGCTTCCTTAAATGAGATAGTATCATCATCCAACATCAACTCATTCATATCCTCACTCATATAAGTGACATAATCATAAGAAATAGTAGACTTTCTATCCTGCTTTGACCTTCTAAGAGGTTCATTATTTGGGACATGAACCACAATTTCAGGCTGCTCAACATCTTCCATAAAAGTATCATTAGGTATGGACTCTGAAGGACTCATAGGTATCTCAGCAGGTGTAGCATTAGCAGTCCTCTCAATTGGAGGTGTAACCTTAACATGAACAGGAAACACTGGCTCTTGGATCACAAGTATTGGGACATATCCCCGCTTCTCCTCCAAGGCTATTTCTCTAGGAGTCATGCTCCCCCCCTCAACATATCACTTTCCAAGGACACAGTGTGTCTTGTTTCAACAAACTTAGTTAATTGCTTTGGACAATAGAAACGATATGCCTTAGATTTGTCAGGATAACTAATAAAATGGCAGCTGGCTGTCTTGGAGTCTAACTTTTCCATATTTGTATTGAAAACTCTTGCCTCAGTAGGGCAGCCCCACACATGCAAATAACTCAGGGTTTGTTTTCTCCCAGGACATAATTCATACGACATTTTCGGCACCGATTTACTGCGAACCTTATTAAGAATATGTGTAGTTGCCTTTAGAGATTCTATCCATAAACAAGTGGCAAAGTGGAGTGACTTAACATACTTTGTACCATGTCCATAAGAGTACGATTCCGCCTTTCGGCGACTCCATTTTGTTGAGGTTCGCCTGGTGCTAAATATTGGGTGATACCATTTTCCTTTAGGAACTTAGAAAAAGGTCCAGGAATTTGGCCATAAGAAGTGTGTCTTTGGTAGTACTCACCACCACGATCAGACCTTACAACTTTGATCTTTTGACTAGCTTGATTCTCGACTTCAACTTTAAATATCTTGAACTTTTTTAATGCTTCAGATCTTTCTTTGATAGGATAGATGTATCTATAGCGGGAGAAGTCATTAGTGAATGTTATGAAGGAATCAAAACCATCCACTGATCTCACATTAAACGGACCACAGATATCTGTGTGAATAATTTCTAAAACTCCCGTGCTTTGATTTGCACCTTTCTTGATTCTCTTAGCATATTTCGCTTTGATGCAATCAATACAATGATCCATGTCTACATCTGAGAAATCCAAAGGATGACGGACTTGCTCCATAATGAGACGCTCAATTCCCTCCTCGAAATATGGCCCAAATGATAGTGCCATAATTTTGAAAAAAACTCATCATCATCGCGCTTACTCTTAGTACTAACATTCACATTGGAAGAGGGATCAAACTTCATTTATGGGATCACTTAGATAAAAAAGATAAAGTTTGTCTTGTCAGAAGGAAAGACCAACATTATTATTGTCAAACATGATTATACATCTCTTGTTCCCAAAGTCACAGTGAAAACCATCATCATCTAAGCATGAGGCAGACACAAGATTTTGTCCCATAGAGGGTACACAAAGTACATTACGTAAACGAAGCATAAAGCCACTATGGAGTATAGGTGTGAACTCTCCAATAGCCTTGGCCTCAGCTTCAACACAATTAGCAACTTTATGCCCACAAGTATAGGGGATCGCTGAAATCTTCGATGGGAAGTATTACCCAAATTTATAGTTCGACTCAAGGGAACACAAGGATATCAATAAGACTTTAGAAATTGAGACGTCACCCTCAACCACACATGTATATCAATAAACTCACAAAGCAAGTGGTGATTTATAGTAGTTGATTCAAAGCAGTAAATCAAGTAGTAAACAATAGCAGTAGATTTCCAGTTTTCATTGGAAGTAGGTAGTGATGTGTAAATTTCAGTTGCTAAAAGAGTAGGCATGCGGTGATAGCAGGGTGTTGCATGAATGATATTGATCATATAATGTAATCCTAATAACATGTCATTTATCTTTAGTTCAGTTGTGTGTAGGTGTGTGATCCAAATATAGTTACCCATACTAACCAAGAGAATTTTCATAACATTTATTGTCATGCATGCCCATTTCACCGGGGCCAACTTGGAACTATAGGAAATTAAGGTATATCCTTTCGAGTATCCCAGAACAAAGCATTAACACTTCGTGAACACACAATATCCTCAAACTATCATATATTCCCATTGTTTTCCCTAACTGTCACTTTAGTGTCCATAGGTTCAACGCAATAATAAGCAATACAGTTTTCAGATAGATACCAAACTCATACATGTGATGGGGCAATAGAAGTTCAGTACTAAAATCATGTCAGTCGGGCCCTAGAAACAAGCATTAAACATAGCAAAGGTGTACCAACTCATACAAGAATATCCTCAAGAAAAACACCTCAAATCTCGATACATATGGAAGATTACATGATCAATCTCATCCAATCCCCTTCCACCTCACATGCCTAAAGAGAATTACTCACACATGATGATGGAGAGCGAACGCATGGTTGTTGGTGGTGACGTTGGTGGAGAATACCTCGAAATGCCCCTCTCCGGTGTTGAGAGCAGGACCAATCTGACCCCCAAAACGAAGATCATGGATGTGGCGGCCCTCTGTTTCAAGAAAGGGTCTGTCCTCCTGGATACCTAAGTTTTCAGGTATATATGGGGGTATGCCAAAGGAGAGGCCGAGACGATGCTCCAGGGACGAAAGGGCCCGGGTGGCTCACCTAGTTGAGGGGGCACGCCACCTGTGCTCTTTTGGGACTCGTGGCCCTCCTCGTGTGATTCCAAAGCATAGGCTCCTTGTTTTGATGAAAAACTTGCATGGTTTTTTTCCTCGATTTGATTTCCAAGAAGACAAAAATAAGACTTTTGCTAAAACATCATTAGATTCAGCAGTTTTATCCAAGTATGGTGAGATTCTGTGGCAAATCGTCAAGTAAAGTACTTGGAAAAGTAGATTCATTTGAGATGTATCACAACTCTAATGGTTCTTTCCCCTCTTCTTAGGGTCCTCTTCATATCGAATACCTATAGGGAATTTGCAACATGAATCGTTGCACCTGAATCAACCCACCATGTATTGGTGGCATAATTAACATAAAGGGATTCATCAATAAAGGTTATAACATTAGTACCTTTCTTATTGAGCCATTTCATGAACCCAATACAATCTCTCTGAACATGTCCGCTTTTCCACAAAAGCGACATTTGTTAGGATCTTTACCATCAAAATTAGGGAGTGCATCTATATTAGGAGCTTTGTTAGGATCCTTTTGCCGAAAGAACTTAGAAGATTGCCCTTTATCTTTAAGATAAGCATGCTTAGTGACATGGGTATACCCTACAGGTACTCGAGTTTGGTATATACGGTCCAAATACGGCAGAAGCCCACGGTGTTGCCAAGGCCCAATGCAGAATTCGGGTGACCCACGGACTCTCCGATTGCTTGTGGTGCAAGAAGAAGCTTAAGATAGAAAATTCAAAGGACGAACCCTAATCTTTAACCGACTCGACCTGCTACCCAAGACCTAACCTATCTATATAAAGGCTAGGAGGGGGCAGCGAGAGGACAATCACAACCCTAGTTTCCACAACCATCACGAGATTGCATCTGCGCACCCCCTGTAACTTTCGACTCCCTCGATAATTCCAAGAGTAGAGTAGGGACCTCTACGAGGCCTGAACCTGGGTAAACCTTGCGTCCCTGTGTGCTTGTTTGCTAGCCGATTGATGCCTCCATCTCTCCCTCCTTATCCAAAACCCAAGTCCATAACAATGGGCATTGACGAGTTAAACCCTCGTCAATTGGTGCCGTCTGTGGGAATTGGGAGTGCTAATGTCGCGGCTTCTTCAGCCCTGTCAACCGCGATCTACAACTCTGCAACAGCAGAGATTCGCCAGCTCTTCGGCGCTTTCGACTTCACCGTCCATACGCCGGCCACTCACGTGGCTTTTGAGTCTGTGGCTGATAGGATCAGCCTGGCGATCGGGAGCTTCCGCTTCTAGGTCGGTGATACATTGCAAACATATCTATAATTTTTGATGTTCCATGCTTATTTTATATCTACTTTCTTATGTTTTTTCCACACTTTGGAGTATTTTTATACACTTTCTGGGACTAACCTATTAACAAGATGCCACAGTGTCAGTTGCCTATTTTCTGCTGTTTTTGGTTCCAGAAAAGCCAGAAAATGAATATTCTCGGAATTGGACGGGACAAAAGCCAAAGTCAATATTTCACCGAGGGGAACACGAAGCAAGAAGACGAGACGGAGAGGGGCCAGGGGCTGGCCACACCATGTGGTGGCGCAGGTCCCCCTGGTCGCGCCACCAGGTGTTGTGGGCCCTTGGTCCACCCTCTGACATCGCCCTTTCGCCTATAAGAAGCCTCTGATGCAGAAACCCTAAAGAAGCGAGCCTCTAGCCACAAAAAGTTTCGTAGCACCGCCACCACTGAAGGGAGATTCGGGGGACAGAAAGTCTCTGTTCCGGCACCCTGCCGGGACGGGGAAGTGCCCCCGGAGCCATCTCCGTCGATCTCCACCACCATCTCCATCGCCATTGCTGATTCCCATGATGATGAGGGAGTAGTTCTTCCTCGAGGCTAAGGGTTCTACCGGTAGCTATGTGTTCATATCTCTCTCTATGCATGATCATATTGTGATCATGATCTTTGTAATCAAGTAGATCTACCTTGCTACTCAAGTGCTTTAATAGATCTCTGCTCTCCCCATGTGTGTGAAAGTGACAACGTGCACACCATGGTGGCACTTAGGCTAGAGATTACAATTACTTGTTATGGGTTATATTTGGAGTTGGATGTTTCTATGAAATTGTGGTGTTTGTTGGAACCATCTAGAGCTCAAGGTGACAGTGTGGGGTTATCTAGACGGGGAAAGCGAACTTTGAGGAGTGCTGTTATAGCCCTACCATGTATTAAAGTGTCCAACCAGAGAGTAGTTAAGAGTAGTACCATAAAGATAAGATATTTATATGAGAGTGTTCACGAGTGAAAGTATGATCCCTAGGCCTTGTTTCTAAACATTGAAACACCGTTTGCAATTAGATCTGTTACATGTTTGCTTGCTTCCATCTTTATTTTAGATTGCCTTTAGTCTCTTCCCACGTCAACCACACACTCAAAGCTATTTTCTGGCACCGTTACCACTTATAATTATCCATACCACTTGTATTTCACTATCTCTTCGCCGAACTAGTGCACCTATAAACCTGACAAGTGTATTGGGTGTGTTGGGGACACAAGAGACTTCTTGTATCTTGATTGCAGGGTTGCTTGAGAGGGATACCTTTGACCACTTCCTCCCTGAGTTCGATAAACCTTGGGTAATCCACTTAAGGGAAACTTGCTGTTGTTCTACAAACCTCTGCACTTGGAGGCCCAACAACTGTCTACAAGAATAGAAGTGCGTAGACATCAGTCGGTCAACTGGGCACGCTTTGCATGCCTGACCAGCCGACGGCACCCGCGATTGCTCCAGCATCGTGGTTCCCGCCACCAATCGGCACCCTCGGTGAGCTCAACGCCCTGGCAACAGCTGGGAGCACGGACAGCGATAGCAGTTGCAGATTCGATCTGGGTGGCCTGGCCACAAAAGATGAAGCCTATGGCTCCAGGTCTGAAAGTTGTGGAAGCAGCAGCTTCCCAAACCACTTCATGTGCATAGTCATCCTCGCCGGCAAGACCAGCGCCAACCGCGAAAACACCGGCAACGGTCCAACCAACGGTGGCACCCCAATCGCGAATGGTGGCCCTACCAACGGCGCACCCACCAATAATGGGATTGGAGGAGAACCGTCGCTCACGGCGAATGAGAACACCAGAGAGCACATGTTGATCAAGCTCAATGACAATGAGTGGGCCCACTGTCAAGAAGCTCTACGGGGCAATCCTCTACCCCCCAACACATGGCAGGACATGCTGATGGGCTACCATTGGCTGCTAAAGGAAGAATTCAAGCGCCAGCAGCAAGTAATCGTGCAACTCGAGGCGCGTAGAAAGGCGGCGAATGAGTCGAGCCTTCGGTGAGCTGGGCTCTCATCACATAGAGGATCCTCCTCCAAAGGCAACGAGTACCTGGCCAACAAAAGGCGATCTTGACTGGCCCACCTCACCGAACAGGAGCGCGTAGAAGCCGCGAAAGTCCTCGACTTTGGCTCTATGACGGTGGATACGTGGGGCAACGTGCTCCCGAAGACGCCACATGTTGCGGTGACAGCGGCCACCATGTACCTCCTTAACAACCAGCAACCGGCTGGAGATCCGCGAGCTGCCATGCACCGATCTACGATCGCAGGCCTAGGGCTAATCGAGGCCGCCCTTGACAAGGAGCCAATAGCAGAGCTGAAAAAAGCAAGGCTCTAGCCAAATACTACTCGTACTCCTCCAGCGATGACAGCCACGATCTGTCACGACGATGTTGCTCGCGGCGGCATGACCACGACTATGACACGCGTGATGACATCACACAGCGCAAAGTCGACAAGATGCGGGCAAGGCATGCTCTCTCGACTAAATCGGAGGAAGATGAGACGGAACTCTGCGGCGCCAGATGCTTTAGTAGAGCCATCAGGCAGAAGCGAATGCCTAAGGGATTCAAACTCCTGTCAGAGAACCCAAAATTTGACGGCCTGCAAGACCCGAAAATCTGGCTGGAGGATCACATCTTTGTCAGGCTACACGGCAGAAGGTCAAGCACGACAATGCAATGCCTGCATCTACAGCTGCAAGGCACCCCCCGTGCATGGCTCAACAATCTCCCGCGCGGATCCATTCGTAGTTGGGAAGAGCTGGTCTATAGCTTCGTATGCAACTTCAAAGGCACTTACAAAAGGCCCGCGTCAATCGAAGAACTGAGAGGCTGCCACCAAACTTTGGGCGAGTCGTTGCGCTCGTACATCCAGAGGTGGTCCATCATCAAGAACTCCGCAGAAAACATCGCGGAAGACCGTGCAATCGACGCGTTCAACGGCGGCGTTCGTCGTATAGAGCTCAGGGAGGAGCTGGGCTGCTCTAAGCCCAAAACGATCGACCACCTGATGGAAATCGTGAATTGGTGGGTGGAGGGAGAAGATTTAGTAAAAAACCGCACCTACTCCGACGATGACGACGACCTCGGACGCAGGCGTGACCGCCGAGGAAAACGTCAAATGCGCGTCTATGAGGACCGCGACGAAGTCAACATGGTCGTGGCCGGCTACGCGGATAAACGCGACAACAACCGCAATAGAGGATATCGCAGCAGAGGATACCGAGACGCTGGTAAAACCACGCAAGTGTGGCAACGCCGCACTCGCGAAGAGGCACCCGCAACATCCATCCAGGACAAACTGTTCGGACCATGCAACATGCACTTCTACATTGACAAACACGACGGCAAGAAAAAATCCAGCCACCTCCTAAAGGATTACCGCGAGTTCCTCAAGCTCCACAAGGGCTTGGCCTAGATGAATCGCGACGCGATCAACTGGGGCTATGGAGCTGCCCCAGGCACTGTGTCACATGAAGCTCTACCACCACCACACAGGCCACCACCACCTACGGTTGTGCCAGTCTAGCATCATGGAGGCGAGCCGTACCCACGATCCATGGGCAACATGGGGATGATCCAAAAAGGGTGCCCCTCCAATCGAATGCAGAAGGCAATCACTCACCAAGTCAATTTGGTGGTAAACTCTACACCTTCCACCACTGAGTACCTCAGTGGAAGCGAGTCCTGCATCACCTTCAACAAGTGCGACCTCCCGCGCCAGGTTCCTTGTCCAGGCCATTGTCCCCTTGTACTCGAGGCACAGATCGGAGGCTTCGATATGAGTCGCGTCTTCATGGATGGTGGGAGCAGCATCAACCGCATGTTCGCAAGTACCTTGCGTGCGATGAGGATCCCTCTGACTTGTCTAGAAGTTTCAAACACGACGTTCCACGACATCGTCCTAGGGAAGGGCGTATACCCCCTGGGAAAAATCAACCTCGACGTCATCTTTGGCACGCCGCAAAACTTTCACCGAGAACACATCGACTTTGAAGTCGTCGACTGGCCCTCACAATACCACTTCATCCTCGGATGTGTCGCGTTCGCGAGGTTCATGGCAATGCCGCACTACGCCTACCTGCAAATGAAAATGCCAGGCCCAAATAGCGTCATCACAATTAATGGAAGCTTCGAAAGGTCTGACAGCTGCGACAGGGAATTTAATAGAATCTCTCAATCCTTCAGCATATAGGAGGAACTCGCAAGATTAATGGAGTCAACAGACAACAGTCTGCCTCCCCTAAGCAGGCCAAGTTCACCTGATCTGTCCTTCGACTCGTCGGTGCACACAAAGAAAGTCCAGGTCCACCCAACGGACCCGACCAAAACAACCCTCATCTCCAACAACTTAAGTTCCGCATAGGAACTCGTGCTCGTCGAATTCCTCTGTGAGCACTGGGAAATCTTCGCCTGTTGTCCAATGGACATGCCAGGGGTTCCCAAGGAATTCGCCGAGCACTCACTCAATGTGAATCCAGATGCAAGGCCAGTCAAGCAGACAATACGGCGACTGTCTGAACCAAGAGCAAAAGCAGTCGGTATGAAGATCAACAGACTTCTCGACGCAAATTTCATACGCGAGATCAAGGAAAGCACCTGGCTCGCTAACACAGTGCTTGTGCCTAAAAAAGACACAGATATCCTGTGGATGTGCGTGGACTTCACCTCCTTGAATAAGCACTGCCCAAAGGATCACTTCCTGTTGCCACAGATCGATCAAATCATCGACTCCACCATGGGATGCGAGTGCCTCTGCTTCCTCGACGCCTTTTTAGGCTACAATTAGATTCGAATGATGGAGGAAGACCAGGAGAAAACAGCGTTTACAACGCCCTTTGGTGTGTTCTGCTACAACATGATGCCTTTCGGGCTAAAAAATACAGGAGCCACCTATTAGTGGTGCATGCAGGCTTGCCTCAAGAACCAACTTGGTCGCAATATCCAAGTCTACATCGATGACATTGTCATCAAAACCAAGGAGGAAGCCACGTTAATCGATGATCTGCGCGAGACTTTTGCTAACCTCGACCGCTACCGGATCAAGCTCAATCCGGACAAATGCGTCTTCAGCGTGCCATCTGGGCAATTACTCGAATATCTCATCTCTGCGAGGGGGATCGAGGCAAACCCGAAGAAAATAAAGGCCATACTGGCCATGGAGAAGCCGAAAAACGTAAAAGGCGTACAACAACTAGCTGGGCGAATCACGGCGCTCAGTCGATTCATCAGTCGAATGGGTAAAAAGGCATTGCCCTTCTACCAACTCCTCTGCAAAGCGGATAAGTTCGAGTGGACAGACGAGGCGCAAGAAACATTCAAAGATCTCAAGCGTCTACTATCCACCTCGCCAGTACTGGTGACGCCTCACGAAAATCAACCACTGCTGCTCTACATCTCTGCCACCAACCAGGTGGTCAGCACGGTGCTCGTGGTGGAACGAGCCGAACAAAAATAAGGTCCACGGGGTCCAGCGCCCAGTATACTACCTCAGTGAGGTACTCACACCAACAAAGCAGCCGTACCCGCACTACTAGAAACTGGCGTATGGCGTCTTCATGACAGCCAGACGACTGCGCCACTACTTCCAGGAGCACCCAATCGTGGTGGTAAACGATGCCCCGCTCGGGCATATACTCAATAATCATGACGCCACCGGACGAGTTGCGCTCTGGGAATCAAACTGTCTCCACGAGACATCACATATGGGAAGCGTGAAGCGATCAAGTCGTAAGTTCTACCGAACTTCCTCGTGCACTGGATGGAGAACCAATTCCTCGACAAGCCAGATATGTCCTATCTTTGGACAATGCACTTTGATGGATCCAAGCGAAAGGACGGAGCTGGCGAAGGCGTCATACTGACATCACCCCAAGGAGACAAGATGAAATACATTCTGCGAATGCAATTCACTGCCTCCAATAATGAAGCTGAGTACGAAGCCTTAATCCACGGGATGAGGATGGCAAAAGCCTACAGTGCCAAGAGGCTCATTATGTACGGTGACTCCAAGCTAGTGGTCAACCAAATCATGCGCGAGTGCGACGCACTGAGCGACAACATGATCGCCTATCGCGACCTCTACGACACACTCTAGGGAGACTTCGATAGCTACGAGCTGCAACACGTAGGCCGCGAAAGCAACGAAGAGGCGGATCTACTCGCCAACATCGGCTCCACATGCGCCCCATACCACCTGGAGTATTCCTCGAGCGCATCTGCGAGTGCTCCATCAAGGCCAAGGCTCTAGAGAAGAAAGCAAGTGCGTCAACGGACTCAGGAGCTATGCCACCCAACGAGCCAGGCCCAATGGGGGTCATGATGATCGAGCCATCTTGGACACAGTCGTACATCACATATCTACTCAGCAAGAGGCTGCCAGATGACCCGACTGATGCGCGACACATTGCACGACGATCCAAGGCACTCGCCCTCATCAACGGCGAACTGTAAAAGCGCATCATCACAGGGGTACTTCAATGATGTGTCTCCAACTAGGACGGAAGGGCCGTCCTCCTAGACATACATGAAGCCACTTGCGGACACCATGCTGGCAGCCGCGCCCTCGTCACCAAGGCTCTACAAGCTGGATTCTACTGGCCCATGGCCATGCGAGACGCCAAGGACATCGTCCAGTGCTGCAACGCTTGCCAGCGATTCGTGGAAAAACGACACGCACCTGGCGTGGAACTTAGGCCAATACCGTTGGCTTGGCCCTTCGCACAATAGGGACTCAACATGGTCGGCAAGCTCCCAAAGTCCTTGCAAGGAGGTTATGTCTACCTCTTGGTCGTAGTCAACAAATTCACCAAATGGATCGAGGCCATGCCAGTGACGAATCAATCGGGAGCCAGCGCTATCAAGTTCTTCGAATCCATCGACTATCGTTTTGGGGTGCCACATAGCATCATCACAGACAACAAGATGAACTTCACCTCCAAGGAGTTCTAGGAATTCTGCGAAAACCTGGGAATCAATGTTAGCTATGCCTTGGTGGCTCACCCTCAGACCAATGTTCAAGTCGAAAAGGCCAACGGCCTCGTCTGCGGCAGAATCAAGAAGCAACTCCTTCGGGCACTTGAACAAGCCGCCGGATGCTAGTCAGACGAGCTGTAATTCGTACTTTAGAGCCTATGCACAACTCCAAATAGTGCCACGGGATACACTCCGTTCTTCATGGTGCACGGTGCTGAAGCAGTGCTACCCGCAGAAGTGCGCTACAAAGCCCCACGGGTGGTTGCATACAGCGAGAAGGAGTCAACTCTCACACTCGAAGACTCCGTCGACCTCCTTGACGAGGCACGTGAAATTGCAGCGGAGAGATCAACGATTTACCAGCAGAGCCTCCGCAACTACCACAGTAGAAGGCTACGCCCCAAATCCTTCGTCGAAGGAGACCTGGTCCTGCGACTAAAGCAGCAGGGGCATCTCAAACTCGAGTCCCCTTGGGAAGGACCTTATGTGATTACTGAAGTAATCCCAGGTGGCGCCTATCGCCTCAAAGACTTAGCAAGCGGAGTCGCATACTCCAACCCCTGGAACATCACGCAGCTGTGTCGTTTCTATCGCTAGTCATTTTTACATTACAAATAAGGCTATTCAGTCAGGCTTGTCATGGAAATGGCCACGGCAGTCGCTTCCATAGGCAGCGATTGAGAGTTTCATGAGGAAGAGTTGGCGGCCATCTGCGGTGCAATATGGGGGCAGGTGCACAAGGGTTTACCCAGGTTCGGCCCCCCGGAGGGTAAAGACCTACTCCTGATAGGTTAGATTATGAGAGAGCGAGTTATCAGGGCGGCGAGCTCGGCGGCTGGGCGGCGAGTCGCTTGAGGGGGTGTATGATGGAACGTAAGTCTCTACTATACCCTAGGGAGGTTTATATATGAAGCACCTCCTAGGGTTTACAAGTTGCCCCCGAATGAGATAAGGATCCGGGAGCCTTTGACCTAATCCGACTGGGCCTCTGCTACGCTCCTGGGCTTCTAGTCGCCAGTCAATGGGCCTCTTCTTTCCTCAGAGTCTAGTCACTGTCCTTCAGGCGTACTCGCGGGCCTTCCAGCCCACTCGAAACCCACTGCTGAGCATACCCCCTTAGGCATATCCCCATCAGTAGTCCCCGAGGCCATTGTTAATGTAGGCACGAGCGTTCTTTGGTGCTTGTAGTAGGCGAGCCCAATTTGGGCGCCCAGTCGAATCGGCGATGGACTCTATTAATGCCGAGGAGAATTTCTCCACAGCTCCACTCGTCACTTTAATGAACATCATCGTTGCCCAGTCATCATTTTGGAGAGAAGAGAGATTGGCGGGTGGCGAGTGGATCACCAAAGTTGGACCGTCAACCTCAGTCAAACTACCCGTTGGAATTTCCAACGGTAACTACGATGCAATTACCATGGGTAACGGCTATCCCGATTTTGGCGGGTGACCTTTCCCATATAAGGGGAGTGATGGATCTGCTTCGCGACCCTGCTTCGCATTCTTCATCCTTCCTCATTTGCTCTTCCTCTCTGCTCGCCCTCGACCTATTCTCCTCGCATCGCGCGATTCCGCTTCCCGCTCAATGGCGCCTCCCAAAGGCTCGTGGGGAAATCCAAGTGCTCCACGGCCCAGCTGAAATCCTTCGAGGATGCCAGGGTGCTTCGCAAGGGGAATTGGCGAGTTCCCCTTCTTCCGAGACCGAGCCGAAGTCGTGGCCCGGCGAGTTCATCTGTTTCACCAGCCATCTCGAGAGGGGCTTAGGGTTCCCCACTTCGCTCTTCTTCCGCCGCTTCTGCGCGTACTACGCGATCAAGCCCTCGGATCTTGGTCTGCATAGCATTGAGAAGCTGACGATCTTCGTCGCCTTCTGCGAGTGTTACCTCGGCTGCAGGCCTTACTTCCCGCTGTGGCTGGAGCTCTTCCACGACCGCATCACGCGCGAGGCGTCCAGCGGCTTGATGCTGGCCGCAGACGGGGTCACCTTCCAGTTGAAGCCGAAGGCCAACTTCGTCAAGCTTCTCCTGCCGAAGAAGGCCGCCAGCGAGTGGAAGAAAAGCTGGTTCTACGTCAAGGAAGCCACTCCCTCCGGCGAGGTTTCCCTCCCTGAATTCGTTGCCGAGAGGAGCGAGCCCTGCCGACTGGCGCCAAAGAAGCTCCCTGAAGATCAGCGGATGGCCGTCGCGGAGATGATGGACCAGATCCATAAGCTGAAGGACCAGGGGTTGATTCCGATCAACCTCTACAATTGCTAGCTTGGGCGGCGCCTGGTTCCGCTGGCGGCTCGTCCACGCTGGATGTACGAGTACAGCGGGAAGCTTGATCCATCTCGCACCAACAAGGAGTCGTGGGAGGCCGAAGATTACAAGGCCGCCCTAAAGAAGATCACCGACGCGGAGTTCACGGGTGCGGCGGTCGGAGGCGCCCCGTATACTCCCGTGAAGAATGAAGCCCCTATAGTAAGTCTTCTTTCCAATTGCTCCGTTTGTATTCCAATTCCGTTCTTTTCGCTTGTCGTGTTTCTGACTCGCAATGGTTCTCAGCTTTTTCAGGTATTGGAGGGTTGGCTCCCTCCGCTCGATGAAGAAGTCCCCCAGGAGCTGGAGGAAGATTCCAAGGGGAATCCTTTCGATAACAACAGGGAAGACGAAGAGGTCGCTCCCCCAGCCTGGACGAGTTCGAAGAAGGCGACGAGGTCGCACAGGAGCAGACGTCCCGGCGCACCGCCACGCCTTCGAAGCCCCCACGCCGGCCCAAGTCGCCGGCAAAGAGGCCCGCGTCGCCAGTCAGGTCGTTAGTGGTGTTCGGGTCGGATGACGACTCCGACGGCGAAGGGTCTCCTGAAGTCTCGCACAAGGTCCCGAGGGCCGCAATCCCAACGAAGGGGTTGGAGGGCGAGGACACGGAGGTGGTGGTAGAGGCGCCCCTGGCTTTGATCGCGCCGTCTACCTCGGGGGTCCCAAGCCAAGAAGCCACCGACGTGGTGCCACCCAAGTCGCCATTGCCGTCGAAGGCGGCGGCGTCGGAGCCGGAGATCCCGGCGACTGCGGCTTCGTCGTCAAGGAAGCCTTCGGTTTCATGGGCTTCAGACGTATTCGAGCGGGGGCTCAGTCGCAAGCTTGGTCCCGAGTTGGACAAGCCTGCCCATATCAGTACCGGTCTTCGCGTTCTTCCAGTCGCCAAGTAAGTTACACTTCCTTGTCCCAATTTGCTTTGCATGTTTCGTGTCGTGGTTGTGCTGATTAGAAGGGCTCGTGCAGGTCGGGGGCTAAGAAGATTGGGCGCCCTTCGGTGTCCAAGATTCCCCCGGCCACTGTCGCGGGAGAAGGTGGTCTCCTTAGGAAGAGGAAGGCCTTCGAGGATGTCGTGACTGCTGAAGTCGTGAAGAAACAGAAGGGCGACGCTGACAACACAGCGACCGGGAGAAGCGCCACGGAGCTAGTTGCTGCGCCGCTCGTCGAAGAGGGGACGGCGACGTGATCAGAGCCAGCGCCAGCTGCATCCACGCCGGAGGTGCCGGCCCCGCGGCCAGCGCCCCTGCTAGGGTGTCAGCGACATTCCCTCGCTTTATGGCGAGGGGGTTTCCAGGCAGTGCGGACGCGCAATCTCTGCAGTTTCCAGAAATCGTGGACACAGAGATTGAGGCCCGCCGTGGGCGCACCTCCTTCACGGTCCCATCGACTGACGCTGTTGAACTTCATAAGATGCTCGGCGCTGCCATTAAGGTATGTCCAGTCCCCGAATTCCTAGTCGCTGAATTTCAGCGGTTGGGAATTGTCTTTATCTTCCTATATTTTCCAGTCATCGAGTTCCTAGTCGCTGAATCTCAGCTACTGGGAACTGGTCTTGGTTTTTCTTCCTTCTCTAGTCCCCGAGTTCCTAGTCGCTGAATTTCAGCGACTGGGAACTGGTCTTGGTTTTTCTTCCTTCTCTAGTCCCCGAGTTCCTAGTCGCTGAATTTCAGCGACTGGGAACTGGTCTTGGTTTTTTCTTCCTTCTCCAGTCCCCGAGTTCCTAGTCGCTGAATTTCAGCGACTGGGAACTGGTCTTGGTTTTTTCTTCCTTCTCCAGTCCCTGAGTTCCTGGTCGCTGAATTTCAGCGACTTGGAACTGGTGATAATTTTCCTCCCGATGCTTAGCTGGTCTTGTTGTTTTGCAGGGGTTGCAGCGGGAGTCGACTGATCGGCAGGCTGCGCGAGAGCGTTTGGAGCATGACTTGCGCGAGGCGCAGGAGGTGAACCGGCAGCTTCAGGAGAGGATCGGTTAGTGTTTGGCGTTGTTCTTCTTTGCTTGTTGTGAGCTGGTTTTATTGAATACTTTGACATCTCCACTTGCAGACGGTTTCCCGGCTGAGGTCTCCAAAGCCCGTGAGGGGTATGTCCCACTCGCGGAACTGGACGCGGCGAATGAGCGAGTGGCCTTCTTGGTCAAGGAGTTGGAGGATGCTAAGGCGGCCTCAATTTCTTCGGAAGAACGGGCGAAGGCTGCCGTCGTTGCCGCTGAAGAGGAACGCAAAGCCGCGGACTCCATCATCGTGGGACTGCATAACGACCAGGCCTCCTTGGAGAAGCACGTCAAGGAGAATTGCCGCAAGCTGCTTGGTGAGTTTCTGTCATTGCTTTTGCCTTTTGTCCGGTCCCCGCTTTGGGGGTTTCATTATTTTGCTGATATCTGACTTTGGAGCTGTGGTAGGCCAAAGCGACCCGGTGGTGCAGACTTATACTGCTTCGCAGTGCGTAACTGCCGTGGTGAATGCGGCCACAGCCTCGGCGTTGTGTGTCCAGGCGGCTCTCCAAGGCATGTCTCCCTCCGAAGTCATCCCTAGGGGGCTCACGGAGGTGTGGCGCTATCTGGAGGAGGTGCCCGCGGTTGTGGAGTGGATGACGCGCTCGGCGTTTAGACGCGGGGCCGCCACGGCGTTGAGCTTGGGTCTCGCGCATTTCCTCGACGACTTCGATCTTGACGATGTCACGAGTGGCTATCCCTCGGCGACCGGCACGGTGGAGATGTCGGAGTTGCTGAAGCTGACCGCGAAGGCCGCTCCTTATGTTGATCTTGTCTTGGCGATGGGGGATCTACTGACGTACCAGGAGACGGTGTTGGCGCCTGGCGACCCCGAACCGAAGCACCGCGACATGAAGTCGGAGCATCCCTTCCGGTCGTCATTAGCGAAGTCGCTGACCATGTATCCGCCGAACCCGTGGCAGCCCTTTGTGCGCGTCAAGGGTGGTGGTGCTTCTTCTTCGTCAGGGCCTGTGTAATGAGCAAATGTAAAAGTTGTAATAGATGCCAGGTGGCGAACATTTGTATGATTTTTGTAACCCGTGTCGTAGGCACTTGGTCGACTTGTGTTTTATTAAGGCAGTGTTTTGTTCAACAATTTGAGCGAGTCCCCGAGCGCGTCCGCCCTTTAATGGGGTATAACTCGACTATGTATTTCTATGTGTTTGCCTTGTTTTTGCGTTTGTTTTTGCCCCTCGCGTCTCCTGAGCGGCGAGTTCCCGAGTGCGGGTGAGGTTCGTTTGTGAACGAGTCCCCGAGCATTGTGCTAGACCGTATTGGTCGTGATCCTGTTGCAGGTTATGAATGCGTTGTTTGTAACGCGTCTCCTCCCCTGGCCCGGAGAGCCAGTCGCTTGGCGAGCCCTAGGCAGCTCTCTTACTGGGTGTGTTCCCGAGCCGCGTGGGGTCCCCGTTTTGCGGAGTCCCCGTGCGTGGTACTTAACCGTTCGAGTCGCTTTGCACGAGGGTGAGAGGGACAGGTCGCTGTGAGAAGCGTGTGTCGGATGTCTTGGCCCGGCGGGCCAGTCGGGCTAGGCGACTCCAATGGCGGCTCCGGGTTGGCGTTTTTCGTGGACGACCCAAGGCCCGGATTTTTCCGGTGCCCTTGTGCCGCACTACTTGGTCGTGCCGGTCGCTCGACCAGAGGTTGACTTCCGTAGGTAGCATATTGCTAGTATGTACGAGTGCGAGTGGCACAAGAATATGGCGAGTGGACACAATTTGTGCGATCCGAATGAATTTCATTATATATGCCGATGGAGTACAGTGTGAGGTTCTAAGTATAGAACTTTCTGAGGAGGTTTACATTCCATGGCCTCCCGACCTCCAATTGGCCGTCACCCCGTATGTCGATGAGGTAGTAAGCATCGTTGCCAAGGACTCGGCTTATGGCGAATGGCCCCTCCCATGGGGGGGATAGCTTGTGCATGCCCTTTTTATCTTGGACCAGTCGTAGGACCAGGTCGCCTTCCTGGAAGGTGCGAGTTTGCACTCGGCGGCTGTGATAGCGGCGAAGTCCCTGCTGGTATATGGCGGTGCGGGAGCGAGCCAGGTCGCGTGCTTCGTCGAGTTGATCAACGCTGTCTTGGCGGGCGGTTTTGTTGGCCGCCTCAACGTAGTTGGCGATTCGAGGGGAGTCGTGCTCCAGGTCTGTTGGCATTACGGCCTCAGCGCCGTACACCATGAAGAAAGGCGTGAACCCTGTTGATCGGTTGATGGAGGTGCGGATCCCCCATATCACAGAGCGGAGCTCGTCGACCTAGCATCCTGGGGTGCGCTCGAGGGGCACCTGTAGTCGCGGCTTGAGACCGTGGAGGACGCTCTGGTTGGCGCGTTCTGCTTGGCCGTTTGACTCCGTGTGGGCGACTGATGCGAGATCGAGTCGTATGCCGTGCTCCTCACAGAATTCTGCCATGGCCCCCTTGGCGAAGTTGGTGCCGTTGTCTGTGATGATGCTGTGTGGGTAGCCGTACTGGTAGATGAGTTCACGGAGGAACTTGGTAGCCGTCTTGCCGTCGCACTTCTTGATCGGCTTGGCCTCCACCCATTTGGTGAACTTGTCGACTGCAACCAGGAGGTGAGTAAAGCCCGATGGGGCCTTCTTGAACGGGCCGACCATGTCCATGCCCCATACACTGAATGGCCACGTGATGGGGATAGTCTTGAGCGCTGAACCAGGAAGGTGCTTCTGGTTGGCGTACTTCTGGCATCCGACGCATCTTTGGACAACGTCGGTGGCGTCGGCGTGTGCGGTGAGCCAGTAGAAGCCGTGCCGCATGGCCTTGGCGACTAGCGACTTGGCGCCGGTGTGATGGCCGCAGTCGCCGGCGTGGATGTCCTGGAGGATCTTGCGGCCTTCCTCTGGCTATACGCAGCGCTAGAACACGCCGGTCACGCTACGCTTGTGGAGCTCGCCGTTGATGATGACGAAGGATTTGCAGCGGCGTACGACCATTCACGCCTCTGTCTCGTTGCTCGGTAGGAGTTTGTGTTCCAGGAAGGCGGCGTATGGCGTTGTCCAGTCGCTAGGTTCCACAACCATGGCGACTAAGGCCGGTTCTGGTTGTAGTGGAATCCCAATGTCGATCTCCTTCGGTGGGCTGATGGAGGGCTTGTGGATGATGTCGAGGAAGACGCCTACTAGTGGCGTCTATCGAGCCGACCCGATGCGGGAAAGTGTGTCCGCCTCCTCATTTTACGCCTGTCGATCCACTCGACGGAGTAGCCGTCGAAGTGTCCTCCCAGTTGGTCGACGGCCTGGCGGTATGCTATCATTGTTGGGGAAACAGCGTCGCATGTCCCAGCCACTTGGCCGGCGACTAGGTCGGAGTCGCCGTAGCATCGTAGGCGATTGATGTTCATCTCCTTGGCGGCTCTCATGCCGTGGAGGAGGGCCTCGTATTCCGCCACATTGTTGGTGCAGGGTGTGAAGTTGAGGTGGAGCACGTAGCGGAGCTTGTCTCCTTTGGGAGAGGTCAGTATGACCCCAGCCCCCGCGCCGTCGGCGTTCTTGGAGCCGTCGAAGTGGAGCAACCAGTAGTGGAGGTATGGGAGCTTCTCTGGCTGCTGTGCCTCTTCCTAGTCGGCGAGGAAACCGGCCAGGGCCTGCGACTTGATCGGTTTTCGGGGCTCGTATTTGATGTTGTGGACACCGATCTTGACGGCCCACTTGGCGACTCGCCCAGTCGCATCGTGATTGCGTATGATGTATTGCAGGGGCGTGGAGGATACCACCGTTATTGGGTGCTCCTGGAAGTAGTGCGGGAGTCACCGCTGTGCTTGGAATACCGCGTACACCAGTTTTTGGTATTGCGGGTAGCGGTGTCGTGAGTCTGTTAAGACTTCGCTGATGTAGTATACTGGACGCTGTATGGGGCGCTCCTTGCCCTCTTCTGGTCGTTCGACGACCATCACGGCGCTGACGACCCGATTGGAGGCCGCGACGTAGACGAGCATTGGCTCTCTATCGAGTGGCACGGCGAGTAGTGGTGCCGCGAGTAGCACTTCTTTGAGTGCTTTCAGTGTGTTGTCGGCCTCTGCGTCCCATTGGAACGTTGGGTTCTTGTGCATCAGGCGGTATAGGGGCATTTCCTTCTTGCCTAGTCGGGGGATGAAGCGACTGAGAGCCGCGACTCGCGCGATGGTGTCGATCTTGGTGGGGTTGGCCTCAATGCCTCTCTTGGAGACTACGTACCCCAAAAGTTGTCCAGTGGGTACGCCGAAGGTGCATTTTCCGGGGTTCAGCTTGATGTTGTACCTCCGCAGATTTGCGAAGGTTTCTGCTAGGTCGGCGAGCAGATCATCCTGACGGGTGGATTTTACCACCACGTCGTCGATGTAGACATGGATGTTGCGGCCAATTTGGCTCACTAGACACTCCTGCATGCACCTCTGATATGTGGCGCCTGCGTTCTTGAGGACAAATGTCATGGCCGTGTAGCAGAACACGCCGAATGGCGTGATGAACGCCGTCTTCTTCTCGTCTTCGACCGCCATCTTGATCTGGTTGTAACCAGAGTAAGCATCGAGAAAACACAGCGACTCCGATCCCGCGGTCGAATCGATGATCTGATCGATGCGCGGTAGGACAAACTCCTCCTTCGGGCAGGCGCTGTTGAGGTTGGTGTAGTCTATACACATTCTCTAGGTGTTGTTCTTTTTGAGAACCAGGACTGGGTTTGCCAGCCACTTGGAGTACTTAATTGGCCGGATGAAGCCTGCGGCTAGCAGGCGCTAGACCTCCTCGGCGATTTCTCGACGGCGTTCTTCATTGAAGGGCCGTAGCGACTGTTTTACTGGTCGCACTTTGGGGTTGGCATTGAGTTTGTGCTCAGCGAGTTCCCTCGGGACACCTGGCATGTCAGATGGCTTCCATGCGAAGATGTCGCGGTTCTCACGGAGGAACCCGATGAGAGCGCTTTCCTACGCGGGGCTCATATGCGCCCCGATGGTGACCGTCTGGCTGGAGTCGCCTGGGACGAGCTCGACGGTGCGGGTGTGCGTGGTCGCCTCGAACGTGGAGTTCGTGGCGATTGGTTTCTTCAGGATGGTGGGATCGTCCTTGTTGATGTTGCCCGCGTATTTCGCGAGCTCCTCCGCGTGGTCAGTCTCCACGGCGATGACGGTGTCGGCAAGCTTGGCGCCTTTTTCCTCGCATTCCACGGCCATATCGGGGTCGCCGTGGACGTTGATGATGCCGCTCGGCCCGGGAAGCTTCGTCATGTTGTAGGCGTAGTGTGGGGTCGCCATGAACTTTGCGAATGCCTGGCGGCCCAGGACGCAGTGGTAGGGTCTGGCAGCGTCACCTTCCCGATCAGGTACGCCTTCCGACCGGGGACGATGCCGTGGAAGGTCGTCAGTGTTGGCTCGATGGCTGTTTCTGGGAGCTGGAGCCTTTTGAAGGTGTCGAGGTATAGGATGTTGATGGAGCTCCCACCATCCATCAGTGTCTTGGGCAGCCAGTAGTCGGCCACCTTTGGCCTGACCACCAGGGCGACTCACCTTGGATACTCGATTCTTGGCGCGTGGTCTTGGCGACTCCAGGTGATGCTTTGCTCGGACCAGTTTAGGAAGCGGGGGATGTCGACTTGCGTCACCGCATTGACGGCAACCGCGCGGGCAAGTACCTTCTTCTCACGCTTGGTGCCGAGCCCGGTGAAGGTATGGAGCGACCCGACAGCGGTTCCGAAGCCGCCGCCGTTCCTGTTGTCCCGCGGTTGGTTGTTGTTGGGGTCCTCCCTTGCACGTCTTGCCTTCTCGATCTCTTTGAGAGAGTGGCAGTCGGCGGTAGTGTGGGTGGCTGGTTTTCCCTCCCTGCTGTGGTAGATGCAGGGTTGATTAAGCAGGGCGGCGGGGTCGAATTTTGGCCTCGTCGTGTTGTTGGCGTGGTAGTTCCTGATGTCGCGGTAGTTTCCTCCGTCGCGGCAGTAGTTCTTGGAGTCGCGTTGGTCGTAACCAGCGTTGGCGATGAAGTCGACTCGCCCGTCGGTCCGGCGCTTGCCGGTGATGCGGGTGTTGCTGTAGCGCACCAATTGTACCTCGTACTATTCTACGAATAAATAAAGCTAAGTGCCCAAAAACTCTGTGTCTTTTTCTATTTTTTCTGCAATTTCCTCACTCAGGGGTTGTGCCACCCTTTACAACATCGTTCTACGAGCAAATCGCAGTATCCTGAGTAGCTGACACAATATCAATCGAACCCTTGATAAACACCAACCCAGTCGCAACACGCCTGACAGGTTGGCAAGGTGCCGAGATAAACACACGTTAGGCTAACGAAAAGGAACACTCGAAAACTATACAAGCTAACAAGCTCTTCACATATCTAAGGGTATTAAATACACCCAACATAATCATATGAACTTTTACAACACTTATACATCTATGTGCAGGATACAACCTACGCTAGTGCTGCAACAGAAGAACATTCATCTGCTCTTCAAAGAAATCAACGATGTCCTCCGCTGGCTGGTCAACCGCCCGGTAGTGCGGCACCATATTCCAAGTCATCCCTTCAGGCGGGGGCGGCGGTCCAGCGGCAACAGACGCAATGTCCACATCTGGCCGGTGCAGTCGCACCAGTGACAGCGCAGCCTTGGCACCTGCGAACTTGCTGCCGCACACACTCGCGGACCACACTTATATCTTGGAATTTTGCCAGCAGAACCAACGTGCTTGAAGGGACGACGTCCAACGGAAACATCATCTGATAAATGTGCCTAAGGCACGACTGCGCCTTCTTCAAGCATTGAAGCACTCGCGAAGCACGATCCTGTAGGGTCGCCAATGCGATTGCACGATCGTGGTCCACCCAAAAATACCCACTGGCCTGCAGCTGCTCCTGGGTCAGGTCATTCATCCGAATGGCCACCCGGTCCTTCTCATCCTGCGGATGACGAGCGCTAACAACTACACCAAGCAAGCAAAAAAGTGTCAGGACAAGGCATCACCGCGACTGACTAAAGGACAAGATGAGAAGACAGAGAACTAACATTTAAACTGCTCATTCAATTGCGCCACTTCCTCCAGGAGATACTTCTCACGGGCAGTGGCCTTCTCAGCTTTCGACTTCCACACATCCGTGTTGCCGCGGACGATGGGCAACTCGCGCTCCAACTGCTTAATGCGGTCACGCAGTCGCGAAAGCAACAATAATTCCTCCACCTTTGAACATGGTTGCGTTGTGGTTTCATCGGTGGGAGGAGAGTCACGAGGACCACTCGAAGGATCACTCGAAGGACCCTAGTTACAATCAAGCAAAAGGAAAATGAGACCAATTATGCATTAATATAAGGAAGGATCGTTCAAATTCGATAAAAAGTATTACGGGGCCACACCCCCACAAAATCATGGTTCAGACAAAAGGCTAGCTACAACTATTACAAATGGCGACTAAGCATGCTTCTTTGACTTCGACTTCGACTTCGGGGGCTTCATCACATCCGTGGTAGTCTCCGACGCCACGGACTTGCCGATGGTAGCCCTAGAGGCCGCGGTCTTCACTGCCTTTGCTCGCTGCCGCTCCTCAGAGTATTTGGCGATGGTCTCGATAAGTTGAGGCCCGTATTTACCACAGCTACTAGCGAAGGGAGAAAACACTATCTGCTGGCCTCCAACGTCGACAGGCATCGCCTCAAAGACCGCGGCGGGATCCAACTCCATGCCATGGGCTTGCACCATCGCGAGTGCCATGGTAGCACCGACAGACCGTTGGGAGTTCCTAAATTCCATGGGAATACCTCCAGCGAAGGACTCCACCAGGTTATCAAGATTGTCGATTAGCCTAGCCTTGGGCATCAGGTCCTCCCGGAGGCGACTCGACACACCTTTGGCCTTCCCCAATGTCTCTTGGAGGGAGACACTGCGGTCCTCAACGGCAGCCACAACGCGAGCAAGAGCATCCTCGCGACGCAAGGCTTGGGCGTCGAAGCTGAGGCCAGCGGCATCTGAAGAGTACAAGGTATCAGCACAAGAACAAGAAAACCAAGATATGGAAAAACAAAAGGGAAAAGAAGCGCAAGTATCTGAGAGCACCTTCGCAGTCGAGAAAAGTTGTTCCGAAAACAACTTATCCCTCTCAGCAGCGGAAGCGTGTAGGTCTTCCTCACGCTTCCGCGACTCCTGCAGAGCCGCGACTGCCTCATCGCGCCTTTTCTCTGCCGCGGCAAGTCCCATCTCGAGAGAAGGAACGCGACGGAGAAGTTCATTGTGCTCCCCTACAAAAAGGCAGAGCACGACACAACTAAGTTAGCAAAATCTTGCATAAGCAAAGCCAAAAGAGAGGATCACTACAAACCTTCAACTGCACAGTGGTGATTGTCCAGCAGGGCGTGCTGCCGATCCAAAGCAAGGATTTGCTCCGCAAGGCGAGCAGATTCCTTTATAATGAGCTACACCGAGAGAAACAAAAGACTTAGCGTCAACCAAAAGAACAAATTCGACTGCCAACGGCAAAATAACACTTACATGTTCCTCCAGGGACTACGAAGATGCCTGTCAGGCAATCGTCCGTGCAACCATCTGGTGCTCCCCAGCGTGTGGGGAACTCGAAGAATTGGCACTAGAGTGGGCCGCCACGGGAGGAGAAGGAGACCGTGCGGCCACCTCCTTGGCCCTAGAGTCTGCGACTCCGGACTCCTTCACAAATTGGACGTCTTCAGAAGATGATGATGCCGTTTGACTGCAAAAACACGTCCATCACCACTTTAGAAAGGCAACTTCAAAGAAAACCAGACAAACTCGAGGATATTAAAACTCACCAGTTGAATTTCTCGAGATCAAAGGATTCATCCGACGACTCCTTCGACAGTCGCAGCTTCTTCCAAGCGGGGGGAGCCATGGCACGCACAGGAACGACGGGGATGGGCTCCTCTGAAGCAGCAGAAGGACCCTCCGGCATCATCGGCGAGGAGGCGTCAGAATCCTTGCCGCGGGAACACTTGCGAGTGCCGTGGCCACTGGACTCGAGGGCTTCCTCCTCTTCTTCAATTGGGACGGTCGACTCCGACTCGTCCTCTTCCACCGCTTCATGCGGGATAATCCCTTTAGGCAGAGGAGGGAAGTTGGAGGCCACTTTCCAGTCCTACAATCAGAAGAAAACATCAGTAAAAATTAAGCACTTGTCAACCAATCAAAAACTGAAGACTACTTCGCAGAAAACCTCTACCTCAGGTGGAGGGTTGCTGGTATCGAAAGGGGGCACGACCGATTCTCCTGGGAGATCCTCCTTGGCGGTATACTTGGTTACTAGTCGCAACCTCCTATCTACCTCACCCACAGAAATGCCATCCGCAGATATGCGAGTGACATCGCCGGCACCGATCCAGCGGTACATCGGATGGACTCTAGCCTGCAGAGGCTAGATGCGGCGGCGCAGCCACGCGCAAATGAGCGCAGCGCCACCCTCTTCCTTGCCTATGCTGCCTTCGAGATCGCAGACACGCTGATACAGCATCTCCGTCTCCTCGGACTCGGCGGGCATCACGACATTCTTATAGGAGCGCCCCCTCTTGCAAGCCGCCACAGGATCGAAAGGCACGAGTCCGTAGTGCTCTCCGGCGGCCTTCTGGTCGCGGATGTAGAACCACTTATCTCTCTACCCTTGGACAAAAGCGGTGAGCTTGATATCAAAGTAGGTGGAGGAAGAGTCGACGTGGATACCGCAGCCTCCTACATCATAGACTACCGAACCCGACCCCGACTGATGCTTAAGCTTAAAAAGCTTCTTGAAGAGACCGAAGTGTGGCTCAACTCTGAGCCAGCACTCGCAGAGAGTGATGAAATAAGTGAAGGAAATATGCCCTGAGAGGCAATAATAAAGTTGTTATTATGTATTCCTTGTATATGATAGATGTTTATTTTGCATATTATAATTGTATTGATAGGAAACATCAATACATGTGTGTTTAATAAACAAAAAGGGTTCCTAGTTATGCCTCTCTTATAGACTAGCTTGTTGATTAACAAGATGATCAAGGTTTCCTGATCATGGACATTGGATGTTGTTAATAACAAGGTCACAGCATTTGTGAAATGATGTGATGAACATTCATCCGAAGTATAGCATTACCATCAAGTCATTATGTTTATATTGCTATAAAATCATACGAAGTAATCTTTATCCTTAGACCATGAGATCATGTTAATTGCTAACACCGGAAGAGTATCTTGATAACATCAAACATCACACCGTAACAGGGTGACTATAAAGATGGGTTCAGTACTACGAAGGTGTTATGTTGAGGCTCATGGATCAAGAGTGGAATTTGTCAATCTATATGACGGATAGATATACTCTGGGCCCTCTCGGTGATATCACATTAGGATAGCTTGCAAGCAAGCGATGTGATCACTAGAATGTTATATCACGGGAACGAGAAAAGAGTGCATGTCGGTAACGAGATCAAACTAGGTATGGGATTTAGTTACAAGCGTTAAAGGTTCTCACGATCACAGGAGTCATCGTTGAATGTGTAGGAGTCAGTACGGATCTCCAGGTCCCGCTGCTGATTATTGATCGGAGAAGGGTCTCGATCATGTCTGCATTATTCGTGAACCATAGGGTGGCACACTTAAGAGTTACCGGACACCATTTTGGAGCACATATGTTTCAGACGAAAGAATTGCAAAGCGCAGGAATTGTTCTAATAGAAACCGGAAATTGTTTCGGGTGAAATTGCAGAAGGTGGTTCTGCATGTGATATTGAAATATTGCAAGGGGCTATATGTGAATGTTTGTTAATTAAAGTAATTAACAAAATTCTGAATAAATTTAATAACAAGAGTTTTATTAAATGAGAGAGCATTAAATTTGGAGAAATTTAATGCATTTAAAGTGGAGACTTTAAAAGGGAATGTGAAGAGGCATTTTAATGTGGAGGGGTTACCACCACATGAATGGGGCAGGTGAGGGGTCACCCCCCACGCGCCGGCTATGGAGAGAGGGGGCACCCCCTCCTCCTATAAAAGGCCACCCATTCCCTCCTTCATCCTCACACCTCCTTGTGAAGGATCTCTCTCCCCCTCTAGAATTATTCCCCCATGGTCTCGGATTAGCGAGATACATGTTCCCGATGACATTTTGTCTGGAAGGAGTTGCTGCTTCCGCTGGATCGCTGGAGCGAGGAGGTGGAGGTTGTCCGGTGGCTTGAACGTGTGTGCGAGTGTGGATGCGCTGCTGAGTTGCGGCGCTCGGACTTCCACATGATCTTGAGATCGGCAAGCGTACGACTACATCAACCACGAGTTCCTACTCGTTAACAAAACTCGTTGTCTTCGAGGGTAAGTTCTCCATGGATGTATGTCCACCCGTTGCTCTGTATCTAGTAGATAGATCTTGGCGTATAGTTCTCATCGTAGGAATTTTTTTGTTTTCTATGCTGCGGACCCAACAATAAGAGATATGAAGAATCGAATTTGGGGACATCTGATGCAGTTGGACCCCATAGAAGCAGAGAAGACCCCTAACAAACGGATGTAGGGGGAGAGAGATACCTCGAATGATGAACACAAGGAACATCACTCGGAAACCCGCAGGAGGACGGGGGAATACCTCGTCGCCAAGCACTCGAGAATCATCTTCCGTAGAAGGAAGAGCTCCATCTTGACGAAGATTGTGTAGCTCGGAAGACTTGATGATAGACGCGCGCCAGGAGCCATTGGTGATGCGGGTGCCCGCACCTTTCTTCTTCCCAGCACCGACGGCGCTGGTGCCCACGGCGGTGGTGCCTCCCTTCTTCTTGGCGGCGGCAATGGTGGCTGCAGATCCAGCGGCGGCGCCTCCTTTCTTCTTGCCCATCTTTCGACGGCGGTGAGAGCACAGAAAATAGCTAGGAAATACGCACAGCTGGTCCAGTGCCACAGAGGGGATGAGCGCAAAGGAGCAGAGAGAGCAACAATGGCAAAGGAGGCAGGAGCAAGAAGAGAGATGGGAAAAATTACTGCAGCTGCGCTACTACTTAACCTCCTTGAGGATGTCATCCAACGGCCAGCAGAAACTCTACTGGACGTGTGGTGCACATCGTCATCGACGCGTGGTGAAGGTGAATCACGAACCGTCCCCCACTACTCCCATTACACGCAGAAATCGAGGAGACGCAGTTAAAACCAAAAGATTACGCACACCCAGTCAAATCAAAGTCAGAAAATGGGACCCACCGCTCGTCACGTCCCGTCAAAGCCGCTCATGCGGGCAACTGAAGTCATCACGTTGTTAGCACTTACGTCATAATTTCCAGCAGAAGAACATTTTGATGACTTTAGTCCTTGCTCGAGTCTTCGACTCAACCAAGCACTCGGGGGCTACTCCTAAAAGGAACGCTGGCCGCGCACCCGACAAAATTTTTATGCAGGTATATAAGCTTCACGAAAACCCATCACTCGAATTAACGATTCGATTGTGAACTACAGGTTACTCCCATAGGGAGCGCTGGAAGCACATTCGACTGAAACAAGCAATAAAAGACGACAGCAGTCGCAAAATGTTTTTAGTCCCCACTCGAGTCTACGACTCGAATAGGCACTCGGGGGCTAATCCCATAGGGAGTGCTGGTCACGCACCCTATGATTATCTTTCCTTGTACATCATACTGTGTGTTGATAACATCCACACTCGTAAGCCATGGCGACTCTGCCACATATTTTTCCTACAAATAGATTACGTCTCCTAGGCCACCTGAATCATCTCCGCGATGACAAAAATTTGGATGCCGCGCTTGCAGCGTGAAGATAAGACCTGAATAAGGTCAGGAAACGCATATGGTGCGCACTACCAGAAATATATCCGTGCCTGCGGGTACGATGAACATGCCTTGACGGACACGTCGAGTGCTCACATTTATACACTGGAATTCGACTCTTGTAAGACCTTCGCGGCCTGAGTCGAATTATGCCAGCACTTTTCCGAACTTGAGTCCGGGGACTCGAGTTTGAGTAGATTGCGTTGTTTTGCCCTACGACAGTTAACTGATACCGATACATCGGATAAATCAGGCACGCACATCAAAAATCCCTATGACACAAACAGAACACTCGAAAAAAATGCTCAGTCATGTACTCGAAAGACTAAATAAAGTCTCCAGTCGAATCTGCGATTCCACTAGCCATTCAGGGGCTACTAATATGGGTATACCCTACAAGTACTCGAGTTTTGTATATACGGTCCAGATACGGTAGAATCCCATGGCGTTGCCAAGGCCCAATGCAGAATTCGGGTGACCCACGGACTCTCTGATTGCTTGTGGTGCAAGAAGAAGCTTAAGATAGAAAGTTCTAGGACAAACCCTAATCTGTAACCGACTCAACCTGCTACCCGAGACCTAACCTATCTATATAAAGGCTAGGAGGGGGCGGAGAGGAGGACAATCACAACCCTAGTTTCTACAACCATCGCCACGTTGCATCTGCGCACCCCCTGTAACTTTTGACTCCCTCGATAATTCCAAGAGCAGACAGGCAGGAGTAGGGACCTCTACGAGGCCTGAACCTGGGTAAACCTTGCGTCCCTGTGTGCTTATTTTCTAGCCGATTGATGCCTCCATCGCTCCCTCCTTCTCCAAAACCCAAGTCCATAACAATGGGCATTGACGAGTTAAACCCTCGTCACTTAGGCTTCATAAAATTTTGTTTTTTCTTCTTCTGAGAGTGCTTGAACTAATTGACATGCATGGTCAACCCATCCAGCCTTAATCCTTTCCTCCTCTTGTACACATCTGACCATCATTTTATCCATGCCCCATTTAGAATCCACTGCATTGTAATTGATGGTGAACGGAGAGAACTCTATGGGAAAGGATGACATAATAAAATGGACAAGAAAACCTTCAAAGATTTCCATTTCCATTGTCTTTAGTTTAGTGGTCATGTTAATCTTCCTAATGATATGCTCTCTCAGACTCCCAGTTGGATCATACGTCTCAACAATAAGCCTTTTAATAAGACTTGTTGCATAAATTTTGCATGATCCCTTAAATTGGTCCTCAATCTTTCCAACGTAACCCTTGGTAGTCCGAGAGCTTGTAACAGCTCCCCTCATAATTTGAGTGATGGAGCCCTTAATGATCATGAGGCACTTATGATTTGAGTCCTCCCACTTAGTTTTCTCATCATCATAAACCCTTTTCAAGGCACCATAATCTTCATCACCTTCAACGGGTGCTATAGGAGGATCTTTAAGGAGGGAATAATCAATATTCAACAAAGCCAGAGTGATCTCAAGCTTCTCCTTCCATGTACCAAAATTGCTACTAGTCAACTGTTCTATACCATTAATAATTCTGGCAATTTGAGAGGCATTAGATGCTATAAAAGGAAAACAAATACTTTGAGTAAGCATCTCCATTTTTGATTTTCTTTTATTATTCTAGTCCACATAAGATTTGTCTAGAAATAGACATGATCAATCAAATTTTGTGATCAAAACATCCGCCGATCAGCTTTAGCTAAAATGATATATATATAAGCCACACTTAATTCGATCCTCTCATATATAGAATTCTTTCATCAATCTGGTACACATCAGCTTTGGCCAAAAGTGAACCAGACCAGTAACATTTCATGGTCAAAATGTCTATTAATCAGTTTTGGCCAGAATGATAGACATAATCCATGCTTAATTTGAGGATTTACAAACTTAATTTTGCAGCAAAACAATATCACCATAATTTATTTGAAAACATCATAAAAGAATCAACTAAGCATAATAAAATACATTAATATTACTTAAGTATGACACATAATTGCATGAAAAAGGAATAAAATATCACACAATCATCTTTCATAATTGGCATAATAAAATATGCCAAATATATTTAGCCCCAAAACTTATTTATATTAGCCCTAACTCGTAAAGAATTAGTTCTTAAATTTTTATTAATTATTTGGGACCAAAAATAAATTTTGCCCCAAAACCCTAAAACCCCTTTTTATTTTTTATTTCAATAGAAAAGTAATACATGAAGGGTTCCGTAGCAGAAAACAAAAAATTTCTATTTACTCGAACACTAATACCAGGATCTATACTATGTAGACATAAGTAACAGAGAAGGAATACAGTATTCATACCTTTGCAGAGGGAGGCGCGCCTTACGCAGGAAGGCGTATATTGATGAAGACGAGCAGCACCCTAAGTGTGGTGCCTCCGAAGTTTGTCACACGTCCGGTGTAGGGGACGTCAACCGGGCTCCAACCCAGCCGAGCAGCGGAAGAAGTAGATGCCGGATCACTGATCACATGACGGTAGTGTGAAGGTGGAGAACTCAACTACGAGGTCCTCCCCAATATTACGGGGAAGTCCTCAGCAGATGAGAGAGAGAGAATGAGAGGAATGGGTGTCCTCCAAGGGGGAGGGGGGTCCCTTTATATAGTGGGAGGGGGTGCACCACCCAAGGGCCAGGCGGGGTGGGACTAATCCCCACACCCGTCGGCCACCTTGGGGGAGCCGCTGGCCCTAGGTGGGCCCCACTGGGGCGGCCCACTAGCCCTAGGCCGGCTGGCCCCAACTCCCTAGGCGCCTTGCCCACTTGGGCCTCCCTTCGGGTGAGGCCCATTAGCAATATAGTGCATTCAAAAATAAAATAATATATATATTTAATATTAATTCTCCAATTAACATTCAAATATACATATTATATTATCTCTTCACTCCGGAACAACTTTTGGACCCCTTTCCGATCTCCATCGGATGTTACCGAAACTATTCTGGTCTCTCTCTATTTCTCATACGATGCCTCATCTACCCTAAGCGTCTCTACCCTTAAGTGTGACATCCTTCGGTTTGGAAACACTCCGGACATGACAGAGACCACTCTCATATCAATGATCAACAGAGGGACCTAGATGGCCATGTGACCCCCGTGCGTTTCATGAATACAATCGCTCGAACCGTGAGATAGTCGTTCCCCATTCCCTTTATCTCTCGATACCTAATTCATCCGAGACTTGATCTTTGGTATCTGAATACCTTAGTTTAATCTCGTTACTGATGAACTTGTTTTCTCGTTCTCATGTCATTGCATTATGTGACCTAGTCACATGCTTGCAAGCTTCATTAATGCAATGTCACCGAGATGGCCACATGTATCTGTCCATTACACAGACTAGACAAATCCTGGTCTTGATATGTACTCCTTTACGCATCCCTTCGGAAAACCTGAGTGGCACCTTTTTGGTCACCCTGTTACGAGATGACTCTTGATAACCATCTAAGCTTCTTCCAGAATGGTGATTTGCATTACCTCACAGTCAAAGGATCGGGTTACGAGGTTCTCTGTGTTTTATCATCAATGGTGAACTTTGTAACTAGATCTCATGAAGATATAACGGTCGGATGTTTGTCTATCATGTTATTCAACTAATAACATGACCTCATTGTCAGTTGGCATAAATGCCCATGGTCTTGAAACATAGACCATCCTTATGACCAATGAACTAGTTCACTAGAGGTAACTAGAGACACGGTTTGTTTACATACCACACATGTATTAACGTTTCGTATTAACATAGTTATAACACAGTATGAAACGTATTATGAACATATAGGAGAAGTATCAAATAATACACTTTATTATTTGCCTCTAGGGCATAACTCCTTCAGTCTTCCACTTGCACTAGAGTATAAACAAAACTAGTTTACAATAGGCAGGATTCTAACACCAATGGAATCTCGGTGTTGTTCATGCTTGTCTAGATGGAGAGCTTTCGTCAACGGATCTGCTACATTCAGTTCTGTATCTACTTTGCAAATCTTGACTTCACCTTCGTCAACGTTCTGCCGGCTAACGTGAAATCTAAGCTTGATGTGTTTGGCCGTGGAATGAGTTCTTGGTTCCCATGCATTTGCAATAGCACCCTTGTTATCACAATAGATCGTCATGGGGTCTTGCGCATTGGAAAAAACTCCCAGTTTGATGACGAAATTCCTTAGCCAAACAACTTCATTTGCTGCATTAGCTGTAGCAATGTATTCAGACTCCATTGAAGATTGTGCCACCATCGGCTGCTTCTTGCTCTTCTAGCTTACCGCCCCACCATTCACCAAGAAAACAAATCCTGTTTGAGACTTCGAGTCATCATGATCTGAATTCCAGCTCGCATCTATGTAACCTGTTACGTTTAGAGCTTCATCATTTCCTCCATAGATTAGGAACATATCCTTTGTTCTTCTCAGATATTTTAGGATATTTTTCACAGTTGTCCAGTGATCCGGTCCTGGATTACTTTGATATCGGCTTGTCAAACTAAGAGCCAATGCCACATCAGGTCGGGTACTAAGCATTGCATACATGATAGATCCTATGGCTGAGGCATAGGGGATGTAAGACATCTTTTCTCTATCATCATCCGTTACAGGACATTGAGTCATACTCATTTTGCAATTCTTCATCATAGGTGTAAAACCCCTCTTGGTGTTTTCCATTTTGAACCTCTTCAAAATCTTATCTATGTAAGTACTCTAACTCAATGCTATTAGGTGTCTTGATCTATCTCTATAGATCCTGATTCCTAATATATATGCAGCTTCACCTAGATCCTTCATGGAAAATTGGTTGCTCAAATATGCTTTCACGCTTTTCATAAGATCCACATCGTATCCCATGAGTAATATGTCATCTACATATACTACTAAGAAAACAACCGAGCTCCCACTCGCTTTCTTGTAAACACAGAACTCCTGTTGGTTTTGGACAAATCCAAAACTCTTGATCACTTGATCAAAACGTTGGTTCCAGCTCCGAGATGCTTGCTTCAATCCATAAATGGAACTTTGAAGTTTGCATACCTTTCCAGCATCCTTAGGATTGACAAAACCTTCTGGTTGCATCATATACAACTCTTCATCAATGTGACCATTGAGGAATGCGGTCTTGACATCCATCTGCCAAATTTCATAGTCGAAATGTGCATCAATTGCTATTAAAATCCTGACAGCCTTAAGCATCACTACAGGAGAATAAGTCTCATCGTAATCAACTCCTTGAATTTGTCAAAAACCCTTTGCGACAAGTCGATCTTTATGAATGGTCACATTACCATTCGCATCTGACTTTTTCTTAAAGATCCATTTATTTTCCACGGCCTTGAGGCCTTCTAGAAGATCCACCAAGGTCCAAACTTGGTTTTCATGCATGGATCCTATTTCGGATTTCATGGCTTCTAGCCATTTCTCGGAGTCAGCACTATCCATAGCTTCTTTGTAGTTTGCAGGTTCTTCCTGATCATCTAAGATGACAGACATCACAAGGCTACTGTACCAATCTGGAGTGGCACGAACCCTTGTAGACCTGCGAACCTCAGGAGTCTCGATGTCATTGTTTTGATCAGCATCAATAGGCTCTTCTTCCATACTGGAGGGCAGTTTCGGAACAGCTTCCATTGTGCTACTCGGAATACGGAGAGAAGGGTCAACAATTTCATCTAACTCAATTTTCCTTCCACTCACTCCTTTTGCAAGAACCTCTTTTTCGAGAAAGGTGCCAGTTTTTGCGACAAATGATTTTCCTTCGGCTTGGTTGTACAAAGTATACCCAACGGTTTCCCTTGGGTATCCCACAAAGATACATTTTTCCGATTTGGGTTCGAGTTTGTTAGGCTACAGTTTCTTAACGTAAGCCTCACAACCCCAAACTTTCAGAAATGACAACAATGACTTCTTGCCATGCCATATCTCATATGGGGTTGTCTCCACGGATTTGGATGGGGCTCGGTTTAAAATAAAAGCGGCGTTTTCTAACGCGTATCCCCAAAAAGACACAGACAGATCAGTTAAAGACATCATGGACCGTACGCTATCCAATAGGGTTCGGTTACGACGTTCCAACACACCATTACACTATGGTGTTCTGGCTGGCGTAAGCTGTGGTATAATCCCACAGTCCTTCAAGTGCATGTTAAACTCATAACTCAAATACTTGCCTCCTCGATCCGATCGAAGGTGCTTGATTTTCTTGTTAAGTTGATTCTCTACCTCTTTCTGAAATTCCTTGAACTTTTCAAAGGTTTCAGACTTGTGCTTCATTAAGTAGATACATCCATATCTGCTCAAGTCATCAGTAAAGGTAACAAAGTAACGATAACCATTGCGTGTTGAGACACTCATTGGTCCACATACATCCGTGTGTATGATCCCAAGTAGGTCTATAGCTCTCTCCACTATTCCGGAGAATGGTGTCCTGGTCATCTTGCCCATGAGGCATGGCTCACATGTATCAAGGGATTCAAAATCCAATGATCCAAGAAGCCCTTCTGAATGAAGCTTCTTCATGTGCTTTATGCCAATATGACCAAGACGGCAATGCCATATGTACATGGAATTATCGTCACTGTGCTTACAACGTTTAGCATCAACACTATGGATGTGTGTATCACAATCAAGATCAAGTAAGAATAAACCATCACGTACAGGTGCATGAACATAAAAAACATCATTCATATAAATTGAACAACCATTTGTTCCTGATTTAAACGAATAACGGTCTTGTAACAAGCAAGACCCACTCACAATATTCATACTCAGTGCGGGTACATAATAGCATTTATTCAAAATCAACAATAATCCTGACGGTAGACGCAGATGCAGGGTGCCGACGACCATCACTTCGACTTTCGAACCATTGCCTATGCGCATCGTCACCTCGTCCTTCCTGAGGCACCTCCTACTCTGCAGATCCTGCTGAGAGTTACAAATGTGAGCAACAAATCCGGTATCAAATACCCAGGTGTTACTCCTGCGCTTGTAAGGAATACATCAATGACATGTATATCATATATACCTTTGTCCGGAATGGCTGTCTTGCCAGCTTGCTTGTCTTCAAGGTACTTGGGGCAGTTGCGTTTCCAGTGCCCATCCCCTTTGCAGTAGAAGCACGAAGTGCCGGGCTTAGGGCCAGGCTTGGCAGCCTTTGAGGTGCTGGGAACAAACTTGCCATCCCTCTTAGGCTTTTTACCCTTGCCTTTTCCCTTTTGCCCTGGTTTCTTAAAGTTGGTGGTCTTGTTGACCATCAGCATCGTGTGCTCCTTCTTGATTTCAACCTCAGTAGTTTTGAGCATGGAGAACACCTCAGCAAGGGTCTTAGTCATCCCTTGCATGTTGTAGTTCATCACAAAACCCTTATAGCTAGGGGCAACGAATGCAACACCCTATCTATAGCGAGTTCCTCCGGGATTTTGCAATCCAGGTCGTTTAAGCGTTTAACATAGCCAGACATTTTGACCACGTGCTCACTAATACTGTTGCGCTCTTCCATTTTAGCAGATAAGAAGAGCTCGGAAGCATCATACCTCTATGCACGAGCCTGTGGAGCAAAGACAGCCTTGAGCTCCTCAATGATCTCAAAAGCATTCATCTTCTCAAAATGCTTTTGAAGCTCCGGGTCCATGGCATAGAGAATTCCACTCTGGATGAGGGAGAAATCATCCGCCTTGGACTGCTAGACATTCTTTTCGTCCTCAGAGGCGGAATCTAAAGGAAATATGCCCTTAGAGGCAATAATAAAGTTGTTATTATGTATTCCTTGTATATGATAGATGTTTATTTTGCATGCTATAATTATATTGATAGTAAACGTCAATACATGTGTGTTTAATAAACAAAAAGGGTTCCTAGTTATGCCTCTCTTATAGACTAGCTTGTTGATTAACAAGATGATCAAAGTTTCCTGATCATGGACATTGGATGTTGTTAATAACAAGGTCACAACATTTGTGAAATGATGTGATGAACATTCATCTGAAGTATAGCATTACAATCAAGTCATTATGTTTATATTGCTATAACATCATACGAAGTAGTCTTAGTCCTTAGACCATGAGATCATGTTAATTGCTGACACAAGAAAAGTATCTTGATAACATCAAATGTCACACCATAACAGCGTGACTATAAAGGTGGGTTCAATGCTATGAAGGTGTTATGTTGAGCCTCATGGATCAAGAGTGGAATTTGTCAATCCCAATGACGGATAGATATACTCTAGGCCCTCTTGGTGATATCACATTAAGATAGCTTGCAAGCAAGTGATGTGATCACTAGAATGTTATATCACGCGAACGAGAAAAGAGTGCATGTCGGTAACGAGATCAAACTAGGTATTTGGATACCGATGACCGAATCTCGGACATGTATTATATCATGATACAAAGGGATTAAATTACTAGCGTTAAAGGTTCTCACGATCACAGAAGTCATCGTTGAATGTGCAGGAGTCAATATGGATCTCCAGGTCCCGCTTCTGATTATTGATCTGAGAGGAGTCTCAATCATGTCTGCATTATTCGTGAACCGTAGGGTGACACACTTAAGGGTTGCTGGACACCATTTAGGAGCACATATTTTTACTCAAAAGTTTTGCAAAGCGTAGGAAATGTTTCGATAGAAACCGAAATTGTTTCGGGTGAAATTGCAGAAAGTGGTTCTACATGTGATATTGAAATGTTGCAAGGGGTTTTATGTGAATGTTTGTTAATTAAAGTAATTAACAAAATTCTGAATAAAATAAATAAAAGAGTTTTATTTCATTAGAGTTGCATTTAATTTGGTGGAAATTAAATACATGTGAGTGGGATTTTGGGTGGAGGCCATGTTTATGTGAGTGGAGGTTCACCACATGAATGAAGGAGGGGAGGAGTCCCCCCCCTCATGCGCCGGCTATGGGAGGGTAGGGGTCTCCCTCCCTCCTATATAAAGCCCCTCTCTCCCCTCTCACAAAACACACCTCCTCATGAAGGATCTCTCTCCCCCTCTAGATATTCCCCCATGGTCTCGGATTAGCGAGATACATGTTCCCGGTGGCCTTGCGTCTGGAAGGAGTTGCTGCTTCCGCTGATTCGCTGGAGCGAGGAGGTGGAGGTTGTCCGGTAGCTTGGACGTGTGTGCGAGGACGGATGCGCTGCTGATTTGCGACGCTCGGACTTCCACACGATCTTGAGATCGGCATACGTATGACTACATCAACCACGAGTTCCTACTCGTTAACAAAACTCGTTGTCTTCGATGGTAAGTTCTCCATGGATGTATGTCCACCCGTTGCTCTGTATCTAGTAGATAGATCTTGGCGTATAGTTCTCATCATAGGAATTTTTTTGTTTTCTATGCTGCGGACCCAACAGTGGTATCAGAGCCTGATCTATGCGTAGGTGCTTTGCACGGGTAGTACACATATGTTTATATGTGGGCGATGATGATCATGTTATTGCATCTTCTATGTATTTTGGATATTGGTTGCATAGTGGGATGAAGCGGCCCGTACCAACCTTACATGTCATCGTACATGAGACCGGTTCCACGACTGACATGCAACTAGTTTTGCATAAGTGGCTAGCGGGTGTCTATCTCTCCTACTATAGTCAATATCTGATTTACAACGAGTTGCTAATAACTTGGTTATCCTCGTTGTGGTTCATGTTCGTAGGTAAGACCGGTTCTTTCTCCGAAAGCCCTAAGCCACGTAAAACTTGCAATTGATAAATTAGAGGCGTCTAGTTTAGATCGTTGCTAGGCTAGTGTCTTGATATCGTATTGTTGTAAGTAGATGTATGATAGATACTCTTACAACTCACTTAACGTGTAAGTTCCATAGACCTTGGCCTTACACACAAAGGAATGATAGAGATCATACCACGATGCAAATGATAGAGATCAAATGCATGGACCGTATCATCTCACTTCACACATTAGATGTTAGCATCTTATATTGCTAGTTTGGCGCTTTTGGTAGCATTATAAGATGATCCCTCATTTAGATATCAGGATAAAATGTGTTCTTCCTTAAGTATGCACTGTTTTGTGGATTGTGTTTTGAGGCATCACGTGATGATCTGGTGTTTTCGACTCTACGCTTTCATACAACGGGTGTAAGACAGTTTTACACACACGAATACTAAGGTTCTTACTTGGCGAGCCTAGCATGTACAGACATGGCCTCGGAACACACACCGAAAGGTTAAGCATGAGTCATATAGTTGATATGATGCCCATATAGATGCTCGCCTTTGAAGCTACACCGACTCATGTGATGATCGGACTTGGTGTAGTGGATTTGGTGCATGTAATCACCCAAAAGGACACGAGGGATATCGTTTTTGAGTGGGAGTTCATTAGTAATTTTGATTAGTTGAACTCAATCTATCATAAACTTAGTCTAAATATACTTTACAAATTCTGTTGTAGATGGCACCACCTACTTTTAATTTCAATGTGTTCATGGAGAAAGAGAAGCTTGCTGCGAGTGGTAGCAACTTCACCAACTGGGCTATGAATTTGAGGATTCTCCTCACTGATGCACAAAAGCAATATGTGCTAGAGGCGCCGCTAGGCCCCCCACCAGCTCCTGATGCCCCTGACAAGGAAAAGAATGTCTATATAACTCAGGAGGACCACAACTTAGTTCATTGCGGCATACTGTATGGGCTAGAGCCAGAACTTCGAAAACGTTTCGGAAATGTCAATGCCTTTGATACCATGGGAGAATTGAAAATGATTTTCGATACCCATGCTGCCGTAGAGAGTTATAATGCTTCTGAAAAGTTCTTTAGCTGCATGATGGAGGAGAACAGCTCCGTTAGTGAGCACGTACTCAAAATGTCTGGGTACACCGATAAGCTTGTGTCCTTGGGAATAACGATTACCATTGATTTAGGCATACATAGTGTTCTCCAATCTCTGCCACCTAGCTACAAGAGCTTCGTGATGAACTATAATATGCAGGGCATGAAGAAGTCTCTTCCCGAGCTTCTGTCAATGCTTAAGACTGCAGAAGTGGAGATTAGGAAAGAACATCAAGTGTTGATGATCAATAAGACCACCGGTTTCAAGAAGGACAAGAAAGGCAAGCAGAAGGGAAAGAAGGGCGGCAAATCTGTTGCCGCACCTGAAAAGAAACCCCGAGCTGGCCCTAAGTCTGACACCGAGTGTTACTATTGCAAGGGGACTGGCCATTGGAAGCGCAACTGCCCCAAGTATTTGGCGGACAAGAAGGTCGGCAAAGCAAACAAAGGTATATGTGATATACATGTTATTGATGTGTACTTGACTAGTACTCGCAGTAGCACCTGGGTATTTGATACGGGAACGGTTGCTGATATATATAACTCAGTTCAGGGGATGCGGAACAAGCGACAACTAGCAAGGGATGAGGTCACGATGCGGGTCAGCAATGGATCAAGAGTTGATGTGATCGTTGTCGGAACGCTGCCTCTCCATATGCCGTCGGGATTAGTTATAAACCTAAATAATTGTTATTTGGTGCCTGCACTGAGCATGAACATTGTATTCGGATCGTGTTTGATGCAAAGTGGTTATTCGTTTAAGTCTGGAAACAATGGTTGTTCGATTTATATGAATAATATATTTTATGGTCATACACATGTGTTGAATGGTTTATTTCTGTTGAATCTCGATAGTAGTATTACGCATATTCATAATGTTGATGCTAAAAGGATTAAACTTGATAATGATATATCTGCATATATGTGGCACTGCCATCTAGGTCATATTGGTGTTAAACGCATGAAGAAACTCCATTCTGATGGACTTTTGGAATCACTTGATTTTGAATCATTTGATACATGTGAGCCATGCCTTATGGGCAAGATGACTAGAACGCCGTTTTCCGGTTCAATGGAACGAGCGACAGATTTATTGGAAATCATACATACTGATGTGTGTGGACCAATGAGTGTGTCGGCGCGAGGTGGATATCATTATTTTGTTACTTTCACGGATGATTTGAGGAGATACGGGTATATCTATTTGATGAAACATAAGTCTGAAACCTTTGAAAAGTTCAAAGAATTTCAGAATGAAGTGGAAAATCATCGTAACAGAAAGATCAAATTTCGACGGTCCGACCGTGGAGGAGAGTATCTTAGTTACGAGTTTAGCATACGTATGAAAGACTGTGGAATAGTTTCACAACTTACGCCTGCCGGAACACCACAACGTAATGGTGTGTCAGACCGTCGTAATCGTACTTTATTAGATATGGTTCGATCTATGATGTCTCTGACTGACTTGCCACTGTCATTTTGGGGTTATGCACTGGAAACCGCTGCATTCACTTTAAATAGGGCACCATCTAAATCCGTTGAAAAGACACCGTATGAATTATGGTTTGGAAACAAACCTAAGCTGTCATTTCTTAAAGTTTGGGGATGTGATGTTTATGTGAAGAAACTTCAACCGGATAAACTCGAACCCAAAGCGGAAAAATGCGTCTTCATAGGATACCCTAAGGAAACGATTGGGTATACCTTCTATCATAGATCCGAGGGCAAGGTTTTTGTTGCCAATAATGGATCCTTTCTTGAGAAGGAGTTTCTCGCGAAAGGTGTGAGTAGTCGGAAGGTAGAACTCGAAGAGGTTATTGAACCTTCTCTTCATGAAATGGCGAGTAGCACAGCACCGGAAGTTGTTTCGGAGTTGACTTCACCAAATGAAGAGAGAGCTAATGATATTGATCATGAAACTCCGAAAGAGGACACTACCAAACCTCGCAGGTCAAGCAGGACACGTGCAGCTCCTGAACTATACGGGAATCCTGTTATGAATTTCATGATTGATGAAATAGATGACCTTGCGACGTATGAAGAAGCGATGATGAGCCCTGATTCCAACAAATGGCTAGAAACCATGAAATCTGAGATGGAATCCATGTACGAAAACCAGGTTTGGACCTTGGTGGACTTACCTCACGATCGAAAGGCCGTTGAGAACAAATGGATTTTCAAAAGAAAAACTGATGCTGATGGTAATGTGACCATCTATAAGGCTCGACTTGTCGCAAAGGGGTTTCGAAAAATTCAAGGAGTTGACTACGATGAGACATTCTCTCCCGTAGTGACGAGGGTTTAACTCGTCAATGCCCATTGTTATGGACTTGGGTTTTGGAGAAGGAGGGAGCGCTGGAGACATCTATCGGCTAGCAAACAAGCACACAGGGGACAAAGGATTTACCCAGGTTCAGGCCTCGTAGAGGTCCCTACTCCTGCTTGTTTGCTCGTGGAATTATCGAGGGAGTCAAAAGTTACAATGATGCGCAGATGAAATCTAGCGAGGGTTGCGAAAACTAGGGTTGCATGTGTCCTCCTCGCCGCCCCCTCCTAGCCTTTATATAGATAGGCTAGGTCTCGGGTAGCAGGTCAAGTCGGTTACAAGTTAGGGTTTTCCCCTTTAAACTTTCTATCTTTAGCTTCTTCTTGTCCTTCAAGCAATTGAGAGTCCATAGGTTACTCGAGTCCCTCCATCCGGGCCTTGGCGACACCGTGGGCCTGTACGTATTTGGGCCGTATATACCAAGCTCGAGTACTTGTAGGGTATACCCATGTCACGAAGCGATGCTTAAGTCGGTTAGGATTATGTTAGCAATTGCTGCATATTTCGATTATGAAATATGGCAGATGGATGTCAAAACTGCATTCCTCAACAGTAATATTGAAGAAGAGTTGTATATGATACAACCTAAGGGTTTTGTCGATCCTAAGGATGCTGATAAGGTATGCAAGCTTCAGCGATCCATCTATGGACTGAAGCAAGCATCCCGGAGTTGGAATCTCCGCTTTGATGAGGTGATCAAAGAGTTTGGATTTGTCCAAACTTATGGAGAGGCTTGTATTTACAAGAAAGTGAGTGGGAGCAATGTGGCATTTCTAATTTTATATGTGGATGACATATTGCTGATTGGAAATGATATAGATCTTTTCAACAGTGTTAAAAGTTATCTAAACAGCAAATTTTCGATGAAAGACCTTGGTGAAGCTTCATATATATTAGGCATTAAAATCTATAGAGATAGATCAAGACGCCTAATTGGGCTATCGCAGAGTACATACCTTGATAAGATATTAAAGAAGTTTAATATGGACAGAAGTAAGAAGGGGTTCTTACCTATGTTGCAAGGCAAGACATTGAGTAAGACTCAAAGTCCGGCTACGGCGGAAGAAAGAGAGATAATGGATAAGATCCCCTATGCCTCAGCCATAGGCTCTATATTGTATGCCATGCTATGTACAAGACCGGATGTGGCACGTGCTATTAGTTTGACTAGTAGGTACCAATCTGATCCAGGTTCGGAACACTGGATAGCGGTCAAGAATATCCTTAAGTACTTGAGAAGAACTAAGGATATGTTTCTTGTATACGGAGGTGAAGAAGAGCTAGTCGCTAAGTGTTATGTCGATGCTAGCTTTGACACTGATCCGGATGACTCTAAGTCTCAATTCGGATACGTATTTCTCTGGAACGGAGCAGCAGTTAGTTGGAGGAGCTCCAAACAACCTGTGATGGCTGGATCAACGACGGAGGCGGAATATGTTGCTGCTTCAGAAGCAGCGCAGGAAGCGGTTTGGATGAAGGAGTTCATAACGGAACTAGGTGTGGTTCCTAGTGCGTTGGACCCAATGGTGATCTATTGTGACAACAATGGAGCCATAGCCAACGCCAAGGAACCAAGGTCTCACAAGAATTCCAAGCATATTAAGCGCCGGTTTTACTCCATCCGTGAGCATGTCAAGGATGGAGATATAAAGATTTGTAAAGTGCACACGAACCTGAATGTAGCAAATCCGTTGACTAAAGTACTCCCTAGGGAAAAACATGATCAACACCAGAACTCCATGGGTGTTAGATTTATCACTATGTAAATTAGATTATTGTCTCTAGTGCAAGTGGGAGGCTGAAGGAAATATGCCTTAAGAGGCAATAATAAAGTTGTTATTATGTATTCCTTGTATATGATAGATGTTTATTTTGCATGCTATAATTGTATTGATAGGAAACATCAATACATGTGTGTTTAATAAACAAAAAGGGTTCCTAGTTATGCCTCTCTTATAGACTAGCTTCTTGATTAACAAGATGATCAAAGTTTCCTGATCATGGACATTGGATGTTGTTAATAACAAGGTCACAACATTTGTGAAATGATGTGATGAACGTTCATCCGAAGTATAGCATTACGATCAAGTCATTATGTTTATATTGCTATAACATCATACGAAGTAGTCTTAGTCCTTAGACCATGAGATCATGTTAATTACTGACACCAAAAAAGTATCTTGATAACATCAAACGTCACACCGTAACAGGGTGACTATAAAGGTGGGTTCAGTGCTATGAAGGTGTTATGTTGAGGCTCATGGATCAAGAGTGGAATTTGTCAATCCCAATGATGGATAGATATACTCTAGGCCCTCTTGGTGATATCACATTAAGATAGCTTGCAAGCAAGTGATGTGATCACTAGAATGTTATATCACGTGAACGAGAAAAGAGTGCTCGGTAACGAGATCAAACTAGGTATTTGGATACCGATGATCGAATCTCGGACATGTATTATATCATGAGACAAAGGGATTAAATTACTAGCGTTAAAGGTTCTCACGATCACAGAAGTCATCGTTGAATGTGCAGGAGTCAGTATGGATCTCCAGGTCCCGCTTCTGATTATTGATCTGAGAGGAGTCTCAATCATGTCTGCATTATTCGTGAACCATAGGGTGACACACTTAAGGGTTGCCGGACACCATTTAGGAGCACATATTTTTCAGACAAAAGTTTTGCAAAGCGCAGGAATTGTTTCGATAGAAACCGAAATTGTTTTGGGTGAAATTGCAGAAAGTGGTTCTACATGTGATATTGAAATGTTGCAAGGGGTTTTATGTGAATGTTTTTTATATTAAAGTAATTAACAAAATTCTGAATAAAATAAATAAAAGATTTTTATTAAATTGAGAGTTGCATTTAATTTGGTGGAAATTAAATACATGTGAGTGGGATTTTGGGTGGGGGCCATGTTTATGTGAGTGGAGGTTCACCACATGAATGAAGGAGGGGAGGAGTCCCCCCCTCATGCGCCGGCTATGGGAGGGGAGGGGTCTCCCACCCTCCTATATAAAGCCCCCCTCTGCCCTCTCACAAAACACACCTCCTCGTGAAGGATCTCTCTCCCCCTCTAGATATTCCCCCATGGTCTCGGATTAGCGAGATACATGTTCCCGGTGGCCTTGTGTCTGGAAGGAGTTGCTGCTTCCTCTGATTCGCTGGAGCGAGGAGGTGGAGGTTGTCCGGTAGCTTGGACGTGTGTGCGAGGACGGATGCGCTGCTGATTTGCGGCGCTCGGACTTCCACACGATATTGAGATCGGCAAGCGTACGACTACATCAACCATGAGTTCCTACTCGTTAACAAAACTCGTTGTCTTCGAGGGTAAGTTCTCCATGGATGTATGTCCACCCGTTGCTCTGTATCTAGTAGATAGATCTTGGCGTATAGTTCTCATCGTAGGAATTTTTTGTTTTCTATGCTGCGGACCCAACAGAATCTGCACGCTTAGCTGGAAGCTCAGCCCCGATGACATAAGTCAACTTGTAGGGGACTAGGAGGATCCTAAGATTGCGGAACCATGTGGTGAAGTTGGTTCCATCAGTTTTCAGCTTGTCCTTCTCGAGGAAAGTGCTAAGGTTGAAGGTGGGTGGGCGAGACATCTACAAAGGATTTGCAAAGTGTTTAGACTATGTTCATAATAATGAGTTCAAGTTTTAACTAAAAGAACTCCCACTTAAACGAACATCCTCTACTCGTTCAGTGATCACATGATCCCTATCCTCTGCACCTCCCCCGATCGTCACGACCATCAGTGCAGTATCAAAGGTGGACATTCCCTAATGTCGATCACATCAACCATGTGATTCATGCTCGACCTTTCGGTCTCTTGTATTCTGAGGCCACGTTTCTCTAACGTGCTAGGCTCGCCAGTCCTAACTTGTGTGTATTTGCAGTGCAACATGGCTTACACCCACTGTATGCGAACATAGATATGTTTGACACCCAGGCCTGTAACCCTGGATCGCCTCATACCGAAGAACTTTCTTGGTGGTGCACACACAAGGGGAATACGATAACTAGAATACTATGAGGGATTATCTTATTATGCTACCGTCTAGTAAGTATACTAGCACAATAAGAAATACTTCTAAAGTGAAGTGTTATGACATGGTTATAGATTTATGATCATCATCAATAGCTTCAATGAGAGTTTCACAAACTTGTCATTGCCATGTTATAATACTTACCCCTATGCAATAATAAAGATAGACGCTTCTATATTAACTATTGCATGTTTTACGCGGCTTTAGGGCTTTCGCAGTAGAACCCTTTCCCACCTACGAACGTCGAGCCACAACATGGATTCAATGATTGCCGTTCTTCTTCCCTTTTCAGGGCCCTCTAGTGTCAATGCCATATCAACTACTGTAGAGAGACAGACACCCCCTAATCCACTTTGATTTGTGGACCAGTCTCGTTGTTGGGGATATAATTTCCGGGTATCCTCATAGTTCCTCACTGACCAGGGTGGCCCACTTCGGGTTAGAGCATTGCTTAACGGGCGGCCCAGTCAGGAAGAAAGACGTAGTCCAATCCGGCTACGGGAAGGCCCGGAAGACTTACCGACTTAGGCCCATGATGTTACTTGTAGTTCAAGATGTACTCTGTAACAGATTCTTAGTCGTAGCCGGATAGATCTCTCCTGTAAACCCTAGGCCGGATATCTATATAAGCCGTCCTAGGGAGAGCCTTTAGGGCATAACCTCAATACTCTAGATCCTCAACTCACACAGGCGAAACCCTTGTAACCCATATTCCGGCTCTGCCGTATTACTGGATTGCTAGCAGGAGTAGGATCCGTCCAAAGCCGGCAGATTCGAACCTGGGTAAACTTGTATGCTCACCGTCCCGGAATATTGTACGTCTCACCCCCCTCTCTTCTGCACGCCTCGAGGACCCCCTCATGGCATACTTGTCATCAATTCGACGACAGTTGGTGCCCACCGTGGGGCCAGTGAGCTACGGATCTGCGTTCTGAGCGGAATCTGCAAGAATCGGAATCGGCGAGACTATCACCGTTGGTCGCATCCTCTACGCCAGCAACGTCCCTCTCATCGTTCTCGACGAGACTTGGATTCCGGCAAGGGAGGCCGTGACTGCCTACACAATCATGTATTTTGGCGAGATCGATGTTTACATTGGTTTCGTTGAACCTGCCCAACCCACCCTAGCAGTGATGATAGAGGCAGGAGAATTTTCTGGGTCCCCTTTGTCCGCGGACGCGGCAGAGTTCCGGATCTCAGAAAACCCTAATCCCACCCAGCCCGCACCAGTTGCAAAGACAGTGGAGAAATCCGAACCTGAGGAAGACCTAGCGGTCAACGTTGAATCTGGAGTGGATCTCCCCGGAGGAGCCAGATCCCAGATCGACCCACCCGTGGAAGTCGAAATCCAGGAGGAGCATATCAACGACATTGATTCCGGCTCTAATGATGCCGGAACAGACAGACCTTTCCTAAGGTACCTCAGGAAGCACACGTCGCACTTCGTCGGATACGTGGGATCCGGATCCAGTTCTGCCGATGCTGGAGAAAACACCGACTCGGTGCTAGAGGCAATCGAAACAAACGCCGACGTACCCGCATCCTCGGATGAGTCGATGATGTCAGCAGATTTCCGAAAGTTCTCCGCGGAGTATGAAGAGGAGTACAACTCCAAAGCAGCAGAAGAAGGAGAAGCCATGGATGAAGGATCCGGGGGACACTCTCCCAAAACGCAGGATGACATGGACGTCGGAGATAATCCCGAGGTCCAGATGTCTGAAAGTACCAATCAGAGCTTGACTCCGGGAAATGGACCCAAAGCCGTCTTTGCTATCGGCGCTGCCAAGAAAGCAAAGAAGAAGAACAAGAAAAACAAGACCCCGACAAAAGACCCTCTGACAGAGGAGGTGATTGCCGAGGAATACAAAGAAGACTCGGATGGAGCACTTATCCCAGACGAGCTGAAAAAAGAAGCATCGATGGATGGACACGTGATCACTGAAGGTGCGCGTAAACTCATCGATGCCACATTAACTACACCTATCCCTACAGCTGCAGAACTTACTGTAGATGAGCTGGATGAAAGGGCGCAAGCCCTAGAAGCACGTCGTCAACAACTCCTCGATGAAGCCAAAAACATCGAGGTGGAGAAGAAACGCATGTCGAACAAGGAGTACATGTCTCGTATGCATCAGAAGACACGGAAGCGTCACATAGATGACAACCAATTCCCACATGTCCGTGCCGTCCTTTTTGGAGATGAGATGGGGAAGCCACGGAAAGATAGCAACGGAGATTGGGTATACCCAACACCAGTACAAAATACCGTGGCAGCCCGAGAAATTCTATCGGCTAATCCAGGACCAGAGGAGATCCGTTTGGGTATCAAGCTACTCAACAAGGGACTAGAGCAGCAAAAGGTCGCCCTGTTCGGAAGTCAAAAACTGGTCTCAGATGCTGACCAATGTCGCACAGATCTGGCATGGGCTGACGTAAGACCCCATTACGTTCCGGAGCAGTATTATCGCCCCGAACGACGGGAAGACAATTATTCGAGAACCGTATCGTCAGGACAGTATCGCAAAACCACACGCGGTTGGGGCAACGTCGCACCAGCGGCCGAGAAAGACGCCATCGCTGCCCTAAATCCGACGAATCCTCCCGGACAGGAATCTAAGGATCAAAGGGGAGAAGATAAAGAGAAACGTCGGGAGGAGGATCATCAGAGAATGCCACCTCCTAGACATGAGAACCGTCCGGCTGAGCCTCACTATGGTGGGAACGACGGACGAAGAAACGACGGAAACCATGCAAGTACAAGCCGATAGGGGGCTCGTCCTAGTCAAGACCCTCCCCGGAATCGGAATAATGACGTTCCGGACGAAGGCCGGCGGTCAGCCGGAAACTATCCAGCTGCTCCACCTTCTCCACCACACAGTCATCACAACGGCTCCCATGGAGGGCAAGGAGGACGACATGGCGGAGGAGGTGGTGGCAGAAGCCGAAGTCCGGCTCCACGGCACCGCAGCCACAACCGGCATTCGGGACGATCTCTATCCCTAAATGACGCAAGACACAGGATCAACTCCAACATAGAGGCTCGGCGCTATGAAAACGATGACGTGTATGTGGGCCCAAAGTGCTTCGGTCCACGCATCAGAGCTAAAAAATTCCCGGAAGGATTTGCTATCTCAAGACATATTCAAGCCTACGACAGCATTGCTCGGCCAGACACCTGGTTACAGGATTTCTTCCAAGCTTGCTGCATAGCCAAAGGCGGAAACAACATGGTTGCAACCCGATATCTCCCACTTATGTTGCGGAAGACGGCACGATCATGGCTCAATGAACTTCCGAAAAACACCATCCATAACTGGTATGATTTACAAAGCGCGTTCTTTCGGAATTTCGAAGGCACATATCGGAGGCCTTGTACGGTTGGAGACCTACATCGTTGCACCCAGAAAGCCGGAGAAACTTGCCGGGATTACCTCGGACGATGGATCGACACCAAGAACTCCTACGAAGGAGTAAATGATCAAACTGTGATTGAAGCTTTCATCGCAGGCCTCCCTATTGGTTTACTACGCCATCGCCTGAAGCGTGACAAGGTTACCGATTTGGGAGAGATGATAGAAACAGCGAGCAAGTATGCAGACACTGATGATGATGCAGAAGGACTACTCAATGCCCTAGCTGTGCCTCAGTCGGCAAAACAACCAAAGCAACAAGCTCAGAAGCATAAAAACACCTCGGAAGAAAAACCCAACGTGGAAACAGCGGTAGTCACTACTGTTTCTGGGTCTGGAGGACGAGGAGGACGTGGCGGAGGCCGCGGGCGTGGCCGTGGGACATCAAGGGTCCAAGGTAGAGGAGAAAAACAACCAGGAAAAACCTACTCTTGGGCCGACATTACCAACAACCCATGTGTGCATCACCTAGACGCCAGTGGGGGCTCGTCCCACACCAACGCTGAATGTCGTTTCAATGACGACATCAAAAGAGATGACACCGTGGGCTACAAAGCTAAGCGGAAGAAGGGAAAGAAAAAATCCCGAAAAAGATAAAGAGACCAAGGAGGATTCCGACATGGAGGAAGCTGATGCTTCAAATCCCAAGTCGGAAGGAAAGAAGACCTTTCCCACCAAGAAGGACACTTATGTCACCTTCCTCGGATCTCAACCAGCAAAGGTCAAGAAAGCAGTTCTACACGAGCTCAATGCAACAATTCCGGCTGTCCCCCAGTATTTGGACTGGTCGGAAGTGGCAATCACGTTTGACCGCGATGATCATCCGCCTAAGCTACACAGGCGAGGAAAATACGCCTTAATCGTCAACCCACTTATTGACGGTTATGGTTTCTCCAAGACCCTTATGGACGGTGGTAGCAGCATCAATATTCTCTATGTCGAAACGCTACGCCGGATGAAGATCTCGGACACCCAGCTGAACCACAGCTCTGTGATTTTTCACGGAGTTGTCCCAGGAAGACAAGCTAATTCCCTGGGAGAGATCACTTTGGATGTTCCCTTTGGAACTCCAAAGAATTATCGGACGGAGGCACTTTCCTTCGAAGTGGTCCCGTTTAAGAGCACATACCACGCTATATTTGGACGTCCGGCTTACTGGGCTTTTATGGCTCGTCCGTGTTACATTTACAATATGATGAAAATTCCAGGTCCCAACGGCGTGATCACCATCAGGGGAGACCCGAAGAAAGCGCGAGAGTGCGAGGATGGAAATGCCGCCTTTGCTGAAGTCGTGCTGCACGCCTAGGAGTACCAGGAGATCAAGAAGAGCATAGATCCGTCCGAGATGCCCGCAACGAAGAAGGAGGTTACCAAGCCAAATCCGGAGTTCAAGGCATCAGAAGAGACGAAGAAAGCACCGTTGAAGGAAGATGACCCCTCCAAGGTGACCCAGATAGGCGTAGGCCTAGATAGCGCATAGGAAAGCGCGCTCGTCAAGTTCCTCCAAGCAAATCAAGATATATTCGCATGGCAGCCATCAGACATGACCGGAGTACCATATTCCAGTCCTGAACAAGCTGCGGCATCTCCTTGGCCCTGTCCCGCACCTCAAAATCCGACATGCTTGGCATGTCCGGAATCCTGAGAGACTCGCCAATGTCCTCAAGGGACTGGCGGTAGTCATGAAGAAGATCACCGACTTGGGTAAGCCGGTGAGTGTGGGGCTCGGACGAGGAAGAGTCCGACAACTTTAGAGGACCTATACACAAAACAAGTCAAGAAAAATCCGACATTGATAACAGTCGAAGAAAAGATAAGTCAGAAAAATGGAACGTACCAAGAATGACGTCGCCAATCTTGGTCTTCTCCTCCCGGAGACTCTGGAGTTCAGCCCGGAGCGCCTGGGATATATCCTTCTCTCTGCCAAGCTCATTCTTGAGGTCCAAGATTACTTTATCCTGAGCGGAAATCTTGCGATCGCGCTCTTTAGTGGCCATGGAGGAGGATTCCAGGACTTGAGCTATGCTCGTTTCATGATCCGCCTTGAGCTTATCCAGCTCTTGGCGAAGTCCCTTGTTTTCCACCACCAGGGTTTTGAGGTTCTCGGCCTCTTCAATCATAGCGATGGATTGTTTCACCAACGCTGTAAGACAAAAAGAACAACAGTTCAGAAAAATTCGACATAGAAAAAGCAAAATACAAGGTTTGAATCTCGAAATATTTACCTTCAGCTTCATCCTTGGCTACCTTGAGCTCAGCATTTTTAAGCCAGAGAGCTTTGATCTCTCTCCGCTTATTACAGACATTGGACAATAATTCCTGGTTGTAGGAACATACTTTTTGTAAGTCAGAATACCCAAAGTCAGAAAGCTACTTAAGACTCGGGCTAATATTTTTACTAAATATCAGCACGAGCCTTGGGGGCTACACTAGTTCGTTCTTTGGCATCCTAATGAAAGCATAAACTCGGATTCTATATCCCACTTCATGCTTGGGGGCTAGAGGATATGATATAACATAATGTAAAAACAAGAGTTGGAATTCCGACTTACATATTGCTCGCGGGTGAGTTTGTCTAAACCCGCGTTCACTTCAGCTGCCACCTTTTCGGCAAGAGTAAGAGGGATCACTGGGGCTGTTGGAAGCTCGCTAGTCCTGATCCTCTCATCGCGAAGGCGGACTTGAGTGAGAAGGTCAGAGAACTTGATGTCCCTGCTTCTTGCGCTTCCTCCTCGGGGGATAAATGGCTTTTGTCCAGGACTTGCCTGGCTAGCCGCTGGATCTCCTCTGCAGATTTCTGGGTTAGGCCGAATTTGGCAAGACCCGGATTGTTGAGGAGGTTTTCGACGAAGACTTCAGCCGACGGATCATTACCCGAAGAGGGTTCACCCTTATCTTGACCTGACGCACCCACAATGGCGTCAGTTTGCGACCCAAGGATCACAGGCTCCGTTTGAGGAGCCAGATCTTCTGCAGCATCTGACGAGATAACCGGAGTTGCAGAAGGTTGAGGGGCCGGAGTCGGAGGAGCTACGGCAGGCGAAGCTATGGTAAGCTTCGTCTGGCGTAAGGGCTTCGAAGAAATCCCTTTCCCCTTGCCCTTGATGATCGATTTTGCTCTGAGAAGGTAACAAAGTCGGAAACGTTACATCTCGAAAAGAAGTTAAAGTAAAGCACAAAGACGGAAAAGTTGTGACGGAAAGGATACCTCTTCACGACTGGCACCTCCTTTGTGCCAACCGCTACTGTCGGAGCTTTGCGCTTCTTGAGCGCAAGATCCGGCAGTGGAACCACTTCCACCTCCTGAGAGAACTCCGGAGGGTATCCTTCGAGTGGAGCAAGTTCTGACTCGGGGATGTCAGCAAGCTAAAAACAAGAAAACGTATCAGCATTGCAATGTAACTCGAAGATAGAAACACATGAAGATGTGATGATAAAAGCTTACCGGCACCACGGGGTTTTCCACCGTGTGCATGTCCAGAGAAACCTCTGGAATCCGCCTCTCGATCCGCTCCTTGATCAACCACTTGATTTGGCTTATGTAGCCTTGAGTGGTGTAGGCTTTGGGGCTGATGCGGAGGGAGTTGGTCAGGGAAGACGTGACGGAATGCATCAGTCTATCCCCGTGGTACTGAAGTGGCTGGATCCGGCGTGAGACCCAGCACTGGACCAAGTCGGATCCCTTTAGACCATTGTGCTTGATCAGATATTCGATCCGCCTCTTAGCGAGGATCAGATCATCTGTGAGAGCCAGAGCAGCCTCGTCCCAGGAAGGTTGGGAAGTGGCGGCTCCGTCGACAAAAGCCGGCAAAGCAGTAGCTTTGCCGGGAGCCGGAATATCCCTATGGTAGAAAAAAGTGGCTGACCATTGCTTGACCGAGTCACTGGCAAAAATTTTGTGATATGCCCGGTCTCGTCTAAGAGAAAAACTAATGGTGCCGGTGATGTAAGGAACACCGACAGTGATGGAATTCCTCCGGACATGAAAGTAAAACCAGAAGAGAAGCAAACTCGGCCTAATGCCGAGAAAGCCCTCACAAAGCGCAGCATATGCGCTCATTTCTAGAAGAGAATTAGGAGGAAGATTGTGGAGTTGAACTCCATAGTGATCTATCACCTCAGAGAAGAACTCCGAGGGAGGAAAGGACAAACCTTGGTCCAGATGAGTACCGAAGTGAACTCGCTCGCCCTCGTGTGGGTTGGGGACGGTTTCGCCGGAGCCGCTCCGCCAGTCGCCGGCGACGAGCAGCCCCTTCTTCTCCACATTCTTGAGGCCTGCCTCGTCGAGGGCGCAGGGGATCCAGATTACCCTGTAGCTTTCCTTCTCCGCTACAGCTTCCGCCTTCGCTGCCACCGCCGCTGCCGCCAAACCGGAGGAAGAAGATGAAGAAGCCATTTTTCTCCAGTGAGAAAGTGACCTTAAAGGGGCGGCGCTGGGAGTTTTCTGTGGGGGAAGGACAAGGAGGCTCTATGCGCGCAGGAGGATTGGGAAGAAAGGAGACGGCAAAGGACTAGTGGAAAGGAGAAGAGGAAATCTAAACCCCTTATATCCACCTACCTGCGGCAAGATTCATGCAAACGCTACAGTGCAACCGCCACGCGTCGTGGAAAGAACTGGGAAGGACCCGCACGATGATTGCGTCGCCTCGATCTCCACGCATGCATTGAAACGGCGCCTCGGTTCCGCGGACCACGGACCCACCAACGGTCGTGCTGACGGAACACTGTCAGATGACGTGACTTGACCATGCTTGTGTCAGGTGGCGTTAGAGACCAAGTTCCGGCTTAGTTTGAAAACAAGCTGGAAAATCCAAGTAACCAACTAAAAGGTCCGACTTATTTTTTAAGACCCGGATCGTATCTTTTGTTGTGAAGTTTCAGGAACCCTTCAAGATTCTGCAAGCCGAATATCAAGCTAGACGATGATAAATCCGACTTTGGATCTTGGAGGCCTCCGAGGGCTGCTGTTGGGGATATACTTTCCGGGTATCCTCACAGTTCCTCACTGACCAGGGTGGCCCACTTCGGGTTAGAGCATTGCTTAACGGGCGGCCCAGTCAGGAAGAAAGATGGAGTCCAATCCGGCTACGAGAAGGCCCATAAGACTTACCGACTTAGGCCCATGATGTTACTTGTAGTTCAAGATGTACTCTGTAACAGACTCTTAGTCGTAGCCGGATAGATCTCTCCTGTAAACCCTAGGCCGGATATCTATATAAGCCGTCCTAGGGAGAGCCTTTAGGGCATAACCTCAATACTCTAGATCCTCAACTCGCACAGGCGAAACCCTTGTAACCCATATTCCGGCTCTGCCGTATTACTAGATTGCTAGCAGGAGTAGGATCCGTCCAAAGCCGGCAGATTCGAACCTTGGTAAACTTGTGTGCTCACCGTCCCGGAATACCGTACGTCTCCCCCCTCTTCCGCACCCCTCAAGGACCCCCTCATGGCGTACTTGTCATCAATCCGACGACACTCGTGAATCACCACGTGAGGTTGGTTGGGGGTCGCTTCATCAAACAGTGTCGCGATATGAACAATAACACTAAAGAGGGTAGCAACTAGAGAATCAATGCCCACATATTGCTATGTGTTCTATCCGTACGACATGTCTACCCATAGACCCGCTCTGATACCACTGAAGGGTTCTGTAGCAGAAAACAAAAAAATTCTATCTACTCGAACACTAATACCAAGATCTATACTATATAGACATAAGTAACAGAGAAGGAATACAGTATTCATACCTTTGTAGAGAGAGGAATGCCTTACACAGGAAGGCGTATATTGATGAAGACGAGCAGCACCCCAAGTGTGGTGCCTCTGAAGTTCGTCACACGTCCGGTGTAGGGGACGTCAACCGGGCTCCGATCCAGCCGAGCAGCGGAAGAAGTAGATGCCAGATCGCCGATCACACGACGGTAGTGTGAAGGTGGAGAACTCAACTATGAGGTCCTTCCCAATATTACGGGGAAGTCCTCAGCAGATGAGAGAGAGAGAATGAGAGGAATGGGTGTCCTCCAAGGGGGAGGGGGACCCCTTTATATAGTGGGAGGGGGGGTGCACCACCCAAGGGCCAGGCGGGGTGGGCCTAATCCCCACACCCGCCGGCCACCTTGGGGCAGCCGCCGACCCTAGGTGGGCCCCACTGGGGCGGCCCACCAGCCCTAGGTCGGCTGGCCCCCACTCCCTAGGCGCCTTGCCCACTTGGGCCTCCCTTCGGGTGAGGCCCATTAGCAATATAGTGCCTTCAAAAATAAAATAAAATATATATTTAATATTAATTCTCCAATTAACATTCAAATATACATATTATATTATCTCTTCACTCCGGAACAACTTCCGGACCCCTTTCCGATCTCCATCGGATGTTACCGAAACTATTCCGGTCTCTCTCTCTCTATTTCTCATACGATGCCTCATCTACCCTAAGCGTCTCTACCCTTAAGCGTGACATACTTCGGTTCGGAAACACTCCAGACATGATAGAGACCACTCTCATATCATTGATCAACAGAGGGACCTAGATGGCCATGTGAACCCCGTGCGTTTCACGAATACAATCGCTCAAACCGTGAGATAGTCGTTCCCCATTCCCTTTATCACTCGATACCTAATTCATTCGAGACTTGATCTTTGGTATCTGCATACCTTAGTTCTATCTCGTTACTGATGAACTTGTTTTCTCGTTCTCATGTCATTGCATTCTGTGACCTAGTCACATGCTTGCAAGCTTCATTAATGCAATGTCACCGAGATGGCCACATGTATCCTGGTCTTGATATGTACTCCTCTACGCATCCCTTCGGAAAACCTGAGTGGCACCTTTTTGGTCACCCTGTTACGAGATGACTCTTGATAACCATCTAAGCTTCTTTCAGAATGGTGATTTGCATTACCTCACAGTCAAAGGATCAGGTTACGAGGTTCTCTGTGTTTTATCATCAATGGTGAACTTTGTAACTAGATCTCATGAAGATATAGCGGTCGGATGTTTGTCTATCATGTTATTCAACTAATAACATGACCTCATTGTCAGTTGGCATAAATGCCCATGGTCTTGAAACATAGACCATCCTTATGAACAATGAACTAGTTCACTAGAGGTAACTAGATACACGGTTTGTTTACATACCACACGTGTATTAACGTTTCATATTAACACAGTTATAGCACAGTATGAAATGTATTATGAACATACATGAGAAGTATCAAATAATACACTTTATTATTTGCCTCTAGGGCATAACTCCTTCAATACAAACTTCTGAACTGGGCCGAAATTGGCCCATCCCGTCTATGCCTTGCCCCCTTTAGCGACCCACCTGGTTGTTAAGTAGCCGAACCTGCGAGCCATTGGATCGCATCCAACGGGCGAAGGGTGCACCCAGTTAGATCGAGACCGACTCGCAGCGAACGCCCCCCCCCCCCCCCCCCCCCCGCCCTAGCCCCATTCGCCCCTTATCCTCCTATGCCTTCGGACGTGACGAGAGTGACGTGGCCCGACGGAGCCGCTACAGCGGAGGAAGGTGAAGGCGGTAGTGTCGACCAGGTCCCCTCGCCGGAGCTGCGTGCGGCTTTGGCTAGCGTGCACCTCCATCGAGCGGCTCTGGGTGATGCCCTATTCATGGAGACGGTGCGCGTGCAGGCGTCCCTGCAAGAGCATCGACCTCCAGCGCCAAGTATGGCACCACGGTGAGCCCCGACAACGACAAGCGCTAAAAGGACCACCGCCACGGTATGGTGTAGTGGACGAAGAGGCCGCACATGCACAAGCCCGAGTGCATCTGCTGGCTTAGGAGGGTGGCTCCGGCGCTGCCGTGGCCAGCAACGATGACAAGGCCCATCAGGTACATTTCTCACCACCTCTTAGTCATTAGATTAGGATTAGGGTTCCTCCAATTTAGAAATTAGGGTTAGGGTCAGATTTGGGAAGTAGGGTTAGGGTTCTTAGGAAATTGGGGAATTTAGGGTTAGGTTTCATCAAGAATGATGAACTATGGTTAGGGTTCATCAGTAAATTGGAGATCTTAAATCCCCACACATAATTTCTTAAACTAAAACCCTAGGTCAAAAATGGCACAGTTAGGGCTCAAACTTAAAGAAAATCTAGGCTAAATCATTATCTTTAGGCAGTTCTTAGGTAAGAACTTGATCAAAAAACCATAGCTCCAACAACAGAACCTTGATCATGATCTTGAACTTGATCTCAACACCAAAACTTGATCAAAACAAGAAGAACGAGCTCACTGGAATATGATAACTTTAAATGGAGGGCTCAAACTCGAAGCTGGATAGCTCTGATACCACTATTAGATCCCTTAGGATCAACTAGCTCAAGATTTGAGCCATACAAAAGAAATATCAGGAGTGTGTACCTTGATCTGGAGGTCCTGCCATAGCCTTCCCTTGATCCACTTGACCTAAATCTAATTGAGATGTTATTGAGTGATTCTTCCTCGTGCTATGAGTGCTAGCTTGATTAGAGAACAGGGGAGAGTGAGAGAGAGAGCCACCGTGAGAGTGATCTGGTCTCAAACCCTAGAGCCCCTTTTATAGCACCTGCACTAGGGGAACCAACATCTTAGGATGGATGGTCAGGATGCCCTTGATCATGGCATGCAATGCTTTTTAATTAATAGCCCCTTAAAGGACATTAAGTTGACTTATTTGATCACATAAAACCCGTAGATCACTTATATATCCAACATTGACTATATGCATTGGGCATGGAAGAACTGTCCATTTCCTTGGCAGAGAATGTACAAAGGTCAAAAAAGGAGCTTGCAGCGTGATACTTAAGGCAGTGGCTATACATGATCTCTGGATTTGGCATTCTTTTTTCGAAATGGCAGGATCTCACAACGACATCAATGCCATATAGCGCTCGAATGTCTTTGCCAAGCTTGCTGAAGGTCATGCCCCCTGTTGGACTATGTGATCAATGGACACCACTACAACAAGGACTATTACCTGACAGATGACATCTATACAAGATGGTCAATATTTGTGAAGACTATTTCAAATCATGTTGTGGGCAAGAATTCCAGCTTTGCTCAGGAGCAAGAATCTTGCAGGAAGGATGTTGAGCGGGGTTTGGTGTGCTCTAGGCCAGTTTCCTATTGTCCGGTACCCCACTCTAACCTGGTCGAAATCTCAGATGTGGGAGGTGATGAATGTTTGTATGATCTTGCACAATATGATCATTGAGAGTGAGCAGGATAAACCGGTGTTTGACACTGAACCATATTTCAGACATGGTCCTCTTGCAGTTATCGATCACAAGGTGCCGGCATCATGGGTTGCCATCTTCATTGTGCATCAGGAGATCCGAGATCCACATATGCATCAATAACTGCAGTAGGATCTGCAGAAGCACCTATGGAGGCGCAAAGGCAGCACCTATTTTGATGTGTTTTAGTTCGTGTTTCCAAACTTGTTAAATTTATGTCAAACTATGTGCTTTGTTGTACTATTTGCTACCTTTGTCAAACCATTCACCAAATTTATGCCAAATCTACTTTGTTTTTCCCCACCAAAATCGCTGACTTGGGGGGGGGGGGGGGGGGGGCAACCCTTGTAATGCCCGTAAATGGCCTAGGGGCGTCGAGCGGCTGGAGATGCTCTTACCCATGCCACTGTATTAATTATGTACAAAGCCAAATGCGCAACAAATCAGGTGCCTATTTTGTTCAGCAATGAATGGTGTTACACCAGATGCAAACTCCGTGTGCAGAATGGCTTCATTTCTGAAGCACTCGTACGTCCAGCAACAGCATACATCAAATGGCAGCAATACACCCCTGGCAGCAGAACCAGGCCACCAGGATGCCCAGAAAGGCGCCGGCGAAGACCTGCGACGGGGTGTGTCCTAAGAGTTCCTTGAGCTTCCGATCGCTGATCGGGTGGCCTTGGAACAGGTCCTCAACGATCTTGTTGAGTACCTGTGATATCAATCAAAAACAGAGCATATACATGTCAGGCAACAACAAAAACTAGTATGCAGGAGAAATGCACATACTGAAATTTAGGGATGGGAAGTGCTAGAGAGAAGCAGCTGGCAGCATTCAGAAAAAGAAAGTATACACACTCGTGATAACAACCTTATTTTATTGGATTGTCAGCACGCTTATATCAGAAATAAATCACAGAGAGTTCAGTGCCATAAACTCAGAATCTCATAGCCATGATTAAATATCGAGAAAGCGGACAATACCATATTATCATAACAGGGTTGCGAACATTTTTATAGTTCATTTGAGTTGGTTTTCAGACGTTTGACTGATCCCAGGCGTGTTTTATTGTAAGGTGAGGTGTGGTGCATCTAGAAAACAAATAAATAGCAGAAATCCAAATTTGAGCTTCTAGCTAGAAACTGTATGAGCTGTGCAAGGGTATCACTGAAGTTTGGAGGAGTAATTTGATTTTTTTGGACTTATGACACCAAACCCTTTAAACTTTCCTTGACTAGCCCGTGATGCGTAAAAAATATGCAAAAAATAGCCGGACCTTTCTCGCCAATAGCTAACCAACCACTGCTTATAGCGCCATATAATATGTAAACTTATGAACTAATGATGACCAGAATCGTTATGGGTACTGAAGAGTATAGAACAGCACGTAGAGTTTAGTACAACGAAAAAGAAAACAATAATGAAATCTTACAGAACCCGAGCCATTGAGCAAAGGCATCAAATAACTGACTGACTTTTACAGTTGGCTAACTTGCCAGGATGCCCCATCTGAGAATGAAAAGAAATCTACACCCTTGGACTGATCTTATCTAGCTCTAAACACCCACATATATACAATCTCCATATACAACCAGCATAATTTGCAAAGATGACAAATAAGAGTTCTCAATTTCCAATTATGAATGCGGTTTGAAACTTTCAATTGTACTGCACATATGAACAATCCGTCTTAACAGTGAAATCATACAAGCAAGCTCTCAGAATAAAATGAAAACTACTCTTGGTTGTACCAATCAATCTGGTGACTGAATATGGGACTCCCTTGAGGTCAAGGTTTAACATTTAGCAAAAATTTACCACTGTAGATCAGAAAAGAGAGAGCAATAAGGACCAGAGTACAAGCCAAACAACAGACTAGTGTTAATCTGGATCTTTGTCAAGATCAAATTCCACACGCAATGTAACAATTGGGAGAATTGGTATCATCCCAAACATCCTAGCATTTGATACAACTACAAGAGTGCGCTCGAACTCATTATATTCATCCGTCGACAGGACTGGAAAATTCTCCTGCAAATAAAAAAGACAGGACTGGAAAATAGTCTACTACCCCCAAATGACAAGCTCTGCTTCACGTTATATAATCAGCTCATCCAACACAAAAGTTTCCAGAATAAAATGTGCCGTGCAACTAAATAGACAGACAGACAGAATGGGTGAAAGCAATCAAAGCAGAGCATCAGCTCACCTCGGCCTGCATCCCGGCGTGGCGCCTGACGCCCGTGGCGTCATACATAACTATCAGGCTGAAGCCAAGACAGACGGGGAAGAGCGCGTCATGGACGCCGTGGCAGAGCGCGACGGAGGCGGTGAGCGCGGTGCAGAGCGCGGAGTGCGAGGAGGGCATCCCGCCAGAGCTGCACAGCATCCGCAGGCTCCACCGCCGCTCCACCACGGAGGTCAGCACGACCTTAGCGGCCTGCGCCACCGCGAACGCCACCATCGCCGACACGAAGGTCGGGTTCGCCGACAGCGCCAAGATGTACGGGCTCTCCCGCGCCTTGGTCACCGCCGCCGCCGTCGTGCTCATCAGGAGAGTCCCTATCCCCGCCCCTCCTGCCCCGCCCGCGGCGGCGGCAGCGAGGTCGGGGAGCTCACCCCGAGCGCGTCCTCCCCGAAGCGCGGCGGCGAGGAACCGGGAGAGCGACGGGGGCGGAGGCGGCAAGGACGGCGACGGCGCGGCGGCATCGGCGGGGACGGAAGCTAGTGGTTGCAGGCGGCGGCGGCGGTGGCGGCTCGTGGACTTTGTTGGCTTCGAGATGGGGTCGAGGAGGCCTGGGAAGCGGCTAGAGAAGCGGCTGGAGCTGAGAGCCTCCATGGCTGCTGCTCCGCATCGCCACTGGAGCAACGCCGCGAGTGCGAACGGAAGGAGTGGTGTGGCCGTGGAGATTATGTTGACGGAAATAGCCATGAGGGTCCTGCTACCAACCATGAACGCAATCAAGGGCATTCTGGGGATTCCAAGGTTTCCAGAGTGGCATATTACCGCGAAGATTCTGGATACAGTCGAGGTCGCCACCTTGACACCGGAACGGCCAATCCTATGGAGGCACGTGCACAAAGTTGCCACATCAAGCCAGAAATCTCATTGTCACAGAGTGGGTCCCGCTAAACATTTTGAGAGCTTGTGGATCTATGATATTTGAAACACAATATCTAGAGAATACAACAACCTTCAATACTTACGCAGCAAATAACAAACACAATCAACTCTATTTAGAGAACACGCTCATATTTGGTGAGAGGAGGTAAGAAAAAAAGTTATGTCGCTCGTATTAATTAACGTTATGTCTAAAAAATAGTTAATAGTTGGTATATTGAAATAACAATACATAATGCTTAATAGACAACTTATGTTGCACTATGATATGTATGAGTATGACTAATGTAGATGATTTTTTTTTCAGAGAGAGATTTTAATACATAATCTATAATTACAATCATTTGGAAGAGTGGGGTTGGCTAATTTTCACATGATAAAAACACCATGGTTAGAATCAACCATTGGTTTTTTTACTACCGAGCTAGTTTATGAGATAGTTGTACAGTATACTTTGTACCATGTATTTTGAGTATTTTGTTTGAAAACATCAAAGAAAATGGATTATGCCCCTGAAATGAAATATTTGTCTGCAACTCTGAATGTTTATCTATAGGTATAGCCGTATTTTTCATAAATTTCTGAGGTGGACAAAATGAGTTCAATTTTCATTTAACATGCTTAACAAAAGAGACTAGTCATTTGTTACTCTTGTCGGAGTTTTCAACACATATTATTTTGAGACCCAAATTAACCGTCATCGACCCTTGCTTTGTTAAAATTAACATAGGCAAAATAATATCCTCTTTCACCTTCACGAGGTTTACCTATACTACCATGAATACTTTCAAAGGAAATGTTGTGATCCCAATTCTTCTGAATAGTAATTTCAAGATAGAATTATATTTTGTAAGACAATAGTGAGCGAATTCATACCTTTCTAGGTTTTATTTTCTTTCATATCCATGTCGATCTTCCTTTATTTGGGACACTAACCTACAACTGGATCAATAATTCAGAAATGAGCCATTCTTATATAATTAGGACACTGCATTGTCTAAAGGAGAAAAGGAGAGAAAAAGTTATTTTGGGCTTTCTAAAAGAATAACCAGATGGAATTTCAAGCAAAGGAAAGGTTGGTATTAAGGTAATAGTTTTCACAAACTATTCTTAAGGAGGGGCAATCTGGTCACATATTAGCAATGAATATTTAGCTATGGTCGTCACTGAACCCTTGCGGCATTACGGTCCATAAACACAGCTTGTACTCACATCTAGTGATTCCACTCTTGACACTGGACACAGGCTACGAACAAAGCGACCGCGATGAAAAGCCAATTAACATAGAGGAGGATGCATTCAATAAGACGCCACCAACAACCCCTGCCACCAACAACCCCTTCTTCTCCAAGGAAGTGGAAACCAAGCTCCAAGGTTTTGTTGGCCATGTATAACATCAATCACAAGAAGAAAGACAAGGTCCACAATGACAATATGGTCCATCCACATGGAAGAATTATGCTTATAGGGTTAAATCTGATTTGGCAACACCTCAATTAGAATAGAAACACAATAATCATCGAAATGTTTTGTCATTCCGTGGATTTCACCACGGTATAAAAATTACGCAAAGTTAGCAAAAGACCTTCAAATCCACATATGTTATTTATGTAGCATCTGATTACAACAAAACAATTCCAATAAATAATTGTATACATGCTTTTTCCATAGATTATCACATATAAGGACACAATTGAGTAACATTTTATCTAGAATGTACACTTAATCTAGTAACATCAACCCAAAAAAATTAGATGTACGGTATCTTCAAGTGAAGCACTACCGGGAAAATAGGCAAAACAACCTAGCTGCACCCTATAATCCTCCTCATCCATCGATGGATCACTGCCCATGCCGGCTCGGACAATGCGAGAGTGTGTGGAGGCTCTGATCTACCCGGGGACCCGTAGTTGGCCTCGTTGGAGGGGTAGTAGGTAGGTTTAGGATTTCTTTGCATGTCAGGTTTCCACCTCTTGTTGTCGGTGGTGAGGCGATGGCGTCACCTTTGGCATGGAACAAGTCCTCCCCACCTCACCCTCGTTCCAGTGGTGTTTCTTTGCATCCCTAGGAGACATGTAGAGGTTGGTGTGTTCATACATGTGATCAACCCGACATCATCTTTTTGTTCGGGTCACGGCAACATAGACACATTATCTACATGTGTGAATGCATGGAGAAGATGAAGAATTCCCCAAGTACAAGTTCCTATTTTCATTTTTGTCAATATTTTTCTTGCTATGATAGTGTTTTATTAATATAGAGCTTCAGCTCATTCGCAAAATCTAGTAAAAAACCGATTTCGATCTTATCCACACAACACTCAATTAGAACAAAAAATTCCAATAGGACGTCCACGTATCATATGATCTACTGGCATACAAGTACAAAATCAAGCACATCAAAATAGTTTTGCCATAGAGAACCAAGCGCTAGCTTGGTGGCAAGGCATGCGAGTGCGCAGCCAGTCCACCCGGGTTCAAAAATAATAATAGTTTTGCCATATGTACATGTTTTTAAAGGTTATAACGACATCTTCGAGCCGGTATATACAACTAATGGGCCCAAGGTGAGTAAAACCATACAACTATCATTCTTTTATACTAAGTATTTTACCTTTTTAGAATTAAATCCCGGTCTTTCGATATGATCTTAATCACTACTATTTTATTTTTTAGTTAGGAAATTAATAAACAATAATGTAATTAAATATTAAGGCACATTTTTATTATGTAATTTTGGCGTTGACCGTGGAAAATTCACTTGCACTAAATTTGAAGCATATATTGCAAAAGAAGTGGCGTAAGTTGTTTCCTTTTGTAGAACTATCTCTTAAGAATCCCTGATAGAAGCAAATCCATTACACTAGATAAAACTAAAAAGAAACAAAATCACATTTCTTCATATATTAATTTGTAATACTCGCAGAAATTAAAAATATATGTATGGGTTGTGTCTATTTTAGTTTCCTTATAAATATAAGGACAAAGAGCATTAAAGCTAGTAGATGTGTTTCTGAAATACATTATTGACTATTCTAGGTGTAAGTAAATATAAGTGATAACAACCAATGTATTTAATGTAAATAATGGAATATTCAATATTCTCAGAGTTTGTCCTCGAGTTGTTGCATTGGTCATCTACTGGTCAAATCCCAGAATATAAGTTTGGCCAAATATATGTTTCATGTTTCTTGGTTAAAAACCAAGTGTTGTGATATGTGTACTTTGTTCTTTGGGTGGAGGCCGGTTTGGCATTTTGAACAACTACTAACACAGTCCAAGTTTTTGGTCCCACAAGTAGGCATACTCCTCTATTTGTCCATGTCATGTGTGTATGTCTGCATCAATGTATCTTTTGTACAATAACATGACAAATGTGTGACCACATATGTTAGAATGCTAGTGCATGTAGAGATAATTTATCACATGCATAGGAATTTTCATCCCAAGCTCCAAAATGCATATTTGCATGTCTCAAAATATCCAAACACAAATCTTCCATAGTCCTATATTTTGTGTGACATACAACTCATAGTTTATTTGTTGATCAACTTGTAGACTCTATGGAACCACTAGTAGAAAACGGACCTTTGGTCCAGGGGCATTAGTCCCGGTTCTGTTACAAACCGGGACTAATGCCCGGTCCCAACGACTCTATCTGGCCGCAGGGGGCGGCAGACACTAGTCCCGGTTCGAACGGACCCTTTAGTCCCGGTTCGTGTAACAATCCGGGACTAAAGGGCATCAGGTAGGCTGGGTCCGGCGCCAGACCCTTTAGTCCTGCTTTGTTATACGAACCGGGACTAAAGGTGGACCTTTTAGTCTCGATTATAGAAACAAACCGGGACTAAAGGCCTGGCTATATCTTCTTCCCCAACCTGCCCGAGCCACCATTTCAAGCTGGTGGCTCCTCTCTCTTTCTTGCTTCAACAAGAGCTCGAGTTCATGCCCATTTTTCTCTCAAGATTTGTCTATATTTTGTGGTGCCCCATCTATCCAAAGGTTCTAAAAAGTGAGCAACTTCATCCTTTGAACTCTCATTGCTATATTAGCTCATTTCATGCTCTATCTTGTAGATGGATAAGCCACTGAAGACCGAGCAAAACTTACTCCAGTTTCTCACGAACCAGCATTTATGTAATGAAATACTATTTCCTTACCACTTCGGGTGAGTGTGTTATTGTCTTGTACATATTAACTTTTGCTTACTCAATGATCAGTGTAAATGATGAGTTACTGACGTATGTAAACCTTGCGTAGCTACCACTGGATTCTTCTAAGCATTTTAGTTGACTTGGGAAGAGTTCACATCATGGACTCACTAAACAAAGACATGGAAGAGTACCGCAGCATTATCGATATGCTCCAGAGGTAATTTCAATCATTATCGCACTATATCGGTTTCTTTCGTTCATTTTCTGGGATATCAAGTAGTTATTAACTTATATATTCATTTTCTTTGTCGGGTAGTGTTTGGACACGATTCAAGAACAAGGTCTGCGGTCAATAGCGTGAGGAGCTATTTTTTAAATCGGTCTCGGTAAGTAGTACGAGCTAGGTCCGCGCATCTATTTAATTCTAGTTTATGTACATTTATCATGCTAGAGTTATTATTTGATTGAATTCTATTCTTGTAAAGTGCGCGAGGTAGCCACAGGAGACTAATCTATGGGGATTCTACGTGTGCGAGTTCATTCGCATCACTACCGAGAAGCCCTTGGAAACTGTTCGAGTAAGTAAACAATATATTCACCCTTTATTTTTATTACAAAAAGTTGTGTTGAGTCTAATTCATATGATCTCTTTCTTTATAGTTGGACGCGGTGCGGGACAAGCTCCTACTACAGGACCGCCTACTAGCAATCCAAGAGGAATTGGTTGGATTTCTTATCGACGAGGTCATAGACCCATATGGAGAATACTCTATAGATAGACCCTAAAGCATCCATGTAATGATCTCTATGTAATCAAATAGACAGGCTCTGGACCCAGTTGGGACTCCATGTAATGATCGATCTCCATGCATGTATGCTTGTAAGAGAAATTATATTATATATGCATCAACGTATACAAGTAATGTGTAGTAGCGTTGTGTATGTGTACGAAAACTTGTTTGTAATGAAAACACAGAATAAAAAATAATTGAACACAAAACACAAAATGAAAAGAAAAACACAAAATTCTAAAACCCCATCTCCTACCGCGGCAGCCAAATGATCCAAAGCGCTGCCGCGGCAGGGAACCTTTAGTCCCGGTTCGTGTTACGAACCGAAACTAAATGTCCTCCAGCATAGCGCGGCTCGCGGGGCCACGTGGTGGACCTCTAGTTCCGGTTCGTAATAGAACCGGGACTAAAGGCCGGACCTTTAGTCTCGCTTTGGCAGTCCCGGTTTGCAATCCGGGACTAAAGGTCCTTACGAATCGGGGATAATGGCCTGGTTTGTACTAGTGAACTACTCAGACTTGATTTAGAAAAACAAGTGTTGAAAATAGAGCTTTTGCGTTTTGTTACATGCTAGGGGTTACACCAATTCAAAAAACATAAACTTACTTTTGTAGTTTTGTCTTCAAACACGTTTTTTGGCTATAGATAAAATATCAGCTTCGAGGTCCTTCTGTACGACTTAAGGTATTGTTCCTTAATATATCGGAATCTATCTATCTATCCTATAATTTTTGTTGAGGTAGGTTCGTCGCCCATGAATTTCCGTCCGAATTTTTTTAACGATTTTGCCCTTACACTAAAATACATATTACCCACTGCCACAGCTTAAAAAACCTGTTCGTCCCGATCCGGAAAAAATAGGCACCGCCCCCTTCCCTCTCCCTCGCCGCCCACGTCGTTTCCGAGAGATGAGCTCCCGTCAAATTAAGATCCCTAGCGCCTCGGCGATCCCCATCCTCCGGTGCGGCCGTGCGAGCAACGAAACCTGAGACGCGGATCCACGCATGCATCCTCCCTGCCGGGGCACGAGCGCCGACCCCGAATTCCTCACCCACATACTCCGGTCCCCCTCCCCCTGGTCCCTTACTTCGATGGAATGACATCTAGCGGTCACGCAGCCGGAGTTGTCGGTAAGTCCTAGCTCTCTCCCCGTATAGCTCTTCCCAACCTCCCCTTCTACCTTGCCCTCCCCGTCAGCAACGAAGGCCCAAATCCATCTGTATGTGATGGATGCGGTGCTCCAGTACATCGAATCAGTTGCGGATTTGTTCGTTGGTTCCGTGGATCCGTTTCCCGTTTGTCAATTCAAGGCTCAAATCGAGGCTTCTCTGGCTCAGATGTTCTTGCGGGAGAGATTTTCCCGTGCTCAAGTAGATTGTTTAGGTCTGTCAAACACTACTGCGAATAGCATTTTTTTTCATTGTTTAACTGGGGTTCAGTTCACGTCATTCAATTTCTAGGACTCAGTTTAGGTCATCGCTTTCATCACTGATAATTTTTATGATAGATCAGGGAGCATCAGATTTTAGCCTATATGAACGATAAGATGAATATAATGAATTTCCGCTACTGACAGTTTGGTAGATTGTATTACGGTGGACTAGCTTTGTGCAAAATTAGGGTAAATAGGATACTAACAGCTCTTACATTTAGGCCAGTGCGGAAACAAACTAATGGCAAAAACAACTTGATGGGTCACGCGCTCCCGTGATGGCATGCTTGTTTGTCCATTGGGTTTTCAGGCAGGGAGGAGGTGTCAATTTCTGCCAAGACGGCCCCAGGGGCCTGCTCCGCAGCTGCAGCTATGTCTGCCCACTACGTCTGCCTCTGCATTTGAACAATGGCGACAATCAAGCATGTAATCTGTTTGTTTCTACTACGTATTGGCGTTGCTTGTTTTTCTGGTGGGCATGATTACTGTTTTAGAATCGGCGCTTGAGCGCCCGACCTGGTGGTGGACACCGGCGCTGGTGGTGATCTTGTTGGCTGTTGTAAGTTCAGAGAAGCTAAAGTGCGCGATATGCCTTTTTGCTCAACATATGGCGTCAGGTATGTATTATGGATACATGTAGTGTTATGGCTGTGAGACTACAATATGTATTAAGTTCTGTTGTTTTTGCTACCTACGGTGTTGTTTTAGTCCTGAGAGATCACAATGTGGTGTTGTTTTAGTTTAGTCCTGAGAGATCACAATGTGGTGTTGTTTTAGTCCTGAGAGATTACAATGTGAAAATATGCAATAACCATGCAACATATACCCCATTAATTTTTTTTTGGTGATGTTCTCATTTAGTGATCTTCTCATGTAATATAACCATGCATGATATATTTGAAACTCATAAGTTCCTGCATTGGGGTGTTATAATTTTTGGATAAGACGATGCAAACAAAGAAGATCAGAATAGCAAGTGTTGTGTTTTGTGTTTCGTTTTTATTAATAGTTGTTTTAAAAAATCATATTGTTTATTTGATGCTTTCAAGCATGAGGAACACACGGTGTTGTTAAACAGTACATGTGAAAATGAGGTACCAAACACGATGGTTAAAGATGGTCAGGCGTGAAAACAAGTTTGTTTATCTCAGACAAATGGGTTTGTTCCGCATGTATATTTCCTCAAACAAATCATGGTGGTTTCAAAAGATCAAAATAGGAAAAAACGCGCGATATTGACAATATGTGTACCTATTTACGAATTCATTTCATAACTATTTATGTGCAAATAGTATCTGCAAAGCAAAATTAAATTTATACAGCGAAATATATATCCTTTGAGGATCACATACTTTTTCTTACTGAAGTTTACATATTCAGCAGGTTGGTTTTGCCAAGTTTGGCAATGATGATCTGCATGATATCCTTGGAGAAGTTTTATCTGATAGGCTCTCACAAGATAACTTTAAGAAGCTTATGTAATATGTGGTGATTGAGAAGCAAGAGTCAATGAGTGAAAACTTGTAATATGATGTCTTGTAATAGGTGATAGCTAGACATGGATTTGTCAAGGAGTCTATTACTTGCTTTAGATTTGTCTTTGTGAGATCCAAAGTGGTCAGGATTCAGTTCACTTTGATAATATGTCCTGAACCAAAGCTGAATGACATTACATCGAAGAGTATTTAGAACGTTTTGACTGGTCAATGATAAACTCAGTTTTTCTTCTATCACTTCATGCAAAGATGATGATGTTGTAATTCTTGTGAAATACACAACTCCTCTTCGTTGGAGCCAAAACAGAAGGACAATTTTGGCAACAGCAAATGATGGCCTAGATATAGTTCGTGAGGGTCTGATAGGTTGTGAGATTCTATTTTTTGTAAGGTTTTGAGCATTGGTTAATAACTATTAGCTGGTGTAGGCAGTGATGCCTCGAATAAAACTTCCTATGTTTGAGTCCTATCCATGTGTTGTACATGGACGACATGAGATGCTGGCATGATTCTTTTATAGTTTGTTTATTTAGATTGTGCGAGCGGCTTCTATCATGCCACATTTACGCACGCTTCGATGAACCACTGGGTGCAACGTCTTTTGATTTGGGAGCATCAACAACTACACATGTATAAGTCCTTTGATTTGGGAGCATCAACAACTACATATGCATAAATGCATAAGTAATGTCCAGTTACATTTCACCCAACACACGTGACGAAGACACGATGACAACATACAAAATTTCACCCGTAGTAACGCACGGGTATTCATCTAGTATAGTATAAAATGCCAGATTCTCAAGGGCGGTCCTAGAGAGAGCTTGTGAACGAAATTATAGAACATTTACATTGAAGGGAAAGTGACGTCGCATATCGACCCATCTAAGAGAAAATCCATTAAAAATGCATCTAAGCCCTCGCGAGCTTTCCTCTAGAGCGGAATCCACTACTACTCGCAGTCGCTGTCACACTGCAAGAGGGGAGTGATGAAGGTGACAGGACGGGCCACTAACTCACGAGCATAAATCTTTCAAGCGAACCTTGTTGAAGGCAAGCTTATTCCAAAGCATGTAGTTATCAACGCGTTTTGTGCAAACTTTATGAAATCACCCCAATTTGTCTTGCAACCTCCATCTTCTTTCTGATGTAATCCATGTAGATTGCTGGTTTTGGGAGCTGGAAATAGGATTATATTTCACTTGTGTAAGAAGTTAACCATCGTGAAAGGCCATTTTTTATCAAAAAAGAAAAGTAAATGAACTAACAATTTTGTTAACTGCGTCCTTAATCAGCACATGAACTTCATCTTCTGGGACCTACAGGATGTTATGTCCATGTAAACAGCATATCACGGTTATGATTCTCAACCAAACAAGCATATTCAATTATGAATCCAATATCGTATAAATCACACTTACCTTCTCATCAATGTGAGCCACATGGGTGTAGTACTAGAAAAGAAACATACCAAATAATTAGTAAGATATACATTTTCAGCGATTAAGAAGTACGATTAAACATATGAGAAGAAAAGGGACCTACTGCATGTTTCATCTCAATGCTTCTCAGTGGACGTTCTTCAAGCTCAGCCTTTGTAAATCGATGTTGTAAGGGATACAAGCCTAGTTTGTACAAGTCCTTCAAAGCATCTGTGAAATCCATCTGGACAATATTGAAGGAAAGCAACAAAATGTTATTAAGCATACAATGCCGCTGCCACCAAATTAATGAGAAATATGGCGAGCACAAAGTAGTCTTGTGCAGCCTAAGGTATAAATCTAACCTTGTCCATAGCAACCCATTTCCAAATCTCATAAAAGACATGGTCTAAATCCTTATGGTAAGTAAGATCAAACATAGCACTCCATGTGCAATCCTGTATAAAAAGTTGAACTATTAAATACCATCACCACTTACATCCACCAACTAAACTAGAAAATGTTAGACATAAATGCTGGTTTCCCGCAAAAAGAGTGATGAAGGGAGTCTCCTTACTGTGATGCCGGTGAGAACTAAACCAGCATAGATATTGCAAAAGCGAGCTGCGATCTTCGGTGCTTCGGTATGTGCCTTATTCACATATCTTTCACGCTGAGCATCAAAGTGTTTTTTGTTAGGTTCCACTCCATCATCTTCAACTGACTGTCGGATGGCAAAACGCTATCAGACCGAGTCACCAAGATGATATAAGATCAGCATTTTAAAATTCATTGAGCAGTCGTACCTTAAGTTTACTTGACAACTCTTCATAAAACTGGAGAAACTCTAGGTCGCATTTCAAGGTAGTGCATGTTATGTGGTAAGACTCCCAGGAAATATATGTAACCTGCAACCAAAATAATAGTAATTATGAATAGCACATAAGCTGCTGAGACCAGCTAAAGTGACCTCCAATGGGCATATTAATAAAAATGCATAAAAATGGGCACGCATTCACTATCACATCATGGATTTTCCATAGATGCCCAGTATGTTGTATGAAGCTACAGTTGTGCTATGTGTACAACACAAAATATATGCATATGTATTACCATATTGAAATTATACGAAAAGAACTGCTTCTTTAAAAAATGGAAAATGTAAGCAATTTGTGCTTACTTAATATGAAAAAATTATGGGAAAAATAATCTGAGTTGTACAGTCAAATACCTAGTTAAACCCACTTCTACTATTTTGTCCTACCACAGTGTGAAAAGCCTTAATGGCCAGATAGACCAACAACTTTGAGAAGCAAATGGAGTACAACCAGAATTGTTTCTTCAACCTTGAGTAAATAGCTTAAAAAACCAACGGAGTATAGGTCGAATGGGAAGGGTAATGCAATTAACAGGATCCAAAAACATGGTCACACTCCTTAAAGTAGCCCTCTTCACGAAGCCTGTCCGAGGAGTAATCTTCTTTTATTTGTGCTACATCCAGCTCCTTCCCCTCCCAGAATAGCTGTATGTATGTCATCAGCAACAAAAGGAGAAGAAAGTACTACGATTAGATGACCACAGACTAAATTGAACAGATACGTCAAACTTGAAATAATAAGCAGGACCAGAGACAGGGGCGGCCACCTCGTGAGCTTTGATGCGGTACAACGCTAGGCGCTCCTCCACCTCGTCCAGCTGCTCTGGGTCCTCGTATTCGTCCCAGAATTCCTCCGTGTCACGAGGGTCGCCACTGAGTTTCCTGTAGTAAGCACGGGTCTCGGCGTAGCCTACAGTCTGCGGTGAATCCCTGGCTCCTTGTTCTTCTTTGTATTCTGTGCTTGTTTCCTCGAGAAGAGTGGTTTCTCCAGATTCTTTTTCTAGCATTCTGCTGCTTTCGCTGGAAGGTGAGCTACTGGGCTTGATTAGCTCATCATCATCTGCTTGCGGAGAGGGGAGGAGAGGAGAGGTGGTGGTGCGACGAGGACGACCGGGAGAATCGGCACAGTTCGGCGACGGTTTGCGGCAGCTCGAGAGGCTTTTTAGGAGCTGGGGTCGGTTGGGCTTCGGCTGCCGGTACGGTTTCGGCTTTAAGAGCTGGGTGTAAAGGATTCACACTCCGACTCGGCCTCCTGCTAATCACCGCCTCCGACTTTTCATCTATTAATTTATTTTTTGAACGGGTATCTATTCCAGCTAATCTAAATTAATGTTCTCAGATTTGCCTAAAGTTGAATGTATCTATAGCACTAAAATATGACTTGATATATCCGAGTCTAGATAAATACGAGAACAATAATTTAGATCGGAGAGGAGTACTTTGTTTTCTGGGAGACGATTCCAATGGGTAACACTAGCAAAAGGTCAATCCATGGGGAAGCCAGAGGAGCAACTGGTCTATTCTTACTCTCCCTGTAGTCAATACGTAGGGAGTATTATGACCAGTTTCACTGACATCTGCTTTCTTCTCTCGTCCTTCGCCCTCTATGCTTCCTGTATAGAACACATCTGTTCTGCAGAATCGCCGGTCACCGGACGGCTTACAGAAAGAGATTTCACCGTTAGCTATGTTATATGTTGATCCAAATTCTACAAAGTAAAACTTCTGACGGAGCGGAGCGAGACCCGCGATACGGATCGTTGATGACCTAGGTTAACATCGCTATATAAACCTCTTGTAAGCCGCCGGCTGGGACAAGTTGCATCTATGAAATCCCGAGCGTTGTGTAAACACCCCCCGTTATAGTAAAGTTTCGCTGGCTGGCGCCCGTATTTTTTCTCCTCTCTTTGTTGGAGAGGATTTTCCACATTAAATCTGTGTCCCCTTGCTACGATTTTATTTTCATTCTTCGTTATTTACATGTTGCAAAGCTAACAAGCTACACCAAAACCCAAGCTAACCCCTTGGGATAAACACAACACAAGCATCAATAAAGTTCACCCAGAGCCGATATTTCATATCGCTAATAAGGATGCCAATTGGGCCCATAATCATAGTCGCTAGAGGTAATGAATGGCGTACTTGAGGTTGATGCTGTCTGTTTCAAAAGTAGCTCGCCCCACACTCAGCTGATCAACAGCTTCAATTGCACTAGAGAGAGCGGCAGCTTCAGCATGAAAAGCATCCGAGATCCCGCTCAAAGGCCCAGCATGTGCGAAACAAATGTCAGCATTACTTGCTCGACAGATCGCACCCTATTCCCCACTATTAGTTTGTGCATGGTAGGAAGCGGATGCGTTAATCTTGACACAATATTCAGGTGCCGGAACCCATTTTTGAAGGGGCCATTTCATTCGGTTTCATTTCCTTCTCCAGATCAGTTTTCTCCCATTCAGCAGCATGTCGTCTCACAGCAAACTAAAACTGCTCCACCGAGGAGTGATGCTCCCCGTGATTGCCTTTGTTGCGTTCTGACCACCAGTTTGTAATACTATAGTACTAAAAAACTGTAGTTTCTATGCAACATGCCAATCCCTGAATCGGTTCATTTGCTTACATAAGACATAGATAAAATAACAAAGTAATAATTCGTGTATCATAAATAACGAAGATCCAGAAGATTCATTTATTACAAAAGTCGCTTAGCACGAAGGCTAGCTCACACATAAATCAAGTAGCAACACAAATAAAGATACTACTCCATCTTCAAATTGCCCACGAGGGAATAAATGTCGAGTGGAGTACCGCGACCTAAATCGAATCACTCGGAATCGGTATAACCCGCAACATGAGACATAGCAGTCCCGAAGGGTCAATACATGGAATGTATGGCAAGTAGCGCTAAGGTAAAGGAGACAATGCACCTAGCATCTACATGCTTATTTGGCTAGTGGAGCTTTGGCTAGCTTGCACTTTTCAAACACATTGATCCTACTTTCGTAAACCATTTAATTCACAGCAACCCATTAAGTTCACTCGTCAAGTTTTAGTAATTAGGAAATAAGGATGAGTAAGAATATGTCCTAGTCTCAAGATCAAGCAACTCAATCGTCCGTAACCGGGGACACGGCTAAGTACTTAGTTTTTACACCCTGCAGGGGTTTGTACACTTTACCCATGTGACCTGGCCAATCCAGCTCGTACCACCACACGCATATTGTGTGATGATAGGGAGAAGTCCAAGATGGGACCTTTCGGGAAGTAGATCACCAAACCCCACTGCGCACCGGTCCCAACCTATCATTCACTACATCTCTGGCTACGCTGGGTTCGGATCACCATGACCTACTAAGTCCAACCAGCCATCCATTCTTACTGGCACATGGTTGCACACGTAAGCTACCATAACAAAGAGAACCAATCCTTCTCAGTACCCTGGGCGGCATTCCCCACCATTAACCATACTCTGATGACCATCAAACCATTCCGCTCAGGTAGTTCATTAACATTAAGTTGCTTTAGTTTGAAGCAAACACAACTCCACCATAGTGTGATCCCCTTTCCCTGTCTTCACAGCAAGTCTAAGCATATCTACTGAGCGGGGCTCAACTACATGGAAAATTCTACCACAATATATAGGATATAGTATAGCATAGTAGTTCCTACACAATAACTACAGAAATACACTACACATGCATAAAAGAAAAATAGTAGGATAATGGTATGAACAAAATAGCATCTACTTGCCTTGGCGGTAGGAGTCGAGGGTACAATCCTCGCAGAAACAAGCGTTGCACTCGTCACAATCTACACGATACAAAACAACACATAAATAACATACCAAACATAAGCAAGTGCACAAATGCATGCATGATAGCTCAACAAGGTTCTTAGTAACCTCTCGGTGTTCTCTGATGTTTACTACTACTGTATGATGCATGGAAAATCTTTAATGCAATGAAAACAAGGCTATGCAATTTGTGAACCCAAATAATAGGCTTTTAGGCGAAACACTAAGACTTTCTAGTAAACAGAGTTGTAAGACCTGGGCAAAAATATTACTGTGTAGGTAATGTGATTTAAAACCAGGGGCAATTGCAATCACGCAAAAAGGGGTTACATAACTTTTCCTATAATTTTTATAGTGTTTTCAACCTTTTTAAAGTATCAGGGAAAAACATACAGTAAACCTGCAATATTATTTTATAAACAAATTCTACACAATTTTGTGAATCCAACAACATATTATTTGCAAAATTTGGCCTAGTAAATCTTTTCCTACGAATTTTTGAAGTTGGATCTATTTTCTGGAAATTAAACAATCTCAGAAAATCAACTGGGAATATTCCGGGAATATTTCGGGGAATATTCCCGCTGACGAGCGGGTCCCAGTGGACCGGCGATTGACCGGTCAGCCCGCGGTCAGGAGAGATCTGGGCCGTTCGTGGCCAGATCGACGACCGGGAGCAGGCCTGGCGGCGGCTTACCTGGCGGCTTACCTGGCGGCGGCGGCGGTGGCTGTCGTCGACGGCGACGGGTCTGCGAGGGGCGACGGGGGTGCAGCCGGGGGTGGCGGTTGCGGTGGAGGGGTCGGCGCGGCCGGCGGCGAGCTCCGGTGGCGGCGGCGAGCAGATTGGGCGGCGGCGGCGGTGGATTCCGGCGAGAAATCGCCGGGGCTTGGCGGCGGCTTAGGTAGTGTTTTCGGGAGGGTTTCGACGAGGAAAACGTGGGCTAAAACGGGGTGGTGGAGAGAGGTCGTGGGACGGTGTGTATCCCGCGGAAATCGGGATTCCGGCGGTGGCGGTTGGAGTCCGGGTCGGACCCGGCCGGTGGCGGGCGGCGCGCTGACAGGTGGGGCCCACCTGTCGGCGGCACTGTGCGGCGGCGGCGGACGGTTACGCACCGCGCGGGCGGTGGCGTACGGCGGCGGGAGTTGGGCCCCGGGCGGGCCTTCTCGGCTGGGCCGGCTCGGTGCCGCGGCCGATTTTTTTTTACTCCGACTGTCAGCTAACTGAACTGAACTGACTGTTTTCTGAATTTCCTGAATCTGAAAATTCAGCAAAAGACTAAAATAGGCCTAACTTTTGATCTGTAGCTCCGAATTGAGCGAAACAAAGTCCTACGGGTTCGTATTGACGAACTCTACGCATCTATACATCTGGAATGTCCAAAAGGGACCATTTTTAAAGATGCAAGGCAAAACCCTAGTAATCTCATATAAGAGATGGAAAGACAAAATAGGTAGCGCTTTGGCCAAAAGACTTTAAAACTGAATTTTTGCAAATATGATCATGAATGCAATGTAATGTATGAATGCAGTGCCAAATCTAGAATTTGGGATGTGACAAGACCAACCCCCTTAAGATGAATCTCGTCCTCGAGATTCGACATGGCTAGCAAATAGGTGCGGGTGGTCCTCTCGGAGGTCATCCTCTCGCTCCTAGGTAGCTTCCTCTTCGGTGTGATGGCTCCATTGTACCTTGCAGAACCTGATCATCTTGCTGCGCGTAAATCTCTCTGCTGTTTCCAAGATCTTGACCGGTTTCTCCTCATAGGTCAAGTCGTTTTCCAGCTGAACCTCCTCAAGCGACACAGTGTCTCTAAATGGTGTATCCATCATCTCCGGATGGCACTTCTTCAGCTGGGACAGATGGAACACGTCGTGAACAGCGGATAGAACCTCTGGCATCTCCAGCTGGTACGCAACCTCTCCTTTGCGTGCTAGGATCTTGTAGGGGCCTATAAACCGAGGAGCCAGCTTGCCCTTAATCCCAAATCGCTTAATTCCACGCAGAGGCGAAACTCTAAGGTAGGCTCGATCTCCAATCTCATACACCACCTCCTTGCGCTTAGCATCAGCATAGCTCTTCTGCCTTGACTGTGCTACCTTCAGCCTATCTCGAATCAAACTGACCTTCTCCTTAGCATCCTTGATCAAATCAGGTCCAAACAACTGACGCTCACCTACACCATCCCACAACAATGGTGTCCGACACCTCTTACCATATAGCACATCAAACGGCAACGTCTTGATGCTAGTCTGGTAGTTGTTGTATGAAAACTCAGCATAAGGCAAATTCTCATCCCAGCTAGAGCCATGAGCTAGAGCGCAAGCTCTCAACATATCCTCCAATATCTGATTCACCCTCTCGGTTTGTCCATCTGTCTGGGGGTGGAAAGCTGTGCTAAACTCCAACCTCGTTCCCAACGACTCATGTAGCTAGCACCAAAAGTGAGAAGTAAATTGGGTGCCTCTATCTGACACAATGCTCTTAGGGACTCCATGTAGGCACACAATTCTATTCATGTAGATCTTGGCTAACTTAGCACTGGTATAAGTGGTCTTCACGGGTATAAAGTGGGCTACCTTGGTTAAGTGATCCACCACTACCCAAATAGAGTCGTATCCTGACCTCGTCCTGGGCAGTCCTGTGATGAAGTCCATTCCAACTCTATCCCACTTCCAATCAGGTATCAGTAATGGCTGTAGCAACCCCGCTGGCTTCTGGTGCTCAGCCTTTACTCTACTACACACATCACATAGGGCAATATACTCTACGATATCTCCCTTCATATTAACCCACCAATACCTTTCCTTCAAATCCATGTACATATTTGTGTTACCAGGGTGTATGGAGTATGGCGAGTCATGGGCCTCCTGGAGAATCAACTTCCTAATCTCCTGATCGTTGGGCACGCACAAACGATCTCCATACCATAGCGCTCCTTGTTCATCTTCGCGAAATCCTTCCGCCTTTCCCTTGGTTATGTTTTCCTTCACTCTCCTTAGTTCAGTATCCTCCTTCTGAGCTTCACAAATTTTATCCTGAAGTATTGGCTTGATTTCCATTGTTGCTAAATATCCCTCGGATACTATCTCCAATCTAAGATCCTTGAATTGCTCACACAAATTCTTGGGTAACTCTCCCACGGTCAAACCATTAGCATACACCTTGCGGCTTAGCGCATCTGCTACAACATTAGCCTTTCCGGGATGATATTGCAGACTCATGTCATAGTCCTTTATGAGCTCCAACCATCTTCTTTGCCTCATATTCAGCTCCTTCTGTGTGAATATGTATTTCAAGCTCTTGTGATCTGTAAACACATCACAATGCTTACTCATCAGGTAGTGCCTCCATACCTTGAGCGCATGCACAACTGACGCTAATTCCAATTCATGCGTGGGATAGTCCCTCTCGTGGTGTTTGAGTTGGCGCGAGGCATAGGATACCACTCTCCCATCCTGCATCAGTACACTACCCATTCCTTGACGAGAGGCATCACAATACACTTGGAAATCCTTCTGTATATCTGGCAAACACAGGATAGGTGCGGTCACTAGGCGTTGCTTTAGTTCCTGGAAACTAGTTTCGCACTCTTCCGTCCACTCAAACCTTTTCTCTTTCTTCAATAACTCAATCATTGGCTTCGCAATCTTGGAGAAGTTCTCTATAAACCTCCTGTAATATCCAGCAAGTCCCAAGAAGCTCCTAATATCTCCCACATTCTTGGGTGACTCCCATTCTGTAACTGACACCACCTTGCTTGGATCGACTGCGACTCCTTCACCTGACACCACATGTCCAAGAAATCCAACAGTGTTTAACCAGAATTCACACTTGCTAAACTTGGCATACAATTTATGCTCCCTCAGCTTTTCCATAATTAGTCGCAGGTGTTTCTCATGTTCAGCATCATCCTTGGAGTATATCAATATGTCATCAATGAATACCACCACGAACGTATCCAAGTACTCCTTGAATACCTTGTTCATCATGGTCCTAAAATATGCCGGGGCATTTGTTAGTCCAAAAGACATAACTGTATACTCATATAACCCATACCTAGTGGTGAAGGCGGTCTTGGGTACGTCTTCCTCACGGATCTTCAATTGGAAATACCCCGACCTGAAGTCAATCTTGGAGAACACCTTCGCTCCTTCCAACTGATCGAACAGGTCATTTATATTGGGCAATGGGTATTTATTCTTAATAGTCACTTTATTAAGTGAGCGGTAGTCAACCACCAATCTCTTACTACTGTCCTTCTTCTCCACGAATAGAACAGGCGCGCCCCAAGATGATGAACTGGGCTGAATAAATCCCTTGTCCAATTGCTCCCTAAGCTGCTTCTTTAACTCCTTCAGTTCCTCCACATCCATCTTATATGGCCTCTTGGCTATCGGTCCTGTTCCCGGCATCAAATCAATAAGAAACTCCACGTTCCTGTCAGGTGGCATCCCCGGCAGCTCATCCGGAAACACATCGGGGTACTCCTTTACTATGGGTACGGTGTCCATGCTAACCCCCTTAAGAGAGTTCACCTTAGTACCCTCAAGACGTGTTGCTGACTTGAACTTAATCTTTATGCCTCGTGGTGTCCTAAGAGAGATGGCACGTTGTCCACAATCTATCTGACCATCATGCTCGGACAACCAATCCATGCCAAGTATTACATCTAGTCCTTGCGACTCCAAAACTACCAAATGTGCTGGGAAGCTATGTGCTCCAATTCCTATGGTAAGATCACGACATCCCTTACTAGCTAGCATCTCTCCTCCTGGTGAGCTCACTCTAATAGTCCCTTTTAGTGACTCAGTGGCTAACTTATGTTTATCCACAAATGCCCGTGATATGAATGAATGCGATGCGCCAGTATCAAATAGAACAAGTGCAATATGGGAGTCGATTGGAAACTTACCAATCACGAGATCCGGCTCATCACGGATTTCCTCCATGTTCACATGGTTCACATTCTCCTTCTGGTTGGGTCCAAGCTTGGGTCCCACTCCCGTGTTCTTCTCTGGGCAGGTACTAGCATAGTGACCCAGCTTCTTGCATTTGTAGCACTCCACATTGCCGAGATCCTTCTTGCTCACATAGTCATGTCCATTGTTCCTCCCAGAGTTGCTGTGGTGGCTCCTGTGACCATTATGGTGGCGGTCGTTTCCTCCACGGTGGTGATTATCACTCCTATGACCATCGTGGCGATGTCCATTGCTTCCACGGTGGCTGCGGTTATCTCCGACATGCCTAGAATGTCCAGAGTGTCCATCATAAGAGATGTGTGCGCGGTGGTGTGATCCTGAGGAGTGATGGCTGTTCTTCCTCTTGCGTCGCTCCACCTACTGTTGTTTCCCTTCCAGAATCCTGGCCTTATCCATCAACTCATGAAACGTCGGGCAATAAACCACGGATAGCTGAAGTGAGAGCTCATCACTGAGACCATCCAGGAACCTCTCCCTCCTCTTGGCATCAGTGTCCACATCCTCAGGGGCATAGCGAGAGAGATTGTTGAATTCCTCTATGTAATCCGCCATAGAGCGGTTGGTCTGGCGTAGGTTGCGGAACTCCTTCCTCTTCAGGCTCATGGTTCCGGCAGATACGTGGTTCGTCCTGAACCCTTCCTCAAACATAGCCCAGGTAACTGTCTCCAGCGGGTGAGTAATCTGGAAAGCATCCCACCATGAGGCAGCTGATCCCTCCAGCAAGTGAGCAGCAAACCTCACCTCAGCATCAGTGCACCAACGGTCACCAGGTCCTTGTTCACAGAGCAAAGCCAGTCGAGAGCAATCATGGGCTCGGGTGCAGAGGAGAACTTAGCTGGCCTCAGCCTCAAGAACCTAGTGAGAGCATCCCCCTGCGGCGGATTGTTCTCGTTGTTGTTATTGTTATTGTCGTTGTTGTTCTGAGTTGCCAGGAATTGCGTCATCACTTGGGTCAGCTGTGCTTGAGCAGCCATGAGCTGATCCATCTCATATTGTCGGCGGCGTGACATCTGCGGTTCAGCACAGGTAAGATTAGAAAGAAACAACTACAGATAAGCAATAGCCCTATACCCATGCAACAAGCTCAAGCCACAACAATCATAAGCAATCACCACATGATCCAACACACACACAAACATCGTTCCAGGTTTTCATTAATAGTATATAGCTAAAAAATAGTTTAGGAACGTTGGCAACAACGTTTGGTAAGGTAAAACAGCAAAATAAGCAAAACCAGAAAATCTGGCAGAACAGTTCTGTCCTGTTCACGAATTTTTCTGGGCACCTTAAACTCATCAGGAATTTTTGCCAATATTTGTGCAGATGATACAGGTAATTACGCTCCAGATCCTAAAATATGAGCACAATCCGAGTTACCAGTAAGGAACTAAAAATCGTGCGGTAAAACTGGTTAGGCAGAAAACTGCAGCAGTAAAAACACGAAAAATTACCCAAACTTGTTCAAAAATCATTTTAATAAATCTCACGAAAAATTCCTGGAACTTCAAGGTACTTAACTGAGCAATCTAAACACAATAAACTAATAGTGCAGAAGTTTATATTGATCGATGTCTAAGGCTAACGAATATCCCTAACGAAGACTAGTTTTGGAGGACCATCTCTAGCTATTTGATGAATAGGTTACAGTAGGTTCTGGAGTCCATGCGCCGATGCTTCGCTCCTGGTGCATGCCACGGTGGTGGTGTGTACACCTCTCCCGAGTCCTCTTCACTTGAGTCTTCGAATTCCACCTCTTCGGGGTCCTCCTCATCACTTCCTTCAAAAAAAGCGCCCGCTGCATCTCCTCCATCATCGTCATCGCTTCCTTCATCATCACTGCCTCCATCTTCATCATTGTTACTTCCTCCACCGTTGTTACCTCCATCACCATTATCCGCATCATCATCATCATCATCATCATCATCACTATCATCGTCATCATCGTTCCCATCGTCACCGTTACCATTGTTTGGTGGAGGATTCTGCTGTGCTTGAAGGGCAGCAATCTAGGCAGCCATGTTCACAATGGTTTGGTCACGTTCAGGCACAACTTGATCCCTTTGCACAATGGTTTGGTTCAGCTTTGCAATCGTGGCATCCCTTCCAATGAGGGCTTGCTCCATTGTATTCACAGCAGTGTGCAAGGTTTGCATCGCATACCCTTGCAGGTGCACAGTGCCCTGAAAATAATCCAGCTGCTCTTTTTGCTGCATCAGCTTCTCTTCCCTCTCCCAAGCTTTGATCTCCATGTCTTCTAACTGCTTCACTTGGAGTGGCATGTTGTTTCGATCACCAGTGGTAATCATCACAAGTCCTTGCTCATTCCGACCCCCAAATGCAAGGAAGGGTGAACCTGCTGGTAGTCGGTGTCGGTGGAGATAGCACATGCGTGACAGGGTCTCATGCATGGCCGACTCCACTTCTTGCTCCCAGGTAAGGTACTTCTTGGTGAGGTTCAGGTTCTCAATACCAGGCACAGTGGGATCTGCAAGAATAATCGCGGTGATCTCCCACACGCGATCTCCAGGCACATAGGTGTTCATCCTTCTCCCTTTGAACATCGGCATTAGCATGCCCAGTGCCTTGCAAAGCTCCGCCAGCTGTCTTGCCAAGGGCCTTGGTGATTGGAGCTCAACATACTCAACTCTGGTAGCATCTCCCATCTATCAATTGTAAAGAGGAAAGAGTGAGAATAGCAAAAGAAAAGAATTTACTAGAGTGCATGGCATAAGAATAAGGACAGAATTTAAAATAGGCTCAAGTAACCATAAGGCTTCCTATTTCAATCCTAGGTCACGATCCTATAGTCAACACACGGCTCTGATACCATCTGTAATACTACAGTACTGAAAAACTGTAGCTTCTATGCAACATGCCAATCCTTGGATCGGTTCATTGGCTTACATAGAACATAGATGAAATAACAAAGTAATAATCCGTGTATCATAAATAACGAAGATCCAGAAGATTCATTTATTATAAAAGTCGCTTAGCTCGAAGGCTAGCTCACACATAAATCAAGTAGCAACACAAATAAAGATACTACTCCATCTTCAAATTGCCCATGAGGGAACAAGTGTCGAGTGGAGTACCGCGACCTAAATCGAATCACTCGGAATCGGTATAACCCGCAACATGAAACGTAGCAGCCCCGAAGGGTCAATACATGGAATGTATGGCAAGTAGCGCTAAGGTAAAGGAGACAATGCACCTAGCATCTACATGCTTATTTGGCTAGTGGAGCATTGGCTAGCTTGCACTTTTCAAACACATTGATCCTACTTTCGTAAACCATTTAATTCACAGCAACGCATTAAGTTCACCCGTCAAGTTTTAGTAATTAGGAAATAAGGATGAGTGAGAATATGTCCTAGTCTCAAGATCAAGCAACTCAGTCGTCCGTAACCGGGGACACGGCTAAGTACTTAGTTTTTACACCCTGCAGGGGTTTGTACACTTTACCCATGTGACCTGGCCAACCCTAAAGGAAATATGCCCTGAGAGGCAATAATAAAGTTGTTATTATGTATTCCTTGTATATGATAGATGTTTATTTTGCATGCTATAATTGTATTGATAGGAAACATCAATACATGTGTGTTTAATAAACAAAAAGGGTTCCTAGTTATGCCTCTCTTATAGACTAGCTTGTTGATTAACAAGATGATCAAGGTTTCCTGATCATGGACATTGGATGTTGTTAATAACAAGGTCACAGCATTTGTGAAATGATGTGATGAACATTCAACCGAAGTATAGCATTACGATCAAGTCATTATGTTTATATTGCTATAACATCATATGAAGTAATCTTTATCCTTAGACCATGAGATCATGTTAATTGCTAACACCGGAAGAGTATCTTGATAACATCAAACGTCACACCGTAACAGGGTGACTATAAAGATGGGTTCAGTACTACGAAGGTGTTATGTTGAGGCTCATGGATCAAGAGTGGAATTTGTCAATCCAGATGACAGATAGATATACTCTGGGCCCTCTCGGTGATATCACATTAGGATAGCTTGCAAGCAAGTGATGTGATCACTAGAATGTTATATCACGGGAACGAGAAAAGAGTGCATGTCGGTAACGAGATCAAACTTGGTATGGAGATACCGATGATCGAATCTCGGACATGTAATATATCGAGAGACAAAGGGATTTAGTTACAAGCGTTAAAGGTTCTCACGATCACAGGAGTCATCGTTGAATGTGTAGGAGTCAGTACGGATCTCCAGGTCCCGCTGCTGATTATTGATCGGAGAAGGGTCTCGATCATGTCTGCATTATTCGCGAACCGTAGGGTGGCATACTTAAGAGTTACCGGACACCATTTTGGAGCACATATGTTTCAGACGAAAGAATTGCAAAGCGCAGGAATTGTTTCAATAGAAACCGGAAATTGTTTCGGGTGAAATTGCAGAAGATGGTTCTGCATGTGATATTGAAATATTGCAAGGGGCTATATGTGAATGTTTGTTAATTAAAGTAATTAACAAAATTCTGAATAAATTTAATAAAAAGAGTTTTATTAAATGAGAGAGCATTAAATTTGGAGAAATTTAATGCATTTAAAGTGGAGACTTTAAAAGGGAATGTGAAGAGGCATTTTAATGTGGAGGGGTTACCACCACATGAATGGGGGAGGTGAGGGGTCACCCCCCATGCGCCGGCCATGGAAAGAGAGGGCACCCCTCCTCCTATAAAAGGCCATCCATTCCCTCCTTCATCCTCACACCTCCTTGTGAAGGATCTCTCTCCCCCTCTAGAATTATTCCCCCATGGTATCGGATTAGCGAGATACATGTTCCCGGTGGCATTTCGTCTGGAAGGAGTTGCTGTTTCCACTGGATCGCTGGAGCGAGGAGGTGGAGGTTGTCCGGTGGCTTGAACGTGTGTGCGAGTGCGGATACGCTGCTGAGTTGCGGCGCTCGGACTTCCTCACGATCTTGAGATCGGCAAGTGTACGACTACATCAACCATGAGTTCCTGTTCGTTAACAAAGCTCGTTATCTTCGAGGGTAAGTTCTCCATGGATGTATGTCCACCAGTTGCTCTGTATCTAGTAGATAGATCTTGGCGTATAGTTCTCATCGTAGGAATTTTTTTGTTTTCTATGCTGCGGACCCAACAAACCCAGCTCGTACCACCACACGCATATTGTGTGATGATAGGGAGAAGTCCAAGATGGGACCTTTCGGGAAGTAGATCACCAAACCCCACTGCGCATCGGTCCCAACCTATCATTCACTATATCTCTGGCTACGCTGGGTTCGGATCACCACGACCTACTAAGTCCAACCAGTCACCCATTCTTACTGGCACATGGTTGCACACGTAAGCTACCATAACAAAGAGAACCAATCCTTCTCAGTACCCTAGGCGGTATTCCCCATCATCAACCACACTCTGATGACCATCAAACCATTCCGCCCAGGTAGTTCATTAACATTAAGTTGCTTTAGTTTGAAGCAAACACAACTCCACCATAGTGTGATCCCCTTTCCCCGTCTTCACAGCAACTCTAAGCACATCTACTGAGCGGGGCTCGACTACAAGGAAAATCCTACCACAATATATAGGATATAGCATAGCATAGTAGTTCCTACACAATAACTACAGAAATACACTACACATGCATAAGAGAAAAATAGTAGAACAATGGTATGAACAAAATAGCATCTACTTGCCTTGGCGGTAGGAGTCGAGGGTACAATCCTCGCAGAAACAAGCGTTGCACTCGTCACAATCTACACGATACAAAACAACACATAAACAACATACCAAACATAAGCAAGTGCACAAATGCATGCATGATAGCTCAACAAGGTTCTTAGTAACCTCTCGGTGTTCTCTGATGTTTACTACTACTGCATGATGCATGGAAAATCTTTAATGCAATGAAAACAAGGCTATGCAATTTGTGAACCCAAATAATAGGCTTTTAGGTGAAACACTAAGACTTCCTAGTAAACAGAGTTGTAAGACCTGGGCAAAAATACTACTGTGTAGGTAACGTGATTTAAAACCAGAGGCAATTGGAATCACGCAAAAAGGCGTTACAGAACTTTTCCTATAATTTTTAGTGTTTTAAACCTTTTTAAAGTCTCAGGGAAAAACATACAGTAAACCTGCAATATTATTTTATAAACACATTCTACACAATTTTGTGAATCCAACGACATATTATTTGCAAAATTTGGCCCAGTAAATCTTTTCCTACGAATTTTTGAAGTTGGATCTATTTTCTGGAAATTAAACAATCTCAGAAAATCAACTAGGGAATATTCTGGGGAATATTCCCGCTGACGAGCGGGTCCCAGTGGACTGGCGGTTGACCGGTTAGCCCGCGGTCAGGGGAGATCTGGGCCGTTCGTGGCCAGATCGACGGCCAGGAGCAGGCCTGTCGGTGGCTTACCTGGCGGCGGCGGTGGCTGTCGGCGGCGACGGCGGCGGCGCTCCGGCGGCGGTGGCGGGTCTGCGAGGGGGCGGCGGGGGTGCATCCGGGGGTGGCAGGGTCGGCGCGGCCGGTGGCGAGCTCCGGCGGCGGCGGCGAGCAGATTGGGCGGCGGCGGCGGTGGATTCCGGCGAGAAATCGCCGGGGCTTGGCGGCGGGTTAGGTAGTGTTTTCGGGGGGGGGGGGGGGGTTCGACGAGGAAAACGTGGGTTAAAGGGGGTGGCGGAGAGAGGTCGTGGGGCGGTGTGTATCCCGCAGAAATCGGGATTCCGGCGGCGGCGGTTGGAGTCCGAGTCGGACCCGGCCGGTGGCGGGCAGCGCGCTGACAGGTGGGGCCCACCTGTCGGCGGCACTGTGCGCGGCGGCGGCGGACGGTTACGCACCGCGCGGGCGGTGGCGTACGGCGGCGGGAGTTGGGCCCCGGGCGGGCCTTCTCGGCTGGACCGGCTCGGCTGCCACGGCCGATTTTTTTTTACTCCGACTGTCAGCTAACTGAACTGAACTGACTGTTTTCTGAATTTCCTGAATCTGAAAATTCAGCAAAGACTAAAATAGGCCTAACTTTTGATCTGTAGCTCCGAATTGAGCGAAACAAAGTCTTACGGGTTCGTATTGACGAACTCTACGCATCTATACATCTGGAATGTCCAAAAGGTACCATTTTTAAAGATGCAAGGCAAAAACCTAGTAATCTCATATAAGAGATGGAAAGACAAAATAGGTAGCGCTTTGGCCAAAAGACTTTAAAACTGAATTTTTGCAAATATGATCATGAATGCAATGGCATGTATGAATGCAGTGCCAAATCTAGAATTTAGGATGTGACACAGTTCTAGAGGAAGGCAACAGTAAGCAATTTCTCTAGTGCCGGCAAATCAAGGATTTCCTGTAGCGTTTTGAGAGCCAAGGACCAAGGAAGGAATTTCAGACGTGCATCTTCAAGAAGGAGAGCACACCATATTTGTTTTGCATACTTGCATTTGAGGAACAAATTCTGGCTATGTTCATGTAAAGTGGATGGCTATTATGTGCAAGATTCCATAAGAAATGGTATACTTTTGGTGGACACCGAACCTTCCAAATCTTTTAAAATACCTTCCTTTTAGTTGGTCCATTATGACCTTAGCACGACGACTTTCTGTCTGTCTAATACAACAAGCCCTACTACGACAAGCTTTGTCTGGCTCTGGTGATGGAGCGGATGACGGCATGCTTTTGACTCGCGTTATTGTTTGTAGTCGTCGCTAGGTGGTACATTGACCTATTTGCCAAAAAAAAAAGTTCGCATCATCTCAGAACTTTGCCCTTCCTGTCTGACTGCAGCTTATTTCTCTAATGCTACATGTACTTTGTAGGCAGACTTGACTGTAAACAGACCCCTTGCTGTCAAAGTGCCACGCCAAAAAATCGTTAGAATTTGCACGTAAGGGAATACTCAGAAATTTTTGCACATCATCACGGTGGAAGTGTTGTTCAATCAGTTCCCTTTTCTAGGTTATTGCTGCTTCATAAATTAGATCAGAGACTAGCTCAAGCTCACAGTCATCATTTTTATAAGTGGATGGTTTACGTGTAGTACCAACCGGGAACCATGGGTCCTCCCATATACGTACACGTGAGCCGTCTCCAATTCTCTACATAATTTCCTCTCACAGAACATTCAGACCTTTAAGAAATGATATTTCTCAAAACATAGCTCATACCAACACAAGGATTAGCAGAGGGTAAATCACCATCCGGATAATACTTTGCACGCAGAGCACAAGCGTGTAGGGAGTCTGGTGCTTGTATCAGCCTCCAACTCTGCTGGAAAAGCATGGCCAGATTAAAGGAATGTAAGTCTCTGAATCCCAGTCCGTCTTCTCTTTTTTTGTAGTCTCATTTTTTCCGAAACAACCAAGTGCATATTTTTGACTTCATCATTTTTTGACCACCAATACTGACACCTAGCTGACTAATCTCGTCACATAGCGACTTGATCAGGTCAAAACAAGCCAAAAAACACAGTGCATAATAGACCTCTCCATCATCATTGTGCGCATTGTTTTCCTCTGTCTCGATATTCTAACAGTCTAGCAAGGGTTTAAGAAGATATTTTAAGTACAAGCGTACTCAGCAAGTTCTATAATTAGTTATGTAACCATGGATCAAACATCTAGATTTCTGTTTTGGTTCTCAAAATGGTTTCTTATCACAGGTTTCTTTTAAGATAGAAAAACTATATCTGTCAGTTTTTATGGGTTATTAGAACTTACTTAAGTTTCTTTCCACACTGCGTTCACAATCTATTTCCTAAATAGGGAGTATCATGACACATTTTATACACCTACGAGAGGTGCGTTACTTTTTTTACAAACGCCCTAGCCTTATTACCGTAACACACTTCCTTAGGTGTGCGGCATGTGACCAAGTTTCTCTAAGTCATGCCGAGCTCTACCTAATTATGTATTTTTTTTTATTTGCACTGAACCCGATCAACGATAGTTGCTCAAATGCCATACTTTCGGAGATACTAGAGTTATCACCTTAAATCACAAGATGAGACGTTACGGGATCCCACCCACTTTAATTCCTCCTATGGAATACAACCCAACTTAATCATCTGAAGTTACATGGAATAAAGAAGAACTTCTGACTCGCTCGCTCCATTCCCAAATTTATGGTTAACACGGTTTGTACGTCATCTTGGAATAACTGACTATATATGTTTTTACTGGTAAATAGGTACAATGAAATATGTTCCCACAATATCTCATATTGTGGTCTCCATTTACCTTCTATTCATAGGTACATTTCATTCATAAAACAATATTTGCTTTTATATAAATTTTGTGATACTTTTGGAAAAGTATTTGCAAAATATAACTTGCAAGATTTGTGCAAGGTTTAATTTGTCACTTCTATGCAAGGTTGAACCTGCCTAGTAACTGCGAGATAATGTAGTTCGAGTTGACCCTTGACCTCGGGTTTTGTAAAAAGCAATCATTGTCCGATAAAGACAATGTTCTGAAAAACTGATATATGATTTAATGTAACTATATGCTATGCAATGTGTTCATTGAATTGCTTTCAATTTCCCTTGATTTGAATTGCTGTCAGTTTTAGATAAATTTTCCTTTTTAGTGTTCAATTTGAATTAGAATTTTCATATATCTGAAGTATATATCTCTCTTTAAATTCAATCTTGTGATTTTTTGGTTTGAAATAATATTCCATTATTTTTAGGAATATTATTCAGGTTTATAGTATTTTTAGAGTATTTTTACTCATTTTAAAGCATTTATTTAAGTGAAATAACTCACTTGCAATTTTTATCCTACTCCCTCCGATCCATATTATTGTTCTCAGATTTGTCTAGATTCGGATGTATCTAGTGCTAGATACATCCGAATCTACACAAATCTGAGAACATTAATTTCCCTCCGATCCATATTATTGTTCTCAGATTTGTCTAGATTCGGATGTATCTAGTGCTAGATACATCCGAATCTACACAAATCTGAGAACATTAATTTGGATCGGAGGGAGTATCAAAAATATCTTTAGTAATTCCTAAAAATAGGATTTAGAATAATTGCAGTTTACCCTATTCGGAACTATTTTTTACTTTATTTTAAGAAAATGCCTAGGCTCCTTTTTGGTTAATTGGGCTTTTCAGTAATTGTGAAATTACTAAATTACCCCTAGGCCCACTAGTCAGACCAACTGGTCAAAACCAGTTGACCTGGTTTAGTTCGACCAAACCGTCCTACACTTCCCCCTCTCTCACTCGCTCACTTGCTCGTCTTCCTCGTGTTCTCACCGCCGTCTAGTTACTCCGTGTTGCCATTATCGTGCCGGTCGATTCTGACCACTCTCAGCCATCTCTGCCGCCATGGCTCGCAATCGAACCACCGCACTTATCTCTACCTTCCTACTGAGTGGATTTGTATCCCTCTCCCTCTAGCGGTCGCTTCTATACCTAACCCTAACCCTAGGGTTCCTGGTATTTGGTGTCGTCGTGCTCTAGGACTCCCTTGTCGTGTAGATAGTGTTGGACTACTCCGCGGCATTCTCCCTCATGCAATTCTTCTGGATAAGGCCGAGGTACCCCCCCCCACTGGGTTCTTCGTGTGCCTCTTGGTGGTCGTCTTCTTCCTATCCTGCTCTGGTGAGCTAGGCTCCCATGTGGCTACAGGTAGGTGCTCCCTTCTTCCTCTCTCTACTCTTACTTCTCCTTCTACAACTATTTCTACTGCTAGTCCATCTATTCTAGGGTTTCCTCTCTGTCTGCCCCCAGTCACGATTAGTATTAGAGTTTCTAGAATGTTTTAGAGCATTCCAAAGTGTTCTAACTAGTTTTTTTTTTGAGAAGGTGTTCTAACTAGTTGATCATTCTTCTACTGCTTGAAATGGTTACTATTTCTAAGTACTTGGTTTCTGTCTTTACTAAATGTATGTGTATGACACCTTCAGTTTCAGTTGACTCCTTTGTTAGTTAAGTTGCTTCTAGGTTCTGTAGTGTTGATCTTTGAACTTGTGTAGGTTTAGGTTCTATCTAGGTTTAGTGAGGTACTGGTCCATGCATTTATATGATCAATATTGAACATGAGCTTGTTCAATTACAGTTAGTGATCATTGTGGTTATCTAGAACTGTACCTAGTGTTATTAGCTAATAACATGTTGTTTTGTTACTATTTGTGGTCAAAATCTACAACTCAAGGAACTTATTTAAGGTTAACTGTGTTTCCTTGATATCATTTGCTAGTTGATTACTTATAGTGTCTGTGACTGTTACACTAAGAATAGCTTGTATTCTTAGATGTGTTTTCATTAAATATTACTACTTTGTTTACTTGTTTCTTCTGAACCTTTGGTTTAGTATTACTATAAGTATGTTGCTTAAATATGATATAGTTACTCTATAGGTGTCTTAATATATCCAGGGCTTCTTCTATGATCAATCTGTTCATCCATAGGTGAATTTCATGATCAAACCTAGGGATGTGGGGATTGATTATAAGACTTAGTTCTTAAGTGGTTTACCTAATTCTTTAACTAGGTTGTACCAAGCTAATTAAGTGGCATGGCACTGTGGTGTTCTCCAGCCAAAGAGATGCACAGTTGCTAGCCCTAGCTAGTCTAGGTGCTACCACACTACTTCACCCTCTCTGCTTAATTCTATGCTAAAATTTAGCTATAAACCTTTGACGGTTCAAAAGTGAGCTTGAGAAATATCTGATGCAGTTCTTCCTTCTCCTTGCTCCCGTTCTTGCTCCTTTCTCTTCTCTAGATCATTCTCTTTCTTTAGTGAGTGTAAAAATTTGTTTTTCCTCTCCCTCAACCTCTAGTCTAAGAGTGATTCTTATGAGCCGTGCTCTGAGAATTTGTGAGCTTTGGGGTTAGGTCAGGGTGCTATTTATAGTACTCTAGGATTCATCTTGTGTTGATACCTCACTGCTAAATGTGGCAGGTCGGTTAAGGGGCATTTTGGTAATTTTCCCTTAACAATTTGGGCAAAACATTTCTATTTAAGTTGAGATTTTTTATTATTCTTGGTACTAATAGTGATCTTGAATTTGTTACTTAGATAATTTTCTGGCAATCTTTCTTATTTAGCTTGATGATCTGTCAAGTGTTCATTAGCTATATTTGATGATTCTTCTAAAATATCCAGAGTTTGAGGTAATTTATTTTGTTATCATTTTGTATCCTTGTGTTACCGTGAAATTCTAGGTTTAGTTCCTACTCTGCTGATCATTGGATTTGTTAGTGTTTCCTATGTCACAGTTGCTGCTGTTGGTGTTGTAATTTCTTTACTATGACTTGGTCATTTGATTCTGTTAGCTGTGTTACTCACTTGGCATTTTGTTATATGGTTTAGCTAGTCCTGGCTACTAGCTTATGTGGTTTGTCTCAGCTACCATGAACAATTACTCCTGATCTATACTACTTCTTTATTGTTACTCTTTTGGTACTACTAGAATATGATCTGCTATTGTTGCTAAATTTCTCTTGCTAAAAACCTCAAACTAGTGAGGTTCAGGACAAGTTCCTAGATCTTGCCCATGGATTCTAAATCAAATGGATTCACCACTTGGTGAATCCAACATTTTAAACTAAACTTGGTTTTTGTTTATTTTGCAGGTCAAGATGGGCCAGAATAAGAAGAGCAAGAAGTGTAGTTTAGGTTTTTCTCTTTTCCTTTTATTTTGTAGTTTGTAATAGGATTAACTCCCCTTTGTATTTTCTTTTGTAAATTCAATGTAAAGAACCTTGTTTCATTATTTATATCAGTAAATATTACTTCCATAAACATTGTTTTATTTACTTTATATTCTATGAATTTATTCATTTTTAATTATGAATACATGATTCAAGTTTGAATCATTCAAACTTCCATTTTGAATTACAATACCCTCTTTTACTTGTATTGCCATAAAACTCATGTTTGTAAGTGTGTGTGAGTGTTTAACTCAATGTATGTTGCAAAGTCATTTTGAATTCCTAAATTTTGAAAATTATAAGTTTATTTGAAATTTGAATTCAAATCTAGTGTTGTCCTTTGTCAAATTTTAACACTAGAGTTCAATCTCGGTCACTTGTAATTCTTAAAACCAAAGTTTTAATTTTTTTATACTTTTGCGAATGCATGCTATATAAAAACACTCATCACAATTCAGTCCTCGAAACATTCCTATTCTTCGCGTCATCACAGCGGCTTATCCGTAGTGAAATTGAGCAAACGACATATGCCTTCACACCTTCACGGGTGACCCTGGAGACCGGGCGGCCATCCTTGTAGTTTCCTCGGCTACGGCCCTAATGGCACACACCTCTTGTGGGATAATCTTATATATAATATATACCATTTCTCACTTCTAATCGCAGTGTGCTGCCTTTTATCTCAAGAAAAAAAATAAAGAAATCGCCCTTTTTCTTTGAGGGATGAAGAAATCGCCCCATTTACTTGTGATGAATGAGAACTTTGATGGATAAACCCATTGGTTGCAAAAGTGGCAAGGTCAGTTGCATGGCCAAAAGGGCAGCTGAGAAGGGAGTGTCTGTTTAGCTGCAGTTTAGCAACAACAGCAGTAGTTCAGTACGGGTTATTAGTTATAGCAGAGTAAAAACTGTTCTCTGCCCGCCGTCTCCTCCTCGACCCAAAAGGCCTAAACCCTCGTCCCCTTCCGCGCACGGCCGCATCGGAGCCGCCGCGGAAGATGTCGCTCTCCAAGCCGCTCTCCGCGCGCCGCCTCGTGCCGGCCCTCTTCCCGCTCGCCCACGCGGACGCCGCCTCGGCCGCGGCCTCCCGCCGCGCCCGCCGCCGCGGAGCGTTCGTCGCGACGCCCCCCGCGCCGCCGCCCTCCCCGAGCTCCGTGCGCCTCGCGGAGCCCCTCCCCTCGCTGGCCCCCTCCCGACTCGCGTTCCACAACCGCATCCTCGCGCTCCTCTCCCCAGGCACCGCCGCTCCCTCCCCCACCCCCGACAACCTAGCTGCCCCTGACCAGCCCACCGACGACCTCGCCGAGGCCACGCTCCTCACTCGCCACGCGCTCCACTCCAACTGCCGCCCCTCCTCCTTCACCTGCGTCGCCGTCCTCGCCGCGCTCCTCCGCGCGCGCCGCCTCGACGACTTCTTCGCGCTCCACCGCTTCTCCATCCAGGCCGCCGTCCCGCCCACCGCCGCCACGCACGCGCTCTACCTCTCCGCCCTCGCCGCGCGCCGCCTCTCCGACTCCGCGCTCCTCCACCTCCGCCAGATCGCCCGCCCTGGCTCCCCCGTGCCCCCCTCCCCGACCGCCTACCGCGTGGTCGTCAAGTGCCTTCTCGCAAACAACAGCCGCCTCGACGACGCCATCGAGCTCAAGAACGAGATGCTTGCTTCCGGGTTCGTCGGGCCCGATCCCCATGTCTACAGCCTCCTCATGGCTGGGTGTGTGCAAGCCAGCGATGGGGCCAAAGCCGTGGAGCTGTACCAAGAATTGCAGGACAAGCTTGGTGGCGAGCCGGTTGTTGATGGCATCGTGTACGGGAACCTCATGAAGGCCTATTTCCTCATGGGAATGGAGGAGAAGGCCATGGAGTGCTACGAAGAGGTGCTCGGTCCGCAGTCGGAGGTGAGGTTTGGGGCAGAGAGCTATAATGAGGTGGTCGATGCGCTTGGGCAGAACAAAATGCTAGAGAATGCACGCAAGCTGTTCGACAGAATGCTCGCGGAGCACGACCCTCCACTGAGAATTGCGGTTGACGTTAGAAGCTTCAGCACGATGGCGGATGCCTACTGCGCTGCTGGAAGGTTTGAGGATGCCATTGCAGTGTTCCACAGGATGGGAGAGTATAAGGTCGTACCAGATGTAGCCGCATATAATAACCTGATTCGGCATCTCGGGCTTAATCGGTTGGTAGATGAGGCAGAGGTGCTCCACAAGGAGATGGGGGAGCATAGTCTTGTTGCGGACGAGGAAACATATGTGCTGCTCATGGATGCGTGCTTTAGAGCCGATCGCACTGATGATGGTGTCGGTTACTTTGACAAAATCTCTGAGTTGGGGCTGAAGCCTGATGCGTCCCATTATCATAAGATTGTCGATGGTTTGGTTGGGTCAAGTTTGCTTGACAGGGCTCAGGAGTACTTTGATCAGATGAGGGAGAAGGAAATTGGCCCAAGCATTGCAACCTACGAGACACTGCTAAAGGCGTATGTTGGAGTGGCACGTTTGGATGATGCAGCCAAGGTAGCAAAGGGTATTCTCTTGGATGAGAAAGTGGTTTTCAGAGATGAGATGAGGGAGCTTTTGGAAGACGCGTTGCGGGGAGAGGGTAGGGAAGATGACATAGCAAAGCTATATGAAGACGTGGAGAGGGAGAAGGCCGAAGCAGCGGTGCGTGCGGCAGAAGAGAAGGCGAGGGCAGAGGCACTTGCCAGGGAAGAGAGGGCGGCAAGGAGGGCAGAGGCTGCTGCTAAGGATGAGGCTGCAGCTAAGGCTAGTGCTGCTGCCATCGAGGCTATCCTTGGCCATAGGAGGAAAACTGAGGGTGAGGCTGAAGCAGCTAAATCTGCCCCAAATGCTCTCGATGGCGGGATTCTCAGTAGGCTAGGCCTCAGTTCATCTGGACAAGGTGCGCTTCAAGACACTCCAATAAGTACTGAAACTAAAGGAGATAGGCAGGAACCACTTTGATCCATGAGCCATATCATATCGACCTTTGTTCCGAGCACTAAATTATTAGCTAGCATATGGTTTCTTATAAGAGCATTAATCAGTGTATGAGCTTTGATGGCTATAAACGTTTCAATTTTTGATGTACCTCTGGTTGAAACTTTGTGTAATCACGATTGATGCATACAAATATAACGACAACCATGCAGTTTTGGTGAATAATCACAGATAGCATTTTCGGAATTTTTCCCCATTTGTTCAGTGTAATGAAATTGTGTCCATCAGTTGTATTTCCTGGCAATTTTATGTGTGTCCTGGAATCCAGGCTTTTACTGCAACACAAACTACGGAATAAAGCACAATGTGAGACTCAGCCGTACAACTATCTGAAATCGTACTGTACTTCATTGCATAAAAATGTTTGCCTTACATAGTATCAATACAATCCACATGTACATCGAGGAGAAACAATGAAACGTATGATAAAGCCACAGCTTAGCTGCCGAAAAAACTACTATAAGGCAGAAACTGAAAATGACACTGTGTTTTGGCCCCTGAATCAGCCCGGGCACTCTGATGTTATTTTCGTAGACATACAGTTCCAGGGCTCCATCATCTCGGAAAATTTTGGCTCCGCATCCTCGATGGGAGGGTGGCCCTACGGATTCTTCATCAACAAGAACAGCAATTATCTTCTCTTTTCCCTCTCCTGGATCAGGAATCTGCAAGTCGAAGGGCAATATCGGTGTCAGTCTCAGTTACCAACTGGCATGCGGAGAATAAAGTAAAAAACTACCTCAAACATTGCTTCTGTCAAAATGCCCTCCATTATGGATCGTAGACCTCTCGCTCCAGTTTCCCTCGCAGCTGCTTTCTTTGCTATTAGCCTCAGAGCATTTTCAGTAATGTGTAACTTGACCTTGTGGAGGAAAAAAAGAACACAACCTAATTTCTTGTTTATAAATCATCAAAAAGAGAATTATTAATCACAACTTCTGGTGCAAACAAATCAAAGACTGACATTATTCATTTTGAACAACTTCTTGTATTGCTTTCCTATTGCGTTCTTGGGTTCCCCGAGAACCTGAAAATATAAATTAGCTACGTTTTACAAGTTGCCAACAAAATGGTACTCCCTCCGATCCAAATTAATTGACTTGGATTTGTCTAGATTCAGATGTATCTAGACATATTTTAATACTAGATACATCCGAATCTAGATAAATCAAAGTCAACTAATTTGGATCGGAGGGAGTAATAAAAAACTAATGATGAGACATGAGAAATGAAAACACGCATACAGTTTGTTACCTGAACCAACTGATCTTCAGTCAGATGAGTCAAGCCAACTGTTATTGGCAACCTCCCGATAAATTCTGGTGTCAAGCCGTAGGCAATCAGATCATCATTCTCAATCTAAGTAAGTTATTGAAAATTATCACTAGTATAATCGTAGCATAAAAAACTTAAAAGTGTCACAAAACTAACAACTAAGCTTACGTCTTCAAGCCAGCTGGATTCCTCAACAGCATTCGTCAATTCGCGAGATATTGGTGTTCCAAAACCAAAAGGACAGCAACGATGCCTTGCATAGCGCACATACATTCAGACACACCATGGAAGTACAGATAAAAGAAGGATAGCTCCAAAAAGTAGACAATTATTATTTGCAACTGTATAACCTTTCTGAGATAATCTTCCCCAAGTCAGAGAAGGCACCTCCACAAACAAAGAGTATGTTTTTGGTATCCACCTACAAAACATATTAATACAAATGTAACAGTAGCTTGCTTGCATATGCTCAACTCATCATTGTAACAGTAGCTAGTTACACTTTAAAAAAATATTTAATACCTACAGCCAACTGCTAGTGACAAAAAGAACAGCAGTCATCTATGATGTTCAGTTAACTGTTTGTCACTCAGGCAAGCAACAACAGTATATTGAAGACCGTCTATGTCATAGCGCCATGCAATAATTTGGAAATTTTAGTGCTAAACTGCTGAAACGCGCTTTTACTGAGCTATAGGTAATAGGCACTACATAACAGATTTGAGCAGCCAATCAGAAGTTCTGAAAAAAGAATCACCTCGACATAACCATTGGATGTGCTATCTTGACTTCTTTTTCTTGGCACGTTGATCACCTAAGAATGCAAACATGAAATTGCTCTTATTTAGAAACAAACAAATAGAACACGGTACACATGAGTTCAGAGTTCAGGAAGCAAAAAGAATGATCATGCTTACACGCTGGAAGACGGTGCTAGATATCATTTTTTTAGTTGACCAAATCTCAGACTCTTCTAAAGAGCATGTACAACTAAAAACATAACAATGCCACTTACTGTTCCTTCAAAAATCTTTAAGAGTGCTTGCTGGACACCCTCTCCAGAGACATCCCTCCAGTCCTCCTGACAAGCAACCTGAATGTGCCAATGGATCCTATTAGTGCAAGTGGAATGAGCTCCACTATATGTCCCAGTCGTGTCAATAGTGATCAGAACTGTTGTTTTCAACAACCTGCTTTGCAAGCTTATCAACTTCATCAACGTAGATGATGCCACGTTCTGCAGCTTCGACATTAAAATCCGCAGCCTAAGAGGCAGAACACATCAGAACACAATGGTTAACATGTGTACTAAAAACCATAGCTATCAGTGTAATCTTGACAATAGTAGACTACTGTGAACATTAAAAAGGAAAATTTCCTTGGGGATGCTAGGTTGATGCAATAAATCGTTAAGGTCACAAAGGAGATGGTTATGATAAAATATGACAACAGTTTGGTTTAACTTAAATGTAGCACAAACTAGTAACACTGCATAGCTAAACGCAGAAAAATATTTGGCAGAAAAATATTAGTTATCGGTGTGATCTACTGTTTATGATGTCCAAATTAACTGTTGGAGACTATGTATATGTTAAAAACGAAAATCCCCTTGGGGATGATAGGTGATCCAGTAAATCTTTGGTGATAAAATGTGCCTTCTTGGCACTTTGGTTTAACATAAAGACAGCACAAACTAGCAACACCACATAGCTAAACGCAGAGTGCAAAACATTCAGAGACAGACTGATGTGTACCACTAGAAGTTTGTAGACGATTGATTCCACGTCTTCGCCTGAATACCCGGCCTGAAAGAGCAATCTACTTGTAGCATCAGAAAGAAGAAAGAAGCATTGACAGTCAGTTTCCTGATTCTCTGCCAATATATGTACGAACAACCAATGTGCCAAAGAGAGCTTTCTACTAGTGGTATGCGACAGAAGCCAAGATCACCTGCGTAATCGCTGTCGCATCAGCAATCACAAACGGTACATTCGCAAAGCGAGCTAACGTTTTCGCCAGAAGTGTTTTACCTGTTCAGAGAAGAAGAAAATTCCAATCACAACTCGAATTAGCAAGCAAACAAGACTGCATTGCAGTAGACATGTACTAGTAATAAAACACATAAATGTGTCCACGGTACCTGATCCTGTTGGCCCAATGAGAAGGATGTTACTCTTTTCAAGTTCAGTATCATCATCGCCGGTCGTGCTCACATCGCAGCCTGCCGAGGTTCTCGGGGAGCCACGGTACCTGATCCAGTTGGCCCAATGATGATCACCACAAGCGAAACTCGTAGTCAGAATAAACACGCAGTCTGAACGAAACCACCACCGAATTCAGTTCAGTCAGGAGAAGAAGGGAAGGGCAGAATGTAATCACCTGTTGGAGGAGGGGTCGCTGTATATCCGCTTGTAGTGATTGTGGACGGCGACACAGAGCACCTGCGCAACCAATTCCTCTGCTAAGTTTTTTTTTAACTGGATTCCTCTGCTAAGTTTATGACTCGCGGTATGAGCTGTAGAAGAAATTCTGAAGAAAACTTGCGTAGTCCTATGCTAATTCTTCAACTGAAGGCGACATGGTTCCGATTCTTCGATACTATACTGTAGTAGTACAGGAGCAGGCGGCATGGCGTCAGGCCGTCTGCATCAGCAGTTCGGGGCGGGGCGAAGGAGTGTGGTGGTTGATGTCGGGCTAACCTTTTTGGCCTTGTCTTGGCCGATGACGAACTGGTCGAGCCCCCGGCGGATCTCCTTGGGCGTCGGGAACCGCGGCGGTGGCGGTGGCGGTGGCGGCGGCTTGGAGTAGCAGCGGGAGGGCGCTCGCACGGCTACGGGGGGCACCCGCGCGGCGGCGCGAGCGCGGGCGGAGAGGAGGAGGCGGCGAGCGGCCGCCGCGTACATGAGGGTCGCCGGAGCAGACGCCGGGCGGCGATATTATCTGTCTCCTAGTTCGCCCGGGAAGGTCGTGGTGGTCTGCGTGTAAACGTCTCGTGGCGCGTGTCTGTGTGCAAGAATGGTTTAATCGAGCACCTGGCCGGTGAGCGCGTCCGGCTACCCACACGCCGGCGCCGGCGTGTTTTGAGCAAGTTGTCGTGCGAGAGCAGACGGCAGGTGCTGTGTACCGCGGAGAAGAACAAAGTCAAAACGCCGCCGTGGCGGCCGACTCAGGGGAGCAGGTAACTGATATGAACTGGTGGCAAACAAACCCCAAGCTGACAGAGAATCCATACATACATCTAATCCGTAGGTTAAACAAACACAAGCACGGAATCACAGATATATCCAACTCTCATCCATAGGGAACACAGACGCAACCACAGCATCACAGATATATCATCCAATCAAGGCATTTCATTCCAAGGCATTTCACTAAGTAGTTCGACAAATTATTGTACTAACTCAATCATCAAATTTACTGAGATGCATATGTATTTTCACCCGCACCGAGAATATTTCAGAAAACAAAACTTCCGCATCAGATCACAAAAAAACCGAAGAGTCCTCATCAGCTCTTAATCGAGGGGGGCGAAGCGCGGACTCTACTGGAAGGAAGGCGCTCAGACTTGGTAGCCCGTGAGGGTGAATCCCCGGCCGGCGATCTCGCCAAGGCAGAACCACCCATACAGCTCGAGGCCAAACAGCGCGGCGATGCCGGCGTGCTCCACGTTCAGGTCGTTCCTGTTCTTCCACAGCTGCTTCACCTGGTTCGTCTCCTTCCAGAATGCTTCGTAGCGGCCAGGGAGGCTGCAAGAAAATTCATGTCAGTACACGGGTACACTGGAGATTTTCAAGCCGCAGCTCATCGCATAAAACATGTCGTTGTGAAATTGTGCAGTAGTGTGAATGCAATGAGTCACTATCTTTTGAAAGTACTTTGACTCTGTAGTTCTGGCACACAAGGTTCAGGTAATTGCATGCGCACAGGATATAGACAGGAGTATAGCTGCTTCCAAGAAGTCAGAATGCAATCATCCCTTCATATATAACAATATATCATAGTACCATGAACAAAAGATAATTACCAAACTAGTACTTTATTACAATCATAGAAGAATTGAAATTTAACAAGAGAGCCCTCTCTTACACTGTGGAATCTAAACAGAATAAATTATAGATAGAGTAAATCTTCCCAAAGGAGAACTGAAGACACAACTGTATCAGAAGCAGTGTTTCTCACATTATCTAGCTATAGTTAAATCAGACTTGTATCCACAGTATTTCTCACATGATCTAGCTAGTTAAATCAGAGCTATATCCACAGTGTTTCTGACATCAAACATGACCTTCAACCCCCACATGACTATATAAATTATAAAAACCTACAATTCTTTTCCAAATCCCAATCTAAGTACTCAAGCATCATTGTCTGGACTTAACAGACACAAGAAAACCAATGGAGACAGCAGTAGATTTATAGATACATAGATTGGTAGTCATTATCAGTCTGACCAGCTACTGGAACATGTAGCTTAATTGAAAGAATAACCTAGATTTTCAACCTTGCAGAGAACATCGTCACATCAACCAACCTTTTTATAATGCAATGGCACAACTTTGCAGGCTATGAAAGATGATGTTGGGCCAATTTTTTCAAGTAATGTACTACTAGTTGAGTCGTGAAGCAGCCACACTTCAATGAAGACACAACAACATTAGATGTTACTACTAAACTATACATGTTTAGAATGTCAACGGTAATCTTCAGATCATCAAGTGACGAACTTTCCAGACCAGTGTATCATATATTAACCAAAATTCTAGTCTTAACAAGACAAATCAAGGTCAATAGATAATACATTGAGCACAGACCAGTAAATCACACATTTCAAATCATACTCTTGACATATGACATTACCTATCTGACAAATAATATCACGAATAGCTGTTATTACACAAATAACATCACAAACAATAGGTTTGACAGATAGCATTAGGAAACTGCAGTTTCATTCTTGCAGAGGACATCGTCACATCAACCCACTTTTCTATAATGTAATTTCATACTTTGCCGACTATAAAAAGTTCTGGCAGGCCACTCCAGGTAATGTACAACTAGTTTATTCATGAAGCAGCCACAAGTCAACAAAGAGGTACTAAATAGCATAATTAGGCTTTGCTATAAAGTAGACAGGCTTAGAACATATCGACAGTATTTATCAGAATATCAAGAGGTAATCTTTACAAATCCGCGTACGATTCCAACTTAAACAAGATGGATCAAGGCCAGTAGGTCATGCATTGACCACAAATCACATGTTCCAAACAATACTCTGACCTAGGACACTGTCAGTTTGAGATTTATAACATCACGAACTACAGTTTTGCACGAGTAAAATCAGGAACAATAGGTCTTCACAAAGATCGCATCAGGAAACTGCATCGCAATCTGCCGCTAGGGACACTCAGATAGGGACCACGAGAGCGAGAGAAGGAGGGGAATCGCACCTGGCGAGGCGGGTGTAGAAGAGCTGCTTGGAGAGCTCCTGGCACTTCTCGACGGTGGGCGGCTGCGCGACGTACTGCTTGTTCTTCTCCATGAGGTTCTTGGAGTAGGCGCAGCCGTGCTTGGCGACGAACCGCGTGGCCTCGCAGGCCTTGGCCTGCAGCCCCGCCAGCTTGGACCCCATCGCCGCCATGGATCTGCTGCTGCTTCCTCGGCCGGGACGGCACCTGCAGCGGGAACAAGGAAGGGGGGAAACGCGGCAATGCGGCGACGGTGAGATCGCGGGGAGGGACCTGCGCGGATTCGGGATCGGGGGTTGGGGAATTTACCTGTGGGGATGGGCGGAGGAGGATGAGGGGATCGGAGAGGAGGGCGGCGGCGCGAGTTGGGGTTTGTGTGTCCTGCCCCTGCGTGTGTGGTGCTTTTTCTTTGGGAAGGGGGCGGCTTTTGGGAGGCGGAGGAAGGGCTTTCTTGGCTTGGGGAAGAGGTCAATGCTGCCTTAGTTTGGGCGAACTACGATTCCTACCGGGCCTTTTTAGACTTACTACGTCTAATAAAATTGGATCTAGATACATTTATATATTACGACAATTATTGTCTTATAGTTCCTTCGTTACAATGAATATCACCTCACACAGTGGCCGTAGAGTGCATCCTCCACATGATAATTTTAAGAAAGAAAATTGCCAAATTAGGCTATATCTCACCCTATATTTATTGTGCAATTATCATTTCCATAATTTGATACTTCCAACCAGGTTTTATACATGTTCAGCAAAGGAAACGATAAAAAAGAATCAATGTGTGTAGTTCATGCTATGTTTTTTAAATACACTCTTAATTCTACATATGATATTGTTTTGATTAACTTCTTTCTTAAGAAACGGTCTATAATAGAAGAAACTCAGGTTATACACGACATCATGAAGGTTGTTTGACATGAACTTTCGCAAGCTAAACTGCAGCATCTCTTGTGGCAACAGGTTCATGGGGCTAGCTCTTCAACATGTGTGATAACTACATGCTCTAGTGTTTTATCTTTTGTATCAAAGTCAACACTGCACAACTTAAAATCAGTACCTTCCGTTTGTGTAGAATTCACTACAGGAGACCATTCAACAACCTGAAGCTTCAACATGTAGAACCCCGGCCTTGCATTGGTAGATGCACACATCCTTTATTATTAAATAAAAAACATCCGCTAACATCCAGCATACATATCTGTTTACTACTGTTCATCACAGAACCATCCCAAGGGAAAAATCATCGGACGCAGAGCGGTCCCCATCATCCAGTGAGCCCTCGGCATCCACGCCACCCTTACCGCATGCGAAGACAACGACACCGCCATCCTCATCATCCAATCATATCCATGTTCCCGCATCTAATACGTCAACATCGGCAGCTGTAGCGAAGTCCTCGCCTGCTCTGAAGCTTGCAGATCCATCCCGCCCTCCGCCACCTCAGTCGCGTCATTCTCCATGCTCGCTTGCTACTTGTTATGTGCGGCGCCAAAACACTAACCTAGGTAGGTGAGATCAGGAGAGGCGGGAACGTAGGGCGGGTCAGCCTGTAAGTGGCCACAGGATGCCCATGGTGCTGCCAACACATGTCCGCTTAATCATCTCCGTGGATGCCCACGGGCAGATCGTGTTAATTGTAGGGCACTGACGGCTAATTTGTGGGCACTCATGGCTACCGCCAGCTTGTCCGGTGGCGTAGAGCCGCCGCCTCGATGAGCAGAGATAAGATCAGGAGGAGTATAGGAGACCTACATATGCTCTCTGCTGGTCAGGCCTATGCACTCACGTGAATTAGCTAGGAAATATCTAGATAGAAAATTCAGTTTAGCATCCATCACCACCGCACATGCAGCACCACATCGATAGCTGCCCCGAGCTCCCTCTGTCCAGCAATACCCCATGCCCAGGCGCTCACGCAGAGAACCGCATGGCCCAATTCCGCCGGCACCCCATGCTCCCTTGGCTGCCCAAGCCCGGCGCCTCCTCTCTGGCCAGTAACCACGAGCGGCTGCTGAGCTGGCCGGAAACCACGGATCCGGCAACCTAGCGTGCGGCGTCGGCCGGAATCGACCGATCGGGCAACCTGTGGCACGGTGGCAGCCGAAAACAGAATTAACAGATTGTATATCCAACGGAACGGACTAACACGGTCAGTTGCCCACTGGCTGTCGTTGCTCGGCCGCTCGCCGCTGCAACGTCAACTGCCGCGGCTCCCATCGACGTTGCTCCGCCGCTCGCTCCCTGGCTGCTCCTTCCCCGGATTTTTTTTGAAGTACGGTTCATGATTTACTTTTCGGTTTCTTCAGGTTTTCTTGCGTGGGCACGTACCGATCACGCTACCTTTTCGAATCGGTAACTTCCGGGTGGCATAGGTGGGTTATTATTTCAAAACTCCAGTGGCAATATCGTCCAACAAAAAAACTGACCATCAAGACCATAAGCCTTTTAATAGTATAGATTACACGAATGCGAGTACTGAAAAAGAAATTGAGATGAGATGGATGTGAACAAAATTTTAACATGACATGTCTAGAACTGATGGGTAGGATACGTGTCCAAATCTTAAATAGGGTTAACCTGATCAAGCTCATTTCAAACTAAAAAAGAAAAAAATCGGTGGGATCAGTTTTATTTTTACGGGCTTGTATTGTTATCATCTACTACCATAGGAGTACTAAGAACAAACAATGTAATGGAATACATTAACAAAGTGGTTGATGACTTCTATTAAAATTAGCCGACGAAATAGCTCGAACGAAGTTTTATGATCATTGGGTGACCAATCGAGAAGGAGGTGAGGTCCATCATCAAGAGGATCCACCTCGCATCTTACCTACTCTATGGGCCTCTCAAGCAGCTCTTTATGAATGACAAGGCTTTCCCCGCCGCAGCACGTCGACGAAGGAATGCGAGCTTCGGGTACCACATCACCACTTGCACTAGTCGACTTCGTCGATGAGGGGCCTCAATATCACCTTACTTCAGCCATAAGCTCTACGGAGGTGTACTTGGATTCTTAAGAGAACAAATGTTTGCTTCAAATACGGTGCCGATGGATGCGACTCATGTACAACTTCTCATTGGTCCTTCAATAGCATCAGAGGACACACCTTAATGGCGGATGTGGAACATGAGAATATAACTTTCATAGTGAATTTGCATTGTGATGTCGTTGTTGCCTCGTCAACATCTCCCATAAACCCTAGACCTACCAAACCTGAGGACTCGTAGCGAATGTCAACCATGATCATCTCAACATAGGGGAAGCCATCGCGAAGGCAAGGTTGGGGCTCTAGATAACCTATTTTCTGCTGCACCACTACCACCACCGCCCATGCATCGGGGCCAAAAAATAGTCCTAAACCAAGCTACCTTGTGAGCTATTTAATTTGTGAGCTATTTTCCTAGACCAAATGCAACTGATAGGACAACATTTGCATCCTTCTGTGTTGCAAGTGTCTTAGTATGAAATTCTCGATGTATCCCATACTTATGATATCTCATGATGGAGTTACCAATTATACTCGAATTCATATTGATCTTTACTCTCTTCACTACATTGGCCTCTTCAAACTGCTCTAAGTAGGCAGTTTAGTTTTATGAGCTTCAGTGAATTGGTTATTTATAGAACAGAGGAGGTATATGTAGGTACACATAGGGTCTAGTACCTTAATTCTTTACCAACCATGGCGGGTAACTTGAATTACTATGTGAATTCACTTCAAGGACCTACCAACGTCCAGACTCCAAGTATGTGTTGAATTAGTTAAACAAAAAGTTTGAGAAGATTGATAGAATCAACCGAGTAAAGATGACCAAGAGAATCGTCCGAGTAAAGAAGACTTGAATTAGATGGCGATGAAAGGCACGGAAAGATACATGATTAAATGGTGCCAAAGTCTCTTGCCGATATTGGTAAGTTCTTGAGAACTAAATGGTTTTGGATTGTCTGAAGAATACATAGTTAGGATTATATGTATTTGTTTGATTGGGACTCATTTGGATAGTATGGTTGGGTCTAGCACACCCCACATGACACAACAAAACAACATAATGAACTCAAATTAGTTGACCTCTTCGCAAATAGTCGGGCAAACTAGGAGAAAGGAGCCCCTCCCTCCCTAAGATGACACATCCCCGTGCCACATGTTACAAGTTTAGAGGTCGCTCTGTCGCCTCTATTATTTTTGGGTTTAATCAGATCTATTTTTGCAACTTTTTTCTATTCGATTTTGCCTCTTGCCTTTTTATCAGTTTTTCATTTTTGTTTTACTATACACGGTTTCTTTTCAATTGGCAAGCTTTGTTGAGTCATAATATTGTCGGTGCATATATTTCCATATACGTAATGGAATAGAGACACATTCTTAAGTGTGCATTAGTCCAAGAAAATATTTGTGTGTATTGCGCACTACATGTTGTATCGAACTACGCGCATTCCACACACAAACCAAATCCGGTAGAAAAATAAAGTAAAAATATATGCTTTGAAAGGTACCAAAATGAGTTCTTTTTTTGAACAACCAAATGAGTTATTATTTTAATATCTTATCAATGGAAATATAACAGCAAACAAGATTTCCTAATTATATGCATGGCAAAGTTATTATTGTTATTATTCTTTTGGAAAATACCATTAGCACCGTACCATGCTTGAAGCCATCGTGTTGAGTGGAGAATAGGCTCCCCGGAGGACTCCCATGGTGACCGGTAGATAGACATATTCAAAAGTATGTTATTTATATAGTACGTATTAGATTTTACCTCCCCAACACACATGAGAAAAAAATCAGCTGAGCAATTCTTAAAAAGCAAAACTCTACATGTGTTTAATCCACAACGAAGGCCGAATACCAAATATGCTCCGACGGAACTATTGGCATGTATGTCACACAAACTGGAGAGGCAGATCACACCAACATCCAGGACTAAGTATGCAGAACTCAATCAGTACACAACATCACAAGGGCATAATCAATTCTCTATCACAGGTAAAACACGGATGTACAATACCGGTAGAAACAAACTTGGGCACACCATAAGCATAGCCAGGGTAGGCACCAGTATCTTGTTCAATGTTCATTAACTATGTGACTGGGTAGGCACCCAGCACCAAACGGCTGCTCATCCCGGTCACCACGTTGTGCCTGCTGAACAGGAAACGAATGCTTTTGTTATTTCACTAAACTGAAAAGGAACACAAAATGCTAGACATATGTAGTGGCAGCTGGGGACGCAGATGTGCATTTTTATCTTGTCAAGGTGCGCTTCATCGGTCCAGCAAATCAGCTTCAGCGGCTAAAGTGCCAATTACAAAATTAACTTGGGTAAAATGGCATCCTTCTCTGTCGGCTGTTTCTAGTCTGAATTCTTGATGTATCCCATTCTTAGGGTATACTATACCGACTACGCTCGGCGTCATCATCGGTGGTAATTATCCTCTTCAAACTTATGTAAGGAGGTCTAGTTTTGTGAGCTTAAGTGTTGATTCTGTTACATGGAGGAATTGGTCATGTACTCCCTCCGTTTCAAAATATAAGATGTTTTAGCTTTGTGAATGAAGTGTATCTAGACACTTTAGTGTGTAGGTTCATCTAGATTACTACACATTAACAAATGGTGGATAGTACCGTAGTGCTTTACCAACCATGACGGGCAATTTAAATTACTGTGTGACTTCACTTTGATGCAGTATCTTTGCTCTGGCTCAAAGTAGGTGTTGGTTTCAAAACGTGCAGGAAGATTGAGAAAATCGCACGAGTAATCAAGAGTTGTATTAGATGGCAATTTTTTATAAAAGCAAACGTAAATTGAATGGTGTCAAGGCCTCACAAGCGCTGCTGTTGCCTTGCAACTAAACACAGACTGACAATAAATAAATAGATGCTTCCGCAACAAGCTCTTTGATGTATTTGTGTTTGGTTTGGGCTCATTGATTAGTATGGTTTGGTTTAGCACACCTGTACATGACACAACAAAACAAGGGACATAAAGAAATCAGTCGAAACATCTTGCAATGAGCTCTTATTTTTAAATCTTATCAAGGGAAATACAACAACAAAATACGCTTCCTGATTTATATGCCCTCGATAAAATAGTTATAGCATAGTATGTTTTAATAAATAACACCACTCGCACCATGCTCAAAGCCCATAGCGGAGAATCGGCTGCCCGCGGGCTCCCGTGGTTTTAGATAGAGATATTGACAAATACATTTTCATACTTCCTCAATTCTAATGAATAAGACTTATACATAAATTTAGTCAAAAGTCAACGGTTTCTAAGTTTAACCAATATTTTTCACAAAAGTATGAACAGTTACAATACTAAATCAGTATCGATAGATTCACCATGAAATATATATTTTATATCGTAGAGATATTCACAAATACGTTGAGTATAGTATTATATTTTACATCACCAACCACTATTGAGAAAATTTCTTCAATGAAGCAATTCAGATGTTGAAAGGAAAAATTCTCCGTGGGGCGTGGTCTAAATTCAGTATGAAGTCTAAATACGAAATATGATCCGAAAAAATTACCGGCATGTCCATGTCATACAAAGTAGAGAGATGGATCACACAAAGACGACTGGGTACCCCACAACTCAAAAAGTACACAGTATCATATCACAATTGCATAGAAAGCATCAATTCAATGACAGCTTCAACACAGATATATACAATACCAGTAGCACAAACAAAGTCGGTCACACCATAAGAATCATTTGGTAAACAATTGGTATGTAGCATGTTCATGAACTGTGTGACAAGATAGGCACATGTCACACATCAGCTACAAACATGTGGTTTACCGGTTGATTCTTAAACCACCCAGTCACCACGACATGCCTAGTGATGAAGAATCACGTGCTTCTATTATTTCACGAAACATAAAAGAAAGAAACAAGAAACAACACACAATTCAGACATATGCATCGGCCGACGTCAACCGGAGGATCGAAGTGCTGATTCACTTCTTCCACAAGTGAAGGAAAACTCTGCAGTAGTTGATCTTCCTCTACAACTGTACGATGCCATACAGTAAACCTTAAGCCACCGTGCGACACCCAATGTGCATATGTAGCTCGTCAAGGAGTGCTTTTTTGGTCTAGCAAACCAAATTAAGCAGCTAGAGTGCCTGGTGTGAACCAACTTGCAAAAAATGACATCCTTCTCTATCGGATGTTTTCTATTCCAAAATTCTCGATGTATCCTACTCTTAGAATATCTCATGATGCAATTACCTATTGTTCATGTCATCATCATTGGTCATAAATCTCCTCACCACATTGTGTTCTTCCAAACTGATGTAAGCATGTGGTCTAGTTTTATGATCTTGAGTGTTGAATATGCTACATTCAACACTTGGTTACTTATAGAATGGAGTATGTATATGAAGATGTGTTTACATAGCGCCTAGCACCATAGTGATTTACCAACCATAAATGACAAAACAATACAACAAACCAAACACAACAAGCTAGGGGTGGTGTGTGTTCACAGATAGTCATAATCTTAGAGCCCGCTCGGTTGCCTTTCATTTTTATGATGAGACCGTATTTTTTGTTCAGTTTTGCATCTTGTGTTGTAAGCAATTTGGGCAAGCTTTCCTGACCCATAACATCACTGGTTCATATATTTCTATAGATATATAGGTTGAAGTGTGAAATCATCCAACAAAATACATTTGGTGCATTATCCACTACTTGTTGCGTCGAACCACGACGCATTCAACACGCAAAGCAGATCCGGTAAAAAATGACTCCGTGGAATCTTTTTTTTCATATTTTGCAATTCTTTTCGAAATGGGGGTATAACCCGGCCTCTGCATCCTAGAATGCACACAACCCAATTTATTACTTATTACCGATAGTGCAAAAATTATAGATCAAGGGCCAGAGAGGGTTGATACAAACCCCAACCATCTGAAAAGGATAAAAAACTGACACAGAATAGCCCACACAAGCTAAACATATCTCAATCTACTAGTATGCCGCCACGAAACCAGGTAATAGCTATCCTGAGCAGCCATCACCAGATGGTTGCACCCAGAAACCATCAAATCACGTTGGTGTTCCGAGAGTAAAGAAGCCTAGAGTTGGATCATCTGAGACGCCGTAATAATAACCTACAAAAATGATTGAACTCGAGCCTTGTTAAAAATAATAGCATTGCGACATTTTCATATTGACCAACACAAAGTTGAGACCCCAATGCATATTCTAGCTTTATTAGTCCTATCCATCCCATTCAACCAATTCCCAAAGATATTAGTGATATTGGTCGGTAGTGGTAGATTATAAGTAAAGAACATAATGCGCCAAATAATCTTAGCAAAAGGGCATGATAAAAAAAGATGTTCAATAGTTTCTTCGCCATAACAAAAACATCACTTCTTGCAACCTTTCCAATTTCTTCTCAAAACATTATCTTTAGTTAATAAAACTTTGTTATTTAAAAACCACATAAAAATCTTAATCTTTAGTGGTATTTTAAGCTTCCAAAGATATTTTGTGGGGAGTCTCTGATGATCATCCATGAGATCCTCATACATAGATTTAACCATGAAGACTCCATCCAAAGTTAACTTCCATCTAAAAGTATCAGGTTCATCAGTCAAGTTAACCTGCATTAATCTCTAGCAAAGATGCAACCGTACATCCCATTTCATCCTAGACAAGTTCCTCCTAAAACCAATACTAAGAGGATTGTGAGATAAGACTCCATGGACAGGGACATTTTTTCTATGAACAATATTATACAGTAAATGATACTGTTAGGCTAGAGGCGACTCCCCAAGCTAAACTTCCCAAAACCGAGTTGTAACCCCATCCCCTACTTAAAAAACCCTCTGCTAAAGAAATTATCCTTTACTTGCATTTGGCCTTTCTAGAATGGATAATCATTCAGTTTAGCTTGAACTTGTGCCAAGGTTTTAGTTTTCAGGTATTTATTATGAAATAGTTCTTGCCATACCCCTTGCTCGGAATATAATTTGTAAAGCTATTTGCTAAGTAAACACTTGTTTTTAATCTCTAACACCTCAATTCCCAAACCACCCTAATCTTTGGGTCTACAAATTATATTCCACTTAGATAATCTATATTTATTCTTATGTTCATCACTTTGCCAAAAGAATCTTGAACGATAAAAGTCTAATCTTTTCCTAACACCCTTCGGTATTTCCAGAAAAGACAACATAAACATAGGCAAACTTGTTAATAACGAGTTGATTAACACTAATCTATCTCTGTATGACAAGAGTTTGCCTAGCCAACAACCTAACTTTCCTTCAAAACGATTCTCATCCGGGTTCCATTCGGAATTCTTGAGCCTTGTATGGTAAATAGGGACCCCAAGGTACCTGAATGGGAAAGAACCTGACTCACATCCGAAAATTTCTCTATAATTCTGTTCATGTTCCTTCACACTCCCAAAATAGTAGATCTCACTTTTGTGAAAATTAATTTTAAGTCGCGACAGCTGCTCAAAAATGCATAAAATAAGTTCCATATTTACCGCCTTTGCAAGGTCATGCTCTATAAATAATATTGTATCATCCGTATATTGTAAGATAGGTAATCCACCTTCCACAAGATGAGGAATTAAACCATCCACTTGACCTTCCTCCTTAGCTCTAGCTATGAGATTGGCCAATATATCTGCCACAATATTAAAAAGCATAGGTGATAAGGGATCCCCTGTCGAACCCCCTTTTTAGTCCGAAAGAAGTGACTGTTGTCGTAGTTTACTCTGATCCCTACACTCCCCCCCGCATAAAGATTGCAATCCATTTGCACCATAAAGGGTCAAAAACCTTCAACCGAAGCGTTTTTTTGTAAAAAGGACCATTTGACTTTATTGTAAGCTTTTCCAAAATCAATTTTGAAAATTACTTCGTCCAACTTCTTCGTAGGAAGCTCATGAATGGTTTCGTGTAAAATAACAACCCGATCCAAAATATGCCTTTTGGGCATAAACATAGTTTGAGTGGGATGAATAACCTTGTGAGTGATCACAAAGATGCGATTTGTGGCTACTTTAGTAAAGATTTTGAAACTAACATCCAAAATATTTTTTAAAAACTTTTTTGAATTTTTTGACTCGTTAATCTCACAGACATCTTTTTTAACTCTAAGTACACTTAATCTCCGGTAAAAATACACTCATGGTCAAACTTTTCGATCAGTTAGCCATCCTCACACTACTCTAGCCCCGGCACGTCTAACTTCTCTATTCCATTCGGATGAGCTTCCGATGAGGACATTAGACCTTGTTGATAATACTATCATATCAATCATATTTACCCTTGGACCATGGTGTCACATGACTTTATTTTTTAAATTTAAAACAATTATTTATGTAAAATAAATAAATAAGTAATAATAATCTTGAATTCAAATAACAATAAAATGAATATTTTTATTTTTTCTATTTTATATGGAATCATTCATATCTTTAAATCCGTAAATCGGATTTCGAAAAATAATATGTCTAAATCGATCAGTAAAATGAGAAGAATCCAAACATCATATCCCTATCATCTTTTTAATCATGCATCATGTATTTTTAATAGTGTTCTACAAGGTTTTCTAAATAAAATTAATTTAATAGTGTTCAAATCTTCAAAAAATCATATAAAAATTTCCCTTTTGAATTTGAGGATTATAAAAAATCCTTAGCCTAGGGCTGGGCCTCGCTAAAAATAGCATATTGTGAACCTAAAAATTCTTGCTCTATTCAATTTGATCCCTATGGTTTCTCTGTGAAGGATCTTCTAATCGGTACCGTGATTTTCGATGCAATAGCTCCGGTCCTCTGTACCCAATGTGCCAAGCTCTCAAACATGCCGCCCTCACCGCCCAACACCATCCAGATATTTGGCACCGTGGCCTCGACCACCCAGGAAACCACACCATGTCGCGTATCTCGTAGCACACGTCATCAACTAAAACATGGACGTCCCTGTATCATGCCTGTCAATTAGGAAAGCATGTTAGGTTACCATTTTTCCTTCCAATTCTAGAACTATTCGTCCGTTTGAACGATTGCATTGTGAACTTTGGACTTCACCTGTACCCAATACCTCTGGTTATTGCTATTATCTCATAATAGTTGATGATTTCACACATTATTTCTAGAGTTTTCCCATATGCAAAAAATCTGAAGTGTATGCCACGTTTACTGCGTTACATGCTCTTGTTCACCCCTAGTTTAATCTATCCCTTATCTCCATCCAATGTGATAATAGCAAAGAATTTGACAACTCCAAACTAGACACCTTCTGCACTACTCGTGGAATTCTTCATTGCTTCTCCTACCCATACACCTCCTAGCAGAATGGCAAGGCCGAAAGAGCCATCCGTACAACAAACAATGTTATTCGCAAGCTCCTTTTCTAAGCATCCATGCCACCAACCCTCTGGGACGAAGCTCTTCACACAAACACATACCTCATCAACATCTGGCCTACATCCTCTCATCCAGCAACCACACCACACTTTTATCTTCTCGGGCAAACACCACGCTATCGTGATCTACACATATTTGGTTGTCTCTGCTATGTCAACACATTCTCTACCGCCACCAACAAACTTTGTCCTAGATCCACTCACTGTGTTTTCTTGTGATATCCCTCTAGACATCATGGTTATCGTTGCCTTGATCTTCAAACACGTAAATGTTTAATATCTCAACACTTTACATTCGACGAAAACACCTTCCCATATGCGTGTTTATCCACACCATCGAACACAACCTGTACCGACAAAATCTCCAAACACATCTCGACTACACATCTCAACTTCCCATTCCTACCCTCAACCCAATCATACCCACACCAGCTCCAAATCCCCCCGTCCAAACCCCTGTCGTGGCTGCCACACTGTCCCTGCTGCGACAGAGAATTATCCTACCACGACATCAAACTCTTCTGCTGCGAGCTCCCGGTAGCCTGCCGCGTCTCTATTTTCTGTCGCAGCAGAGGACCATCCTCGTTTTCCTCTCGTGTACTCCAAGCGGCCTGCTGTCCCTCCCGTCTCTTCTCCAATAGGCACAACACCACCTTCCCCTCCACCACCAGTACCCATTATACACCATACCCGCAGCACCACCGACCGTCTTCCACCTCCCATTGACAAACTCAATCTCTCGGCCATCGTTTCCTCCCCTCTTCCCTACAATTACCTACTTGCTCTTTGTGATCCCGCTTGGCGTCAGGTGATACAAGATGAGTATCATGCTCTCATGCATAACCACACATGGTCCCTAGTTCCACCCCTCCAAGCGCCAACATTGTATCCAGCAAATGGATCTTTCGTCATAAACATAATATCGATGGTTCTCTCGCCCCGTCATAAAGCTCGCTGGGTAGTCTGAGGCTTTACTCAGCAGCCGGGTGTCGACTTCGATGAAACCTTTAGTCCCATTGTCAAGCCAGCCACCATTCATGTTGTTTTTTCTTTTGCCCTCTCTGAAAATTGGCCCATCCAGCAACTCGACGTCAAGAATGCCTTTCTTCACGGTGATCTCACCGGAGAGGTGTATAGTCAACAACCATCTGTCTTCATTGATCCTCGCTTTCCTTCACACGTTTTTCATCTACAAAAATCTCTATACGACCTCAAACAGGCCCCACGTGCTTGGTTTCATAGGTTCGCCTCCCACACACATACCATCGACTTCCTCACCTATAAATCTGATGCCTCTCTCTTCCCATATCACCAACGGGACCACACAACCTATCTTCTTCTATATGTAATATGTCGATGAAATTATCCTTTACAACATCATTTACCACTCTCCTTCAACACATAATCACTACTCGTAGCTCTGCTTTTTCCATGAAGGTCCTTGGTCCTCTTCATCACTTCCTTAGCATATCTGTCACACGCACCAACACATCTCTTCATCTTTCTCAACGCCAATATATTCTCGAAGTTCCCTCTCGCGCAAGTATGTGTGATTGTCATCCCTCTTCTACACCCATTGATACTAAATCTAAACTTTCTCCGTCTAGCGGCGGTCCTTATGTTGACCCCTTTAATATCGAAGCCTAGCCGGATCCCTCCAATACATCACTCTTACTCGCCCTGAAATATCATATTCCGTTCAACAAGTATGTCTCCACATGCACGATCGTCGTGACTCCCATTACCAACTCATCAAACGCATTCTTCGATACCTCAAAGGTACCCTCGACCTCAGTCTTGTCCTACACTCCACTCCCTCTCATCAATTAGTTGCCTATTCGGATTCTGATTGGGCCGGTTGCTCGGATACATGACGGTCTACTTCCGGGTTCTCTGTGTATTTGGGAGATAATCTTGTCTCGTGGTCCTCCCGCTAGCATCCTACTATTTCTCGATCAAGTGTTGAAGCAGAATACCGTGGTGTCACCGCCATGGTTGCTAAAAACTATTGGCTACGTCATCTGTTATAGGAATTACGGTGTTCCGTGAGTACAACTACTGTTGTAGGCCAATCCAGTAGAACACCGCAGGACAAAGCACATTGAACTCGATATTCATTTTGTCCGAGAGAAGGTCGCCATTGGAGCTGTCCGTGTTCTTCACGTGCCATCCAGTTCTCAGTATGCGGATATTTTCACCAAAGGATTGTCCATAACTTTGTTCCAGGAATTCAAGTCCAGTCTTCACGTTGCGTCCACTCCTCGTTCAGACTGTGAGGACGTGTTACACAACCGATTGTGTACATATATTTATGGCATATATGAAAAATCCTTCTTACTCGTGCGTGTAGTTAGTCCCATGAATCATATACTCCATACGAAAGTATATATGATACTTTATGAGTTGGAGTATGTTCATATACTATATCTAAGATACTTTAAATCAAGTTACGTAAAAATAATAGGTTGATCCATAGTTTTCACTATATATTTAAAATACCTTTATATTTATACATAAAAAATAAGTATGTGATAAAATCATACATACTACAAAAAATAGTATGTATACTATCTAAATAGTATTATATACTTCATACTACGTGTACATATTCTCCGGTATGGTAGATACTGCCTAGATTGTATAAAACACGCATGGGTGTAACTACACCTAGGTATAGTATGAATATGTCCCAAACAGACCATTGAGTCATCCACGTCCTTCACAATTTCACTGAAGATAAAGTCATATATTTTGCGGTCGCTATACGTCTACACACCACCATAATGGTAGTATCAGACGAAATAGACATTATGTTAGCAGTATTACACACCCACTGAAGTTTCTCATTACTTTTAAATACTTCCTCCGGTTCGTATTAATGTTCTTAACTTTGTCTAGATTCAAATAAATCTAGTCTAAATCATTAACTAGATACATCCGAATCTAGATAAATTGAGAACAATAATATGGACCAGAGGGAGTATGTGAAACTGGGCACACTATCAAAGCTTCTGTGATACTTAGCTCACTTTTGATTCAAACTCCACCCCACTGAGAATGCAAAAATGATACTTGAGAACGGCGTAAACTTCAAATAGTTCTAAGCATCACGGTCTTTTATGTCTGCCTCATTTCTGCTGACGGTCCATGACATGGTAGAGTTGCGGCACGAATTCACATACGGCTTATGATCACACACTCTCTCATTCGCTGCTTTCCTGATAGCCATCCAGCCAGATCAGAGGGCTCGGGGACCAGATTCAAACGGTGCAAGCCCGATTAGTTGGTCGAGAGAATGAGCCACGTGGGGATTGTTTGCGCTTGTTCGATTTGAGTCATCGGACAGTCATGCTGGTAAGGTTGAGGTGTTGTATAAGAGTAGTCAACAGCTGGCTATATACTTGTGCCATGTCATTTATAGCCATCATAAATATGTATTAGTATAGTAAACTGGCTATAGTATAGGCTATATACAATATTTATGCATTTAATTTTTGCATGACATGCAAGACTCACTCTATTGCAACAGCCCACCTTTAGCACTCGCCTGCAGGCTACATACGGGCTATAGCTTCTTGTTTCTTATGCTACAGCCGGCTCTAGATTAAGAGTCCGCTTCCTTCTCTTTCCTTCTTTCTCTCTCCTCCATCTAGACTTTTGTTGATGTGGAATAGCTTATAGCCAGCTGACTAGGCCTTATTGTACTTGCTATAAGTGATGGCGTTGTGCGAGAGATGTGAGGATTGGGTTAAAATCTGGATTGGGGTTTACTATCCTGTTTTAGCAAATTTTGTTCATTTTATTTTCTTTAGGAGGATGGACAATTGGGGACAGAATTTGGCTTCTTTTGGAAATATGTCCTTACTTACTATAGAAAAAATGTTGAATTATAGTTTATTTTAGAAATCTACTTCAACTTGACGTGGACTTTTGATATTTTGGATTACCATCAATTATCCTTTATGCACTTGAATTATTACATGTATCTACGAGTACAGGTTCACAACGAGGAAAAAACATTAGGGACATGATCATCTGTTAGAAGGTCATATTTTTCATCACAAAGTCATAAGCCAAACGCGACACCTGCACTTATTCATGTATTACAATGATAGTTTGATCAATACTTTTGCATAGAAAATCATTGTTCCATGGCAACACACAGGCATTCAGCTAGTTTTATTAAAGTCAGCCAAGAAAAAATGGTGGGGGTGAGTATACTAGCTCGGACTCTACCAAGGCTAGGTAGATATATCCTAAAGAAACATGTGTTTATATCATTACACGATACACATGAAATCAATATATCCAAGCACTTTAAGAAAACAACCCACAAAAAATAGAAACGACACTAGCACCCGTAGATTCTTGTGTTGAACGCAACTGCTTGTCGCCTGACTCTGCGATCATTGAGTGAGCAATGGAGAAGAAGGAGGCAAGGTCCCTGATTTGGAGAAGCTTGCTCACAACTTAACTGCTTTATGGACCTCTCATATGCCTCTCTATTAATGGCAATGATTTTCCATTGTGACCAAGGACCAGATCACCTATAGTGCTAGTTGACGTCGTCAATGAAGACCCTCAACATCACCTTAGTGTAACCATAAGTTCTATGCGTGTTCACATGGATTCTGAAGATACCAGTTGTCAGCTAAAATATGGGCCCGCTAATGGTACTCATGTACATATTCTCACTACTTAGTCGACGACATCAAAGCACATGCCTTCATGGCGAACCTAGAACATGAGAAAATAACTTTCATAGTGAACTCCCATAGTGATTTCACTACTTCCTCTCCAGCATCTCTTAAAAACCCTAGATGTACAGAACATGAGGACTAGTAGGAAATTCCGACCATGATCGTCTCAGCATAGGGGAAGCCATCATCAAGGTGGAGTTGGAGCTCTAGAGAACTTACTTTCTGTTGTACTGCCACCACCACCTAAGCATCGAGACCAAAAAGCTAGTTCTAAACCAAGCTACATTGTGATCTATTTAATTTGCGATCTATTTGTCCCTAGCCACGGAGTGGTCCATTGGACTAGCAATCTTGTTTGAGTGGCTAGAGTACCCACTATAGAACCAATTCACGTAAAATGGCATCCTTCTGTGTTGTAAGTGTCTTAGTACGAAATTCTCGATGTATCCCATGCTTATGATATCTCATGATGGGGTTACCAATTACACTTGACTTCATCATCGATCTTTACTCTCTTCACTACATTGTCCTCTTCAAACTAATCTAAACATGCGGTCTAGTTTTATGAGCTTCAGTGTTGATACTGCAAATGGAGGAATTGGTTACTTATAGCCTCGGGGGGGGGGGGGGGGGGGATATGTACGTATACATGGGGGTCTAGTACCTTAATGCTTTACCAACCATGGAGGGTAATTTGAATTACTGTGTGAATTCACTTCAATGACCTATGAATGTTCAGAGTTGAATTAATTAAACAAAAAGCTTGAGAAGATTGAGAGAATCGCCAGAGTAAAGACGACTTGAATTAGATGGCAATGAAAAGCATGGAAGGACACATGATTTAAATGGTGTCAAAGTCTCATGTCGATATTGGTCCGCACTTGAGAACTACTTTTTTCGATTGTCTGAAGAATACTTAGTCGGTGTTTGATATTTTTGTTTGGTTGGGATTCATTGGATAGTATGGTTGGGGTCTAACACACCCACAAGAGCAAAACAACATAATGAACTCAAATCAGTTGGCCTCTTCACAAATGGCAGAACAAACTAGGAGAAAGGAGCCCCTCCCTCCCTAAGATGACACACTCGCCGTGCCAAATGTTACATGTTAGAGCTCAATACACCGCCCCTAGTATTTTTGGGTCTAAATCAGATTTTCCTATTTTCCGCAACTTCCATTTTCTTTATTCGATTTCTCTCGTCTTTTTATCAGTTTTTCATTTTGTTTCACTATAGAATGTTTATTTTTTTGTTCTTCAAATGCAATAGGAGGTAAAACACATGGCACACTTTGTTGAGTCATAACGTTGTCGGTGCATCTATTTTCATATACGTAATGAAATAGAGATACATGATCAAGTGTGCCTTGGTCCAAGGAAATATTGGCGTATTGTCCACTACATATCGTATCGAACTATGCTGCATTCCACGAAAAAACCAAATATGCTAGAAAAATGAAATTGAAGATATATTCAGAAACATACAAAACTAACTTATTGTTTTTAATATCTACGAAAGGAAATACAACAGCAAAAGGCGTTTCCTAATTTAAATGCTCGGTCAAAAAGTTATTGCATATTCTTTTGTATATTTAGAAAACGCCACTAGCACCATGCTCGAAGCCATCATGTCGAGTGGAGAATTGGCTCTCGGCAGGCCTCCTCGTGGTGACCGGTAGATAGAGATATTCAAAAATATGTCGTTCATGTAGTATTATATTTTACGTCCACAACCACACATAAGAAAAATTCTTAGGGAGCAATTCCGAAAAGAAAAAGAAAAATTATTCACGTTGTCTAAATCCACTACCAAGACCGAATACCAAATATGCTCCAACATGACTATAAACAATACCGGTTTGGCACGCCATACACATTAACTGGTAAATCGCCGGTACTTTGTTCACGAACTGTGTGACAATGTAGGCACCCAACACCAAAAGGCTCCTGATCCCAGACACCATGGCATGCCTGCTGACCGAGTAATACATGCTTCTATTATTCCACCAAACAGAAGATAAAATACTAGTATGCAGTACTAATAAGAAACAACAAGGAATCCTAGACATAGGTAGCGGCAGACAGACGTGAACCCTGGGACGATCTAAGTGCCGACTCAGTGCATGTTGATCTTCTACCGTAACTGGAGGACGCCTTACAGTAAAGCTTTACCAGTCGTTGGGCACCCGATTTGCATTTGTATCTCGTCAAGCAGAGGTGCATCGGTCCAGTCAATCATTTTCAGCGGCTACAGTTGCCTATTACAAAACAAGCTTAGGTACAATGGCATCGTTCTTCGTTGGCTATTTTCATCTCTGAATTTCTTGATATCCCATTCTTAAGATATACTGTGACGGGGTTACCCATTACACACGGTGTCCTCACCACATTGTTTTCTTCAAATTGATGTAAAAGGAGGTGGTCTAGTTTTGTGAGCTTGAGTTAACTCTCTTACATGGAGGAATTGGTTACTTATAGGATGGAAAGTGTATATGTATGCATGTACGCATTAATGAATGGTGTCTAGTATCGTAGTGCTTTGCCAACCATGGCGGATAATTTAAATTATTGTGTGACTTCACTTTGATGATGTACCTTTGCTCTGGCTCATAGTAGGTGTTGATTTAATCAAAACATATAGGAAGATTGATAAAATCGTACAAATAATGAAGAGTTGTATTAGATGACAAAAAATTCAAAAAAAAAATGAGAGGTGAACTAAATGGTGTCAAGGCCTCACGTACGCTAATGTTGCCTTGCAACTGAACATAGACCGGCAGTTGATAAAAAAATTGAGAGGACCGCCTTTATTAAACTTCAACAGAAAACGGAATATATAAACCCTCTAGCAGTGAAAATAACCAAACTTTACAACCTGGATCATCCAGTACTACACTTATAGATAGATAATGTGCTTCATTATTTGAATACCTTCGTTCGTGGCAGAAGGACATGCCATCAAACTCGCGGCTTGACTCCTAGATCTCCAGGATTATGTTAGCATGCTTCTATTATTTCAGAATAGAAAAAGAACTTGAAATGCTAGATATATGCAGTGGCACGTGGGGAGGTAGATGTGCATTTGTATCTTGTCAAGGTGCAGTTCATCGGTCCAGCGAATCAGCTTCATCGGCTAGAGTGCCAATTACAAAACCAACTTGGATAAAATAGCATCCTTCTCTGTCAGCTGTTTGCTGGTCTAAATTCTTGATTTATCCCATTCTTAGGATATACTGTGAGGCAGTTACCGACTACATTCGGAGTCATCATCAGTAATTATCCTCACCAAATTGTCCTCTTCAATCTGATGTAAGGAGGTCTTGTTTTGTGAGCTTGAGTGTTGATTCTGTTACATGGAGGAATTGGTTACTTATTGAATGGAGGATGTAATATAATGTATGCATGTACGCATTAATCACATGGTGCCTAGTACCGTAGGATAATTTAAATTACTGTGTGAATTCACTTCGATGAAGTACCTTTGCTCTGCCTCGTAGTAGGTGTTTATTCGACCAATACGTACAGGAAGAGATTGAGAAATCGCATGAGTAACAAAGAGTTGTATTAGATGGCAATAAATTCAAAAAAAAAATGAGACGTGAATTAAATGGTGTCAAGGTCTCACCTTGAGGATAATTAAACAAAAAGTTTGAGAAGATTGGTAGAATCGCCCGAGTAAAGATGACTAAGAGAATCGCACGTGTAAAGAAGACTTGAATTAGATGGCAATGAAAAGCACAAAAATATACATGATTTAAATGGTGTCAAAGTGTCATGCCGATATTGGTACGCCCTTGAGAACTAAATGGTTTTATAATGTCAAGAATACTTAGTTGTGATTTGATGTGTTTCTTTAATTGTGGCTCATTGATAGTATGGTTGGGTTCTCAACCATGACACGCCTTTTGACAAAGAATCGCGTGCTTCTACTATTTCATAAAACATAAAATAAATAAATAAGAAACAACAAATAATTAAGACGTATACATCGGTAGACATGAACCCGGGGATGGAAGTGTTGTTTCACTTCTCCCACTAGTGAAGGAAAACCCTGCACTAGTTGATCTTCTTATACAACTGTAGGATGCCATACAGTAAACCTTGAGCCTGCCTACGACACCCGGGTTGCATATGTATCTGTTAAACGAGTGCTTTTTTGGTCTAGCAAACCAAATTCATAATCTAGAGTGCCTAATATGAACCAACTTGTGCAAAATGGCATCCTTCTATGTCGACTGTTTTCTAGTTTGAAATTCTCGATATACCCCATTCTTAGAATATCTCGTGATGCAGTTACCTATTGTTCACGACATCCTCATCGTTCATAACTCTCCTCGCCATATTGTGTTTAGTTCCAAACTGATGTAAGAAGATGGTCTAGTTTTATGAGCTTGAGTGTTGAATGTGCTACATTTGGAAATTGGTTACTTATAGACTAGAGGATATATATGAAGATGTGTTCACATAGTGGCTAGCACCATAGTGCTTTACCAACCATAAATGACACAACAATACAACAAACCAAACACAACAAGCTAGATGCTGTGTGTGGTCACAAATAATAGTAGGGAAACTCCGACACACTATCCTCAACACATGTCATAAGCATAGAGCATGCTCGGTTGCCTTTGCTGTTTCCTGGTGAGATCGTATTTTTGTATTTTTTCTTTTCTTTTTTAAATTCCGCATCTTGTGTTACAAGAATTTTTTGGCAAGTTCTCTAACCCATAACGTCGTTGGTGCATTTATTTCTGTAGATATATATTTGGTGCATTATCCACTACTTGTTGCCTCCAACCACGATTCAACACGAAAAGCAGATCCAATAAAAAATGACACTCCGTTGAAGCATTTTTTTTTTCATATTTTGCATATCTTGTCAAGGGAAATACAAAAGCAATAGTGGATTCTGATTAATATATTCTGCTGTTATAAAACAAATCGTGTGGTATGGTCCAAATTTACTATGAATGACAAATGCTAAATATGCTCCAGCAGGACTATTTGCAGTCCATGCGAGACAACCTATAGGTAGAGAGATGGATCACATCAACAAAACTGGCCGAGTCACACAAACATTACACATCATCACAACTGCATAGAATGCATTTGGACTGTGACTTAGAGTAATCTGGATCGGTGACGAAGCTAGCGTTGATGTAACACTTAGCGACGAGCTCTTCTTCACCTCTGTACACGAGAAAAATATTCTTAGTTATTCTCAAGTAGTTAAGTATATTCTTGACCGCTATCCAATATTCTAAACCTAGATTAGAATGGTACTTGCTAGTCAAGATAATAGCGTGTGCCACATCTGGTCTTGTACATAGCACAACATACATAATAGACTATCCATCTCCTCTCTATCTTCTGCTGTAGCGGACTTTGAGTCTTACTCAATGTATTGCCTTGCAACCTAGGTAAGAACCCTTTCTTACTTTCGCCAATTTTAAACTTCTTTGAAATCTTATCAAGGTATTTACTTTGTGATAGCCGAAATAGGCATCTTGATCTATCTCTATAGATTTTGATGCCTAGTATGTATGATGCTTCACCAAGGTCCTTCATAAAAAAATTATTGTTTAGATAAATTTTAACACTATTTAAAATATCTATATCATTTCTAATCAGTAATATATCATCCACATATAATATTAGAAATGCCATAGAGCTCCCATTCACTTTCTTGTAAAATACAACCTTCTCCGTCAGTTTGGAAAAATCCAAACCCTTTGATCACCTCATCAAAGCGGAGATTCCAACTCCGGGATACTTGCTTTAGTCTATAGATGGATTGAAGTTTGCATACCTTATCAGCATCCTTAGGATCGACAAAACCCTTTGTTTGTACCATATACAACTCTTCCTCAATATTACCATTGAGGAACGCATTTTTGACATCCATTTGCCAAATTTCATAATCAAAAAATGCAACAATTGCTAACATAATCCTAATCGACTTTAGCATCACTACAGGAGACAAAGTCTCATCATAGTCAACTCCTTAAATTTTCCGAAACCCCTTTGCGACAAGTAGAGATTTATACTTGGTCACATTACCATCAGTGTCAGTTTTCTTCTTGAAAATTCATTTATTCTCAATGGCCTTTCGGTCGTGAGGTAAGTCTACCAAGGTCCAAACTTGGTTTTCCTACATGGACCCCATCTCGAATTGCAAGGCTTCTAGCCATTTATGGAATTCGGGCTCATCATTGCTTCTTCATATGTCGCAGGGTCATCATTTCTATCTACCATGAAATTCATGACATGATTTCTGTATAGTTCAGGAACTGCATGTTTCATGCTTGACCTGTGAGATTCGGTAGTGTCCTCTTTTAGAGTTTCATGATCTTTATCATTAGTTACCTCTTCATCTAGTGAAGTCGACTTCGGAACAATTTCCGGCGTTGCGCCACTCGCCATTTCATGAAGAGAAGGTTCAATAACCTCGTCCAGTTTTACCTTCCTACTACTCACACTTTTTGCGAGAAACTCCTTCTCTAGAAAGGATCCATTATTGGCAAAGAAAACCCTGCCTTCGGAATTGTGATAGAGGGAATACCCAATTTTCTTTAGGGTATCCTATGAAGACGTATTTTTCCACTTTGGGTTCAAGTTTATCAGGTTGAAGTTTCTTCATACAAACATCGCATCCCCAAACTTTTAGAAATGATAACTTTGGTTTGTTTCCAAACCATAATTCATACGGTGCCGTTTCAACGGATTTAGACGATGCCCTATTTAAATTGAATGGAGCTGTTTCCAGTGCATAACCCAAAAACAAAAGTGGAAACTTAGTCAGAGACATCATAGATGGAACCATATCTAATAAGGTGCGAATACGACGCTCCGATACACCATTACGCTATGGTGTTCCGGCAGGTGTGAGTTGTGAAACTATTTCACACTCTCTCATGTGTGTGCCAAACTCGTAACTTAGATACTCACCTCCACGATCATATCGCACAAATTTAATCTTTCTATTATGATGATTTTCCACTTCACTCTGAAATTTCTTAAACTTTTGAAAGGTTTTAGATTTGTGTTTCATCAATTAGATATATCCATATCTAATCAAATCATCCATGAAAGTAACAAAATAATGATATCCACCTCGCACCGACACACTCACTGGACCACATACATCAGTATGTATGATTTCCAATTAATCTGTCACTCATTCCATTGTACCAAAAAACGGGGGTCTAGTCATCTTGCCTATAAGGCATGGTTCACACATATCAAATGATTCAAAATCAAGTGATTCTAAAAGTCCATTAGAATGGAGATTCTTCGTGCGCTTTACACCAATATGACCTAGACAGAAGTGCCACATATATGCAGATATATCATCATTTATTTTTAATCCTTTTGGCATATATATTATGAATATGTGTATTATTACTATCGAGATTCAAAAGAAATAAACCATTCATCACAGGTGCATGATCATAAAAGATATCATTCATATAAATTGAGAAACCATTGTTCTCCGAATTAAACGAATAACTGTCTTGCAGTAAAAAACGATCAAGATACAATGTTTATGCTCAACGCAGGAACCAAATAACAATTATTAAGGTTCAAAACTAATCTTGATGGTAAATGGAGAGACAACGTTCTAACGACGATCACATCAACTCTTGATCCATTGCCAACACGCATCATGACCTCATTCCTTGCTAGTGGTCGCTTGTTCTGTAGCCCCTGATTCAAGTTACATATAGTAGCAACCGAGCAAGTATCAAATACCTAGGTGCTACTGCGAGTACTAGTCAAGTACATATCAATAACATGTATATCAAATATACCTTTGTTCATCTTGCTAGCCTTCTTGTCTACTAGATATTTGGGGCAGTTGCGCTTCCAATGGCCAGTCCCCTTACAATAGTAGCACATGGTGTTAGGCATAGGGCCAACCCGAGTCTTCTTCTTAGGTGCAGCAACAGCTTTGCCGCCCTTCTTAAAGTTACCCTTCTGCTTACTCTTCTTGTCCTTCTTGAAACCGGTGGTCTTATTGATAATCAACACTTGATGTTCTTTCCTAATCTCCACTTCAGCAGTCTTAAGCATGGACAGAAGCTCGGGGAGAGACTTCTTCATGCCCTGCATGTTGTAGTTCATCACGAAGCTTTTATAGCTTGGTGGCAGAGACTGGAGAACATGATGTATGCCTAAGTGACAAGGGGTAACCTCGACAATGCCCATGGTTATGGATTTAGGGTTTCGTGGAACACTAGGATTTCGCCGGCTGATCAGACAAACAAGGGAGTCGAAGTCAACTGGTTGCTTATGTCAAATCGATTACCGATTACTCAAGAATTTTTTTGGTACCTCCTAGTGGGCTCCTCCCAGCCTATATATAATAGGCTGGGTCCCGAAGCCGTATGCGGATAGGTTACAGACTATGATTACAACAACGGTATAATGTCGGTTTCTATTTCCTTATCTATCAAACTATATCTTCCGCCGGATGCTTCCTAGGCCTTCTTTATGGGGTTTGTGGGCTTGTGAACCTTAATGTAGCTAGGGTAACCAATCATAAGAATCCGAATATTCATACCCATGTCAGTAGCTTCCGAGACTCCATCCGAATCATAGATTCGGGTTGAGTCCCAAAGATATTTTTAGTATTCTATGATCCGAAGTTTTCTTTTTGAGATATTTATATTAATCTGTAGGGATTTGGTACAACAGGCCTAAAACATCCGAAGGATCGGGAATCAGTTAATTGCTCCTGGGCAAAAATACTTTAGTCCTACATCAAATTCAAGTCCCTAGGCTTGAACTTGGACTTTTGCTAGCGTGACTCAGTTAGGGCCATTGAGGTCTTATTGAATACTGAATCCCAGTTCTATTATATCGGGTACCCAACATGTTCGTCGGGATTTTTATTGTATCGTCGATACATATAATTTAGTGGTAGAGCGCATTCATGTGCGGTTACCAGGCACATAGGACAAGTCCCGGGGTCTTACCTTCATGTCATGGACACATCATTCGTAGTTTTATTGCATGAGGCACGGTCCAAAAAATTTTATGATTTTATCAACGGCCTTGTTTGGCTGCTGGAATTGCTGAAGTTGTTAGCTTTCAATTTTTTTGGATGAAGTTTGTAAACGCTCCCGATGGGAGTAACCTATTGAGGATACACTGATGTAATACTAATATGTTTTTATGTTTTAGCGGGTGTGTTTTCACCACACGAGGATATTTTTTCTTCAGGTCATGTTCCGACTTTACATATAAAGCATAATTTTCTATCGGATGCGTGACAGCGCTCTCGATGGGAGTAGCCCCCGAGGCTACAATCGAATATTTGTAATCGATTCTAGGCTCAAGTTATTCTAGCTGAGGAGTTTTACTTCAACTTCGGTCTTGTAGTTATTTTCTCGGGTTCTTACTTCAATAGAACTGAAGTTTTGTCACTGCTTTCCATGACGTCATTGCTGACGAAGCTGATGTGTCGTGGCTTCCGAGAAACGAGACCCGATGGGACATTACAATGGTGGGCCCATGCTGCAGTAATGATGATGCTTGAGCGGCGTGTCAGTGGAGATTTTTGACAGCACAACCCCCTTTACGCACGAATATCGAGGCACCATGTAGATTTTGTCTGTATTTACCATGGTAATAACTGCCCACAATTTTTATCCTTCTGTGAATCATTGCCACGTGTCGTCATCATGTGTGTTATGACGGTTGGCTGCTTTTATCAGACGGCTCAGCTTTGCGTTCCTCTTTCTTATAAACGGGGGGATAACCCTTTTACTATTTTTACTACTCCTCTTTGTTGCCCGCTTATTCTTCCTTGCATCGCATCTGTGCTTGCTGTTCTTGCATGTGCTTGTTTCTTTGCGCACTTTCTCTTTGTTGCAGGAGCTTCCATGGGCAAGTCCAAGGTCGGGACTTCTGCTACTACTGCAAAAGCAACGAGGAAGAGGGCCATTGGATGGGCTCCCTCAAAGTTCAATCAGCGAGATTTGTGTGAAGCTCACAACAATTTCCTTGTTGAGGAAGGTTCCTGCAAAATCTCAGGGGATGAAGCTATCCCGACCCCCAAATCTAGCTAGCGGTAATGTTCCTTTCCTTCCTGTATCGCGGCATTTTCCTTACCGTTCATGAGTTCCTCCGTGGTCTTATCTTTGTCTATGGCGTGCAGCTTTATCAGCTCAACCCCAACTCCATTCTCCATGTTACTTGTTTTATCACTCTTTGCGAGTGCTTTCTTAGATCTATTCCCACTAGGGCATGTGGAAGTACTTATTTTATGTCCGCCGCAATGCCACTGATACTCTTGTTCACGATGTTGGTGGTGCCATTTTCTCTATTCATTTTGAAGTTGATTATTTCGACTTCAAAATTTTGGATTCTATCTAAGAATGGAAAGCCAAATGGTTTTACATTAAGGACCATAAAAGCGAGGGCCAGACCTTCGGGTTGGTGCCTTTTGATCCCAAAAAGACCTGCTGAAGGCTTGATTCATGGAACCAGCGCCCAACTCCCGGAGAACTGACGGATATTAATCCCTTGCTAGCACAGATAGAGAATCTGCGCACAAAGGTTGGCAAGGAGCTATCGTGGCTACAAATCCTGACATACTTTCTTCGAGTGTGTATTCAGCCTATCCAGGCAAGGTTATCTGGTATGTGGGCTTACACCGTCAGGAAGGATCATATGAGGATTTCACCGGATGACCTTGCCCTAAAGATATATGAGAAGAGGGTTCGGTCCTTCACCATGCTGATGAAGAAAAACTCAGTTCCTTCAGATTGTAAGGTGGAGCCTTTTGGCAAGAAGAATCGTCTTCGGATGTGAGTTTCTGTTGATTCTATTTCTTTTCAATATTATTGTATCTATCACCTTATTTTGTCCCATAATAGTGTAGGATTATGATCACCTCTCTACACTTCCCTCCCCTTCCGGAAAATAGTGAGCTGCCAGCCAGTCCTTCCTTATCCAAGGATTTTATTGGGGTTGGCACTGCTCTTGACGAAGAGGCGGAGACATCTGTTGCTGAGTCATCTTTGCATACTAATTATGTTGCTCCGGCTTAGTCTAGGGATTTACGAATAGAACCCGCTGCCAAAAAATGAAACATTCTGAGGCTATAGAAATGGTCGAAGATTCGGATGATTTGACTGCCTCAAACCTGAAGTTAGCCATTTCTGTTTCGTCAGCCCCGCCACAGATGAATCTCTTCTGCTTTACGCGGGATGTTTCCTCGTAAGTACTGCTTGTTTTTCCTTATTCTTGCGGATGGTAATTACAGTATTTTACTTTACCCTTGTAGTGATGATGAAGGAGAAAATCCTTTTCTGTCTCCTTTTGGCACCTCCATTGCTCCTCCTCCAAACAAGTCACCTGAGCCATCAGAGGTTCCAAAAAAACGCATGTTTCGCCTGCAGGAGGATCGATCCCAAGGGATATTTCAGCTGTTCCAAAATCGCCGCTATAGAAAAGAATAAAACTGGCGGGCAAAAACGTGGCAATATCCGAAAATCCCATCGAGGTCGACATGCAGGATGTGAGTACTTGATGGCTCAAAATGTAGAGCTCGTTGGGGACCCCAAGAGGAAGGTACGATGAGCACAACAACAAGTTTTCCCTCAGTTATGAAACTAAGGTTATCGAACCAGTAGGATCAAGGAAACAACTACAAGGTGTTGCTAGCAACTTGGAATCCTGCACAACACAACCACAGAACTATGCCCCCAACTTGCAGTGAGGTTGTCAATCTCACCGGTTTGCTGAAAACAAAGGATTAAATGTATCGTGTGGAAGATAGTAATTGCTTGCAGAAAGTAAACAGTAAATAGTAACAGTAGATGGTATAGCAATGGTAAAAGCATGGACCGGGGTCCATAGTTCACTAGAGGAGATTCTCCTTAAGATAGATAACATGTTAGGTGAACAAACTACAGCGGGGCAATTGACAAATTCGAGAAAGCATACAATGCATATACTAGACATCTTGACTCCTATGAGATTTGATTGGGCATTACATCATTATACATAGACTGTAATCCAACTACATCTATGACTAATAATCCACCTTCAGGTTATCATCCGAACCCCTTCTAGTATTAAGTTGCAAGCAATAGATAATTGCATTAAGCAAAGTGTGTAAAGTAAACAATACGATTGTCCCATGGACAAAGGATTGTTGTTTTCTCCCTAGTAGCAATAGCACATCTACAATCTTAGATATTCCTGTCACTTCCCTAGATTACTAGAGGCATGAACCCACTATCAAGCATAAATACTCCCTCTTGGAGTTGCAAGCATCTACTTGGCCAAGATAGTTACAAACAATGGAAAACATGCAAGATCACAAATAACATAGACATGATAGAATAAATAATCAAGCTGAAATAGCATCTCAATATCCATCGGATCCCCGCAAACACAACATATAACATTACAAATAGATGAGCTTGATCATGAACAGAGCTCACAAGATCTAAACATGATAGAACAAAGGAGGAGAACCAACCATCTAGCTACTACATGGACCCGTAGTCCAAGGATGAACTACTCACGCATCACACCAGAGGCAAGCATGGTGATGAAGAAGGCCTCCAGGGTGATCTCTCCCCTTCGACAGGGTACCGGGAAGAGCTTCAGATCCCTCCCGATCTAGGGATGGAGATGACGGCGGCTATAGACTCTTTCGTGGAATTTTGATCGAGTACTTAGGGTTTTCGTCCTGGGAGACTTTTATAGGCGAAGGGGCAAGATCGGTGGAGCACTAGGGGGCCCACACCCCCTGGTGGCGCCCCCTAGGCCGCGCCGCTGCCAGGTTTGGTTGTCCTGGTGCGTGATGTCTACGCACGTTTTTATTCTTGTAGACAATGTTGGGCCTACAAGTGCAGAGGTTTGTAGAACAGCAGCAAGTTTCCCTTAAGTGGATCACCCAAGGTTTATCAAACTTAGGGAGGAAGTGGTCAAAGCTATCCCTCTCAAGCAACCCTGCAATCAAGATACACGAAGTCTCTTGTGTCCCCAACACACCCAATACCCTTGTCAGGTGTATAGGTGCACTAGTTCGGCGAAGAGATAGTGAAATACAAGTAATATGGATGATTATAAGTGGTAATTGCAATCTGAAATAAGTGTGGCAGCAAACACACATGTAACAGAACTGATTGTAAACGGTGTTTCAATGCTTAGAAACAAAGCCTAGGGTCCATACTTTCACTAATGGACACTCTCATATAAATATCTTCTCTTCATGATGCTACCCTGGACTACTCGCTGGTTGGATGACGTAGGGCTATAACAGCACACCTTAAAGTTCACATTCCCCATCAAGATAACCCCTAATACGTCGTAAACGTATCTATAATTTTTGATGTTCCATGCTTGTTTTATATCTACTTTCTTATGTTTTGTCCACACTTTGGAGTATTTTTATACATTTTCTGGAACTAACCTATTAACAAGATGCCACAGTGCTAGTTGCCTGTTTTCTGCTGTTTTTAGTTTCAGAAAAGCTAGTAAGGAAATATTCTTAGAATTGGACCGAACAAAAGCCAAAGTCAATATTTTACCCGAAGCAACACGGAGTCCGGAGGGGAGACGAAGAGGGGCCACGAGGCGGCCACACCCTAGGGTGGCGCGGCCAGCCCTAGGCACACCACCACCTGGTGTGGGCCCCTCGAGCCTCCACCGACCTTGCCCTTCCGCCTATAAAAGCCTCCTGGGATGAGAACCCTAAGTACCGGATCAAAATTCCACGAAAGATTTTGTAGCCACCGTCATCTCCATCCCTAGATCGAGAGGGATCTAAAGCTCTTCTCGGCACCCTGCCAGAGGGGAGAGATCACCCTGGAGGCCTTCTTCATCGCCATGACTGCCTCCGGTGTGATGCGTGAGTAGTTCATCCTTGGACTACGGGTCCATTTAGTAGCTAGATGGTTGGTTCTCCTCCTCTGTGCTATCATGTTTAGATCTTGTGAGCTCCATTCATAATCAAGATCATCTATTAAATCTTACATGTTGTGTTTGCAGGGATCCGATGGATATTGAGATGCTATTTCAGATTGATTATTGATTCTATCATGTCTATGTTATTTGTGATTTTGCATGCTTTCCGTTGTTAGTAGCTATCTTGGCCAAGTAGATGCTAGCAACTCCAAGAAGGAGTATTTATGCTTGATAGTGGGTTCATGCCTCTAGTAATCTGGGGAACTGATAGGAATCTCGAAGGTACTAGATGTGCTTTTGCTACTAGGGAGAAAACAACAATCATTTGTCCATGGGACAATCGTATTGTTAACTTTACACACTTTGCTTAATACAATTATCTATTGCTTGCAACTTAATACTGGAGGGGGTTCGGATGATAACCTGAAGGTGGATTATTACTCATAGATGCAGTTGGATTACGGTCTATGTATAATGTTGTAATGCCCAATCAGATCTCATAGGAGTCAAGATGATTAGTATATGCATGTATGCTTTCTCGGTGCCTGTTGATACGTTGCAAACGTATCTATAATTTTTTATGTTCCATGCTTGTTTAGTATCTACTTTGCTTTTTTTGTCCACACTTTGAGGTATTTATATACACTTTCTGGAACTAACCTATTGACAAGATGCCACAGTGCCAGTTGCCTGTTTTCTGCTGTTTTTGGTCTCAGAAAAGCTAAAAAATGAATATTCTCGAAATTGGACGGGCAACACGGAAATACGAAGCAGAGACGAAGTAGGGCACCAGGGTGGGCACACCCTATGGTGGCGCGGGCTAGCCCTGGTGGCGCCACCAGGTGGTGTGGGCCCCCTGGCCACCCATCGACCTTGCCTCTTCGCCTATAAGAAGCCTCCCAATGCATAAACCCTAAATCGAACAGCCTCCAGCCATGAAAAGTTCCACAGCGCCGTCGCCACCGAAGGGGAGATTCGGAGGACAGAAAGTCTCTGTTCCGGCACCCTGCCGGGACGGGAAAGTGCCCCTGGAGCCATCTCCATCGATCTCCACCACCATCTCCATCGCCATTGCTGATTCCCATGATGAGGAGGGAGTAGTTCTTCCTCAAGGCTAAGGGTTCTACCGGTAGCTATGTGTTCATCTCTCTCTCTCTCTAAGAATGATCATATTGTGATCATGAGCTTTGTAATCAAGTAGATCTACTTTGCTACTCGAGTGCTTTCATAGATCTCTGCTCTCCCCATGTGTGTGAAAGTGACAGCGTGCACACCATGGTGGCACTTAGGCTAGAGATTACAAATACTTGCTATGAGTTATATTTGGAGTTGGATGTTTCTATGAAATTATGGTGTTTGTTGGAACCATCTAGAGCTCAAGGTGACAGTGTGGGGTTTTCTAGATGGGAAAAGCGAACTTTGAGGAGTGTTGTTATAGCCCTACCATGGATTAGAGTGTCCAACCGGAGAGTAGTTCAGAGTAGTATCATAAAGAGAAGATATTTATATGAGAGTGTTCACTAGTGAAAGTATGATCCCTAGGCCTTGTTTCTAAACATTGAAACACCGTTTGCAACTAGATCTATTACATGTTTGCTTGCTTCCATCTTTATTTCAGTTTGCCTTTAGTCTCTTCCACGCCATCAAGCTATTTTTTGGCACCATTGTCTTATATCCATACCACTTGTATTTCACTATATCTTCGTCGAACTAGTGCACCTATACACCTGACAAGTGTATTAGGTGTGTTGGGGACACAAGAGACTTCTTATATCTTGATTGCAGGGTTGCTTGAGAGGGATACTGATGTCTATGCACTTCTATTCTTGTAGACAGTTGTTGGGCCTCCAAATGCAGAGGTTTGTAGAATAGCAGCAAGTTTTCCCTTAAGTGGATCACCCAAGGTTTATCAAACTCAGGGAGGAAGTGGTCAAAGGTATTCCCTCTCAAGCAATCCTGAAATCAAGATACAAGAAGTCTCTTGTGTCCCCAACTCACCCAATACACTTGTCAGTTGTATAGGTGCACTAGTTCGGCGAAGAGATAGTGAAATACAAGTGGTATGGATAATTATAAGTGGTAACGGTGATAGAAGATAGCTTGATGGCGTGGAAAAGACTGAAGTAAAATTGAAATAAAGATGGAAGCAAGCAAACATGTAACAGATCTAATTGCAAACGGTGTATCAATGCTTAGAAACAAGGCTTAGGGATCATACTTTCACTAGTGAACACCCTCATATAAATATATTCTTCTTGATGATACTACGCTGAACTACTCTCCGGTTGGACACTCTAATCCATGGTAGGGCTATAACAACACACCTCAAAGTAAGTCTTTCCATCTAGAAAACCCCACACTGTCACCTTGAGCAATAGATGGTTCCAACAAACACCACAATTTCATAAAGACATCCAACTCCAAATATAAGTCATAACAAGTATTTGTAATCTCTAGCCTAAGTGCCACCATGGTGTGCACGCTGTCACTTTCACACACATGGGGAGAGCAGAGATCTATTAAAGCACTTGAGTAGCAAGGTAGATCTACTTGATTACAAAGCTCATGATCAAAATATGATCATGCATAGAGAGAGAGAGATGAACACATAGCTACCGATAGAACCCTTAGCCTCGAGAGAGAACTACTCCCTCCTCATCATGGGAATCAACAACAGTGATGGAGATGGCGGTGGAGATCGATGGAGATGGCTCCGAGGGCACTTACCCATCCCGGCAGGGTGCCGGAACAGAGACTTTTTGTCCCCCGAATCTCTCCTTCGGTGGCTGTGGCGCTGCGGAACTTTTCATGGATTTCTGATTGACGATCTAGGGTTTTTGCCTCGGGGGGAATATATAGGCGAAGGAGGCAAGGTCGGTGGCCAGCCAGGGGGCCCACACCATGCCCTGGCGTGGCCTGGGGGTGCCCGCGCCTGGGGGGTGTGGCCACCCTGTGGCCCCTCTCCGACTCTCCTTCTGGCTCCGTGAGTCTTCGGGAAAATAGGAACTTTGGCTTTTGTCCCGTCCAATTCCGAGAATATTCATTTTCTGACTTTCCTGGAACCAAAAACAGCAGAAAACAGGCAACTGGAACTGTGGCTCTTGTTAATAGGTTAGTCCAAGAAATCATATGAAAAGTACTCCAAAGTTGGAACAAAACACAAGAAAGTAGATAAAACCCAGCATGGAACATCAAAAATTATAGATACATTTGCAATGTATCAGATAACTTTGACCACTTCCTCCCTGAGTTCGATAAACCTTGGCTGATCCACTTAAGGGAAAACTTGCTGCTGTTCTACAAACCTCTGCACTTGGAGGCCCAACAACTGTCTACAAGAATAGAAGTGCGTAGACATCAAGCTCTTTTCTGGCGCCGTTGCCGGGGAGGTAAGGTAAAAGGTACTCACATCCTCCGGTGTGAGTGCTCGAAGTTATTTCCTTTAGATTCTGCAATTTTGTCTTTTTGTTTCTTGTTTTTATTTTCACTAGTTAGGCTTAATGGAAAACAACAACAAAATTAGAGAGCTTTATAGCATTTATCTTGAGTTAGGACATGAAGTGTTTGAAGAGAAAATTAAAAAACCTATGGAACTTTATTTGCATGCTAATAGCAATGTTATTAGTATGAATTCTTTGAACACCATTATTGCTAATGCTATGGAAAAGTCTAAGCTTGGGGAAGCTAGTTTTTATGAAAATGATCTTTTTTAGTTCCCCGGCTTTGGAAGATAGCTATTCTATTGCTTATGATGATACCAAACATCCAATATATGATGATTACAATGATGAATATGATATTTTCAGTCCACCTACTATTGAGGAGGAAATTAATTATGATTACAATATGCCTCCTATATTTGATGATTATGGTGATGAGAATAATAATGATAGCTATTTTGTTGAATTTGCTCCCACCACAATTAATAAGAATGACTATGCTTATGTGGAGAGTAATAATCATTTTATGCATGTGGCTCATGATAAGAATGTTTCATGTGACAGTTATCTTGTTAATTTTATTCATGTTGCTACTGAAAGTTATTATGAGAGAGGGAAACATGGTCTTATGTATCTCAACATTATTAAGTTTCCTCTCTATATGTTGAAAGTCTTGAAGTTGCACTTGTTTTGCTTTACTATGCTTGTTGCTTTGTTCTTTCATGACCTGTTTCTTTACAATATTCCTATGCATAGGAAGTGGATTAGACTTAAATGTGCTTTGAATTTGCTTCTTGATGCTCTCTTTTACTTCAATTCATATTTCTTATGTGAGCATCTTCTCAAAGTATCATGCCTAACTTAAAGGCGTTAAAGAAAAGTACTGATTTGGAGATAACCCAAAAGTTTTAGTTGAGTCTTGGAAGTTATTACTTCTGTAATAACCTCTCCTTGTCCTTTTTAATTTGATTTTTGTGCCAAGAATAACCTCTAATGAGAGGGAAGTAAGATTTGGGGAAGTGTTGTCCCGAAACAGATTTTTGTGCTTCACTGTAAAAATTCGTGAAAAATCTCTATATGTCGGATTGAGCCGTAATTTTTTGAATAAATCCCCCAGATTGTTAGCTAGCTTTCGTTAGTTCAACACTTGTCGATTTGAGCAATAGACGGTCTTCGAAAAAATCGGTTTTTACCTGCTGGTCTGTTTTGACAGATTTCTGTCATTATTTGCATTTGCCTCTTAATCTCTTTCTCTTTGAGTTCTCTTTGATCATTTGAAGTTTTTAAAGGAAGTGCTGCAGTAGCTTTTGTTTTAATGGAAGTTTTATTTGTGCTCGAACTGAACCAAAGGTTTATTATCTTTTGAATGCACTAATGTTGCTAATGAAGATTGTGTGAAGTTTTGTATGAAGGAAAATTTTAGGTGTATGGAGAGAATGATGTTATGAGATGAAGAATGGACTAAAGCTCAATCTTGGGGATGCCACCCGTGTCACCCCAAGAAATATTCATGAAGTACAAGCGTCAAAGCTTGGGGATTCCCAAGGCATCCCCTTCTTCATCAATAAAAATCTCAGGTCTTTCTAGGCACTTCATTTTTATTGTTTCATGCACAAAATTGTTGTTCTTAGAGCGTCTTCATTTTTCATTTTCGTTTTCATTTGCTTGGTTTTATTATTTTTCTTAAATAAATTGGTTGGACCCCCTCATTCATGCATTAGTTTTCAAATAAGATTGGTTTGGATTGGAAAAGAGTAGGAAAAGTTCATGCTTAAGTGGTAAGAGGAGCTTGTTTTTGACTGTGGCCTATGCTTTTTCATGCCATGCTTGATATTGTTTTGGCTTTATGCTTAGTGATCTTTGCTGTAGCATGACATGTTATAAACAATTGAGATTGCTTAATGTGCCTTGAAAGAATCATGCGTTGTTTTAGCATATTAAAGCATAGTATTGTGGTATTCTCCTTTGATGCTTTATTTGGGTTGACTTGGCGCATGCTCACACCATTTTATGACTATCCCAAGTCGCCATAGCCTTTATGATCCTTTAGTTTTTGACTTGTAATATCACTTTATGCTTTAATTAATAATGTTTTGTCGCTTTGCATGATTATGGCCATTATTGCTCTCTTAGTTGGTCGTTCCTAGTCTTTTGCTAGCCTCCATAACCAAGTATGAGTTCCACTCATGCATCCAACTCCTAAAACCAAGTTATTCCAAAGAGTCCACCATACCTACCTATTAGCATTTTCTATTCCAAGTATATTCATGTTTTTATCTACCTTCCGAATTAAACTTGTTATGAGAAAACTAGTGATTAAAGCTCTCACAAACTTGATGGCACACTTCACTTTCTTGCACTTAATAAACTTGAACCATTGTGTCCATCTTTGTTGCGTATATTTTCTTGCGCTTTATAAGTTGAAGTTAGCAGAACCATGTATCATGGGGAACGCTTTCAACATTACACTTGTACATTGTACCCCGTTGATATCATGATTCTTTTGCTTATGGATCCCGACGGTGTGAAATAAAAGTGGAACTGGTAAGATCATGGAGTTTGTATGTGTTTTAGAGAAACGTCTGGGCCGCTAGCCTAAGCCATGCCTAATCATGGTGGAAACTTGCAGCATAACCATAATGAGCACTCTATGAAGCATCCTCAATAAAAACCTATGCAAATAGCAAATAAAAAGATCGCTGAGATGCTCATTGTCTGCTTGCCTTGTCATTTTGATTATGGGATAGCTCCTGTATCATGTGCAAGGGGTACCCCGTTGGCGGTTCTCTATGATACATATGTACTTACAATGACAAGAGCTTACTTGTGGCTAAAGTTGAGTAGCATGAGGTTCGGTCTTCATAAGTAAGGGGCATGGAATTGTCGCTTATAACTTATCAAGCATATCCTCTTAGTTGTGTCACTTTAACCTTAATCACTTCAAGATGCTTATGATAGGGGCAATGAGAGATGAAAGCTAAAAAGTATCATAATTTTTGGAAGCTCTTTATGAAACTTGAGTCCCAACTTCCTTCTATGAAGGCCTTTCTTTTACTTTTATGTTGAGTCTCCATCTTCTACCTTTATGCATCTATTAAGAGAGCATAGTGGCTATTCTTAGTTTAATGTGCATTGTCCCAAGACTTGTTGATTGATGCATACCTTTGATATTGCTTGTCCTTAAACTATTTGTATCTAGTCACCTTTATAAACTTTGAAGGTGTCCTATGCATTTATGTTTGCCACTCTATGAGGGACAAGCAGAATGCCACTATGCTATGTTTTCTTTATGTGAAACAAACAAACGTCTTGCAAAGCATTGTTATTCATGAATCTTTTGTTTGTGCCTTTTCATGTTGCAACATAGTTGCTATGTCTTATTGTTAGAACGTTATTTTTCATGTTATGTTGAAGTACTATGATCCCAGCTATCAATGTTTTACAAATACTTTGATCAAGTTTATGATGGTGCATGTCACCTCAAAAATTATTCTTTCTTTTTATCACTTACCTACTCGAGGACGAGCAGGAGTTAAGCTTGGGGATGTTGATACGTTGCAAACGTATCTATAATTTTTGATGTTCCATGCTTGTTTAGTATCTACTTTGCTTTGTTTTGTCCACACTTTGAGGTATTTTTATACATTTTATGGAACTAACCTATTGACAAGATGCCACAGTGCCAGTTGCCTGTTTTCTGCTGTTTTTGGTTTCAGAAAAACTAAAAAATGAATATTCTCGGAATTGGACGTGACAAAACCCAATATGCCTATTTTCCCGCAGCAACACGGAAACACGAAGCAGAGATGGAGTAGGGCACTAGGGTGGGCACACCCTATGGTGGTGTGGGCTAGCCCCGGTGGCGCCACCAGGTGGTGTGGGCCCTCTGGCCGCCCACTGACCTTGGCTCTTCGCCTATAAGAAGCCTTCCGATGCATAAACCCTAAATCGAACAGCCTCCAGCCACGAAAAGTTCCACAGCACCGCCGCCACCGAAGGGGAGATTTGGGGGACAGAAAGTCTCTGTTTTGGCACCCTCCCGGGACGGGAAAGTGCCCCCGGAGCCGTCTCCATCGATCTCCACCACCATCTCCATCGCCATTGCTGATTCCCATGATGAGGAGGAAGTAGTTCTTCCTCGAGGCTAAGGGTTCTACTGGTAGCTATGTGTTCATCTCTCTCTCTATGCATGACCATATTGTGATCATGAGCTTTGTAATCAAGTAGATCTACTTTGCTACTCAATGCTTTAATAGATCTCTGCTCTCCCCATGTGTGTGAAAGTGACAGCGTGCACACCATGGTGGCACGTAGGCTAGAGATTACAAATACTTTTTATGAGTTATATTTGGAGTTGGATGTTTCTATGAAATTGTGGTGTTTGTTGGAACCATCTAGAGCTCAAGGTGACAGTGTGGGGTTATCTTGATGGGAAAAGCGAACTTTGAGGAGTGATACATTGCAAATGTATCTATAATTTTTTATGTTCCATGCTTGGTTTTATCCACTTTCTTGTGTTTTGTCCACACTTTGGAGTACTTTTCATATGATTTCTTGGACTAACCTATTAACAAGAGCCACAGTGCCAACTGCCTGTTTTCTGCTGTTTTTGGTTCCAGGAAAGTCAGAAAATGAATATTCTCGGAATTGGACGAGACAAAAGCCAAAGTGCCTATTTTTCCAGAAGTGATCAAGTGCCAGAATACTCCTCTGAGAAGGGCCAGGGGGCCACCACACCACCTGGCCCGCGCCAGGGGGTGGTGTGGCCGCTCCCGGCACCCCCTCGGCCTCTCCTTCCGCCTATATATTGCCCTCGGGACGAAAACCCTAAGGGCCCGATCAAAAATCCACGAAAGAGTTTGTAGCCGCCGTCATCTCCATCCCTAGATCAGGAGGGATCTGAAGCTCTTCCCGGCACCCTGCCGGAGAGGGGAATTCACCCTGGAGGCCTTCTTCATCACCATGCAAGCCTCCGGTGTGATGCGTGAGTAGTTCATCCTTGGACTACAGATCCATGTAGTAGCTAGATGGCTGGTTCTCCTCCTTTGTGCTTTCATGTCTAGATCTTGTGAGCTCCGTTCATGATCAAGATCATCTATTTGTAATTCTGCATGTTGTGTTTGCGGGGATCCGATGGATATTGAGATGCTATTTCAGATTGATTATTGATTCTATCATGTCTTTGTTATTTGTGATCTTGCATGCTTTCCATTGTTTGTAGCTATCTTGGCCGAGTAGATGCTAGCAACTCCAAGAGTTAGTATTTATGCTCGATAGTGGGTTCATGCCTCTGGTAATCTGGGGAAGTGACAGAAATCTCTAAGGTACTAGATGTGCTGTTGCTACTAGGGAGAAAACAACAATCCTTTGTTCATAGAACAATCGTATTGTTTACTTTACACGCAGTTTGTAAAGCAATAATCTGTTGCTTGCGACTTAATACTGGAGGGGGTTCGGATGATAACCTGAAGGTGGATTATTAGTCATAGATGCAGTTGGATGGCGGTCTATGTATAATGTTGTAATGCCCAATCAAGTCTCAAAGGAGTCAAGATGATTAGTATATGCATGTATTGCTTTCTCGGTGTTTGTCAATTGCCCCACTGTAATTTGTTCACCCAGCATGTTATCTATCTAGGAGAGCCACCTCTAGTGAACTATGGATCCCGGTCCTTTGTCTTTTACATACAATCTACAACCTTTTACTGCTTTGTGTTTACTTTCGGCAAACTTTTACTTCTTTCCATTTGATACGTTTAATCCTTTGTTTTCCGCAAAACACGGTGAGATTGACAACCTCATCGCAAGTTGGGGACAAAGTTATGTGGTTGTGTTGTGCAGGTCTCCACGTTGCTACTAGCACCGGTAGTGCGCCCTGCCAAAGCTCAGCTAGTAACACCTTTGGGGTGTTTCCTTGCTCCTACTTGTTCGATTAAACCTTGGTTCCATAACTGAGGGAAACTTGCTGCTGTGCTCATCATACCTTCCTCTTGGGGTTCCCAACGAGCTCTACATCAACACCGCCATCAAGCAATTTTCTGGGCGTCGTGCATTGAGCCATCAAGGAGTGCTGTTATAGCCCTACCATGGATTAGAGTGTCCAACCGAAGATTAGTATCATAAAGAGAAGATATTTATATGAGAGTGTTCACTAGTGAAAGTATGATCCCTAGGCCTTGTTTCTAAACATTGAAACACCGTTTGCAACTAGATCTGTTACATGTTTGCTTGCTTACATCTTTATTTCATTTTGCCTTTAGTCTCTTCCACGCCATCAAGCTATTTTCTAGCACCATTGTCTTATATCCATACCACTTGTGTTTCACTATCTCTTCGCCGAACTAGTGCACATATACACCTGACAAGTGTATTGGGTGTGTTGGGGACACAAGAGACTTCTTGTATCTTGATTGCAGGGTTGCTTTAGAGGGATACCTTTGACCACTTCCTCCCTGAGTTCGATAAACCTTGAGTGATCCACTTAAGGGAAAACTTGATGTTGTTTTACAAACCTCTACACTTGGAGGCCAACAACTGTCTACAATAATATAAGTGCGTAGACATCATCTGTCAATTTCCCCGCTGTAATTTGTTCACCCAACATGGCATCTATCTTAAGGAGAATCACCTCTAGTGAACTATGGACCCCGGTTCATTCTTTTACCATAAATCTACTATCTATTTACTGTTTACTGTTTACTTTCTACATGCAATTACTATCTTCCACACACTACGTTTAATCCTTTGTTTTCAGCAAAACCGGTGAGATTGACAACCTCACTTTAAGTTGGGGCAAAGTTTTGTGGTTGTGTTGTGCAGGATTCCAAGTTGGAAACAACACCTTGGAGGTGTTTCCTCGCTCCTACTGGTTTGATAACCTTGGTTTCATAACTGAGGGAAAACTTGCTGATGTGCTCATCATACCTTCCTCTTGGGGTTCCCAACGAGCTCGAATATATTTTGAGCAATCAAGCCTTTTTTTCTGGCGCCATTGCCGGGGAGTGAACAACATCTTCACAAGGGGAGTCCCTCATAACCAATCTCTTTACTTTGTTTTTTGTTTTGCTTAGTTAATTTCTGTTTTGTTTGCTTGTTTCTTTTATCAAAAACACACAAAATTAGTTGTACTAGTTTGCTTTCTTTTATTAAAAACACACAAAAAAATTAGTTTTTATCTCAAGTTGCTATTATGTCTAGCATTGCTCCAATCACTATGTCGCCTGAGGAAATGATTTTTACTTTCAAACAAGGAATTGAAGAGAGTTTCAAAGAAGCTTGGTCTAGAATCTCTGATTTACATGAAAAAACTGAACCTAAAATGACTCTAAGCTTGTTTCTTAGCAGTTTCTACTTTGGAACTGCTCTTTGCTATAGATATGCTTTTGATGTTGTAGTAGGAGGAGATTTCCTCCAGTGCAATGAGGGTGAAGCTTTTAATGCCATAAAAAACTTGGTTGCAACATATGACTTGCCTAGCAAATCTGATTCCTCCATTACAAACATTATTGCTATATTGAACACTCTTGAGACCAACACTTCTAGTTTAAAAGAATGCTATAACATCCTTAGAGAGCATCATGAATATGTTCCAATAAATTCTGAATCTTCAAAATGGCTTCCTACAGTAGAAGTTGTTATAAATAATGAAACTTTTTATGCTCGTGGTGATATCGTGTCTAAATTCTGTCTGATGCCTAAGATGTCTATGAATCTTTAAATCTTTGGGGACTTTCTGAAGGGGGATAAGAAATATCTCTTACTAATAATGCCACAATACTACCCATTGGAATAGCTGAAGGAGTGTTTACAAAGATCCTAGGGAAAGTGGTGTCTACTGATTATCTTGTTATTCAATGTGTAGGAAAAGGACGAATTACACTTGGAAGATCCCTACTAAAACTCCTTGGAGCAATAATAGATGTGGAAAAGGGCATCATGCATTTTGCTTCTCTACCAAACAATCATACGTTCCCTAAGGATAATAATAAAGGTAAGAAAGGTAGGGCAAGAAATTTGGTCTTAATGCTTCTTCATTTGAAAATACTTGAATCTTGCTTCTTATGCCTAGCTCAAAGGAGTTAAATAAAAGCACTTATTGGGAGATAACCCAAATTTTTAGTCAATAAAATTTTCTTTTATTGAGTCTTGGAAGTTATTGCCTCTGTAATAACCTCTCCTTATCCTTTTTGTGTGGTTTTTGTGCCAAGAATAACCTCTAATGAGAGAGAAATAAGACTTGGGAAAGTTTCTGTCCCGAAACAGATTTTTGTGCTCCGCTGTAAAAATTCGTGAAAAATCTATGTATGTCGGATTGAGCTGTAATTTTTAGTGTTTCTGCCCCAGGTTGTTATCCAACCTTCGTTAGTTTAACACTTTTCGATTTGAGCAATAGAAGGTCTTCGAAAAATCGGTTTTTACCTGCTGGTCTGTTTTGACAGATTTCTGCCATTATTTGTATTTGCCTCTTAATCTCTTTCTCTTTGAGTTCTCCTTGATCATTGGACCTTTTAGCAGGAAGTTCTAAAATAGCTTGTGTTTTAATGGAAGTTCTCTTGTGTTGAAACTGAACCTAAAGACTTGTTATCTTGAATACACTAATGTTGCTAATGAAGATTGTGTGAAGTTTTGTATGAAGGAAATTTTAAAGCGTAGGGAAGAATAATGTGATAAGATGAAGTATGGACAAAAGCTCAAGCTTGGGGATGCCACCTGTGCCACCCTAAGAAATATTCAAAAAGTACAAGCGTCAAAGCTTGGGGATGCCCAAGGCATCCCCTTCTTCATCAATAAAAATCTCAGGTTTTCTTCCAAACACTTCATTTTATTGTTTCATGCACAATTGTGTTGTTCTGGGAGCGTCTTCGTTTTAGTTTTTAGTTTTTGTTTGCTTGGTTTGCTTAAATAAATTGGTTGGACCCCCGCATTCATACATAGTTTCAAATAAGTTGATTTGGATTGGAAAAGAGTAGGAAAGTTCATGCTTATAAGTGGTACAAAGGAGTGTTGTTTTGACTATGACTTAGACTTTATCATGTCATGCTTGATATTACTTTGACTTTATGCTTAGTGATTATTGTTGTAGCATGACTTGTTATAAACAATTGAGATTGCTTAATGTTCCTTGAAAGAATCATGCGTTGTTTTAGCATATTAAAGCACAATATTGTGGTATTCTCCTTTGATGCTTTATTTGGGTTGACTTGGCGCATGCTCACACCATGTTAAGACTATACCAAGTCACCCTAGCATCTATGATCATTTAGTTTTTGACTTGTAATATCACTTTATGCTTTAATTAATAATGTTTTGTCGCTTTGCATGATTATGGCCATTATTGCTCTCTTGGTCGCTCCCAATCTTTTGCTAGCCTCCACATGTACCAAGTATGAGTTCCACTCATGCATCCAACTCCAAATAAAACCAAGTTATTCCAAAGAGTCCACCATACCTACCTATTAGCATTATTGCTATTCCAAGTATATTCATGTTTTTATCTACCTCCAAATTAAACTTATGTGAAAATTAGTGATTAAAGCTCTCACGAACTTGATGGCACACTTTAGTTTCTTACACTTAATAAACTTGAACCATTGTGCCCATCTATGTTGCGTATATGCTTGTGTTTTGTAAGTTATGAATTAGCTGAACCATGTTCTCATGGGGAACACTTTCAACATTGCACTTTATTTAGTTGATATCATGTTCTTTTACTTATGGATCCCAGCGGTGTGAAATTAAAGCGGAGCTTGTAAGGCTCATGGAGTTCGTATATGTGTTAGAGAAACTCCTAGGCGGCTAGTCTAAGCCATGCCTAATCATGGTGGAAACATGCAGCGTAACCATAGTGAGCAATCTGTGAAGCATCCTCAATAAAAAATCCTATGCAAATAGGAAAAAAAAGCCTATGCAAATAGGAAATAAAAGGATCGCTGAGATGCTCATTGTCTGCTTGCCTTGTCATTTTGATATGGGAAAGCTTCCGTATCATCGGGCAAGGGGTACCCCGTTGGCGGTACTCTATGATACACATGTACTTACAATGACAAGAACTTGCCTGCTACTAAAGTTGAGTAGCATGAGGAACGGTACTCGTAAGCAAGGGGCATGAGATCTTCAGCTTATAACTTGTCAGGCGTATCCTTAATCACCTAAAGATGCTTATGATAGGGGAAATGAGAGCTAAAAGCTAATAAGTACCATAATTTTTGGAAGCTCTTTATGAAACTTGAATCCCTGCTTCCTTCTATGAAGGGCCTTTCTTTTACTTTTATGTTGAGTCTCCATTTTCTATCTTTATGCACCTATTGAGAGAGCATAGTGGTCATTCTTAGTTTAATGTGCATTGTCCCAAAACTTGTTGATTGATTCATAACTTTGATATTACTTGTTCTTAAACTATTTGTATCTAGTCACCCTTATGAACTTTGAAGGTGTCCTATGCATTTATGTTTTGCTACACTATGAGGGACAAGCTGAATACCATTTTCATTATGTTTTCTGTATGTGAAACAAACAAACGTCTTTCAAACAATTGTTATTCATGAATATTTTGTTTGTACCTTTTCATGTTACAACATAGTTGCTATGTCTTATTGTTAGAACTGTATCTTTCATGCTATGTTAAAGTACTATGATCCCAGCTATCAATGTTTTACAAATACCTTGATCAAGATTGTGATGGTGCATGTCACCTAAAAAATTATTCTTTTTTATCACTTACCTACTCGAGGACGAGCAGGAGTTAAGCTTGGGGATGTTGATACGTCGTAAACGTATCTATAATTTTTGATGTTCCATGCTTGTTTTATATCTACTTTCTTATGTTTTGTCCACACTTTGGAGTATTTTTATACATTTTCTAGAACTAACCTATTAACAAGATGCCATAGTGCCAGTTGCCTATTTTCTGCTGTTTTTGGTTTCATAAAAGCTAGTAAGGAAATATTCTCGGAATTGGACCGGAGAAAAGCCAAAGTCAATATTTTACTCGACGCAACATGGAGTCCGGAGGGGAGACGAAGAGGGGCCACGAGGCGGCCACACCCTAGGGTGGCGTGGCCAGCCCTAGGCGCGCCGCCACCTGGTGTGGGCCCCTCGGGCCTCCACCGACCTTACCCTTCCGCCTATAAAAGCCTCCCAGGACGAGAGATTCCACGAAAGATTCTGATCAAAATTCCACGAAAGATTCTGTAGCCGCCGTCATCTCCATCCCTAGATCGGGAGGGATCTGAAGCTCTTCCTAACACCCTGCCGGAGGGGGGAATTCACCCTGGAGGCCTTCTTCTTCATCATGCAAGCCTCCGGTGTGATGCGTGAGTAGTTCATCTCTAGACTATGGGTCCATGTAGTAGCTAGATGGCTAGTTCTCCTCCTTTGTCCTATCATGTTTAGATCTTGTGAGCTCCGTTCATGATCAAGATCATCTATTTATAATTCTGCATGTTGTGTTTGCGGGGATCCGATGGATATTGAGATGCTATTTCAGATTGATTATTGATTCTATCATGTCTTTGTTATTTGTGATCTTGCATGCTTTCCGTTGTTAGTAGCTATCTTGGCCAAGTAGATGCTAGCAACTTCAAGAGTTAGTATTTATGCTCGACAGTGGGTTCATGCCTCTGGTAATCTGGGGAAGTGACAGAAATCTCTAAGGTACTAGATGTGTTGTTGCTACTAGGGAGAAAACAACAATCCTTTGTTCATAGAACAATCATATTGTTTACTTTACACGCAATTCGTAATGCAAGTATCCATTGCTTGCAACTTAATACTGGAGGGGGGTCGGATGATAACCTGAAGGTGGATTATTAGTCATAGATGCAGTTGGATGGCGGTCTATGTATAATGTTGTAATGCCCAATCGAATCTCAAAGGAGTCAAGATGAGTAGTATATGGTTGTATGCTTTCTCGATGTTTGTCAATTGCCCCGCTGTAATTTGTTCACCCAACATGTCATCTATCTTAAGGAGAGCCACCTCTAGTGAACTATGGATCCCGGTCCTTTCTTTTACCATCAATCTACAATCAACTGTTTACTGTTTTGTGTTTACTTTCTGCAAACTATTACTTTCTTCCACTCGATACGTTTAATCCTTTGTTTTCAGCAAAACCGGTGAGATTGACAACCTCATCGCAAGTTAGGGACAGAGTTGTGTGGTTGTGTCTCCATGTTGCTGCTGGCACCGGTAGTGCGCCCTGCCAAAGTTCAGCTAGCTACACCTTTAGGGTGTTTCCTTACTCCTACTGGATTAATAACCTGGGTTTCATAACTGAGGGAAAACTTACTGTTGTGCTCATCATACCTTCCTCTTGGGGTTCCCCAACGAGCTCGTTAATACACGAGTCAGCACTGGGCCCTAAAGCCGTATGCAGATAGGTTACAGACTACGATTACAACAGCGGTATAATGTCAGTTTCTATTTCCTTATCTATCAAACTATATCTTACCGTCGGATGCTTAATGGGCTTTGATACATTGCAAATGTATCTATAATTTTTGATGTTCCATGCTTGGTTTTATCCACTTTCTTGTGTTTTGTTCCAACTTTGGAGTACTTTTCATATGATTTCTTGGACTAACCTATTAACAAGAGCCACAGTGCCAGCTGCCTGTTTTCTGCTGTTTTTTGGTTCCAGGAAAGTCAGAAAATGAATATTCTCAGAATTGGACGGGACAAAAGCCAAAGTGCCTATTTTTCCGGAAGGGATCAAGTGCCAGAATACGAGATGGAGAAGGGCCAGGGAGCCACCACACCACCTGGCCCCGCGGCCAGGCCTGGCCCACGCCAGGGGGTGGTGTGGCCGCTCCCGGCACCCCCTCGGCCTCTCCTTCCGCCTAAATATTGCCCTCGGGACGAAAACCCTAAGTACCCGATCAAAAATCCATGAAAGAGTCTGTAGCCGCCGTCATCTCCATCCCTAGATCGAGAGGGATCTGAAGCTCTTCCTGGCACCCTGCCGGAGAGGGGAATTCACCCTGGAGGCCTTCTTCATCACCATGCAAGCCTCCGGTGTGATGCGTGAGTAGTTCATCCTTGGACTACGGATCCATGTAGTAGCTAGATGGCTGGTTCTCCTCCTTTGTGCTTTCATGTTTAGATCTTGTGAGCTCCGTTCATGATCAAGATCATCTATTTGTAATTCATACATGTTGTGTTTGCGGGGATCCGATGGATATTGAGATGTTATTTCAGATTGATTATTGATTCTATCATGTCTTTGTTATTTGTGATCTTGCATGCTTTCCGTTGTTAGTAGCTATCTTGGCCAAGTAGATGCTAGCAACTTCAAGAGTTAGTATTTATGCTCGATAGTGGGTTCATGCCTCTGGTAATCTAGGGAAGTGACAGAAATCTCTAAGGTACTAGATGTGCTGTTGCTACTAGGGAGAAAACAACAATCCTTTGTTCATAGAACAATCGTATTGTTTACTTTACACGCAGTTCGTAAAGCAATAATCTGTTGCTTGCAACTTAATACTGGAGGGGGTTCGGATGATAACCTGAAGGTGGATTATTAGTCATAGATGCAGTTGGATGGCGGTCTATTTATCATGTTGTAATGTCCAATCAACTCTCAAAGGAGTCAAGATGATTAGTATATGCATGTATTGCTTTCTCAATGTTTGTCAATTGCCCCGCTGTAATTTGTTCACCCAGCATGTTATCTATCTAAGGAGAGCCACCTCTAGTGAACTATGGATCCCAGTCCTTTTTCTTTACATAAAATCTACAACTGTTTACTGCTTTGTGTTTACTTTCTGCAAACTTTTACTTCTTTCCATTCGATACGTTTAATTCTTTGTTTTCCGCAAAATACGGTGAGATTGACAACCTCATCGCAAGTTGGGGACAAATTTTTGTGGTTGTGTTGTGCATGTCTCCATGTTGCTACTAGCACCGGTAGTGCGCCCTGCCAAAGCTCAGCTAGTAACACCTTTGGGGTGTTTCCTTGCTCCTACTGGTTCGTTAAACCTTGGTTTCATAACTGAGAGAAACTTGCTGCTGTGCTCATCATACCTTTCTCTTGGGTTTCCAACGAGCTCTACATCAACACCGCACCAGCACTTTTCTGGGCGTCGTGCACTGAGCCATCAGGCTTGTGAACCTTTACGTAGCTGGGTAACTAATCATAAAAACCTAAGTAATCATACCCATGTCACTAAGTCAATGTGAATTCTTATTCCCAAGGCTACAAGCTAATCGGTGTACCTAGACATTTTGAGTACGTGCTCACTAATGGAGTTGTTCTTCTCTATCATGCATCTAAAGAACTTTCTAAAGCATCATAACTCTTCACAATAGCATGGGTATCGAAAATAATTTTCAATTTATCCATGGTATCAAAGGCATTGCCATTTTTGAAATGCTTTCGAAGTTCCGTATCTAGCCCATATAGTATGCCGCCATGAACCATGTTGTGTTCCTCTAACGACTTAAGTAAACATTCTTTACATCATCAGAAGCATCATCAGGTGGGGGCTAGCGGTTCTTCTAGCACATATTGTTTTTGTGCAGCAGTGAGGAGAATCCTCAAGTTTATTACCTAGTTGGTAAAGTTGCTACCATTTATTGCAAGTTTCTCTTTCTCCATGAACACATTGAAATTAAAAGAAGGTAGTGCCATCTACAATAAAATTTGCAAAGTTTATTTAGACTAAGTTTATAATAAATTGAGTTTAGCTAATCCATAATTATAAATGAACTCCCACTCAAAAATAACATCACTCTGTCGTTTTGATGATTACATGAACTAGATTCACTACACTAAGACCGATCATCACATGAATTGGTGCAGCTTCAAAGGCGAGCATTTAAATGGTCATCACATCAACCATATGACTCATGTTTTACCTTTAGGTTCGTGTTCCGAGACCATGTATGTACATGCTAGGCTCGCCAACTAAGAACCTTAGTACCCGCGTGTGTAAAACTGTCTTGCATCTGTTGTGTGCGAACGTAGAGTCTATCACACCCGATCATCGCATGGTGTCTCGAAACGACGAACTTTCTTAACGGTGCATACTAAAGGAAGAATACATTTTTATTTTGATATTTAAATGAGGGATTTATAATACTACTAAAACGACATATAGGTAATATAAGATGCAAACAAACATCATATGCAAAAGGTGATATGATATAGCTCTTGCACTTGATCACTATCTTGTGCATCGTTGTATGATCTTCATCATTCCTATATGTGTAGGTCTATGGTGATTACACTTTGGTTTGTTATAATATCCAAGAGTATCAAACTATACTTCAAATTATAACATCACCATATAATAACACTTGCCCAACAACAACTAAACTAGACGCTTCTAATTTATCATTTGCATGTTTTTACGTGGCTTAAGGATTTCGGAGATAGAACTGTTCTTACCTACGAATATGGAACCACAACGATGATAATCAAATTATTAGCAACCCGTTGCAAATCAGAAATTGTTTTTTTTACAGAAAATGCAGAGCACCGCTGCTTTTTGATTGATCAATAGAGGAGGGTGAACACAAAAGGAGGAACCTAGGTTCCAAAAAAGGGAAAATTAATAAAAGCTACCAAAACTAAAACTAAGATACTGAGCTGCGCGGTTGCACCAATCTTGATCTGTCATCCTTTGTTTCCTAGCTAACTAAGCTGCCTTCATGGTGACCAGGAGAGAAAACCCATCTAGGGTTTCCGCACCCCTCTCCGGCGACATCGTCGGTCTGCTCCGCCTCCGGTGGCCTTAGGGCCTTGGAGGTGTGGCAGACCATGGCCTCTCGCCGGCAGGAGGTTTTCTGTCCTCTGTTTAGCCTGTTTTTTAGTGTCTTCTTCTGACGTTGAGGCGGCGGCTGCGTTTTGAAGGCAGAATAATGTCTTCCTCGCTCTGTCCTTGCTCCGGTGGTGCATCTAGCGCTGATGGAGGGCGTGTGGAGTCGTTTGTTCGGTGGATCTCCTAGGATTATGTCCTTTTTTGGCCTACATTGGTTTGTTTTCAGGTCGGTCTCTTCCGATCTACGTTGTCATCATTGACGATGGTTGCTGCTTTAGTGCGCTGGTCCTTTGTGGCCTTAGCACGACGACTTCCCGTCTGTCTACTATAGCAAACTCTACTACGACAAGCTTTGCCTGGCTCCGGTGATAGAGGGGCGAGAAAGGCAGCGCGCCTTCGGCTCGCACCAGTGTTTGTAGTCGTCGCTAGGTGGTCCAGTGACCTATTTGTATTTTTTTATTACTTTTAGGTCTCTTTGTACTACCGTTGATGATTATTAAAGATCGATGGAATTTCGAAAAATAAAAGAGCTGCCTTCACGGTATGCTGCTTTGACTGAAATTAGAAACCAGATTCGTCTAATTTTAAAAAGTGTGGATGCAAAATGGCTGCTAGTTGCATGCACTTACGTGACGAATCGCGACTAATCACAAACATAGTCATCATATATATACGTTGCCATTATTTCACAGGCGCTTACAGCTTCTCAAGAGAAAAGAGAAAGCCACTCAGCAGCGAAGTTAGTGAAAACACACGAGGAGGTACACACGCAACGCAAGTCCAAGCAACGACGAAAGTAATACGAGCTAGCTAGGGGGATGAATGGTAATCACGCTCACGACAAAACGCCACCCCGGTCGGTCGATGTACATCCATCCATGGCCGATCCGTCGGTGGACGGAGCCATGGATCAGTTCATGTTGCGTGCGCAGCGGGTGATGGCGGAGCAGCCGCGGGTGTAGGGGTTCATCTGCTTCATGCTCCCGCAGTTCTGGTAGTAGGACTGCCCGCGCTTGTTGCACGGGATCTGGTCGGCCCGCAAGGCGGCGTAGCTGATGTACTTGGCAGTCGGCTTCCTGGCCAGCCCGTCGCCCACCCAGCACTGCCCCAGCGCCGCCATCTCGTCGTCGCAGCTCCCAGACAGAGCCACGAGGCCGCCGCCGTCGGCGCGCAGCAGCTGGCTGCAGGCCGCGACGGCCACGACCAACACAACAGCAGCGGCGCGCACGGCGACGCGAGGAGCCATGGCTGGCGGTCGGTCGGTCGCGCGGAGGAGAGAAGAGGAGACTGGTGTCGAGTCGAGATGCCAGTTGATCGAAACTACGGCCGTGGTACTTGTACATGGACGGAGGATGGTGGAGGGAGCCAGGGAGGCAGATGCACGCGCAAGCTACGATCGAGCCGAGCGTGGAGCAAGCAACGAAATAATATCGATTTGACACAGAAACCCCAGATCCAGCGAGACGTCGGAATAAAGAAGAGACCCCCGTACGTGATCATCTCCGGTGCTTGCGTGGTCACCTGCCTAAGCTAGCTAGTGGGTGATTTACCACAAAGATCAAGCTAGCTAGAGAGCATAGCACTAGCAGACACGACCGTTTACAGAGCAACACAAGTCAATTGAAAGCACATCACTCCCATGACCTTGAACTAATGGACTGAAGAATGGACCATACCAACATTTAGGATTGGGTACATGCTATGTCTGCATGATGCAGGACCTATATCTTAATTAAGATGCTGCAGATTTTAACTGAGATGCTCCAGTGACGTACACTGTACATACTAGATCCGTCGTGCATTCAAAAGCCGATAAGGACAGGTCGGCTATTAAAATGTCGATACCGCGCTAGAATTGCAAATCTTTCAATTCGTGTATTATTCGTGAAAATTATTAAAAAATGTATTATTTAAAAAATGTAGCCATAATGCAACTAAGAACAACAGTAATGATGAACAATGTCAGTGAGAATATGATCACCTAATATCACGAAGAACTAATCTAAGCAAGACAACTGACAAGAGACAGTGATCGTGATCATAATACAAATTGCAAAACACTAAGCTATGTATCTGAGAGAAACATCTACAGCAATATAAAAAGAAACTAAGCTTAAGTAAATGGCAGGTATCTGAGAGAAACATCGCGTACCCCCTCACGTCGTTCCCCAGGGCGACGCCAGGGGCGATACCTGCGTCGCCGACAGAGTCCCCCGCTCTTGATCCAATCGCCGCCGCTGCCGCCGGCCCTCGCCCGGTGGCGGCGGGCCTAGCCTGCCGAAGGTGGCTACGAGGGTGGTGCGCCGGAGGCGGAAGCCGGAGCTGCTGGGGCGACGGCGGCGGAGGCCAAAGTGCTGCAACCTGGGCGGCGTCCCTTGGTCGGGGTGGAGGCGGCGGTTCCCCGTGGTGGCGATCTGGTGGAGGAGACGATGGTGTTGGGATTCCGTTAGAAGACCTCGATCGACCCTCTAACCCTAGTTGGCGGCGGGATCCAGGCGAGGCCATGGACCTTCTGGCCATGGTGGGCGCGAGCCGGAGTGGCAAAGTGTGGTTGCGGGGCACGCTGGGAGATGGGTTCGATCTGGACCTTGATCCGATCTAACACTTGTCTCTGGCTTTGCCTTGCCTTCTCCTTCATTGTTCTGTTCGGCGGCGTGGGGGCCTGCTAGTGTGCTTGAATAATGGTGGCGGTCCTAGGGTTCTTCTCGCGCGAAGATGAAGATTTGCTTGATGTTTTCCCTCGTTGATCTGGCTGGAGTGTCAAGTTCCGGAAGACTCTGCCGGCGAACTTCCATGGGCACATCAAGCCTGGAGATTGCTGGATCGGAAGGTATTCGGTCGTGCATACCCATGTTTTTCTGGCCGTTTGGTTTCAGTGGGAACGTTGCGAAGCTCTGCTGTTTGTTACCATCATGTACCATTCTTCGAGTTATGGTGAAGTCAGATGCGGAGAATGTCAGGAAAGCAGAAACATGGGGGCAACGATGGTGTTTTGGGTCTTTGTGGCGACGACGAACTGGCTGCGTGATTTGTGACTCGCAGCAGTGACTGTTTGTGGGGGGGGAGACAACACGCGAGGAGTTCCTAGTCTTACCTTGGAGGGTGAAAATCCAAGATCTTGCCTGGCCTTAATTGGTTGTGCCTGGCAATGGCCTTGTTCAATGTATTGTTTTGCGAGTAAGGACTTTCTTCAAGGTGAAAACCTATGATCTTTGATCGGACAACAACGGCGCTTGTGCACTGTTTCCTTCTTGAAGGCGTTTTTATTGGAGTGGAGGACTACTGGTGTTGTTCTAGTGGTGTTAGTGGTGTTGCTTCGAGGAATTGATCTCTGTAGCCAGACTTTTTTTTTGTAATTCTTCTTTCTTTTTCTGGGTTGTGTGCATCCGTAAGGCCGTTAGGGCATGCGTTGTTGCAGAGGCTGGGTGTAATTGGTATCTCCGCGATATTAATATATACTCCTTTTCAAAAAAAAGTAAATGTCAGGTAACAGTGATAGTAAACGCAAGTTTCAGTAAACCAAGTTATGAGGAAAACATATCCACAAGCAAATACACTAAACCATAATCTAAACCTACTTGAGTTATCGTGGATTTTGACTCCACCTAAAACCTAAACAAACACTAATAACAAGTTAAGAACCGTAATCATAGAGACACATAGAGTAGAAACTTAAACAAGTAGCCGACACTAGTAATCAGAACCTAAGACTTAATCTGAGAAGCTAACGGAATTTACTAGAAACACTTATGAACCCTAGAACACAGAGAACTTGAATCAGCAGTGACCAGAAACCCTGGGAATGAAAAGAAGTATGGCTAGATGAGCCAGCAGTAGAAATTAGGAAGGAAAAGTGAGAGAGCGAGACAATAAGGAGAACACTTACCGTCAGAAAGTGTGAGTCGGGCTCACACTGACTGAGTAGAGGTAGCGACGAGAACCACGACAAAGGCGATGCAAGGAGTTTCCCTAAATGGCATCTCACCTATGCTAAGCCACGCCGGTGGCGAGGCGAGGCTATGTTAGTAGAGCACGCTAGAGCCAAGGGGAACACCGGAGAAGCACCCAAAGCACGGTGGCGACACCATGGCCAAAACCTTAGTTAGGGTTAGGGTGAGGCACCACCAGGAGAAAGGTCGAGGAGAAAATCAAGTGGGATAGGATGGTAGAGTGGGAGGAGTCGATTGTTTAGGCACGGGCACGGTGGCCGAAGCCAGCCTATATCGTCAATGGCGACGTGGTGGCGACACGGTCGCTAGGGGACCGCGAGCGCGTGAGAGAGAGAGGAGAGAGTGCGTGAGCATTAGTGGGCCAGGTCAGTTGGACCGATTAGGTATGGTCGCTTAAGTGATTGGACTAACCAGTGGGTCCAAGGGCATTTTGGTAATTTCTAAAATGTATAAAAAGACCTAACTAATTATAAATCTCACATAAAAAGTCAGAAAAATAAAGTCAAAATACCTACAAGTAGGAATTAAGTAGAGAAGCTAAAAAATATTTTTGATATATTTTAAAAATGGTTTCAGTTGAATGAAAAATTCAAATTAATAAAAGAATAAAGAAAAAAATTCTAAATAATAACCTATTTTTGAATAAGGATAAACCATATTTTTGAATAATAACATAAAAATAGTTCCAAATGGGGAAATATAAGGGTTTAAAATCCTATTTTTTTGGAATTATTAAAAACATTATGTGAATACATTTTTAAATTGTGTAAAGAAATACCTTTAAAATAATTAAAATGCTTTAAATATAATTAATAATCCTAAATATATATTTACTTACCAAATTCCACATTAAAAACGACATTTGAACATTTGAAATTATATAATCTAATTTCTTGAAATTTATGAAAATTCTAAAGTGAAATTATGAAAAATTATACTTAAATTCATATGCAAATTTTAAAGTGAAATTAGTATGAAAATTCTAAAGTAAAATACATTTGCATTCAAATCAACTCCAGAAAAAATAGATCACTTTAGGAGGATTCAACCAACTTAAATGAAACATTTCATACCTATGCATAATAGCATACATTTGGATCAATAAACATAGTCCTTATGGGACAATGATGCTACTTTCAGAACCCGAGATTCAGGGTACCATAGAACACTTGAATTACAATAATTCAAAGGTATCAGGCAAGTTCAATAAATGCATAAACCTTGCAAGTTCAATCTTGCATGTCCATCAGAATATTTTACAAAAGTACTTTTCAGAAGTATCATCGCTTGCATTAAAAAATAAATACCGTTTTAAAAATGAAATGAATGATGAAATGGTGTATGATAGAATCATAGTTGGAATACATGATAGGAAATTATGTGGTGAAGATTCCATTGTACCAGGAAAACTAACCTAGGATCTAATAACAAGTGTAGTCCGTAATTCTTGCGCCATATAAAACGTGTTGACCATAGATCCTGGAATAAGACAGAAAAGTTAGTTGTACCTTTTTACTTTCGTATATCCTCGTACACTAAGTTGTGTTGTAGACCAAAGTGGAAATCAGAGGGTAGGAGCCTGTAATGTCCTTATCATGTGTTGCAGGGTGAAGACTTAAGTGTATCAGAAGGTATGGTAACCGAGCATTGGTCATATGACCGAAACTCATTAAAAAGGGTGGACTACGAGGTCGCCGAGAAAGACAGTGATTGGCTTGGACCTTTAACTGAATCGCGAACCAATAAATTTTTGAACAGGAAGACATACCCTATTATGCACTCAGCCTTAAAATTGTTTGTCGAAAAAGTAACACACCTCTTGAGAGTGTTTAAAATGTGACATTTTACTCCTTATCATAGGTTCGTGAGCCAATAGATTTGGTGGATGTAGGTAAGCTTACTGATAGGTGATATAATACTTTGATCTGCATATTAAAAAGTGATTTTGATCCAGGATATGTTCCTGATGGTTTTGTACTAATATATACTTATCGTTTTCGTCATCCATATGCTTGTAGAGCGTTTCAAGTATTTAGCTTGAGAGAAGGAAATGCACCTCTGAATTATAAAGAGCTAACCCATCACCTGGGTCATTGTATAAGTTTTCACCAGCACTTATACACACACACACATATATATATATACATGCATGTTAAATATATATTTACTAGGTAAAATTGGTTGTTTTTTTGAATATTTCAGTGCCACCATCAGCTAGCAGCGACTAATATTTGCGGCTACTATATTTCCGCGCATATGAACATCATGATGGCCACGGTGGTAAACCCTAGAACATATTAGGTTTTCAAAGATCGACTTTGTCTTTTATTAAAATATTCTTCTTATTTGTACCGGTTTTGATCATGTGATTTAATTTACCTAGCATCCGAAGATCGATGGTGAGCAACTGCCGCTAGCCAAGCTAAAAATGCTCCGGCAGGAGTTAGTGGATTTTATGCTTGAAAACATTGTGAAAGGTGACATACACTTCAATGGGGGGATCTGGTGTGAAGTATGCCTGCAGTGTTGGTCAATTTAATGTGTTCTCTCTAAGCTGCAATATTCTGAAAACTTCAATTCTTTTCATGCATACTAGTTTCAAACCTTCTATAAGATATTCCGGTGCTAAAAACTTGTGGTTGTGCACAGTATGCAATTCTGACTTCTGCCTATGCACATATGTAATTGTATCCCGTTTGATTATAATTCTTTGTCTCAATAATATATGTAGATAGTATTGTTGTTAGCCCTAAAATAATTTGAATAATTCCGAATTATTTCGGATGCCCGGAAAACAAATACACCATCGTGGGAATATGTTGGAGATATGCCCAAGAGGCAATAATAAAGTGGTTATTATTATATCTTTATGTTTATGATAAATATTTACATCCCATGCTATAATTGTATTAACCGGAAACATTAATACTTGTGTGTTTTGTAAACATAAAAGAGTCCCTAGTAAGCCTCTTGTTGAACTAGCTTGTTGATTAATAGATGATCATGGTTTCCTGATCATGGACATTGGATGTCATTAATAACAAGGTTATATCATTAGGAGAATGATGTGATGGACACACACCCATAAGTAAGCGTAGCATAAGATCAAGTCATTAAGTTCGTATTGCTATAAGCTTTCAAAAGCATAGTAACCTAATCCTTCGATCATGAGGTTATGTTAATCACCATCACCGGATGGGTACTTTGATGACATCAAACACCGCTTCGTAACTGGGTGGTTATAAAGGTGTCATTGGGTATTCTAAAAGTATGTGTTGAAGCGCATGGACCAAGATTGGGATTTGTCCATCCATATGACGGATAGATATGCTCTGGGCCCTCTCGGTTGAATGTCATCTAGTTAGCTTGCAAGCATGTGACTAGGTCACAAGGGATGACATAACATGGAACGAGTAAAGAGTACTTATCAGTAACGAGATAGAACTAGGTATGGAGATACCGACGATCAAACCTCGGATAAGTATAGTATCGCGTGACAAAGGGAATTGGTTTCGTATGTTAATGGTTCTATCGATCATGAAGTCATCGTTGAGTATGTGGGAGACGTTATGGATCTCCAGATCCCACTGATGGTTATTGATCGGAGAAGTGTCTCCATCATGTCTGCATATTCACGAACCGTAGGGTGACACACTTAAGGTTCGAAGTTGTTTTTAAGTAGATATGGAATGTGCGTTGGAGGCCGAATGTTGTTCGGAGTCTCGGATTGGATCCAGGACATCACGAGGAGACCCGAAATTGTCCGGAGAATAAGATATATATGTCGGGGATCATTTTCTAAGTTAGGAAATGTTCCGGAGTATTGTATGGGGATTCTAGAAGGTTTCGGAATGTTCCGGAAGGTTCTAGCAGATTTCTTGGAGTTTGCTTGAAAACCAAGAAAGGATCAAGGAGTCCTTGTGGGGCAAGACACGGATTCGTGGGGGAGGAGGATTCCTCCCTCCCTCCCAATCCGCCGGCCAAGGAAGGGAGGGGAGTCCTACTAGGACTCCCCCTCCCATGGAGCCTCCCTCCTTTAAATAGAGGGGTGGGGGCGCCACCCCCTGGCCCCCTCCATAACAAGCCCTAGCCGCCGCCTCTCTCCTCCTCCTTCCCTCTGCTCTGGCTTAGGCGAAGCCCTGCAGAATTCTCTACTCCACCACCACCACCACACCGTCGTGCTGCTGGGATTCCGTGGAGAAGATCTACTACCTCTGCTGCTCGCTGGAACGGGGAGAGGAAGGTCTGCTTCGACTCCGCACGTGTGACCGTCTGCGGAAGCGCTGCCGGAACGCGACGCCGGAAGGATCGTCCACTCGATCTTGAGATCGGCAAGTGATCGACTACATCAACCACGAGATCCGATCTTGAACAAGGCTTTGGAAACTACGAGGGTTAGTACAGATCTATCTCGTTGCACATGTCTAATAGATTAGATCTTGGCTTTTATCTAGATTAGATCTGGGTTTTGTTCGTTCTTGCGGTAGAAAATTTTTGTTTTACATGCTACGAACCCATCAGTGGTATCAGAGCCTTGTTTATGCGTAGATCTGTTGCACGAGTAGAACACAATGGTGTTGTGGGCGTTGGTGCTCGTGCTGTCTTTTGCTGTGTGTACTTTGCATCTTGCGGTATGGTGGGATGAAGCGGCTCGGGCTAACATTATATGTCATCGTACATGAGACTTGCTCCACGCTTGACGTGTAACTTGCTTTGCACAAGTGGCTTTGCGGGTGTCTGTCTCTCTCACCATAGTATAGATCCAATCTACACTTTTCACTTGATAGCACTTGTATCAACGTTGTGGTTCAGTTTCGTAGGTAAGATCCGTTCTTATTCGAAAGCCCCAGACCACGTAAAACATGCAAAGAAAATTAGAGGCGTCTAACTTGTTTTTGCAGGGTTTTTGTGATGTGATATATGGCCATCATGTGATTGTGATTATATTTGATGTACGCGATGATCCTTGTTGTAATATGGCAACCGGCAGGAGCCTAATGGTTGTCTTTAATTCTGTTAAGACCTGCGTGTCTATTCATCTTATAATAGCTTTATTCCAAGTAGTTGTAATAGTTGCTAGTGATGATGGACAACCATGAAGCGACGCCACTGACCTTGACGCAATGCTGGTGATGATGGAGATCATGTTCATGCTTTGGAGATGGAGATCAAAGGCATAAGAAGAAAGGCCCATATCATATCACACTAATTATGAATTGCTTGTGATGTTAATCCTTTATGCATCTTGTATTGCTTAGATCGCGACGATTGAAGGGTTTCGCAGCATAGTAAATCAAAATTTTCTACGGAAGCGAACAGAGGGAAAGCCAAGATCTAATCTAGGAGATGCAAACAACGAGAGAGATTGGATTAGATCTTCATACCCTTGAAGATTCACACAGCGGAACGTTCGTCGGAACGTGGGTGATGTAGTCGTACTCGCTTCTCCTCCTCGCGATCCGATCCGATCTAGCACCACAAGTGGCGGTGCCTCCGTGAGATGCACACGTGCAGCACCTCGACGTCTCCTCCTTCCTCGGACCAGCAAGTAGGGTGGAGAGATAGATTGGATCTACAACACGACGGCGTGGTGTATATGGTGGAGAATTTCTGCAGCAGGGCTTCGCCTACAAACAGTCGGGAGGGAGAGAGGAGGGCAGCAGGGCAACTAGGGTTTGGAGGAAGGTGTAGGTTGGGGGGAGGGGGCGCACCAGCCCTCTATATATAGAGGGGGGGGCGGCCAGCCCTTGCCCATCCTCCAAGCCTATCTCTAGTTTAAACGATTTAAACTTATCCCTTATCTAGAAACCCTATCTCTAGTTTAAACGAGTTTAAACTTATCTAGGATCGGCTGGGCCCTATGGGGCCTTGTGCCCCTGGCCCAATGCAGCCAGGACTTCCCTCATAGGCCCATGCCCCCTCCCGGAAGGTGGGACCACGTTGGCCCCCTTCCGAAAGGTTCTAGAAGCTTCCGGTACAATACCGATTAATCCGGAACAATTCCGAACTCCAAAAACTGCACTGCCTTATATGAATCTTATTCTCCGGACCATTTCGGAACCTCTCGTGATGTCCCGGATCCCATCCGAGACTCCGAACAAAAATTCATAAACCAATTATCCAATCTATCCTAGCGTCGAGACACGTTAAGTGTGTGACCCTGCGGGTTCGAGAATATGCAGACATGATCTTCTATCAATAATCAACAGCGGGGTCTGGGCACCCATATTGACTCCCACACATTCATCGATGATCATATCGGATGAACCACGATGCCAGGATTCAATCAATCCCATAAATTTATTCCCTTCGTCTCGCGATATTTTACTTGCCCGAGATTCGATCGTCGGTATCGTCATACCTAGTTCAATCTCGTTCACAGCAAGTACTTTACTCGTTCCGTAATCCGATATCACTTTGTGATTAACTCCTTAACCACATGCTTGCAAGCGGTGTTGATATCGATTACCGAGTGGGCCCGAAGTATATCTCTCCGACTTGGGAGGGACAAATCCCATCTCGATACATACAACCCAACAGATACTTTCCGATCACCTGAGAGACACCTTTATGATCACCCTCTCATAGGATGACGTTTGATGACCTCAAAGCTTTCTTCCGATACCAGGGAGTTGTATTATCTCATGGTCTAAGGAATACAATATTTGACATGAGAAAAGCTTCGCAAAGACGAACACGATGAAACGATCTAATAGCTTTGCTTAGTTTGGGTCTATCCACCATATCATTCTCCAATGATATGATCTCATTATCAATTGACAACTCATGTCTATGGTTAGGAAACCTTAACCATCATTGATCAATGAGCTAGTCCATAGAGGCGTACTAGGGACACGGTGTTGTTCACAAACCACACAAGTATTAAAGTTTCCGCTTAATACAATTCTAGCATGGAATATAAACTTTATCATGAACAAGAATTATAATAATAACATCTTTATTATTGCCTCTAGGGCATAATTCCAACAGTCTCCCACTTGCACTAGAGTCAATAATCTAGTTTACATCTGGCAACAATCTCACATCCATGGCACTGAGGTGCTGATCATGTTTTACACGTGGAAGAGGTTTAGTCAATGGATCTGCGACATTCAGATCTGTATGTACTTTGCTAATCTTCAGATCTCCATCTGCTATATAATCTCGGATTATATGAAACTTGCGGTTGATATGCTTGGTCTTTGGATGATATCTTGGTTCCTTAGCGAGTGCTATGGCGCCAGTGTTGTCACACAATATCTCCAGTGGGTCCAATGCACTTGGAACCACGCCAAGCTCAGTGATGAAGTTCCTGATCCAAACTCCTTCACTTGACGCTTCTGCAGCAGCCATGTATTCCGCTTCTACTGTAGATCCCGCGATCACGCTTTGCTTGCAGCTTCTCCAGCTCACAGCTCCTCCATTCAAAATATACACGTATCCTGTCTGAGATTTACAATCATCCTTGTCGGTGTCGAAACTAGCATCGACGTAACCTTTTACGATGAGCTGTTCATCACCCCCATAGACTAAGAACATTTCTTTAGTCCTATTTTACCTTAGGATGTTCTTCACGGCTGTCCAGTGTTCCACTCCTGGATCACTTTGATATCTGCTCGTCAAACTAAGAGCATTGGACACATCCGGTCTAGTACACAGCATGGCATACATGATGGAACCTATGGCCGAGGCATAAGGCACTTTGCTCATAGCTTCCCTATCATTTACCGTAGCTGGACACTAGGCCTTGCTCAATATCTTACCTGACAACATAGGCACTGAACCTTTCAATGCCTTATCCATTCTGAACCTTTTCAGAACTTTGTTTAGGTATGTACTCTGGCTTAAAGCTATCAGGCGTCTTTGTCTATCTCTATAGATTTTTATGCCCAATATATAAGCAGCTTCACCTAGGTCTTTCATTGAAAAACACTTGTTCAAATAACTCTTCACATCGTTAAGCATGTTGATGTCATTTCCAATAATCAATATGTCATCCACATATAGTACCAGAAACGTCACCGAGCTCCCACTCACTTTCTTGTAGATGCAAGCTTCGTAGCAATTTGGAACAAATCCAAAGCTCTTGATCACTTAATCAAAACGAAGGTTCCAATTCCGAGATGCTTGCTTCAGTCCATAAATGGAACGCTAAAGTTTGCATACTTTATCAGCATCCTTAGGATCGACAAAACCTTCGGGTTGCATCATATACAACTCTTCATCAATGTTGCCATTGAGGAACGCAGTCTTGACATCCATCTGCCATATTTCATAATCATGAAACGCAGCAATTGCTAATAAAATCCGAATAGACTTAAACATCGCTACGGGAGAGAAAGTCTCATCGTAGTCAACACCTTGAACTTGTCGAAAACCTTTCGCAACAAGCCGTGCTTTATAGACGGTAACATTACCATCCGCGTCCGTTTTCTTCTTGAAGATCCATTTGCACTCAACGGCCTTTCGGTCGCTAGGAGGGTCCACCAAAGTCCATACTTGGTTTTCGCTCATGGATCCCAATTCGGATTTCATGGCTTCTAGCCATTTCTCAGAGTCTGGGCTCATCATCGCTTCCTCATAGTTCGTAGGTTCGCTGTCTTCTACTAACAAGACAGTCAAGACAGGGTTGCCGTACCACTCAGGAGGGGCACGCGACCTTGTCGACCTGCGACGTTCAGTAGCAGCATCGTCCGAAGCTTCATGATCCTTGTCATTAGCTTCCTCTATTGTTGGTGCAGGCGGCACTGGAACAATTTCAGGTGCTGCGCTACTCTCCAATTCAAGAGAAGGTTCAATAACCTCGTCTAGCTCTACTTTCCTCCCACTCACTTCTTTCGAGAGAAACTCCTTCTCAAGAAAGGAACCGTTCTTTGCGACAAACACTTTGCCTTCGGTTCTGTGATAGAAGGTATACCCAATAGTTTCCTTAGGGTATCCTATGAAGACACATTTCTCCACTTTGGGTTCGAGCTTGTCTGGCATCAACTTCTTGACGTAAGCTTCGCATCCCCAAACTTTAAGAAACGACAACTTAGGTTTAGCACCAAACCACAGTTCATACGGTGTCGTCTCAACGGATTTAGATGGAGCCCTATTTAAAGTGAATGCAGCGGTTTCTAATGCATAACCCCAAAATGATAACGGCAAATTAGTAAGAGACATCATCGATCGGACCATATCTAATAGGGTTCGATTCCGGCGTTCAGACACACCATTGCGCTGTGGTGTTCCGGGTGGCGTGAGTTGTGAAATGATTCCACTTGCTTTGAGATGCGTGAGAAAATCATAACTCAAATATTCGCCCCCACGATCGGATCGTAGAAACTTAATCTTTCTGTACGATGGTTCTCCACTTCATTCTGAAATTCTTTGAACTTTTCAAACGTTTCAGATTTATGTTTCATTAAATAGATATACCCATATCTACTTAAGTCATCGGTAAAAGTGAGAAAGTAGCGATATCCACCGCGCGTCGAAACACTCATCGGTCCGCATACATCGGTATGTATGATTTCCAACAAGTCCGTTGCTCGCTCCATCATACCGGAGAACGGGGTTTTGATCATCTTGCCCATGAGGCATGGTTCGCATGTGTCAAATGATTCAAAATCAAGAGACTCCAAAAGTCCATCAGAATGGAGTTTCTTCATACGCTTTACACCAATATGACCTAGACGACAGTGCCACAAATAAGTAGTATTATCACTATCTACTTTGCATCTCTTAGCCTCAATGTTATGGATGTGTGTTTCATCCCTTTCAAGATTTAGAAGAAATAAACCATTCACAAGAGGTGCATGACCATAAAAGATGTTACTCATATAAATAGAACAACCATTATTCTCCGATTTAAATGAATAACCGTCTTGCAATAAACACGATCCAGAAATAATGTTCATGCTCAACGCAGGCACATAATAACATTTATTAAGGTTTAAAACTAATCCCGAAGGTAAAACTAAGGAGAGCGTGCCGACGGCCATCACATCAACTCTTGATCCGTTGCCAACGCGCATCGTCACCTCATCCCTCGCAAGCCGTCGTCTATTCCGTAGCTCCTGTTTCGAGTTACAAATATTAGCAACTGAACCGGTATCAAATACCCAGGCACTACAACGAGGGCTAGTAAGGAAAACATCAATAACATGTATATCAAATATACCTTTGATGGTGCCAGCCTTCTTGTCCGCTAAGTACTTCGGACAGTTGCGCTTCCAGTGACCCTTGTCCTTGCAATAGAAGCACTCAGTGTCCGGCTTGGGACCAGACTTGAGCTTCTTCTCAGCAGGGGCAACGCGCTTGCCGCCGCCTTTCTTGAAGGGCTTCTTTGCACCTTTACCTTTCTTGAAGGAGGGCTTGTTGACCATCAACACATGATTATCCTTCTTGATGTCCACCTCCGCAGTCTTCAGCTTTGCGAAGAGCTCGGTGATCGTATCAGTGGAACCAATCTGATTATGAGTCACTACAAAACTTTTGTAGCTGGGAGGGAGTGATTGCAGAACCCTGTCAATCTTGAGCTCCTCTGGAATCTTGCAGTCCAGTTGCTCAAGGCGTTGAGTGTAGCCCGACATCTTAATGGCGTGCTCACTAACGGAACTCCCTTCCTCCATCTTGCAGTTAAAGAACTTCTCAGAGATCTCATATCTCTCAGAACGGGCCTGAGTCTGAAACATGGTTTTCAGCTCCTCGAGAATCTCAAAGGGGCCCGGGATAGTTTTCAAAACGATTTTGAAGTTCCGGTTCCATAGCAAACAACATGGTGCTCTTAATCACATCATAATCATCTTTGCGCGATTGATAGACAGCTTTCTCATCAGCCGGCGCAGTTGCAGCAGGGGGGTTACCTAACGCTTTCTCAAGGACATAGTCCTTTTGTCCGCCAGACAGAATGATTCTTAGATTGCGGAACCAGTTGGTGAAGTTAGACCCATTGTTTCTAAGCTTTTCTTTCTCAGCAAAAACGTTGAAGTTGAAGTTGGACTTGGCCATGTGATCTACAGTATTTGCAAGTACAATTTAGACTATGTTCATGATAAATAGTTCAACTTAATCAAATTACTAGATGAACTCCCACTAAATTCAACATCCCTCAAGTTGTTTAGTGAACACGATCCAAATTCACCACACCTAATCCGATCTTCACGAGAAGAGATGTGGTTTCAATGGTGGACAACGAAGTGTCGATCATATCATTCATATGACTCATGCTTAACCTTTCGGTTCATGTGTTCCGAGGCCATGTCTGTACATGCTAGGCTCGTCAAGTTAGACCCAAGTATTTCCACGTGTGCAAAACTGGCTTGCACCCGTTGTATGTGAGCGTAGAGTCTATAGCACCCGATCATCACGTGATGCTTGGACACGACGAACTTTCGCAACAGTGCATACATGGGGAGAACACAGTTTTATCTTGATCTTTAAGTGAGGAATCATCTTATAATGCTACCGTCGCGATCTAAGCATAATAAGATACATAAAAGGATAAACATCACATGCATATAACTTTATGTGACATGGTATAGCCAATCTTCGCGCAATGATCTCCATCTTGTGCGTTCCGGCATGATCTCCATCACTCCACCATGATTGCCTCCACCACGAATAGCAACTACAACTATTGCTAACTACTTAGCGATAAAGTAAAGCTATTACATGGCGTATAAGAAGTTGACTCGCAGGTCATACACAATTATAAAGACAACCATATGGCTCCTGCCGGTTGTGTACTCATCGACATGCAAGTCGTGAAACATTACAAAACATGATCATCGCATACAATATACACATCACATCTTGGGCCATACCATATCACAGAAAACACTCCCTGCAAAAACAAGTTAGACGCCTCTACTTTGTTGTTGCATGTTTTACGTGGCTTATGGGAGTAGATGCTAAGAACGATTCTTACCTACGGAAAGCCACAACGGTGATATTATGGTTGCCAAACTCCGGTGTTAATCCCATGACAACTATAGTGAGAGAAACTGACATCCACCAGCCGCATGTGTGGTACAAGCCACACGTCAAGTGCGGAGCCGGTCTCGCGAACGACGTCGCGTAAGGTTGGCCTGGACCGCTTCAATCTCACTATCCCGCGTCATAAGAAGAACACAAACAAGAGGCTTGCAACAGAAAACATCAACGCCCGCAACAACCATGTTGCGTTCTACTCGTGAATCACATCTACGCATAGATCTAGCTCTGATACCACTGAAGGGTTTCGCAGCATAGTAAATCAAAATTTTCTACGGAAGCGAACAGAGGGAAAGCCAAGATCTAATCTAGGAGATGCAAACAACGAGAGAGATTGGATTAGATCTTCATACCCTTGAAGATTCGCACAGCGGAACGTTCGTCGGAACGTGGGTGATGTAGTCGTACTCGCTTCTCCTCCTCGCGATCCGATCCGATCTAGCACCACAAGTGGCGGTGCCTCCGTGAGATGCACACATGCAGCACCTCGACGTCTCCTCCTTCCTCGGACCAGCAAGTAGGGTGGAGAGATAGATTGGATCTACAACACGACGGCGTGGTGTATATGGTGGAGAATTTCTGCAGCAGGGCTTCGCCTACAAACAGTCGGGAGGGAGAGAGGAGGGCAGCAGGGCAACTAGGGTTTGGAGGAAGGTGTAGGTTGGGGGGGAGGGGGCGCACCAGCCCTCTATATATAGAGGGGGGGTGCGGCCAGCCCTTGCCCATCCTCCAAGCCTATCTCTAGTTTAAACGATTTAAACTTATCCCTTATCTAGAAACCCTATCTCTAGTTTAAACGAGTTTAAACTTATCTAGGATCGGCTGGGCCCTATGGGGCCTTGTGCCCCTGGCCCAATGCGGCCAGGACTTCCCTCATAGGCCCATGCCCCCTCCCGGAAGGTGGGACCACGTTGGCCCCCTTCCGAAAGGTTCTAGAAGCTTCCGGTACAATACCGATTAATCCGGAACAATTCCGAACTCCAAAAACTGCACTGCCTTATATGAATCTTATTCTCCGGACCATTCCGGAACCTCTCGTGATGTCCCGCATCCCATCCGAGACTCCGAACAAAAATTCATAAACCAATTATCCAATCTATCCTAGCGTCGAGACACGTTAAGTGTGTGACCCTGCGGGTTCGAGAATATGCAGACATGATCTTCTATCAATAATCAACAGCGGGGTCTGGGCACCCATATTGACTCCCACACATTCATCGATGATCATATCGGATGAACCACGATGCCAGGATTCAATCAATCCCATATATTTATTCCCTTCGTCTCGCGATATTTTACTTGCCCGAGATTCGATCGTCGGTATCGTCATACCTAGTTCAATCTCGTTCACAGCAAGTACTTTACTCGTTCCATAATCCGATATCACTTTGTGATTAACTCCTTAACCACATGCTTGCAAGCGGTGTTGATATCGATTACCGAGTGGGCCCGAAGTATATCTCTCCGACTTGGGAGGGACAAATCCCATCTCGATACATACAACCCAACAGATACTTTCCGATCACCTGAGAGACACCTTTATGATCACCCTCTCATAGGATGACGTTTGATGACCTCAAAGCTTTCTTCCGATACCAGGGAGTTGTATTATCTCATGGTCTAAGGAATACAATATTTGACATGAGAAAAGCTTCGCAAAGACGAACACGATGAAACGATCTAATAACTTTGCTTAGTTTGGGTCTATCCACCATATCATTCTCCAATGATATGATCTCATTATCAATTGACAACTCATGTCTATGGTTAGGAAACCTTAACCATCATTGATCAATGAGCTAGTCCATAGAGGCGTACTAGGGACACGGTGTTGTTCACAAACCACACAAGTATTAAAGTTTCCGCTTAATACAATTCTAGCATGGAATATAAACTTTATCATGAACAAGAATTATAATAATAACATCTTTATTATTGCCTCTAGGGCATAATTCCAACAACGATAGCATTATAAGATGATCCCTCTCACTAAATATCAAGTAATAAAGTGTTCGTCCTTAGTTGGCACCGTTGCTAAGACTCGTCGTTTCGAAGCATCTCGTGATGATCGGGTGTGATAGATTCTACGTGTGCATACGACGGGTGCAAGCCAGATTTGCACATGCGGAAACTAAGGTTAATCTTGACGAGCCTAGCATGTACAGACATGGTCTCGGAACACGGAATACCGAAAGGTAGAGCATGAGTCATATATATGATATGATGAACATGATGATTGTTCGCCATTGAAACTACATCATCTCACGTGATGATCGGACTTGGTGTAGTGGATTTGGTTCGTGTAATCACTAAAACAAATCGAGGGATGTTGTTTTGAGTGGGAGTTCATATAGTAATATGATTAAGTTGAACACTATTTATCATAAACAAAATCAAAGTGAATTTGCATAGTTTGTTGTAGTCATTGGCATCCGTTCACCACCTTACGCTTAGTTATAGTTGAGATAGTGGAACTATAGAAATTCTGGATATTTGCTTTACAAACTGGTATCGTATTGTTTTGAGTGTCAATCTAAAGTTTAAAAGTCCTGTTGCAAACTTTCAGCAAACTCCGTTTACTCTGTGAAGTTTAATAAACAGTATTAAATCAAGAGTAACAATTACAGGGTTAGTATCTAATGTATCATGTTTGCCTCCATGATTCTTGATACTCAAAAGATTGTTTTTAATATCAAGTTTATCTAAGAGCTGAAAGCAATGTTTCAGAAACCATCATATTTGAAAGGTATTGCGATATCTAAAACAATGTGTTGGTTACAACATGATAGAGTATATGTCCTCATATTTGATGAGAATTTGTGAAGGTTGGAGACGCTAGTCGTCCTAATCCTCCAAAAGGTTTTGGAAAAGAAACATTATACTCACAATTCACCTTTATAAGCTATAGCAGCTTGATCAAGAAAGTTGTCATGATAAGGATGAATAGAAGATGTAAGTAAAATGTTTACTACACTAAAAGATTACTAAAGAATGGAATTTTGAAAGAATGCCAAACATTTGATGAAGGTGATCCACTTCAAAGTGCAAGTCCAAAGGTATTAGTATTTGACTATACACACTTTGTACTATGTGTCATGTGAATGACACCACTATTGATGTTGATAGATTCTTTTAAAAGAAAAGGAATTGTTGAAAGAGAATCTATAAAATATTTGGCAGAAAAGAAAAGATTGGAGATATCCAACTTAGGTATATATAAGATACATGTTATGGTTGTATTCCTTGGTTGTTAAACAATGTGGTTCTATGGTATTGGATACCGAATTGGTTGGTATGAAGTGTCATACAGGACAACACAATTCATGAACTGCAATGGCCTAAGTAACTAGCAAGAGAATATGTGATGATGTTCATCGAAAACAAACAAAGGGTTGTTGTGTTGCTCGTTGACATTAAAGCTTGCCTTCAAGATTTGTTTCAATAATTGTTATTTTGATCAGGTATTATGACAACAAAAGGTTGTTCAAACAATTACCGTATTCCATAATAGATGGATGATATACAAGTCTGGTTGGAGAAATAACGACCATAAAACTAATGCTAAAATGTCGCAAGACAAATGATTGAAAGATCACTTGCGAAGTGACATCGCCGTTTAAATTATATTGAAAGGAATACATGAAGAAACTCCATGTTGATGGATTTTTGGAGTCTTTGATTTTGATCAAATGACGCTTGTGATACTTTCCTGGAGATAATTAAAACTCCGTTCGTAGGCCAAAAGAGGAACGGACGACTAACTGATTGGAATTTGTACATATTGATGTATATAGTCCATTATGTGTAGTCGTGGGCGATGGATTTCAACTTCATATGCTTTCTCCGAAGATTTGAGTGAGTATATGTATATACTTACTCAATAAGGAAGAAGTATGAAACATTTGAAAATGTTCAAAGACTTTCAAGATGAAGCGGAAAATTATTGTAACAAGAAAATAAAAAGTTTATGATTGGATCATAAAGAAAGATGTTTTGAGTTACAAGTTTAGCAAAACACCTAAGATTTGAGGAATCGTTCCATGGATTTGCATTTCCCAAAACACCATAGGAGTATGGAGTGTTCAAGATATGTAATGAAACCTTGTTTGACATGGTAAGATCAAAGGTGTCATTTATAAAACTGCCATTATATTTTAAAGATTAAAGCTTTAGTGACTACCGCTTTTACACTGAAAAGAGCTCCATCGTGATCCGTTGAAATGACACCATATAAGTCATGGTTTGGGATAAAACCCAGGTTGTCCTTTCTTAAATTTTTGGTATGCTAGGCATAAGTAAAGTGTTTACAACCAAAGTCGGATGAGCATGTCTTTGTAGGTTATTTCGAATAACCATTGGGTATTCCTCCATAACACCGAAGACAAAAGTGTTTGTCGCTTAGAATGACGAGTTTCTTAAGAAGGAATTTTTGGTGAAAAGTCAAGTGGGAGGACAATAGAACTTTGACAAGGTTGTTGAACCTTGGCTAATATGTGCTGAGTTGCGCAGCATCGGTAAGTGTCTCGGAGGCAGCAACAATGCTCATGGCTCACGTGCCTCAAAGGTTGTGGTCACGGAGATCTAAGTTCCTATTGGACCAAGTAGGTCGGGTAAGTAATCAAATGCCAAGATTTGAGAGTTAAATCATTGTTGTTTGACAATGATGAACCGACTGCATGCAAAGAAGCAATGATGGGCCCTGACTTCGTTAAGTGGCTTGAAGCCATAAAATCCGTGATAATTCCATACAAGAGAAACCAAACTTTGAATTTGAAAGACCCTCTGGAAAGGTGTAAGACCTTACAGTCGTATATGGATCTATAAAGAAATAGACATGGATGTTTCACATCTATGAAATAGTTGACATGTCGGAAAGAGTTGACGACAATGTTCAAGGAATTGACTATGATAAGATTTGATCTTTCATAGCGATATTTAGTCTGGACGGATTAATGTAGCAACCACTACATATATTTTGGTATATGGTAGTTGAACAAACAAAACAAGTTTTTCTAATAGAATGGTTACCTAGGACGTGTACATGACATGATCCAAAGGGTTTTGTTAATTCAAAGGATGCTAAAAGGGTATGCAAAACTTCAATGGTTGAAGTGAGCATCGTGGAGTTGGAATCTTCACCGTGATGAAACCGTTAAAAGGTTTAATTTCATCAGAGACGATGAAGATGTTTGCATTTTGCAAGAAATTAAGTGGGAGCGCTAAGACATATTTCTAATACATTATGTGAAAGACATATTATTGATTAGAAATGATGTATCTTTTATTGACACAGATTAAGAATTTCATTTCGATGAAAGACTTAGGCATAACCCAAGAATTAGGCATCAATGTCTATATGGATAGATTGAGGCGCTAATATGGTTTTGCCAAATGTACATAGATAAGATGTTGAATGAGTTCAATATGGAAACAACAAGAAAGGTTCTTGACGCACGGAAAGAACTGAATCAAGATTCAAGTGTGTTGACACGAGATTCAAGTGTTTTGACACTTGGTGAAATCACAAGAATATTTTGATCAATCATTCTTTGAGATGTACACATCCAGATATGTCCTATTCTCTAAATGTTATGAGCATATACCAGAATGACTCATAAGATGATCATTGGACAATAGTAGGGATATTCCTATGATCTTTGGAAGAACTAAGAATATATTATTTATATAGTGGTGACAAATAGTTCATTGTAAATTGTTGCATTGATACTAGTTTTGTCACAAATTAAGTTTATCTCAATATAAACTATGGGTGGCACAATGTAATGGAAAGGAAGTTTCATAACGGATTTGTTTGAGTACCAAAGTTAAAACATTGTGACAGATACTACAACAAAAGGCTAAGTATATGACTGCTATTGTAGCAGCAAATGAGGGCATTTGCGTCAAGTAGTTTGTTATCAAACTAGGTGTGGTTCATAGCGGGATAATACTATGAAGATACATTGTATGACAATTGTATCAACATGATTTAATCCCAAGGAACTAAAGGTCTCACCAAAGGACCAAATTTATACAATGCCATCTCATTGGAGAATGAGTAATGCATAGAGACGCAAGGACATGCAAATACACACGGACCTGGAAGTGTCAGATCCGAAGATTATGTTTACCACTAGCAATAGTGTCCATACAACACCAGAAAGCCATAGGTGTTGAAAGCACAAGTTTTTAACTAGATTATTGACTCTAGTGCAAGTGGGAGACTGTTGGAGATATGCCCAAGAGGCAATAATAAAGTGGTTATTATTATATCTTTATGTTTATGATAAATGTTTACATCCCATGCTATAATTGTATTAACCGGAAACATTAATACTTGTGTGTTTTGTAAACATAAAAGAGTCCCTAGTAAGCCTCTTGTTGAACTAGCTTGTTGATTAATAGATGATCATGGTTTCCTGATCATGGATATTGGATGTCATTAATAACAAGGTTATATCATTAGGAGAATGATGTGATGGACACACACCCATAAGTAAGCGTAGCATAAGATCAAGTCATTAAGTTCGTATTGCTATAAGCTTTCAAAAGCATAGTAACCTAATCCTTCGACCATGAGGTTATGTTAATCACCATCACCGGATGGGTACTTTGATGACATCAAACACCGCTTCGTAACTGGGTGGTTATAAAGGTGTCATTGGGTATTCTGAAAGTATGTGTTGAAGCGCATGGACCAAGATTGGGATTTGTCCATCCATATGACGGATAGATATGCTCTGGGCCCTCTCGGTGGAATGTCATCTAGTTAGCTTGCAAGCATGTGACTAGGTCACAAGGGATGACATAACATGGAACGAGTAAAGAGTACTTATCAGTAACGAGATAGAACTAGGTATGGAGATACCGACGATCAAACCTCGGATAAGTATAGTATCGCGTGACAAAGGGAATTGGTTTCGTATGTTAATGGTTCTATCGATCATGAAGTCATCGTTGAGTATGTGGGAGACGTTATGGATCTCCAGATCCCGCTGATGGTTATTGATCGGAGAAGTGTCTCCATCATGTCTGCATATTCACGAACCGTAGGGTGACACACTTAAGGTTCGAAGTTGTTTTTAAGTAGATATGGAATGTGCGTTGGAGGCCGAATGTTGTTCGGAGTCTCGGATTGGATCCAGGACATCACGAGGAGACCCGGAATTGTCCGGAGAATAAGATTCATATATCGGGGATCATTTTCTAAGTTAGGAAATGTTCCGGAGTATTTGTATGGGGATTCTAGAAGGTTTCGGAATGTTCCGGAAGGTTCTAGGAGATTTCTTGGAGTTTGCTTGAAAACAAAGAAAGGATCAAGGAGTCCTTGTGGGGCAAGACACGGATTCATGGGGGAGGAGGATTCCTCCCTCCCTCCCAATCCGCCGGCCAAGGAAGGGAGGGGAGTCCTACTAGGACTCCCCCTCCCATGGCGCCTCCCTCCTTTAAATAGAGGGGTGGGGGCGCCACCCCCTGGCCCCCTCCATAACAAGCCCTAGCCGCCGCCTCTCTCCTCCTTCTTCCCTCTGCTCCGGCTTAGGCGAAGCCCTGCAGAATTCTCTACTCCACCACCACCACCACACCGTCGTGCTGCTGGGATTCCGTGGAAAAGATATACTACCTCCGCTGCTCGCTGGAACGGGGAGAGGAAGGTCTGCTTCGACTCCGCACGTGTGATAGTCTGCGGAAGCGCTGCCGGAACGCGACGCCGGAAGGATCGTCCACTCGATCTTGAGATCGGCAAGTGATCGACTACATCAACCACGAGATCCGATCTCGAACAAGGCTTTGGAAACTACGAGGGTTAGTACAGATCTATCTCGTTGCACATGTCTAATAGATTAGATCTTGGCTTTTATCTAGATTAGATCTGGGTTTTGTTCGTTCTTGCGGTAGAAATTTTTTTTTTACATGCTACGAACCCATCAGAATACATTAGAGGCGGTCGAAAAGACTAGTTGTCTCAGCGTGAAATATCAATGGAGACGGACAAAAATAAAAATAGTCACAGAGCGGAAAATTATTTGAGACAGTCAACAAAAAAGACCGACTCAGAGTGGAAAATGAATGGAGACGGATTAAAATAATAATCATCACGAGGCAGAAAATTATTTGAGACGGTGAGCAAATAAGGCCGACTCAGAGTGCAAATCCAATGGAAACAAACGTGAAAACAAACCTCCTCAAAGCGGGAAACAATGGAGGCAGTGGCTGAAATAAACCGCCTCCGGACGGAGAAGCAATGGAGGCGGTCGTGAGTAACAGCCATCGCAGGTATGGAATCTTTTAGACTCGGTCAGTCAATACATCCGTCTCTAGACCAATATTGTTGAAGCAGTTGTTGTTCACAACTATCTAAGGGTTTAATTCTTTGAGCCGGAAAGAAAACCGGCTCACGTTGGTGCGTTCTTTGAGACTGAGGCTTTGAGGCGGAACGGGAAACTGGCTTAGGTCTATGGGGATTTACTAGCTCTAAGTCCGGATTAGGTACTAGTGATCGTACTTTCTTAAACCTTTGCTTAGGTACCAAAATATAGACGTATCTACTTCAGAAGCACTCGATGAAGGGGAGGTCTACTACGAGGAACCTGATATCTCCAATGGAATTGAAGGTCTATATTATGACATAGAGTCTAGAAATGAAAACGAAGATGTGGATATAGAAAACTAGTATCGCACGCATAGGATAGTCGAGCTGAGAAACCTAGATATATACTAAATAAAGTCACAACGCTTTGATGGTACTAAGCTTATTAGTGCCATTGTCTTTCAAACTAGTGCTTTTGGAGGATCTCAAAGTTTATATTTCTTTTGTTTGCTACAAGGAATAAATAAGATTTTGGACCCGCAACGATTCTGTTACACCGCTATAAGGGTGTAATATTTGCGAAACAGTGCTTCGTACGTGTTATACCAACGACTTATACACTACAACATGTAGTGGTGTATGGGGTCACTGCGGATCTCCAAAGTGCAAGGGCAGACAATACCAAAGAATTTTGCCCAATGGCCCTGATCAATGTGAACTTCGAGTTGGTAGCTACATCGTACATGTCTAGACCGTCACTAGGGGGACACAAGATTGTTTCCCCAACCCAGACAATGTTCATTAAGGGCAGACTGATCCACGACAGTGCATTTTCCCTAATTGAGACAATTCATGAGCTCAGAGCCAAAAACCTCCATGCTATTCTCTTTAAACTTGACTTTGAGAAGGCATATGACATGATTAGTTGGCAATTCCCGAGGGTGGTGCTGCTAACAAAAGGTTTGGCGGGGCATATGTGCATTAGATTATGCTGCTGGTGAATGGTGGACATACTGCTATATCCATCAATGGAAAAGTGGTCCCCTACTTTCGTAACAAGAGGGAAGTTAGACAGGGAGATCCAATCTCCCCTCGGCTGTTTGACCTTGTGGCAGATGTGTTAGATGTCATCCTGCTCACAGATAAAGCTGCTGGAGATAGTGAAGGAGTGGTACCTCATTTAATCTCGGGTGGAGTCACTCACTTACAATATGCTGATGGTACAATGATCGTGGTCCATAATACTGAGATAGGCTTAATCAATCGCAAGTTCTTATTAATCTGCTTGAAGATTCTCTTAAACATGAAGATTAACTATCATAAAAGAGAAGTGATTGTGATGGGTGCTTGGGTATGAGTCGCTAATCTGTTGAATTGCCAATAAGTAGCATTTCCTTACACATATATGAGCTTCACCATGAGTGATAATAGATTATCGATAGCAGATCTGGAGCCTCCGGTAACTACAATGGGAAGGAGAGTGGAGCGGTGGCAGCGGAGATTTGTGTCTTTTGAGCAGCACTCACTAACTTTGATACCGTAGATGTTTGTCTCTCTAGCATGCCCTTGTTCACTATGAGAATGTTTCTGCTAGGAGCTGGCGGAATACAAGCAGGTTTTGAGAAACACAAAAATATATTTCTAGGAGGGACAGGGAAACAAGTGCGTTTACCATCTCTAGATAAAAATCTTCACTTGGCAATTGGTCAAAAGGCATTTTTTGCCCTCTAATGACCAAATCTTAAACAGAAAATTTGCTGCAGGACACTGTTATTTTCTGACGCTTGCTGAAACACACTGTTTAATAGTGTCTTTACTAGGTATCATTACAATTTTGTGTCACATTTGCTAAAACACACCGCGCGGCTAAAAAGGAAAAGTTTGGCATATTTTTTTCAAACCTGGCCATAACATGGTCACCGAGTAAAAGTGCCAATTTTTTTCTTTTTTGACTGCGTGGTGTGCTCTGCCAAATGTGGCACAAAATTATAATGGTACCTGGCAAAGACTCAATTGAACAATGTGTTTCAGCAAATGATAGAAAATAACGATGTCCCATAGCAAATTTTCCCAATCTTGAAACGCAATGATCCATCAGATGGAAAGTGTGTGAACTTCTCTCTCAGTTAACCTCTCTCTCCCGTCCAACCACCTCCCCCTTGAGAGTCGACCCCCACCCCCTTCCGCCGCCCCTCTCCTCCCTTCTCTCCGGTAGCCATGGCGGCCGGGAAGAAGATGGAGTTGGTGGTTGGCCCTCTCTATACCTAATACTAGTAGTACTTTGTAGTTTTGGGTCAGATCCCAGTGTTTATCCTAGATGGATGTTTGGGAGTAGGTCTCTGGATCTCTGCGGCCAGATCCAGGGCGTCTCGGAGCTTCTTACTGTGGCGGCGCTCCTCAGGTGGCAGGAGGCGGCGTGGCTGGCGGTGGGGACTCCGAGCATCTCTGCCAATAAGGTCTGCAACCGGTGCTTGCTGCTAGATTCGGGCCAATCCAGCGGTGCTGGTGATTCTCCCTCTGCGGCGGCGCTCCCATGGTGGGAGCCGAATGCGGCGGCGTCGAGGTCTCCGTCAAGCCCCTATAATAAGGTCTACTTCCTGGGTCTAAGCTGCTGCGAATCCTCTTCTGGTCTGCCTCCTCCAGTCCGTGGCGGGGGCTGGGTGTTCGACGGCGGGCTCGCTATCACGGCGCGGTGGCCGAAGACCCCTATCTACTGCTGGTGGTGGTCATATGGATATTCATCCATGCTCTCCTCAGCCTCTCTCCTGGGTGGAGTTGACAGTGCGAGGAGGGTTGATGAATCTCGATCTGGTCGCCGTCGACATGGGAGTATTGAAGCCAAAATTTCCTCGAGCGCTTCCTCAGTCCTTTGTGACCTGATTCTGCTGGTATGCACCAGCCTCATTTCTACCTCTATTGAGAGGCCCTTTCTGAAGCCTGCTGATGCTGTGGAGCTCGTCCGCATCGACGCAAGTGGTGTCGTCCCCGCGGCGGTGTTCGGCAACGGTAAGTACGGCTTCCGGCTTGGCGGTGGGGAAAGAGGAGGACCTGATTGCAATTTGCTATCTTCTTGCAAGGTTCTTTCTACTTTTGTCAGAGACCCATGCATTATTTCTGTATTTTATGAGGTTCTCTGTAAAATATTTGTACACCCACAGATGAATTTAATGAATGGCTTCTAGCCCCTTCGGTGGCCAGTGGCCAAGAGGCGAATGCTGACCACATTTTTTCAAGTGTGTTTTAGCTCAATTTTCTTGGAGCAAGAATCCACTTTTTTTTGTTACCCTTCCGATATCCTAATTTATAAGCGCAAAATTATACTAAATCAGCGACGCGACGGAGTAAAAATAATTAATCCGGCAGTGTACTTGTCACTCGCCGCCTTCGCCCAGACTGCCGGCGGCCGGAATCCAATGGCAGTGCATCCTCCCGTTTCTCTCTGCACCCGCCCGTGCTGCCTCAGCCCTCCGGCTCTCCCCACTTCCGCCGCCATCCCAGCGATGGCGCGTGACGCCGACTCAGCGCTCCTCCTCTCGGCGGCCTCCTATGGCCGGGCGCCGCCGCCTCCCCATCCATTACTCCCGTAGGGGGGCAATCCTGCATCCTCTTCGTTACTCCTCTCATCCATTGTGCTCGACTCGTCTCCGGCGTACCCCCTCCGTCGGTGGTCAGATTTTGCCGTCGTCTCTGGCTAACCGGGGAAATTGGGAGGAAGCGCACAAAGGTCAAAGCGTCAGATCCAGTGCTCACTTTTTTATGTTTCTGTGATTAGTTTTTTCTGTTCGTCGCTGGGTTTGTTAAAAATAGTTGATGTACCATGTAACAATCTGAACATATGCAGGTATGAATAGCTCTGCAGATTCGGCAAGGGCGCACAGAGAAGACACTGAATATGTCCAGGATATAGCTAATCCAGCATCCTTGGACGAAGTTCCTCTCCTGTAATAATGGTAGTACTTGTATCTCTATTTCTAAAAAAGAGATCTGTTCACCGTGTCGTAATAGTTTTTTATGCACGTAGTGTTTGTTCTCGGAGTTTTAAAAAAAGAGCGAAATCTTGCATAGATCACGGTGTCAGATCAATGGTTCTTGGCACCAACTGAGAACTAACAAAACTGAGAATTAGCAAAACCGAAAAAATAATGATATGGAATTAAAATTCTCTCTCTTTTCCTTTTTAAGCCAGAATTTTATCACCGTTGAGGTGGAGAAGAAGCTCGCCATAGAAGTGAGCTCATCCACCGCCCGTGTCAAAAGTTGTCCGTCGTTTGGGAGGCCCCTAATTTTAGAAGCCTTTCGCCTTGTCTTCGGCCTCCTCTTTTGCCTCCTCTCCACAGTCTGATTTAGTGACCTTGCATGCATGCCTTGCCTCCTCTCCACAATTTATTTTCTGTAGCCTCCTGGTAGGTAGATCCCTCTCCTCAAAACCTGCTCCATTAGGCTTGAAACCTGAATTTTCCCCAAAAGCACTGGTGAGACGCTGTTGCCCTTTCCTTAATTTCGCAACTATTTTCGTGCCTCTCTGATTATTGTCTGAATTGAATCTTGAAGAGCTGGAGCTTCGTCTATGTTGCATCTGTTGTGAATGCAGCTCACAAAAGTATTTGTGTGATGCAGCAGGGTGCTCGTCTCTGACCGGAATGGGAGCAAGATATCCTCTTATGTTCTTGATCCTCTTACTTCTTCATGTAGCCAATGCGCATCCTCGGGCACCGGAATGGCTGACTCTGAATGGTAATCATCTTTCCTTTTATAGTGGAGTTATGAATTGGCAAGTTTTTCTTTCCCTCAAACACATGTCAAAATCTTGTCTTTTGTGCTAGAAGAAGGTGAACATTTTCTTTCAGCATGCATTCTGGTTTGCCCGCCATGCAGATAATCTCTCCAGTACTGTCCTACAGGTCGCCGTCCTCTAGTCATTGCTCATGGGGGTTTCTCTGGCGTGTTTCCCGGTTCAAGCCAACTTGCATTGAGCAATGCAGTGTCTGATAGCTTGCCTGACGTGGTCATTTTCTGCAACCTGCAATTTTCCAGTGACGGTGTGGGCTTCTGCTTAAACACCTTCAATATTGAAAATTCGACAATGATTGGTAAGGGTAATGACTTCGCTTCCAGGCCCACGACATACAAAGTAAATGGAGAAGATATTGAAGGATGGTTCTCTTTGGACTTCAAATCGAAGGAGCTGCATAATATCCCCTGTAAGCAGAAAAGAACTCTTGTATATCTTGAAAATTCAAAAAGTACGTTTTAAAGTACTTTATCTGAGCTCCATAACGAAGTTAGCAATTGCAAAAGCGAAATCATAATTTTCTTCCTTTTTGTACCATGAAACCGTAGGGACCCCATAGTGTTTTTTCCTATATATATGAAAACAAGGTACACAGAATATTTACATGGTTATTTACAAAACCATAGGCAGCAAACAACCTCAAAAGAGGTAGCCAAAACTTCTAAAAACTTTTAAAAAGAATATATCCAGAGGAGGAGGCGAGCCTTATGATGGGGGTTTAGCCCTATGAGCAATCAAGCTAAGATCTGTTTTGCAAATTGCCTTCCACGCATGTAGTGAAAGCCATCTTTAGAATATAATATTTTGAAATTGATCTTTGCAATTCATTTATTGTTTTCCATTTAGTTAATTTTCTTCTTCTTTTTTGACTTGTTGCAACGTATTGACTTGTCTGTGGTTTGATCATCCCTCAGTGGTTCAGAATATACCTGCTCGCACTCAAATTTTCGACGGCGTACAGTTTATGTTGTCTCTTGACAATGTGGTTAAAATTGTCCAGCCTCAGGAAATTTGGGTTAATGTAGAGGTAACTCGATTTCACTGACATTCACAGATTCACCAAAAAAAGGCTTGCTTTGTACCGCTTGATCTCTATCTGATAAAAGTTCATATATTGTTCAGTATGATTCATTTCTTCGGAAGCATGGATTGAGTAGCGAAGATTACATATTAGGAATGCCGAAAGAATTTCCTGTCACGTGGGTCTCCTCACCAGAAGTTGCGTTATTGAAAAGACTAGCTGGAAAGATCACAAACAATACTAAGCTAATTTTTCGGTTTCTCCCTGAAGACCTTGTTGAGCCTACGACCAAGGTAACGTATGGAGAACTTCTGAAAGACCTGAAATCCATCAAGGCCTTTGCGTCAGGGATTCTTGTCCCCAAGCAATTTATTTGGCCAGTGAATAAGGATCTGTACTTGGATCCGGCTACCAGTTTGGTCAAAGATGCACATGCCCTAGGACTGGAAGTGTATGCATCTGGATTTGCCAATGACGATTCATATATTTGTCACAACTACAGCTATGATCCCAGTGTGGAATACTTGCAGTTTATAGACAATTCAGACTTCTCAGTTGACGGCGTTTTGACAGACTACCCGCCCACTGCATCAGCAGCCATAGGTAAGGACGAAGAAACAGACATGCATGCCATGCTGGAAGAAGCTAAAACTGAATCATGAAAGTGGAAAATTTTGCTCTTTACATGATAGCAGCATACACATACTATGATTTTAACTCTTCTTTTTAAATTCCTTGATAACATCTTGATGATAATCTTTAATTGCAGCATGCCTGGCACATACCAAGTGCAATGCTCTCGCTCGTCCTGGTGATGCTGCAGGCAAGCTATCGATTTTTTCCTGCATCACAGTCTCACTTTTTCAACTTATCAGCATCCTACAATACGATGCACTGATTCGCCTGCTCAATCAGGTGGAACCAGGCCACTGATCATAACCCACAATGGTGCGAGCGGCGTCTTCTCAGACAGCACGGACCTTGCCTACCAACAAGCGGTGAAAGATGGCGCGGACATAATAGATTGCTGGGTTCGGATGTCAAAGGACGGAGTCACCTTCTGCCAGGGCTCTTTAGATCTTAACGGCAGCACGACAGCAGCTACATCTTTCGGGGGGAAAATGACAACTGTCAATGAAATACAGAACAAGTCTGGCATTTTCTCGTTTGATCTCACATGGAATGAGATCCAAACCTTAAAACGTGCGGAAAAATCACATTTTCTTTCTTTGTTTCTACTACAGATTTGCATGCACTAACGTCGATCTCGCATGTTTTTGTTCACCGGAGCAGCCAACCTTATCGGTCCATTCTCAGAATCAGGCCTGGAAAGAAATCCTGCTGCAAAGAATGCTGGCAAATTTGTGACATTGGCCGGGTTCCTTGATTATGCAAAAGCCAGTAACATCTCTGGTATACTGATCGGCATAGAGGTAGCTAGCATCCTACTTTCAACATGAAGCTATATCATTTGCTCGCTCCTTGTCATTCTGTTGACCTTAACAGAGGTCTTGTACCGAGTGCAGCATGCTGCATACCTTGAAACCAGAGGTCTTGATCTGGTAGCTGCAGTCTCCAATGCATTGATCAAGTCCTGCTACGACAAGGAGACCACCAAACAGCGTGTGCTTATACAGTCAGAGGACCCACCGGTGCTTTCAGCATTCATGAAGTTCCCCAAGTTCAAGCGTGTATTCGAGATCGAATTTGACATCGGCGATGTTTCCCAGCCTTCAGTGGTTAAGATCTTGGAGTTCGCGAATGCAGTGAAGCTCAGACGCAGCTCAGCCGTACGGGTAAATGGCTTCTTTCTGTCGGGGTTCACTGATGCCTTGGTTGATAGGCTGCACACTGCGAGCATAGAAGTGTATGTCGGTATTCTCAAGAATGAGTACATGAGCCTTGCATTTGACTACTGGGCCGACCCGACGGTGGAGATTGCTACAGACACGTGGTCGGTGGCTGCTGACGGTATTGTTACGGAGTTCCCTGCCACTGCAGCTGCATACTTCAGTAAGTGGTGGTATCTGCTTGTTCAACTCTATGATGAAAAGTCCCTTTCAAAACAAAATACTATGAAAATGAAATGCACAGTGAATTGTTTCAGATTGCAGCCACACCAGAGAGTTTCTAATCAGAAGCTCCACCAGCCCAAACCGAAATTTTGTCCACCCACTTGGTTCTCCCTCATATATTCTCTCGTTTTTCCATTCTAAAAGGTTGTTTGACATGACTTGCAAAATTCATTGCTAGATAGAATATGACTTGAAGTGCTATGTACCAGAAAGGAAAAGAAAAAATGGTACAACATGACTATTCAAAGTTCCAAACATGCACAATTTGCTATTTTCGTGTAGGCCATAATTTGCACAAAAGTTTGCATCATGGTAAAGATTTATGGTTTCCCTTGAAAGATAATATTCAACACTTTGTGTAAGTGCTAAATAAAAGAGGAGAGAGAATATAGGGAGGAGAGATCCAAGTGGTTAAATCAATCTTGTTGGCTCCCTTCACAAAGTGTGACTTACTGGCTTGTATTCTGATGAACTCTTGGGTGGATGAATTGCGTGCAGGGAGCCCGTGTAGCAACCCGGAGCAGAACGAGTTGAGCTACACGATCCGCCCTGCGATTCCCGGTGGTTTGCTCAATCTGGCTACATACGGCATGCTTCCTCCAGCGCCCCCTCCAGCGCCCATGCTCGAACCTTCCGATGTTCACCGCCAGCCGCTGCCGCTGTGCCCCACTGAGCCCATGTTCCGGACCTTCCGCTGCCGCCTGGCTCCCGGGGAGCAGACAGGCAGGAAGGCTATGGAGTACAGCGTCAAGCCGGCTGGCGATGGGTGAAATGCAAAGACACAAGCCGCACATACTTTTGTCCCCCTCCCCCTTGGTAATATCGGTCCACTCTCTGTGAAATATACTGCTGGTACTTCGTTGTACATTACGTAGTGGAATGCACTGGTTACACAGCAAACATTGTCTATGGGGTATTCTCAACATCAATAGCAAGTTTCTTCTCATTGTCATTTCCTCTGAATATAAATGAGGATTACATCGTCCGTCCAACGAGAAAGTTACTACATGTCTGTCTTTGAACATCATCGCCAGCCAGCAGCACTAATTCTTAGATATATTCGAGGTACCTTTTTTTCTCGAGCCATCGTGGAACACAGGCTACCAAGGATTGGAACATTTGTAGAAAAAAATGCGAGAATTTGTACAGTATGACACCAGCTATATTTTTCATGAGATTTCTTTCTCAAAGAAAAAATATCCTGCCCAGCCACAGGGAGGTATCAGGAAACCGCCCTGTGCTCATGCTGCTGCCCTAGCTCGAGCGGCTGCTTTTTGGTAGATGTCTTCGTACTGCGAAGCCGAAGTGTCCCAGCTGAAATCTATCCTCATGTCTTTCTGCACCAACTGTTTCCAGACCTCGGGTTTTCTTGTGTAGCAGTTGAACGCCCTCTCCATCGCGCTGCTTAGGCCCTGTCACAATGAACACCCAAATGAGTCCTGCCCACCAGAAACCATCAAATTACTGTACAATTTTCATTCTTTAGGCTATGCGCGCAAACAAGACCCACCTGCTCATCGGCCTTGACAAATGTAAAGCCATTCCGCACTTCCATAGGTATTGTTTCATCGTCAAAATCAAAGACACTGAAACCACAAAGCACCATGTATGTGCCATCATTTCTGTTACTACTTGATTGAGTGAGACAACTAATATTTGGAAGAACATTTGGTTCACTATTTACCTATCATTCAAACCACCAGTTTTACGAACAATTGGCACGGAACCATATCTCATGGCTATCATCTGCGGATAATAAACATGTCAGAATTACACATCAGAAGGCAACACATCAAATATCAAATAGAAGCGGAAGAGGTCAGACTTGGACTTGTGCTTTCTTAATTACTTGTACGAAGATGCCAAATGATTACAACAGTAAAAAAACCATATTTCAGTATGTGATACAAAATTAAGTATCATGCTAAATGATGTTGGCTCATGTGTACCTAATACACACTACGTGATATGCACATATAATCTAAGTACGGAAAGAATGCACACCTGAGTGAGGCCACATGGCTCAAATATAGAGGGAACAATGAACATGTCAGATGCAGCATATATACAATGAGACAAAGCGTCATCATACTTCAAAAGCAGCCGGATATTGTTGTTGTTCTGAAAATAGTCTGCAATACCTTCAAACTCCTTCTGTGAAACAAATAAGAAGCAAACATGTTCACTGTTTCAGCTATAGGCACAGATGTGCTGAACAGAAAGGACAGACGAAAACAGTATTTCAGACTATTGTTCCTTCAGCAATAAACAAACTGTTCATGCGGTAGTGAAGCATATTTTCCTTTGTTATTTGGAGATTCATGCCCGGTCAAATTATCTGCACAGATACTATGAAATAAACTGTGTGACACAAACTGATAAATGCACCTGAATGTGTGGTACCGGACTTGAACCCAGAAGGACAAACTGTCCTCCTATTTCTGCTGTTTTGTATATTGCATGCCTTATGAGATGTACACCCTTCTGAGGAACTAGCCTTGTAATGCAACCAACCTGCTTGAGAAAAATGTTGTTATGTAGTTAACATTCAGTGTCAAGTTTCCAAGACAACTGAAAGCAGATGAGTACACACAGCAGGGGATCAAATAATGACATTAGCTAACTGAACAGAACAATAAAAATAGGATTGCCCTACCTCATTTCAGACTAGATGGGCCATGCCACAATAAAAATAATGAAAAACAAATAGAACCAGATAGCTAAAGACTACCCGTGGAGAAAAGTAGAGATGCAAACAATTAGGGTACCCTTCGACCTTCTCTAGTTCAATCAAATGAACTATTTTAAAAAAATGTGATTTCTGAAATTTTAGTTCATTTGGTTGAACTAAAGAGGGCCACAAGGTACCCTAAGGGTGACAAATTTGCATCCTTACAGAAAAATGACGAAGATAAAGACAGGAAAAATGTTCAATTTCATGTACAGGGTGAACCTTTGCATATCCAGCTTACCAGTAGTTGGGACCTGGTTATAACATGATTGAAAATCGTACCAGCGGTTGTGAAGGATATGCAGAAGCCAGGTTTAGCTGCTTTCTCAGGGCTGCTTTGTTTGCTGCCTTTCCCTGGAGATCATTAGCATTATATTGGACCTTGAGATACCTATCGGTGGAAGGGTTCCATGTATCTGTGTCTATTCCATTAAGTATCCCAAGAAATTTCCTGGAATGTACTTTAAGTGTATCTTGGAGTCCACGCCCACCCTGGAAACGAGAAGAGCATCATTAACAAAAAAAAAATGCGGAAACACTTTACTTGCAAACTGAAACTATTACAATGAACTTGCAATACAGAAGCCTGTATGGACATGCATGTCAAGATATCTTGATTTAGGGTATTCTCAAGTATTCAAGCTTTTATGAATAATGATCTAGCATCTTTTTAGTGTCCAGTCCATGGAGAAACATCACTATGTCTGGCTCTACAGATCAAACAAAGGTAACAGCACATACTACTGTTAGTTCCCACAGCTTGTGCAACTTCTAGCCCTCCTCTTCAAGAAATAGTTGTCTCCAAACAATAACCTATTTCGAGCGACGTTCTTAGAAATTATCTATTTTGCCCATGAATCTCAGAGGTAGAAGGCTACTAGGGAACTATGAAATATAAAAAGGGCGGTTGAAAAACAGCCAAAGAAATTTACATGGCATAAGTTCATAAGAAATATTACCTCTGAGCGAACCTCTAGTGCATATGTTGGTGAGACAGTTGTCACGATGTTCGAATACACAATTGCACCCTGAATAAATATGAATCCAGACCAGCATAATTGATACCGAAGCAGTGGTTTGCGTTCCAAATCTAGTGCTACAGTTTGACATAAACGATACCTTAACAACATTTATTCTTCCATGTGAGTTGTCCCTCATCCTGTCTGGTCTATCTAGGTGCTCAACATCAAGGCCACACCATGCTAAATCACGAGCTGGAGCAGTTCCTTGATATTCGAAATTGTGACAGGTGAAGCAAATTCTAGCTGAGTTGAAACCTAGATTTGCATATATATCCCAATAAAGAGGTGCCTGAAGTTTATATTTAAAAAGGGATTTAGCACATTAAACTTTGTAAATCAACCAAGGAAAATAAGATCAATGTTCAGTAGGCAATGAGTCAATGCTGCCAAATGATCTTAGACGCTTACAACAAATGCAGTTTGCCAGTCATGGCAGTGGATTATATCAACTTTCTTCCCAGATTGGTAAAGTAATTCCAGTGCTGCACGGCTGAAGTATGAAAAACGTTTAAAGTCGTCATTCTCTCCATAGTACTGAGCCCTCCAAAAGTAGTTCGCTGGATGCTGTGGCTCGATAAAGTAGACAGGTAGGCCTGCATATGTAATTTTAATTAGGACAATGCATACTATAATTTGATACAGTAGTACAACTGAGAGCTGCTTGTAACCTTCAACAGTCCCGGTCCAAATTTTGTTGTTGAACATTTTTCCTTCAAAGAAGGACTGCACAAGAACATCTAAAACCTGCACAATCACGTGATAGCAATCTTACCCAAGATCTTACCAAAAATATCAATAAGCAACATTGTTACATACCTTAAGATTGCTAACTTGGTCAACCTGCATGCAGTCATATTTGGGAAGAATAATCTCTACTAGATGCCCTTTTTTCTGAAGTGCCTTCCCAAGACCAGATATCACATCCGCAAGGCCACCGACCTAAATATTCATGCATATAAGCAAGATAAAAGATGACTAATAGGATTCAAATTAATCAGAATGGACAAAATATAAGATTACAAAACAACTATCCATTGCATCAACATCAGTTGTTCAACAAATATCCTCAAAAACAACTCAGGTAATGCAGTTAGAGGAGATAGATCTGATGGAACTTATAGGCACATAATCGATGGACAAATATCTGCACTTTTTAGACAGTTTATTTGCAGATTGTAACTTTGTTGAAACATGAAGTCAACATTTCACCTATTTGGTACAACCAAAGCTTTATTTACTGTTCATGGTTGCACAATCATAACTGATAAGCTATTGAAATAGTATACATGCAGCTTTTTAAACTAGTAGAGCTACATATCAGAGCACACATTCAATAGTGCCAGTTTTACCACGGTTTGAATCACCGCCTGGATCATCATGGCCTATCTGAGAACAACTGAGGAGAAACATATTTGAAAATAGTGCTTTACTGTTGATGTGTAAGATATGCAGATAGGCTCGAGTTTACGTGCAAAACTGGAAAACTTAGTACTTTGTTAAGTTGCAGAATATTAATACTTAAAAACACTGTTCTCTTTAAGCCTCCCTAAATAGTAGATATACTAGGTAGAGACTTATCCAGAGATAAAATTCAAAATTTCAAATGTGCTTATGAAAGGCTGAACTAATACTATAACTCACCTTTGCAACAGGAGCCATCTCTGCTGCTATGTGGGCAATGTGCAAACCAGAACTGCATTAATCATACATATTACAAACCAACTATTTTCTATAAACTTGTTTTCTCATTAGTAAAGGAGAAAGTGTACCTGGTTCCTGGTAATGCCATCTTAAGAAAATTATCCATAACTTCCTTGCTTTCCGTATCTCTGCAAGACAAGTACGCTTCGCGAAGACAACTGTCCCTTTTCCGAACCATTTCCCGTAATGTATTTGCATCATTGTAAGATATTTTCTTCTCCAGTAACCACCCATCAATCAAAAGGGAAATTCTGCTCCATAATTCCGAAGGCATGTTTCCTGTGAAATTCTCCAGTGATCTTTTCTCACTTTCCTCTATTAGTTTGCTAAGAGTACCATGAAATTCCACTATTGAGTTCTCATACAGTTCAATCTGAGAATGCATTTCACGATTACATGCTTGAAATCGTTCTTCCACCGATTTTACCTTTTGCTGCAAAAGATCAACAAGATAACAAGAAAACTTTGAAATATTTGCTGCTCGCAGTGACTCCTCTAATTTCTCAAGCTTATCCTGCAGATCGTGATTGTGGTCCAATATCATAGCAGCATGCTCTACTTTGTTTGCTGTCGTCTCAAGCAAGTCTTCCAATTTTTCTACTTTCTCCCACCAGGCATCATACTTCCTAGGACCAAGTTTCATCATATCTGCTTGGGCAGCAATGAACCTAGACTCCAGCTGCCTAAGGGAAGCATCTAAAAGAGCACGCTCTTTCTCCAATTTGAATATACTCTCCTCTGTCTCGGCAACCTCGATAAGCTTTGTTTTAAGGAATTCTATGTCCTCCTTCAGTAGAATATTCTCTTCCTTTAGAACATCAAATTCCAATCCTAGTGAGGAGTCACTGAAATTCCCTTTATTTGAAAGCTTATGCTGTGCATCTGTTTCTGACAACCTCGTCTCTAAACTGTTTATCTTCCTCTGCAAGGCTTCCTTTTCTTTAAGAATTTTATCAGCATGTTCCAATGCCTGAACACGAGCTTGATTCAAAAGAAGTATATCTAACAAAATCAAATTTCAGTTCAGTGTTTGTTATGCACATACTTACAACTATATGCATTTTAGGAAACTGTAAGGATATTCAAAAGGAAGGAATTCCCTACTCTTCTCGGTGTTCTGTATCATTCCTACCAAATCTTCCAGCTGAAGGTTTGATATGCCATCTCCATCGCCATAGTTCTGTGGGGAAAACCACAAACCTAGAAACTCTTAAAAGTAACAACAGTAATACAAGCAAACAATACAAAATTATGATGCTTCAGAGTAAAATTGATGCAAATGTTAACTTTGTTTAACTGTTGTACTCATGTGTTTCTCAGCAAAATAGTGCTTGGCTGCCATTTGGTTCAAAATATAATTTGTGGTAAATTTAGATAATGCTTTTAATTCATTCCTTTAAGTTAAAATAAGGTGGAAATTCATATGAGTAAGGCATTGCCTTCCATTGGCAGCCAAGACCCAAATTTGCTTTCATAAAAAGAAGAATTCCCATCTATTGTCGCGTTGTTCTGCGGTCGGCCAAACGGATTTGGAAACAAATAAACTGCTAAAGTAATATAAATGCTGCAATACCCTTTGTCGTTCTTTGGCGGTGGAAACCGCTGCTTCGTCGCTCTGGACATTAGAGCCATTAAGCGGGTCAGCGCCAGTTGTACTCTTCTGCGGACGTTGCGCAGCCACCCTAGAACCAGCGGACAAAAGTAAGATTCGCTTGACATATTTGTAAAATCCAGAAACAAGGAATCTGAGCAGCGTGTTTATGAAGGTCTGATCATGACCGAAGATCATGAGTCAGGACAGATATTTTGTCCAGCAGGTGCCGACATCCGGCACAACGTGGTCACCCAGCATATACTCAGTAGACATTCTCAATTCTGTATCTTGATTCGACCAGACAGGATCACACCGTTTCGCACACACAGAGCAAGCACGCACAAAAATAAAATATCGCTTCCCCCAGGATGCCACTCCCTGTGCTTCCCAGTAGCTACAAACTAGAGAAACAGATCAAAACACGAATTCCCAGCGATCACTAGAACCCGAAATAACTCTTCGTATCAGTACCGTGCATCTGAATTCTGACGAGCAAAACAAACACCTTCCCATTTCCTAATCGGCGGCTAGCTACCGACGCACTAGTGCACGACCACGACACACACACACACCCGACGCGCTCGAACCGGCCGACTTACCTTAGGCTGCGGTGGCGAGTCCGACAGGCCAGGGCGAGGCGGCGGCGGACGACTGAAGACGGGGCGGGGCGGGGGGACAGGAGGGCGGTCGCCTCGACGCCCGCCGCCGTCGAGCACGCCATAGGAACAGGGAGAGGGAGATGCAGCTCTGGTGTGGGAGCTTGAAGCGGGGACCGCGGGCAGGAAAGTGGCGGAGAGTGGAGTGCGGTGGAAGAGTGGCGGTGGCGGGGGGCGGGGGTCTCGTGCTCTACGCGCGGGGAAGGCGGAGGAGGACCAAACGAATTGGGCTATCTGGCCGCCTGGGTCCCGCCGCACGGACGTGGGGCCGCGACGGCAGCCGGCGGCGGGCGGTGGTGGCGCTGTGCTATTCGTCGGAGGAAACGGCTCGTGCAGGATACATACGTGACTCTCGTGAGGTAGGTCACTCACATAAGAAGCAAAGGGGAACGGTCGAACGGACGGTGCAGCTTGATTTTGTAAGAAATACCGTAGGACATTCCAAAGGATTTTCATAAATGGCATATTTCGACGATAATACTACCACATTGCATATTTTATTTAGACGGAAGGTTTGAAATAAACCTGATTTTAAATTAACAAAGTCATCAACTGGCCAGGAATACAAGGATCCAAACAACTGAAAATAAAAAGGAAGGCAAAAAAATGGAGAAGTTAAAGACAGAAAAAAAAGTACAAATCTACTAGAATCCTGCAAAAGCCCGATTCTTCGGCTAAACACTGGCGGCTCAACCTAAATCTTCAAGCTTCAAGACGCAACTTCGAGGGACTGCACTAGATCAGCCTAGCACCTCCGAACAGCCTGGTTTGCAAAGGCCATCAACACCCACCCCCAGCTAACCGCGCCATTGAGAAGACAAGACTCAAGGGTTCAAACGGCGGATAATCATGGCAATGGCTTCAAGAAGGAAAACGACGCTCGAGAGAATCATTGTTGCCGACACCTGGCACAAAACTAGGTCATGCAAAGCTTTCGCAGATGCTCCAGCACCGACCCCAAGCACCACCTATGGCTTTTGTCCATGTAACCAAGATAGCAGTCAGCTATAGAGAAATACTGGTATCTCGTCGTGGCATGCCACCAGCTCCGACTACCCCCTAAGCTCAAGAGTGGCCGCGCAAACCGGGAAGCACGCCATTTAGAAGAAGTCGAGCCAACTTGACGCGAGGCATCGACGAATAGGGGTCCAAGGAAGGAACTCTGAGATGAGCCACACAATAGGCAATAGACAATGTGTAGGGAACAAAAAATCAGCAACAGGACGTGTGTCATGGCCACGCCTCCAAGAAGACAAATGTTATCCAAAGATTTCGTCGTTGCCGACAATGGCCGAAAGCCTTGCTATGCTTTCGCACACACATCATTCTGTGGTTCACTATAAAAATACCACCCATACCCGACGGATTTTTGGGGCGGCATAAAGCAAGAAGAACCAGCAATAGTTGGTTATGCGGCGAATGAGCTTTGGCGGCACCATCTCATGAAGGACTGCCGCACCTTCCTAGGTCTATAAGGAGCCTATGGAGCCAAGGTGGCCAAAACGGAAAATCAAGGAAACATCCCCGCACCTGACACCTTAGCACTCAACGCACCACCACCACAACCAGGGGCACCCCCAGCAGCCGCGACAATTCAGCAGCAACCCGAGGAAAACATGGACCAGAACGATGAGTACCCGAGGTCTAGAGGAGCAATGCACATGATCTAGAAGGGGCGCCCGTCCAACAAAACACATAAATTTATCACCTGACAAGTTAACATGGCAGTTCGAACACCACCACCAACACCCTAGTACCTCCACTAGTCTGAGCAAGAGATTACCTTGAGCAGAGTTGATCATCCTCTTTGGTTCCCACGACTGGGTCATTCGGCACTAATAGTGGAAGCCAAAATGGGTGGGTTCGATACGAGCAAAGTCTTCATGGACGCAAGAAGCAACATCAACCTCATCTATGCCAAAACATTACGCGCAATGAACTACTCTCTAACAAATTTAGCTCCAATGGATACCTCCTTCCACGACCTCGTTCCCGACAACGCCGAAGTCCCTTTAGGCAAGATCTACCTTGATGTTGTCTTCGGGACCCGAGAAAATTTCAGGCGCAAAAAAACCAAATTTGAAATTATGGACTGACCATCATGATACATTTCAAATGTATCTATAATTTTTGATGTTCCATGCTTGATTTTATCTACTTTCTTATGTTTTATCCACACTTTGGAGTACTTTTCATATGATTTCTTGGACTAACCTATTAACAAGAGTCACAGTGCTAGTTGCCTGTTTTCTGCTGTTTTTGGTTCTAGGAAAGTCAGAAAATCAATATTCTCGGAATTGGACCGGACAAAAGTCAAAGTTGATATTTTCTTGGAAGATTCACGGACCTAGAAGGAGACATGAAGGGGGGCCACATGGTGGCCACACCATGTGGTGGCGCGTGATGGGTTCGTAGCATGGAAAACAAAAAATTTCTACCGCAAGAACGAACAAAACCTAGATCTAATCTAGATAAAAGCCAAGATCTAATCTACTAGACATGAGCAACGAGATAGATCGGTACTAACCCTCGTAGAACCGAAAGCGTTAACGAGATTAGATCTCGTGGATGATGTAGTCGATCACTTGCCGATCTCAAGATCGTGTGGACGATCCTTTCGGCGCCGCGTTCCGGCAGCGCTTCCGCAGACGGTCACACGTGCGGAGTCGAAGCAGACCTTCCTCTCCCCGTTCCAGCGAGCAGCGGAGGTAGTAGATCTTCTCCACGGAATCCCAGCAGCACGACGGCGTGGTGGTGGTGGTGGATATGAGAATTCTGCAGGGCTTCGCCTATGCCTGTGCAGAAGAAACGTGGAGGAGAGAGGCGGCTGAGATTGGGAGTTATGAGACAAGGTGCAAGAGGGGGCGCCCCTCCCTTCTATTTAAGGGAGGGAGGCGCGCCTGGGGAGGGGGAGTCCTAGTAGGACTCCCCTCCTTGGGCCGGCGGTGGGAAGGGGGGAGGAATCCTCCTCCCCCACGAATCCGTGTCTAGCCCCACTTGGACTCCCTTGATCCTTTCTTGGTTTTCAAGTAAACTCCAAGAAATCCTCTAGAACCTTCCAGAACATTCCGAAACCTTCTAGAATCTCCATGCAAACACTCTAGAACATTTCCTAACTTAGAAAATGATTCCCAATATATGAATCTTATTCTCCGGACCATTCCGGATCTCCTCGTGATGTCCCGGATCCATTCCGAGACTCCGAACAACATTCGGTCTCCAACGCAAATTCCATATCTACTTCAAACAACTTCGAACCTTAAGTGTGTCACCCTACGGTTCGTGAATATGCAGACATGATGAAGACACCTCTCTCATCAATAACCATCAGCGGGATCTGGAGATCCATAACGGCTCCCGCATACTCAACGATTACTTCGTGATCGATTGAACCAATTTACATACGAAACCAATTCCCTTTGTCTCGCGACATTCTACTTATCCGAGGTTTGATCGTCAGTATCTTCATACCTAGTCCTTCCTCGTTACTGATAAGTACTCTTTACTCGTTCCATGTTATGTCATCCCTTGTGACCTAGTCACATGCTTGCAAGCTATCTAGATGACATTCCACCGAGAGGGCCCAGAGTATATCTATCCGTCATATGGATGGACAAATCCCAATCTTGGTCTATGCGCTTCAACACATACTTTCAGAATACCCAATGACACCTTTATAACCGCCCAGTTACGAAGCGGCGTTTGATGTCATCAAAGTACCCATCCGGTGATGGTGATTAACATAACCTCATGGTCGAAGGATTAGGTTACTATGTATTCCAAAGCTTACAGCAATACGAACTTAATGACTTGATCTTATGCTACGCTTACTATGGGTGTTTGTCCATCACATCATTCTCCTAATGATATAACCTTTTTATTAATCACATCCAATGTCCATGATCAGGAAACCATGATCATCAATCAATCAACAAGCTAGTTTAACAAGAGGCTTACCAGGGACTCTTTTATGTTACAAAACACACAAGTATTAGTGTTTCCTAATAATACAATTATAGCATGGGATGTAAACATTCATCATAAACACAAAGATATAATAATAATCTCTTTTATTATTGCCTCTTGGGCATATCTCCAACAGTCTCCCACTTGCACTAGAGTCAATAATCTAGATTACATGGTAAAATACCGAACACCCATGGCGTTCTGGTGTTGGTCATGCTTTGCTCTAGGGAGAGGTTTAGTCAACGGATCTGCTACATTCAGATCAGTGTGTACTTTGCAAATCTTTATGTCACCATCTTGGACATATTCGCGAATAGCATGAAAACGTAGCTTGATGTGCTTCAGCTTGCTATGTGACCTTGGCTCCTGTGCATTAGCTATGGCACCTGTGTTGTCACAGTAGATGGCCATCGGGTATAACGCACTGGGAACCATGCCAAGTTCAGTAATGAACTCCTTCATCCATATGCCTTCTTGTGCAGCCTCCGAAGCAGCTATGTATTCCGATTCAGTTGAAGATTTCGCCACAACGCTTTGCTTGGCACTCCTCCAGCTTATTGCAGCACCATTCAAAATAAATACGTATCCAGACTGTGACTTCGAGTCATCTGGATCGGTGTTCCAACTAGCATCAGTGTAACCGTTTACGACAAGCTATTCATCACCTCCATAAGAAAGAACCATATCCTTAGTCCTATTCAGGTACTTCAGGATATTCTTGACCGCTGTCCAGTGTTCCATTCCAGGATCACTTTGATATCTGCTAGTCAAACTAACAGCATGTGCTATATCCGGTCTCGTACACAGCATGGCATACATGATAGATCCTATGGCCGAGGCATAGGGAATTTTATTCATCTTTTCTCTATCTTTTGCCGTAGCCAGACTTTGAGTTTTACTCAAGGTCTTACCTAACAACATGGGCACGAACCCTTTCTTGCTCTCTTCCATTCTAAACTTCTTTAGAACTTTGTCTAAGTATGTACTTTGTGAAAGCGCTATTAGGCGTCTTGATCTATCTCTATAAATCTTGATGCCTAGAATATATGCCGCTTCGCCAAGATCCTTCATCGAAAAACTATTATTCAAATAGGTTTTGACGCTATTAAGAAGTTCTATATCATTCCCAATCAACAATATGTCATCTACATATAGTACTAGGAATACTACAGAGCTCCCACTCACTTTCTTGTAAATACAAGCTTCTCCATAAGTTTGTATAAATCCAAAGTTTTTGATTACTTGATCAAAACGTTGAATCCAACTTCGGGATGCTTGCTTCAGTCCATAAATGGAGCGCTGAAGTTTGCATACCTTGTCAGCATCTTTAGGATCGACAAAACCCTTGGGTTGTACCATATACAACTCTTCCTCAATGTCACCATTAAGGAATGCCGTTTTGACATCCATCTGCCAAATTTCATAATCGAAATATGCAGCGATTGCTAACATAATCCTCACAGACTTTAGCTTCGCTACTGGTGAGAAAGTCTCATCGTAGTCAACTCCTTGAATTTGTCGGAACCCTTTTGCGACAAGTTGAGATTTATAGACGGTAACATTACCATCAGCATCTGTTTTTCTTTTGAAAATCCATTTGTTCTCGACAGCCTTACGGCCATCCGGTAAGTCCACCAAAGTCCATACTTGGTTTTCGTACATGGATCCCATTTCGGATTTCATTGCTTCTAGCCATTTGTCGGAATCTAGGCTCACCATAGCTTCTTCATACGTCGCAGGGTCATCAGTGTTGTCCACCAACATGACGTTCAAGGAAGAGTCATACCACTCAGGAGTGGTACGAACCCTTGTTGACCTGCGAGGTTCAGTAGTAACTTCGTTCGAAGTTTCATGATCATCATCATTAGCTTCCTCTCCAGTTGGTGCAGGCGACACAGAAACATCTTCCGGTGCTGCGCTACTCTCAACTCCGAAAGAAGGTTCAATAACCTCGTCGAGTTCTACTTTCCTTCCAGTCACTTCTTTCGAGAGAAATTCCTTCTCCAGAAAGGATCCATTCTTAGCAACGAAAACTTTGCCTTCGGATCTATGATAGAAGGTATACCCAATTGTTTCTTTAGGGTATCCTATGAAGACGCATTTCTCCGCTTTGGGTTCAAGCTTATCAGGTTGTAACTTCTTTACATATGCTTCGCAGCCCCAAACTTTAAGGAACGACAACTTAGGTTTCTTACCAAACCATAATTCATACGGTGTCGTTTCAACGGATTTAGATGGTGCCTTATTTAAAGTGAATGTGGCTGTCTCTAATGCATAGTCCCAAAATGATAACGGTAAATCTGTAAGAGACAGCATAGACCGAACCATATCTAAGAGAGTTCGATTACGACGTTCGGACACACCATTACGCTGTGGTGTTCTCGGCGGTGTCAACTGTGGAAGTATTCCACATTTCTTTAAATGCATGCCAAACTCATAACTCAGATATTCACCTCCGCGGTCAGAACGCAGAAACTTAATCTTCTTGTTACGATGATTTTCCACTTCACTTTGAAATTCCTTAAACTTCTCAAAAGTTTCGGATTTATGTTTCATAAAGTAGACATACCCATATCTACTCAAGTCATCCGTGAAAGAGAGAACATAACGATATCCACCACGCGATGCTACACTCATTGGACCACACACATCGGTATGTATTATTTCCAATAAGTCTGTAGCTCGCTCCATTATTCCAGAGAATGGAGTCTTAGTCATTTTTCCCATTAGACATGCTTCACATCTTTCAAGTGATTCAAAATCAAGTGATTCAAGAAGTCCATCAGAATGGAGTTTCTTCATACGCTTCACTCCAATGTGACCAAGACGACAGTGCCACATGTATGTAGAATTATCATTCAATTTTATTCGTTTAGCATCTATGTTGTGAACATGTGTATCACTACTATCGAGATTCAGTAAGAATAAACCATTCATCTCAGGTGCATAACCATAAAAGATATTACTCATATAAATTGAACAACCTTTATTCTCAGACTTAAAAGAGTAACCGTCTTGCAATAAACAAGATCCAGATATAATGTTCATGCTTAACGCAGGCACCAAATAACAATTATTTAAATTTAAAACTAATCCCTATGGTAGATGTAGAGGGAGCATGCCGACGGCGATCACATCAACCTTGGAGCCATTTCCAACGCGCATCGTCACCTCGTCTCTTGCCAGTCTTCGTTTATTTCGCAGCTCCTGTTTCGAGTTACAAATATGAGCAACCGAACCAGTATCAAATACCTAGGCACTACTACGATTACTAGTAAGATACACATCTATAACATGTATATCGAATATACCTTTCTTCTTGATGTTGCCGTTCTTCAGATCCACCAGGTATTTGGGGCAGTTACGCTTCCAGTGACCAGCACCCTTGCAGTAGAAGCACTCAGTTTCAGGTTTAGGACCAGCCTTGGGCTTCTTAGCAGGTGCGGCAGCTTTCTTGCCGTCCTTCTTGAAGTTGCCCTTGTTCTTAGGCTTGCCCCGTTTCTTGAAATTGGTGGTCTTATTGACCATCAACACTTGGTGTTCTTTCATGATCTCCACTTCAGCAGTTTTCAGCATGGACGATAGTTCAGGCAACGTCTTGTTCATGCAGTGCATATTGTAATTCATCACAAAGTTCTTGTAACTTGGTGGCAGTGATTGGAGGACACGGTGAATCCCCAATTCATTAGGAATCGGTATCCCCAACTCTCGGAGTTTGTTTGCGTGCCCAGACATGGTGAGCACGTGCTCGCTAACGGAGCTACCCTCTTCCATCTTGCAGGTAAAGAACTTCTCGGAAGCTTCATAGCTTTCCATGGCCGCGCGAGTCTCAAATATGAGTTTGAGCTCCTTAATGATTTCAAATGGGTCATGGTGCTCAAAACATTTTTGAAGCTCCGATTCTAAATCGTACAGGATGGCACACTGAACTGTGGAGTAGTGATGTTTCCGAATGGCATAAACATTCTTTACGTCATCGGTGGCATCTTCTGCAGGTGGGTCACCTAGCGGTGCTTCGAGCACATAGGTCAACTGACCAGCCCTGAGGACGATCTTCAGCCACAAAACCAGTCTGTGAAATTGCTTCCATTGTTCTTAAACTTTTCTTTCTCTAGGAACGCATTGAAATTGATGGAAACGTTCGCCATAATCTACAACATATTTGCAAGTAGTTAAGACTAAGTTTATGATAAATAGTGTTCTAATTTAATTCTTAAATTAACTAGGTGAACTCCCACTCAAAACAACATCCCTCGCAGTTGTTTTAGTGATTACACGAACCAAATCCACTACACCAAGTCCGATCATCACGTGAGATGATGTAGCTTCATCAGCGAACAATCTTCATGTTCATCATATCAATCATATGACTCATGCTCTACCTTTTGGTATTCCGTGTTCCGAGACCATGTCTGTACATGCTAGGCTCGTCAAGATTAACCTTAGTTTCCGCATGTGCAAATCTGGCTTGCACCCGTTGTATGCACACGTAGAGTCTATCACACCCGATCATCATGAGATGCTTCGAAACGACGAGTCTTAGCAACGGTGCCAACTAAGGACGAACACTTTATTACTTGATATTTAGTGAGAGGGATCATCTTATAATGCTACCGTCGTGATCTAAGCAATACAAGATGCATAAAGGATTAACATCACAGGCAATTCATAATTTGTGTGATATGATATGGTCCTTTCTTCTTATGCCTTCGATCTCTATCTCCAAAGCACGGACATGATCTCCATCATCACCAGCATTGCGTCAAGGTCCGTGGCGCCGCTTCATGGTTGTCCATCTTCACTAGCAACTATTACAACTACTTGGAACAAAGCTATTACAAGATGAGTAGACACGCAGGTCTTAACAGAATTAAAGACAACCATTAGGCTCCTGCCGGTTGCCATATTACAACAGGGATCATTGCATACATCAAATACAATCACAATCACATGTAGGCCATATCACATCACAAAACCCCTGCAAAAACAAGTTAGACGCCTCTAATTTTCTTTGCATGTTTTACGTGGCTTGGGGCTTTCGACTAAGAACGCATCTTACCTACGAAACTGAACCACAACGTTGATACAAGTGCTATCAAGTGCAAAGTGTAGATTTGATCTATACTATGATGGAAGAGACAGACACCCGCAAAGCCACTTGTGCAATACGAGTTGCACGTCAAGCGTGGAGCAAGTCTCATGTACGGTGACGTGTAATGTTAGCCCGAGCCGCTTCATCCCACCATACCGCAAGATGCAAAGTACACACATAGCAAAAGACGGCACGAGCACCAACGCCCACAACCTCATTGTGTTCTACTCGTGCAATAGATCTACGCATAAACAAGGCTCTGATACCACTGATGGGTTCGTAGCATGGAAAACAAAAAATTTCTACCGCAAGAACGAACAAAACCCAGATCTAATCTAGATAAAAGCCAAGATCTAATCTACTAGACATGAGCAACGAGATAGATCGGTACTAACCCTCGTAGAACCGAAAGCGTTAACGAGATTAGATCTCGTGGATGATGTAGTCGATCACTTGCCGATCTCAAGATCGTGTGGACGATCCTTCCGGCGCCGCGTTCTGGCAGCGCTTCCGCAGACGGTCACATGTGCGGAGTCGAAGCAGACCTTCCTCTCCCTGTTTCAGCGAGCAGCGGAGGTAGTAGATCTTCTCCACGGAATCCCAGCAGCACGACGACGTGGTGGTGGTGGTGGAGATGAGAATTCTGCAGGACTTCGCCTATGCCTGTGCAGAAGAAACATGGAGGAGAGAGGCGGCTGAGATTGGGAGTTATGAGACAAGGTGCAAGAGGGGGCGCCCCTCCCTTCTATTTAAGGGAGGGAGGCGCGCCTGGGGAGGGGGAGTCCTAGTAGGACTCCCCTCCTTGGGCCGACGGTGGGAAGGGGGGAGGAATCCTCCTCCCCCACGAATCCATGTCTAGCCCCACTTGGACTCCCTTGATCCTTTCTTGGTTTTCAAGTAAACTCCAAGAAATCCTCTAGAACCTTCCAGAACATTCCGAAACCTTCTAGAATCTCCATGCAAACACTCTAGAACATTTCCTAACTTAGAAAATGATTCCCAATATATGAATCTTATTCTCCGGACCATTCCGGATCTCCTCGTGATGTCCCGGATCCATTCCGAGACTCCGAACAACATTCGGTCTCCAACGCAAATTCCATATCTACTTCAAACAACTTCGAACCTTAAGTGTGTCACCCTACGGTTCGTGAATATGCAGACATGATGAAGACACCTCTCTCATCAATAACCATCAGCGGGATCTGGAGATCCATAACGGCTCCCGCATACTCAACGATTACTTCGTGATCGATTGAACCAATTTACATACGAAACCAATTCCCTTTGTCTCGCGACATTCTACTTATCCGAGGTTTGATCGTCAGTATCTTCATACCTAGTCCTTCCTCGTTACTGATAAGTACTCTTTACTTGTTCCATGTTATGTCATCCCTTGTGACCTAGTCACATGCTTGCAAGCTATCTAGATGACATTCCACCGAGAGGGCCCAGAGTATATCTATCCGTCATATGGATGGACAAATCCCAATCTTGGTCTATGCGCTTCAACACATACTTTCAGAATACCCAATGACACCTTTATAACCGCCCAGTTACGAAGCGGCGTTTGATGTCATCAAAGTACCCATCCGGTGATGGTGATTAACATAACCTCATGGTCGAAGGATTAGGTTACTATGTATTTCAAAGCTTACAACAATACGAACTTAATGACTTGATCTTATGCTACGCTTACTATGGGTGTTTGTCCATCACATCATTCTCCTAATGATATAACCTTTTTATTAATCACATCCAATGTCCATGATCAGGAAACCATGATCATCAATCAATCAACAAGCTAGTTTAACAAGAGGCTTACCAGGGACTCTTTTATGTTTACAAAACACACAAGTATTAGTGTTTCCTAATAATACAATTATAGCATGGGATATAAACATTCATCATAAACACAAAGATATAATAATAATCTCTTTTATTATTGCCTCTTGGGCATATCTCCAACAGCGCGGGCTAGCCCTGGCCACGCCACCAGGTGGTGTGGGCCCCCTGGCCGCCCACCGACCTTGCATCTTCGCCTATAAGAAGCCTCCCGAAGCCAAAATCCTAAATCGTCCTGCCTCCAGCCATGAAAAGTTCCGCAGCGCCGCCGCCACCGAAAGGGAGATCCGGGGGATAGAAAGTCTCTGTTCCAGCACCCTGCCAGGACGGGGAAGTGCCCCCGGAGCCATCTCCATCGATCTCCACCGCCATCTCCATCACCGTTGTTGATTCCCATGATGAGGAGGGAGTAGTTCTCTCTCGAGGCTAAGGGTTCTACCGGTAGCTATGTGTTCATCTCTCTCTCTATGCATGATCATATTGTGATCATGAGCTTTTTAATCTAGTAGATCTACCTTGCTACTCAAGTGCTTTAATAGATCTCTACTCTCCCCATGTGTGTGAAAGTGACATCGTGCGCACCATGGTGGCACTTAGGCTAGAGATTACAAATACTTGTTATGAGTTACATTTAGAGTTGGATGTTTTTATGAAATTGTGGTGTTTATTGGACTCATCTAGTACTCAAGGTGACAGTGTGGGGTTTCTAGATGGGAAATATAAACTTTGAGGTGTGCTGTTATAGCCCTACCATCGATTAGAGTGTTCAACCGGAGAGTAGTTCAGCGTAGTATCATAAAGAAGAATATATTTATATGAGAGAGTGTTCACTAGTGAAAGTATGATCCCTAGGCCTTGTTTCTAAGCATTGAAACACCGTTTGCTACTATATCTGTTACATGTTTGCTTGCTTCCATCGTTATTTCAGTTTGCCTTTAGTCTCTTCCACACCATCAAGCTATTTCCTAACACCATTGTCTTATATCCATACCACTTGTATTTCACTATCTCTTCGCCGAACTAGTGCATCTATACACCTGACAAGTGTATTGGGTGTGTTGGGGACACAAGAGACTTCTTGTATCTTGATTGCAGGGTTGCTTGAGAGGGGATACCTTTGACCACTTCCTCCCTAAGTTCGATAAACCTTGGGTAATCCACTTAAGGGAAAACTTGTTGCTGTCCTACAAACCTCTACAGTTGGAGGCCCAACAACTGTCTACAAGAATAGAAGTGCGTAAACATCAAGCTATTTTCTGGCGCCGTTGCCGGGGAGGTAAGGTAAAAGGTATTCACACTGGAGGATTAAAGAAGAAGAACCTCCCACGGTAAACGCCTATTTTCTGACGCCGTTGCCAGGGAGGTAAGGTAAAAGGTACTCACATCCTCCGGTATGAGTGCTCGAAGTTATTTCCTTTAGATTCTGCAATTTTGTCTTTTGGTTTCTTGTTTTCACTAGTTAGGCTTAATGGAAAACAACAACAAAATTAGAGAGCTTTATAGTATTTATCTTGAGTTAGGACATGAAGTGTTTGAAGAAAAAATTAAAAAACCTATGGAACTTTATTTGCATGCTAATAACAATGTTGTTAGTATGAATTCTTTGGACACCATTATTGCTAATGCTATGGAAAGGCCTAAGCTTGGGGAAGCTAGTTTTTATGAAAATGATCTTTTTACTTCCCCAGCTTTGGAAGATAGTTATTCTATTGCTTATGATGATACCAAACCTCCAATATATGATGATTACAATGATGGATATGATATTTTCAGTCCACCTACTATTGAGGAGAAAATTAATGATTACAATATGCCTCCTATATTTGATGATTATGGTGATAAAAATAATAATGATAGCTATTTTGTTGAATTTGCTCCCACTACAATTAACAAGAATGACTATGTTTATGTGGGGAGTATTAATTCTTTTATGCATGTGGCTCATGATAAGAATGTTTTATGTGATAGTTATATTGTTAATTTTATTCATGTTGCTATTGAAAGTTATTATGAGAGAGGGAAACATGGTCCTATGCATCTCAATAATATTAAGTTTCCCCTCTTTATGTTGAAAGTCTTGAAGCTGCACTTGTTTTGCTTTCCTATGCTTGTTGCTTTGTGCTTTCATGACTTGTTTCTTTACAAGATTCCTATGCATAGGAAATGGGTTAGACTTAAATATGCTTTGAATTTGCTTCCTGATGCTCTCTTTCACTTCAATTCATATTTCCTATGTGAGCATCTTCTCAAACTATCAAGCCTAACTTAAAGACATTAAAGAAAAGTACTTATTGGGAGATAGCCAAAAGTTTTAGATGAGTCTTGGAAGTTATTACTTCAGTAATAACCGCTCCTTATCCTTTTTATTTGCCTTTTGTGCCAAGAGTAACCTCTAATGAGAGTGAAGTAATGATTGGGAAAGTTGCTATCCCGAAATAGATTCTTCTGCTTCACCGTAAAAATTCCTGAGAGAGCTCTGTATGTCGGAATGAGCTGTAATTTTTCTTCTTCTGCCCCAGGTTGTTATCTAACTTTCGTTAGTTCAACACTTTTTTATTTGAGCAACAGAAGGTCTTCGAAAAAATTCGTCTTTACCTGCTGGTCTGTTTTGACAGATTTCTGCCATTTTCTGCATTTGCTTCTTGTTGGTTCCTTCTTGAGTTCTTTTGGGGAATTGAGCTTTTTGAGGGAAGTGCTACAGTAGCTAGTGTTCTAATGGAAGTTTATTTGGTGTTAGAACTGAACCTTGAGACTTATTTATCTTAAGTGCACTAATGTTGCTAATGAGATTGTGTGAAGTTTTGTATGAAGGGAAAATTTCAGGTGTATGGAAGGAATGAGTAATGAGATGAAGGATGGACTAAAGCTCAAGCTTGAGGATGCCACGCGTGTCACCCCAAGAAATATCCAAGAAGTACAAGTGTCAAAACTTGGGGATGCCCAAGGCATCCCCTTCTTCATCAATAAAAATCACAGGTTCCTTCCAAACGCTTCATTTTTATTGTTTCATGCACAGTTGTGTTGTTCTTGGAGCATCTTCTTTTTCGTTTTTGTTTTGGTTTTTAGTTTGCTTGGTTTGCTTAGTTTTCTGAATAAATTGGTTGGACCCCCCTCTTTCATACATTGGTTTGCAAATAGTTTGGTTTGGTTTGGAAAAGAGTAGGAAAGTTAATGCTTATGTGGTAAAAAGAGCTTGTTTTTGACTGTGGCCTATGCTTTGTCATGCCATGCTTGATATTGTTTTGGCTTTATGCTTAGTATTCTTTGCTGTAGCATGACTTGTTATAAACAATTGAGATTGCTTAATGTGCCTTGGATGAATCATGCGTTGTATTAGCATATTAAAGCATAGTATAGTGGTATTCTCCTTTGATGCTTTATTTGGGTTGACTTGGCGCATGCTCACACCATGTTATGACTATCTCAAGTCACCATAGCCTTTATGATCCTTTAGTTTTCCACTTGTAGTATCACTTTATGCTTTGATCAATGATGTTTTGTCGCTCTGCATGATTATGACCATTATTGCTCTCTTAGTTTGTCGCTCCCAGTCTTTTGCTAGCCTCCACAACAAAGTATGAGTTTCACTCATGCATCCAACTCCTTAAACCAAGTTATTCCAAAGAGTCCACCATACCTACCTACTAGCTTATGCTATTCCAAGTATATTCATGCTTTTGTTTACCTTCCACTTGTTATGAGAAAACTAGTGATTAAAGCTCTCACGAACTTGATGGCACACTTTACTTTACTTGCCCTTAATAAACTTGAACCATTGTGTCGTCTAAGTTGTATATGCTTGCACTTATTTGTTGGGAATTAGCAGAACCATGCTTTCATGGGGAACGCTTTCAACATTGCACTTGGTACTTGTACCTAGTTGATATCATGCTCTTTTGTATATGGATGTCGTCGGTGTGAAATTAAAGGGGAGCTTGTAAGTCCATGGAGTTATGAATATGTGTTAAAGAAACGCCTGGGCCGCTGGTCTAATCCATGCTGATATGGTGGAAACCTACAACGTAACCATAATGAGCTGTCTATGAAGCATTCTTCTTATAAAAAAAGAGTCCTATATTGAGAAAAAAGAGAAAAAAAGAGATACTATGAAAAGAGGAAAGAGAGAAAAAAGCACCATATTCCCATGGTAAATAAGAAGAATGCTGAGATGCTCGTTGTCTGCTTGCCTTGTCATTTTGATATGGGGAATCTTCCGTATCATCGGGCAAGGGGTACCCCATTGGCGGTTCTCTATGATACACATGTACTGACGATGACAAGAACTTACCGGTGACTAAACTTGAGTAGCATGAGGAGCGACCCTCGTATACAAGGGACATGAGATTTCTGACTTATACTTCGTCAAGCATGTACACCATAGGTTGTTCACTTTAACCTTAATCACTTCAAGATGCTTATGATAGGGGCAATGAGAGCTGAAAGCTATAACTACCATAATTTTTGGAAGCTCTTTATGAGACTTGAATCCCTACTTCCTTTTACAAAGGCCTTTCTTCCACCATTATATTGAGTCTCCACCTTCTATCTTTTTGCACCTACTTTGAGAGCATAGTGGCCATTCTTAGTTCTATGTGCATTGTCCCAAGACTAGTTGATTGATGCATAACTTGATATTGCTTGTTTTAAACTATTTGTATCTAGTCACTCTTATGAACTTTGAAGGTGTCATATGCATTTATGTTTGCTACTCTATGAGGGACAAGTTGAATGCTACTATGCTATGTTTTCTTTATGTGAAACAAACAAACGTCTTGCAAAGCATTGTTATTTATGAATCTTTTGTTTGTGCCTTTTCATGTTGCAACATAGTTGCTTTGCCTTATTGCTAGAACTTTGTCTTTCATGTTATGATTGAAGTACTATGATCCCAACTTTGAATGTTTTACAAATAATTTGATCAAGTTTATGATCGTGCATGTCACCTCAAAAATTATTCTTTCTTTTTATCACTTACCTACTCGAGGACGAGCAGGAGTTAAGCTTGGGGATGTTGATACATTTCAAATGTATCTATAATTTTTGATGTTCCATGCTTGGTTTTATCTACTTTCTTATGTTTTGTCCACACTTTGGAGTATGTTTCATATGATTTCTTGGACTAACCTATTAACAAGAGCCACAGTGCTAGTTGCCTGTTTTCTGTTGTTTTTGGTTCCAGGAAAGTCAGAAAATCAATATTTTCGAAATTGGACCGGACAAAAGCCAAAGTTGATATTTTCTTGGAAGATTCACGGAGCCAGAAGGAGACATGAAGGGGGGCACATGGTGGCCACACCATGTGGTGGCGCGGGCTAGCCCTGGCCGCGGCACCAGGTGGTGTGGGCCCTCTGGCCGCCCACCGACCTTGCCTCTTCGCCTATAAGAAGCCTCCCGAAGCCAAAACCCTAAATCGTCCTGCCTCTAGCCACGAAAAGTTCCGCAGCGCCGCCGCCACCGAAAGGGAGATTCGGGGGACAGAAAGTCTCTGTTCCGGCACCCTGCCGGGACGGAGACGTGCCCCCTGGAGCCATCTCCATCGATCTCCACCGCCATCTCCATCACCGTTGTTGATTCCCATGATGAGGAGGGAGTAGTTCTCTCTCGAGGCTAAGGGTTCTACCGGTAGCTATGTGTTCATCTCTCTCTATGCATGATCATATGATCATGAGCTTTGTAATCTAGTAGATCTACCTTGCTACTCAAGTGCTTTAATAGATCTCTGCTCTCCCCATGTGTGTGAAAGTGACAGCGTGCACACCATGGTGGCACTTAGGCTAGAGATTACAAATACTTGTTATGAGTTATATTTGGAGTTGGATGTCTTTATGAAATTGTGGTGTTTATTGGACTCATCTAGTACTCAAGGTGATAGTGTGGGGTTTCTAGATGGGAAATATGAACTTTGAGGTGTGCTGTTATAGCCCTACCATCGATTAGAGTGTTCAACCGGAGAATAGTTCAGCGTAGTATCATAAAGAAGAATATATTTATATGAGAGAGTGTTCACTAGTGAAAGTATGATCCCTAGGCCTTGTTTCTAAGCATTGAAACACCGTTTGCTACTAGATCTGTTACATGTTTGCTTGCTTCCATCGTTATATCAGTTTGTCTTTAGTCTCTTCCACACCATCAAGCTATTTCCTAGCACCATTGTCTTATATCCATACCACTTGTATTTCACTATCTCTTCGCCGAACTAGTGCACCTATACACCTGACAAGTGTATTGGGTGTGTTGGGGACACAAGAGACTTCTTGTATCTTGATTGCAGGGTTGCTTGAGAGGGGATACCTTTGACCACTTCCTCCCTGAGTTCGATAAACCTTGGGTAATCCACTTAAGGGAAAACTTGCTGCTGTCCTACAAACCTCTGCACTTGGAGGCCCAACAACTGTCTATAAGAATAGAAGTGCGTAGACATCACATCACAATACCCGTACTCTGAGGCAGTTCCTACAACTTTCTAGCCGTTGGAATATGCCTGACCGGAAGTTTTGGTGCGCCGTCGATAGTACCGATGGTGACGTGGAACTAGGAAATGGCTCGATTTGAAGGGCCTATTTAAGGACCCTTCTTCCTCCTCCCCACCTGACTCTTCAACATTCTCTCGCCTCCATTAATTCTAGAGTTCATTCTTGCTAAATCTCTCCCTACCCATTCAAAACTCTTGATCTTTTGGGGAGTGAGAGAAGTGACCTAGATCTACACTTGCACTCAAGGAAATTAGATTCCTCCCACCCATACTTTGTGGATCTTGTTACTCTTGCGTTCTTAGAACCCTAGATGGCGTAGGACGTCCTCAAAGCTCGGGCGTATGTTGTGAAGCTTCGTGGAGTCGTTGAGGACACTCCAATTGAGTTGTGAAGATTTCGCTTGACCTTGTTGTAAAGGTTTTGGTTGGTGCCTTCAAGGTCATCGGTTAGTAGAAAGTGAGCTCGTCTTTGTGGTGAGTTCACCGAAGAAGAAGGTGAGGTCTTTGTGGCGCTTGGATGACCTTGTGTAGCCCTAACACTTCTCCAATATAGACGTAGTTCCTTAAAAGTGAACTAGGGGAATTATATCTCCGTGTCTCCTCGCCAGTTTACTCGCTCCTCTTATTTATTACTTGTCCTTACCGCTTTGCTACTTGTTGTTGTTCTCTATATATAAGATTGTTCACCTAGTTGTACCTCTAGAGAACTTACCTTTATGCGAAGCCTAAAATTGAAAAAAAGATAAAAATTGGTAGTCTTCTTTTCACCCGCCTCTAGTCGACCTTAGTTGGTCCTTTTATGGTGGGAAGGGAAATTCTGGACACAACTTGATAAACGATATGGTAAGAAACAAAAGAAGTGTGATAAACAACTTAAGATAAATAGCACGAGAATGAAAATCTGAACAAAATTTGGTACCTATCATGCATCCTCAATCACCTTCTGCTGGAAATTTAATGAAGCTGCAATACCCAAGAACAGACACGGTTGCAAGCAGTGGAGCAACAGCATCCAGGCGACACCTCCTTCCCATGAGACATCGTCACATGGAGGGTCGCATGGTGGCCCGCAGCGCAGTGGCTCACGCTTGGGTAGTGGCGTGTGAAACGGCGGCAAGCAGCGCAGAGGAGGGTAGGGCTACATGACGGGCGATGGAGGGCCGCCCAGGATGATTGGGGATCCACGAGCGCCGAGCGAGAGATGAGGGTGGTGAGGAAGCTTCGCTGTTGCTGCAACTCCTCATCCTTCGCCACACATCTTAATTTAAACTTGTTGAAAACAAAAACAATAATCTAAATTCACCTGGATAGAGAATTGAGCTATGAGCGGGCTAGGACGCAATCAAGGGAGCGAGTAAGATTAGCGGAAAATTGCTCCTGGTTTGTACCTTTATGGCGAGCGGAGGGGCGGCGAGGAGGCGACCGAGGCAGTGGGTCGTCACGGAGGCGCCCATTGCCGGACCTCAGGTGGAGCCAGAAATTGTGCGCATGGGGCGTATGGCTTCCGGGTCAAGACGCACCTCCCCTCCCCTCCCTTCTCGGTTGTCCTTCCTCCTCCCATCCCGGAGGGTCCTCAGGTTCCACTATATTCATGTTTATCCCGACCGCCATCCATACTCCCTCCCCCGATTTCTGAAACCATAGGGAGGAGGCCATGGAACCGCCGGAGATCGTAGAGGAGGTGCCCGAGGCATAGGGCAGTGGGGCGGAGGTGCGGGCACATGCGAAGCTTTTTTATGTGGGGACGCGGCGGCGCCTGGAGAGGAGGCGGCGAGGTAGCAAGTGAGGGATAAGAAAATCCTGATGTATATCAGGCCGGATGTGGCGCCGGTTTACGTCGGACATTAGTCGGACATTAGTTCAACTACTACGGTAGTACTAGAATTAATGTTTAGGTGTGCGCTATGCTAGATTTGGTGATTTTGTATTGAAGAAAAAAATGTTCAAAACCAGACATACAATTGTTATCCTAAGAAAACTAGTCAAACTTTCCATTTTGGGGTATGTAGTGTGTTCGGACAAATATGTCATGAAATTGTAATGGTACCGAGAAAAACACATTCTGGCTATATGTTTTGGGAAACACCGGAAAATAATAACCGATGTCTTAGAGCATCTTCACTCGTTGGCCGTTTCTAGGCCGAAATTCGGACCTAAATAGTGCCGGATGGACGAAAGTTTCGGCCTGGGAATAGCCGATTTCCCACTCGCGTTCCCAGGCCGAGTTCCCAGGCGAAGCGAAAAACATCTACATTTTCAAATTTTCTCGTTCCCGCGGCGAAATCGTGGCCATAGGGTGTTCAACAGAAGTACGCCCAAAGTAGTTCGACCATCGAATTATTACAGAACAAGATAAAATGGTCAGCGATCAGTCATCGATGGGGGTGATCTCCTCCGGCGTGTCCGGTGCGACGGGATGGGCTCGTCGGTGTTCCTGCCAGTCGACTGGTTGGAGGAGGTCGAAGTGGGGCTCGGCGAGGGCATGACGGCGGAGGTGTTCGGCGTAGAGCTTGGCGCGCTCTCAGCGTTGTCCTTCTCGAGGATGTCCTTTCGCCAGGCCAGATACCAGGCCTTGACATCCGAGCTCATCGCCGAGGTGTCTTCGCCGCCCATGAGAAACTGTAGATCAGTGTTCCTCTTCTTGGCGGCAAAGTTCGCTTTGAGGAGGTCGAGCTTGCGGTCTTGGTTTTGTAGCAGCTGCGCCCACCTCTGCTCGGTCTTCTCCTCCCTCTTCTTGGTATGGACCTTCGTATCGGCGATGCACCTCTCGATGGACTCCTGGAGGCGCTCGACGGGAGGTCCTGTGGCTTTGAGCATCTTCACCTTCTTCTGGCCGAGCTCTGGCCTTCCTTCACCGGCAGCAGGTGGAGGGGCCACCGGGTTGTACACGCCGTCCTTCGTCTTGCCGAGGGTGAGCCGAGTATCCGCCCATTTCTGGCAATGCTCGATTGCAGGGAACACGTGATAGAACTTGAACTCCGTCTCGGTGTCAGCCCGGTACATGCCGAGTATGCGGAGAAGCTGCAAAGTCAAGGCAAAGTGTGTCAGCATAGGCATGAAGAAGTGCCTTCAGCTAGTGTTCGACGTAGTACTTTGGCATCCATGCTCTCGCGACCTCCTCGAGAAGACTGTGCCACTTGCTGCACGCCTGTTGGATGAGTCCCCAGTGGTTGGTCATTGCTTTCTCGCCGCGCTCCATGTGGATTTTGTTGTACTTCAGATCACAAAGGTTACGTTCGTTGAACGCCAGCTTCACGCGCTTCCAATAGTTGTCTGAATTTTGGTTGGCGCTGGTGATCGGGTCCATGCTCACCGATTTCCAGGCGTCGGCGAGGCAAAGGTCCTCAGTCGGCGTCCACTTGATGCGGGGCTCGGTCACCGAGGTGCCCACCTTCTTCTTGCCTTTGCCTTTGCCCTTCGCCGAAGCCAGGCCAACGCCTTCCTCTTCCTTGTCTATCTAGGTCTGCTCGGCGAAATCCTGGGACTCGATGCCGTGTTCGGCGTCGGCCCGAGACTGTTCCTGGGTGTAGAAGACGGCGTTGCAGGCCGAGGCGGCGACCGAGAACGATGAAATCGGTACGGAGGAGAACGATGAAATCGGTACGGAGGAGAACGATGAAATCAACACGGGTAATAATAATATAAGTGATCATGATATCGTATTTGATTTATCTCCTACAAAATCTGCTAGTGTTGATTTGGAACCAATTAGTGTGGATATTTATGATCCGGCATCGAGAAAAAGTTTTTGGAAGAGATTGATATTGATTCCATTGTCAGTGACTTCGTTTTTAGGAATACACAGAGAAATTTTGAAGGTAATATGTAAATATTTTTATTTTTATATGAATAATGCAAATAGGTATACTTAAAGTATTTATTTTTCATCATTTTATACGTGTATATAAAAAAAATAGCAAGGGGCCCTAAATTTTATTTTCGCCCCGGGCTCCTAAATTCTCAGGACCGACCCTAAATACGCATAGAGACGGTGTCCTAGGAACGCGAGTGGAGATGCTCTTAGCAAATTTCCCTTTACTCGGTTACTTTCAAAGTTACTTTCAAGTTCTCTCTCTAAAAAAAAGTTACTTCGAAGTTCCGAACAAGCAAATACAGACTCCACCTGTCTAGTGCGCATCGTTAATCCCCATTTTGCCATCGCCGTCAGCGTTCTGCCTCCGCAATCTGATTCGCAAGTGGCCGGCAATCCTCACCCACCCACCAAATTATCCCTCTCTGCTCCGACTCCGAGGGCGATGCCGGCCGGCCAGCCACAAGCGCACGAGCCCGACGGCGGCGGCACGAGCCACTCCAACAACCACCGCGCCTACTCGCCGCCTCCCGCCGCGCTCCCGGCGGAGCTGGTGCCGGCCTACCCGCCGCCGGAGTCGGAGGACGACGAGTCCTGGGTGTGGACCCAGATCAAGGCGGAGGCCCGGCGCGACGCGGACGCGGAGCCGGCGCTGGCCTCCTTCCTCTACGCCACGGTGCTCTCCCACCCGTCCCTGCCACGCTCCCTCTCCTTCCACCTCGCCAACAAGCTCTGCTCCTCCACACTCCTCTCCACGCTCCTCTACGACCTCTTCCTCGCTTCCCTCACCGCGCACCCTTCCCTCCGCGCCGCCGTCGTCGCCGACCTCCTCGCCGCACGCTCCCGTGACCCCGCCTGTGTCGGATTCTCCCACTGCCTCCTCAACTTCAAGGGCTTCCTCGCCATCCAGGCGCACCGCGTCGCGCACGTCCTCTGGGCGCAGAACCGCCGCCCGCTCGCGCTCGCGCTCCAGTCCCGCGTCGCGGACGTCTTCGCCGTCGACATCCACCCCGCCGCCGTGGTCGGCAAGGCCATCCTCCTCGACCACGCCACCGGCGTCGTCATCGGCGAGACCGCCGTCGTCGGCGACAACGTCTCCATCCTCCACCACGTTACCTTGGGTGGGACTGGCAAGGCGGTCGGCGACCGGCACCCCAAGATTGGGGACGGGGTGCTGATAGGCGCGGGGGCCACCATCCTCGGCAACGTCATGATTGGAGCCGGGGCCAAGATTGGGGCAGGGTCCGTGGTGCTGATAGATGTGCCGGCGAGGAGCACTGCGGTGGGGAACCCTGCCAGGCTGCTCGGACGGAGGAAGAGTGATGGTGAGAAGGAGGAGGACATGCCCGGAGAGTCCATGGATCACACCTCCTTCATACGGCAGTGGTCCGACTACACCATCTGAGGGGGCCATTGTCCAAGGTCTATTACTCACCCTCTGTATCAGTAGTCCTCATGTACTAGTTGTTCTGTTTTTTCCCGCTTGTGGATGAACATGAACTGTATTGTAGTGTGTATGATCAATTGTTTCTTCAGCTGAGTGGCAATGCTCGGATACTGATAGCAGACGATTGACAGATGAATAATTTTGTAATCAACAGTAGGTTTGGTTGTCTGATGCTTTTCTTAGAACAAAGAACATGGATTAATCAAGCTTCAAGTACAGAGTGTGTGAAGCTAGATTTATCTTCTAGACGTCTCTCCGTTCTCCATTTTGTGCATGTTTTCTAAAATTTTGGAATTGCTGTGTTGTGCACTCACCAGTACAAAAAGTTAAGAAAATACAATCACTACTTTTGCAAGTCAAGTATCAATATTCATGACCCATTTCAACTACAATGATGTCACAGAATGTAGTGATGCAGATATGTGGCACACATGTTTTCAGGCCCCAGTTTCATCACTTCACATGACATTAGAACTGGATAGATTAGACCAGATCCAGAGGAGCACCCACACTTAACATCCATAGCTATGGAGCTAGCCCTAGAGATGCGAGGATCTTTCACAACCGCATACCATGTTGCTGCCATACTAAGAGAAAATCTCAGTGCTCAGTTCTGTCGCATGGTTCTCAGACATGTTAGGCAGCACAAGCAGAAGAATATCTTGTTGTTAGGTGACTATCCTGTTGAGGAAGATCACCCTCGATATGGTTGGAGCATGACGAAAACACGGCGATGTTCTGAGGATATCAAGTTCGTTCTGCGACGTGGAGACAACCAAAAAGGGCCTGCTGATCATGGCGAGGTTCCAATGATACCAGTGGAGGATCTTCTATCCGGGAACTGGAGCACTATGCCGCCCAAATTTGAGGTCTTGTGCTGGAGGTCCCTCATACCACCTTACTATACCTACATATATGCTTGTGAGTTTGTGCAGCACGAGAACACCACGCCATAGCTCTGTTCTTATCTACTCGATTTATTAAAGCTTACCAGATTGCCATGTATTCCCTCTCCTGCAAATTACTTGAAGTCCTAAAGTCAACCTTCTTTAACTTGATCAAGTCTATAAAAAATATCAAATATCTTCAACACATTATTAGTTTCATCATAAAATAAATTTCCGTACTATATATATTTGAATTTGTAGATATTACACATTTTCTTAGATTTGGTCAAATATAGAGAAGTTTGAGTTAGGACAAAGCTAAATGATTCGGAGGAGAGGGGGTGTTAGACATTCTTGCTTGCTTATCTAAATATGGGTGCTTCATCTGAGTTGTTGTGGTTCTTGGCTGATCTATCTTATATTAAGAGTATATTGTACTCGGCACCTAGTGGGCAGTAGCTCATCAGGTGGGGATCCCTAATTACTGGTTGCTTCCTTGTGTTTGTAATGACTTGCATACTGTTCACATCAATAAACAAAGTCCGTGCAAAATCTAGTGTACATTTCTTCAGATCCTTACTCACTGTTCAGATAAATTAGCTGATATAGCATTGTTTTTCAACGACTCGAAAAGCCCGTTTTTCCATGATGCTAGTTAACAATGTCTTGCAGCGTCAAGTACTGAAGTCTCCACACACTTTAGGAAGCACATGCGGAAGAATATCTTGTTAGGTGTGTGTCAGCCTCCGTATATTTGGAACATGGTCAAAACAGAGAGAGGTTCTGAGGATCTCAAGTTCTTGCTGCTACCAAAAAGGGCCTGCTTCTCACTCTCACAGCGAGGTTTCCGAGGATATCAGTGGTGGATCTTCTGTCTGGGACCTGGGAGATATGCTGCAGGGCAAATTTGAGGTGTTGTCATGGCAGTCTCTCATACCACCGTGGTATCTACGCAGTTGATTGTGAGTTTGTCTGGCGTGGGAGTCCGTACCACAGAATAGAGGAAGAGAAGCGGTCTTTGGGACCGCGGTGAGTCTGGTGACATTTGCTTTGAGTTATTGGTGGTTCTCTTCTTGTCTACTGGTCATGGCTTGAACATATCAGTAGGTAGGCGAGACTTCCCTGCATCTACATGTTGGTGCTTGATTTGATTGATATTACATTGGAGTATATTGTAATTAGCACCCAGTAGCTCATCATGTAAGGCTCCTCATTGCTGATTGTGTTTGTAAGTATACAATGCATATAATCTACTTCCCAATAAACAAAGCCTCCATATAATCTACTTTCCACAGGTATACAGTGCATGTTATGTATTCAAGGATTTATTTGTTTGGATTTTCTGAAACTTCGAATTCCATTTTCAAAAATAAAATAAAAAGCAGAGCTCCAGTGTTGTCAGGTGCCACAAATCCTCTCTCCACATGATGCTATATCCATATACAACAGGTAGTTGCTACTTACTTGAGGTATTTTACTGAATTAGCCTGATAACATTTTGTCAATTTACCAATTTTCTGCTATTTGATAGATGGCAAGTGTTAGAAGCGTCCAAAGTGCTGCAACTGGAATCACCCGGTGGATTATCCCTCTGATTGTGATGCTCTGTCCCTGGGTGTCCTCTAAAAAACACACAGATCCTCATAATCAACTGGTGCAGCCTCTGCAGATCCTACCAGCAGTTTCGTGCTAGTTGCACTTCTCAGCCATGATGCTGGTTAACAGTGTATTGCAGAAGAAAACAGCACTCATGACAGCCTGGGCAGATCAGAGAACCTGCATGTTCTGCCACAAAGATCAGTACCCAGGTGAAAATTCACGAAAAAAGTTCGGGCTAGCAAGATGAAACAGCAGTCGAAACAACACTGTCAGCGAACACAGCCACCGCCATAGTGTGTGGGCGTTGGAAAAAAATGGAAGAGGGCTGTGATCTGACTGTTGATCCCAGCCGAAAAGACGTGCAATGTCAAGTTTCCACCATTTCTAGATCAAACACAAATACTTTTCTTCTGTCAAAACAATGTCGCCTTCGTTGGCTTGGTCAATGAAGACTAGGAAAGCATCCATTTTCTGAAACTTTATAGTAGAACAATTGCCTTCTGAAGCTCGTCTGACTATTCCAAGTCATCCAGTCAGGAACTGCCTAACTCTGTGCTCAGAGCACCATCTTCCATTGACGGACTGCGAGAGGTTCTTGTTTGTTCGTGCTTCACAATGGAGGCACTCATTGCTGCGGTTCTTAGTGATCTTGTCAGTAGAGTTATATCCTTCGTAGCCGACAAGTGCCGCGAGAAGTCAACCCCTGAGGAGGATCTGCAGAGGCTGCGTCAGCTGCTTCTGAGGATATCTGCCATTGTCGAGGAGGCTGAGGGGCGGCATGTCGCAAACCAAGGGATGATCCACCAGGTTAGTGCCATGAAAGAGCAAATGTTCAGAGGGTACTTCCTTCTCCACGCCTTCAGGTGCAGAGAGAAGACAACCGAGGACAACAAGGTGAGGCTTGCTCAATCCAAATTTAATCCGGCTAAGCGCTTTCGTCTCCTTTCTAGCGAAACTCAAACTGTGAGCATCTCAATTGGTAGAGACAACAGTAAAGAGTTGAAACGGGTTGTTCTTGCTCTAGAGAGCATGTTTGTTGATATGAAGGAGTTCGCTATATTTCTCATGAGCTACCCTCGCATGTACAGACAACCTTATGGGGCATATTTATTTCTGGACAAATGCATGTTCGGCCGCCAAATGGAGAGAGAACAAGCCATCAGCTTCCTGCTACATGCTGAGCCTCTAGGGAATGGAAAATTTGGTGTCCTTCCAATTGTTGGTCCTGCACTTGTTGGGAAGAGCACTCTTGTGGAACATGTTTGCAATGATGAGCGTGTGCGCAATCACTTCTCCTTAATATTGCTCTACAGAAAAGATGACCTTACGAATGAAACGGCAACGACTTTTCGAGATCATTGTGTGATTAAGCATCAAAGTAGGGCCTCAGGCAAAGAAAGGTCGTTGGTTGTCATTGAGCTCATAGGGGATGTGGATGAAGGGGCATGGAGGAGGCTGCTGCACACTTCTGAAAGATGCATGGCACATGGGAGCAAAATCATAATCACCAGCCGCTCAGAGAAGATGGTCAGTGTTAGAACAACGGTTGCCATCAAGCTAAATTTTCTGTCTAAAGAAGCTTACTGGTATTTCTTTAGGATGCTTGTGTTTGGTCGGGCGGATCCGGAGGAGCACCCGAAATTAACATCCATAGCTATGGAGCTAGCCCTTGAGATGCGCGGATCTTTCATGTACGCATATCAAGTTGCCGCCTTACTAAGAGAAAATCCCAGTGCTCTGTTCTGGCGCAGGAGTCTCACACACTTCAGGCAGTACAACCAGAAGAATATCCTGTTATTAGGTCAATCTCCAGTGGACGAAGATCAGCCTCGGTATATTTGGAGCATGGCCAAAAGAAGGCAAGGTTCTGGGGATCTTAAGTTCTTGCTGCTCCATGGCGGCTACCAGAAAGGGTCTGCTTCTCACGGCGAGGCTCCAAGGATATCTGTGGTTGATCTTCTGTCAGGGACCTGGGGCGCTATGCCGCGAGGCAAATTTGAGGTCTTGGCCTGGAGGTCTCTCATACCACCGTACTACATCTACACATCTGATTGTGAGTTTGTCCAACACCAAAGCATTACCACAGCATAGAGGTGGAAGAGAAGCGCTATTTGGCACTGGTGACATGGCTTCGAGTTACTGGTTGTTTTCTTGTTGTCTACTGGTCATGGCTCAACATATCGGTAGGTAGGCAGGTGAGACTTCTCTGCATGTTCGAGCTCGGTTGAGTTTCTGTGGTTCTTGACTGGTTGATATTATATTGGAGTATATGTAATTAACATCCAGTAGCTCATCATATGTAAGGCTCCTCAATTGCTGATTGTGTTTGTAAGTATACTCTTCATCTTAATAAAATTTTGCAAAAGCCTCCGTATACAATCTAGTTTACATCTCCTCGGACTATATTTTCACTATTTTGGACAATGGTGATTCATCTTGCGTTGTTCCAGCACTTGAGAAGCCTATTTGATACAACCCATATATCAGCTAACTCAGTTATTGATACGATTCAGTTTAAAGCCAGCGATATTTATGTGCCAAAGTTTGAGACAAAATCCAGTGAATGTTTCCGCAGGCTCTGTTGCCTGGAGCTGACGTCAAATAAATTTGTCACTAGATTTTAGTTGATCCAACTTATATGGTTCAGAAATCAGGCAACTAACTGGTAATAAGTGGATTTCTTAGCTACACCTATGCCAGCGTTTGATGATGGTAAACTTATCCAACGGGCCTGGCAAATTTAGGTGGAAAGTAACAACGTCAGGAGACTTTACTGTGAAGTCTATGTACACGGATCTTATCAATGGGCACGTAAGATTTCTCCGAACATACTTTGAAAGCTCAAAATCCCACTAAAGATAAAAATATTTACGTGGTTCTTAAAAAAAAGGTCTTGCTTTCTAGAGACAACTTGGTTAAAAGAAATTGGATCTGGAGTGAAAATGTGAATAAGCCTAAGTAGAACCTCGCCTGCAGGTAGCCCCTTTGTTTTTCTTAAACTTCAAAAATTGAGTCTATTTTTTTAAAGAAAATCGGGAAAAAACATGGGGATGTAGCCAACCATGTATTTTATCAGTGTGTAGATTTTCAGCTTGAAATATTTCGTATTTTGGGCTCAGCAAACATGGCAAAACCGTACAAAATGATAAAATCTTCACTTTAGTCTATTGTTTAACACTGTTCACCAAGGACAAAAAATCGATTTGTCATTTTTGTTGTGTCTAAAATATAACGTATTTGGAGCTCAAATTGTAAATAGAACACATAGTGGGGAACACCAAGTACTTTTTTAAAAAACTGTTTGAATCTTTTGAAATGCGCGCTTTTGAAATTTCAAAAACAGGCTCCGTGGAGCTCGGGAGCCACCACGCCTCTCTCATGAAAAATGCTACTTCTGTGACTCGGAGGAGATAGTGGAACATCGATTTCTTCCATATCCTTTTTGCTCGTCTAGCTTGGCGAATTGTTTATTATACCTTTAATATTCCACCACCAACTAGTATCACCAATATGTTTGGTAATTTATTAAATGTCATAAACAAGAAAAATAAAGCTAGGATATGTATACGTGCTTTGGCTTTATGTTGGTCAATATGAAAATGCAAGAACAATATAGTTTTTAACAACATTGGATCGACTATTTTTTGGCAGGTTATTCATATGTCTGTTCACTAAGCTATGGCAAATCCTTGGGAAATAACTCCGATGGGCCTTTCCTATTTTCGGAGGACTAGCTTGAATGTATGATTATTGGATGCAACTTATTGCTCATGGTTGCTCGGGATATCTTCTAGCTGGCTGACGGCATATATGATACTAAATGGTTAGAATGCTCATCCTTATGTTTAATTTTCGTTGCTTAATTTTTTTTTTGAGGAATTCGTTGCTTAATATTTGTATCGGATGGATTCATACTTGCCCCTCTCGGTGACAAGTAATTGTGCTGGCGGCGGGTTAAAAACGGAAGAGGGCTGTGAACTGTGTTGTGACTGTTGATCCCAGCAGAAGAGACATGCGATGCGTCAATTTTCCATTATTTCCAGACAAAAAATATATACTCCTACTTTTCTTCGTCAAAACAATGCCGCCTTCATTGGCTTGGTCAATCAAGACCAGGAAGGCACCCATTTTCTGAAATTTATAGAGCAGTCGCCTCTCCCAAGCTCTCGTCATGAACTAGTACCTAACTGCATCGTGCTCAGAGCACCATCTGTCCAGTGACGGGCTGCGAGAGATTCTTGCTTGTTCGTGCTTCGTAATGGATGCACTCATTTCTGCAGTTCTCAGTGATCTTGCCATAGTGAAGGAGTCTGAGGGTACATGCCGTAGTCGACCTGCATGCGCTGCCACAAAAAGGTCAGTACCATAACTGAAAATGATCAACACAAATAATTCGAGCTAACAAGATGAAAAAAGAAACGTCTGGAAGAACACAGTGAGCAAACACAACCACTATCAAATTGTGTAGTTGTTAGAAAGAATGGAAGAAAAAAGTGTCGCCATGCAGCATCAAGTTTCCACCATGTTGACTTCTAAATCACAAACATAGAAAGGATGGAGTACTTTTCATCTGGCACACCATCTGCCGCCTTCTTTCGAAGGGTCAACAATGACTAGTAGAACCCCCATTTTCTGAAACTCGTAGCACAATTGTCTTCTTAAGCTTTCAGGTTACCGAGTCATCAATTGCCTAACTCCTTCAAGCTCAGACCACACCATCTAGCTAGAAAGTGAGAAGCCTGGAGGTGTTCTTGTTCTTTCACGCTTCACAATGGAGGCCCTCATTTCTGCAGTTCTTGGTGACCTTGTAAGCAGAGCCATATCCATCATGGTCGAGAAGCGTCGCGAGCAGACAACCATGGAGACAACTGCCGAGCAGGATCTGCAGAGGCTTCACCAACTTCTTCTGAGGATATCTGCAGTCGTTGAGGAGGCTGAGGGGCGGTGCGTCACAAACCGAGGGATGATCTGTCAGGTTAGCATGATGATAAAACAGATGTTCAGAGGGTACTACCTGCTCGACTCCTTCAACTGCAGAAAGAAGAAGACCGATGAGGAGGAGGTGAGTCACACCTCATTTTCTCAATCCAAATTTAACCCGGCTAAGCGCTTTCGCCGCCTATCTAGCAACACTCAAATTGAGAGCATGTTAATTGGTAGAGACATCGGTAAGGAATTGAAGCAGGTTATTCTTGTCCTAGAGAGCATGGTTGCTGATATGAAGGAGTTTGCTATATTTCTGATGAGCTACCCTCGCATGTACCGGCAACCATATGGCTCATATTTGTTCATAGACAAGTGTATGTTCGGCCGCCAAATGGAGAGGGAACAAGCCATCAGCTTCTTGCTACAAGCTGAGCCTAAAGGAAATTTGGGTGTCCTTCCAATCATTGGTCCTGGACTCATTGGGAAGAGCACGTTTGTGGAACATGTTTGTGATGATGAGCGTGTGCGCAACTACTTCTCCTTGATCCTGTTTTATAGAAAAAACGATCTCAAAGAAGAATCAGTTACAATTTTTATAGATAATTGTGTTATCCAGCATCGAAATATCGCCTCAGATGAAGAAAGGTCGTTGGTTGTCATTGAGCTGTTAGGAGATGTGGACGAAGGGGAATGGAAGAGGCTGCTTCACACTTCTGAAAGATGCATGACACACGGGAGCAAAATCATAATCACTTGCCGATCAGAGAAGGTGATCAGTTTTGGAACAACGAAAGCCATCAAGCTAAATTGTCTATCTAAAGAAGCTTACTGGTATTTCTTCAAGATGCTCGTGTTTGGGAGCACGGATCCAGAGGATCACCCTCCGAAGTTAACGTCCCTAGCCATGGAGCTATCCCTCGAGATGCGCGGATCTTTCATATTCGCGCATGTCTTTGCCGCCTTGCTGAGAGCAAATCTTAATGATAGGTTCTTGTGTAAACTTCTTGGAGTGGCTAGGGCATACGCGCAGAAGAATTCATTGGTTCTCGATGAATATCCCAAAGATGATATGTCTCGGTACGCTTGGAGCATTGCTGATAACCTGCAAGGTCCCGAGGATCGTAAGCTATTTCGGATGCATCATAGTCAACAAAAAGGCCTTGCTGCTCACAGCGAGGTTCCAAAGATAACACTGGTGGATCTTCTATCCGGGACCTTGAGCGCTATGCCGCCGGGAAAATTTGAAGTCTTGTCATGGAGTTCCCTCATACCACCGTACTATAGTTACATATATGCTTGTGAGGTTCTGCAACACAAGAACACCACGCCATAGTTCTCTTCGTAATATGTTTAACCGTTATGACTGATAGTCCAGGTTTGAATTTGTGTTGGATGAGTGCGGTTTCGATTTTCTATTGCTCTGGTTGAGGTTTCTACTCTGTAAACCTATGGATTATAAGTTCTCAATAAAAATGGTCTGAGTTGTTGGTGCTTGATCTGAGTTTGTTGTGGTTCTTGATCGATCGGTCTTATATCGGAGTATGCCTTAATTGGTGCTCATCATGTAGTGATCTCTAAGTACTTTTCATCTCAAACACAAAGAGCTTTGAACAAAACCCAGTGGGTGTTTCCGCAGGCTCTGCTACTCACTCTTCGGATAAATTTGCTCATATAGAATTGTTTTTCATCATGTCGGTTAACAGTGTCTAGCAGTGCCAATCTTCCGCAATGCTCATACTACTCCCTCTGATACATAATAAGGTTCGCTGATTTAGCATATAACAAGTATCGCTGATTTAGTACAAATTTGTATTAAATCAGCGACCTTTGTTATCGGAAGGAGTAGTACTTTTCCGCTCTCGCCTTGGTTGAATGGGACTCTGAAATTTATAGCACGGCTGACTCGTGAAGATTTCAGCTGACCGTTGAATGTCACCAAAGCTAACAGCTTCCCGTTCAATCCTTCAAGTTCAGAGCACCGGAAGCTGGAGCTGGAGCTGACGTCAAATAAATGTTGGTCACCAGATTTGAGTTGATCCAACTTAACGGAGTATTTTGTGGTTGGTACCCGGCCACTAGTCCAGCAAGTAGGGTCCCGTTTCGTCTACTTGGAGTTTGCTGTGGTCGATGTTTTCGCTCCACGTGCCTCACCAACTGTTGAACCGATCACGTCGTATGCCGAGTTGCCGACGACATCTTTCAGCGAGTCGGAGGAACATATTACTGACTTCTTTTATGACCCTGAATCTGGCGCACTAAATATGAATGGCAATGCGGATGAGACGACAACTTCTTTTCAGCGGAATTCTGTTTATCCAACACGACACTCTTAATTTGTAATACTTTTGGATGATGATTTTTTAATAAAAGCTGTGTGCATCAACAGATGCAGAGGCCGGGGTCTTATTTCCATTTTCGAAAAAAAGACACTCTTTTTGTATACTTCTGCCTACTTTTGAAACTAACTTTCTACCGTAGACTATAAAATGAGCCATGAACCCTCTCCAGCATTATTAAAAAAAGCTTTAGAGCTTGTTTGATTCAAAGTAATTTCATTGAAAATTTGAAGGATTTTGATTCTTAGAAATTTTTTCTTTGTGCGTCGTTAGATTCATAGGATTAGAACCATATGAAAATTTTCCATAGGATTTAATCGCACTACATTTTCAAGGAAAATTTCCATCCATCCAAACCTCATGTTACAATTCCTTTAATTTTCCCGTAATTCAAGTACTCATTCAAGAAAAATTCATGTAAGCTTCAAATCCTATAGGATTCAACTGGACATGACATTATCATCCTACTCATTCACGTCCTTTACACCTTAAAGATGTCCTCCATGTTCCTTTCGTTACTCACAATCTTCTTTCGGTTCGTAAAATTCACACAAGATAATAAAGTTATCTTGGTGATACAACTGGCACACCATATGTCGCCTTCTTTGGAAGTGTCAACAAAGACTAGTAGAACCCTGATTTTCTGAAACTCATAGCACAATTGTCTTCTTAAGCTTTTAGGTTACCGAGTCATCAATTGCCTAACTCCTTCAAGCTTAGACCACACCATCTAAAAAGTGAGGAGCCTGGAGGTGTTCTTGTTCTTTCACGCTTTACAATGGAGGCCCTCACTTCTGCAGTTCTTGGTGATCTTGTAAGCAGAGCCATATCCATCATGGTCGAGAAGTGTCGCGAGCAGACAACCACGGAGACAATTGCTGAGGAGGATCTGCAGAGGCTGCACCAACTGCTTCTGAGGATATCTGCAGTCGTTGAGGAGGCTGAGTGGCGGTGCATCACAAACCGAGGGATGATCCGTCAGGTTAGCATGATGATAAAACAGATGTTCAGAGGCTACTACCTTCTCGACTCCTTCAACTTCAGAAAGAAGAAGACATATGATGAGGAGGTAGGTCACTCCTTGTTTGCTCAATCCAAATTTAACCCGGCTAAGCGCTTTCGCCGCCTATCTAGTAACACTCAAGTTGAGAGCATAGTAATTGGTAGAAACAACGGTAAGGAATTGAAACAGGTTATTCTTGTCCTAGAGAGCATGGTTGCTGATATGAAGGAGTTCGCTATATTTCTGATGAGCTACCCACGCATGTACCAGCAACCATATGGCTCATATTTATTTGTGGACAAGTGTATGTTCGGTCGTCAAATGGAGAGGGAACAAGCCATCAACTTCTTGCTACAAGATGAGCCTAATGGAAATTTGGGTGTCCTTCCTATCATCGGTCCTGGACTCATTGGGAAAAGCACTTTTGTAGAACAGGTTTGTCATGATGAGCGTGTGCGCAACTACTTCTCCTTGATCTTGTTTTATAGCAAAACCGACCTTAAAGAAGAATCAGTTACAACTTTTATAGATAATTGTGTTATCAAGCATCAAAATATCGCCTCAGATGGAAAAAGGTTATTGGTTGTCATTGAGCTGTTAGGAGATGTGGACGAGGGGGAATGGAAGAGGCTGCTTCACACTTCTGAAAGATACATGACACATGGGAGCAAAATAATAATCACTTGCTGATCAGAGAAGGTGGCCAGTTTTGGAACCATGAAAGCTATCAAGCTAAATTGTCTATCTAAAGAAGCTTACTGGTATTTCTTCAAGATGCTCGTGTTTGGAAGCACGAATCCAAAGGATCACCCTCCGAAGGTAACGTCCCTAGCCATGGAGCTAGCTGTCGAGATGCGCGGTTATTGTGTGTAATGTTGTGGATCAATTGACTACTTATATTATTCATTAGGCAAATTTTTAGCCCACAAAGGTTAGTGTATTTTTTTTTTTGAGTTGTGCCGAGCCCACCATGGTTAACACAATTTTTTTTTGGAGTTGTGCCCATCCTCAAGTTTTTTCATGCGTCTGCCACTAGGTGGACGTGCACGTGGTGGGCATCCCTCTTCTCCCGGCCAGTTCCCCTCCTTTGAGATGTTGATGGTGGTCATCCACACCGTCAGCTTTCTTATTTATTTTGGACACAAGTCTTTACTGAGTAACACCCCGGACCCACATGTCAGGGCGATGTGGCCCTCCGTTCCTATCGTCAAGTTGTTTTTTTGTCGAATGTTTGATCTTTTTTCTGAACAAAAGAGCTGATATATTAATAGAGATAGAGTACAACACAACTCTTACAAAGAAAACTCTGAAGATCAAAATTGACCCCACAGTCTACAAGCTCACATAAAAGAGTAAAAACTGAAAACATAAGTTGTCTAAGCAGAAGAACACAATTAGAGCCTGCCAGGGTGTCCATCGAGAACATAGACTCGCCAATCCTTCAATGGTGTTCTTTAGGGGCCTCACACAACCCGACGAACCGTAGAACCAGCGGCTCAACCAGCAATCGAGATGGCCTAGGAAAACGAGGTTGAAAATTGAGCTATAGATTTGAGGTGGCGTCAGCGAGCTCAACACAGGGAGATCTTCACCGCTGAATCTAGGGAGCGACAGCAGAGACGATCTCAACTGCCTCCGGCACACACACCCAAGCGGAATGAAGATCGCAAAGACAACATCAATAGATCTTTAGTGAAGCAGGTAAACTCAACACACTGCATCCAAAGAAGAGAGATTCTGATGAAACCCATTTGGAGCAGCATGACAAGACGACACCGTATCCTTAAATCTCCAACACACTTCAAAGCCTAGTTCATCATTACGCCGACCATCACCACAACGACTAAAGCAAAAAGAAACTGAGCAAAATTGAGCTCGAATCATCGCCATCTTGAGTGTAAGATAGGGGAAATCACCCATTGTGGTGCCTTTTATTGATCTATATATAGAGGTTACAAGGCAGAGTTCATACCATACAATACACAGACAGCTATACATGGACTACACATATACAATTGTATATCTATACAAATACAGTACGGTTATATATTCTAACACCCTCTCTCAGTCGTAAACGGGTGTGGACGAATGTTAGGACTGTCCAGAAAATCCAAGAATAGAGGCGATGTCAATTCTTTGGTGAAAATGTCCGCAAATTTGGGAACAACTCGGAACATGTATAACCCGGACCTCGCTTGTGGTGACACGGTCTCGTACAAAGTGTAGATCGATCTCCACATGCTTGGTGTGCTAATGATGAGCAGGATTCTGAGTCATGTAAACAGAGCTCACATTGTCACAAAAAACCACAGTGGCACTAGTCACCGGTCGCTGAAGCTCCTGAAGAAGCTGGCCTAACCAACATGTTTCAGCCACCACATTTGCTACTGCCCTGTATTCAGCCTTGGCACTAGAGCGAGAGACCATGTGTTGCCTCTTAGCACACCATGACACCAGGTTAGCACCGAGGAAAACAAAATAGCCAGAGGTAGACCGGCGGGTGTCTGGGCAACCTGCCCAATCAGCGAAACAAAGTGAGGCCATAGCTGCTGGTGCCACGGATGTAGAGAAGAACACGCTTCACAAGGAGCAAATGATTAGCCCGAGGATCATGCATCTGAAGACAAATCTGCTGCACATCATAAGAGATGTCTGGCCGAGTGAAATTAAGGTATTGAAGACCTCCTTCAATACTACGATACTCGGTGGGATCTGTAACAAGATCACTGGACTTGGCTGAAAGTTTGGAGGCGGTATCAACTAGAGTAGAGATGGATTTGCACTGCAACATACCTCATGAAGGTCCAATGCATACTTCTCCTATGACAGGAACAGACTATCCTTGCTGCGTGTGACAGAGATGCCCAGAAAGTAATGAAGATCGCCCATATCTATCATACTGAACTCAGTACGAATAGAGGCCATCAAACTGTGCAACAATACCGAGGAAGACACAGTCAGGATGATGTCATCCACATAGAGTAGTAGATAGGCCGTGTTAGCGCCACGCCGATAGACGAACAACGAGTTGTTGTACTTGAAGCCAATGAAACCAACCAATGCAATGAAAGAGGCAAACCGCTGAAACCATGCTCAAGGCGCCTGCTTCAAACCGTAGAGTGATTTGTTGAGACGACAGACCTTATCAGGAAATTTAGGATCAATAAACCCAAAGGCTGACGAGCATACAGAGTTTTTGTGAGAGTGCCGTTGCGGAACACATTCTTGACGTCAAGCTGATGAATCGGCCAGTCACTAGAGAGCGCAAGAGATAACACTGTACGAATAGTATCTGCACTACAAGAAAAGTGTCCATCCGCAACGACTTGGCCCGCTGGTCATTGTAGAAGGTGCGTCTTCCACGATAATTTTTTCGGCTCGACCGTGGCTGATGGGAAACTTTTTTTCCATTTTCACGGCCCTCTATGACGACGAAACCACTAAAACATGGAGGAAGCTTGGCCAGCGCGTGGCAGAAGCAAGATTTTCGGTTCTTCGCGCGATGTTGACGCACCGAAGTCTTTTGAGGCATGTGGGTCCCGGACATCAGTGTCTCTAGAGGACCATACTTTTCGGCCGCACCTCCTTGATTTGAACTCGATAACGTTGCTCGATGTGTCTCCCGTTTAGTCAGGCTGCTGGGTCCCACATGTCAGCCTCTTATTAGAAGAATCGTGTGTATGATGAATTTTTTTCCTTCGCTCGTGCTACCCTTTTCCGAAGTTGATAGCGTTACTCGATGCATCTACCATTTAATCAGGCTGCTGGGTCCCAAATATCATCCTGTGTCATTAGAAGAAACGTGTGCATGATGGAATTTTTTCCTTGGCTATTGCTTTCCTGATTTCAAGTTGATAACGTTGCTCGATCTATCTACCGTTTAGTCACGCTGCTAGGTCCCCCATGTCAGCCTCATATTACAAGAATCGTGTGTATGATGAAATTTTTTCTTCGCTCGTGCTATCCTGTTTCAAACTTGATAGCGCTACCCGAGGCTTCTACCGTTTAATCAAACTCATGGACCCCACATGTCATCCTCTTATTAGAAGAATCGTGTGTATGATAGAATTTTTTCTCTCGGTCGTGCCTCCGTGTTCCGAACTTGATAGCGTTGCTCGCTGCATCTACCGTTTAATCACGCTGTTGGGCCCCACATATCATCCACACATTAGAAGAAACATGTGTATGATGGAATTTTTTCCCTTGGCCGTGCCTCCGTGTTTTGAACTTGATAGCGTTGCTCGATGCATCAACCATTTTCAGGCTGTTGAGTCCCCCATGTGAGCCTCTCATTAGAAGAAACGTGTGCATGATGGAATTTTTATCGCTCGCGCCTTCATGTTTCGAACTTGGCAACATTGCTCGAGGTAGCACCTGTATAAGGCCGTGCTACTGGGTTCCACATGTCGGTCTCACTGTAAATGAAACCTGTGTATGGTGGACTTTTTTTTCGGCAGCGTCCACTGTTTTAACCTTCACAACGTTGCTCGATGCGGCAGCCGTGTATGGTCTTGCTGAGCCCCCATATTAGCCTCTCTGGTATATTCTGGCTTGTGGGTCCCCGATGTAGCCTGTATGTTCTGGAGGGTGGGTCTCAGATATCAGCCTCTCTGTATAAGTATTTAACTTTTTTCAAACCCGACCATTAAACTCGAGGGATGCTGCAGGCTGGTGGGTCCGCGATGTTAGCCTCTCTGTAATGTGATATTAAAATGTAAACCTTTTCTCAAAAAATATAAACCCAAGATATATATATATATATAAATATGTAAACACGGGGGATTCGAACTAAGGACCTTCAAATCAAATCAAATAGACGTAAATTGAGTGCTTTGCCACTACACCAAAGATATTTATAGAAATTAAATCATTAAACATGTATTAGTACTACAACTTATGTATCAGTCTTCTAAAAAAATATTTTGTGTGTGTATGTTTATCTTTTTTAAAATATAAAAGGACAGCGCTCAGACATCTCAATTTATAATATGCCACATAATGAAGCAGTTTCAAACATGGGTAGACAGAGTTTTTTTATTTTGAGAGGTGGGGGGCAATGCCCAAAAGGGAGAAATAAAAAGAGTTTGCCTATCTACATGGGCTATACTACATAGAGTATGCTCCATGGGCTCCTTTCTATTTCTCTGGGATGTTTCAAACTTGGAAACGTTGCTCGATGTAGTACCTGCATAAGGTCTCGCTACTGATCCCACATGTCACTCTCTTTGCAAATGAAACGTGTGCATGATGGACTTTTTTTGGCTGCGTCTGCTGTTTTGACCTTGGAAACGCTCGATGCCACAACCGCTTATGGTCTTGCTACTGAGGCCCACATGTCAGCCTCTCTAGTATGTTTTGGCTTGTACATGTCAGCCTACCTGGTATGTTCTAGCTTGTGGGTCCCTGATGCCAGCCTCTTTGTACAAGTACTTAACTTCTTTTTTTCAAACCTGCCCATTAAAATCGAGGGACGCTGGAGGCTAGTGGGTCCGTGATGTCAGCCTCTCCGTAAAATAGTATTGCTACATGAAAAAAGTATACCCAAATAAATATTTGTCAAGCACACAGGATTCAAACTCAAAACCTCAACAAATTTAAACTGTATGCGCTGCCACTACGCAAAATAAATCGGATGAAAATTATCATTAAAAGCTTTATAGTACCTATAACTTATGTATTAGTCTTCTTAAAAATATTTTGTGTGTCCATGTTTATCTCTCTTAAAATTAAAGGGTAGTGCTACTAGAACCTCAATTTATAAAAAGCCACATAATGGATTAGTTTCTTAAAAACATGGGTAGACAGAGTTTTTTAGAGGTGGGGGCAATGCCAAAAAGGCCAAATTAAAAAGTTTTCGTGCTATGGTCAATGGACTCCTATCTCAAATTTCACTGGGCTGTGACTCATCGGATTCAAACACAGACCTCATCGAGGGAGAAAAAATGATAATTCCTTTGACAAATATTCATGTAAAAGTATCTAAAGAACACACACCACGTGCGCCAAAACATGGCTGGTATCCAATGACTTCACTTGGTGAAATCACTCTATATATCTTTACCCTCTCATATCTATCCAAAACACATCCAACAGTTCCGATGACACACAAGCAAAAGCTCTAGAGCAAGCAGCCAACAACAACGACAAAACTTTTGACAAATTTAGTAGCATTTTGAAAGATTAAGGAGTATAGAATAATAAGAGATAAAAAATATCGACACATTCCTAGTTCATATTAAGAAGCACTTGACCAATTTAGAAGCATTTCAAAGTGACTGATTCAGCAATACAGACACTGAAATTCAATAGTAGGACAGAGAGAGCCAGTTCTTATTTCAGCTTTAAAACCATGTCACACGAGCAGTTTGCCCTTTTTTCCAAACACACTCGATCACTGGAACACAACCATTGTCATAATATTTGGTCATATAGAGATCCGTCATATAGATATAGATATACCATACCAGTATATACTGGTCATAGCTCCAATCCAGCAAAAGGTTATCATAGTTTTACCACCCATATATGATCAGTGGAGATAAGGCAACCACATAATTAATTAAAATAGCATGCGACTAAAGAGCTAGACAGGCTGGGAGTTCATGAACAGCATGCGACATTCAGGGCAGCCAGATATATCGACCTTGACCATTCTTCCAATGGTAAGTTTGGCTGCTTTCCAACACTTGATCCACCTAGAAGTAGCTGCCAAGCGCCCATCCGTTGAGTTAATGGCATAGCGTCCCTTGATTTGCACTCCTTCGCTCTGCATCGTGAAGACTATTGTACCCTTTCATCTGGCCTGGAGTTGCTTTGTGGCACTCTTAGGCAATTTTTGAGTCAAAGCAAGAGATAGACGCATAATTACTAAGAGCAATGTACTGAATCATGTGAAACTTGAGAAGACATTCATAGTAGTTTATCTGCCGCCATATCCTCACAAACATAATTCAGTGCAACCTTGTGATGACACATGTGTAGGATATCATATGACAAGGCACTACCGAGGGTGTTGAAGGAACTTGTGCCAGTGCCTATGCTGGGGCTGGTGCGGTAGCTGGTGCTGGTGCAGGAAATGATGCCACTAATTGTAGAGGGGCTGGTGCATGAGCCAGAAGGCCCAGAATTGGTGCCGGCGCCAACAGCTTGATGCTACATTCCTTCTGAGGGGTAGCGAAGCTGACTACAGGGATGGTAGAGGCAGATGAAATGTGTACAAGAAAAATGGTCTCTTATACAACAGTTACTCACAAGACAGTGATTAGAGGATATGATGAGTATACAAACAAATTAAGTTACTACCTCCATTCTTTCTCCTTAGGTCAACAGGTACCTGAGCAGGAACTAGGGCCAGTGCCGGTGCGGGTGCCAGTAGCTTGATGTTGGTTACCTTTTGTGGGGTAGGTAAGGGGACCACATGAGTGGTTAGAGAGGCATATGAGATGTGTACAAGCAAAATGGTTTCTTATACAACAGTAACTCCTAGACAGAGATGAGACTATACAAGCGAATGAAGTTACTACCTCTATTCTTTCTCCTACTAAGGTCAACAGTTGCCGTTGTAGGAACTGGGGCCGGTGCCAGCAGCTTGATGCTGGCACCCTTCTGGGGTACATAAGGGCAAGCGGACTGCAGAAGTGGTCAGGGTCATATGATGAGTAAATACAATGGTTCAAAATAGTTAGTCGCAAGAAAATATTAGAGGTTGTGATGAGTACAGAAGAAATATAATTAGTACTACCTCTGTTCTTGGTGCTTAGGTCAACAGGTGTACGATGGCGTGTAAGTATCTTCCCAGGTTTGCTAAAATCGAATGTTACCTTGTCCTCCTGCTTCAAACCATTCTCACGGACATACTTGGACCAACCCCGGCCACCCAAATAGGTGGTGGCCATCGTCTGGGAGACATCCACATCATATAGTTGCTACATGCATTTAGGGCCCTCGCTATGCAGAGTTAGAAACTTGTCATTTCCGAACATCTCGTTTATAATGGGGCGAGCGACACAAGGGACAACCTTCATGAAAAAATTGATAGATAAGTAAGGCGACATAAAAAAAAAGTGAGATACAAGATCTTACATCAAGTCGGTCTAAACTATTTGGAATCCATACCTAATACCATAGGTACCCTTTGCGAAGGGTGGCCATGCACTATTTTTCTTCCCTCTGCCTTTGGAAGGGCATACAGGGCTCCCCTTTCAATCCACAAGCCTGACAAGAGGACGGTAGCAGAAAGGGCTGAGCAGCTGGTGCGTGGTACTGATTGAAATTAAGTGGAAAGGTTAAATTATGTAAAGAGCAAGTAAATCTAATAATATAAGACAAAACCATTGTCTGTAAAGCAAACATATTTGATTTTTGTGAACTTCTGATGAGTGTAAAGATATAGTACTAGCTGATAACAATAACATGAAAAATCATAACATGTGAAATTGTGGATTTTCAAATTATACCCACTTCTTGGAGATGTCACTGCCCACCTGGATACTGTGTTGGCTCTTCCTTGTCGTGTAGACGATGTCCGCTTTTGGTGCGGGCATAGCAATCTACTAGCCTCTACAACAGCCTCAGCCTACGCAGCAGCACCTTCAATCTGCATAAATAGCAACAGAGCTCAACAGTTCAATACTATGTAAAGTTTAACCAAGTTTTTAGAAAAAATATTAATATTTATAATTTTAAATCCGATACATCATGAAACATATTTTCACGTGGTATGTATATAATATCATAGTTCTTGATAGTTTTTTTCAAAAAGTTTGGTCAAACTTTCAGTAGCTTGACTTTTTAAAAAATGCCTTAAGCCTTGGGACGGAGAGAGTATAGTACACTGACTGTATGAGATAATTAGATAGATCCAGATCTAGATTCATATAAACACAGTGCTAGAATTAATAAAATCACACATATGTTTCTGAACATCTGATAAGCATGCATGACACCAAGTGTGTCAACACCCGGATTTTTAATCCCAGATGCCTGTTATGCCATACCTAGCAATCCCAGGATTACCATTTTTGCGAGACATAACAGATTGATATCACAGTACATCATCCATTACAAACCATAATAAGGTCTTAAAATAAAGGATCTTAGGATCTAGTCTTAATACAATCAAAGCAGCGGAATAATAAACATAGTAGTGGCTCCATCTTCAGGGTCATAGGTAATGCTGACGATGGGAGATGATCCTAGTAATCGTAGACCTCCTGTTGTCCATCATCCTGGTAGTCCTCCTCATAGTCTGGCCACGGGAATAGCCAGGGACAAAGCCATGAGTACTCTTTAAGTAAGCGCAAACTATCACTAACAAGTAAGGTAGTTCTAGTAGGAATCTTAAGCTCTAGGTTTATTTGCAAAAAGCTAGGTTTATCTCAAACTAAGTTTAGAAGTAAAGAAAACTAATTTTAATGTTCTACAACACTTAAGTGGGAACCTAGTTTTCATATCCACAACCCTGTTGTGGTCAAGTCAAAGTCATAGTTCAAGTCACAAGTCATTTTGAAAACATCTGACGATGGAACATGATGGCCACTCCAACTGTCCATGACCACAGACACGGCTATTCAAATAGTTTGACACTCTACAGAGGTGGTACACTTTCACCACAAAATTCGATACACCCTGAATCATCATACTTAGTATGCGGATAATCAATCATAACCTTTCAATTACACACCCTAGTATAGGCACCTCTCCTATGAGCTTGGCCTCCCAGCCATGGCCATCTGCCATCCTGGGCACTGCATAGGTGGACAATCATCAAGAGGTAGCCTCAGCTCAACCTCTTTCGCAAGAGAACCCATACTAAGGCATATAAACTGCCGGCTAAGCCCTACCCAATTCAGGTATTGTGGTTGTACGGTAAAATTGGAATGGTATCGCATCCGAACCTAACCACCAGTTTTTGTAAAGGGCTAAGGCTCATGCCTCAACATTTTCATCATCAAACCATTGTGTTTCTCAACACATGTCAAAACATTTCAATAGAATGAAGCATCATTCCAAGGTTTTCATAATCATTTTCACCAAGTATTCCCATCTAAAGTGATCAACTCTTATGCTTAGCACTAGCCACTAAAGTTGAGGGTATTCACTAATGAGGGGTGCTAATCTCCAATCTCATGCCATGGAATGACATCTAAGTATAACTACTTAGGCCTAGTTTTATACTCTTTATGGTATCTATACTAATTTTCCAATCCTCACAAAGTACTAACTAAAAGTAAAGAACTTTGGTAAAGTAAAAGAATAAAGCTTGCAAGTAAAACTTGGGATTGATATAATCAAAGTGGTATAACCAAAGCATGCCGAATGCATCTTGCTTAGGTTATGAGGTGGGCAAGTGTTAACTTACATAATTAACTTGTAATTAGTGATGGCTTGCATAGATATAATACTTACAAGTGGTAGCTTGCCTTGAGTAGTGTAGTGGTTGAAGTTCTCCTCTTCTTCTTCTTGATAGAACTCCTCCTCCTCATATCCCAGGTCGGTACTATCGTCTATAAATGAATACGAGATACACAATCACCAAACAATACTTAACTAGTTCTATTTAGCACACTAAGGCTCACACTTGATGATCTAGCATCATCACAATCATCACATGAAATAAAGACTTAATCTTGTTTATTCTATTTTTAGAAAAGTAATTTCTACTCATTGAAAATACTTAAGATTTAATATTATCCAATTAAAATATGGGATCATGTGGACACATGTCATCACCACATATTCTAATACATGGGAATGTGATTTAAAGTGTTGGTCATATTTTATAAAGTCGAAGATTATTATTTAATAGAATTAAAGTGACTAGAAATGCCCATATAGCATTATTTTGGTACTAGTCCAATGTCACTGCATGTAAACCTCAATATTTTTACATATTCAGATAGATCTTATCAAATGTGATTTTTGAGAGTTGGAATCAACTCAAAAGCATTTATGGCTGATTTTTGAAAAATGTTTGAAGTTGGAAATGTCTCTGTCTTGTTATTTTTACTATAGGTGATCTCTAACTCCAATTGATTTGAATCCAATGGGCTTGGATATATAATTTAAATACCTTTCTAACATAATTGGAATCATGCAATTTGGTCTAGTGAATCTCTTTGAATTGATTTTTGAATCTACTGATAGAAAATGGTTTTAACTAAATTAGAAAATACTTATTTGAATTCACAGGCCTGCGCGGGAAACTAAACGGGCTGGCCCAATCTGCACAGTGCAGCACGGCGGGCTACTGACAGAACGGACCCACTAGTCAGCGACTCAGTTTAACCGAAATAGTATCTTTGAATCTAAGCCCTACGATTAGAATCTAATCTAATGGCTACGGTTCATCGTCGACGACGAACAGCTCCGGTGAGGTTTTAACCCTAATCCGGCGGTGGGGGTCATGTGGGGATCACCTAGGCTCCAGCTAGGGTCGGCGATGGGGGCGAACGACGTGGTCGACAACGGTGGTTCGAACGGTGGTCCCGGAAGCTCCTAGGGCAGCTTCAATCGACGGTGCCCTTCTCCTCCTACAGCGGCGGGCTCCGGTCAAATTCCAGCGAAGCAGTGCTCGCCTTGCTCCCGGGAGAAGTGTGGGAGGGTCAGTGAGGAGTGGGGAGTGTGTTGGTGTGGAGAAATGAGGCAGAGAGGGCCTCTATTTATACACCGACAAGGGGACCGAGCAGGATCGGCTGGCGTCTTCGACGAGGGTGGTACAACATGCTATCAGTGTGGCTGTGGGTAGGGGACGGTGTGGTGTTCATTGGTGGTCATCATGAGCGTAGTGGTACGACATGGGGCGGTCTAGGTTGGTCGGGCACGTGCGATGCTCTGCGCGGCAGCGGCGGTGTTCGAGGCGGCACACGAGAGCTACGGGTTGTGCGGCACCGAACGGGGGTGTCTAGGAGGTGGCTGTGATCATGGCGAATGTGCGCGTGCACGGAGAGAGCGAGGCGTGGTCTGTGCGAGCTGGTCGGGCACGGCGCTCTGGTGCGCTCTCGGCACGGCGTAGAGACACTGGGCGCGGCTGATCCTGGGTGGTCCAGGGCCTGGCTGTGATCGAGGGCTGGACAGGGGGTGGCGGTGGACGGTCGCCTTCCTCCTGCGCATCGTGGGCGAGGGCGGCATGGTCTGTGGCGCTCTGTCCACTATCGACCGACGATGACCATTTTTGGGCGGTGCTCCACTGGTGCAACGACAAAGGGGCAAGCGTGTCTGGTGCTGCTAGAGGCCGGGGGAGACCAAGGGAGTGTAATGGGGGCATTTGGTTGAGTGATCAATGCCCCAAACAATGAAGTTAGGCAGGATTAGATTTGTGTCTGCCAGGTGTTTGATGAAATGGCCGAAAGAATTTAAGTTTCAAATTTTTGAATGAAATTTGGTGAGTGATCTACACTTATGCTTGAGTGTCCATGGTTGCTTGGATAAGGCAAGGTGAATTGGTTTGAGTGGTTTTTGCAAAATGGTGATCTTACCATATGAACTTGATTCAATTTTCAACTGTCCTTTAAATAGATTTGAAAATTGTTTCTGTTGGTTTGTAAAGTGGGCCTTGGTTCACTTTTACTTGGTCTATCAAGGGGTGAAAAGAAGTGGAAATGTTTCTGTTAGAAATTCTCTTCTAGGAACACTCAAAGTGGCCTAGTGGTTAACTTTGGTCAAAATGACCATTTGCTTATTTTATTCATATTTGATTTCTTTTTCTTTTGATTTAGTTTGTAATTGTCCTAGATGATGTAGTATTCATATTAACCATTTCTTATCATTTGTAGCAATCAAACATGGCAATTTCACTAAATCATACACGAATGCAAAACAAACATGCATTCATATTTAATTTGATACTAAAAGTTTTTGTTAACCCTAAACTTGGGTGATTTGAACTTGATAATCTTGCTTAATATTTTTGGGGTGTTACAATCCTTCCCTCCTTAAACAAAATCTCGTCCTGAGATTTAAGAAAAACTAGGAACTAAAGAGATTTGGAAACTCAGTCCTAATGTAATCTTCTCGCTCCCAAGTAGCTTCTTATTCGGTGTGGTTACTCCATTGGATCTTGAGAAACTTGATACTCCGGGTCATGGTGGTTCTGAAGGCTTCTTCCAAAATATGAATGGGCACTTCACGATACGTCAGATCCTTGTTGATATCTATGGCTCGGTGATCGATATTCTTGAAAACTTCGGTCTTCTCCGGAACTTCTAGGCATTTGCGAAGTAACGAGATATGGAACACATCATGGATGGCTGACATCTCCTCTGGCAGTTCCAATTGATATGATACTTCTCCTAGGCGATTCAAAATCTTGAAGGGTCCAATGTATCTGGGGGCTAACTTTCCTTTCAGTTGAAAACGTTGCATTCCTTTCAAGGGTGATACTTTGAGATACACAAAATCTCCGACATTGAAGGTTAGGTCTCGACGTCTCTTGTCATCATAACTCTTTTGTCTGGATTGAACAGTCTTGAGGTGCTCACGGACTTTGTGAACCTCCCCTTTGGCTTCTCGTATGATGTTGGGTTCGAAGATCTGACTCTCTCCTACTTGCGACCAATTCAATGGGGTACAACACTTTGATACATTGCAAATTTATCTATAATTTTTGATGTTCCATGCTTGGTTTTATCTACTTTCTTATGTTTTGTCCACACTTTGGAGTACTTTTCATATGATTTCTTGGACTAACCTATTAACAAGAGCCACAGTGCCAGTTGCCTGTTTTCTGCTATTTTTGGTTCCAGGAAAGTCAGAAAATCAATATTCTCGGAATTGGACGGGACAAAAGCCAAAGTTCCTATTTTATCGGAAGACTCACGGAGCCAGAAGCAGAGACGGAGGAGGGCTAGGGCCTGGCCACACCATATGGTGGCGCGGGCTAGCCCTGGCCGCGCCACCAGGTGGTGTGGGCCCCTAGCACTCCACCGACCTTGCCTCTTCGCCTATAAGAAGCCTCCCGATACCAAAACCCTAAATCGTCAAGCCTCCAGCCACGAAAAGTTCGGCAGCGCCACCACCACCAAAGGGGAGATTCGGGGGACAGAAAGTCTCTGTTCCGGCACCCTGCCAGGACGGGGAAGTGCCCCCGAAGCCATCTCCATTGATCTGCACCACCATCTCCATCACCGTTGCTGATTCCCATGATAAGGAGGGAGTAGTTCTCTCTCGAGGCTAAGGGTTCTATCGGTAGCTATGTGTTCATATCTATCTCTATGCATGATCTTATTGCGATCATGAGCTTGTAATCTATAGATCTACCTTGCTACTCAAGTGCTTTAATGAATCTCTGCTCTCCCCATGTGTGTGAAAGTGACATCGTGCTCACCATGGTGGCACTTAGGCTAGAGATTACAAATACTTGTTATGAGTTATATTTGTAGTTGGAGTTTCTATGAAATTGTGGTGTTTGTTGGACTCATCTAGTACTCAAGGTGACAGTGTGGGGTTTTCTAGATGGGAAAGGCTTACTTTGAGGTGTGCTGTTATAGCCCTACCATCGATTAGAGTGTTCAACCGGAGAGTAGTTAAGAGTAGTATCATAAAGAGAATATATTTATATGAGAGTGTTCACTAGTGAAAGTATGATCCCTAGGCCTTGTTTCTAAGCACTGAAACACCGTTTGCTACTAGATCTATTACATGTTTGCTTGCTGCTATCTTTATTTCAGTTTTGCTTTAGTCTTTTCCACGCCATCAAGTTATTTTCTATCAACATTACCACTTATAATTATCCATACCACTTGTATTTCACTATCTCTTCGCCGAACTAGTGCACCTATACACCTGACAAGTGTATTGGGTGTGTTGGGGACACAAGAGACTTCTTGTATCTTGATTGCAGGGTTGCTTGAGAGGGGATACCTTTGACCACTTCCTCCCTGAGTTCGATAAACCTTGGGTGATCCACTTAAGGGAAAGCTTGCTGCTGTTCTACAAACCTCTGCACTTGGAGGCCCAACAACTGCCTACAAGAATAGAAGTGCGTAGACATCAAGCTATTTTCTGGCGCCGTTGCCGGGGAGGTAAGGTAAAAGGTACTCACATCCTCCGGTATGAGTGCTGGAAGTTATTTCCTTTAGATTCTGCAATTTTGTATTTTTGTTTCTTCTTTTCACTAGTTAGGCTTAATGGAAAACAACGAAAAAATTAGAGAGCTTTATAGTATTTATCTTGAGTTAGGACATGAAGTGTTTGAAGAGAAAATTAAAAAACCTATGGAAGATAGCAATGTTGTTAGTATGAATTATTTGGACACCATTATTGCTAATGCTATGGAAAAGTCTAAGCTTGGGGAAGCTAGTTTTTATGAAAATGATCTTTTTAGTTCCCCAGCTTTGGAAGATAGCTATTCTATTGCTTATGATGATACCAAACCTCCAATATATGATGATTACAATGATGAATATGATATTTTCAATCCACCTACTATTGAGGAGGAAATTAATTATGACTACAATATGCCTCCTATATTTGATGATTATGGTGATGAAAATAATAATGATAGCTATTTTGTTGAATTTGCTCCCACTACAATTAACAAGAATGACTATGTTTATGTGGGGAGTATTAATTCTTTTATGCATGTGGCTAATGATAAGAAAGTTTATTGTGATAGTTATATTGTTACTTTTATTCATGATGCTACTGAAAGTTATTATGAGAGAGGGAAACATGGTTGTATGCATCTCAATAATATTAAGTTTCCCCTCTTTATGTTGAAATTTTTGAAGTTGCACTTATTTTGCTTTCCTATGCTTGTTTCTTTGTGCTTTCATGACTTGTTTCTTTACAAGATTCATATGCATAGGAAGTGGTTTAGACTTAAATGTGCTTTGAATTTGCTTCTTGATGCTCTCTTTTACTTCGATTCATATTTCTTATGTGAGCATCTTCTCAAACTATCATGCCTAACTTAAAGGCGTTAAAGAAAAGTACTTATTGGTAGATAACCCAAAAGTTTTAGATGAGTCTTGGAAGTTATTACCTCAGTAATAACCGCTCCTTATCCTTTTTATTTGCTTTTTGTGCCAAGAGTAACCTCTAATGAGAGTGAAGTAATGATTGGGAAAGTTGCTGTCCCGAAACAGATTTCTGTGCTTCACTGTAAAAATTCCAGAGAGAGCTCTGTACGTCGGATTGAGCTGTAATTATTTGTGCTTCTGAACCAAGGTGTTATAGAACTTTCGTTAGTTCAACACTTTTTGATTTGAGCAACAGAAGGTCTTCGAAAAAATTCGTCTTTACCTGCTGGTCTGTTTTGATAGATTTCTGCCATTTTCTGCATTTGCTTCTTGTTAGTTCCTTCTTGAGTTCCTTTGGGGAATTGAGCTTTTTGAGGGAAGTGCTACAGTAGCTAGTGTTCTAATGGAAGTTCATTTGGTGTTAGAAGTGAACCTTGAGACTTATTTATCTTAAGTGCACTAATGTTGCTAATGAGATTGTGTGAAAGTTTTGCATGAAGGAAAAATTTCAGGTGTATGGAAGGAATGAGTAATGAGATGAAGGATGGACTAAAGCTCAAGCTTGGGGATTCCACGCATGTCACCCCAAGAAATATCCAAGAAGTAGAAGCGTCAAAGCTTGGGGATGCCCAAGGCATCCCCTTCTTCATCAATAAAAATCCTAGGTTTCTTCCAAACGCTTCATTTTTATCGTTTCATGCACAGTTGTGTTTTTCTTGGAGCGTCTTCTTTTTCGTTTTTGTTTTGGTTTTTAGTTTGCTTGTTTGCTTATTTTTCTGAATAAATTGGTTGGACCCCTTCTTTCATACATTGGTTTGCAATTAGTTTGGTTTGGTTTGGAAAAGAGTAGGAAAGTTCATACTTATGTGGTAAAAAGAGCTTGTTTTTGACTGTGGCCTATGCTCTATCATGCCATGCTTGATATTGTTTTGGCTTTAGGATTAGTATTCTTTGCTGTAGCATGACCTGTTATAAAAAATTGAGATTGCTTAATGTGCCTTGGATGAATCATGCGTTGTTTTAGCATATTAAAGCATAGTATAGTGGTATTCTCCTTTGATGCTTTATTTGGGTTGACTTGGCACATGCTCACACCATGTTATGACTATGTGAAGTCACCATAAGCCTTTATGATCCTTTAGTTTTCAACTTGTAGTATCACTTTATGCTTTGATCAATGATGTTTTGTCGCTCTGCATGATTATGGCCATTATTGCTCTCTTAGTTTGTCGCTCCCAGTCTTTTGCTAGCCTCCACCACCAAGTATGAGTTCCACTCATGCATCCAACTCCCTAAACCAAGTTATTCCAAAGAGTCCACCATACCTACCTACTAGCTTATGCTATTCCTAGTATATTCATGCTTTTGTTTACCTTCCAAATTAAACTTGTTATGAGAAAACTAGTGATTAAAGCTCTCACGAACTTGAGGGCACACTTTACTTTTATTGACCTTAATAAACTTGAACCATTGTGTCTTCTATGTTGTATATGCTTGCACTTATTTGTTGGGAATTAGCAGAACCATGCTTTCATGGAGAACGCTTTCAACATTGCTCTTGGTACTTGTACCTAGTTGATATCATGCTCTTTTGTATATGGATGTTGTCGGTGTGAAATGAAAGGGGAGCTTGTAAGTCCATGGAGTTATGTATATGTGTTAGAGAAACGCCTGGGCCGCTGGTCTAATCCATGCTGACATGGTGGAAACCTGCAGCGTAACCATAATGAGCTGTCTATGAAGCATTCTTCTTATAAAAAAAGAGTCCTATATTGAGAAAAAAGAGAAAAGAAAAAAAGATACTATGAAAAGAGGAAAGAGAGAAAAAAGCACCATATTCCCATGGTAAATAAGAAGAATGCTGAGATGCTCGTTGTCTACTTGCCTTGTCATTTTGATATGGGGATTCTTCCATATCATCAGGCAAGGGGTACCCCGTTGGCGGTTCTCAATGATACACATATACTTACGATGACAAGAACTTACCGGTGACTAAACTTGAGTAGCATGAGGAGCGGCCCTCGCATACAAGGGACATGAGATTCTGACTTATACTTGGTCAAGCATGTACACCATAGTTTGTTCACTTTAACCTTAATCACTTCAAGATTCTTATGATAGGGTCAATGAGAGCTGAAAGCTATTAAGTACCATAATTTTTGGAAGCTCTTTATGGGACTTGAATCCCTACTTCCTTCTACAAAGGCCTTTCTTCCACCATTATATTGAGTCTCCACCTTCTATCTTTATGCACCTACTTTGAGAGCATAGTGGCCATTCTTAGTTCTATGTGCATTGTCCAAAGACTAGTTGATTGATGCATACTTTGATATTGCTTGTTTTAAACTATTGTATCTAGTCACTCTTATGAACTTTGAAGGTGTCCTATGCATTTATATTTGCTACTCTATTGAGGGACAAGCTGAATACTATTATGCTATGCTTTCTTTATGTGAAACAAACAAACGTCTTGCAAAGCATTGTTATTCATGAATCTTTTGTTTGTGCCTTTTCATGTTGCATCATAGTTTCTTTGCTTATTGCTAGAACTTTGTCTTTCATGTTATGATTGAAGTACTATGATCCCAGCTTTGAATGTTTTACAAATACTTTGACCGAGTCTTTGATGGTGCATGTCACCTCAAAAATTATTCTTTCTTTTTATCACTTACCTACTCGAGGATGAGCAGGAGTTAAGCTTGGGGATGTTGATACATTGCAAATGTATCTATAAGTTTTGATGTTCCATGCTTGGTTTTATCTACTTTCTTATGTTTTGTCCACACTTTGGAGTACTTTTCATATGATTTCTTGAACTAACCTATTAACAAGAGCCATAATGCCAGTTGCCTGTTTTATGCTATTTTTGGTTCTAGGAAAGTTAGAAAATCAATACTCTTGGAATTGGACGGGATAAAAGCCAAAGTTCCTATTTTATCGGAAGACTCACGGAGCCAGAAGCAGAGACGGAGGAGGGCCAGGGCCTGGCCACACCATATGGTGGCGCGGGCTAGCCCTGGCCGCGCCACCAGGTGGTGTGGGCCCCCTGGCACTCCACCGACCTTGCCTCTTCGCCTATAAGAAGCCTCCTGATACCAAAACCCTAAATCGTCAAGCCTCCAGCCACGAAAAGTTCCGCAGCGCCGCCCCCACCGAAGGGGAGATTCGGGGGACAGAAAGTCTCTGTTCCGGCACCCTGCCGGGACGGGGAAGTGCCCCCGAAGCCATCTCCATCGATCTCCACCACCATCTCCATCACTGTTGCTGATTCCCATGATGAGGAGGGAGTAGTTCTCTCTCGAGGCTAAGGGTTCTATCGATAGCTATGTGTTCATCTCTCTCTCTCTCTCTCTCTATGCATGATCTTATTGCGATCATGAGCTTGTAATCTATAGATCTGCCTTGCTACTCAAGTGCTTTAATGAATCTCTGCTCTCCCCATGTGTGTGAAAGTGACAACATGCTCACCATGGTGGCACTTAGGCTAGAGATTACAAATACTTGTTATGATTTATATTTGGAGTTGGATGTTTCTATGAAATTGTGGTGTTTGTTGGACTCATCTAGTACTCAAGGTGACAGTGTGGGGTTTTCTAGATGGGAAAGGCTTACTTTGAGGTGTGCTGTTATAGCCCTACCGTCGATTAGAGTGTTCAACCGGAGAGTAGTTAAGAGTAGTATCATAAAGAGAATATATTTATATGAGAGTGTTCACTAGTGAAAGTATGATCCCTAGGCCTTGTTTCTAAGCATTGAAACACCGTTTGCTAGTAGATCTATTACATGTTTGCTTGCTGCTATCTTTATTTCAGTTTTGCTTTAGTCTTTTCCACGCCATCAAGTTATTTTCTATCACCATTACCACTTATAATTATCCATACCACTTGTATTTCACTATCTCTTTGCCGAACTAGTGCACCTATACACCTGACAAGTGTATTGGGTGTGTTGGGGACACAAGAGACTTCTTGTATCTTGATTGCAGGGTTGCTTGAGAGGGGATATCTTTGACCACTTCCTCCCTAAGTTTGATAAACCTTGGGTGATCCACTTAAGGGAAAACTTGCTGCTGTTCTACAAACCTCTGCACTTGGAGGCCCAACAACTGTCTACAAGAATAGAAGTGCGTAGACATCACACTTCCTTCCATATAAGAACTCAAATGGGGCCATTTGCAAACTGGCTTGATAACTATTGTTGTATGAGAATTCTACGAAAGGCAGACAATCTTCCCATTTTGATCCATATTCTAGCACACAAGATCTCAACATATCTTCTAAGATTTGGTTGACTCTTTCAGTTTGTCCATCGGTCTGCGGGTGATAAGCTGTGCTGAAATTCAGCTTGGTTCCTAATCCTTCTTGGACTTTCTGCCAAAATATTGAGGTAAACTAGGTTCCTTGATCCGGTACTATGGTCTTGGGGGTTTCATGCAAACTAATGATCCTAGCAATGTACAACTCTGCTAGCTTCGAACTCTAGTAGGTGGTCTTGACAAGTATAAAATGGGCTACCTTGGACAGTCTATCAACTATGACCCAAATAGAGTCATTTCCCCTACTAGATGTAGGCAAACCGGTGATAAAGTCCATTCCGACAGAATCCCATTTCCATTCTGGAATCTGTAATGGTTGCAAAAGTCCTACGGGTCTCTGATGTTCCGCTTTGACTCTCTGACAAATATCACACTTGGTGATGTAGCTTCTGATTTCTCTCTTCATCTTGTGCCACCAAAATTGCTCCTTCAAATCCTGATACATCTTCGTTCCTCCGGGATGGATAGAACAAAGAGTATCATGAGCTTCCTGCATGATAACTTGCTTCATCTCGGAATCTGTTGGCACACAGATACGTCCTTTGTACCACAACATACCTTCTTCATCTTCGATGAACCCGAGTACCTTCCCTGTACTGATACGGCGCTTGATTCCGTCGATACTTGCATTTCCTTTCTGCGCTTCCTTGATCTGACTGATCAACGTGGGTTGAAGTTCTATGCTAGCTAAGAATCCTTTGCTAACTAGATCCGTTCTAAACTTCTCCAACTCTTCATGCAAACTTGGCTGGGTTTCCTTAATCATAGTGTTCAATCTACACGGCAATCTACTAAGAGCATCCACTACCACATTGGCTTTGCCAGAGTGATAGTGAATGTCAAGGTTATAATCCTTGATTACCACTATCCATATCCTTTGCCTCATATTCAGCTCCTTCTGGGTGAAAATATATTCCAGACTCTTGTGATCCGAATAAATCTCACATCGGTTACCCATAAGGTAATGACGCCATGTATTCAATGCTAACACTACGACTGCTAGTTCAAGGTCATGGGTAGGGTAGTTTTGCTCATGTTGCTTCAGTTGTCGAGACATATATGCTATAACTTTTCCTTCTTGCATCAACACACATCCGAGACCAATCTTGGATGCGTCACAATACACATCAAAAGGTTTCTTGATATCTGGCATAATAAGGATTGGGGCTGAAATAAATCTCTTCTCGAGCTCTTGAAAACTTGCTTCACATTTGTCCGTCCATTCAAACTTCTTATCTTTCTTCAACAATTGGGTCATCGGTCTTGCGATGCTCTAAAATCCTTCTACGAACTTGCGGTAGTATCCCGCTAATCGGAGAAATGCGCGGACTTGGGTTTGAGTGGTTGGGGTTGATACGTTGCTAACGTATCCATAATTTTTGATATTTCATGCTTGGTTTTTATCTACTTTCTTATGTTTTGTTCCAACTTTGGAGTATTTTTATACACTTTCTTGGACTAACCTATTAACAAGATGCCATAGTGCTAGCTACCTGTTTTCTGCTGTTTTTGGTTCCAGGAAGTCAGAAAATGAATATTCTCGGAATTGGACGGGACAAAAGCCAAAGTCAGTTTTTCACCGAGGGACCCACGGAGCCAGAAGACGAGACGGAGAAGGGCCACAGGGTGGCCACACCACCCTAGGCGCGGGTCCCCCTGGCCGCGCCAGGGCATGGTGTGGGCCCCCTGGCCGCCCATCGACCTTGCCTATTCGCCTATAAGATGCCTCCCGATGCAAAAACCCTAAATCGTCAATCAGAAATCCACGAAAAGTTCCACTGTGCTTCCCCCCTAAGGGGAGACTCGGGGGACAGAAAGTCCCTGTTCCGGCACCCTGCCAGGATGGGGAAGTGCCTCCAGAGCCATCTCCATCGATCTCCACCACCATCTCCATCACCATTGCTGATTACCATGATGATGAGGGAGTAGTTCTTCCTCGAGGCTAAGGGTTCTACCGATAGCTATGTGTTCATCTCTCTCTCTATGCATGATCATATTGTGATCATGAGCTTTGTAATCAAGTAGATCTACCTTGCTACTCAAGTGCTTTAATAGATCTCTGCTCTCCCCATGTGTGTGAAAGTGACAGCGTGCACACCATGGTGGCACTTAGGCTAGAGATTACAAATACTTGTTATGATTTATATTTGGAGTTGGATGTTTCTATGAAATTGTGGTGTTTGTTGGAACCATCTAGTGCTCAAAGTGACAGTGTGGGGTTATCTAGATGCAGAAAGCAAACTTTGAGGTGTGCTGTTATAGCCCTACCATGGATTAGAGTGTCCAACTAGAGAGTAGTTCAGAGTAGTATCATAAAGAGAAGATATTTATATGAGAGTGTTCACTAGTGAAAGTATGATCCCTAGGCCTTGTTTCTAAGCATTGAAACACCGTTTGCAATTAGATCTGTTACATGTTTGCTTGCTTCCATCTTTATTTTAGTTTGCCTTTAGTCTCTTCCACGCCATCAAGCTATTTTCTGGCACCGTTGTCTTATATCCATACCACTTGTATTTTCACTATCTATTCGCTGAACTAGTGCACCTATACACCTGACAAGTATATTGAGTGTGTTGGGGACACAAGAGACTTCTTGTATCTTGATTGCAGGGTAGCTTGAGATGGATACCTTTGACCACTTCCTCCCTGAGTTCGATAAACCTTGGGTAATCCACTTAAGGGAAAACTTGCTGCTGTTCTACAAACCTCTGCACTTGGAGGCCCAACAACTTTCTACAAGAATAGAAGTGCGTAGACATCAAGCTATTTTCTCGCGCCGTTGCCGAGGAGGTAAGGTAAAAGGTACTCACATCCTCCGGTGTGAGTGCTCGAAGTTATTTCCTTTAGATTCTGCAATTTTGTTTTTTTTTCCTTGTTTTCACTAGTTAGGCTTAATGGAAAACAAAAAAAAATTAGAGAGCTTTATAGTATTTATCTTGTGTTAGGACATGAAGTGTTTGAAGATAACATTAAAAAACCTATGGAACTTTATTTGCATGCTAATAGAAATGTTATTAGTATGAATTCTTTGAATACCATTATTGCTAATGCTATGGAAAAGTCTAAGCTTGGGGAAGCTGGTTTTGATGAAAATGATCTTTTTAGTTCCCCAACTTTGGAAGATAGCTATTCTATTGCTTATGATGATACAAAACCTCCAATATATGATGATTACAATGATGAATATGATATTTTTAGTCCACCTACTATTGAGGAGAAAATTAATTATGATTACAATATGCCTCCTATATTGATGATTATGGTGATGAGAATAATAATGATAGCTATTTTTTTGAATTTGCTTCCAGTACGATTAATAAGAATGACTATGCTCATAGGGGAGTATTAATTCTTTTATGCATGTGGCTCATGATAAGAATGTTTTATGTGATAGTTATATTGTTAATTTTATTCATGATGCTACTTAAAGTTATTATGAGAGAGGGAAACCTGGTTTTATGTTTCTCAACAATATTAAGTTTCCCCTCTTTATGTTGAATTTTTTGAAGTTGCACTTGTTTAGCTTTCCTATGTTTGTTGCTTTGTGCTTTCATGACTTGTTTATTTACAAGATTATTTTTTTATAGGAAGTGGGTTAGACTTAAATTTGTTCCATATTTGCTTCTTGATGCTCTCTTTTACTTCAATTCATATTTCCTATGTCAGCATCTTCTCAAACTATCATGCCTAACTTAAAGGCGTTAAAGAAAAGTACTTATTGGGAGATAACCCAAAAGTTTTAGTTGAGCCTTGGAAGTTATTACTTCTGTAATAACCGCTCCTTATCCTTTTTATTTGCTTTTTGTGCCAAGAGTGACCTCTAATGAGAGAAAAGTAATGCTTGGGAAAGTTGCTGTCCCGAAACAGAATTTTGTTCTTCACCGTAAAAATTCGTGTAAAATCTCTGTACGTCTTTTCGAGAGGTGAACTTTTGTACTTCTGCCCCAGGTTGTTGTCTAACTTTCGTTAGTTCCACACTTTTTGATTTGAGCAACAGAAGGTCTTCGAAAAAATTCATATTTACCTGCTGGTCTGTTTTGATAGATTTCTGCCATTATTTTCATTTGCTTCTTGTTGGTTCCTTCTTGAGTTCTTTTGGGGAATTGAGATTTTTGAGAGAGGTGCTACAGTAGCTTGTGTTTTAATGAAAGTTTTATTGGTGTTGAAACTGAACCCAAAAACTTATTATCTTGAGTGCACTAATGTTGCTAATAAAGATTGTGTGAAGTTTTGTATGAAAGAAGAATTGCAAGTGTATGGAGAGAATGATGTAATGAGATGAAGAATGGACAAAAGCTCAATCTTGGGGATGCCACCCCGTGTCACCGCAAGAAATATTCAAGAGGTACAAGCGTCAAAGCTGGGGGATGCCTAAGGCATCCCCTTCTTCATCAGTAAAAATCTCAAGTTTCTTCCAAACACTCCATTTTATTGTTTCATGCACAATTGTGTTGTTCTTGGAGCGTCTTCTTTTTCTTTTTTTTCGTTTTTCATTTGCTTGGTTTTCTTAGTTTGCTAAATAAATTGGTTGGACCCCTTCTTTCATACATTGGTTTTCAAATAGTTTGGTTTGGATTGGAAAAGAGTAGGAAAGTTCATGCTTAAGTGGTAAAGAGAGCTTGTTTTTGACTATGGCCTATGCTTCGTCATGCCATGCTTAATATTGTTTTGGTTTTATGCTTAGTGTTCTTTGCTGTAGCATGATGTGTTATAAACAATTGAGATTGCTTAATGTGCCTTGGAAGAATCATGCATTGTTCTAGCATATTAAAGCATAGTATTGTGGTATTCTCCTTTGATGCTTTATTTGGGTTGACTTGGCGCATGCTCACACCATGTTATGACTATCCAAAGTCACCATAGCCTTGATGATCCTTTAGTTTTCGACTTGTAATATCACTTTATGCTTTTATCAATGATGTTTTGTCGCTCTGCATGATTATGGCCATTATTGCTCTCTTAGTTAGTCGCTCCTAGTCTTTTGCTAGCCTCCATAACCAAGTAGGAGTCCCACTCATGCATCCAAATCCAAATAAAACCAAGTTATTCCAAAGAGTCCACCATACCTTCCTATTACCATTTGCTATTCCAAGTATATTCATGTTTTGATCTACGTTCCGAATTAAACTTGTTATGTGAAAATTAGTGACTAAAGCTCTCACGAACTTGATGGCACACTTTACTTTCTTGCACTTAATAAACTTGAACCATTGTGTCCATATTTGTTGCGTATATGCTTGCGCTTTATAAGTTGAAATTAGCAGAACCATGTATTATGGGGAACGCTTTCAACACTGCACTTGTACTTTGTACCCCGTTGATATCATGTTCTTTTGCTTATGGATCCCAGCGGTATGAAATAAAAGTGGAACTTGTAAGATGATGGAGTTTGTATGTGTGTTAGAGAAACGTCTGGGCCGCTAGCCTAAGCCATGCCTAATGATGGTGGAAACTTGCAGCATCACCATAATGAGCACTCTATGAAGCATCCTCAATAAAAACCTATGCAAATAGCAAATAAAAAGATCGCTGAGATGCTCATTGTCTGCTTGCCTTGTCATTTTGATTATGGGATAGCTCCTGTATCATGTGCAAGGGGTACCCCGTTGGCGGTTCTCTATGATATATATGTACTTACAATGACAAGAGCTTACTTGTGACTAAAGTTGAGTAGGATGAGGTTCGGTCTTCGTAAGTAAGGGGCATGAGATTTCGGCTTATAACTTGTCAAGCATATCCTCTTAGTTGTGTCATTTTAACCTTAATCACCTTAAATATTCTTATGATAGGGGCAATGAGAGCTGAAAGCTAACAAGTACCATAATTTTTGGAAGCTTTTTATTAAACTTGAATCCCTACTTCCTTCTATGAAGGACCTTCTTTTACTTTTATGTTGAGTCTCCACCTTCTATCTTTATGCACCTACTTTGAGAGCATAGTGGCCATTCTTAGTTCTATGTGCATTGTCCCAAAACTTGTTGATTGATGCATAACTTGATATTGCTTGTTCTTAAACTACTTGTATCTAGTCACTCTTATGAATTTTGAAGGTGTCCTATGCATTTATGTTTTGCTACTCTATGAGGGACAAGCTGAATGCCACTATGCTATGTTTTCTTTATGTGAAACAAACAAACGTCTTGCAAAGCATTGTTATTCATGAATCTTTTGTTTGTGCCTTTTCATGTTACAAAATAGTTGCTATGTCTTATTGCTAGAACTTTATCTTTCATGTCTATGTTGAAGTACTATGATCCCAGCTTTCAATGTTTTATAAATAATTTGATCAAGTTTATGATGGTGCATGTCACTTACCTACTCGAGGACGAGCAGGAGTTAAGCTTGGGGATGTTGATACGTTGCTAACTTATCCATAATTTTTGATGTTCCATGCTTGGGTTTTATCTACTTTCTTATGTTTTGTTCCGACTTTGGAGTATTTTTATACACTTTCTTGGACTAACCTATTAACAAGATGCCACAGTGCCAGCTGCCTGGTTTCTGCTTTTTTGGTTCCAGGAAGTCAGAAAATGAATATTCTCGGAATTGGACGGGACAAAAGCCAAAGTCAGTTTTTCACCGAGGGACTCACGGAGCCAGAAGACGAGACCGAGAGGGGCCACAAGGTGGCCACACCACCCCTAGGCACGGGTCCCCTGGCCGTGCCAGGGCATGGTGTGCCCCCCTAGCCGCCCACCGACCTTGCCTATTCGCCTATAAGATGCCTCCTGATGCAAAAACCCGATCATCAATCAGAAATCCACGAAAAGTTCCGCTGCGCTGCCGCCACCGAAGGGGAGATTCGGGGGATAGAAAGTCCTTGTTCTGGCACCCTGCCGGGACGGGGAAGTGCCCCCAGAGCCACCTCCATCGATCTCCACCACCATCTCCATCACCGTTGCTGATTCCCATGATGATGAGGGAGTAGTTCTTCCTCGAGGCTAAGGGTTCTACCGGTAGCTATGTGTTCATCTCTCTCTCTCTATGAATGATCATATTGTGATCATGAGCTTTGTAATCAAGTAGATCTACCTTGCTACTCAAGTGCTTTAATAGATCTATGCTCTCCCCATGTGTGTGAAAGTGACAGCGTGCACACCATGGTGGTACTTAGGATAGAGATTACAAATACTTGTTATGAGTTATATTTGGAGTTGGATGTTTCTATGAAATTGTGGTGTTTGTTGGAATCATCTAGAGATCATGGTGACAGTGTGGGGTTATCTAGATGGGAAAGGCTTACTTTGAGGTTTGCTATTATAGCCCTACCATGGATTAGAGTGTCCAATCGGAGAGTAGTATCATGAAAATAATATATTTATATGAGAGTGTTCACTAGTGAAAGTATGATCCTGATACATTGCAAATGTATCTATAATTTTTGATGTTCCATGCTTGGTTTTATCTACTTTCTTATGTTTTGTCCACACTTTGGAGTACTTTTCATATGATTTCTTGGACTAACCTATTAACAAGATGCCACAGTGCCAGTTGCCTGTTTTCTGCTGTTTTTGGTTCCAGGAAGTCAGAAAATGAATATTTTCGGAATTGGACGGGACAAAAGCCAAAGTTACTATTTTCCCGGAAGACTCACGGAGCCAGAAGGAGAGTCGGGGAGGGGCCACAGGGTGGCCACACCACCCCTTGGCGAGGGTCAGCCCAGGCCGCGCCAGGGTATGGTGTGGGCCCCCTGGCCGGCCACCGACCTTGCCTCCTTCGCCTATAAGAGCCTCCCGATACCAAAACCCTAGATCGTCAAGCCTCCAGCCACGAAAAGTTCCGCAGCACCGCCGCCACCGAAGGGGAGATTCGGGGGACAGAAAGTCTCTGTTCCGGCACCCTGCCGAGACGGGAAAGTGCCCCCGAAGCCATCTCCATCGATCTCCACCACCATCTCCATCACCGTTGCTGATTCCCATGATGAGGAGGGAGTAGTTCTCTCTCGAGGCTAAGGGGTTCTACCGGTAGCTATGTGTTCATCTCTCTCTCTATGCATGATCTTATTGAGATCATGAGCTTGTAATCTATAGATCTATTCTGCTACTCAAGTGCTTTAATGAATCTCTACTCTCCCCATGTGTGTGAAAGTGATAGCGTGCTCACCATGGTGGCACTTAGGCTAGAGATTACATATACTTGTTATGAGTTATATTTGGAGTTGGATGTCTTTATGAAATTGTGGTGTTTGTTGGACTCATCTAGTACTCAAGGTGACGGTGTGGGGTTTTCTAGATGGGAAAGATTTACTTTGAGGTGTGCTGTTATAGCCCTACCATCGATTAGAGTGTTCAACCGGAGAGTAGTTAAGAGTAGTATCATAAAGAGAAGATATTTATATGAGAGAGTGTTCACTAGTGAAAGTATGATCCCTAGGCCTTGTTTCTAAGCATTGAAACACCGTTTGCTATTAGATCTGTTACATGTTTGCTTGTTTCCATCTTTATTTCAGTTTGCCTTTAGTCTCTTCCACGCAAACAAGCTATTTTCTGGAATCGTTGTCTTTTATCCATACCACTTGTATTTCACTATCTCTTCGCCGAACTAGTGCACCTATACACCTGACAAGTGTATTGGGTGTGTTGGGGACACAAGAGACTTCTTGTATCTTGATTGCAGAATTGCTTGAGAGGGAATACCTTTGACCACTTCCTCCCTGAGTTCGATAAACCTTGGGTGATCTACTTAAGGGAAAACTTGCTACTGTTCTACAAACCTCTGCACTTGGAGGCCCAACAACTGTCTACAAGAATAGAAGTGCGTAGACATCAGATTCCTAGGCCTTGTTTCTAAGCATTGAAACGCCGTTTGCAACGAGATCTGTTACATGTTTGCTTGCTTCCATCTTTATTTCAGTTTGCCTTTAGTCTCTTCCACGCCATCAAGCTATTTTCTGGCACCGTTGTCTTATATCCATACCACTTGTATTTCACTATCTCTTCGCTAAACTAGTGCACCTATACACCTGACAAGTGTATTGGGTGTGTTGGGTACACAAGAGACTTCTTGTATCTTGATTGCAGGATTGCTTGAGAGGGATACCTTTGACCACTTCCTCCCTGAGTTCGATAAACCTTGGGTAATCCACTTAAGGAAAAACTTGCTGCTGTTCTACAAACCTCTGCACTTGGAGTCCCAACAACTGTCTACAAGAATAGAAGTGCGTAGACATCAGGGGCTTTCCATTCTTCAACATCTTTGATCCTTGCGGGATCGACAACGACTCCTCCTGCCGATACAATATGTCCTAGGAATCCTACTTCCTTCAACGAGAACTCACATTTTCTAAACTTGGCATACAACTGATGTTCTCTAAGGGTTTTAAGGATGGTTCTCAGGTGTAGCTCATGGTCTTCTTCTGACTTGGAATAGATTAGAATATCATCGATAAAAACAACGACAAACTTATCTAGGAAGTTTATAAAAATCTTATTCATGAGGTTCATGAAATAAGCGGGTCATTGATTAATCCAAAAGACATGACCGTATACTCATACAATCCATATCTGGTGGTAAAGGAAGTCTTTGGAATATCCGTTGCACGAATCTTGAGTTGATGATAACCAGTTCTAAGATCAATCTTAGAAAACAGTCTCGCACCAGTCAACTAGTCAAACAGATCCTCTATCTTGGGCAGTGGGTACTTGTTCTTGATAGTGACGTCATTCAGCTTCCGATAATCCGTGCACAAACGGTTACCTCCATCTTTCTTATCCACAAACAAAACAGGCGATCTCCATGGCGTGCGCTTGGTTGAATCAAACACTACAAAGAATATGTTATTCTATGACCTTCTAATAGTGACCGTGGACAAAATAGTCATAGAGTTATGACGATTTCATACCAGATGGTCGTAAGCCATTCGGGAGGTTCAAAACCATAGAAAATTATGACGATTTTGCTCAGAAACGTCGTAGTTTCATTAACTGAAATCGTCATAACCTGGCGTATGTAGCCTAAGAAGTTATTTGCAGCTCACTACGACGATTTTAAAATCGTCATAGCATCCAAATTAGGATAGGTTGAAATGGTTAGTGGGCCACATCAGCGGTTGCACCTAAGTATCTTGTCTATGTGTCAGTTTTTGACTACGTGTCATATTCATGTGGCAATATCTTCTTATGTGGCACATGATTACCCAAACTGACGTGTGGGGCTCAAATCTGACCTCACATAGAACACACCAAACTGACATGTGGGTCCCAAATCTGAGATGAGAGAAGGACCCCACCAAACTGACATTCGGGGCATCTCATCTTGGACCGACTTAGCAGATTTTTTTGCCTTGTTGATTATTTCCGCAAAAAAGGAACTGCCGGGGATTCGAACCCGCGACCATCAAGAGAATCAACTCGTGCATGACCATCACAACAGCCGATCGTTCATGACAATCCAACTGAGCTTGCTCCTATTATTTTTGTTCTCGTAGTTGGGCCTGGGCCATAGCGGATGAAGCACCGGATGGCCTATAGCGGATGGAGCACCGGATGGGCCTCAACCCAGAGACTGTTACAGAGTTGCTATTGAGGCCAAACATGGCCTATCAGAACTTTGGTCCTAATAGGTTTTAAATTATTATTATTTTCAAACTTTTACAAGGTTTTGAGTAATTTCATCATATATTTTGCATACAATCTCGGATTGAGAGGACCCAAAAATCAATTTGGTTCATCTAGATGAGATAAAAACTACATTGTTGGTGAATTCTCATGTTTACATTGTTTTGTTGACTTTTAATATTTTTTTTATGTTGATTTCAAAATCCGGTCAAAATAGAGGGTGTGATCGTTCGTTGGTAGGGCTGAATCTGGCAAAACTCTGAGTGGATATCTAACAAAACAACATATTATGAGTCTAAAAATGATTTTTACAAAAAACCACGAGCATTAGATCATGTACCTGTAGTTCAAATCTGACCCACTTCTACCGATTCGACAGAAATTTTTCTTTTTTGCCAGGGATGGACGGAAAGTTTTGAGATTCCTCGGCTGGGACATTGTGAGTGTAAGGCGGTCTAGTATTTCTGAAAAATGGGGTGGTACCATTTTGAATTAGCCCTTTGGTTGCTTCACAAAATACCCCGATTTTGGAACTCAGAAATTGGAAAATGGATTTTTGGTACGACGAAAAGGAAAATATCCTCTTGCAACATTGTTCATCATCCCTAGATGAACATGTGTGTACAATATGGGCATATTATCACAAACTATGTTCCGATTCTTCCCATAACATTCGTCGTTTGGCTTGAAACCCATGAAACCTCGAACATGATGTGAAGATTTTTTCGAGATGCAATCAATATATCAAGTTTGGTATTTTTACTTACAACTATATCACATAATATGATACCACGCGAAGGATTTATATCGTCCGGATCGTTTTTGAATTTCTTATGCCTGTTTTTGAATTTTCGTGTTTCAAACTATGGTCAAACCGGCGTGCATGAAGACAGGGGATGAGGCTCGCTAAACTTGCATTGGATATCTGAAGAAATAGCATATTATGAGTCTAAAAATCATTTTTTCAAAAAATCATGAGCATCAGATAATGTACATGTAGTTCAAATCGGACCCAATTCCTACCGATTCGGCAGAAATTTGTCTTCTTCACCAGGGATGTAAGGAAAGGTTTAAGATACCCCGGTTGGGACATTTGTCCATGTAAGGTGGCCTATTATTTTTGAAAAATAGGATGGTAGCATTTTGAAACTTTCATTTGGTAGTTGCTTCACAAAACGACCCGTTTTTGGCGCTCGGAAAATGGTATTTCCGTGCGATGAAAAGGAAAACTTCCTCCTGGAACATTTTTCGCCATCCCATAATACATATGTGTGCACAATATGGGAACAATATCACAAACTATGCCGTGATTCTAGCCATATCATAGGTCGTTTGACCCAAAAACCATGAAACCTCAGACATGATAGGTCATTTTTGAGAAGGTTTTTTCGAGACACTTGCAATTTACCAAGTCTGTTATTTTTATTGAAACTACGTCACATAATAAGACACCACACGAAGGATTTGCATTGATCCGACCGTTTTTGAATTTTTTATGTCCGTTTCAAACTATGGTCAAAATGGCGGGCATGAGGGTTCTTAGCTAGGGTTTGAGACTCTCTAAACTTGCATTGGATATCTGAAGAAATAGCATATTATGAGTCTAAAAATCATTTTTCAAATAATCACGGGCATCATATAATGTACCTGTAGTTCAAATCGGACCCACTTCCTACCGATTTGGCAGGAATTTGTCTTTTTCGCCAGGAGTGTAAGGAAAGGTTTAAGATAACCCGGTTGGGACATTTGTCCATGTAAGGTGGCCTAATATTTTTGAAAAATGGGATGGTAGCATTTTGAAACTTTCATTTGGTAGTTGCTTCATAAAACGGCCCGTTTTTGGCGCTCGGAAAATGGAAAATGGTATTTCCGTGCGATGAAAAGGAAAACTTCCTCCTGGGACATTGTTCTCCATCCCATAATACATATGTGTGCATAATATGGGAACAATATCACAAATTATGCCATGATTCTAGCCATAACATAGGTCGTTTGACCCAAAAACCATGAAACCTCAAACATGATAGGTCATTTTTGAGAAGGTTTTTTCGAGACACTTGCAATTTACCAAGTCTGTTATTTTTTATTGAAACTACGTCACATAATAAGACACCACGCGAAGGATTTGCATTGATCCGACCGTTTTTGAATTTTTTATGTCCGTTTCAAACTATGGTCAAAATGGCGGGCATGAAGGTTCTTAGCTAGGGTCTGAGCCTCTCTAAACTTGCATTGGATATCTGAAGAAGTAGCATATTATGAGTCTAAAAATCATTTTTTCAAAAAATCACGAGCATCAGATAATGTACCTGTAGTTCAAATCGGACCCACTTCCTACCGATTCGGCAGGAATTTGTCTTTTTCGCCAGGGGTGTAAGGAAAGGTTTAAGATACTCCGGTTGGGAGATTTGTCCATGTAAGGTGGTTTATTATTTTTGAAAAATGGGATGGTAGCATTTTGAAACTTTCATTTTGTAGTTGCTTCACAAAACGACCCATTTTTGGCGCTCGGAAAATGGAAAATGGTATTTCCGTGCGACAAAAAGGAAAACTTCCTCCTGAAACATTGTTTGCCATCCCATGATACATATGTGTGCACAATATGGGAACAATATGACAAACTACGCCGCGATTCTAGCCATAACATTGGTCGTTCGGCCCGAAATCATTTTAACAACTAGGCCAATGGACAGTCCTATCCAACCAATCAAAATGCAGAAATTAGGCTACCACGGATCACCCACCGAAACAAATCCTAGTCGTCCACTCGATCTGACGGTCTAGAACGAACCCTCAGTCCACCCACGGGAGACCCATAACCCATCCAAACCCTAGTCACAGACGGGCCACGCAGACCACTCCCTCATCTCTCCGCCGCCACCCCACCCCCATCGCTCCCCATCCCATCTAGAGAACGCCATCTCCGTTCACCCTGGCTCCCCTAGCACCACAACCTCTTCCTCAATCGCTCTCCTCCCCTAGCACATCGCCAATCTCCGCCGATGCGAATGACGTGGATGGCATCGAGGCATGCGGGCGACGATGGGCGACAGCGGGCGACGTCGATGGAATCCTCGCACGCTGTGGAAGTGGAGACCACTCTGGCACCTCCTTCCCTCGCAACCTCACCCACCTGCTCGCCAAGGTAGCGCCCCGCCTCTCCTACTGCGCGACTCCCTCTAGCCCCTGCTCTCCTCCTCCTTCCCAGATCCCGTCGGGCGTCCTCCTCTACTCCACTTCTCTGTCCGTCTCTCGCTTGACCTTGCAGGCGCTGACCCCATCTCTCGCTTGTTTCACCTCGCATGCACCAAAGAGGGAAAGTCAACACCGTGGAGCCAGTGCCGCCCCCAATCTCTTCGTCCCAGTGGAGGAGCATGTTGTCCTCATCCCCGTGGAGGATGGAGTCCTCCACTCCTGACTACCAGCCGCTCGGCCTTCTGCCTCCAGCATCTAGGGAGCGTCCTCACCCCTGGGCGCATCCCGGGTGCATGCCCACCAATACAAACCTCCTGCTGTAGCTGGTTCTACGGCCGTCCAGGTAAACAACAATAAGAAGAGCAACACGTTATTTCTCATGCCGCACGTTATTATGGTTTTGTTTCGGGGATTATTAATGTACTTGTGCTTTACTTAGTGTTCAAACTAATAATGGTTGAGATGGTATCAGTATAGTTGAACTGCTATGAGCTGTTGATATTAAACCTGCATGTCAATCTTTTTGTAGGAATGCTAGAATCTTGTGCAAATATGTATGGCTTCTGAAGTAGTGTGTTTTCAATCAGTATACATTTTAAATGTGTTTTGAAACCCTAAAATAGACACTAGTTTGAAGCAAGCATAGATGGTGAACTGTTTTACTGGCCCTCTAATGCGCTGTAACAATTAAGAGGACTGGTATATTTCACTATCTACTTTTTTGCTCTGTTTTAGCTTGATTTACATTATGGAAACTGATTGTTATATTGCTCATGAGTGCTTAAGATATACCTTGAAAAATCTACTATTGTTACGATTTTTTGCTCTTAATTTCCTTCTTCCGGTCAAGTGATTGGAGGGAGGCCCATGAAGCCAGGGTCGGGTCTGGTTGTTCATGATTGTGTTTGGTGGAGTTCACTAGGTGTTTCTTATCTGTGTACGTGGTGTTGCTACTGTGCCTATTGAGTAATGGGTAGTTCCTTTTGAGTAATAAAGCTCTCTTTCATCGCAATAAAATAAAATTGGAGGCATTGATGCCTTTATGGATTGTTATAGACCTAGTATTGTTGATTCATTGCTGCTAGGATGTATCATGCCTAGGACAAACTATTTCGTATGAGAGTATTTGTTGTGCTATGGGTGAGCTGCTGCAGGTACATTGTACTAGATTACTATGGCACATAAGGTTGCAGATATAGTTGTTCAGATTGTACTAAAAAGAGTTGTAGTTATTCATGATATTGGCTGCATGGTAATTTTTTTGATAGTTCACTGTAGTTTATGCACCCTTGTTTGTTTGCTAGGACTCCCAAGAACAAAATTCTGATGTTTATGATGTTAGCTCATTACTGTTAGTAATGTTAAAAAAAATTGCTTATTTATTAAGTCTCTTTTTGTATGTTTCATGGTGTGTGGTTCTAGTTCTTCCTTTTGAGTTAGCTTTATTTTTCTGCAGATTTTACCAAATGCCTCTTCAATAAGTATTCTACTCTTTTGGCTCCACACTGTGCTCCTAGGACAACAGTACCTTAGGTCGCCATCACTGCCATGGCACCAAACATCAGAAGATTGCGCTCACCTTCCTCTAGCCTTTCGTCGAGTGCCTTGCTGTCTTCCTCAACCTCTACAACCAGGGATCCAGGTGAGTACTTCTGTCCTACCTGCTACCCCTGGTGTGTTCATGTCTTCCCTTCTTGTTGGAATGATGATAGGATATGCAGCCGGTGAATTATGTGTTTAGATACTATTTGTGAGGTTCATGTCATGGTTGTATTAATCCTATTTGTGTAACTTAGAATACAGTTCATAGAGTCCTAGTACATATCAAGGAGGCATGCAACGTCTGTGAAAGAATGAATGTACAAATGCAATCAATTGTTGTAATAGAATAAATAATAACCTCCTACTTCATGCCTGATTATAATTTTGGACATACAGATAACTAAAATGGGAGACAATGTTGGACCTATATTTGGTGTTGTTGTCATTTTTGTTATTCATTTGCTATTTTTGCTAATTCAAACCATGTTTTTGTTACTGCACCAAAAAATAAAATCAAGTATTGTTTATATAGCTGCTAGTATACAAATAGTCTATGTTATTGTTTGAAGATGTTGCTTTTGTTGTCGCTATAACCAATTTCCTCCCTTTTATAAGAGCTACAGGCTGAAGGTGGAAGAAGCAAAGGGATTCAGTACTCAACAGAGTGTAGATGGTGATATTTTTAGAAGCTTTATATTTATCTGGCTGATTCGAACGATGCAATTGTTGTAATATACCACACTGTACATTTGTAGCAGTTATATATCCTTGGGTGACGTGCACTATGTCCTGAATGTAATATATATTTTATTTTTCGTTATCATTTGTGGAAAATAATGTTATTTGGGCCATGTTTAAAAAATATTGTCTATTTTCTGCCTGTATGTCTGAAATAAATCAAATGCTAGATGGGCTCAAAAAAGGCTACGGCCCGTCCAACATTAGACTAGAGAAATGTACAATTTTAAGTAAATGGTTGAAAATGAAAAAGAAATGGGCCATAAAAATGCCAAAGCCCTGAATGTAGAAAAGGCTGAAATATTGGGCTTGGCCCAAGTAATGAACCGAGTTTTACAGAAAATTTGATGGACCACATTATTGGGCTTGGCCCATACAAATGACATAAATGGACCGGACTGATTGTGTGCCACGTAGGTTTAGCCACGTAGGATCTGACATGGCGAGGCCAGTTTGCGCATGACGATATCGGATCGTCATAATGGTTATGACGATCCAATATCGTCATAGACGGTTATGACGATATCACTAAAATCGTCGTTATAGTTCATTTGTCACGCCCAGCTTTCGACGATCTCAAAATCGTCATAGAATCGTCATAAACGGACTATTGTGACAATTTTGTGATGAAAATAGAGGGTGATATATAGACAGATTCCTTGTAGTGAAACCTTTCGCCAGCATAGCATCAAGTTGCTTCTTTAGCTCCACTAATTCAGATGGTTTCATACTATAAGGTCTCTGAGCTATGGGTCCAGTTCCAGGAATTAGTTCAATGATGAACTCGATATCTCGATCTGGAGGCATACCAGACAATTCCTTTGAGAACATGTCGGGGTATTCACAGACTACTCTGACTTGGTCTATGGCTGGTTAGGCTAGACTCTTGTTGCATTTGAATTGACGGGGTAGCGTCTCAGATACATGCTCTACTGATACTCCAGTGCTACTGGTCATGGTTATGACTTTCTTGGCATAGTCAATCAATCCTTTATGTTTCGACATCCAATCCATCCCTAGTACTACTTCCAAACCTTTGGTTCCAAGTACTATTAGATTAGCATAGAAATCTATTCCATGGATTCTGATGGGTACAACCTTGCAAATTTTTCTAGCTTTCGTGGTTGAACCAGGTATTTGAACTATCATAACATGCTTCAATTTTGTTGGCTGAATCTTACTAGTGCATGCAAATTCTTCTATAACAAACAAGTGTAATGCTCCAGAATCAAACAACACTCTTGCTAAAACTGAGTTAACAGAAATCATACCCAACACGACATCTAGCGCTTCCTGAGCTTCTTCAGCACTCAGGTGGAACATGCGGCCATTGCGGTTGAGCGAGTTCCCCAGGGCAAATCTCCTTCCAGGCTGAACACGACGCTGCTGCTGAGCAGGTGCATTCACATTGGTGGCTGCTGCAAGCCTCTTGGGACACTCGTTGGAGTAGTGACCCTTGACTCCAGATTCAAAGCAAGTAATCTGGGACTTGTCTTTGGCTGCAATAGGCACAACATTGCTTCCAGTCCATGGGGCAGTATTGTTGTTGTTGTTGTTGGACTTGGGCGGTGCACGGTTGAAGTTATTGGAGTTGCCGGGGTTGTTGTTGTGGTTTCCTCCAGACTTCAGGTTTCCTCCGCTACGATTGGGATAGTTAGGACGAGACATAGGGGGTCTGTTGTTTCTTGGGGCGTATCCTGCAGACGGGTTGGGGCGATACTTCTGGGTATTGTGGGATCTAGTCTGGTGCATCATCCCGCGCTTGCGATTGTCATTGGCTTGGTTTATCTTCCCTTCCATCTGAATGGCAGAGTCTACTAGCTCTTCTAGATCTTCAAAACGGATGTTGACTAACACAGTCTGCATCTCATCATGTAGTCCATTCAGGAACCTTTCCTTCTTCTTTGCTTCAGTGTTAATCTCATCAGGGGCATATCTAGCTACGGACAAAAATTCGTCACGGTACTCCACTACCGTCAGCCTTCCTTGCTTCAGTTCCCTGAACTCATGCCTCATTCTGGTGACCAAATCTTGAATGCTTCCCACGTCATCATCTGACCGTCGTTCATGGTACGGGTGCCATTCCACCAGGTTCTTGCATCTCCTGCCAAATAGTGGGTGGCAAACATTACCTTCTCATTGGCTTCAACTCCTGCGACCTCCAGGTTGTTCTCCATGTTTTGCAGCCAGTCATCAGCATCTAAGGGATCCTTAGACTTACTAAAGATAGGTGGGTTGGTATTCTAAAAGTTCTTGAGCTTGGATCCATGATGATCTTGGTTTCCATGGCCTTGATTATTATGAGCCATCTGGCTATCTGTTGAAGAGTGGCTAGGTTGGCTTGGTTTTCGACTCTACTAGCTTCACGGTCAGAAACTAGCATTTGCAGAATCTGCAACATTGGGTCCTGAGATGAACTGCTTCCTCCGGGGTTTCCGCGAGTCATCTGAAGATTGAGATAGATAATGAGATAAGAGGGAAATCTCTAAGGTTCATGGTTTTGTCTTTAAAAAAACTTTAACTTTGAGTTTGAATCAGGTTTGGTAAACTAACAACTTCCTCTCATTCATTCATTCAAAGCACACCATACAAACACACACTACAACACAAATATAAAATAGATGGTTTGAAGAACCATTCTGTGAAACTACGATACAATGGGACTGTTACAACTCACTCCTACGGTAGTGCTCAAGTGCATCTAATCATCATCAATGAAGTCGGAATCATCATCATCAGTGTGGAACTCCATGGCATCATCCTCCAGGTAGTCGTTGTCATCACTGAGGTAAGAGTAAAGATCTCCTTGGATATCTTCACCTTCTTCCTCCTTTGCTTCAAGCTGGATTTCCTGTTCACGGATGGTCTTCTCGAGAGCAGCCACCTTCTTGCATAGACGCTCGATGGTGCGATCCTTCTTGTCACGCTGACGACGAAGTGATTGGCGCTCCTTGGCGAGGATTGCGAGGGTCTGGTCCTTCTTGACGGTAATGGCAAGGTTGTGGTTGGCGTAGGGTCGGGCGTTGTCCAACTCCTTCTACCTATCATACAACATGAAGTCAAGATTGTCCACCTGGTGCTTCAGCTCCGGATGTCCTGGCACATCCAAGGGCATTCCCATAGAATCACGCCTTGCGAAATGAGCAAAGCGAGTTCCCTAGATCAGGTTGATGTTTTGTCCGCACAGACGGGCAAGAGCTTCATGCATTTCTCTGGCTAATCCATCTAGCCAGTTGTTCTCCCTCAAGGTGAATTGGATCTTCTCTGAAGTTGGTGCTTCCATCTTGCCTCTGAGATCTGCAACTATCAGCCATTGTAGATCTCTTCCTACATAATCGTTGAGTTGTGCCCCGAAGGATTCTGGGTGCGGGCTTCAGATACTCTGATAGTGCATCTAGATCCCTCTCAAAGATCAGTTGGCCTCCACTGCCCAGCTGGTAGAACTTGCAATACTGGACCTCCATCTATAAGAATTTAGGATGAGTAAGTTAGTGAGGTGATCAAGTGTGTCGGATTTTATGTAGAATTTCAAGAATTTTTGAGGAACATGAATTTTTTGAACGAATCCAGGATAAGAGTGGGAATAGGTTTTCATAAATACTCACTTCTTTTGTTTTGTAACTAAGTTTTTGTTCGGACGTCCATTCTAACTAGGGTCTCCTATGGTCAGGATGGCTCTGATACCAACTTGTCAACACCCAGATTTTTAATCCCAGATGCCTGTTATGCTATACCTCGAAATCCTAGGATTACCATTTTTGCGAGACATAACAGATTGATATCACAGTACATCATCCATTACAAACCATAATAAGGTCTTACAAATAAAGGATCTCATGATCCAGTCTTAATACAATCAAATTAGCGGAATAATAAATGTAGTAGTGGGCTCCATCTTCAGGGTCACCGGCAATGCTGACGATGGGAGTTGATCCTAGTTGTCGTAGACCTCCTGCTGTCCATCATCCTAGTAGTCCTCCTCATAGTCTGGCCACGGGAATAGCCAGGGACAAAGCCAGGCGTACTCTTTAAGTACTCGCAAACTATCACTAACAAGTATGGTAGTTCTAGTAGGAATCTTAAGCTCTAGGTTTATTTGCAAAAAGCCAGGTCTATCTCAAACTGAGTTTAGAACTAAAGAAAACTAATTTTAATGTTCTACAACACTTAAAGTGGGAACCTAGTTTTCATATCCACAACCCTGTTGTGGTCAAGTCAAAGTCATAGTTCAAGTAACAAGTCATTTTTGAAAACATCCGACGAAGGAACAGAATGGCCACTCCAACTGTCCATGACCGCGGACGCGGCTATTCGAATAGTTTGACACTCTGTAGAGGTGGTACACGTTCACCACAAAATTCGATACATCCGTCAGGGATAACCCTGAATCATCATACTTAGTATGCGGATGTAACATACCAAAAACCCTAATCAAGATTATCAAGTTCTAATCACCCAATTTAGGGTTAACAAAAGCTTTTATTAATAAAATGAATATGAATGCATGTGTGGTTTGCATTAGTGTAGAATTGATTGAAAGTTGCCATGCTTGATTGCTACAAATGATGGGAAATGGTTTAAAGATGAATACTACATCATCTAGGCCATTTACAAACTAAATCAAAATAAAAAGAAATCAAATATGAATAAATAAAGCAAATGGTCATTTTGACCAAAGTTAACCACTAGGCCACTTTGTGTGTTCCTAGAGGAAAATTTCTAACAGGGAAAATGTCCTTTCTTTTCACCCCTTTCTAGACCAAGTAAAAAGGTATCAAGGCCCACCTTACCAACTTACAAAAAACTCTTTCAAATCAATTTAAAGGACATGTGAAAATGGAATCAAGTGTATGTGCTAAGATCCCACCTTTTCAAAAACCCTTCAAACCAATTCCATTTAACTTCTCCAAGCAAACATATACTATCAAGCTTAAGATCAAACCACTCACCAAAATTGAATCAAGAATTCCAAAGTACTTTTTTTTCGGCCATTACAACAAACACCTGGCATGCACTAATCTAACTCTAGCCTAATGATGTCTACGCACTTCTATTCTTGCAAACAGTTGTTGGGCCTCCAAGTGTAGAGGTTTGTAGAATAGCAGCAAGTTTTCCCTTAAGTGGATTACCCAAGGTTTATCGAACTCAGGGAGGCAGTGGTCAAAGGTATTCCCTCTCAAACAATCATGCAATCAAGATACAAGAAGTCTCTTGTGTCCCCAACACACCCAATATACTTGTCAGGTGTATAGGTGCACTAGTTCGGCAAAGAGATAGTGAAATACAAGTGGTATGGATAATTATAAGTGTTAACGGTGCCAGAAAATAGCTTGATGGCATTGAAGAGACTAAAGGCAAACTAAAATAAAGATGGAAGCAAGCAAACATGTAACAGATCTAGTTGCAAACGGCATTTCAATACTTAGAAACAAGGCCTAGGGATCATACTTTCACTAGTGAACACTCTCATATAAATATATTATCTTCATGATACTACTCTGAACTACTTTCCGATTGGACACTCTAAGCCATGGTAGGGCTATAACAACACACCTCAAAGTAAGCCTTTCCCATCTAGATAACCCCACACTGTCACCTTGAGCTTTAGATGGTTCCAACAAACACCACAATTTCATAGAAACATCCAACTCCAAATATAACTCATAAAAAGTATTTGTAATCTCTAGCCTAAGTGCCACCATGGTGTGCACGCTGTCACTTTCCCACACATGGGGAGAGCAGAGATCTATTAAAGCACTTGAGTAGCATGGTAGATCTACTTGATTACAAAGCTCATGATCACAATATGATCATGCATAGAGAGAGAGAGATGAACACATAGCTACCGGTAGAACCCTTAGCCTCGAGAGAGAACTACTCCCTCCTCATCATGGGAATCATCAACGGTAATGGAGATGGCGGTGGAGATCATTGGAGATGGCTCCAGGGGCACTTCCCCGTCCCGACAGGGTACCAGAACAGAGACTTTTTATCTCCCGAATCTCCCCTTCGGTGGCGGCGGCGCGTTGGAACTTTTCGTGGCTAGAGGCTGGACGATTTAGGGTTTATGCATCGGGAGGCTTCTTATAGGCGAAGAGGCAAGGTCGGTGGGCGGCTAGGGGGCCTACACCATGCCCTGGCGCGGCTAGGGGGACCCGCGCCTAGGGGTGGTGTGGCCACCCTGTGGCCCCTCTCCGTCTCGTCTTCTGGCTCCGTGTCCCCCTTGGTGAAAAACTAACTTTGGCTTTTATCCCGTCTAATTCTGAGAATATTCATTTTCTGACTTCCTGGAACCAAAAACAGCAGAAAACAGGCAGCTGACACCGTGGCATCTTGTTAATAGGTTAGTCCAAGAAAGTGTATGAAAAGTACTCCAAAGTTGGAACAAAACATAATAAAGTAGATAAAACCAAGCATGGAACATCATAAATTATGGATACGTTAGCAACGTATCAACATCCCCAAGCTTAACTCCTGCTCGTCCTCGAGTAGGTAAGTGATAAAAAGAAAGAATAATTTTTGAGGTGACATGCACCATCACAATCTTGATCAAGGCATTTATAACATTGATAGCTAGGATCATAGTACTTCAACATAGCATGAAAGATAAGGTATTAGCAATAAAACATAGCAACTATGTTGCAACATGAAAAGGCATAAACAAAATATTCATGAATAATAATGCTTTGCAAGACGTTTGTTTGTTTCACATAAAGAAAACATAGCATAGTGGCATTCAGCTTGTCCCTCATAGAGTAGAAAACATAAATGCATAGGACACCTTCAAAGTTTATAAGAGTGAATAAATAAAAATAGTTTAAGAACAGGCAATATCAAGTTACGCATCAATCAACAGGTCTTGGGACAATGCACATAGAACTAAGAATGGCCACTATGCTCTCAAAGTAGGTGCATAAAGGTAGAAGGTGGAGACTCAACATAAAAGTAAAAGAAAGGCCTTCATAGAAGGAAGCAGGGATTCAAGTCTCATAAAGAGCTCCCAAAATTATGGTACTTATTAGCTTTCTGCTCTCATTGCCCCTATCATAAGCATCTTTAAGGTGATTAAGGTTAAAGTGACACAACGAAGAGGATATGCTTGACAAGTTATAAGCTGAAATCTCATGCCCCTTACTTACGAAGGCCGAACCTCATGCTACTAAACTTTAGTCACAAGTAAGCTCTTGTCATTGTAAGTACATATGTATCATGAAGAACCGCCAATGGGGTACCCCTTGCACATGATACAGGAGCTATCCCATAATCAAAATGACAAGGCAAGCAGACAATGAGCATCTCAACGATCTTTTTATTTGCTATTTGCATAGGTTTTTATTGAGGATGCTTCATAGAGTGCTCATTATGGTGATGCTACAAGTTTCCACCATGATTAGGCATGGCTTAGGCTAGCGGCCCAGACGTTTTTCTAACACACATACAAACTCCATGATCTTACAAGTTCCACTTTTATTTCACACCGCTGGGATCCATAAGCAAAAGAACATGATATCAACGGGGTACAAAGTACAAGTGCAATGTTGAAAGCGTTCCCCATGATACATGGTTCTGCTAATTTCAACTTATAAAGTGCAAGCATATACGCAACAAAGATGGACACAATGGTTCAAGTTTATTAAATGCAAGAAAAGTAAAGTGTGCCATCAAGTTCGTGAGAGCTTTAATCACTAATTTTGACATAACAAGTTTAATTTGGAAGGTAGATAAAAACATGAATATACTTGGAATAGCAAATTCTAATAGGTAGGTATGGTGGACTCTTTGGAATAACTTGGTTTAATGGAGTTGGATGCATGAGTGGGACACATACTTGTTGTAACATTCCAATTTCAGCAACCCTGATTAGTTGTCCAGAATGCAAAAATTAGGGGGAACAAAAACTTTTTCTTGTGCATTGGTGCAATGTTTGCTTCTTTGTGCCTATGCATATAAGAGTGTATCTTAGGATACTCCTTACCTCACCCTCAGTTGACAAAAGTTATTTACCCAAAACTATCCTGGCTCATTTTACATATTCGCAAACGTTCTGGCATTTCAAAACATGAGCCAAGATGCCTATGTAACCAAAACTATTTTGGTAGCTTCTATTGAAAAAACTATGGAGAGATATATAATACAATCTCCTTATGTTTTCAAGACAGAACACTCAACTAATCTTATCTCTAGTTTCCCCAAAAACCTCTTTTCAAAACATTTGAATTCTACCCTTGATAGAGATACCAAGGACTCTCACCTTACTCAAAAATTAACCTCTTCAAGATGCCCCAACCCTACCTCAAGCTAAGCTTGATGGTAACCCTAGAGTAGTTGATTTGTTTATAAGATGAGTTGCCTTGATCTGCTGTCTGATGAATTGTTTTGATCTGCTGATTGACTTGTTTGCTTAGGAAGTAGTATGAGCTACTCTAGGAGCTCATCACTAGGATAAAGATGTTTCCAACTCTTCCATCCCTAATCAAGAATACCAACCTAGATATGATCCCTAGCCACTAGGTGATCATCTAAAACCCTTAACCAGATCAATTCTGAGGATCTCCATTCTAGATGTTTCCAAGTCCTTGAAGACCAATATTCAGCTTGGAACCCTTCCACTCAATATACTCTTCAACATCATCCAATTGTTGATGCTCAGATACTTTGCAACTCCTTCAAGAACATTCCCTCTCATACTCTAGTCAAAATCCTCAAAACTGCCAAATTTGGCAAAGTCTAGAAACAGTTTCAACATCATCTTTTTGAATGCCTCCCATTCTCAAACCATGTGCATTTTTGGACATGCATTTGAACCATCTTGTTAACCATCCTAAGGAATAACAAGGCCCACATTTTCCTCTGGTTAGATCCTCCTCAAACCCAATCGTCCATGATAGTTTTGCAGTCAAGAAAATAACATTTCCTGCAAAACTAGTCATCATGCCTACTTTGGTAGAAGCTCACACCCTCATAATACCTCCCATGGACCAACTATCTACATGTTTGTGATCTACTCCTTGAGGTCTATCAAAACTTACTTCACTTGCTCCAAGTGGATCTCTGTGCTGCTTAAACCCACATGGTTTATAAGGCATCATGACTCATTTTGCATGGCAACCTTAATTTCAACAAAGTTTGCCATCACTTCTAGATCACCTCAAATGCTATTAATTCAAACTCTTCTTGCCACGATCATATATATGAATTGGTCTACCTGCCCATCTATCCCTTGCACCTAGGTGAGCTCTAAGCTCCAAGATGCAAACATGTTTTGGTGATATAAAAATAACATCACCCTAGATAATCAACTCCTTGTTTTCCATCCTTTTCAAGTTGGAATTTCATTCCATAAGGTTGAAACTGCTTGCTACACCTTGTCTATCTCATCCACTTTGACCCTCAAGATTTATCAAGAATTATCCATAATTATTATGGCCCCAAAACTATTTAATTCTCTTAATAGTCAAAATCTCCAAAACTCCCTCCATAAAGGAAAGTTTGGTTTTTGGCAAAACACTTCTCTAACTTTTGGCTCAAGTAAGTTCCATATATCATACCTCACCTTCAAACCTCAAAAATACAAAATTTTGAGGAGCTTTATTATTTCTTTTTGCCCATTTGCTTAAATGGCTGAATTGGAATAATAATTGTTTTAAATACTTTTATGCCTCAATAAATCTTGGGAAAATTCCCCTAGGTGTGTATTCACATTTGGGATCCTCTCAAATCAAAATCCACCCTTGTACAATGCAAATTTATCAAATTATCTTCTAGAAATCACTTCTGTCCTTTTTGAGTAATTAGATTTAAGAGGACTAAAACTCCTCTGAAAAATGAATATTCATGGAATTGGACGGGACAAAAGCCAAAGTCAGTTTTTCACCGAGGGACTCACGGAGAGGGGCCACAAGGTGGCCACACCACCCCTAGGCGTGGGTCCTTTGGCCGCGCCAGGGCATGGTGTGGGCCCCCTGGCCACCCACCGACCTTGCCAATTCGCCTATAAGATGCCTCCTGATGCAAAAACCCTAAATCGTCAATCGGAAATCCATGAAAAGTTCCGCTGCACCGCCGCCACCGAAGGGGAGATTCGAGGGATAGAAAGTCCCTGTTCCGGCACCCTGCCGGGATGGGGAAGTGCCTCCGGAGCCACCTCCATCGATCTCCACCACCATATCCATCACTGTTGCTAATTCCCATGATGATGAGGGAGTAGTTCTTCCTTGAGGCTAAGGGTTCTACCGGTAGCTATGTGTTCATCGCTCTCTCTATGCGTGATCATATTGTGATCATGAGCTTTGTAATCAAGTAGATCTACCTTGCTACTCAAGTGCTTTAATAGATCTCTGCTCTCCCCATGTGTGTGAAAGTGACAGCATGCACACCATGGTGGCACTTAGGCTAGAGATTACAAATACTTGTTATGATTTATATTTGGAGTTGGATGTTTCTATGAAATTGTGGTGTTTGTTGGAACCATCTAGAGCTCTGATGGCTCAATGCACGGCGCCCAGAAAAATGCTTAATGGCGGTGTTGATGTAGAGCTCGTTGGGAACCCCAAGAGGAAGGTATAATGAGCACACCAGCAAGTTTCCCTCAGTTATGAAACCAAGGTTTAATCGAACCAGTAGGAGCAAGGAAACACCCCAAAGGTGTTACTGTTGGGTCCGTAGCATAGAAAACAAAAAATTTCCTACGGTGTGAACTACACGCCAATATCTATGTACTAGGTACAAAGCAAACGGGTGGACATACATCCATAGAGAACTTACCCTCGAAGACAACGATCTTTGTTAACGAGTAGGAACTCGTGGTTGATGTAGTCGTACACTTGCCGATCTCAAGATCGTGAGGAAGTCTGAGCGCCGCAACTCAGCAGCGCATCCGCACTCGCACACACGTTCAAGCCACCGGACAACCTCCACCTCCTCGCTCCAGCGATCCAGCGAAAGCAGCAACTCCTTCCAGACGAAATGCCACCGGGAACATGTATCTCGCTAATCCGAGACCATGGGGGAATAATTCTAGAGGGAGAGAGATCCTTCACAAGGAGGTGTGAGGATGAAGGAGGGAATGGGTGGCCTTTTATAGGAGGAGGGGGGGGGGGTGCCCCCTCTCTCCATGGCCGGCGCATGGGGGGGGGGTGGCCCCTCACCTCCCCCATTCATGTGGTGGTAACTCCTCCACATTAAAATGCCTCTTCACATTGCCTTTTAAAGTCTCCACTTTAAATGCATTAAGTTTCTCCAAATTTAATGCTCTCTCATTTAATAAAACTCTTTTATTAAATTTATTCAGAATTTTGTTAATTACTTTAATTAACAAACATTCACATATAGCCCCTTGCAATATTTCAATATCACATGCAGATCCACCTTCTGCAATTTCACCCAAAACAATTTCCGGTTTCTATTGAAACAATTCCTGCGCTTTGCAATTCTTTCGTCTGAAACATATGTGCTCCAAAATGGTGTTCGGTAACTCTTAAGTGTGCCATCCTACGGTTCGCGAATAATGCAGACATGATCGAGACCCTTCTCCGATCAATAATCAGCAGCGGGACCTGGAGATCCGTACTGACTCCTACACATTCAACGATGACTCCCGTGATCGTGAGAACCTTTAACGCTTGTAACTAAATCCCTTTGTCTCTCGATATATTACATGTCCGAGATTCGATCATCGGTATCTCCATACCTAGTTTGATCTCGTTACCGACATGCACTCTTTTCTTGTTCCCGTGATGTAACATTCTAGTGATCACATCACTTGCTTGCAAGCTATCCTAATGTGATATCACCGAGAGGGCCCAGAGTATATCTATCCGTCATCTGGATTGACAAATTCCACTCTTGATCCATGATCCTCAAGATAACACCTTCGTAGCACTGAACCCATCTTTATAGTCACCCTGTTACGGTGTGACATTTGATGTTATCAAGATACTCTCCCGGTGTTAGCAATTAACATGATCTCATGGTCTAAGGATAAAGATTACTTCGTATGATGTTATAGCAATATAAACACAATGACTTGATCGTAATGCTATACTTCGGATGAATTTTCATCACATCATTTCACAAATGCTGTGACCTTGTTATTAACAACATCCAATGTCCATGATCAGGAAACCTTGATCATCTTGTTAATCAACAAGCTAGTCTATAAGAGAGGCATGACTAGGAACCCTTTTTGTTTATTAAACACACATGTATTGATGTTTCCTATCAATACAATTATAGCATGCAAAATAAACATCTACCATATACAAGGAATACATAATAACAACTTTATTATTGGCTCTCAGGACATATTTCCTTCAGTCTCCCACTTGCACTAGAGACAATAATCTAGTTTATATAGTGATAAATCTAACACCCATGGAGTTCTGGTGTTGATCATGTTTTTCCCTAGGGAGTACTTTAGTCAACGGATCTGCTACATTCAGGTCCGTGTGTATTTTACAAATCTTTATATCTCCATCCTTGACATGCTCGCGGATGGAGTGAAACCGGTGCTTAATATGCTTGGAATTCTTGTGAGACCTTGGTTCCTTTGCGTTGGCTATGGCTCCATTGTTGTCACAATAGATCACCATCGGGTCCAACACACTGGGAACCACACCCAGTTCCGTAATGAACTCTTTCATCCAAACTTCTTCCTGCGCCGCTTCTGAAGCAGCAACATATTCCGCCTCCGTTGTTGATCTAGCCACCACAGGTTGTTTGGAGCTCCTCCAACTAACTGCTGCTCCGTTCAAGAGAAATACGTATCCGGATTGAGACTTAGAGTCATCCGGATCAGTGTCAAAGCTAGCATCGACATAAAACTTAGCGACTAGCTCTTCTTCACCTCCGTATATAAGAAACATATCCTTAGTTCTTCTCAAGTACTTAAGGATATTCTTGACCGCTATCCAGTGTTCCGAACCTGGATCAGATTGGTACCTACTGGTCGAACTAATAGCATGTGCCACATCCGGTCTTGTACATAGCATGGCATACATTATAGAGCCTATGGCTGAGGCATAGGGGATCCTATCCATTATCTCTCTTTCTTCCGCCGTAGCCGGACTTTGAGTCTTACTCAATGTCTTGCCTTGCAACATAGGTAAGAACCCCTTCTTACTTCCGTCCATATTAAACTTCTTTAATATCTTATCAAGGTATGTACTCTGCGATAGCCCAATTAGGCATCTTGATCTATCTCTATAGATTTTAATGCCTAATATATATGAAGCTTCACCAAGGTCCTTCATCGAAAATTTGCTGTTTAGATAACTTTTAACACTGTTTAAAAGATCTAAATCATTTCCAATCAATAATATGTCATCCACATATAATATCAGAAATGCCACATTGCTCCCACTCACTTTCTTGTAAATACAAGCCTCTCCATAAGTTTGGACAAATCCAAACTCTTTGATCACCTCATCAAAGCGGAGATTCCAACTCCGTGATGCTTGCTTCAGTCCATAGATGGATCACTGAAGTTTGCACACCTTATTAGCATCCTTAGGATCGACAAAACCATTAGGTTGTATCATATACAACCCTTCTTCAATATTACCATTGAGGAACGCAGTTTTGACATACATCTGCCATATTTCATAATCGAAATATGCAGCAATTGCTAACATAATCCTAACCGACTTAAGCATCGCTACGAGAGAGAATGTCTCATCGTAGTCAACTCCTTGAATTTGTCGAAACCCCTTTGCGACAAGTCGAGCCTTATAGATGGTCACATTACCATCAACATCAGTTTTCCTTTTGAAAATCCATTTATTCTCAATGGCCTTTCGGTCGTGAGGTAAGTCCACCAAGTTCCAAACTTGGTTCTCGTACATGGATTCCATCTCGAATTTCATGGCTTCTAGCCATTTGTTGGAATCCGGGCTCATCATCGCTTCTTCATATGTCGCAGGGTCATCCATTTCATCAATCATGAAATTCATAACAGGATTGCCGTACAGTTCAGGAGCTGCACGTGTCCTGCTTGACCTGCGAGGTTCGGTAGTGTCCTCTTTCGGAGTTTCATGATCAATATCATTAGCTCTCTCTTCATCAGGTGAAGTCAACTCCGAAACAACTTCCGGTGCTGCGCCACTCGCCATTCCATGAAGAGAAGGTTCAATAACCTCTTCGAGTTCTACCTTCCGACTATTCACACCTTTCGCGAGAAACTCCTTCTCAAGAAAGGATCCATTTCTTGGCAACAAAGACCTTGCCCTCGGATCTATGATAGAAGGTATACCCAATCGTTTCCTTAGGGTATCCTATGAAGACGCATTTTTCCGCTTTGGGTTCGAGTTTATCCGGTTGAAGTTTCTTCACATAAACATCGCATCCCCAAACTTTAAGAAATGACAGCTTAGGTTTGTTTACAAACCATAATTCATACGGTGTCTTTTCAACGGATTTAGATGGTGCCCTATTTAAAGTGAATGTAGCGGTTTCCAGTGCATAACCCCAAAATGACAGTGGCAAGTCAGTCAGAGACATCATAGATCGAACCATATCCAATAAAGTACGATTACGACGTTCTGACACACCATTATGTTGTGGTGTTCCGGCAGGCGTGAGTTGTGAAACTATTCCACAGTCTTTCATATGTGTGCTAAACTCGTAACTAAGATACTCTCCTCCACGGTCGGACCACAGAAATTTGATCTTTCTGTTACGATGATTTTCCACTTCATTCTGAAATTCTTTGAACTTTTCAAAAGTTTCAGACTTGTGTTTCATCAAATAGATATACCCATATCTACTCAAATCATCCGTGAAAGTAACAAAATAACGATATCCACCTCGCGCCGACACACTCATTGGTCCACACACATCAGTATGTATGATTTCCAATAGATCTGTCGCCCGTTCCATTGAACCGGAAAATGGCGTTCTAGTCATCTTGCCCATAAGGCATGGCTCACATGTATCAAATGATTCAAAATCAAGTGATTCCAAAAGTCCATCAGAATGGAGTTTCTTCATGCGTTTAACGCCAATATGACCTAGACGGCAGTGCCACATATATGTAGATATATCATTATCAAGTTTAATCCTTTTAGCATCAACATTATGAATATGCGTAATACTACTATCGAGATCCAACAGAAATAAACCATTCAACATAGGTGCATGACCATAAAAGATATTATTCATATAAATCGAACAAGCATTGTTTTCAGACTTAAATGAATAACCACTTTGCATCAAACACGATCCGGATACAATGTTCATGCTCAGTGCAGGCACCAAATAACAATTATTTAGGTTTATAACTAATCCCGATGGCATATGGAGAGGCAGCGTTCCGACGGCGATCACATCAACTCTTGATCCATTGCCGACCCGCATCGAGACCTCATCCCTTGCTAGTTGTCGCTTATTCCGTAGCCCCTGAACCGAGTTACATATATTAGCAACCGATCCGGTATCAAATACCCAGGTGCTACTGCGAGTACTAGTCAAGTACACATCAATAACATGTATATCACATATACCTTTGTTTGCCTTGCTGGACTTCTTGTCCGCCAAATACTTGGGGCAGTTGCGCTTCCAATGGCCAGTCCCCTTGCAATAGTAGCACTCGGTGTCAGACTTAGGGCCAGCTCAGGGTTTCTTTTTAGGCGTGGCAACAGACTTGCCACCGTTCTTTCCCTTGTGCGTGCCTTTCTTGTCCTTCTTGAAACCGGTGGTCCTATTGATCATCAACACTTGATGTTCTTTCCTAATCTCCACTTCTGCAGTCTTAAGCATTGACAGAAGCTCGGGAAGAGACTTCTTCATGCCCTGCATATTATAGTTCATCACGAAGCTCTTGTAGCTAGGTGGAAGAGATTGGAGAACACGATGTATGCCTATGTCAATGGGAATCGTTATTCCCAAGGACACAAGCTTATCGGCGTACCCAGACATTTTGAGTACGTGCTCACTAATGGAGCTGTTTTCCTCCATCATGCAGCTAAAGAACTTTTCTGTAGCATTATAACTCTCTACGGCAGCATGGGTATCGAAAATCATTTTCAATTCTCCCATGGTATCAAAGGCATTGCCATTTTCGAAACGCTTTCGAAGTTCTGTCTCTAGCCCATACAGTATGCCGCAATGAACTAAGTTGTGGTCCTCCTGACGAGTTATATAGACGTTCTTTTCCTCGTCAGGTGCATCAGGAGCTGGTGGGGGGCCTAGCGGCGCATCTAGCACATATTGCTTTTGTGCAGCAGTGAGGAGAATCCTCAAATTCATAGCCCAGTTGGTGAAGTTGCTACCATTCGCAACAAGTTTCTCTTTCTCCATGAACACATTGAAATTAAAAGCAGGTGGTGCCATCTACAACAGAATTTGTAAAGTATATTTAGACTAAGTTTATGATAGACTGAGTTCAACTAATCCAAATTACTAACTCCCACTCAAAAACGACATCCCTCGTGTCCTTTTGGTGATTACATGAACCAAATCCACTACACCAAGTCCGATCATCACGTGAGTCGGTGTAGCTTCCAAGGCGAGCATCTATATGGGCATAATATCAACTATATGACTCATGCTTAACCTTTCAGTCCGTGTTCCGAGGCCATGTCTGTACATGCTAGGCTCGTCAAGTAAGAACCTTAGTATTTGCGTGTGTAAAACTGTCTTACACCCGTTGTATGAAAGCGTAGAGTTGAGAACACCCGATCATCACGTGATGCCTCAAAACACGATCCACAAAACGGTGCTACTTAAGGAAGAACACATTTTATCTTGATATCTAAATGAGGGATCATCTTATAATGCTACCAAACGCGCCAAACTAGTAATATAAGATGCTAACATCTAATGTGTGAAGTGAGATGATATGGTCCATGCATTTGATCTCTATCATTTGCATCGTGGTATGATCTCTATCATTCCTCTGTGTGTAAGGCCAAGGTCTATGGAACTTACACGTTAAGTGAGTTTTAAGAGTATCTATTATACATCTACTTACAACAATACCATATCAAAACACTAGCCCAGCAACGATCTAAACTAGACGCCTCTAATTTATCAATTGCAAGTTTTACGTGGCTTAGGGCTTTCGGAGATAGAACCTGTCTAACCTATGAACATGAACCACAACGAGGATAACCAAGTTATTAGCAACTCGTTGTAAATCAGATATTGACTATAGTAGGAGAGACAGACACCCGCCAGCCACTTATGCAAAACAAGTTGCCTGTCAGTCGTGGAACCGGTCTCATGTACGATGACATGTAAGGTTGGTCCGGGCCGCTTCATCCCACTATGCCACCAATATCCAAAGTACATAGAAGATGCAATAACATGATCATCATCGCCCACATATAAACATATGTGTACTACCCGTGCAAAGCACCTACGCATAGATCAGGCTCTGATACCACTGTTGGGTCCGCAACATAGAAAACAAAATTTTTCCTACGGTGTGAACTACACGCTAAGATCTATCTACTAGGTACAAAGCAAACAGGTGGACATACATCCATAGAGAACTTACCCTCGAAGACAACGAGTTTTGTTAATGAGTAGGAACTCGTGGTTGATGTAGTCGTACACTTGCCGATCTCAAGATCGTGAGGAAGTCCGAGCGCCGCAACTCAGCAGCGCATCCGCACTCGCACACACGTTCAAGCCACCGGACAACCTCCACCTCCTCGCTCCAGCGATCCAGCGGAAGCAGCAACTCCTTCCAGACGAAATGCCACCGGGAACATGTATCTCGCTAATCCGAGACCATGGGGGAATAATTCTAGAGGGGGAGAGAGATCCTTCACAAGGAGGTGTGAGGATGAAGGAGGGAATGGGTGGCCTTTTATAGGAGGAGGGGGGGTGCCCCCTCTCTCCATGGTCGGCGCATGGGGGGGGGGGGGTGACCCCTCACCTCCCCCATTCATGTGGTGGTAACTCCTCCACATTAAAATGCCTCCTCACATTCCCTTTTAAAGTCTCCACTTTAAATGCATTAAGTTTCTCCAAATTTAATGCTCTCTCATTTAATAAAACTCTTTTATTAAATTTATTCAGAATTTTCTTAATTACTTTAATTAACAAACATTCACATATAGACCCTTGCAATATTTCAATATCACATGCAGAACCACCTTCTACAATTTCACCCGAAACAATTTCCGGTTTCTATTGAAACAATTCCTGCGCTTTGCAATTCTTTCGTCTGAAACATATGTGCTCCAAAATGGTGTCCAGTAACTCTTAAGTGTGCCACCCTACGGTTCGCGAATAATGCAGACATGATCGAGACCCTTCTCCGATCAATAATCAGCAGCGGGACCTGGAGATCCGTACTGACTCCTACACATTCAACGATGAGTCCTGTGATCGTGAGAACCTTTAACGCTTGTAACTAAATCCCTTTGTCTCTCGATATATTACATGTCCGATATTCGATCATCGGTATCTCCATACCTACTTTGATCTCGTTACCGACATGCACTCTTTTCTCGTTCCCATGATACAACATTCTAGTGATCACATCACTTGCTTGCAAGCTATCCTAATGTGATATCACAGAGAGGGCCCAGAGTATATCTATCCATCATCTGGATTGACAAATTCCACTCTTGATCCATGATCCTCAACATAACACCTTCGTAGCACTGAACCCATCTTTATAGTCACCCTGTCACGGTGTGACGTTTGATGTTATCAAGATACTCTTTCGGTGTTAGCAATTAACATGATCTCATGGTCTAAGGATAAAGATTACTTCGTATGATGTTATAGCAATATAAACACAATGACTTGATCGTAATGCTATACTTCGGATGAATGTTCATCACATCATTTCACAAATGCTGTGACCTTGTTATTAACAACATCCAATGTCCATGATCAGGAAACCTTGATCATCTTGTTAATCAACAAGCTAGTCTATAAGAGAGGCATGACTAGGAACCCTTTTTGTCTATTAAACACACATGTATTGATGTTTCCTATCAATACAATTATAGCATGCAAAATAAACATCTATCATATACAAGGAAAACATAATAACAACTTTATTATTGCCTCTCAGGGCATATTTCCTTCAGTTACTAGCTGAGCTTTGGCAGGGCACACTACCGGTGCTAGTAGCAACATGGAGACCTGCACAACACAACCACAGAACTTTGTCCCCAAGTTGCGATGAGGTTGTCAATCTCACCGTGTTTTGTAGAAAACAAAGGATTAAACGTATCAAATGGAAAGAAGTAAAAGTTTGCAGAAAGTAAACACAAAGAAGTAAAAGATTGTAGATTGTATGTAAAGAAAAAGGACCGGGATCCATAGTTCACTAGAGGTGGCTCTCCTTTAGATAGATAACATGCTGGGTGAACAAATTACAGCGGGGCAATTGACAAACACCGAGAAAGCAATACATGCATATACTAATGTAGCGTCCCCAACCTTTAATAAGATTGAGTCCCCTGTGTTTACAATGCTAGTCCCTGGATCAATAGCTAGCATCCACAGTTTAGATGTAATATCAAGAAACAAAGGTCATAATACAACTTTATAACCAGGAATAAAATAATTTTATTACATCAAACATAGCTCATTGGCTATTTACATTACATTGCAGCGGAATATCTATAGTCATGGGTCCTTCATCTTCAAAGTGCCACAGGCAGATGTTGGTTGTAGACTTTGTAATCCTAATCAATCAATCTTCACTAAAATCAATCAAACATGCAACATAATAAGTTACAGCCACAAGGGTCAATACATTTGAATTGTATTGGCAAGCTTCACTTTTATGTATAATATAGGTGGATCCTATCACTACATGCATATTTGGCTAAGTAGAGTTTCAGGCTTATTTGCATAAAGCAATATTTTATCCTATATTTTCAAAATGGTTTTGGTCCTTTGTCAAATCTCCTTTCAAAAACACTCTTGAACTCCTTGGTAAAAACCCAAGTGTTCAAGTCCTTGTCAAAAATCTCTTGAGCACCTTAGTAACTCCAAGTACATCAAGTTTTGTCAAAATCTCTTGAGCTTCTGGGTAACTCCAAGTGCATCAAGTTTTGTCAAAATCTCTTGAGTTCCTTGGTAACTCCAAGTACATCAAGTTTTGTCAAAATCTCTTGAGCTTCTTGGTAACTCCAAGTGCATCAAGTTTTGTCAAAATCTCTTGAGTTCCTTGGTAACTCCAAGTGCATCAAGTTTTAAAAGTTTTCTTTTAGAAATTAGAATGTCGAGATCTTCCATAGCTTCAGGCCTTTAGTTGCTCAGTATTGTCCATAACTGGGGACACGGCTAAGTACTTAGATTTTATTATCTTCTGCAGAAGTTGTACACTTTACCCACATGTCCCACTCTCATCTTGTTGCCACCAGTGGCCGCTGGATTAGTACTCACCAAGATGGAATACTGGCAGATTGAGAGTGTGACGAAGTCTTTCCAAAAGGTCCTCCCATACACCATTGCTAGCTTGTCTTTAGTCCTCATGAAGCATTCCAGATCCCCATGTCTAGTAACTAAAGACAATGTATGGGTCTTCCTAATGTAATTGACTAAGCCAGAGCCATAATAGCATGTGGTTGCACACGAAAGCCACAATTGGAGAAGCATGTTCAATCTCTAAGTTTCCTAGGTGGGTTTTCTTTTGGAGCACAACACAAAGAGATTGCCATAGAATGGTTCCTTTTGTTGCCACCTTCTCCAAAACTTAAAGTATCCTCCACCTAGGTGGTTCATTGAGTCCTTGTTTTATTATATAAAACAAATCCTTTTCTCAACTTTGTAAAAATCTCAACATGTACCTCTTTTCAAAATATAGCATGGCTAAGCATGTACAACTACAAGGTTTTCACTAAGTTATGTAAGGGAATCCTATTAGGATTTAGCATAGCATAAGTATAAAATTGTTTTCATGCATGTTTTCAAAATCCACTAAGTATAGTGAAAATAGTAGGACTTTTGTATGATAGTGCAACTTGCCTTTTTGGTAGGGAATGGTGGTTCACTCCTTGATCTTGCTAGTCTCACACTTCACTACAAGTCAATCAAGCAAACACCAATCAACTAACATTCCATACCAAGAATCACTCAAACAAATTCACACACAAGACAATGGAATCTAAGTCATGCATAAGTATGCAAAGGTTGGTTCTATTGTAAGGATGGTCTCCACTAGGCTTCTAAACTTTGTAAGTTCCAAATTGGTCATTTACCAAAATGGCAAAGTCATTGGTTAGAGGGTTTTGCTCAAAAACCATTTTAAAATCCATTCATCATTTTATGTGGTGGAAAATATTTCTATCAAGGCAAAACTTTATGTTTTTCACCAAATGAGTTGCTATTGCAAAACTTGGTGTTTTGGGTCAGTAGGTTTGGTCCAAAGCATTTTCTCAAAGTTTTCTTTATGAAATCATTTTCATAAACAAAACAATGGTTTTTAATTGGCTAGAAATGGACTAAACTAATTAATCCATTCTAAACTTTTCCAAAATCATTTTTAACTCCATGGGTTGGTTCCTAGGGTCAGTAAGGTCACAACAATCCAATTTGCAAAGGTTTTAACCTAAAAATCATTTTTAAATGATTTTTCTAATCTAAACAAGCAATCAAAAGTTTCTGTAAAATCAACCAATCTAACAAATACTATTTGCTAAACCAAGGGTAGGGTTGGTTAGGTCTTGTTCTCCTGAATCCAACGACATAAAATTTGTAATTTTTGGACATGTGGATCAAAAGAGACAAAGGTTTGAAAATGGCACTTAAATCTGTTTCAATTTCTGTTTTTAAAACATCTCTGGGCCACGTGTCTGTATCCTATTGGCTCATAACGGTTCGGTAGGATCGCGCGCCGTGGACCGCAGGATTTAAGTGGGATTGTGCGGTGCAGATCAAACGTAACGGTTCAGGTTAAGTGATCTATCGTGTGCGTAGGATCGTGATCTAACGGCTCACATTGTATCAGCCAGGAACTGGCGGCGGAGCGGTGGCTACCGGCGGCGGAGCGATCGGTCGGCGACGGAGGCGACGCTACAGGAGGTGCGGGAGAAGGAGGGGTTGCTCACCGGGCTCAGGGGGTCACGACGAAGCTCGACGTACTGCTGGCTTGACAAGGGGCGCTCAGGGGCAGTCGCAATTCCTCGTCGGAGTTGGGAACGGCGGCGGTTGTCTCTGGTTGAGGTCGGGGATGAAGCTGCAGATCACCTCGAGACAAGATGATGACGTGGTTAGATTCACAGGGTCAAGACAGAGTCGTGTGCGTGAACGAGAGATAGAGGGGCGGTCTGGTCTCACCGGTGGGGCACGTCGGAGCGGAGGCAGACGGTGGCGACGGTGGTCGTCGTCGAAGGCGAGGTTTCAGGGCACCCGCGGTTGAATGGAAGGCACTGAAGGAAGCGCCAGGGAGTGGAGAAGCTTCTAGGGTGCTCGGGGAGGCAAGGCAGTGGCTGGGCTCGCCGGAATTGAGGAGGGAAGTCGTCGGAGCAGCGGCGGCACAGAGAGAATTGGAGGCAGCCTAGGGGCAGAGTGGAGGCGATGTCTGGGGGAAATGACAGAGGAGAGGGAGGCCTTTTTAAGGGGCGTGGTCTCTGGGTGAGTTAAGTCTGTCATCAACGCGGATTAATCGAAATCAATGGCGGCAGAGCGACGTTGAGGGAGGAGGAAGAAACGGTCTGACACGGGTGAGGACGAAGCACAGTGGTGTGGGGTCGTCTTGTCAGCGAGTGAGAGAGAGGGAGAAGAGGGGCCACCGGTCATTGGCTCTGTGGGTCATTTAACAGGTGAAAAACGATTCACCGAGGGAGAGAAGAACTGGGCTGCTGCTGGGCCTATTGGGCTGGTCTGTTTCCCTATTCTTTTTTTCTGTCTGCTTTATTTTTCTTTTTCAAATTCTTTTTCTGTTTTGAATTTCTATCAAATACTCTAACATTCAAACAAATTCAAACAATTCAAACAACACTCAAACTTTTCATTTGGTTCTGTTTATTAACATAATCCAAATCTCAAAAAATAATACTTTTATTTATTTTAAGATCCATTTAATAATTAAATAAAATGGATCTTTAGTTATTAGGGTTTGTTTTATTTAAATAAAATTTCCATTTGAATTCCAATTATTTCCAAAACCAAACCAGAAGGTTTTATTTGAAAAATAACAGAATACTTGGAAACTTATTTAAATAAATAAATAAGTTTTGGTGTTTAATTAAAATGGGAAAGCCTTTACTTAAATAAAATTGGATATTTAAATCCTTATTATTTTATTTAAATAATTCTTTACTCATTTTAATCAAAACAAAACCTTTTAATAAAAGATTTCAAAGTAGTAATAAAATACTTGGTGTTCATTTAAAAATGGGAAAAGCCTTTACTTAAATAAAATTGGATATTTAAATCCTTATTATTTTATTTAAATAAACCTTTACTCATTTTATCAAAACAAAATATTTTATTACAAAAGCTTGGCCAAAATTAATTTGGCTCACCTTTTCATTTGAAACCAAAGTCTTTTATCAAAAGATCTAAATCAGTGTTTCCAAAACAATTTATTTTCCTTTGATAAATGTTTATCTTTATAAATCCCTTTAGGATTACTTGTTCACCAATTGGTATGGGTTTTTGGTAAGGGCTTTATTGGCTTTGGAAATTCAATTTCCTTAACTCATTATATTCACAAGGTTTTTGTCTATGGCTCCAAAGTAGGTGAAACCAATCTCTAAGGACTTTCTTGATCCTTTGGGAAAATTTGTTGATCAACTTTGGTATGGATCAAATCCATAGATTTGGAGATACTTTTGGAAATGATTTCCTTCCACTAGGGTTTTAGGATTTGGATTTATTTTCCAAATGTTTAATTTTCCAGATACATTCATTGAGGAGTGCATTTCCCTTGATTTGGATTTTTGTTGAATTCAAACTTTAGCCAAAGTTTGTTCAAGATGGGATTTCAAGTCTCCTTTTAAAAACAAAAGTTTCTTTTCACCCTGATTTTCAACAAAAATTTATTTTGTTTATTTATTTTTCACATTACAAGATTTGGAAAATCTTGGGATGTGACAACTAATCATCTTGACTCCTTTGAGACTTGATTGGGCATTACAACATTATACATAGACCGTCATCCAACTGCATCTATGACTAATAATCCACCTTCAGGTTATCATCCGAACCCCCTCTAGTATTAAGTTGCAAGCAACAGATTATTGCTTTACGAACTGCGTGTAAAGTAAACAATACGATTATTCTATGAACAAAGGATTGTTGTTTTCTCCCTAGAAGCAACAGCACATCTAGTACCTTAGAGATTTTTGTCACTTCCCCAGATTACTAGAGGCATGAACCCACTATCGAGCATAAATACTAACTCTTGGAGTTGCTATCATCTACTTGGCCAAGATAGCTACTAACAACGGAAATCATGCAAGATCACAAATAACAAAGACATGATAGAATCAATAATCAATCTGAAATAGCATCTCAATATCCATTGGATCCCCGCAAACACAACATGTAAGAATTACAAATAGATGATTTTGATCATGAACGGAGCTCACAAGATCTAGACATGAAAGAACAAAGGAGGAGAACTAGCCATCTAGCTACTACATGGATCCGTAGTCCAAGGATGAACTACTCACGCATCACACCGGAGGCTTGCATGGTGATGAAGAAGGCCTCCAGGGTGAATTCCCTTCTCCGGCAAGGTGCCGGGAAGAGCTTCAGATCCCTCCCGATCTAGGGATGGAGATGATGGCGGCTACAGACACTTTCATGGATTTTTGATCGGGCCCTTAGGGTTTTCGTCCCGAGGGCAATATATAGGCGGAAGGAGAGGCCGAGGGGGTGCCGGGAGCGGCCACACCACCCCTAGCGCGGGCCAGGCCTAACCGCGTGGCCAGGTGGTGTTGTGGCACCCTAGCCCCTCTCCGTCTCATATTCTGGCACTTGATGACATCCGTAAAAATAGGCACTTTGGCTTTTGTCCCATCCAATTCCGAGAACATTCATTTTATAACTTTCCTGGAACGAAAAACAGCAGAAAACAGGCAGCTGGCAGTGTGGCTCTTTTTAATAGGTTAGTCCAAGAAATCATATGAAAAGTACTCCAAAGTTGGAACAAAACACAAGAAAGTGGATAAAACCAAGCATGGAACATAAAAAATTATAGATACATTTGCAATGTATTAACATCCCCAAGCTTAACTCCTGCTCGTCCTCGAGTAGGTAAGTGATAAAAAGAAAGAATTATTTTTGAGGTGACATGCACCATCAAAGACTTGATCAAGGTATTTGCAAAACATTCAAAGCTAGGATCATAGTACTTCAATCATAACATGGAAGACAAAGTTCTAGCAATAAGCAAAGAAACTATGATGCAACATGAAAAGGCACAAACAAAAGATTCATGAATAACAATGCTTTGCAAGACGTTTGTTTGTTTCACATAAAGAAAACATGGCATAATAGTATTCAGCTTGTCCCTTAATAGAGTAGCAAATATAAATGCATAGGACACCTTAAAAGTTCATAAGAGTGACTAGATACAAATAGTTTAAAACAAGCAATATCAAAGTATGCATCAATCAACTAGTCTTGGGACAATGCACATAGAACTAAGAATGACCACTATGCTCTCAAAGTAAGTGCATAAAGATAGAAGGTGGAGACTCAATATAATGGGGGAAGAAAAGCCTTTTGTAAAAGGAAGTAGGGATTCAAGTCTCATAAAGAGCTTCCAAAAATTATGGTACTTATAGCTTTCAGCTCTCATTGCCCTTATCATAAGCATCTTGAAGTGGTTAAGGTTAAAGTGACACAACTAAGACGATATGCTTGACAAGTTATAAACCGAAATCTCATGCCCCTGACTTACAAAGACCGATCCTCATGCTACTCAACTTCAGTCACGAGTAAGATCTTGTCATTGTAAGTACATGTGTATCATTAAGAACCGCCAACGGGGTACCCCTTGCACATGATATGGGATCTTTCCCATAATCAAAATGACAAGGCAAGCAGACAATGAGCATCTCAGCGATCTTTTTATTTGCTATTTGCATAGGTTTTTATTGAGGATGCATCATAGAGTGCTCACTATGGTGATGCTGCAAGTTTCCACCATGATTAGGCATGGCTTAGGCTAGCGGCCCAGGCGTTTCTCTAACACACATACAAACTCCATGATCTTGCAAGTTCCACTTTTATTTCACACTGCCAGGATCCGTAAGTAAAAGAACATAATATCAACGGGGTACAAAATACAAGTGCAATGTTGAAAGCGTTCCCCATGGTACATGGTTCTGCTAATTTCAACTTATAAAGCGCAAGCATATACGCAACAAAGAAGGACCCAATGGTTCAAGTTTATTAGAGGCAAGTAAAGTAAAGTGTGCCATCAAGTTCGTGAGAGCTTTAATCACTAGTTTTCTCATAACAAGTTTAATTTGGAAGGTAAACAAAAGCATGAATATACTTGAAATAGCATAAGCTAGTAGGTAGGTATGGTGGACTCTTTGGAATAACTTTTAGAGAGTTGGATGCATGAGTGGAACTCATACTTGGTTGTGGAGGCTAGCAAAAGACTGGGAGCGACAAACTAAGAGAGCAACAATGGCCATAATCATGTAGAGCGACAAAACATCATTGATCAAAGCATAAAGTGATACTACAAGTTGAAAACTAAAGGATAATAAAGGCTATGGTGACTTGAGATAGTCATAACATGGTGTGAGCATGTGCCAAGTCAACCCAAATAAAACATCAAAGGAGAATACCACTATACTATGCTTTAATATGCTAAAACAACGCATGATTCATCCAAGGCACATTAAGTAATCTCAATTGTTTATAACAAGTCATGCTACAACAAAGAATACTAAGCATAAAGCCAAAACAATATCAAGCATGGCATGACAAAGCATAGGCCACAGTCAAAAACGAGCTCTTTTTACCACATAAGCATGAACTTTCCTACTCTTTTCCAAACCAAACCAAACTATTTGCAAACCAATGTAAGAAAGAGGGGGTACAACCAATTTATTCAGAAAACTAAGAAAACAAAAGCAAACGAAAACCAAAACAAAAACGAAAAAGAAGACGCTCCAAGAAAAACACAACTGTGCATGAAAAAATAAAAATGAAGCGTTTGGAAGAAACCTGGGATTTTTATTGATGAAGAAGGGGCTGCCTTGGGCATCCCCAAGCTTTGACGCTTGTACTTCTTGGATATTTCTTGGGATGACACGCGTGGCATCCCCAAGCTTGAGATTTAGTCCATCCTTCATCTCATTACTCATTCCTTCCATACACCTGAAAAATTTCCTTCATACAAAACTTCACACAATCTCATTAGCAACATTAGTGCACTCAAGATAAATAAGTCTTAAGGTTCAGTTCTAACACCAAATAAACTTCCATTAGAACACCAGCTACTGTAGCACTTCCCTCAAAAAGCTAAATTCCCCAAAAGAACTAAAGAAGGAACCAACAAGAAGCAAATGCAGAAAATGGCAGAAATATGTCAAAACAGACCAGCAGGTACAGACGAATTTTTTCGAAGACCTTATGTTGCTCAAATCAAAAAGTTTTGAACTAACGAAAGTTAGATAACAACCTGGGGCAGAAGCACAAACAGTTACAGCTCAATCCGACATACAGAGCTCTCTCATGAATTTTTACGGTGAAGCACAGCAATCTGTTTCGGGACAGCAACTTTCCCAATCATTACTTCACTCTCATTAGAGGTTACTCTTGGCACAAAAAGCAAATAAAAAGGATAAGGAGAGGTTATTACAGAGGTAATAACTTTCAAGACTCATCTAAAACTTTTGGGATATCCCCCAATAAGTACTTTTCTTTAACACCTTTAAGTTAGGCATAAGAAGCAAAGAAAGAATCAACTGTTCTCAAATGAAGAAGCATTAAGACCAAATTTTGTTTTCATAGGAGAAGCAAAAGAAATCTTTTCTCTCTTTTTAGGGAAGTGTTCTATACCTTTCTTGAGTGGGAGTTGATATTTAATGGTGCATTCTTTCATATCAATGATGGCACCAACAGTTCTAAGAAAAGGTCTTCCCAAAGTAATAGGACAAGAAGCATTGTATTCAACATCCAAAACATAGAAATCAACAAGGACCTAGGAATTGTTAACCATAATAAGAACATCATTAAGACTCCCCATGAGTTTCTTTTTAACATTATCATCAAGTGGGACATTCAAATAACAATCTTCAAGTGGAGGCAAATCAAGCATATCATAAATCCTTCTAGGCATAATAAAAACACTACTATAAAGATCACATAAAGCTTTGAAATCAAAGTCATTCACTTTCATATTAATGATGGGTTCCCAACCATCTCCTTGTTTTATAGGAATAGAAGCTTTATGTTTCATCTTTTCTTCTTTAATCTTTATGAGAGCATCAGTAATGTGTTTTGTAAAGGCCATGTTCATAGCACTAGCATTAGGACTTTTAGCAAGCTTTTGTAGGAACTTAATAACTTCAGAGATATTGCAACCATCAAGATCAAAATCAAATTTATCATCTAAATTAGTAGAACTATTACTAGCCTCAACACTAGTGGTGGTAATAGTAGAAACACTAATGTTTCTACCAATTTCATCTTCTCTTTCCCACTTAGCATGTAATTTAGCTAATAGTCTAACATTTTCATCAATTCTTACTTGTATAGCATTAGTAGCTGCAAATGGATTATCATTAGTTTCAGGTTTAGCAGACATTTTATTAATCAATGAAGATTGAGCTTCAGACAAAGATGATATATTTCTTTCAGCATTAGAGAGTTTCAATTGTAAACTAGGAATTTCCCTATTTAGACTCTCAAGTTGATGGCTAATGTTCTTCAAAATGATAGATTGTTCCTCCATAGTTTTAGTGAATAGTTTATTTTGCTCATATTGCATTTGCATGAAGTTTTTAGTGGCTCTTTCAACTTCTAAAATTCTTCCTTCACTAGGTAATCCAGGTTTACCATTATAGCCATAAGTATTATTAGGAGGGTAGGGCCTATAATTGTTTTTACCATAAGCATTGTTGCCAAAATTATTATTTCTTATGAAGTTCACATCAACTTGCTCTTCTTGAGCAACCAAAGAGGCTAAAGGAACATTATTTGGATCAATATGGGCTTTCCCATTAACAAGCATAGACATAATAATATCAATCTTATCACTCAAGGAGGAGGTTTCCTCAACAGAATTTACCTTCTTACCTTGTGGAGCTCTCTCAGTATGCCATTCAGAATAATTAACCATCATATTGTCCAGAAGTTTTGTTGCAGCACCCAAAGTGATGGTCATAAAGGTACCTCCAGCAGCAGAATCCAATAGGTTCCTTGAAGAATAGTTCAATCCTGCATAAAAAGTTTGGATGATCATCCAAGCAGTCAGTCCATGAGTGGGACAATTCTTTACCAAAGATTTCATTCTTTACCAAGCTTGAGCAACATGTTCATTATCAAGTTATTTAAACTTCATTATTTTACTTCTCATGGATATAATCTTAGCAGGAGGATAGTATTTTCCAATAAAAGCATCTTTGCACTTAGTCCAAGAATCAATACTATTCCTAGTTAAGGAATTCAACCATTCTTTAGCTTTTCCTCTCAAAGAGAAAGGAAACAATTTCAGCTTAATAATATCACCATCTATATCCCTATGCTTTTGCATCTCACAAAGTTCAACAAAGTTATTTAGATGGGAAGCAGCATCTTCATTACCAATACCATAAAATTGTTCTCTCATAACAAGATTGAGCAAAGCAGGTTTTATCTCAAAGAAACTATTTTCAGCCACAGGTGGAGCAATAGGTGTGCTCATAAAATCATTGTTGTTGGTGCTAGTAAAGTCACACAACTTAGTGTTTTCAAGAGTAGTCATTTTTTTGTGTGTTTTCAAATAAGAAAGCAAACTAGTAAAACTATTTTTTATGTGTTTTTGATAAACAAACAAGCAAACAAAGCAAAAAGAAAACTAAGCAAAACAAAAACAACAAAGTAAAGAGATTGGTTATGAGGGACTCCCCTTGTGAAGATGTCCTTGACTCCCCGGCAACGACGCCAGAAAATCGCTTGATGGCTCAATGCACGGCGCCCAGAAAAATGCTTGATGGCGGTGTTGATGTAGAGCTCGTTGGGAACCCCAAGAGGAAGGTATGATGAGCACAACAACAAGTTTCCCTCAGTTATGAAACCAAGGTTTAATCGAACCAGTAGGAGCAAGGAAACACCCCAAAGGTGTTACTAGCTGAGCTTTGGCAGGGCGCACTACCGGTGCTAGTAGCAACGTGGAGACCTGCACAACACAACCACAAAACTTTGTCCCCAACTTGCGATGAGGTTTTCAATCTCACGGTGTTTTGCGGAAAACAAAGGATTAAACGTATCGAATGGAAAGAAGTAAAAGTTTGCAGAAAGTAAACACAAAGAAGTAAAAGATTGTAGATTGTATGTAAAAGAAAAAGGACCGGGATCCATAGTTCACTAGAGGTGGCTCTCCTTAAGATAGATAACATGCTGGGTGAACAAATTACAGCGGGGCAATTGATAAACAGCGAGAAAGCAATACATGCATATACTAATCATCTTGACTCCTTTGAGACTTGATTGGGCATTACAACATTATACATAGACCGTCATCCAACTGCATCTATGACTAATAGTCCACCTTCAGGTTATCATCCGAACCCCCTCCAGTATTAAGTTGCAAGCAACAAATTATTGCTTTACAAACTGCGTGTAAAGTAAACAATACGATTGTTCTATGAACAAAGGTTTGTTGTTTTCTCCCTAGTAGCAACAGCACATCTAGTACCTTAGAGATTTCTGTCACTTCCCCAAATTACTAGAGGCATGAACCCACTATCGAGCATAAATACTAACTCTTGGAGTTGCTATCATCTACTTGGCCAAGATAGCTACTAACAACGGAAAGATCACAAATAACAAAGACATGATATAATCAATAATCAATCTGAAATAGCATCTCAATATCCATCGGATCCCCGCAAACACAACATGTAAGAATTACAAATAGATGATCTTGATCATGAACGGAGCTCACAAGATCTAGACATGAAAGCACAAAGGAGGAGAACTAGACATCTAGCTACTACATGGATCCGTAGTCCAAGGATGAACTACTCACGCATCACACCGGCGGCTTGCATGGTGATGAAGAAGGCCTCCAGGGTGAATTCCCTTCTTCGACAAGGTGCCAGGAAGATCTTCAGATCCCTCCCGATCTAGGGATGGAGATGACGGCGGCTACAGACACTTTCATGGATTTTTGATCGGGCCCTTAGGGTTTTTGTCCCGAGGGCAATATATAGGCGGAAGGAGAGGCCGAGGGGGTGCCGGGAGCGGCCACACCACCCCTGGCGCGGGCCAGGCCTAGCCGCGTGGCCAGGTGGTGTGGTGGCACCCTGGCCCCTCTCCGTCTCGTATTCTGGCACTTGATGACATCCGTAAAAATAGGCACTTTGGCTTTTGTCCCGTCCAATTCCGAGAACATTCATTTTCTGACTTTCCTGGAACCAAAAACAGCAGAAAACAGGCAGCTGGCACTGTGGCTCTTGTTAATAGGTTAGTCCAAGAAATCATATGAAAAGTACTCCAAAGTTGGAACAAAACACAAGAAAGTGGATAAAACCAAGCATGGAACATCAAAAATTATAGATACGTTTGCAACGTATCAAGCTCAAGGTGACAGTGTGGGGTTATCTAGATGGGAAAGGCTTACTTTGAGGTGTGTTGTTATAGCCCTACCATGGATTAGAGTGTCCAATCGGAGAGTAGTTCAGAGTTGTATCATGAAGATAATATATTTATATGAGAGTGTTCACTAGTGAAAGTATGATCCCTAGGCCTTGTTTCTAAGCATTGAAACGCCATTTGCAACTAGATCTATTACATGTTTGCTTGCTTCCATCTTTATTTCAGATTGCCTTTAGTCTCTTCCATGCCATCAAGCTATTTTCTGGCACCGTTGTCTTATATCCATACCACATGTATTTCACTATCTCTTTGCTGAACTAGTGCACCTATACACCTGACAAGTGTATTGGGTGTTTTGGGGACACAAGAGACTTCTTGTATCTTGATTGCAGGGTTGCTTGAGAGGGATACCTTTGACCACTTCCTCCCTAAGTTCGATAAACCTTGGATAATCCACTTAAGGGAAAACTTGCTGCTGTTCTACAAACCTCTGCACTCGGAAGCCCAACAACTATCTACAAGAATAGAAGTGCGTAGACATTAGGGGCTTTCCATTCTTCAACATCTTTGATCCTTGCGGGATCGACAACGACTCCTCCTGCCGACACAATATGTCCTAGGAATCCTACTTCCTTCAACCATAACTCACTTTTGCTAAACTTGACATACAACTGATGTTCTCTAAGGGTTTCAAGGATGGTTCTCAGGTGTAGCTCATGGTCTTCTTCTGACTTGGAATAGATTAGAATATCATCGATAAAAACAACGACAAACTTATCCAGGAAGTTCATAAAAATCTTATTCATGAGGTTCATGAAATAAGTGGGGCATTGGTTAATCCAAAAGACATGACCGTATACTCATACAATCCATATCTGGTGGTAAAGGAAGTCTTTGGAATATCCATTGCACGAATCTTGAGTTGATGATAACCAGTTCTAAGATCAATCTTAGAAAACAGTCTGGCACCAGTCAACTAGTCAAACAGATCCTCTATCTTGGGCAGTGGGTACTTGTTTTTGATAGTGACGTCATTCAGCTTCCGGTAATCCGTGCACAAACGGTTACCTCCATCTTTCTTATCGACAAACAAAATAGGCGATCTCCATGGCGATGCGCTTGGTTGAATCAAACCTTTCGCCAGCATAGCATCAAGCTGCTTCTTCAGCTCCACTAATTCAGATGGGTTCATACTATAAGGTCTCTGAGCTATGGGTCCAGTTCCAGGAATTAGTTCAATGATGAACTCAATATCTCGATCTGGGGGCATACCAGGCAATTCCTCTGGGAACACGTCGGGATATTCACAAACTACTCTGACTTGGTCTATGGCTGGTTGGGCTAGACTCTTGTTGCATTTGAATTGACGGGGTAGCGTCTCAGATACATGCTCTACTGATACTCTAGTGCTACTGGTCATGGTTATGACTTTCTTGGCACAGTCAATCAATCCTTTATGTTTCGACATCCAATCCATCCCTAGTACTACTTCCAAACCTTTGGTTCCAAGTACTATTAGATTAGCATAGAAATCTATTCCATGGATTCTGATGGGTACAGCCTTGAAAATTTTTCTAGCTTTGGTGGTTGAACCAGGTATTTGAACTATCATAACATGCTTCAATTTTGTTGGTTGAATCTTACTAGTGCATGCAAATTCTTCTATAACAAACGAGTGTGATGCTCCAGAATCAAACAACACTCTTGCTAAAACTGAGTTAACAGAAAACATACCCAACACGATATCTAGCGCTTCCTGAGCTTCTTCAACACTCATGTGGAAATGACGGCCATTGCGGTTGAGCGAGTTCCCCGGGGTAAATCTCCTTCCAAGCTGAACACGGCGCTACTGCTGAGAAGGTGTATTCACATTGGTGGCTGCTGCAAGCCTCTTGGGACACTCGTTGGAGTAGTGACCCTTGACTCCAGATTCAGAGCAAGTAATCTGGGACTTGTCTTTGGCTGCAATAGGCACAACATTGCTTCCAGTCCATGGGGCAGTATTGTTGTTGTTGTTGTTGGACTTGGGCGGTGCACGGTTGAAGTTATTGGAGTTGCCGAGGTTGTTGTTGTGGTTTCCTCCAGACTTCAGGTTTCCTCCGCTATGATTGGGATAGTTAGGACGGGACATAGGGGGTCTTTTGTTTCTTGGGGCGTATCCTACAGACGGGTTGGGGCGATACTTCTGGGTATTGTGGGATCTAGTCTGGTGCATCATCCCGCGCTTGCGATTGTCATTGGCTTGGTTTATCTTCCCTTCCATCTGAATGGCAGAGTCTACTAGCTCTTCTAGATCTTCAAAACGGATGTTGACTAACACAGTCTGCATCTCATCATGCAGTCCATTCAGGAACCTTTCCTTCTTCTTTGCTTCAGTGTTAATCTCATCAGGGGCATATCTAGCTACGGACAAAAATTCGTCACGGTACTCCACTACCTTCATCCTTCCTTGCTTCAGTTCCCTGAACTCATCCCTCATTCTGGTGACCAAACCTTGGGGCACATGGGAGCGGCTGAACTTAATCTTGAATGCTTCCCACGTCATCATATGACCGTCGTTCATGGTACAGGTGCCATTCCACCAGGTTCTTGCATCTCCTGCCAGATAGTGGGTGGCAAACATTACCTTCTCATTGGCTTCAACTCCTGCGACCTCCAGGTTGTTCTCCATGTTTTGCAGCCAGTCATCAGCATCTAAGGGATCCTTAGACTTACTAAAGATAGGTGGGTTGGTATTCTGAAAGTTCTTGAGCTTGGATCCATGATGATCTTGGTTTCCATGGCCTTGATTATTATGGGACATCTGGCTATCTGTTGAAGAGTGGCTAGGTTGGCTTGGCGTTTGACTCTACTAGCTTCACGGTCAGAAACTAGCATTTGCAGAATCTGCAACATTGGGTCCTGAGATGAACTGCTTCCTCCGGGGTTTCCGCGAGTCATCTGAAGATTGAGATAGATAATGAGATAAGAGGGAAATCTCTAAGGTTCATGGTTTTTTTTTAAAAAACTTTAACTTTGAGTTTGAATCAGGTTTGGTAAACTAACAACTTCCTCTCATTCATTCATTCAAAGCACGCCATACAAACACACACCACACCACAAATAGAAAATAGATGGTTTTAAGAACCATTCTGTGAAACTACGATACAATGGGACTGTTACAACTTACTCCTACGATAGTGCTCAAGTGCATCTAATCATCATCAATGAAGTCAGAATCATCATCATCAGTGTGGAACTCCATGGCATCATCCTCCAGGTAGTCGTTGTCATCACTGAGGTAAGAGTAAAGATCTCCTTGGATATCTTCACCTTCTTCCTCCTCCTTCGCTTCAAGCTGGATTTCCTGTTCACGGATGGTCTTCTCGAGAGCAGCCACCTTCTTGCGAAGACGCTCAATGGTGCGATCCTTCTTGTCACACTGACGACGAAGTGATTGGCACTCCTTGGCGAGGATTGCGAGGGTCTGGTCCTTCTTGACGGTAATGGCAAGGTTGTGGTTGGCGTAGGGTCGGGCGTTGTCCAACTCCTTCTACCTATCATACAACATGAAGTCAAGATTTTCCACCTGGTGCTTCAGCTCCGGATGTCCTGGCACATCCAAGGGCATTCCCATAGAATCACGCCTTGCGAAATGAGCAAAGGGAGTTCCCTAGATCAGGTTGATGTTTTGTCCGCACAGACGGGCAAGAGCTTCATGCATTTCCCTGGCTAATCCATCTAGCCAGTTGTTCTCCCTCAAGGTGAATTGGATCTTCTCCGAAGTTGGTGCTTCCATCTTGCCTCTAAGATCTGCAACTATCAGCCATTGTAGATCTCCTCCTACATAATCGTTGAGTTGTGCCCCGAAGGATTCTGGGTGCGGGCTTCAGATACTCTGATAGTGCATCTAGATCCCTCTCAAAGATCAGTTGGCCTCCACTGCCCAGCTGGTAGAACTTGCAATACTGGACCTCCATCTATAAGAATTTAGGATGAGTAAGTTAGTGAGGTGATCAAGTGTGTCGAATTTTATGTAGAATTTCAAGAATTTTTGAGGAACATGAATTTTTTGAAAGAATCCAGGATAAGAGTGGGAATAGGTTTTCATAAATACTCACTTCTTTTGTTTTGTAACTAAGTTTTTGTTCGGACGTCTATTCTAACTAGGGTCTCCTATGGTCAGGATGGCTCTGATACCAACTTGTCAACACCCGGATTTTTAATCCCAGATGCCTGTTATGCCATTCCTCGAAATCCTAGGATTACCATTTTTGCGAGACATAACAAATTGATATCATAGTACATCATCCATTACAAACCATAATAAGGTCTTACAAATAAAGGATCTCATGATCCAGTCTTAATACAATCAAATCAGCGGAATAATAAACGTAGTAGTGGGCTCCATCTTCAGGGTCATAGGCAATGCTAACGATGGGAGTTGATCCTAGTTGTCGTAGACCTCCTGCTGTCCATCATCCTAGTACTCCTCCTCATAGTCTGGCCACGGGAATAGCCAGGGACAAAGCCATGCGTACTCTTTAAGTACTCGCAAACTATCACTAACAAGTAAGGTAGTTCTAGTAGGAATCTTAAGCTCTAGGTTTATTTGCAAAAAGCCAGGTCTATCTCAAACTGAGTTTAGAACTAAAGAAAACTAATTTTAATGTTCTACAACACTTAAGTGAACCTAGTTTTCATATCCACAACCCTGTTGTGGTCAAGTCAAAGTCATAGTTCAAGTCAAAAGTCATTTTGAAAACATCCGACAACGGAACAGTATGGCCACTCCAACTGTCCATGCTCGCGGACACGGCTATTCGAATAGTTTGACACTCTGTAGAGGTGGTACACGTTCACCACAAAATTCGATACATCCGTCAGGGATAACCCTGAATCATCATACTTAGTATGCGGGTGTAACATCCCAAAGACCCTAATCAAGATTATCAAGTTCTAATCACCCAATTTAGGGTTAACAAAAACTTTTATTAATAAAATGAATATGAATGCATGTGTGGTTTGCATTAGTGTAGAATTGATTGAAAGTTGCCATGCTTGATTACTACAAATGATGGGAAATGGTTTAAAGATGAATACTACATCATCTAGGCCATTTACAAACTAAACTAAAAGAAAAAGAAATCAAATATGAATAAATAAAGCAAATGGTCATTTTGACCAAAGTTAACCACTAGGCCACTTTGTGTGTTCCTAGAGGAAAATTTCTAATAGAAAAAATTCCCTTTCTTTTCACCCCTTGCTAGACCAAGTAAAAGGTATCAAGGCCCACTTTACCAACTTACAAAAAACTCTTTCAAATCAATTTAAAGGACATGTGAAAATGGAATCAAGTGTAGGTGCTAAGATCCCACTTTTTCAAAACCCCTTCAAACCAATTCCATTTAACTTCTCCAAGCAAACATATACTATCAAGCTTAAGATCAAACCACTCACCAAAATCGAATCAAGAATTCCAAAGTACTTTTCTATCGTCCATTACAACAAACACCTGACCTGCACTAATCTAACTCTAGCCTAATGATGTATACGCACTTCTATTCTTGCAAACAGTTGTTGGGCCTCCAAGTGTAGAGGTTTGTAGAATAGCAGCAAGTTTTCCCTTAAGTGGATTACCCAAGGTTTATCGAACTCAGGGAGGCAGTGGTCAAAAGTATTCCCTCTCAAGCAATCCTGCAATCAAGATACAAGAAGTCTCTTGTGTCCCCAACACACCCAATACACTTGTCAAGTGTAGAGGTGCACTAGCTCGGCGAAGAGATAGTGAAATACAAGTGGTAACGGTGCCAGAAAATAGCTTGGTGGCGTGGAAGAGACTAAAGGCAAACTGAAATAAAGATGGAAGCAAGCAAACATGTAACAGATCTAGTTGCAAACGGAATGCTTAGAAACAAGGCCTAGGGATCATACTTTCACTAGTGAACACTCTCATATAAATATATTATCTTCGTGATACTACTCTGAACTACTCTCCGATTGGACACTCTAATCCATGGTAGGGCTATAACAACACACCTCAAAGTAAGCCTTTCCCATCTAGATAACCCCACACTGTCACCTTGAGCTCTAGATGGTTCCAGCAAACACCACAATTTCATAGAAACATCCAACTCCAAATATAACTCATAACAAGTATTTGTAATCTCTAGCCTAAGTGCCACCATGGTGTGCACGCTGTCACTTTCCCACACATGGGGAGAGAAGAGATCTATTAAAGCACTTGAGTAGCAAGGTAGATCTACTTGATTACAAAGCTCATGATCACAATATGATCATGCATAGAGAGAGAGAGAGAGATGAACACATAGCTCCCGATAGAACCCTTAGCCTCGAGACAAAACTACTCCCTCCTCATCATGGGAATAAGCAACGGTAATGGAGATGGTGGTGGAGATCGCTGGAGATGGCTCCGGGGGCACTTCCCCGTCCCGACAGGGTACCGGAACAGAGACTTTTTATCTCCCGAATCTCCCCTTCGGTGGTGGCGGCGCTGCGGAACTATTCATGGCTGGAGGCTGGACGATTTAGGGTTTATGCATCGGGAGGCTTCTTATAGGCGAAGAGGCAAGGTCGGTGGACAGCTAGGGGGCCCACACCATGCCCTGGCGCGACCAGGGGGACCCGCGCCTAGGGGTGGTGTGGCCACCCTGTGGCCCCTCTCCGTCTCGTCTTCTGGCTCCGTGTCCCCCTCGGTGAAAAACTAACTTTGGCTTTTGTCCCGTCCAATTCCGAGAATATTCATTTTCTGACTTCCTGGAACCAAAAACAGCAGAAAACCAAGCCAATGACAACGTTGGAACAAAAAAGTGTATAAAAAGTACTCCAAAGTTTATTAAATGCAAGAAAAAGTAAAGTGTGCCATCAAGTTCGTGAGAGATTTAATCACTAATTTTGACATAACAAGTTTAATTCGGAAGGTAGATAAAAACATGAATATACTTGGAATAGCAAATTCTAATAGGTAGGTATGGTGGACTCTTTGGAATAACTTGGTTTAATGGAGTTGGATGCATGAGTGAGACTCATACTTGGTGTAACATCCCAATTTCAGCAACCCTGATTAGTTGTCCTGTAACATCCTAAAAATCATATTTCAAAACTCATCCATTTCATCCTTGCATCCTTCATTCATTTAGGGTTTTTCTCAAAATCATTTAGAAGTATAAACTTAGGCTATGATTTCATGTGGGCAATTTATCTCAATTGGCCATCACCATTTGAGATTTGATTGTCTATGAACTTGTTTGCTTGCCTCCATTGTTGGAAAGATTAGGTGTAGCTTTATAACCCAAGTATCCAATTTAGAATTATTTTCAAACCCTTTCTCAAACATTTGCAAACTAGAGCAAAGTATCTGTTTGATTTAAAACCCAAGCTTGACCAAGCCCTTGCAAGGTAACCACTTGGTTTATTGACTGTATTTGAACCCACAGAACCCTACGGAAATTCCCAAAGCTGTTTGAATTCAAAAGGATTTGAATTCATATCAAATTCATTCCAGAAAATGAATTTAGAAAAAGATTTCTTAAAGGAAAAAGGCCGAGAGGCTGGAATCTGGCCCAGCAGTGAAACAGGCCCAACTAGCCCACCCGGGGACTCTCCTTTTCTTCTCTCACGCGCGAGCACATGCAAACAGACGCTGACAGACAGACCCCACTTCCACTCCGTGCGTTTCGCTGACAAGCGGGCCTTCTCCACGTCAGCATCGTCTCCACCCGCACGACCAGTTCATCCCCAAATCAACGCGGCCGTTTTCTGTGTTTAATTCGCGGCGTTAATTCGATTCAATGGCCGAGTAATTCTCGCTCGTGACCAGGCTATATGAACCCCCTCTGCCCCCTCTCTCTTCTCCCTCAAACCCCGAACCCAGAGCGCCACCAGGCTGCGAGCATTGCTTCCTGTAGCCCCGCCGTCTCCGACGAGCTGTATCCACGATTCCGGTGAGTTCCGAGCTCCCCTCTGCCTCTCGTTCTTGCAAACTGGTTCAGTGAGCCTCTGCGCTTCTTTTAACACACTTCGTTTGCCCTCGCATGAACCGTAGCTCCGGCAACATCGACGACTGGCCGCCACCGTCTTCTGCACGAACTCCGGCGAGCTCTAGTGGTAAGTCCAGACCGCGGGCCTTCTAATTCACGCACACGACTCTGTCTTGACTCTGTGAATCTAACCGTGTCTTCGCCTTGCCTTGGGGTGATCCACAGCGACGTCCACGACGACCACCCGACGCACCCGACGCCGCCATGAACTCCGGTGAGGAATTGCCACAGACCCCGAGCGCCCCTTGACCAACCGCGAGTACGTCGAGCATCACCGTGACCCCCTGAGCCCGGTGAGCTACTCCTATTTCTCACTCACCCCCTGTAGCGTCGTCTCCGTCGTCGACCGATAGCTCCGCCGCCGCTAACCACCGCGCAGCGCCGCCCATCTGTGACCAGGCAGTAGCAGCCGTTAGATCTGGATCGAACGAATCGGATAGATCACTTAAGCCCCGAAGAGGTACGCACCCTGTGCCGTGCGATCAAACTAGATCCAACGCTCCACAGCGACTGATCCGCGCGAACCAGTACGGGCGAATAGGATCTTGACGCGTGGCACTAGATCTGTTTAAAAAGAAATTTGAAAACAGATTTATTTGCAAACTTCAAACCCTTGTAACTTTGGATCCACACGTCCAAAATTTACAAATTTTATACCGTTGGATTCAGCAAAACAAGACCTTTCTGCCTATCCATTTTGTTTAGAAAATAGTAACCATTAGATTGGCTTAAATTGCAGAAACTTGTTTGAGGCCTTTTTGAGTATAGATTTAGTTTAGTATTTTGTTTTAGGGTTAATTTTGTTTAGTTGGCAAACTTGTGACTTGTTTAGTTTCTGTAAACTTGCACTTGATTGGTAAAGTTTTCAAAAATCACCAATTAGTAGATTCATGCATGCATGCATTCATATTATTTTTGTTTGTATATATTTGTGTGTAATTGTGTGCTACAACTTTGTGTGTAGATTTTGCTAGTGATTGTGATTGTGACGAGTGCTACTCTCCACACTACCAAGACAAGTGATATCTACATGAATATTCCATTCCTATATTTTTTTATACTTGCATTAGATATATTTTGCTAAGACTTGCATGCTACTTTTGTCAATGTTGATGGGAAATCCTATGTAGATTAGAATGGTAGAATTGCTAGGAAAATTCCCTAAGGATAAGTTGCCATGCCATGCTTAGCCTAGCTACTAGAAAACAAGGGTGGTTTATATATTCACACTATGGAAAAATATTCTAAGTCTAAGGACTTGTGTTTTATTTAACAAAACAACTAAGTTAATGAATCTCCTGGGTGGAATGGGACTTGCTTGGTGGTTTTTGGTTGAGTGGTTCACAAGGCCCATGTTTATGGTTTACCTTGGTGTATCTCACTTGTGGATGGCCACCCAGGAAACAAAGAGATTTGAGATGTCAAATGTTGAGAAGCTTCAAGTGCAACCACTTGGCATTATGGGCTCTGCCATGATCTTAGGTTGCTAGAACTTAGTCTCTTGGACAGTTGGTGGTAGAGGGAATGATAGGTTGGAGCGCGTCCATTTGACTAAGGAAAGGCTTCTGAAGGATCTTGTCTTGGGAAACCAAGTCTTGTGGGGAAAGTGCACCACCTATGTGGAGTGTAAAACCTAAGTACTTAGCCATGTCCCTGGTAAAGGACAATTTGAGCATCAAGACATGGAAACCTCAAGAATCTCATCACTCCAATTTCTGAATAAAACTTGTGGGTGAACAAAGGGTTAAAAGGATCTTCAGTCCTTGATTGGTAGATGCCCTGAGTGGATCTTCAGTCTTTGATTGGTAGATGCCTTGGGTGTTTTGTGCCAAGCAAAAACTTAGTGTTTTCAAATGATAAGGAAAAATCTATTTTGAGCAATGCAAGCCTAAGATCCACCAGCCAAATGCATATAGTATTATAGTCCACTTAAATTATACTAAGGTATCACTTGCCAATACTATTCCAAAGTATTGACCCTCTGTGGCTGTAACTTGTAATGTTGTAGGTTATTCCGATGATGATTTGGAGTCATGAGTCTACACTCAACATGCTTTCCTGTGGCACATGAAGATGAAGACTTATGTTTATTTACTTATTCCATAAACTCTTGTATTAGGCCTTTGGCCCTGAGTTGTAAAAGACTATATTTTATCTCTGGAATGACTGTAATAAACGACCTTTGTATCTGTGTACTTCATCTTAAACTGTGAATGCTAGCTTTGATCCAGGGACTAGCATTGCAATCACAGGGATCTTCTCCTTTACAAATGAGGGATCTTACAGATGGTATCAGAGCACTGTGTTGCCTGTAGGATTATGACCCTAGGATTGGAAACCACTAAGGAATTTTTTTAACTTCTTCTAAACTTGTCTATTCTTCTCGTAAACTTTTCTAATCTTCTCATTCTCATCTCTATTTGTAGATGAACTCCATCAACGAAGCCTTGAAGAAAGGACCACTCATGACCATGACCTTGGAGTGTGAGACTGAGTTTCCCAAGATTCTCAAGGACCTCATGGAGACCATGGGAGTACATGGTGCAGCTGTGTACAAGGGCTTCCCAGTGATGGAGGAAGGAGTGGAGTATTGGTGGGTGCAACTTCACTTGTACAAAAACAAGGAAGACAACCACCAAGAAAAGGGCTTCTGCATGTACACCAACACTTTTATGCACACCACATTCTTTGAGTCAGCAAAAGAAGCAGCTTGGAAGACTATCAAAGAACTAAGTGCTAGAGTCAAGTGCAGGATGCTCAACCTCCAAAAAGACTTAGAGAAAGAGAAGGAACATACCCAAGAGTTGGAAGTCACCAACCAATCCTTAAGAGGAGATATTATAGACTTAGTGATAGAAGCATGTGAACAAGATAGGGTGATTGCCACTAGGAACATTGTGTTAGCCACCAGATCCAGTGAGATAGGTCTGTAAACGCACTTCGTTAGTTGGACCACCACCTATCACCTTATTTTCCAAAATGATACCTTAAATAAGTTTGAACCTTGGTTGATGTAATGGATTCCTGTATGCATGACTTGTGTGATTTTGTGTTCCATGGATATGTATGAATGCTTGTCTTGTTTATCTTAAATTTGTGTTGTTCTAACTTTTTCAATCTTATAAATAGATGCCTATTACCATCAGCACTGTTGAGGAGTTCAAGGTTACCCGTTTTGGTCCTCGTATCGTAGAGCTTACTACCTTGCTTGATCTCCCTCTTCCCATCATTACGGTGCACCCACTCACCAAGTTCGAGAGGAAGGACCTTTGGGGCTTCAAGGTGAACCAGCCAGGACGCTAGACAGAGCCTACTACGGAGGCCATCGTCTTCAAGCTTATGCACGATGACAGGGAGAGAGGCATGGAGGTTGTCATGCAGGACCTGATAGGACGACTGTTAGGCCGTCACTCTCGACAGGTTAGAGGTACTCACTTCCACGCCGTCGGAAGGCGTGATGACGACGGAGAGTCCATTGACTTTGAGGACGACTCGAGGGTCACAACAGAGCCGATACGCCTGTACCTCCAGGACTTAGAGACTCTTATTAGGCACGTGGATACTGACAGGACCAACGTCATGCTTAGCAATGACGAGCTCCAGGTGCAGCTTCGCGAGAAGGACAAGCTCTTCGCGCAGCAGGACAAGATAGTCAAGGAGATGGAGGCAAAGTTCGAGGCCCAAGACCGTAAGTTCAAGAGTCAAGAGAAGCGTGTTCAGGATAGGAACAAGAGGATTCGTGATATGACCGAGGAACTGCAGTCCAAGGACTTTGAGTTAGAGCAGCAGCAGACAGTGATTGAGAGGCTTCGTTCCCAGAAGAGGGCTCTCAAGGCCAAGATCGACTCTTTGACCACTACCATCGAGGAGAACAAGACCACAATGGAGAACGCATGTCTTACCTTTGTCGAGGAGGATATTGATGCCGACGAGTAGACTTGACTACTCAGTTTTCTTTATTTGTGAACTTATTATTGGACCATCCGACATGTGGATGGCTTGCCACTTGTGTGTTTTTACTTTGATACTTTAGTTATCTTGTTGTTGAGTTTTTATCCCTGTGATGCATGCTATGTGTTTGTTTGAGTAATGTATTGTGCATAAATCATGTAAGGGTATCTCATTCTTATCTCTATATGAATAAACCACAGATGCCTCCCCGTCGCGCAAACCCCAACCCCAACCCCAACATTACCCCGGAAATGCAACAAATGATGAATGCGCAGACACAGCTTATGCAAATGATGACGACGTTCATCCAGAACCAGAACAACAATAACCCCGACAACAACAACAACAACAATAACAACAACAACAACCCTCCAGGTTTTGATATGCTCACCAGATTTCTGCGTCTGAGGCCAGCTAAGTTTTCGGGAACGACTGATCCCATGGTGGCCAATGATTGGCTACGTTCCGTGAACAAGGACTTAGTGACCGTGGGATGCATAGATGCTGAAAAGGTCAGGTTCGCAGCACATCTGTTGGAAGGACCAGCGCAGCTTGGTGGGACAACTTCCAGATCACCACTCCTATTGATGAGGTGACTTGGGCTATATTTGAAGATGGTTTTCGCACTACTCACATCTCACCAGGAATGATGAGCCTGAAAAAGAAGGAGTTTCACAACCTGAAGCAGCGCCACCACAGCGTGGCTGAATATATGGAAGAGTTCAACAATCTGGCGCGCTATGCACCAGATGAGGTTGATACGGATGCCAAAAGGAAGGAAAAGTTTCTGGAAGGCTTGAATGATGAGCTGAATCTGCAGCTGTCTGTGGCATATGTTCCAACTTATCAGTCGCTGTGTGACAAGGCTGTTATTGTGGAGAATAAAATGAAGCAAGTCGAGAGTAGGAAGAGGAAACACTCCGACAAGCACAACTCGGGATCGTCTCATAAACAATCTCACTATGATGATAGTGTCAGCTCAGGATCCCACAAGCATGGGAAATTTAACAAGCACCACAACCACAACCGTCATGACAATAAGCATCATCGCAGTCATGACAATGATAAGTACAAGAATCACAAGAGTGGACATAAGAGCCACCACAGTGGAAGTGGAAGTGGAAGTCAGCCTAAGAGGGACATCAGTCAGGTTGAATGCTTCAAATGCAAGAAGCTGGGGCATTATGCTAATGAGTGCCCTGAGAAGAAAGTTGAAGGACCTAACAAGCCAAATCCTTTTCAGAAAGGACAGGTTAACCACATTAATGTGGAGGAGGTCTATGAAGAGCCTGATGCCGTTGCTGGTAAGTTCAGACTCAATTCCATCTCAGCATTTGTACTCTTTGATACTGGTGCATCTCATTCATTCATATCAAAAGCATTTGTTGATAGAAACGGGTTTGCATCTGAAAACATTGGGTGTCCGATAAAAGTTAGCTCTCCGGGAGGAGATATGATAGTGAGTCTTGGATGCTGGGATCTAGTCATAGAAATCGGAAAACATAAGTTTCCAGTAAACCTAATAATCCTGAATTCCCAAGGATTGGATGTAATTTTAGGAATGGATTGGATGGCTAAGTATGAGGGAGTACTAGATTGTGGAAATCGTACAGTTTCACTCACAACCCCTGAAGGTAAGAGGATAAAATTTAAGTCCAATTTTAAATCTAAAGGGAGTAAGCTGAATTCTCTTAAGGGGGTTAGCAGGGACAGTGTGCCAATTGTGTGTGAATATCCGGATGTGTTTCCGGAAGAGTTACTAGGAATGCCACCAGATAGAGATGTAGAGTTTATAATAGATTTGGTACCAGGTTCTGGACCAAGAGCAAAGAGGCCTTATAAAATGTCAGTTGACGAACTTAAGGAACTCAAGAAACAACTTGGAGAACAATTGCAGAAAGGATTCATCCAGCCAAGTTCTTCATCTTGGGGAGCTCCAGTTTTGTTCGTAGAAAAGAGAGACAGAACTCAAAGGTTATGCATAGATTACCGTTCTCTCAACGAGGTAACCATCAAGAACAAATATCCTTTGCCAAGAATAAATGACTTGTTTGATCAGCTAGAAGGAGCTTGTGTGTTTTCGAAGATTGATCTTCAGTCAGGCTATTTTCAACTCAAGATAAGAGAGCAAGACATACCTAAAACAGCATTCACCACCAGGTATGGATTGTATGAGTACACTGTGATGCCTTTTGGTTTAACCAACGCTCCAGCATACTTCATGAATATGATGAACAAAGTGTTCATGGAATTTCTCGACAAGTTCGTTGTCATTTTCATCGATGACATCTTAGTCTACTCCAAGAGCAAGGAAGAGCATGAAAGACATCTACGCTTGATACTTGAGAAACTAAGAGAACATAAGCTTTATGCCAAATTCAGCAAGTGTGAGTTTTGGTTAGAGGAAGTTGGGTTTCTTGGTCACGTTATGACAAAGGATGGTGTAGCAGTTGATCCTGCTAAAGTTTCAGCTGTGACAGAATGGGAATCCCCTAAGAATGTAAAAGAGGTTCGTAGTTTCCTTGGCTTAGCAGGTTACTACAGAAGATTCATTGAAATTTTTTCAAAGGTTGCTAAACCAATGACGGAATTGTTAAAGAAAGATAAGAAATTTGCTTGGTCTGAAGGATGTGAACTCAGCTTTCAAGAACTAAAAAAGAGACTTGTGTCAGCACCAGTTCTGTGCCTACCAGATTTAGAAAAGGATTTCCAAGTGTATTGTGATGCTTCGCATCAAGGATTAGGTGTCGTACTTATGCAAGGTGGAAAAGTTGTGGCTTATGCCTCGAGACAACTCAAAACTCATGAAGTAAACTATCCTACTCATGATTTAGAGTTAGCCGCTGTTGTCCATGCACTCAAAACATGGAGACATTACCTTTTGGGAAAACGTTGTGAAGTATTCAACGATCATAAGAGTTTGAAGTATATCTTCACCCAGAAGGAAATCAATATGAGACAAAGAAGATGGCTAGAACTTATCAAGGATTACGACTTGAGCTTGCAATACCACCCCGATAAAGCAAATGTAGTTGCAGATGCTCTAAGTCGTAAGGCGTTTGTAAATGGACTTACCAAAGGTGAATTGCCAGATGACTTGTGTAAGCAATTCAAGGAAGTCAGGTTGGAGATTGTGCCAGAAGGACATCTTATGTCTTTGGATGTTCAACCCACTCTGTTGGATAAGATTAAAGAAGCCCAAAAGACGGATAAAGAAATCGAAGAGATTAAGGAAAGGATTAGCCAACGGAAAGCTAAAGGTTTCCATATGGATGAACAAGGTACTTTATGGCACGGGAAACGTATTTGTGTTCCACAAGATCCGGAATTGCGGAAACTGATTCTACAAGAAGCCCATAACTCTCCGTATTCTATTCACCCGGGAAACACCAAAATGTACATGGATATGAAAGAAAGATTTTGGTGGAACAATCTCAAAAGGGACATCCCCGAACACATTGCTTTGTGTGATGTGTGTAGTAGAGTGAAAGCGGAACATCAGAAACCAGCAGGTTTGCTTCAACCAATGCCTATTCCTAAATGGAAGTGGGAAAATATTGGTATGGATTTCATTACCGGATTACCAAGGACCAGGTCAGGATATGATTCCATATGGGTAGTAGTGGATCGCCTAACTAAAGTAGCTCATTTTATACCCGTAAAGACAACTTATACCAGTGCCAAGTTAGCCAAAATCTACATGAGCAGAATTGTATGCCTTCACGGTGTGCCTAAGAGTATTGTGTCTGATAGAGGAACTCAGTTCACTTCTCACTTTTGGAGACAGCTTCATGAATCTTTAGGAACGAGATTGGAATTCAGCACTGCTTTTCATCCTGAAACTGATGGACAAACAGAAAGGACTAATCAAATTCTTGAAGACATGTTGAGGGCATGTGCCCTAGACTATGGAGCAAGTTGGGATGAAAGTCTGCCTTACACAGAGTTCTCTTACAACAACAGTCACCAATCTAGTATTGGAATGGCACCATTTGAGTTTCTCTACGGAAGAAAGTGTACCACCCCATTCCTATGGAATGGTGTGGGAGAGAGAAGTTTGTTTGGACCAGATCTTATCAAAGACGCCGAAGAAAAGGTCAAATTGGTTAGAGACAGGTTGAAGATAGCACAGTCTCGACAGAAAAGCTACGCAGATGCTAAGCGTAGAGAAGTCACTTACGAAGTTGGGGATAGAGCTTATCTTAGAGTATCACCACTTCGTGGAGTGAAAAGATTTGGAGTCAAAGGGAAGTTAGCACCAAGATATGTTGGACCATTCAACATTCTAAGTCGCAAGGGAGAAGCTGCATATGAAATCGAACTGCCAGCATCTTTATTAGCAGTCCATAATGTTTTTCATGTGAGTCAGCTTAAGAAATGTCACCCGGAGATGGAAGGATCTTCGTTGAAGGATACCATATCTTTGGAGGAAGTTCAACTAGGAAGTGATCTCACCTATGAAGAAAAGCCTGTCAAAATACTTGAGACCACAGAAAGAGTCACAAGGACAAAGACTATCAAATTTTGTAAAGTGCAGTGGAGTCATCACTCCGAAGAGGAATCAACATGGGAAAGAGAAGATGATCTTCGGAAAGACCACCCTCACCTATTTGCTAGCCAATCCGAATCTCGAGGGCGAGATTCATCTTAAGGGGGCTAGATTTGTAACATCCTAAAAATCATATTTAAAAAATCATCCATTTCATACTTCAAAATCATTTAGAAGTATAAACTTAGGCTATGATTTCATGTGGGCAATTTATCTCAATTGGCCATCACCATTTGAGATTTGATTGTCTATGAACTTGTTTGCTTGCCTCCATTGTTGGAAAGATTAGGTGTAGCTTTATAACCCAAGTATCCAATTTAGAATTATTTTCAAACCCTTTCTCAAACATTTGCAAACTAGAGCAAAGTCTCTGTTTGATTTAAAACCCAAGCTTGACCAAGCCCTTGCAAGGTAACCACTTGGTTTATTGACTGTATTTGAACCCACGGAACCCTACAAAAATTCCCAAATCTGTTTGAATTCAAAAGGATTTGAATTCATATCAAATTCATTCCAAAAAATGAATTTAGAAAAAGAAAAGGATTTCTTAAAGGAAAAAGGCCGAGCGGCTGGAATCTGGCCCAGCAGTGAAACAGGCCCAACTAGCCCACCCGGGGACTCTCCTTTTCTTCTCTCACGCGCGAGCACACGCAAATAGACGCTGACAGACAGACCCCACTTCCACTCCGCGCGTTTCGCTGACAAGCGGGCCTTCTCCACGTCAGCATCGTCTCCACCCGCACGACCAGTTCATCCCCAAATCAACGCGGCCGTTTTCTGTGTTTAATTCGCGGCGTTAATTCGATTCAATGGCCGAGTAATTCTCGCTCGTGACCAGGCTATATGAACCCCCTCTGCCCCCTCTCTCTTCTCCCTCAAACCCCGAACCCAGAGCGCCACCAGGCTGCGAGCATTGCTTCCTGTAGCCCCGCCGTCTCCGACAAGCTGCAGCCACGATTCCGGTGAGTTCCGAGCTCCCCTCTGCCTCTCGTTCTTGCAAACTGGTTCAGTGAGCCTCTGCGCTTCTTTTAACACACTTCGTTTGCCCTCGCATGAACCGTAGCTCCGGCAACATCGACGACTGGCCGCCATCGTCTTCTGCACGAACTTCGGCGAGCTCTAGTGGTAAGTCCAGACCGCCCCGCGCCTTCTAATTCACGCACACGACTCTGTCTTGACTCTGTGAATCTAACCGTGTCTTCGCCTTGCCTTGGGGTGATCCACAGCGACGTCCACGACGACCACCCGACGCACCCGACGCCGCCACGAACTCCGGTGAGGAATTGCCACAGACCCCGAGCGCCCCTTGACCAACCGCGAGTACGTCGAGCATCACCGTGACCCCCTGAGCCCGGTGAGCTACTCCTCTTTCTCACTCACCCCCTGTAGCGTCGTCTCCGTCGTCGACCGACAGCTCCGCCGCTGCTAACCACCACGCAGCGCCGCCCATCTGTGACCAGGCAGTAGCAGCCGTTAGATCTGGATCGAACGAATCGGATAGATCACTTAAGCCCCGAAGAGGTACGCACCCTGTGCCGTGCGATCAAACTAGATCCAACGCTCCACAGCGACTGATCCGCGCGAACCGGTACGGGCGAATAGGAACTTGACGCGTGGCACTAGATCTGTTTAAAAAGAAATTTGAAAACAAATTTATTTGCAAACTTCAAACCCTTGTAACTTTGGATCCACACATCCAAAATTTACAAATTTTATACCATTGGATTCAGCAAAACAAGACCTTTCTGCCTATCAATTTTCTTTAGCAAATAGTAACCATTAGATTGGCTTAAATTGCAGAAACTTGTTTGACGCCTTTTTGAGTATAGATTTAGTTTAGTATTTTGTTTTAGGGTTAATTTTGTTTAGTTGGCAAACTTGTGACTTGTTTAGTTTCTGTAAACTTGCACTTGATTGGTAAAGTTTTCAAAAATCACCAATTAGTAGATTCATGCATGCATGCATTCATATTATTTTTGTTTGTATATATTTGTGTGTAATTGTGTGCTACAACTTTGTGTGTAGATTTTGCTAGTGATTGTGATTGTGACGAGTGCTACTCTCCACACTACCAAGGCAAGTGATATCTACATGAATATTCCATTCCTATATTTTTTTATACTTGCATTAGATATATTTTGCTAAGACTTGCATGCTACTTTTGTCAATGTTGATGGGAAATCCTATGTAGATTAGAATGGTAGAATTGCTAGGAAAATTCCCTAAGGATAAGTTGCCATGCCATGCTTAGCCTAGCTACTAGAAAACAAGGGTGGTTTATATATTCACACTATGGAAAAATATTCTAAGTCTAAGGACTTGTGTTTTATTTAACAAAACAACTAAGTTAATGAATCTCCTGGGTGGAATGGGACTTGCTTGGTGGTTTTTGGTTGAGTGGTTCACAAGGCCCATGTTTATGGTTTACCTTGGTGTATCTCACTTGTGGATGGCCACCCAGGAAACAAAGAGATTTGAGATGTCAAATGTTGAGAAGCTTCAAGTGCAACCACTTGGCATTATGGGCTCTGCCATGATCTTAGGTTGCTAGAACTTAGTCTCTTGGACAGTTGGTGGTAGAGGGAATGATAGGTTGGAGCGCGTCCATTTGACTAAGGAAAGGCTTCTGAAGGATCTTGTCTTGGGAAACCAAGTCTTGTGGGGAAAGTGCACCACCTCTGCAGAGTGTAAAACCTAAGTACTTAGCCATGTCCCTGGTAAAGGACAATTTGAGCATCAAGACATGGAAACCTCAAGAATCTCATCACTCCAATTTCTGAATAAAACTTGTGGGTGAACAAAGGGTTAAAAGGATCTTCAGTCCTTGATTAGTAGATGCCCTGAGTGGATCTTCAGTCTTTGATTGGTAGATGCCTTGGGTGTTTTGTGCCAAGCAAAAACTTAGTGTTTTCAAATGATAAGGAAAAATCTATTTTGAGCAATGCAAGCCTAAGCTCCACCAGCCAAATGCATATAGTATTACAGTCCACTTAAATTATACTAAGGTATCACTTGCCAATACTATTCCAAAGTATTGACCCTCTGTGGCTGTAACTTGTAATGTTGCAGGTTATTCCGATGATGATTAGGAGTCATGAGTCTACACTCAACATGCTTGCCTGTGGCACATGAAGATGAAGACTTATGTTTATCTACTTATTCCATAAACTCTTGTATTAGGCCTTTGGCCCTGAGTTGTAAAAGACTATATTTTATCTCTGGAATGACTGTAATAAATGACCTTTGTATCTGTGTACTTCATCTTAAACTGTGGATGCTAGCTTTGATCCAGGGACTAGCATTGCAATCACAGGGATCTTCTCCTTTACAAAGGATTGATCTTACATGTCCAGAATGCAAAAATCAGGGGGAACAAAAACTCTTTCTTGTGCATTGGTGTAGTGTTTGCTTGTTTGTGCCTGTGCATATGAGAGTGTATCTTAGGATACTCCTTACCTCACTCTCAGTTGACAAAAGCTATTTACCCAAAACTATCCAGGCTCATTTTACATATTCTCAAACGTTCTGGCATTTCAAAACATGAGCCAAGATGCCTATGTAACCAAAACTATTTTGGTAGCTTCTATTGACAAAACTATGGAGAGATATATATTACAATCTCCTTATGTTTTCAAGACAGAACACTCAACTAATCTTATCTCTAGTTTCCCCAAAAATCTCTTTTCAAAACATTTGAATTCTACCCTTGATAGAGATACCAAGGACTCTCACCTTACTCAAAATTTAACCTCTTCAAGATGCCCCAACCCTACCTCAAGCTAAGCTTGATGGTAACCCTAGAGTAGTTGATTTGTTTATAAGATGAGTTGCCTTGATCTGCTGTCTGATGAGTTGTTTTGATCTGTTGATTGACTTGTTTGCTTAGGAAGTAGTATGAGCTACTCTAGGAGCACATCACTAGGATCAAGATGTTTCCAACTCCTCCATCCATAAGTAAGAATACCAACCTAGATATGATCCCTAGCCACTAGGTGATCATCTAAAACCCTTAACAAAATCAATTCTGAGGATCTCCATTCTACATGTTTCCAAGTCCTTGAAGACCAATATTCAGCTTGGAACCCTTCCAATCAATCTACTCTTCAACATCATCCACTTGTTGATGCTCAGATACTTTGCAACTCCTCCAAGAACATTCCCTGTCATACTCTAGTCAAAATCCTCAAAACTGCCAAATTTGGCAGTCTAGAAACAGTTTCAACATCATCTTTTTGAATGCCTCCCATTATCAAACCATGTGCATTTTTGGACATGCATTTGAACCATCTTGTTAACCATCCTAAGGACTAACAAGGCCCACATTTGCCTCTGGTTAGATCCTCCTCAAACCCACTCGTCCATGATAGTTTTGTAGTCAAGAAAATAACAATTCCTGCAAAACTAGTCATCATGCCTACTTTGGTAGAAGCTCACACCCTCATACCACCTCCCATGGACCAAATCTCTGCATGGTTGTGATCTACTCCTTGAGGTCTATCAAAACTTACTTCACTTGCTCCAAGTGGATCTCTGTGATGCTTAAACCCACATGGTTTATAAGGCATCATGACTCATTTTGCATGGCAGCCTTAATTTCAATAAAGTTTGCCATGACTTCTAGATCACCTCAAATGCTATTAATTAAAACTCTTCCTACCCATCTATCCCTTGCACCAAGGTGAGCTCTGAGCTCCAAGATGCAAGCTTGTTTTGGTGATATAAAAATAACATTACCCTAGATCATCAACTCCTTGTTTTCCATCCTTTTCAAGTTGGAATTTCATTCCACAAGGTTGAAACTGCTTTCTACACCTTGTCTATCTCATCCACTTTGACCCTCAAGATTTATCAAGAATTATCCATAATTATTATGGCCCCAAAACTATTTAATTCTCTTAATAGTCAAAATCTCCAAAACTCCCTCCATAAAGGAAAGTTTGGTTTTTGCCAAAACACTTCTATAACTTTTGGCTCAAATAAGTTCCATATATCATACCTCACCTTCCAACCTCAAAAATACAAAATTTTGAGGAGCTTTATTATTTCTCTTTGCCCATTTGCTTAAATGGCTGAATTGGAATAATAATTGTTTTAAATACTTTTATACCTCAATAAATCTTGGGAAAATTCCCCTAGGTGCATATTCACATTTGGGATCCTCTAAAATCAAAATCCACCCTTGTCCAATGCAAATTTATCAAATGATCTTCTAGAAATCACTTCTATCCTTTTTGAGTAATTGGATTTAAGAGGACTAAAACTCCTCTGAAAAATCTCAAATAAATCCTAGGAGTCTACCTTGACCTCATATACCTACCAGCACCATTTCCTCCCCTGGTCCAATTAAAGTTTTTGGACTTCCTTCATAACCATCAATTGGATCAATATTGCCAACTAAGCAAATCCATTCCTCAAACCAAGTCCAAATTTCATCAAATCTTGCTCAATACTTATCCTCAACATCAGGACACACCCCTGGTCGACCAGCACTGTAGCACCACCTCAACCCTTCACATTTTGCCCTTGTACTAGTAGAAAGAGAGAGAGACAACAAAATCTTACAAGGATCTACTTCACTTAATTACCACAGCTGCCACCCCTTCCTCTCTGATACAGTGTTGGGGGATACCCCCCGGGTAGGGTCACGCCGGGGTATAAAGGCCGAGTTAGCTGAGGTACGACAAGGTCGAAGCAATTGCTAGCCGAGTCACCACAAGGCAGGCTAAATCACGGAGTAACCCGGACCGGTGGATGTCTGCCTAACTGAGTCCCGGCCGACGTATGTCGTATGCCGGCAGGATTTGTGTAACTTGTATGCAGGTACTAGTGTGGCCGGATTAACCAGGCATGATCCGGGTTATATCAGGCTTGCAAGAGAAGGAAGGTATCTCACTGGTCAAAAGGTGGTCACTGTACACTGGACCATGAGCGAAGCGAACAGAGAGAAGGACCACCGAGGTATGGCCGACAAGGGTGACGCGCCCTGTGTTGGATGATGCTGGCACCACAGAGGCTTACGTAGCCTCTGCATGGCTTACGATGGCGGAAAGTGATCCGGTCGGTTTGCTATTTTGGTAAGAGGCATATTCCTTGGAATATGCCTCCATGTATGCCCTAATTGGAGACCTAGCCTCCCCTATATAAGGAGGGCTAGGGCCTCTGTAGAAGGGGTTGGTCTCGAGTTGGTTGGCATTTGGATAATGGGTTCCTGAGAGCAAAGTAGTGGTGAGAGTAAGAGAGTTTCTTCTTCCTCCTCTCCCCAATACCGCTCAAGAAGCACTTGTAAACTCATCTAGCTTGAAGAATACAAAGCATCTGTGTGTGGAATCACCACACTATCCCTCCCTGGATTCCTCTAGTGCATATTAGCCCCACCTTTAGCCTATCCATGGCATGTGCCGTGACACCACCACGACAGTTGGCGCCCACCGTGGGGCTAGCGGCGCTAGCAGGAGTGAATATCCAGACAGGAAATCTCATCGGCAACGGCGACACATCGTCTCCGGGCTCGTTTAGTGCTTTGGAGCGCTGGACTTCGTCAGCGACAATGCTAGCTGCTCCGGCAAGCGACCTCTCCCGCACAACGGCCTCTTCGTCAAGCTAGGCGCGCACAAGATCTACATCGTTGTCAATGTGTCGTGCGTTCACCCACGACACGTCGTCGAGGGAGGAGAGCCACCCCTTAGCGCGGCTCGCGGGGCGCGTATCACTCGCTCCCCTGACCGCGCTGAGGTGATGATGACGGTGCTTGACGCTGGCGCGAGCAAGGATCCGGCACCAGACCCGGAGGTAACACCTAAGGCACCAAGGAAAAGTATAGGTCCTCCACTAGAGAGGCCAAAAAATGTGTTGCAACAGGCAATAGATAGCTTAGCAAGCCCAGTAGCAGCAATGGTAGATCCGTCTCAGGCACATGCCGAGTTAGAGGAAACTAGGAAGAAAATACTGGAGGGTGCAAAAAAGATAGCTGCGGCCCAGCAGTCATTGAACATGACACTGCGCGAGTACGCAAAGGCAAATAAGGTGGATGCTGTAAAAATGAAGGGGAGAAATCTCATAAGGGAAATGAACAAATAGGGTGATACTAGAGTTGAGGAATCAAAAAACTTCTTGTCCGTGGGGGCTACCGAAGTACAGTACCCCGGCAAAGAACCTCAGAGCAGCAGATGCAGCTGCGTCCGAGTTAGAGGGATTGACGGGTGAAGCCCGACAAAGATAGCAGGAAAGGGTCAATGAGTTAGTTCGGATTGCAAACAAACAGAATGAAGCGTTGCTCAGGGCAAACCCGAGGAGAGCTGGAGCTTCCAAGGTTGTTTATTCAGTAGTAGGTAACTCGGAGAAATCCACTGGAGCTGCATCGTCTCCTCATGGAGGTCCTAGAAGAGAGGAGGTGGTAACCTCGGCCAGGAGGAACAAACAGATAGTCCCATATGACCCGGCAAGGGCAGGGAAAGGAAAAGAAGTGCAGGGAAATGAGCATCGACGAAGTGTCAAACGAGGTGAAGCTGGCCGAGGTAACCGTGACCAAGGCAATGCCGGTCAGAGAAACGTTGTAAACGACAATGCCGGACAGCATAACTCAGCGGGTGCAGGGCAACCACAACAGCGGAATATACCACGACAAGAGCGAAGTGCCGACCAAGGTACCCAACAGATAGGCACGCCGCAAGAGCAATATAGATACAATGATGGTGATTCAGAAATGGTGAACGCAGGATACCCTAGGCCAGACTATCATGTGATAGGATCAAGGTTGGGAAGCAGGAACTTGATGCCTGATGACGCCAGGTTAAAACTGGATCGGCTTTATAGGTCGGAGCAAATTGAGTGTCAAGGTCCTCCGGGTCCAGCGTGTTTTGGGCCCCGGATCATGAAGGAGCCTCCGGTACCTAACTTCCAGTTACCCAGAGGCACGAAGACATATGACGGTAGCACAAAGCCGGAGGATGTGTTGATTAACTATGCGACAACGGTAAAAATTGCTACAGGCAACTTGAGATGGGCTGTGAGATATGTACCTCAGATGCTGGAGGGACCAGCAAGGGTATGGCTGAACAATTTGCCACCCGGAAGTATTAACTGCTGGATCGATTTTGAGGAAATGTTCGTCAGTAATTTCTCGAGCACGTATCAAAGGCCCAATAGGCCACATACCCTAGCAATGTGCAAGTAGAGACCAAATGAGACAGACCGGGAATTCTTAACCCGCTGGTGCACTGTGCGAAACTCATGTGAGGGCGTGATTGAGTCACAGGCCATATCTTGGTTTACGCAAGGGTGTAGATATGCAAGCATGTTGTGGAAAAGGTTACAAAGGGATATGCCAACTACACTGGCAGAGACAATCTGGATTGCTGATTCATATGCCTTGGGTGATCCGACTCAACCTAGGCTTGTGTCGAACGAGTCAAATGAGGAATACTACCAGCGAGATGGAGCCGGGTCATCCTGGCGGAATGATTACCAGGGTAAGAGAAGAGATGATAGACTGGATTACAGGTACAGTTCGCAATAAGTTGCCGCTGTAAATCAGGATCAACCCGGAGCAGGGAGTAATCAGCGTCAGAAAACTGGAGGGCAACAGTGGACCCCAAGAAATGATGGCAAGAAATCTTGGACGCCAGAGCAAAAGAAGCAGTGGCAAGAGAAGAAAGACATGCCGAGGTATACGTATGAGGCAATGCTAGATCAGCCGTGTAAATTTCACACGTCAAATCCAAGTAACCCAGCGGGTCATACAACACGACAATGTGAGTGGATGAGGAAGATAGAACAAAGTGGTTCGGGGAATGCTCAGGCACCTCGGAATGATCAACCTTGGCAGGAGTTACCCCGGCAGCAATTGTTCTCCGGAGCGAACACGCAACAGTTAATGTTGCCACCACCTCCGCCGAGGTATGAAAACCATGAGAGAAGGGATGCAGTGCATTAGGTGGAAAACCACCATCAACCAGATCAAAAGGTACCCCAGCAATGAGGGGAGAAATGAGTATAGAGAGCATCACCAGAGTTACTGTGTGTTCACCACAGAAGAGACAGATAGAAAGAGCTTGCAACGCCGACATATGGAAGTGAATGCGGTAATGCCAGCGGTGACGAGGTATATGCCTTGGTCGGATTAGGAAATTACCTGGAGTATCAAAGATCATCCCAAGCTTATTCCAAGTCCTGGTTCATATGTGCTCGTGCTGGACCCAACATTCATCGGGCCAAACATCAATGTGAGGTTCTCCAAGGTGCTGATTGACAATGGCAGCAGCATCAATATCATGTATGTGGATACGATGCGCAAGTTGGGTATCTCGGAGAACATGCTCCAAGCTACAAGGATGACTTTCCATGGTATTGTGCCATGCATTTCCTATGAACCCATTGGCAAGGTCCGGGTTGACGTATTGTTCGGCACGAGAGATAACTGCCGAACTGAGAATTTGGAATTCGAGGTTGTCAATTTGGAAAGCGCATATCACGTGTTACTCGGCAGGCTGACCCTGAACAAATTTATCAAGTACTCACATCAGTTACTTGAAGATGAAGCTGCCTGGGCCAAATGGTGTAATTACCATAGCTGGGGATTTCTGACATTCCATTGAGTGCGTGTCAGCCAGGTCTAACCTGGCCGAGTCACTCGTGATTGCGCTAGAGAATAGAAAGATCCAGGAGGTGGCGGCATTGGCTCAATCCGCGTAGCAGTATATGCCGGCGCTGAGTAACCCGCATGGAAGTGTCTCGTTTCAAGCAACAAAGGATACCAAGAAAGTGCCTGTCGATGATCTGTTCCCAGAGCGCACCATAAAAATTGGTGCCGGGTTGACTGACAAATAGGAAAGCGAGCTCATCGACTTCCTCCGTGAGAATCGGGATATCTTTGCTTGGTCCACATAGGACTTTCAAGGTGTTCCGAGGGAGTTGGCCGAGCACTCTTTGAATGTGAGACCCGGAGCAAAGCCGGTGAAGCAACCTCTCCTCCGCTTCGCCGAAGATAGGAGAAAAGTCATCAGAGATGAGATAGCTCGGCTCCTAGCAGCCGGGTTTATCATGGAAGTGCTCTACCCGGATTGGCTATCTAATCCGGTGCTGGTGGAAAAGAAGAAGGATGATCCAAATGTAGCAGTGGTTTGGCGTATGTGCATCGATTACATGAACCTGAATAAGGTGTGCCCAAAAGATCCATTCCACTGCCAAGGATAGATCAAGTCATAGATTCTACTGCTGGGTGCGAACTGTTGTCATTCATAGATGCATATTCTGGTTTCCACCAGATACCTCTAAACCCGAGTGATCAAATAAAGACTGCGTTTATCACCCCGTATGGGGCTTATTGCTATCGTACCATGCCTTTTGGTTTACGTAATGCACATACCAAAGTTGTATGCAAAAATGTTTACACAACCAGATTGGCCAAAATGTGCAAGTATATGTGGATGATGTGGTTATAAAAACCAAGGAAAGCAAAACGCTCCTTGATGATATCAGGCAAACGTTCGCGAACCTAAGAAGGTTCCGAATGAAGCTTAACCCGGAGAAATGTACCTTCGGTGTCCCGGTTGGAAAATTACTCGGATTTCTCGTCTCTAGCCGAGGTATCGAAGTTAACCCAACTAAAATCCGAGCCATAGAGCGAATGGAACTGTCGAAGTGTCTTAACGATGTCCAGAAGTTCACTGGTTGCCTGGCATCTTTAAGTCGGTTTGTATGTCGGATGGGAGAAAAGGCATTGCCTCTCTATCAACTAATGAAAAAAGCGGATAAGTTCGTATGGACGCCGCAGGCCAGCGAAGCCTTCATCCAATTAAAGAAAATGTTAGCCACTGCACCCGTGTTAGCCTCTCCACTATCAAAAGAGCCAATGTTGCTCTACATAGCCGCAACCAACCGAGTTGTAAGTGCAGTAATTGTGGTAGAGCGCGACGAGGAGGGCAAGTCAGTGCAAAGGCCAATATATTATCTGAGCGAGGTATTATCAGCTTCAAAGCAAAACTACCTCATTATCAGATGATGGCATATGGTGTGTATATGGCGGCTAAGAAGTTAAAGCATTATTTTGAAGAGCACCCCATGAAAGTAATATGTGAAGCCCCCATATCTAAGATAATGAGTAACAAGGATGCAAGTGGCCGGATTGCAAAATGGGCAATTGAGCTAGCCCCATATGCTCCACAATATGACAGGAGAGATGTGATCAAGTCTCAGGCTGTGGCCGACTTTTTCGTAGATTGGGTCGAGATGCAATATGAGCCACCGTTACCAGATCCGAACTACTGGAGAATGCATTTTGATGGATCAAAAACAAAACCCGGGTTAGGCGCCGGAGTTGTACTCACCTCACCAAAGAACGATCAGTTGAAATATGTGTTGCAGATCCATTTCACAGCATCAAACAATGTCGCTGAGTATGAAGCACTTGTGGAAGGGCTTAAAGTGGCGAAAGAAATTGGAATACATCGGATCCAATGCTTTGGCGACTCGGATCTGGTAGTTTAGCAAGTCTCAGGGCAATGGGACGCTTTGGACGCAAACATGGCATTATATAGATTTCATGTGCAAAAAATATCAGGGTATTTTGAGGGATGCGAGTTTCACCATATACCCTGGCTGGAAAACGAGGCTGCCGACGTATTGTCGAAGCTGGGATCAACCCGACAAGCGATTCCACCGGGTGTAGCACTAAAGCACCTCAGAAAGCCATCTATCAGGTCGTCCCCAAAAACCGACTCAATCTATATCCCGACAGATCTGGAGTCCGGAGCTGTACCCATGGAAATTGACATGGGAAGTGGTTCAGGAAACCCGGGGACTTCTACGCAGAACCCGGGGACTATGCAGCGTGATCCGGTTGAGGTTATGCCGGTGGATCAAATGGAAATTGATGAGGAAGTGTTTCCGGTGCGAGCTATACCAGCTTGGGCACTGCCCATATTCCAATTCCTGAAGGGTGGAATTTTGCCCAGTGAAGAAGTGCTTTCAAGGCAAATTCAGAGGAGGGCAAAGGCATACACAATTATCCATGTCGAGCTATACAAAAGGAGTGTGACTAATGTCCTCCAACGATGTGTTGACCCGGAAGAAGGGCTCGACATCCTCCGGGATATACATCAAGGGGAATGTGGGCATCAAGCCTCATCCAGAGCCTTGGTAGCAAAAGCTTTTCGGCATGGATTTTACTGGCCAAGTGCCTTAGAGCAAGCAGAGGATCTAGTAAGGAAGTGCAATGGTTGTCAAAGGTATGTTACCAAGACGCACATGCCAATGTCGGAACTCAAGACCATACCAATTACCTGGCCATTCGCTGTATGGTGTTTAGATATGGTTGGCCCGTTTAAACCAGCAAGAGGAAATATGACCCATATCTTGGTTATGGTGGACAAGTTTACGAAGTGGATTGAAGTGAGGCCAATAAGAAAATGTGATGGAGCTACAGCCGTGACATTCCTCAAAGATATCATTCTGAGATATGGTTATCCTCATAGTATCATAACAGATAATGGCACAAATTTTGCTGAAGGAGCTTTTGCGTGATTCTGCCGAGATAAGAAGATCCGGCTGGACGTTGCCTCGGTAGCCCACCTCGCATTGAACGGTCAAGTGGAGAGATCCAACGGATTAGTATTATCCGGGATAAAACCCCGGCTCATTGAGCCGCTGCAAAGATTAGCGGGGTGCTGGATAGAAGAACTACTAGCGGTACTGTGGAGTTTTAGAACAACTCCGAATCGATCAACATGTTATACGCCATTTTTTCTGGTATATGGGGCAGAAGCTATACTACCAACTGACATATAGCATGATTCGCCTAGGGTCACCCAATACACAGAAGCTGAAGTGCGAGAAGCCCGGCAAAATGATGTTGATCTGCTGGAAGAAGCGAGAGAATTGGCATAGTCCAGATCCGCCATATATCAGCAAAATCTCCGACGCTATCATAGCCGGAAAGTTAACCCCCGAGTCTTCCAGGAAGGTGATCTGGTACTCCGGTTGGTACAATGTACCGCTGGCATGCACAAGTTATCCCCCCATGGGAAGGGGCATTCATTGTGAGCAAAGCATTGCACAATGACTCTTATTATCTCATCGATGCAAAACCACATGATAAGAACAAGGCGGACAGGTCCGGCGAGGAATCTAAGCGTCCAGGGAATGTAGCTCTACTTCGTCCATTCTACACTTAACAAAGAAGTGTGTGTATCCGAGTCTCTCATACATCGGTATGTATGCCGGCATAGAGCTTATCAATGAAATCATGGCACCTCGAGCAGTAGCTCGGGGACTGCCTTAGTAATATTTGTTGTCCTTTGTGTTATTTCTTTATTTATATGTCGACTGGTTTAAGTTGCTTCCGCCTAAGCCGGATTAGTAGTGTGTGAGCACCAAGAACTCAACTCTTCGACTTGCTGCTGTCCAACAAGATTTGGCTTCATGGCAAGCAAGAGAACAAGTTTGGAATTGCGTAGCACATGAAAAACGACTAAGGAATAGAACGTAATCGAGCCGACATCTGTTATTTGGACTAACTTTACGTTTACCTTATTTTTTTCTATGCTGAATTGTTTTGAGCTAATCCTAAAGTTTCCAAGTATTGTTAAGTCAATTTTTGAAACTCGGACTCGTAAGTCACAAAACCGAATCAAGGTAGACACGAGCCGAGCCAGAAAATTGGAGAAACAAGAAAATGAAACTCGGGGACTACGCCCAAGTTAATTTGACATGAGCAACTTAGTAGCAAAATATAACTTGTGTGCTTAATACATCTGCACCCGGCATACCGGGGATCTGATAAACTTCAAAGTGTTTGTTGGTGATCAAGGAGCAGCAGGAGGAGGTAACTCGGCGCCAACAGGTGGAACTCTGGCCTCAGCTTCAGCGTCATCTTCATTTTCTTCGGCGTCCGAGGCTTCTTCCTCTTCCTCCTCATCCGAACCATCTTCAACATATTCGTCGTCAACAGCTTCGAGAAAGCTTGGTCCCTCATTCCATTAATGGATGGGGGCAAACTGAATGAGGCTATCGGCGCAAGCCTTGCACCGAGCTATCCAATCCGGGTCATTGGACCACCTTGATCCGGTGCGCAAGCGCTCGAGAAGATTCAGATTTATTTTCTCATACCATGTGAGCATGTAGTGGAGGACGGTTTCAGCTCCGGCGTGTCCGGCAGATTCCCTCTAGAGGTCAAGGTGGGTCTCGCACTCCATTACCTTGGTAATCAGAGCAGTGGACCCCTTCGGAGTATCTTCACCAGGACAAAGGGCATTGAAGACCCGGACTGCTACGTCAAGGAGACCCTTGCCGTAGTTCTTCACAATCTCGACGCGAGAGGATAGGCTGACCAGCAAGTCCTCCATGTCATAGGGAATATTTTCAGCGCCAGGACCAGTTGGGGTACCCCTCTGTTGGCAGAACTTGGAAACTTTAGCAACCACAATAGCACCGCCCTCCGGAAATTTGTCTGAAAACAAGACAAGTGAAATAGGTAAAGGAGGTTGACCCGGAGAGATTCATGTCGGCTGAAGGAAAAGAACTTACGAGAAATATGGCTATGGATCCGGGTCAGCTCCTTGGTGCAGTTGTCACGTCTCTTCCGGAGTTGCCCAAGTTCAACATTTGCCGACTCAAGCTTAACGTTAGCCTCCTTCTGCAGTTCTTGATCCTTGGCAATTTGAAGGTTGAGACGTTCCCGTTCCTCGGTGAAGTCTTGGCCAGCTTTGTCCATCTCAGTTTTGTGGAGCACCTTGAGGTTTTTCATTTCTGCCTTGAGCTTGGCAATCTCATCATCTTTGGTCCGGAGGAGGGCGATCTCATCATCCTTCTTCTTAAGTTTGGCCTGATGCTGCCCTGCTTGTTCGAGAAAATGCAGCATCATATCAGGCACGGGCACACTATCTTCAAGAGATGCGGAAACAGTTTGTTGACCTGGCAAAGCTGAAGTATGAATATCTGCCGAGCCAAGAAGAAAAGGAGAGAGAGTGCAGAAGAAGATTAAACAAAACTAAGTTACCTTTTATTTGATCCAAGTTCTTCCTCATGATGGTGTTTTCGGCTTCCACTTCGGCTGCCAAATCCGGATAACAGATTAGTTCGGCGAGAAAAGACAAAGAAAGATGGGAAATAACCAAGGAGAAAACTTAGCCCTTTTCTCGAACTCAGCGAGAAGCGTAGAATGTTTCGAGCGCAGCGCTTTATGTGTGTCCAAGAGGCGCTGAAACTCAGCGCTCCGGCGATTGGTGGTAACCTGAGAAAAGAAAAGTTGACTTGATCATGTGCATATTCGAAGTGTACAAGATCCAGGCCAAGTGGAACTTAACCCGACTCTAGGTGTGTGCATATTCGAAGTGTACGAAATCCGGGCCAAGTGGAACTTAACCCGGCTCTAGGTGTGTGCATATTCGAAGTGTACGAAATCTGGGCCAAGCGGAACTTAACCCGGCTCTAGGTGTGTGCATATTCGAAGTGTACAAAATCCGGGCCAAGTGGAACTTAACCCGGCTCTAGGTGTGTGCATATTCGAAGTGTACAAAATCCGGGCCAAGTGGAACTTAACCCGGCTCTAGGTGTGTGCATATTCGAAGTGTACAAAATCCGGGCCAAGTGGAACTTAACCCGGCTCTAGGTGTGTGCATATTCGAAGTGTACAAGATCCGGGCCAAGTGGAACTTAACCCGGCTCTAGGTGTGTGCATATCCGAAGTTACTAAGGAGCTACGCTAGTTCTCTAAGGAGAATCCGGCCGAGTAACAAGTTACTCCCCCGGAGGCTCGGGGACTAATGGTTATATCACTAATGTTTAGTACACGTTAAAGAAAAGACAAGGTAGCGTACCTCCATTATCTGGCCGCTAAGGTTGATAGCCTTAGCGGCTATGTTCATTTGTGCGGCAAACTCGGCAGGCCCAAATTTCTCCGGGAGATCGTTGTTATGGACAAACTCCGCCTTGTTCTAGTTATTGACGAACTCAATCAAGGCCGGAGGATAGCGCTCTCCGCTAAGCATATGGGGCGCAATCAAACCCTTGGCATGGGCTTGCCTCCTTTCAACTTGGGCAGCAGCGGGGCTAGTGTGCAATGCAAGTTGCGTATCAGCTGACCCGGCGGGGGCATCTTTCTTCGGCAGGATCTTTTTTGGAAGCATGGACACTGACGCCGTCAGAAGTTATCTTGGCCTTAGGCTACTGCTGAGAGGTTGAAGTTTGTGCTACAGATTTGGTCTTGGGAGCAGCCTTGGTGCTAACTGGGCCTTCTCGCCGAGTCTTGGAAGATTCGAACAAGGCGAAAGGAGTTGGTGCTACTGGCACTTGTGTTGCTGCTGTTGATGCTGGCGCTGGTGCTTGTGATGGTGCTGGTTTTGGTGGTGGTGCCATTGGTACCTCGATGGTGGCAGGCTGCGGCTGAGCCGAAGAGGAGTTGGGAGCATCCGAGGTTGACCTCCTCTAGACGAGGTGGGCTAGAACCCGGAGCAGCCGATGAACCCTCCTGAATGGGGCTTAGTGGGCGTGTATCATCGTCACGAGGGGGAGATGGGGTATGCCGGAGAGGCGAAGCAATGCTGGATCCGCTCTAGGGAACCTCCACAGTAGCCCTACCAAATCAAACGGCGAATAATAAGTTACAACAGAAGAAAAGCACGAAGCAAAGGATTGGACAGACAGAAAAGTGACTTACTCATCAGAAGTCAATGTCTCCTTGGGCTTCCGAGCCCTCCGAGTTATGGCCTTAGTCATAGGCTTGGTGGCGGCTTTGTCTGTGGACTTCTTTCGCCTCTTGGTTGGCTTAGAAGGTCCGGAAGAAGCAGCAGATGCAGCCGCCCGTTTCTTTGACGCCGCTGGGACCGGCTCACCCGTGGCAAGAGGAGGATCTTCGTGGATCTGCCCAGCCGGGTTAGCTGAAGTCGGAAAGGCATAAGAAAGGGGTACGGCGTCAAATGCTTCCATCACCTCAATGTCAGAATCATCTTCATCATCAGGCCAATCTCTTAAGGAAGAGAAGTTATCGGTAGGTCGCTTGGTCGCATCAGGGAATGGCAGGAACATTTCTTGATCCGGCTCCTCCTCGTCCGGGGCATCTCGATCCTTCGCCCATTTGAGAGAAGGCTCGGGGCCATCCTTGAGGGTTTGCTGAAGAAACAACTAAGAAGAAAATGCAAAGGGATCAAACAAACAACAAATTCCAATGTATGATATAACTCAGAAAAAGATTGGATCACGAGATTTACCGTAGGAGGAAGCCTGTCTCGGCAGAAATGCTCTATCCCCCAGTCCCAATCAGCGGAGAAGTCTTTGATGGTTGTGAAGAGGGCCTTGACCCGGCGGAATATCTCGGTGTTAACCAATTCAAATGAGGAAGTTCGGTTGGGGTCAAGTCGCCAGCTCATGTGGCAAAGCTTGTGTGTGCGCTTCTAGAGAGGGGAGATCCGACTGCGGACGAAAGTGATCATCGCGTCCTCGTTGCGTAGCCCCATGTCCTTTAACTCCTTGAACTGTTTGTTGACTTGGTTCGCCAAGACAGTGGGTTTCTTGGAAACCCGGTCCCACAGATCCGGATTAGGAGGACCCGGAGCGTAGGGGCGCAGCCGGATCTGATCTTCATTCGTGCCATTTCTGACATAGAAGAAAGTTCGGGCCCAGCCCTTGCATGAATCTAGCCCCGTGACCCGGGGAAAGACGGATTGTTTCCGAGGACAAATAGAAGCAGCGCCGAACTGCGTAAGATGTTTGTCCTCCAGGTCAAGCGCTTTATTCGGAATCACGTTCCTTCGTAGACCGAAGAAATGGATCCAGAGCTCTTTAGTGGGCCACAATCCGACATACCTCTCTATGGTGGAGGCGAAGGAAGAAAGGGATGTGATGGCGTTTGTCAGAAGGAGGTGCGGCTAAAGTTCAAAGATATCAAGGAAATCATCAAAGAAATCGCTAATGGGGAGGCCGAACCCGCGCTGGAAATGGGAGAGGAACACCACGAACTCACCGGGATTGGGTGAGGGTGCAAGCTCCTCGGAGGCTAGGTGGGCAACCACGCCCTCTGGGATGCGGCGCGTGCGGTATAGCCAGTCTAGGTCGTCCTGGCACACCCAGGACCCAGCCCAGGCGCCGCGCTCTGTGTTCTCTGCCCCCTCCTCCATCTCTACTTCCGCGACAGCAAGCTCTTCCTCGGTCATGTCTAGATCGCTATCCTCACCGGTCCAATCAGAAGTGGGGGTAGAACCTTGGACTGGCGCGGGCCCGTGGCGGTGGAGCTGCGCGGGAGCGGTAGCTTTGCAGGTGCAGAAAGGCACGGTGCGGCGGCATTGCTGAGCAGATGCGGCGGCGGCGGCGCTGGCGCTAGCAAGAAGAAGAAGAAGGGGCAGAGGGGCGCGAGAAGGGGAAAAATACCAAGGGGCACGCCCCCCTATTTAACCACGCCCCAGCAGGGGTAGTAGGATCGTGCGCTGCGGCAAGGCCACACGGTGTGGCCGTGTATTTGCCAGGTCAGCCAATCACAGGCGAGCCACAGGGCGCAGGGGATCCCACGACACGACATGGTGATACAGATAACGAGGAGACAGACACGACGAGACGTGTGCAACAGTAACACCTGACATTAACTGCAGCAGTAACTGGCTCATGCCCTTAAAATGAGGCAAAATAATGATTACCCTCCACGTGGGACGTGGGGAAGCGTACGAGAGAAGGAAGGATAACCCGGCCAGCGAGTGAAAACTTGGAATGTGCCAAGGGAAAGTTAGCCTGTGGAATCCGGACTATGAGATAACTCGGAAAAGGAGCAAAAGGTTCGGTAAATTGAACCTGCCGTGGCCTTAGCAATTGGAGATGCTAAGACCGCACCAGCTTTGGGGACTAATGTTGGGGGGATACCCCCGAGTAGGGTCACGCCGGGGTATAAAGGCCGAGTTAGCCGAGGTACGGCAAGGTCAAAACAAGTGCTGGCTGAGTCACCACAAGGCAGGCCGAATCACGGAGTAACCCGGACCGGAGGATGTCCGCCTAACTGAGTCCTGACCGACGTATGTCTTATGCCGACATGATTTGTGTAACTTGTATGCAGGTACCAGTGTGGCCGAATTAACCAGGCACGATCCGGGTTATATCAGGCTTGCAAGAGAAGGAAGGTATCTCGCTGGTCAAAAGGTGGTCACTGTACGCTGGACCATGAGCAAAGCGAACAGAGAGAAGTACCACCGAGGCGTGGCCGACAAGGGTGACGCGCCCTGTGTCGGATGACGCTGGCGCCGCAGAGCCTTATATAGCCTCTGCATGGCTTACGATGGCGGAAAGTGATCCAGTCAGTTTGCTATTTTGGGAAGAGGCATATTCCTTGGAATATGCCTCCATGTATGCCCTAATTCGAGACCTAGCCTCCCCCATATAAGGAGGGCTAGGGCCTCTATAGAAGGGGTTGATCTCAAGTTGGTTGGCATTTGAATAGTGGGTTCCTGAGAGCAAAGTAGTGGTGAGAGTAAGAGAGTTTCTTCTTCCTCCTCTCCCCAATACCGCTCAAGGAGCACTTGTAAACTCATCTAGCTTGAAGAATACAAAGCATCTGTGTGTGGAATCACCACACTATCCCTCCCTAGATTCCTCTAGTGCATATTAGCCCCACCTTTATCCTATCCATGGCATCTGTCGTGACACCACCACGACATCCAGCATGATCAAATACCCATCACACCCCTCTCTACCGCCCCCTGGACCAATCTCTGGCCAGCCTTCCCTCTCCACCATGTCCAAATGGGTAATTCACCTCATCTACCCCTCCTCCCTAGTATATATGGTCAGAGACCTCCCCCCAGCGAGCGCTTGCCCCTCATTTGCTTCCTCCCACCTGCAAGGCCTCCACTCCCCTCTACTTCTCCCTCTGGATGTCACACCCCTGAGATCCCCTCTTCCTTTTGTACCTAACCGTGATTCTTTTCTAGTCTAGGACCGCCTCCTCTGGCCTCGCCGGCGAAGCCCCGACGAGCTCTCCTCGGACGTTCTCACACGAGCCGGTTCCAGTCGCGGAAACCACCACTGCCGCCCATCGCTAGGACCGCCGTCAAGCACCGTGTCGTCTTTGCCATCTTCCAGCCCCTCCCCGACCCTCTGGTGAGCACCCTCACCTCGCCGGTGCTACCCTAGGATTCCTTCTCTGTCGGGTTCAGACAGAGGAAGGAGAAGCCCCTGGGCCGTCGATCTGCACTAGATCTGACGGCCATCACTTGCCTATACCCCCGTGCGCCCCCTTGCTCGCTGACAGCAGCCCCCGCTTGCCAGGTTCAAGCGATGGTTCCCGCGTGCCGCATCGCCCCACCATGGGTCGAATCCACCTCCTGCGGCCCATCTCCCCTCAGATCCAGCCCCGCTGCTTGTCTTCTTTTCTTTTATTTCAGATCCAGAAAAAGGACCCACATGTTTAAATCCATTTGAAAATGTAAATCAAGTCCAAATGCCTAGATTCAAATTCTGGTTGTTCCCTGATGTTTTCTAAAACACGCAGAGGCAACCCCATGTCCAACCTAATTTCCATTAATGACTGGAATTTATTCTGCTGACAAGTATACTTTACCCTAATTAAATTCCTCAGAGAGCTGTATATCTTCTTTTGGGATGAAACAAAGCTCTTCTGAGCGGTATTTTATATACATATCATCTAGCACAGGTCCAATGCCAAGGTGAACAGAAGGATGCCTTTAACAAAAATAACAAAAATTGCAACTTTCTGCCTTGGATAAATTCTCTAAGTCAAACCAAGTGTGGTATTGACCTAATTCCACCTCCCAGTACCTCATATTACCAACATCTATCTAATCCTAGAAGCTCAGAATTTATTGAGCTATGGTTGAATTTTAGTGATTTAAATACTTCTGTTATGGGTATTTTCACTAAATAAATCACTCCAGGAGTTTGGCAACTCCAAAAAGGGTGAATCCAATTTCTAGAGGAAGGTATTCCATATGCCTATCACATGACCTTGGAACAAACTCAATAGCTTCTGTCGAATTAATCTTGTGAAAAAGAGAAAAATCAGACATAACTGCCTTTGGGAATTTCCTGAGGGCATTCTGGTAATTCTTTTGACAAGATTCCAACTCTAGGTGGTTCAGTACTTCAAACACTACCTGACCACCCAAGGTAATAATTCTTGGAGCTCCAGATAAATTTTGGTGAATTATTCCCTCAAACTAGAGTTATTAGCACTATAAAAACCATAATTAAATCTAGGAAATTGATATTCAAGACCACTTGTAGTGGTTTTCTCTTGTCAAGACCTATTTGAGGATACCATGGTTACCCTTTGGTAGCCTACTGACCATAGAACCCTAATACAAGTTCATGATATCTAGCCTTGACAACTATCTTTCAAGAGAAAACACTAAAGTGGCAATCTAGTAATTTCACACCAATAAAACCCAACTTCTCCAAAACCTCCCAAGTTTAGTAGTGTTCAGTATGTTTGCTTACTGTATGGTTGGATGCTTGTTATCCTTGTATTGATTGTGGTATTGCTTGCTTGCATGTATTCCCGATGACGACGATAGTGTGAGTGTCTAACGACAAGAAGGAAGGGACTTCTTATTATTATATTATTGGGTATTCTTGGTTATCTAAAGAATCCCAGGGACCTATTGCTGATCGCAAGCAAGCCACCATTCCTGAAGTCTGATATATGTCCTATTCTCTTTTACCTGTTTTATATCCTCTTTATAAATTGCATTATCTACCTGCATGTTTTGTTTTACAAATACTGCGATAGTAACTTGGCTCCTCCAAGTTATGACTTCATGTCCTTTGAGGCACCACCCCCATGTACCTACCATTTTATCCCCTTTAGATCGAGAGTGTGATGGTTAGCATCCTACCTCATTGGAAAACCCTCGGTTTTGAGAAAATAAACTGTTTTGGGATTTACCCCACCACAAAGGTTTCAAACTGCTTTATAAAACCCTTGGGAAGAGGCATCGTTCCTAGAGGTTGTTTTAACGAAAGAAATGGCGATGATGAGAAGTGAGAATGTGATGGGATGTTCTATGCCTTTACTAGAACAATTTTTATCAGTGCAACCACATTACCCCAGGTGCTGGGGCTTAACTCGTAGTTTGTCCGCATTAGCTGAGGCAACTTCTACCATGTTTATAGGGAGAGATCCCTGGAATTTTGGGCAGGCGCTACTAGATCTCGGATCTGAAGCCTGTTGCTTGTTTCGACAAGAGTGAGCCTAAACTGGCAGGAGGCCGGTGCAACAATTGGGTCTCCCGCGGACGGTATGACTTGGAGTACGGAAGGAAGTGGAGTCACCAGATTTAAGGTATACACCAAGTTGCGGACTGGGTAAGCGCGTGTACGGAAGGCAGGACTATGGCTGGGAGCCACATACTCGTTGCCGGGGAGAACAAACCCAAAAGGAAGAGCATGCATTTGCTAGGGTCGACAAGCGAAAGGTTCGGTTTGATTATCTGGACCCCCATCTACAGTGGTAGTGGGCCGTGGTTGTATCCTGGCGGATGTATTGATTCTTGTGGGGAATGTGCGCAAACTCTACAAAGTATAACCTATTCGAATAGACGTGTCCATGGTCAAGGACTGTTGTAAAGGTGTTGGCTAGGAGTACCCAAACTGTGCTTGTTTGGGAAACAAGGACATAGTGGACGAAGGTTCCGGGGGAACCCGAGTTCGAAAGTTTTATTTGGACCAGAGGTGGTCAAGAAGGCTTAAAAAGGGATTTTTATTCCAAAACTGTTTTCAAAACTCTTTTTCAACAAAGATATGGAGATGTCTTGACTTATAAAACAAAGGCATGTTTTCAAACTCTTTTTCAACAAAGATATGGAGATGCCATAACTACAAGAGGTAGACTAGGCTTTTCAAAAACAACCCCAGATAAAGCTATCTCGCCACAACCAGACTTGCATTTCCTTATTCCCTTTTACCTGGTGGTTTGCGAGTACATTCAATAGTACTCACGGCTGTGTCCCTGGCTATTTACTTGGCCAGACTTTCAGAGGTTCGACATCAGAAGATTCAGGTGACGTCCAGCGAGCTAGGCCGTCTTCCCAGTCAGCTGCTTGTAGGTTGAGGCACGATTGGGCTCTACGTATGATGATATTCCGCTGCTAAGGATGATGTAGCCAGAATGGCATTTATGTAAGTCTTGTAATTCGTTATGTTTCGGATGTTGTAATGATACCTGTCAGTTATGTTCCACGGCTCACTGATCATGGGAACATGGATGTATGCATAACAGGGATTTCTCGGATGAATAATCCGGGGAGCCCATAGACTTGGTATCAGAGCCATCCTGACTGTAGGAGACCTTAGTTAGCATGGACGTTAGACAGGAAAACGACAAACCTATTTTCTAAAAGACAAGGGAGAAAAGATGAATATTTGCAAAAGTGCTTATGTCTTTTCCCCCTCTGATTCTGAAAACTACTTGCATTAATATGATTTCATAAGCTTAAAATCCTGCACACTGTCACTAACCCAACCCCATCTCACAAATCTGCTATAGATGGCCTCCTTCCACTTCATTGTTGGAGACAGTTTCTGGCCCTTTGAAGACCAGCTTCACAACCTACTGAAGATAGTCAAGAGGCTCTCGCCAACTATTGAAGGAACCGAACTTCCTCGCAGAAACACCAATGTGATGCAATGGGTCATCAAGGCTGTCATTCCTTCCCCCGATGAGGACACCGCGCCCACAATCTTCACCTTCCTCGACAACAACTAGGTAGATGGCATGGTGCGAGCCATACATGAGATCATGGCGTGCCTCTGCAAGATCCACAAAGATGAGTTGAAGGATACTCCCTACCATCTATTTGGGAAGCGTGACGAAGACGGACTTCCTGCCGAGTCCTTCCTCACCTGCTGCATTGGGAATCATCTGGAGAATATGGAATACCTACTCCAATGCTCCCAAGAAGATCTGGACAAGGCCAGACGCGAGAATCTGCTTCTAAAGATGGATATCAACCTACTCCGTAAGAGCGAAAGAAGTCTTCAAGCCACCAATGCCCGCTTGGAGAAGAAGCTGACCATTGAAGTACCCCCAACCCCTGAAGACGAGAATCCCGGGACTGAAGACGAACTCTCTTTCCTCAATGAGTACCACCCTATCGTCCAGTCACCCGCGCCGACCGAGTCAACATCCAACCCTGCACCATGGGATGGCACCACTCTCACCTTCACCAAAGATGAGCTGAATATCTCGCAAACCCCAGAGGATCTGCAGTAGTCGAAACCCCGGAGTCAGCACGAACCATAGATGCACCCTTCGAGTAATCACCCGCATTGCGATACTCGCCCATCTAGCAATAGGGTAGAGTCATGTATCGTCCCTGAACGCATTTTGTAATGCTTAAGTACTATTGGCACCCTCGGGTGCAGACTGGTTGTTTGTGTAATAACCTCCTTGAATTACTATGCTTGCTTGAATTGTTCCTTCTTGCGTGTTTTACCCAAGACGTTGCATCAAACCCAACCTGAACATCGACCACCAACAGGACCTCCCCCAGGATGGCCATGGAGACAGGAAGCTCGAAGAAGGCATGTAGCCGTTGCGCAGATGGAAGACACCAAGCCAACAGATGCTCCGACCACTACCCAAACTGTGGAGAACCTCATTCGTCCAAAGTTTGCCCAACTCGGTTTGTCACTTGTTTCCTCTGCAAAAGCCAAGACCATGTCCCCATCAAATGCCCAATATATCTCCTCATTGGCAAGGCCCGTCAACCTCCCGGTACCAGCAAAGGCATGTCGTCAAAACAGTTACGCCGAAGTATAGGTACCTGTTTCACGTGTGGACTACTTGGTCACTTCATCAGAGAATGCCCCGAGGGTAAACCCGTCAAGAATTCCGCGACTGAGAAGCTCGAAGGCACCCAGGGCTCTTATCTTCAGAAAAGATGGTCACCATACCGCTCGCTGCCTCGCAACTCAAGACTGAAGATTACCTGTGCGCCTACAGTTGACAACACCCCATGGAAGTAAAGGTCAAGAGAGAAGCTCCTTAGCCCACTCTAGGACTCCCTGAAAGTCGATGAGTGCATCCTGTAATCAACTAGTCTATACCCCCCGGAAACGACACCTATGAAGCCACCTTATAAGGATGCCCCGACTGGTAACTCTCCGCTCTACCCAAGTCCAATCCTAAGGGGGAAAGACTGCATCTTTCCCACAAAATAGATTACCTCTCTGCCAGAAGAAAATCCCACCGTGGGACCCGAAGACACAGATTTTAAGACACAGACTTGGATACAATAACCCACTTAGGAGAAGCGTCGTAGACCCTTACGGAAGGAAGGTCCCTCCCTGCAACCATGGTTGAAGCCAGCTCGACCCCCGAGTTTCAAGAAGATTGAAGTTCAACCTTGCTGTCAAGGTGTTTCCATTCGAAGACAAAGTCGGCAAGATAGTACGTGTAAGACATGTAGTATCAACCCGACTTAAAAATCTCTCAACCTTACTCTCCCGAATCTCGGGACGAGATTCTTTTAAGGGGGAAAGGTATGTAACATCCCAATTTCAGCAACCCTAATTATTTGTCCAGAATGCAAAAATCTGGGGGAACAAAAACTTTTTCTTGTGCATTGGTGCAGTGTTTGCTTGTTTGTGCCTGCTCATATGAGAGTGTATATTAGGATACTCCTTACCTCACCCTTAGTTGACAAAAGCTATTTAACCAAAACTATCCTGGCTCATTTTACATATTCCCAAATGTTCTGGCATTTGAAAACATGAGCCAAGATGCCTATGTAACCAAAACTATTTTGGTAGCTTCTATTGACAAAACTATGGAGAGATATATAATACAATCTCCTTATGTTTTCAAGACAGAACACTCAACTAATCTTATCTCTAGTTTCCCCAAAAACCTCTTTTCAAAACATTTGAATTCTACCCTTGATAGAGATACCAAGGACTCTCACCTTACTCAAAACTTAACCTCTTCAAGATGCCCCAACCCTACCTCAAGCTAAGCTTGATGGTAACCCTAGAGTAGTTGATTTGTTTATAAGATGAGTTGCCTTGATCTGTTGTCTGATGAGTTGTTTTGATCTGCTGATTGACTTGTTTGCTTAGGAAGTAGTATGAGATACTCTAGGATCTCATCACTAGGATCAAGATATTTCCAACTCCTCCATCCCTAAGCAAGAATACCAACCTAGATATGATCCCTAGCCACTAGGTGATCATCTAAAACCCTTAACTAGATCAATTCCGAGGATCTCCATTCTAGATGTTTCCAAGTCCTAGAAGACCAATATTCAGCTTGGAACCCTCTTCAACATCATCCACTTGTTGATGCTCAGATACTTTGCAACTCCTCCAAGAACATTCCCTCTCATACTCTAGTCAAAATCCTCAAAACTGCCAAATTTGGCCAAGTCTGGAAACAGTTTCAACATCATATTTTGAATGCCTCCCATTCTCAAACCATGTGCATTTTTGGAAATGCATTTGAACCATATTGTTCAACATCTTAAGGACTACCAAGGACCACATTTTCCTCTGGTTAGATCCTCCTCAAACCCACTCGTCCATGAAAGTTTTGTAGTCAAGAAAATAACAATTCCTGCAAAACGAGTCATCATGCGTACTTTGGTAGAAGCTCACACCCTCATACCACCTCCCATGGACCAACTCTCTGTATGGTTGTGAACTACTCCTTGAGGTCTATCAAAACTTACTTCACTTTCTCCAAGTGGATCTCTGTGCTGATAAACCCACATGGTTTATAAGGCATCATGACTCATTTTGCATGGCGGCCTTAATTTCAACAAAGTTTGCCATCACTTCTAGATCACCTCAAATGCTATTAATTCAAACTCTTCCTTCCATGATCATCTATATGACTTGGTCTACCTGACCATCTATCCCTGGCACCAAGGTGAGCTCTGAGCTCCAAGATGCAAGCATGTTTTGGTGATATGAAAATAACATCACCCTAGATCATCAACTCCTTGTTTTCCATCCTTTTCAAGTTGGAATTTCATTCCAAAAGGTTGCAAATTCTTGATACACGTTGTATATCTCATACACTTTGACCCTCAAGATTTATCAAGAATTATCCATAATTATCATAGCCCCAAAACTATTTTATTCTCTTAATAGTCAAAATCTCCAAAACACCCTCCATAAAGGAAAGTTTGGTTTTTGCCAAAACACTTCTCTAAATTTTGGCTCATGTAAGTTCCATATATCATACCTCACCTTCCAACCTCAAAAATACAAAATTTTGAGGAGCTTTATTATTTCTTTTTGCCCATTTGCTTAAATGGCTGAATTGGAATAATAATTGTTTAAATACTTTTATGCCTCAATAAATCTTGGGAAAATTACCTTAGGTGTGTATTCACATTTGGGATCCTCTCAAATCAAAATCCACCCTTATCCAATGCAAATTTATCAAATGATCTTCTAGAAATCACTTCTGTCCTTTTTGAGTAATTGGATTTAAGAGGACTAAAACTCCTCTGAAAAATCTCAAATAAATCCTAGGAGTCTACCTTGACCTCATCTACCTACCAGCACCATTTCCTCCCCTAGTCCAATTCAAGTTTTTGGACTTCCTTCATAACCATCAATTGGATCAATATTGCCAACTAAGCAAATCCATTCCTCAAACCAAGTCCAAATTTCATCAAATCTTGCTCAATACTTATCCTCAACATCAGGACACACCCCTGGTTGACTAGCACTGTAGCACCACATCAGCCCTTCCCATTTTTCCCTTGTACTAGTAGAAAGAGAGAGACAACAAAATCTTACAAGGATCTACTTTACTTAATTACCACAGCTGCCACCCCCTCCCTCTCTGATCCAGCACGACCAAATACCCATCATACCCCTCTCCACCGCCCCCTGGACCAATCTCTGGCCAACCTTCCCTCTCCACCATGTTCAAATGGGTAATTCACCTCATCTAGCCCTCTTCCTTAGTATATATGGTCAGAGACCTCCCCCTAGAGAGCCCTTGCCCCTCATTTGCTCCCTCCCACCTCCACTTACCTCCCCCAGCACTCCCTCCCTCTCCCCTGCTCTGTGCTGTCCAAAGGAAGGAGTAGGAGTAGCTTCGGCCTCCTCAAGAAATCGAGCAAGGCCTCCACTCCCCTCTGCTTCTCCCTCTACATGTCACACCCCTGAGGTCCCCTCTTCCTTCTGTACCTAACCGTGGTTCTTTTCTGGTCTAGGACCGCCTCCTCTAGCCTCGCCGGCAAGGCCCCGACGAGCTCGCCTAGGATGTTCTCACGCGAGCTGGTACCAATCGCGGAAACCACCACTGCCGCCCATCGCTGGGACCGCCGTCAAGCACTGTGTTGTCTCCGCCGTCTTCCAGCCCCTCCCCGACCCTCTGGTGAGCACCCTCCACTCGCCGGTGCCGCCCTAGGGTTCCTTCTCTGTCGGGTTCAGACAGAGGAAGGAGAAGCCCCTGGGCCGTCGATCTGCACTTGATCTGACGGCCATCACTCGCCTATACCCCCTGCACCCCCTCGCTCGCTGACAGTGGGCCCCGCTTGCCAGGTTCAAGCGATGGGTCCCGCGTGCCGTATCGCCCCGCCGTGGGCCGAATCCACCTCCTGTGGCCCATCTGCCCTCAGATCCAGCCCTGCTGCTTGTCTTCTTTTCTTTTATTTCAGATCCAAAAAAAGGACCCGCAGGTTTAAATCCATTTGAAAATGTAAATCAAGTCCAAATGCCAAGACTCAAATTTCTGGTTGTTCCCGGATGTTTTCTCAAACATGCAGAGGCAACCCCATGTCCAACCTAATTCCATTAATGACTGGAATTTATTCTACAGACAAGTTTACTTTACCCTAATTAAATTCCTCAGAGAGCTCTATATCTTATTTTGGGATGAAACAAAGCTCTTCTGAGAGGTATTTGATATACCTACCATCTAGCATAGGTCCTATGCCAAGGTGAACAGAAGGGTGCCTTTAACAAAAATAACAAAAAATGCAACTTTCTTTCTTGGATAAATTCTATAAGTCAAACAAATTGTAGTATGGACCTAATTCCACCTCCCAGTACCTCATATTACCAACATATATCAAATACTAGCAGCTCATAATTTATTGAGCTATGGTTGAATTTTAGTGATTTAAATACTTCTGTTATAGGTATTTTCACTAAATAAATCACTCCAGGAGTTTGGCAACTCCAAAAAGGGTGAATCCAATTTCTACAGAAAGTTATTCCGCATGCCTATGACATTTACTTGGAACCAACTCAATAGATTATGCAGAATTAATCTGGTGAAAAATAGAAAAATCAGACAGAACTGCCTTTGGGAATTTCCCGAGGGCATTTTGCTAATTATTTTGACAAGATTCCAACTCTAGGTGGTTCAGTACTTCAAACACTACCTGACAACCCAAGGGAATAATTCTTGGAGCTCCAGATAAATTCTGGTGAATTATTCCCTCAAACTAGAGTTATTACCACTATAAAAACCATAATTAAATCTAGGAAATTGATATTCAAGTGAAACCACTTGTAGTGGTTTTGTCTTGTCAAGACCTATCTGAGGATACCATGTTTACCCTTTGTTAGCCTACTGACCACAGAACCCTAATCCAAGTTCATGATATATAGCCTTGACAACTATCTTCCTAGAGAAAACACTGAAGTGGCAATCTAGTAATTTCACACCAATAAAACCCAACTTCTCCAAAACCCCCCAAGTTCAGTAGTGTTCAGTATGTTTGCTTACTGTATGGTTTGATGCTTGTTCTCCTTGTATTGATTGTGGTATTGCCTGCTTGCATGTATTCCCGATGACGACGATAGTGTGAGTGTCTAACAACAAGAAGGAAGGGACTTATTATTATATTATTAGGTATTCTTTTTCGTGGTGGTGTCACGGCAGATGCCATGGATAGGCTAAAGGTGGGGACTAATATGCGCTAGGGAAATCTGGGGAGGGATAGTAGAGTGATTCTCTACACAGAAGCTTTGTATTGATGTTCAATCTCCAAGATTACATGAGATCCTCGAGCTGTATTGACAAGAGGAGGAAGAAGAAACTCTCTTACCCTTGCCTACCAACTAGCCCCAAGAACCCTAGATCCTCTAGTGCTCAACTAACTAGGAGTCTCCTTCCTCTGTATCAGAAAAAAACCCCACCCCTTACCAGAACCCTAACCCCCCCTTATATAGAGGTGGTTCGGTCCTGGCCTAGGGCATACGTGGAGGCATATTCCTAAGAATATGCCCCCTCCCAAAGTAGTAACCCGACAGGGGTGCTTTTCCCCCGTGTCACACTTGCTTTAGCGACGTAGCCTCTACGGCGCCCGCGTCAGCCGACGTGAGCGTCGTCACCCATGTCGGCCACGATCCGGTTGTCCTGCCCTTGCTTTATTCGCTCATCCAGTACGCACCGGACCCTCTTTTTTGACCAGAGAGATTCCTTCCTTCTCCTAGAAGCCAAGAGAGGACCCGGATCATAGTTGATCCGCCTACACCTGTTCCTGCATATAAGCTAGACAAGTATTTCTGACCTACTCCTTGAGTTGGACGAGAAAATGTTAGGTGACCCCCCTTGGTCCAGGTTACTCCGTGATCCGGCCTGCCTCGAGGTGACTCGGCCAGCATCCGCTTTGACCATGCCGACCCTCGGCTAACTCGGCCCTTATACCCCAGAGTGATCCTACCCGGGGTTGTCCCCCCAACATTAGTCCCCGAAGCTGGTGCGGCCTTAGCGGCCTTGGTCGCTAAGGCCACATCAGGTTCATTCGTATTTAAGCCTCGGACCTTTAGTTCTGGGTTAACTTCTTGTCTCGGATTATATGGATTTACATTCCCTTCGCACGTTCCAAGTTTCCACTTGCCGACTGGGTTACCATTGTAGCTCGGATCCTATGGTTTTACTTTCCCTCTGCACATTTGAAGTTTTCACTTGTCTTCCGGGTTACCACGGAGGCTCGGATCCGGACCTTGCTTCCTTCTCTCATACGCCAACCCATGTAAGGGTTAATCATTGTGTTACCTCATTTTAAGGGCCTGCACTGTAATTGCCGTAGTAACTGTCAGTGATTACTGTGCGCGGGTTACGTCACGCCTGTCTCCTCGTTTACCGCAACTACACGTCGTGTCATGGGATCATTTTTGCTCCGTGGCCTCCGCTGTGGCTTCTCTCTGATTGGCTAATGCTGGTGATACACGACCACAACGTGTGGCTCTCCAGCGTAGCATGATCCCACTTGTTGATTACTGGGGGCAGTTAAATAGGAGAGGGGCGCGCCCCTTAGCACTTTTCCATCTCCGCGCCCCTTCTCCCGTTCCTCTTCTTCTTCCTCGCGACCGCGCCGCCGTCAGTGCCCGTTGCAGCAGCGCCGCCGCCGCACCTTCTCCGTGCCTCTGCACCGCAGTCACCGCTGCACCACTGCTTAGCCACGGGTCCTCCAACAATCTAGACCGCAGAGCCCCGCCGCTGCCAGCTCCAGCGAGGACAGCGAAATCGAGATGACGGAGGAGGAGCTCATCGTCGTTGAGCAGGAGATGGAGGAGGACGCCGGCGCGGCAGACCGCGGCGCGTGGGCCGGCTCGTGGGTCTACCAGGACGACATCGACTGGCTCTACCGGACCCGGCATATTCCCGCCGGCGTCGCCGCTCGTCTCCCCTCCTCGGAATTGGCCCCCTCACCCAATCCGGGTGAGTTTGTTGTTTTCCTATCCCATTTCCAACGGGGATTTGGTCTTCTGGTGAGTGATTTCTTCCGGGACTGGGTCTGGACCTATCACCTGCAACCACATCATCTCCCGGCAAACGCCATCACCTCTCTGTCCGCTTTTGTCTCTTCGATCGAGGGCTACACCGGACTATGGCCCACGAAGGAGCTGTGGATCCGGTTCTTCGGCCTCCATCGCAACGTCGTCCCCAACATCCACGTCGAGTCGGAGGACAAGCAGCTCACTCAGTTCGGAGCTGCCTCAATCTCGCCCCGGAGGTTTTCAATCTTTCCCCGGGTCACCGGGCTTGACTCCTGCAAAGGATGGGCCCGGACCTTCTTCTACATCCGGAACGAGGGCACCGAAGACTTGATCCGGTTGCTGCCCTACGCTCTGGGTCCCCCGGACACAAATTTCTGGGAAGAGGTCGCCAAAAAACCTACAGCTCTGGCCAACCAATTCAACAAAAGGTTTGCGGAGCTGAAGAAACTCGGATTGCGCAACGAGGATGCCATGATCACATTCGTGCGCAACCGAATCTCTCCCCTCCAGCGGCGCACTCACAAGTTGTGCCATATGAGCTTCAGCCGTGACCCCAACCGAACCTCCTCGTTCGAGTTGAGCAATACGGAGATCTTCCGCCGGGTCAAGGCTCTTTTCACCACCCATAAGGATTTTTCCGCCGAATGGACGTGGGGAATCGAGCATTACTGCCGTGACAGGCTCCCTCCCGCGGTAAGCCTCGCGGAGTAAACTTATTTCGGATCAAGTATGTGTCGGTTTTTGTTGTATTTTTGACTCTGTTCTTCATGCTTTTTCTCAGCTGTTCCTTCAGCAAACTCTCGAGGATGGTACGGACCCGACCCTTAAGTGGGCCTCGGACTGAGAAATCCCGGATGAGGAGGAGCTGGACCAGGAGATGTTCCTCCCCACAACCGACGCCACCAAACGACCCAGCGGTAAATTATCTTCTCTTAGAGATTGGCCCGACGATGAGGATGACTCGGATATCGACGTGATTGAACCCGTTGAGGCTGTCCCTCTTTCTTTTGCCTTCCCGGCATCAGCTAACCCCGGTGGGCACATCCACGAGGATTCTCCACTCGCCACGGGCGAGCCTGTTCTGGTGGCGTCGAAGAAGAAGCGCGGATCCGCGTCAAGTTCTTCTTCCGAACCTTCTCAGCCTACCAAAAGGCAAAAGAAGGCCGGAGACAAGACTGCCTCCAAACGGGCAGGCAAAGCCCCAGCACGGAGGTCCCGGAAACCCAAGGAGGCCGAGACCTCGGATGCGTAAGTCATTTTTCACCGTGCAACACACTTCTCCCTGCATCGGGGTAATTTCACTCCTGACGTAATTTTCTTTTGCAGGGCTCCTGTGGAGGTCCCTCAGAGCGGATCGAGCATCTCCTCTCGTCTTCGGTCCAGTCCTTCCCCTCCTCGTGACGACGAGTCACGCCCGCTGAGCCCTATTCCGGAGGGCTCTGCGGCCACTCCGGGTTCCGCAGTACCTCCTTCAGAGGAACGTGACCTTGGATCGGGAGGGGTCGGATCGGCCGAGGCAACAGCGTCCGTTACTTCGGCATTGCCGCAACCAGCAACCACCAAGTCTACCGCAACTCCAGCACCAGCAGCAGCTCCAGCACTAGCCACCGAACCAGCGCCTGTCCCGGCTCCAAAGAAACCAACAACAACTCCATCACCAGCCACCAAAGCTCCCGTGCCAAGTTCGTTTGCCTTGTCCGAGTCATCCCAAGCTCGGCGAGGAACCACTCCAGCGGCTTCCAAGGGCAAATCCACTGTGGTCACCTCCTCCCAGCAAGCCAAAGGCAAGCCCACCTCCGTCGAGGCCGGGCAGCGAACCTTGTCGTCAATGCTTCCAAAGAAGTCACCAGCAGCGACGGATCCTCCTGCCGAGCCAGCCGATTCGCAGTAGATGGTTCTTCACACTAGCCCAGCTCTTGCCCTGATTGAAAGGAAAGAAGCCCACGCAAAGGGCTTGGTGGCACCTCACATGCCCACTGGCGAACGGTACCCTCCGAGCCTCATCGAGTTTGTCATGAACTAGAATAAGGCGGACTTCGTCTATAACGACGATCTCCCGGCAAAGTTTGGCCCAGCTGAGTTTTCCGCTCAGATGAATACCGCCGCCAAGGCCATTAACCTTGCTGGGCGTATGATGGAGGTACGTCGTTTCTTCTTTACATGCTGTAGGTAATAACCATTAGTCCCCGAGCCTCCAGCAGAGTAACTTGTTACTCGGCCGGATGCTCCTTAGAAGATCAACGTAGCTGCATGTAAACTTCAAATATGCACACACCTAGAGCCGGGTTAAGTTCCGCTTGGCCCGGATCTCGTATACTTCGAATATGCACACACCTAGAGCCGGGTTCAGTTCCGCTTGGCCCGGATCTTGTACACTTCAAATATGCACACACCTAGAGCCGGGTTAAGTTCCGCTTGGCCCGGATCTTGTACACTTCAAATATGCACACACCTAGAGCCGGATTAAGTTCTGCTTGGCCTGGATCTTGTACACTTCAAATATGCACACACCTAGAGCCGGGTTAAGTTCCGCTTGGCCCGGATTTCGTATACTTCGAATATGCACACACCTAGAGCCGGGTTAAGTTCCGCTTGGCCCGGATCTCGTATACTTCGAATATGCACACACCTAATTTTACACGCCTGTACCTTTGTCAGGTAACCACCAATCGTCGGAGCGCCGAGTTTCAGCGCCTGCTTGATACCCACAAGATCTTGTGTGCAAAACATGTTGCACTTGGCGTGGAGCATGAAAAAAGGGGTAATTTCCTCTCTTAACACCTCTCCGTTTCGTTTGTTTCTGCCGGACTAACCTCCTTATTCGGTTTTTTGCAGCTGGGGTGGAGGCTGAAAACAAGATTATGCGGAAGAACTTGGAGGAAATCTAAGGTATGTCCTCTTTTCGGCCAACGTTGTTGTGTTTTCCATTCCTTCTTCTCCTTGGCTCGGCAAACATTCACTCCTCGGCTTTGCCGGGTCAACACACTATTTCAGCATCACTTGAGGATAGTGTGCCCGTGCCTGATATGATGCTGCATTTTCTCGAACAAGCAGGACAACATCAAGCCGAGCTAAAAAAGAAGAACGATGAGCTCACCCTCCTCCGGACCAAGGACGAAGAAATAGCCAAACTCAAGGCCGAGATGGAGAAGATGAAGGCCCAACACAAAACCGAGCTCCAAAAAGTTGGCCAGAACTTCACCGAAGAGCATGAGCGCTTTACCCTCCAGATCTCCAAGGACCAGGACCTGCTGAAGGAATCCGAGGTCCAGCTTGGGTCGGCGCTTGCTGAGCTTGAACAACTTCGCCAGAGACGCGACAGTTCTATCAAGGAGTTGACCCAGATCCATCGTCATATCTCCCGTAACTTTCTTCCCCTTGTCCGACATAGTTTTTCCGGGTTAGCTCATATGCCTTTGCTTCAACATCTGCCCTTTCCTTGTTTTCAGATCATTTTCCGGAGGTACCGCCATCGCCAGTGCTGCCGTTGCCAAATTCCGCCAAGAGAGGGGTACTCCCATCGCTCCTGATGGTGAGAGCATCCCTTTAGACATGGAGGACCTGTTGGTCAGCGTGTCAGCTCGGGTGGAAACCATCAAGAACTATGGGAAAGATCTCCTCGACGTTGCGGTCCGGATCTTCAACACTTTCTAGCCAAGCGAGAGCGCTCCAGAAAGGATCACGCTCCTTGCCGAAAAACTGATGGAGGTTGAGACTCAGCTTGACCTCTGGAGAGAATCCAGCGGGGGTGCCGCAGCAGATACCCTCCTCCATCATATCCTTTCATGGTACGAGAAGATCGATCTGAGCCTCCTCACCCATCGGCCCACCGGATCCAAATGGACCGATGATCCGGAGTGGGTAGCTCGGCGCCAGGCTTGCGCCTACAGCCTCTTCGAATATTCTCCAGTCCATGACTGGGTTGAGGGGCCGAGCTTTCTGGAATCCGGTGAGGAGGAGCAGATGGAGAACGTGGAGGATGGGTTGGGCGATGATGGAGAAGATGCTGCTTCAGATATTGAAGACAGTGATGATGACGCCGAACTTCCTCCTGCCGCTCCTTAGTTGAAAAAACTTGAAAATTTATCAGATCCCCGGTATGCCGGGTGCAATTGTATGCTGAATACATGATATTTTGCTACTATGCTTGTATGCCGGATTAACTTGGGCGTAGTCCCCGAGTTTCATTTTCTTGTTCGTCCAATTCTCCATCTCGATCCGTGTCTACCTTGATTCGGTTTTACGACTTACGAATCCGAGCCTCAAGAATCATTTTAACAATACTGAGAAACTTTGAGGCTTGGCTCAAAATAATTCAACATAATAGCTTGAAAGTAAATACGGGGTTAGTCCGAAAAAACAAACGTTAGCTAGAATAGGATCGTTTCCTTAGTAGTTTTTCATGTGCTATGCAATTCCAAACTTGTTCCCTTGCTTGCCATGAAGCCAATTCTTGTTGGACAGCAGCAAGTCGAAGGGTTGGGTTTTTGGTGCTCACACATTACTAATCCGGGTTAAGTGAAACGAGTCATTCCAGCTAACGCATAAAAAGTAACAACAATCATTTATTAAGGCAGTCCCCGAGTTACTGCTCGAGGCTCCGCTATTTCATTGATAAGCTCATTGCTGACACACATACCGACATATGAGATGACTCGGATACATACACTTCTTAGCTAAGTGTAGAAGGGACGAAGTAGTGCTACATTCCACGGTCGCTTGGATTCCTCTCCGGACCTGTTCGCCTTGTTCTTTTCTTGTGGCTTTGCATCTATGAGATAGTAAGAATCATTGTGCAATGCTTTGCTCACAATGAATGGCCCTTCCCATGGGGGATAATTTATGCATGCCAGTCGTACGCTGTACCAACCGGAGAACCAGATCGCCTTCCCGGAAGACTCGGGGGCACACTTTCCGGCTATGATAGCGTCAGAGATTTTGCTGATATATGGCGGATCTGGACAGTGCCAGTTCTCTCGCTTCTTCCAGCAGATCAACATCATTTTGCCAGGCTTCTTGCACTTCGGCTTCTGTGTATTGGGTGACCCTAGGCGAATCATGCTCTATGTCGGCTGGTAATACAGCTTCTACCCCATATACCAGAAAGAATGGCGTGTAGCCTGTTGATCGATTCGGAGTTGTTCTTAAACTCCACAACACCGCTGGTAGTTCTTCTATCTAGCACCCCGCTGATCTTTGCAGCGGCTCAATGAGCCGGGGTTTTATCCCGGATAATACTAATCCGTTGGATCTTTCCACTTGTCCGTTCGATGCGGGATGGGCTACCGAGGCTACGTCGAGCCGGATTTTCTTGTCTCGGCAAAAGCCCGCAAATGCTCCTTCCGCGAAATTTGTTCCATTATTAGTTATAGTGTTGTGTGGATAACCGTATCGCAAGATGATGTCTTTGAGAAATGTCACGGCCGTAGCTCCATCACATTTTCTTATAGGCTTCACTTCGATCCATTTTGTAAACTTGTCCACCATGACCAGCATGTGTGTCATGTTTCCTCTTGCTGGTTTGAACGGGCCAACCATATCCAAGCACCACACAGCAAATGGCCATGTAATTGGTATGGTTTTAAGTTCCAACATAGGCATATGTGTCTTGGTGGCGTATCTTTGGCAACCATTGCATTTTCTCACTAGATCTTCTGCTTGCTCCAAGGCGCTTGGCCAGTAAAATCCATGCCGGAATGCCTTTGCCACTAAGGCCCGGGACGAGGCATGATGCCCGCATTCTCCTTGGTGTATATCTCGGAGGATGTCAAGTCCTTCTTCCGGGTCAACACACCGCTGGAGGACATTGGTTACACTCCGTTTGTACAGCTTGGAATTGAGGATTGTGTAAGCTTTGGCTCTCCTCTGAGTTTGCCTGGCTAGCACTTCCTCAGTGGGTAACGTTCCATCTTTCAAGAACTGGTATATAGGCAGTGCCCAAGCTAGTACTGCTCGCGCAGGGAACATCTCCTCATCAATTTCCATCCGATCCACCGGCATAACCTCAGCTGGATCACGCTGAACAGTCCCCGGGTCTAGCGAGGTAGTCCCTGGGTTTGCCGAGGTAGTCCCCGGGTTCGGCGTGCTACCTCCCATGTCAATGTCCATGGGCTCAACTCCGGATTCCGCGTTTTCCGGGACATAGATTGAATCGGTTCCTAGGGACGGCCTGATAGATGGTTTTCTGAGGTGCTCCAATGCTACGCCCGGTGGAATTGCCTATCGGGTCGATCCGAGTTTTGACAGCATGTCGGCAGCTTCGTTTTCCACGCGAGGTACATGGTGAAATTCGCATCCCTCAAAGTAACCCGAGATTTTCTGCACATGAAATCTGTACAGCGCCATGTTCGGATCTAGGGCGTCCCACACTCCGGACACTTACTGTATTACTAGATCTGAGTCGCCAAAGCATAGTATCCGACGTATGCCAATCTCCTTCGCCACTTTGAGACCATGCACAAGAGCATCGTACTTAGCGACATTGTTCGATGCCGCGAAATGGATCTGCAATACGTACTTGAGCTGATCCTTCTTTGGCGAGGTAAGCACAACCCCGACACCTTACTCGGTTTTGGTTTTTGATCTGTCAAAGTGCATCCTCTAGTAGTTCGGATCTGGTGGCGGCGGTTCGTATTGTACCTCGGCCCAATCCACGAAAAAGTCTGCCACACCCTGGGACTTGATCGCCTCTCTCCTATCATACTGGGGTGCGTAAGGTGCTAGCTCAATTGCCCATTTTGCAATTCTGCCATTCGCATCTTTGTTACCCATTATCTCGGATATAGGGGCTTCGCATATCACTTTGATGGGATGCTCCTCAAAGTAGTGCTTTAACTTCTTTGCCGCCATATAAACTCCGTATGCCACCTTTTGAAAATGCGGGTAGTTCTGTTTTGAGGCAGACAATACCTCGCTTAAGTAATACACTGGCCTCTGCACCGACTTACCCTCTTCATCTCGCTCCACTACAATTACTGCACTTACAACTCGGTTGATTGCGGCTATGTAGAGCAACATTGGATCCTTTGACAGTGGAGAAGCTAACACTGGTGCAGTGGCCAACATATTTTTCAAGTGGGCAAAAGCTTCATCGGCCTGCTACGTCCAAATGAATTTATCTGATTTTTTCATGAGTTGGTAGAGAGGCAGTGCCTTTTCCCCTAACCGACATACGAACCGACTCAATGACGCTAGGCATCCAGTGAACTTCTGGACATCGTTGAGACACTTCGGTAGCTCCATTCGTTCGATGGCTCGGATCTTAGTTGGATTAACCTCGATACCTCGGCTGGAGACGAGAAATCCGAGTAATTTCCCAGCCGGGACACCGAAGGTACATTTCTCCGGGTTAAGCTTCATCCAGAATCTCCTCAAGTTCGCGAATGTTTGCCTTATGTCGTCAAGGAGCGTTGCGCTTTCCTTGGTCTTGATAACCACATCATCCATGTAGACTTGTACATTTTGACCTATTTAATCGTGCAAACATTTTTGCATACATCTTTGGTACGTTTTTCCTGCATTTTGTAAACCAAACGGCATAGTGCGATAGCAATAAGCCCCGTACGGGGTAATAAAGGCAGTTTTTATTTGATCATCCGGGTTCAGAGGTATCTGGTGGAAACCAGAATAGGCGTCAATGAATGACAACAGTTCACATCCCGCGGTAGAGTCGATGACCTGATCTATCCTCGGCAGTGGGAATGGATCTTTTGGACACGCCTTGTTCAGGTTCGTGTAATCGATACACATACGCCAAACCACTGCCACGTTCGGATCATCCTTCTTCTTTTCTACCAGCACCGGATTAGAGAGCCAATCCGGATACAACACTTCCATGATAAATCCTGCTGCTAGCAATCGAGCTATCTCGTCACCAATGACCTTTCTCCTATCCTCGGCGAAGCGTCGGAGAGGCTGCTTCACCGGCCTTGCTCCGGGTCTTATGTTCAAAGAGTGCTCGGCCAACTCCCTCGAAACACCTTGCAAGTCCTGTGTGGACCAAGCAAAAATGTCCCGATTCTCACGGAGGAAGTTGATGAGCTCGCTTTCCTATTTGTTAGTTAACCCGGCACCAATTGTTACGGTACGCTCCGGAAACAGGTTATCCATTGGAATCTTCTTGGTGTCCTTCGCGGCTTGAAATGAAACGCTCCCATGCGGGTTGCTTAACGCCGGCATATACTGCCGCGCGGACTGAGCTAAAGCCGCCACCTCTTGAATTTTTCTTTTCTCTTGGGCAATTACGAGTGATTCGGCTAGGTTAGACCCGGCTGAGGCGCACTCGATAGAACGTCAGAAATCCCCAGCGATAGTAATTGCTCCATTTGGCCCGGGCAACTTCATCTTCAGATAACTAACGTGGCAACTTGCCATGAATTTGCTCAGTGCTGGTCTCCCGAGTAATGCATGATACGCGCTCTCCAAGTTCACCACCTCAAACTCTAGATTTTCAGTTCGGCAGTTATCCCTCGTAACGAATAGCACGTCGACTCGGACTTTGCCTATGGGCTCACAGGATATGCCTGGTATGATACCATGGAAAGTTATTCTTGTAGCCTGGAGCATGTTCTCCGAGATGCCCAACTTGCGCATCATATCCGCATACATGATGTTAATGCTACTGCCATTGTCGATTAGTACCTTGGAGAACCTCACATTAATGTTTGGTCCAATGAACGTCGGATCTAACACTAGTGCATACGAGACCAGACTTGGCATAAGCTTGGGATGATCTTTGACGCTCCAGGTAATTTCCTGGTCTGACCAAGACATGTACCTCGTCACTGCAGGCATAACCGCGTTAACCTCCATATGTCGGCGCTGCAAGCTCTTCCTATCTGTTTCCTCTGTTGTGAACACACAATAGCTCCGGTGATGTTCCCTGTATTCATTCCTTCCCTCATTTCCGGAGTACCTCTGATCCGGTTGTTGCTGGTTTTCCACCTGATGCACTGCAACCCTTCTCTCACTGTTGTCATACCTCGGTGGAGGGGGAGGCAACATCAGTTGTTGCATGTTTGCTCCGGAGAGCAGTTGCCGCCGGGGTAACTCCTGCCGAGGTTGATCATTCCGGGGTGCCTGAGCATTCCCCGAACCACCTTGTTCTATCTTACGCATCCACTCACATTGCCTTGTTGTGTGACCCGCCGGGCTGTTCAGATTTGGCGTGTGAAATTTACACGGCTGGTCTGACATTGACTCATAGGTATACCTCGGACGATCTTTCTTTTCTTGCCATTGCTTCTTCTGCTCCGGAGTCCATGTTTTCTTGCCATCGTTTCGAGGAGTCCATTGCCCTCCCGTTTTCTGGCGTTGGTTGCTCCCTGCTCCGGGCTATCTTGATTCACAGCTGCAACTTGTTGCGAACTATACCGATGGTCCGGTCTAGCATCTCTCCTTTTTCCCCTGTAATCGTTCCTCCGGGATGACCCGGCTCCGTCCCTCGGATAGTACTCCTCATTGGACTTGTTCGACGCGATCCTAGGTTGAGTTGGATCGCCCAAAGCGTAAGAGTCCGCGATCCGGATCATCTCTGCCAATGTGACTGGCATTTTCCTTTGCAATTTCATCCACAACTCGCTGCCATATCTGCACCCTTGTGCGAACCATGTTATAGCCTATGACTCTATGACTCCCTCACACGAGTTTCTCACTGTACACCACCGAGTCAAGAATTCACGGTCTGTTTCGTTAGATCTCTGCTTGCACATTGCCAGGGTCTATGGTCTATTCGATCTCTGATATATACTTGAGAAGTTGCTGATAAACATTTCTTCAAAATCTATCCAACAATTGATGCTTCCGGGTGGCAAATTATTCAGCCATACCCTAGCCGGACCTTCCAACATTTGGGGTACATATCGTACAGCCCATCTCAAGTTGCCAGTTGCAATTTTCATAGCTGTTGCGTAGTTTATCAGCCAATCCTCCGGCTTTGTACTGCTGTCTTACGTCTTTGTGCCCCTGGGTAATTGGAAATTGGGTACTGGCGTTTCCTTCATGATCCGGGGTCCAAAGCACGCTGGACCCGGAGGACCTTGACATTCGATCTGTTCCGACCTATACAGGCGATCTAGCTTTAACCTTGCGTCATCCGGCATCAAGTCCCTGCTTCCCAATCTCGATCCTATCACATGATAGTCCGGTCTTGCGTATCCCGCATTCATCATCTCCAAGTCTCTGTCATTGTGTCGGTCTTGCTCTTGTTGTGCTCCTCTCTGTTGCATACCACGGCCGACACTTTGCTCTTGCCTTGGTATATTCCGCTGCTGCGGTTGACCTGCTCCTGCCGAGTTTCGCTGTCCGGCATTGCCGTTGGCAGCATTCCCTTGACCGGCATTGCCTTGGTCGTGGTTACCTCGGCCAGCTTCACCTCGGCTCACACTTCGTCGATCGTCGTTTTTCCGCATCTCTTTTTCCTTTCCCGCACGCGTTGGGTCGTACGGAACGATCTGCTTGTTCCGTCTGGCCGAGGTTACTACCTCTTCTCTCCTAGGGCCACCATGAGGCAATGATGCGGCTCCAGCGGATTTCTCCGGGTTACCCATCGCCGAATGGACGATCTTAGAAGCTCCAACTCTCTCCGGGTTACCTCTCAGCAGCTCCTCGTTCTGCCTGTTCGCGATCCGAACCAGCTCGTTAACCCGGTCTTGCTGTCTTTGAGGGGCTTCACCCGTCAGACCCTCTAGCTCGGACGCCGCGGCATCTGCTGCTATGAGGTTCTTCGCCGGGGTACTATACTTCGGCAACCCTACAGACAGATAGATTTCCGACCCTTCTGGTCCATCATCACCTTCTCTGTTCATCTCACTTATGAGATTTTTCCCTTTTACCCTTACTGCATCAACCTTGTTGGCCTTCGCGCACTCACGCAGCGTCATGTTCAACGATTGCTGAGCCGTTGCTATTTTCTTTGCGCCCTCCAGTATCTTTTGCCGGGTCTCCTCTAGCTCGGCCTGTGCCTGAGCCGGATCTACCACTGCTGCCACCGGGTTTGCCAAGCTATCCATAGCTTCCCTCAGCACGTTCTTAGGCCTCTCTAGCAGAGGACCCCTAGCTTTCCTTGGTGCCTTGGGTGTTACCTCTGGGTCTGGCGCTGGATCCTTTCTCATGCCCGCGCCTGGCGCAGTCATCATCACCTCTGCATGGTCCGGGGAGCGAGTGGTACGCGCCCCGCGAGCCACAGTGAGGGGTGGTTCTCCTGCATCGACGACGCGACGCGGATGAACGCAAGACACGTCCACAACAACATAGACCTTGTGCGCACCGAGCTTGACGAAGATGCTGTTGCGCGGAAGGGGGCGCACGCCGAAGCAGCCAGCATTGTCGCTGACGTAGTCCAGCGCTCCAAAGCGCTGAACGAGCCCGGAGACGATGCGTTCGCCGGTGCCGATGAAGTTTCCCATCCGGATCTTCACCCCTGCTAGCGCCTCTAGCCCCACGGTGGGCGCCAACTGTCGTGGTTATCTAAAGAAGCCCAGGGACCTATTACTGATCGCAGGCAAGCCACCATTCCTGAACTCTGATATATGTCCTATTCTCTTTTACTTGTTTTATATCCTCTTTTTAAATTGCATTATCTACCTACATGTTTTGTTTTACAAATACTGCGATAGTAACTTGGCTCCTCCAAGTTATGACTTCGTGTCCTTCGAGGCACCACCCCCATGTACCTACCATTTTATCCCCTTTAGATTGAGAGGGTGATGGTTAGCATCCTACCTCGTTGGAAAACCCTCGGTTTTGAGAAAATAAACTGTTTTGGGATTTACCCCACCACAAAGGTTTCAAACTGCTTTATAAAACCCTTGGGAAGAGGCATCGTTCCCAGCGGGTGTTTTAACGAAAGAAATGGCAATGATGAGAAGTGAGAATGTTATGGGATGTTCTACGCCTTTACTAGAACAATTTTTATCAGTGCAACCACATTACCCTAGGTGCTGGGGCTTAACTCGTAGTTTCTCCGCATTAGCCGAGGAAACTTCTACCATGCTTATAGGGAGAGATCCTTGGAATTCCGGGCAAGCGCTACCAGATCTCGGATCTGAAGCCTGTTGCTTGTTTCAGCAAGAGTGAGCCTGAACTGGCAGGAGGCCGGTGCAACAATTGGGTCTCTCGCGGACGGTATGACTTGGAGTACGGAAGGAAGTGGAGTCACCAGATTTAAGGTATACGCCAAGTTGTAGACTGGGTATGCGCGTGTACGGAAGGCAGGACTATGGCTAGGAGCCACATACTCGTTGTCGGGGAGAACAAACCCAAAAGGAAGAACATGCCTTTGCTAGGGTCGACAAGCGAAAGGTTAGGTTTGATTATCCGGACCCCCATCTACAGTGGTAGTGGGCCGTGGTTGTATCTCGGCGGATGAATTGATTCTTGTGGGGAAAGTGCGCAAACTCAGCAGAGTATAACCTATTCGAATAGCCGTGTCCATGGTCAAGGATGGTTGTAAAGTGTTGGCTAGGAGTACCCAAACTGTGCTTGTTTGGGGAACCCGAGTTCGAAAGTTTTGTTTTGATCAGAGGTGGTCAAGAAGGTTTAAAAAGGTTTTTTTTCCAAAACTGTTTTCAAAACTCTTTTTCAACAAAGATATGGAGATGTCTTGACTTATAAAACAAAGGCTTGTTTTCAAACTCTTTTTCAACAAAGATATGGAGATGCCATAACTACAAGAGGTAGACTAGGCTTTTCAAAAAAAAACCAGATAAAGCTATCTCGCCACAGCCAGACTTGCATTTCCTTATTCCCTTTAACCTGGTGGTTTGCGAGTACATTCAATAGTACTCACGGCTGTGTCCCTGGCTATTTACTTGGCCAGACTTTGAGATGTTCGACATCGGAAGATTCAGGTGTTGTCCAACGAGCTAGGCCGTCTTCCCAGTCAGCTGCCTGTAGGTTGAGGCACGATTGGGCTCTGCGTATGATGATATTCCGCTACTAAGGATGATGTAGCCAGAATGGCATTTATGTAAGTCTTGTAATTCGTTATGTTTCAGATGCTGTAATGATACCTGTCTGTTATGTTCCACGGCTCACTGATCATGGGAACATGGATGTATGCATAATAGGGATTTCTCGGATGAATAATCCAGGAGCCCACACTTGGTTATGGCAGCTTGCAAAAGACTGGGAGCAACCAACTAAGAGAGCAATAATGGCCATAATCATGCAAAGCGACAAAACATCATTAATTAAAGCATAAAGTGATATTACAAGTCAAAAACTAAAGGATCATCAAGGCTATAGCGACTTGGGATAGTCATAACATGGTGTGAGCATGCGCCAAGTTAACCCAAACAAAGCATCAAAGGAGAATACCACAATACTATGCTTTAATATGCTAAAACAACGCATGATTCTTTCAAGGAACATTAAGCAATCTCAATTATTTGTAACAAGTCATGCTACAACAAATAATCACCAAGCATAAAGCCAATACAATATCAAGCATGACATGATATAGTCTAAGTCACAGTCAAAAACAAGCTCCTTTTATACCACTTATAAGCATGAACATTCCTACTCTTTTCCAATCCAAACCAACTTATTTGAAAAAACTCACAAGGATAATAATAAATAAAGATCAGTGAGCTTATCTCAGAAATCCAAAAGGAAGAACTAAAAAGTTCTAAGCTGAAAGCACAAAACTAAGGCTAAACCTAGTGCTAGCAAAAGAGAACACTCACAAAACAATAAGAATGAAAACTAGAGTGTTCTAAACAATGAATAACGGGGTGTGTCTCTCTCCAAAAGAAGTGTTGGGATTGAACCAACTTATTGCAGCAAACTAAGCAAACCAAGCAAACGAAAACCAAAACCAAAAACAAAGACGCTCCAAGAACAACACAACCGTGCATGAAACACTAAAAATGAAGTGTCTGGAAGAAACCTGAGATTTTTATTGATGAATAAGGGGATGCCTTGGGCATCCCCAAGCTTTGACGCTTGTACTTCTTGGATATTTCTTGGGGTGACACGCTGTGGCATCCCCAAGCTTGAGCTTTTGACCATTCTTCATCTCATTACATCATTCTCTCCATACACCTTAAATTCTTCCTTCATACAAAACCTCACACAATATTTAGTAGCAACATTAGTGCACTCAAGATAATAAGTCTTTAGGTTCAGTTTCAACACCAATAAAACTTCCATTAAAACACAATCTACTGTAGAACTTCCCTCGAAAAGCTCAATTCCCCAAAGAGAACTCAAAAAGGAACCAACAAGAAGCAAATGCAAATAATGACAGAAATCTGTCAAAACAGACCAGCACATAAAAACCCATTTTTTCGAAGACCTTCTCTTGCTCAAATCGAAAAGTCTTGAACTAACAAAAGTTAGATAACAACCTGGGGCAGAAGCACAAAAATTCACATTCCAAAAAGACGTACAGAGATTTTACACGAATTTTTATGGTGAAGAACAAAAATCTGTTTCGGGACAGCAACTTTCCCAAACATTACTTCTCACTCATTAGATGTTACTCTTGGCACAAAAAGCAAATAAAAAGGATAAGGAGAGGTTATTACATAGGTAATAACTTCCAAGACTCATGTAATACTTTTGGGTTATCTACCAATAAGTAATTTTCTTTAACGCCTTTAAATTAGGCATGATAGTTTGAGAAGATGCTCACATAAGGAATATGAATTGAAGTAAAAGAGAGCACCAAGCAGCAAATTCAAAGCACATTTAAGTCTAACCCACTTCCTATGCATAGGAATCTTGTAAAGAAACAAGTCATGAAAGCACAAAGCAACAAGTATAGGAAAGCAAAACAAGTGCAACTTCAAGACTTTCAACATAAAGAGGGGAAACTTAATATTGTTGAGATACATAAAACCATGTTTCTCTCTCTCATGATAACTTTCAGTAGCATCATGAATAAAATTAACAATATAACTATCACATAAAACATTCTTATCATGAGCCATATGCATATAATCATTATTACTCTCCACATAAGCATAGTTATTCTTATTAATTGTAGTGGGAGCAAATTCAACAAAATAGCTATAATTATTATTCTCATCACCATAATCATCAAATATAGGAGGCATATTGTAATCATTATTTTTCTCCTCAATAGTAGGTGGACTGAAAATATCATACTCATCATTGTAAGCATCATATATTGGAGGTTTTGTATCATCATAAGCAATAGAATAGCTATCTTCCAAAGTTGGGGAACTAAAAAGATCATTTTCATAAAAACTAGCTTCCCCAAGATTATACTTTTCCATAGCATTAGCAATAATGGTGTCCAAAGAATTCATACTAACAACATTGCTATTAGCATGCAAATAAAGTTCCATAGGTTTTTTAATTTTCTCTTTAAACACTTCATGTCCTAACTCAAGATAAATACTATAAAGCTCTCTAATTTTGTTGTTGTTTTCCATTGAGCCTTACTAGTGAAAATAAAAACAAGAAACAAAAAGATATGATTGCAGAATCTAAAGGAAATAACTTCGAGCACTCACACACACCAGCAACCGTACTAGAAGATAGCTTAGTAGCTAGAGGATGTGAGTACCTTTTACCTTACCTCCCCGGCAACAGCGCCAGAAAATAGATTGATGTCTACGCACTTCTATTCTTGCAGAGGTTTGTAGAACAACAACAAGTTTTCCCTTAAGCAGATTACCCAAGGTTTATTGAACTCAGGGAGAAAGTGGTCAAAGGTATTCCCTCTCAAGCAATCCTGCAATCAAGATACAAGTAGTCTCTTGTGTCTCCAACACACCCAATACACTTGTTAGGTGTATAGGTGCACTAGTTCGGTGAAGAAATAGTGAAATACAAGTGGTATGGATAATTATAAGTGATAACGGTGCCAGAAAATAGCTTGATGGTGTGGAAGAGACTAAAGGAAAACTGAAATAAAGATGGAAGCAAGCAAACATGTAACAGATCTAGTTGCAAACGACGTTTCAATGCTTAGAAACAAGGCCTAGGGATCATACTTTCACTAGTGAACACCCTCATATAAATGTATTATCTTCATGATACTACTCTGAACTACTCTCCGGTTGGACACTCTAATCCATGGTAGGGCTATAACAGCACACCTCAAAGTAAGCCTTTCCCATCTAGATAACCCCACACTGTCACCTTGAGCTCTAGATGGTTCCAACAAACACGACAATTTCATAGAAACATCCAACTCCAAATATAACTCATAACAAGTATTTGTAATCTCTAGCCTAAGTGCCACCATGGTGTGCACGCTGTCACTTTCACACACATAGGGAGAGCAGAGATCTATTAAGCACTTGAGTAGCAAGGGTAGATCTATTTGATTACAAAGCTCATGATCACAATATGATCATGCATAGCGACTGAGAGAGATGAACACATAGCTACTGGTAGAACCCTTAGCCTCGAGAGAGAACTACTCCCTCCTCATCATGGGAATCAGCAACGGTGATGGAGATGGTGGTGGAGATCAATGGAGATGGCTCCGGGGGCACTTCCCCATCCCGGCAGGGTGCCGGAACAGAGACTTTCTGTCCCCCGAATCTCCCCTTCGGTTACGGTGGCGCTGCGGAACTTTTCATGCCTGGAGGCTGGATCATTTAGGGTTTATGCATCTGGAGGCTTCTTATAGGCGAAGAGGCAAGGTCGGTGGGTGGCCAGGGGGCCCACACCATGCCTTGGCGCGGCCAGGGGGACCCGCGCCTAGGGGTGGTGTCGGCACCCCGTGGCCCCTCTTCGTCTCGTCTTCTGGCTCCGTGTCCCCCTCGGTGAAAAACTAACTTTGGCTTTTGTCCCGTCCTATTCCGAGAATATTCATTTTCTGACTTCCTGGAACCAAAAACATCAGAAAACAGGCAGCTGGCACTATGGCATCTTGTTAATAGGTTAGTCCAAGGAAGTGTATGAAAAGTACTCCAAAGTTGGAACAAAACATAAGAAAATATATAAAACCAAGCATGGAACATCAAAAATTATGTATACGTTAGCAACGTATCAACTAACATCACTGTTTCCACAGTAATTCTCGACCATTTGGTCCCCTCTTAAACGGCTTGTCTCCCCTGAGCCTAAACAAGCACTAGACAAGCCCCCTTCACCGTGTGCACAGTGGAGCGCCGCCCATTTTTGGTCATCGCCGGTCGACAGTGGGCAGAGCGCTAGAGGCAACGCCGCCCTCGCCCACGACGCGCACCAAACACGCGAGCATCCACCGCCACCCCTGTCCAAGCCACCCCTGCTAAACCCTAGTCCACCGTAGCTACGCCGCGCACCGTGTCTCTGTGCCATGTCTAGAGCGCGCCAGCTCGCCGCGCCCGACCAGCTCGCACAGACCGTGCCTCACCCCCGCCTCGCTTGCACTAGCTCGCCATGATCACCCAAACCCTTTAGACAACCCCGTTCACCGCCGCGCGACCCGCAGCTGCCGCACACCGCCGCAAACACCTCCGCGTCCACGTGGAGCACCGCACGCTCCTGACCGAACCACACCGCCCCACGCCTCGCCATTACGCCCATGAGAACTGCCAGGAAACCATGCATGGTCCCCTAGCCTCCGCCACGCCGATAGTAGCCTGTAGCCTCGTCACCGACGAGCTCGCGCCCGCACCGTTCAGTCCCCTCGCCGTAGTATAAAATAAGGCCACCCCTGCCTCATTTATCCACACCATTGCACTCACCACTCCTCAGTGATCCTTCCCCACTTCTTATTGGAGCAAGGCGAGCTCTCTCACGATGGAATTTGGCCGGAGCCCGCCGCTGCTGGAGGACAAGGGCGCCGTCAATTTTGACCATCCCAAGCCCCGCCGTGACCACGCCTCGACTCGCCATCGTCTACCACATTGATCGCCCCCTTCGCGGACCCTAGCTGGAGCCCAGGTGAGCCTAGATAGACCCCCACTGCCACGTTGGGGGTATTCCTCGCTAGAGTAGTTCGTCGTCGACGATGACTCCTAGCCGTTAGATTAGAATTTGATCGCACGACCTAGGTTGCACGATACTGTTTCGGGTAGTTAGTCTCGCTGACCAGTGGGTCCGCGTTGTCAGCAGCCCGCTGCGCTGTGCAGTGCAGTTTGGCCGGCCCGTTTAACTTCCCACGCTGGCCTGGAAATTCAAATAATGATTTTCCTTTTTAGTTTAAACTAGTTTCTGTCCATAGATTCAAGAATCAATTCAGAGAGTTTCACTGAACCAAATTGCATGATTCAAATTTTTTAGAAAGGTAAATAAATTATCTATCCAAGCCCGTTGGATTTAAACCATTTAGAGTTAGAGATAATCTATAGTAAAAATAACAAGACAGAGACTTTTCTAACTTCAAACATTTTTCAAAAATCAACCATAAATGCTTTTGAGTTGATTCCAACTCTCAAAAATCACATTTGATCATATCTATGTAAATTTGTAAAAATATTTAGGTTTTCATGCAGTGACTTTGGACTGGTACCAAAATAATGCTATATAGGCATTTCTAGTCACCTTAAATCTATTAAATGATAATCTTAAACTTAATAAAACTTGACCAACCCTTTAAATCACATTCCCATGTATTAGAATATGTGGTGATGACATGTGTCAACATGATCCCATATTTTAATTGGAGAATATTAAATCTTAATTAATTTCAATGATTAGAAATTACTTTTCTAAAATAAGATAAATAATATTAAACCTTTATTCCATGTGATGATTGTAATGATGCTAGATCATCAAGTGTGAGACTTAGTGTGCTAAGTAGACTTATTTAAGTATTGTTTGGTGATTGTGTACCCCGTATTCATTTATAAACGATAGTACCAACCAAGGATACAAGGAGGAGGAGTTCTACCAAGCAGAAGAAGAAAACTTCAATCACTGCACCAATCAAGGCAAGCTATTATGTGCAAGTTAGAACTATGCAAGCCAACATTAACAATGCAAGCTAACACTTCCAAGCTTGATAACCTAAGCAAGATGCTTTAGGCATGCTTTGGTTATACCATTTTGATTATACCAATCCCAAGTTTTACTTGCAAGCTTTATTTCTTTTACTTTACCAAAGTTCTTTACTTTAGTTAGTGCTTTGTGAGTATTGGAAAATAGAATAGATAGCATAAAGAGTATAAAAAAAGGCCTATCTAGTTATCCTTAGATGTCATTCTATGGCATGAGATTAAAGATTAGCACGCCTCATTAGTGAACACTCTTAACTGTAGTGGCTAGTGCTAAGCATAAAAGTGGATCACTTTAGATGGGAATACGTGCTGAAAATGATTATGAAAACCTTGGAATGATGCTTCATTATATTGAGATGTTTTGGAATGTGTTGAGAAACACAATGGTTTGATGATGAAAATGTTGAGGCATGAGCCTTAGCTCTTTATAAAAACTGATGGTTGGGTTCATATGCAATACCATTCCAATTTTACCGTACAACCACAATGCCTGAATTGGGTAGGGCTTAGCCGAAAGTTTATGTGCCTTAGTATGGGTTCCCTCGCGGGAGAGATTTGAGCTAAGGCTACCTCTTGATGTTTGTCCACCTATGCAGTGCCCAAGATGGCCGATGGCCATGGCTGGGAGGCCAAGCTCATAGGGAAGTGCCTATACTAGGGTGTGTAATTGAAAGGTTATGATTGATTATCTGCATACTAAGTATGATTGATTCAGGGTTATCCCTGGCAGATGTATCGAATTTTGTGGTGAAAGTGTACCACCTCTGCAAAGTGTCAAACTATTCGAATAGCCGCGTCCGCGGTCATGGACAGTTGGAGTGGCCATACTGTTCCGTCGTCAACTGTTTTCAAAATGACTTGTGAATTGAACAATGATTTTGACTTGATCACAACAGGGCTCTGAGCATGAAAACTAGTTTCCCACTTAAGTGATTTAGAACATTAAATTAGTTTTCTTTACTTCTAAACTCAGTTTAGATAAACCTGGCTTTTTGCAAATAAACCTAGAGCTTAAGATTCCTACTAGAGCTACCTTACTTGTTACTGATAGTTTGCGAGTACTTAAAGAGTACTCATGGCTTTGTCCCTGGCTATTCCCGTGGCTAGACTATGAGGAGGACTATTAGGATGATGGACATCAGGAGGTTTACGACAACTAGGACCATCTCCCATCGTCAGCATTGCCTGTGACCCTGAAGATGGAGCCCACTACTACGCTTATTATTTTCACTGCTTGATTGTATTAAGACTAGATCATGAGATCCTTTATTTGTAAGACCTTATAATGGTTTGTAATGGATGATGTACTGTGCTAACCAATCAGGTATGTCTTGCAAAAATGGTAATCCTGGGATTGCGAGGTATGGCATAACAGGCATCTGGGATTAAAAATCCGGGTGTTGACAAGTTGGTATCAGAGCCATCCTGACCATAGGAGACCCTAGTTAGAATGGAAGTCCGAACAAAAACTTAGTTTCAAAACAAATGAAGTGAGTATTTATCAAAACATATTCCCACTCTTATCCTTGATATTCTTTCAAAAATTCATGTTCCACAAAAACTCTTGAAACTCTACCTCAAAATTGACACACTTGATTACCTCACTAACGTACTCATCCTAAATTCTTATAGATGGAAGTCTAGTATTGCAAGTTCTACCAATTGGGATGGAGGCCAAGTGATCTTTGAGAGGGATCTAGATGCATTGTCTGAGTATCTGGAGCGCTTGCATCCGGAATTCATCGGGGCTCAACTCAATGATCGCATCGGAGGAGATCTACAATGGCTGATAGTTGCAGATCTTAGAGGCAAGATGGAAGCACCAACTTCGGACAAGATCTAATTCACCTTGAGGGAGAATAACTGGCTAGATGGATTAGCTAGGGCAATGCATGAAGCTCTTGCCCGTCTGTGTGGGCAAAACATCAACTTAATCCACGGAACTCGCTTTGCTCACTTCGCATGGCGTGATTCTATGGGAATGCCATTGGAGATGCCAGGAGATCCGGAACTGAAGCACCATGTGGACAATCTTGACTTCATGCTATATGATAGGCAGAAGGAATTGGATAATGCTCGAGCCTACGCCAACCACAACCTTGCCATTGCCGCCAAGAAGGACCAGACTCTCGCCATGCTCGTCAAGGATCGCCAATCACTTCATCGTCATTGTGAGAAGAAGGATCGCACCATCGATCGTCTCCGCAAGAAGGTGGCTTCTCTTGAGGAGACCATCCGTGAATAGGAAGTCCAGCTGGAAGCAAAGCAGGAGGAGGAAGGTGAAGATATCCAAGGAGATCTTTACTCGTACCTCAGTGATGACAACGACTACCTGGAGTATGATGCCATGGAGTTCCATAGTGATGATGATAATTACGACTTCATTGATGATGACTAGATGCACTTGATCACTACCGTAGGAAGGAGTTGTATCGGTCCCACTATATCGTAGTTTCACAGAATGGTTCTTAAAACCATATGTTTTCCATTTGCTTGTGGTGTGTGTTTGTATGGTGTGCATTGAATGAATGAATGAATGAATGAATGAATGAGAGGAAGTTAGTTTGCCAAACCTGAGTCAAACTAAAGTTTAAAGATTTTGAAACAAAACCATGAACCTTAGAAATTTCCCTCTTATCTCATTATCTATCTCAATCTTCAGATGACTCGTGGAAACCCCGGAGGAAGTAGCTCATCGCAGGACCCGATGTTGCAGATTCTGCAAATGCTAGTTTTAGACCGGGAAGCTAGCAGAGCAGAACGCCAAGTGAATCTAGCCACTCTTCAATAAATAGCTCAGATGGCCCACAATAATCAAGGCCATGGAAACCAAGATCACCATGGATCCAAGCATAAGAACTTTCAGAATACCAATCCCCCTATCTTTAGTAATTCTGAAGACCCTTTAGATGCTGATGATTGGCTGCAAACCATCGAGAACAATTTGGAGGTCACAGGAGTTGAAGCCAATGAGAAATTACTGTTTGCCACCCATTATCTGGTAGGAGATGCAAGAGCCTAGTGGAATAGCACCCATACCATGAATGGCAGTCAAATGATGACTTGGGAAGCATTCAAGATCAAGTTCAGTCGCACCCATGTGCCACAAGGTTTAGTCACCAGAATGAGATATGAGTTTAGGGAACTGATACATTGCAACTTTGGAGTACTTTTCATGTTCCACTATAATTTTTGATGTTCCATGTGCCACTATAATTTTTGATGTTCCATGCTTGGTTTTATCTACTTTCCTTTGTTTTGTTCCAACTTTGGAGTACTTTTCATATGATTTCTTGGACTAACCTATTAACAAGATGCCATAGTGCTAGTTGCCTATTTTCTGCTGTTTTTGGTTCCAGGAAGTCGGAAAATGAATATTCTTCGAATTGGATGGGACAAAAGCCAAAGTTACTATTTTCCCGGAAGACTCATGGAGCCAGAAGGAGAGTCAGAGAGGGGCCACAAGGTGTCCACACCACCCCATGGCGCGGGTCCACCTAGGCCGCGCCAGGGCATGGTGTGGGCCCCGTGGCTGGCCACCAACCTTGCCTCCTTCGCCTATAAGAGCCTCCCGATACCAAAACCCTAGATTGTAAACCAGAAATCCACAAAAAGTTCTGCAGCGTTGCCACCACCGAAGGGGAGATTCAGGGGACAGAAAGTCTCTGTTCCGGCACCCTGCCGGGACGGGGAAGTGCCCCCGGAGCCATCTCAATCAATCTCCACCACCATCTCCATCACCGTTGCTGATTCCCATGATGAGGAGGGAGTAGTTCTCTCTCGAGGCTAAGGGTTCTACCGGTAGCTATGTGTTCATCTCTCTTTCTATGCATGATCATATTGTGATCATGAGCTTGTAATCTATAGATCTACCTTGCTACTCAAGTGCTTTAATATATCTCTACTCTCCCCATGTGTGTGAAAGTGACAGCGTGCACACCATGGTGGCACTTAGGCTAGAGATCTCAAATACTTGTTATGAGTTATATTTGGAGTTGGATGTCTTTATGAAATTGTGGTGTTTGTTGGAACCATCTACTGCTCAAGGTGACAGTGTGGGGTTTTCTAGATGGGAAAGACTTACTTTGAGGTGTGCTGTTATAGCCCTACCATCGATTAGAGTGTTCAACCGGAGAGTAGTTAAGAGTAGTAGTATAAAGAGAATCTATTTGTATGAGAGTGTTCACTAGTGAAAGTATGATCCCTAGGCCTTGTTTCTAAGCATTGATACACCGTTTGCTATTAGATCTATTACATGTTTGCTTGCTTCCATCTTTATTTCAGTTTGCCTTTAGTCTCTTCCACGCCATCAAGCTATTTTCTATCACCGTTACCACTTATAATTATCTATACCACTTGTATTTCACTATCTCTTTGCCGAACTAGTGCACCTATACACCTGACAAGTGTATTGGGTGTGTTGGGGACATAAGAGACTTGTATCTTGATTGTAGGGTTGCTTGAGAGGGGATACCTTTGACCACTACCTCCCTGAGTTCGATAAACCTTGGGTGATCCACTTAAGGGAAAACTTGCTGCTGTTCTACAAACCTCTGCACTTGGAGGCCCAGCAACTATCTACAAGAATAGAAGTGCGTAGACATCAAGCTATTTTCTGGCGCCGTTGCCGGGGAGGTAAGGTAAAAGGTATTCACACCGGAGGATTAAAGAAGAAGAACCTCCCACGACAAACGCCTATTTTCTGGCGCTGTTGCCGGGGAGGTAAGGTAAAAGGTACTCACATCCTCTGGTGTGAGTGCTCGAAGTTATTTCCTTTAGATTCTGCAATTTTGTCTTTTTGTTTCTTGTTTTCACTAGTTAGGCTTAATGGAAAACAACAACAAAATTAGAGAGCTTTATAGTATTTATCTTGAGTTAGGACATAAAGTGTTTGAAGAGAAAATTAAAAAACCTATGGAACTTTATTTGCATGCTAATAGCAATGTTGTTAGTATGAATTCTTTGGACACCATTATTGCTAATGCTATGGAAAAGTTTAAGCTTGGGGAAGCTTGTTTTTATGAAAATGATCTTTTTTAGTCCCCCATCTTTAGACGAGAAAATTTGCTTTGATGATACTATACCTCCAATATATGATGATTACAATGATGAGTATTATATTTTCAGTCCAACTACTTTTGAGGAGAAAATTAATTATGATTACAATATGCCTCCTATATTTGACGATTATGGTGATGAGAATAATAATGATAGCTATTTTGTTGAGTTTGCTCCCACCATAATTAATAAGAATGACTATACTTATGTGGAGAGTATTAATTCTTTTATGAATGTGGCTCATGATAAGAATGTTTCTTGTGATAGTTATATTGTTAATTTTATTCATGATGCTACTGAAAGTTATTATGAGAGAGGGAAACATGGTTTTATGTTTCTCAACAATATTAAGTTTCCCCTCTTTATGTTGAAAGTCTTGAAGTTGCACTTGTTTTTCTTTCCTATGCTAGTTGCTTTGTGCTTTCATTACTTGTTTCTTTACAAGATTCCTATGCATAGGAAGTGGGTTAGACTTAAATGTGTTTTGAATTTGCTTCTTGATGCTCTCTTTTACTTCAATTCATATTTCTTATGTGAGCATCTTTTCAAACTATCATGCCTAACTTAAAGGCGTTAAAGACTTATTGGGAGATAACCCAAAAGTTTTAGATGAGTCTTGGAAGTTATTACTTCAGTAATAACCGCTCCTTATCCTTTTTATTTACTTCAGTAATGATTGGGAAAGTTGCTGTCCCGAAACAGATTTCTGTGCTTCACCATAAAAATCCGTGTAAAATCTCTGAACGTCTTTTTGAGACTTGAATTTTTGTGCTTCTGCCCAGGTTGTTATATAACTTTAGTTAGTTCAACACTTTTCGATTTGAGCAACATAAGGTCTTCGAAAAAATTCGTCTTTACCTGCTGGTCTGTTTTGACAGATTTCTGCCATTATTTGCATTTGCTTCTTGTTGGTTCCATTTTGAGTTCTTTTGGGGAATTGAGCTTTTTGAGGGAAGTGCTATAGTAGCTAGTGTTCTAATGGAAGTTTATTTGGTGTTAGAACTGAACCTTAAGACTTATTTATCTTGAGTGCACTAATGTTGCTAATAAAGATTGTGTGAAGTTTTGTATGAAGGAAAAATTTCAGGTGTATGTAAGGAATGAGTAATGAGATGAAGGATGGACTAAAGCTCAAGCTTGGGGATGCCACGCGTGTCACCCCAAGAAATATCCAAGAAGTACAAGCGTCAAAGCTTGGTATGCCCAAGGCATCCCCTTCTTTATCAATAAAAATCTCATTTTTCTTCCAAACGCTTCATTTTTATTGTTTCATGCACAATTGTGTTGTTCTTGGAGCGTCTTCTTTTTCGTTTTCGTTTTGGTTTTTAGTTTGCTTGGTTTGCTTAGCTTTCTGAATAAATTGGTTGGACCCCCTCTTTCATACGTTGGTTTGCAAATAGTTTGGTTTGGTTTGGAAAAGAGTAGGAAAGTTCATGCTTATGTGGTAAAAGAGCTCGTTTTTGACTGTGGCTATGCTTTGTCATGCCATGCTTGATATTGTTTTGGCTTTATGCTTAGTATTCTTTGCTGTAGCATGACTTGTTATAAACAATTGAGATTGCTTAATGTGCCTTGGATGAATCATGTGTTGTTTTAGCATATTAAAGCATAGTATAGTTGTATTCTCATTTGATGCTTTATTTGGGTTAACTTGGCACATGTTCGCACCATGTTATGACTATCTCAAGTCACCATAGCCTTTATGATCCTTTAGTTTTCAACTTGTAGTATCAATTTATGCTTTGATCAATGATGTTTTGTCGCTCAGCATGATTATGGCCATTATTCCTCTCTTAGTTTGTCGCTCCCAATCTTTTGCTAGCCTCCACAACCAAGTATGAGTTCCACTCATGCATCCAACTCCTTAAACCAAGTTATTCCAAAGAGTCCACCATACCTACCTACTAGCTTATGCTATTCCAAGTATATTCATGCTTTTGTTTACCTTCCAAATTAAACTTGTTATGAGAAAACTAGTGATTAAAGCTCTCACGAACTTGATGGCACACTTTACTTTTCTTGCCCATAAAAAACTTGAACCATTGTGTCTTCTATGTTGTATGTGCTTGCACTTATTTGTTGGGGATTGGCAGAACCATGTTGTCATGGGAAACACTTTCAACATTGCACGGGTACTTTGTACCTAGTTGATATCATGCTCTTTTGTCTATGGATGTCGTCGGTGTGAAATGAAAGGGGAGCTTGTAAGTCCATGGAGTTATGTATATGTGTTAGAGAAACGCCTGGCCGCTGGTCTAATCCATGCTGACATGGTGGAAACCTGCAGCGTAACCATAATGAGCTGTCTATGAAGCATTCTTCTTATAAAAGAAGAGTCCTATATTGAGAAAAAAATAGAAAAAGAAAAAAAAGAGATTATGAAAAGAGGAAAGAGAGAAAAAAGCACCATATTCCCATGGTAAATAAGAAGATTGTTGAGATGCTAGTTGTCTGCTTGCCTTGTCATTTTGATATGGGGATTCTTCCGTATCATAGGGCAAGGGGTACCCCGTTGGCGGTTCTCTATGATACACATGTACTTACGATGACAAGAACTTACTGGTGACTAAACTTGAGTAGCATGAGGAGCGGCCCTCATATACAAGGGACATGAGATTTCTAACTTATACTTCATCAAGCATGTACACCATAGTTTGTTCACTTTAACCTTAATCACTTCAAGATGCTTATGATAGGGGCAATGAGAGCTGAAAGCTATTAAGTACCATAATTTTTGGAAGCTCTTTATGAAACTTGAATCTCTGCTTCCTTCTATGAAGGCCCTTCTTCCACTTATGCACCTACTTTGAGAGCATAGTGGCCATTCTTAGTTCTATGTGCATTGTCCCAAGACTAGTCGATTGATGCATAACTTGATATTGCTTGTTTTAAACTATTTGTATCTAGTCACTCTTATGAACTTTGAAGGTGTCCTATGCATCTATATTTGCTACTCTATGAGGGACAAGCTGAATGCCATTATGCTATGTTTTCTTTATGTGAAACAAACAAACGTCTTGCAAAGCATTGTTATTCATGAATCTTTTGTTTGTGCCTTTTCATGTTGCAACATAGTTTCTTTGTCTTATTGCTAGAACTTTGTCTTTATGCTTTGATCAATGATGTTTTGTCGCTCTACATGATTATGGCCATTATTGCTCTCTTAGTTTGTCGCTCCCAGTCTTTTGCTAGCCTCCACAACCAAGTATGAGTTCCACTCATCCATCCAACTCCTTAAACCAAGTTATTCCAAAGAGTCCACCATACCTACCTACTAGCTTATGCTATTCCAAGTATATTCATGGTTTTGTTTACCTTCCAAATTAAACTTGTTATGAGAAAACTAGTGATTAAAGCTCTCACGAACTTGATGGCACACTTTACTTTTTTGCATTTAATAAACTTGAACCATTGGGTCCTTCTTTGTTGCGTATATGCTTGTGCTTTATAAGTTGAAATTAGCAGAACCATGTATCATGGGGAACGCTTTCAACATTGCACTTGTACTTTGTACCCCGTTGATATCATGTTATTTTGCTTATGGATCCCGACGGTGTGAAATAAAAGTGGAACTTGTAAGAGCATGGAGTTTGTATGTGTGTTAGAGAAACGCCTGGGCCGCTAGCCTAAGCCATGCCTAATCATGGTGGAAACTTGCAGCATCACCATAATGAGCACTCTATGAAGCATCCTCAATAAAAACCTATGCAAATAGCAAATAAAAAGATCGATGAGATGCTCATTGTCTGCTTGCCTTGTCATTTTGATTATGGGATAGCTCCTGTATCATGTGCAAGGGGTACCCTGTTGGCGGTTCTTTATGATACACATGTACTTACAATGACAAGAGCTTACTCATGACTAAAGTTTAGTAGCATGAGGTTCGGTCTTCGTAAGTAAGGGGCATGAGATTCCGGTTTATAACTTGTCAAGCATATCCTCTTAGTTGTGTCACTTTAACCTTAATCACTTCAAGATGCTTATGATAGGGGCAATGAGAGCTGAAATTTATAAGTACCATAATTTTTGGAAGCTCTTTATGAGACTTGAATCCCTACTTCCTTCTATGAAGGCCTTTCTTCCACCATTATATTGAGTCTCCACCTTCTATCTTTATGCACCTACTTTGAGAGCATAGTGGCCATTCTTAGTTCTATGTGCATTGTCCCAAGACTAGTTGATTGATGCATAACTTGATATTGCTTGTTTTAAACTATTTGTATCTAGTCACTCTTATGAACTTTGAAGGTGTCCTATGCATTTATATTTGCTACTCTATGAGGGACAAGCTGAATGCCATTATGCTATGTTTTCTTTATGTGAAACAAACAAACGTCTTGCAAAGCATTGTTATTCATGAATCTTTTGTTTGTGCCTTTTCATGTTGCAACATAGTTTCTTTGTCTTATTGCTAGAACTTTGTCTTTATGCTTTGATCAATGATGTTTTGTCGCTCTGCATGATTATGGCCATTATTGCTCTCTTAGTTTGTCGCTCCCAGTCTTTTGCTAGCCTCCACAACCAAGTATGAGTTCCACTCATCCATCCAACTCCTTAAACCAAGTTATTCCAAAGAGTCCACCATACCTACCTACGAGCTTATGCTATTCCAAGTATATTCATGGTTTTGTTTACCTTCCAAATTAAACTTGTTATGAGAAAACTAGTGATTAAAGCTCTCACGAACTTGATGGCACACTTTACTTTTTTGCATTTAATAAACTTGAACCATTGGGTCCTTCTTTGTTGCGTATATGCTTGTGCTTTATAAGTTGAAATTAGCAGAACCATGTATCATGGGGAACGCTTTCAACATTGCACTTGTACATTGTACCCCGTTGATATCATGTTATTTTGCTTATGGATCCCGACGGTGTGAAATAAAAGTGGAACTTGTAAGAGCATGGAGTTTGTATGTGTGTTAGAGAAACGCCTGGGCCGCTAGCCTAAGCCATGCCTAATCATGGTGGAAACTTGCAGCATCACCATAATGAGCACTCTATGAAGCATCCTCAATAAAAACCTATGCAAATAGCAAATAAAAAGATCGATGAGATGCTCATTGTCTGCTTGCCTTGTCATTTTGATTATGGGATAGCTCCTGTATCATGTGCAAGGGGTACCCTGTTGGCGGTTCTTTATGATACACATGTACTTACAATGACAAGAGCTTACTCATGACTAAAGTTTAGTAGCATGAGGTTCGGTCTTCGTAAGTAAGGGGCATGAGATTCCGGTTTATAACTTGTCAAGCATATCCTCTTAGTTGTGTCACTTTAACCTTAATCACTTCAAGATGCTTATGATAGGGGCAATGAGAGCTGAAATTTATAAGTACCATAATTTTTGGAAGCTCTTTATGAGACTTGAATCCCTACTTCCTTCTATGAAGGCCTTTCTTCCACCATTATATTGAGTCTCCACCTTCTATCTTTATGCACCTACTTTGAGAGCATAGTGGCCATTCTTAGTTCTATGTGCATTGTCCCAAGACTAGGTTATTGATGCATAACTTGATATTGCTTGTTTTAAACTATTTGTATCTAGTCACTCTTATGAACTTTGAAGGTGTCCTATGCATTTATATTTGCTACTCTATGAGGGACAAGCTGAATGCCATTATGCTATGTTTTCTTTATGTGAAACAAACAAACGTCTTGCAAAGCATTGTTATTCATGAATCTTTTGTTTGTGCCTTTTCATGTTGCAACATAGTTTCTTTGTCTTATTGCTAGAACTTTGTCTTTATGCTTTGATCAATGATGTTTTGTCGCTCTGCATGATTATGGCCATTATTGCTCTCTTAGTTTGTCGCTCCCAGTCTTTTGCTAGCCTCCACAACCAAGTATGAGTTCCACTCATCCATCCAACTCCTTAAACCAAGTTATTCCAAAGAGTCCACCATACCTACCTACTAGCTTATGCTATTCCAAGTATATTCATGGTTTTGTTTACCTTCCAAATTAAACTTGTTATGAGAAAACTAGTGATCAAAGCTCTCACGAACTTGATGGCACACTTTACTTTTTTGCATTTAATAAACTTGAACCATTGGGTCTTTCTTTGTTGCGTATATGCTTGTGCTTTATAAGTTGAAATTAGCAGAACCATGTATCATGGGGAACGCTTTCAACATTGCACTTGTACTTTGTACCCCGTTGATATCATGTTATTTTGCTTATGGATCCCGACGGTGTGAAATAAAAGTGGAACTTGTAAGAGCATGGAGTTTGTATGTGTGTTAGAGAAACGCCTGGGCCGCTAGCCTAAGCCATGCCTAATCATGGTGGAAACTTGAAGCATCACCATAATGAGCACTCTATGAAGCATCCTCAATAAAAACCTATGCAAATAGCAAATAAAAAGATCGATCAGATGCTCATTGTCTGCTTGCCTTGTCATTTTGATTATGGGATAGCTCCTGTATCATGTGCAAGGGGTACCCTGTTGGCGGTTCTTTATGGTACACATGTACTTACAATGACAAGAGCTTACTCATGACTAAAGTTTAGTAGCATGAGGTTCGGTCTTCGTAAGTAAGGGGCATGAGATTCCGGTTTATAACTTGTCAAGCATATCCTTTTAGTTGTGTCACTTTAACCTTAATCACTTCAAGATGCTTATGATAGGGGCAATGAGAGCTGAAATTTATAAGTACCATAATTTTTGGAAGCTCTTTATGAGACTTGAATCCCTACTTCCTTCTATGAAGGCCTTTCTTCCACCATTATATTGAGTCTCCACCTTCTACCTTTATGCACCTACTTTGAGAGCATAGTGGCCATTCTTAGTTCTATGTGCATTGTCCCAAGACTAGTTGATTGATGCATAACTTGATATTGCTTGTTTTAAACTATTTGTATCTAGTCACTCTTATGAACTTTGAAGGTGTCATATGCATTTATATTTGCTACTCTATGAGGGACAAGCTGAATACTATTATGCTATGTTTTCTTTATGTGAAACAAACAAACGTCTTGCAAAGCATTGTTATTCATGAATCTTTTGTTTGTGCCTTTTCATGTTGCATCATAGTTTCTTTGTCTTATTGCTAGAACTTTGTCTTTCATGTTATGATTAAAGTACTATGATCCCAGCTTTGAATGTTTTACAAATACATTGATCAAGTCTTTGATGGTGCATGTCACCTCAAAAATTATTCTTTATTTTTATCACTTACCTACTCGAGGACGAGCAGGAGTTAAGCTTGGGGATGTTGATACATTGCAAATGTATCTATAATTTTTGATGTTCAATGCTTGGTTTTATCCACTTTCTTGTGTTTTTTCCACACTTTGGAGTACTTTTCATATGATTTCTTGGACTAACCTATTAACAAGAGCCACAGTGCCAGCTGCCTGTTTTCTGCTGTTTTTGGTTCCAGGAAAGTCAAAAAATGAATATTCTCGGAATTGGACGGGAGAAAAGCCAAAGTGCCCATTTTTCCGGAAGTCATCAGATGCCAGAATACGAGACGGAGAAGGGCTATGGGCCGGCCACACCACCTGGCCGACCCTAGCACCCCCTCGGCCTCTCCTTCCGCCTATAAGATGCCCTCGGGACAAAAACCCTAAGTACCCAATCAAAAAATCCACGAAAGAGTCTGTAGCTGCCGTCATCTCCATCCCTAGATCGGGAGGGATCTGAAGGTCTTCCCGGCACCCTGCCAGAGAGGGCAACTCACCCTGGAGGCCTTCTTCATCACCATGCAAGCCTCCAGTGTGATGCATGAGTAGTTCATCCTTGGACTACGGATCCATGTAGGAGCTAGATGGTTGGTTCTCCTCCTTTGTGCTTTCATGTCTAGATCTTGTGAGGTCCGTTCATGATCAAGATCATCTATTTGTAATTCTGCATGTTGTGTTTGCGGGGATCCGATGGATATTGAGGTGTTATTTCAGATTGAGGTGTTATTGTTGTGTTTGGCCAAGTAGATGCTAGCAACTCCAAGAGTTAGTATTTATGCTCGATAGTGGGTTCATGCCTCTGGTAATCTGGGGAAGTGACAGAAATCTCTAAGGTACTAGATGTGCTGTTGCTACTAGGGAGAAAACAACAATCCTTTGTTCATAGAACAATCGTATTGTTTACATTCCACGCAATTCGTAAAGCAATAATCTGTTGCTTGCAACTTAATACTAGAGGGGGTTCGGATGATAACCTGAAGGTGGATTATTAGTCATAGATGCAGTTGGATGGCGGTCTATGTATAATGTTGTAATGCCCAATCAAGTCTCAAAGGAGTCAAGATGATTAGTATATGCATGTATTGCTTTCTCGATGTTTGTCAATTGCCCCGCTGTAATTTGTTCACCCATCATGTTATCTATCTGAACGAGAGCCACCTCTAGTGAACTATGGATCCCGGTCCTTTTTCTTTACATACAATCTATAAACTGTTTACTGCTTTGTGTTTACTTTCTGCAAACTTTTACTTCCTTCCATTCGATACGTTTAATCCTTTGTTTTTAGCAAAATACGGTGAGATTGACAACCTCATCGCAAGTTGGGGACAAAGTTCTGTGGTTGTGTTGTGCAGGTCTCCACGTTGCTACTAGCACCGGTAGTGCGCCCTGCCAAGGCTTAGCTAGCAACACCTTTGGGGTGTTTCCTTGCTCCTACTGGTTCGATTAAACCTTGGTTTCATAACTGATGGAAACTTGCTGCTGTACTCATCATACCTTCCTCTTGGGGTTCCCAACAAGCTCTACATCAACACTAAGCCATCAACTGATGAGCTAGAGCCCATGTGAGACTAGACTGACCCCCACCACCGCGTTAGGGTTGATTCCTCAGCGGAGTAGTTCGTCGTCGATGATGACTCCCAGCCGTTAGATTACAATTTGATCGCACGACCTAGGTTGCACGATACCGTTTCGGGTAGTTAGTCTCGCTGAACAGTGTGTCCGTGCTGTTAGCAGCCTGCTGGGCTATGCAGTGCAGTTGGGCCGGCCCGTTTAACTTCCCGCGCTGGCCTGCAATTTCAAATAATGATTTTCCTTTTTAGTTTAAACTAGTTTCTGTCCATAGATTCAAAAATCAATCCAACGAGTTTCACTGAACCAAATTGCATGATTCAAATTTTGCTAGAAAGGTAATTAAATTATCTATCCAAGCCCGTTGGATTTAAATCATTTGGAGTTAGAGATAATCTATAGTCAAAATAACAAGACAGAGACTTTTCCAATTTAAAACATTTTTAAAAAATCAACCATAAATGCTTTTGAGTTGATTCCAACTCTCAAAAATCACATTTGATCATATCTATCTAAATATGTAAAAATATTTAGGTTTGCATGCAGTGACTTTGGAGTAGTACCAAAATAATGCTCTATAGGCATTTCTAGTCACCTTAAATCTATTAAATGATAATCTTAAACTTAATAAAACTTGACCAACCCTTTAAATCACATTCCCATGTATTAGAATATGCGGTGATGACATGTGTCAACATGATCCCATATTTTAATTGGAGAATATTAAATCTTTATTAATTTCAATGAGTAGAAATTACTTTTCTAAAATAAGATAAATAATATTAAGCCTTTATTCCATGTGATGCTTGTGATGATACTATATCATCAAGTGTGAGCCTTAGTGTGCTAAATAGACTTACTTAAGTATTGTTTGGTGATTGTGTACCCCGTATTTATTTATAGACGATAGTACCGACCAAGGATACGAGGAGGAGGAGTTCTACCAAGGAGAAGAAGAAAACTTCAATCACTGCACCAATAAAGGCAAGCTATTATGTGCAAGTTAGAACTATGCAAGCCATCATTAAGAATGCAAGATAACACTTGCAAGCTTGATAACCTAAGCAAGATGCTTTAGGCATGCTTTGGTTATACCATTTTGATTATACCAATCCCAAGTTTTACTTGCAAGCTTTATTCCTTTTACTTTACCAACATTCTTTACTTTAGTTAGTGCTTTGTGAGTATTGGAAAAATAGAATAGATATCATAAAGAGTATAAAACTAGGCCTATCTAGTTATCCTTAGATGTCATTCTATGGCATGAGATTGAAGATTAGCACCCCTCATTAGTGAACTGTCACATCCCAAGATTTTCCAAATCTTGTAATGTGAAAAATAAATTAAACAAAATAAATTTTTGTTGAAAATCAGGGTGAAAAGAAACTTTTGTTTCTAAAAGGAAAACTTTAGCCAAAGTTTGTTAAAGATGGGATTCTAAAGTTTGAATTCAACAAAAAAATCCAAATCAAGGGAAATGCATTCCTCAATGAATGTATCTGGAAATTTGAACACTTGGAAAATAAATCCAAATCCCTAGACCCTAATGGAAGGAAATTATTTTCCAAAGTATCTCCAAATCTATGGATTTGATCCATACCAAAGTTGATCAACAAATATTCTCAAAGGATCAAGAAAAGACCATAGAGAGTGGTTTCACTTAGTTTGGAACCATAGACAAGATCTTGTGAATATAATAAGATAAGGAAATTGAATTTCCAAAAGTTAATAAATCCTTACCAAAGCCCACACCAATTGGTGATCAAGAAATCCTAAAGGGATTAAAAGGTTAAACCTTTGATAAAGGAAAAATAAATTGTTTTGGAAACACTAGTTTAGATCTTTTAATAAAAGACTTTGGTTTCAAATGAAAAGATAAGCCAAATTAATTTTGGCCAAACTTTTGAAATAAAATATTTTTTTTTGATAAAATGAGTAAAGGTTTATTTAAATAAAATAAAGGATTTAAATATCCAATTTTATTTAAGTAAAGGCTTTCCCATTTTAATTAAAACACCAAAACTTATTTATTTAAATAAGTTTCCAAGTATTCTTTTATGTTTCAAATTAAACCTTCTTGTTTGGTTTTGAAAATAATTGGATTTCAAATGGAAATTTTATTAAATAAATCAAACCCTAATAACTAAAGATCCATTTATTTAATTATTAAATGGATCCTAAAATAAATAAAAATATTATTTCATTTTGAGATTTGGATTATGTTGCCAAAACAGAACCAAATTCAAATGAAAAGTTTGCTGCTTGAATTGATTGAGTGTTGTTTGAAATTGTTTGAATTAATTGTTTGAATTCAAAACAGAAAAAGAAATAGAAAAAAAGAAAAAGGATTAGACAGAAAAAAATAGAGCAGCCCAACAGCAGCCCACTAGGCCCAGTCCAGCCCAGCTCCCTTTTTCACCCCCCGAAGAAACCTTTTCTTACTAAGAAATCTACCCACACAGAGACAGACAACCAGAACCCACATCTCCCTCTCCCTCACTCGCTGACGAGACGACCCCACCTCCACTTATTCTTCCCCGAACCGTTTTTCTGTACTGCGAAAGAAACTCACACAGCAGCTGACCGGTGGACCTCCCTTCTTTCTTTTTCCCACTGACGCGTCGGTCCCACTTCTCTAGCCATCGTCTTCCCCGCGACCCTGTCTCCCCCAGACTTCGCCGGCCGTTTCTGCCCGTTGAAAGCTCGCATCAATTCGAGTTACTGCTGCGTTAATCCCTCGCCGCGATGATGCCTACTTAAACGCCTCCCTCTCCTCTATCATTTCCCACAGACCCCTTTTCCAAGCTCGCCCCCAGGCCGCCTCAATTCCTCCCCGAGCACCCTCTGCTCCGACGAGCTTTCGTAGAAATTCCGGCCAAGTCACACCGCCCCTTGCCTCCTCGACCATCCTCTCGTGATCCACACCTCCTGGCGATCATCCCCGTAGCACCAGCTTGCCCCAAGCGACCCAGAGCGTCGACAACCACCTCGACCACCGTCGCCACCGTCTGCCTCTTTCTCCGACGAGCCACACAGGTAGATTCCGGTCACCCCTCTCCTCCCCGAGAACACGATGATGATCTCCAAGCTCAGACGGACCTAACAGCACTTTCCGTTTGTATTAGGGCGCCCCAATCCTCGCCTCCGTCGTCGACAGTGAACACCACCGTCTGCTTCCTCTCCGACGAGTTCCGCCGGTAAGACCAGACCGCCCCTTCACTTCTCGTTCACGCCCATAGCTTCGACATGATCTCCTGCATCTAACCCAGTCCGCCGTTTGTCCTCTCGTGGTCCACAGCACCGTCTTCGACCGTGGACAGAACCGCCCGACGCCGTCCTCTACTCCGGCGAGCAATCGCAGACGAACCAGAGCGCCCTCGTCGAACCGTCAGTACCTTGAGCTTCGCCATGACCCCCTGAGCCCGGTGAGCAAGTCCTCCTTCTCCCTCACTCCCTGTAGCGTCGCCTCCGTCGTCAACCGACCGCTCCGCCGCCGCTAGCCGCCGCCAGCGCCGCTGCGTTTTGGCCAAGCGATAGGAACCGTTGGATACATATCTACTGGCTAGGATAGAGTCACTTATCGAAGGGGTATGGAAGCATCTGCGTCGTAGGATTTGCTTTAGATCCAGTGGCTCACGTAGCTCGATCCTGGCGAAGCGGTACCGTCCAATAGAATCCTGCCGCATGTCCAGTATTCTGTTTAAAAACAGATTTGAAAACAGAAACTTTTGCCAATTTCAAACCCATGTATCTTTTGATCCACACGTCCAAATTTTACAAATTTGATGTCGTTGGAATCAGCAAGACAAGCTCTAACCAACCCTACCCTTAGTTTAGCAAATAGTATCTGTTAACTTGTTTAACTTTGCAGATTCTTTTGTGTGCTTGCTAACCTTAGAAAAATCATTTAAAAATGATTTTTAGGTTAAAACCTTTGCAAATTGGTTTGTTGTGACCTTGCTGACCCTAGGAACCAACCCATAGTTTGGAAAATGATTTTGGAAAAATAGAATGGATTAATTGGTATAGTCCATTTCTAGCTAACTAAAACTATATGTTTTGTTTATGAAAATGCTTTCATAAAGAAAACTTTGGAGAAAATGTTTTGAACCAAACCTACTGACCCAAAACACCAAGTTTTGCAATAGCAACTCATTTGGTGAAACCTATAGGTTAATACCCTAGTAGAAATATTTCTACAGTACATAGAATGATACTTTGTTTTGCAAATGGTTTTATAGTGAAACCTTTTGCAAATGACTTAGCCACTTTACAAAATGACCAATAGGTGTGCCCAAATGCCTATGACCCATTAGGAACCCCTTTTTCAAAACAAAACAAAGCTTGGCATGCTTGCATGCATTTCTTTAACTTTGCCACTTTGGTAAATGACCATTTTGGATCTTACAAAGCTTAGGAATCTAATAGAGACCCTCTTTGCAAATGACTTTGCCATTTTGGTAAATGACCAATTTGGAACTTACAAAGTTTAGAAGCCTAGTGGAGACCACCTTTACAATTAGAACCATCCTTGGCATGCTTGCATGCATTACCTTGACTTTGTTATTTTATGTGTGTTATTTTGCTTGATTGGTAGATTGAGTTTGTGTTTGCTTGATTGACTTGTAGTGAAGTTAGAGAAGAGTGAGACTAGCAAGATCAAGGAGTAAACCTATACCCTCTACCAAAAAGGCAAGTGATGCTTCATATCATTATCCCATTATTTTCAATATGCATTAGTGTTTTTGCTAAGTAAAACTTGCATGGTTTTTATTTTGCTAAGAATAGACCTTGCTATAGGAAAACCTAGTAGAATGAATCCTTAGAAGGATTTACCTAAGTTAAAATCCTATTACTATCAAGCTTAGCCTAGCTAATAGAAAACCTGGGTGGGATATATATATAATTATGCTATGAAAATTCCTAAGTCTATGGACTTGTGTTTTGTTTAATAAAACAACTAAGTTAATGAATCACCTGGGTGGAATGGATGGAATGGTTTATGTTGAGTGGTTCACAAGGCCATGGACTTGGCTTGTGTATCTCACTTGTGGATGGCCACCCAGGAAACAAAGAGATTTGAGATGTCAAATGTTGAGAAGCTTCAAGTGCAACCACTTGGCAATATGGGCTCTGCCATGATCATATAGGTTGCAAGAACTTAGCCACATGGACAGTGGGTGGTAGTGATTGATAGGTTGGAACGCGTCCATGTTGGTCTAAGGGAAAGCTTCTGAAAGATTTTGTCTTGGGAAACCAAGTCTTGTGGGTAAAGTGCACCACCTCTGCAGAGTGTAAAACCTAAGTACTTAGCCATGTCCCTGGTAAAGGACAATTTGAGCATCAAGACATGGAAGCAATCAAGAATCTCATCACTCCAATTTCTAAATTAAAACTTGTGGGAGAACAAGGGTTGTGTGAAATTCTTCAATCTTTGATTGGAAGATGCCTTGATAGGATCTTCAATCTTTGGTTAAGAAAATTGTTTTTGCCAAGTAAATCTTCAGTCTCTGATTGGTAGATGCCCTGAGTGGATCTTCAGTCTTTGATTGGTGGATGCCTTGGAATTTGTTTTTGCCAAACAAAATCTTATTTTCAAAATGTTAGGGAAATATCTATTTTGAGCAATGCAAGCCTCAACTCCACTTAGCCAAATGCATATAGAAGATAGACACCACTATACTACCAAAGTATCACTTGCCAATACAATTCAATTGTATTGACCCTTGTGGCTGTAACTTATGATGTTGCAGGTTGATTGATTTTAGTGAAGATTGATTGATTAGGATTACAAAGTCTACAACCAACATCTGCCTGTGGCACTTTGAAGATGAAGGACCCATGATTATAGTTATTCCGCTGCAATGTAATGTAAATAGCCAATGAGCTATGTTTGATGTAATAAAATTATTTTATTCCTGGTTATAAAGTTGTGTTATGACCTTTGTTTCTCGATATTACATCTGAACTGTGGATGCTAGCTATTGATCCAGGGACTAGCATTGTAAACACAGGGGACTCAATCTTATTTAAGGTTGGGGACGTTACATGAACACTCTTAACTGTAGTGGCTAGTGCTAAGCATAAAAGTGGATCACTTTAGATGGGAATACTTGGTGAAAATGATTATGAAAACCTTGGAATGATGCTTCATTCTATTGAGATGTTTTGGCATGTGTTGAGAAACACAATGGTTTGATGATGAAAATGTTGAGGCATGAGCTTAGCCCTTTATAAAAACTGATGGTCGGGTTCGGATGCGATACCATTCCAATTTTACCGTATAACCACAATACCTGAATTGGGTAGGGCTTAGCCAGAAATTTATGTACCTTAGTATGGGTTCCCTCGCAGGAGAGGTTTGAGCTGATGCTAACTCTTGATGTTTGTCCACCTATGTAGTTCCCAGGATGGCCGATGGCCATGGCTGGGAGGCCAAGCTCATAGGGGAGGTGCCTATACTAGGGTGTGTAATTGAAAGGTTATGATTGATTATCCGCATACTAAGTATGATTGATTCAGGGTTATCCCTGGCGGATGTATCGAATTTTTTGGTGAAAGTGTACCACCTCTGCAGAGTGTCAAACTATTTGAGTAGCCGCGTCCGCGGTCATGGACAGTTGGAGTGGCCATACTATTCCGGCGTCAGATGTTTTCAAAATGACTTGTGAATTGAACTATGACTTTGACTTGATCACAACAGGGTTGTGAGCATGAAAACTAGTTTCCCACTTAAGTGATTTAGAACATTAAATTAGTTTTCTTTACTTCTAAACATAGTTTAGATAAACCTGGCCTTTTGCAAATAAACCTAGAGCTTAAGATTCCTACTAGAGCTACCTTACCTCTTAGTGATAGTTTGCGAGTACTAAAAGAGTACTCATGGAATTGTCGCTGGCTATTCCCGTGGCCAGACTATGAGGAGGACTACCAGGATGATGGACAACAGGAGGTCTATGACAACTAGGATCATCTCCCATCGCCAGCATTGCCTGTGACCCTGAAGATGGAGCCCACTACTACGCTTATTATTTCCAATGCTTGATTGTATTAAGACTGGATCATGAGATCCTTTATTTGTAAGACCTTATATTGGTTTGTAATGGATGATGTACTGTGATAACCAATCTGTTATGTCTCGCAAAATGGTAATCCTGGGTTTGCGAGGTATGGCATAACAGGCATCTGGGATTAAAAATCCGAGTGTTGACAACAGATAATCAATCATAACCTTTCAATTACACACCCTAGTATAGGCACCTCTCTTATGAGCTTGGACTCCCAGCCATGGCCATCTGCCATCCTGAGCACTGCATAGGTGGACAATCATCAAGAGGTAGCCTCAGCTCAACCTCTTCCGTAAGGGAACCCATACTAAGGCATATAAACTTCTGGCTAAGCCCTACCCAATTCATGTATTGTGGTTGTATGGTAAAATTGGAATGGTATCGCATCCGAACCCAACCATCAATTTTTGTAAAGGGCTAAGGCTCATGCCCCAACATTTTCATCATGAAACCATTTTGTTTCGCAACACATGTCAAAACATCTCAATAGAATGAACCATCATTTCAAGGTTTTCATAATCATTTTCACCAAGCATTCCCATCTAAAGTGATCAACTTTTATGCTTAGCACTAGCCACTAAATTTGAGGTTATTCACTAATGAGGGGTGCTAATCTCCAATCTCATGCCATGGAATAACATCTAAGTATAACTACTTAGACCTAGTTTTATACTCTTTACGGTATCTATACTAATTTTCCAATCCTCACAAAGTACTAACTAAAAGTAAAGAACTTTGGTAAAGTAAAAGAATAAAGCTTGCAAGTAAAACTTGGGATTGGTATAATCAAAGTGGTATAACCAAAGCATGCCTAATGCATCTTGCTTAGGTTATGAGGTGGGCAAGTGTTAACTTGCATAGTTAACTTGTAATTAGTGATGGCTTGCATAGGTATAATACTTGCAAGTGGTAGCTTGCCTTGAGTAGTGCAATGGTTGAAGTTCTCCTCTTCTTCTTTTTCTTCTTGATAGAACTCCTCCTCCTTGTATCCCGGGTCGGTACTATCGTCTATAAATGAATACGAGGTACACAATCACCAAACAATACTTAACTACTTCTATTTAGCACACTAAGGCTCACACTTGATGATCTAGCATCATCACAATCATCACATGAAATAAAGACTTAATCTTGTTTATTCTATTTTTAGAAAAGTAATTTCTACTCATTCAAAATACTTAAGATTTAATATTCTCCAATTAAAATATGGGATCATGTGGACACATGTCATCACCACATATTCTAATACATGGGAATGTGATTTGAAGTGTTGGTCATATTTTATAAAGTCTAAGATTATTATTTAATAGAATTAAAGTGACTAGAAATGCCCATATAGCATTCTTTTGGTACTAGTCCAATGTCACTGCACGTAAACCTCAATATTTTTACATATTCAGATAGATCTCATCAAATGTGATTTTTTAGAGTTGGCATCAACTCAAAAGCATTTATGGTTGATTTTTGAAAAATGTTTGAATTTGGATAAGTCTCTGTCTTGTTATTTTTACTATAGGTGATCTCTAACTCCAATTGATTTGAATCCAACGGGCTTGGATTGATAATTTAAATACCTTTCTAACAAAATTGGATTCATACAATTTGGTTCAGTGAATCTCTTTGAATTGATTTTTGAATCTACTAACAAAAACTGGTTTTAACTAAATTAGAAAATACTTATTTGAATTCACAAGCCTGCGCGGGAAACTAAACGGGTTGTCCCAATCTGCACAGCGCGACGCAGCGGGCTACTGACAAAACGGACCCACTAGTCAGCGACTCATTTTAACCGAACCGGTATCTTTGAATCTAGGCCTTACGATTAGAATCTAATCTAACGGCTACGGTTCTTCGTCGACGACAAATAGCTCCGGCGAGGTTTTAAACCTAACGCGGCGGTGGGGGTCGTGTGGGGCTCACCTGGGCTCTAGATAGGGTCGGCGATGGGGGCGAACGACGGCTGTTTGAACGGTGGTCATGGTAGCTCCTGGGGCGGCTTCAATCGATGGTGCCCTTGTCCTCCTGCAGCAGCGGGCTCCGGCCAAATTCCGGCGAAACAGTGCTCGCCTTGCTCCGGGGAGAAGTGTGGGAGGGTCAATGAGGAGTGAGGAGTGTGTTGGTGTGGAGAAATGAGGCGGAGAGGGCCTCTATTTATACACCGACGAGGGGACCAAGCGGGATGGGCTGGCGTCTCCGGCAAGGGTGGTACAGCGTGCTATCGGCGTGGCTATGGGTAGGGGACGGTGTGGTGTTCTCTGGCGGTCATCATGAGCGTAATGGATGACACGGGGTGGTCTAGGTTGGTCGGGCGTGTGCGATGCTCAGCGTGGCAGCGGTGGTGTTCGAGGCGGTGCACGGGAGCTATGGGTCGCGCAACAGCGAACGGGGGTGTCTGGGAGGTGGCTGTGATCATGGCAAGTGTGCGCGTGCACGGAGAGAGCGAGGCACGGTCTGTGCGAGCTGGTCGGACGCGGCGCTCTGGCATGCTCTCGGCACAGTGCAGAGACACTGGGCGCGGCTGGTCCTGGGTCGTCCAGGGCCTTGCCGTGATTAAGGGTTGGACAGGGGGTGGCAGTGGACGGTCGCCTGCCTCCTGTGCGTCGTGGGCGAGGGCGGCGTGGTCCATGGAGCTCTGTCCATTGTCGGCCGGCGATGACCATTTTCAGGCGGCGATCCACTAGTGCAACGGCAAAGTGGCAAGCGTGTCTGGTGCTGCTAGAGGCTGGGGGAGACCAAGGGAGTGTAATGGGGGCATTTGGTCGAGTGATCAATGCCCCAAACAGTGAAGTTAGGCAGGATTAGATTTGTGTCTGCCAGGTGTTCGATGAAATGGCCGAAAGAATTTAAGTTTCAAATTTTTGAATGAAATTTGGTGAGTGATCTACACTTATGCTTGAGTGTCCATGGTACCTTGGATAAGGCAAGGTGAATTGGTTTGAGTGGTTTTTGCAAAATGGTGATCTTATCATATGAACTTGATTCAATTTTCGGCTGTCCTTTAAATAGATTTGAAAATTGTTTCTATTGGTTTGTAAAATGGGACTTGGTTCACTTTTACTTGGTCTAGTAAGGGGTGAAAAGAAGTGGAAATGTTTTTGTTAGAAATTCTCTTCTAGGAACAGTCAAAGTGGCCTAGTGGTTAACTTTGGTCAAAATGAACATTTGCTTATTTTATTCATATTTGATTTGTTTTTCTTTTGATTTAGTTTGTAATTGGCCTAGATGATGTAGTATTTATCTTTAAACCATTTCTTATCGTTTGTAGCAATCAAACATGGCAATTTCACTCAATCATACACTAATGCAAAACAAACATGCATTCAAATTTAATTTGATACTAAAAGTTTTTGTTAACCCTAAACTTGGGTGATTTGAACTTGATAAACTTGCTTAATATTTTTGGGGTGCTACAAAGTGGGTAATAATTAAATCAGACTACACCATGGTAATAAGGGTATTAAGAAAAAAATACCTTTCTCTTTAAGCTAGGACCTCCCAGCTGGTCAATGGCCTTGCACTTGTTTGGTGGAGTAGTGGTACTGGCCGTATCCTGTGGCATGTGGGGGTACCATCCTGTTTGCCACACCTGGAGCACCGCACGTTCGCGGGTATGTACCACCGTGCTACAGTAAATAAAGAAGAGATGGTTTCATAGAGGCTTCCACAAAAACAAGATGCAGACAAAGACAAATTTTAGCACAGGGATACATCTAGGTTCCAGCCAACCACTTCCAGCATTGGAAAGAATGGAAGAACGCAATGAATACACTTCTACATTACCTTTTTAGGCAACTTTTAAGGGAACTGACGGGACCATCCCTGCCCGTAGTGGCTGTGCGTGCACTAACCCATAGTTCACCATACAGAATCTGACGCAAAATCCATTGCACATTACGAGTAGCAACTAAAGGTTATAGAAGTGAAGAACAACGAAATTGAACTCGACCAAATGCCCCAATCAGAACAACGGTGACCATGCCCCAATCCCGAATCCATACGAAATCAGTACCCCTCCCCCACCCCACCACCACCCACACCCACCCAAATGACCCACTCGATCAGAGCAGAGGAAAAATATCCTGATTAGGTGATTCCGAGGTGAGCAATAAGCAAGAACTCCACGATCAAAGCATACCTAATACTATCACTAGTACTAATAGTACCCCCAATGGCCCAATCGGAAGCAAATTAAACAAAGCCAGATTTTGAGGTGAGCAAATACACCCACCTATTTCATCAAGAACTCGCTAATGAGAGGTTGCACCAGTTCCAACAGTTGCTTGCTGGATGGGATCTAGCTAGTGGTGGTTTCTTGTCTTGTCGATGGTAGAAAGGCATGGGCAGGGGAGTAGTAGTACTAGTAGTAGTAGGGCTGGGTAGTACACGTTTTCTATAGTAAGTATTTTTAAGTGGTAGTGGTGGGAACATTTTGCCGAGAGAGATTCCCGAATTTTTTATCCTAGCTATCATGTGGTGGCCTACAACTGTTTCAAGCAGGACTTGCGTTAGGGGGTGAGTTAAAGTGGGTCCCACATAAAGGGGGTGAGATAATTGACCGAGCCAACCTCCTCCTTCCCTTGGTACTACTAGTTCTCCCGGGTTCCTCTCCAAGGATAGAGAAATCACCCCTCTTCGAATCAAATTGATCCTAGCAGATATATCATTTTGCAGATTTGGCTCACGGAGCATTGAGGGTGGGGAAGGGCTAGCAGAGGACAAGACGGTGGTAGTTGCAGCATAGGGCACCAGCGCAGTTGCCTCAAAAATAGTTTAGGACCCGATAAAAGCATAACCTCGGATTTCAGACTTGAAACACGCAGAACACACACATATATACTAATATACGAAAAGTTTCTAATTATAGTTCTGCTAACAAAGGCCTAGAAACCATAAGGTAACTCCATATTATAGAACTACGACAGTAGCAAACCAATCATGGGATAGCTCTACACGCCATGAGTTTTGCAGCTGGGCTAGTGCATGGGACTACCTAGACGGCACCAAAAGTACACCCCTGATGACCAGCATCCTTGCATCAACTCCATCCAGAAGCAGTGTACCCGATCCATAGCCTCAGGTGTAGACTCATCAATAAACATGTCATTCTCATTACCATCAATCTCCTCTTCGGTCGTCTGCATCTACGATTAGTAGATTAATAGATACGTTTATAGAGAAACATCAAAGACACACAACCTAAACATTTGTCATTCTACAAATATACCTTGTCATCTGGCATAGCGGTGGTACCAGTAATGAAACCCATTTCATGTATCTTGCACTTTTTCTCTCCTTCCCCTTCTCCAAGTTGATCTACATGCTCAGGAGCTGCCTCTGTCAGTTGATCTAGTTGATCAACATCCGCTTCCCCTACTTGATCTTGATGATAAAGATGTGCTTCCCCCGGTTCATATGGAGGATCATATGGTTCACCATGAAATACCCATCTAACATATGTGCTTAGCATCCCAAATGTAAAAATATCGTCTTCCACTATACTTTGAGGTAGCACACTACGATTCACACACAACCGGCAGGGGCAATGTACTTTTGAGTTGTCAAAATGAGATCTAACAAACCCCATAAATCATAGAACACCAAGGATATGTTTCACGCTGCCTAATGGAGTAATCTCTATCCAAAATCTGCCTATCTGTTTAATTATGACATACAAGGTTGGTTCTTATTAAAAGAAAAGCAGGAAACATATAGATGGAGTACAAAAAATATATATGCCTATGCATTTTAGCAAACATATTGACAACAATAATCACCGAAGGTATTTAAGAACACAGATCGAGCGCAGAATAAACTATGACCATGCAGATTGAGGACAAACTAAACTACGTATTTGAGGTGGCAGATCAGGTGAAAGGGCAATAAAATGCCAACCATATCAAGCTAGAGATAGAAGGACTACCGTGGGATCGACGTGCCCACCGGTGCGTCTCAAGAAGACCGACGGGTAGGGGAAGCTTCTTCACGCACAGTAGTGATGAGGAGTGGCCGTGAGTGCATCTATTTTGTTAGCAAGGGGGTGAGGGTGTAGGAGCCGGAGGCTGGAAGTTATTACACAACGCGAAGGGGTGGGGAGGAATAACTTTGGAATTTATGACCTACCCTGCTTTGGGCACCACTGTATACGAGGCCCACCTACCAGTCACCATATATAAAAATTGATCCAAAAGTTGTCTAAATACAAGTTTATGTTTTACCATAGAAACTAATGCACATAGCATTGCACTTTGCGAACGAATGGATTTATTTCAACATATATTTAATTTCGTCCCTAATTTTTCCGAAAAGGGGCCAAATTTGGAAATTTGAAAGTAAACTTTAAATTTGGAACCAGCCATATTGGTTGATTTTCCAAGATGCACCGATATACGAAATGCAGACACATCATCATAAATTATGGCCTTGACCTTGGTCACCTTTTTTTGGACGATGGTCATCTTTTTGAAACCTTGAATTATTCGATAATTTCAGCAAATGCCTAAAAACTCATTTAAATGTTGGAAAGCAACTCTCATTGGCATGCGGGTCTAGAGGGTAACAGCGCATCTGAGCGACCCCACGTCGAAGCCGCGTATGTTAGAAGCTTCGACCTCAAAATTTTGGTACTGCGCCCAAATATTGCACACCTCCATTCAAATATCCCGTGCATCCATTCATACATACTTCATCTTGTTTTTAGAATGCAGAATTCCTCTTCTATCCCTACTCCTCTTGTTTGAAAGCCTTGAATTAATGTTCATTAACTGTGGCGGATGTCTATAAACTCATTAAATGCTGGAAAGCATACATGCCTATGGGTCTATCTGACGGGGACAATATCCCAAGTGGGACTAGTGTACCTTAGAACCTTCAACTTCAAAATTTCAGTAGAGCGCCAAAATATCCCGCCCATCCATTCAAACATCTAGCCCCAAAAATTATTTTATTGCACAAATTTAGCCTGGAAGCTTGAAATGGCGTTATACATTGTGTGAAAAATGGGGGCTGTAGAATTTTGAGCCATCATCTTTGTAGTTGCTCCACAACAAAACACATTGTTGTTACTTGAAAATTCAAAAAAAACTTCAAATTTGGAACTAGACATATTGGTTGATTTGCCAAGATACACCGATCTACCAAATGCGGACACGTCATCATAAACTATTTCCATGACCTTGGTCACCTTTTTTTGGACGATGGTTATCTTCTTGAAAGCCTTGAATTGTTTGAAAATTTCAGCAAATGCATAGAAACTCATTTAAATGCTGGAAATCATCTCTCATTGGCGTGTGGGTCTTGACGATGATGGCGCATCTGAGCGACCCCACGCCGGAGTAGCGTATGCTAGAAGCTTTGACCTCAAAATTTTGGTACGACACCCAAACATCGCGCCCATCCATTAAAATAAACCGTGCATCCATTCAAACATGCTTCACCTCTTTTTAGAATGCAAAATTCTGCTTCTATCCTGCTCCGGAAGCAAGAATCCGAGGAGCACTGCAATAACATAGGGATATAGGTGGTAAATTTGCATTCTCCCAAGTGCATCACCCCATCGATGTTTCCCAGCCCTTCTTCAATATTTACGTGCGTGCCCACTCTGACCTATTCTAATGTTTTGGACCCACCATGCAAGTGACCTAGATGTCAGTGAGCCAGAATTACGGGAAGTAGAGATTCCCATCGCTTGTTGTTCAAAATTCGAACATTTTTCGCTAAACCAAGATAAAATCATTAAAATCATCGAACCTGGCTCGAAAGCTTGAAAATTCATGAAACTTGGGCATTATCTGTCAAATTTTTATACTTTGTCAGAAAATTGGTGCGGTGAGAGTTTGAACCACATATAGTCTTTGTAGTTACTTCACAACGGAAGCCATTGTTGTCACTTGGACAGTTTAAAATAACATCAAATTTGGATGCACCCTTTTTTGTAAGCATTGTTTGAAATGCCAATATGCAGTTATGCACCGATCTACCAAACATGGACACGTTATCATAAACTATGGCAAACATATTGCCATTACCTTGGTCATCTTGTTTGAAATCCATGAATGTTCATACATGGTACGCCATATTGTGAAACGAGTTTCTTCAAAAGTTGTCAAGTTTTAGCATACTTTTTCATAGAAACTAGGCAATGCACGTAACAAAATACTCTATGAAAGAAAGACATTGCTTCAATTTATACATTTTTTATTTGGATTTTTCTTTCAAAAGGTCCCAAATTTGGCTGCATTATTAGCATTCATATCAAGAAGTTGAGGGGTTGTTTGGTTTATCTATCGCTTTTAGCATTCTTTTATAAGCCACTTTAGATTTTTTGCTTTTGGCTTATACCATCATTCAACTATGTTAGAGTGAAAGCTAAAAAACAAAGCCAAAAACACGTTCATGGCTTTATAAGCCCAAAATCAAAAGCCAGAATTAGAGGCCAACCAAACAGCGCCTAAATCTCACGGAACTCTTAGTGTTTCTCCCTTGTTTTAGTACTTGGGTTCCTTCAATTGTATTTAACAAAAAATATGACCAAGCAGGGTATCATCGACTTGTAAATCAAATTTTGAAATATTTTCATTAAATTGCGGTAACACCATTCTATTCCACGAATATAACCATAAAGTTTGAACATATTATTGAGAATTAACTAAATCCTAAACCATAAAATCTAAACCCCTAAACCCTGACCAAGCAGGTGTCGAGCACTTATAGATTAAAATTTGAGATACTTACGTTAAATTGGGTAACACCATTCTATTCCATGAATATAAGCATAAACCTTGAACATTATTGAAAATTCCCGAAACCCCAATCCCTAGCTAAACCACTAAAACCCAAACCCTAAACCCATACACCCTAAACCTAACCAAGCACGTAGCATGCACTTATAGATCAAAATTTGAGATACTTTCATTAAATTGGGTAATGCGTATATTTGACAAATAGATCAAACCCTAAACCCATATTGGTATATTTGACAAATATACGACTAAGTAATGAGCATTATCAAAAATTCCCTAAACCATGAACCCTAAAACTCTCAGCCCCAAAACCCTAACCAAGCAGGTGTCATGCACTCATAGATCAAAATTTGAGATACTTTCAATAAATCAGGTAACGCCATTCTATTGGACGAATATAAGAATAAATCTTAAGCATTACCGAAAATTTGCTAAATCCTAAAACCGAAACAACCCATAAAACTAAACCCTAAAACCCTAAACCCTCGACCCATAAACCCTAACCAAGCAGGTACCATGCACTTATAGATCAAAATTTGAGATACTTTCATTAAATTGCGGTAATGCCATTCTATTCCACGAATATAAGTATAAATCTTGAACATTATTGAGAATTCCCGAAACCCTAAAATCCAAACCCTAATCCCTTACCAAGCACGTAGCATGCACTTATAGATCAAAATTTGATATACTTTCATTAAATTGGTAACGCCATTCCATTCGACGAATATAAGCATAAATCTTGTGCATTATCCAAAATTCCCTAAACCCTAAAAAACCCTAAAACCTAAACCCTTATCAACCCCAAAACCCCAAACCCTCAACCCATAAACCCTAACCAATCAGGTATCATGCACTTATAGATCGAAATTTGAGATACTTTCAATGAATTTAATTAACGCCATTCTATTCAATGAATATAAGCATAAAGCTTGAGCATTATTGAAAATTCGCTAAACCCTATACAACCCATAAAAAGTAAACCGTAAAACCCTAAACCCTTGACCCATAAACCCTAACCAAGAAGGTACCGTGCACTTATAGATCAAAATCTAAGATTCTTTCATTAAATTGTAGTAACCCCATTCTATTCCACGAATATAACCATAAAGCTTGAACATTATTGAAAATTCCCTAAACCCTAAAACCCTAAACCCTCAACCCCGCCTAAATGACCCTAGCAAATGAGGTATCATGCACTTCTAGATCAAAATTTCAGATATACTTTCATCAAATTGTGCTAACGTCATTCCATTCCACAAATATAAGAATAAAGCAACTTGAACATTATTTAAAATTCCCCAAAAACCTAAACCCTAAACCCTAAAAACCCATAAACCCTGAACCCTCATCCCCTCAACCCCTTACAAAGCAGGTATCATGCACTTATATATCAAAATCCGAGATACTTTCATTAAATTGTGATAACACCATTCTATTCCATGAATATATATAAGCATATATATATAAAGCTTGAACATTATTATTGAAAATTCCCTAAACGCTAAAACCTAGACAACCCTAAACCCTAAAACCCCAAACCCTCTATCCTGAACCGTAAACCCTGAATACCAACCTTAAACTCCTAAAACCTAAACCCTAAAATCCTAAACCATAAACCCTAAACCCCTAAACCCTCAACCCATATATATCTTATGTGAAAACTAGGGCAGTGGGATTTTGAGACATACTTATTTGTAGTTTCTTCACGACAAAAGCCATTGTTGTCGCTTGAAAAATTGAAAATAACTTCAAATTCGGAAGCTTCTTTTGTAAATAATATTTCAAATGATAATAATACACACCAATCTACCAAATACAGACATGTTGTTATAAACTATAGCAAAGATATGGCCATGACCTTGGTCCTCTGGTTTGAAACCATGCATATTCATACATGGTACGTCATATATCATATAACAAAATTAAATCCATTATTATCGATTGGGGTTTTAAAATAACTTCAAATATGGAAGCTCTTTTTATAAACAATGTTTAAATACCAATATGCACCAATCTACCAAACATGGTTACAGTATCATAAAGTATGGTAACACATATGGCCTTGACATTGGTCATCTAGTTTTTCAAAGCCATGAATGTTCAAACATGGTACGCCATATTGTGTAACTAGTTTTTTCAAGAGTTATCAAATTTTATATATTTTTCATGGAAATTAGCTAATGCACACTGTGAGACACTAACAAAGAAACGAATGGTTGTATTTCATTTTATATTTTTTTTCATTATTTTTTTTAAATGGCCCAAATTTGGTGTCATTACCATTCATATCAAAAAGTTGAAATCTTGCACAACACTCGGTGGTTCTCCAATATTTGACTAATTCGGTACCTTTAAATTATTTTTAAAAAGTGAAGAGCAAGCTATATCACACACTTTGTAGTTCATAATTAGACATACTTACTTTAAATTGTCAAAGGGTCATTTTATTGTACATCTTTAGCTAGGAAGCTTGGAAACTCGTGAAAGTAGGGCATTATCCATCAAATCTGGATGCACCGACCTACCAAATATGGATACGTTTGTAAGCTTGATTGGCAAAGATGCTTCAATGTACGTAGTAGTACAAAACATGGAGACGGTATAGAAACTATGACTGTGACCTTGGTCATATTGTTTGAAAGCCTTGAATTAATATTTATTAATTTTAGCAAATGTCTATAAATGCATTAAATGATGGAAAGCATATAGGCCCATGGGTCTATCTGATGGGAACAACATCCCAAGTGGGAGTAGTGTACTTTAGAAGCTTCAACTTAAAAAAATTGGCAGAGCGCCGAAATATCCTGCCCATCTATTCAAACATCCCACCCATCCATTTAAACATCGAGCCCCAAAAATTATTTTATTGCACAAATTTACCCTGGAAGCTTGAAATGGCGTTATACATTGTGTGAAAAATGGGGGCTGTAGCATTTTGAGCCATCATCTTTGTAGTTGCTCCAGAACAAAACACATTGTTGTTAATTGGAAATTCAAAAAAAAACTTCAAAATTGGAACTAGAGATATTGGTTGATTTGCCAAGATGCACCGATCTACCAAATGCGAACACCTCATCATAAACTATTTCTATGACCTTGGGGCACCTTTTTTTGGACGATGGTTATCTTCTTGAAAGCCTTGAATTGTTTGAAAATTTTAGCAAATGCATAGAAACTCATTTAAATGCTAGAAAGCAACTCTCACTGGCGTGCGGGTCTTGACAGTGACAACGCATCTGAGTGGCCCCACGCGCGGAGTAGCGTATGCTAGAAGCTTAGACCTCAAAATTTTGGTCTGGCGTCCAAACATCGCACCCATCTGTTAAAATATCCCGTGCATCCATTCAAACATGCTTCACCCCCTTTTACAATGACAATTCCTCTTCTATCCTTGCTCTGGAAACAAGAATATGAGGAGCACTGCAATAACAGAGGGTGGTAAATTTGCATTCTCCCAAGTGCATCACCCCATCGATGTTTCCCAGCCCTTCTTCAATATTTACCTGCGCGCCCACTCTGCCTCCACTAATGTTTTGGTCCCACCATGCAAGTGACCTAGATGTTAGTGAGCCAGAATTACAAGAAGTAGAGATTCCCATCGCTTGTTGTTCAAAATTCGAACATTTTATGCTAAATCGCGATAGAGTAATTAAAATCATCAAACCTGGCTCGTAAGCTTAAAATTCATGAAACCTGGGAACTATCCATCAAATTCTTTATACTTTGTGATAAAATTGGTGCGGTGAGATTTGGTACCACATATAGTATTTGTAGTTGCTTCACAACGGAAGCCATTGTTGTCACTTGGACAATTTAAAATAACTTCAAATTTGGATGCACCCTTTTTTGTAAACATTTTTTGAAATGCCAATATGTAGTTATGCACCGATAAACCAAACATGGACACGTTATCATAAACTATGGCAAACATATTTCCATGACCTTGATCATCTCGTTCGAATGCCATGAATGTTCATACATGGTACGCTATATTGTGAAACGGGTTTCTTTGAAAGTTGTCAAGTTTTAGCATCCTTTTTCATGGAAACTAGGAAGTGCACATAACAAAATACTCTATGAAAGAAAGACATTTCTTCAATATATATATATATTTTTTTTATTTGGATTTTTTGTCAAAAGGTCCCAAATTTGGCTACATTATTAACATTCATAACAAGAAGTTGAGGGGTTGTTTGGTTAAGCTTATCCATCGCTTTTAGCTTTCTTTTATAGGCCACTTTAGATTTTTTTCTTTTGGCTTATACCATCATTCAACTATGTCAGAGTGTAAGCTAAAAAACAATGCCAAAAACACGTTCCTGGCTTTATAAGCCCAAAATCAAAAGCCAGAATTAGAGGCCAACCAAACAGCGCCTAAATCTCACGGAACACTTGGTGTTTCTCCCTTGTTTTAGTACTTGGGTACCTTCAATTGTATTTAACAAAAAATATGACCAAGAAGGGTATCATCGACTTGTAGATCAAATTTTGAGATACTTTCGTTAAATTGCGGTAACACCATTCTATTCCACAAATATAACCATAAAGTTTGAACATATTATTAAGAATTGATGGAATCCTAACCAATAAACTCTAAACCCCTAAACACTGACCAAACAGGTATCGCGCACTTATATATAAAAAATTGAGATACTTTCGTTAAATTGGGTAACAACATTGTATTTCATGAATATAAGCATAAAGCTTGAACATTATTGAAAATTCCAGAAATCCTAAACCCGTAAAACCCAAATCCTAAACCCCTAACCCCTAAAACCCTAAACCTTAAGCTCTGAACAAGCACGTAGCATGAACTTATAGATCAAAATTTGACATAATTTCGTTTAATTGGGTAACACCATTCAATTTGACAAATATAAGCATAAATCCAAAGCAATATCAAAAATTCCCTAAACCCTAAACCCTAAACAACCCCTAAAACCTAAACCCTAAACCCCTAAACCCTCGCCATAAACCCTAATCAAGTAGGTGTCAAGCACACATAGATCAAAATTTGAGATACTTTCAATAAATTAACTACCACCATTATATTCGATGAATATAAGCATAAATCTTGAGCATTATTGAAAATTCACAAAACCCTAAACCCTAAGCAACCCATAAAACTAAACCGTAAAACCCTAAACACTCGACCCATAAACCCTAACCAAGCAGGTATCATGCACTTATAGATCAATATTTGAGATGCTTTCAATAAATTGATGTAACCCCATTCTATTCCACGAATATAAGCATAAAGTAGCTTGAACATTATTGAAAATTCTTGAAACCCTAAACCCCTAAAACCCCAAACCCTAAACCCTTACCAAGCATGTAGCATGCACTTATAGATCAAAATTTGATATACTTTCATTTAATTGGTAACGCCATTCTATTCGACAAATATAAGCATAAATCTTGAGCATTATCGAAAATTCCCTAAACCCTAAAGAACCCCTAAAACCTAAACCCTAATAAACCCCAAACCCTCAACCCATAAACACTAACCAAGCAGTTATCATGCACTTATAGATCAAAATTTGAGATACTTTCAATAAATTAGGTAACGCCATTCTATTCGACCAATATAAGCATAAAGCTTGAGAATTATTGAAAATTTGCAAAACCCTAAACCCTATACAACCATAAAACCCAAACCGTAAAACCCAAAACCCTCAACCCATAAACCATAACCAAGCAGGTATCATGCACTTATAGATCAAAATTTGAGATACTTTCATTAAATCAGGTAACACCATTCTATTTGATGAATATAAGCATAAATCTTTGAGCATTATTGAAAATTCATTAAACCCTAAACCCTAAACAACCCACAAAACCTAAACTATAAAACCGTAAAACCCTGAATCCTTGACCCATAAACCCTAATCCATGCAGGTACCATGCACTTATAGATCAAAATTTGAGGTACTTTCATTAAATTGTGATAATGCCATTTTATTCCATGAATATAAGCATAAAGCTTGAACATTATTGATAATCAAAAACCCTTAACCCTAACCTCCTAACCCTAGAACCCTAACCTCTTGACCCTAGAACCCTATACCCTTACCAAGCAGGTATAATGCACTTAAAGATCAAAATATGAGATAGTTTCATTAAATTGCGATAACGCCATTCTATTCCATGAATATAAGCATATATATAAAGCTTGAACATTATTATTGAAAATTCCCTAAACCCTAAACCCTAAAAGCCTAAACCCTAAAATCCTAAACCCTAAACCATGAACCCCTAAACCCTCAACCCAAAATAAACCCTGAACTCTAAACTTAACCCTAGGCTATATATACTTTGTGTGAAAACTGGGGCAATGGGATTTTGAGCCATATTTTGTAGTTGCTTCATGACAAAAGCCATTGTTGTGCCTTAGAAAATTGAAATAACTTCGAATTCGGAAGCTTCCTTTGTAAAACATATTTTAAATGCCAATACACACCAACTACCAAATGTGGACAGGTTATTATAAACTATAGAAAAGATATGGCCATGCCATTGGTCATCTGGTTTGAAAGCCATGTATATTCATACATGGTATTCCATATATTGTGATACAATTTTATTTTGAAAGTTATCAAATTTTAAGATTATATTTTTCCATGGAAACTAGCTAGTGCACATGGTGAGACACCAAAAGAGAAAAAATGGTTGTATTTCGTTTTGTATTTTGTTTCTTTGTATTTTTTTAAAAATGGCCGAAATTTGGTGTCATTACCATTCATATCAAAAAGTTGAATCTTGTGAAACTCTCGGTGGTTCTCCAATATTTGACTACTTGGTATCTTTGAATTATTTTAAGAAGGTCAAGAGCAAGGTATATCATACACTTTGTTGTTGGAAATTAGACATACTTACTTCAGATTGTCAAAAAGTCATTTTATGCATAGATTTAGCTAGGAAATTTGGAAATTCATGAAAGTTGGGAATTATCCATCAAATCTAGAATCTTCTTTTGAAATGCCAAGATGTAGTGATCTACTAGATATGGACACACTATCATAAACTATAGAAGAGATATCGCCGTGACCTTGGTGTTCTTGTATGAAAGGCTTCAAAATATAATGTTTATCAATTTTGGCAAATGTGTGGAAACTCATTTATATGTTGGTAAGCATACTATCGCTGGCGTATGGCAATAGACGGGGCCAACACGTGAGAGCGACCATGTCGGAGTAGCGTACATCGGAAGCTTCAACCTCAAAATTTCCGTAGAGCGCCGAAACATCCCGCGCATCTATTCAAATATCTTGTGCATCTATTCAAATATCCCATGCATCTATTCAAATATCCCGCCCTGCTTTTTGCAAATGCAAAATTCCTCTTCTATCCCTAGTCTGAAAACAAGGACCGGAGGAGTACTGCATAATAGAGGGGTATAGGTGGTAATTGTGCGTCATCCCACCTATATCCCCCATCGTCACTTCCCTGCCCACACCCCTTGAACCTCGACCTTCCTCCATCCGCTTCACCACCAGCCCTCTCTTCCATACCAGAGCTCCTTCACTACCGGCACTATCTTCCTTTACGTAACTATTTCACCGACTCCCTCGCCGCACTAGATCTGCTTCACCAACACCGTCGTCTACCCTATAGGGGGCGCTTCACTGAATCACTCATCGCTGACCTCGAAATGCCGAGCCACCGCCCTGTCGCCCTCTTGCCCGTCCCACCCATCATCACTGATGACCCACAAGTATAGGGGGTGTATTGCAGTATTTTCGATAAGTAAGAGTGTCGAACCCAATGAGGAGCAGAAGGTGCTGGCTAGTGGTATGGATCAGGAATTCTCTACAAATACTTAGCAAACAGATTTTTAGGGGTTTTTGATAATGCAAGTAAATAAAGTACGAGTAAATAAAAGACAATAAGAATAAATGCAGGAAGTGGCCCAATCCTTTATGCAGCAAAGGACAAGCCGGCTGTATTACTTAAGATGACCAAACATTCTTGAGGACACATGGGAATATTGTCAAGTGCTTTCGCTTCATATAGTTGATTTATCTTCTTTAGCTTGCTAAGTGTTGTGTGTGTGAACCTGTGCTAATGTACCGACCTTCCTAGGACTAATACATACTTGTGATTATACCCCTTGCAAACATCCGTAAGTACAAGAAAGTAATTAAGGTAGAAAACTAACCACAACTTTAAACTCTAAGACCCTTATGTCCCTTGTGTAATGGTTTCCTAACGGGGGTTCAGGTTTCTGTCACTTCGGCCACCCCTACGATTAGTAGCCAAATACACAATGCATTCCCCTAGGCCCATATAGGTGAAGCGTCATGTAGTTGATGTTCACATGACACCGTTAGAAGAAGTACACCACAACTTAATTAACAAACTATTGAATCTCTCTCAACATAACTCCACTACTAACAACATGACTTCTCCCATGTCCTCAAGAACAAAATGAACTACTCACAAGAAATCATATGGATCATGATCAGAGATGGAATAATGATGCATAAAAATCTGAACATAAACAATAATTCAATGGTTCCACTCAATAGTATCAACTACAAAGGGTAATCAACACCGGGAAAGTTTTCCCTAAGAACTATGCAAGATTCAACCCAATTGTTACAGAAAGATGATGGTGGTGATGATGGTGCTGGTGGAGATGGTGGTGGTGATGATGATGATGATCCCGATGAAGTCCAGCTTGATGGTGGTGTTGATGGCGACGATCTCCCCTCTCCAGGAAGGAATTCCCCTGGCAGAATTCTGTATGCCGGAGAGATCTTTCTCTCTCGGTGTTTTCCGCCCCGCAGAGGCGTCGGAATCTTTCTCTGGTCACTCCCCGAGTCTTAGGGTTTCGGGAGGATAATATACACCAGAGGAGAGAGCCAGGGGTGGACCAGGGCGGCCACACGACCTGGTGGCATGACCTAGGTTGGCCCGCGCCAGGGGATGGTGTGGCCCCCATGTGGCCCATCTCCACTCCCCCTTCTGGATTTCTTCACCTTCTGGAAAAATAGGATTTTCCATCTATTTTCCCGGATTTTCTGATCTTCGTGAGTTTCGCCTCCAAACAACCCCTTTTTCATCAGAATCCTGACTACAGCGGTCCATGCTCCAAAAGTCATCAACCATGCAAAAACAGATGAAATAACGTAAGTATCATCTCTTAATATGAAATATATCAATGAATAACAGTAAATTATGATAAATAATAGTGATGCAAAATGGACGTATCAACTCCCCCCAAGCTTAGACTTCACTTGTCCCCAAGCGAAACTGAGCTCAATAAACATGGCCTCAGGTTTATGGAGTGAAGAGTCGATAAAAGAATAGGGACAAGAAGCATCACATTCATCAATACATAGATCATAATAGAAGACAACTAACTATTATATAACTTAACTTGCAATAGGTAAAAGAAACACAATAAAGATACATAAAGTAAATCATAATTGGTAATGGCAAACTTAGCTCTTGGTCGAAGAATAGTTGACAATTTGCAGGAGTTCACAAAAAACTGGTTTTCAATGATATCTTTCAAAGAAGTAAACACCAAGATAAGAGCAATGTGCAAGACAAGGAACATAAGAAACATGATTGAATAAATCATCATATGAATGAATGAAACACCACAACTCAAAATACTTGCTGAGATAGAAGGGAATAGGTTGACTGCCTCAACTGAAAAGTAGAAGAAAGGCCTTTTATAAAGGGAAGTAGGGATTTCAAGTTTCATAAAGAGCTTCCAAAAATTATGGTACTTACTAGCTTTCAGCTCTCATTGCCCCTATCATAGGCATCGTTTGGTGATTAAGGTTAAAGTGACACAACTAAGAGGATATGCTTGACAAGTTATAAATTGAAGTCCCATGCCCCTTACTTACGAAGACCGATCCTCATGCTACTCAACTTTAGTCACGAGCAAGCTCTTGTCATTGTAAGTACATATGTATCATATAGAACCGCCAACGGGGTACCCCTTGCACATGACACATGAGCTATCACATAATCAAAATGACAAGGGAAGCGGACAATGAGCATCTCAGTGATCTTTTTATTTGCTATTTGCATAGGTTTTTATTGAGGATGCTTCATAGAATGCTCATTATGGTTATGCTGCAAGTTTCCACCATGATTAGGCTAGCGGCCCAGATATTTCTCTAACACATATACGAACTCCATGATCTTACAAGTTCCACTTTTATTTCACACCGCCGGGATCCATAAGCAAAAAACATGATATCAACTAGGTACAAAGTACCAATGTAGTGTTGAAAGCGTTCCCCATGATACATGGTTCTGCTAACTTCAACTCATAAAGCGCAAGCATATACGCAACAAAGAAGGACCCAATGGTTCAAGTTTATTAAATGCAAGAAAGTAAAGTGTGCCATCAAGTTCGTGAGAGCTTTAATCACTAATTTTCACATAACAAGTTTAATTTGGAAGGTAGATAAAAACATGAATTTACTTGGAATAGCAATAATGCTAATAGGTAGGTATGGTGGACACAAATGGCAAAGGTTTTGGTTTAAGGATTGGATGGACGAGAAGAATTCCCTCTTAGTACAGGTTTTTGGCTAGCAAGGCTGGGTAGCAAGTACAAGAGTTGAAGGAAACACGCAAACATACAAGCGATAAAAACAAACATGCAATCTTCCTTGGAAGCACAAAGGATCTTAACCAAAGAATACTAAACTTATGAGCAAATCAAGAATGAAAGATGATGAAATTATATTTCTTTAGAGTACTTTTATCTTTTTCATTCAACTCTCAAAAATAGTGTTGCTACAGACCAAGCCAGGTTTGCCAAAACCAACTAAATTAACTCAATAATCCCAAAGTGATACCAATACTAACAACAAGATCAATCATATAACCACGAATTGAAAACTAATATAAGATATGCAAAAGAGTAAATGATAGAACTTCTCATTAATATTCCATAACGACAAATCACACCAAGGGATACATATCTAACGAGAGAGGGGACACTTCTGAAAGAACATTTCATGTTTTCCTATGTTTTGCGTGTTAGATAACAATACTATGGAGACTTTTCATGTGCGCTAAGTGTGTGCAGGAAGTTTTGAGGGGGGCCAGATAATCCGCCCCACCAAGGGCCGGATAATCCGGCCTACCTCATCGCTCAAAGGAAGCCACAGCACGTCGCTCGGTGTCCAGTCGGATTTTCTCTCGGAAAATCCGAACTGGGGCGGTTTTTCCTCCCCAGGCCAGATAATCCGGGTGTCGCACGGGCCGGATAATCCGGCCCCCAGTTTTCGAGCAAAAGGGGCCAAGGCGCGTCGCTCGGTATCCGGTCGGATTTTCTCCCGGAAAATCTGAACTGGGGCGGTTTTTCCTTCCTAGGCCGGATAATCCGGCCCTCGCATATGGCCGGATAATCCGGCCCCCAGAAGTTGATCAAGGGCAATCTCGGCGCGACGCTCTGATTAGGTCGGACTTTCTGCCGGATATTCCGAGTCTGGGCGGTGTTTTCCCCAGGCCGGATAATCCGGCCCTCACTTGGGCCAGATAATCCGGCCCCCAAAGTGTGCAACGACTGGTTTTTGAAGGGGGTGTATAAATACCCCTTCTTCCCCAACGTTCAGAACACTTGATTCATTCGAAATTGACCAAACATTGTGCAAGAGCTCTCATTCTCGATCTCCCACTTCAACCACCCGAAGGTCTTGATCTTTGGTGGAATTGAAGGAGGAGAAGTTCATCATCATCATCAAGAATCAAGCGCTTCAACTCCTCTCCATTCACTTGGAGAAATCCCTGATCTAGTATTCTTGTCAATACCTAGATCTTGTTTATTGTATTTGATAAGTTTGTTCTTGTGGCAGCTTGTTGTCATTTCGGGAGCCTCCAAGTTGTTGTGGAGTTGTTGCCCCGCTAGTTGTGTAAAGGCACCGGTGCCTGCCTCGAAGGGTACCTATAGTGGAAGGTGGATCAGGCATGTTGTGGCGAGATCCATCGGAGAACAGGGTGAGGCCTTTTGTGGCGTGGTGGTCTTAGTACCGCCCACCCCTCCAACGCAGACGTACTTTCCTTAACAAGGAAGGAAGTACGGTCAAACAAATTCTGTGTCTCCACGTGCTTCACTTTGGTTTACTCGTTCCTGTTCCACTCGCTCTTTACTCGCTAGTAGATAGGTTTGCATATAGGGAAATTCCACCTAATAGTTTATCTAGAGAATTTACCCTTTGTGCTAAGCCTAAAACTGAAAAAGAATTAAAAATTGGTGTAGCACCTATTCACCCCCTCTCTAGGTGCCCATATGATCCATTTCAATTGGTATCAGAGCCCTGGCTCTTAATTCGGGCTTAACCACCTAAGAGTAGTATGGGTACCAAGGATGATGGAAATGAGGCTGTGGATAAGGTCACAATGGATGATCTCAAGTCGTTGGAAACAACCTTGTTGAAATCCTTTGAGGCTAAGATGGAGGAGATGAATCAAATGATTGCTCGCCTTACATCATCCATAGCCCCATCTCCATCCTCATCTAAGGAAAAGGGTAACACCGGATCCAAGGATGATGATGTGGAAGGTGAAAAACTTAATGGTTCCACCTCCAAGAAGGGAAGTGGTAAGGAGGAATATAGAGAGGTTCGCCACGTATATTCCCCTGACCCATCTATCCCTCATCCTCATATAAACAATAGGGGTGATCCACCCAAGCTCACTACATCCTCTTTTAATCAATGACAATTCCTAATGAAATCTCCTATTTGTAGCTCCTCTATTGAATTGTGGAGGATTATTAAAGAAGGTCTTCATATTGGAGATCAAACCAATCTAACGAGAAGAGAAGTTGTGGATAGCCAGTTGAATGCCACCGCTCTCCACATGATACAGCTGGGTGTGGGTCCCAAGGACATGCCACACATTGAACATCTCAACACAGCTAAAGAGGCCTGGGATGCTCTTACGGATCTTTTCGTTGGAAATGAAAGCATGAGAAGAAACAGGTATGATGCCTTTAGTAATGAAGCTGAGGGATTCTACATGATGGATGGTGAAAACCATAAGGACATGTATAAAAGACTCAAGGGCATCGCAACAACATTTCGAAAGCATGGGGCCACTCACATTGATGATGCTTGGATAAAAAGAAAATATGTGAGTGCCTTAATGCCTTTCGAGCCAACAGATTTGAAGAGCCTGCAAGGTATACACAACTATCATCAAATGACATCCAACGAAGTCATGCCAGAAATGGCGTCATTTAAAGTGGCGGCAAAGAATGCTGAAGATGCCCATGCTCGGGCCATTGGGATGCAAAAGGGTGTCAATGTGGCTCTCAAAGCCAATGTTGTTGAGCAAGAGGAAGATGAAGGAGCTTTTGAGGGGGTATCCATGGACTGCCCTGATGAATTCAAACGTGCTCATGGTGAGTACATGGCATTTTATGCAAGGAACTTTTGGAAGGACCCTGCCAAAGCCAAGTCTAAACTTGAGCGCAAGAACGGGTCAAATGGAAGAAGAGAAAATGGCCCAAGATTGAGAACTTGCTTCAACTATGGAGATAGAATGCACTTTGTAGCTGAGTGCCCCTATCAAAATAGAGAATACAATGGTGGCAGGCTTAGTCTTAAAGAGAAATCGAAAGCACCTAAGAAGAAGCCATTTATTAAGAAGAATGGTTCTTTCAAGAAGCAACCCAAGATTGTCTTGGTAGCTCAAGAGGAATACTCCTCCGCAAGTGAAGATGAAGAGGATGATGATAGTTCCCGCGAGGTGGCTGCTATTGCCACCACATCGACTCCCTCATCTCTCTTCGACTTGCCGAACAAGAACGCCATCAACAACAACGCCACTTGTCTAATGGCAAGAGGGTCCGAGGTATCAACTTCTAGCTCTTCATTTCCTAAGACTAACATAATTTTGGATATGGATGATCATGACAGTCTTAAAATGAAAGAAGAAGTTATTGCCTTGGATACTTTTTTCACTAACCTACAAGGTGAGCAAAAACTCCATTTTGATGCTCTTATGAGTCAACTTGCTCAAGCCGGAGATCTTCTTGAAGAAAAGGGCAGAATTGAACGAGAGGATGCCCTAGAGATAGCTTCTTGAAAGAATTCCTTGGAAGAGGAAGAGGAAGCTCGAGTATCTTTGGAAGAAAGACTCGAATCCCTTGAGGAGTCACAAGAAGAAGTTGTAGCTCAGCTCATTAAAGAACGTGACCATGCTCTTGGTAAGGTAAAGAAACTAAAGAAAGAAAAGATTGACTTTGGGGTTGTTCATGCTAGACTTTTGGAGAAGTTTGATAATCTTGAAAGTGCTCACAAGGCATTGAAGAGTGATCATTCTACTTTAAATGAGTCTCATGACCAGCTCCAAACTCAATTGAAACGGTATGATGTGCCAAGTACCTCCACTTCATCCTCTAGAAAAGAAGATCTTGCAAGAAGTTCTCAACACAAAGGTAAAGGGGTTATTGATGAGATTCTGAGCAGGCAAAGGACAAACAATAGTAAAGAAGGTCTTGGTTACATACCCAAGACAAAGAGCAAGAAAAACAACAACAATAAGAAGAGCAAGACTGCTCAATCAAAGACTAGCAACATTACCAATGACAAGACTAATTATGATTGTTTTGAAGGGATCAACAATCCTAACTTTGAACTATATTGTGATTATTATGGTGATGTTTATGCTAGTTATGTAGGCCCTTATGGTTGTTACATTCCTTGGTCTATTTGGTTTCCCAAGACCCTTGTTACTAACATGAGAGGACCCATTGAAAAATGGGTACCTAAAACCAAGAAGTAATTTTCTTGCAGGGCTATGCTTCCGGTGGTTCTAAATAGGTACTCAATAGCGGTTGCACGAGTCATATGACCGGAAGCAAGGAGATCATCACGGAGATGCGGCCAAACCTTGATCACACAACCGTCTCCTATGGTAACAAGTTAAAATCTGAGGTATTGGGTCTCGACAAAGTTGTGGTGGCTCACGATATCTCTCTCGTGGACGTCATGCTTGTTGAGACCCTCGGGTACAACTTACTTTCAGTCCGTGCCCTTGGTAAGATGGGCTTTGCAGTTTATATTGATGCTGATTTGGTGGTACTCTTGTGGAGCAAGTCTCTAAAAGTCACTTTCGTGGGATATGTCGAAAACGACCTGTACGTGGTGGACTTTTCGGGGAAAACCACTACAGACCCGATGTGTCTTTTCGGAAAGGCTGACGCGGGTTGGCTATGGCATCTGCGACTAGCCCACGTCAATATGAGAACTTTGCAAAGTCTCCACAAGGGTGGCCACATTCTTGGACTAAAAGAAAATGTCTCTTTTGCCAAAGATCGTGTTTGCAGGGCGTGTGTTAAAGGGAAAATGCATGACTCACCTCATCGAAGGAAAACCATTATCTCTTCAAAAAGGATTTTGGAGATCCTTCATGTGGACCTCTTCGGACCTCCATCTCATGCAAGCCTCGGTGGGAAGAAGTATTGTCTAGTGATTGTTGATGATTACTCAAGATACACTTGGGTTTACTTCTTCACGTTGAAGAGTGAAACTCAACAAACTGTCATCGACTTTGCCAAGGAGGTTCAACGTCAACACAACGTCCCCATTCTGGCTATAAGCAGTGATAACGGCTCTGAGTTCAAGAACTACATCTTAAATGAGTTCCTAAGTGAAGAGGGGATAAGACATCAATATTCCGTTGCGTACACCCCTCAACAAAATGGTGTAGCCGAGAGGAAGAATCGAACTCTTATGGATATGGCAAGATCAATGTTAGCCGAATTTAAATATCCATATAACTTCTGGGTTGAAGCAATCTCTACTACTTGTCACTCATCCAACCGATTATACCTCCGTAAGATCTTGGACAAGACTCTGTATGAAATACTTACGGGTAACAAGCCAAACATCTCATACTTTCGGGTATTCATGTGTAAGTGTTTTTTTCTTATTAAAGGAGTTCGTTTATCTAAGTTTGAATCTAAGGCTTTAGAAGGTATTTTTATTGGTTATGGTGCCGAATCCCACACTTATAGAGTCTACAATAAGCTCTCCAGAACTGTTGTAGAATCTTGTAGTGGGGTGTTCCAAGAAAATGAAGGTTCCCGTGCGGAGCAAGTTGGTGTTTGTGATGCAGATGTTGAAATACCCCAAGATGCCATAAGAAGAGTGGGCTTGGGATTTTTCTGCCCCATTGAGGAACCCCTTGTGGCGGACCGGGAAGTACAATGCTCTACTCATATAGATCCCTCATCTACACATGCTCAACATGTTCCAACAACGGGGGCAACTTCTACACCATCTCCATCAACTGCTGAAGGTCAAGATGTTCCAGAAAGCTCCAGGCCGGATTTTCCGGTTGACACCGGATTATCCGGCCACCCCGCTCCAGCTGACCATGTTGCTCCTGGTGGTGAAGATTCCAACACAAGCTCCAGGCCGGATTTTCTGTCTAGCTCCGGATTATCCGGCCCCTCACCAGTTCAAGCAAGTCCCAGGCCTCCTGATGAAGCTGCTGCAAGTACTCCCAGGTCAGATTATCCGGCCTCTCCATCGGCCGGATTATCCGGCCCTGACTCTCTAGTTCTGCAGCCTCCTGTTACGGCTACGGACTCACCTCAAGGGCACGTGTCTCCACCACCTTCTACTAATGTTCCAGTTACTGATCAAGGTCAAGAAAATGCTTCCAATGAAGACTCAAGTGATGAATCTCCTCCTCCAAGAGACAACAAACTTATTGAACTTTGTCACAAGGCTCGGGCTGACCGTAACCTTGAGTTGAGGGGTCACACTCTCGACAAGGTTGTTGGTGATCTTCGACGAAGGGTTTCTACAAGAAGAGAATTGGCCAGTTTTGGTGAGCATCAAGCTCATATCTCCATGGTGGAACCTAAGAAGGTCTTTGAAGCTCTTGAAGACCCAGACTGGGTTGTTGCTATGCATGAATGATTGAATAATTTTGAGCGCAACAAAGTCTGGAAACTCGTGGAGAAACCCAAAGAGTGCCGCAATGTTATCGGCACCAAGTGGATTTTCAAGAACAAGCAAAATGAGAATGGCATTGTTGTGAGGAACAAGGCAAGACTTGTGGCACAAGGGTACTCTCAAGTTGAGGGCATCGACTTCGGCGAGACCTATGCTCCAGTGGCTCACCTTGAGTCCATCCGTATCCTTCTTTCTTATGCTGCACATAACAATTTTAAGTTGCAGCAAATGGACGTCAAGAGTGCCTTCCTTAACGGTCGTCTACATGAGTTGGTATACGTAAAGCAAACCCCGGGGTTTGAGGATCCTAACTTTCTGAACCATGTCTACAAACTCGATAAGGCACTCTATGGCCTTAAACAAGCCCCACGTGCGTGGTATGAGCACCTTAAAGAGCTTTTGTTAGATCGTGGCTTCGAAGTTGGGCAAATCGACCCCACTCTTTTTACTAAGAAGGTTAAGGGGGAGCTATTCGTATGCCAACTATATGTAGACGATATCATCTTTGGTTCTACTAACAAAGCTTTTAACGATGAATTTTCAAAGCTTATGACTGACAGGTTTGAGATGTCTATGATGGGGGAATTACGGTTCTTTCTTGGATTTGAGATCAAGCAACTTAGAGAAGGAACCTTTATTAATCAAGCAAAGTACATCCAAGACATGCTCAAGAGATTCAAGATGACGGATCTAAATGGTGTCGCCACTCCAATGCAAACAAAATGTCATCTTGAACTTAACCCTCATGGTAAAGATGTGGACCAAAAGATATACCGATCCATGATCGGCTCTCTTCTTTACCTCTGCGCATCTAGACCCGATATAGTGTTGAGTGTGGGGGTGTGTGCAAGGTATCAAGCAGCTCCTAAAGAAAGCCACTTAGTGGCGGTCAAGAGGATCTTTCGATATTTGGTTCATTCCCCTAACTTTGGTCTTTGGTATCCCAAGGGCTCCAATTTCTCTTTATGTGGTTATACTGACTCAGATTGGGCTGGTGATAAGGATGATCAGAAATCCACTTCTGGAGCTTGTCAGTTCTTGGGAAGATCTCTTGTATGTTGGTCCTCCAAAAAGCAGAATTGTATATCTCTCTCCACCGCCGAAGCTGAATATGTTGCTGCTGCCAGTGCTTGCACTCAATTATTGTGGATGAGGCAAACTTTAAAGGAATACCGTGTCAATTGTGACAAAGTGCCTCTTTTATGTGATAATGAAAGTGTAATCAAAATTGCGTACAATCCTGTTCAACACACAAGGACGAAGCATATTGAGATTCAGAATCATTTTATTCGAGACCATGTTGCTCGCGGCGATATTGATCTATCCTTTGTGAGCACGAAGAACCAACTGGCGGATATTTTTACAAAGCCACTTGATGAAGCAAGATTCTGCTATTTGAGGAATGAGCTACATATCATTGATTCCGGGAGCTTGTCTTGATTACCCATGCACTCACTCGTACATCTCAATCCTTCTTTGGTCTAGGTGTGGGCATGGATATAGGGGGAGTGTGGTCCTAACTCATTGGGCTAACCCTCCCCCCATAATGCCAATAGCAATATAAATCATTTCTCTTAATATCATGTTGTGATATGTGAGCTTATTGATGAGTATTGGTCGTGAACCCAAGATATATCTTCGCGGTGTCACACCATACACTCCAACAAGGTGGCTTCAGCCACCGCCCTCTCCCTTGAGGAGAATTGGATCTTTTTGGCTGTTATTTTCTCTCTCATGTTCTTATGGGAATCACACTCAATATTGGCTTTTATTTGATTTGGATTTTACAATTTTGAGTGTCTAGTACCATCTCAGTTTGGCTCTCTTAATCCTAAGCCTTCCCTACCACTAAGCCATATATTCTTGCAGACAAGTCCCTTGTACACCTTGTGGGGGTGTTGTTTGGGGACGCGCGGGCCTGGTTCTATGTATAATAGAATCCCAGATTTTAGGTCGAATAATCCGGCCCAAGTGTTGGCCGGATAATCCGGCCCTGGCGGATTTCATCTTAAAGGGCAGGGCTCGGGGGAAGGGCTCATAACGAGCAGCACTTCTCCCCCAGCCCTCTCCTCCTCCTCAGCCGCCGCCTACCGCCCCTCACCCTCCTCGGAGCCTCTCCGGCCACCGGATTTTCCGGGCCTCCCCGGATCTTCTTCTCCGTGCCTCCAGGTACCTTCTCCTCCGCGTTCTTCCTCCAATGAGTGAGGGTAACTCCCTCTCTCCCCATCTTTGGCTAGATGTGTAACTTGTTGGGTGGAACGTTGTCTAGAGGGATGTGTTTTCGCATAGAAATCATAGTCTTACAGTTTCTAGGCCCGATCTACTTTTTTGCATTCAATCTAGGTGGAATCGAAAATTTCTGCCAGGGCCGGATTATCCGCCCCTGGCCAGACCGGATAATCCGGCCTGACAGATTCGATTCTGGTTCAGTTTCACTATGGAATATGCATTGAGTAGTTTTGTCCTATGAACTTTTTGACTACTTTTTCCATGCTCTCTCCTGGACTTGTGTGTATGCTTATCCCCTTGCTATCGCCCTTATTCTCCTCACAGGTGGTTCCGGTGTTCCCAAGACCTACCGCTGTCCTTGCACCAAATACTTTCGGGACGACGGACAAGGTAACTTAGTGGACGAAGTTGAATTGAGGAGAAGGAAGAACGAAGAGAGGCGCATGGCTGAACAATCAAAGAGGACTAGGAAGGGGGTGTCCAAGAGGAAGGGAAAGGAGCCCAAGATCAACTACATGACTTTGGATGCGGTCTCCTATTCCGCCATCCATCACCGTGACTTGTTTGCTAAGCTGCCTCGTGATGATGAGCTGGGGGATAATCGTTTTTGGTGTGCAGAACAGAAGGGGATATATGAAGACATCTATGTCAGGCTGAACATTAGGCCTATGCACCCACTGGTACTTGCTGATGCTTTGGAGAAGGCGCATCTTGTGGATGCGATGTATGTGGCTGAGAGGATGGGGCTGCACCATCTCATGTCTCTCCAGTGCTCCTTTGACTCTGAGGTGGTGAAGCAGTTCTTCTCCACTTTGGTGATTTGTGGGGATGAGCGTCACACTATGAAGTGGATGACTCATGACAGGCCCATGACTGCTGATTTTCACGTGTTTGCTGAGATTCTGGGGTACTCCTTCCGCAGCAGGGATAGAGCCAGGGCCACCGCATCATCACTCAGCTGAAGCCCAACAAGGATGCAACTCTCTCTCCTTGCACTGTGGACAATGGCATTGTGGGTACTATGGCTGGTCTTGCTCCCATCTATACTACATTGGTGGGTCTCTTCCGTGACTCTATTACACCGAGTGGGGCAACAATGATAGCATCCGTGGTCACCTTGTTCAGCTACTTCAATTCTCTCATGAGGTTGCCTCCTGCGAGGACGAGTTAGTGCAGTACAGGCTGGATGTCATGGACTTCATTTACCATGAGCTGTGTGATGCTATGTTCAACCATCTGTCCATTCCCTATGCACCCTACATTATGATGCTCATCCGTCACCTGCTTCCCGCTGAGGAGTTCCACATCAACTCGGTGCACAAGGCCAAGAAGATCTACAACAAGGTTCGGAAGACCTCTCACCCCTCCTCTGCTCCTGAGGGTCTCATGAGGGATGCTCGCAGGCCCCCTGTACCTCCTATTGCCCGCGAGATCAAGCAGCTGAACTGGTTCCAGCGTCACATTCTCTGCATGGGCGTGCACATGCGCAAGGGTCAGTACGAGGCTTACAAGCAGCGCCATGAGATGGCTCACTCCCAGCAGCTCATTCTCCACCACGTGTCCGACGCTTCGGGTGCTCCTCCGGCTCCTACACCTCCCACTCCGTATGCTCGGTGGAACTCTTCCTCCGGGTTGAACTATGGTGAGCTAGAGCGTCACGTGTTCCCTTCTGCGCCTGCTGATGATGATGAAGATGAGGAAGGTGACACTGAGGAACTTGAAGATGAGGATGTGGAAGAGAATGAAGAAGAGGACGAGGACGAGGACTACAATGAGTGATCCCATGGGGCGCTAGCATCGCTCTTCTCCCTTTTTGGTGTCTCGATGCCAAAGGGGGAGAAGTAGTTGTTGTAGATATGCCCAAGAGGCAATAATAAAAGTGGTTATTATTATATCTTTGTTTTTATGATGAATGTTTACATCCCATGCTATAATTGTATTATAAGGAAACACTCATACATGTGTGTTTTGTAAACATAAAAGAGTCCCTAGTAAGCCTCTTATGGAACTAGCTTGTTGATTAAATGATGATCATGGTTTCCTGATCATGAACATTGGATGTCATTAATAACAAGGTTATATCATTAGGAGAATGATGTGATGGACACACATCCATAGTAAGCGTAGCATAAGATCAAGTCATTAAGTTCGTATTGCTGTAAGCTTTCAAATGCATAGTAACCTAATCCTTCGACCATGAGGTTATGTTAATCACCATCACTGGATGGGTACTTTGATGACATCAAACACCGCTTCGTAACTGGGTGGTAATAAAGGTGTCATTGGGTATTCTAAAAGTATGTGTTGAAGCGCATGGACCAAGATTGGGATTTGTCCATCCATATGACGGAAAGATATGCTCTGGGCCCTCTCGATGGAATGTCATCTAGTTAGCTTGCAAGCATGTGACTAGGTCACAAGGGATGACATAACATGGAACGAGTAAAGAGTACTTATCAGTAACGAGGTAGAACTAGGTATGGAGATACCGACGATCAAACCTCGGATAAGTAGAATATCACGTGACAAAGGGAATTGGTTTCGTATGTTAACGGTTCTATCGATCACGAAGTCATCGTTGAGTATGTGGGAGCCGTTATGGATCTCCAGATCCCGCTGATGGTTATTGATTGGAGAGGTGTCTTCATCATGTCTGCATATTCACGAACCGTAGGGTGACACACTTAAGGTTCAAAGTTGTTTTAAGTAGATATGGAATATGCGTTGGAGACCGAATGTTGTTCGGAGTCTCGGATTGGATCCGGGACATCACGAGGAGATCCGGAATTGTCCGAAGAATAAGATTCATATATTGGGGATCATTTTCTAAGTTAGGAAATGTTCCGGAGTGTTTATATGGAGATTCTAGAAGGTTTCGGAATGTTCTGGAAGGTTCTAGAAGAGTTCTTGGTGTTTGCTTGAAAACCAAGAAAGGGTCAAGGAAACCTTGTGGGTGCTAGACACGGATTCGTGGGGGAGGAGGACTCCTCCCCCCTTCCCAACCTGCCGGCCAAGGAGGGGAGTCCTACTAGGACTCCCCTCCCCTGGCGCGCCTCCCTCCTTTAAATAGAAGGGAGGGGGCACCCCCTCCAAGCCATCTCTCATAACAAGCTCTAGCTGCCGCCTCTCTCCTCTTCCTTCGCTCTGCTCCGGCTTAGGCGAAGCCCTGCAGAATTCTCTCCTCCACCACCACCACCACACCGTCGTGCTGCTGGGATTCCATGGAGAAGATCTACTACCTCCGCTGCTCGCTGGAACAGGGAGAGGAAGGTCTGCTTCGACTCCGCACGTGTGACCGACCGCAGAAGCGCTGCCGGAACGCGGCGCCGGAAGGATCGTCCACACGATCTTGAGATCGGCAAGTGATCAACTACATCAACCCCGAGATCTAATCTCGTAACGCTTTCGGTTCTACGAGGGTTAGTACAGATCTATCTCGTTGCTCATGTCTAATAGATTAGATCTTGGCTTTTATCTAGATTAGATCTGGGTTTTGTTCGTTCTTGCGGTAGAATTTTTTTGTTTTCCATGCTACGAACCCATCAGTGGTATCAGAGCCTTGTCTATGCGTAGATCTATTGCACGAGTAGAACACAATGATGTTGTGGGCGCTGGTGCTCGTGCCATCTTTTGCTTTGTGTACTTTGCATCTTGCGGTATGGTGGGATGAAGCGGCTCGGGCTAACCTTACATGTCATCGCACATGAGACTTGCTCCACGCTTGACGTGTAACTTGCTTTGCACAAGTTGCTTTGCGGATGTCTGTCTCTCCCATCATAGTATAGATCCAATCTACACTTTGCACTTGATAGCACTTGTATCAACGTTGTGGTTCAGTTTCGTAGGTAAGATCCGTTCTTATTCGAAAGCCCCAAACCACGTAAAACTTGCAAAGAAAATTAGAGGCGTCTAACTTGTTTTTGCAGGGGTTTTGTGATGTGATATGGCCATCATGTGATTGTGATTATATTTGATGTATGCAATGATCCTTGTTGTAATATGGCAACCGGCAGGAGCCTAATGGTTGTCTTTAATTCTGTTAGGACCTGCGTGTCTATTCATCTTGTAATAGCTTTATTCCAAGTAGTTGTAATAGTTGCTGGTGATGATGGACAACCATGAAGCAGCGCCACTGACCTTGACGCAATGCTGGTGATGATGGAGATCATGTCCGTGCTTTGGAGATGGAGATCAAAGGCATAAGAAGAAAGGGCCATATCATATCACACTAATTATGAATTTCCTGTGATGTTAATCCTTTATGCATCTTGTATTGCTTAGATCGCGACGGTATAATTATAAGATGATCCCTCTCACTAAATATCAAGTAATAAAGTGTTCGTCCTTAGTTGGCACCGTTGCTAAGACTCGTCGTCTCGAAGCATCTCGTGATGATCGGATGTGATAGATTCTACGTGTGCATACAACGGGTGCAAGCCAGATTTGCACATGCGGAAACTAAGGTTAATCTTGACGAGCCTAGCATGTACAGACATGGTCTCGAAACACGGAATACCGAAAGGTAGAGCATGAATCATATAAGTGATATGATGAACATGAAGATTGTTCGCCGATGAAACTACATCTTCTCTCGTGAAGATCGGACTTGGTGTAGTGGACTTGGTTCGTGTAATCACTAAGACAATGTGAGGGATGTTGTTTTGAGTGGGATTTCACCTAGTTAATTTAAGAATTAAAGTAGAACTCAATTTATCATAAACTTAGTCTAAACTACTTGGAAATTTGTTGTAGATTATGGCGAATATCTCCATCAATTTCAATGCGTTCCTAGAGAAAGAAAAACTTAAGAACAATGGAAGCAACTTCACGGACTGGCTCCATGGTCTGAAGATTGTCCTTAGGGCTGGTCAGATGACCTATGTGCTCGAAGCACCGCTAGGTGTGCCACCGATGACGTAAAGAATGTTTACGCCACTCGGAAAAATCATTACTCCACAGTTCAGTGTGCCATCCTGTACGGTTTAGAAACGGAGCTCCAGAAGCGTTTTGAGCACCACGACCCGTTCGAGATCATTAACAAGCTCAAGCTCATTTTTGAGACTCACGCGGCCATGGAGAGCTATGAGGCCTCCGAGAAGTTCTTTACCTGCAAGATGGAAGAGGGAAGCTCCGTTAGCGAGCACGTGCTCACCATGTCTGGGCACGCAAACAAGCTCCAAGAGTTGGGGATAACGATTCCTAATGAGTTAGGGATTCACCGTGTCCTCCAATCACTGCCACCGAGTTATAAGAACTTTGTGATGAACTACAATATGCACTGCATGAACAAGACGTTGCCTGAACTATCGTCCATGCTGAAAACTGCTGAAGTGGAGATAAAGAAGGAGCACCAAGTGTTGATGGTCAATAATACCACCAATTTCAAGAAACAGGGCAAGCCTAAGAAAAAGGGCAACTTCAAGAAGGACGGCAAGAAAGCTGCCGCACCTGCTAAGAAGCCCAAGGCTGGTCCTAAGCCTGAAACTGAGTGCTTCTACTGCAAGGGTGCTGGTCACTGGAAGCGTAACTGCCCCAAGTACTTGGCAGATCTGAAGAACGGCAACATCAAGAAGAAAGGTATATTCGATATACATGTTATTGATGTGTGTCTTACTAGTAGTCGTAGTAGTGCCTGGGTATTTGATACTGGTTCGGTTGCTCATATTTGTAACTCGAAACAGGAGCTGCGGAATAAACGAAGACTGGCAAGAGACAAGGTGACGATGCGCGTTGGAAATGGCTCCAAGGTTGATGTGATCGCCATCGGCACGCTCCCTCTACATCTACCTTCGGGATTAGTTTTAAATTTAAATAATTGTTATTTGGTGCCTGCGTTAAACATGAACATTATATCTTGATCTTGTTTATTGCGAGACGGTTACTCTTTTAAGTCTGAGAATAAAGGTTGTTCGATTTATATGAGTAATATCTTTTATGGTAATGCACCTGAGATAAATGGTTTATTCTTATTTGAATCTCGATAGTAGTGATACACATGTTCACAACATAGATGCTAAACGAATAAAATTGAATGATAATTCTACCTACATGTGGCACTGTCGTCTTGGTCACATTGGAGTGAAGCGTATGAAGAAACTCCATTCTGATGGACTTCTTGAATCACTTGATTTTGAATCACTTGAAAGATGCGAAGCATGTCTAATGGGAAAAATTACTAAGACTCCATTCTCTGGAATAATGGAGCGAGCTACGGACTTATTGGAAATAATACATACCGATGTGTGCGGTCCAATGAGTATAGCATCGCGTGGTGGATATCGTTATGTTCTCACTTTCACGGATGACTTAAGTAGATATGGGTATGTCTACTTTATGAAACATAAGTCCGAAACATTTGTGGTTGTTTGAGACTTTATGTGGTTGTCTGGATTATGCCTATGGTCTTCATATCATGGATTATGCTTTTGGATCTATCTATTCATATCCTATTGCTGGAGGTTTATCACGGAAGGCGCGCTCATAATGGTTATCCGGTAATAATTGTGACTTATGTCAAGGGTGCCTACTCTCTACTTCGGTGGTATGTGTTTATTGCTCTTATGTCTATGGAATAGATTCACCTATTTCTGTGCATTTGTATTCCAATGCAAAACTCTATTATGCACACATTGAGGGGGAGTCCCTTTCATAGTTATCACTATTTTTCTTGTGTCTTTCTCCTGCAAATCCTGGTATTGTCATCTAACACCAAAAAGGGGGAGATTGAAAGAACATTTCATGTTTTCCTATGTTTTGCATGTTAGATAACAATACTATGGAGACTTTTCATGTGCGCTAAGTGTGCATGAAGTTTTGAGGGGGCCCAGATAATCCGCCCCACCAAGGGCCGGATAATCCGGCCTACCTCATCGCTCAAAGGAAGCCAAGGCGCGTCGCTCGGTGTCCAGTCAGATTTTCTCCCGGAAAATCCGAACTGGGGCGGTTTTTCCTCCCTAGGCCGGATAATCCGGGTGTCGCACGGGCCAGATAATCCGGCCCCCTGTTTTCGAGCAAAAGGGGCCAAGGCGCGTCGCTCGGTATCCGGTCGGATTTTCTCCTGGAAGATCTGAACTGGGGCGGTTTTTCCTCCCTAGGCCGGATAATCCGTCCCTCGCATATGGCCGGATAATCCGCCCCCCAGAAGTTGATCAAGGGCAAGCTCGGCGCGACGCTCTAATTGGGGTCGGACTTTCTGCCGGATATTCCAAGTCTGGGGCTGTGTTTTCCCCAGGCCGGATAATCCGGCCCTCACTTGGGCCGGATAATCCAGCCCCCAAAGTGTGCAACGGCTGGTTTTTGAAGGGGGTATAAATACCCCTTCTTCCCCAATGTTCAGAACACTTGATTCATTCGAAATTGACCAGACATTGTGCAAGAGCTCTCATTCTCGATCTCCCACTTCAACCACCCGAAGGTCTTGATCTTTGGTGGAATTGAAGGAGAAGTTCATCATCATCATCAAGAATCAAACGCTTCAACTCCTCTCCATTCACTTGGAGAAATCCCTGATCTAGTATTCTTGTCAATACCTAGATCTTGTTTATTGTATTTGATAAGTTTGTTCTTGTGGCAGCTTGTTGTCATTTCGGGATCCTCCAAGTTGTTGTGGAGTTGTTGCCCCGCTAGTTGTGTAAAGGCGCCGGTGCCCGCCTCGAAGGGTACCTATAGTTGAAGGTGGATCAGGCCTGTTGTGGCGAGATCCATCGGAGAATAGGGTGAGGCCTTTTGTGGCGTGGTGGTCTTAGTACCGCCCACCCCTCCAACATAGACGTACTTCCCTTAACAAGGAAGGAACTGCGGTCAAACAAATCCTGTGTCTCTGCGTGCTTCACTTCGGTTTACTCGTTCCTCTTCCACTCGCTCTTTACTCACTAGTAGATAGGTTTGCATATAGGGAAATTCCACCTAATAGTTTATGTAGAGAATTTACCCTTTGTGCTAAGCCTAAAACTAAAAAAGAATTAAAAATTGGTGTAGAACCTATTCACCCCCCCCCTCTAGGTGCCCATACGATCCATTTCAACTTCCATAATGCAAACCATCCTACATAATAACTTCTCTATTCATGATATGACTATACTAAAAAGGTAAAAAGATAGAAGATAGTGATGTGATACCGCGGCACTCCCCCAAGCTTGGAACAAACCAAGGGGATGCCAAAACCTGATGAAGAATGACTCCTTCGGTGGTTGTGGTATCCTCTCAATGAGCTTTTTGATCAGTTTCCCCAAGTCCTCAATCTCGAAGGTGATAGTACGGATCAACTCCGAGTTGTGCTTAATACAGCTCATGATCATGTCGGGTTGCGAATCCCATCTCTTGCGATTCTTCCCCCACTTTACCTCCTTGAAGTCTTCTTTTCCTGCATGGCTAGAACGAGGCAAATCCCAATTGGAGGGTAGTTTCTCCTTGTGTATATTCTGGTATTGATGCTCATGGATAAGGGTATAGAAAGGATTCTTGGTGCGTGGACAAAGTGACCATGGATCTGAATACGGATGAGGAGGCTTCCCTCCAATTGACGAAATCTTGGCAGGGTTTGCCACCACTCCAATGCTTGCAATGGTAGCGCCAGTGTGCGGATGTTGGCCTTGCTTTGCCTCCTCTTCATATTCACTCTTGATCTCCTTCTCCTGCCCGGGGTCTTGGAGATCCTCCTCCATAGGCTCCTTTCCCTTATCCTTGGCGGACACCATTGTGCTTCTAAACTTTCAAGAATAATTCCTGGCAGAAATAGATCGAAACGAAAACATGACGAGAACACGATATACGAACCTCGGGGGATTCGGGGGATTATATATTACGAAGTTTTACAACAAAAGGAAGGTACTGGGAGAAAATGGGTCGGAGACGGAGTTCGAGGTGGCCACACCACCTGGTGGCTCGGCCAGGGGTGGGACCATGCCATAGGGTGGTGTGATCCACCCTAGCTCTGTTTCCGTCCCTCTTTCGCTTTTATGCCTTCCCCGTTGGATAAAATCTGCAAAAATATAACTGGACAGATCTTTCGCGGAACTTTTCTTACCAGAACTGTTACCTATTCGAAAATAGACTCTGCAGGTCTCTGAATTTGGCATTTAGTAGATTCTTCCGGAGTTACCACTTGAATATCATCAATATCTTCATCTTCATACACATATTGCTTGAGTCATGAAACCTGTCTCTTTCTTATGACACCATTTTCTCCACTAACCTGGAAATTTCTTTCACACAAAACTTCACACAGTTCTCATTAGCAACATTAGTGCATACGAGGTAATAAACCTTGTTGCATTCAATTTCAACTGATATCCATCAAAACATAAGCTACTATAGCAACTCCTTCTAAAAACCCAAAAAGAATCCAAAAAGGAAATCGTTTTAAGAAGCAAATGCAAGATTAGCAAAATCTATCAAAAAAGACCAGCAGGTAAAGATCAATTTTTTTCCAAATATTCTGTTACTCAAATCAAAAAGTGCAAAACTAACAAAAGTGAAATAACAACCTGGGGCAGAAGCACAAAAAATTACAGTTCAAACCAACATACAGAGATCTCTCACGAATTTTTACGGTGAAGCACAAAAATCTGTTTCAGGATAGCAACTTCCCCAAATATTACTTCTCTCTCATTAGAGGTTGATCTTGACACAAAAACCAAACAAAAAGGATAAGGAGAGGTTATTACCAAGGTAATAACTTCCAAGACTCAAATAAACAAAAACAAACTGAAAGCAAAAAATAAAATTGGGTTGTCTCCGAAAAAGCTCTTTCTTTATACCATTAAGATAGGCTTGATAATTTTGATGATGCTCACATAGAGGTATGAATTGAAGTGAAAAAGAGCATTAAGAAGCAAAAATACACATGTTTAAGTCTAACCCACTTCCTATGCAAGGGAATTTTGTAAACAAACAAGTTGTTGAAACCAGAGGCTGCAAGCATAGGAAGGCAAAACAGGTGCAACATAAAAACTTTCAGCATAAAACTAGGAAACTTGATATTATTGAGATGCATAATTACACTTTTCCCTCTCTCATAGTAACTTCCAGTATCATGCATAAACTTAAAAATATATCTATCACAAGAACCATCGCAGCAATGATCACTTAGTCTAACAGAAAACACATGAATAGTAGCTCTCATAACACTACTTTGTGAAACAATACTAGAAGGGTCCTTACAAAGGATAGTATGTCCCTCTTCTACATACTTAGTGACAAAGTCTTTCACATTTGCTATTATAGGCTCATCATTCATTTGTTTATCAAGTTCAACAGCTTTATTTGTACTTTCACTAACCATACTAGCTATCATAAAATGTTCCTTTATCTTAACTGGGAAAGGCATTTTCTCAATATAAGGCTTAGGTAAAACATGATTAGCAGTATAAACTTCAGTATTTCTTGCAGGAACACTCTTAGCAACATCTTTATATGGTTCATGATACTTATTCCACTTCTTTTTAGGCACTTCAATGTAGGAAGCAAAATCCTTAAAATAAGTTGCAATAGCTTGGGAGTCTAGACCATAAGCATTTTTAATATTTTGAAAGTCATTAGTTCCCATAAAAGATTCAATGCATTCATAATCATAATTTGTACCTGACTTTCTTCCTTTGTCATTCTCCCATGCTTCAGCATTGTATTGAATACGGTCCAGAAGATCCCATTTAGCTTCTTCTTCCATGCAAGTGAATGATCCAGCACAAGAAGCATCCAATAGATCCTTATCATGAAGAGAAAGCCTTGCATAAAAGTTATTGATAATAATATTGTTGGGGAGCTCATGAATGGGACATTTGAGCATTAGTAACTTCAATCTCCCCCAAGCTTGAGCTGTACTTTCTCCATCAAGAGGCCAAAAGTTGTATATTTGATTTCGATCTTTATGAATCTCACTCGGAGGATAAAATTTTGAATAAAAGAGAGGTACTATTTCCTCCCATTCAAGAGCTTGACCATTCTTTAGCATCTTATACCATTCCTCAGCTCTTCCTTTTAGTGATAATGAGAATAACTTCTTCTTAACTTGATCTGTAGTAATACCTGCACACTTGAACAACGCGCATAATTCGTGTATAAAAAGAAAATGATTACCGAGATGGACAATTCCATCTCCAACATAGTAGTTATCCATAACACGATCAATAATTCTTGTAGGTATCTTAAAAGCATCATTCTCAGTAGGTGGTGGTTCATCTACTACCTTAGTAGTGGTAATAGCATTACGAAACAAGAAACTCAGCGAATTCCCCATAATGGAAATAAAGCAACTAACAGCAGTAAACAATACTCATAGTAGAAATTTCCTTCACCAGTTCCACTCTCCAATAGCGCTTCACTCCCCGGCAACGACGCCAGAAAATAGTCTTGATGACCCACAAGTATACGGGGTGTATCGCAGTATTTTCGATAAGTAAGAGTGTCAAACCCAACGAGGAGTAGAAGGTGCTAGATAGTGGTATGGATCAGGAATTCTCTACAAATACTTACAAACGGATTTTTAGGGTTTTTTGATAATGCAAGTAAATAAAGTACGAGTAAATAAAAGACAATAAGAATAAATGCAGCAAGTGGCCCAATCCTTTATGTAGCAAAGGACAAGCCGGTTGTATTACTTAAGATTACCAAACATTCTCGAGGACACATGGGAATATTGTCAAGTGCTTTCGCTTCATATGGTTGATTTATCTTCTTTAGCTTGCTAAGTTTTGTGTGGGTGAACCTGTGCTAATGTACCGACCTTCCTAGGACTAATACATACTTGTGATTCTACCCCTTGCAAACATTCGTAAGTACAAGAAAGTAATTGAGGTAGAAACCTAACCACAACTTTAAACTCTAAGACCCTTACGTCCCTTGTGCAATGGTTTCCTAACGGGGGTTCATGTTTTTGTCACTCCGGCAACCCCTACGGTTAGTAGCCAAATACACAATGCATTCCCCTAGGCCCATATAGGTGAAGTGTCATGTAATCGATGTTCACATGACACCACTAGAAGAAGTACACCACAACCTAATTAACAAACTATTGAATCTCTCTCAACACAACTCCACTACTAACAACATGACTTCTCCCATGTCCTCAAGAACAAAATGAACTACTCACAAGACATCATATGGATCATGATCAGAGATGGAATAATGATGTATAACAATTATAACATAAATAATAGTTCAATGGTTGCACTCAATAGCATCAACTACAAAGAGTAATCAACACCGGGAAAGTTTCCCCTAAGAACTATGCAAGATTCAACCCAATTGTTACAACGAGTTGATGGTGGTGATGATGATGATGATCCTGATGAAGTCCAGCTTGATGGTGGTGTTGATGGCGACGATCTCCCCTCTTCGGGAAGGAATTCCCCCGGCGGAATTCTGTCTGCCGGAGAGATCTTTTTCTCTTGGTGTTTTCCGCCCCGCAGAGGTGGCAGAATCTTTCTGGGGTCGCTCCCCGAGTCTTAGGGTTTCGGGAGGATAATATATGCTAGAGGGGAGAGCTAGGGGTGGACCAGGGCGGCCACACCACCTGGTGGCGAGGCCTAGGCTGACCCGCGCCAGGGGGTGGTGTGGGCCCCCTGTGGCCCATCTCCACTCCCCCTTCTGGCTTTCTTCGTCTTCTAGTAAAATAGGATTTTCCATGTATTTTCTCGGATTTTCTGATCTTCGTGAATTTCGCCTCCAAACAGCCCCTTTTTCGTCAGAATCCTGACAGTAGCGGTCCATGCTCCAAAAGTCATCAACCATGCAAAAACAGATGAAATAACATAAGTATCATCTCTTAATATGAAATATATCAATGAATAACAGTAAATTATGATAAAGAATAGTGATGCAAAATGGACGTATCACTCGCCACACAGCGGTAATTTTATCTTGCCTGTTTGCTATATTTTTGGTACTCGTAAGCTACAAAATTGTTAGAATGTTACTCAATATCCTGCATGTTTTTGCCATTTTGTTTGGACCCCACATCTGGTAGGTCCTGTCCACATCATGGGCGCTCGCATGGGTCATGTAAACAGCTCATAGAGGATCCAACACTTACAATCTGACACCAAGCAAGGCTAAAGTGCGAGGTTTCCTTGTGTTACTTAGGCCAGTTTCTTGTCATATTAATACGTTGTATAACCTGCATGCCTTATAAGTTAGTAAGTCATTCTACCTAAAAGATTGCCATGACATTTGCATTCATGTTCTACTGTGTTTCTATCTGCAAATGCTTAATTCATAAAATGTCCATCTAGTTTGAATCATATATCTTGTCATTTTAATGCTATATTTTGGTGTTTTCACCTGCTTTCATCCTTCCAAACCAGCTATCTAGTTTGAATCATACATCTGGTAATTTTAATGCTATGTTTTTGGTGTTTTTCAAGAGTTTTCATCCTTCCAAACTAGCTAACTTGGTTTTAAATGTCACGCCTTAATGCAGAGAAATGACAATGGAGTACAAGGACTAGAGTTCCAACTGCTCAGCTTAGATTCTTCTAGCAGATTGACCAGGAGTCGCTCCCGCTCGAGAAGGATCTACTGTCAGCCTGAACATGCTACTATAAGTTCATACTTACTTTAAATGATCTCTACTTTATATAATACTACTTGTTTCCCTTGTTTTTTGTTTAAACCTCTTTCACCATATTTTAGCAGGCTGTAGTTAAAATCAAGCAGGAGTCCTCGGAAGGCGGGACTAAAAGTTGTGATCCCTCTTCCCATTCACATAGTCCACCTACAACAACTCCTGCAGGTGATAAATATGTAAAGGATGTATTGCACGCAGAAAGAAAGGGTGTAGCTACTCTTACATCTATAGCTGAACTATTGAAGAAGAGGACAGATGATACATTGAAGTGAGTCTCCATGTATTGATCTCTTATTGATGATACCGACACTTTGTTATCTTTCAGAATTTCAATCTTTTTATATAATCTATGGTAATAAAATTGTATTGTTGTGTAATAAGTAGTTTTAATTTCTACATGTTTATTAATTGATGTCTTGATATTCCTCCGTTCTGCCAAAATAGTAGGCGCTAGCAAAAAAGGCCAAAACAGTAATAGGCCAGAGCAGTAACATGCCGATTGAAACAACGTGTGCATGGACGACCCAAAACAAAAATTTAAAGGGGAGAACAGTAGAAGGCTAGAACAGTAAAAGTCCAGAATAGTAGAAGGCAAGAACAATAAAAGGCAAGAATAGTAGAAGGCCAGAACAGTGAAAGGCCGGAACAGTAGAAGACCAAACTGTGAAGGGCCTAAACAGTAGAAAGTCGGAACAATGAAAGGCATGAACAGTGGAAGACCAGAACCGTGAATGGCCTCAACAGTAAATGGCCAAAACAGCGAAAGTTTAGAACGGTAAAAGGCTAGAACAGTAAAAGTCCAGAACATTAAAATGCTAGTACGATGGCAGGCCACTACAGTAATAGGCCAAACTGTACCGGCCTAGATAGGAAAAAGCCCGAACTCTAAAGGGCCTAAAGAGTAACGGGGCGAAAATCTTAAAAGGCTGGAATAGTAACATGCTTGAATAGTAAAAGACTAGATTGGCACCAGGCGTGAACATTACCGGGCCGTCTTGGTGCAGGCCTCAAGTGGCAGCACAATGTTGGGGTAACTTGGGCCTCATGTAGTCTGAAATAGTGTCAGGCCCGAAAGTGTATGGGCTGCTGGCTACAGTACTGGGCCGATTCCAGACAGTGCAGGACAAAACAGTAAAGGGTCGTATTCCTATTGGGATCTCCACATGGGCCGGCCCATTTAATAATTAGTAGGCCTTCGCTGGGTTTGGCTTCTACCACGGTTTCTGGGACCGTTAATGATGGTAATCGGATGTTAACGATGGCTACCATATGGCAGATTGCGTGACATCAGCAGTCAGGGCAGCTGGGAAACAAATCTACCACATAACAAGTTTTTGTGGCCAAAGGGTGCGATCCGCCATGATCGGAAAAACCGTGGTTGATTCATTTGTGACAGGGCTTTTACCACGAAGGCCATCCATCATGAAAGACTTTTTAGCCACAAAAATGGGCCTTCAACCACGAAAATTGTCTGTTATAAAAGCCAACTTTTCTTGTAGTGCTGGCTTGATGACAGGGCTAAAGGTTTCATGAAAATCAATACCTTCACGCTGAGTAATCCACGAAGCACCCAACAAGCTCTGTATCATTCCAAGGAACCATCAGGCTTCATCTTGTGATGGTAGATCCACTTGCCGGTAACAATGTTAGCATTGCGAGGTGGATCAACAAGGTCCCAAGCGTTATTGGAGAGAAGAGTGCCATACTGCTCAACCATAGTGGAGCGCTAGTTCGGATCCTTGAGAGCACCACGATAGGCCTTCGGTATTGGAGATAAACCCTCAACATGAAGATCAAAAATCGTCTTTGGCTGCACAATGCCCCTCTTAGCATAAGTGACCATGGTGTGAGATGGTGGCGGAGGCGGGTCCCATAGACGACGGGTCCGAAACATGGCCCTCACAGGAGTCACTACCGCGGTAGAGAAACCGCCTGCGACAGAGCGCTCGGCAGGGACTACCGTTGTAGGGAAAATGCCCACGGCAGGACGCGCGCCAGGCAAGGCTGCAGGCGCTGTCGCGGGGGGCGAACGTGGCACGTCAGTATGCCGTGGTGCCACGGCAGGCGATGATGGTGATCGTGGCAATGTCGGTGGCGTTGCCTTGGTAGGCAACGGTGACCATGGGGAGGACGATGGCGGCGACTGTGGCGATGTCGCGGCAGGCGACATGGCCGCGATAGGCTGGGGTGGCACCGCGGTGGAGCCTGTGACCGGTAGTCCCATGACTAGCATGGTGAACCACGTCAATGACATCGTCTACTCAGTGACCTGCAAGAATTCATAAGTTTGCAGGGAAGAAGGAGGATATGGTGAGGACAAAGTGGAGCCAAAGGGAAAGGTGGACTCATCGAACACAACATGGGGGAGAGGATAATCTTCTAGGTGGAGAGATCAAGGAAGCGATAGCCATGATGTCGGGATGGATACCCATGGAACATGCAGGGCATAGGTGCATGTTAGGTTCATAGCATAGAAAATGAAAATTTTCCTACAAAGTGAATAACTAAGCACCAATATCTATCTACCTAGATACAATAAATGGGTGGATATACATCGATAGAGAACATACCCTTGACGAGCGATAAAGCATTCTTAACAAAATTTGATTTCATAGATGATGTAGTCATATACTTGTCGATCTCAAGATCGTGATGAAGTCCAGCAAGTCTAGCAGGTCCAGCACTAGTAAGTCCAGCAGGTCCAGCACCTACAAGTCGAGCACCGCAAAGCAGCGGTGCATCCGTGATCACACACACGTCTGATACCCTAACAACCTCTGTGTCCTCACTCCAGTGATGCAGCAGAAGTAGCAACTCCTTTCAGACAAAGCCACCGGGAACACGTATCTCTCTAATCCGAGACCATAGAGAATAAACTAGAGGGGGAGAGATATCCTTCACGAGGAGGTGTGAGAGTGGAGGAGGGGAGCTCCTTTTATAGGTGGCGGGGGCAGCCCCCAAGGCTCCATGCGCATGGGCATTGTGGTGCCCCCGCCTCTACCTCCATAATGGTGAGTGGAGATTCCACTAAGCCCACTCCCATTAAAACCAACTCCACTCACTTTGGATTAATTTTCCACCAAATTTAATGCAAGTTCTCATTAAAACTATTTTATTTATTTTATTTAGAATTTTGTTAATTACTTTAATTAACAAACATTCACATAAAACCCCCTACACATTTGAATATCACATGCGGAACCAGTTTCAACAATTTCAACCGAAACAATTCCGGTTTCCATCGAAATGATTCCAGTGCTTTCATAATCTTTATCTGAAACCTATTGATGAGTGCATATTTGCATCATGTTTTATATTATTATTTTGCATTGTATATGTAGGATCTTGGTATTTTACGGCGCTCGCGTGCACATTTTATGTCTGTTTTCACCAGGATCAGGACAGATGATGGATACAATGAACACAATTCTTGAAGCAATTGTATTGAGGAGAAAAGTAGTCAAAAACAACGTAAATCGCTTATTTGGGAAATATAAATAATACCCGAAGAAAACCCAAAGCAAACAAAGCACACAGATGGTTTAACAACAAACTATACAGCAGGAATAAATTTTCTAGTCGTATAGTTCCCGCCGTATAGTTGGCGCCGCCACCGCCTCCTCAAACAGTTTCACCTCGTGCAACTGGATCAGAGAGACAACATACAGAACAACCAAAAATCACCGAAACCTCACCTCCGGAAGGCATCTGGAGGGGGAACTCGTCCACCCAGGATCCATCTTCACCCTGCACAAATCCGGGAGGCTAAGGCATCGATCTTCATCATCAATCGCTACATCACCACCATCTCCATCCATCCCATCTACATATTGTCTAGATCTTGTTGTAATTTCCGTAATCGTTGTGGATTTATACAAGTACTATTCATCTATGATAGATTCCATTGTTATTGCCATGATGTTGATTGCCTCCGTGTCTAAGTAGATCCTTAGTACTTGGGGAGATGGAGAAACCCTAGTATGAGATTGAAATAAGATAAAGTTTATTATGATATTCATTGATGTGACCATGTGTTAGATTGTCTTCATCTTGATGTTGGGAGAAGTCGACCTCTCAATATTTGCCTCTTATGGGGACTTGATGGAGGGAACTTCTTGTTGGTAGACGGAGGTGTGTTGGCACTTACAGTGACTATAAAGCTATTGGCACTCCTTACGTATCAACTTGGGAACCGAGGAAAATCATGGAACACTATCCATGTCATGTGATACGTCCTACAGGATTAAGTCCCTTAATAGCGCAATAATTCATTGATGTCGATTGCTGACTGCTGTGGTTATGAGGATGATGTGAGCAGTGGTTGCTGCCTATTTGTCCAAATACGGAGTTCCTCCCACACATACACAGTTGAGAAAGTTCATGATAATAATCTTTAGCTTAGATCTTTATAATGCTAGTGGTGTATCCGCTCCTCCCTAAGAACGCATTTTCCCTGTTGCAGTTCCAATCTCTCTTACATACGCGATACTTATTTTCTATGTTCAGTTGTTTTACTTTACTTATTGTTGCTCTTATACCAAAAACCCCCAAAACACCTTTTACGCAATACTCGCATTTTATCTTGTCACTTAGAACTTTATTTAGCATTTCTATTGTAGTATTTAATTCAAGAGTTATTAGACTTTAGACTCTTGCTCCCTATGGGATCGATATCTTTATTTCGAAACTAGCTACAAACGATATGTGCACTTGTAGTCATCAAGATATTTTCTGGCACCATTGTCGGGGAGCTAAGCGATGTAGGTCTTTTAGGTTTTGCTTATTTATTTTTGTCTTGATAAGTTTTGTTTTGAGTTACAGGTTTCCACCAACATGATGGAGTTTGAGCATATGACTAGTGCTAACCCACTCAGCCACTTTGGGAAGCCCTATGATATTTATAAAAGAGACAACTCCAATGACAAGACAAGGGGGTTTGAAATAAATCCTCTATTACTTGGTATTCTACACAAGAAGCAATTTACTGGGGATGAAGAAGATCCTGATTCATATGAGCATATTGCAAGTTTCAAAGATATATGTGGCACTTTTCAATTACCGGGATATCATGCTAATGAGGTAAGGGTTAAACTTTTTAGTCAGACTTTGACTAGTACAACTCTCTCATGGTATAAAACTATACCCCTAGAAACCACTACTACTTGGGATAATTTAGCCAGTGAGTTTCTAGCAAAATATTATCCATTATCTAAATCTTTTGGAACCAGGCGTCTTATAATGACTTGGAGGAACCGTCCTAATGAAGGACTAGTAAGAGCTTATATCAGATTTAAAGATTTACTGAATCTATGTCCTCATCATGATTTGCCTGAATGGTATTTATTGCATACGTATCTTTTATGGCGGTTTAATTGAACCTAATAAAATTGAACTAGACTTTTTCATGAAAGGAGCCTTTATGAATCTTCCTATAACTAAAGCTTGGGCTTTACTTAATAGAATTCACGATCATAGAGTTTCATGGAATTTTGGTCTAGGAAGTGAAGGAGGCATAGAAATATATCATGATTGTATTCATGACTATAATAAAAAGGGCCATGATAAAGAATTATCTAAGGAACTTTATTTGGATTCAAATCTTGTGTTGTAAGTTGTTAAAGCTTTTACAGAACACATCAAAGCTCCAAAAGAGGGTTTGGTCAAGTATGATCCACCACCCAAACTAGACAATAAGAAAGAAGTTAAAGCAACACTGGCCTCCCTAGAACCAGCATATGAGATACCTTTCCCTAACACTGCACAAAAGCATATTTTTGAATATGAGCAGGTTAAAGCAGTACAAGAGAATAAGGAAGAGGATAGTATGCCAGAAGTTGTGGAACATCTGGAAGGAACCAAAGATGAAGAGGTAACCAAGGAAGCAATTATGGCTATGTATGCACATTGTAACATAGTTGAACTTGATAAAGAGACTTCCGTATTGGTTGAAGGTAAAACAAAGGTAAAAGATGTGGGTAAGCCTATCCTTCCCTGCATATTTAAAGAAACCTTGCATTATGGTTTATGCAATCTTGGCACCGAAGTTAATGTTATATCTTATGATTTCTATTTAGAAATAAAATAAGAAGTAGAACCGGCTACAATTTAAAATACTGATATGACAATCATGTTAGCCAATAAAACTCTTAGAATTCCAATGGGAGTAGTTGAAGATGCAACTATCACAATTGGCAACAAAAACTTTCCTATTGATTTTGTAGTTGTTGATATGCTAGCTGACACTCTTTTCCCAATTATATTTGGAAGAAACTTTTTGAGTGATGTAGGTGCCAATGTTGATTTCAAAAAGGAGATTGTGTCTCTTAAGCTTGGGAAAGCGGAGAAACAATTCCACTTTTCCAAATTTAAAAACAGGCCTCCACAAATACAAGAAGAAGAAAAAGAGAAAACTATTGAGGAAATGACAGCTCTCTTCTTTAGTGATCAAAAATAAGAAATAAAGAAGACTTAAATTATGAATAAATAGTTATGGAGGACAAGTCCCTAGAAGAACTAGAAGATGAATTTGATTCACTTCCCATTATAGGGCCTCCAACTAATGAAGCTTTTCTCTAAAGTGCTTGCCAAACAGCTTAGTCCGGTGCTACCTGATCTTGTGGGATGCAATCAGGGAGCGTTCCTCAAAGGGCGACCACTTCATGACAATTTCAAATTGGTGAAAGAAACAACTAAGTTCTTGTGAAGGAAAATAGTGGAAAGTTTACTTCTCAAACTAGATATACCCGAAGTGTTTGACACCGTCGCCTGGCAGTTTCTAATAGAGGTTCTGGTCAAAAGGGGTTCGGAAGGAGGTGTCTGGCTTGGATATGCATGCTTGTCTCTTCCGCATCCTCAAGCATCTTACTTAATGGTGTTCCAGGGCCAACCATTTGGCATGGTCGTGGATTCAAACAAGGAGACGCCCTCTCCCCTATGTTATTCATCTTGGTCATGGACGCTCTTAATCTTCTCTTCTTGAAAGCCGAAGATCTAGGGGCTATCTCACTTTTTCCTAATGGTGTGGTCGTTCCGCAACGCATGTCGGTATATGCAGATGATGTGATTATTTTCCTTAGGGCGGCCAGGAGAGATGCAATGGCTGTTAAATTTTTGCTGGGAATTTTTGGAGAGGCATTAGGCTTAACTTGCAACATGACGAAGAGTTTGGTATCTTGAATTTTTGGTGAGGAGGATGTGATGAAATAAATTAGTTTGCTGCTCAACTGTCAAATGGAAAAACTACCGATTACGTATCTTGGACTTCCCTTACACTTCTGCAATGTAAGAAAAGAGGATTTCCAATGCTTGATTGACAAAATACAAAACAAATTCGTAGCATGGAGGACATACATGCTCTTGCAAGGAGGTCATTTGATCTTGGTTCAATCAGTGTTGAGCGTGATGGTTATTTTTCACCTGATGTCTCTTGACCTGCCTCCATGGGTGTTTAAGGCAATTGATAAGATATGTCGGGATTTTCTTTGGAGGGGTACAGATGCTGCAAATGGGGGCATTGTCTGGTCAATTGGAAAACAATATGCCAACCCAAACGAAATGGAGGTTTGGGAATTCTGAATTTAGAATACATGAACACAACTCTCAAGGTTAGATGGGCTTGGAACTTAAGAGCCGAGGGGCAAAAACCATGGTGCATTTTGGCCTCACCTCTCGATGATCGAGTGCGACACATTTTCAATGCTGCGACTTCGGTCAAGGTGGGGAACGGGAAGAGATGCTTTTTTTGGACGGACAAATGGATAAACAGAAAATCTATCGAAGACTTTGCGTCGGACGTTTTTCAGAGCATAAATCCAGTCACTAGGGCAAGGAAAACAATCACCGAAGCCCTCACGGGGAGCTCATGGATTGAAGACATCAAGAAAACAATCAACATTGAAGGTTTCTTATAAGCGCTTTTCTTTTGGGAAGAAATTAGAGCAATTAATCTCGTGCCCGACTGTGAAGATGAATGGACTTGGTCGTGGAACTCAAGCGGTTTGTACACCTCTCGGTCAGCATACACTGCTCACTCCGCTGCCACAGTGAAGTGGGAGTCAGCAAAAGCTATATGGAAATCATGGGCTCCTCTACGTTGCAAAATCACCACTTGGCTGATTATTAGAGGGAGGGTTTGGATGGCAGATCGTTTTGCTAAAAGAGGTCTACACATAATGATGGTTGTGTATTTTGCAACTCTGCCGAGGAGGACCATTGTCATCTATTTTTTAGATGTGTGGTTGTTAACATGATTTGGAGCAAAACTTTACTGTAGACTGATCTCCCACAAGTTATTCCAAGCATGAACCAAACCATGAGAACTTGCTGGAGTTAGTAAAGGGAGAGGCTGCAAGGAGAGGAACGCAAACGTTTGGATACTATTGTCATGCTGATAATTTGGAACATTTGGAAAGAACGTAATAGGAGGATTTTCGAGAACCAATTTAAGACCATGGATCATCTAAAGCAGGAAGCGGAACAATGGGCGTTGGAGAGTGGTGGTCATTTTATTCTACCTGAAATGGAGATTATTGTAGACTAGAGGCTTTCTATTCGTTGAGCTATGTTTTTGGTCTTTGTAGCGGTCATTCTCCCCCGAACAAACTTTCTATTGTACTTTGCCTTTTTCTTCTTCCTAATATATCACATGCAAGGATTCTGCATGGTTCGAAAAACTAATGAAGCTTTTGAAGAGCTAGAAAAGAGAGGGGACAAGGAATTACCACCCCCTGAATTGAAGACTCTACCAGATAATCTTAAATATAGATTTTTAGATGAGACAAATAAATTTCCTATTATTATTAGTGCTAAACTTTCAGGAGAATAAGAAGAACTCATGAAAATACTTAAGGAGCATCGCAAGGCCTATGGGTACTCAATGGATGATTTGAAGGGCATTAGTCCCATGATAACCATCCATCGAATATACATGGAAGAAGGTGCTAAACCACTTGCGGAATTCAATAAAAGACTGAAGCCCAAAATGAAGGAAGTGGTAAGAAAAGAAATTGTATGCCTATTGGACGCAGGTATAATCTATCCTGTAAAAGAAAGTGAATAGGTAAGTCATGTTCATTGTGTTCCTGAGAAGGGCAGTTTTATTGTTGTTCCTAATGAAAACAATAAATTGATACCTACTAGAACTATTGTTGGACATAGGATGTGCATAGATTTCAGGAAATTGAATAAAGAAACTAGGAAATATCACTATCCTTTACCGTTCATAGATCAAACTTTAGAAAGGTTAGCAAACCACACTCATTTTTTCTACTTTGACGGATACTCTTTTTTTCTCAAATAGCTATTCATCCTGATCACCAACTTAAAACAACTTTCATTAGTCCTTATGGTTTACATGCTTATCACCATATGCCTTTTGGTTTATGTAATGATCCAGCTACTTTTCAAAGATGCATGACTGCTATTTTTGTGGATTTTATAGAACTGATAATGGAAGTATTTATGGATGACTTTTCTATAGCAGGACCTGGAGATCCGTACTGACTCCCACACATTCAACGATGACTCTAGTGATCGTGCGAACCTTTAACGCTTGTAACTAAATCCCTTTGTCTCGTGATATATTACATGTACGAGATTCAATCATCGGTATCCCCATACCTAGTTTGATCTTGTTACCGACAAGTACTCTTTTCTTGTTCCCGTGATATAACATTGTAGTGATCTTATCACTTGCTTGCAAGCTACGTCAATGTGATACCACTGAGAGGGCCCAGAGTATATCTCTCCGTCATTAGGATGGACAAATCCAACTCTTGATCCATGAGTCTCTACATAACACTTTCAGAGTATCTAAACCCACCTTTATTGTCACCCTGTTATGGTGTTGATGACTGCAAGTGCACAGATCGTTTGTAGCTAGTTTTGAAATAAAGATATGGATCCCACAAGGAGCAGGAGTCTGAAGTCTAATAATTCTTGAAATAAATACTATAATAGAAATGCTAAATAAAGTTCTAAGTGACAAGATAAAATGCGAGTATTGCGTAAAAAGGTCTTTTTTGGGTTTTTGGTGTAAGAGCAATAATAAGTAAAGTAAAACAACTGAACATAGGAAGTAAGTATCGGGTATGTAAGAGATATTGGAACAGCAATAGGGAAAAATGCGTTCTCAGGGAGTAGCAGATACACCACTAACATTATAAAGGACTAAGGTAAAGATTATTATCATGAAAATTCTCAACTATGTATGTGTGGGAGGAACTCCGTATTTGGACAAATAGGCAGCAACAACTGCTCACATCATCCTCATAACCACAGCAGTCAGTAATCGACATTAACTGAGTTACTGCGCTATTAAGGGACTTAATCCTGTAGGACGTATCCGATGGCATGGATAGTGTTCCGTGAGTTTCCTCGGTTCCCAAGTTGATACGTAAGGAGTGCCAATAGATTTATAGTCACTGTAAGTGCTAACTTTTGGCTCGTGGTTGATATCGAGCTCGTTGGGGAACCCCAAGAGGAAGGTAAGATGAGCACAGCAGTAAGTTTTCCCTCAGTTATGAAACCAAGGTTATTGAACCAGTAGGAGCAAGGAAACACCTCCAAGGTGTTGTTTCCAACTTGGAATCCTGCACAACACAACCACAAAACTTTGTCCCCAACTTACAGTGAGGTTGTCAATCTCACCGGTTTTGCTAAAAACAAAGGATTAAACGTATTGTGTGGAAGAAAGTAATAGCTTGCACAAAGTAAACAATTGCAGATTGATTGTAAAAGAAAGGACCGGGGTCCATAGTTCGCTAGTAGTGATTATCCTTAAGATAGATAAATGTTGGGTGAACAAATTACAGCAGGGCAATTGACAAACATCGAGAAAGCATACATGCATATGCTAATCATCTTGACTCCTTTGAGATTTGATTGGGCATTACAACATTATACATAGACCGTAATCCAACTGCATCTATGACTAATAATCCACCTTCAGGTTATCATCTGAACCCCCTCCAGTATTAAGTTGCAAGCAATAGATAATTGCATTACGCATTGTGTGTAAAGTAAACAATATGATTGTTCTATGAATAAAGGATTGTTGTTTTCTCCCTAGTAGCAACAACATATCTAGTACCTTAGAGATTTCTGTCACTTCCCCAGATTACTAGAGCCATGAACCCACTATCGAGCATAAATACTCCCACTTGGAAAGACACGATAGAATCAATAATCTATCTGAAATAGCATCTCAATATCCATTGGATCCCCGCAAACACAACATATAGGATTACAAATAGATGATCTTGATCATGAACGGAGCTCACAAGATCTAAACATGATAGCACAAGGGAGGAGAACCAACCATCTAGCTACTACATGGACCCGTAGTCCAAGGATGAACTACTCATGCATCACACTGGAGGCTTGCATGGTGATGAAGAAGACCTCCAGGATGAATTCTCCCCTCCAGCAGGGTGCCGGGAAGAGCTTCAGATCCCTCCTGATCTAGGGATGGAGATGACGACGACTGCAGACTCTTTCGTGGATTTTTGATTGGGTACTTAGGGTTTCTGTATCGGAGGCAATATATAGGAGAAAGGGGAGGCCGAGGGGGTGCCCTAGGCGGCCACACCACCCCCTAGCGCGGGCCAGGTCTGGCCGTGCGGCTAGGTGGTGTGGCGGCCCTCTGGCTCCTCTCCGTCTCGTCTTCTGGTTTCGTGTTCCCCTCGGTGAAATATTGACTTTGGCTTTTGTCCCGTCCAATTCCGAGAATATTCATTTTCTGCCTTTCCTGGAACAAAAAAAGTAGAAAACAGGCAAGTGGCACCGTGGCATCTTGTTAATAGGTTAGTCGAAGAAAGTGTATAAAAAGTACTCAAAAGTGTGGAAAAAACATAAGAAAGTAGATATAAACCAAGCATGGAACATCAAAAATTATAGATACATTCGCAACGTACTAACATCCCCAAGATTAACTCCTGCTCGTCCTCGAGTAGGTAAGTGATAACAAGAAAGAATAATTTTTGAGGTGACATGCACCATCATAAACTTGATCAAAGTATTTGTAAAACATGGATAGCTGGGATCATAGTACTTCAACATAGCATGAAAGATAAAGTTCTAACAATACGACATAGCAACTATGATGTAACATGAAAAGGCAAAAACAAAAGATTCATGAATAGGAATGCTTTGCAAGATGTTTGTTTGTTTCACATAAAGAAAACATAGCATAGTGGTATTCACCTTGTCCCTCATAGAGTAGCAAAACATAAATGCATAGGACACCTATAAAGTTCATAAGGGTGACTAGATACAAATAGTTTAAGAACAAGAAATATCAAAATTATGCATCAATCAACAAGTCTTGGGACAATGCACATTAAACTAAGAATGGCTACTATGCTCTCTCAATAGGTGCATAAAGATAGAAGATGGAGACTCAACATAAAAGTAAAAGAAAGGCCTCCATAGAAGGAAGCGGGGATTCAAGTCTCATAAAGAGCTTCCAAAAATTATGGTACTTATTAGCTTTCATCTCTCATTGTGTCACATCCCAAGATTTTCCAAATCTTGTAATGTGAAAAATAAATGAATAAAATAAAACTTTGTTTGATTTTCAGGGCCAGAAGAAACTTTTGAATCCAATTGGGAATCTTCAAACCTATTTTGAACAATTAAATCCTAAAGGGATTTAAAAACATAAAACAATTATCAAAGGAAAATAAAATATTTTGGAAATACTATTTTGGATCTTTAATTAAAGAGCTTTTGAGTTTTCAAAAGAAAAGGTAGATTTATAAATAAAGATTATTTTATAAAGCCAAATTAAACCTTGGCCAAGACTTTGAAACAAAAAGGTTTTGCTTTTATTAAAATAGTAGAGGTTTATTTAAAATAAAAAAAAGGATTTAAATATCCAAGTTTTATTAATAAAGGTTTTACTATTTCCAAAACATCAAAACTTATTTATTTATTTAAAATAAGTTTTCCAAGTATTTTATATTCTCAAATAAAACCTACTGAAGTGTTTTGGTATTAATTCAGTTTTCAAAATAAAGATTTAATAAAACAAATCCTATATGTATTATTAACTAATGTCCATTTTATTTATTTATTAATGGAGCTTAAAAATAAAAATGTTATTTTGTTTTAAACAAGATTTCCAAATATCTTTTATTTTCAAATAAACCTACTGATTTGGTTTTGAAAATATTTGGTTTTCAAATGGAGTTTTTATTAAATAAATCAAACCCTATTTAATTAATTAACTAAAGGGCTATTTTATTTAAATATTAAATAGATCCTAAAAATGAATAAAAATATTATTTTATTTCTAGAATTATTTTAAGCTACTAAACAGAACCCAGTTCAAGCCCTCAAAGTTTGGTGATTGTTTGAATCAAATTGAATGTTGTTTGATTGTTTGAAATTCAAAACAGAAATTAGATTTAGAAAAAGAAAAGAATGCAGAAACAGAAAAAAATAAGGAAAAGGTTGACCCAGCCCAGCAAGCCCACTAGGCCCAGCAAACCAGCCCAGCTCCTCACCCCGAAAGAAAACGTTTCGCACTAGTATTCTAACCCGCAGCGACACTGACCAGTGGACCCTCCCCCTCCTTTCTTTTCCCACTGCCAGGTAGACCCTGCTTTACTGTTCATCGTCCACACCCGCACGACCTGTTCTTTCCCCCCTCGTCGCCGTTTCCTGCAGAAATTCCGCGGCTTCAATTCATCACAATGCCGGGCCTTTACCTCGCCTTGACCATGCAGTCTTAAACGCCCATGCCTCCTCTATATTTCCCCTCTGTCTCCTCCCCCAAACACGCCCCCAGGCCGCCCCAATTTCTCCCCGAACAGCTCTGTCTCCGACGAGCTTCCATCTTCGAATCCGGCCGAGCCACACCACCTCCTGCCTCCCCGAACACACGAGCACGCTCACCGCATCCTGGCGCATCTTCCCGTGCCATTCATTCATCCGCGGGTGCCCTGTAACCTAGGCTTCGACGACGACCTGCAGCACCGCCGTCTGCCTCTTTCTCCGACGAAGCCTCGAGGTAGTAACTGGCCACCCCTTGTCCTTCCGATGATAAGCCTGTGTTCAGTGCACACGCCCGCATCTAACCCTACCATTCTCTTGCTTTCTGGTGGACTACAGCCCTGTCCCCGTCAACAAACAGAAGCTCCTGGCGCCAGCCCTAACTCCGCTGAGGAATCCCGCCCGACCTCGTGCGCCCCTTCACCAACCAGTACCACGTTGAGCATCAGCAAGCGTCAACGATTCCGGTGAGCACCTTCTCCTCCTTCCTCGCTTCCTGAAACGTCAGCTCCGCTGCCGTCTGGCCGCTCCGCCACCAGAGCGCCGCCGCCGCGCACATCCGCGCAGCGCCGCCAGTTAATGGCCATTTGTTTAGGTCCGTTCGATCTAGATCGGGCGAGCACGATAGATTCACTTAACCACGAAGGGGTATGTCCACTGACCGCGCGATTTGAGTTGATCCAACGCACCGCGTTGCCGATCTGGCCAAACCGGTATCGACCAATGAAACAGCGACGCGTGGCCCGTATTAGATCTAAAATCAGATTTGAAAAACAGAATATTTTGCAAACTTCAAACCCTTATAACTTTGGATCCACACGTCCAAAAATTACAAATTTTATGTCGTTGGATTCAGGAGAGAAAGCCCTAGTCAACCATGCCCTTAGTTTAGCAAATAGTATCTGTTAACTTGCTTGTTTTTGCAGATTCTTTTGTGAGCTTGTTTAGAGTAGAAAAATTATTTAAAAATGATTTTTGGGATAAAACCTTTGCAAAATGGTTTGTTGTGACCTTACTGACCCTAGGAACCAACCCATAGTTTGGAAAATGGATTTGGTAAAGTTTAGGATGGAAAACTTGATTTAGCCCATTTCTAGCCAAATGGAAATAAAGATTTTGGTTATGAAAATACTTTTATAAAGAAAACTTTGGGAAAACATTTTGGACCAAACCTACTGACCCTAGGAAACACTTTGTGGACTCAAAAATGTATTTGGTGAAATGAAAATATGATTCTTTGATTTAAAACCATTTCTAGTCAAATAGAAATGTGGTTTATTTATTAAAATTGATTTTGAATGAAAACCTTTGAGAAATGTTTTGTTTTAAACTCTCTGACCCCAAACACCAAGTTTTATAGTTTGAAAACATATTTGGTGAACCCTATAGGTTAATGCCTTAGTAAAAAAATATTTCAACACCACATAAAATGATACTTTGTTTTGAAAATGGTTTTGTAGTGAAACCTTTTGCAAATGACTTTGTCACGTTGGAAAATAACCACTTTTGACTTTACAAAGTTTAGAAGCCTAGTGGAGACCACCTTTGCAATTAGAACCATCTTTTGCATGCTTGCATGCATTACTTTGACTTTGTCATTTTATGTGTGTTGTTTTGCTTGATTGGTAGATTGAGTTTGTGCCTTGTTTGATTGGATTGTAGTGACTTGAAGAGTGTGATTGTTGCAAGGACAAGGAGTGAACCTATACCCTCTACCAAAAAGGCAAGTGATGCTTCATACTTTTTATCCCATTACTTTCACTATGCATTAGTGCTTTCTCTAAGTAAAACTTGCATGGATTTTATTTTGCTAAGTATAGACCTTGCTATAGGAAAACCTAGTAGATGAATCTTTAGTAGGATTTTCCTAAGTTAAGAATCCTATTACTATCAAGCTTAGCCAGCTAATAGAAAACATGGGTGGAATATATATTCACACTATGGAAAAATATCCTAAGTCTGAGGACTTATGTTTTGTTTAATAAAACAACTAAGTGAATGAATCACCTGGGTAGAATGGAAGGAATGGTATGTGTTGAGTGGTTCACAAGGCCATGGACTTGGCTTGTGTATCTCACTTGTGGATGGCCACCCAGGAACAAAGAGATTTGAGATGTCAAATGTTGAGAAGCTTCAAGTGCAACCACTTGGCAATATGGGCTCTGCCATGATCATATAGGTTGCAAGAACTTAGCCATATGGACAGTTGGTGGTAGTGTTTGATAGGTTGGAGCGCGTCCATTTTGCTCTAAGGGAAGGCTTCTGAAAGATCTTGTCTTGGGAAACCAAGTCTTGTGGGGAAAGTGCACCACCTCTGCAGAGTGTAAAACCTAAGTACTTAGCCATGTCCCTGGTAAAGGACAATTTGAGAATCAAGACATGGAAGCAATCAAGAATCTCATCATTCAAATTTCTAAGTTAAAACTTGTGGTTTGAACAAGGGTTGTTTGAAATCTTCAATCTTTGATTAAGAGATGCCTTGGAAAAGGATCTTCAAATCTTTGATTGGGAAAAATGATTTTGCCAAGCAAAACTTAGTATTTTCAAATGTTAAGGAAAAATCTATTTTGAGCAATGCAAGCCTCAACTCCACTTAGCCAAATGCATATAGATGATAGACTCCACTATACTATTATAGTATCACTTGCCAATACAATTCAAATGTATTGACCCTTGTGGCTGTAACTTGTAATGTTGCAGGTTTGATTGTTTTTAGTGAAGATTGATTGATTAGGATTACAAAGTCTACAACCAACATCTGCCTGTGGCACTTTGAAGATGAAGGACCCCATGATTATAATTATTCCACTGCAATGTAATGTAATAGCCAAATGAGCTATGTAAGATGTAATAAAACCATGTTATTCCTGGTTATAAAGTTATATTATGACCTTTGTTTCTTGATATTACATCTTAACTGTGGATGCTAGCTATTGATCCAAGGACTATCATTGTAAACACAGGGGATTCTACCTTACCTTATATTTTAACAAGGTTGGGTCAGTTTCCTAACCCTACAAGATGGTATCAGAGCATTGTGTTGCCTGTAGGATTTGTAAACCTAGGATTGGACAAAACCCTTAGAAAAATAGGAGTTGTAGTTGTTCCAAAAACTTATTTACAAAAACACTTGTAAACTCTTTCCTCAACCATTTTGGTTTCAACTCTACACCTCATCTATTTCAACTTGATGGAAAAACCTACCCATGGCCAAAGACTACACCAAGTGCAAAGGACTTCTTCAACTCTAATGACTTCAACATCTTCAACATTTTCACCAAGGACTTCAAACTTGGATATCACTAAAGACTACAAGTGAGACAAGAAATGTTATTCAAGACTTGAAGACTAAGGAAAAACAACTTAGAAGGAACCATGACCACCTTTGAAGTTTTGTGACCAAGACACAAGAATTCTCCAAGGATACAAAGATCTCATTCAAGAAGAATCAACCAAGAAGGATGGAAAGATCACAAGTGAACCATGTAGATGGACCACCATTTATAGTTAAAGTCAAACACACCAACTTAGGTGGTGTAACAAAAATATTTTGTTGCCTAAGTATGTGCTTGAAACTTGTTGTTTGAGTGGAGTGTTTGTTTGTGATTGCTTGCACATTGCTTGTGTGAATTGTGATGTGTGTGAATAGAATTATTCCTTAGAAACATTTTGCCTATTCTAATCCCTACCCAACCCAAACAGATGACTACTCCAAAGGACTCCAACATCAAAGTTGATGACACCAACACCAACCAAGCTGACAGCATGAAAGAGCTCATAGCAACCCAACACCAGTTGAACCAACTAACAGCTCAGTTCATAGCCAGCACTAGTGATAAAGATCCAGCACTGCAAAGGTTTTTGGAAGAACAATCCCAACTGATGCTTAAGGTGACTAATCAAATGATCAACATGGAAGAAAGCTATCCCAACAGAGTGTATGACAACAAGGATGACAAGAATGTTATTCTAGATGGAGCACCAGCTTGCATTATTTGTGGAGACAAGGATCATACTTTCAAGGATCATGAAGATCAATGCCCTAACTGTGAAGAAAATCATCCTGTTGGACAATGTCCCACCTCTCAAACTACCTGTTACCTTTGTGAAGGAAACGACCATGTCCCTATCCAATGCCCTATCTACTCCATGGTGGAACAAAGAAAACAAGAAGGATCCAAATCTACCGAGAAAGGAAAAGGACCACTTATACCACCAAACAAGACAACCCAATTCAAGGGATCAAAGAAACCCAATAAACCAAGACCAGACATGCACCTTGTGCAATGTCGTAAATGTAAGTAAATGGGACACTACTCTAGTGAATGCCCAGAGAACCAGAAAAATAAGGGGATTGACCAAGTGGTGTGCAACAACTGCAAAGAGCCAGGCCATTATGTAGCAACTTGTCCACAAGAGCAACGTAAAGAACTCAAGGACATCCACTATTTCAACTGCAAGAATCCAGGACACTATGCAAGCAATTGTCTAGAAAAGATGAAGAACAAGTTGAACAAGCCTATGGAGAAACTCAACCTTGACCCATGAGTCAAGCATGGAAACAAAGGACTCAATGCAAATGTTTGCTTAGAGAAGTTTTCCCAGGATCCCAAGGACAATGTGTAATTTTTGTTTGAAAATTTTTTAAGGGTGGTAGTACCCTAGTTGTTTTGAGCCTGCTTGTAACCCTAACCTTCCCAAATCTCGGGACGAGATTTATTTTAAGGGTGGTAGCCTGTCACATCCCAAGATTTTCCAAATCTTGTAATGTGAAAAATAAATGAATAAAATAAAACTTTGTTTGATTTTCAGGGCCAGAAGAAACTTTTGAATCCAATTGGGAATCTTCAAACCAATTTTGAACAATTAAATCCTAAAGGGATTTAAAAACATAAAACAATTATCAAAGGAAAATATAATATTTTGGAAATACTATTTTGGATCTTTAATTAAAGAGCTTTTGAGTTTTCAAAAGAAAAGGTAGATTTATAAATAAATATTATTTTATAAAGCCAAATTAAACCTTGGCCAAGACTTTGAAACAAAAAGGTTTTGCTTTTATTAAAATAGTAGAGGTTTATTTAAAATAAAATAAAAAGGATTTAAATATCCAAGTTTTATTAATAAAGGTTTTACTATTTCCAAAACATCAAAACTTATTTATTTATTTAAAATAAGTTTTCCAAGTATTTTATATTCTCAAATAAAACCTACTGAAGTGTTTTGGTATTAATTCAGTTTTCAAAATAAAGATTTAATAAAACAAATCCTATATGTATTATTAACTAATGTCCATTTTATTTATTTATATATTAATGGAGCTTAAAAATAAAAATGTTATTTTGTTTTAAACAAGACTTCCAAATATCTTTTATTTTCAAATAAAACCTACTGATTTGGTTTTGAAAATATTTGGTTTTCAAATGGAGTTTTTATTAAATAAATCAAACCCTATTTAATTAATTAACTAAAGGGCTATTTTATTTAAATATTAAATAGATCCTAAAAATGAATAAAAATATTATTTTATTTCTAGAATTATTTTAAGCTACTAAACAGAACCCAATTCAAGCCCTCAAAGTTTGGTGATTGTTTGAATCAAATTAAATGTTGTTTGATTGTTTGAAATTCAAAACAGAAATTAGATTTAGAAAAAGAAAAGAATGCAGAAACAGAAAAAAATAAGGAAAAGGTTGACCCAGCCCAGCAAGCCCACTAGGCCCAGCAAACCAGCCCAGCTCCTCACCCCGAAAGAAAACGTTTCGCACTAGTATTCTAACCCGCAGCGACACTGACCAGTGGACCCTCCCCCTCCTTTCTTTTCCCACTGCCAGGTAGACCCCGCTTTACTGTTCATCGTCCACACCCGCACGACCTGTTCTTTCCCCCCTCGTCGCCGTTTCCTGCAGAAATTCCGCGGCTTCAATTCGTCATAATGCCGGGCCTTTACCTCGCCTTGACCACGCAGTCTTAAATGCCCATGCCTCCTCTATATTCCCCTCTGTCTCCTCCCCCAAACACGCCCCCAGGCCGCCCCAATTTCTCCCCAAACAGCTCTGTCTCCGACGAGCTTCCATCTTCGAATCCGGCCGAGCCACACCACCTCCTGCCTCCCCGAACACACGAGCACGCTCACCGCATCCTGGCGCATCTTCTCGTGCCATTCATTCATCCGCGGGTGCCCTGTAACCTCGGCTTCGACGACGACCTGCAGCACCGTCGTCTGCCTCTTTCTCCGACGAAGCCTCGAGGTAGTAACTGTCCACCCCTTGTCCTTCCGATGATACGCCTGTGTTCAGTGCACACGCCCGCATCTAACCCTACCATTCTCTTGCTTTCTGGTGGACTACAGCCCCGTCCCCGTCAACAAACAGAAGCTCCTGGCGCCAGCCCTAACTCCGGTGAGGAATCCCGCCCGACCTCGTGCGCCCCTTCACCAACCAGTACCACGTTGAGCATCAGCAAGCGTCAACGATTCCGGTGAGCACCTTCTCCTCCTTCCTCGCTTCCTGAAACGTCAGCTCCGCCGCCGTCTGGCTGCTCCGCCACCAGAGCGCCGCCGCCGCGCACAGCCGCGCAGCGCCGCTAGTTAATGGCCATTTGTTTAGGTCCGTTCGATCTAGATCGGGAGAGCACGATAGATTCACTTGACCGCGAAGGGGTATGTCCTCTGGACCGCGCGATTTGAGTTGATCCAACGCACCGCGTTGCCTATCCGGCCGAACCTGTATCGACCAATGAAACAGCGACGCGTGGCCCGTATTAGATCTAAAATCAGATTTGAAAAACAGAATATTTTGCAAACTTCAAACCCTTATAACTTTGGATCCACACGTCCAAAAATTACAAATTTTGTGTCGTTGGATTCAGGAGAGCAAGCCCTAGCCAACCATGCCCTTATTTTAGCAAATAGTATCTGTTAACTTGCTTGTTTTTGCAGATTCTTTTGTGAGCTTGTTTAGAGTAGAAAAATTATTTAAAAATGATTTTTGGGATAAAAACTTTGCAAAATGGTTTGTTGTGACCTTACTGACCCTAGGAACCAACCCATAGTTTGGAAAATGGATTTGGTAAAGTTTAGGATGGAAAACTTGATTTAGCCCATTTCTAGCCAAATGGAAATAAAGATTTTGGTTATGAAAATACTTTTATAAAGAAAACTTTGGGAAAATATTTTGGACCAAACCTACTGACCCTAGGAAACACTTTGTGGACTCAAAAATGTATTTGGTGAAATGAAAATATGATTCTTTGATTTAAAACCATTTCTAGTCAAATAGGAATGTGGTTTATTTATTAAAATTGATTTTGAATGAAAACCTTTGAGAAATGTTTTGTTTTAAACTCTCTGACCCCAAACACCAAGTTTTATAGTTTGAAAACATATTTGGTGAACCCTATAGGTTAATGCCTTAGTAAAAAAATATTTCAACACCACATAAAATGATACTTTGTTTTGAAAATGGTTTTATAGTGAAACCTTTTGCAAATGACTTTGTCACTTTGGAAAATAACCACTTTTGACTTTACAAAGTTTAGAAGCCTAGTGGAGACCACCTTTGCAATTAGAACCATCTTTTGCATGCTTGCATGCATTACTTTGACTTTGTCATTTTATGTGTGTTGTTTTGCTTGATTGGTAGATTGAGTTTGTGCCTTGTTTGATTGGATTGTAGTGACTTGAAGAGTGTGATTGTTGCAAGGACAAGGAGTGAACCTATACCCTCTACCAAAAAGGCAAGTGATGCTTCATACTTTTTATCCCATTACTTTCACTATGCATTAGTGCTTTCTCTAAGTAAAACTTGCATGGATTTTATTTTGCTAAGTATAGACCTTGCTATAGGAAAACCTAGTAGATGAATCTTTAGTAGGATTTTCCTAAGTTAAGAATCCTATTACTATCAAGCTTAGCCTAGCTAATAGAAAACATGGGTGGAATATATATTCACACTATGGAAAAATATCCTAAGTCTGAGGACTTATGTTTTGTTTAATAAAACAACTAAGTGAATGAATCACCTGGGTGGAATGGAAGGAATGGTATGTGTTGAGTGGTTCACAAGGCCATGGACTTGGCTTGTGTATCTCACTTGTGGATGGCCACCCAGGAACAAAGAGATTTGAGATGTCAAATGTTGAGAAGCTTCAAGTGCAACCACTTGGCAATATGGGCTCTGCCATGATCATATAGGTTGCAAGAACTTAGCCATATGGACAGTTGGTGGTAGTGTTTGATAGGTTGGAGCGCTTCCATTTTGGTCTAAGGGAAGGCTTCTGAAAGATCTTGTCTTGGGAAACCAAGTCTTGTGGGGAAAGTGCACCACCTCTGCAGAGTGTAAAACCTAAGTACTTAGCCATGTCCCTGGTAAAGGACAATTTGAGCATCAAGGCATGGAAGCAATCAAGAATCTCATCATTCAAATTTCTAAGTTAAAACTTGTGGTTTTAACAAGGGTTGTTTGAAATCTTCAATCTTTGATTGAGAGATGCCTTGGAAAAGGATCTTCAAATCTTTGATTGGGAAAAATGATTTTGCCAAGCAAAACTTAGTATTTTCAAATGTTAAGGAAAAATCTATTTTGAGCAATGCAAGCCTCAACTCCACTTAGCCAAATGCATATAGATGATAGACTCCACTATACTATTATAGTATCACTTGCCAATACAATTCAAATGTATTGACCCTTGTGGCTGTAACTTGTAATGTTGCAGGTTTGATTGTTTTTAGTGAAGATTGATTGATTAGGATTACAAAGTCTACAACCAACATCTGCCTGTGTCACTTTGAAGATGAAGGACCCCATGATTATAATTATTCCGCTGCAATGTAATGTAATAGCCAAATGATCTATGTTAGATGTAATAAAACTATGTTATTCCTGGTTATAAAGTTATATTATGACCTTTGTTTCTTGATATTACATCTTAACTGTGGATGCTAGCTATTGATCCAGGGACTAGCATTGTAAACACAGGGGATTCTACCTTACCTTATATTTTAACAAGGTTGGGTCAGTTTCCTAACCCTACACATTGCCCCTATCATAAGCATCTTGAAGTGATTCAGGTTAAAGTGAACAAACTATGCTTGACAAAGTATAAGTTGGAAATCTCATGTCCCTTGAATACGATGGCCGCTCCTCATGCTACTCAAGTTTAGTTACCGGTAAGTTCTTGTCATAGTAAGTACATGTGTATCATAGAGAACCGCCAACGGGGTACCCCTTGCCCGATGATACGGAAGAATCCCCATATCAAAATGACAAGGCAAGCAGACAACGAGCATCTCAACAATCTTCTTATTACCACAGGAAAATGGTGCTTTTTTCTCTCTTTCCTCTTTTCTCATATCTTTTTTTTAATTTTTCTCTTTTTTCTCAATCTCTATCTCTTTTTTTTATCAGAAGAAGCTTCATAGATTGCTTATTATGGTTACGCTGCAGGTTTCCACCATGATTAGGCATTGATTAGACCAGCGGTCCATGCATTTCTCTAACACACATACATAAGTCCATGGACTTACAAGCTCTCCTTTCATTTCACACCGATGACATCCATAGACAAAAGAGCATGATATCAACTAGGCACAACATACAAGTGCAATGTTGAAAGCGTTCCGCATGACATCATGGTTCTGCTAATCCCCAACATATAAGTGCAAGCATATACAACATAGATGACACAATGGTTCAAGTTTATTAAGGGCAAGAAAAGTAAAGTGTGCCATCAAGTTCGTGAGAGCTTTAATCACTAGTTTTCACATAACAAGTTTAATTCGGAAGGTAGATAAAAACATGAATATACTTGGAATAGCAAATGCTAATAGGTAGGTATGGTGGACTCTTTGGAATAACTTGGTTTTATTTGGAGTTGGATGCATGAGTGGAACTCATACTTGGTTATGGAGGCTAGTAAAAGACTGGGAGCGACCAACTAAGAGAGCAATAATGGCCATAATCATGCAAAGCGAAAACATCATTAATTAAAGCATAAAGTGATATTACAAGTCGAAAACTAAAGGTTCATCAAGGCTATAGCGACTTGGGATAGTCATAACATGGTGTGAGCATGCTCCAAGTCAACCCAAATAAAGCATCAAAGGAGAATACCACAATACTATGCTTTAATATGCTAAAACAACACATGATTCTTTCAAGGCACATTAAGAAATCTCAATTGTTTATAACATTTCATGCTACATCAAAAATACTAAGCATAAAGACAAAAATATCAAGCATGACATGACAAAGCATGGCCCACAATTAAAAACAAGCTCCTCTTACCACGAGCATGAACTTTTCCTACTCTTTTCCAATCCAAACCAAACTTATTTGAAAACTAAATGTATGAAAGAGGTGGTCCAACCAATTTATTCAAGCAAACGAAGAAAAGAAAGCAAACGAAAACAAAAATGAAAAAATGAAGACGCACCAAGAACAACACAACTATGCATGAAACAATAAAAATGAAGTGTTTGGAAGAAATCTGAGATTTTTATTAATGAAGAAGGGGATGCCTTGGGCATCCCCCAAGACTTGACGCTTGTACTTCTTGGATATTTCTTCGGGTGACACTCGTGTCATCCCCAAGATTGAGATTTAGTCCATTCTTTATCTCATTACATCATTCTTTCCATACACCTGAAAATTTTCCTTCATACAAAACTTCACACAATCTTTATTAGCAACATTAGTGCACTCAAGATAATAAGTCGTTGGGTTCAGTTCCAAAACCAATAAAATCTCCATTAAAACACGAGCTACTGTAGCACTTCCTTCAAAAAGCTCAATTCCCCAAAAATAACTCAAAAAGGAATCAACAAGAAGCAAATGCAAATAATGGCAGAAATCTGTCAAAACAGACGAGCAGGTAAAAACCAATTTTTTCGAAGACCTTATATTGCTCATATAGAAAAGTGTTGAACTAACAAAAGTTATATAACAACCTGGGGCAGAAGCACAAAAAATCACATCTCAAAGCAACATATAGAGATTTTACACGAATGTTTACAACGAAGCACAAAAATCTGTTTCGGGACAGCAACTTTCCCAAGCATTACTTCTCTCTCATTAGAGGTTACTCTTGGCACAAAACGCAAATAAAAAGGATAATGGGCGGTTATTACAGAGGTAATAACTTCCAAGACCCATCTAAAACTTTTGGGTTATCTCCCAAGAAGTACTTTCCTTTAACGCCTTTAAGTTAGGCATAAGAAGAAAGAAAAGCATCAGGTGTTCTCAAATGAAGAAGCATTAAGATTGATACCAGAAATATCTTCAACAAGGCAAGGTATCTCATCCAAATAAGTTCTAGAGGATCCTCTCTCAACGCTCTTGGGTTCACTATTTTCATCAAATGGGTTTTCAGGAACAATCCAATCAAGATTCTTTTCTATGTCTTCATGCATTGCTACAAGTTTAAAAGGTATTGGTATTTTAATTTCCTCCCCATTGAGTTCGGTTTTGTGCATCTTTTCTCGTGTACCAATAACATCTACACATGAGCCTATCATATTAAAATGTTCAAAGACTTTTCTAGCTTCCTTGGCAACATCATAGAATTCCTTAAGCAAAGTTTCCAGAATAAAATATCTCTTTTCAAGGACCACAATTTCTTTAAGTTTAAGAAACATTACTTGCATTAAGGGGTTAAGGTTAACAAACCTAGCTTCCAACATGTGAACTAAAGAAGCTGCAGCAATTTCATAATTTGGAGCAAGTTCTGCAAGGGATCTATCCTCAATATCCTCATGCTTACTAACATGATTAAAGAATTCTTCAATATTATCTTTTCTCATTGTAGAGCTACTACCTATTGAAAGGTCTTTCAGGGTGAACTTAGGGATCAGCATGGTGAACTTAAGAAAGAGGTAACGAATATAGAAAGACTTAATTTTTTTTTGTTTTTAATAAAAAAAAGCTTACTTAGTACAACTATTTTTTTGTTTTTTTGATAAAGAAACAACCAAACAAAGAAGAAATAAACTAAGCAAAACAAAAATAACAAAGTAAAGAGATTGGTTATGAGGGACTCCCATTGTGAAGATGTCCTTGACTCCCCGGCATCGGCACCAGAAAAAAATACTTGCTGGCTCGTGGTTGATATCGAGCTCGTTGGGGAACCCCAAGAGGAAAGTATGATGAGCACAATAGTAAGTTTTCCCTTAGTTATGAAACCAAGGTTATCGAACCAGTAGGAGCAAGAAAACACCTCCAGGGTGTTGTTTCCAACTTGGAATCCTCAACAACACAACCACAGAACTTTGTCCCCAACTTACAGTGAGGTTGTCAATGTCACCGGTTTTGCTGAAAACAAAGGATTAAACGTATTGTGTGGAAGAAAGTAATAGCTTGCAGAAAGTAAAAAGTTGTAGATTGATTCTAAAATAAAGGACCAGGGTCCGTAGTTTGCTAGTGGTGATTCTCCTTAAGATAACATTTTGGGTGAACAAATTACAGCGGGGCAATTGACAAACATCGAGGAAGCATACATGCATACACTAATCATCTTGACTCCTTTGAGATTTGATTGGGCATTACAACATTTTACATAGAACGTAATCCAACTGTATCTATGACTAATAATCCACCGTTAGGTTATCATCCGAACCCCCTCCAGTATTAAGTTGCAAGCAACAGATAATTGCATTACGCATTTCATGTAAAGTAAACAATACGATTGTTCTATGAACAAAGGATTGTCGTTTTCTCCCTAGTAGCAACAACACATCTAGTACCTTAGAGATTTCTGTCACTTCCCCAAATTACTAGAGGCCTGAACCCACTATCGAGCATAAATACTCCCTCTTGGAGTTGCTAGCATCTACTCGACCAAGATATCTACTAACAACAGAGAGCATGGAAGATCACAAATAACAAAGACATGATAGAATCAATAATCAATCTGAAATAGCATCTCAATATCCATCGGATCCCCACAAACACAACATGTAGGATTATAAATAGATGATCTTGATCATGAACAGAGCTCACAAGATCTAAACATGATTGCATAAGGGAGGAGAACCAACCATCTAGCTACTACATGGACCCATAGTCCAAGGATGAACTACTCACGCATCACACCGGAGGCTTGCATGGTGATGAAGAAGGCCTCCAGGGTGAATTCTGCCCTCTGGCAGGGTGTCGGGAAGAGCTTCAGATCCCTCCCGATCTAGGGATGGAGATGACGACGGATACATAATCCTTTGTGGATTTTTGATCGGGTACTTAGGGTTTCTGTATCGAGGCAATAATAGGTGAAAGGGGAGGCCGAGGGGGTGCCCTATACGGCCATACCACCCCCTGGCGCGGGCCAGGCCTGGCCGCGTGGCCAAGTAGTGTGGCGGCCCCCTGGCCCCTCTCCGTCTCGTCTTCTGGCTCCGTGTCCCTCTCGGTGAAATATTGACTTTGGCTTTTGTCCCGTCCAATTCCGAGAATATTCATTTTCTGACTTTCCTGGAACCAAAAATAGCAGAAAACAGGCAACTAGCACTGTGGCATCTTGTTAATAGGTTAGTCCAAGAAAGTGTGAAAAAAGTACTCCAAAGTGTGGACAAAACATACGAAAGTACATATAAACCAAGCATGGAACATCAAAAATTATAGATACGTTTGCAACGTATCACTAACACACCTTCGTCTACCAACAAGTAGTTCCCTCCATCAAGTCCCCATAAGAGGAAAATATTGAGAGGTCGACCTCTCCCAATAGCAAGATGAGGAAAATCTAACAAAGACATGATAGAATCAATAATCTATCTTCAATAGCATCTCAATATCGATCGGATCCTCGCAAACACAACATGTAGGATTACAAATAGATGATCTTGATCATGAACGGAGCTCACAAGATCTAAAATTGATAGCACAAGGGAGGAGAACCAACCATATAGCTACTACATGGACCCGTAGTCCAAGGATGAACTACTCATGCATCACACTGGAGGCTTGCATGGTGATGAAGAAGGCCTCCAGGATGAATTCTCCCCTCCAGCAGGGTGCCGGGAAGAGCTTTAGAGCCCTCCTGATCTAGGGATGGAGATGACGGCGACTACAGACTCTTTCATGGATTTTTGATTGGGTACTTAGGGTTTCTGTATCGGAGGCAATATATAGGAGAAAGGGGAGGCCGAGGGGGTGCCCTAGGCGGCCACACCACCCCCTAGCGTGGGCCAGGCCTGGCCGTGCGGCCAGGTGGTGTGGCGGCCCTCTGGCCCCTCTCCGTCTCGTCTTCTGGCTCCGTGTCCCCCTCGGTGAAATATTGACTTTGGCTTTTGTCCCGTCCAATTCCGAGAATATTCATTTTCTGACTTTCTTGGAACCAAAAACAGCAGAAAACGGGCAAGTGGCACTGTGGCATCTTGTTAATAGGTTAGTCGAAGAAAGTGTATAAAAAGTACACCAAAGTGTGGAAAAAATATAAGAAAGTAGATATAAACCAAGCATGGAACTTAAAAAATTATAGATACGTTTGCAACGTACTAACATCCCCAAGCTTAACTCCTGCTCGTCCTCGAGTAGGTAAGTGATAACAAGAAAGAATAATTTTTCAGGTGGCATGTACCATCATAAACTTTATCAAAGTATTTGTAAAACATGGATAGCTGGTATCATAGTACTTCAACATAGCATGAAAGATAAAGCTCTAACAATACGACATAGCAACTATGATGTAACATGAAAAGGCAAAAACAAAATATTCATGAATAACAATGCTTTGCAAGACGTTTGTTTGTTTCACATAAACAAAACATAGCATAGTGGCATTCAGCTTGTCCCTCATAGAGTAGCAAAACATAAATGCATAGGACACCTTTAAAGTTCATAAGGGTGACTAGATACAAATAGTTTAAGAACAAGAAATATCAAAATTATGCATCAATCAACAAGTCTTGGGACAATGAACATTAAACTAAGAATGGCCACTATGCTCTCTCAATAGGTGCATAAAGATAGAAGATGGAGACTCAACATAAAAGTAAAAGAAAGGCCTCCGTAGAAGGAAGCAGGGATTCAAGTCTCATAAAGAGCTTCCAAAAATTATGGTACTTATTAGCTTTCATCTCTCATTGCCCCTATCATAAGCATCTTGAAGTGATTAAGGTTAAAGTGAACAAACTATGGAGTATATGCTTGACAAAGTATAAGTTGGAAATCTCATGTCCCTTGAATACGAGGGCCGCTCCTCATGCTACTCAAGTTTAGTTACCGGTAAGTTCTTGTCATAGTAAGTACATGTGTATTATAGAGAACTGTCAACGGGGTACCCCTTGCCCGATGATACGGAAGAATACCCATATCAAAATGACAAGGCAAGCCGACAACGAGCATCTTAGCAATCTTCATATTTACCACGGGAAAATGGTGCTTTTTTCTCTCTTTCCTCTTTTCTCATATCTCTTTTTTATTTTTCTCTTTTTTCTCAATCTCTATCTCTTTTTTTATAAGAAGAAGCTTCATAGATTGCTCATTATGGTTACGCTGGAGGTTTCCACCATGATTAGGCATGGATTAGACCAGCGGTCCAGGCGTTTCTCTAACACACATACATAACTCCATGGACTTACACGCTCTCCTTTCATTTCACACGGATGACATCCATAGACAAAAGAGCATGATATCAACTAGGTACAACGTACAAGTGCAATGTTGAAAGCGTTCCCCATGACATCATGGTTCTGCTAATCCCCAACATATAAGTGCAAGCATATACAACATAGATGACACAATGGTTCAATTTTATTAAGGGAAAGAAAAGTAAAGTGTGCCATCAAGTTCATGAGAGCTTTAATCACTAGTTTTCACATAACAAGTTTAATTCGGAAGGTAGATAAAAACATGAAATACTTGGAATAGCAAATGCTAATAGGTAGGTATGGTGGACTCTTTGGAATAACTTGGTTTTATTTGGAGTTGGATACATGAGTGGAACTCATACTTAGTTATGGAGGCTAGCAAAAAACTAGGAGCGACCAACTAAGAGGCAATAATGGCCATAATCATGCAGAGCGACAAAACATCATTGATCAAAGCATAAAGTGATACTATAAGTTGAAAACTAAAGGATCATAAAGGCTATGGTGACTTGAGATAGTCATAACATGGTGTGAACATGTGCCAAGTCAACCCAAATAAAGCATCAAAGGAGAATACCACAATACTATGCTTTAATATGCTAAAACAACACATGATTCTTTCAAGGCACATTAAGCAATCTCAATTGTTTATAACATGTCATGCTACATCAAAATACTAAGCATAAAGCCAAAAATATCAAGCATGACATGACAAAGCATAGGCCAGAGTTAAAAACAAGCTCCTCTTACCACAAACATGAACTTTTCCTACTCTTTTCCAATCCAAACCAAACTTATTTGAAAACTAAATGTATGAAAGAGGGGGTCCAACCAATTTATTCAAGAAAACTAAGCAAAGCAAGCAAACGAAAACGAAAATGAAAAAATGAAGACGCTCCAGGAACAACACAACTATGCATTAAACAATAAAAATGAAGTGTTTGGAAGAAACCTGAGATTTTTATTCATGAAGGAGGGGATGCCTTGGGCATCCCCCAAGACTTGAAGCTTGTACTTCTTGTATATTTCTTGGGGTGACACGTGTGTCATCCCCAAGATTGAGATTTAGTCCATTCTTTATCTCATTGCATCATTCTTTCCATACACCTGAAATTTTTCCTTCATACAAAACTTCACACAATCTTTATTAGCAACATTAGTGCACTCAAGATAATAAGTCTTTGGGTTCAGTTCCAACACCAATAAAACCTCCATTAAACACAAGCTACTGTAGCACTTCCCTCAAAAAGCTCAATTCCCCAAAAAGAACTCAAAAAGGAATCAACAAGAAGCAAATGCAAATAATGGTAGAAATCTGTCAAAACAGACCAGTAGGTAAAAACAAATTTTTTCGAAGACCTTATATTGCTCAAATAGAAAAGTGTTGAACTAACAAAAGTTATATAACAACCTGGGGCAGAAGCACAAAAAATCACAGCTCAAACCGACGTACAGAGATTTTACACGAATTTTTACAGCGAAGCACAAAAATCTGTTTCGGGACAGCAACTTTCCCAAGCATTAGTTCTCTCTCATTAGAGGTTACTCTTGGCACAAAAAGAAAATAAAAGGATAAGGAGCGGTTATTACAGAGGTTATAACTTCCAAGACCCATCTAAAACTTTTGGGTTATCTCCCAATAAGTACTTTCCTTTAACGCCTTTAAGTTAGGCATAAGAAGCAAGAAAAGAATCAAGTGTTCTCAAATGAAGAAGCATTAAGATTGATACCAGAAATATCTTCAACAAGGCAAGGTATCTCATCCAAATAAGTTCTAGAGGATCCTCTCTCAACGCTCTTGGGTTCACTATTTTCATCAAACGGGTTTTCAGGAATAATCCAATCAAGATTCTTTTCTATGGCTTCATGCATTGCTACAAGTTTAAAAGGTATTGGTATTTTAATTTCCTCCCCATTGGGTTCGGTTTTGTGCATCTTTTCTCGTGTACCAATAACATCTACACATGAGCCTAGCATATTAAAACGTTCAAAGACTTTTCTAGCTTCCTTGGCAACATCATAGAATTCCTTAAGCAAAGTTTCCAGAATAAAATCTCTCTTTTCAAGGTCCACAATTTCTTTAAGTTTAAGAAACATTACTTGCATTAAGGGGTTAAGGTTAACAAACCTAGCTTCCAACATGTGAACTAAAGAAGCTGCAGCAATTTCATAATTTGGAGCAAGTTCTGCAAGGGATCTATCCTCAATATCCTCATGCTTACTAACATGATTAAAGAATTCTTCAATATTATCTTTTCCGATTGTAGAGCCACTACCTATTGAAAGGTCTTTCAGGGTGAACTTAGGGATCAGCATGGTGAACTTAAGAAAAAGGTAACGACTATAGAAAGACTTTTTTTGTGTTTTTAATAAAGAAAGCAAACTTAGTACAACTATTTTTTGTATGTTTTTGATAAAGAAACAAGAAAACAAAGAAGAAATAAACTAAGAAAAACAAAAATAACAAAGTAAAGAGATTGGTTATGAGGGACTCCCATGGTGAAGATGTCCTTGACTCCTCGGCATCGGCTCCAGAAAAAATACTTGCAAGCTCATGGTTGATATCGAGCTCGTTGGGGAACCCCAAGAGGAAGGTATGATGAGCATAGTAGTAAGTTTTCCCTCAGTTATGAAACCAAGGTTATCGAACCAGTAGGAGCAAGCAAACACCTCCAAGGTGTTGTTTCCAACTTGGAATCCTCAACAAAACAACCACAGAACTTTGTCCCCAACTAAAAGTGAGGTTGTCAATCTCACCGGTTTTGCTGAAAACAAAGGATTAAACATATTGTGTGGAGGAAAGTAATAGCTTGTAGAAAGTAAACAGTTGTAGATTGATTCTAAAAGAAAGGACCGGGGTCCATAGTTCACTAGTGGTGATTCTCCTTAAGATAGATAACATGTTGGGTGAACAAATTACAGCGGGGTAATTGACAAACATCGAGAAAGCATACATGCATATACTAATCATCTTGACTCCTTTGAGATTTGATTGGGCATTACAACATTATACATAGCCGTAATCCAACTGCATCTTTGACTAATAATCCACCTTCAGGTTATCATCCGAACCCCCTCCAGTATTAAGTTGCAAGCAAAAGATAATTGCATTACGCATTGCATGTAAAGTAAACAATATGATTGTTCTATGAACAAAGGATTGTTGTTTTCTCCATAGTAGCAACAACACGTCTAGTACCTTAGAGATTTTTGTCACTTCCCCAAATTACTAGAGGCATGAACCCACTATCGAGCATAAATACTCCCTCTTGGAGTTGTTAGCATCTACTCGGCCAAGATATCTACTAACAACAGAGAGCATGCAAGATCACAAATAACAAAGACATGATAGAATCAATAATCAATCTGAAATAGCATCTTAATATCCATCGGATCCCCGCAAACACAACATGTAGGATTACAAATAGATGATCTTGATCATGAACGAAGCTCACAAGATCTAAACATGATAGCATAAGGGAGGAGAACCAACCATCTAGCTACTACATGGACCCATAGTCCAAGGATGAACTACTCACGCATCACATCGGAGGCTTGCATGGTGATGAAGAAGGCCTCCAGGGTGAATTCTGCCCTCTGGCAGGGTGCGGGGAAGAGCTTCAGATCCCTCCCGATCTAGGGATGGAGATGACGGCGGCTACAGACTATTTTGTGGATTTTTGATCGGGTACTTAGGGTTTCTGTATCGGAGGCAATAATAGGCGAAAGGGGAGGCCGAGGGGGTGCCCTAGGCGGCCACAGCACCCCCTGGCGTGGGCCAGGCCTGGCCGCACGGCCAGGTGGTGTGGCAGCCCCCTGCCCCTCTTCGTCTCGTCTTCTGGCTCCGTGTCCCCCTCGGTGAAATATTGACTTCGGCTTTTGTCCCGTCCAATTCTGAGAATATTCATTTTTTGACTTTCCTGGAACCAAAAATAGCAGAAAATAGGCAACTAGCACTGTGGCATCTTGTTAATAGGTTAGTCCAAGAAAGTGTGAAAAAAGTACTCCAAAGTGTGGACAAAACATACGTAAGTAGATATAAACCAAGCATGGAACATCAAAAATTATAGATACGTTTGCAACGTATCACTAACACACCTTCGTCTACCAACAAGTAGTTCCCTCCATCAAGTCCCCATAAGAGGAAAATATTGAGAGGTCGACCTCTCCCAACATCAAGATGAAGACAATCTAATACATGGTCACAACGATGAATATCATAATAAACTTTATCTTATTTCAATCTCATAATAGAGTTTCTCCATCTCCCCAAGAACTAATGATCTACTCAGACATGGAGGATATCAACATCATGACAATAATAATGGAATCTATCATAGATGAATAGTAATTGTATAAATCCATAACGAGTACAGAAATTACAACAAGATCTAGACAAGATGTAGATGGGATGGATGGAGATGGTGGCGATGCAGTGGTTGAAGATGAAGATCGATGCCTTAGCCTCCCGGATCTGCATAGGGAGAAGATGGATCCCCGTGGACAAGTTCAACCTCCAGATGCCTTCCGGAGGTGAGGTTTCGGCGATTTCTAGTTGTTCTGTATGTCATCCGCCTGATCCAATGGCACTTGGTAAAACTATCTGAGGAGGCAGTGGTGGCGCCAACTATATGGCAGGAACTATACGTCTAGAAAATCTATTCCCTTCATATAGTTGGTCGTTAAACCGTCTGTATGCTTTGATCGCTTCGGGTTTTCTTCAGGTGTTATTGATATTTCTCAAATAAGCGATTTACGTTGTTTTTTACTCCTTTTCTCGCAAGTACAACTGCTCCAAGAATTGTGTCCATTGTATCCATCATCTGTCCTGATCCTGGTGAAACAGACATTAAATGTGCACGCGAATGTTGTAAAATACCAAGATCCTATATCTATAGTGGAGAATAATAATATAAAACATGATGCAAATATGCACTCATCAACTTCCCCAATCTTAGACTCTTGCTCGTCCCGAGCAAGTTTAGCTTATTGGATGTGATCCTCATATTCATGAAGCTGAGTTGGTAAAATAAATGAAGTAGTTGCAGCATGTGTTTATCATATATGATACATAGGAATAAGTTCATGAATAGTACCTTACTCGAACCATCCGAATAATATTAGCAGGCTTCCACACCATAGCGTTTAATAGTTCAAAAAAGATCACTCTCAATATTATGTAAAAGTATTCAGTTCAATCAAATGAGTGAGCGAGGTAGACCCAAGTGTTTTAGGATTAACATATTCACTTGGGATTCAAAATCTCAAAATGTATCTTGGTCATACTACAATATAGTGGTGTATGCATATTTGCTCTTTGCACATTCGCTCTTTTTATTCTGTCTTTTCTTCTGTCTTTTCTTCTTCTTTTTTATACGCTCACACTTTTGTTTAAGTGTTGTGCAAAGGAGCTAGCCATACATCCCACTTCATGTAGGTATTCAAAGTTTAACGATCTCAATTACCAAATTCCGATTATATATGAAGCAATCTTTATAGCTTGAATATTCTACCTCGTCTTGTTCTCACTCTAATTTGATAGCACTTTTAATTCTCCTTTGTTCAAGGTTTATTTTTCAACTTATGTCATGGTGGTGGCACGGCAGATGCCATGGGTAGGCTAAGGTTTGGGGCCAATGGATGCTAGTGGGATCTGGGGAGGGAAGATGTAGTGGATTCTACACACAGAAAGATAACGCAAAGATCTGTATTTCTCCTTCCTTGGGTTACAAGTGCTCCTTGAGCTGTATACAAGGAGAAAGAGAGAACTTTACCAGCCTAACGGTACTAAGAATTACTCGATCCCCTCCTTAGGGTCCAAGCCTGCCCTTATAAAGGAGAGCCTTGGGTTCCTTTAGGGCTGATGTGGCAAGCATATTCGAGGAATATGCTTGTCCCAATATAGTAGTTCGGCGCCCCCCTTTCCCTGTCACTCCCCTAATGACGGCAAGGTTCCAGAGGGACCCTCCTGTGTGCCTCGGGCTTCAGGATTGTCACCTCCGTGACCTCCTTCTGTCTCTCTGTCGCTCTGCGCCTTTGTCCCTAGTGCTTGGCTTCGCTCAGATTCTCCCTAGCCTGCTACTAGAGTTTGACTTTAGGCTTCTCCTTCTCCTGCAAGCTTCGTATCATTCGGCCCTGCCTCGCGTAACTCGGCTTGTCCTTTACCTGCATCAAGATTACTTGGGCTAACCCAGCCGACTTACGCAGTATCTCGGCCGGGTAATGCCTTGCCATTACTATAAGGGTCCTGCCCTTTCCTATCTCGGCCGACCTCTACAGGATTCTGCCGACTCAGACTGTAACTCGGAAACTAGACGGGGAACACCCTTTCGTCTTTCCCCGTCTTTACCCTATCCGGGGTTACCTCCCCAACATTAGTCCCCGAAGCTGGTATGGCCCCGCCGATAACCTCGGCCGGGTCGTATCAGTTTCACGACACTCGTTATGCATTGTTTCCGAGTTATCTTGTCGTGGTGATAACACCGTATTGAGTAGCGCACGCCTCGTCCAACGTGTCATCCTCATCATTGTTTCTCTAGTTTTTTGTTCCTCTACAGCATTTACTGACAAGCTATAGTTACTGTCGCGCCTGTCGCGCCGTTGCTGCGACGCCTCGTGCACCGTTCTCGTTGGGGATCGTGAGCTCCTTGGTCAATCGTGTGGCCTTCGGTGCGGCTCCGCTCAGTGACGTGTGGTCGTGCTGTGCACACGATCCGCGCTGCCAACTGCCAACTGCCACACCCACGATCCCACTACCTTGCTTGCGGCTGGGTTATAAAGAGGGGCGCGGCGCCTGGGAGTTTCTTTTTCCCCTTCTCGCTCGCCCGCACCCTTCTTCTTCCTCGCACTTCTGCGCTCGTTCGTGGTTCCGCCACCGCATGCTCAACTGGTTCTGCGATGAGGAGGACTCCGCCGCGCTGCTCCGTCTGCCTCGTCGCCACTTACTTGTTCCGGCGTCGTCGCCGGTGAGTTCTTTTCGGTCTTGCCGCCTAGGCTTTCCTCTAGATCTCTTCATTTCCTCTTTGTTCGTGCGCTGCGGTTCTGTCGTTGTTCCGCCGCCGTTTTTGCGTAGAATTGCGACGGGACCTCGCAGCTCTAAGTTTTCCTCCGCCGCGAGTTGTTCCTCCGGCGATCTTTCCGGCGAAATCATGTCTAGTTCCTTTAGCGGTGCCCTGATAGAGGATGATGATGCTGGCTCTGGGCCTGAGCGGGGCTCGTGGCAGGGCTCCTCAGTTACCCGGCGGGAGATCGAGTGGCTCATCCGAACCCGGAGGATTCCTGCCGAGGTCTCTTGTCGTTTACCCGGCAACGAGTTATCTCCGGAAATTAGGGAGGGCGAGTATGTAGTTTTTATGTCACATTTCTCGCGCGGCTTCGGTCTCCCTCTTAGCGATTTTGCAAGAGAGTTTCTCGACTACTTCGGCCTTCAGCCGCATCATCTTCCTGCGAACGCCATCGCTTCTCTTTCTGCATTCATCTCCGCCTCGGAGGGATACTTCGGCCTATGGCCGTCCGTGCACGTCTGGGCGAAGTTCTTCCAGATTCGTTCTAATGTAGTCCCTGACAAGTCTCTGCACCCTTCCGAGAAACTGCTTACTCAGTGCGGGGCGGCGTCCATTACACCTCGGAGGAAGTCTGTATTTCCTCGTGTCACCGGGTTAGAGTCGTGCAAGAAGTGGCACAAATCCTTCTTTTACGTCAAGAACAGAGGGACAGAAGACAAGATTCGGCTCCCTGCTTTCTCCATTGGTCCGCCTTCCAAGGTAAATTGGACTTACAATCCGAGGAGGAGCCACGTCTTGGCCGAGCTTTTCGAGACTCGGCTCAAAGAACTGATCCGGGCCGGGTTACGCGGCGAGGACTTGATGGCTACCTTCATCAGTAGCCGAATTTGCCCATTCCAGAAAAGGACGCACAAACTTTGCTACATGAGTGGTCCACTTGATCCCAACCGAGTCTCGACCGTTGAGTTGGACAACTACCTTGTCTTCAAGCGCGTCCGAGCTATATTTAAGACGGAGATGCCTGAGGATTGGACCTGGGGATTGAAACCGTTTTCCCGCGAGCGTCCTCCTCCCGCAGTAAGTTTAACCATCAATGCTTTGATTTTCTATTGTTTTCATAGCTGTTTTCCCTAACCTTCCTTCTTTTTCGCCTCATAGAGGTTCGCAGAGCAAAAGGACGAGGACGCCGAGGTTTTGTCGCTTCCGTGGACTGCGGATCGGAATACCCCGGACGTTGGGGAGCCGGACTCCGAAGAATTCGTCCCTAAGTAGGATCCCGCTACGGCTCGCGCTCGTGGCAAGACTTCGGTCCATGAGGAGGAAGGTGATTCGGACGAGGTCCAAGCTCTTGAGGTAGTTGCCGCAATGCCTGTTTCTTATGCATTTCCGGCTTCTACTTTCCCAGCTAATCCGGCCGGTCAGGTTCACGACGCCGAGCCTATTGCATCCCGGCCCCCAGTTACCTCGGGGAAACGCGGGGCTCCTGCTAGTGCTTCAGAGGCGGCCCCCAAGAAACGAATGAAGAAGTCTGCTCCGAACCCTCCCAGGCGCAAGACCATGCCTGGGGTAACAGGGTAAGTTCGTTTTGCTCGTATTTCTTGTTTCCCTGTTTCTGTTTTTCATCCTGACACCCTTTTTTCTTTCTTATTTTTGCAGTGCTCCGCTTTCCGTTAAGCCTGGCGGTCCTAGCATGACTAGCCGCCCGATTCGGCAGCCGTCTCCTCCGCCCGTTGAAGATACTAGGATCCCTAGTCCTGCTCGTGCTACGTCTCCTCCAGCTCCACATATGTCACCCCCTCGTCACGATGCGCCTGATACTCGCGTCTCCGAGATTTCTACCGAACCCGTTGCCCCTCCACTGAATCCGAGCATATCCACCGAGCCTCTTTCTACCTCGGCAGCTCCTACTGTAGCCCTAGCCGCAGCCGTGGTCGTTAATACCCCGGCGCCCTCTGCCCCTGTGATCCCTCCTGCTTCTAAGGGCACTTTTCCCATTGCCGAGGTATCGGCTTCTGCTGGTGCCTCCTCTACAGTAAGAAAAACTGTTGCCACCAAGGCTTCCACTTCCCAAAAAGGTTTGGCCGGCTCTTCTCAGCCGAGTATTGCCAACGTGCTGCGTAAAGGGATTGCTCCCGCCAAAGCCTCTACTACTCTGGCCGCCAGCGCCCAGCTTGCTCTTCATACAAGCCCTGCGGCTGCCGTGGTTGCACAACATGTCCGCGGTAAAGTCTTAACCCGGACGGCTAGTGGGAACAGCCTCGGCTCGCTGGTGGAATACGCTCATAACTGGAATGCTGCTGATCAGCTTGAGGGCAATCGAAACAGTCAGCCGTTTCAACTCTCCGACATCAGCAGCCGTTTGGATCAAGCTGCCAAGATTATTCTGGATAGCAACAAGATGAACGAGGTAATTGCTACTTCTCGGGGTTTAGACTGATTCTCCATATGCTATTATATATACATTAGTCCCCGAAACTTGCAAACGAGTAATTTGTTATTCGCTTGGAAGTTTTTATAGTGCTATACTTAACTCGACTTAATTTAGGGTTCGAGCCTATATCCGAGTAGATCTATCTTAAACTTTGCTTAAATTTTATCTATCCGTTCTTTGAATGTCTAGCCACATAGGTCTGGGTTAAGCTTTCGCTTAACTTGAATCTACTTTTGGCTTTGAATATCCAGCCACCTAGATCTGGGTTAAGTTTTCGCTTAACTCGGATCTGTTTTGGCTTTGAATATCCAGCCACCTAGGTCCGGGTTAAGTTTTTGCTTAACTCGGATCTGTTTTGGCTTTGAATATCCAGCCACCTAGATCTGGGTTAAGTTTTCGCTTAGCTCGGATCTGTTTTGGCTTTGAATATCCAGCTACTTAGATCTGGGTTAAGTTTTTGCTTAACTCGGATCTGTTTTGGCTTTGAATATCCAGCCACCTAGATCTGGGTTAAGTTTTTGATTGACTCGGATCTGTTTTGGCTTTGAATATCCAGCCACCTAGATCTGGGTTAAGTTTTTGCTTAACTCGGATCTGTTTTGGCTTTGAATATCCAGCCACCTAGATCTGGGTTAAGTTTTTGCTTAACTCGGATCTGTTTTGGCTTTGAATATCCAGCCACCTGGATCTGGGTTAAGTTTTTGCTTAACTCGGATCTGTTTTGGCTTTGAATATCCAGCCACCTAGATCTGGGTTAAGTTTTTGCTTAGCTCGGATCTGTTTTGGCTTTGAATATCCAGCCACCTAGATCTGGGTTAAGTTTTTGCTTAACTCGGATCTGTTTTGGCTTTGAATATCCAGCCACCTAGATCTGGGTTAAGTTTTTGCTTAACTAGGATCTGTTTTGGCTTTGAATATCCACTCATTGTTTGTTCTATTGCTCAGGTTGCACATGACCGCCGGACTGCTGAATTTCAAAGACTGCTTTTCTCGCACAAGAAGTTGGAAGAAAAATATGAAAAAGTTATTCCTGTGGTGAAAAAAGCAGGTAAGTCGATCATTTTCCTTGTCATCTCTAATATTGTCATTGTTTTGTCTGCGGGATGCCGGCTTACTTTGTGGGTTAACAGGTGACATCAATAATCTCAACATTCGTCTTGAGAAGAAAGTCAAGAGCTTGGAAGGTTAGTTTTCCATCTACCTCGTACTTTTGCCTTTCTAAGACGTGCACTAAGTTTCTTTTACTTTGTGTGGTTTTGGTAAAGCCGAGATACGAACCTTTGCATCGCCTCACCAAGATTGTATGCCCATGCCTGATGTAATGCTGCATTTTTTAGAACAAGGCGCCACTCATTCGGCGCAGCTAAAAGAAAAGGATGACGAGATAGCTCGCCTAAGCGCCGAGGTGGAGGCCCTTAAGCTTTCTCAGAAATCCGAGCTAGAAAAGGTCGATCAGGAGTTCTCCGAGGAGAAGAACCGGCTGGCTTTGGAATTGCAAAAGAATAAAGAGCTCTTTGAGGCTGCCGAGCTGAAAACTCGAGGAATGAGCGAGGAAATTGCTCGCTTTGAGAAGAACAAGATTGACTGGGTGAAGGACCTTCAGATGATGATGAGTTACATTCATCGTAAGCATCTTAACACAGCCGAATTATCTTTCTTCCTTCTGCTGCCCTCTGACGCCTCCCTTTTTGCGCAGGTCATTTTCCTGAAGCTAAGCCCGTGAGCTCTAAAGCGGTCCTTGCTGCTCGTGCGCGCCGAGGTCTCCCTGTTGACGTGAATTTTGAATATTCAATAGAAGATTTCTTGGTTTCTGTCGGCGCTGCCCTTGGTCCGATGAAAATCATGGGCAGGGACTTGGTGCTGGCAGCTATTCGAGCCCACCGTGCTCTCTGGCCGAATACCTCTGGGACTCCTAACATCAGCGAGATCGAATTGCTGGTGACTAGATTGAATGCCTCTGAAAAACAACTAAGTCTTTGGAGGGAATCTGCTGGGCGAGCTGGCGCGGATATGGCCCTCACCGTTATCATGTCATGGTACGAAGACATTTCTCTTGATATCTTGAGAAATCTGCGCACTGGTTCTCGTTGGGTTGAGGAACCCACTTTCGTCGCTCTCCGGCAAGCTCGCGCCTTTCAACTCGTCGAATATGCCGACGTTCACACCTGGAATGAAGGTCCGAGCTTTCTCCCGAACTCGGACGATGAGGTTGTGGTAGAGGATACATCAGACGATAACTCGGCTGAACAGGTTGAAGGCGTAGATGATTCGGCTTCCTCTGGTGACTCCAGTTCGAGCTCGGACGGCAATGGTGACGCGCGGTCCTCCTCCAAAGGTACTGGGCATTCAACTGCGCAAACTGATGCCCCTCAGCAGCCTCCAGCTTCAGCCGAGGTTGCACCTAGGTCTGCGGAGGGCGAGGTAACATCGGCCGAAGTTCCTCCTACTTCGGAATCCCCAGCCCCTGACCAAGTTGCCGCCTCTCCAGCTAAAAACATTTAAGTCATTTCCTATCCCTGGTATGCCGGGCGTACGATGTAGGTGAAACATTCATCTGTTCTTTGTATGGAATGAATTTCTTTTGCCGTGTGCTGCTGAGACACATGTTTGTAATTGTTATCACTTTGTGTAAGTGGTCTTGTTTGTCTGAATTTTTTGCTGTGTTGGGCAGCGATTTCTTAATTTGGGGACGTATCTATCTTCGTATTCGTGGTTTACCCACTTGATCCAGGTGTGAGCTTCGTAGCAAAGGCTAGCCAGGACTTCGGAACAAAATACAGCAGTCCGCGAGTTAATGCCTACGGCACCGAAGTTTAGTGTGTAAACCGAACTGCGGAAAAAATAATATAAGGCGGTTGGCGAGTCGCTGCTCAAGGTGCCGAGGTTTAGTGCACAGAAACTGTAATATCATATGGCAGTCCCCGAGTTACTGCTTTGGATGTCGAGGTTTAACATACAACATGAAATTGAAATGACCTATGGTAGTCCCCGAGGTACTGTACTGGACGCCGAGGTTTGATTCATAAGATGAAATTGAAATAACATACGGCAGTCCCCGAGTCACTGCTCTGGACGCCGAGGTTCAGTACATAAGATGAAATTGAGATAACATATGGCAGTCCCCGAGTCACTGCTCTGGATGCCGAGGTTTAATACATCATTGGTCCTTGACCTTAAAATACTATGCTATGAGTAAAATGGACGAAGCAAGGCTATATTCCATGGCCGCTTCGTTTCTTCGCCAGCTTTGTCTGCCGTGTTCCTTCTGGGGGATTGAGCGTCGATTAGATAATAGGCATCGTTATGTAATGCTTTGCTCACAATGAATGGTCCTTCCCATGGAGGTGACAGCTTGTGCATGCCGGCCGTGCGTTGCACCAGTCGGAGGACTAAATCTCCTTCTTTGAATACCCTTGGATTCACCTTCTTGTTGTGATATCGTCGCAAGTTCTGCTGATAAATAGCTGATCGTGATAGTGCCAGTTCTCTGGCTTCTTCAAGCAGGTCTACCGTATCTTGCCAAGCTATTTCGTTTACCTCTGAGGTTGTATACTGAGTAACTCTTGGCGAGTCATGTATTATGTCGGCTAGAAGCACGGCCTCTGCCCCGTATACCAGAAAGAATGGTGTATAGCCTGTTGATCTATTCGGAGTAGTCCTGAGGCTCCATAACATGGCTGGGAGTTCCTCAATCCAACATCCTGCCGACCTTTGCAGCGGTTCGACAAGTCGTGGTTTTATTCCTGACAATACTAGTCCATTAGACCTCTCTACTTGCCCATTAGATGCTGGGTGAGCCACTGAGGCAACATCTAGTCTTATATGTTTCTCTCTGCAAAATTTGTGCCATTATCCGTAATAATACTGTGCGGATACCCATATCTTAAAATAATATCTTTGAGAAATTTCACTGCTATGGGCCCATCGCATTTTTTTATTGGTTTCACCTCAATCCATTTCGTGAACTTGTCCACCATAACCAATATGTGGGTCATTCCCCCTCGGGCCGACTTAAATGGTCCCACCATATCTAAGCCCCACACAGAAAATGGCCAAGTGATGGGTATTGTTTTTAACTCGGCTGATGGCATATGTATCCTGGTTGCATATCTCTGACAACCATTGCATTTTTCAACCAACTCTTTGGCTTCTTTCAACGCCGTTGGCCAATAAAATCCATGCCTGAATGCTTTGGCTACCAAGGCACGAGATGAGGCATGGTGTCCACACTCTCCTTGATGTATATCCAGGAGGATCTCCTGGCCTTCTGCCGAACTCACACATCTCTGCAATACGCTTGTGACGCTTCTTTTATATAGCTCATTGTTTATGATTGTATAAGCTTTTGCTCTCCTTACAGTTTGTCTAGCTAATACTTCATTATCCGGCAATATCGACTCTTTAAGGTAAGAGAATATGGGTTGCGCCCATGGCGGTGTGATTTTTTATGGTGTGGTCTCACTGTCTATTTCCATGTTTTCTGCCGACATATTTACCTCGGCCTTCTCCATAATTGTGCTCACTTCTGCTATCCTCCTCTTGAGGGGTTCCGAGTCATATTGTTGGTCTACTTCCATCGGCGCATTATCTTCTGCTGAATTTGTCGGAATAAAGATAGATTCGGATTCTGGTGACGGGATTATTGATGGTTTTCTGAGGTGTTCCAAGGCAATGCCAGGGGGAATTGACTTTCGGGTTGATCCGAGCTTTGACAACGTGTCTGCGGCATCATTTTCTGCCCGAGGTATGTGGTGAAATTCACATCCTTCAAAGTATCCACTGATTTTTTGCACATGAAATCTGTATAAAGCCATATTAGCATCTAATGCATCCCAATTGCCTGAGACTTGCTGTACTACTAGGTCTAAGTCCCCATAGCATAAGATTTGGCGTATGCCAATCTCTTTTGCTACTTTCAATCCATGGACCAGTGCTTCATATTCGGCTACATTGTTGGATGCGGCAAAATGTATTTGTAGCACATATTTCAGCTGATCTCTTTTAGGTGAGGTTAACACTATTCCTGCCCCCAAACCATTTCTTAGTTTGGAACCATCGAAATGCATCGTCCAATAATTTAGATCTGGTAATGGTGGCTCATACTGCACTTCGGCCCAGTCTACGAAGAAGTCGGTGACTGCTTGAGATTTAATTGCATCTCTCCTATCAAATTGTGGAGCGTATGGTGATAACTCGATTGCCCATTTTGCTATTCGGCCACTTGCATCTTTGTTGCTCAATATGTCGGCTATGGGCGCTTCACAGATCACTTTGATGGGATGTTCTTCGAAGTAATGTTTAAGCTTTTTTGCCGACATATATACTCCATAAGCCATCTTCTGATAATGTGGGTAATTCTGTTTTGAGGCGGATAATACCTCGCTTAAATAATACGCCGGCCTTTGTATGGATTTATCATCTTCAAGTCGTTCTACTACGACTACAGCACTCACTACTCTGTTGGTAGCCGCTATATAGAGTAACATAGGCTCTTTTGATAATGGAGAAGCCAAAACGGGTGCTGTGACTAACCTTTTTTTCAACTCATGAAATGCACTGTCCTCTTGCGGGGTCCAAATGAATTTATCTGACTTCTTCATCAGCTGATATAGTGGTAGCGCCTTTTCTCCCAGCCGACATACAAACCGGCTGAGGGAGGCTAGACAACCTGTGAATTTTTGTACATCATTTAAGCATCTCGGCAATTCCATTCTTTCCACTGCTTTTATCTTTGTTGGGTTGGCTTCTATATCTCGGCTAGATACAAGAAAACCGAGCAATTTTCCTGCCGGCACGCCAAACGTGCACTTTTCCAGATTAAGTTTCATTCGGAATCTTCTCAAGTTTACGAAAGTTTGCCGTATATCTTCCAGTAAGGTTTTGCTTTCCTTCGTTTTGATGACCACGTCATCTACATATACTTGTACATTTTTTCCTATTTGATCGTGTAGACATTTTTGCATGCATCTCTGATATGTTGCTCCTGCATTTCGCAGGCCGAATGGCATTGTGCGATAGCAATAAGCCCCGTACGGGGTAATAAATGCAGTCTTTATTTGATCGGCCGGATTTAACGGTATCTGGTGGAAACCAGAGTACGCGTCTACAAATGATAATAACTCACAACCAGCGGTCGAATCAATAACTTGGTCTATTCTAGGTAATGGAAAAGGATCTTTTGGACACGCCTTGTTCAGGTTCGTGTAATCGATACACATTCGCCATACAATGGCTACATTGGGATCATCTTTCTTCTTCTCTACCAGCACCGGATTAGACAACCAGTCCGGGTACAGCACCTCCATGATGAACCCGGCTGCAAGGAGTCGAGCTATTTCATCCCCTATTATTTTTCTCCTGTCTTCGGCGAAGCGACGGAGAGGTTGCTTCACCGGCCTTGCTCCGGGTCTTACATTCAAAGAGTGCTCAGCCAACTCCCTCGGAACACCTTGCAGATCCTGAGTTGACCATGCAAATATGTCCCGATTCTCACGGAGGAAGTTGGTGAGCTCGCTTTCCTATTTAGCGTCCAGGCCTGCACCAATAGTAACAGTACGCTCCGGGAATTGCTCATCTATTTGAAACTTCTTCGTTTCTTTAGTCGGCTGAAAAGAGACACTGCCATGCGGGTTGGCTAGTGCCGGCATGTTCAGCTGTGCCGACTGAGCGAGGGCTGCTACCTCCAGAATCCTTCTTTTTTCTCTTGCTATAACCAATGATTCGGCCAAATTTGACCCGGCTGATGCACACTCCATTGATTTCTTGTAATCCCCTGTTATAGTTATCACTCCTTGTGGTCCGGGTAGTTTCATTTTCAGATAACTTATATGACAACTGCCCATGAATTTGGCCAACGCTGGTCGTCCGAGTAGAGCATGATAACAGCTCTCTAGATCCACCACTTCAAACTCTAAATTCTCCGCTCTGCAGTTATCTCTTGTGCCGAATAACACATCCACTCGGACCTTACCAATGGGTTCACATGAAAGCCCTGGCACTATCCCATGGAAAGTGGTCCTCGTGGATTGCAACATGTTCTACGATATTCCGAGTTTATGCATGGTATCTTTGTACATGATATTGATACTACTTCCATTGTCTATGAGTACCTTTGAGAATTTGACATTGATGCTCGGTCCAACAAATGTCGGATCCAACACGAGGGGATATGATCCGGGACTCGGCATTATATTAGGATGATCCTTTATGCTCCAAGTTATCTCCTGACCCGACCAAGGCATATATCTTGGTACTGCCGGCATAACTACATTCACCTCCATATGCCGGCGCTGCACACTTTGCTTGTCTTGTTGTTCCGTTGTGAACACGCAATAGGACTGATGATGCTCTCTGTAATCATTGCGTCCGGTATTCGCCGGATTTGTTCTTCCATCCTGGACTTGGTTCATCACTTGATGCACCGCGTCTCTCCGATCTGAGATATCGTATCTCGGGGGAGGGGGCGGTAACATTAGTTGCTGTGCATTTGCTCAAGTCAACTGTGGCTGGTGCTGCTGATGTACTTGATGGGGTGCCTGAACCCCTGCGGGGTTCCCCATTGCATTTTTCATCCATGCACACTGGCGGGTGGTATGGTTGGCTGGCCTGGATGGGTTTGACGAGTGAAATTTGCACGGCTGATCTAACATAGATTCGAACGTGTACTTCGGCCTCTCCTGCCACTGTTTCTTTTGTTCTGGGGTCCACTGCCTTTTTCCTTCATTTCTTGGTGTCCACTGTTGAGGACCATTCTTCTGCCTTTGAGTTGCTCCGTGACTCGGCGGGTCTTGTGCTACTGCCGCCACTTGGGCCGAATTATATCTGTAATCCGACCTTTCCTCTCTTCTTCTTCCTCTGAAATCACCGCGCCTAGATGACCCAGCCAAATATCTTGCATCATGGTCCTGTTGCTCGCGATGATCTGCTGACATTAATTTTGGTTGCGTTGGGTCTCCTAATGCGTAGGAGTCCGCTATTCTGATAGTTTCTGCCAGTGTGGTCGGCATATCTCTTTGTAGACATTGCCACAATACGCTGCCGTAACAGCATCCTTGTGCGAACCAAGCTATTGCTTGCGATTCTATGACTCCTTCACATGAGTTTCTCAGGTTACACCACCGAGTCAAAAATTCTCTATCTGTTTCATTCGGCCTCTGCTTGCACATGGCTAACTGTTGTGGCCTGTTTGGCCTCTTGTATGTACTGGTAAAGTTGCTGACAAATATTTCCTCAAAATCCAGCCAACAGTTGATACTGCAGGCTGGTAGATTATTCAACCACACCCTAGCTGGTCCTTCCAGCATTTGTGGTACATACCGTACTGCCCACCGTAAGTTTCCACCCGCTATTTTTACAGCAGTGGCATAGTCAATCAACCAGTCTTGTGGTTTGGTATTCCCATTATATGTTTTCGTGCCCCTTGCCAGCTGAAAGTTCGGCACAGGAGGTTCACCCATGATCCGTGGTCCAAAGCATGTCGGCCCTGGTGGACCCTGTTCTTCCAACAACTCGGACCTGTATAGCCGGTCCAGCTTCACTCTTGCATCATTTGACGGCAAATCTCTGTACAGAACTCTGTCCTGTATTCCATAGTGATTGTTTCCGCCATGGATTGCATATTCCATCACAGAATAACCATCATTGTATCTTTCATTAATTCGATCGTGGCGAGCTGGCCTCGTTTCTCTTTCCTGCCGGGGTTCATGCCTTGGTTGCGGGTTGAGTGGCAGTTCTCTCCCTACCTCGACCGGGGTATTGTTCTCCTGATTGCCTCTCGCAGGCTCTCTTCTGCCGAGATCTCCATTGCCTCGGCTTCCTCCGTCTCTCTCAACACGGTCGTGGTTCCTCTCCCCACTGTTACCTCGGCTTGCATTGCCTCTGTTCTCATTTGCCTTTCCGGCCATTGCCGGATCATATGGAACAATCTGCTTGTTCCTCTTTCCCGAGGTTACTGCTTTGTCTCTTCGAGCATTATTTCCGGGTGAAGATGCTGCTGCCACGGACAAGGCAGGTGCTTCTCCTGCCGAATGAACCATTCGCGAGGCCCCCGGCCTCGCCGGGTTTGCTCTGAGCATTTCCTCATTTTGCTGGTTCGCGATGCGCACCAGCTCATTTACTCTTTCTTGTTGTTTCTGTCGGGCCTCACCGGTCAACCCCTCTAACTCTAATGCTGCGGCATTTGCCGCTCTTAGGTTTCTTGCCGGGGTACTATACCTCGGCAAGCCCAAATCCTCTGATTCTGCTTTATGAGCATCATGCTCTTTGTTGATGTTATCCATGAGGTTCTTCCCTCTCAATCTTAGTTCGTCCACCCGTTCGGGCGCGACGTCAAGCTTATTTGCTTTGGCATATTCTCGCAGGGTCCTGTTTAAGGACTCCCGCAAGGCCGACACCTTTTTTGCCTCTATCAGCACCTTTTGCCTGGTTTCCTCTAACTCTGCCTGAGCATTTGCCGGATTAAGTATCGGCGCTACAGGTGTAGTCAAGCTTTCTATGGTCGCCTGAAGAATATTCTCTGGCCTTTCCCGAGGTGGCCCTCTTACTCTTGGTGCTTTTGGGGTGGTGTCTTGCACCTCGGTCGGGTTGGTTGTTGGTGGGATTACCTCGGTGGGCATTGGTGTTGTCTGCCTGTGTGCGCCCTGTACACCGGTGGCGGGTTCTCTGCCTGATCCGGCAGCTGCTACTCCAGTTTGCACCCCGGCCACGACCATTGCCTCGACGCTACCTGCAGGATGCGCTCCGGGCGGACGGCCTGCAGCGTTAAGAGGTGGATCTCCTGCAACAACAACTTGGTGAGGATAAACGCCGGAGATGTCGACGCCGACGTAAACCTGGTGCCCGCCCAGGTTGATGAAGACACCATTACGCGGGGGAGCTTTCCCCCTGAAGCTCCCTGCATTGTCGCTGACGTAATCACAGAGACCAAATCTCTGGACTAAGCCAGAAACAACGCGCTCGCCAGTCTTGATGAAGTTTCCCGTCCGGATCATAACTCCAGCTAGCACCGCTGCTGGCCCCACGGTGGGCGCCAACTGTCGTGGTGGTGGCACGGCAGATGCCATGGGTAGGCTAAGGTTTGGGGCCAATGGATGCTAGTGGGATCTGGGGAGGGAAGATGTAGTGGATTCTACACACAGAAAGATAACGCAAAGATCTGTATTTCTCCTTCCTTGGGTTACAAGTGCTCCTTGAGCTGTATACAAGGAGAAAGAGAGAACTTTACCAGCCTAACGGTACTAAGAATTACTCGATCCCCTCCTTAGGGTCCAAGCCTGCCCTTATAAAGGAGAGCCTTGGGTTCCTTTAGGGCTGATGTGGCAAGCATATTCGAGGAATATGCTTGTCCCAATATAGTAGTTCGGCGCCCCCCTTTCCCTGTCGCTCCCCTAATGACGGCAAGGTTCCAGAGGGACCCTCCTGTGTGCCTCGGGCTTCAGGATTGTCACCTCCGTGACCTCCTTTTGTCTCTCTGTCGCTCTGCGCCTTTGTCCCTAGTGCTTGGCTTCGCTCAGATTCTCCCTAGCCTGCTACTAGAGTTTGACTTTAGGCTTCTCCTTCTCCTGCAAGCTTCGTATCATTCGGCCCTGCCTCGCGTAACTCGGCTTGTCCTTTACCTGCATCAAGATTACTTGGGCTAACCCGGCCGACTTACGCAGTATCTCGGCCGGGTAATGCCTTGCCATTACTATAAGGGTCCTGCCCTTTCCTATCTCGGCCGACCTCTACAGGATTCTGCCGACTCAGACTGTAACTCGGAAACTAGACGGGGAACACCCTTTCGTCTTTCCCCGTCTTTACCCTATCCGGGGTTACCTCCCCAACAACTTAACTGATTAGATAATCTTTCTTTCTTTGTAAATCAAACCATGTACTTACAACATATTGATCAAATTATCTTTGTACGTTCCATTAATACCAATGGTGTGGAATACTCCTATTGCTATCATCAAGTGCAAGTAAAATTATACTCAAGCCATTCATATATCTAATAGGACAAACACAAACTCAATATTGCTCCATATATGATAATAAACTCGGAATTTCATAAAAGGGATCGACTATTCCTGAAGGGAATTCTAATGATGCAAACATTATTTCTAATTTGAACTAATGCAAAACTAAAATAGTAATGTAAAACTTATAAGATATATTACAAGGTCTTAAAGATCTCCCCAGTCTTGGAATCAAGCCAGGCGGGATCAAATAATCCCTTGCGATTATTTGATACCGTGATTATTGTAGATCACTATGGCGCCATGGCATGTAACACCGCGGTGCGTAGCTTCTTGTTGGTATCCTCCAGAGCGGTGATGCGGCTATAGCACCTACGCAAACCAGATTGCAAAGTGTCCACTTTATCCGCGAGTTTAGTCACCAATGCAAGAAGATCATCCTTATTCTCTATCTCCTTGAGACGGTGACGGACTTCCATGCGATGGAGTACCTCCTGCTTCTGATATACCTTAAGTGCTCACATGCGGTCCTTGGTCCTGGGAGTAGCTTCTTCTTCCTCATCCACGATTCATGGATCGGGGCAGTGGAAACCGTTCCTCCACTCTTCTTGAGGCTTCACCTTCATACAAGCACCAATAGTAGGCTTCAAAAGTGGCACCATCGCTCCATTGCTATCACCTGCACCAATATTAGGTAATTCCTTATGCTTGTGCGGCCTGGGGTCCATGGTGATGAACTTGACCGTCTCCACCCATTCTTTTCCATGCGGCTTGCGACCTTCTCTCTTCTGTAGCCCTCTTCATGGCCGCCCAGTTGATCTCCGAGGGATCATAGACATCACGACAGATGTAGATGTGATGGCTCAAAATGTAGAGCTCATTGGGAATCCCAAGAGTAAGGTATGATGAGCACAACAAAAAGTTTTCCCTCAGTTATGAAACCAAGGTTATCGAACCAGTAGGAGCAAGGAAACAACTCCAAGGTGTTTCTAGCAACTTGGAATCCTGCACAACACAACCACAGAACTTTGCCCCAACTTATAATGAGGTTGTCAATCTCACGTGTTTTGCTGAAAACAAAGGATTAAACGTATAGTGTGGGAGATAGTAATTGCTTGCAGAAAGTAAATAGTAAACAATAATAGTAGATGGTATATCAATGGTAAAAGAATGGACTGGGGTCCATAGTTCACTAGAGGTGATTCTCCTTAAGATAAATAGCATGTTGGGTGAACAAATTACAGCGGGGCAATTGACAGATTTGATAAAGCATACAATGCATATACTAGACATCTTGACTCCTATGAGATTTGTTTGGGCATTACAACATAATACATAGACCGTAATCCAACTGCATCTATGGCTAATAATCCACCTTCCGGTTATCGTCTGAACCCCTTCCAGTATTAAGTTGCAAGCAACAGATAATTGCATTAAGAAAAGTGTGTAAAGTAAACAATATGATTGTCCCATGGACAAAGGATTGTTGTTTTCTCCCCAGTAGCAACAGCACACCTCCAACCTTAGAGATTTCTATCACTTCCCCAGATTACTAGAGGCATGAACCTACTATCGAACATAAATACTCCCTCTTGGAGTTGCAAGCATCTACTTGGCCAAGATAGTTACAAACAATAGAGAGCATGCAAGATCACAAATAACATAGACATGATAGAATCAATAATCAATTTGAAATAGCATCTCAATATCCATCGGGGATTCCCGCAAACACAACATGTAAGATTACAAATAAATGATCTTGATCATAAACGGAGCTCACAAGATCTAAACATGATAACACAAAGGAGGAGAACCAACCATCTAGTTACTACATGGACCCATAGTCCAAGGACGAACTACTCACGCATCACACCGGAGGCAGGCATGGTGATGAAGAAGGCTTCCAGGATGGTCTCTCCCCTCCGGTAGGGTGCTAGGAAGAGCTTCAGATGCCTCCCGATCTAGGGATGGAGATGACGGCGGCTACATACTCTTTGATGGAGTTTTGATCGGGTACTTGGGGTTTTCGTCCCGGGAGGCTTTTATAGGCGAAGGGGCAAGGTCGGTGGATGCCTGAGGGGGCCACACCACCCTCTGGTGCGTCCTGGGCTGACCCGCCCCTCCAGGTGGTGTGGCCACCTCGTGGCCCCTCCCCGTTTCGTCTTCTGGCTGCGTGAGTCTTCTGGTAAAATATTGACTTTGGCTTTTGTCTGGTCCAATTCCGAGAATATTTCCTTAATAGCTTTTCTAAAACCAAAAACAATAGAAAATAGGCAACTGGTAATGTGGCATCTTGTTAATAGGTTAGTTCCAGAAAATGTATAAAAATACCTCAAAGTGTGAACAAAACATAAGAATGTAGATATAAAACAAGCATGGAACATAAAAATTTATAGATACGTTTACGACGTATCAAGCATCCCCAAGCTTAACTCGTGCTCGTCCTCGAGTAGGTAAGTGATAAAAAGAATAATTTTTGAGGTGACATGCACCATTATAATCTTGATCACGGTATTTGTAAAACATTGATAGCTGGGATCAAAGTACTCTAACATGAACATGAAAGATAGAGTTCTAACAATAAGACATAGCAACTATGTTGCAACATGAAAAAGGTACAAACAAAAGATTCATGAATAACAATGCATTAAAAGATGTTTGTTTGTTTCACATATAGAAAACATAATAAGAATGGTATTCAGCTTGTCCCTCATGGTATAGAAAAACATAGATGCATAGGACATCTTCAAAGTTCAAAAGGGTGACTAGATACAAATAATTTAAGGACAAGCAATATCATAGTGATGAATAAATCAACAAGTTTTGGGACAATGCACATTAAACTAAGAATAATCACTATGCTCTCTCAATTGGTGCATAAAGATAGAAGATGGAGACTCAACATAAAAGTAAAAAGAAAGGCCCTTCATAAGAGGGAAGCAGGGATTTCAAGTTTCATAAAGAGTTTCCAAAATTATGGTACTTATTAGGTTGCAGCTCTCATTGCCCCTATCATAAGCATCTTTAGGTGATTAAGGTTAAAGTTAACAAATATGAGGATATGCTTGACAAGTTATAAGCCGAAAATCTCATGCCCCTTGCCTATGAGTCCCAAACCTCATGCTACTCTACTTTAGTCACGAGTAAGTTCTTGTCATTGTAAGTACATGTGTATCATGGAGAACCTCCAACGGGGTACCCTCTCCCCATGATACAAGAGCTATCCCATGTCAAAATGACAAGGCAATAGACAATGAGCATCTCACTGATCTTTTTATTTGCTATTTGCATAGGTTTTTATTGAGGATGCTTCATAGAATTCTTACTATGGTTATGCTATAAGTTTCCACCGTGATTAGGCATGGCTTAGGCTAGCGGCCCAGGCGTTTCTCTAACACACATACAAACTCCATGAGCTTACAAGCTCCCCTTTTATTTCACAGCGTCGGGATCCATAGACAAAAGAACATGATATCAACTAAATAATTAGTGCAATGTTGAAAGCGTTCCCCATGACAGCATGGTTCTCCTAATTCTCAACTTATAAAGTACAAGCATATACGGAACATAGATGGACGCAATGGTTCAAGTTTATTAAGTACAAGAAAGTAAAGTGTGCCATCAAGTTCGTGAGAGCTTTAATCACTAGTTTTCACATAACAAGTTTAATTTGGAAGGTAGACAAAAACATGAATATACTTGGAATAGTGTAAAACACCATGCATAGGAATTTATAGTGGACTCTATGGAATAACTTGGTTTTCTTGGGGGTTGGATGCATGAGTGGAACTCATACTTGGTACATGTGGAGGCTAGCAAAAGACTGGAAGCGACCAACTAAGAGAGCACTAATGCCATAATCATGCAAAGCGACAAAACATTATTCATTAAAGCATAAAAAGTGATATTACAAGTCAAAAAACTAAATGATCATATAGGCTAAGGTGACTTGTTTATAGTCTTAACATGGTGTAAGCATGTGCCAAGTCAACCCAAATAAAGCATCGAAGGAGAATACCACAATATTATGCCTTTTGTGTGCTAAAACAACGCATGATTCTTTCAAGGAACATTATGCAATCTCAATTTTTTGGAACAATTCATGCTATAGCAATAATTACTAAGCATAAAGTCAAAGCAATATCAAACATGACATGATAAAGTCTAGGCCACAGTCAAAACAAAACTCCTTTTATACAACTTATAAGCATGAACTTTCCTACTCTTTTCCAATCACCAATCAACTTATTTGAAATATCATATGAATGTAGGGGTCAATCAAATTTATCTAAGAAAACCAAACAAAATAAAACTAAAAATGAAGACACTCCAAGAACAACACAATTGTGCATGAAACAATAAAAATGAAGTGTTTTGGAAGAAAACCTGAGATTTTCATTGATGAAGAAGGGGCTGCCTTGGGCATCCCCAACCTTTGACACTTGTACTTCTTGAATATTTCTTGGGGTGACACGGATGGCATCCCCAAGCTTGAGCTTTTGTCCATACTTCATCTTATCACATTATTCTTCCCCCACACCTGAAAATTTCCTTCATACAAAACTTCACACATTCCTCATTAGCAACATTAGTGTATTGAAGATATTTCTTCTCCTCCCTCAGAAAGTCCCCAAAGATTCAAAGATTCATAAATATCTTTAGGCATAAGACAGAATTCAAACATGATATCACAATGAGCATAAAAGGTTTCATTATTTATAACAACTTTTACTGTAGGAAACCATTTTGAAGATTCAAAATTTATTGGAACATATTCATGATGCTCTCTAAGCATGTTATTGCATTCCTTTAAACTAGCTGTGTTGGTCTCAAGAGTGTTTAATGTAGCAAATATATTTATAAAGGAGGAATCAAATTTGCTAGGCAAGTTATATGTTGCAAGCAACTTTTTTTATAGCATTAAAAGCTTCATTCTCATGGAAATGGAGGAAATCTCCTCCTACTACAGGATACAAAGCATATCTATAACAAATAGCAAGACCAAAGTAGAAACTGCTAAGAAACAATCTTAGAGTCATTTTAGGTTCAGTCTTCTCATGTAAATCAGAGATTCTAGACCAAGATTCTTTGAAACTCACTTAAATTCCTTGTTTGAAGGTGAAAATCATTTCCTCAGGTGTCATAGTGACTGGAGCAATGCTAGACATAAAAGCAACCTGAAGTAGAATTTTTTTTGTGTGTTTTTAATAAAAAGAAACAAACTAGTACAACTATTTTTTGTGTTTTTTATAGAAATAAACAAGCAAACAAAGCAAAATAAACTAAGCAAAACAAAAAAAGAAAGTAAATAGATTGGTTGTGAGGGACTCCCCTTGTGAAGCTGTCCTTAACTCCCCGGCAATAGCGCCAGAAAAAATGCTTGATGGCTCAAAATGTAGAGCTCGTTGGGAACCCCAAGAGGAAGGTATGATGAGCATATCATCAAGTTTTCCCTCAGTTATGAAACCAAGGTTATCGAACCAGTAGGAGCAAGGAAACAACTCCAACGTGTTGCTAGCAACTTGGAATCCTGCACAACACAACCATAGAACTTTCCCCAACTTACAATGAGGTTGTCAATCTCACTAGTTTTGCTAAAAAAGGATTAAACGTATAGTGTGGGAGATAGTAATTGCTTGTAGAAAGTAAACAGTAAACAATAATAGTAGATGGTATATCAATGGTAAAAGAATGGACTGGGGTCCGTAGTTCACTAGAGGTGATTCTCCTTAAGATAAATAGCATGTTGGGTGAACAAATTACAGCGGGGCAATTCATAGATTCGAGAAAGCATACAATGCATATACTAGACATCTTGACTCCAATGAGATTTGATTGAGCATTACAACATAATACATAGACCGTAATCCAACTGCATCTATGAGTAATAATCCACCTTCCGGTTATCGCTTGAACCCCTTCCAGTATTAAGTTGTAAGCAATAGATAAATGCATTAAGCAAAGTGTGTAAAGTAAACAATATGATTGTCCCATGGACAAAGGATTGCTGTTTTCTCCCTAGTAGCAACGCCACATCTACAACCTGAGAGATTTCTGTCACTTCCCTAGATTACTAGAGGCATGAACCCACTATCGAGCATAAATACTCCCTCTTGGAGTTGCAAGCATCTACTTGGCTAAGATAGTTACAAACAACAGAGAGCATGCAAGATCACAAATAACATAGACATGATAGAATCAATAATCAATCAAAAATAGCATCTCAATATCCATCGGATCCCCGCAAACACAACATGTAAGATTACAAATAGATGATCTTGATCATGAATGGAGCTCACAAGATCTAAACATGATAGCACAAAGGAGGAGAACCAACCATCTAGCTACTACATAGACACGTAGTCCAAGAATGAACTACTCACGCATCACGCCGGAGGCAGGCATGGTGATGAATAAGGCCTCCAGGATGATCTGTCACATCCCAAGATTTTCCAAATCTTGTAATGTGAAAAATAAATAAACAAAATAAATCTTTGTTGAAAATCAGGGTGAAAAGAAACTTTTGTTTCTAAAAGGAGACTTAAAATCCCATCTTGAACAAACTTTGGTAGAAGTTTGAATTCAACAAAAACCCAAATCAAGGGAAATGCATTCCTCAATGAATGTATCTGGAAATTTGAACACTTGGAAAGTAAATCCAAAATCCAAATCCCTAGACCTTAAAGGAAGGAAATTATTTTCCAAAGTATCTCCAAATCTATGGATTTTATCCATACCAAAGTTGATCAACAAATATTCTCAAAGGATCAAGAAAAGACCATAGAGAGTGGTTTCACTTAGTTTGGAACCATAGACAAGATCTTGTGAATATAATAAGATAAGGAAATTGAATTTCCAAAGCTATTAAAGCCTTACCAAAGCCCACACCAATTGGTGATCAAGAAATCCTAAAGGGATTAAAAAGTTAAACCTTTGATAAAGGAAAAAAATAAATTGTTTTGGAAACACTAGTTTAGATCTTTAAATAAAAGACTTTGGTTTCAAAAGAAAAGGTGAGCCAAATTAATTTTGGCCAAGCTTTTGTAATAAAATATTTTTGTTTTGATAAAATGAGTAAAGGTTTATTTAAATAAAATAATAAGGATTTAAATATCCAATTTTATTTAAGTAAAGGCTTTTCCCATTTTAAATGAACACCAAGTATTTTATTACTACTTTGAAATCTTTTAATAAAAGGTTTTGCTTGATTAAAATGAGTAAAGGATTATTTAAATAAAATAATAAGGATTTAAGTATCCAATTTTATTTAAGTAAAGGCTTTCCCATTTTAATTAAACACCAAAACTTATTTATTTATTTAAATAAGTTTCCAAGTATTCTTTTATTTTTCAAATTAAACCTTCTGGTTTGGTTTTGAAAATAATTGGAATTCAAATGGAAATTTTATTTAAATAAATCAAACACTATTAATAAATCAAAGATCCATTTTATTTAATTATTAAATGGATCCTAAAATAAATAAAAATAATATTTCATTTTGAGATTTGGAATATGTTGAAAAACAGAACCAAATTCAAAGTAAAGTTGAGTGTTTGTTTGATTAATTGTTTGAATTGTTTGGTTGATTGAAAAATTGTTTGAAATTCAAAACAGAAAAAGAATTAGAAAAAGAAAAAGAGAACAGACAGAAAAAAAATAGAGCAAACAGACTCAGCCCAACAGGCCCAGTTCAGCCTAGATTCTTTTCCCCGAGGAAAACGTTTGGCACCAATTAGTTGACCCACAGAACCAATGACAGCGTGGACCCACTTCCCCCTCTCCCTCACTCGCTGACATCAGACCCCACCTCCTCTATTCTTTTCCCGAACCGTTTTCTGCACCGCGAAAGAAACCCGCAGAGTGACTGAACCGTGGACCCCGTTCCCTCACCATTTCCCACTGACCGCTGGACCCCCTTTCCACTGTTCTCCTTCCCCACCCCGCGACCAGTTCTTCCTCCTTCCCTCAACGGCGCTCTGCCGATTTACTCCGGCGTTAAATTCGCGTTAACCACGGCCTTTACTCCCCTGCGACGATGCCCTTTTAATCACCTCGCTCTCTCCTCCGTTTTCCCTCAGACCCCTTCCCCAAGCTCGCCCCCAGGCCGCCCCAATTTCTCCTCGAGCTCCTCTGTTCCGACCACCGTCTCCGGCCGATTCCAGCCAGCACACGCTGCCCCTTGACCTCTCGACCACGCACACATACTACACACTCACTGGCGCTTCTGTCCGTGCCCTCCGTTCAGACGCGGGTACCCTGTAACCTCGACTTTGACAACGACCACCGTCGCCACCGTCTGCTTCAACTCCGGTGAAGTCCACAGGTAGCTTCCAGCCACCCCTCTTCTTTTCGATGATGCGCCTAAGACCAGTGATTCCTTCCGCAACTAACGCCGTCATTCTCGTGACCTAGCTCGCACCATAGCATCGCCTTCATCGTCGACAGTGAGCACCGCCGTCCGTCTCGCCTCCGACAAGTTTCCCGGTAAGCCTTGACCGCCCCGAGCCTCCTCGTTCACGCGCACAGCTTTGTCATGATCCTACGCACCTAACCGCATCGATGTTTTGCTTTGAGGTGATCCACAGCGACGCCAACGACGACTACCCGAGAGCCCCGCCGCCCGCAGCAACTCCGGCGAGCAATCCCTGACAGCATCGTGCGCCCCTCGTCGAGCCATCAACACGTAGAGCTTCGCCGTAATCCCCTGAGCCCGGTGAGCAAGTCCTCCTTCTCCCTCACCCCCTGTAGCATCGCCTCTGTCGCCGACCGACCGCTCCGCCGCCAGCAGCCGCCGCAGCGCTGCTCGTCTGTGGTCGAGCACCCCACAGCCGTCCGATTCAGATCGAACGAATACGATAGATTCATTTAATCACGAAGGGGTACTAGCTCAGCGCCGCACGATTAGACTAGATCCAACGCTCCGCAGCACATGATCCGGCCGAACCGGTATCGACCAATAGAATCACGCCGCGTGGCCAGTATTAGATCTGAATTAGAATTTGAAAACAGAAACTTTTGCCAATTTCAAACCCATGTATCTTTTGATCCACACGTCCAAATTTTACAAATTTGATGTCGTTGGAATCAGCAAGACAAGCTCTAACCAACCCTACCCTTAGTTTAGCAAATAGTATTGGATAGATTGGTTGATTATGCAGAAACTTTTGAGTGCTTGCTAACATTAGAAAAATCATTTAAAAATTATTTTTAGGTTAAAACCTTTGCAAATTAGTTTGTTGTGACCTTACTGACCCTAGGAACCAACCCATAGTTTGGAAAATGATTTTTTGGAAAAGAATAGAATGGATTAATTAGTTTAGTCCATTTCTAGCTAACTAAAACTATTTGTTTTGTTTATGAAAATGCCTTCATAAAGAAAACTTTGAGAAAATGTTTTGGACCAAACCTACTGACCCAAACACCAAGTTTTGCAATAGCAACTCATTTGGTGAAACAAAATAAGGAATCTTTGATTTAAAACCATTTCTAGTCAAATAGAAATGTGGTTTTATTAAAAAAAATGATTTTGGAAGAAAACCCTTGGAAAATGATTTGCTTTAAACCCACTAAACCCAAACCCCAAGTTTGTGATTGAAAACATACTTGGTGAACCCTATAGGTTAGTGCCTTAGTAGAAATATTTCTACAACACATAGAATGATACTTTGTTTTGCAAATGGTTTTATAGTGAAACCTTTTGCAAATGACTTAGCCACTTTACAAAATGACCAATAGGTGTGCCCAAAAGTCTATGACCCATTAGGAACCCCTTTTTCAAACAAAACAAGGCTTGGCATGCTTGCATGCATTACCTTAACTTTGCCACTTTGGTAAATGACCATTTTGGATCTTACAAAGTTTAGGAATCTAATAGAGACCCTCTTTGCAAATGACTTTGCCATTTTGGTAAATGACCAATTTGGAACTTACAAAGTTTAGAAGCCTAGTGGAGACCATCCTTACAATAGAACCAACCTTTGCATGCTTATGCATGACTTAGATCCCATTACTTTGTGTGTGAAAAATTGTTTGTTTGACTTTGATATTTTATGTGTGTAGTTTTGTTTGATTGGTAGATTAAGTTTGTGCCTTGCTTGATTGAATTGTAGTGACTTGAAGAGTGTGAGTGTTGCAAGGACAAGGAGTGAACCTATACCCTCTACCAAAAAGGCAAGTGATATCTTCATGAATATTCCATACCTATAATTTATACTTGCATTAGATATATTTTGTTAGGACTTGCATGCTACTTTTGTCAAAATGATGATGGGTAATCCTATGTAGATTAGAATGGTAGAGTTGCTAGGAAAATTCCCTAAGGATAGGTTGCCATGCCATGCTTAGCCTAGCTATTAGAAAACAAGGGTGGTTTATATATTCACTATGGAAAAATATTCTAAGTCTTTGGACTTGTGTTTTATTTAACAAAACAACTAAGTAATGAATCACCTGGGTGGAATGGAAGGAATGGTTTATGTTGAGTGGTTCACAAGGCCATGACATGGCTTGTGTATCTCACTTGTGGATGGCCACCCAGGAAACAAAGAGATTTGAGATGTCAAATGTTGAGAAGCTTCAAGTGCAACCACTTGGTAATATGGGCTCTGCCATGATCTTAGGATGCTAGAACTTAGTCTCTTGGACAGTGGGTGGTAGATGGGTTGATAGGTTGGAGCGCGTCCATTTGACTAAGGAAAGGCTACTGAAGGATCATGTCTTGGGAAACCAAGGCTTGTGGGTAAAGTGCACCACCTCTGCAGAGTGTAAAACCTAAGTACTTAGCCATGTCCCTGGTAAAGGACAATTTGAGCATCAAGACATGGAAACTTCAAGAATCTCATCACTCCAATTTCTAAATAAAACTTGTGGGTGAACAAGGGTTAAAGGATCTTCAGTCTTTGATTGGTAGATGCCATGAGTGGATCTTCAGTCCTTGATTGGTAGATACCTTGGGAGTTTTGTGCCTTACAAAAACTTAGTGTTTTCAAAAGTTAAGGAAAAATCTATTTTGAGCAATGCAAGCCTAAGCTCCACCAGCCAAATGCATATAGTATTATAGTCCACTTAAATATATATACTAAGGTATCACTTGCCAATACTATTCCAAAGTATTGACCCTCTGTGGCTGTAACTTATTATGTTGCAGGTTTGATTGTTTAGTGAAGATTGATTGATTAGGATTACAAAGTCTACAACCAACATCTGCCTGTGGCACTTTGAAGATGAAGGACCCATGACTATAGTTATTTCGCTGCAATGTAATGTAAATAGCCAATGAGCTATGTTTGATGTAATAAAACTATTTTATTCCTGGTTATAAAGTTGTATTATGACCTTTGTTTCTTGATATTACATCTGAACTGTGGATGCTAGCTATTGATCCAGGGACTAGCATTGTAAACACAGGGGACTCAATCTTATTAAAGATTGGGGACGCTACAGAATGGTATCAGAGCATTGTGTTGCCTGTAGGATTTGTAACCCTAGGATTGGACAAAAACCCTTAGAAATAGGAGTTGTCTTATTCCAAAACTTATTTACAAAAACAATCTTGTAAACTCTTTCCTCAACCATTTTGATTTCAACTCTACCTCTCTATATTCAAAACTTGATGGAAAAACCTACCCCATGACCAAAGACTACACTATGTGCAAAGGACTTCTTCAACTTCATCAACTCTAATGACTTCAACTTCTTCAACATCTGCAACATGTACACCAAGGACTTCAACTTTGGATATCACTAAGGAATACAAGTCTTGAGTAACATTTCATTTGAAGACTAAGGAAACACAACTTAGAAGAAGCCATCATCACCTTTGAAGATTGTGAACAAGAGACAAGACTTCTCCAAGAATACAAAGACCTCATTCAAGAAGAAGCAACCAAGAAGGATGGAAAGATCACAAGTAAACCATGTAGATGGACCACCATATTTAGTTAAAGACAAACACACCAACTTAAGTGGTGTAACAAAAATTATTTTGTTGCCTAAGTATGTGCTTGAAATTTGTTGTTTGAGTGGAGTGCTTGTTTGTGATTGCTTGCACATTGCTTGTGTGAATTGTGATGTGTGTGATTAGGATTGATTCCCTTAGAAATCTTTTGCCTATTCTAATTCCCTCCAACCCAAACAGATGACTTCTCCAAGAGACTCCAGCACCAAGGATGATGACATCAACAACAACAACAACAACCAAGTTGACAGCATGAGAGAACTCCTAGCAACCCAACACCAATTGAGCCAACTAACAGCTCAGTTCATAGCCAACAATAGTGATAAAGACCCTACCTTGCAAAAGTTTTTGGAATAACAATCCCAACTGATGCTTAAGGTGACTAATCAAATGATCAGCATGGAAGAAAACTATTCCAAAAGAGTGTATGACAACAAGGATGACAAGAATATTATTCTAGATGGAGCCCCAGCTTGCATTATTTGTGGAGACAAGGATCATACTTCCAAGGAGCATGAAGATCAATGCCCCAATTGTGAAGAGGAACACCCAGTTGGCCAATGCCCCACATCTCAAGTTACTTGTTACCTTTGTGAAGGAAACGACCATGTTCCTATCCAATGCCCCATCTATGCCATTGTTGAACAAAGGAAACAAGAAGGATCCAAGTATGCCAAGAATGTGGATGACAAAGGAAAAGGACCACTTATACCTCCAAACAAGACAACCCAATTCAAAGGATCAAAGAAACCCAAGAAACCAAAACAAGACATGAGCCTTGTGCAATGTCGTAAATGTAAGGAAATGGGACACAACCCCAGTGGATGCCCAGAGTCCATAAAGAATAAAAGGATGGACCAAGTAGTGTGCAATAACTGCAAGGAACCAGGCCACTACGTAGCAATTTGTCCACAAGAGCAACGTGAAGAACTCCAAGATATCCACTGTTTTAATTGTAAAGAACCAGGACACTATGTAAGCAATTGCCCAGAAAAGATGAAGAACAAGATGAACAAGCCAATGGAGAAACCCAACCTTAGCCCATGAGTCAAGTATGGAAACAAGGACACTATGCAGAAGTTTTCCAAGAAGAAGATTCATCAAGATTCCAAGCAAGCCAACATCTAGTTTTAATTAGAAAAATTTTAAGGGTGGTAGTACCCTAGTTGTTTTGAACCGGTTTGTAACCCTAGCCTCCCCAAATCTCGGGACGAGATTTATTTTAAGGGTGGTAGCCTGTCACATCCCAAGATTTTCCAAATCTTGTAATGTGAAAAATAAATAAACAAAATAAATCTTTGTTGAAAATCAGGGTGAAAAGAAACTTTTGTTTCTAAAAGGAGACTTAAAATCCCATCTTGAACAAACTTTGTTAGAAGTTTGAATTCAACAAAAACCCAAATCAAGGGAAATGCATTCCTCAATGAATGTATCTGGAAATTTGAACACTTGGAAAGTAAATCCAAAATCCAAATCCCTAGACCTTAAAGGAAGGAAATTATTTTCCAAAGTATCTCCAAATCTATGGATTTTATCCATACCAAAGTTGATCAACAAATATTCTCAAAGGATCAAGAAAAGACCATAGAGAGTGGTTTCACTTAGTTTGGAACCATAGACAAGATCTTGTGAATATAATAAGATAAGGAAATTGAATTTCCAAAGCTATTAAAGCCTTACCAAAGCCCACACCAATTGGTGATCAAGAAATCCTAAAGGGATTAAAAAGTTAAACCTTTGATAAAGGAAAAAAATAAATTGTTTTGGAAACACTAGTTTAGATCTTTAAATAAAAGACTTTGGTTTCAAAAGAAAAGGTGAGCCAAATTAATTTTGGCCAAGCTTTTGTAATAAAATATTTTTGTTTTGATAAAATGAGTAAAGGTTTATTTAAATAAAATAATAAGGATTTAAATATCCAATTTTATTTAAGTAAAGGCTTTTCCCATTTTAAATGAACACCAAGTATTTTATTACTACTTTGAAATCTTTTAATAAAAGGTTTTGCTTGATTAAAATGAGTAAAGGATTATTTAAATAAAATAATAAGGATTTAAGTATCCAATTTTATTTAAGTAAAGGCTTTCCCATTTTAATTAAACACCAAAACTTATTTATTTATTTAAATAAGTTTCCAAGTATTCTTTTATTTTTCAAATTAAACCTTCTGGTTTGGTTTTGAAAATAATGTGAATTCAAATGGAAATTTTATTTAAATAAATCAAACACTATTAATAAATCAAAGATCCATTTTATTTAATTATTAAATGGATCCTAAAATAAATAAAAATAATATTTCATTTTGAGATTTGGAATATGTTGAAAAACAGAACCAAATTCAAAGTAAAGTTGAGTGTTTGTTTGATTAATTGTTTGAATTGTTTGGTTGATTGAAAAATTGTTTGAAATTCAAAACAGAAAAAGAATTAGAAAAAGAAAAAGAGAACAGACAGAAAAAAATAGAGCAAACAGACTCTGCCCAACAGGCCCAGTTCAGCCCAGATTCTTTTCCCCGAGGAAAACGTTTGGCACCAATTAGTTGACCCACAGAACCAATGACAGCGTGGACCCACTTCCCCCTCTCCCTCACTCGCTGACATCAGACCCCACCTCCTCTATTCTTTTCCCGAACCGTTTTCTGCACCGCGAAAGAAACCCGCAGAGTGACTGAACCGTGGACCCCGTTCCCTCACCATTTCCCACTGACCGCTGGACCCCCTTTCCACTGTTCTCCTTCCCCACCCCGCGACCAGTTCTTCCTCCTTCCCTCAACGGCGCTCTGCCGATTTACTCCGGCGTTAAATTCGCGTTAACCACGGCCTTTACTCCCCTGCGATGATGCCCTTTTAATCACCTCGCTCTCTCCTCCGTTTTCCCTCAGACCCCTTCCCCAAGCTCGCCCCCAGGCCGCCCCAATTTCTCCTCGAGCTCCTCTGTTCCGACCACCGTCTCCGGCCGATTCCAGCCAGCACACGCTGCCCCTTGACCTCTCGACCACGCACACATACTACACACTCACTGGCGCTTCTGTCCGTGCCCTCCGTTCAGACGCGGGTACCCTGTAACCTCGACTTCGACAACGACCACCGTCGCCACCATCTGCTTCAACTCCGGTGAAGTCCACAGGTAGCTTCCAGCCACCCCTCTTCTTTTCGATGATGCGCCTAAGACCAGTGATTCCTTCCGCAACTAACGCCGTCATTCTCGTGACCTAGCTCGCACCATAGCATCGCCTTCATCATCGACAGTGAGCACCGCCGTCCGTCTCGCCTCCGACAAGTTTCCCGGTAAGCCTTGACCGCCCCGAGCCTCCTCGTTCACGCGCACAGCTTTGTCATGATCCTGCGCACCTAACCGCATCGATGTTTTGCTTTGAGGTGATCCACAGCGACGCCAACGACGACTACCCGAGAGCCCCGCCGCCCGCAGCAACTCCGGCGAGCAATCCCTGACAGCATCGTGCGCCCCTCGTCGAGCCATCAGCACGTAGAGCTTCGCCGTAATCCCCTGAGCCCGGTGAGCAAGTCCTCCTTCTCCCTCACCCCCTGTAGCATCGCCTCTGTCGCCGACCGACCGCTCCGCCGCCAGCAGCCGCCGCAGTGCCGCTCGTCTGTGGTCGAGCACCCCACAGCCGTCCGATTCAGATCGAACGAATACGATAGATTCATTTAATCACGAAGGGGTACTAGCTCAGCGCCGCACGATTAGACTAGATCCAACGCTCCGCAGCACACGATCCGGCCGAACCGGTATCGACCAATAGAATCACGCCGCGTGGCCAGTATTAGATCTGAATTAGAATTTGAAAACAGAAACTTTTGCCAATTTCAAACCCATGTATCTTTTGATCCACACGTCCAAATTTTACAAATTTGATGTCGTTGGAATCAGCAAGACAAGCTCTAACCAACCCTACCCTTAGTTTAGCAAATAGTATTGGATAGATTGGTTGATTATGCAGAAACTTTTGAGTGCTTGCTAACATTAGAAAAATCATTTAAAAATTATTTTTAGGTTAAAACCTTTGCAAATTAGTTTGTTGTGACCTTACTGACCCTAGGAACCAACCCATAGTTTGGAAAATGATTTTTTGGAAAAGAATAGAATGGATTAATTAGTTTAGTCCATTTCTAGCTAACTAAAACTATTTGTTTTGTTTATGAAAATGCCTTCATAAAGAAAACTTTGAGAAAATGTTTTGGACCAAACCTACTGACCCAAACACCAAGTTTTGCAATAGCAACTCATTTGGTGAAACAAAATAAGGAATCTTTGATTTAAAACCATTTCTAGTCAAATAGAAATGTGGTTTTATTAAAAAAATGATTTTGGAAGAAAACCCTTGGAAAATGATTTGCTTTAAACCCACTAAACCCAAACCCCAAGTTTGTGATTGAAAACATACTTGGTGAACCCTATAGGTTAGTGCCTTAGTAGAAATATTTGTACAGCACATAGAATGATACTTTGTTTTGCAAATGGTTTTATAGTGAAACCTTTTGCAAATGACTTAGCCACTTTACAAAATGACCAATAGGTGTGCCCAAAAGTCTATGACCCATTAGGAACCCCTTTTTCAAACAAAACAAGGCTTGGCATGCTTGCATGCATTACCTTAACTTTGCCACTTTGGTAAATGACCATTTTGGATCTTACAAAGTTTAGGAATCTAATAGAGACCCTCTTTGCAAATGACTTTGCCATTTTGGTAAATGACCAATTTGGAACTTACAAAGTTTAGAAGCCTAGTGGAGACCATCCTTACAATAGAACCAACCTTTGCATGCTTATGCATGACTTAGATCCCATTACTTTGTGTGTGAAAAATTGTTTGTTTGACTTTGATATTTTATGTGTGTAGTTTTGTTTGATTGGTAGATTAAGTTTGTGCCTTGCTTGATTGAATTGTAGTGACTTGAAGAGTGTGAGTGTTGCAAGGACAAGGAGTGAACCTATACCCTCTACCAAAAAGGCAAGTGATATCTTCATGAATATTCCATACCTATAATTTATACTTGCATTAGATATATTTTGTTAGGACTTGCATGCTACTTTTGTCAAAATGATGATGGGTAATCCTATGTAGATTAGAATGGTAGAGTTGCTAGGAAAATTCCCTAAGGATAGGTTGCCATGCCATGCTTAGCCTAGCTATTAGAAAACAAGGGTGGTTTATATATTCACTATGGAAAAATATTCTAAGTCTTTGGACTTGTGTTTTATTTAACAAAACAACTAAGTAATGAATCACCTGGGTGGAATGGAAGGAATGGTTTATGTTGAGTGGTTCACAAGGCCATGACATGGCTTGTGTATCTCACTTGTGGATGGCCACCCAGGAAACAAAGAGATTTGAGATGTCAAATGTTGAGAAGCTTCAAGTGCAACCACTTGGTAATATGGGCTCTGCCATGATCTTAGGATGCTAGAACTTAGTCTCTTGGACAGTGGGTGGTAGATGGGTTGATAGGTTGGAGCGCGTCCATTTGACTAAGGAAAGGCTACTGAAGGATCATGTCTTGGGAAACCAAGGCTTGTGGGTAAAGTGCACCACCTCTGCAGAGTGTAAAACCTAAGTACTTAGCCATGTCCCTGGTAAAGGACAATTTGAGCATCAAGACATGGAAACTTCAAGAATCTCATCACTCCAATTTCTAAATAAAACTTGTGGGTGAACAAGGGTTAAAGGATCTTCAGTCTTTGATTGGTAGATGCCATGAGTGGATCTTCAGTCCTTGATTGGTAGATACCTTGGGAGTTTTGTGCCTTACAAAAACTTAGTGTTTTCAAAAGTTAAGGAAAAATCTATTTTGAGCAATGCAAGCCTAAGCTCCACCAGCCAAATGCATATAGTATTATAGTCCACTTAAATATATATACTAAGGTATCACTTGCCAATACTATTCCAAAGTATTGACCCTCTGTGGCTGTAACTTATTATGTTGCAGGTTTGATTGTTTAGTGAAGATTGATTGATTAGGATTACAAAGTCTACAACCAACATCTGCCTGTGGCACTTTGAAGATGAAGGACCCATGACTATAGTTATTCCGCTGCAATGTAATGTAAATAGCCAATGAGCTATGTTTGATGTAATAAAACTATTTTATTCCTGGTTATAAAGTTGTATTATGACCTTTGTTTCTTGATATTACATCTGAACTGTGGATGCTAGCTATTGATCCAGGGACTAGCATTGTAAACACAGGGGACTCAATCTTATTAAAGATTGGGGACGCTACATGATCTCTCTCCTCCGGTAGGGTGCCCGGAAGAGCTTCAGATCCCTCCCGATCTAGGGATGGAGATGACGGAGGCTACAAATTCTTTCGTGGAATTTTGATCGGGTACTTAGGGTTTTCGTCCCGGGAGGCTTTTATACGCGAAGTGGCAAGGTTGGTGGATGCCTGAGGGGCCGACACCACCCCTTGGCGCGGCCTGGGCTGGCCCGTGCCACCAGGTGGTGTGGCCACCTCGTGGCCCCTCTCTGTCTCGTCTTCTGGCTCCGTGAGTCTTCTGGTAAAATATTGACTTTGGCTTTTGTCTGGTCCAATTCCGAGAATATTTCCTTAATAGATTTTCTAAAACCAAAAACAGTAGAAAACAGGCAACTGGCACTGTGGCATCTTGTTAATAGGTTAGTTCCAGAAAATATCTAAAAATACCTCAAAGTGTGAACGAAACATAAGAAAGTAGATCTAAAACAAGCATGGAACATGAAAATTATAGATACATTTACGATGTATCAAGATGTCACTGACATCTTAATCGAAATAGTTGTTGTAGAAGCTTGGCTGCACCGTACTCCTTGTACCATGGGCTAAACCTCTCCACATCCTTGTCGTCTTCCTCCATGAACGTGTTGCTTGAGAGGTCCTTGGAAGGAGCAATGGGACCCAGGGGTTTTCCACGGCCTGGGACAGGATAGCGCATTGCTAGATTGGTTCCTGGAGATTATGATTAGAGAGACACAATGGCAGTATGTAAGGGGGGCCAAAGGTCGGTTAAACTCGTGAGAAACACCAAATTCATGCCCAAGAAAAGAATCTTAACGAAATAGGAAAAGAAATCACGGATTTGGAGGAGTCCTGCCAATGACCAACTATACGGGCGCGACCCATATAGCTCCGTCCGTATAGTTGGTTCCGAGCAGATATTTCCAAATATCTCGAGTCCAGGTCGCTTAAGTTATGACTCGGAACCGACAATACAACTTTTTTTGACAAGACGAAAGAGTAAACAAAAATGTCTGAGAGTTTAACGACCAACTATACGACCGGAATATTTTCTCCGATCGTATAGTTGCAACCGTAGGGATACAAACATCAAAAATCGAAAATGTCTGAGAGTTTAACAACCAACTATACGGCCAGAATGTTTTCTCCGGTCATATAGTTGCAACCGTATAGATCCAGACATCGAAAACAATTTCGCAAAGAAGGTACAGAGGGTTTAATGACCAACTATACGGCCGGAGGTTTTTCTCCGGTTGTATAGTTGTGACCATATAGTTGGTAAAAACCTTCAGAAACTTCTATAAAAACACAAGGAATTCAAAGGCAAAAAAATTAGGAGTAAAATTTGTGAAAACAAATCACTTATTTTAGTAAGAACACTTACCTTGAACTTAATATTTACTTATTCGGGGATGACAAGCTCCTCCAACAACAAAGACTTCTTCTCTTTTGTAGGAATTGACCTTAGATAATTAATAATTATGCTAAGCAAAAATCACTAGGATTAAAGTTCCTCTCAATAAGATTGGTGTCTTGCTAGGCCAATATGGACACTGCATCCAACATCTTTATTTCTTGCCTCTACATAATCTGCAACTCAAATTCTTGATTAAAAGTGTTGGGTTTGTGATGTCTACGCACTTCTATTCTTGTAGACAGTTGTTGGGCCTCCAAGTGCAGAGGTTTGTAGAACAGTAGCAAGTTTTCCCTTAAGTGGATCACCCAAGGTTTATCGAACTCAGGGAGGAAGTGGTCAAAGGTATTCCCTGTCAAGCAATCCTGCAATCAAGATACAAGAAGTCTCTTGTGTCCCCAACACACCCAATACACTTGTTAGGTGTATAGGTGCACTAGTTCGGCAAAGAGATAGTGAAATACAAGTGGTATAGATAATTATAAGTGGTAACGGTGATAGAGAATAGCTTGATGGTGTGGAAGAGACTAAAGGCAAACTGAAATAAAGAAGGAAGCAAGAAAACAAGTAACAAATCTAGTAGCAAACAGTGTCTCAATGCTTAGAAACAAGGCCTAGGGATCATACTTTCACTAGTGAACACTCTCATATAAATATCTTCTCTTTATGATACTACTCTTAACTACTCTCGGGTTGGACACTCTAATCGATGGTAGGGCTATAACAACACACCTCAAAGTAAGTCTTTCCCATCTAGAAAACCCCACACTGTCACCTTGAGTACTAGATGAGTCCAACAAACACCACAATTTCATAGAGACATCCAACTCCAAATATAACTCATAACAAGTATTTGTAATAACTAGCCTAAGTGCCACCATGGTGTGCACGCTGTCACTTTCACACACATGGGGAGTGCAGAGATCTAATAAAGCACTTGAGTAGCAAGGTAGATCTATAGATTACAAGCTCATGATCACAACATGATCATGCATAGAGAGAGAGATGAACACATAGCTACCGGTAGAACCCTTAGCCTCGAGGAAGAACTACTCCCTCCTCATCATGGGAATCAGCAATGGTGATGAAGATGGCGGTGGAGATCGATGGAGATGGCTCTGGGGGCACTTCCCCGTCCCGGTAGGGTGCTGGAACAGAGACTTTCTGTCCCCCGAATCTCCCCTTCGGTGGCGGCGGCGCAGCGGAACTTTTCGTGGATTTCTGATTGACGATCTAGGGTTTTGGTATCGGGAGGCTCTTATAGGCGAGAGGGGAGACCAAGGGGGTGGCCAGGGGGCCCACACCACCTGGTGGCACTACCAGGGCTAGCCCGCGCCACCACATGGTGTGGCCACCCTGTGGCCCCTCTCCGTCTTGTCTTCTGGCTCCGTGAGTCTTCTGGTAAAATAGGAACTTTGGCTTTTGTCCCGTCCAATTCCGAGAATATTCATTTTCTGACTTTCCTGGAACCAAAAACAGCAGAAAACAGGCAACTAGCACTGTGGCTCTTGTTAATATGTTAGTCCAAGAAATCATATGAAAAGTACTCCAAAGTGTGGACAAAACACAAGAAAGTGGATAAAACCAAGCATGGAACATCAAAAATTATAGATACATTTGCAATGTATCAACATCCCCAAGCTTAACTCCTGCTCGTCCTCGAGTAGGTAAGTGATAAAAAGAAAGAATAATTTTTGAGGTGACATGCACCATCAAAGACTTGATCAAAGTATTTGTAAAACATTCAAAGCTGGGATCATAGTACTTCAATCATAACATGAAAGACAAAGTTCTAGCAATAAGCAAAGAAACTATGCTGCAACGTGAAAAGGCACAAACAAAAGATTCATGAATAACAATGCTTTGCAAGACGTTTGTTTGTTTCACATAAAGAAAACATAGCATAATAGTATTCAGCTTGTGCCTCAATAGAGTAGCAAATATAAATGCATAGGACACCTTCAAAGTTCATAAGAGTGACTAGATATAAATACTTTAAAACAAGCAATATCAAGTTATGCATCAATCAACTAGTCTTGGGACAATGCACATAGAACTAAGAATGGCCACTATGCTCTCAAAGTAGGTGCATAAAGATAGAAGGTGGAGACTCAATATAATGGTGGAAGAAAAGCCTTTGTAAAAGGATGTAGGGATTCAAGTCTCATAAAGAGCTTCCAAAAATTATGGTACTTATAGCTTTCAGCTCTCATTGCCCTTATCATAAGCATCTTTAAGGTGATTAAGGTTAAAGTGACACAACTAAGAGGATATGCTTGACAAGTTATAAACTAAAATCTCATGCCCCTTACTTACGAAGACCGATCCTCATGCTACTCAACTTCAGTCACGAGTAAGCTCTTGTCATTGTAAGTATATGTGTATCATTAAGAACCACCAACGGGGTACCCCTTGCACATGATACGGGAGCTTTCCCATAATCAAAATGACAAGGCAAGCAGACAATGAGCATCTCAGCGATCTTTTTATTTGCTATTTGCATAGGTTTTTATTGAGGATGCTTCATAGAGTGCTCATTATGGTGATGCTGCAAGTTTCCACCATGATTAGGCATGGCTTAGGCTAGCGGCCCAGGCATTTCTCTAACACACATACAAACTCCATGATCTTACAAGTTCCACTTTTATTTCACACCATCGGGATCCGTAAGCAAAAGAACATGATATCAAGGGGGTACAAAGTACAAGTGCAATGTTGAAAGCGTTCCCATGAAACATGGTTCTGGTAATTTCAACTTATAAAGCGCAAGCATATACACAACAAAGAAGGACCCAATGGTTCAAGTTTATTAGAGGCAATAAAGTAAAGTGTGCCATCAAGTTCGTGAGAGCTTTAATCACTAGTTTTCTCATAACAAGTGAAAGGTAAACAAAAGAATGAATATACTTGGAATAGCATAAGCTGGTAGGTAGGTATGGTGGACTCTTTGGAATAACTTGGTTTAGGGAGTTGGATGCATGAGTGGAACTCATACTTTGCTGTGGAGGCTAGCAAAAGACTGGGAGCGACAAACTAAGAGAGAAATAATGGCCATAATCATGCAAAGCGACAAAACATCATTGATCAAAGCATAAAGTGATACTACAAGTTGAAACTAAAGGATCATAAAGGCTATGGTGACTTGAGATAGTCATAACATGGTGTGAGCAAGCGCCAAGTCAACCCAAATAAAGCATCAAAGGAGAATACCACTATACTATGCTTTAATATGCTAAAACAACGCATGATTCATCCAAGGCACATTAAGCAATCTCAATTGTTTATAACAAGTCATGGTACAACAAAGAATACTAAGCATAAAGCCAAAACAATATCAGGCATGGCATGACAAAGCATAGGCCACAGTAAAAAACGAGCTCTTTTTACCACATAAGCATGAACTTTCCTACTCTTTTCCAATCCAAACCAAACTATTTGAAACAACTCACAAAGATGATAATAAATAAAGATCAATGAGCTTGTCTCACAAATCCACAAAGAAGAACTAAAAAGTTCTAAGCTGAAAGCACGAGAAAACTAAGGGTAAGCACGGTGCTAGCAAAAGAGAACACTCACAGAACAATAAGAATGAAAACTAGAGTGTTCTAGGCAATGAAAACGGAGCGTGTCTCTTTCCAAAAGAAGTGTGTTGGGATACAACCAACTTATTCAAGCAAACTAAGCAAACCAAGCAAACTAAAACTAAAAACGGAAACAAAGACGCTCCAAGAACAACACAACTGTGCATGAAACAATAAAAATGAAGCGTTTGGAAGAAACCTGGGATTTTTATTGATGAAGAAGGGGATGCCTTGGCATCCCCAAGCTTTGACGCTTGTAATTCTTGGATATTTCTTGGTGTGACACACATGGCATCCCCAAGCTTGAGCTTTAGTCCATCCTTCATCTCATTACTCATTCCTTCCATACACCTAAATTTTTTCCTTCATACAAAACTTCACACAATCTCATTATCAACATTAGTGCATTTAAGATAAATAAGTCTTAAGGTTCAGTTCTAACACCAAATAAACTTCCATTAGAACACTAGCTACTGTAGCACTTCCCTCAAAAAGCTCAGTTCCCCAAAAGAACTCAAAAAGGAACCAACAAGAAGCAAATGCAGAAAATGGCAGAAATCAGTCAAAACAGACCAGCAGGTAAAGACGAATTTTTTCGAAGACCTTCTGTTACTCAAATCAAAAAGTGCTGAACTAACAAAAGTTAGATAACAACCTGGGGCAGAAGCACAAAATATTACATCTCAATCCGACATACAGAGATCTCTCATGAATTTTTACGGTGAAGCACAGAAATCTGTTTCGGGACAGCAACTTTCCCAATCATTACTTCACTCTCATTAGAGGTTACTCTTGGCACAAAAAGCAAATAAAAAGGATAAGGAGCGGTTATTACAGAGGTAATAAGTTCCAAGACTCATCTAAAACTTTTGAGTTATCTCCCAATAAGTACTTTTCTTTAACGCCTTTAAGTTAGGCATGATAGTTTGAGAAGATGCTCACATAAGAAACACGAATTGAAGTAAAAGAGAGCATCAAGAAGCAAATTCAAAACTCATTTAAGTCTAACCCACTTCCTATGCATAGGAATCTTGTAAATAAACAAGTCATGAAAGCACAAAGTAATAAGCATAGGAAAGCAAAACAAGTGCAACTTCAAGACTTTCGACATAAAGAGGGGAAACTTAATATTGTTGAAATACATAAAACCATGTTTCCCTCTCTCATAATAACTTTCAGTAGCATAATGAATAAAATTAACAATATAACTATCACATAAAACATTCTTATCATGATCCACATGCATATAATAATTATTACTCTCCACATAAGCATAGTCATTCTTATTAATTGTAGTGGGAGCTAATTCAAGAAAATAGCTATCATTATTATTCTCATCACCATAATCATCAAATATAGGAGGCATATTATAATCATAATTAATTTCCTCCTCAATAGTAGGTGGACTGTAAATATCATATTCATCATTGCAATCATCATATATTGGAGGTTTGGTATCATCATAAGCAATACAATAGCTATCTTCCAAAGTTGGGGAACTAAAAAGGTCATTTTCATCAAAATTGACTTCCCCAAGCTTAGACTTTTCCATAGCATTAGCAATAATGGTGTCCAAAGAGTTCATACTAACAACATTGCTATTAGCATGCAAATAAAGTTCCATAGGTTTTTTTAATTTTCTCTTCAAACACTTCATGTCCTAACTCAAGATAAATACTATAAAGCTCTCTAATTTTTTTGTTGTTTTTTATTAAGCCTAACTAGTGAAAACAAGAAACAAAAATACAAAATTGCAGAATCTAAAGGAAATAACTTCGAGCACTCACACCGGAGGATGTGAGTACCTTTTACCTTACCTCCCCGGCAACGACGCCAGAAAATAGGCGTTTGCCGTGGGAGGTTCTTCTTCTTTAATCCTTCGGTGTGAATACCTTTTACCTTACCTCCCTGGCAACAGCGCCAGAAAATAGCTTGATGTCTACGCACTTCTATTCTTGTAGACAGTTGTTGGGCCTCCAAGTGCAGAGGTTTGTAGAACAGCAGCAAGTTTTCCCTTAAGTGGATCACCCAAGGTTTATCGAACTCAGGGAGCAAGTGGTCAAAGGTATTCCCTCTCAAGCAATCCTGCAATCAAGATACAAGAAGTCTCTTGTGTCCCCAACACACCCAATACACTTGTCAGGTGTATAGGTGCACTAGTTCGGCGAAGAGATAGTGAAATACAAGTGGTATAGATAATTATAAGTGGTAACGGTGATAGAGAATAGCTTGATGGTGTGGAAGAGACTAAAGGCAAACTGAAATAAAGAAGGAAGCAAGCAAACATGTAATAGATCTAGTAGCAAACGGTGTCTCAATGCTTAGAAACAAGGCCTAGGGATCATACTTTCACTAGTGAACACTCTCATATAAATATCTTCTCTTTATGATACTACTCCTAACTACTCTCCGGTTGGACACTCTAATCGATGGTAGGGCTATAACAACACACCTCAAAGTAAGTCTTTCCTGTCTAGAAAACCCCACACTGTCACCTTGAGTACTAGATGAGTCCAACAAACACCACAATTTCATAGAGACATCCAACTCCAAATATAACTCATAACAAGTATTTGTAATCTCTAGCCTAAGTGCCACCATGGTGTGCACGCTGTCACTTTCACACACATGGGGAGAGCAGAGATCTAATAAAGCACTTGAGTAGCAAGGTAGATCTATAGATTACAAGCTCATGATCACAACATGATCATGCATAGAGAGAGAGATGAACACATAGCTACCGGTAGAACCCTTAGCCTTGAGGAAGAACTACTCCCTCCTCATCATGGGAATCAGCAATGGTGATGGAGATGGCGGTGGAGATCGATGGATATGGCTCTGGGGGCACTTCCCCGTCTCGGCAGGGTGCCAGAAGAGAGACTTTCTGTCCCTCGAATCTCCCCTTCGGTGGCGGCAGCACAGCGGAACTTTTCGTGGATTTCTGATTGACGATCTAGGGTTTTGGTATCGGAAGGCTCTTATAGGCGAGAGGGGAGACCGAGGGGGTGGCCAGGGGGCCCACACCACCTGGTGGCGCGGCCAGGGCTAGCTCGCGCTACCACATGGTGTGGCCACCCTGTGGCCCCTCTCCGTCTCGTCTTCTGGCTCCGTGAGTCTTCCGGTAAAATAGGAACTTTGGATTTTGTCCCATCCTATTCTGAGAATATTCATTTTCTGACTTTCCTGGAACCAAAAATAGCAGAAAACAGGCAACTGGCACTGTGGCTCTTGTTAATAGGTTAGTCCAAGAAATCATATGAAAAGTACTCCAAAGTATGGACAAAACACAACAAAGTGGATAAAACCAAGCATGGAACATCAAAAATTATAGATACATTTGCAATGTATCAGTCCACAGCATAGAAAACAAAAAATTTCCTACGATGAGAACTACACGCCAAGATCTATCTACTAGGTACAGAGCAACGGGTGGACATACATCCATCGAGAACGTACCCTTGAAGACAATGAGTTTTGTTAACGAGTAGGAACTCGTGGTTGATGTAGTCGTACACTTGCTGATCTCAAGATCGTGTGGAAGTCCGAGCGCCGCAAATTAGCATCGCATTCGTCCTCGCATACACGTTCAAGCCACCGGACAACCTCCACCTCCTCGCTCCAGCGATCCGGCGGAAGAAGCAACTCCTTCCAGACGAAATGCCACCGGAACATGTATCTCGATAATCCGAGACCATGGGGAATAATTCTAGAGGGGGAGAGAGATCCTTCCCGGGGAGGTGTAAGGAAGAAGGAGGAAGAGGGGGGCCTTTTATAGGAGGAGGGGGTACCCCCTCCATGGCCGGTGCCTCATGGAGGTGACCCCTCACCTCCTCCATTCATGTGGTGGTAACTCCCACCACATTAAAATGCCTCTTCACATTCCCTTTTAAAGTCCCCACTTTAAATGCATTAAAATTCTCTAAGTTTAATGCTCTCTCATTTAATAAAACTCTTTTATTAAATTTATTCAGAATTTTGTTAATTACTTTAATTAGCAAACATTCACATATAACCCCTTGCAATATTTCAATATCACATGCAGAACCACTTTCTGCAATTTCACCCGAAACAATTCCGGTTTCTATCGAAACAATTCTTGCGCTTTGCAATTCTTTCGTCTGAAACATATGTGCTCCAAAATGGTGTCCGGTAACTCTTAAGTGTGTCACCCTACGGTTCGTGAAAAATGCAGACATGATTGAGACTCCTCTCAGATCAATAATCAGAAGCGGGACCTGGAGATCCATACTGACTCCTGCATATTCAACGATGACTTCTGTGATCATGAGAACCTTTAATGCTAGTAATTTAATCCCTTTGTCTCATGATATAATACATGTCCGAGATTCGATCATCGGTATCCAAATACCTAGTTTGATCTCGTTACCGACATGCACTCTTTTCTCGTTCCCGTGATATAACATTCTAGTGATCACATCACTTGCTTGCAAGCTATCTTAATGTGATATCACCGAGAGGGCCCAGAGTATATCTATACGTCATCGGGTGTAACATCCCTAAATTCATATTTCAAAGCTCATTCATATCATCTTTGCATCCTTCATCATTTAGGGTTTTTCTCAAAATCATTTCAGAAAAATAGAAGCTTGGTGCTATGATTTCATGTGAGCAGATTTGATTCAAATGGCCATCACCCTTTGAAACTTGAAAGTTTAGGAACTTGTTTGCTTGACTCCATTGTTGGAAAGTGTGTGTGAAAAATTTAGACCAAAGTCATAATTTAGAAATAATTTCAAAACCCTATTTCAAACATTTGCAAAACAGAAGCAAAGTCTCTGTTTGTTTGAAATCCAAGTTGACCAAGCCCTTGCAAGGTAACCACATGGTTAAAAGACTAATTTTGAAACCTCAGTGCCCTACAAAAATCCCCAGATTTGTTTGAATTCAAAAAGGATTTGAATTCATATCAAAATCAATCCAGAAAATAGAATTAAAAAAGAAAAGAGTTAAACAAAGGAAAAAGGCCGCGCGCCCAAATTCTGGCCCAGCAGTGAAACAAGCCCAGCTAGCCCACCCGGGGAATTTCTTTTCCTCTCTCACGCGCGAGCCCACGCACCCAGTCGCTGATAGCCAGACCCCACCACCCCTCTACTCTATTCGCTGACAGGTAGACCCACTGCCACGTCAGACTCGTCGTCAATCTCGCGCGGAAGAACTGCTCGCCGTGGCCGTTTCCTCCCCGACGCAAATGCGCTTAATTGGCGTTGAATGCTCGCGAGATTCTCGCACCTGCTCCGCCTACTTAACCCCCACCTCTCTGTGGCCATTTCCCCTCACTTAGCACCACCTCTCCGCCACCAGGCTGCACACAATCATCCTCGCACCGCCGCAGACAGAGCCCACTCCGGCGACCAATTCCGGTGAGCCTCGTGTTCCCCTCTGTCTCTCATTCATGCTATCTTGCTCAGTGAGTCTCTGCGCATCTTCTGACACCCTTCGTTTACCTTCGCATGACCCGTAGCTCCGGCAACGTCGACGACTGGCCGCCACCGTCTTCTGTACGAACTCCGACGAGGAATCATCGCCGTGACAGCACGCCCCTTTGCAAACCGACACTACCTTGAGCTTCAGCAGCCTCTTGCGAACCTGGTATGACACTTCTCCCTCTCGCGGACGACCTGGAACGCTAGCGCCGTCGTAGACCGAGCGCTCCGCCGCTCGCTGACGCCGCGCGCCGCCAGGACATGGTTGTTTGAACGAGCACCGTTAGATCCAGATCTGAGCGCTAGGATAGATTCATTTAACTGCGAAGCGGTACGCGATCTGGAATGTGCGATCTGTTTAGATCCTGCGGCTGCCAAGCGCGATCCAACCGAAGCGGTACGCGCCAGTGAGGTTGCGACACGTGGCTAGGATGAATTCAAAAACAGAATTTAAACCAGAATTAGATCCAAACTTCAAACTGCCATAACTTTTGAATGCCACGTTAGAATTTTGCAAACTTTATACCGTTGGATTCAGTGAAACAAGACCTTTCTGAATATCCAATGTGTTTAACAAATAGTAACCATTAGAATGACTTTGTTTGTAGAAACATGTTTAAGACCATTTTGAGTATAGATTTAGTTTAGTAATTTGTTTTAGGGTTAAATAAGTTTGTTTTGGCAAATTTGGTGTCTTGTTATGTTTCTGTAATCATGCACATGCTTGGCAAAGTTTTCAAAATCCCCACTTAGTAAATTCATGCATGCATGCATTCATATTATTTTTGATTGTATATAATTGTGTGTAATTGTGTGCTATAAATTTTTGTGTAGATTTTGCTAGTGATTGTGACTGTGAAGAGTGCTACTCTCCTCATTAACAAGGCAAGTGATGCTTCATACTTTTTATCCCATTACTTTCTCTATGCATTAGTGTTTTGCTAAGTAAAGCTTGCATGGATTTTTGCTAAGTATAGACCTCGCTGTGGGAAAACCTAGTAGATGAAACCTTAGTGAAAATTACCTAAGTCAAGATTCCTATTACTATCATGCTTAGCTTAGCTAATAGAAAACAAGGGTGGAATATATATTCATGCTATGGAAAATTTCTAAGTCTGTGGACTTATGTTTTGTTTAATAAAACAACTAAGTGAATGAATCACCTGGGTGGAATGGAAAGAATGGTTTGTGTTGAGTGGCTCACAAGGCCATGGACTTGGCTTGTGTATCTCACTTGTGGATGGCCACCCAGGAACAAAGAGATTTGAGATGTCAAATGTTGAGAAGCTTCAAGTGCAGCCACATGGCAATATGGGCTCTGCCTAGATCATATAGGTTGCAATAACTTAGCCAAATGGACAGTTGGTGGTAGGGGTTTGATAGGTTGGAACGCGTCCATGTTGGTCTAAGGGAAGGCTTCTGAAAGATGTTGTCTTGGTGAAACCAAGTCTTGTGGGGAAAGTGCACTACCTCTGCAGAGAGTAAAATCTAAGTACTTAGCCATGTCCCTGGAAAAGGACAATTTGAGCATCAAGACATGGAAGCTATCAAGAATCTCCTCATCCCATTTTTCTAAGTAAAAACTTGTGGTTGAACAAGGGATAAAGGATCTTCAATCTTTGATTGGTAGATGCCTTGAGAGGATCTTCAATCTTTGATTGGTAGATGCCTTGGGTGATTTGTGCCAAACAAAAACTTAGTGTTTTCAAATGATAAGGAAAAATCAATTTTGAGCAATGCAAGCCTAAGCTCCACTTAGCCAAATGCATATAGTATTATAGTCCACTTTAAATAAGCTAAGGTATCACTTGCCAATACTATTCCAAAGTATTGACCCTCTGTGGCTGTAACTTGTAATGTTGCAGGTTACTCCGATGATGAATAGGAGTCATGAGTCTACACTCAACATGCTTGCCTGTGGCACATGAAGATTAAGACTTATGTTTATTTACTTATTCCATAAATTCTTGTATTAGGCCTTTGGCCCTGAGTTGTAAAAGACTATGTTTTATCTCTGGAATGAATGTAATAAACGACCTTTGTATATGTGTACTTCATCTTAAAATGTGGATGCTAGCAATGATCCAGGGACTAGCATTGCAATCACAGGGATCCTTTCCTTTATAAAGGAGGGGTCTAACAGATGGTATCAGAGCACTGTGTTGCCTGTAGGATTATGACCCTAGGATTGGAAACCACTAAGGAAAATCTTTAACTTCTTCTACACTTGTCTATTCTTCTCGTAAACTTTTCTAATCTTCTCATTCTCATCTCTATTTTTAGATGAACTCCATCAACGAAGCCGTGAAGAAAGGGCCACTCATGACCATGACCTTGGAGTGTGAGACTGAGTTTCCCAAGATTCTCAAGGACCTCATGGAGGCAATGGAAGCACATGGTGCAGCTGTGTACAAGGGCTTTCCAGTGATGGAGGAAGGAGTGGAGTATTGGTGGGTGCAACTTCACTTGTGCAAAAACAAGGAAGACAACCACAAAGAAGGAGGCTTCTGCATGTATACCAACACTGTGATGCACACCACATTCTTTGAGTCAGCAAGAGAAGCAGCTTGGAAGACTATCAAAGAACTCAGTGCTAGAGTCAAGTGCAAGATGCTCAACCTCCAAAAAGACTTAGAGAAAGAGAAGGAACATACCCAAGAGTTGGAAGTCACCAACCAAACCTTAAGGGGAGATATTATAGACTTAGTGATGGAAGCATGTGAACAAGATAGGCTGATTGCCTCTAGGAACATTGTGTTAGCCACCAGATCCAGTGAGATAGGGTTGTGAACGTACTTCGTTAGTTGGACCACCACCTATCACCTTATTTTCCAAATGATACCTTAAATAAGTTTGAACCTTGGTTGATGTAATGGATTCATGTATGCATGACTTGTGTGTTTTTTTTGTGTTCCAAGAATGTGTATGAATGTTTGTCTTGTCTATCTTAAATTGTGTTGTTCTAACTTTTTCAATCTTATAAATAGATGCCTATTACCATCAGCACTGTTGAGGAGTTCCAGGTTACCCGTTTTGGTCCTCGTATCGTAGAGCTTACTACCTTGCTCGATCTCCCTCTTCCCACCATTACGGTGCACCCACTCACCAAGTTTGAGAGGAAGGACCTCTGGGGCTTCAAGGTGAACCAGCCAGGACGCCAGACAGAGCCTACTACGGAGGCCATTGTCTTCAAGCTTATGCACGATGACAGGGAGAGAGGCATGGAGGTTGTCATGCAGGACCTGATAGGACGACTGTTAGGCCGTCACTCCCGACAGGTTAGAGGCACTCACTTCCACACCTTCGGAAGGCGTGATGATGACGGAGAGTCCATCGACTTTGAGGACGACTCGAGGGCCGCAGCAGAGCCGATACGCCTGTACCTCCAGGACTTAGAGACTCTTATTAGGCACGTGGATACTGACAGGACCAACGTCATGCTTAGCAATGACGAGCTCCAGGTGCAGCTTCGCGAGAAGGACAAGCTCTTCGCGCAGCAGGGCGAGATTGTCAAGGAGATGGAGGCGAGGTTCGAGACCCAGGACCGTAAGTTCAAGAGTCAAGAGAAACGTGTCCAGGATAGGAACAAAAAGATTCGGGAGATGACCGAGGAACTGCAGTCCAAGGACTTCGAGTTAGAGCAGCAGCAGACAGTGATTGAGAGACTTCGTTCCCAGAAGAGGGCTCTCAAGGCCAAGATCGACTCCTTGACCACTACTATTGAGTAGAACAAGACCGCAATGGAGAACGCAGGTCTTACCTTTGTCGAGGAGGAGATTGATGCTGACGAGTAGACTTGACTACTCAGTTATCTCTTTTTACCGTAGTTGTTATTTGTGAACTTATTATTGGACCATCCGACATGTGGATGGCTTGCCACTTGTGTGTTTTTACTTTGAGACTTTTGTTATCTTGTTGATGAGCTTTTATCCTTGTGTTGCATGCTATGTGTTTGCTACGTGATGTATTGTGCATAAACATCTATGGGTATCTCATTCTTTCCTTGAATAAACCATAGATGCCTCCCCGTCGCACAAACCCCAACCCCAACAACATTACCCCGGAAATGCAACAGATGATGAATGCGCAGACACAGCTTATGCAAATGACGACGACATTCATCCAAAACCAGAACAACAACAACCCCAATAACAACAACAATAACAATAACAACAACAACAACCCTCCGGGTTTTGATATGCTCACCAGATTTCTGCGTCTGAGGCCAGCTAAGTTTTCAGGAATGACTGATCCCATGGTGGCCAATGATTGGCTACGTTATGTGAACAAAGACTTAGTGACCGTGGGCTGCACGAATGCTGAAAAAGTCAGGTTCGCAGCACATCTGTTGGAAGGACCAGCCGCCGCATGGTGGGACAACTTCCAGATCACCACTCCTATTGATGAGGTGACTTGGGCTATCTTTGAAGATGGCTTTCGCACTACTCATATCTCACCAGGAATGATGAGCCTGAAAAAGAAGGAGTTTCACAACCTGAAGCAGCGCCACCACAGCGTGGCTGAATATATTGAAGAGTTCAACAATCTGGCGCGCTATGCACCGGATGAGGTTGACACAGATGCCAAAAGGAAGGAAAAGTTTCTGGAAGGCTTGAATGATGAGCTGAATCTGCAGCTGTCTGTGGCATATGTTCCAACTTATCAGTCGTTGTGTGACAAGGCTGTTATTGTGGAGAATAAAATGAAGCAAGTCGAGAGTAGAAAGAGGAAACACTCCGACAAGCACAGCTCGGGATTGTCCCATAAACGATCTCACTATGATGATAGTGTCAGCTCAGGATCCCACAAGCATGGGAAATTTAACAAGCACCACAACCACAACCGTCATGACAACAAGCATCATCGCAGTCATGACAATGATAAGTACAAGAATCACAAGAGTGGACATAAGAGCCACCATAGTGGAATTGGAAGTAGAAACCAGCCTAAAACGGACATCAGTCAGGTTGAATGCTACAAATGCAAGAAGCTGGGGCATTATGCTAATGAGTGGCCTAAAAAGAAAGTTGAAGGACCTAACAAGCCCAATCCTTTTCAGAAAGGACAGGTTAACCACATCAATGTGGAGGAGGTCTATGAAGAGCCTGATGCTGTTGCTGGTAAGTTCAGACTCAATTCCATCTCAGCATTTGTACTCTTTGACACTGGTGCATCTCATTCATTCATATCAAAAGCTTTTGTCGAAAGAAATGAACTACCGGTAGAAACCATTGGGTGTCCTATAAGAGTAAGTTCTCCTGGTGGAGAAATGATAGTAAACTCAGGATGTCATGACCTAGTCATAGAGTTTGGAAAACATAAGTTTCCAGTGAACCTAATAATCCTAAATTCCCAAGGATTGGATGTAATTTTGGGAATGGATTGGATGGCTAAGTATGAGGGAGTACTAGATTGTGCCAATCGCACAGTTGCACTCATAACCCCTGAAGGTAAGAGGATAAAATTCAAGTCCAATTTTAAATCTAAAGGAAGTAAGCTGAATTCTCTTAAGGGTGTTAGCATGGACACTGTGCCAATTGTGTGTGAATATCCGGATGTGTTTCCGGAAGAGTTACCGGGAATGCCCCCAGATAGAGATGTAGAGTTTATAATAGATTTGTTACCAGGTTCTGGACCAAGAGCAAAGAGGCCTTATAAAATGTCGGTTGACGAACTTAAGGAACTCAAGAAACAACTTGGAGAACAATTGCAGAAAGGATTCATCCAGCCAAGTTCTTCATCTTGGGGAGCTCCAGTTTTGTTCGTAGAAAAGAGAGACAGAACTCAAAGATTATGCATAGATTACCGTTCTCTCAACGAGGTAACCATCAAGAACAAATATCCTTTGCCAAGAATCAACGATTTGTTTGATCAGCTAGAAGGAGCATGTGTGTTCTCGAAGATTGATCTTCGGTCAGGCTATTTTCAACTCAAGATAGGAGAGCAAGACATACCTAAAACAACATTCACCACAAGGTATGGATTGTATGAGTACACTGTGATGCCTTTTGGTTTAACCAACGCTCCAGCATACTTCATGAATATGATGAACAAAGTGTTCATGGAATTTCTCGACAAGTTCGTTGTCGTTTTCATCGATGACATCTTAGTCTACTCCAAGAGCAAGGAAGAGCATGAAAGACATCTACGCTTGATACTTGAGAAACTGAGGGAACATAAGCTTTATGCCAAATTCAGCAAGTGTGAGTTTTGGTTAGAGGAAGTTGGATTTCTTGGTCACGTTATGACAAAGGATGGTGTAGCAGTTGATCCTGCTAAAGTTTCAACTGTGACAGAATGGGAATCTCCTAAGAACGTAAAAGAGGTTCGTAGTTTCCTTGGTTTAGCAGGTTACTACAGAAGATTCATTGAAATTTTTTCAAAGGTTGCTAAACCAATGACAGAATTGTTAAAGAAAGATAAGAAATTTTCTTGGTCTGAAGGTTGTGAACTCAGCTTTCAAGAATTAAAGAAGAGACTTGTGTCAGCACCAGTTCTGTGCCTACCAGACTTGGAAAAGGATTTCCAAGTGTATTGTGATGCTTCTCATCAAGGATTAGGTGTCGTACTTATGCAAGGCGGAAAAGTTGTGGCTTATGCCTCGAGACAACTCAAAACTCATGAAGTAAATTATCCTACTCATGATTTAGAGTTAGCCGCTGTTGTCCATGCACTCAAAACATGGAGACACTACCTTTTGGGAAAACGTTGTGAAGTATTCACCGATCATAAGAGTTTGAAGTATATCTTCACCCAGAAGGAAATCAATATGAGACAAAGGAGATGGCTAGAACTTATCAAGGATTATGACTTGAGTTTGCAATACCACCCCGGTAAAACAAATGTAGTAGCAGATGCTCTAAGTCGTAAGGCGTTTGTAAATGTCCTTACCAAAGGTGAATTGCCAGATGACTTGTGTAAGCAATTCAAGGAACTCAGGTTGGAGATTGTGCCAGAAGGACATCTTATGTCTTTGGATGTTCAACCCACTCTGTTGGATAAGATTAAAGAAGCCCAAAAGACGGATAAAGAAATCAAAGAGATTAAGGAAAGGATTAGCCAAGGGAAAGCTAAAAGTTTCCATATAGACGAACAAGGTACTTTATGGCACGGGAAACGTATTTGTGTTCCACAAGATCCGGAATTGCGGAAACTGATTCTACAAGAAGCCCATAACTCTCCATATTCTATTCACCCGGGAAACACCAAAATGTATATGGATATGGAAGAAAGATTTTGGTGGAACAATCTCAAAAGGGACATCGCCGAACACATTGCTTTGTGTGATGTGTGTAGTAGAGTGAAAGCGGAGCATCAGAAACCAGCAGGTTTGCTTCAACCACTACCTATTCCTGAATGGAAGTGGGAAAATATTGGTATGGATTTCATTACCGGATTACCAAGGACCAGGTCAGGGTATGATTCCATATGGTTAGTAGTGGATCGCCTAACTAAAGTGGCTCATTTTATACCCGTAAAGACAACTTATACCAGTGCCAAGTTAGCCAGAATCTACATGAGCAGAATTGTATGCCTTCACGGTGTACCTAAGAGTATTGTGTCTGATAGAGGAACTCAGTTCACTTCTCACTTTTGGAGACAGCTTCATGAATCTTTAGGAACGAGGTTGGAATTCAGCACTGCTTTTCACCCTCAAACGGATGGACAAACGGAAAGGACTAACCAGATTCTTGAAGACATGTTGAGGGCATGTGCTCTAGACTATGGAGCAAGTTGGGATGAAAGTCTGCCTTACGCAGAGTTCTCTTACAATAACAGTTACCAATCTAGCATTGGGATGGCACCATTTGAGTTTCTCTACGGAAGGAAGTGTACCACCCCATTGCTATGGAATGGTGTGGGAGAAAGAAGTTTGTTTGGACCAGATCTTATCAAAGACGCCGAAGAAAAAGTCAAATTGGTTAAGGACAGGTTGAAGATAGCACAGTCTCGACAGAAAAGCTACGCAGATTCTAAGCGTAGAGAAGTCACCTACGAAGTTGGGGATAGAGCTTATCTTAGAGTATCGCCACTTCGTGGAGTGAAAAGATTTGGAGTCAAAGGAAAGTTGGCACCAAGATACGTTGGGCCATTCAAAATTCTAAGTCGCAAGGGAGAAGTTGCGTATGAAGTCGAATTTCCCGAATCTCTGTCAGTAGTCCTTAATGTTTTTCATGTGAGTCAGCTTAAGAAATGTCACCCAGAAATGGAAGAATCTTCTTTGAAGGATACCATACCTTTGGAAGAAGTCCAACTAGAAAGTGATCTCACCTATGAAGAAAAGCCTGTCAAGATTCTTGAGACCGCAGAAAGAGTCACAAGGACAAAAACTATCAAATTTTGCAAAGTGCAATGGAATCATCATTCCGAAGAGGAAGCAACATGTGAAAGAGAAGATGATCTTCGGAAAGACCACCCTCACCTATTTGCTAGCCAAACCGAATCTCGAGGGCGAGATTCATCTTAAGGGGGTTAGATTTGTAACATCCCTAAATTCATATTTCAAAGCTCATTCATATCATCTTTGCATCCTTCATCATTTAGGGTTTTTCTCAAAATCATTTCAGAAAAACAGAAGCTTGGTGCTATGATTTCATGTGAGCAGATTTGATTCAAATGGCCATCACCCTTTGAAACTTGAAAGTTTAGGAACTTGTTTGCTTTCCTCCATTGTTGGAAAGTGTGTGTGAAAAATTTAGACCAAAGTCATAATTTAGAAATAATTTCAAAACCCTATTTCAAACATTTGCAAAACAGAAGCAAAGTCTCTGTTTGTTTGAAATCCAAGTTGACCAAGCCCTTGCAAGGTAACCACATGGTTAAAAGACTGATTTTGAAACCTCAGTACCCTACAAAAATCCCCAGATTTGTTTGAATTCAAAAAGGATTTGAATTCATATCAAAATCAATCCAGAAAATAGAATTAAAAAAAGAAAAGAGTTAAACAAAGGAAAAAGGCCGCGCGCCCAAATTCTGGCCCAGCAGTGAAACAAGCCCAGCTAGCCCACCCGGGGAATTTCTTTTCCTCTCTCACGCGCGAGCCCACGCACCCAGTCGCTGATAGCCAGACCCCACCACCCCTCTACTCTATTCGCTGACAGGTAGACCCACTGCCATGTCAGACTCGTCGTCAATCTCGCGCGGAAGAACTGCTCGCCGTGGCCGTTTCCTCCCCGACGCAAATGAGCTTAATTGGCGTTGAATGCTCGCGAGATTCTCGCACCTGCTCCGCCTACTTAACCCCCACCTCTCTGCGACCATTTCCCCTCACTTAGCACCACCTCTCCGCCACCAGGCTGCACACAATCATCCTCGCACCGCCGCAGACAGAGCCCACTCCGGCGACCAATTCCGGTGAGCCTCGTGTTCCCCTCTGTCTCTCATTCATGCTATCTTGCTCAGTGAGTCTCTGCGCATCTTCTGACACCCTTCGTTTACCTTCGCATGACCCGTAGCTCCGGCAACGTCGACGACTGGCCGCCACCGTCTTCTGTACGAACTCCGACGAGGAATCATCGCCGTGACAGCACGCCCCTTCGCAAACCGACGCTACCTTGAGCTTCAGCAGCCTCTTGCGAACCTGGTATGACCCTTCTCCCTCTCGCGGACGACCTGGAACGCTAGCACCGCCGTAGACCGAGCGCTCCGCCGCTCGCTAACGCCGCGCGCCGCCAGGACATGGTTGTTTGAACGAGCACCGTTAAATCCAGATCCGAGCGCTAGGATAGATTCATTTAACTGCGAAGCTGTACGCGATCTGGAACGTGCGATTTGTTTAGATCCTGCGGCTGCCAAGCGCGATCCAGCCGAAGCGGTACGCGCCAGTGAGGTTGCGACACGTGGCTATGATGAATTCAAAAACAGAATTTAAACCAGAATTAGATCCAAACTTCAAACTGCCATAACTTTTGAATGCCACGTTAGAATTTTGCAAACTTTATACCGTTGGATTCAGTGAAACAAGACCTTTCTGAATATCCAATGTGTTTAACAAATAGTAACCATTATAATGACTTTGTTTGTAGAAACATGTTTAAGGCCATTTTGAGTATAGATTTAGTTTAGTAATTTGTTTTAGGGTTAAATAAGTTTGTTTTGGCAAATTTGGTGTCTTGTTATGTTTCTGTAATCATGCACATGCTTGGCAAAGTTTTCAAAATCCCCACTTAGTAAATTCATGCATGCATGCATTCATATTATTTTTGATTGTATATAATTGTGTGTAATTGTGTGCTATAAATTTTTGTGTAGATTTTGCTAGTGATTGTGACTGTGAAGAGTGCTACTCTCCTCATTACCAAGGCAAGTGATGCTTCATACTTTTTATCCCATTACTTTCTCTATGCATTAGTGTTTTGCTAAGTAAAGCTTGCATGGATTTTTGCTAAGTATAGACCTCGCTGTGGGAAAACCTAGTAGATGAAACCTTAGTGAAAATTACCTAAGTCAAGATTCCTATTACTATCATGCTTAGCTTAGCTAATAGAAAACAAGGGTGGAATATATATTCATGCTATGGAAAATTTCTAAGTCTGTGGACTTATGTTTTGTTTAATAAAACAACTAAGTGAATGAATCACCTGGGTGGAATGGAAAGAATGGTTTGTGTTGAGTGGTTCACAAGGCCATGGACTTGGCTTGTGTATCTCACTTGTGGATGGCCACCCAGGAACAAAGAGATTTGAGATGTCAAATGTTGAGAAGCTTCAAGTGCAGCCACATGGCAATATGGGCTCTGCCTGGATCATATAGGTTGCAATAACTTAGCCAAATGGACAGTTGGTGGTAGGGGTTTGATAGGTTGGAACGCGTCCATGTTGGTCTAAGGGAAGGCTTCTGAAAGATCTTGTCTTGGTGAAACCAAGTCTTGTGGGGAAAGTGCACTACCTCTGCAGAGAGTAAAACCTAAGTACTTAGCCATGTCCCTGGAAAAGGACAATTTGAGTATCAAGACATGGAAGCTATCAAGAATCTCCTCATCCCATTTTTCTAAGTAAAAACTTGTGATTGAACAAGGGATAAAGGATCTTCAATCTTTGATTGGTAGATGCCTTGAGAGGATCTTCAATCTTTGATTGGTAGATGCCTTGGGTGATTTGTGCCAAACAAAAACTTAGTGTTTTCAAATGATAAGGAAAAATCTATTTTGAGCAATGCAAGCCTAAGCTCCACTTAGCCAAATGCATATAGTATTATAGTCCACTTTAAATAAGCTAAGGTATCACTTGCCAATACTATTCCAAAGTATTGACCCTCTGTGGCTATAACTTGTAATGTTGCAGGTTACTCCGATGATGAATAGGAGTCATGAGTCTACACTCAACATGCTTGCCTGTGGCACATGAAGATGAAGACTTATGTTTATTTACTTATTCCATAAACTCTTGTATTAGGCCTTTGGCCTGAGTTGTAAAAGACTATGTTTTATCTCTGGAATGACTGTAATAAACGACCTTTGTATCTGTGTACTTCATCTTAAACTGTGGATGCTAGCATTGATCCAGGGACTAGCATTGCAATCACAGGGATCCTTTCCTTTATGAAGGAGGGGTCTGACATCGGGATTGAAAAATTCCACTATTGATCCATGAGCCTCAACATAATAGCTTCGTAGCACCGAACCCATCTTTATAGTCACCCTGTTACGGTGTGACGTTTGATGTTATCATGATACTCTTCAGGTGTGAGCAATTAAGATGATGTCATGGTCTAAGGATAAAGATTACTTCGTATGATGTTATAGCAATGCAAACATAATGACTTGATCGTAATGCTATATTTCGGATGAATGTTCATCACATCATTTCACAAATGTTGTGATCTTGTTATTAACAGCATCCAATGTCCATGATCAGGAAACCTTGATCATCTTGTTAATCAACAAGCTAGTCTACAAGAGAGGCATAACTAGGAACCCTTTTTTTGTTTATTAAACACACATGTATTGATGTTTCCGATCAATACAATTATAGCATGCAAAATAAACATCTATAATATACAAGGAATACATAATAGCAACTTTATTATTGCCTCTCAGGGCATATTTCCTTCAGTCTCCCACTTGCACTAGAGACAATAATCTAGTTCACATAGTGATAAATCTAACACCCATGGAGTTTTGGTGTTGATCATGTTTTGCCCTAGGGAGAACTTTAGTCAACGGATCTGCTACATTTAGGTCCGTGTGTACTTTACAAATCTTTATATCTCCATCCTTGACATGCTCGCGGATGGAGTGAAACCGGTGCTTAATATGCTTGGAATTCCTGTGAGAACTCGGTTCCTTGGCGTTGGCTATGGCTCCATTGTTGTCACAATAGATCACCATTGGGTCCAATGCACTAGGAACCACACCTAGTTCCATAATGAACTCTTTCATCCAAACGCTTCCTGCGTCGCTTCTGAAGCAGCAACATATTCCGCCTCCGTCGTTGATCCAGCCACCACAAGTTGTTTGGAACTCCTCCAACTAACTACTGCTCTGTTCAAGATAAATACGTATCCGGATTGAGACTTAGAGTCGTCCAGATTGGTGTCAAAGCTAGCATCGACATAACACTTAGCGACTAGCTCTTCTTCACCTCCGTATATAAGAAACATATCCCTAGTTCTTCTCAAGTACTTGAGGATGTTCTTGACCGCTATCCAGTGTTCTGAACCTGGATCAGATTGGTACCTACTAGTCAAACTAATAGCATGTGCCACATCTGGTCTTGTACATAGCATGGCGTACATAATAGAGCCTATGGCCGAGGCATAGGGGATCTTATCCATTATCTCTCTTTCTTCCACCATAGCCGGACTTTGAGTCTTGCTCAATGTCTTGCCTTGCAACATAGGTAAGAACCCCTTCTTACTTCCGTCCATATTAAACTTCTTTAATATCTTATCAAGGTATGTACTCTGCGATAGCCCAATTAGGCGCCTTGATCTATCTCTATAGATTTTAATGCCTAATATATATGACACTTCACCAAGGTCTTTCATCAAAATTTTGCTGTTTAGATAACTTTTAACACTGTTTCAAAGATCTATATCATTTCCAATCAATAATATGTCATCCACATATAATATCAGAAATGCCACATTGCTCCCACCCACTTTCTTGTAAATACAAGCCTCTCCATAAGTTTGGACAAATCCAAACTCTTTGATCACCTCATCAAAGCGGAGATTCCAACTCCGGGATGCTTGCTTCAGTCCATAGATGGATCGCTGAAGTTTGCATACCTTATTAGCATCCTTAGGATCGACAAAACCCTTAGGTTGTGTCATATACAATTCTTCTTCAATATTACCACTGAGGAACACAGTTTTGACATCCATCTGCCATATTTCATAATCGAAATATGCAGCAATTGCTAACATAATCCTAACCGACTTAAGCATCGCTACGGGAGAGAATGTCTCATCGTAGTCAACTCCTTGAATTTGTCGAAACCCCTTTGCGACAAGTCGAGCCTTATAGCTGGTCACATTACCATCAGCATCCGTTTTTCTTTTGAAAATCCATTTATTCTCAATGGCCTTTCGATCGTGAGGTAAGTCCACCAAGGTCCAAACCTAGTTCTTGTACATAGATTCCATCTCTGATTTCATGGCTTCTAGCCATTTGTTGGAATCCGGGCTCATCATCGCTTCTTCATACGTCGCAGGGTCATCTATTTCATCAACCATGAAATTCACAACAGGATTGCCGTATAGTTCAGGAACTGCATGTGTCCTACTTGACCTGCGAGGTTTCGTAGTGTCCTCTTTCAGAGTTTCATGATCAATATCATTAGCTCTCTCTTCATTAGGTGAAGTCAACTCCAAAACAATTTCCAGTGCTGCACTACTCTCCATTTCATGAAGAGAATGTTCAATAACCTCTTCGAGTTCTACCTTCCGACTACTCACACCTTTTGCGAGAAACTCCTTCTCAAGAAAGGATCCATTCTTGGCAATAAAAACCTTGCCCTCGGATCTCTGATAGAAGGTGTACCCAATTGTTTCCTTAGGGTATCCTATGAAGACACATTTTTTCGCTTTGGGTTCGAGTTTATCCGACTGAAGTTTCTTCACATAAACATCGCATCCCCAAACTTTAAGAAATGACAACTTAGGTTTGTTTCCAAACCATAATTCATACGGTGTCGTTTCAACGGATTTAGATGGTGCCTGATTTAAAGGGAATGCAGCTGTTTCCAGTGCATAACCCCAAAATGATAGTGGCAAGTCAATCAGAGACATCATAGATCGAACCATATCCAATAAAGTACGATTACGATGTTCTGACACACCATTACGTTGTGGTGTTCCGGTAGGCATGAGTTGTGAAACTATTCCACACTCTTTCATGTGTGTGCTAAACTCGTAACTTAGATACTCACCTCCATGGCCAGACCGAAGAAATTTGATCTTTCTATTACGATGATTTTCCACTTCATTCTGAAATTCCTTGAACTTTTCAAAGGTTTCAGACTTATGTCTCATCAAATAGATATACCCGTATCTACTTAAATCATCCGTGAAAGTAACAAAATAATGATATCCACCTCGCGTCGATAGACTCATTGGTCCACACACATCAATATGAATGATTTCCAATAAATCTGTCGCCCGTTCCATTGAACCGAAAAACGGCGTTCTAGTCATCTTTCCCATAAGGCATGGCTCACATGTATCAAATGATTCAAAATCAAGTGATTCCAAAAGCCCATCAGAATGGAGTTTCTTCATGCGTTTAACGCCAATATGACCTAGACGGCAGTGCCACATATATGCAGATATATCATTATCAAGTTTAATCCTTTTAGCATCAACATTATGAATATGTGTAATACTACTATCGAGATCCAATAGAAATAAACCATTCAACACAGGTGCATGACCATAAAAGATATCATTCTTATAAATCGAACAACCATTGTTTTCAGATTTAAAGGAATAACCACTTTGCATCAAACATGATCCAGATACAATGTTCATGCTTAGTGCAGGCACCAAATAACAATTATTTAGGTTTATAACTAATCCTGATGGCATTTGGAGAGGTAGCGTCCCGACGGCAATCACATCAACTCTTGATCCATTGCCGACCCGCATCCTGACCTCATCGCTTGCTAGTTGTTGCTTGTTTTGCAGCCCTTGAACCGAGTTACATATATTAGCAACTGATCCCGTATCAAATACCCAAGTGCTACTGCGAGTACTAGTCAAGTACACATCAATAACATGTATATCATATATACCTTTGTTTGCATTGCCAGCCTTCTTGTCCGCCAAATACTTGGGGCAACTGCGCTTCCAATGGCTAGTTCCCTTGCAATAGTAACACTCGGTGTCAGACTTAGGGCCAGCTCGGGGATTCTTTTCAGGTGTGGCAACAGATTTGCCACCCTTCTTTCCCTTGTGCTTGCCTTTCTTGTCCTTCTTGAAACTGGTGGTCTTATTGATCATGAACACTTGATGTTCTTTCCTAATCTCCACTTCTGCAGTCTTAAGCATTGACAGAAGCTCGGGAAGAGATTTCTTCATGCCCTGCATATTATAGTTCATCGTGAAGCTTTTGTAGCTAGGTGGCAGAGATTGGAGAACATGATGTATTCCTAAGTCAATGGGAATCGTTATTCCCAAGGACACAAGCTTATCGGCGTACCCAGACATTTTGAGTACGTGCTCACTAACGGAGTTGTTCTCCTCCATCATGCAGCTAAAGAACTTTTTAGAAGCATTATAACTCTCTATGGCAGCATGGGTATCTAAAATCATTTTCAATTCTCCCATGGTATCAAAGGCATTGCCATTTTCGAAATACTTTCGAAGTTCTGGCTCTAGCCCATACAGTATGCCACAATGAACTAAGTTGTGGTCCTCCTGACGAGTCATATAGACATTCTTTTCCTTGCCAGGGGCATCAGGAGCTGGTGGGGGGCCTAGCGGTGCCTCTAGCACATATTTCTTTTGTGCAACAGTGAGGAGAATCCTCAAATTGATAGCCTAGATGGTGAAGTTGCTACCATTCGCAGCAAGTTTCTCTTTCTCCATGAACACATTGAAATTAAAAGCAGGTGGTGCCATCTACAACAGAATTTGTAAAGTTTATTTAGACTAAGGTTATGATAGAGTGAGTTCAACTAATCCAAATTACTAATGAACTCCCACTCAAAAATGACATCCCTCGTGTCCTTTTGGTGATTACATGAACCAAATCCACTACACCAAGTCCGATCATCACGTGAGTTGATGTAGCTTCAAAGGCGAGCACCTATATGGGCATCATATCAACTATATGACTCATGCTTAACCTTTCGGTCCGTGTTCCGAGGCCATGTCTGTACATGCTAGGCTCCCCAAGTAAGAACCTTAGTATTCGCGTGTGTAAAACTGTCTTACACCCGTTCCTATGAAAGCGTAGATTCGAGTACACCCGATCATCACGTGATGTCTCGAAACATGATCCACAGAACGGTGCATACTTAAGGAAGAACACATTTTTATCTTCATATCTAAATGAGGGATCATCTTACAATGCTACAAAAAGCGCCAAACTAGCAGTATAAGATACTAACATCTAATGTGTAAAGTGAGATGATATGATCCATACGTTTGATCTCTATCATTTGCATCGTGGTATGATCTCTATCATTCCTTTGTGTGTAAGGCCAAGGTCTATGGAACTTACACCTTGAATGTGCTGTAAGAGTATCTATCATACATCTACTTACAACAATACCATATCAAGACACTAGCCCAGCAACGATCTAAACTAGACGCCTCTAATTTATCATTTGCAAGTTTTACGTGGCTTAGGGCTTTCGGAGATAGAACCGTTCTTACCTACGAACATGAACCACAACGAGGATAACCAAGTTATTAGCAACTCATTGTAAATCAGATATTGACTATAGTAGGAGAGACAGACACCCGCCAGCCACTTATGCAAAACAAGTTGCATGTCAGTCATGGAACCGGTCTCATGTACAATGACATGTACGGTTGGTCCGGGCCGCTTCATCCCACTATGCCACCAATATCCAAAATACATAGAAGATGCAATAACATGATCATCATCGCCCACATATAAACATATGTGTACTACCCGTGCAAAGCACCTACGCATAGATCAGGCTCTGATACCACTGTTAGGCCCGCAGCATAGAAAACAAAAAATGTCCTACGATGAGAACTACACGCCAAGATCTATCTACTAGGTATAGAGCAACGGGTAGACATACATCCATCCAGAACTTACCCTCGAAGATAATGAGTTTTGTTAACGAGTAGGAACTCGTGGTTGATGTAGTCATACACTTGCCGATCTCAAGATCGTCTGGAAGTCCGAACGCCACAAATCAGCAACGCATCCCTCCTCGCACACACGTTCAAGCCACCGGACAACCTCCACCTCCTCGCTCCAGTGATCCAGCGGAAGCAGCAACTCCTTCCAGACAAAATGCCACCCGTCAACATGTATCTCGCTAATCCGAGACCATGGGGGAATAATTCTAGAGGGGGAGAGAGATCCTTCACGAGGAGGTGTAAGGAAGAAGGAGGAACAGGTGGGCCTTTTATAGGAGGAGGGGGTACCCCCTCCATGGCCGGCACCTCATGGAGGTGACCCCTCACCTCCTCCATTCATGTGGTGGTAACTCCCTCCACATTAAAATGCCTCTTCACATTCCCATTTAAAGTCCCCACTTTAAATGCATTAAAATTCTCTAAGTTTAATGCTCTCTCATTTAATAAAACTCTTTTATTAAATTTATTCAGAATTTTGTTAATTACTTTAATTAACAAACATTCACATATAACCCCTTGCAATATTTCAATATCACATGCAGAACCACTTTCTGCAATTTCACTTGAAACAATTCCGATTTCTATCGAAACAATTCCTGCGCTTTGCAATTCTTTCGTCTGAAACATATGTGCTCCAAAATGGTGTCTGGTAACTCTTAAGTGTGTCACCCTATGGTTCACGAATAATGCAGACATGATTGAGACTCCTCTCAGATCAATAATTAGAAGCGGGACCAAGAGATCCATACTGACTCCTTCATATTCAACGATGACTTCTGTGATCGTGAGAACCTTTAACGCTAGTAATTTAATCCCTTTGTCTCATGATATAATACATGTCTGAGATTCGATCATCAGTATCCAAATACCTAGTTTGATCTTGTTACCGACATGCACTCTTTTCTCGTTCTCGTGATATAACATTCTAGTGATCACATCACTTGCTTGGAAGCTATCTTAATGTGATATCACCGAGAGGGCCCAGAGTATATCTATCCATCATCGGGATTGACAAATTCCACTCTTGGTCCATGAGCCTCAACATAACACCTTCGTAGCACTGAACCCACCTTTATAGTCACCCTGTTACGGTGTGACGTTTGATGTTATCAAGATACTCTTCAGGTGTTAGCAATTAACATGATCTCATGGTCTAAGGATAAAGATTACTTCGTATGATGTTATAACAATGTAAACATAATGACTTGATAGTAATGCTATACTTCGGATGAATGTTCATCACATCATTTCACAAATGTTGTGATCTTGTTATTAACAACATCCAATGTCCATGATCAGGAAACCTTGATCATCTTGTTAATCAACAAGCTAGTCTACAAGAGAGGAATAACTAGGAACCCTTTTTTTGTTTATTAAACACACATGTATTGATGTTTCCGATCAATACAATTATAGCATGCAAAATAAACATCTATCATATACAAGGAATACATAATAACAACTTTATTATTGCCTCTCAGGGCATATTTCCTTCAAAAAGAATCCAAAAGACCAGTCTTGTCTTATGGTTTTTCCTCCCAAGGAGTTCTTTTAAACCCTCACGATCCATATGAACTCTTACTTTTGCATCAACTATATAAGAACGAAATTTATCACAAGAGAAAAATACAGCAAAAAGTTCCCTTTCTTCCTTAGGATAATTATTTTGAGCACTATTAGGAGTTCTACTAGCATGATGTATAATATTAAATCCGTGACCTATGTGTTGTCCTTAGATAATTGTTTAACATGGCCCTTTTTATTATAGTCATGAATACAATCATAATATATTTCTACGCCTCCTTCACTTCCTGGACCAAAATTCCATGAAATTATATGATCGCGAATCCTATTAAGTAAAGCCCAAGCTTTAGTTATAGGAAGATTCATAAAGGCTCCTTCCGTAAAAGAATCTAGTTCAATTTTATTAGGTTCAATTAAACCGCCATAAAAGATATGCAATAAATACCATTCAGGCAAATCATGATGAGGACATAGATTAAGTAAATCTTTAAATCTGATATAAGCTCTTACTAGTCCTTGCATATCATATCAACAACTACAAAATCAATAGGAAAGTTTTTGTTGCCAATTGTGATAGTTGCATCTTCAACTACTCCCATTGGAATTCTAAGAGTTTTATTGGCTAACATGATTGTCATATCAGTATTTTAAATTGTAGCCGGTTCTACTTCTTATTTTATTTATAAATAGAAATCATAAGATATAACATTAACTTTGGTGCCAAGATTGCATAAACCATAATGCAAGGTTTCTTTAAATATGTAGGGAAGGATAGGCTTACCCACATCTTTTACCTTTGTTTTACCTTTAACCAATACGGAAGTCTCTTTATCAAGTTCAACTATGTTACAATGTGCATACATAGCCATAATTGCTTCCTTGGTTACCTCTTCATCTTTGGTTCCTTCCAGATGTTCCACAACTTCTGGCATACTATCCTCTTCCTTATTCTCTTGTACTGCTTTCACCTGCTCATATTCAAAAATATGCTATTGTGCAGTGTTAGGGAAATGTATCTCATATGCTGGTTCTAGGGAGGCCAGTGTTGCTTTAACTTCTTTCTTATTGTCTGGTTTGGGTGGTAGATCATACTTGACCAAACCCTCTTTTGGAGCTTTGATGTGTTCTGTAAAAGCTTTAACAACTTACAACACAAGATTTGAATCCAAATAAAGTTCCTTAGATAATTATTTATCATGGCCCTTTTTATTATAGTCATGAATACAATCATGATATATTTCTATGCCTCCTTCACTTCCTAGACCAAAATTCCATGAAACTCTATGATCGTGAATTCTATTAAGTAAAGCCCAAGCTTTAGTTATAGGAAGATTCATAAAGGCTCCTTTCATGAAAAAGTCTAGTTCAATTTTATTAGGTTCAATTAAACCGCCATAAAAGATACGTATGCAATAAATACCATTCAGGCAAATCATGATGAGGACATAGATTCAGTAAATCTTTAAATCTGATATAAGATCTTACTAGTCCTTCATTAGGACGGTTCCTCCAAGTCATTATAAGACGCCTGGTTCCAAAAGATTTAGATAATGGATAATATTTTGCTAGAAACTCACTGGCTAAATTATCCCAAGTAGTAGTGGTTTCTAGGGGTAGAGTTTTATACCATGAGAGAGTTGTACTAGTCAAAGTCTGACTAAAAAGTTTAACCCTTACCTCATTAGCATGATATCCCGGTAATTGAAAAGTGCCACATATATCTTTGAAACTTGCAATATGCTCATATGAATCAGGATCTTCTTCATCCCCAGTAAATTGCTTCTTGTGTAGAATACTAAGTAATAGAGGATTTATTTCAAACCCCCTTGTCTTGTCATTGGAGTTGTCTCTTTTATAAATATCATAGGGCTTCCCAAAGTGGCTAAGTGGGTTAGCACTAGTCATATGCTCAAACTCCATCATGTTGGTGGAAACCTGTAACTCAAAACAAAACTTAGCAAGACAAAAATAAATAAGCAAAAACTAAATGACCTACATTGCTTAGCTCCCCGGCAACGACGTCAGAAAATAGCTTGATGACTGCAAGTACACAGATCATTTGTAGCTAGTTTTGAAATAAAGATATCGATCCCACAGGGAGGAGTCTGAAGTCTAATAGCTCTTGAAATAAATACTACAATAGAAATGCTAAATAAAGTTCTAAGTTACAAGATAAAATGCGAGTATTGCGTAAAATGGTGTTTTGGGGTTTTTGGTGTAAGACAATAATAAGTAAAGTAAAACAACTGAACACAAAAAGTAAGTATCGCGTATGTAAGAGAGAGTGGAACTGCAATAGGGAAAAAGGCGTTCTCAGGGAGTAGCGGATACACCATTAGCATTATAAAGGACTAAGGTAAAGATTATTATCATGAACATTCTCAAGTATGTATGTGTGGGAGGAACTCCGTATTTGGACAAATAGGCAGCAACAACTTCTCACATCATCCTCATAACCACAGCAGTCAGCAATCAACATTAATTGAATTACTGCGCTATTAAGGGACTTAATCATGTAGGACGTATCCCATGGCATGGATAGTGTTCCGTGAGTTTCCTCGGTTCCAAAGTTGATACGTAAGGAGTGCCAACAACTTTATAGTCACTGTAAGTGCTAACACACCTCCATCTACCAACAAGTAGTTCCCTCCATCAAGTCCCCATGATAGGCAAATATTGACAGGTCGAATTCTCCCACCATCAAGATGAAGACAATCTAACACATGGTCATAGCGATGAATATCATAATAAACTTTATCTTATTTCAATCTCATATTAGAGTACCTCCATCTCCCCAAGTACTAATGATCAACTCAGACATGGAGCCAATCAACATCATGACAATAACAATGGAATCTATCATAGATGAATAGTACTTGTATAAATCCACAACGAGTATGGAAATTATAACAAGATCTAGACAAGATGTAGATGGGATGGATGGAGATGGTGGTGATGCAGTGGTTGATGATGAGGATCGATATCTTAGCCTCCCGGATCTGCGCAGGGCAAAGATGGATCCCCGGTGGACGAGTTCCCCCTCCAGATGCCTTCCAGTGGTGACGTTTCGGTGATTTCTTGTTGTTCGGTATGTATTTTAGGAGGCGGTGGCAACACCAACTATACGGCGGGAACTATACGGCCGGAAAATTTATTCCCGCCGTATAGTTGGTCGTTAAACCGTCTGAACACCAGAAGAAAACCGTAAAATACCAAGATCCTATATCTATAGTGCAAAATAATAATATAAAACATGATGCAAATATGCACTCATCAGGTGTGACGTTTGATGTTATCAAGTTACTCTTTCGGTGTTAGTGATTGACATGATCTCATGTTCTAAGGACTAAAGTTACTTTGTATGATGTTATAGGAATTTAAACAAAATGACTTTGATCGTATTGCTATACTTCTGATGAGTGTTCATCATGCCATTCAACCAATGTTGTGACCTTGTTATTAACAACATCCAATGTCCATGATCAGGAAACCTTGATCATCTTTTAAATCAACGAGCTAGTTTATATGAGAGGCATAACTAGGAACTCTTTATTTGTTTTTTAAACACACATGTATTAACGTTTCCAATTAATACAATTATAGCATGCAAAACAAACATTTATCATAAACATGGAATAAGATAATAACCACTTTATTATTTCCTCTCGCGCATATTTCCTTCAGTCTCCCACTTGCATTAGAGTCAATAATCTAGTTTGTAAACTTTGCGCATTGAACACCTATGGCTTTCTTGTGTTGTATATACGTGTTTGCTAGTGGTAAAAATAATCTCCAGATCTGACACTTTCAGGTCCATGTGTATTTGCATGTCTTTGTGTCTCCACGCATCACTCATTCTCAAATGAGATGACATTGTATAAATTTAGTCCTTTGGTGAGACCTTAGTTCCTTTGGGTTAAAACATATTGATATAATTGTCGTACAATATATCTTCATAGTACTAGCCCACTATGAACCACACCTAGTTTGATAACAAATTACTTAACACAAATACCCTCCTTTGCTGCCACTATAGCAGTCGTATACTTAGCCTTTTATTGTAGTATCCGTCACGATGTCTTAACTTTAGAACTCATCCAGATCCATCATGGAAACTTCTTTCCATTACATTGTGTCACCCATAGTTTAAATATAGATAAACTGTATCTTGTGACAAAACTAGTTTCATTGTAACACTTTAAAATGAACTATTTGTAACCTATACATAACATATTCTTAGTTCTTCAAAAGCTCATAAGAATATATTTACTATCGTCCAATGATCATCTTATGAATCATACTGGTATATGAACATAATATTTAGAGCATAAGACATATCTGGATATGTACATATCACGGTATACATGATTGATCAAAATATTCATGTGATTTCACCAATGTTGAGGATATCGTTTATCGTTAACTTCTCGGTCAGCCTCAAATTAGTGATTTTGGGGTGTATCAGCCGATTTATCGGGCGATAAATTGATTAATTGGCTTATCGTTCACCTAGTGATAAGCGATAAATCAGACAATAAATCGGCATATCGGATGATATTTTGAACAATGGAGTTCACTCACCAAGTGTCAAAACACTTGAATCTCATTTCACTTTCCAAGTGTCGATACACTTGAATCTTGATTCAATCCTTTCCATGCGACAGGAACCTTTCTTGTCGGTTTCATATTGAACTCTTTCAATATCTCATATATGTACGTCTATCAAAACAACATTAGTGCCTCAATATGTCCATATAGACATTGATGCCTAATATTCTGGTTTTTCCCAAGTCTTTCATCGAAATCCAATTTTAATGAAATTCTTAACCCGTGTCAATAAAAGATACATCATTTCCAATCAACAACATGTCCTCTACATAATGTATTGGAAATATGTCTCAGTACTCCCACTTAATTTCTTGCAAATGCAAGCATCTTCATCGTATCTGATGAAATTAAACTCTTTTAATAGTTTCATCACGGTGAAGGTTCCAACTCTGCTATGCTTACTTCAACCATTAAAGTTTGCATGCCCTTTTAGCATCCTTTGAATTAACAAAATCCTTCGGACTATGTCATGTACACGTCCTAGGTAACCATTCTATTATAAGAACTTTGTTTTGTTTGTTCAACTACCATATACCAAAATTGACATATGTAGTGATTGCGACAATAATTTGTTTAGAATAAATATCGCTATGAAAGATCAAATCTTGTCATAGTAAACTCCTTGAACATTGTCGTAAAATCCTTTCCGACATGTCGACTATTTCATAGATGTCAAATATCCATGTCTGTTTCTTTATATATCCAAATATGACCGATAGGCTTCATGCCTTTCCAGAGGGTCTTCCAAGTTCAGAAACTTGATTTCTCGTGTATGGATACTATCGCGGATTTTATGAATTCTAGTCATTTTATGGAGTTAGGGTCCATCGTCGCTTCTTTGCATGTAGTCAGTTCATCATTGTCAAAACAATAACGACTTCTGTTTGAAATCTTACTATTTGATTCTTACCCGACCCACACGGTTCAATAGGAACTCTAATCTCCGAGATCACAACTTTTATAATCACGAGAGCCATGAGAATTGTCGCCACCTCCGGGATACTTTCTGGCATTGCACTACTTAGCACATGTTGCTTATGATCATCAACCTAATCGAAGTTCTATTGTCCTCCCACTTAAATTTTGCAAAAAACTCCTTCTTAAGAATCTTGACGTTCTAAGTGACAAACTCTTTTGTCTTTAGTGTTATGGAGGAATACCCAACTATTGCTTTGGGATAACCTACAAATATGTTCTTATCGGACTTTGTTTGTAAATATTTTACATATGCCCAGCATACCAAAATTTAAAAAATGACAACTTGGGTTTTATCCCGAACCAAAAATCATATGGTGTCATTTCAACAGACCATGATGGTGCTCTTTTCAGTGTAAAAGCGCTAGTCTCTAAAGCTTTAATTCTTAAAATATAATGGAAGTTTTATAAATGGCACCTTTGATCTCACCATGTCAAACAAGGCTTGATTTCATTTCTTGAACATTCCATACTCCTATGATTTATTAGGAAACACAAATACATAGAACAATTTCTCAAATCTTAGGTGTTTTGCTAAACATGTAAGTCAAATATCTTCCTTTATAATCTAATCATAAATTCTTTATTTTCTCATTACGGTGATTTTCTACTTCATCTTGAAAGTATTTGAACAATTTTCAAATATTTCATACTTCTTATTTATTAAGTAAATATACAGATATATTCACTCAAATTTTTGGAGAAAGCATATGAAGCTGAAAGATGCACCGTACATGGCTACACACAATGGCATATATACATTAACATGTACAATGTCCAATAAGTTAGTCATCCATTCCTTTTTGGCCTATGAACGGAGTTTGAACTATCTTGAGGAAAGTCTCACAAGCGTCATTTGATCAAAATCAAAGACTCCAAAAATCCATCATCATGGAGTTTCTTCATGTTTTCTTTCCAATATAATTTAAATGGCGATGTCACTTCGTAAGTGATCTTACAATCATTTGTGTTGCGAAATTTTAGCATTAGTTTTTATGGACGTGATTTCTCCAACTAGACTTGTAAAAGTTAATCCATCTTGTATGAATACGGTAATTATTTGAACAACCATTGTTCTCATAATACCAGAACAAAATAACAATTATTAAAACAAATCTTGAGGCAAGTTTTTTATATCAACGAGAAACACAAGAACACTTTATTCGTTTTCGATGAACATCATCATATATTCTTTTGCTAGTTACTTAGGCCATTGTAGTTCATGAATTTTGTTGTTCTGTATGACATTTCACACCAACCAATTTGGTATCCAATACCTAAGAACCACATTGTCTATTGAACAATGGATACAACCATAACATGTATATCATCTATATACCTTAGCTGGACATTTCTAGTTTTTTCTTTTCTGCCAAATATTTTATAGATTCTCTTTCAGCATTTCCTTTTCCTTTTAAAAGAATCTATCAACATAAATAATGGTGCCATACATATGACACATAGTCCAAAGTGTGTATATTCAAATACTAATACGGACTTCACTTTTAAGTGGATCACCATCATAAAATGTTTGGTGTTCTTTCAAAATCCATTCTTTACTAATCTTTTAGTGTAGTAAACATTTTACCTACATCTTCTATTCATCCTTATCATGACAACTTTCATGATCAAGCTACTATATACTATAAGGGCGAATCGTGAGTATAATGTGTGTTCCCAAAGACATTTTGGGAGATTAGATGCCTAGCGTCTCCAACGTTCGCAAATTCTCATACAATATGAGAACATGTATTTTGCCAACTTATACTCTATCGTATTGCAACCATAAACATTGTTTCAGATATCACAATATCTTCCATACATGATAACTTTAGAAACAATTCTTTCAACTCCTAGATAACCTAGATATTAAAACAACGTTTTGAATATCAAGAATCATGGAGGTAAACATGATACTTTATATACTAACACTAGAATTGTTACTCTTGATTTAATAGTACTTATTATACTTCATGGAGTAAATGGCTTTGCTAAAAGTTTGCAATAGGACTTTTAAACTTTCGATTGACACTCAAAACAATATATTACCAGTTCGTAAAGTAAATACCAAGAATTCTATAGTTCTATTGTCTCAATTATAACTATAATGTAGTAAACAAATGCTAGTGACTACAACAAATTATGCAAATTCACTTTGATTTAATTTATGATAAATTGAGTTTAACTTTACTCATATTACTACATGAACTCCCACTCAAAAACAACATCCCTTGTGTCTTTTTGGTGATTACATGAACCAGATCCACTACACCAAGACCGATCATCATGTAGTTGGTGTAGCTTCAAAGCCGAGCATCTAGATGGTTATCATATCAACCATATGACTTATGCTTTACCTTTAGATTCGTGTTCCGAGGCCATGTATATACATGCTAGGCTCACCAAGTAAGAACATTAGTACGTGCATGTGTAAAACTGTCTTACACCCATTGTACGCGAACGTGGAGTCTATCACACCCGATCATCACGTGGTGTCTCGAAACGACGAACTTTCTTAATAGTGCAAACTAAGGAAAAACACATTTTTATCTTGATATTTAAATAAGGGATCATCTTATAATGCTACTAAAGTGCCAAACAATCAATATAAGATGCAAACAAACATCATATGCAAAAAGTGATATGATATGGTTCTTGACCTTGATCACTATCATGTGCATTGTGGTATGATCTTTATCATTCCTATATGTGTAAGGAAAAGGTCTATGGAACTTACACTTTGGTATGTTAGAATTTCCAAGAGTATCAAACCATACTAAAAATTATAACATTACCATATCATAGCACTTGCCCAGCAAAACCAAAAACTAGACGCTTCTATTTTATCTTTTGCGTGCTTTTACGTGGCTTAGGGCTTTCGAAGATAGAACCATTCATAACTACGAACATAGAACCGCAACAATGATAATCAAATTATTAGGAACTTGTTGTAAATCAGATATTGACTATAGTAGGATAGACAGACACCAGCTAGCCGCTTATGCAAAACCAGTTGCATGTCAAGCATGGAACTGGTCTCATGTGCAAGGACATGTAAAGTTAGTCTGTGCCGCTTCACTATGCCACCAATATCCAAAATACAAAGAAGATGTAATAACATGATCATCAATGCCAATATACTCATATGTGTTCTACCCATGCAAAGCATCTACGCATAGATCAGGCTTTGATACCACTGTTGCATTCACACCATAGAAAACAATTTTTTTCCTACAAAGTGAACAACTAAGCACCAAGATCTATCTACCTAGATACAATCAACGAGTGTATATACATCCATAGAGAACATACCCTTGAAGAGAGACAAATCATTACTAACAAAATCTGATTTCGTGGATTGTACACTTGCCGATCTCAATATCGTGATGAAGTCCAGCAAGTCCAGCAGGTCCAACACCAGTAAGTCCAGCAGGTCCAGCACCAGAAAGTCCAGTACAACAAAGCAACGGTGGATCCGTGATTGCACACACGTCTGGTACCCTGACAACCTCCGCGTCCTCACTCTAGCGATGCAGCGGAAGCAGCAACTCCTTTCAGACAAAGCCACCGGGAACATGTATCTCGCTAATCCGAGACCATGGGGAATAAACTAGAGGGAGAGAGATCCTTCACGAGGAGGTGTGAAAGTGGAGGAGGAGGGGAGCTCCTTTTATTAGAGGAGGGGCAGCCCCCAAGGCTCCATGCACATGGGCATGGTGGTGCCCCCACCTCTCCCTCCATAATGTTCAGTGGAGCTTCCACTAAGCCCACTCCCATTAAAACCAACTTCACTCACTTTGCATTAATTTTCTACCAAATTTAATGCAAGCTCTCATTAAATAAAACTATTTTATTCAGAATTTTGTTAATTACTTTAATTAACAAACATTCACATAAAACCCCTGCAACATTTCCATATCACATGCAAAACCAGTTTGAACAATTGCACCCAAAACAATTCCGGTTTCCATAGAAATGGTTCCAACGCTTTCATAATCTTTATCTGAAACCTGTTTGCTCCTCAATGGTGTTGGTATCCCTTAAGTGTGTCACCCTATGATTTGCGAATAATTTAGACATGATCAAGACCTCTCTCTGATCGATAATCAGTAGCGGGACCTAGAGATCCATACTGACTCCCACACATTCAACGATGACTCTAGTGATCACGTGAACCTTTAACGCTTGTAACTAAATCCCTTTGTCTCGCAATATATTACATGTCCGATATTCAATCATCAGTATCCCCATACCTAGTGTGATCTCGTTACTGACAAGCACGCTTTTTTCGTTCCCATGATATAACATTCTAGTGATATTATCACTTGCTTGCAAGCTACATCAATATGATATCACCGTGTCGTGGTGGTGTCACGGCAGATGCCATGGATAGGCTAAATGTGGGGACTAATTGCACTAGGGGATTCCAGGGAGGGATAGTGTGGTGATTCCACACACGGAAGCTTTGTATTTGGTTCACCTTCACATATTACAAGTGCTCCAAGAGTTGTATTGGGGAGAGGAGGAAGAAAGAACTCTCTTACTCTCGCCGCTAGCTCGCCCTCAGATCCACCTCCCCGAAAATCAGCCTCCTCTACAGAAGCCCTAGCCCTCCTTATATAGAGGTGGCTAGGTCTCCACTTAGGGCACACGTGGAGGCATATTCCAGGGAATATGCATCCTCCCAAAATAGTAAGTCGACCGGGTAACTTTTCCCCCGCGTCACCCATCCAGAGGCTACGTGAGCCTCTGCGGCGCCTGCATCACCCGACATTGGCTTCGTCACCTTTGTCGGCCACCCCTCGGTGGTCCGACCTCTGTCCGCTTCGCTCACGCTCTGCATATAGTAGCCACCTTTTGACCAGCGAGATACCTTCCTTCTCCTACAAGCCAGATATGACCCGGATCATACATAGTTGATCCGGCCACACATGTTCCTGCATACAAGTTAGATTCATCTATCCGACTTACAGCTTAAGTCAGTTGAGACCCAGTTAGGTGGACATCCCCTGGTCTGGGTTACCCCGTGATTCGGCCTGCCTTGAGGTGACTCGGCCAGCATCCGCTTTGGCCTTGCCGAACCTCGGCTAACTCGGCCTTTATACCCCGGCGTGACCTTACCCGGGGGTATCCCCCCAACATTAGTCCCCGAAGCTGGTGCGGTCTTAGATGCCTTGGCCGCTAAGGCCACAGCAGGTTCAGTTTCATTTCCGGGTTACCTCCTCATCTCGGATTCCATGGGTTTACTTTCCCTTCGCACATTCCAAGTTTTCACTTGCTGGCCGGGTTACCACATTCTCATCCAGGTCATTCTTCCTTCTCTCGTACGCTTCCCCACATGGAGGCTAATCATTAGCTTGCCTCATTTTAAGGGCCAGCAACAGTAACCGTTGTAGTAATTGTCAGAAGTTACTGTTGCCCATGTCACATCGTGCCTGCCTCCTTGTTAACTGCATCATGACGTCGCGTCATGGGATCCGCTATGTCCTGTGGTCCTTCGTGTGGCTCACTGCTGATTGGTTGATCCGGGTTGTACACAGCCATACCGTGTGGCACTCCCGCACAACACGATCCCACTGCCCCCTCGAGGGAGTGGTTAAATAGGGGAGGGGCGCACCCCTTGGGTCTTTTCCCCACTTCCGCGCCCCTCTGCCTCTACTTCTTCTTCTTCTCCCGCAACAGCGCCGCCGCCACCGCGCCTGAGTAGCTGCGCCGCCGCCGCATTGCCTCCACGCTAACCAGCATCGCCACCGCCCCTGCGCACCTCTTCCGCCATGGGTCCTCGTCTGTCTAGGCCGCTGCCGCCCACCGCCGCTAGTGCCAGTGAGGGTAGTGACCTCGATATGACAGAAGAAGAGCTCATCATCACCGAGCAGGAGATGGAAGAAGATGCAGCAACCGCGGACCGTGGTGCGTGGGCAGGCTCCTAGGTCTACCAGGATGACCTGACTGGCTTTATCGCACCAGGCGCATCCCGGAGGGCGTCACCTCACGCCTCGCCACCGCCGAGCTTGCCCCCTCACCCGATCCGGGTGAGTACATCGTGTTCCTGTCGCACTTCCAGCAGGTGTTCGGTTTGCCCGTTAGCGATTTTTTCCATGATTGGTTAAACACGTACGAGCTCCAGCCGCACCACCTTCCAGCCAATGCCATCACATCCCTCTTCGCCTTCGCCTCCACGATCGAAGGTTATGTCGGTCTATGGCCCACGAAAGAGATATGGATCCGGTTCTTTGGCCTTCATCGGAATGTAATTCCGAATGTAGATCTAGAGCCGAAGGATAAACAACTCACGCAGTTCGGGGCTGCGTCAATCTCTCCCCGGAGACTGTCCGTCTTCTCCCAAGTCACTGGGCTGGACTCTTGCAAGGGATGGGCCCGGACTTTCTACTATGTCCGGAATGACACTACTGAGGATCTGATCCGGCTGCGCCCTTACGCTCCGGGTCCTCCCAATCCGGAACTATGGGACGTTATCCCAACAAGCCCACCGTCTTAGCGAACCAAGTCAACAAGAGGTTCAAGGAGATGAAGGAGCTCGCATTGCGCAATGAGGATGCCATGATCACATTTGTCCACAACCGGATCTCCCCCCTCCAGAAACGCACACATAAGGTGTGTCACATGAGCTAGGGCCGTGACCCCAACCGGACCTCATCTTTTGAGTTGAGCAACACAGAGATTTATCGCCGGGTCAAGGCCCTCTTCACCACCCACAAGGACTTCTCCTCTGAGTGGACGTGGGGAATTGAACACTATTGCCGAGATAGGCTTCCTCCCATGGTAAGCTTCGTGCCGCAAACTTTCTCCGAGTTAAATCATATGTCGGTTGTTGTTGTATATTTAACTCTGTTGTCTTTTCTTTCCCTTAGCAATTCCTTCAGCAAACTATCGAGGATGGCACCGAGCCCTCCCTCAAATGGGCGCCTAACCGGAATACCTCTAACAAGGAGGAACCGGATCAGGAGATGTTCCTTCCAATGACCGACGCGACCAAGCAACCCACCGGTAAACTCTCTTGCATTAGAGATTGGCCCGACGATGAAGATGACTCGGATGTTGAGGTGATGGAAGCATTTGATGTTGTCCCCCTTTCTTATGCTTTTCCGGCATCAGCTAACCCCGGTGGGCAGATCCATGAGGACCCTCCCCTTTCCGTGGGTGATCCTGTTCCGGTTACACCGAGGAAGAAAAGGGGAGCCGCATCAACTTCTTCCTCCGGACCTTCTCAGCTAGCCAAAAGGCGGAAGAAATCCGGGGACAAAACCGCCTCCAAGCCTGCAACCAAGGCCCCAGCACGAAGGGCTCGGAAGCCCAAGGAGCCCCTGACCTCGAATGAGTAAGCCTCTTTTCCCTCTGCCATTTACTTGTTCTTCTATTGTTATAGTTTCTCATCCGACACTGTTTGATTCGGCAGGGCCGCGGTGGATGTCCCATAGAGTGGGTCTGGCATTGCCTCGCCACTCCGGCATAGCCCTTCTCCCCCTCGTGGCGACGATTCACGCCCACTGAGCCCCATTCCGGAGGGTTCAGCGGCTGCTCCGAGTTCCAACCCACCTCATCAAGAGGAGGGCAACCTTGGAGCGGGCGAGACTGGCCCTGCCGAGGCAGCGGCACCCACCACTTCGGCTCCGTCGCAACCAGCTACCACCGAGGTTACCTCAGCACCTCCACTGAAGAGGAAACCAGCACCAGCACCAGCAGCAGCACCCACTCTAGCACCAGCAGCAAAAGCAACAGCAGCAGCACCAAGCCCCTCCGCCTCGTCCGAGTCTTCTTAGTCTCAGCGAGAAAGCACCAAGGCAGCTCCCAAGGGTAAATCTACTGCAACAACTTCTACTCCTCAGCAACAACCTAAGGGCAAGAAGGCCCTTGACGCCACCAGGGCAACGTCCATCGAGGCCGGACAGCGCACACTCGCGTCCATGCTTTCGAAGAAAACTCCACCACCGAAGGACGCCCCTGCCGAGCTAGCTGACACGCAACTTGTTTTGCACACCAGCCCTGCCCTTGCCTAGGTTGAGAGGAGAGAAGCACATGCCAAGGGTTTGGTGGCGCCCCACATGCTCAGCGGCGAATGATACCCTCCGATCCTGATTGAATTTTTCAATAATTGGAACAAGACGGAGTTCGTCCACAACGACGATCTCCCAGAGAAGTTCGGTCTCGCTGAATTTTCTGCGCAGATGAATACCGCCGCCAAGGCCATTAACCTTGCGGGTCGGATGATGGAGGTACGTTACTTCGTCTTTTCCTTTAACAAGTTGTAGATATTAGTGATATAACCATTAGTCCCCGAGCCTCCGGGGGAGTAACTTGTTACTCGGCCGGATGCTCCTTGGAAAACTAACTTAGCTGCTTGATAACTTCGAATATGCACACACCTAGATCCGGGTTAAGTTCCACTTGGCCCGGATCTTGTACACTTCGAATATGCACACACCTAGAGCCGGGTTAAGTTCCACTTGGCCCGGATCTTGTACACTTCGAATCTGCACACACCTAGAGCCGGGTTAAGTTCCACTTGGCCCGGATCTTGTTCACTTCGAATATGCACACACCTAGAGCCGGGTTAAGTTCCACTTGGCCCAGATTTTGTACACTTCGAACATGCACACAACTAGAGCCGGGTTAGGTTCCACTTGGCCCGGATTTTGTACACTTCGAATATGCACACACCTAGAGACAGGTTAAGTTCCACTTGACCCGGATTTTGTACACTTCGAATATGCACAAGACTAAGCTATATTTTGGTACTCTTTTCTGGTGACCACCAACCGCCGAAGCGCAGAGTTTCAGCGTCTCCTGGACACCCATAAGATGTTGCGTGCAAAACATACTGCACTTCTCGCCGAACATGATAAAAGGGGTAATTTTTCTTCTTGACATTTTCCTGTTTTCCTTCATCTTTTTCTGCCGAACTAACCCATCATTAGATTTCTGCGGCTGGGGTGGAGGCTGAGAATACCCTCATGAGGAGGAGCTTGGACCAGATCAAGGGTAAGTTACTTTTGTGAGACCTTGCTATGCTTTATATCTCCTTTTCTTCTTGGCTCGGCAAACATTCATACCTCGGCTTTGCCGGGTCAACAAACTATTTCAGCATCTCTTGAAGATAGTGTGCCCGTGCCTGATATGATGCTGCATTTTCTTGAACAAGCAGGGCAGCATCAGGCCGAGCTCAAGAAGAAAGATGATGAGCTTTCCCTCCTTCGAACCAAGGATGATGAGATCGCCAAGCTCAAGGCCGAGATGAAGAAATTGAAAGCACAGCACCAATCCGAGCTTCAAAAGGCTGGCCAGGACTATACTGAAGAGCGCGAGCGCCTCAATCTCCAGATTGCCAAGGACGAGGACTTACTCAAGGAGGCCGACATCAAGCTTGAGTTGGCGAATGCTGAACTTGTGCAACTCCGGGAGAGGCGCGACAACTGCATCAAGGAGCTGTCTCGGGTTCATGGCCATATCTCCAGTAAGTTCTTTTCCTTCAACTGACGTTGATTTTCCCGGGTCTGCTTCCTTTACTTACCCCACCTGTGTTATTTTTTCCAGGCAAGTTCCTAGAGAGCGATGTTATTGCATCCAAGGCTGTTACCAAGTTCCGCCAGCAGAGGGGTACTCCGTCTGGTCCTGGCTCCATTCCTCTTGACCTCGAAGATCTGATAATCAGCTTGTCCTCCCGAGTTGAGACCGTGAGGAACTATGGCAAGGATGTTATGGACGTGGTAATCCGTATCTTCAACGCCTTTTGGCCTGAAGAAGATACTCCGGAGAAAATGTCTGTTCTTTTTGCCAGGCTTATGGACTGCGAGACTCAGCTCGATCTCTGGAGAGAATCTGCTGGGCACGCCGGAGGTGAGATGGTTCTCCACTACGTGCTCACGTGGTACGAGAAGATTGACCTCAATCTCCTTGCATGCATGCGCACGGGATCAAAGTGGTCTACTGACCCGGATTGGGTAGGTCAGTGCAAGGCTTGCGCTCACGGCTTCAGCCAATACGCCCCTGTTCACCAGTGGAACGAGGGACCGAGCTTTCTAGATGCCGCCGATGATGAAAACGCTGAGAACGTTGAAGATGGCTCAGATGAGGACGAAGAGGACGCTGCCTCGGACGTCGAGGACAGCGAATATGACGCCGAACTTCCTCCTCCTGCTGCTCCTTGAGCAAAAACTTAAGAATTTATCAGATCCCCGGTATGTCGGGTGCAGTTGTATCAAGTCCACAAGTAATATTTTGCTACTAAGATTCTATGCTGGATTGACTTGGGCGTAGTCCCCGAGTTTCATTTTCTCGTTCTTCCAATCTTTTGGCTCGGCTCGCGTCTACCTTGGTTCAGTTTTGTGACTTACGAGTCCGAGTTTCAAAAATTGTCTGAACAATACTTGGAAACTTTGCGATTAGCTCAAAATAATTCAGCTTGATAAATTTGAAGTACACACAAAGTTAGTTCGAAAAACAAACGTCGGCTTGATTAAGTTTTTTCCCTTAGTCGTTTTTCATGTGCTACGCAATTCCAAACTTGTTCTCTTGCTTGCCATGAAGCAAAATCTTGTTGGACAGCAGCAAGTCGAAGAGTTAGGTTCTTGGTGCTCACACACTACTAATCCGACCTAAGAAGAAGCGACTTATGCCAGCCGACATATAAATAATAAATACAGAAGACAACTAAGATTACTAAGGCAGTCCCCGAGTTACTGCTCGAGGTGCCAACACTTCATTGATAAGCTCATTGCCGGCATACATACCGATATATGAGAAGACTCGGATACATACACTTCTTTGCTAAGTGTAGAAAGGACGAAGTAGAGCTACATTCCATGGACGCTTAGATTCCTCGCCGGACCTGTCCGCCTTATTCTTTTCCTGTGGCTTCGCATCGATAAGATAATAAGAATCATTGTGCAATGCTTTGCTCACAATGAATGACCCTTCTCATGGGGGGATAATTTGTGCATGCCAGCAGTACGTTGTACCAACCGGAGTACCAGATCGCCTTCCCAGAAAAATCGGGGGCTCACTTTCCGGCTATGATAGCGTCGGAGATTTTGCTGATGTATGGCGGATCTGGACAATGCCAGTTCTCTCGCTTCTTCTAGCAGATCAACATCATTTTGTCGGGCTTATTGCACTTCGGCTTCTGTGTATTGGGTGACCCTAGGCAAGTCATGCTCTATGTCGGCTGGTAATACAGCTTCTGCCCCATATACCAGAAAAAATGGCGTATAGCCTGTTGATCGATTCGGAGTTGTTCTTAAACTCCACAGTACTGCTGGTAGTTCTTCTATCCAGCACCCCGCTGATCTTTGTAGCGGCTCAATGAGCCGGGGTTTTATCCCGGATAATACTAATCTGTTGGATCTTTCCACTTGTTAGTTCAATGCAGGGTGGGCTACCGAGGCAACGTCCAGCCGGATCTTCTTATCTCGGCAGAAACGTGCAAATGCTCCTTCCGCAAAATTTGTGCCATTATCAGTTATGATACTGTGAGGATAACCATATCTCAAGATGATGTCTTTGAGAAATATCACGGCCGTAGCTCCATCACACTTTCTTATTGGCTTTACTTCAATCCACTTTGTAAACTTATCCACCATGACCAAAATGTGTCATATTTCCCCTTGCTGGTTTGAACGGGCTAACCATGTCCAAACACCATATGGAAAACCGCCATGTGATTGGTATGGTCTTGAACTCCAACATTGGCATATGTGTCTTGGTAGCATACCTCTGACAACCATTGCATTTTCTTACCAAATCTTCTGCTTGTTAAGGCACTTGGCTAGTAGAATCCATGCCGGAAAGCTTTTGCCACCAAGGCTCAGGACGAGCCATGATGCCCGCACTCCGCTTGATGTATATCTCGGAGGATGTCAAGCCCTTCTTTCGGGTCAACACATCGCTGGAGGACATTAGTCACACTCCTTTTGTATAGCACTGAATTGATGATCGTGTATGCCTTTGCTCTCCTCTGAGTTTGCCTGGATAACACCTCCTCAGTGGGTAAAGTTCCATCTTTCAGGAATTGAAATATAGGTAGTGCCCAAGCTGGTATTGCTCGTACAGGGAACACATCCTCATCAATTTCGATCTGATCCACCGGCATAACCTCAACCGGATCATGCTGGGCAGTCCCCGGGTTCGCAGAGGCAATGTCCGGGTTTGCTGAGGCAGTCCCCACCACCTCCCATGTCAATGTCCATGGGCACAGCTCCGGACTCCGGATCCTCCGGGACGTAGATTGAGTCGGTTTCTGGGGACGGTCTGATAGATGGTTTTCTGAGGTGTTCTAATGCTACACCGAGTGGAATTGCTTGTCAGGTTGATCCGAGCTTCGACAATATGTCAGCAGCCTCATTTTCCACCCGGGGTACATGGCGAAATTCGCATCCCTCAAAATAACCAGATATCTTCTGCACATGGAATCTGTATAGTGCCATGTTTGGATCAAGAGCACCCCACAGCCCCGAGACTTGCTGAACTACCAAATCCGAGTCGCCAAAGCATTGGATCCGACGTATCCCAATTTCTTTTGCCACCTTGAGCCCATGCACAAGTGCTTCGTATTCAGCGACACTGTTCAATGCTGCGAAATGGATCTGTAGCACATACTTCAACTGGTCATTCTTTGGCGAGGTAAGCACAACTCCGGCGCCTAACCCAGTTTTTGTTTTTGACCCGTCAAGGTGCATTCTCCAGTAGTTCGGATCTGGTAGCTGTGGTTCATATTGTACCTCAGCCCAGTCCACAAAAAAGTCGGCCACCGCCTGGGACTTGATTGCTTCTCTTCTGTAATATTGTGGTGCATAGGGAGCTAGTTCAATTGCCCATTTTGCAATCCTGCCACTTGCATCCTTGTTACTCATTATCTCGGATATGGGGGCTTCACATATTACTTTGATAGGGTGCTCCTCAAAATAATGTTTCAGCTTCTTTGCCGACATATACACGCCATACGCCACTTTCTGATAGTGCGGATAATTTTGCTTTGATGATGATAATACCTCGCTTAGATAATACACCGGCCTTTGCACTGACTGACCCTCTTCGTCGCGCTCTACCACAATTACTGCACTTACAACTCGGTTGGTTGCGGCTATATAGGGCAACATTGGCTCCTTTGATAGTAGAGAGGCTAACACTGGTGCAGTGGCTAACATTTTCTTTAATTGGATAAAGGCTTCATTGGCCTGTGGCGTCCAAATGAACTTATCCGACTTTTTCATGAGTTGATAGAGAGGCAATGCCTTTTCTCCCAACCAACATACAAACCAACTTAACAATGCCAGGCAACCAGTGAACTTCTAGACATCATTAAGACACTTCAGCAGTTCCATTCGCTCAATGGCCCAGATTTTGGTTGGATTGACTTTGATACCTCGGCTGGAGACAAGAAATTCGAGTAATTTTCCAGCCGGGACACCGAAGGTACATTTTTTCGGGTTAAGCTTCATCCGGAACCTTCTTAGGTTCACGAAAGTCTGCCTGATATCGTCAAGGAGCATTTTGCTTTCCTTGGTTTTGATGACCACATCATCCACATACACTTGTACATTTTGACCTATTTGGTCGTGCAAACATTTATGCACACATCTTTGGTACGTTGCCCCTGCATTACGTAAACCAAACGGCATGGTGCGATAGCAATAAGCCCCATACGGGGTGATAAACACAGTCTTTATTTGATCGCTTGGGTTCAGATGTATCTGGTGGAAACCAGAATATGCATCAATGAACGACAACAATTCACATCCAGCAGTTGAGTCTATGACCTGATCTATCCTTGGCAGTGGAAATGGATCTTTTGGAGGCGCCTTATTCAGGTTCGTGTAATCGATACACATACACCAAACCACTGCCACATTCGGATCATCCTTCTTCTTCTCCACCAGCACCGGATTAGATAGCCAATCCGGGTAAAGTACTTCCATGATAAATCCTGCAGCCAACAACCGAGCTATCTCATCTCCTATGACTTTTCTCCTATCTTCGGCGAAGCGGCGGAGAGGTTGCTTCACCGGCTTTGCTCCGGGTCTGACATTCAAAGAGTGCTCGGCCAACTCCCTCGGAACACCTTGCAAGTCCTGTGTAGACCAAGCAAAGATATCCCGATTCTCACGGAGGAAGTTGACGAGCTCGCTTTCCTATTTGTCATTTAACCCGGCACCAATTGTTACGGTATGCTCAGGGAACATATCATCAACATGCACCTTCTTGGTATCTTTTGTCGCTTGAAATGATACACTACCATGTGGGTTACTCAGCGCCGACACATACTGCTATACGGACTGAGCCAATGCCGCCACCTCTTGGATCTTTCTTTTTTCTTGTGCAATCACGAGTGACTCGGCTAGGTTCGACCCAGCTGAAGCACACTCAATGGAACGTCGGAAATCTCCAGCAATGGTAATCACTTCATTTGGCCCGGGTAACTTCATCTTCAAGTAACTGATGTGACAACTGGCCATGAACTTGTTCAGTGTTGGTCTTCCGAGTAACGCGTGATATGCACTTTCTAAGTTCACCACTTCAAACTCCAAATTCTCAGTTCAGTAATTATCTCTCGTGGCGAACAATACGTCAACCCGGACTTTGCCTATGGGCTCACAAGAAATGCCTAGCACAATACCATGGAAAGTTGTCCTTGTAGCTTGGAGCATGTTCTCCGAGATACCCAGTTAGCGCATTGTATCTGCATACATGATGTTAATGCTACTGCCATTGTCAATCAGTACCTTTGAGAACCTCACATTGATGTTAGGCCCAATGAATGTCGGATCCAGCACTAGCGCATACGAACCAGGACTTGGCATAAGCTTGGGATGATCTTTGATGCTCCAGGTGATTTCCTGGTCCGACCAAGGCATATACCTCGTCACTGCTGGCATTACCGCATTGACCTCCATATGTCGGCGCTGCAAGATCTTTCTGTCTGTTTCCTCTGTGGTGAACACACAGTAACTCTGATGGTGCTCCCTGTACTCATTCCTCCCCTCGTTTCCGGGGTACCTCTGATACAGTTGACTTTGGTTTTCCACCTGATGCACTGCATCCCTTCTCTCTATAGGGTTTCGTAGCATGGAAAACAAAAAATTTCTACCGCATACAAACAAACAAGCCAAGATCTATCTAATAGATTGTAGCAATGAGTCGATGGAATAACTCACCCTCGAAGATTCCAAAGCGTTTAACGAGAGCAGATTCTCGTGGGTGATGTAGTCGTACTCTTTCCGATCTCAAGATCGCGTAGACGATCCTTCCGGCGCTGCGTTCCGGCAGCGCTCCCGCAGTCGGTCACACGTTCGGTACTCGATGAAGACCTTCCTCTCCCTTGTTCCAGCAGGCAGCGGAGGTTGTAGCACTCTCCTCGCGATTCCGGCAGCACAACGGCGTGGTACCGGAAGTAGAGGGGAGATCTCGCAGGGCTTCGCCTTAAGCCGGAGCGAGTATGGTGGAGTATGAGAGAGCTTTGGTGATCTAGGGTTTAGACACACCAATTAGAAGGCTCTAAACCGGAGGCTAGGGCAATTAGAAGCTCTAACTTGACGGCTTGGGAGAAATCCCTAGGCTGTGGCTAGGGTTTAGGTTTAGAGGAGAGGGACTTGTGTACTAGGAGGGGCAGCCCTGCCCCTCCCTTTATAGGTGGGAGGCGCGGCCAAGGAGAGGGGAGTCCCTCCCCAACTCGGCTTGGAGGTGGGCCGGCGGTTGGAGGAGGGAATCCCTCCCCAACTCGGTTTCCCACTCCTCCTCCTCTTTCCAAAACTTGCCGTTTGACTTTCAAACTAGCCGTTTGACTTTTCAAATTAGGATTTGAATAAACCCTTTATTTTGGACAGCAATGACACCTAGTACATGACGCAATCATTCCAACTTACAATGACACATTCATGTACCCTTTCCCCCCCGGAGTGCCGGACATTCCGGAACATTCTAGAACATTCCCGATGAAAACACCGGAACCATTCCCCAACTCCGAAACGGGACTTTCCTTATATGAATCTTATTCTCCGGACCATTCCGGATCTCCTCGTGATATCCCGGATCCCATCCGAGACTCCGAACAACATTTGGTCTCTTACTCATCATTCCATAACTACTCAACAACATCGAATCCTTAAGTGTGTCTCCCTACGGTTCGTGAATTATGCGGACATGATCGAGACACTTCTCCGATCAATAACCAATAGAGGAATCTGGAAATTCATACGGATCCCACATATTTCTACGATTACTTTGCGATCGAATGAACCACTTACATACGATACCAATTTCCCTTTGTCTCACGATATTTTACTTATCCGAGGTTATGATCGTCGGTATCTCTGCATACCTAGTTCAACCTCGTTACTGATAAGTACTATTTTCTCGTTCCCGTGGTATGTGATCCCTTGTGAGCCAGTCACATGCTTGCAAGCTAATTGGATGACATTCCACCGAGAGGGCCCAGAGTATATCTATCCGTCATATGGATGGACAAATCCCACTCTTGATCCATGTGTCTCAACCAATACTTTCCGAACACTCAATGCCACCTTTATAGCCACCCTGTTACGGTGTGGTATTTGATGTCATCAAAGCATCCTTCCGGTCAAGGTGATATGCATGATCTAATGGTCGAAGGAATTAGGTTACTATGTATCAGAAAGCTTATAGAAAATGAACTATATTAAATGACTTGATCTTTATGCTACGCTTAACTATAGGAGTATGTCCATCACATCATTCTCCTAATGATATGACCCTGTTGTTAATAACATCTCTATGTTCATGATCAGGAAACCATGATCATATATTAACCAACAAGCTAGTTTAACAAGAGGCTTTACTAGGGACTCTTTTATGTTTAAAAATCACACAAGTATTAATGTTTCCGGTTAATACAATTATAACATGGTATGTAAACATTTATCATAAGCATGAAGATATGATAATAACCACTTTATTATTGCCTCTTGGGCATATCTCCAACAGTCTCCCACTTGCACTAGAGTCAATAATCTAGTTTCAAACCTTTGTGTATTCAACACCTATGGCTTTCTTGTGTTGTATGTACACGATTGCTAGTGGTCAACTGATCTCCGGATCTGACACTTCCAGGTCCGTGTGTAATTGCATGTTTTTGCGTCTCTACACATCACTCATTCTCTAATGAGATGGCTTTGTATAATTTTTGTCCTTCGGTGAGACCTTTAGTTCTTTGGGGTTAAAACATGTTGATAATATTGTCGTACAATATATCTTTATAGTATTATCCCGCTGTGAACTACACCTAGTTTGATAACAAACTACTTGACACAAATGCCCTCTTTAGCTGCTATTATAGCAGTCATATACTTAGCCTTTTGTTGTAGTATCTGTCACAATGTCTTAACTTTGGAACTCATCCAAATCCATTATGGAACTTACTTTCCATTATATTGTGCCACCCTTAGTTTAGATTGAGATAAACTTAATTTGTACTTTGTGACAAAACTAGTATCAATGTAATACTTTTACAATGAACTAACCATTTATTTGCCACTTCTACAAATAATATACTCTTAGTTCTTCCAAAAGATCATAAGAATATCCTTACTATCGTCCAATGATCATCTTATGAATCATTCTGGTATATGCTCATAATATTTAGAGCATAGGACATATCTGGATTTGTACATATCACAGTATGATTGATATAAATACTCTTTGTGATTTCATACATCAAGTATCAATCTATACTTGAATTTTTGTTTCACTTACCAAGTGTCAATACACTTGAATATATCATCAATATTGAACTCATTCAATCCTTTCTGTGTGACAAGAACCTTTCTTGTAGTTTCTATATTGAACTCATTCAATACATCATCTATGTACTTTCGGCACAACCATATTAGCGTCTATTGATGCCAAATATTTGGGTTTTGCCTAAGTCTTTCATCAGGATGAAATTCTTAATATGTGTTAATAAAAGATACATCATTTCTAATCAACAATATGTCCTCCACATAATGTATTAGAAATATGTCTTAGCGCTCCCACTTAATTTCTTGCAAATGCAAGCATCTTCATTGTCTCCGATGAAATTAAACTCTTTTAACAGTTTCATCATAGTGAAGATTCCAACTCCGCTATGCTTACTTCAACCATTGAAGTTTGCATATGCATTTAGCATCCTTTGAATTAACAAAACCCTTTGGACCGTGTCATGCACACGTCCTAGGTAACCATTCTATTAGAAGAACTTGTTTTGTATATTCTACTACCACATAACAAAATTATATGTAGTGGTTGCTACATTAATCCGTCTAGACTAAATATCGCTATGAAAGATCAAATCTTGTCATATTCAATCTTTGAACATTGTTGTGAACTCTTTCCCAACATGTCGACTATTTCATAGATGTGAAACATCCATGTCTACTTCTTTATAGATCCAAACACAACTGTAAGGTCTTACACCTTTCTTGAGGGTCCTTCAAGTTCAAAACTTGATTTCTCGTGTATGGAACTATCACGGATTTTATGGCTTCAAGCCATTTGACGTGAAACATCTTTCTTATGCATAGCATACCAATGTTTAAGAAAGGACTACTTGGGTTTTATCCCAAAACATAACTTTATATGGTGTCATTTCAGCGGATTATGAGGGAGCTCTTTTCGGTGGAAAACGGTAGTCTCTAAAGCTTTTAATCTTTAAAATATAATGGCAGTTCTATGAATTACACCTTTGATCTTACCATGTCAAACAAGGTTTTAATTACATATCTCGAACGCTCCATACTCTTATGGTGTTTCGGGAAATGCAAATCCACAGAACGATTTCTTAAACCTTAGGTATTATGCTAAACTTGTAACTCAAATATCTTCCTTTATGATCTTTATCATAAACTATTTATATTCTTATTACAATGATTCTGCACTTCATCTTGAAAGACTTTGAACTTTTTCAAATGTTTCATACTTCATCCTTATTAAGTAAATATTCATATATTCACTCAAATTTTCGGAGAAAGCATATGAAGTTGAAATCCATCGCTCTTGACTACATATAATGGATTTCATACAACAATATGTACAAGTTCCAATAAGCTAGTCATTTGTTCCCTTTTGGCCTATGAACGAAGTTTTAATTATCTCTAGGAAAGTTTCACAAGCGTCATGTGATCAAAAATCAAAAGACTCCAAAAGTCCATCCACATGGAGTTTCTTCATGTTTTCTTTCCAATATAATTTAAACGGCGATGTCACTTCCTAAGTGATCTTTCAATCAATTTGTCTTTCGACATTTTTAGCACTAGTTTTATGGATGTGATTTATCCAACGAGATTTGTAAATCATCCATCTTTTATGGATTACGGCAATTATTTGAACAACCCTTTTGTTCTCATAACACCTGATAAAACAAATCTTGAAGGCAAGCTTTGATGTTTAACGAGCAACACAATAACCCTTTATTTGTTCTCGATGAACATTATCACATATTCTATTGCTAGTTACTTAGGCCATTGTAGTTCATGAATTGTGTTGTTTCGTATGACGATTCACACCAACAAATTCAGTATCAAATACTTAAGAACCACATTGTTTAATAAGCAAAGAATATAGCCATAACATGTATATCATCTATATACTTAAACTGAACAATTCTAGTCTTTTCTTTTCTGCCATATATTTATGAGATTCTCTTTCAGTATTTATTTTCTGTTTGAAAGAATCTATCAACAGTGGAGTCATACATATGACACATAGTCCAAAGGGTGTATAGTTAAATACCAATGTCTTTGGACTTGCACTTTGAAGTAGATCACCATCATCAAATGTTTGGTGTGCTTTCAAATTCCTTTCTTTAGTAATCTCTTGGTGTAGTAAACATTTTACCTACATCAAATATTCACCTTTATCATGGAATCGTCCATGATCAAGCTACTTTTAGCTTATAACGATGAATTACGAGTATAATGTTGCTCTCCAAAACATTTTGGAGGATTAGGACAACAAGTGTCTCCAACCCTTTGCAAATTCTCATCAAAATATGAGAAACATGAACTTTGCCATATTATACTCTATCATGTTGCAACCAAAACTTCGTTTCAGATATCACAATATCTTCCACACATCATGGTTTCTGAAACAACTCTTTCAGATCCTAGATAACCTTGATATTAAGACAATCCTTTGAATATCAAGAATCATGGAGACAAACACGATACTCATACACTAACACTTGGAATTGTCACTCTTGATTTAATACCAATTATTAAACTTCATGGAGTAACCGGAACTTACTGAAAGTTTGCAATAGGACTTTTAAACTTTAGATTAACACTTCAAAACAATACGATACCAGTTCGTAAAGTAACTAACCAGAATTCTATAGTTCTATCATTTCAATTAAAACTAAGCGCAAGGTGGTAAACGGATGCCAATGACTACAACAACTATGCAAATTCACTTTGATTTAATTTATGATAAATTGAGTTCTAATTAATAATTAAATTAATCTAGGTGAACTCCCACTCAAAACAACATCCCTCACATTGTTTTAGTGATCACACGAACCAAATCCACCACATCAAAACCGATCATCACGAGAGTTGATGTAGCTTCAATGGCGAACAATCAACATGTTCATCATATCTACTATATGACTCATGCTTTACCTTTCGGTGATCCGTGTTCCTGAGACCATGTCTGTACATGCTAGGCTCGTCAAGATCAAACCTTAGCTTCCTCATAAGCAAATCTGGCTTGCTTACGTTGTATACACTTGCAGAATCTAACACACCCGATCATCACGTGGTGCTTCGAAACAACAAGCTTTAGCAACGGTGCATACTAAGGGTGAACACTTTAGAACTTGAAATTTATGTGCATGAGGGATCATCTTATAATGCTACCGTCGTCTACTAAGCAATACAAGATGCATAAAGGATTAACATCACATGCAATTTATAATATGTGATATGATATGGCCTTTCTTCTTTGTGCTTCCGATCTCCATCTTCTAGCACGAACATGATCTCCATCATCACCGGCATTGCATCAAGGTCAATGACGCTTCTCCATGGTTGTCGTCCACCAGCTTCAACTATTACAACTACTTTGAATAGACACGCGGGTCTTAACAGAAATTAAAGACAACCATATGGCTCCTGCCGGTTGCCAACTTACAATAAGGAACATTGCATACATCAAATATAATCACAATCATGGCCATATCACATCACTGCACACCCCTGCAAAACAAAGTTAGACGCCTCTACTTTCTTTGCATATTTTACGTGGTTTGGGGCTGTTAATAAGTGTCGTTCTAACTTACGAACATGAACCACAACATTGATACTAGTATTGTTAATCACCCGTTGTAAATTGGATCTTACCTATGCTAGGAGAAACAGGCACCCGCAAAGCCACTTATGCAATACAAGTTGCATGTCAAGCGTGGAGCAAGTCTCATGAACGATGTCATGTAAGGTTAGCCCGGGCCGCTTCATCCCAACATACCGCAAGATGCAAAGTACACAAGAAGCAATCGACAATAAAAGCATCAATGCCCACAATGACCATTGTGTTCTACTCGTGCAACAGATCTACATATAGACACGGCTCTGATACCACTGTAGGGTTTCGTAGCATGGAAAACAAAAATTTTCTACCGCATACAAACAAACAAGCCAAGATCTATCTACTAGATTGTAGCAACGAGTCGATGGAATAACTCACCCTCGAAGATTCCAAAGCGTTTAACGAGAGCAGATTCTCGTGGGTGATGTAGTCGTACTCTTTCCGATCTCAAGATCGCGTAGACGATCCTTCCGGCGCTGCGTTGCGGCAGCGCTCCCGCAGTCGGTCACACGTTCGGTACTCGATGAAGACCTTCCTCTCCCTTGTTCCAGCAGGCAGCGGAGGTTGTAGCACTCTCCTCGCGATTCCGACAGCACAACGGCGTGGTACCGGAAGTAGAGGGGAGATCTCGCAGGGCTTCGCCTTAAGCCGGAGCGAGTATGGTGGAGTATGAGAGAGCTTTGGTGATCTAGGGTTTAGACACACCAATTAGAAGTCTCTAAACCGGAGGCTAGGGCAATTAGAAGCTCTAACTTGACGGCTTGGGAGAAATCCCTAGGCTGTGGCTAGGGTTTAGGTTTAGAGGAGAGGGACTTGTGTACTAGGAGGGGCAGCCCTGCCCCTCCCTTTATAGGTGGGAGGCGCGGCCAAGGAGAGGGGAGTCCCTCCCCAACTCGGCTTGGAGGTGGGCCGGCGGTTGGAGGAGGGAATCCCTCCCCAACTCGGTTTCCCACTCCTCCTCCTCTTTCCAAAACTTGCCGTTTGACTTTCAAACTAGCCGTTTGACTTTTCAAATTAGGATTTGAATAAACCCTTTATTTTGGACAGCAATGACACCTAGTACATGACGCAATCATTCCAACTTACAATGACACATTCATGTACCCTTTCCCCCCCGGAGTGCCGGACATTCCGGAACATTCTAGAACATTCCCGATGAAAACACCGGAACCATTCCCCAACTCCGAAACGGGACTTTCCTTATATGAATCTTATTCTCCGGACCATTCCGGATCTCCTCGTGATATCCCGGATCCCATCTGAGACTCCGAACAACATTCGGTCTCTTACTCATCATTCCATAACTACTCAACAACATCGAATCCTTAAGTGTGTCTCCCTACGGTTCGTGAATTATGCGGACATGATCGAGACACTTCTCCGATCAATAACCAATAGAGGAATCTGGAAATTCATATGGCTCCCACATATTTCTACGATTACTTTGCGATCGAATGAACCACTTACATACGATACCAATTTCCCTTTGTCTCACGATATTTTACTTATCCGAGGTTATGATCGTCGGTATCTCTGCATACCTAGTTCAACCTCGTTACTGATAAGTACTCTTTTCTCGTTCCCGTGGTATGTGATCCCTTGTGAGCTAGTCACATGCTTGCAAGCTAATTGGATGACATTCCACCGAGAGGGCCCAGAGTATATCTATCCGTCATATGGATGGACAAATCACACTCTTGATCCATGTGTCTCAACCAATACTTTCCGAACACTCAATGCCACCTTTATAGCCACCCTGTTACGGTGTGGTGTTTGATGTCATCAAAGCATCCTTCCGGTAAAGGTGATATGCATGATCTCATGGTCGAAGGAATTAGGTTACTATGTATCAGAAAGCTTATAGCAAATGAACTATATTAAATGACTTGATCTTTATGCTACGCTTAACTATAGGAGTATGTCCATCACATCATTCTCCTAATGATATGACCCTGTTGTTAATAACATCTCTATGTTCATGATCAGGAAACCATGATCATATATTAACCAACAAGCTATTTTAACAAGAGGCTTTACTAGGGACTCTTTTATGTTTACAAATCACACAAGTATTAATGTTTCCGGTTAATACAATTATAACATGGTATGTAAACATTTATCATAAGCATGAAGATATGATAATAACCACTTTATTATTGCCTCTTGGGCATACCTCCAACACTCTCATGGTTGTCATACCTCGGCAGAGGGGGAGGCAACATTAGCTGTTGCGTGTTCGCTCCGGAGAGCAATTGCTGCCGGGGTAACTCCTGCCGAGGTTGATCATTCCAGGGTGCCTGAGCATTCCCCGAACCACCTTGTTCTATCTTACGCATCCACTCACACTGCCTCGTTGTATGACCCGCTAGGTTACTCGGAGTTGGCGTGTGAAATTTACACGGCTGATCCAACATTGACTCATAAGTATACCTTCGACAGTCCTTCTTTTCTTGCCACTGTTTCTTTTGCTCTGGCGTCCAAGTTTTCTTGCCATCATTTCTCGGTGTCTATTGTTTCTTTCCAGTTTTCTGACGTTGATTTCCCCCTGCTCCGGGCTGATCTTGATTCACAGCAGCAACTTGTTGCAAACTGTACCGGTAATCCGGTCTGTCATCTCTTCTCTTACCTCGGTAGTGATTCCTCCGGGATGATCCGGCTCCATCTCTCTGGTACTACTCCTCATTTGACTCGTTTGACACGAGTCTGGGTTGAGTCGGATCACCCAAAGCATACGAATCGGCAATCCAGATCGTCTCTGCCAATGTAGTTGGCATATCCCTTTGCAATCTTTGCCAAAACATGCTTGCATATCTGCATCCTTGCGCAAACCAAGCTATGGCCTATGACTCTATCACACCCTCACACAAGTTTCTCATGGTACACCACCGGGTTAAAAACTGCCGACCCGTCTCGTTCGGTCTCTTCTTACACATAGCTAGGGTCTGTGGCCTATTCGGCCTCTGATACGTACTTGAGAAGTTATTGATAAACATTTCCTCAAAATCGATTCAGCAGTTAATACTTCCGGGCGGCAACTTGTTTAGCCATACCCTTGATGGCCCCTCCAACATCTGGGGTACGTATCTCACAGCCCATCTCAAGTTGCCTGTAGCGATTTTTACCGATGTGGCATAGTTTATCAACCAATCTTCCGGCTTAGTACTGCCGTCATATGTCTTTGTTCCTCTAGGTAACTGGAAGTTAGGTACCGGAGGATCCTTCATGATCCGGGGCCCAAAACACGCAGGACCCGGGGGACCTTGACATTCAATCTGCTCCGACCTATACAGCCAATCCAGTTTTAATCTGGCATCATCAGGCATCAAATCCCTGCTTCCCAATCTTTACCCTATCACATGATAGTCCGGCCTTGGGTATCCTGCATTCACCATTTCTGAATCTCCATCATTATACCGGTCTTGCTCTCGTGGAGCACCTCACTGTTGCATACCTCGGTCGGCACTTTGCTCTTGCCTTGGTATATTCCGCAGCTACGGTTGTCCTGCTCCTGCGGAGTTACGCTGTCCGGCATCGCCATTTACAACATTTCCTTGACCGACATTGCCTTGGTCATGGTTAACTCGGCCAGCTTCACCTCGGCTCACACTTCTTCGATCTTCATTTCTCTGCACTTCTTTTCCTTTCCCTGCCCTTGCCGGGTCATATGGAACGATCTGTTTGTCTCTCCTTGCCGAGATTACTACCTCTTCTCTCCTAGGAGCACAATGAGGAGACGATGCAGCTCCAGCGGATTTCTCCGGGTTACCCATTGCCGAATGAATGATCTTTGAGGCCCCAGCTCTCTCCGGGTTAGACCTGAGCAATTCCTCATTTTGCATGTTCGTGATCCGAACCAACTCATTGACCCTATCTTGCTGTCTCTGACGGGCTTCACCCGTTAGACCCTCTAACTCGGACGCAGCTGCATCCGTTGCCCTGAGGTTTTTCGCCAGGGTACTATACTTTGGCAGCCCCACGGACAAACAGTTCTCAGATTCCTCAATCCTTGTATCATCCTCTTTGTTCATTTCACTCATGAGGTTTCTCCCCTTTACTTTTACAGCATCTACTTTATTTGCCTTTGCGTACTCACGCAGTGTCATGTTCAACGACTGCTGAGCCGCGGCTATCTTTTTCGCACCCTCTAGAATTTTTTGCCTAGTTTCCTCTAGATCGGCCGGTGCCTGAGCAGGATCTACCACTGCTGCTACAGGGTTTGCTAAGCTATCCATCGCTTCCCGCAGCACATTCTCTGGCCTCTCTAGTGGAGGACCTCTACCTTTCCTTGGTGCCTTAGGCGTTACCTCTGGATCTGGTGCCGGACCTTTGCTTGCGCCAGCGCCAGGCGCAGTCATCATCACCTCTGCACGGTCCGGGGAGCGAGTGATACGCGCCCCGTGAACCACGCTAAGGGGTGGCTCGCCTCCTTCGACGACGTGCCGCGGGTGAATGCATGACACATCCACAGCGACGTAGACCTTGTGCGCACCGAGCTTGACGAAGAGGCCGTTCCGCGGAAGTGGACGCTTGCCGAAGCAGCCAGCATTGTCACTGACAAAGTCCAGCGCTCCAAAGCGCTGAACGAGACTGGAGACGATGCGTTCGCCGGTGCCGATGAGGTTTCCTGTCCGGATCTTGACCCCTGCTAGCGCCGCTAGACCCACGGTGGGCGCCAACTTTCGTGGTGGTGTCACGGCAGATGCCATGGATAGGCTAAATGTGGGGACTAATTTCACTAGGGGAATCCAGGGAGAGATAGTGTGGTGATTCCACACACGGAAGCTTTGTATTTGATTCACCTTCACAGATTACAAGTGCTCCAAGAGCTGTATTAGGAAGAGGAGGAAGAAATTACTCTCTTACTCTCGCCACTAGCTCGCCCTCAGATCCACCTCCCCGAAATTCAGCCTCCTCTACAGAAGCCCTAGCCCTCCTTATATAGAGGTGGCTAGGTCTCCACTTAGGGCACACGTGGAGGCATATTCCAAGGAATATGCCTCCTCCCAAAATAGTAAGTCGACCGGGTTACTTTTCCCCCGCGTCACCCATGCAGAGGCTACATGAGCCTCTGTGGTGCCTGCGTCACCCGACATTGGCTTCGTCACCTTTATCGGCCACGCCTCGGTGGTCCGGCCTCTGTCTGCTTCGCTCACGCTCTGCGTACAGTAGCCACCTTTTGACCAGCGAGATACCTTCCTTCTCCTACAAGCCAGATATGACCCGGATCGTACATAGTTGATCCGGCCACACCTATTCCTGCATACAAGTTAGATTCATCTATCCGACTTAGGCTTAAGTCGGTTGAGACCCAGTTAGGTGGACATCCCCTGGTCCGGGTTACCCCGTGATTTGGCCTGCCTTGAGGTGACTCGGCCAGCATCCGCTTTGGCCTTGCCGAACCTCAGCTAACTCGGCCTTTATACCCCGGCGTGACCCTACCCGGGGGTATCCCCCCAACACACCGAGAGGGACCATAGTATCTCTTTGTGACTAGGATGGACAAATCCCACTCTTGAACCATGAGCCCCTACATAACATTTTCGGGGTATCTGAACCCACCTTTATTGTCACCCTTTACGGTGTAACGTTTGATATTATCAAGTTATTCTTCTGGTGTTAGTGATTGACATGATCTCATGGTGTAAGGACTAAAGTTACTTTGTATGATGTTATAACACTTTAAACACAATAACTTTGATCGTATTGCTATAATTTGGATGAATATTCATCACACCATTCAACCAATGTTGTGACCTCGTTATTAACAACATATAATATAATATCCATGATCAAGAAATCTTGATCATCTTATTAATCAACGAGCTAGTTTATATGAGGGGCATAACTAGGAAATCTTTATTTGTTTATTAAACACATATGTATTAATGTTTCTAATTAATACAATTATAGCATGCAAAATAAATATTTATCATAAATATGGAATAAGATAATAACCACTTTATTATTGCCTCTCGAGCATATTCCGTTCAGTGCAACGGTGGTGGTGTTCGGGTATCAAATCTATATCTAATAATAAAGTATGGAACGTTTATGTCCATCGTCCGTCCAAAATTTACCCTTTTTCCCTCACAAGTTCGGAGGTACTACAAACTATGCCACCGCTCAAGTGACCTGAAACGTTATTTTTCTATCATCGTTCTGCCTTTTTTCTGTTGTACATAGGCAACTCCTCCCGCCCCTCCATCTCACCTCCATCCTCCGCCGGTCCACCCTCCCCAATAACTCCTGGTCTAGGGAAGGCCCTCCCCAATCACTTCACTTCCTGGTCGAAGGGAGGGAGCGTGTCACTCTCCTTCTCCGATGACCAAGGCAGTCTGAGGTGACACAGAGTGGGCGAACAGGGGCTGCGCGCAATATAGGCTCCTCGCCGCCAACACGCCGTTGGTGCCATGTGAGCACCGGCCCGATGAGTGTCGACTGGAGGTTCCACAACTGGCTTATTGGCCAGGCTCAACCACGGAGGAGGATTCGTTTGAGTGGCGCATGGCAGCCCATGATGGCGGAAGGGAGGCCGGGGAGGTGCGCCGGTAGTGGGGGCGAGGAGCTGCGCCGATGTCGATGTGGAACAGGCGCCTCCTTCTTGATGTATACTGCATGGATGCGCTGAGGTCGCCAGCATCCTTGGGTGAACAACCTCGCCTCCACTAGGTAGCTGGGAAGTACAAGGCAAGTGTTTGTTAAAATTTCTAAAGGAACTTGAGTGCTTGCCGTCATTGAACAGGTTCAGGATGCTCTGGCTCACCGCCCCCTTCAACCTGGTACCTGGCCCGTCGCTCTCCATGCTGATAAAATCATGGTACAACATCATTTGTTGTGCAATTCACTACAGTACAAGTAGTTAATGACATGTTACCAGTAGTTTTGAGGTTACTGCATAGTTCACTACAAGTGAACTTGCTGAAAATCCTTTCGAGTAGTTACTACTGCCAATGGCGGACCTAGAAACTTAGGAAAGCCCGGGCGAACAAGTTTAAGTTGTAACTTTTTTTTGACACAATCACTATAGAGATCTATAAAACGCAAGCTTTGTGCCGTCGGCAAGCCTGGGCGGCTGCCCGGGCTGGAGGGATGGTAGGTCCGCCCATGACTACTGCCAAGTGAGGAATACTGTGGAGGATCGAGAACTGAGGTTGCTTCCAGACTTTTCTTCTTTACATCTGCTTTCAGATTTTTATTAAGCTATTTTGAGTTTCAGAGTTGATAGTTGAGCACATATGTGTACATGTTACTTTGACGTGAGTGCGAGCTCTTCCGCAATCTGAAGTGTCAGGTGTGTGCAGTATGGACGAGACTTTAAAATCTATCGTAATGATGTTATCTGAAAAAAATGCATGACCCTGGCAGCAACTGTTATTTGAAACATACACATATATTGATTTTAACTTTTCTCCCTGTCGTCTGTCTGAGAAGGAGGACATGCCGTCAGAGCTCTCTTACTCCAGCTCTGCATTGTCAGTGCCGTTTTGGTCCTCAATAGCAAAGGGTCTGATCTAGCACCTAAATCGTTAGCCACACGTGTTCGACACCACAACTTCCTACATGCCGATGGAGACGTGATGACCCACAAGTATAGGGGGTGTATCGCAGTATTTTTGAAAGAAGTGAAACCTAATTTATTGATTCGACACAAGGGGAGTCAAAGAATATTTATAAGCCTTAACAACTGAGTTGTCAATTCAGCTGCACCTAAAAACAATCTTGTTTACAGCAGTTTATCAGTACCAACAGTTTTGTAGTAGAAATAGTAGAGTAGCAGCAGTAGTAAAGTAAAGACAGTAGTAACAATAGCAATAAACAGTGGGATTCGAGTGCGATAGGCATAGGGATGGATGGACGGGCGTTGCATGGACAAGACAATTCACATAGCAATCAGTACATAGGTCAATTGCAGATAAATAAGATAAAGCATCCAAGTACTAGATAATCCTAGACATGTGTTCCATATATAGTCATACATGCTCGCAATGAGAACTTGCACAACATCTTTTGTCCTGCCAACCCGTTTGGAGCGGTGCCTCAAGGGAACTACTAGCAATTAAGGTGCTCCTTTTAATAGAGCACCGGAGCAAAGCATTAACACTCCGTGAACACATGTGATCCTCACATCAAAGCCATTCCCTCCGATTATCCCGATTTCTGTCACTTTGGGGCCATTGGTTCCGGACAACAACGTGTGTATACAACTTGCAGATAAGACCAAAAATAATACTATATCATAATGAATCAATAACATGTCCAGATCTGAAATCATGGCACTCAGGCCCTAGTGACAAGCATTAAGCATAACAAGTCGCAACAAAGTCATAAAGCACTAATAGAAGATACTAGGCACCATGCCCTAACAATCTGATGCCATTACATGAACGATCTCATCCAATCCCTACCATCCCCATGGCCTACAACGGGGGATTACTCACTCATAGATGGGGGAAACATGAATGGTCGATGGAGAGAGCGATGGTGATGATGATGGCGATGATCTCCTCCAATTCCCCGTCCCGGCAGGGTGCCTGAACGGAGTTTCTGGTGCTGTTTTGTGGAATCTAGTGGTGGCGGCGGAGCGGAACTCCTTCTGGAAAAACATCGAACCCCCCGGAGTTTTTAGGTTAGAAGGCTTCTTATAGGCGAAGAGGGAGACATACGGGGTGCATGGGGGGGGGCACACCACCCCTTGGCGCGGCCTGGCCTGGCTCGCGCCACAGGTGGTGTGGCCACCCCTGGATCTTCTCCATCTCGTATTCTAGCTCCTGGAGTCTTCGGATGAAATAGGATTTTTTGCATATTTTCCGGGATTTTTCCTGATAGTTGATTTTCTGCACAAAAAGTAGACACCAAGGCAATTCTGCTGAAAACAGCGTTAGTTCTATCCAAATCACACAAGTTTAGAGGAGAAACAATAGCAAAAGTGTTTGAAAAAGTAGATACGTTTTGGACGTATCAACTCCCCCCAAGCTTAGCTTATTGCTTGTCCTCAAGCAATTCAGTTGAAAACTGAGTGCGATAAAAGAACTTTCACGAACACATTTGCTTCATATAATGTATATATTCTCAGCATGTGACCAACTACTTAGGCAATTCATAATAAAGAGTATGCTGCTGAGTCTACTTAATAGTCAATGCAAGCTATGAATAGATTCCAACTCAAAAATAATAAGTAGCATGAAGCATAAACATAAGCAACATTACAATGCTCATAAAAAGGTATGATAGAGTGGTATCTCGCTTGCCTTTGATTATGAATGTCAAGGCACCGTTAAAGTTCAAGTGATGACTAGAAGTAAAGATATCAAAGATACAAGCATCAAAGTCATAACACAAATAATCAAGTAATAAGACAAGCACAAAGAATGACAACTATGCTCTCAAGAAGGTGCTCAGAGAATGTGTGGAGACTCAACAAGTAAAAGAAAAGGTTTTGAATAATTTTAAAGGCTTCCAAATGCTGAAAGTATGGTACTTGTTAGCTTTAAGCTCTCATTGCCCCTATCATAAGCATATTTAAATGGTTAAGGTTAAAGTGACACAACTAAGAGGATATGCTTGACAAGTTATAAATCGAAGTCTCATGCCCCTTACCTACAAAGACCGATCCTCATGCTACTCAACTTCAGTCACAAATAAGCTCTTGTCATTGTAAGTATATACGTATCATAGAGAACCGCCAACGGGGTACCCCTTGCACATGACACATGAGCTGTCCCATAATCAAAATAACAAGGCAAGCAGATAATGAGTATCTCAGCGATCTTTTATTTACTATGTACATAGATTTTTATTGAGGATGCTTCATAGAATGCTCATTATGGTTATGCTGCAAGTTTCCACCATGATTAGGCATGGCTTAGGCTAGCGACCCAGGCGTTTCTCTAACATACATACAAACTCCATAATCTTATAAGTTCCACTTTTATTTCACACTGCCGGAATCCATAAGCAAAAGAACATGATATCAACGAGGTACTACGTACCAATGAAATGTTGAAAACGTTCCCCATGATATATGATTCTGCTAACTTCAACTTATAAAGCGCAAGCATATACGCAACAAAGAAGGATGCAATGGTTTAGGTTTATTAAATGCAAGAAAATAAAGTGTGCCATCAAGTTTGTGAGAGCTTTACTAACTAACTTTCTCATAACAAGCAAACATTTTATTCAGAAGAAAATAAGGCATAATAAATATGCGCGGAAGTAGCAAATGATGCTAATAGGTAGGTATGGTGGACACTTTGGAAATATTTGGTTTAGGGAGTTGGAAACTTGAGTAAAACATACTCAGTGTAAGTGAAGGCTGCAATAGTAAGGGAGCGACAAACGAGAGAGTAATAGCTGTCATAATCATGCTTGCAACAAAACACGACTAATCATGGCATGAAAGTGATTCAAGATCCTCAAGGCAAAATAATTCATCAAGGCTTAACTGATTATTACAGTCATGTGCATGCGTAAGCATGTGCCAAGTCAATTCAAATGAAACATTCATAGGAGGATACCACGGTGTCATACCAAGTTATGAATAGGATAATGCAAGCAAACATTCATAAGACATGCTACAAACTATTAGCGAGCTAGAGCTAATCAAAAGAAAGCAAGAACTACTAAGCATCCAAAGATAACATACACCCTACACGAACAGGCTAAGCATGCCCACAATGATGAGTATATGTACAAAAATGAAAACAAATAGAATTCGTTACCAGCCTCTTACCACGCCTCAAGTTGTCATTAATCCTCATTATTGCTCTTCACTTGTGTGGCTTCAATAATAATATCAAACCGAATCCCACTGAGGACTGCTGAACCCTGCAACAAACTCACAAAGCCAAAGAAGAACGACAAATAATTTTGTTGTTTTCGATTTTTAAAACAAGAACCAAAGGGGGAAAAACAAGCAAAGAAAAATCTTTTTGGGTTTTTTGAATAGTTCAAACAAAGTAAAAAGGGAAAAACAAACCAAGGCAAAAAAAGAAGCAAACCAAAAAGAAACAACAGAAATATTTTTGGTATTTTGTGTTTTTTTAGAAAGCAAAAGCAAAGAAAGAACAAAAACTAAAAAGAGAACGAAACATGAATATACAAAGTACCGACGCAAAATGATATGGAGATGAGTGCGGTGTCGGCGTACCTCCCCCAAGCTTAGTCTTTTGGCCTAAGTGGGTATCAATCCCAAGCTGGCCAGGATGAAGTGTCACCGTGGTACGACGAAGAGGTCCCCTCGTCCTGGTGCGAGCTCGAGTACGTCCCTCCGTAATGTGTGGAGTAAGCATAGGAGGGCTCATCCTCCTGGTGCTGCTCGTGGAAACCCATCAAGCGAAGCTGCTCGTCCACCTCCTCCTTGGAGCGCGACCACGGTCTCCTGTGAACACTAAACAAAGAAGGCTGTGGCAAAAGGATCTCCCTTTCATCCCCGTCAGTGAAAAGCATCCTATATACTAGACTGTTCAAATCAGAAGTAGCAGTGACAAAGTGATGAGTTTTCATAGCAACAAGGTCAAGCCTCTGTGGTGCTAGTACAGTATCATTGGGATCTACTAAAAGTCCCAATGCATTGACTATACGCGAGGCAATGATGTCCCCATAGATAGGCCCCCTAGCAGCTAGGCAGTGAGCAATAAGCGAGTCCAGGTTGTACCGAGTATCATTGTTAAGCGCAGCAGCAAGGAATGCTAAATGATAGTTGGAGATATTACTTGTGTTCTCCCTACCCAGTACGCTAGTAGCAAGATAATAAGCAAAGTATCTAAGAGCAAGGAGTTGGATATTTCTTATCTTTTCGCGTTGCGCCACGTGGTCATCATCATTGGTCACCCCTCGGTAAAGCTCCAGCAAATTAGCGGGTCGCCCTTGAATTTTCTTCACGGTCCATGTCATGCTTACACCTACAATACTGCAAAATCTCTCCAAAGGCATGGTGAAGGGCAGATTATAAATTTTGAAAGAGACAGTCGACTGATAGGATGTGTTAGTAAACGTGAAGCTCTCAACAAAAGTTTTGGTGAGCATAGCGTATTGTTCACTCTCATCTTGCATATATGAGGTCAAACCAACCCTCTCAATCAGTAGCAAAAAATCATCAAGAATCCCTGCAGCTTGTAAGAAAGTGAAACAAGGAAAAGTAGATGGGTGAGCATCCCCATCATCCCTTTCATTACCAATACGAGTTGCAATGAGATCTTCGTTGTATGATGGCCTAAACTGAGAGGCCGATCTTGAGGGCCCCGACCTCCTACGTGCATCACTCTCAAATATCTCTCCAAAGGTATGGTTGTTCATGCTTGGTATTCTGAAATTTAAACACCTATTAAACAAGTGATTGCAAAGTGAATATAGTGAAGGATTCTACTCATAGGGACTTGTAAGAGGCCTAAACATGCATCAAAACTATATCTCTAAGCATCAAACAAGCTTACAAGCTCTCAAAACCTGTCACCTACAGCAGCAAAATACTCAAGATATAATCCAATCCACTTGGACAAGGAGAGGAGTCACATACAGGGAACAAATGCTCCAAATTTCAGCAAGAAAGATGGGCGGAGCAAGGAGATCGAAAAAATCGAGAGCAAGCACAGCAAGAACGTGATTTTGAGCAATGAACTGGAGCTTACTCAGGAGAGAGAAGAAAGTGGCAGGTGAGAGAGTTAGTGGGGGCCAGGGGTGGACCACACCAGGGCATGGCGCCACCTAGGGCAGGTCGCGCCACCAGGTGGTGTGCCTGCCTGGTGGGTCCCCCTGGTACCTCCCAGGTACTCCTCTGCCCCTTTTCTCACGTAAAAATTTAATATGAATTTTCTGGAATTTTTCGAGACACTTTATTTTTGGGCAATTTTCAGGAATGGAAGAATGATTTTCTGACAGACAATTTTTTTTGGAAAAATGATGCAAGGACAAAACAAAGCTAGAACTACAGAAGTTCTAAGACACTCTAACATGCAAGCAACTAACAACAAAGAAAACTAAACGAAAACAAAAACTAAAATGGACAGAATAGAAGTAAATGGAAATAATCACGGTGAAAACATTGTTTTGTTCAAAGAAATACTTTTGTTAACAAGGTTGATCAGGTCTTGCTATCAAAACAATTCCATATGAGACAAAACTTTGTATTCCACTAATGATTATGTTACCTCAACCTTGATAGCAATGGTCCCAATCATAATAGTTTCAAATTTTTCTCTTGGTATGGGACAATATATTTCTCCAACTTGAATGCCCTCAACATGTTTAATTGAATTCAAACCATAAGTTCTTTCAACCTTCTTGGGGAAATAGACAGTATGTTCCTTGTCATTCACATTGAAAGTCACCTTTCCTTGATTACAATTAATAACATCTCCTGCATTATTAAGAAAAGGTCTCCCAAGAATAATAGACATATTATCATCTTTAGGCATTTCAAGCACAACAAAATCAGTTAATATCAAGAAATTATGAGCCACTTGAACAGGTACATCCTCACATATACCAACAGGAATAGTGGTAGATTTATCAGCCATTTGCAAAGATATATCAGTTGGTATCAGTTTTTCTAGTTGAAGCCTCTTATAGAGAGAGAAAGGCGTAACACTAACTCCAGCTCCCAAATCACACAAAGCAGTTCTAACATAACTATTCTTAATAGAGCAAGGGATACACTACTAGGAAATAGCTTATAGATAGACAAGATATTCAGTGGCACATATGTAAAATTATGCGCCACAGATATATATCAGTGGCGCACTAGAAAAAATGCGCCACAGAAGTTTGGCACTTCAGTGGCGCACAAAACCAATATGCGCCACAGAAGTCCATATTTCTGTGGCGCATATTTTCATGTGCACCACTGAAGTGCCAAACTTCTGTGGCGCATTTAGACATATGCACCACAGAAGGTTGATGGGACCAAGCAGCAAAAAAGCGGGACAAACTTCTGTGGCGCATGTGTCCATATGCGCCATAGAAAGTGATGTTTCTGTGGCGCATATAGGTGTATGCGCCACAGAACAAGCATATAGGGGGGAAAAACAGACCCCCCCGCCCCCCGTGGATCGCCTTTTCAGTTTTGTAAAAAATAAACAAAAATGATAGAAACTTCAAAAAAATAATTCCTTTGAGTTGTAGTTAGATTTTAGGGTATAGATCTAGACAAAATTGAAAAACATAAATTTCGATGTATTTTGCAAAAGTAGGTCATGGCACGGTAAAACGGCTCTAACTTTTGCATACAATGTCGGAAAAAAATCTTTAACCTATCAAAATGATCGTCTCAAAATTTTGTAGATTCCCCAAATTCCAAAAGAGTAAAAAGTTATGGCAGACAGAAGATTTTTTCCTGCAAAAAATAAAAAGGGGGAGAAACTTCTGTGGCGCATTTCCCCCATATGCGCCACAGAAGTCTTGGGCGGGATTCGAAATTTGAATCCCGCCGGCGCCCTTTTCCCTCCCTTTTTCCTTTTTCTCCCCCTCCCCACTTCTTCTCCCCTCCCCACTTCTCCTCCCCTCCACACTTCTCCCCTTCTCCTCCCTCCTCGTTCTCCACTCTCCGGCGACCTCCTCCTCCTCCTCCTCCACCACCACCAACTCCGGCGACCACCTCCTCTTCCTCCTCCTCCACCACCAACTCCGGCGACCTCCTCCTCCTCATCCTTCTCCTCCTCTTCCACCACCAACTCCGGCGAGCTCCTCCTCCTCCTCCTCCACCACCACCAACTTCAGTAACCTCCTCCTCCTCCACCACCAACTCCAGCAACCTCCTCCTAGCTCTAGCCGCCGCCCGCCACCACCACCACCAACTCCAGCAACCTCCTCCTAGCCCTAGCCACCGCCCGCCACCAACACCACCAACTCCGGCCAGATCCGGCCAGATCTAGATCTGGCCCGGTTTTTTTTTGAAATTTGAAAAAAAATTCTGTGGCGCATATTAGCCACATGCGCCACTGGAGTTTGAGATATGGTCCGCCTTTTTTTTGAATTTTGGAAAACAACTTCTGTGGCGCATATTGGCCATATGCGCCACTGAAGTTAGTTATCAGTGGCGACTAGGAAATGCGCCACAGAATTTGTAAAAAGGTGCGCCACAGAAGAGTTGTTTCCTAGTAGTGATAGATGGAATCCCAGGGTCTCCAAGTTTCTTAGGAACCTTACCATTGGAGGAATAATTAGCAAGTAAAGTAGAAATTTCTTCATTAGGGATCTTCCTTTTATTCGAGACAATATCCTTTATATACTTTGAGTAAGGAGGCAATTTAACAGCATCAGTCAAAGGAATTTGCATGAATAAAGGTTTCATCCACTCACAAAACTTATTATAGTGTTCATCTTCCTTTGACTTGTGTTTCTTATCAGGGAATGGCATAGGTTTTTGGACCCAAGGTTCTCTTTCACTACCATGTTTCTTAGCAATAAAATCTTCTTTGGTGTATTTAGTATTCTTATTGTGGTTTTCAGGTTCTTCTTCAACTTTTTCTTCATTAGGAACTTCATTTTATTCATTACCACTTTCAGTTTTAGCATCAGAGATAGATTTACTATTAGGATCTATAGTAGGTTCAGAGGGTTCTATAATAGTTTTATGTTTCTTTTTTCCTTTTCTTACGAGTAGAGCCATTATTTTCAGCTTGTTGAGAATCCTGCTCAATTCTTTTGGGATGCCCCTCAGGATAAAGAGGATCCTGGGTAGCAGCACCACTTCTAGTTCTAATTTCATAAGCATGTTTTTCTTTAGCAGCATTAACTAGCAAGTCGTTTTGCACTTTAACGAGTTGATCTATTTGAGTTTGAACCATTTAAAAGTGTTTAACAATCATTTTAACATCATTAGAGGTCCTTTCCACAATATCTTTCAACTCAACAATAGCTCTAGTGTTTTCCATTAGATGATTTTGCACCCTTTTATTAAAATTATCTTGCTTAACAATAAAGATATCGAATTCTTCTAAGCATTGATCAGGAGGTTTAGAGTAAGGGATATCACCTTCATCAAAGTGTTGGAGAGAGTGTACCTCAATAGTAGGTGAGTAGGGAATAGGCTTACATAATTCTTCTATAGGAGGTAAATTCTTGACATCTGCAACTTTAATTCCCTTCTCCTTAAGACATTACTTAGCTTCCTTCATCACTTCATCATTTAATTCAATAACTCCCCTCTTCTTTGATGTTGGAATAGGCACCGGAATAGTAGGTTCAGGTACAATTACTTCAGGTATAGCTTGTTTAGGAGGAGTCCAATCTTCATAATTCTTACTTATTTTAGCCATTAATTCCTCAGCTTCCTTAGGAGTCCTATTCCTGAAAACACAATCAGCACAACTATCTAGGTATGTCCTAGATTCCTTGGTTAGTCCACTATAAAATATATCAAGAAGCTCATTCTTAGGTAATGGACTTCCATCTTGTGCATGAATCAAAGCACAAAACCTTGCCCAAGATTCAGGCAATACCTATTTTTCTCCCTGTTTAAAATCAAAAGGTTCATGCAAAATAGCATGTCTAGCACTAGGAGGAAAATATTTCTGCAGGAAAGTACGAATCAAGCAATCAGGGATATCAATAGATCCAGGAGGTAAATTACTAAACCAAGTTTTAGCTTCTCCTTTCGGTGAAAAGGGGAAAATCTTAGCAACAAAGTAAGTACGCATCTTAATATCATCAGAAAACAAGCCACTCATGGTAGAAAGTTCATTCATATGTGCTACCGCACTTTCATTCTTAGTCCCACAAAAAGGTTCTTTCTCGACAATATGTGCTACCGCACTTTCATTCTTAGAAATCATAATCTTCATCTATAATGTTTACGGGAGAAGCAGCAAACCTAACAATAGGAGACAATTTGGGTCTAATAGTACGCCTCTCAAGGAGACTCTTAGCAGCGCTCCTATCATGGGTGTTTTTACATTCTTTAATAAATTCATCGGTCATCTCAACATAACCATCTTCAATATCATAACTTTCACTAGACTCAGGTGAACTAACATGTGTGGTAGTGTCTTCATTAGGAGTTTCAGTATTTCCAGCTATAGTTCTAGCAATCGTAGCATCTAGGAAAGGACCTAATGAACCGCTCTTATCAAGCACAGTAGAAGCAGCATCATAAGCATCAGAAGTTTCATATTCAGCAGTAGTAGCACTGTGTGTAGCATGTGTATGTGGTGGTGTAACGAGCTTACTTATAACAGATGGTGAATCAAGAGCAATAGAGGTGTTCAGAACCGTACCTCTTCTTGTAGTGGATGGTAAAATAGGAACCTTGCCATCACGAGACTTACCCATGATTGATGGATAGCAGCGAACAATAGAGAATCCAAGTGAACTTTATAAATAAAGCTATGCTCCCCGGTAACAGCGCCAGAAAATAGTCTTGATGACCCACAAGTATAGGAGGTGTATCGCAGTATTTTCGAGGGAAGTGAAACCCAATTTATTGATTCGACACAAGGGGATCCAAAGAATAAGCCTTAACAACTAAGTTGTCAATTCAGCTGCACCTGGAAACAATCTTGCTCACATCAGTTTATCAGTAGCAACATTTTTGTAGTAGGAATAGTAGAGTAGCAGCAGTAGTAAAGTAAAGACAGTAGTAACAATAGCAATAAACAGTGGGATTCGAGTGCGGTAGGCATAGGGATGGATGGACGGGTGTTGCATGGACAAGACAATTCACATAGCAATCAGAACATAGGGCAATTGCAGATAAATAAGATAAAGCATCCAAGTATTAGATAATCCTAGGCATGTGTTTCATATATAGTCATACGTACTCGCAATGAGAACTTGCACAACATCTTTTGTCCTGCCAGCCCGTTTGGAGCGGTGCCTCAAAGGAACTACTAGCAATTAAGGTGCTCCTTTTAATAGAGCACCGGAGCAAAGCATTAACACTACGTGAACACATGTGATCCTCACATCAAAGCCATTCCCTCCGGTTATCCAGATTTCTGTCACTTCGGGGCCATTGGTTCCGGACAACGACGTGTGTATACAACTTGCAGATAAGACCAAAAATAATACTATCATAATGAATCAATAACATGTTCAGATCTGAAATCATGGCACTTGGGCCCTAGTGACAAGTATTAAGCATAACAAGTCGCAACAAAGTCATAAAGCACTAATAGAAGATACTAGGCACCATGCCCTAACAATCTGATGCCATTACATGAACGATCTCATCCAATCCCTACCATCCCCATGGCCTACAGCGGGGGATTACTCACTCATAGATGGGGGAAACATGGATGGTCGATGGAGAAAGCGATGGTGATGATGATGGCGATGATCTCCTCCAATTCCCCGTCCCGATAGGATGCCAGAACGGATTTTCTGGTGCTGTTTCGTGGAATCTGGTGGTGGCGGCGGAGCGGAACTCCTTCTGAAAAAACGTCGAACCCCCCGGAGTTTTTAGGTCAGAAGGCTTCTTATAGACGAAGAGGGAGACCGAGGGGGTGCCTGGGGGGCCCACACCACCCCTGGCGTGGCCTAGCCTGGCCCGCGCCACCAGGTGGTGTGGCCACCCTCTGGCTCTTCTCCGTCTCGTATTCTGGCTCCTCGATTCTTCGGGTGAAATAGGATTTTCTGCATATTTTCCGGGATTTTTCCTGATAGTTGGTTTTCTGCACAAAAAGTAGACACCAAGGCAATTCTGCTGAAAACAGCGTCAGTCCGTGTTAGTTGTATCTAAATCACACAAGTTTAGAGGAGAAACAATAGCAAAAGTGTTCGGGAAAGTAGATACGTTTTGGACGTATCAAGCTGCACCCCTGTTGCTTGCCTAATAAAGTGAACCGCCATGCTCTTTCGCCAAGCCCTTGCGCTTCGACACGGTCGTCTCGTCTCTTTGGCAGATCAAGCTACTGCTCTTCTTCAGTTCCTTCTGGATCTCTTCCTTTTTACTATATTGGAAGACTTGGAATGTGTAATTTGTGTAATTGCATTATACCTATTATTATGAAAGATTTTGTTAAATGCATAGACATCGACGGTTTTGGAGAATTATTGCACATCGGCATCCTACTCCCCCTAACGATTTATCCATGCGATGGAGGAGAAGGCATAAACAAAGTAGGGTGAGGTAGCGATGGCAACACGTGGCTTTGCTAGCGCATGCGTACCGGGTGGCCTAGCTGAAGTCACGAAACGATGCAGTTCTCACGTCTTTTAACCACGATGTATATTTTTTGTCACCCGTTGCAACGCACGGGCATTTGTGCTAGTACATCTAAAAACCCTAAGACTAGCATACACAGGATCCACGCCAAGTAAGGCACGAAAAGTAACACAACCTAAGATTGTCTTGGAAGGCAGCCGATTATGCAACATGACGACTATGTGAAGGGCCTCTACCCAGAAACAAGGCGATATGTTGTCCTGAATTAAGAGCATGCGAGTAATGTCATTGAGTGTGCGAATAATACATTCAGCTTTACCATTCTTGTTGGGAAATATATGGACATGAAAAGCGGAGTGCAATTCTATGGTGTTGGGCAAAAGAATGGAGGAGGGAATTATCGAACTCGCGACCATTATCACACTGAATAGCCTGCAGGCGTGCACTAAACTGGGTGAGATTTAAAGCATGAAGGGACAAAAAGTGTGAGAAAACTTATGACTTAGACCATAGAGGATAAACCCATGCATACTGAGTAAAATCATCGAGACAAACGAGATAATACTTAAAGCCAGAAATACTATCAACATGAGATGTCCAGAAATCATAGCGGAGTTAGGGTTACACGATTGGTGGAAGAAAAAGGAAGACGAACATGACAACCTAATTAACAAGCATGACACAAGCTAGTTTTATTCTTGTCCCTAGGAATAATCAAAGAACGAGCTAAGGGATCTATGACGGGCCGCCCAGGATGCCCAAGCCGACGATGCTAGAGTGCAGGATCAGCGGCGATGAAGGCATATGGCCGGCTGGTGGATGAAGGACGACCGGAATAGAGAGCTCCGAAGCTATTGCACCTGAGAATCTTGATCCTGGTTAGAAGGTCCTTCACAGAAAAACCAAAAGGGTTAAATTTGACGGAGACACGATTATCAATGGTGAACTAATGAACAGAAAACATGTTTTTAACTATGTTAGGAGCAACTAAGACATTACGAAGCTAAATAGGACAAGACGAAGTGGAAATAGGAAAATGTGCGCCCCCGGTACCGGTGATCGGAAGGGTGGAACCGTTACCGACATTGGCAGCATGTCAGGAGGAGCAGGGGGGCATGGAGGTGAGCATACCAGGATCGAAAGCGAAGTGGGAGGAGGCGCCAGTGTCCATCACCCACTCCCTGGTGGGTTCTTGCAGCCCCATGGTCTGGAACTGGTTCATTTGCACGGCCTGGTCCCACGAGGCCATCGACGGTGTCGGTGATGATGGAGCGGTGGCGCCGAGTCCGTAGGAGGACTGCGCGGGTGCGTAGCCATAGCCATAGGGGGCAGGTTGCATCCCCTATGGGCCCTGTGCGTAGAAGGCGTGGGCATGTTTTGCGCTGGGTCTGTGGGTCCTCAAAGCCATCTTGGTGAACGGGCATCGCCCTTTGGCTCTTCATGCACTTGACAAGAGAACTAGGTGACCGATGGCAAGTTGGAGAAGATGGTGGAGACTGGGCTGTAGATTGATGGTGAAGGGTGGCAGCATGCATTTGCTGCGGTAGCGCAAGTGAGCCAAAGCTCTTGAACGAGCTAGCCTTTTCATCTTGAAATGTTCAGTTCATTTTCTAAAGTCTTAATGGAAGACAAGTCGTTATGTAGCACTGCGCTGATTTTTCCAGGGTTAGTTCAGAGAGTTCTTCAGAGTTGCGTTCAGCGTTACTGCTGAATAGTGTGGACCAAAGATCTATCTTGAAGTTGTACTCCATGGTATTGAACAAGTATATATAATCGTTAGTTGAAAATATCAACAGTGATGTTATAGAACAGTCTAAAATTTGTACATAATGGAACATGTATTATGATTTGTTAGCAACAGTGTTTTTAATTAAAGATTTTTTGAGCTTACTTATTGTTTATGAACTTAGAACCATGTAAAAAGCATGGGGTTTCTTCACTCTTCTCCCTGAAGTTCCAAGGAGATAATCTTTCTTCAAAAGAAGTGCGTGTATTAAATTCCCTGGAGAAGTTGTATACTTGAATTGAGATGTTAGTACTAGGATATCTATTATGCTACCATCTTCATATGTATTAGTGGTAATAAAATTAGAAAATGATGTAGCCACTTTCGTATTATTTATTTATTTCAAATGTATTTTTTATGACAATGCACTCGAGGGGTTTGTTTATTTTTTTTACATGTCATCCTTGGCCTATCTCAACAACTAAGAGTCTAAGACCATTGAAAAGGCACTATATGGACTACATGAGGACAACCCTCACGTCCAGCTCAACGAGATTAGTTGTTTGTAACTTTTAAACATAGTTTCATTTGTGTGGTTCAATGATAGGAATTATATCAAGGAAACACACGGTGGGATAAATAGAACTTGTGCGACGAAGGTAGTGAGCTAAGCGAAGGCTATAATCAAACTCGTGTCGCACAAGTGAAATGAGAGACGCTAGTTCGATTGCATAAAGTTGGTGGGCTACAAGATATGCACATTAAGTACCATGTATATGATGTTCATCGAGCTTGTGCTTCATATCCTATGAGGCACTTGTTTATTTTTTCTATTTCTTTTGCTTTTTTCACTCTTTTTCTTTCTTTTTATTCTTTTTCACTTGCCTCTTCCTTGTGCCAACAACTATACAAGATAACAATATGAGATAGCGCGCTCACAACTTTTGCTCGGTATTCTACAATGTATCAAATGTGCAAGGCCCAAGCAAGCAAATGAGGAACTAGTCTCAATAGGTGTTTGTTGGTCACAAAGATAGTGGAGTTCACAAAGGAATGCAAGTGGGGAGAAGTCGCGGAATGTTTATATGATAATTTCAGGGCATCTCCATCGGGCCGACCCAACCCACCCGGGCGCGTCCGAACGCGTCCACACGGACGTGCGGGACGTGCACGGTCTCCCAAGCGGCACAACCCATCTAGATCGACGCGTCCGGATCGACCCATCGGCGCACCAAATTTGCGTGACCGATGCATCGGCCCGAACACGGGCAAGTCGAGGGTGTGTCCTCCCCCGCGCGATACTGGCCCACCTGTCAGCGGCCATAGCGATTCAGAGGCAACCGCGACACCGATTCAGACGCAACCGCGACAGCGATTCAGAGGCGCGGGCGGTAGCTTGACCGGCGTCACCGAGTCAGACGCAACCATGTCAGGCTTCTACATCAATGCCGATGGGACAGGACGCCACTTGAGTTCCCGCGCCAGCATTGATGGCGAAGGCACGAGAACCTGTGCGCGCTACTACCGACGGGGGCTACTTAAGCAGGCCGTTGCGACCATCGGTGCCGCACTTCGCTCCTCTCTCCATCGCCATCCCCATTGCATCGCCAGACCCTCCCAGCACCTCACCGCCACAGCCACAGCCACCGATAGCGATGAAGAAGCCAGGGTGGTTCAAGAAGGGCAAGAACAATCACGAGGCCGGCGGATCTGGCTCGAGCATCCGGTGCCATCAGGGGAGCGGCATGCCGGCCTTCCTACGGGGGGTCGTGTCACTGCCGCCATGAGCACAGGACTTCGTCGGCGTCCCCGCCACACGCTAGGAGGAGGAGGGGCCAGGCCGCGACCGTCGCTGCTTCCACGTGGCAGAGTGCGAGCGGCGGTGTGGGAAGGGGAGAGGCATTGCCCACCATATGATGTCTCCCTCCCCATGGGCTGGCATCTCAACCGGGAGCGGGTGCCAATGTCGTCCGTGCCAAAGGAGGGCAAGGGCCTGGAGGAGGAGGAGATCGGCCACCGCATTTGCAAGCTTCCGCCAGCCTTCCTGTACGACCGCACCTACCATAACAAGTTATCTTCGAAGAGGTTCCCCGAGTGGGACCACACGGCGCAGCACGCAAGATCCTACCGTGGCGAGTTTGATCCGTGGGGATCCCGCACCCTTCCCGCCTTCGATCCCGACGACGACGGCGCCATCAACCACTCCAACCCCGACCTCGGCGATGATGATATCGACATCATCGTCAAAGAGGAAGAGGAGGAGGAGCAGACCGCGTCCGCCACCGCGCACCTGCCCTCGGAGTACCAGGAGGTCTTGGCGCGGGGCTACGACAAGGACACCTTCCTCGAGCAGGCCATCACTGCCAGCACGAAGGAGGAGGAGGCCATGTGGGACGGCTCCTAGGAGGCCGTCGAACTCACCGATGTAGTGGCACAGGTGAACGTGGGGCTGTTGCTGCCACCGTAGCCGCTATGGGGGTGCTCTACTCCACCCGCACCGGGATGGTATGCTCCGCCCGCACCAGCGGAGACAGATGCATGGCCAGTGTGGCCCGGCTAGGTGATCGACCAGCCCGCACCTCCCACACCCTCACTTGCACCGGTGCACCTCTGGATGCCGCCTGAGTACATTGACCTCGATCCATAGATGGATGGGGCGGTGCTGGCAGCGGGGAAATCGGTAGATAGGGCTAGGCCATTTTTTTATTTTTTCATATTTTGAATGTAATATTTTGTATAATTACGTACGAACTTTGCCAGTTTACGCGCGAGTTGTCTCGGTTTGAATTTCGAAAAAATAGCGTGGCCTTGTTAGCCAGACGCGGATAGATGGGTCGCGCCGCTAGGCGCGGCTGACCGAATAGGCCGGACCGCGATCCAAAAGCGACCGCGGCTCACCCAAACGGACAGAAACATACCGTTTGGGTCACCCATTTGGGTCGGCCCGGTGGAGATGCCCTCATACATCAACAACCCCAAAATACACACACACACACACGCCTACTCCGACAGCCAAGTCAACACCTTCGCCGAACTCTTGACACACTCGGGGACAACTGATGGGGATATACCGATCGGGGTATACCCAGAGAGAAGGATCGGCTGTCCCAGGACCACAGAGTGGGCCTGCAAGCATGGTGGCTAGAAGAAGCCTCCAGATGAAGCCTGACGACTAAAGATGGAGGCCCAAGACTCTAACTAGGCTCAGTCGGATTAGGTCAAATCCTCCGAAACCTAGACTGATTCGGTTGTAATCCTGTAAACCCTAGCGAGGTGATCCTATATAAACCTTCCCAGGGCTCTCATTGTACTTACATCCTATTAGCTACCCCATCTAAGTGACTCGCTTCCTAGCCTCTGAGCTCGCCGATCTTGTAATCCACTCGCCGATAATACAATCTAGCAGGAAGTGGGTCCTTACCCTTAGGAGGGCCGAACCTGGGTAAACACTCGTGTTTGCTCCCAATCTCGTTCCGTAGATGGCGACTCGCTATTTCCCCAGTCATATCAAGCCGTGGTCATTCCCACGACAAATAAAATATTAAAAATGGGGCATAACGAGGGTTATGTTTTGGAATTGGGATGGTCTCAGCGTGATCGGGCAAAACATTGCGTTATACATAATACATTAAGAGGGCACACGTTGGATTTTATTGTATTATCGGAGAGAGGATGGTCTTCATGCAACTTTTGAAAACGTCTAGCTAGGGTTTAGAATACTTATGGTAGTGCCTACCCCCACATGGCCATTTATGTGGCATCCTTGTTGGAATTAACAATGCAACTCTCTCCTATCGAAAAGTTGAGAATGGTGATTTTTGTGTTAAATTCCACTCCCTCGGTCCGGTTTAAAGGAGTACCTATGTTGGTAGGTGGGGACTTCAACGTAACCCGGCGACAGTAATAACAAATAATTCTATTTCCAATTTTAATTTGAGATGGACATTTATTTTTAATGCGGTCATTGGAATTCTTGATCCAAGGAACCGTTATCTGTGGAAGACAATTTACACATGCCAGCAGAAATATGTTCCCACATATGAGAATCAAGATCGTATTCTAGCTAGCATTGAGTGGTAAGAAAATCATCTTGCAATGGTGCATGATATGATACATACGGGGTTGGATCATACTCTGTTACACATCTTTTCAATAGATACTACCCACTTAGGGATGAAAGATCACTTTTCTTTTGAACTATCTTAGATGTGCCAAGATGGCTTTTATGTGATGGTGCAATATCAATGGAATTCCACAACCTCTGGAGATACTCTTGTCGAAAGATGGAACAAGAATAACAACATTTAAGAAAATTTCTTTGAAGTTCAGCAAAGAATTTGAGTGGAGTGTACAAATAAAGAAAAATAAATACTTCTCCATATAATTAATGAACTTGATCCTAAGACTGAAACAAATCCTTTAAGTGTTGCCAAATGGGCTGCAAAGAAAATTTTGGAATATTGTATTTCTGAGCTAAGGTGTGAGGCAAAGAGCAAGTGAGCTCAATGCACCAAGGTGAATCATGTTCAAGAGGTTGGAATAATACTAAATATTTTCACCTAATTGCAAATGGTAAACATGAATATAAAATTACTTTCCATCTGACACAAGATATGAGGGGACTATAGTTGGGGATGGCAACTTGAAAGTATCAATTACTGAATAGTATAACAATTTGTTTGGAGCATCAACTCCGGATTTTTCCTCTACGGTAGAAGAAAATAATAACGCGTCATTTTCAGTAGTTGACGTTTTTAGCACAAAAACAATAGGGAAGGCACCTATGGCGTCATTTCCATTATATAAAATTAGCATATGTTCAAAGTGAGGTATCCAACCATTGTGACATACCCTCTTTAAGACTAGGCTTGGCCCTATGCCCGGCAGGATCAAAAGACTTCTTAAAGAAACTAAAACATGGGGCTATATTGATCGATTGGTTATCAAAACTATGCTTATGCCTACGATTCCAGAGACTACATCAACAACTAATAAAAGATTCCTTGAAGCAGAGCATTGTTTATCGTTTCATGGCATCAATAGCATTGCAAAAACATCAAGTTCAGTGTTTCATTCCATGTTTAGCTTCCACCGGAAATTCTGACTAAAGTCACATGAGAAAAAGATATGTATGAAGACCTCATTAGTTCCTTCAGTACATGGAACACAATCATGTGATTGAACATGGAAATTCTTCCTAGCTAGTAAATCTCCTATATTGTGTCTATGTTGGAGAAACAATGAGAAGAAGAATTTGTGTTTTGTCATAACACAAGATCTCCATATTACAATAACTGACTTCACAGAGAGAACAGGGTGTATGGAGGCATTTCCCTAATGGAACATAATAAAGGTCGAGGACCAGCCGGTTTCTGCTATGTTTCATAAAAAAAGGAAAGTGATAAAAGTGTATATAGTGGCTATTTTTGCCGGAAAATAGATATGGTGGACCCGCTCACTGGAGCCCTTTAAAAAAAAATCGAAAATGATATTTTTAAGTTTCCGAAAAATCTGAAAAAATATGTACGTATAGGTAATTACGCATACTTCGAGAGTGCAACACCTTGATCTTAAATACGTAGTATTATGAGCTACACAAAAAAGACAAAATCTGGCAAGATTTGAAAGTTACTGTTCACCCACCCAGATCTGTATTTTTGTATTTTTTGTGTAGCCTAAAATACAAATAAGATCGGATCGGGCCTTTGCGCACTTTTGGTATACATCATTGCCTATTCAAATATATTTGTTCTGAATTTTTCAACACTTTCAAAATACAAAATTTGAGTGTTCAAATTAAAGGGCTCCGATTATCTATTCCGCGGAAACGACCCTCTCCTATTTTCCTGTGATTTTATATATTTCCCACCTCAGTTAAGTCTAACTTGAGTGTTTTATTACATATGAGTTGTTACCACCTCTGCTCACGATTAGCTTGCGTTCGTGGTTTAGTCAAAATTAAACTTTGTAATATTTAACCAAATATTAATGAAAAAATATCAATATTTACAATGAAAAAACTATAGCATTGAAATCGCCATAAAGTATATTTCCATATCTATTATATACTAAAAGCAATATAAGGATGTTTTTCGAGGCGTTACGTTGATCCACATCATCAAAAAAAAGTAAACTGTTAGATGTATAATGGATGGCTATGATTTAATCAGAATTGTAAATTATGTAACACATTAGACGTGACAGGCCGGTCACCGGCTGTGTAATCGTTGAAGTCCGTGTCAAGTTGAAGCCGTGACAGGAGACAATTGGTCCGTATTCATCCACGGCCGTGTAAATGTTTTTTTCTTTGGCCTTTCGGTCGTTACTTCCATGTAATTAGTGAAGTCCGTGCAAAAGCAATGCATAGTAAAAAAAAAAAAGGAACCTCACGGCAGAGTCATATGTCTGTATCCATCCACGATGTATGCCAAAGACTGCTAACGACCAAAAAATTGATCGATTCCATCTCAAACTAGCTAGCTAGCTAGCTTGGTAAATCAGATCATCTGTCCATGATGGATCGGCTTGCTTAGTACGGGATCATCTAGCTAGCTTGGTATACCACCTACGAGCAGAACTGGATCCACCACCTCAAGATGGGCCAGCTAGCTTAGAACCGGATACGTTATGAGTATAAGATGGTAACTCAAAATCAAATCGGTTAACGAGAAAGAAACTCCAAAACTATTGTTGGTACGTGTCTTAGGATATAGTATATTTTGGTAGACTATCTTATCCTACCAAAGCTACTATACTTAAGAAAAGAAGTGGTACGTGGGATGCTCACTCCAAAACTGAATAGTAGGTTAAAAATGGTGAAACATAATAGTAGGTTAAAAATGGTTAAACATAATACTGCATCCATTGGAAAATACAAGATAAGCTATTTTTATTGGCAGGCAAAACATTTATTGAAACCTTGCAAATGAAGTCAGATCGATTAATCTAAGATAAAATGTATATTTCGTTCTTTTTGTAATAACAAACTAATGATCCAGTTGTATACTTTAGGATGACCATTTTTAAGACATCATTTATTTTAAATCAACATGAGAATATCATGTATTTTTATGGCAAATGAAGGGACACGGGGTAAAAGGATCAGATAAAAGTAGAATTAAAACTCTTGATGTTTAATGATACTCTTTTGACACAAAAGCTTTAGCCTTATTAACAAAAAAATATTTTATGTTCCCTCGAAATGGTTAAATACGACTAAAGATCTCTTCTACACATGTGCTAACTATTTTGTTTATATATACAAATGGTGGTTGTATAATGCATTACTTTCAATCAATGTCCATCAATTTAAGAAGATATTTTCTCATAAATTGCGACACACTAAAGATGATGCTCTTCTATAAAAAAATAACAGGGGTGCCCTCGCATTGGGAGGGCCACCATGCTAGTTATATTCATATGGTATTATGGTTGTCTATATTTTCGTCAAACCGAATAAAAATTTACTTTGATTAAACCTAAAACGCGAATTAAATAAAATTTGGAGTGAGTACTTTTCTTCCTGTGTAATGGCATCTTGGTAACACATAACGTTGCGTGCAAGTTGGGCATCCATCCGCATGATACAGCAGTGTGGTTTTCAATAGGAACAAGAAAGGGAGGTGCTACGCGTCCTCCGGAGATTAAAACTTCGATCCCGGGTCCTCTTGCTGACACGTGTCTCTTCTAATTCTCGTTTTTGCTACACTGTGTCCCGCTTTTACTACATAATGCTTAGTTTTTGCTACATGTAGCAAAAAACGGTTTGGCCTAAAAAATAGATAAACAGATTGGACCTCGCCGGAGATTTCGCCAAAGACGGCCGACGCCCGTGTAGCAAAAAAGTTATGCTAGTGTAGCATATTTGACCTCGCCGGAGACTCGCCGGAGGCTTTCGCCGGTAGATCTGACCGGAGACCGTGTAGTAAAAACTTTACGTTATTGTAGCAAATCTGTAAAACGGTGGTAGCAAGAAAAAGTGCTAATGTAGCAAAAAGAACGACCTCGCCGGAGACATCGCCGGTGGCAGCCGTAGCAAAACTGACTTTGCTGAGGATTTTCGTCAAAAATGCCACAGAAAATACTTTGTGCTGTTGTAGCAAAAACATAAAAAGAGAAATAACAAAAACTTGCTACTATTGTAGCATCGCCCTGTAGCAAAAAATCAAAACGCATCCATTGGTCGGTAGCATTACGCCCCCCTCATCTGTAGCAATGACGACCACTTTCAGAAGCATTGTATGGTTGCGCGATTGTGCTTGCCGGGTGGAGGTCGGCAGCGGCTCTCCGGTGAGCTTTAGAGGAGGGCGGCGACCTCCAGCGAGATATAGGGAAGGGCGGCGACACGCTCTGGCCGGCGAGAAGGGAGACGGCGCCGATGGCGACTCCGGCGAGGTCTTCTTGACAGGACATGCGCGGCGGCGGTAGTCGATTCATGGCGGCGGCTGGAACGGCGGCCGCGGCGGTGCGTGCTGGGCGGAGGCGACGTCATCGCGTCGTACAGCAGGAGCGGTTGCGAGGAAGAGATAAGGTCGAGGCCGTGCGGTACGTGAAGTGCTAGTGGGCCGCCTCGCGTCGTGGAGTGACCCGGGGATCAAAACACGCGATCCCCGGATGATTGGTATCATTTTCCAACCAGAAAGGGATATTTTGCTCTGAATTTCCATTGGCAGTCTCCTGTCCGGTCGATGCTGACAAACTGGAGAGGTCCCAAAGAAAGCTATTACTCGGAATTGACATGGTCACAGTTTGTTTCACGGGTCATGTAGTGAATAAAGAATCGGCATTAACGAGATTCCCTGTCGGTCACGGGTCAAATTAAAGAATCAGGTGATCGATAGTAGCGTTCGTGGCATCTTCTTCCGACGACTAGCGACTGACTCGGTGTTGTTCGTCAAGTGGCTATAGTTCTGTTATACTCGCTTTGTCCGGATTAACCGACTCGCATTTGTATTGAGTCAGTCAATTCCGGACTAAAGGAATATATATATATATATATATATATATATATATATATATATATATATATATATATATATATATATATAGTAGCGTTCGTGGCATCTTCTTCCGACGACTAGCGACTGACTCGGTGTTGTTCGTCAAGTGGCTATAGTTCTGTTATACTCGCTTTGTCCGGATTAACCGACTCACATTTGTATTGAGTCAGTCAATTCCGGACTAAAGGAATATATATATATATATATATATATAGGGGTGAAACCATCAAAGTTTCAGAGCACACACACCACAATCCACAAACCAGCTCCTACCATAGCGACTATTCATCATGGATACGTCGCGTCTCCCAAAGCTTGCTCTCTTACTAGCCTGCTTGTTCTCCTCAGCCATGGCAGTACCATCCTTGCAAGAACAAGCAGGCGCGCTCCTTGCCTGGAAAGCCACACTCCAAAGCCAACCTGCCCAGCTCCAATCCTGGGAACACAATACATGGCCGTGCAGCTGGCATGGCATCAGGTGCACCACATATCAACCAAGGCATAAGCATGCCGGGTTCCCGGTGATCTCCGGAATCTCTCTGCGGGGGTTGGGCCTGAGAGGGCAGCTCGACGCCCTCAACTTCACGCCGCTGGCAACCCTGACGAGCTTCCAGCTCGCGCACAATCAGATAAGGGGTTCCTTACCACCTGCTTTACCATTGTCCCTGTCCAACCTGCGACACCTCATGCTCCAAGAGAATCAACTTTCTGGAGAAATACCCTGGCAAATAAAACACTTGGAGGGCCTTGTAAGTCTGGCCTTGTCCAACAACCACTTGTACGGTCATATCCCATGTGAACTAGGCCACCTAAAGGAGCTACTTAGATTAGATTTATCCAACAACAACCTCGCTGGTCAAATTCCTAAAAAAATAGGGAATGCCACTAAACTCACTGTCTTGTACCTTCATGATAACCAATTATCTGGATATCTTCCTCCAGAACTAGGGTACCTGGTGAATCTAAAAGAGTTGGACCTCAGTCATAACAAATTTATGGGTTCCATCCCCGATACTTTTTGGAGTTTGAATAACCTCACTGTCTTGTACCTACAGAGTAACCAATTATCTGGATATCTTCCTCGAGAGCTAGGGTACCTGTTGAATCTAGAAGAGTTGGGTCTTGGTGATAACAAATTCATGGGTTCCATCCCCGATACATTTTGGAATTTGAATAAACTCACTATCTTGTCTCTATGGGGTAACCAGTTATCTGGATATCTTCCTCGAGAACTAGGGTACCTGGTGAATCTACAAGGGTTGGATCTTGGTACTAACAAATTCATGGGTCCCATCCCCAATACTTTTTGGAAATTGACAAATCTCAATGTCTTGCACCTACGGAGTAACCAATTAACTGGATATCTTCCTCAAGACGTAGGAGACCTGGTGAATCTAAAAGAGTTGGGTCTCGGTGGTAATGAATTTAGGGGTTCCATCCCTCAAAATCTTGGGAGTTTGAAAAACCTCACTAGCTTGTACCTATGGGATAACCAATTATCTGGAAGTCTTCCTCGAGAACTAGGGTACTTGGATAATCTAGAAGTCCTGGACCTTAGTAATAATAAACTCAAGGGTTCCATCCCTAATAGCTTTGGAAATTTGACAAAGCTATCTGTCTTGCACCTATTGAGTAACCAATTGTCTGGATATCTTCCTCGAGAACTGGGGTACATGCTGAATCTAGAAGAGCTGGGTCTTGGTGATAACAGATTCAAGGGTTCCATCCCCGATACTTTTGGAGGTTTGAATAACCTCACTGGCTTGTACCTATGGGGTAACCAATTATCTGGATGTATTCCTCAAGAACTAGGGTACCTAGTGAGTCTAGAAGTGTTGGATCTTGGTCACAACAAACTCATCGGATCCATCCCCAATATCTTTGGAAATTTGACAAAGCTCACTCTCTTGCACCTAATGAGTAACCAATTATCTGGAAATCTTCCTCCGGATCTGGGGCACCTGCTGAATCTGGAAGAGTTGGGTCTTGGTGATAACAAATTCATGGGTTCCATCCCCAATACTTTTGGGAATTTGAAAAACCTTACTAGCTTGTTTTTATGGGGTAACCAATTATCTGGATATCTTCCTCAAGAATTAGGGTACCTTGTGAATCTAGAGAAGTTGCAGATTTATGATAACAAACTTGTGGGTTCCATCCCCAATATATTTGGAAATATGAAAAAGCTCACTATCCTGTTCCTTGATGGTAATCAGCTCTCTGGACATATTCCTCAAGAAATTGGCACCTTAGTTGATCTTGAGAAACTACAGTTGAATAATAACAATCTCTCCGGTCCGCTGCCACCTAAATTGTGTGTTGGAGGTCTTCTTAAGAAGTTACATACACATGACAACAATCTGAATGGGCCTCTACCACAAAGTGTGGTAAACTGTAGAAGCCTTGTTAGAGTCCGTCTTGAAAGAAATCAAATAGAAGGAGATATCTCTAGGTTGGGAGTTTATCCAAATCTGGTGTATATGGATATGAGCTCAAATAAACTATTTGGCCAATTATCTGATCGTTGGATGAACTGTGGTAATCTAACTATGCTACGCATTTCACACAATAACCTCATGGGGAAAATACCTGCAAGTATTGGGAAACTATCTCAGCTAGAGGAACTTGGTCTTTCATCAAATAAGCTTGAAGGGGAGGTTCCAAGTGCACTAGGTAAGCTAAAGAAACTATTCAATTTGAGCCTTGGAGACAATTTTCTCCATGGAAGCATTCCACGAGAAATTGGAGAACTTCCCAATCTAGAGTTGCTGGATTTGTCATCAAATAACCTAAGTGGTTCAATACAAGGTTCAATCGAGCATTGCTTGAAGCTTAGGTCACTAAATTTGAGTCATAATAACTTCAAAGGAAGCATCCCTACAGAGCTAGGGGGGTTGTTCAACTTACATGACCTCTTGGATTTAAGTGATAATTCATTTTTTGGGGTGATACCTGGCCAACTAAGTGATCTTGTCATTCTAGAAGTTTTGAACCTTTCACATAATGAATTAAATGGGTCGATCCCATCAATGTTTCAGAACATGGAAAGTTTGACCTCCATTGATGTATCTTACAATGGATTGGAAGGACCAGTGCCAGAGAGCAATCTCTTCAAAAGAGCTCCACTCCAGTGGTTCATTCATAATAAAATGTTATGTGGTGTAGTGAAAGGATTGCCCCCTTGTAGTTTCCCAACTCAGGTTAGAGGGAAATGGAAAGGATACAAAACACTTCTACTATTTGCAATTCCGTTTGTGACATCTATTGTTCTTGTCGCGTTGATATTGATGTTCCTTCATGAGAGGAAGAAATCCAAGGAAATTAACACCGATGGAGAACTATCAGCAAGTGTGTTCTCAATTTGGAGTTTCGATGGGGCAAATGTGTTCAAGCAGATCGTTGAAGCAACCAACGATTTTAGTGAGATACATTGCATAGGAACTGGGGCATATGGATCTGTGTACAAAGCTACACTTGCAACATGTGAAGTATTTGCAGTGAAGAAGATACACATGGCAGAAGATGAATTTTGCTCCAATGAGTCAGTGTTTAATCGTGAAATCGAGGCATTATTGCAAATTCGGCACCGGAATATTGTGAAACTATTTGGGTATTGTTCCTCTAACAAAGGAAATTTTCTTATCTATGAATACATGGATAAAGGAAACTTGGCAGAAACACTTGGATCTATTGAAAGGGCAATTGAATTGAACTGGAAAAGGCGGATCAGTATCACACTGGACGTGATTCGTGCTTTGGCATACATGCATCATGAGTGTTGGTCACCAATTGTTCATCGTGATATAACAAGCAACAACATTTTGCTAGATGTGGAATTTAGAGCTTGCATCTCTGATTTTGGTATGGCTAAAATTCTGAATAGTAATGCCCCGAATATCACGAGGCTTGCTGGGACGAAAGGATATATTGCACCAGGTAATAAATAAATCAAACCTTATATATCGGCTAGTTTTTAAGTATTGGCAGTACTACATATGCACGTAGATGTATGCAGTCATGTATTCCGAAATTCTAAACATTACTGAAATGTTCATTTGCAATACATATACTAATTAACCTGTGTTAATTGCAGAGCTAGCATATACAGACTATGTGACGGAGAAATGTGATGTATACAGCTTGGGAGTTCTTGTTCTCGAGCTATTTTTGGGATCCCATCCAGGCGACCTGCTCTCGTCCATATACCTGAAAACCAACAGGAGTGACATGTGCCTGAAGGATCTACTGGACTCCAGGCTCGTGCTTCCGGATGTTGGAACCTCTAGAAAGATATACAGTGTGCTTAGTGTTGCAGTTCAGTGCGTGGATCCTAACCCATCACGCAGACCAACGGCACGGCGTGCCAATGATGAACTATCCGCTGCTGGGATTAATACATGTGAAGATCACGTTGATTACCTGCACGCTGGCCTCAGTTTTCCTACACTGTAGTGTGCCTACGGTCATTTGGATGATGAATTTGGTTGTCGTATGTATCATGTAGTTTCATATCTGCTACCTTAGTACAGTGTTTTCTTAAATAATTAGTAAATCCCTCCATACTGATTTGTTTTGCCCACTAGGGAATCACAAAATTTCCAAGAGTTAAGTATTAGAGATGTAATATGGGTACGTATACAATATGGTGTAGTACACCAATTGTATACGTACCGACCCTGTACAAGCCATTGTGGGGGCTATTCTCACCTATATAACACGTAACCGAGCCCTCCACCGAGGGTATCGTTCGACCCAGGTTTTCTACATGGTATCAGAGGCCCCTTCCTTCTCATCTAGCTGCCGCTACCGGAGCTAACTCCCGCGCCGCCAGGATCTTGATCTCCGATCGCCAGGTCCAAGACCTGGTAGCTCATAGGCCCTTCAAATCCCTGCCTCCATCACATCACGACCCACAAAAACACCCTACCCTTCCCTCCCTAGTATCGATGGCGTCGTCTTCGACACCGTCCGCCTCAACCATCGTTGGTGTGGCGCCAACAACAAAGCTCACGAGAGAGAATTTCCTCTATTGGCAGGCCCAGGTGTTGCCCTCTCTCCGCGGTGCTCGGGTCATGGGTCTCCTTGAGGGGATCGATCTCGCTCCACCCAAGAAACTAGAGGTTGAAGATGATAACAAGAAGAAAAATACTGTTTCCAATCCAGCGTATGATTCCTTGATCACCAAGGATCAGCAGGTGGTCAGTTTCCTCGTGAATTCTCTCTCCGAGGATGTGCTTCCTCATGTCTTCGGTCTTCCTCATGCCGTTGACATATGGCGTGCGTTGCATAACATGTACTCCACTCAGTCCAAGTCTAGGGTTTCCACCCTTCGTGGAGCCCTTACCAACACCAAAAAAGCTCGACATGACTGCCCAACAATATATCGCTAAGATGAAAAACTTTGCTTCTGAACTTGCTGCTGCTGAAAAGCCGGTTGATGACCCTCAAAAATAATAATGCTGCATGTGAAAACTCTCATCTCCTGATTTAAAAGGATTCTACACAGCGGGTCGTGTGAAATGGATGATGCATGCGCTTAAGAGAAATTACAATAGGTCTTAGTCAACAGGCAACAAGCTGGTCTAGGTCGAGAAATTCTTAGGTGGAAGTGGGAGAAAGCAAGAGAGAAGGGGAGCCGACGATGTACCAAGCACCTGGCTACACATAGAAGTCGAGTGCCTATCGCCTGCGCTAGAGGGCACATGCATGTTTTTTTACTAGATAGACCCAGCGCGCTCTGCCGCGCCATCCTTTGCTAACAACGTCTAAATTTTGTGGCGGATGTTCTCTGGTTGTTGGATTTTGGGTATGGGTTTTGGTTCTATGTTAGCCATTGGGCACAACATGGTGACGTGAGGTGTGGTGTGCAGGTTGGCGCATCTCCATGAAGCAAAAGTGGCGACAGGAAAAAGACAGAATTCATACACTCTCCAAGCATCTACAAAATACCCTTAGGTCAGAATCCATCGAGAAAACAATCTCAGGCACCAAAACATAAAAGCGAACATCCACTACCCCAACCACATCTCCAATCTCCCCCAAGCCATTGACACACCACAACCAAGGAAGTGAACATCTGCTATCTTCATGACCTCGTTGTTGTTAATGAATCTGGTCTTGTGTAGGATGTAAAGCGTAATGCTTGTGAACATTTTCACTGAAATATACCAAAGGATAGATTTCACTTGAGAACACAACAACCAAATAGGTTGACATGAAAATATATCACATACCTCTGTAGAATTTAGGATAATTGAAACCCACAATTTACCTTTACAAATTCTGGTATATTGAAAATAAAAATCTTGCAAAAGAAATAGAATTGAGTGTACACACAAGGATCTTGAGATAAACCTAGTAGGCTAAAAACTATGACGTCTTATCATTAAAAGGAATCAAATATAAACATAACTTAAATCTATGAAGAATTGGAATAGTAAAGATGTATTTATCCAAAAAAAATGAATTTGAAGACATCTTAGAAGAATTAGTACAGCGGGTTCTCCCTGGAAGTAGGCGAGTTTACTCTTATATCCTATATCATAAATGATAGTGACATACATAACCTTGCATATGTTTTCTTACGCTCCTAATATGTTCATGGACGCGCTTCTAGTAACTTGAGAAAATGATATCATCCACTGCACAATGGTAAAACATAATATTGGTAGTGAAAACATATCGAAGAACTACAAACAATGATGAGTTTCTTTTAATAGCTATAGGTAAATGCCTGTATGAAGTGAAACATTGAAACCACATAGGTGCAGACACTAAGATGGGACACAAATATAGCAGCAAGACCATTTGTCAAAATAACTCCCACTTTGCCAACCATTTTTTCTTATAGATTAGAAACTTTATATTGGATAGTTGGTCGTACTGGTAGATGTGCCCTCTCTCCCCTTATTAAGATGCAAACATGTTTTTTACGAAAATAAGATGCAAGCACGTTTGTTGATACGAAGGAGTTATAAAATTCTCTTTGCCCCGAAAAATCCCCGCGCGCCCCGTCTTCCGTCATCGCGCTACTGCCTGTGAATTTGTGGCCATGGACGCCGATGTTGCTTCTCCCCTGACTCCGCCATACTCCGTAGCCGTTGTCCCCGCCGTCGAAGTTGAGTCCGCGCTCACAAACCCTAGAGCCACCGCCCGTGGCCTCTTCATGCATCCCTGGCCGTCGAACTTGCAGGGCGCCGTCGCCCCGCCGCCGTCCACCCTGAAGTCAAAGCCCGCACCTCTCAAATGGCCAGATGCTGTAGCGGCCGTTAGCGCCAAGAAGGACAAGGGATCCACGGTGGAGCCAGGCGCGGGCAAGGCGGGCGCTGACAAAGGTGCGGCCGCGCGATGGGCGCAGCCGCCCCAATTACAGCCATCGTCGGCCCAATTCCAATCACCGCCGCCTCCACCACCACCACCCCACACGTCACCATCGCCAGATTTTTTTGCACCCACAGATGCGCGCAACGTGGTCGACCAAATGCCTCAAAGGTATGAAAATGAACACTTTTTTGTATTTTCATGTAGATGAATGGAATTTGATGTGTGGTCATCTCGGTACAATATAGTGCTGATGATGAGACTTTCATGTCACATATGAATGTTGGCTCATGTTATTCACAAGAGTATTGGTCTCAATACAATGCAACTCAACAAGAAGAAGAGGAGTTTGACGAGGAGGGTGAAGGTTTGATCCATGCACCAAAAGGAAGGGCGACCAGAAGAATACCAATTACTATGTAAGGCATGGTGCTCCATTGTCATGGATCCGACAGTTGGTGTGGATCAAACCAGAGACACTTATTGAGTGTGCATCAAGGAGTTCTTTGACAAGGAGAACACTAGTGGCATTGAGAGCACTAATAAGTCCCTTCATTCTCGTTGGTCGGTCATCAATGCGGATTGCCAAAAATGGATGGGGGTTTTGAAAGACGTGGATGATATCAATCCAAGTGGCACCAATGAAAAGGATAGGGTAAGTCGTGTTTTTGGTTATGTTCCGTGTGTGCAATATGTGGTTATCAATGTGACTAATTTGTTCTTTTCTTTGTCTATGTAGCTCACCATTGCCCAAAATATATTTAGAGGTGATGGCAAGAAGACGAGGAGAGGGAAGGTGGTGAAAGGGAAATCATTTTTAGCACATTGCTACTCAGTTCTTGAGAAGGAAGAGAAGAGGAGGACCCGAGATATGGAAGTGCCCATGAAAGCCACCATGGAGCCACACCTTGTAGGTGATGATGATGAAACATCAAATGACGGTGTCAAGAGAAGCCCTGCTCCTAACTCGGTGGCAAAGACAAGAAGGCCCATTGGTGTTAGGCAAGCAAACTATATGAAGCGGAAGAAGTTCAGAGTGGTGGGTTCACAGCATAGAAAACAAAAAACTCCTATGATAGGAACAACTAAGCACCAAGATCTATCTACTAGATGCAAGCAATAGGTGGATATACATCCATGGATAACTTATCCTTGAAGATCGAAAAGCGTTACGAGATTTATTCTCATGGATGTTAGTCATACTGTTGCTGATCTCAAGATCGAGTTGTGGAGCACCGCAAACCAGCAGCGCATCTGTGATCGCACACACGTCTAGCACCCCGATAACCCCAGAGTCCTTGCTCTAGCACAGCAGCGGAAGCAGTATATCCTTCCAGAGAAACCACCGAGAACATGTACTTCGCTAATCTAAAGCAATGGAGAATTTGCTAGAGGGGGAGAGATATCCTTCACGAGGAGGTGTGAGAGGAGAGGAGGCGACCACCTCCTTTTATAGGGGAGGAGGAAGTCCCCATGCCATGGCCATGGTGGATGTCCCCACCTCTCCCTCGTTCATATGGGTGGAGCTTCCACTAAGCTCTTCCACATAGATTCCCACTCCACTCATGTTGCATTAATTTTCCACCAAAATTAATGCAAGATCTCATTAATAAAACAACTTTTATTTCTTTTATTCAATTTTTAAATTACTTTAATTAACAAACATTTGTGTAAACCCCCTTGCATTACTTCGATATTATATCTGAAACCAATTTCAGCAATTTGACCCGAAACAATTCCAGTATTTATCAAAATAATCCCAGCGCTTTTAAATCCTTTCTCTGGTATTATATCTGCCCCATTTGGTGTCGGTACACCTAAGTGTGTCACCCTACGGTTCGCGAATAATGCAGACATGATCGAGACCCCTCTCCGATCAATAATCAGTAGAGGGACCTAGAGATTCGTACTGACTCCCACATATTCAATGATGAATCGTGTAATCATGAGAACCATGTACATCCTAACTAAATCCCTTTGTATAACGATATATTAAATGTCCGAGATTCGATCATCGGTATCCCCATACCTAGTTTGATCTCGTTATCAATAAGTACTCTTTTCTTGATCCCATGATATAACATTCTTTAGATCTAATCACCTGCTTGCAAGCTATGTCAATGTGATATCACTGAGAGGGCCCTAAATATATCTCTCTGTCATCGGGATGGACAAATTCCACCCTTGATCCATGAGCCTCTACATAACACTTTCATAATACCTAAACCCACTTTTATAGTCACCCTGTTACGGTGTGACGTTTGATGTTATGACATCATTCTTCCAGTGTTATTAGTGATTAACATGATGTCATTGTCTAAGGACTAGGATTACTTCATATGAGATGTTATAGCAATGTAAATATAATGACTTTGATTGTATTGCTATATTTTGGGTGAATATTCATCACATCATTTCACAAATATTGTAACCCTGTTATTAACAACATCCAATGTTCATGATCAGGAAACCTTGATCATATGTTAATCAACAAGCTAGTTTAAATGAGAGGCAAAACTAGAAACACACATGTATTAACGTTTCCAATTAACACAATTATAGCATGAAAAATAAACATATATCATATACTTGGAATAAGAAAATAACCATTTTATTATTTCCTCTCGGGCATATTACCTTCATGGAGATGATGACATAAATAAATCTATGGAGGCTATGGTGAAGGCACGCAAGGAATACACCGAGGAGAGAAGGATGGAGAAGTCCAAGGAGTCAGTGGCCAAGGAGAGGAGTGTTATCGCCGAGGAGAGGAGGGTTGGCATTGGAGGAGAAGAAGGTTTCCATGGAAGAATATGGACGACCCATGGAGCAAGAGAAGCAACTCTTCTTCATGGACACGTCCAAATTCGATGAGAGGCAAAAAATAATACATCAAACTTTGTCGTGATTAAAAGAACATTTTATGATCCCTATATTTTTGTGTGTTATATAACAATATCAAGGATTATTTAACTGAGTTTTGAGTGCTTTAGTGTCTCCCCCAAAAGAACTACAAAGAAAAATGTAGCAAACAGAACTTCTAGGGGAAGGATTATTCGCCCCTGGCAAGGGCCGGATTATCCGCCCCGGTCTCAATCTACAAAGGCGGCCAAGGCGCATCATGCGGTATGGGGGGCAGAGATTTCCTCGGATTCTCCGACCAGGGCCAGACATTTTGCCCTCACCGGATAATCCTCCCCCAGGGAATTTTCACCAAGCAGCCAAGGCACGTCACGCTGAGTGGGTGGCAGAGATTTAACCCCCATATTCTCCACTAGGGCCGGACATTTTGCCCCGGCCGGATAATCCACCCCTATAAGGGGGCCAGATAATTTGCCCACAGGGAATTTTCCCCAAGGATGGAATTTTCCCCAAGGATCCAAGGCGCGTCATGCTAACTAGGGGAAGAGGATTCCCCAGATTCTCTGACCCGGGCCGAACTTTTTTCCCTAGCTGAAATATCCGTCCTAGATTGCTCCAACGAAAGCTTTTCAGGAGGGGTACATATACCCCATCAGGTATTCATTCCATCCTCTCTTGGATTCGAAAACGTTGACCCCTGTTCAAATCAAATTTTCAAGAGATCTCCACTTTCAACAACCTGAAGGCTTTGATCTTTGGGGAATTTAAGGAGTAGACCTCGATCTACATCATCACCAATCAAGATCTTCACTTCCTCTCCCATTCATTTGGGGGAATTTTGATCTAGAGTTTCTTTGAATTTCTAGATCCTGGTTTCATTATTTGATCACTTATTTTATTGTGGCAGCTTATTATCATAATGCGAGCCTCTAATTCTGTTGTGGATGTGTGCCCTGATAGCGTTGTAAAGGCACCGGTATCTTCCTCGAAGGGTACCACATAGTGGATTAGGCAAGTTGTGGTGAGATCCACCGGAGAACAGGGTGAGGCCTATTATGGCGTGGTGGTCCTAGTATCGCCCACCCCTCCAACATAGTCGTACTTCCTTTAATAAGGAAGGAACTACGGTAAAACAAATCATGTGTCTTCGTGTGCTCCACTACAGTTATCTCGTTCCTATCACTATCGTTACTCGCTTAGTAGCTAGGTTGACATATAGGGAAATTCATCTTAGTTTCATAGCTAGAGAATTTACCTTTGTGTCAAGCCTAAAACTGAAAAAAAGTTAAAATTTGGAGTAGCACCTATTCACCCCCAGGTGCCCATACGATTAATTTAAATTGGTATCAGATTGTAACACCCCAAAAATCATATTTCAAAGCTCATTCATATCATCCTTGCATCCTTCATTCATTTAGGGTTTCTCTCAAAATCATTTAGAAACAGAAGTTTGTGCTATGATTTCATGTGAGCAGATTTGATTCAAATGGCCATCACCCTTTGAAACTTGAAAGTTTAGGAACTTGGTTACTTGCCTTCTTTGTTGGAAAGTGTGTGTGAAAAATTTAACCAAAGTTTTCAACTTAGAAATAATTTCAAAACCCTATTTCAAACTTTTGCAAAATTAGAAGCAAAGTCTCTATTTGTTTGAAATCCAAGTTGACCAAGCCCCTGCAAGTTAACCACATGGTTAATTGACTGATTTTGGAAGCCTCAGTACCCTACAAAAATCCCCAGAATTGTTTGAATTCAAAAAGGATTTGAATTCATATCAAAATCATTCCAGAAAATAGAATTAGAAAAAGAAAAGGGTTAAACAATTGAAAAAGGCCGTGCGCCAGGTATCTGGCCCAGCAGTGGAACAGGCCCAACAAGCCCACCCGGGACTTTTCTTTTTCTCTCTCACGCGCGAGCGCACACACCCAGTCGCTGACAGCCAGACCCTACCTACACCTCGCACACTTCGCTGACGAGCGGGCCCTGTCCACGTCGTCATCGTCTTCCCCCTGAATCCGCGCACGATCTCCGCCGCTGGCCGTTGCAGCAGTGATACCGAGCTTAATTGGGCATTAATCCGTGAGCGTTTCCTGTGTTGAGTGGTTCACAAGGCCATGGACTTGGCTTGTGTATCTCACTTGAGGACGGCCACCCAGGAACAAAGAGATTTGAGATGACAAATGTTGAGAAGCTTCAAGTGCAGCCACATGGCAATATGGGCTCTGCCATGATCATATAGGTTGCTAGAACTTAGTCTCTTGGACAGTTGGTGGTAGAGGGAATGATAGGTTGGAACGCGTCCATTTGACTAAGGAAAGGCTTCTGAAAGATCTTGTCTTGGGAAATCAAGTCTTGTGGGGAAAGTGCACCACCTCTGCAGAGTGTAAAATCTAAGTACTTAGCCATGTCCCTGGAAAAGGACAATTTGAGCATCAAGACATGGAATCTACCAAGAATCTCCTCATCCCAATTTCTAAGTAAAACTTGTGGGTGAACAAGGGTTAAAGGATCTTCAATCTTTGATTGGTAGATGCCTTGAGAGGATCTTCAGTCTTTGATTGGTAGATGCCTTGGGTGTTTTGTGCCAAACAAAAACTAGTGTTTTCAAATGTTAAGGAAAAATATATTTTGAGCAATGCAAGCCTAAGCTCCACTTAGCCAAATGCATATAGTATTATAGTCCACTATAAATAAGCTAAGGTATCACTTGCCAATACTATTCCAAAGTATTGACCCTCTGTGGCTGTAACTTGTAATGTTGCAGGTTACTCCGATGATGAATAGGAGTCATGAGTCTACACTCAACATGCTTGCCTGTGGCACATGAAGATGAAGACTTATGTTTATTTACTTATTCCATAAATTCTTGTATTAGGCCTTTGGCCCTGAGTTGTAAAAGACTATGTTTTATCTCTGGAATGAATGTAATAAACGACCTTTGTATCTGTGTACTTCATCTTAAACTGTGGATGCTAGCAATGATCCAGGGACTAGCATTGCAATCACAGGGATCCTTTCCTTTATAAAGGAGGGGTCTAACAGATGGTATCAGAGCACTGTGTTGCCTGTAGGATTATGACCCTAGGATTGGAAACCACTAAGGAAAATCTTTAACTTCTTCTACACTTGTCTATTCTTCTCGTAAACTTTTCTAATCTTCTCATTCTCATCTCTATTTGTAGATGAACTCCATCAACGAAGCCCTGAAGAAAGGGCCACTCATGACCATGACCTTGGAGTGTGAGACTGAGTTTCCCAAGATTCTCAAGGACCTCATGGAGGCAATGGAAGCACATGGTGCAGCTGTGTACAAGGGCTTTCCAGTGATGGAGGAAGGAGTGGAGTATTGGTGGGTGCAACTTCACTTGTACAAAAACAAGGAAGACAACCACAAAGAGAGAGGCTTCTGCATGTACACCAACACTTTTATGCACACCACATTCTTTGAGTCAGCAAGAGAAGCAGCTTGGAAGACTATCAAAGAACTCAGTGCTAGTCAAGTGCAAGATGCTCAACCTCCAAAAAGACTTAGAGAAAGAGAAGGAACTTACCCAAGAATTGGAAGTCACCAACCAAACCTTAAGGGGAGATATTATAGACTTAGTGATAGAAGCATGTGAACAAGATAGGCTGATTGTCTCTAGGAACATTGTGTTAGCCACCAGATCCAGTGAGATAGGTTTGTAAACGCACTTCGTTAGTTGGACCACCACCTATCACCTTATTTTCCAAAAGATACCTTAAATGAGTTTGAACCTTGGTTGATGTAATGGATTCATGTATGCATGACTTGTGTGATTTTTGTGTTCCATGGTTATGTATGATTGTTTGTCTTGTTTATTTAAATTGTGTTGTTCTAACTTTTTCAATCTTATAAATAGATGCCTATTGCCATCAGCACTGTTGAGGAGTTCCAGGTTACCCGTTTTGGTCCTCGTATCGTAGAGCTTACTACCTTGCTCGATCTCCCTCTTCCCACCATTACGGTGCACCCACTCACCAAGTTTGAGAGGAAGGACCTCTGGGGCTTCAAGGTGAACCAGCCAGGACGCCAGACAGAGCCTACTACGGAGGCCATCGTCTTCAAGCTTATGCACGATGATAGGGAGAGAGGCATGGAGGTTGTCATGTAGGACCTGATAGGACGACTGTTAGGCCGTCACTCCCGACAGGTTAGAGGCACTCACTTCCACGCCTTCGGAAGGCGAGATGATGACGGAGAGTCCATCGACTTTGAGGACGACTCGAGGGCCACAACAGAGCCGATACGCCTGTACCTCCAGGACTTAGAGACTCTTATTAGGCACGTGGACACTGACAGGACCAACGTCATGCTTAGCAATGACGAGCTCCAGGTGCAGCTTCGCGAGAAGGACAAGCTCTTCGCGCAGCAGGACGAGGTAGTCAAGGAGATGGAGGCGAAGTTCGAGACCCAAGACCATAAGTTCAAGAGTCAAGAGAAACGTGTCCAGGATAGGAACAAGAAGATCCGGGATATGACCGAGGAACTGCAGTCCAAGGACTTTGAGTTAGAGCAGCAGCAGACAGTGATTGAGAGGCTTCGTTCCTAGAAGAGGGCTCTCAAGGCCAAGATCGACTCCTTGACCACTACCATCAAGGAGAACAAGACCGCAATGGAGAACGCAGGTCTTACCTTTGTCGAGGATGAGATTGATGTTGACGAGTAGACTTGACTACTCAGTTATCTTTATTTACCGTACATGTTATTTGTGAACTTATTATTGTACCATCCGACATGTGGATGGCTTGCCACTTGTGTGTTTTTACTTTGAGACTTTTGATATCTTGTTGTTGAGCTTTTATCCTTGTGTTGCATGCTTTGTGTTTGCTTGTGTAATGTATTGTGCATGAATCATGTAAGGGTATCTCATTCTTATCTCTATAAGAATAAACCACAGAGGCCTCCCCGTCGCGCAAACCCCAACCCCAACCCCAACATTACCCCGGAAATGCAACAGATGATGAATGCGCAGACACAACTTATGCAAATGATGACGACATTCATCCAAAACCAGAACAACAACAACCCCAATAACAACAACAACAACAACAACAACAACAACAACAACAACAACCCTCCGGGTTTTGATATGCTCACCAGATTTCTGCGTCTGAGGCCAGCTAAGTTTTCAGGAACGACTGATCCCATGGTGGCCAATGATTGGCTACGTTCTGTGAACAAAGACTTAGTGACCGTGGGCTGCACAGATCAGATTCGCAGCACATCTGTTGGAAGGACCAGCCGCCGCATGGTGGGACAACTTCCAGATCACCACTCCTATTGATGAGGTGACTTGGGCTATCTTTGAAGATGGCTTTCGCACTACACATATCTCACCAGGAATGATGAGCCTGAAAAAGAAAGAGTTTCACAACCTGAAGCAGCGCCACCACAGCGTGGCTGAATATATTGAAGAGTTCAACAATCTGGCGCGCTATGCACCGGATGAGGTTGACACAGATGCCAAAAGGAAGGAAAAGTTTCTGGAAGGCTTAAATGATGAGCTGAATCTGCAGCTGTCTGTGGCATATGTTCCAACTTATCAGTCGCTGTGTGACAAGGCTGTTATTGTGGAGAATAAAATGAAGCAAGTCGAGAGTAGAAAGAGGAAACACTCCGACAAGCACAGCTCGGGATCGTCTCATAAACGATCTCACTATGATGATAATGTCAGTTCAGGATCTCACAAGCATGGGAAATTTAACAAGCACCACAACCAGAACCGTCATGACAACACGCATCATCGCAGTCATGACAATGATAAGTACAAGAATCACAAGAGTGGACATAAGAGCCACCATAGTGGAAGTGGAAGTGGAAGTAGAAACCAGCCTAAAACGGACATCAGTCAGGTCGAATGCTACAAATGCAAGAAGCTGGGGCATTATGATAATGAGTGCCCTGAAAAGAAAGCTGAAGGACCTAACAAGCCCAATCCTTTTCAGAAAGGACAGGTTAACCACATCAATGTGGAGGAGGTCTATGAAGAGCCTGATGCTGTTGCTGGTAAGTTCAGACTCAATTCCATCTCAGCATTTGTACTCTTTGACACTGGTGCATCTCATTCATTCATATCAAAAGCATTTGTCGAAAGAAATGAACTACCGGTAGAAACCATTGGGTGTCCTATAAGAGTAAGTTCTCCTGGTGGAGAAATGATAGTAAACTCAGGATGTCACGATTTAGTCATAGAGTTTGGAAAACATAAATTTCCAGTGAACTTAATAATCCTGAATTCCCAAGGATTGGATGTGATTTTGGGAATGGATTGGATGGCTAAGTATGAGGGAGTACTAGATTGTGCCAATCGTACAGTTGCACTCACAACCCCTGAAGGTAAGAGGATAAAATTCAAGTCCAATTTTAAATCTAAAGGAAGTAAGCTGAATTCTCTTAAGGGGGTTAGCATGGACACTGTGCCAATTGTTTGTGAATATCCGGATGTGTTTCCGGAAGAGTTACCGGGAATGCCACCAGATAGAGATGTAGAGTTTATAATAGATTTGGTACCGGGTTCTGGACCAAGAGCAAAGAGGCCTTATAAAATGTCAGTTGACGAACTTAAGGAACTCAAGAAGCAGCTTGGAGAACAATTACAGAAAGGATTCATCCAGCCAAGTTCTTCATCTTGGGGAGCCCCAGTATTGTTCGTAGAAAAGAAAGATAGAACTCAAAGATTATGCATAGATTACCGTTCTCTCAATGAGGTAACCATCAAGAACAAATATCCTTTGCCAAGAATCAATGACTTGTTTGATCAGCTAGAAGGAGCATGTGTATTCTCGAAGATTGATCTTCGGTCAGGCTATTTTCAACTCAAGATAAGAGAGCAAGACATACCTAAAACAGCATTCACCACCAGGTATGGATTGTATGAATACACTGTGATGCCTTTTGGTTTAACCAACGCTCCAGCATACTTCATGAATATGATGAACAAAGTGTTCATGGAATTCCTCGACAAGTTCGTTGTCGTTTTCATCGATGACATCTTAGTCTACTCCAAGAGCAAGGAAGAGCATGAAAGACATCTACGCTTGATACTTGAGAAACTGAGGGAACATCAGCTTTATGCCAAATTCAGCAAGTGTGAGTTTTGGTTAGAGGAAGTTGGATTTCTTGGTCACGTTATGACAAAGGATGGTGTAGCAGTTGATCCTGCTAAAGTTTCGGCTATGACAGAATGGGAATCTCCTAAGAGCGTAAAAGAGGTTCGTAGTTTCCTTGGTTTAGTAGGTTACTACAGAAGATTCATTGAAAAATTTTCAAAGGTTGCCAAACCAATGACAGAATTGTTAAAGAAAGATAAGAAATTTGCTTGGTCTGAAGGTTGTGAACTCAGCTTTCAAGAATTAAAGAAGAGACTTGTGTCAGCACCAGTTCTGTGCCTACCAGATTTAGAAAAGGATTTCCAAGTGTATTGTGATGCTTCGCATCAAGGATTAGGTGCCGTACTTATGCAAGGCGAGAAAGTTGTGGCTTATGCCTCGAGACAACTCAAAACTCATGAAGTAAACTATCCTACTCATGATTTAGAGTTAGCCGCTATTGTCCATGCACTCAAAACATGGAGACATTACCTTTTGGGAAAACGTTGTGAAGTATTCACCGATCATAAGAGTTTGAAGTATATCTTCACCCAGAAGGAAATCAATATGAGACAAAGGAGATGGCTAGAACTTATCAAGGATTATGACTTGAGTTTGCAATACCATCATGGTAAAGCAAATGTAGTAGCAGATGCTCTAAGTCGTAAGGCGTTTGTAAATGGCCTTACCAAAGGTGAATTGCCAGATGACTTGTGTAAGCAATTCAAGGAACTCAGGTTGGAGATTGTGCCAGAAGGACATCTTATGTCTTTGGATGTTCAACCCACTCTGTTGGATAAGATTAAAGAAGCCCAAAAGACGGATAAAGAAATCGAAGAGATTAAGGAAAGGATTAGCCAAGGGAAAGCAAAAAGTTTCCATATAGATGAACCAGGTACTTTATGGCACGGGAAACGTATTTGTGTACCACAAGATCCGGAATTGCGGAAACTGATTCTACAGGAAGCCCATAACTCTCCGTATTCTATTCACCCGGGAAACACCAAAATGTACATGGATATGAAAGAAAGATTTTGGTGGAACAATCTCAAAAGGGACATCGCCGAACACATTGCTTTGTGTGATGTGTGTAGTAGAGTGAAAGCGGAGCATCAGAAACCAGCAGGTTTGCTTCAACCACTACCTATTCCTGAATGGAAGTGGGAAAATATTGGTATGGATTTCATTACCGGATTACCAAGGACCAGGTCAGGGTATGATTCCATATGGTTAGTAGTGGATCGCCTAACTAAAGTGGCTCATTTTATACCCGTAAAGACAACTTATACAAGTGCCAAGTTAGCCAAAATCTACATGAGCAGAATTGTATGCCTTCAAGGTGTACCTAAGAGTATTGTGTCTGATAGAGGAACTCAGTTCACTTCTCACTTTTGGAGACAGCTTCATGAATCTTTAGGAACGAGGTTGGAATTCAGCACTGCTTTTCATCCTCAAACTGATGGACAAACAGAAAGGACTAATCAAATTCTTGAAGACATGTTGAGGGCATGTGCCCTAGACTATGGAGCAAATTGGGATGAAAGTCTGCCTTACGCAGAGTTCTCTTACAATAACAGTTACCAATCTAGCATTGGGATGGCACCATTTGAGTTTCTCTACGGAAGAAAGTGTACCACCCCATTGCTATGGAATGGTGTGGGAGAAAGAAGTTTGTTTGGACCAGATCTTATCAAAGACGCCGAAGAAAAGGTCAAATTGGTTAGGGACAGGTTGAAGATAGCACAGTCTTGACAGAAAAGCTACGCAGATTCTAAGCGTAGAGAAGTCACCTACGAAGTTGGGGATAGAGCTTATCTTAGAGTGTCGCCACTTCGTGGAGTGAAAAGATTTGGAGTCAAAGGGAAGTTGGCACCAAGATATGTTGGACCATTCAACATTCTAAGTCGCAAGGGAGAAGTTGCATATGAAATCGAACTGCCAGCATCTTTATCAGCAGTCCATAATGTTTTTCATGTGAGTCAGCTTAAGAGATGTCACCCAGAAATGGAAGAATCTTCTTTGAAGGATACCATACCTTTGGAAGAAGTTCAACTAGAAAGTGATCTCACCTATGAAGAAAAGCCTGTCAAGATTCTTGAGACCGCAGAAAGAGTCACAAGGACAAAAACTATCAAGTTTTGCAAGGTGCAATGGAATCATCATTCCGAAGAGGAAGCAACATGGGAAAGAGAAGATGATCTTCGGAAAGACCACCCTCACCTATTTGCTAGCCAATCTGAATCTCGAGGGCGAGATTCATCTTAAGGGGGTTAGATTTGTAACATCCCAAAAATCATATTTCAAAGCTCATTCATATCATCCTTGCATCCTTCATTCATTTAGGGTTTCTCTCAAAATCATTTAGAAACAGAAGTTTGTGCTATGATTTCATGTGAGCAGATTTGATTCAAATGGCCATCACCCTTTGAAACTTGAAAGTTTAGGAACTTGGTTACTTGTCTTCTTTGTTGGAAAGTGTGTGTGAAAAATTTAACCAAAGTTTTCAACTTAGAAATAATTTCAAAACCCTATTTCAAACATTTGCAAAATTAGAAGCAAAGTCTCTGTTTGTTTGAAATCCAAGTTGACCAAGCCCCTGCAAGTTAACCACATGGTTAATTGACTGATTTTGGAAGCCTCAGTACCCTACAAAAATCCCCAGAATTGTTTGAATTCAAAAAGGATTTGAATTCATATCAAAATCATTCCAGAAAATAGAATTAGAAAAAGAAAAGGGTTAAACAATTGAAAAAGGCCGCGCGCCAGGTATCTGGCCCAGCAGTGGAACAGGCCCAACAAGCCCACCCGGGACTTTTCTTTTTCTCTCTCACGCGCGAGCGCACACACCCAGTCGCTGACAGCCAGACCCTACCTACACCTCGCACACTTCGCTGACGAGCGGGCCCTGTCCACGTCGTCATCGTCTTCCCCCTGAATCCGCGCACGATCTCCGCCGCTGGCCGTTGCAGCAGTGATACCGAGCTTAATTGGGCATTAATCCGTGAGTGTTTCCTGTCGAGCCTCTAGATATAAGATCCTCTCTGCCTCGCGAGCATTTCCCCCCAAACACCTCGCTCACTCCGCCACCAGGCTGCACACAATCGTCCTCACACCGCCGCAGACAGAGCCCACTTCGACGATCAATTCCGGTGAGCCTCGTGTTCCCCTCTGCCTCTCATTCTTGCTATCTGATTCAGTGAGTCTTTGCGCACCTCCTGACCCCACTAGTTCATCCTGTATTGCCCCAGGTCGCCGTTTCCACTCAACACCGCAAGCACCGACGACCACCTCGACTCCGGCGACCAAATTCCGTAAGTCCCGTGCGCCCCTTCACTTCTGACTCACACGAGACTATTCGCCACGGTCTTGCGCATCTCCTAAACCCTCTGGCTTGTGGTAGGGCGACGTGGAACCTCGGCAACGACTCCGACAACAACCACCCGACGCCGTGCACAACTCCGACGAGCTCTCTCAGCCACATCCGAGCGCCCCTTCGCAAACCGATGCTACCTTGAGCTTCAGCAGCCTCTTGCGAACCTGGTATGACCCTTCTCCCTCTCGCGGACGACCTGGGACGCCAGCGCCGCCGTAGACCGAGCGCTCCGCCGCTCGCTGACGCCGCGCGCCGCCAGGGCATGGTTGGTTGAATGAGCACCGTTAGATCCAGATCCGAGCGCTAGGATAGATTCATTTAACTGCGAAGCGGTATGCGATCTGGAGCGTGCGATCTGTTTAGATCCTGCGGCTGCAGAGCTTGATCCGGGCGAATCGGTACGCGCCAATCACAACACGACGCGTGGCTAGGGTTAGATCTAAAATCAGATTTAAAAACAGATTTTGATCCAATTTTCAAATGCTTATAACTTTTGAATGCCACGTTAGAATTTTGCAAACTTTATCCCGTTGGATTCAGTGAAACAAGAACTTTCTGAATATCCAATGTGTTTAGAAAATAGTAACCATTAGAATGACTTTGTTTGTAGAAACATGTTTAAGGCCATTTTGAGTTTGGGTTTAGTTTAGTATTTTGTTTTAAGGTTAAATAAGTTTGTTTTGGCAATTTTGGTGTCTTGTTAAGTTTCTGTAAACATGCACTTGCTTGGTATAGTTTTCAAAAACCCCCACTTAGTAAATTCATGCATGCATGCATCCATATTATTTTTGATTGTATTAAATTGTGTGTAATTGTGTGCTATAAACTTTTGTGTAGATTTTGCTAGTGATTGTGACTGTGAAGAGTGCTACTCTCCCCATTACCAAGGCAAGTGATGCTTCATATCTTTTGTCCCATTACTTTCACTATGCATTAGTGTTTTTGCTAAGTAAATCTTACATGGATTTTATTTTGCTAAGTATGGACCTTGCTATGGGAAAACCTAGTAGATGAAACCTTAGTGAAAATTACCTAATTCAAGATTCCTATTACTATCATGCTTAGCTTAGCTAATAGAAAACAAGGGTGGAATATATATTCATGCTATGGAAAATTTCTAAGTCTGTGGACTTATGTTTTGTTTAATAAAACAACTAAGTGAATGAATCACCTGGGTGGAATGGAAGGAATGGTTTGTGTTGAGTGGTTCACAAGGCCATGGACTTGGCTTGTGTATCTCACTTGAGGACGGCCACCCAGGAACAAAGAGATTTGAGATGTCAAATGTTGAGAAGCTTCAAGTGCAGCCACATGGCAATATGGGCTCTGCCATGATCATATAGGTTGCTAGAACTTAGTCTCTTGGACAGTTGGTGGTAGAGGGAATGATAGGTTGGAACGCGTCCATTTGACTAAGGAAAGGCTTCTGAAAGATCTTGTCTTGGGAAATCAAGTCTTGTGGGGAAAGTGCACCACCTCTGCAGAGTGTAAAATCTAAGTACTTAGCCATGTCCCTGGAAAAGGACAATTTGAGCATCAAGACATGGAAGCTACCAAGAATCTCCTCATCCCAATTTCTAAGTAAAACTTGTGGGTGAACAAGGGTTAAAGGATCTTCAATCTTTGATTGGTAGATGCCTTGAGAGGATCTTCAGTCTTTGATTGGTAGATGCCTTGGGTGTTTTGTGCCAAACAAAAACTAGTGTTTTCAAATGTTAAGGAAAAATATATTTTGAGCAATGCAAGCCTAAGCTCCACTTAGCCAAATGCATATAGTATTATAGTCCACTATAAATAAGCTAAGGTATCACTTGCCAATACTATTCCAAAGTATTGACCCTCTGTGGCTGTAACTTGTAATGTTGCAGGTTACTCCGATGATGAATAGGAGTCATGAGTCTACACTCAACATGCTTGCCTGTGGCACATGAAGATGAAGACTTATGTTTATTTACTTATTCCATAAATTCTTGTATTAGGCCTTTGGCCCTGAGTTGTAAAAGACTATGTTTTATCTCTGGAATGAATGTAATAAACGACCTTTGTATCTGTGTACTTCATCTTAAACTGTGGATGCTAGCAATGATCCAGGGACTATCATTGCAATCACAGGGATCCTTTCCTTTATAAAGGAGGGGTCTAACACAGATCCTTGGCTCTTTATTCATGCTTTACCGCCTATGAGAGTATGGGCACTCGTGGAGATGGTAGTGATGTTGTGGAGAAGGTCACCATGGACAATCTCAAGACTTTGGAAACAAACTTGACTAAGACCATGGAGACTAAATTTCAAGATATGTGTGATATGTTGACGCGTCTCTTGCAACCCTCCATAACCCCATCACCTTATACCACTGAGGCTACAACTCCTTCAAAAGAGAAAGCTAAGGCTAACTCCCATGAAGAGTAGTTAGAGGATGAAGATAAGAAAAAAAGTTCCTCTTCGAAAAATGGAAGTGGTAAGGAGGATTATAGTGATGTCTGATGACCCACAAGTATAGGGGGTGTATTGCAGTATTTTCGATAAGTAAGAGTATCGAACCCAACGAGGAGCAGAAGGTGCTGGCTAGTGGTATGGATCAGGAATTCTCTGCAAATACTTAGCAAACGGATTTTTAGTGGTTTTTGATAAAGCAAGTAAACAAATCATGAGTAAACAAAAGACAATAGGAATAAATGCAGCAAGTGGCCCAATCCTTTATGCAGCAAATGACAAGCCGGTTGTATTACTTAAGATGACCAAACGTTCTCGAGGACACATGGGAAGACTGTCAAGTGCTTTTGCTTCATATAGTTGATTAATCTTCTTTAGCTTGCTAAGTGTTGTGTGGGTGAACCTGTGCTAATGTACCGACCTTCCTAGGACTAATACATACTTGTGATTATACCCCTTGCAAACATCGGTAAGTACAAGAAAGTAATTAAGGTAGAAACCTAACCACAGCTTTAAACTCCAAGACCCTTATGTCCCTTGTGCAATGGTTTCCTAAAGGGGGTTCAGGTTTCTGTCACTCCGGCAACCCCTATGATTAGTAGCCAAATACACAATGCATTCCCCTAGGCCCATATAGGTGAAGTGTCATGTAGTCGACGTTCACATGACACCACTAGAAGAAGTACACCACAACTTAAATATCAAACCATTGAATCTTTCTCAACACAATTCCACTACTAACAACATGACTTCTCCCATGTCCTCAAGAACAAAACAAACTACTCACAAGAAATCATATGGATCATGACCAAAGATGGAATAATGATGTATAATAATATGAACATAAACAATAATTCAACGGTTTACTCAATAGCATCAACTACAAAGAGTAACCAACACCGAGAAAGTTTCCCCTATGAACTATGCAAGATTCAACTCAATTGTTACAGCAATATGGAGATGGTGATGAGGGTGCTGATGATGATGGTGATGATGATGATGATCCCGATGAAGTCCAGCTTGATGGTTGTGTTGATGGCGACAATCTCCCCTCTTCGGGAAGGAATTCCCCCGGCAGAAAACTGTCTGCCGGATAGATCTTTCTCTCTCGGTGTTCTCCGCCCCGTAGAGGCGGCAGAATCTTTCTGTGGTCGCTCCCCAAGTCTTAGGGTTTCGGGAGGATAATATACGCCAGAGGGGAGCCAAGGGTGGACCAAGGCAGCCACACCACCTGGTGGCGCAGCCCAGGGTGGCCCGTGCCAGGGGGTGGTGTGGGCCCCCTGTGGCCCATCTCCATCCCCCCTTCTGGCTTCCTTCGTCTTCTGGAAAAATAGGATTTACCGTATATTTTCCCGGATTTTCTGATCTTCGCGAATTTTGCCTCCAAACAACACCTTTTCCATCAGAATCCTGACTGCAGCGGTCCATGCTCCAAAAGTCATCAACCATGCAAAAACAGATGAAATAACATAAGTATCATCTCTTAATATGAAATATATCAATGAATAATAGTGAATTAAGATATAGAATTGTGATGCAAAAATGGACGTATCAACTCCCCCCAAGCTTAGACTTCGCTTGTCCCCAAGCGAAACTGATCTCAATAAACATGGCCTCAGGTTTATGGAGTGAAGAGTCGATAAAAGAATACAGACAAGAAGCATCACATTCATTAATACATAGATCATAGTAGAAGACAACTCACTATTATACAACTTAACTTGCAATAAGTAAAGGAAAGACAATAAAGATACATAATGTAAATCATAATTGGTAACGGCAAACTTAGCTCTTGGTCGAAGAATAGTTGATAATTTGTTGGAGTTCACAAATAACTGGTTTTCAATGAAAGCTTTCAAAGTAGTAGACACCAAGATAAGAGCAATGTGCAAAACAATGAACATAAGAAACATGATTGAATAAATCATCATATGAATGAATGAAACACAACAACCTAAAATACTTGCTGAGATAGAAGGGAATAGGTTTACTGACTCAACTACAAAGTAAAAGAAAGGCCCTTCGCAGAGGGGAGCAGGGATTGCAAGTTTCATAAAGAGCTCCCAAAAATTATGATACTTATTAGCTTTCAGCTCTCATTGCCCCTATCATAGGCATCTTTAGGTGATTAAGGTTAAAGTGACACAACTAAGAGGATATGCTTGGCAAGTTATAAATTGAAGTCCCATGCCCCTTACTTACGAGTACCGAACCTCATGCTACTCAACTTAAGTCACGAGTAAGCTCTTGTCATTGTAAATACATGTGTATCATTGAGAACCGCCAACGGGGTACCCCTTGCACATGATACATGAGCTATCCCATAATCAAAATGACAAGGCAAGCAGACAATGAGCATCTCAGCGATCTTTTTATTTTCTATTTGCATAGGTTTTTATTGAGGATGCTTCATAGAACGCTCACTATAGTTATACTACAAGTTTCCACCATGATTAGGCATGGTTTAGGCTAGCGGCCCAGGCGTTTCTCTAACACACATATAAACTCCATGATCTTACAAGTTCCACTTTTATTTCACACCGCCGGGATCCGTAAGCAAAAGAATCATGATATCAACTAGGTACAAGGTACCAATGCAGTGTTGAAAGCGTTCCCCATGATACATGGTTCTACTAACTTCAACTCATAAAGCGCAAGCATATACGCAACAAAGAAGAACCCAATGGTTCAGGTTTATTAAATGCAAGAAAATAAAGTGTGCCCTCAAGTTCGTGAGAGCTTTAATCACTAATTTTCACAAAACAAGATAAAATAAGAATTTACTTGGAATAACAATAATGCTACTAGGTACGTATGGTGGACACAAATGGCAGAGGTTTTGGTTTAAGGATTGGATGCACGACAAGAATTCCCTCTCAGTACAGGTTTTTGGCTAGCAAGGCTGGGTAGCAAGTATAGGAGGTGAAGGAAACACGCAAACATACAAGCGATAAAAACAAACATGCAATCTTCCTTGGAAGCACAAAAGATCTTAACTAGAGAATACTAACTCATGAGCAAATCAAGAAAGAAAGATGATGAAATTATTTTTCTTTAGAGTACTTTTATCTTTTCATTCAACTCTCAAGAATAGTGTTGCTACTGACCGAGCCAGGTTTGCCAAAACCAACTAAATTAACTCAATGATCCCAAAGTGATACCAATACTAACGACAAGATCAATCATATAACCACGAATTGAAAGCTAATATAAGTTATGCAAAAGAGTAAATTATAGAACTTCTCGTTAATATTCCATAATGACAACTCACACCAAGGGATACATATCTAACGAGAGAGGGGACACTTCCATAATGAAAACCATCCTACATAATAACTCCTCTATTCATGATATGACTCTACTAAAAAGGTAAAAAGATAGAAGATAATGATGTGATACCGAGGCACTCCCCCAAGCTTGGAACAAACCAAGGGGATGCCAAACCTAGTGACGAATTACTCCTTTGGTGGTGGTGGTATCCTCTCGATGAGCTTCTTGACCAATTTCCCCAAGTCCTCAATCTCGCAGGTGAGATTTTGAATAAGCTGTGAGTTTTGCTCAATGCGGCTCATGATCATGTCGGGTTGAGAATCCCAGCTCTTGCGATTTTCCCCCCACTCTACCTCCTTGAAGTCTTCTTTCCCTGCATAGCTAGAACGAGGCAAATCCCAATTGGAGGGTAATTTCCCCTTGGGCATATTCTAGTATTGATGCTCATGGATAAGAGTATGGAAAGGATTCTGGGTGCGTGGAGGAAGTGACCAGGGATCTGAACGGTGATGAGGAGGCTTCCCTCCAATGGCTGGGTTTGCCACCACTCCAATGCTCGCAACGGTAGTGCCGGTGTGCTTTGCCTCCTCTTCACCTTCACTCTTGATCTCCTTCTCCTGCCCGGGGTCTTAGAGATCTTCCTCCATAGGCTCCTTTCCTTTGTCCTTGGCGGACACCATTGTGCTTCAAAGCTTTCAAAGATAGTTCCTGGCAGAAACAGATCGAAACAAAAACATGACGAAAACACGATATACGAACCTTGGGAGATCCGGGGGATTATATATTACGAAGTTTCACAACAAAAGGAAGGTACTGGGAGAAAACGAGTCGGAGGCGGAGTCCGGGATGGACTCACCACCTAGTGGCGCGGCCAGGGGAGGGCCCACGCCACAGGGTGGTGTGAGCCACCCAGGCTCTGTTTCCGTCCCACTTTCGCTTCATAGCTCCCCATATTAACTGAAAACTGCAAAAATATAGTTGGATAGTATTTTTGCGGAACTTTTCTTACCAGAACTGTTACCTATTTGAAAATGGACTCTGCAGGTCTCTGAATTTGGTATTTAGTGGATTCTTACGGAGTCACCACTTGAATAACATCAATATCTTCATCTTCATACACTTATTACTTGAGTCATGAAACCTTTCACTTTCTCATTACACCATTATCTCCACTACCTGGAAATTTCTTTCACACAAAACTTCACACAGTTCTCATTAGCAACATTACTATAAGTGAAGTGATAAAACCTTTTGTGTACAAATTCAACTGAAAACCATCAAAACATAAGCTACTGTAGCAACTCCTTCCGAAGACCCAAAAAGGATTCAAAAAGGAAATCGATTAAAGAAGCAAATGCAAGAGTGGCAAAATCTGTCAAAACAGACCAGCGGGTAAAGATCAATTTTTTAGAAAATCTTTTGTTGCTCAAATCAAAAAGTGCAAAACTAACTAAAGTTAAATAACAATCTGGGGAAGAAGCACAAAAAATTACATCTAAATCCAACATACATAGATCTCTCGCAAATATTTACGGTGAAGCACAAAAATCTGTTTTGGGACAGCAACTTCCCCAAATCTTACTTCTCTCTCATTAGAGGTTGATCTTGACACAAAAACCAAACAAAAAAGGATAAGGAGAGGTTATTACCGAGATAATAACTTCCAAGACTCAAAGAAACAAAAACAAACTGAAAGCAAAAACAAATTGGGTTGTCTCCCAAAGAGCTCTTTATTTATAGCCATTAAGATGGGCATGATAATTTTGAAGATGCTCACATAGGAATATGAATTGAAGTGAAAGGGAGCATTAAGAAGAAAAAATACACACATTTAAGTCTAACCCACTTCCTATGAAAGGTAATTTTGTAAACAAACAAGTTGTTGAAACCAGAGGCTACAAGCATAGGAAGGCAAAAGAAGTGCAACATAAAAACTTTCAGCATAAAACGAGGAAACTTGATATTATTGAGATGCATAAGAACACTTTTTCCTCTCTCATAGTAACCTTCAGTATCATGCATAAACTTAACAATATAACTATCACAAGGACCATCGTAACAATGATCACTTATTCTAACAGAAAACACAGGAATACTAGCTCTCATGACACTACTTTGTGAAACAATATTAGAGGTATCCTTACAAAGGATAGTGTGTCCCTCTTCTTCATATTTAGTAACAAAGTATTTCACATTTGTTATTATAGGTTCATCAACCATTTGTTTATCAAGTTCAACAGCTTCATTCGTACTTTTATTAACCATACTAGCTATCATAGAATGTTCCTTTACCTTAACTAGGAAAGGCATTTTCTCAATGTAAGGTTCAGGTAAAACATGATTAGCAGTATAAACTTCAGTATTTCTTGCAGGAACACACTTAGCAACATCTTTATAAGGTTCATGATACTTATTCCACTTCTTTTTAGGCACTTCAATGTAGGAAGCAGAAGCCTTAAAATAAGAAGCAATAGCTTGAGAGTCTAGACCATAAGCATTTTTAATATTTTGAAAGTCATCAGTTCCCATAAAGATTCAATGCATTCATAATCATAATTTATACCTGCCTTTCTACCTTTTTCATTCTCCCAAGCTTCAACATTGTATTGAATACGGTCCAGAAGATCCCATTTAGCTTCTTCTTCCATGCGAGTGAATGATCCAGCACAAGAAGCATCCAATAAATCCTATCATGTAGAAGGAGCCTTGCATAAAAGTTATTGATAATGATATTGTTGGGGAGCTCATGAATGGGACATTTGAGCATTAGTAACTTCAATATCCCCCAAGCTTGAGTTGTACTCTCTCCATCAAGAGGCCAAAAGTTGTATATTTGATTCCGATCTTTATGAATCTCACTAGGAGGATAAAACTTTGAATAAAAGAGAGGCACTATTTCCTCCCACTCCAGAGCTTGACCATTCTTCAGCAGCTTATACCATTCCTCAGCTCTTCCTTTCAGTGATAATGAGAATAAATTCTTCTTAACTTGATCTGTAGTAATACCTGCACACTTGAACAACCCGCATAATTCGTGTATAAAGAGTAAATGATCACCGAGATGGACAGTTCCATCCCCAACATAGTAGTTATCCATAAAATGATCAATAATTCTTGTAGGTATTTTAAAAACATCATTCTCAGCAGGTGGTGGCTCATCTACTACCTTAGCAGTGGTAGTAGCATTACCAAATAAGAAACTCAGTGAATTATCCATAACGAAAATAAAGCAACTATCAGAAGTAAACAATACTCACAGTAGAAGTTTCCTTTACTAGTTCCACTCTCCAATAGCGCTTCACTCCCCGGCAAGGGCGCCAGAAAATAGTCTTGATGACCCACAAGTATAGGGGGTGTATCGCAGTATTTTCGATAAGTAAGAGTGTCGAACCCAACGAGGAGCAGAAGGTGCTGGCTAGTGGTATGGATCAGGAATTCTCTGCAAATACTTATCAAACGGATTTTTAGGGGTTTTTGATAAAGCAAGTAAACAAATCACGAGTAAACAAAAGACAATAGTAATAAATGCAGCAAGTGGCCCAATCCTTTTTGCAGCAAATGATAAGCTGGTTGTATTACTTAAGATGACCAAACATTCTCGAGGACACATGGGAAGACTGTTAAGTGCTTTTGCTTCATATAGTTGATTAATCTTCTTTAGCTTGCTAAGTGTTGTGTGGGTGAACCTGTGCTAATGACCGACCTTCCTAGGACTAATACATACCTGTGATTATACCCCTTGCAAACATCCGTAAGTACAAGAAAGTAATTAAGATAGAAACCTAACCACAGCTTTAAACTCTAAGACCCTTACGTCCCCTGTGCAATGGTTTCCTAACGGGGGTTCAGGTTTCTGTCACTCTGGCAACCCCTACAATTAGTAGCCAAATACACAATGCATTCCCCTAGGCCCATATAGGTGAAGTGTCATGTAGTCGACGTTCACATGACACCACTAGAAGAAGTACACCACAACTTAAATATCAAACCATTGAATCTTTCTCAACACAATTCCACTACTAACAACATGACTTCTCCCTGTCCTCAAGAACAAAAAAACTACTCACAAGACATCACATGGATCATGATCAGAGATGGAATAATGATGTATAACAATCTGAACATAAATAATAATTCAACGGTTCACTCAATAGCATCAACTACAAAGAGTAACCAACATCGAGAAAGTTTCCCCTATGAACTATGCAAGATTCAACTCAATTGTTGCAGCAATATGGAGATGGTGATGAGGGTGCTGATGATGATGGTGATGATGATGATGATCCCGATGAAGTCCAGCTTGATGGTGGTGTTGATGGCGACGATCTCCTTTTCAGGAAGGAATTCCCCCGGCAGAAATCTGTCTGCCGGAGAGATCTTTCTCTCTCGGTGTTTTTCGCCCCGCAGAGGCGGCGGAATCTTTCTGTGGTCACTCCCCAAGTCTTAGGGTTTCGGGAGGATAATATACGCCAGAGGGGAGCCAGGGGTGGACCAAGGCGGCCACACCACCTGGTGGCGCGGCCCAGGGTGGCCCGCGCCAGGGGGTGGTGTGGGCCCCCTGTGGCCCATCTCCATCCCCCTTCTGGCTTCCTTCATCTTCTGGAAAAATAGGATTTACCGTATATTTCCCGAATTTTCTGATCTTCGCGAATTTTGCCTCCAAATAACACCTTTGCCATCAGAATCCTGACTGCAGCGGTCCATGCTCCAAAAGTCATCAACCATGCAAAAACAGATGAAATAACATAAGTATCATCTCTTAATATGAAATATATCAATAAATAACAGTGAATTAAGATATAGAATAGTGATGCAAAAATGGACGTATCAATGTCTCTCACTTATACTCACCTGATCCACCAAGCCCTCACCCTCATATAAAAAATAGGGTGATCCACCCAAGACTAGCGCATCTTCTTTTAACCAATGGGAATTTTTGATGAAATCTCATGTGTGCAGCTCTTCAATCGAGTTGTGGAAGATTATAGTGAATGGAATACATGTTGTAGATCCATCAAACATGAAAAGAAGAGAAGTGGTTGATATTCAACTCAATGCCACTGCTTTGCACATGATCCAACTTGGTGTGGGTCCTAAGGACATGTCGTACATGGAACATCTCAATATCGCAAAGGAAGCTTGGGATGCCCTCACTGAGTTGTTCATCGGAAATGAGGGCATGAGGAGAAACCGTTATGACAATCTAAGCAATCAAGTAGATGGTTTTTACATGTTGGATGGTGAATACCGTGAAGACATGTATCGAAGAATCAAGTCCATTGCCACCACATTTAGAAATCATGGTGCCACACATGTTGATTATGCATGGATAAAGAGGAAATATGTTAGTGCTCTCATGCCATTTGAACCCACTGACTTGATGAGCCTCCAAGGAAGACACAATTATCACCAAATGACTTCCAATGAAGTTATGCAAAAAATAGCTGCATTCAAGGTGCGACCAAGAACGCAGAAGATGCTCGTGCGTGAGCATTTGGAATGCAAAAGGTGTGAATGTTGCCTTGAAGGCCAATATTGTTGAGCAAGAAGAAGATGATAGGAACTTTGACGCAGCTGCCATGAGTTGCCTCGAGGAGGTAAAATGAGCTCATGGTGAGTACATGGCGTTCTATGTAAGAAACCTTTGGAAAGATCCGGCTAAGGCAAAATCCGATCTTGAACGCAAGAATGGATTTAGTGGAAATAAGGAAACGGTCCAAAACTGATATCTTGTTACAATTATGGAGACCATTTACATTCTGTTTCTGATTGCCCCTATCAAAATAGAAAAGATCATGGGGGTAGACTGGTTCTCAAGGAGAAATCAAAAGCTCCGTGCAAGAAAATATTCAACATGAAAAATGTTCTATACAATAAGCAACAAAAGATCGTGTTGGTAGCCCAAGAAGAGTAGTCATCCGCAAGCGAAGACGAAGAAGATGATGAAAGCCCAAGAGAGGTGGCATCCATAGCTACCACATCTACACCAACTGCTTCACTATTTTACTCTCCGAATGAGAACTCCTTAAACAAGAATGTCACTTGTCTTATGGCAAGGGGTTCAGAGGTATCACCTTCCTGAAGGGAATATGTTCCGAGAGGCAATAATAAAGTTATTATTATACATATTCCAAGTATATGATAGATGTTTATTTTACATGCTATAATTGTATTAATTTGGAAACATTAATACAGTGTTTGATAAACAAAAGGAAAGTTTCTAGTTATGCCTCTCTTATAAACTAGCTCGTTGATTAACAAGATGATCAAGGTTTCCTGATCATTGACATTGGATGGTGTTAATAACGAGGTCACAACATTAGTGGAATGATGTGATGAACATTCATCCAAAATATAGAATTACGATCAAAGTCATTGTGTTTATATTGCTATAACATCTAACAAAGTAATCCTAGTCCTTAGACCATGAGATCATGTTAATCACTAACACTGGAAGAGTATCTTGATAACATCAAACGTCACACCGTAAAATGGTGATTATAAAGGTGGGTTCAGTGCTACGAAGTGTTATGTAGAGGCTCATGGATCAAGAGTGGGATTTGTCCATCCTGATGACGGATAGATATACTCTGGGCCCTCTCTGTGATATCACATTGGTTAGCTTGCAAGCAAGTGATAAGATCACTAGAATGTTATATCACGGGAACAAGAAAAGAGTACATGTTGTTACCGAAATCAAACTAGGTATGGAGATACCGATGATCGATTCTCGGACATGTAATATATCGCGAGACAAAGGGATTTAGTTACTAGCGTTAAAGGTTCTCACGATCACAGAAGTCATCGTAGAATGTGTAGGAGTCAGTATGGATCTCCAGGTCCCGCTTCTGATTATTGATCTGAGAGCAGTCTCGATCATGTCCGCATTATTCACGAACCATAGCGTGACACACTTAAGGGACACCAACACCATTTGTATCAAATATGTTTCAGACGAATGAATTGCAAAGCGCTGGAATTATTTCAATAGACACCGAAACTGTTTCGGGTGAAAGTGCAGAAATTGGTTCTGCATGTAATATTGAAATGTTGCAGGGGGTTTTATGTGAATGTTTGTTAATTAAAGTAATTAACAAAATTCTGAATAATTTAATAAAAGAGTTTTATTAAATAAGAGAGCATTAAATTTGGAGAAATTTAATGCATTTAAAGTGGAGACTTTAAAAGAGAATGTGAAGGGGCATTTTAATGTGGAGGGAGTTACCACCACATGAATGGGGGAGGTGAGGGGTCACCCTCATGGGGTGCCGGCCATGGGTAGGGGCACCCCAGCTCCTCCTATGAAAGGCCACCCCTCTCACCCTTCTTCCTCACACCTCCTCGTGATGGATCTCTCTCCCCTCTAGAATTATTCCCCCATGGTCTCAGATTAGCGAGATACATGTTCCTGGTGGCATTTAGTCTGGAAGGAGTTGTTGCTTCCGCTGCATCGCTGTAGCAAGGAGGCGGAGGTTGTTCGGTGGCCTAAACGTGTGTGCGAGTGCGGATGCGCTAATGGTTTGCGTGCTAGGACTTCCACACGATCTTGAGATCGGCAAGCGTACGACTACATCATCCACGAGTTCCTACTCGTTAACAAAACTGTGTTGTCTTTGAGGGTAAGTTCTCCATGGATGTATATCTACCCGTTGCTTGTATCTAGTAGATAGATCTTGGTGTATAGTTCTCACCGTAGGATTTTTTTGTTTTCTATGCTGCGAACCCTTCAGTGGTATCAGAGCCAAATCTACGTGTAGGTGCTTTGCACGGGTAGTACACATATGTTTGTATGTGGGCGATGATGATCATGTTATTGCATCTTTCATGTATATTGGATATTGGTGGCATAGTGGGATGAAACGGCCCGGACCAACCTTACATGTCATCGCACATGAGACAGGTTCCACGACTGACATGCAACTAGTTTTGCATAAGTGGTTGGCGGGTGTCTGTCTCTCCTACTATATTCAATATCTGATTTACAGCGAGTTGCTAATAATTTGGTTATCATCGTTGTGGTTCCATGTTCGTAGGTAAGAACAGTTCTATCTTCGAAAGCCCTAAGCCACGTAAAACTTTCAATTGATAAATTAGAGGCGTCTAGTTTAGATCGTTGCTGGGCTTGTGTCATGATATGGTAATGTTGTAAGTTGATGTATAGTTGATACTCTTACAACACACCCAACGTGTAAGTTCCATAGACCTTGGCCTTACACACAAAGGAATGATAAAGATCATACCACGATGCATATGATAGTGATAAAATGCAAGAACCATATCATTTCACTTTACACATATGATGTTCGCATCTTATATTGCTAGTTTGGCGTTTTAGTAGCGTTATAAGGTGATCCCTCATTTAAATATCAAGATAAAAATGTGTTCATCCTTTAGTACACACCGTTTATGTTTCGCCGCTTCAAGACATCACGTGATGATCAGGTGTACTTGAATCCACGATCATATTTCGGGTGTAAGACAATTTTACACACGCGGGTACTAAGGTTCTTACTTGGCGAGCCTAGCATGTACAGACATGGCCTCGGAACACAGACCGAAAGGTTAAGCATGAGTCATATATTTGATATGATGCCCATATAGATGCTCGCCTTTGAAGCTACACCGACTCACGTGATGATCGGACTTGGTGTAGTGGATTTGGTTCATGTAATCACCAAAAAGACACGAGGGATGTTGTTTTTGAGTGGGAGTTTAGTTGAACTCAATCTATCATAAACTTAGTCTAAATAAACTTTACAAATTCTATTGTAGATGGCACCACCTGCTTTTAATTTCAATATGTTCATGGAGAAAGAGAAACTTGCTGTGAACGGTAGCAACTTCACCAACTGGGCTATGAATTTGAGGATTCTCCTCTCTGCTACACAAAAGCAATATGTGCTAGAAGCGCCGCTAGGCCCCCCACCAGCTCCTGATGCCCCTGACAAGGAAAAGAATGTCTATGTGACTCGTCAGGAAGACCACAACTTAGTTCATTGCGGCATACTGTATGGGCTAGAGTCAGAACTTCGAAAGCGTTTCGAAAATGGCAATGCCTTTGATACCATGGGTGAATTGAAAATGATTTTCGATACCCATGCTGCCATAGAGAGTTATAATGCTTCAAAAAAGTTCTTTAGCTATATGATGGAAGAGAACAGCTCCGTAAGTGAGGACGTACTAAAAATGTCTAGGTACACCGATAAGCTTGTGTCCATGGGAATAACGATTCCCATTGACTTAGGCATACATCGTGTTCTCCAATCTCTGCCACCTAGCTACAAGAGTTTCGTGATGAACTATAACATGCAAGGCATGAAGAAGACTCTCCCCGAGCTTTTGTCAATGCTTAAAACTGCAGAAGTGGAGATTAGGAAAGAACATCAAGTGTTGATGGTCAATAGAACCACCGGTTTCAAGAAAAACAAGATGGGTAAACAAAAGGGAAAGAAGGGCGACAAATCTGTTGCTGCGCCTGAAAAGAAATCCCGCGCTAGCCCTAAGTCTGATAGTGAGTGCTACTATTCTAAGGGGACTGGCCATTGGAAGCGCAACTGCCCCAAGTTTTTGGCGGACAAGAAAGCCGGCAAGGAAAATAAAGGTATATAATATACATGTTATTGATGTGTACTTGATTAGTACTCGCAGTAGCATCTGGGTATTTGATACCGGATCGGTTGCTAACATATGTAACTCGAATCAGGGGCTGCGGAACAAGCGACCACTAGCAAGGGGTGAGGTCAAGATGCGTGTCGGCAATGGATCAAGAGTTGATGTGATCTCTGTCGGAACGCTACCTCTCCACCTACCATCGAGATTAGTTATAAACCTAAATAATTGTTATTTGGTGCCTGCACTGAGCATGAAAATTATATATGGATCTTGTTTGATGCGATGTGGTTATTCGTTTAAATCCGAAAACAATGGTTGTTCGATTTATATGGATAATATCTTTTATGGTCATGCACCCGTGATGAATGGTTTATTTCTGTTGAATCTTGATAGTACTCATACGCACATCCATAATGTTGATGCTAAAAGGATTAAACTTAATGATGATATATCTGCATATATGTGCCACTGCCGTCTAGGTCATATTGGCGTTAAACGCATGAAGAAACTCCATTCCGATGGACTTTTGGAATCACTTGATTTTGAATCATTTGATACAAGTGAGCCATGCCTTATGGGAAGGTGACTAGAATGCCATTTTCGGTTCAATGGAATGGGCAACAGATTTATTGGAAATCATACATATTGATGTATGCGGTCCAATGAGTGTGTCGCCGCGAGGTGGATATCATTATTTTGTTACTTTCACGGATGATTTGAGTAGATATGGGTATATCTATTTGATGAAACACAAATCTGAAACCTTTGAAAAGTTCAAAGAATTTTAGAAAGAGGTGGAAAATCATCATAATTGAAAGATCAGATTTTTGCAGTCTAACCATGGAGGTGAGTATCTAAGTTACGAGTTTAGCACACACATGAAAGAGTGTGGAATAGTTTCACAACTCATGCCTGCTGGAACACCACAACATAATGGTGTATCAGAACATCGTAATCGTACTCTATTGGATATGGTTCGATCTATGATGTCTCTGACTAACTTGCCACTGTCATTTTGGGGTTATGCACTGGAAACCGCTGCATTCACTTTAAATCAGGCACCGTCTAAATCCGTTGAAACGACACCGTATGAATTATGGTTTGCAAACAAACCTAAGTTGTCATTTCTTAAAGTTTGGGGATGCGATGTTTATGTGAAGAAACTTCAGCCGGATAAACTCAAACCCAAAGCGGAAAAATGCGTCTTCATAGGATACCCTAAAGAAACAATTAGGTATTCCTTCTATCGCAGATCCGAGGGCAAGGTTTTCGTTGCCAAGAATGGATCCTTTCTAGAGAAAGAGTTTCTCGCGAAATGTGTGGGTAGTCGAAATGTAGAACTCGAAGAGGTTATTGAACCTTCTCTTCGAGAAATGGCGAGTAGCGCAGCACCGGAAGTCGTTTCGGAGTTAACTTCACCAAATGAAGAAGGAACTAATGATAATTATCATGAAACTCCAAAAGAGAACACTACCGAACCTCGTAGGTCTAGAAGGACACATGAAGCTCCTGAACTGTACGGGAATCCTGTTGTGAATTTCATGGTTGATGAAATGGATGACCCTGCGACGTATGAAGAAGCAATGATGAGCCTGGATTCCAACAAATGGCTAGAAGCCATGAAATCCGAGATGGAATCCATGTACGAAAACCAGGTTTGGACCTTGGTGGACTTACCTCATGACCGAAAGGCCGTTGAGAATAAATGGATTTTCAAAAGAAAAACGGATACTGATGGTAATGTAACCGTCTATAAAGCTCGACTTGTCACAAAAGGGTTTCGACAAATTCAAGGAGTTGACTACGATGAGACATTCTCTCCCGTAGCGATGCTAAAATCAGTTAGGATTATGTTAGCAATTGCTGCATATTTCGATTATGAAATATGGCAGATGGATGTCAAAACTGCGTTCCTCAATGGTAACATTGAAGAATAGTTGTATATGATACAACCAAAGGGTTTTGTCGATCCAAAGTATGCTAACAAGGTTTGCAAGCTTCAGCGATCCATCTATGGACTGAAGCAAGCATCACGGAGTTGGAATCTCCGCTTTGATGAGGTGATCAAAGAGTTTGGATTTGTCCAAACATATGGAGAGGCTTGTATTTACAAGAAAGTGAGTGGGAGCAATGTGGCATTTCTGATATTATATGTGCATGACATATTATTGATTGGAAATGATATAGATCTTTTAAACAGTGTTAAAAGTTATCTAAACAACAAATTTTCTATGAAATACCTTGGTGAAGCGTCATATATATTAGGCATAAAGATCTACAGAGATACATCGAGATGCCTAATAGGGCTATCGCAAAGTACATACCTTGATAAGATTTTAAAGAAGTTTAAAATGGACGAAAGTAAGAAGGGGTTCTTACCTATGTTGCAAGGCAAAACATTGAGTAAGACTCAAAGTCCGGTTACGGCGGAAGAAAGAGAGATAATGGATAAGATCCCGTATGCTTCAGCCATAGGCTCTATAATGTACGCCATGCTATGTACAAGACCAGATGTGGCACATGCTATTAGTTTGACTTGTAGGTACCAATCTGATCCAGGTTTGGAACACTAGATAGCGGTCAAGAATATCCTTAAGTACTTGAGAAGAACTAAGGAAATGTTTCTTGTATACGGAGGTGAAGAAGAGCTGGTCACTAATTATTATGTCGATGCTAGCTTTGACACTGATCTGGATGAGTCTAAGTCTCAATCCGGATACATATTTCTCATGAACGGAGCAGCAGTTAGTTGGAGGAGCTCCAAACAACCTGTGGTAACAAGGTCAACAACGGAGGCAAAATATATTGCTGCTTCAGAAGCAGCACATGAAGCAGTTTGGATGAAGGAGTTCATTACCGAACTGGATGTGGTTCCTAGTGCCTTGGATCCAATGGTGATCTATTGTGACAACAATGGAGCCAAATCCAATGCGAAGGAACCAAGGTCTCACAAGAATTCCAAACATATTAAGTGCCGGTTTCACTCCATCAGTGAGCATGTCAAGGATGGAGATATAAAGATTTGTAAAGTACATACGAATCTCAATGTAGCAGATCCGTTGACTAAAACTCTCCCTAGAGCAAAACATGATCAACACCAAAACTCCATGGGTGTTAGATTTATCACCATGTAACTAGATTATTGTCTCTAGTGCAAGTGGGAGACTGAAGGGAATATGTCCTAAGAGGCAATAATAAAGTTGTTATTATACATATTCCAAGTATCTGATAGATGTTTATTTTACATGCTATAATTGTATTAATTTGGAAACTTTAATATATGTGTGTTTGATAAACAAAGGGAAAGTTCCTAGTTATGCCTCTCTTATAAACTAGCTCGTTGATTAACAAGATGATTAATGTTTCCTGATCATGGACATTGGATGTTGTTAATAACGAGGTCACAACATTAGTGGAATGATGTGATGAACATTCATCCAAAGTATAGCATTACGATCAAAGTCATTGTGTTTATATTCCTATAACATCTAACAAAGTAATCCTAGTCCTTAGACCATGAGATCATGTTAATGACTAACACTGGAAGAGTATCTTGATAACATCAAACGTCACACCATAAAAGGGTGATTATAAAGGTGGGTTCAGTGCTACGAAAGTGTTATGTAGAGGATCATGGATCAAGAGTGGTATTTGTCCATCCCGATGACGAATAGATATACTCTGGGCCCTCTCGGTGATATCACATTGGTTAGCTTGCAAGCAAGTGATAAGATCACTAGAATGTTATATCAAGGGAACGAGAAAAGAGTACATGTCGGTAACGAGATTAAACTAGGTATGGAGATACCGATGATCGAATCTCGAACATGTAATATATCGCGAGACAAAGGGATTAGTTACTAGCGTTAAAGGTTCTCACGATCATAGAAGTCATCGTAGAATGTGTAGGAGTCAGTATGGATCTCCAGGTCCCGCTTCTGATTATTGATCTGAGAGGGGTCTCAATCATGTCTATATTATTCACGAACCGTAGGGTGACACACTTAAGGGACACAAACACCATTTGGAGCAAATATGTTTCAGACGAATGAATTGCAAAGCACTAGAATTATATCAATAGACATCGAAACTGTTTCGGGTGAAAGTGCAGAAATTGGTTCTGCATGTAATATTGAAATGTTGCAGGGGGTTTTATGTGAATGTTTGTTAATTAAAGTAATTAACAAAATTCTGAATAAATTTAATAAAAGAGTTTTATTAAATGAGAGAGCATTAAATTTGGTGAAATTGAATGCATTTAAAGAGACTTTAAAAGAGAATGTGAAGGGACATTTTAATGTGGAGGGAGTTACCACCACATGAATGGGGGAGGTGAGGGGTCACCCCCCATGGGGCGCCGGCCATGGGGAGGGGCACCCCCTCCTCCTATAAAAGGCCACCCCTCTCACCCTTCTTCCTCACACCTCCTCGTAAAGGATCTCTCTCCCCCTCTAGAATTATTCCCCCATGGTCTCGGATTAGCAAGATACATGTTCCCGGTGGCATTTCGTCTGGAAGGAGTTGCTGCTTCCGCTGCATCATTGGAGCGAAGAGGCGGTGGTTGTTCGGTGGCCTGAACGTGTGTGTGAGTGTGGATGCGTTGCTGGTTTGCGACGCTAGGACTTCCACACGATCTTGAGATCGGCAAGCGTACAACTACATCATCCTACTCGTTAACAAAACTTTGTTGTGTTTGAGGGTAAGTTCTCCATGGATGTATATCCACCCGTTTCTTGTATCTAGTAGATAGACCTTGGCGTATAGTTCTTGTCGTAGGAATTTTTTGTTTTCTATGCTGCGAACCCTTCACTTCCACCACTTTCTTTCCTAAGACTACTATAAACGTTGATATGGATGACTCCACTGTCTTAAGGTTAAGGAAGAAGTTATTGCTTTGGACCATTTTATAACTAACTTGCAAGGTGAGCACAAGAGGCATTTCACAACCCTAATGGGACAACTTGTTCACTCAGAAGAACTTCTTGAAGAAAATGGCAGAATTGAAAGAGAGGATGCAATGGAGATAATATCCTTAAAAATGCTCTAGAGGAAGAATAGTATATTAGAGTTGATGGCTCTGAAATATAGCCATATACGTCCACATTTAAACTAGATATTAATCATATTTTTTATGAAATATCTCTCTAACCCTGCCACTAATGCTAATATTCAGAGGGGTATGCAATACTTTGTTCTTGTATTTTTCCTATGCAGATAATGTCGTTTAAAGGAGGGAATCACTATATTAAATCCAAAGATACGATATTTCCTTCGACCAGAAGAAACCAGGAGCCGTCCAATGAAGGTAGACGTCGTAACGACCAACTATATGGCCTGAGCAAAAACTCCGACCGTATAGCTCCGATCGTATAGTTGGCGCCGCCTCCGTTAGGTCAAACAGAACAACTTTCGTGAAGGGACCCCTATATAAAGAATCCTCGGGCAATAGGAAAACAGAAGACGCTGCGCCCCAGAAGCCATACCTTTCTAGAAAGCCGCCTCCAGATCACCAAACCCTTCTCCATCTCCATAGCCATCTTCCACCACTTGTAATAGTAGATCTCTTCTCCGATTGGCGACATTGTAAGACTATTGCTATCAATCTTATGATTTTCATTACAATGTTTGTGATGGTTGATCTCATCTCTATGTGTGAGTAATTCTCCTTGGGCTAAGGGCTTCGGCCTAGCCATGTAGCAATTGTGCATGTGATTTATCATAGATGGGATCGTGTATTAGTTTGTATGACATGGTGATTATTGTGTCCTCTCTTGCCTCAATCTAAGGACTTGTTAGGTACCCAAGACCCCGAGGGTTGATCCAGGTATAGGGAGTATGAGTGATGACTGATCTGCAGGTTGGGAACCCCAGTGATAGAAGGGGTAGTACGGCTATATGTGAGGGATTTCCTTGGGATTAACGATGACATCACTATGCATATCATTAGTTATCTTTCTTCTATGGATGAGACTAGTAGGTTATTGCTATAAGCAGTTGTGGAGGTAATAGCAATTATGGATGCACTGCCCACTTGTAATTTATCTTCCTCTAACAAGTACATGCATATTTTATTTCTACCTTTTATTTCCATCAGATGTTTCTGCATAGCTACAGGTGAAACCGAACGCCCTAGGCCCTCTCTCTCCATCATCGACAACAACAAAAAGACGCAAGCTACTGGTCCAGTGAAAACACAAAAGGAATTCTAAAACCCCTGAAGGTCCGTAAAAGTAACTTCACTACGCATTCGCTTCCCGTGGATTCGATAACCTAGGTCTACTAGGGAAAAAGAGCTATACCACATCCGTAATCTGGATCAAAGGTATCAACCCTTTTTATGGCGCCATTGTTGGGGAAGCAATAGCTACCCCTGGTGAGGTTATTAGGAACCTTGCTAGTTTTAGTTCTTGTTAGTTTGCTTTTAGTCTTTATTTGATAAACCAAAAAAATAGTTAGTCTTTAAATTCTTGTTTTTTTTACTGTTATAATTTTTAATCTAAGAAAACCCCCAAAACATAGGAAGTATGGATGAAAAGAAGCTTGGGGAGTTTGCTACTCCCAATAATGATTATTTGCGTACTCCTATTACTCAGCCAGTAATTGCTGCTGATGACTATGAAATTAAGCCCCATTATTTAAGTTTGGTTCAACATAATCAATTTGGAGGCTCTGTTGTTGAAGACGCGGGTATGCACTTAAATACTTTCACTGAAATATGTGATATGATGCGTATAAAAGACGTTGACCCTGATGCGGTCAAATTACATCTATTTCCTTTCTCTCTAAGAGGAAGAGCTAAAGAATGGTTGCTATCTTTGCCTAAAAATACTATTACATCATGGGTGGGATGTACTTATTTATTTATGTCTAAATTTTTCCCACTTTCAAATACTATGCAATTTCGATCTAATATTACTGTTTTAGACAGGAAGAGCATGAGCCACTAGCGCTTGCATGGGAGAGGATGAAAGAATGCCTAAGAAACTGTCCTAGTCATGGGATGGAAGATTGGTTAATCCTCTATTTATTTTACAATGCTCTTAATCTTGTGTCTAAGTCTATGCTTGATACTGTAGCTGGAGGAACATTCATGGGTAAACATATTACTGAAGCAAAGCAGCTACTAGACAATATGCAAGACAACCATGCCCAATGGCATGTTGAAAGATCAAACACGAAGAAGGTGAACTCTGTCTCACCACAAGAGAACAAATATCTCAATGCTAAGTTGGATGAGCTCATACTAGCCGTAAAAGGTAAGGAAACTTAGGTAAGGGCCACCCCCGCAACAAATATAGAAGAAATAGACTTTGTAGCTCGTAATGATTATAATCCTGCTTGGAATAAGAGTTACAATCCTAATTTTCAGAAACATTATGCTAGTCCTACAAATAACTCTAATAATAATATGGGAACTAGTAATGGTAGTCTCCAAGAAACGCTTAAGTTATAGACTCACAAAATGAACAAAATAATATTCTAGTCAATATTACGGAGAACCATGATGCTATGCTTGGTAAATTATCTAACCAAGTTGTTATTTTGAGAAACGATTTGCAGGCCCTTCAAGAAAGAACAAGGATCATTGAGGCACAGCTAGGTAAGATAACCGAGAGTCAAACTCTCATTCTAGATAAATTTGCAAGTAAAGTTGAGCCCAATCCCGTCGAAGAACTCAAAATGATGAGAATCCAAACGGAGGAGCCTGAAGAACTTGAAGAGTATAGTAATGCCCCTTCACCAAGCTACACCATCGAAGATCTCGTAAAAAGGATCAACGTGAAAATTCGGGTAAGTGAAGGTAATGATGAAGCCATGTATCAACACTTTGTTGATCAAGTAGCAATTAAGGTACGCGAGCTTGAAGAGGAATACAAGAAAATTGCTGAAAAGTTACCTGATAAACTAGATGACATATTTGAGCCTACTATTAAGATAAACATTGGAACTAATGAGGTAGATGCACTTTGTGATCTAGGTGCAAGCGTCTTAACAATTCCAAAGAGTCTTTTTAACAAGTCAAACCTTGGCTCCTTTGAAATTACTGAATTAAAATTGCATCTAGCAGATTCTACCTACAAACAAGTTGTAAGGATTAAGGAGAACACTTTAGTTTATATCAAAGGTTGTCCTGCTCTCATTGATTTCGTTATTGTTGACATGCCTGAAGATACTGTTGCTCCTATAATAGTAGGCCGTCCTTTCTTAAGAACTATAAAGACTTTAATTAACCTTCATGAATGGAACGTGAAGTTGCAATTGCCTTCGCGAGGTCCTTTTGTTATTCATTCCCCAGGAAGAAGAAAGCCAAACATGACGAGAAGGAGGCCATCACTTTGAAGGCCAATTACTTTGGAGTGGGTGTTCCACTCATCTGGCCCAAGTAAGTATCATCAAGGTCAAGCTATTGACCATAAAAGAGCGCTTCATGGGAGGCAACCCATGTTAAATTAAGGTTTGAGTTAAGTTCTTAGTTTTAGTTTAAGTTCATGTTCAATAAAGAGTGCTAGAAAACTCCATTTGAGGAGAAGAAATTTAGTAGTACTTGAATTTTTGCATTATTCATGCTATTGTTGGTCGACAATATTTTCTGTCAATTTTCTGTCAAGAATAAGGTATATCTCTAAGTTACAGGAAAATAAATAGTTCATGAAGAAACAGAAAAAATTTGATGGACACAAACAGTTTAACGACCAACTATACGGCAGGAATAAAAATTCTGGTCGTATAGTTATCTTTGCCATCGAAAAAATTTCTGCAATTTGTACTGAGAGTTTAACAACCAACTATACGACGGGAATAAAAAATTCTGGCCGTATAGATATCAATGCCTCCATACAATTTCTTTTCTTATGTATAGACAGTTTAACGACCAACTATACGACAGGAATAAAAAATTCCGACCATATAGTCCTGGCCGTATAGATATTAATGCCTCCGTACAAATTCTATTCATATGTAATGAGAGTTTAACGACCAACTATACGGCGGGAATAAAAATTCCGGCAGTATAGTTCTGGTCGTATAGATATCAAGGCCTTTTGCAAATTTTCTTTCGCAGGGACAGACAGTTTAACGACCAACTATACGGCCGGCACATTTTGTTTCGCCCGTATAGTTGCGGTCGTATAGCTGTGCCGCCAGGAGGAAGACCTAATATTTTGACAGAACGCTAACTATACGGCTCGAATGCATGTTCCGCCCGTATAGTTGCGTCCGACCAAACTCCAAAACTTCAATCCTTTTTCTTTCTTCTACCTCCAAACTCTCTCAAAACCTCAAGGGATCTTCATCCCTACTCAATTTCGTTCGATTTCCTCGCACACAAGTGATCTACGGTATGTTTATCCTCCGATCCTCCAATTACTTTTTACATATTCATCTTTGATCTATTGTCATTATCAATCTAGGGTGAGACCTACTATGAACCAATTGCCATGATTTTCATGCCTAAATTATTATCTTGAGGAGATTATTTAGTGTGCTTAGATGAGGAACATATTATACTAACTGTTGTTGGATCAAAAAGTTTTATTTTTGCCTTTCTTCAATGTTTTAGAAGATAAACACAAGGAGCCAAACTCGTGCTCGTGCCACCGCTAGCGCTTCTCGGGCAATCACCAAGGAACGCATGGGGATACGGTTCAGGGATCAGGCTCATCGCGAACGCTTCAACAAGATCAAGAACCGCGAAGTGAAGACCACCAAGTGGGCTTGCCCCCTTATATTGAATCAACTCGGTATTTCTAATGACTTCAATTTACTTTGCAATAGAGCTGGCCTGCAACACTTTGTGTACAATGATGTACCTACTTATTAACCATTGAATTTCTAAGTTCATTGCAAAGCACTGTAAAACTGTGGCAAGGAGAGGATACTATTTCTTTCCGTCTGATGAACAACAACTACACCTTAACGTTAGATGAATGGTGTGCGTGCTTTAATTTGCCGAACAATGATGTTAATGCTCTACGCGCATCCTTTATTGGCTTAATTCCTTCCCCCGATCAATACTATAATGGAATGAGCTTCACTAGTAGAGTGAACAAGGGGAATAATATTCAACATCCTGCAATTCGCTATTTGTTCTATGTTATTGCTAACACCTTGCAGTCACGCAATGAGTTCACGTGACTCAACAAGGAGGACATCCTAGTCCTTCCCAAGGCTGCTTACATCAACTACAACTTGTCACTCAACTTGGGCGCCATCCTTGTGTGCTACCTGGAGCAGCAAGCCTCCCAAAGTGAAGGGCCAATCACAGGAGGAGTGATGTCTATGCACTTCTATTCTTGTACACAGTTGTTGGGCCTCCAAGTGCAGAGGTTTGTAGAACAGCATCAAGTTTTCCCTTAAGTGGATTACCCAAGGTTTATCGAACTCAGGGAGGAAGCGGTCAAAGGTATCCCCTCTCAAGCAACCCTGTAATCAAGATACAAGAAGTCTCTTGTGTCCCCAACACACCCAATACACTTGTCAGTTGTATAGGTGCACTAGTTTGGCGAACAGATAGTGAAATACACGTGGTATAGATAATTATAAGTGGTAATGGTGCTAGAAAATAGCTTGATGGCGTGGAAGAGACTAAAGGCAAACTGAAATAAAGATGGAAGCAAGCAAACATGTAACAGATCTAGTTGCAAATGGTGTTTCAATGCTTAGGGATCATACTTTCACTAGTGAACACTCTCATATAAGTATCTTCCCTTTATAATACTACTCTTAACTACTCTCCGGTTGGACACTCTAATCCATGGTAGGGCTATAACAACACACCTCAAAGTTTGCTTTCCCCATCTAGATAACCCCACACTGTCATCTTGAGCACTAGATGGTTCCAACAAACACCAAATTTCATAGAAACATCCAACTCCAAATATAACTCATAACAAGTATTTGTAATCTCTAGCCTAAGTGCCACCATGGTGTGCACGCTGTCACTTTCACACACATGGGGAGAGCAGAGATCTATTAAAGCACTTGAGTAGCAAGGTAGATCTACTTGATTACAAAGCTCATGATCACAATATGATCATGCATAGAGAGAGAGATGAACACATAGCTACCGGTAGAACCCTTAGCCTCGAGGAAGAACTACTCCCTCATCATCATGGTAATCAGCAACGGTGATGGACATGGTGGTAGAGATCAATGGAGATGGCTCTGGGGGCACTTCCCCGTCCCGGTAGGGTGCCGAAACAGATACTTTCTGTCCCCTGAATCTCCCCTTCGGTGGCGGCGGCACTGCGGAACTTTTCGTGGATTTCTGATTGACGATTTAGGGTTTCTCATCGGGAGGCTTCTTATAGGCGAAGAGGCGAGGTCGGTGGAGGCCTGTGGGGCCCACACCTCCTGGTGGCACGGCCAGGGCTAGCCTGCGCCACCACATGGTGTGGCCATCCCTTGGCCCCTCTCCGTCTCGTCTTCTGGCTCCGTGTCCCCCTTGGTGAAAAACTGACTTTGGCTTTTGTCCCGTCCAATTCCGAGAATATTGATTTTCTGCCTTTTCTGGAACCAAAAACAGAAGAAAACGGGAAACTAGCACTATGGCATCTTGTTAATAGGTTAGTCCCATAAAATGCATAAAAGTACTCCAAAGTTGGAACAAAACATACGAAAATATATAAAAACCAAGCATGGAACATCAAAAATTATAGATACATTTGCAACGTATCAAGGAGGCGTCATCACCGTGCTTGCCACTGCACTAGACATCGATCTAGGTGAGATGCAACCCGTACTAGGTGAGATGCATGTTGGTTTCTCCACCTTGAGGGCATGTGGAATGCTCACTAGGAGAGGTGGTGTTTATTACCTACATATTGCTGGAGCTGGACGTATCTATCCTGCTCCTTTGCCTAAAGTTCTTTATCTATCGAGGAAGTACGTTTGCTATATGATGTGCAGGTTGAGCAGCACCAACCCGAGGAGGAGATTCCTGAAGAGGATGAGGACCAAGAGGAGGAGAAAGAAGTTCCTCATCAGGAGGAGCAGAAACAAACCCAGTTCGCAACATACCAAGATTTCCAAAGACTTGGAGGGACTGTGGAGAGGATGCACAACCTCTCTTTGCACTCCGAGAATCAACAAGTAACCTCTCCACTCAATTCGCGAACTGGAGTAACGACTTTTTCCCGCCACCACAATGATTTGAAGGGCTTGCAAAAGCCTAAGCTTGGGGAAGTTTCCTCATGTATCTTTATTTGGCGTTCATTTGCTTTTATTTTTTGAGGTTACATTTTTATTTGAGTTTATAAGCACTTGTGTTGGTTTCCCCAACACTTTATCTTTAGTTCTCTTTATTTGCTTTCGAAATTTTCTAGCCAAGCTTTGCCGCCAATTTTCTATTCTGTATTTCCCTCTCTTAAAAATCATAAAAGATTTCTCCATTTTTCCTTATTTTCCCTCTCTCTTTTCTTTTCGCCTCGAGGTCTTCGTATGTTTGCAGGAGAGTGATCGACTTTGAGTTTCCAAGAAACAAATAAAAAAAGGAAGAGAGAAGTGGAACCAAACATGAGAGGTATGCCTTATGACTCCCCACTTTTGAAGTTTGAGAAACCCATGCTAGTTAGTAGTAAATGTTGAGATATTATATTGGTGGAGTGAGTCTTTGTATCATAGTAAGATTGCCGTTTGCATGGGTATTTAATTGGGCACATTTTGTTCCAGCTCTCATAATTAACCCAAGTCTTGCCTAAAAATTGCTAAACAATTGTAATAATAAAAAATCTCACAATTGAAGGCTTGGGTGTTGTAGTGTTTAGTCTTGAAGGCTTATTACTAGAGACACTTGACACCACTGAAAATGTTGATTGACTTAATAGCTATCTTTGAAAGGATTTGTTTGATTGAATTAATGTTTAACAGTTTTTGTGAGCATGCCAAAGTTTGACTTGATAATCATAAGAATGATATAGCTTTATGAGTGTCAAACTTCATGGGATGCCAATAACTCCGCTGGCCTACGAACGATCTGCATGGAGGAAACTCCTAGATTTCGGCTATGAGTTGATTAAACACTTGTAGCAACAATGCTATAGTGGGTAAGATTCTTGGCACTCCCGGGTAGCTGTAATCATGATGGAATCACTCCTCTGGCTGTTATGAGTAATCATTATGCAAAAGGAACAAAAACCTTAGTGATGCCACGTGTGTCCATCACAACCCGATAAACTAATAAAAATCTTTGGCATGGTCTCAATTACTTAAAAACTGAAATTCTTGAAGGACAATGAATACAAAAGTAGTGCTTGCCAAGTCTTGATTCATTGATGTGGGAGAATTGAGATACTCTAGTATATATGCTTTTCATGAAAACTCTCACACTCTTAATTTACATGATTATACTTTACTGTTCAAAGGCAAGCCTATGAGTTGATTACTTAACGTGGAATAAAGTTTACTCATTTTAATCATCCATGCTTACAATAATTTTGCTGCGCTATAAGGATGCATGAAACCCGTATGATACGCTTGCCATTAGTCTATCTATGCTGAAGTTTTTCAGATTTGTGAAAGTGGAGGAAACATGAGACTATTAATCATGAGTAAGATCACCATCTCGTTATTTCAGTTTAAATGCTGAGTAAGATCACCATCTCGTGATTGTTGATCTCATCTCTATGTGTGAGTAATTCTCCTTGGGCTAAGGGCTTCGGTCTAGCCATGTAGCAATTGTGCATGTGATTTATCATAGATGGGATCGTGTATTAGTTTGTATGACATGATGATTATTGTATCCTCTCTTGCCTCAATCTAAGGACTTGTCAGGTACCCAAGACACCAAGGGTTGAGCCAGGTATAGGGAGTATGAGTGATGACTGATCTGTAGGTTGGGAACCCTAGTGACAGAAGGGGTAGCACGGCTGTATGTGAGGGATTTGCTTGGGATTAACGGTGACATCACTATGCATATCATTAGTTCTCTTTCTTCTATGGATGAGACTAGTAGGTTATTTCTATAAGCGGTTGTAGAGGCAATAGAAATTATGCATGCACTGCCCACATATAATTTATCTTGCTCTAACAAGTACACACATACTTTATTTCTACCTTTTATTTCCATCAGATGTTTTTGCATAGCTACAGGTGAAACCGAACGCCCTAGGCCCTCTCTCTCTCCATCATCGACAACAACAAAAAGACACAAGATACTGATCTGGTGAAAACACAAAAGGAATTCTAAAACTCCCGAAGGTCTGTTAAAGTAACTTCACTACGCATTCGCTTCCCGTAGATTCGATAGCCTAGGTCTACTAGGGAAAAGAGTTGTACTACATCCGTAATCCGGATCAAAGGTATCAAGAGCTTCTCTTGAGGAAAAGTTTGAGACTATCAAGGAGTCACATAACAAGATTGTGGCTAAACTAATAAAAGAATGTCATCACACTATTGCTAAAGTTAAGAAACTTAAAAAGGAAAAGGTTGAATTTGGGGTTGCTCATGCTAGACTAACCAAGAAGCTAGAGCGCGTTGGACTCCAAATTCTTTCCACGCTTGCTATGGTTCGAATCCACCTCAGAACGAACAATGAATGAATGTGGGCATTCAACCAGGTAAGCATGTGCCCATGAAAGAAAGGACTAGGGAGGGATTGAGAGAAGCTTTCACATTGGAAAATGAAAAAAGCATATTGATGGCTCCAAAATAACCATCTTCTACCACGTTTAAACATTTAGTCAAGCAATTGACAAGAAACTCTCAATCCTTGCTACTAATGACTAATAATTGGAAAGATATGCAAAACCTTTCTTTGAATTGTGTTGTGCAGGAAATATTGCTTTTTAATGCGAAACCACTGGTATGAGAAGGGCCCGCCCGTACCGTCTGCCCGTGCCTTGTGGCGATGGCTTCATCTTGTCAAAACCTACAACTTTCGTGAAGACGCCTATATATTTTGATGCTCCATCCGCCAGCCAGAGAGACGCCATTCTCAGATTACATCACAACACCACCAAAGGAGATCCATGCCATTGTTCATCCATTTTTCATCACTTCCATCATCCATCCCCTCCATTAGCCATAGCCATTGCTTTGTACTTTAGATCTCCTTGTAATTTGGTGACTATTGTAAGAATATTTGATTTCAATCTAAGTATTTTGCATAATGTTTTCTATCCTTGATCTATTTGTTATGAGTGAGTAGTCCTCACGGGCTGCGTGTTGGGGAGAAACCTTGCAGCAATTATGTGCATCTAACTCACGGTAGTATTGTGTTTTGTATGCAATAGAGATTTGTATATTTTGTTTCTTTGTCTCTTGCCTCGATCTATGGACTTATAGGTACCCAAGATCCCATAGATTGATAAAGGCTTGAGGTGAGATACTTGGCTAGCGGTGATCTCATAGGAACCCTAGTGATAGAAAGGGTAGTATGGTCTTCGTTTAGCGACCCATTCGGGATCACAACAACATCATCACTTAATGCTTTGATCTGTGTTTTACACTTAATAATCGTTTGTAGCCCGTTTCTTCGTGGTGCACTCGGTTGGATTAAAAGACTATTGCTATGCCCGTTGCATCACGGGGGCTCTAGTATATCAGGATGTGATGCCCACAAGAGATTATCCATATTCAACCATTACACATGATTGTTCTTATTATTATCTTTTATCCTATATGATGTGCAGTTGTAGGTGGATCTTCAAGCCCGACCTATCTCCATACATTGATTCAAGCCATTATAAAAGTAAACTAGATTGGTCCGATAAACTAAGGTAAAACAAAGAGACAAAGTCTTGTAGACGTGTCCTTTTTATTTCCTTTTAGCATCGATTTCCAAGGTTTGATTAAACCTAGGTCTTCTAGGTAAAAAGCTATTATACTTCATCTGTGAATTCAGATCGAAGGTATCAACCCTTTTTCCAGCACCATTGCCAGGAAGCAATTTCGCTATCCGAGTGAGGTCACTAGCAACCTTGTTTTTAGTTTTATTATTAGTTTGTAGTTCATTTCTTTTTATTAGTTTACTTTCTTGTTATCTATTTGAAAACCCCAAAAAACTAGTTACTTTTTATTTGTTTTCTTTACTTGAAAAATTACAAAAATTATAAGAGCCATGGCTCAAAAGAGACTTGGGGAGTATGCTACTTCCACTAATGATTTTATTCATTCACCTATCACTCTGCCCGCTGTTGATGTGGAAACCTATGAAATAAAGCCTAAACTTTTAAGTTTGGTTCAACAAAACCAATTTGGGGGCTCATCTTCTAAGGATTCGGGTTTGCACTTAAACACTTTTAGTGAAATTTGTGACATCATGCGTATTAAGGATGTAGATCCAAATGCTGTTAAATTAAGATTGTTTTGTTTCTCTCTTAGAGGAAAGGCTAAGGATTGGTTCGTAGCTCTACCAAAGGGCACTATCAAATCTTCGAAGGAATGTACTAATTTGTTTATGACTAAATTCCCCCCCCCCAGCTAAAACTATGCAGCTAAGATCCAACATTACAAGCTTTAGACAAGAAGACCGTGAGCCACAAGCGCTTGCATGGGAAAGGATGAAAGAAGCCTTAATGAACTTTCCTAGTCATGGGATGGAAGAATGGCTTGCATTACATTTGTTTTATAATGGTCTTAACCCAATGTCTAAGTCTATGCTAGATACTACAGCAGGAGGAACGATCATGGGAAAGCAAGTGAGTGTTGCAAAGAAATTACTTGATGATATGCAAAATAATCATGCCCAATGGCATGTGGAGAGAACCTGGAAGAGAGTAAGTTCAATTACAGAGGTAAATAATGAAGAGCTTACATCTAAGGTAGACGAGCTACTTAATATAGTAAAGGGTAAATAAGATACCCAAGTTAATGCTATCGCTACCGATATTAATGATGTCAATTTTATAGCTCGCACTCCTTTTAATCCTGCATGGAAAAATCACAATTATGCTTCTAATGTTCCAAAACATTATTCTAATCCTACAGGAGCTCCTTACAATAATTATGATAATAATTATGGAGCAAATCATGGGAATCTCTTGTTTCAGCGAACTGTTAGAACTTTTATACAATCTCAAGCCAAGCAAAATAATATGCTTATTAAAATTACGGAGAACCATGAAGGTAGTATAGGAAACTAACTAACCAAGTCTTTGCAATTAGAAATGATGTGCCGGCTCTATAGGAAAGGACAAAGACCGAGGAGGCTCAGTTGGGAAAGGTAGCTGAGAGCCAAGCTCTCATACTAGCAAAGTTTGTTAGAAAGCCCGAGCCAAATCCGGTAGAAGACCTTAAGATGATGAGGGTGGTAACCAATGAAGAAAAGCCCGGAGAGCTGGATTATAGCAATGCGCCAACACCAAAATATACCGTGGAATATCTACTAAAAGATCCATGAAGAATACTGGTATAGAACAAGGTAATGATGCTATGTACCAACAATTTATACAACAAGTAGCATCTTCGAGATTTAGAGATGGAGTATAAGAGACTAGCTAATAAGCTTCCTACTAAGCAAGATGATATATTTGAGCCCACTATTAAAGTTATGGTGGGAGTTAATGAGATATCCGCACTTTGTGATCCTTGTGCAAGCGTCTCAACAATTTCCAAAAGCCTATTTGACAAATTAAACTTGGGGCCATTTGTAACTACTAAACTGAGACTCCATCTAGTGGATTCAACTTATAAACAAGCTATTGGGATAAAAGAAAATATAGTTTGATGAAATTAAAGGTAGTCCTGCTCTTATTGATCTTATTATTGTGGACATGCCTGAAGATCCCATAGGACCTATAATTTTAGGTAGGCCATTGCTAAGAACTATCAATGCTTTAATTAATTTACATGAGGGGAATGTGAGAATAGGGCTACCATCTAGAGATCCTTTAATAGTCCACTTCCCTAGGAATAAGAAGGCCAAGCCTAATGATGACGATGATATAATTACTTTGAAAGCCAATTTCTTTTGAGTGGGCATTCCACTCATTTAACCTAAATGATTGCCATCGGGGTCAAGCTAATTGACCTTAATAAGAAGCGCTTCATGGGAGGCAACCCATGTGAAATAAAGTTTTTATTTTTGTGTTAGTCTTGTTAGTTTTGTTTTTGTTTTGTTTTTTTCTAATAAAGAGTGTTCAAGAAGAACTTTGGAGAGAGGATAAAAATAAGCTAATCCTCGATCTGTTATTTTACTAACACATGGCCTAAGAAGTATTGCTGATTTTTATGTATTATATTTGCTGTTATTTTATCCTTTGATAACATGTGCAAAGACGCACGGAGATACTGATCAAATTCTCTAAGTTTTGCAGCTCACGGGTCGTTTAACGACCAGAGGTATGGCTGAAACGGCCCGTACCGTGCGCCCGTACCACATCGAGGCATGGGAAGATAGAAATTCTGATTTTTGTCGTATGAAACAGTACTCGTAACAACCATTGGTACAATAGGACGTGCCCGTACCGCGCGCCTGTACCATACCCTCGAGCAAACCAGCAGATTGCAAGCAAAGGTAACGAATGAATAACGACCAGCAGTACGGGCTCGCGCGACCGTACCACGCGCCTGTACCAAGTGCATCGCTGAAAGGGAGTAGTCACCCTGAAGGTATGTCACCCGGTACGGGCAGGCTCCGGCTGTACGACCCGACCGTACCAGGTACACAACCGCCATAAACACGACGAGGAGGTAACCTAAAAATCTCCAAAACAAATCTTTCTCTTTCTTCTTCCTCCAAACTCCAAACCACCTATTGGATCTTCAAATTTACTCAACCTTTCTTCAATTCCTTGCACTCAATGGATCTAAGGTATGATTCTCCTCCGATCTTCAATTTATGTGTACCAAAGCTTCACTCAATCTTTCATCATTGTTAATCTAGACTTAGGTCTTATTCTTGATTTAATCTTGATATTGATCATGCTTAGTATTGTTTTGGAGGAGTTTCTTTTGTAAGTAGTGTAGAGGATCGTGTATGCTATGTTTCTATTGGATTAAAATCTTTAATTAGCATCTTTATTTATTTAGTTATTATTTATTTTTAGATGTACACGAGGATCCGTACATGTTTGATGGCTGCGGAACCTTCCACACCACCCATTGATACGTTGACCCCCGAGTCACTTGGCATCGAGTTCACCGAGGAGTTTCAGCTGAGCCGTTTCAACCGTCTCAAGCTCCGAGAAATCAAGTCCACCAAGTGGGCGTGTCCCTATATCTTGAACCAACTTGGCATTCCTATTGATTTCGATTTCCTTTGCAACAATGTTGGCTTGTATGACTTTGTTTTTCAGGATGTCGCCACGTATTGCCGCTTTACACTTGAGTTCCTCAGCACCTTGACACATACGGTGGGGTCTCACTATTGTTCTGAGGATCAAAGGCCTGGATTTGATCGCATTAACTTCCATCTTATGACTTGTGAGTACTCCTTGACGCTCGACCAATAGGCTCAATATTTTGGGTTTGCCAACAACAACATGGACATACACTCCACTACTTTTGTTTTAAATCTTACACCTTGGCAGCACTTTAATTTAATGAGAATTCATGGAAACACACCCAAGGGGAACCAAATTGATCATCCTGCTATTCATTATGTGTTTTATGTTATTGCTACTACCTTGTAGGCACGTGGTGAGTTTACTAGAGTTAATGAGGAGGACATGATGATCCTCGCAAAGGTTGCTATTATTAATTGTAACTTAATGCCAAATTTGGGCAGTCTTCTTGTTTTTTACCTTAAGCATTAGACTCTTCAACCTCGAGGACATATATGCGGAGGAGGAGTTGTAACCATTCTTTCACGCGCACTTCACATCAACCTAGGTAACATCTAACTACTGACAGGAAGTCACCGTCTCGGTCTTTCTACTCTAAGAGCATGTGGTATGGTTTCTAGAACTGATGGTAGATACTTCCTTGATATACCTAGAGCAGATCACTTGATCCTGGCTCCTTTACCTAATGGTCTATTCTCTATCGAGGATGGACATTCGCATTTTGACACGCAGGTTGAGGCAAATCTACCCCATCAAGAAATACCCATGGGAGGAGGAGGAGAAGATGGTGAAGTAGTAGAACAAGAGGGGTCCAAACAAGATGTGCATCCACCAAATTACTACACCACCTATGAAGATATCTATGAGCTCAAAGGAAATATTCAAAACATGAACAACCTCTCCATCAACCTTCCAGATGCTTCTGCAAACCTCGCCACCCAGTTCCATGATTGGAGCAGCCAATGGAACATGGGAGACTATCCACCGCCACCACAATGAGCAACAAAAGGGCTTGCAAAAGCCTTAGCTTGGGGATGTGTTCCCCCAACAAATATATGTTTGCAATAATGAGGTTGTACTCTAGCTCCTTGGGAGCTTTGAAACACTCGTTTTGGCTTGTTCCAACACTTTGCTTTTTTCGTTTGCTTTTTAGTTTGCTTTCATTTTTAGTTTGCTTTTGTTTTTCATTTGTTTTATTTTCTTAGTCCCTTGTTTGGTCACAAGTTCTTTTCTATTCTTTAATCCATATCCTAAAGAATACAAAAGGATTTTTCCGTTTTTCCTTTTTCCCGTAAATATTGATTTGCACTTTGCCTCTTTGCTTTAATATTATTATGAGAGTAATTGTTTTTGAGTTTTTAAGGAACACATCCCTATAAGAAAGAGGGTCATGAAGTCACTTATGAGAGGTATTTCCTATGTCTCCCACTTTTGAAGTTTGAGTTGTTTATCCTAGTTGGTCGATTGACTAAGATGCCATGCTAGTGGGAGTACTTTAGAGTAAAGCTTTTTATTAGTATGATGATTAATTGTTGAAGCTTTTTCTCTAGTTCTTTTAGCTAATCGAGTCTTGCTTTGAAAATAATATTACCAAACAAGTACAATAAGAAAAAGTTTGAATTTAACAACTTGTTTGATGAATGATTGTCTTGAGAGTATACCCTTGAAGATACTTAACCCCATAGATGTTTTGATATTCTTGACAACACTCATGAAAGGAGTTGTTTGATTGAAATGAAAGCTAGTGGTAATTGTGATGCATGCCAAAGCTAACCTTATGGATCAAACCGTGGTACTAGTATAAAAAGAGTGAAAGAAAAAGTTCTATGTTTCTCATGCACACCTTTGGGATTCCAACAACTCCGCTAGCTTTTGAACGATCTATGGTATAACCCCGGATTTCGGCTATGAGTTGATGACATGAGTGGCATATGTGTCAATATATGGGCAAAAGTATTGGTAATCTCAAAGGTTGTGCGAGCACTTGTAAAAGAAACAGCCAATGATCCTTGAAAGAGGAAGAAAAAAGAGAAAAAGAAAAGAGATATGTATGAACATCCACATAACAAGTCCTTGTCATGGTCTCGTTACTACTTTATGAATTTTCTTGAAAAACAATGATTGGATTAGAAGTGTTTTTGATAGAATTGATTTATTGATGTGGGTGTAAATAACACACTTCACTGTTATGCTACTTAACATGAAACTCTCTTACTCAGTTATGCTATTTAAACATCCTAGTGTTCCTTGGCAAGCTGAGAGTTAACTAGAAGAATTGGATTGATTGCTACACCTCTAGTTATTTATACTTATATTAAACTTTACTTTGATTGTCTTAACTTACCAAAGCTTGTATGGTACTCTTGACATCTCTCTAACTTTGATAAGCCTCGCAAATGAATGAAGTGCTAAGCACATATGACTACCAATCGTAAGTGAATTATTATTCTCGTTGTTTCAACTTTAAACATTGAATTCCTCATAGTTCTTTTGTTTCTTCTTGCTCGAGGGTGATCAAGGTTTGAGCTTTGGGGAGGTTGATGGCTCCAAAAATAGCCATCTTCCACCGTGTTTAAACATTGTTTTTGGTCAAGCAATTGACAAGAAGCTCTCAATCCTTGCCACTTACTACTAATAATTGCAAAGATATGCAAAACCTTGCTTTGAATTGTGTTGTGCAGGAAATCACGCTTATTAATGCGAAATCAGGAGTCATAATGAAAGTTTTTGAGGAATTCCACACGACCAAGTAATTGGGGAGTCATTCCCTGGTGTCAGCAAGTTTAATGACCACTGGTACTGTGGAGCCCCCCAGATTAATCCTCTGAGAATCCCTGGTATGCATACAACCACGATCCCATGATCAGTTAGTCGTGGCACATAACCGACAAGTATCATTACAACATCCGAGAATATACCGAATTACAAGACTTACATAAATGCCGTTATGGCTACATCAATAATCATCAGCGGAACTTCATCAAGCGTAGAGCCCGAGCCATGCCTTAACCTACAGGCAACTGACTGGGAGAACGTCTTAGCTCGCATAGTCGCCATCATCGTCCTCTTCTTGAGATCTGGCCATGTTAATAGCCAGGGACAATGCTAGTGAGTAAATTGAATGTACTCACAAACCACCTTAAGTTACAATAATAACAAGAGGATATGCATTATGGCTGTGGTAGTAGGAGAGCTCCAAGAGGGGTTATTTTCGAAATTAGTTTCTCTTGTAGATATAGAATCTAAATATCTTTGTTGAAAACTTTTTGTAAAACCATTTTGGAAACCGTTTTGAAAAGCTTTGGAAAAACATTAGGATTGGGTCACCCATTTGTTCCTTTCTTTTGGTCGTCCCACGACCAAACTCCTTCCATACCTTCCTGACCATCCCATGGTCAAAACAGGTATCCTTTCCGACCTTCCCATGGTCAAAACATTTACAAAGCCATTTCTTTTCGGAAATCCTTTTTGAAAACAAAACCAGAACCGCTCTACAGCAACCTTCCCAACCGTCCATGACCGCGTATGCGGCTATTCGAATAGATTTACACTCTGTAGAGGTTGTACACTTTACCCACACCATCCTGGTACACTACCCTGATCTTCACCGATCGTGGGTCGAGTAACCGATCAAGACTATCCGGATGTCCACTCCAATATAAGTGCCTACCCTATGAGTGTTAATCCCCTCAACACCGGGACGTCGGGCGAGGACCAACTGGAGCACTTTTTCCACCTCCCAGGTGTGCGCTTTCAATGAGGGGCTCATAGTAACGCGTGGAGGCCAGCCGACCCTTTGTTCCTTCTCCAGGTCGATGTCCCACATGGACCTTTATCGGAGAAGGCCCACCCTCCAGGGATCCCCGATCCCCTGTAGTTGTTGCGAGACAGCTTATACCAGAATAGGCAAACATCAAATCCAACCCTGTCCCATATCAGAGTAATGTGGTTGCACGGGTTAATTGTTCTAGCAAAACTGCAAAGAACCGGGTGCGTTTTCGTAAACCTTTTTCCTCCATCTTTCCTTCAGCATTTTGTAAAACAAAACCTCCTTTTTCAACATCTCTTGGGAGGTCCCACCTCGCCAAGGTTTTATCATAAAACATTTGGTAAAACTTTTACCGGGGTCTTCCCATCCTCTAGCTTTGCTTCGGCTAAATCGGGGTCTCCAAAGGGGTATGGTGTAATACTGAAGGAAATATGCCCTAAGAGGCAATAATAAAGTTGTTATTATATATTCCTTATATATGATAGATGTTTATTTTACATGCTACAATTGTATTGATCGGAAACATCAATAAATGTGTGTTTAATAAACAAAAAGGGTTCCTAGTTATGCCTCTCTTATAGACTAGCTTGTTGATTAACAAGATGATCAAGGTTTCCTGATCATGGACATTGGATGTTGTTGATAACAAGGTCACACCATTGGTGGAATGATGTGATGAACATTTATTCGAAGTATAGCATTACAATCAAGTTATTATGTTTATATTGCTATAACATCATACGAAGTAATCTTTATCCTTAGACCATGAGATCATGTTAATTGCTAACACCGGAAGAGTATCTTGATAACATCAAACGTCACACCGTAACAGGGTGACTATAAAGATGGGTTCAGTACTACGAAGGTGTTATGTTGAGGCTCATGGATCAAGAGTGGAATTTGTCAATCCAGATGACGGATAGATATACTCTGGGCCCTCTCGGTGATATCACATTAGGATAGCTTGCAAGCAAGTGATGTGATCACTAGAATGTTATATCACGGGAACGAGAAAAGAGTGCATGTCGGTAACGAGATCAAACTAGGTATGGAGATACCGATGATCGAATCTCGGACATGTAATATATCGAGAGACAAAGGGATTTAGTTACAAGCGTTAAAGGTTCTCACGATCACAGAAGTCATCGTTGAATGTGTAGGAGTCAGTACGGATCTCCAGGTCCCGCTACTGATTATTGATCGGAGAAGGGTCTCGATCATGTCTGCATTATTCGCGAACCATAGGGTGGCACACTTAAGAGTTATCGGACACCATTTTGGAGCACATATGTTTCAGACAAAAGAATTGCAAAGCGCAGGAATTGTTTCAATAGAAACCGAAAATTGTTTCGGGTGAAATTGCAGAAGGTGGTTCTGCATGTGATATTGAAATATTGCAAGGGGATATATGTGAATGTTTGTTAATTAAAGTAATTAACAAAATTCTGAATAAATTTAATAAAAAGAGTTTTATTAAATGAGAGAGCATTAAATTTGGAGAAATTTAATTGCATTTAAAGTGGAGACTTTAAAAGGGAATGTGAAGAGGCATTTTAATGTGGAGGGGTTACCACCACATGAATGGGGGAGGTGAGGGGTCACCCCCCCATGCGCCGGCCATGGAGAGAGGGGGCACCCCCTCCTCCTATAAAAGGCCACCCATTCCCTCCTTCATCCTCACACCTCCTCGTGAAGGATCTCTCTCCCCCTCTAGAATTATTCCCCCATGGTCTCGGATTAGCGAGATACATGTTCCTGGTGGCATTTCGTCTGGAAGGAGTTGCTGCTTCCGCTGGATCACTGGAGCGAGGAGGTGGAGGTTGTCCGGTGGCTTGAACGTGTGTGCGAGTATGGATGCGCTGCTGAGTTGCGGCGCTCGGACTTCCTCACGATCTTGAGATCGACAAGTGTACGACTACATCAACCACGAGTTCCTACTCGTTAACAAAGCTCGTTGTCTACGAGGGTAAGTTCTTGTTGGATGTATGTCCACCCATTGCTTTGTACCTAGTAGATAGATCTTGGCATGTAGTTCACACCGTAGGAAAATTTTAGTTTTCTATGCTGCGGACCCAACAGTGGTATCAGAGCATGATCTATGCGTAGGTGCTTAGCATGGGTAGTACACATATGTTGATATGTGGGCGATGATGATCATGTTATTGCATCTTCTATGTATTTTGTATATTGGTGGCATAGTGGGATTAAGCGGCCCGGACCAACCTTACATGTCATCGTACATGAGACCGGTTCCACGACTGACATGCAACTTGTTTTGCATAAGTGGTTGGCGGGTGTCTGTCTCTCCTACTATAGTCAATATCTGACTTACAACGAGTTGCTAATAACTTAGTTATCCTTGTTGTGGTTCATGTTCGTAGGTGAGAACGGTTCTATCTCCAAAAGCCTTAAGCCACGTAAAACTTGAAATTGATAAATTAGAGGCGTCTAGTTTAGATCGTTGTTGGGCTAGTGTATTGATATGGTATTGTTGTAAGTAGATGTATGGTAGATACTCTTACAACACAGTCAACGTGTAAGTTCCATAGACCTTGGCCTTACACACAAAGGAATGATAGAGATCATACCACGATGCAAGTGATAGAGATCAAATGCATGGACCATATCATCTCACTTTACACATTAGATGTTAGCATCTTATACTGCTAGTTTGGCGTGTTTGGTAGCATTATAAGATGATCCCTCATTTAGATATCAAGATAAAAATGTGTTCTTCCTTGAGTATGCACCATTCTGTGGATCGTGTTTCGAGACATCACGTGATGATCGGGTGTACTCGAATCTACGCTTTCATAGGAACGGGTGTAAGACAGTTTTATACACGCGAATACTAAGGTTCTTACTTGGCGAGCCTAGCATGTACAGACATGGCCTCGGAACACGGACCGAAAGGTTAAGCATGAGTCATATGGTTGATATGATGCCCATATAGATGCTCGCCTTTGAAGCTATACCAACTCACGTGATGATCGGACTTGGTGTAGTGGATTTGGTTCATGTAATCACCAAAAGGACACGAGGGATGTCGTTTTTGAGTGGGAGTTCATTAGTAATTTGGATTAGTTGAACTCAATCTATCATAAACTTAGTCTAAATAAACTTTACGAATTCTGTTGTAGATGGCACCACCTGCTTTTAATTTCAATGTGTTCATGGAGAAAGAGAAACTTGCTGCGAATGGTAGCAACTTCACCAACTGGGCTATGAATTTGAGGATTCACCTCACTGCTGCACAAAAGCAATATGTTCTAGATGCGCCGCTAGGCCCCCCACCAGCTCCTGATGCCCCTGACAAGGAAAATAATGTCTATGTGACTCGTCAGGAGGACCACAACTTAGTTCATTGCGGCATACTGTATGGGCTAGAGCCAGAACTTCGAAAGCGTTTCGAAAATGGCAATGCCTTTGATACCATGAGAGAATTGAAAATGATTTTCGGTACCAATGCTGCCATAGAGAGTTATAATGCTACAGAAAAGTTCTTTAGCTGTATGATGGAGGAAAACAACTCCGTAGTGAGCACATACTCAAAATGTCTGGGTACGCCGATAAGCTTGTGTCCTTGGGAATAATGATTCCCATTGACTTAGGCATACATCATGTTCTCCAATCTCTGCCACCTAGCTACAAGAGCTTCATGATGAACTATAATATGCAGGGCATGAAGAAGTCTCTTCCCGAGCTTCTGTCAATGCTGAAGACTGCAGAAGTGGAGATTAGGAAAGAACATCAAGTGTTGATGATCAATAGGACCACCGGTTTCAAGAAGGACAAGAAAGGCAAGCACAAGGGAAAGAAGGGTGGCAAGTCAGTTGCCACGCCTAAAAAGAAACCCTGGGCTGGCCCTAAGTCGGATACCGAGTGCTACTATTGCAAGGGGTCTGGCCATTGGAAGCGCAACTGCCCCAAGTATTTGGCGGACAAGAAGTCCAGCAAGGCAAACAAAGGTATATAATATATACATGTTATTGATGTGTACTTGACTAGTACTCGTAGTAGCACCTGGGTATTTGATACCGGATCGGTTGCTAATATATGTAACTCGGTTCAGGGGCTACGAAACAAGCGACAACTAGCAAGGGATGAGGTCAGGATGCGGGTCGGCAATGGATCAAGAGTTGATGTGATCGCCGTCAGGACGCTACCTCTCCATTTGCCATCGGGATTAGTTATAAACCTGAATAATTGTTATTTGGCGCCTGCACTGAGCATGAACATTGTATCTGGATCGTGTTTGATGCAAAGTGGTCATTCCTTTAAATCTGAAAACAATGGTTGTTCGATTTATAAGAATGATATCTTTTATGGTCATGCACCTATGTTGAATGGTTTATTTCTGTTGGATCTCGATAGTAATATTACGCACATTCATAATGTTAATGCTAAAAAGATTAAACTTGATGATGATATGTCTACATATATGTGGCACTGCCGTCTAGGTCATATTGGCATTAAACGCATGACGAAACTCTATTCTGATGGACTTTTGGAATCACTTGATTTTGAATCATTTGATACATGTGAGCCATGCCTTATGGGCAAGATGACTAGAACGCCGTTTTCTGGTTCAATGGAACGGGCGACAGATCTATTGGAGATCATACATACTGATGTGTGTAGACCAATGAGTGTGTCGGCGCGAGGTGGATATCGTTATTTCGTTACTTTCACGAATGATTTGAGTAGATACGTGTATATCTATTTGATGAAACACAAGTCTGAAACTTTTGGAAAGTTCAAGGAATTTCAGAATGAAGTGGAAAATCATCGTAATAGAAAGATCAAATTTCTACGGTCTGACCTTGGAGGAAAGTATCTAAGTTACGAGTTTAGCACACACATGAAAGAGTCTGGAATAGTTTCACAACTCACGCCTGCCGGAACACCATAGCATGATGGTGTGTCGGAATGTCGTAATCGTACCTTATTGGATATGGTTCGATCTATGATGTCTCTAACTGACTTACCTCTGTCATTTTGGGGTTATGCACTGGAAACAGCTGCATTCACTTTAAATCGGGCACCATCTAAATCCGTTGAAACGACACCGTATGAATTATGGTTTGGAAACAAACCTAAGCTGTCATTTCTTAAGGTTTAGGGATGCGATGTTTATGTGAAGAAACTCCAACGGATAAACTCGGACCCAAAGCGGAAAAATGCGTCTTCATAGGATACCCTAAGGAAACAATTGGGTATACCTTCTATCACAGATCCGAGGGCAAGGTTTTTGTTGCCAAGAATGGATCCTTTCTTGAGAAGGAGTTTCTCGCGAAAGGTGTGAGTAGTCAGAAGGTAGAACTCGAAGAGGTTATTGAACCTTCTCTTCATGGAATGGCGAGTGGCGCAGCACCGGAAGTTGTTTCGGAGTTGACTTCACCTGATGAAGAGAGAGCTAATGATAATGATCATGAAACTCCGAAAGAGGACACTACCAAACCTCGCAGGTCAAGCAGGACACGTGCAGCTCCTGAACTGTACGGCAATCCTGTTGTGAATTTCATGGTTGATGAAATGGATGACCCTACGACGTATGAAGAAGCGATGATGAGCCCGGATTCCAGCAAATGGCTAGAAGCCATGAAATCCGAGATGGAATCCATGTACGAGAACCAAGTTTGGAACTTGGTGGACTTACCTCACGACTGATTTTCAAAAGAAAAACTGATGCTGATGGTAATGTGACCATCTATAAGGCTCGACTTGTCGCAAAGGGGTTTCGACAAATTCAAGGAGTTGACTACAATGAGACATTCTCTCCCATAGCGATGGTTAAATCGGTTAGGATTATGTTAGCAATTGCTGCATATTTCGATTATGAAATATGGCAGATGGATGTCAAAACTGCGTTCCTCAATGGTAAGATTGAAGAAGAGTTGTATATGATACAACCTAAGGGTTTTGTCCATCCTAAGGATGCTAATAAGGTATGCAAACTTCAGCGATCCATCTATGGACTGAAGCAAGCATCCCGAAGTTGGAATCTCCGCTTTGATGAGGTGATCAAAGAGTTTGGATTTGTCCAAACTTATGGAGAGGCTTGTATTTACAAGAAAGTGAGTGGGAGCAATGTGGCATTTCTGATATTATATGTGGATGACATATTATTGATTGGAAATGATATAGATCTTTTAAACAGTGTTAAAAGTTATCTAAACAGCAAATTTTCAATGAAAGACCTGGGTGAAGCGTCATATATATTAGGCATTAAAATCTATAGAGATAGGTCAAGGCGCCTAATTGGGCTATCGCAAAGTACATACCTTGATAAGATATTAAAGAAGTTTAATATGGACGAAAGTAAGAAGAGGTTCTTACCTATGTTGCAAGGCAAGACATTGAGTAAGACTCAAAGTCCGGCTACGGCGAAAGAAAGAGAGATGATGGATAAGATCCCCTATGCCTCGGCCATAGGCTCTATTATGTATGCCATGCTATGTACAAGACCGTATGTGGCACATGCTATTAGTTTGACTAGTAGGTACCAATCTGATCCAGGTTCGGAACACTAGATAGCGGTAAAGAACATCCTCAAGTACTTGAGAAGAACTAAGGATATGTTTCTTATATACGGAGGTGAAGAAGAGCTAGTCGCTAAGTGTTATGTCGATGCTAGCTTTGACACCGATCCGGATGACTCTAAGTCTCAATCCGGATACGTATTTCTCTTGAACGGAGCAGCAGTTAGTGGGAGGAGTTCCAAACAACCTATGGTGGTTGGATCAACGACGGAGGCAGAATATGTTGGTGCTTCAGAAGCGGCGCAGGAAGCAGTTTGGATGAAAGAGTTCATTACGGAATTGGGTGTGGTTCCTAGTGCGTTGGACCCGATGGTGATCTATTGTGACAATAATGGAGCCATAGACAACGCAAAGGAACCGAGGTCTCACAAGAATTCCAAACATATTAAGAGCCAGTTTCACTCCATCCGCGAGCATGTCAAGGATGGAGATATAAAGATTTGTAAAGTACACACAGACCTAAATGTAGCAGATCCGTTGACTAAAGTTCTCCCTAGGGAAAAACATGATCAATACCAGAACTCCATGGGTGTTAGATTTATCACTATGTGAACTAGATTATTGTCTCTAGTGCAAGTGGGAAACTGAAGGAAATAGGCCCTGAGAGGCAATAATAAAGTTGTTATTATATATTCCTTATATATATGATAGATGTTTATTTTACATGCTAGAATTGTATTGATCGGAAACATCAATACATGTGTGTTTAATAAACAAAAAGGGTTCCTTGTTATGCCTCTCTTATAGACTAGCTTGTTGATTAACAAGATGATCAAGGTTTCCTGATCATGGACATTGGATGTTGTTGATAACAAGGTCACACCATTGGTGGAATAATGTGATGAACATTCATCCGAAGTATAGCATTACGATCAAGTCATTATGTTTATATTGCTATAACATCATACGAAGTAATCTTTATCCTTAGACCATGAGATCATGTTAATTGCTAACACCGGAAGAGTATCTTGATAACATCAAACGTCACACCGTAACAGGGTGACTATAAAGATGGGTTCAGTACTACGAAGGTGTTATGTTGAGGCTCATGGATCAAGAGTGGAATTTGTTAATCCAGATGATGGATAGATATACTCTGGCCCTCTCGGTGATATCACATTAGGATAGCTTGCAAGCAAGTGATGTGATCACTAGAATGTTATATCACGGGAATGAGAAAAGACTGCATGTCGGTAATGAGATCAAACTAGGTATGGAGATACCGATGATCGAATCTCGGACATGTAATATATCGGGAGACAAAGGGATTTAGTTACAAGCGTTAAAAGTTCTCACGATCACAGAAGTCATCGTTGAATGTGTAGGAGTCAGTACGGATCTCCAGGCCCCGCTGCTGATTATTGATCGGAGAAGGGTCTCGATCATGTCTGCATTATTCGCAAACCGTAGGGTGGCACACTTAAGAGTTACCGGACACCATTTTGGAGCACATATGTTTCAGACGAAAGAATTGCAAAGCGCAGGAATTGTTTCAATAGAAACCGGAAATTGTTTCGAGTGAAATTGCAGAAGGTGGTTCTGCATTTGATATTGAAATATTGCAAGGGGCTATATATGAATGTTTGTTAATTAAAGTAATTAACAAAATTCTTAATAAATTTAATAAAAAGAGTTTTATTAAATGAGAGAGCATTAAATTTGGAGAAATTTAATGCATTTAAAGTGGAGACTTTAAAAGGGAATGTGAAGGGGCGTTTTAATGTGGAGGGGTTACCACCACATGAATGGGGGAGGTGAGGGGTCACCCCCCCCATGCACCGGCCATGGAGAGAGGGGGCACCCCCTCCTCCTATAAAAGGCCACCCATTCCCTCCTTCATCCTCATACCTCCTTGTGAAGGATCTCTCTCCCCCTCTAGAATTATTCCCCCATGGTCTCAGATTAGCGAGATACATGTTCCCGGTGGCATTTCGTCTGGAAGGAGTTGCTGCTTCCGCTAGATCGCTGGAGCGAGGAGGTGGAGGTTGTCCGGTGGCTTGAACATGTGTGCGAGTACGGATGCGCTGCTGAGTTGCGGCGCTCGGACTTCCTCACGATCTTGAGATCAGCAAGTGTACGACTACATCAACCACGAGTTCCTACTCGTTAAGAAAGCTTGTTTTCTATGAGGGTAAGTTCTCGTTGGATGTATGTCCACCCGTTGCTTTGTACCTAGTAGATAGATCTTGGCGTCTAATTCACACACCGTAGGAAAAATTTTGTTTTCTATGCTGTGGACCCAACAAATATACCATCTATTCTACTAGGGACAAGTAGGTATCACAAGGGGGTTATACTTAATAGTACGATAGTGTAGTAATTCGGAGGAGCCAAACCACTACCATGTATACATCAACATATAGTAAACCGATGCAGTTTTAATAAAACAGTAGGTAAAACATGCATGAGTAAAACAGTAGGACAAGGCTTATGAGCAATAAGGTGGCTTGCCTGTGATCAGCAATATGGCATAAATGTCCCTGGACTTCTTCTTTAGAAAACCCAGAATAACAATATCAATAAAATTACCACTTCTCCTGCTCTCCGATTTCATCGCAACTATCGCCGTCCAGACAGCATATGCAATCAAACCAGGCCACAATCAACATAAGGCAATGCAAGCATCAATACAATATAGCAGACAAACATACCACTCATTACTCAATTCAGTAGGATTTGAGAGGATTGGATTTAGGAGGTTGAGATGGCCTTGGAGAAAGGGATGAAAATCTCTTAGGATTTAGAGTCTGGAAACTACCTAAGAGATGGATTTTTTAACAAGACCATATTATGTATGGTACCATTGTATAACATGATACCAACAGATAGGTATTGATAAGATGAAACCAACAAAAGTGTTTTCACTAATTTATCACTTTTATTGAAATACTTATGAATATTTTAGAGCAAAAGGCTCTGGTTTTAGGAAGTAATTCACCAGAAAAGTTCTGGAGCTCCAAAAATTATTTCCTTGGATGGTTAGGTAGGGATTGATATATTTTTTCACTAAGAGTTGGAATGAAGTCAAGATAATTACCATAATGCCCTCAGGAAATTCCCAAAGGCAGTTCTATAGGAAATTTGTCTTTTTCACCAGATTAAATCTACAGCAGCTATTGATATGACACCAAGGTCACCTGGTAGGTACTTTCAGTACCTTTCTGTAGAAATTGGAATCAACATTTTTGGAGTAGCAGAACTACTGTAGTGAATTTAGAGGTGAATAAACCATGCACATAATAGTTTAATTCACAAGAATTCAATTGGGGCTTAGAAAATTATGGGCTCCTGGGTTTTGATAGATATTGATGGTCCACTAATCTAGGAGTTGGAAATAGCCTAATAGGTGTTGTAAATATGCCTAGGGAATTTTCTAAAGTCAGATTGTGACTGTTTTTGTTATTTTTACTATAGGAGGTCAAAAGCTCCACTTGGATTGAGGCCAATTCCATGGGTTAGGTATATTAAGCATCTACCAGAGACAATTGGGTTTTCTCCATTTGGAGTTTTAAAACTCCTTGAGAATTTTATTTCCTGTATTTGATACTTTCTAGTAGCTTATTTTCCAGAAAATAATAGAAGTAAAGGTGGCCAAGGGGAGTGGTCTGCATGTTAGATAAAACATACAGGAACATGTCAAAAATTGACTCTTGGTGTAAAGAGATATTTTTCATTTTTATTTTGAATTAAACGGTGTGGCTTTTCTACAGATCTCTAATTATCCAAAATAAAAAGAAAAGGGGCAGGGGTGGCTGGGCTGGATCCAGCAGGGAGGTGGGCCGCAGAGGGGAATCGGCCCATCCCGGGGGCGAGCCACGTGCGGGAGGAAGCTTAAATCCCATGCGGTGGGGCACGGCTGTCAGTCACCCAGGTGTGCAAACATGTATAGAGAGATGAGGGCTGTTGGATTAGAAGGGCGACGGACGGAGCTCATTCATCCTCCTCCTCTGGACACACCAGTAGGGAAGGAAACCCTAATAGGGTCGGGGCAGCGACGGGGGGCTCACCTAGGGGCTCGCCGGCAGCGGGGAAGGTGCGGAGGCGGCGTGGCGCTTCACGACGAGCTCAGGGATGGACGGGACGACGAGGTTCTGTTCCCAAAAAAACATCACGGCGATGGCGCTGACGTAGAAGGCTTTGGTGCTCGCCGGGCTACATGCTGGGCTCGTTCCTGGCAGGGAAAACAGCAGGGGAAGGGGTTAGAGGGGGTAGGGAACACCGCATGGTGACATGCATGGAAGGAGAGGTAGAGGGGAGAGCTCTAGGCTCGATTCTTCTAGGAGGCCGAAGTTTCTTCTCCTTCCTTTCTCGGGCAAGGTAGAGTCTGGGGAGAGGGAGAGGAGGTGCTTGGGTGGTAAGAGGGAGCAAAGGGGGCAAATGACGGGCAGGGGGAGGCACTGGGTGGCCTCTGGCCTTTTTAACCGAAGGAGAGAGGTCTATGATGGATCTAGTCCATGGAGAAGCGTGGGGAGGAGTGGTCCTCGGGGATAGGGCCTCGGGGTGGTGGAGCTTGTACTGATGAGTCAAAGAGGGCAGAGGAGTGACAGGAGGAGTCTTACACTACAAGGTTGCTTCTCCTCTACTCCACTTGGGTGTGGTAAAGAAATAGGAGGGGAAGGGCTAGGGGAAGCTAGGGAGGCTCTCAGTGGTGTAGAGGGGAGGGGAGTGGGACCATGCACGACCATAGAGGTGGAGAGGGGGTACTGCAGCTGCTGTGAAGATTTCACAAGATATGACATTTATTGGTTCTCTCTCTCACTTGCTCCAAGAGCTAATGACAAAGGGATGGCCTTGCTACAGTGTAGTGCTACAGGGATCACGACCAGGGGTGTGATGGGTGCTGGGGAAATTTGCTTGACCAGGTTGGTGAGGTTTTGTGGGTTTTTGATTTAAGGTGGATAAAAGTTCAAATCTACCATATAGAATGATCATGGTCAAGTTCTCCAAAATTTGATCTTTGAAAGATGATTTAAGGGTATTGGTAGATGGACAAGGTTAAGATACACCTCCAGAAATTATTTGAGATTTTTCAGAGGAGTTTTAGTCCACTTAAATCTATTTATTCAAAAAGTGCAGAAGTGATTTATAGAAGATCATTTGATAAATTTACTTTGGACCAGGTTGGATTTTGATGTGGTATGGTCCCAAATGTGAATACACACTTAGGGGAATTTTCCCAAGATTTATTGGAGGATAAAAGTATTGAAAACAATTATTATTCCAATTCAGCCATTTAAGAAAAAGGGCAAAAAGAAATAATAAAGCTCTTCAAAAATATTTATTTTTGAAGTGGGAAGATGGGGTGTGATATATGGATCTCAATTGAGCCAAAAGTTGGGGAAGTGTTTTGGCAAAAACCAAACTTTCCTTTATGGAAGGAGTTTTGGAGATTTTGACTATTAAAGAGATTTATTAGATTTGGAGCCATAATAATTATGGAGAATTATTGATAAGTCTTGATGACCAGGGTATATGATCTATACAAGGTGTAGCAAGCAGTTGCAACCTTGGGATTGGAGAATCCAAGTTGATTTTGGCGGAATACACTAGATTAAGGATCTATGGTGATGTTAATTTCATACCATCAAAACATGGTGGTATCTTCGAGTTCAGATCTCCCCTTGGGGCATGGGATAGATGGATGGATAGACAAAGTGATGTACATTAACATGGTACAGAGGTTTGAGCTTGATCCTGCTTGAGCTCACCAAGACAAGCTTTCAAACTTGAAATAAAATAAGCCTGCCAAAGCATATTATCAACTAGCCTTCAAAACCTTGTGGGTTTAAACAGCTCAATGATCCAACTGGAACAAGTGAAGTATGTAATGATAGACCTATATGAGTAGAACACAACCATGCAAAGAGTTGGTCCATAGAAGGTTGGATTGTGGTGTGAGCTTCTATCAAAGTAGGCATGCTAACTAGATTTGCAGGAAAAGTTATTTTCTTGCCTGCAAAACCATCAAGAACAAGTGGGTAGGAGGATGATCTACTCAAGGGAAAGAGTGGAACTTGGTAGTACTTAGGATGTTTAACAAGATGGTTCAAGTGAATTACCAAAAGTGCACAAGGGTTGAGAAAGGGAGGCATTCAGAAGGGTGATGTTGGAAACAGATTTCCAGACAGCCAAATTTGGCAGATTTAGGGATTTTGACTAGAATGTGGGTGGTGATGATTTTGATGGGTGGTAAGGTACCAAAGCATCATCAAGTGGTTTATGTTGAAGTGTAGATTGAGTAGAAAGTATTCCTTGCTTGATATTGGTCCTCATTGACTTGGAAACTTCTAGAAGGGATATCTTCAGAATTGATCTGGTTAAGGGTTTTAGATGATCACTTAGTAGCTAGGGATCAGATCCAGATTGTATTCTTCCTTAGGGTGGGATGATTTGGAACATCTTGATCCTAGTGATGAGCTCCTAGAGTAGCTCATACTATTTCTAAGCAATCAAGTCAAGCAGCAGATCATGGCAGCTCATCTTACAAACAATCAACTACTACTAGGGTTACCATCAAGCTTAGCTTGAGTTAAGGACGGTTATTTTGAAATAGGTTGGAGTTTGAATAATATGAGAGTCCTTGGTATCTCTACCAAGAATAGAATTTAAATGTTTTGGGAAGAGGTTTTGGGAAAACTAGAGATAAGATTAGTTGAGGGTTCTGTCTTGAAAACATAAGGAGGTTATATTATATAACTCTCCATAGTTTTATAAATAGAAGGTACTAAAATAGTTTTAGTTACATAAGCACCTTGGCTCATGTTTTGAAATGGCAGAACATTTGAGAAAATGTAAATTGAGCCAGGATAGTTTTTGGTAGATAGCTTTTGTCAACTGATGGTGAGGTAAGGAGTAGTATATGGTATAGACTCACATGCACAAGTACAACGAACAACAATCAAACACAGCACCAAAGAACAAGAAAAAGTTTTTGTTCCCCCTGATTTTTGCATTCTAGACAACTAATCAGGGTTGCTGAAATTGGGATGTTACAGACCTTTCCCCCTTAAAAGAATCTCATTCCGAGATTCGAGAGAGTAAGGTTAGGGGATTTTGAGTCGGGTTGATACTAGGTGTCTTACGCATACTATCTTATGGACTCCGTCTTTGGGAAGTGGCTACTCTGTCATGAAGTTGCTTTAGTCTTTCGGGATGTACGGAGAGTTGAGCAGAGTCTAGTTCTGATTTGCGAGGGATGACCTTATTTTCCTTCCGGACTCTATATCTCGAGGGCTTAGACTGGGCAGACTACCTCAATGCTGAACTTCACGAAGTACTCTTCGGAGGGTAGAATCTATGGTTGGGAGTATCTCTCTCTAAGGTTCCACGGCTCTTCCTTATGGGCGTAGCATATCCTAATTAACGATTTTTGGTTCGGGATTCCTGAGTTTGCTTTCGCGAAGGTTTAATCTATTTTGGTGGGAAAGATGTAGTCTTTCCCCCTTAGGATTAGACTAGGGGTAGATCAGAGAGTTGACTTAGTCCTTTCTTCTTGGAGTCGTGGATGGATGGGTTGAAGACTGGCGTCACTCTTTCACCTAGAGTTGGAATCTTTTGTAGATGTCAGTGAAGGTGGGGGGGTTCCTACGGGGCTTATATACTACGATTATTCGTACTTAGCCTGTTGGAGTCTCAATTTCTCTAAGCGATTAGAACTGAGCGGTTGGCGATACTGTGGCCCTCCGGTGGGTCTTCAGCTGGAACGGCAGAAGGTCTTCGTAGGATCTTTAGTTAGTTTCTCCTCTGATGACCCACGAGTAGCCACTTTGGCGGAAAGACGTCGGAACTGGGGATCCTTTCTGAAGTATCTTTCGGTAGACAGTCTTCTGGAGATTGAGTGGAAAGACGTATTCTTTCCTCCTAGAGCTTTACTAAGGTTCATCGAGAATGGTTTGGAGCTTCTATCTTGGAAGGCTGTCTTGCTGTTAGCGGGAGGTTGTATCTTCCCGGAGTCTTGAGCTGAGGTCTTCGAGCGACTCCTTATTTTATCAACCTTGGCGGGGGTGGATTCTTAATGAAGCTTTAGGGAGTTAGCTCAGCACAAGTTAGCGGCTAACAACTCTCTTGCTAGTCTTCGGACAAGGCAGGGTAGCTAACGTCATGGGGAACATCTTCACCTGAATTCTTTGTGTTGCTTTTGCTCGATGGTGGAGTAAACTCAAGGTCTTCATGCATCGTTGTCTTCAGGGAACTAAAGTATTATGGTCTTCTGGTGAGGGACTTCCCGCTGGGTTGAGTAGAGTCGACTAGAGTAGTTAGTCTCCTGAGGTGGTTGGAAAGTCCAATATACCGGAGGTCGGCGTAGTTCGGTCTTCACTTCTTGTCTTGGTAGACGTCTCTGGTGGTTTCTTGTGAATATTGCGGATCCTTCGGTGGTTGACTTCCGGCTTCAATGGAATTCTTTCTGTAGTAGGCTAAGGAATAAGGGAGTGTGGTGCTATTGACAAGTCTTGCGAGGTGAGTTTGACGGGTATGCCGTCCTGCTGAGGCGAAATCTTCGAGTTGATTCTGTCTTGACGATGTCGAACTCCTGGTTCTTGCGATGCTCTTCCTCTCATATACTCTCGAGGTTAGTCTGGGTCTCATTAACGACATCTAACACAAGGGTTTCCTGAGTTATTAGGTGGGTTATCGCTCCTCGAGTCACATTTTTAAGAAGGTCAAGGCAAACCAGAACATACAAACCAGGCGAACAGAGCGAGGGGATCGCAATGTCCTCGGCAAACAACACATATCAAGAAACACAGGATGCACTTAGGCAAGCAAACACGATCAACGCTAGGGACCAAGGAGTTAACTACTCGCGATGTAGGGGAATCCTAGTCTTAGGACTTATTGATCCTAGAGCTCACGGGATTGAGGTTTGGGTCACTGTCTTGCGAATGAAGCCTTCGTCGGGTCATCGGAGGCTTCTCGGTAGTGTAGTACTTGATTTCTTCGAATTATGAGGATTCTGCTGATAGAGCGATATTGTAGTCCCTCGTGTTTGCTGGTGGTTGCTTGTCTTCATCTTGTTCTCATCGTCTTCACCGGGTTCTAGATCCTAGTTGTTTAAAATCCGTAGTTTTGAAGTTTGGACGAGAGTTAGAGGAAATCATTTTCGAAAGCATTTGCTTAGAGTAAGGGAAGAAGTAGAACTTTTTGAAATTCATTTAGAAACTAGTTTTCGAAAGCCAGGGTTTTCAAAATAAGGTTCATGTCTAGCGACCATGCTAACTAAGGTGCTCCTACAGTCAGGATGGCTCTGATACCAAGTCTGTGGGGCCCCTGGATTAATCCTCCGAGAATCCCTGTTATGCATACAACCACGATCCCATGATCAGTTATTCGTGGCACATAACCGACAAGTATCATTACAACATCCGAGAATATACCGAATTACAAGACTTACATAAATGTCGTTATGGCTACATCAATAATCATCAGCGGAACTTCATCAAGCATAGAGCCCGAGCCATGCCTTAACCTACAGGCAACTGACTGGGAGAACGTCTTAGCTTGCATAGTCACCATCATCGTCCTCTTCTTGAGATCTGGCCAAGTTAATACTAGGGACAATGCCAGTGAGTACATTGAATGTACTCGCAAACCACCTTAGGTTACAATAATAACAAGAGGATATGCATTATGGCTGTGGTAGTAGGAGAGCTCTGATACATTGCAAATGTATCTATAATTTTTGATGTTCCATGCTTGGTTTTATCCACTTTCTTGTGTTTTGTTCCAACTTTGGAGTACTTTTCATATGATTTCTTGGACTAACCTATTAACAAGAGCCACAGTGCCAGCTGCCTATTTTCTGCTGTTTTTGGTTCCAGGAAAGTCAGAAAATGAATATTCTCGGAATTGGACGGGACAAAAGCCCAAGTGCCTATTTTTCCGGAAGTCATCAAGTGCCAGAATATGAGACGGAGAGGGGCTACGGGCCACCACACCACCTGGCCGCGCGGCCAGGCCTGGCCCGCGCCAGGGGGTGGTGTGGCATCTCTTGGCACCCCCTCGGCATCTCCTTCCGCCTATATATTGCCCTCGGGACGTAAACCCTCAATACCCGATCAAAAATCCACGAAAGAGTCTGTAGCCGCCATCATCTCCATCCCTAGATCGGGAGGGATCTGAAGCTCTTCCCGGCACCCTGCCGGAGAGGGGAATTCACCCTGGAGGCCTTCTTCATCACCATGCAAGCCTCCGGTGTGATGCGTGAGTAGTTCATCCTTGGACTACGGATCCATGTAGTAGCTAGATGGCTGGTTCTCCTCCTTTGTGCTTTCATGTCTAGATCTTGATCATGAACGGAGCTCACAAGATCTAAACATGAAAGAACAAAGGAGGAGAACCAGCCATCTAGCTACTACATGGATCCGTAGTCCAAGGATGAACTACTCATGCATCACACCGGAGGCTTGCATAGTGATGAAGAAGGCCTCCAGGGTGAATTCCCCTCTCCGGCAGGGTGCCGGGAAGAGCTTCAGATCCCTCCCGGTCTAGGGATGGAGATTACGGCGGCTACAGACTCTTTCGTGGATTTTTGATCGGGTCCTTAGGGTTTTTGTCCCGAGGGCAATATATAGGCGGAAGGAGAGGCCGAGGGGGTGCCGGGAGCCACCACACCACCCCCTGGCGTGGGCCCAGCCTGGCCGCGTGGCCAGGTGGTGTGGCCGGCCCCTGTCCCTTCTCTGTCTCATATTTTGGCACTTGATCCCTTCCGGAAAAATATGCACTTTGCCTTTTGTCCCGTCCAATTCCGAGAATATTCATTTTCTGACTTTCCTGAAACCAAAAACAGCAGAAAACAGGCAGCTGGCACTATGGCTCTTCTTAATAGGTTAGTCGAAGAAATCATATGAAAAGTACTCCAAAGTTGGAAAAAACACAAGAAAGTGGATAAAACCAAGCATGGAACATCAAAAATTATAGATACATTTGCAATGTATCAACATCCCCAAGCTTAACTCCTGCTCGTCCTCGAGTAGGTAAGTGATGAAAAGAAAGAGTAATTTTTGAGGTGACATGCACCATCAAAGACTTGATCAAAGTATTTGCAAAACATTCAAAGCTAGGATCATAGTACTTTGATCATAACATGAAACACAAAGTTCTAGCAATAAGCAAAGAAACTATGATGCAACATGAAGAGGCACAAACAAAAGATTCATGAATAACAATGCTTTGCAAGACGTTTGTTTGTTTCACATAAAGAAAACATAGCATAATAGTATTCAGCTTGTCCCTCAATAGAGTAGCAAATATAAATGTGTAGGACACCTTCAAAATTCATAAGAGTGACTAGATACAATAGTTTCAAACAAGCAATAACAAGTTATGCATCAATCAACTAGTCTTGGGACAATGCACATAGAACTAAGAATGGCCACTATGCTCTCAAAGTAAGTGCATAAAGATAGAAGGTGGAGACTCAATATAATGGTGGAAGAAAGGCCTTTTGTAAAAGGAAGTAGGGATTCATGTCTCATAAAGAGCTTCCAAATATTATGGTACTTATAGCTTTCAACTCTCATTGCCCCTATCATAAGCATCTTGAAGGTGATTAAGGTTAAAGTGGCACAACTAAGAGGATATGATTGACAAGTTATAAACCGAAATCTCATGCCCCTTACTTACGAAGACCGATCCTCATGCTACTCAACTTTAGTCACGAGTAAGCTCTTGTCATTGTAAGTATATGTGTATCATTAAGAACTGCCAACGGGGTACCCCTTGCACATGATACGGGAGCATTCCCATAATCAAAATGACAAGGCAAGCACACAATGAGCATCTCAGCGATCTTTTTATTTGCTATTTGCATAGGTTTTTATTGAGGATGCTTCATAGAGTGCTCATTATGGTGATGCTGCAAGTTTCCACCATGATTAGTCATGGCTTAGGCTAGCGGCCCAGGCGTTTCTCTAACACATATACAAACTCCATGATCTTACAAGTTCCACTTTTATTTCACACCGCCGGGATCCATAAGCAAAAGAACATGATATCAACGGGGTACAAAGTACAAGTGCAATGTTGAAAGCATTCCCCATGAAACATGGTTCTGCTAATTTCTACTTACAAAGCGCAAGCATATACGCACCAAAGAAGGACCCAATGGTTCAAGTTTATTAGAGGCAATAAAGTAAAGTGTGCCATCAAGTTCATGACAGCTTTAATCACTAGTTTTCTCATAACAAGTGGAAGGTAAACAAAAGCATGAATATACTTGGAATAGCATAAGCTAGTAGGTAGGTATGGTGGACTCTTTGGAATAACTTGGTTTAGGGAGTTGGATGCATGAGTGGAACTCATACTTTGTTGTGGAGGCTAGCAAAAGACTGGGAGCGACAAACTAAGAGAGCAATAATGGCCATAATCATGCAGAGCGACAAAACATCATTGATCAAAGCATAAAGTGATACTACAAGTTGAAATATAAAGGATCATAAAGGCTATGGTGACTTGTGACAGTCATAACATGGTGTGAGCTTGTGCCAAGTCAACCCAAATAAAGCATCAAAGGAGAATACCACTATATTATGCTTTAATATGCTAAAACAACGCATGATTCATCCAAGGCACATTAAGCAATCTCAATTGTTTATAACAAGTCATGATACAGCAAAGAATACTAAGCATAAAGCCAAAACAATATCAAGCACGGCATGACAAAGCATAGCCACAGTCAAAAACGAGCTCTTTTTACCACATAAGCATGAGCTTTCCTACTCTTTACCAAACCAAACCAAAGTAATTGCAAACCAATGTATGAAAGATGGGGTCCAACCAACTTATTCAGAAAACTAAGCAAACCAAGCAAACTAAAAACCAAAACCAAAACGAAAAGGAAGACGCTCCAAGAAAAACACAACTGTGCATGAAACAATAAAAATGAAGCGTTTGGAAAAAACCTGGAATTTTTATTGATGAAGAAGGGCATGCCTTGGGCATCCCCAAGGTTTGACGCTTGTAATTCTTGGATATTTCTTGGGGTGACACGCGTGGCATCCCCAAGCTTGAGCTTTAGTCCATCCTTCATCTCATTACTCATTCCTTCCATACACCTAAAATTTTTCCTTCATACAAAACTTCACACAATCTCATTAGCAACATTAGTGCACTTAAGATAAATAAGTCTCAAGGTTCAGTTCTAACACCAAATAAACTTCCATTAGAACACTAGCTACTGTAGCACTTCCCTCAAAAATCTCAATTCCCCAAAGGAACTCAAGAAGGAACTAACAAGAAGCAAATGCAGAAAATGGCAGAAATCTGTCAAAACAGACCAGCAGGTAAAGACGGATTTTTTCGAAGACCTTCTGTTGCTCAAATCAAAAAGTGTTGAACTAATGAAAGTTAGATAACAACCTGGGGCAGAAGCACAAAAATTACAGCTCAATCCGACATACAGAGCTCTCTCAGGAATTTTTACGGTGAAGCACAAAAATCTGTTTCGGGACAGCAACTTTCCCAATCATTACTTTTCTCTCATTAGAGGTTACTCTTGGCACAAAAAGAAAATAAAAAGGATAAGGAGAGGTTATTACAGAGGTAATAACTTCCAAGGCTCAACTAAAACTCTTGGGTTATCTCCCAACAAGTACTTTTCTTTAACGCCTTTAAGTTAGGCATAAGAAGCAAAGAAAGAATCAAGTGTTCTCAAATGAAGAAGCATTAAGACCAAATTTTGTTTTCATAGGAGAAGCAAAATAAATCTTTTATCTCTTTTTAGGGAAGTGTTCTATACCTTTCTTGAGTGGGAGTTGATATTTAATGGTGCCTTCTTTCATATCAATGATGGCACCAACAGTTCTAAGAAAAGGTCTTCCCAAAGTAATAGGACAAGAAGCATTGTATTCAACATCCAAAACATAGAAATCAACAGGGACATAGGAATCGTTAACCATAATAAGGACATCATTAAGACTCCCCGTGAGTTTCTTTTTAGTGTTATTATCAAGTGGGACATTCAAATAGCAATCTTCAAGAGGAGGCAAATCAAGCATATCATAAATCCTTCTAGGCATAATAGAAACACTACTATCAAGATCACACAAAGCTTTGAAATCAAAGTCATTCACTTTCATATTAATGATGGGTTCCCAACCATCTTCTTGATTTATAGGAATAGAAGCTTTAGGTTTCATCTTTTCTTCTTTAATCCTTATGAGAGCATCGGTAATGTGTTTTGTAAAAGCCATGTTCATAGCACTAGCATTAGGACTTTTAGCAAGCTTTTATAGGAACTTAATAACTTTAGAGATATTGCAACCATCAAGATCAAAATCAACTTTATTCATCTAAAGTAGTAGAACTATTACTAGCCTCAACACTAGTGGTGGTAATAGTAGAAATACTAATGTTTCTAGCAATTTCATCTTCTCTTTCCCACTTAACATGTAATTCACCTAATAGTCTAACATTTTCATCAATTCTTACTTGTATAGCATTAGTAGCTGCAAAGGGATTCTCATTAGTTTCAGGTTTAGCAGCCATTTTATTCAAAGTAGTTTGAGCTTCAGCTAAAGATGCTATATTTCTTTCAGCATTAGAGAGTTTTTCCTCAATAATTTTATTGAAAGCAGTTTGTTTACTAATAAACTCTTTAAGCATAACTTCAAGTTTAGAGGGAGCGCTCTTATTATTGTTGTAAGAATTTCCATAAGCATTACCATTGTTGGTAGGATATGGCTTATAATTGTTGTTACCAAAATTGTTCCTATAAGCATTATTACCATAAGCATTGTTGCCAAAGTTGTTATTTCTTATGAAGTTCACATCAACTTGCTCTTCTTGAGCAACCAAAGAAGCTAGAGGAACATTATTTGGATCAATATGGGCTTTCCCATTAACAAGCATAGACATAATAATATCAATCTTATCACTCAAGGACGAGGTTTCCTCAACAGAATTTACCTTCCTACCTTGTGGAGCTCTTTCAGTATGCCATTCAGAGTAGTTAACCATCATATTATCCAGAAGCTTTGTTGCAGCACCCAAAGTAATGGTCATAAAGGTACCTCCAGCAGCAGAATCCAATAGATTTCTTGAAGAATAGTTCAATCCTGCATAAAAAGTTTGGATGATCATCCAAGTAGTCAGTCCATGAGTGGGACAATTCTTTACCAAAGATTTCATTCTTTCCCCAGCTTGAGCAACATGCTCATTATCAAGTTGTTTAAACTTCATTATTTCACTTCTCATGGATATAATCTTAGCAGGAGGATAGTATTTTCCAATAAAAGCATCTTTGCATTTAGTCCAAGAATAAATACTATTCCTAGTTAAGGAATTCAACCATTCTTTAGCTTTTCCTCTCAAAGAGAAAGGAAACAATTTTAGTTTAATAATATCACCATCTATATCCCTATGCTTTTGCATCTCACAAAGTTCAACAAAGTTATTTAGATGGGAAGCAGCATCTTCATTATCAATACCCAAAAATTGCTCTCTCATAAAAAGATTGAGCAAAGAAGGTTTTATCTCAAAGAAAGTATTTTCAGCCACAGGAGGAGCAATAGGTGTGCTCATAAAATCATTGTTGTTGGTGCTAGTGAAGTCACACAACTTAGTGTTTTCAAGAGTAGTCATTTTTTTGGGTTTTCAAATAAGAAAGCAAACAAGTAAAACTAATTTTTTTGTTTCTTTTAAGAAAAAAAACAAGCAAACAATGCAAAAAGAAACTCAGCAAAACAAAAACAACATAGTAAAGAGATTGGTTATGAGGGACTCCCCTTGTGAAGATGTCCTTGACTCCCCGGCAACGGCGCCAGAAAATCTTTGCTGGCGCGTGGTTGACGTGGGAGCTTCTTCTTCTTCTTCAGCCCCCGGCAACGGCGCCAGAAAATCTTGATGCGCTTGACTTTCAACGTAGAGCTCGTTGGGAACCCCAAGAGGAAGGTACGATGAGCACAGCAGTAAGTTTTCCCTCAGTTATGAAACCAAGGTTTAATCGAACCAGTAGGAGCAAGGAAACACCCCAAAAGTGTTACTAGCTGAGCTTTGGTAGGGCGCACTACCGGTGCTAGTAGCAACGTGGAGACATGCACAACACAACCCCAGAACTTTGTCCCCAACTTGCGACGAGGTTGTCAATCCCACCGTGTTTTGCGGAAAACAATGGATTAAATGTATCGAATGGAAAGAAGTAATAGTTTGCAGAAAGTAAACACAAAGCAGTAAAACATTGTAGATTGTATGTAAAGTAAAGGACCAGGATCCATAGTTCACTAGAGGTGGCTCTCCTTAAGATAGATAACATGCTGGGTGAACAAATTACAGCAGGGCAATTGACAAACACCGAGAAAGCAATACATGCATATACTATTCATCTTGACTCCTTTGAGACTTGACTGGGCATTACAACATAATACATAGACCGCCATCCAACTGCATCTATGACTAATAATCCACCTTCAGGTTATCATCCGAACCCCCTCCAGTATTAAGTTGCAAGCAACAGATTATTGCTTTACGAACTGCGTGTAAAGTAAACAATACGATTATTCTATGAATAAAGGATTGTTGTTTTCTCCCTAGTAGCAAGAGCACATCTAGTACCTTAGACATTTCTGTCACTTCCCCAGATTACCAGAGGCATGAACCCACTATCGAGCATAAATACTAACTCTTGGAGTTGCTAGCATCTACTTGGCCAAGATAGCTACTAACAACGGAAAGCATGCAAGATCACAAATAACAAAGATATGATAGAATCAATAATCAATCTTAAATAGCATCTCAATATCCATCGGATCCCCGCAAACACAACACGTATGAATTACAAATAGATGATCTTGATCATGAACGGAGCTCACAAGATCTAAACATGAAAGCACAAAGGAGGAGAACCAGCCATCTAGCTACTACATGGATCCGTAGTCCAAGGATGAACTACTCACGCATCACACCGTAGGCTTGCATGGTGATGAAGAAGGCCTCTAGGGTGAATTCCCCTCTCCGGCAGGGTGCCGGGAAGAGCTTCAGATCCCTCCTGATCTAGGGATGGAGATGATGGCGGCTACAGACTCTTTCGTGGATTTTTGATCGGGTCCTTAGGGTTTTCGTCCCGAGGGAAATATATAGGCGGAAGGAGAGGCCGAGGGGGTGCCGGGAGCCACCACACCACCCCCTAGCGCGGGCCCAGCATAGCCGTGCGGCCAGGTGGTGTGGCCGGCCCCTGGCCCTTCTCCGTCTCGTATTCTGGCACTTGATCCCTTCCGGAAAAATAGGCACTTTGGCTTTTGTCCTGTCCAATTCCGAGAATATTCATTTTCTGACTTTCCTGGAACCAAAAATAGCAGAAAACAGGCAGCTGGCACTGTGGCTCTTGTTAATAGGTTAGTCCAAGAAATCATATGAAAAGTACTCCAAAGTTGGAACAAAACACAAGAAAGTGGATAAAACCAAGCATGGAACATCAAAATTTATAGATACATTTGCAATGTATCAGGATCCGATGGATATTGAGATGCTATTTCAGATTGATTATTGATTCTATCATGTCTTTGTTATTTGTGATCTTGCATGCTTTCTGCTATTAGTAGCTATCTTGGCCAAGTAGATGCTAGCAACTCCAAGAGTAAGTATTTATGCTCGATAGTGGGTTCATGCCTCTGGTAATCTGGGGAAGTGATAGAAATCTCTAAGGTACTAGATGTGTTATTGCTACTAGGGAGAAAACAACAATCCTTTGTTCATAGAACAATCATATTGTTTACTTTACACGCAGTTCGTAAAGCAATAATATGTTGCTTGCAACTTAATACTGGAGGGGGTTCGGATGATAACCTGAAGGTGGATTATTAGTTATAGATGCAGTTGGATGGTGGTCTATGTATAATGTTGTAATGCCCAATCGAATCTCAAAGGAGTCAAGATGATTAGTATATGCATGTATTGCTTTCTCGATGTTTGTCAATTGCCCCGCTGTAATTTGTTCACCCAGCATGTTATCTATCTTAAGGAGAGCCACCTCTAGTGAACTATGGATCCCGGTCCTTGTCTTTTACAAACAATCTACAATTCTTCTGCAAACTTTCACTTCTTTCCATTCGATACGTTTAATCCTTTGTTTTCTGCAAAACACGGTGAGATTGACAACCTCATCGCAAGTTGGGGACAAAGTTCTATGGTTGTGTTGTGCAGGTCTCCACGTTGCTACTAGCACCGGTAGTGCGCCCTGCCAAAGCACAGCTAGTAACACCTTTGGGGTGTTTCCTTGCTCCTACTGGTTCGATTAAACCTTGGTTTCATAACTAAGGGAAACTTGCTGTTGTGTTCATCATACCTTCCTCTTGGGGTTCCCAACGAGCTCTACATCATCATTGTTCCAGCATTTTTCTGGGCGCCATACTCAGAGCCATCAAGCATTTTTCTGGCATCGTTGCCGGGGAGTCAAGGACATCTTCACAAAGGGAGTCCCTCATGACCAATCTCTTTACTTTGTTATTTTTGTTTTGCTTAGTTTCTTTTTGTTTTGTTTGCTTGTTTTGTTATTGGCGCCGTCTGTGGGAATTGGGAGTGCTGATGTTGTGGCTTCTTCGGTCCCATCAACTGCGATCTACAACTCCGCAACAGCGGAGATCCGCCAGCTCTTCGGCGCATTCGACTTCACCGTCCACACGCAGGCCACTCGCCAGGCCTTCGAGTCCATGGGCGACAGAATCAGCCTGGCGATAGGGAGCTTCCGCTTCCAAGTCGGTCAGATGGGCACGCTTCGCATGCCTGATCAGCCGATGGCACCGTTGATTGCCCCAGCATCATGGTTCCCTCCATTGATCGGCACCCTCCATGAGCTCAACACCCCGACAACAGTCGAGAACATGGTAAGGGACAACAGTCGCGACTCCCATCTAAGCGATCTGGCCACTGAAGACGGAACCTATGGTTCGGGATCTGAGAGTTGTGGGAGTCGCAGCTTCCCCAATCACTTCATGTGCGCCGTCATCAACGCAGGTGATACCTCTGCCAACCGCGACAACGGTGGCAATCGCGGCAACGGTGGCAATGGTGGCAATAGCGGTAATGGTGGCAATCGCACCCTCGTCGACAATGGAGGAGCAGTTGAACCTCCAACCATACTAAATGAGCAAACCGGCGAACGTATCGTGATCAGGCTCAACGAGCAAGAATGGGCTCGCTGCCGCGAGGCCCTACGAGGCGCTCCTCTACCCTTTGGATCCCCGCAAGAACTGCTGATGGGCTATCACTGGCTCCTGAAGGAAGAATTCAAGTGCCAAGTACAAACAATCGTGCAACTCGAGGCGCGCAAATAGGCAGCAGACGATTCGAGCCTTCGTCGTGCTAGGCTCTCCTCCCATGGAGGATCCTCCTCAAAGGGCAATGAGTACCTCGCCAAGAAGAGGCAATCTCGGATGGCCCATCTCACCGAGCAAGAGCACATAGAAGCTACAAAGGTCCTCGACTTCAGCTCTATGACAGTCGACACACGGGGCAATGTGGTCCCCAAGACGCCGTAGGCTGCGGTGACAGCGGCCACCATGTACCTCCTTAACAACCAGCCGCCAGCTGGAGATCCTCGAGCTGCCATGCACCGATCTATGATCGCAGGCTTGGGATAATCGAGCCCACCCTCGACAAGGAGACAACACCAGAACCAAAAAAAGGCAAAGCGCTACTCCTCGCCCTCATCTAGCGACGACAGTCACGACCTGTCTCGACGCCGCCGCTCACGACGACACGACCGTGACTATGATGCGCGCGACAACCTCACGCAACGCAAGATTGACAAATCAAGGGCATGACGTGCTTGGTCGATTGACTCGGAAGAGGAAGATGTGGACCTCTGTGGCGCCACATGCTTCAGTAGATCCATTAGGCAAGCGAATGCCTAAGGGGTTTAAACTCCCGTTAGAGAACCCGAAGTTTGATGGCCTACAGGACCCAAAGATCTGGCTGGAGGACCACATCTCCTCCGTCAGGCTCCACGGAGGCAGTCGAAGCACGGCCATGCAATGCTTGCAGCTACAGCTGCAGGGCGCCGCCCGAGCATGGCTCAACAACCTTCGATGCGGATCCATTCGTAGTTGGGATGAGCTGGTTTACAGCTTCGTGCGCAACTTTTAGGTCACATACAAGCAACCCGCATCAATCGAAGAGCTGAGATGCTGCCAGCAAAGATCTGGCGAATCGCTACGCTCCTACATCCAAAGGTGGTCCATCATCAAGAACTCCGCAGAGAACATCTCGAAGGATCGCGCGATTGACGCATTCAACGATGGAGTCTGTCGCTTAGAACTCAGGGAGGAGCTGGGCCGCTCAAAGCCCAAGACCATCAACCACCTGATGGAGATCGCGAATCAGTGGGCCGATGGAGAAGATTCAGTGAAGAATCGCGTTCACTCCGACGAGGAGGCGGAACTCGAGCGCAGACGCGATCGCCGAGGCAAGCATCGCATGCGCATCTACAACGACCGCGACGACGTCAACATGGTCACGGCTAGCTACACCGATAGACGCGATGTTAACCGCAACAGCGGATATTGTAGCGGCGGATACCGGGACTCCAGGAAAACCACGCAAGTGTGGCAACGCCGCAATCGCAATGAGGCACTCGCCACATACATTGATGACAAACTGTCCGGGCCATGTACGGTACACTTCTACATCGACAAGCATGATGGCAAGAAGAAGTCTAGCCACCTCCTCAAGGATTGTTGCGAGTTCCTCAAGCTACATGAGGGATTGGTTCGGATGAACCGCAATGCAGTCGAAAGAGGCTATGGAGGCGCTCCAGGCGCCGTGGCACATGGCGCTCCGGCACCACCACCTGGGCCACCCCGAATGCAGTTGCACCGGACCAGCACCACGGAGGCGAACCGTACCCATGAGCCATAGGCACCATGATGATCCAAAAGGGATGCCCCTCCAATCGGGTGCAAAAGGCCATCACTCGCCAAGTCAACTTGGCCACACACTCGCCACCATCTACCATTGAGTACCTCAGTGGAAGCGAGTCATGCATCACCTTCGACAAACGCGACCATCCGCCTCAGGTACCCCGTCCAGGCCATTGCCCCCTCATACTCGAGGTGCAAATCGGAGGTTTCGACATGAGCCGCGTCTTCATGGATGGCGGAAGCGGCATCAACCTTATATTCGCAAGTACCTTGCGAGCAATGAGGATCCCTCTAACCTGCCTAGAGGCCTCGGACACAACATTCCACAGAATCGTCCCAGGAAAAGGCGTATATCCCCTGGGAAAAATCAACCTCGACGTCATCTTCGGCACGCCGAAGAACTTCCGGTGCGAGCGCATCGACTTTGAGGTCGTCGACTGGCCCTCACAATACCACTGCATCCTTGGACGTGTCGTGTTCGCTAGGTTCATGGCAGTACCACACTACGCCTACCTGCAGATGAAAATTCCAGGTCCCAATGGCGTCATCACGATCAACAGGAACTTCGAGAGATCCGACAGCTGCGATAGGGAGTTCAACAGAATTTCTGAGTCCTTCGGCATGCAGGACGAACTCGCAAGATTGAAGGAGTCGACAGACAACAGTCTGCCTCCCCTGACCGGCCAAGCTCGCCCGATTTATCCTTCGACTCATCGGTGCACACAAAGAAAGTGTAGGTCCACCCATCGGATCCCGCCAAGACGGCCCTCATCGCCAACAACTTGAGTCCCACATAGGAACTCGCCCTCTTCGAATTCCTCCGTGAGCACTGGGAAATTTTCGCCTGGTGTCCTACGGACATGCCAGGAGTTCCTAGGGAATTCGCCGAGCACGCACTCAACGTCAACCCCGACGCAAGGCCAGTCAAGCAAACAGTTCGGCGATTGTCTGAGCCACGAGCGCAGGCAGTCGGAATGGAGATCAACAGACTCCTCGACGCCAAGTTCATACGCGAGACCAAGGAAAGCACTTGGCTCGCCAACATGGTGCTGGTACCAAAAAAGGACACGGATATCCTGCGGATGTGCATGGACTTCACCTCTCTGAATAAGCACTGCCCAAAGGATCACTTACCGTTGCCACGCATTGACCAGATCATCGACTCCACCACGGGATGCGAATGCCTCTGCTTCCTCAATGCCTACTCAGGCTATAATCAGATTCGAATGAAGGAGGAAGACCAAGAGAAAACAGCGTTTACAACGCCCTTTGGTGTGTTCTGCTACAACACAATGCCCTTCGGGCTAAAGAACGCGGGAGCCACTTACCAGCGGTGCATGCAGGCTTGCCTCAAGGAACAACTGGGTCGCAATATTCAAGTCTATGTCGACGACATAGTAATCAAGACCAAGGAAGAAGCCTCCCTAATCGACGATTTGCGGGAAACCTTCGCCAACCTCGACCGATACCGGAACAAGCTCAATCCGGACAAATGCGCCTTTGGCGTGCCATCTGGGCAACTACTCGGGTACCTTGTCTCCGTGAGGGGAATCGAGGCAAACCCGAAGAAAATAAAAGCCATACTGGCCATGGAGAAGCTGAAAAACATAAGGGGTGTTCAGCAACTGGCTGGGCGAATCGCGGCCCTCAGTCGATTCATCAGTCGGATGGGTGAAAAGGTGTTGCCCTTCTACCAACTTCTCCGCAAAGCTGAAAAATTCGAGTGGACCAATGAAGCGCAAGAAGCATTCGAAGACCTCAAGCGCCTGCTATCCACTTCGCCAGTACTGGTGACCCCACGAGAAAGGGAACCACTATTGCTGTATATCTCCGCCACCAACCAGGTGGTCAGCACAGTGTTCGTCGTCGAGCGAGCCGAGGAAAACAAGGTCCATGGGGTACAACGCCCAGTATACTACCTCAGCGAGGTACTCACGCCAACAAAACAGCGGTACCCACACTACCAGAAGCTGGCGTACGGTGTCTTCATGACCGCCCGACGACTGCGCCGTTACTTCCAGGAACACCCAGTCGTGGTGGTCAACGACGCCCCGTTGGGCCATATCCTCAATAACCCCGACGCCATGGGACGAGTCACGCTCTAGGGAATAGAATTGTCTCCACGAGACATCACATACGAAAAGCGTGACGCAATCAAGTCGCAAGTTCTCCTTGACTTCCTCATGCACTAGATAGAGAACCAGCTCCCGGACAAACCAGATATGTCCTACCTCTGGACAATGCACTTCGATGGGTCCAAGCGGAAGGACGGAGCAGGTGCAGGTGTCATACTGACATCACTTCAAGGGGACAAGTTGAAGTATATCCTGCGAATGAAGTTCACAGCCTCCAACAACGAGGCTAAATACGAGGCCCTATTGCACGGGATGAGGATGGCAAAAGCCTGCGGCGCCAAGAGGCACATCATATACGGCGACTCCAAGTTGGTCGGCAACCAAACAATGCATGAGTGCGACGCACTGAATGACAACATGATCGCGTACCGCAACCTCTACGACACACTCGAAGGAGACTTTGACGGTTGCGAGCTGCGGCACGTAGGTCGCGAAAGCAACGAAGAGGCGGATGCACTCGCCAACATAGGCTCTACCTGCGCCCCCATACCACCCGGGGTATTTCTCGAGAGCATTTGCGAACGCTCCATCAAGCCAAAGGCCGCAGAGAAGAAAACAAGCGCAGCAACGGACTCGGGGGCTACGCCACCCAATGAGTCAATGGCACTCGATGACTTGGAGTTGGACACAAGACTCGAGGGACCAATGAGCGTCATGATGATTGAGCAATCCTGGACGCAGCCGTACATCACGTACCTCCTCAGCAAAAGGCTCCCGGATGATCCGACTGACGCACGGCACATCGCGCGGCGATCCAAGGCACTCGCTATTATCAACGGCGAACTGTATAAATGCAGCATCACATGAGTACTCCAGCGATGCGTATCCACGTCCGATGGAAGAGCTGTTCTCCTCGACATCCACGAGGGGACCTGCGGGCACCACGCCGGTAGTCGTGCCCTTGTCGCCAAAGCTCTACGAGCTAGATTCTACTGGCCTATGGCCATGCGCGATGCCAAGGACATCGTCGAAAAATGCAACGCTTGCCAATGATTTGCGGACAAGCCGCATGCACCGAGCGCAGAACTCCGGCCAATTCCATTGGCATGGCCCTTCGCGTAATGGGGACTCGACATGGTTGGCAAACTCCCAAGGTCCTCACGAGGAGGCTACGTCTACCTCTTGGTCGCAGTCGACAAATTCACCAAGTGGATTGAGGCCATGCCAATGACCAACCAACCAGGACATAACGCAGTTAAGTTCTTCGAATCCATCGTCTACCGCTTCGGAGTACCGCACAACATCATAACCGACAACGGGACAAACTTCACATCCAAGGAGTTCCAAGAATTCGACGAGAATCTGGGGATCAACATCAGCTACGCCTCTGTAGCACATCCATAGACCAACGGCCAGGTGGAAAAAGCAAACGGGCTCGTCTGCGGCGGCATCAAGAAGCGACTCCTCCGGCCACTGGAACAAGCTGCGGGTTGCTGGCCAGATGAACTGCAATCCGTACTCTGGAGCCTACGCACAACTCCAAACAGTACCACGGGCTACACGCCATTCTTTATGGTGCACGGAGCCGAGGCAGTGCTACCCGCAGAAGTACGGTACAAGGCGCCGCGCGTGGTCGCTTACCGCGAACAAGAGTCATCCCTCGCACTCGAAGACTCCGTCGACCTCCTTGACGAGGCAAGAGAAATCACCGTGGAAAGATCAACGATCTACCAGCAGAACCTACGTAACTACCACAGTAGTAGGCTACGCCCCAGATCCTTCGTCGAAGGCGACCTAGTCCTGCGACTGAAGCAGCAGGGACATCTCAAGCTCGAGTCCCCCTGGGAAGGACCATACGTGATTACATAAGTAATCCCAGGTGGCGCCTATCACCTTCAAGATTTAGAGATAGGAGTCGCATACTCTAACCCCTAGAACGTCGCACAACTGGGACGCTTCGACCCTTAGTCGCTTTTACTTTTAGATCACAAATAAGGCACTCAGCCAAGGCTACTTAGCCACACATTGTACTTCGTACTGTCCTTTGAATAAATAAAGCTAAGTGCCCTAAAAACTCTGTGTTCTCCTTTATGTTTCCAATTTATCTACTCGGAGGCTGCGCCACCCTATATACATCTGTTCTACGAACCAAAACGCGATATCCTGAGTAGCTGGCACACCAATCGAAACCCTTGACACAACATCAACCCAGCTGCAACGCACCTGACAGGTTGACAAGGGGCTGAGATAAGAGCATGGCCAGGATAATGAAAAGGACTCGCATAGTGCAACGCACTTCATGCTAACAAAGCTCTTTATACATATTCAACAAAAAATTATATACAACATTTATACGAACTTTACAACACGGGTACACTTATGTGCAAGATACAAACTAAGATACTACTGCAGCAAGAGAACGTTGGTTTGTTCCTCAAAAAAGTCAACGATCTCTTCTGCTGGGCGATCCACAGCCTGGTAGTGCGGCACCATATTCCAGGCAGAACCTGCTGGTGGCGCAGGCGGCCCAGCCGCAATTGCCGCAACATCTACATCAGTCCTATGCAGTCGCACCATCGATAGACCAGCCTTGGCACCAGCCACCAACTGTTGCCTCACGCACTTGCGAACCGCGGTCAGGTCTTGAAACTTTGCAAGGAGGGCGAGCAAGCTTGATGGAGTATCATCCAGCGGAAACATCGTCCGATAAATGTTCTTCAAGCATGACTGCGACTTTTTCAGAAAGTGCAGCACTCGCGACGCACGATCCTGCAGGGTCACCAGCACAATCGCACGATCATGATCTACCCAGAAGTATCCACTCCCTTGAAGTTGCTCCTGGGTAAGATCATGCATGCGAATGGCAATTCTATCCTTCTCATCATGCGGATGACGCGCGCTGACAACTACACGAAGCAGCAAAAGCAGCATAAGTACAACGCACCATCGCAAGTGACAACAAGGAAAAGATAAGAGCAAGCAAACTAACACTTGAATTGGTCGCCCAGCTGCGTCACCTCACCAAGCAGATACTGCTCTCGGGCGGCGGCTTTCTCCGCCTTCGACTTCCATACATCCGCGTTACCGCGGAGCACGGGCAACTCATGCTCCACCTGCTTCACGCGGTCACGCAGTCGCGAAAGCAGCGACAGTTCATCTACCCTGGAGCGTGGCGGTGCCAAAGTATCATCAAGAGGCGGCGAGTCCTGAGTTTCCCTCAAAGGATTACTTGATGAGCCCTACCACAAGTCAAGATAGAAACAAATAAGACGACCAAATCAACACAAAGGCAAAATATTCAAGTGCATTCAAGACTAGCAAAAGTATCAGCAGATACACTCGCCAGCAGGCATGTTCTTAACAAAGGACATAAACTAGTTAGCTATTACAAATCTACTAAGGAGCGATTGGCTTCTTCGACTTCGACGGCTTCGGGGGCTTCATCGAGTCCGTGGCAGTGTCAGATGCCACTGACTTTCCGCCAGCCCCTGATGCCACAGCTTTCGCCGCCTTCTTGGCGCGTTGCAGCTCCTCAGAATACTTCGCAACAGTGTTTATCAGCTGAGGCCCATATTTTCCACAGGCAGTCGTGAAAGGAGCAAAGACTACCTACTGGCCGTCCGTGCTAACAGGCATCGCCTTCGACACCGCGGCAGGATCAATCTCGACTCCGTGGGCCTGCACCATGGCAAGCGACATGGACGCGCCAGCCGCGCGGAGTGAGTTCTTGAAGCTGGAAGGCACACCCCCGGCGAGTGACTCCACCAGCTCGTCCATGTTCTCGATTAGCTCAGCCTTGGGCATCAGCTCCTCCCGGAGGCGACTCAGAATGCCCTTGGCCTTGGAGAGCGTATCCTGAACAGCGGCGCTGCGGTCTTCGACCGCCGACAGTGCACCCGCCAGAGCATCATCGCGATGAAGGGCCTGCAGGTCGAAGCTCAAACCGTTAGCATCTGTACACAAATCCACACATGGACAAAGCATCAATGCCAACAGCAAAAATTCGAGCAGAGAAGGATAACGATATCCAAAGCAAAGTACCTAAGAGGGCCTTGGCGATTGAGAAAAGTTGTTCTTCGAACAACTTCTCCCTGGCTGCGAAGGAGGCACACAGCTCCTCTTCGCGCCTTTGCGCCTCGTCACGCGCCGTGATTGCCTCATCGCGACCCTTCACAGCCGCGGCGAGTGTTTTCTCCATGGTAGCAGCGTTGCACAGGAGGGCGTTATGTTCAGCTACAAAGCAAAAGAGATTGACTATCAGTCGACCATATTAAAAAGGAGAAGAAGAAGAAGTGAAAAAAAACACTTACTTTCGACCATACGATGACGCGTCTCCAGCATTGCATGCTGGCGGCCCATCACAAGAACTTGCTCCGCCAAGTGCGTGGCTTCCTTCACAAGGAGCTATCGCACAACAAGGATCAGCAGAAGCAATAGATAGCATTGACTGCAATATTAAAAGAAGAAAATCTACACTTACATGATCCTCCAATGACTCCGAAGATGTCTGTTGTACCGTCATCCGGGCAACCATTCGATGCTCCCCTGCATGAGGAGAACTGGAAGAGTTGTGCCCGGAGTGGGTCGCCAATGGAGGGGAAGGAGCATGCTCGACCTCTTTCTTAGCCTTTGAGGTCGCGACTCCTGATTCTTTCAAAAATTGGACGTCGCCAGAAGATGATGACGCCTCTTGACTGCAAGACAAAATTCACATCAAGAAATGGCAAACCCAGAGACGAGCCAACAAGGGCAAAACAGAGAAGAACAAGTAAATTAGAAAACTTACCAGTCAAACTTGTCAAAGTCAAAAGTGGCCTCCCCCGACTCTGACGAGGACTCCTTGGGCAATCGCATCTTCTTGCGGGAGGATGGTGCCACGGCGCTCACAGGAATGGCAGGGATCGGTGACTCCGCACCAACACCTGCACCTTCCGGAGTCGAAGGAGATGACGCATCGGAATCCTTGCTGCGCGAATGCTTGCGAGTATCTGGACTACCGGACTCGAGGGCTTCCTCCTCCACATCAGATGGGACGGTCGACTCCGACTTGTCCTCTTCCAAGGCTTCGCGAGGAATAACCCCCTCAGGAAGAGGGGGCATACAGGGTAATACCGCCCAATCCTGCATACAGACAACAAAATTAGCACAAAGATAAGAAACAGTAGAGAAGCAATCGACAAACTAAGCTACCGCGTAGCACAACCATACCTCAGGAGGAGGGTTAGCAGCATCAAATGAAGGAACAACTGGCTCACCGGGGAGCACATCCTTGATGGTGTACTTGGTGACCAGTCGAACCCTTTTGTCCACCTCACTCGTGGACATGCCATCGGCAGACACGCGAGTGGCATCGTCAGCGCCAGTCCACTGAAACATGGGGTGGACTCCGGCCTGTAGGGGCTAGACGCGACGGCGCAGCCACGTGTGAATGAGGGCGCAACCTCCATATTCTTTGCCTATGCGACTCTCGAGGTCGCAGACGTGCTCGTATAGCACATCTATTTCCGTGGACTCGCCAGGCATGATCACATTCTTCTAGCAGGGCCTCCTCTTGCACGGTGTCGCAGGGTCGAAGGGTGCGAGTTCGAAGTGGTCTCCGTCGGCCTTCTGGTCGCGAATGTAGAACCACTTGTCCCTCCACCCTTGGGCGGACGCTGTGAGTTTGATATCGAAATAGGTGGCGGATGGGTCGCCGTGAATTCCGCAACCACCTACATCATATACTAAGGAGCCAGAAGTGGATTGGCGCTTGAACTTGAAGATGCGCTTGAAGAGGCCGAAGTGCGGCTCGATTCCGAGCCAGCACTCGCAGAGGGTGATGAAGCAAGAGATATGGAGGATATAGTTCGGGGACAGCTGATGGAGCTGAAGCCCGTAGAAACAATAGAGGCCCCTAAAAAAGGGGTGAAGGGGCAAGGAGAGACCGCGAATGACGAATGCCAAAAACATCACTCGAAAACCAGCGGGAGGAGAAGGAATTGTCTCACCGCCGGGGACGCCCGCATCGGCGACTACGTCAGACAGCACGCCGTCTTGGCGAAGAAGACGGAGATCCGATGACTTGATGATGGAGGGACGCCACGCGCCATTCGTGATGCGGGTGCCCGTGCCCTTCTTCTTCCCGCCGCCGGCGGTGCTGGTGCCCGCAGGCCGGAGCCGCCTTTCTTTTTCGCCGCAGCAGCGGTAGCCGCGGAATTGGCCGCAGCACCTCCCTTCTTCTTCCCCATTGCACGGAGGCGATGCGACCGAAGGAAGTAGTTCAGAAACGAGCGGAGCTGGTCCAGCATCGTGGAAGAAACGAGCGCAGAGAAAGCAGAGGAGTAGCGGCAATGGCGATGGAAGCAAAGGATGAATGAGAGCAGATGAGAAAATTACCGTCGCAGTACCACTACTTAACCCCTGGAAGATGCAATCCAACGGCTCAGAAAAACCCTACTAGACGCATGGCAAACATCGTGCTAGACACGTGGAGGAGTGGAAACGCGAACCGTCCCTCCACTGCTCCCATTATGCGTGGAAATCGAGGAGGTGTAGTTAAAATAAAGATTACGCATGCCCAGTCAAATCAAAGTCAGAGACTGGGACCCACTGCTCGTCATGTCCCGTCAAACACGCTCACGCGGGCAACTGAGGTCATGAAATCGTCAGCACTGACGTCATCAAAGCTACGCAGCAGAAGACTTCGACTACTTTAGTCCTTGCTCGAGTCTTCGACTCCACCAAGCACTCGTGGGCTACTCGTATAGGGAGCGCTGGTCGCGCACCCTATGATTTTTCTTCTTCTTTTTCAGGAACATGGACTATCAAGCCAAACCCAACCACTCGAAACATGGTTCGACTATGGACATGGGTTAGTCCCATAGGGAGCGCCGGAAACAAATTCGACTGAAACAAACAAACAAAAGACGACAGTAGTCGCCAAAGTTCTTTAGTCCCTGCCTGAGTCTTCGACTCAACCAGGCACTTGGGGGCTACTCCCATAGGGAGCGCTGGTCACGCACCCTATGATTATTTGTACAAAAAAACTATGTGTTGATAACATCCACACTCGAAGCTCATGGCGACACCGCCTCATAATTTTTCCCTACAAAGAGACTGCGTCTCCTGGGTCACCCGAATCGTCTCCGTGATGATAAAATTCGGATGTCGCGCTTACAACGTGAAGGTAAGACCTGAATAAGGCCTGGCAACGCATTAGTTGCGCACTACCAGAAATGTATTCGTGCCTACAAGTACGATGAACATGCCTTGACGGACGCATCGAGTGCTCACACCCATATAACTGGAATTCGACTCCTGTAAGACCTCCGCGGCTTGAGTCGAATTACACCAGCACTTTTCTGGATTCGAGTCCGGGGACTCCAGTTCGAGTAGATTGCATTGTTTCACCCTAAGGTGGTTAACTGATACCAATACTTCGGTTATATCAGGCACGTACATCAACAATCCCTATGACACAAACAAAGCAGTCGAAATATACTCATTCATGCACTCGAAAGACTTCAAAAGTCCCTAGTCAAATCTGCGATTCCACTGGACACTCGGGGGCTACTGACATGGGTATACCCTTCAGGTACTCGAGCTTGGTATATACGGTCTAAATACGTAAAGTCCCACGGTGTCGCCAAGGCCCAAATGAAGGACTCAAGTAACCTATGGACTATCGATTGCTTGAAGAACAAGAAGAAGCTAAAGATAGAAAGTTTGAAGAGGAAAACCCTAACTTGTAACCGACTCGACCTGCTACCCGAGACCTAGCCTACCTATATAAGGGCTAGGAGGGTGCGGCGAGGAGGACACACACAACCCTAGTTTCCACAACCCTCGCCAGATCACATCTGCGCACCATTGTAATCTTCGATTCCTTCGATAATTCCATGAGCAGACAAGCAGGAGTAGGGACCACTACGAGGCCTGAACCTGGGTAAATCTTTGTCCCTGTGTGCTTGTTTGCTAGCCGATAGATGTCTCCAGCGCTCCCTCCTTCTCCAAAACCCAAGTCCATAACAATGGGCATTGATGAGTTAAACCCTCGTCAGTTATCAAAAACACAAAAAAATTGGTTCTACTAGTTTGCTTTCTTTATTGAAAACACAAAAAATTAAGTCTCCTATAGTTTTTGGACTATTATTGCCTTGCTTTGTCATGCTTCCTATCAATGGTTGGTTTCTTTCAAACTTAATCTTATTGGCATGGTGGGTTCACGGAAGAACAAAAATATTATTATAAGGAATACCGCTTGTCACAAAAAGGGAAACACTTATGGGAACAAATTGATAAATTGAATACCATTGCTAGAAACGTGTGCTCTATTTATAATGTTACTTATTGCTTTGATAAATCTTGTTGCTATAGGAGGTATAAACACCTCCCTTTTCAATGTGAGTATAATGATAATGTTACCATATCTTCTTATGTTAAGGGAAATTATGACTTTTATGATGTGGAACAAATTGAAGAATTTATTGCTTGGAAGGGTGCATTCGAACTAGATTATTTGCTTGAAAATACTGATGATGCACCTTATAAATATGAGGTTTATGATATACTTAAATTTTGCTTTGATAAGTACAAGGAAGAAAATGGCTATATTCTTGAATATCTTAATAGATGCTCTCCACAAATGGAAGAGACTAATGCCTTGCAGGAGCCTATGGAAGAAGAAATTGCTGAACTTGAAAGCTCATTAGATGAAAAAGAGGAGGAGAGTGATGAACAAAAGAAGGAAGAATGGATCTACCCATTCCTACCTTCTAATGAGAGTAACTCTTTACCCCTTACATTATTTGATTGTCCCCCATGCTTACCAAAGGAGGATGAATGTTATGTTCTTGTGGATTCTTTTGATGCAAATCATGTTTTATGTGATAGTTATATTGTTGAGTTTATTCATGAGGCTACTGAAAATTATTATGAGAGAGTAAAATATGGTTGTAGAAGTTTTCATGATACTAAAACACCTCTCTATGTGCTGAAAGTTTTGAAGTTACTTTTGTTTTATCTTCCTATGCATGTCACTTTGTTCTTTGTGAATTTATTTGCATACAAGATTCCTATGCATAGGAAGTGGGTTAGACTTAAATGTGTTTTGAATTTGCTTCTTGATGCTCTCTTTTACTTCAATTCATATTTCTTATGTGAGCATCTTCTCAAACTATCATGCCTAACTTAAAGGCGTTAAAGAAAAGTCCTTATTGGGAGATAACCCAAAAGTTTTAGATGAGTCTTGGAAGTTATTACCTCTGTAATAACCACTCCTTATCCTTTTTTTTGCTTTTCGTGCCAAGAGTAACCTCTAATGACAGAGAAGTAATGATTGGGAAAGTTGCTGTCCTGAAATAGATTTCTGTGCTTCACCGTAAAAATTCGTGTAAAATCTCTGAACGTCTTTTTGAGGCGTGAATTTTTGTGCTTCTGCCACAGGTTGTTATCTAACTTTCGTTAGTTCAACACTTTTTGATTTGATCAACATAAGTTCTTCGAAAAAATTCGTCTTTACCTGCTGGTCTGTTTTGACAAATTTCTGCCATTTTCTGCATTTGCTTCTTGTTGGTTCCTTCTTGAGTTCTTTTGGGGAATTGAGCTTTTTTGAGGCAAGTGCTACAGTAGCTAGTGTTCTAATGGAAGTTTATTTGGTGTTAGAACTGAACCTTAAGACTTATTTATCTGAAGTGCACTAATGTTGCTAATAAAGATTGTGTGAAGTTTTGTATGAAGGAAAAAAATTCAGGTGTATGGAAGGAATGAGTAATGCGATGAATGATGGACTAAAGCTCAAGCTTGGGGATGACACACGTGTCACCCCAAGAAATATCCAAGAAATACAAGCGTCAATTCTTGGGGATGCCCAAGGCATCCCCTTCTTCATCAATAAAAATCCCAGGTTTCTTCCAAACGCTTCATTTTTATCGTTTCATGCACAGTTGTGTTTTTCTTGGAGCATCTTCTTTTTCGTTTTTGTTTTGGTTTTTCGTTTTCTTTCGTTTGCTTACTTTGATAAATAAATTGGTTGGACCCCCTCTTTCATACATTGGTTTGCAAATAGTTTGGTTTGGTTTGGAAAAGAGTAGGAAAGTTCATGCTTATGTGGTAAAAAGAGCTCATTTTTTACTGTGGCTATGCTTTGTCATGCCATGCTTGATATTGTTTTGGATTTATGCTTAGTATTCTTTGCTATAGAATGACATGTTATAAAAAATTGAGATTGCTTAATGTGCCTTGGATGAATCATGCGTTGTTTTAGCATATTAAAGCATAGTATAGTGGTATTCTCCTTTGATGCTTTATTTGGGTTGACTTGGCGCATGCTCACACCATGTTATGACTATCTCAAGTCACCATAGCCTTTATGATCCTTTAGTTTTCAACTTGTAGTATCACTTTATGTTTTGATTAATGATGTTTTGTCGCTCTGCATGATTATGGCCATTATTGCTCTCTTAGTTTGTTGCTCCCAGTCTTTTGCTAGCCTCCACAACAAAATATGAGTTCCACTCATGCATCCAACTCCCTAAACCAAGTTATCCAAAGAGTCCACCATACCTACCTACTAGCTTATGCTATTCCAAGTATATTCATGCTTTTTTTTACCTTCAAAATTAAACTTGTTATGAGAAAAATAGTGATTAAAGCTCTCACGAACTTGATGGCACACTTTACTTTTCTTGCCCTTAATATACTTGAACCATTGTGTCTTCTATGTTGTATATGCTTGCACTTATTTGTTGGGAATTAGCAGAACCATGCTTTCATGGGGAACACTTTCAACATTGCACTTGGTACTTGTACCTAGTTGATATCATGCTCTTTTGTATATGGATGTCGTCGGTGTGAAATGAAAGGGGAGCTTGTAAGTCCATGGAGTTATGTATATGTGTTAGAGAAACGCCTGGGCCGCTGGTCTAATCCATGCTGACATGGTGGAAACCTGCAGCGTAACCATAATGAGCTGTCTATGAAGCATTCTACTTATAAAAAAAAGAGTCCTATATTGAGAAAAAAGAGAAAAGAAAAAAAGATACTATGAAAAGAGGAAAGAGAGAAAAAAGCACCATATTCCCATGGTAAATAAGAAGAATGCTGAGATGCTTTTTGTCTGCTTGCCTTGTCATTTTGATATGGGGATTCTTCCGTATCATCGGGCAAGGGGTACCCTGTTGGTGGTTCTCTATGATACACATGTACTTACGATGACAAGAACTTACCGGTGACTAAACTTGAGTAGCATGAGGAGCGGCCCTCGTATACAAGGGACATGAGATTTCTGACTTATACTTTGTCGAGCATGTACACCATAGTTTGTTCACTTTAACCTTAAACACTTCAAGATGCTTATGATAGGGGCAATGAGAGATAAAAGCTATAAGTACCATAATTTTTGGAAGCTCTTTATGAGACTTGAATCCCTACTTCCTTTTACAAAAGGCCTTTCTTCCACCATTATATTGAGTCTCCACCATCTATCTTTATGCACCTACTTTGAGAGCATAGTGGACATTCTTAGTTCTATGTGCATTGTCCCAAGACTAGTTGATTGATGCATACCTTGATATTGCTTGTTTTAAACTATTTGTATCTAGTCACTCTTATGAACTTTGAAGGTGTCCTATGCATTTATATTTGCTACTCTATGAGGGACAAGCTGAATACTATTATGCTATGTTTTCTTTATGTGAAACAAACAAACGTCTTGCAAAGCATTGCTATTCATGAATCTTTTGTTTGTACCTTTTCATGTTGCATCATAGTTTCTTTGTCTTATTGCTAGAACTTTGTCTTTCATGTTATGATTGAAGTACTATGATCCCAGCTTTGAATGTTTTACAAATACTTTGATCAAGTCTTTGATGGTGCATGTCACCTCAAAAATTATTCTTTCTTTTTATCACTTACCTACTCGAGGACGAGCAGGAGTTAAGCTTGGGGATGTTGATACATTGCAAATGTATCTATAATTTTTTATGTTCCATGCTTGGTTTTATCCACTTTCTTGTGTTTTGTTCCAACTTTGGAGTACTTTTCATATGATTTCTTGGACTAACCTATTAACAAGAGCCACAGTGCCAGCTGCCTGTTTTCTGCTGTTTTTGGTTCTAGGAAAGTCAAAAAATGAATGTTCTCGGAATTGGACGGGACAAAAGCCAAAGTGCCTATTTTTCCGGAAGTCATCAAGTGCCAGAATACGAGACGGAGAGGGGTCAGGGGGCCACCACACCACCTGGCCGCGCGGCCAAGCTCCAAGAGGGGTTATTTTCGAAATTAATTTCTCTTGTAGATATAGCATCTACATATCTTTGTTGAAAACTTTTTGTAAAACCATTTTGGAAACCATTATGAAAAGCTTTGGAAAAACATTAGGACTGGGTCACCCATTTGTTCCTTTCTTCTGGTCGTCCCACGACCAAACTCCTTCCATACCTTCCTGACCATCCCATGGTCAAAACAGGTATCCTTTCCGACCATCCCATGGTCAAAACATTTCCAAAGCCATTTCTTTTCGGAAATCCTTTTTGAAAACAAAACCAGCACTGCTCTGTAGCAACTTTCCCAACCGTCCATGACCGCGGACGCGGCTATTCGAATAGATTTACACTCTGCAGAGGTTGTACACTTTACCCACACCATCCGGGTACACTACCCTAATCTTCACCGATTGTGGGTCGAGTAACCTATAAAGACTCTCCGGATGTCCACTCCAATATAAGTGCCTACCCTATGAGTGTTAATCCCCTCAACACTGAGACGTCGGGTGAGGACCAACCGGAGCGCTTTTTCCACCTCCCAGGTGTGCGCTTTCAATGAGGGGCTCATAGTAACGCGTGGAGGCCAGCCGACCCTTTGTTCCTTCTCCAAGTCGATGTCCCACATGGACCTTTATCGGAGAAGGCCCACCCTCCAGGGATCGCTGATCCCCTATAGTTGTTGCGAGGCAGCTTATACCAGAATAGGCAAACATCAAATCTAGCCCTGTCCCATATCAGAGTAATGTGGTTGCATGGGTTAATTGTTCTAGCAAAACTGCAAAGAACCAGGTGCGTTTTCCTAAACCTTTTTCCTCTATCTTTCCTTCAGCATTTTTTAAAACAAAACCTCCTTTTTCAACATCTCTTGGGAGGTCCCACCTCGCCAAGGTTTTATCATAAAACATTTGGTAAAACTTTTACCGGGGTTGTAGGGTCCCCAACCTTTAATAAGATTGAGCCCCCCTGTGTTTACAATGCTAGTCCCTGGATCAATAGCTAGCATCCACAGTTCAGATGTAATATCAAGAAACAAAGGTCATAATTCAACTTTATAACCAGGAATAACATAATTTTATTACATCAATACATAGCTCATTAGGCTATTACAATACATTGCAGCGGAATAACTATAAACATGGGGTCCTTCATCTTCAAGTGCCATAGGCAGACATGTTGGTTGTAGACTTTGTAATCCTAATCAATCAATCTTCTCTAAAATCAATCAATCCTGCAACATTACAAGTTACAGCCACAAGGGGTCAATACATTTGAATTGTATTGGCAAGTGATACTTTGGTAATATAGTGGAGTCTAACATCTATATGCATTTTGGCTAGGTGGAGTCGATGTTTGCATTGCTCAAAATAGATTTTCCCTAATATTTTGGAAACACTAAGTTTTTGTTTTGGCAAAAGCACCCAAGGCCTCTACCAATCAAAGACTGAAGATCCTTTCCGAGGCATCTACCAATCAAAGACTGAAGATTCACTTGGCAAAACATTTTTCTCAACCAATGATTGAAGATCCTCTCAAGGCATCTACCAATCAAAGATTTAAGATTTCACACAACCCTTGTTCACCCACAAGTTTTATTTAGAAATTGGAATGATGAGATTCTTGATTGCTTCCATGTCTTGATGCTCAAATTGTCCTTTACCAGGGACATGGCTAAGTACTTAGGTTTTACACTCTGCAGAGGTGGTGCACTTTTCCCACAAGACTTGGTTTCCCAAGACAAGATCTTTCAGAAGCTTTCCCTTAGACCAACATGGACGCGCTCCAACCTATCAAACACTACCACCAACTGTCCATATGGCTAAGTTCTTGCAACCTATATGATCATGGCAGAGCCCATTTTGCCAAGTGGTTGCACTTGAAGCTTCTCAACATTTGACATCTCAAATCTCTTCGTTCCTGGGTGGCCATCCACAAGTGAGATACACAAGCCAAGTCCATGGTCTTGTGAACCACTCAACACAAACCATTCCTTCCATTTCCACCCAGGTGTTTCATTAATCTTAGTTGTTTTATTAAACAAAACATAAGTCCTCAGACTTAGAATATTTTCCATAGTGTGAATATATTCCACCCATGTTTTCTATTAGCTAGGCTAAGCTTGGTAGTAATAGGATTCTTAACTTAGGAAATCCTACTAAGGATTCATCTACTAGGTTTTCCTATAGCAAGGTCTATACTTAGCAAAATAAAAACCATGCAAGTTTTACCTAGAGAAAACACTAATGCATAGTGAAAATAATGGGACAAAAGATATGAAGCATCACTTGCCTTTTTGGTAGAGGATATAGGTTCACTCCTTGTCCTTGCAACAATCACACTCTTCTAGTTACTACAAATCAAACAAGCAAGGCACAAACTCAATCTACCAATCAAGCAAAACAACACACATACAAATAACAAAGTCAAAGAATTGCATGCAAGCATGTCAAGCTTTGTTTTGTTTGAAAAAGGGGTTCCTAGTGAGTCATGGACATTTGGGTACACCTAATGGTCTTTTGTCAAGGTGGCAAAGTCATTTGCAAAAGGTTTCACTTTAAAAACCATTTTCAAAACAAAGTGTCATACTATGTGGGTTAGAAATACTTCTACCAAGGCATTAACCTATAGGGTTCACCAAATGAGTTGCTATTGCAAAACTTGGTGTTTTGGGTCAGTAGGTTTGGTTCAAAACATTTTCTCCAAAGTTTTCTTTATGAAAGCATTTTCATAAACAAATAATGGTTTTTAATTAGCTAGAAATGGACTAAACTAATTAATCCATTCTAAACTTTTCCAAAATCATTTTCCAAAACTTAGGTTGGTTCCTAGGGTCAGTAAGGTCACAACAAACCAATTTGCAAAGGTTTTAACCTTAAAATCATTTTTAAATGATTTTTCTAATCTAAACAAGCACTCAAAAGAATCTGCAAAATTAAACAAGCTAACAGATACTATTTGCTAAACTAAGGGTAGGGTTGGTTAGAGCTTGTTGTCCTGAATCCAATGACATAAAATTTGTAATTTTTGGACGTGTGGATCAAAAGATACAAAGGTTTGAAAATGGCAAAAGTTTCTGTTTTCAAATCTCTTTTAAACAGATCTAGTGCCACGCGTCGTAATATTATTCGACCATACCGGTTCGGTGTGGATCAGCATTGCGGTGCGTTAGATCTAATTAGATCGTGCAGCGCAGATAGCATACCCATTCGCGTTTAAGTGAACTAGTCGTGAGCGCCAGATCTAGATCGAACGGATGTAATCTCTCAGACCAACAACTGGCGGCGCTGCGGTGGCTAGCGGCGGCGGAGCTGTCGGTCGACGACGGAGGCGACGCTACAGGGGGTGAGGGAGAGAGGGGAGATGCTCACCGGGCTCAGGGGGTCACGGCGATGCTCAACGTACTCGCGGTTGGTCAGGGGGCGCTCGGGGACGACTGCGATTGCTCGCCGGAGTGGAGGACGGCGTCCGGTGCGTCGGGTGGTCGTCGTGGACGGTGCTATGGTTCACCTCAAAGCGAAATGACGACACGGTTAGATGCGCAGGACTCAGGCAAGGTCGTGTGTATGAACGAGAGGTAGAGGGGCGGCCGGAAACTACTTGTGGGCTTCACCGGAGAGGAGGCAGACGGTGGTCGTCGTCGTTGGTGAGCCTGCAGGGCACTCGCGGGTGAGTTTGATGCACTGGCAGATGCGCCTGAGAGTGAGGAAGCTATGAGCTTGGTCGGGGAGGAGAGGGGCGGCGAGGGGCTGCCGGAATCAGCGAGGAAGGTCGTCAGAGCAGAGGGCGTTCGGGGAGGAATTGGGGGCGGTCTAAGGCGTGCCAGCGCGGGGTGTCAGAGGGGAATTATAGAGGAGACACGGGCGTTTCCATCTGCGTGATCAAGGCGAGGTAAAGGCTCGGCGTTATGACGAATTAAGCCGGAGAAATCAAAGCCTGCAACGGCGACGAGAGGAGGAAGAACTGGTCGCGGGGTGGGGAAGGAGAACAGTGGAAAGGGGTCCAACGGTCAGTGGAAAAAGATAGAAGGGGAAGGGTCCACCAGTCATACTCTACGCGGGTTTGTATTGCGGTGAAGAAAAACGGTTCGGAGCGTGGGAGAGAGAGGTGCGGTCTTCTCGTCAGCGAGTGAGAGAGAGGAGGAGTGGGTCCTGGTTGTCATTGACTCAGTGGGTCTGTTATTTGGTATGAATCGTTTTCTTCGGGCAGTGAAAGGTTGGGCTGGATTGGGCTGTTGTTGGGCCAAATTGGGTTGGGTCTGTTTTCCTAATTTTTTTTTGTCTGAATCCTTTTTCTATTCTAAATCTTTTTCTGTTTTCAATTTCAAACAATTAATCAAGCATTCAAACAAATTCAAACAATTCAAACAATCACTCAACTTTGTACTTTGAATTTGGTTCTGTTTATCAACATAATCCAAATCTCAAAATAAAATAATATTTTTATTTATTTTAGGATCCATTTAATAATTAAATAAAATGGATCTTCAGTTGTTTAATAGTGTTTGATTTATTTAATAAAATTTCCATTTGAAATCCAATTATTTTCAAAACCAAACGAGAAGGTTTTATTTGAAAAATAAAAGAATACTTGGAAACTTATTTAAATAAATAATTAAGTTTTGGTGTTTAATTAAGATGGGAAAGCCTTTACTTAAATAAAATTGGATATTTAAATCCTTATTATTTTATTTAAATAAACCTTTACTCATTTTAATCAAAGCAAAACCTTTTAATAAAAGATTTCAAAGTAGTAATAAAATACTTGGTGTTCATTTAAAATGGGAAAAGCCTTTACTTAAATAAAATTGGATATTTAAACCCTTATTATTTTATTTAAATAAACCTTTACTCATTTTATCAAAACAAAATATTTTATTACACAAGCTTGGCCAAAATTAATTTGGCTCACCTTTTCATTTGAAACCAAAGTCTTTTATTAAAAGATCTAAATCAGTGTTTCCAAAACAATTATATTTTCCTTTGATAAATGTTTATCTTTATAAATCCCTTTAGGATTATTTGTTCACCAATTGGTATGGGTTTTTGGTATTAGCTTTGGAAATTCAATTTCCTTATCTTATTATATTCCTAAGATTTTGCTTATGGTTCCAAATTGAGTGAAACCAAATTCTATGGTCTTTCTTGATCCTTTGTGAACATTTGTTGATAAAATTTTGGTATGGATCACATCCATGGATTTGGAGATAACTTGGGAAAATGATTTTTCTTCCATTAGGGTTTAGGGATTTGGATTTATTTTCCAAGTGTTCAAATTTCCAGATACATTCATTGAGGAATGCATTTATTTTGATTGGATTTTGTTGGATTCAAACTTTTACTAAAGTTTGTTCAAGATGGGATTTTAAGTTTCCTTTTAGAAACAAAAGTTTCTTTTCACCCTGATTTTCAACAAAAATTTATTTTATTTAATTATTTTTCACATTACAAGATTTGGAAAATCTTGGGATGTGACAGGCTACCACCCTTAAAATAAATCTCGTCCCGAGATTTGGGAAGGCTAGGGGTACAAGTTGGCTCAAACATCTAGGGTACTACCACCCTTAAAATTTTTCCAACTAAACTAGATGTTGGCCTTCTTGGGATCCTGGGAAATCTTCTCTGGGCAACCATATGCCTAGTGTCCTTTGTTTTTCCACTTGACTCATGGGCCAAGGTTGAGATTCTTCATAGGCTTGTTCATCTTGTTCTTCATCTTCTCTGGGCAGTTGCTTGCATAGTGTCCTGGGTTCTTGCAGTTGAAACAATGGATATCTTGGAGTTCTTTACGTTGCTCTTGTGGACAAATTGCTACATAAGGGCCTGGTTCTTTGCAGTTGTTGCACACCACTTGGTCCATCCTTTTATTCTTCATGGTCTCTGGGCATCCACTGGGGTAGTGTCCCATTTCCTTACATTTACGACATTGCACAAGGCTCATGTCTTGCTTAGGTTTCTTTAGTCCTTTGAATTGGGTTGTCTTGTTTGGAGGTATGAGTGGTCCTTTTCCTTTGTCCTCTACATTCTTGGCATACTTGGATCCTTCTTGTTTCCTTTGTTCAACAATGGCATAGATGGGGCATTGGATAGGGACATGATTGTTTCCTTCACATAGGTAGCAAGTAGCTTGAGAGGTAGGACATTGGTCATTTGGATGTTCCTCTTCACAATTTGGGCATTGATCTTCGTGCTCTTTGGAAGTATGATCCTTGTCTCCACAAATATTGCAAGCTGGTGCTCCATCTAGCATAACATTCTTGTCATCCTTGTTGTCAAACTCTCTTTTGGGATAGCTTTCTTCCATGCTGATCATTTGATTAGTCACCTTAAGCATCAGTTGGGATTGTTCTTCCAAAAACTTTTGCAAGGTAGGGTCTTTATCATTATTGTTGGCTATGAACTGAGCTGTCAGTTGGCTCAATTGGTGTTGGGTTGCTATGAGTTCTCTCATGTTGTCCTCTTGATTGTTGTTGTCATCAACCTTGATGTTGGAGTTTCTTGGAGTAGTCATCTGTTTGAGTTGAAGGGGGATTAGAATAGGCAAAATATTTCTAGGGAGATAGTTCTAATCACACATATCACAATTCACACAAGCAAAGTGCAAGCAATCACAAACCAAACATTTCACTCAAGCAACAAAGTCTAAGCACATTTTTAGGCAACAAAATATTTTTGTTACACCACATAAGTTGGTGTGTTTGACTTAAACTAAATATGGTGGTCCATCTATATGGTTCACTTGTGATCTTTCCATCCTTCTTGGTTGATTCTTCTTGAATGAGATCATTGTATTCTTGGGGTAATTCTTGTGTCTTGGTCACAATCTTCAAAGGTGGTGATGGTTCTTTATAAGTTGTTTTTTTCCTTAGTCTTCAAGTCTTGAGTAACATTTCTTGTCTCACTTGTAGTCCTTAGTGGTATCCAAGTTGGAAGTCCTTGGTGAACATGCTGGAGATGTTGAAGTCATTAAAGTTGATGAAGTTGAAGAAGTCCTTTGCACATGGTGTAGTCTTGGTCAAAGGGTAGGTTTTTCCATCAAGTTTAAATATAGATGAGAAGTAGAGTTGAAATCAAAATGGTTGAGGAAAGAGTTTACAAGATTGTTTGTAAATAGTTTTTGGATCAAAATACAACTCCTATTTTTCTAAGGGTTTTTGTCCAATCCTAGGTTTACAAATCCTACAGGCAACACAATGCTCTGATACCATTCTGTAGGGTCCCCAACCTTTAATAAGATTGAGCCCCCCTGTGTTTACAATGCTAGTCCCTGGATCAATAGCTAGCATCCACAGTTCAGATGTAATATCAAGAAACAAAGGTCATAATTCAACTTTATAACTAGGAATAACATAATTTTATTACATCAATACATAGCTCATTAGGCTATTACAATACATTGCAGCGGAATAACTATAAACATGGGGTCCTTCATCTTCAAGTGCCACAGGCAGACATGTTGGTTGTAGACTTTGTAATCCTAATCAATCAATCTTCTCTAAAATCAATCAATCCTGCAACATTACAAGTTACAGCCACAAGGGGTCAATACATTTGAATTGTATTGGCAAGTGATACTTTGGTAATATAGTGGAGTCTAACATCTATATGCATTTTGGCTAGGTGGAGTTGAGGTTTGCATTGCTCAAAATAGTTTTTCCCTATTATTTTGGAAACACTAAGTTTTTGTTTTGGCAAAAGCACCCAAGGCCTCTACCAATCAAAGACTGAAGATCCTTTCCGAGGCATCTACCAATCAAAGACTGAAGATTCACTTGGCAAAACATTTTTCTCAACCAATGATTGAAGATCCTCTCAAGGCATCTACCAATCAAAGATTTAAGATTTCACACAACCCTTGTTCACCCACAAGTTTTATTTAGAAATTGGAATGATGAGATTCTTGATTGCTTCCATGTCTTGATGCTCAAATTGTCCTTTACCAGGGACATGGCTAAGTACTTAGGTTTTACACTCTGCAGAGGTGGTGCACTTTTCCCACAAGACTTGGTTTCCCAAGACAAGATCTTTCAGAAGCTTTCCCTTAGACCAACATGGACGCGCTCCAACCTATCAAACACTACCACCAACTGTCCATATGGCTAAGTTCTTGCAACCTATATGATCATGGCAGAGCCCATTTTGCCAAGTGGTTGCACTTGAAGCTTCTCAACATTTGACATCTCAAATCTCTTTGTTCCTGGGTGGCCATCCACAAGTGAGATACACAAGCCAAGTCCATGGTCTTGTGAACCACTCAACACAAACCATTCCTTCCATTTCCACCCAGGTGTTTCATTAATCTTAGTTGTTTTATTAAACAAAACATAAGTCCTCAGACTTAGAATATTTTCCATAGTGTGAATATATTCCACCCATGTTTTCTATTAGCTAGGCTAAGCTTGGTAGTAATAGGATTCTTAACTTAGGAAATCCTACTAAGGATTCATCTACTAGGTCTATACTTAGCAAAATAAAAACCATGCAAGTTTTACCTAGAGAAAACACTAATGCATAGTGAAAATAATGGGACAAAAGATATGAAGCATCACTTGCCTTTTTGGTAGAGGATATAGGTTCACTCCTTGTCCTTGCAACAATCACACTCTTCTAGTTACTACAAATCAAACAAGCAAGGCACAAACTCAATCTACCAATCAAGCAAAACAACACACATAAAAATAACAAAGTCAAAGAATTGCATGCAAGCATGCCAAGCTTTGTTTTGTTTGAAAAAGTGGTTCCTAGTGAGTCATGGACATTTGGGTACACCTAATGGTCTTTTGTCAAGGTGGCAAAGTCATTTGCAAAAGGTTTCACTTTAAAAACCATTTTCAAAATAAAGTGTCATACTATGTGGGTTAGAAATACTTCTACCAAGGCATTAACCTATAGGGTTCACCAAATGAGTTGCTATTGCAAAACTTGGTGTTTTGGGTCAGTAGGTTTGGTTCAAAACATTTTCTCCAAAGTTTTCTTTATGAAAGCATTTTCATAAACAAACAATGGTTTTTAATTAGCTAGAAATGGACTAAACTAATTAATCCATTCTAAACTTTTCCAAAATCATTTTCCAAAACTTAGGTTGGTTCCTAGGGTCAGTAAGGTCACAACAAACCAATTTGCAAAGGTTTTAACCTTAAAATCATTTTTAAATGATTTTTCTAATCTAAATAAGCACTCAAAAGAATCTGCAAAATTAAACAAGCTAACAGATACTATTTGCTATACTAAGGGTAGGGTTGGTTAGAGCTTGTTCTCCTGAATCCAACGACATAAAATTTGTAATTTTTGGACGTGTGGATCAAAAGATACAAAGGTTTGAAAATGGCAAAAGTTTCTGTTTTCAAATCTCTTTTAAACAGATCTAGTGCCACGCGTCGTAATATTATTCGCCCGTACCGGTTCGGTGTGGATCAGCATTGCGGTGCGTTAGATCTAATTAGATCGTGCGGCGCAGAGAGCGTACCCATTCGTGTTTAAGTGAACTAGTCGTGAGCGCCAGATCTAGATCGAACGGATGTAATCTCTCAGACCAACAACTGGCGGCGCTGCGGTGGCTAGCGGCGACGGAGCTGTCGGTCGATGACGGAGGCGACGCTACAGGGGGTGAGGGAGAGAGGGGAGATGCTCACCGGGCTCAGGGGGTCACGGCGATGCTCAACGTACTCACGGTTGGTCAGGGGGCGCTCGGGGACGACTGCGATTGCTCGCCGGAGTGGAGGACGGCGTCGGGTGCGTCGGGTGGTCGTCGTGGACGGTGCTATGGTTCACCTCAAAGCGAAATGACGACACGGTTAGATGCGCAGGACTCAGGCAAGGTCGTGTGTATGAACGAGAGGTAGAGGGCGGCCGGAAACTACCTGTGGGCTTTGCCGGAGAGGAGGCAGACGGTGGCGACGGTGGTCGTCGTCGTTGGCGAGCCTGCAGGGCACTCGCGGGTGAGTTTGATGCACTGGCAGATGCGCCTGAGAGTGAGGAAGCTATGAGCTTGGTCGGGGAGGAGAGGGGCGGCGAGGGGCTGCCGGAATCAGCGAGGAAGGTCGTCGGAGCAGAGGGCGTTCGGGGAGGAATTGGGGGCGGTCTAAGGCGTGCCAGCGTGGGGTGTCAGAGGGGAATTATAGAGGAGACACGGGCGTTTCCATCTGCGTGATCAAGGCGAGGTAAAGGCTCGGCGTTATGACGAATTAAGCCGGAGAAATCAAAGCCTGCAACGGCGACGAGAGGAGGAAGAACTGGTCGCGGGGTGGGGAAGGAGAACAGTGGAAAGGGGTCCAACGGTCAGTGGAAAAAGATAGAAGGGGAAGGGTCCACCAGTCATACTCTACGCGGGTTTGTTTTGCGGTGAAGAAAAACGGTTCGGAGCGTGGGAGAGAGAGGTGGGGTCTTCTCGTCAGCGAGTGAGAGAGAGAAGGAGTGGGTCCTGGTTGTCATTGACTCAGTGGGTCTGTTATTTGGTACGAATCGTTTTCTTCGGGCAGTGAAAGGTTGGGCTGGATTGGGCTGTTGTTGGGCCAAATTGGGTTGGGTCTGTTTTCCTATTTTTTTTTCTGTCTGAATCCTTTTTCTATTCTAAATCGTTTTCTGTTTTCAATTTCAAACAATTAATCAAGCATTCAAACAAATTCAAACAATTCAAACAATCACTCAACTTTGTACTTTGAATTTGGTTCTGTTTATCAACATAATCCAAATCTCAAAATAAAATAATATTTTTATTTATTTTAGGATCCATTTAATAATTAAATAAAATGGATCTTCAGTTGTTTAATAGTGTTTGATTTATTTAATAAAATTTCCATTTGAAATCCAATTATTTCCAAAACCAAACCAGAAGGTTTTATTTGAAAAATAAAAGAATACTTGGAGACTTATTTAAATAAATAATTAAGTTTTGGTGTTTAATTAAGATGGGAAAGCCTTTACTTAAAAAATTGGATATTTAAATCCTTATTATTTTATTTAAATAAACCTTTACTCATTTTAATCAAAGCAAAACCTTTTAATAAAAGATTTCAAAGTAGTAATAAAATACTTGGTGTTCATTTAAAATGGGAAAAGCCTTTACTTAAATAAAATTGGATATTTAAATCCTTATTATTTTATTTAAATAAACCTTTACTCATTTTATAAAAACAAAATATTTTATTACACAAGCTTGGCCAAAATTAATTTGGCTCACCTTTTCATTTGAAACCAAAGTCTTTTATTAAAAGATCTAAATCAGTGTTTCCAAAACAATTTTATTTTCCTTTGATAAATGTTTATCTTTATAAATCCCTTTAGGATTATTTGTTCACCAATTGGTATGGGTTTTTGGTATTAGCTTTGGAAATTCAATTTCCTTATCTTATTATATTCCTAAGATTTTGCTTATGGTTCCAAATTGAGTGAAACCAAATTCTATGGTCTTTCTTGATCCTTTGTGAACATTTGTTGATAAAATTTTGGTATGGATCACATCCATGGATTTGGAGATAACTTGGGAAAATGATTTTTCTTCCATTAGGGTTTAGGGATTTGGATTTATTTTCCAAGTGTTCAAATTTCCAGATACATTCATTGAGGAATGCATTTATTTTGATTGGATTTTGTTGGATTCAAACTTTTACTAAAGTTTGTTCAAGATGGGATTTTAAGTTTCCTTTTAGAAACAAAAGTATCTTTTCACCCTGATTTTCAACAAAAATTTATTTTATTTAATTATTTTTCACATTACAAGATTTGGAAAATCTTGGGATGTGACAGGGGTCTTCCCATCCTCTAGCTTTGCTTCGGCTAAATCGGGGTCTCCAAAGGGGTATGGTGTAATACACCATCTATTCTACTAGGGACAAGTAGGTATCACAAGGGGGCTGTACTTAATAGTATGATAGTGTAGTAATTCGGAGGAGCCAAACCACTACCATGTATACATCAACATATAGTAAACCGATACAGTTTTAATAAAACAGTAGGTAAAACATGCATAAGTAAAACAGTAGGACAAGGCTTATGAGCAAGAATGTGGCTTGCCTGTGATCAGAAATATGGCATAAATGTCCCTGGACTTCTTCTTTAGAAAACCCAGAATACCAATATCAATAAAATTACCACTTCTCCTACTCTCCGATTTCATCGCAACTATCGTCATCCAGACAGCACATGCAATCAAACCAGGCCACAATCAACATAAGGCAATGCAAGCACCAATACAATACAGCAGACAAACATACCACTCATTACTCAATTCAGTAGGGTTTGAGAGGATTGGATTTAGGAGGTTGAGATGGCCTTGGAGAAGGGGATGAAAATCCCTTATGATTTATAGTCTAGAAACTACCTAAGAGATGGATTTTGGAACAATACCATATTTTGTATGGTAACATTGTACAACATGATACCAACAGATAGGTATTGATAAGATGAAACCAACAAAAGTGGTTTCACTAATTTATCACTTTTATTGAAATACTTGTGAATATTCTAAAGCAAAAGGCTCTAGTTTTAGGAAGTAATTCACCAGAAAAGTTCTCGAGCTCCAAAAAATATTTCCTTGGATGGTTAGGTAGGGATTGATATATTTGTTCAGTGAGAGTTGGAATCAAGTCAAGATAATTATCATAATGCCTCAGGAAATTCCCAAAGGCAGTTCTGTAGGTAATTTGTCTTTTTCACCAGATTAAATCGACAGGAGCTATTGATATGACACCAAGGACACCTGGTAGGTACTTCCAGTACCTTTCTGTAGAAATTGGAATTAACATTTTTGGATTAGCAGAAATACTGTAGTGAATTTAGAGGTGAATAAACCATGCACAGAATAGTTTAATTCACAAGAATTCAACTGGGGCTTAGAAAATTATGGGCTCCTGGGTTTGGATAGATATTGATGGTCCACTACTCTAGGAGTTGGAAATAGCCTAATAGGTGTTGTAAATATGCCTAGGGAATTTTCTAAAGTTAGATTGTGACTGTTTTTGTTATTTTTACTATAGGAGGTTAAAAGCTCCACTTGGATTGAGGACAATTCCATGGGTTAGTTATATTAAGCATCTACCAGAGACAGTTGGGTTTTCTCCATTTGGAGTTTTAAAACTCCTTGAGAATTTTATTTCCTGTATTTGATACTTTCTAGTAGCTTATTTTCCAGAAAATAATAGAAGTAAAGGTGGCCAAGGGGAGTGGTCTGCATGTTAGATAAAACATACAGGAACATGTCAAAAATTGACTCTGGGCGTAAAGAGATATTTTTCATTTTTATTTTGAATTAAACGGTGTGGCTTTTCTGCAGATCTCTAATTATCCAAAATAAAAAGAAAAGGGGCAGGGGTGGCTGGGCTGGATCCAGCAGGGAGGTGGGCCGCAGAGGGGAATCGGCCCATCCCGGGGCGAGCCACATGCGGGAGGAAGCTTAAATCCCGTGCGGTGGGGCACGGTTGTCAGTCACCCAGGTATGCAAACAGGTATAGAGAGATGAGGGCCGTTGGATTAGAAGGGCGACGAACGGAGCTCATTCGTCCTCCTCCTCTGGACATACCAGCAGGGAAGGAAACCCTAATAGGGTCGGGGCAGCGACGGGGGGATCACCTGGGGGATCGCCGGCAGTGGGGAAGGTGCGGAGGCGGCTCGGCGCTTCACGACAAGCTCAGGGATGGACGGGACGACGAGGTTCTATTCCCAAAAAAATGTCACGGCGATGGCGCCGACGTAGAAGGCTTTGGTGCTCGTCGGGCTACATGCTGGGCTCGTTCCTGGCAGGGAAAACAGCAAGGGAAGGGGTTAGAGGGTGTAGGGAACACCGCATGGTGACATGCATGGAAGGAGAGGTAGAGGGGAGATCTCTAGGCTCGATTCTTCTAGGAGGCCGAAGTTTCTTCTCCTTCCTTTCTCGGGCAAGGTAGAGTCTGGGGAGAGGGAGAGGAGGTGCTGGGGTGGTAAGAGGGAGCAAAGGGGGCAAATGACGGGCAGAGGGAGGCACTGGGTGGCCTCTGGCCTTTTTAACCGAAGGGGAGAGGTCTATGATGGATCTAGTCCATGGAGAAGCGTGGGGAGGAGTGGTTCTCGGGGATAGGGCCTCGGGGCGGTGGAGCTTGTACTGATGAGTCAAAGAGGGCAGAGGAGTAACAGGAGGAGTCTTACACTACAAGGGTGTTGCTCCTCTACTCCACTCGGGTGTGGTAAAGAAATAGGAGGGGAAGGGCTAGGGGAAGCTAGGGAGGCTCTCAGTGGTGTAGAGGGGAGGGGAGTGGGACCATGCACGACCATAGAGGTGGAGAGGGGGGTGCTGCAGCTGCTGTGAAGATTTCACAAGATATGACATTTATTGGTTCTCTCTCTCACTTGCTCCAAGAGATAAAGACAAAGGGATGTCCTTGCTACAGTGTAGTGCTACAGGGATCACGACCAGGGGTGTGATGGGTGCTGGGGAAACTTGCTTGACCAGGTTGGTGAGGTTTTGTGGGTTTTTGATTTAAGGTGGATAAAAGTTCAAATCTACCATATAGAATGATCATGGTCAAGTTCTCCAAATTTGATCTTTGAAATATGATTTAAGGGTATTGGTAGATGAACAAGGTTAAGATACACCTCCAGAAATTATTTGAGATTTTTCAGAGGAGTTTTAGTCCACTTAAATCTATTTATTCAAAAACTGCAGAAGTGATTTATAGAAGATCATTTGATAAATTTACTTTGGACCAGGTTGGATTTTGATGTGGGATGGTCCCAAATGTGTATACACACTTAGGGGAATTTTCCCAAGATTTATTGGAGGATAAAAGTATTGAAAACAATTATTATTCCAATTCATCCATTTAAGAAAAAGGGCAAAAAGAAATAATAAAGCTCCTCAAAAATATTTATTTTTGAAGTGGGAAGATGGGGTGTGATATATGGATCTCAATTGAGCCAAAAGTTGGGGAAGTGTTTTGGCAAAAACCAAACTTTCCTTTATGGAAGGAGTTTTGGAGATTTTGACTATTAAAGAGATTTATTAGGTTTGGAGCCATAATAATTATGGAGAATTATTGATAAATCTTGATGACCAGGGTAGATGATGTAGACAAGGTGTAGCAAGCATTTGCAACCTTGGGATTGCAGAATCCAAGTTGATTTTGGTGGAATACCCTAGATTAAGGATCTATGGTGATGTTAATTTCATACCATCAAAACATGGTGGTATCTTCGAATTCAGATCTCCCCTTGGGGCATGGGGTAGATGGATGGATAGACCAAGTGATTTACATCAACATGGTACAGAGGTTTTAGCTTGATCCTGCTTGAGCTCACCAAGACAAGCTTTCAAACATGAAATAAAATAAGCTTGCCAAAGCAGATTATCAACTAGCCTTCAAAACCTTGTGGGTTTAAACAGCTCAATGATCCAATTGGAACAAGTGAAGTATGTAATGATAGACCTATATGAGTAGAACACAACCATTCAAAGAGTTGGTCCATAGAAGGTTGGATTGTGGTGTGAGCTTCTATCAAAGTAGGCATGTTGACTATATTTGCAGGAAAAGTTATTTTCTTGCCTGCAAAACCATCAAGAACAAGTGGGTAGGAGGATGATCTACTCAAGGGAAAGAGTGGGCCTTGGTAGTCCTTAGTATGTTTAACAAGATGGTTCAAGTGAATTACCAAAAGTGCACAAGGGTTGAGAAAGGGAGGCATTCAGAAGGGTGATGTTGGAAACAGATTTCCAGACTTGGCCAAATTTTGCAGATTTAGGGATTTTGACTAGAATATGGGTGGTGATGATTTTTATGGGTGGTAAGGTACCAAATCATCATAAAGTGGTTGATGTTGAAGTGTAGATTGAGTAGAAAGTATTCCTTGCTTGATATTGGTCCTCATTGACTTGGAAACTTCTAGAAGGGATATATTCAGAATTGATCTGGTTAAGGGTTTTAAATGATCACTTAGTAGCTAGGGATCAGATCCAGATTGTATTCTTGCTTAGGGTGGGATGATTTGGAACATCTTGATCCTAGTGATGATCTCCTAGAGTAGCTCATACTATTTCTAAGAAATCAAGTCAAGTAGTAGATCATGGCAGCTCATCTTACAAACAATCAAGTACTACTAGGGTTACCATCAAGCTTAGCTTGAGATAAGGATGGTTATTTTGAAATAGGTTGGAGTTTGAATAAGATGAGAGTCCTTGGTATCTCTACCAAGAATAGAATTTAAATGTTTTGGGAAGAGGTTTTGGGAAAACTAGAGATAAGATTAGTTGAGGGTTCTGTCTTGAAAACATAAGGAGGTTATATTATATAACTCTCCATAGTTTTATAAATAGAAGCTAATAAAATAGTTTTAGTTGCATAAGCATCTTGGCTCATGTTTTGAAATGCCAGCACTAGATAAAATGTAAATTGAGCCAAGATAATTTTTGGTAGATAGCTTTTGTCAACTGATGGTGAGGTAAGGAGTAGTATATGGTATACACTCACATGCACAAGTACAACGAACAACAATCAAACACTGCACCAAAGAACAAGAAAAAGCTTTTGTTCCCCCTGATTTTTGCATTCGGGACAACTAATCAAGGTTGCTGAAATTGGGATGTTATAGGTACGGGCAGGGCCCACCCGTACCGTCCGCCTGTACCATGTGGTGAAGGCTTCGTCTCATCAAACCCTACAATTTTCGTGAATACGCCTATATATTTTGAGGCTCCATACGCCGGCCAGAGAGCCGCCATTCTCAGATTACATCATAACACCACCAAAGGATATCCACGCCATTGTTCATCACTTCCATCATCCATCCCCTCCATTAGCCATAGCCATTTCTTTGTACTTTAGATCTCCTTGTAATTTGGCAACCATTGTAAGAATATTTGATTTCAATCTAAGTATTTTGCTAAATGTTTTCTATCCTTGATCTATTCGTTATGAGTGAGTAGTCCTCACGGGCTGCGGGTTGGGGAGAAACCTCGCAGCAATTATGTGCATCTAACTCATGGGAGTTTTGTGTTTTGTTTGCAATAGAGATTTGTATCTTTTATTTCTTTGTCTCTTGCCTCAATCTGTGGATTTGTAGGTACCCAAGATCCCATAGATTGATAAAGGCTATAGGTGAGATACTTGGCTAGCGGCGATCTCATAGGAACCCTAGTGACAGCAAGGGCAGTACGGTCTTTGTTTAGCGACCCATTCGGGATCACAGCAACATCACCACGTAATGCTTTGATCTGTGTTTTACACTTAATAACGTTTTGTAGTTCGCTTCTTCATGGTGCACTCAAGTGGATTAAAAGACTATTGATATGCCTGCTGCATCACGGGGGCTCTAGTATATTAGGATGTGTTTCCCACAAGATATTATCCATATTCAACCATTACACATGACTATGCTTATTATTATCTTTTATCCCATATGATGTGCAGTTGCAGGTGGATCTTCAACCATGGCCTATCTCCATCCATTGATTCAACCCATTATAAAAGTAAACTAGATTGGTCCGGTAAACTAAGGTAAAACAAAGAAACAAAGTCTTGTAGACGTGTCTTTTTTATTTCCTTTTAGCATTGCTTTCCAAGGTTTGATTAAACCTAGGTCTTTAGGGAAAAATCTATTATACTACATCCGTGAATCCGGATTGAAGGTATCACATATTATTCTTAGAAACTATGGAATTAAAATCACTAGGTTTAGCATCAAGAGGGAAGTTTTGTAAAAGCAACAAGAATAATTGCTCAGATACCCGTGAGCTAAACTTGGGTCGTGTTATAAATGCTCTGGCTAAACCAATTTATGGGAGAGGCAAAACTTCCCTAGATTCTATGACCCGGGCTGGACTTTTTTCCCGAGTCAGATTATCGGACCCCCACTTGGGCCGGATTATCCTGCCCCAGATTGCTCCAACGGCAGATTTTCGAGAGGGGGTACATATACCCCATCAGATATTCATTCCAACCTCTCTTGGATCCAACAAAAAAGTTGACCTCTATTCAATTCGATTCTTCAAGAGATCTCCACTTTCAACCACTCGAAGGCTTTGATCTTTGGGGAATCGAAGGAGGAGACCTCGATTTACATCATCACCAATCAAGATCTCCACTTCCTCTCCCATTCATTTGGGGGAATTTTGATCTAGAGTTTCTTTGAATTTTTAGATCGTGGTTTCGTTATTTGATCACTTGTGTTATTGTGGCAGCATGTTGTCATCACGGGAGCCTCCAATTCAGTTGTGGATGTGTGCTCAGGTATCATTGTAATGGCACCGGTATCTGCCTCGAAGGGAACCACATAGTGGATAGGTGGATCCGGCTAGTTGTGGCGAGATCCACTAGAGAACAGGGTGAGGCCTATTGTGGCGTGGTGGTCTTAGTACCTCCCACCCCTCCAACGCAGACGTACTTTCCTTAACAAGAAAGGAACTACGGTAAAACATATCTTATGTCTCTGTGTGCTCCACTATGGTTACCTCGTTCCTCTCACCGTTTTTACTCTCCTAGTAGCTTGGTTGACATATAAGGAAATTCATCTTAGTTGCATATCTAGAGAATTTACCTTTGTGTCAAACGTAAAAGTTAAAAAGTTAAAGTTTTGAGTAGCACCTATCCCCCCCCCCCTCTAGGTGCCCATACGATCCATTTCAATTGGTATCAGAGTCTTGGCTCTTTATTCAGTCTTTACCACCTAAGAGAGTATGGACATTCGTGGAGATGGTAGCGATGTTGTGGAGAAGATCACCATGGACGATCTCAAGACTTTGGAAACAAACTTGATTAAGACCATGGAGACTCAATTTCGAGAAATGCATGACATGTTGATGCGTCTCTTGCAACCATCCACAACCGCACCACCTTTTATCGCTGAGGCTACAACTCCTCTTTCAAAAGAGAAAGCTAAGACTAACTCCCATGAATATGAGTTGGACGATGAAGATAAGAATACAAGTTCCTCTTCGAAAATGGGAAGTGATAAGGAGGATTTTAGTGAGATCTCTCACTTATACTCACCTGATCCACCAATCCCTCACCCTCATATAAACAATAGGGTTGATCCACCCAATCTTAGTGCATCTTCTTTTAATCAATGACATTTTTTGATGAAATATCATTTGTGTAGCTCTTCAGTCGAGTTGTGGAAGATTATAGTGAATGGACTCCATGTTGTAGATCCATCAAACATGACAAGAAGAGAAGTGGTTGATAGTCAACTCAATGCCACTGCTTTGCACATGATCCCCCTTGGTGTGGGTCCTAAGGACATGCCGCATGTTGACCATCTCAATACCACAAAGGAAGCTTGTGATGCCCTCACTGAGTTGTTCATCGGAAATGAGAGAATGAGGAGAAACCGTTATGATGATCTAAGCAATCAAGCAGAAGGTTTTTACATGTTGGATGGTGCAGACCATGAACACATGTATCAAAGACTCAAGTCCATTTCCACCACATTTATAAATCATGGTGCCACACATGTTGATTATGCATGTATCAAGAGGAAATATGTTAGTGCTCTCATGCCATTTGAACCCACTGGCTTGAAGAGGCTCCAAGGAAGACACAATTATCACTAAATGACTTCCAACAAAGTTATGCAAGAAATGGCTGCATTCAAGGTCATGGCCAAGAATGCTGAAGATGCTCATGCACGAGCAATTAGAATGCAAAAAGGTGTGAATGTTGCCTTGAAGGCCAATATTTTTGAGCAAGAAGAAGATGATAGAAACTTTGATGCAGTTGCCATGAGTTGCCCCGAGGAGGTCGAACAAGATCATGGTGAGTACATGGTGTTCTATGGAAGAAACTTTTGGAAATATCCGGCTAAGGCAAAATCTGAGCTTGAACTCAAGAATGGATTTAGTGGAAGAAAGGAATACGGTCTAAAACTGAGATCATGTTACAATTGTAGAGACCGTTTACATTTTGTTTTCGAGTGCCCCTATCAAAATAGAGAAGATCACGTGGGTAGACTGGTTCTCAAGGAGAAATCAAAAGCTCCACGTAAGAAACCATTCAACAAGAAAAATGTTCTATACAAGAAGCAACCAAAGATCGTGTTGGTATCCCAAGAAGAGTACTCATTCGCAAGCAAAGACAAAGATGAAGAAGATATGAAAGCCCAAGAGAGGTGACAGCCATAGCTACCACATCTACACCAACTGCTTCGCTCTTAGACTCTCCCAATGAGAATTCCTTCAATAAGAATGTCACTTGTCTTATGGAAAGGGGTTTAGAGGTATCACCTTACACCACTTCCTTTCCTAAGACTACTATGAACATTGATATCAATGACTCCACTAGTCTTAAGGTTAAGAAAGAAGTTATTGCTTTGGATAATTTTATAACTAACTTGCAAGGTGAGAACAAGAGGCATTTCGCATCCCTAATGGGCCAACTTGTTCACTCGGAAGAACTTCTTGAAGAAAAGGGCATAATTGAAAGAGAGGGTGCAATGGAGATAGCATCCTCAAAAAATTCCCTAGAGGAGGAAGAGGAGATTCGAGCTTCTCTCGTGGAGAAGCTTGAGACCACCGAGAAGTCACATGACGAGATTGTGGATAAACTAATAAAATAATGTGATCATGCTATTGCTAAAGTTAAGAAACTTAAAAAGGAAAATGTTGAATTTGGGGATGCTCATGCTAGAGTAACTGAGAAGCTACAGGAACTTGACATCGCCCATAAGGCTTTGGAGAGTACTAATACTTGGACATCGCCCACAGGCTGTGGGATAGGAAAATTATAGAGGAACTTGACATCACCCATAGATATAAGCCTATGGGAGATGTCAAGGATTTAGATAGGTATAAGCCTGTGGTATAGGCAAGCCAAATAATTTTCTCACTGAAATGAACAAACTAATACTCCCTCTATACTCAATTAGATGTCACAAATTTGTCTAGATTCGCATATAACTATGCAATAAACAAGGAGGGAATACTAATACTTTGCATTGTAGCTCTCTTTCCACATCGACACAACTCATGGTTATGCTTATCATTTTTGTGTCTAGCATTGTATGGATCATAGGGTAATTAGTATTAGGATTAAATAGCTTCCAACATAACCTACAGGATGGGTGCACCATGTAGTCTAATCCACATTTGATGTGCACTTAAATTGCACTATATTGTTAGCCTCACTTATCTGCATCAGTGCTCAGGGAGATTTTCAGCACAACTAGAGGTTGGTGCTGCTATGTCGAAGAATCACACTAGATCATCTTCACGAAGAATGTGTATGTGTTCTTTAGTTTGAGGAGGAAAGTGTGTAGGTATTTCTATTGCAACTTCTTGCGTTTGGTTTCTGTTATGTTTGCATATATGGTTGTGGATGCAGAATGTAATCAAAACTCTATAGAATAAGTTATTCTTTGTTAATGAATCTTGGGGAAACCCCTTTGGTAAAAACAATCTACATCAGTGTATTAACTAAAGTGAATATTGATTGACATAGGATGTGCATGAAATCAGGCCTACTTCCAATCACCAAAACAAACTTAATAGTTTTATTATATTTATTATATAATTTTTATATCATGTACCAAAGAAAAATTTACCAATTTTGTGGTTGCGAGTAATTTTCATTAGAACTTGCAAATCCTGACCATGGAATGGAACGACCTATGCAATAAAATCACCGGGCTCATCTATCCTATCTTGCTCAATACTTTATCATTAGAATCATGCCAAGGATTGAGAAATGGTGATGGCTTTAAATTGAGAAGTTATTGACATAGAATACAATGAAATTAATGCATAAAATCAGAGCATGGCAACATATGCAGCGGGAGGAGGAGGAATATGACCATGGAGATTGAGTACTAAGTGTTAGCCTCAATGTTATCTTGTCATGGTGTGATTTACACACATAGGTTGTGTGTAGGATGCAGTGTGAATAACACACATAGGCTGTGTGCTTGCTGTGTGTGAACATGGCATATGAGTTGTGTCCTGTGAGAGTAAATAATGCACATAGGTTCTATAATGAGTAGATAAGCATGTTGTAGTTTGTATGCTGTTATAAGTATCCAAGGTATGTAGGGATAACTCTAGAATTAGGAATGTTCTAGAGTAAGACATTTAGGAGTGGTATGAAATATCTAGAGTTTGTAGAGTAATCTAGAAGCATGGTGTAGGGTTTGGATTGTGCCACATGGAAAAAAACCTAAAGGGTCATGTACAAGTATAAATAGGGGTGCCACCCCTCCCATGTAAGTAAGCATAGGTTGTTGGGGAAAGCATAAGTTGCAAGCCAAGATGTAGTAGATAGCCTTTGTGTCAGGTTGAAGCACATATGTATGGGTGTCATACATATGTGTATAAGCATGGGTTTCTAAGTTATGTAGGCATTTGTTGTTGAGTAGTGTAGCATCCGTTGCCGCGGAAGCTTGTATCACTTGAGGTAGCCAATAAAGGCAAGCTTCCTACTAGAAGTGCATGTGCAACACATCCCTTTAGAAAGAAAGGGAGTCCTAGGGTGATACCTAGTAGATCCAACACCAACAATTGGTATTAGAGCCTCGTCAGACGTGCCGGTGGTGCTCACCGGTCACTGTGATGCAATGAAGCCCTAGCTGTTTGTCGGCCTATAGAGGTGTACGGGGTTGCAACTTCCTTGGTGAGGCAGAAGTGGACGCTCGGCTCCATGGCTAGGTGTGATGTGCTCACCAATATGTGTCGTTGTTGTACAAGGAGAACTGGTGTAGGTCCTCGGGGCCGAAGAAGACGACGTTTTGTCGCTAGGGCCGGAGAAGACAACGTTTGCCTCTAGCGACAAAGAAGATGATAAGATTAGGAGGGTACCTTGAATGTAATCTTGTCATGGTGTGATCTGCACACATAGGTTGTGTGCAGGGTCTAGTGTGAATAGCACACATAGGTTGTGTGCTTGCTATGTGTGAACATGGCATATGAGTTGTGTCTTGTGAGAGTAAACATTGCACATAGGTTGTGTACTGAGTAGATAGGCATGTTGCAGTTTGTATGCTGCTAGAAGTATCTAGTGTATGTAGAGATAACTCTAGAATTAGGAATGTTCTAGAGTAAGACATTTAGGAGTAGTATAAAATATCTAGAGTTTGTAGAGTACTCTAGAAGTATGGTGTAGGGTTTCGAATATTCCACATGGCAACAATCTAAAGGGTCATTAACAAGTATAAATAGGGGTGCCACCCCTCTCATGTAAGTAAGCATAGGTTGTTTGGGCAAGCATAAGTTGCAAGCCAAGATGTAGTAAATAGCCTGTGTGTCAGGTTAAAGAAAATATGTATGTGTGCCATACATATGTGTGTAAGCATATGTTGTTGGGGCAAGCATAAGTTGCAAGCCAAGATGTAGTAGATAGCCTGTGTGTCAGGTTGAAGTACATATGTATGTGTGTTATACATATGTCTGTAAGCATGGGTTGCTAAGTTCTGTAGGTATTTGTTGCTGCGTAGTGTAGCATTCGCTGCTGCAGAAGATTGTATCATTTGAGATACCCAATAAAGGCAAGCTTCCTACTAGCAGTGCGTGTGCCGCACATCCCTTTAGAAAGAGAGGGAGTCCTGGGTGATAGCTAGTAGATCCAACACCAACACAAAGTACTGACTGGCCGTGGAAATGGAAGAAGAGGATTCTGTTCGAGTAATCATTGTCGATGCATCCAAGCTCCTCCCCCTACTGACAAAACTCCTATGGGGTCTCCACACCATGTCGTATTCACTGTGATGATGACGCTAGTCTCCTTCACCTCCTTGTAAGTGTTGTCGGCCTCTCTACGGCCTAGCGTCTCCGCCGATGCCCACAGTAGGTCCTCTAGTTTAGTCGCCGCCATCTACAGGATGCAGTACGAGTTCCGGCTCGAACGAGACCAGTGGAGGGAGGAACTGCAGTGTGTGAGAGAGAATGGGGCCGGCAGGAACGAGGAAACGGGAGAAGACATCCTTGATTTCATCTCCTATTCACTCCGCATTGCTCTCCTCTAAAGGTGTGTTTGATACCCGGCTCAACCCAGATATTCCCATATCACGCCAAGACTTTGTTGTTTAGTAGGTTGGGCCGGACATCTCGGTAGTGCCTACCTCACTCTGAAAAGCTCTATCAGCCGGCATTAGGAGAGAAGATTGGATCGATCTTCGAAACAAATCCTGGCGCCCCAAAAAATTCCCCGTGTGTGACTCAGAGGCTGCTCAGGCTAAGCTCCAAAACTTTCCCTCAACTCCTAAGCCCCTCTCCGACCGCTGTGAGCGCTCCTTCCTCACCCCTAGCTATAGCTCCTCCATCATTCCCCATCTTCCTGTAACTCCTTCACCATCCCCCTTCTGCCCTCAACTCCTCAGCCATGCTCGTACATCACTAGCATGACGGTAGGTCGAGATTCTCACGACCGGTGACCCTAACACGACTAGCGGCCAAGATTCTCATGACCAATGACCCCAGCATGACCAGTGACCCCATCATGACCAGCGGTCGAGCTTTTGTGTGCTCGTATTGGCGGTGATGGCCCCTATCCAGTCATCAAGCCGCACACCAGCCAACCAGGGATGTGATTGGCCTTTTATTCAATTTTGGGACCTGACTGCTTTTTATTTTAGCTGACCATGTATCAGGTCACACAGGCTACCAAACAAGATCTTAACTAGAGCCGACATGCATAAGTTCGACTTTGTTTTAGTGGAGCTGAACTTTCTAAATATGATTATTTGGGTCCATGTTCACGGACTTCTGCACCAGTAATGCTCGGCGGCAAACTGCATTGGTTCGGCTCCACTCTAGTTGGGACCAAACATAGGAATCAGATTTCGAAATAGTTTCCTCAAGGGGTTAGATTTGAGATTAGTGATAGAAAAAGCTCAGTTTGGTCCAAAAATACTTTGAACTGATCATCCAGCTGAAAGAAAGAACAGTATGGGCACTAAATTTTGCCAAAAATGCGGTTGTTGCAAAGTGTTTACGTGACACTCGGCAAACATGACTTTTGCCTAGTATTTTGCAAAATCAAAACATTTTATCATCACATGTCGCAAAGATATATGATGCATGTAAAATGCATACATGAACTTTGTAGTTTTTTAACACATATTCTCATGTATTTGCATCTTACATAATGTTATATCCATGTTTTACATTGATTTATAGGAATTTAACAATGATTCTCTTTATTTGGGTTATAACTCTACATAACAGGAAAACCCTGTTTTGTGTATTTTTATCATCTAGGGAACTAAACGAAGTCATATGGACCCGAGATTTCTCGAGGATTATTTTTTCGTGGAGACAAGCAACTGAAACTCCGGAACCTTGGGAGGGGAGACAGGAGGCCCAAAAGAGGCCCAGTGGCATGACTCACATTTTTCGTCGCGCCACTAGGGCTCTTTCCCTCCTCGAGCGTTCTCAGCCATCCATCTTCATCTCAACCTCGAAGTCTTAACCTAAAATCCTATAAAATACCCCTCGGAACGATCTCAGAGGTGTCAGAGTGGAAACACAGAAACACCTAAAATAGAGCCGAAATCAACAAAGATTGGAGGGGAAGACGCCACAGAAGCCACTGTCGGTTGGATCAATACCTTCACTAACATCATCTCCATGATGATGAGGGAGTAGTCCACCTCTGGACTATGGATTTTTGGTAGTAGACTTATATATCTCTCTTGTTCTATCATTGTTCTAGTACAATATGAGGTGTCCTACATGATTATAGTCATGTTTGTAATTTCTATGTAGTGGATCTTTGTTTTATGATTTGATTTTTGATTTTGAAATTTTATTATGTGTAAGAGGTATTGATAGATGCATATTATATACCATGTTTTAAGTACTTGTTATGATCAAACTTGTATACAGAAACATGTGTGGGGGAACATGGGTATTAGATGGAATAACATGCTAGTGGTGATTGGGCAGTGCTAGAAAACTCGAGATCCACTATGGTTCTTAACTTTCTTTTGTTACCTCACTATGGATAAAGTGAATGCATGTGTTATAGTCATCTGGTGACAGCCAAGGTGATCTTGTTTGTTTAATGTATCATATTTTATATTCAAACATCATATCAAAATACCTAATGCTATACTCTGTTTATTCTTAATTCTAGATTGCATGGAGTTATTTCTTTGTAGAGATGTATAAGTAAGATGTGTTGCATCATCTTTATATTAATACATGATACCCATATGAATGTTAATCAACCACATAATAAAGTTTCATCAATATTATATCCTTTTTGAACAGTTTTTTATCCATTACAGCTTTTGTGAGAGTGGACAAGTGAACTCATGAACCCAGTCCACTTTCTATTACAATAAACCACTTTCCATTAATTGTTTTGCACTAGTTAAATCTGAAATTAGAAAAAACACTTCTAGTGTTAGTAAACACAAATAAAAAAACTTTACTTCAATGTTTTTACTTTCGTTGCCTAGTCATAGATTGTTTGCTTTTATTTATTTATAGTTTTATTTTAGTTTTAATAATAGGAAACCTTTTGGTTGAGAACCACACACTGGAGTTGGAGACACAAGGCAAATACTATATTTTGTACATTGCTTGAAGAAGATAAGGTGAGAAGTCTTAAGACAATTCCCCGAAAGTTCGATATAAACTCTCGAGTCACCCTTGTGTGAAAATACGCTTGCCTCAACATTTTGTACTTAACTCCCAATGAGTTGGTACACACGGAGTTGCTGCTATAAATATGATATTTGGTAAATAATATATTTTCTGAGTGTAATCAGTGAACAACTCGACACATGGCTAACATGGATGGAAATAGTCGGTAAATAACCGATACTTGATAAAGTGGAGGACACTTGTCCGTTCTTTCCATGCTTGATGGCTCTGTAGCGGTGGTCCATGTTTGCCGAGTGTTCCCTAACCGCCTAACAGATACGAGATATTTATATGTATATTTATCACCACATGCTTTTGCACCATTTCTATATTTTCTCCTTTTTTAATTCTCTATTTTTATTATATATAGTTTATTATAATGGGGCGAAAATTATCACGGAGGTGCATCTTGCATTCCAAACAATTTTGCTAAATAGATTTTTTTAATATTTTTGTAGAAAAATCAGTTTTATTTTATGTGTCAAACGTGGTTTTTTGCGAAACATGTACCAAAACCATACACTAACCAACCCAATTTTTAAAAACAGTAGGCCATGTTATATGTACAATTCATCATATATCTGAATGTCAATCTTTTTAGTGAGTTTTCATGATTTCCGCCGAGTCAAATATAAACTGTAGGTGCTGCATAGTTTTCTCTTGACTTTTCAATAAAATCATATTAGATACACAAATTGTCATTTAAGGATGGCCATGCCCGACCTTTTTTACCACAATTTAACACGGCTCAAGAAATTCCGAAAAAAAGGAAAACATTTGCACAATGTCATTTTGTGAGACGGTGTTGCCAGAAAAAACAAATTTCGAATATTGGATTTATTAAGAGAAGCTATTCTCAGAACTGAGTTATCATGTACGAAATTACATAGCTTTCAAGCCAAATGAGATAGGTCATGACCACCATAACCATGGTTCATTTGTTTAAATGAGACCATATTATACACATGTGTGCATATTTGATGACAAACAATGTTGCCAAGATTTAATTTCCTTTCCATAAAAAAATCCATTTTCTATTTTCGGACTATTGAGAACGGGACAGTAGTCCAATGGTTGGGTCGCAGTGATAGGAGTTTAATTCAGTCAAGGACAAATTTCCGGAATTCTCATGTCAGTCCCAGCGACCGGAGGTCAATCCCTGTTAGGGAAGACTTTTTGGAATTCTCACGTCGTCCCTCTTCTACTATATCAAAAAGTGTCTAGTTCCTCCTAGCACTATTTCATTTTTATATATATTTTCGGAGTGTCGGAAATGTGTTTCTTGTAAAGCACCTACCAAATGTTGATTGATAATTGGACCAACCTAATTTTTGAAAATAGCAGAAAACATTGTATATGAAACTCGCCTGCATGGAACCTAAGAGGTTTCTAGCGATTTTTCAGAATTTACGGAGTATCTTGCCAATTTAGCAGCAAATTTGTCAAATTTGGACTGCAGGTGTTGTGCTGTATAATTTGCTTATGAATTTTTTTAGAGAAAAACCATATGTATATGCGAAAGCTGAAGATACTCTAACAGTTATACAAAATGCAACTCCTGGCAATTTTAGCTTGTGCAAAGAACGAAAAGGAAAAAAGAAGAATAAAGTCTTTGGCGAGTGTTTACACTGAACAAAAGTACTTCGTAGGTAGGGTTGAAAACGGAAAGAAAACGGATGGAAACATGCGTTATTGTTTTTGTTTCCTCTTGTATCGTCGGAATCAAAAACAAAATGGAAACTCCGGAAACGAACACGGAATCAGAAATCATCGGAAATGAATATGGAACGGATACGTAACGGATACGATACGAAAACGGACATTTGTCGGAATATGATAGTGGCGTAATATCATGGTCTATACACCAAAAAGAATATATCATAGACAAAGAATAGCTCACAACTTCGACAATCGACAATTGAACATAATGTAACATACATAATTCAACACTTCGACAAGTATATAAGTTCACATATAAATAGTTTCACATAAATACCAAGACATTCACATAATTAATATGTAGCCTAGGCCGGTTGCATGTATTACGTAGACCCTGTATATATTTTACGGCCCAACAACAGCAAGGAAAATCACTGAAGCAAAGTACTAGTTTGTACATGGTCTATCTAATTATGTTTTCGGAAAGTTTCCGTATTTTTTTATCCGGAATTTCTTTACCGTTTCCGTTTCCGCCGAAAATAGCTCCCTCGTTTCCTTTTCCTTTTCCGTTTTCGTTTAGAATATTCCGTTTCCGTTCCTTTTCTATAAAATGCCGTTTTCGTTTCCTTTTTACCTCTCCGTTTCCTTTTTCTTCAGAAACGAACGGAAAGTTTTCTTACCGTTTTCAACCCTATCCGTAGGTCCATTTTGGTTGCTTGGAAGGGTGGTGTCACAGATCGATGGCGTGGAAAGAATTTCTGAGTGGTAGGGGATAATTGAACCGTTATATTTTGTTCACGCACAATGACGCACACAACCACCCAAACACTATTGCTAATTAGGTGTTAAGTGGAATCCCATCAAAGTACTACTTCGGTCTTTTTAAAATTTGTAGTGCAAGATTTTGCTAAGTTTTGCTAAATTTTGCAAAATTTCACTAAACCCTCATGGCAGCCCTCCCAAGCTGGCCATTGAGCCAGACTTTTTTCGCCCAGCCCGAAGCACGGCAAGATGGCCCGGTATGAAGCACGGCCAGCACAAAATAAATCTGGCCAGGACAGGCCCAGAGCCCGGAGAAGGCCGGGCTTTCTTTTTAATTTCAAGGCACATGGGCTGGCCCGAGCTCAGCATCTATGACTAATAATCCACCTTTAGGTTATCATCCGAACCCCCTCCAGTATTAAGTTGCAAGCAACAGATTATTGCTTTACGAACTGCGTGTAAAGTAAATAATACGATTGTTCTATGAACAAAGGATTGTTTTCTCCCTAGTAGCAACAGCACATCTAATACCTTAGAGATTTCTGTCACTTTCCCAGATTACCAGAGGCATGAACCCACTATCGAGCATAAATACTAACTCTTGGAGTTGCTAGCATCTACTTGGCCAAGATAGCTACTAACAACGGAAAGCATGTAAGATCACAAATAACAAAGACATGATAGAATCAATAATCAATCTGAAATAGCATCTCAATATCCTTCGGATCCCCGCAAATACAACATGCAGAATTACAAATAGAAGATCTTGATCATGAACGGAGCTCACAAGATCTAGACATGAAAGCACAAAGGAGGAGAACCAGTCATCTAGCTACTACATGGATCCGTAGTCCAAGGATGAACTACTCACGTATCACACCGGAGGCTTGCATGGTGATGAAGAAGGCCTCCAGGGTGAATTCCCCTCTCCGGCAGGGTGCCGGGAAGAGCTTCAAATCCCTCCCGATCTAGGGATGGAGATGACGGCGGCTACAGACTCTTTCGTTGATTTTTGATCGGGCACTTAGGGTTTTCGTCTCGAGGGCAATATATAGGCGGAAGGAGAGGCCGAGGGGGTGCCGGGAGCGGCCACACCACCCCCTGGCGCGGGCCAAGCCTGGCCGCGCGGCCAGGTGGTGTGGTGGCCCCCTGGCCCCTCTCCGTCTCTGCCACTTGATGACATCCGGAAAAATAGGCACTTTGGCTTTTGTCCCGTCCAATTCCGAGAATATTCATTTCTTGACTTTCCTGGAACCAAAAACAGCAGAAAACAGGCAGCTGGCACTGTGACTCTTGTTAATAGGTTAGTCCAAAAAATCATATGAAAGTTACTCCAAAGTTGGAACAAAACACAAGAAAGTGGATAAAACCAACCATGGAACATCAAAAATTATAGATACATTTGCAATGTATCAACATCCCCAAGCTTAACTCCTGCTCGTCCTCGAGTAGGTAAGTGATAAAAAGAAAGAATAATTTTTGAGGTGACATGCACCATCAAGGACTTGATCAAAGTATTTGTAAAACATTCAAAGCTGGGATCATAGTACTTCAATCATAACATGAAAGACAAAGTTCTAGCAATAAGCAAAGAAACTATGATGCAACATGAAAAGGCACAAACAAAAGATTCATGAATAACAACACTTTGCAAGACGTTTGTTTGTTTCACATAAAGAAAACATGGCATAATAGTATTCAGCTTGTCCCTCAATAGAGTAGCAAATATAAATGCATAGGACACCTTCAAAGTTCATAAGAGTGACTAGATACAATAGTTTAAAACAAGCAATATCAAGTTTTGTATCAATCAACTAGTCTTGGGACAATGCACATAGAACTAAGAATGGCCACTATGCTCTCAAAGTAGGTGCATAAAGGTAGAAGGTGGAGACTCAATATAATGGTGGAAGAAAGGACTTTTATAAAAGGAAGTAGGGATTCAAGTCTCATAAAGAGCTTCCAAAAATTATGGTACTTATAGCTTTTAGCTCTCATTGCCCCTATCATAAGCATCTTGAAGTGATTAAGGTTAAGGTGACACAACTAAGAGGATATGCTGGACAAGTTATAAACCGAAATCTCATGCCCCTTACTTACGAAGACCGATCCTCATGCTACTCAACTTCAGTCATGAGTAAGCTCTTGTCATTGTAAGTATATGTGTATCATTAAGAACCGCCAACAGGGTACCCCTTGCACATGATATGGGAGCTTTTCCATAATCAAAATGACAAGGCAAGCAGACAATGAGCATCTCAGCGATCTTTTTATTTGCTATTTCCATAGGTTTTTATTGAGGATGCTTCATAGAGTGCTTATTATGGTGATGCTGCAAGTTTCCACCATGATTAGGCATGGCTTAGGCTAGCGGCCCAGGCGTTTCTCTAACACACATACAAACTCCATGATCTTACAAGTTCCACTTTTATTTCACACCATCGGGATCCATAATCAAAAGAACATGATATCAACGGGGTACAAAGTACAAGTGCAATGTTGAAAGCATTCCCCATGAAACATGGTTCTACTAATTTCAACTTATAAAGCGCAAGCATATACGCAACAAAGAAGGACCCAATGGTTCAAGTTTATTAGAGGCAAGTAAAGTAAAGTGTGCCGTCAAGTTCGTGAGAGCTTTAATCACTAGTTTTCTCATAACAAGTTTAATTTGGAAGGTAAACAAAAGCATGAATATACTTGGAATAGCATAAGCTAGTAGGTAGGTATGGTGGACTCTTTGGAATAACTTGGTTTAGGGAGTTTGATGCATGAGGGAACTCATACTTGGTTGTGGAGGCTAGCAAAAGACTGGGAGCGACAAACTAAGAGAGCAATCATGGCCATAATCATGCAGAGCGATAAAACATCATTGATCAAAGCATAAAGTGATACTACAAGTTGAAAACTAAAGGATCATAAAGGCTATGGTGACTTGAGATAGTCATAACATGGTGTGAGCATATGCCAAGTCAACCCAAATAAAGCATCAAAGGAGAATACCACTATACTATGCTTTAATATGCTAAAACAACACATGATTCATCCAAGGCACATTAAGAAATCTCAATTGTTTATAACAAGTCATGCTACAGCAAAGAATACTAAGCATAAAGCCAAAACAATATCAAGCATGGCATGACAAAGCATAGGCCACAGTCAAAAACGAGCTCTTTTTACCACACAAGTATGAACTTTCCTACTCTTTTCCAAACCAAACTAAACTATTTGCAAACCAATGTATGAAAGAGGGGGTCCAACCAATTTATTCAGAAAACTAAGCAAACCAAGCAAACTAAAAACAAAAACCAAAATGAAAAAGAAGACGCTCCAAGAACAACACAACTATGCATGAAACAATAAAAATGAAGCGTTTGGAAGAAACCTGGGATTTTTATTGATGAAGAAGGGGATGCCTTGGGCATCCCCAAGCTTTGACGCTTGTACTTCTTGGATATTTCTTGGGGTGACACGTGTGGCATCCCTAAGCTTGAGCTTTAGTCCATCCTTCATCTCATTACTCATTCCTTCCATACACTTGAAAATTTTCCTTTATACAAAACTTCACACAATCTTTATTAGCAACATTAGTGCACTCAAGATAAATAAGTCTTAAGGTTTAGTTATAACACCAAATAAACTTCCATTAGAACACTAGCTACTGTAGCACTTCCCTCAAAAAGCTCAATTCCCCAAAAGAACTCGAGACGGAACCAACAAGAAGCAAATGCAGAAAATGGCAGAAATCTGTCAAAACAGACCAGTAGGTAAAGACGAATTTTTTCGAAGGCCTTATATTTCTCAAATCAAAAAGTGTTAAACTAACGAAAGTTAGATAACAACCCGGGGCAGAAGCACAAACAACTAAAACTCAATCCGACATACAGAGCTCTCTCACGAATTTTTACGGTGAAGCACAAAAATCTGTTTCGGGACAGCAACTTTCCCAATCATCACTTCACTCTCATTAGAGGTTACTCTTGGCACAAAAAGCAAATAAAAAGGATAAGGAGAGGTTATTACAGAGGTAATAATTTCCAAGACTCATCTAAAACTTTTGGGTTATCTCCCAATAAGTACTTTTCTTTAACGCCTTTAAGTTAGGCATAAGAAGCAAGAAAGAATCAAGTGTTCTCAAATGAAGAAGCATTAAGATCAATACCAGAAATATTTTCAATAAGGCAAGGTATATCATCCAAATAAGTTCTAGAGGATCCTCTCTCAATTATCTTAGGTTCACTATTCTCATCAAAAGGGTTTGTAGGAACAATCCAATCAAGGTTCTTTTCTATGGCATCATGTATTGCTACTAGTTTGAAGGGTATTGGTATCTTAGGTTCCTCCCCATTAGGTTTGGTTTTGTTCATCTTTTCTCATGTACCAACAACATCTACACATGAGCCTAGCATATTGAAACGTTCAAAGACTTTTCTAGCTTCCTTGCAACATCATAGAACTCCTTAAACAAAGTTTTTAGAATAAAATCCCTCTTTTCAGGGTCTTCAATTTCTTTAAGCTTAAGAAACATTACTTGCATTAAGGGGTTGAGGTTAACAAACCTAGCTTCTAACATGTGAATTAAAGAAGATGCAGCAATCTCATAGTTTGGAGCAAGTTTTGCAAGGGATCTATCCTCAGTATCCTCATGTTTACTAACATGATTAAAGAATTCTTCAATATTATCTTTCCCAATTATAGAACCACTACCAATTGAAAGGTCTTTCAGGGTGAATTTGGGGATCAACATGGTGAGCTAAGGAAGGGGTGACAACTAAAGGAGACTTACTTTTTTGTGTTTTCAAATAAGAAAGCAAACTAGTAAAACTAATTTTTTTTGTGTTTTTGATAAAGAAACAAGCAAACAAAGCAAAAAGAAACTAAGCAAAACAAAAACAACAAAGTAAATAGATTGGTTATGAGGGACTCCCCTTGTGAAGATGTCCTTGACTCCCCGGCAACGGCGCCAGAAAAATGCTTGATGGAGGTGTTGATGAAGAGCTCGTTGGGAACCCCAAGAGGAAGGTATGATGAGCACAGCAGCAAGTTTCCCTCAGTTATGAAACCAAGGTTTAATCGAACCAATAGGAGCAAGGAAACACCCCAAAGGTGTTACTAGCTGAGTTTTGGCAGGGCGCACTACCGGTGCTAGTAGCAACGTGGAGACCTGCACAACACAACCACAGAACTTTGTCCCCAACTTGCGATGAGGTTATCAATATCACCGTGTTTTGCGGAAAACAAAGGATTAAACGTATCGAATGGAAAGAAGTAAAAGTTTGCAGAAAGTAAACACAAAGAAGAAACAGTTTGTAGATTGTATGTAAAGAAAAGGACCGGGATCCATAGTTCACTAGAGTTGGCTCTCCTTAGATAGATAACATGCTGGGTGAACAAATTACAGCGGGGCAATTGACAAACATCGAGAAAGCAATACATGCATATACTAATCATCTTGACGCCTTTGAGACTTGATTGGGCATTACAACATTATACATAGACCGCCATCCAACTGCATCTATGACTAATAATCCACCTTCAGGTTATCATCTGAACCCCCTCTAGTATTAAGTTGCAAGCAACAGATTATTGCTTTACGAACTGCGTGTAAAGTAAACAATGCGATTGTTCTATGAACAAAGGATTCTTGTTTTCTCCCTAGTAGCAACAGCATATCTAGTACCTTAGAGATTTCTGTCACTTCCCCAGATTACTAGAGGCATGAACCCACTATCGAGCATAAATACTAACTCTTGGAGTTGCTAGCATCTACTTGGCCAAGATAGCTACTAACAACGAAAGCATGCAAGATCACAAATAACAAAGACATTATAGAATCAATAATCAATCTGAAATAGCATCTCAATATCCATCGGATCCTCGCAAACACAACATGCAGAATTACAAATAGAAGATCTTGATCATGAATGGAGCTCACAAGATCTAGACATGAAAGCACAAAGGAGGAGAACCAGCCATCTAGCTACTACACGGATCCGTAGTCCAAGGATGAACTACTCACGCACCACACCGGAGGCTTGCATGGTGATGAAAAAGGCCTCTAGGGTGAATTCCCCTCTCCGGCAGGGTGCCGGGAAGAGCTTCAGATCCCTCCCGATCTAGGGATGGAGATGACGGCGGCTACAGACTCTTTCATGGATTTTTGATCAGGCACTTAGGGTTTTCGTCCCGAGGGCAATATATAGGCGGAAGGAGAGGCCGAGGGGGTGCCGGGAGCGGCCACACCACCCCCTGGCGCGGGCCAGGCCTGGCCGCGCGGCCAGGTGGTGTTGTGGCCCCCTGGCCCTTCTCTGTCTCGTATTCTGGCACTTGATGACATCCGAAAAAATAGGCACTTTGGCTTTTGTCCCGTCCAATTCCGAGAATATTCATTTTCTGACTTTCCTGGAACCAAAAACAGCAGAAAACAGGTAGCTGGCACTTTGGCTCTTGTTAATAGGTTAGTCCAAGAAATCATATGAAGAGTACTCCAAAGTTGGAACAAAACACAAGAAAGTGGGTAAAACCAAGCATGGAACGTCAAAAATTATAGATTCATTTGCAATGTATCACCCGGACATGTGCAAGCTGCTTGTAAGGGACCCCCTTTCTGCATCAAATGTAACCGGGAGGGTCACGCCTCGGCCATGTGCACGGCGAGTACGGGGGTGCTCAATCCACACTGGGCGGGTTTTGGGGGGCTGGACAGGGATTTATATTCTTAGATATCCTAGAGTCTGAGCTGGAAAAGGCGGGCTTCAATTCGACTCTGGTGTACATTGACTCTCGAAATTTATCGGCTCAAGACGTGGAAGAGGAGTTCAAAGAATTTGTGGATGAAACCTAGGAGTGGTAGGTTCGGGAGCTCAGTGCCACAGATTACGCGCTCGTGTTCCCTTCCAAAGAAAGTCTGTGCATGGCCATCCGTGAGGCGGGCTGCGCCTCCCTCACAGCAAACTCAAGGCCCTGATGATCAAAGCGGCGATAGATCCGCAGGCTCGAAGATCCTTTCGGAAGTTTGGGTGAAGCTTCACGGGGTACGCTCACCGCTCAGGCATGCGGACCGGTTGCTAGCAGGCACATGGGAAATTGGTAGGCTGATCATGGTCGACGAGCTCTCGCTGCTCCACGACTTTGACCCTGTCTGTATGTTGTTCGGGTGCCGCTCTCCCATCAAGCTGGTGCCATTCATAATGCTCTTCATGAACTCCCAAGGCTTCTGGATCCGTGTGGAGGCTGAGGCCACCCAGGGGGCACCGCCCCACCTTCCCCTCCCCCGCCACCTCGCAAGTCACAGGACGACAAAGATAACAGCAAGGAGGACGAGGATTCTGAAGAGGAGGAATGGGATGGCCGCCGTGGGCGCCATGGATCCAAGGACAAAACCACACCGGCCCCTAAACCTAACTCCAATAGTGGTCATAAATCGGTGGGGATGGGAGGAGGGACCTCACATACTCTCTCCGATAAGACCTTACCTATCCTCTTGGTCAACCAATACGGGCCCAATCTCGTCCCTGACGGAGATTTGTTCCCTGCTATGGCACCAATCGCGCTTCCAGCTCTAGCATCTTCGACCTTGATCTCAAGTGACCATCCTCAGGCCTCCCCTTCTCTCACTACGGCGATCGTCACCTCCACGGAAGGGCTGTTGGAGGTATCTCATGTGACTCCACTAAAGAATGCACCATCGAGGGAATCTGACGCTGAGCTAATGCGGGTAAAAGAGAGAAGAAGCAAGAGCAACACAGATTGCTCTGCTCATGTGCAGAGCGTGCCACCCACCACCCGTGAACTATAGGAGGAGGTGGCTACTACGGAGGCCCCGCCCATCCATGTTGGTGGCCTGATCCATAGGAGCCCAGCGGTTCTTTCTCTTGCAGCGGTGGTGGCGTGTGGTCCCAGATCCAAGGCTATTCTAGTGGAATCACAGTGCAAGAGTGCCAGAGGCTAGGGCCTGACCGACGTGCCGGTGCTAGACCGGGCAATCCGTCTCGCTGTAGACAAGAACTCTATAGGTAACATTGCTAACTTCGCTGTCCTTCAATATTTTTTGTCTTGGATGTCAAGCACGACAGTTGTATTCTTTTTCCGCATTCTTCTAGCTCTCAGTCCGAATGTGTTACTCTTATCCAATCTAGAGAATTGGCCCAGGCCAAGCTAGCTTTAGCTAGAGATCGCATCGCAAAGGAAAAGGCTGCTGCCGAGGCAAAGGCCCTTCGTCAGAAGACCGAGGAGGTTGCGTGATGGGGGAAGGCGGTGAAACAGCAGGGGCTGGTGTTCCCTCCTCCAACTCGGCGGCTCAACCGGCGGCAAAACGGAAGCGGCATACTAAGGGAGTAGCACCACCAGGGAAAGGCCCGATCACCCGCCGAGCACGGGCGCAAGGCTAGGTGTCCTAATGCAGATCCTCTTCTAGAATATCCAAGGGTTTGGCCGCCCGTGGAGGCAAACCCTTCTGAAAGACTACCTCCACAAGCACAAGATCGATATTGTCTGTCTCCAAGAAACAAGTAAACAGGAATTCACAGATACAGAATTGCGCAGCCTGAAGGTGGGCAACAAGTTCTACTGGTGCTGGCTCTCGGCCTCTGGGCACTCTGGGGGAATGCTCGTAGGTTTGAGCGACAGCGTGTTCAAGGTGGACCACGTGGAGCAAGGCCAATGTATCCTTAGCGCGGCTGTTCTACATAGGGAGGCTCATCGAATGATGGAAATCATGGTCGTCTATGGGCCCGTAGACCACGGGAGCTCCACGAGCTTCCTAGATGAGATCTCGGGAAAGATCTCCCGTTGCGACCTCCCAATTATCCTGGGAGGGGGGATTTCAACCTTATCCGTGTGGCTGAAGACAAAAACAATTCGAACCTCAACTGGAATAGGATGGACTTATTTAATGCTCACATCACAAACTAGGGTATGCGTGAGCTGGCGCACACGGGAGCGCGTTTCACCTAGTCGAACAGGCAATTGAACCCGGTGCACTGTGTTTTGGACAGGGTGTTCATTTCTCTGTAGTTTGAGTCCGTCTTCCCCTTATCCTCCCTCTCTGCTGAAATCAGTCTCAGCTTAGACCATAACCCTCTGATTTTTTGACTCTATGGAGGACACAATGTGTTAAGTCGGACCGCTTCTTCTTTGAGACAGGGTGGTTCGAAGTCCATGGTTTTGAGGAGTTTGTTTTGGGGAAGTGAGCTTCGTTTGAGAGTTCTACCAGGCACCGTGACATGCTGGACTGGTGGCAGGCCTTCTGCTTGAGCCTTCGTCAATTTCTCCAAGGGTGGAGTAGAAATTAGGGGAAAGCAGCTCAACGGAGCAAGGGCTCGCTGCTGATGTAGATCACCCAGTTAGACATGCAGGAAGATTCATCGGGGCTCGACGAGGACGTTTGGGCCTAGCGGTATCATCTGTAAGAACAACTGCTCATCATCTATCGACAAGAGGAGGAGTACTGGCGCCAGCGAGGTCGGGTGCACTGGGCGCTCTAGGGGGACACCAAAACTGGGTACTTTCATGCCATCACCAACGAGAGGCATCAAAAATGCCACATTGCTTTCCTCGTGGCTGACGACAGGTCATCACGGAAAAGGGGGCCATCCAAGCTCAAATATACAACTTCTATCGTGACCAGCTTGGCCTTCTCCTCTAGTATCTGTGGATTGTCCCCTACCACGTGGGAAGGTAGCGGGCTAGTCTCAGATGCTGAAAACCTGTCCCTGACTATCACTTTCACTGCACAAGAGCTCGACTTGATTATCCAGGATATGAAATCTGATACGTCCCCAGGCCCGGACAGCTTCCTGGTCCTTTTTTTCAAGTTCTTTTGGCCGGGGCTCAGGCAAGGGGTCCTATGCATCTTGAATGAGTTTGCTCTCGGCCAGATCGACATCTCTCGTCTTAACTTTGGTATCCTTTCGCTCATCCCTAAGGTTTAGGGGGTGGAAGCGATCTCTCAGTATCGTCCCATCACACTAATCAACATAATTTGCAAAATCATATCAAAAGCGTTCACCTTGCATCTTGATCCGATGGCTAATAGAATTATCAACCCGAATTAGACCACGTTCATCAAAGGACGGTTTATCCTTGATGGATCGCTTGCTTTAATGGAAATCATTCATGAAATCGGGAAGAAGAATCTAGGAGGGGTGTTGCTAAAACTGGACTTTGAAAAGGCCTACGACAGGATCAACTGGAGTCCTCTTTGAAGTTCTGCGGCTCAAGGGTTTTGACGCCGGTTATATCCACAGGGTCTCTCAGCTAGTCTCAGGGGGACAAACATCTATCTCCATCAATAAGGAGGCGGTACCTTACTTCCATAACTAGCGAGGGGTGCGTCAAGGGGACCCCCTCTCACCGTTGATGTTCAACTTCATTGGGGAGGCTCTTTCGGCCATTTTATCCATAGCTTGCAGAGCAGGACACATCCGCGGAGTGGTCCCGCACATGATTCCAGGGGGAATCGCACATCTGCAATGCGCAGATGACACACTTATCGTGATCCAGCAGGAGGATAAGGAAATTGCCAACCTCAAGTTTCTCCGTATGTGCTTCGAGGACATGTCATGCCTCAAGATAAATTACCACAAGAGCGAGGTCGTGGTTATGGGTCAGCCACTCGCCGAGCAACACCATGTGGCCAACATGCTTAATTGCAAGCTAGGGTCATTCCCTTTCGCCTATCTTGGCCTTCCTATTTCTGATTGCAAGATGACGGTAGAACACTGGTTGTTCCTGGTTCAGAAGCTGCGGTCCAGAATCGAGCCTGGGCTCAGCCACTTCCTCTCCTCAGGCGGGAGACTCATTCTGACCAATTCCTGTCTGGATAACCTCCCCCTATTTGCTATGGGGCTGTTCCTACTGCAATATAACATTCATGAGAAATTCGACTCGATTAGGTCTAAGTTCTTTTGGGAGGGGATGGACCCCAAGCGCAAATATCACCTGGTTAATTGGTCGGCGATATGTTGACCCAAGGAGCAAGGTGGACTGGGCCTGATCAACACCAAGAAAATGAACATAGCGCTGCTTTTGAAATGGATCTAGAAGCTATACCAGGGGGACGACTCTATTTGGGTGACCATTATTCTTGCCAAGTATGGCGACGCCGGTGACATCTTTGCAGGATCCAGGCAGGGAAGGTCGCAATTTTGGAAGAGCCTTCACAAGGTCAAACACCACTTCAAGGCAGGGGCCAAACACCAGGTGGTTGACGGGTCTCGCACTTTGTTCTTGCTCGACTGGTGGGTCAGGGAGAGGCCCATTAGCGAGTGCTACCCTGGGTTGTTTGCCATTTGCGACAATCCCTCGGTTTCGGTGGTGGAAGTTTGCTTGCCCACATCTATCAACTTGCGATTTCGCTAGGCCCTAGATGAAGGGGGTGTAGCATCCTGGCTTGCGCTGGTTGAGGAGCTCGAGGTAGTTACCCTACGCCCAGGACTGGACTGGATACTTTGGCACCCTGAACCGTCCGGGGTCTTCTCGGTGAAATCTATGTATAACCTACTGACCCAGGGTGTGTCGGTATCCCACTTCAGGGACATCTGGGCCGCTAAAGTACCTCTTAAAATCAAGATTTTCTCGTGGAAGATCGCCCTTGATCACCTACCCTCAAAACAGTTGATTACCTGGAGACATCGACCTTCTAACGGCTCTTGCGCACTCTATGGGTCCGGGGAAGATGCCTCTCATATCTTTTTCACTTGCTCTCTGGAAAAATTTGCCTGGAGAGCTCTTTGCCAGATTTGTGGGTGCAATTGGTGCCCCACTAGCTTTTCCTAGTTTTTTCACTGTTCTCTTGGGTTTTTCTGGGCAGCCGCATCATCTTCTTTGGATTTTCTTTGTGGCTCAAGCTTGGGTGCTTTGGCTTACGCGCAACAAACTGGCGATCGAATCGAAGGTGCCTCACCACCCTGCGGACTTACTCAATAAAATGGTGATTTTCTTGTAGCTATGGAAACTCAACGCCAAGGCGAAGGACAAGGACGGCCTAACATGGATGGCAAACGAACTAAGGCTTCTTTACCTTAAGATGGTGCCAGGAAGCACTGGCGGTTCGCCCACACCTAGAAGCACTGCTCTCTAGTCTTGTTATCTCTCTTGCCTTCGGTGTGTAGTTGGGGAGGCCGACCCTACTCTTTGTTCGGTCTAGACTCAGTACTTTTGGCTAAGTTATAGGCCTCAGCAAATCTATAGCTCGGTGACGGTCTGTGACTATGTTGGCTTTATTAATATTAAAGCTAGGCAATCCTTGTCTATTATCTAAAAAAAGTATGTGAGAACGTACTACCGAAAATTGAGAAAGATTGCATGCACTTCATATTTAGCATGAATAGGAAAAGTCCAAATATAATAAGAATAATCATCCAAGATCACAAGATAATATTTATAACCAGAAACACTAGGAACTGGAGAGGTCCATAAATCACAATGAAGTAACTCCGACGGAAAAGTGCTAATGGTAGTAGAGGTTTCAAAGGGTAATCTAACATGTTTGCCGCATTGACACGCATTACAGAGAGAGGGATTATAAGGAATACTAGAATTAGGGATACAAAATTCTTGAAGCAAAGATGACAGAGTGGTTTTATTTGGGTGTCCTAGACGACGATGCCACAAATCAACTGATGCAAGCATGGCACCGGGGGTGGATGTAGGCGTGCCATGAAGCGGATAAAGATCACATGTGCTATTGTACCGAGCGAGAACCTCTCCTGTTTTAAGATCCTTCACAGACAAACCAAAAGGGTCAAAAGCTAGAATAACTTTATTGTCAATGCAGAACTGTCGAACAGAAATAAGATTTTTGATTAAGGAAGGGACAACAAGAATATTGCGTAGAATAAAATTGGCATAAGAGGAAGATATGTAAGAATTGCCAGTGCAAGAAACATGAATTGTTGAGCCATCGCCAATGGTGATTGTAGAAAAACTAGAGGGAAAACAAGCTGACATCAAATTCATATTTGAAGACATATGCGAGGATACACCAGAATCGAAAATCCAATCCGTACCTTCGTTATTTATGGTAAAATTGTTCATGGCATTGATGAAGGCGACTTGGTCCCCTACTGTGGAGGAGTAGAGGGGCCAGGAGATTGCATGTTGACGTAGGGGAGAGGTGGTAGCTGGTTGTATGCGTACGGGGCCTACATGTTGTCGTAGGAGGTCGGCATGGTGTAGTAGTGTGGCAGGAGTCCTGGCGCGCCGGGAGGTGGTGTAGCAACGGCGGTGTAGACGTGCGCTGGCGGCCTGGGTCCGAGGAGTCCAGGGGAGCTAGTGGCTAGGCGAAGACTGGGGCTCCACGTGCCCGTGCATGCAGGAGGGGCACCGTACGACGAAGGGGCTGACCAAGGCATCGATTAAGCCTGCACAAGGCCGGTCCAGGGGTTGTGCTGAGGAGGCCACATGGTTGGAGCTAGGGGTGATGGAGGGGTCGATGACGGAGTAGGTGCAGGGCCGACAGGACGAGGTTGAGGAGGCCGGTAGAATGGGTTCTTGCCCCTGTAGTTGGGGCTCGGGCGCCAGCCTAGGGGCGATGAAGGAGCCGCTTTTGCTGCAGCAATAGGTGGAGGCGCGCTGCCGCGGCAGCCCAGGCACGTGAATCGCTGCCGCGGTAGAGGGAGAAGCGGCGTGAAACACCTGCAACGCCCATTGCGCCTTGCGAACTTGATTCTTTTCTTCTTGCTGGAGGAGGGAGCGGACCTCTTTGAAGGTGGGGTAGGGCTTGAGCATGGGGATGAAGGACTGCTGCTTCTCGAACTGGTCACCAAGGCCGACGAGGAGGGCGTTGATGAGGGTGCGGTCCTCGACGTGATCGCCGAGTTCACGGAGTTCATCACTAATAGCCTTGATCCGCTGGCAGAAGATGGTGACCAGGGCATCTCCCTGGGTGGTCGTGCGTAGCTCGGTGTTGAGCGTGTTGATGCGTGCGCCAGAGTTGTCCTGGAATAGCTGTTGAAGAGAGGCCCGGAGCTCGGCGGCGGTGGCGTTGTTGGAAGAGACCAGGTTGAAGAGCTCCATGGAGATGCGAGTGTAAATCCACTGGATGATGGCGAGATCATCTTTCACCCAGCGAGGATCGGCGGGCTGCGGAGGGTAGGATGGATCTATGTGGTGGCGGAGGCCATAGCGGTCGAGGTGGATGGTGAAGAGGTGGCGCCAGTGGTAGTAGTTGTTGGCGCCGGGATCGAGCAAGATCGGGATGAAGGGGGAGACGTCGGCAATGGTGTCGGCTAGGGAGATCATTGGGATTGGGATTTGGGGAGTTGTTGTTTGGGTAGTTGTAGAGGAGGAAGAAGAAGAAGGAGGGGCACCGGCGACGCGGAACTCGGCCAAGGAGAAGAGGGGTCGAGTCGGCCGGGGTGGCGCCGCGGGCGGCGGTGCCATGCCGAGGGCGGAAAACCTAGGCGTCTCATACCATGATAGTTTAGGATATTTGGAGAATAACAATTGTATTGATTAAGGCCTCGAAGAGCTTTTTATATAGATTACAAGACTTAGCCTCCAAGACTAATATAGATAGATTACAATTCAAAGAGGGAGACCGAACCGGCTAGACCTAACCGACCTATAATCTAATAGTCAGGGCGACGTGGCCCTCCGTTACTGTCATCAAGTTGTTTTTTCTATCCGAATGTTTGATGACTTTGCAGAGTTCTTGTCGGCATGGCTTAAGCCGAGTTGACTTTGGCGGGTGTTACACTCGGCAAAGCCTTTGTCGAGTATGCTTAATACTCAACAAATTTGAGTTCTCGTGTAGTGATGTCGTATGGCGCCGAGGCTGCCGAGGACATCTTTCAGCGGCTCGGTGTAACTAAGATCTTTTAGGGAGAGTGCGCCAAAAGCAAAGCTTTGAATCTGGAGGACCAAAATATGAATGGGAAATCTCTGAATCTAGAACATCTTGTGGGACACAAGTCCGTAACCAAGCAAACATCAATACAATACTAGTATTTTAGAACGGAGGGAGTACTAGGACAATGATGGTGGGAACAGGAAAGGTTCTTCCACTCTTGGATCAACTCAAGTGCACTAGCTCGACATGCATGTACTCCCTCGTACAGAGGAAAGGCCCACAAACTGCCGGCCGGCCCACGAGAAGCAGCTTTGTGCAGCGTCTCCGCATAGAATTCTCCTTGTATATATGATGATTTCATACATCAACAACCCCAAAATCCACACACACAAACACACAACATAGAATTCAATAGATAGATTCCCATTAGTCATTCATGTAAAATATGTTTTTGTATACAGAATAACTCAGGCTAAGCTTAATTTATTTACCCATCCTATTGGTTTCTAGAGATACTAGCACAATGCCCGCGCGTTGCTGCGAACAACAACCTAAACCTTGTAGATCGTAGGAGAATGCTTGTGTGTTGCATCGGAAGAGAAACGAGCTATGTCATGAGAAGCAAATATCGGTATAGAAAAATGTTATGCATGTGTATTGCATCGTAAAGAATTTCACTACTCGACATCAGTTTTTATTTAAATTAACTTAATTTTTTTTAAAATCAGCTTATAAACCGCGTACCAGACTTCTTCCGCGGGGATCGTGCTTTCTCGGGTTCAGGATCTGCGATAGGTCGCCATGATCTGCTATAATTTCTGAGTGTAGCAAATGGTTTGAAAATCTGGCCGTGCTCTCAATCTTCACTTAAAGTACCGTTCAAGTCTTGTTTTTATTAAGTGCATGCAGTCACGAACTGGTGGCTTTGGGTTGTCTTTGGGCTAACAGGAACGGCATCTACCAAAAAAAAGGAATGAGCCGGTCAAATCTTATTTTTATTAACTGTTGGGTTGTCTTTGGACCAACGGCATCTACAAAAAAAAGAATGAGCCAGAGCAACCAACTAAAACGGAATGTCCGCTTTTAAGCCATCGATTAATTTAGAAAAGGCTAACTTTTAGCGATCGATTTGAATTAAAAAAATGGGACACACCCGGAAACAGGCGTGCAGGCCATCTTGCCCAGCTGGGCGACCTTCTCTCGCTCGCATCTCTCCCTTCGCTGCTTGCTTGCCTGCCTCCTTAGCTCTTTAGAAGAAGGCCCCCATCGCCACAGTCCCTGGAACGCAATCTAGCCTCCTGTCTTCCCGTTTTGTTCCCAACGCCAGGAGACCAAGACCCCACCCCGCCTAGGTGCGCGATTCCATCACTCCTCTGCAACGTCGTCTGCCGCCTCCCCGACGACCCTCGTCTTGCTTCCCCCACATGCTCGAAGCGGCGGCCGCCTACCCATCCTTGTTCGGCTCCATGCGCAGGGCCTACACCTGCTACCTCTCTGCTCCCCGCCTCCGACCGCAGCAGCCGGCGGGCTCCTTCCTCCTGCCACCCTCTGCCCTTCCTCCAAATTCGAGATCCCAAGACTGAACGCGGACGGGGATGAACGGATTCTCCCTTCAATTACAGCCAATGTGGTAATCTATCCCCTTCTTGCATGTCAAGGATCCACCGGTTATTGTCATATAAGAGCACTCTCTCCCATCGGCATATTGAGAATTTAATTCCTTCCTATTTTTGATCCCAAGCCAGCTCGTGTATATTCAAGTCACGGTGGAACGTATATGAATCGGCCAGATTCGTCGTAAGGGAGCGAGGTGGGACAATTCAATGCATCTATCATCGATGCGTATGCGTACCGACAACCTTCTTTTTTTAACAGAAAGTCACCTGCGCGCAACAGTGCCCACAACGAACGAATGAAGAGTGATGAGGCCAGGCTGCCATCCGGGTAGTTCACGGCCCAGTTCGAACTAAACTGTTTGACCGACGAAATCATTTTTTATTTGCCGGTGGCACTTAGTGGTAATATGTGGTTTGGTGGGAGGACAATAGAAAAGAATAAATTTGTGGACAAAAACATCTGCTGCATAAATGTTTGCCCCAAAATCAAACTCAATTTGCTTATTGTCGATTTAATTTAGCTCACAACAGTACTACACATACCGGCAACATCCTCCTTTTTCATGCATGTGTATGAAGCCCAACACAACCACGGTGCGACCTCGGATTCCTTATCTTTTTAATTTCTCTTCATTTAGCTTACTACACATACACAGCCAGCGTCCAACTGATACTCAGGCCTTTCATTCAAGAATGCAACGGCCCACTTTTCCTTTTATTCATGCATGCAATCGAGCCCAACACAGTGCCGTTAAATCCTCTACCCATCATCAGCACATGAGGAATTTTTATCCCACTTGATCATTTGATTTCATACGAATCATCCTTGTTGCCGCTTGCTGATACTACCGGAGAATTTTTAGCGTATATAAACTGGTTATACTCATGGTAAAGCAGCAAGGTTGGACTATGGGACTATTTTTGAAACAAAAATCCATGCATCTTATCTCGTTTGTACTTCCAATTTCCAAGTGCATATTGTACGCAGCAGCCCATGACCCCGAACCGGCCCAGCTAGGAAAAGCTTCAGCATGTCTCGTCACGATAGAAAACGAATCGGTCCACACCCAACTATCGATAGCTGAAACGAATATCAGCTACGGCCTAACTAACCCGAAACGAAAATCAGCGACGGCCGAACTAACCCCTTTTTTTTAATTACCGATTACCGGTGGCGTGGTAGTAATACGTGGTTTGGCAGTGGTGAGTTAGGAGGGTAGAACGGTCCAAAAAAGTGTTGGACCGGAAGAAACAATCCGTCCTTTATTATTAGGTATAGACTAGCAGAAAAGCCCGTGCGCTGCACCGGAAATAAAAACGATCCATATCCTACTTCGACTATAACACGTGACGCTAGAGCGAACCATCCCTGATGAAATTTCTATTTTGTGTCATCATCCTTGACGACGCTTTTAGCCCGACCATCCGATACACTTGGACACAAGAGCTATATGTCGTCATCTCTAGTACGCCCCGCTCCTCGGAGGACTTCATCTTCCTCGGGATAGGGGATTAGAGGAAGCAGCAAAAAGCGGATATTTCGTTGAAAAGGAGTCATAATGCGGACAAGATTAATTGGATTAACCCTTAACTGTAGGGGTAATTTGATTTTTTAAACATTATTTCCGTGCTAGACACACACACCTGTCGAAGCTCTTTTTCTGAACTCTTTTTTATTGTGGCGCGTGCTCTTGACTTGGCAGCTCCTCCTTCAATTATGCACCATCCCAGTCGGCAAATTGTTGGCTTCTATGGCATTAGCTCACGAACCTGATATGGCCACTTGCGTTTTCTTAACCGAATCCCGAAGACAAGAGTGAACACACAAGTGTCACTTGATAATAATGTATTAGACGAACTCAAAAGAGTGAGGCGAGACACTGAATAAGGGATCCCACGGAGTGCCGCAGTGTCCGGGCACGCTGCAGGCGCAATCAGACTATTTTTATTAAGAAAATGAATGAAAGGTTACGTATAAAGAAGGTAAGACAAATTGAATAAGAAAACGAAATCGGCTATTCAAATAAAAGAGGGGTAGAGATCTATTCTTCATTTTTCAAAATTGGCCAAGTTAACCATTGCAAATTGGCACTTATCGAGTTTTTAAATTTTTTCATGCATGTGTATGAGCCCACAAACACAGCCACGTGCGTCTCTTAATTTTCCTCTTCTTCTTAATTTTCCTCTTCATTTAGCCCACACCGTGCGTCCTCTAATTCCTCTTCTTCTTAGTTATCCTTCTTCGTTTAGAGTCCAACGATACTCCTTCCTTTCATTCGAGAATGCAAATGCAACGGTCTGCTTTTCCTTTTATTCATGTAGGCGCCTATCATCAGCACATAGTGACTTTTATCCCACTTCATCATTTGGTTTTATACCAATCATTCTTGTTGCCGCTTGCTGATACTATAAGAAATTTTTTAACGTATATAAGCTGGTTATACTTGTTATAAAGCAGCAAGGTGGAACTATTTTTGAACCCAAGAATCCATATGTATGTTGCATATTGTTCCTGGACACAGCAGCCCATGCGATGACTTCCAAACAAGCCCAGCTAGACAAGCCCAAAAAAATTCACGAGAATATTTGGTTTCATACAAATCATTCTTGTTACCGCCGGTATGTACATTGCGTCTGTTGTTGCCCGGATCCAAGCTTTTTTTTCTTGGACGTGGACTCCGTCTCAGCTCTGAAACGTAGTTTTTTTTACTCGTCATTCGGGTAGTTTTTTCTGACTGTTTTTTTTAACTTAGCGGTGGCGTTGGTTGTAATATGTAATTTGGTGGGAGGGCAAATTCGTCTAAAAAAGTGTTGGACCGGAAGAAACACTTCGTTCTTTATTATTAGGTATAGATATAGATATAGATTAGGTATTAGGTATTAGGTATAGACATACATAAACAAGATAGGTAGTAAAATATATATATGTTGAAATAAATTTAAATATATTCATATGAATGTGTATTGAAAAAGAGAATCCCGCAATGTATCTGTATATGGGTATTTTTTGGGCACATAATAAAGTTTTGTATATTCTCTCGTTTCATAAAATATACGAGCTGGTCGAAACAACAGCTCAATATTTCGTACTTCACCTTACTTGGTGCATCAGTTTTCAACAACCTAGTGTTGCACGGCGAGCCTAGCTAGATTGAGTTGTTGTTCTCTTCACCAGCAGATCATTTCACCCTTTTGCGAGTGACTTGTCGCCTACTTTTGGCATACTTTTCAGAACATAGAGATTAATTTAAAATAAACATGTTATAAAAAATAATAATCAAAATCTAAATACTACTATAATTGATGGAGTGAAATATTGTGAGAATTGTATGTCTATTAAAAATAAGTCTACGATGAGCATCCCGTAAAGCCAAGGCTTCGTCTTTCTTTTTCTCTCACTCACTTCCTCATTTCTCTAATCCCAAATCTCCACTGCCGTTCTCGATTCCGTCGGCTGCTCCCGCCCCCCTCCGGTGCTTGCGGTTCTTCCACGCCCCCTCTCTCCATATCCTACCGGCTCGACTGGGAGCTGTCGCTGTGCTCCAGGACGGCGCCATATCACGGATGTGTCCAGGCCGTGGAGATCGGTCGACTGCGTGTCCAGGTGGCAGGACGGCAGTGTGCGGCTGTTCTTCGCCGAATCCGACCTGCCGTGGCCAGGAATCGATGCAGATTGCGTAGATGAGGGCCTGGACTGGAGGAACCTGTCCAGGAAGGCTCCAGCTCGCCAGGTGTTTTGCCGCCGTTGTCGGTATTGTTTCTCCCTACTGCTTCCTGCCTGCTCACACGTAGGAAAGAAACCGATTGGTTGCTTGCTGAGCAGGGAATGAGCCTGAACTCGCGAGCAGTGACGAGGTAAAGAAAATTCAGTCTGAAATGCATTGTTCCAAAGTGTGTCTATCAGTGTAATTTGACATGTCTTTCCTATTAGATTATCTCATGGTGCTGCTGGTTTAGCCTTTTCGACTGTTGGATTTTCTTTTGTTGTTAAGTCTTCATATGAACCCTATGAATTTATATCTTGTAAATGCCCTATAGTGCAGGAAATTTATTGGGTGAGTAGGTACGAGAGTCATCCTTACATCAGAAAATGACTCTGCCATTGAATCAATTACATTTTCAAAGATATAATAATCATTAGATAATCTTCCCAAATCTGGTTCTACAAATTCCTACAAATTCAGACATGTTTACACTTTAAAAGAATTCTAGCAAATTCAAACACTGAGGACTTTCTTATAGACTATGTTTGGCGTGGTCGTGACTAAGGACTCAGTTTTTTTCTGTTTCTTTGAATTCTTTGTCTTGTCATCCTTGATGGCGAGGATCTTGATGTTGCTTTTCGCGGTGGAACGGGACAATGCCACGTACAACTGGCCATGAGAGAATACCGGCTCCGGTAGGTACACGCCGACAACCGGGATAGTTTGCCCTTGTGCTTTGTTGATCGTCATGGCAAAGCTTAGCCTAATCGGGAATTGCTTCCTCTTGAATTTGAACGGAAACATTTCATCGTCGGATGGGCATAGAGGTATTCGAGGAAGAAAAACCCTCTCTCCTGTGTGCTGTCCCACGACGATTTCCGCGTCGATGACGTTCCTCTGGAATCCATGGACCACAAGTCTTGTGCCGTTACATAGCCCATTAGCTGGGTCAATGTTCCTTAGTAGTATAGCTGGGCAATTGATCTTCAGTTTAAGCGCGTGTGGTGGCATCCCGTTAGGAGTCAGCGAGTTGAGAAACTCGGAAGGGTAGTAGCCATGCGGATCGTCCTCCGCACTATCAAAGCTATAGTAGATCATCTCCTCGCCCTGAAAACGCTCAATCATGTGCATGTTTATTCCATCTACGTTGTTGTTCTTTGTGGATAGGATCGCTCTAGAAGTCATGTAATGAAGATTGTTCATATTGTGGTCTAGGTCAGGAAACACATGGTTGATCAGCTTCATTATATCAGCCACGTCGTCTCCCATAGAGGACACGCAGATATCTTCAGGAAGTCGGATGTTTCCTTCCTCGTCAGTTTCCTCAGTTCTGTTACCTATTCTTAGTAGGTAATCCGCGAACCATTGGTCCTTTTTTGCCCTCATGTTCTTGATGAGCCTTAGCTAGTGCATACCCTTCCATAGGTTGGATCTTCGCAGACATGCATCGATTATTTGACCTTGTGATCCTTTTCTCACTACCGGAAGCACCTGCCTGAAGTCCCCGCCGAACACGATAGTTTTGCCACCGAAAGGTTTGTCCCAACAGCCCATTATGTCACGCATGCTTCTGTCCAATGCTTCAACCGCTTGTCGTTTTGTCATGGTTGCCTCGTCCCATAGTATGAGCGAAGCCATCCTTAGTAGCTTGGCTGTCCCACTCTGCTTAGTGAAGCTGCACGATGCCCCTTCTTCAAGGTTTAGCGGGATTTTGAACCTCGAGTGTGTTGTTCTTCCTCCTGGCATGATGGAAGCGGCGACACCTGATGTCGCTGTGGCCATCGCGATTTTTTTATCTCCTCTAACCCTAGCGAGCAGTGCTCTATAAAGGTATGTTTTTCCGGTTCCTCCCGGACCATCGACAAAGAATACGCCCCCATTACCGCCATCGACTGCTGCAAGTATCTCGTCATAGGCAAGCCGTTGCTCGGCGTTTAGAAATTCCGCCAGTGATTCGTCTTCCTTATCTACCATGATATTCATTTCCTCGATGACCTCCCTAGCCTCCCCTTCTGTGTTGTCGTACGTATCATCGATGTCTGGGAGAGGGAACGACTTTATGTCTTTGCCCATGGACTGCAGCATGCCCCTGATATCAAGCAACACCTTTTTCTCCACAGCTTTTGGACATGTGTATTCCCGTCTATAGTCGTCAGACATTGCCTCAAGGTGCCTATCCCAAAGACCGCGCACATCCCCAGGCTCACAGAATACCAAGATTGTTGCAAAGAGCCTCCTGAGTGAGGTTGGCATGGCGAACTGCTCTGACTCAGTAAGACACTCGTCGAGTGTGTTGTCGGACTCGATGAGGCCTCTCCTCTCCGCGGACTCACGAAATGTATCACATAGCACACCATCCACGGTTTTCAGATCTTCGAAGGACTTCGAGCCAGGTATGTGGTTTAGAAGCACCCTTAGAAAGTACCTCTCGCCCTCGGCAGGATTGGCTGTCACGATTCATCCTACTTGGTGATCCCTGGTTCTTATCTTCCAGTACTTTTCTGTAATTTGCCACGTGAACCTCCCCGGGAAATCTTTGTAAAGAATATCTCGAGCCCACACATAGTTTTCATTAGCTTTGAAATATTCTATCAGCATGGATGTGCTATCCCTGGCGGCGACGTCGTTTAGGTTGTCTCCCGCTTTGAACGTGACCCTTTGCATATCTGGGAGATGAAGCGGGAGCTGTAAGACCGCTGGGTGGTTTTCACAGAGCTTGAAGCCGAATATCCTCCACATGGCCTCTGGTGGAGTAATCCACCTTGCGTCAACATATCTCTTGATCTCGTCTATGTTACCTTTGTCATCGGGTGTCTCGATATTGAACGAAGTCTGATCGTGGCCCTTGTATATGTACTTATATAGGTACTTGACGGCCTTTATGCTAGAACACACCTCCACGTTGATGTGGCAGTCAAACATCCGCAAGAGGTAGGGGTTGTAAGGCACAACCCATCTATTGTCCAGCATCTGACCGCGGACCTTCGCGCAACAGCCATCCTTCCGTCTCCGATAGACTAGATATGTGTCCTTCCCCTGTACGGTGGTCTCGTTGAATGTTCGTGGGTACCTACACTTGCACGACCCGTTTTTCATGCACACATTGTTTGGCTTGAGGACACCGCATGGGTCGTGCATCATATGCTTCACGACCATGGTGTATAGCTCTGGGTACTTATTCTTGTCCGGGAGTTCGGCGGATATGTCGTGGTCGTATTGCTCTGGCACAAGGAGCTTATATCTTGAATCCATGATCAACAGGAAATGGGCATGTGGGAGACCCCTCTTTTGGAACTCGACCACGTAAACGTATGCCTTCACAACGCCTAGGATATGCTTCTTGGTTAGCATCTCTTTCATCGTCTCCAGCTTGGCCCTAAACACTCGGAGCACAATGTCTAGTCGGTCTTGTGCAGTTTGTCCCGAAAGCAGCGCATCTTGTATCTCCTGCCAGTTTGGGTTGCAGGTCATCGTCAGGAAGATGTCAGGCTTTCCATATGTTTGTACCAACGCCATGGCATCCATATGCCTCTGTTTCATGTCTCGGAAACCCCCCTTGAATGTGGAGGGTAGAACGATCCTTGTGCCAACTGCGCTTGCTTGAGTCTCTCCGGCTGTGATGCTATCCATAATGCCTTTATATAGATCGGCGCGTATCTCCGACTGGTGTCTCCTGACCCAATTCAACCTGCATCCCTCGATCTTTATGTACATGTCGACCGCAAACTGTTGGAATAGACGCCCTCCATGTAGTATGGGGTTGAATATAGCAGGGCGTGTCTGTAGTCGGTAACAGTAGTAGTCCCTAACGGATACGCATAAATTGCCACCTCCCTCTGCGTGAATGAAAGAAAATATGAAGGTTAGGCAACATCCGAGAATTATATAGATAATAAGTGCAGAATTATCTTGAATAGGCGGACCTGGATCATCGTCGCTTCTCGCTCTTGGTAGTTGCGCAAGGAACCAAGGCACATTATGTTTAGGGATATTTGGATGCCAACCGAGCTCCCCCTTTGGGAAGAAGAGTGGGTACGAGAGTGGGTCATAGCATCCTTGTGTTGCATGTATACTATGCCTCTCGTTGTTGTTACCGTAGAGGGTAATGCTACGCTTGAACCTATTTACCAGGTCGCTGCCCTCGACCCAGATCGCAACCACCTCAGACGATGCCGGTAGATTGAATGTCCGTTGGTCTTTCTTTTGATCAATGTTTAGTTCTATACGATAGTCCTCGAGGTTGTCCTTGTGGGCACCTAAACACCTAAACTGCTCGGAGTAAGGGTTTCCTCTCAGTATGTCTGCAACTTTACGGACGACCTCTTGGTCGAGTTCTTTGGTGGCTTCCTTACGATGGATCATGTTTGGATCATCATCATAGAAGTATAATTGTAGGTGTTCCGGCTTTGAATTTGGCCCGAACGAATGCACATTGTGGTACAATGAGCCTTGCGCCCGGAATGTGTAGACTCCGGACCTCATGTTTGTGCAGTCGTTATCGAGGCTGACACCAAGGGTCGTGAAGGAGAAGTGGCCGTTGAAGAATCGGATGCTCTCTCGAAAATGACGTGAGTCTGCGTCCTGGCTAGACCATAGTCTCCTCAGCTCCGGGATAGGTTCTGGTTGTTGATCAGCTAGCTCGATCTTTCCCTTTCGACAGCAGAAGCCGCCGGTCTCACGCTCAAATTTCTTGGCATGATAGTCTTCACAGTTTGGTACTTGCTTCAGGATATGTGTGCTGTTTGGGAGGTTCGAGTACACAAAGTCGAAAGGATCGATAGATTCCTGGTTGGATGAGTCTGTCGATGTATCTAGGTCCATGTCATCAGCATCAAAACCTATATTCAATGTGTGTTACATTTTTTTTGTATTAACTTGTAACAGAGAGGGCAGATGGGAAGGATGGTATAATTACCTTCACGGGCATACATGTAGCACTCCTCGTCCATGAGGCCATCGGAGTTTGCATTCTCGTCCATGATACCGCTAAGGAATGCCTCCATGTCTCCTACAACATTCTCGATCCGATAAGTATGGTGGTTTAATGGGCTATGACATAAATAAGGGGAGTAAAGATGGGTGTGTTACCGTCGGTCCTGATATTATACTCTGGCGTGCTCGTCGAAGGGGAGGCGGGAGGTGAAGCAGTTCCCTCTTTGGGAGCTGATCCAGGTGTGCTTGATGCCAGGTTTATTGTTGGCAACGATGTTGCAATTGGGCACGGCATCACAATGGATTCTTTGCATGGAGTGTTCCTCCTAACTGCGGCGCTTGACCTGCGTTTAGCTAGAAGTGCAGCCTTCTTCTCTTCAGGTTTGCTTTGCCTAGATGTGCGTCGCCGTGCATTCTCCTTCTGCCGTTTTTCTGTGGATATATTTTTCCAGCTCACTCTTTGTCGCATGTTCCTTTCATCAAGCGATTTGTTTTGCCAGGCTGCTCTCTGTCGCATGTTCCTTTCATCGAGCGATTTTTTTTGCCAGGCTGCTCTTCTACGTGCATTAATCTCCTCCCTTTTCTCCACCGTCAAAATATTTCTCTTAGCTCTATTAGTATCCTCTGAAATATTTACATTCCGTTGCCTTGGTTCTGCCATGTTTGGGGGTGTGCCTTGTGAGTGGTTGCAAAAGGAGTAGTTTAATGATGCAAATATATTTCAATTGTTGTATTGAGCATACCTTAACCAGAGAGCATATATTCGTCCTCGCTTTTTTCTTGTTCAAGTATGACTTCATCATTACCTACACGGCATATTAAATTATAGTATTTTTCATAAGAATATAGATTAATTTGATAATATTACCCTGATCATCATCATTGCCGAATGATTTTTTTGCTGCATCTAAGTCTATTTTGGTTTGACATGCTGAAGAGTGGATTTCTGTTCATAAATAAAAGATGGTTAGTTGTTCATACTGTGTATATATTTTTAATGTATGAGTACTGTGTAAAATTTAGAGTGTTACCATTAATCATGATTTCTGGCTGGTTTAGAGTTTGTATGTCACCGTCGCCATTTTTTATCATGGACATTACGACATCGACAGTCTTACCATGTTCATCATCATTATAGAATGATTGTGGTGCATTTGCTTCTTTAGTGGGCGGACACAATGGATGGCGGATACCTGTCCATGAAAGATGGTTAGTTGTACATACTATGCTTTTTTTTTAAAAGTTTCAGTATTGCATAAAATATAATATAAGTGTTACCGTCAATCATGACTTCTGGCTGCTTTATAGGTTCTGTGTCTTCTTTGTCGTTTTTTATCACGGAAGCATTGTTCCTCTGTCTTGCCGAGAATTCTTCGTTACGACGGTGTAGCAATGTTTGTCTTTCTCCCGCTGCCACAGGCTTTCTATTTTTTACATGTAAATTAGGTGTAACAACTTCGTTTCCTGAATCTATATATTCCTTATTTTTGTTTCGCTGATAGGCCTCACGCCGCCTTTTTAGTTTCTCATGCTTTTCTTCATCGGTCATCCGTGCATACCGCTCTCTGTCTCTTTTCCTTCTCTGTTCCTTGGCATCCATTAACAGCGACTATGATCCAAAATGGCTTAGCCTGCATTAGAGTTTCTATAATGTAGATATGAAACCTGGATACTATCAACGAAATTGTAATTGAGCTAATTTAAATTGTAATTGAGCAAATTTTGCTGGTTGACACTAAATGAACTATCCTTCCGATCCAAATTAGTTGACTCAGATTTGTCTAGATTTAAATGTATCTAGACTTGTTTTAGATTTGAATTGTATCTAGGTTTGCACCCGAATCTAGACAAAACAAAGTCAACTAATTTTGTCCAAGCATATCGTGTTGAAGGAGATGATAAAAATTAAATACCTGATATCTCTTTCTTGTTTTTGTCAGCACTGATATCGGCAAGGTGGAAAGTGACTTGCTAAGCAGGTTAATCGAGCAAAATGTAGCTGCAGTACCAAAAGTGATTGTTGCTGCAACACTCAGTAGATAATCCTCTAAGGGAGGCAAGAACAATAGCAATGCTGGTAGCTTGAGTAGATCTGGAAACTGCTTTGATGTTGATTCAATGGATTCACTGATGCCCTTGTGAGCTGTCTTCATGTATATTTATATGAGAAGAATTTGGTCTAGGCTGAGTCGGATTAGGATTCCTATTTATTTGGACTTCTCCAGTAGTTTGCACCAAGCTGAGTCGGATTAGGACCTTGGGCTTGGGTGCGTTGCGTGCTGTTTTTTTTCCGTGCGTTGCGTGCTGGTGCGTTGCGCTTTGCTTTTTTTTCCGTATATGATCAGAGTTTGGTGACGACGGACGAAAGTTGAGGACGATGAAAACCACTGCAAGACAAATAATAGTATAGATAGATAGATCTTGAAAAAATATTGAAACCGACTGTCTGTGAAATTTCAATATCCTATGATTCTAGAGCTACTCTCTCGAGGGGTCTAGGACGTGCCCAGCAAAGACGATTGCACCGGTGTCCTCCTCCACAATGAAGTAGGCGAAGGGATGATCAGCGACAAAATCTACCGTTGGCGGCACTATCGGTCTCGGACAGCACGTAGGCTGCAAAAAAGCCAGGGTGACTGCGGCGGCTTCGGTGCCTTCCTCGTTCACCTCGATGATCGCCTTGTGGATGATGCTGTTCAGGCGCAGCGGGAAGCCGCCAGAGTTACCGTCCTCCGTCATGTCGGAAAGGTCGGCCCCCGGGCTGAAGGGAAGTTGGAGGCCTAGCTTCCTTAGGATGTCGACAACGTTTTGGTGGAAGGACTGCTTGAACCTGGGCACACGGAAGTCACCGACGTCGACCTTTAGACGAGGCAGGTGATCGTGCAGGAAGCCCGGACGTGAAGCGATGGCGTCGACTATGCTGCGAAGGCCGTCGTCGGCGTCCGGGAGGAAGATGCACATGGAGAACTGTGTGGAGTTGGAGGTGAAGCTCTGAGCGTTGTTACTGCTGCCATTGTTGATCAACGACGCCGTCGCGGGAGAATTGCCGGGAGGTGGAGCAACACAAGTGTATCCACCAGGATTGACAAGAGGGGCACGGCGGGGGAAGAACGGGGCAGGCTTCTTGGGATCACGCGTTAGAAAGGCGTCCACCATCTTGTACCGAAGCTTGAGCACCTTGAATCCGTGGTGCACGGCTATGAACTGCTGCTTCGTGCTCGTCATGAAGGGCACGTTGACAACGGCGCTGGTACCGCTGAGCCGGCGGAACGACGCGTTCTTGGTGTCACTCTTGTCGAAGACGCGGGTGAGCGGGTCCACCAACTGGGGGGTGATGACGTTCTGGATTAGGCCGTTGGTGACGCGCGCTGCCCACGCGTTGATCAGCCGGCATGCTCCCTCCCGGTCGCCGCGGAAGTCGACGGTGGACGCTTCGGCCCTGTACGCGCCGTGGACCACGGCCTCGCGGAAGCCGGTCTTGAGAGGGCACGACAGGTCGCTCCAGACGCCGCACGCGAACGCCACGCGCGGGCCGCCAGAGCCAGACCGGTCACGGAGCGCGTCGCCTGCCGCGCGCGACACGCACTCATCGAGCTCCGCGCGGGATCGCTCGCCGAGGATGCCGAGGATCTCCTCTAGAGTGCCGCCGCGGGCGCCGGCGGCCACGAGCGCCAGCGCGGCGTAGATGGACAGCGGCGAGAAGACCAGGTTATGGTTTGCGTTCTTGTCGGCGAGGGCCTGCGCGAGGCCGGCCGAGAGCGCCGCCAGGCCCTCGGCGCCGGAGCGGGCGACGGCAGACTGGCGCTTAATATCCCTTGTGGGCGCGGCTGCTCTGAAGTCCATCGTATTCGTATCCATCGCCGGTTGCTATATCTCAGATCGATCGGAATCAGGAAACAAAGACTCTGTTTGTTTGGTTTGCTACTGCGTGCGAGGTTGCTGGAACTATATATGTGCACAGGCACCGTGAATCAAATCGGCAATCCCTTCCGATACGTTCTCAAATTTGGAAATCGGCGATCGCTTCCGATACGTTCTCACATCGGCCATCGTTCGGATTTCCTTCTCTCTCTCTGGGGTATTATTGTTCCAATTGGCTATGTAAAGGGCGTGCTTTCCTTCGTTTTAATTGACACTGGTAGATGCTGTCAAGTTTCAAGCACGCTGATCTAACCATTAATCAAATTCAAATACTACCTGAAGTCATGGAATCAGCAACAACCAACACCTTCGAGCTCAGAGCACTATGAAGCTAGTCAAGGGCTTTGGAGGAGTTCCTGCTGGTTTACACTGTCTTGTAGGTTCGTAGCATACGACATCACTAACGACATTTTGGGGAGTTGCTACCTATATGCACTACCTCGCCTGCTCCTTTTGTCCTGGCCGATAAGTTTGCGACTTTCCAGTGCCCTGGCCGCAGTTGATGCGATTAGGCATCTGGGTTTTGCATTTCACGATGTACAATGCTTTTGAGTTAATGAAAATTTAGGCTACGTCCACACCCTTTACACGTTAAAAAAACAAAAAATAATGATTATGAATCTGCGCAGATAAAGTCGGTTCCTTATGCTTCAGTTATTAGAAGTATAATGTATGCACAAGTGTGCACTCGCCCTGATTTGACATTCATAATTAGGATGCTTAGCAGATATCAGTCTAATCCAGGGTTGGATCACTAAAAGGCTGCTATGAAAGCCCTACAATATTTGCAAGGCACTAAAGGCCTCATGCTCACATATAAGAGAACAAATAACCTTGAGTTGGTGGGTTATTCAGATACTGATTTTACGGGGGTGCGTCAACGCTAATAAATCCACCTCAGGTTATATATTCACCCTTGCAGAAGGAGCTATATCTTGAAAAAGTATCAAACAAAGTGTCATTGCCTCGTCAACAACGTTGGCGGAATTGTGGCATATTATGAGGCAACCGGACAGGCAGTATGGCTGAAGAACTTTATCCCGGGTTTAAGAGTGCTTGACGGTATATCTAAGCCACTCACACTTTTCTGTACTTTTCTGCGATAATCAATTCGCAGTGATCTATTCGAATAATAGTAAGCCAAGTGTTGCTGCTAAATACATTGATATTAAATATCTTAATATAAAAGATAAAATCTAGGATTATACAATAGATATTAAGCATATAAGGACTAACGCAATATTAGCGGATCCACTTACGAAAGGTTTGTCACTCAGTGTGTTTAGAGAGTACGTTGCTAGCATAGGATTAACAGAAATCTTTTGATCCTGGAATTAGGACCATTATGACACCATATCCCCCTTCTTCTATTCAGTATTTAGGACATAATTCCCGTACTCTTTTAAGCCTAAGAAGGGTTATTTTCTTCGATGGAATGATGTACTGTAGTCAACAAGCTAAATGCATGTTCGTTGCTACCGGCTGGTCAAAAATTCTACTTTATAATCTAGTCACGGGTCATCAACATCTCTCTGCGAGTCCTGGACGTCAAGTTTTTCCCTTGTGCCACCCAGACGCAGTGCCCCCCTTCTATTAGGATGACACCACCGCGTGCATCTGACGATGTTCTTCTTCCCCTCACTGGGAACCTCTCTCATGGCGATGCTCATTGCTATTGATCTTCCTCGTGTGACTCTCTAATGTACGAAAACATGGTGTATTAAAATTATCTATAAATACATCTGAAAGAGCACATATGACTTATCAGGGAAACCAAATAGTGAACTTGAAGCTCTTATATCTAAATGAATGAATAGAAAAATAGAGAACCTATCCAGTGAGAAAAAATTAATTCAGCTATATATATCCTCTTATCCTAAGTAAATTTTGATACTTTTGTAACATCGTCAAAATGAAATAATAAAACCAATCAATAAATCAAGCTACGTACGTTGGCTGATTGTATGCCCTTAACTGAACATAACAGAGCAATACATGCAAGATAAGAACAAACAGAGCTACTTAACTGAACCGGTGATGTCCTATATCATGCCGAAATGAAACTACATATCACTATTGTCGGTCAAATCCACTAGACTCGATCAAAGTATGATCTCCTATCTTCTAAACTAATAATCTAAACAAAGCAAAGCAGATGTTCCAGAAGAAATCCTTGCTCATGTATCCACCAAGCAACATCACCCGGCAATGCATACCCATGTCAAACTCGTCATGCTCTAAAAAGAACCAAAAAATGATTAGACTTGCTGCATGTAGCCAAGAAACGCACTCGTCATTGTTGTGGAGCCAGGAGGGAAAAGAAAATCCAGAGAACTCGGGATCCATGCTCACAGGAAGGCGGATGCCGTGGCCCCTGCATCTGCCTCTTGGGACTCCTCCGATCATCGGAGTCCAATGACCTTGGATTCAAGGATTCCAGACAGTGCCTTGATCTTGCACTACGGGAATCGGACGGTAGGCCGACGTCTAGAAGATACGCTGACAGCCATATCGGGGCCGTCGGCGTACCTAGAAGAACGCCAACGGCCAAGGGAAAACCGTCGGCTTACCGAAGCCGTAGGCGTATTGTAAGCTAGGCCGAGGGCCGCCGTCAGCGTAACAAAACCGCCGGCGTATCTACAACTAGGTCGAGGGCCGCCGTCGGCGTACCTACGGCCGTCGGCATTCCGTCCATCCACGTGTCGCCAGCGCCCCCACACGTAACGGTGCGTCGACGGCGTGATAGAGAGGCCGACGGCCAAACGTCCAGCCGTCGGCGTATCTATTTTCTTGGTTTTTTTCTCCTACTTCAAGTTCAGATTACATCTCATTGTTTCAATCCTCTGAAATAAATAGTATAGAGGTTTTTAATCTTAGAAAATATTACGACCAGAAATAGGCTCACATAAAATGATGATCAGAAATAGGCTCACATAAGATACACATGTGGGCCCACGGACTAGGGTTCCGCTGGAGAATGATCGCTGGAGCCAGAATCTCACGAAAACTTGCATGTGGCCCTATACTTGGTCCATGAGTGTGGTGAAATATCCACAGATGCAATTTATAGCTCTCGGGTGTGACCGTGTTCACACACATATGTTGACACTCACCAAGACTAGGATTTCGATGGGATACAGCCGATGGAGCGCCGTAATTCCACCAAAACTTGAATGTGTCCATGCCATGTGTACACAAGTGTGGTAGATGGTTCGTATATGCAATGAATAGCTCTCGGTTGTCACCGTCTTCATGCTCATGCGATAACACTTAGATAAGTGATAGACGTGTCGCTGGGAAACTCTCGCGACGGGTCCAACAGGATGCAACCGGTGGAATATTGGGCCCAACCTTGGTTTTCTATGTAGATATGGAGTAATCATTCCTAAACAAACAAAAAAGTATAATGGCGGAACCTCGTACGTAGAGAGCTAGGGGTAGATCCACCGGGCCCACCGAGACTAGGGTTTCGATGGGATACGGCCACCGGAGCACCGTAATCCCACCGAAACTTGCATGTGGCAATGCCATGTGTACACAAGTGTGGTATATGGTCCGTATATGCAATGGCTAGCTCCCGAGTGTCACCGTCTTCATGCTCATGCAATAACACTTAGAGAAGTGATGGACGTGTCGCTGGGAAACTCCCGCGACGGGTCCAACGGGATGCAACCGGTGGATTATTGGGCCCAACCTTGGTTTTCTATGTAGACATGGACTAAACATGCCTAAACAAACAAAAAAGTACATTGGCGGAACCTCGTATGGAGAGAGCTACGGGTAGATCCATCGGGCCCACCGAGACTAGGGTTTCGATGGGAGACGGCCACCGGAGTGCCGTAATCCCACCAAAACATGCATGTGGCCATGCCATGTGTACACAAGTTTTGGTAGATGGTCCGTATATGCAATGTCTAGCTCCCGGGTATCACCGTCTTCACGTGCATGTGATAACACTTAGAGAAGTGATGGACGTGTCGCTGGGAAACTCCCGCGACGGGTCCAACAGGATGCAACCGGTAAAATATTGGGCCCAAACTTGGTTTTCTATGTAGATATGGACTAAACATGCCTAAACAAATAAAAAAGTATATTGGCGGAACCTCGTACGGAGAGAGCTTGGGGTAGATCCACCAAACCCACCGACCGGTGCTTTTCGACCCCCGGAGCCCCGGAAACCCACCCAAACTTGCTAGTGGACCTAGGAAACTTGCATGTGGCCGAAGGATAAATGTGAAAGTATTGTGGAAGTCCCATAGATTCAAGAAATAGCTCCCCGATGTGACCTTCTTCACATTCGGGTGATAACACTTGGCAGATTCCTAGAACTCTAGGTGCGTGGAAATATCCCGTCGTGGGTATACTGGGGGCTAGAATGTCCCACAAGGTCCCAATCTTGGTTTTCCTTGTATATATGGCCTAAACATACCTTAACAAAAAAAAGTCCATAGGTGGAACCTCGTGCGGAGAGAGCTAGGGGGTAGACCTTCCCTGGTGCTTCTGTAGGGCTTCCTCGCCCGCCACGTGGATCGGCCCATGGCGAGAGCCGTGAGAGGCGCCGACAATCTCCGCTTTTGGTAAGTTACAATCAAACTCTAACATATCATCAAATATTTAGACTATTTGCTAACTTAGAACAATCACAATCAAAAATCTTAGACTTTGAACAAATTATCATGCTAAACTTGTACTTAGAAGAATTTGCCATGCTAAACTTGTACTTAAACCATTCTAAACTTGTACTTAAACTTGTACATTGACTTGGAACAATTTTCCATTCTAAACTTGCAACGCAAATACTTATGCCCGATCTCTTCTTTTTTTGTAGTGATGGTGCTCCCGAAGGTGAAGTGTATGTTGATGAGCGGTTTGTATCGAACATGTCGTGGCGAGACCTGTTTCTACTATGTGTTGCATGAACTTGACATGCTTGTGTTTGATTGTGTCGTGTGAACTTGAACACCGTTGATGAGCCTTTTGTAGTATGTGTGAACTTCCCGTGGATGTAACATGTTTGTTGATGTTATGTATGGAGACTTGATGATCATATGTTCGTTGATGATTGTTTTTGTATGCATACAGTGAATATGTATCTATATATGCACCAGAAACTAGGATGATTGTTGGGTATTTTTTGAACTGCAGGTAACAATAAAAACAGCCAAACCCTGATACTGAAAGCAACCTAGGCCGACGGCTTTGCCGTCGGTGTAGCTCCTGCCCAGGCCTCAGCACAGCACCAGCTGCTATCACGTGGCAGATAGGCCGACAGTGGCCGTCGGTGTATCGAGGTAGGCTGACGGTTTTGCCATCGGCGTTTCATATATGGGCCGACGGTTCTCGCCGCCGGCGTATCAATGAGTGCGCGGTGGACCAGCTGGCACCACGTGGACTATAGGCCGACGGCATTGCCGACGGTGTTTCCTCAAACGTAGGCCCAGTGGTGCGGTGGAGGATATAACATTAGGCATGGTAGGCCAACGGCAAAGCCGTCGGCGTATTTGTTCGCCAGGGGTGCTCTAGTTACACCACGTGGCTATGTAGGCCGACGGCAAAGCCGTCGGCGTAGTGCCACTGTCGTTAGTATTCGTGCCCCGATGGCCGAGCTACGCCGACAGCCGTGTGGTACCCGTCGGCTTATCTGAGCTACGCCGATGGACGGGGAGACGCGGATGGCCGGAATGGTAAGACGACGAGATCTAACCCGACGAAGGTACGCCGATGGCGGCCGTCGGCGTCGTGGTACGCCGACGGTTAACGGAGCTACGCTGACGGCAAAAGCCGTCGGCCTACCAGCTGAGTCCCATAGTGTTGGCTTGTCCTTGTCTTCTTCCCATCACTGAGCATGTTGTCCGTGAGAAGGCTCATCCTGCCCATGACACCGAGATTTGGGTATGGAACGACTTCCCAGCCATGGTATCTCTGTGCGGCCATCCAAAAAGCGGATCTGCGACGACGTTCAGCCTCTGGATCACGACGGCCAGGTCGACCGTGTGAGCAGCTCGGTGGAGGTCACCTCGACGCCACACGAGGCGACGATGTCATTGCATCGGTAGTGGACGTGCTTGATGGGTTCGTAGCATGGAAAACAAAAAATTTCTACCGCAAGAACGAACAAAACCCAGATCTAATATATATAAAAGTCAAGATCTAATCTATTAGACATGAGCAACGAGATAGATCTGAACTAACCCTCGTAGAACCGAAAGCGTTACGAGATTAGATCTCGGGGTTGATGTAGTAGATCACTTACCGATATCAAGATCGTGTGGACGATCCTTCCGGCGCCGCGTTCCGGCAGCGCTTCCGCAGTCGGTCACACGTGCGGAGTCGAAGCAGACCTTCCTCTCCCCGTTCCAGCAAGCAACGGAGGTAGTAGATCTTCTCCACGGAATCCCAGCAGCACGACGGTGTGGTGGTGGTGGTGGAGGAGAGAATTCTGCAGGGCTTCGCCTAAGCCGGAGCAGAGCGAAGGAAGAGGAGAGAGGCGGCGGCTATAGCTTGTTATGAGAGAGGGCTTGGAGGGGGCGCCCCCTCCCTTCTATTTAAAGGAAGGAGGCGCGCCTGGGGAGGGGGAGTCCTAGTAGGACTCCCCTCCTATGGCCGGCGGGTTGGGAAGGGGGGAGGAGTCCTCCTCCCCCACGAATCCGTGTCTCGCCCCACAAGGTTTCCTTTGACCCTTTCTTGGTTTTCAAGCAAACACCAAGAACTCTTCTAGAACCTTCCAGAACATTCCGAAACCTTCTAGAATCTCCATATAAACACTCCGAAACATTTCCTAACTTAGAAAATTATCCCCAATATATGAATCTTATTCTCCGGACCATTCCGGATCTCCTCGTGATGTCCCGGATCCAATCCGAGACTCCGAACAACATTCGGTTTCCAACGCACATTCCATATCTACTTAAAACAACTTCGAACCTTAAGTGTGTCACCCTATGGTTCGTGAATATGCAGACATAATGAAGACACCTCTCCGATCAATAACCATCAGCGGGATCTGGAGATCCATAACGGCTCCCACATACTCAACGATGACTTCGTGATCGATAGAACCATTAACATACGAAACCAATTCCCTTTGTCACGTGATATTCTACTTATCCGAGGTTTGATCGTCGGTATCTTCATACCTAGTTCCACCTTGTTACTGATAAGTAATCTTTACTCGTTCCATGTTATGTCATCCCTTGTGACCTAGTCACATGCTTGCAAGATAACTAGATGACATTCCACCGAGAGGGCCCAGAGCATATCTATCCGTCATATGGATGGACAAATCCCAATCTTGGTCCATGCGCTTCAACACATACTTTCAGAATACCCAATGACACCTTTATAACCGCCCAGTTACGAAGCGGTGTTTGATGCCATCAAAGTACCCATCCGGTGATGGTGATTAACATAACCTCATGGTCGAAGGATTAGGTTACTATGCATTTGAAAGCTTACAACAATACGAACTTAATGACTTGATCTTATGCTACGCTTACTATGGGTGTGTGTCCATCACATCATTCTCCTAATGATATAACCTTGTTATTAATGACATCCAATGTCCATGATCAGGAAACCATGATCATCATTTAATCAACAAGCTAGTTCCACAAGAGGCTTACTAGGGACTCTTTTATGTTTACAAAACACACATGTATTAGTGTTTCCTTATAATACAATTATAGCATGGGATGTAAACATTCATCATAAACACAAAGATATAATAATAACCACTTTTATTATTGCCTCTTGGGCATATCTCCAACAGTCTCCCACTTGCACTAGAGTCAATAATCTAGATTACATGGTAATATACCTAACACCCATGGCGTTCTGGTGTTGGTCATGCTTTGCTCTAGGGAGAGGTTTAGTCAACGGATCTTCCACATTCAGATCAGTGTGTACTTTGCAAATATTTATGTCACCATCTCAGACATACTCGCGAATAGCATGGAAACGTAGCTTGATGTGCTTCAGCTTGCTATGTGACCTTGGCTCCTGTGCATTAGCTATGGCACCTGTGTTGTCACAGTAGATGGACATCGGGTCCAATGCACTGGGAACCACGCCAAGTTCAGTAATGAACTCCTTCATCCATATGGCTTCTTGTGCAGCCTCCGAAGCAGCTATGTGTTCCGATTCAGTTGAAGATTTCGCCACAACGCTTTGCTTGGCACTCCTCCAGCTCACTGCAGCACCATTCAAAATAAATACGTATCCAGACTGTGACTTCGAGTCATATGGATCGGTGTTCCAACTAGCATCAGTGTAACCGTTTACAATAAGCTGTTCATCACCTCCATAAGAAAGAACCATATCCTTAGTCCTATTCAGGCACTTTAGGATATTTTTGACCGCTGTCCAGTGTTCCATTCCAGGATCACTTTGATATCTGCTAGTCAAACTAATAGCATGTGCTATATCCGTTCTTGTACACAGCATGGCATACATGATAGAACCTATGGCCGAGGCATAGGGAATATTATTCATCTTTTCTCTATTTTCTGCCGTAGCCGGACTTTGAGTCTTACTCAAGGTCTTACCTTGCAACATGGGCACGAACCCTTTCTTGCTCTCTTCCATTCTAAACTTCTTTAGAACTTTGTCTAAGTATGTACTTTGTGAAAGTGCTATTAGGCGTCTTGATCTATCTCTATAAATCTTGATGCCTAGAATATATGCCGCTTCGCCAAGATCCTTCATTGAAAAACTATTATTCAGATAGGTTTTGACGCTATTAAGAAGTTCTATATCATTCCCAATCAACAATATGTCATCTACATATAGTACTAGGAATGCTACAGAGCTCCCACTCACTTTCTTGTAAACACAAGCTTCTCCATAAGTTTGTATAAATCCAAAGTTTTTGATTACGTTATCAAAACGTTGATTCCAACTCCGGGATGCTTGCTTCAGTCCATAAATGGGGCGCTGAAGTTTGCATACCTTGTCAGCATCACTAGGATCGACAAAACCCTTGGGTTGTACCATATACAACTCTTCCTCAATGTCACCATTAAGGAACGTCGTTTTGACATCCATCTGCCAAATTTCATAATCGAAATATGCAGCGATTGCTAACAAAATCCTCACAGACTTTAGCTTCGCTACTGGTGAGAAAGTCTCATCGTATTCAACTCCTTGAATTTGTCGGAACCCTTTCGCGACAAGCCGAGCTTTATAGACGGTAAAATTACCATCAACATCTGTTTTTCTTTTGAAAATCCATTTGTTCTCGACAGCCTTACGGCCATCCGGTAAGTCCACCAAAGTCCATACTTGGTTTTCGTACATGGATCCCATTTCGGATTTCATGGCTTCTAGCCATTTGTCGGAATCTGGGCTCACCATAGCTTCCTCATACGTCGCAGGGTCATCAGTGTTGTCCACCAACATGACGTTCAAGGCAGAGTCATACCAATCAGGAGTGGTACGAACCCTCGTTAACCTGCGAGGTTCAGCAGTAACTTCGTTCGAAGTTTCATGATCAGCATCATTAGCTTCCTCTCCAGTTGGTGCAGGCGGCACAAAAACATCTTTCGGTGCTGCGCTACTCTCAACTCCGAGAGAAGGTTCAATAACCTCGTCGAGTTCTACTTTCCTTTTAGTCACTTCTTTCGAGAGAAATTCCTTCTCAAGAAAGGATCCATTCTTGGCAACGAAAACTTTGCCTTCAGATCTATGATAGAAGGTATACCCAATTGTTTCTTTAGGGTATCCTATGAAGACGCATTTCTCCGCTTTGGGTTCAAGCTTATCAGGCTGTAACTTCTTTACATATGCTTCGCAACCCCAAACTTTAAGGAAAGACAACTTAGGTTTCTTTCCAAACCACAATTCGTACGGTGTCGTTTCAACGGATTTAGATGGTGCCCTATTTAAAGTGAATGCGGCTGTCTCTAATGCATAGCCCCAAAACGATAGCGGTAAATCTGTAAGAGACATCATAGACCGAACCATATCTAAGAGAGTTCGATTACGACGTTCGGACACACCATTACACTGTGGTTTTCCCGGCGGTGTCAACTGCGAAAGTATTCCACATTTCTTTAAATGCATGCCAAACTCATAACTCAGATATTCACCTCCGCGGTCAGAACGCAGAAACTTAATCTTCTTGTTACGATGATTTTCCACTTCACTTTGAAATTCCTTAAACTTCTCGAAAGTTTCGGACTTATGTTTCATAAAGTAGACATACCCATATCTACTTAAGTCATCCGTGAAAGTGAGAACATAATGATATCCACCACACGACGCTACACTCATTGGACCGCACACATCGGTATGTATTATTTCCAATAAGTCCGTAGCTCGCTCCATTATTCTAGAGAATGGAGTCTTAGTCATTTTTCCCATTAGACATGCTTCACATCTTTCAAGTGATTCAAGAAGTCCATCAGAATGGAGTTTCTTCATACGCTTCACTCCAATGTGACCAAGACGACAGTGCCACATGTATGTAGAATTATCATTCAATTTTATTCGTTTAGCATCTATGTTGTGAACATGTGTATCACTACTATCGAGATTCAATAAGAATAAACCATTTATCTCAGGTGCATTACCATAAAAGATATTACTCATATAAATAGAACAACCTTTATTCTCAGACTTAAAAGAGTAACCGTCTCGCAATAAACAAGATCCAGATATAATGTTCATGCTTAACGCAGGCACCAAATAACAATTATTTAAATTTAAAACTAATCCCGAAGGTAGATGTAGAGGGAGCGTGCCAACGGCGATCACATCAACCTTGGAGCCATTTCCAACGCGCATCGTCACCTCGTCTCTAGCCAGTCTTCGTTTATTCCGCAGCTCCTGTTTCGAGTTACAAATATGAGCAACCGAACCAGTATCAAATACCCAGGCACTACTACGACTACTAGTAGATACACATCAATAACATGTATATCGTGTTGGAGATATGCCCTAGAGGCAATAATAAATGTAGTTATTATTATATCTTTGTGTTTATGATAAATGTTTACATTCATGCTATAATAGTATTAACAAGGAAACATTAATACTTGTGTGATTTGTAAACTTAATTTGAAGTCCCTAGTAAAGCCTCTGTATAATACTAGCTTGTTGGTTAATAGATGATTGTGGTTTCCATATCATGAACATTGAGATGTTGTTAACAACAAGATCATATCGTTAGGAGAATGATATGGTGGACATACTCCTATAGATAAGCGTAGCATAAAGATCAAGTCATTTTAATAGTTCAATTGCTATATGCTTTCTGATACATAGTTATCTGATTCCTTCGACCATGAGATCATGCATATCACCTTTACCGGATGGATGCTTTGATAACATCAAACACCACACCGTAACTGGGTGGCTATAAAGGTGTCATTGAGTGTTCAGAAAGTATTGGTTGAAACACATGGATCAAGAGTGGGATTTGTCCATCCATATGACGGGTAGATATACTCTGGGCCCTCTCGGTGAAATGTCATCCAATTAGCTTGCAAGCATGTGACTGGCTCACAAGGGATCACATATCACGGGAACGAGAAAAGAGTACTTATCAGTAACGAGGTTGAACTAGGTATGCAGAGATATCGACGATCATAACCTCGGATAAGTAAACTATCGTGAGACAAAGGGAAATTGATATCGTATATAAGTGGTTCATTCGATCGTAAAGTAATCGTAGAAATATGTGGGAGCCATATGAATTTCCAGATTCCTCTATTGGTTATTGTTCGGAGAAGTGTCTCGATCATGTCCGCATAATTCACGAACCGTAGGGAGACACACTTAAGGATTGGACGTTGTTTGAGTAGTTATGGAATGATGAGAAAGAGTCTGAATGTTGTTCGGAGTCTCGAATGGGATTCGGGATATCATGAGGAGATCCGGAATGGTCCGGAGAATAAGATTCATATAAGGAAAGTCCCGTTTCGGAGTTGGGGAATGGTTCCGGTGTTTTCATCGGGAACATTCTAGAAGGTTCCGGAATGTCCGGCACTCCAGGGGGGAAGGGTACATGAATGTGTCATTGTAAGTTGGAATGATTGCATCATGTACTAGGTGTCTTTGCTGTCCAAAATAAAGGGTTTATTTAAATCCTAAATTGAAAAGTCAAACGGCTAGTTTGAAAGTCAAACGACAAGTTTTGGAAAGAGGAGGAGAAGTGGAAACCGAGTTGGGGAGGGATTCCCTCCTCCCCAAGCCGGCGCCCCACCCAAGCCGAGTTGGGGAGGGACTCCACTCCCTCCCCTTGGCCGGCCAGCCCTTCCACCTATATAAGGAGGAGCAAGGGCTCCCTCCTAGAGACACAAGTCTCTCTCCTCTAAACCTAAACCCTAGACACAGCCTAGGGATTTCCCCAAGCCGTCAAGTTAGAGCTTCTAATTGCCCTAGCCTCCGGTTTAGGGCCTTCTAATTGGTGTGTCTAATCCCTAGATCACCAAGAGCTCTCTCATACTCCACCATACTCGCTCCGGCTTAAGGCGAAGCCCTGCGAGATCTCCCCTCTACTTCCGGTACCACGCCGTTGTGCTGCCGGAATCGCGAGGAGAGTGCTACAACCTCCGCTGCCTGCTGGAACAGGGGAGAGGAAGGTCTTCGTCGAGTACCGAACGTGTGACCGACTGCGGGAGCGCTGCTGGAACGCGGCGCCGGAAGGATCGTCTACGCGATCTTGAGATCGGAAAGAGTACGACTACATCACCCACGAGAATCTGCTCTCGTTAAACACTTTGGAATCTTCGAGGGTGAGTTATTCCATCGACTCGTTGCTACAATCTAGTAGATAGATCTTGGCTTGTTTGTTTGTATGCGGTAGAAAATTTTTGTTTTCCATGCTACGAAACCCAACAGTGGTATCAGAGCCGTGTCTATATGTAGATCTGTTGCACGAGTAGAACACAATGGTCATTGTGGGCATTGATGCTTTTATTGTCGATTGCTTCTTGTGTACTTTGCATCTTGCGGGATGTTGGGATGAAGCGGCCCGGGCTAACCTTACATGACATCGTTCATGAGACTTGCTCCACGCTTGACATGCAACTCGTATTGCATAAGTGGCTTTGCGGGTGCCTGTTTCTCCCAGCATAGTGGAGATCCAATTTACAACGGGTGATTAACAATACTAGTATCAATGTTGTGGTTCTTGTTCGTAAGTTAGAACGACACTTATAGAAAGCCCCAAACCACGTAAAATATGCAAAGAAAGTAGAGGCGTCTAACTTTGTTTTGCAGGGGTGTGCAGTGATGTGATATGGCCATGATTGTGATTATATTTGATGTATGCAATGTTCCTTATTGTAAGTTGGCAACCGGCAGGAGCCATATGGTTGTCTTTAATTTCTGTTGGGACCCGCGTGTCTATTCAAAGTAGTTGTAATAGTTGAAGCCGGTGGACGACAACCATGGAGAAGCGTCATTGACCTTGATGCAATGTCGGTGATGATGGAGATCATATTCATGCTTGAAGATGGAGATCGGAAGCACAAAGAAGAAAGTCCATATCATATCACATATTATGAATTGCATGTGATGTTAATCCTTTATGCATCTTGTATTGCTTAGTAGACGACGGTAGCATTATAAGATGATCCCTCATGCACATAAATTTCAAGTGCTAAAGTGTTCACCCTTAGTATGCACCGTTGCTAAAGCTTGTTGTTTCGAAGCACCACGTGATGATTGGGTGTGTTAGATTCCGCGGGTGAATACAACGTAAGCAAGCCAGATTTTCTTATGCGGTAACTAAGGTTTGATCTTGACGAGCCTAGCATGTACAGACATGGTCTCAGGAACACGAATCACCGAAAGGTAAAGCATGAATCATATAGTAGATATGATGAACATGTCGATTGTTCGCCATTGAAACTATATCAACTCTCGTGATGATCGGTTTTGATATGGTGGATTTGGTTCGTGTGATCACTAAAACAATGTGAGGGATGTTGTTTTGAGTGGGAGTTCACCTAGATTAAACTTTATTATTAATTTGAACTCAATTTGTCATAAACTTAGTCTAAACTATTGCAAATATGTTGTAGATCAATGGCAGCCCCTACCATCAATTTTAATGCATTCCTAGAGAAAGAAAAGTTGAAAAACAATGGAAGCAACTTCGCGGATTGGTTCCGCAATTTGAGGATTGTCCTCACAACTGGTAATTTGACCTATGTGCTGGATGCACCGCTGGGTGACCCACCTGCAGCTGATGCTACCGATGAAGTAAAGAATGTTTACCTTGCTCGGAAGAATCAGTACTCCATAGTTCAGTGTGCTATCTTGTATGGTTTAGAATCGGAGCTTCAGAAAAGGTTTGAGAATTCAGACCCACATGATATTGTCCGTGATCTCAAATTGATCTTTGAGACTCACGCGGCGATTGAGAGTTATGAGGCTTCTGAAAAGTTCTTTAACTGCAAGATGGAAGAGGGCAGCTCCGTCAGTGAGCATGTGCTTAAGATGTCTGGGCACGCAAATAAACTTCAAAGCTTGGGTATAGTGATTCCTAATGCTTTGGGGATTTACTGTGTCCTCCAATCACTACCACCAAGTTACAAGAACTTTGTGATGAACTACAACATGCAGAACATGAACAAGTAGTTGCCAGAACTGTTTGCTATGTTAAAGTCTGCAGAAGTGGAGATCAAGAAAGAGAACCAAGTGTTGTTGGTCAATAAGACCACCAAATTCAAGAAAGGCAAGTCTAAGCAGAAGGGACACTTCAAGAAGGGTGGCAAGAAAGTTGCCACACCGACGAAGAAGACCAAGGCTGGACCCAAGCCTGATACTGAGTGCTTTTACTGCAAAGGAGAAGGTCACTGGAAGCGGAATTGCCCAAAGTACTTGGTGGATTTCAAGAACGGCAACATCAAGAAGAAAGGTATATCTGATATACATGTTATTGATGTGTATCTCACTAGTATTCGTAGTAGTGCCTGGGTATTTGATACTGGTTCGGTTGCTCATATTTGTAACTCGAAACAGGAGCTGCAGAATAAACGGAAGCTAGTGAAGAACGAGGTGACGATGCGCGTGGGAAACGGATCAAAGGTTGATGTGATCGCGGTCGGCACGCTACCCCTTCATCTACCATAGGGATTAGTTTTATACTTAAATAATTGTTATTTGGTGCCTGCGTTGAGCATGAACATTATATCGGGATCTTGTTTATTGCGAGACGGTTACTTGTTTAAATCCGAGAATAATGGTTGTTCGATTTATATGAGTAATATGTTTTATGCACATGCACCTTTGATAGATGGTCTATTCTTGTTGAATCTCGATGGTGGAAATACACATATTAATAACATTGAAGCTAAACGTTTGAAATTAAGCGATAACTCGACCTTTATGTGGCACTGTCGTCTTGGTCACATTGGAGTGAAGCGTATGAAGAAACTCCATTCCGATGGACTTCTTGAATCACTTGATTTTGAATCACTTGAAAGATGCGAAGCATGTCTAATGGGAAAAATGATTAAGACTCCATTTTCTGGTATGATGGAGCGAGCTACGGACTTATTAGAAATCATACATACCGATGTGTGTGGTCCAATGAGTGTAGCATCGCACGGTGGTTATCATTATGTTCTTACCTTCACGGATGACTTGAGTAGATATGGGTATATCTATTTCATGAAACATAAATCCGAAACTTTCGAGAAGTTTAAGGAATTTCAAAGTGAGGTAGAGAATCAACGTAACAAGAAGATTAAATTTCTACGTTCTGATCGTGGAGGTGAATATCGAAGTTACGAGTGTGGCGAGCATTCGAAGAAATGCGGAATACTTTCACAATTGACACCGCCGGGAACACCACAGCGTAATGGTGTGTCTGAACGTCGTAATCGAACTCTCTTATATATGGTTCGTTCTATGATGTCACTTACAGATTTACCGCTATCATTTTGGGGTTATGCATTAGAAACAGCCGCATTCACTTTAAATAGGGCACCGTCTAAATCCGTTAAAATGACACCGTATGAATTATGGTTTGGGAAGAAACCTAAATTGTCGTTCCTTAAAGTTTGGGGATGCGAAGCCTATGTAAAGAAGTTACAGCCGGACAAGCTTGAACCCAAAGCGGAAAAATGCGTCTTCATAGGATACCCGAAGGAAACTATTGGGTATACTTTCTATCATAGATCCGAAGGCAAAATCTTCATTGCCAAGAATGGATCCTTTCTAGAGAAGGAATTTCTCTCGAAAGAAGTGACTGGAAGAAAAGTAGAACTCGACGAGGTTGTCGAACCTTCTCTCGAAATTGCGAGTAGCGCAGCACCGGAAGAAGTTCCTGTGGTGCCTGCACCAATTAGAGAGGAAGCTAATGATGATGATCATGAAACTTTGGTCAAAGTTGCTACAGAGCCTCGCAGGTCAACGAGAACTCGTACCACTCCAGATTGGTATGATCCCATTATGAGTGTCATGTTGGTGGACAACACCGATGACCCTGAGACATATGAGGAAGCAATGATGAGCCTAGATTCCAATAAATGGCAGGAAGCCATGAAATCCGAGATTGGATCCATGTACGAAAACCAAGTATGGACTTTGGTGGACTTACCAGATGGCCGGAAGGCTGTCGAGAACAAATGGATCTTCAAGAAGAAAACAGATGCTGATGGTAATGTTACTGTCTATAAAGCTCGACTTGTCGCAAAAGGGTTTCGACAAATTCAAGGAGTTGACTACGATGAGACTTTCTCACCAGTAGAGAAGCTAAAGTCTGTGAGGATTATGTTAGCAATCGCTGCATATTATGATTATGAGATATGGCAGATGGATGTCAAAATAGCATTCCTCAATGGTGACATTGATGAAGAGTTGTATATGATGCAACCCAAAGGTTTTGTCGATCCTAAAGATGCTAACAAGGTATGCAAACTTCAACGGTCCATCTATGGATTGAAGCAAGCATCCCGAAGTTGGAATCAACGTTTTGATAAGGTAATCAAAAGTTTTGGTTTTATACAAACTTATGGAGAAGCTTGTATTTACAAGAAAGTGAGTGGGAGCTCTGTAGCATTCTTAATACTATATGTGGATGACATATTGTTGATTGGGAATGATGTAGACCTTCTTAATAGTGTCAAAGAATATTTGAATAATAGTTTTTCAATGAAGGATCTTGGCGAAGCAGCTTACATATTAGGTATAAAGATTTATAGAGATAGATCAAAACGCCAAATATCATTGTCACAAAGTACATATTTGGACAAAATTCTAAAGAGGTTTGGAATGGAAGATAGCAAGAAAGGGTTCTTGCCCATGTTGCCCAATACGACCTTGAGTAAAACTCAGAGTCCGACATCGGCAGAAGATAGAGAAAGGATGAGTAAGACTCCCTATGCCTCAGCCATAGGATCTCTAATGTATGCCATGCTATGTACTAGACCCGACATTGCATATGCTGTTAGTTTAACTAGCAGATATCAAAGTGATCCAGGAGTGGATCATTGGACAGCGGTCAAAAACATCCTTAAGTACTTGAGAAGAACTAAGGATATGGTTCTTTCTTATGGAGGTGATGAACAACTCGTTGTTAATGGTTACACCGATGCTAGTTGGAACACCGATCCGGATGATTCTAAATCACAATCTGGATACGTATTTATTTTGAATGGTGCAGCAGTTAGCTGGAGGAGTGCAAAGCAAAGCGTTGTGGCGAGATCTTCAACTGAATCGGAATACATGGCTGCTTCGGAGGCTTCACAAGAAGCGATATGGATGAAAGAGTTCATTACAGAGCTGGGTGTGGTTCCTAGTGCGCTGGACCCAATGTCTATCTACTGTGATAACATGGGCGCCATAGCCAATGCGCAAGAACCAAGGTCACACAAGAAGCTGAAGCACATCAAGCTACGTTTTCACGCTATTCGAGAACATATCCAAGATGGGGATATAAAGATTTGCAAAGTACACACAGATCTGAATGTGGCGGATCCGTTGACTAAACCTCTCCCGAGGGCAAAACATGACCAGCACCAAACTGCCATGGGTGTTCGGTATATTACCATGTAATCTAGATTAGATGACTCTAGTGCAAGTGGGAGACTGTTGGAGATATGCCCTAGAGGCAATAATAAATGTAGTTATTATTATATCTTTGTGTTTATGATAAATGTTTACATTCATGCTATAATAGTATTAACAAGGAAACATTAATACTTGTGTGATTTGTAAACTTAATTTGAAGTCCCTAGTAAAGCCTCTGTATAATACTAGCTTGTTGGTTAATAGATGATTGTGGTTTCCATATCATGAACATTGAGATGTTGTTAACAACAAGATCATATCGTTAGGAGAATGATATGGTGGACATACTCCTATAGATAAGCGTAGCATAAAGATCAAGTCATTTTAATAGTTCAATTGCTATATGCTTTCTGATACATAGTTATCTGATTCCTTCGACCATGAGATCATGCATATCACCTTTACCGGATGGATGCTTTGATAACATCAAACACCACACCGTAACTGGGTGGCTATAAAGGTGTCATTGAGTGTTCAGAAAGTATTGGTTGAAACACATGGATCAAGAGTGGGATTTGTCCATCCATATGACGGGTAGATATACTCTGGGCCCTCTCGGTGAAATGTCATCCAATTAGCTTGCAAGCATGTGACTGGCTCACAAGGGATCACATATCACGGGAACGAGAAAAGAGTACTTATCAGTAACGAGGTTGAACTAGGTATGCAGAGATATCGACGATCATAACCTCGGATAAGTAAACTATCGTGAGACAAAGGGAAATTGATATCGTATGTAAGTGGTTCATTCGATCATAAAGTAATCGTAGAAATATGTGGGAGCCATATGAATTTCCAGATTCCTCTATTGGTTATTGTTCGGAGAAGTGTCTCGATCATGTCCGCATAATTCACGAACCGTAGGGAGACACACTTAAGGATTGGACGTTGTTTGAGTAGTTATGGAATGATGAGAAAGAGTCTGAATGTTGTTCGGAGTCTCGAATGGGATTCGGGATATCATGAGGAGATCCGGAATGGTCCGGAGAATAAGATTCATATAAGGAAAGTCCCGTTTCGGAGTTGGGGAATGGTTCCGGTGTTTTCATCGGGAACATTCTAGAAGGTTCCGGAATGTCCGGCACTCCAGGGGGGAAGGGTACATGAATGTGTCATTGTAAGTTGGAATGATTGCATCATGTACTAGGTGTCTTTGCTGTCCAAAATAAAGGGTTTATTTAAATCCTAAATTGAAAAGTCAAACGGCTAGTTTGAAAGTCAAACGACAAGTTTTGGAAAGAGGAGGAGAAGTGGAAACCGAGTTGGGGAGGGATTCCCTCCTCCCCAAGCCGGCGCCCCACCCAAGCCGAGTTGGGGAGGGACTCCACTCCCTCCCCTTGGCCGGCCAGCCCTTCCACCTATATAAGGAGGAGCAAGGGCTCCCTCCTAGAGACACAAGTCTCTCTCCTCTTAACCTAAACCCTAGACACAGCCTAGGGATTTCCCCAAGCCGTCAAGTTAGAGCTTCTAATTGCCCTAGCCTCCAGTTTAGAGCCTTCTAATTGGTGTGTCTAATCCCTAGATCACCAAGAGCTCTCTCATACTCCACCATACTCGCTCCGGCTTAAGGCGAAGCCCTGCGAGATCTCCCCTCTACTTCCGGTACCACGCCGTTGTGCTGCCGGAATCGCGAGGAGAGTGCTACAACCTCCGCTGCCTGCTGGAACAAGGGAAAGGAAGGTCTTCGTCGAGTACCGAACGTGTGACCGACTGCGGGAGCGCTGCTGGAACGCGGCGCCGGAAGGATCGTCTACGCGATCTTGAGATCGGAAAGAGTACGACTACATCACCCACGAGAATCTGCTCTCGTTAAACACTTTGGAATCTTCGAGGGTGAGTTATTCCATCGACTCGTTGCTACAATCTAGTAGATAGATCTTGGCTTGTTTGTTTGTATGCGGTAGAAAATTTTTGTTTTCCATGCTACGAAACCCAACATATCGAATATACCTTTCTTCTTGATGTTGCCGTTCTTCAGATCTGCCAGGTACTTGGGGCAGTTACGCTTCCAGTGACCAGCACCCTTGCAGTAGAAGCACTCAGTTTCAGGTTTAGGACCAGCCTTGGGCTTCTTAGCAGGTGCGGCAACTTTCTTGCCGTCCTTCTTGAAGTTGCCCTTTTTCTTAGGCTTGCCCTGTTTCTTGAAATTGGTGGTCTTATTGACCATCAACACTTGGTGCTCCTTCTTGATCTCCACTTCAGCATGGACGATAGTTCAGGCAACGTCTTGTTCATGCAGTGCATATTGTAGTTCATCATAAAGTTCTTATAACTCGGTGGCAGTAATTGGAGGACACGGTGAATCCCTAACTCATTAGGAATCGTTATCCCCAACTCTTGGAGTTTGTTTGCGTGCCCAGACATGGTGAGCACGTGCTCGCTAACGGAGCTTCCCTCTTCCATCTTGCAGGTAAAGAACTTCTCGGAGGCCTCATAGCTCTCCACGGCCGCGTGAGTCTCAAAAATGAGCTTGAGCTCCTTAATGATCTCGAACGGGTCGTGGTGCTCAAAACGCTTCTGGAGCTCCGTTTCCAAACCATACAGGATGGCACACTGAACTGTGGAGTAATGATTTTTCCGAGTGGCGTAAACATTCTTTACGTCATCGGTGGCATCATTTGCAGGTGGGTCACCTAGCGGTGCTTCGAGCACATAGGTCATCTGACCAGCCCTGAGGACAATCTTCAGACCACGGAGCCAGTCCATGAAGTTGCTTCCATTGTTCTTAAGCTTTTCTTTCTCTAGGAACGCATTGAAATTGATGGAGAGATTCGCCATCATCTACAACAAATTTGCAAGTAGTTTAGACTAAGTTTATGATAAATTGAGTTCTACTTTAATTCTTAAATTAACTAGGTGAACTCCCACTCAAAATAACATCCCTCACATTGTCTTAGTGATTACAAGAACCAAGTCCACTACACCAAGTCCGATCTTCACGAGAGAAGATGTAGTTTCATCGGCGAACAATCTTCATGTTCATCATATCACTTATATGGTTCATTCTCTACCTTTCGGTATTCCGTGTTCCGAGACCATGTCTGTACATGCTAGGCTCGTCAAGATTAACCTTAGTTTCCGCATGTGCAAATCTGGCTTGCACCCGTTGTATGCACACCTAGAATCTATCGCATCCGATCATCATGAGATGCTTCGAGACGACGAGTCTTAGCAACGGTGCCAACTAAGGACGAACACTTTATTACTTGATATTTAGTGAGAGGGATCATCTTATAATGCTACCGTCGCGATCTAAGCAATACAAGATGCATAAAGGATTAACATCACAGGCAATTCATAATTAGTGTGATATGATATGACCCTTTCTTATGCCTTTGATCTCCATCTCCAAAGCACGGACATGATCTCCATCATCACCAGCATTGCGTCAAGGTCAGTGGCGCCGCTTCATGGTTGTCCATCATCACCAGCAACTATTACAACTACTTGGAATAAAGCTATTACAAGATGAATAGACACGCCGGTCTTAACAGAATTTAAAGACAGCCATTAGGCTCCTGCCGGTTGCCATATTACAATAAGGATCATTGCATACATCAAATATAATCACAATCACATGATGGCCATATCACATCACAAAACCCCTGCAAAAACAAGTTAGACGTCTCTAATTTTCTTTGCAAGTTTTACGTGGTTTGGGGCTTTCGAATAAGAACGGATCTTACCTACGAAACTGAACCACAACGTTGATACAAGTGCTATCAAGTGCAAACTGTAGATTGGATCTATACTATGATGGGAGAGACAGACACCCGCAAAGCCACTTGTGCAAAGCAAGTTACACGTCAAGCGTGGAGCAAGTCTCATGTACGATGACATGTAATGTTAGCCCGAGCCGCTTCATCCCACCATACCGCAAGATGCAAAGTACACACATAGCAAAAGACGACACGAGCACCAACGCCCACAACATCATTGTGTTCTACTCGTGCAACAGATCTACGCATAGACAAGGCTCTGATACCACTGATGGGTCCGTAGCATGGAAAACAAAAAAATTCTACCGCAAGAACGAACAAAACCCAGATCTAATCTAGATAAAAGCCAAGATCTAATCTATTAGACATGAGCAACGAGATAGATCTGAACTAACCCTCGTAGAACCGAAAGCGTTACGAGATTAGATCTCGGGGTTGATGTAGTTAATCACTTGCCAATCTCAAGATCGTGTGGACGATCCTTCCAGCGCCGCGTTCCGGCAGCGCTTCCGCAGTCGGTCACACGTGCGGAGTCGTAGCAGACCTTCCTCTCTCCGTTCCAGCAAGCAGCGGAGGTAGTAGATCTTCTCCACGGAATCCCAGCAGCACGATGGTGTGGTGGTGGTGGTGGAGGAGAGAATTCTGCAGGGCTTCGCCTAAGCCGAAGCAGAGCGAAGGAAGAGGAGAGAGGCGGTGGCTAGAGCTTGTTATGAGAGAGGGCTTGGAGGGGGCGCCCCTCCCTTCTATTTAAAGGAGGGAGGCGTGCTTGGGGAGGGGGAGTCCTAGTAGGACTCCCCTCCTATGGCCGGCGGGTTGGGAAGGGGGGGAGGAGTCCTCCTCCCCCACGAATCCGTGTCTCGCCCCACAAGGTTTCCTTTGACCCTTTCTTGGTTTTCAAGCAAACACCAAGAACTCTTCTAGAACCTTCTAGAACATTCTGAAACCTTCTAGAATCTCCATACAAACACTCCGGAACATTTCCTAACTTAGAAAATGATCCCCAATATATGAATCTTATTCTCCAGACCATTCCGAATCTCCCCGTGATGTCCCGGATCCAATCCGAGACTCCGAACAACATTCGGTTTCCAACGCACATTCCATATCTACTTAAAACAACTTCGAACCTTAAGTGTGTCACCCTATGGTTCGTGAATATGCAGACATAATGAAGACACCTCTCCGATCAATAACCATCAGCGGGATCTGGAGATCCATAACGGCTCTACTCAACGATGACTTCGTGATCGATAGAACCATTAACATACGAAACCAATTCCCTTTGTCACGCGATATTCTACTTATCCGAGGTTTGATCGTCGGTATCTTCATACCTATTTCCACCTCGTTACTGATAAGTGCTCTTTACTTGTTCCATGTTATGTCATCCCTTGTGATCTAGTCACATGCTTGCAAGCTAACTAGATGACATTCCACCGAGAGGGCCCAGAGCATATCTATCTGTCATATGGATGGACAAATCCCAATCTTGGTCCATGCGCTTCAACACATACTTTCAGAATACCCAATGACACCTTTATAACCGCCCAGTTACGAAGCGGTGTTTGATGCCATCAAAGTACCCATCCGGTGATGGTGATTAACATAACCTCATGGTCGAAGGATTAGGTTATTATGCATTTGAAAGCTTACAGCAATACGAACTTAATGACTTGATCTTATGCTACGCTTACTATGGGTGTGTGTCCATCACATCATTCTCCTAATGATATAACCTTGTTATTAATGACATCCAATGTCCATGATCAGAAAACCATGATCATCATTTAATCAACAAGCTAGTTCCACAAGAGGCTTACTAGGGACTCTTTTATGTTTACAAAACACACATGTATTAGTGTTTCCTTATAATACAATTATAGCATGGGATGTAAACATCCATCATAAACATAAAGATATAATAATAACCACTTTTATTATTGCCTCTTGGGCATATCTCCAACAGTGCTCGACCGAGTCGTCGCAGTAGAAGACGTGCATGTTGCCGCTGAAAGCAAACCTGTGATGGATGGATCAATGTCGAACCGGAACATGCAAGTTCGTGTGCAGAGATGCATTTGTGGTTTGGTTTGTTCATTCCTTTATATGCATGTACATGGGTTTTTTTGGGCAGAACAATTGAACTTGGGAGAGAAAAGAGCATCGTATTGGAGCGAGATTACCATAGATCCTTGTCGATCATGTCCTGTCCGGAGCACTTTTTTATACAGCAGTACCACGTAGTTGAAGCAGAAACACCACATCGGGGAAGATTAAAGACAATGAACTTCATAGAACTCTAACTTTACTGGAGCATAAAGTTGCAACAAAAGATACAAATAGTTTTGATGATGCCTGCTTGGCGGTGTTTAAAGTCTCAACCCTTTGTGTTGATTTGGTTGAGGAGGAAATAACAAAGCTAGATGATCTTGCCGATAATCTAGATATGGATCCTCCTCAGGAGCGTGGGCGCAAAAAAAAAGTTTACGATCATACCTGTATTCGCAGAGGTGCCAGAGTTAGGAAAAAGAAAATGTTTTAAGAATGCAGGGTTTAAAAGGATTGATATGGAATAGTGAAGGTTTCCACGATATAGGAAAACACCTATTTGTGTCTGAAACTATTAGGGAACAACAACTGGATTTTATTGCTCCGTTGGAAACGGGGCGATCAAATTTTACAGTTCCTTTTCTAAACCACCTGACACCGGAGAATAACTTTGCATGGTTTTGCTTACCACCCCATGGAAGATCAGGTGGCATCCTAGTAGGAATTAATTCTCAAACACTACAAGTTGATAAGGTGGATTCAGGAGATTTTTGTGTCAAAATTCATTTGAAATGTCGCCTAGATGGTTACCAATGGGTTTTGGTTCCTGTTTACGGGGCTGCACAAGGTTATAAGAAACATGAGTTTCTAGCTGAATTAGTACGTGTTTGCGAAAAGGAAACTTTCCCTCTTCGGGTTGGGGGTGATTTCAATATTTTACGACGACGAGAGGATAACAATAATGATAATTTTAATGTCCGTTGGCCTTTTATGTTTAATGCGATCATTGAAAGTCTACGTCTACGAGAGATTGCTCTCTCTGATAGATAGTTTACTTGGGCAAATCGCAGGAGTTCACCTATATATGTAAAACTTGATCGTGTCTTATCTTCCATTGAATGGGAGCAGAAATTTTCTCTGGTCACGGTAATATATCTTACTCGAACAGGCTCGGATCATACGCCACTCCTGATTGACTCAGGGGTACTAGCCCATCTGGGTAATAATCCAAGATTTTCGTTTGATCTCTCATGGTTACGACAGGAAGGTTTATATGATTTAGTGGCTAACGAATGAGTATCTGTGACACATGGTGACACACCCATACAACTATGACAACAAAAAACAAGGCACCTACGTAGGTTTTTGCGCGGGTGGGAAAAAATCAAAGTGGTAGGTACAATAGGAAAATGAATGATTTGGATATAAAGGCTGAAACATCTCCCTTAACCCAAACTGAGAGGGGGGTTCTACATGCCGCAAATGAACAAATGTGCAAAATTAGGCGTGACAAAGAGTCCAAGTGGGCTCAGCGCGCAAAGGTTAAACATGTTCAGGAGGGTGGCAACAACACTAAATATTTCCATCTTATTGCGAATGGGAAACATAGAAAGAAGAAAATTTATGAACTTGAACAAGAGAAAGAGACTATTGTAGGTGATGACAATTTGAAAGTCTTCAGTACTGAATACTATAAGCAACTGTTTGGAGAGCCGACTCCCAATGATTTCTCTCTTATGGAGGACTTAAACTTCGATATTCCTCAGGTGTCATCGGAGGAAAACGAGATTTAAAAAATGAAGTTTTCTGAACAGGAAATTTATGACGCTATTTTTTCAATGGAACATAATAAGACACCAGGTCCGGATGGTTTCCTAAGGAATTCTATCAAACCTTTTGGGGTGTCATTAAACAAGATTTGATGGCTCTTTTTGCACAGCTGCATGAAGATAATCTATCTTTGTTTAAGCTCAACTTTGGTGTAGTCACCTTGTTACCTAAAAAAGAAAATGAGGTGCAAATACAGCAATATAGACCCATATGTTTACTTAATGTTAGTTTCAATTTTTTTACCAAGGTCGCCACAAACCGTATCACTGTGATTGCTCAAAAAATTATTAGACCCACTCAAACTGCTTTTATGCCTGGACGACACATACTTGAAGGGGTGGTTGTCTTACATGAAACTATTCATGAGATACACAAAAAGAAATTAGATGGGGTTCTTTTCAAAATTGACTTTGAAAAGCTTATGATAAAGTAAAGTAGCCTTTCTTACAACAGGTTCTTCGTATGAAAGCTTTTGACCGTCTTTGGTGTAAGCGGATTGATAATTTAATACGAGATGGAAGTGTGTCTATTCGAGTTAATGATGACATTGGCCATTATTTCTAGACCAGAAAAGGACTAAGACAAGGAGATCCCCTGTCCCTAATGTTATTTAATATCATAGCTGATATGATCGCCCTCCTAATTGCAAGGGCAAAAGAGAATGGACAGGTGGCGGGGCTCATACCTCATCTGGTAGAGGGGGTGTCCATTTTACAATATGCGGATGATACGATCATATTCATGGAACATGAGTTCCAGAAAGCGGTTAATATGAAACTAATTCTTTGCATTTTCGAGCAACTATCGGGCCTAAAAATCAATTTCCACAAGAGTGAGATTTACTGTTTTGTCAAGGCTGTCGAACAGGAACAAACCTACAGGGAGATTTTTGGATGCGAATCGGGGTCCCTACCATTTAGATGCCTAGGGGTACCTATACATCATAGGAGATTACGTAATTCAGAATGGAACCCAGTTGAAAATAGGTGTGAAGGAAAACTTGGATGTTGGCAAGGGAAGCTTCTGGCATACGGGGATAGACTGATATTAATTAATTCTGTCCTAACTAGTTTTCCTGTGTTCATTCTATCTTTTCTAGAAATTCCGAAGGGGGTAAGAAAACGATTAGACTTCTACCGCTCACGATTCTTTTGGCAAAGTGATGAGCATAAGAAGAAATATAGACTTAATAGATGGAACATTATATGCCGGCCTAAAGACTAGGGAGGCTTGGGTATTGAGGTGCTAGAGCTTAAAACTAAATGTTTACTTAGTAAATGGTTACATAAGCTTTTGACGGAGGAGGGTGTGTGGCAAGAGTTGCTCCACAACAAGTACCTCGCAAATAAAACACTAGCACAAGTTAAAGTTAAACCAACTGATTCACCGTTTTGGAAATGACTAATGGGAGTGAAAGATGAGTTCTTTGCTCGAGGTTCTTTAAAAATCGGTAATGGGAAAGGAATACGATTCTGGGAAGATGCTTGGCTAGGAGGAGTGCCTCTTTCTCAACAATATCCATCCCTATACTCTATTGTTCATAGAAAACATGTTATGTTATCTCACTATCCTTTACATATTACTTTTAGATGTAATTTAAATGGACATAAATGGGTTGCATGGTTGCACCTTTGTGAGAGATTGATGGAAGTAAACCTAACAAACGAACAAGACAAATTTATTTGGAAACTCTCTAAGAATGGGATTTTTTTTGTTAAATCTATGTATGAAGACCTATGAATGATCATCCGAGTTTTCCAACCAAATATTTGTGGAAATTGAAAATACCTTTGAAAATTAAGATTTTTATGTGATTTCTAAAAAACAAAGTTCTTTTAACCAAAGATAATCTTGCCAAGTGAAACTGGAATGGGGGTAAAAATATTACTTTTGTAACGACGATGAAACAATTGAACATTTATTTCTTTCATGTCCTTTTGCAAGAATAATTTGGCGTATGGTTTTTTGTGCTTATAATCTACCTCCACCAACTAATATTACTAATATGTTTGGAAATTGGCTAAATGGAGTAGATAAAGTAAACAAGGGCAGGCTTCGCATTGGCATCTCAGCCATTTGTTGGTCAATTTGGAAATACCGCAACAACTGTATTTTTAACAAGACTAGAATCCCTTCTTTTCTGCATGTTATCATTATGACGGCGCACTGGATTCAGCTCTAGGCTTTATTACTACCAGAACATCAGCGGCAACCCATGGTTTCTGGGTGCACCCGTCTTGTGGCGGTTACCTCGGATTTTTTCAACCAGGCTTTGTGGCATCATTCTAGTAGATTGACTGAGGTCTAGTTGATGTTTTTATGCGATCTCTTGTGAGACCCGTTGTCTTATTAGATACTTGATCTGTGTACCATAGTGATCTGAGCTATGTTTCTGTAATACCTTCGGGATATACTTTTTAAAAAACTTATCAATAAAGGGATGTATGCATCCGTGGATGCAGAGGCCGGGGTAAACCCCATTTCAAAAAAAAAAACATCGGGGAAGACCACAACTCCATAGGGATGACCATGCCTGCTAGTGGAACATGGACCAACGGATGCGGCCGCCCTTGCCTTTGCGTTTCAAGCCCTCTGCATCCCATCCTTCATCGACACAACTTGTTTCGTTTTGCCGGAGGAGCTTGTCATCGTCTGATTCCCCTTGACGGAGGAGAGGAAGGAAGCGGCTCCAGTGGCTGGAGATCGTGGCGGTGGAGTCCAGTGAAAACTACAATAGCATCTATAGGTCGCCTCGGTAGGGAGGTCGCTGGCGGGGACCAGCAGCTTCGTGCCTCGGCGTGGAGGCAGCCGGCATCGTTCTCACGATATGCGAGGAACAGTTTGCCATGGTGCCATTGTGGGCGTGGGCTTCGAAGCCGGACGCCATCCTGCGCCTTACAACACCGTCGGGCTGAGGTATGGAAGAGGGCGAGGCGCAGCACCATAGGACCGAAAGTGAGCTGGGCGGCCGCCCCTCCCGTCCGCACTTCCTTTGATTATCTTTTTTCCTTTGGTTACCTTGGACCGGGGTAGTTTCTAGCACCGATCAGTTTCCTTTAGAAATTCGAAAGCGAACGTGTGGAGGAGGGACGACGTAACAAAAAACCGGGACGTACGAACGACGAAAGCCACCTTAACACAAATTATATAGTAGAGATTGGTTCAATGGTACTTAACTGACCATTTTAATTTTTTGTCTCTATATAAGTTTCAACAAAGAGATGAGCTCGTAAGTTTGTAATAAATATAAGTTTACGGAGCTCCTAAGTTAAAGAAGCTCCATTTTGAGATAAAGTGGTGTATTGTAGTAACTAGGTTCTACCGTACTCAATTGTCGTTGTAATCATGTTGTCTCGTATGCCGTTTTATTGAAAAATGGGATTATAAGTTTATCCTTACGATCAAAAATGTTGGATATAAGTGATCTACAGCAAATTCTTGAAAACTCTTAACAGTAGGTGTGACCCTACTGCCTTTATATTACTTCAGGATTCCTTAAGATGGGGAAACCTTAGATAGTTACATATGTGCATGTGGCAGGAAACAGTTAAAGGAGGGGTTACTAAGGTTTAGAAGAGAGGTCTACAGAGAGTTCCAGGTATTGTGGATCTCCTGATGAAGCTCAGGTTTAGTCCTATGCAGCAGAACCCTAAAATCCCGCTGAAACCTATCCTTCCAGGATTCAATAGAGGGAGTAATATTATTAAAGCACGGGTCATTCCTCTCCTTCCAGATGTTCTAGGTTGCCACAATAAATAGCTCCATGTAAAGCTTGCTTGTCAATTTTCTTTTCCCTTGTTCAATAAGATGTAAACGATCCCCATGATTGTCCCAGCATAGACTGATAACTTGCCAACATTGCTTACTAAAAGAGCAATTGAAGAAAAGATGCTCGGCTATTTCTTCAGAGTTACTGCTGCATGTTAGACGGTCAAAACTAGATACACTATTGTAGTGTCTTCTTTGAGCATATTTTTGGTATTCAATCTATCCGAGAGCAATAACCAACAGAAGAATTTTAGCTTTGGTGTACATTTGCTCTTCCATAGCCATTTGAAGGAGATGTGTGGTTCCATTTCTCTAAAGCAGAATCTATAGAACGTGTTGGCTTTGTAATTCTCTGCCCCCCAAGTGTAGCTCCAAATACCATTGTATGAATCATTCATTTCTACATTTCTGACATTTTGTTGTAACTCTTTCAGTTCATCCATAGCTTGTGGAGATATAGGCAAAGCAAAGTTTGTGGCAAGGTCAGGTGCAGTGAGAAACTATGTGACCGAAGAGTCTTCCTTAATGGTAAAAGATAAGGCTCTAGGAAACATTTCAGCTGCCATTCCATCAATCCGGTTATCCTTCCACATCAGTACAGTGTTACCAGTTTTAACTGTGAAAGTAGTTAACCCTATGTAAATTGGGAATAATTTAACAATACATTTCCACCAAAATGATCCATAGGGATCCGAAGCATGTGGCACCTTCCCATTATAATAGGTGTCCCAGATCAAATGAACCCAAGGAGTGTCCACTCTGTTGTAAAATTTATGTAAAAACTTCAATAGTAGTGCTTCATTCTGAAGTCCCAGGCAATTAAAGCATTGAATGTTCTCCTACCTCATCCTTCTTGTTCCATAGACAATGTCTCCTGACCTTGTCCACATACTCAATTATTTTTGCTGATATTTTAAGAGTGCACATTGGGAACATGAGAACAGATGTTAAAAGTGAGTTCATGAGAGTTGTTCTACCACTGTAAGACATCAACATGTAATTGGCAGAGAGGTTTCTCTCAACTCTGTCCATAGCAAATTCTGATCAATATTAGTCAAATTTAGGTCATTTTTTAGGGGTTGTTAATTATATCCTAACCGTCCATTTAGGGTGTTGGTTCCCCTAGTGTAGTTTCTAAGGGGCTCTAGGATTTGAATTGAGTACATTATCTCACACGGCTGTGCTCTCTCTCTCTTTTCCTCTGCTCACTGTTCAAGCAAGCACTCATAGTACTAAGAAGATCCACGCACAACTACATATCAGGTTCAGGTGAAGTGGAGCAAAAGGAGGTCAAAGCTGGACCTCTTGATCAAGATACATACTCCTGATTCTGTTTTGTGTGGCTTAATCTTGAGCTAGATGATGTCACAACGCTGAGAAGTAAGACCCCAGTGTAAGAATTGTATAGCTACTACACTCTGTACATCTCCACTAACTGAAATTTCCAATCTGAAACTGCAGGCGGCAGCTATTCCACCGGTACTGTCTCGAACTTGACACACTGATCGAGCAAATTATATACTCCCTCCTATCCAAATTAATTGACTCAGATTTGTCTAGATTCGATGTACCTAGCTAAATTCGGATGTATCTAGCACTAAAATAAGTCTAGGTACATCCGAATCTAGACAAATCTGAGTCAATTAATTTGGATCGAAGGGAGTATGACAATGACTGCAAATAAACGTTGCCAATCTTTGTACGAGGTTCAGATGCTCGATTTCAACAACAGCAGCACCTTGCATGCGAAATAACTACAGTACTACTCTCTACGTTCCAAAATATAAGATGTTTTAGTTTTAACAGAGTAAGTTAGTATATGTGGTTTCAGGAGCGGTTAAGATACTTGATTGCGACAGCAGCATGGAACGCGGCTCCAATCGGGAGAGCATCCTCATCCATGACGAAATGCGGCGAGTGCACGGGAAACACCCTGTCCATGGTGGTCCCGTTGCCGACGCCAATGAAGAAGAAGGCGCCCGCCATTCTCTGCGCGTAGAAGGCGAAGTCCTCGGCGCCCATCATCCGGGGAGATGTCTCCACGTTAGCTTCCCCGAGCATGGCCTCGGCGACTCGCTTAGCGTGCGCATACATCCCTTCATCGTTGACGGTGGCTGGGTATGGCCTGAGCTCCTCCTCCATGAAATCAACGGAGGCGGTGCAGCGGTGCACGGCGGCCTGGGATTCTATGATCTTTCACGAAGGCAATCACCAGATTCGTCGTCAGCGGTTTATGTTTGAAACTGAAAAACTCAGTTTGGTACTAGGTGTACCTCTTTGATCCTCTTCATGAGATATGACAGGCCTTCATCTGTCATGCTCCTAAACGTGCCGCCGAATGTCGCAGCTTCAGGAATGACATTGTAAGCGTCGCCTCCTCTCATCAATGTGACGGACACCACCTGAAAAACTTAAACGAGCAAATAAACTAATGCCGATGTATTCGATCAACACATCAATTGATAATACATACGGCGGCCTCAAGAGGATCGGTTTCGCGGGCGACGATCTGTTGAAGACTGAGGACGGCACAGGAAGCAGCGACAATGGGGTCGACCGCGTCGTGTGGGCTAGCGGCGTGCCCACCTTTCCCGACAACCGTTGCGGTGAACCGGGCAGAAGCAGCAAGGAACGGTCCTGGCCTGGATGCAACGACGCCTACAGGAAGATCTGGGGAAACATGTAACCCAAAAATGGCCGAGACATCGTCCAGAACACCTTCTTTTAAAATGTAGTAGGCCCCGGCATAGCTCTCTTCAGCTGGCTGGAACACTAGCTTCACAGTACCCTAGATCGAGGTAAAACAAGAAGGTCAGATTAATTGGACTCCTTTGTCACCCTACCTTGCAAGCTTCGAAATACTGGCTGATACACCAACATACATATCAGCTCATATTTCCATTATATATTTTGATATATTGATATGACCGATACAAAGAACATTGCTTGTTTTGATTTATATGCTAGTGAATACCACCAAAATTTCTAGCAGTATAAATAGATTCTTACATTATGATACAGCAAAATTGCACAATATTGTTGTGAAGTACCTTCAAATCTTCTTTCCTGTATTGAAGTAGTTTAGCGGCTCCTAGAAGCATGGTCACATGAGCATCATGTCCACAAGCATGCATCTTCCCGTTTTCCAAGCTCTTGTACTCCCAATCTACCAATTCCTGCCCAAGGACAATTTTATCAGTGTCAATTAAAACCACCACTAACAAATCAAAGTCATCCAATTGCAAAGGTTAACTATCTAACTGAGTGTGAGATACAAGGTTCTTGTACTCTCTCCGTCTCAAAATAAGTCACTTGAATTCACATGTATCTCAAGTCACTTATTTTGAGAGGGAGGGAGTACATTAGATTCTAATTTTTCAAGCTGGACGCAAAAAGCATTAACGATGTATACATTAATTGATAGGATCAATGCTTGACCGCTGTGCAAGTTACAGTACTACAAACCAAATTGCTTTTTCATTTCGGTTTGTATGTCCACATTACGGGTCAAATACTACAGATAGCTGTTTGTATGTCCACAGTACTACAGGTCAAATACTAGTGGTAGCTGAAAATTAGTTTTCTCGCTGTCCCATGTCGTCGCTGCTGACTCCTATGCATCCTGTGTCACTAAAGCGACATTTTGTTTTTTCGTACATACACGGTTGGGTTTTATGATACGACAGACCAAAACATTAATCGGTGATGGCGAGATTTGTTGTTCAATTTGAACATGCAGTTGTCACTTGATTATGACACATTTGAATACTTGACCGGTTTTCTTTTGGACCATGCAAGAGCACAGCATGTGTTAAAACAGAAGACGGAAGCAAATACACATCACTGAGAAGATATTGTAGACTTAAAAAGCTGAAGCATGCATGAGAGTTTAAGATACGGCGAGTGGTGTGCCTTTCACCATCACAAGGATAAAAAAATAGCAGCAGTACCTCTCATCCCAAATTAACCAGGAGCAAATAATCTTCACGATGGCAAACGATGCAAAAAAGAAACAGAGGGTGTCAGTGTATGGACCTGCAAGGGGAGCGCGTCCATGTCAGCCCGGAGCGCGACGACGGGCCCGGCGCCTCCGCCGCCGACGATGGTGGCCACCACGCCGGTCTGGGCGACGGGCCATACGTAGGGGACGCCGAGCGCGTCGAGCTGGGTGCGCACGAGCTCGCTTGTGCGGTGCTCTTGGAAGGCCAGCTCCGGGTGCTGGTGGATGCGCCGCCTCAGGCCGCGCAGCCACGACGCGAAGGAAGGTCCGCGCGCCGCGCCTAGGAGGTCATCTCCGACTCCGAGGGCGGTGGTCGCTGACGGTGACGGTGTTGCGAGGTGTGAGAGCAAGAGAAGGTGGAGCAAGGCGACGAGATGAGGCGTAAAGGAAGCCATGCGAGCGCGTATAGTGGGGAAATAATGCTAGCCTAGCCTAGCTAGCGGATCATGTGCTAGCAGTTGAGTTAGTTTTCTGTTAAAATAGCGTGCGAGTGGCAGGCTGCGTGTGCGGTCCATGCGCACAGGTAGTTGAGCGAGAAGTGCATGGCAAACCACATGTGGTTTGTGGTTGTGTGATTAGGAGGGTGGTTGTACCCCTAGTTCACCAGAGTTTAAATCTTCGGTTTGACACTGAATATTCTTTTAATGGAAGACGATGTTTCCATCGACAGCGAGACACTCGCGGTGACTTCATCAATCTCAAGACCTGATCCGCCGGCTCGGTCTCTCGGAGGTGCTCATAGAGGTATGATGTGCGTGTGTGCGTTCATAGGGATGTGTGTTGTGAGCGTCTACGATTATACCGTGTTGCATAGGAAAAAAAAAGGGAGAAGTGCATGTCGATCGCTTGTTCTCCTCTTTCCCTTTGATTATGCTAGATCGGATCTCAACCGGCTGATCGGGAGTTTGTTAGCTCCTTCGCTTGTACTACCAGAGATATATAGCAGGAATCAAACAGAACGTTCGGCAGCACGAAACCTCTCTCTGTCGCACTTAACTCTGAACTTTAACGTAGCCTGTTCTTCAGTTTTCTTCAGAATTGCAGGTTTGGCAACGACAGTTGCTATCACAGCACCATGTCGACGCCGGCAGAGGGCAAGGGAGAGAAGGCCAACGAGGGCAGTGGTGGCGGGTCTCGAGCGCCGCCACCAGCTCCGATGAGGCACCATTCCGTATCGGCATCGGCCCGGCGAGCGAGGCCGCAACCCGGTGCGACACCGAGGCGCCGAGGTCGTCGGGCACGAATCCACCGGGTCTGCGCTGTACCCGAGCCTGACGTGATCGAATTAGCAGTGGGCTATGGCGGTGCGAGTGCAGCTGCAGGCCGCACGTTTGTGGGACACCATCGAGTAACGAGTAACGACTATAAAGAGTACGGAGCGCTGAGGAGAAACCATTAGAGGTTCTTGCACTCTTTTGATCCAACCGAAGCGCAGCGGCCCTGCAAAAAACAAAACGAAGTGCACCGGAAATACTCTAGCTCTATTTTTCAAAAATAGAACGGAGATATATTTATGAGCCATGCCCTGTTTCGGTCCACCCAACAAGGATTTTCTAAAGTTAACTTCATGTGAAGTAGTGTTGACATTAGCGTGACGTCAGTCACGTACTGTCCATAAAAACTGAAACATTTTTATACCGATAATATACTGTGTTTTATTTTTAAAATTTATGAAATATTTTTGTACTGATCACAACCTGTTTCAATATTTCAATAATGTATTTTAATGTTTTAATAATGTTTCAGTTTGTTTCAATTAGTGATTAGTGACGTCAGCATGACATTATTCATGTGCAGGCTAGAAACAAACTTGACAAATGCACCAATCTCAAAACAAAAAGATAGGATAGATAAGACTACTTCACATGAAGTTAACTTTAGAAATGTTTTTCCGTCGGTACACCCCCACTCCAAACTCAAAGAAGGGTAATATAACCTTTTATCATTAATAACGGATCCCATGTTTTTAATTAGATTGAGCCGTCAAGAACTAAACCCGTATTAAGCCCGAAATTCATACCTCGTGTTATCTCGGCGGCACTAGAAATTCTATTGGGGTTTCATGCTCTGGAAGCTCAATGATTCCTACGGGGTAATACAACATTGTGTGGTGGTTGCAGCACAAAGCCTCTCTCGGTCGCACTTATCTCTGAACTTTAATGTAGCTGTTATTCAGTTTTCTTCAGAGTTGCAGGTTTGGCAACGACATTTGCTATCACAGCACCATGTCGAAGCCGGCAGAGGGAAGGGAGAGAAGGCCAACGAGGGCAGTGGTGGTGGGTCTCGAACGCCGCCTACAGCTACGATGCAGCACTGTTCCGTATCGGCATCGGCCCGACGAGGCCGCAACCCGGTGCGACACGGAGGCGCCGAGGTCATCGTGCACGAATCCACCGCCTTCGCTCAGTACCCGAGCCTGACGTGATCGAATTAGCAGTGGGCTATGGTGGGGCGGGTGCAGCTGCAGGCCGCAGGTTTGTGGTCTGCATCTAATGAAGTTACTCGATGGTCTAAAGTTTGGCGCTGATGCTTCCATCTTCCAAGCAGCCACGAACGAAGTGATACTGAAAATCGATATGTTTGCTGCGACTCATGAAAAACGGGGTTTTTGGCTAATGCCAGAGCAGACTTGCTGTCCACCGTTAGTTCAACTGTTTTGGCATTTCTTCCAAGAAGTTCTCCAAACAATCGAGCCAGCCAAATTTCTTGAGTTGCTGCAGTTGTGGCTGCAACATACTCAGCCTCACAGGAAGATTGAGCCACCACCCTCTGCTTGAGGGATTGCCAACTCACCAAGTTGTTGCCAAGGAAGAATAGAGTGCCGCTCGTGCTCTTCCCGGTGTCAATGTCGCCGGCTAGGTCACTATCACTGTAACCAATCAACCGTGCCTCCTTTGCCTTCCGTCGGTAGTGAAGACCATAGTGAGTCGTGCCAGCGACGTAGCGAAGAATTCTCTTCACAACCATCATGTGCTCCTCTGTGGGTCGTTCCATGAATCGACTGACGAAGCCAACAGCAAATGCCAGGTCTGGCCTAGTGTGGACGAGGTAGCGGAGGTTGTCAACGATCTATCGGTACTTCGTAGCATCCACCTCTTTTGATGTACTTTCACGGCTCAGCTTGAGCCCCTCCTCCATTGGGGTGTGTGCTGGATTACATCCTTCCATTCCTCCCAGCCGAAGAATGCACGATGCATAGTGTGCTTGACGTAGGCTGATGCCATCGCCGTGCTGCTGGACTTTAAGTCCGAGATAGAATGACAACAATCCCAGGTCACTCATCTGGAATTTTGTCTTCACTCATCCTTGAATCTCTCAATTGCTCCCTTGGATGAACCTATGATGATTAGATCATCCACATATACTCCAATGAGCAAGATTTCATCGTCGGTGATGCGTCGCTAGATTGCGTGCTCATGCTCGCTCTGCTTGAAGACATTTCTTTGAGCGTGCAATCGAGCTTCGTGTTCCATGCTCGTGGCGCCTGCCGTATGCCATATCAGGGCCTTGCGCAGCCGCATAACCTTTCCTTCTTCTCCCTTGATGACGAAACCTGGTGGCTGCTTCACATAGACCTCCTCCTTCAGTTCTCCATTGAGAAAGGCTGATTTTACGTCCATGCGGTGGGCATGCCATCCCTCCTGGGCAGCAAGAGCAAGAAGCAACCTGATTGATTCCTGCAAGCGACTGGAGCAAAGACTTCATCAAAATCTACGCTAGCTTGCTAGACGAAGCCACGGGCAACCAACTGCGCTTTGTGTTTGATTACTTTGTCGGCTTCATTTTTCTTCAACTTATAGACCCATTTTAGGCCTATTGGTCAATTCCCGTGTGGCAGATCGACGAGCTCCCATGTCTTGTTCCGCTCCACCGCTTCGATTTCCTCGCACATGGCTGCCTGCCATGCCTTGTCTAGCTCAGCCTCTACAAATGAGCAAGGCTCCCATGTGCTGGCCAAATGTAGCTCGGAGTCGAGGTTGCGCGGTGCGAGCCCCGAGACTGGTTCTTCTCCTCCAATAAGATCTTCAGCCTTGCTATAACGGACCGGTGTGTCGCCATATGCAACGTCGGGTCAATCATTGTCATCCGCTAGTGGCATGACGAATGCCACTGTTGCTAGGGTTGCAACACTTGCTGGTGGTGTAGATTGAGGCGATGGTGGTGTGCTGGCTGACGTACCTTGAGCCCCATGTCTCGACGATGCAGATTTGTCCTCTCCTGAACTATGAGCGTGGCTGGGCTCCCTCGTGGCAGGACGGCTGATGTAATGTCAAAGTTGCTGCTAGAGTATTCGCTGCCGCCCGCTGCCCAATCCCAGCCATGTTCTTCATCGAATATAACGTCACGGGAGACACAAATACATCTTGTCGTTGGGCCAGCAGCCTATAACCTTTTACTCCTTCCTCGTAGCCAATGAAAACAGTGCAAGAGATGTGGTCGTCGAGCTTGTGTAGATTCCCCTGTTCCTTGACATATGCTAAGCACCCAAAGGTGCAAAGGTAGTGGGCAGCCTGCTTGCGGCCATGCCATGCCTCATAAGGCGTCTTCCTAGTGAGAGATTTGGTTGGATCTCGGTTGAGCAAGAAGACAGCGGTGCTCACCACCTCCCCCCCAAAATTCAGCCGACATACTCCTTTGTTTCAGCAGAGCACGTGCCATTGCCACCACCGTTTGGTTCCACCTCTCAACGATGCCATTCTGCTGCGGGGCGTATGGTGCGGAGAAGTGGCACTCGATTCCTTCACCAGTATAGTAGACTGCAAACTCCATTGAGGTGAACTCGCCACTATTGTCCGTGAGGAACACATGCAATTTGCGTCTGCTTTGAGCCTCTGTTGTTGTCTGGACTCTCTTGATGGCATCCGATGCGTTGTTCTTGGCTGCCAGGAGCACCACCCACATGTAGCGAGTGGCGTCATCCACCAACAAAGCGTCGGCCTCCAGGTGTCGTCGGCGAAATGGGACCGCAAAGGTCATCATGGAAAAGCTCAAGTAGCTCCTGTGCACGATACCTTGCCTGCCGAGGGAATGCACCGCAACAATGCTTGGTGATGACGCACGTGTCACAAAACTGCTCCACATGCTCCAGCCGTGGCAGCCCATGTGCCATGGCGAGGTGTCCCATCTTCTCCAAAGCGTCAAAGTTGAGATGCCCAAATCGCTCATGCCACCGCCAAGCAACATCATCACGGCGGGCCGAGAGACAAATTGGCCGGGCAATCTCAAGATGGAGGAGGTAGAGACGATTCCGGCCGCGCTCGACTCGAACAAGGAGCCGACCTTGCTGATCCCATATGCGAAGCACACCTTTCCTGATCATCACACATATGCCTCTCTCGTCGAGTTGACCAATGCTGATGATCGATTTCTTCAGACGTGGGATGTAGCAGACGCCGGTGAGAGCCTTGTGTTCACCATTTTTGCCAACAAAGATGATGGTGTCCATGCATGACAGACCCATCACCAAATTTGATAGTGTCGATGACTGTTCTATCAATTTCAGCAAAGGTGTCATCGTGGCCCGTCATGTGATTTGTGGCACCGATGTCAAGGTACCAGCCCTCTATTCACTTGTCATCATTGGTTGTCCTAAGGAAGGATTTTTCCTTCGGCTCGTCGATGTAAAGAGGGGCATGCTCTGGAGCTGTAGCGCTGTTATACTTCACCACTATGGCTGGGGATGGAGCAACCTTTGAAGGGAATATGCCCTGAGAGGCAATAACAAAGTTGTTATTATATATATTCCAAGTATATGATAGATGTTTATTTTGCATGCTATAATTGTATTAATTTGGAAATATTAATACATATGTGTTTAATAAACAAAAGGAAAGTTCCTAGTTATGTCTCTCTTATAAACTAGCTCGTTGATTAACAAGATGATCAAGGTTTCCTAATCATGGACATTGGATGTTGTTAATAACGAGGTCACAACATTAGTGGAATGATGTGATTGCATTCATCCGAAGTATAGCATTACGATCAAAGTCATTGTGTTTATATTGCTATAACATCTAACGAAGTAATCCTAGTTCTTAGACCATGAGATCATGTTAATCACTAACACTAGAAAAGTATCTTGATAACATCAAACGTCACACCGTGAAAGGGTGATTATAAAGGTGGGTTCAGTACTACGAAAGTGTTATGTAGAGGATCATGGATCAAGAGTGGGATTTGTCCATCACGATGGCGGATAGATATTCTCTGGGCCCTCTCGGTGATATCACATTGGTTAGCTTGCAAGCAAGTGATGAGATCACTAGAATGTTATATCACGGGAACGAGAAAAGAGTACATGTCGGTAACGAGATCAAACTAGGTATGGAGATACCGATGATCGAATCTCGGACATGTAATATATCGCGAGACAAAGGGATTTAGTTATTAGTGTTAAAGGTTCTCACGATCACATAAGTCATCGTAGAATGTGTAGGAGTCAGTATGGATCTCTAGGTCCCGCTTCTGATTATTGATCTAACGGGGGTCTCGATCATGTGTGCATTATTCACGAACCGTAGGGTGACACACTTAAGGGACACCAACACCATTTGGAGCAAATATGTTTCAGACGAATGAATTGCAAAGTGCTAGAATTATTTCAATAGACACCGAAACTATTTTGGATGAAATTGCTGAAATTGGTTCTGCATGTAATATTGAAATATTGCAGGGGGTTTTATGTGAATGTTTGTTAATTAAAGTAATTAACAAAATTATGAATAAAATTAATAAAATAGTTTTATTAAATGACAGAGCATTAAATTTGGAGAAATTTAATGCATTTAAAGTGGATACTTTAAAAGAGAATGTGAAGGGGCATTTTAATGTGGAGGGGGTTACCACCACATGAATGGGAGAGGTGAGGGGTCACCCCCCATGGGGCACCGGCCATGGGGAGGGGTATCCCCCCTCCTCCTATAAAAGGCCACCCCTCTCACCCTTCTTCCTCACACCTCCTCGTGAAGGATCTCTCTCCCTCTCTAGAATTATTCCCCCATGGTCTCGGATTAGCGAGATACATGTTCTCGGTGGCATTTCGTGTGGAAGGAGTTGCTGCTTCCGCTGCATCGCTAGAGCGAGGAGGCGAAGGTTGTTCGGTGGCTGAACGTGTGTGCGAGTGCAGATGCGCTGCTGGTTTGCGGCGCTAGGACTTCCACTCGATCTTGAGATCGGCTAGCGAACGACTACATCATACACGAGTTCCTACTCGTTAACAAAACTTTGTTGTCTTTGAGGGTAAGTTCTCTATGGATGTATATCCACCCGTTGCTTGTATCTAGTAGATAGATCTTGGCGTATAGTTTCTATCGTAGGAATTTTTTTGTTTTCTATGTTGCAAACTCTTCAGTGGTATCAGAGCCTGATCTATGCGTAGGTGCTTTGCACGGGTAGAACACATAAGATTATGTGGGCAGTGATGATCATGTTATTGCTTCTTATATGTACTTTGGATATTGGTGGCATAGTGGGATGAAGCAGCCCGGACCAACCTTACATGTCATCGCACATGAGACCGGTTCCACAATTAACATGCAACTAGTTTTGCATAAGTGGCTGGCGGGTGTCTGTCTCTCCTACTATAGTCAATATCTGATTTACAACGAGTTGCTAATAATTTGGTTATCATCGTTGTGGTTCCATGTTCGTAGATAAGAACAGTTCTATCTTCGAAAGCCCTAAGCCATGTAAAACTTGCAATTGATAAATTAGAGGCGTCTAGTTTAGATCGTTGCTAGGCTTGTGTCATGATATGGTAATGTTATAAGTTGATGTATAGTTGATACTCTTACAACACACCTAACGTGTAAGTTCCATAGACCTTGGCCTTACACACAAAGGAATGTTAAATATCATACCACGATGCATATGATAGTGATCAAATGCAAGAACCATATCATTTCACTTTACACATATGATGTTTGCATCTTATATTGCTTGTTTGGCATTTTAGTAGCATTATAAGATGATCCCTCATTTAAATATCAAGATAAAAATGTGTTCTTCCTTAAGTACGCACCGTTTATGTTTCGCTGCTTCAAGTCATCACGTGATGATCGGGTGTACTTGAATCCACGATCATATTTTGGGTGTAAGACAGTTTTACACACGCGAGTACTAAGGTTCTTACTTGGAGAGCCTAGCATGTATAGACATGGCCTCGGAACATGGACCGAAAGGTTAAGCATGAGTCATATAGTTGATATGATGCACATATAGATGCTTGCCTTTGAAGCTACACCGACTCACGTGATGATCGGACTTGGTGTAGTGAATTTGGTTCATGTAATCACCAAAAAGACACGAGGGATGTTGTTTTTGAGTGGGAGTTTAGTTGAACTCAATCTATCATAAACTTAGTCTAAATAAACTTTACAAATTCTGTTGTAGATGGCACCACCTGCTTTTAATTTCAATGTGTTCATGGAGAAAGAGAAACTTGCTGCAAATGGTAGGAACTTCACCAATTAGGCCATGAATTTGAGGATTCTCCTCTCTGCTGCACAAAAGCAAATATGTGCTAGAAGTGCCGCTAGGACCCCCACCAGCTCTTGATGCCCCTGACGAGGAAAAGAATGTCTATGCGACTCGTCAGGAGGACCACAACTTAGTTCATTGCGGCATACTGTATGGGCTAGAGCCAGAACTTCGAAAGAGTTTCAAAAATGACAATGCCTTTGATACCATGGGTGAATTGAAAATGATTTTTGATACCCATGTTGCCATAGAGAGTTATAATGCTTCAGAAAAGTTCTTTAGCTGCATGATGGAAGAGAACAGCTCCGTAAGTGAGCACATACTCAAAATGTCTGGGTACGCCGATAAGCTTGTGTCCTTAGGAATAACGATTCCCATTGACTTAGACATACATCGTGTTCTCCAATCTCTGCCACCTAGCTACAAGAGCTTCGTGATGAACTATAACATGCAGGGCATAAAGAAGACTCCCCCGAGCTTCTGTCAATGCTTAAGACTGCAGAAGTGGAGATTAGGAAAGAACATCAAGTGTTGATGGTCAATAGGACCACCAGTTTCAAGAAAGATAAGAAGGGTAAACAAAAGAGAAAGAAGGGCGGAAAATCTGTTGCTGCGCCTGAAAAGAAATCCTGGGCTGGCCCTAAGTCTGATACTGAGTGCTACTATTGTAAGGGGACTGGCCATTGGAAGCACAACTGCCCCAAGTATTTGGCGGACAATAAGGCCGGCAAGGAAAACAAAGGTATATGTGATATACATGTTATTGATGTGTACTTGACTAGTACTCGTAGTAGCACCTGGGTATTTGATACCGGATCAGTTGCTAATATATGTACCTCGATACAGGGGCCGCGGAACAAGTGACAGCTAGAAGGGGATGAGGTCACGATGCATGTCGGCAATGGATCAAGAGTTGATGTGATCGCTGTCGGAACGCTACCTCTCCACCTACCATCGGGATTAGTTATAAACTTAAATAATTGTTATTTGGTGCCTGCACTGATCATGAACATTATATCCGGATCTTGTTTGATGCGATGTGGTTATTCGTTTAAATCTGAAAAATGGTTGTTCGATTTATATGGATAATATCTTTTATGGTCATGCACCCATGATGAATGGTTTATTTCTGTTGAATCTCGATAATACTCATACGCACATCCATAATGTTGATGCTAAAAGGATTAAACTTAATGATGATATATCTGCATATATGTGGCACTTCCGCCTAGGTCATATTGGCGTTAAACGCATGAAGAAACTCCATTCCGATGGAATTTTGGAATCACTTGATTTTGAATCATTTGATACATGTGAGCCATGCCTTATGGGCAAGATGACTAGAACACCGTTTTCCGGTTCAATGGAACGGGTGACAGATTTATTGGAAATCATACATACTGATGTATGTGGTCCAATGAGTGTGTCGGCGCGAGGTGGATATCGTTATTTTGTTACTTTCACAGATGATTTGAGTAGATATGGGTATATCTATTTGATGAAACACAAATCTGAAACCTTTAAAAAGTTCAAAGAATTTCAGAATGAAGTGGAAAATCATCGTAATAGAAAGATCAAATTTCTGCGGTCCGACCGTGGAGGTGAGTATCTAAGTTACGAGTTTAGCACACACATGAAAGAGTGTGGAATAGTTTCACAACTCACGCCTGCCGAAACACCACAACGTAATGGTGTGTCGGAATGTCGTAATCGTACTCTATTGGATATGGTTCGATCTATGATGTCTCTGACTGACTTGCCACTATTATTTTGGGGTTATGCACTGGAAACCGCTACATTCACTTTAAATCGGGCACCATCTAAATCCGTTGAAAAGACACCGTATGAATTATGGTTTGGAAACAAACCTAAGCTGTCATTTCTTAAAGTTTGGGGATGCGATGTTTATGTGAAGAAACTTCAGCCGGATAAACTCGAATCCAAAGCGGAAAAATGCGTCTTCATAGGATACCCTAAAGAAACAATTGGGTATTCCTTCTATCATAGATTCGAGGGCAAGTTTTTTGTTACCAAGAATGGATCCTTTCTAGAGAAAGAGTTTCTCGCGAAAGGTGTGAGTAGTCGAAAGGTAGAACTCGAAGAGGTTATTGAACCTTCTCTTCATGAAATGGCGAGTGGCGCAGCACCGAAAGTTGTTCTGGAGTTGACTTCACAAAATGAAGGAGGAACTAATGATAATGATCATGAAATTCCAAAAGAGGACACTACCGAACCTCGCAGGTCAAGTTGGACACATGCAGCTCCTGAGCTATACGGGAATCCTGTTGTGAATTTCATGGTTGATGAAATGGATGACCCTGCGACATATGAAGAAGCAATGATGAGCCCGGATTCCAACAAATGGCTAGAAGCCATGAAATCCGAGATGGAATCCATGTACGAAAACCAGGTTTGGACCTTGGTGGACTTACCTCACGACCGAAAGGTCGTTGAGAATAAATGGATCTTCAAAAGAAAAACTGATGCTGATGGTAATGTAACCGTCTATAAAGCTCGACTTGTCGCAAAAGGGTTTCGATAAATTCAAGGAGTTGACTACGATGAGACATTCTCTCCCATAGCGATGCTAAAGTCAGTTAGGATTATGTCAGCAATTGCTGCATATTTCGATTATAAAATATGGCAGGTGGATGTCAAAACTGCGTTCCTCAATGGTAATATTGAAGAAGAGTTGTATATGATACAACCAACGGATTTTGTCGATCCTAAGGATGCTAATAAGGTTTGCAAGCTTCATCGATCCATCTATGGACTGAAGCAAGCATCCCGGAGTTAGAATCTTCGCTTTGATGAGGTGATCAAAGAGTTTGGATTTATCCAAACTTATGGAGAGGCTTGTATTTACAAGAAAGTGAGTGGGAGAAATGTGACATTTCTGATATTATATGTGGATGACATATTATTGATTGGAAATGATATATATCTTTTAAACAGTGTTAAAAGTTATCTAAACAACAAATTTTCTATGAATGACCTTGGTGAAGCTTCATATGTATTAGGAATAAAGATCTATAGAGATAGATCGAGATGCCTAATAGGGCTATTGCAGAGTACATACCTTAATATTTCAAAGGAGTTTAAAATGGACGAAAGTAAGAAGGGGTTCTTACCTATGTTGCAAGGCAAGACATTGAGTAAGACTCAAAGTCCTACTACGGCGGAAGAAAGAGAGACAATGGATAAGATCCCCTATGCTTCATCCATAGGCTCTATAATGTATGACATGCTATGTACAAGACCGGATGTGGCACATGCTATTAGTTTGACTAGTAGGTACCAATCTGATCCAGGTTTGGAACACTGGATAGTGGTCAAGAATATCCTTAAGTACTTGAGAAGAACTAAGAAAATGTTTCTTGTATACGGAGGTGAAGAAGAGCTGGTTGCTAATTGTTATGTCGACGCTAGCTTTGACACTGATCCGGATGACTCTAAGTCTCAATCCGGATACGCATTTATCATGAACGAAGGAGCAGTCAGTTGGAGGAGCTCCAAACAACCCGTGGTAACAAGGTCAACAACGGAGGCGGAATATATTGTTGCTTTAGAAGCAGCACAAGAAGCAGTTTGGATGAAGGAGTTTATTATTGAACTGGGTGTGGTTCCTAGTGCGCTGGATCCAATGGTGATCTATTGTGACAACAATGGAGCCATAGCCAACGCAAAGGAACCAAGGTCTCGTAAGAATTCCAAGCATATTAAGCGCCGGTTTCACTCTATTCGTGAGCATGTCAAGGATGGAGATATAAAGATTTGTAAAGTACATACGGATCTCAATGTAGCAGATCCGTTGACTAAAACTCTCCCTAGAGCAAAACATGATCAACACTAGAACTGCATGGGTGTTAGATTTATCACCATGTAACTAGATTATTGTCTCTAGTCCAAGTGGGAGGCTGAAGGGAATATGCCTTGAGATGCAATAATAAAGTTGTTATTATACATATTCCAAGTATATGATAGATGTTTATTTTGCATGCTATAATTGTATTAATTTGGAAACGTTAATACATGTGTGTTTAATAAACAAAAGAAAAGTTTCTAGTTATGCCTCTCTTATAAATTAGCTCGTTGATTAACAAGATGATCAAGGTCCTGATCATGAACATTGGATGTTGTTAATAATGAGGTCACAACATTAGTGTAATGATGTGATGAACATTCATCCGAAGTATAGCATTACGATCAAAGTCATTGTGTTTATATTGCTATAACATCTAACTAACTAATCCTAGTCCTTATACCATGAGATCATGTTAATCACTAACACTTGAAAAGTATCCTGATAACATCAAACGTCACACCGTGAAAGGGTGATTATAAAGGTGGGTTCAGTACTACGAAAGTGTTATGTAGAGGCTCATGGATCAAGAGTGGGATTTGTCTATCTCGATGATGGATAGATATTCTCTGGGTCCTCTCGGTGATATCACATTGGTTATCTTGCAAGCAAGTGATGAGATCACTAGAATGTTATATCACGGGAACGAGAAAAGAGTACATGTCGGTAACGAGATCAAACTAGGTATGGAGATACCAATAATCGAATCTCGGACATGTAATATATCGCAAGACAAAGGGATTTAGTTATTAGCGTGAAAGGTTCTCACGATCACAGAAGTCATCATAGAATGTGTAGGAGTCAGTATGGATCTCCAGGTCCCGCTTCTGATTATTGATCTGACAGGGGTCTCAATCATGTCTGCATTATTCACGAACCATAGGGTGACACACTTAAGGGACACCAACACCATTTGGAGCAAATATGTTTCAGACGAATGAATTGCAAAGCGCTGGAATTATTTCAATAGGCACCAAAACTGTTTCGGGTGAAATTGCTGAAATTAGTTCTGCATGTAATATTGAAATGTTGCAGGGGTTTTATGTGAATGTTTGTTAATTAAAGTAATTAACAAAAATCTGAATAAAATTAATAAAAGAGTTTTATTAAATGAGAGAGCATTAAATTTGGAGAAATTTAATGCATTTAAAGTGGAGACTTTAAAAGAGAATGTGAAGGGGCATTTTAATGTGTGTGTGTGTGGGAGGGGGGGTTACCACCACATGAATGGGGGAGGTGAGGGGTCACCCCCCATGGGGCGCCGGCCATGGGGAGGGGTCCCCTCCGCCTATAAAAGGCCACCCCTCTCACCCTTCTTCCTCACACCTCCTCGTGAAGGATCTCTCTCCCCCTAGAATTATTCCCCCATGGTCTCGGATTAGCGAGATATCTGTTCCCGGTAGCATTTCGTCTAGAAGGAGTTGTTGCTTGCGCTGCATTGCTGGAGCGGGGAGGCGGAGGTTGTTCGGTGGCCTGAACGTGTGTGCGAGTGCAGATGCGCTGCTGGTTTGCAGCGCTAGGACTTCCACACGATCTTGAGATCGTCAAGCGAACGACTACATCATCCACGAGTTCCTACTCGTTAACAAAACTTTGTTGTTTTCGAGGGTAAGTTCTCCATGGATGTATATCCACCCGTTGCTTGTATCTAGTAGATAGATCTTGGCGTATAGTTCCCATCGTAGGAAATTTTTTGTTTTCTATGCTGCGAACCCTTCAACCTTTTGGTGCATCACCATGGGAGCAGCTAGAGTGTCGCTTTGCTGCACTGTCATGGCTAGGGGAGGAGTGATGCTTTGCTGCACCACCATGTCTAGGGCAGGAGTGCTGCAAACTGTAAGGAGTGTAGGCTCCTCATCATCTTCCTCTGCTTGGGCCAAGTATGCCTTGTTTCTCCTAGGTTGCTTACAATCCTTGGCCCAATGGCCACGACGGCCATAGTTGCGACATGTCTCATCACGTCGGTCATCCTTAGCTACTGCACGATCATCGCCGCCTTCTGCAACCTTCTTGCGTGATGGTCGTCGCTGTTTTTGCCTGCTTCCGTTCGCAGGCATGGAGGAACTGCCTCTCCTTGGCGCCTTCATCTTTTCTTGCCACTGCTCCTCGGTGAGCAGGAGCTTTCCCTGGCTCCCTGCTCACGTGGCAGTTCAGGTGACTCGAGATGGTCCTCTGCTGCCTTCAGCCGACCAGTGACCTCCTCTAGAGACATCTCAGAAGTGTCAAGGAGGGTCTCAATTGCAAGGGCTATCTGTGAGAGCCTAGATGGCACAACCCGCAAGAACTTCTTGACGACTTGAGTTTCGTCGATGGGTGCTCCGAGTGTGGCGAGGCTTGTGACGAGGTTGGTAAGGCGCAACACGAACTCGTCAACGGACTCCCCATCGCGGAACGAGATCATCTCAAATTCCTTCTTCAGCTGCTGCACCTTTCCCTTCTGCACGCGGTCTGAACCGACGCGGATGGCTCGAATCGCCTCCCACGCCTCCTTCGATGTCCGCTTGACAGCTAGTCCAGCCACCATTTATGGTGGCACCTCTTGCAAGATGGCCTCCAACGCCATTCGATCTTCCTGGAAGTCGGCGGCGCTGAGCTCAATCGCTTCCTAGATGCCCCGAGCCTGTAGCTTCACCTTCATGAGGAGCCTCCATTCGGTGTAGTTCGTCCACGTCAACATCGGGTAACTACCGTCAGCGACGTCCTTCACAACACGCTCAACCACGACCTTGCGCCTTCTTGCATCACGGTGGCGCGGTCGTCTCGATAGCGGTGAGAGTTCTAAAGCTTTCTACTGCTATCTAGCTTACTGCTTAAGATTTACACACCTAAAACTGCTTCTAGAAAACCTACTAGTACTACTATCAATATTGTACTACTAGAACCTACCAGAGTATCAGTCCTAGAACCTACTAGTACTAGCTTAACTCCTAAGCAAGGATTACTCTCACATCTGGAAGCTCAGTGATTCCTACGGGGTAATACAATATATTGTGTGGTTGTGGCGGCGCCGACTATTCCCTAATATTCGACTGACTACCAATGACTTCGACAAAACAACGAATTTTTTGGTAAAATAGTGAATCTTTTTGCAAAACAATGGTGATTATGGCAAAATGAATATGACCCGTGTGAATGAATACCAGCCCTCTGGAACTTGGTGCCGCCACTGTTATGCTGGACAAGAACGGATGTGGAATGAAGTTATTGCTATGTATGCTGACATTATAGCGAGTTCTGGGTTAATTAGGAAGGACGAGTTTACTCATTGTTTGAGAGAGTTGAACAAAGAAGCTCATGTAATAGCTAGAGATTGCTTTTCCTTTTAAAATTCATGTAACTATTATTTCATATTAACAAAGCTCACAGTAGAATCCTATTGTTCCCCTCAAATATGTTGAAACCGTGACCCTGCCTCTCGTACCCCTCCTGATCATGACCTCATCATCATGGTCGGCACCGGCGGCCAGCTAGAATAGGGAGACCTTCGCATGCCACAGAACGCCTCGCTACGCTGACGGCCGAAAGCCGTCGGCATAAGCCAAATTGCTGTTGGCGTAGCACGGCGTCAACGTAGACCGCAACGGCCGTCGGCGTAGTAAAGTTGTCGGCGTAGACGGCTACGCCGATGGCTAAGCCGTCGGCATAGCTGAGATGGGTCCTACCGAAATGGCTAACGGCTGTTTGGCTACGCCATCGGCCTAATTTTTTCCAAATTTTTTCCTAGATCATTTTTTTCACTTTTTCCAATTGTTTGACTCTTTAATCTCACAAGCTTTTTTAAGCTCTAAGTACGCTTAATTTCCATTTAAATTGCACTTATGGTCAAACATCCCAATCGGACACCTATCCTAATACTACTCCAGTCCTAGCACGCTTAACCTCTCTGTTCCTTCCGGATGAGCTTCCAATAAAGAAACTAGACAATTCCCCGCGACGTTGCCGCGGAAATTGGAGGTTTTAAAATTATATTGAACAATGAACATGACTGAAAGAGAATTGTAGTCAGTGGCCTCATAACGACAAATTTTAAGTTCCATCAAATAATTATAAGACAAAATGTATTGTTTCAGAAGTGGGATAGTACATGTTAATGTTGGTACATACTGAGAAAGTGCACCATGGAATACTACCGACATGGCCACATTCCAAACTGTCTTAATACAACACTCTTGCGTACATCAGTCTTCAATTTGCACGAATATTAGATTGGCCACTGTCAATACTGCCAGTGCTATTAGCATTGACAAAAAAACAGGCGGAGCAGGCATATGTGTGTAAATAGGCTAACCTTCATATTGCAGAAGGCGAAACATGACTGCTGAACGCCCAATAGGTGGTGCTAACAATAAAGAACTATGGAGTGTACACGTCGCAAAATAAAGTAAATTTCTTATTTGGGGCCAAGAAGAAAGTCTCATAGTTACATAGATGGTTGTAATCAGAATACACTAAGCTATTGGCTTAAAAGGGTATATCCAGGACTGCTCTCCCACACCTAGCGATTTCGGAAATTCTAGGGAACTTTCCTTGCTTTTGCACAAAGACTCTGATCTGAAACAACAATTCAAAGAAACATATTATGAAAATGGGTAAATAAAAATTACTCAAAGGTAAATATAACCGTACACAAACGTTACTAAAGAAAGGATGAACTCACCTTGACAGAAGTAATTGATAGGATTAATGCAGTAGTCACAATTCAAAATTTACTGAACAAAGCGACAGTCAAAACCAGCAAGAGAATGTGGAGCAGTCTGATCAATCATACTCCAATCAGACAATTACAACTTTGTTAAGCCATTCTGCCGAACAGTTGATGGTCCCAGGTTGTTTCTCTCAGTTCAAAGACTGCCCAATGAGTAAACCTTACAACCCCATTTGGTCATTCCTAAGTAGATCTCAAAACACAATCATGGAAGAACGCAAAATCAAAATCAGACGCATACTTCGTTGTAGAAATCTAAGGCCTTTGGATGGGAGCTGATGCACCAATAATTTTTACCGACAGGACATGAAGCACCTTGGAGCTGGCATGGAATCTGACAAAATCAAGAGGACATGAGTGGAGACCATCGGCCTGGTGGCGACGAAGAAGGAATCGCGGTGGATTAAAATGGCAGTTGAAATAGGTATTTAAAGGAGTGTGGTGGCGGATCAATTGCTTCCATCAGTTTCTTTTGCCTTGAAGGCAAAATAGAGATTGATGACCGATGGGTGCCTCTTTCCGTCCTTTGGGTATGTGAGATTTTAAGTTTTGGTGGAAGAGCTGCAGTCTGCGATCAGACAGAGGAGCATAGAAGAATCACAACCGGCAATAAACAGGGAAGATATAGCGGGCCACATGTTCGACGAAAAACACCAGCAAGCGCATGCAAAATCGGACTAATTGAAATCGGGAGCATTGATCAGGGTGGAGTGGAAGTCGATGGGTAGTGCTGTCGTGGGGAGGGAAATGATGAGTCAGAGTCGTTGTATATTAAATTAATCCATGTTGGAAAACTCTTTAGATATTTTTTATTAGGTGGCAGATTTGTTTACATGGCAGTCTAGGATTGCTCAATGATGCTTGATGATGTGGCATAGCTGCATGTCTAGAGAAATAAGTTAATGGGGATGATCTTCTTAGTTATACTAGAAGATACCCCGCGCGTTGCGGCGGGCATTGTATATTGCATCTTTTGTAGAAAGAGTTGTGTGCCGCTTGAAAGCATACGCAGTTGTAGAGATAACTAATTCTTCATGACCATATCCTTAGGAAAAATCATGTTAATGCATATATAAAAGATATAAAAAATTAAGTACTTTAGCGGACAACTATTAGGTAATGTAGGATTTTTCAGCCTACATGCTGAATTGCATACCATTTCTTAATATGTAGTGCCCAACCCGACCATACCTGCATACATTTGAGTTAGATGTGCCATTTTAATATGTTGCAAACTCTGACCATTTCTTCAGCCGCATATATATATTGTCGATACCAGCAATGCTGAATTTCTCCAACAATTCAAACACACCCTCGTAGCTTGTAGACAATATTGGGAGCTTTTGCAGCAGTAGAGGTAAGTGAGACGAGCCTAGGTCATACGTAGATAGCTAAACATATGTGGAATTGGAAAGTGAAAGATCATATTAGAAGAAAAAATAATGACTAAAATTCAGACAATTGACCTTGCCTTCTTGAGTCGAAATTTTGCTGTTTGAAAATTTTGTCCCTTCGTTGTACTAATGTCTGAAATAAGTTTGGAGAATGAAACAGCGAAGACAACAGGGTGCAGTTGTATTCCTGCATGGTGAAATCCCTAGATGTAGCTCCAGATGTACAAATGAGCAGTAAAATTTTCTTGATTGCCTGAAATTCATTCGTGACCTCCACCTGAACCAAGTAAAAAAAAAAGGCAAAGCATGAAGTCCACAGAACGTAAAAAAATCAAATGCTTATAATATGTCGTGTAGAATCCTGTAAGGGATGCGACTTGAAAGATTTTGGCTGGATCCCATGGTGTTTGCCGTGGAGTCCTGATAGGTCGAGCTAATGGTGGCCAGGATGAACATTGGATTTTGAAGGAGGCTGTAGGATGCCACAATTTATTTAACCTATCAGAGGATCGGCACAACTGTTTGCACAATATTGACAATACCACACATGTGTCAGGTGATCAGCTCGCCTTGTTGAAAAATAAGAGAAACACATCTGTAAAAGATAAAAGTATTTAGATGGTGAAGGCTGCACCTAAGAAAGAATATTGTGCGCGCACACCATCATAGTATACTTGGACTTGATGCACCTCCTTACCTCATGCTTGCCGCTAGAAAAACCTATAGGTCCGACTGGGATCGACCTCATTACCTCGTGCTTATTCCACAGCGGTAGTGAGTCTCATGGGAGTCCCGGGGATCCAGTGGAGGGGCACGTAGGAATTACCCACGACAATGTTTTCTTCTCATCGTGCGTCATGCCAGAGGAGGACATGGCATTCTTGACATGAGCTTGTGATGGTGGCGGCGGCATCCAAACTCTTGCCGGAGGGAGACATGACACTTGACAGCGCTGAAGAGTGGCCTTTTGGGCATATTTCCAGGCTTGAGGTTGTTCGCCGGAGACGTGCTAGATAAATGCAACTATGCAGGCGATTAGTCGAGCAGTTTCCACTTTTAGTGGAAGAGACGGGATGGTGGGAAGGGCATTTAAAACCCACGTACGATTCATACTTCAGTTACCGCAGTTAAGAGGAACTAATCAACCTTGAGCCATGTCATCTCCTGCGATGTTTCAGCAGGAAGGAAACAACATGGGGCATGGTGCATTTTTTCGTTACGGTCGTCTGGACATGGAGCAGACTTTCTAATGATTGATCATGGGTAGGTGGACGGTGAGATGGTTCGAATCAGATGGCTCTGGATTGGCGATGGCGTGGATAGGCTGCATGTAGGGATAGACAAAATTAAATGACTCTTAATGAAGGTCTACTTTATAAGAAGATATAGATAGAATTAGACCTTACTAATAATACTACTACCTTATCAATCCTACTTAACTTTTAGACCATGGTGTCACACGCCTGTATTTTTTAAAGTTCAAACAATTATTTAATTAAACAATAATGAATAAGTAATAATAATCTTATTACAAATAAAAATAAAAATAATATTTTTTCTCTTTTTCTATTTAATATGGAAAAATTCATATCTTTAAATCCGTAAATCGGAATTCGACAAATAAAATGTCTAAATCGATCAGAAAAATGAGAGGAATCCAAATATGACGCCCATATACTGTGTGAACCTAAAATTGATTGATGAACCTTGTCACATTGTCAAATTGATGAATCATATCATGTACTTGTAGTATATATCTGATCCACTTTCTATCGATTCGGTAGAATTTTGTCTTTTTCATCAGAGATAGACAGAAAGGTTTTAGATCCCCCTGTTAGGACATTGTCCATGTAAGACGGTTTAGTATTTTTGAATAATAGGGTGGTAGCATTTTTAAACTTTCATTCGGTGGTTGCTTCACAAAACAGCCCGTTTTTAGCACTCGGAAAATAAAAATAGCTTTTTGGTGCAACGAAAAGGAAAACTTCCTCTTGTAACATTGTTCGCCATACCATGATGCACATGAATGCACAATATGGTCATATTATCACAAACTATGCCTTGATTCTAGCCATAACATTGGTCATTTAAACCGAAAGTGAGAAAACCTCGAATGAGATAGGTCATTTTGTGAAAAAAATTTAAGACATAACCAATATACTAAGTTTGATGTTTTCCTTCCAACTATGTCACATAATATGACACCAACCGAAGGTTTCACATTGTTTTAATCGTTTTTGAAATTTTTATGTCCGTTTTAAACTATCGTCAAACTTTGTCAAACTTGCATTGGATCTATGATGAAATAGCATATTGTGAACCTAAAAATAATTTTTGTAAAAAAATCATGAGCATCAGATCATGTACCTGCAGTTCATATTTGACCCACTTCCTATCGATTCGGCAGAAATTTGTCTTTTTTATCAGGGGTGGACGGAATGGTTTTCAATCCCCCTGTTGGGACATTGTCCATGTAAGGCGGTCTAGTATTTTTTTTAAATGGGGTGGTAGCGTTTTGAAATTTTATTTGGTGGTTGCTTCACAAAACACCTTGTTTTTAGCACTCGGAAAATAAAAATGGTTTTTTGGTGCGACGAAAAGGAAAACTTCCTCCTGCAACATTGTTTGTCATCCCATGATGCACATGCATACATAATATGGTTACATTATCACAAACTATGTCTTGATTCTAGCCATAACATTGGTCATTTAAACCGAAAACCAGGAAACATCAAATGAGATAGGTCATTTTGTGAAGTTTTTTTTGAGACATAACCAATATACCAAGTTTGATATTTTTTCTTCCAACTATGTCATATAATATGACACCACGTGAAGATTTTTTCGCATTGTTTTGATCGTTGATTTTCATGCCCGTTTTAAACTATCGTCAAACTTTATCGAACAGCGGGCATGCAGATTCTGAGCTCGGGTTTGAGCCTTGCTAAACCTGCATTGGATCTCTGATAAAATAGCATATTGTGAACCTAAAAATAATTTTTTATAAAAAATCATGAGCATCAGATCATGTACCTGTAATTCATATCTGACCCACTTCCTATCGATTCGGCAGAAATTTGTCTTTTTTATCAGATATGGACGGAAAGGTTTAAGATCCCCCTGTTAGGACTTTGTCTATGTAAGGCGGTATAGTATTTTTGAAAAATGGGGTGGTAGTATTTTGAAACTTTCATTTGGTGGCTGCTTCACAAAACACCCCGTTTTTAGCACTCAGAAAATAAAAAATATGTTATATGAAAGTATTTATAATGTTTATATATTTTATTCAACAAGAATATGTAATATTTAAGTTTAGATAGATAGATCTTATTTTTATGGAAATTTTGATATATTACAAGTATTTTTCTAAATTAGAATAATTTAGTTATGATTTTTTCTTGGATTAATGTGACAAAAAGGGAAAATAGCTAGGCCGACGGCAAAGCCGTCGGCGTAGCTGTGAAACCTACGCCGACAGTAAAACCGTCGGCTTAGCCTTGACGCCGTTGCATCGCCGTTACGGCCAATCGACTACGCCGACGGCCCGTTCTACATCGACGGCTGCCGTCGGCCTATCCTACCCTATGCCGATGGCCAACCTAGGCCGACAGTCGGTTTTCTCGGCTACCCTTCTCGGAGGCTACGCTGACGGCCCCGACAAATAGCCGTCGCCGTAGCTTCTGGCCGTCGTTGTCTTGGGCTTTTCCTGTAGTGTAGCTAGTGAAGTGAGAGTAGAGGATATCCACTAAATCATGGAGCGGGTATGGATAGAGGTTTCGCTCCACAGATATCCAACGGATACGCGTTTGACAAGCGGAACCCACGAGTTAGCAAGACTTTCTTTTCTAAACAATAACTGTTACATATGCCATACTCATTAAAGGCCCAAGCTCCAACTTCCTAGACTGAACCGCCCAAAGGCCCACCTAACTAACTGGCTATCGCTAACCCTAGCTAATTGCTCTTAATCGCTAATCCATATCCCTGACTACTATGCACGCACTAAACAGGCAGCCGATAGGCGCCATCGACGTCTCCCTCCTCAGCTCCTTGCGGGCGGCGACCTATCAACATCGCCTATGCGGCACCACTGCTATCCCTTCCACTCCTCTTCCTCTTCCAGTCCTCCTGCCACGTGGCGACCCAATGGTGGCGATCCATATAATAATTGCTCAAGTGTTGTCAATTGTTGCTAAAATAGTACCAAAATGTTCATGTAGTGTCGTTATTATGTTGAATGTTGTTATGTTTATGTACTATCTCTGTTTGGGATTATAAGACCGGAGAGCTTTTTTATATTGTTTGAGATTATAAAGGCTATCTCATTTATTAGTCTCTCTCATCTAATGAATGTTCTCCTTTTTCTCTTACTTCTCTCATGCATATAAAACTATTGGTGCATGCATAGATTAATGAGAGAGAATTATAGCTATCTTGATACTAACAACTTGGTCCTTAGGATTAATAATCCTAAACATAGATAGTACATACTCCCTCCGGTACGGTTTATTAGGCACGCACGTAGTTTAAGAAAAAAATTGACCATCAATTTTGACCAATAAAATATACAATATATGTCCCAAAAAATATAGCATTACAAACTACTTTTGAAGATGAATACAATGGTATAATTTTTGTGATATATTATATAAAATTTATTGACCAAAATTATTAGTCAAAATTATTTTTAAACTACGTGTGTACCTAATAAACTGGACCGAAGGGAGTAGCATGTAATCAATGAATATCTATGGATACCTGGATATCCTACGGGTTTGGATATCGGGCTACATCCATACCCATGAACATCTTCATGGGCGAGCTTGAGTGAGGTTTATGGATTTAAAATTAGATTTGGTTTTGGATTTGGTTTTGGTATATCCGTCTAAACATGCTTCATTGCCATCCTTAGTTGCCTTACACAGTTACACCGGTGTCCATGTTTCGACACGCGACTTTCCGGCGAGGGCGACGAGAAAGACCCGGCTGAGAAGCACATGCACCAACACTTCAGCCGAAACGCAGGCTGACTATTTGCAATCAATTCAGCCAGCTAGATTGTACTACTACTAGTAGCAGCCACGACAAAGACACGCCGGAATCGCTGGCATATCCAACCTCGTCCCTTTCTTTATTTCTCTGGTTCGTTTGATGATTAAAGGGGGCAACCCTTGGTGCTCGCTGACCCTCCTGTCGTCGTCTCAGCTCACAATGTTTCACGCACCGTGCACGTGTACGTCGACATTGTTGTTCAAGCTGCGCATCCACGATGCGCTGCCCATAGGAGCTACTAGTAGTGTGGTAGCCCCAGAGTATCAGTGGTAGTGTGAAAACTGAGGGTTCTTGTACGAGTTGTGATGACGGGTCGGAGCGAGCGAAACACAACGGACCCCAACGGAGGAGAGGATGCCGATAGCGCGGTTGCCGTCTCGCTCGAAAGCGATGCCGACCACTGTCCTCGCTCGTGCCCGTCAACACCGCCGACAAACGGCGAGAGAGCGACGAGGACAGGTCAACCACTAATTATGTACGATGTGTACGCGCACATTCCGATCCATAGTTTTTTTTTCTTTCGAAATTTCGTCTATCTATTAATAATCATCAAACAGTAGTTAAAAAAGACCTAGAAATAATAAAAATTACAAATAGGTCACTGGACCACCTAGCGACGACTACGGACACTTGCGCGAGCCGAAGGTGTGCCGCCGTCCTGCCCCTCCTTCACCGGAGCCGGGCAAAGCTTATCATAGTAGAGCTTATTATGGTAGACATACGAGAAGTCATCATACTAAGCTCACAAAGGACCAACGCACCAGAGCAGCAACAATCGCCAATGATGACAAACGTAGATTGGAAAAGACTGACCTAAAAACAAACCACCAAACACGAAAACTGACCGGATCCCAACAGATCTATCAGACAGACGACTCAGCGTGCCCTCCGTCGACGCTATATGCACCACGTACCAGAGCGAGGATAGAGCGGAGAAGACCTTATTCCGACTTCAAGATGTAGCCATCACCTCAGCAACCCGGAGAAGACACTGAAAACAGGCTAAAAGAAAAACGGAAAACCTCCCGTCGGCGGGCGATAGGTCATGGTTTGTCACGCCTCCAAGGCCCTAGGGCCACCGGAGGCGGAGCGGACCGACTATGTCGCCGGCGAGAGGACGGAACCCTAGATGGGTTTAGGCTAGCTTTTCTCCGCTAGCGGCTGTACCGGTCCACATTCGTCCATAGTTAATTGGACCACATTGGTTTCTATAGGCTATATGTGATATATGACTTAATTAATCATTCATGATAAGTGGATAATTCGCCATTGGTCATCATACCCTTAATCACATTCATAACTTTATTACTTCCTCCGTTTCAAATTATTGTTCTCAGATTTATCTAGATTCGGATGTATCTAGTCATGTTTTAGTGCCAGATACATCTGAATCTAAACAAAGCTAATAACATTAATTTGGATCGGAGGGAGTAGTTGAAGGGTTTCGCAGCATAGTAAATCAAAATTTTCTACGGAAGCGAACAGAGGGAAAGCCAAGATCTAATCTAGGAGATGCAAACAACGAGAGAGATTGGATTAGATCTTCATACCCTTGAAGATTCGCACAGCGGAACGTTCGTCGGAACGTGGGTGATGTAGTCGTACTCGCTTCTCCTCCTCGCGATCCGATCCGATCTAGCACCACAAGTGGCGGTGCCTCCGTGAGATGCACACGTGCAGCACCTCGACGTCTCCTCCTTCCTCGGACCAGCAAGTATGGTGGAGAGATGGATTGGATCTACAACACGACGGCGCGGTGTATATGGTGGAGAATTTCTGCAGCAGGGCTTCGCCTACAAACAGTCGGGAGGGAGAGAGGAGGGCAGCAGGGTAACTAGGGTTTGGAGGAAGGTGTGTGAGGTTATGAGAGGGGGCGCACCAGCCCTCTATATATAGAGGGGGGGTGCGGCCAGCCCTAGCCTCTCCTCCAAGCCTATCTCTAGTTTAAACAATTTAAACTCTCCCTTATCTAGAAATCCTATCTTATCTTATCTCTAGTTTAAACGATTTAAACTCTCTAGGATCGGCTGGGCCCTATGGGGCCTTGTGCCCCTGGACCAATGCGGCCAGGACACTCCCTCATAGGCCCATGCCCCCTCTCGGAAGGTGGGACCACGTTGGCCCCCTTCCGGAAGGTTCTAGAAGCTTCCGGTACAATACCGATTAACCCGGAACAATTCCGAACTCCAAAAACTGCACTGCCTTATATGAATCTTATTCTTCGGACCATTCCGGAACCTCTCGTGATGTCCCGGATCCCATCCGAGACTCCGAACAAAAAATTCATAAACCAATTATCCAATCTATCCTAGCGTCGAGACACGTTAAGTGTGTGACCCTGCGGGTTCGAGAATATGCAGACATGATCTTCTATCAATAATCAACAGCGGGGTCTGGGCACCCATATTGACTCCCACACATTCATCGATGATCATATCGAATGAACCACGATGCCAGGATTCAATCAATCCCATATATATATTCCCTTCGTCTCGCGATATTTTACTTGCCCGAGATTCGATCGTCGGTATCGTCATACCTAGTTCAATCTCGTTCACAGCAAGTACTTTACTCGTTCCGTAATCCGATATCACTTTGTGATTAACTCCTTAACCACATCCTTGCAAGCGGTGTTGATATCGATTACCGAGTGGGCCCGAAGTATATCTCTCTGACTTGGGAGGGACAAATCCCATCTCGATACATACAACCCAACAGATACTTTCCGATTACCTGAGAGACACCTTTATGATCACCCTCTCATAGGATGACGTTTGATGACCTCAAAGCTTTCTTCCGATACCAGGGAGTTGTATTATCTCATGGTCTAAGGAATACAATATTTGACATAAGAAAAACTTCACAAAGATGAACACGATGACACGATCTAATTGCTTCGCTTAGTTTGGGTCTATCCACCATATCATTCTCCAATGATATGATCTCATTATCAATTGACAACTCATGTCTATGGTTAGGAAACCTTAACCATCATTGATCAATGAGCTAGTCCATAGAGGCGTACTAGGGACACGGTGTTGTTCACAAACCACACAAGTATTAAAGTTTCCGCTTAATACAATTCTAGCATGAAATATAAACTTTATCATGAACAAGAATTATAATAATAACATCTTTATTATTGCCTCTAGGGCATAATTCCAACAGTCTCCCACTTGCACTAGAGTCAATAATCTAGTTTACATCTGGCAAATATCTCACACCCATGGCACTGAGGTGCTGATCATGTTTTACACGTGGAAGAGGTTTAGTCAATGGATCTGCGACATTCAGATCTGTATGTACTTTGCTAATCTTCAGATCTCCATCTGCTATATAATCTCGGATTATATAAAACTTGCGGTTGATATGCTTGGTCTTTGGATGATATCTTGGTTCCTTAGCGAGTGCTATGGCGCCAGTGTTGTCACACAATATCTCCAGTGGGTCCAATGCACTTGGAACCACGCCAAGCTCAGTGATGAAGTTCCTGATCCAAACTCCTTCACTTGACGCTTCTGCAGCAGCCATGTATTCCGCTTCTACTGTAGATCCCGCGATCACGCTTTGCTTGCAGCTTCTCCAGCTCACAGCTCCTCCATTCAAAATATACACATATCCTGTCTGAGATTTACAATAATCCTTGTCGGTGTCGAAACTAGCATCGACGTAACCTTTTACGATGAGCTGTTCATCACCCCCATAGACTAAGAACATTTCTTTAGTCCTATTTAGGTACCTTAGGATGTTCTTCACGGCTGTCCAGTGTTCCACTCCTGGATCACTTTGATATCTGCTCGTCAAACTAAGAGCATTGGACACATCCGGTCTAGTACACAGCATGGCATACATGATGGAACCTATGGCCGAGGCATAAGGCACTTTGCTCATAGCTTCCCTATCATTTACCGTAGCTGGACACTGAGCCTTGCTCAATATCTTACCTGACAACATAGGCACTGAACCTTTCAATGCCTTATCCATTCTGAACCTTTTCAGAACTTTGTTTAGGTATGTACTCTGGCTTAAAGCTATCAGGCGTCTTTGTCTATCTCTATAGATTTTTATGCCCAATATATAAGCAGCTTCACCTAGGTCTTTCATTGAAAAACACTTGTTCAAATAACTCTTCACATCGTTAAGCATGTTGATGTCATTTCCAATAATCAATATGTCATCCACATATAGTACCAGAAACGTCACCGAGCTCCCACTCACTTTCTTGTAGATGCAAGCTTCGTAGCAATTTGGAACAAATCCAAAGCTCTTGATCACTTGATCAAAACGAAGGTTCCAACTCCGAGATGCTTGCTTCAGTCCATAAATGGAACGCTGAAGTTTGCATACTTTATCAGCATCCTTAGGATCGACAAAACCTTCGGGTTGCATCATATACAACTCTTCATCAATGTTGCCATTGAGGAAAGCAGTCTTGACATCCATTTGCCATATTTCATAATCATGAAACGCAGCAATTGCTAATAAAATCCGAATGGACTTAAACATCGCTACGGGAGAGAAAGTCTCATCGTAGTCAACACCTTGAACTTGTCGAAAACCTTTTGCGACAAGCCGTGCTTTATAGACGGTAACATTACCATCCGTGTCCGTTTTCTTCTTGAAGATCCATTTGCACTCAACGGCCTTTCGGTCGCTAGGAGGGTCCACCAAAGTCCATACTTGGTTTTCGCTCATGGATCCCAATTCGGATTTCATGGCTTCTAGCCATTTCTCAGAGTCTGGGCTCATCATCGCTTCCTCATAGTTCGTAGGTTCACTGTCTTCTACTAACAAGACAGTCAAGACAGGGTTGCCGTACCACTCAGGAGGGGCACGCGACCTTGTCGACCTGCGACGTTCAGTAGCAGCATCGTCCAAAGCTTCATGATCCTTATCATTAGCTTCCTCTATTGTTGGTGCAGGCGGCACTGGAACAATTTCAGGTGCTGCGCTACTCTCCAATTCAAGAGAAGGTTCAACAACCTCGTCTAGCTCTACTTTCCTCCCACTCACTTCTTTCGAGAGAAACTCCTTCTCAAGAAAGGAACCGTTCTTTGCGACAAACACTTTGCCTTCGGTTCTGTGATAGAAGGTATACCCAATAGTTTCCTTAGGGTATCCTATGAAGATGCATTTCTCCGCTTTGGGTTCGAGCTTGTCGGGCATCAACTTCTTGACGTAAGCTTCGCATCCCCAAACTTTAAGAAACGACAACTTAGGTTTAGCACCAAACCACAGTTCATACGGTGTCGTCTCAACGGATTTAGATGGAGCCCTATTTAAAGTGAATGCAGCGGTTTCTAATGCATAACCCCAAAATGATAACGGCAAATCAGTAAGAGACATCATCGATCAGACCATATCTAATAGGGTTCGATTTCGGCGTTCAGACACACCATTGCGCTGTGGTGTTCCGGGTGGCGTGAGTTGTGAAACGATTCCACTTGCTTTGAGATGCGTGAGAAAATCATAACTCAAATATTCGCCCCCACGATCGGATCGTAGAAACTTAATCTTTCTGTTACGATGGTTCTCCACTTCATTCTGAAATTCTTTGAAATTTTCAAACGTTTCAGATTTATGTTTCATTAAATAGATATACCCATATCTACTTAAGTCATCGGTAAAAGTGAGAAAATAGCGATATCCACCGCGCGTCGAAACACTCATCGGTCCGCATACATCGGTATGTATGATTTCCAACAAGTCCGTTGCTCGCTCCATCATACCGGAGAACGGGGTTTTGATCATCTTGCCCATGAGGCATGGTTCGCATGTGTCAAATGATTCAAAATCAAGACACTCCAAAAGTCCATCAGAATGGAGTTTCTTCATGCGCTTTACACCAATATGACCTAGACGACAGTGCCACAAATAAGTAGTATTATCACTATCTACTTTGCATCTCTTAGCCTCAATGTTATGGATGTGTGTTTCATCCCTTTATAGATTTAGAAGAAATAAACCATTCACAAGAGGTGTATGACCATAAAAGATGTTACTCATATAAATAGAACAACCATTATTCTCCGATTTAAATGAATAACCGTCTTGCAATAAACACGATCCAGAAATAATGTTCATGCTCAACGCAGGCACATAATAACATTTATTAAGGTTTAAAACTAATCCCGAAGGTAAAACTAAGGAGAGCGTGCCGACGGCCATCACATCAACTCTTGATCCGTTGCCAACGCGCATCGTCACCTCATCCCTCGCAAGCCGCCGTCTATTCCGTAGCTCCTGTTTCGAGTTACAAATATTAGCAACTGAACCGGTATCAAATACCCAGGCACTACAACGAGGGCTAGTAAGGAAAACATCAATAACATGTATATCAAATATACCTTTGATGGTGCCAGCCTTCTTGTCCGCTAAGTACTTCGGACAGTTGCGCTTCCAGTGACCCTTGTCCTTGCAATAGAAGCACTCAGTTTCTGGCTTAGGTCCAGACTTGAGCTTCTTCTCAGCAGGGGCAACGCGTTTGCCACCTCCTTTCTTGAAGGGCTTCTTTGCACCTTTACCTTTCTTAAAGGAGGGCTTGTTGACCATCAACACATGATTATCCTTCTTGATGTCCACTTCCGCAGCCTTCAGCTTTGCGAAGAGCTCGGTGATCGTATCAGTGGAACCAATCTGATTATGAGTCACTACAAAACTTTTGTAGCTGGGAGGGAGTGATTGCAGAACCCTGTCAATCTTGAGCTCCTCTGGAATCTTGCAGTCCAGTTGCTCAAGGCGTTGAGTGTAGCCCGACATCTTTATGGCGTGCTCACTAACGGAACTCCCTTCCTCCATCTTGCAGTTAAAGAACTTCTCAGAGATCTCATATCTCTCAGAACGGGCCTGAGTCTGAAACATGGTTTTCAGCTCTTCGAGAATCTCAAAGGGCCCGGGATAGTTTTCAAAACGATTTTGAAGTTCCGGTTCCATAGCAAACAACATGGTGCTCTTAATCACACCATAATCATCTTTGCGCGACTGATAGACAGCTTTCTCATCAGCCGACGCAGTTGCAGCAGGGGGGTCACCTAACGCTTTCCCAAGGACATAGTCCTTTTGTCCGCCAGACAGAATGATTATTAGATTGCGGAACCAGTTGGTGAAGTTAGACCCATTTTTTCTAAGCTTTTCTTTCTCAGCAAAAACGTTGAAGTTGAAGTTGGACTTGGCCATGTGATCTACAGTATTTGCAAGTACAATTTAGACTATGTTCATGATAAATAGTTCAACTTAATCAAATTACTAGATGAACTCCCACTAAATTCAACATCCCTCAAGTTGCTTAGTGAACACGATCCAAATTCACCACACCTAATCCGATCTTCACGAGAAGAGATGTGGCTTCAATGGTGGACAACGAAGTGTCGATCATATCATTCATATGACTCATGCTTAACCTTTCGGTTCATGTGTTCTGAGGCCATGTCTGTACATGCTAGGCTCGTCAAGTCAAACCCAAGTATTTCCGCGTGTGCAAAACTGGCTTGCACCCGTTGTATGTGAGCGTAGAGTCTATAGCACCCGATCATCACGTGATGCTTGGACATGACGAACTTTCGCAACGGTGCATACATGGGGAGAACACAGTTTTATCTTGATCTTTAAGTGAGGAATCATCTTATAATGCTACCGTCGCGATCTAAGCATAATAAGATACATAAAAGGATAAACATCACATGCATATAACTTTATGTGACATGGTATAGCCAATCTTCGCGCAATGATCTCCATCTTGTGCGTTCCGGCATGATCTCCATCACTTCACCATGATTGCCTCCACCACGAATAGCAACTACAACTATTGCTAACTACTTAGCGATAAAGTAAAGCTATTACATGGCGTATAAGAAGTTGACTCGCAGGTCATACACAATTATAAAGACAACCATATGGCTCCTGCCGGTTGTGTACTCATCGACATGCAAGTCGTGAAACATTACAAAACATGATCATCGCATACAATATACACATCACATCTTGGGTCATACCATATCACAGAAAACACTCCCTGCAAAAACAAGTTAGACGCCTCTACTTTGTTGTTGCATGTTTTACGTGGCTCATGGGAGTAGATGCTAAGAACGATTCTTACCTACGGAAAGCCACAATGGTGATATTATGGTTGCCAAACTCCGGTGTTAATCCCATGACAACTATAGTGAGAGAAACTGACATCCACCAGCCGCATGTGTGGTACAAGCCACACGTCAAGTGCGGAGCCGGTCTCGCGAACGACGTCGCGTAAGGTTGGCCTGGACCGCTTCAATCTCACTATCCCGCGTCATAAGAAGAACACAAACAAGAGGTTTGCAACAGAAAACATCAACGCCCGCAACAACCATGTTGCGTTCTACTCGTGAATCACATCTACGCATAGATCTAGCTCTGATACCACTGAAGGGTTTCGCAGCATAGTAAATCAAAATTTTCTACGGAAGCGAACAGAGGGAAAGCCAAGATCTAATCTAGGAGATACAAACAACGAGAGAGATTGGATTAGATCTTCATACCCTTGAAGATTCGCACAGCGGAACGTTCGTCGGAACGTGGGTGATGTAGTCGTACTCGCTTCTCCTCCTCGCGATCCGATCCGATCTAGCACCACAAGTAGCGGTGCCTCCGTGAGATGCACACGTGCAGCACCTCGACGTCTCCTCCTTCCTCGGACCAGCAAGTATGGTGGAGATATGGATTGGATCTACAACACGACGGCGCGGTGTATATGGTGGAGAATTTCTGCAGCAGGGCTTCGCCTACAAACAGTCGGGAGGGAGAGAGGAGGGCAGCAGGGTACCTAGGGTTTGGAGGAAGGTGTGTGAGGTTATGAGAGGGGGCGCACCAGCCCTCTATATATAGAGGGGGGGTGCGGCCAGCCCTAGCCTCTCCTCCAAGCCTATCTCTAGTTTAAACAATTTAAACTCTCCCTTATCTAGAAATCCTATCTTATCTTATCTCTAGTTTAAACGATTTAAACTCTCTAGGATCGGTTGGGCCCTATGGGGCCTTGTGCCCCTGGCCCAATGCGGCCAGGACACTCCCTCATAGGCCCATGCCCCCTCTCGGAAGGTGGGACCACGTTGGCCCCCTTCCGGAAGGTTCTAGAAGCTTCCGGTACAATACCGATTAACCCGGAACAATTCTGAACTCCAAAAACTGCACTGCCTTATATGAATCTTATTCTCCGGACCATTCCGGAACCTCTCGTGATGTCCCGGATCCCATCCGAGACTCCGAACAAAAAATTCATAAACCAATTATCCAATCTATCCTAGCGTCGAGACACGTTAAGTGTGTGACCCTGCGGGTTCGAGAATATGCAGACATGATCTTCTATCAATAATCAACAGCGGGGTCTGGGCACCCATATTGACTCCCACACATTCATCGATGATCATATCGGATGAACCACGATGCCAGGATTCAATCTATCCCATATATATATTCCCTTCATCTCGCGATATTTTACTTGCCCGAGATTCGATCGTCGGTATCGTCATACCTAGTTCAATCTCGTTCACAGCAAGTACTTTACTCGTTCCGTAATCCGATATCACTTTGTGATTAACTCCTTAACCACATGCTTGCAAGCGGTGTTGATATCGATTACCGAGTGGGCCCGAAGTATATCTCTCCGACTTGGGAGGGACAAATCCCATCTCGATACATACAACCCAACAGATACTTTCCGATTACCTGAGAGACACCTTTATGATCACCCTCTCATAGGATGACGTTTGATGACCTCAAAGCTTTCTTCCGATACCAGGGAGTTGTATTATCTCATGGTCTAAGGAATACAATATTTGACATAAGAAAAACTTCACAAAGACGAACACGATGACACGATCTAATTGCTTCGCTTAGTTTGGGTCTATCCACCATATCATTCTCCAATGATATGATCTCATTATCAATTGACGACTCATGTCTATGGTTAGGAAACCTTAACCATCATTGATCAATGAGCTAGTCCATAGAGGCGTACTAGGGACACGGTGTTGTTCACAAACCACACAAGTATTAAAGTTTCCGCTTAATACAATTCTAGCATGAAATATAAACTTTATCATGAACAAGAATTATAATAATAACATCTTTATTATTGCCTCTAGGGCATAATTCCAACAGTCTCCCACTTGCACTAGAGTCAATAATCTAGTTTACATCTGGCAACAATCTCACACCCATGGCACTGAGGTGCTGATCATGTTTTACACGTGGAAGAGGTTTAGTCAATGGATCTGCGACATTCAGATCTGTATGTACTTTGCTAATCTTCAGATCTCCATCTGCTATATAATCTCGGATTATATAAAACTTGCGGTTGATATGCTTGGTCTTTGGATGATATCTTGGTTCCTTAGCGAGTGCTATGGCGCCAGTGTTGTCACACAATATCTCCAGTGGGTCCAATGCACTTGGAACCACGCCAAGCTCAGTGATGAAGTTCCTGATCCAAACTCCTTCACTTGACGCTTCTGCAGCAGCCATGTATTCCGCTTCTACTGTAGATCCCGCGATCACGCTTTGCTTGCAGCTTCTCCAGCTCACAGCTCCTCCATTCAAAATATACACATATCCTGTCTGAGATTTACAATAATCCTTGTCGGTGTCGAAACTAGCATCGACGTAACCTTTTACGATGAGCTGTTCATCACCCCCATAGACTAAGAACATTTCTTTAGTCCTATTTAGGTACCTTAGGATGTTCTTCACGGCTGTCCAGTGTTCCACTCCTGGATCACTTTGATATCTGCTCGTCAAACTAAGAGCATTGGACACATCCGGTCTAGTACACAGCATGGCATACATGATGGAACCTATGGCCGAGGCATAAGGCACTTTGCTCATAGCTTCCCTATCATTTACCGTAGCTGGACACTGAGCCTTGCTCAATATCTTACCTGACAACATAGGCACTGAACCTTTCAATGCCTTATCCATTCTGAACCTTTTCAGAACTTTGTTTAGGTATGTACTCTGGCTTAAAGCTATCAGGCGTCTTTGTCTATCTCTATAGATTTTTATGCCCAATATATAAGCAGCTTCACCTAGGTCTTTCATTGAAAAACACTTGTTCAAATAACTCTTCACATCGTTAAGCATGTTGATGTCATTTCCAATAATCAATATGTCATCCACATATAGTACCAGAAACGTCACCGAGCTCCCACTCACTTTCTTGTAGATGCAAGCTTCGTAGCAATTTGGAACAAATCCAAAGCTCTTGATCACTTGATCAAAACGAAGGTTCCAACTCCGAGATGCTTGCTTCAGTCCATAAATGGAACGCTGAAGTTTGCATACTTTATCAGCATCCTTAGGATCGACAAAACCTTCGGGTTGCATCATATACAACTCTTCATCAATGTTGCCATTGAGGAAAGCAGTCTTGACATCCATTTGCCATATTTCATAATCATGAAACGCAGCAATTGCTAATAAAATCCGAATGGACTTAAACATCGCTACGGGAGAGAAAGTCTCATCGTAGTCAACACCTTGAACTTGTCGAAAACCTTTTGCGACAAGCCGTGCTTTATAGACGGTAACATTACCATCCGTGTCCGTTTTCTTCTTGAAGATCCATTTGCACTCAACGGCCTTTCGGTCGCTAGGAGGGTCCACCAAAGTCCATACTTGGTTTTCGCTCATGGATCCCAATTCGGATTTCATGGCTTCTAGCCATTTCTCAGAGTCTGGGCTCATCATCGCTTCCTCATAGTTCGTAGGTTCACTGTCTTCTACTAACAAGACAGTCAAGACAGGGTTGCCGTACCACTCAGGAGGGGCACGCGACCTTGTCGACCTGCGACGTTCAGTAGCAGCATCGTCCAAAGCTTCATGATCCTTATCATTAGCTTCCTCTATTGTTGGTGCAGGCGGCACTGGAACAATTTCAGGTGCTGCGCTACTCTCCAATTCAAGAGAAGGTTCAACAACCTCGTCTAGCTCTACTTTCCTCCCACTCACTTCTTTCGAGAGAAACTCCTTCTCAAGAAAGGAACCGTTCTTTGCGACAAACACTTTGCCTTCGGTTCTGTGATAGAAGGTATACCCAATAGTTTCCTTAGGGTATCCTATGAAGATGCATTTCTCCGCTTTGGGTTCGAGCTTGTCGGGCATCAACTTCTTGACGTAAGCTTCGCATCCCCAAACTTTAAGAAACGACAACTTAGGTTTAGCACCAAACCACAGTTCATACGGTGTCGTCTCAACGGATTTAGATGGAGCCCTATTTAAAGTGAATGCAGCGGTTTCTAATGCATAACCCCAAAATGATAACGGCAAATCAGTAAGAGACATCATCGATCAGACCATATCTAATAGGGTTCGATTTCGGCGTTCAGACACACCATTGCGCTGTGGTGTTCCGGGTGGCGTGAGTTGTGAAACGATTCCACTTGCTTTGAGATGCGTGAGAAAATCATAACTCAAATATTCGCCCCCACGATCGGATCGTAGAAACTTAATCTTTCTGTTACGATGGTTCTCCACTTCATTCTGAAATTCTTTGAAATTTTCAAACGTTTCAGATTTATGTTTCATTAAATAGATATACCCATATCTACTTAAGTCATCGGTAAAAGTGAGAAAATAGCGATATCCACCGCGCGTCGAAACACTCATCGGTCCGCATACATCGGTATGTATGATTTCCAACAAGTCCGTTGCTCGCTCCATCATACCGGAGAACGGGGTTTTGATCATCTTGCCCATGAGGCATGGTTCGCATGTGTCAAATGATTCAAAATCAAGACACTCCAAAAGTCCATCAGAATGGAGTTTCTTCATGCGCTTTACACCAATATGACCTAGACGACAGTGCCACAAATAAGTAGTATTATCACTATCTACTTTGCATCTCTTAGCCTCAATGTTATGGATGTGTGTTTCATCCCTTTATAGATTTAGAAGAAATAAACCATTCACAAGAGGTGTATGACCATAAAAGATGTTACTCATATAAATAGAACAACCATTATTCTCCGATTTAAATGAATAACCGTCTTGCAATAAACACGATCCAGAAATAATGTTCATGCTCAACGCAGGCACATAATAACATTTATTAAGGTTTAAAACTAATCCCGAAGGTAAAACTAAGGAGAGCGTGCCGACGGCCATCACATCAACTCTTGATCCGTTGCCAACGCGCATCGTCACCTCATCCCTCGCAAGCCGCCGTCTATTCCGTAGCTCCTGTTTCGAGTTACAAATATTAGCAACTGAACCGGTATCAAATACCCAGGCACTACAACGAGGGCTAGTAAGGAAAACATCAATAACATGTATATCAAATATACCTTTGATGGTGCCAGCCTTCTTGTCCGCTAAGTACTTCGGACAGTTGCGCTTCCAGTGACCCTTGTCCTTGCAATAGAAGCACTCAGTTTCTGGCTTAGGTCCAGACTTGAGCTTCTTCTCAGCAGGGGCAACGCGTTTGCCACCTCCTTTCTTGAAGGGCTTCTTTGCACCTTTACCTTTCTTAAAGGAGGGCTTGTTGACCATCAACACATGATTATCCTTCTTGATGTCCACTTCCGCAGCCTTCAGCTTTGCGAAGAGCTCGGTGATCGTATCAGTGGAACCAATCTGATTATGAGTCACTACAAAACTTTTGTAGCTGGGAGGGAGTGATTGCAGAACCCTGTCAATCTTGAGCTCCTCTGGAATCTTGCAGTCCAGTTGCTCAAGGCGTTGAGTGTAGCCCGACATCTTTATGGCGTGCTCACTAACGGAACTCCCTTCCTCCATCTTGCAGTTAAAGAACTTCTCAGAGATCTCATATCTCTCAGAACGGGCCTGAGTCTGAAACATGGTTTTCAGCTCTTCGAGAATCTCAAAGGGCCCGGGATAGTTTTCAAAACGATTTTGAAGTTCCGGTTCCATAGCAAACAACATGGTGCTCTTAATCACACCATAATCATCTTTGCGCGACTGATAGACAGCTTTCTCATCAGCCGACGCAGTTGCAGCAGGGGGGTCACCTAACGCTTTCCCAAGGACATAGTCCTTTTGTCCGCCAGACAGAATGATTATTAGATTGCGGAACCAGTTGGTGAAGTTAGACCCATTTTTTCTAAGCTTTTCTTTCTCAGCAAAAACGTTGAAGTTGAAGTTGGACTTGGCCATGTGATCTACAGTATTTGCAAGTACAATTTAGACTATGTTCATGATAAATAGTTCAACTTAATCAAATTACTAGATGAACTCCCACTAAATTCAACATCCCTCAAGTTGCTTAGTGAACACGATCCAAATTCACCACACCTAATCCGATCTTCACGAGAAGAGATGTGGCTTCAATGGTGGACAACGAAGTGTCGATCATATCATTCATATGACTCATGCTTAACCTTTCGGTTCATGTGTTCTGAGGCCATGTCTGTACATGCTAGGCTCGTCAAGTCAAACCCAAGTATTTCCGCGTGTGCAAAACTGGCTTGCACCCGTTGTATGTGAGCGTAGAGTCTATAGCACCCGATCATCACGTGATGCTTGGACATGACGAACTTTCGCAACGGTGCATACATGGGGAGAACACAGTTTTATCTTGATCTTTAAGTGAGGAATCATCTTATAATGCTACCGTCGCGATCTAAGCATAATAAGATACATAAAAGGATAAACATCACATGCATATAACTTTATGTGACATGGTATAGCCAATCTTCGCGCAATGATCTCCATCTTGTGCGTTCCGGCATGATCTCCATCACTTCACCATGATTGCCTCCACCACGAATAGCAACTACAACTATTGCTAACTACTTAGCGATAAAGTAAAGCTATTACATGGCGTATAAGAAGTTGACTCGCAGGTCATACACAATTATAAAGACAACCATATGGCTCCTGCCGGTTGTGTACTCATCGACATGCAAGTCGTGAAACATTACAAAACATGATCATCGCATACAATATACACATCACATCTTGGGTCATACCATATCACAGAAAACACTCCCTGCAAAAACAAGTTAGACGCCTCTACTTTGTTGTTGCATGTTTTACGTGGCTCATGGGAGTAGATGCTAAGAACGATTCTTACCTACGGAAAGCCACAATGGTGATATTATGGTTGCCAAACTCCGGTGTTAATCCCATGACAACTATAGTGAGAGAAACTGACATCCACCAGCCGCATGTGTGGTACAAGCCACACGTCAAGTGCGGAGCCGGTCTCGCGAACGACGTCGCGTAAGGTTGGCCTGGACCGCTTCAATCTCACTATCCCGCGTCATAAGAAGAACACAAACAAGAGGTTTGCAACAGAAAACATCAACGCCCGCAACAACCATGTTGCGTTCTACTCGTGAATCACATCTACGCATAGATCTAGCTCTGATACCACTGAAGGGTTTCGCAGCATAGTAAATCAAAATTTTCTACGGAAGCGAACAGAGGGAAAGCCAAGATCTAATCTAGGAGATACAAACAACGAGAGAGATTGGATTAGATCTTCATACCCTTGAAGATTCGCACAGCGGAACGTTCGTCGGAACGTGGGTGATGTAGTCGTACTCGCTTCTCCTCCTCGCGATCCGATCCGATCTAGCACCACAAGTAGCGGTGCCTCCGTGAGATGCACACGTGCAGCACCTCGACGTCTCCTCCTTCCTCGGACCAGCAAGTATGGTGGAGATATGGATTGGATCTACAACACGACGGCGCGGTGTATATGGTGGAGAATTTCTGCAGCAGGGCTTCGCCTACAAACAGTCGGGAGGGAGAGAGGAGGGCAGCAGGGTACCTAGGGTTTGGAGGAAGGTGTGTGAGGTTATGAGAGGGGGCGCACCAGCCCTCTATATATAGAGGGGGGGTGCGGCCAGCCCTAGCCTCTCCTCCAAGCCTATCTCTAGTTTAAACAATTTAAACTCTCCCTTATCTAGAAATCCTATCTTATCTTATCTCTAGTTTAAACGATTTAAACTCTCTAGGATCGGTTGGGCCCTATGGGGCCTTGTGCCCCTGGCCCAATGCGGCCAGGACACTCCCTCATAGGCCCATGCCCCCTCTCGGAAGGTGGGACCACGTTGGCCCCCTTCCGGAAGGTTCTAGAAGCTTCCGGTACAATACCGATTAACCCGGAACAATTCCGAACTCCAAAAACTGCACTGCCTTATATGAATCTTATTCTCCGGACCATTCCGGAACCTCTCGTGATGTCCCGGATCCCATCCGAGACTCCGAACAAAAAATTCATAAACCAATTATCCAATCTATCCTAGCGTCGAGACACGTTAAGTGTGTGACCCTGCGGGTTCGAGAATATGCAGACATGATCTTCTATCAATAATCAACAGCGGGGTCTGGGCACCCATATTGACTCCCACACATTCATCGATGATCATATCGGATGAACCACGATGCCAGGATTCAATCTATCCCATATATATATTCCCTTCGTCTCGCGATATTTTACTTGCCCGAGATTCGATCGTCGGTATCGTCATACCTAGTTCAATCTCGTTCACAGCAAGTACTTTACTCGTTCCGTAATCCGATATCACTTTGTGATTAACTCCTTAACCACATGCTTGCAAGCGGTGTTGATATCGATTACCGAGTGGGCCCGAAGTATATCTCTCCGACTTGGGAGGGACAAATCCCATCTCGATACATACAACCCAACAGATACTTTCCGATTACCTGAGAGACACCTTTATGATCACCCTCTCATAGGATGACGTTTGATGACCTCAAAGCTTTCTTCCGATACCAGGGAGTTGTATTATCTCATGGTCTAAGGAATACAATATTTGACATAAGAAAAACTTCACAAAGACGAACACGATGACACGATCTAATTGCTTCGCTTAGTTTGGGTCTATCCACCATATCATTCTCCAATGATATGATCTCATTATCAATTGACGACTCATGTCTATGGTTAGGAAACCTTAACCATCATTGATCAATGAGCTAGTCCATAGAGGCGTACTAGGGACACGGTGTTGTTCACAAACCACACAAGTATTAAAGTTTCCGCTTAATACAATTCTAGCATGAAATATAAACTTTATCATGAACAAGAATTATAATAATAACATCTTTATTATTGCCTCTAGGGCATAATTCCAACAGTCTCCCACTTGCACTAGAGTCAATAATCTAGTTTACATCTGGCAACAATCTCACACCCATGGCACTGAGGTGCTGATCATGTTTTACACGTGGGAGAGGTTTAGTCAATGGATCTGCGACATTCAGATCTGTATGTACTTTGCTAATCTTCAGATCTCCATCTGCTATATAATCTCGGATTATATGAAACTTGCGGTTGATATGCTTGGTCTTTGGATGATATCTTGGTTCCTTAGCGAGTGCTATGGCGCCAGTGTTGTCACACAATATCTCCAGTGGGTCCAATGCACTTGGAACCACGCCAAGCTCAGTGATGAAGTTCCTGATCCAAACTCCTTCACTTGACGCTTCTGAAGCAGCCATGTATTCCGCTTCTACTGTAGATCCCGCGATCACGCTTTGCTTGCAGCTTCTCCAGCTCACAGCTCCTCCATTCAAAATATACACATATCCTGTCTGAGATTTACAATAATCCTTGTCGGTGTCGAAACTAGCATCGACGTAACCTTTTACGATGAGCTATTCATCACCCCCATAGACTAAGAACATTTCTTTAGTCCTATTTAGGTACCTTAGGATGTTCTTCACGGCTGTCCAGTGTTCCACTCCTGGATCACTTTGATATCTGCTCGTCAAACTAAGAGCATTGGACACATCCGGTCTAGTACACAGCATGGCATACATGATGGAACCTATGGCCGAGGCATAAGGCACTTTGCTCATAGCTTCCCTATCATTTACCGTAGCTGGACACTGAGCCTTGCTCAATATCTTACCTGACAACATAGGCACTGAACCTTTCAATGCCTTATCCATTCTGAACCTTTTCAGAACTTTGTTTAGGTATGTACTCTGGCTTAAAGCTATCAGGCGTCTTTGTCTATCTCTATAGATTTTTATGCCCAATATATAAGCAGCTTCACCTAGGTCTTTCATTGAAAAACACTTGTTCAAATAACTCTTCACATCGTTAAGCATGTTGATGTCATTTCCAATAATCAATATGTCATCCACATATAGTACCAGAAACGTCACCGAGCTCCCACTCACTTTCTTGTAGATGCAAGCTTCGTAGCAATTTGGAACAAATCCAAAGCTCTTGATCACTTGATCAAAACGAAGGTTCCAACTCCGAGATGCTTGCTTCAGTCCATAAATGGAACGCTGAAGTTTGCATACTTTATCAGCATCCTTAGGATCGACAAAACCTTCGGGTTGCATCATATACAACTCTTCATCAATGTTGCCATTGAGGAAAGCAGTCTTGACATCCATTTGCCATATTTCATAATCATGAAACGCAGCAATTGCTAATAAAATCCGAATGGACTTAAACATCGCTACGGGAGAGAAAGTCTCATCGTAGTCAACACCTTGAACTTGTCGAAAACCTTTTGCGACAAGCCGTGCTTTATAGACGGTAACATTACCATCCGTGTCCGTTTTCTTCTTGAAGATCCATTTGCACTCAACGGCCTTTCGGTCGCTAGGAGGGTCCACCAAAGTCCATACTTGGTTTTCGCTCATGGATCCCAATTCGGATTTCATGGCTTCTAGCCATTTCTCAGAGTCTGGGCTCATCATCGCTTCCTCATAGTTCGTAGGTTCACTGTCTTCTACTAACAAGACAGTCAAGACAGGGTTGCCGTACCACTCAGGAGGGGCACGCGACCTTGTCGACCTGCGACGTTCAGTAGCAGCATCGTCCAAAGCTTCATGATCCTTATCATTAGCTTCCTCTATTGTTGGTGCAGGCGGCACTGGAACAATTTCAGGTGCTGCGCTACTCTCCAATTCAAGAGAAGGTTCAACAACCTCGTCTAGCTCTACTTTCCTCCCACTCACTTCTTTCGAGAGAAACTCCTTCTCAAGAAAGGAACCGTTCTTTGCGACAAACACTTTGCCTTCGGTTCTGTGATAGAAGGTATACCCAATAGTTTCCTTAGGGTATCCTATGAAGATGCATTTCTCCGCTTTGGGTTCGAGCTTGTCGGGCATCAACTTCTTGACGTAAGCTTCGCATCCCCAAACTTTAAGAAACGACAACTTAGGTTTAGCACCAAACCACAGTTCATACGGTGTCGTCTCAACGGATTTAGATGGAGCCCTATTTAAAGTGAATGCAGCGGTTTCTAATGCATAACCCCAAAATGATAACGGCAAATCAGTAAGAGACATCATCGATCAGACCATATCTAATAGGGTTCGATTTCGGCGTTCAGACACACCATTGCGCTGTGGTGTTCCGGGTGGCGTGAGTTGTGAAACGATTCCACTTGATTTGAGATGCGTGAGAAAATCATAACTCAAATATTCGCCCCCACGATCGGATCGTAGAAACTTAATCTTTCTGTTACGATGGTTCTCCACTTCATTCTGAAATTCTTTGAAATTTTCAAACGTTTCAGATTTATGTTTCATTAAATAGATATACCCATATCTACTTAAGTCATCGGTAAAAGTGAGAAAATAGCGATATCCACCGCGCGTCGAAACACTCATCGGTCCGCATACATCGGTATGTATGATTTCCAACAAGTGCGTTGCTCGCTCCATCATACCGGAGAACGGGGTTTTGATCATCTTGCCCATGAGGCATGGTTCGCATGTGTCAAATGATTCAAAATCAAGACACTCCAAAAGTCCATCAGAATGGAGTTTCTTCATGCGCTTTACACCAATATGACCTAGACGACAGTGCCACAAATAAGTAGTATTATCACTATCTACTTTGCATCTCTTAGCCTCAATGTTATGGATGTGTGTTTCATCCCTTTATAGATTTAGAAGAAATAAACCATTCACAAGAGGTGCATGACCATAAAAGATGTTACTCATATAAATAGAACAACCATTATTCTCCGATTTAAATGAATAACCGTCTTGCAATAAACACGATCCAGAAATAATGTTCATGCTCAACGCAGGCACATAATAACATTTATTAAGGTTTAAAACTAATCCCGAAGGTAAAACTAAGGAGAGCGTGCCGACGGCCATCACATCAACTCTTGATCCGTTGCCAACGCGCATCGTCACCTCATCCCTCGCAAGCCGCCGTCTATTCCGTAGCTCCTGTTTCGAGTTACAAATATTAGCAACTGAACCGGTATCAAATACCCAGGCACTACAACGAGGGCTAGTAAGGAAAACATCAATAACATGTATATCAAATATACCTTTGATGGTGCCAGCCTTCTTGTCCGCTAAGTACTTCGGACAGTTGCGCTTCCAGTGACCCTTGTCCTTGCAATAGAAGCACTCAGTTTCTGGCTTAGGTCCAGACTTGAGCTTCTTCTCAGCAGGGGCAACGCGTTTGCCGCCTCCTTTCTTGAAGGGCTTCTTTGCACCTTTACCTTTCTTAAAGGAGGGCTTGTTGACCATCAACACATGATTATCCTTCTTGATGTCCACTTCCGCAGCCTTCAGCTTTGCGAAGAGCTCGGTGATCGTATCAGTGGAACCAATCTGATTATGAGTCACTACAAAACTTTTGTAGCTGGGAGGGAGTGATTGCAGAACCCTGTCAATCTTGAGCTCCTCTGGAATCTTGCAGTCCAGTTGCTCAAGGCGTTGAGTGTAGCCCGACATCTTTATGGCGTGCTCACTAACGGAACTCCCTTCCTCCATCTTGCAGTTAAAGAACTTCTCAGAGATCTCATATCTCTCAGAACGGGCCTGAGTCTGAAACATGGTTTTCAGCTCTTCGAGAATCTCAAAGGGCCCGGGATAGTTTTCAAAACGATTTTGAAGTTCCGGTTCCATAGCAAACAACATGGTGCTCTTAATCACACCATAATCATCTTTGCGCGACTGATAGACAGCTTTCTCATCAGCCGACGCAGTTGCAGCAGGGGGTTCACCTAACGCTTTCCCAAGGACATAGTCCTTTTGTCCGCCAGACAGAATGATTATTAGATTGCGGAACCAGTTGGTGAAGTTAGACCCATTGTTTCTAAGCTTTTCTTTCTCAGCAAAAACGTTGAAGTTGAAGTTGGACTTGGCCATGTGATCTACAGTATTTGCAAGTACAATTTAGACTATGTTCATGATAAATAGTTCAACTTAATCAAATTACTAGATGAACTCCCACTAAATTCAACATCCCTCAAGTTGCTTAGTGAACACGATCCAAATTCACCACACCTAATCCGATCTTCACGAGAAGAGATGTGGCTTCAATGGTGGACAACGAAGTGTCGATCATATCATTCATATGACTCATGCTTAACCTTTCGGTTCATGTGTTCTGAGGCCATGTCTGTACATGCTAGGCTCGTCAAGTCAAACCCAAGTATTTCCGCGTGTGCAAAACTGGCTTGCACCCGTTGTATGTGAGCGTAGAGTCTATAGCACCCGATCATCACGTGATGCTTGGACACGACGAACTTTCGCAACGGTGCATACATGGGGAGAACACAGTTTTATCTTGATCTTTAAGTGAGGAATCATCTTATAATGCTACCGTCGCGATCTAAGCATAATAAGATACATAAAAGGATAAACATCACATGCATATAACTTTATGTGACATGGTATAGCCAATCTTCGCGCAATGATCTCCATCTTGTGCGTTCCGGCATGATCTCCATCACTTCACCATGATTGCCTCCACCACGAATAGCAACTACAACTATTGCTAACTACTTAGCGATAAAGTAAAGCTATTACATGGCGTATAAGAAGTTGACTCGCAGGTCATACACAATTATAAAGACAACCATATGGCTCCTGCCGGTTGTGTACTCATCGACATGCAAGTCGTGAAACATTACAAAACATGATCATCGCATACAATATACACATCACATCTTGGGCCATACCATATCACAGAAAACACTCCCTGCAAAAACAAGTTAGACGCCTCTACTTTGTTGTTGCATGTTTTACGTGGCTCATGGGAGTAGATGCTAAGAACGATTCTTACCTACGGAAAGCCACAACGGTGATATTATGGTTGCCAAACTCCGGTGTTAATCCCATGACAACTATAGTGAGCGAAACTGACATCCACCAGCCGCATGTGTGGTACAAGCCACACGTCAAGTGCGGAGCCGGTCTCGCGAACGACGTCGCGTAAGGTTGGCCTGGACCGCTTCAATCTCACTATCCCGCGTCATAAGAAGAACACAAACAAGAGGTTTGCAACAGAAAACATCAACGCCCGCAACAACCATGTTGCGTTCTACTCGTGAATCACATCTACGCATAGATCTAGCTCTGATACCACTGAAGGGTTTCGCAGCATAGTAAATCAAAATTTTCTACGGAAGCGAACAGAGGGAAAGCCAAGATCTAATCTAGGAGATACAAACAACGAGAGAGATTGGATTAGATCTTCATACCCTTGAAGATTCGCACAGCGGAACGTTCGTTGGAACGTGGGTGATGTAGTCGTACTCGCTTCTCCTCCTCGCGATCCGATCCGATCTAGCACCACAAGTGGCGGTGCCTCCGTGAGATGCACACGTGCAGCACCTCGACGTCTCCTCCTTCCTCGGACCAGCAAGTATGGTGGAGAGATGGATTGGATCTACAACACGACAGCGTGGTGTATATGGTGGAAAATTTCTGTAGCAGGGCTTCGCCTACAAACAGTCGGGAGGGAGAGAGGAGGGCAGCAGGGTAACTAGGGTTTGGAGGAAGGTGTGTGAGGTTATGAGAGGGGGAGCACCAGCCCTCTATATATAGAGGGGGGTGCGGCCAGCCCTAGCCTCTCCTCCAAGCCTATCTCTAGTTTAAACAATTTAAACTCTCCCTTATCTAGAAATCCTATCTTATCTTATCTCTAGTTTAAACGATTTAAACTCTCTAGGATCGGCTGGGCCCTATGGGGCCTTGTGCCCCTGGCCCAATGCGGCCAGGACACTCCCTCATAGGCCCATGCCCCCTCTCGGAAGGTGGGACCACGTTGGCCCCCTTCCGGAAGGTTCTAGAAGCTTTCGGTACAATACCGATTAACCCGGAACAATTCTGAACTCCAAAAACTGCACTGCCTTATATGAATCTTATTCTCCGGACCATTCCGGAACCTCTCGTGATGTCCCGGATCCCATCCGAGACTCCGAACAAAAAATTCATAAACCAATTATCCAATCTATCCTAGCGTCGAGACACGTTAAGTGTGTGACCCTGCGAGTTCGAGAATATGCAGACATGATCTTCTATCAATAATCAACAGCGGGGTCTGGGCACCCATATTGACTCCCACACATTCATCGATGATCATATCGGATGAACCACGATGCCAGGATTCAATCAATCCCATATATATATTCCCTTCGTCTCGCGATATTTTACTTGCCCGAGATTCGATCGTCGGTATCGTCATACCTAGTTCAATCTCGTTCACAGCAAGTACTTTACTCGTTCCGTAATCCGATATCACTTTGTGATTAACTCCTTAACCACATGCTTGCAAGCGGTGTTGATATCGATTACCGAGTGGGCCCGAAGTATATCTCTTCGACTTGGGAGGGACAAATCCCATCTCGATACATACAACCCAACAGATACTTTCCGATTACCTGAGAGACACCTTTATGATCACCCTCTCATAGGATGACGTTTGATGACCTCAAAGCTTTCTTCCGATACCAGGGAGTTGTATTATCTCATGGTCTAAGGAATACAATATTTGACATAAGAAAAACTTCACAAAGACGAACACGATGACACGATCTAATTGCTTCGCTTAGTTTGGGTCTATCCACCATATCATTCTCCAATGATATGATCTCATTATCAATTGACAACTCATGTCTATGGTTAGGAAACCTTAACCATCATTGATCAATGAGCTAGTCCATAGAGGCGTACTAGGGACACGGTGTTGTTCACAAACCACACAAGTATTAAAGTTTCCGCTTAATACAATTCTAGCATGGAATATAAACTTTATCATGAACAAGAATTATAATAATAACATCTTTATTATTGCCTCTAGGGCATAATTCCAACAGTAGTAGCATCATGTAAAAAATACCCAAATTTAGCATCGGCATACCTAGGTGTTTTTTAACAAGAATCGATCCCCAAGGACCTAGGTTGCTTATATTTCAGCGGTGGGATTACAACTTGCTAGAAGGTCCAAAACGAAAGAGATAATAGAACCAGGACCTGCACTCTTTCACAAAGGACCCCAAAGAGAAAAATTAAACAGCAATAGAGTCATTGGAGCCCTTCTCCACCGCAACATCATGACGAGCTCGACGGCCAGAGCAGCGATGCCATCACCGAGGACGAACCACATGGGATAGGACCTATGGTGGATCTCCGGACGGAGTTGTAAAGCCTCCAAGATGGCCTATCGCTAGGAGGTTGAAACGCCACTTGATCCTGGCCTTGGAGATCCGCCAACCGGCCGAGCAAAGGCAAGACGGGCCTCGCCGTCCCACGTCCTCTACTGGTGAACTCTAGATCGAAGGAACAAGAGATCCTACTGCGCAAGTAGATGTCGAACATCACCCCCGCCTCTCATATCCTCCATCACCTTGTTGGGAAGAGAATATAAATGATCCATGATTCAGCGCCAACTGCAGAGCCGAAAGGCTCCAGATTCACATCTAGAAGCCAAGCAATGAGCTTATTGACAAAGATGTCAACGATGCCTCCCTTCTCTGCCTCCGTCTCCAACCATAGGATCACCAGGAGGAAGAAGAAACCCATCAAACATCGGACATGTCCCGCGAGAAATGGTGAAGCACTCCAGACTGTCATAAAGCCAGATAGAAACTGAAACCCTAGAGCTAGAATTATTCTACTAATGTACATGGGAGGGCCCCTCGCCTGTCTCGACGCCACCTATCTCTAGATAAGAGAGGGGAGGGGCCTGGCGGCCTTAGATCTAGCGAAGGGCAAGGAGAGCAGGATGGGGTAGTAACATGATGTGGATTAGGTGGTTAATTATAACACCAGAACCAACCAATATTATAACATTTCAGCAACTTGAGTGGGGAAGTAAGTATTAATATTTCTAAATATTATAAGCGATGTAGTGTCATGCCTTCTTAGAACGCTTCTCACATTTGTGTGACAAAAAACATCTTCAATGTTGTTTTCATTCATTAGGAGGAGTAAAAGAGTACAAGCAACTCAAAAAGGGGGAAAGGAAAGGGGTAGAAGCTCAACCTTTTTTACAATCAATACCATATATATTTATCATAGCAAATAGTATATGGTAAAGATACATGAGATATCTTCAGTAATTACAAATTAAACTGTAAAATAAACTATCCAATCTTCGAGATTTTCAAACTCTTTCTTTTTCCATGATACAAACTTGTGATATTCCGAAGACAACCACATAAAAAAGACATTGTTATCAAACCACAAAACTATAAATACCAACGAGGGTGCTCCCATAATTTTAATTCCAGACGTAGTGCCAAGGATACGTGTACATGCGTAGCCATTAGAGTAATCAACCAACATCGACAAGAGTACCAACACCAGTATTCCGGGGAAGACGAGACGAACTACCTTATTGACGTCGCTGGGAAGTCAAGCGTACGGATCACCATTGTCGAGATGTGGCAGCTGGAAAATATATTGCAAGAACAAACCTCCTCACGAAAACCAACAACAACCATCCAATATCGCTCGGTGAAGGAAGATCTGAAAAACCATACCTATAGAAATTTGATCTTCCAACACCACCATTGACGTTGAGAAGAAACTCACGTCATCAAATGGAGGGCCGGAGAACACTCATTGAGACGATTCCATCTACATCGACATGGACATCGAAAAGGAGCAGCAAAACCCTAATTTAATTTATTGAAAATACTACTTGTATCAAAGACTCAACACATAGATCGGTTCCCTAGTCCTCCCGGTGTCGGTGAGGCCAGCCGGAGGAGGGGGAATCGACTATGGAGGAGGCGGAGGGTGGAGGCGGCTAGGTTTAGAAAAGAGAGAGGCGATAAGACAAACCGTTTGACATCTTAAATCTCAACCTCTTCAAGAGAGAAGAGGAGAGAACGACAACAACACACCATACCTATACATAGCTACAAAAAGGAGAGGAGGGGATACAAGGTCAGCATCAAAGTCATGATTTAAATGACAAGGACACTGTACGAGTCGGCCCCACGTCTCATCTTTCTCTAACCAGTGCGCCAAACGACATGGTTGTGTGTTTTTCGATCGCCACTCGGCGTGACTAGTCAAATAGAGTGAGGGCATGGGTAGGAAGAAGGTGATCGAGGGGTCGATTAAGGTCTCGCTAACCTGTCTTCCAATGAGGTCACCATCACCTCCGAATCTTGACCGAACATCAGGAGAAATCAGCAAACCTAGATGGAGAACGACGATGGCCGAGCACCAAGACATCGAAAATACGACGCCCCAAAGGGGGTAGCGATGTCGCTAACGATGTCGTCCTATCCAGGAACTGGATCTAGGATTTCGCCCGAGCACACATAAGTTGGATGGAATGTGAAGCTTCCTGACACTGCCTCTAACGAGGAAGAAGATGCCCAATGGAATCACCGTCATTGGTGCTGGAAAGGACCATCACCGAGTTTTTACCCGAAGCAAGCATACCACACCAGCCTAGAAGCCAACATCAGCCATTGCCGATGACTTCTTCGGGGATGTGGGAGATGGAGGCAAGTTACCGGTGAATAGAAGACGTAGTTATTGCTTGAGTTCTGAAGCCCAGACCGTAGTGATGCAGTGGCCCTAGCGTCAACGACCCTCGACACGCCATCAACGAGGACCGACGGCAGACATCATCACAACCACGCTGGAGGAGCGACGAGGGAAGGCGGTTGGCCCCAGGGAGACCGACCTTATCGGACGCCAGCAGGGACCATGAGGCCAGCGACCGGGAACTGGAATTATAACTCAAAATTCACGATAAACTACTCGTTTAGCTTGTTAAACTTGTTCAAATACATACTTTAAAAAAATCATAGGCGAGACTCAAACTGCTAATATTTCTTGTACCTATATAGTGTAGAGCTACTATATACTATCATTGTTCTAGTTCCGAATTAGTAGGAGAATTACTAATATATCTTATATGTGCTCATGTTCGTAATTTATAACGAGAACGCCAGAATTGCACATGAGGAGGGAGGCGACTAGCGGACGCGGCATGTGGGAGGACGCTTCAACTTTGCTACGCAGAGGAGATATGATAGGGTGGAGGAGCTTCAGAAACATGGGGTTGGAGCTTCACTAGAGAGTCGACGTAGCGGCTTAGCCAGCGGGAGGTCGACAACACCAGAGCTACGCATGAGAAGGGAGGCGGCTAGCGGGCGCGTCATGGGGGAGGACGCAACAACTTCGTTGGGCAGAGGAGAGATGGTAGGGGTAGAGGAGCTTCAGAAACATGAAGCAGGAGCTTCACTAGAGAGCCGACGCAATGGCTCGGCAGGATCATGCCGCCACCAATGTTATGCAGGATTTGCCTAGCAGTGCTCATCGACAATGATGAGGGGGCTCGGAGGACGCGGCGGGAGGAGGGGTGGGGAGGGGGGGGATATTGGGGTGGAGCTAGGGTTCCGCAACTTGTGACTCGATGAAAAATTAATTGTAATTCCTTTTTTAGTGAAGATCATTTGCATAGTCTGCTGCATATCCTTATGAGTTTCCACCTTCAGTCTCTTCAAACTTCTCCTCCATTATTTAAATTCCTCGAGAGTCAGACTTCTATCTAAGGTCAGCAGACATTTAGTTTAAATAATGGGCAGTAACACATATACTACTCTTCTTTGAAAACAATCATATGCAAGAGGCTTGTCATTATGGGTGTCCAAAAGACGTCCCATCAGCTTTTCTAAACATCGAGACTTCCGTCAAATTCCCCTCCTCACATTGTCCAAATCTGGACGACCGAGCTACAACGTCCAAACCACCACCCCTCGCCCGCGTGCTCGCTCCCGCCCCGTTCCGGAGCAGACCAGGAGGACGCCCGCGCCACTCCCGATAGCTCGCTGCCACGCGTCTGCCTGCCGTCGTGATGTATGTAACCGTTTCTCCTCGATTTGCAGAGTGATGGTGAGGGGGAGAGATGGCGGGGGCGAAATCGGTGCAGTAGACGAGTCCGGCCGCCGTCGCGGCCCTCGGTACCGGATCAGTTAGGGGAGAGGGCGGGGGTAGCACACCTGGCTGCTGGGAGGAGGAGGGGCAGGGGGGGACGGCGCCGCGTCGGTGTTGGGCCGCCGCTGGGGCGCTGAGCAGAGGATGCGTACGTCTCCTACCCGCGCTCCGTCGCCGGCGAGCACTCGTACGTCTCCTGCAGCTCCGGGGCTGGGTTGAGGGGGATCAGGGCTGGGCTGCCCGCGTTTGCTGGTGATTGGTACTGAATTTTGGGATAGATAGTGAAGAAGATAGGGATATTTTGCTGCTGACGCGCTGTGGTGGCGTGTGAGGCTGGGCTGCTTGGTGCTACTGCTACTGAATTTTTGTGCTATATACTTAGAACTGAATTTTGGTGTTGCTGATAGCTGTTAACTTGCACTGACTTTTGAGATGATGCTAACTGAATGTGGTGTTTCTATCGATTATTTGCAGATGGAAGGAGGCCAAAGTTATCTGGACTTGTTGCAAAAAAGCGGTTGAATCGGTAGTTATAAGATATATAGAAGAGAGAATATATATGCCCTGCATATACACAGCTGCTGGAAATCTGGGAGTGTCTGGAAGAGAAATCCTTTTAGACTGCCGTCTATATGGGCATATAGACACCCTCATTTGGACAAGCGGCTAGGGATACTCTGATGGCAGCATATATGATACAATTTGCCTTTGTTTGATGGGTCAAACACCTGTTCTTTTAAATTTATGCAGTGTTGCTTGCTGAAGCTTCCCATTGACCGTTGAAGATCATCGAGTCAGCAACTGTATAACTCATTTGACCTCAAAATACTATCTACCCAGTGAGAGGCTTTGGACCAGTTTTTGTTAGTTCGCGCTTCACAATGGATGCGCTCATTTCTGCAGTTCTTGGCGATCTTGCCAGCAGAGCCATATCCTTCGTGGTTGAGAAAAGTCGAGAACCGAGAACCGCAGAAAAAGACCTGCAGAGGCTGCAGCAGCTACTTCTGAGGTTACGAGCCGTCGTCGAGGAAGCCGAGGGCCGGCACGTCACAAACCGAGGGATGATCCGTCAGGTTAGCATGATGATAAAGAAAATGTTCAAAGGGTACTACCTTCTTGACAGCATCAAGTGCAGAGAGAAAGAGACCGATGAGGAGGAGGTGAGTCTCTGCTCGTTTGTCCAATCCAAGTTTAATCCAGCTAAGCGCTTTCGCTGCCTTTCTAGTGACAGTCAAATTGAGAGCATAGTAGTTGGTAGAGACAGCGCTAAGGAGCTGAAACAGGTTGTTCTTGTTCTAGAAAACATGGTTGCTGATATGAAGGAGTTTGCAATATTTCTGATGAGCTACCCACGCATGTGCCGTCAACCATATGGCGCATATTTATATTTGGACAAGTATATGTTTGGTCGCCAAATGGAGAGGGAACAAGTCATTAGCTTCTTGCTACGAGATGAGCCTGTAGGGGGTGGAAATTTGGGTGTCCTACCAATTGTTGGTCCTGGACTTGTTGGGAAGAGCACTCTTGTGGAACATGTTTGTGATGATGAGCGTGTGCGCAATCACTTCTCCTTGATCTTGCTCTACAGTGGTAACGACCTTGAGGATGAAACGGTGATGACTTTTAGAGATCATTGTGTGATAAAGCATCAGAATATTGCCTCGGGTGAAGGAAGGTCGTTGGTTGTAATTGAACTGTCAGGGGATGTGGATGAAGGGGCATGGAAGAGGTTGCTGCACACTTCTGAAAAATGCATGGCACATGGTAGCAAAATCATAATTACTAGCCGTTCAGAAAATATGGTCAGTGCCGGAACAACAGAAACCATCAAGTTGAAATGTTTGTCAAAAGAAGCTTACTGGTATTTCTTCAAGATGCTCGTGTTTGGTAGCACGGATCCGGAGGAGCGCCCAAAATTAACATTAATAGCCATGGAGCTAGCCATTGAGATGCGTGGGTCTTTCATATCCGCATATGTTGTTGCCGCCCTACTGAGAACAAATCTCAGTGCTCAGTTCTGGTCCAAGGTTCTCAGCCAGGTTAGGGCGTACACGCGGAAGAATACCTTGGAGTTCGGTGAATTTCCCAAGGATCATATGTCTCGGTACGTTTGGAGCATTGCTGAGACACTGCAAGGTTCTGATGATCGTGAGTTGTTTCTGATACATCATAGTCACCAAAAAGGGCCTGCTGCTCACGGTGAAGTTCCAAGGATAACAGTAGTGGATCTTCTATCCGGGACTTCTAGCACTAAGCCGCGGGGCAAGTTTGAGATCTGTTCCTGGAGATCCCTCATACCACCGTACTATAGCTACATATATTCTTGTGAGTTTGTGCGGCACAAGAAAACCACCCTGTAGTTCTCTTCTCATCTGCTCGATTAATTATATTTGGCTCACCAGATTTGCATGTATTAGACTTTCTTGTGTGCTTGTCTGAATGTTGGTGCTTGATCTGAGTTGATGTTGTTCTAGATCGATCAATCTTATATTGTAGTATACTGTAATTGGTACCCAGTAGCTCATCATGTAGTGATCTCTAAGAACTGATTGTGTTTGTAATCATGTGTATACTTTTCATCTCAAACACAAAGACCTTTGAACAAAATCCAGTCGATATCTTATATAGGATTGTTTTCCAACGACTTGAGAAGCATGTTTCCCATTATGCTGGTTAAGAGTGTCTTGCAGCGCCAAGTTTCCACCATGCTGACCTCTGAGTAGAAAACAGATACAGCTCTTTTTCTTCTGTCACCATAGGATGGCTCAGTAATGACTATGATTCTGAATTTTATAACACAGTTGCTTTGTGACCGTTGAATGTCAGTGTCACCAAGTGGTGGATCTTCTATTTGTGGGACATGGAGGTCGCTCATACCATCCTACTGCATCTATACAGCTCATTGTGAGTTTGTCCGGCACAATAGCAGTACCACAGCATAGAGTAAGATGAGAACTGCTCTTTGGTTCCGCACTGTGGTGACATTGCTTTGAGTTACTGGTGGTTCTCTTCTTATGTACTGACCATGCCTCGCCAGATTAGTAGATGAGACTCATTATTGCTTGCTGGTCTAAATGTTGGTGTTTTATTTATGTTTATCTGGTACGATACTTGATCTTTAATACATTACTAGAAGACTCTGTTTTCACTGACGACAGTTGAAAGAACAACGGTTGAAAGAACGGAAAAAAAAATGGAAACACGTGGCCTCAAGTTTCCACCATGTTGACCTCTAGATCAAACGCATGGAGTATATCTAAATCATTGGATGGATCAGCAAATATTAGGATAACCCTCGTTTTCCGACTTTGTTGGATGGGTCAGTAGACTAGGACTTTCCAACTACTTTTTTGATGATTACAGCACGTCCCTCTGAACCTTTCTGCTGATGTTTCCAAGACACCAAGTCAGAACCTCTTTCAGTCCTTCAACCTCAGAGCACCATCTATCAAGTGACGGGCTGTGAGGAGTTCATGTTCGTTCATGCTTCACGATGGAGGCAGTCATTTCTGGAGTTCTTGGTGAACTTGCCAGTAGAGCCATATCCTTCATAGCTGACAAGTGCCGCGAGGAGAAAATCACGGAGGAGGATCTGCAAAGGCTGCGCAGGCTGCTTTTGAGGATATCTACCATCGTCGAGGAGGCTGAGGGACGGCATGTCGAAAACCGGGTGATGGTCCGTCATGTTAGTACCATGAGAGAGCAAATGTTCAGAGGGTGCTACCTCCTCGACTACTTCAGTTGCAGAGAGAAGAAGACCGATCATGAGGAGGTTAGTAGCTTCTCGTTTGCTCAATCAAAATTTAATCCGGCTAAGCGCTTTCGCCGCCTAGTTAGCGACACTCGGATTGAGTGCACAGCAATCGGTAGTAAAGAAAACTGTAAGGAGTTGAAACGGGTTCTTCTTACCCTAGAAAGCATGGTTGATGATATGAAGGAGTTTGCTGTATTTCTCATGAGCTACCCTCGGATGTACCGCCAACCTTATGGCGCGTATTTATATTTGGACAAGTGTATGTTTGGTCGCCAAATGGAGAGGGAACAAGTCATTAGCTTCTTGCTACGAGCTGAGCCTCTAGTGGGTGGAAATTTTGGTGTCCTACCAATTATTGGTCCTGGATTTGTCGGGAAGAGCACTCTTGTGGAACATGTTTGTGAGGATGAGCGTGTGCGCAATCACTTCTCCTTGATCTTGCTCTACAGCGGAAACGACCTTAAGGATGAAACGGCGACGACTTTTAGAGATCATTGTGCGACCAAGCATCAAAATATTGCCTCAGGTGAAGAAAGGTCATTGGTTATCATTGAGCTCTTAGGGGATGTGGACGAAGGGGCATGGAAGAGGCTGCTGCGCACTTCTGAAAGATACATGGCACATGGTAGCAAAATCATAATCACTAGCCGTTCAGAGAAGATAGCTAGTGTAGGAACAACAGAAGCCATCAAGCTCAGTTGTTTGTCTAAAGAAGCTTATTGGTATTTCTTCAAGATGCTCGTGTTCGGTAGCACAGATACGGAAGAGCACCCAAAATTAACATTCATAGCGATGGAGCTAGCCCTTGATATGATGCCCATGTCTTTCATATCTGCTTATATTGTTGCCGCCTTACTAAGAGCAAATCGCAGTGCTCAGTTCTGGCGTAGGGTTCACATACACTTAAGGCAGTACTGCCAGAAGAATCTCTTACTGTTAGGTCAATATCCTGTGGACGAAGGTCAGCCTCGGTATATTTGGAGCATGACCAGAAAAGGTGAAGGTTATGAGGATGAGGATCTTAAGTTCTTGCTGGTAAATGGAGGCTACCAAAAAGGGCCTGCTTCTCGAAGCGAGGTTCCAAGGATATCAGTGATGGATCTTCTGTATGGGACCTGGGGCGCTATGCCGCGGGGAAAATTTGAGGTCTTGACCTGGAGGTCTCTCATACCACCGTACTACATCTACACAGCTGATTGCGAGTTTGTCCGAGGCGAAAGCAATACCACAGGATAGGGGAAGAGAGTGCTTTCTTTGGCACCGTGGTTCTCTTGTCTACTTTTCTTTTGCGAGTTTCTTGTCTTCTGACCATGGCTCTTAGACAAGACTTCCTTACCTGCTGGTCTAAATGTGGCTGTTTTATTTAAGTTGATCGGATCCTTACTTTCTGATTGTGTATGTAATCATTTGTACACTCTTCAATTCAATATATAGACAAAACAATCTGGTTCATAATTATGCATCCCTATTTCCACTTTCCCCAAAAATGATAGTATGCTTTTTTGAAAAGGAGAAAATACTCAAGACCTCTGCATCGGTCAATGCACAAAACCATATATTATTAGGCTTTTATGACCCACACTACTTTAAGCCAAAATTCAATATGTGCCACTACTTTTCTTTGAATTGGAAAAACACCACTAACTTTGGCGATGTTAGTTGCATTTACACCACTGGATGCACTTGATGTCGTATGTTTGACTCATCTTTTTACATGTGGATTCCACCGTGCTTAGAGTGTTATCCTTATAGGCGGGGCACCACTTCGTACGATAACCCACATCCCAGGTTCGAGGATTTGATTTCTCATTTTTTTGCAATCTCCTATTTTTCTCGCTCCCCTACTCTACTTTGGCCGCCACCACCATTTTGTCGCCCACCGCCATGCACCTCTAGACTTTCCCTTAGCCTGTTTTCCACCGCGGTCGCCTCGCCGCTCTCTTGCCATCCCTCCTGGTCGTTGCCCCATGCCTTGATGTTTCCTAGCCGTTGTTGGACCTGCCAGCATGCCTCCCACGTTCTTCCTAGGCACGCCTTCCACGTTCGATGTGAATCAGATCCGGTTGCAGAGATGGATCATGTATGTATGGAGATCATAACATTCATCATTCTCCTCAGGTGATACTCAATCTATATCTCTCGAAGCTTCGTAGTATGGCTCGTAAGCTTAATTCCTCTATAATTAGCACAACTTTAAATATCTTTTTATTCTTGAAGATAGGTACTAATATACTTCTCCTCCACTCTTCGGGCATCTTATTTGACCAAAAATTGTGGTTGTGAAGCTTAGTTAGCTTTACTATAGCCACGTCCAAGTCATTTGCAAACCTCAATAGGGACATCATCGGGTGAAATGATCGGTATGCTCGACTAGAGGGGGTGAATAGGCGAAGGCGACTAACATTTTTTTACTTTCTTTAGCAATTTAGGCTTGACAAGAATATAGATTGTCTAGATATGCAACTAGGTGGACAATCCTATATGACATAATAAGTAAAGGTAAGGAATGAGATAACCGTGCAATGTAGACTCGGAGATGTATTCTCGTAGTTCCTTTCTTTTAAGGAGAAGTACGTCTATATTGGAGAGGTGTGGCGCCACAAAGGCCTCACCCTATTTTCCCATGAGCGTACCACCCATGGCGGGCTCATGATCCACTATGCGATGGCCTTGAAGGCGGCGACCGAAACCTTTACAAACTTGTTGAGGGAACCTCCACAACAACTTGGAGTTTTCCAATATGACCACAGAGCTTTACAACACCAAGTCCAAGCTCCGAGGATGACCACTTCCGTCTAAGGTTCTAAGAACACAAAAGTAACAAGTTCCACAATGAAATCAAGGGGAATCAAATTCCTTTGGTGAAGATATAGATCTAGGTATTCTCCCTCAAATCCTCCAAGGGCATCAACATTTGTTAGCTACAGAGAGATCTAGGGAATTTATTGCTCAACATTTATGGTGGAGAGAGTGTGGGAAGGGCATCCTCCTATAGGGGAAGAAAGGGGTCTTTTATAAGCCCCCACAAAATGTAACCATTGGCATAGTCGAGTGACCAGAAATTCTGGGGTAAGAAGGCTAGAACTTCTGGCCAGACCGGAAATATCACAATTTCCAACCTAAATGTCCAGAGCGCATCCGTGCCCCATCATAAGGCCACTACACCAGACCGGATATTGGTCCAGATATTTCACACGAGAACTTTGTGTGCGCAAGACGGAAATTCCGGGGAGCGCACACCGAAAATATTAGTCTAGAATTCGTGTGTGCTCTCCCTCGATAAAGTGACAATTGAAACATTCTGTGTTCTCTCTTCTCATTGACATGGGATGGTTGTGGGTGCAAGAGTAGTCTGTGTACGTGATGATTTCACCATTATCAACCATTGTGCAACCCCTTTTGATATTACAGTTTTCTACACTCGAACAAAACCCAAAAAGCTACAGAAACCTTGATGATCCTTTCACCTTTTTAGGGGTCTGCCACCTCTTGTGCTCTTCATGTAAAAAACCTACCACTTAACACACAATGAAGTTCAATTTTGTTGACCGCAAACACCCAAAACTCACTAAGGTAGGGAAGTGTTCTTTCAATCTCCCTCTTTTTTGGTGTTTGATGATAGCACATGGATTTGCATGGAATATATATGATAGAAGCAAAGAAACAAGGTTTACCAATAATAGACGGGCTCCCCTAGATGTGTGCACAATTTAAATTGCATTCGAATACAAGTACACACAACTAGGATCCACTGCCCCTACATTTTATAAGCATAACCACATGTGCGAGATAGCAAGATAAACAAGATATCACCAACTTGCTGATGACCCACAAGTATAGGGGGTGTATCACAGTATTTTCGATAAGTAAGAGTGTCGAACCCAACGAGGAGCAGAAGGTGCTGGCTAGTGGTATGGATCAGGAATTCTCTGCAAATACTTAGCAAACGGATTTTTAGGGGTTTTTGATAATGCAAGTAAACAAAGTACGAGTAAATAAAAGACAGTAGGAATAAATGCAGCAAGTGGCCCAATCCTTTATGCAGCAAAGGACAAGCCGGTTGTATTACTTAAGATGACCAAACGTTCTCGAGGACACATGGGAAGACTGTCAAGTGCTTTCGCTTCATATAGTTGATTAATCTTCTCTAGCTTGCTAAGTGTTGTGTGGGTGAACCTGTGCTAATGTACCGCCCCATCCAAGACTAATACATACTTGTGATTATATCCCTTGCAAACATCCGTAAGTACAAGAAAGTAATTAAAGTAGAACCTAACCACAACTTCAAAATCTAAGACCCTTACGTCCCTTGTGCAATGGTTTCCTAACGGGGGTTCAGGTTTCTGTCACTCCGGCAACCCCTACGATTAGTAGCCAAATACACAATGCATTCCCCTAGGCCCATATAGGTGAAGTGTCATGTAGTCGACGTTCACATGACACCACTAGAAGAAGTACACCACAACTTAAATAACAATCTATTGAATCTTTCTCAACACAACTCCACTACTAACAACAAGACTTCTCCCATGTCCTCAAGAACAAAACGAACTACTCACAAGACATCATATGGATCATGATCAGAGATGGAATAATGATGTATAACAATCTGAACATAAACAATAATTCAATGGTTCACTCAATACCATCAACTACAAAGAGTAATCAACACCGGGAAAGTTTCCCCTATGAACTAATGCAAGATTCAACTCAATTGTTACAGCAATATGGAGATGGTGATGAGGGTGCTGATGGTGATGATGATGGTGGTGATGATGATGATGATGATCCCGATGAAGTCCAGCTTGATGGTGGTGTTGATGGCGACGATCTCCCCTCTCCGGGAAGGAATTCCCCTGACAGAAATTTGTCTGCTAGAGAGATCTTTCTCTCTCGGTGTTTTCCGCCCCGCAGAGGCGGCGGAATCTTTCTGTGGTCGCTCCCCGAGTCTTAGGGTTTCGGGAGGTTGATATACGCCAGAGGGGAGAGGCTGGAGTGGGCCAGGGTGGCCACACCACCTCCAGGCGCGGCCTAGGGCTGCCCGCGCCAGGGGGTGGTGTACGCCCCCTATGGCCCATCTCCACTCTGTCTTCTGGCATCCTTAGTCTTCTGGAAAAATAGGATTTTCCGTATATTTTCCCGGACTTTAAGATCTTCACGAATTTTGCCTCCTAACAGCACCTTTTCCATCAGAATCCTGACTGCAGTGGTCCATGCTCCAAAAGTCATCAACCATGCAAAAACAGATGAAATAACATAAGTATCACCTCTCAATACAAAATATATCAATGAATAATAGTGAATTAAGACATAGAATAGTGATGCAAAATGGACGTATCAACTCCCCCCAAGCTTAGACTTTGCTTGTCCCCAAGCGAAACTGAGCTCAATAAACATGGCCTCAGGTTTATGGAGTGAAGAGTCAATAAAAGAATACGGACAAGAAGCATCACATACATCAAATGCATAGATCATAATAGAAGACAACTCACTATTATATAACTCAACTTGTAATAAGTAAAAGAAACACAATAAAGATGCATAAAGTGAATCATAATTGGTAATGGCAAACTTAGCTCTTGGTCGAAGAATAGTTGATAATTGCTGGAGTTCACAAATAGCTGGTTTTTCAAAAATAGCTTTCAAAGTAGTAAACATCAAGATAAGAGCAATGTGCAAGGCAAGGAACATAAGACATGATTGAATAAACCATCATATGAATGAATGAAACACAACAACTCAAAATACTTGTTGAGATAGAAGGGAGTAGGTTTACGGACTCAACTAAAAAGTAAAAGAAAGGCCCTTCAAAGAGGGAAGCAGGGATTGCAAGTCTCATAAAGAGCTCCCAAAAATTATGATACTTACTAGCTTTCAGCTCTCATTGCCCCTATCATAGGCATCTTTAGGTGATTAAGGTTAAAGTGATCAAATATGAGGATATGCATTGACAAGTTGTAAATTGAGAATCTCATGTCCCTTGAATACGAGGGCCGCTCCTCATGCTACTCAAGTTTAGTCACCGGTAAGTTCTTATCATCGTAAGCATATGTGTATCATTTAGAACCGCCAACGGGGTACCCCTTGCCCAATGATATGGAAGAATCCCCATATCAAAATGACAAGGCAAGCAGACAACAAGTATCTCAGCAATCTTCTTATTTACCATGGGAATATGGTGCTTTTCTCTCTCTTTCCTCTTTTCATAAAGTCTCTTTTTTTCTCTTTTTCTCAATCTCTATCTCTTTTTTTTATAAGAAGAATGCTTCATAGATACTCGTTATGGTTACGCTTCAGGTTTCCACCATGTCAACATGGATTAGACCAGCGGCCTAGGCGTTTCTCTAACACACATGCATAACTCCATGGACTTACAATCTCTCCTTTCATTTCACACCGACGACATCCATAGACAAAAGAACATGATATCAACTAGGTACAAAGTACCAGTGCAGTGTTGAAAGCGTTCCCCATGATAGCATGGTTCTGCTAATTCACAACTTACAAAGTGCAAGCATATACGCAACATAGGTGAGCACAATGGTTCAAGTTTATTAAGTGCAAGAAAGTAAAGTGTGCCATCAAGTTCATGAGAGCTTTAATCGCTAATTTTCACATAACAAGTTTAATTTCGGAGGTAGATAACACAAGAATTTACTTGGAATAGCAATAATGCTACTAGGTAGGTATGGTGGACACAAATGGCAAAGGTTTTGGTTTAAGGAGGTGGATGCACGAGAAGAATTCCCTCTCAGTACAGGTTTTTGGCTAGCAAGGCTGGGTAGCAAGTATAAGAGTTGAAGGAAACAAACAAACAAACATACAAGTGATAAAGACAAACATGCAATCTTCCTTGGAAGCACAAAAGATCTTAACTAGAGAATACTAGACTTGTGAGCAAATCAAGAAAGAAAGATGATGAAATTATTTTTCTTTAAAGTACTTTTATCTTTTCTTACAACTCTCAAAAATAGTGTGCTGCTGACCGAGCCAGGTTTGTCAAAACCAACTAAATTAACTCAATGATCCCAAAGTGATACCAATACTAACAACAAGATCAATCATATAACCACGAATTGAAAACTAATAAAAGCTATACAAAAGAGTGAATGATAGAACTTCTCATTAATATTCCATATCGGCAACTCACACCAAGGGATACATATCTAACGAGAGAGGGGACACTTCCATAATGCTAACCATACTACATAATAACTTCTCTATTCATGATATGACTCTACTAATAAGGTAAAAAGATAGAAGATAGTGATGTGATACCGCGGCACTTCCCCAAGCTTGGAACAAACCAAGGGGATGCCAAACCTAATGACGAATTACTCCTTAGGTGGTGGTGGTATTCTCTCGATGAGCTCTCTGATCAGTTTCCCCAAGTCCTCAATCTCAAAGGTGAGAGTATGAATCAACTCCGAGTTGTGCTCAATACGGCTCATGATCATTTCAGTTTGTAGATCCCAGCTCTTGTGATTCTTTTTCCGTTCTTCCCTCTTGGAGTCTTCCTTTCCTGCATGGTTATGGATAAAGGTATGGAAGGGATTCTTGGTGTGTGGAGGAAGTGACTGTGGAGCCAAACTGTGACGGGGAGCTTTCCCCCCAGTCTGCATCCATGTAGTCCTTCTAACTCTGGCAGGTTTCGTCACCACTCCAATGCTTGCAATGGTAGTGCCGATGTGCGGATGTTGTCCTTGCTCCTCTTCACCTTCGCTCTTGATCTCCTTCTCCTTCCCGGGGTCTTGGAGGTCTTCCTCCATAGGCTCCTTCCCTTTATCCTTGGTGGACACCATGGTGCTTCTAAACTTTCAAAGAGTATGTCCTGGCAGAAACAGATCGAAACAAAAACACGATATACGAACCTCGGGGGATCCGGGGGGGTTATATATTACGAAGTTTCATATCAAAAGGAAGGTACTGGGAGAAAACGAGTCGGAGGCGGAGTCCGGGGTGGACTCACCACCTGGTGGCGTGGCCAGGGGTAGGCCCGCGCCACAGGGTGGTGTGAGCCACCCTGGCTCCGATTCCGTCCCTTTTTTGCTTCGTAACTTTCCTTATTGACTAAAAACTGCAAAAATATGGTTGTATTGTAATTTCGTGGAACTTTTCTTACCAGAACTGTTACCTATTTGAAAACAGACTCTGCAGGTCTCTGAATTTGGTATCTAGTAGATTCTTCCGGAGTCATCACTTGAATAACATCAATATCTTCATCTTCAAACACTTATTACTTGAGTCATAAAACATTTCTCTTCCTTATTACACCATTATCTCCACTTCCTGGAAATTTCTTTCACACAAAACTTCACATAGTTCTCATTAGCAACATTAGTATAAGTGAAGTGCTAAAACCTTTCGAGTCCAATTTCAACTGAAAACCATCAAAACATAAGCTACTGTAGAAACTCCTTCTGAAAACCCAAAAAGAATTCAAAAAGGAAATCGAATAAAGAAGCAAATGCAAGATTGGCCAAATCTGTCAAAACAGACCATCAGGTAAAGATCAATTTTTTCGAAAATCTTCTGTTGCTCAAATCAAAAAGTGCAAAACTAACGAAAGTTAAATAACAACCTGGGGCAGAAGCACAAACAATTATAACTCAATCCAACAAACAGAGATCTCTCACGAATTTTTACGGTGAAGCACAAAAATCTGTTTCGGGACAGCAACTTCCCCAAATATTACTTCTCTCTCATTAGAGGTTGAATCTTGACACAAAAACCAAACAAAACGTATAAGGAGCGGTTATTATCGAAGTAATAACTTCCAAGACTCAAAGAAACAAAAAACAAACTGAAGGCAAAAACAAATTGGGTTGTCTCCCAAAAAGCTCTTTATAGCCATTAAGATGGGCATGATAATTTTGAAGATGCTCACTCAGGAATATGAATTGAAGTGAAAGAGAGCATTAAGAAGCAAAAACACACACACATTTAAGTCTAACCCACTTCCTATGCAAGGGAATTTTGTAAACAAACAAGTTGTTGAAACCAGAGGCTACTTGCATAAGAAGGCAAAATAAGTGCAACGAAAAAACTTTCAGCATAAAACGAGGAAACATGATATTATTGAGATACATAAGAACACTTTTCCCTCTCTCATAATAACTTTCATTATCATGCATAAACTTAACGATATATCTATCACAAGGGCCCATAGCAATAATCACTTATTCTAACAGAAAACACAGGAATACTAGCTCTCATAAAACTATTTTGTGAAACAATATTAGAGGTATCCTTACAAAGGATAGTGTGTCCCTCTTCTTCATACTTAGTGACAAAGTCTTTCACACTTGCTATTGCAGGTTCATCAACCATTTGTTTACCGGGTTCAACAGCTTTTCTTGTACTTTCATTAACCATACTAGCTATCATAGAATGTTCCTTTACCTTTACTGGAAAAGGCATTTTCTCAATATAAGGTTCAGGTAAAACATGATTAGTAGTATAAACTTCAGTATTTCTTGCAGGAACACTCTTAGCAATATCTTTATAAGGTTCATGATACTTATTCCACTTCTTTTTAGGCACTTCAATGTAGGAAGCAAAAGCCTTGAAATAAGAAGCAATAGCTTGAGAGTCTAAACCATAAGCATTTTTAATATTTTGAAAGTCATCAGTTCCCATAAAAGATTCAATGCATTCATAATCATAATTTATACCTGACTTTCTACCTTTGCCATTCTCCCAAGCTTTAGCATTATCTTGAATACGGTCCAGAAGATCCCATTTAGCTTCTTCTTCCATGCGAGTGAATGATCTAGCACAAGAAGCATCCAATAAATCCTTGTCATGTAGAGGGAGCCTTGCATAGAAGTTATTGATAATAATATTGTTGGGGAGCTCATGAATGGGACATTTCAGCATTAGTAACTTCAATCTCCCTCAAGATTGAGTTGTACTCTCTCCATCAAGAGGCCAAAAGTTGTATATTTGATTCCGATCTTTATGAATCTCACTAGGAGGATCAAACTTTGAATAAAAGAGAGGTACTATTTCCTCCCATTCCAGAGCTTGACCATTCTTCAGCAGCTTATACCATTCCTCAGCTCTTCCTTTCAGCGATAATGAGAATAACTTCTTCTTAACTTGATCTGTAGTAATACCTGCACACTTGAACAACCCGCATAATTCGTGTATAAAGAGTAAATGATCACCGGGATGGACAGTTCCAAGCCCAACATAGTAGTTATCCATAACACGATCAATAATTCTTGTAGGTATTTTGAAAACATCATTCTCAGCAGGTGGTGGCTTATCTACTACCTTAGCAGTGGTAGTAGCATTACCAAATAAGAAACTCAGCGAATTATCCATAACGAAAATAAAGCAACTAACAGAAGTAAACAATACTCACAGTATAAGTTTCTTTTACCAGTTCCACCCTCCAATAGCGCTTCACTCCCCGGCAATGGCGCCAGAAAATAGTCTTGATGACCCACAAGTATAGGGGGTGTATCGCAGTATTTTCGATAAGTAATAGTGTCGAACCCAACGAGGAGCAGAAGGTGCTGGCTAGTGGTATGGATCAGGAATTCTCTGCAAATACTTAGCAAACGGATTTTTAGGGGTTTTTGATAATGCAAGTAAACAAAGTACGAGTAAATAAAAGACAGTAAGAATAAATGCAGCAAGTGGCCCAATCCTTTATGCAGCAAAGGACAAGCCGGTTGTATTACTTAAGATGACCAAACGTTCTCGAGGACACATGGGAAGACTGTCAAGTGCTTTCGCTTCATATAGTTGATTAATCTTCTCTAGCTTGCTAAGTGTTGTGTGGGTGAACCTGTGCTAATGTACCGCGCCATCCAAGACTAATACATACTTGTGATTATACCCCTTGCAAACATCCGTAAGTAGAAGAAAGTAATTAAGGTAGAACCTAACCACAGCTTTAAACTCTAAGACCCTTACGTCCCTTGTGCAATGGTTTCCTAATGGGGGTTCAGGTTTCTGTCACTCCAGCAACCCCTACGATTAGTAGCCAAATACACAATGCATTCCCCTAGGCCCATATAGGTGAAGTGTCATGTATTCGACGTTCACATGACACCACTAGAAGAAGTACACCACAACTTAAATAACAATCTATTGAATCTTTCTCAACACAACTCCACTACTAACAACAAGACTTCTCCCATGTCCTCAAGAACAAAACGAACTACTCACAAGACATCATATGGATCATGATCAGAGATGGAATAATGATGTATAACAATCTGAACATAAACAATAATTCAATGGTTCACTCAATAGCATCAACTACAAAGAGTAATCAACACCGGGAAAGTTTCCCCTATGAACTAATGCAAGATTCAACTCAATTGTTACAGCAATATGGAGATGGTGATGAGGGTGTTGATGGTGATGAAGATGGTGATGATGATGATCCCGATGAAGTCCAGCTTAATGGTGGTGTTGATGGCGTCGATCTCCCCTCTCCGGGAAGGAATTCCCCTGGCAGAAATTTGTCTGCCGGAGAGATCTTTCTCTCTCGGTGTTTTCCGCCCCACAGAGGCGGCAGAATCTTTCTGTGGTTGCTCCCCGAGTCTTAGGGTTTCGGGAGGTTGATATACGCCAGAGGGGAGAGGCTGGAGTGGGACAGGGTGGCCACACCACCTCCAGGCGCGTCCTAGGGCTGCCCGCGCCAGGGGGTGGTGTGGGCCCCCTGTGGCCCATCTCCACTCCGTCTTCTGGCATCCTTAGTCTTCTGGAAAAATAGGATTTTCTGTAAATTTTCCCGGATTTTCTGATCTTCGCGAATTTTGCCTCCAAGCAGCACCTTTTCCATCAGAATCCTGACTACAGCGGTCCATGCTCCAAAAGTCATCAACCATGCAAAAACAGATGAAATAACATAAGTATCACCTCTCAATACGAAATATATCAATGAATAATAGTGAATTAAGACATAGAATAGTGATACAAAATGGACGTATCACTTGCACAAACAAGATAAGCAAAGGCTAGAGAGATATCAAGTAAACCATAGTCTTAACCTTACAAGATAAGCATGTCTTACCACATGCACAAATAGAGTTCACACACCCATGAAATTTTAACAACGCGAGAGGAAAATAAATATGTTCATAAGTATAGAAGATCAAAGAAAGAATGAGCTTGTGACCATGCAAATCCTGCTAGCAACCTAATATAGCCAACCACTCCCACTTTGGCATCAAGACACCAAAAAGGGGGAAAGGGGCGATGCTACATGTCCCAGCCATCACTCAGAGTCCTTGCCGTCATCTTCCTCCTCATCCTCATCATCATCATAGTCACTAGGATCATCTATATCATCGTCGTCAATATCCATGGAGACCTTGTCCTTGGAATTGGAGGGAGTGAGCTTGGAGGTGACTTCATCCTCTTCAAAATCTGCCCAATTAACCAAGCCTACATTACAATTCTCATATTGAATAGTGGATGTGGTCTTGTGAGTATCCTCCATGGATCCCTCTCCTTCCTTCCTCTCCAACCTAGCAAGCCTCTTAGAGAAGGTGCATTGATTGCAGATCAAGTTCTTGGTGTTGTGGTATTTGGCATACTCCTCCTTGTGAGTTCGAACATGCAAATGGATAATTTATGCCACAAATTCAACATCTTTATAGCTTATTGCACCACTTTCCTAGATGACATTTATGGAGATTGACTAGGACCCGGAGCCATATGTGGTGCTTGACTAGGAGCAAATGGCACATGAACCTCCACATGAGCTTTCTTGACGGTGGTTGTCACAATGGTATCCAAAACATAATCCTCTTCAATCCCCTCATAGTCTTTGTACGACTCAATCAAGAACTTCATCACCTATGGGGCATATGAAGGTGACTTCTTTTCCAATATAGAAATGTACATCTCATTCAAGATATAGTACATGAAATCAATCTTTTGGCCTCGGAAATCGGGCCTTTTCAAGAACACTTCATTGGCATGGAACAGAAGCTCCACCAACCCACCTCGAACAGCATCATTATTTTCCGCACTAGGAGAGATGGTGTGAATAAAAGTGTGCAAAAAAATATAATAAAGAGGTAAGAGCCCCTTGGTTTGACTGGGATTACCATCAGTTCTATAAATTGGTGCAAGCTTGTTCTTATTGGGATCCACTCCAACAATGTGCATACGGTGACCAACCGGGCTAGTGCCTCCTTTGAATGGATAGCCCATCACTTGTGCAAAGAATTCAAAGTTGGACACATACTTTTTGTCTCCCGTTATCCAAGTCATAGTGATTGGATCATCCTTTCCAAACACAACAGTGACACAGAATTGTTGGACAAGGTGGACGATGTAGTCTTGCAAAGTGCCCATGAGGTGATGTGGGCCAAGCTTTTGTGTGACCCAAAGAGAGTAATAAAAGTACTCATTGTTATCCTATTGATCAAATTTAATGAATCTCATGGGGCACACATGCTTCTCCAAATGATCACAGAGATTCACTAGGATGAGTTCTTGATCCCTTCTCCAACAGAAATCATCATCGGTGTCCACTTCCTTATCATAGAATTTTTGTAGCCTAAAAGCTTGAACACGTGACTTTGACATGATTTTGATGTAGTAGTTCTTGTAAACTTAATTTTGCTTCTTCTTTTGAGACAGTGTCCTTGCAGAAGCAACAATGTCCCTTTGATGGACCCTTTGTGATTGACCATCCACGATACTCTTATCATCATCAGACACAAGATATCGGGGCCGAGCTACGTTGGTTCCACTTTGATTGTGTTTCTTGCAAGGATATTCCTGATGACAAGGAATACAGTCACTTGTGAACATAGAGGGGATGCATAGCATAGGGATAAGCACACACATATCCGATGGGAAAGGTAGTGCAAGAGAATCTAACATGCTATGAAAACGAGGATCTACACTAGAGTTTCCGGTCTACATGACTTGATATACTGGCTGCTAGAACTTCTATCATGCAAGGGCAAAACTATCGATCTTTCCAAAGCCACGGGAAAACCCTAGATCTAGATTAAAAAATTTAACAATGATTTTTGATATAGTTGCAATACTAGATGATATTAACTGATTTCCAGAGATGTATTAGGTACACTACACTCTATCTACATCTAGGGCACAAGGGGACCTAGAGGTAAAGAGAGAGAGAGAGGGTACCGATGTCCACGGCTTTTAGAATGACGAGGAGACACTCCCCTAGTAGCAGACGTAGGACGACAACGGTAATACTAGAGCCACAACACGACTAGGAGGGGGTGCTAGCGGCTAGGCGGGTGATTATGTTGGGGAAGAGGGCGTCGGGTTAGCTAGGAGAGACAACTGAAGAAACTTCCACCCTGACTCCTCTTTTGTTGTTCAAATCTCGCCTTAGGATCAAACTTCCAGTGCAGTCAACGATCGTTCCGCCCTCCGGTACTTTTGGCTCATACGGGGCAGAAATTTCGGTCCCTCGTTGAGAGAATCTCCATGAACAAGGACATGTGTGCAAGAGGGCAAGATGTTTGATAGATAAGAAAATGGCTTGGGTGTATAATAAGGTAACTGGCATAATAGGGGAATATGAACATAAACATTTCAAGATGCAAAAATGAAATGCCAAGTTTGAGTGTTTTTCCATAGATATGCATATAGTGACTAGAGTCTAGATAGAGAAAAAATCCAAATAAAACAAAAGAACCAACTCCTCATAAGATGAGGTCAGTGGCAGAGGTCACCATGTATGAGTAAACTTGGCTTGAAACCATGAAGATATATCATTGGTCCAATACCCAAAACTCATCATTGAAGCTCATTTGTCAAAAAATTGACCATAGAGAATGATTTGTTCTTTTTGCGCATAATAATAAGAGTGTTAGTCAACGAATTGAACTACACTCCACATATGTTCATGATTACATCCAAAAAAAGATCCACCTTGAGACATGGGTAGGTCTATAAGGTGCTCAAGAAACATTGCTTGAATCTATGATATTTAGCGCATTCCTTAACTCTCAGAATCTTGCTTCATCAAGTGGCTTCGTGAAAATATCCACAAGTTGGTCCTTGGTCCCTACATAAGATAAACCAATATCTCTTGGAGAAACATGATCCTATATTAAGTGATGGAGGATCATGCTTTGTATTGTTGTGTTGCACCGGATTGTGTGCAATCTTTATTACACTTTCATTGTCACATAAAAGAGGCACTTTATCAACGATGACACCATAATCCTTTAAAATTTTCCTCATCCATAACAATTTTTTTCACAAAAACTAGCCGTGGAGTCATCCTCAGCTTCAGCGGTTGACATGGATATACAATTTTGCTTATTTGAAGACCAATAAACCAAGGACCAACCAAGGAATTATTGGCAAGCCCTGGAAGTTGACTTCCTTCCAACCTTTTCTCCTGCCCCATCCGAGTCTGAGTAACCAATTATTTGTGTCAAAGCTTGCTCCCTTGGGGTACCACAACCCAAAGTTTGGAGTATGAACCAAATATATACAGATTTTGTTGACCGCCACTATGTGGATTTCTTTTGGTACAGCTTGAAATCTTTCCCACATACCCAAACTCAACATAATATACATTCTATATACACAAAGGTAAAGGGAAAAATCATAGAATGATAGAGTTTTTGATCTACTTTTTGACCATTGGGATTGAGACTAAGATCAACCTTTGTGGACATTAGAAACTTGACACCATTGACTTGATCCATATTGAGCCTCTTGAGCATATATTGGGTAAATTTTAGCATGATTGATGAAATTCCCTTCTCTCAACTGTTTGACTTCAAATCCAAGGAAGTACTATGGCTCATCCATCATGCACATTTCGAAGCAATCAGTCAAAAGTTGTGCAAAAACAACATTGAAAGCATCATTAATAGAACCAAATATAATGGCATTGACATAGAGTTGAAATACGAACAAGTTCCCTCCAACTCTCTTAGTAAAAATAGCGGGGTTGATTATACCATATTAAAATCCACGGTTCACCAACAACTCTCTAAGGTGCTCGTAGAACTCACGTGGGGCTTGTTTAAGGTCATATAGCGCATTATCAAGTTCATAGACGTGGTTTGGTAAATTAGGATCCTCAAAACCCGGAGGTTGCTTGGCATGCACCAACTCCTTTAAGGTACCATTAAGAAATGCACTTTTAACATCGATTTGTTGCAACTTGAAATTATCATGAGAAACATATGCAAGTAAGATACAAATTTATTCAAGATGAGCAACAAGATCGAAAGTTTCACCGTTATCAACCCTCTACTTGGGATAATCCCTGAGCTACCAATCTTGCCTTGTTGCTAATGACAATCCCATTTGCATCTTGCTTGTTCTTGAAAATCCTATTGGTCCCAATGACTTTTTGACAATATTTTGGCCTTTCTACCAACTTCCATACCTCGTTGCGCTTGAAGTTGTTGAGTTCTTCATGCATGGCTTCTAGGCAATCTAGGGACTCAAGCGCTTCATATACCTCTTGAGGTTCTATATGAGAGATAAAAGCATGGTAAGAGCTAAAGGGATCTCATTGATTATGAGTAGATATTCCTTTTCTAAAATCTCCAAAAGCATTGCCAAGGATATGTCCATATCATATGAGCTTTGCGACAATTCTTGCTTCATGAATATCTTGATGTTGGGCCACGCAGAGATAAACAAAACTTTTTTCCCTAACGCGGTACACCCAAGATCTAGATCAGGTTATAGGCCACGAGATTACCGCTAGAAGCGCAGATGTGGAAGTTGATGCAGCGCGTCGAAGCAGTGCCGAATGATCCCACGGACAGCCTTCCGAATCCCATGGATAGCTACACCGGATCCCACGAACTTCTTCGCCAGATCCCCACGAGCTTCCCCGTCTCCAGCGCCGCACGTGCAACGCCTCTACCGGTATTCACACATATAGGAAGGAGCTTCGGACAGAGGATTGCTCGATCCTGTCTAGCCCGAAATGGAAGTGGAGAAAGTGACGGCTAGGTCAGGGACTATCCCTTGTCACTCCACTTATATACATTCCTAGTTGGGCTCAACGCTTGAGGCCCATCTAGGCTGTACTCCAATCTCCACATGGATCTAATCCACATGGGCTCCTTACCCTTAAGTGTGTGACCTTGTAGGTTCATGTACACCTGGACACGACATGAGCTACTCCTCCAAGTATCCCGTCATGGCTTTGAGTCCAACTCACTCCCATGAACACTTGGTCTCAAGTCGATAGATGGTAGCGGCCTCTAGCAAGACGTGCCAACTCCCAAGTGTCACAAAGTTAGAAGACGAACCTTCAATGTGACTTTCATCCAAGTCCCTTTGCCACACGATATATCTGTTAAGCTATAGACGAGTAGTTGCCATCCCTTTAATAGCTTAACTCTCTTCTCGTACCATGATATGTGATTCACTGGACTAACTCTTAGTCCGACTCCTCAGTTAACACTTAACTGAGTAACACATGGCCATGCTTCCGAATCATATCACATGAGAGGGCCTAGAGAATATCTCTCCATTACGGAGGGGCAAATCCCATCTTGGTAATACACGTCACACAACTTGCTTCACAACCAACCCGAACTCTACCTTTGTAACTGCCCATTTATGGAACATCGTTTGATAGAACCTAAGTTGGCGATCCACAACTCGGATCATGCAATCACCTCAGGTCAAAGGATTCCATTACTTGAGACTGCAAATGACAACATGCTCGTTGCATCTCAACTGTGGGTCAGTCCGACTCGCTAAACTCTTTAGCCGAATCAGTGTAAGTCGGAATAGCATCACCATGCCCATGACAAGTGGAACCGTGTCATCAGCCGACTTGCACATTGGTCTAAGTTGTGTGTCCAGCACAACCTCTATGACCAAGGACAATCTAGTATGAACAATCATGAATATATAGTCCCACGACTAAATCACGTATTCAGTGATACATATATGATGTTCATACAAGGACAACTTTACTTTATGAATACTTTGGGAAATATCATCAACCATGATTACCTCTAGGGCATATTCCCAACACTTGAGCTTCACCAAGATATTCTTGAGAAACCTCTTGGTCATCACCATGGTTCTTGTCCTTGTCTTGACCATTAACTTGGCCTTGATAAACATTTGGTGTAGCACCATCATCATGGTGAAGTGGGGAATATTGGCCTTGATCTACACCGGTTATTCTAGGGATACTAGCTGGAAATTTTGGCAACCGGGTATTCATGTATGGAGAGACCTGAGCTTCTGCTTCTGAATGGGAATGCTAAAGTTTATCGACTTGGGGTGATCTTGGATGATATTGGCATGCATTTATTGGTCCTTGAACAACAAAACGATCTTGTGAAAGTAAATGCTACACTTTAGTAGAGAATTGTCCTTCTCCTTCCACCACAAGGGGTTCTTCAACAGGGAGGAAAAATCCCACACCCATTATTCTTATGGACTGAGGAGAAATTTCATCACCTACATTGCAAACATAAACTTACCATACAAGATAGTTTTCCTTCTCATCGAACTTCACGTTACAAGTTTCTTCAACCTAGCCATTGTACTTGTCGTAGATTCTATAAGTGTGAGAGTCTGTGGCATAACTAACAAAAATTCCTTCTTGGGCTTTTGACTTGAATTTAGACAAATGAACACATTTCTTGAGAATGTAACACTTACACCCAAACACCCGGAAGTACTTGATATTGGGCTTGTAGCCAGTGAGAATTTCATATGGATTTTTATTCAAGCACTTACATAGGTAGATACGATTGGTACCATGGCATGTGGTGGATGTCTTTGGCCCAAAAGTTATATGGAGATTTAATATTCGCTAACATAGTTCGTGTTGCATCCATAAGGGTTTGATTATTTCTCTCAGCTACTCAATTTTGTTGAAGGGTGTATGCATCAGAATATTGATGTTTGATCCCCTCGTCACTAAGGAACTCATTCAAGGTTTAGTTCTTGAACTAGGTGTCATTGTAGATTCTTATTATCAAGATGATATTTTCATCGTGTCAATGTTGAACTTGATTGTAAAAGTAGATGACGGGCTTTTGGGTCTCACTCTTCAACTTGAAGAAATAAACCCATGTATATATTGAATAGTCATCAACAATCACCAAGCAATATTTCTTCCCACCAAGACAAGCATGTGATGAAGGTACAAACAGATCCAAATGAAAGATCTCCAAACACCTCTTGGAAGATATAATGGTCATTCTCTTGTGGGATGTTTCATGCATATTTCCTTCAATACAAGCCCTACAAACACTATCTTTGGCAAAGGAACATATTTTAGTCCGATAATGTGGCCAAATGTGTGGAGACTCTACAAAGATGTCATATTGACATGGGCTAAATGGCGATGCCAACACCATCCCACGTCAGCCTTTGCAATTAAGCATATAGTGGTTGAAGTGGGTTTCCCTAAAAAGTCCACCCCATACAAATTGTTGTCGGCATACACAATGAAGGAAACTTTTAGAGTCTTGCTCCACATGAGTACCACTGTCTGCACCTTAAAGTAAGATGCAATTCCCATAAGAGTGAGTGCATGAACATAAAGAAAATTATAAGCAAGGGTCTCAACAAGTATGAGATTCACAAGGGCATCTGAAGTGACTACCACCTTGCCAAGACCCATTACCTTAGAGCTTGTTTTATCACCATAGGATAGAATTTTATTTGCATAGTTAGGCTTCATCTCTGATATCAATGCTTTGATTCTGTCCTATGACTTGTGGCGCCACTATCAAGCACTCATTTTGCACCTCCAGAAGCATAGTCCCACAAAAGATCAAATATTGATCTTAGGTAGCCATTTCTCAATGGGTCCTATTTTCTTAACAACATGGGTATTAGGAACCCAAAATACCAATGATAATCATCTCTATAAATTCTCCAATATATTTGGAATCAACATGTCCATCATAAGATCTCATAAACATAAGATGGATTAGTTTTTCCTACAAAACCAACATTAGTTGCACCGGATATTCTCCTGTTGGGGGCCAGAAATCGGGGTTGCCAGGTTAGAAGTTCCGCCCCAATGGCACCAGAAATTTTGGACTGGCAACCTTGAGCAACATTACCCTTCTTGATCTTCTTCTTGATCTTCCTTTTCTTGGGCAAGGGTACATACCACAGCCCAGCTTTACTTGTTGAACTCTTCTCAAGTTGTGTCTTCAACTTTTTGTTCTCCTACACAAGGTTAGCATGATCATAACAAGAGTTAGAAGAACTAGGAACATCCACAATATTCATTAGGAGAGAGTTCAATGGTTGTTTGGTCAACTGAGTTTGAAGTTACTCATGAAACTCAAAGAGCTTGAGAATTTTCTCTCTAAGGCTTTGTGTTCCTTTTTGAGTTTCTTATACTCCTCAAATATCTTGGCATGGCCAACACCAAACTCAACTTTTCATTTTTATGCACCTTAAACAAAGGAAGAGCATGGTCACGTTCTTTAGTGAGATGGGAGATAGACAAGTTATGAGTTTACTCAAGATTAGAGACACTCTCTTCAAGAGTGTCCCTCAAGTATTGCTCTTCCTCAAGAACTTGAGGAGAGATGAAAGTTCATCGGCAGCCTCCCGCTCATTCTTACCCAACATATCAATGGTTTTTTTCTTTCTCCTCAAGAATATCATGTGCTCGACCTAGTTGGATCATGAGAGACTCAATGCAACTTTTGTTAGATATTAAATCAGCAACACCAACAAACTCCTTTTTTACCTCAAGTCTTTGAACATCATTCATCAAATATACATTAGAGATGGGCTTGGATGAAGATGTTACTTCAGTGGATTTTTCCATGATACACTTAGAATTGTTGATGATGTTCTCATTTGGGGAGTCAAGGATGGATGTGAACGAAGTGGAGCTGGGGGCGATTGCGACCATTCCTACTACCTCACCTTATTTCTCATCATCTTCTTCATCAGAAGAGTACTCCTCTTGAAACACCAACACTTTGTATTTGTTTGTTGTGTAAGTTCTTATTTCCAAAGTTCTTGGTGGGGTGACTCTTGGATTTATCCTTGGGCACAAGATGGCCACCATGATCTTATATTCTCTCATAAGGGCACTTGACAACAAAGTGACCCTTGTCATTGCAATTGTAGCATGTTCTAGCCTTTGGTCCGTTCGATCTTGGGTGAACCTTGAGGTATCCCTTGGCCTTGAACTCTTGCCTTGATTATTCCAAAAGTTTCTTATTGCTAGCGCCAAATGATCATATAAAGAATAATTTACATACATTACATATTCGAGGGCCCATTAAACATACTACTCTTCTCATCTTCCTTCTCGCTCTGGCTCCACCACATTGGCCTTCAAGGTGAGATTCAACCTTTGGAATCCTTGGGCATGGGCAAGAGCCATGCACTCATTCTTCTTGGAAATATTCATGACAATGATTTCACTTAGAACATATTTGCTGACATTAAGTGATAGTTTGTTCTTACCTTTATGGAGTTCAACTTGGGTTTTTCATAATGCAAGAAAGGTTGAACAAAATTTCTCTTCAAGAACTTGCCATCAACATATGTATCCCCAAGGTACAACATGGTGACACATAGGGCCTTGAGCCGGCGGTACATGTATTCAAGTGTCTCGCCATCTAACATAGCAAAGCCATTAGACTCATTATTGACCACTTCAAACTTGGATCTTTGAATTCTCTCAAGAATAGCTCGATTAGGTAATCCATAGCTTTAAAATAGAGGAGAAATATGAACTTGCTAGGAAACATATATGTGGTTTGCATTTATATTTGGCTCCAAACTCTTATTGCAACCATGATATTATGATTTAAAGTAGTACTAGCAACTATATTGAAAGATTAAATCATGCTAATGAATTACGTGATCTTTATAAACCAAACTTTGCAAACTTGCATGCTTCTAGTGGTTCTATTGTTGAATTTGCTTATAATACTTGCAACTATTATGAAAGAGGAGGTGATAAGTGCACTCCTTATGCCTATATTAATTTTAAAATGCAAGTACCTACTTTTAATATGCATTGGTCCACTTATATTTGTTGTGATATATTCATATATAAAATTCCAATGCATAGAAAGAAAGTTAGTGACATGGGCATAACCCTTCGGGTGCCCACTATTGACATATATGGTGCGGTTCAACGGAAGGCCCACTAGAAGATATATCAAGATCCATGAAGCCCATGATGATTCAACAGACACGAAGCCTACAAGGACACAGACTCCTAGCAGAACAAGACAAGGAAAGTACAATACTAGACTAGATAGGAACTCTAACTTGTAAACCAACTCGTATTGGTACCCAAGACCTAGCCTCCCCATATATAAAGGCTAGGAGGAGCATATGAGGAGGACATACAATAGAATAGGCTACACCCGACAATAGATCTAGACAATAGACATCAGATACACACGCCTCTCTCTCTCTCAGCAAAATCGCATCTAGACGACTCAACGAGTTTGTACTCTCCAATGATAATACGAGTAGACAAGCAGGAAGTAGGATTTCCTCTACGAGGGCCTGAACCTGGGTAAATTGGCTCCCATGTTTATTTGTTAAGCCTACGAAATTCCCAGCGCTCTCCTTTTCCACGAAACACAAGTCCATAACCATGGACATTGCCGAGGTTACCCCTCGTAATTTAGACTTCATTGTTATTGTTTCCATGTCTTGTGTTGCTCTCTTCCATGTTTCAACTTGATTATTATTTTGATTCGTTTGAGCATACTATGGGTCCATGGTATTATGTAATGGAAAACATTCCAAGGAAGAAGGAGAAATCACCAAGGTACAATTTACCACATGATCTCCACATATCTTAAAAACAAGCAAGTAAGCCTAGTTATACTGTTATAAAGAAAGCACTTTATGGGAGGCAACCCGGTTGTTTTTATTTTGGATTTTATTTTTTAACTCTTACTGTAACAAGAGATTTTTATTTTATTTTACTTTCTAGATTTTTTAATAAAGTACCAAGTTTTACCCATTCAGATGTTTTAAAGTTGAATAATCTATTTTGAGTTGCAAATTACTTCACGTTGCTATTTACCACAAGATTTTTATGATTTTTATGTAGATCTGATTGAGCTAAATTTAATACTGTAGTTACAACTTTTTACCTTCTATATGCACAAAAATGCAAAAAAATCCTGACATGTCTAAGTGGGTCAATTAATTACTTTTTATGTTGTTGTTTTTGTGGAAAGATTTTGTATTTTATTGTTTAAGCCATTGTTTTGAGTTTCAATTTGACTCTTTTGAATATTTTTATCTTATGTTGATTTTGGCAACTTAATGTACTCTTTGTACACTTCAAACCAAAATTAATTTGGAGTTTTATTCCAGCTAGCATATTATCATTATATCCACTAAAGTCACCTCTCAGAAAAGAGATGGGAGAATTTTTTGTGTTGAAGTTTTTTCACAGCAATTAGAGGAATATCATACCATGAGCTATCTAAGAATGGTTAACACCATAATCTTGGGTATGTCCAAAGAACCCTACTGTAAACTTTGTATGTCCAAGGAACCCTACCATAAGCTTGGGTATGTCTAAGGAATATCATACCATGACCTATTAAACTCACGGTTTGCACACCTCTAAACTTTGTTTTTAGAGCAACATAATATTTTTGCATAAACTCGAAGCGTTTATATCTAGTTTTATGATTACCTTTGGAATAAAGAGACCATCATATGAGAATGTGTTAAATGAATATGGAAGAGCTACTGGAATAAAATAAATATAAAGTTGGATGCTAATAAAAAGGGAAAGGGAAATAATATTTGCACTAGAAGTTATGCATGTTGTCACACCTTGTTATCTTGTTCATATATTTTAATGAGTGATAATGTATAAGTGTCTTATTTAGTGCTATCTTTTATTTATAGCATAGATGATTAACTTTAAGTTTATGTTGTCTATTAAGAAATGACTAGTACTATGGAAACTTTTGCATACTTATAGATGGTCAAATATCTCCCTCTTGCTATCCCAAGTAACTAAGCAAGCTAAGACTTGTGCATCCATAATCCCTTAAACCAAGTTATTTCAGAAGTGTCCACCATACCTAACTATGTATGAAATTCTATTCCAAGTATATTATATGTGATATACTTTTGAGTATTTCAAAATCATCCCTTTTGTGTAGTTTAAAGCTCATGGGGAAGTAAGATGTGGGGTTTATCCAAAAGTGCACAACTGCTAAAAAATGTAGAATAATAATTAAACTTGACTCGTTGTGGATAAAAGTATGTTAGTTGTATACATGCCATATTCAAGGTTAAGTGTTATCAGAACCATGTATCATGGGGAACTCTTTCAACGCACATATGTTGATTTCATGCATCTTTTGGTTGTGGCTATCAGTGGTGTAAGCAGGATATAATCAAAGTTTTCTGTAATATGCATATGTGCTAGAGGAAGCATAGAGCCGCTAACCAAAGCCATGCTATGCAACATGGTTCCTAGTGAAGTGTTTTAAATAAAAGTTGTGCAAATGGTAAATAAAAAGAAACACCAAGGGATCTACACCTTGTTTGGAGCTGTATGCATATAGTGACAAAGTACTTTGTGGTCCTAAATTGAGTATCATATGGTCATGGAAATTGTGGTCAACAGGCATGAGACACTTACCTGGAGAACATGTCAAGCATATATGCAGTATATTCATTTTTTACTTTAACCATAATCACAAAATATGCCTGGAGACAAACTCTTATGATTATTGTTGACATGAGCTACATATTCCAAAATACCAATATTTTGATTCTCCTATGTTTGTTTTATTTTCTCAAAGGTTTAGCACATATATTTACCTACTTAATTTCTACTTTTCATGCTCTATAGTACTTTGTTCATTTGTTTTTATACAATATAAACATATTGCTAATCAGAGATGAAGTTTATAAGAGATATCTCTTTATAATTCATTTTCTTGTTGTTATTATTTAAGATAATGAACCATTTAAGTTTTTGTAAAAATAATCATGACTTATAATGTTAAACATAATAACAAACTCCAAAGTCCATGTTTACTTTTATCACCTTCATGCTCGAGGACGAGCAGCTTGGGAATGATGATGCATATAAAATGCATACATGAACTTCGTAGTTTGTTATCACCTATTCCTACATATTTTCATCATTTATAAGGTTATATCCATGTTCTACATTGATTTATGAGGATTTATTAATGGTCCCTTTATTTGGGTTATAATTCTACAGAATAGGAAAACCCTGTTTTGAGTATTTTTCAGGTTCAGATACCTAAACAAAGTCAAATTAACCTAGGATTTTTCAAGGATTATTTTTTCGTGAAGACAATGACCTAGAGAACTTGGACCTCATGAGCGGAGCTCGGAGGCCCGAAAGAGACCAGGTGGCGCGACCTAGGAAGGGGACCGTGCCACCCATGCTCTTTCTCATATAGAGCATCAATAGCCATCCGTCTTCAACCCTAATTCAAAGTCTTCACCTAAAAACACCTATAAAAAGGTCCCCCGAGGTGATCTTAGAGGAGACAGAGAAATACTGAAACAGAGAAACAGAGAAATACCGAAACGGAGTTAGATCCTACGAAGATTGGAGGGGGAACACCGCTAGAGCTACCACCGGTGGGATCTCCACCCTCTCCAACATCATCTCCATGATGAAAAGGGAGTAGTCCACCTCTCTACTATGGGTTTGTGGCAGTAGCTTGATCTACCTCTCTCTTATGCTATCATTGTTTTAGTACCATATGAGTTGCCCAACATGATTATGGTCATCTATGTAATTTCCATGTGATCGATCTTTGTTTTATGAGATGATATTTGAGATTGTAAATATATCATGTGTAAGATGTATTGGTAGATGCATAGTATGTACCTCGTTCTTAAGTAACAGTTTTGATCATACTTGTATACAAGAGCATGTGTGTGGGAATATGTGTATTAGATGGACTAACATGGTGGTGGAGATTGGGCAGTGACAGAAAACTCGAGACCCACTATGGTATTGACCTTTCTTTTGTTACCTCACTAGGGATAAAGTGAATGCATGTGTTATATTTGTCTTGTGATAGCAAAAATGTTCTTGTTTGGTCAAAGTAGCACATTTTTTATTCAAACATCATGTCAAAGTACCTAAGGCTATACTTTGTTTATTTAATTCTAGATTGCATGGAGTTTTCCCTTTCTAGAGGAGCATAAGTGAGATGTGTTGCATCATCTTCATATTACGATGTGATGCCCATATGCATGATAATCAAATCCATAGTGAAAGTTCAAAGTGATAGTATATCATCCATAATCAGTTTTTACGTCCATTGCACCTGATGAGAGAGTAGAGAAGTGAACCCATGAACCCCAATCCACTTTTTATTATAAGAAACGCCTTTTACACACTTCTATATCACTTTATATTTTTTGCAATAATTATCCCAAAAATACATTTACTATTTGCATAAACAAACAAAAACCCCGAAAGAACTTTACTTTATTGTATTTACTTTATTGCCTAGTTATAGATTGTTTAATTTTTAATTATTTATAGTTTTATTTCAATTTTACTAATACGAAACCTTATGCTTGATAACCACAATATGGAGTTGGAGACATAAGACAAATACTTTGTTTTACAGGTTGCTAGAAGAGGACAAGAAAAGGAGAGTCCTCCGCAATTCCCTGAGAGTTCGATATAAACCCTCGAGTCACCCTCGTGGGGAAAAGACGCTTGCTACAACACTCTGCACTTAGAGTCCCAACGAGTTGGTACACACGAAGTTGTTGCCATCAATTTTTAAGATATGAAACTAGGTGGACAATCCTACATGGCAAGAAAATGGAAATAAAACAACAATAAGTAAAGGTAAGAAACAAGATAACCGCAATGTACGCTCAGAGTTCCAATAATTCTTTCATTTTGAGAGGAAGTACATCTACGTTAGAGAAGTGTGGCACCACAAATGTCACCAATGCCACAAAAGGCCTCACCCTATTCTCCTGTGAGCACACCACCAAGGTAGACTCACAATCCACTATGCGGTGGCCTCGAAGGCGGTGACCAAAACCTTTACAAACTTATTAAGGCAACCTCCAAAACAACTTGGAGTATCCCAACATGATCAAGGAGATTTACAATGTTGCTGACTCGTGTACTAACGAGCTCGTTGGGGAACCCGAAGAGGAAGGTATGATGAGCACAGCAGTAAGTTTCCTCAGTTATGAAACCAAGGTTATCGAACCAGTAGGAGCAAGGAAACACCTCCAAGGTGTTGTTGCCAACTTGGAATCCTACACAACACAACCACAGAACTTTGCCCCCAACTTACAGTGAGGTTGTCAATCTCACTGGTTTTGCTGAAAACAAAGGATTAAACATATTGTGTGGAAGAAAGTAAAAACTTGTAGAAAGTAAATAGAAAACAGTAAACAGTTATAGATTGATGATAAAAGAAAGGACCGGGGTCCATAGTTCACTAGTGGTGGTTCTCCTTAAGATAGATAACATGTTGGGTGAACAAATTACAGTGGGGTAATTGACAAACATCAAGGAAGCATACAAGGATATACTAATCATCTTGACTTCTTTGAGATTCGATTGGGCATTACAACATTATACATAGACCGTAATCCAACTGCATCTATGACTAATAATCCACCTTCAGGTTATCATCTGAACCCCCTCCAGTATTAAGTTGCAAGCAACATATAATTGCATTACGCATTGCGTGTAAAGTAAACAATACGATTGTTCTATGAACAAAGGATTGTTGTTTTATCCCTAGTAGCAACAACACATCTAGTACCTTAGAGATTTCTGTCACTTCCCCATATTACTAGAGGCATGAACCCACTATCGAGCATAAATACTAACTCTTGGAGTTGCTAGCATCTACTTGGCCAAGATAGCTACTAACAACGGAAAGCATGCAAGATCACAAATAACAAAGACATGATAGAATCAATAATCAATCTGAAATAGCATCTCAATATCCATCGGATCCCCGCAAACACAACATGTAGGATTACAAATAGATGATCTTGATCATGAACGGAGCTCAGAAGATCTAAACATGATATCACAAAGGAGAAGAACCAACCAGCTAGCTACTACATGGACCCGTAGTCCAAGGATGAACTACTCATGCATCACACCGGAGGCTTGTATGGTGATGAAGAAGGCCTCCATGGTGAATTCCCCTCTCTGGCAGGGTTGCATGAAGAGCTTCAGATCCCTCCTGATCTAGGGATGGAGACGACGGCGGCTACAGACTCTTTCGTGGAATTTTGATCAGGTCCTTAGGGTTTCTGTATCGGAGGCATCTTATAGTCGGAAAGGAAGGCCGAGGGGGTGCCCTGGGTGGTCCCACCACCCCCTGGCGCGGGCCAGGCCTGGCTGCACGGCCAGGTGGTGTGTTTTCCCCCTAGCCCCTCTCTGTCTCGTATTCTGGCTCCATGTCCCCCTCGGTGAAAAACTGACTTTGGCTTTTGTCCTGTCTAATTCCGAGAATATTCATTTGCTGACTTTCCTGGAACCAAAAACAGCAGAAAACAGACATGGAACATCAAAAATTAGTCCAAGAAAGTGTATAAAAATAATCCAAAGTTGGAACAAAACATAAGAAAGTAGATAAAAACCAAGCATGAAACATCAAAAATTATAGATACGTTAGCAATGTATCAACATCCCCAAGCTTAAGTCCCACTCGTCCTCGAGTAGGTAAGTGATAAAAAGAAAGAATAATTTTTTAGGTGACATGCACTATCATAAACTTGATCAAAGTATTTGTAAAACATTGAAAGTTGGGATCATAGTACTTCAACATAGCATGAAAGATAAAGTTCTACCAATAAGACATAGAAACTATGTTGCATCATGAAAAGGCACAAACAAAAGATTCATGAATAACAATGCTTTGCAAGACGTTTGTTTGTTTCACATAAAGAAAACATAGCATAGTGGCATTCAGCTTGTCCCTCATAGAGTAAGAAACATAAATGCATAGGACACCTTCAAAGTTCATAAGAGTGACTAGATACAAGTAGTTTAAGAACAAGCAATATCAAGTTATGCATCAATCAACAAGTCTTGGGACAATGCACATAGAACTAAGAATGGCCACTATGCTCTCAAAGTAGGTGCATAAAGGTAGAAGGTGGAGACTCAACATAAAAGTAAAAGAAAGGCCTTCATAGAAGGAAGTGGAGATTCAAGTTTCATAAAGCACTTCCAAAAATTATGGTACTTGTTAGCTTTTAGCTCTCATTGCCCCTATCATAAGCATCTTTAAGTGATTAAGCTTAAAGTGACACAACTAAGAGGATATGCTTGACACGTTATAAGCTGAAATCTCATGCCCCTTACTTATGAAGGCCGAACCTCATGCTACTCAAGTTTAGTCACAAGTAAGCTCTTGTCATTGTAAGTACATATGTATCATAGAGAACCGCCAACAGGGTACCCCTTGCACATGATACAGGAGCTATCCCATAATCAAAATGACAAGGCAAGCAGACAATGAGCATCTCACCGATCTTTTTATTTGTTATTTGCATAGGTTTTATTGAGGACGCTTCATAGAGTGCTCATTATGGTTATACTGCAAGTTTCCACAATGATTAGGCATGGCTTAGGCTAGTGGCCTAGGCGTTTCTCTAACACACATACAAACTCCATGATCTTACAAGTTCCACTTTTATTTCACACCGCCGGGATCCATAAGCAAAAGAACATGATATCAACGAGGTACAATGTACAAGTGCAATGTTGAAAGCGTTCCCCATGATACATGGTTCTGCTAATTTCAACTTATAAAGCGCAAGCATATACGCAACAAAGATGGACACAATGGTTCAAGTTTATTAAATGCAAGAAAGTAAAGTGTTCCATCAAGTTCGTGAGAGCTTTAATCACTAATTTTCACATAACAAGTTTAATTCGGAAGTTAGATAAAAACATGAATACACTTGGAATAGCAAATGCTAATAGGTAGGTATGGTGGACTTTTTGGAATAACTTGGTTTTAGGAGTTGGATGCATGAGTGGAACTCATGCTTGGTTACGGAGGCTAGCAAAAGACTGGGAGCGAACAACTAAGAGAGCAATAATGGCCATAATCATGCAGAGCGAAAAAACATCATTGATTAAAGCATAAAGCCAAAAAAATATCAAGCATGGCATGACAAAGCATAGGCCACAGTCAAAAACAAGCTCTCTTTACCACTTAAGCATGAACTTTCCTACTCTTTTCCAATCTAAACCAAACTATTTGAAAACCAATGTATGAAAGAGGGGGTCCAACCAATTTATACAAGCAAACTAAGCAAACCAATCAAACAAAAACCAAAATGAAAACGAAAAAGAAGACACTTCAAGAACAACACAACTGTGCATGAAACAATAAAAATGAAGTGTTTGGAAGAAACCTGGAATTTTTATTGATGAAGAAGGGGATGCCTTGGGCATCCCCAATCTTTGACGCTTGTACTTCTTGGATATTTCTTGGGGTGACATGCGTGGCATCCCCAAGCTTGAGCTTTAGTCCATTATTCATCTTATTACATCATTCTCTCCATACACCTGAAATTTTTCCTTCATACAAAACTTCACACAATCTTTATTAGCAATATTAGTGCACTCAAGATAATAAGTCTTTGGGTTCAGTTCCAACACCAATAAAACTTCCATTAAAACACAAGATACTGTAGCACTTCCGTCAAAAAGCTCAATTCCCCAAAAAGAATCCAAAAAGGAATCAACAAGAAGCAAATGCAAATAATGGCAAGAATCTGTCAAAACAGACCAGCAGGTAAAGACCAATTTTTTCGAAGACCTTCTGTTGCTCAAATTGAAAAGTGTTGAACTAACAAAAGTTATATAACAACCTGAGTAAGAAGCACAAATATTCTCAGCTCAAACCGACATACAGAGATTTTACACGAATTTTTACAGCGAAGCACAAAAACCTGTTTCAGGACAGCAACTTTCCCAAGCATTACTGCTCTCTCATTAGAGGTTAATCTTGGCACAAAAAGCAAATAAAAAGGATAAGGAGCGGTTATTACAGAGGTAATAACTTCCAAGACTCATCTAAAACTTTTGGGTTATCTCCCAATAAGTACTTTTCTTTAACGCCTTTAAGTTAGGCATAGGAGTAAGATTCAAGTATTTTCGAATGAATAAGCATTAAGATCAATACCAGAAATATCTTTCTTTTTCAAGGCTTCATGCATTCCTACAAGTTTTTAACTGAAAATCTTCCATGGAAAGATTTGTTTTGGTTTCATAGGCATGAACACAAGTGTTCAAGGTCGACCCCCACTTAACCATTACTCATCTATCCAATCACTTTCCTTTTTGAAAACATTTTTAGGTAACAAGTACAACTAATTTTTTTTGTAATTTGCATTCCCTATCCATACTAAGATAGAGAACAACTTAAAACTGAAAGTAAACCCTACTTAGAGATAAATCAAACAAGTGCACACAAGAATATTCACCCACACGCTATTGCTCCCCGGCAACGGCGCCAAAAAAATACTTGCTAACTCATGTACTAACAAGCTCGTTGGGGAACCCCAAGAGGAAGGTATGATGAGCACAGCAGTAAGTTTCCCTCAGTTATGAAACCAAGGTTATTGAACCAGTAGGAGCAAGTAAACACCTCCAAGGTGTTGTTGCCAACTTGGAATCCTACACAACACAACCACAGAACTTTGCCCCCAACTTACAGTGAGGTTTTCAATCTCACCGGTTTTGCTGAAAACAAAGGATTAAACGTATTGTGTGGAAGAAAGTAAAAGCTTGCAGAAAGTAAACAGAAAACAGTAAACAGTTGTAGATTGATGATAAAAGAAAGGTCCAGGGTCCATAGTTCACTAGTGATGGTTCTCCTTAAGATAGATAACATGTTGGGTGAACAAATTACAGCAGGGCAATCGACAAACATCGAGAAAGCATACAAGCATATACTAATCATCTTGACTCCTTTGAGATTCGATTGGGCATTACAACATTATACATAGACCGTAATCCAACTGCATCTATGACTAATAATCCACCTTCAGGTTATCATCTGAACCCCCTCCAGTATTAAGTTGCAAGCAACAGATAATTGCATTACGCATTGCGTGTAAAGTAAACAATATGATTGTTCTATGAACAAAGGATTGTTGTTTTCTCCCTAGAAGCAACAGTACATCTAGTACCTTAGAGATTTCTGTCACTTCCCCAGATTACTAGAGGCATGAACCCACTATCGAGCATAAATACTAACTTTTGGAGTTGCTAGCATCTACTTGGCCAAGATAGCTACTAACAACGGAAAGCATGCAAGATCACAAATAACAAAGACATGATAGAATCAATAATCAATCTGAATTAGCATCTCAATATTCATCGGATCCCCGCAAACACAACATGTAGGATTACAAATAGATGATCTTGATCATGAACGGAGCTCACAAGATCTAAACATGATAGCACAAAGGAGAAGAACCAACCATCTAGCTACTACATGGACCCGTAGTCCATGGATGAACTACTCACGCATCACACCGGAGGCTTGCATGGTGATGAAGAAGGCCTCTAGGGTGAATTCCCCTCTCTGGCAGGGTGCCGGGAAGAGCTTCAGATCCCTGCCGATCTTGGGATGGAGACGACGGCGGCTACAGACTCTTTCGTGGAATTTTGATCGGGTCCTTAGGGTTTCTATATCATAGGCATCTTATAGTCGGAAGGGAAGGCCGAGGGGGTGCCCTAGGTGGCTGCACCACCCCATGGCGCGGGCCAGGCCTGGCCGCGCGGCCAGGTGGTGTGGCCGCCCCCTGGCCCCTCTTCGTCTCGTATTATGGCTCCGTGTCCCCCTCGGTGAAAAACTGACTTTGGCTTTTGTCCCGTCCAATTCCGAGAATATTCATTTTCTGACTTTCCTGGAACCAAAAACAGCAGAAAACAGGCATCTGGCACTGTGGCATCTTGTTAATAGGTTAGTCCAAGAAAGTGTATAAAAATACTCCAAAGTTGGAACAAAACATAAGAAAGTAGATAAAAACCAAGCATGGAACATCAAAAATTATAGATACGCTAGCAACGTATCAAACGCCAAATCCAAGCTCCGAGGAAGACCACTTATGTCTAGGTTTCCAAGAACCCAAGAGTAACAAATTCCACAATGGAATTACGGTGTAAATAAAAAAAATAGGAATATGTAGATCTAGGTCTTCTCCCTTAAATCCTCAAAGGGCATCAGGATTTGTTTTCTAGAGAGAGAGCTAGGGAATTTATTTCTCAACATTCATGGAGGAGAGAGAGTGTTGAGGTAATCCTCCTCTTGGGGAAGAAGGGGCCTTTTATAGGTCCCCATGAAATGTAACCATTGGCACAGTCGAGGGACTAGCAATTCCAGTGGAAAGAGGCTAGAACCTCTAGCCAAACAGGAAATATCACTATTTTTGGCATGAATGTTCTGAGCGTATCCGCCACCTCCCCCCCCCCACACACACACCAGAAAGGCACATCACCAAACTACATATTGGTCTAGATATTTCACAATGGAATTTCTGGTATCCAGGCCGGAAATTCCTGCCATTGCACACCGGAAGTTCCGGTCTAGAATTCCTATGTGATCCCCCTCGACAAAGAGACAACTGAAATATTATGTGATATCTCTTCTCATGTACATGGGATGGTTGTGGTTGCAAGAGTAGGTTGTGTACATGATGATTTCATGCTTAGAAATGATTGTGTAATCCTCTTGATAGTACGGTTTACTACACTCAAACAAAACCGAAAAAGCTATGAAAACCTTCACGATCATTTCACCTTTTTGAAGGTTCCACCACCATCTTGGTATATTCATGTAAAGAACCTAAAACCACTTAGAACAAGGTGAAATTCACTTGTGTTGAAAACAAACACCCAAATCCCACCAAGGTAGGAAATTCTCTTTCATCGGGGCCAAGGGCCTTTCCTCCTTTCATTTCTTATGGCCTCATCAAGCTCTTGTATCCTCCGCATGAACCGCTTGGTGGTATGATAAAAGGAGTTGTCCATCTCCCATATGGTTCTCCCATTCCCATTATTAAATAACCTATCAAAGTAACATTTCAGTCTTCTCTTAATCTCTCTATCCTTCACGAGAAGTCGATTAGCCTCTTCCTTGATGCATTTAACTTGGTTGAGGTCCCTTAGTGTCTTCCTCTCACGATATTTCACATTTTTTTATGGTATTCGCTCCTTCTTTTCTCCCTAGTATCTCATATAGCACATCATAGGCCTGCCCCCTCACTTAACTAACGGCTCGCCTTGCCTTCTTTTTGGCCTCTTTTTATTTCAGGGTGTTGCTTCTATTTCTATCATGGTGCCAACTCTTACAACACTCTGTCTTCTCATAGATTTCCTTTTGGAAGTCCTCGTTTCACCACCATGTTTCCTTAGCTTCATGTTTATTTTATTTTGTCACCCCAAGCATCTAACTATTTACCTTCTGAATGCAAGTTACAAACTTAATCCACATTATATTTGCACCTCCCTCTTCATCACAAGGTCCTTCCACAATCATAATATCCTTAATAGATTGTTGTGCTTTCCCTTTTAGCTTCCACCACTTTGTTCTTGTGTCTGTGCTACCTTCTTCTCGCAAAATACATGCTTGAAAGCAAAATTCGGCCACCACAAGATTATGATGTGCCAAAACACATTCGCTAGGGAACACTTCTCAATCCAAACAAGTCCTCCTATTCATTCTACTGGTGAGGACAAAGTCAATCTTGCTAGAGTGGCAGACACTACTAAGGGTTACTACTCCCTCTGATCCATATTACTTGTCATTAAATCAAATGTATCTAGCACTAAAACATGTCTAGATACATCTGATTCAGCGACAAGTAATATGGGCCGGAGGGAGTAAGTGAGATTGCCTCTTCCCAAATAAGATGTTAGCTACCAACAGGTCGTAAACTACCACAAAGTCTAGGATGTCCTTACCCTCCTGGTTTCTGGCGCCATACCCAAAGCCTCCATGTTAGTTGTACCCACATAGCCATTGAGATCTCCTCCAATGAGAGGATTCTCGGTTACTGGTACACTACTAGCATGTCCTCCAATTTGTCCCAAAAATGCCTCTTAGCGCTCATGTCGAGCCAAACTTATGGGGCATAATCATTAATAATGTTAAGAATAAGGTCCCAAATAACTAGCTTGGCTAGAATGATTATATCCCCTCATATTTGAATCGTCCACTACTCCATTTTGGAGGCTCTTACCTATTAGGATGCCTACGCCATTCCTACTACTAGATAGGCCAAAAGAACAAAATTTGAAATTGGTATTCTCAACTTCCCTCGCCTTTACCCACTCATCTAGTCAGTTGGACACAAAGAATATTTAACATGCCTTCTGATCGCAGCATTCCCTAACTCTCGTAGTCTTCCCATCATATCTAAACCTATTTTCCTCGGCTAGCTTTCTTACCGTTCGCATCTGTCGAGTGAGATGCAAAGACCCTTGCTCATTTTTCACTATGTCCTGGTGATAATGTAGTGTGCCACCAATGAGGTAGCGGTATGGCCGATGCTTACTTAACACAGCGCCTGGGTCTAATATGGCGCGTTGCTAAGAGGGTTACGTCCCAATGATGGCTCGCTAGGCCTATCACAAGCTTACTCCTTTACTCGGTCTAGGGACCAATTGTTCCTAAAAGGCAGAGGTAAAGCTCATATGTCTCTTATTTGGATGTGAAAAAAGCTAAACGATATCATGTGTAAGCTATTGAAATATTGCATTATAGAAAGAAAAGAAAACAAATCTAAGTTTTTATGTGTATTTCTAGACATAGTAATTCGAGTTATATCGAGTCGCAACACACGTGGCTCTTCTTTTAACCAATCAATAAAGGACACCGGTACAGATCGGTACATGTGAGACGGGCTCACATTGGGCTCATTTCTTTTTACTCGGACCACTCGTTTTTTTTAGTGGCTCATGAGCCTCCACCTTTTTCTTTACTTAGTGGGAACCGAAATATGTGTTGTCCCAAGCTTCAATTTTTTTACTTTCAAATACTTCTATGTCAAGATAAGTTGCTCGACGATATGGAACCCCGGCTCCACGAGCCCCATATTTTCAACAAAAAAGAAAAATGGTATTTATGAATTTCAGAAAAAGAAATTGTACGTATGCATATATATGATTTCTATGAATGTCAAAAGAAAATGTTGAGACGCAAGAATCACAAAAATGTTGCTTTAAGTAGGCACTAAAAAATCGATTTTTGTCTTCACATTGTCATTTTTGTGTAAGTCGCATGTTAAAGCATAATTGTATAAAAAATATGTATACACTAGAAATCTATATGTACTTAGGTATTTTGTTTCAGAATATTTTAAAACAAAAATATGAAGAATTTGAATTTATGCGTGCATGTCCAACGCGACCTTTAAATCAAAAGCAAATAATTTTCTTCTGTCATAACAGTGCCGCCTTTGTTGAAATTTATGCACAATTGCTTTCTGATGAAGCTTCCACAGACCAGGTCGTCGAGTCTGCCAACAAATCAAAAACAAACACTACTTTTCTTCTCGGACAACAATATGTCGCCTTCGTTGGATGGGTCAACAAAGACGAGGAGGACCCCCATTTTCTAAAACGCATAGCACAATTGTACGCTTTCAGCTGACCGCTCGATGCCACCGAGCCAGCAAGTGCCCATCTCCTTCAAGCCCAGAGAGCAATCTAGCTAGTGAGAAGTCTGAAAGGGGTTCTTGTTCCACCAAGCTTCACAATGGAGGCCCTCGTTTCTGCAGTTCTTGGGGATCTTATCAGCAGAGCCATATCCGCGGTGGTAAAGAAGTGCGGCGAGCAGACAACCGCCAAGGAGCAGACAACCACCGAGGAAGATCTGCAGAGGCTTCACCAACTGCTTCTGAGGATATCTACAATCATCGAGGAGGCTGAGGGGCGGTGCATCACAAACCGAGGGATGATCCGTCAGGTTAGCATGATGAGAGAGCAGATGATCAGAGGGCACTACCTTCTCGACTCCTTCAAGTGCACACAGAAGACCGATGATGATGAGGTGAGTCGTCGGCCCTCCTTTGCTCAATCCAAATTTAATCCGGCCAAGCGCTTTCGCCGCCTATCTAGCAACAATCGTATTGAGAGCATGGTGGTAATGGGTAGAGACAACAGTAAGGAGTTGAAGCAGGCTGTTCTTGTCCTAGAGAACATGGTTTCTGATATGAAAGAGTTTGCTATATTTCTGCTGGCCTACCCTCGGCTGCGCCGCCAACCCTACGGAGCATACTTGTATCTGGACAAGTATATGTTCGGACGGCAAATGGAGAGGGAACAAGCCGTCAGCTTCTTGCTACAGCCCGAGCCTAACGGAAATTTGGGCGTCCTTCCAATCGTTGGTCCTGGGCGTATTGGGAAGAGCACTTTTGTGGAACATATCTGCGACGATGAGCGCGTGCGCAACCACTTCTCCTTGATATTCCTTTACAGCGGAAACGGCCTTAAAGATGAAACGGCAACGAATTTCAGAGATCGTTGTGTGATCAAGCATCAAAACATTGCCTCGGGTGAAGAAAGGTGTTTGGTTGTCATTGAGCTGGTAGGCGATGTGGATGAAGGAGCGTGGAAGAGGCTTCTGCGCTCCTACGAAAGGTCCATGACACCCGGGAGCAAGATCATAATCACTAGCCGGTCAGAGAAGACGGCGGCCAGCCTTGGAACAGCGGAGGCCCTCAGGCTAAACTACCTGTCCAAAGAAGCCTACTGGTACTTCTTCAGGATGCTCCTGTTCGGTAGCACGGATCCGGAGGAGCACCCGAAGCTGACGCCCATAGCCATGGAGATGGCGCGTGAGATGTGCGGGTCTTTTATCCTCGCGCATGATGTCGCCGCCTTACTGAGAGAAAATCCCAGTGCTCTGTTCTGGTGCAGGGTTCTCAGACACCTTAGGGAGCAGAGGCTGGAGAATATCGTGTTGCTGGGTGAATATTGCCTCGAGGGAGGTCGGCCTCGGTATGTTTGGAGCATGGCCAACGCACGGCGAGGTCCTGGGGATATTGGCTTCTTTCTGCTCCGTGGTGACTGCCAGAAAGGGTCTGCTGCTCACGGCGAGGTTCCGAGGATAAGAGTGGTGGACCTACTATCAGGGACCTGGGAAGCTGTGCCACGGGGGAAATTTGAGGTCTTGTGCTGCAGGTCGCTCATACCACCGTACTACATCTACACAGCTGATTGTGAGTTTGTTCAGCGTGAGAGCAGTACCGCGGCATAGAGGAAGAACAGAAGCGCTCCTTGGCACTCTGGTGGTTCTCTTCTTGGCTGCTGGTCATGGCTCGACAGATCAGTAGGTAGGCGCGACTTGCATTGCTTGTCCAAATAGACTATACTGTATTTGGTACACAGTAGCAAAATCATGTATGTCTTCTTAATTACTGCACGTGTTTGTAAGTACTTTCATCCCAACGGGGGAAATATTCAGCGGCAAGTTTCCACAATGTTGACCTCTAAATCCAAAACATATAAGTACTTTTCTTATGGCACAACACTATGTCGCATTTGTTGAATGGGTCAACAAAGACTAGCTACTAGAACCCCCATAGTCTGAAACTCATAGCGCAATTGTCTTCTTAAGCTTTCAGCCGAATGTTCAGTGTCACATAATCAGCAACTGCCTAACTCACGTATCGATCTAGGCATAAGCGATATCCCTCTCGGGCATCGGATGCGTGTTAATATAGATAGGAAGAACCCATATCATGGCTTGTACAGAAAATGTGTACGGATCAAAATGATAATGAATCTCGATATACTTGGTTCTGGCACAGAAGACTGGATTCATGGACAAAAAAGTAGCACCTAGATTGTCACACCACAAACATGGGTGATCCATGAGAGCAACGCTAAGCTCACGATTCACGAAGTACTTCAACCCAAATTAACTCAGTAGTAGAATTCGCGAGGGCCTTAGAGCATCTCTAACAGTTTTTTAGCGTTTACGGGCTGAAAATGGCGATAGCGGATCAGACACCGCATACGAAACTATAAATTACGAGAAATTTGAAATCTGAGGATAAGAGTGGTGGACCTTCTATCAGGACCTGGAGCACTATACCAAGAGGAAAATTTGAGGCCTTGTGCTTCAGGTCTCTCATACCACCGTACTACATCTACACAGCTGATTGCGAGTTTGTTCAGCACGAGATCGAGGAGTGCCACAGCATAGAGGAAGAAGAGAAGCACTGACTGCCACTTGTGTGGATCTCTTCTTGTCTACAGTTGTGGTCGTGGCTCGGCAGATTGGTAGGTTCTTGACCGGTTGATATTATACTGGCGTGTATTGTATTTGGTACACAGTAGCAAAATCATGTTGCTGCTCGTATTTGTAAGTATACTCTTCATCTCAATAAACAAAGCCTTCGTATGCACTCTAGTTGATATTTCTGCGGACTATTTTGAATGTCTAAAAGGACGGGAGGAAAACGTAATATGGTTGTTTAGCCGCAAATTTCCACAATGTTGACCTCTAAATTAGAAACAGACACTATTCCTCTGGCACAACAGTATCTTTCCTTCGTTGGATGGGTCAACAAAGACTAGGAGAACCCCCATTTTCAAACACATGGCCCAATTGTTTTCTTAAGCTTTCAGCTGACAGTTCAATGTCACCAAGTAAGCAACTACCCAACTCCTTCAAGCTCGGAGCGCCATCTTGCTAGTCAGAAGCCTGGAGGGGTTCCTGTTCCATCAAGCTTTACAATGGAGGTCCTCATTTCTGCATTTCTTGCTGATATTGTTGGCAGAGCCATATCCGTGCTTGTCGACAAGTGCCGAAAGCAGAGAACCGGCGAGGAGGATTTGCAGAGACTTCACCAACTTCTGCTGAGGATATCTGCAGTCGTCGAGGAGGCTAAAGGGAGATGTGTTTCAAACCGAGGGATGATCCATCAGGTTAGCATGATGAGAGAGCAGATGATCAGAGGGTACTACCTTCTAGACTCCTCCAAGTGCACAGAGAATAAGAACGATGATGATGAGGTGAGTCGTTCCTCGTTTGCTCAATCCGAATTTAATCCAGCTAAGCGCTTTCGCCGCCTATCTAGCAACACTCATATTGCGAGCATGGTAATTGGTAGAGACAAAAATAAGGAGTTGGAGCGGGTTATTCTTGTCCTAGAGAACATGGTTGCTGATATGAAGGAGCTTGCTATATTTCTGATGAGCTACCCTCGCATGTACCGGCAACCATATGGCTCATATTTATTCGTGGACAATTGTATGTTCGGCCGCCAAATGGAGAGGGAACAAGCCATCAGCTTCTTGCTACAAGCTGAGCCTAATGGAAATTTGGGTGTCCTTCCAATCATTGGTCCTGGACTCATTGGGAAGAGCACTTTTGTGGAACATGTTTGCGACGATGAGCGTGTGCGCAATTACTACTCCTTGATCTTGTTCTATAGAAAGGAAGACCTTAAAGATGAATCATCAGTTACAACTTTTATAGATAATTGTGTTATCAAGCATCAAAATATCGCCTCTGGTGAAGAAAGGTCGTTAGTTGTCATTGAGCTCTTAGGAGATGTGGACGAAGGGGGGTGGAAGAGGATGTTTCACACTTTTGAAAGATTCATGACACATGGAAGCAAAATCATAATCACTAGCCGATCGGAGAAGGTGGTCAGTTTGGGAACAACGAAGGCCATCGAGCTAAATTATCTATCTAAAGAAGCTTACTGGTATTTCTTCAAGATGCTCGTGTTTGGAAGCACGGACCCAGAGAATCAGCCCCCGAAGTTAACATCCATAGCCATGGAGCTAGCCCTCGAGATGCGCGGGTCTTTCTTATTCGCGCATGTCGCTGCTGCCTTACTAAGAGCAAATCCAAGTGCTCGGTTCTGGTGCAGGGTTCTCAGACACGCTAGGGAGCACATGAGGAAGAATACTCTGCTGTTCGGTGAATGCCCTGACAATGAGTCTCGGTTTGTCTGCTGCATTGCTGAAACACAGCCAGGTAGTGAGGATAGCAAGTTATTTCGGATACATCATAGTTACCAAAAAGGGCCTGCTGCCAACGGCGAGGTACCGAGGATGGATCTACTATCTGGAATGGATCTTGTATCCGGGACTTGGAGCGCTATACCGCAGGGAAAATTTGAGGTATTGTGCTGGAGATCCCTCATACCGCCATATTTAAGCTACGTGTTTGGTTGTGAGTTTGTGCGGCCCAAGAACACGAGGGCATAGAAGCCAGAGGTGGTTTTTGGTTCGAATTGGTCTGGTTCTAATGGAGAGATGGATCTCGTATATTGTAAATTGTCATTCAGCCAGTATATGATTCCGTAGTTGCTGTTGTGTTTGTAATCGCTTGCACACTCTTCCTCTCAACAAAGACTTGGAATGATATCTAGTTGATGATCTTTCCCGAGATCTTTTTTAACTAAAATGATCACCTTTTATTAGTCAAATACGATAAGTACAATTCAAAGAGCTTTCCTGGTTGGTGAAATGTTGTGATGGAGTGAGCGCCTTCTCATCCTTGGGTTCCCTGTCCTCTGCTTTCGACACGTCCCGATGACAACATAGGAAACCTATGAATATTTATTTGTTTAAATGGAGACTTAGCCCCGGCCTCTGGAAACCTATGAATTAACAGCATCCAAATCCACATAATCTACCACAACGAAAAACAAAGGATTTCAGCATGTAAAAAAATAAAAAAATATGCTAATTTGGTAAAGCACGGGCATGAGAAAATACCATGAAATTCTGACAAGGGACTAACAGATCAGACCTGCAAACACGATAGCGATAATCCACGCAAAACATAATGGCAGTCACAGAAACATATGGCACGAACAAAATTAAAGGCTGAGGGTGTCTGCCGCTACAACAGGAACTCGTTGATGCTCACGGATTAAAGAACACATGAAAGAATTCCTGATTAGAAACAGTCGGAACAAGCACAAACGGAAACTGATGTTTTAACAACAGGACAGAGTTCCAGCAAAAACTAGAACAGGCAAACAAGTGTGCCGAGATATATCTGGTGGGAAAGGAGGCAGTTTATGCATGGTGAAAAGCTCCAACAGGGCTATGGTCCTAGAACATATGATCATGAACCAGGACTCCTGTACTCTGTTAGGAGGGATTGGCTTCACTGAAATCTTAATCACTGGATCCTGGTATATCTGGTGCCAAAGGGGGCAGTTTATGCATGGTGAAAACCTCCAATTAACTCATAGAAGTGCTATGTCAATTGCCGTGTTAGCTACTAATTATTGGAGGGCAAGAAAGAAGAAAGTTGAAAGGAAAAACGAATCCAGGGTCCGGCCTCCAGAAAATACAGTGAAGATAAATGTAGATGCAGCTTTTGATATTGATCAAGGAAAGGGGGCTATAGGAGGTATTGCAAGCAATTCGAATGAAAAATTTCTAATTGCATGCTGCAAGGAGATACATTCTGTAGCAGATCCATTCATGGCTGAGGCCTATGCATTGAGAGACGGATTAAGTTTAGCGCAATTCCTGGGAGGCAACAAGTTTATTATTCAATCGGATAACACTCGGGTGATAGAAACAATGGTGAATGGTGGCTTTTCGGCACGCCGTCATCAGCAGCTATCTTTGACGATTGTAGACTCCTAGTCCAGGTTTTATAGAGATTTCCTTTGAGCATTGTAATAGGGAGGCTAATGAAGCTGCACATGAGCTTGCTAGGCTTAGTTTTAATTATCATGTCAATCATTTTAGGGATGATGATCCCCTAGTTTTTTACCTCCAAAACTCATAAACAATGTAAAAGTGTTTGAGAACTAATAAAGCTCACCCCTCAAAACAAAACAAAATCGTCCCTAGATAACTATGCCAGTGCACCATCATCCGCATCATCAAATATGACAAGCCATGAGGCTTCTTGCTCGCTTCCATCCAGCAAGACATCGTACCTTCTCCTTGCAACAGGCACATACGAATTACAGGCACAACAAAACCAAGGCTGTGACATGTATTAACTGGTGAGGGGCGCAACAGCCTACAAAACAAGTGACAAACAACTCTGGATTTAGAAAGTCTGACCAACACAAGAGCGAATGATCCACATACAGCACACGATTATTTGTCCGAATGGAAGTCGCACAGAAATATATGGTAACAACAAAATTTAAGGTCCACGACGCTTTAAGATTATCACTTCCCACCGAGAGTTGGGAACTGGTTCTGGTCTTGAATCGCCGGAGCAGCAGGTGGGCTATGATAGCCCCCACCGAATCCACCTCTGAAGCCTCCGCGGTCACCACGTCCCCTGCCGCCGCGTCCTCGGCCACCATAGTACCTTTCTCCTTCAGCAGGTTTCAGGAACTCGTTGATGCTCACAGACTAAAAACAACAGAAAACAATCCCAGATTAGTAGTTGTGATGTAGTAGAAACATCAGTGCTGATATAGTAAAAGCAGGGGCACCAAGCTCGAATGGCAATTGTTGTTTTTTAACAACAAGGAAGAAGAATGCCAACTAAAATTACAACAGGCAAATAAGTGCAACTATGCTGTTCACAAAAGCATAAATTAAACATCCTACTCCCTCCGGCCCAAATTAGTTGACATAGATTTGTCTAGATTCGGTTGTATCTAGACATGATTTAGTATTAGATACATCCGTATCTTGACAAATTTGAGTCAACTAATTTGGGTCGGAGGGAGTACTAACAAAGTGGTTGATGACACTATTTTTAGTAGTATCACATACAGAAAAAACGAAACAAGCAGAAAGATACCAAGTGGTTAATGAGTACACCAGAATCACAACACTATGGTTAGTATTTCAGCAACTTGACAGAGAAAGTAAAAAATGTACATATTGCAAGAGATGTGATGTCTGACCTTCTTAGCACGCTCATCACGTTCAGCATTTTCTTTCTTCTTCAAAGCATCCTTATCAGCACCCTACAGAAAAGGAGAAAGATCAATCACACAACCCCAATGAGTTAGGGAACATGGAGCACAAGGCATAATAGGCTAACATACCAGTTTGATGAAAACCTCATCATTTCCTTTCTTAGTGGAAAGAGGTTGCATAGCCTGCAGATCCTTATCAATTTCAACCTTCCTCTCTTCAGACTTCAGAGCAAGAAGTGCTTTCCGCTTCTCCTCCATTACTTTCTCAAATTCATCAAGTGTCATCTCCTAAGGACATAAGACATTTGATGTAAATGACTGCAACAAACAGATATAATCTTCCTTCTTTCTAAACAAGCACATGCATACAGCAAGATGGCAACACATATGATGCAATAATACAACAAAGAAATGTTTAAATATATTGTGGTTGCACAGATAGTGTGTCAGCAAGCAGCTGACAACATCTACTGTATGTGTGTTGCCTAAGAGTTTGTTATAATCGCCCAGCAGTAACAGAAGAAAAGAAGCTCTGATGAATTAGCAGAATGGTACTGCATATCACGACCAGATTGAGCAGCTACTGTAACGAAGACTATTCATCTCTCGGTCCCTAAGAATGTCAAAAGCAAGCTACAGAACTCAATGAGTTATAAGTACATACTCCCTCCGTTAGGGATTGCAAGGCCTAAGAGCTTTTTTAGAATGTTAGGAATTACAAGGCCTTTCTCATTTATTATCCTATCTCCTCCAATGTATGGTCTTCTTTTTCTTTCTCTTCTCTCATGCATGTACAGCTATTGGTGCACGCAATAATTAAGAGGGTGAGTTATTGGCTTTCTTAATCCTATCAAAGTGGCCCATAGGCCTTGCAATCCCTAACAGAGGGAGTAATCAGCAAGGGAGGCAGAGCAAAATCCTGCCAAAAACTGCCATTCCCACTATTCTGTCAGAGCTATAAGTACATACCAAATGCAAGTCACAAAGGAAATGGCAAATTTGGGGCTGTTGTGAGCCCGAACAATTCAATTGGACAAGCACGCACTAATCAAATATTCAAAGAAAGATTCCCAGATCAAACTGTTTCACGGAAGACAAGACTGAAGTTATCCTTATATTCAACTTTCCAGATTAGAAAAATAAGCATCCCCGTCTACCAAAGCATGCAAGACATAATAACATGTATGAAACTATGAACTGAAGCTTGTCACCCCATAAGAATGTAACAACCAAACATATAACATTGAAGATGAAAGAGAAACCATGAAGCAAAATAGAAAAGGAGATGGGCCAAGCTAAGTAAAACACAGAAATGATGAACCAGCATTTTCTGTCGACTTGATAAGAGAAAAATAACTGCATGCTATTTTGCCTTAGAAAAAAACTATAACCAGACAACTTTCTTAAAAAACATCATTAATTGTGCACGGCAGCAGGAAGTATACCTTATCTTCTTCTTCCTTTTCTTCTTCCACATTTGCAGTGGCATCTTTGCTGACCTTGTTCTCCTCTGCCTGTGGTGCATCCTCAGGTGCAACCTGCTTCTCAGGAACAGGGGCCTTCTCATCCAGCTTGAGGGCCTCAGTTTCCCTGGTCACCAAAACAAAACCTCAGGTTACCTCTCATTTCACCACTGCACATACAAATAGCCTACAGGATAGAGCAGTAGAGCAGATAACTTACTGCGCAAGAAATTCGTCAGAGGTAGTTCCCCAGTTCCCACGGCCAGCACCCTCACGCTTCATCTCATACCCACGGCCTGTGCCGCTGTGGCGCTCATAGTTCCTTCGAGGTGGCCTCTCAGAATCATCACCAAACTCACCTTCCCTATAGCCACCTCGGCGGGCTCCCTGGTAGGGTGGCCGAGGGCCCCTCTCTCCACCTTCCTCGCCTCCAGTTCTGGCACCATATCCTCCCCTGTAGCCATTGGTGTCCTCGCTGCCGAATTCACGGTTCTGACCATACCCTCCTCTGCCACCTCTGCCAGAGCCACGTTCACCTTGCCTGAATCCTCCACGTGAGCCACCACGAGACTCCTGGACTGAAATAATCATAACATCAGGAGTTAAAACCCTAAAAAAATAGTATTGATGGATGCCAGACATGCCTAAACTTGAACCAAAACCCCCAATTTCATCAACATGCTCTCTTGCCATGCTTTTTTTGGGTTTGAGATACTAGTCCCTAAACTATCCTAAAGCAATTGAAGGAAGGTAACTATTTCCGGGAAAACAATCAATTCCTCCATTACACCCTAAACCCCAGATCCGGCATCCTCGCGACCCGCAACTAAACCAGAAACCCTGGACTTACCAGCCTGCGCAGGTGGGGCCGGCTTGGTGGGCAGCTTGGCGGCCGGCTTCCCAGCGGCGGCGACCGGCGCCGACTTCTTCGCCTCGGTCTTCAGCGCCAACGCGGCAGCTTTGGCCAGCAGCTGCGCGGGGTCTTCGCCTTCGTCGTCGACGAGGAGGTCAAAAGGGTTGAGGGTCGCCATGGATGACGGCGGAAGTCAGGTCACGCTGCGCTCGCTCGCGGTGTGGGGGACTGGGGAACTGACCCTTCTTACGAATCTCTCCTGCCGGTATGCTGCATCCCCATGGCTCGACCCGAGGTGGAGGAGTCCGGTTGCGGCTGCGGCGGCTGGCGGCTGGCGGCGGCGGCTGGAGAGAGGAGGGAGACCGAGCGGGTTGGGGGAGACGAGTGTGTGTGAGAAGACGAAGAAACCCTAGCCGCAATCTTTTCTGTACTACTAGTGCCGCGAGTCCCTATCCTCTAGCTGTCGCGTTGCCCTGTGCGAAATTACCTACGTACCCTCCGAGCTGATGAAGCGTGTATGCCATCATAGCGGGGATCCCAATGGGTAATTACGGGATATTGATGCTTGGTGGGTCAGTTGCGCTCGTGAGGGTTGTTGAGCCGTGAGATTCTAATCGAGCGGCTCATGTTACGCTCCGGGGTTCGACGGTCTGTGTTAGACTGGTAGAGCACGTACAATGCAAGCCGTTTAGGAAAGTGCTTACAAAAATAAATTGGTTTTTCGTTAAGCACCGGTGTTTATTTATACTAGGTGGATGCCTAACTAAGCACCTCTTCTATACAAATAAGCACCAATGCTTAAAAAAATGGTGATTTATTTTTGTAAGCACCCCTCTAAACACCTCCCATTCACAATAGGTGCATGACCATAAAAGATGTTACTCATATAAATAGAACAACTATTATTCACCGATTTAAATGAATAACCGTCTTGCAATAAACAAGATCCAGAAATAATGTTCATGCTCAACGCAGGAACATAATAACACTTACTAAGGTTTAAAACTAATCCCGAAGGTAAAACTAAGGAGAGCGTGCCGACGGCCATCACATCAACTTTTGATCCGTTGCCAACGCGCATCATCACCTCATCTCTCGCAAGCCACTGTCTATTCCGTAGCTCCTGTTTCGAGTTACAAATATTAGCAACTGAACCGGTATCAAATACCCAGGCACTACAACGAGGGCTAGTAAGGAAAACATCAATAACATGTATATCAAATATACCTTTGATGGTGCCAGCCTTTTTGTCCGCTAAGTACTTCGGACAGTTGCGCTTCCAGTGACCCTTGTCCTTGCAATAGAAGCACTCAGTGTCCGGTTTAGGACCAGACTTGAGCTTCTTCTCAGCAGGGGCAACGCGCTTGCCGCCGCCTTTCTTGAAGGGCTTCCTTGCACCCTTATCTTTCTTGAAGGTGGGGGGCTTGTTGACCATCAACACATGATTATTCTTTTTGATGTTCACCTCCGCTACTTTCATCTTAGCAAAGAGTTCAGTGATCATATCAGTGGAACCAATCTGATTGTGATCAACTACAAAACTTTTGTAGCTAGGAGTGTCAATCTTGAGCTCCTCTGGAATCTTGCAGTCCAGTTGCTCAAGGCGTTGAGTGTAGCCCGTCATCTCAATGGCGTGCTCACTAACGGAACTCCCTTCCTCCATCTTGTAGTTAAAGAATTTCTTAGAGATCTCATATCTCTCAGAACGGGCTTGAGTCTGAAACATGTTTTTCAGCTCCTCGAGAATCTCAAAGGGCCCGGCGAACTCCTCAAAACGATTTTGAAGATCCGATTCTATAGCATACAACATGGCGATCTTAATCAAATCATAATCATCCTTGCGCGACTGATAAACAGCTTTTTCATCAGCCGGCGCATCTATAGCAGGGGCGTCACCTAGCGCTTTCTCAAGGACATAGTCCTTTTGTCCGCCAGCGAGAATGATTCTCAGAATGCGGAACCATTTGGTCAAGTTAGACCCATTGTTTCTAAGCTTTTCTATCTCAGCAAAAACGTTGAAGTTGAAGTTGGACTTGGCCATGTGATCTACAGTATTTGCAAGTACAATTTAGACTATGTTCATGATAAATAGTTCAACTTAATCAAATTACTAGATGAACTCCCACTAAATTCAACATCCCTCAAGTTGTTTAGTGAACACGATCCAAATTCACCACACCTAATCCGATCATCACGAGAAGAGATGTGGTTTCAATGGTGGACAACGAAGTGTCGATCATATCATTCATATGACTCATGCTTAACCTTTCGGTTCTTGTGTTCCGAGGCCATGTCTGTACATGCTAGGATCGTCAAGCTAGACCCAAGTATTTCCGCGTGTGCAAAACTGGCTTGCACCCGTTGTATGTGAGCGTAGAGTCTATAGCACCCGATCATCACGTGATGCTTGGACACGACGAACTTTCGCAACGGTGCATACTTGGGGAGAACACAATTTTTATCTTGATCTTTAAGTGAGGAATCATCTTATAATGCTACCGTCGCGATCTAAGCATAATAAGATACATAAAAGGATAAACATCACATGCATATAACTTTATGTGACATGGTATAGCCAATCTTCGCGCAATGATCTCCATCTTGTGCGTTCCGGCATGATATCCATCACTCCACCATGATTGCCTCCACCACGAATAGCGACTACAACTATTGCTAACTACTTAGCGATAAAGTAAAGCTATTACATGGCGTATAAGAAGTTGACTCGCAGGTCATACACAATTATAAAGACAACCATATGGCTCCTGCCGGTTGTGTACTCATCGACATGCAAGTCGTGAAACATTACAAAACATGATCATCGCATACATTATACACATCACATCTTGGGCCATACCATATCACAGAAAACACTCCCTGCAAAAACAAGTTAGACGCCTCTACTTTGTTGTTGCATGTTTTACGTGGCTTATGGGAGTAGATGCTAAGAACGATTCTTACCTACGGAAAGCCACAACGGTGATATTATGGTTGCCAAACTCCGGTGTTAATCCCATGACAACTATAGTGAGAGAAACTGACATCCACCAGCCGCATGTGTGGAACAAGCCACACGTCAAGTGCGGAGCCGGTCTCACGAACGACGTCGCGTAAGGTTGGCCTGGACCGCTTCAATCTCACTATCCCGCGTCATAAGAAGAACACAAACAAGAGGCTTGCAATAGAAAACATCAACGCCCGCAACAACCATGTTGCGTTCTACTCGTGAAACACATCTACGCATAGATCTAGCTCTGATACCACTAAAGGGTTTCGCGGCATAGTAAATCAAATTTTTCTACGGAAGCGAACAGAGGGAAAGCCAAGATCTAATCTAGGAGATGCAAACAACGAGAGAGATTGGATTAGATCTTCATACCCTTGAAGATTCGCACAGCGGAACGTTCGTCGGAACGTGGGTGATGTAGTCGTACTCGCTTCTCCTCCTCGCGATCCGATCCGATCTAGCACCACAAGTGGCGGTGCCTCCGTGAGATGCACACGTGCAGCACCTCGACGTCTCCTCCTTCCTCGGACCAGCAAGTAGGGTGGAGAGATAGATTGGATCTACAACACGACGGCGTGGTGTATATGGTGGAGAATTTCTGCAGCAGGGCTTCGCCTACAAACAGTCGGGAGGGAGAGAGGAAGGCAGGAGGGCTACTAGGGCTTGGAGGGAGGTGTGTGTGGGGGGGGAAGGGGGCGCACCAGCCCTCTATATATAGAGGGGGGTGCGGCCAGCCCTTGCCCATCCTCCAAGCCTATCTCTAGTTTAAACGATTTAAACTCTCCCTTCTAGAAACCCTATCTTATCTCTAGTTTAAACGATTTAAACTTATCTAGGATCGGCTGGGCCCTATGGGGCCTTGTGCCCCTGGCCCAATGCGGCCAGGACACTCCCTCATAGGCCCATGCCCCCTCCCGGAAGGTGGGGCCACGTTGGTCCCCTTCCGGAAGGTTCTAGAAGCTTCCGGTACAATACCGATTAACCCGGAACTATTCCGAACTCCAAAAATTGCACTGCCTTATATGAATCTTATTCTCCGGACCATTCCGGAACCTCTCGTGATATCCCGGATCCCATCCGAGACTCCGAACAAAAACTCATAAACCAATTATCCAATCTATCCTAGCGTCGAGACACGTTAAGTGTGTGACCCTGCGGGTTCGAGAATATGCAGACATGATCTTCTATCAATAATCAACAGCGGGGTCTGGTAACCCATATTGACTCCCACACATTCATCGATGATCATATCGGATGAACCACGATGCCAGGATTCAATCAATCCCATATATATATTCCCTTCGTCTCGCGATATTTTACTTGCCCGAGATTCGATCGTCGGTACCGTCATACCTAGTTCAATCTCGTTCACAGCAAGTACTTTACTCATTCCGTAATCCGATATCACTTTGTGATTAACTCCTTAACCACATGCTTGCAAGCGGTGTTGATATCGATTACCAAGTGGGCCCGAAGTATATCTCTCCAACTTGGGAGGGACAAATCCTATCTCGATACATACAACCCAACAGATACTTTCCGATCACCTGAGAGACACCTTTATAATCACCCTCTCATGGGATGACGTTTGATGACCTCAAAGCTTTCTTCCGATACCAGGGAGTTGTATTATCTCATGGTCTAAGGAATACAATATTTGACATAAGAAAAGCTTCGCAAAGACGAACACGATGACACGATCTAATTGCTTCGCTTAGTTTGGGTCTGTCCACCATATCATTCTCCCAATGATATGATCTCATTATTAATCAACAACTCATGTCCATGGTTAGGAAACCTTAACCATCATTAATCAATGAGCTAGTCCATAGAGGCGTACTAGGGACACGGTGTTGTTCACAAACCACACAAGTATTAAAGTTTCCGCTTAATACAATTCTAGCATGGAATATAAACATTATCATGAACAAGAATTATAATAATAACATCTTTATTATTGCCTCTAGGGCATAATTCCAACAGTTGCGATGCCCTTGAGTCTTGTATACATGTCCTCATGGTTTTCACCATCCAACATGTAGAATCCCTCAGCTTCGTTACTAAGGGCATCATACCGGTTTCTTCTCATGCTTTCATTTCCAACAATAAGGTCCGTAAGAGCATCCCACGCCTCTTTAGCCGTGTTGAGATGTTCAATGTGTGGCATGTCCTTGGGACCCACACCCAGCTGTATCATGTGGAGAGCAGTGGCATTCAACTGGCTATCCACAACTTCCCTTCTTGTTAGATTGGTTTGATCTCCAACATGAAGACCTTATTCAATGATCCTCCATAATTCAATAGAGGAGCTGCAAACATGAGATTTCATTAGAAATTGCCATTGGTTAAAAGAAGATGAAGTGAACTTGGGTGGATCACCCCTATTGTTTATATGAGGATGAGGGATAGGTGGGTCAGGGGAATATACCTGGCGAACCTCACTATATTCCTCCTTACCACTTCCCTTTTTGGAGGTGGAACCATTTAGTTTTTCACCTTCCACATCATCATCCTTAGATCCGGTGTTACCCTTTTCCTTATATGATGGTGAGGGAGCCTCAGAGGAGGATGGAGATGGGGCTATGGATGATGTAAGGCGAGCAATCATTTGATTCATCTCCTCCATCTTGGCCTCAAAGGATTTCAACAAGGTTGTTTCCAACGACTTGAGATCATCCATTGTGACCTTATCCACAGCCTCATTTCCATCATCCCTGGTATCCATACTACTCTTAGGCGGTTAAGCCCGAATTAAAAGCCGGGGCTCTGATACCAATTGAAATGGATCGTATGGGCACCTAGAGGGGGGGTGAATAGATGCTACACCAATTTTTAATTCTTTTCCAATTTTAGGCTTAGCACAAAGGTAAATTCTCTAGATAAACTAATGTGTGGAATTTCCCTATATGCAAACCTATCTACTAGCGAGTAAGGAGCGAGTGGAAGAGGAACGAGTGAACCGAAGTGAAGCACGCGGAGACACAAGATTGCAGTTCCTTTCTTGTTAAGGGAAGTACGTCTGCGTTGGAGGGGTGGGCGGTACTAAGACCACCACGCCACAAAAGGCCTCACCCTGTTCTCCGATGGATCTCGCCACAACAGGCCTGATCCACCTTCCACTATAGGTACCCTTCGAGGCGGGCACCGGTGCCTTTACACAACTAGCGGGGCAACAGCTCCACAACAACTTGGAGGCTCCCAAAATGACAACAAGCTGCCACAAGAACAAAGTTGTCAAATACAATAACACGATCTAGGTATTAACGAGAATACTAGATCAGGGATTTCTCCAAGTGAATGGAGAGGAGTTGAAGCGCTTGATTCTTGATGTTGATGATGAACTTCTCCTCCTTCAATTCCACCAAAGATCAAGACCTTAGGGTGGTTGAAGTGAGAGATCGAGATTTAGAGCTCTTGCACAGGGTCTGGTCGAATTCAAATGAATCAAGAGTTCTGGACGTTGGGAAAGAAGGGGTACTTATACCCCCTTCCAAAAACCAGCCGTTGCACACTTTGGGGGCCGGATTATCCGGCCCAAGTGAGGGCCGGATTATCCAGTCTGGGGAAACTCCGCCCCAGACTCGGAATATCCGGCAGAAAATCCGCCCCCTCTCTGAGTGTCGCGTCGAGCTTGCACTTGATCAACTTCTGGGGGGCGGATTATCCGTCCCTATGCGAAGGCCGGATTATCCGGCCTGGGAAAGAAAAACCGCCCTAGTTCGGATTTCCGGTAGAAAATCCGACCGAATACCGAGCGACGCGCCTTGGCTCCTTTTGCTCGAAAACTGGGGGCCGGATTATCCGGCCCTTGCGAAACCCGGATTATCCGGCCTGGGGAGGAAAAACTGCCCCAGTTCGGATTTTCCGGGAGAAAATCCGACTGGACACAGAGTGACGCGCCTTGGCTTCCTTGAGAGATGAGGTAGGCCGGATTATCCGGCCCTTGGAGGGGCGGATTATCCGGCTCCCCTCAAAACTTCCTGCACACTTAGCACACATGAAAAGTCTCCATAGTATTGTTATCTAACACGCAAAACATAGGAAAACATGAAATGTTCTTTCACCGTCGCGCCACCGGGCCAGCCGCTGTCGCGTCCCAAGGCCGCTCGCCGGCCCGCCCGCCGTCGCGACCCTCATGTGAGTCGCCGTCCCCCTGCTCGCCGCTACATGGTGGAGCGCCGTAGTGAGAATTGTCGCGCCTCCTGCGAGCAACGGCCGCCCCTTCTCCCCCGCCTTACTCGTGGCCGCCGGGCAGAGCTGCTGCTGCTCCCCGTCGTGGCGGAGCCGCTGCTGCCCGTCGTGGCAAGCTCCAGCGAGCTACCACACAGGACGAGCTCCGGGGAGGCGCGCCGGCCAAGGATGTGGCAGGGGAGGAGGGTCGGGAGGACCCCGACGAAGGTAGGAGAAGACCTCCAGACTTTTTTGTGTTTTTACTATTTTTTAATGTTTTTAATTTTTTAATTGAGCTGACAGGTGGGACCCAGTCCACGTGAGCAAATAACTTCTAACAGGTGGATCCCACCCGTCAGATTCGCTGTCAATTCGGGTTAAAGCCGAATTTAGTGTTTTTTGTGATCTCTCGAGCAAAATTTGGTAGTTTTTTAGATTAAAACCTAAAGTGGTAGTTTTCATAATTTTTGTCAAAGTAGTAGTTTTATGCTAACAACTCTAAAAACTTTGTTCAACAAAAAAAACTAGGGGTTGATTCGCTATTTTCGCCTTAAACCACCTTCTTAAAAGGGCGTGCGATTCACGGCGTATGAGAGCTACGAGTACTCACGTAGCGCATGAACACTGCTCCCACTGTTTGGACTCTTTGTATTTTGATCTAACGGCTACAATAGCACTAGCATGAATGAACAACTCACTTCGGTAAATTTTGCGCAACTTTTTCTCCATATTTTTTGATGGTAGTTACCCTACAGCAGGACGGTATATATTTCTATGCTCCCACAGTAATGAACAACTCACTTGGTAAATTTTGCGCAACTTTTTGTCCATATTTTTTGACGGTAGTTACCCTACATTATAACAGTATATTTTTATATGTTCCTACAGTAATTTTTTCACACACATTTTGGCCACCATTTCTCGCCAATAGTTATCGTACAGTGGTTCTTCGACAGTAAGCTATTACCCGGCAGTATCATGGACAAACCGTACTTTCCGACGGCAATTCCCGAACTATTTTTACGGTGCGGTCATTTTTTCATGCTATATAATTTTCTCATCGGTAATTCTCTAGCGGCCTCTTCCCACCAGTGCGAATGATTCTCACACATCGATAATTTTCTGATGTTGTGCAAATTCTCAATGGTAATTTTACGACTGTCTTTCTCTTCCAGTACATGATTATCCGAGAGTAATTTTCTCACGTAATTTCACAGTAATTCTTCGACATGGATATTTTTTGCCGCCGGCAATTCTGATAATTTCCACGTCGGTCTTACCTAGAGTGTTTTTCTACCTTTTTTAACTATTCAACCACTAATTCTTCGACACAATTTTTCGTGGATAATTTCTCACCGGTAGTTACCCAACGGTAACTCCTTGATCATGAATGTTGAGCACTTCTCTCACCGTAATTCGCCCATAATAATTATTTTTTTTGAATTCCCTTTCTACTCTTTTGCCATAATTCTTCGCCGGTAGTTATCCCAAGGTGACTCCTCGATGATGAGTGATCCCCTCACTGTAATTTATCATTATTTATTCGTTGACAATAATTTTCTGATACACTCTCCCAGCCATATTTTCTCGACGTTTATTCTTTGCAGGTGAGTAATTTTTGGACCGTAAATTCATCATCACTAATTCATATTATTTTGTGTCTTTTTATTATTTGACACTCATTTCACTGCCCCCCCCCTATATCGAGTAAGATACTATTGTTGTCATCTGCAGTATTTTCGGGCAACAATTTGGACCATATTACATATCGTGTAATCTCTAGCAACACTTTTAACTAAATATAATCGACAGCGCTGGGCGTGGCGTGTCGCCGCGCCACATTCCCTAGTTTAATTGATGACTAAAGCCGACCTCTCGCATAGCTCTCATGGTCTCCGAATTATCAGTATAAATAGCAAGCAATCGTCGCACTTCATTGATAAGCACATCCTTAGCATGGATAATCAGTTTCCATCGAGTCAACACTTGCGCTTGGCTCCATTAGCACTAGAGGAATCAGATCTTTTTCTAAAGGGTGGTAGAACTCTCGGGTTTTGCATCGGCAAAGCGAGAGACCAATATCGGACAAGAAGACTAAAATGAAAAAATCAAAACCGTATGCCTTTTAACGGTATCTCCACAAAGCTATCACAAAATCTATGACAAGTGATCGAAAGAGACAAAGAGTACACAACTCCTAAAGAAAGCTTTCAAATCTATGTGCGTCGATGATGACGAGTCCAACTGTAGGTTGATCTCGAGATTTTCATTCCTTTGTGAGCACACATCTCACTAGCCGAATATCGTTAGAGAAGATGCTAAAAGCATGCAGCGTCCCATACCACCCCATTTTCGGCCAATGGTTCTCCTCCTTCGGTGCACCTATAATGGCACACAACGGAGCATCAACCCCATTGCCCCCAACAAACAGGTTTAGCGTGACAACTCCCATAGAACCCGATGTGGAGATGGCGTGTGTCCAATACTATTGCCGATCTCGTAAGCTCCCACGGTCCATGGAGGCGACATCTCATACCGCATGTGACCATGAAAGCTTCGCGTGGTAGAAGGCCATCACCATATTAATTTTAGTCAACGCATCGTCAACACGACCATGACCGGCGGCCGGATGAACCATGGTTGCCACCAATATTCCTTATCTCCCATCGACTATGTGCGATATGTGCGCTTCCACCATGTTGTACGGTCACCCTACCATGTGGAGCGCTTGCGCAACAGTGGGCAAAGCGGGGACAAGAAGGGCGTTAGAGGTGGCGACTAGGGTTTGTTCCTCGGCCACCCATAGGAAAAACTAGGAGTTAGATGTGGTCAATATTTGTTTCCTCCACCATTGTCGTCTTCTTATATTTTCTCCTTTGGTGGTGGGTGACGGGGCATCGCAACACCATGTACGTTCCATTTGTGCAAAAAAAAAAGTACGTTCCATTGACCTCCCATTATATAAGTCCATGCTTGGTTGTGTGCATCAAGCTGCAAAGAAAATTTGGTGGGACTACGATTCCACGCGCAATTGCTTACAATTTATTTTCCACAAAACAATACGGTGATCGCAAACCGTGTCGATCGAGTTGACAGTCTTGTATATCGGTGTAACCGTATTTTAGCACAAGCTTGCGATATAACTCTGATACATAAGTACACTATGCTTTTCAAACATCAGAAGCTGCTGTGGTGTAGTGGTTATCACGTCAGTCTTACACACTGAAGGTCTCCAGTTCGATCCTGGGCAGCAGCAACTTTTTTTAGTTTTTTATTTTATTTTGCAAACCAGATTTTTTTTATTCTTTATTATTTATGTTTGCAAACCAGAGTATCCGTCTTTTTGGCCAGTGCCACGGCATCTGAAGAGTCCCTCTCTTGAGTCAGAATTGCACAATACTCCACCACCAAGAATCTGTACAATAATGCTAGACCTACGGGCAAACTCTTACGGGATTTTGTTACGCACCCAGGTGGAGTGAATAATTGGAGCAAAGGAGTGCGAGCAGTTCCGAACAAATCTCTCACGGCCGCTGTATGATTGGCACGTCAGCCCGTAAGTATTTGTCTGTACTCCCTCCATTCACAATTACCTCACATCCTGGATTTAGTCAAAGTCAAATTTTGTAAACTTTGACCATATATTTATAAAAAAAATATCAGTATTAACAATGTAAAAACTATTGTATTAGAATTTCATAAACTATATTTTCATATTATATGTATTTGGAATCATGGATGTTGATGTTTTTTCTTATATTGTTGGTCAAACTTTGCAAAGTTTGACTTTGACTAAACCCAGAACACGAGGTAATTGTGAACGGAGGGAATACGTTTTTGCCCGTAAGTGTAGCATTGTTGGAATCTGTGTGAGGAATGTTCCGAAGCAGCAAACCACTCTCATCTCGAAGAAAACAATCTCTGCATCTTTCGGTCCGTTCTTGGTCGTTGCAATTTGTTCGAACGTTTCTTCACCATGCCTGATCGTGATCGATCCATCTGGCTGGCTGCCACGTCACCGTACCGTGGAACCTTTCAGGCGAACGCTGGCTGAACCTTTTGTACCTTCAGGCGAACACACACCGGCTGAAGCAGTACAGCGACAGGCTACACACTTGGTCACTTCGACCCACACGCGATCTTGAGTGAGAAAGAAGAAAGAGGGGAGCAGCGGCGGGCGATGAGGGGCGGCGGGCGGGCGCGGCAGAACGCGATCCGGTCGGGCATCGTGGTGCTGGGCGCCGCGGCCTTCGGCTACCTCTCCTACCGCGTAGGCTTCAAGCCCTACCTCGACCGCGCACAGGAGGCCATGGACTCCCACCTCAACTCCGAAGACGCTGCCGCTGCCGCTGCCGCTGCCGCCGCTTCCGCGTCCGCGTCCGCGGCCGAACATCCAGGTGGGGACAGCGACCTCCCGCCGTCGAAGGACCCGGCCGTCGTGCTCCGCGACTGAATCGCCTAGCCGCGCCTGTACTTTAGTCAGCAGCTTGGCTGTGGTTGTGGCATTTCATCGAACACTCTGTAAGCTGATCATAATGGAACCACCGTCTTGGCAACTGAAGCTTTCTACCGTTATTGTGTTACCGAAATTTTCCCTAGCGTTATCTCCATGGTTTTAAAAGAGTCTGTGCGTGATCCCTACAAACGAGCATTTGCCTGCTCATATTGACGTGATGCGATGCTGAAAACACGATGGTTTCAGATGATTGATCCTGCAGTTCTTGGCTTTGACAATGGTTGCTGCCAACGGAACTACTAGTGATAATTCAACAGAATCATGTGTGCTTGTGTTGTAGTTCTACTTTTTCCTTACGAAATTAGACTTTGCGTATGACCTTGTGGCCTCTACTCCAATGTCCCTGTCATTCAAGATACTAGTCTGTTGGTCTCGCGCCCCATGAACTGAACTGATCGCCACCATGAATTGCAGCTGCCTCCTCCCCCTGTCCAGTGCAGCAAACACAAAAGAGAAAGGGGGAGCCCCATTGGCGACAGCCACACACTGTAGCATCTACAAAATCCCCTGCTGCAAATGGCAACGTGAATCATATTGGCCACAGTGAGATTAAGGAAGGTTAAATGGTCAAGGTATCAGAGAGTAAACGATCTGAGACGGTGGCAACCACGACGTGCCGTTCAGGTTTCGGTACACTACGGCGGAATTTAACTGTATGTACATAGGTGCATAATAAGTAGCAGTTCACTTCCTCCACTAGGAAGAACCAAGCAACACGAATCGACATTGCAGGATTTTCCCCTTCTCATTTCATATCTTCAGTTCGGCCGACCCAGTCACATCATCAGGTCTGTAGGCAGGACGAGGCTGAGAGCGGTCATAGGTACCACGGTACCGAGCTGGCCCTCCTCGAATTCCTGAAAACCGTTGGCCGCCCTGGTCGCGAATTCCCGGCCCTGCATTGTATGTGGAATGGGCATAAGCATGAGATAACCTGGGCAGCTTATGAAATCGATGCTGCCTCGCCTCTCGCGCCATTTGCCTCCTCTGCCTGTAATGGTTCCTCTTGCGCTTCCTGCCCTGCCCCTTCTCCCCTGAGTTTCGCCCACCCCATTCTTGTCCAGGTGCCTCTTGTTGCTTCACCTGCTGCTGCTGCTGCTCCTTCTCTGGTTCAGGCTGCAGCTCCTGTGCCTCGGTCTTCTGCTTCTCTCGGAGCTGCGCTTCCAGTATCTCTAGCTCCTGCTGACACTGCTCTTGCTGCTCTTCATCCAAAGAAGGCGAAGAAGCATCTGATAGACTCTGCCTTTTGTGTGCGTATTCATGTAATAACCGCGTGATTTCTGCCTTGATGCTGTTGCGGTGGACAGACTCGATACCGTACTCATCAACTGCCCTCCATGACAAAATTAAAGCATTGACCTGCTTAGTCATGGCCTGGTTCTGTTCAAGGGAAAATTCAAAGGGATTAAATCAGTTGGACAGAAATGACATATTTGCATATATCAGTATATGGAAGCGAAATTTTATCCTGTGAAGTAGCTGGATGCCTTTTCTAATTTTCTAGAGCTGGGCGGATATTACTAATAGTACCAACTACTCTACAACAATATTAATTAAACTGCTTCAGAATATGTGCAATTTAGTTCTTGAAAAGAGTCGAGACTGCTTTTTCCGCATGGTATAACTGCGTGTACATTTTGATTCAGAAAATTCAGTTTTATGACATAAGGATCTACTACGAGTGATAAAGCAGACAATCAAGTTCTCTAACTAGTCACAGTCATATGAACGTAACTGGTATAAGGACATTTTTTAATCAGATATCTCCTGTACAATTACGACGAGTCATGTTTTATGAAAGATAAGACATTCTTATACGAGATAATGGACAAACCAGAGACTCCGATGAATCGCTTTCCATGCTTAGTATCTCTCGAGCAGTCTTCTTAGCCTTGTCAACATATTCATTCATGATGGAAAGCGGAGGATATTTGTCGGTCAAATTCAAAACACATGCAAGTCTGATAGCATCAAGTTCTTGCCCATTCTCAATCAGATGATTGACTGAGTCTGCAGCATAAGAATGAGTCAACAACTCAAAGTAACAAGTGCAAATGGCAAAGCTAGTACGACAGAGCTAAAAATCTAATCATCAAATGTAGTACTATTTAAATCAGCAGTTTAGAAATATCAAGAGTTCAAAATATGTTCTGCTACGAGTAGTAACTCTTTTTACATAATGGAAGAGAAGGACTTGCGGCAAAAATATCTGCAGGTAGTAACTGCAAATGAGACATTGGGAAAAGGTCAACCAGTAACAGACCATATTTTCAGGTGTTAAAAGGTGCGTACAAACATGATAACAAGAGAATATGTATATTTGAGCTTGAGATTAGCAAATTAGTAGCTTGTCCGCTTGACAAAAAATATGCATCAACAGCAGGTGATACTGATATTATGAATCGGAACTAATACCAAACATATGTATGTGCATGAATGAAAAAGTGTCTGTCTGACCATGCATCAACAGAAGTACATGGAAAATATGGGTTCCTCATCAGACAAAAAGAACCATCATGCAAGAAGAGCATAGTTGGAAAATCTGTAAAAGACTTGTTCAGAATGTGGGATTTCGTTCCTTCTTATGGGATTAGATTTGTTTCCCTGTCAAACCTATTGTGTTCAGCACAGTTTTGTACTGTAAATGTGCAAGCAGTGAAATTGCTCTACAGAGAGGCTGCTCACATTCTCGAAAAATGCGTTTGCTGTTGCCTGCTAGTAGTATGTTGACTATAATGACAAGGACATGGTAGGATTCGAGAGAGAGTACATTGGTTCACATCTGAAGATCAAGCAACATTAAGCACCCCTTCACGGGAATACCACTATAAGTATCTCAATATGCCACATGAAAATGAGAGCAATAGGTTTACTATCGTAGTCTTCTGATGATAACTATTGGTGGAAGTTGCTTTGGAGACTGTCAATGTCCAAAACAGTATCTACGCAGAGAGGACCGGCATCAAACTGAAGTGCACAAAAAAACTCATCTGAAAGGGGTTTGCAAAGCAAGCTCAACATGGAAACGGGAAGAAAAAGTATGCTAAGTTGATTGCCGAATACACTGACTTTGACTGCAACATTTCAGGAAATTATATAAGTTTCAGCACCGAGAGGCATGGTAGCATACCAGTCATGGTGGGAATTAGCCCGAGACAAGTGCAGAGCTCGATGCAGCTCTCCTTTTTGGTGCGCGGGAGGTTGGCAAGGTGATTGATGATCTCATGGGCATGGAACTCCAAGGTAATGTTGTATGAGACAAGGAATCTCAGAAGGCCCCATAAGGCCAGACGACCGAGGTCCCTGCAACTTTCAGGCTTCCCAACCATCTCCTTCCAGTCTCGTGCCAGCCGATTGGCCTGCTCCAGCGTGCCCACCGACGGCTTGTGGTTAAGGTTGCCGGCATGGAGGACAAACAAGACGCAGTTCTCCCAGTGGGTGTCGTTCTTGGGCTCGGTTCTGAGCAAGAAGGCCCTGACGGCGCCGACGACAAGGGCGTGGGGCTCCGCGGCGCCCAGCAGGGCCGGGAGGAACTGGCGCCGGGCGCGGAAGCATCTCTTGTTGCGCCAGTACAACACGTCCGCCAGCGACGAGGTGTCCATGCTTAGGCAAGCCGCCACTAGATCCCGCCTCACGGCCTCCTCCGCACCGCCTGCAAAGTCCGGTACCGGCACCTTCTCCTTCAATTCCCCATTGCTTCGGTATGGTGACGCCGCCGTTGCGGCCTCCTTGGCATTCTCGCTCTCGATTGCCTCCCCATCATCGTCTGCTTGGTCAGGAGACGCATCGGTTACCTCCTCCGCCCTCCCGTGGTCCCCGCCCTCCTCGGCATTGAGGTCCGAACACGCCCCGTTGGCCCGCTCCGCCTCCTCACCATCGCCCCTCACGTGGTGCTCGGGGTACGGCTTTCGGTCCTCGCTCCCCCGTTGCTCGACGGGGTCGGTGGTGGTTGGGGCCGTGGCCTGGAGGGACTGGAGCTTCAAGAAGCGGACGGCGATGGAGGACTGGAGAGAGGAGATGTGGGTGTTGATGTCGTCCCAGGTGAAGGGGATGGGAATGGGGGCGTTGGCGACGAGGCGGTCGTAGGACTCCCGGAGGCGCTGCTTCTTCGCTGGGAGGGCGGCGATGGCGGCCTCTAGCTCCGCCATCGCCGACGCCATCGGGGGCCGGTCGAACCGGCTGAGGACCGGAATTGGTGCCGGAGCGGAGAGTGGGGACCTGGGGTTTGTTGGTTGGGGCTTTAGAGTGTGTCAGGTATTCTTCGCTCCATTGTAATCGAGTTTTTAATGCTTAGTTTAGGGGAGGTTGAAGAAAATAAACCAGGTTTTATTTGTTTGAGTATAACAATAATTTCTATACTTAGGCCAAACTAGTGGAATTTAACTATCACGCCCAAGGCCGGTTCCCGGAGACTAATAGCCACCAAGCATCTATAGACCAAAAGTTCTTCTGTATACACATGTAAGTCTAAAAGTAAGCATGAGCCGGCACAGTGAATCTCAAGAAGATCAAAACAATTTTTATTACAAATTTATTTACAGTTACACAAGAATTATCAACTAAATTCTCTAGCGCTTCCCGTCCACTAAATTCTTACTTCCTTTCTTTCGTTTTCCTCACATTTCATGATTTTGTCCAGAGGCACGCGTAGAGACCGGCTCTTGCATTAGTGCCCACCATTTATCTTTTTTCTCTTCTCTCCTCCATGTAGGAAAAAATATCATGTCAGCAGGCTTATAACCTATTATTATACTCCCTCCATTTTAAAATATAAGATATTTTAGCTTTGTGAAGCTAATATATCTAGACCTCTTTTATAGTATAGGTTCAGAGGTTTGGAGTGAATCTACACACTAAAAGTGGTCTAGATACATTCGCTTCATAAAGCTAAAACATCTTATATTTTAAAACGGAGAGAGTACTTGCTCTAAATCTGCTCGGTGTACTCGTGTTCTGCGATCCGTACACAAAGTAGTGATAATAATTACGAAACATGGTCATAAATGTGAATATATCGCTAGCAAATGAAAATATAGATACGCGTTTAATGGGGAACATATACTGCAAATTAAGAGGTGAATAAATGCAAGGACAATAAGTAGCATTAAAAATCTTTATGATCCACTAACTCTATGGGGTATGACAGCTATTTAGCCTTTAAAGTTCGATTTCCTCATCGATGAGATCATGGTACTAGTAGATGATATCATGTATTGTAGAGGTAGTATCATAAACTAGGGCATGCCACTCCGCGGCCTCAAAGTTGGTGTGTGAGTGCATCGTCCGAGTTGCTTGTAATTGCCAGGTTTTACAAAGTTGGGCTGCCAAATACCGAGAGGGCCTATTTCGAGGTTAACTCATCCCATCCCTAACAAATTTGAACATTCAGTCAACTGTCCCGTTAAATAGGCGGTTGGGACCCCCATGTTAGTACTCTGTTCGTGACACAAGCGGTAACGTGAAAACCACGTAGACAAAACAAGGAACTAAAAGCCTTAGTGCGTTGACCAAATTCCTCAATTCACTCCCTCCTTCGCATGAACCTTAGCACCGGCGGCGGTGAAATCCACCCTCCACCTAGAACGATCCCTTAGAATGATATTTGCCTTCCGCCACCAAGTTGCTGTGTCCACTCACTAATCATGATCTCCAATGACGCATGTGGTGCCTGCCGTTGCGAGGCTATAGCCCTCCTCTACCACCTGGCGAGCTAAGCTAAAGGGTTTCGCAGCATAGTAAATCAAAATTTTCTACGGAAGCGAACAGAGGGAAAGCCAAGATCTAATCTAGGAGATGCAAACAACGAGAGAGATTGGATTAGATCTTCATACCCTTGAAGATTCGCACAGCGGAACGTTCGTCGGAACGTGGGTGATGTAGTCGTACTCGCTTCTCCTCCTCGCGATCCGATCCGATCTAGCACCACAAGTGGCGGTGCCTCCGTGAGATGCACACGTGCAGCACCTCGACGTCTCCTCCTTCCTCGGACCAGCAAGTATGGTGGAGAGATGGATTGGATCTACAGCACGACGGCGTGGTGTATATGGTGGAGAATTTCTGTTGCAGGGCTTCGCCTACAAACAGTCGGGAGGGAGAGAGGAAGGGCAGCAGGGCAACTAGGGTTGGAGGAAGGTGTGTAGGGAGGGGGGCGCACCGGCCCTCTATTTATAGAGGGGGGGCGGCCAGCCCTAGCCTCTCCTCCAAGCCTATCTCTAGTTTAAACAATTTAAACTCTCCCTTATCTAGAAATCCTATCTTATCTTATCTCTAGTTTAAACGATTTAAACTTATCTAGGATCGGCTGGGCCCTATGGGGCCTTGTGCCCCTGGCCCAATGCGGCCAGGACACTCCCTCATAGGCCCATGCCCCCTCCCGGAAGGTGGGACGACGTTGGCCCCCTTCCGGAAGGTTCTAGAAGCTTCCGGTACAATACCGATTAACCCGGAACAATTCCGAACTCCAAAAACTGCACTGCCTTATATGAATCTTATTCTCCGGACCACTCCGGAACCTCTCGTGATATCCCGGATCCCATCCGAGACTCCGAACAAAAACTCATAAACCAAATATCCAATCTATCCTAGCGTCGAGACACGTTAAGTGTGTGACCCTGCGGGTTCGAGAATATGCAGACATGATCTTCTATCAATAATCAACAGCGGGGTCTGGGCACCCATATTGACTCCCACACATTCATCGATGATCATATCGGATGAACCACGATGCCAGGATTCAATCAATCCCATATATATATTCCCTTCGTCTCGCGATATTTTACTTGCCCGAGATTCGATCGTCGGTATCGTCATACCTAGTTCAATCTCGTTCACAGCAAGTACTTTACTCGTTCCGTAATCCGATATCACTTTGTGATTAACTCCTTAACCACATGCTTGCAAGCGGTGTTGATATCGATTACCGAGTGGGCACGAAGTATATCTCTCCGACTTGGGAGGGACAAATTCCATCTCGATACATATAACCCAACAGATACTTTCCGATCACCTGAGAGACACCTTTATGATCACCCTCTCATAGGATGACGTTTGATGACCTCAAAGCTTTCTTCCGATACCAGGGAGTTGTATTATCTCATGGTCTAAGGAATACAATATTTGACATAGGAAAAGCTTCGCAAAGATGAACACGATGACACGATCTAATTGCTTCGCTTAGTTTGGGTCTGTCCACCATATCATTCTCCCAATGATATGATCTCATTATTAATTGACAACTCATGTCTATGGTTAGGAAACCTTAACCATCATTGATCAATGAGCTAGTCCATAGAGGCGTACTAGGGACACGGTGTTGTTCACAAACCACACAAGTATTAATGTTTCCGCTTAATACAATTCTAGCATGGAATATAAACTTTATCATGAACAAGAATTATAATAATAACATCTTTATTATTGCCTCTAGGGCATAATTCCAACAGTCTCCCACTTGCACTAGAGTCAATAATCTAGTTTACATTTGGCAACAATCTCACACACATGGCACTGAGGTGCTGATCATGTTTTACACGTGGAAGAGGTTTAGTCAATGGATCTGCGACATTCAGATCTGTATGTACTTTGCTGATCTTTAGATCTCCATCTGCTATATAATCTCGGATTATATGAAACTTGCGGTTGATATGCTTGGTCTTTGGATGATATCTTGGTTCCTTAGCGAGTGCTATGGCGCCAGTGTTGTCACACAATATCTCCAGTGGGTCCAACGCACTTGGAACCACGCCAAGCTCAGTGATGAAGTTTCTGATCCAAACTCCTTCACTTGACGCTTCTGCAGCAGCCATGTATTCCGCTTCTACTGTAGATCCCGCGATCACGCTTTGCTTGCAGATTCTCCAGCTCATAGCTCCTCCATTCAAAATATACACGTATCCTGTCTGAGATTTAGAATCATCCTTGTCGGTGTCGAAACTAGCATCGACGTAACCTTTTACGACGAGCTGTTCATCACCCCCATAGACTAAGAACATTTCTTTAGTCCTATTTAGGTACCTTAGGATGTTCTTCACGGCTGTCCAGTGTTCCACTCCTGGATCACTTTGATATCTGCTCGTCAAACTAAGAGCATTGGACACATCCGGTCTAGTACACAGCATGGCATACATGATGGAACCTATGGCCGAGGCATAAGGCACTTTGCTCATAGCTTCCCTATCATTTACCGTAGCTGGACACTGAGCCTTGCTCAATATCTTACCTGACAACATAGGCACTGAACCTTTCAATGCCTTATCCATTCTGAACCTTTTCAGAACTTTGTCTAGGTATGTACTCTGGCTTAAAGCTATCAGGCGTCTTTGTCTATCTCTATAGATTTTGATGCCCAATATATAAGCAGCTTCACCTAGGTCTTTCATTGAAAAACACTTGTTCAAATAACTCTTCACATCGTTAGCATGTTGATGTCATTTCCAATAATCAATATGTCATCCACATATAGTACTAGAAACGTCACCGAGCTCCCACTCACTTTCTTGTAGATGCAAGCTTCGTAGCAATTTGGAACAAATCCAAAGCTCTTGATCACTTGATCAAAACGAAGGTTCCAACTCCGAGATGCTTGCTTCAGTCCATAAATGGAACGCTGAAGTTTGCATACTTTATCAGCATCCTTAGGATCGACAAAACCTTCGGGTTGCATCATATACAACTCTTCATCAATGTTGCCATTGAGGAACGCAGTCTTGACATCCATCTGCCATATTTCATAATCATGAAACGCAATAATTGCTAATAAAATCCGAATGGACTTAAACATCGCTACGGGAGAGAAAGTCTCATCGTAGTCAACACCTTGAACTTGTCGAAAACCTTTCGCAACAAGCCGTGCTTTATAGACGGTAACATTACCATCCGCGTCCGTTTTCTTCTTGAAGATCCATTTGCACTCAACGGCCTTTCGGTCGCTAGGAGGGTCCACCAAAGTCCATACTTGGTTTTCGCTCATGGATCCCAATTCGGATTTCATGGCTTCTAGCCATTTCTCAGAGTCTGGGCTCATCACCGCTTCCTCATAGTTCGTAGGTTCACTGTCTTCTACTAACAAGACAGTCAAGACAGGGTTGCCGTACCACTCAGGAGGGGCACGCGACCTTGTCGACCTGCGACGTTCAGTAGCAGCATCGTCCGAAGCTTCATGATCCTTGTCATTAGCTTCCTCTACTGTTGGTGCAGGCGGCACTGGAACAATTTCAGGTGCTGCGCTACTCTCCAATTCAAGAGAAGGTTCAATAACCTCGTCTAGCTCTACTTTCCTCCCACTCACTTCTTTCGAGAGAAACTCCTTCTCAAGAAAGGAACCGTTCTTTGCGACAAACACTTTGCCTTCGGTTCTGTGATAGAAGGTATACCCAATAGTTTCCTTAGGGTATCCTATGAAGACGCATTTCTCCGCTTTGGGTTCGAGCTTGTCCGGCATCAACTTCTTGACGTAAGCTTCGCATCCCCAAACTTTAAGAAACGACAACTTAGGTTTAGCACCAAACCACAGTTCATACGGTGTCGTCTCAACGGATTTAGATGAAGCCCTATTTAAAGTGAATGCAGCGGTTTCTAATGCATAACCCCAAAATGATAACGGCAAATCAGTAAGAGACATTATTGATCGGACCATATCTAATAGGGTTCGATTCCGGCATTCAGACACACCATTGCGCTGTGGTGTTCCGGGTGGCGTGAGTTGTGAAATGATTCCATTTGCTTTGAGATGCGTGAGAAAATCATAACTCAAATATTCGCCCCCACGATCGGATCGTAGAAACTTAATATTTCTGTTACGATGATTCTCCACTTCATTCTGAAATTCTTTGAACTTTTCAAACGTTTCAGATTTATGTTTCATTAAATAGATATACCCATATCTACTTAAGTCATCGGTAAAAGTGAGAAAATAGCGATATCCACCGCGCGTCGAAACACTCATCGGTCCGCATACATCGGTATGTATGATTTCCAACAAGTCCGTTGCTCGCTCCATCATACCGGAGAACGGGGTTTTGATCATCTTGCCCATGAGGCATGGTTCGCATGTGTCAAATGATTCAAAATCAAGAGACTCCAAAAGTCCATCAGAATGGAGTTTCTTCATGCGCTTTACACCAATATGACCTAGACGACAGTGCCACAAATAAGTAGTATTATCACTATCTACTTTGCATCTCTTAGCCTCAATGTTATGGATGTGTGTTTCATCCCTTTCGAGATTTAGAAGAAATAAACCATTCACAAGAGGTGCATGACCATAAAAGATGTTACTCATATAAATAGAACAACCATTATTCTCCGATTTAAATGAATAACCGTCTTGCAATAAACACGATCCAGAAATAATGTTCATGCTCAACGCAGGCACATAATAACATTTATTAAGGTTTAAAACTAATCCCGAAGGTAGAACTAAGGAGAGCGTGCTGTCGGCCATCACATCAACTCTTGATCCGTTGCCAACGCGCATCGTCACCTCATCCCTCGCAAGCCGCCGTCTATTCCGTAGCTCCTGTTTCGAGTTACAAATATTAGCAACTGAACCGGTATCAAATACCCAGGCACTACAACGAGGGCTAGTAAGGAAAACATCAATAACATGTATATCAAATATACCTTTGATGGTGCCAGCCTTCTTGTCCGCTAAGTACTTCGGACAGTTGCGCTTCTAGTGACCCTTGTCCTTGCAATAGAAGCACTCAGTGTCCGGCTTGGGACCAGACTTGAGCTTCTTCTCAGCAGGGGCAACGCGCTTGCCGCCGCCTTTCTTGAAGGGCTTCTTTGCACCTTTACCTTTCTTAAAGGAGGGCTTGTTGACCATCAACACATGATTATCCTTCTTGATGTCCACCTCCGCTACTTTCATCTTAGCCAAGAGCTCAGTGATCATATCAGTGGAACCAATCTGATTGTGATCAACTACAAAACTTTTGCAGCTAGGAGTGTCAATCTTGAGCTCCTCTGGAATCTTGCAGTCCAGTTGCTCAAGGCGTTGAGTGTAGCCCGACATCTTAATGGCGTGCTCACTAACGGAACTCCCTTCCTCCATCTTGTAGTTAAAGAATTTCTTAGAGATCTCATATCTCTCAGAACAGGCTTGAGTCTGAAACATGTTTTTCAGCTCCTCGAGAATCTCAAAGGGCCCGGCGAACTCCTCAAAACGATTTTGAAGATCCGATTCCATAGCATACAACATGGCGATCTTAATCAAATCATAATCATCCTTGCGCGACTGATAAACAGCTTTTTCATCAGCCGGCGCATCTACAGCAGGGGCGTCACCTAGCGCTTTCTCAAGGACATAGTCCTTTTGTCCGCCAGCGAGAATGATTCTCAGAATGCGGAACCATTTGGTGAAGTTAGACCCATTGTTTCTAAGCTTTTCTATCTCAGCAAAAACGTTGAAGTTGAAGTTGGACTTGGCCATGTGATCTACAGTATTTGCAAGTACAATTTAGACTATGTTCATGATAAATAGTTCAACTTAATCAAATTACTAGATGAACTCCCACTAAATTCAACATCCCTCAAGTTGTTTAGTGAACACGATCCAAATTCACCACACCTAATCCGATCATCACGAGAAGAGATGTGGTTTCAATGGTGGACAACGAAGTGTCGATCATATCATTCATATGACTCATGCTTAACCTTTCGGTTCTTGTGTTCCGAGGCCATGTCTGTACATGCTAGGATCGTCAAGCTAGACCCAAGTATTTCCGCGTGTGCAAAACTGGCTTGCACCCGTTGTATGTGAGCGTAGAGTCTATAGCACCCGATCATCACGTGATGCTTGGACACGACGAACTTTCGCAACGGTGCATACTTGGGGAGAACACAATTTTTATCTTGATCTTTAAGTGAGGAATCATCTTATAATGCTACCGTCGCGATCTAAGCATAATAAGATACATAAAAGGATAAACATCACATGCATATAACTTTATGTGACATGGTATAGCCAATCTTCGCGCAATGATCTCCATCTTGTGCGTTCCGGCATGATATCCATCACTCCACCATGATTGCCTCCACCACGAATAGCGACTACAACTATTGCTAACTACTTAGCGATAAAGTAAAGCTATTACATGGCGTATAAGAAGTTGACTCGCAGGTCATACACAATTATAAAGACAACCATATGGCTCCTGCCGGTTGTGTACTCATCGACATGCAAGTCGTGAAACATTACAAAACATGATCATCGCATACATTATACACATCACATCTTGGGCCATACCATATCACAGAAAACACTCCCTGCAAAAACAAGTTAGACGCCTCTACTTTGTTGTTGCATGTTTTACGTGGCTTATGGGAGTAGATGCTAAGAACGATTCTTACCTACGGAAAGCCACAACGGTGATATTATGGTTGCCAAACTCCGGTGTTAATCCCATGAACACTATAGTGAGAGAAACTGACATCCACCAGCCGCATGTGTGGAACAAGCCACACGTCAAGTGCGGAGCCGGTCTCGCGAACGACGTCGCGTAAGGTTGGCCTGGACCGCTTCAATCTCACTATGCCGCGTCATAAGAAGAACACAAACAAGAGGCTTGCAACAGAAAACATCAACGCCCGCAACAACCATGTTGCGTTCTACTCGTGAATCACATCTACGCATAGATCTAGCTCTGATACCACTGAAGGGTTTCGCAGCATAGTAAATCAAAATTTTCTACGGAAGCGAACAGAGGGAAAGCCAAGATCTAATCTAGGAGATGCAAACAACGAGAGAGATTGGATTAGATCTTCATACCCTTGAAGATTCGCACAGCGGAACGTTCGTCGCAACGTGGGTGATGTAGTCGTACTCGCTTCTCCTCCTCGCGATCCGATCCGATCTAGCACCACAAGTGGCAGTGCCTCCGTGAGATGCACACGTGCAGCACCTCGACGTCTCCTCCTTCCTCGGACCAGCAAGTATGGTGGAGAGATGGATTGGATCTACAGCACGACGGCGTGGTGTATATGGTGGAGAATTTCTGCTGCAGGGCTTCGCCTACAAACAGTCGGGAGGGAGAGAGGAAGGGCAGCAGGGCAACTAGGGTTGGAGGAAGGTGTGTAGGGAGGGGGGCGCACCGGCCCTCTATTTATAGAGGGGGGGCGGCCAGCCCTAGCCTCTCCTCCAAGCCTATCTCTAGTTTAAACAATTTAAACTCTCCCTTATCTAGAAATCCTATCTTATCTTATCTCTAGTTTAAACGATTTAAACTTATCTAGGATCGGATGGGCCCTATGGGGCCTTGTGCCCCTGGCCCAATGCGGCCAGGACACTCCCTCATAGGCCCATGCCCCCTCCCGGAAGGTGGGACCACGTTGGCCCCCTTCCGGAAGGTTCTAGAAGCTTCCGGTACAATACCGATTAACCCGGAACAATTCCGAACTCCAAAAACTGCACTGCCTTATATGAATCTTATTCTCCGGACCACTCCGGAACCTCTCGTGATATCCCGGATCCCATCCGAGACTCCGAACAAAAACTCATAAACCAAATATCCAATCTATCCTAGCGTCGAGACACGTTAAGTGTGTGACCCTACGGGTTCGAGAATATGCAGACATGATCTTCTATCAATAATCAACAGCGGGGTCTGGGCACCCATATTGACTCCCACACATTCATCGATGATCATATCGGATGAACCACGATGCCAGGATTCAATCAATCCCATATATATATTCCCTTCGTCTCGCGATATTTTACTTGCCCGAGATTCGATCGTCGGTATCGTCATACCTAGTTCAATCTCGTTCACAGCAAGTACTTTACTCGTTCCGTAATCCGATATCACTTTGTGATTAACTCCTTAACCACATGCTTGCAAGCGGTGTTGATATCGATTACCGAGTGGGCCCGAAGTATATCTCTCCGACTTGGGAGGGACAAATTCCATCTCGATACATATAACCCAACAGATACTTTCCGATCACCTGAGAGACACCTTTATGATCACCCTCTCATAGGATGACGTTTGATGACCTCAAAGCTTTCTTCCGATACCAGGGAGTTGTATTATCTCATGGTCTAAGGAATACAATATTTGACATAGGAAAAGCTTCGCAAAGATGAACACGATGACACGATCTAATTGCTTCGCTTAGTTTGGGTCTGTCCACCATATCATTCTCCCAATGATATGATCTCATTATCAATTGACAACTCATGTCTATGGTTAGGAAACCTTAACCATCATTGATCAATGAGCTAGTCCATAGAGGCGTACTAGGGACACGGTGTTGTTCACAAACCACACAAGTATTAATGTTTCCGCTTAATACAATTCTAGCATGGAATATAAACTTTATCATGAACAAGAATTATAATAATAACATCTTTATTATTGCCTCTAGGGCATAATTCCAACAGTCTCCCACTTGCACTAGAGTCAATAATCTAGTTTACATTTGGCAACAATCTCACACACATGGCACTGCGGTGCTGATCATGTTTTACACGTGGAAGAGGTTTAGTCAATGGATCTGCGACATTCAGATCTGTATGCACTTTGCTGATCTTCAGATCTCCATCTGCTATATAATCTCGGATTATATGAAACTTGCGAAGTATTAAAAACCAAGTTTTCTTCACTATCGAAGTATTAGCGTTAGGTAAAGCTAGAAAACGATCAAATCCACAGGAAAACTATTAATAAAACCATAAAAATGAGTCAAATCTCATAGCTATTAACTCCCCCAAGCTTGGATGTTGCTCACCCTCAAAAAATAGCGGAGATTCGAGACTGAAATAAAAGAACTTACAAGCTCGAATTGGTGTCAAAATCTTTTCTTCACAATCCCTGCAATCTTAAACATGATCATACAAGTATTCACAAGATTGCACTGAGTCCACTTCCTAACCATATATATGTTGCTAGCAAATAAATCATATGCCCGAGAAAGTGTCAAAAGTTTAGCTAGGAAAGTGAAACAAATTCTTTTAGTGTCTCTCTTTGTTGAGATATGAAAACTTTTGCTCTTGTTTCATGTTTAGCTAAGATCCTATCCATGTAGAACAAAGTATCATGTTTTTGGGCCCTTAATTGGACAACAAGCATTAGGCATCCCACAGATAGTCAAGCACACATAATATAGTAATTAAAATTGATCACAAACTAATGAAAAATATATGAAGGCACATCACATCTCACCAATCCCTTACATCTCCCACGCCCAAGGAACTTACTCACACATGAGAGAAGAAAGCATCATCGATATAATTAAATAAAGGGAGTTCTTCTCGATATTACCGTGGAGATCCACAATAAGAATAGAAAAGTAATCCAACACAATTCAAGATAGGAAGAAGCAATCTCAAACCCTAGTCTTGCAAGGTGAATATCTCTCTCTCTCTCTCTCTCTCTCAAGCACAAGTAATGGCTATGGGGTGTGTTGGCTAGGAGGTCGAATATCGTGGAGCGAGATGAAGAATGTCTTCCCCTTCTTTTCCGGATCTCCTCTTTCTCCTTTCTTGATGGGATGGCGGTTGATGTGTTGTGTTTTCGCCCCTGGCCTCTTCATGGAAGTTGTCCCTTTTGACAAGACGTAGGCGGCGGCAGCTATACAACGGGAACTATATGGACGGAAAAATGCTCCCATCGTATAGTTGCTCGTTAAAGCTTCTTTTTGCACCCCTTGCTTGCTTCCAAAAAGAGACTTGCTTGTTTTCATCTGAATATTGTGTTTCTCATGTTAAAACCTTCTGTTTATGTTTAGAACCTGAAACATACATTAAAAACCAAGTTTTCTTTGCTACCGAAGTATTAGCGTTAGGTAAAGCTAGAAAACGATTAAATCCAGAGGAAAACTATCAATGAAAACCATCAAAAATGTGTCCAATCTCACAGCTATCAACCCCTTACCTGGTTACGGTAATCCTCGGTGGTTACCTCTCTAAATTAGCAAATGGGAAGGGCAAGAGGAATCCTAGTACTTGTATCACGATGGAAGAAGCACCAGCGCAAATATGCACTATCCCTGGTATGGCTGTTGCTCTGTGTAAGCATACTGAAATGGGGTCGAAGCAGACTGGACAATTTAGTTTCAAGGATGAACGAGGCATCATGGTTCCTATAACGTGTGACATTCAGCTATGCGGGATGATGAAAAACTCGCTAATGGCTCGCATGTTTCTCTTGGATTGTAAAATACTAGATGTGGAAGCTGCTGCTACTGGTAGTTGCCCTGTTATTCTTGGTCAGGGTGGTCTAATTCGAAGCCCTGTTGTTGTTAAGAAAAATATGGTCCATCATATGCGCCATGCTTCTGGTGTGTAACCTCCTCATAGGAGTCCACGTATTATGGTGTGCAAACCCGTGATGTGGAATCTGCTGGTACTGGTCGTCGATGTGATGTTGTTGCTCTGGCTGCTGCCGACCTAATTCCTGCTGCAGTTGAGCAAAAAAGGCTTCCGGAGGCTGCCCTGTTGTTGATACCAAAACTGTTGTCTTGGCTGATGGTCCTCATCATACATGTGGTGAAGTTCAGCGGGCTGCTATTGCGGCTACTCGAAGCCTTGTTGTTGTGGAGCAAGCTCATGGTCTAGACTCTACTAGTATTCGAAGCCCTACTGTTGTGGAAACTACTCATGGTCGTTGATGTGGCATGGCAACTGATGCTTCTATTGTACCTGCCGTTAGCTGTGGCCCTACCCGTCCACCAGGTATTGTATCTCCTGCTGCTAAGGCACCTCTCCTTACTCCTCCAGTTGATACTGTCACCGAGGTTGCTCCAGCTACCGATGACGCTGGTGATGGCGTCAGTGGCATTGTATCTGGTTCTAATGGTGTCGCTCCACCTATTGAACCTCTAGGTGGTTTCGGTCCTGCAGGACTTGATGATGGCTGATACCTTCGATCCAGATTCACGGATATAGTATAATAGTCTTTTTCTCTAGTAGACCTAAGTTTAATCAAACTTTGGGAAACAACATGATGACCCACAAGTATAGGGGGTGTATCGCAGTATTTTCGAGGGAAGTGAAACCCAATTTATTGATTCGACACAAGGGGAGCCAAAGAATATTTATAAGCCTTAACAACTGAGTTGTCAATTCAGCTGCACCTGGAAACAATCTTGCTCACAGCAGTTTATCAGTAGCAACAATTTTGTAGTAGGAATAGCAAAGTAACAACAGTAGTAAAGTAAAGACAGTAGTGACAATAGTAGTAAATAGTGGGATTCGAGTGCGGTAGGCATAGGGATGGATGGACGGGCGTTGCATGGACAAGACAATTCACATAGCAATCAGAACATAGGGCAATTGCAGATAAATAAGATAAAGCATCCAAGTACTAGATAATCCTAGGCATGTGTTCCATATATAGTCATACGTGCTCGCAATGAGAACTTGCACAACATCTTTTGTCCTGCCAGCCCGTTTGCAGCGGGGCCTCAAGAGAACTACTGGCAATTAAGATGCTCCTTTGAATAGAGCACCGGAGCAAAGCATTAACACTCCATGAACACATGTGATCCTCACATCAAAGCCATTCCCTCCGATTATCCAGATTTCTGTCACTTCGGGGCCATCGGTTCCGGACAACAACGTGCGTATACAACTTGCAGATAAGACCATAAACAATACTATCATAATGAATCAATAACATGTTCAGATCTGAAATCATGGCACTCGAGCCCTAGTGACAAGTATTAAGCACAACAAGTCGCAACAAAGTCATAAAGCACTAATAAAAGATACTAGGCACCATGCCCTAACAATCTGATGCCATTACATGAACGATCTCATCCAATCCCTACCATCCCCATAGCCTACAGCGGGGGATTACTCACTCATAGATGGGGGAAACATGGATGGTCGATGGAGAAGCGATGGTGATGATGATGGCGATGATCTCCTCCAATTCCCCGTCCCGGTAGGGTGCCAGAACGGAGTTTCTGGTGCTGTTTCGTGGAATCTAGTGGTGGCGGCGGAGCGGAACTCCTTCTGAAAAAACATCGACCCCCCGGAGTTTTTAGGTCAGAAGGCAACTTATAGGCGAAGAGGGAGACCGAGGGGGTGCCTAGGGGGCCCACACCACCCCCTGGCGCAGCCTGGCCTGGCCCGTGCCACCAGGTGGTGTGGCCACCCCCTGGCTCTTCTCCGTCTCGTATTCTGGCTCCTGGAGTCTTCTGGAAAAATAGGCACTTTGGCTTTTGTCCCGTCCAATTCCGAGAATAATCATTTTCTGACTTTCCTGGAACCAAAAACAGCAGAAAACAGGCAACTGACACTGTGGCTCTTGTTAATAGGTTAGTCCAAGAAATCATATGAAAAGTACTCCAAAGTGTGGACAAAACACAAGAAAGTGGATAAAACCAAGCATGGAACATCAAAAATTATAGATACATTTGCAATGTATCAACATCCCCAAGCTTAACTCCTGCTCGTCCTCGAGTAGGTAAGTGATAAAAAGAAAGAATAATTTTTGAGGTGACATGCACCATCAAAGACTTGATCAAAGTATTTGTAAAACATTCAAAGCTGGGATCATAGTACTTCAATCATAACATGAAAGACAAAGTTCTAGCAATAAGACAAAGAAACTATGATGCAACATGAAAAGTGACAAACAAAAGATTCATGAATAACAATGCTTTGCAAGACGTTTGTTTGTTTCACATAAAGAAAACATAGCATAATAGTATTCAGCTTGTCCCTCATAGAGTAGCAAACATAAATGCATAGGACACCTTCAAAGTTTACAAGAGTGACTAGATACAAATAGTTTAAAACAAGCAATATCAAGGTATGCATCAATCAACAAGTCTTGGGACAATGCACATAGAACTAAGAATGGCCACTATGCTCTCAAGAAAGTGCTCATAGAATGTGTGGAGACTCAACAAAGAAATGAACAGGTTTTGAAAAGTTTGAAAGGCTTCCAAATGCTGAAAGTATGGTACTCATTAGCTTTGAGCTCTCATTGCCCCTAGCATAAGCATCTTTAAATGGTTAAGGTTAAAGTGACACAACTAAGAGGATATGCTTGACAAGTTATAAATTGAAGTCTCATGCCCCTTACTTACGAAGACCGATCCTCATGCTAATCAACTTCATTCACAAGTAAGCTCTTGTCATTGTAAGTATATACATATCATAGAGAACCGCCAATGGGGTATCCCTTGCACATGACCCAGGAGCTATCCCATAATCAAAATGACAAGGCAAGCTGACAATGAGCATCTCAGCGATTTTTTTATTTACTATGTGCATAGATTTTTTATTGAGGATGCTTCATAGAATGCTCATTATGGTTATGCTGCAAGTTTCCACCATGATTAGGCATGGCTTAGGCTAGCGGCCCAGGCGTTTCTCTAACATACATACAAACTCCATGATCTTACAAGTTTGACTTTTATTTCACACCGCCGGGATCCATAAGCAAAATAACATGATATCAACGAGGTACTAAGTACCAATGCAATGTTGAAAGCGTTCCCCATGATACATGGTTCTGCCAACTTCAACTTATAAAGTGCAAGCATATATGCAACAAAGAAAGACACAATGGTTCAGGTTTATTAAATGCAAGAAAATAAAGTGTGCCATCAAGTTCGTGAGAGCTTTACTAACTAACTTTCTCATAACAAGCAAACATTTTATTCGGAAGAAAACAAGGCATATTGAATATGCACGGAAGTAGCAAATGATGCTAATAGCTAGGTATGGTGGACACTTTGGCAATATTTGGTTTTAGGGAGTTGGGAACATGAGTAAAACATACTCAATGAAAGTGAAGGCTAGAAATAGTAAGGGAGCGACAAACGAGAGAGCAATAATGGCCATAATAATGCAGAGCGATAAAACATCATTGATCAAAGCATAAAGTGATACTACAAGTTGAAAACTAAAGGATCATAAAGGCTATGGTGACTTGAGATAGTCATAACATGGTGTGAGAATGTGCCAAGTCAACCCAAATAAAGCATCAAAGGAGAATACCATAATACTATGCTTTAATATGCTAAAACAACGCATGGTTCTTCCAAAGCACATTAAGCAATCTCAATTGTTTATAACAAGTCATGCTACAGCAAAGAATACTAAGCATAAAGCCAAAACAATATCAAGCATGGCATGACAAAGCATAGGCCATAGTCAAAAACAAGCTCTCTTTACTACTTAAGCTTCCTACTCTTTTCCAATCCAAACCAAACTATTTGAACACCAATGTATGAAAGAGGAGGTCCAACCAATTTATTCAGCAAACTAAGCAAAACACGCAAACTAAAAACCATCACGAAAACGAAAAAGAAGATGTTCTAAGAACAACACAACTGTGCATGAAACAATAAAAATGAAGCGTTTGGAAGAAACCTGGGGTTTTTATTGATGAAGAAGGGGATGCCTTGGGCATCCCCAAGCTTTGACGCTTGTACTTCTTGGATATTTCTTGGGGTGACACGCGTGACATCCCCAAGCTTGAGCTTTAGTCCATCATTCATCTCGTTACTCATTCCTTCCATACACCTGAAATTTTTCCTTCATACAAAACTTCACACAATCTTTATTAGCAACGTTAGTGCACTCAAGATAAATAAGTCTTAATGTTCAGTTCTAACACCAAATAAACTTCCATTAGAACACTAGCTACTGAAGCACTTCCCTCAAAAATCTCAATTCCCCAAAAGAACTCAAAAAGGAACCAACAAGAAGCAAATGCAGAAAATGGCAGAAATCTGTCAAAACAGACCAGCAGGTAATGCCGAATTTTTTAGAAGACCTTCTGTTACTAAAATAAAAAAGTGTTGAACTAACAAAAGTTAGATAACAACCTAGGTCAGAAGCACAAAAATTCACGCCTCAAAAATACATTCAGAGATTTTACACGAATTTTTACGGTGAAGCACAGAAATCTGTTTCAGGACAGCAACTTTCCTAATCATTACTTCTCTCTCATTAGAGGTTACTCTTGGCACAAAAAGCAAATAAAAAGGATAAGGAGTGGTTATTACCGAAGTAATAACTTCCAAGACTCATCTAAAACTTTTGGGTTATCTCCCAATAAGTACTTTTCTTTAACGCCTTTAAGTTAGGCAAAAGCAAAAACTGAAAATGGATAAAATAGAAGTAAGCGGGGATAATCATGGTGAAAACATTGTTTTGTTCAATAAAATTGTTTTGTTAACAAGGTTGATCAGGTCTTGTTACCAAAACAATTTCATATGAGACAAAACTTTATATTCCACTAATGATTATGTTACCTCAACCTTGATAGCAATGGTCCCAATCATAATAGTTTCAAATTTTTCTCTTGGTATGGGACAATATATTTCTCCAACTTGAATGCCCTAAACATGTTCAATTGAATTCAAACCATAAGTCATTTCAATCTTCTTGAGGAAATAGTATGTTCCTTGTCATTCACATTGAAAGTCACCTTCCCTTGATTACAATTAATAACAGCTCCTGCAGTATTTAAGAAAAGGTCTCCGAAGAATAATAGACATATTATCATCTTCAGGCATAATAGTTTGAGAGGATGCTCACATAAGAAATATGAATTGAAGTAAAAGAGAGCATCAAGAATAAAATTCAAAACACATTTAAGTCTAACCCACTTCCTATGCATAGGAATCATGTATGCAAATAAATTCACAAAGAACAAAATGACAGGCATAGGAAGATAAAACAAGAGTAACTTCAAAACTTTCAGCACATAGAGAGGTGTTTCAATACCATGGAAACTTCTACAACCATATTTTCCTCTCTCATAATAATGTTTAGTAGCCTCATGAATAAACTCAACAATATAACTATCACATAAAGCATGCTTTTCATGATCTACAAGCACTAGAGCTTTATTATAAACATTTTCAAAAGAATCCTCAGGAACATAACATTCATCCTCCTTTAGTAAGCATGGAGGACAATCAAATAATGTAAGGGATAAAGAGTTACTCTCATTAGAAGGTAGGCATGGGTAGCTAATCCATTCTTCCTCCTTTCGTTCATCACTCTCCTCCTCTTTTTCATCTAATGAGATTTCAGGTTCATCAATTTCTTCTTCCATAGGATCCTGCAAGGCATTAGTCTCTTCCATTTGTGGAAAGCATCTATTAAAATTTTCAAGGATATAGCCATTTTCACCCTTGTAATTATCAAAGCAAAATTTAAGTATACCATAAACCTCATATTTGTAAGGTGAATCATCAATATTTTCAAGGAAACTAGCAAGTTCAAAAGCACCCTTCCAAGCAATAAATTCTTCAATTTGTTCCGCATCATAAAAGTCATAAATTCCTTTAGCATAAGAAGATATGGCATCATTATCATTATACTCACATTGAAAAGGGAGGTGTTTATACCTCTTTTTGCAACAAGATTTATCACAGTAATAAGTAACATTATAAGTAGAGCACACGTTTCTAGCAATGGTATACAATCTATCAATTTGTTCCCATAAGTGTTTCCCTTTTTGTGACAAGCGATGTTCCTTATAATAATATTTTTGATCTTCTGTGAACCCACCTTGCCAATAAGCTCCAGTTTCAAAGAAACCAACCATTGACAACAAGCATGATAAAGCAAGACAATAATAGACCAACGAAAATAACAACTAGAGTAGGAACTACTTTTTTTGTATTTTTGATAAAGAAACAAGCAAACAAGGCAAAGATAAACTTACCTTGAACAATAGTGATTCCAAGTGGACTTGATAAATAAAGCTATGCTCCCCGGCAACGGCGCCAGAAAATAGTCTTGATGACCCACAAGTATAGGGGGTGTATCGCAGTATTTTCGAGGGAAGTGAAACCCAATTTATTGATTCGACACAAGGGGAGCCAAAGAATATTTATAAGCCTTAACAACTGAGTTGTCAATTCAGATGCACCTGGAAACAATCTTGCTCACAGCAGTTTATCAGTAGCAACAGTTTGGTAGTAGGAATAGCAAAGTAACATCAGTAGTAAAGTAAAGACAGTAGTGACAATAGCAGTAAACAGTGGGATTCGAGTGTGGTAGGCATAGGGATGGATGGACGGGCGTTGCATGGACAAGACAATTCACATAGCAATTATAACATAGGGAAATTGTAGATAAATAAGATAAAGTATCCAAGTACTAGATAATCATAGGCATGTGTTCCATATATAGTCATACGTGCTCGCAATGAGAACTTGCACAACATCTTTTGTCCTGCCAACCCGTTTGCAGCGAGGCCTCAAGGGAACTACTGGCAATTAAGGTGCTCCTTTTAATAGAGCACTGGAGCAAAGCATTAACACTCCGTGAACACATGTGATCCTCACATCAAAGCCATTCCCTCCGGTTATCCCGATTTCTGTCACTTTGGGGCCATCGGTTCCGGACAACAACGTGTGTATACAACTTGCAGATAAGACCATAAACAATACTATCATAATGAATCAATAACATGTTCAGATCTGAAATCATGGCACTCGGGCCCTATTGACAAGCATTAAGCACAACAAGTCGCAACAAAGTCATAAAGCACTAATAAAAGATACTAGACACCATGCCCTAACAATCTGATGCCATTACATGGACGATCTCATCCAATCCCTACCATCCCCATAGCCTACAGCGGGGGATTACTCACTCATAGATGGGGGAAACATGGATGGTCGATGGAGAAGCGATGGTGATGATGATGGCGATGATCTCCTCCAATTCCTCGTCCCGGCAGGGTGCCAGAACAGAGTTTCTGGTGCTGTTTCGTGGAATCTGGTGGTGGCGGTGGAGCGGAACTCCTTCTAAAAAAACATCGACCCCCCAGAGTTTTTAGGTCAGAAGGCAACTTATAGGCGAAGAGGGAGACCGAGGGGGTGCCTGGGGGGCCCACACCACCCCCTGGCGCGGCCTGGCCTGGCCCGCGCCACCAGGTGGTGTGGCCACCCCCTGGCTCTTCTCCGTCTCATATTCTGGCTCCTGGAGTCTTCTGGAAAAATAGGCACTTTGGCTTTTGTCCCGTCCAATTCCAAGAATATTCATTTTCTGACTTTCCTGGAACCAAAAACAGCAGAAAACAGGCAACTGGCACTATGGCTCTTGTTAATAGGTTAGTCCAAGAAATCATATGAAAAGTACTCCAAAGTGTAGACAAAACACAAGAAAGTGGATAAAACCAAGCATGGAACATCAAAAATTATAGATACATTTGCAATGTATCACAACACTAAAAGGAAATAAAAAGGACACATCTACAAGACTTTGTTTCTTTGTTTTACCTTCATTTATAGGACCAATCTAGTTTACTTTTATCGTGCATTAATTCAATGGATGGAGATAGGCCTGGGTTGAAGATCCACCTGCAGTTGCACTTGATATGGAATAAAAGGTAATAATAAGCATAGTCATGTGTAATGTTTTAATAGAGATAATCTCTTGTGGGCAACACATCCTAATATACTAGATCCCTTAGAGGCAATATGCATAACAATAGTATTTTGATCCAACCGAGTGCACCACGAACCACCGGGCTACAAGCGATTATTAAGTGTAAAACACAGATGAAAGACTTAAGTGGTGATGTTGTTGTGATCCCGAATGGGTCACTAAGCGAAGACCGTACAACCCTTTCTGTCACTGGGTTTCCTATGAGATCACCGCTAGCCAAGTATCTCACCTCAAGCCTTTATCGATCTCGAGGGTCTTGGGTACCTACAAGTCCAAATATTGAGGCAAGAGACAAAGAAACAAAATATACAAATCTCTCTTTCAAACAATACACAATGCTCTCATAGATTAGATGCACATAATTGCTGCGAAGTTTCTCCTCAACCCGCCCCGTTAGGACTACTCACTCATAACAATAAGATAAAGGATAGAAAACATTGTGCAAAATACTTAGATTGAAATCAAATATTCTTACAATGGTCGCCAAATCACAAGGAGATCTCAAGTACAAGTAATGGCTATGGCTAATGGAGGGGATGGAAGATGGAAGAGATGAACTATGGTTTGGATCTCCTTTGGTGGTGTTGTGATCCAATATGAGAATGGCAGCCTTCTGCATGCCGGCCGAGGCCTCAAAATATATAGGCATATTCATGAAAGTTGTAGGGTTTGACGAGACGAAGCCTCCGCCACATGGTATGGGTGTACGGTACAGGCGGACCCTGCTCGTACCAATGGTTGTTATGGCTGTAGACGCTTGGCAATGGCTCCAAAATTACTTGGTCGTGCGGACTTCCTCAAAAACCTTTATATGACTCCTGATTTCGCATTAAAAACCATAATTTCCTACACAACACAAAACAAATCAATGGTTTGCATATCTTTGAACTAGTAGTCATTAGTGGCAAGGTTAGAGAGTTGCTTGTCAATTACTTGACTAAAAACAATGTTTAAACATGGTGGAAGATGGCTATTTTTGGATCCATCAACCTCCCCAAAGCTCAAACCTTGATTGCCCTCGAGCAAGAAGAAACAAAAAAACTATAAGGAATTCAGCATTTAAACTTGAAACAATGAGAATAAGAATTCACTTACGGTTGGCAGTCATATGTGTCCAGTACTTCATCCATTTGAAAGGCTTATCAAAGTTAGAGAGATGACACGAGTACTATACAAGTTTCGGTAAATCAAGACAATTAAAGTAGAGTTTAATATAAGTATAAATAACTAGAAGTGTAACAATCAATCCAATTCTTCTAGTTAACTCTCAGCTTGCCAAGGAACACTAGGATGTTTTATTAGCATAATTGAGTAAGAGAGTTCATATCCTAAGTAGCATAATAGTGAAGTGTCTTATTGACACCCACAACAGTAAATCAAGGCTATCAAAACACTTCTATTCTAATCATTGCTTTTCAAGAAAATTCATAAAGAAGTAATGAGATCATGCCAATGACTTGTTATGTGGATCTTCATATATATATATTCCTTCTTCAAGGATCATTGAGTGTTTCTTTTACAATTGCTTGCATAACCTTTGAGAGTACCAATACTTTTGCCGATTATATTGACACATATGCCACTCATATCGTCAACTCATAGCTGAAATCCGGGGTTATACCATAGATCGTTCGCAGGCTAGCGGAGTTGTTGGCAGCCAAAGGTGTGCATGAGAAATATAGAACTTTTTAACTACTACCACGGTTTGATCCACAAGGTTAGCTTTGGCATGCATCACAATTACCGCTAGACTTCATTTCATCAAACAACTCCTTTTAAGAGTGCCATCAAGTCTATCAAAACATCTATGTGGTTAAGTATCTTTAAGGGTAAACTCTCAAGATAATCATTCATCAAACAAGTCATAAATTTCAGACTTTTTCTTATTGTACTTGTTTGGCAATATTATTTCCAAGGCAAGACTCGGTTAGCTAAAATAACTAGAGCAAAAGCTTTTGCAACTAATCATCCATACCAATAAAAAGCTCTACTCTAACTATTTTGAATTACTCCCACTAGCATGGCATCTTAGCAAATCAACCAACTAAAATAAACAATTTAAACTTCAAAAGTGGGAGACATAGGACATACCTCTCATAAGTGACTTCATAATCCTCTTCCTTATAGGGATGTGTTCCTTTAAAACTCAAGTAAAATCCTTCCCATATAAAATTAAAGCAAAGAGGCAAAGTGTGAATCCACATTCATGAAAAAAGGAAAAAGGGGAAAATCCTTTTGTATTTTTTGGGATAAGGATTAAAGAATAGAAAAAAACTTGCGACCAAGCAAGGAACTAAGAAAATAAAAAACAAATGAAAAAACCAAACTAAAACGAAAGCAAAAGAAAAAAGCAAAGTGTTGGAATAAACCAACACGAGTGTTTCAAAGCTCTCAAGGAGGTTGAGTACAACCTCATTATTACACAAACTAGTGGAATGTCCATGCGTTGATACGACTCCACAATAAGTCTTGCACATATATCAATATATAGTACGTGCAAAAATTCACATGTATGAAAAACAACCACAAGATATCCAAACCCATAGTTTTCACATGTAGGATTGTAGGTTATACCATCTCTATTTTTCTCATATTTGATTCTTATATATTAAATGCTAAATTTCACTTTTTGGCATAACATGTTGCTACGGATCCACAAATAGTCTTGCCCATATATCAATATAGTACATGCAAGAATTCACATGTATGAAAAAACAGCCACAAGATAATCCAAAACCATAGTATTCCACATGTTCGAAGTATATTTTGATAACCGATATAGTTTGATATCATTCAAATATGAAACAAGCACCCAGGTTAATAACTAATATAATAATATATATTCCTTGATACTCATTAGATATTGCCGCACAATGCTAGAGATATTCTCTTCTGCTTCATTTTCATGGTACTTGAGCAAGTGCACCAAAAATTTCTTTCTCAACTCAAAAACATTCTGCATAAACAATATGTGTCATTAGCCTAAGTCTTTTTATATGGAAAACATAAATATGTGCAAGGCATAATACCCACCATGCATATTGCATGAACCAGTTCTTTACCATTCCAGGAGAGTATAATGTAAAAAATAAAATAACTAGATGCATTGTTGTAGATGAATGACTCGTTATTATGTCGTTATTGAATAGTAAAAAGGCAAAGAAAACACATGAGTTTATTTTAAGAGGTATTCACATGTTTGGACTTTCTAGAATACCAACTGGTGATCTACGTGGCCAGGAAAATATATCACCATCCCAACCGGGTTATGCTAATCCAAGTGCTTCGCCTAGGTAGATTCCAGTTCTTTATAACTTCAATTGCATGTTGTGATATCGACGCATTTTACTCTTCGGTGATGACAATACGGAGAGAGGATCAAAAATAGATACTGAAGAGGCATTCTTATCGATGGAGAACAAGGTAAAATGGACCGCAGATGCATAATGAAGCAAAACCTTCAAATGAACAACCATTAGAAACACATATAACTGGACAATGATGGACACGTGAAATATCTTTACCAATTTGCGTGAACATATTTTGTAGTCTGTCCCAGGCCAACTATTGAACAACGTTGCGAGAGACTGAATATTTGGCTTTTTGCGCCACTTGGGACCTTGTGTGGAATTGACCATCGCAGTCTACAAAAAACAGTTTAGAAACATAGTGATAACAATAAAATTATGAGATTATAGTAACTTACACAAAAATACAAATCCATGTAGTGCACACCCGTCTCTACCAACTGTATGATCTCGTCGCATGCCACTATGTGTATGGCCAAGTTGAAACTTCATTGTCCATAGGCTTGTCCATCCTAAGTATGTCATGAATTTTCTTAAGACTCAAGCCTATTGGATAAGGTTTGGAGCTTCGCATCCATTCCTGCCTATAAGGAAAATATTAAGAATGATGAAATCATAACAATGTCTATTGGCAAAAAAAACTTAACATGTTGCTTACTCCAAACGCTTGGCATCTTGAATGGACATGATGTGTTTGCAAAGCTCATCAACTAATATGGAAATTATTACCGGACTCATCATTTTCTGATATAAACTATTACTAGACTTGATGGTAAACATACATTTATAGTATAAAATTCTGATATAAATAACTATTGGACTTGATGGTAAACATATATTCCTAGAAGCATTTATGCTCCATGATCTGTACACTAATATGATGCTAGCAGTTCCAGAAATATTCGTAGAAGCATTCATTCCTGTGTTTTTTCCTATATATATCATAAGTAAAACCATTTTCTAAAGTCATGTGGGATGGCAACCATACTTAGCAATATTATGGACTCTCTTACTTTTTATTAATAAGCAGGTATTTGAATCCCAGCTGGTACTCTATCCTACTACCAAATGAATAGTTCACTCATTTGATTGAAAGTAACATAGAATTACTTTGGTTCACTCATTTTAATTTAGCTGGTCATTTCAGAAATGATACTTGAAGGTCATTTAAGCCAAACCAAATAAGATTATGACTGGAAGTCATTTTGCAGTAACTTGGTTCACAGTGTAATATGCTATTTAGTTCACTCATTTGATTGAAAGTAACCTAGCATTACTTTGGTTCACTCATTTTAATTTAAATGATCATTTCAGAAATGATACTTGAAGGTCATTTAAGCCAAACCAAATAAGATTATGATTGGAAGTCATTTGGCAGTAACTTGGTTCACAGCATAATATGCTATTGCTTTAAATTTGTCTTCTTGGCCTTTAAAAGTCTTCTTCTCTCATGATAATCCAGAAAATATTTACTATTATATGACAAAAAATCCTTGCATGTGAATGGGGTGTATTATTTTTACCTTGAAATACAATCTGATTTAGAGCTGCTATTTTTTTCTGTTGTCGGGCTAGCCATTTTTTGTTTAGGTATTCATCTTTCTGCTTGGCAAACATTCAACGATAACAACTTGTGCTACTCTTTTGTGTTCCACCCATAGTTTCGTTTGATCCTTTGTTTGTTAGATCCTTAAACGGTGTACGCTCCCCTGGCAAAGAAGACGTATCAATCTTCTGTTTTCTCATTTGGTAGTATCCAACAAGAGAAGGCGGGTGAAAGGCAGAGTATGTAAAGTGAAGATGGATTACCATCGAGAACAGATTATGTGGATTACCAGCACGCTAGGCGTCACATCGATAAAGATGGTAGTGGCGTAGATCAAACTTGGTGATTTACGGTCATAAGACCAATGGCGGTGACCTGAGAGCGAGCGGGGGGAGGTAGAAGAAGGATGTGTGGTTTGTCTTTTTGAATTTCCTTGATTGTAGCTTTCCATTTAATTAGCCTTCCTGTGATTATATGAGATATGAGATTAATTGTATAGCTTCCCGTGATTATATGAGATATGAGATTAATTGTAAAGATTTTTTTGATTTTCCTTGATTGTAGATTTCCGTTTAATGTGCATGTGCCATCGGTAGGTAAAGAACGATGGGTAGGGGCGTTGATTGTCTATTCTTTCTTCTTTTGACCTGGTTGCTTGCCTTTTATTTCGATGGGTACTGAATGTACAATGCCACATGCACTTATCGGTGGCATAGAAGGGTAATTAAGCCAACCATTGAGACGATGTATCAGGTATCGTTTGGTGTAAATTGTATGGTCCAGATTGCTCCAATGTTTGGTGTTTGAGGGCGACCTACGATCACCAACTTCTTTTTAATAGTAAAGATCTAATTGATGGGGAACACATCCCCAAGCTTAGGCTTTTGCAAGCTCTTTTGTTGTTCATTATGGTGGTGGTGGATAATCTCCCACGTTCCATTGGCTACTGCAATCATAGAACTAGGTGGAGAGGTTGGCAGTAGCATCTCGAAGGTTGATGCAGAGGTTGTTCATGTTTTGGATATTTCCTTTGAGAGCATAGATATCTTCACATGTGTAATAGTTTGGTGGCTGCACATCTTGTTCGGGTCCTTCTTGTTATACTTATTCATCTTCTCCTTCCTCTCCCATGGGTACTTCTTGTTGGGGTAGACTTGCCTCAACATGCACGTCATAACGCAAATGTCCATCCTCGATAGAGAATAGACCATTATTCAAAGGATATAGGATCAAGTGATCTGCTCTAGGTATATCAAGGAATTATCTACCATTAGTTCTAGAAATCATACCACAAGCTCTTAGAGTAGAAAAACCAAGACGGTGACTTCTTGTCAATGGTTGGATGTTATCTAGGTTGATGTGAAGTGCACGTTCAAGAACGGTTATGACTCCTCCTCCGCATATGGGACCTCGAGACTGCAGAGCTTGATGCTTAAGGTAAAATAAAAGAAGGGCGCCTAAATTTGGTGTTAAGTTACAATTCATAATAGAAGCTTTAGCAAGGATCATCATGTCCTCCTTATTGACTCTAGTAAAGTCACCACGTGCCTACAAGGTATTAGCAATAACATAAAACAAATAACGAATAACATGATGATCAATTTAGTTCCCCTTGGGTGTGTTTCCACGAATTCTCATTCTATTAAAGTACTCCCAAGGTGCAGGATTTAAAACAAAGGTGGTGGAGCATATATTGGTGGTGGTGTTGGAAAACCCAAAGTAGTGAGCCCATTGGTCGAGTGTCAATGAGTACTCACAGTTCATAAGACAGAAGTTAATGCGATCAACTCCAGACATTTGCTCCTCGGAAAAATAGTGAGAGCACATCGAATGTGTCAAGGTGTTGATAAACTCAAGCATCAAGCGGCGGTACGTGGCAACATCCTGAAAGACAAAGTCATACAAACCAACATTGTTACAAAGTAAATCGAAATCAACACGAATGCCAAGTTAGTTCAGGATATAGGGACACACCCACTTGGTGGACTTGATTTCTCGGAGCTTGAGACAGTGGCAACGGTTCAACTAAAACTCCTCGGTGAACTCGATACCAAGTGACTCAGGGGTCAACTATCAACGGGTAGTGCAACTTGTTTTGCAGCCATCACACGTGTACGACTTCTCATGTTCATCTAAAACAAAATAAATAAAATTGCTAATCAATTTTTTTAATCCAATAGAAACGTAGCATAAATGATTCTCTACACGTTTTACAAAAGAAACTCTTCTAAAATCAATACTAAGCATTCCCAGTTTCAAGATTAGCTCAACAACAAGACCTAAGTCTTAGATTGATAATGGTAAAATATTGAGCAGATTTTTGATACAAATAAGTTGGAAATCGAAGGAGAAACATACCTTAGATCGATTGGGTGCGAGGAATCGAAGAAAGATTGAATAAATTTGAAGATCCAATGGAGGTGGTTTGGAGTTTGGAGGTAATAGAAAAAGAATTTTATGTTTTGGAATTTTAGGGTTACCTTCTCCTGGGTGATATGGCGGCCGTGTACATAGTACGGGTGGGTAGTACGGCCAGAGCCCGCCCGTACCGAGTGACTAACCTTGGGGTCGACGGTTCCCTTTAGGTGATGCAGTCGGTACGGGCGCGCGGTAGGGTCACGTGCGCTCGCACTACTGATCGTTATGCATGCAGTATATTTGCTGATGTTTGCTCGGGGGTATGGTATGAGCGGGCGGTACGACCGCCTACCAGTGGTCGTTATAGCCACTGTGTCCTACAGTAAAAATCAAAGTTTTTATTTTCCAGAACCTCGATGTGGTACGGGCACACGGTACGGGGCCTTTCGGTCGTACCAGTGGTCGTTATGCGGCCAGTAAGCTAAAAAACTCATAGAATTTGGTTAGTAGCTTTGTGCGCCTTTACCCATCTTAGCAGAGGACAAAATAATAGCAAATAGAGTTCGTAAAAATCAGCAATACCTTGTAGGCCATGTGTTAGTAAAATAAAAGATTGAGGATTACCTTATTTTCTTCTCCTCTCTCCAAAGGACTTCTTGAATACTACAAAAACAAAACTAACACAAGAGTAAAAACTTTTATTTTACATGGGTTGCCTCCCATGAAGCACTTCTAGTTAAGGTCAATTAGCTTGACCTAGATGGTGATCATTTAGGTTTTGTGAGTGGGACACCCACTCCAAAGTAATTAGCTTTCAGTGTAATTATACCATCATCATCATTATTAGGCTTGGCCTTCTTCTTCTGTTGGGGGGATACCCCCGGGTAGGGTCACTCCGGGGTATAAGGGCCGAGTTAGCCGAGGGTTGGCAAGGTCAAAGCGGATGCTGGCCAAGTCACCTCAAGGCAGGCCGGATCACGGAGTAATCCGGGCCAGGGGGACGCCTAACGTTGTCTCGTCCGACTTAAGGAGTAAGTCGGAAATGCTTGTCTAACTTATATGCAGGAACAAGTGTGGCCGGATCTACTGTGATCCGGATCCTCGCTTGGCTTCTAGGAGAAGGAAGGAATCTCTCTGGTCAAAAAAGAAGGTCCGGTACGTACTGGATGAGCGAATAAAGCAAGGGCAGGACCACCGGATCGTGGCCGACAAGGGTGAAGACGCTCACGTCGGCTGACGCGGGCGCCGTAGAGGCTACGTCGCTAAAGGAAGTGTGACGCGGGGGAAAAGCACCCCTGTCGGGTTACTACTTTGGGAGGGGGCATATTCTTAGGAATATGCCTCCACGTATGCCCTAGGCCAGGACCGAACCACCACTATATAAGGGGGGTTAGGGTTCTGGTAGAGGGGGTTGGCAGAATTCTAGTTGGTTGAGCACTAGTGGATCTAGGGTTCTTGGGCTAGATAGTAGGCCAGAGCAAGAGAGTTTCTTCTTCCTCCTCTGGTCAATACAGCTCAAGGAGCACTTGTAATCTTGGAGATAGAACATCAATACAAAGCTTCTGCGTGGAGAATCACTCTACTATCCCTCCCTGGATTCCCCTAGCGTGTATTAGTCCCCACCTTTAGCCTATCCATGGCATCTGCCGTGACACCACCACAACATCTTCCTAGGGAAGTGGAGTTTAAAAGGATCTCTAGATGGTAATTCTATTCTCACATTCCCTTCATCTAAATTGATTAAAGCTTTAATAGTTATTAGGAATGGCCTACCTAGAATTATTTGTGCTATGGGATCTTAAGGCATGTCCACTATAACAAGATCAATAAGAGCAGGACTTCCTTTAATTTCAACAACTATGTTTTCTTTTATCCCAACAGCTTGTTTATAAGTCAAATCCTCTATATGGAGTCTCAATTCAGTGGTTGCAAAAGGCCCTAAATTTAACCTGTAAAATAGACTTTTGGAAATTGTTGAGACGCTTGCACCAAGATCACAAAGTGTAGGTATCTCATTAACCCTAATTTTAATTTTAATAGTGGGCTCAAATATATCATCTAGCTTAGCAAGAAGCTTATCAGCTAGTCTTTTATACTCCATCTCTAATTCTCGAACTTTAGATGCTACTTGTTGAATAAATTGTTAGTACATAGTGATGTCTACGCACTTCTATTCTTGTAGATATTTGTTGGGCCTCCAAGTGCAGAGGTTTGTAGAACAGCAACAAGTTTTCCCTTGAGTGGATCACCCAAGGTTTATCGAACTCAGGGAGGAAGTGGTCAAAGGTATTCCCTCTCAAGCAACCCTGCAATCAAGATACAAGAAGTCTCTTGTGTCCCCAACACACCCAATACACTTGTCAGGTGTATAGGTGCACTAGTTCGGCGAAGAGATAGTGAAATACAAATGGTATGGATATAAGACAACGGTGCTAGAAAATAGCTTGTTGGCATGGAAGAGACTAAAGGCAAACTGAAATAAATATGGAAGCAAGCAAACATGTAACAGATCTAGTTACAAATGGTGTATAAATGCTTAGAAACAAGGCCTAGGGATCATACTTTCACTAGTGAACACTCTCATATAAATATCTTCTCTTTATTATACTACTCTAAACTACTCTCCGGTTGGACACTCTAATCCATGGTAGGGCTATAACAGCACACCTCAAAGTAAGCCTTTCCCATCTAGATAACCCCACACTATCACCTTGAACACTAGATGGTTCCAACAAACACCACAATTTCATAGAAACATCCAACTCCAAATATAACTCATAATAAGTATTTGTAATCTCCAGCCTAAGTGCCACCATGGTGTGCACGCTGTCACTTTCACACACATGGGGAGAGTAGAGATCTATTAAAGCACTTGAGTAGCAAGGTAGATCTACTAGATTACAAAGCTCATGATCACAATATGATCATGCATAGAGAGAGAGAGATGAACACATAGCTACCGGTAGAACTCTTAGCCTTGAGGAAGAACTAGTCCCTCATCATCATGGGAATCAGCAACGATGATGAAGATGGTGGTGGAGATCGATGGAGATGGCTCCGGGGGCACTTCCTCGTCCCGGCAGGGTGCCGAAACAGAGACTTTCTGTCCCCCGAATCTCCCCTTCGGTGGCGGCAGCGCTGCAGAACTTTTCGTGGATTTCTGATTGACTCCTTAGGGTTTTCGCATCGGGAGGCATCTTATAGGCGAAGAGGCAAGGTCGGTGGGCGGCCAGGGGGCCCACACCACCTGGTGGCGCGACCAGGGCTAGCCCGCGCCACCACATGGTGTGGCCGCCCTGTGGCCCCTCTCCGTCTCGTCTTCTGGCTCTGTGAGTCTTCCGGTAAAATATCAACTTTGGCTTTTGTCCTGTCCAATTCCGAGAATATTCATTTTCTGACTTTCCTGGAACCAAAAACAGCAGAAAACAGGCAGCTGGCACTGTGTCTCTTGTTAATAGGTTAGTCCAAGAAATCATATGAAAAGTACTCCAAAGTGTGGACAAAACATAAGAAAGTAGATAAAACCAAGCATGGAACATCAAAAATTATAGATACATTTGCAATGTATCAACATCCCCAAGCTTAACTCCTGCTCGTCCTCGAGTAGGTAAGTGATAAAAAGAAAGAATAATTTTTGAGGTGACATGCACCATCATAAACTTGATCAAAGTATTTGTAAAACATTCAAAGCTGGGATCATAGTACTTCACTCATAACATGAAAGACAAAGTTCTTGCAATAAGACAAAGAAACTATGTTGCAACATGAAAAAGCACAAACAAAAGATTCATGAATAACAATGCTTTGCAAGACGTTTGTTTGTTTCACATAAAGAAAACATAGCATAGTAGTATTCAGCTTGTCCCTCATAGAGTAGCAAACATAAATGCATAGGACACCTTCAAAGTTTATAAGAGTGACTAGATACAAATAGTTTAAAACAAGCAATATCAAGGTATGCATCAATCAACAAGTCTTGGGACAATGCCCATAGAACTAAGAATGGCCACTATGCTCTCAAAGTAGGTGCATAAAGGTAGAAGGTGGAGACTCAACATAAAAGTAAAAGAAAGGCCTTCATAGAAGGAAGTAGGGATTCAAGTCTCATAAAGAGCTTCAAAAATTATGGTACTTATTAGCTTTCAGCTCTCATTGCCCCTATCATAAGCATCTTTAAGGTGATTAAGGTTAAAGTGACACAACTAAGAGGATATGCTTGACAAGTTATAAGCCAAAATCTCATGCCCCTTACTTACGAAGACCAAACCTCATGCTACTCAACTTTAGTCACGAATAAGCTCTTGCCATTGTAAGTACATATGTATCATAAAGAACCGCCAACGGGGTACCCCTTGCACATGATACATGAGCTATCCCATAATCAAAATGACAAGGCAAGCAGATAATGAGCATCTCAGCGATCTTTTTATTTGCTATTTGCATAGGTTTTTATTGAGGATTCTTCATAGAGTGCTCATTATGGTGATGCTGCAAGTTTATTAAATGCAAGGAAAGTAAAGTGTGCCATCAAGTTCGTGAGAGCTTTAATCACTAGTTTTCTCATAACAAGTTTAATTTAGAAGGTAAACAAAAGCATGAATATACTTGGAATAGCATATGCTAGTAGGTAGGTATGCTGGACTCTTTGGAATAACTTGGTGTAGGGAGTTGGATGCATGAGTGGAACTCATACTTGGTTGTGGAGGCTAGCAAAAGACTGGGAGCGACAAACTAAGAGAGCAATAATGGCCATAATCATGCAGAGCGACAAAACATCATTAATCAAAGCATAAAGTGATATTACAAGTCAAAAACTAAAGGATCATAAAGGCTATGGTGACTTGGGATAGTCATAACATGGTGTGAGCATGCGCCAAGTCAACCCAAATAAAGCATCAAAGGAGAATACCACTATACTATGCTTTAATATGCTAAAACAACGCATAATTCATCCAAGGCACATTAAGCAATCTCAATTGTTTATAACAAGTCATGCTACAACAAAGAATACTAAGCATAAAGCCAAAACAATATCAAGCATGGCATGACAAAGCATAGGCCACAGTCAAAAACAAGCTCTCTTTACCACTTAAGCATGAACTTTCCTACTCTTTTCCAAACCAAACCACACTATTTGAAAACCAATGTATGAAAGAGGGGGTCCAACCAATTTATTCAGCAAACTAAGAAAACCAAGAAAACTAAAAACCAAAATGAAAACGAAAAAGAAGACGCTCCAAGAACAACACAACTGTGCATGAAACAATAAAAATGAAGCGTTTGGAAGAAACCTGGGATTTTTATTGATGAAGAGGGGCATGCCTTGGGCATTCCCAAGCTTTGATGCTTGTACTTCTTGGATATTTCTTGGGGTGACATGCGTGGCATCCCCAAGCTTGAGCTTTAGTCCGTCCTTCATCTCCTTACTCATTCCTTCCATACACCTGAAATTTTTCCTTCATACAAAACTTCACACAATCTTTATTAGCAACATTAGTGCAATCAAGATAATAGGTCTTTAGGTTCAGTTCCAACACCAATAAAACTTCCAACTAAACACAAGCTATTGTAGCACTTCCCTCAAAAAGCTCAATTCCCCAAAAGAACTCAAAAAGGAACCAACAAAAAGCAAATGCAGAAAATGGCAGAAATCTATCAAAACAGACTAGCAGGTAAAGACGAATTTTTTGAAGACCTACTGTTGCTCAAATCAAAAAATGTTGAACTAATGAAAGTTAGATCACAACCTGGGGCAAAAGCACAAAAATTCACGCGTCAAAAGGACGTTCAAAGATTTTTCACGAATTTTTATGGTGAAGCACATAAATCTGTTTCGGGACAGCAACTTTCCCAATCATTACTTCTCTCTCATTAGAGGTTACTGTTGGCACAAAAAGCAAATAAAAATGATAAGGAGTGGTTATTACTGAAGTAATAACTTCCAAGACTCATCAAAATTTTTGGGTTATCTCCCAATAAGTACTTTTATTTAATGCCTTTAAGTTAGGCGTGATAGTTTGAGAAGATGCTCACATAAGAAATATGAATTGAAGTAAAACAGAGCATCAAGAAGCAAATTCAAAACACATTTAAGTCTAACCCACTTCCTATGCATAGGAATCTTATAAAGAAACAAGTCATGAAAACACAAAGCAACAAGCATAGGAAAGCAAAACAAGTGCAACTTCAAGACTTTCAACATAAAGAGGGGAAAGTTAATATTATTGAGACACATAAAACCATGTTTCCCTCTCTCATAATAACTTTCAGTAGCATCATGAATAAAATTAACAATATAACTATCACATGAAACATTCTTATCATGAGCCACATGCATAAAAGAATTAATACTCCCCACATAAACATAGTCATTCTTATTAATTGTAGTGGGAGAAAATTTCCTCCTCAATAGTAGGTGGACTGAAAATATCATATTCATCATTGCAATCATCATATATTGGAGGTGTAGTATCGTCATAAGCAATAGAATAATTATCTTCCAAAGTGTGTTCATTTGTAAACATATCATCATTGGAAGGATCATGGATAACACTAATAGTACAACAATTATTAATATCATCATTTTCAGAATTGGTACCAAATAGATTTTCAATATCAAAAGAAGTGTGCTTTTCCCAATCATGATCACTACTATAGGTAACAGGCATAGGAACATCATCGAGTTCAGACTCATCAAAAACTATAATAGGAGCAACATGCTTAGGGGAAAATACCATTTCCTCCCTGATACGTCCATTTTGCATCACTATGCTATGTCTTAATTCACTATTATTCATTGATATATTTCATACTGAGAGGTGATACTTATGTTATTTCATCTATTTTTGCATGGTTGATGACTTTTGGAGCATGGACCGCTGCAGTCAGGATTCTGATGGAAAAGGTGCTGTTTGGAGGCAAAATTCACGAAGATCAGAAAATCCAGGAAAGTATACGGAAAATACTATTTTTCCAGAAGACGGAGTGGAGATGGGCCACAGGGGGCCCACACTACCCCCTGGCGCGGGCAGCCCTAGGCCGCGCCTGGAGGTGGTGTGGCCACCCTGGCCCACTCCAGCCTCTCCCCTCTAGCGTATGTCAACCTCCCGAAACCCTAAGACTCGAAGGGGACCACAGAAAGATTCCGCCGCCTCTGCGGGGTGGAAAACACCGAGAGAGAAAGATCTCTCCGGCAGACAAATTTCTGTCGGGGGAATTCCTTCCCGGAGAGGGGAGATCGTCGCCGTCAACACCATCATCAAGCTAGACTTCATCGGGATCATCATCATCATCACCACCACCATCATCATCACCATCAGCACCCTCATCACCATCTCCATATTGCTGTAACAATTGCGTTGAATCTTGCATAGTTCATAGGGGAAACTTTCCCGGTGTTGATTACTCTTTGTAGTGGATGCTATTGAGTGAACCATTGAATTATTGTTTATGTTCAGATTGTTATACATCATTATTCCATCTCTGATCATGATCCATATGATGTCTTGTGAGTAGTTCATTTTGTTCTTGAGGACATGGGAGAAGTCTTGTTGTTAGTAGTGGAGTTGCGTTGAGAAAGATTCAATAGATTGTTATTTAAGTTGTGGTGTACTTCTTCTAGTGGTGTCATGTGAACATCGACTACATGACACTTCACCTATATGGGCCTAGGGGAATGCATTGTGTATTTGGCTACTAATCGTAGGGGTTGCCGGAGTGACAGAAACCTGAACCCCCGTTAGGAAACCATTGCACAAGGGACGTAAGGGTCTTAGAGTTTAAAGGTGTGGTTAGGTTTCTACCTTAATTACTTTCTTGTACTTACGGATGTTTGCAAGGGGTATAATCACAAGTATGTATTAGTCTTGGATGGGGCGGTACATTAGCACAGGTTCACCCACACAACACTTAGCAAGCTAGAGAAGATTAATCGACTATATGAAGCGAAAGCACTTGACAGTCTTCCCATGTGTCCTCGAGAACATTTGGTCATCTATAAAAATACAACCGGCTTGTCCTTTGCTGCATAAAGGATTGGGCCACTTGCTGCATTTATTCTTACTGTCTTTTATTTACTCGTACTTTGTTTACTTGCTTTATCGAAAACCCCTAAAAATCCGTTTGCTAAGTATTTGCAGAGAATTCCTGATCCATACCACTAGCCAGCACCTTCTGCTCCTCGTTGGGTTCGACACTCTTACTTATTGAAAATACTGCGATACACCCCCTATACTTGTGGGTCATCAAGACTATTTTCTGGCACCGTTGCCGGGGAGTGAAGCGCTATTGGAGAGTGGAACTGGTAAAGGAAACTTCTACTGTGAGTATTGTTTACTTCTGCTAGTTGCTTTATTTTCGTTATGGATAATTCACTGAGTTTCTTATTTGGTAATGCTACTACCACTGCTAAGGTAGTAGATAAGCCACCACCTGCTGAGAAAGATGTTTTCAAAATACCTACAAGAATTATTGATCGTGTTATGGATAACTACTATGTTGGGGATGGAACTGTCCATCCCGGTGATCATTTACTCTTTATACACGAATTATACGGGTTGTTCAAGTGTGCAGGTATTACTATAGATCAAGTTAAGAAGAAGTTATTCTCATTATCACTGAAAGGAAGAGCGAGGAATGGTATAAGCTGCTGAAGAATGGTCAAGCTCTGGAATGGGAGGAAATAGTGCCTCTCTTTTATTCAAAGTTTTATCCTCCTAGTGAGATTCATAAAGATTGGAATCAAATATACAATTTTTGGCCTCTTGATGGAGAGAGTACAGCTCAAACTTGGGGGAGATTGAAGTTACTGATGCTCAAATGTCTCATTCATGAGCTCCCCAACAATATTATTATCAACAACTTTTATGCAAGGCTCCCTCTACATGATAAAGATTTATTGGATGCCTCTTGTGCTGGATCATTCACTCGCATGGAAGAAGAAGCTAAATGGGACCTTCTAGATTGTATTCAAGACAATGCTGAAGCTTGGGAGAATGACAAAGGTAGAGAGTCAGGTATAAATTATGATTATGAATGCATTGAATCTTTTATGGGAACTGATGACTTTCAAAATATTAAAAATGCTTATGGTCTAGACTCTCAAGCTATTGCTTCTTATTTTAAGGCTTTTGCTTCCTATATTGAAGTGCCTAAAAAGAAGTGGAATAAGTATCATGAACCTTATAAAGACGTTGCTAAGAGTGTTCCTGTAAGAAATACTGAAGTTTATACTGCTAATCATGTTTTACCTGAACCTTATATTGATAAAATGCCTTTTCCAGTTAAGGCAAAAGAACATTCTATGATAGCTAGTATGGTTAATGAAAGTATGAGTAAAGCTATTGAACCTGATAAACAAATGGTTGATGAACCTATAATAGCAAGTGTGAAAGACTTTGTCAGTAAATATGAAAAAGAGGGACACCCTATCCTTTGTAAGGATACCTCTAATATTGTTTCACATAGTAGTGTTATGAGAGCTAGTATTCCCGTGTTTTCTGTTAGAATAAGTGATCATTGCTATGATGGTCCTTGTGATAGCTATATTGTTAAGTTTATGCATGATACTGAAAGCTACTATGAGAGAGGGAAAAGTGTTCTTATGTATCCCAATAATATCAAGTTTCCTCGCTTTATGCTGAAATTTTTTATGTTGAACTTCTTTTGCCTTCTTATGCAAGTTGCCTCTGGTTTCAACAACTTGTTTGTTTACAAAATTCCCTTGCATAGGAAGTGGGTTAGACTTAAATGTGTGTGTGTGTTTTTGCTTCTTAATGCTCTCTTTCACTTCAATTCATATCCCTATGAGAGCTTCTTCAAAATTATCATGCCCATCTTAATGGCTATAAAGAAAGAGCTTTATGGGAGACAACCCAATTTGTTTTTGCTTTCAGTTTGTTTTTGTTTCTTTGAGTCTTGGAAGTTATTACTTCCGTAATAACCGCTCCTTATCCGTTTTGTTTGGTTTTTGTGTCAAGATCAACCTCTAATGAAGAGAAGTAATATTTGGGGAAGTTGCTGCCCCGAAACAGATTTTTGCGCTTCACCGTAAAAATTCGTGAGAGATCTCTGTATGTCGGATTGAGCTGTAATTTTTTGTGCTTCTGCCCCAGGTTGTTATTTAACTTTCGTTAGTTTTGCACTTTTTGATTTGAGCAACAGAAGATTTTCGAAAAACTTGATCTTTACCTGCTGGTCTGTTTTGACAGATTTTGCCACTCTTGCATTTGCTTCTTTATTCGATTTCCTTTTTGAATTCGTTTTGGGTTTTCAGAAGGAGTTGCTACAGTAGCTTTTGTTTTGATGGTTTTCAGTTGAAGTTAGACTCAAAAGGTTTTATCACTTCACTTATACTAATGTTGCTAATGAGAACTATGTGAAGTTTTGTGTGAAAGAAATTTCCAGGAAGTGGAGACAATGGTGTAATAAGGAAGAGAAGGGTTTTATGATTCAAGTAATAAGTATATAAAGATGAAGATATTGATGCTATTCAAGTAATGACTCCAGAAGAATCTACTAGATACCAAATTCAGATACCTGCAAAGTCTGCTTTCAAATAGGTAACAGTTCTGGTAAGAAAAGTTTCGCGAAAATACAATCCAACTATATTTTTGCAGTTTTCAGTCGATAAGGAAAGCTACGAAGCGAAAAAGGGATGGAAACGGAGCCAGGGTGGCCCACACCACCCTGTGGCGCGGGCCCACCCCTGGTCGCGCCACCAGGTGGTGAGTCCACTCAGGACTCCGCCTCCGACTCGTTTTCTCCCAGTACCTTCCTTTTGATATGAAACTTCGTAATATATACCCCCCGGATCCCCCGAGGTCCGCATATCGTGTTTTCGTCGTGTTTTTGTTTCGATTTGTTTCTATCAGGACATACTCTTTGAAAGCTTAGAAGCACAATGGTGTCCGCCAAGGATAAAGGGAAGGAGCCTATGGAGGAGGATCTTCAAGACCCTAAGCAGAGGCTGGTACCTTTAGTCTCTTTCCCTGCATCAATGGAAGCCCTACGAGTCACTAAGGAGTTCTGCGATAAGTACCGGGACTTGAAGAGGAAGGTGGACATGCTTCAATGGGAGAATAATAGGCTTCACAAGATGCTGGAGGATTTCCTCACGTTAACTAAGAGCATAATACCACCACCACTGAAGGAGTAATTCATCATCAGGTTTGGCATCCCCTTGGTTTGTTCCAAGCTTGGGGGAGTGCCGCGGTATCACATCACTATCTTCTATCTTTTTACCTTTTTAGTAGAGTCATATCATGAATAGAGGAGTTATTATGTAGTATGGTTTGCATTATGGAAGTGTCCCCTCTCTCGTTAGATGTGTATCCCTTGGTGTGAGTTGCCGTTATGGAATATTAATGAGAAGTTCTATCATTCACTCTTTTGCATAGCTTATATTAGTTTTCAATTCGTGGTTATATGATTGATCTTGTTGTTAGTATTGGTATCACTCTGGGATCATTGAGTTAATTTAGTTGGTTTTGGCAAACCTGGCTCGGTCAGTAGCAACACTATTTTTGAGAGTTGAATGAAAAAGATAGAAGTACTCTAAAGAAAAATATTTTCATCGTCTTTCTTTCTTGATTTGCTCATAAGTTTAGTATTCCCTAGTTAAGATATTTTGTTCTTCCAAGGAAGATTGCATGTTTGTCTTTATCACTTGTATGCTTGTTTGTTTCCTTCAACTCTTGTACTTGCTACCCAGCCTTGCTAGCCAAAAACCTGTACTGAGAGGGAATTCTTCTCGTGCATCCACCTCCTTTAAACCAAAACCTTTGCCATTTGTGTCCACCATACCTACCTAGTAGCATTATTGCTATTCCAAGTAAATTCTTGTTTTATCTACCTCCCAAATTAAACTTGTTATGTGAAAATTAGTGATTAAAGCTCTCACGAACTTGATGGCACACTTTACTTTCTTGCACTTAATAAACTTGAACCATTGTGCTCACCTATGTTGCGTATATGCTTGCGCTTTGTAAGTTGTGAATTAGCAGAACCATGCTGTCATGGGGAACGCTTTCAACATTGCACTGGTACTTAGTACCAAGTTGATATCATGTTCTTTTGTCTATGGATGTCGTCGGTGTGAAATGAAAGGGGAGCTTGTAAGTCCATGGAGTTATGCATGTGTGTTAGAGAAACGCCTGGGACGCTGGTCTAATCCATGCTGACATGGTGGAAACCTGCAGCGTAACCATAACGAGTATCTATGAAGCATTCTTCTTATAAAAAAAAGAGAGTCCAATATTGAGAAAAAAAGAGAAAAGGAAAAAAAAGAGATATTATGAAAAGAGGAAAGAAAAAAAGCACCATATTCCCATGGTAAATAAGAAGATTGCTGAGATATTTGTTGTCTGCTTGCCTTGTCATTTTGATATGGGGATTCTTCCGTATCATCGAGCAAGGGGTACCCCGTTGGCGGTTCTCTATGATACACATATGCTTACGATGACAAGAACTTATCGGTGACTGAACTTGAGTAGCATGAGGAGCGGCCCTCGTATTCAAGGGACATGAGATTCTCAACTTACAACTTGTCAATGCATATCCTCATTTTTGATCACTTTAACCTTAATCACCTAAAGATGCCTATGATAGGGGCAATGAGAGCTGAAAGCTAGTAAGTATCATAATTTTTGGGAGCTCTTTATGAGACTTGCAATCCCTGCTTCCCTCTTTGAAGGGCCTTTCTTTTACTTTGTAGTTGAGTCAGTAAACCTACTCCCTTCTATCTCAGCAAGTATTTTGAGTTGTTGTGTTTCATTCATTCATATGATGATTTATTCAATCATATTTCTTATGTTCCTTGTTTTGCACTTTGCTCTTATCTTGATGTTTACTACTTTGAAATCTATCATGGAAAACCAGCTATTTCTGAACTCCAGCAAATTATCAACTATTCTTCGACCAAGAGCTAAGTTTGCCATTACCAATTATGATTCACTTTATGTATCTTTATTGTGTTTCCTTTACTTATTACAAGTTGAGTTATATAATAGTGAGTTGTCTTCTACTATGATCTATGTATTTGATGAATGTGATGCTTCTTGTCCGTATTATTTTATCGACTCTTCACTCCATAAACCTGAGGTCATGTTTATTGAGCTCAGTTTCGCTTGGGGACAAGCGAAGTCTAAGCTTGGGGGGAGTTGATACGTCCATTTTGCATCACTATTCTATGTCTTAATTCACTATTATTCATTGATATATTTCATATTGAGAGGTGATACTTATGTTATTTCATCTATTTTTGCATGGTTGATGACTTTTGGAGCATGGACCGCTGCAGTCAGGATTCTGATGGAACAGGTGCTGTTAGGAGGCAAAATTCGCGAAGATCAGAAAATCCGAGAAAATATACAGAAAATCCTATTTTTCCAGAAGACTAAGGATGCTAGAAGATGGAGTGGAGATGGGCCACAGGGGGCCCACACCACCCCCTGGCGCGGGCAGCCCTAGGCCGCGCCTGGAGGTGGTGTGGCCACCCTGGCCCACTCCAGCCTCTCCCCTCTGGCGTATATCAACCTCCCGAAACCCTAAGACTCAGAGGGGACCACAGAAAGATTCCGCCGCCTCTACGGGGCGGAAAACACCGAGAGAGAAAGATCTCTCCGGCAGACAGATTTCTACCGGGGGAATTCCTTCCCGAAGAGGGGAGATCGTCGCCATCAACACCATCATCAAGCTAGACTTCATCGGGATCATCATCATCACCACCATCATCATCACCATCAACACCCTCATCACCGTCTCCATATTGCTGTAACAATTGCGTTGAATCTTGCATAGTTCATAGGGGAAACTTTCTCGGTGTTGATTACTCTTTGTAGTTGATGCTATTGAGTGAACCATTGAATTATTGTTTATGTTCAGATTGTTATACATCATTATTCCATCTCTGATCATGATCCATATGATGTCTTGTGAGTAGTTCGTTTTGTTCTTGAGGACATGGGAGAAGTCTTGTTGTTAGTAGTGGAGTTGCGTTGCGAAAGATTCAATAGATTGTTATTTCAGTTGTGGTGTACTTCTTCTAGTGGTGTCATGTGAACGTCGACTACATGACACTTCACCTATATGGGCCTAGGGGAATGCATTGTGTATTTGGCTACTAATCGTAGGGGTTGCCGGAGTGACAGAAACCTGAACCCCCGTTAGGAAACCATTGCACAAGGGACGTAAGGGTCTTAGAGTTTAAAGGTATGGTTAGGTTTCTACCTTCATTACTTTCTTGTACTTACGGATGTTTGCAAGGGGTATAATCACAAGTATGTATTAGTCTTGTATGGGGCGGTACATTAGCACAGGTTCACCCACACAACACTTAGCAAGCTAGAGAAGATTAATCGACTATATGAAGCGAAAGCACTTGACAGTCTTCCCATGTGTCCTCGAGAACGTTTGGTCATCTATATAAATACAATCGGCTTGTCCTTTGCTGCATAAAAGATTGGGCCACTTGCTGCATTTATTCTTATTGTCTTTTATTTACTCGTACTTTATTTACCTGCATTATCAAAAACCCCTAAAAATCCGTTTGCTAAGTAGTTGCAGAGAATTTCTGATCCATACCACTAGCCAGCACCTTCTGCTCCTCGTTGGGTTCGACACTCTTACTTATCGAAAATACTGCGATACACCCCCTATACTTGTGGGTCATCACTCCCTCCTTTTACTCCTCCTCTTCTTCTTTTTCTTCTTCTCTTTAGGAGGGAGAGGCTTGAAAGGAAGCTTCTCCATATACCCTGGTTCATTAGTATAGACAATAGAAGAAACTTTGGAGGATTCCGTCTTTTCATTAATAAGATCAAAACTCATATTAGTCATGTCATATTTTGGTAAAATCTCATCTTCTATAATATTTTGTATGTAAGTATTTGTGTGACAATTATCAACACAATAAAGATGACAACCATGCAGGACACTATTCATATCAGAGGCACCCATATCTACCAAAGAGGTTTTTCTTGATAACTCTTCACACCCCAAAAATAATGTAAGTTCATCATGCTGATTAGGAGTGATCAAGTCATCACAATACAAACTTGCAGTACTCATTGGATTAGAAGGGCTATTATTATGGCCTGAGCATTGAAAATTGAAATGACCCACTTCAAAGCAAAGTTCACAAATAAAAGGATAAAGGGCACAAACTTTTTTACCAAGATCATTTAAAGCCCTATACCACATTCTAGTTTTTTCATTCCTGTGGGTGATACAATATTCTTCTTCAATTTGATTATTCTCACAAGGTCTATGTATTCCACAAAAATTAACATGCTTATAAGAAATAGTACTTTCAGAGGTTTGAGCATGTTTATTGCTATCATTAACAACAATTTCATTTTCCATGCAAGTGTCTTTAAAAGGCTCATGATACATGTCCCACTTTTCTTTAGGAGCATTAATATGAGAAGCAAATGTTTTAAAACAATCAATAAGAATTTGAGGATCAAGACCATATTTAGCACTAAGCTCTTGAAAATCAGCAGTTTCCGTGAAAGACTTAATGCAATCATACTCATAGTTTATACCTGGTTCTTTACCTTTGTTGTTATCCCAATCTTCGGTATTGCTTTGAATTGTTTCAAAAAGATCCCACTTAGCTTTGACCTCCTTATTTGTGAAGTATCTAGATAGTCCTTGTAATGTCCTGAAAGCCTTGCATAGAAATTATTAATAACAATATTCCTGGGGAGCTCATGAATGGGACATTTGAGCATTAGTGACTTCAGTATCCCCCATGCTTGGGCAATACTTTCTCCATCATGAGGATGAAAATTATAAATATAATTCCTATCTTTATGAATTTCATGAGGATAAAATTTAGAGTAAAAGAGAGATTCAAGTTCCTTCCACTCCAAATGATTAGGATCATCTAGTAGCTCATACCACTCCCTTGCTTTGCCCTTAAGTGATAAAGAGAATAGCTTCCTCTTAACTTGGTTCATTGAAATACCTACACACTTGAACAACCCGCATAATTCATGTATAAAGAGTAAATGATCACCAGGATGGACAGTTCCATCTCCAAAATAAGAGTTGTTCATAACACGTTCAACAATTTTTATAGGTATTTTAAAAGGGATGCTTTCAGTATGTGGGTTTAAAATATCACAAGTATCATTAGAATTACCACATATGGGAGATAAAGTATCATCAGAGCAAATTTTCTTCTTTAAAACTGGGGAACTAAAAAGATCATTTTCACAAAAACTAACTTCCCTAAGCTTAGATGTTTCCATAGCATTAGTAACAAAGGTGTTCAAAAGATTCATACTAATAACATTGCTATTAGCATGCAAAGAAGGTTCCAAGGGTTTTTTAATTTTCTTTTCAAAGAATTCATGTTCTACCTTAGGGAAAATACTAAAAAGCTCTCTAATTTTGTTGTTGTTTTCCATTAAGCCTAACTAGTGAAAACAAGAAACAAAAAGACAAAATTGCAGAATCTAAAGGAAATAACTTCGAGCACTCACACCGAAGGATGTGAGTACCTTTTACCTTACCTCCCCGGCAACGGCGCCAGAAAATAGCTTGATGTCTACGCACTTCTATTCTTGTAGATAGTTGTTGGCCTCCAAGTGCAGAGGTTTGTAGAACAGCAACAAGTTTTCCCTTAAGTGGATCACCCAAGGTTTATCGAACTCAGGGAGGAAGTGGTCAATAGTATTCCCTCTCAAGCAACCCTGCAATCAAGATACAAGAAGTCTCTTGTGTCCCCAACACACCCAATACACTTGTCAGGTGTATAGGTGCACTAGTTCGTCGAAGAGATAGTGAAATACAAATGGTATGGATATAAGACAAAGGTGCTAGAAAATAGCTTGCTGGCGTGGAAGAGACTAAAGGCAAACTGAAATAAAGATGGAAGCAAGTAAACATGTAATAGATCTAGTTGCAAACGGTGTATAAATGCTTAGAAACAAGGCCTAGGGATCATACTTTCACTAGTGAACACTCTCATATAAATATCTTCTCTTTATGATACTACTCTAAACTACTCTCCGGTTGGACACTCTAATCCATGGTAGGGTTATAACAGCACACCTCAAAGTAAGCCTTTCCCATCTATATAACCCCACACTGTCACCTTGAGCACTAGATGGTTCCAACAAACACCACAATTTCATAGAAACATCCAACTCCAAATATAACTCATAATAAGTATTTGTAATCTCTAGCCTAAGTGCCACCATGGTGTGCACGCTGTCACTTTCACACACATGGGGAGAGAAGAGATCTATTAAAGCACTTGAGTAGCAAGGTAGATCTACTAGATTACAAAGCTCATGATCACAATATGATCATGCATAGAGAGAGAGATGAACACATAGCTATTGGTAGAACCCTTAGCCTTGAGGAAGAACTACTCCCTCATCATCATGGGAATCAGCAACAACAATGAAGATGGTGGTGGAGATCGATGGAGATGGCTCTAGGCGCACTTCCTCGTCCCGGCAGGGTGCCAGAAAAGAGACTTTCTGTCCCCCGAATCTCCCCTTTGGTGGCGGCGGCACTGCGGAGCTTTTCGTGGATTTCCGATTGACTCCTTAGGGTTTTCACATCGGGAGGCATCTTATAGGCGAAGAGGCAAGGTTGGTGGGCGGCCAGGGGGCCCACACCACCACATGGTGTGGCCGCCCTGTGGCCCCTCTCCGTCTCGTCTTCTGGCTCCGTGAGTCTTCCGGTAAAATATCAACTTTGGCTTTTGTCCCGTCCAATTCCGAGAATATTCATTTTCTGACTTTCCTGGAACCAAAAACAACAGAAAAACAGGCAGTTGGCACTATGGCTCTTGTTAATAGGTTAGTCCAAGAAATCATATGAAAATTACTCCAAAGTGTGGACAAAACATAAGAAAGTAGATAAAACCAAGCATGGAACATCAAAAATTATAGATACATTTGCAATGTATCACATAGCATCATTACCTTGTTCGAAACTGGGATTCTTTACGGTGATCATCTTTAGTAGATATTCACGGTGTATTTAGGTGTAGGTGCATTGCTATAGTCCAACTCTTCAGACTTATCTTCATTTATTTCCATCCTCATCATCTTTAGGTCTTCTACCGGTCTTCCTAGAAAAATTTGCTAGTATGAGAGCTTGGCTCTCATCTACCATGCCCAATTGAGCCTCCATGGCCGTTGTCCTTTCCTGTAGATCCTGCACATCATTTCTAATTGCAACGACTTGGTTAGATAATTTACCTATACTACTTTCATGGTTCTTCGTGATTTTAATAAGCATATTATTTTGCTCGGTTTGAGCTTGCATAAAGGTTCTAACGGTTTGTTCAAACTAGAGATTGCCATGATTTGCTCCATTATGATTATCATAATATTGTAAGGAGCTCTTGCAGTATTAGAATAATGTTTTTGAACATTAGAAGAATTGTTTTGGTTCTTCCAAGAAGGATTATAAGGAGTGCGATCTATAAAATTAAAATCCATAGCGATAGCATTAACTTGGGTATCTTCCTTACCCTTTACTATGTTGAGTAACTCGTCTACCTTAGATGTAGGCTCTTCATTATTTACCTCAATGACTAAATTCACCCTTTTTGAGGTTCTTTCCACATGCCATTATGCATGGTTGTTTTTCATATCATCAAGTAATTTCTTTGCAACACTCACTTGCTTTCCCACCATGGTTCCTCCTACTGCAGTATCTAGCATAGATTTAGACATTGGGTTAAGGCCATTATAAAATAAATGTAATATAAGCCATTCTTCCATCCCATGACTAGGACAGTTCATTATGGCTACTTTCATCCTTTCCCATGCAAGCTCTAGTGGCTTGCGATCTTCTTGTCTAAAACTTGTAATGTTGGATCTTAGTTCCATAGTTTTAGCTGGGGGAAAATTTTAGTCATAAAAATATTAGTACATTCCTCCCAAGATTTAATAGTGCCCTTAGGTAGAGCTAACAACCAGGACTTAGCCTTTCCTATAAGAGAGAAAGAAAACAAACATAATTTAGCAGCATTTGGATCTACATCCTTAATACGCATCATGTCACAAATTCTAGTAAAAGTATTTAAGTGCAAACCTGAATCCTTAGAAGATGAGCCCCAAAATTGGTTTTTCTGAACCAAACTTAAATGGTAAGGCTTAGTTTCATATGCTTCCGCATCAATAGCAGGTCGAGTAATAGGTGCACGGATAAAATCATCATTGGGAGTATCATACTCGCCAAGTCTGTTTTGAGCCAAGGCTCTTATCCTTTTGGTACTTTTTAAGTAAAGAAAACAAATAGTAACTAATTTTTTTAGGTTTTCAAATAGATAACAAGAAAGTAAACTAATAACAAGAAATAAACTACAAAAAAATAATAAAACTAAAAACAAGGTCTCTGGTGACCTCACCAGGAGGGAGAAATTGCTTCCTCGGCAACGACGCCAAAAAAAGGGTTGATACCTTCGATCCGGATTCACGAATGTGGTATAATAGTATTTTCCCTAGTATACCTAGGTTTAATCGAACCTTAGGAACAACGATAAAAGGAAATAAAAAAGGACACGTCTATAAGACTTTATTTCTTTGTTTCATCGTCGTTTACCAAATCAATCTAGTTTACTTTTATCGTGGGTTGATTCAATGGATGGAGATAGGCCAGGGTTGAAGAGCAACCTTCATCTACACATCATATGGGATAAAAGGTAATAATAAGCATAGTCACGTGTAATGTTTTAATAGAGATAATCTCTTGTGGGCAACACATCCTAATATACTATAGCCCCTGAGAGGCAACATGCATAGCAATAGTCTTTTGATCGAACCGAGTGAACCATGAAGCACCAACTACGAATGATTATTAAGTGTAAAACATAGATGAAAGCCATAAGGGGTGATGTTGTTGTGATCCCGAATGGGTTGCTAAGCAAAGACTGTACAACCCTTTCTATCACTGGGTTTCCTATGAGATCGCCACTAGCCAAATATCTTACCTTAAGCCTTTATCGATCTCGGGGGTCTTGGGTACCTACAAGTCCAAATACTGAGGAAAGAGACAAAGAAACAAAATATACAAATCTCTCTTTCAAACAGTACACAATGCTCCCATAGATTAGATGCACATAATCGTTGCGAGGTTTCTCCTCAACCCGCAGCCCGTGAGGACTACTCACTCATAACAATATGATCAAGGATAGAAAACATTGTGCAAAATACTTAGATTGAAATCAAATATTCTTACAATGGTCACCGAATCACAAGGAGATTTAAAGTACAAAGTAATGGCTATGGCTAATGGAGGGGATGAAAGATGGGAGGGATGAACTATGGTGTGGATCTCCTTTGGTGGTGTTGTGATGCAATCTGAGAATGGCGGCCTTCTGCGCGGTGGATAAGGCCTCAAAATATATAGGTGTCTTCACGAAACTTGTAGTGTTTGACGAGACGAAGCCATCGCCACATGGTACCGGTGGATGGTATGGGCGGACCCTGCCCGTACCAGTGGTCGTTATGGCTACAGGCAACTAGCAATGGCTCCAAAATTACTTGGTCATGTGGACTTCCTCAAAACCTTTATTATGACTCCTGATTTCGCATTAAAAAGCGTGATTTCTTGCACAACACAAATCAAAGCAATGGTTTGCATATCTTTGCAATTATTAGTCATTAGTGGCAAGGCTAGAGAGTTTCTTGTCAATTGCTTGACTAAAAACAATGTTTAAACGCGGTGGAAGATGGCTATTTTTGGAGCGATCAATGGCAAAGTACATGTTCATATCGGTATCAAGAAGTTCACTTCAAAATTAGATGATGGCACAAAAAAATTCGTCGATGATATTGATGTAATCCTTGGTAGATAAGATGCTGAAGTGGTACAGTTATATGACCTAATAGCAACATTACATGTGAAGGTGGTGTGGGGGTCCTCCCAAGTAGCACATTTGGCATATTTTTATTACAAGACCAAAAAGGCTATACCACTAAAAGTTACTACTGATTTAACCATACCGTTTGGTAGGATAATTCATAAACGGGAAGTGTACCTGTTCACGATGGTACAAATGGTTGGACATGAATTGGAGTTCGACCATAATGAATATGGACTTGTACAAACCTTGCTTGACCTGCTCGTTGGCATCACTAATGGTTGTGCGAGTGAGGTTAGCTTCAAACAGAGGAGAGTCTTACAGAGGAGCATCATAAAGAGGAGTAGGAAGAGCATCCACAAAAAGTGCAGCCCTAAGAAGAACATCACCAAGCAGACCACGTCAGAGAAGAGGACACCCAATAGTTGCACGAAAAATGGCACCACACCACAGAGTACACCCCTAAGATACAGTCAAAATTTCACCCCCAACCATAGCAGCAAAAAGGCTAAGCGGTCTGGCACGATGGTGAACACACCTAGGAGTACTAGCAAAAAGGCTAAGATGGCCAGCATAGAGGATACCACACCTAATAGTAGCAGCAAAAATGCTAATTTTTAGAGGAACATGTCGCAGAGGTTTGGCAATAATGCTAGCATGAAGGAGATCACACCGAATAGTAGCAGCGAAAGGGCTAATTCGAAGAGGAACACGCTGCAGAGGTCAGGCAATAATGCCAACATGCAGGAGCTAGCACCCGCGAGGGGAAGCATGAAGGAGATCACACCCAAGAGTAGCAGCAAAAAGGCTAGTTCGATGAGGAACACAATGCATAGGTCAAGCCCTAATGATACCATCACGAATGATACCATCAGGAAGGATTCCATCATGAAGGAGGATGTACACAAGAAGAGCAACATGGTTCTATACAGTAGAGATGAAATAGAATCTCATTACTGTTTGTATGCTGAAGAAGATGGGATACATGACAATGTAAGACTACCCCCTATGGTTGCAGCAGCACCAACAGAGTGTCTAGGAGAAAACAGCGTTGCCGAGGAGGTAGATTGGGCCAATGTTCCGGTCCATGTAGGTGGAAATGATGGTGCAGCCCCACCTCTGGGAGTCAATATGATGTGTGCAATATTAGGCATTGGTGAGGATGGTGAAGATCCCGAATCAGATGTAGAAGAGGGCACTGCAGAGGATCAAGAATTGGGTGATGATGAAATATATGCTAGCATTCCATTTGATGATTTGGGTGCTGACGTAGAAGAGATGAAACATGACCACGAGGATCCTATAATTTTGGTTGGCAGCGAGTTTAGCAGCATGCATGAGTTCAGGACATTGTTCCGGCATTTCTGTATCAAGGGGAGTTCGATGTTTGATGGCTCTAAAATATAGCCATCTACGTCCACATTTAAACTAGATATTACTCATATTCTTGATGAAATATCTCTCTAAACCCCGCCACTAATGCTAATATTCAGAGGGGTATGCAATCCTTTCTTTTATATTTTTCCTGCGCAGATAATGTCGTTTAAAGGAGAGAATCACTACACTAAAGTCAAAGATACGAGATTTCCAACAACCAGAAGAAACCAGGAGCCGTAAAGCGGAGGCAGACGCTTTAACGACCAACTATATGACCGGAGTAAAAACTCCGGTCCTATAGTTGGCACCGCCACCGTTAGGTCAAATAGAACAACTTTCGTGAAGGGAGCCCTATATAAAGAAGCCTCGGGCGACGAGAAAACAAGCCATACCTCACCAAAAAGTCTCTGCCATAGATCACCAACCGCCTCCAGATCTCCAAACCCTTCTCCATCTCCATAGCCATATTCCACCACTTGTAATAGTAGATCTCTTCTCCGATTGGCGACATTGTAAGACTATTGCTATCAATCTTTATGATTTTAATTACAATGTTTGTGATTGTTGATCTGATCTCTATGTGTGAGTAATTCTCCTTGGGCTAAGGGCTTCGGCCTAGCCATGTAGCAATTGTGCATGTCATTTATCATAGATGGGATCGTGTATTAGTTTGTATGACATGATGATTATTGTATCCTCTCTTGCCTCAATCCAAGGACTTGTCAGGTACCCAAGACCCCAAGGGTTAACCAGGTATAGGGAGTATGAGTGATGACTGATCTGCAGGTTGGGAACCCCAGTGACAGAAGGGGCAGTACGGCTGTATGTGAGGGATTTGCTTGGGATTAACGGTGACATCACTATGCATATCATTAGTTCTCTTTCTTCCATGGATGAGACTAGTAGGTTATTGCTATAAGCGGTTGCGGAGGCAATAGCAATTATGGATGCACTACCCACATATAATTTATCTTGCTCTAACAAGTACATGCATACTTTATTTCTATCTTTTATTCCCATCAGATGTTTTGCACAGCTATAGGTTAAACCGAATGCCCTAGGACCTCTCTTTCCATCATCGACATCAACAAAAAAGTCGCAAGCTATTGGTCCGGTAAAAACACAAAAGGAATTCTAAAACTCCCGAAGGTCCATTAATTAACTTTACTATGCATTCGCTTCCCGAGGATTCGATAACCTAGGTCTACTAGGGAAAAAGAAGCTATACTACATCCGTAATCCGGATCGAAGGTATCAACCCTATTTCTGGCACCGTTGCCGGGGAAGCAATAGCTACCCTGGTGAGGTTATTAGGAACCTTGCTAGTTTTAGTTCTTGTTTTTAATTTTGTTATTTTGCTTTCAGTCTTTATATGATAAACCAAAAAATAGTTAGCCTTTAAATTCTTGTTTTTACTATTATAATTCTTTGTTTAAGAAAAAACCCCAAAACATAGGAAATATGGCTAAAAAGAAGCTTGGGAGTTTGCTACCCCCAACAATGATTATTTGCATACTCCTATTACTCAGCCAGCAATCGCTGCTGATGAATATGAAATTAAGCCCCATTACTTAAGTTTGGTTCAACAGAATCAATTTGGAGGCTCTGCTGTTGAAGACGCAGGTATGCACTTGAATACTTTCACTGAAATATGTGATATGATGCGTAGAAAAGATGTTGATCTCGATGCGGTCAAATTGCGTTTATTTCCTTTCTCTCTAAGAGGGAAAACAAAAGAATGGTTGTTATCTTTGCCTAGAAATACTATTGCATCATGGGTGGGATGTACTTCTTTATTTATGACTAAATTTTTCCCACCTGCAAAGACTATGCATCTCAGATCTAATATTATTGGCTTTAGACAGGAAGATCGTGAGCCACCAGCGCTTGCATGGGAGATGATGAAAGAATGCTTAAGAAACTATCCTAGTCATGGGATGGAAGATTGGTTAATCCTCCATTTATTTTATAATGCTCTTAATCCCGTGTCTAAGTCTATGCTTGATACTATAGCTGGAGGAACATTTATGGGTAAACATATTACCGAAGCAAAGCAATTGCTAGACAATATGCAAGACAACCATTGTCCAATGGCATGTGGAAAGATCAAACACGAAGAAGGTGAATTCTATTTCACCACAAGAAAACGAAGAACTCAATGCTAAGTTGGATGAGGCCGTAAAAGGTAAGGAAACCCATGTAAGAGCCACCCCTGAAACAAATATTGAAGAAATAGACTTCGTAGCTCGTAATGATTATAACCCTGCTTGGAAGAAGAGTTACAATCCTAACTTTTAGAAACATTATTCTAGTCCTGCAGGTAACTCTAATAATAATATGGGAACTAGTAATGGTAGTCTCCAAGAAACACTTAAGTCTTTCATAGACTCACAAAATGAACAAAATAATATTCTTGTTAAAATAACGGAGAACCATGATGCCATGCTTGGTAAATTATCTAACCAAGCTATTAGTTTGAGAAATGATTTGCAGGCCCTCCAAGAAATAATGAGGATCATTGAGGCATAACTAGGTAAGATAACCGAGAGTCAAACTCTCAGTCTAGCTAAATTTGCAGGTAACACTGAGCCCAATCCTATTGAAGAACTCAAAATGATGAGGATCCAAAGGGAGGATCATGAAGAACTTGACTATAGTAATTCTCCTTCACTAAGCTACACAGTTGAAGATCTAGTAAAAAGTATCAATGTCATGATTCCGGTAAGTGAAGGTAGTGAGGAAGCTATGTACCAACACTTTGTCAATCAAGTAGCAATAAAGGTACATGAGCTTGAGGAAGAATACAAGCAAATTGCTGAAAAATTACCTGTTAAACTAGATGACATATTCGAGCCTACTATTAAGATTTAAATTGGAACCAATGAGATAGCTGCACTTTGTGATCTAGGTGCAAGCGTCTCAACAATTCCAAAGAGTCTTTTTAACAAGTTAAATCTTGGCTCCTTTGAAATCACTGAATTAAAATTGCATCTAGCAGATTCTACCTACAAATAAGCTATAGGAATTAAGGAGAACACTCTAGTATACATTAAAGGCTGTCTTGCTCTCATTGATTTTGTTATTGTTGACATGCCTGAAGATGCTACTACTCCTATTATTTTAGGCCGTCCTTTCTTAAGAACTATTAGGGCTTTGATTAATCTACATGAAGGGAACGTGAAGCTGCAATTGCCTTCACGGGATCCTTTTGTTAGTCATTTCCCCAGGAAGAAGAAAGCCAAGCATGATGAAAAGGAGGCCATCACTTTGAAGGCCAATTACTTTGGAGTGGGTGTTCCACTCATCTGGACCAAGTGAGTTTCGTCAAGGTCAATCTATTGACCATAAAAGAGCGCTCCATGGGAGGCAACCCATATTAAATAAAGGTTTGAGTTAAGTTTTTAGTTTTAGTTTAAGTTTATGTTTAATAAAGAGTGCTAGAAGACTCCATTTGAGGAGAAGAAGTTTGGTAGTACTTGAAATTCTGCTTTATTCATGCTATTGTTGGTCGATAATATTTACTGTCAGTTTACTGTCAAAAACAAGGTATATCACTAAGTTACAGGAAAATAAATAGTTTTCGAAGAAATAGAATTTTTTTTATGTACACAGAGAGTTTAACAACCAACTATACGACGGGAATAAAAATTTCGTCCATATAGTTCCGACCGTATAGATATCTTTGCCATCGACAATTTTCTTTTCATATGCACAGAGAGTTTAACGAGCAACTATATGGCGGGAATAAAAATTCCGGCCGTAAAGTTCCGGTCGTATAAATATCTTTGCCATCGAATTTTTTTCTGCAATATGTACTGAGAGTTTAACGACCAACTATACAGCATGAATAAAAATTCCGGCCGTATAGCTCCGGTCATATAGATATCAGTGCCTCCGTATAATTTCTTTTCCAATGTTCTGAGAGTTTAACGACCAACTATACGGTGGGAAAAAAATTCCGTCCGTATAGTTCTGGTCATATAGATATCGATGCCTTTGTATATTTTCTTTCACAGGGATAGACAGTTTAACGACCAACTATACGGCGGGAACATTTTGTTCCGGTCGTATAGTTGCATCCGTATAGATGCGCCACTAGGTGGAAACCCTAATATTTTGACAGAAGGCTAACTATACAGCTGGAACACATTGTTCCGGCCGTATAGTTGCGCCCGTATATTTGTGTCCGACCACAAAAATGCATGGGAAGGTACTTCCAACTCCAAAACTTCAATCTTTTTTCTTTCTTCTACCTCCAAACTCTCTCAAAACCTCAAGAGATCTTCATCTCTGCTCAATTTCGTTCGATTTCCTTGCACACGAGTGATCTACGGTATGTTTCTCCTTCGATCCTCCAATTACCTTTTGCAAATTCATCTTCGATCTATTATCATTATCAATCTAGGATGAGACCTACTATGGACCAATTGCCATGATTTTCTTGCCTAGGTTACTATCTTGAGGAGATTCTTTAGTATGCTATGATGAGGAATATGATGCACTTACTGTTGTTGGATCAAAAAGTTTTATTTTTTCCTTTCTTCAATGTTTTAGATGATGAACACAAGGAGCCAAACTCGTGCTCGTGCCACCGCTAGCGCTTCTCGGGCCGCCGCTCAGGAACGCATGGGGATACTGTTTAGGGATTAGGCCCATCATGATCGCTTCAACAGGATCAAGAACCACGAAGTGAAGACCACCAAGTGGGCTTGCCCCATTATATTGAACCAACTTGGTATTTTTGATGACTTTAATTTACTTTGCAATAGAGCTGGCCTGTGATACATTGCAAATGTATCTATAATTTTTGATGTTCCATTCTTGGTTTTATCTACTTTCTTGTGTTTTGTCCACACTTTGGAGTACTTTTCATATGATTTCTTGGACTAACCTATTAACAAGAGCCACAGTGCCAGCTGCCTGTTTTCTGCTGTTTTTGGTTTCAGGAAGTCAGAAAATGAATATTCTCAGAATTGGACGGGACAAAAGCCAAAGTTATTATTTTATCGGGGGACACTTGGAGCCAGAATACGAGATGGAGAGGGGCTGGGTCCTGGCCACACCACCTGGCCGCGCAGCCAGGCCTAGCCCGTGCCAGGGGGTGGTCTAGCCGCCCCATGCACCCCCTCGGCCTATCCTTCCGCCTATATATTGCCTCTGATACAGAAACCCTAAGTACCCGATCAAAAATCTACAAAAGAGTCTGTAGCCGCCGTCATCTCCATCCCTAGATCGGGAGGGATCTGAAGCTCTTCCCATCACCCTGCCGGAGAGGGGAATTCACCCTGGAGGCCTTCTTCATCATCATGCAAGCCTCCGGTGTGATGCGTGAGTAGTTCATCTCTAGACTACGGGTCCATGTAGTAGCTAGATGGCTGGTTCTCCTTGTTTGTGCTTTCATGTCTAGATCTTGTGAGCTCCATTCATGATCAAGATCATCTATTTGTAATTCTGCATGTTGTGTTTGTGGGGATCTGATGGATATTGAGATGCTACTTCAGATGGATTATTGATTCTATCATGTCTTTGTTATTTGTGATCTTGCATGCTTTCTGTTGTTAGTAGCTATCTTGGCCAAGTAGATGCTAGCAACTCCAAGAGTTAGTATTTATGCTCGATAGTGGGTTCATGCCTCTGGTAATCTGGGGAAGTGACAGAAATCTCTAAGGTACTAGATGTGCTGTTGCTACTAGGGAGAAAACAACAATACTTTGTTCATAGAACAATCGTATTGTTTACTTTACATGCAATTCGTAATGCAATAATTTGTTGCTTGCAACTTAATACTAGAGGGGGTTCAGATGATAACCTGAAGGTGGATTATTAGTCATAGATGCAGTTGGATGACGTTCTATGTATAATGTTGTAATGCCCAATCGAATCTCAAAGGAGTCAAGATGATTAGTATATGCTTGTATGCTTTATCGATGTTTGTCAATTGTCCCGCTGTAATTTGTTCACCCAGCATGTTATCTATCTTAAGGAGAGCCACCTCTAGTGAACTATGGACCCCGATCCTTTCTTTTACATTCAATCTACAAACTGTTTTCTGCCTTGTGTTTACTTTCTGCAAACTATTACTTCCTTCCATTCGATACGTTTAATCCTTTGTTTTCAGAAAAATCGGTGAGATTGACAACCTCATCGCAAGTTGGGGACAGAGTTCTGTGGTTGTGTTGTGCAGGTCTCCACGTTGCTGCTGGCACCGGTAGTGCGCCCTGCTAAAGTTCAGCTAGCAACACCTTTGGGGTGTTTCGTTGCTCCTACTGGATTGATAACCTTGGTTTCGTACTGAGGGAAAACTTGCTGCTGTGCTCATCATACCTTCCTCTTGGGGTTCCCCAACGAGCTCGATATATTTTGGGCCAGCAAGACTTTTTCTGGCGCCGTTGCTGGGGAGTCAAGGACATCTTCACAAGGGGAGTCCCTCATAACCAATCTCTTTACTTTGTTATTTTTGTTTTGCTTAGTGTACTTTTGCTTTGTTTGCTTGTTTATTTATCAAAAACACACAAAAATTAGTTTTACTAGTTTGCTTTCTTTATTGAAAACACAAAAAAATTAGTTTCTTTCTTAAGTTGCCATTATGTCTAGCCTTGCTCCAATCACTATGTCACCTGAGGAAATGATTTTAACTTTTAAACAAGGAATTGAGGAGAGCTTCAAGGAAGCTTGGTCTAGAATCTCTGATCTACATGAAAAAACTGAGCCTAAAATGACTCAAAGCTTGTTCCTTAGCAGTTTTTACCTTGGAATTGCTTTTGCTATAGATATGCTTTAGATGTTGTTGTGGGAGGAGATTTCCTCCAATGCAATGAGGATGATGCTGTTAATGCTATAAAGAAATTAGTCTTTACTTACAACTCGCCTAGCAAAACTGATATTTCTTTCGCAAACATATTTGCTAGATTGAACACTCTTGAGACCCGCACTACTAGTTTAAAAGATTGTTATAACACGCTTAGAGAGCATCATAATTATGTCCCAATAAATTCTGAACAATCAAAGTGGCTCCCCACAGTAAAGATTGATATAAATAATGAAACTTTTCAAGCTCGCTGTGATATCATGTCTGAATTTTGCCTTATGCCCAAAGATACTTATAAATCTCTGAACCTTTGGGGGCTTACTGAAGGAGGAAAAGAAATATCTCTTGCTAATAATGCTACAATATTACCTATTGGAATAGCTGAAGGAGTGTTTACAAAGATCCTTGGGAAAATGATTTCTACTGATTATCTTGTTATTCAATGTGCAGGAAAAGGACAAATTATGCTTGGAAGGTCCCTATAATAGATGTGGGAAAGGGGACCATGCATCTTGCTTCTCCACCAAACAATCATATTTTTCCCAAGGTTAAGAATAAAAGTAAGAGGGGTAAGGGCAAGAAATTTGGTTTTAATGCTTCTTCATTTGAGAACACTTGATTTTTCTTGCTTCTTATGCCTAACTTAAAGTCGTTAAAGAAAAGTACTTATTGGGAGATAACCCAAAAGTTTTAGATGAGTCTTAGAAGTTATTACTTTAGTAATAACCGCTCCTTATCATTTTTATTTGCTTTTTGTGTCAAGAGTAAGCTCTAACTAGATCATGTAGGCGCGTGTTGCCGCGCCCGTCTATTTTTTCAATAAAATGGTAGGAATGTATATAAATATTTGAAAACATAAAAGATAAGATATTATAGGAAGTAAAAATATGGGGCGAGTGGAATTCAAAGTGATGATTGGATATTGGTCCAACATATATCTTGGAATGAAATAAAAAAAATTGTATGATGGGATTGCTACAACTTCAAATGGCGTGCAGGACCAGTGTAAATAATATTGTCCATAATATGGTACCTAAATAAACTGAGAGGACTTCAAAGGGTGACATTAGATCACACTCATTATATTAAGTCCGTTTATAGTTGCTTTGTAACAGCACAAAATAGTTAGGTGTCAATGGTTGAATTGAGTCTGAACTCCTCTCTTCCAAGCACCAACCTCTCCATGTGGTACTCCTATCCACGTCACTTGTCTCCCTGCAATAAGATTAGTACATTTGAAAAATTGATAGGGTGGAGGATCATATGCTAATGAAAATTGCTGAAGGACACTTGTATGAAATTTAACAGAAAAACATGCATTTGATGGATAGCAATTTTAAGTTAGCAGGTTTATTATATTTTTTTAACCTTCTACAAAGGATGTGGCATTCCACCGCCTGGAAACACACTATTTTAAAATCTAAGAGTCATTCAATTTGAAAGCATAGAATAAACCTTCCACAAGGAAATGTGTTACCACGCTAAAGGAAAGATGAAACACTTTCCAGCACATAAACCAAATATCTCGATTATATAAGGTTGAAGCCTCACAATTATAAATCAATTTCACAATCTAAAGTTATATATAACCCAAGGGAGCAACATAGAGATAAGAAATTACAAACAACACATAGTATTCTATTAATTGGATTATTGTAATCTCCTACGAGAATTCAGTGCAATAATTAACTAATTTGTTGTATTACCTTTGCACTCTTCGGGTATAGCTCATGTTTCTGGACACACAATGTGGTCGAAGTAGGTTAAAATTAAAGCACATACAACTCCACTCTCCATCGTAATCTCCGTGAACATCGACGTGGATGAAAGCTTTGTGGTACCAACAGAACCTCCCCCCAAAAGCATCTAAGAGTTGCATTTCTTGGCAGATCTTAGCCGAGAAACGAAACACCCTTATCGTCCCTACACTCGATAGTTAAGTAAATTATATACATCCAAAAAGTAGCGGTTATATGTTAAAAACTTAATTGCCTAACCTTCCATATCTATTCTTAGTTGCAGAGGTATCATTGATGGCGAAATGTCTAAAGCGAATGAACAACACTTGGAGATGGTGTTGAATGTTGCGTTAGTATTGGAATTATCCGTAATACATATTTGTCTTCATGTGATGGAATGGTAAGCCAACCTGCAAGCGATACCTGAATTTAGTTTCTCAAATAAAGTACTGATAATTTCAAAGCAGCAAATAAAGATAAAGGTAATCAATTATACATATACGTGTGCTTTTGATGCTACAATTTTTTTTAAAGGTAAAAATCAGTAAGTACACAATCTCTGCTCAAGTTCTTCAATCTCCGGTAAATGAGACTGGTGCGTGCTAGGTGATTCACAAACACCATGGAGCCTAATCGACAAAAAAAGTGCAATATACGTATGCTTTTGATGCTACTATTTTTAAAAAAGGTAAAAATTAGTACACAATCTCTGCTCAAGTTCTTCAATCTCCCGTAAATAAGACTGGTGCATGCTAGGTGATTCACAAACACCATGGAGCCTAATCGACAAAAAAGTGCAAATATGGTTAACATTCAGAACAATACTTTCAGATGCATCATTCAGTAAGAAATATATTGTTTTGTTCAAGCAAGGGTGTACGGAGATGTTACGCAGGAGCTAACCAACACAGTTCAAGAGTTAGCTGTAGTCGATCTGACCAAAGTCAAGTTCCGGTAGCGCCGTCTCAGTACTTCAGCGCCCAATGTCGAGGGCTTTTTCGAGGGGCACTGCTGGTCCAGGTTGAGGTATGGAGTGGAGTCACCACTCGAGATCTGTTCAGCAGCGGTGACAGTGGTGGAGGGAGGCGGCGGAGGTCGGGGATGGGGGATGCGCATGAACGATTCACTTCTCCCTGTCGCGCATCAGCGAACTAAATGAACTATTTTTTTAGGGAAACTGGATTGACTTTTGCTCTGATCTAGATGGGATTTAGCGTGGTTTTCGGCCCAATTCACTACAGGAGGCAGATTTTACGTCTAGAGTAGCGTCCCCAGGGATATTTGGCCCAGTACGGAAAGTGACAAAGATCCAATGGCAGAAAACATCTCGAGGACGTGATCCAATGGCCGAGGACACACAGGACGTGATAGAGCTCCTTTTTGACTCGGTTATAATATCCCTAATGAGAGAGAAGTAATGATTGGGAAAGTTGCTGTCCCGAAACAGATTTCTGTGCTTCACCGTAAAAATTCGTGTAAAATCTCTGTACATCCTTTTTGAGGCGTGAATTTTTGTGCTTCTGCCCCAGGTTGTTATCTAACTTTCATTAGTTCAACACTTTTTGATTTGAGCAACAGAAGGTCTTTGAAAAAATCCGTCTTTACCTGCTGGTCTGTTTTGACAGATTTCTCCCATTTTGTGCATTTGCTTCTTGTTGGTTCCTTTTTGAGTTCTTTTGGGTTGAGATTTTTGAGGGAAGTGCTACATTATCTTATGTTTTAATGGAAGTTTTATTGGTGTTGGAACTGAACCTAAAGACCTATTATCTTGAGTGCACTAATGTTGCTAATAAAGATTGTGTGAAGTTTTGTATGAAGGAAAAATTTCAGGTGTATGGAAGGAATGAGTAATGAGATGAAGGATGGACTAAAGCTCAAGCTTGGCGATGTCATGCGTGTCACCCCAAGAAATATCCAAGAAGTACAAGCGTCAAAGTTTGGGGATGCCCAAGGCATCCCCCTCTTCATCAATAAAAATCTCATGTTTCTTACAATCGCTTCATTTTTATTGTTTCATGCACAGTTGTGTTGTTCTTGGAGTGTCTTCTTTTTTATTTTCGTCTTGGTTTTTCGTTTGCTTTGTTTTCTTAGTTTTCTGAATAAATTGGTTGGACCCCCTCTTTCATGCATTGGTTTTCAAATAGTTTGGTTTGGATTGGAAAAGAGTACGAAAGCTCATGCTTAAGTGGTAAAGAGAGCTTGTTTTTGACTGTGGCCTATGCTTTGTCATGCCATGCTTGATATTGTTTTGGCTTTATGCTTAGTATTCTTTGTTGTAGCATGACTTGTTATAAACAATTGAGATTGCTTAATGTGTCTTGGATGAATCATGCGTTATTTTAGCATATTAAAGCATAGTATAGTGGTATTCTCCTTTGATGCTTTATTTGGGTTGACTTGGCGCATGCTCACACCATGTTATGACTATCCAAAGTCACCATAGCCTTTATGATCCTTTAGTTTTCAACCATTAGTATCACTTTATTCTTTGATCAATGATGTTTTGTCGCTCTGCATGATTATGGCCATTATTGCTCTCTTAGTTTGTCGCTCCCAGTCTTTTGCTAGCCTCCGTAACCAAGTATGAGTTCCACTCATGCATCCAACTCCCTAAACCAAGTTATTCCAAAGAGTCCACCATACCTACCTATTAGCATATGCTATTCCAAGTATATTCATGTTTTTGTTTACCTTCCAAATTAAACTTGTTATGAGAAAGCTAGTGATTAAAGCTCTCACAAACTTGATGGCACACTTTACTCTTCTTGCCCTTAATAAACTTGAACCATTATGTCGTCTATGTTGTATATGCTTGCACTTATTTGTTGGGGATTAGCATAACCATGCTGTCATGGGGAACGCTTTCAACATTGCACTAGTACTTTGTACCTAGTTGATATCATGCTCTTTTGTATATGGATGTCGTCGGTGTGAAATGAAAGGGGAGATTGTAAGTCCATGGAATTATGTATATGTGTTAGAGAAACGCCTGGGCTGCTGGTCTAATCCATGCTGACATGGTGGAAACCTGCAGCGTAACCATAATGAGCTGTCTATGAAGCATTCTTCTTATATAAAAAAGAGTCCTATATTGAGAAAAAAGAGAAAAAGAGAAAAAAAGAGATTATGAAAAGAGGAAAGAGAGAAAAAAGCACCATATTCCCATGGTAAATAAGAAGATTGTTGAGATGCTCGTTGTCTGCTTGCCTTGTCATTTTGATATGGGGATTCTTCCATATCATCGGGCAAGGGTACCCCGTTAGCGGTTCTCTATGATACACATGTACTTACGATGACAAGAACTTACCGGTGACTAAACTTGAGTAGCATGAGGAGCGGCCCTTGTATTCAAGGGACATGAGATTCCTAACTTATACTTCGTCAAGCATGTACACCATAGTTTATTCACTTTAACCTTAATCACTTCAAGATGCTTATGATAGGGGCAATGAGAGCTGAAAGCTATTAAGTACCATAATTTTTGGAAGCTCTTTATGAGACTTGAATCCCTACTTCCTTCTATGAAGGCCTTTCTTCCACCATTATATTGAGTCTCCACCTTCTACCTTTATGCACCTACTTTGAGAGCATAGTGGCCATTATTAGTTCTATGTGCATTGTCCCAAGACTTGTTGATTGATGCATACCTTGATATTGCTTGTTTTAAACTATTTGTATCTAGTCACTCTTACGAACTTTGAAGGTGTCCTATGCATTTATATTTGGTACTCTATGAGGGACAAGCTGAATGCTACTATGCTATGTTTTCTTTATGTGAAACAAACAAACGTATTGCAAAGCATTGTTATTCATGAATCTTTTGTTTATGCCTTTTCATGTTGCAACATAGTTTCTTTGCCTTATTGCTAGAACCTTGTCTTTCATGTTATGATTGAAGTACTATGATCCTAGCTTTGAATGTTTTACAAATACTTTTATCAAGTTTATGATGGTGCATGTCACCTCAAAAATTATTCTTTCTTTTTATCACTTACCTACTCGAGGACGAGCATGAGTTAAGCTTGGGGATGTTGATACATTGCAAATGTATCTATAATTTTTGATGTTCCATGCTTGGTTTTATCTACTTTCTTGTATTTTGTCCACACTTTGGAGTACTTTCCATATGATTTCTTGGACTAACCTATTAACAAGAGCCACAGTGCCAACTGCCTGTTTTCTGCTGTTTTTGGTTTCAGGAAGTCAGAAAATGAATATTCTCGGAATTGGACAGGACAAAAGCCAAAGTTATTATTTTATAGGGGACACTTGGAGCCAGAAATGAGACGGAGAGGGGCTGGTGCCTGGCCACTGTAGGGGTTCGTAGCATGGAAAACAAAAATTTTCTACCGCATGCAAACAAACAAGCCAAGATCTATCTACTAGATTGTAGCAACGAGTCGATGGAGGAACTCACCCTCGAAGATTCCAAAGCGGTTAACGAGAGCAGATTCTCGTGGGTGATGTAGTCGTACTCTTTCCGATCTCAAGATCGCGTAGACGATCCTTCCGGCGCCGCGTTCCTGCAGCGCTCCCGCAGTCGGTCACACGTTCGGTACTCGACGAAGACCTTCCTCTCCCTTGTTCCAGCAGGCAGCGGAGGTTGTAGCACTCTCCTCGTGATTCCGGCAGCACAACGGCGTGGTACCGGAAGTAGAGGGGAGATCTCGCAGGGCTTCGCCTTAAGCCGGAGCGAGTATGGTGGAGTATGAGAGAGCTTTAGTGGTCTAGGGTTTAGACACACCAATTAGAAGGCTCTAATCCGAAGGCTAGGGCAATTAGAAGCTCTAAACCAAAACGTCTCTAAACCGGAGGCTGTGGCTAGGGTTTAGATTTAGAGGATAGGAACTTGTGTGTGCTAGGAGGGAGCCCTGCCCCTCCTTATATAGGTGGAGGGGCTGGCCGGCCAAGGGGAGGGAGGGGAGTCCCTCCCCAACTCGGCTTGGGTGGGGCGCCGGCTTGGGGAGGACTCCCTCCCCAACTCGGTTTCACCTCCTCCTCTTTTCCCACTTCCCAAAATTGCCGTTTGACTTTCAAACTAGCCGTTTGACTTTTCAATTTAGGATTTAAATAAACCCTTTATTTTGGACAGCAAAGGCACCTAGTACATGATGCAATCATTCCAACTTACAATGACATATTCATGTACCCTTCCCCCTCCGGAGTGCCGGACATTCCAGGACCTTCTAGAATGTTCCCGATGAAAACACCGGAACCATTCCCCAACTCCGAAACGGGACTTTCCTTATATGAATCTTATTCTCCGGACCATTCCGGATCTCCTCGTGATATCCCGGATCCCATCCGAGACTCCGAACAACATTCGGTCTCTTTCTCATCATTCCATAACTACTCAAACAACGTCGAATCCTTAAGTGTGTCTCCCTACGGTTCGTGAATTATGCGGACATGATCGAGACACTTCTCCGAACAATAACCAATAGAGGAATCTGGAAATTCATATGGCTCCCACATATTTCTACGATTACTTTGCGATCGAATGAACCACTTACATACGATACCAATTTCCCTTTGTCTCACGATATTTTACTTATCCGAGGTTATGATCGTCGGTATCTCTGCATACCTAGTTCAACCTCGTTACTGATAAGTACTCTTTTCTCGTTCCCGTGATATGTGATCCCTTGTGAGCCAGTCACATGCTTGCAAGCTAATTGGATGACATTCCACCGAGAGGGCCCAGAGTATATCTATCCGTCATATGGATGGACAAATCCCACTCTTGATCCATGTGTTTCAACCAATACTTTCCAAACACTCAATGCCACCTTTATAGCCACCCTGTTACGGTGTGGTGTTTGATGACATCAAAGCATCCATCCCGTAAAGGTGATATGCATGATCTCATGGTCGAAGGAATTAGGTTACTATGTATCAGAAAGCATATGGCAATTGAACTATTAAAATGACTTGATCTTTATGCTACGCTTATCTATAGGAGTATGTCCACCATATCATTCTCCTAAAGATATGATCCTGTTGTTAATAACATCTCTATGTTCATGATCAGGAAACCATGATCATATATTAACCAACAAGCTAGTTTAACAAGAGGCTTTACTAGGGACTCTTATTTTAGTTTACAAATCACACAAGTATTAATGTTTCCGGTTAATACAATTATAGCATGGTATGTAAACATTTATCATAAGTGTGAATATATGATAATAACCACTTTATTATTGCCTCTTGGGCATATCTCCAACAGTCTCCCACTTGCACTAGAGTCAATAATCTAGTTTCAAACCTTTGTGTATTCAACACCTATGGCTTTCTGGTGTTGTATGTACACGATTGCTAGTGGTCAACTGATCTCCGGATCTGATACTTCCAGGTCCGTGTGTAATTGCATGTCTTTGCGTCTCTACGCATCACTCATTCTTAATGAGATGGCTTTGTATAGATTTGGTCCTTTGGTGAGACCTTTAGTTCTCTGGGGTTAAAACATGTTGATAATATTGTCGTACAATATATCTTCGTAGTATTATCCCGCTGTGAACTACACCTAGTTTGATAACAAACTACTTGACACAAATGCCCTCTTTAGCTGCTATTATAGCAGTCATATACTTAGCCTTTTGTTGTAGTATCTGTCACAATGTCTTAACTTTGGAACTCATCCAAATCCATTATGGAACTTACTTTCCATTATATTGTGCCACCCTCAGTTTAGATTGAGATAAACTAAATTTGTACTCTGTGACTAAACTAGTATCAATGTAGTACTTTTACAATGAACTAACCATCTATTTGTCACTTATACAAAATAATATACTCTTAGTTCTTCCAAAAGATCATAAGAATATCCTTACTATCGTCCAATGATCATCTTATGAATCATTCTGGTATATGCTCATAACATTTAGAGCATAGGACATATCTGGATTTGTACATATCACAGTATGATTGATATAAATACTCTTTGTGATTTCATACATCAAGTATCAATCTATACTTGAATCTTTGTTTCACTTACCAAATGTCAATACACTTGAATATATCATCAATATTGAACTTATTCAATCCTTTCTGTGCGACAAGAACCTTTCTTGTAGTTTTTATATTGAACTCATTCAATATCTCGTCTATGTACTTCTGGCACAACCATATTAGCATCTATTGATGCCAAATATTTGGGTTTTGCCTAAGTCTTTCATCAGGATGAAATTTTTAATATGTGTTAATAAAAGATACATCATTTCTAATCAACAATATGTCCTCCACATAATGTATTAGAAATATGTCTTAGCGCTCCCACTTAATTTCTTGCAAATGCAAGTATCTTCATTGTCTCCGATGAAATTAAACTCTTTTAACAGTTTCATCATTGTGAAGATTCCAACTCCGCTATGCTTACTTCATCCATTGAAGTTTGCATATGCTTTTAGCATCCTTTGAATTAACAAAACCCTTTGGACCGTGTCATGCACACGTCCTAGGTAACCATTCTATTAGAAGAACTTGTTTTGTTTATTCTACTATCACATAACAAAATTATATGTAGTGGTTGCTACATTAATCCGTCTAGACTAAATATCGCTATGAAAGATCAAATCTTGTCATAGTCAATCTTTGAACATTGTTGTGAACTCTTTCCCAACATGTCGACTATTTCATAGATGTGAAACATCCATGTCTACTTCTTTATAGATCCAAACACAACTGTAAGGTCTTACACCTTTCTCGAGGGTCCTTCAAGTTCAAAACTTGGTTTCTCGTGTATGGAACTATCACGGATTTTATGGCTTCAAGCCATTTGACGGAGTCAGGGCCCATCATCGCTTCTTTGCATGTAGTCCATTCATTATTCTCAAAATAATGATTCAACCCTCAAATCTTGGTATTTGATTGTTTACTCGACCTACTTGGTTCAATAGAAACTTAGACCTCCGTGACCGCAACCTTTGAGGCACGTGAGCCATGAGCATTGTTGCTGCCTCCGGAACACTTTTCGGCGCTGCGCAACTTTGCACATATAGCTAAGGTTCTTTTAACCTTATCAAAGTTCTATTGTCCTCCCACTTAACTTTTTACGAAAAATTCCTTCTTTAAAGAAACTTGACGTTCCAAGCAACAAACACTTTTGTCTCCGGTGTTTTTGGAGGAATACTTAACAGTAATACAAAGACAGGTTTATCCGACTTTGGTTGCAAACATCTTTCTTATGCATAGCATACCAATGTTTAAGAAAGTACTACTTGGGTTTTATCCCAAACCATAACCTTATATGGTGTCATTTCAACGGATTATGATGGAGCTCTTTTCAGTGGAAAACAGTAGTCTCTAAAGCTTTTAATCTTTAAAATATAATGGCAGTTTTATGAATTACACCTTTGATCTTACCATGTCAAACAAGGTTTAATTACATATCTCTAACACTCCATATCTTTATGGTGTTTCGGGAAATGCAAATTCACGGAACGATTCCTTAAATCTTAGGTATTATGCTAAACTTGTAACTCAAATATCTTCCTTTATGATCTTATCATAAACTATTTATATTCTTATTACAATGATTTTGTACTTAATCTTGAAAGACTTTGAACTTTTCCAAATGTTTCATACTTCATCCTTATTAAGTAAATATTCATATATTCACTCAAATTTTCGGAGAAAGCATATGAAGTTGAAATCCATCACTCTTGACTACATAATGGATTTCGTACAACAATATGTACAAGTTCCAATAAGCTAGTCATTCGTTCCCTTTTGGCCTATGAACGAAGTTTTAATTATCTCTAGGAAAGTTTCACAAGTGTCATGTGATCAAAATCAAAAGACTCCAAAATTCCATCCACATGGAGTTTCTTCATGTTTTTCTTTCCAATATAATTTAAACGGTGATGTCACTTCCTAAGTGATCTTTCAATCAATTTGTCTTTCGACATTTTAGCACTAGTTTTATGGATGTGATTTCTCCAACGAGATTTGTAAATTATCCATCTTTTATGGATTACGGTAATTATTTGAGCAACCCTTTTGTTCTCATAATACCTGATAAAACAAATCTTGAAGGCAAGCTTTGATGTTTAACGAGCAACACAACAACCCTTTATTTGTTCTCGATGAATATCATCACATATTCTTTTGCTAGTTTACTTAGGCCATTGTAGTTCATGAATTGTGTTGTTTCGTATGACGATTCATACCAACAAATTCAGTATCAATACTTAAGAACCACATTGTTTAATAAGCAAAGAATATATCCATAACATGTATATCTTCTGTATACTTAAACTGAACAATTCTAGTCTTTTCTTTTCTGCCATATACTTATGAGATTCTCTTTCAGTATTTCCTTTTCTGTTTGAAAGAATCTATTAACATCAACAGTGGAGTCATTCATATGACACACAGTCCAAAGCGTGTATAATTAAATACCAATGTCTTTGGACTTGCACTTTGAAATAGATCACCATCATCAAATGTTTGGTGTTCTCTCAAATTCCTTTCTTTAGTAATCTATTGGTGTAGTAAACATTTTACCTACATCAAATATTCACCTTTATCATGGAATCGTCCATGATCAAGCTACTTTTAGCTTATAACGATGAATTACTAGTATAATGTTGCTATCCAAAACCTTTTGGAGGATTAGGATAACAAGTGTCTCCAACCCTTTGTAAATTCTCATCAAAATATGAGAAATTGACTTTTGCCATATTATACTCTATCATGTTGCAACCAAAACTTTGTTTCAGATATCACAATATCTTCCACACATCATGGTTTCTGAAACAACTCTTTCAGATCCTAGATAACCTTGATATTAAGACAATCCTTTGAATATCAAGAATCATGGAGACAAACACGATACTCATACACTAACACTTGGAATTGTCACTCTTGATTTAATACCAATTATTAAACTTCATGGAGTAACCGGAACTTACTTGAAAGTTTGCAATAGGACTTTTAAACTTTAGATTAACACTTCAAAACAATACGATACCAGTTCGTAAAGTAACTAACCAGAATTCTATAGTTCTATCATCTCAATTATAACTAAGCGCAAGGTGGTAAACGGATGCCAATGACTACAACAACTATGCAAATTCACTTGGATTTTCTTTATGATAAATTGAGTTCTAATTAATAATTAAATTAATCTAGGTGAACTCGCACTCAAAACAACATCCCTCACATTGTTTTAGTGATCACACGAACCAAATCCACCACATCAAAACCGATCATCACGAGAGTTGATGTAGCTTCAATGGCGAACAATCAACATGTTCATCATATCTACTATATGACTCATGCTTTACCTTTCGGTGATCCGTGTTCCTGAGACCATGTCTGTACATGCTAGGCTCGTCAAGATCAAACCTTAGCTACCGCATAAGCAAATCTGGCTTGCTTACGTTGTATTCACCCGCGGAATCAAAGACACCCGATCATCACGTGGTGCTTCGAAGCAGCAAGCTTTGGCAACGGTGCATACTAAGGGTGAACACTTAAGAACTTGAAATTTATGTGCATGAGGGATCATCTTATAAAGCTACCGTCGTCTACTAAGCAATACAAGATGCATAAAGGATTAACATCACATGCAATTCATAATATGTGATATGATATGGCCTTTCTTCTTTGTGCTTCCGATCTCCATCTTCAAGCACGAACATGATCTCCATCATCACCAGCATTGCATCAAGGTCAATGACGCTTCACCATGGTTGTCGTCCACCGGCTTCAACTATTACAACTACTTTGAATAGACACGCGGGTCTTAACATAAATTAGAGACAACCATATGGCTCCTGCCGGTTGCCAACTTACAATAAGGAACATTGCATACATCAAATATAATTACAATCATGGCCATATCACATCACTGCACACCCCTGCAAAACAAAGTTAGACGCCTCTACTTTCTTTGCATATTTTACGTGGCTTGGGGCTTTCGATAAGTGTCGTTCTAACTTACGAACAAGAACCACAACATTGATACTAGTATTGTAAATCACCCGTTGTAAATTGGATCTCCACTATGCTGGGAGAAACAGGCACCCGCAAAGCCACTTATGCAATACGAGTTGCATGTCAAGCGTGGAGCAAGTCTCATGAACGATGTCATGTAAGGTTAGCCCGGGCCGCTTCATCCCAACATGCCGCAAGATACAAAGTACACAAGAAGCAATCGACAATAAAAGCATCAACGCCCACAATGACCATTGTGTTCTACTCGTGCAACAGATCTACATATAGACACGGCTCTGATACCACTGTAGGGGTTCATAGCATGGAAAACAAAAATTTTCTACCGCATGCAAACAAACAAGCCAAGATCTATCTACTAGATTGTAGCAACGAGTCGATGGAGGAACTCACCCTCGAAGATTCCAAAGCGGTTAACGAGAGCAGATTCTCGTGGGTGATGTAGTCGTACTCTTTCCGATCTCAAGATCGCGTAGACGATCCTTCCGGCGCCGCGTTCCTGCAGCGCTCCCGCAGTCGGTCACACGTTCGGTACTCGACGAAGACCTTCCTCTCCCTTGTTCCAGCAGGCAGCGGAGGTTGTAGCACTCTCCTCGTGATTCCGGCAGCACAACGGCGTGGTACCGGAAGTAGAGGGGAGATCTCGCAGGGCTTCGCCTTAAGCCGGAGCGAGTATGGTGGAGTATGAGAGAGCTTTAGTGGTCTAGGGTTTAGACACACCAATTAGAAGGCTCTAATCCGAAGGCTAGGGCAATTAGAAGCTCTAAACCAAAACGGCTCTAAACCGGAGGCTGTGGCTAGGGTTTAGATTTAGAGGATAGGAACTTGTGTGTGCTAGGAGGGAGCCCTGCCCCTCCTTATATAGGTGGAGGGGCTGGCCGGCCAAGGGGAGGGAGGGGAGTCCCTCCCCAACTCGGCTTGGGTGGGGCGCCGGCTTGGGGAGGACTCCCTCCCCAACTCGGTTTCACCTCCTCCTCTTTTCCCACTTCCCAAAATTGCCGTTTGACTTTCAAACTAGCCGTTTGACTTTTCAATTTAGGATTTAAATAAACCCTTTATTTTGGACAGCAAAGGCACCTAGTACATGATGCAATCATTCCAACTTACAATGACACATTCATGTACCCTTCCCCCTCCGGAGTGCCGGACATTCCAGGACCTTCTAGAATGTTCCCGATGAAAACACCGGAACCATTCCCCAACTCCGAAACGGGACTTTCCTTATATGAATCTTATTCTCCGGACCATTCCGGATCTCCTCGTGATATCCCGGATCCCATCCGAGACTCCGAACAACATTCGGTCTCTTTCTCATCATTCCATAACTACTCAAACAACGTCGAATCCTTAAGTGTGTCTCCCTACGGTTCGTGAATTATGCGGACATGATCGAGACACTTCTCCGAACAATAACCAATAGAGGAATCTGGAAATTCATATGGCTCCCACATATTTCTACGATTACTTTGCGATCGAATGAACCACTTACATACGATACCAATTTCCCTTTGTCTCACGATATTTTACTTATCCGAGGTTATGATCGTCGGTATCTCTGCATACCTAGTTCAACCTCGTTACTGATAAGTACTCTTTTCTCGTTCCCATGATATGTGATCCCTTGTGAGCCAGTCACATGCTTGCAAGCTAATTGGATGACATTCCACCGAGAGGGTCCAGAGTATATCTATCCGTCATATGGATGGACAAATCCCACTCTTGATCCATGTGTTTCAACCAATACTTTCCAAACACTCAATGCCACCTTTATAGCCACCCTGTTACGGTGTGGTGTTTGATGACATCAAAGCATCCATCCGGTAAAGGTGATATGCATGATCTCATGGTCGAAGGAATTAGGTTACTATGTATCAGAAAGCATATGGCAATTGAACTATTAAAATGACTTGATCTTTATGCTACGCTTATCTATAGGAGTATGTCCACCATATCATTCTCCTAAAGATATGATCCTGTTGTTAATAACATCTCTATGTTCATGATCAGGAAACCATGATCATATATTAACCAACAAGCTAGTTTAACAAGAGGCTTTACTAGGGACTTATTTTAGTTTACAAATCACACAAGTATTAATGTTTCTGGTTAATACAATTATAGCATGGTATGTAAACATTTATCATAAGTGTGAAGATATGATAATAACCACTTTATTATTGCCTCTTGGGCATATCTCCAACAGCCACACCACCTGGCCGCGCGGCCAGGCCTGGCCCGCGCCAGGGGGGTGGTCTGGCCGCGCGGCCAGGCCTGGCCCGCGCTAGGGGGTGGTTTGGCCGCCCCAGGCACCCCCTCGGCCTCTCCTTCCGCCTATATATTGCCTCTGATACGAAAACCCTAAGTACCCGATCAAAAATCTACAAAAGAGTCTGTAGCCACCGTCATCTCCATCCCTAGACCGGGAGAGATCTGAAGCTCTTCCCGACACCCTGCCGGAGAGGGGAATTCACCCTAGAGGCCTTCTTCATCATCATGCAAGCCTCTGGTGTGATGCGTGAGTAGTTCATCTCTGGACTACGGGTCCATGTAGTAGCTAGATGGCTGGTTCTCCTCCTTTGTGCTTTCATGTCTAGATCTTATGAGCTCCGTTCATGATCAAGATCATCTATTTGTAATTCTGCATGTTGTGTTTGCAGGTATCTAATGGATATTGAGATGCTATTTCAGATTGATTATTGATTCTATCATGTCTTTGTTATTTGTGATCTTGCATGCTTTCCGTTGTTAGTAGCTATCTTGGCCAAGTAGATGCTAGCAACTCCAAGAGTTAGTATTTATGCTCGATAGTGGGTTCATGCCTCTGGTAATCGGGGGAAGTGACAGAAATCTCTAAGGTACTAGATCTGCTATTGCTACTAGGGAGAAAACAACAATCCTTTGTTCATAGAACAATCGTATTGTTTACTTTACATGCAATTCGTAATGCAATAATTTGTTGCTTGCAACTTAATACTGGAGGGGGTTCGAATGATAACCTGAAGGTGGATTATTAGTCATAGATGTAGTTGGATGGCGGTCTATGTATAATGTTGTAATGCCCAATCGAATCTCAAAGGAGTCAAGATGATTAGTATATGCTTGTATGCTTTCTCGATGTTTGTCAATTGCCCCGCTGCAATTTGTTCACCCAACATGTTATCTATCTTAAGGAGAGCCACCTCTAGTGAAAGATGGACCCCGGTCCTTTCTTTTACATTCAATCTACAAACTATTTACTGCCTTGTGTTTACTTTCTACAAACTATTACTTCCTTCCATTCGATACGTTTAATCCTTTGTTTTTAGCAAAACCGGTGAGATTGATAACCTCATTGCAAGTTGGGGACAAAGTTCTGTGGTTATGTTGTGCAGGTCCCCATGTTGCTGCTGGCACCGCTAGTGCGCCCTACCAAAGTTCAGCTAGCAACACCTTTGGGGTGTTTCCTTGCTCCTACTGGATTGATAACCTTGGTTTCGTACTGAGGGAAAACTTGCTGTTGTGCTCATCATACCTTCCTCTTGGGGTTCCCCAACGAGCTCAATTTATTTTGGGCCAGCAACCTGCAAAACTTTGTGTACAATGATGTACCTACTTATCGCTGCTTAACCGTTGAATTTATAAGTTCGTTGCAAAGCACCGTTAAACAATGGCAAGGAGAGGACACTATTTCTTTCCGTCTGATGAACAAAAACTACACCTTAACATTAGATGAACGGTGCACATGTTTTAATTTGCCAAACAATGATATCCATGCCTTACGTGCATCCTTTACTCGCTTAGAACCTACCCCTGAACAATACTATAATGGAATGAGTTTCACTAGTAGAGTGAACAAGGGGAAGAATATTCAACATCCTGCAGTTCGCTATTTGTTCTATGTTATTGCTAATACCTTGCAGGCATGTTATGAGTTCATGAGACTCAACGAGGAGGATATCCTAGTCCTTGCAAAGGATGCTTACATCAACTGCGGCTTGTCACTCAACTTGGGCGCCATCCTTGTGCGCTACTTGGAGCACCAAGCCTCCCAAAGCCAAGGGCCAATCATAGGTGGAGTCGTCATCACCATGCTTGCCACTGCCCTAGGTACCTACCTAGGTGAGTTGCAACCCGTGCTAGGTGAGACACGTGTTGGTTTCTCCACTTTGAGAGCCTGTGGAATGCTTACTAGAAGAGGTGGTGTTTATTATCTGATATTGCTGGAGCTGGGCGTCTCTACCCCGCTCCTATGCCTAATGGTCTTTTATCTATCAAGGAAGGACGTTTTCTATATGATTCGCAGGTTGAGCAACACCAACCCGAGGAGGAGATTCTAGAAGAGGATGAGGACCAAGAGGAGGAGCAAGAAGTTCCTTCTCAAGAGGAGTAGCCACAAACCCGGTTCACCACATACCAAGATTTCCAAGGACTTGGAGGGACTATGGAGAGGATGCATAGCCTCTCTTTGAACCTCCTAGAATCAACTAGTAACCTCTCAACTCAATTCGCGAACTGGAGTAACGAATTTTTCCCGCCACCACAATAATTTGAAGGGCATGCAAAAGCCTAAGCTTGGGGAAGTTTCCTCATGTATCTTTATTTGGCATTTATTTGCTTTTATTTATTTAGAGATTGTGTTTTTATTTGAGTTTATAAGCACTCGTGTTGGTTTCCCCAACACCTTATTTTTAGTTCTATCTATTTTTGCTTTCAAAATTTTCTAGCCGAGCTTTGCCGCTAATTTTCTATTCTTTAAAGTCCCTCTCTTAAAAACCACAAAAAGAATTCTCCATTTTTTCTTATTTTCCCTCTTTCTTTTGTTTCTGTCTCGAGGTCTTTATATATTTGCAGGAGAGTGACTGACTTCGAGTTTCCAAGAAACAAATAAAAAAGGAAGAGAGAAGTGGAACCAAACATGAGAGGTATGCCTTATGACTCCCCACTTTTGAAGTTTGAGAAACCCATGCTAGTTAGTAGTAAACATTTAGATATTATATTGGTGGAGTGAGTCTTTGTATTGTAGTAAGATTTTTGTTTGCATGGGTATTTAATTGGGTACATTTTTGTTCTAGCTCTCGTAATTAACCAAGTCTTGCCCAAAAATTGCTAAACAATTGTAATAAGAAAATGTCTCACAATTGAAGGCTTGGGTGTTGTAGTGCTTAGTCTTGAAGGTTTATTTCTAGAGACACTCAACACCATTAAAAATGTTGATTAACTTAATAGCTCTCTTTGAAAGGATTTGGTCGATTGAATTAATGTTTAGCGGTTTTGTGAGCATGCCAAAGTTTGACTTGTTAATCATAAGAATGATATAGCTTTATGCGTGTCAAACTTCATGGGATGCCAACAACTCCGCTGGCCTACGAACGATCTTCATGGAGGAAACTCCTAGATTTCAGCTATGAGTTGATTAAACACTTGTAGCAGCAATGCTATAGTGGGTAAGATCCTTGGCACTCCCGGGTAGCTGTAATCATGATGGAATCACTCCTCTGGCTGTTATGAGAAATCATTATGCAAAAGGAACAAAACCTTAGTGATGCCACGAGTGTCCATCACAGCCCGATAAACTAATATTTTTTTTGGCATGCTCTCAATTACTTAATAAACTGAAATTCTTGAAGGACAATGAATAGAGAAGTAGTGCTTGAAAAGTCTTGATTTATTGATGTGGGAGAATTGAGATACTCTAGTTTATATGCTTTTCATGACAACTCTCACCCTCTTAACTTACATGATTATACTTTACTATTCAAAGGCAATCCTATGAGTTGATTACTTGACATGGAATAAAGTTTACTCATTTGAATCAATCATGTTTACAATAATTTTGCTGCACTCTAAGGATGCATGAAACCCGTATGATATGCTTGCCATTACTCTATCTATGCTGAAGTTTTTCAGATTTATGAAGTGGAAGAAACATGAGACTACTAATCATGAGTAAGATCACCATCTTGTTATTTCAGTTTAAATGCTGAGTTCCGTTTTGATTTTGGTTTTCTTGCTCGGGGACGATCAAGTTTAAGCTTGGGGAGGTTGATGGCTCTGAAATATAGCCATCTACATCCACATTTAAACTAGATATTACTCATATTCTTGATGAAATATCTCTCTAAACCCTGCCACTAATGCTAATATTCAGAGGGGTATGCAATCCTTTCTTTTATATTTTTCCTGCACATAATGTCGTTTAAAGGAGCGAATCACTATATTAAAGTCAAAGATACGAGATTTCCAACAACCAGAAGAAACCAGGAGCCGTAAAGCGGAGGCAGATGCTTTAACGACCAACTGTACGACCGGAGCAAAAATTTCGGCCGTATAGCTCCGGTCGTATAGTTGGCGCCGCCACCGTTAGGTAAAACAGAACAACTTTCGTGAAGGGACACCTATATAAAGAAGCCCTGGGCGACGAGAAAATAAGCCAGACCTTGCCAAAAAGTCTCTTCCAAAGATCACCAGCTGCCTCCAGATCTCCAAACCCTTCTCCATCTTCATAGCCATATTCCACCACTTGTAATAGTAGATCTCTTCTCCGATTGGCGACATTGTAAGACTATTGCTATCAATCTTATGATTTTCATTACAATGTTTGTGATTGTTGATCTCATATCTATGTGTGAGTAATTCTCCTTGGGCTAAGGGCTTCGACCTAGCCATGTAGCAATTGTGCATGTTATTTATCATAGATGGGATCGTGTATTAGTTTGTATGACATGATGATTATTGTATCCTCTCTTGCCTCAATCCAAGGACTTGTCAGGTACCCAAGACCCCGAGGGTTGAGCCAGGTATAGGGAGTATGAGTGATGACTAATCTGCAGGTTGGGAACCCCAGTGACAAAAGGGGTAGTATGGTTGTATGTGAGGGATTTGCTTGGGATTAACGATGACATTACTATGCATATCATTAGTTCTCTTTCTTCCATGGATGAGACTAGTAGGTTATTTCTATAAGCAGTTGCGGAGGTAATATCAATTATGGATGCACTTCCCACATACAATTTATCTTACTCTAACAAGTATATGCATACTTTATTTCTATCTTTTATTCCCATCAGATGTTTTGCACAGCTACAGGTGAAACCGAACGCCCTAGGCCCTCTCTCTCCATCATCGACAACAACAAAAAAGATGCAAGCTATTGGTCCGGTAAAAACACAAAAGGAATTCTAAAACACCTGAAGGTCCGTTAAAGTAACTTCACTACGCATTCGCTTCCTGAGGATTCGATAACCTAGGTCTACTAGGGAAAAATAAGCTATACTACATCCGTAATCCGGATCGAATGTATCAATGTTCATAGACTGAAGAACACTGCCCAGAGGTATGAGGCCATTTGTAGGTTAATGTGGAAGAATGGACCGGTGACATACCTTGTCCATGGAGGATCACATCTAGAGCTCTACCTGTGTCAAAGTCAATTAGGGTATTTGGGCAATGAATGGAGCGAACCATTTGAACTTTCTCTTTTTCACTCTATAACTACAATATTTGTGCAAGATCTTTCTAGCAATGGTTCGAATCTGCTTATATTTTAAATGATTCTATGTTGCAGGTGAACAAATTGGGAGTGGGTGAATACCATATATTTCCGACAGGGAGCATGCTGAAATCGTCAATGGATGATATGGAGTGGGTGGCTTTACAAGCTATGTCTATACTAAAGTATAACCCTAAGGAGACCAATAAGAATATTCAGACTAGACTCGTTGCTAAATCCAACATCGTCCTACCGTAATAGATAGTTTGGAAAGGTAAAGAGAAAGCTCTGAAAGTCTTGCATGGGGATTGGACTAATAGCTTCGGGATGTTGTACAACTTCAAGGCTGAGGTACAAGCTAGGTGTCCAGGGAATGTTGTCGAGATTGACACTAAATATAAGGTGGGAAAATTTATTTCTACATTTTTTATGGTGCTTAAACCTTGCATCCAGGGATTCAAGGACGGATGTAGGCCATATCTGTGTGTAGACAACACTGTCCTAACTGGCAAATGGAAAGGCTTTCAGGCATCTATGACAACACTCGATGGTCACAACTGGATGTTCCCAGTGGCATTCGGGCGGTTCGATATAGAAACATAGGAAAACTAGGCCTGGTTTATGAGGCAGCTCAGGAGATCAATAGGACACATGGATCCATTGGCTATATCCACAGATGCATGCAAAGGGCTGATGAATGAAGTGAAGGAGGTGTTCCCGCAAGATGAAGGAAGAGAATTACATGCCCATATGATGCTCAACTTGTACATGCACTTTGCATGTAGCATATTTTGTTAGATGTTTGTTGTTTCTAGAGCTTACAAAGCTGGGAGCAACAAATATTTCATGAGCAAGATTTTTGCCGAAGCCCCGTATCTTCCGTAGTACTTAGTAGCACATCATTCGTAGCTATGGAAGAGGAGTCAATTCAACCCTGACATCAAAGTTGATTACATAAACAACAACCTTGCTGAATGCATGAATAACTATGTGATGGACATAAAAGTCCATCATGTTCATATGTTGATGGACAACATATGGGGTATGATCATGAAAATGTTAAATATAAGGAGAGAGATCGGTCGAAGACTTAAAGGACATATGCTACCACCTATTGTATAGCAACTGCATAAGAGAAGCCGAGGACTTGGTCATATTAGGGTTCTCCCGTCAAACAACAGCAGTTGTGAGGTGGTGGATATGTCCAACAATGGCCACAAGGATGTTGTGAACATCAAGCAATGAGAATGCACATGCTTAGAGTGGTGATGACCCAAAATATATCGAGCTCGTTGGGGAACCCCAAGAGGAAGGTATGATGAGCACAACAGCAAGTTTTCCCTCAGTACAAAACCAAGGTTATCAATCCAGTAGGAGCAAGGAAACACCCCAAAGGTGTAACTAGCTGAACGATGGCAGGGCGCACTACCGGTGCCAGCAGCAACGTGGAGACCTGCACAACACAACCACAGAACTCTGTCCCCAACTTGCGACGAGGTTGTCAATCTCACCGGTTTTGCTGAAAACAAAGGATTAAACGTATAGAATGGAAGGAAGTAATAGTTTGCAAAAAGTAAACACAAAGCAGTAAACAGTTTATAGATTGTATGTAAAAGAAAGGACCGGGATCCATAGTTCACTAGAGGTGGCTCTCCTTAAGATAGATAACATGCTGGGTGAACAAATTACAGCGGGGCAATTGACAAACATCGAGAAAGCAATACATGCATATACTAATCATCTTGACTCCTTTGAGATTTGATTGGGCATTACAACATTATACATAGACCGCCATCCAACTGCATCTATGACTAATAATCCACCTTCAGGTTATCATCCGAACCCCCTCCAGTATTAAGTTGCAAGCAACAGATTATTGCTTTACGAATTGCGTGTAATGTAAACAATACGATTGTTCTATGAACAAAGGATTGTTGTTTTCTCCCTAGTAGCAACAACACATCTAGTACCTTAGAGATTTCTGTCACTTCCCCAGATTACCAGAGGCATGAACCCACTATCGAGCATAAATACTAACTCTTGGAGTTGCTAGCATCTACTTGGCCAAGATAGCTACTAACAACGGAAAGCATGCAAGATCACAAATAACAAAGACATGATAGAATCAATAATCAATCTGAAATAGCATCTCAATATCCATCAGATCCCCGCAAACACAACATGCAGAATTACAAATAGATGATCTTGATCATGAACGGAGCTCACAAGATCTAGACATGAAAGCGCAAAGGAGGAGAACCAGCCATCTAGCTACTACATGGATCCGTAGTCCAAGGATGAACTACTCACGCATCACACCGGAGGCTTGCATGATGATGAAGAAGGCCTCCAGGGTGAATTCCCCTCTCTGGCAGGGTGCCGGGAAGAGATTCAGACCCCTTCCAATCTAGGGATGGAGATGACGGCGGCTACAGACTCTTTCGTGGATTTTTGATCGGCTACTTAGGGTTTTAGTCTTGAGGGCATCTTATAGGCGGAAGGAGAGGCCGAGGGGGTGCTAAGGTCAGCCAGACCACCCCTGGCGCGGGCCAGCCCTGGACGCGCAGCCAGGTGGTGTGGTCGGCCCCCAGCCCTTCTCCATCTCGTATTCTGGCATCCGATGACTTTTGGAAAAATAGGCACTTTGGCTTTTGTCCCGTCCAATTCCGAGAATATTCATTTTCTGACTTTCCTGGAACCAAAAACAGCAGAAAACAGGCAGCTGGCACTGTGGCTCTTGTTAATAGGTTAGTCCAAGAAATCATATGAAAAGTACTCCAAAGTGTGGACAAAACACAAGAAAGTGGATAAAACCAAGTATGGAACATCAAAAATTATAGATACATTTGCAATGTATCAACATCCCCAAGCTTAACTCCTGCTCGTCCTCGAGTAGGTAAGTGATAAAAAGAAAGAATAATTTTTGAGGAGACATGCACCATCAAAGACTTGATCAAAGTATTTGTAAAACATTCAAAGCTGGGACATAGTACTTCAATCATAACATGAAAGACAAGGTTCTAGCAATAAGACAAAGAAACTATGATGCAACATGAAAAGGCACAAACAAAAGATTCATGAATAACAATGCTTTGCAAGACGTTTGTTTGTTTCACATAAAGAAAACATAGCATAATAGTATTCAGCTTGTCCCTCATAGAGTAGCAAATATAAATGCATAGGACACCTTCAAAGTTCATAAGAGTGACTAGATACAAATAGTTTAAAACAAGCAATATCAAGTTATGCATCAATCAACTAGTATTAGGACAATGCACATAGAACTAAGAATGGCCACTATGCTCTCAAAGTAGGTGCATAAAGGTAGAAGGTGGAGACTCAATATAATGGTGGAAGAAAGGCCTTCATAAAAGGAAGTAGGGATTCAAGTCTCATAAAGAGCTTCCAAAAGTTATGGTACTTATAGCTTTCAGCTCTCATTGCCCCTATCATAAGCATCTTGAAGGTGATTAAGGTTAAAGTGACACAATTAAGAGGATATGCTTGACAAGTTATAAGCCGAAATCTCATGCCCCTTACTTACGAAGACCGATCCTCATGCTACTCAACTTTAGTCACAAGTAAGCTCTTGTCATTGTAAGTACATGTGTATCATAAAGAACTGCCAACGGGGTACCCCTTGCACATGATACATGAGTTATCCCATAATCAAAATTCCAAGGCAAGCAGACAATGAGCATCTCAGCGATCTTTTTATTTGCTATTTGCATAGGTTTTTATTGAGGATGCTTCATAGAGTGCTCATTATGGTGATGCTGCAAGTTTCCACCATGATTAGGCATGGCTTAGGCTAGCGGCCTAGGCGTTTCTCTAACACACATACAAACTCCATGATCTTACAAGTTCCACTTTTATTTCACACCACCGGGTTCCGTAAGCAAAAGAACATGATATCAACAGGGTACAAAGTACAAGTGCAATGTTGAAAGCGTTCCCCATGATACATGGTTCTACTAACTTCAACTTATAAAGAAAAGCATTTACGCAACAAAGAAGGACCCAATGGTTCAAGTTTATTAAATGCAAGAAAAGTAAAGTGTGCCATCAAGTTCGTGAGAGCTTTAATCACTAGTTTTCTCATAACAAGTTTAATTTGGAAGGTAAACAAGAGCATGAATATACTTGGAATAGCATAAGCTAGTAGGTAGGTATGGTGGACTCTTTGGAATAACTTGGTTTAAGGAGTTGGATGCATGAGTGGAACTCATACTTGGTTGTGGAGGCTAGCAAAAGATTGGGAGCGACAAACTAAGAGAGCAATAATGGCCATAATCATGCAGAGCGACAAAACATCATTGATCAAAGCATAAAGTGATACTACAAGTTGAAAACTAAAGGATCATAAAGACTATGGTGACTTGAGATAGTCATAACATGGTGTGAGCATGCGCCAAGTCAACCCAAATAAAGCATCAAAGGAGAATACCACTATACTATGCTTTAATATGCTAAAACAACGCATGATTCATCCAAGGCACATTAAGCAATCCCAATTGTTTATAACAAGTCATGCTACATCAAAGAATACTAAGCATAAAGCCAAAACAATATCAAGCATGGCATGACAAAGCATAGGCCACAGTCAAAAACAAGCTCTCTTTACCACTTAAGCATGAACTTTCCTACTCTTTTCCAAACCAAACCAAACTATTTGAAAACCAATGTATGAAAGAGGGGGTCCAACCAATTTATTCAGAAAACTAAGCAAACCAAGCAAACGAAAATCCAAAACGAAAGCGAAAAAGAAGACGCTCCAAGAACAACACAACTGTGCATGAAACAATAAAAATGAAGTGTTTGGAAGAAACCTGAGATTTTTATTGATGAAGAAGGGGATGCCTTGGGCATCCCCAAGCTTTGACGCTTGTACTTCTTGGATATTTCTTGGGGTGACACACATGGCATCCCCAAGCTTGAGCTTTAGTCCATCCTTCATCTCATTACTCATTCCTTCCATACACCTGAATTTTTTTTTTCATACAAAACTTCACACAATCTTTATTAGCAACATTAGTGCACCCAAGATAATAGGTCTTAAGGTTAAGTTTTAACACCAAATAAGCTTCCATTAGAACACTAGCTACTGTAGCACTTCCCTCAAAAAGCTCAATTCCCCAAAAGAACTCAAAAAGGAAACAACAAGAAGCAAATGCAAAAATGGCAGAAATCTGTCAAAACAGAGCAGCAGGTAAAGAAGAATTTTTTAGAAGACCTTATGTTGCTCAAATCAAAAAGTGTTGAACTAACTAAAGTTATATAACAACCTGGGCCAGAAGCACAAAAATTCACGCCTCAAAAATATGTTCAGAGATTTTACACGAATGTTTACGGTGAAGCACACAAATCTGTTTCGGGACAACAACTTTCCCAATAATTACTTCTCTCTCATTAGAGGTTACTCTTGGCACAAAAAGCAAAATAAAAAGGATAAGGAGCGGTTATGACTGAGGTAATAACTTCCAAGACTCATCTAAAACTTTTGGGTTATCTCCCAATAAGTACTTTTCTTTAACGCCTTTAAGTTAGGCATAAGAAGCAAGAAAAAGAATCAAGTGTTCTCAAAAGAAGAAGCATTAAGACCAAATTTTGTTTTCATACGAGAGGAAAAAGAAATCTTCTCTCTCTTCTTAGGGAAGTGTTCTATACCTTTCTTGAGTGGGAGTTGATATTTAATGGTGCCTTCTTTCATATCAATAATGGCACCAACAGTTCTAAGAAAAGGTCTTCCCAAAGTAATAGGACAAGAAGCATTGCATTCAACATCCAAAACATAGAAATCAACAGGGATATAGGCATTGTTAACCATAATAAGAACATCATTAAGACTCCCCATGAGTTTCTTTTTAGCATTATCATCAAGTGGGACATTCAAATAACAATCTTCAAGTGGAGGCAAATCAAGCATATCATAAATCCTTCTAGGCATAATAGAAACACTACTATCAAGATCACATAAAGCTTTGAAATCAAAGTCATTCACTTTCATATTAATGATGGGTTCCCAACCATCTTCTTGTTTTATAGGAATAGAAGCTTTATGTTTCATCTTTTCTTCTTTAATCTTTATGAGAGCATCAGTAATGTGTTTTGTAAAGGCCATGTTCATAGCACTAGCGTTAGGACTTTTAGCAAGCTTTTGTAGGAACTTAATAACTTTAGATATATTGCAACCATCAAGATCAAAATTATCATCTAAAGTAGTAGAACTATTACTAGCCTCAACACTAGTGGTGGTAATAGTAAAAACACTAACGTTTCTAGCAATTTTATCTTCTCTTTCCCACTTAGCATGTAATTCAGCTAATAGTCTAACATTTTCATCAATCCTTACTTGTATGGCATTAGTAGCTGCAAAGGGATTATCATTAGTTTCAGGTTTAGCAACCATTTTATTGATCAAAGAGGATTGAGATTCAGACAAAGATGATATATTTCTTTCAGCATTAGAGAGTTTCAATTGTAAAGTAGGAATTTCCCTATTTAGACTCTCAAGTTGATGGCTAATGTTCTTCAAAATGGTAGATTGTTCCTCCATAGTTTTAGTGAATAGTTTATTTTGCTCATATTGCATTTGCATGAAGTTTTTAGTGGCTCTTTCAACTTCTAAAATTCTTCCTTCACTAGGTAATCCAGGTTTACCATTATAGCCATAAGTATTATTAGGAGGGTAGGGCCTATAATTGTTATTACCATAAGCATTGTTGCCAAAATTGTTATTTCTTATGAAGTTCACATCAACTTGCTCCTCTTGAGCAACCAAAGAGGCTAAAGGAACATTATTTGGATCAATATGGGCTTTCCCATTCACAAGCATAGACATAATAATATCAATCTTATCACTCAAGGCGGAAGTTTCCTCAACAGAATTTACCTTCCTACCTTGTGGAGCTCTCTCAGTATGCCATTTAGAATAGTTAACCATCATATTATCTAGAAGCTTTGTTGCAGCAACCAAAGTGATGGTCATAAAGGTACCTCCAGCAGCAGAATCCAATAGGTTCCTTGAAGAATAGTTCAATCCTGCATAAAAAGTTTGGATGATCATCCAAGCAGTCAGTCCATGAGTGGGACAATTCTTAACCAAAGATTTCATTCTTTCCCAAGCTTGAGCAACATGCTCATTATCAGATTGTTTAAACTTCATTATTTCACTTCTCATAGATATAATCTTAGCAGGAGGATAGTATTTTCCAATGAAAGCATCTTTGCACTTAGTCCAAGAATCAATACTATTCCTAGTTAAGGAATTCAACCATTCTTTAGCTTTTCCTCTCAAAGAGAAAGGAACCAATTTCAGCTTAATAATATCACCATCTACATCTGTCAACACCCGGATTTTTAATCCCAGATGCCCGTTATGCCATACCTCGCAATCCCAGGATTACCATTTTTGCGAGACATAACGGATTGGATATCACAATATATCATCCATTACAAACCATACATTAGGTCTTATACAAATAAGGATCTTATGATCCAATCTTAATACAACAAGCAGCGGAATAAAAGATAAGCGTAGCGGTGGGGTCCATCTTCAGGGGCACATGCAATGCTGACGAAGGAAAATAGTCCTAGTTATCATAGCCATCCTGCTGGCCATCATCTTGGTAGTCTCCTTCATAGTCTGGCCATGAGAATAGCCAGGGACAAAAGCCATGAGTACTCTTTAAGTACTCGCAAACTACCACTAACAAGTAGTATAGTGCTAAGTTAAAGTGCTAAATCTAAGTTTAACTATAAAGTTAAGTTTGAAACCTAAGCTGAGTTCTGAAGCAAAGAAAGATAAAATAAAGTTCTAGAATCACTTAAGTTGGGAAACTATTGTCATAAACACAACCCTGTTGTGGTCAAGTCAAGATTCATCATTCCTTTCATAAATTATTTTGAAAACATCTGACAATGAAATAGTATGGCCATTCCAACCGTCCATAACCGCGGACGCGGCTATTCGAATAGTTTGACACTCTGCAGAGGTGGTACACTTTCACCACAAGATTCAATACATCTGTCAGGGATAACCCTGAATCATCATACTTAGTATGCAGATAATCAAACATAACCTTTCCTTTAGACACCCTAGTATAAGCACCTCTCCTATGAGCATGGCCTCCCAACCATGACCATCAGTCATCTTGGGCACTGCATAGGTGGACAACATTGAGAGGTAGCCTCAGCTCAGACCTCTCCCGCGAGGGAACTAATACTAATGCATATAAACTTCTGGCTAAGCCTTACCCAATTCAGGTATTGTGGTTGTACGGTAAATTTGGAATGGTATCGCATCCGAATCCAACCATCAGTTTTATAAAAGGGTTAAGGCTCATGCCTCAACATTTTCATCATCATAAACCATTTGTGTTTCTCAACACATGTCAAAACATCTCAATAGAATGACTCATCATTCCAAGGTTTTCATAATTCATTTTCACCAAGTGTTCCCATCTAAAGTGACTCAAGTTTTTATTTACTCTAAACTACTAAGTTAAGAGTGTTCACTAAGGTGGAAAGATGGGATCAATCTCATGCCATAGAGTGACATCTAAAGGTTTCTAAATAGGTCAAGTTTTATACTCTTTATGCTACCTTCAAAACAAGTAAAGAACTTTGGGTAGAGTAAAGGAAGTAAATCTTGAAAATAAGACTTGGGGTAAATACTAGTTAAGGTGGTATAACTCAAGCATGCCTAAAGCATCTTTGCTAAACCATCTAGTTTAATCCTAGCTTACTAATATTAGCTTGCTAAGTATAATACTTGCAAGTGTTAGCTTGCCTTGGTTGGTGCAGTGGTTGAAGTTTTCTTCTTCTTGGTAGAACTCCTCCTCCTCGTAAGCTTGGTCGGTACTATCGTCTATAAATACATATGGAGTACACAATCACCAAACAATACTTAACTAATCCAATTATCACTCTAAGGCATATAGTTGATGATCTATTATCATCACAACCATCACAAGTTTTATTAAATAGTTTCATTCCTTTTATTTTAGAAAAGTAATTTCTACTCATTGAAAAATTAACTAAGATTTAATATTCACCACTTCAAATATGGGATCATGGGGACACATGTCATCACCACATATTCTAACATGTGGGAATGTGATTTAAGGGTCGAATCATAATTACTTTGGTTTAAGTTCATTATTTAATGATTTAAAGTGACTAGAAATGCCTATATAGCATTATTTTGGTACTAGTCCAAAGTCACTGCATGTAAACCCTAATATTATAACATATTCAGATAGGTATGGTGAAATGTGATTTTTGAGAGTTGGAATCAACTCAAAAGCTAACTTGGTTGATTTTATAAAAATGTTGCAAGTTGCAAATGCTTCTGTTTTGTTATTTTTACTAGGAGAGATCTCTAATTCTAATTGAATTAAGTCCAACGGGCTTGGGTAAATCTTTTCAGTAGCTTTCCAAAAAAATTGGATTCGCTCCATTTGGATTTGTAAATCTCTCTGAATTGATTTTCAAACTAGGGGACAGAACTAAGTTTAAACTAAAAAGAAAAATCCTAATTCAAACTAGCTGGGTCGCGCGGGAACGCTAACGGGCCGGCCCAGTGTCACTCCGCGGCACGGGGCTCAGCTGACAGGAGGGGTCCACTAGTCATCAGCTCATAACGCGTGAAGAAGTACGGGGCGATATAGGGCGTTGGATTAGAACGGGGATCAACGGTTGGGGATCATCGTCGACGACAAACTGCTCGCCGGTGAACTCTAACCCTAGCGGCTCGGTGGGGGTGCATAGGGGGCGTACCAGGGCTCCAGCGACGACGGCGAGGCAGGAAAACAAACTGGTGGTCGACGGCGAGCTCAGGGACGATCGAGGCAGCTCCGGGGGTGGTCGCAATCAGCGGCGCCCTTCTCCTCTAGAGGCGGCCTGCTCTGGTGCAATTCCGGCGAACTGCTGCTCGCCTTGCTCCGGCTAGAGGTATGAGACGGTCAGTGAGGTGAGGGGAGGTGAGTGGTGTGCTGCAAATGGCTGGGGGTGCCCTCCTTTTATTGGCTCGACGACGGGACAGCACGGCATGGCCATGCGACGGTGGCGACATGGCTATGGGCTGCTAGCGGCATGGCTGCGAGCGGCGATCGACGCGCGGTCTCCTGGCGGTGCTCTAGGGCTTTAATGCGGGCTTAGGGGCGGTGGTATGCGGTCGGGCAGAGCTGGCGCTCTGAGCGGCAGAGACGGCGGTGTCCACGGAGAGCGTGGTTGTGAGGCATTGGGCAGCAAACGGGCGTGTCTGGCGTGTCCCTAGGGTCATGGCGGAGCGGTGGGCGCGGGCTGTGGTCGAGCGGCGGCTTGTGCATGCGTGTCGGGCGTGTCGCTCTGGAGCGTGCTCGGCATGGCTCAGTTGCTCTGGGCGCGGCGGTTTGGCGGTGGTCCATGGTCTGGCCTGACTCGGGGAGGGGACAGAGGGTGGCGGTGAGGTCCTGGTGTCGTGGTGGTGTCACGGCAGATGCCATGGATAGGCTAAAGGTGGGTACTAAATGCACTAGGGGAATCCAGGGAGGGATAGTGTTCCACACACAGTAGCTTTGTATTTGATTCACTTCCACAGATTACAAGTGCTCCTCGAGCTGTATTGGGGAGAGGAGGAAGAAGGGACTCTCTTACTCTCACCGCTAGCTAGTTCTCAGGAACACACACAACTCTCTAGAGCTCAATCAGTTTAAGACCAACCTCTTCTACAGAGGCCCTAGCCCTCCTTATATAGGGGTGGCTAGGTCTCCAATTAGGGCATACGTGCAGGCATATTCCAAGTAAGCCGACCAGGTCACTCTAACCCAGCGTCATTCATGCAAAGGCTACATGAGCCTCTGCGACGCTCGCGTCATCTGACATAGGCTTCGTCACCTTTGTCAGCCACGCCTCGGTGGTCCTGGCCTCTGTCCGCTTCACTCACGCTCTGTGTACAGTGGTCACCCTTTGACCAGCGAGATACCTTCCTTCTCTTGTAAGCTTGATATAACCCGGATCGTACCTAGTAGATCCGGCCATACCTGTACCTGCATACAAGTTAGATATATCTCATTGACTTACGATATAAGTCGGCTGAGACCTAATTAGGTGGACATCCCCTGGTCCAGGTTACCCCGTGATTCGGCCTGCCTTGAGGTGACTCGGCCAGCACCTGCTTTGACCTTGCCGTACCTCGGCTAACTCGGCCTTTATACCCCGGCGTGACCCTACCCAGGGGTATCCCCCCAGCATTAGTCCCCGAAGCTGGTGCGGTCTTAGCTGCCTTAGCCGCTAAGGCCACAACAGGTTCAATTTTATCGAGCCTCTGACTCCCTTTCCGAGTTACTTCATAGTCTGGATTTCATAGGTTTACTTTCCCTTGGCACATTTCGAGTTTTCACTCGCTGGCCGGGTCACCTCATATTCATCCGGGTCATTCTTCCTTCTCTTGTACGCTTCCCCACGTGGAGGTTAATCATTACTTTTGCCTCATTTTAAGGGCATGTGCTAGTAACCGCCGCCGTAATTGTCAGTTATTACTGTAGCACACGTCACATCGTGCCTGCCTCCTTGTTAACTGCATCATAACATCACGTCATGGGATCTCCTGCGCCCTGTGGCCTTCCCTGTGGCTCGCTGCTGATTGGTTGATCCGGGTTATACACGGCCACACCATGTGGCCCGCCCGCACAGCATGATCCCACTACCCCTTAAGGGCGTGGTTAAATAGGGGTGGGGGGCGCCCCTTGGGTCTTTTCCCCACTCTCGCACCCCCTTTGCCTCTTCTTCTTCCTCTCCAGCGACAGCGCCGCCGCCACTGCACTTGCATAGCTGCGCCGCCGCTGCACCATTTCCTCGCACACCCGCGTCGCCGCCACCTCCCCGCATCTCTTCCGCCACGGGTCCTCGCCTATCTAGGCCACTGTCACCCACCGCCGCTAGCGCCAGTGAGGACAGTGATCTTGAGATGACTGAAGAGGAGCTCGCCGTTGCTGAGCAAGAAATGGAGGAGGATGCGGTGAACGCCGACCGCGGCGCTTGGGCTGGGTCCTGGGTTTGCCAGGACGATATTGACTGGCTATACCGCACCCGGCGCATCCCGGAGGGCGTCATCACGCGTCTTCCTGCTGCGGAGCTTGCCCCCTCACCCAATCTGGGTGAGTATGTGGTATTCCTCTCCCACTTCCAACGTGGATTCGGGCTCCCAGCAAGCAATTTCTTCAATGACTGGCTCAACACATATGAGCTTCATCCGCATCATCTTCCGGCTAATGCCATCACCTCTCTCTGCCTTCGCTTCCAACATTGAAGGCTACGCCAGACTGTGGCCCACGAAGGAGCTCTGGATCCGGTTCTTTGGCCTTCGCCGGAACATGATTCCGAACATCTAGCTTAATCCGGAGGACAAGCAGCTCACGCAGTTCGGCGCAGCTTCCATCTCCCCCTGGAAACAGTCTATCTTTCCCCGAGTCATGGGGCTTGACTCCTGCAAGGGCTAGGCCCGAACCTTCTTCTATGTTCGAAACGGTACAACTGAAGATCTGATCCGACTGCGCCCTTACGCTCCGGGTCCTCCCAATCCAGATCTGTGGGACGCGGTCCCTGAGAAGCCCACCGTCCTGGCGAACCAAGTCAACAAAAGGTTCCAGGAGCTGAGGGACTTGGGGTTGCGCAATGAGGACGCGATGATTACATTCGTCTGCAACCAGATCTCCCCCCTCCAGAAACGTACACATAAAGTTTGCCACATGAGTTGGGGCCGTGACCCCAATCGGACCTCCTCATTTGAGTTGAGCAACACCGAGATCTTCCGCCGGGTCAAGGCCCTCTTCACCACTAAGAAGGACTTCTCGACTGAGTGGACGTGGGGGATCGAACACTTCTGCCGAGATAGGCTTCCCCCCGCGGCTCGTGCCCCAAACTTTCTCTGAATTGTATCATATGTCGGTTTCTGTTGTAGGTTTAATCCCTTTGTGTTTTCTTTCCCTTAGATGTTTCTTCAGCAAACCATTGAGGATGGCACCGAGCCTTCTCTCAAATGGGCGCCTGATCGAGACACCTCGGATGTGGAGGAGCCGGATCAGGAGATGTTCCTGCCGATGGCGGACGTGACCAAGCGACCCACCGGTAAACTCTCTTCCATTAGAGATTGGCCCGACGATGAAGATGATTCGGACGTTGAGGTGATGGAGGCATTTGACGCTATCCCCCTTTCTTATGCTTTTCCGACATCAACTAACCCCGGTGGGCAGATCCATGAAGATCCTCCCCTTGCCATGGGTGAGCCTGTCCCGGTCGGACCGAAGAAGAGGGGGGCCGCATCTGCTTCTTCCTCCGGACCTTCTCAGCCAGTTAAGAGGCGAAAGAAGTCCGTGGACAAAGCTTCCACCAAGGCCACGACTAAGGCCGTGGCCCAGAGAGCTCATAAGCCGAAGGAGCCCCTGACTTCGGATGAGTAAGTCGTTTCTCCCTTTGCTATTCACTTGTTCTTCTTTTGTTATAGTTTCTCATCATACATGATTTGATTCGGCAGGGCCGCGGTGAAGGTCCCACAGAGTGGATCCGGCATTGCCTCGCCGCTCTGACACAACTCTTCTCGCCCTTGTGGCGATGATTCACGCCCGTTGAGCCCCATTCTGGAGGGTTCAGCGGCTGCTCCGGGTTCTAGCCCACCTCGTAAAGAGGAGGGCAACCTCGGAGCGGGGGAAACTGGCTCTGCTGAGGCAGCAGCAACCACCACTTCGGCTCCGCCACAACCAGCTTCATCCGAGTTACCCACAACACCTCCGCCAAAACAAAGACCAGCATCATCATCAGCCCCAACACCAGCAGCAACAGCAAAAGCACCAACAACAACACCAAGCCCCTCCGCCTCGTCCGAGTCTTCCAAGGCTCGGCGAGAAGACATCAGCAGCACCAAGGCTAGCGCCAAGGCAGCTCCCAAGGGCAAATCCGCTGCAGCAACCTCAACTTCTTAGCAGCAGCCCAAGGGCAAAAAGGCTCCTGACGCCACCAGGGCAGCGTCAATCGAGGCTGGACAACACACACTCGCACCCATGCTTTCGAAGAAGACTCCACTGCCAAAGGACGCCCCTGCGGAGCCAGCTGATGCGCAACTCGTTTTGCACACCAGCCCCGCCGTTGCCCAGGTTGAGAGGAGGGAAGCGCATGCCAAGGGTCTAGTGGCGCCCCACATGCTTAGCAGCGAACGATATCCTCCAACCTTGATCGAGTTTGTAAATAATTGGAACAAGGCGGAGTTCATCCATAATGACGATCTCCCGGAGAAGTTCGGTCCCTCCGAATTTGTTGCGCAGATGAATACTGCTGCCAAGGCAATTAACCTTGCGGGTCGGATGATGGAGGTACGTTACTTCGTCTTTTCCTTAACACGTTGTAGATATTAGTGATATAGCCATTAGTCCCCGAGCCCCCGGGGGAGTAACTTGTTACTCGGCCGGATGCTCCTTAGAAAACTAATGTAGCTCCTTAATAACTTCGAATATGCACACACCTAGATCCTGGTTAAGTTCCACTTGGCCCGGATCTTTTACACTTCGAATATGCACAAACCTAGAGCCGGGTTAAGTTCCACTTGGCCCGGGTTTTGTACACTTCGAATATGCACACACCTAGAGCCGGGTTAAGTTCCACTTGGCCCGGGTTTTGTACAGTTCGAATATGCACACACCTAGAGCACTGTTAAGTTACACTTGGCCCGGGTTTTGTACACTTCGAATATGCACACACCTAGAGCCGGGTTAAGTTCCACTTGGCCCGGATTTTGTACACTTCGAATATGCACACACCTAGAGCCGGGTTAATTTCCACTTGGCCCGGGTTTTGTACACTTCGAATATGCACACACCTAGAGCCGGGTTAAGTTCCACTTGGCCCGGATTTTGTACACTTCGAATATGCACATACCTAGAGCCGGGTTAAGTTCCACTTGGCCCGGGTTTTGTACACTTCGAATATGCACACACCTAGAGCCGGGTTAAGTTCCACTTGGCCCGGATGTTGTACACTTCGAATATGCACGAGACTAAGCTATCCTTTTGTACTCTTTTCAGGTGACTACCAATCGCCCGAGCACTGAGTTTCAGCGTCTCCTGGATACTCACAAGATGCTGTGCGCAAAACATAGTGCACTTCTCGCTGAACATGAGAAAAGGGGTAAGTTTCTTCCTTGGCATTTTTCCTTTTTTCTTCATCTTTTTCCGCCGAACTAATCCATCATTCGGATTTCGCAGCCGGGGTGGAGGCTGAGAATACCATCATGAGGAAAAACTTGGAGCAGATCAAGGGTAAGTTATTCCTGCTCAATCTCTCTTTGTGCCCTATCCTCTTTTCTTCTTGGCTCGGCAAATATTCATACCTCGGCTTTGCCGAGTCAACAAACTATTTTAGCATCTCTTGAAGATAGTGTGCCCGTGCCTGATATGATGCTGCATTTTCTCGAACAAGCAGGGCAGCATCAGGCCGAACTCAAAAAGAAATATGATGAGCTTTCCCTCCTCCGAACCAAAGAGGATGAGATTGCCAAGCTCAAGGCAGATATGAAGAAGCTCAAAGCGCAGCACAAATCCGAGCTAGAGAAAGCAGGCCAGGACTTTACTGAAGAGCACGAGCGCCTCAACCTCCAGATCGCCAAGGACCAAGAACTGCTTAAGGAGGCCAACGTCAAGCTTGAGTCGGCGAATGCTGAACTTGTGCAACTCCGGGAGAGGCGCGACAACTGCACCAAGGAGCTGACCCGGGTTCACATCCATATTTCTGGTAAGTTCTTTTTCTCTTCAATTGTCATGAATCTCTCCGGGTCAACCCTTCTCACTTATTTCACCTGTCTCGTTTTTTCAGGCAAATTCCTAGAGAGCGATGTCATTGCATCCAATGCTGTTACCAAGTTCCGCAGGTAGAGCGTTACTCCATCTGGTCCTGGCACCATTCCTCTTGATCTCGAGGACTTGATAGTCAGCTTGTCCTCCCGAGTCGAGATCGTGAAGAACTACGTCAAGGATATCTTGGACGTAGTAGTCCGGATCTTCAACGTCTTTTGACCTGAAGAAGATACTCCGGAGAGTACCGCTGTTCTTTTTGCCAAGCTCATGGAGTGCGAGACTCAGCTCGATCTCTGGAGAGAATCGGCTGGACGCGTCGGAGCTGAGATCGTTCTTCACTACGTGCTTACGTGGTATGAGAAGATTGACCTCAAACTCCTTGAGCGCATGCGCACCAGATCAAGGTGGTCCACTGACCCGGATTGGGTAGCTCAGCGCAAGGCTTGCGCCCATAGCTTCATCCAATATGCCCCCATTCATCAATGGAACGAGAGACCAAGCTTCCTAGATGCCGCCGACGATGAAAATGCTGAAAACGTTGAAGATGATTCGGATGAGGACAAAGAGGACGAAGCTTCGGACGCCGAGGAAGACACAGATGACTCTGAAGCCGAGGATAGGGCTGCACCTGCTGGCGCCGAATTACCTCCTCCTTCTTCTCCTTGATTATAAACACTTTAAATTTCATCAGATCCCCGGTATGCCAGGTGCAATTGTATCAAGCACACAAGTGATATTTTGCTACTAAGTTTTTATGCTGGATTGACTTGGGTGTAGTCCCCGAGTTTCATTTTCTTGTTCTTCCAATTTCTTGGCTCGGCTCGTGTCTACCTTGGTTCGGTTTTATGACTTACGAGTCCGAGCTTCAAAAATTGTCTTAACAATACTTGGAAACTTTAGGATTTAGCTCAAAATAATTCAGCAAAGCAAATTTAAAGTAAGCATAAGGTTAGTCCGAAAAACAAACATCGGCTCGATTAAGTTCCTTTCCTTAGTCGTTTTTCATGTGCTACGCAATTCCAAACTTGTTCTCTTGCTTGCCATGAAGCCAAATCTTGTTGGACAGCAGCAAGTCGAAGAGTTGGGTTCTTGGTGCTCACACACTACTAATCCGGCTTAAGTAGAAACAACTTACGCCAGCCGACGTATAAATAATAAATACAGAAGACAACAAATATTTTCAAGGCAGTCCCTGAGTTACTGCTCGAGGTGCCCACATTTCATTGATAGGCTCATTGCCGGCATACACACCGACATATGAGATACTCAGATACATACACTTCTCTTCTAAGTGTAGAAAGGACGAAGTAGAGCTACATTCCATGGACGCTTAGATTCCTCGCCGGACTTGTCCGCCTTGTTCTTCTCCTGTGGTTTTGCATCGATAAGATAATAAGAATCATTGTGCAATGCTTTGCTCACAATGAATGGGACTTCCCATGGGGGGGATAACTTGTGCATGCCAGCAGTACGTTGTACCAACCGGAGTACCAGATCACCTTCCCGGAAAACTCGGGGGTTTACTTTCCGGCTATGATAGCGTCAGAGATTTCGCTGATATATGGCGGATCTGGTCAATGCCAATTCTCTCGCTTCTTCCAGTAGATCAACATCATTTTGCCGGGCTTCTTGCACTTTGGCTTCTGTGCATTGGGTGACCCTAGGCGAGTCATGCTCTATGTCGGCTGGTAATACAGCTTCTGCCCCATATACCAGAAAGAACGGTGTATAGCCTATTGATCGATTCAGAGTTGTTCTTAAACTCCATAATACTGCTGGTAGTTCTTCTATCCAGCACCCCGGTGATCTCTGCAGCGGCTCAATGAGCCAGGGTTTTATCCTGGATAATACTAATCCGTTGGATCTCTCCACTTGTCTGTTCGATGTGGGGTGGGCTACCGAGGCAACGTCCGGCCGGATCTTCTTATCTCGGCAGAATCACGCAAATGCTCCTTCAGCAAAATTTGTGCCATTATCTGTTATGATACTGTGAGGATAACCGTATCTCAAGATGATGTCTTTGAGAAATGTCACGACCATAGCTCCATCACATTTTCTTATTGGATTTACTTCAATCCACTTTGTAAATTTATCAACCATGACCAAAATGTGTGTCATATTTCCCCTCGCTGGTTTGAACGGGCCAACCATGTCCAAACACCATACGACAAATGGCCAGGTGATTGGTATGGTCTTGAGCTCCGACATTGGCATATGTGTCTTGGTAGCATACCTCTAACAACCATTGCATTTTCTTACCAAGTCCTCTGCTTGTTCTAAGGCACTTGGCCAGTAGAATCCATGCCGGAAAGCTTTTGCTACCAAGGCTCTGGACAAGGCATGATGCCCACATTCCCCTTGATGTATATCTCGAAGGATGTCAAGCCCTTCTTCCGGGTCAACACATCGCTGGAGGACATTAGTCACACTCCTTTTGTATAGCTCGGAATTGATGATCGTGTATGCCTTTGCTCTCCTCTGAGTTTGCCTGGACAACACCTCCTCAGCGGGTAAGGTTCCATCTTTCAGGAATTGAAATATGGGCAACGCCCAAGTTGGTACAGCTTGCATTGGGAACACATCCTCATCAATTTCCATCTGATCCACCGGCATAACCTCAGCCGGATCATGCTGAACAGTCCCCGGGTCTTGTGAAGCAGTCCCCGGGTTCACCGAGGCAGTCCCCGAGTTTCGCGTACCACCTCCCATGTCAATGTCCATGGGTGCAGCTCCGGACTCCGGATCTTCCAGGACGTAGATTGAGTCGGTTTCTGGGGACGGCCTGATAGATGGTTTTCTGAGGTGTTCTAATGCTACACCCGGTGGAATTGCTTGTCGGGTTGATCCGAGCTTCGACAATATGTCGGCAGCCTCATTTTCCCCCCAGGGTACATGGTGAAATTCGCATCCCTCAAAGTAACCAGATATCTTCTGCACATGGAATCTGTATAATGCCATGTTTGGATCAAGAGCATCCCACAGCCCCGACACTTGCTGGACTACCAAATCCGAGTCTCCAAAGCATTGAATCCGACGTATCCCAATTTCTTTTGCCACTTTGAGCCCATGTACAAGTGCCTCATATTCAGCCACATTATTTGATGCTGCGAAATGGATCTGCAGCACATACTTCAGCTGGTCATTTTTTGGCGGGGTAAGCACAACTCCGGCGCCTAACCCGGTTTTTGTTTTTGACCCATCAAAGTGCATTCTCCAGTAATTCGGATCTGGTAGTGGTGGTTCATATTGCACCTCGGCCCAGTCCAGAAAAAAGTCGGCCACAGCCTGAGACTTGGTTGCTTCTCTTCTGTCATACTGTGGCGCATAGGGGGCTAGTTCAATTGCCCATTTTGCAATTCTGCCACTTGCATCTTTGTTACTCATTATCTCGGATATGGGAGCTTCACATATTACTTTGATGGGGTGCCCCTCAAAATAGTGTTTTACCTTCTTAGCCGACATGTACACACCATATGCCACTTTCTGATAATGCGGATAATTTTGCTTTGATGCGGATAATACCTCGCTTATACAATATACTGGCCTTTGCACTGACTTACCCTCTTCCTCACGCTCTACCACAATTACTGCACTTACAACTCGGTTGGTTGCGGCTATGTAAAGCAACATTGGCTCCTTTGATAGTGGAGAGGCTAACACTAGTGCAGTGGCTAACATTTTCTTTAATTGGATAAAGGCTACATTGGCCTGCGGCGTCCAAATGAACTTGTCCAACTTTTCCATGAGTTGATAGAGAGGCAGTGCCTTTTCTCCCAACCGACATACAAACCGACTTAGCGATGCCAGGAAACCAGTGAACTTCTGGACATTGTTAAGGCACTTCGGCAGTTCCATTCGCTCTATGGCCCAGATTTTAGTTGGATTGACTTCAATACCTCGGCTGGAGACGAGGAATCCGAGTAATTTTCTAGCCGGGACACCGAAGGTACATTTTTCCGGGTTAAGCTTCATCCGGAACCTCCTTAGGTTCGCTAATGTCTGCCTGATATCGTCAAGGAGCGTTTTGCTTTCCTTGGTCTTGATAACAACATCATCCACATACACCTGCACATTTTGACCAATTTGGTCGTGCAAACATTTCTGCATACATCTTTGGTACGTCGCCCCTGCATTATGTAAACCAAATGACATGGTGCGATAGCAATAAGCCCCATACGGGGTGATAAATGTAGTCTTTATTTGATCATCCGGATTCAGGGGTATCTGGTGGAAACCAGAATATGCATCAATGAATGACAACAGTTAACACCCAGCAGTTGAATCTATGACTTGATCTATCCTTGGCAATGGAAATGGATCTTTTGGACATGCCTTATTCAGGTACGTGTAATCGATACACATACGCCAAACCACTGCCACATTCGGATCATCCTTCTTCTTCTCCACCAGCACTGGATTAGATAGCCAATCCGGGTAAAGAACTTCCATGATAAATCCAACTGCTAGTAACTGAGCTATCTCATCTCCAATGACTTTTCTCCTATCTTTGGCAAAGCGGCGGAGAGGTTGCTTCACCGGACTTGCTCCGGGTCTCACATTCAAAGAGTGCTCGGCCAACTCCCTCGGAACACCTTGCAAGTCCTGTGTGGACCAAGCAAAAATATCCCGATTCTCATGGAGGAAGTTGACAAGCTTGCTTTCCTATTTATCATTTAACCCAGCGCCAATTGTTACGGTGCGCTCTGGGAACATATCATCAACAGGCACTTTCTTGGTAACTTTTGTCGCCTGGAACGAAACACTACCATGCGGGTTACTCAGCGCCAGCATATACTGCTGTGCGGACTGAGCCAATGCTGCCACTTCCTGTATCTTTCTTTTCTCTTGCGCAATCACGAGTGACTCGGCTAGGTTAGACCCGGCTGACGCACACTCAATGGAACGTCGGAAATCTCCAGCTATGGTAATTACTCCATTTGGCCCAGGCAACTTCATCTTTAGATAACTGATGTGATAACTTGCCATGAACTTGTTCAGTGCTGGCCTACTGAGTAACGCGTGATACACACTTTCTAAGTTCACCACTTCAAACTCCAAATTCTCAGTTTGGCAGTTATCTCGCGTGCCGAACAATACGTCAACCCGGACTTTGCCTATGGGCTCACAAGAAATGCCTGGCACAATGCCATGGAAAGTCGTTCTGGTAGCCTGGAGCATGTTCTCCGAGATACCCAACTTGCGCATCGTATCCGCATACATGATATTGATGCTACTGCCATTATCTATTAGCACCTTGGAGAATCTCACATTGATATTTGGCCCTATGAATGTTGGGTCCAGCACTAACGCATATGAACCGGGGCTTGGCATAAGCTTGTGGTGATCCTTGATACTCCAGGTGATTTCCTGATCCGACCATGGCATATACCTCATCACTGCGGGCATTACCGCATTCACCTCCATGTGTCGGCGCTGCAAGCTCTTTCTATCTGTTTCCTCTGTGGTAAACACACAGTAACTCTGATGATGCTCTCTATACTCATTCCTTCCCTTGTTTCCGGGGTACCTCTGATCCGATAGATGCTGGTCTTCCACTTGATGCACTTCATCCCTTCTCTCATGGTTGTCATACCTCGGCGGAGGGGGAGGCAACATTAACTGTTGCGTGTTTGCTCCGGAGAGCAATTGCTGCCGGGGTAACTCCTGCCGAGGTTGATCATTTCGAGGTGCCTAAGCATTCCCCGAACCACTTTGTTCTATCTTCCTCATCCACTCACATTGCCGAGTCATGTGACCCGCCGGGTTACTCCGGTTTGGCGTGTGAAATTTACACGGCTGATCCAGCATTGCCTCATAGGTGTACCTTGGACGGTCCTTCTTTTCTTGCCACTGTTTCTTCTGCTCTAGCGTCCAAGTTTTCTTGCCATCATTTCTCGGTGTCCATTGTTGTCCTCCAGTTTTCTGACGTTGGTTGGTTCCTGCACCAGATTGATCTTGATTCACAGCAGCAACTTGTTGCGAACTGTATCGGTAATCCGGTCTGTCATCTCTTCTTTTACCTCGGTAATCATTCCTCCGGGATGACCTGGCTCCATCTCTCTGGTAGTATTCATTGTTTGACTCACTTGGCATTAACCTAGGTTGAGTCGGATCACCCAAGGCATACGAATCAGCGATCCGGATTGTCTCTGCCAATGTACTTGGCATATCCCTTTGAAATCTTTGCCACAACATGCTTGCATATCTGCACCCTTGCACAAACCATGCTATGGCCTGTGACTCAATTACACCCTCACAGGAGTTTCGCACGGTACATCACCGGGTCAGGAACTCCCGGTCTATCTCATTCGGTTTCTGCTTGCACATTGCTAGGGTCTGTGGCCTATTCGGCCTCTGATACGTGCTCGAGAAGTTGCTTACAAACATTTCCTCAAAGTCAATCCAATAGTTAATACTTCCGAGCGGCAAATTCTTTAGCCATACCCTCGTTGGCCCCTCCAACATCTAGGGTACGTATCTCACAGCCCATCTCAAGTTGCCTGTAGCAATCTTTACAGCTTTAGCATAGTTAATCAACCAATCCTCCGGCTTTGTGCTGCCGTCTTATGTCTTAGTGCCTCTGGGTAACTTGAAGTTAGGTACCGGAGGTTCCTTCATGATCCGAGGCCCAAAACACGCAGGACCCGGGGGACCTTGACATTCAATTTGCTCCGACCTATACGGCCGATCCAGTTTTAATTTGGCATTGTCAGGCATCAAATCCCTGCTCCCCAGTCTTGACCCTATCACATGATAGTCCGGCCTTGGGTATCCTGCGTTCACCATTTCCGAATCACCATCATTATATCTGTCTTGCTCTCATGGAGCACCTGTCTGTTGCATACCTCGGCCGGCAGTTTGCTCTTGCCTTGGTATATTCCGCTGCTACGGTTGTCCTGCTCCTGCCGAGTTGCGCTGTCTGGCATGCCGTTTACAGCATTCCCTTGACCGACATTGCCTTGGTCGCGGTTACCTCGACCAGCTTCACCTTGGCTCACACTTCGTCAATCCTCATCTCTCTGCACTTCTTTTCCTTTCCCTGCCCTTGCCGGGTCATACGGGACTATCTGTTTGTTCCTCCTGGCCGATGTTACCACCTCTTCTCTCCTAGGACCACCATGAGGAGATGATGCAGCTCCAGCGGATTTCTTCGGGTTACCCACCACCGAATGAACGATCTTGGAGGCCCTAGCCCTCTCCGGGTTAGCCCTGAGTAATTCCTCATTTTGCCTGTTCGTGATCCGAACCAACTCATTGACCCTATCTTGCTGTCTCTGACGGGCTTCACCCGTCAGACCCTCTAACTCGGACGCAGCTACATCTGCTGCTCTGAGGTTTTTTGCCGGGGTACTATACTTCGGCATCTCCACGGATAAATAGTTCTCTAACTCCTCAATCCTAGTATCACCCTCTTTGTTCATTTCACTCATGAGGTTTCTCCCCTTTACTTTTACAACATCTACCTTATTTGCCTTTGCATACTCACGCAGTGTCATGTTCAACGACTGCTGAGCCGCGGCTATCTTTTTCGCACCCTCTAGTATTTTTTGCCTAGTCTCCTCTAGCTCGGCCTGTGCCTGAGCTGGATCTACCGCTGCTGCTACTGGGTTTGCCAAGCTATCCATCGCTTGCTGCAGCACATTCTCTGGCCTCTCTAGTGGAGGACCTCTACTTTTCCTCGGTGCCTTAGGCGTTACCTCCGGATCTGGCGCCGGATCCTTGCTTGCGCCAGCGCCAGGCGTAGTCATCATTACCTCGGCACGGTCTGGGGAGCGAGTGATACGCGCCCCGTGAACCACGCTCAGGGGTGGCTCGCCTCCTTCGACGATGTGCCGCGGGTGAACGCACGACACATCGACAACAACATAGATCTTGTGCTCGCCGAGCTTGACGAAGAGACCGTTGCGTGGAAGAGGACGCTTGCCGAAGCAGCTAGCGTTGTCGCTGACAAAGCCCAGCGCTCCAAAGCACTGAACGAGCCCAGATACGATGCATTCGCTGGTGCCGATGAGGTTTCCCGTCCGGATCTTCACCCCTGCTAGCGCCGCAAGCCCCACGGTGGGCGCCAACTATCGTGGTGGTGTCACGGCACATGCCATGGATAGGCTAAAGGTGGGGACTAAATGCACTAGGGGAATCCAGGGAGGGATAGTGTGGTGATTCCACACACAGTAGCTTTGTATTTGATTCACTTCCACAGATTACAAGTGCTCCTCGAGCTGTATTGGGGAGAGGAGGAAGAAGGGACTCTCTTACTCTCACCGCTAGCTAGTTCTCAGGAACACACACAACTCTCTAGAGCTCAATCAGTTTAAGACCAACCTCTTCTATAGAGGCCCTAGCCCTCCTTATATAGGGGTGGCTAGGTCTCCAATTAGGGCATACGTGGAGGCATATTCCAAGGAATATGCCGGAATATGCCTCCTCCCAAAATAGTAAGCCGACCGGGTCACTTTAACCCAACGTCATCCATGCAGAGGCTACGTGAGCCTCTGCGGCTCCCACGTCATCCGACACAGGCTTCGTCACTTTGTCGGCCACGCCTCGGTGGTCCTGGCCTCTGTCCGCTTCGCTCACGCTCTGCGTACAGTGGTCACCCTTTGACCAGCGAGATACCTTCCTTCTCTTGTAAGCTTGATATAACCCGGATCGTACCTAGTAGATCCGGCCATACCTATACCTGCATACAAGTTAGATATATCTCACCGACTAACGATATAAGTAGGCTGAGACCTAGTTAGGTGGACATCCCCTAGTCCGGGTTACCCCGTGATTCGGCATGCCTTGAGGTGACTCGGCCAACACATGCTTTGACCTTGCCGTACCTCGGCTAACTCGGCCTTTACACCCCGGCGTGACCCTACCCAGGGGTATCCCCCCAACACCTAGCTAGCTGCTAGACATGGCGAGAGAGAGGGAGGTGGTCTGCTAGGGTGAGGGCTTGGTCGGCCGGTGAGTTGGTGCTCGACATGGCTTGGCCTTGCCACTAGGGGGTAGGAGATGGGGTAGTTAGGTCTTGGTTAGATCATTTGGAGACAGTGGGAGAAAATGGGGGTCAAATGGGGGCAAAACCCTATAGTAAACAGTGAGCTATAATTAGAGTTTAAACCCTGCCTGCCAAGTGTTTGATGAAATGGCCGCAAGATCTTTCTTTTTGAATTCTGCAAAGATTTTTGGTGGGTGTGCTAGTACTAAGCTTGAGACTCTGTGGGTGCTTGGGTTTTGAAAATGGAGCTTGTTTGAGTGGTTTTTGAATTAGTGGGATCTTCCCCTATGAAATAGATTCAATTTTCAAATGTCAATTAAATTTAGTGTTTGAAAGTTTTTGGTAGATCACAAAGTGGGCCTTGGTACCTCATTATGTGTACTAGCAAGGGGTGCAAAGACCCATCATTGTTTCTGTTAGGTTTTGAGTACTAGGAATAGCCAAAGTAGGCATGATAGTTAATTTGGCAAAAATGACCATTCACTTCATTTATTTATTTTGGGTTGTTTTTCTTTGGGATTTGTTTGGGAATGATTTAGATGATGTTTATTTCACCTAAGAATCATTTTACAATCAATGGATCACAGAACCATGGCAATTTAATACAACTCCTATTTTAAATGCACATACACATGAATGCTTTCATATTTTTAATTGGAAAAGTTTTTGTTAACCCTAATTTTGCTGATTTGGACCTTAATAACCTTGGATTAAAGTTTTGGGATGTTACAAACCTTCCCCCCTTAAACAAAATCTCGTCCCGAGATTTACAAAGAACACTAGGAACTAAAGAGATCTGGGAACTCTATCCTAATGTAATCTTCGCGCTCCCAAGTGGCTTCCTCCTCGGTATGGTTGCTCCATTGAATCTTGAGAAACTTGATACTCCTAGTCCTGGTGGTTCTGTAAGCTTCTTCCAAGATACGGATGGGCACTTCACGATATGTCAGGTCATTGTTGATCTCCACAGCTCTGTGATTGATGTTCTTGAAAACTTTAGTCTTCTCCGGCACTTCCAAGCATTTGCGAAGTAACGAGATATGGAACACATTGTGGATGGCTGACATCTCTTCAGGTAGTTCCAGTTGATACGATACTTCTCTTTGACGGTTCAGAATCTTGAAGGGCCCGATATATCTGGGGCTAACTTTCCTTTCAGACTAAAGTGTTGGGTTCCTTTCAATGGTGAAACCTTGAGATATACAAAATCTCTGACATTGAAAGTCAGGTCTCTCCTTCTCTTGTTAGCATAACTCTTTTGTCTAGATTGGGCGGTCTTGAGGTGCTCACGGACTTTGTGAACTTTCTCTTCGGCTTCTCGGAGAATGTCGGGTCCAAAAATCTGACTCTCTCCTACTTGTGACCAATTCAAAGGGATACTGCACTTTCTTCCATATAGGAATTCAAATGGTGCCATCTGCAAACTAGCTTGATAACTGTTGTTATATGAGAATTCTGCGAAAGGCAGGCAGTCTTCCCATTTTGATCCGTACTCTAACACACAAGCTCTGAGCATATCTCTAAGATTTGGTTGACTCTCTCAGTCTGTCCATCAGTTTGCGGGTGATAAGCGGTGCTGAAGTTCAACTTGGTGCCTAATCCTTCCTGAACTTTCTGCCAAAATCTCGAGGTAAACTAGGTTCCTCGATCTGATATGATGGTCTTGGGGGTTCCATGCAGACTAACAATCCTAGCAATGTAATGCTCTGCTAGCTTCGCACTTTGGTAGGTAGTCTTGACAGGTATGAAGTGAGCTACCTTGGACAGTCTATCAACTATGACCTAGATTGAGTCATTTCCCCTACTGGAAGTAGGCAAACCGGTGATAAAGTCCATTCCGACAGAATCCCATTTCCATTCCGGAATCTGCAATGGTTGAAACAGTCCTGCAGGTCTCTGGTTCTCTGCTTTGACTCTTTGACAAATGTCACACTTGGCGATGTAGCTTCCGATTTCCCTCTTCATCTTGTGCCACCAAAATTGCTCTTTCAAATCTTGATACATCTTCGTTCCTCCGGGGTGGATAGAATAAAGAGTATCATGAGCTTCCTTCATGATAACTTGCTTCAGCTCCGAATCTGCTGGCGCACAGATACGTCCTTTGTACCACAGTACTCCTTCTTCGTCTTCAGTAAATCCAGGTACCTTTCCTGTACCAATACGTCATTTCATTTTGTCGATACTTTCATTCCCCTTCTGGGCTTCCTTGATTTGGCTAATCAAAGTGGGCTGAAGTTCAATGCTAGCTAAGAATCCTTTGCTAACTAACTTAGTCCTGACCTGCTCCAACTCCTCATACAAACTTGGTTGCTTCTCCTTGATCATGGTGTTTAGCCTATATGGCAATCTGCTAAGAGCATCCGCTACCACATTGGCTTTGCCGGGGTGATAGCGAATGTCAAGGTCATAATCCTTGATTAACTCTATCCATCTCCTTTGCCTCATATTCAGCTCCTTCTGAGTGAAAATATACTTCAAGCTCTTGTGATCTGAGTAAATCTCACAGCGATTACCCATCAAAATAATGACGCCATGTCTTCAAGGCCAAAACTACGGCTGCTAATTCAAGATCATGGGTCGGATAGTTCTGCTCATGCTGCTTCAGTTGTCGAGACAGATACGCGATGACTTTGCCTTCTTGCATCAATACACATCCTAGACCAATCTTGGATGCATCACAATACACATCAAACGGCTTCTTGATGTCTGGCATGACCAATATTTGGGCTGATATCAATCTCTTCTTCAGCTCCTGGAAACTGGTTTCACACTTGTCTGTCCATTCAAACTTCTTGTCCTTCTTCAACAATTGGGTCATGGGTCTGGCGATGCTCGAGAATCCTTCTACGAACTTGCGATAGTATCCCGCTAATCCGAGAAATGCACGGACTTGGGTTTGAGTGGTTGGGGCTTCCCATTCTTCGACATCTTTGATCTTGGCGGGATCAACAGAGACTCCTCCGGCAGACACAATATGTCCTAGGAATCCTACTTCTTTCAGCCAAAACTCACACTTGCTGAACTTGGCATATAATTGATGCTCTCTCAGGGTTTCTAGGATGATTCTCAGATGTTGCTCATGCTCTTCTTCTGACTTGGAGTAGATAAGGATGTCGTCGATAAACACAACTACAAACTTATCTAGGAAATTCATAAAGATCTTATTCATGAGATTCATGAAATAAGAAGGGGCATTGGTTAATCCAAAAGACATAACCGTATACTCATATAAACCATAGCGAGTGGTAAAGGCGGTCTTCGGAATATCCGTTGCACGAATCTTAAGTTGGTGATAACCAGTCCTAAGATCAATCTTTGAGAATACCTGGGCTCTAGTCAATTGATCAAATAGATCCTCTATCTTTGGCAAGGGGTACTTATTCTTGATGGTGACGTCATTCTACTTTCTGTAATCTGTACATAGACGTTGCCGCCATCTTTCTTGTCAACGAATAACACTGGTGATCTCCATGGCGAGGCGCTTGGCTGAATCAAGCCTTTTTCTAACATAGAATCCAACTGCTTCTTCAGTTCCACTAACTCTGAGGGGTTCATGCTATAGGGTCTCTGAGCTATGGGTCCGGTTCCGGGGATTAGTTCGATAATGAACTCAATATCCCTATCCAGGGGCATACCTGGCAATTCATCTGGGAATACATCGGGGTATTCACAGACTACTCTAACTTGGTCTATGGTGGGTAGGGCTAGACTCTTGTTGCACTTGAATTGGCGGGGTAAGGTTTCAGATATATATGCTCTACTGTTACTCCAGAACTACTGGTCATGGTGATGGTTTTCTTAGCACAGTCTATCAGCCCTTTATGCCTTGACATCCAGTCCATACCTAGTACTACTTCCAATCCTTTGGTTCCCAGTACAATTAGGTTGGCATAAAAATCTATCCCATGTATTCTGATAGGCACAACTTTGCAAATTTTTCTAGCTTTTGTAGTTGATCTGGGGATTTGAACTATCATGACATGCTTCAAGTTGGTTGGGTGAATCTTACTAGTGCATGAAAATTCTTCGGTGACAAATGAATGCGATGCTCCCAAATCAAACAATACCCTTGCTAAAACTGAGTTGACAGAAAACATACCCAGCACTACATCTGGTGCTTCTTGGGATTCTTCGGTGTTCATGTGGAAGAGACGACCGTTGCGGTTGTGAGGGTTCCCTAGGGCAAATCTTCTCCCTGGTTGAACACGACGCTGCTGTTGAGCTGGGGCATTCACAGTGGCATTGGCGGCAGTCTTCTTGGACACTCATTGGAGTAGTGACCCTTCACTGCACACTCGAAACAAGTGATTTGGGACTTGTCCTTGGCTGCGACAGGCACAACATTGCTGTCAGTTCTGGGTGCATTGTTGTTGTTGTTGTTCTTGGGAGGTGCACGGTTGAAATTGTTGGCATTGCCGGAGTTGTGGTTGTTTCCTCCGGACTTCACATTGCCCCCGCTACAGTTGGGGTAGCTTGGGCGAGACATTGGGGGTCGATTGTTCCTTGGTGCATATCCTGATGAGGGGTTGGGACGGTAATTCTGGTGACTGCTGGATCCCGATTGCTGGATCATACGACGTTTGCAGTTTTCGTTTGCCTGGTTAATCTTCCCTTCCATCTGAATGGCAGAGTCGACTAGCTCTTCGAGATCCTTGAAACGGATGTTGACGAGGACAGTCTGCATCTCATCATGCAGTCCGTTCAAGAATCACTCCTTCTTCTTTGCCTCCGTGTTGATCTCGTCAGGTGCATACCTGGCAAGTGACAGGAATCTGTCATGGTACTCCACCACAGTCATTCTTCCTTGCTTCAACTCTCGGAACTCATCCCTCATTCGGGTGACTAGACCTTGCGGCACGTGGGTGCGGCTGAACTTGACTTTGAATGCTTCCCATGTCATAACTTGACCATGGTTCATCAGGCGGATACTGTTCCACCACGCTCTTGCATCTCCCGCAGATAGTGGGTGGCGAAGAGAACTTTCTCATTGTCATCAACTCTGGCTACCTCCAAGTTATTCTCCATCGTCTGCAACCAGTCATCAGCATCTAATGGGTTTTCTGACGTGCTAAAGATTGGGGGATTTGTATTCTAGGAGTTTTTAAGCTTGGATCCTTGATGATCCTGATTTCCATGCCCTTGGTTGTTGAGAGCCATCTGGGCGATCTGCTGCAGTGTTGCTAAGTTGGCTTGATGTTCTGCCCTGCTTGCTTCACGGTCTGCGATGAGATTCTGCAAGATCTGTATCATTGGGTCTTGCGACGAGCTGCTCCCTCCTTGGTTTCCACGAGTCATCTGAAGATTGAGGTAGATACAGAGGTAAGAGGGAAATTCTAAGGTTCATGGTTTTGGTTTCAAATCTAAAACTTTGAGTTAGACTCAGGTTTTTCAACTAACTCCATTTCATTCATGCAAACAAGCACACGATACAACACACACCACAACAATCAAAAGAAAACAGATGGTTTGAAGAACCATTCTGTAATCTACGATACAGTGGGACCGATACATCTCATGCTACGACAGTGCTCTAGTGCATCTACTCATCGTCGATGAAGTCGGAGTCCTCATCGTTAGTGTAGAAGTCCATGGCATCCTCCTCCAGAAAGTCATCATCATTGCTGAGGTAAGAATCCATGTCCCCCTGGATCTCTTCACCCTCATCTTCCTCTTCTTTTGCTGCAAGCTGAGCTTCCTGCTCCTTGATGGTCTTCTCGAGGTCGGCCACCTTCTTGCAAAGACGGGCGATGGTGCGATCCTTCTTTGCACGCTGGCGGCAAAGAGACTGGCGATCCTAGACGAGTAGTGCGAAAGTCTGGGCCTTCTGGTCGGCAATGGCACGGTTCTGGTTGGCTAACTCTCTAGCATTGTCCAGTTCCTACTGTCTATCGTGCAGCAAGAAGTCAAGATTCTCCACTTGATGCCTCAACTCTGGGTGACTTGGCATCTCCATCGGCATTCCCATGAAGTCACGTCTTGCATAGTGAGCAAAACGGGTTCCCTGGAGTTGGTTTACACTGAGGGCTCATAGACGTGCGAGAGCTTCATGCATTGCCCTAGCTAATCCATCTAGCCAGTTGTTCTCTCTCACGGAGAACTGGATTCTCCCGGATGTTGGTGCTTCGATGCTTCCTCTAAGATCAGCGGTGACTAGCCACTGTAAGTCTCCTCCTAGGGGTCCTAGAAGTTGAGCTCCAAGAAACTCTGGATGTGGGCGTCCCAGTAACTCTAACAGTGAATCCAGATCCCTCTCGAAGATCAGTTGACCTCCGTTTCCCAACTGGTAGAACTTGCTGAACTGAGTCTCCATCTACAAGAATTAAGGACGAGGAAATTAGTGAAGTGATCAAGTGTGTCAAATTTTAAGTAGTAAAGTAAAAATTTTGAGGAACATGAATTTTTGAGAAAGAATGAATTCCCACGGATAAGAGAGGGAATAGTTTTTCGTAAATACTCACTTTGGTTTGGAAATTAAGTTTTTGTTTGGACGTCCATTCTAACTAGGGTCTCCTACGGTCAGGATGGCTCTGATACCAACTTGTCAACACCCGGATTTTTAATCCCAGTTGCCCGTTATGCCATACCTCGCAATCCCAGGATTACCATTTTTGCGAGACATAATGGATTGGATATCACCGTACATCATCCATTGCAAACCATACATAAGGTCTTACACAAATAAGGATCTTATGATCCAGTCTTAATAAAACAAGCAGTAGAATAAAAGATAAGCGTAGCGGTGGGGTCCATCTTCAGGGGCACAGGCAATGCTGACGAAGGCATATAGTCCTAGTTATCATAGCCATCCTGTTGGCCATCATCTTGGTAGTCTCCTTCATAGTCTGGCCATGAGAATAGCCAGGGACAAAAGCCATGAGTACTCTTTAATTACTCGCAAACTACCACTAACAAGTAGTATAGTGCTAAGTTAAAGTTCTAAATCTAAGTTTAACTATAAAGTTAAGTTTGAAACCTAAGCTGAGTTCTGAAGCAAAGAAAGATAAAATAAAGTTCTAGAATCACTTAAGTTGGGAAGCTATTGTCATAAACACAACCCTGTTGTGGTCAAGTCAAGATTCATCATTCCTTTCATAAATTATTTTGAAAACATCTGACAACGAAACAGTATGGCCATTCCAACTATCCATAACCGCGGACGCGACTATTCGAATAGTTTGACACTCTGCAGAGGTGGTACACTTTCACCACAAGATTCGATACATCTATCAGGGATAACCCTAAATCATCATACTTAGTATGCATATAATCAAACATAACCTTTCCTTTACACACCCTAGTATAAGCACCTCTCCTATGAGCATGGCCTCCCAACCATGACCATCAGTCATCTTGGGCACTGCATAGGTGGACAACATTGAGAGGTAGCCTCAGCTCAGACCTCTCTCGCGAGGGAACTAATACTAATGCATATAAACTTCCGGCTAAGCCTTACCCAATTCAGGTATTGTGGTTTTACGGTAAATTTGGAATGGTATTGCATCCGAATCCAACCATCAGTTTTATAAAAGGGTTAAGGCTCATGCCTCAACATTTTCATCGTCATAAACCATTTGTGTTTCTCAACACATGTCAAAACATCTCAATAGAATGACTCATCATTCCAAGGTTTTCATAATTCATTTTCACCAAGTGTTCCCATCTAAAGTGACTCAAGTTTTTATTTACTCTAAACTACTAAGTTAAGAGTGCTCACTAAGGTGGAAAGATGGGATCAATATCATGCCATAGAATGACATCTAAAGGTTTCTAAATAGGTCAAGTTTTATACTCTTTATGCTACCTTCAAAACAAGTAAAGAACTTTGGGTAGAGTAAAGGAAGTAAATCTTGAAAATAAGACTTGGGGTAAATACTAGTTAAGGTGGTATAACTCAAGCATGTCTAAAGCATCTTTGCTAAACCATCTAGTTTAATCCTAGCTTACTAATAGTAGCTTGCTAAGTATAATACTTGCAAGTGTTAGCTTGCCTTGGTTGGTGCAGTGGTTGAAGTTTTCTTCTTCTTCTTCTTGGTAGAACTCCTCCTCCTCATAAGCTTGGTCGGTACTATCGTCTATAAATACATACGGAGTACACAATCACCAAATAATACTTAACTAATCCAATTAGCACTCTAAGGCATATAGTTGATGATCTATTATCATCACAACCATCACAAGTTTTATTAAATAGTTTCATTCCTTTTATTTTAGAAAAGTAATTTCTACTCATTGAAAAATTAACTAAGATTTAATATTCACCACTTCAAATATGGGATCATGGGGACACATGTCATCACCACATATTCTAACATGTGGGAATGTGATTTAAGGGTTGGATCATAATTACTTTGGTTTAAGTTCATTATTTAATGATTTAAAGTGACTAGAAATTCCTATATACCATTATTTTGGTACTAGTCCAAAGTCACTGCATGTAACCCCTAATATTATTACATATTCAGATAGGTATGGTGAAATGTGATTTTTGAGAGTTGGAATCAACTCAAAAGCTAACTTGGTTGATTTTATAAAAATGTTACAAGTTGCAAATGCTTCTGTTTTGTTATTTTTACTAGGAGAGATCTCTAATTCTAATTGAATTAAGTGCAACGGGCTTGGGTAGATCTTTTCAGTAGATTTCCAACAAAATTGGATTCACTCCATTTGGATTTGTGAATCTCTCTGAATTGATTTTCAAACTAGGGGACAGAACTAAGTTTAAACTAAAAAGAAAAATCCTAATTCAAACTAACTGGGTCGCGCGAGAATGCTAACAGGCCGGCCCAGTGTCACTCCGCAGCGCGGTGCTCAGCTGACAGGAGGGGTACCGGTCAGCGGCTCATAACGCGCGAAGCGGTACGTGCGATATGAGGCGTTGGATTAGAACGGGGATCAACAGCTGGGGATCGTCGTCGACGACGAACTGGTCGCTGGCGAACTCTAACCCTAGCAGCTCGGTAGGGTGCATAGGGGGCGTACCAGGGCTCCAGCGACGACGGCGAGGCGGGCAAACGAACTGGTGGTCGACGGCGAGCTCAGGGACGGCCGAGGCAGCTCCGGGTGTGGTCGCAATCAGTGGCGCCCTTCTCCTCTAGAGGCGGCCTTCTCCGGTGCAATTCTGGCGAACTGCTGCTCGCCTTGCTCCGACTAGAGGTGTGGGACGGTCAGTGAGGTGAGCGGAGGTGAGTGGTGTGCTGCAAATGGCTGGGGGTGCCCTCCTTTTATAGGCTCGACGACGGGACAACACGACATGGCCAGGCGATGGTGGCGACATGGCTACGGGCTGCTAGCGGCATGGCTATGAGCGGCGATCGACGTGTGGTCTCCTGGCGGTGCTCTAGGGCTTTAATACGGGCTTAGGGGCGGTGGTATGCGATCGGGCGGAGATGGCGCTCTAAGCGGCAGAGATGGCGGTGTCCACAGTGAGCGGTGGCTGTGAGGCATTGGGCGGCGAACGGGCGTGTCTGGCGTGTCCCTGGGGTCACGGCAGAGCAGTGGGGGCGGGCTATGGTCAAGCGGCGGCTTGTGCACGCGTGTCAGGCGTGACGCTCTAGCGCATGCTCGACATGGCTCAGTTGCTCTGGGCGCGGCGGTTTGGCGGTGGTCCATGGTCTGGCCTGGCTCGGGGAGGGGACAGAGGGTGGCGGTGAGGTCCTGGCTAGCTGCTAGACATGGCGAGAGAGAGAGAGGTGGTCTGCTGGTGACGAGGGTTTAACTCATCAATGCCCATTGTTATGGCCTTGGGTTTTGGAGAAGGAGGGAGCGCTGGAGACATCTATCGGCTAGCAAACAAGCACACAGGGGACTCAAAGATTTACCCAGGTTCAGGCCTCGTAGAGGTCCCTACTCCTGCTTGTCTGCTCGTGGAATTATCAAAGGAATCGAGGATTACAATGGTGCGCAGATGCAATCTGGCAAGTGTTGTGGAAACTAGGGTTGCGTGTGTCCTCCTCGCCGCCCCCTCCTAGCCTTTATATAGATAGGCTAGGTCTTGGGTAGCAGGTCGAGTCCATTACAAGTTAGGGTTTTCCCCTTCAAACTTTCTATCTTTAGCTTCTTCTTGTTCTTCAAGCAATCGAGAGTCCGTAGGTTACTCGAGTCCTTCATTTGGGCCTTGGAGACACCGTGGGCCTTTACATATTTAGGCCGTATATACCAAGCTCGAGTACCTGTAGGGTATACCCATGTCAATAGCCCCCGAGTGTCCAGTGGAATCGCAGATTCGACTGGAGACTTTATGAAGTCTTTCAAGGGCATGACTGAGTACATTTTTCGACTCTTTTGTCCGTGTCATAGGGATTGTTGGTGTGCGTGCCTGATTTTAACCGATGTATTGGTATCAGTTAACTACCTTAGGGTAAAACAACGCCACCTACTCAAACTTGAGTCCCCAGACTCGAATCCGGAAAAGTGCTGGTGTAATTCGACTCAAGCCACGGAGGTCTTACAGGAGTCGAATTCCAGTATATGGATGTGAGCACTCGATGCGTCCGTCAAGGCATATTCATCGTACCTGCAGGCACGAATATATTTCTGGTAGTGCATAGCAAATGCGTTGCCAGGCCTTATTCAGGTCTTACCTTCACGCTGTAAGCGCGGCATCCGAAATTTTATCATCGCGGAGACGATTCGGGTGACCCAGGAGACGCAGTCTCTTTGTAGGGAAATGAGGCGGTGTCGCCATAAACTTCAAGTGTGGATGTTATCAACACACAGTACTTAGTACAAATAATCATAGGGTGCGCGACCAGCGGTCCCTATGGGAGTAGCCCCCGAGTGCCTGGTTGAGTCAAAGATTTAGGCAGGGACTAAAGAACTTTTGCGACTGCTGTCGTCTTCTGTTTGCTTGTTTCAGTCGAATTTTCTTCCAGCGGTCCCTATGGGAGTAACCCATGTCCATAGTCGAGCCATGCTTTGAGTGGTTGGGTTTTCTTTGATTATCCATGTTCCTGAAAAAAAATCGTAGGGTGCGCGACCAGTGCTCCCTATGGGAGTAGCCCCCGAGTGCTTGGTGGAGTCGAAGACTCGAGCAAGGACTAAAGTAGTCGAAGTCGTTTGTTGCGTAGCTTTTGATGATGTTAGTGCTGACGGTTTCATGACCTTAGTTGCCCGCGTGAGCGAGTTTGATGGGACGTGACGAGCAGTGGGCTCTACTATCTGACTTTGATTTGACTGGGCGTGCGTAATCTTTATTTTAATTGTGCCTCCTCGATTTCCACACGTAATGGGAGTAGTGGGGGACGGTTCGTGTTTTAGCTCCTCCATGTGTCGAGCAGGATGAACGCCACGCGTCCAGTAGGGTTTTTCCGAGCCGTTGGATTGCATCTTCCAGAGGTTAAGTAGTGGCGCTGCGACGGTAAAATTCACATCTGCTTTCGCTCATCCTGTGCCTTCATCACCATTGTCGTTGCTCCCCTGCTTTCTCTGCTCTCTTTTCCTCCGTGGCGCTGGACCAGCTCCGTGCATTTCCCAGCTACTTTCTCCGGTCGCATCACCGCCATGCAATGGGGAAGAAGAAGGGAGGTGCTGCGGCCGATTCCGCGGCTACCGCTGCTGCGGTGAAGAAGAAGGGCGGCTCCGCCGCTGCGGGCACCAGCACCGCCGCCGGCGGGAAGAAGAAGGGCACGGGCACCCGTGTCACGAATGGTGCGTGGCGTCCCTCCATCATCAAGTCCTCTGATCTTCGTCTTCTTCGCCAAGACGGAGTGCTGTCTGACGCAGTCGCCGACGCACGCGTCCCCGGCGGTGAGATAATTCCTTCTCCTCCCGCTGGTTTTCAAGTGTTGTTTTTGGCATTCATCATTCGCGGCCTCTCGTTTCCCCTTCATCCTTTTTTAGGGGCCTCCTTTGTTTCTACGGGCTTCAGCTCCATCAGCTGTCCCCGAACTCTATCCTCCACATCTCTTGCTTCATCACCCTCTGCGAGTGCTGGCTCGGAATCGAGCCGCACTTCGGCCTCTTCAAGCGCCTCTTCAAGTTGAAGTGCCAATCTGCTTCTGGCTCCTTAGTCTATGATGTAGGTGGTTGCGGAATTCACGTCGACCCATCCGCCACCTATTTCGACATCAAGCTCACAGCGTATGTCCAAGGGTGGAGGGACAAGTGGTTCTATGTCCACGATGAGAAGGCTGACGGGGAGCACTTCGGACTCGCACCTTTTGATCCGGCGATGCCGTGCACGAGGAGGCGCTCCTGGAAAAATGTAGTCATGCCTGGCGAGTCTGCAGAGACAGATGTGCTGTACGAGCGCGTCTGCAATCTCGAGAGTCGCGTCGGCAAAGAGGAGGGAGGTTGCACCCCCATTCGTACGTGGTTGCACCGTCGCGTCCAGCCCCTGCAGGCCAGAGTCCACCCCATGTTTCAGTGGACTGGCGCTGACGATGCCACTCGCGTGTCTGCCGATGGCATGTCCACGAGTGAGCTGGACAAAAGGGTTCGACTGGTCACCAAGTACACCGTCAAGGATGTGCTCCCTAGTGAGCCAGTTCTTCCTCCATTTGATGTTGCTAACCCTCCTTCCGAGGTATAGTTGTGCTACGCAGTAGCTTAGTTTGTTGATTGCTTCTCTGCTGTTTCTTATCTTTGTGCTAATTTTGTTGTCTGTATGCATGATTGGGCGGTGTCACCCTGTATGCCCCCTCTTCCTGAGGGGATTATCCCTCGTGAAGCCTTGGAAGAGGACGAGTCGGAGTCGACTGTCCCATCTGATGTGGAGGAGGAAGCCCCCGAGTCCGGTAGTCTGGATACTCGCAAGCGTTCTCGCAGCAAGGATTCCGATGCGTCGTCTCCTTCGACTCCAGAAGGTGCTGGTGTTCGCGCGGAGTTGCCGATCCCTGCTATTCCTGTGAGCGCCATGGCACCATCCTCTCGCAAGAAGATGTGACTGCCCAAGGAGTCCTCATCAGAGTCGGGGGAGCCCACTTTTGACTTTGACAAGTTTGATTGGTTTCTAGTTTGTTTGTTCTTCTCTGATTTGCCCTTGTTAGTTTGTCTCTGGATTTGCCTTTTCTTGATGTGGATTTTGTCTTGCAGTCAAGAGGCGTCGTCATATTCTGGCGACGTCCAATTCTTGAAAGAATCAGGAGTCGCGACCTCAAGGGCCAAGAAAGAGGTCGAGCGTGCTCCTTCCCCTCCATTGGCGGCCCACTCCGGGCACAACTCTTCCAGCTCTCCGCATGAAGGGGAGCATCGAATGGTTGCCCGGATGACGGTACAGCAGACAACTTCGGAGTCATTGGAGGATCATGTAAGCGTAGATTTTCTTCTTTTCGTGTTGCAGTCGATGGTATCTATTGCTTCTGCTGATCCTTTTGTTGTGCGATAGCTCCTTGTGAAGGAAGCCGCTCACTTGAAGGAGCAAGTACTTGCGATGGGCCGCCAGCATGCAATGCTGGAGACGCGTCATCGCGTGGTCGAAAGTAAGTGTTCTTCACTTTTTCGTCTTCTCCTTTTTATATAGTCGACTGATAGTCAATCCTTTTTGTTTTGCAGCGGAACATAATGCCCTTCTGCGCAACGCTGCCACCATGGAGAAAACACTTGCCGCGGCTGTGAAGGGTCACGATGAGACAATCGCGGCGCGTGACGAGGCGCAAAGGCGCGAAGAGGATCTGCGTGCCTCCTTCGCAGACAGGGAGAAGTTGTTCGAAGAACAGCTTTTCTCGATTGCCAAGGCCCTCTCAGGTACTTTGCTTTAGGATGTCATCATCTTTCTCTGTTCGATTTTTGCCGTTGGCGCTGATGTTTTGTCCATGTATGGGTTTGTGTACAGATGCTGGTGATTTGAGCTTTGACCCTCAGGCCCTCCATCGTGATGATGCGGGTGCACTTTCAGCAGTCGAGGACCGCAGCGCCGCCGTTCAGCATATGCTCTCCAAGGCCAAGGGCGTGCTCAGTCGCCTCCGGGAGGAGTTGGTGCCCAAGGCGGAGCTGATCGAGAACATGAATGAGCTGGTGGAGTCTCTCGCCCGGGGTGTTCTTGCATCCTTCAAGAACTCTCTTCGTGCGGCTGGCACGTCCATGTCACTAGCCATGGTGTAGGCCCACGGAGTTGAGATTGACCCTGCAGCGGTTTCGAAGGCAATGCCCATTAGCGCGGACGGCCAGCAGGTAGTCTTTTCTCCCTTCGCGACTGCCTGTGGCAAATATGGGCCGTAGCTGATTAGCACCGTTGCGAAGTACTCTGAGGAGCTGCAGCGAGCCAAAAAGGCGGCAAAGGCTGCAGCATCAGGGGCTGGCGGAAAGTCAGTGGCATCTGACACTGCCACGGAGTCGATGAGGCCCCCAAAGCCATCGAAGTCGAAGAAGCCAATCGCTCCTCAGTAGTTTTGTAATAGTTAGATTAGTTTATGCCTTTTGTCTAGAACATGCCTTTTGGCGGGTGTATCTGCTGATACTTTTTGCCATTCTTCAATGCACTCGAATCTTTTGTCTGTGTGTCAATTTGATCTTCTTATTCGCTTCTTGCTTGGCTTGTGGTAGGGTACATCAAGTGATCCTTTGAGGGACCCTCAGGACTCACGGCCCCTTGATGATACATTGGCGCCGTCGCGCTCCAGGGTGGATGAGTTGTCGCTGCTTTCGTGACCGCGTAAAGCAGTTAGAGCATGAATTGCCCATGCTCCGCGGTAACGCGGATGTATGGAAGTCAAAGGCAGAGAAGGCCGCCGCCCGAGAACAGTATCTTCTTGGCGAGGTGACGCAGCTGGGCGACCAATTCAACTGTTAGTTTGCTTGCTCTTATCTTTTCCTTGTAGTCATTCGCGATGGTGCGCTGTTCTTATGCTTCTGTTTTGGCTTCGTATAGTTGTCAGCGCGCGTCATCCGCAAGATGAGAAGGAGAGAATTTCCATTCGTATGCATGATCTAACCCAGGAGCAACTTCAAGAGAGTGGGTACTTCTAGGTAGATTATGATCGTGCGATTGCGCTGGCGACCCTGCAGGATCGTGCGTCGCGAGTGATGCACTTTCTAAAGAAGTCGCAGTCATGCTTGAAGAACATTTGTCGGACGATGTTTCCGCTGGATGTTACTCCGTCAAGCCTGCTGGCCCTCCTCGCCAAATTTCAAGACCTGGCCGCGGTTCGCGAGTGTGTGAGGCAATAGTTGGTGGCTGGTGCCAAGGCCGCCCTATCGCTGGTGCGACTACATAGGCCTGACGTAGATGTTGCAGCAATTACGGCTGGGCCGCCTGCGCCACCAGCAGGTTCTGCCTGGAATATGGTGCCGCACTACCAGGATGTGGATCGCCCAGCAGAAGAGATCATCGACTTCTTTGAGGAACAAACCAATGTTCTCTTGCTGCAGTAGTAGCTTAGTTTGTATCCTGCACATAAGTGTACCCGTGTTGTAAAGTTCATATAAATGTTGTATATAATTTATTGTCGAATATGTATAAAGAGCTTGCTAGCGTGTGAGTGTGTTGCACTATGCGACTCCTTTTCTTTAGCCTGGCCATGCATTTTATCTCAGTCTCTTGTCAACCTGTTAGATGCGTTGCAACTGGGTTGATGTTGTGTCAAGGGTTTCGATTGATGTGCCAGCTACTCAGGATATCGCGTTTTAGTTCGTAGAACAGATGTGTGTAGGGTGGCGTAGCCCCCGAGTCGAGAAGTTGCGGAAAAATAAAGGAAGGCACAGAGTTTTGGGGCACTTAGCTTTATTTATTCATGAGATAGTACGAGGTACAATGTGTGGCTAAGTAGCCTTGGCTGAGTGCCTTATTTTGCGATGCAAAAGTAAAAAGACTAAGGGTAGAAGTGTCGCAACTGTGCGACGTTCTAGGGGTTGGAGTATGCGACTCCTGTCTCTAGATCTTGAAGGCGATAGGCGCCACCTGGGATTACTTCTGTAATCATGTGTGGTCCTTCCCAGGGGGATTCGAGCTAGAGGTGTCCTTGCTGCTTTAGTCGCAGGACTAGGTCGCCTTCGACGAAGGATCTGGGGCGTAGCCTCCTACTGTGGTCGTTGCGCAGGTTCTGCTGGTAGATCGTTGATCTTTCCGTGGCGATTTCCCTTGCCTCGTCAAGGAGATCGATGGAGTCTTCGAGTGCGAGGGATGACTCCTGCTCGCTGTAAGCGACCACGCGTGGCGCCTTGTACCGTACCTCGGCGGGCAGCACCACTTCGGCCCCGTGCACCATAAAGAACGGGGTGTAGCCTGTAGCGCTGTTTGGGGTTGTGCGTAGCCTCCAGAGTACTGAATGCAGTTCATCTGGCCAGCAGCCCACGGCTTGTTCGAGTGGCCGGAGGAGTCGCTTCTTGATGCCGCCGCATATAAGCTCGTTCGCCTTTTCAACTTGATTGTTGGTCTGTGGATGTGCTACCGAGGCGTAGCTGATGTTGATTCCCAGACTCTCACAGAATTCTTGGAACTCCTTGGATGTGAAGTTCGTTCCATTGTATGTGATGATGTTGTGTGGCACTCCAAAGCGGAATACGATGGACTCGAAGAACTTGACTGCGCTATGCCCTGATTGATTGGTCACTGGCATGGCTTCTATCCACTTGGTGAATTTGTCGACTGCCACCAGGAGGTAGACGTAACCTCCTCGTAAGGTCTTGGGGAGCTTGCCGACCATGTCGATCCCCCATTGTGCGAAGGGCCAGGCCAATGGGATTGGCCGGAGCTCCGCGCCAGGTGCATGCGGCTTATCCGCAAATCGTTGACACGCGTTGGACTTCTGGACGATGTCTTTGGCGTCACGCATGGCCGTAGGCCAGTAGAACCTAGCTTGCAGAGCTTTGGCCACGAGGGCGCGACTGCCAACATGGTGTCCACAGGTTCCCTCATGGATGTCGAGGAGGACAGCTCTTCCATCAGCTACGGAGACGCATCGCTGGAGTACTCCTGTGATGCTGCATTTGTATAGTTCGCCGTTGATAACGGTGAATGCCTTGGATCGCCGCACGATGTGTCGCGCATTAGTCGGGTCGTCTGGTAGCCGTTTGCTGAGGAGGTAAGTGATGTACGGCTGAGTCCAGGATGATTCTATCATCATGACGCTCATTGGTCCTTTGAGTCCTGTGTCCAGCTCCAGTTCGTCGAGTGCCATTGGCTCATTGGGTGGCGTAGCCCCCGAGTGCGTTGCTGCGCTAGTTTTCTTCTCTGCGGCCTTTGGCTTGATGGAGCATTCACATATGCGCTCGAGAAATACCCCAGGTGGTATGGGGGCACAGATGGAGCCTATGTTGGCGAGTGCGTCCGCCTCTTCATTTTTTTCGCGGCCTACGTGTTGCAGTTCGCAGCCGTCGAAGTCCCCTTCGAGTGTGTCGTAGAGATCGTGGTAGGCGATCATGTTGTCGTTTAGTGCGTCGCACTCATGCATTGTTTGGTTGACGACCAACTTGGAGTCGCCATAGATAATGAGCCTTTTGGCGCCGCAGGCTTTTGCCATCCGCATCCCGTTTAGCAGGGCCTCGTATTCGGCTTCGTTGTTGGAGGCTGTGAACTGCATTCGCAGGATGTATTTTAGTTTGTCCCCTTGAGGTGATGTCAGTATGACACCTGCACCTGCTCCATCCTTCCGTTTAGACCCGTCGAAGTGCATTGTCCAGAGGTAGGACATATCTGGTTTGTCAGGGAGCTGGTTCTCCATCCAGTGCACGAGGAAGTCAGGAAGAACTTGCGACTTGATTGCGTCGCGCTTTTCGTATATAATGTCTCGTGGAGACAATTCTATTCCCCAAAGCGCGACTCGTCCCGTGGCGTCGGGGTTGTTGAGGATATGCCCCAACGGGGCATCGTTAACCACCACGATGGGGTGCTCCTGGAACTAATGGCGCAGTCGCCGGGCGGTCATGAAGACGCTGCACGCCAGCTTCTGGTAGTGTGGGTACCGCTGTTTTGTTGGCGTGAGAACCTCGCTGAGGTAGTAGACTGGGCGCTGTACCCCATGGACTTTGTTTTCCTCGGCTCGTTCGACCACGAGCACTGTGCTGACCACCTGGTTGGTGGCAGAGATATATAGCAACAGCGGTTCCCTTTCTCGTGGGGTCACCAGTACTGGCAAAGTGGATAGCAGGCGCTTGAGGTCTTCGAATGCTTCCTGTGCTTCATTGGTCCACTCGAACTTTTCAGCTTTACGGAGGAATTGGTAGAAGGGCAGTGCTTTTTCACCCATCGGACTGATGAATCGACTGAGGGCCGCGATTTGCCCAGCTAGCTGCCGGAAGCCCCTTATGTTCTTCGGCTTCTCCATGGCCAGTATGGCTTTTATTTTCTTTGGGTTTGCCTCGATTCCTTTGGCAGAGATGAGGTACCCGAGTAGTTGCCCAGATGGCACGCCAAAGGCGCATTTGTCCGGATTGAGCTTCATCCGGTAGCGGTCAAGGTTGGCGAAGGTTTCGCGCAAATCATCGATTAGAGAGGCTTCTTCCTTGGTTTTGATTACTATGTCGTCGACATAGACTTGAATGTTGCGACCAAGTTGTTCCTCGAGGCAAGTCTGCATGCACCGCTGGTAGGTGGCTCCCGCGTTTTTTAGCCCGAAGGGCATTGTGTTGTAGCAGAACACACCGAAGGGCATTGTAAACGCTGTTTTTTCTTGATCTTCCTCCTTCATTCGGATCTGATTATAGCCTGAGTAGGCGTCGAGGAAGCAGAGGCGCTCGCATCCTGCGGTGGAGTCGATGATCTGGTCGATGCGCGGCAGCGGGAAGTGATCCTTTGGGCAGTGCTTATTCAGAGAGGTGAAGTCCACGCACATCCGCGGGATATCCGTGTCCTTTTTTGGTACCAGCACCATGTTGGCGAGCCAAGTGCTTTCCTTGATCTCGCGTATGAATTTGGCATCAAGGAGTGTGTTGATCTCCATTCCGACTGCCTTCGCCCGTGGCTCAGATAATCGCCGGATTGTTTGCTTGACCGGCCTTGCGTCTGGGTTGACGTTGAGTGCGTGCTCGCCGAATTCCCTGGGAACTCCTGGCATGTCCGCAAGACACCAGGAGAAAATTTCCCAGTGCTCATGGAGGAATTCGACGAGCGCGAGTTCCTATGCGGGACTCAAGTTGTTGGCGATGAGGGTCGTTTTGGCGGGATCCGATGGGTGGACCTGCACTTTCTTTGTGTGCACTGATGAGTCAAAAGATAGATCAGGCGAGCTTGGCTGGCTTAGGAGATACAGACTGTTGTCTGTCGACTCCTTTAGTCTTGCGAGTTCTTCCTACATGCCGAAGGACTGGGAAATTCTGTTGAATTCCCTGTCGCAACTGTCGGACCTCTCGAAGCTCCCGTTGACTGTGATGACGCCATTGGGACCTGGCATTTTCATCTGCAGGTAGGCATAATGTGGTATTGCCATAGACCTAACGAACGCGACACGTCCGAGGATGCAGTGGTACTGCGAAGGCCAGTCGACGACCTCAAAGTCGATGCGCTCGCGCCGAAAGTTTTTCGGCGTGCCAAAGATAACGTCGAGGTTGATTTTGCCCAGGGGATATACGCCTTTTCCTGGGACAATTCCGTGGAATGTTGTGTCCGAGGCCTCTAGGCAAGTCAGAGGGATCCTCATTGCTCGCAAGGTACTCGCGAATATAAGGTTGATGCCGCTTCCGCCATCCATGAAGACACGGCTCATGTCGAAGCCTCCGATTTGTGCCTCGAGTACGAGGGGACAATGGCCTGGACGAGGTACTCGAGGCGGATGGTCGCGTTTGTCGAAGGTGATGCATGACTCGCTTCCGCTGAGGTACTCAGTGGTATATGGTGGCGAGTGTGTGGCCAAGTTGACTTGGCGAGTGATGGCCTTCTGCACCCGATTGGAGGGGCGTCCTTTTTGGATCATCATGGTACCCATGGCCCTTGGGTAGGGTTCGCCTCCCTGGTGCTGGTCCGGTGCAGCTGTGTTTGGGGGCATTCCAGGTGGTGGTGGCGGAGCGCCATGTGCCACGGCGCCTGGAGCGGCTCCGTGGCCTCTTTCGACTGTGTTGCGGTTCATCCGAGCTAATCTCTCGTGTAGTTTGAGGAACTTGCGGCAGTCCTTGAGGAGGTGGCTGGACTTCTTCTTTCCATCATGCTTGTCGATGTAGAAGTGCACCGTACATGGCCCAGACAGTTTGTCTTCAATGGATGTTGCGGGTGCTTCATCACGGTCGTGGCGTTGCCACACTTGCGTGGTCTTCCCGGAGTCGCGGTATCCACCGCTACGGTATCCGCTGTTGCAGTTGTTGTCGCGTCTGTTGGCATAGCCGGCTGCGACCATGTCGACGTCGTCACGGTCATCGTAGATGCGCATACGGTGTTTGCCTCGGCGGTCGCGTCTATGCTCGAGTTCTGCCTCCTCGTCGGAGTGAACGCGATTTTTCACCGAATATTCTCCATCAGCCCACTGATTCGCGATTTCCATCAAGTGGTCAATGGTCTTGGGCTTCGAGCGGCCCAGCTCCTCCCTGAGCTCTATGCGGCGGACGCCGCCGTTGAATGCATCAATCGCGCGATCCTCCGAGATGTTCTCTGCGGATTTCTTGATGATGGACCACCTTTGGATGTAGGAGCGTAGTGATTCGCCCGATCTTTGCTGGCAGCATCTTAGCTCTTCGATTGATGTTGGCCGCTTGTACGTGCCTTTGAAGTTGCGCACGAAGCTGTAAACCAGCTCATCCCAACTGCGAATGGATCCGCGCGGGAGGTTGTTGAGCCATGCTCGGGCGGCGCCCTGCAGCTGTAGCTGTAAGTATTGCATGGTTGTGCTTCGACTGCCGCCGTGGAGTCTGACGGAGGAGATGTGATCCTCCAGCCAGATCTTTGGGTCCTGTAGACCGCCAAACTTTGGGTTCTCCGATGGGAGTTTTAACAACTTGGGCATTCGCTTTTGCCTTATGGATCTGCTGAAGCATCTGGCGCCGTAGAGCTCCACATCTTCCTCTTCCGAATCAGTCGACCGAGAGCATCGCGCCCTTGATTTGTCGATCTTGTGTTGCGTAATGTCATCACGCGCGTCGTAGTCATGGTCGTGTCGCCGTGAGCGGCGGCGTCGAGACAGGTCATGACTGTCGTCACTAGATGAGGGCGAGGAGTAGCGCTTTGCTAGCGCTTTGCCTTTCTTCGGCTCCGGTGTTGTCTCCTTGTCAAGGGCGGCCTCGATTAGCCCCAAGCCCGCGATCGTAGATCGGTGCATGGTGGCTCGGGGATCTCCAGCTGGCGGCTGGTTATTGAGGAGATACATGGTGGTCGCTATCACTGCAGCTTGCGGCGTCTTTGGGACCACATTGCCCCACGTATCGACTGTCATAGAGCTGAAGTCGAGGACCTTTGCAGCTTCTAGGCGTTCTTGCTCGGTGAGACGGGCCATCCGAGATTGCCTCTTTTTGGCGATGTACTCGTTGCCTTTCGAGGAGGATCCTCCGTGGGAGGAGAGCCCAGCACGACGAAGACTTGATTCATCTGCCGCCCTTTTGTGTGCTTCTAGTTGCGCGATTGTTTGCGCTTGGCGCTTGAATTATTACTTCAGGAGCCAGTGGTAGCCCATCAGAAGTTCTTGCAAGGAGCCGGGAGGTAAAGGGTTGCCCCGCAGGGCCTCATGGCAGCGAGCCCACTCAAGCTCGTTGAGCCTGACCACGACGTGTTCGCCGGTTTGCTCGTTTGTTATGGTTGGAGGTTCGACTGCTCCTCCATTGTTGACAGGGGTGCGATTGCCACTGTTGCCACCGTTGCCGCCATTGCTGCCGTTTGGCGGGTCGGTTATATTACCGCGATTGCCCGTGTTGTCATGGTTGGCGGAGGTGTCGCCTGCGTTGATGACGGCGCACATGAAGTGATTGGGGAAGCTACTGCTCCCACAACTCTCAGATCCGGAACCGTAGGTTCCATCTTCAGTGGCCAGGTCGCTCAGATCGTAGTCGCGACTGCTGTCGCTGACCGTGTTTTCGACTGTTGTCGGGGCGTTGAGCTCACTGAGTGTGCCGATCGATGGAGGGAACCATGATGCTGGGGCAATCGACGGTGCTGGCAGCTGATCAGGCATGCGAAGCATGCCCATCTGACCAACTTGGAAGCGGAAGCTCCCTATTGCCAGGCTGATCCTGTCGCCCACGGACTCGAAAGCCGGGAGAGTGGCTGGCGTGTGGACGGTGAAGTCGAACACGCCGAAGAGCTGGCGAATCTCCACTGTTGCGGAGTTGTAGATCGCGGTTGATGGGGCCGAAGAAGCCGCAACATCAGCACTCCCAATTCCCATAGACGGCGCCAATTGACGAGGGTTTAACTCATCAATGCCCATTGTTATGGACTTGGGTTTTGGAGAAGGAGGGAGCGCTGGAGACATCTATCGGCTAGCAAACAAGCACATAGGGGACTCAAAGATTTACCCAAGTTCAGGCCTCGTAGAGGTCCCTACTCCTGCTTGTCTGCTCGTGGAATTATCAAAGGAATCGAGGATTACAATGGTGCGCAGATGCAATCTGGCAAGGGTTGTGGAAACTAGGGTTGCGTGTGTCCTCCTCGTCGCCCCTCCTAGCCTTTATATAGATAGGCTAGGTCTCGGGTAGCAGGTCGAGTCGGTTACAAGTTAGGGTTTTCTCCTTCAAACTTTCTATCTTTAGCTTCTTCTTGTTCTTCAAGCAATCGAGAGTCCGTAGGTTACTCGAGTCCTTCATTTGGGCCTTGGCGACACCGTGGGCCTTTACATATTTAGGCCGTATATACCAAGCTCGAGTACCTATAGGGTATACCCATGTCAGCTAGGGTGAGGGCATGGTCGGCCGGCAAGTTGGTGCTCGGCATGGCTTGGCCTTGCCACTAGGGGTAGGAGATGGGGTAGTTAGGTCTTGGTTAGATCATTTGGAGACAGTGGGAGCAAATGGGGGTCAAATGGGGGCAAAACCCTGTAGTAAACAGTGATCTATAATTAGAGTTTAAACCCTGCCTGCCAAGTGTTTGATGAAATGGCCGCAAGAACTTTCTTTTTGAATTCTGCAAAGATTTTTTGTGGGTGTGCTAGTACTAAGCTTGAGACTCTGTGGGTGCTTGGGTTTTGAAAATTGAGCTTGTTTGAGTGGTTTTTGAATTAGTGGGATCTTCCCCTATGAAATAAATTCAATTTTCAAATGTCAATTAAATTTTGGTGTTTGAATGTTTTTGGCAGATCACAAAGTGGGCCTTGGTACCTCATTATGTGTACTAGCAAGGGGTGCAAAGATCCATCATGGTTTCTGTTAGGTTTTGAGTACTAGGAATAGCCAAAGTAGGCATGATAGTTAATTTGGCAAAAATGACCATTCACTTCATTTATTTATTTTGGGTTGTTTTTCTTTGGGATTTGTTTGGGAATGATTTAGATGATGCTTATTTCACCTAAGAATCATTTTACAATCAATGGATCACAGAACCATGGCAATTCAATACAACTCCTATTTTAAATGCACATACACATGAATGCTTTCATATTTTTAATTGGAAAAGTTTTTTTAACCCTAATTTTGTTGATTTGGATCTTAATAACCTTGGATTAAAGTTTTGGGATGTTACAACATCCCTATGCTTTTGCATCTCACAAAGTTCAGCAAAGTTATTTAGATGGGCAGCAACATCTTCATTACCAATACCAGAAATTTGTTCTCTCATAACAAGATCGATTAAAGCAGGTTTTACCTCAAAGAAAGTATCTTCAGGCACAGGTGGAGCAATAGGTGTGCTCATAAAATCATTGTTGTTGGTGCTAGTGAAGTCACACAACTTAGTGTTTTCAAGAGTAGTCATTTTTTGGGGTTTTCAAATAAGAAAGCAAACTTGCAAAACTAATTTTTTTGTGTTTTTGATAAAGAAACAAGCAACCAAAGCAAAAATAAACTAAGCAAAACAAAACTAACAAAGTAAATAGATTGGTTATGAGGGACTCCCCTTGTGAAGATTTCCTTGACTCCTCGGCAACGGAGCCAGAAAATATGCTTGATGGCCCAAAATATATCGAGCTCGTTGGGGAACCCCAAGAGGAAGGTATGATGAGCACAGCAGCAAGTTTTCCCTCAGTACGAAACCAAGGTTATCAATCTAGTAGGAGCAAGGAAATACCCCAAAGGTGTAGCTAGCTAAACGATGGCAGGGCGCACTACCGGTGCCAGCAGCAACATGGAAACCTGCACAACACAACCACAGAACTCTGTCCCCAACTTGCGATGAGGTTGTCAATCTCATCGGTTTTGCTGAAAACAAAGGATTAAACGTATCGAATGGAAGGAAATAATAGTTTGTAGAAAGTAAACACAAAGTAGTAAACAGTTTATAGATTGTATGTAAAAGAAAGGACCGGGATCCATAGTTCACTAGAGGTGGTTCTCCTTAAGATAGATAACATGCTGGGTGAACAAATTACAGCAGGGCAATTGACAAACATCAAGAAAGCAATACATGCATATACTAATCATCTTGACTCCTTTGAGATTCGATTGGGCATTACAACATTATACATAGACCGCCATCCAACTGCATCTATGACTAACAATCCACCTTCAGGTTATCATCCGAACCCCCTCTAGTATTAAGTTGCAAGCAACAGATTATTGCTTTATGAATTGCGTGTAATGTAAACAATACGATTATTCTATGAACAAAGGATTGTTGTTTTCTCCCTAGTAGCAACAGCACATCTAGTACCTTAGAGATTTCTGTCACTTCCCCAGATTACCTGAGGCATGAACCCACTATCGAGCATAAATACTAACTCTTGGATTTGCTAGCATCTACTTGGCCAAGATAGCTACTAACAACGGAAAGCATGCAAGATCACAAATAACAAAGACATGATAGAATCAATAATCAATCTGAAATAGCATCTCAATATCCATCGGATCCCCGCAAACACAACATGCAGAATTACAAATAGATGATCTTGATCATGAACGGAGCTCACAAGATCTAGACATGAAAGCACAAAGGAGGAGAACCAGCCATCTAGCTACTACATGGATCCGTAGTCCAAGGATGAACTACTCACGCATCACACCGGAGGCTGGCATGATGATGAAGAAGGCCTCCAGGGTGAATTCCCCTCTCCGGCAGAGTGCCGGGAAGAGCTTCAGATCCCTCCTGATCTAGGGATGGAGATGACGGTGGCTACAGACTCTTTCGTGGATTTTTGATCGGGTACTTAGGGTTTTCGTCCCGAGGGCATCTTATAGGCAGAAGGAGAGGCCGAGGGGGTGCTGGGGTCGGCCAGACCACCCCCTGGCGCGGGCCAGGCCTAGCCACACGGCCAGGTGGTGTGGCCGGCCCCCAGCCCTTCTCCGTCTCGTATTCTGGCATCTGATGACTTCCGGAAAAATAGGCACTTTGGCTTTTGTCCCGTCCAATTCCAAGAATATTCATTTTCTGACTTTCCTGGAACCACAAACAGCAGAAAACAGGCAGCTAGCACTGTGGCTCTTATTAATAGGTTAGTCTAAGAAATCAAATGAATAGTACTCCAAAGTGTGGACAAAACACAAGAAAGTGGATAAAACCAAGCATGGAACATCAAAAATTATAGATACATTTGCAATGTATCAAGTGGCAGCATACCGAGAAACCATGTGACCATGCCATGGTCTTCTTGGTGAAGAAAAGAACTTTAATTCAGCTGGTCGAAGCCATGGTCAGCCCCTGGTCTAGCGGAACGGAGCGCCCGCCGAACTGGTCAGTCCTAGATCCAACTAACTGAATCTGTCGCCAACAATGGTTGAGGGGTGGAAATGTTTCATAATTTCCCAAAAATGACTCGAACTTGCACAAATATGACTAGTGAGAGAGAGGAGGTCATGGTATCTTGTAATTGGCAACCAAAGACAAAGGGGATACACTAGAAGACAAACCCTAGTTATTCAACACCAATAGGATGGAGTAAAACTAGGGAAAGATAGAGAAAAAGAAGGAGAAAAGTACCCGAAGACTCCAAAGCAAACATGATTCCCCTTGCCAAAACTGTGACAAGAAGAGGAACTGCATGGGAAAAGTGGAGAGAATCCCTGATCTCCCACTATAGCCAAGGGAAGGACAATCCTTCGGTGGAGTGCCTCCAAACAACCTGATCTAGGAAATGGTCGAGTTTTGATGGAGGGAATGGCCTAGAGGGTAGTGGAGAGAGGTGGGGTGGTGGCCATGGTCCTGGAGCACGGGGGAGGAAGAAGATGGAATGACCAACTGTCCCCACATGTGGAGGTTATATACCTAATAATTTTGGATTCGTTAATAAGTCTGGCCAGACCAGAGTCCCAACCGAACCAACTGGCGCAGGCCAAACCGTTTGGCAGCAATTGAAATAGCTTATTGTATAGATGTTCAGTCATCGCTGAACTAGTGGGTCCAGGTTGGAGCTTTTGGCCGTAGGCTCGGCTCAGCAGGAGTCATCACTGAAACTTCCTATAAAAGAAAAAACTGGATATTTGGCATAGAAAGAGGTGGTGTAGAATTTTATATATCACCAAAGATACATGTACATAAGATGCAAAGACAAATATTCTAGCCATACCCATTGGAGTAAGAACAAATAAAATGTGAATAGCAACAATGAGCATGAGTTCGAAATCATTAAGAGCCAAATCACATGATACACAAGAGGCAAATGGTTGGCGGGGGGTTTCTCCCCTATATTTAAGCTCAAATAATATAGGGATTTCTATTTTCATGCCCCTGGTTTGTTAGTTGTACTCAGTTTTCCCCAACCGCTTAGTTTTTCCTCACTTTTGCCCTCCCTCCATTCCGAAACCCTCACATGTGCTTGGGCGTGGGGATGCCGTCAGGTTAATGGCTTGATCGTTAGATGCTGCCCGGTGGGACCGCGTTGGGCCGGATCATGCGTTGAGCGTTACATTACGTTACCTCGACCGTTACATGCTAACAGGTGGGACCAGGATACACAGCGGACCAGCCATCCATCTCTCGCTGATTATGGGGGACGTGGTGTGGGACCATGTGGGGCACGTTTGGTGGTTACGTACGCCCTGTCGTCTAAATTGGAAGTTTTATTTTTGTTATTTTTATGATTGGCCTTTTTAAGAGCGCATTTCCCCCTCTCTCTCACTAACAGTTATGTTTTTTGCCCAAAAAGATAGCGAATCTAGAGCAGCTTCTCTCTTTATTTATTGTTCTTTTTTCCCTTGTTTTCCCCAATCTGGTAGCAAATCTAGAGCAGCAAAACTAACCAGCACCATAAATAAATTCAGTAAATAGAGTAGATGTAGATAAAGCAGCTAATATAGGTTATATAGTACGGAACTTAACGAGGTTCAACAATTAGGCTGCTCAGTAGTAGCAGCGGACAAGTTCAACACAGACACAACAAAAGAAGCTGCTTTACAGCAGCGACAGCAGCAGATACGTGGCCCCTCATGGCCTCTGTCAGGAGGGCCTCCGCCTCCTCCATGTGACGCCTCCTCCACTTCTTGCTGCCCAGTCCCTTGACCTTGGGCGCCTTGGGCTTGATCGGGGGCAAGCGACCCTCCTCGATAGCCACCTTCTGGAGGTTGCGGAGGTGAAGACCGAGCGCTTAGTGCTTGGCTATGAAGCCGTGGATGTTCACGGACTCGCCGCAGGTCCTCACGTCCTCGGCATGCTTCACGAGGGAGTTGAAGTCCGTGGCGTGGAGCCTCCTAGTGGGGCAGAAGGAGCACCTATACACGTCACCGGTGAAGAAGTTGTTGTACTGGCCAAACTTCAGCCTCCTCAGCACATGATGAGTCTTGGTGTCCTTGGACTTGTCGTCGCTGCGGACATCGCTGCTATCCTCCTGTAGAGTGCAATAAGGACATGATTGAGATGCTTTGATTATCGGGATTGATTATTTGCATAAATTAACCAACTGAGATCTCCTGATTATTCCCGAAATCTCAAACCAAATCGAATATTGATCCCAACTACGAACAGGGGGTTCAAATACGAAAAGGGGGATTCATCAAAATAAGAGATCTAACACAAGATGATTAGCTACTGTAAAAATACGAACAGTCGGTCCCTAATAACATACGATCTAGCTTCCAACGATGGGAACGGGGGAAGCACAAGCGAAGGAGAGAAAACCCTAGTTACCTCTGACCATGGGTCGACGATGCTGGTGTCGTAGGGGTTCTCCGGCCTTATGTAAAAAACCTCCTCATAGGGGTCCCAGCCGAGCGGGATCTACCCGAGACCGGCGGGGGCCTCCTCGCCGGCGGCTATGGCGGATGCGGGGATGAGGACAGGGGCCTGTACGGGGACAGGGGCCTCCTCGCCGAAGGCCTTGGAGGCGCCGATGGCCACCGCACCGTTCTTCTCCATCGCCAGCTGATACATTGCAAATATATCTATTATTTTTTATGTTCCATGCTTGATTTTATCTACTTTCTTATGTTGTGTCCACACTTTGGAGTACTTTCTATACACTTTCTTGGACTAACCTATTAACAAGTGCCACAGTGCCAGTTGCCTGTTTTCTACTGTTTTTGGTTCCAGGAAAGTCAGAAAATGAATATTCTCGGAATTGGACAGGACAAAAGCCAAAGTTCCTATTTTACCGGAAGACTGACGGAGCCAGAATACGAGACGGAGTAGGGCCAGGGCCTGGCCACACCACCCCCCAGGCGCGGGTCCCCCCACGCCGCGCTAGGGGATGGTGTGGGCCCCTTGGCCGGCCACCTACCTTGCCCCTTCGCCTATATATTCCTCCCGATGCAAAAACCCTAAGTGGTCAATCAGAAATCCACGACAAGATCTGCAACGCCGCCGCCACCGAAGGGGAGATTCGGGGGACAGAAAGTCTCTGTTCCGGCACCCTACTAGGACGGGGAAGTGTCCCCGGAGCCATCTCCATCGATCTCCACCACCATCTCCATTGTCGTTGCTGATTCCCATGATGAGGAGGGAGTAGTTCTCTCTCGAGGCTAAGTGTTCTACCGGTAGCTATGTGTTCATCTCTCTCTCTCTATGCATGATCATATTGTGATCATGAGCTTTGTAATCAAGTAGATCTACTTTGTTACTCAAGTGCTTTAATAGATCTTTGCTCTCCCCGTGTGTGTGAAAGTGACAGCGTGCACACCATGGTGGCACTTAGGCTAGAGATTACAAATACTTGTTATGAGTTATATTTGGAGTTGGATGTCTTTATGAAATTGTGGTGTTTGTTGGAACCATCTAGTACTCAAGGTGACAGTGTGGGGTTTTCTAGATGGGAAAGGCTTACTTTGAGGTGTGCTGATATAGCCCTACCATGGATTAGAGTTTCCAACCAGAGAGTAGTTCAGAGTAGTATCATAAAGAGAAGATATTTATATGAGAGCGTTCACTAGTGAAAGTATGATCCCTAGGCCTTGTTTCTAAGCATTGAAACACCGTTTGCAACTAGATATGTTACATGTTTGCTTGCTTCCATCTTTATTTCAGTTTGCCTTTAGTCTCTTCCACTCCATCAAGCTATTTTTTGGCACCGTTGTCTTATATCCATACCACTTGTATTTCACTATCTCTTCGCCGAACTAGTGCACCTATACACCTGACAAGTGTATTGGGTGTGTTGGGGACACAAGAGACTTCTTGTATCTTGATTGCAGGGTTGCTTGAGAGGAAATAACTTTGACCACTTCCTCCCTAAGTTCGATAAGCCTTGGGTGATCCACTTAAGGGAAAACTTGCTGCTGTTCTACAAACCTCTGCACTTGGAGGCCCAACAACTGTCTACAATAATAGAAGTGCGTAGACATCAAGCTATTTTTTGGCGCCGTTGTCGGGGAGGTAAGGTAAAAGGTACTCACATCCTCCGGTGTGAGTGCTCGAAGTTATTTCCTTTAGATTCTGCAATTTTGTCTTTTTGTTTCTTGTTTTCACTAGCTAGGCTTAATGGAAAACAACAACAAAATTAGAGAGCTTTATAGTATTTATCTTGAGTTAGGACATGAAGTGTTTGAAGAGAAAATTAAAAAACCTATGGAACTTTATTTCCATGCTAATAGCAATGTTGTTAGTATGAATTCTTTGGACACCATTATTGCTAATTCTATGGAAAAATCTAAGCTTAGGGAAGCTAGTTCTTATGAAAATGATCTTTTTAGTTCCCCAGCTTTGGAAGATAGCTATTCTATTGCTTATGATGATACCAAACCTCCAATATATGATGATTACAATGATGAATATGATATTTTCAGTCCACCTACTATTGAGGAGAAAATTAATTATGATTACAATATGCCTCCTATATTTGATGATCAGGGTGATGAGAATAATAATGATAGCTATTTTGTTGAATTCTCTCCCACCATAATTAATAAGAATGACTATGCTTATGTGGGGAGTATTAATTCTTTTATGCATGTGGCTCTTGATAAGAATGTTTCTTGTGATAGTTATATTGTTAATTTTATCATGTTGCTACTAAAAGTTATTATGAGAGAGGGAAACATGGGCTTATGTATCTCAACATTATTAAGTTTCCCCTCTTTATGTTGAAAGTCTTGAAGTTGCACTTGTTTTGATTTCCTATGCTTGTTGCTTTGTGCTTTCATTACTTGTTTCTTTACAAGATTCCTATGCATAGGAAGTGGGTTAGACTTAAATGTGCTTTGAATTTGCTTCTTGATGCTATCTTTTACTTCAATTCATATTTCTTATGTGAGCATCTTCTCAAACTATCAAGCCTAACTTAAAGGCGTTAAAGAAAAGTACTTATTGGGAGATAACCCAAAAGTTTTAGATGAGTCTTGGAAGTTATTACTTCAGTAATAACCGCTCCTTATCCTTTTTATTTGCTTTTTGTGCCAAGAGTAACCTCTAATGAGAGAGAAGTAATGATTGGGAAACTTGCTGTCCCGAAACAGATTTCTGTGCTTCACCGTAAACATTCGTGTAAAATCTCTGTACGTCCTTTTGAGGCGTGAATTTTTGTGCTTCTGCCCCAGGTTGTTATCTAACTTTAGTTAGTTCAACACTTTTTGATTTTAGAAACAGAAGGTCTTCGAAAAAATTCGTCTTTACCTGCTGGTCTGTTTTGACATATTTCTGCCATTTTCTGTATTTGCTTCTTGTTGGTTCCTTTTTGAGTTCTTTTGGGGAATTGAGATTTTTGAGGGAAGTGCTACAGTAGCTTGTGTTTTAATGCAAGTTTTATTGGTGTTAGAACTGAACCTAAAGACTTATTATCTTGAGTGCACTAATGTTGCTAATAAAGATTTGTGAAGTTTTGTATGAAGGAAAATTTTCAGGTGTATGGAAGGAATGATGTAATGAGATGAAGAATGGACTAAATCTCAAGCTTGGGGATACCATGAGTGTCACCCAAGAAATATCCAAGAAGTACAAGCATCAAAGCTTGGGGATGCCCAAGGCATTCCCTTCTTCATCAATAAAAATCCCAGGTTTCTTCCAAAATCTTCATTTTTATTGTTTCATGCACAGTTGTATTATTCTTTGAGCGTCTTCTTTTTCGTTTTCATTTTGGTTTTTCATTTGCTTGGTTTGCTTAGTTTGCTGAATAAATTGGTTGGACCCCCTCTTTCATACATTGGCTTTCAAATAGTTTGGTTTGGATTGGAAAAGAGTAGGAAAAGTTCATGCCTAAGTGGTAAAGAGAGCTTGTTTTTGACTGTGGCCTATGCTTTGTCATGCCATGCTTGATATTGTTTTGGCTTTATGCTTAGTATTCTTTGTTGTAGAATGACTTGTTATAAACAATTGAGATTGATTAATGTGCCTTGGAAGAATCATGCGTTGTTTTAGCATATTAAAGCATAGTATTGTGGTATTCTCCTTTGATGTTTTATTTGGGTTGACTTGGCACATGCTCACACCATGTTATGACTATCCCAAGTCACCATAGCCTTTATGATCCTTTAGTTTTCAACTTGTAGTACCACTTTATGCTTTGATCAATGATGTTTTGTCGCTCTGCGTGATTATGGACATTATTGCTCTCTTAGTTTGTCACTCCCAGTCTTTTGCTAGCCTTCGCAACCAAGTATGAGTTCCACTCATGCATACAACTACCTAAACCAAGTCATTCCAAAGAGTCCACCATACCTACCTATTAGCATTTGCTATTCCAAGTATATTCATGTTTTTATCTACCTTCTGAATTAAACTTGTTATGAGAAAACTAGTGGTTAAAGCTCTCACGAACTTGATGCACACTTTACTTTTCTTGCCCTTAATAAACTTGAACCATTGTGTCGTCTATGTTGTATATTCTTGCACCTATTTGTTGGGGATTAGTAGAACTATGCTGTCATGGGGAACGCTTTCAACATTGCACTTGTACTTTGTACCTAGTTGATATCATGCTCTTTTGTCTATGGATGTCTGATGGCTCAATGCACGGCGCCCAGAAAAATGCTTGATGGCGGTGTTGATGTAGAGCTCGTTGGAAACCCCAAGAGGAAGGTATGATGAGCACAGCAGCAAGTTTCCCTCAGTTATGAAACCAAGGTTTAATCGAACCAGTAGGAGCAAGGAAACACCCCAAAGGTGTTACTAGCTGAGCTTTGGCAGGGCGCACTACCGGTGCTCGTAGCAACGTGGAGACCTGCACAACACAACCACAGAACTTTGTCCCCAACTTGCGATGAGGCTGTCAATCTCACCGTGTTTTGCGGCAAACAAAGGATTAAACGTATTGAATGGAAAGAAGTAAAAGTTTGCAGAAAGTAAACACAAAGCAGAAACATTTTATAGATTGTATGTAAAGAAAAGGACCGGGATCCATAGTTCACTAGAGGTAGCTCTCCTTAGATAGATAACATGCTGGGTGAACAAATTACAGCGGGGCAATTGACAAACACCGAGAAAGCAATACATGCGTATACTAATCATCTTGACTCCTTTGAGACTTGATTGGGCATTACAACATTATACATAGACCGCCATCCAACTGCATCTATGACTAATAATCCACCTTTAGGTTATCATCCGAACCCCCTCCAGTATTAAGTTGCAAGCAACAGATTATTGCTTTACGAACTGCGTGTAAAGTAAAAAATACGATTATTCTATGAACAAAGGATTGTTGTTTTCTCCCTAGTATCAACAGCACATCTAGTACCTTAGAGATTTCTGTCACTTCCCCAAATTACCAGAGGCATGAACCCACTATCGAGCATAAATACTAACTCTTGGAGTTGCTAGCATCTACTTGGCCAAGATAGCTACTAACAACGGAAAGCATGCAAGATCACAAATAACAAAGACATGATAGAATCAATAATCAATCTGAAATAGCATCTCAATATCCATCGGATCCCCGCAAACACAACATGCAGAATTACAAATAGATGATCTTAATCATGAACGGAGCTCACAAGATCTAGACATGAAAGCACAAAGGAGAAGAACCAGCCATCTAGCTACTACATGGATCCGTAGTCCAAGGATGAACTACTCACGCATCACACCAGAGGCTTGCATGGTGATGAAGAAGGCCTCCAGGGTGAATTCCCCTCTCCGGCAGGGTGCCGGGAAGAGCTTCAGATCCCTCCCGATCTAGGGATGGAGATGACGGCGGCTACAGACTCTTTCGTGGATTTTTGATCGGGTGCTTAGGGTTTTTGTCCTGAGGGCAATATATAGGCGGAAGGAGAGTCCGAGGGGGTGCCGGGAGCGGCCACACCACCCCCTGGCGCAGGCCAGGCCTGGCCGCACGGCCAGGTGGTGTGGTGGCTCCCAGGCCCTTCTCCGTCTCGTATTCTGGCACTTGATCCCTTCCGGAAAAATAGGCACTTTGGCTTTTGTCCCGTCCAATTCCGAGAATATTCATTTTCTGACTTTCCTGGAACCAAAAATAGCAAAAAACAGGCAGCTGGCACTGTGGCTCTTGTTAATAGGTTAGTCCAAGAAATCATATGAAAAGTACTCCAAAGTTGGAACAAAACATAAGAAAGTGGATAAAACCAAGCATGGAACATCAAAAATTATAGATACATTTGCAATGTATCAACATCCCCAAGCTTAACTCCTGCTCGTCCTCGAGTTGGTAAGTGATAAAAAGAAAGAATAATTTTTGAGGTGACATGCACCATCAAAGACTTGATCAAAGTATTTGCAAAACATTCAAAGCTGGGATCATAGTAATTCAAGCATAACATGAAAGACAAAGTTCTAGCAATAAGGAAAGAAACTATGATGCAACATGAAAAGGCACAAACAAAAGATTCATGAATAACAATGCTTTGCAAGACGTTTGTTTGTTTCACATAAAGAAAACATAGCATAATAGTATTCAGCTTGTCCCTCATAGAGTAGCAAATATAAATGCATAGGACACCTTCAAAGATCATAAGAGTGACTAGATACAATAGTTTAAAACAAGCAATATCAAGTTATGCATCAATCAACTAGTCTTGGGACAATGCACATAGAACTAAGAATGGCCACTATGCTCTCAAAGTAGGTGCATAAAGATAGAAGGTGGAGACTCAATATTATGGTGGAAGAAAGGCCTTTGTAAAAGGAAGTAGGGATTCAATTCTCATAAAGAGCTTCCAAAAATTATGGTACTTATAGCTTTAAGCTCTCATTGCCCCTATCATAAGAATCTTGAAGGTGATTAAGGTTAAAGTGACACAACTAAGAGGATATGCTTGACAAGTTATAAACCGAAATCTCATGCCCCTTACTTACGAAGACCGATCCTCATGCTACTCAACTTCAGTCACGAGTAAGCTCTTGTCATTGTAAGTATATGTGTATCATTAAGAACCGCCAACAGGATACCCCTTGCACATGATACGGGAGCTTTCCCATAATGAAAATGACAAGGCAAGCAGACAATGAGCATCTCAGCAATCTTTTTATTTGCTATTTCCATAGGTTTTTATTGAGGATGCTTCATAGAATGCTCATTATGGTGATGCTGCAAGTTTCCACCATGATTAGGCATGGCTTAGGCTAGCGGCCCAGGCGTTTCTCTAACACACATACAAACTCCATGATCTTACAAGTTCCACTTTTATTTCACACCGTCGGGATCCGTAAGCAAAAGAACATGATATCAACGGGGTACAAAGTACAAGTGCAATGTTGAAAGCGTTCCCCATGAAACATGGTTCTGCTAATTTCAACTTATAAGGCGCGAGCATATATGCAACAAAGAAGCACCCAATGGTTCAAGTTTATTAGAGGCAAAAAGTAAAGTGTGCCATCAAGTTCGTGAGAGCTTTAATTACTAGTTTTCTCATAACAAGTTTAATTTGGAAGGTAAACAAAAGCATGAATATGCTTGGAATAGCATAAGCCAATAGGTAGGTATGGTGGACTCTTTGGAATAACTTGGTTTAGGGAGTTGGATGCATGATTGGAACTCATACTTGGTTGTGGAGGCTAGCAAAAGACTGGGAGCGACAAACTAAGAGAGCAAAAATGGCCATAATCATGCAGAGCGACAAAACATCATTGATCAAAGCATAAAGTGATACTACAAGCTGAAAACTAAAGGATCATAAAGGCTATGGTGACTTGAGATAGTCATAACATGGTGTGAGCATGCGCCAAGTCAACCCAAATAAAGCTTCAAAGGAGAATACCACTATACTATGCTTTAATATGCTAAAACAACGCATGATTCATCCAAGGCACATTAAGCAATCTCAATTGTTTATAACAAGTCATGCCACAGCAAATAATACTAATCATAAAGCCAAAACAATATCAAGCATGGCATGACAAAGCATAGGCCACAGTAAAAAACAAGCTCTTTTTACCACATAAGCATGAACTTTCCTACTCTTTTCCAAACCAAACCAAACTATTCGCAAACTAATGTATGAAAGAGGGGGTCCAACCAATTTATTCAGAAAACTAAGCAAACAAAAGAAAATGAAAACAAAAACGAAAAAGAAGACGCTCCAAGAAAAACACAAGTGTGCATGAAACAATAAAAATGAAGCGTTTGGAAGAAACCTGGGATTTTTATTGATAAAGAAGGGGATGCCTTGGGCATCCCCAAGCTTTGACGCTTGTACTTCTTGGATATTTCTTGGGGTGACACGTGTGGCATCCCCAAGCTTGAGCTTTAGTCCATCCTTCATCTCATTACTCATTCCTTCCATACACATGGAAATTTTCCTTCATACAAAACTTCACACAATCTTTATTAGCAACATTAGTGCACTCAAGATAAATAAGTCGTAAGGTTCAGTTCTAACACCAAATAAACTTCCATCATAATACTAGCTACTGTAGCACTTCCCTAAAAAATCTCAATTCCCCAAAAGAACTCAAAAAGGAACCAACAAGAAGCAAATGCAGAAAATGGCAGAAATCTGTCAAAACAGACGAGCAGGTAAAGACGAATTTTTTCTAAGATCTTCTGTTGCTCAAATCAAAACGTGTTTAACTAACTAAAGTTAGGTAACAACCTGGGGCAGAAGCACAAAAAATTACAGCTCAATCCGACATACAGAGCTCTCTCACGAATTTTTACGGTGAAGCACAAAAATCTGTTTTGGGACAGCAACTTTCCCAATCATTACTTCTCTCTCATTATAGGTTACTCTTGGCACAAAAAGCAAATAAAAAGGATAAGGAGAGTTTATTACCGAAGTAATAACTTCCAAGACTCATCTAAAACTTTTGGGTTATCTCCCAGTAAGAACTTTTCTTTAACGCCTTTAAGTTAGGCATAAGAAGCAAGAAAGAATCAAGTGTTCTCAAATGAAGAAGCATTAAAACCAAATTTCTTGCCCTTACCTCTCTTACTTCTATTCTTAACCTTCGGGAAAATATGATTGTTTGGTGGAGAATAAAGGTGCATGGTCCCCTTTCCCACATCTATTATTGCTCCAAGGAGTTCTAATAGGGACCTTCCAAGTGTAATTTGTCCTTTTTTGCACATTCAATAACAAGATAATCAGTAGAAATCATTTTCCCAAGGATCTTTGTAAACACTCCTTCAGCTTTTCCAAGAGGTAATATGGTAGCATTATTAGCAAGAGATATTTCTTTTCCTCCTTCAGTAAACCCCCAAGTATTCAGAGATTCATAAATATCCTTGGGCATAAGACAAAATTCAGACATGATGTCACAGCGAGCTTGAAAAGTTTCAGTGTTTATCTCAATCTTTACTGTAGGGAGCCACTTTGATGGTTCAGAATTTATTGGAACATAATTGTGATGCTCCCTAAGCGTATTATAGCAACTTTCTAAGCTAGTAGTGCTAGTCTCAAGAGTGTTCAACCTAGCAAATATTTTTGGGAAAGAAATATCAGTTTGGCTAGGCATGTTGTAGTAAGGATCAATTTCTTTATAGCATTAATAGCATCATCCTCATTACATTGGAGGAAATCTCCTCCCACAACAGCATCTAAAGCATATCTATAGCAAAGAGCAATCCCAAGGTAAAAACTGCTAAGGAACAAGCTTTGAGTCATTTTAGGCTCAGTTTTTTCATGTAGATCAGAGATTCTAGACCAAGCTTCCTTAAAACTCTCCTCAATTCCTTGTTTAAAAGTGAAAATCATTTCCTCGGGTGACATAGTAACTGGAGCAAGGCTAGACATAGTGGCAACTCAAGATAGGAACTAATTTTTTTGTGTTTCTAAAATAAGAAAGCAAACTAGTAAAACTAATTTTTTTGTGTTTTTTGAATAACAAAACAAGCAAACAAAGCAAAAAGAAACTAAGCAAAACAAAAATAACAAAGTAAAGAGATTGGTTATGAGGGACTCCCCTTATGAAGATGTCCTTGACTCCCCGGCAACGGCGCCAGAAAAATGCTTGATGGCTCAATGCACGACACCCAGAAAAATGCTTGATGGCGGTGTTGATGTAGAGCTCGTTGGGAACCCCAAGAGGAAGGTATGATGAGCACAGCAGCAAGTTTCCCTCAGTTATGAAACCAAGGTTTAATCGAACTAGTAGGAGCAAGGAAACACCCCAAAGGTGTTACTAGCTGAGCTTTGGCAGGGCGCACTACCGGTGCTCGTAGCAACGTGGAGACCTGCACAACACAACCACAGAACTTTGTCCCCAACTTGCGATGAGGATGTCAATCTCACCGTGTTTTGTGGCAAACAAAGGATTAAACGTATTGAATGGAAAGAAGTAAAAGTTTGCAGAAAGTAAAGACAAAGCAGAAACAGTTTATAGATTGTATGTAAAGAAAAGGACCGGGATCCATAGTTCACTAGAGGTAGCTCTCCTTAGATAGATAACATGCTGGGTGAACAAATTACAGCGGGGCAATTGACAAACACCGAGAAAGCAAAACATGCATATACTAATCATTTTGACTCCTTTGAGACTTGATTGGGCATTACAAGATTATACATAGACCGCCATCCAACTGCATCTATGACTAATAATCCACCTTCAGGTTATCATCCGAACCCCCTCTAGTATTAAGTTGCAAGCAACAGATTATTGCTTTACGAATTGCGTGTAATGTAAACAATACGATTGTTCTATGAACAAAGGATTGTTGTTTTCTCCCTAGTAGCAACAACACATCTAGTACCTTAGAGATTTCTGTCACTTCCCCAGATTACCTTAGGCAGTACCTTAGATTGCTGAGATGCTTGTTGTCTGCTTGCCTTGTCATTTTGATATGGGGATTCTTCCGTATCATCGGGCAAGGGGTACCCCGTTGGCGGTTCTCTATGCTACACATGTACTTACTATGACAAGAACTTACCGGTAACTAAACTTGAGTAGCATGAGGTGCGGCTCTCGTATTCAAGGGACATGAGATTTCCAACTTATACTTCGTCAAGCATATGCACCATAGTTTGTTCACTTTAACCTTAATCACTTCAAGATGCTTATGATATGGGCAATGAGAGCTGAAAGCTAAAAAGTACCATAATTTTTGGAAGCTCTTTATGAAACTTGAATCTCTACTTCCTTCTATGAAGGCCTTTCTTCCACTTTTACATTGTGTCTCCACCTTCTATCTTTATGCACCTACTTTGAGAGCATAGTGGCCATTCTTAGTTCTATGTGCATTGTTCCAAGACTTGTTGATTGATGCATAACTTGATATTGCTTATTTTAAACTACTTGTATCTAGTCACTCTTATGAACTTTGAAGGTGTCCTATGCATTTTTGTTTGATACTCTATGAGGGACAAGATGAATGCCACTATGCTATGTTTTCTTTATGTGAAACAAACAAACGTCTTGCAAAGCATTGTTATTCATGAATCTTTTGTTTGTGCCTTTTCATGTTGCAACATAGTTGCTATGTCTTATTGCTAGAACTTTATCTTTCATGCAATGTTGAAGTACTATCATCCCAGCTTTTAATGTTTTACAAATACTTTGATCAAGTTTATGATGGTGCATGTCACCTCAAAAATTATTCTTTCTGTTTATCACTTACCTACTCGAGGACGAGCAGGAGTTAAGCTTGGGGATGTTGATACAATGCAAATGTATCTATAATTTTTGATGTTCCATGCTTGGTTTTATCTACTTTCTTATGTTTTGTCCACACTTTAGAGTACTTTCTATACACTTTCTTGGACTAACCTATTAACAAGTGCCATAGTGCAAGTTGCCTGTTTTCTGTTGTTTTTGGTTCCAGGAAAGTCAGAAAATGAATATTCTCGGAATTGCACGGGACAAAAGCCAAAGTTCCTATTTGACCGGAAGACTCACGGAGCCAGAATACGAGACGGAGTAGGGCCAGGGCCTGACCACACCCCACCAGGCGCGGGTCCCCCCAGGCCACGCTAGGGCATGGTGTGGCCCCCCTGGCCGGCCACCGACCTTTCCCCTTCGCCTATATATTCCTGCCGATGCAAAAACCCTAAGTGGTCAATCAGAAATCCACGAAAAGTTCCGTAACACCGCTGCCACCGAAGGGGAGATTCGGAGGACAAAAAGTCTCTGTTCCAACACCCTGCCGGGATGGGGAAGTGCCCCCAGAGGCATCTCCATCGATCTCCACCACCATCTCCATCGTCGTTGCTGATTCCCATGATGAGGAGGGAGTAGTTCTCTCTCGACGCTAAGGGTTCTACCGGTATCTATGTCTTCATCTCTCTCTCTCTATGCATGATCATATTGTGATCATGAGCTTTGTAATCAAGTAGATCTACTTTGCTACTCAAGTGCTTTAATAGATCTCTGCTCTCCCCATGTGTGTGAAAGTGACAGCGTGCACACCATGGTGGCACTTAGGCTAGAGATTACAAATACTTGTTATGAGTTATATTTGGAGTTGGATGTCTTTATTAAATTGTGGTGTTTGTTGGAACCATCTAGTACTCAAGGTGACAGTGTGGGGTTTTCTAGATGGGAAAGGCTTACTTTGAGGTGTGCTGATATAGCTCTACCATGGATTAGAGTTTCCAACCGGAGAGTAGTTCAGAGTAGTATCATAAAGAGAAGATATTTATATGAGAGTGTTCACTAGTGAAAGTATGATCCCTAGGCCTTGTTTCTAGGCATTGAAACACCGGTTGCAACTAGATCTGTTACATGTTTGCTTGCTTCCATCTTTATTTTAGTTTGCCTTTAGTCTCTTCCACTCCATCAAGCTATTTTCTGGCACCGTTGTCTTATATCCATACCACTTGTATTTCACTATCTCTTCACCGAACTAGTGCACCTATACACCTGACAAGTGTATTGGGTGTGTTGGGGACATAAGGGACTTCTTGTATCTTGATTGCAGGGTTGCTTGAGAGGGAATACATTTGACCACTTCCTCCCTGAGTTCAATAAACCTTGGGTGATCCTATTAAGGGAAAACTTGCTGCTATTCTACAAACCTCTGCACTTGGAGGCCCAACAACGGTCTACAAGAATAGAAGTGCGTAGACATCACCAGCATGGTTGGGGTTTTCTTGGGGGTTTGTAGAAGGTGATGGGACAGTGGAGACGGTTGAGTGATCGAGTGAGTGATGAGTGAGAGTGGAGGCCTCTATTAAAAGAGAAGGAAAGCAACGTTTCATTGCACTACCGTGCACCACGTACGCTACTACACCGTGCATGACCACACATGTCCGCCACAGCCCCGTGCACCGCACACGTGTACCGTGAGTCATGTTTTTTCCCTCGTGTCTAACCCTGGTGACTTAGTTGTGATTAGTTTTGCCCTCGAGTGTAACACTGGCAGTTTGGTTGTACTCAGTTTTTCCCTCTAGTACTAACACTATTGTGTGCAATATACTCAGTTTTACCCTCTGGTGGTTGGTCAACAGAGAGTCAACGAATAGGTTTTAGCTAGATAATTGAGTCATTTTATGCACAACAAATTCAAAAAGAGCAAAACATAGTGGCATCTACCCATAGAGTCTTATTATGTGACTTGCCACCATAAGAAATGTATATAAACCAAGTTTTATCCTAAATCACCACTTCTCAAATCACCTACTATCTATGAAGGTTCATGGCTTTCTACTCAAGCCTCATCCCAAAACATCCCTCCCCAAAACATAGTTTGTCTGAATGAGGCAATAATTGTCAAACTGGTGTATATTTAAATTGCAAATAGTTTGATGTATGCCAAGATGAATTTTATTGTATAAAATACGCATTTTTCATTTTTTAAATCTTTTTCTATTTTGTATTTGAATCCCTTTGTCAGTCTTGCCCTTGGTTTTTAAGTTCTACTCAGTTTTGCCCTTGGTTCTTAAGTGCTACTAAGTTTTCCCCTCTCTTTATATCCATCTCTCGCACCTGTACTCATCTTCGCTGCTATGCTCTGATTGGTCGAGACAGTTGTCACATGGATCGTGCCCACCAACCATTGATCCTCTATGATCTAACGCACAGGATAACCCCTATATCTGTCGGGGGGCACCCCTCTATCCGTGCAAAATAACGAGTATGGCACCGGTACTTTAACTCCATAAACAAATGAACTTGAATATAATTTGAAGGGAACGTGTTTGAAGGTGTATAATTTATGCATTTTATTTCACTCCATGGAAATGAAAAATGATTAGGATTTTCTTAGCACGACATTATCACGTATTAAGTGCGATTTCAAAGAGTGCAAAGGTGTATAATTTTTGTATACGCAAGTTTATGCATTATATTTCACTCCATGGAAATGATAAATGATCAGGATTTTCTTTGCACAACATTATCACGACCTAAGTGCGATTTCAAAGAGTTCAAAGGTGTATAATTTTTGTATACGCAAGTTTATGCATTATATTTCACTCCATGGAAATGATAAATGATCAGGATTTTCTTAGCACAACATTATCATGACCTAACTGCGATTTCAAAGAGTTCAAAGGTGTATAATTTTTGTATACGCAAGTTTATGCATTATACTTCACTCCATGGAAATGGTAATCTCTCAAGATTTTCTTAGCACAACATTATCACGACCCAAGTGCAATTTCAAAGAGTTCAAAGGTGTATAACTTTTATACACGCAAGTTTATGTATTATATTTTACTCCATGGAAATGGTAATCTCTCAAGATTTTTTTAGCATAGCATTATCACGTATTAAGTGCGATTTCAAAGAGTTCAAAGGTGTATAAACTTCATATACGCAAGTTTATGCATTATATTTCACTCCATGGAAATGGTAATCTCTCAAGATTTTCTTAGCACAACATTATCACGTATTAAGTGCGATTTCAAAGAGTTCAAAGGTGTATAAACTTTGTATATGCAAGTTTATGCATTACATTCCACTCTACGAAAATGGGGGAGAAAATAATAATCTCTCAAGATTTTCTTAGCACGACATTATCACGTATTAAGTGCGATTTCAAAGAGTTCAAAGGTGTATAATTTTTGTATACGCAAGTTTATGCATTATATTTTCACTCCATGTAAATGATAAATGATCAGGATTTTATTGGTACAACATTATCATGTCCTAAGTGTGATTTAAAAGAGTTCAAAGGTGTATAACTTCCATACAATTTCCGTATATGCATTAAATTTCACTATATGAAAATGAGGCAACGGCATGGGCACAGGGTTGGCTCAGGGTCCCATCTTGCAACGCCAACCTGGGTAAGCTGTGGGTCTGGCGCTCACGTGGATAAGTTGTGGGTCCGATGCTGATCTGGATAAGTTGAGAGAGGTGTCCACTATGGGAATCGACTGAACGCGGCCCCACTTGTCAACATGTAACGACAAGGGTACACTACAGGACCTGACAGAACGCGGTCCTACTCGTCAGCATGTAACGGCGAGGGTCCACTACGGGACCCGACTGAACGCGGCCCCACTTGTTAGCACATAACGGCAAGGCTGACAGACAGCAAGTTTCAGACCATGTGAGATTTTCATACAAGGAGATGGGCAAAAGTGAGGAAAAACTAAGAGGTTGGGGAAAATTAAGTACAAGTAACGAACCGAGGGCACAAAAATAGAAATCCCAATAATGTATGCCATATCTGTGTGTAGATAGCATTGTCCTAACTGCCAAATGGAAAGGCTATCTGGCATCTGCGACAACACTTGATGGTCACAATTGGATGTTCCTAGTGGCATTCGGGCGGTTTGAATAGAAATAGAGGAAAACTGGGTCTGGTTTATGAGGCAACTCAGGAGATCAATAGGACACATGGATCCATTGGCTATGTCCACAAATGCATGCAAAGGGATGACGAATGCAGTGAAGGAGGTGTTCCCGCGAGCTGAAGGAAGAGAATGCCATGCCCATATGATGCTCACTTGTACATGTACTTTGCATGTAGCGTATTTTGTTAGATGTTTGTTGTTGCTAGAGCTTACAAAGCTGGGAGTAACGAATATTTCATGAGCAAGATTTTTGTCGAAGCCTCGTATCTTCTGTAGTACTTAGCATCACATCATTCGCAGCTATGGAAGAGGAGTCAATTCAACCCTGACATCAAAGTTGATTACATAAATAACAACCTTACTGAATGCATGAATAACTACGTGAAGGACATAAAAGTCCATCATGTTCATATGTTGATGGACAACATACGGGGTATGATCATGAAGCTATTAAATATAAGGAGAGAGGTCGGTCAGAGACTTAAAGGACATATGCTACCACCTGTTCTATAGCAACTGCATAAGAGAAGCCGATGACTTGGTCATATTAGGGTTCTCCCGTCAAATAGCAGCAGCCGTGAGGTGTTGGATATGTCCAATAATGGCTACAAGGATGTTGTGAACATCGAGCAGCGATAATGCACCTGCTTAGAGTGGAAGCATACCATGAAACCATGCGACCACGCCTTCTTCTTCTTGGTGAAGAAAAGAACTCTAATTCAGTTGGCTGACGCCACGTTCAACCCCAGGTCTAGCGAACTGGAGCGCCCGCCGAACTGGTCGGCCCTAGGTCCGGCTGACCGAATTTGCCGCCAACAATGGTTGAGGGGTAGAAATGTCTCATAATTTCCCAAAAATGACTCGAACTTGCACAAATATGACTAGTGAGAAAGAGAGGAGGTCATGGTATGTTATGGTTGGCAACCAAAGACAAAGGGATACACTAGAAGACAAACCCTAGTTATTCAACACCAAGAGGATGGAGTAAAACTAGGGAAATATAGAGAAAAAGAAGGAGAAAAGTACCCGCAGACTCCAAAGCAAACATGATTCCTCTTGCCAAAACTATGACAAGAAGAGGAACTACATGGGAAAAGTGGAGAGAATCCCTGATCTCCCATTGCAGCCAAGGGGAGGACAATCCTTCGGTGGAGTGCCTCCAAATAACCTGATCTAGGAAATGGTGGAGTTTTGATGGAGGGAATGGCCTAGAGGGTAGTGGAGAGAGGTGGGGTTGTGGCCATGGCCCTAGAACACAGGGGAGGAAGAAGATGGAATAACCAACTATCCCCATGGGCAGAGGTTATATACCTATTTTTTTTGATTCAGTGATAAGTCCGGCCAGACCAGAGTCCCAGCTGAACCAACTGGCGTAGGCCGAACCGTTTGGCAGCAGCTGAAACAGCTTACAGTATAGATGTTCGGTCATCGTTGAACTAGTGGGTTAGCTTCTGGCAGCAGGCTTGGCTCAGCCGGAGTCATCGCTTTAACTTCCTAGAAAAGGAAAAACTGGATATTTGGCATAGAAAGAGGTGGTGTAGAATTTTGTATATCACCAAAGATACATGTACATAATATTCAAAGACAAATATTCTAGCCATACCCATTGGAGTAAGAACAAATAAAATGTGAATAGCAACAATGAGCATGAGTTCGAAATCATTAAGAGCGAAATCACATGATACACAAGAGGCAAATGGTTGGCAGGACATTTCTCCCCTATATTTAAGCACAAATGTCATGGCGCCACAAAGATAGATTATTGGACCCATATCATGATATGAGATCAAATTATACTGCACACATAGGTATGCATCCAACCAAGACATCGTAGGATAACTATCCCCATATGTGTTACGCGACTAGGCTACATAGCAAGTTAAGAGCAAGAATATAGTGCAAGAAGTAAATCAATCCAAGTTTTTAGGATCTAGAATATCGAATTCTCGCCTCAACATGACAAAACAGGCTTCGTCCAAAGGTTTTGTGGAAATATCTGCCAATTGGAACATCATTCCCACATGAGTGAGATTGATGTCACCATTTGCGACATGGTCACGTAGGAAGTGGTGGCAGATATCAATATGTTTGGTGCGATAGTATTGGACGAGGTTATTGGTGATCCTTATTGCGCTTTCATTGTCACATAGGAGAGGCACCGTACCAAGATACACACCATAGTCTTTCAAGGTTTGCCTCATCCATAATAATTGAGCGCAACAAGATCTCGTGGATATGTATTTGGCTTCGGCGATGGATAGGGTGGTGGAGTTTTGTTTCTTGGATGACCAACTCACCAACAACCATCCATGGAATTGGCAAGACCCGGAGGTCGACTCCCGGTCAACCTTATCACCGGACCAATCACAACCCGAATAGCCAACAAGTTCAAAGGTTGACCCCTTTGGATACCAAAGCCTGGCTATAGGAGTGAGAAAAAGGTATCTAAAAATCTGTTTGACCACCATCAAATGTCAATCTTGGGAGCACATTGAAAACAAGCACACATTCCAACACTTAACATGATATATGGCCTAGAAGCACAAAGGTAGAGCAAGGAACCAATCATGGAGTGATATACCTTTTGATACACATCCTTCTCACCTTCTCCAAGACCAAGTTTCCCATTTAATTAGTGGTGTGGGTGTATTCATGGGATTGGCATTGGTCATCTCAAACTTCATGAGCATGTCCTTCACATACTTCTCTTGGGAGATGAAGGTCCCTTGAGAAAGTTGCTTCACAATTAAGCCTAGAAAGTACTTCAACTCCCCCATCATGGACATCCTAAATTTCATAGTCATCAACTCAGCAAAAGATTTGTTATGAGATTCATTAGCTCCACCAAAGATAATATGATCAACATAAATTTGAACAATGAATAAGCCACCGCCTTTAACCCGTTTGGTGAAAAGGGTGGAATCAACCTTACCCATGCTAAACCCGTCCATGAGTAAGAAATCCCTAATGTGCTCATACCAAGAACGAGGATCTTGCTTTAGTCTGTAGAGAGACTTATGGAGTAAATACACATGGTTGGGATATCATGTGTTTTCGAAACCCAAGGGTTGAGCTACATATACAACCTCTTTTAAGGGACCATTAAAAATGCACTTTTCACATCCATTTGCTAAAGCTTGAAGTTATGAAAAGATGCATATGCAAGAAAGAGACGAATAGCTTCAAGGCGAGCAATGGGCGCAAAGGTGTCCTCATATTCGACACCTTCTATTTGGGCATACCCTTGCACCACTAACCTTGCTTTGTTTCTTGTGCAGTTTTGTTCTCATCTTGCTTGTTTTTGAACACCCACTTGGTCCTAATGACATTGGTGCGATGATAATTAGGCCTCTCCACGAGAGACCAAACTTCATTGCGGGTGAAGCACTCTAGTTCTTCTTGCATGGCAACGACCCAATACGGATCCTCCAAAGCTTCATGGACCTTGAGTGGCTCAAAGTTAGACACAAAGGCATGATGTCCACAAAAGGTTGAGAGATGCTTATTCTTGTTGTGAGTCTCGATTCCTCTTGATATGCTTCCAAGAATATTGTTGACTTGAATCCCACTTGCAATGGAGGCTGCCTTGATCTTCTGGATTGTGCCTTCATGATCAACAAATTCATCTTTTGACAGTCCTTGATCATTGACAACATCTTGAGCTTGACCTGGAGATGGAGGAACTTGTTGTTCTTCTTATTCATGCTCAACGGGTTGAGGGTTTGGTTCTTGTTCTTCGGTTTGCTAGACTTCTTGATGGAGTTGTTCATCTTGTGGTGCACTTGACGGTTCATCTTGAGTAGAGCTAGGATCTTCTTTGGTTGGGATTGATTCTCTCTCATCATCTTCTTGATCATGAATAGGAGATTCGATGGGTAGATATGCCCAATTCCCATCAACTTGATGATTTGAGAAGAATCTCCATCACCTACATCACGTGAAACAACTTGCTTCTCTTGGGAGCCATTATTCTCCAAAAACTCCACGTCACAAGATACTTCAACGCAACCATTGGTTTTGTTGTAGTATCTATAGGCATTAGATTTTTCCGCATAACCAACAAATATACCCTCTAAAGTTCTAGATTCGAATTTACCAAGCTTTCATTTCTTGTTCTTGACAAGGCACTTGCACCCAAAGACGTGGAACTAGTTGACGTTGGGCTTGTTCTTTATGAAAATCTTGTAGGGGGTCATGTCAAAGGGAGCTCGGAGGAAGAGCCGGTTTGAGTAGTGAACCGGTAGCAATAGCTTCTTCCCAAAAGTTGTGGGGTGACTTGAACTCACTCAATGTTGTTCTTTCCAGATCTATGATTGTATGGTTCTTCCTTTCAACAACACCATTTTTCGAGGGGTTTAGGGAGCCGAGAGTTCATGTTTGATCCCCTCATTTTGAACAAACTCTTGCATGGTGTAGTTCTTGAATTCGGTGCCATTTTCGGTTCTAATGGTCTTGATCTCCACTTCATGGGTACATTGGGCTTTCTTGGCGAAGATCATGAATTCCTTGTAGGTCTCATCCTTTGTCTTGAGGAGGAAGACCCAAGTGTATCTTGAATAGTCATCAACGATGATAATGCCATACTTCCTTCCACCAAGAGAATCATATGTTGATGGCCCAAAGAGATTCGAGGAGCTCCAATGTCCTTGAGGTGGCCACCTTGGAAATGGATGGATGACTCTTCCCATGTTGCTTCCCGGAGATGCAAGCACTACACACATGATCTTTCTCAAAAAAGACATCGGCTAGTCCAACAATATGCTCACCCTTTAGGAGTAGATTTAGATTTCTCATGTTGACGTGGACAAGGCGGCAATGCCAAATCCATCCCTCATCAACCTTGGCAATTAGATATGGGGGGAAATATGGGCTCTCTTTTGAGAGGTTGAACATGTAAAGGTTGTCTTCCACATATCCAACAAGGACCAAACTGAGATATCACTCCTAAAGACGTTCACAAATCACTACAACACAGAGCTCGGGTGCTGACGCTTATAGACGCCCAGACACAACCTTAGTTGCCGTGTTCGCGCTGGCGCGGAAAAAACCCACAAGGATAACTGTGTTGGGGATTGCGCAACGACGGTGGATTTTTTGGCGCGGCACGACATGATCCGCTGAGCTAGAACTTTGCGGTAGCAATGCGTTTATGCCACGGACCAAGTAGGGCAGCACTATTGCGGTGACCCAGCATACCACTGCATATGTAGTACACTATAGTCGTTGACATGACACCCATAGAACACCATTCCGTAAATATCACATCCCTCAGAGTGGTACAACAGAAACATTGCGGGTCCAAATTAAAAACATACACACTTCATTATTATTACAATACCAAAAGTTTGAGACTTCAAAAGGTTCAAACTTACAAACCAAATAACTTATCTCATAAGTTTAGTGGAAGAATGAAAAACACAATGGTAACAAAGACGTGAGCTCAACAGCTTATTCTATAGAGTTCGGGCTGCTCGGCTCAACCTAGGTAACCAGAGTACGGCCTGACAACTACTCTGACTCGTTATCTTCATCTCCATATTGTATCCTGTACTCCACTCCTTCGATTCCACCGGATAGGTCCGGCTCTTCATAGTAGAAGTTGTTCTGGACCTCCATAGCATACACCTGGTCATCCTTCTGTCCCTCAAAGTCTAGCAAGGGGATCAAAGGAAAGGTTGAGTAATAGTGTTACCTAGCAAGTTCACTATATACCAGGTGGGAAGTTTGATGCTCTATCTACCACCTCAGATGATACGTCCTTGGTACTATGCAGTTTTGGTAAACATTTCTTCAAAGATTCATTTTAATTATCAAAACTATGCCCGTCAGCCTTCACAGGTTGACAAGAACTTCATGGAGTTCCTTTCCTGCCGTGTTCGTAGCTCCTTCCCGGAACAAGGAGTAACATGTCACAATTCTTACACTCAGCAGAGGTGCGGTTGCTTTACCCATAACAGACCAACTCCTTGTTGCATAACCAGGCGTACTTTCTCGTCCACAATTCCATGATATGGGGCCTAGTAGATGATCCAAGACAATCATTGCCTCCTTCGCGATCCCACATGTCCCCTTGGTGTACGCCATGCCCACATCTTGAATTACGGCAATGGTTAGTATAGACCATCAGATACCAGAACTATCGTGGGACGTTGAGGGATCCCACCCATATGCTGCATATCCTCTACGAATTACCAATAAATGCATGCTATGAGGATAACAGCCATGACCTGGCCATCCGGATGCATGCGAGAGGAAGAAGATACAGCTGACTTCTTCATCCCATTCCAAATCTTATGGTTAACACGTAATATACGGCGCTAGAATCACTGATGTCATGGGTTATTAAGTCCTAGTTGTTTTGTAATTGGAATCTTAGATTTCCTTGCAATTCTTAGTATTTATCATCACTTAGGATGATAATAGCATTTCATTTGTTTGAGAAAATACTTATTTTATGTCTCCTTTAGAACATAGGTGATAACACACAATTTTCAAATACTTTCATAAAGACTCGTCAAAGGACATGAGCAAGTGATGAACTTGCCTTGTGACTACAAGGTAGTGAAGTCGGATGCTTCCACCTAACCTTGAGCTTCGGTTTCTACAGAGAACCATTATTGCCCGGTAAGGACATTATTTAAAGAAGCAATATGCAATGCATAGTAATGTCATGCAATGGTTTATTATTTGCTTATCTGGGTGTTTTTCCCTCTTAGTAAAACTTTGCTATTTTCTTTAATTAAAAGAAAAGTATTACTTAAAGTCTTTGAAATCTTCATAAATATTATATTTAGTATTTTTATAATGACTAGTATTATTTTAAGAGTTTAAAATTGAATTTATTTAGTTTTTAAATCTTTTAAATATTTAACTAAAATTCCTTTAAGGAAATAAGACTTTATTTTTATCACACTTAATTTACTTTTCAAAAGTACAAACTAGCATTTTTCTATAATAACACTCCCTTTTAGAATTGTAAGAATGAAGTTTATTCAATTTTTATGTGTTTGGTATATTTTTATAAAATTCCAAAGGAATATATACCTTAGTAATAATAATTTTAAATTTAATTACCTAAAATTCCATTTGTTATTTTTCTTGAATAGAGGACCTTTCTATGAGTCCATTGATATTTTATTTATATTTTTAGGATTTTTTATTTCTTAGAACCATTTAAGTCCTAGGGGTATTTTGGTCATTTAACAATTTAATTAGGCTTTTTCTTTTTAAACTAGACCTTGCCCATTGGGCTGGCCTAGCCCTAACTCGGCCCATCTGGGTTGGTCAAACCCCTCTACCACGCGCGGCCTAGTGCCACTCGGTTTCTCCACTTCACTCCCTCGTTCTCCTACTGTTTCGTCCCTGTAGAGCTGCCGCGATGCCGACGCTATCGCCGCTTGATTCCTGCCTCCTTGGCCACTCCTACCGCGGCTGTGGTGTGTGGCAAGGTAGCCCATGCCGCTCCACCATATGGTCTTGTTTGATTCATATGTAAGCGTCTCTCCCGTCCAGGCTGACTCCACCCCGAACCTTAGGGTTTGGGGGTTGCCGGTGATGTGGAGTTTTGCCGCCCCGGTGGTGTTGTGTTGGGCTTCTGGCGGTCCTATGGTGCCGCCGCTGCTGCCCGTGTAGCTGTGACCACCGTGCCATGGCATGGCGCGGGTTGCAGCACCCTCGGGTGCTCCCCGTGCCGCCATGTGTGCTCTCCGGTGATGCTGCTTTCTCTCCTAACTTCAGCGAGGACCACGGGTGAGTTCCTCTCTCTCCCTGTCTTATTCTCTGGCTTACCTTGCTACTCTCTGAGTGCTTGCAATGTATGAACCCTAATTATGTATGTCCATGGCACTAGGGTTCATCCCTCTATGCTAGGGTTCATCCCTTGATACCATGTTCATCTGAGGTGGTTTCCTACTAAATTTAGTTGTGTAAGGTTCACTGCTATACTGTGGTTCTTGGTGTTGACAGTAATTTCTGTCAGTAAGCTGTTAACTGAACTTTTACTCACTATCCTGTCTCGGATTGGTGACATCATGGCTATGATCTGGATTGAGATTAATTCTCTGGTTCTTGTTGATATGCTTTGGTATGAAAGAATTGAAGTTGGATGGCTAATCCAATTACTCTTTGATAATTGCTGATGATGGAATGTAGAGATGTCAAATATTTTTCCTAATTGTTATGTTAGGAAAATGATTAAGTGTTCTTTTGAAAACATTGGATTATAGAATCCCTGGTAGAACTGCTTGGTTAGGATGGCCCTTGTGACACCTTCATTTGAATGGTACACAGGTTTCATCCACATACTGGACCATTTTCTATTTGTGTTCTATTGTGCCTGAGAGTTGCAGAACATTCTATTGGATAAATTAGCCTGTGATACTCTAGAATTTCATAAAGCCTGTGATGTTGGTCTGAGGCAAACCAATGGAAAAATAGCTGTTTTCACCTGCTGCTTCCTATCTCACATATCCTATGATGGATAATCCCTAAGTTTGATTCCTACAGTGTTTAGGAGAATGATTTGATAGGTTGTCGTAAGAATAGTAGGGTAGATCCTTACTGTTTAAGATGAAGTTTTAAGATGTATCATTTCTGAGGTGCTACCATCCATAGGATGTACCCAGAAATGTTTATCCAAGGATGCATGTGTATCTAGTTATTAAACTAGAGATTTCTATCCAAGATCAGTGATGCAAAGGCTGAGATCTTGGTAGCAGCTTGAAAATATTTATTATTGGCTTTTTATCTTTCTTCTGGATATACACCTCACTTGGGTGTTTTTCTGAGAAGATCATATAAAACAACACATGCTCTATTTAATCTATGATGATTTGATCATGTGATGGTTTTATGTGTACTCACCACACTACTTGATGGCTGGTGAGGTTGTGGTGTTGCTTGCTGGCTTGATCTTGTTCACTTGTTCTTGATGGCTTGACCTGGCTCTGCACCTCCTGGTGCTGCTCCTATGATCTTATACTTGGACTTGCTATCCACCTGCTCCACCCCCTCCTTATGTTACCATCTTGTGGTGAACTGGTGGTTGATTTGGTAAACTGGTTGGTGGATTTGTTAAGGTTTTGGCAAGCTCAATGAGATCCGAGTGTGTGCTTGAGAAGGCAAAGTGATTCCCTATAACTGTGCTTCGACTAGGTGCTCTGTTTGAGTGCTTGTACTACTGCTGTTGTGTTGATAACACACTCCATGCATTTTGGTGACTAAGCTATCTAGCTGTGTGGTTTGGTTGTGTGGCCTAGCTGTGGATCAGATCAAGTGAAATAATCTTCACCCATTACCCTTTTACTAGTTACTGTCCTGGTGAAACTTGCCCCTATTTTTATTACTATGTGATGTAATATGAACAGTGCACTTCACTGTTCACCACTGAGAGTAAAACTAACTAACTAACCCTTTATTTTCCTTTTAGTTGTTTTATCTTATTTGCAGGAACAAGATCTGGATACTCAAGATTTAGTATAGGAATAGATAAGTAGTATAAATTGTAGTTGTAACCTTCTTTTTTATTCTTTTTGTAAAGGATCTTGTAAATATATTATTATAAGTTTATAAAGTTTTACTTCTTTAGCTTCTATTCTCTGTAATATTCTGTTTTTGGTGTATTTATCACCATTTGTAATATTAGTATGGAATAAAGAAATAAGAATTCATTCCTAATTTAATTTTCCTTGTCTTAAATCCTTATCGTTGTTTAATATATCTATAATATAATCAAACAATGTTAATAACGTATTTTGGAAAACAATTTAATATTACTAACTTCTAATTTTCAAATTGATTTCAATTTCAAACTTGAATTCAAAATAACTTCCCCAAAGACTCAAAAATTCCTAAAGATCATGTCAAAATTCATAGCAGTCACTATAAAGAGCTATTCCTACCTCTAGTTAGTGAAAGGAACTCTGATCTCTTTAGGTTTTTGTTTGGCGAAAAATTTACTCTGACTTTTACAAATGCATGCATGCACAAACTTAGATTCCTATTTCTACCCTTCGTTGGATCCTAATGCTGGGGTGTTACAGACATCCCCCCTTAAATTAAACTTCATCCCGAAGTTTGTGGATGAGTACCTGAATAGTTCTGGATATGCTTCTCTTAAGTCATCCTCTTTCTCCCATGTGGATTCTCACTCTAGGTGATGTTCCCATTGTACCTTGCAGTACTTGATTGCCCTGTTTCTCAACCTTTTCCAGTTCTCCTCTAGAATTTTACAGGGTTTCTCGACATAAGTCAAATCCGCTTATAGCTCGATCTCTTGATGTGAGATAGCATCATCTGGAACTTTAAGACATTTCTAGAGTTGTGATACATGGAAAACATTGTGAATCTGGGCTAGTCTTTTTGGTAACTCAAGAGCATATGCTATTGTTCTATTCTGACTCGGTATCTTGAATGGTCCAATATATCTTGGGCTTAGTTTTCCTTTGACTCCGAATCTCTTCACTCCCTTCATTGGACTTACTTCGAGATATACCATATCCCCCACTTCTGGATGCCATGATCTTTGGCTTTGATCAGCATAACTCTTCTATCGACTCTGAGCTATCTTCAATCGATCTCTGATAATATCGATGATATCTTGCTTTTCCTTGATATAGTCTGGTGCAAATTCCTTGCTACTACCAGGTTCATACCAGCATATAGGTGATCTACACTTTCTCTCGTATAATACTTGGTATGGTGTTGCCTTCAGACTACTTTGATAGCTATTGTTGTAGGAAAATTCTGCCAACGGTAGATGATCTTCCCATGAACCTCCAAAATTTAATGCACAAGCTCTAAGCATGTCTTCCAAGATTTGATTGGTTCTTTCTGTCTGGCCTCCAGTTTCTGGATGATAGGTTGTGCTAAAATCCAACTTTGAGCCAAGTGCTTCATGTAATTGTTTCCAAAATGCTGACGTAAATACAGATCCTCTGTCTGATACAGCTTTCTTGGGTACCCCGTGCTTACTCATAATCTCTTTGATATAGATTTCCACTAATTTTTTGGCATTATCCTTTTGGTTTACTGGAATGAAATGCGCACTTTTTGTGAATCTGTCCACAATCACCCATATCATATCCTTCCGCTTTGGTGTCATGGGTAACCCTGTGATAAAATCCATACCAATTTCTTCCCACTTCCATTCTGGAATTTCCAAAGGTTGTAATGGTCCTGCTGGACTTTCGTGTTCTGCTTTTACCCTTTGGCAAGTATGGCATTCAGATACACACTTTGCAATATCTCTTTTCATATTGTTCCACCAAAATAATTCTTTTAAATCCAAGTATGATACGTTGCTAACGTATCCATAGATTTTGATGTTCCATGCTTGGTTTTTATCTACTTTCTTATGTTTTGCCCACACTTTGGAGTAATTTTTATACACTTTCTTGGACTAACCTATTAACAAGATGCCACAGTGCCAGTTGCCTGTTTTCTGCTGTTTTTGGTTCCAGGAAAGTCAGAAAATGAATATTCTTGGAATTGGACGGGACAAAAGCCAAAGTTAGTTTTTCACCGAGGGGGACACGGAGCCAGAATATGAGAAGGAGAGGGGCCAGAGGGCCGCCACACCACCTGGCCGCATGGCTAGGCCTGACCCGTGCCAAGGGGTGGTGCGGCCGCCTAGGGCACCGCCTCGGCCTCCCCTTTCGCCTATAAGATGCCTCCGATACAGAAACCCTAAGTACCCGATCAAAATTCCACGAAAGTGTCTGTAGCCGCCGTCATATCCATCCCTAGATCAGGAGGGATCTGAAGCTCTTCCCGGCACCCTGTTGGAGGGGAGAATTCACCTTGGAGGCCTACTTCATCACCATGCAAGCCTCCGGTGTGATGCGTGAGTAGTTCATCCTTGGACTACGGGTCCATGAGGTAGCTAGATGGTCGGTTCTTCTCCTTTGTGCTACCATGTTTAGATCTTGTGAGCTCCGTTCATGATCAAGATCATCTATTTGTAATCCTACATGTTGTGTTTGCGGGGATCCGATGGATATTGAGATGCTATTTCAGATTGATTATTGATTCTATCATGTCTTTGTTATTTGTGATCTTGCATGATTTCCGTTGTTAGTAGCTATCTTGGCCAAGTAGATGCTAGCAACTCCAAGAGTTAGTATTTATGCTTGATAGTGGGTTCACGCCTCTAGTAATCTGGGGAAGTGACAGAAATCTCTAAGGTACTAGATGTGCTGTTGCTACTAGGGAGAAAATAGCAATCCTTTGTTCATAGAACAATCGTATTGTTTACTTTACACACAATGCGTAATGCAATTATCTGTTGCTTGCAACTTAATACTGGAGGGGGTTCGGATGATAACCTGAAGGTGGATTATTAGTCATAGATGCAGTTGGATTACGATCTATGTATAATGTTGTAATGCCCAATCAAATCTCAAAGGAGTCAAGATGATTAGTATATGCTTGTATGCTTTCTCGATGTTTGTCAATTGCCCCGCTTTAATTTGTTCACCCAACATGGCATCTATCTTAAGGAGAACCACCACTACTGAACTATGGACCCCGGTCCTTTCTTTTATCATCAATCTACAATTGTTTACTGCTTTCTGTTTACTTTCTGCAAGCTTTTAATTTCTTCCACACAATACGTTTAATCCTTTGTTTTCAGCAAAACCGGTGAGATTGACAACCTCACTCTAAGTTGGGGGAAAAGTTCTGTGGTTGTGTTGTGCAGGATTCCAAGTTGGCAACAACACCTTGGAGGTGTTTCCTTGCTCCTACTGGTTCGATAACCTTGTTTCATAACTGAGGGAAAACTTGCGGATGCGCTCCTCATACCTTCCTCTTGGGGTTCCCCAACAAGCTCGATATATTTCGGGCCATCAATGTACATCTTTGTACTTCCAGGATGTATAGAATATGGTGTTTCATGGGCTTCCTGAAGTATCACCTCTCGAATTTCTGGCACATCTGGTACACAAAGACGGTTTTGAAACCATAAAGATCCATAATATCCTAGGTGAAAAGCTGATGTTTGACCTTGAGAGATTCTTCGAACTTCTTCAGCAATGAAAGGGTCTTCACATTGATGTCTAAAAATTTCATTCCAAAGATCACTACTCTTCTCTTCAACTACTCTCATGGTAGCTAGTCCTCCAAGAACTACTGTACTTATAAATTGTATTTCCAACCTTTCCAAATCCATCTGCAGTTCTTTTGGCAGTTCTCTATTAATAAGTTGCGTATCTGTGCTTTTCCGACTTAAAGCATCTGCCACAACATTTGCTTTTCCAGGGGTATAATTGATTGCTAGATCATAATATTTAATTAACTCCAGCCAACGCTTCTGTCTCACATTCAATTCCTTTTGAGTGAAGAAATATTTGAGACTTTTGTGGCAGTGTATAACTCACACCTTGCCGCATAGAGAAAATGCCTCCATCCTTTTAAAGCAAAGACTACGGGTGCTAACTCTAAATCATGAGTTGGATAATTCACTTCATGTGGTTTCAGTTGTCTAGATCCATAAGCAATTACCTTATGATCTTGCATAAGCACACAACCTAATCCTTCCTTAGATGCATCACAATATATTGTGTAATATTTTCATGTTTCCGGAATTGCTAGGATTGGTGCGGTGGTTAATCTGGTTTTCAACTCCTAAAAACTCGCTTCGCACTTCTCATCCCATATGAATGGTGTATTCTTTCTTAACAATTTGGTCATTGGTCCAACTATCTTGGAAAAACCTTCAATGAATCTCCGATAATAACCGGCCATGCCTAAGAAACCTCGGATTTGCTTCGCAATAGTTGGTGCCTTCTGATGGCTCAATGCACGGCGCCCAGAAAAGTGTTGATGGCTCGTGGTTGATGTAGATCTCGTTGGGAACCCCAAGAGGAAGGTATGATGAGCACAGCAGCAAGTTTCCCTCAGCTATGAAACCAAGGTTTAATCGAACCAGTAGGACCAAGGAAACACCCCAAAGGTGTTACTACCTGAGCTTTGGCAGGGCGCACTACCGGTGCTAGTAGAAACGTGGAGACCTGCACAACACAACCACAGAACTTTGTCCCCAACTTGCGATGAGGTTGTCAATCTCACCGTGTTTTGCGAAAAACAAAGGATTAAACGTATCGAATGGAAAGAAGTAAAAGTTTGCAGAAACTAAACACAAAGAAGAAACAGTTTATACATTGTATGTAAAGAAAGAGGACCGGGATCCATAGTTCACTAGAGGTGGCTCTCCTTAGATAGATAACATGTTGGGTGAACAAATTACAGCGGGGCAATTGACAAACACCGAGAAAGCAATACATGCATATACTAATCATCTTGACTCCTTTGAGACTTGATTGGGCAATACAACATAATACATAGACCGCCATCCAACTGCATCTATGACTAATAATCCACAGGTTATCATTTGAACCCCCTCCAGTATTAAGTTGCAAGCAACAGATTATTGCTTTACGAACTGCATGTAAGGTAAACAATACAATTGTTCTATGAACAAAGGATCGTTGTTTTCTCCCTAGTATTAACATCACATCTAGTACCTTAGAGATTTCTGTCACTTCCCCAGATTACCAGAGGCATGAACCCACTATCAAGCATAAATACTAACTCTTGGAGTTGCTAGCATCTACTTGGCCAAGATAGCTACTAACAATGGAAAGCATGCAAGATCTCAAATAACAAAGACATGATAGAATCAATAATCAATCTGAAATAGCATCTCAATATCCATCGGATCCCCGCAAACACAACATGTATGAATTACAAATAGATGATCTTGATCATGAACGGAGCTCACAATATCTAAACATGAAAGCACAAAGGAGGAGAAACCAGCCATCTAGCTACTACATGGATTCGTAGTCCAAGGATGAACTACTCACGCATCACACCGGAGGCTTGCATGGTTATGAAGAAGGCCTCCAGGGTGAATTCCCCTCTCCGGCAGGGTGCCGGGAAGAGCTTCAGATCCCTCCCGATCTAGGGATGGAGATGACGGCAGCTACAGACTCTTTCGTGGATTTTTGATCGGGTACTTAGGGTCTTCGTACCGAGGGCAACTTATAGCCGGAAGGAGAGGCCGAGGGGGTGCTGGGGTCGGCCAGACCACCCCCTGGCATGGGCCAGGCCTGGCCGCACGGCCAGGTGGTGTGGCTGGCCCCTGGCCCCTCTCCGTCTCGTATTTTGGCACGTGATCCCTTCCGAAAAAATAGGCACTTTGGCTTTTGTCCTGTCCAATTCCGGAATATTCATTTTCTGACTTTCCTGGAACCAAAAACAGCAGAAAACAGGCAGCTGGCAATGTGGCTCTTGTTAATAGGTTAGTCCAAGAAATCATATGAAAAGTACTCCAAAGTTGGAACAAAACACAAGAAAGTGGATAAAACCAAGCATGGAACATCAAAAATTATAGATACATTTGCAATGTATCACCTTCCATTCCAACACTGATTGAACTTTGGATGGATTTACAGCAATTCCATCCTTACTAATCACATGACCAAGAAACTCTATTTCGTCCAACCAGAATTCACACTTGCTGAACTTAGCATAAAGCTTATGTTCTCTTAAGGTTTGCAATGCTATTCTCAAATGCTCTGCATGCTCTTATTTATCCTTAGAGTATATCAAAATTTCGTCAATGAATACTATGACAAACTTGTCCAGGTACGGCATGAAGATTTTGTTCATCAAATTCATGAATATTGCTGGTGCATTGGTCAACCCAAAAGGTACGGTGAGATACTCATGATGTCCATACCTTGACACACATGTTGTTTTAGGAAAATCTTCAGGTTTAATTTTTATCTGATGCTATCCTGATCTTAGATCAATCTTGGAAAATACTCCAGCTCCCTTGACTTGGTCAAATAGATCTTGAATTCTTGGTAATGGGTACTTGTTATTGATGGTGACATTTTTGAGATTTCTGTAATCCCCACACATTCTTCGTCCTCCATCTCTTTTATCCACAAAAATTACCGGAGTTCCCCACGGGGATATACTTTACTAAATAAATCCTTTTCTGGCTAACTCATCAATTTGCTCCTTAAGCACTTTTAATTCTTTTGGTCCCATCTTATACGGTGCTTGGGTTATTGGTGTTGTACCAGGTATCAGCTCAATGTTGAACTCTATTTCACGATCAGGTGGTATTCCTGGTAACTCTGCTGGAAAAACATCTAGAAATTCCTTCACTACAGGAATATCTTCCAATTTTACCTCCTTCATTAAGTTCAACTGTAGATCCACCATGATATGGCTATGTTTATCCGCCTGATAGACTATCCTTCCTCCACTTGGAGACTTGATTGAAACGGTTTTGTCCTCACAGTTGATCTGAGCTCCATAGTCTGTCATCCAATCCATTCCCAACACTACTGCTATTCCCCTTAATGGAATCACATAAAGATCCGCATAATAGGTTTGACCATATATTGAGATAACTTGGTTTAATTTAATGTTTCTAACTACCACGATCCATCCGAAGGTAACTACGGTCATAGGTTTTTCTAATGGTGCCCTTCTAATCCTGAACTTATCACAAAATTGCTCAGATATAAATGAAGTAGTTGCACCGGTATCAAATACTCACTCCGATCCATATTACTTGTCGCTGAAATGGATGTATCTAGACATGTTTTAGTGCTAGATACATCCGTTTTAGCGACAAGTAATATGGATCGGAGGGAGTAGAACTTTTCCAGGATTTGTGAGAATATTGAGCATATCTATCACCGCTTGATCCGAGTTATCCACCTCCTCCAAGGTTGCACAATTCAGCTTTCCAGTAGGCCTACCTCTCTTGCCATTATCATTTTTTCCATAACTTCCACCTCTATTAGGTTGTCCACCTCCGCCTCTTGCTTGACCATCGCCTATTGTAGGACAACCACCTGGTGGTTTGCTTGGGCAATCAGGCTTAATGTGCCCCTTCTAACCACAACCATACCATATGATTACTGGCTTCTTACATTCCCTTTGGAAACGCCCTGGAATACCACAATTGTTGCATATAATATTCCTCTTGGGGTTGGACTGACTTCCACTACTATTCTTGTTAGTATTGTTGTTGTTGTTGAAGGGTCGATTCCTGGGTTTGAACTCCAGATTGGGTTTAGGCTTACTTGCTTGAATCCTCTTAGTTTCCTTCTTTTCTCTCTTCCTTCGGTCCTCTTGGACATTCTTATAATCATCCTCAAATGTGATTGTTGCATCTAGTAACTGTTGAAAAGTTGCTTTATTGGCCAACCTCAGTTGCATCTTCACAAATGGATTTAAACCATGCGGGAAACGTTTCTTCCTCTTCTCCTTAGTGCTCACTTCATCCTTAGCATAACGAGATAGTTGACTAAACTCCCGGATGTACTTTATGAAACTGGCATATCCCTGCTGAAGCTCTTCAAACTCCCTATGCTTCAACTCCATCACACTTTCTAGAACATGATACTCACGGAATCTCTGCTTAAACTCCTCCCAGGTATACTCCCTACTTGGAGGTTGCATTGCTAGCTGATTCTCCCACCAAGATGCTGTAGGTCCAGTTAAGAGATGTGTTGCATACCTCAACTTTTCCTCATCATTGCATCCTACAGTCTTCAACTTTCTCTCCGTATCTGCTAGCCAATCCTCTGCATCCATTGGCTTAGGGGCTAATGCAAAAGGTAACAGCCTTGCATTTTGAAAGTCAGAAAGACTCACACCCCGTCCTTCAGGTTCCCTCTGATGTCCCACTTGATCCACTAATCCTTCCATGAACTTGTTTTGGGACTCTTGCATCATTTGCATGTACTGCTTAAAGTTCTGTTCCATCAACAACCTCATTGGTGGTGGTGGTAAATTTGCCTACATTCTAGCGTCTTCATCCGCCTTTTCCTTAGTTTCGCGCTCCATGCACTGCTGTTTAGTCTCGTCCTCTACACCTGTTTCCATACCCCCTAGTCCTGTAACATAAAGTGAACACTCATAATTACATTATGAATATGTGTGCTAAGCTCAACTTCATGCACAGAACTAGTCACACAATGGAAAAAATCCAAATAAGAACCAAATATGCATTTCACATATTATACATTATAAACAACATAGTTTAGTACGATGTCATTACAAGCCCATACCATTTAGGTACTACAACTCATGTGGATACTATCCCACTTATTTATTTACACCCAGTGCTCAGACTCTAACTCCCGTATCACCACTAGAATACTTCTCCTCAAGGTCACGCTCTCCAAAAGCTGCGATGTACATCATACATACCCGGAGTACAATCGTGCTGACGTGTAGTACGGCACACCGTCTGTTGAATGACTTGCCTCTTAGATGGATGATACTCGGTATCAGAAGTCTCTGGACTTGACACATCATCCAGCTGAAGTGCGTCCATACCTTCCAACTCGTCTGAAGTATCTTCATAATCATCCTCATCACTATCTTCATCAATCATCTCCTGCATCCCAACTCCAGAGGAATCAACAGAATATTCCACTTCTGGTGCTCCCCAAGTACTCTACTGGGTATGATAGTCCTCAGCTATGATTGGATAGTTCACATTGTCTGGAGTAGGATAATGTTCTGGTGACTCAAACACCCTTTCTTCAGGATCTTCCTCATCGGACTCTACATCCTCCACATGGACATCTCTTTCATCAACGAAATAAGATCTCACTCCCATGCGACTAGTTTGCCTGGTATCCCCAACTGAGTCTTCCACAGGAATAGGATTCCCGGTAGATCCATCCATCGATCCGTACCTCCATCCTTCGGAATTTCCAATAGGTAGTTCTGAGTCCTCAGTTCCCCAAGAACTTTGTGGTACAGGATGACTAGTGCCCTCATCAGGATATCTAGTGGTTTTGGGCATAGGTGAATAAGGATATAATGTAAAAGTTGCTAGATCTATAGGTATATCCTTAAAAATTGGGTTACCCTATCCCCTGCTTCATTCTCTAGTTTAGATGCTAACTTCTCCCTTTGTTCAGGATTAGTTAAATCCTCTAACATATCAATCTAATCTTCTACAATAACCTGATGTGTCTTGTACAAAGACCCAACCATCAGTCGATACAGATCCATAAACTTAGAAGATAGTTTTGGATGCTGACACGATATTTGGCTAACATTCGCCCATCATGGTATGTCATGGTATTGACTGGAATATTAGTTGTGCAACCAAAAACCCTCAGAAGTTCTCAAAGATGTTCAGTTAAAGCCCCTGATAATCATCAAGAGTCTCTTCTTTCCTTGCCAAGGTCTGTTTTGGAAACTTTGGTGCCATTTCCACTATATAGAAAATATTCATAATTAGTATCCATTAATCATAATGATGCATCATAATAAAGAATTATCGCACTAAAAATATAACGAAATATTCCCAATTGAATATTCATCATATAATCCAGAGAACTCTTTACCGTTGCTCCTAAACTCATATAGGTAGTTCCCTTTACTAGGTTTCCAACCTAAGGTCAAAGCAATTGCTCTGACACCAGCTGCGGTGACCCAGCATACCACTGCATATGTAGTACACTATAGTCGTTGACATGACACCCACAGAACACCGTTCCGTAAATATCACATCCCTCAGAGTGGTACAACAGAAACATTGCGGGTCCAAATTACAAACATACACACTTCATTATTATTACAATACCAGAAGTTCGAGACTTCAAAAGGTTCAAACTTACAAACCAAATAACTTATCTCATAAGTTCAGTGGAAGAATGAAAAACACAATGGTAATAAATAAGTGAGCTCAACAACTTATTCTATAGAGTTCGGGTTGCTCGGCTCAACCTAGGTAACTAGAGTACGGCCTGACACCTACTCTAACTCGTTGTCTTCAGCTCCATATTGTATCTCGTAGTCCACTCCTTCGATTCCACTGGATAGGTCCGGCTCTTCATAGTAGACGTCGTTCTAGACCTCCGTAGCATACACCTGGTCATCCTTCTGCCCCTCAAAGTCCAGCAAGGGGTTCAAAGGAAAGGTTGAGTAACAGCGTTACCCAAAAAGTTCACTATGTGCAAGGTGGGAAGTTTGATGCTCTATCTACCACCTCGGACGATATGTCCTTGGTACTATGCAGTTTTGGTAAACATTTCTTCAAAGATTGATTTTAATTATCAAAACTATGCCCATCAGCCTTCACATGTTGACTAGAACTTCATGGAGTTCCTTTCCTGTCGCGTTTGTAGCTCCTTCCCGGAAAAGGGAGTAACATGTCACAATTCTTACACTCTGTAGAGGTGTGTTGCTTTACCCATAAGAGACCAACTCCTTGTTGCACAACCGGGCGTACTTTCCCGTCCACAATTCCATGATGTGGGGCCCAGTAGATGATCCAAGCCAATAATTGCCTCCTTCGCGACCCCGCATTTCCCCTTGGTGTACTCCATACCCACATCTTGAATTACTGCAATGGTTAGTATAGACCATCAGATGCCAGAACTATCATGGGACATTGAGGGCTCCCACCCATGTGCTGCATATCCTCTACGAATTACCAATAAATGCATGCTACAAGGATAACAGCCAAGACCTAGCCATCCAGATGCATGCGAGAGGAAGAAGATACAGCTGACTTCTTCGTCCCATTCCAAATCTTATGGTTAACGCGTAATATACGGTGCTAGAATCACTGATGTCATGGATTATTAAGTCCTAGTTGTTTTGCAATTGGAATCTTAGATTCCCTTGCAATTCTTAGTATTTATCATCACTTAGGATGATAATAGCATTTCATTTGTTTGAGAAAATACTTATTTTTTGTCTCCTTTAGAACATAGGTGATAACACACAATTTTCAAATACTTTCATAAAGACACTTCAAAGGACATGAGCAAGTGATGAACTTGCCTTGTGACTACAAGATAGTGAAGTCGGATGCTTCCACCTGACCTTGAGCTCCGGTTTCTATAGAGAACCATTATTGCCCGGTAAGGACAATATTTAAAGAAGCAATATGCAATGCATAGTAATGTCATGCAATGGTTTATTATTTGCTTATCTGGGTGTTTTACCCTCTTAGTAAAAGTTTGCTATTTTCTTTAATTAAAAGAAAAGTATTACTTAAAGTCTTTGAAATCTTCATAAATATTATATTTAGTATTTTTATAATGACTAGTATTATTTTTAAGAGTTTAAAATTGAATTTATTTAGTTTTTAACTCTTTCAAATATTTAACTAAAATTCCTTTAAGGAAATAAGACTTTATTTTTATCACACTTAATTTACTTTTCAAAAATACAAACTAGCATTTTCTATAATATCACTCCCTTTTAGAATTGTAAGAATGAATTTTATTCAATTTTTATGTGTTTGGTATATCAACAACTTATTCTATAGAGTTCGGATTGCTCGGCTCAACCTAGGTAACTAGAGTACGGCCTGACACCTACTCTAACTCGTTGTCTTCAACTCCATATTGTATCTCGTAGTCCACTCCTTCGATTCCACTGGATAGGTCTGGCTCTTCATAGTAGACGTCGTTCTAGACCTCCGTAGCATACACTTGGTCATCCTTCTGGCCCTCAAAGTCTAGCAAGGGGTTCAAAGGAAAGGTTGAGTAACAGCGTTACCCAAAAGTTCACTATATGCAAGGTGGGAAGTTTGATGCTCTATCTACCACCTCGGACGATATGTCCTTGGTACTATGCAGTTTTGGTAAACATTTCTTCAAAGATTGATTTTAGTTATCAAAACTATGCCCATCAGCCTTCACAGGTTGACTAGAACTTCATGGAGTTCCTTTCCTGTCGCGTTTGTAGCTCCTTCCTGGAACAGGGAGTAACATGTCACAATTCTTACACTCTGTAGAGGTGTGTTGCTTTACCCATAAGAGACCAACTCCTTGTTGCACAACCGGGCGTACTTTCCCGTCCACAATTCCATGATGTGGGGCCCAGTAGATGATCCAAGCCAATCATTGCCTCCTTCGCGACCCCGCATTTCCCCTTGGTGTACTCCATGCCCACATCTTGAATTACTGCAGTGGTTAGTACAGACCGTCAGATGCCAGAACTATCATGGGACATTGAGGGCTCCCACCCATGTGCTGCATATCCTCTACGAATTACCAATAAATGCATGCTACAAGGATAACAGCCACGACCTGGCCATCCGGATGCATGCGAGAGGAAGAAGATATAGCTGACTTCTTCGTCCCATTCCAAATCTTATGGTTAACGCGTAATATACGGTGCTAGAATCACTGATGTCATGGATTATTAAGTCCTAGTTGTTTTGCAATTGGAATCTTAGATTCCCTTGCAATTCTTAGTATTTATCATCACTTAGGATGATAATAGCATTTCATTTGTTTGAGAAAATACTTATTTTTTGTCTCCTTTAGAACATAGGTGATAACACACAATTTTCAAATACTTTCATAAAGACACTTCAAAGGACATGAGCAAGTGATGAACTTGCCTTGTGACTACAAGGTAGTGAAGTCGGATGCTTCCACCTGACCTTGAGCTCCGGTTTCTACAGAGAACCATTATTGCCCGGTAAGGACAATATTTAAAGAAGCAATATGCAATGCATAGTAATGTCACGCAATGGTTTATTATTTGCTTATCTGGGTGTTTTACCCTCTTAGTAAAAGTTTGCTACTTTCTTTAATTAAAAGAAAAGTATTACTTGAAGTCTTTGAAATCTTCATAAATATTATATTTAGTATTTTTATAATGACTAGTATTATTTTTAAGAGTTTAAAATTGAATTTATTTAGTTTTTAACTCTTTCAAATATTTAACTAAAATTCCTTTAAGGAAATAAGACTTTATTTTCATCACACTTAATTTACTTTTCAAAAATACAAACTAGCATTTTCTATAATATCACTCCCTTTTAGAATTATAAGAATGAATTTTATTCAATTTTTATGTGTTTGGTATATCAACAACTTATTCTATAGAGTTCGGGTTGCTCGGCTCAACCTAGGTAACTAGAGTACGGCCTGACACCTACTCTAACTCGTTGTCTTCAGCTCCATATTGTATCCCGTAGTCCACTCCTTCGATTCCACTGGATAGGTCCGGCTCTTCATAGTAGATGTCGTTCTAGACCACCGTAGCATACACCTGGTCATCCTTCTGGCCCTCAAAGTCTAGCAAGGGGTTCAAAGGAAAGGTTGAGTAACAGCGTTACCCAAAAAGTTCACTATATGCAAGGTGGGAAGTTTGATGCTCTATCTACCACCTCGGACGATATGTCCTTGGTACTATGCAGTTTTGGTAAACATTTCTTCAAAGATTGATTTTAATTATCAAAACTATGCCCATCAGCCTTCACAGGTTGACTAGAACTTCATGGAGTTCCTTTCCTGTCGCGTTTGTAGCTCCTTCCCGGAACAGGGAGTAACATGTCACAATTCTTACACTCTATAGAGGTGTGTTGCTTTACCCATAAGAGACCAACTCCTTGTTGCACAACCGGGCGTACTTTCCCGTCCACAATTCCATGATGTGGGGCCCAGTAGATGATCCAAGCCAATCATTGCCTCCTTCACGACCCCGCATTTCCCCTTGGTGTACTCCATGCCCACATCTTGAATTACTGCAGTGGTTAGTACAGACCGTCAGATGCCAGAACTATCATGGGACATTGAGGGCTCCCACCCATATGCTGCATATCCTCTACGAATTACCAATAAATGCATGCTACAAGGATAACAGCCACGACCTGGCCATCCGGATGCATGCGAGAGGAAGAATATACAGCTGACTTCTTCGTCCCATTCCAAATCTTATGGTTAACGCGTAATATACGGTGCTAGAATCACTGATGTCATGGATTATTAAGTCCTAGTTGTTTTGCAATTGGAATCTTAGATTCCCTTGCAATTCTTAGTATTTATCATCACTTAGGATGATAATAGCATTTCATTTGTTTGAGAAAATACTTATTTTTTGTCTCCTTTAGAACATAGGTGATAACACACAATTTTCAAATACTTTCATAAAGACACTTCAAAGGACACGAGCAAGTGATGAACTTGCCTTGTGACTACAAGGTAGTGAAGTCGGATGCTTCCACCTGACCTTGAGCTCCGGTTTCTACAGAGAACCATTATTGCCCGGTAAGGACAATATTTAAAGAAGCAATATGCAATGCATAGTAATGTCATGCAATGGTTTATTATTTGCTTATCTGGGTGTTTTACCCTCTTAGTAAAAGTTTGCTATTTTCTTTAATTAAAAGAAAAGTATTACTTGAAGTCTTTGAAATCTTCATAAATATTATATTTAGTATTTTTATAATGACTAGTATTATTTTTAAGAGTTTAAAATTGAATTTATTTAGTTTTTAACTCTTTCAAATATTTAACTAAAATTCCTTTAAGGAAATAAGACTTTATTTTTATCACACTTAATTTACTTTTCAAAAATACAAACTAGCATTTTCTATAATATCACTCCCTTTTAGAATTATAAGAATGAATTTTATTCAATTTTTATGTGTTTGGTATATCAACAACTTATTCTATAGAGTTCGGGTTGCTCGGCTCAACCTAGGTAACTAGAGTACGGCCTGACACCTACTCTAACTCGTTGTCTTCAGCTCCATATTGTATCCCGTAGTCCACTCCTTCGATTCCACTGGATAGGTCCGGCTCTTCATAGTAGACGTCGTTCTAGACCACCGTAGCATACACCTGGTCATCCTTCTGGCCCTCAAAGTTTAGCAAGGGGTTCAAAGGAAAGGTTGAGTAACAGCGTTACCCAAAAAGTTCACTATATGCAAGGTGGGAAGTGTGATGCTCTATCTACCACCTCAGACGATATGTCCTTGGTACTATGCAGTTTTGGTAAACATTTCTTCAAAGATTGATTTTAATTATCAAAACTATGCCCATCAGCCTTCACAGGTTGACTAGAACTTCATGGAGTTCCTTTCCTGTCGCGTTTGTAGCTCCTTCCCGGAACAGGGAGTAACATGTCACAATTCTTACACTCTGTAGAGGTGTGTTGCTTTACCCATAAGAGACCAACTCCTTGTTGCACAACCGGGCGTACTTTCCCGTCCACAATTCCATGATGTGGGGCCCAGTAGATGATCCAAGCCAATCATTGCCTCCTTCGTGACCCCGCATTTCCCCTTGGTTACTCCATGCCCACATCTTGAATTACTGCAGTGGTTAGTACAGACCGTCAGATGACAGAACTATCATGGGACATTGAGGGCTCCCACCCATATGCTGCATATCCTCTACGAATTACCAATAAATGCATGCTACAAGGATAACAGCCACGACCTGGCCATCCGGATGCATGCGAGAGGAAGAAGATATAGCTGACTTCTTCTTCCCATTCCAAATCTTATGGTTAACGCGTAATATACGGTGCTAGAATCACTGATGTCATGGATTATTAAGTCCTAGTTGTTTTGCAATTGGAATCTTAGATTCTCTTGCAATTCTTAGTATTTATCATCACTTAGGATGATAATAGCATTTCATTTGTTTGAGAAAATACTTATTTTTTGTCTCCTTTAGAACATAGGTGATAACACACAATTTTCAAATACTTTCATAAAGACACTTCAAAGGACAGGAGCAAGTGATGAACTTGCCTTGTGACTACAAGGTAGTGAAGTCGGATGCTTCCACCTGACCTTGAGCTCCGGTTTCTACAGAGAACCATTATTGCCCGGTAAGGACAATATTTAAAGAAGCAATATGCAATGCACAGTAATGTCATGCAATGGTTTATTATTTGCTTATCTGGGTGTTTTACCCTCTTAGTAAAAGTTTGCTATTTTCTTTAATTAAAAGAAAAGTATTACTTAAAGTCTTTGAAATCTTCATAAATATTATATTTAGTATTTTTATAATGACTAGTATTATTTTTAAGAGTTTAAAATTGAATTTATTTAGTTTTTAACTCTTTCAAATATTTAACTAAAATTCCTTTAAGGAAATAAGACTTTATTTTTATCACACTTAATTCACACTTAATAGATGCAGTTGGATGGCGGTCTATGTATAATGTTGTAATGCCCAATCAAGTTCCAAATAAGTCAAGATGATTAGTATATGCATGTATTGCTTTCTCGATGTTTGTCAATTGCCCCGCTGTAATTTATTCACCCGGCATGTTATCTATCTTAAGGAGAGCCACCTCTAGTGAACTATGGATCCCGGTCCTTTCTTTTACATACAATCTACAAACTGTTTACTGCTTTGTGTTTACTTTCTGCAAACTATTACTTCCTTCCATTCGATACGTTTAATCTTTTGTTTTCAGCAAAACACGGTGAGATTGACAACCTCATCGCAAGTTGGGGACAAAGTTCTGTGGTTGTGTTGTGCAGGTCTCCACGTTGCTACTAGCACCGGTAGTGCGCCCTGCCAAGGCTCAGCTAGCAACACCTTTGGGGTGTTTCCTTGCTCCTATTGGTTCGATTAAACCTTAGTTTCATAACTAAGGGAAACTTGCTGTTGTGCTCATCATACCTTCCTCCTGGGGTTCCCAACGAGCTCTACATCAACATTGAGCCATCAAGGTGCTACCATCCATAGGATGCGCCAGAAATGTTCATCCAAGGATGCCTGTGTATCTAGTTATTAAACTAGAGATTTCTATCCAAGATCAGCGATGCAAAGGCTGAGATCTTGGTAGCAACTTGAAAAGATTTATTATTGGCTTTTTATCTTTCTTCTAGGATGGATATACACCTCACTTGGGTGTTTTTCTGAGAAGATCATATAAAACAACACATGCTCTATTTAATCTATGATGATTTGATCATGTGATGGTTTTATGTGTACTCACCACACTACTTGATGGCTAGTGAGGTTGTGGTGTTTCTTGCTGGCTTGATCTTGTTAACTTGTTTTTGCTGGCTTGATCTAGCTCTGCACCTCCTGGTGCTGCTCCTGTGATCTTGTACTTGGCCTTGCTATCCACCTGCTCCACCCCCTCCTTATGTTACCATCTTGCGGTGAACTGGTGGTTGATTTGGTAAACTGGCTGGTGGATTTGTTAAGGTTTTGGCAAGCTCAATGAGCTTTGAGTGTGTGCTTGAGAATGCAAAGTGATTCCCTGTAACTGTGCTTTGATTGGGTGCTCTGTTTGAGTGCTTGTACTACTGTTGTTGTGTTGATAGCACGCTCCATGCATTTTGGTGACTAAGCTGTCTAGCTGTGTGGTCTGGTTGTGTGGCCTGGCTGTGGATCAGATCAAGTGAAATAATCTTCACATGTTACCCTTTTACTAGTTACTGTCCTGGTGAAACTTGCCCCTCTTTTTCTTACTCTGTGATGTAATATGAACAGTGCACTTCACTGTTCACCACTGAGAGTAAAACTAACTAACTAACCCTTTATTTTTCTTTTAGTTGTTTTATCTTATTTGCAGGAACAAGATCTGGATACTCAAGATTTAGTATAGTAATATATAAGTAGTATAGATTGTAGCTGTAACCTTCTTTTTTATTCTTTTTGTAAAGGATCTTGTAAAGATATTATTATAAGTTTATAAAGTTTTATTTCTTAGCTTCTATTCTCTGTAATATTCTGTTTTTGGTGTATTTATCACCATTTGTAATATTAATATGGAATAAAGAAATAAGAATTCATTTCTTATTTAATTTTCCTTGTCTTAAATCCTTATTGTTGTTTAATATATCTATAATATAATCAAACAATGTTAATAAAGTATTTTGGAAAACAATTTAATATTACTAACTTCTAATTTTCAAATTGATTTAAATTTCAAACTTGAATTCAAAATAACTTCCCCGAAGTCTCAAAAATTCCTAAAGATCATATCAAAATTCATAGCAGTCACTATAAAGAGCTATTCCTACCTCTAGTTAGTGAAAGGAACTCTGATCTCTTTAGCTTTTTGTTTGGCAAAAAAATTACCCTGATTTTTACAAATGCATGCATGCATGCACAAACGTAGATTCCTATTTCTACCCTTCGTTGGATCCTAATGCTGGGGTGTTACAACTATGTACATGTCGTGGCAGCTGTGATACTACGACACAAAGATACTGCCTAGTCTTGTATATGTCGGCGGATGCATTAGTGCATAGCAATATAATTAAATTGATAAGTAATCCAAAACATTTTTTATATAGATCACGTATAGAAAAACATAGAAAACTCATAATATATAGAAAATCATATCACATGATAATGATACACATATTTAGTTCACATGCAAGTTTGTCACCCTAATCTAGTTCACATACATCTCTAAAAAAACTAACTAACTATTTCATAACAACTAACTTAGTCTTTATGCACTGTCACGACCAAATAGCCCTACTTTGCTTTAAACTCGAAGGCACAAACATCTCCTTCCCGCAGCTTCTGAACAACATAGTCTACCCAATTTGAAGTCAAGATGACAATACCGTCATTTCCATGCTTCACATGAACTTTTTCGATGGTCTCATTGCCACCGTGATCTTCATGAATGTGAGGAATGAGAAACATGCATGCAAAAGGGCATAAAACGTACTGCATATAAAGGAAGAAACAATTATGGTTGTGGTAAGTACGAACATCAATAGGAAGAAAGAAACAACTATTAGTTGTGGTAAGAAAGCTACCATATTTCCTTTGGAGATGTTGTTCTTGTTCATGGTGCAAATGTAGCAAGGGATTGTTGGTTTGTATCTTCTGACTATCCTCCTCAGGTTTCTCCTTCTTAATCTAGTCACACAGATAGCATTACCAAACCTATAGTGAAGGTTGTACTTATCTACAACTCGGGCATCTGATCCTGAAATGAACTTATATTACTTCACACATATACATACATGCATGTTATTGATCTAGTCTCACCACTATACCTCACATGGCAGAGGGCATGATCGGACAAGATCTAGGTACCTTTTTAGGGTTGTTCTCTACATTAGAAATTCTAACCTATAGAGTCCAACAATGCTACTTATTCTCTTAGAACAAAAATTTCTAACATATAGAGACCATTCAGATCAAAGGGAGGTACCAGGGAGGAGGCTAGACCGATTCGCCCAGCCACGATCGAGGGCGCCAAAGCGGTTCGCACAGCCGTGGTAGAGGGCACCGGAGAGGTTGCGCAGCCGTGGTCGAGGTCACCGGAGAGGTGATGGGTGAAACTAAGATCTAGAGGTGGGAACTGATACTGAGATATGAAGCTGGGCGATTTCTTTCAGATAAGGTTGAGATCCAAAGCTTAGTGGGCTTGGTCATTCTGGCCCATTAAACAAGACAGGGAACAATAATAACAAAATAAAATGAAGTACTTATACTTAGATAATAATTGTATAATACAGACCTGAAAAATAACACACGAATTACTACTCAATTATAGAAAACATGTTCAAACTAATCCTCCTCAATAGACTCGGTGGAGGTAACAAAGACTGCGTTGTCATCCAGTAGGTCCTATCTATCTCATTCTAGTAATGATGTCGAGCACCTCATAGGAGAGCTCATGGAATTTCTCCTTCTACTCACGGAGAAAATTGTCTATCTCTTGTTGAGCTCTAGTGTTCATTTCCTTAATATGGAACACCTTCCGTTCCTGGCGCAACGCTTCCTTATGTTCACCTCGATTACAGAGACAGCGCAACATTCTCCGAAGGTGGATATACTTGTGCTCTGGCTTAGCTGTACAATGACACTGCAGTTAGGAACCTCCTGACCACATCCAAGGAACATGCGGCTGGGGTGATGGGTCCATCGACGATCATACATAACTCTATGATGTGGTGGAAGGACGCACACACACTGAAGTTGTGCAGCCGTCTTAACCCCATTCCATTGTGGGTTGTCATTAATAGCATTAGGAGATAATCTAGGAAGAATTTGCGGGATGGGTGATGAAATGTGAAGAAACGTTATTTACCTCCAAAAGTGAAAACATAGATCGATCTCGATCAAGAAACCCCAAATATCTACCTAAATCAAAATTAAAATCCAGAAAAAGGCGTATGTCCATCTCACAGTCGATCTATGTAGTGCGCCGCCTAGCTCTCGTTAGACTCTCACTGCCACCGGCTGAAGCTTTCATGCAAAGATAGGGTGAAGATAAGTGGGGATCATAGTGGGGAGACAATGAATAGAACGGAATTGATACTTTATAACCACCTAATCGATTCTTGCCTTTCATGGTGGGGCTCAGCGGTCAGTGGGACGGGGTCACTAGTAGGAAAAGGAATATCAGCGGCGCACCAAAAAAGAGGTCAGTGGCTCACAGGGCGTGTGCCACTGATAATATTTATCAGTAGCGCACGATCCCTCACGCCACGGATAGCAGGGATATCAGTGGCGCACGAAAGTAGAGTGTGCCACGGATATTATCAGCAGCGCACGTTCACAAGGTGCACCACCGATGTCAGCATTGGTGTGCTACTGACTACTCGAGTGCATTTTTTCATTTATATGGTAGTTATTAGCAGTTATACGGCAATTATATACAACAGTTATACAACAATACACCGAATCTAAGATGATAGTGATCCAAAGTGCTGAAATACATCAAATATGAATTCAAGTGTTAGATTATTACACAAAGTGGTAGTACAAATTAGGTCATCACATTACAAATTCGATCATCACATTACAAATTTGATCATCACATTACACATAGAGCTATCGCCTTAGACTATGATCAAATAGAGGATAGCGGCGATGACAGGGAGCAACACCAAGACCATGATCAAATCTTCATCCGGTTCTTCTTCAAACATGGAACCCGACCCCTAATACATGGAACCAGACAAGGCATAAAGTATATGTTATACAATGAAAAGAATGGTAGCATGTTTGCATGGCAGCAATCCCTATATATTCCTAACATGCAGAATATATTCCTAAAGCAGCAGCAGCAGTCCAAATGCACATGCATGGTGAAGTGATATATGACTGATAGATGCCTCAAAATGGAATAAAGGCACAATTGCCATTTTTGGCTGCATTTACTTGTCACTGTGAAGTGATATATGCCTGAATTATGCACTGTTCTACATGTGTGTGCATTCTTTTGTCCACAAGTGCTCTTGTATGTCAATAAAATCTAGCACACACTTTGCATCGACATTTCATTCAGCTATGGAAACCAAGTTTTACTCAAGGAGAAGTAATGCAGAGAGGGAGGAGAGGAAGGCTGCTAAGGCACTTGAGAAGTTGGTGAGGTAGCAGCGCCAGATGATCCTTCATTTTTAGAGCATGAAGCCATTTGCCAAGGTTTGTTCAAAAGCAATGCTCCTTTGCCTGAAAAGATTCCATCAAGGCTGCTTCCTAAGCTCAAAGCAGCTACTGCATTTTTATTGAGTAACAAAGGCATTGAGTATTGCAAAGATAGGTGAGGTAGCAGCGCTAGATGATCCTTCATTTTTAGAGCATGAAGCCATTTGCCAAGGTTTGTTCAAAAGCAATGCTCATTTGCCTGAAAAGGTTCCATCAAGGTTGCTTCCTAAGCTCAAAGCAGCTATTGCATTGTTATTGATTAACAAAGGCATTGAGTATTGCAAAGATAGGATCAAGATGCTGAAGAAGAATAAGAAGGTGAAGTTTGGTGAAGGCAGCAGCAAATAGAAGAAGGGCAGTTTGTTCTATGAATAAAATACAGCTACTAGAGTTGTTTTACTACTTATATGTGCTTATAGTAGGATGGTGTGTATGTGTTTGTAGCAGTATGTGTTTATAGCAGAATATGTATGTGGCATGTGTTATCCTCCTCCCCTCTCTAATATTTTTCTTGGCATTTTATTCATGTCACCCATTTTCTGCCAGCCCCAAGCCAACCACTTCAGAGCATCCAACTAAACCAGGGATAACTGGGGAGGTGGCGTGGTGACCTTCTTGCATAGCAATAAAGGGGGTAGCTTAGCTTGGAGGTGGGTTTTGTTAGAGAGAGGTGAAAGCACATGACACAAGGTCACATAAAGTTTGCGCAAGACCAAGTAAATAAGAAGGGAAAAGGAGCTAATAGGCATGGTAAAGTGTACTATTTTGACATATCTAAGACAGTAGGATCAATATTCGGTACCGCACCATCTTTACATCTCAAGCTCACATAAGCACAGAACCTCTCCAAAATAAAGGTTCTTCTAAACCATGTCAATGTCAAAGGATTAATCTAAGCTCCAGATTGAATAGAAATGCAAGAATAAATGCAAGAATAGCAATGCAAGAATAAACAAGCAAAAAGATTTCCTAACTATAACATAAATGCATTGGTGTTCAACTATGCACCCCTTGTAATGCTATCCAAGTGAAAATGTTTACTCCATGATATGATAACACTCAAGGGCAGCCATTTACGGTACAAATCCATAGGCAATGGATATACTACAAATATGTGAAGGAGATTTAATAGAAGAGAGGGGAAAGGCATTGGAAATTTTTCATGACGGACCTGATCTGTTGATTAATTAGACGTTGTGGTCGGTTGTTGGTGAAGTTGAAGCCCTGGGCCTCGGTCACCTTCGCTGCTCGACCTCCAACATGTCGTAGTAGAAAAACATGTAAATTGCAGGAATTAAGTCGAAAGATAAATGCAGAGAACAAAGATAAACTTTAGGACATCTTGAGACCATTGCTCCGCAATGGACAAGTTTCTACAGAAACTTTTCATCAATATTTATGAACAACAATCTTATGAGCAAGTTTCTACAAAAACTTTTCATCAATCACTTATATTAAGTGATAAGTTTCTACAGAAACTTTTCATCAAGTGACATCTTCTGTTTTGTCACTTGTACCATTGTGGTTGTACACAGGGAGTGCATCAACAGCTTGGGAAAATAATGGTTGGTCCTACTATTATCGTTGTGTGATGGCAACATAGATTGCTTAGCTATAAACAGCTTGGGAAAATAATGGCAGATCCTAACCCTAGCTAGGAAACCTAAACCTAGATAGGAACACTAACCCTAGCTAGGAACCCTAACCCTAGCAATAAAGGGGAGAGGAGAGGGGAGGGAAGGGAGAGAGAGCCTCAAACCTGGAAGGTGGTGGACGGAGGCATGTGGTGGTGGACGGCGGCAGGTCGTGGCGGCACGCGATAGGTGGTGGTGGTGGTGGGCTTCGTCTTCTCTGATCCGCTGGCGAGGAACGAGAGGAGGTGGCGGTGGTAGGCTTTGTCTTCTCCACGGTAGGTGGTCTTCTCACAGGTGTCGTCGGTGGGGAGGAACAGTGGCACCGGTGTCGTCTTCGGGAGAGAGGAAGCAGGGGAACGAGAGGACAAAGGGGAATGGGCCAGGGCGCACACATTATTGGCTAAGTGCCCAAACTCAGTGGCGCACACTTGTTCCATGCGCCACAGATATGCATGCATCGAACTTATCCGTATGGTGTCGACCACTAGAGGGTGGGGCCCACGTGTGTGTGGTGCACTGTTTTTTCCGTGCGCCACAGTTATAAGAAAATCAGTGGCACAACTATGTCCCAGTGTGCCACGGATAATTATCTGTGGTGCACCATTTAGATGTGCGCCACTGACATGACCCATGTGGATAAGCATTTTTCTACTAGTGGGTTAACCTGCCAGCCCAAACGGGCCCACTATGCAGGTCACGTATAATCCACGTCACCGGCCAATGTGCCTGTGCACAGTCAACCATGACAATAAACAACACTGCACTTGCCTACCACCTACCGCAGCACAATTTAGCACCGGTATCAGTAATACCACGGTGTAAAATTTTGTTCTGCCCTCGATAGCCGTCGTGAACCCTCACCCACCGCGCATCCAACTATTGCGGATACTTTTCGCTTATGCCTTACCAAAAATCCATCGGGTATGGGGTATTTTTGTAGTAAATGTTCTAGAAAAATAGGAATCATTACCGGCGTCCGCAAGATGTTTAATTGAAAGCAAGTTGTAGCCAAGGTTTTCAACAAGCATGACGATCTCTAGGGTCAAAGCCTTGGAGACCACCAACTTGCCATAACCTAGTACCTTTCCTTTAGAGTTGTCTCCAAAAGTGATGCTTGATGTTGAATTGACATCATGAATGAATTGGTCAAGCGCACTTCTCCCTCCGATCATATGATTGGTGCATCCACTATCAAACACCCACTTTGATCCACTCGAGGCATGTCCCTACAGAATCAATTTTTTATTTAGGAACTCATTGAGCAATGGGTCCCCTAGCATTAGCAACAAGATCTTTTGGTACCCAAATTGAGTACCATCTATAAGCATAACCATTGCAAGGGACAACATATTTGGCATATACATCCCTTGAGTGCCCTTACGTAGCACATTGTATGGATTAGATTTTCTCGCAAATTTATGATTGGGGTTGCCCCTTGTGGCTCTCCCATTCACAATGTTCTTCTTGGCTTGGTCAACCACCTCCTGCCTTTCTTGCACAAAGTTGATCTTATTAGGTGGGTTGGCACCATTCTTGTTGTTCTTGGGGTCGAACCCCATACCTTTTCTTGGTTCTCTCACCTTTTGACGAGAAAGAATCTCATCAAGAATCTTACCCTTGGAAGTAGGTGTGAGACGCTCCTTCTCAAGTTGTTCCTTCAACTTCTTATTTTCCTCAATGAGGAGAGCTTGATCCAAGGTAGAGTTAGAGGCACAAGTAATATTTCAACAATAATTGGATCCTTTAATGTACCAAGAGCCTTTTCATAAGATACTCGAACTTGACCATGATTGTCCCCAAGCTTTATGAGCTCATACTTGACAAGCAAATTAGCTTTATCAAGGTGCTCAAGGTCATTGGTGAGAGAAGCATGAGCAATCTCAGGTTCCTTCTTTGAGGCATCAAGCTCTTGGGACAAGGTAATAGCCCTATCAATAGTATCCATATCTTTTGCCTTATCAAGTTCAAAGATTTCACTTTGTTGTTTAATAAGTGAGGTGGTGTTCTTTTCCTCGCTTAGCTCTTGCTTAAGGAGATTGAATCTTTGTTTCTCATCATCAATATGAGATTTCGAGCTATCAATGGTCCCATCATGTGAATTGACAATATCCATTAATTGCTTGAATCTAGCACGAGCATTGCTAGTAAGAGAATTCATAATTTTATACATTTCTTTTATATAGTTTTCATCAAATTCATCATTGTCACTATCATTATTACTATCATGATCATCCAATATGCTAGAGAGAGATGGAGGGGAAGGGATTACCTTGGAGATCCTTGCCATAAGGCAAGAGCCGGCGACCTTAGGAGTAGGAGAGTCATCGGTGTAGTCCTTGGTATAGTCGTAGGTGAGTAGTGACCCGGGTTCGTTATAAACCAAACTATCCACACCCATCACCTTCTCCTCATCCCCACACTCTGTGTTGCACGTGTCCTTGGAGCTTCTTGCCATAGGGCAAGTGTCGGCGACCTTGGGAGTAGTGGATTCATTGGTGAGTCCTTAGTGTAGTCATATGTGAATAGGGACCCGGGTTTAGAAAAATCCAAACCGGCCACACCCACAACCTTCTCCTCATCCTCACTCCCTGAATTGGATATGGATTCTTGACCTAGGAAGCCTTTGCCATCACACTTCTTGTTTCTCTTGAATCTTTTGTTGATGGGATTGGGCTTCAACCTTGGCTTGGTGCCCTCTTCATACTTTGTATTGTCAAGCCTCTTATCATATGGGAACTTTTCAGCAAAGTGATCCGATTCATCATAAAATTGTAGCAAGTCCTATTCTTCTCACTTGGTCTAGTTGAACTTCTCCTTCTTCAGAACTTCATGTTCTTGGTGAAGAGTCCAAGTTGAGAGAGCATCTCATCAGCTCACCCATTTGATCACTAACATTCTCCTCTTCACTTCCGACATATTATTGCACATGCTTGGCCTTCAATGCTAGGGTATGGGAAGACCCAATAGCACGGTTGATATCCTTGATATTTTGTCCTCATTTGCCAAATTATTCATGACAACAAGATATGATACGACACCATCGGAAGAGAAAAGGCCAGTTGCACTTTAGGATTTGCAAGTTCAAGGCAAGTTGTTTATCGCTGGATGTGATCATGGCAATAATCTTAGACTTGATGAGCTCATCATTCAGATTGAACCCATCATCATACTTGTCACATCCAAGACCACTAATCTTCACATGGATAGCAACAAGTCTTGTGTATGATTCTGCAATGGACTCACCATCATGGTTCATGAACAAGTTCTCTGACTTGACAGCTTCATACTTGGAGTTTTGGATGAGAGATATTCCCTCTTGGAGAACGCCAATCATATCTCAAAGTTTCTTTGCAGTGTGGATGCCACTAACTTGATCATGGAGAGTGTGGTTGATGGCACTCTGTATCTTGTCACAAGCCATAGCATTTAGTTGATGGTCATAGTAATCTCCTGGGGTGAGGTCATTGGGAAGTTGTGGGTTGAAGCATTTGCACACAATCTCCCAAAGCTCCATACTGCAGCTGCGAAGATGAGATTCCATAGTACCTTTCCAATGAGAGAAGTGAGTTCCATCATATTGGGGTGCGGGACCCGAAACATTAATATGAGGCATGATATTATTTTGCCTGGGATATATATATGTGGAAATTGACTCATGGATGTACTCGGAAATGGTCTCCTTTCTGGTGTCCATCGGCCTCCCACGAGGTACTACCGAAGGTCCAGCTAAAATGGCCCCCTCGCCAATCACCATAAAACGTCCTTCAAGGAAAGTTATTCGAGCAAGGAGGTCAGAATCCGCCTTAGCCTTTTCACGGGAACTTTTGGCAAGGATTTCGCGAACCTCCTTGACCGAATAAGTATTTTCCTCCTCATCATCAGAGAAAACCATATTTTCTATTAGGCAGTAAAGCCCTTAAAAGAACCCTTGGCTCTAATACCAATTGAAAGGGTAAGATGATTAACCTAGAGGAGTGAATAGGTTTATACAAATTTCTTTATAATCTTTTGCAAGTTTTAGGCTTTTCGGAATATAAATTTGCCTAAATGCAAACTAGGCGAGGCAACCTAGATGATGAAACAATATACTTCAAGCACGAAGGCTATCACAAGGTAAATAACACAAGTAAGAGATTCGATTTAGGGATAATCAAAGCATGCGGAGATGAAGATGTATTCTCGTGTTCACTCCCTGGGGCAAGCTACGTCACGTTTGGAGAGGTGTGAGATCTCACAAAGGATTTCCCCGAGCCACTAAAGGAACCTTATCTCCGAGCCTATCCTGGTGAAGGAATAGCTCATTCACTTGTGGTAGACTCAGAGGTAGTCTCCAAACCCTCAGAAACTTTCCATGGGGCAAATCACAAGTTGAATGCCTCTGGGCGACCCTAGCCGCCCAGGGTTTCCCACAAACCCAAGAGTAACTATGAAGCTTGATGAACTCAAGGGAGAATGAACTTTGACTTGCTAGAAACGTAGATCTGGACCTCCTCTTGCTTTCTCCCAAAGGGATTTGGCTTTGGTTAGGTAGAATAGGATATCCTCAAGCTTTTGGTGTTTCAACAATGGAGAGAGAGTGCGAGCTCAAAGAAAGAATATTAATGATTGACCTAGCCTCTCAGTGGAGAAGAAAGGGATATATATAGTCCGAAGTGGAAAAGTAGCCGTTTAAGATTTCCTGCGACGAAACCGGCTATAAGTCTGGTGGCGTCGGAGTACATGACGGATGGATCGACAACACGGCTGGCCAACCGGATCCCTGGTCGGAACAACCGGTGCCAGGTTTGGCTGACCGAGATCCTAGTCGGCTGAACCGGAGGCAGCTGAACCGTTCGGCACACAACCGAATGCCTACACAGAGAGCAATTCTGGCTATGGCTAGAATGGTTCAGCGATGACCGGCCGTTTTGGCAACTGGGCAGGCCTGGCCGGAGATCCTACCAATTTCGCAGTAATTCCAAAACGACTATTTTTTCAGTGATGACAAAGGCTCTTCTCAAATGGGTATGGAGCTGATTGGTGTTAGGATGTGTGTATGGTGTAAGGCATCCCCAAAAGAGCTCATCGAGACCGTCCCTCTTAATAGTGTGGTGTTTTCTATTAGACTCAAATAATAAATAGAGAGAACACACAACGAAAACGACTCATTTCTTGAATAGCGAATGGGGGGTCTCCTACCACCTCTCATCATCACTTGTGAACTAAAACCTGTGTATACACTATTAGTCAGGGCATTAGCGGGTTCTCCCGTGCAATTCTCACTTAGGATGCATATACTGTTACCATGATATCCTAAGTGGTGAAAAGTTAAGAGAAAACAAAAACCACGATGCAAGTGTCATACTCACTTTCTCTTGTTTATTCGCATCCTTGTTTTTCGTAATTTAATTTTGACCATTATTTTGGATCGATGATATACATGATAGATGTATCATAAAGTAATATTATTGGAGAACTGTTTTCAATACCAAATTCAGTTGTAGAGTTTTGTAGCATTTAACCCACCTTTTGTTGGTCAAATTAATGATCAAAGTTGAACTTAGAATATGTGAACGCCATGTAAACTTCGAAGTGTTGTATAGTTCATCTAAGGATTATAACTACCTAGAAGAGAATGAGAGAAAAAGAGGGACATATGATGCACCAGATCGGGGAGTTAATTTGGCTGCCTAGTAAAACGAGCTAAGCATTGTATCTCCACCAAATATGATCACTTTCGCTCTTCTTTAATTGTTTGATCACATCAGCCTATCTACTATGATAGTACTCTCTCCGTTTAGAAATAATTGACTTGAGTTTGTTTAAATTCAGATGTATCTATATATAGTAAAATGTGATACATTCGAATTTAGACAAATCTAAGTGAGTTATTTCTGGACGGATGGAGTATGACTTTTGGAGCCGAGGGTACAATTTCCCTATCCTAGTAACATTGTCAGACGTGTGTGTATTAGGAGTGGTGGATTATGCTTCCGCAATAACAAAATAGGCAAATGATATCTAATTTTAGAGAGAAGGGCACTAATTTGTCCGGCTTTGAACTACTCCCTCCGATCCATATTAGTTGACTTGGATTTATCTAGATTCGGATGTATCTAGTGTCTAGATACATCCGAATCTAGACAAATTCGAGTTAACTAATATGGGTCGGAGGTAGTAATATAAAGCGTCCATAGGCGAGTAATATCAACATCGCATACCTGATCTTTTTGCTAAATTTCCTCATGTAAACTCCGTCGCCAAACAGGCTATTGCTAACAGAGATACGGTCTTTCTGAAGTGTTAAATTTCTTGTGCTCTTGCCCGTGTATATATTACAACCTCCTTTAAAAATAAAAGTCATATACTAAGCCTACTGAATGCACGAAATAGAAGAAGTTCCTCTCCACTTTGCCTTCAGCTTCTCGATGCCGTGATGGTCTGTCCCCAGAATCTCAATGCCACTATGGTAAATGTCAACAACTTATTTTCTTGCTGTCTTCAAAATCTCTGCAGTCTCTGGACATGTGAAGTTACAACATTTGCATCAAAGAAAAGGAAGCACATCGACATCAAAATCAGACCGATACACATACATGAATATACATGAAAAGTGCAGTTTCAGCAAGCGCGCACTCAAAAGACATGAAACTGAAAGCCATTTGCCTTGAACCTGTACATCCACCTTTGGCTCAACCATGCTTTTGCAATATGCATGCATTCATGTGGATGTGACACACTACACAATCAACATCAACAAATTAGAGAAAGCGTCAAGAACACGTCCCTTCTCACTGCCATTCACAAACTTCCACCCTAGTCCTTGACACGATATATGATACACATGCATAAGCCCACTTGACAAATGCTAGTTTTATGATGAAAAGGCGAAGCGATAAGATGCAATTGTACATGAACAAAAAGATATATACTCCATGTTTTGGAACAAGTAGCACATCACAACACATGGGATACTCAAGGTTGCCAAGTTCATTAACAAAAGAGTATAACATCAATAGGGAAATGGCAGGTAATTCTTTGCTACTCCTATGTCTGACTTTTAGTTTACTCGAGAACCCACATCAGTAAAGTCTCATCTGGGGTAGTAGAACGATGAATGGTGGTATAAATAATTTTGCTGGAAAGGATTATATTGAGGAGGTACAACATTCGCTGCAAGTGGTCCACTTTGAATCCACGGAAAATGTGGCTGAGAAGCTCCAGCCATTACAGCAAATGGTTGATGCCAAATGGGACTAATGTGTGCCACACTTGGAACTGCAGGTGGTAGAAATCTCGGGTAAGGACTAACTGGTGTTGCTAGCTTGGTACTGCATGGCCTTGGCTGGTTTAAGTGCTGCTGCTTCTGTTTTTTCACTTGTTCATTATGGTGTTGTTGCCCCTTATTCTCATGTAGCTGTTGGTCCTTACTCTCCTGTGGCTTGTACTGTGGAAGCTGCTGCCGCTTCTCTTGTGGCTGTTCCTGGTTCCCTTCCAGCTTTCTTTGTTTCCCCTGCACGTGCCTATCTTGTTCCTCATGTTGCTGCTGCTCCTTTTTGCGCTTCTTGAATTTCTCCTCTTCCTTCTGCGGCTGGTTGTTTTGCTGCTGGCATGAATTTTTATTCGGGGTAGCAGAGACATCGATTGAACTACGGCTCTTTGCATACTCAGCTAACAAGTTGTTAATTTCTTCCAAGATAGCACTCGATTTGCTAGAATCAGCGTGTTGCTGTTTAACCATAGTATGCGCAATCCATAGATTGTCAATCTCCTTCGATCTTGCCAGATTCTGTTCACAGGTAGATGCAACATCATTAAATCAACAACAGAAATGCAGTTAATGAAGAAAGACATTGCGCATAGAGAAGAGGCTACGTTCTCAATTCGGATGACTACTTAGGGGGTATTTTGCATTCTTTGGAATGCCAAATGTGCAAAAGGCATCTCAACTGTGGAGGCAAATGACAATTTTCTGTACTAACAAATCAACTATGAAGCTCTATCAATTCTCTTACGACGTTGGCTAGTACAAACAGAATGCAATGTAATTGTTTTCTTGTGCTAATGCATACCAGAGACTTGTCAGATACATTCTTGCTAAATAACTCCAGAGCAGTCCGTTTTGCCTTTTTGACATATCCCTCCAGAAGAGAAATAGGTGGATATTTGTCCACTAATTTAAGAACCTGCGTCATTTGTATGGCGCTCAACTGTTGTCCATTTCCAATCAAATAATCCATCAAGTCTGCACAAATATGAGGACATGGGAAACATCAACAACATATCTTGCACCACAAATGAGATATAGTCGTACAAATGAACACCTTCTACCTACAGTGTTAAGATGGTGAACACTTGGGTGTCAAGCAGGCACAATACACACAAATTGATGATGCAAAGGAGTGAGATCTATCATGCAATTCTCTGCATCTTTAAGTAGCTCTGCTATAGAATCTTGATCATAATTTTCCATTGAACATTCAAACTAGGTCATATCATGTACCCTTGTATTAGTGAGACTAAGTGGAATGTGCTGGATTTCACCCACGGATCTATAAAATCAATATAGACGAAGACTAAGTGAATGTGTTGGATTTCACCCACGCATCTATAAAGTCAATATAGACAAATGCACGCATACTAAAATCTAATGGACAAAAAACGTGACATGCCTTGTTTTTCTCTTTATTTCTACCCAACTCAATCCGGTACAAAGACTATGACCTGTTGTGCATAAATACACGACTAGACAACCTGCCATGATCTAGAGAAGCTAGTACATGAAAGATTCCCAAGACAAAGTCCTACTCAAACTCTACTAAGACTGTCATACTCGGACTATACTATGACGCACAGCAAAGCAAACAACCGCCAAACGACTCAACCTAGCTAGACTCACGTGCAAACCTACATGCAATCGAACACTACCTACTAACATGATGTTTTCCATGCAAGCCAACCACTGAACCACATGACACACATTCATGGAAACTTGCCTAATTAAACGCTAATCTAATCAAGATCATTCTAACAATCTCCCCCTAATCTTTACTCGTTCTCCTCTGTGCTCCCCCTGGTCTTGACTGATTGCAAAAACGTGACTTGTCGACTCAACTCAATGTACGATCAAGAATCCCCGCCACGCTGCCATGTGGACTACATGGGCCACACCTAGCGCAATACATGCCAGCTGTACCTCAATGTGTTACAAAGACTATGACCTATTGTGTAATAAATCAAGGTATAAATACACGACCGGACAAACCACCATGATCTAGAGAACCTATTAGTACATGAACAATTCCAAGACAAAGTTTTAATCAGACTCTACTACGACGGTCCGACTCGGACTCCACTTTTTTTCCCGAAGACTCGGACTCTACTACAACGAACAGCAAGCAAACAACCAAACGACTCAACCTACTCACATGCAAACCTACAGACACTAACTACTATAACAGGACACACATGCCTGGAAACCTGCCTAATTAAACACTAACCTGATCAAGATTATTCTAACAGAATAGACCCGCATTTCCCACGTGCTTTAGTTTTACTTTTGGATGTACTCAGTTGACATTCTATTAAGTGGTACTATTGCAAAAACTACTTCACAAATTTTGGGTTTTAATTTTGATGATAATTGATAAGCAGAGATCACAACTTATTCAACTAGTATTTGTACTCAAATTCATCAAATATATGCATACCATTTAAATACAGATAGTAAGTACCACGGAAGTACAACATTACTGCACAGTATTTCCTGGGTGCTATGTAAAATGGATATTATTTATGAGGTCTATTTTTGGTTTATCCTAAGGCCCAGCAGAATTATATACAGATCCAGTAGTTGTAACGAAATTTAATGACATTACCATGAGTTGCCCACCTAGCATATATTGAGCTGAAGTGCATAATAAGACATTATAAATCAGAATTGACAAAGAATTATTCGTACCACTGATCCTACTGACAAGACCAAGACCGTTGCAGAGACCGATGCAGCTCTTCCTCTGATATTTGCGTGGGACGGTGCCAAAGAGTCGTATGAGCTCATTGACATCAAACTCTGATACAATTTTGTAAGAAATGAGGAAGTACAGGAAGGCCCATGAGGACAGGAAGCCAAGATCCCCACAAATATCCCCCTTATCAATCATCTTCTTCCAGTCCTTTGCAAGCTGCTTGGCCTGCTGTGTCGTGTGCACGGAAAGCTCGGATTCCACCAAAGGCACAGAGCGGATCAGCGTAACAAGTTTTTCCCAGTCCCTGTTTATCTTGGTCTTTTTGTTGGGCAGAAACCGCCTGACAACATCAAGGATAAAAGCAGCAGCGTCTTTGGCGTGGCGTATTGCCACAGAGTACTCTTGCCGTGCAATCTTGTTATTATTGAACAAGATGTGCACCAGACTTGCGGTGTTCATGGTAGCGCACGCCTTTACAAGATGCTTATCAACTCCTTTCAACAAAACCTTGTTGGCTTCCCCGGTCTCCTCCATCTCACCGTCAGACTCCTCCTTCTCCTCTTCACCCTTCTCTACCTTGTTCTCCTTGTCGTCGGCCTCATCACTGGCCACCAATTCCTCGTGCTCTTTCACCTTCTCTTCTTCAGCCTCCAGCATCTCCTCGTCGGCCTTATGCTCCTTGTTTACCACATTGTTGGCATCTACATCCTCCTCTTCCACTTGTTCAACCTCCTCTTCCTCTACCCCCACTTCTTCAACCTGCTCTTCCTCTTCTTCCACTTCTTCAACCTCCTCTTCCACCTCGACCTCCACCTCTTCATACTCCTCCTCTTCTTCCACTTCTTCAACCTCCTCTTCCTCTTCTTCCACCTCGACCTCCTCCTCTTCATACTCCTCCTCTTCTTCCACCACCACCTCCTCCACTACTTCCTCCTCTTCCTCTTCCTCCACTTCTTCTTCTTCCTCCTCCTCTTCCTCCTCCTCCTCCTCCTCCTCTTCTTCCTCTTCCTCCACTTCTTCTTCTTCCTCTTCCTCCTCCTCCTCCACTTCCTCTTCCTCCTCTTCCTCCTCCTCCTCGCCGGTCTCCTCGTCGTCGCCGGTTGGGACTGGTGCGAGAATGGGGTTGGGGCGGGCCGCCTGGAGGACCTGTAGCTGGCGGTAGCGCAGGGAGATGGAGGACTGGATGGACGAGATGTGGGCGTCGAGATCGTCCCAGGCGAAAGGAAGTGGGTAGGGCGAGCAGGCGGCGAGGCGGTCGAAGGCCACGCGCAGGGCGTCTTTCTTGCCGGGCAGCGCGGCGATGGCCGCCGCCACCTCCGCCAGCGTCATCGGCTTCGGGGACTGGTTGACGCCAGGCTGCGCCATCGGAGGAGAAGGGGTTAGGGATTGGGGTTTGGCGGCGGCGGATTGCGCCGACGCGGACTCCATCTCCAGTCACGCCGCCACCCCACGCCTCGGCAGGGGTTATCAATCGATTTTCCGTTTACGGGACGGAGTGGAAACTGACGATGAGGAGTAACCTTTCCGTGATCCTAGTTCCGAGCAGCATCGGCTATGGGCCGCCAGGAGGGGATGTAGTGCTATGGGCTTCTTCGAACAACCGCGCATCGGTTATGGGCCGCCAATGTAATATGATGTTGATTTTTTTTCAGAACAACTACTTCTGTTATTTCCTGAGTACATTTGATTAAGACTCCTTTTTCCCTTTTGAGATGGGGTCGTCCAGTGATAGTGAACCTACTCCTTGAAAGGCATATCCAACACCATCTAATAATAATGTGTAAATGTAGTACACGCAACAACTAATTACACTGGAACTACTGCAGGGGAGCCAGTGGCATGCATTACGCAATCAACACCTACAGATCCGGAAAAAATTAAGAGGCAATGCTGCTAGAGAGCGATATGCTCAAATGGATTATAAAAGAAAAAAGACGAACTGCTCAAGCAGCGTCGTGAAGCCTATCACCTAAAGAAAGCTCATCCATCTGTTCATTCTAGAGAGGGAAACAAGTTCAGGTGTGCTCACTCAACTACGAAACACGCCAATTAGTAAAGGTGAGTTCTAACGTGCATGAACTGCAGAATATATCGCTCGATGGTTCCATGTATACTGAAGCTAAATCGTCTAATCATCGGTTTTAACAAGGAACGAGGAAAATGTGGCTCCTGACTGGTATGAAAAGCAAATTAAATCCTGGTTAAACATAAAGGAACTATATGTTAATAACTCATGCCTTATATATGGAGCTCGATACCGTGCTGTTTTTATTTTTTCTACGTTGCTTTCAACATATGCACTCGTACATAACCCATGCCATCCATCCTCGAGCAACAACCTACGGATCCCAAAGAACGGAAAAGCAATGAGATAGAAAAAGATATATGTGCAGATGGATGTCCACATGAAAGATTGACTACTAAAGAGACATCGTGAGGCATATTAGACAAGGATGTCATCTACCGGTAAGAGTTGTGCAGCACCAATCATGATATATCATTAATGTCTCCATACCGATCAACGTTTTTTGCGCATTATCATGTGATTTCATCATATAATATTGAAGCTACACGTGCAAAGGATAGGGAACGCTCTGCCAATTGACTCCACACCAAAAGCATGCCAAGGAATCTCTCCGCACGGCACGATGCATGTAAGTCATATTTTTCTGCTCTCATGTAAGTCATATCTGATTATCATATTTGATGTTTTATTGTTAATCATAGGAAGTGCGGCTGCAACTCTCGAGACTGTCCAAATACAACAAACATGCACACAAGGCACTGTTGATATGGTAATTTAGTCGCTTACTTTCATTTTAAAACCTATTTCAAACCTGGGTCTCATAAATAGTTACGCAACGGGGGATTCTATAATCTAAATAATTTAGTTACCAATATCATCTATAGAGAGGTCCTTACAACATAGGTGAGTTATTAGGCATTTATACTTCAAGCAATCATCCTCTGTATTTTTAGATTATAGAATATATAATTATTTATAGTATCTAATTATCTTGTGCAGGTCAGAGGCAACGAACATGCGCTGCAATAAAAGGAAAATAAAAGCTATTTTTCTACAACGGCCAATTTAAAATCACATAGTGTACTATCAAGATGTAAATTAAAACAACAACCTATTGAAACACTTGCATTTTTTTTATGTCATCTAAAGTTAGTGCATATTGGGATGATGTAGGAATGTTACCTCTTCGTGGAAGTCTTTGAACACTAAGCTGATAAATTCTGGGAATTTTATCTATTTCATGTAAGTTATATTTGCTTTGCCAACAGAAATGATCTTTCCTCCATCTTGCTTCTTCCATGTAACCCTCCTGAATGAAGAGCCTAAACGGATCAGGGTTCTACAATACACAAAACATCCACTCCAGGAGCAACATATAGTAAGTCCCATCAGGTTGCAGCACAGAAGAACACAATTACAAACAATACTAAAAGAAAACAACTAAAGTGTGAAAGCGCCCCTGGTTTGCTTGCTACCTTATGGAATATGCAAATGGGTCGCCTTAGTTTTTCCCTTGCATATTGAGCTCGTGAGAAAAAGGGTTCAATATTGATCAAGTCTCCTTATTTTTTGCCTTGCAGATGGGGTCACCAACACGGCCATTGGACCGTAATGAATGAAGATTCTGTAAAATGGGCTACAAATCAGCGTAAATGATGTTGTTTGTGCATGAAAATTTTGTGGTATTTGAGGTTTCATGCGTCACTTTTGGAATGCTACATGATTCTGGAATTCATCTTCCATTAGTGCGTACATAAAATTAGATTATACTAGGCTTATATTATGGAACGGAGGTAGTAATTTGCAAGCACAGATAAGTAGGGGCATTTTTTTTCTTGCCACTGAAACCTGGGACCTACACAATATCATTTTACCTTGGCTGTAGTAGATCAATTCCAGAATCTTTCATTTTTCTACAATGCAATCATCGAACCATCTCCTTTTGCTAAATACTAACCACTCTCAGTTTCCCCCCAAACATTCACTCACGTGGAGGAACTAAAAGTTATCACAGGCTGACATGTTCTCTACAGGAACTGTAGTGCAGGTAGCAAATCCATTCGAATCGAGATGAGCAGGGACGAAATATGTAGCATCCCAATTGTCTAACAATTGCAATGCTACTAGCCTAGTCTATATAGATGCTACTTCCTACATATAATTGTTGCATCATATTATATCATGCTCATGTCATCATGCCACCTTGCATTTGAGCATCATATAAAACCCTTTTTGTTTTGGATCTTCTCTCATATGCATTATTAATTGTATTTGCCTTTTGATATTTATTTGGTTATTGATATATTGTTTAAATGCCCAAGTTGAGTTGGGGGCATATCTCTTTCAACTCCACCACCTTAACCTTGTCACCACCTTATAATTCCACCATTCCATTATCCATGAGCTGGCATTTGTTTTTCTTTTGGTATTTAATCTAGCTCATGGGAGATAGGATGGATTTACTTCTGCTATTCTTTTGCTTGGCTTAATCCCACTTTTGGGAATGCATAGGAATAATGCCATGTAAATATTATTGTTTTCACAAGATTAAGCATGGAATTAATTGTTTTGCATGGGCCATGCAAGTACCACTTTTTTCTAGCCTTTTGGTTTTTATTTGAAACTTTGAGTGGATCTTCCCCATATCTCTCTCTATCACTTATGCTTGATATTGCTTGATGCATACAAGCATCTAAAACCCCATCACCATCTTCATCCATACCCCACCACCTTTGATCTCTTTCTCTCTTTTGTCTAGCTCTTGTTTGATCTTGGCTTGACCTTGCTTGGTCTTGTCAAAAGAGAACATACCACCTTATATCTCTCTCTCAAACCCTAAGACCCCATCTCTCCTCCCTCTAACCCGAGCCACCACCACCAGGATCAAAACCCAACCCTCACCACCTCACCTACCCCCTCTAACCTAAGACCAAACCCTAACCCGAGCCTCCCCTAGTCAAACCTAGCTCTAACCCGAGCCTACCCCTCTCTCTCTCTAGCTCTCTCTGCCGAACCTGCCCCACCAGCACCGAGCCTACTCCTTGGCCTCACCCTGCCCCACCTGGAAGCCCCTGCCCGTGCCTACCTGCCCAGGCTGAGCCTGCCCGACCACGTGAGGAGGAGGAGGGAAAGGTGGCACCGAGACCACCTTTTCCATCTACCCCGCGCCACACGCTCCTCTCCTCTCCCTCTCTGCTTTACCTCCGCCCCACGTCTCCTCGCTCTCGTCCAGATCTACCCCAGGACCTGCCCTCTCCTCTCCTTCCTCTCCACCACCGGCCACCCTCTCTAGTCGGCCACCGTCGGCCTCCGCCACGTCCCATTGATCCAGTCGTGCAGAGCGTCCGTGAAGTGGCCTGGGAGATCGAGGAGGTTCCCCTGCATCGTCCTGTACGCGCCGTCGAGGAGGAGGAGGACCAGAGCCACCAGGCCGACGCCGCTCCGACGCGAAACCCTAGCTCCGCCGGCCTCTGCTTCGTCGACGATCGCCAGCGCCTCTGCCCGAACCACCACCGTCAACAGCCTCACGGTGAGACACGCAACCTCCTAGACACCCTCGCCATCGTCGTCGTTTCCTGGTCGCGTCGTACGTTCCGTCGAGCACCCTCTGTGCACCGGCGAGCGCGTGCGTCTGCTCGCTCATCGCGTCGTGGAACCTCATCTGGCCACGCAGCAGTTCTCTAGCACCGACCTCTCCCTAGCCCAGCGGTAGCCGCCGCTTAGCCCGAGCGCTAGGTCCCCAGTTCGAGCCCCGTGCGCTGCGCCCCGCGACGGCCGGCACCGATCTGTCCGCGGTACAGAGAAAGGAGATCTACAGTGGGCTCGGTGGTCACTTTACATTTAGCCCCCTTTTTAACCTCTCGCTCAACCCGCGCTCCTCTCGACCCCACATGTCGGTCTCCCTAGCGATCTTGCAGAAAAGCCCCCAGATCTTCCAGCCTCAACCCGCGCTCCCTCACAGCGCCACGTGGTCAGCCCTCCACCTCCCTCTGTCAAGTGGGCCTGCGAGCCAGCGGGTCCCATCTGCCAGTCTCACGGGCTGGGTACCTCCGCGGTGAAAAACCTCTCTGCGCGCTGTGTCGCCCAGTCAGCAGCTGGCCCACCTGTCGGTGGCTCTGGCTAGCACTGGGCTGGGTGACAAAAGTTTTCTGTATTTCTGTTTTAATTTAAATCTTTTTCAAATTAATTCAAAATTCAAATTTCAAATCTGTTTTCAAATAACTTTTAAAATATAAATCCAAATAATATAAATAATATATGTTTTGAAATCAGAAAATTGTGAGGAATTCAAATATGGCCTTCAAAATATATTTTGAACACTTTAATTTTCCAAGTTGAATAAAATTACAATAAAATGCCCTTTTACCTTAATTAATTAATAACTTTTGTTTTATAACTCCAAATTTGACAAGTGATATGTCTAAATTGATTAGCTCGACGAGACCTTTCTGTTTATGCATTCCATTATCTGTTTTGCAGCATGCATCATATAAATATAAAGTATACAGCAACTTATTTGAGTATAAAATATGACCAAAACTCAATGAAAGGCTTAATTCTTGTATTTCACACCTCATCCATGCCATGCTACAGTATTGCCATGCAAATTGTGCATCATTCATCATGGCATGATTGTTTGCTTGATGCATTTTATTCATATGCTTGTGCACTTTATTTATGTTGGCCCTTGTTTGTTTGGTTCTTCTCCGAATAGACGCCGAGCAGGGGATATATCCAGAGACCCAAGAGCACTACCCAGATCCTTCTCTCGCTTCAACTGAGCTGCCAGGCAAGCACTACCACATGCTTGCATACATATAGTACCTATTGCCTCTATCTTATTCTTGCATCTTTGAGTCGCGATTGCATTAAACTGAATCCCAAGTACTGCATAGCCTTTACTTTTAAACCCCACCGAAGCTTGTTCCTCCATCCCATGAGCCATTACTACAGGAGTTGTTTGAGCCATGCGAGTCGTAGAACAGCATGTGTAGGGTATGTGAGTGTCTGATGGATAACGAGGTACCTAAACAACTTAACCTGAGTAGTAATGGGATAACTAATGAAAGTGGCATCGGTGAGCCATATTTGCTATTTGGTTTTTCAGGCTCACTTGTGTCCCGTAGGACCCCGAGTACTTGATTCCTGTTCCTTAAATATTCGCGCTATCCACATCCGGGAGGCTTATGAACCCCCCTGAGCCAGAGCTTGATTCATTCTTATTTCTTGGGGCCACAAACTAGTTTGAGGTTTTATTTACTATCCTGTACTTATGCCATGCTTTACTGCTTTATTTAAATTGTGCGAGGTACTGCACCTGTACTGTTTAGGGCCGTGACCCGTTTTCGCTGTATCGACAAGCCCAGTCACACTTTCGGGTTCCCAGTCATTTACAGCCGGCCACACAAACCTTGAGTCCGTCTCGTAGCCGGCCAGCTTCGTTGCGGGTAGCTTAATGGGGTGGCCCCCTGAAATATTTCTGAATCCTGTGATCGCTTTGTCGTGACTGCCTCGTTGGGTTTTGATTTGGTTTTTCCGAGGTTGATCGAGTGTGTGTTGCTATTTGTGCACCCCTGCAGGGTAAAACTTTCTGAAAGCCGTGTCCGCGGTTATGGACGACTTGGAGCATAGTTTCTCGATCATAGACAAGTATAACTAAAGTACCGCTTTTAATCTGACTAAGTACCTGACTAGTAAATAGTGCAATTCTCATGGAATGGATAATAAAACTGCCAACGGATGGGGGTTGTTCGTCCGCTTCCTCGTCGGTAAGCGAGGAGGAGGATGGATCTGTTAATATTACCGTTATAACTGTTGTTATTAATTCACGGACATCCGTCTATCTCTGGTTAGGCGGATGGTTAGCGAGTATCTATAGAATTGTTAGGATTTATCTTTTGCTGCAATTGCGTCACCCCAGGTTGTGTCCCCTTTAGCGGCATAAAGACTTGCTGAGTACCCCTAGGGTCTCACACGATAAATTGTTTGATTCAGATACACAGGTAAGCTCGCAAGATGGATACTGGGTGGAGGAGACGGACGATGTGGGCAACGATCATTCGGTGTAGAGATTCCGGGAACGGGGATCCGTGAGATCTGTGGGCGGGATGTGTTTATTTATGGGGCATCTTATGCCAATTTGCTTCTTATCCGTACTCGGATCTTGTTTTCCGCTTCCGCTTGATACTCTGATGTTTGATGTATGAGGAGATATCCTAAACTATAATATCTATCTAGGATATTTGGATCTTGCCGTATGGCGTTGCTATATTTCCTTTCTTTTTAGATGGAATGACTCTGAGAACCATTGTATGGTGGCTTGCATACATACTCATTTGTTTATGTAGTTGATCCCTTCGCCTGCCGATTACGCCGCCCGTTCTTGTCCCGATGTTCGGAAATGGTTAGGACGGCCGAAAGGTCTACCTGTGAGTGGCATTTGGGCCCCACCATACTATTTTAACCATTTCCGCTCATCCAGGCTTGTAACTAGGAGCGTAATTCACCGAGGTAGTTACAAAATACCAGTCGCAGGATATTTGGGTTGGCTCCTAACTGCCGGAGCAAGTCGTCCTCGCCGGCGTCCTCGGGCCTGACGCGAGCGGCGGAGAAGAGTGGGGCAGGGCCGTCGAGTGAGCAGCGAGGCAAGGGAGTGGTGGATCGGTCTCCGGCAGCGGGGAGCCAGAGGTGGCGGTCCGGTCGCCGGCGGTGGGGAGACAGGGGAGTAGGTGCTCCACGGAAGAGAGACATGGGACATGGTTTGACCAAAGAAAGATAACAGCATTCACATCTAAACGAGTTCTTTTTCAAGGATAAGAGTGCATTGAAATTTTGAACATCCTCAAAGTATTACTAGTAGTAATATTTTTGTCTGGATATTTTGAAAAATACTCCATCTGTTCCAAAATAAGTGACTTGCATTTATCTAGATTTGGATGTATCTTACGCTAAAACAAGTCTAGATACATAGGAATCTAAATAACCCTAAGTCACTTATTTTAGGACGGAGGGAGTATTACATTAAATATCTGGAATAACATAGGTCATGGTAACTTCGTTTAGTCTGAAATTCCTAAATATATATATTTCACTTGATATCATGATACATGTTCTACGTTGCTTTATTATTTAAAACTAACTGAGGGACAATTTTTTGGTACATCCTGCATTTTGTTTTTTTGGGTCAAGTTACATGGTTGTCTTTTTATGCCCCCGCAAAAAAAAATGGTTGTCTTTTTATGTGCACGCACGTACGATTTTTTTTTATCGGATGTAGCAACGTCCAGACATTTTACAGTATTATATAGGAGTACTATCTAAGAAAGAACTTTTGAGGATCAGTTTCCTCGTATCATGTGTGTAGCTCTTCTCCATCCGTCCTCACACACTCAACTAACATTCAACCACCATTAATTATGTTGTTTCTGGCCCAACCCTTCGAAACCACATTTCAAAATCCAAGTGAAAGTGAAGACATGGTACTGCCAACGCGATCCTTGTGCCTCCAACAAGAACAAAACATGCCCGTCAAACCTACCGAAGAAGCACGTTCGTCTGGCGGCAAGTCCGCGGGAGCTCGTTCACCCGCTGTGATCGCCCTCACCAGATCGTCAAGATCATCACGTGCCATTTCGTTGCGTCGCTCGGCCGCCGCGGTCAGCTGCAGGTACATGCCATTTATTTGCAGGTGTAGTAGGCCATCTTCAGAAATCCTTTCATATCGTTGAATGAATTTTACCCCTCTAAAATATTCTTCATTCATTTGTCAGATCGTTGCAAGAATTCCGTCTGTGTGCCCTCTTGAAGATGGTCTGAATTTATGTTGGCCTGAGATGAATAAGTATTCACACAAGTAGTAATCCTAGACAACGGTTTGGAAATAGAAAATCATATGTGAAGTTTTTTTTGAACAAGGAGGGGCCTCGAAAGATCATGAAGGATATTTTAATTCCAAAGCGATGGGTATAACTTTACATACATGACCTGCAAAGATCTGAACTACGTGATAGCCCTGTAAGTTTACACGAAGGACACCCGAAGAAAAATCAAAAAAACAATTAGGTCTCTAGCCCTCTTCATCGTGGACGAGACTCCAGCTCCGACCACCCTTCCACCATCATGACTGCTCCCCCTCTCGATGTGCACCCAACCCTATACACCGTTGTCATGGAGGCCAACGAGTCTAGCCCCGAGGCTCTGATGGTGGCTCTTAGCCACCTTTTCGACAACATGCCCCAACATAATGGCTTTGTTCAGATGATAGAGGATCACATGAAGCTCTCGCTTAGGACATTTCTTGCCAAGCATTACTACGTGTAGTGCTCACTAGTGGTGATCACACATGCATGATGATGTTGATGTTGGTTTTATATTTTGAAGTAGACATGATTTGACGAAATATCATCGTGATATTAATATATACTCCTTTCTAAAAAAAGACTTGACGAAAACTTATTCTAAGGCATATACATTTTGTGAGATGGTATATACTAACCCCTCACGTGATGTTAAACTTGCAGTGGTACGATTACACCTTTTTATGTGGTGGTAGGATGACACTGTAGTATGTGATCGTTAAGATCACACTAGTTGGTAGATTGAACTGGTGATGCGATTACCTATATGATATTGCATGCTTATGTTGCTTATGTTCTGAACTTGATTGGTGCCTATGTTCTATCTTGGTAGAAATATCAGCTCGTACATGGTATAGTGTGACAAGGTTCCAAGAGTTTGACAAGTCATGGGACGAGTGCAATGAACAAGTGAGGGGTTATGAGCACAACCTCCGTTGAGGGTATAAGACTTATATATGACCCAGAAAAAGTTACTAAGTTCTTAGTGCAAAAGAGTTGTAACTAAGTCACTCGGAAGGCTGCAACTCAAGGCAGCGGTAGTAGGCTCGATGGCTTCATTATCGCAAGCCTAATCATGTGTATTGCGCACCTGTTGTTTTCTTAAGTGCGTGTGATCTTTTGTAATACCCTAACCTCTAAACGGATTGATGGTAAGCTCGCCGTATGTGGTGTCAGGTCACCCAATTTTGCTTTATGCGAGCTGTAGAAACTAGAAAGTGTGGACAACCAAACAATGGGGCATACGTGGTGCGCTCGTGCAGCCAAAGACTTTGCAACCAATCGATCTGAAATCCCAAATCAAGTTTTGACTTTCGTCCGGTCCCTATCAGGCCAAGGCTGAAAAAGGGGAACAACCGATGCGAACGACCAAACACGGCTTAAAATTATCACGTCGGTACAAATAAATCCTGCAGCTCTTCTTAGAATGAAATCATAAAAGCAAAGTCGTAGCTTCTACTATTCGTGTACGTCAACAAGGTCTGTACCTACCCCCAAAGACCGCTCTCCCCGAAGAGAAAAAACCCAGGAAAACAATTATTTTACAGTCAACCCAGGAAAAATATTACTCTAGTAGAAAACAGAGGCAGAGGTGGTTTGAACTTTGAAGTCCAATGAGACGGCTAGGGATCGGGACGGCGACCTGCCCCACACGGTTGCGTTCTTCAGGGCATCTCCAGAGGCCCTCTGCAAACTGAAACAGTCCGATTGGATCTGTAAATGGAGCCGGAGAGCGGTTAGTTTCGACGCATTCGCGGGCCAAACTTGGGTCTGGTTGCGGGAGGACGGACAACCCTCCGACTGTGTCCTCTCCAGACCCGCGCATCATACACATCTAGAGCACTATTTTTTTCATTCCAACGAAAGTAGAGTGAGATATATTTAGAAGTAATTTTAATTTAAGCTAACTAAAACCTAAACTAAACGTCACGACCGTCCTCGCCGCTATCGCCCTAGCCCGCTAGGCCGCCGTGGCCTCGGCGGTCCTCCTCCGCAGCCGCTCGAGGCTCATCTGTTTCCTCCACCTCTCGGTCGTTGCCGCGGTGCGGTTGTGCGCCGATGTGGCTTCCCTTTCGGCCGTGGCCATCACCGGCTGTCGGAAGGCCACCGCCTCGGCTTGCCTATCCGCGAAGGTAGTGATGGCGTCCTCCCTGCCCCGGTACCGACTTGTCAAGACTCAAGATGAGGTCAATGGCAACGGCCTCCGCCATCGCCCGCGCGTCCTCCCGCTCAAGCGTGTCATCCGCCGCGGAGTCAACAGTGGTCTTGGCTGGCTCCTCAACGGCATGCGCCGCCTGCACCTCACGCTTGTCGCACCGCTAGCGGGCACGAACCGCTCGCCGGCCATATTTGGTTGACCGGCGGCCTCCCTCTTCACCAACGCCCCAGCTAGCTCCAGCACGTCGGCGCTTTCCTCCCACGGCTCCATATCTTCCTCATCCTAATCGGCCTCCCACACCTCCACCTCGTCGTCCTCCTCCTGCCCCTGAAACAGACTTTGGTCACCGGCCCCCGACAGGGAGGACGGGTAGGCGGTGAGGGCGTACTTGCTGAGGACGCCCCAGGTGACCGGGAGGCGAGGCATGTCAATGGTAGGGTGGCCCTCCCGACGGCCCGTCCTTTTTATATGTCGGGGCGGTCGGCAGAACCGAAAGGCGGGAAGGGAGATGCTGCGGCAGGGCGAGAAAGGCCGTGGACATGGTGTGAAAGACAGCGACAAAGGGGCGGGAAGGGAATCTCAAAGTTGCTGGGGCGAGATGCACGCCAACGACCATTATAACGTGCCGATTGCAAGCTTAAGGACTAAATGTCTTCCCGCGGATAGCGGGCCTCACAATTGGGGCGACCCATTGGGTGCATACCCCACCGCAAACGAACAGGCCGAGACCGGTCTGTTCTCTCCGTACCGCAAACGGAGGGAAACAGTCAAAATATCGGTTGGTTTTGCGGGAACCCGTTGGAGATGTCTCAGTTCAGTGATAGTACTAGTACCGTAGAAGAAATTGACCGCGACTAGGATCGTAGAGACGTTGGCGTCAGAAGCGTTCCGACTTTTTTTTTTTTTTTTTTTGAGATGCGCGTTCCGAGTGTTGTTTTTGGGACGTAGGCGTCGAAAGAGTTGGGCGGACACACCATCCATCCATCCATCCATGGCCACGAAGTCCAACTACTCGTCTCCAAGGCAAATAAACCGGACGGGTCCCGCCCGCCCGCGTGGCCCCAGCCAGCGCGAGAGAGCGCCGCACCACACCCGCCACCTGCCGCCCGCACCTACTCCATGAATGTGCACCGGTGGCGCGCGTGGGCATACCGAATACCACACCGGCGACCGTGATCCGTAGCGGTCCCGTCATTCTCTGGCCTGGTCAGAGTAATTCTGCGGGGGGGGTTCGTGCAGGTGCAGCCGTGCAGCTACCCCTCCCCCGATTCTGCATACGACTTGTTGGCATAGTATAGTACTCATCGCTTGGTGGGAGTATAAAATAGGAGTAGGAAAAATCGGGTGAGTCGGAGATTGGATCGGGACGATATACGGGTCAGCCACGGGAGCCGAGTCGACGGAGACGAGGAGCTACTGGGACTGGGCCAGCCAAAGCGATATATAGCCCGGCACACGCGCCGCTGCCGCGACAAGGCAGGTCGTTCGTTCGTTCGACTTGGACCCCGATCGAGAGCAGGCGACGGTTCTCGACCCGATTCGCCACCGTTCGTCACGAGCAGAGGAGGGGAAGTCGACGAGAACAGAAAAGAAAAGAGGTAAACACGCATGTCTTTTTCTCTATGTTCAACGTTCAAGGCGGGCGTTGTTGGTGTGCTTTTTTTTTTTTGGGGGGGGGGTCAAGTTCAACATCGGGGGTGGTGGTCGTACCTCAGGCTAGCTAGCTGGTCGTTTCAAGCCCAACGGGTGATGTGTGTTTACACGAAAGGCGCCGTGCTTTTCCGCCAACAACCCTCTTCACTGTCTCGTCTGCTTCTTCTGTCAAGCAGAACTGTCCTCGCAGTACCTTCACAACGATTCTGGGGGATCCTAGATTCCGTGCTCGCTCGGCTTCACGTCCCGTTGCTGGTTCCACCCAAACAGAGATCAGAGAGGTAATAATAATGCAGTTTAGTGGTGGTAATAAAGGGGGAGCGAGCGAGCCAGCAGAAAACGTCGCCGTCGCCGCCATGATGCCGGTGGTGGGCGGTCCGGGGTTGGGGGTTTAGTTAGTTGATCCACCTCCCAACTAATTCCCTCCCTCCATTCTTCCTTCTCTAAAAAAAATATATAAAAACAAAACTAATCCTTCCTCTCATCCCCCTGAGTCCAACTCCAAGTCCCAGCTTCTGTCCCTCCATCTCTCGCTCGCTAGCCTCCTCACGCATTCCACCTCCTCCCTCTACCCCTCCCCCCTCTCTCCCCGTGGTCCGGGCAGGTCCCAGCCGCGCGTCGGATGGGGGCCGCCGCGGTGGACGGCCACTTATAACCCGCGCGCGGCCAAGGAGAGAGCCAGGAGCCTACAGTAGCGTAGCTTCCTCTGCTCTCTCGCTCCTATCCTAGGACACGCACCCTGCCCTGCTTGCTTGCTCTGCAGTGGGTGGGGGAGAGGAGGCGCGCATTTAAGGCCGCCCTCCTGCCGCCGCGCGCCGCCGAGCCGCTCCCTGGATCTTGATCTGGCCCTCTCTTCTCCCCGCGCCGCATTCCGTCGAACGCGCCTGCCGCAGGCGCATACGGTACCTCCCCCTACCCTGCCTTCTCCCTCTCCCTCCAATCCCCTGCTCGCCTGCTGATTCCGCTCGCGCGCCCCGCTGTCGCTGCGCATATGCGCGCGCCTCAGTTCGACCTCCCGCACGGTTACTCTCTCCGCTTCAGCACCCGCTGTCCGTAGATCGCTTCCAGTCCAGCGCTTGTTCGTTCGTTCCTGCTCGCCGTCGACCTGCCGCAGCGGCAGGTGCTCTCATGGGCATTACGTCGAGCGGTTTGTCAGCGTACGCGCGATTGGGCGGAAGAGATCATTCCTGCCTTCCTTTTTTTTCCTTTGGTTTTCGCTGATTTTTGTCTTCCGTTGCGTGCCGGAATTGGTCGTTGCCCCTCCTTTGCTTGCTCCTGCTTGGACTCGCTCTACCGTCGACTAATCAGCGATCACCACATAGTCAACATGTTTTTCACATGCGCACAAAAGGAAGTCACAACCTCTGGGCTCTCGCTGTCCTGATTACTGACTAGTACTAATTTACTGCTATATTTGTGCAATTCTACTCGTACTGCTGCTTGAGGAATTCCATATGTTTGCTTGTCTGCGAAAACCTTGTGGAGATTTCCTGATCCGGCTAAATATAGTCATATTTTTGTCTGTATCACCTTAACATCTATCTAGTTCAGAAAAAAGGAAACACACATCCAGAACCAAAGTATTCATGAAATTGTTCGCTAGTCATAATCGACGTGCTAACGGTTTTTGTTCTTTGCTTTTCCAGCACTGAAGGTTAGAAGAGGGTGGCGACAATGGTGGTGGAGCCCAACCAGGTAAACGGGACGCCCAACAGCAGGATGTCTAATTCCAGGCACCTGTCCTCGCCATCCGAGGTCGACGAGTTCTGCAAAGCGCTCGGGGGCGATTCGCCCATCCACAGCGTGCTGGTCGCCAACAATGGGATGGCCGCCGTCAAGTTCATGCGCAGCATCCGCACGTGGGCCCTGGAGACGTTTGGGACGGAGAAGGCCATTCTCCTGGTGGCTATGGCAACTCCGGAGGACCTCAGGATAAATGCGGAGCACATAAGGATCGCCGACCAGTTCTTAGAAGTACCCGGTGGAACAAATAACAACAATTATGCGAATGTGCAGCTCATAGTGGAGGTTAGCACAATGGCCATTCTCCCGGTCCCTTTTTACCACCAGCTTGTGGGTTAGTTTATCCATCCTAGTTATGCTGGATGTTTGATTGAGTGGTTAATGTTTGTACCTTCACTGTCACAGATAGCAGAGAGAACCCAGGTTTCTGCAGTTTGGCCTGGCTGGGGCCATGCTTCTGAGAACCCAGAACTTCCAGACGCGCTCAAGGAAAAGGGAATCATTTTTCTTGGGCCACCATCAGCCGCGATGTCTGCACTAGGCGATAAGATTGGTTCTTCTCTTATTGCGCAAGCAGCAGGGGTTCCAACTCTTCCATGGAGTGGATCACATGTATACATTCTCCTATTTCTGCATAGTTTTGCTCCTGTTTTCTTTCCCATTGCTATATTGCTTAAAATCAAAACCAAATGAGCTGTAGGTGAAAGTTCCCCAAGAAACCTGCCACTCGATACCTGAGGAGATCTATAAGAAAGCTTGCGTTACAACTACAGAGGAAGCGGTGGCTAGTTGTCAGGTGGTGGGGTATCCTGCAATGATCAAGGCATCATGGGGTGGTGGCGGTAAAGGAATAAGGAAGGTTGGTCTTCTTTTTTAGTTCAGCTCTACCGCAACTATATGGTGTCTCTGCTCACAAACAATACAGGGAAATGTCCACTGTCCATATAATATGAAGTTATATTTCTCTATAAATATTGTAGAATTAACCAAAGATGATTCTGATGTCATCCAAATGGTTTTATAGGTGCACAATGATGATGAGGTGAGAGCCTTATTTAAGCAAGTTCAAGGAGAAGTCCCTGGATCACCTATATTTATCATGAAGGTGGCATCTCAGGTAATAAGCGATAACAGCTTGAATGACGTTGGTCCCCTTTATTTGTCTGTTGTATCTTTGTGTTATTCATGTTCACATGCTATCCATATAGATGCCAGGTTGGTAAGGGACTAAGAGTAATAGAGAACAATTTTTGCTGCTGTCAGTATTCAGCGAGTGCTTCTGTACTGATATATCTTATGTGTCTAAAAGCTCTCCCTTTTTGTTCTTTCTTTGTAGAGCCGGCATCTAGAGGTCCAGCTGCTCTGTGACAAACACGGCAATGTAGCAGCACTCCACAGTCGAGACTGTAGTGTTCAAAGAAGGCACCAAAAGGTTAGAAATTCCCTGAAACATTGTGTTGTCCAATATCAGTTTCCTTGAAATTAGTCTCTGCAGAAACTTTGTGTACTGAGTACTGGTTGAAGCTCTGTAGTTTTAGGAAAGTAAAATTTCATCGGACTATGTAGCAATCATGTACTGTTTGGTGAAGTGCAAAACATTGCAGGGGCTATAGTTGAATGTTCTTTTTTTGAACTAAAGTACTATCTTTTTTTTTCTATGGTGATATGTTTTGCAGTTATTGAAATGTCCAATTACTGTATTATAAATTAAAATCAACTAGTTCAACTGTGCAAGACACAAGGCTGACAAGTCTTGCCAAAAGTTTATTTCTTATGTTTTTGTGAAACAATAGTTTTCACCATATACTTGTGCAACAGATTATTGAAGAGGGACCAATTACAGTTGCTCCTCCAGAAACGATTAAAGAACTTGAGCAGGCAGCAAGGCGGCTTGCCAAATGTGTGCAATATCAGGGTGCTGCGACAGTAGAATATCTGTACAGCATGGAGACAGGCGAATATTATTTCCTGGAGCTTAATCCAAGATTGCAGGTTGAACACCCTGTGACCGAATGGATTGCTGAAGTAAACTTACCTGCATCTCAAGTTGTAGTAGGAATGGGCATACCCCTCTACAACATTCCAGGTAGATCAGTTTTCCAACTTGACGGTTGATGCGATTTTCTCTTTCCCTTCATACTAATCAATAAAACGATCATTGCAGAGATCAGACGCTTTTATGGAATGGAACATGGTGGTGGCTACCATGCTTGGAAGGAAATATCAGCTGTTGCAACTAAATTTGATTTGGACAAAGCACAGTCTGTAAAGCCAAAAGGTCATTGTGTAGCAGTTAGAGTTACAAGTGAGGATCCAGATGATGGGTTTAAGCCTACTAGCGGGAGAGTGGAAGAGCTAAACTTTAAAAGTAAACCAAATGTTTGGGCCTATTTCTCCGTTAAGGCAAGTGTACATCCATGCATGATGATTCTTTTATACAACATGTCACGTCACAACAACCAGAACTTATAATTACCCTTGAGTTTTCATGTTTGTCGTTAAATTTCCTGGGAAAGTTGTATCTTTTTGTGCTGCAACCTAACCTGAATCATCATTTTCTTACTTTCAGTCTGGAGGAGCAATTCATGAATTTTCTGATTCACAGTTTGGTAAGTGACATGCGTAATTTTCTGTTTTCTCGTGGTATCTCATAATGCATTTCTTAAACAACATCATTTTTTTGCAGGTCATGTTTTTGCTTTTGGGGAATCTAGGCCGTTGGCAATAGCCAATATGGTACTTGGGCTAAAAGAGATCCAAATTCGTGGAGAGATACGCACCAATGTTGATTACACGGTGGATCTCTTGAAGGTAAGATAACTATAGTAAATGTTCTCTGGTTACAATGTACATTTATTCCTTTTGTGTAATTTGTGTTTAAACTTTCTATATGTTCAGACTGCAGAATACCGAGAAAATAAGATCCACACTGGCTGGCTAGACAGCAGAATAGCTATGCGTGTTAGAGCAGAGAGGCCCCCATGGTACCTTTCAGTTGTTGGAGGAGCTCTATATGTACGATTTCTTTGTTTGAGAACTATGATTTATTAGGTGGTTATGATTTTTGAGCTTGAATACTAGATACCGTTTCCATCCTCAAATACTGTATTTCTTATATTCCAGGAAGCATCAAGCAGGAGCTCGAGCGTTGTTAGTGATTATGTCGGTTATCTCAGCAAAGGTCAAATACCGCCAAAGGTATCATTCTGTATGACGAGTACTCTTACTGCCTATATTATAATTCTTATACATAAAAAAACTGCCTAACTGTTTTCCCCTTGCAGCATATCTCTCTTGTCAATTTGACTGTAACACTAAATATAGACGGGAGCAAATATACGGTAATTATCTGTTATTTTCTCTTTAATCTTATTCATCCCATACCCATGTAATCTTGCCGGTATACTTCAGCTGCTCATGATTATTTTCTTCTGTAGATTGAGACAGCAAGAGGTGGACCCCTTAGCTACCAATTAAGAATGAATGGATCAGTGATTGAAGCAGAGATACATCCGTTGCGAGACGGTGGGCTGTTAATGCAGGTAAATATACCATAGTTCCAGTTTCTATACAAATATGTCTTTTTCTATTTTGTTTTGGAAGGGTCTGATCTATCTTCAATTTTAAATTCTCCAGTTGGATGGAAACAGTCATGTAATTTACGCAGAGACAGAAGCAGCTGGTACGCGCCTTCTAATCAATGGGAGAACATGCTTATTACAGGTGAAGATACTCTTGGTTTCTAACTATAAAAGTTAGCTAGTTATTACTAGGAGAATAGTGTACTTTATATGTCAAATTTATGATAGATCTAGACAAAATTTGTGCTATTGGGTCTGGCAAGTTATGTTGCATTTTTTATGATCATGTGAAGGTCATAAAAAATGGAAACTTCTCTTTGTTGAAGGAAAGAATATTATGCTATAATGAGCAGAACAGAAGTTAGGACAACTGCTGATGAAGGGCAGCCTGTAATTACATTACTCCTTTCTGTTGTATTGTATCATGAACCTTTTCCTAGTTAATTTGGAATTAGGTAAGATATATATCATTAACATAGATATCTCATTTTCCTCGTCAAGTGCTCTTATTGGCATCTGCTATCAATGTGGTGTTGCATCTGCCAAATAGTCATGTCTTGGCAACTGCTTAGGATCCTCAATTTGACAAAGACCTAAGATCTTATTATAGAAATCCTCACTATGTGAATATTTAACTGAAGGACTACGTAATACGTGGATCATTTCAGCTGTAATTGTGATCGCTGATTGTATGGAAATGCTGAAATTAATTATGTGTCCTCTGAATGATACATTACAGAAAGAACATGATCCTTCCAAGTTGTTGGCTGATACACCGTGCAAACTTCTTCGGTTTCTGGTCACGGATGGTTCTCATGTGGTTGCTGATACACCATATGCGGAAGTGGAGGTCATGAAGATGTGCATGCCGCTGTTACTACCGGCCTCTGGTGTTATTCACTTTGTCATGCCTGAGGGTCAGGCCATGAAGGTCCTTTTATTTTCGCTCCCCCTTGCTTGCATGTTTGCAGTGCTATATGTACATTCCGTCTACAGTACTTTATGTTTGTTCTTTTAGTATATACTAACTGAAATGTCTGTCATTGTGCAGGCAAGTGACCTGATAGCAAGGTTGGATCTTGATGATCCGTCTTCTGTGAGGAAAGCTGAACCATTTCATGGCACCTTTCCAAAACTTGGACCTCCTACTGCTAAATCTGGCAAAGTTCACCAAAAGTTTGCTGCAAGTATGAATTCTGCACACATGATCCTTGCAGGATATGAACATAATATTGATCAAGTAAGGCATAGTAAACTTTCAGACTATATTTGTTCTTTCAATTTTGTTCCACTATCTCGTTGCCATTGTCCTGTCTACAGAGAGAAACCAACCTCTTAGTGAGAAATTAACTTTCTTAAATTAATAAGTTCCTGACTCTATCTTCTCTTTCAGGTTGTGCAAGATTTGCTAAATTGCCTAGACAGCCCTGAGCTCCCTTTTCTACAGTGGCAAGAACTCATGTCCGTTTTGGCAACCCGGCTACCAAAAGATCTTAGGAATGAGGTGATTAAGTGTTGTAGTTAATTTTTTATTTTACATGCCATGTTTATTTTAATTTTTTCCAGTTTGTTTGAATATGGACTGTATAACTAATTTTCCTGTACTCAGTTGGATGGCAAGTACAAAGATTATGAGTTGAATTCTGGCTTCGGGAAGAGCAAGGATTTCCCTGCCAAGTTGCTACGGGGAGTCATTGAGGTCAGTTTGAGACTGTTACTTGGCATTCTTTTCTTTTTTGGGTATCATGTTCTTTCCTTATTAAAACCATTACTGCAGGCAAATCTTGCATACTGTTCCGAGAAAGACAGGGTTGCTAATGAGAGGCTTGTAGAGCCACTTCTGAGCCTGGTCAAGTCATACGAGGGTGGAAGAGAAAGCAATGCTCGTGTTGTTGTCAAGTCTCTGTTTGAGGAGTATTTGTCTGTTGAAGAACTGTTCAGTGATGACATTCAGGTAAACTTCATTATTGCTTGGAATGGGTCGATTAATGCTGACTTTCTCATTGAAATGTGCTAAACTCTTGGGCATTTTTTGCTTTTATATTTTCAGTCTGATGTGATAGAACGTCTACGACTTCAACATGCAAAAGACCTTGAGAAAGTCGTATATATTGTGTTCTCCCACCAGGTAATGTCTTTACTGCGCTATGTGTTGATTTACTTGTTTATGCAAGGCATTGCGTGCTGACAATTTGTGTTCCTTTGAAGGGCGTGAAAAACAAAAATGAATTACTACTGCGGCTTATGGAACTATTGGTCTATCCAAATCCATCTGCTTACAGGGACCAGTTGATTCGCTTCTCTGCCCTGAATCATACATCATACTCTAGGGTAAGATTGAATTTTGATGATCTGCATTTGTGTATTTTGCACATATGATAGTCTAGGTAAATAATATAAATTTATTATAATTGATGCAGCTGGCACTTAAAGCAAGTCAGCTTCTTGAGCAAACCAAATTGAGTGAACTCCGCACAAGCATAGCGAGAAGCCTTTCAGAGCTAGAGATGTTTACCGAGGAAGGAGAGCGGCTTTCAACACCTAGGAGAAAGATGGCCATCAATGAAAGGATGGAAGATTTAGTATGTGCCCCGCTTGCAGTTGAAGACGCCCTTGTGGCTTTGTTTGATCACAGTGATCCTACTCTTCAGCGGAGAGTAGTTGAGACATACATACGCAGATTGTACCAGGTACTGCTGAATTTATCAACTAAACTCTTTCTTGATACAGTACAGTTGGAACATTAAGCAACTTACGTTGGCTAACTCAAAATCATATTCCAGCATTATCTTGTAAGGGGCAGTGTCCGGATGCAATGGCACAGGTCTGGTCTAATTGCTATATGGGAATTTTCTGAAGAGCATATTCAACGAAGAAATGGGCAATCTGCGACACTTCTAAAGAAAGAAGTAGAGGATCCCATTGGCAGGCGATGGGGTGTAATGGTTGTAATCAAGTCACTTCAGCTTCTGCCAACTGCAATTGAAGCTGCATTAAAGGAGACTTCACATTACGGAGCAGGAGTTGGAAATGTCTCAAATGGTAATCCTATAAGATCTAAACATAGCAATATGCTGCACATTGCTTTGGTTGGTATTAGCAATCAGATGAGTACTCTTCAAGACAGGTTCGTTTACACACTACTTTTTTGCATTCTTTGTTCTTGATGAAACATAGAATTTCCCAAGAGTGATTCTGTGAACTGGTTGCGATTTTCCTGAAATGTTTAGTTACACCATCCACTTTGTTATCTCCTTTTAGTGGTGATGAGGATCAAGCACAAGAAAGGATCAACAAACTTTCCAAGATTTTGAAGGATACCACTATAACATCACATCTGAATGGTGCTGGTGTTAGGGTTGTCAGCTGCATTATCCAAAGAGATGAAGGGCGTCCTCCAATGCGCCATTCCTTCCAATGGTCATTTGACAAGCTATATTATGAGGAGGACCCCATGCTCCGCCATGTGGAACCTCCTCTGTCCACGTTCCTTGAGTTGGTATGCAGCTTTTGTTTTGGCCTATGTTCTCTTCAATAATACAGTACCTCTAATAACTTATTTGTAAATACAGGACAAAGTGAAATTAGAAGGTTACAGTGACAGGAAATACACTCCATCACGTGATCGCCAGTGGCACATTTACACACTGGTAAAGAACAGTGAAAATCCAAAATCCAATGACCAAACGGTGTTCCTTCGCACGATTGTTAGACAGCCAAGCGTAACCAATGGGTTTTTGTTTGGTAGTATTGACAATGAAGTAGGCCGTGCTCAAGCCTCATCGTCATTCACATCTAACAGCATACTTAGATCATTGATGGCAGCGCTAGAAGAAATAGAGTTACACGCTCATAATGAGGCTGGCCATTCCCACATGTATCTGTGCATGTTGAGAGAACAACGGTTGTTTGATCTAATTCCATTTTCAAGGTCAGTCAAATTATACTTATGTTCTCAACAAAATATATTGCATTATGTGCGCATAGATGTTCACTTGGTTTGTGTTTCTCATTCTGTTAGGATGACAGATGAAGTTGGTCAAGATGAGGAGACAGCATGCACACTTTTGAAGCACATGATTATGAATATATATGAACATGTAGGTGTCAGGATGCATCGCCTTTCTGTGTGCCAGTGGGAAGTGAAGCTGTGGTTAGATTGTGATGGGCAAGCTAATGGTGCTTGGAGAGTTGTCATTACCAATATAACTGGGCATACCTGCACTGTTGACGTAAGTTATCTTAGCCATTAATGTATTGCACTCCATTGCTGTATTGCACTACTATACAGTTCTGCAAATATCATAAAGAATACTACCTCGAATGGACAATGCCCCACAGATCATCATATATGATTATGTTAGCCTATCTAGTTAGTAAATAGAACATGCTTATGCCTTCCATCATGAGTGTCATGGATACTCTCTCAACTGATGCTTTTAAAAGGTCTATTAAACACCCACTTAAAAAGATTTTTAAGTACTATTTTCTCTTTATATAATACTTTATATGCTCAAATTCTTTTGACTTCCAGATTTACCGAGAAGTAGAGGACTCCAATACGCATCAGCTTTTCTACCGCTCTGCCACACACACAGCTGGTCCTTTACATGGCATTGCATTGCATGAGCCATACAAACCTTTGGATGATATTGGCATGAAACGTTCCGCGGCTAGGAAAAACGAAACTACATACTGCTATGATTTCCCATTGGTGAGTTGGTTGCATCTTTACCTTTTTTTTAATCTAACATTAGTTTGCATGATTAACTCAATCGACTGAGTTTGCTTATAATACTCTGTTTGCAGGCATTCGAAACAGCATTGAAGAAATCATGGAAATCTAGCGTTTCACATCTTGCAGAAGCTAACCAGCATAATCAGCAGTATGCTCAAGTGACAGAGCTTATGTTTGCTGATTCAAATGGATCATGGGGTACTCCTTTGGTTCCAGTTGAGCGTTCTCCTTGTATCAATGATATCGGCATTGTTGCTTGGAACATGAAGCTCTCCACACCAGAATTTCCAGGCGGCCGGGAGATTATAGTTGTTGCAAATGATGTGACGTTTAAAGCTGGGTCTTTTGGTCCTAGAGAAGATGCATTCTTTGATGCTGCTACTAACCTTGCTTGTGAGAGGAAAATTCCTCTAATCTACTTGTCAGCAACTGCTGGTGCTAGGATCGGTGTAGCAGAGGAAATAAAGTCGTGCTTCCGTGTTGGATGGTCTGATGACCAGAGTCCTGAACGTGGGTTTCACTACATTTATCTCACTGAAGAAGACTATTCACGTCTAAGCTCTTCAGTTATAGCCCATGAGCTGAAACTAGACAGCGGAGAAACCAGATGGGTAGTTGAAACCATTGTTGGGAAAGAGGACGGACTTGGTTGTGAGAATTTGCGTGGAAGTGGTGCCATTGCCAGTGCCTTTTCTAAGGCATACAGAGAGACCTTTACTCTGACATTTGTGACTGGACGAGCTGTTGGAATTGGGGCTTATCTTGCTCGGTTAGGAATGCGGTGTATACTGCGTCTTGATCAATCAATTATTTTAACTGGGTTTTCTGCCCTGAACAAACTTCTGGGGCGCGAGGTTTATAGCTCTCATATGCAACTGGGTGGCCCCAAAATTATGGCTACAAACGGAGTGGTCCATCTCACTGTGCCAGATGATCTGGAAGGTGTTTCTGCTATCTTGAAATGGCTCAGCTATGTTCCTGCCTATGTTGGCGGTCCTCTTCCTATTCTGAAACCTCTTGATCCACCAGATAGACCTGTAACATATTTCCCAGAGAATTCATGTGATGCCCGTGCAGCCATAAGTGGCATTCAGGACACTCAGGGCAAGTGGTTGGGTGGTATGTTTGACAGAGAAAGCTTCGTGGAGACATTAGAAGGATGGGCAAAAACTGTTATCACTGGAAGAGCAAAGCTGGGTGGTATTCCAGTTGGTGTCATAGCTGTGGAAACCCAGACAATGATGCAAGTAATCCCTGCTGACCCTGGGCAGCTTGATTCTGCAGAGCGTGTAGTCCCTCAAGCAGGACAGGTGTGGTTCCCAGATTCGGCCTCAAAAACAGCGCAGGCATTGCTGGATTTCAACCAGGAAGGGCTCCCATTGTTCATACTTGCTAACTGGAGAGGCTTTTCTGGTGGGCAAAGGGATCTGTTTGAAGGAATCCTTCAGGCTGGCTCTACAATTGTTGAGAACCTGAGGACCTACAGGCAGCCTGCTTTTGTGTACATCCCAAAGGCTGGAGAGCTGCGTGGAGGTGCATGGGTTGTGGTGGACAGCAAGATCAATCCTGAGCAGATTGAGATGTATGCCGAGAGGACTGCAAGGGGGAATGTCCTTGAGGCAGAAGGGCTTATTGAGATCAAATTTAAGCCAAAAGAAGTGGAAGAGAGTATGGTACGGCTTGACCCTGAGCTGAGCAGCCTTAATGCTAGACTCGAAGAAATGAAGAAAGCAAGTGCTAGCCTCCAGGAAACGGAGGCCATCAGGAGGAGCATTAACAATCGGATAAAGAAGCTGATGCCGATATATACTCAGGTCGCCACCCGGTTCGCTGAATTGCACGACACATCTGCCAGAATGACCGCCAAGGGTGTGATCAGTAAGGTGGTTGATTGGGAGGAGTCTCGGAGCTTCTTCTACAGGAGATTGCGGAGGCGGGTTGCTGAGGATTCACTCGCCAAGGAAGTTAGAGAAGCCGCCGGTGATCAGATGCCTCACAGAGCAGCACTGGAGTGCATCAAGCAATGGTATCTGGCTTCCAGGGGTTCCGAAGGAGATGGTGAGAAGTGGAACGATGACGAAGCTTTCTTCGCCTGGAAAGACGATGCCAAGAACTACGAGAACCATCTCGAGGAGTTGAAGGCTGAAAGAGTGTCTAAGATGTTCTCGCATTTAGCTGAAAGCTCAGACGTGAAGGCCTTGCCCAACGGTCTCTCGCTCCTCCTTGGCAAAGTAAGTTGCGCTTCTTCATTTCATCTTAATTATTGGCCTGAAGTAAATTCTGCTTCATTTTCTTTCTGTTTCTAATACGATCATCTCTTTGATATGGCGTACAGATGAATCCTTCAAAGAGGGAGCAGGTTCTCGACGGCCTGAGGCAGCTTCTTGGTTGATCGTTGGCCTCTAGGCATCCAGCATAAACCTGCTTGGTGGACTACAATAGAAGCGCAGATGAACGGCGGCGAACTTGCCTGACGAGTTACAGGAGGATTCAATGGAAGAGTAGAACACATTGTTTTTCTGTTTGCACATAGGCACTTGGTGATGGCTAAACGTCAAGGCCATATATTGTTATTATACACACAAAGCATAGGTTGTTGTTCTCTTCTCTGCTGGATATTTGATCGTGGTTGTAGATTGCCAGGCGCATCAGATGCGACCTCACTGCTCGTCTAGTTATGTACTACTAGTATATAGTTCTCTTTTTTACGAAAGTTATTATGTGCTACCAAAGTATACCAAGTTTGCTGGCGCTACAGTTTCTTTCTCTCCTCCCTCGTGACCGCCATATTAGCGACGAACATAGTACTGATTACTGAACAATCTTGGCCTCTGTACAAGCTCCAAAATCCAAATCAGCACCGTACGCCCAAAACAACTGGCCGTGAGGGTGCAAAGGTAAAAGTATAGGATTTTCATTGTCAACTAGCAAAGATAGCAAGTAGCAGTCTTTCTGCACATAACACAATAATAAAAAGCTTCAAAGTTAATATCGAACGCATCATAAAGATTGGATCCCTGTAAACTTTTTTAAAATATCAAAAGATTGGATCCCCGTTAACTTTTTTAAAATATCAACACACGGGTAGTTTCATCGGTGATAATATGTCTTCCTCCGTTTCTAAATCTAAATAATAAGATATTTGACTTACCAAAATAATTTATATTTAGGAAAAGGAGTCTTCCGTTTCTAAATCTAAATAATAAGACATTTGACTTGGCAACACTATATTTAGAAAAATGAATTAGGTGGCATAGTAGTGCAACGAAAACTCACAATTCACGACGCCTCCCGTCCTGTCCATGTGTGGCGGCGGCGGAGGGAACCCTAAATCCCACCGCCCCAACCCCCTTCCACCTCTCTCCCCCTCCTCCGCCGCTGCCAGAGGGCGCAGCCGGGGATCCTTCGTCCTCTCGCGCGCCTGGGTGAAGATGCGGGCTGGATCCCACGCGCTGGGGCATGCTACGGCCGTCTGGCACCATGGCGGGGCTGTTTCGCCGCCGCGTTGTGGCCGTCGGATCTCCGGCGTGCGGCAGTGTGTGGGTGAGGCGGCGACGCGGCGAAAGACATGGTGTGCAGGCTGGCGGCGGCCGATCTCCGGTGTGTTGACGGCGACGGCGACGCATCTGCAGGCAGGGCTAACGGCGGGCCGATTTGGCCCCTATGGGTTCGGATGGGCTGCCCTTTCCCGCTGCATCTCGACCAACTCCGACAACGACACCATGGAGGTTGGGGCCAGCCCAGAGACACGAGTAAGATGGCAGAGGCGGCCTACTTCTCCGTCGAAGGTGGTCGGCCTGAGGCTGGCTTGGCGGATCTCGCGATCCATCAACTAGTCCCGGCTGCGAGGCGGGAAGACCTAGGTGCCGGTGAAAACCGTGCCGATTGGCGGGCGATGGCGGCGCTACCACGCCATGACATTGATGAAGGCATCGCCCAGGCAACTAGTGTCGACCTCACTCATGCTTCTCCGGGGGAAACCCTATGATCTTCGGGTCGAGCGATGGCGGTGCCACGGTGTTGGTATCACGTTCTCTCCTGGGAGCATCGCCTGTGGAGTAGCGTTGGATGGAAGCGACAGGGGGTGGAGTGGCTAGCACGCGGGGGGTGGTGCTTCTTGGCACCGAGGTGGTGTCGGTGGCTAGTGCGGCGAGAGTCTGCGCATCGATCTACATGCTGACGATGGGTTAGCGGAAGATTATGAAGGTGGCGACATCCAGAGTGGGTGCGTGGGCGCCGCTCCGTGGATATCCTGTGCGGTTCTAGGGCTCCTTTTGCTTGAGTTCGAGCCGGCGCGCCAAGGCACTCCAACTTCTCTTGGCGAGTGGCAACAATGTGGGTGACCATGGGGCAGGGTCGAAACAGGTAGATAGGTGTTTCATAGATCTTGTTGGGAAGCTGGCGATACGGTTATCGTTTTTCTCAGTGTTTTGTTTTAGCGGTTCTAGTTTGTATGATCTTTGTAATGGCCTTTGCCAAACAATGTGGTTCTAATAATAAATAAAGATTGTGTGCATCGCTTGATGCAGAGGCCGGGGCTCCGCTCCCCATTTTGGAAAAAAGTAGTGCAACAAAAACTTTGCTCTACATGCGACATGAGAAAGAGAAGACATCGGAGTGGTGGATGAACTTTTTTTCAGAAAAATAGGGGCAATAATAAAATGGTATATCCACATGTTGCTTGTATCTCATAGATAGATTACTTTGTTGTTCATATCGTAGGATTTTTTGTTTTCTATGTTGCAAACCCTTCAAAGCATACTTGAAAGAACATTTTATGATCCCTAGAATTTTGTCTGTTAGATAACCATGCCAAGGATTATTTAATTATGTGTTTAGTGAGAACAATGTTTTCACCCAAGTACTGCTAAACCAGAGTTGGGGGGGGGGGGGATTATCCGCTCCTACCAAGGGTCGGATTATTCGCCCCACCAAGTTTGCCAAAGCCAACAAGGCATGTCATGCAGGTGGGAGCAAAGTTTCCCCCGGATTAACCGGCCAGGGCCCGAGCTTTTGCCCAGGCCGGATAATCCACCCCTCTAAGGGGGGGGGGGGATAATCCACCCCTCCAAGAATTTTGGCGAAGTCAACAAGGCGCATCATGTAGTAGGGGGCGGAGATTTCCTTGGATTAACCGGCCAGGGCAGGTGCATTTGCCCGGGCCAGATAATCTGCCCCCCCAGGATTTTGGCGAAGGCAACCAAGGCACCTCATGCAGGAAGGGGGGCAGACTTTTAGTCCGGATTGTCTGAGCTAGGGACGGATGTTTGCCCTGGCCAGATAATCTGGCCCCCACTTAGGCCAGATAATCCGGCCCCCAAATCGTCCAACGACAACTTTTTGAGTGGGGCTATAAATAGCCCCTCAGATCCCCATTTTAGCTCCCTTGGATCCTGCGAAAAGCTCTGCCTAGTTCATATCGATTCAAGCTCAATCTCCATCTTCAACCACTCGAAGGCTCCGAGCTTTGGGAAATCGAAGGAGGAGACTTTGATCTACGTCGGCATCCATTAAGATCTGCACTTCCCCTCCATTCACTTGGAGGATTCTTGATCTAGTATTTCTTGCAAATATCTAGATCTCAATTTCAGTTATTGATTAACTTTGTCTTGTGGCAGCTTGTTGTCATCACGGGAGCCTCTAGTTGAGTTGTGGATGCATGCCCCGCTAGTGTTGTAAAGGCACCAGTATCCACCTAGAAGGGTACCACATAGTGGAAGGTGGATCAGGCCTTTGGTGGCGAGATCCATCGGAGAACAGGGTGAGGCCTTTTGTGGCGTGGTGGTCTTAGTACCGCCCACTCCTCCAACGCAGACGTACTTCCCTTAACAAGGAAGGAACTGCGGTAAAAAAATCATGTGTCTCCACATGATTCACTACGGTTACCTCGTTCCTCACTCCTCGCATTTACTAGCTTAGTAGTTAGGTTGACATATAGGGAAATTCTTATTAGTTGCATATCTAGATAATTTACCTTTGTGTTGAGACTAATATTGAAAAAGAATTAAATTTTGGAGTAGCACCTATTCATCCCCCTCTAGGTACTCATACGATCCATTTCAATTGGTATCAGAGCCTCGGCTCTTTATTCGGGCTTTACCGCCTAAGAGAGTATGGGTACTAAGGGAGATGGTAGTGAGGCCGTGGATAAGGTCACCATGGATGATCTCAATTCATTGGAAACAACCTTGGTGAAAACCATGGAGACCCAAATGCAAGATATGCGTGAAATGATAGCGCGTCTCTCGCCACCCACGGTTATTCCTCCATCTACTACACTGAGTCTTCAACTCCTATTTCTAAGGACAAAGTGGTACGTTGCTAACGTATCCATAATTTTTGATGTTCCATGCTTGGTTTTATCTACTTTCTTGTGTTTTATTCTAACTTTGGAGTACTTTCTATACACTTTCTTGGACTAACCTATTAACAAGTGCCACAGTGCTAGTTGCCTGTTTTCTGCTGTTTTTGGTTCTAGGAAAGTTAGAAAATCAAAATTCTCGGAATTGGACCGGACAAAAGCCAAAGACGATATTTTATCGGAAGACTCACGGAGCCAGAAGACGAGACAGAGAGGGGCCACAGGGTGTCCACACCATATGGTGGCGCGAGCTAGCCCTGGCCGCGCCACCAGGTGGTGTGGGCCCCCTGGCCGCCCACCGACCTTGCCTCTTCACCTATAAGATGCCTCCCGATGCAAAAACCCTAAATCGTCAAGCCTCCAGCCACGAAAAGTTTTGCAGCGCTGCCGCCACCGAAGGGGAGATTCAGGGGACAGAAAGTCTCTGTTCCGGCACCCTGCCGGAACGGGGAAGTGCCCTCGGAGCCATCTCCATCGATCTCCACCTCCATCTCCATCACCATTGCTGATTCCCATGATGAGGAGGGAGTAGTTCTCTCTCGAGGCTAAGGGTTCTACCGGCATCTATATGTTCATCTCTCTCTCAATGCATGATCTTATTGAGATCACGAGCTTGTAATCTATAGATCTACCTTGCTACTCAAGTGCTTTAATAGATCTCTGCTCTCCCCATGTGTGTGAAGTTGACAGTGTGCACACCATGGTGGCACTTAGCTAGAGATTACAAATACTTGTTATGAGTTATATTTGGAGTTGGATGTCTTTATGAAATTGTGGTGTTTGTTTGAACCATCTAGTGCTCAAGGTGATAGTGTGGGGTTTTCTAGATGGGAAAGGCGAACTTTGAGGTGTGATGTTATAGCCCTACCATGGATTAGAGTGTCCAACCGGAGAGTAGTTCAGCGTACTATCATAAAGAAGAATATATTTATATGAGAGTGTTCACTAGTGAAAGTATGATCCCTACACCTTGTTTCTAAGCACCGAAACACCATTTGCTATTAGATCTATTACATGTTTGCTTGCTTCTATCTTTATTTCAGTTTTACTTTAGTCTTTTCCATGCCATCAAGCTATTTTCTATCACCGTCACCACATATAATTATCTATACCACTTGTATTTCACTATCTCTTTGCCGAACTAGTTCGCCTATACACCTGACAAGTGTATTGGGTGTGTTGGAGATACAAGAGACTTCTTGTATCTTGATTGCAGGGTTGCTTGAGAGAGATACCTTTGACCACTTCCTCCCCGAGTTTGATAAACCTTAGGTGATCCACTTAAGGGAAAACTTGCTGCTGTTCTACAAACCACTGCACTTGGAGGCCCAACAACTGTATACAAGAATAGAAGTGCGTAGACATCACAAAGCCAAGGCTAACTCCAAAGAAAATGAGTTGGAAGGTGAAGATAAAAATAATGGCTCCTCTTCCAAAAAGAGAAGAGGTAAGGAGGACTATAGTTAGGTCTCACACTTATATTCACCTGATCCACCAATGCCTCACCCTCATATAAATAATAGGGGTGATCCACCCAAGCTTACTACATCTTCATTTAATTAATGGAAATTCTTGATGAAATCTCATGTGTGCAGTTCGTCCATTGAGCTATGGAGGATCATTCAAGGTGGTCTCCACGTTGGGGATCCCAACAACTTGACAAGAAGAGAAGTCGTTGATAGTCAACTCAACGCAACCGCTCTACACATGATTCAGCTCAGTGTGAGTTGACATGCCACACATTGAACATTTCAACACCACCAAGGAAGCTTGGTATGCCCTCACCGACCTATTCATTAGAAATGAGAGCATGAGAAGAAATAGGTATGATGCTCTAAGCAATGAAGCTTAAGGATTCTATATGATGGATGGCGAGGATCACAAAGACATGTATAGAAGGCTCAAGGGCATTGCCACAACCTTTAGAAAGCATGGTGCCACACATGTTGATGATGTGTGGATCAAGAGGAAATATGTGAGTGCTCTCATGTCTGAGCCCACAGATTTGAAGAGCTTACAAGGTAGACACAACTATCACCAAATGACTTCCAACGAAGTCATGCAAGAAATGGCTGCATTCAAAGTTGCGGCAAAGAACGCTGAAGATGCTCGTGCCCGTGTAATCGAAATGCAAAAGGGGTGAATGTTGTGTTGAAGGCCAATGTCATTGAGCAAGATGAAGAGGATAGAAGTCTGGACATAGTTGCCATGAGCTACCCCGAGGAGGTAAAACGTGCCCATGGTGAGTACATGGCATTCTATGCAAGAAACTTTTGGAAGGACCCAGCTAAAGCAAAATCTAAACTTGAGTGCAAGAACAGATCTAATGGAAGGAAAGCAAACAGTCCAAAACTGAGGTCATGTTACAACTGCGTTGACCGTTTACACTTTGTTGCTGAGTGCCCATATCAAAGTAGAGAGGACCATGTGGGAGGACTAATTCTCAAAGAAAAGTCAAAGTCTCCTCGCAAAAAGCCATTTGTCAAGAAGAATGGCTCTTACAAGAAACAACCAAAGATTGTGTTGGTAGCCCAAGAGGGGTACTCATCCGCAAGCGAACATGAAGAAGGTGCTGATAGTTCAAGAGAGGTGGCTGCAATAGCCACTACGTCTACACCAACTGCTTCACTCTTTGATTCTCTAAATGAGAATATCTACACCAAGAATTTCACTTGCCTCATGGCAATAGGTTCCGAGGTACCACCTACTATCACTTCATTTCCTAAGACTACCATGAATTCCGATATGGATGATGCCACTAGTCTTAAAGTTAAGGAAGAATTTATTGCATTGGATTGCTTTATAACTAACTTGCAAGGTGAATCGAAATGCATTTTGAGTCTCTCATGAATCAACTTGCTCACTCGGAAGAACTCCTTAAATAAAATGGTAGAATTGAAAGGGAGGATGCAATGGAAATAACATCCTTGAAAAATGCTCTAGAAGGAGAAGATATTCGTGCCTCTCTTGAATAGAAACTTGATTCAATTGAGGTGTCCAATGACGAACTCATGGCTAAACTTGTGAAGGAACGGGATCATGCTATTGCTAAGGTAAAGAAGCTAAAAAGAGAGAAGGTTGAATTTGGGGTTGCTCATGCTAGACTTTCCGAGAAGTATGAGGCACTTGACATTGCTCACAAGGCTTTGGAGAGTGAATTCTCTATTCTCAATGAGTCTCATGATCAGATCCAAACCCTACTAGACAAGTATGATGTTCCTAGCACATCTACTTCAGGATGCAATCATGAAGACATGCTCCAACAAAATTCTAGATTGAAAGATGAGCTTGCCAAGTCATCTTTTCCCAAAGGTAAGGATGTTCTTGAGGAGATTTTGAGCAAGCAAAGGACGAATAATGGTAAGGAGGGACTTGGCTATTTTCCCAAGACCAAGAAGAATAGAAAGAAAAGGAAGGCCAAGAATACCCAAGCAAAGACAAGCACCGTTGAAAAGAACATCACGAAGGACAAAACTGATTATGTTGGTTTTGGAGGGTCTAATAATTGAAGCAATCCAACCCGTTATAGATTGGATCCTGTGTTTACCGTGCTAGTCTCTTGGATCGATTAGCTAGCACACACAGTATCGATGAACAAAAGAGTATCAATGCGTCATATTATTACAATGATTGATCCAAGAATATAAATATTACAAAGTTGCATAGCTCACAGCTAGCTCAAATAACATAGTTCAACAAGTAAACAATAGAATAAAGCTCCATCACACCACATGCAACACGCTGAGTGAATATTCGCAACCTAAACGAAACCTTACTCATCGTCAAGTAACCTGCAACATGAAAAGTTGCATCCACGAATGGTCAATACATTTGAATTGTATTGGCAAGATGTCACTGTTATGTGGACACAATTGACAATCTATCATATACATGCACACTTTGGCTAGTGGAGTTGAAGCTCATTTGCATAAAAGCAATATAAATTTTCTCCTACTTTTAAAATACATCTCTTTCTTTAAAACAATTCTTCTAAGGACATAACAACATAAACCCATGTAGAAACAAGACAATTTAGCTTCGTATGCTCCTAAACCCATGTTCATCCATCAATTTTATTAGAGAAATTGGAATGAATGAGACTTTTCAACTGCGTCAAGAGAAGTTACTCATAATTGTCCATTATCGGGGATACGGCTAATCGATTAGATTTATCTTCTGCAGAAGTCGTACACTTTACCCACACGACATAATCTCGTCTTGATGCCACCAGTGGCCGCTGGTTTAGTACACACCAATTGGTATACCGGCAGATTCGAGAATGTGACGAAGTCTTTCCATAGAAATCCTCCCAATACACAATGCTAGCACGTCTAATAGGCACCAATACAAGGATATACCTCCAATACACAATTCTAGTTAACCTGAAGAGGTACCAATGCAAAGGGTCTTCCGCTATGTAGTTAACTAAGCCAGAGCCCATATTAGCATGTGGTTGCACACGGAAGTTACTAATCATGACCATCTATTATCTCTTTGAAGCCTGGGTGGAAATCGCCACCATAGTCCACACTCGATGACCCAATCAATGCCATTCCACCCAGGTGAATCATTGATTAAGTGGTTTTCATTTAAGAAAAAACTTAACCTTCTCATACACATATGTATCATGAAAACCACCCACGCATCTAACAACATTGCTAAGCAATCTACAGTACGACGACTATCGCGGAATCAACTTAGGGACCTATGACACTCTATTGGATACTCACACCATAGCATAGCATATAAGGTAAAACATTTCCAATACATGCAAAGCTACTGAAATCTAAATGCATAGTAAAACAATAGGAGATTTATGATAGTGACACTTGCCTTTAGTAGTATTCTCATTCAAACAGTCGTCACACTCACAATAATCGCACTCTGGGTAATCTATCGCGAAAAAGAATAAATGCAATCAACAAACAGTAGCACAACACAACAATACAAGTATTCATGCATGCTAGAAAAGATAAACGAGTTCAAAAGCTTTTCATAGGCATTTTGTATTAAACAAATAGGCTTTTAATAGGTATTATTGGAAATTGTATACTTTCAGAACGAAATAGTTTCAGAAAATTTTATAAACCATACTTCTGGATAGATGATGTTTATAGCTTTCATTTGCCACTGGTTTCACCTTAAAATGATTTATAGGATAAAAGTTATAGCCAAAATACTAAATTAAGAGATTTAATCATAGATGATTATTTTGTACTGTAACAAAATCAAATAATTGTGAAGTGACGTAGATTACAATTTTATGAATCCATAGACATCAAATGTGCTAAATTTGGAGTTGTAGATATTTTTCTATGAATTAATTACCATTAAATAGATTTAAATATTCCATAAAATATTGATTCATCAAAGTGCAAGTTTTATTGCAGACACAAATTCTACACATTGTTTTAAATCCAGGGATATCTTATTTGTATTTTTCCGGTCAATATTCGATTTTCTATGAATTTTACAAGTTTGCACAAATTTCAGGCAATTAAATCAATTGTTCCGGCGCAGGGAATATTCCTGCTGACTGGCTTTGACTGGTCAGCAGTCAACTATGCTCAAACAAGCGATCTGGGCCGTTCGTGGATGATCAGACAGCGCAGAAGCTTTTCTTCCAGGGCTCACCATTGATGATGACGTGGTGGCGACGATGGCTCAACGACGGTGGGTGGAGGTGCTCCGGTGGTCCGGGGGTCTGCAGCTAGGCGCACGAGGTACGGGTAAAGACGTTGAGCTCCATGGTGGCGTCGGACTCGTATGTTGCTCCTCCAGACGATGTCACGACACAGACGGAGGAAAGCAGCGGCGGCGGTTCTCTGACGACGGCTTCTCGGTATTGCGGTGCCCCTGCGACGAAGGGGATGGGTTAGGTCGAGGCGGTGAAGAACGAGGTGGTGTTCAGAGGAGGAAGGAAGGCGAGGGGGTTTCGGGAACCTCCAGTCCAAGAGCGATCTGTAGCTCCAATGGCGATGGCAATGGTGGAAATTTCCGGCAAGAAATTTTTGTAGCCTGCCGGCTTAGCGTTAGGAAAAGGGGGTTTAGATGCGGCTGCAAGAGTATTTAACGGGGGAAGGAAAATCAGGGGTGAGGACGGCGAAATCCGTACGAATCGAGAGAGAACATGGTGGCCGTTCGTATCTGTCACGAACTCGGCAGCGGACGGGGAACGACGAAGAGGCCCCACTTGTCGGTAGCCTAACGGTGGCTGACTCGTGGGTCCTACTTGTCGGGCGCACAGAGGGAAGGAGGGAGGCGGGCTGCTATGCGGCTGCTCTTGGGCCGGTCTTGGGCCTATGCGCCTTGCACGCGCAGGACACTGTCCACGGGCTGGTCTGGCTAGACGGGCTGCTCTAATTTTTTTCCTTTATTCCTTTTTCTTTTATTCATTTCTTATTTCTTTTGTATCTTTTGCAATATAGCTCCAAATGACCTGATTTTTGTCTTCAAATTTTTCTAAAAATCAGAGGATCATCTTAGGATCCTTTTGCAACATTTTCAGTAGTTTGCAGATAGTGTATCTACAAATTCTCATTTTATTCCTCATAGGAACATTTTGGCAAATTCAAAATAGCATTTTGAAACTAGGGTTTGACTTTGATTTTGAAAACTTTTGCAAAGATGCGATGCAATTCACAGATACATACTAATCAGTGAAAACACAAATTATTTTACACCTTTTTTGCCAAAAAGGGCTACTTAGACATTATCAAAAGGATATATGGGTTTATGCAATTGGCCTTATATGGCTATTATGCAATATTTCTAAATAATTTATTATAGTTTAGTTTAACCACTCAATCATGACACACAATGCCACAAATTCCCAAATCAACAAGTTCAGTCATATAACATAGAGCAACACAGTTTAAACATCCAAATAAAAACGAAGATGTCATGTTATCTTCTCTCTTTTCAAGCAAGTGGTGAAAAACATTTAGAATGGCATTCACAAATTGAAGTTGAGACTTAAAGGGTCCAATAGGAAAAATAAGAATATCACTCCACCATAATTTGGGAAAGTCATTTTATTCCCTCTCTTTAATCATTTAAGCATGGTTGGACATTTAAAGAATCCAATGGTTGAAAAGAAATGCATTCAAGTTGGATAGTCATGTTAATCCTCTCATACAAATTTATGAATTCAAGGTCGAAGGGAAAACAAATCAAAAGTTTCTTTTCTTTGAGAAATTTCAACAAAGTCAAACAATTCAATCAACTTATTTTATTTACTTCACATTCCAAAATTAGGAGAATCTTGGGATGTGACAATAATCCTCACTATGAGTTATTTCATGATTATTATGGTGATGTTTATGCTAGTTATATAGGTCCTTATGATAATTACATTGCTTGGTCTATTTGGATTCCAAATACCCTTGTTACTAACATGAGAGGACCCATTGAAAAATGGGTACCTAAAACTAAGAAGTAATTTTATTATAGGGCTATGCTTCCAGTGGATCGAAATGGGTGCTTAATAGTGGATGCACAAGTCATATGACTGGGAGCAAGGATATCATCACGGAGATAAGGCCTAATCATGACCAAATAACCGTCTCCTATGGTGATAAGTCCAAGTCTAAGGTATTGGGTCTTGGCAAGGTTATGGTTGCCCACAATATTTCTCTCATGGACGTCATTCTTGTTGAGACCCTTGGTTATAATTTACTTTCTATTTGTGCCATTGGTAAGATGGGCTTTGCAGTTTTCATTGATGATGATATTGTGGTACTCTTATGGAGCAAGTCTCTCAAGGTCGCTTTTATTGGTTACGTCGAAAATGACTTGTATGTGGTGGACTTTTCGAGGAAAGTCACTACAGGTCCGATGTGCCTATTCGGAAAGGCCGATGCGGGCTGGTTGTGGCATCGCCGCCTAGCCCACGTCAACATGAGAACTTTGCAAAGTCTTCACAAGGGTGGCGACATCCTTGGACTAAAAGATAATGTTTCCTTTGCCAAAGATCGTGTTTGCGGGGCTTGTGTTGAAGGAAAGATGCATGACTCTCCCCATCGAAGAAAGACTATCATTTCATCAAAGAGGATCTTAGAGATTCTTCATGTGGATCTCTTTGGTCCTCCTTCTCATGCAAGTTTTGGTGGGAAGAAGTATTGCCTGGTAATTGTTGATGACTACTCAAGGTACACATGGTTTTATTTATTCAAGTAGAAAAGTGAAACCCAACAGACCGTCATTGACTTTGACAATGAGGTTCAATGGCAACACAATGACCCTATCTTGGCAATAAGAAGCGACAACGGCTTCGAGTTCAAGAACTACACCCTGAATGAATTCTTGAGTGAAGAGGGGATAATACATCAATATTCCGCTGCGTATACCCCTCAACAAAATGGTGTAGCTGAGAGGAAGAACCAAACCTTGATGGATATGGCAAGATCTATGTTGGCTGAATTCAAGTCATCGTACAACTTTTGGGCTAAATCCATATCCACCGCGTGTCACTCGTCAAACCGGCACTACCTCCACAATCTCTTGGACAAGACCCCATATGAGATACTTACCGGCAACAAGCTAAACATTTCATACTTCCGGGTATTTGGTTGTAAGTGTTTCTTTCTCATTAAAGGAGTCAGTTTATCTAAATTCGAGTCTAAGGCTTTAGAAGGTATTTTTATTGGTTACGGTGCCGAATCCCACACTTATAGAGTCTACAACAAGACCACCAGAATTGTTGTGGAATCTAGTAGTGTGGTGTTTGAAGAGAATGATGGCTCCCATGTGGGGCAAGTTGATGTTTGTGATACAGATGATGAAATACCCCCAAGAAGCCATAATAAGAATGGGTGTGGGATTCTACCGCCCCATTGAGGAACCCCTTGTGGCAGATCAAGAAGGACAATGCTCTACTCAAGTAGAGCCCTCATCTACACAAGATCAACAAACCCCACTTGTTGAACCAACCACTGCGCCGACTCAACAATCTTCTCCAGATCATAAAGTCGAAAGTCCCAGTCCGGATTATCCGGCTGGGGAGGCCGGATTATCCGGCTAGGGAGGCCGGATTATCCGGCCCTGCATCTCCTTCACCACTCAGGAACAATGAAAATGTTGCTGGAACTCCTAGGCCAGATTATCTGGCCTCTCCCTTGGCCGGATTATCCGGCCCTGGAAGCTCAGAACAGCACCCTCCTATTACGGGTGCTGATCAAGATCAAGGGCATGCTTCATCTCCAACTGTCAGCGCTGAACAAGCTGTTGAACAAGCTAATAGTCAAGATCAAGAGCAAGATAATGAATTTATCCCTCCAAAGGAACAATGAAGAAATGGAGATTCGTCGCAAGGCCCGAGCTGAAAGGAATCTTGAACTCAGAGGTCACACACTTGATAAAGTGGTGGGTGATCTAAGGAGAAGAGTGTCCACTAGGAGTGAACTTGAGAAATTTAGCGATCATCAAGCACATATATTTTTGGTTGAACCCAAAAAGGGTTTTGAAGGTCTTGGAGATCCGGACTAGGTTGCGGCTATGCATGAAGAGCTCAACAATTTTGAGCGCAACAAAGTCTAGAAGCTCGTTGAGAAGCCTAAAGAGTGCCGCAATGTTATTGGTACAAAGTGGATCTTCAATAATAAGCAAGATGGGAATGGAATTTTTGTGAGAAATAAGGCAAGACTTGTGGCACAAGGCTCTTCCCAATTGGAAGGCATCGACTTTGGAGAGACTTATGCTCCAGTGGCTCGCCTTGAGTCCATCTATATCCTCCTTGCTTATGCAGCTCATCATAACTTTAAATTACAACAAATGGATGTTAAAAGCGCCTTTCTTAATGGTCCATTACATGAGTTGGTCTATGTTAAGCAACCCCCGAGCTTCGAGGACCCCAATTTTCTGAACCACGTCTACAAAATCGATAAGGCGCTCTATGGCCTTAAACAAGCCCCATGTGCGTGGTATGAGCATCTTAAAGAGTTATTGTTAGACCGGGGTTTTGAAGTTGGGCAGATTGACCCCACTCTTTTTGCTAAGAAGGTTAATGGGGAGCTTTTCGTATGCCAACTCTATGTTGGTGACATTATTTTTTGGCTCTACTAACCAAGCTTTTAACGATGAATTTTCAAAGCTTATGACTGACATGTTTGAGATGTCTATGATGGGCGAGTTGGGGTTCTTTCTTGGTTTCTAAATCAAGCAACTCCGAGAAGGGACTTTTATTAATCAAGCAAAATACATACAAGACATGATCAATAGATTCATGATGATCGATCTTAATGGTGTTGCTACCCCAAGGGCTCTAATTTCTCTTTATGTGGTTATACAGATTCTAGTTGGGCTGGTGACAAGGATGATAGGAAGTCAACTTCTAGAGCTTGTAAATTTTTGGGAAGGTCTTTGGTATGTTGGTCTTCTAAAAAGCAAAATTGCATATATCTCTCCACCGCTGAAGCGGAATATGTGGCTGCTACAAATGCGTGCACTCAATTAATATGGATGAGGCAAACTTTAAAGGAATACAGTGTCAACTGTGACAAAGTGCCTCTTTTATTTGACAATGAAAGTGCCATTAAAATTGCTAACAATCTGGTGCAGCACACAAGGGCTATAAATATTGAGACCCGCAATCACTTTATTCGAGATCATGTTGCTCGTTGAGATATTGACCTATCTTTTGTGAGCACGAAGAATCAGCTTGCAGACATTTTCATGAAGCCACTTGATGAAGCAATGTTTTGTTACTTGAGGAATGTGCTAAGCATCGTTGATTCAAGGAGCTTGACTTGTTCTCTCTTACATACTCCCCTATATTTCATCCTTTATTTGGTTTAGGTGTGGGCATGGATATAGGGGGAGTGTAGTCCTAATTATTGGGCTAACCCTCCCCCATAATGCCGAAAGCAATATAAATCATTTCTCTTAATATCATTTTGTGATATGTGAGTTTATTGATGAGTATTGGCTATGAACCCAAGATACATCTTCGCGGTGTCATGCCATCTACTCCTACATGGTGGCTTCGACCACAACCCTATTCTTTATAAAGAGTTGGTTCTTTGAGGTTCGTTCATTGGTTTTATTTGCCCATATTGTGTTCTTATGGAAAGTATACCAACAATTGGATTTTCATTCTCTTGGTTTTTGCAATTCTTGGTGTGTAGTACCATCTTAGTTTGGCTCTCTAATCCTAACCCTTTCTCCCTCCCCGAGCCATCTATCTTGCACACAAGTCTGCTGTGTTTCTTGTGAAGGTTTTGAGGGGTTGTGCTGGACCAATTTCTGTGTAAAACAGAGTAATTGGTGAAGGTCGGATGATCCGCCCCCTGGGTGGCCAGATTATCCGCCCCGTGGATTATCCGCCCCTAGTGGTGGCTGGATTATCTGACCCGGGCGGTTTCATCTACTTAGGGTTGGGCGTCGGGTGGAGGGGCTCACATAGAGCAACCAGTCCACCCGACCCCCACCCTCTCTCTCAGCCGCCGCCAGCTAGCCCAACCTTCCCCGGTTCCGTTCCGACCACCAGATTCTCTGAGCCTTCCCTGGATCTTCTTTGAAACTCCTTTGGGTACCTTCTCCGAGTTCTTCCTCTAATGAGTGAGGGTAAAATCCCCCACTCTCATCTTTGTATGGATGTTGTTGTTTGTTGGTTGGAACTGGGTCTAGGAAGTGCTTTTGTGCTCCATTGCTTGTTAGATATCATAGTCTATCAACCATGCTGCCCGATCTATGTGTGAACTATGCATCTGAGATAATCTGCAAAAATTAGCCAGGTCCGAATTATACGCCCCATGGCTTGGCCAGATTATCCGGCCAGGCGGACTATCCGCCCCTAGCTCAGCCAGATTATCTGGCCTGGAAGGTTCGCGCCTGCTGTAACTAATCTTAGACAATGGTTTGACATATGATTGACTTGTGGTTGTTACCCTACTGTGTTTAACACTCCTCCTAGACTTGTGTATGTTCTTATCTACTTGCTGTCTATCTCATTCACTTCACAGGTGGCTCTCATGGGATCTCTCAGACGTACAAGCGCCATCCTTGTGCTTGCTGTTTCAGGCCCAACGAAGAAGGTGTTCTTATTGACGAGGTTGAGTTGAGGAGGCAGAAACGAGAAGCTGATAGGATGGCAGAAAGGGCTAAGAAGGAAAAGAGGTCTCGGGCTGGTTCCAAGAAGGGTAAGCAACCTAGAGTCAGCTACAAGGACATGGACATCATTTCATATTCAGCTATTCATCAGTGTGACCTGTATGTGGAGGCTGATATTGATGAGGAGCTTTGGGACGCCCACTTTTGGTGTGCTCACCACAAGTTTATCTTTGATGATGTCTATGACCGCCTGAACATTCGTCCCATGCGTCCTATTGATCTGACCGAGGTAGGCCACAAGCCTCAATATGCTCATGCTTTGGCTGTGACTGAGAAGATGGGGCTGCATCACCTAATTGAGCTCTAGTGTTCTTATGATACTTCTGTGGTAAAGAAGTTTTTCTCCACTCTCGTGGTGTGTGGGGATGAACGTCGCACCATGAAGTGGATGACAAGCGAGACCTATATGGAGTCTGATTTCTACACGTTTGCCGAGGTTCTTGGTTACTCCTTTGCTGGACGCGATCAATCTTGTGGGTATCGCATCATCTCTGCTATCAAGCCCAACAAAGACACACTTCTCTCACCATGTTGTGGTCCCAATGGTGTTGTTGGTAAGGTTGCCGGTCTCTCTCCACTATATGCTCAACTGGTTGGCATGTTCCGTGATTGCATCGCTCCGAGTAGGGGCAATAGTGATAGCATCCATGGTCACCTTGTTCAGCTGCTAGGCTTTGCTTATGAGGTTGCCTCTTCTAAAGACCATGATGTGGACTACAAGTTATATGTGATGGATTTCATATTCCATGAGATGACTGATGCTATGTACAACATGCTCTCTATTTCGTATGCTCCTTACATCATGATGCTAATCAAGCATATGCTCCCACATGAGGATTTCAGTGATAATCTTGATGGTGTTCACAAATTCAAGAATATCTACAAGACTAGGAAGACCTCTCACCCCTATATAGCTCCTGAGTCCTTTATGGGAGATGCTAGGGCGAGTCGGAGGAGTCCCTCGGTGCCATCTATTGCTAGGGAAGTGAAGCAACTCAACTGGTTCTAGTGCAACATTCTTTGCATGGGAGTTGACACCCACAAGGGGCAGTATGAGGCATACCGTCAGCGTCATGACTTGGCTCACACTCAGCATCTTATTCTCCACCATGTCTCTAGGGCCTCAGGCCCTCCTCCTACCAGGGAAGATCCTACTGCGTATGCTCAGTGGAACACTTCAGGCACCAACTATGGTGAGCTCGAGTGTCACTTGTTTCTGAGAGAGCCTACTCCGCCATCCGCTGATGATGAGGATGCCGATGAGGAGTATGATGATGATGAGGGTGCCTATGACGAGGAAGAGTATGAGAACAAGGATGAGGAGTGATCTCTCGGGGCGCTAGCATCCCTCTTTTCCCTTTTTTGGTGTTTCGATGCCAAAGGGGGAGAAGTAGTTCTAGTAGGTGTCGAGGTGATTTGCATGGGTCGGGCACAAGCATATTTGGCATCTTATCATTTTTCTTCATTCTTGCTTGTTCCCATTTAGCGTTGAACTCTCTTATTTGCTATTTGGTTTGTTTGTGTGAGACTATGGTGGTCCATATTGTGTCATGAGACTATGGATTCATCTTTATGGATTTACCACTATTGAATTCTGGAATTATCTATGTGGATGTATCGTTGTCATTATTTGGAAGTCTCAATATGGGGTTTCTTCAAACATATCTATCACTATCTTATTGGGGACTTCGTTATGGTGGTATGGTACATCTCTCTCCCTAAATCATCATTTGTTTCTTCGCTTCCAATTCATGAAAAGGTACAGAGCCTATGTGTGTGCATTTGTATTCAAATGCAAACTTAATATATGCACACATGTAGAGTGTGTTCTTTTTCATTATTGTAATGATGTGTTAGTAGGGATATATTGCAAATCCTAGTATTGTCATCTAACACCAAAAAGGGGGAGATTGAAAGAACATTTTAGATCCCTAGTATTTTGTGTGTTAGATAACAATGCCAAGGATTATTTAATTGTGTGTTTAGTGTATAGAACAATGTTTCCACCCAAGTACTACTAAACCAGAGTTTTGGGGGGCAGATTATTCGCCCCACCAAGTTCACCAAAGCCAACAAGGCGCGTCATGTAGGTGGGGGCGGAGTTTTCCCTGGATTAACTGGCCAGGGCTGGAGCTTTCGCCCAGGCCGGATAATCTGCCCCTCCAAGAATTTTGGCGAAGTCAACAAGGCACGTCATGCAATAGGGGGCGGAGATTTCCTCAGATTAACTAGCCAGGGCCGATGCATTTCCCGGAGAAGATCAAGGCCATCCTGGACATCAAACGCCAGACATGCCTGAAGGACATTTAGCGGCTCACTTGCTGCGTTGTGGCAGTAAGCTAGTTCATCAGCAGGCTTGGAGAGAAGGCAATGCCACTCTACAAGTTACTCAAGAAGGCGGACAAATTCATCTGGACCGACGAAGCAGGTGCAACGCTTCAGTAGTTGAAGAGGATACTCTCCTCTGCACCTATACTTGTAGCACCCGAGTAAATGGAGCCTATGTTAATCTACATGGCGGTAACTGATACGTCGTAAAAGTATCTATAATTTTTGATGCTCCATGCTTGTTTTATATCAACTATCTTATGTTTTGTCTACATTTTGAGATACTTTTACACATTTTCTAGAACTAACCTATTAACAAGATGCCACAGTGCCAGTTGCCTGTTTTCTGCTGTTTTTGGTTTTAGAAAAGCTGGAAAAGAAATATTCTCGGAATTGGACCGGACAAAAGCCAAAGTCAATATTTTACGAGAAGACTCATGGAGCCAAAAGACGAGACAGATAGGGCCAACGAGGTGGCCACACCACCTGGTGGCACGGGCCAGCCCAGGCCGCGCCAGGGGGTGGTGTGGGCCCCTCGGGCGCCCACCGACCTTGCCTCTTCGCCTATATATTGCCCCCGGGACAAAAACCCTAAGGATGAGATCAGAATTCCACGAAAAGTTCTGTAGCACTGCCGCCACCAAAGAGGAGATTTGGGGGACAGAAGTCTCTGTTCTAGCACCCTGCGGGGACAAGGAAGTGCCCCCGGAGCCATCTCCATCAACTCCACGGCATCTCCATCGCCGTTGATGACTCCCATGATGAGGAGGGAGTAGATATCTCTCGAGGCTAAGGGCTCTACCGGTATCTATGTGTTCATCTCTCTCTCTCTATGCGTGATCTTACAAGATCATGAGCTTTGTAATCTATAGATCTATTTTGCTACTCAAGTGCTTTAATGAATCTCTGTTTATCCCCACGTGTGTGAAGTTGACAGTGTGCACACCGTGTGGCACTTTGGCTAAGCTTACATGAATGCTTATCATGAGTATAATTTGAGTTGGATATCTCTATCAGATTGTGGTGTTTGTTGGAACCATCTAGCGCTCAAGGTGACAGTGAGGGGTTATCTAGATGGGGAATGCGAACTTTAAGGTGTGATGTTATAGCCCTACATCATCCAACCAGAGAGTAGTTCAGGGTAGCATCATGAAGAGAAGATATTTATATGTGAGTGTCCACTAGTGAAAGTATGATCCCTAGACCTTGTTTCTAAGCATTGAAACACCATTTACAATTAGTTTTGTTACATGTTTGCTTGCTGCCACTCTTATTTCAGATTGTAATTACCACTTATAATCACCCATATTACTTGTATTTCACTATCTCTTCGCCGAACTAGTGCACCTATACACCTGACAAGTGTATTGGGTGTGTTGGGGACACAAGAGACTTCTTGTATCTTGATTGCAGGGTTTCTTGAGAGGGATACCTTTGACCACTTCCTCCCTGAGTTTGATAAACCTTGGGTGATCCACTTAAGGGAAACTTGTTGTTGTTCTACAAACCTTTGCACTTGGAGGCCCAACACTGTCTACAAGAATAAAAGCGTGCATAGACATCAAGCTATTTTCTGGCACTGTTGTCGGGGAGGTAAGGTAAAAGGTACTCACATCTTCTAGCTACTAAGCTATCTTCTAGTACTGTTGCTGGTGTGTGAGTACTCGAAGTTATTTCCTATAGATTCTGCAATTATATCTTTTTGTTTCTTGTTTTTATTTTCACTAGTTAGGCTTAATGGAAAACAACAAAAAAATAGAGAGCTTTTTAGTATTTTTCCTAAGGTAGAACATAAATGGTTTGACAAGAAAATTAAAAAACCCATGGAACTTTCTTTGCATGCTAATAGCAATGTTATTAGTATGAATTTTTTGAACACCTTTGTTACTAATGCTATGGAAACGTCTAAGCTTGGGGAAGTTAGTTTTTATGAAAATGATCTTTTTAGTCCCCCAAGCATGGAGAAGAAAATTTACTTTGATGATACTATACCTCAGATATATGATGATTACAATGATGAATATGATATTTTCAGTCCACCTACTATTGAGGAGAAAATTAATTATGACTACAATATGCCTCCTATATTTGATGATTATGGTGATGAGAATAATAATAATAGCTATTTTGTTGAATTTGCTCCCACTACAATTAATAAGAATGACTATGTTTATGTGGGGAGTATTAATTCTTTTATGCATGTGGCTCATGATAAGAATGTTTTATGTGATAGTTATATTGTTAATTTTATTCATGATGCTACTGAAAGTTATTATGAGAGAGGAAAACATAGTTTTATGTGTCTCAACAATATTAAACTTCCCCTCTTTATGTTAATTTTTTTGAAGTTGCACTTGTTTTGCTTTCCTATGCTTGTTGCTTTATGCTTTCATGACTTGTTTCTTTACAAGATTATTTTTCATAGGAAGTGGGTTAGACTTAAATTTGTCTCATATTTTCTTCTTGATGCTCTCTTTTACTTCAATTCATATTTCTTATGTGAGCATCATCGAAATTATCGTGCCTAGCTCAAAGGCGTTAAAGAAAAGCACTTATTGGGAGATAACCCAAATTTCTATTCAGTAGGTTTTTCTTTTTGTTGAGTCTTGGAACTTATTGATTCAGTAATAACCTCTCCTTATCATTTTTGTGTGGTTTTTGTGCCAAGAGTAACTGATGGCTCAGTGTCGGCGCGAGGAAAATGCTGGTGCGATGTTGATGTAGAGCTCGTTGGGAACCCCAAGAGGAAGGTATGATGAGAACAGCAACAAGTTTCCCTCAGTTATGAAACAAAGGTTTAATCGAACCAGTAGGAGCAAGGAAACACCCCAAAGGTGTTGCTAGCTAAGCCTTGGCAGGGCACACTACCGGTGCTAGTAGCAACGTGGAGACCTGCACAGCACAACCACGGAACTTTGTCCCCAACTTGCGATGAGGTTGTCAATCTCACCGTGTTTTGTGGAAAACAAAGGATTAAGCGTATCAAATGGAAAGAAGTAATAGTTTGCAGAAAGTAAACACAAAGCAATAAAAGATTGTAGATTGTATGTAAAGAAAAAGGACTGGGATCCATAGTTCACTAGAGGTGGCTCTCCTTAAGATAGATAACATGCTAGGTGAACAAATTACAGCGGGGCAATTGACAAACATCGAGAAAGCAATACATGCATATACTAATCATCTTGACTCCTTTGAGATTCGATTGGGCATTACAACATTATACATAGACCGCCATCCAACTGCATCTATGACTAATAATCCACCTTCAGGTTATCATCTGAACCCCCTCCAGTATTAAGTTGCAAGCAACAGATTATTGCTTTACGAACTGCGTGTAAAGTAAACAATACGATTGTTCTATGAACAAAGGATTGTTGTTTTCTCCCTAGTAGCAACAACACATCTAGTACCTTAGAGATTTCTGTCACTTCCCCAGATTACCAGAGGCATGAACCCACTATCGAGCATAAATACTAACTCTTGGAGTTACTAGCATCTACTTGGCCAAGATAGCTACTAACAACGGAAAGCATGCAAGATCACAAATAACAAAGACATGATAGAATCAATAATCAATCTGAAATAGCATCTCAATATCCATCGGATCCCCACAAACACAACATGCAGAATTACAAATAGATGATCTTGATCATGAACGGAGCTCACAAGATCTAGACATGAAAGCACAAAGGAGGAGAACCAGCCATCTAGCTACTACATGGATCCGTAGTACAAGGATGAACTACTCACGCATCACACCGGAGGCTTGCATGGTGATGAAGAAGGCCTCCAGGGTGAATTCCCCTCTCCGGCAGGGTGCCGGGAAGAGCTTCAGATCCCTCCTGATCTAGGGATGGAGATGATGGCGGCTATAGACTCTTTCATGGATTTTTGATCGGGCCCTTAGGGTTTTCGTCCTGAGGGCATCTTATAGGCGGAAGGAGAGGCCGAGGGGGTGCTGGGGTCGGCCAGACCACCCCCTGGCATGGGCCAGGCCTGGCCGCGCGGCCAGGTGATGTGGCTGGCCCCCAGCCCTTCTCCGTCTCGTATTCTGGTATCTGATGACTTTCGGAAAAAATAGGCACTTTGGATTTTTTCCCGTCCAATTCCGAGAATATTCATTTTCTGACTTTCCTAGAACCAAAAACAGCAGAAAACAGGCAGCTGGCACTGTGGCTCTTGTTAATAGGTTAGTCAAGGAAATCATATGAAAAGTACTCCAAAGTGTGGACAAAACACAAGAAAGTGGATAAAACCAAGCATGGAACATCAAAAATTATAGATACATTTGCAATGTATTAGTAACCTCTAATGAGAGAGAAGTAAGACTTGGGAAAGTTGCTGCCCATAAACAGATTTTTGTGCTTCGCTGTAAAAATTCGTGAAAAATCTCTGTATGTCGGATTGAGCTATAATTGTTTGTGCTTCTGCCCCAGGTTGTTAGCTAACTTTTGTTAGTTTAAGACTTTTCGGTTTGAGCAACAGAAGGTTTTCGAAAAAGTTGGTTTTTACCTACTGGTCTGTTTTGACAGATTTCTACCATTATTTGCATTTGCCTCTTATTCTCTTTCTCTTTGAGTTCTCTTTGATCATTTGAACTTTTAAAAGGAATTTCTACAGTAGCTTGTGTTTTAATGGAAGTTTTAATTGTGTTGAAACTGAACCTAAAGACTTATTATCTTGAGTACACTAATGTTGCTAATGAAGATTGTGTGAAGTTTTGTATGAAGGAAATTTTAAAGTGTAGGGAAGAACAATGTGATAAGATGAAGTATGGACAAAAGCTCAAGCCTAGGGATGCCACCCGTGTCACCCCAAGAAATATTCAAGAAGTACAAGCGTCAAAGCTTGGGAATGCCCAAGGCATCCCCTTCTTCATCAATAAAAATCTCAGGTTTTCTTCCAAACACTTCATTTTTATTGTTTCATGCACAATTGTGTTGTTCTTGGAGCGTCTTCGTTTTTGTTTTCTTGGTTCGCTTAAATAAATTGGTTGGACCCCCGCATTCATACATAGTTTCAAATAAGTTGATTTGGATTGGAAAAGAGGAGGAAAGTTCATGCTTATAAGTGGTACTGACATGGGTATACCCTACAGGTACTCGAGCTTGGTATATACGGCCTGAATATAGCGGAGGCCCACGGTGTCGCCAAGGCCCAAATGGAGAACTCGAGTAACCTACAGACTCTCGATTGCTTGAAGAACAAGAAGAAGCTAAAGGTAGAAAGTTCAAAGGGGAAAACACTAACCTATAACCGACTCGACCTACTACCCGAGACCTAGCCTATCTATATAAAGGCTAGGAGGGGCGGCGAGGAGGACACATGCAACCCTAGTTTCCGCAACCCTCGTCAGATTGCATCTGCGCACCATTGTAATCCTCGATTCCTTTGATAATTCCACGAGCAGACAAGCAGGAGTAGGGACCTCTACGAGGCCTGAACCTGGGTAAATCTTCGAGTCCCCTATGTGCTTGTTTGCTAGCCGATAGATGTCTCCAGCGCTCCCCCCTTCTCCAAAACCCAAGTCCATAACAATGGGCATTGACGAGTTAAACCCTCGTCAACTGGCGCCGTCTGTGGGAAGTGGGAGTGCTGATGTTGCGGCTTCTTTGGCCCCATCAACTGCGATCTACAACTCCGCAATAGTGGAGATTCGCCAACTCTTCGGCGCGTTCGACTTCAACGTCCACACGCCGGCCACTCGCCCGGCCTTCGAGTCCGTGGGGGATGGAATCAGCCTGGCGATCGGGAGCTTCCACTTCCAAGTTGGTAAGACGGGCACGCTTCGCATGCCTGACAACCCGACGATACCATCGATTGCTCCAGCATCATGGTTCCCTCCGCTGATCGACATCCTCAGCGAGCTCAATACATCGACAATAGTTGAGAATACAGTCAGCGACAGCAGTCGCAAATCCGATCTGGGTGATCTAGCAACTGAAGATGGAGCCTATGGCTTCGGGTCTGAAAGTTGTGGGAGTAGCAGCTTCCCCAACCACTTCATGTGCGCCGTTGTCAACACAGGCAACTCCCCCACCAATCGCGACAACGCAGGCAACGGTGGCCATGAAACCAACCCGCCAAACGGCGGCATACCCAATGGCGGACCACCCAATGGTGGCCCTACCAATGGTGCCCCCGTCAACAACGAAGGAGCAGCCGAACTCCCCACTATGGTGAATGAACAAACTGGCGAGCGCGTCGTGATCAGGCTCAACGATATCGAGTGGGCTCGTTGCCATGAAGCCTTACAAGGCCACCCTCTACCCTTCGGCTCCCCGCAAGAACTGCTGATGGGTGATACATTGCAAATGTATCTATAATTTTTGATGTTCCATGCTTGGTTTTATCTACTTTCTTATGTTTTGTCCACACTTTGCAGTACTTTTCATATGATTTCTTGGACTAACCTATTAACAAGAGCCACAATGCCAGTTGCCTGTTTTCTGCTGTTTTTGGTTCCAGGAAAGTCAGAAAATGAATATTCTCGGAATTGGACGGGACAAAAGCCAAAGTTCCTATTTTACCGGAAGACTCACGGAGCCAGAAGACGAGACGGAGAGGGGCCACAGGGCAGCATCACCATGTGGTGGCGCGGGGGCTAGCCCTGGCCGTGCCACCAGGTGGTGTGGGCCCCCTGGCCGCCCACCGACCTTGCCTCTTCGCCTATAAGAAGCCTCCCGATGCATAAACCCTAAATCATCAATCAGAAATCGACGAAAAGTTCCGCAGCGCCACCGCCACCGAAGGGGAGATTCGGGGGACAGAAAGTCTCTGTTCCGGCACCCTGCCGAGACGGGGAAGTGCCCCCGGAGCCATCTCCATCGATCTCCACCACCATCTCCATCACCATTGCTAATTCCCATGATGAGGAGTGAGTAGTTCTCTCTCGAGGCTAAGGGTTCTACCGGTAGCTATGTGTTCATCTCTCTCTCTATGCATGAACTTATTGAGATCATGAGCTTGTAATCTATATATCTACCTTGCTACTCAAGTGCTTAATAGATCTCTGCTCTCCCCATGTGTGTGAAAGTGACAGCGTGCACACCATGGTGGCACTTAGGCTAGAGATTACAAATACTTGTTATGAGTTATATTTGGAGTTGGATGTCTTTATGAAATTGTGGTGTTTGTTGGACTCATCTAGTACTCAAGGTGACAGTGTGGGGTTTCTAGATGGGAAAGGCTTACTTTGAGGAGTGCTGTTATAGCCCTACCATCGATTAGAGTGTCCAACCGGAGAGTAGTTAAGAGTAGTATCATGAAGAGAAGATATTTATATGAGAGTGTTCACTAGTGAAAGTATGATCCCTAGGCCTTGTTTCTAAGCACTGAAACACCGTTTGCTATTAGATCTATTGCATGTTTGCTTGTTTCCATCTTTATTTCAGTTTGCCTTTAGTCTTTTCCACGCCACCAAGCTATTCTCTATCACCATTACCACTTATAATTATCCATACCACTTGTATTTTACTATCTCTTTGCTGAACTAGTGCACCTATACACCTGACAAGTGTATTGGGTGTGTTGGGGACACAAGAGACTTCATGTATCTTGATTGCAGGGTTGCTTGAGAGGGGATACCTTTGACCACTTCCTCCCTGAGTTCGATAAACCTTGGGTGATCCACTGAAGGGAAAACTTGTTGCTGTTCTATAAACCTCTGCACTTGGAGGCCCAACAACTGTCTACAAGAATAGAAGTGCGTAGACATCAAGCTATTTTCTGGCGCCATTGCCGGGGAGGTAAGGTAAAAGGTATTCACACCGGAGGATTAAAGAAGAAGAACCTCCCACGGCAAACGTCTATTTTCTGGCGCCGTTGCCGGGGAGGTAAGGTAAAAGGTACTCACATCCTCTGGTGTGAGTGCTCGAAGTTATTTCCTTTAGATTCTGCAATTTTGTCTTTTTGTTTCTTGTTTTCACTAGTTAGGCTTAATGGAAAACAACAACAAAATTAGAGAGCTTTATAGTATTTATCTTGAGTTAGGACATGAAGTGTTTGAAGAGAAAATTAAAAAACCTATGGAACTTTATTTGCATGCTAATAGCAATGTTATTAGTATGAATTGTTTGGACACCATTATTGCTACTGTTATGGAAAAGTCTAAGCTTGGGGAAGCTAGTTTTTATGAAAATGATCTTTTTAGTTCCCCAGCTTTAGAAGATAGCTATTCTATTGCTTATGATGATACCAAACCTCCAATATATGATGATTACAATGAGGAATATGATATTCTCAGTCCACCTACTATTGAGGGGAAAATTAATTATGATTACAACATGCCTCCTATATTTGATGATTATGGTGATGAAAATAATAATGATAACTATTTTGTTGAATTTGCTCCCACTACAATCAATAAGAATGACTATGTTTATGTGGGGAGTATTAATTCTTTTATGCATATGGCTCATGATAAGAATGTTTCTTGTGATAGTTATATTGTTACTTTTATTCATGATGCTACTAAAATTTATTATGAGAGAGGGAAACATGGTTTTATGTGTCTCAACAATATTAAGTTCCCCCTCTTTATGTTGAAAGTCTTGAAGTTGCACTTGTTTTGCTTTCCTATGCTTGTTGCTTTTTGCTTTCATGACTTGTTTCTTTACAAGATTCCTATGCATAGGAAGTGGGTTAGACTTAAATGTGTTTTGAATTTGCTTCTTGATGCTCTCTGTTACTTCAATTCATATTTCCTATGTGAGCATCTTCTCAAATTATCATGCCTAACTTAAAGGCGTTCAAGAAAAATACTTATTGGGAGATAACCCAAAAGTTTTAGATGAGTCTTGAAAGTTATTACTTCAGTAATAACCTCTTCTTATCCTTTTTATTTGCTTTTTGTGCCATAAGTAACCTCTAATGAGAGAGAAGTAATGATTGGGAAAGTTGCTGTCCGGAAACAGATTTCTGTGCTTCACCGTAAAAATTCGTGTGACATCTCTGTACGTCATTTTGAGGCGTGAATTTTTTTGCTTCTGCCCCAGATTGTTATCTAACTTTCGTTAGTTCAACACTTTTTGATTTGAGCAATAGAAGGTCTTCGAAAAAATTTGTCTTTACCTGCTGGTCTGTTTTGACAGATTTCTGCCATTTTTTGCATTTGCTTCTTGTTGGTTCCTTCTTGAGTTCTTTTGGGGAATTGAGCTTTTTGAGGGAAGTGCTACAGTAGCTAGTGTTCTAGTGGAAGTTTATTTGGTGTTAGAACTGAACCTTAAGACTTATTTATCTTAAGTGCACTAATGTTGCTAATAAAGATTGTGTGAAGTTTTGTATGAAGGAAAAATTTCAGGTGTATGGAAGGAATGAGTAATGAGATGAAGGATGGACTAAAGCTCAAGCTTGGGGATGCCACGCGTGTCACCCCAAGAAATATCCAAGAAGTACAAGCGTCAAAGCTTAGGGATGCCCAAGGCATCCCCTTCATCAATAAAAATCCCAGGTTTCTTCCAAACGCTTCATTTTTATTGTTTCATACATAGTTGTGTTGTTCTTGGAGCGTCTTTGTTTTCGTTTTGGTTTTTCGTTTGCTTGGTTCGCTTAGTTTTCTAAATAAATGGTTGGACCCCCTCTTTCATACATTGGTTTGCAAATAGTTTGGTTTGGTTTGAAAAAGAGTAGGAAAGTTCATACTTATGTGTTAAAAAGAGTTATTTTTTGACTGTGGCATATGCTTTGTCGTGCCATGCTTGATATTGTTTTGGCTTTATGCTTAGTATTATTTTCTGTAGCATGACTTGTTATAAACAATTTAGATTGGTTAATGTGCCTTGGAAGGATCATGCATTGTTTTAGCATATTAAAGCATAGTATTGTGGTATTCTCCTTTGATATTTTATTTGGGTTGACTTGGCGCATGATCACACCATGTTATGACTATCTCAAGTCACCATAGCCTTTATGATCCTTTAGTTTTCAACTTGTAGTATCACTTTATGCTTTGATCAATGATGTTTTGTCGCTCTGCATGATTATGGCCATTATTGCTCTCTTAGTTTGTCGCTCCCAGTCTTTTGCTAGCCTCCACAACAAAGTATGAGTTCCACTCATGCATCCAACTCCCTAAACCAAGTTATTCCAAATAGTCCACCATACCTACCTACTAGCTTATGCTATTCCAAGTATATTCATGCTTTTGTTTACCTTCCAAATTAAACTTGTTATGAGAAAACTAGTGACTAAAGCTCTCATGAACTTGATGGCACACTTTACTTTACTTGCCCTTAATAAACTTGAACCATTGTGTCTTCTATGTTGTATATGCGTGCACTTATTTGTCGGGAATTAGCAGAACCATGTTGTCATGGGGAACGCTTTCAACATTGCACTTGGTACTTGTACCTAGTTGATATCATACTCTGTTATGGCCCTACCATCGATTAGAGTGTCCAACCAGAGAGTAGTTAAGAGTAGTATCATGAAGAGAAGATATTTATATGAGAGTGTTCACTAGTGAAAGTATGATCCCTAGGCCTTGTTTCTAAGCACTGAAACACCGTTTGCTATTAGATCCATTGCATGTTTGCTTGTTTCTATCTTTATTTCAGTTTGCCTTTAGTCTTTTCCACGCCACCAAGCTATTCTCTATCACCATTACCACTTATAATTATCCATACCACTTGTATTTTACTATCTCTTTGCCGAACTAGTGCACCTATACACCTGACAAGTGTATTGGGTGTGTTGGGGACACAAGAGACTTCTTGTATCTTGATTGCAGGGTTGCTTGAGAGGGGATACCTTTGACCACTTCCTCCCTGAGTTCGATAAACCTTGGGTGATCCACTTAAGGGAAAACTTGCTGCTGTTCTACAAACCTCTGCACTTGGAGGCCCAACAACTGTCTACAAGAATAGAAGTGCGTAGACATCAATGGATTACCATTCGCTTCTGAAGGAGGAATACAAATGCCAACTGCAAACAATCACGCAAATCGAGGCGCGTAAAAAGGCGGCAGATGAGTCGAGCCTCCGGCGAGCTGGGCTCTCCTCCCACGGAGGATCCTCCTCCAAATGCAACGAGTACATCGCTAACAAGAGGTGATCTCGATTGGCCCACCTCACCAAACAAGAGCATGTAGAAGCCGCAAAGGTCCTCGACTTTGGCTCCATGACGGTAGATACACGTGGCAACATGGTTCCAAAAACGCCACAAGCTGCGGTAACGGTGGCCACCATGTACCTCCTCAAGAACCAGCCGCCAGCTAGAGACCCTCGAGCTGCCATGCACTGATCTACGATCGCAGGCTTGGGGTTAATTGAAGCTGCTCTCGACAAAGAGCCGACACCGGAGCCAAAGAAAGGCAAAACTCTGGCAAAACGCTATCCCTCGTCCTCATCCAGCGACGAAAGTCATGACCTGTCTCGACGCCGTCGATCATGGTGACACGACCACGACTATGACGCGCGTGATGACATCACGCAACACAAAATCAATAAGTCAAGGGCGCGACGTGCCCGATCGACTGACTCAGAAGACGAAGATGTAGAGCTCTGTGGCGCTAGATGCTTCAGCAGAGCTATCAGACAAAAGTGAATGCCCAAGGGGTTTAAGCTCCCATCAGAGAACCCAAAGTTCGATGATCTGCAGGACCCGAAAATCTGGTTAGAGGACCATATCTCCTCCGTCAAGCTCCACGGCGGGAGTCGAAGCACGGCTATCCAATGCCTACAGCTACAGCTGCAGGGCGCCGCCCGAGCGTGGTGTTGTCGGATTGATGACAAGTACGCCATGAGGGGGTCCTCGAGGCATGCGGAAGAGAGGGGTGTGAGACGTATGGTTTTCCGGGACGATGAGCACACAAGTTTACCCAGGTTCGAATCCGCCGGCTTTGGACGGATCCTACTCCTGCTAGCAATCCAGTAATACGGCAGAGCCAGAATATGGGTTACAAGGGTTTCGCCTGTGCGAGTTGATGGTCTAAAGTGTTGGGTGCCCTAAAGGCTCTCCCTAGGACGGCTTATATAGATATCCGGCCTAGGGTTCATAAGAGAGATCTATCCGGCTACGACTAAGAGTCAGTTACAGAGTACATCTTGAACTACAAGTAACACTATGGGCCTAAGTCGGTAAGACTTCTGAGCCTTCCCGTAGCCGGATTGGACTCCGTCTTTCTCCCTGATTGGGCCACTCGTGAAGCAAAGCTCTAACCCGAAGTGGGCTACCCTGGTCAGTGAGGAACTATGAGGATACCCGGAAAGTATATCCCCAACAGAAGCCCCCGGAGGCCTCCAAGATCCAAAGTCGGATTTATCATCGTCTAGCTTAATCTTCGGCTTGCAAAATCTTGAAGGGTTCCTGAAACTTCACAACAAAAAATACGATCCGGGTCTTAAAAAATAAGTCGGACCTATCAACAGGTTACTCGGATTTTCCAGCTTGATTTCAAACTAAGCCGGAACTTGGTCTCTAACGCCACCTGACACAAGTCATGGTCAAGTCACGTCATCTGACAGGCATTCCATCAGCACGACCGTTGGTGGGTCCACGGTTCGCGGAACCGAGGCATCGTTTCAATGCACGCACGGAGATCGAGGCGACGTAATCATCGCGTGGGTCCTTTCCAGTTCCTTCCACGACGCGTGGCGGTTACACTATAGCATTTGCACGAATCTTGGCGCAGTTAGGTGGATATAAGGGGTTACGATCTTCTCCTTCTCTCTTCACCTGTCCTTTGCCTTTTCTTCTCCTCCCAATCTCTCTGTGTGCACAGAGCTCCTCCGTTCCTCCCCCAAAAACTCCCAACGCCACCCATTCTAGGTCAACTGCTCGCTGGAGAAATGGCTTCTTCTTCCTCTTCCGGCTTGGCGGCAGCAGCGGCGATGGCGGCGACGGAAGCGGTGGCGGAGAAGGAGAGCTTCCGCGGGCTCTGGATCCCCTGCGTGCTTGACGACGAGAAGCTCCAGAACGTGGAGAAGGAAGGGCTCCTCCGCGTCGGCGACTGGGGGAGCGGCTTCGAAGAAACCGTTCCCAACCCGCGTGCCGGCGAGCGGGTCCACTTCGGCACCCACCTCGACAGAGGTTTGTTGTTTCCTCCCTCGGAGTTCTTCTCCGAGGTGATTGATCATTACGGAGTTCAACTCCATCATCTTCCTCCCAACTCTCTCTTAGAGATGAGCGCTTACGCTTCTTTGTGTGAGGGATTTCTCAGCATTAGGCCGAGTCTGACTTTATTCTGGTACTATTTTCATGTCTAGAGAAACTCTATTACTGTCGGTGTTCCTTATATCACCGGTACTATTAGTTTTTCACTTAGACGCGAGCGCATATCCCAAAATCCTAGCCAGTGACTCGGTCAAACAATGGCCAGCCACATTCTTTTGCCATAGGGATATTCTGGCTCCCGGCAAAGCCACTGCTTTGCCGGCTTTCATCGATGGAGATGCCACGGCCCAACCGTCCTGGGACGAGGCTCCTCCGGCTCTCACCGACGATCTGATCCTCGCTAAGAGGCGGATCGAATACTTGATCAAACACAAGGGACTGAAGGGATCTGACTTGGTCTAGTGCTGGGTCTCACGTCGGATCCAGCCCCTTCAGTACCATGGAGATCGAATGATGCACTCCATCACGTCGTCCAAGAAAGACTCCCTCCGTATCAGCCCCAAAGCCTACACCATGCAGGGCTATATAAGCCAGATTAAGTGGCTGATCAGGGAGCTGATTGAGAGGAGGATCCCAGAGGTTTCTCTGGATATGCATACGGTGGATAACCCTGTAGTGCCGGTAAGCTTCTAACAGTACACCTTTTTATGTGTTTCAATCTTCGAGTTACATTGCAATACTGATAGGTTTTCTTCTTTTCAGCTTGCTGACCTCCCTGAGTCGGAACTTGCTCCGCTCGAAGGATATCCTCCAGAGTTCTCTCAGGAGATAGAGGTGGTCCCATTGCCGGACCTTGCGCTCAAGAAGCGCAAAGCTCCAACAGTGGTTGTTGGCACAAAGGAGGTGCCCGTCGTGAAGAGGTAACTTTCATTCACAACTTCCTCCTTTGTGCTTTACTCGAATTTCTTTCCGAGATGTAATGTTTCTGACTTTACTACATTCTCAGAGCAAAACCGCTCATCAAGGGCAAGGGGAAGGGAACTTCTTCGAAGCCCTTGCGTCAGACCAAGCTTACCATAGCTTCTCCTGCCGTGGCTCCTCCGACTCCTGCCCCTCAACCTTCTGCAACGCCGGTGACCATACCTTCTCCGGTCGTCGCAGAAGATCCGGCTCCTTCAACGGAGCCTACAATCTTTGAATCGCAAATTGACGTCACCATGGGTGAGTCAGATTTAGATAAGGGCGAACCCTCTTTGGGTAATGATCCCTCGGCAGAAACCTTCACCGAAAACCTTATCAGCAATTCAGGACTTGCCAAGTTTTGCCTGTCCCGAAAATCTGCTGAAGAGATCCAGCGGCTAGCTAGGCAATGCCTGGAGAAAAGAAACTTATCTGCCAAAGAAGCACAAGAGGAAGAGGACATCAAGTTCTCCGACCTTCTTGCCCAGGTGCGCCTTCGCTACGAGAGGATAAGGACCGGTGAGCTTCCAACAACACCAGTGATTCCTCTGACTCTTGCCGAGAAGGTTGCCGTTGAAGTGAACGCGAGTTTGGATAAACTCACTCGCGAACAATATATAAGTCGGAATTCCAACTCCTGTTTTTCCTTTGTTTCATATCATATCCTATAGCCCCCAAGCATGAAGTAGGATAAACAATCCGGGTTTATGCTTCCTTAGGATGCCAAAGAATGAACTAGTGTAGCCCCCAAGGCTCGTGCTGATATTAGCAAAAATATTAGCCCGAGTCTTTAGTAGCTTTCTGACTTTGGGTATTCTGACTTACAGAAAGTATGTTCCTATAACCAGGATTTATTGAAGAATGTCTGTGATAAGCGGAGAGAGATCAAGGCTCTCCAACTTAAAAATGTTGAACTTAAAGTTGCCAAGGATGAGGCCGAAGGTAAACATTCTGAGACTCAAACCTTGTCTTTGTATTTTCAATGTCGAATTTTTCCTGAACTGTTGTTCTTTTTGACTTACAGCGCTGGTAAAACAATCCTGCGCCATGATTGAAGAGGCCGAGAACCTCAAGACCTTGGTGGTGGAGAACAAGGAGCTTCGCCAAGAGCTGGACAAGCTCAAGGCGGATCATGAAAAGAGCATAGCTCAAGTCCTTGAGTCCTCCATGGCTACTGATGAGCGTGATCGCAAGATCGCTGCTCAACATAAAAGAATCTCGGACCTCAAAAATGAGCTTAGCAGAGAGAGGGACCTTTCCGAGGCGCTCCGGGCTGAACTCCCGAGTCTTCGGAAGAGAAGACCAAAATCGACGGCGTCATTTTCGGTATATTCCATCTGTCTGACTTTTCCGCTTTCTTCGACTTCTATCAATGTTGGATTTTTCCTGACTTATTTTGTGTATAGGTCCTCTGAACTTGATGGACTCTTCCTCCACCGAGCCCCGCACCCACCGGCTTACCCAAGTCGGTGACCTACTTCATGACTTCCGCCAATCCCTTGAGGACATCGGCGAAGCTCTCAAGATTCCGGACATGCACAACATGTCAGATTTTCAGGTGTGGGACAAGGCAAAGGAGATGCCGCAACTTGTTTAGGATTGGAACATGTCCTACACGCGGACTGCGGTGCAGAACGCTCTCACCATGGTCATGAGCCACCATGGAAACATGGAAATATGGCAAGTGACCAGAGGGTACTGCAAAGTAGATGAAGATGGCCAGGAGCAGGACCTTCAAGCCATCATGCACTCCTGCGCCGGATATGGGTGTCACGTGGCTGATTTGACCAGCTACGAGACCCCTTTCTTCACCCGCGTGGACACTCCGCCTCCTCCTCCAGAAGAATCAGCAGAAGTTTCCGACGATGAACGCACCATCTCGGATGTGGACATCTCGGAACGATACCAAGGCGGCATATCCAGCGAGCCGGCATCTCCTTCCTCTCCTGCATCATAGATTAACAGAAATATTTGTATTATTCTGAAAAACATGACGGGCCTGTAAATATGCAGTACTATGATTTTGCTAGTGCTAAGCTTTTTGATCTATTCAGCACTTTTGGCTTAAATTTTTTTTTGTGTGCCTGAAATGTTTACATAAGCACTTGTATTTTTTCGTCTATACTTATCGTTTATCTGGCTTTCCGCCTCGTCCCTTTCGTGAGCTGGCTAAACCTTCTGCCGGAAACTTTGTCGAGCAATGGAGCTCAATTGCTAAACCAGTTTAAACTCAGAAACAAAGTCGGCTTCCAGTACCAACAATTCACTACTCGGAAAATGCTCGCATCCAGCAATCAGACAAATAACCAAAGTAAAGACTAGAAATTTTTAGAGTTATACCCGAGGGTAGCAGTTTTAGAATCGGAAATCTAGACCAGAACGAACATGAGCATAAAGTACTTTCAAGCATTCTGGGATTTTCGACTATGACATGATCATTCGGAAATAAGATGGTAAAAACTTCTCAGAAAAGATTGAGGCAACCAAAACTTTTATTTCTCATAGAACATTTACATATATATGTTTACAAAGAAGGATAAACTAAGAATAAAAGGGACGTAGCTGAGCAATATTCCATGGTATGTCTAACTCATCCGGATTTGTACTGCCTCCAGCTCTCTTTCTCTTCTTTGTAGCAGGTCTTTCTTTGACTGGCCTCATGTCAGTTAAGTAGTACGATCCATTGTGCAATACTCGACTAACTAAAAAGGGCCCTTCCCATACTGGGGAAAGTTTGTGCTTTCTTTGTTGCACAAGCCGGAGAACCAAATCACCTTTATTGAAAGATCTATTTTGGACTCTCTAGCTATGATACTTGCGTAACTTCTGCTGATAGGCTGTAGATCTCATTTCAGCAACGACGCGAACTTCTTCGACTAAGTCGAGATCGTTTTGTCGAGAAACCTCGGCATCCTCTTCGATATACGTGGCCACTCTAGGAGAAGTGTGAATCAAATCACTAGGAAGAACTGCTGCTGCACCATAGACCAAGAACAAAAGGTGTGTATCAGGTTGACCTGTTTGGAGTCGTTCGTAAACTCCATATTACAGAGGGTAATTCCTCTGCCCAAGCCCCCGCAGCACATCGTAGTGGTGCTTCAAGTCTCGGTTTTAGGCCTTGTAGGATTAAACCATTTGCTCTTTTGACTTGTCCGTTTGCCTGTGGATGTGCGACTGACGCAATGTCAAGCCAGATATTTTGCTCGTTGCATAATTCAGCCAATTCTCCCATAGAAAAGTTACTCCCGTTGTCCGTGATAATGCTATGCGGATAACCATACTGGATCATAACATCCTCGACAAATCTTTTGGCTGTTGCTCCATCACAACTAGTGACAGGTTTAGCCTCAATCCATTTGGTGAATTTATCCACCATCACTAAGAGGTGAGTAAATTCACTTGGAGCTCGTTTAAATGGTCCTACCATATCAAGCCCCCAGACCCAAAGGGCCATGTTATAGGTATTGTTCGCAACTGATCAGCCGGAACATGATCTTGTTTGGCGTACTTTTGGCAGCCTTTGCATGTCTTGACTAATCGTTCAGCATCTGCCTGAGCTGTAAGCCAGAAAAATCCGTGCCTAAAAGCTTTTGCCACTAAAGATTTGGCTGCAGCATGGTGACCACACTCGCCTTCGTGGATTTCTCTTAAGATTTCCACTCCTTCCGGAGATACACAACGCTGAAAACCCCCAGAAACACTCCGCTTATAGAGCTTGATACATTGCAAATGTATCTATAATTTTTGATGCTCCATCCTTGGTTTTATCTACTTTCTTATGTTTTGTCCACACTTTGGAGTACTTTTCATATGATTTCTTGGACTAACCTATTAACAAGAGCCATAGTGCCAGTTGCCTGTTTTCTGCTGTTTTTGGTTCCAGGAAGTCAGAAAATGAATATTCTCGGAATTGGACGGGACAAAAGCCAAAGTTACTATTTTCCCGGAAGACTCACGGGGCCAGAAGGAGAGTCGGAGAGGGGCCACAGGGTGGCCACACCACCCCTAGGTGCGGGCAACCCTAGGCCGCGCCAGGGCATGGTGTGGGCCCCCTGGCTGGCCACCGACCTTGCCTCCTTCACCTATAAGAGCTTCCCGATACCAAAACCCTAGGGAGTCAATCAAAAATCCACGAAAAGTTCCGCAGCACCGTCGCCAGCGAAGGGGAGATTCGGGGGACAGAAAGTCTCTGTTTCGACACCCTGCCGGGACGGGGAAGTGCCCCCGGAGCCATCTCCATCGATCTCCACCACCATCTCCATCGCCGTTGCTGATTCCCATGATGAGGAGGGAGTAGTTCTCTCTCGAGGCTAAGGGTTCTACCGGTAGCTATGTGTTCATCTCTCTCTCTCTCTATGCATGATCACATTGTGATCATGAGCTTTGTAATCTAGTAGATCTACCTTGCTACTCAAGTGCTTTCATAGATCTCTGCTCTCCCCATGTGTGTGAAGTTGACAGTGTGCACACCATGGTGGCACTTAGCTAGAGATTACAAATACTTGTTATGAGTTATATTTGGAGTTGGATGTCTTTATGAAATTGTGGTGTTTGTTGGAACCATCTAGTGCTCAAGGTGACAGTGTGGGGTTTTCTAGATGGGAAAGACTTACTTTGAGGTGTGCTGTTATAGCCCTACCATTGATTAGAGTGTTCAACCGAATAGTAGTTCAGCGTAGTATCATGAAGATGATATATTTTATGAGAGTGTTCACTAGTGAAAGTATGATCCCTAGGCCTTGTTTCTAAGCATTGATACACCGTTTGCTACTAGATCTGTCACATGTTTGCTTGCTTCCTTCTTTATTTTAGTTTACCTTTAGTATTTTCCACGCCATCAAGCTATTTTATAGCACCGTTACCACTTATAATTATCCATACCACTTGTATTTCACTATCTCTTCGCCGAACTAGTGCACATATACACCTGACAAGTGTATTGGATGTGTTGGGGACACAAGAGACTTCTTGTATCTTGATTGCAGGGTTGCTTGAGAGGGGATACCTTTGACCACTTCCTCCCTGAGATCGATAAACCTTGGGCGATCCACTTAAGGGAAAACTTGCTGCTGTTCTACAAACCTCTGCACTTGGAGGCCCAACAACTATCTACAAGAATAGAAGTGCGTAGACATCAAGCTATTTTCTGGCGCCGTTTCCGGGGAGGTAAGGTAAAAGGTATTCACACTAGAGGATTAAAGAAGAAGAACCTCCCACAGCAAACGCCTATTTTCTGGTGCCGTTGTCGGGGAGGTAAGGTAAAAGGTATTCACACCGGAGGATTAAAGAAGAAGAACCTCCCACGGCAAACGCCTATTTTCTGGTGTGAGTACTCGAAGTTATTTCCTTTAGATTCTGCAATTTTGTCTTTTTGTTTCTTGTTTTCACTAGTTAGGCTTAATGGAAAACAACGAAAAAATTAGAGAGCTTTTTAGTATTTTTCCTAAGTTAGAACTTGAATTGTCTGAAAAGAAAATTAAAAACCCATGGAACTTTGTTTGCATGCTAATAGCAATGTTATTAGTATGAATCTTTTGAACACCTTTGTTACTATTGCTATGGAAACGACTAAGCTTGGGGAAGTTGGTTCTTATGAAAATGATCTCTTTAGTTCCCCAGTTTTAAGGAAGAAAATTTGCTCTAATGATACTTTATCTCCCATATGTGGTAATTCTAATGATACTTGTGATATTTTAAATCCACATACTGAAAGCATCCCTTTTAAAATACCTATAAAAATTATTGATCGTGTTATGGATAACTACTATTTTGGAGATGGAATTTTCCATCCCGGTGATCATTTGCTCTTTATACACGAATTATGCGGGTTGTTCAAGTGTGCAGGTATTACAACAGATCACGTCAAGAAGAAGTTATTCTCTTTTTCACTTAAGGGCAAAGCAAGGGAGTGGAATGAGCTACTAGATGATCCTCATCATTTGGAGTGGAAGGAACTTGAATCTCTCTTTTACTCTAAATTTTATCCTCCTCATGAAATTCATAAAGATAGGAATTACATTTATAATTTTCATCCTCATGATGGAGAAAGTATTGCCCAAGCATGGGGAGATTGAAGTCACTAATGCTCAAATGTCCCATTCATGAGCTCCCCCGTAATATTGTTATTAATAATTTCTATGCAAGGCTTTCAGGGCATTACAAGGATTATCTAGATACTTGTTTAGAGGGATCCTTCACAAGTAAGGAGGTCAAAGCTAAGTGGGATCTTCTTGAAACAATTCAAAGCAATACCGAAGATTGGGATAACAACAAAGGTAAAGAACCAGGTATAAACTATGAGTATGATTGCATTAAGTCTTTCGCTGAAACTACTGATTTTCAAGAGCTTAGTGCTAAATATGGTCTTGATCCTCAAATTCTTATTGATTGTTTTAAAACCTTTGCTTCTCTTATTAATGCTCCTAAAGAAAATTGGACCATGTATCATGAGCCTTTTAAAGACACTTGCATGGAAAATGAAATTGTTGTTAATGATAGCAATAAACATGCTCAAACCTCTGAAAGTACTATTTCTTATAAGAAATCTAATTTTTGTGGAATACATAGACCTTGTGAGAATAATCAAATTGAAGAAGAATATTGTATCACCCACAGGAATGAAAAAACTAGAATGTGGTACAGGGCTTTAAATGATCTTGGTAAAAAAGTTTGTGCCCTTTATCCTTTTATTTGTGAACTTTGCTTTGAAGTGGGTCATTTAAATTTTCAATGCTCAGGCCATAATAATAGCCCTTCTAATCCAATGAGTACTGCAAGTTTGTATTGTGATGACATGATCACTCCTAATCAGCATGATGAACTTACATTATTTTTGGGATGTGAAGAGTTATTAAGAAAAACCTCTTTGGTAGATATGGGTGTTTTTTATAGTGTCATGCATGGTTGTCATCTTTATTGTGTTGATAATTGCCACACAAATACTTACATACAAAATATTATAAAAGATGAGATCTTACCAGAATATGACATGACTAATATGTGTTTTGGTCTTATTAATGAAAAGGAGGAATCCTCCAAAGTTTCCTCTATTGTCTCTAACAATGAACCAGGGTATATGGAGAAGCTTCCTTTCAAGCCTCTCCCTCCTAAAGAGAATAAGAAAAAGAAGAAAAGGAGGAGTAAAAGGAGAGAGGAAACGGTATTTTCCCCTAAGCATGTTGCTCCTATTATAGTTTTTGATGAGTCTGAACTCGATGATGTTCCTATGCCTGTTACCTATAGTAGTGATCATGATTGGGAAAAGCACACTACTTTTGATATTGAAAATCTCTTTGGTACCAATCCTAAAAATGATGATATTAATAATTGCTATACTATTAGTGCTATCCATGATCCTTCCAATGATGATGAACACACTTTGGAAGATAACTATTCTATTGCTTATGATGATACTATACCTCCAATATATGATGATTACAATGATGAGTATGATATTTTAAGTCCACCTACTATTGAGGAGGAAGTTAATTATGATTACAATATGCCTCCTATATTTGATGATTATGGTGATGTGATTAATAATGATAGCTATTTTGTTGAATTTGCTCCCACTACAATTAATAAGAATGACTATGTTTATGTGGGGAGTATTAATTCTTTCATGGATGTGGCTCATGATAAGAATGTTTGTTGTGATAGTTATATCGTTAATTTTATTCATGATGCTACTGAAAGTTATTATGAGAGAGGGAAACATGGTTCTATGCATCTCAATAATATTAAGTTTCCCCTCTTTATGTTGAAAATTTTGAAGTTGCACTTGTTTTGCTTTCCTATGCTTGTTGCTTTGTGCTTTCATGACTTGTTTATTTACAATATTCCTATACATAGGAAGTGGGTTAGACTTAAATGTGCTTTGAATTTGCTTCTTGATGCTCTCTTTTACTTCAATTCATATTTCTTATGTGAGCATCTTCTCAAACTATCATGCCTAACTTAAAGGCGTTAAACAAAAGTACTTGTTGGGAGATAACACAAGTGTTTTAGATGAGTCTTGGAAGTTATTACCTCAGTAATAACCACTCCTTATCCTTTTTATTTGCTTTTTTTTTGCCAAAAGTAACCTCTAATGAGAGAGAAGTAATGATTGGGAAAGTTGCTGTCCCGAAACAGATTTTTGTGCTTCACCGTAAAATTTCGTGAGAGAGCTCTGTATGTCGGATTGAGCTGTAATTTTTTGTGCTTCTGCCCCAGGTTATTATCTAACTTTCGTTAGTTCAACACTTTTTGATTTGAGCAACAGAAGGTCTTCTAAACAATTCGTCTTTACCTGCTAGTCTGTTTTGACAGATTTCTGCCATTTTCTGCATTTGCTTCTTGTGGGTTCCTTTTTGAGTTCTTTTGGGGAGTTGAGATTTTTGAGGGAAGTGCTACAGTAGCTAGTGTTCTAATGGAAGTTTATTTGGTGTTAGAACTAAACCTTAAGACTTATTTATCTTGAGTGCACTAATGTTGCTAATAAAGATTGTGTGAAGTTTTGTATGAAGGAAAAATTTCAGGTGTATGGAAGAAATCAGTAATGAGATGAAGAATGGACTAAAGCTCAAGCTTGGGGATGCCACGCGTGTCACCCCAAGAAATATCCAAGAGTACAAGCGTCAAATCTTGGGGATGCCCAAGGCATCCCCTTCTTCCTCAATAAAAATCCCAGGTTTCTTCCAAACGCTTCATTTTTATTGTTTCATGCAGAGTTGTGTTTTTCTTGGAACATATTCTTTTTTGTTTTTTGTTTTGGTTTTTGTTTGCTTTTGTTTGCTTAGTTTGCTGAATAAATTGGTTGGACCCCCTCTTTCATACATTGGTTTGCAAATAGTTTGGTTTGGTTTGGAAAAGAGTAGGAAAGTTCATGCTTATGTGGTAAAAAGTGCTTGTTTTGACTGTGGCCTATGCTTTGTCATGCCATGCTTGATATTGTTTTATCTTTATGCTTAGTATTCTTTGCTGCAACATTAATTGTTATAAACAATTGAGATTGCTTAATGTGCCTTGGATGAATCATGCGTTGTTTTAGCATATTAAAGCATAGTATAGTGGTATTCTCCTTTGATGCTTTATTTGGGTTGACTTAGCGCATGCTCACACCATGTTATGACTATCTCAAGTCACCATAGCATTTATGATCCTTTAGTTTTCAACTTGTAGTATCACTTTATGCTCTGATCAATGATGTTTTGTCGCTCTGCATGATTATGGCCATTATTGCTCTCTTATTTTATCGCTCCCAGTCTTTTGCTAGCCTCCACGACCAAGTATGAGTTCTACTCATGCATCCAACTCCCTAAACCAAGTTATTCCAAAGAGTCCACCATACCTACCTACTAGCTTATGCTATTCCAAGTATATTCATGCTTTTGTTTACCTTCCAAATTAAACTTGTTATGAGAAAACTAGTGATTAAAGCTCTCACGAACTTGATGGCACACTTTACTTTTCTTGCCCTTAATAAACTTGAACCATTGTGTCGTCTATGTTGTATATGCTTGCACTTATTTGTTGGAAATTAGCAGAACCATGCTTTCATGGGGAACGCTTTCAACATTGCACTTGGTACTTGTACCTAGTTGATATCATGCTCTTTTGTATATGGATGTCGTTGGTGTGAAATGAAAGGGGAGCTTGTAAGTCCATGGAGTTATGTATATGTGTTAGAGAAACGCCTGGGCCGCTGGTCTAATCCATGCTGACATGGTGGAAACCTGCAGCGTAACCATAATGAGCTGTCTATGAAGCATTCTTCTTATAAAAACATTCCTATATTGAGAAGAAAAAAAAGAGAAAAAGAGAAAAAAAGAGATTATGAAAAGAGGAAAGAGAGAAAAAATCACCATATTCCCATGGTAAATAAGAAGATTGCTGAGATGCTCGTTGTCTGCTTGCCTTGTCATTTTGATATGGGGATTCTTCCGTATCATCGGGCAAGGGGTACCCCGTTGGCGGTTCTCTATGATACACATGTACTTACAATGACAAGAACTTACCGGTGACTAAACTTGAGTAGCATGAGGAGCGTCCCTCGTATACAAGGGACATGAGATTTCTAACTTATACTTTGTCAAGCATATACTCCATAGTTTGTTCACTTTAACCTTAATCACTTCAAGATGCTTATGATACGGGCAATGAGAGCTGAAAGCTATAAGTACCATAATTTTTGGAAGCTCTTTATGATACTTGAATCCCTACTTCCTTTTACAAAGGCCTTTCTTCCACCATTATACTGAGTCTCCATCTTCTACCTTTATGCACCTACTTTGAGAGCATAGTGGCCATTCTTAGTTCTATGTGCATTGTCCCAAGACTAGTTGATTGATGCATAACTTGATATTGCTTGTTTTAAACTATTTGTATCTAGTCACTCTTATGAACTTTGAAGGTGTCCTATGCATTTATATTTGCTACTCTATGAGGGACAAGCTGATTACTATTATGCTATGTTTTCTTTATGTGAAACAAACAAACGTCTTGCAAAGCATTGTTATTCATGAATCTTTTGTTTGTGCCTTTTCATGTTGCATCATAGTTTCTTTGTCTTATTGCTAGAACCTTGTCTTTCATGCTATGATTGAAGTACTATGATCCCAGCTTTGAATGTTTTACAAATACTTTGATCAAGTCTTTGAAGGTGCATGTCACCTCAAAAATTATTCTTTCTTTTTATCACTTACCTACTCGAGGACGAGCAGGAGTTAAGCCTGGGGATGTTGATACATTGCAAATGTATCTATAATTTTTGATGCTCCATGCTTGGTTTTATCTACTTTCTTATGTTTTGTCCACACTTTGGAGTACTTTTCATATGATTTCTTGGACTAACCTATTAACAAGAGCCACAGTGCCAGTTGCCTGTTTTCTGCTGTTTTTGGTTCCAGGAAGTCAGAAAATGAATATTCTCGGAATTGGACGGGACAAAATCCAAAGTTACTATTTTCCCGGAAGACTCACAGAGCCAGAAGGAGAGTCGAAGAGGGGCCACAGGGTGGCCACACCACCCCTAGGCGCGGGAAACCCTAGGCCGCGCCAGGGCATGGTGTGGGCCCCCTGGCTGGCCACCGACCTTGCCTCCTTCACCTATAAGAGCCTCCCGATACCAAAATCCTAGGGAGTCAATCAGAAATCCACAAAAAGTTCCGCAGCACCGCCGCCACCGAAGGGGAGATTCGGGGGATAGAAAGTTTCTGTTCCGGCACCCTGCCGGGACGGGGAAGTGCCCTCGAAGCCATCTCCATCGATCTCCACCACCATCTCCATCGCCATTGCTGATTCCCATGATGATGAGGGAGTAGTTCTCTCTCGAGGCTAAGGGTTCTACCGGTAGCTATGTGTTCAGCTCTCTCTCTATGCATGATCATATTGTGATCATGAGCTTTGTAATCTAGTAGATCTACCTTGCTACTCAAGTGCTTTCATAGATCTCTGCTCTCCCCATGTGTGTGAACGTGACAGCGTGCACACCATGGTGGCACTTAGGCTAGAGATTACAAATACTTGTTATGAGTTATATTTGGAGTTGGATGTCTTTATGAAATTGTGGTGTTTGATGGAACCATCTAGTGCTCAAGGTGACAGTGTGGGGGTTTTCTAGATGGGAAAGACTTACTTTGAGGTGTGCTGTTATAGCCCTACCATCGATTAGAGTGTTCAACCGGAGAGTAGTTCAGCGTAGTATCATGAAGATGATATATTTATATGAGAGTGTTCAGTAGTGAAAGTATGATCCCTAGGCCTTGTTTCTAAGCATTGATACACCGTTTGCTACTAGATCTGTTACATGTTTGCTTGCTTCCTTCTTTATTTCAGTTTGCCTTTAGTATTTTCCACGCCATCAAGCTATTTTATAGCACCGTTACCACTTATAATTATCCATACCACTTGTATTTCACTATCTCTTCGCCGAACTAGTGCACCTATACACCTGACAAGTGTATTGGGTGTGTTGGGGAGACAAGAGACTTCTTGTATCTTGATTGTAGGGTTGCTTGAGAGGGAATACCTTTGACCACTTCCTCCCTGAGTTCGATAAACCTTGGGTGATCCACTTAAGGGAAAACTTGCTGTTGTTCTACAAACCTCTGCACTTGGAGGCCCAACAACTGTCTACAAGAATAGAAGTCCGTAGACATCAGAGCTCACCTTTAACAATAGTGTAGGCTTTTGCTCGTCGGATAATCTGCCGGCTCAGAACCTCGTCTTCGGGTAATTTGCCATCTACCAAATAATCGAGGTAGGGTTGAGTCCAGCTGGGAATTACAGCCAGAACTGCTATCAAAGGTGAGTCGGATTTGGTCGGATATTCCTCATCTACTCCCTTTATTGAGGGAACTTTGAGGTCCTCTAAAAAAGCGCCATCCGGGACCTCTTTCCGCGCAGAACCTATCTGAGATAATGCGTCTGCTTCCTCATTTTCTGCTCGAGGGATGTGTTGAACTTCAAATCCTTCGAAAGATTTAGATAGATCATCCATGACAGCTTTATATGCTGCCATGTGTTTATTTATATTACATATTCGACACTTGTTAAGCAACAAGATCCGAATCTCTATAACACATCAAACGTCGGATGCCAATATCCTTAGCAATCCGGATTCCATGCAGCAGCGCTTCATACTCGGCAATATTGTTTGTCGTTGTGAAGTGGATCTGCAACACGTATAAAAGTTTATCTCCTTGGGGTGATTTGAGCACCACGCTAGCCCCTGAGCCCCCGCGAGCCTTAGACCCATCAAAATAGAGGGTCCAATATTCCGACTCAGGGAGGATCATGTTCTCCTTCGTCTATGTCCAATCAACAACAAAGTCAGCAAGGATCTGGGATTTGATTGCTGTCCGAGGTTTATACTCAATATCAAAAGCTGAAAGCTCTATGCCCCATTTGGCGACGCGTCCTGTGGTGTCACTGTTGTTGATTATATCTCTCATGGGAGCTGTGCTCACCACGGTAATTGGATGCTCCTGAAAGTAGTGTCGTAACTTACGAGATGCTAGAAAAACACCGTAAGCCAATTTTTGATAGTGCGGATACTGCTGTTTTGACTCTGTTAAGACTTCACTGACAAAGTAAGTCGGACACTACACCAGGTGCTCCTGATTTTCCTACGGTCTCTCCACTACCATGAGAATACTAACGACCTTATTTGTCGCAGCAAGATAAAGCAACATCGGTTCCTGAGGTTCCGGTGCTGCAAGGATAGGAGTAGATGAGAATACTTTCTTCAGGTCTTGTAGCGCAGCTTCAGCTTCATCAGTCCAAACAAAATCCTTGGTCTTTTTCAGGAGTTTGTATAATGGTGCGGCTCTTTCACCAAGCCGGCTTACAAATATACTGACCACATCGATGCAACCAGTTAATCTTTGTACGTCCTTCAGGCGAGTTGGCCTGGAAATATTGCGTATAGCCTTGATTTTGTCCCGGTTCACCTCTATGCCTCTTTGAGACACGATGAAACCTAATAATTTTCCGGCTAGTATTCCAAAGAAGCACTTCTTCGGGTTAAGCATGATGTTGTATTTTTGTAGATTGGCAAATGTTTCCTCCAAGTCGGAAATCAGCGTTTCCTTCTTTTTGGACATTACTGCAATATCATCCACGTATGCATGTACATTGCGTCCGAGTTGGTCATAGAGGCAACGCTGCATCGTGCGCTGGTACGTAGCTCCTGCGTTCTTCAGTCCAAAGGGCATCGTAACAAAACAGAAGGTTCCGAAGGGGCTTATGAATGAAGTTTTGACTTTGTCCGATTCCTTCATACGGATTTGGTGATAACCAGAATATGCGTCGAGAAAACAGAGGAGTTCCGATCCTGCCGTAGAATCGATAACTTGATCAATTCTAGGCAGAGCGAACGGATCTTTTGGACAAGCCTTGTTCAAGGCAGTATAATCAACACACATCCTTAAATCAGTGGTGTCCTTTATAGGGACTATTACAGGATTGGCCGACCACTCAGTGTGGATGACCTCTTCTATGAATCCGGCTAACTCGAGCCGTGCTAGTTCCTTAGCTATTGCCTTACGCTTTTCATCGCCAAATCATCGTAGGGACTATTTGACGGGTTTAGCGTTCGGGTTTACATTTAGAGAGTGCTCAGCAAGTTCCCTAGGTACTCCGGTCATGTCAGATGGCTGTCATGCGAAGATATCTTGATTTGCTTGGAGGAACTTGACGAGCGCGCTTTCCTATGCGCTACCTAGGCCTACGCCTATCTGGGTCACCTTGGAGGGGTCATCATCCTTCAACGGCGTCTTCTTCGTCTCTTCTGATGCCTTGAACTCCGGATTTGGCTTTGTCACCTCCTTCTTCGTTGCGGGCATCTCGGACGGATCTATGCTCTTCTTGATCTCCTGGTACTCCTGGGCATGCAGCACGACTTCGGCAAAGGCGGCATTTCCATCCTCGCACTCTCGCGCTTTCTTCGGGTATCCCCTTATAGTGATCACGTTGTTGGGACCTGGAATTTTCATCATATTGTAATTGTAACACAGATGAGCCATAAAAGCCCAGTAAGCCGGACGTCCGAATATAGCGTGGTATGCACTCTTGAACGGGACCACTTCAAAAGAAAGTGCTTTCGTCCGATAGTTCTTTGGAGTTCTGAAGGTAACATCCAAAGTGATCTCTCCCAGGGAATTAGCTTGTCTTCCTGGGATAACTCCGTGAAAGATCACAGAGCTATGGTTCAGCTACGTTTCCAAGATCCTCATCCAGCGTAGTGTTTCGACATAGAGAATATTGATACTACTACCACCGTCCATGAGGGTCTTGGAGAAACCATAACCGTCAATTAGTGGATTGACGATTAGGGTGTATTTCCCTCGCATGTGCAACTTAGGCGGATGATCAGCGCGGTCAAATGTGATTGCCACTTCCGACCAGTCCAGATATTGGGGGACAGCCGGAACTATTGCATTGTGTTCGTGTAGAACTAATTTCTTGACCTTTGCTGGTTGAGATCCGAGGAAAGTGACATAAGTGTCCTTGGTGGGGAAAGTTTTCTTCCCTTCCGGCTTGGGATTTGAACTACCAGCTTCCTCCATGTCGGAATCTTCCTTGGTCTCTTTTTCTTTTTCGAGGTTCTTCTTTCCCTTCTTCTGCTTAGCTTTGTAGCCCGCGGTGTCTTCTCTTTTGATGTCGTCATTGAAACGACATTCGGCGTTGGTGTGGGACGAGCCCCCATTGGCGTTTAGGTGATGCACACATGGGTTATTAGCAATGTCGGCCCAAGAGTAGGTTTTGCCTAGTTGTTGTTCTCCTCTACCTTGGACCCTTGAAGTCCCCCGGCCACGCCCGCGGCCTCCGCCGCGTCCTCCTCGTCCTCCAGACCCGAAAGTAGCAGTGACCACTGCTGTTTCCGCGTTGGGTTTCTCTTCCGAGGTATTTTTGCGCTTCTGAGCTTGTTGCTTTGGTTGTTTTGCTGACTGAGGTACAGCTAGGGCATTGAGAAATCCCTCTGCATCATCGTCAGCATCTGCATACTTGCTCGCTGTTTCTATCATCTCCCCCAAGTCAGTGACCTTGTTACACTTCAAGCGATGACGTAGTAGACCAATCGGGAGTCCTGTGATGAAAGCTTCAATCACGGTTTGATCGTTTACTCCTTCGCAGGAGTTTTTGGTGTCGATCCATTGTCCGAGGTAATCTCGGCAAGTTTCTCCGGCCTTCTGGGTGCAACGTTGTAGGTATCCGACCGTACAGGGCCTTATGTGCCTTCTAAATTTCGAAAGAACGCACTTTGCATGTCATAACAGTTGTGGATGGTGTTCTCTGGAAGTTCATTAAGCCATGATCGTGCCGTCTTCCGCAACATAAGTGGGAGATATCGGGTTGCGACCAGGCTGTTTCTGCCTTTGGCGATGCAGCAAGCTTGGAAAAAATCCTGTAGCCAGGTACCTGGCCGAGCAATGCTGTCGTAGGCTTGGATATGCCTTGAAATAGCAAATCCTTCCGGGAATCTTGTAGCTCTGATGTGTGGTCCGAAGCACTTCGGGCCCACGTAGATATCATCGTTTTCGTAGCGTCGCGCCTCTATGTTGGAGTTGATCCTGTGCCTTGCGTCATTCGGGGATAGAGATCGTCCCGAATGCCGGTTGTGGCTGCGGTGCCTTGGAGCCGGACTTCAGCTTCTGCCACCACCTCCTCCGCCATGTGGTCCTCCTTGTCCCCGTTGGGAGCCGTTGTGATGACTGCTTGGTGGAGAAGGTGGGGCAGCTGGATAGTTTCCGGCTGATCGCCGGCCTCCGTCTGGAGCGTCATTATTCCGGTTCCGGGGAGGGTCTTGGCTACGACGAGCCCCCTGCCGGCTTGTCCCGACATGGTTTCCATCATTCCTTCGTTTGTTGTTCCCACTACGGTGAGGCTCAGCCGGACGGCTTGCATGTCTAGGAGGTGGCATTTTTTGACGATCCTCCTCCTGACGTTTCTCTTTATCTTCTCCCATTCGATCGTTAGACTCTCGTCGGGGAGGATTCCTCGGATTCAGAGCAGCGATGGCCTCTTTCTCGGCCGCTGGGGCGACATTGCTCCAGTCACGCGTAGTCTTGCGATGCTATCCTGACGATACGCTTCTCGAATAATTGTCCTCCCGTTGTTCGGGGCGATGATGTTGCTTCGGAACGCGATGGGGTGTTACGTCAGCCCATGCCGGATCTGTGCGACATTGGTCGGAATCTGAGACTAGTTTTTGACTTCCGGACAGGGCGACCTTTTGCTGCTCCGGTCCCTTGTTGAGTAGTTTTATACCCAAACGGATCTCCTCTGGTACTGGATTAGCCGATAGAATTTCTCGGGCCGCCACGGTATTCTATACTGGGGTTGGGTATACCCAATCTCCTTTGCCATCTTTCCGTGGCTTCCCCATCTCATCTCCGAAAAGGACGGCACAAATATGTGGGAATTGGTCGTCATTGGTGTGACGCTTCCATGTCTTTTGATGCAACCGAGACATGTAATCCTTAGTTGCCATGCGTTTCTTCTCCTCCTCGATGTTTTTAGCTTCATCCAGGAGTTGTTCACGACGCGCTTCTAGGGCTTGGGCCCTTTCGTCCAGTTCTTCCGCAGTAAGTTCTGCAGCTGTAGGGATAGGTGTGGTTAATGCAGCATCGATGAGTTTACGCGCACCTTCGGTGATCACGTGTCCATCCACCGATTCTTCTTTTTTCGGCTCTTCTGGGATAAGTGCTCCATCCGAGTCTTCTTCGTATTCCTCGGCAATCACCTCCTCTGCCAGAGGGTCTTTTGACGGGGTCTTGTTCTTCTTGTTCTTCTTCTTTGCCTTCTTGGCAGCGCCGGTAGCAAAGACGGCTTTGGGTCCATTTCCCGGAGTCAAGCTTTGATCGGTACTTTTGGACATCTGGACTTTGGGATTATCTCCGACGTCCATGTCATCTTGTGCTTTGGGAGAGTGTTCCCCGGATCCTTCATCCATGGCTTCTCCTTCTTCTGTAGCTTTGGAGTTATACTCCTCTTCATATTCCGCGAGGAATTTCCGGAAATCCGCTGACGTCATCGATTCATCCGAGGATGCGGGTACGTCGGTGTTTGTTCCAATTGCCTCCAGCACAGAGTCGATATTTTCTCCAGCATCGGCAGAGCTGGATCCGGATCCCACGTATACGACAAAGTGTGACGCGTGCTTCCTGAGGTACCTGCGGCTCTCGCGATCAACCATGTCAAAACTTTTGATGGTCTCGAGAATTGCATCTACGCTTGCATCTTGCAGTATCATACGTCGCAATGTATACCTCAGGAAAGGCCTGTCTCGGCATCATCAGAGCCGGAATCACTGTCGTTGACTTGCTCCTCCTGAATTTCGACTTCCACGGGTGGGTCGATCTAGGATACGGCTTCTCCGGGAAGATCCACTCCAGATTCGACTTGAACCGCTAGGTCTTCTTCAGGCTCAGATTTCTCCACTATCTCCGCAACTGGTGCAGGCTGGGTGGGTTTAGGGTTTTCTGTGATCCGGAACTCTGCCGCCTCTGCGAACAAAGGGGACCCAGAAGATTCTTCTGCCTCTATCATCACCGCTGGGGTGGGTGGGGCAGGTTCAGCGAAACCGATGTAAACATCGATTTCGCCAAAAGACATGATTGTGTAGGCAGTCACAGCCTCCCTAGCCGGAATCCAAGTCTCATCGAGAACGATGAGAGGGACGTCGCTGGCGTAGAGTATGCGACCGATGGCGATAGTCTCGCTGATTCCGATTCTTGCAGATTCCGCTCAGAACGTAGATCTGAAGCTCACTTGCCCCACGATGAGCGCCAACTGTCGTCAGATTGATGACAAGTACGCCATGAGGGGGTCCTCGAGGTGTGCGTAAGAGAGGGTTGTGAGACGTACGATGTTCAGGGACGTTGAGCACACAATTTACCCAAGTTCGAATCCGCCGGCTTTGGACGGATCCTACTCCTGCTAGCAATCCAGTAATACGGCAGAGCCGGAATATGGGTTACAAGGGTTTCGCCTGTGCGAGTTGATGGTCTAAAGTGTTGGGTGCCCTAAAGGCTCTCCCTAGGAGGGCTTATATAGATATCCGGCCTAGGGTTCACAAGAAAGATCTATTCGGCTACGACTAAGAGTCGGTTACAGAGTACATCTTGAACTACAAGTAACACTATGGGCCTAAGTCAGTAAGTCTTCTGGGCCTTCCCATAGCCGGATTGGACTCCGTCTTTCTCCTTGACTGGGTCGCCCGTGAAGCAAAGCTCTAACCCGAAGTGGGCCACCCTGGTCAGTGAGGAACTATGAGGATACCTGGAAAGTATATCCCCAACACGTGGCTCAACAACCTCCCACGCGGATCAATTCGCAGTTGGGAAGATCTAGTCTACAGCTTTGTGCGCAACTTCAAGGGCACCTACAAAAGGCCCGCATCAATCGAAGAGCTGAGATGCTGCCAGCAAAGATCGGGCGAGTCACTACGCTCATACATCTAGAGGTGGTCCATCATCAAGAACTCCGCAGAAAACATCTCAGAGGATCACGCGATTGATGCATTCAACGACGGTGTACGCCACATAGAGCTCAGGGAGGAGCTGGGCCGTTCGAAGCCCAAAACCATCGACCACCTGATGGAAATCGCGAATCGATGGGCAGATGGAGAGGATTCAGTAAAGAATCGCGTTCATTCCGACAACGAAGCAGAACATGAACACAGATGTGACCGCTGAAGCAAACATCGTATGCGCGTCTACGATGACCGCGGCGATGTCAACATGGTCACAGCCGGCTACGCCGACAGACACGACGACAACCGCAATAGCGGCTACCGCAGCAGTGGATACCGCGACTCCGGGAAAACCACGCAAGTATGACAGCGCCGCACTGGCGATGAGGCACCCGCAACATCCATCGAAGATAAGTTGCCCGGGCCGTGCACTGTGCACTTCTACATCGACAAGCACGATGGCAAAAAGAAGTCCAGCCACCTCCTCAAAGACTGCCGCGAGTTCCTCAAGCTTCATGAGGGTCTAGCTCAGATGAATCGCAATGCTGTAAACAGGGGCTACAGAGCCGCCCCAGGAGCTGTGGCACAAGGAGCTCCGCCACCACCACCTGGACCACCCCCAAATGCAGCTACGCCAGACCAGCACCACAGAGGCGAACCATACCCATGGGTACCATGGTGATCCAAAAGGGACGCCCCTCGAATCGGGTGCAGAAGGCCATCACTCGCCAAGTCTACTTGGCGACAAACTCACCACCGTCCACCACTGAGTACCTCAGTGGAAGCGACTCTTGCATTACCTTTGACAAGCGCGACCACCCGTGCCAAGTACCTCGCCCAGGCCATTGTCCTGTAACACCCTCAAATCGGCCCTATGCAAGTTTTAGCCCTTTCCGCCAAACCCGCATAGAAACGATTCAAGGACGCCCACTAGGCACTTTCGTGCGGGTGGAATAACGAAGTAATACCATTACACAACAGTCCTTGATGGGACCCACATAACAGATATATATACAACATCGACTCAACGAGTCAAGAATACAGATATACGATACAAAGATCCAAATCACCTGGAAAATAATACAGCGTCCGAGTATGGACAAGATGCAAATGGGGCTAAGAGCCCTGAAGAATAACCAATGGCGTCCATAACCCTGCCCAGGCCAAGCCGGAAGGGTAACCCTGCTAGCGACGACGATCTCAAACCTGCTAAAACAAAAGGGGTGCCGACAAAGGGCAAAGGAAAAAGAGGAGCGTCAGTACTGAGGCCAGTACATGGCGAGGCTAGAATTCGGCGGCTCTCGCCTACATGGGTATGGTGGGCTGAAGCGGCAGCGCAGCGGCACTAAACAACCTATAGAGACTCGGTACAACTGGCGGTTATCAGAGAGGGATAAGAAAGACCTATTCGGATCCAACCTGAAGCTAACACCAAACAAACCCATCCTGGTATTCCCCCTCGAGACCAGACGAGGAAGTCAAACCGAGGAACTCACACAGTTGGCAGTTTTACTCATTCTGTTATAGTTGCAGCAATTACTACTCAGATCTAGATAGCATGTGTCATCCTATAGCATAAGTAGTGGGCAGTTTTAATTACCATTCCGTTTTAGTTGGAACATTTACTAATCAGATATAATTGTCCCGAGGGAGCCCAAACCCAACAGTTGTTGACAATTTTATCACATTCCATTGGAGTTGCAATACTTACTAGGCATATATAACAAACAACCCAGATCCACCAGTTGTTGGCATTTTTAATATCCATTCCGTTATAGTGGAATCTAATTACTAGTCATATATTAAGTCAAGTTTATAGCACTACTTTAGTTATGCTTGTCTATGATCGAGATACTGTGCTCCAAGTCGTCCATAACCGCGGACACGGCTTTCAGAAAGTTTTACCCTGCTGGGGTGCATAAATAGCAACACACACTCGATCAACCTCGGAAAAACCAACTCAAAACCCAACGAGGATTTCACGACAAAGCGATCACAGGATTCAGAAATATTTCAGGGGGCCACCCCACTAAGCTACCCGCAACAAAGTTGGCCGGCTCCGGAATGGACCCAGGGTTTGCGTCAATGGCTGTAAACGACTGGGAACCCGAAAGTGTGACTGGGCTTGTCGATACCGCAAAAACACTCCGCGATCCTAAACAGTACAGGTGCTCCACGCACAATCTTAAATAAAGCAGTAAAGCATGGCATAGGTACAGGATAGTAATAAAGCCCCAAACTACTTTGTGGCCCCAATAAATAGAAATGAATCAAGCTCTAACTCAGGGGGGTCCATAAGGCCTCCTGGATGTGGATAGTGCGAAAAATCAAGGAACAAGTATCAAGTACTCGGGGTCCTACGGGACACAAGTGAGCATGGAAGAACCAAATAACATCTATTGCCCACCGATGCCTCTGCATTAGTTATATCTAGCATTTTAATAGTTGTATTTAAGTCATGATCATCTCCACCAATAAGCATCTCCACCAATAAGCATCTGCCAACCTTCCAACAACTGTGGTACTTGACAACACGAGATCGCACCTAAGCAAGCAACTACGACTCGCAAGGCCAGCTATCTACCAAGCATAGGTAATAGGAGGTGTCCAAGGCAATATAGAGGCTACACGGGATATAACTGGTGCACGGAAACTAAAGCATCGTGACACAGATAGCAATAGATCAACAGGAGGAAATAAAGACTATAAATGCAAAATAGGTAGAAGGGGGGCGATGCTCGCCTGGGAAACCCTGCCGAAGGATCATATCCGGAGAACTTGTCGATACTCGCATCCACTCATCGGTCTAATCCGTGAAGAAGCAAAGCACTAAAAGAAACACCGGATGCACTATTTAATATTACGGCAGAAGATCCGGCATGATTATGATATGATGCATGGCATGGCACAGATGCGGTGCAATTAGGCAATATTAAGCGGAACCGGGGTCCCGATAATTAATTACACGGTTCAAGTTATCTAGAACCCCCGCAATTTAAATGTTGTCTTAACAAGGCAAAACATGGCATCGGTTCTCTACACAAATTTAAATGGAGTCCGGAATAAGACTAGAATAGCCCGCATATAGACTCCATATTTAATTATGAGGTGAATCGGCATAATGCCCCCAAACCACAGACAAGTATGCATGCATGAACAATTAATTATGCGACAGTTGATAATGTCATATTATAAAAATAGGGGCTTAGGATCACACATCTGGGTTCGGAAGATCTTGGGGTGCCGAGGGTTCGGGGTCGGGTCTCAGGGTCCAGATCTAGGGTTCGGTTCAACGGGGTCGGCCTTCGAAGGTCGTCGCAGGACTTGGTTTGGCGTCGGAGGATCATCGGGTTCGTCTTGGTCGGTGTCGATCTTGCCGTCGTGAAGATCTTGTCGGGTCCGCATATCGGGTCGGTCTTGGCGTCCGGGATGAAGAACTTGGCGTTCCCTATCGGAGATCTTGGGGTGTGGCGCCATATGGTCCGTGTAGAAGTCCTTGGTGTTTCCCCACGATGACCTTCGGGTTCGGCTTCGAGAAGAAGTACTTGGCGTTCCGACGTCACTAGGTCCATGAAGAAGATCTCTTCAGGGTCTCGGCCAACTTGGCGTACATGTGGCGATCTTGTCGCTCCGGAGATCTTGGCATCGAGGAGCGAAGTACTTGACGAGGCCTTCGGTCGGGGCAGCGCATGTGGTTCTCTGGGTGTGTAACTTGTAACGGAGGAGATCAAAGCGTAAACGCGCGGGCACAAAGCAATGAGCCTGTGCCAGAAGATACCATGTTTGGGTTTGGGCATCTGTCGAACAGGTTCTGGGTGCCGTCTCAGGATAGCGGAAGGAGCTCCCCTGCGGTACCGGATGCGCCCACGAAACAGCAGTAGAGACAAGCAACCCCGCATGGTTGAAGACAAGCTCGGGGGTACGGCGACACGGCCTTGGACACCAGACACAGATACCACGCAGGGCTTGCTGGAGCCCGAAGGGGCGGCCTTGGAACCGGCCGGAGCAGGGGCTTGTGGGCGACGTTGACAGAGGCAGAACCAACCCGGGCCGTGGCATCGTCGCTCGCGAGGCGGAGGCAGAGGGCAACCAGGTCGGCGTGGAGCTTGGCGGGGAAGAGAGGGAGGCAGCAGGGTGTCGACGAAGGGCAGCACGATGGCGACCTTGCTGGGTGGAGAGGCGGGATGGAGACGGGGGAGGCGCAGGCGGCGGCCTGACGAGCCTGGCAGCAGGGACGTACGACGGCGACACTCGCGGGTGTTGGGGATGGGGCGAGAAGTGCGGCCGGAGGAAGCCGGGGAGCAGCAGCGGCGCTCTATGGGCCGGAACGAGCGGAGAGGCCAGCGGGGGGGTGGAGCGGACAAGGAGGAGGTCATCGGCCGACGGTGGCTTGGGCGAGCTCGATGCGGCCGACGGGGAAGGCGGCTCCGGGCGAGCTTGTGGCGAGGGACCCAGCGGCGTCCAGAGCCGCGCACGGGGAGGTCGAAGACGCCCGCGCGGCCAGCGGCGGCTCTGCGGCGAGGTGGGAGGCAGGCGCGAGATGGAGGATGGAGTAGGTGGGGGGAGACGCGCCTAGGTGGTGGGGCCGCTCGCGCAGGGGTGAGGGGATCGGGAGGCGGGGTCACGGGGTGGGCCAGGGGAGCGACGGGGCGGGGTGTGCGTGCGGGAGCGAAACGAGGGAGAGGGAGCGTCTGTGGGGTGGGTCAGGCGTGGTAGGTGGGAGGGGTTCGCGCTGGGATCGAGGTGGTCGGCCGGGTCGCGCGCGAGGTGGGGCCGGCAGCGTGGGGAAGTGCCCAGGTGGGGAGTTGGCGTGGCTGCAGGGGCGTGCCGCGCGGGGTGGGTGCGTCGGCTGTGTGCGTGCCTATGCGTGGATGTGAGTGTGTGTGTTGTGTGCATGTGAGGTGGAGGGAGGGCAGGCTGTGTGGATAAGGGGAGAAGAGAGGGGGTTAGGGGTAGGTAGGTCTAGGGACTGGGTCGGGTCAGCTTAGATTAGGGTTTGGAGGTGGCCGGCTGGTCTTTCGGGCCTGGCTGGCTGCCTCCCAAAAATACTATAAACTTTTATTTTAATTTAAAAATAGACTTTTGTAAATAGTTTTTAGACAAATAAAAGACCCGGAAAAGACTGGAGTCTCGATTTGAAATTAAGACGGGGAATATTTAGAAAACCAAACTAGGCTTTTAGAAAATAGTTTTAGACAAACAAATGCATGATGACATGATGATGCTCAAATGCAATGTGGCATGATGACATGAGCATGCGGTCATGATGATGCAATGCACAAAAACAACGCGATTTTCTAGTAGTGGTTTTTGCGGGGCGCCACAATTTGACACCACTATTAATGGATCTCACCCTCGAGATCCGCCTCATGGTACCGGGAAGAAGGTCGGCGATCTGAATCTTCTCGCTTAGTGTCGATCCTCGCGACACCACTAACAAGAGGTCATTGTCCGTGATCGTCGAGAGAACACTCTAGGAATAAAGGGCGAAGGTAGAGGTATCAACAAATAAAGCCACCTCTAACTTCGGTAGAAAAAGAACCGATGCATTCTCATCCACTTCAATGTACACGAGCAAATAGAATGAGTAGTCGGCATGGGGGCCAATCCATCACGCACCCAAACTATTACTCCGCACAATCAGTAGAAAAACATGCAACCATTCTCGGAATCAGACTGAAGATCTCGACAAACGAGGTTCAGAACAAAGGAGTGATGCAGGCTCTGCATCGATACTGGCGTAGATGATGTCGTCGCGTCGGAAAACACCGGAAGACACAAACAAGGAACAAAGAATAGTACCACAGATGAAGGATTCCTCGGATAGCACGAAGACCGGATGTAGAAACACCGTTACCAAAGGAGGAAGAGAAACCCTGGAGGTACGACAGACACCCAACCACGAGAATTCCTAGACTCGGAGAAAGGGAAGAGAGCAGATTCAAAACACACAGAGGTAAGAGGAGAACAACAGAGGGGTAAGGAGTAAAAGCAGACCTGATCAGATCTATCCAACCTATTTTTTTCCAAAATAGTTTTGACACTCTACTTCGGCTATTAGCTAGGATATCCTACAGGCTGGACTTGTGGGGTATCGCAACTGCTGAGCTCTGATACCACTCTGTAACACCCTCAAATCGGCCCTATGCAAGTTTTAGCCCTTTCCGCCAAACCCGCATAGAAACGATTCAAGGACGCCCACCAGGCACTTTCGTGTGGGTGGAATAACGAAGTAATACCATTACACAATAGTCCTCGATGGGACCCGAAAACAGATATATATACAACATCGACTCAACGAGTCAAGAATACAGATATACGATACAAAGATCCAAATCACCTGGAAAACAATATAGCGTCCGAGTATGGACAAGATGCAAATGGGGCTAAGAGCCCTAAAGAATAACCAATGGCGTCCATAACCCTGCCCAGGCCAAGCCGGAAGGGTAACCCTGCTAACAACGACGATCTCAAACCTGCTAAAACAAAAGGGGTGCCGACAAAGGGCAAAGGAAAAAGAGGAGCGTCAGTACTGAGGCCAGTACATGGCGAGGCTAGAATTATGCGGCTCTCGCCTACATGGGTATGGTGGGCTGAAGCGGCAGCACAGCGGCACTAAACAACCTATAGAGACTCGGTACAACTGGCGGTTATCAGAGAGGGATAAGAAAGACCTATTCGGATCCAACCTAAAGCTAACACCAAACAAACCCATCCTGGTATTCCCCCTCGAGACCAGACGAGGAAGTCAAACCGAGGAACTCACACAGTTGGCAGTTTTACTCATTTTGTTATAGTTGCAGCAATTACTACTCAGATCTAGATAGCATGAGTCATCCTGTAGCATAAGTAGTGGGCAGTTTTAATTACCATTCCGTTGTAGTTGGAACATTTACTAATCAGATATAATTGTCCTGAGGGATCCCAAACCCAACAGTTGTTGACACTTTTATCACATTCCATTGGAGTTGCAATACTTACTAGGCATATATAACAAACAACCCAGATCCACCAGTTGTTGGCATTTTTAATATCCATTCCGTTATAGTGGAATCTAATTACTAGTCATATATTCAGTCAAGTTTATAGCACTACTTTAGTTATGCTTGTCTATGATCGAGATACTGTGCTCCAAGTCGTCCATAACCGCGGACACGGCTTTCAGAAAGTTTCACCCTGTAGGGGTGCACAAATAGCAACACACACTCGATCAACCTCAAAAAAACCAACTCAAAACCCAACGAGGCTTTCACGACAAAGCGATCACAGGATTCAGAAATATTTCAGGGGGCTACCCCACTAAGCTACCCGCAACGAAGTTGGTCGGCTCCGGAATGGACCCAGGGTTTGCGTCAATGGCTGTAAACGACTGGGAACCCGAAAGTGTGACTGGGCTTGTCGATACCGCGAAAACACTCCGCGATCCTAAACAGTACAGGTGCTCCACGCACAATCTTAAATAAAGCAGTAAAGCATGGCATAGGTACATGATAGTAATAAAGCCCCAAACTACTTTGTGCCCCAAGAAATAGAAATGAATCAAGCTCTAACTCAGGGGGGTCCATAAGGCCTCCCGGATGTGGATAGTGCGAAAAATCAAGGAACAGGTATCAAGTACTCGGGGTCCTACGGGACACAAGTGAGCGTGGAAGAACCAAATAACATCTATTTCCCACCGATGCCTCTGCATTAGTTATATCTAGCATTTTAATAGTTGTATTTAAGTCATGCTCATCTCCACCAATAAGCATCTGCCAACCTTCCAACAACTGTGGTACTTGACAACACGAGATCGCATCTGAGCAAGCAACTACGACTCGCAAGGCCAGCTATCTACCTAACACAGGTAATAGGAGGTGTCCAAGGCAATATAGAGGCTGCACGGGATATAAATGGTGCACGGAAACTAAAGCATCGTGACACGGATAGCAATAGATCAACAGGAGGAAATAAAGACTATAAATGCAAAATAGGTAGAAGGGAGGAGATGCTCGCCTGGGAAACCCTGCCGAAGGATCATATCCGGAGAACTTGTCGATACTCGCATCCACTCATCGGTCTAATCCGCGAAGAAGCAAAGCACTAAAAGAAACACCAGATGCACTATTTAATATTACGGCAGAAGATCCGGCATGATTATTATATGATGCATGGCATGGCACAGATGCGGTGCAATTAAGCAATATTAAGCGGAACCGGGGTCCCGATAATTAATTACACGGTTCAAGTTATCTAGAACCCCCGCAATTTAAATGTTGTCTTAACAAGGCAAAACATGGCTTCGGTTCTCTACACAAATTTAAATGGAGTCCGGAATAAGACTAGAATAGCCCGCACATAGACTCCATATTTAATTATGAGGTGAATCATCATAATGCCCCCAAACCACAGACAAGTATGCATGCATGAACAATTAATTATGCGACAGTTGATAATGTCATATTATAAAAATAGGGGCTTAGGATCACACATCTGGGTTCGGAAGATCTTGGGGTGCCGAGGGTTCAGGGTCGGGTCTTAGGGTCCGGATCTGGGGTTCGGTTCGACGGGGTCAGCCTTCGAAGGTCGTCGCAGGACTTGGTTTGGCGTCGGAGGATCATCGGGTTTGTCCTGGTCGGTGTCGATCTTGCCGTCATGAAGATCTTGTCGGGTCCGCATATCGGGTCGGTCTTGGCGTTCGGGATGAAGAACTTGGCGTTCCCTATCGGAGATCTTGGGGTGTGGCGCCATATGGTCCGTGTAGAAGTCCTTGGTGTTTCCCCACGATGACCTTCGGGTTCGGCTCCGAGAAGAAGTACTTGGCGTTCCGACGTCACTAGGTCCATGAAGAAGATCTCTTCAGGGTCTCGGCCAACTTGGCGTACATGTGGCGATCTTGTCGCTCCGGAGATCTTAGCATCGAGGAGCAAAGTACTTGACGAGGCCTTCGGTCGGGGCAGCGCATGTGGTTCTCTGGGTGTGTAACTTGTAACGGAGGAGATCAAAGCGTAAACGCGCGGGCACAAAGCAACGAGCCTGTGCCAGAAGATAGCATGTTCCGGTTTGGGCATCTGTCGAACAGGTTCTGGGTGCCGTCTCAGGATAGCGGAAGGAGCTCCCCTGCGGTACCGGATGCACCCATGAAACATCAACAGAGACAAGCAACCCCGCATGGTTGAAGACGAGCTCGGGGGTGCGGCGACACGGCCTTGGACACCAGACACAGATACCACGCAGGGCTTGCTGGAGCCCGGAGGGTCGGCCTTGGGACCGGCCAGAGCAGGGTCTTGTGGGCGACGTTGACAGAGGCAGAACCGACCCGGGCCATGGCAGCGTCGCTCGCGAGGCGGAGGCAGAGGGCAACCAGGTCGGCGCGGAGCTTGGCAGGGAAGAGAGGGAGGCAGCAGGGTGTCGATGAAGGGCGGCGCGATGGCGACCCTGCTGGGCGGAGAGGCGGGATGGAGACGGGGAAGGCACAGGCGGTGGCGGCCTGACGAGCCTGGTGGCGGGGACGTACGATGGCGGCACTCGCGGGTGTTGGGGATGGGGCGAGAAATGCGGCCGGAGGAAGCCGGGGAGCAGCGGCGGCGCTCTGTGGGCCAGGACGAGCGGAGAGGCCGGCGGGAGGGGGTTGGAGCAGACGAGGAGGAGGTCGTCGGCCGACGGTGGCTTGGGTGAGCTCGATGCGGCCGGCGGGGAAGGCGGCTCCGGGGGAGCTTGCGGCGAGGGACCCGGCAGCGTCCAGAGCCGTGCACGGGGAGGTCGAAGACGCCCGCGCGGCCGGCGGCGGCTCTGCGGCGAGGTGGGAGGCAGGCGCGGGATGTAGGATGGAGTAGATGGGGGAGACACGCCTAGGTGGTGGGGCCGCTCGCGCAGGGGTGAGGGGATCGGGAGGCGGGGTCACGGGGTGGGCCAGGGGAGCGACGGGGCGGGGTGTGCGTGCGGGAGCGAAACGAGGGAGAGGGAGCATCTGTGGGGTGGGTCAGGCACGGTAGGTGGGAGGGGTTCGCGCTGGGATCGAGGTGGTCGGCCGGGTCGCGCGCGAGGTGGGGCCGGCGACGTGGGGAAGTGCCCAGGTGGGGAGTTGGCGTGGGTGCAGGGGCATGCCGCGCGGGGTGGCTGCGTCGGCTGTGTGCGTGCCTGTGAGTGGATGTGAGTGGGTGTGTTGTGTGCGTGTGAGGTGGAGGGAGGGCAGGTTGTGTAGATAAGGGGAGAAGAGAGGGGGTTAGGGGTAGGTATGTCTAGGGACTGGGTCGGGTCAGCTTAGATTAGGGTTTGGAGGTGGCCGGCCGGTCTTTCGGGCCTGGCTGGCTGCCTCCCAAAAATACTATAAACTTTTATTTTAATTTAAAAATAGACTTTTGTAAATAGTTTTTAGACAAATAAAAGACCCATAAAAGACCGGAGTCTCGATTTGAAATTAAGACGGGGAATATTTAGAAAACCAAACTAGGCTTTTAGAAAATAGTTTTAGACAAACAAATGCATGATGACATGATGATGCTCAAATGCAATGTGGCATGATGACATGAGCATGCGGTCATGATGATGCAATGCACAAAAACAACGCGATTTTCTAGTAGTGGTTTTTGCGGGGCGCCACATGTCCCCTCGTCCTCGAGGCACAAATTGGAAGCTTCGACATGAGTCGCGTCTTCATGGACGGCGGAAGCGGCATCAACCTTATGTTCGCGAGTACCTTGCGAGCAATGAGGATCCCTCTGACCTGCCTAGAGGCCTCAGACACAACATTCCACGACATCGTCCCAGGCAAAGGCGTATACGCCCTTGGCAAAATCAACCTCGACGTCATCTTCGGCACATCGAAAAACTTTCGGCGCGAGTGCATCGACTTTGAAGTTGTTGACTGGCCCTCACAGTACCACTGCATCCTCGGATGTGTCGCGTTCGCTAGGTTCATGGCAGTGCCACATTACGCCTATCTGTAGATGAAGATGCCAGGCCCTAATGGCGTCATCACAATCAATGGGAGCTTCGAGAGGTCCAACAGCTGTGACAGGGAATTCAACAGAATCTACTAGTCCTTCGGCATGCAGAAGGAACTCGCAAGATTGAAGGAGTCGACAGACAACAGTCTGCCTCCCCTAAGCCGGCCAAGCTCACTCGACCTGTCCTTCGACTCGTCGGTGGACACGAAGAAAGTTCAGGTCCACCCTTCGGATCCCGCCAAGACGGCCTCATAGCCAACAACTTGAGTCCCGCATAGGAACTCGTGCTCGTTGAATTCCTCCGTGAGCACTGGGAAATCTTCGCCTGGTGTCCAGCGGACATGCCAGGAGTTCCCAGGGAATTTGCCGAGCATGCACTCAATGTCAACCCAGACGCAAGGCCAGCCAAACAAACAATTTGGCGACTGTCTGAACCAAGAGCAAAAGCAATCGGAATGGAGATCAACAGACTCCTCGACACCAAATTCATACGTGAGATAAGGAAAGTACCTGGCTCGCCAACACGGTGCTGGTACCAAAAAAGGACACGGATATCCTGCGGATGTGCGTGGACTTCACCTCTTTAAATAAGCACTGCCCGAAGGACCACTTTCCGCTACCGCGAATCGACCAGATCATCGACTCCACCGCGGGATGTGAGCGCCTCTGCTTCCTCGACGCCTACTCAGGCTACAACCAGATTTGAATGAAGGAGGAATATCAAGAAAAAATGGTGTTTACAATGCCCTTTGGTGTGTTCTGCTACAACACAATGCCCTTCGGGCTAAAGAACGCAGGAGCCACCTACCAGCGGTGCATGCAGGCTTGCCTCAAAAACCAACTTGGTCGCAATATTCAAGTCTATGTCAACGACATCATAATCAAGACCAAAGAGGAAGCTTCACTAATCGACGACTTGTGCGAAACCTTCGCTAACCTTGACCGCTACTGGATAAAGCTCAATCCGGACAAATGCGCCTTCGGCATACCATCTGGGCAACTACTCGGGTATCTTATCTCCGCAAGGGGGATCGAGGCGAACCCGAAGAAAATCAAATCCATACTAGCCATGGAGAAGCCGAAGAACATAAGAGGCATCTAGCAGCTGGCTGGACGGATTGCGTCGCTCAGTTGATTCATCAGTCGAATGGGAAAAACGGCACTGCCCTTCTACCAACTTCTCCGCAAAGCCGACAAATTCGAGTGGACGAACGAGGCACAGGAAGCATTCGAAGACCTCAAGCGCCTACTGTCCACCTCGCCAGTATTGGTGACCCCACGCGAAAGGGAACCACTATTGCTATACATCTCCGCCACCAACCAGGTGGTCAACATGGTGCTCGTGGTAGAACAAGCCGAGGAAAACAAGGTCCATGGAGTACATCGCCCAGTCTACTACCTCAGCGAGGTACTCACGCCAACAAAACAGCAGTACCCGCACTACCAGAAACTGGCGTACGACGTCTTCATGACGGCCCAGCGACTGTGCCACTACTTCCAGGAACACCCAATCGTGGTAGTCAATGACACCCTGCTTGGGCACATCCTCAACAATCCCGACGCCACCGGACGAGTCACGCTTTGGGGAATCGAACTATCTCCACGACACATTACATATGAAAAATGCGATGCAATCAAGTCGCAAATTCTCCCTGACTTCCTCGTGCACTGGATGGAGAACCAGCTCCCCGAAAAACCAGATATGTCCTACCTCTGGACAATGCACTTCGATGGTTCCAAGCGAAAGGACGGGGCCGGCGCAGGTGTCATACTGACATCGCCCCAGGGAGACAAGCTGAAATATATCCTGTGAATGCAGTTCACGGCCTCCAACAATGAAGCTGAATACGAGGCCCTACTGCACGGGATGAGGATGGCAAAAGCCTGCGGCGCCAAGAGACTCATAATATATGGCGACTCCAAGCTGGTCGTCAACCAGACAATGCATGAGTGCGACGCACTGAACGACAACATGATCGCCTACCGTGACCTCTATGACACACTCGAAGCGGACTTCGACGGTTGCGAGCTGCGGCACATAGGTCACGAAAGCAATGAAGAGGCGGACACACTCGCCAACATAGGATCTACCTGCGCCCCCATACCACCTGGGGTATTTCTCGAGCGCATATGTGAACGCTCCATCAAGCCAAAGGCCGCAGAGAAGAAAACAAGCGCAGCAACGGACTCGGGGGCTGTGCCGCCCAATGAGCCAATGGCACTCGACGACTTGGAGCTAGATACAGGACTCGAAGGGCCAATGAGCGTCATGATGATTGATCCATCCTGGACTCAACCGTACATCACGTATGTTCTCTGCAAGAGGCTACCGGACGATCCGACTGACGCACGGCACATCGCGCGGCGATCCAAGGCATTCGCTGTTATCAACGACGAACTATACAAGTGCATCATCACAGGAGTACTCCAACAATGTGTCTCCACGGCCTATGGAAGAGCTGTTCTCCTCGACATCCATGAGGGGACCTGCGGGCACCACGCCGGCAGTCGCGCCCTTGTTGCCAAAGCTCTACGAGCTGGATTCTACTGGCCTACGGCCATGCGCGAAGCCAAGGACATCGTACAGAAATGCAACACGTGCCAGCGATTCGCAGACAAGCCACACGCACCTGGTGCAGAGCTCCGGGCAATTCCACTGGCCTGGCCCTTCACGCAATGGGGACTCGACATGGTCGGCAAGCTCCCAAAGTCCTCACGAGGAGGTTACATCTATCTCCTGGTCGTAGTCGACAAATTCACCAAGTGGATAGAGGCCATGCCAGTGACCAACCAGTCAGGATACAGCAGAGTCAAGTTCTTCGAGTCCATCGTCTACCACTTCGGAGTACCACACAGAATCATCACGGACAATGGGACGAACTTCACATCCAAGGAGTTCCAAGAATTCTGCGAGAATCTGGGAATCAACGTCAGCTATGCCTCCGTAGCACATGCATAGACCAACGGCCAGGTCGAAAAAGCTAACGGGCTTGTTTGCGGCGGCATCAAGAAGCGACTCCTCAGGCCACTCAAACAGGCCGCGGGTTGCTGGCCAGACGAACTGCAATTAGTACTCTGGAGCCTACGCACAACTCCAAACAGCGCCACAGGCTACACCCTGTTCTTCATGGTGCACGGGGCTGAAGCGGTGCTACCCGCCGAAGTACGATACAAAGCACCACGTGTGTTTGCTTACAGCGAGCAGGAGTCAACTCTTGCACTCGAAGACTCAATCTACCTCCTTGACGAGGCAAGGGAAATCGCCGTGGAGAGATTAACGATCTACCAGCAGAACCTGCACAACTACCACAGCAGAAGGCTACGCCCTAGGTCCTTCGTCGAAGGCGACCTTGTCCTGCGACTGAAACAGCAAGGGCATCTTAAGCTTGAGTCCCTCTGGGAGCGACCATACGTGATTACAGAAGTAATCCCAGGTGGCACCTATCGCCTTAAAGATTTAGAGACAGGAGTGGCATACTCCAACCCTTGGAACGTCGCGCAGCTGCGGTGCTTCTACCCTTAGTCATTTCTGTTTTTTACATTGCAAATAAGGCTATTCAGCCAAGGCTACTTAGCCACACATTGTACCTCGTACTATCCTGCGAATAAATAAAGCTAAGTGCCCCAAAACTCTGCGTTTTTCTTTTATTTTTCGCAAATTATACACTCGGGGGCTGCGCCACCCTATACACATCTGTTCTACGAACTAACGCAATATCATGAGTAGCTGGCACATCAATCGAAACCCTTGACAAACACCAACCCAGTTGCAACGCACCTGACAGGTTGACAAGGGGCTGAGATAAACACAAGTCAGGCTAACGAAAAGGAATCGCATAGTGCAACACACTCGCAAAACATACACGCTAACAAGCTCTTTATATACATCAATATTAATCAATTATACACAGCATATATATGAACTTTACAACACTGGTATAACTATATGCAGGATACAAACCAAACTACTGTTGCAGCAAAGGAACGTTGGTCTGCTCCTTGAAGAAGTCAACGATTTCCTCCGCTAGGCGATCCACCGCCTGGTAGTGCGGAACCATGTTCCAAGTCGAACCTGCTGGCGGTCCGACCGCAATTTCTGCAACGTCCACATCAGGCCTGTGCAGTCGCACCAGTGACAGGGCAACCTTAGCACCAGCCACCAACTGCTGCCGTACACACTCGCGGACCGCACTCAAGTCTTGGAATTTAGCAAGAAGGGCCAGCAGGCTCGATGGAACAACGTCCAGTGGGAACATCGTCTAGTAAATATTCTTCAAGTACGATTGTGACTTCTTCAAGAAGTGAAGTACTCGCGATGCACGATCCTGCAGGGTCGCCAGCGCGATCGCGCGATCATGATCCACCCAGAAGTATCCACTCGACTGAAGCTGCTCTTGGCTCAGGTCATTCATGCGAATGGCAATTCTATCATTCTCATCCTGCGGATGGCGCGCATTGACAACTATACCAAGCATAGGCAAAAGTATGAAGACAACGAACTACTATGAGTGACTATAAGGGAAAGATAAGGAAGAAGAAAACTAACATTTGAATTGGTCGCCCAGCTGCGTCACCTCCCCTAGCAGATATTGTTCTCAGGCGGCGGCTTTCTCCGCCTTCAATTTCCATACATCCGCGTTACCACGGAGTACGGGCAATTCACGCTCCAACTGCTTCACACGGTCACGGAGTCGCGAAAGAAGAGACAGCTCATCCACCCTTGAGCGCGGCCACACCAAGGTGTCATCAGGGGGTGGTGAATCCCGAGGTTCCCTCAAAGGATCACTTGATGTGCCCTATCACAAGCCAAGCAAGAGATAATAAGAAGACTAAGGCGAGGCATAAACAAAAGACTCGAGTGCATTCAAGATCAACAACATATCAGCAGATACACTCGCCAAAAGGCATGTTTTCGACAAGAGAAATAAGCTAGCTAAATATTACAAGACGAGACTATTGAGGAGAAACTTGCTTCTTCGACTTAGACTTCGGTTTTGGGGGCCTCATCGAGTTTGTGGCAGTATCAGACGCCACAGACTTCCCGTCGGCCCCTGACGTCGTAGCCTTCACCGCCTTCTTGGCTCGCTGAAGCTCCTCAGAGTACTTCGCAACTGTATTGATCAGCTGCGGCCCGTACCTGCCACAAGAAGTCGCGAAAGGAGCAAAGACTACCTGCTGGCCATCTGCGCTGACAGGCATCGCCTTGGAGACCGCTGCAGGATCAACTTCGACTCCATGGGCTTGAACCATTGCGAGTGACATTGAAGCGCCAGCCGCACGGAGCGAGTTCTTGAAGCTTGTAGGAATTCCCTCGGCAAGAGACTCCACCAGCTCATCTATATTCTTGATCAACTCAGCCTTGGGCGCCAGCTCTTCCCGGAGGCGACTGAGCACGCCCTTGGCCTTGGTGAGCGTCCCCTGAACAGCAGCGCTGCAATCTTCGACTGCCGAAATGGCACCCGCCAGGGTATCATCACGACGGAGTGCCTGGGGATCGAAGCTCAGACCGCTAGCATCTACACAAAACCCAAGGATGGGCACAAAAGTCAGTATCAACAACAAATTTGAAAGAAGAACAAACAGTGAACATTCAGACAAAGGAATACCCGAGAGAGACTTGGCAATCGAAAACAGTTGTTCCTCAAACAACTATTCCCTAGCCACGATGGAGGCGCGCAGATCCTCCTCGTGTTTCCGCGATTTAGCACATGCTGCGACTGCCTCATCACGATTCTTCACCGCCGCGGCAAGCGTTTTCTCAAGGGAAGTAGTGCTACGGAGGAGTGCATTATGCTCAGCTGTGATACAAACAAAGATAAACCGTCAGTCGATTACATCAAAAGGATATAGAGGAAAAGTAAAGAACACTCACTTTCCACCGCGCGATGGCGATTGTCCAGCATTGCATACTGACGACCCATCGCAAGCACCTGCTCCGCAAGGCGAGCGGCTTCCTTCACAACAAGCTACGACAAAAAACATAGTAAAGGGTCAACAGATGACATAGATGAAAATTCGACTACAAAATCAGAAGAAGAGATACTACACTTACATGATCCTGCAAAGACTCCGAAGTCGATGGATTCGTAGACGTCTGGATAACCATCTGGTGCTCCACATTGTGTGGAGAACTTGATGAATTATGCCCGGAGTGGGCCTCCAATGGAGGAGAAGGGGCGTGCTCAACCACTTTCTTGGCTTTGGAGGTTGCGACTCTAGATTCTTTCAAAAATTGTACGTCGCCAGAAGATGATGATGCTTGCTGACTGCAAAACAAAACCAACATCAAGAAAAGGCAACTCCAAAGAACAACCAGAAGAAAGACTCGCACATTTACCAATCAAACTTGTCAAAATCGAAGGTTTGATCCCCCGATTCCGACGACGACTCCTTCGGCAGTCGCATCTTCTTGCGAGAAGAGGGCGCCATGGCACTCACAGGAACGGCAGGTATCGGCAACTCTGGGCCAACAGCTGCACCTTCCGGAGTTGAAGGAGACGATGCATCCGAATCCTCGTTGCGCGAACGCTTGCGAGTGTCTGGACCACTCGACTCGGGGGCTTCCTCCTCCACATCAGATGGGACGGTCGACTCTGACTCGTCCTCTTCCAAGGCTTCACGAGGGATAACCCCCTCAGGAAGAGGGGGCATACAGGGTGACACCCCCCAATCCTGCATACAGAAAACAATTTAGCGCCAAGTCAAGAAAAAACAGCAAAGAAGCAGTCGACAAACAAAGCTACTACGTAGCACAACTGTACCTCAGGAGGAGGGTTAACAGCATCGAAGGGAGGTACGTCTGGATCATTGGGAAGCACATCCTTAGCGGTGTACTTGGTGACCAGTCGCACCCTTTTATCTACTTCACTCGCGGAAATGTCATCGGCAGATACGCGAGTTACATCGTTCACGCCAGCCCACTAGAACATAGGGTGGACTCTGGCCTGTAGGGGCTGGACGCGACGGCGCAGCCATGTGCGAATGAGGGCGCAACCTCCCTCCTCTTTACCCATGTGACTCTCGACGTTGCAGACGCGCTTGTATACCACCTATCTCCGCGGACTCGCTGGGCATCACTATGTTCTTCCAGGAGCGCCTCCTCTTGCATGGCGTCACGGGATCGAAAGTCGCGAGTCCGAAGTGGTCTCCGTCGGCCTTCAGGTCGCGGATGTAGAACCACTTGTCCCTCCACCCTTGGACGGACGCCATGAGTTTGATATCAAAGTATGTGGCGGAGGAGTCAACGTGGATACTGCAGCCGCCTACATCATAGACTATGGAGCCAGACGCCGATTGGCGCTTCGGCTTGAAGAGGCGCTTGAAGAGACCGAAGTGCGGCTCGATTCCGAGCCAGCACTCGCAAAGAGTAATGTAGCAAGCTACATGGAGGATGGAGTTGGGGGACAGCTGATGCAGCTGGAGCCCATAGAAACAGAGAAGGGCCCTGAAGAACGGATGCAGGGGAAACAAGAGACCGCGGATGATGAGCGCTAGGAACATCACCCGTAAACCGGCAGGAGGGGAACGAATTACCTCGCTGCCAGGGATGCGCGACTGCGGAAGAAAGAACTCCGTCTTGGCGTAGGAGACGGAGCTCAGAGGACTTGATCATGGATGCGCGCCACGCACCATTAGTGACGCGAGTGCCTGTGCCCTTCTTTTTCCTGATGGCGGCGCTAGTGCCCGCAGCAGCGGAACCGCCCTTCTTCTTCACAGCAACCACGGTGGCGGCCGCCACACCTCCTTTCTTCTTCCCCATTCTACGGTGGCGGTGTGACCGGAGAAAGTAACTGGGGAATACGCGGAGTTGGTCCAGCGCCACGAGAAAGGCCAACACAGAGAAGCAGAGGAGCAGCAGCAATGGTGACGGAGGCAAAGGCAGAGAAAAGAAGAAGATGTGAAAAATTACCGTCGTAGCACCGCTACTTAACCCCCTAGAAGATGCAATCTAACAGCCAGGAAAAACCCTACTAGACACGTGACGTTCATCGTGCTCGACACTTGGAAGAAACGAAGCGTGAACCGTCCCCCACTACCCCCATTACGCATGGAAATCGAGGAGGCACAGTTAAAACAAAGATTATGCATGCCCGGTCAAGTCAGAGTCAGAAAATGGGACCCACCGCTCGTCACGTCCCGTCAAACCCGCTCACGTGGGCAACTGAGCTCATCAAATCGTCGGCACTAATGTCATCAAAAACTAAGGAGCAGAAGACTTCGACTACTTTAAGTCCTTGCTCGAGTCTTCGACTCCACCAAGCACTCGGGGGCTACTCCCATAGGGAGCGCTGGTCGCGCACCCTACGATTTTCTTTTCTTTTTGCAAGAACATGGACAATCGAAACAAACCCAACCACTCGAATCCACGATTCGACTATGTACATGGGTTACTCCCATAGGGAGCGCTGGCAATAAACTCGACTGAAACAAGCAAACAAAAGACGACAGCAGTCTCAAAGGTTCTTTAGTCCCTGCCTGAGTCTTCGACTCAACCAGACACTCGGGGGCTACTCCCATAGGGACCGCTGGTCGCGTACCCTATGATTATTTGTACATCATACTGTGTGTAGATAACATCCACACTCGAAGCTTATGGCAACACCGCCTCATGATGTTTCCCTACAAAGAGACTGCGTCTCCTCGGTCACCCGAATCATCTCCGCGATGAAAAAATTCGGATGTCGTGCTTGCAGCGTGAAGATAAGACCTAAATAAGGCCTAGCTACACATTTACTACGCACTACCAGAAATATATCCGTACCAACATGTACGATGAACATGCCTTGACGGACGTGTCGAGTGCTCACACCCATATACTGGAATTCGACTCCTGTAAGACCTCCACGGCTTGAGTCGAATTACACCAGCACCTAAGGTAGTTAACTGATACCGATACATCGGTTAAATCAGGCTCGCACATCAAAAATCCTATGACACAAATAGAGCAGTCGAAAAACATACTCAGTCGTGCACTCGAAAGGATTCATAAAGTCCCCAGTCGAATCTGCGATTCCACTGGACACTCGGGGGCTACTGACATGGGTATACCCTATAGGTACTCGATCTTGGTATATACGGCCTGAATACAGCGGAGGCCCACGATGTCGCCAAGGCCCAAATGGAGAACTTGAGTAACCTACGGACTCTCGATTGCTTGAAGGACAAGAAGAAGCTAAAGATAGAAAGTTCAAACGGGAAAACCCTAACCTATAACCGACTCGACCTGCTACCCTAGACCTAGCCTATCTATATAAAGGCTAGGAGGGGCGGCGAGGAGGACACAGGCAACCCTAGTTTCCGCAACCCTCGCCAGATTGCATCTGCCCACCATTGTAATCCTCGATTCCTTTGATAATACCACGAGCAGACAAGCAGGAGTAGGGACCTCTACGAGGCCTGAACCTGGGTAAATCTTTGAGTCCCCTGTGTGCTTGTTTGCTAGCCGATAGATGTCTCCAGCGCTCCCCCTTCTCCAAAACCCAAGTCCATAACAATGGGCATTGACGAGTTAAACCCTCGTCAGGTACAAAAAGGAGCTTGTTTTGACTGTGGCCTAGGCTTTGTTATGTCATGTTTGATATTGCTTTGACTTTATGCTTAGTGATTATTGTTGTAGCACGACTTGTTACAAACAATTGAGATTGCTTAATGTGCCTTGAAAGAATCATGCGTTGTTTTAGCATATAAAAGCATAATATTGTGGTATTCTCCTTTGATGCTTTATTTGGGTTAACTCGGCGCGTGCTCACACCATGTTAAGACTACATCAAGTCACCATAGCCTCTATGATCATTTAGTTTTTGACTTGTAATATCACTTTATGCTTTAATTAACAATGTTTTGTCGCTTTGCATGATTATGGCCATTATTGCTCTCTTAGTTGGTCGCTCCTAGTCTTTTGCTAGCCTCCACATGTACCAAGCATGAGTTCCACTCATGCATCCAACTCCAAATAAAACCAAGTTATTCCAAAGAGTCCACCATACCTACCTATTAGCATTATTGCTATTCCAAGTATATTCATGTTTTTATCTACCTTCTAAATTAAACTTGTTATGTGAAAATTAGTGATTAAAGCTCTCATTAACTTGATGGCACACTTTACTTTCTTGCACTTAATAAACTTGAACCATTGTGTCCATCTATGTTGCGTATATGCTTGCGTTTTGTAAGTTGTGAATTAGCATAACCATGTTACCATGGGGAACGCTTTAAACATTGCACTTTATTTAGTTGATATCATGTTCTTTTGCTTATGGATCCCGACGGTGTGAAATGAACGGGGAGCTTGTAAGGCTCATGGAGTTCGTATATGTGTTAGAGAAACGTTTAGGCGGCTGGTTTAAGCCATGCCTAATCATGGTGGAAACCTGCAGCATGACCATAGTGAGCAATCTATGAAGCATCCTCTATAAAAAAACTATGCAAATAGGAAAGAAAAAAGAAAAAAACCCTATGCAAATAGGAAATAAAAGGATCACTGAGATGCTCATTGTCTACTTGCCTTGTCATTTTGATATGGGGAATCTTCCGTATCATCGGGCAAGGGGTACCCCGTTGGCGGTTCTCTATGATACACATGTACTTACAATGACAAGAACTTACCCGTGACTAAAGTTGAGTAGCATGAGGAACAGTACTCGTAAGTAAGGGGCATGAGATTTTCAGCTTATAACTTGTCAAGCATATACTCATATTTGTTCACTTTAACCTTAATCACCTAAAGATGTTTATGATAGGGGCAATGAGATCTGAAAGCTAATAAGTACCATAATTTTTGGAAGCTCTTTATGAAACTTGAATCCCTGCTTCCTTCTATGAAGGGCCTTTCTTTTACGTTTTATGTTGAGTCTCCATCTTCTATCTTTATGCACCTATTGAGAGAGCATAGTGGCCATTCTCAGTTTAATGTGCATTGTCCCAAGACTTGTTGATTGATTCATAACTTTGATATTGCTTGTTCTTAAACTATTTGTACCTAATCACCCTTATGAACATTGAAGGTGTCCTATGCATTTATGTTTTGCTACATCATGAGGGACAAGCTGAATACCATTCTCATTATGTGTTCTATATGTGAAACAAACAAACATCTTTCAAAGCATTGTTATTCATGAATCTTTTGTTTGTACATTTCCATGCTACAACATAGTTGCTATGTTTTATTGTTAGAACTATATCTTTCATGCTATGTTAAAGTACTATGATCCCAGCTATCAATGTTTTACAAATACCTTGATCAAGATTGTGATGGTGCATGTCACCTTAAAAATTATTCTTTTTTATCACTTACCTACTCGAGGACGAGCAGGACTTAAGCTTGGGGATGTTGATACATCGTAAACGTATCTATAATTTTTGATGCTCCATGCTTGTTTTATATCAACTATCTTATGTTTTGTCTACATTTTGAGATACTTTTACACATTTTATGGAACTAACCTATTAACAAGATGCCACAGTGCCAGTTGCCTGTTTTCTGCTGTTTTTGGTTTCAGAAAAGCTGGAAAAGAAATATTCTTGGAATTGGACCGGACAAAAGCCAAAGTCAATATTTTACCAGAAGACTCACGGAGCCAGAAGATGAGACGGACAGGGGCCACGAGGTGGCCACACCACCTGGTGGCACGGGTCAGCCTAAGATGCGCCAAGGGGTGGTGTGGGCCCCTCGGGTGCCCAATGACCTTGCCTCTTCGCCTATATATTGCCCCGGGACAAAAACCCTAAGGATGAGATCAGAATTCCATGAAAAGTTCCGCAGCGCCACCACCACCGAAGAGGAGATTTGGGGGACAGAAGTCTCTGTTCTGGCACCCTGTCGGGATGGGGAAGTGCCCCTGGAGCCATCTCCATCGACTCCACGACATCTCCATTGCTGTTGCTGACTCCCATGATGAGGAGGGTGTAGATCTCTCTCGAGGCTAAGGGCTCTACCAGTAGCTATGTGTTCATCTCTCTCTATGTGTGATCTTACAAAATCATGAGCTTTGTAATCTATAGATCTATTCTGCTACTCAAGTGCTTTAATGAATCTCTCCTTATCCCCACGTGTGTGAAGTTGACAGTGTGCACACCGTGTGGCCCTTTGGCTAAGGTTACATAAATGCTTATCATGAGTATAATTTGAGTTGGATGTCTCTATGAGATTGTGGTGTTTGTTGGAACCATCTAGCGGTCAAGGTGATAGTGAGGGGTTATCTAGATGGGGAATGCGAACTTTAAGGTGTGCTGTTATAGCCCTACATCGTCCAACCGGAGAGTAGTTCAAGGTAGCATCATGAAGAGAAGATATTTATATGAGAGTGTCCGCTAGTGAAAGTATGATCCCTAGGCCTTATTTCTAAGCATTGAAACAACATTTACAATCAGTTTTGTTACATGTTTGCTTTCTGCCACTCTTATTTCAGATTGCAATTACCACTTATAATCAGCCATATTACTTGTATTTCACTATCTCTTCGCCGAACTAGTGCACCTATACACCTGACAAGTGTATTGGGTGTGTTGGGGACACAAGAGACTTCTTATATCTTGATTGCAGGGTTTCTTGAGAGGGATACATTTGACCACTTCCTCCCTGAGTTCGATAAACCTTGGGTGATCCACTTAAGGGAAACTTGCTGCTGTTCTACAAACCTCTACACTTGGAGGCCCAACATTGTCTACAAGAATATAAGCATGCGTAGACATCAGTAACCAATCGGGTAATTAGCATTGTCATCGTGGTGGAGCGTAAGGAGCCAATGCATGAATACGGAGTTCAGCGACCAGTTTACTATGTAAATGAAGTCTTGAAGGAATCCAATCTGTGTTACCCGCACTATCAGAAGCTAGCTTAGGGAGTTTTCCTTGCTTCTCGGAAGCTAAGGCACTGCTTCCAGGAGCACCCCATCACAGTCGTGAGCAAAGCTCCATTGTCTGACATTATCAACAACATCGACACTACAGGAAGGGTGGTAAAGTGGGGCATTGAGCTTGCTGCTTTCGAAATCACCTACAAAAGGCACACCACTATCAAAACTCAACAATTGGCGGACTTCATCGCAGATTGGATAGAGTTGCCGGAAGATACTCCTATGCCAGAGCCAGAGTATTGGGTCATGCACTTTGATGGATCCAAGCTACTCAACAGCTCGGGGGCTGGTGTATTACTACAATCACCAGCAGGAGAGAAGCTTTAATATGTCCCACAGATCCACTTCCAAGCTACCAACAACATGACGGAATATGAGGCCCTCATTCACGAACTTCGTGTAGCCAAGGATATTGGCATCAAGCGCATAGTTTGTTGTGGAGATTCTGATTTGGTTGCCCAGCAGGTGGTTGGCACCTGGAACACGCGGAACCCTATGATGGCGGCATATAGTGATGAAGTAGACGAGACAGCCAAGTGCTTCGACGGCTATGAAATCAAGTACGTCAAAAGAGAGGAGAATGAGGCGACAGATTTGCTATCTAAGCTTGGATCATCTCGCCGACCAATCCCTCCAGGCGTTTTTCTAGAGCATCTACGGACACCATCCGTGAAGGGATCGGGTCCTGACAATCCGGATAGAGTGGATTCATTTGTCAACGCAGTTACAGTGACCTTTCCAGCTTGGACAAAACCATTCATGGACTACTTACAAGACGGAACACTGCCCGCCGACAAAGTCGAAAGCCGGTAGATAGTACGTAGATCAAAGGGCTACGTCATCATTGACGGCCAATTATATAAAAGAAGTACCATAGGAATATTCCGACGGTGCGTCTCCCAGCAACAAGGTATGGATATCCTTAGAGAAATACATCTTGGAGATTGAGGGCATCATGCCGCTCCCCGATCGCTGGTGGCAAAAGCCTTTCGGCAAGGATTCTACTGGTTGACCGCCAAGGTGGACGCCGACAAGCTGGTGTAGGCATGTCTCGAGTATCAGTTTTATGCACAGCAACCGAATGTACCAGCCGAAGAACTGCAAACAATACCAATCACTTGGCCAATTGCAGTCTGGGGGCTTGACATGGTTGTGCCTTTCTAAACAGCACCTTGTGGATTTACACATCTGCTCGTAGCAGTTGATAAGTTCACTAATAGATTGAAGATAAACCCATTAGAAAGCTTGATGGGTCAACAACCCTAAAATTTGTCCGGGGTCTAGTGGTGAGATTTGGTCTCCCACATAGCATCATTACCGACAATGGCAGCAACCTATCTCTCGGAGAAGTTGAGGGGTATTGTCATGATAAGGGCATCCTCCTTGACTTGGCATATGTGGCACATGCACAATCTAATGGACAAGTTGAACGGGCCAATGGACTAATTCTACAAGGAACCAAGCCACACTTAGAGGCACCGCTACATAGAGCAACTAGGGCCTGGGCGGAGGAATTACCATCTGTTATATGGATTTTATAGACAACACCCAACAGATCTACCGGCTTGACCCTTTTTCATGGTTTATGGAGCAGAAGCAGTCCTACCATCTGACATCCTTCACGATGCACCAAGGGTCGCCGCCTATGACGAAGATGATGCTGAAGAATTCAGACGCTTATCAGTGGACCTGCTCGAGGAAGAACACGTATTGGCATGCCAAAGATCCGCCATCTACCAGCAGAGGCTACGCAACTACCATAGTCCCCACGTTAAGCATCGCTTGTTTAAAGAAGGAGATCTCATGCTTCGCCTAAAGCAGAAAAAGTCACACAAACTATCCCCGCCTTGGGAAGGACCATTTGTCATAATTAAGCATTGCTCAATGGTTCATATTACCTCATCGATATTCGCGAGTTGAAATATAGGCCAAAAAAACGAAAGCGCAAGCAACGTGACTCTGATGATGATTTCCCAGAGACAGATCGGCCATGGAACATAACACAGCTATGTCCTTTTTACACTTAGCATATTTTTATTATGTAATAAGTACTTTTATATGATTGATAGAATCAAGCATTTGGTTCACTCATATTTTCTAAGTCTTTTACCTCCTTTAGTGTTCATTTTTGGATCATATAAACCCATCATGCACAAGTTTGCATCTGCACTTGTAAAAATTCCGCCTACGGGCGTTAGCTTAAGTTTTCTAGTCTACACGTTTTCTGAAGTTCTTATATGGATTCCTTAGTAGTGACTTTTTGGCACTCAAAGACGGCGATTCCGTTTTTAGGTTCTTGACGGTACTATTAAAGCATCATCACCTAAGAGCATAGTTCTGTGCTGTGAGTTTTCCGTCTCACGAAAGGTCAAGCATATGAACTAGAATAATGGATAAGCTAGCACTTTCTTAAAAAATATAAACATGCTGGAAATAGATTAGTGGTAGGAAACTTGAGTACAAGTTATCCGCCTTAAGTTCTACAAGTTTTTTCCGCATATAAAATGCCAAGATACATTTAATACAAACAATGTTTTTATGGCTCTGCTGCAGGGGATTTTGGAGCTACATTGTTGGCAACGGGAGAGCTAGGCCTAGAGAGATCATCAAACTCGGAGGGGCGCGAGCTAGACTCAGAAGATGCCAGGTCATCATCCATCTCCTCGGCAGACACATAGACGTCCGCTTTGACCATCTTGGCGACCTTGGTGTCGAAACCGGTAAGGGAGTTCCAAATAGCATTGCTATCGATCTCTTACCCTTCCTCGTTAAGCTTGGGCATGCCGGAGGTCACAAAATCCATGTCGACATTGTCGCAGTGTGCCTTGACCAAGGACAAGGCCATCCTTGCACCAGCCCGGATGCAAGAAGCTTTATAGTCCTTGACTTTCTCGGGGGCTCGACGTAGGATCTGCGAGTACTTGGCCGCTGAGTCTGTTGCCTTCATATTGATACCCAGGGGCTGAGCTATCTCCTTGGCTTGGGCGATGGTAGTGTTGATGAAGTTTCAGGCAAGAATCATGCATTCCTTTGGATCCGGAGCACCTTCATCCATGTTGGTCAGGCCAATAGGAGATGTGTTTGTATAAGATACAAAGGTCATGAGTACAAGTAAGTTACACATTTTCCCAATTTACAGAATTCATCAAGACATAGGGAATTTACCGAAGATGCTAGATTTGGCTTGCTCGGATGTTTCCACCAAGATGCCATGCTCCGCCTGAAACTTCTTGTACACCTCAAGGTTCCGAGAATTCTGCTCTTTGGCAGCTTGGTTTTGTTCCTTGAGTTGTTCAATTTCGTTCTTCAAGCACTACATCTTGGTGTCAGCAGACTCTTTCAAGAACTTCATCGCCTCCTCGTGCCCTTTGACTGCCTCAGCTAGTTCTTTCTTCAGGATTTTATTTTCACTGTCGAGCGCTTGAATATGCTTTGACTGCTCGATAATGCTCTTGGCTTTGGAAATGGTCTCTGTAAGGCAGAAAAAGAAAGCATTATAATAACTCGAAAGAAATAGTTCCAAGCGATGGTCAAGGAAGAAGATGGAGGGAAACAGACTCTTGTTGTTTGTGATATGTTCCTCCAGAAAGGCTGTTTTACCCTCTTCACCTTTTAGGTCTTCCTGCAGCTTGGCAAACTTTTCACTGGTCTTCTTCCTATGAGCATTCTCATTCTGCATAAAGAAAGAAGGTTAGTTTCTCTAGAGCATCTAGCCGGAGCTTTTGGGTTCCATCTAGAAGCTCGGGGGCTACACTATCAGATTTCAATCAAGTATGCTACTCTTAGAGCATCTAGCTGGAACTTTTTCAGTTTCACCTAGACACGCGGGGGCTACATTATCAAGTTCTACACTTAGTTCTTGAGAGCACTTAGGCCAGTAACTATTATTTATCAGCTAAAGATCTCGGGGGCTACAGTGGGATATACTATAAAGTGAAAGGTGAAGTTTGAAGACTTACAATGGCAATAACTTTGAGATTGTTGGCCAAATTGGCATATGCAGTGTGGAAGATGCCGGCATTATGATACACGGCATCCGTCTGCTGAAGGAGATCGTCCAGACTTAAAAGTCGGAGGCACCAGAGGCAGATGAGTAGTAGAAGCCAGAGGCGTAGAGGAAGCCCTAGCCGCCTGTCGGGTAACAATGGCAGTTGATGGCTTAGAGGCTCCCACCTTGTCAGTTGTTGATGCTGCTTCCGCCTCCTCCCGCTAGCCCTTTCCCTTTCTCGATGGCATCCTTAGCCGGAGATTCAGCCACTTTGGTGGAGGTGCTCTCCTGTGTCGCTTGGCCACAGGGACCAATGTCCATGCCGGTAGAGCCTGAGACATCTGTTGTCGGATCGACATCAATCTCCATGACAGAAGTCTCAGGAATGATGAGGGGCGAAGGCTCAGTGGAACCTGTTGCGGGTTTGGTGGCAGGAGTGAGGGGAGAAACGGCAAGGGAAGACTTGGTTTCCACGTCCTTGACCAACATATCTCGAATATTTTTAGAACCTCCAGTATCCCTGGAGGTCTGACTCAAGCCAGCACCAAATTTCTTCCTGAAACATAGAAAATATAAGTACATGAATTGAATAAGTGTGTGTTAATGTGAAGTCATAGAATGAGTGAACTTACACTGCAGCCGGAGCCTTGGCTAGGGGAATGTCGGTGGATTTCTTCTTCTCTGCCTCTAAGGCGGTAGTGGATTTTCTGGAGACTCCACTCTCCGTTTTCTTCTTCTTCTTGCCTTCGGTAGCAGCGTCAGAGGTGGAGCTCTTTCGATTTCATGTTGCCGGAGCCAAATGATCCTTGGAGGCATCATTATCGGAACCACATGGATATCCTTCAGCTTTGGATCATAGACCTGGCAAGCCATCTGATCCACCACCAAGGTCGCCAGCTACAGATTAAATGGAGTGTTAGCCTGATGACTTCAAGACGTAAAAGCCTTAGAGTATATATAACGAGCAACAAAGGAAACATGGTTACCTCTGGACAATTGCCGCATTCGAACATGTGAAAGATGATCTTGAAGCCATGCTTCCTGTCTTTCACCTTGACTATTGGGGGGATAACCCCGGGTAGGGTCACTCCGGGGTATAGAGGCCGACTTAGCCAAGGTTCGGCAGGGTCAAAGCGGATGCTGGCCGGGTCACCTCGAGGCAGGCCGGATCACGGAGTAACCCGGACCAGGGGGGTCGCCTAACATTGTCTCAGCCGACTTAAGGAGTAAGTCGGAAGTGCTTGTCTAACTTATATGCAGGAACAGGTATGGCCGGATCTACTATGATCCGGGTCCCCGCTTAGCTTCTGGGAGAAGGAAGGAATCTCTCTGGTCAAAAAGAAGGTCTGATACGCACTGCATGAGCGAAGCAAGCAAGGGCAGGACCACCGGGTCATGGCCGACAAGGGTGACGACGCCCATGTCGGCTGACGCAGGCGCCGCAGAGGCTTACGTAGCTAAAGCATGTATGACGCGGGGGAAAAGCACCCCGGTCGGTTTACCACTTTGAGAGGAGGCATATTCTTAGGAATATGCCTCCACGTATGCCCTAGGCAGGGACCGAGCCTCCTCAATATAAGGGGGGCTAGGGTTCCAGTAGAAGGGTTGAGCTCTACTTGGTTTTATGATTCCATAGTGACTAGTTGAGCCAAGGTTCTAGGGAAAAACAGTAGGCAAGAGTAAGAGAGCTCCTTCTTCCTCCTCTCGCCGATACAGCTCTAGGAGCACTTGTAATCTTGAAAGGAAATCAATACAAACTTCTGTGTGGAGAATCACTCCACTATCCCTCCCTGGATTCCCCTAGCGTGTATTAGTCCCCACCTTTAGCCTATCCATGGCATCTGCCGTGACACCACCACGACAGTTGGCGCCCACCGTGGGGCTAGCAGCACTAGCAGGGGTGAAGATCCGGACGGGAAACCTCATTGGCACCGGCGAACGCATCGTCTCCGGGCTCGTTCAGTGCTTTGGAGCGATGGACTTCGTCAGCGACAACGCTGGCTGCTTCGGCACACGCCCACTTCCGCGCAACGGCCTCTTCGTCAAGTTGGGTGCGCACAAGGTCTATGTTGCTGTGGATGTATCCTGCGTCCATCCGCGCCGCGTCATCGATGCGGGGGAACCACCCCTCACTATGGCTCGCGGGGCGCGTATCGCTTGCTCCCCGGACCATGCGGAGGTGATGATGACTGCGCCGGGGGCAGGCGCGAGCAAGGACCCAGCACCGGACCCGGAGGTAACACCTAAGGCACCGAGGAAAGGTAGAGGACCTCCACTAGAGAGGCCTGAGAACATACTGAGAGAAGCTATGGATAGCTTGGCTAACCCGGTAGCAGCAGTGGTAGATCCGGCTCAGGCACAGGCCGAGCTAGAGGAAACTAGTCAAAAGATACTAGAGGGCGCAAAGAAAATAGCCACGGCTCAGCAGTCGCTGAACATGACGCTCTGTGAGTATGCAAAGGCAAACAAAGTTGATACGGTAAAAGTAAAAGGGAGAAATCTCATGAGCGAGATGAACAGAGAAGGTCATGATGGAGCCGAGGGGTCGGAGAACTATTTGTCTGTGGAGTTGCCGAGGTATAGTACCCCGGCAAAGAACCTCAGAGCAGCGGATGCGGCTGCATCCGAGTTAGAGGGTCTGACGGGTGAGGCCCGTCAGAGACAGTAAGATAGGGTTAACGAGCTAGTTCGGATCGCGAACAGACAGAATGAAGAGCTACTGAGAGCTAACTCGGAGAGAGCTGGAGCTTCCAGAATCGTTCATTCGGCGATGGGTAACCCGGAGAAATCCGCCGGAGCCGCATCGTCACCTCATGGTGGTCCAAGGAGAGAAGAGGTAGTAATCTCGGCCAGACGGAACAAACAGATCGTCCCGTACGACCCGACGCGTGCCGGAAAATAAAAAGAAACGTGGAAAAATGATGATCGACGAAGTGTGAGCCGAGGTGAAGCTGGCCGAGGTAACCACGACCAAGGCAACGCCGGTCAAGGGAACACTGCCAACGGCAATGCCAGACAGCAAACTCGGCAGGAGCAGGACAACCGCAGCAGCGGAATATACCAAGGCAAGAGCAAAGCGTCGGCCGAGGTATGCAACAGAAAGGTGCGCCCCAAGTGCAAAACCGATACAATGACGGTGATTCGGAGATGGTGAACGTGGGGTACCCGAGACCAGACTATCACGTGATAGGGTCAAGATTGGGAAGCAGGGATTTAATGCCGGATGACGCCAGGTTGAAACTGGATCGCCTGTATAGGTCAGAACAAATCGAATGTCAAGGTCCCCCGGGTCCAGCGTGCTTTGGACCCCGGATCATGAAGGAGCCACCGGTACCCAACTTCCAGCTGCCCAGAGGCACGAAGACGTATGACGGCAGTACCAAGCCGGAGGATTGGCTGATAAACTATGCTACGGCTGTGAAAATTTCCACTGGCAACTTGAGATGGGCTGTACGATACGTACCCCAGATGTTGGAAGGTCCGGCCAGAGTATGGCTGGATAATTTACCACCCGGAAGCATCAACTGCTGGATAGATTTTGAAGAAATGTTTATCAGCAACTTCTCAAGTACATATCAGAGGCCGAATAGGCCGCAGACCCTAGCAATGTGCAAGCAAAGACCTAATGAGACGGACCGTGAATTCTTGACCCGGTGGTGTACCGTGAGAAACTCGTGTGAGGGTGTCATAGAGTCACAGGCCATAGCGTGGTTTGCACAAGGATGCAGATATGGCAGCGAATTGTGGATGAAGTTACAAAGGAAAATGCCAATTATGTTGGCAGAGATGATCCGGATTGCTGATTCGTATGCTTTGGGTGATCCGACTCAACCTAGGCTCGCGTCAAATGAGTCAAACGAGGAGTACTATCAGAGGGACGGAGCCGGGTCATCTCGGAGGAACGATTACAGAGGAAAAAGAAGAGATGATAGACCGGATCATCGCTACGGTTCGCAACAAGTTGCAGCTGTGAATCAAGATCAACCCGGAGCAGGGAGCAACCAACGCCAGAGAACGGGAGGGCAATGGACTCCAAGAAACGATGGCAAGAAAACATGGACTCCGGAGCAGAAGAAACAGTGGCAAGAAAAGAAAGACCGTCCGAGGTATACCTATGAGTCGATGTTGGACCAGCCGTGTAAGTTTCACAAGCCAAATCCGAATAGCCCGGCAGGTCACACAACGAGGCAATGTGAGTGGATACGTAAGATAGAACAAGGTGGTTCGGGGAATGCTCAGGCACCCCGGAATGATCAACCTCGGCAGGAGTTACCTCGGCAGCAATTGCTCTCTGGGGCGAACATGCAACAGCTAATGTTGCCTCCCCCTCCGCCGAGGTATGACAACAATGAGAGAAGGGATGCAGTGCATCAGGTGGAAAATCAGCAACAGCCGGATCTGAGGTACCCCGGAAACGAGGGAAGGAATGAGTATAGAGAACATCACCAGAGCTATTGTGTGTTCACAACTGAGGAAACAGACAGGAAAAGCTTGTAGCGCCGACATATGGAGGTCAATGCGGTAATGCCAGCAGTGATGAGGTATATGCCTTGGTCGGACCAGGAAATCACCTGGAACATCAAAGATCATCCTAAGCTTATGCCGAGTCCAGGCTCGTATGCGCTAGTGCTAGATCCGACATTCATTGGACCAAACATCAATGTGAGGTTCTCCAAGGTACTGATTGACAATGGCGGTAGCATTAACATCATGTATGCGGATACGATGCGCAAGTTGGGCATCTCGGAGAACATGCTCCAGGCTACGAGAACAACTTTCCATGGCATTATACCAGGCATTTCTTGTGAGCCCATAGGCAAAGTCCGGGTCGACGTGCTATTCCGCACAAGGGATAACTGCCGAACTGAAAATCTGGAGTTTGAGGTGGTAAATTTGGAAAGTGCGTATCACGCGTTACTCGGAAGACCAGCATTGAACAAGTTCATGGCAAGCTGCCACATCAGTTATCTGAAGATGAAGTTGCCCGGGCCAAATGGAGTGATTACCATTGCTAGAGATTTCCGACGTTCCATTGAGTGTGCTTCAGCCGGGTCAAACCTAGCCGAGTCACTCGTGATTGCGCAAGAGAAAAGAAAAATCCAAGAGGTGGCGGCATTAGCTCAGTCCGCGCAGCAGTATATGTCGGCGTTGAGTAACCCGCATGGCAGCGTTTCATTCCAATCCGCAAAGGACACCAAGAAGGTTCCAGTTGATGACATGTTCCCGGAGCACACCGTAACAATTGGTGCCGGGTTAACTGACAAATAGGAAAGCGAGCTCGTCATCTTCCTCCGTGAGAATCGGGATATTTTTGCTTGGTCTACACAGGACTTGCAAGGTGTTCCGAGGGAGTTGGCCAAGCACTCTTTGAACGTAAGACCTGGAGCAAGGCCGGTGAAGCAACCTCTCCGCCGCTTCGCCGAGGATAGGAGAAAAGTCATTGGAGACGAGATAGCTCGGTTACTAGCAGCAAGATTTATCATGGAGGTACTGTATCCGGATTGGCTCTCTAATCCGGTGCTGGTAGAGAAGAAGAAGGATGATCCGGACGTAGCAGTGGTTTGGCGTATGTGTATCGATTACACGAACCTGAACAAGGCGTGTCCAAAAGATCCATTTCCACTACCGAGGATAGATCAGGTTATAGACTCAACCGCGGGATGTGAACTGTTGTCATTCATTGATGCATATTCTGGTTTCCACCAGATACCTCTGAAAGCTGGATGATCAAATAAAGACTGCGTTTATTACCCCGTACGGGGCTTATTGCTATCACACTATGCCGTTTGGTTTGCATAATGCAGGTGCAACGTACCAAAGATGTATGCAAAAATGTTTGCACGACCAAATAGGTCAAAACGTACAAGTATACGTGGATGATGTGGTTATCAAGACCAAGGAAAGCAAAACGCTCCTTGACGACATCAGGCAAACATTCGCGAACTTGAGAAGGTTCCGGATGAAGCTTAATCCAGAAAAATGTACCTTCGGTGTCCCGGCTGGAAAATTACTCGGATTTCTCGTCTCCAGCCGAGGTATCAAGGTTAATCCAACTAAGATTCGTGCCATTGAGCGAATGGAGCTGCCGAAGTGTCTTAACGATGTCCAGAAGTTCACTGGGTGCCTGGCATCGTTGAGTCAGTTTGTATGTCGGTTGGGAGAAAAGGCACTGCCTCTCTACCAACTCATGAAAAAGCCGGATAAGTTCGTTTGGACACCACAGGCCGATGAAGCCTTTGCCCACTTAAAAAAGATGTTGGCCACTGCGCCAGTGTTAGCCTCTTCACTATCAAAGGAGCCAATGTTGCTCTACATAGCCGCAACCAACCGAGTTGTAAGTGCAGTGATTGTAGTGGAGCGTAATGAAGAGGGTAAGTCGGTGCAGAGGCCAGTATATTACTTGAGTGAGGTATTGTCTGCCTCAAAATAGAACTACCCGCATTTTCAAAAGGTGGCACATGGTGTCTATATGGCGGCAAAGAAGTTAAAGCATTACTTTGAGGAGCACCCCATCAAAGTAATATGTGAAGCTCCCATATCTGAGATAATGGGTAACAAGGACGCGAGCGGCAGAATTGCAAAATGGGCAATTGAGTTGGCCCCTTATGCGCCCCAATACGACAGAAGAGAAGCGATCAAGTCCTAGGCTGTGGCGGACTTTTTTGTGGATTGGGCCGAGGTACAATACGAACCACCGCCACCAGATCCGAACTACTGGAGGATGCACTTTGACGGGTCGAAAACCAAAACCGGATTAGGCGCCGGGGTTGTGCTTACCTCGCCAAAGAAGGACCAACTAAAATACGTATTGCAGATCCATTTCGTGGCGTTGAACAATGTCGCTGAGTACGAGGCTCTTGTGCATGGGCTCAAAGTGGCAAAAGAGATTGGCATACGTCGGATAATATGCTTTGGCGACTCGGATTTGGTGGTGCAGCAAGTGTCCGGAGTGTGGGACGCCCTGGATCCGAACATGGCACTATACAAATTTCACGTGCAGAAGATATCTGGTTACTTCGAGGGGTGTGAATTTCACCATGTACCCCGAGTGGAAAACGAGGCTGCCGACATGCTGTCAAAGCTCAGATCGACCCGACAGGCAATTCCACCGGGTGTGGCATTGGAACACCTCAGAAAACCATCTATCAGGTCGTCCCTAGGAACCGACTCGATCTATGTCCCGGAAAATATGGAATCCGGAGCTGAGCCCATGGACATTGACACGGGAGGTAGTACGCGAGACCCGGGGACTGCATCAACCAACCCGGGGACTGCCTCAGAAAACCCGGGGACTACCTCGCTTGACCCGGGGACTGCTCAGCGTGATCTGGCTGAAGTTATGCCGGTAGATCAGATGGAAATTGATGAGGACGTATTCCCTCCACGAGCGATACCAGCTTGGGCACTGCCTATATTCCAATTCCTGAAAGACGAAACGTTACCCGCTGAGGAGGTGTTAGCCAGGCAAACTCAGAGGAGAGCAAAAGCATACACGATTATCAATTCCGAGCTGTACAAATGGAGTGTAACCAACATCCTCCAGCGATGCGTTGACCCGGAAGAAGGACTTGACATCCTCCGAGATATACACCAAGGAGAATGCGGGCATCATGCCTCATCCCGAGCCTTAGTGGCAAAAGCATTCTGGCATGGATTCTACTGGCCAAGTGCCTTAGAACAAGCAGAAGATCTGGTGAGAAAATGCAATGGTTGTCAAAGGTACGCCACCAAGACACATATGCCAATGTCGGATCTCAAGACCATACCAATTACGTGGCCATTTGATGTATGGTGCTTGGATATGGTTGGCCCGTTCAAACCAGCAAGAGGAAACATGACACACATTTTGGTCATGGTGGACAAGTTTACAAAATGGATTGAACTGAAACCTATAAGAAAATGTGATGGAGCTACGGCCGTGACATTTCTCAAAGACATCATCTTGAGATACGGTTATCCACACAGTATTATAACTGATAATGGAACAAATTTTGCGGAAGGAGCATTTGCACGCTTCTGCCGAGACAAGAAGATCCGACTCGATGTAGCCTCGGTAGCCCACCCCGCATCGAACGGACAAGTGGAAAGATCCAACGGGTTAGTATTATCCGGGATAAAACCCCGGCTCATTGAGCCGCTGCAAAGATCAGCGGGGTGCTGGATAGAAGAACTACCAGCGGTACTCTGGAGTTTAAGAACAACTCTGAATCGATCAACAGGCTATACGCCATTTTTCTGGTATATGGGGCAGAAGCTGTATTACCAGCCGACATAGAGCATGATTCGCCTAGGGTCACCCAATACACAGAAGCCGAAGTGCAAGAAGCCCGGCAAAATGATGTTGATCTGCTAGAAGAAGCGAGAGAACTGGCACTGTCCAGATCCGCCATATATCAGCAAAATCTCCGACGCTACCATAGCCGAAAAGTGTGCCCCCGAGTCTTTCGGGAAGGCGATCTGGTGCTCCGGTTGGTACAACGTACTACTGGTATGCATAAATTATCCCCCCCATGGGAAGGGCCATTCATTGTCAGCAAAGCATTGCACAATGATTCTTACTATCTTATAGATGCAAAGCCACGGGAAAAGAACAAGGCGGACAGGTCCGGAGAGGAATCTAAGCGACCGTGGAATGTAGCACTACTTCGTCCCTTCTACACTTAGCTAAGAAGTGTATGTATCCGAGTCGTCTCATATGTCGGTATGTATGTTGGCAATGAGCTTGTCAATGAAATAGCATCGCCTCGAGCAGTAACTCGGGGACTGCCTTAATAATGTTTGTTGTTACTTCTTATGCGGTAGCTGGAATAAGTCGTTCTACTTAACCCGGATTAGTAATGTGTGAGCACCAAAAACCCAACTCTTCGACTTGCTGCTGTCCAACAAGAATTGGCTTCATGGCAAGCAAGAGAACAAGTTTGGAATTGCGTAGCACATGAAAAACGACTAAGGAAATGAATTTATTCGAGCTAACGTTTGTTTTTCGGACTAACCCTGTATTTATTTTCAAGTTATTATGCTGAGTTATTTTTAGCTAAGCCTAAAAGTTTCTAAGTATTGTTAAAACAATTTTTGAAGCTCGGATTCGTAAGTCATAAAACCGAATCAAGGTAGACACGGACCGAGCCAGAGGATTGGACGAACAAGAAAATGAAACTCGGGGACTACGCCCAAGTTAATCCGGCATAGAAACATAGTAGCAAAATATCACATATACATCATACAATTGCACCCGGCATACCGGGGATCTGATAAATTTTCAAGTTTTTTGAACTAAGGAGTAGCAGGAGGAGGAAGTTTGGTGTCGTCGTTGCTATCTTCAATATCTGAGGCATCATCTTCTCCGCCCTCATCCGACCCATCTTCAACGTTCTCAACGTGCTCGTCCCCAGCGGATTCTAGGAAGCTCGGTCCTTCAACCCAGTCATGGATAGGAGAATATTTGACGAGGTTGTAGGTGCAAGCCTGGCGCCGAGCTACCCACTCCGGATCATCGGTCCATCTGGATCTGGTGCGCCAGCGTGTAAGGAGGCTGAGGTCGATCTTCTTGTACCATGTGAAAATATGGTGAAGGATAGTATCAGCTGCAGCGCGCCCAGCGGACTCCCTCCAGAGATCGAGCTGGGTCTCAGTCTCCATTAGCTTCTCGACGAGAATCGCGGTGGTCTCCGGGCTACTCTCTCCGGGCCAGAACATGTTGAAAATGCGAACTGCAACGTTGAGGATATCCTTGCCGTAATTCTTGATGATCTCCACGCGAGATGACAGGCTGACCAGCAGGTCCTCCATGTCGTAAGGAACCTCCTTACCGGCAGGAGCGACAAGAGTACCCCTCGCTTGGCGAGAATCTGCAACTGCTGCACTTGCAATAGTGATGCTCTCAGGAAATTTGCCTAGAAGCCACACAAGGGAAGAAGGTAAAGAGAAGACATATGGAACAACCCGGAAAAGTAGGTCAGAAGGAACTTACGTGATATGTGGCTAAGGATCCGGGTTAACTCCTTAATGCAGTCATCGCGTCTCTTGCGAAGTTGCTCAAGCTCAGCGTTTGCCGACCCAAGTTGGATGTCGGATTCTTTAAGTAGGTCCTGGTCCTTGGAGATCTGGAGAGTAAGGCGCTCACGCTCTTCTGTGAAGTTCTGGCCAATCTTTTGGAGCTTGGTTTGGTGTTGGGCCTTCATCTTCTCCATCTCAGCCTTGAGCTTGGCAATCTCGTTGTCCTTAGTCCGGAGGAGAGCGAGCTCATCATCCTTTTTCTTCAGCTCGGCTTGATGTTGTCCTGCTTGTTCGAGAAAATGCAGCATCATATCAGGCACGGGCACACTATCCTCAAGCGATGCTGAAATAGTATGTCGACCCGGCAGAGCCGAGGAGTGAATGTTTGCCGAGCCAAGGAGAAGAGGAAATGGAAAACACTATGAGGTCAGACAAAGAGGACATACCTCGGATTTCCTCCAAGTTCTTCCGCATGATCTTGTTCTCAGCCTCCACCCCAGCTACAGAAACCGAATGAGGAGATTAGTTCGGCAGAAGAAGGTGAAGAAAAACGGAGAAGTGCCGAGGGAAAAAATTACCCCTCTTTTCATGTTCTGCAATAAGTGTAACATGTTTTACGCGTAGCATCTTGTGGGTATCCAGCAGGCGTTGGAATTCAGCGCTCCGGTGATTGGTGGTTACCTGAAAAAAAGTACAGAAGTGTAAAATTAGCTTGGTACATATTCGAAGTGTACAAGATCAGGGCCAAGTGGAACTTAACCCGGCTCTAGGTGTGTGCATATTCGAAGTGTACAAGATCCGGGCCAAGTGGAACTTAACCCGGCTCTAGGTGTGTGCATATTCGAAGTGTACAAGATCCGGGCCAAGTGGAACTTAACCCGGCTCTAGGTGTGTGCATATTCGAAGTGTACAAGATCCGGGCCAAGTGGAACTTAACCCGGCTCTAGGTGTGTGCATATTTGAAGTGTACAAGATCCGGGCCAAGTGGAACTTAACCCGGCTATAGGTGTGTGCATATTCGAAGTGTACAAGATCCGGGCCAAGTGGAACTTAACCCGGCTCTAGGTGTGTGCATATTCGAAGTTCACATGGAGCTACGTTAGTTTTCTAATGAGCATCCGGCCGAGTAACAAGCTACTCCACCGGAGGCTCGGGGACTAATGGTTATTATCTACAGCATGTAAAGGAGAAACGACATACCTCCATCATTCGCCCCGCGAGGTTAATTGCCTTAGCGGCGGTATTCATCTGGGCAGAAAATTCTCTGGGGCCGAACTTTTTCGGGAGATCGTCGTTGTGGACGAACTCCGCCTTATTCTAGTTCATGACGAACTCAATAGGACTCGGAGGGTACCGCTCACCGGTGGGCATATGAGGTGCCACCAAGCCCTTTGCGTGCGCTTCTTTCCTCTCAACCAAGGCAAGGGCTGGGCTGGTCTGCAGAACCATCTGTTGCGCGTCAGTTGGCTCGGCAAGAACATCCTTCGCTGCTGGAGCTTTCTTGGGAAGCATCGACGATAGGGTTCGCTGCCCAGCCTCGACGGATGCTGACTTGGTAGTATCCGGAGCCTTTTTGCCCTTAGCTTGCTGGGAAGAAGTAACTGTGGTGGATTTCCCCTTAGAAGCTTCTGGAGTAGTTCCTCGCCGAGGCTGAGATGACTCGGACGAGGCGGAAGAACTTGGCACTGGAGCTCTTGTAGCTGGACTTGGAGCTGTTGTTGGTTTTCTTAGGGCCGGAACAGGTGCTGGAGCTGGTTCGGTCACTGGTACTGGAACTCCTGCTGGTGCTGGTGTTGAGATAGACTCGGTGGCTGTTGGTTGTTGCGATGCCAAAGTGGTGGGCGCCGTCACCTCGGCTGGACCGACCCATCCCGCTCAGAGGTCGCTTTCCTCTCGACGAGGAAGTGCGGAACCCGGAGCAGCCGCAGAACCCTCTGGAATAGGGCTCAGCGGATGTGACTCGTCGTCACGAGGAGGAGAAGGGCCAGATCAAAGCAGTGAAGATATGCTTGATCCGCTCTGAGGGACCTCCACCGGAGGCCTGAAGAAGAGAATAATGTCAAAAGAGAAATTACCACGATGCAAGGAGAAGTGAGTTACACAACGAAAAATGACTTACGCATCCGAGGTTTCGGCCTCCTTGGGTTTCCGGGCCCTTCGTGCCGGGGCTTTGCCTGCCGGTTTGGAGGCAGTCTTGTCTCCGGCCTTCTTTCGCCTTTTTGTGGGCTGAGAAGGTTCGGAGGAAGAACTTGATGCGGCTCCGCGCTTCTTCTTCGAAACCACCGGAACCGGCTCGCCCGTAGCAAGTGGAGGATCCTCGTGGATATGCCCACCGGGGTTAGCTGATGCCGGAAGGGCAAAAGAAAGAGGGACAGCCTCAACAGGTTCAATCACGTCGACATCCGAGTCATCCTCATCATCGGGCCAATCTCTAAGAGAAGAGAATTTACCGCTGGGTCGTTTGGTAGCGTCAGTCATAGGGAGAAACATCTCCTGGTCCGGTTCCTCCTCATCCGGGATTTCTCGGTCCGGCCCACTTAAGGGTCGGATCCGTACCATCCTCGAGAGTTTGCTAAAGGAACAACTGAAAAAAAAGCATGAAGAACAGAGTCAAAAACACAACAAAAACCGACACATACTTGATCCGAAATAAGTTTGCCCCGCGAAGCTTACCGCGGGAGGGAGCCTGTCACGACAGAAGTGCTCAATTCCCCAAGTCCATTCGGCGGAGAAATCCCTGTGGGTGGTGAAAAGAGCCTTAACCCGGTGAAAAATCTCTGTGTTGCTCAACTCGAAGGAAGTGGTCCGGTTGGGGTCGCGGCCGAAACTCATGTGGCACAACTTGTGGGTGCGCTTCTGGAGGGGAGAGATTCGGTTGCGAACGAACGTGATCATAGCATCCTCGTTTCTTTAGCTCCACGAACCTCTTGTTAACTTGGTTGGCCAGAGATGTGGGCTTCTTGGAGACCTCCTCCCAGAATTCCGGGTCAGGTGGACCCGGAGCGTAGGGCAGCAACCGAATCAAATCTTCAGTGCCCGCATTCCGGACATAGAAGAAGGTCCGGGCCCATCCTTTGCAGGAGTCAAGTCCGGTAACCCGGGGGAAAATAGAAAGTCTCCGGGGTGAGATGGAGGCAGCTCCGAATTGGGTGAGCTGCTTATCCTCCGACTCTACTTGGATGTTGGGGATGACGTTGCGACGAAGGCCGAAAAACCGGATCCACAGCTCCTTCGTGGGCCACAGTCCGGTGTAGCCTTCGATCGTAGAAGCAAAGGCAGAGAGAGGTGATAGCGTTGGCTGGGAGATGGTGCGGCTGCAAGTGGTAGGTGCAAAGCCAGTCCCGGAAGAAATCGCTCACCGGCAGACCAAATCCCCATTGGAAGTGGGAAAGGAACACAACGAACTCACCCGGATTGGGTGAAGGGGCCAGTTCGACGGAGGGGAGACGAGCGGCGACGCCGGCAGGAATGTGTCTAGTCCGGTAGAGCCAGTCAAGGTCATCTTGACAAACCCAGGATCCAGCCCACGCACCACGGTCTGCCACGGCGGCGTCCTCCTCCATTTCCTGCTCGGCGACGACGAGCTCCTCCTCCGTCATCTCGTATTCACTACCCTCGCTGGCGCTAGCGGCGGCGGGGATCTGAGGCCTGGATTGGCGAGGACCCGTGGCGAGGAAATCGCGCAGCGGTGGCTGCGACGTAGAGGCACGGGGAAAAGCACGGCGGCGGCGCTGCTGCTAGAAGCACTGGCGGCGGCGCGGTCGCTAGGAAGACGAAGGAGAAGAACAATGAGCAGAGGGGCACAGAAGTGGGAAAATGCTAAGGGGTGCGCCCCTCCGCTACTTAACCACCCCATGAGAGGGTGAGTGGGATCGGGCTATGCCAACGAGCCACATGGTGTGGCTGTGTATCACACGCCTCAACCAATCAGAGAAGAGCCACACGGAGGGCCACAGAGCAGAAGCAATCCCGTGACGTGATGCACTGATGCAGTAAACGAGGAGGCATGCGTGACGTGACCCTCGCACAGTGATAACTGACAATTACTGCGACGGTTACTGTATAGGCCCTTAAAATAAGACGAGGTAATGATTAGCCTCCACGTGGGCTGGCGTACGAGAGAAGGTAACAAGGCCCGGATTAAACCATGGTAACCATGGGATCCGAGCCAAAGTGGTAACCCGGCCGGCAAGTGAAAACTTGGAATGTGCGAAGGGAACGTAAATCCATATAATCCGAGATAAAAAGCTAACTTGGAAATAACATCCAAGGCTCGAACATGAATGAACCTGATGTGGCCTTAGCGGCCAAGGCAGCTAAGACCGCACCAGCTTCGGGGACTAATGTTGGGGGGATAACCTCGGGTAGGGTCACTCCGGGGTATAGAGGCCGACTTAGCCAAGGTTTGGCAGGGTCAAAGCGGATGCTGGCCGGGTCACCTCGAGGCAGGCCGGATCACGGAGTAACCCGGACCAGGGGGGTCGCCTAACATTGTCTCGGCCGACTTAAGGAGTAAGTCGGAAGTGCTTGTCTAACTTATATGCAGGAACAGGTATGGCCGGATCTACTATGATCCGGGTCCCCGCTTAGCTTCTGGGAGAAGGAAGGAATCTCTCTGGTCAAAAAGAAGGTCTGATACGCACTGCATGAGCGAAGCAAGCAAGGGCAGGACCACCGGGTCATGGCCGACAAGGGTGACGACGCCCATGTCGGCTGACGCAGGCGCCGCAGAGGCTTACGTAGCTAAAGCATGTATGACGCGGGGGAAAAGCACCCCGGTCGGTTTACCACTTTGAGAGGAGGCATATTCTTAGGAATATGCCTCCACGTATGCCCTAGGCAGGGACCGAGCCTCCTCAATATAAGGGGGGCTAGGGTTCCAGTAGAAGGGTTGAGCTCTACTTGGTTTTATGATTCCATAGTGACTAGTTGAGCCAAGGTTCTAGGGAAAAACAGTAGGCAAGAGTAAGAGAGCTCCTTCTTCCTCCTCTCGCCGATACAGCTCTAGGAGCACTTGTAATCTTGAAAGGAAATCAATACAAACTTCTGTGTGGAGAATCACTCCACTATCCCTCCCTGGATTCCCCTAGCGTGTATTAGTCCCCACCTTTAGCCTATCCATGGCATCTGCCGTGACACCACCACGACATTGACGATGTCCTTTAGCCGGAGCTTGATGGAGTTAGTGGAGAAGTTGTCCTGTGAAATTCGCATAGGATCCTTCTGGCTCTTGGAGTACTTGTGCATCATCTTGACACAGTGCTGCAGAGGTTGGATCCGCCTAGTGAACCAACACATGGCTAGGTCCAAGCCGGTTAGTCCTCCGGCTACGAGCCATTCGATCCGCCTTACGGTGCGATTGGCTTCGTCTTTGGATGGGGTTGCTGTCGAGGCCACCACCTCCGGCAGGCTTACGTCGTGCACCAGTTGCGACTTGAGGTACACCTTTTCTCCGGCTTGGGGAGAAGGGACCACCTCGTCGGCCGGTGCCGGCCGCCACGCCAGGCCCTCTATCGCAGGGAGGTTTCCCTCTGAGACCAACTCTTAGAGCTCTTCAGGAAGAAGCGTCGAGCCCCTCCACACTCCCTTATGGGAGTCCGAGTCTTCCTCTGTAGCATCTAGTGCCGCTCGTTTCTAGTCATCGCTGGTGGATTCCACCACGGCGGGCACAAGGACGATGACCCCCTCCGGTGGGACTGTCACTCCCTGAGAAGGCTTGACCGTAGCCTCAGGAGTTGTCGTCATTGAGGGAGCACTGCTGCTAGAGGCCATTGCACAGATGAAGGAGGACAAGGTGGAGAGAGGGCTCTGGTTAGGGTTTTTCATCGAAGAGCTCGAATGGTCGTGCGGCACGAGGAAGAAGAAGGTGCGGGAGAAGAATGCAGGTGGAGGAAAAATATCCTAACCATAGTAAATATATAGACCCCAGCATCAAGATTCGTGCATAAGGATCTGACGGTAACAGCGTTGACAACGTGTGCCAGCACGTGTGCGGTAATTTCGCCATGTCCCTCGCTTTGCCGCTTGAATGTTTTGGATTTTGCGCGCGTGAAAATAGCTAATGATTAATTTACTGCCTTATGTGAGTTTCGAGGTAGCGTAGGCTGCGGCCTACGTCATCTTCTGAATGTTGCAGTGGATTAGTCACATCTGAAGATTCTATCGAAGACGGAAGGTATCCGGCTCTAGAAACAAAGACGTAAAGAATCTTCGTCTTACATTTGGAAGATGGAGAGGATTTCAAGTTTCATTGGGAGACCTTTGAGATATTGCTTGACGAATTTCCGGCATCACCTAGACGGAGCATTCAAAATCTAAAGGCAAGACGGCGCAAGATCTCGAAGTACTCTGGGGGCTACTGTTGGGGATATGCTAAATGGGTATCACCATAGCACGTCTCTAATCCGGCTAAACCGGATGGCCCGCAGTTGGTAGCAAGGCCTATGGCCTGCTGGGCGGCCCAGTTAGATGGATCCAGAAGGGAGGCCCATGCTGGATAAAGCTGCGTGGGAATCATTCGACATACTCGGAGCCTTGGAGTACAAGACACGAAGACTAGTTAGTATTAGTGTAGGACTCTATGACCTATCCGGCAAGGACTTTTCCCTGTAACCCTAGGTTCTGGCGCCTTTATAAGCCGGGCCTATGGGAGCCTTTAGGGCATGATTGATATCACCTCGCATAGCGAACCAATCCCTGTAACTCGGCGTATTGCCATTATAGTGATTTATAGAAGGAGTAGAGTTCCGCCACCATTGTGGGACTTGAACCTGGGTAAACTGTGTTACCACGTACCCGTCAACTCACCGCCTTCCCCCACCTCTGTAAACACGCTCTGTGAGGACCCCTCCATGGCGTATTCGTCGGCAATATCATGACAGTCGGATAATCCGCTCTCCCGCGGGATTTTGGCGAAGGCAACCAAGACGCGTCATGCGGGAAGGGGCCCGGACTTTTAGTCCGGATTGTCTGAGCTACGGCCGGATGTTTGCCCTGGCCGGATAATCCGGCCCCCACTTAGGCCGGATAATCCGGCCCCCAAATCGCCCAACGATAGCTTTTCGAGTGGGGCTATAAATAGCCCCTTAGATCCCCATTTTAGCTCTCTTGGATCCTACGAAAAAGCTCTACCCAGTTCATATCGATTCAAGCGCAATGTCCATCTTCAACCACTCAAAGGCTCTGTGCTTTGGGGAATCAAAGGAGGAGACTTTGATCTACATCGTCATCCATCAAGATCCTCACTTCCCCTCCATCCACTTGGAGGATTCTTGATCTAGTATTTCTTGCAAATATCTAGATCTTAATTTTGATTATTGATTAACTTTGTCTTGTGACAACTTGTTGTCATCACGGGATCCAATTGAGTTGTGGATGCGTGTCCTGCTAGTGTTGTAAATGCACCGGTATCCGTCTAGAAGGGTACCACATAGTGAAAGGTGGATCAGGCCTTTGGTGGCGAGATTCATCGGAGAACAGGGTGATGCATTTTGTAGCGTGGTGGTCTTAGTACCGCCCACCCCTCTAACGCAGACGTAATTCCCTTAACAAGGAAGAAATTGCGGTAAAACAAATCATGTGTCTCCGTATGATTCACTATGGTTACCTCGTTTCTCACTCCTCGTCTTTACTCGCTTAGTAGTTAGGTTGACATATAGGAAAATTCTTATTAGTTGCATATCTAGAGAATTTGTCTTTGTGTTAAGACTAATATTGAAAAAAAAATTTGGAGTAGCACCTATTCCCCCTCTAGGTACTCATACGATCCATTTCAACACTAAGCCACATAGACAAGCTACAAAACTCACATGAACGAGCTAGACGGTGTGCGACAACATTCTGCTCACGCCCAACATGATAGAAAGTACAACTAGAGAAAGCATTTGCCAACGTCTTGATGTCATGGGTAATCGAATCGCGTGACCGAGCGGTCGATGCCACCAGTCTTGATTCGCTGCAGAACAGCAATCATCAGACCATACATACCTTCATCTTGAGCCTGGGTAAGGGTAAGTTGAAACATTAGGCATGTTGTCACCCACGCTAGCCAACAACAGACTTGTATCATCCCGAGCTATGACTCCATCCCCATCCTACCTAGCATCAACATTGAGTCGGATCAATCCAGCCGGCGGTAGGGACCCAAAAACTCTTCGGCAGGTTTCACACCTTAGACTGGCAATGGGCTTGGTAAGAGATGAATTCAACATAAGCCTTGATCTTCACACAAAACCGGGAGGGTTGACAGAGCCAGCTTCTTCCCTCAATTTGTTGCAAGCATCACAAAAATGCCAAAATTTCATGGCTAAAGATATTGAGAAGGTGGCCGGGGCTTACAACAAAAGAGTTTGTCTTAAGAATTTCCAAGTTGACGATCTGATCTAGAAGACCAGATTACCAGTCGGCTCACGAAGTTGTAAATTTGGAAAATGGTCGTCTAGTTGAGAAGAACCTTTACAAATCACAAGATTAATGCGTGATTACACATATCTGGTGGAAACACTGAAGAGAGGTTTACTTCCTCGAGTTCTTAATAGATGGTACCTGAAGAAATTCCACCCGAACGTGTGACAGTCATTTGACTAACACAAGGAAACAACCGGTATACGTATATCACCCTCAAGAGAAAAATAGCCGATGAACCAAAGCATCGCCCTTAGCTGATTATACGGAGTATTTCCCAGCACGGAAGCTTTGTCAGGAAACATGGGCATCTGTTAGCACCTATTTTGGGCCATTAGTCGATGGCTTAGCAGAATCAGGAAAAGGTAAGTCGCAAATGGATGCGTTTGGCTGCTTGCAGGGACTTCGTCGGTGTAAACATAGAGACTAAAAGATACTCAGGTATGAAGGAATGTTCGGAGGTTTGGGCTCAAATGGAAGTGATTTATGCAACATCTAAACGCCGGATCAAAAGCGGTTGCACTAGTTATGCCCAAAAGACCATAATATATCTAGAAATAAGCTTTAAGACCATGAAAATTACGCCAACACAGAAGGAAGGTAGACTCAACAAGAGTTCACTCGTACGATTGGAGTCCGGATCTAGTATGAAGCCCACAGTAGTTGCCTAATTTAAAGATATTCTTTCCCATTATGTAATCCGCAATGTACACGTGTATTAGTCTCCTAGGCTGCACGGAAAGACCAACTTGTTGAAAATATGCCCTAAAAACAAATAATAATATAGATTATTAACATATTTCATTAAGTTTATAAATATGTTTTATATCATGCTATAACTTTTGATAGGAACATCAATACATATATGATATGCAAACCACTAGAGTCCCTAGTGATCCTCTAGATCTAGTTTATTGGTCAATCGATGATCGAAGTTTTCCTATCATGAACATTTATATCAATTGATAATGGAATCATTTCATTAGGTGAATAAAAATGATGGACATACCCAATACAGGAATTGTAACACAATCAAATCATGAAGTTCACCGTTACAATGACTAGGAAACCTAGTAAATAATTCCTTAGACCGTGAGACCATATTTAATCACTGTCATCCGAGAGTGCCTTGATTGCATCAAACGTCACTCGGTAAAACGGTGATTATAGAGGTGTCTTTAAGTATTGAGAAGGGCATGTAGAGACATATGTGTTAAGAGCGGGATTTGTTCTTCCGCATGACGGAGAGATACTCTAGGCCCACTCGAAGACATGCATCCATAAAGCTACAGCGTGTGACCAGGAAATGGCATAGCTCGAAATGAGTAAAGTTGTACTTGTCGGTAATGAGATTGAACTCGACATAACAATGTCGTTGATCAGGTCTCGGACAAATAAATTATCAAAGTAACAAATGGAATATGACTCTATGTTTAATGGTTCAATGACAAAGATTCTCGTGAAATGCATAGGGGTCATTATGGGCATCCAGGTTCCGCTGATGATCATTAGACCGAGAGGGGTCTCGACCAATGTCTGGAGTGTTTCTGAACAGTTAGGGTAGCACACTTAATGGTAAAATACCACCTTCTGCGTTCACTTGATCATATGCCATATTTATAATTTGGGACTTTATAATTTGCTACCTACTTTTTTAAGAAATAATTCTTTTCTATAAAACTTAGTACAAAGATAGACGCTCACAAATACGTACAAACACTGATCCTATAAACGCATGAATCGTACACTCTACCCTATGAGCACCTCCCAAAGACTTGCTACTGTGCTAATATATCACCTTTCCAACACTTAAGAAGATTATTCTAAAAAAAACACTTAATAAGAAGATTTAAAACACGATGGTGGAATGTTTAAAAAAAAAACACGATGGTGTAACATCACATTTGGAAAGGACACCCCTGTAGGCCACGAGCAGGCTAGAAGTTCGTCCGATACAAGAACTTTGGAAAAAAGAAAAAAAATACTAAGAAAAAAGAATCAGCTCTCACTCCCGCAATCTCTCACCTAGCGCCGGCGCCGCCCCTACCGCCGACACCAGCACAGCGTTCAGCCCGTCTGCGGCCATCTCTCCCGACCTCCGCCGCCTCTCCCTGCGACCTCCGCCGTTCGTTCCTGTACCGACCTCCGCCGAGATCGTTCGCCGCAGGCCCTAGCTCTGCCCTGCGACCGGCTGCGGCGCTCCGACACGGCGCTGGGAGAAACAGTGAGCACCCATAATTTCTCCGTTGTTTCACAATAGTACTACATACATTCCATCACTCAGATCTCTTAGGGAATTTCAGCTGTTCACCACATCCTCTGTTCCTCTTTCGCTTGTAGGAACCCTAGCTGAGGGAATTTCAGTTGTTCATCGTTCACCTGTATACTGAAGCATGAGATGCTGCCCGTCCTCGCTGACTCCGGCACCCGCGCTCGAAGACGAGAATATCCTCCATGAGATCCTCCTTCGCCTCCCTCCGCAGCCATCCTCGCTCCCCCGCGCCTCCCTCGTTTGCAAGCTCTGGCGCAGCATCCTCTCCGACACCCAATTCCTCAAACGCTTCCGTGAGCACCACCGTGAACCTCCTCTGCTCGGTTTCTTCACAGGGCATATTGGCGTGGAACCCGTCTTTACTTCCGTCCTAGACTCGCCCGACCGTATCCCTCCTGCCCGCTTCTCGCTGCCGCAGAGCCACCGCCCCAGCCATCACTGGCTCTTCATGGGCTGCCGCCATGGCCTCGCCGTCCTGATCAATGAGTATGAGCACGTGGTTGTCGTGTGGGATCCTCTCACTGGCCAGAAGCACCGTGTGCCTTTTCCGCGGGGGCTCTGCAACAATGAAAGGGGTAGTGGCTGGCGCTGGCATGCCGCGGTGATGTGCGCCGCCGCCGAGGATGGGCACGTGCATGGTGATTGCTTCTGGAGCCCGTTTAAATTGGTGTTGGCGTGCGGCGGATACTCGCAGGCTTTCGCTTGTCTCTACGAATCTATCTCTGGTGTATGGGGAAATATTGTCTCAACGGCGACTACTCCTGTGATTCATCCACTAAGGCCCAGCGTCCTCATTGGAAATGAACTTTACTGGTTGTTTTCTGATGGTGGCATCCTTGCGTTTAATATTGAAAGCCAGACTTTTGGTGTGATAGAGAGGCCAGAGACTACTCATCGTACTGGCTGCTGGTCCTGTCAGCCCTTACGGACAGATGACGGACTTGGCCTCGCAGTTATGTCGAAGCAGAGGATCCAATTCTGGGAGAGGAAATCAAACTATAATGGTGTTGTCGGATGGGTGCTGATGCAGAAATCCATTCGACTGGAGGGGATGTTTCCACAGAAAATGCCTAGGGACGACAAGTGGGTACTTCTAGTGGGGTATGATGAGGACACAAATGTGATTGTTCTATCTACAGGAATGGGCAAGTTCATGCTCCAACTTGATTCATTGCAAATCAAAAAGATCTCTGGAAAAAATGACAGTGAAAATCGCTTCATGGAATTTTATCCCTACACAAATTTTTATACTGCAGGTAATACCTCGCTATCTACATTGCACAAACAACAAAAATCCAATTAGTTTCCATTTGCTGACATCCATTCTGTTACTTTCGGTACTTGTTGCTTGATTGTGATGGACTAGATCTATAAGAATAAATTGGCTGTTTTTTTTTTGTTGGTGTGGTGACATCTGATACCTGAACAATTGGAAACTATCTGTTGCGTTTTCTCACTCAGTATTTTTCCTTGCAATATTATATTCATCGTGGTTGATCCTGATGTTGATCATCATTGAAAATAACGTGCATTTTTTTAATCATAACATAGTATTAGTTCATCAAATTTCAATAGTAGTAAGTAATGCTTATTTTAACACTGGGGTTCTCAGTCGGTCCATATTTTGTTTTGGACCATTGGGCATAACTGTTTGCACAATACTGATTGATTAACTGGTGTATGGGACTTCTGGGAATTGGGTGGAATTGGATGAATCTGAAACTGTGAACACATGAGATCTTCTAATGTGTTATGTTGGTTGAATAGTGTAATTTACGCTTTTGCTATGTGCTCACCTTCTTGCTCAGTTACTTAATTTATAAGATGACACTTGTATGGATTTAATATATTTCAACACAGGATGACAGTTGCATTCTTAAAAGGTCTATGAGTACCAGACTTTTGTATTTTCTACTCCACGAGCCTCTCATGCGCCCGTGATACAGAAAATAAATCTCAAATGACTTGATAATCTAGGAGGTTTAGTATTTTCCTCTGGTAAAGGCCGGTCTTTTAGTATGTACCATGATGATATGTACTTGGGTAGGGTAGCACAAAAATTGAGAACAATGTGAAATGAAAGGTTTGAAGGTTTGTAGTACAAGCTATAAACTAGGTGTGCTTCTATTGCTGGAATGATGTTAGTCTTGTCTAATAATGCTGATATGATTCATCTTTTGATATTGTTGTACGATCTCCAGAGTGTGTGTTGAGGTTTATATTTTTAGCCATTCGAAATTCTAAGAAATAGAATTTTCTTCAAGGAATTAGTACAAATTGGTTTTGACCGATGTATGCTAGAGTTCCTGATATGTGGAAGTGTCTATATGTTGTAGTGTCCATACATTTTGCATGATGTGGCGTGATGTAGCTGGCATAGAAATTGACCGCTCTATGTATGTAGGTTTTCCTGGCTTTGTACGCCGTGTCCTGCGAACTTCTCTGCATTATTGTTACCTAGTATCTTTGGACATCAGTGAATTTTGCATGTGTGGATCCTGACACGCTGGTTGCTTTGGTTAATTTGCACATTGGTCCACTGCATCGTGTGCATTCTGGATCTTTGCTCACATTTTTCTGTGCGACCTTTTCGATTTCGGTAGTTTATTCCTAGTGTAAAATTTGACGCAACTCGTCAGTGGAATATATTTCTTGTTTATCTTTCTTATCTTATTAATTATATATATTAATAATTCGCAAAACTCGAATGGAATAAAATCAGTTAATTGTTTTTCTATCAGCTGGCGATCCCACATGCAAGGGAGTTGATGAGATAAATTAGAGGGGCGTGGGTTAGCCTTTGATTTGAATTGTTAATGCTTAGTATATCTGGAATGTTGTACAATGGAATCAGTTTTATCTGTGTTTGTGTTGATGCCATTGTGAAATAGTCTTTTGGTTGCCACTTTGAAATTGAAACTTATTATGTTGATTTAATCAATCATTTTTTGTGGAAATAGCTACTCGATTGGCACATGTAGTTGTATTTAACTTGATAATAAACAAAATAATCATAATAGCATCTTTGTTCTGGAAGAATGTAGTACTATTAATATAATGTAATTGTAGTACTACTACGACGGAATGCTCATTTTTTTCACTAAATCTTAGCATATTTTGTTGTTTCCCATTTAGCATAACTGGAACAAATTCCTCGAGTAAAATTGTAGATGAATATCTTCTTGAACATCTAAACTATCATGAGCCCATAACATGTCCCTCATTACTTGGTATTTGTTTATTATACTTCTTCCTTGCACCTGACAATGTATGTGGGTTCATTCAGAAATTTCCAGCCTTGTAATAAAAGATAGTCTCTTATTCCCCTCGAGTCACATCTTACATAGATTATAACAGTTTGCCCATATGTCTCCGTATTGATTCATCTTTTCCATTGGTTTATTGGACTTCTTTTGCTTGTAGGTAGGGCCATTGCTGGTGGAGATGACCGAGCTGAAAATGTGAACAAGTAAGAACTGCTATGTGCTAATGTCTATTGAATATAATGTAAATTTATGCTCTTGCTCAATTACTTAGTTATTGAGATAATGTGTGCCATGGATTTTGATCAATAAACTGGATAGTTCTTGCATTCTCGAAAAGCCTATGGTTTAGATACCATGATCTTCTACCTAATATACTAGGTGTTCTTCTATTGCCGTGACAGTCTTAATTTTGTGTAATATAATGCTGAGATGGTTCTCTTTGCAGATTTATGTATGATCTCCAAAAAATGACTTGATGTTTTTTGTTGCGGTCATGCAAAATTTTGAGATATTACTTCATTCGCTTTTCAGCGAGTGGCTCGTATAAACTGGTTAGACTGATTCAGTTGATTGTTCTGCAGGTACCTAGACTTGACGGTCCACCAAGACACAAAAATGGCTCTTTGCTGTAGGTTCTTCCGCTTCTGTACGCTGTTGCTGCTCATGTGGCCGACGCTGAAACTGATGCTCTATGTAGGTTCTAGGTTCTTCCGTCTTGCGTGACATGTCCTGTGAAGTGGACTTGTAGGATTTAACAATCATGTAATTTGCTGACTTCTTTGTATCACTGATACCTAACTCTGTAGACATGAGTCTACTAGATAGTGGCTGGTGGAGTTGCTTCGGTTAATGCTTTGAACTGTTGAAACTGTACCAGGTTCAGAATAGTCGATGTTGTTGAACTGGTGCTGCTGCACTTGCCTACCGCAGTGCCATTGATTTGGGACCGCTGCTGCAAAACTATATGTTTCATGTAAAAACAGTTTTGCTGGGAGTTTTTGCATATGTGCTCTATGCATCAGCAACATCCAACAGCCTAGCTCATCAGAGCCTCGACTTGTCAGCGGAATATTATTCTTATTTATGTCGCTGGTCCATTAGCTAGTCGACTAGGTACGTGGTAAACCTCTTTTAGCATAGTTTTTTTAATCGCCTAGGTAGCTGCTGAAACCGCTTAGCATAGATCATGTAATCGCCTGCGTTAGCACTGAAGTAGTAGCTTTCTATTGATGAGTTGGTCATAGCTGCTCGTCGAAGCACTTTAATTGGCTCTAACAACTACTACCTCCCCTCCAAAAAGGAAGACATAAAATTCTTTTTTAAAGTCAAACAACATAAAATTTGACCATGTTTATAGACAAAATTATGAGCGACCATAATACAAAATTATGAGCGTTAGATAGGTCTTGCAATATTATGTCTATTTTACCTTGTAAATGTTGCTAATTTATTTTATAAAATTCAGTCAAACTTTACACCGTCCGGGTAAAAAAAAGCTTTACACCGTTTGACTTTAAAAAGAATTATACTCCTTGTTTTTGGAATGGAGGTACGATCAATAAGCTTTTCTTATCGTATTTCTTAACATAGGCTCAAATCGCCCTCCAAGCCACCAAACATATTTAAAAGACATGGATGTATCAACCATGTTGACGTACGGGAGATGTATCAACCATATTTAAAAACACGGGATCGTGAGATAGCTTCTCTATCAAAAAGTCAGAACACGGTCCTCCTCGTCCCTATCCTCACTTCTTTGGTGCGTCTATTATCATTGGAGAGCGTGTGGAGTTATGTGCCCGGTGGTGAAGGAACTATGTCTTGAGAGGCAATAATAAAGTTGTTATTATGTATTCCTTATATATGATAGATGTTTATTTTGCATGCTATAATTGTATTGATCGGAAACATCAATACATGTGTGTTTAATAAATAAAAAGGGTTCCTAGTTATGCCTCTCTTATAGACTAGCTTGTTGATTAACAAGATGATCAAGGTTTCCTGATCATGGACATTGGATGTTGTTAATAACAATGTCACAACATTTGTGAAATGATGCGATGAACATTCATTCGAAGTATAGCATTACGATCAAGTCATTATGTTTATATTTCTATAACATCATACGAAGTAATCTTTATCCTTAGACCATGAGATCATGTTAATTGCTAACACCTGAAGAGTATCTTGATAACATCAAACGTCACACCGTAACAGGGTGACTATAAAGATGGATTCAGTGCTACGAAGGTGTTATGTTGAGGCTCATGGATCAAGAGTGGAATTTGTCAATCCCGATGACGGATAGATATACTCTAGGCCCTCTCGGTGATATCACATTAAGATAGCTTGCAAGCAAGTGATGTGATCACTAGAATGTTATATCACGGGATCGAGAAAAGAGTGCATGTCGGTAACGAGATCAAACTAGGTATTTGGATACCGATGATCGAATCTTGGACATGTATTATATCATGAGACAAAGGGATTAAATTACAAGCGTTAAAGGTTCTCACGATCACAGAAGTCATCGTTGAATATGCAGGAGTCAGTATGGATCTCCAGATCCTGCTTCTGATTATTGATCTGAGAGGAGTCTCAATCATGTCTGTATTATTCGCGAACCATAAGGTGACACACTTAAGAGTTACCGGACACCATTTTGGAGCACATATGTTTCAGACGAAAGAATTACAAAGCGCAGGAATTGTTTTGATAGAAACCGGAATTGTTTCGGGTGAAATTGCAGAAAGTGGTTCTGCATGTGATATTGAAATATTGCAAGGGGTTATATGTGAATGTTTGTTAATTAAAGTAATTAAAAAAATTCTGAATAAATTTAATAAAAGAGTTTTATTAAATGAGAGAGCATTAAACTTAGAGAATTTTTTAATGCATTTAAAGTGGAGACTTTAAAAGGGAATGTGAAGAGGCATTTTAATGTGGAGGGGTTACCACCACATGAATGGGGAGGTGAGGGGTCACCCCCATGAGGTGCTGGCCATGGGGAGGGGCACCCCCCCTCCTCCTATAAAAGGCCCCCTCTTCCTCCTTCTTCCTCACACCTCCTCGTGAAGGATCTCTCTCCCCCTCTAAAATTATCCCCCCATGGTCTCGGATTAGCGAGATACATGTTTCCAGTGGCATTTCGTCTGGAAGGAGTTGTTGCTTTCGTTGGATCGCTGGAGCAAGGAGGTGGAGGTTGTCCGGTGGCTTGAACGTGTGTGCGGGTACGGATGCGCTGCTGATTTGCGGCGCTCGGACTTCCACGCGATCTTGAGATTGGCAAGTGTACGACTACATCAACCATGAGTTCCTACTCGTTAACAAAACTCGTTGTCTTCGAGGTTAAGTTCTCGATGGATGTGTGTCCACCCGTTTCTCTGTACCTAGTAGATAGATCTTGGCGTGTAGTTCTCATCGTAGGAATTTTTTTGTTTTCTATGCTGTGGACCCAACTGTGGTATCAGAGCCTGATCTATGCATAGGTGCTTTGCACGGGTAGTACACATATGTTTATATGTGGGCGATGATGATCATGTTATTGCATCTTCTATGTATTTTGGATATTGGTGGCATAGTGGGATGAAGCGGCCCGGACCAACCTTACATGTCATCGTACATGAGACCGGTTCCACGACTGACATGCAACTAGTTTTGCATAAGTGGTTGGCGGGTATCTGTCTCTCCTACTATAGTCAATATCTGATTTACAACGAGTTGCTAATAACTTGGTTATCCTCGTTGTGGTTCATGTTCGTAGGTAAGAACGGTTATATCTCCGAAAGCCCTAAGCCACGTAAAACTTGCAATTGATAAATTAGAGGCATCTAGTTTAGATCGTTGCTGAGCTAGTGTATTGATATGGTATTGTTGTAAGTAGATGTATGATAGATACTCTTACAACACATTCAAAGTGTAAGTTCCATACACCTTGGCCTCACACACAAAGGAATGATAGAGATCATACCACGATGCAAATGATAGAGATCAAATTCATGGATCATATCATCTCACTTTACACATTAGATGTTAGCATCTTATACTGCTAGTTTGGCGCTTTCTGTAGCATTGTAAGATGATCCCTCATTTAGATATCAAGATAAAAATGTGTTCTTCCTTAAGTATGCACCGTTCTGTGGATCGTGTTTCGAGACATCACGTGATGATCGGGTGTACTCGAATCTACGCTTTCATAGGAACGAGTGTAAGACAGTTTTACACACGTGAATACTAAGGTTCTTACTTGGCGAGCCTAGCATGTACAGACATGGCCTTGGAACACGGACCGAAAGGTTAAGCATGGGTCATATAGTTGATATGATGCCCATATAGATGCTCGCCTTTGAAGTTACATCAACTCACGTGATGATCGGACTTGGTGTAGTGGATTTGGTTCATGTAATCACCAAAAGGACACGAGGGATGTCGTTTTTGAGTGGGAGTTCATTAGTAATTTGGATTAGTTGAACTCACTCTATCATAAACTTAGTCTAAATAAACTATACAAATTCTGTTATAGATGGCACCACCTGCTTTTAATTTCAATGTGTTCATGGAGAAAGAGAAACTTGCTGCGAATGGTAGCAACTTCACCAACTAGGCTATGAATTTGAGGATTATCCTCAATGCTACACAAAAGCAATATGTGCTAGAGGCGCCACTAGGCCCCCCACCAGCTCCTGATTCCCCTGACGAGGAAAAGAATGTCTATATGACTCGTCAGGAGGACCACAACTTAGTTCATTGCGGCATACTATATGGGCTAGAGCCAGAACTTCGAAAGCGTTTCGAAAATGGCAATGCCTTTGATACCATGGGAGAATTGAAAATGATTTTCGATACCCATGCTGCCGTAAAGAGTTATAATGCTTCTGAAAAGTTCTTTAGCTGCATGATGGAGGAGAACAAATCTGTTAGTGAGCACGTACTCAAAATGTCTAGGTATGCCCATAAGCTTGTGTCCTTGGAAATAACGATTCCCATTGACTTAGGCATACATCGTGTTCTCCAATCTCTGCCACCTAGCTACAAGAGCTTCGTGATGAACTATAATATGCAGGGTGATACATTGCAAATGTATCTATAATTTTTGATGTTCTATGCTTGGTTTTATCCACTTTCTTGTGTTTTGTTCCAACTTTGGAGTACTTTTCATATGATTTCTTGGACTAACCTATTAACAAGAGCCACAGTGCCAGCTGCCTGTTTTCTGCTGTTTTTGGTTCCAGGAAAGTCAGAAAATGAATATTCTCGGAATTGGACGGGACAAAAGCCAAAGTGTCTATTTTTTCGGATGTCATCAAGTGCCAGAATACGAGACGGAGAGGGGCCAGGGGGCCACCACACCACCTGGCCGTGCGGCCAGGCCTGGCCCGCGCCAGGGGGTGGTGTGGCCGCTTCCGACACCCCCTCGGCCTCTCCTTCCGACTATATATTGCCCTTGGGACGTAAACCCTAAGTACCCGATCAAAAATCCACGAAAGAGTCTGTAGCCGCCGTCATCTCCATCCCTAGATTGGGAGGGATCTGAAGCTCTTTCCGGCACCCTGCCGGAGAGGGGAATTCACCCTGGAGGCCTTCTTCATCACCATGCAAGCCTCCGGTGTGATGCATGAGTAGTTCATCCTTGGACTATGGATCCATGTAGTAGCTAGATGGCTGGTTCTCCTCCTTTGTGCTTTCATGTCTAGATCTTGTGAGCTCCGTTCATGATCAAGATCACCTATTTGTAATTCTGCATGTTGTGTTTGCGGGGATCCGATGGATATTGAGATGCTATTTCAGATTGATTATTGATTTTATCATGTCTTTATTATTTGTGATCTTGCATGCTTTCCGTTGTTAGTAGCTATCTTGGCCAAGTAGATGCTAGCAACTCCAAGAGTTAGTATTTATGCTCGATAGTGGGTTCATGCCTCTGGTAATCTGGGGAAGTGACAGAAATCTCTAAGGTACTAGATGTGCTGTTGCTACTAGGGAGAAAACAACAATCCTTTGTTCATAGAATAATCGTATTGTTTACTTTACACGCAGTTCGTAAAGCAATAATCTGTTGCTTGCAACTTAATACTGGAGGGGGTTCGGATGATAACCTGAAGGTGGATTATTAGTCATAGATGCAGTTGGATGGCGGTCTATGTATAATGTTGTAATGCACAATCAAGTCTCAAAGGAGTCAAGATGACTAGTATATGCATGTATTGCTTTCTCGGTGTTTGTCAATTGCCCCGCTGTAATTTGTTCACCCAGCATGTTATCTATCTAAGGAGAGCCACCTCTAGTGAACTATGGATCTCGGTCCTTTTCTTTACATACAATCTACAACTGTTTACTTCTTTGTGTTTACTTTCTGCAAACTTTTACTTCTTTCCATTCGATACGTTTAATCCTTTGTTTTCCGCAAAACATGGTGCGATTGACAACCTCATCGCAAGTTGGGGACAAAGTTTTGTGGTTGTGTTGTGCGGGTCTCCACGTTGCTACTAGCACCGGTAGTGCGCCCTGCCAAAGCTCAGCTAGTAACACCTTTGGGGTGTTTCCTTGCTCCTACTGGTTCGATTAAACCTTGGTTTCATAACTGAGGGAAACTTGCTGCTGTGCTTATCATACCTTCCTCTTGGGGTTCCCAACGAGCTCTACATCAACCACGCACCAGCACTTTTCTAGGCGCCGTGCATTGAGCCATCACAGGGCATGAAGAAGTCTCTTCCCGAGCTTCTGTCAATGCTTAAGACTGCAGAAGTGGAGATTAGGAAAGAACATCAAGTGTTGATGATCAATAAGACCACCGGTTTCAAGAAGGACAAGAAAGGCAAGAACAAGGGAAAGAAGGGTGGCAAATCTGTTGCCACACCTGAAAAGAAACTCCGAGCTGGCCCTAAGTCTGACACCGAGTGTTACTATTGCAAGGGGACTGGCCATTGGAAGCGCAATTGCCCCAAGTATTTGGCGGACATGAAGTCCGGTAAGGCAAACAAAGGTATATGTGATATACATGTTATTGATGTGTACTTTACTAGTACTCGTAGTAGCACCTGGGTATTTGATACGAGATCGGCTGCTAATATATGTAACTCGGTTCAGGGACTGCGGAACAAGCGACAACTAGCAAGGGATGAGGTCAGGATGCGGGTCGGCAATGGATCAAGAGTTGATGTGATCGCCGTCGGGACGCTACCTCTCCATATGCCATCGGGATTAGTGATAAATCTAAATAATTGTTATTTGGTGCCTGCACTGAGCATGAACATTGTATCCGGATCGTGTTTGATGCAAAGTGGTTATTCCTTTAAATCTGAAAACAATGGTTGTTCGATTTATAAGAATGATATCTTTTATGGTCATGCACCTGTGTTGAATGGTTTATTTCTGTTAGATCTCAATAGTAATATTACGCATATTCATAATGTTAATGCTAAAAATATTAAACTTGATAATGATATATCTTCATATATGTGGCACTGCCGTCTAGGTCATATTGGCGTTAAATGCATGAAAAAACTCCATTCTGGTGGACTTTTGGAATCACTTGATTTTGAATCATTTGATACATGTGAGCCATGCCTTATTGCAAGATGACTAGAATGCCGTTTTCCGGTTCAATGGAACGGGCGACAGATTTCTTGGAAATCATACATACTGATGTGTGTGGACCAATGAGTGTTTCGGCGCGAGGTGGATATCGTTATTTTGTTACTTTCACGGATGATTTGAGTAGATATGGGTATATCTATTTGATGAAACACAAGTCTGAAACCTTTGAAAAGTTCAAGGAATTTCAGAATGAAGTGGAAAATCATCATAATAGAAAAATCAAATTTCTTCGGTCTGACCGTGGAGGTGAGTATCTAAGTTACGAGTTTAGCACACACATGAAAGAGTGTGGAATAGTTTTACGACTCACGCCTGCCGGAACACCACAACGTAATGGTGTGTCGAAACGTTGTAATTGTACTTTATTGGATATGGTTCGATCTATGATGTCTCTGACTGACTTGCCACTGTCATTTTGGGGTTATGCACTAGAAACAGCTGCATTCACTTTAAATCAGGCACCATCTAAATCCGTTGAAACGACACCGTATGAATTATGGTTTGGAAACAAACCTAAGCTGTCATTTCTTAAAGTTTGGGGATGCGATGTTTATGTGAAGAAACTTCAACCGGATAAACTCGAACCCAAAGCGGAAAAATGCGTCTTCATAGGATACCCTAAGGAAACGATTGGGTATACCTTCTATCATAGATCCGAGGGCAAGGTTTTTGTTGCCAAGAATGGATCCTTTCTTGAGAAAGAGTTTCTCGCGAAAGGTGTGAGTAGTCGGAAGGTAGAACTCGAAGAGGTTATTGAGCCTTCTCTTCATGAAATGGTGGGTAGCACAACACCGGAAATTGTTTCAGAGTTGACTTCACCTAATGAAGAGAGAGCTAATGATATTGATCATGAAACTCCGAAAGAGGACACTACCGAACCTCGCAGGTCAAGTACGACACGTGCAGCTCCTGAACTATACGGCAATCCTGTTGTGAATTTCATGGTTGATGAAATGGATGACCCTGCGACGTATGAAGAAGCGATGATGAGCCCAGATTCCAACAAATGGCTGGAAGCCATGAAATCCGAGATGGAATCCATGTACGAGAACCAGGTTTGGACCTTGGTGGACTTACCTCATGATCGAAAGGTGTCAACACCCGGATTTTTAATCCCAGATGCCCGTTATGCCATACCTCGCAATCCCAGGATTACCATTTTTGCGAGACATAACGGATTGGATATCACAGTACATCATCCATTACAAACCATACATAAGGTTTTACACAAATAAGGATCTCATGATCTAGTCTTTAATACAACAAGCAGCGGAAATAAACGATAGCGTAGCGGTGGGGTCCATCTTCAGGGCACAGGCAATGCTGACGAAGGCAGATAGTCCTAGTTATCATAGCCGTCCTGCTGACCATCATCTTGATACTCTACTTCATAGTCTGGCCATGATAATAGCCAGGGACAAAAGCCATGAGTACTCTTTAAGTACTCACAAACTACTACTAGCAAGGGTTATAATCTTAAGTTAAAGTACGGAATTTAAAGAATAACTATCAAGTTAAGTTTGAAACCTAAGCTGAGTTCTGAAACAAGAAAAGATAAAATAAAAGTCTAGAATCACTTAAGTTGGGAAGCTATTTTCATCTACACAACCCTGTTGTGGTCAAGTCAAGGTTCATCATTCAGTTCAAGTTATTTAGAAAACAGCTGACAGCGAAACAGTATGGCCATTCCAACTGTCCATAACCGTGGACGCGGCTATTCGAATAGTTTGACACTCTGCAGAGGTGGTACACTTTCACCACAAGATTCGATACATCTGTCAGGGATAACCCTGAATCATCATACTTAGTATGCAGATAATCAAACATAACCTTCCCTTTACACACCCTAGTACAAGCACCTCTCATATGAGTATGGCCTCCCAACCATGACCATCAGTCATCTTGGGCACTGCATAGGTGGACATCATTGAGAGGTAGCCTCAGCTCAAACCTCTCCCGTGAGGGAACTAATACTAATGCATATAAATTTCCAGCTAAGCCTTACCCAATTCAGGTAATGTGGTTGTACGGTAAATTTGGAATGGTATCGCATCCGAATCCAACCATCAGTTTTATAAAAAGGGTTAAGGCTCATGCCTCATCATTTTCATCATCATAAACCAATTGTGTTTCTCAACACATGTCAAAACATCTCAATAGAATGACTCATCATTCCAAGGTTTTCATAACTCATTTTCACCAAGTGTTCCCATCTAAAATGACTCAAGTTTGATCTATTCTAAAACCCTAGGTTAAGAGTGTTCACTAAGGTAGAAAGGTGGGATCAATCTCATGCCATAGAATGACATCTAAGGGTTTCCAATTAGGTCAAGTTTTATACTCTTTATGCTACCTTCAAAATTAATTAAAGAACTTGGTGTACACTAAGGGGGTGTGATCAAAGTATGCTTAAGGCATCTTTACTAAACTATCTAGTTTTATTCTAGCTTGCTACAATAGCTTACTAAAGCATGTTTGCAAGGGTTAGCTTGCCACTAATAGCTTGCTACAATAGCTTGCTAAAGCATGTTTGCAAGGGTTAGCTTGCCGCTAATAGCTTGCTACAATAGCTTGCCTTGGTTGGTGCAGTGGTTGAAGTTTTCTTCTTCTTCTTCTTGGTAGAACTCCTCCTCGAAGGCTTGGTCGGTACTATCGTCTATAAATACATAGGGAGTGCACAATCACCAAACAATACTTAACTTAGGCTAAGTAGTAGTCTAAACCACACAATTGATGATCTAATATCATCCCAAACATCATAAGTTTTAATTCAATATTTTCAACCTTTTTATTTTGGAAAAGTAATTTCTACTCATTGAAAAATTAACTACAATTTAATATTCACCACTAAAACATGGGATCATGTGGACACATGTCCTCACCACATATTCTAACATGTGGGAATGAGATTTAAAGGTTGGATCAATATTACTTTGGTTTAAGTTTATTATTTAATGATTTAAAGTGACTAGAAATGCCTATATAGCATTATTTTGGTACTAGTCCAAAGTCACTGCCTGTAAACCTTAATATTATTACATATTTGGATAGATATGATGAAATGTGATTTTTGAGAGTTGGAATCAACTCAAAAGCTAACTTGGTTGATTTTATAAAAATGTTTCAAGTTGCAAAAGCTTCTGTCTTCTTATTTTTATTAGGAGAAATCTATAACTCTAAATGAATTAAATCCAATGGGCCTGGATAGATCTTTTCAATACCTTTCAGACAAAATTGGTTTCATGCAATTTGGATTTGTCAAACTCACAGAATTGAATTTTGAAACACTAGACATAAACTATATTCTAACTAAAAAGAAAAATCCTAATTTGAATCTACGGGCTTGCGCGGGAAAGGAAATGGGCCGGCCCAGTGGCGTTGCATGGCACGGGGCTCTGCTGACAGGGGGTCCCACTGGTCAGTGGCACTTAAAACGCGAAACCATACGCGCGCTGTGGGCCGTGCGATTAGAGGCTAGATCTACGGCTGAGGGTCGTCGTCGACGACGGACGGGTCGCCGACGAGCTCGAACCCTAGCGGCTCGGTGGGGGTCTACTGGGGGCGTACCAGGGCTCCAGCGGGGTCGGCGATGCGGGCAAACGAAGTGGAAGACGACAGCGAGGCGAGGCGTGGTCGCGGCGGAGCTTGGGGTGGCCGGAATCAACGGCACCCTTCTTCTCCAGAGGCGGCGGCTCCGGCTCCAATTCCGGCGAGCTGCTGATCCACTTGCTCCGGCGGTCGATGGTGGCGACATGGCTACGGCGAGCTAGCGGCATGGTTGGGGATGGCGATCGATGGGTGGTCCCCTGGCGGTGCTCTAGCGCTTAAATGCGGCCGTAGGGGCGGTGGTATGCGGTCGGGGTGAGGTGGCGCTCTGAGAGGCAGAGGCGGCGGTGTCCACGGCGAGCGGTGGCTGTGGGGCTTTGGGCGGCGAACGGGGGTGTCTGGGGTGTTCTCTAGGTCGAGGCGGAGCGGTGGGCGCGGGCTGGTGTCGAGTGGTGGCTTGTGCACGCGGGGACAGGGCGCGCTCTGCGGGCGGCGTCGGCATGGTCTGGTGGCACTGGGCGCGGTTTCTCCTCAGTGGTCCACGACTGCTCTTGGCTCGGGCAAGGGACAGAGAGGGGCGGTGCGGCGTTGGCTACCTCCTAGACATGGCGAGGGAAGGGGGAGTGGTCTGCTGCGACGGTTGCAAGGTTGGCCGGCCAGGGTGGTGCTCGGCATGGCTTGGCATGGCCACTAGGGCATAGGGGATGGGCTGCAATTGGCCTGGTTTGATCAAAGGGGGACAGAGGGATTAAATGGAGATCAAATGGGGGCAAAACCCTGTTCAAAACAGTGAGCTAGGATTAGATTTATGATTCTGCCTGCCGAGTGTTTGATAAAATGGCCGCAAGAGAAAAAGTTTTGAATTTTGAGTTCAAATTTTTTGAGTGATCTCCACTAGTGCTAGGGAGTCTCTGGTTGCAAGGGTTTTGAAAATGGAGCTCAAATACATGGTTTTTAAAATAGGGGTGATCTATGCAGATGCATTAGATTCAATTTTGAACTGTCATTTAAAATAGTTTCCAGAATGTTTTTAGAAGATCAAAAGGTGGGCCTTGGTACCTCATTATGTGTACTAGCAAGGGGTGCAAAGATCAAGAATTGTTTCTGTTAAGAATTGAGTACTAGGAATAGCCAAAGTAGGCATGAGAGTTAAATTTGTCAAAATGACCATTCCTTTATTTTAATTCTTTTTGATTTGATTTCTTTTAGGAAAAGTTTGGGAATGATGTAGATGATGTTTAAATCACCTAAGAAACATTTTAGAAGCAAAGGATCACACAATTATGGCAATTCCAAACAACTCCTATTTTAAATGCACACATATATGAATGCTTTCATTTTAAATAGGGAAAAGTTTTTGTTAATCCTAAATTTGGATGATTTGATCTTTGATAAACTTGGATTGAAGTTTTGGGATGTTACAAAAGGCCGTTGAGAATAAATGGATTTTCAAAAGAAAAATTGATGCTGATGGTAATGTGACCATCTATAAGGCTCGACTTGTCGCAAAGGGGTTTCGACAAATTCAAGGAGTTGACTACGATGAGACATTCTCTCCCGTAGTGATGCTTAAGTCGGTTAGGATTATGTTAGCAATTGCTGCATATTTCGATTATGAAATATGACAGATGGATGTCAAAACTGCGTTCCTCAATGGTAATATTGAAGAAGAGTTGTATATGATACAACCTAAGGGTTTTGTCGATCCTAAGGATGCTAATAAGGTATGCAAACTTCAGCGATCCATCTATGGATTGAAGAAAGCATCCCGGAGTTGGAATCTCCGCTTTGATGAGGTGATCAAAGAGTTTGGATTTGTCCAAACTTATGGAGAGGCTTGTATTTACAAGAAAGTGAGTGGGAGCAATGTGGCATTTCTGATATTATATGTGGATGACATATTATTGATTAGAAATGATATAGATCTTTTAAACAGTGTTAAAAGTTATCTAAACAGCAAATTTTCGATGAAATACCTTGGTGAAGCGTCATATATATTAGGCATTAAAATCTATAGAGATAGATCAAGACGCCTAATTGGGCTATCGCAGAGTATATACCTTGATAAGATATTAAAGAAGTTTAATGTGGACGCAAGTAAGAAGGGGTTCTTACCTATGTTGCAAGGCAAGACATTGAGCAAGACTCAAAGTCTAGCTACGGCAGAAGAAAGAGAGATAATGGATAATATCCCCTATGCCTCGGCCATAGGCTCTATTATGTATGCCATGCTATATACAAGACCGGATGTGGCACATGCTATTAGTTTGACTAGTAAATACCAATATGATCCAGGTTCGGAACACTGGATAGCGGTCAAGAACATCCTCAAGTACTTGAGAAGAACTAGGGATATGTTTCTTATATACGGAGGTGAAGAAGAGCTAGTCGCAAAGTGTTATGTCGATGTTAGCTTTGACACCGATCCGGATGACTCTAAGTCTCAATCCGGATACGTATTTCTCTTAAACGGAGCAGCAGTTAGTTGGAGGAGTTCCAAACAACCTGTGGTGGCTGGATCAACGATGGAGGCGGAATATGTTGCTGCTTCAGAAGCGGCGCAGGAAGCGGTTTGGATGAAAGAGTTCATTTCGGAACTAGGTGTGGTTCCTAGTGCATTGGACCCAATGGTGATCTATTGTGACAACAATGGAGCCATAGCCAACGCCAAGGAACCGAGGTCTCACAAGAATTCCAAGCATATTAAGCGTCGGTTTCACTCCATCCGCGAGCATGTCAAGGATGGAGATATAAAGATTTGTAAAGTACACACGAACCTAAATGTAGCAGATCCGTTGACTAAAGCTCTCCCTAGGGCAAAACATGATCAACACCAGAACTCCATGGGTGTTAGATTTATCACTATGTGAACTAGATTATTGTCTCTAGTGCAAGTGGGAGACTGAAGGAAATATGCCTTGAGAGGCAATAATAAAGTTGTTATTATGTATTCCTTATATATGATAGATGTTTATTTTGCATGCTATAATTGTATTGATCGGAAACATCAATACATGTGTGTTTAATAAACAAAAAGGGTTCCTAGTTATGCCTCTCTTATAGACTAGCTTGTTGATTAACAAGATGATCAAGGTTTCCTGATCATGGACATTGGATGTTGTTAATAACAATGTCACAGCATTTGTGAAATAATGTGATGAACATTCATTCGAAGTATAGCATTACGATCAAGTCATTATGTTTATATTTCTATAACATCATACGAAGTAATCTTTATCCTTAGACCATGAGATCATGTTAATTGCTAACACCTGAAGAGTATCTTGATAACATCAAACGTCACACCATAACAGGGTGACTATAAAGATGGGTTCAGTGCTACGAAGGTGTTATGTTGAGGCTCATGGATCAAGAGTGGAATTTGTCAATCCCGATGACGGATAGATATACTCTAGGCCCTCTCGGTGATATCACATTAAGATAGCTTGCAAGCAAGTGATGTGATCACTAGAATGTTATATCACGGGATCGAGAAAAGAGTGCATGTCGGTAACGAGATCAAACTAGGTATTTGGATACCGATGATCGAATCTCAGACATGTATTATATCATGAGACAAAGGGATTAAATTACAAGCGTTAAAGGTTCTCACGATCACAGAAGTCATCGTTGAATATGCAGGAGTCAGTATGGATCTCCAGATCCTGCTTCTGATTATTGATCTGAGAGGAGTCTCAATCATGTCTGCATTATTCGTGAACTGTAAGGTGACACACTTAAGAGTTACCGGACACCATTTTGGAGCACATATGTTTCAGACGAAAGAATTACAAAGCGCAGGAATTGTTTCGATAGAAACCGGAATTGTTTCGGATGAAATTGCAGAAAGTGGTTCTGCATGTGATATTGAAATATTGCAAGGGGTTATATGTGAATGTTTGTTAATTAAAGTAATTAACAAAATTCTGAATAAATTTAATAAAAGAGTTTTATTAAATGAGAGAGCATTAAACTTAGAGAATTTTAATGCATTTAAAGTGGAGACTTTAAAAGGGAATGTGAAGAGGCATTTTAATGTGGAGGGGTTACCACCACATGAATGGGGAGGTGAGGGATCACCCCCCATGAGGCGCCGGCCATTGGGAGGGGCATCCCCTCCTCCTATAAAAGGCCCCCTCTTCCTCCTTCTTCCTCACACCTCCTCGTGAAGGATCTCTCTCCCTCTCTAAAATTATTTCCCCATAGTCTCGAATTAGCGAGATACATGTTTCCGGTGGCATTTCGTTTGGAAGGAGTTGCTGCTTCCGCTGGATCACTGGAGCGAGGAGGTGGAGGCTGTCCGATGGCTTGAACGTGTGTGCGGGTACGGATGCGCTGCTGATTTGCGGTGCTCGGACTTCCACACGATCTTGAGATCGGCAAGTGTACGACTATATCAACCACGAGTTCCTACTCGTTAACAAAACTTGTTGTCTTTGAGGGTAAGTTCTCGATGGATGTATGTCCACCCGTTGCTCTGTACCTAGTAGATAGATCTTGGCGTGTAGTTCTCATCGTAGGAATTTTTTTGTTTTCTATGCTGCGGACCCAACAGGTGGATTTTCTGGAATATGATTGTATTTTATGTTCGTTAGTGTAGTTTTAAGTCAGTCTCTTCTAATCTATGGGTGTCATCGTTGACGATGGTTACTGCGCTAGTGCGTTGGTTCTTTGAAGACTTAGCATGCTGACTTCAGTGTCTGTCTACTATAACAAACTCTATTACGACATGTTTTGCCCGACTCCGGTGGTGTGGAGGAGTGAGGACGGTGACACGCCTTCACCTCGTGCTAGTGTCTCTAGTCGCACTAGGTGTTCTAATTACCTTTTTTAATTTTATTACTACTCTCTTCGGTCTATATTATTATTCTCAACTGTATCTAAATTCGGATGTATCTAGTTAAATATTAAAACTAGATGCATTTGTATCTAGACAAAGTTAAAATATTAATATATACCGAAGGGAGTATTACTCTCTCTGTTCCAATTTAAAGGGCCTACGTATACCTAGGTTATTAATTTGACCAATAAAATATTAATTATTTCGAAACGGTGGGAGTAGATAGCATTTCGAGATATGCCCGATTCGGGCAGTCACACTGCATGGTCAATCTGCAAATGTTAGGGTCTGTTTGATTCAAAAGATTTGGCTAGTAATTTTGTAGGATTTAATCCTATAAGAAATTTTCCTACGATGGCTGTTTGATTTGTTGGATTCATTTTTATAGGATTTTTTACTAAAGATTTCTTTGTACTAGTTTTCATAGCAAATCAAACATCCACCCATTATCTCCTTTTTAGATTCCTATAGTGAAATCAAACACAATTTGGTTCACATGATTTCCTATATGATTGGAGTGAGCATGCCATTGCAATCCTATTTTTTATTCCTACGATTTTCTAGTCCTACAAATCAAACATGCCTTTAATGGTTATTCGTAGATGGCATTTCGAGATATCATATGGCCCGAATCGGTCACTCACACCGCATGTCAATCTGCAGATGCTGCATCCCTCTCGCCACGTGGCATGCACCAAGCCTAAAAACACGTGCACCCGCCCATCTCCACGTCACGACCCTCTCATCGAGCCCGCGAAAGCTACCGAACAACACACCCGCCACTACTCCCGTCCCCTGGCCCACCTCGTGCACCCCAGGCGGGATCCACTCTCCCCACCATTTCCATAAACGGCTAAAACAAAGCCGGTGACACATTCCCAAACAGCCCCTGTCCCCCGCCCATATTTACGGCGGAGGGGGACCATCCAGTCCAGTGGGTGGCGAAGTGAACATAGAGAGACGGCGAGTGAGAGAGATGAGGAAGGCGGCTGTCGCGGCGGTCACGGCCGCGGCCGCGGTGGGGGTGGCGCTGCTGGTGCGCCGCCAGGTGCGGGAGACGAAGCGGTGGGGCCGCGCCGCGGCGGTGCTGCGGGACCTCGAGGAGCGCTGCGCGGCGCCCCCGGCGCGGCTGCGCCAGGTGGCCGACGCGGTGGCCGTGGAGATGCACGCCGGGCTGGCTTCCGAGGGAGGCAGCAAGCTCGCGATGATCATCAGCTACGTCGACTCCCTCCCCACAGGGTAAGCAAGGAAACCCCCCGAAAATCCCGCTCCTTCTTCGTCTTTCTCGCGCAGCAATGTTCTCCGATTTGGACTTGGATTGCCTCGCCTGATTCGTTTGGAGCCTGGCTGCTTCCAAGGAACATCGTGAGGTCCGACGGATCTGCATTTTGTCTGCGAGTAAAAACGAAGAAGAAAGGCAGTTTACATGAGGGATTTTTCGATGCTACCGTTGTCGCTTTCTGTTTGCCTAGGTTGCTCCGTGGCTGCGAGATTGCTGTCGCGACCCAAGTAATGCGGCTGCTCACTGTCTGTTGCTAGAAATGGTTGTAGTGTCATGTTTCTGTTTTATTGAAAATGGCCAAGATCCTGTTTATAGATTTGACCGTTTTAAGGTTGTGGCCGTGGTACTGTAGTGTTGGTTTGGTCTTGAAATTATGTACCAGTTGGACATGTATGTGTAATGACTGACGAAAACATGCACTTTTTCCGACTTAATGATAGATTGAGGCAAACTTGCCTCCAGGTTTTAATGAGATAGCAAATTTCGGCTGCTTATTGTCTGTCGGCAATTCACTAGTGTAGACTATGATTGGAGCAACAGTACTGAGTCACTGAATAGATGGTCAACTGAACAGGATTAGCCATAGAAATTTTATGTCATTGGGTTCATGTTTGAAAGAAGTTTCCGATGTATACTTGTAGTGATATACTCCCTCCGTTTCAAAATATAAGATGTTTTAGCTGTGTGAAGTGAATGTATCTAGACTCTTTTAGTGTCTAGGTTCACTCCGAATTATACACTAAAAGGCATCTAGATACATTTGCTTCACAAAACTAAAACATCTTATATTTTGAAACGGAGGTAGTATAACTCATACTTTATTGGTCAAATTATTAGTCAAATTAGGCACGAAATATGAAGTGGACTTGTATAAATAGACTGAGGGAGTACAAGGGGTGTCTGAGTAACTATTGTGGTTAAATCCTGTGTGAAGGGGTATCTTGTACTAACAAGTGCCACACACTGAGTTTAAACTTAAAGTAGAGCTGCAACGTCCAGCCAATAACTGAACCATTTCATATTAGTTGCACTTTGGATCTAATATGTCGAGAGCTGCATTCACAGGCAAGAGAAGGGCCTGTTTTATGCACTTGACCTTGGAGGGACAAATTTCCGTGTTTTACGCGTTCAATTAGGAGGCAAGGAGGGGCGAGTTGTGAAGCAAGAATGTGAAGAGATTTCAATCCCAACACACTTAATGACTGGGAGTTCACATGTAAATTTATTGTATAGTCAGTTTTGCACTCATTTTCAATGGATAAACTGTCTCATGCCATTTGTTTTTTCAGGAACTATTTGATTTTATTGCTGCTGCTTTGGCAAAATTTGTTGCCTCAGAGGGTGAAGACTTCCATCTTCCCGAGGGAAGGCAAAGAGAACTTGGTTTTACTTTCTCTTTTCCAGTAAAGCAGTCTTCAATTGCATCTGGTACCCTTATCAAGTGGACCAAGGGTTTTTCTATTGATGGAACGGTAAGTTCTTGGCTTCTCGTTATGGTGTTAACTTATACGTATCACACACACAAATACATAATCTTAGCAATGAGTGGATAAGACTTGCCTATATCAACTGAAATGTACTCGTATATTGTTTACTCAAAACTATGCCCTGGAACATGATAGTTACTGCATGTTGCTGTAAAGTCAGGTAGGCGAGGATGTGGTGGCTGAATTAAGCAGGGCTCTAGACTGTCAGGGGCTTGATATGAAAGTGACAGCATTGGTTAGTGTCTTTTCTATGAAAGTTACAAGATAACTTCTGTTAAGTATTCTGTGGCCAAAGATTATCGTTTCTATAACCTGACATAGCGAGATGCACACACCCCTTCTTTTTATGTAGGTGAATGATACTATAGGGACATTGGCCGGAGGGAGATATGATGACAATGATGTCGTTGCTGCTGTTATACTGGGTACAGGTACTAATGCAGCATACGTGGAACGTGCCAATGCGATTCCTAAATGGCATGGCCTCCTGCCCAAGTCAGGAGATATGGTGAGTATGATTGCATCTAGCTAGTTCCACAAGGTAAAACCTATAGGATGTAAAAAAAATCTATAGTTACGTGAAAAGAAAAAAACATGAAACTGAAAAACTGAAGAAGAAGCAACATGTCGTCTGTACTGATTACAACTCATGTTATTTGTACATACTTGTATATTAGTTTATTCCTAAGCTTGAGATACTTGTGAGGATTCTCATCAGTTTTATGCTTTGTCACAGGTAATAAATATGGAATGGGGGAACTTCAGGTCAACCCATCTTCCTTTGACTGAATTTGATCAAGCATTAGATGCAGAAAGCCTGAATCCTGGTGAACAGGTCTCACACTAAAGAGATACATCTTGTCTGTCTTCTTTCATTGCTATTTACAACTAATCATTGCATTTATTTTTGTAGATTTATGAAAAGCTGATCTCTGGCATGTATTTGGGGGAAATTGTAAGAAGAGTCTTGTTAAAGATGACTCAAGAAGCTTCTCTCTTTGGTGATGATATACCACCAAAGCTAAAGATTCCATTTATTCTTACGTAAGTGTAGTTTTAACTCCATTTTCCATTAGTAGATCTGGCCTGCTTGATGATCAAACATAAGCTGAATTGAGGTAGAAAGATAGATGAACTGGAGCTATTGCCATGAACAATCAAAACAGGCTAGGACTAGTAAGCTGCTGGTAGAAATGCATTGGTAACACACTCAGACATTGTAATGTGTTACCAAGCATTAGTATAGAACCTAATTATTACATTTTACACCAGACCAGTCCTGAAGGAAGTTAGATAAATTATGTCTGCCATCCCCACCATTTTCTTGTGGCATACATGTATCCAGGACGCCACATATGTCGATGATGCATCATGACAGATCACCTGATCTCAGAACAGTTGGAGCAGAACTGAGAGATATCCTAGGGGTAATCGCCTTAACCATTCCCCCCAGTTTAGCACTTCTCTCAAATATTTCCTCTCCAATTGCTTAATAGGACACACCAAACTCCTCGGTTCATTTCGCAGATCCAAAACACCTCACTTAAAACAAGACGGCTAGTTGTGGCCATATGCGACATCGTCGCAAAGCGTGGGGCACGCCTAGCTGCTGCAGGGATACTCGGGATCCTTAAAAAGCTTGGACGAGACATCCCTGGCAGCGACAAGCAGAGGACGGTGATCGCCATTGACGGCGGGCTCTACGAGCACTACACATTCTTCAGCGAAACCCTGGAGAGCACCCTGCGGGACATGCTAGGGGAGGAAGTCTCCTCCTCCGTCGTCATCAAGCTCGCGAACGACGGGTCAGGTATCGGGGCTGCGCTCCTCGCCGCGGCTCATTCTCAGTACCTTGGGGCTGAGGAGCCATAGTAGCCTTGACGTAGATATGTTGGGACGTTCCTCAGGCTCTGAAGCCTCACGAGCGATGTAGAGTTTGTTGGTGTGTAGCAGGAGCTTCCATGGAGAGGCATAATATTATCTTTAATCACTGGTAGCTCTGTGATTGTATAAATGCAGGAAAACGATTATATCCTCCAGCCAAATTTCGGCTCTCTTGTACTGTATTGCTTGTCTAACTGAAGGGTGTTTGTGACCTCAAGTGAATTGTCGCAATATTTTATTTTCCCAATAACTATTACTGTGCTATGGGAATTTGTGTCCGTGCAACCCTATTCTACCTTTTATTTTTTTACATTCTGAATGATTTTCCAATTAAAAAAAAAAGAACTCCCCAATGATATATCGTGTGCACTTGCAAAAGTTCATTCAAAACAACGAGTTGCCCGTGCCAACCCATATTCTTGCTCCTCACCTTTACCTTTTCTCTTTCCTAAAAATGTGAAATGATCCATTTACGTTATCAATGCTATATAATGTGCAGCTGCAAGAATTCAGTCGGTCACATATTCTTGCTCCTCACCTTTACCTTTTTTCTTTCCTAAGAATGTGAAATAATCCATGTATGTTATCAATGCTATATAATGTGCAGCTGCAAAAATTCGTTCGATAATATGACCATTTGTGACATAGAGAAAAACCATGCGTGAAAATCCATAATGAGAAGGCTATCATGAGAAAATTACAAAAAATGACCGCATTAGAGGCTACAGTTTCAAAAAACCACACTTTACGTCAGGGTTGCAAAAAACCACCAGTTAAGAGTAAATTAGAGTAAATTTGTGACAGGTTGCACTGACTATGCTAATTAGGATGCTAATTAGGACGGCTAACGATGATTCTGATGTGTGGGTGACGTGGCAATGTGGATAGCTGGGTGATAGACGATAGTCTGTTCTATATTATGTTTTTTTTTGCAATTTGTTAGGCCCATACCCTCTTCCCTCTATCTAGTTCTCTCAGATCTGGGCCCACATGTCTGCCTCCCTCTCTGATTTTGTGACGGCAATAGAACGGAGGGGTGGCTTGACCGGAGAACGGAGGAGCTCCACCGGAGTTGGGGAAGACGGGCCGTCCTTGGTGGCGTGTGTGCCTCTACCGTTGCCACGGAGGAGGGAGACGAGGGTCGCGAGGAGGGTTCGCTTGGCGTGGACGATGGGGTGATAGCCGTCGAATAAGAGGAGGTTGGCCATGATGGCCGCAACGTGGTGCTCGACTGCGTACTCCTCGCACCGCATGGCAGGCGCAAGTGCGTCGAGTATCTCCGGGGCCAATTTCATCGCCATCGTCGCGTATGGAGGGCATCGAGCGAGGAGCAGAGCACAAGCTAGGGGCCCCACATCGTCGGTAGCCAATGGCGTCCGTCGTTCCCATGATCCCATCCAGGGGCCCGCTAATGGCCTACGGGCTCCTGACCGTGGGAGTGCTGGTGGCCGCCGCGCCGTGCCCCCTCGGAGTCTTCCTACATCAAGCCACCGACAATGGAGGTAGGGTCACTACCCATGAAACCATATTATTTTGATCATGGACCATATTACTGCAAATAATCAATCAGCCTTTATTAAAGGCATATTTATTTTAGAGAGTGTTGTCACTGCCCATGAAACAATTCACTCCATTGTGCATGACAAAGCTAAAGGTTTGGTGATTAAGATTGACTATGAAAAAGCTTTTGATAAGTAGATCTGGATTTCCTTCTTGATTTGCTTGTTAAAAGGGGGTTTTGTCCCATGATAGTTGGCTAGGTTAAAAGCATTACTCAAAATGGCTATGTGGGAGTTAAGTTGAATAACGCAATTGGCAATTTCTTTGTTACCAGTAAAGGTCTGAGACATGGGACCCCTTTTCCCCACTTCTCTTTAATTAAGTGGTAGATGTCCTTACTAGAATGTTGATTAAATCCTGTGAAGCAAACTTGGTCAGGGGACTCTGCTCTGACCTTTTTCCTGGTGGTGTCATCTGCCACAATATACAGATGATACTATTCTTTTCTCTGACAGCAACCCAGATATGGCAACCAACTTGAAGTGGGTGCTAACTTGCTTTGAGAAAGTTTCTGGGATGAGAATTAATTATAACAAGAGTGAGCTAATCCCCTTGGGTCTAGATGAGGAGATCCCTATATTTTCTGAGACTCTTGGGTGTGTGAGGGGTAATTTCCCTATTAAGTATCTAGGTATTCCCCTGTACTATGATAAGCTTAGTAGAGAAGATATTCATCCTCTGATAGATAAAATTCTCAAAAGGATTGCAGGTTGGAGGGGGGGACTTCTCTCTTATGCTGCTAGGTTGACCCTCATTAGAGCCTATCTAGCCAGCATCCCTATATATCTCCTCTTTTTTAAGTTTCCAAAATGGGCTTGGATTTAATCAACTCCCAAATAAAAAACTGCATGTGGAATGATTTTGAGGATCACAGGAAACTGCATTTAGCAAATTGGAAGCTTATTTGTAAGAGCAAAGACTGGGAAGGTTTAAGTGTCCCTGATTTAGGTAATGTTAACCTCTGCCTGTTGGCTTCCTAGCTTAAGATATATGCCAGTGATAATTGATACGTCGTAAACGTATCTATAATTTTTGATGCTCCATGCTTGTTTTGTATCAACTATCTTATGTTTTGTCTACACTTTGAGGCATTTTTATACATTTTCTGAAACTAACCAATTGAAAAGATGCCGCACTGCCAGTTGCCTATTTTCTGCTGTTTTTGGTTTCAGAAAAGCTAGTAAGAAATATTCTCGGAATTGGACGAAACAAAAGCCAAAGTTCCATTTTTTCCGACACAAGACGGAGTCCAAAGCAGAGACGGAGGAGGGCACCGAGGCGGCCACACCCTATGGTGGCGCGGGTACCCCCTAGGCGCGCCACCAGGTGGTGTGGGCCCCTCGGGCCTCCATCGACCTTGCCCCTTCGCCTATATATTCCCCCGAGATGAAAACCCTAGAGGGAAGATCAGAATTTGACGAAAAGTTCTGCAGCGCCGCCGCCATCGAAGAGGAGATTCAGGGGACAGAAGTCTCTATTCTGGCACCCTGTCGGGACGGGGAAGTGCCCCCGAAGCCATCTCTATCGACTCCACCGCCATCTGCATTGTTGTTGCTGACTCCCATGATGAGGAGGGAGTAGTTCTCTCTCGAGGCTAAGGGCTCTACCGGTAGCTATGTGTTCATCTCTCTCTATGCGTGATCTTATTGAGATCATGAGCTTTGTAATCTAGATCTATTCTGCTACTCAAGTACTTTAATTAATCTCTGCTTATGGTGTTTGTTGGAACCATCTAGCGCTGAAGATGACAGTGAGTGGTTATCTAGATGGGGAATGCGAACTTTAAGGTGTGTTGTTATAGCTCTACATCGTCCAACCGGAGAGTAGTTCAGGGTAGCATAATGAAGAGAAGATATTTATATGCGAGTGTCCACTAGTGAAAATATGATCCCTAGGCCTTGTTTCTAAGCATTGAAACACCGTTTACAATCAGTCCTGTTACATGTTTGCTTGCTGCCACTCTTATTTCAGATTGCAATTACCACTTATAATCATCCATATTACTTGCATTTCACTATCTCTTCGTTGAACTAGTGCACCTATACACCTGACATGTGTATTGGGTGTGTTGAGGACACAAGAGACTTCTTGTATCTTGATTGCAGGGTTGCTTGAGAGGGATACCTTTGACCACTTCCTCCCTGAGTTCGATAAACCTTGGGTAATCCACTTAAGGGAAACTTTCTGATGTTCTACAAACCTCTGCACTTGGAGGCCAACACTGTCTACAAGAATAGAAGCGTGTGTAGACATCAAGCTATTTTCTGGCGCCGTTGTTGGGGAGGTAAGGTAAAAGGTACTCACATCTTCCGCTACTAAGCTATCTTCTAGTAATGTTGCTGGTGTGTGAGTGCTCGAAGTTATTTTCTTTAGATTCTACAATTATATCTTTTGTTTCTTGTTTTTATTTTCACTAGTTAGGCTTAATGGAAAACAAAAAAAATAGAGAGCTTTATAGTATTTATCTTGAGTTAGGACATGAAGTGTTTGAAGAGAAAATTAAAAAACCTATGGAACTTTATTTGCATGCTAATAGCAAGCATGATATTTTTAGTCTCTCAAGCACGGAGGAGAAAATTTATTTTGATGATACTATACCTCCGATATATGATGATTACAATGATGAGTATGATATTTTCAGTCCACCTACTATTGAGGAGAAAATTAATTGTGATTACAATATGCCTCCTATATTTGATGATTATGGTGATAAAAATAATAATGATAGCTATTTTGTTGAATTTGCTCTCACTACAATTAATAAGAATGACTTTGTTTATGTGGAGAATATTAATTCTTTTATGCATGTGGCTCATGATAAGAATGTTTTATGTGATAGTTATATTGTTAATTTTATTCATGATGCTACTGAAAGTTATTATGAGAGAGATAAACATGGTTTTATATATCTCAACAATATTAAGTTTCCCCTTTTTATGTTGAAAATTTTGAAGTTGCACTTGTTTTGCTTTCCTACGCTTGTTGCTTTGTGCTTTCATGACTTGTTTCTTTACAAGATTATTTTTTATAGGAAGTGGGTTAGAATTAAATTTGTTTCATATTTGCTTCTTGATGCTCTCTTTTACTTCAATTCATATTTCTTATGTGAGTATCATCGAAATTATCATGTCTATCTTAATGGCTATAAAGAAAGAGCTTTTGGGAGACAATCCATTATATTTTTACTTTCAGTTTATTTTTGTTTTGTTGAGTCTTGGAAGTTATTGCCTTTATAATAACCTCTCCTTATCCTTTTTGTTTAGTTTTTGTGCCAAGAATAACCTCTAATGAGAGGGAAGTAAGATATGGAGAAGTTGATGTCCCGAAACAAATTTTTGTGCGTTACTGTGAAAAATCGTAAAAAATCTCAGTACGTCGGATTAAGCTGTAATTTTCTGTGCTTATTCTCTAGGTTTTGATCTAACTTTCGTTAGTTTAGCACTTTTCGATTTGAGAAACAGAAGGTCTTTGAAAAAATCGGTTTTTACCTGATGGTCTGTTTTGACAGATTTCTGCCATTATTTGCATTTGCCTCTTAATCTCTTTCTTTTTAAGTTCTCTTTGATCACTTGAGATTTTAGAAGGAATTGTTACAGTATCTTGTGTTTTAATGAAAGTTTTACTTGTGTTGAAACTAAACCCAAAGACTTATTATCTTGAATACACTAATGTTGCTAATAAAGATTGTGTGAAGTTTTGTATGAAGGAAATTTTCAAGTGTAGGGAAGAATAATGTGATGAGATGAAGTATAGACAAAAGCTCAAGCTTGGGGATGCCACCCATGTCACCCCAAGAAATATTCAAGAAGTACAAGCATCAAAGCTTGGGGATGCCCAAGACATCCCCTTCTTCATCAATAAAAATCTCAGGTTTTCTTTCAAAATACTCCATTTTTATTGTTTCATGCACCTTTGTGTTGTTCTTGGAATGTATTTGTTTTTGTTTTTAGTTTTATTTTGTTTGGTTTGCTTAAATAATTTGGTTATACCCCCGCATGCATATGTTGTTTCAAATAAGTTGATTGGTGTTGGAAAAGAGTAGGAAGCTTTATGCTTATAAGTGGTACAAAAGAAGCTTGTTTTGACTGTGGGCTAGACTTTATCATGTCATGTTTGATGTTGCTTTGACCTTATGCTTAGTGATTGTTGTTGTAGCATGACTTGTTCCAAACAATTGAGATTGCCTAATGTGCCTTGAAAGAATCATGCGTTGTTTTAGCATACAAAAGCATAATATTGTGGTATTCTCCTTTGATGATTTATTTGGGTTGACTTGGCACATGCTTACACCATGTTAAGACTATGAACCAGTCACCTTAGCCTCTATGATCATTTAGTTTTTGACTTGTAATATCACTTTATGCTTTAATTGATAATGTTTTATCGCTTTGCATGTTTATGGCCATTATTGCTCTCTTAGTTGGTCGCTCCCAGTCTTTTGCTAGCCTCCACCTGTACCAAGTATGAGTTTCACTCATGCATCTAACCTCCAAGAAAACCAAGTTATTCAAAAGAGTCCACTATAAATTCCTATGCATGGTGTGTTGCACCATTCCAAGTATATTCATGTTTTTATCTACCTTCCAAATTAAACTTGTTATGTGAAAATTAGTGATTAAAGCTCTCACAAACTTGACGGCACACTTTATTTTCTTGCACTTAATAAACTTGAACCATTGTGCCCATCTAGGTTACCTATATGGATCCCGGCGGAAATTAAACTTGCATTTTATAAGTTGTGAGTTAGCAGAACCATGTTACCATGGGGAAACGCTTTCAGCATTGCACTTATTATTCAGTTGATATCATGTTCTTTTGTTTATGGATCCCGGCGGTGTGAAATAAAAGGGGAGCTTGTAAGATCATGGAGTTTGTATGTGTGTTACAGAAACGCCTGGGCGGCTAGCCTAAGCCATGCCTAATCATGGTGAAAACTTGCAGCATAACCATAATGAGCATTCTGTGAAGCATCCTCAATAAAAACCTATGCAAATAGCAAATAAAAAGATTGCTGAGATGCTCATTGTCTGTTGCCTTGTCATTTTTATATGGGAAAGCTCCTGTGTCATGGGGCAAGGGGTACCCCATTGGCGGTTCTCCATGATACACATGTACTTACAATGACAAGAACTTACTTGTGACTAAAGTTGAGTAGCATGAGGTTCGGTACTCGTAAGCAAGGGGCATGAGATTTTCAACTTATAACTTGTCAATCATATCCTCATATTTGTGTCACTTTAACCTTAATCACCTCAAGATGCTTATGATAGGGGCAATGAGAGCTGAAAGCTAATAAGTACCATAATTTTTGGAAGTTTTTTATGAAACTTGAAATCCCTGCTTCCCTCTGTGAAGGGACTTTCTTTTTTACTTTTATGTTGAGTCTCCATCTTCTATCTTTATGAACCTATTAAGAGAGCATAGTGGTCATTCTTAGTTTAATGTGCATTATCCCAAAACTTGTTGATTGATTCATAACTTTGATATTGCTTGTTCTTAAATTGCCTGTATCTAGTCACCCTTATGAACTTTGAAGGTGTCCTATGCATTTATGTTCTGCTAATCCATGAAGAACGAGCTGATTACCACTCTTATTATGTTTTATATATGTGAAACAAACAAACGTCTTTCAATGCATTGTTATTCATGATCTTTTGTTTGTACCTTTTCATGTTACAACATAGTTGCTATGTCTTACTGTTAGAACTCTATCTTTATCTTTCATGCTTATGTTTAGAGTACTTTGATCCCAGCTATCAATGCTTTACGAATACCTTGATCAAGATTGTGATGGTGCATGTCACCTCAAAAATTATTCTTTTTATCACTTACCTACTCGAGGACAAGCAGGAGTTAAGCTTGGGGATGCTTGATACATTGTAAACGTATCTATAATTTTTGATGCTCCATGCTTGTTTTGTATCAACTATCTTATGTTTTGTCTACACTTTGAGGAATTTTATACATTTTTTGGAACTAACCTATTGACAAGATGCCGTAGCGCTAGTTGCCTGTTTTCTGCTGTTTTTGGTTTTAGAAAAGCTAGTAAGGAAATATTCTTGGAATTGGACGAAACAAAAGCCGAAGTTCCTATTTTCCCGACACAAGACAGAGTCCAAAGTAGAGACAGAGGAGGGCACCGAGGAAGCCACACCCTATGGTGGCGCGGGTACCCCCAGGTGCGCCACCAGGTGGTGTGGGCCCCTCCGGCCTCCACCGACCTTGCCCCTTCGCCTATATATTCCCCCTGAGATGAAAACCCTAGAGGGAAGATCAGAATTCCACGAAAAGTTCCGCAGCGCCGCCGCCACCGAAGAGGAGATTCGGGGGACAGAAGTCTCTGTTCCGGCACCCTGCCAGGACGGGGAAGTGCCCCTGGAGCCATCTCCATCGACTCCACCGCCATCTCCATCGCTGTTGCTGACTCCCATGATGAGGAGGGAGTAATTCTCTCTCGAGGCTAAGGGCTCTACCGGTAGCTATGTGTTCATCTCTCTCTCTATGCGTGATCTTATTGAGATCATGAGCTTTGTAATCTAGATCTATTCTGCTACTCAAGTACTTTAATTAATCTCTGCTTATCCCCACGTGTGTGAAGTTGATAGTGTGCACACCGTGTGGCACTTATGCTAAGGTTACAGAAATACTTATCATGAGTATAATTTGGGTTGGATGTCTCTATGAGATTGTTGTGTTTGTGTAGGGGTTTCGCGTATGAAAACAATAAATTTTACTCTACGCCCCTGAACCCCTGATGCTGCCAGGACCTATCTATTAGTAATACAGTAACGGGAGGGGCTTTTCACGAACTTACCCTTGAAGACCGAAAAGTGTTGTCAACGCTCAGGAGAGCGTGGTTGATGTAGACGAGCCGGAGCAGACCTCAAGGTCGTGATGAAGTCCTTGCGCTCCAACAGCTCCAACGACTTGAGTGCCTCAAGTGCGACACCTCGCGGAGAGTTACACACGTCCAGTGCCTGATGATGACTCCCACTTCCCCGATCCAGCAGCAGTTGCGGAAGTAGAGCTCCTGGATCCGAATCCCGCAGCACGACGGTGCTTCGCGATGAAGATATCTCTCGTTCGTGTAGTCCGAACTTGGGACCACGGTCACGAGAGAGAGAGAGGGAGAGAGATAAAATATCAATTGGAGGTCCTCCCAAAAGTAAGAAGACCTTTATGAATTATTCGGTGTATTTATCTAGCCAAATACCCCCACTATATATAGGGGGAGGGGAGGTACTACCTCCCTCAAAGTCCCGGGGTGGGACTAAAGGAGAGGGAGAGGTGGGGAGGCGCACTGGCCAGCCCCCACCCATGGGCCCCACGTGGGGAAGGCCCATTAGGGCCGCCGGCCAACCCCCTTGGCCCCGCCTAGGGGTGCGGCCCCCTCTTGGGCCCTTTCTCCTCCGGGAATTGGCCTATTAAGCCTTTTGACCTTTTAAATTGATTTTCTCTTCATTAAATAATTATGAATAAATGATTAAATCAATATTTAACATTCATTCACATATTATTCAACCTCTGTGGTTATGGAACACTTCCACCTCCACTCCGGACATCCTCCGGCCGTACCGAAACCCTTCTGGTTTTCTCCCTACTATTCTTCGATGATTCTACCGATCCTATAAACACTCTCTAAGCATCATCAAGCCCTTAAGAGTGATACCCCACGGTTCGGGAACACTCTAGACATGGTCGGGACACTCCCGCACCAATGATCGATAGAGGGACCTAGATGGCTATGTGACCCCTGTGTGATCCACGAAGATCTTTCGTCGTTTGAACCGGGACAGTCGTGTCTTATTCCCTTTGTCTCTTGATACTTGTATTGCCCGAGATCTGATCAATGACATCACCATGTCGTGTTTAATCTCGTTACCGAACAATGCTATTTGACTCATTCCGACAAGTGATATCCCTGTGATCAAATCACACGCTGCACAACCATTGGATATAACTTCTCCGAGTGGGCCCTTTGAGTATCTTCCCGTCACATGGACAGACAAATCCCGCTCTTGACATATATTGCCTCTACGGTTTCCTTCGAGTACCTGAACACACCTTTATAACCACTGTATTACCAAGTGGCGCTTGATGTTATCTAAGCACTCTCGGGAGACAGTGATTGATATAGCCTCACGGTCTAAGGAATAGTCTACGAGGATCCATTTCTAATCATCGTAACTTGAACTTCGTGACATGATCGGGTCACGGTGTTTAGGTTGGGTATTGGTTCATCATCTCATTCTCCAAATGAGTTGACTCCATTTCCAACAGGCATAAATGCCACATGATCAGGAAACATGATCATCTGTTGACCAATGAACCAGTGACTAGAGTTTCACTGGGAACCCCTGGTTGTTTATATATCACACGTGTATTGATGTTTCCACTCAATACAGTTATAGCATGATATAAAACTTAATCATAAACTATATGAAATATGATAATAGTCCTTATTACTATTTGTCTCTAGGGCATATTTCCAACAGTTTGTTGGAACCATCTAGTGCTCAAGGTGACAATGAGGGGTTATCTAGACGGGGAATGCAAACTTTAAGGTGTGCTGTTATAGCCCTACATCGTCCAACCGGAGAGTAGTTCAGGGTAGCATAATGAAGAGAAGATATTTATATGAGAGTGTCCACTAGTGAAAGTATGATCCCTAGGCCTTGTTTCTACGCATTGAAACACCATTTACAATCAGTCATGTTACATGTGTGCTTGTTGCCACTCTTATTCAGATTGCAATTAACACTTATAATCATCCATATTACTTGCATTTCACTATCTCTTCGCCGAACTAGTGCACCTATATACCTGACAAGTGTATTGGGTGTGTTGGGGACATAAGAGACTTCTTGTATCTTGATTATAGGGTTGCTTGAGAGGGATACCTTTGACCACTTCCTCCCTGAGTTTGATAAACCTTGGGTGATCCACTTAAGGGAAACTTGCTGTTGTTCTACAAACCTCTGCACTTGGAGGCCCAACACTGTCTACAAGAATAGAAGCGTGTGTAGACATCAATAATGGGAAGCTCTGGAGGAGCATTGTTGATGCCAAGTATGGCAATCAATCTCCCAATATTTTTTGTAGGTCAAGCTCTGGTGCTTCTCAATTCTGGAAAGGGTTTATGTGGGCTATGAGGAGTGTTAAATTTGGATATAGGTGGAAGATTGGGGATGGTTCCAAGGTTAGGTTCTGAGAAGATACATGGGTTGGTACCTCCCCTCTTGCTGTTCAATTTTTTTGACTTTTATGTTATTTTTAATGAACAAGGCAAAACTGTCAGTCAAGTTTGGGATGGTTCTCAGCTTAGGCTGACTTTCAGAAGAATTTTCAATACTGATCTGATGTATAAATGTATGATCTAGAGGATATTTCTTCTAGCATTTATTTTTCTGCTAATGAAGATAGTTTGGTCTGGCAATATGAAAGTAATGGTGTCTACTCTACTTCCTCTTTATATGCCATCATTAATTTTTGGTGGGGTGCAACCCATGTTTATCCCTGCTGTTTGGCAATTGCATGCCCCCCAGAATACATATCTTCCTCTAGTTATTAGCTCAAAATAATCTCATGACTAGAGATAATCTGGAAAAAAAGACACCTAAACAAACCTAGAGACTGCATTTTCTGTGATGATCCTGAATCTATTGATCACCTTTTCTTCCAGTGCATAGTAGCTAAACAAATATGGCCTATTATTGCCTCTTTCTTTGGGGTTCATGTTGGAAATGATTACATCTATATTGCCAGATTTTGGGTAGCTAATAATAAGCATGCAATCTTAAATTCTCTGTGTCCTACAGTCTTGTGGTGTATGTGGAAGACTATAAATAATATGATTTTTGATGGCCAACCTTGGTTGAATGTTCTTCAGCTCTGGCATCTGATTCTGGCCACAGTGAAACGCTGGAGGCTGGTTTTCAAAAAGAACATGATGCAAGTGGTGGATCTTTTCTGCAACCAGGTTTTTCTGTTGCTAAGGGAATTGCCTATGCTAGAAGGTGGCTGAAGAAAACCAATCTCCATGATGATGGATGTCCTTCACCTGAGTCGAAGAAGCTGGCAAGTCAAGGCACCTGGGCTACTCCTATTTCCACCCTGGACTCCCTGCTTGCCTCCCCTACTGGTGCTTTCTGAGGTTGATAGAAGGTCACCTAGGGGCCGTGCCTGCCTTCTCACTCTCTAAGTTTCTCTTTAGTGTAGGTGGATATTGCTTCGGGTGGGTGGCTTGGATAGCCTTTTGTAGTAGTGCCCCAGTTTGTTTCCCTAGGAGGCGTCTGTGTTTTTGTGCGTGTTTCAGGTATGCCTGCGACACTATGGTGGCTGTGGTTTTGTTGAGTATATCAATGGAATGGGGATCCTTATCCCTGTTTGTCTAAAAAATAATGGAGGTAGGGGAAATGGGACCGGATCGTGAGGAGGAAGATGGGGTGTGGTTGGTATTTTTTTTGGAGAGAGGTGATATGTGGGCCCTATCCATTATTTACACAATAGTCCAAAATTTAGAATCTTCTAACATATGTCCGACAATGTGTCGTGACTATCATAATTGTCGTTGAAAGGATCATATGGGCACCTAGAGGGGGGGTGAATAGGTGCTACTTCAAATTTTACTCTTTTTCAATTTAGGGTTTGACATGAAAGGTAAATTCTCTAGATTATGCAACTATGGTGAATTTACCTATATGACAAACAAGCACAAACTAAGCAATAACTAGATAAGTAAAGTGCGGTAAAGGATAGAAGTAACCAAAGTGAAGCACACGGAGACACAAGGATTTGTTTCCCGTAGTTCCTTCCTTTTGAGGGGAAGTACGTCTACGTTTGGAGAGGGGGTGGTTTCAAACCACCAACGCCACGAGAGGCCTCCCTTGTTCTCCGATGAACCTCACTCCAACGGGTTCGATTCACCTCTTCCACTATACGACAACCTTCGAGGTGGAAGCCGGCACCTTTACAACGAGTTCGGGGCACACATCCACAACTTAATTGGAGGCTCCCAAGTACAAGCTAGCTGTCAAACAATCAAAGACAAGCTAGTAAGAACCAAATCACAAGCTAGGGTTTCCAATGAAACACTAGAGCAAGGGGCCCTCAAGTGAATGAGGGGGAAATGAAGATCTCTCTTGGTGAAGATGTAGATCAAGGCCTCCTCCTTCGATTCTCCAAAGATCAATGACTTTGGATGGTTGAGTGAGGAGATCTTGTGGATTTGGTGGCTCTAATGGTGCTGGAGTTCTTGAGATGGACGAGCAGCTTCCAAGGTAGAAGAAGGGGCCTTTATATAGGCCCCCTGGAAATGGAGCCGTTGGGAGCTACTTGACCCGGACAGTCCGGTCAGAGTCATCCGGACAGTCCGGGTGAGACCAGCCGGACATTCTGGCCTTGCCAAGTTTCTGGTCAGAATCCGTAAAGTGTCCGGACAGTGTCCAAAAACCTGTTCCGACTGTCCAGAGAAGTTGCCCACTTCTCATGGGCGGATAGTCTGGCCGAATCCCACCGGACACTCCGGCCTGGATCAGTCGGACAGTCTAGCTGGGACTTATCCTTTGCATAGACCTGGCCCAGGGAAGCTCTTTTTCCTTTATTGCACCATACATGGGACGGCAGGAATCTCCTGAAACATTTAACAGATGATTAAACTTATCCAAGTGTTGTCACCAAACATAAAAACAATAGTAAGGGTATAAATGCCCTTTCAATCTCCCCCTTTTTGGTGTTTGATGACAACCCAAGGATTTGCAACAGGGATGTCTATAAATGTTCACAAGTGGAGAAATATAACATATAGCGAGGCTCCCCCTAGATGTGTGACCAATTTTTGCTTTGCATTTGAATGCATGATCACACATCATAGGATTACAACCTCTCTAGATTCTGTAGCTAGCAATATATGGTATGATATATAAACACAACTAGATCAATAAGCTAGACATAGATATAACATAGTCACTTAACACAACCGGGTAGGCATGTCTCAACACACAACACAAAGTTCAACACAACAAAGTACTCAAAGAGTAGGATAAAGACACGAAGCTTCAAAGAGGCAAATCGAAATGACGTGAAGCTCGTGTACCCATGCAAATCCCCGGAAGCAACCTAATAAAGGGGCTACTTCTCCCCCTTTGGCATCGAGACGCCAAAAAGGGAAAAGAGCACAACTAAAGCGCCCCAAAGCCAACTCTAGCCACTGTAGTCGTCCTCGTCCTCCTCCTCATCCTCGTCCTCGTCCTCATCATCCTGATCCTCCTGAGTAGAGTTGTGGCCGTGAGGGAGAGAAGAAGAAGATACATCCTCAAACATGGACCAATCCAAACGACCCTGACTCTAGTGACCATAGGAGAGTGTGCCATCAGACGACTGCTGCTGAGAAGGATCAACATCCATAGGCTGGTTGATCCGCTTGAGCTCCTTCATCACGTTCCTGTTCGCCTTGTATGCATCATACTGACCATGGCGAATGTCAATGTTCTGGCATAGGAGAAGCTTCTTGCACCAGGAGGCCTTCTTCACCTTATTGTGCACTTCCTCCTTGGAGGTGGTGAAGCGGTATGCATTGATGGCATGCTTCATGCGAGGACCACGGGTCACAGCCCCCGAAATCTCCTTAGAAGCATCATCACTGTCAGAGGCATCTATCTCATCATCCTCAAAAATATCCTGAGCAGGGGTGTAGCCACGAGGTGCCTTAGAGGTAGGGGCACCCTTCCTTTGTAACTTGGCAGGGAGATGAGCAACGAGCTCAGTGTACAGCAGAGGGGTGTCTGGAGCCTGAGCAACAATGAGCTTCATCACATATGGAGCAAAAATAGGGCACTTCTTGTCAGTGATGCACTTGTACATATCCTGATAGATGAAGTCCATGACATCTATGGTGCCACCTGGGTGAGCTGGACCGCGAACATACACGAAGTGGGCATGGGCCATAAGATTGATCTCAGCACCCTGCATCTCATCCTTGTTGCCTGCCTTGGGAGTGAGAGTGTGGCGGAACATGCGGAGCAGGATGTTGTAAATGAGCTTGATATTGATGGTTTGGCCAACCACACCATTCTGAGAGTAGATAGGAGCCAAAAGTTGTTTGTCATACGCCTGACCATGCACATGCATCCGGTGACCACTGTGAGCATTGGGGTTGAAAGGCACACCAAGGAGATGGGCAAACTGAGCCATGCTAGAGCGACATCTTGTAGTGCTAGAAGTCCACTCAAGGGGAACATCAGGAGTGTCCCCAAAAACCACCGTGGCATAGAACTGCTGGATCAACTCAATGTTGTAATATTCTCTTGTTTGAAAGATGGTGTGCAGTCCCATCTTCTCAGTCACCCAGAGAGCATCCTCAAAGTACCTGTGTGCCTGGAGCTTCGGAATATCCAACCACTGCATAGGGCACACTAATACGTCCATTTTGCATCACTATTCTATGTCTTAATTCACTATTATTCATTGATATATTTCGTATTAAGAGGTGATACTTATGTTATTTCATCTATTTTTGCATGGTTGATGACTCTTGGAGCATGGACCGCTGCAGTCAGGGTTCTGATGGAAAATGTGCTGTTTGGAGGCAAAATTCGCGAAGATCAGAAAATCCGAGAAAATATACGGAAAATCCTATTTTTCCAGAAGACTCAGGATGCCAGAAGATGGAGTGGAGGTGGGCCCCAGGGGGCCCACACCACCCCATGGCGCGGGCAAGCCTAGGCCGCGCCTGGGAGTGGTGTGGCCGCCCTGGCCCACTCCAGCCTCTCCCCTCTGGCGTATATCATCCTCCCGAAACCCTAAGACTCGGAGAGCGACCACAGAAAGATTCCGCCGCCTCTGCGGGGCGTAAAACACCAAGAGAGAAAGATCTCTCCGACAGACAGATTTCTGCCGGGGGAATTCCTTCCCGGAGAGGGGAGATCGTCGCCATCAACACCACCATCAAGCTGGACTTCATCGGGATCATCATCATCACCATCACCACCATCATCAACATTAGCACCCTCATCACCATCTCCATATTGCTGTAACAATTGAGTTGAATCTTGCATAGTTCATAGGGGAAACTTTCCCGGTGTTGATTACTCTTTGTAGTTGATGCTATTGAGTGAACCATTGAATTATTGTTTATGTTCAGATTGTTATACATCATTATTCCATCTCTGATCATGATCCATATGATGTCTTGTGAGTAGTTCGTTTTGTCCTTGAGGACATGGGAGAAGTCTTGTTGTTAGTAGTGGAGTTGTGTTGAGAAAGATTCAATAGATTGTTATTTAAGTTGTGGTGTACTTCTTCTAGTGGTGTCATGTGAACGTCGACTACATAACACTTCACCTATATGGTCCTAGGGGAATGCATTGTGTATTTGGCTACTAATCGTAGGGGTTGCTGGAGTGACAGAAACCTGAACCCCCGTTAGGAAACCATTGCACAAGGGACGTAAGGGTCTTAGAGTTTAAAGCTGTGGTTAGGTTTCTACCTTAATTACTTTCTTGTACTTACGGATGTTTGCAAGGGGTATAATCACAAGTATGTATTAGTCTTGGATGGGGCGGTACATTAGCATAGGTTCACCCACACAACACTTAGCAAGCTAGAGAAGATTAATCAGCTATATGAAGCGAAAGCACTTGACAGTCTTTCCATGTGTCCTCGAGAACGTTTGGTCATCTATAGAAATACAACCGACTTGTCCTTTGCTGCACAAAGGATTGGGCCACTTGCTGCATTTATTCCTACTGTCTTTTATTTACTCGTACTTTGTTTACTTGCTTTATCGAAAACCCCTGAAAATCCATTTGCTAAGTATTTGCAGAGAATTCCTGATCCATACCACTAGCCAGCACCTTCTGCTCCTCGTTGGGTTCGACACTCTTACTTATCGAAAATACTGCGATACACCCCCTATACTTGTGGGTCATCACACACCGGAGTCCTGAAAGCATAAAACACCTCAGAGAAGAGCAAGGCCTGCTCATTCCTCCAGAAGTGAGGATCCTCAGAAGTGCACTGTAGAGAATAGAATGACTGGACACGCATCTCCACAAAATCTTCGGTGCCCAAATTTGCCAAAGTGGTCAAAGATTCAAATTTCATGTGCTTGGCTTCATCCCTCTTTAGTTTTCTGACTTTCTCCTGCTTTGCTGCAACACGGTCACGAGCAGCCTGCCTGACCATGGAAGGATCCATATGAACCTCACTCTCTTCATCACGGTACCGGCGAGGACGGGCTTTCTGAGCGGCCCTAGAGCGACGAGGACGGGAGCTACCTGTGAATTCAGAGTAGGGAGATAGCAGCAGGGTAAGCACATATGTCCAGGAGGAGAAAGCACATAGCAGTAGTGGTAGGAATTCCAGATCAAAATAGACTGAGGAAACCCGGACTGTCCGGCAAAATCGAGTCGGAGACTCCGCTAGGGCCGGATAGTCCGGTGCGTACATGCCGGACACTCCGTCCGGGCCGGAGTGTCCGCCTTGTACTCACCGGACTGTCTGGCGGGAGATCTGGTGATTTTTCCAGGCAGTGCAAATGTACTCAATCGGAGTGGATCGGGATTGCTAGGACTACTGCTAAGACGCCATATGCACGCAGTGATGAATCCATGGACCAAAATAGGTCATTGCCTCAAAAAAAAAGCATCTAGAGGAAACCCTAGAGATGTAGAAGAGGAGAAGGCAAGTACCAACATCCATGGGGGCCTTCACCAGAGGGGAACGGGTCCTAGCGGCAAAGGGATGACAATGGCCGACGACAACAGTCGAATCCGGGGTGGAGAAGCCCTCCCAGTGAAGATCCTGGACAAGGGCATCAGGGTGTGGAGAGAAGAGAGTCGGGGGAAGAAGGAGGACTGAACCGTCCAATTCCCCCCGACCCCTTTTACTAGATTGAAACTGCTGGGGCCAGACTGTCCGGGCGAAATTAGCCGGAGTGTCCGGCCCGACCGGAGTGACCGGCCTGTATCAAGCGGAGTGTCCGGTCATGCCGGACTCTCCGGTCGGTACAGGGCGGGCATTCCGGTCCCCACGACCAAAAAACTCCAGGTATAATATTTGCACAAATGTGTGGCAAGAGGAGCATGTTTAGGGATGAGTATAGGCCTGGGATTCAGAAGGTGTACTGTGAAAACCAAACAACCATAGATAGTCAAAAGATGGCAAATTAAGATCCAAACCACGCAAGTCAAGAACCAACTCTTCAAATGTGAAGAGGGCGGTGACCGAGGCCACCATGTAAGAGATTGTGGTATGACACCGCGAAGAATTATCCTTGGGTCCATTACCACTACTCATCAATGAAGCTCACATATCACTAAATGATATTAAGAGGATTGAATTTCTTAATGTTGGCATTATGGGGGGAGGGATAGTCCAATGTATTAGAACTGCACTTCCCCTATCTCCATGCCTGCACCTAAACCAAATAAGAGTCAAGATATAGGTGACCATGCAAGGTGATCAAGTCAAGCTCCTAGAATCTACGATATTTAGTTCATTCCTCAAATAACAAAACCTTGCTTCATCAAGTGGCTTCGTGAAAATGTCGGCAAGTTGGTCTTTGGTTAATACATAGGATAGCTCAATATCACCCCGAGCAACATGATCTCTAATGAAGTGATGACGAATCTCAATATGCTTTGTCCTTGTATGATCTACTAGGTTATATGCAATCTTGATGGCACTTTCGTTGTCACATAGAAGAGGCACTTTGTCACAATGGACACCGTATTCCTTTAAAGTTTGCCTCATCCATAGAAATTGTGTACAAGCACTAGCAGCTGCCACATACTCGGCTTCGGCGGTGGAAAGAGATATACAATTTTGCTTCTTGGAAGACCAACACACCAAGGACCTCCCAAGGAATTGGCAAGCCCCGGAGGTTGATTTCCTATCATCCTTGTCACTAGCCCAATCCGAATCCGTGTACCCACAAAGAGAGAAAGTTGAGCCCCTAGGATACCAAATACCATAGTTTGGGGTATGAACCAAATATCGAAAGATTCTCTTGACTGCCATCAAATGGCTTTCTTTAGGAGCCGCTTGATATCTTGCACACACTCCTACACTCAACACAATATCGGGTCTAGATGCACAAAGGTAAAGCAAAGAGCCAATCATGGATCGGTATACCTTTTGATCCACATCTTTACCATTTGGGTTTAGTTCAAGATGAGTCTTTGTTGCCATGGGAGTGGGAGCTCCATTGAAGTCTTTCATGTTGAATCTTTTGAGAATATCTTGAGTATACTTGGCTTGGTTAAAGAAAGTACCTCCTCTCACTTGCTTGATCTCAAAACCAATAAATACTCTCAATTCTCCCATCATAGACATCTTGAACCTGTCAGTCATAAGCTTAGAGAATTCATCATTAAAAGCTTTGTTATATGATCCAAAGATAATATCATCTACATAAATTTGGCATACAAAAAGTTCCCCATTAACCCTCTTGGTAAAAAGAGTGGGATCGATTTTCCCAACCTCAAACCCACGATCTAACAACAACTCTCTAAGGTGCTCATACCACATGCGTGGGGATTGCTTGAGCCCATAGAGTGCCTTATCGAGTTTGTAGACATGGTTTGGAAAGTTGGGATCCTCAAATCCCGGGGGTTGTTTCACATATACCAACTCATGCAATTGACCATTAAGAAATGCACTTTCTACATCCATTTGTTGTATTTTAAATTTATGATGTGCCGCATAAGAAGGATACGGATGGACTCAAGGCGAGCCACGGGTGCATAAGTCTCTCCATAATCAATGCCTTCAATTTGAGAGAACCCTTGTGCAACCAATCTAGCCTTGTTCCTTATCACAATTCCATGCTCATCTTGCTTATTCTTGAAAATCCACTTGGTGCCTATAACATTGCGGCAATCTTTTGGCTTTTCCACTAACTTCCATACTTTGTTTCTCTCAAAGTTGTTGAGCTCTTTGTGCATTGCATCCAACCAATCCGAATCTTCAAGAGCTTCCCATACTTTCTTTGGTTCCACCATGGAAATGTGTGCTTGGTGCTCACCAAAGTTCTTCAGTTGAGCTCAGTAGATATCCCTCTTCTTAGATCTCCTACCACATTCTCAAGAGTGTGGTCTCTTAATTCCAACTATCCATTCTAGCTTGGCGATGAGTTTCGATCTCCTTGTTTTTTCTTGGGAGGATCACTTCATCATTTTGGTCCTCGTCTTGACCATTAACTTGACCTTGATCATCATTGGAAATATTCTCTTCTAAAGGAGGCAAAGATTGACCTTGGTCTTGATCAAGCCCACACTGGCCAGGTATTCAGCTGTTCTTATGGCAGTCTGTACAGATCTTGCTTGTGAAATGTCCTTAGCACCACTAGACATCCTGGCAAGCGGAGACTCAATCACCTCTTGGCTGGAAGCATCTTCTTGATCAGTAGGTTGAGGGTCCACAATTTGTCTTTGGCATGGGTCGCTGTCCACCTCGATAGTAGCTTGTTGAAGTAGTGAAGATGAGGGCTCCACTTGAGTAGAGCATAGTTCTTCTCGATCCACCATAAGGGGTTCCTCAACAGGGCGGATGAAACCCGCACCCATTCTTCCTATGGCATCCTGAGGCATTTCATCATCTACATCACAAACATCAACATGCCCCACTTGGGAACCATCATATTCTTCAAACACCACACTACAAGATTCTATGACAATTCATGAGAGCTTGTCATAGATTCTATAAGTGTGGGATTCGAGACCATAACCAACAAAAATACCCTCTAATGCTTTAGAATCAAACTTGGATAAACGAATGCCCTTAATGTGATAGAAGCACTTACAACCGAATACCCGGAAGTAAGAAATATTAGGCTTGTTACCGGTAAGGATTTCATATGGAGTCTTGATCAATTCTTTGCGGAGGTAGAGACGGTTCGATGCATGGCATGCGGTGGAGATAGCTTCAGCCCAAAAATTGTATGGAGATTTAAATTCCGCCAACATAGTCCTTGCCATGTCAATGAGAGTCCGGTTCTTCCTCTCAGCTACACCATTTTGTTGAGGGGTATATGCAGCGGAATATTGATGTTTTATTACCTCATCACTAAGAAATCCATTTAATGTGTAGTTCTTGAACTCGGTACCATTGTCACTTCTAATTGTTAATACTGGGACATTGTGTTGATGTTGAGCCATGTTGATGAAGTCAATGAAGTTCTCTTGGGTCTCACTTGTTAACTTGAAGAAATATACCCAAGTGTATCTTGAGTAGTCATCAACAATCACCAAACAATATTTCTTCCCACCAAGACTCGCATGAGACGGAGGACCAAAGAGATCCACATGAAGGAGCTCCAAGATCCTCTTGGACTTGATGTAGTTCTTTGGCTTGTGGGGAGAATCATGCATCTTTCCTTCAACACATGCCCTGCAAACACGATCTTTGGCAAAGCAAACATTTTCTTTTAGTCCAACAATATGACCATCCTTGTGGAGGCTTTGCAAAGTTCTCATGTTGACATGGGCTAGACGGCGATGCCATAGCCAACCCACATCGGCCTTTCCGAATAGGCACATCGTACTTGTAGTGGTTTTCCCCGAAAAGTCCACCACATACAAGTCATCCTCGATGTACCCAACGAAAGCAACCTTTATAGACTTGCTCCACAAGAGGATCACAATATCAACATTAATAAAGACAGCAAAACCCATCTTTCCTAGAGCACGGACTAAAAGTAAATTATAGCCAAGGGTCTCAACAAGCATGACGTCCACGAGAGTGATATCGTGAGCAACCACAACTTTGCCAAAACCCATTACCTTAGACTTCGATTTGTCGGCATATGTCACAGATATTTGATCAACATTTGGTCTCAACTCCTTGACACTAGAAGCGCTTCTGGTCATATGACTTGTGCATCCACTATCGAGCACCCATTTTGACCCTCCGGAAGCATAGGTCTACAAAAGATCAAACTAGTTTTTAGGTACCCATTTTTCAATGGGTCCTCTTTTGTTAGCAACAAGGGTCTTGGGAACCCAAATCGACCATGCAATATAACCATCAAATGGGCCAACATATTGTGCATACACATCACCATAATAATCACGCATTAAGACATAGTGAGGGTTAGCACTACCCGCAAAATCATCATGAGACATAGTTTTGCCACTTGTGGTATTACTTCCCACAATGACCTTGTTCTTTTCTTGGGCGGGCTTGGCCTTGTTGTTCTTCTTGTTATTTTTCTTCTTGGCTTTAGAGACAAAGCCTATGCCCCCTTTTTCACTATTTGACATTTGCTTGTTTAAGAGGTCATCAATAGACTTGTTTCCTTTGGGAAAGGAGGTCTTGGCTAGCTCCCCCTTCAACCTAGCATGTTTTTCAAGAGTATTTGTACAACTAGCAGGAATGAAAGTACTAGGTGATGGAGTATTGATCAATTGAGTTTGAAGATTTTCACGAGACTTTGTGAGTGACAAGAGTTCACTTTCCAAGGCCTTGTGAGCCTTGTCAAGTGTCCTAAAGTCCTCGGCAAGTTTTTCATAAACAACATCAAACTCAATCTTATCCTTTTTAGCCTTTTTGTATTTAGCAATAGCATGATCACGTTCCTTGATTAGTTTATTAATAATGAGATCATTAGCTTCATCAAGGCCCTCTAGTTTAGTTTCAAGAGATATTCTAGTTTCTTGTTCTTCTTCTAGAGCATTATTAAGAGCTTCTACCTCAATCATGTGCTCTCTTCCTAATTGGCATCTCTCATCTAGAAGTTCTTGTGTGTGTGAAAGTTGATTTACGAGGTCCACAACATGTTTCTTGTGTTCCCCTTACAAGTTATTCATGAACACATCAAAAGCAACTAATTCCTTTTTGACCTCAAGAGATAACTCATCATCAAAATCATCATTGATTAAGGAAGTGGAGTGTTATGATGATAATACCTCCGTTCCTCTTGCCATAAGGCAAGTGACGTTCTTGTTGGAGATATTCTCATTTGGAGAGTCGAAGAGTGAGAATGAAGGAGTAGAGGTAGTGGCAAGAGCCGCCACACCACTTGGTGTATCCTCTTCTTCCTCTTCATCATCATCATCGGAGGAGTACTCTTCATGTGTGATCAAGACAATTTCTCCCGGCTTCTTGTTGGTTGGGTTCCTTTTGATGAAGGGTTTCTTGTAGGGAGCTTTGGAGGTCTTCTTCAACACAAGTTTACCCCCACGGTCTTCTCTTTTCTCATAGGGACAAGCCGCAACGAAGTGATAGCGGTCACCACAATTGAAACAAGTTCTCAACTTGGACCCATTGTCTCTTCTCCCATTGGGGTTGCTTCTTCGTTGCATTTCCATCTTGGCCTTGGCGGGATCTTTCCAAAAGTTTCTTGCATAGAAGGCCATGTATTCACCATGAGCAATCTTGACATATTCAGGGTGGCTCATTGAAGGTCCCTCATCACTTCCTTCATCTTCATCATACTCCACAACCTTGGCCTTCAAGGCAAGGTTGACACCACTACTCATTCCAATGGCATGAGCACGGGCGTCTTTGGCATTCTTGGCAGCAACCTTGAAGGCAGTCATCTCTTGCATCACTTCATTGGAGGTCATGAGATGGTAGTTGTGTCTTCCTTGGAGACTCTTCAAGTCAGTAGGCTCGAAAGGCATGAGTGCACTCACATACTTCCTCTTGATCCAAGCATCATCAATGTGAGAGGCGCCAACATTCCTGAAAGCGGTGGCTGTGGATTTGAGTCTTCGATACATGTCTTCATGATCCTCACCATCCTTCATGAAGAAACCTTCGGCCTCATTGCTTAAGGCATCATATCTATTTCTCCTCATACTCTCATTGTCAACAAACAAGTCAATGAGAGCATCCCAAGCTTCCTTGGCGGTGTTGTAGTGCTCAATGTGGGGAAAATCCTTTGGCCCCACCCCAAGTTGGATCATGTGCAAGGAAGTCGCATTGAGTTGGCTATTGACCACTTCTCTTCTCGTCAAGTTGGTTGGATCCTCAATTTTGAGTCCTTTTTCAATAATATTCCACAAATCAATGCAAGAGCTGCGCACATGAGATTTCATTAACACTTGCCATTGAGAAAAAGTATGTGCAACTAACTTAGGTGGGTCTCCTCTATTATTTATATGTGGATGAGGGATAGGAGGGTCGGGAGAGTACCATCCGGTAATCGTATGGAACTCTTCCTTCCCATCACCCTTTTTGGTGGTGGAGTTAGTGGAATTATGTTCATCCCCCACCACTTCCTCCAAAGGCTTAGCCGGAGAATTAGCCTTTGGCTTTGGTGGTGTTTCCTCTGGAGAGGGAGGAGGTGAGGTTTTCTTATCCCTAACAAGTTGCTCAACGAGTTGACGCAACTGTTGGATTTCGTTGCCCAAGGTAGAGCTCAAGCTTGTTTCCAACTTCTTGAGATCTACCATGGTCACCGAATGGCTAGCCTCACTTTCTCCCTCCTCTGGGTTGCCCATAATCTCTTAGGCGGTTAAGCCCGAATAAAGAGCCAAGGCTCTGATACCAATTGAAAGGATTGTATGGGCACCTAGAGGGGGGGTGAATAGGTGCTACTTCAAATTTTACTCTTTTTCAATTTAGGGTTTGACATGAAAGGTAAATTCTCTAGATTATGCAACTATGGTGAATTTACCTATATGACAAACAAGCACAGACTAAGCAATAACTAGATAAGTAAAGTGCGGTAAAGGATAAAAGTAACCAAAGTGAAGCACACGGAGACACAAGGATTTGTTTCCCGTAGTTCCTTCCTTTCGAGGGGAAGTACATCTATGTTTGGAGAGGGGGTGGTTTCAAACCACCAACGCCACGAGAGGCCTCCATTGTTCTCCGATGAACCTCACCCCAACGGGTTCGATTCACCTCTTCCACTATACGACAACCTTCGAGGTGGAAGCCGGCACCTTTACAACGAGTTCGGGGCACACATCCACAACTTAATTGGAGGCTCCCAAGTATAAGCTAGCTGTCAAACAATCAAAGACAAGCTAGTAAGAACCAAATCACAAGCTAGGGTTTCCAATGAAACACTAGAGCAAGGGGCCCTCAAGTGAATGAGGGAGAAATGAAGATCTCTCTTGGTGAAGATGTAGATCAAGACCTCCTCCTTCGATTCTCCAAAGATCAATGACTTTGGATGGTTGCGTGAGGAGATCTTGTGGATTTGGTGGCTCTAATGGTGCTGGAGTTCTTGAGATGGACGAGCAGCTTCCAAGGTAGAAGAAGGGGCCTTTATATAGGCCCCCTGGAAATGGAGCCGTTGGGAGCCACTTGACCCGCACAGTCCGGCCAGAGTCAGCCGGATAGTCCGGCCCAGCCGGACAGTCCGGGTGAGACCAGCCGGACATTCCGGCCTTGCCAAGTTTCCGACCAGAATCCGGAAAGTGTTCGGACAGTGTCCAAAAACCTGTTCTGACTGTCCAGAGAAGTTGCCCACTTCTCATGGGCGGACAGTACGGCCGAATCCCACCGGGCAGTCCGGCCTGGCCAGACACTCCGGCCTGGATCAGCCGGACAGTCCGACTGGGACTTATCCTTTGCACAGACCTGACCCAGGGAAGCTCTTTTTCCTTTATTGCACCATACATGGGACAAGAGAAATCTCCTGAAACATTTAACAGATGATTAAACTTATCCAAGTGTTGTCACCAAACATCAAAACAATAGTAAGGACATAAATGCCCTTTCAGTCGTTAGCCGACCTAAGTAGCACCGTCAGTTCTATCTCTTATGTATCAACTCTAAACCGGTGGTATTTTGAAAACCCTAACGTAAAGTGGTGGTTTTTTGAAACCCTAGCCTATAATGTGGTGTTTTTTGTAATTTTCTCGGCTACCATACATGCTTCGAAACTTAAACCATGGCTCTCTCATTTTCGCACAGGTTGCAATGTTTATAAATTTTTTATTAAGCTTTGCATGATAAAGTTTTCGAAACTTAATACTTGGGCTTCCGCTAAAGCTCCCTCATTCCGGCAAAGCTGGCTTAAACCTATGAATTCTCCTCCAAGTTTTTGTACCATCTGAAATTTATATCATAAATTTACGTTGTACGTTCTTTTTTCTTAATAAAATATCAAAATCGTCTAATTATCATCGTCAGTCACTGAGTCGGGAGGGGAAGAAACATCAACTACTTGGATGTATTAACCGTAGTTTTTATACTACTCTATCCGTTTTTATACTACTCTATTTCATATTTTGAAACGGAGGGAGTATTTGGTTTGATGGATGTGTTCTTTTATTGGTTTGAGGAGGGGAAGAAACCTCAACTATCTGTGTTAACCATAGTTGTCGCTTGTCAGAGTCAGCGAAAGTCGTAGCTACTCCGAACGGTGGATCAAGGCCCTCCCTTGGTCTCGCACGAATCTCAAAGAAACAAAACCTTCGTGCCCTTTGCCGCCCCGTTTCCACCTTCTCGAGACCGCGACGCCGACGCGCACAGCCCCAGACGGGCTTCAAATCCCCCCTCTCGCTTCCCGACCGTTGGCCACCACCCACCCCCAGACCCCTGTCCCCCTCCCCTCTCTCCGGCCAATCCGATGCAGAAGAGCCAGGGAGCCAAATCCACGGCGCGGCGGCACCCTCTCCGCGTCCTCTCCGGCAACAGGACGCCCCACCCGCCGCCGCCGGGATCCGTTCGCCGCAAGCCCGCTGCCGCGGCGACCCCCTCCGCGTCCGCCGCCGCCACGACCCCCTCCGCCGCCACGGCAGAACCGGCGCTCGACCGCCTCCTCCTCGCCAGCTCCAATCTCGCAGGCCTCGTGTCCCAGGTAGATCCGCCCCTCCATCCTTCGCTTCATCCGTTTCGTCCTAGCCGAGTAGTCTAGTCTGGTAGGCTCGTGATACGGAACGCCGTGTGCCGCTCTTGCGCCTCCGCCTCGTTTGAGACGATATGGTGGCATCGGTTGCCATCGATTTGATGATCGTCTGGATGGGGTCGGGTGGGATTTGAGCCAGGTGCTCTCGGTCAATACTGTACCATCCGGGCCTGTATCGATTTGGGGCAGCGAATTACTGGTGATATCCGCAGTTGTACACCTGTGTGCTAGTGTCTGTAGGACGAAATGGTGGATTGGACAAAAGCCTCCATCCTATCTTTTGCACGCCTTGTGTTCTTGTAGAGTGTTCTGTCTGTGTTTCTGAATTCTGACCTGTCATCACTGGTCTGAACCGATACTGGAAGGAAGAAAGGAATGGTAGTAGTTAGTTTCTCCAAAGAAACTAAAAGAAGAGGGATGATATACTTACGCATGTGGACTGAAACCTGAGTCATTTGTTTGCCGATTGATCTGAAGTGACATACTGATTCCCTACTTCATGATGTAGTACTCATATGGAGATCTGTGCTGTTAGATATGTGATTACCAATTTGATGTTTCTTACCATGCATTTCCCTGTTTCAGTCCACATGCATAACTATATCAACCCTCTTTTAATTTCTTTGGAGAAACCAACTATTCTTAGTCATCTGTTTGCCGATTGAACTGAAGTGACTTACTGATTCCCTAGTTCAGGATGTGGTACTCATATCGAGATCTGTGCTGTTAGAGATGTGCTTACCAATTTGATGTTTCTTACAATGCATTTCCCTGTTTTCCCTCAATTATTAGATCGACGAACTCGTCTCCAGTGCTCTGCATTGCCAGACGATATCCAGAAGAGGGGAGCAAGAGATCGAATCCTTCAGTGCCTTCTTATCAGATACCAACTCTTCTTTGAAGGTGGGCACTGTCATCACATCTTTCATTTTTTTTCTGAAGCAAATTGACATGAGCATGAGCCCTCTGTGTTTTAGATCTCATAATCACCGATCTTGGTTCTTCTTTCTTATGCAGCAATGGTCTTCGAGACTTAAGCAAGCGCTTCAAGCTTCTCCAGCCAGAACTGAGTATGCCTCGAAGCAACTCACAGAGGTCTTTCCAAAATCTGCTGCAAAAGGGAATGTCAAGTTGTTTCCCAGCGACAGCATCTTACCCCAAGCAGGCCCGGCAATATCGCCTTCACAGAATTTGGTCTGCAGCAGCAGCAACTTGCCTGAGACTGACCTGATTGTCTCGCCTTCACCGCTTGTTTCATGGCGTGCCGGGTCATGTATGGTCGAGAGTGGAAAGCAGTTATTTCTATTGACACCATTGCCGAAGACAAAAGCAGGCTCATCCAGGTGCCCAAGATCATCCAAAACGCAGTTGAAGACAACTGCCAGCATGAATGAGCTGAATCTTCCCAATTTACCTTTTTGGAAACTGACCATCTCTGATGACAATCGTCCTGATCTGGAGCAAAGTGTGAAATTAAAGGAAGCAAGGGCTGGTGCCGCGACGCCTAATCTTATTGAAACAAAGAAAGGCTCATCAGAAGACAGTCTGTCTCCGCCATTTAGTTTCACAATTCAGAAGAGCAGGAGGGCACTGCCTAGTCCACGCCTGACGACAGCACTGCGAGGTAAACAACATGTGTTCTCTCCAATATCGGAGGGCTCAAGTAAGGATGGTATTCTCAGTGCTGGACCAGCTGAGAGTGAGAACAAACCTTCTGCAGCCTCCGATGACATGTTGTCTGATGAGAAGGATCTGGCATCGAGGTATCCAGACATGTATGGGTTTAATCTGCCTACCGGAGATATACGCCGAAGGAGAGAAGCTGATGAGGCTCTTGATTGGTTCTTGTCACCTCTCAAGACCTGTGTATTAATGGATCCGAGTCCAACAGACGAAAAGCCTATTCCAGTTCCAGCAAAGGATAACAAATCCTTGATTGATACTCCTTGGAAAGGCTTGGAAAGCAATAAGCTGAAGGGGAGACATGAGCTTTCAGATGACAACAATCCCATTGAAACTCCAGCGATGCATAGCAGGGCCTTGCTTGGTACTCCGCGGAAAGGCTTGGAAAGCATTAACCTGAAGGGGGGGCAGGAACTTCCTGATGACAGACCCATTCAGACCCCAGCATTGCACAGCAAGGCCTTGTTTGGTACTCCCTGGAAAGGCGTGGAAAGCACTAACCTGAAGGGAAGGCACGCCGGTGAAACCACACTCAAGAAGGAACTCTGGACTAGATTTGAGGCTGCCTCGACCAACGATCTGCACTTCGACAAGTCAGTCTTCCAGAAGTCAGATGGAAGGCGTTTCATCGACATGCTTGAGGAGGAATCATGAGGGCACCTGTAAGGTTCATTTCGTCTGTAGCTGCGGGACTGGAGGGGGCGGCACCTGTAAGGTTCTTTTCGGCTGTAGCTGCGGGACTGGACGTTGATGTCCAATCCTTTGTCTATAACGGTACATCATGTATGAGTGGCCAAAGCCAAACTGCAGTGATCAATTCATCAACAGGTTCCAAGTGTCACTGAGCCTTGTCTTCTAAAGTTCAGGCTGGCCGCACCTTTTGCAGAAATGCATTTTGTATTTATTTGGTTCTCCATTTTCTGATGTCAAAGTGTACACTCCTGCCAGATTGTTCTTTGAACATGGACAATGGTTGATTCATCTCAAGGGAGTATGTTCTATACAAGGCTATAGTGAGTGGATACATGGACAATGATGCAGGGGTACAATGATATGCAGGGGTACAATGATAATGTCTTATCTGCTATCGAGTATAGATAGCGGTTCGGATGATTTCTGTGTGTGCTTTATGTCATTTTGAAATGCAACAGAAATACAAATCTGTTTTTTTTTAGATCGAAATGCAAATCTGTTGGTACAAGGATTGTGATCTCTGCGCTTTAAGTCTTATTATATTTACAAGATAGCTTTAAATTTAAAAAGAACCATGCAAGTTAAGTTCAAGGGAATAGTGAAATAAATATGAGTAGCATCTGTGGATGATATCACTGCTACAGTAATAACTTCTCTTTTTTTACATGACAAAAAATGGTGCTAGTGTCATTCCGTGCAATTAGGCCTCGTTGGATGAAATGGAACCAAACAACTAGAGTTTCAGCATTTGCATACGTACAGCAGCCATTGAAAAGATATACACCAGAGATTACTATGGTAGTACTAGAACAAGAAGAAAAATGGGAAAGATACACAGATATATAGAGAGTTGAGTAAACATTCACGATTACGTGCTTCAGATCCTCCTCCAGCCTAATTTCCTTTAGGCTTGTGGGAACTGATAGCCCAGAGATTTTATTCAGCATGTAGCTGCTAGTACCAATTTGTAGCAGCTTGAGCCTATGCATTGTGTCTTCTTCAAACAGCACCGATTCGAGGTATTCTAAGTAATAAAGCAACTATCGTTTCAGCACTTACGTATGTACATCACCCACTGAAAGAATACAGTTAAATATGCAATTGCACTAGTATTTCCACAAGAAGAAGAAAAAAGGGAAAAAGACACAGATGTATAGAATTCAGTCAACATTCACCATGGCGTGCTTCTGGTGCTCCCCTAGCTGCCTCAGCACCGGTTCCTTCAATCTCTTGCCATCAAAATATCCCAGCCTAATTTCGTTGAGGCTAGTGAAATTTCATTCAGCTTGACGCATCCACCAATTTTTTGGCTGAACGTGACGCCAGTTCCCTTTCATTAGGCACATGAGGTGGGATTAGCGCCCTTAATCAGAGCTGTTAGGCTGCTTTGAAAGCATGCAACAAAAAAAGAGTCGGAAAGCACCGGCGTCATCCCATATTTCCCAGTTTAAGTCAAGCAACAATAAACCCTTGTTGGACGAAATGAAACCAGATATACCTACAGTAGAGTTTCCGCAGTGAAGTTCAGATTCCCGGTATACAATAGGGATTACTAGGGTACTACTCCAACAAAAAGAAAAATGAAGAGCCGAAGATATACATATGTGTAGAGCTCAGTAAAAATTCACGATCACGTGCTTCTGATCCTCCCCTAGCTGGCTCGGCACCTTTTCCTTCAATGATTTACCGGCTTCATAAACATCCAGCTTAATTTCCTTGAGGCTTGTGAGAGCCGATAGCCCGGATATTTTATCCAGTCTGCGGCATAAATCAATTTGTAGCAGCTCGAGCCTAGGCATTGTGCCTTCTTCAAACAGCACCGATTCGAGACCCGTTAAGTAATCAAGCTCCAGCACCATGAGACTCGGGAAGGAATAGTTTTGGAAATGGAGCTGTTTCCGTATGACTGAATCACACTTCAGGCGTAGAACTGCAAGATTTGGTAGCACCCCAAGGGCTTGTATGACATCATCTTGCTCCAAACGGCTAGACGTCAGCACCAACTTGCAGAGATTCTGAAGCTGATGGATACCAGTTGAACAATTCGAACAAAATGCTAGACAAGGGGCTTAATTACTGGCCATGTCTTCAGTCCCATGCATGTCATACAGATTTATTCTCTGAAATTCCCTATTCTCTGAGAATGCCAGACGATATCCAGAAGAGGGGAGCAAGAGATAGAATCCTTCAGTGCCTTCTTATCAGAAATAAAACCCGAAACCTAGAGTTTCAGCATTTACGGTAGGTACATCACCCACTGAAACAATACAGTTAAATATACAATGGCACTAGTATTTCAACAAGAAGAAAGGGGAAAGATACAGCACTAGTACTTCAACACAGATGTATATAATTCAGTCAACATTCACCATGACATGCTTCTGATCCTCCCCTAGCCGGCTCAGCACCGGTTTCTTCAATCTTTCGCTACCAAAATATCTCAGCCTAATTTCGCTGAGGCTAGTGAGAACTGATAGCCGGGAGATTTCATTCAGATTGACGCATCCACCAATTTTTAGGCTGAACGTGACTCCAGTTCCCTTCAGGCACATGGGGTGGGATTAGCACCGTTAATCAGAGCTGTTAGGCTGCTTTGAAAGCGTGCAGAAAAAAAAAAGACGGAAAGCACCTGCGTCATTCCATATTTACCAGTTTCAATCAAGCAGCAGTAAACCCTTGTTGGACGAAATGAAACCAGATATACCTAGAGTTTCCGCAGGGAAGTTCAGATCCCCCGTATACAATAGGGTTACTAGGGTACTACTCCAGCAAAAAGAAAAATGAAGAGCCAGGATATACATATGGGTAGAGCTCATTAAAACTTCACGATCACGTGCTTCTGATCCTCCCCTAGCTGGCTCCGCACCTGTTCCTTCAATAATCCAGGAAATCCATAAACATTCACCCTAATTTCCTTGAGGCTTGTGAGAACCGATAGCCCAGAGATTTTCTTCAGCATGTTGCAGTAATCAATTTGTAGCAGCTCGAGCCTAGGCATTGCGTCTTCTTCAAACAGCACCGATTCGAGGCTATATAAATTATAAAGCACCAACACCACAAGACTCGGGAAAGCTGAGTTTTGGAAACGGAACCGTTTCGCCCTGAATGAATCAGACTTCAGGTGTAGAACTGCAAGATTTGGTAGCACCCCAAGGGCTTGTATGGCATCATCTTGCTCCAAACGGCTAGACTGCAGCACCAACTTGCAGAGATTCTGAAGCCGATGGATCCAATCTGTCACCCTGACTAGCTTGCCGTACAGCTTGAGGCTCTCAAGCCAGCTTGGTGGCGACAAACCCTCACCCAGACAACCATCTAAGTCATCATGCTCTTTTGACTCAAGCATCCCATCCATTGGGTTCCCTCTCACTGAAAGAGATCGAAGATGATAGTGACCAGCAATGGCAGACCAGAACTCCTTCCTGTTTTTGCTGCTGATACCAACCACTCCAAGCTTACACAATTCAGTAAGCTCTCTGAACTCCTTTACAGTGGCATTTCCCTTGTCCCAGCTAACATTGGCGCCACCTAGTGTGTGCAGGGCTTTTAGCTGACCAATCCCTCTAGGAACTTTAGCACCAACTAGTGCAATACCCTTCAACTTATAGCGGAACAGATTTAGTACATCACGCCTGTTCAAACCACCAGTAAAAGGGGACCTGTAGACATCCAAAGGCAAAAGGAGTGACAATGCCATGAGAAAATATGATGAACGTAATTAGCGTACTCATTATGTATGTCATCCTCTCCCCTGACATTGCGGGTTCTTCTAAAAAAATCAGGTGCACAAAGGTTCTGTAGCTTCCCAAGATTGGTGATTGTTGTTGGCAACTCAAATATGCGCGTTCCTCTGACATCCAGTGTCTGGAGGTGCCTCAAATTCCCCAAAGAATTGGGCAGACAGAAAATATTGAAACATCCTCGTAGAGAAAGGTACTTCAAGTGATGGAGCTTCACAACACGATCAAGATGATGGTCTCTCAACTTTGTTGTGTCTTCCAAATCGAGCACTCGGAGGAACCTCATATTCTCGGAGATGAAAAATGGTCTCCACTCTCCAAACACAGTCAATGACCGTACGTGAGACAAGTCCAGCACACTCGGCAATGCATCTCCATCCCTTTTCCAGTTGCTGCCTATGACAAGATGGCGTATTGGACCTTGTGTGCTGCTCAAACAACATCCATCCTCCAGTGTGAATACAAGGTTTTCCTCTCTCACCTTTAAGATGCATATTTCCCGGATCATATCATGAAGTTGGCAGGAATTAATTTTGCCATTGTAACGCTTTACATCTCCCCCTGGCAGGATCATACTCCTATCTAAAAGCTCGCCAAAGTACCTATGACCAAGTTGCTCTGCAGTAATGCCATGCCTATCCTGTGAGTAACCCTCTGCAGTCCACCGCCTCACTAGGCGAGCCAACCTAACTTTTTGATCTTCTTGAAATATTGACAGGTATAAGAAAGCAGACTTGAGATAATATGGCAAACCATCATAGCTCCTCATAAGAACTGTCTTTATTGTCCTAAGTTCAGGATTGATCTCTAGTTGAGCACTAATACGATCATTCATCTTCCTCCATTCAATAGCAGTTTTTGGCTTAGTGGCTAGATATCCACCTATCGTTGATATTGCAAGGGGAAGTCCATCACACTTCTTTAGGATAATCCTTGCTTGCTCCATCATAGCCGGGACAAAATCAGTTTTTTTAGTGTTGTCCTTCCATACCTAAAACGATTATAATTAAGTTAAGTACTTAGATTAAAGAATAATTGTTGCTAAATGAAGAATAATTGTTTGTTGCTAAATTAAGTTCAAGCACATATAGTGTGCGTATATGCGAGGATAAAAGGAACACACTCTGAATATTTATAGAAGCCCATATGAATCACAGACATGTAATTCAAGAAATTATTATTTTTCAGCTGGAGGGGTCCCACCTTCAGTTTCTCCTCCATGCCAGTATGCCTTGCTTCACTCGTCATGCTGTGCTCCTCTGTATTCTGCAGTTAGATGCGGAAGAAGAATATATCATCAAAACAGCAAAAGAATAAATGTATAACAGAAGATATACCAGAAAAAAGATTTACCTTCACGTGTAAAAGATAAATAGTTTGATCAAATGACAACTGCCTCAGCTCTGACACTTGGTAAGGTTTCTCTATGCACAAGCTTGCAGTTTCAACACTCTGCGTCAAAACAATGATTCTACTTTGTTTCTTGTTGTTTGGAAAGTACATTTTGATGCACTGCCGCTCTTCTATTGTGGATAGGTCATTAATCACAATCAGGTAGCTACTCCTACATAACTGTGCATTAAACACACGGATTAAATCAGTTTGGTCCATCTTCTCCATCTTCGCCAAAACATTAGCCCCGACACTTGTTTCGCTTTCTTGCTTTCCAACCTCATCATGGGAATTTTCATAGAATTGCCTCACCAAGCTCCGGAGGAACACTTGTGGATTGAAAGGATACATCAACCTAACCCAAGCACAGAATCCAAACTTTTTTAATACCTTTGGGTCATAATAAACCTCCTGGATGGCAGACGTCTTCCCATGATCACCACTTGTTCCCCATATGGCGATCACCCTAAGGTCCTCCTCCTCGCTGGTGATCAGCTGGTACAGGGTCACCTCTGATTTCTCCTGCTCCAGGGTGACAGTTGATTCGTTGATGCCAATCATTGCCGCGCTAGCAACGTTGGCCTGTTTCTCGGCAGCGGTAGGCCGAGTGCTACCCTTGTCTCCCTTGACGAGGTGGTAGCGCAGGTTCCTGTTACTCACGTCCTCCACCTTGGCTCTCAACTCCTTCACTTCCTTGGCGATTCGGCGTCGATCACATGGGCTGTGGGGGATGCACCCCCAGAATGGCTTCTCCTCTGAGTGGAGACCAAAATCCATGAGGCTGTCCTCCACTTTGTAGGCCAGGTCACGGATCTGCTTCACCCAGGTTATGAACACCTTGTTCCGGCCATTGTCTTCATCAGCCATCTCCAGGAACGACTGCATCATCTGCAGCTCGTCCGTAATAAAGTCCACATCGCGCTTGACGCCAAGCTCCAGCGCGATCTCCTCTGCCGCCTTGGACATGGCATAGCTAAGTGTGCCATTTAGCACGGCCTTGCCCACACTCACCGCCGTGGCCTCCATGACTCTCCTTTCTCGCCGTTGTATGGAGGTGTTTTGTTGGTGCTAATGGTAGATGTGGGTCTAGCAGCTGACCAGGGTAGGTGGATTATAAGGGGAATCCAATCCAGTGGCACCATCATGCGCTGGGGGCCAGTGTAGTAATTCCTCCGTCCAGAAATAAGTGACTCGGATTTATTTGGATTGCATGTAGCTACATACTAAAACACGTCTAGATACATGTAAATCTAGTCAAATCCGAGTCAGTTATTTCTGAACAGAGGTAGTACTAACAAAGTAATTTAACTAAATGGCCGCCCTGGCTCTGGTTAAACAAACAAGTATTAATTGCTCCTTGATCAGAGTGAGGACCAACACAACAACTGACTTGTGGGTGAATATTTTATTACCGGCGGCAAGCGAGCTCTGAAGCTTACTTGATTCCAATGTGAACAAATGAGAATGTGAACCCTGGTTAGCTGTACACTGTTCTTAAGTACTCTGGAAAAAAAAGTATAGGTACTCTGCTATTTTCCTGCCGTTGGGTGCCTCTTGAGCGGTCCAAAGGCTAGTTATCGACCAGTTTAATTAAACCTAGAAGGCCACCCCATCCGGCGTGCACAGATCTAGTGCAGATCTATATGGATGCAAGAAGACTGACTGCACAAGTCTTATTAGTGTAATCCCCGATGTTTTGGAAACAGCAATTATTAATATGACATGGCCCGCATTCATATGCATCCATCACTTTGAGATGAGTTGCCCACATGGCTAAACCTAGCTCATGTTGCCTTTGAGATTAGTTTAAGTTGATGTGTAACAGGAGGACACGACCTGGATGGCACTCCGCGCAAACATCCGGCCGATGGATCCCCACGCATGAAGCATCATACGCCGTTCGCGTGGCGATGCCTCCATTCAGTGCATGGACTGCATCCAGCTCGTGGCCATGACAGAAGGCCAGTGGCACGTCGCACTGGAAGGTCCTCATTTCTGCACGCGCCACATAATTCCCGTTAATTAAACATACTACGAGAATATAAGCTGGATCTTTTTTTTTCTCGTTTAGAACCTGCAAATGCAAAAAAATAAAATAACCAGAGAGCACAGCTTTATCGCTGGCTACAAGCTCATTCCTCGGTCCAGGACGAGGCCCAGCAAAAAAAAGAAGAAGCGTGCAGGTTGCTGGCACTAACAGCGCCTAAATGTCGTCAAGCCAGAGAAGTTTTCTAGTGCAGACATGAACTTCACGAACAAAAGCTGCGTCAGGTATAGCATCAAACATGTTATGTGCACGGCCATAGACCACCAAGACGCACACAGTAACACTCGATTTGTGGAACAAAATAGCCAAATTGAAGGCGTACATGGTCGTGGCTAATTAATCGTGGTGGGATCGTGGGAGCCAGAGATCGAGGTGACATGCAATTGCTTACCGAATGGGCGTCTTCGTCGTCCGCGTTGAAGATGCAACCCAGCATGGACGATCCTCTTCCGTTCCGCGCCTCTGTGGACCTGCGCTCAGAATACCGATGCCTTCTCGAGCCGCGTCGCTGCTTTCAGTCGGGGCTTGTCCGGGTGGCAGGAATAGAGGATGCAGTGATGACGGCGACGGTGGGCGCACGGGGCGCGCCGCGTGACGCCATCCTCTCCTCCGCCCCCACCACCCTTGCCTCCCACTGGTAACACCAGCCTACCACCGCTTCGTCTCCGTCGCCGGCGAGCTGGCCGCACATCGACGACGGCGGCGGCGGCCGCGTGGGGCGCCTTGTCAGCCCTGTATCTGCAGTTACTGATGAAGTGTCGAATTCTTCAGTTATCTGTCTTCCTAGTATTACCGTTGATCCAACGGCCCGTGTCGCTCCTGAGCTAAAGTCATTCGCTCAACTGTCCAGATGTCTCCAGCACTCTTTCCCGGTTTTTCTTTTTTTGAGATCACTCTTTCATGTTCTAATCGTTACTGTGACCGCTGATCACTCTGTTAATAATTGTCGTGGTGGTGGCACGACAGATGACATGGATAGACTAAAGATAGGATCAATGTACGCTAGGAAAATTCAGGGAGGGATAGCGTGGTGATTCCACGCACAAGTGTTGATGTATTTGCTCTATCAATGGTGGATTACAAGTGCTCCTCGAGCTGTTCGTGAGAAGGAGACTAGGTCTCTTACCCCCACAACTACGTTCTAGAGTTCTACCTTAAACAGAGAAAATGATCGATCCCCTTCTATTGAGGCTCTGGTACTCCTTGTATAGGTGAGCCCACGGTACAAGGTTTAGGACATACATGGAGGCATATTCCCCGAATATGCCATTTGGTTAAAGCTAGATACTTCTTTATTTGCTTTAAACAGCTCGTCCGGACTTTGGATGTAACCCTCTGCGTGTCCCTTGTCTTTTGGCATCACCAGACACGATTTACATCAGCCGGCTTAGCCCGCGTTACCTTTATCGGCCACGCTCCGCTGGTTCTCTCCTCTGCTCGCCTCGCTCACGCTACAGCGGCAAAGACCACCTTTTGACCAACGGGAGATTCCTTCCTTTTCTTAGAAGCCAAGCGGTAGCCCGGCTAGCGCCCGGCTAACTCGGCTAGGAGGATACCTGCGCACATGGTAGATTAATCATAGCTGACATATGTTTTATGCCGGCCATGTAAGTGTTAGGTGAATACTGTCCGGACCGGGTCACTCCGTAAGTCGGCCTGCTTTGAGGAGTCCCGACTAGCACTCGCTTTGACCGTGCTGTAACTCGGCTAACTCGGCCTCTATACCCAGCGTAACCCTACCCAGGGTATCCCCAACAATAACCCAGCGGTAAACTCGCCTACTCATATGACCAGAGCCAGTAGCAGATGTAGGACTAAATCAGAGGGGGTGCAAGGTTCATATTAGTAGTTTAAATATTATGTATAAATATTTATAATAGGCATAAAATTAGACTAACTGCTACTCCCTCCGTTTTATAATATAAAATATTTTAGCTTTTGTGAAATGAATGTATCTAGACATATGTTAGTGGGTAGGTTAAGGTATTTTAGCTTTTATGAAACGATACCTTTTAATGTGTAGATTTTGAGGGAGTATGAATCAAAAGAACTTGCATTTTTTAGGGGGTGCTATGGTACCCATGGAACCCCTTAGATACCCCCGGCCTGTTCGCGGTAATATACAATTATAATTAAGGTTTCAGTGCGTACTTTAGTTCTTTTTGGTCGTAGCTACGTGACTGGCCGTTGTAATCAGGCCAAATAGACAATTCTAACCTCGAAGCGAAAGTTTAGCACCAAATAAACCCATTTTGCATCTTTAGCACAATGTAATCCCTCGGTCTACCGATCAACATGGAGGCCATAGACATCGCGAGGTACCGCCAGGGTCGTTGGTAGTAGGTATCTGGGTCAACGGTCACGTATTGGAGTTTATCGGGCAGCTGATTGTGGCGTACCTCCAGGGTCAACAACGGTAGGGTACATGACGTACCGCCAAGACCGATGGCAGTCCCCGTCGCGCAAAATAACGGGTCGGCCCACGTCGCCCCTCTCCCCCTCTCCTAGTTTCTTCCCACCTCGATGAACAGAACCAGGGCGACGGCGTTGTCTCCGCCCACCCCCACCCACCCACCCACCCACCTCAGTCCAACTGAATCCTCCTCTTTGGGCAATGATTTTGTAGGGGATTTTGACACCAATTCAACCTAGAGGTAAATCTCCCCCGCCCCTTCTCAATTCTACCAAGTATTTTTTTCGTTTTTGGATAGAATTTCGAAACCCTAGTTCATGTTGTAAATCTCTCTAGATTCTCCCTTAGTTGTTCTATTGGCATCACTCGGTTGTTTGTGGACTATGTTGGTTGATTTGTGTGTAGATATTTGTAAATACGATTCACACTATATGTGTTGTATGTATGGGTGGATGCATGTATATTGTTGGAAAAGAACTTATGTATATATGTGTGTATGTATGGGTGTACGGGTAGATGCATGGATGCATAGTGATTTTTTTTTCTTGAAAGCATTATTTGAGAAAGATTTGTATGTAGATATTCATGTATGTGATCCTCTAGGCATAGATGAATTAATGTTAATGCTTGTGAAGTTATCATCTACTTATTTTAGGCATAGCATTGTTTTAGTAATTATTTGGAGACCATTGTTTGAACCAAGGTTCGGTGAAATTTTGTTGTAATAGCAATTGTAGCAAATTTCACTATATGAATTATTTGATCCATATTTGTTAACATGTATAATATAGGATGAACCGTTACTACCCAGGGCTTGACTTGGTGTACGACAAGGAGCATCGTGATCGGTTTATTGAGAATGGGAAGGAGAAGGTGGTGCCCAAACAAGTTCTCTTTTCATTATATTTGCAAGTACTTGGCTAGTGTCTCGCCGTTTATTTAACTCTTGTAGATGCAACTATGCGCATGAGGGGCCACAATGCAACTGATATGCCGTACGATGAGCGGTATGAGCCATACTTCAGTACGGCGGGCCTTCTCCCCTTTGATGTGTTGTTTAGGCGTAAGATGTCGTCGATCAACCACACGGCCCTTACTGCCCTTGTGGAACATTGGAGGCCGGAGACACACTCTTTTCACCTTCCGTGTAGAGAGATGACGGTTACTTTGCAAGACTTTGCCATGATCACGACTCTTCCCATCGACAGAGAACTCTCACTTGGAGGGTGGATAGTGACAGTTGGCAATAACGGGTTTTTGGCCTTACCAGGAAGCAACTGAACCCGTAAAAAAGGAGTGAAGGATAATAGGACATCTGGTGTCCCATATAAGTGTCTACAAGAAAAAGGACAACCCCTGAGGGTGTCGATCGATAAACGGTGCAACGTATGCCCGGGCATACATGGTATGTGTTAACCCAGGTGGTCTTTATAGATGGGTCGGGGGACACCACCGGATGGATGTGGTTGAACCCTTTGCGTGACTAGAACGCCAAGTATAGTTGGGCATCAACCGGTCTAGCCTACCTTTACCGACAGGTAAAACTTAGTTGCATCTATTTTGTTTGTATGCATTTTATAATATAGAATCGAAATTTGACATGGCTTTTAATGTGCAACTGGACAACACATGTCGCACGAGGACTAAAGGTGCAGGATATTGCAGTGTGGCCTCTATCGATTTGGATGTGGGAGAGGATTCTGGTTGGACGTCCTCACAAACTTCCGTCAGGAATAGGGTGGGATTATCCTCTTCATGGTGATTGTGATGAGTGGAAGTTCCCCATGGTAGCACACTCGTGGGATGCCGTGGAGGGCTATACAGACTCATCCATAGGGCGTTACAACGCTATACCAACAAGCTCAACACGCTGACTTTTGACCTAATAAGTTTTTAAAACAAATAACCTATGTGATTGAAGAGGCCTTTGTAAAGTTGTTTTCATGTTGTGTGTTGTAGGTCAACTAGATACCGTACAATTCTGAAAGGGGTTTCCCTCTAAACGTGATGTGTATGTGCGATGAGGCCCTTTGGCACATTAGGTGTCCGATGACATGCTTCTATGTTGTTGAATGGCATCTCTCCCATCGAGCCGCCAAACAATTTGGAAGGAGGCAACACATTCCGCCAGCTCACCAGGACACATCTGTTTCCCTTCATAGGTGATCTATATGTGTACACTTAGTAGAGTCGATATCAAGTAGGTGAGCATCTAACACAAGTTTGTTTATCATTAATCACAGGCTTGATTGAAATAAGTGCCCAAAAGAGAAGGATTGTGCGAGAAAACATCATAAGTGGATTTGCAATATGGAATGATAGGGAAAACCTGTTGAAAAGGATGGTACGTCGGGTATAGATGTTGATTATGTCGTCCACCTTGCCTAGCATGAAGAATAACATCGGCTAAAGCTAAAATCACGCGTGGACCGCGCAAGATTGCCTGGATTTAGGCCGAGAGGATAGTGATAATGAATACAACTTGGCGGTCAGACAGAGCGCGGATCCGTTTGACAGAGTGGTAATATAAGACATAGAGAGAACGAGAATTTTTAGGGCTTGTAGCTTATTGGTGATTCTTATTTGTCTTACATGCTTTTTCAAGACTTGGAGCTTACTCAAACGGTCAATGAGGCCGGAGTTGCACTCTAGTAGAGGAAGGTATAGTGGATTCCAAGTCTGCTATGAGTGTCGCCATGGTGGTACGTTTCTTTTTACATTCATGCACCAACTTTTCATTTTTAATTTGCCTGATTCTTATTTGTCTTACATGCCTTTTCAAGGCTTGGAGCTTACTCGAACGGTCAATGAGGCCGGAGTTGCACTCCAGTAGAGGAAGGTATAGTGGATTCCGAGTCTGCTCTGAGTGTTGCCATGGTGGTACGTTTCTTTTTACACTCGTGCACCAACTTTTTATTTTTAATTTGCCTTCACATGTTCTTTTTCTTTGTTGTAGACGATGATGGGCCAGTGCCGTCGGATGGAAGGTATACTTGGTTGCCGTGGAGGTGGCGCCACCGATGCACATGCACCTACGCATTCACAATCGGTCTCAAGTAGGGCAAGAACCTCATCTAGTTGTGCATCCACGTCTTGGAAGGAGGACTTGGAGGATGAGGACTCGGAGGACTCAAAGGAGCAGCAGGAGGACTCAAAGGATGATAAGGAGCAACCGGAGGACTCAAAGGATGAGGAGAAGCAATAGGAGGACCCAGGCTACAACGAGATTGGCATGTCCCAACTCTAAGATGCACCTGATCCACCTCCGCGACCATCGCCCTTTGCCGCTTCCGTGCCCTCTTCGCATCATGAGCCTCCTTAGCGAGACACTTCTCTTCCTCCTCTCTCTTACGTCACATATCTTCACGAAGCTTGTGCTTCTCCTCCTCATGTTCCTAATGCACCATCTCGTTCCACCTTCTCCTAACAATGTTCCTTTCAATCTCCAAGATAGACAATGTGGCATCGTCTTGCTCAAGATCTTATGTTTGCCCTCGTTATCAAATGCAAGCAAGGTAAGTGAATCATTGAAGGCCTCCTGCATGAGCACTCATGTGTCTTGAGTCTCACCTTGAATCACAGACCTCCAAATTGCAAACCATCTTGTGTTGTCCCTACCGGTTTGTTTGCTTGGTAAATCTATTCATTATTATCAAAGCAATCCACACTTTGCCTCTCTGACTTGCTATTGTGCAACTCCATCCACTTGTCCACTTTTGGGGGGATACATTTCCCTTTCTCTACCATTTTATCAGCCTCAATGGAGTGCTTCTAAAAATATGCATTCAATTTATGGAAGGTGTATTATGCTATTGATGACCCACAAGTATAGGGGGTGTATCATGTTGGGATCGGTGTGGAAAACAAAAAAATTCCTACGTTGAACCCCAGAAACTTGCCTAGGATTTATCTATGTAGTAATGCGGTAACGACCGATGCGTAAATAATACATACCCTTGTAGACCGTACGCGGTTAACGTTCCGCGGGGAACGTGGTTGAAGTAGTCGTACTCGTAGCCAACCTCAAGGTCGCGAAGATCCTCGCAGGTCACCCCTTGCTCCTTCTTGATCTTCATCGTGCAACAGCTCCGGTTCACGACATTTAAGCGCCCCAAGTGTTGCGCCTCGTGTCTTCGTACACATCCGGTGCACGATGAGACCTCCGGCTCCCCGATCCCGCCGGGAGTACGGAAGTTGATATCTGGCTAGGAATCCCTGCAGTGCAACAGCGTACTGCAGGTGTGCCTTGATCGCACAGCCCAAACTTGGGGCCATGGTCATGATACATTGCAATATCTATAATTTTTGATGTTCCATGCTTGGTTTTATCTACTTTCTTGTGTTTTGTTCCAACTTTGGAGTACTTTCTATACACTTTCTTGGACTAACCTATTAACAAGTGCCACAGTGCCAGTTGCCTGTTTTCTGCTGTCTTTGGTTCCAGGAAAGTCAGAAAATCAATATTCTCGGAATTGGACCGGACAAAAGCCAAAGTTGATATTTTCCCAGAAGACTCACGGAGCCAGAAGGAGAGTCGGAGAGGGGCCACAGGGTGGCCACACCACCCCATGGCGCGGGTCCCCCCCAGGCCGCGCCAGGGCATGGTGTGGGCCCCCTGGCCGCCCACCGACCTTGCCCTCTGGCCTATAAGAAGCCCCCCGATACCAAAACCCTAGATCATCAATCAGAAATCCACGAAAAGTTCCGCAGCGCCGCCGGCACCGAAGGGGAGATTCGGGGGATAGAAAGTCTCTGTTCCGGCACCCTGCCGGGATGGGGAAGTGCCCCCGGAGCCATCTCCATCGATCTCCACCACCATCTCCATCACCATTGTTGATTCCCATGATGAGGAGGGAGTAGTTCTCTCTCGAGGCTAAGGGTTCTACCGGTAGCTATGTGTTCATCTCTCTCTCTATGCATGATCTTATTGTGATCATGAGCTTGTAATCTATAGATCTACCTTGCTACTCAAGTGCTTTAATAGATCTCTGCTCTCCCCATGTGTGAAAGTGACAGCGTGCACACCATGGTGGCACTTAGGATAGAGATTACAAATACTTGTTATGAGTTATATTTGGAGTTGGATGTCTTTATGAAATTGTGGTGTTTGTTGGAACCATCTAGTGCTCAAGGTGACAGTGTGGGGTTATCTAGATGGGAAAGGCTTACTTTGAGGTGTGCTATTATAGCCCTACCAACGATTAGAGTGTCCAACCGGAGAGTAGTTAAGAGTAGTATCATGAAGAGAATATATTTATATGAGAGTGTTCACTAGTGAAAGTATGATCCCTAGGCCTTGTTCCTAAGCATTGAGACTTCGTTTGCATCTAGATCTGTTACATGTTTGCTTGCTTCCATCTTTATTTCAGTTTTCCTTTAGTCTTTTCCCACGTCAACCACACGCCATCAAGCAATTTTCTATCACCGTTACCACTTATAATTATCTATACCACTTGTATTTCACTATCTCTTCGCCGAACTAGTGCACCTATACACCTGACAAGTGTATTGGGTGTGTTGGGGACACAAGAGACTTCTTGTATCTTGATTGTAGAGTTGCTTGAGAGGGGATACCTTTGACCACTTCCTCCCTGAGTTCGATAAACCTTGGGTGATCCACTTAAGGGAAAACTTGCTGCTGTTCTACAAACCTCTGCACTTGGAGGCCCAACAACTGTCTACAAGAATAGAAGTGCGTAGACATCAAGCTATTTTCTGGCGCCGTTGCCGGGGAGGTAAGGTAAAAGGTACTCACATCCTCCGATGTGAGTGCTCGAAGTTATTTCCTCTTGTTTCTTGTTTTCACTAGTTAGGCTTAATGGAAAACAACAACAAAATTAGAGAGCTTTATAGTATTTATCTTGAGTTAGGACATGAAGTGTTTGAAGAGAAAATTAAAAAACCTACAGAACTTTATTTGCATGCTAATAGCAATATTATTAGTATGAATTCTTTGAACACAATTATTGATAATTCTATGGAAAATTCTAAGCTTGGGGAAGCTAGTTTTATGAAAATGATCTTTTTAGTTCCCCAGATTTGGAAGATAGCTATTCTATTGCTTATGATGATACCAAACCTCCAATATATGATGATTACAATAATGAATATGATATTTTTAGTCCACCTACTATTGAGGAGAAAGTTGATTATGATTACAATATGCCTCCTATATTTGATGATTATGGTGATGAGAATAATAATGATAGCTATTTTGTTGAATTTGCTCCCACTACAATTAATAACAATGACTATGTTTATGTGGAGAGTATTAATTATTTTATGCATGTGGCTCATGATAAGAATGTTTTATGTGATAGTTATATTGTTAAGTTTGTTCATGATGCTACTAAAAGTTATTATGAGAGAGGGAAACATGGTTTTATGTGTCTCAATAATATTAAATTTCCCCTCTTTATGTTGAAAGTCTTGAAGTTGCACTTGTTTTGCTTTCCTAAGATTGTTGCTTTGTGCTTTCATGACTTGTTTCTTTACAAGATTCCTATGCATAGGAAGTGGGTTAGACTTAAATGTGCTTTGAATTTGCTTGTTGATGCTCTCTTTTACTTCAATTCATATTTCTTATGTGAGCATCTTCTCAAACTATCATGTCTAACTTAAAGGTGTTAAAGGAAAGTACTTATTGGGAGATAACCCAAAAGTTTTAGATGAGTCTTGGAAGTTATTAACTCTGTAATAACCGCTCCTTATCCTTTTATTTGCTTTTTGTGCCAAGAGTAACCTCTAATGAGAGAGAAATAATGATTGGGAAAGTTGCTGTCCCGAAACAGATTTCTGTTCTTCACCGTAAAAATTCGTCTAAAATCTCTGAACGTCGTTTTGAGGCGTGAATTTTTTTTTCTTCTGCCCCAGGTTGTTATCTAACTTTCGTTAGTTCAACACTTTTTGATTTGAGCAACATAAGGTCTTCGCAAAAATTCGTCTTTACCTGATGGTCTGTTTTGACAGATTTCTGCCATTATTTGTATTTGCTTCTTGTTGGTTCCTTTTTGAGTTCTTTTGGGGAATTGAGCTTTTTGAGGGAAGTGCGATAGTAGCTAGTGTTCTAATGGAAGTTTATTTGGTGTTAGAACTGAACCTTAAGACTTATTTATCTTGAGTGCACTAATATTGCTAATAAAGATTGTGTGAAGTTTTGTATGAAGGAAAAAATTTCAGGTGTATGGAAGGAATGAGTAATGAGATGAAGGAGGGACTAAAGCTCAAGCTTGGGGATGCCACGCGTGTCACTCCAAGAAATATCCAAGAAGTACAAGCATCAAAGCTTGGGGATGCCCAAGGCATCCCCTTCTTCATCAATAAAAATCCCAGGTTTCTTCCAAACGCTTCATTTTTATTGTTTCATGCACAGTTGTGTTGTTCTTGGAGCGTCTTCTTTTTCATTTTCGTTTTGGTTTTTCATTTGCTTTAGTTTTCTTAGTTTGCTGAATAAATTGGTTGGACCCCCTCTTTCATACATTGGTTTGCAAATAGTTTGGTTTGGTTTGGAAAAGAGTAGGAAAGTTCATACTTATGTGGTAAAAAGAGCTTGTTTTTTGACTGTGGCCTATGCTTTGTCATGCCATGCTTGATATTGTTTTGGCTTTATGCTTAGTATTCTTTGCTATAGCATGACTTGTTATAAACAATTGAGATTGCTTAATGTGCCTTGGATGAATCATGCGTTGTATTAGCATATTAAAGCATAGTATTGTGGTATTCTCCTTTGATGCTTTATTTGGGTTTACTTGGCGCATGCTCACACCATATTATGACTATCCAAAGTCACCATAGCCTTTATGATCCTTTAGATTTCAACTTGTAGTATCACTTTATGCTTTGATCAATGATGTTTTGTCGCTTTGCATGATTATGGCCATTATTGCTCTCTTAGTTGGTCGCTCCCAGTCTTTTGCTAGCCTTCGTAACCAAGTATGAGTTCCACTCATGCATCCAACCCCCTAAACCAAGTTATTCCAAAGAGTCCACCATACCTACCTACTAGCATATGCTATTCCAAGTATATTCATGCTTTTGTTTACCTTCCAAATTAAACTTGTTATGTGAAAATTAGTGATTAAAGCTCTCACGAACTTGATGGCACACTTTACTTTTCTCGCCCTTAATAAACTTGAACCATTGTGTCGTCTATGTTGTATATGCTTGCACTTATTTGTTGGGAATTAGCAAAACCATGCTTTCATGGGGAACGCTTTCAACATTACACTTGGTACTTGTACCTAGTTGATATCATGCTCTTTTGTATATGGATGTCGTCGGTGTGAAATGAAAGGGGAGCTTGTAAGTCCATGGAGTTATGTATATGTGTTAGAGAAACGCCTGGGCCGCTGGTCTAATCCATGCTGACATGGTGGAAACCTGCAGCATAACCATAATGAGCTGTCTATGAAGCATTCTTCTTATTAAAAAAAGAGTCCTATTGAGAAAAAAGAGAAAAAGAAAAAAAAGAGATTATGAAAAGAGGAAAGAGAGAAAAAAGCACCATATTCCCATGGTAAATAAGAAGATTGCTGAGATGCTTGTTGTCTGCTTGCCTTGTCATTTTGATATGGGGATTCTTCCGTATCATCGGGCAAGGGGTACCCCATTGGCGTTCTCTATGATACACATGTACTTACGATGACAAGAACTTACCGGTGACTAAACTTGAGTAGCATGAGGAGCGACCCTTGTATACAAGGGACATGAGATTTCTAACTTATATTTCATCAAGCATGTACACCATAGTTTGTTCACTTTAACCTTAATCACTTCAAGATGCTTATGATAGGGGCAATGAGAGCTGAAAGCTATAAGTACCATAATTTTTGGAAGCTCTTTATGAGACTTGAATCCCTACTTCCTTCTATGAAGGCCTTTCTTCCACTTATATATTGAGTCTCCGCCTTCTATCTTTATGCACCTTCTTTGAGAGCATAGTGGCCATTCTTAGTTCTATGTGCATTGTCCCAAGACTAGTTGATTGATGCATACCTTGATAGTGCTTGTTTTAAACTATTTGTATCTAGTCACTCTTATGAACTTTGAAGGTGTCCTATGCATTTATATTTGCTACTCTATGAGGGACAAGCTGAATGCTATTATGCTATGTTTTCTTTATGTGAAACAAACAAACGTCTTGCAAAGCATTGTTATTCATGAATCTATTGTTTGTGCCTTTTCATGTTGCTTCATAGTTTCTTTGTCTTATTGCTATAACTTTGTCTTTCATGTTATGATTGAAGTACTATGATCCCAGCTATCCATGTTTTACAAATACTTTGATCAAGTTTATGATGGTGCATGTCACCTCAAAAATTATTCTTTATTTTTATCACTTACCTACTCGAGGACGAGCAGGAGTTAAGCTTGGGGATGTTGATACATTGCAAATGTATCTATAATTTTTGATGTGGTTTTATCTACTTTCTTGTGTTTTGTTCCAACTTTGGAGTACTTTCTATACACTTTCTTGGACTAACCTATTAACAAGTGTCACAGTGCCAGTTGCCTGTTTTCTGCTGTTTTTGGTTCCAGGAAAGTCAGAAAATCAATATTCTCGGAATTGGACCGGACAAAAGCCAAAGTTTATATTTTCTCGGAAGACTCACGGAGCCAGAAGGAGAGTCGGAGAGGGACCACAAGGTGGCCACACCACCCCATGGCGTGGGTCCCCCCAGGCCGCGCCAGGGCATGGTGTGGGCCCCCTGGCCGCCCACTGACCTTGCCCTCTGGCCTATAAGAAGACCCCCGATACCAAAACCCTAGATCGTCAATCAGAAATCCACGAAAAGTTCCACAGCACCGCCGCCACCGAAGGGGAGATTCGGGGGATAGAAAGTCTCTGTTCCGGCACCCTGCCGGGACGGGGAAGTGCCCCCGGAGCCATCTCCATCAATCTCCACCACCATCTCCATCACCATTGTTGATTCCCATGATGAGGAGGGAGTAGTTCTCTCTCGAGGCTAAGGGTTCTACCGGTAGCTATGTGTTCATCTCTCTCTCTATGCATGATCTTATTGTGATCATGAGCTTGTAATCTATAGATCTACCTTGCTACTCAAGTGCTTTAATAGATCTCTGCTCTCCCCATGTGTGTGAAAGTGACAGCGTGCACACCATGGTGGCACTTAGGCTACAGATTACAAATACTTGTTCTGAGTTATATTTGGAGTTGGATGTCTTTATGAAATTATGGTGTTTGTTGGAACCATCTAGTGCTCAAGGTGACAGTGTGGGGTTATCTAGATGGGAAAGGCTTACTTTGAGGTGTGCTATTATAGCCCTACCAACGATTAGAGTGTCCAACCGGAGAGTAGTATCATGAAGAGAATATATTTATATGAGAGTGTTGTGGCGCCCCGCTAAAACCACTACTAGAAAATCACTGTGTTTTTGTGCATTGCATCATCATAACCGCATGCTCATGTCATCATGCCATATTGCATGTGAGCATCGTCAGCATCTTGCATGTTTTGTTTAAAAACTATTTTTGAAAAGCCTGGTTTTGTTTTCTAAACGTCCCGTCTTTATTTCAAATTAAAACCAGGATCTCTGGATTATTTTGTTTCGTCTAAAAATGGATTCTAAAAGCCTTGTTGTTAATGAATAAAATTATTTATATTATTTTAGGGGGCAGCCGATCCGGGCCGAACCGACCCAGCCGGCCACCCCTAGTAAAACAAAAACCAGAACAAATCCTAGTCTAAGCCCAACCCATCTCCCCACCTACCCTAATCCCTCTCTCTCTCTCCCTGGCCCACCTGGCCACCTGCCGACAGCCACCTTCCCACACCGCATGCACCACCAGCCTCCACCCGCCTCCCCTTATCCTCATCGCCACCTCACCCCGCCCAATCGCAGCGCGCCACCTCACCTCCCTGGCCCCACCTGGCCACCGACCAGCCACACACCTGCCAAACTCCCGCCCACCAGCCTCCAAACCCACCACCGCCGCCAGTTTCCCTCGGCCCCACCACCTGCACCCATCCCCACACCACCTGCCTCCCTCGGGCCCATGCGGGAGAGGTCCTCCTCTCTCTCCCGTCTCCCTCCTGCCACCTACCCCCGATACCCCGCCTCTCCGCGCGCTGTGCCGCCGCCCCTGCTCCGGCCGCCACGACCGCCTCCACCTCCCGGGCTCCGCCACCTCCCGGGCTCCGCCACCTCCCTCGCGGTTTGTGCCGCCGCCTCCCAGTCCGGTGTCCCGACCTCGTCGCCGCCCGTCTGCCCCGGACCGACCGCCCCGCCTCTTCCACCTCCCTGCTGCCTCCCGCAGACGCGCCTCCTCAGCCCGTCGTCCCCGCCAAGCTCCGGCCGCCCCGCGCTCTCCTTCCTGGTGTCGTCCCCGTCGCCAAGGCCGCCTCCGCCTGCGAGCTCCCTCGGCTCCGCCCCTCGTGCCCAGCGCTGCCACTCTCTCCTCCGCGTGGACCGCATCCTCGCGGCACTACCTCGCCAGCACCGGCCTCGCCGTCCTTCCACCTCGTCGCTTGTGCCGCGACCCCCATGCGCCGCTCTCCTTGCGCCTCCTCGCCGCTCAGGCCCGGCCTTGCCACGCGCCGTGGAGCCCGCGGACGCCTACTTCCTACGCGGGCTGCCTCCCATGTGCGTTCGTCTGCAGGCGCCCTGGTGCCGCACGCCAAGTCCTCTGTCACAGGTTAGGTGGTACCCCAAGATCATCCACAGGGATCCGGCGTCCGAGACCAACTCGCCAAAAATGCTTCGTATCGACATGATCTTCCTCGGGCCTTCGACATGGAATCGCCAAGATCTACTGACGTTGAACCCAAGATCGACAACGTCACCCGAGAACTCCGACAAGGACTCCAAGTTCGTCGAGGACCCGAACGCCAAGGTCGCCTACATGGAACGACAAGTTCTCCATCCCGGAATGGCAAGATCGACCGCACGGAACACCAAGAGATCCCAGCACCGGGACCCGAGTCCGACACCGATAATCGAAACCGAGGACCCGACAAGATCTTCGTGACGACAAGGTTGACACCGACCAGGGTGAATCCGATGCATCCCCTGACGCCAAACCAAGTCCTTCTTCCCGGAACGTCAAGCTCTCCTTCCGTTGTCCGAGAACGATCCCGTCGAGCCAAACCCCAGATCCGGACCCTGAGACCGTACCCCGGACCCCCGGAACCCAAGATCTTCCGAACACAAATGTGTGCCCTAGGCCTCTATTTTTATAATATGACATTATCAACTGTCACATATTAAATTGTTCATGCATGCATACCTGTCTGTTGGTTTGGGGGCATTATAGTCGATTCACCTAAATTAAATATGGAGTCCATCTACGGGATATCTTTGTCTTATTCTGGACTCCATTTAAATTTATGTAGCGAACCGATGCCATGTTTTACCTTGTTAAGCCAACATTTAAATTGCGGGGTAGATAAATGACTGGAACCTATTAATTAATTGTCGGTACCCCGGTTCCTCTTAATACTGCCTAATTGCACTGCATCTGCATCATATCATAATCATGCCGGATCTTCTGCCATAGTATTAAATATTGCATCCGGTGTTTCTTCTAGTGTTTGCTTCTTCACGGATTAGGCCTATGAGTTGATGCGAGTATCGACAAGTTCTCCGGATATGATCCTTCGGCAGTGTTTCCCAGGCAAGCATTTTCCCCCTTTCTACCTATTTTGCATTTATAGTCTTTACTTCCTCCTGTTGATCTATTGCTACCCGTATTGCGATGCTTTAGTTTTCGTGCACCATTTATATTCCTTGCAGCCCCTATATTACCTTGGACACATCCTATTGCATATTGTTTGATAAATAGTCGGCCTTGCGGGTCGTAGTTGCTTGCTCAAGTGCTGCTTCGCGCCGTTGTTGTTCCACCGTAATTGGAAGGTTGACACATGCTTAATGGTGGAGATGCTTAATGGTGGAGATGATCATGACTTTAAATACAACTATTAAATTTCTGAGAATAGATATAACTAATGTAGAGGCATCGGTGGGCAATAGATGTTATTTGGTTCTTCCACGCTCACTTGTGTCCCGTAGGACCCGAGTACTTGATACATGTTCCTTGACTATCGCACTATCCGCATATGGGACCATGAATCCCCTTAGCCAGAGCTTGATTCATTTCTTATTTCTTGGGGCCACAAACTATTTTGGGGCTTTATTACTATCCTGTACTTATGTCATGCTTTACTGTTTTATTTACGATTGTGCGTGGAGCACCTGTACTGTTTTGGATCGTGACACGTTTTCGCTGTATCGACAAGCCCAATCACACTTTCGGGTTCCCAGTCGTTTCTCTCTTTCTCTACTGTGATTCCGTCTTACGAATGATCGCTCTCATTGTACCCTTAAGTGTATCCTCTCACGGCTCAAGAATGCTCTAGACATGATCTGTATCAATGATCAACAGAGGGACCAGGGATGTCCATGTGACCCCTATGCATTCCTGATGACAATGTCGTTTGAACCGCTAAATGTAGCATCCTCTTCCTTTTGTTTCTCGGTACAACTTGTCTGAAATCCGATCATTGGTATCCCATACCTTGTTCAATCTCGTTCACAACAAGTTCTGTTTTCTTGTTACCGTGATATTACATCCCCGTGACCTAGTCACATGTTGCAACATTTATGGATGTAATCTCACCAAGCCGGCCGTATGTATCTTAACCCGTCATGTGGGTGAACAAATCCCGCTCTTGACATATATTGCCTCTACAGTTCCTCCGAGTACCTGAACACACCTTTATAACCACTGTATTACCAAGTGGCGCTTGATGCTATCTAAGCACTCTCGGGACACTGTGATTGATATCATCTCACGGTCTAAGGAGAAGGAGTCTAGTTATAGTTGTTGCAATAATGAACTATATGACTTGATCGTGTTGCAATCCTTCGAGGAATGTCCAATCACATCATTCTCCAATGATATGATCCCGTTGTCATTCGACATAAATGCCCATGATCTTGAAACTCAGATCATCTTCGTGACCAACGAATTAGTATGAATAGAGGCTACTAGGGACTTGGTTGTTTCATACCACACCTGTACCAATGTTTCTACTTGGCATAGTTATAGCACAATATGAAACTATTATAAACTAATTGAGATATGACAATAAAAACCTATTTATTATTTGCCTCTAGGGCATATCTCCATCATATCGCAGTGTTTTCGATAAGTAAGAGTGTGTCGAACCCAACGAGGAGCAAAAGGTGCTGGTGAGTGGCTTGGAGCAGGAATTCTCTGTAAATACTTAGCAAACAGATTGTTAGGGGTTTTTGATAATGCAGCTAAATAAAGTACGAGTAAATAAAAGACAATTAGAGTAAATGCAGCAAGTGGCCCAATCCTTTCTTTAGAAAAGGACAAGCCGGTTGTATTACTTAAGATGACCAAACGTTCTCGAGGACACATGGGAATATCGTCAAGTGCTTTCACTTCATATAGTTGATTAATCTCTTTAGTTTGGTAAGTGTTGTGTGGGTGAACCTGTGCTAATGTACCGACCTTCCTAGGACTAATACATACTTGTGATTATACCCCTTGCAAGCATCCGCAAGTACAAGAAAGTAATTAAGGTAGAAACCTAACCACAACTTTAAACTCTAAGACCCTGACGTCCCTTGTGCAAAGGGTTCCTAACGGGGGTTCAGGTTTCTGTCACTCTGGTAACCCCTACGATTAGTAGCCAAATACACAATGCATTCCCCTAGGCCCATATAGGTGAAGTGTCATGTAGTTGACGTTCACATGACACCACTAGAAGAAGTAAACCACAACTTAAATATCAAACTATTGAATCTTTCTCAACACAATTCCACTACTAACAACATGACTTCTCCCATGTCCTCAAGAACAAAATGAACTAATCACAAGACATCATATGGATCATGATCAGAGATTAAATAATGATGTGTAATAATCTGAACATAAATGATAATTCAATGGTTCACTCAAGAACTACAAGGAGTAATCAACACCGAGAAAGTTTCTCCTAAGAACTATGCAAGATTCAACCCAATTGTTACAGCGGTATGAGGTGGTGATGATGGTGCCAGTGGATATTATGGTGGTGATGATGATGATGATGATGATGATCCCCATGAAGTCTAGCTTGATGGTGGTGTTGATGGCGATGATCTTCCCTCTCCGGGAAGGAATTCCCCTGGCAGAATTCTATTTGTCAGAGATATCTTTCTCTCTCGGTGTTTTCCACCCCGCAGAGGCGGTGGAATCTTTCTGTGGTCGCTCCCCGAGTCTTAGGGTTTCGGGAGGATAATATACGCTAGAGGGGAGAGGCTGGAGTGGACTAGGGCGGCCACACCACCTGGTGGCGTGGTCTGGGGTGGCCCGCGCCAGGGAGGTGTGGGACCCCTGTGGCCCATATCCACTTCCCCTTCTGACTTTCTTCGTCTTCTGGAAAAATATGATTTTCCATGTATTTTCCCGGATTTTCTGATCTTCGCGAATTTTGCCTCCAAACAGCACCTTTTCCATCCGAATCCTGACTGCAGCGTTCCATGCTCCAAAAGTCATCAACCATGCAAAAACAGTTGAAATAACATAAGTATCATCTCTTAATGGGAAAGATATCAATGAATAATAGTAAATTATGATATAGAATAGTGATGCAAAATGTACGTATCAACTCCCCCCAATCTTAGACTTCGCTTGTCCCCAAGCGAAACTGAACTCAATAAACATGACCTCAGGTTGATGGAGTGAAGAGTTGATAAAAGAATACAGACAAGAAGCATCACATTCATCAATACATAAATCATAATATAAGACAACTCAATATTATATAACTTAACTTGCAACAAGTAAAGGAAACACAATAAAGATGCATAAAGTAAATCATAATTGGTAATGGCAAACTTAGCTCTCGGTTGAAGAATAGTTGAAAATTTGCTAGAGTTCACAAATAACTGATTTTCAATGATAGCTTTCAAAGTAGTAGACACTAAGATAAGAGCAAAGAGCAAAACAAGGAACATAAGAAACATGATTGAATAAATCATCATATGAATGAATGAAACACAACAACTCAAAATGCTTGCTCAGGTAGAAGGGAATAGGTTTACTGACTCAACTAAAAAGTAAAAGATAGGCCCTTCGCAAAGGGAATCAGGGATTTCAAGTTTCATAAAGAGCTTCCAAAAATTATGGTACTTATTAGCTTTCAGCTCTCATTGCCCCTATCATAGGCATCTTTAGGTGATTAAGGTTAAAGTGACACAACTAAGAGGATATGATTGACAAGTTATAAGTTGAAATCTCATGCCCCTTACGAGTACCGAACCTCATGTTACTCAACTTAAGTCACAAGTAAGCTCTTGTCATTGTAAATACATATGTATCATAAAAAACTGCCAACGGGGTACCCCTTGCACATGATACAGGAGCTATCCCATAATCAAAATGACAAGGCAAGCAGACAATGAGCATCTCAGCGATCCTTTTATTTGCTATTTGCATAGGTTTTTATTGAGGATGCTTCATAGAGTGCTCATTATGGTTATGCTGCAAGTTTCCACCATGATTAGGCATGGCTTAGGCTAGCGGCTGATGACCCACAAGTATAGGGGGTGTATCGCAGTATTTTTGAGGGAAGTGAAACCCAATTTATTGATTCGACACAAGGGGAGCCAAAGAATATTTATAAGCCTTAACTACTGAGTTGTCAATTCAGCTGCACCTGGAAACAATCTTGCTCACAACAGTTTATCAGTAGCAACAGTTTTGTAGTAGCAATAGTAAAGTAATAGCAGTAGTAAAAGTAAAGACAGTAGTAACAATTGCAGCAAACAGTAGGATTAAAGCGCGATAGGCATAGGGATAGATGGACGGGCGTTGCATTGACAAGTCAATTCATATAGCAATCATAACATAAGGCATTTGCAAATAAATAAGATAATGCATCCAAGTACTAAATAATCCTAGGCATGTGTTCCATATATAGTCATACGTTCTCGCAATTAGAACTTGCACAACATCTTTTTTCCTGCCAGCCCGTTTTCAGCGGGGCCTCAAGGGAACTACTGGAAATTAAGGTGCTCCTTTTAATAGAGCACCGGAAGCATTAACACTCCATGAACACATGTGATCCTCACATCAAAGCCATTCCCTCCGGTTATCCCGATTGTTGTCACTTCAGGGCCTTTGGTTCTGGACAACAACGTGTGTATATAACTTGCAGGTAAGACCATAAACAATACTATCATAATGAATCAATAACATCTTCAGATCTGAAATCATGGCACTCGGGCCCTAGTGACAAGCATTAAGCATAACAAGTTGCAACAAAGTCAAAAAGCACTAATAGTAGATACTAGGCACCATGCCCTAACAATCTGATGCCATTACTTGAACAATCTCATCCAATCCCTACCATCCCCATAGCCTACAACGGGGGATTACTCACTCATAGATGGGGGAAACATGGATGGTCGATGGAGAAGAGATGGCGATGATGATGGCGATGATATCCTCCAATTCCCCATCTCGACAAGGTGCCAGAACAGAGTTTCTGGTTCCGAATCACGGAATCTGGTGGTGGCGGCGAAGCGGAACTCTTTCTAGAAAAACGTTGAACCCCCCTTGGTTTTTAGGTCAAGAGGCAACTTATAGGCGAAGAGGGAGGCCGAGGGGGCATCCGAGGTGGCCACACCACCCCCAGGCGCGGCCTAGCCTGGCCCACGTCTCCATGTGGTATGGGCCCCTCGTGGCCCTACTCCGTCTCGTCTTCTAGCTCCGTGAGGCTTCTGGTGAGATAGGATTTTTGGCACAAAAACCAGACACCAAGGTAATTCTACTGAAAACAGCGTCAGTCCGTGTTAGTTGTATCCAAATCACACAAGTTTAGAGGAAAAACAATAGCAAAAGTGTTCGGGAAAGTAGATACGTTTTGGACGTATCAACTCCCCCAAGCTTAGCTTATTGCTTGTCCTCAAACAATTCAGTTGAAAACTGAGTGCGATAAAAGAAACTTTCACGAACACATCTGCTTCATAAGATGTATATATTCTCAGCATATGATCAACTACTCAGGCAATTCATAATAAAGAGTATGCAACTAAGTTTACTTAATAGTCAATGCAAGCTATGAAGAGATTCCAACTCAAAAATAATAAGTAGCATGAAACATAAACATAAGCAACATCACAATGCTCATAACAAGGTATGATAGAGTGGTATCTCGCTTGATTTTGATTGTAGAGCATAAGTGCCAAGGCACCTCTGAAATTCAAGTGAAGACTAGAAGTAAAGATGTCAAGTATACAAGCATCAAAGTCATAACACAATTAATCAAGTTTTGAGACAAGCACATTATACTAAGAATGACAACAATGCTCTCAAGAAAGTGCTCATAGAATGTGTGGAGACTCAACAAGGAAATGAAAAGGTTTTGAAAAGTTTGAAAGGCTTCCAAATGCTGAAAGTACGGTACTCATTAGCTTTGAGCTCTCATTGCCCCTATCATAAGAATATTTAAATGGTTAAGGTGAAAGTGAGGTCCAATCTGAGTTATATGCTTGACAGACTATAAACTGGAAATCTCATGTCCCTTGAGTACGAGGGCCGCTCCTCATGCTACTCAACTTTAGTTACCGGTAAGTTCTTGTCATAGTAAATACATGCGTATCATAGAGAACCGCCAACGGGGTACCCCTTGCCCGATGATACGGAAGAATCCCCATATCAAAATTACAAGGCAAGTAGACAACGAGTATCTCAGCAATCTCCTTATTTACCATGGGAAAATCGTTCTTTTTTCTCTCTTTCCTCTTTTCTCATATCTTTTTTTTTATTTTTCTCAATAGCTATCTCTCTCTTTTTTTATAAGAAGAATGCTTCATAGATACTCATTATGGTTACATTGCATATTTCCACCATGATTAGGCATGGATTAGACCAGTGGCCCAGGCGTTTCTCTAACACACATACATAACTCCATGGACTTACAAGCTCCCCTTTTATTTCACACCGACGACATCCATAAACAAAAGAGCATGATATCAACTGGGTATATATTTACAGGTGTTGAAAGCGTTACCCGTGACGGCATGGTTCTGCTAATCCCCAGCCTATAATTTGCAAGCATATAACTTTCATGGACAGTCACAATAGTTCAGGTTTATTAAGTGCAAGAAATAAAGTGTGCCATTAAGTTCATGAGAGCTTTACTAACTAACTTTCTCATAACAAGCAAACATTTTATTCAGAAGAAAACAAGGCATATTGAATATGCACGGAACAACAAATGATGCTAATAGGTAGGTATGGTGGACACTTTTGGCAATATTGGTTTTGGGGAATGGGAAACACGAGTAGAGCTCATACTCACTGTAGGTGAAGGCTAGCAATAGTAAGGGAGCGACAAACGAGAGAGCAATAACTGTCATAATCATGCTTGCAACAAAACAGGACTAATCATGGCATGAAAGTGATTCAAGACCTCTGAGGCAAAATAATTCATTGAGGCTTAACTGATTATTGTTTCAGTCATATGCATGCATGAGCATGTGCCAAGTCAATTCAAGAAAAACGTTCAGAGGAGGATACCACAGTGTCATACCAAGTTATGAATAGAGCAATGCAAGCAAACATTCATATGACATGCTACAAACTATTAGCAAGTTGGAGTTAATCATAAGAAAGCAAGAACTACTAAGCATCCATAATAACATACACCCTACATGAATAGACTAAGCATGCCCACAATGATGAGTATATGTGCAAAAAATGAAAACAAATAGAGTTCGTTACCAGCCTCTTACCACACCTCAAGTTGTCATTAATTCTCATTATTGCCTTTCACTTGTATGGCTTGAATAATAACATGAAAACAAATTCCACTGAGGACTGCTGAACCCTGCAACAAATTCACAAAACCAAAGAAGAACAACAAATATTTTTGGTGTTTTCGATTTTTAAAACCAAGAACCGAAAAGGAAGAACAAGCAAAGCAAAATCTTTTTGGGTTTTTCAAAAAGTTCAAACAAAGCAAAAAGGGAAAAGCAAACTAAGGCAAAAAGAAGAAGAAGCAAACAAAGAGAAACACCAGAAATATTTTTGGTCTTTTTGTGTTTTAGAAGGCAATAACAAAGAGAGAACGAAAACTAAAAAGAGAACGAAACATGAATATACAAAGTACCGACGAAAAATGATATGGAGATGAGTGTGATGCCGGCGTACCTCCCCCCAAGATTAGGCTTTTGTCCTAACTGGGTATCAATCCCAAGCTAGCCAAGATGGAGCGCCTCCGTAGTACGGTGAGGAGGTACCCTCGTCCTGGTGCAAGCTCGAGGACTCCCCACCGTAGTGCGCAGAGTAATCGTAGGAGGGCACATCCTCCTGGTGTTGCCTGTGGAAACGGAGCAAGCGGAGCTGCTCGTCCACCTCCTCATTGGAGCGCGACCACGGCCTCATGTGAACACTGAACAAAGTAGATTGCGGCAAAGGAATCTCCCTTTCATCCCCGTCAGTAAACAACATCCTGTATACTAAACTATCCATATCAGAGTCAGCAGTGACGAAGTGATGTGTTTTCATGGCAGCAAGATCAAGCCTTTGTGGTGCCAATATAGTATCAGCCAAAGGAATTTGCAAGAATAAAGGTTTCATCCACACACAAAACTTATTATAGTGTTCATCTTCCTTTGACTTGTGTTTCTTATCAGGGAAAGGCATAGGTTTTTGGACCCAAGGCTCTCTTTCACTAGCATGTTTCTTAGCAACAAAATCTTCTTTAGTGTATTTAGTATTCTTAGTGTGCCTTTCAGGTTCTTCTTCAACTTTTTCTTTATCAGGAACATCATTTTCTTCATTACCACTTTCAGTTTCAGCATCAGAGACAGATATACTATTAGGATCTTTAGCAGGTTCAGAAAGTTCTACAATAATTTTATGTTTTTTCTTTCTTTTCTTAGGAGTAGTACCATTATTTTCAGCTTGTTGAGAATCCTGCTCAATTCTTTTAGGATGTCCTCAGGATATAGAGGATCCTGAGTGGCAGCACCACTTCTAGTTCTAATTTCATAAGCATGTTTTTCTTTAGCAGCATTAACTAGCAAGTCTTTTTGTACCTTAATAAGCTGATCAATTTGAGTTTGAACCATTTGAAAATGTTTAACAAGCATTTTAACATCATTAGAGGTTCTTTCTACAATATCTTTTAACTCAACAATAGCTCTATAGTTTTCCATTAAATGATTTTGCACCCTTTTATTGAAATTATCTTGCTTAACAAGAAAAATATTGAATTCTTCTAAGCATTGATCAGGAGGTTTAGAGTAAGGGATATCACCTTCATAAAAATGCTGGAGAGAGTGTACCTCAATGGTAGATGAGTGGGGAATTGGCTTACATAATTCTTCTATAGGAGGTAAATTCTTCACATCTGCAGCTTTAATTCCCTTCTCCTTAAGACATTTCTTAGCTTCCTTCATCACTTCATCATTTAGTTCAATAACTCCCCTCTTCTTAGATGATGGTATAGACGCAGGTATAGCTGGTTCAGGTATAATTGTTTCAGTTATAGCTGGTTTAGGAGGAGTCCAGTCTTCATAATTCTTGCTTATTTTAGCCATTAATTCCTCAACTTCCTTGGGTGTCCTATTCCTAAAAACACAACCAGCACAACTATCCAGGTATGTCCTAGATCCTTCAGTTAGTCCATTATAAAATATATCAAGAAGCTCATTCTTAGGTAATGGACATCCAGCCTGTGCATGAATCAAAGCACAAAACCTTGCCCATGATTCAGGCAATATCTCGTTTTATCCTTGTTTAAAATCAAAAACTTCCTGCAAAATAGCATGTCTAGCACTAGGAGGAAAATATTTCTGCAGGAAAGTACTAATCAAGCAATCAGGGCTATCAATAGATTCAGGAGGTAAATTATTAAACCAAGTTTTAGCTTCTCCTTTCAGTGAAGAGGGAAAATTTTAGCAACAAAGTAGGTGCGCATCTTAATATCATCAGAAAATAAGCCACTCATGGTAGAAAGCTCAGTCATATGTGCTACCGCACTTTCATTCTTAGTCCCACAAAAAGGTTCTTTCTCAACAATAGTTATGTAAGATAAATCAAGAGAGAAATCATAATCCTTATTTTTAAGGTTTATGGGAGATGCAACGAACTTAGCATTAGGAGACAATTTGGGTTTTATAGTACTCCTGTCAAGGAGACTCTTAATAGCACTCCTATCATGGGTGTTTTGACATTCTTTAATAAATTCATCGGTCATCTCTATATAACTGTCTTCAATATCATAGCTCTCTATAGACTCAGGTGAACTGATAGGTGTAATAGTGTATTCATTAGGAGTTTCAGTATTTCCAGCTATAGTTCTAGCAATTGTAGCATCTAGGAAAGGACCTAATGAACCACTCTTATCAAGCACAGTAGAAGCATCATCATAAGTATCAGAAGTTTCAGATTCAGTAGTAGTAGCAGTGTGTGTGTAGCATGTGTATGTGGTGGTGTAAGGATCTTACTCATAACAGATGGTGAATCAAGAGCAACAGAGGTGTTTAGAACCGTACCTCTTCTTGTAGTGGATGGTAAAATAGGAACCTTGCCATCACGAGACTTACCCATGATGGATGGATGGCAGCGAACAATAGTGATTCCAAGTGAACTTTATAAATAAAGCTATGCTCCTCGGCAACGACGCTAGAAAATAGTCTTGATGACACACAGGTATAGGGGGTGTCTCGCAGTATTTTCGAGGGAAGTGAAACCCAATTTATTGATTCGACACAAGGGGAGACAAAGAATATTTATAAGCCATAACAACTGAGTTGTCAATTCAGCTGCACCTAGAAACAATCTTGCTCACAATAGTTTATCAGTAGCAGCAATTTTGTAGTAGCAATAGTAAAGTAACAGCAGTAGTAAAAGTAAAGACAATAGTAACAATTGCCGCAAAAAGTAGGATTAAAGCGCGGTAGGCATAGGGATGGATGGACGGGCGTTGCATGGACAAGACAATTCATATAGCAATCAGAACATAGGGCATTTGCAGATAAATAAGATAAAGCATCCAAGTACTAAATAATCCTAGGCATGTGTTTCATATATAGTCATACGTGCTCGCAATGAGAACTTGCACAACATCTTTTGTCCTGCCAGCCCGTTTGCAGCGGGGCCTCAAGGGAACTACTGGCAATTAAGGTGCTCCTTTTAATAGAGTGATACGTCCATAACGTATCTATCATTTTTGCTGGTTTTATGCTAATAATATTCTTTTGATACTCCTTTTTATATAAAGTTTATGATTTATTTGGACTAACCTACTAATAGTTGCAAAAGTGCACAATGTTCTTGTTTTACACTTTGATGTGTAGGAATTACCAAGAATACAAGTGGAAACCTTGTTGGAGTCAAATCGGGATTTTCCAGAAATCTGTCTCAGAACTCTTTTTGAAGATGGTCATGTTTCGGGTCGAAGATAGCGTCAAACGGAAAACTCTTCAACTACAAAGTTGTTGTAAATTTCACGACAAATGTTCTGGACATAAAATTTAGCTGATTCCAAGTCCAGACGGGCCTAGGCCCGATTTACTGCAGCCCAAGATGGGGTGATGGTAATCCGAGAAGCTATATAAAGGGAGGAAACCTAATTCGCCCAGGACACCTCCACCCACGAATTTGTAGCCACCAAAGCCACGTTTTTGCCTCCCCATTGATCCCAACTCCATGGGGAAGGGCTCCCAAGAAGCTATGAAGGAAGGGTGCTAAGGGGCGGTGCTCCCCTGTGATACCGGTGGCGGGGAAGGAGTCCTCCGTGCTGCCGCCTCTTCACTATCTTCACCGCCATCTCCATCGACTCCACCACCATCTCCATCGCCGTTGCTGATTCCCATGACAAGGAGGGAGTAGTTCTTCCTCGAGGCTTAGGGTTCTACCGGTAGCTATGTGTTCATCTCCCTCTCTATGCATGATCATATTGTGATTATGAGCTTTGTAATCAGGTAGATCTACCTTGCTACTCAAGTGCTTTAATAGATCTCTACTCTCCCCATGTGTGTGAAAGTGACAGCATGCACACCATGGTGGCACCTAGGCTAGAGATTATAAATACTTGTTATGAGTTATATTTGGAGTTGTATGTCTATGAAATTGTGGTGTTTGTTGGAACCATCTAGAGCTCAAGGTGACAGTGTGGGGTTATCTAGATGGGGAAAGCGAACTTTGAGGTGTGCTGTTATAACCCTACCATGGATTAGAGTCTCCAACCGGAGAGTAGTTAAGAGTAGTTCATAAAGAGAAGATATTTATATGAGAGTGTTCACTAGCGAAAATATGATCCCTAGGCCTTGTTTCTAAGCATTGAAACACCGTTTGCAACTAGATCTATTACATGTTTGCTTGCTGCCATCTTTATTTCAGTTTGTCTTTAGTCTCTTCCACGCCATCAAGCTATTTTCTGGCACCGTTGGCTTTTATCCATACCACTTGTATTTCACTATCTCTTCGCCGAACTAGTGCACCTATACACCTGACAAGTGTATTGGGTGTGTTGGGGACACAAGAGACTTCTTGTATCTTGATTTCAGGGTTGCTTGAGAGGGAATACCTTTGACCACTTCCTCCCTAAGTTCGATAAACCTTGGGTAATCCACTTAAGGGAAACTTGCTGCTGTTCTACAAACCTCTACACTTGGAGGCCCAACAACTATCTACAAGAATAGAAGTGCGTAGACATCAAGCTATTTTCTGGCGCCGTTGCCGGGGAGGTAAGGTAAAAGGTACTCACATCCTCCAGTGTGAGTGATCAAAGTTATTTCCTTTAGATTCTGCAATTTTATCTTTTTGTTTCTTGTTTTCACTAGTTAGGCTTAATAGAAAACAACAACAAAATTAGAGAGCTTTATAGTATTTATCTTGAGTTAGGACATGAAGTGTTTGAAGAGAAAATTAAAAAACCTATGGAACTTTATTTGTATACTAATAGCAATGTTGTTAGTATGAATTCTTTGGACACCATTATTGCTAATGCTATGGAAAAGTCTAAGCTTGGGGAAGCTAGGTTTTATGAAAATGATCTTTTTAGTCCCCCATCTTTAGAGGAGAAAATTTGCTTTGATGATACTATACCTCCAATATATGATGATTACAATGATGAATATGATATTTTAAGTCCACCTACTATTGAGGAGAAAGTTAATTATTATTACAATATGCCTCCTATATTTGATGATTATGGTGATGAGAATAATAATGATAGCTATTTTGTTGAATTTGCTCCCACTACAATTAATAAGAATGACTATGCTTATGTGGAGAGTAATAATTATTATATGCATGTGGCTCATGATAATAATGTTTTATGTGATAGTTATTTTGTTAATTTTATTCATGATGCTACTGAAAGTTATTATGAGGGAGGGAAACATGGTTTTATGCATCTCAATAATATTAAGTTTCCCCTCTTTATGTTGAAAGTCTTGAAGTTGCACTTGTTTTGCTTTCCTATGCTTGTTGCTTTGTGCTTTCATGACTTGTTTATTTACAAGATTCCTATGCATAGAAAGTGGGTTAGACTTAAATGTGCTTTGAATTTGCTTCTTGATGCTCTCTTTTACTTCAATTCATATTTCTTATGTGAGCATCTTCTCAAACTATCATGCCTCACTTAAAGGCGTTAAAGAAAAGTACTTATTGGGAGATAACCCAAATGTTTTAGTTGAGTCTTGGAAGTTATTGCTTCAGTAATAACCTCTCCTTATCCTTTTTATTTGCTTTTTATGCCAAGAGTAACCTCTAATGAGAGAGAATTAATGCTTGGGAAAGTTGCTGTCTCGAAACAGATTTTTGTGCTTCACTATAAACATTCGTGAAAAATCTCTGTATATTGTTTTGAGGCGTGAATTTTTATGCTTCTGCCCCAGGCTGTTATATAACTTTCGTTAGTTCAACACTTTTCGATTTGAGCAACAGAAGGTCTTCGAAATAATTCGTTTTTACCTGCTAGTCTGTTTTGACATATTTCTGCCATTATTTGCATTTGCTTCTTGTTGGTTCCTTTTTGGGTTCTCTTTGGGGAATTGAGCTTTTTGAGGGAAGTGCTACAGTAGCTTGTCTTTTAATGGAAGTTTTATTAGTGTTGAAACTGAACCCAAAGACTTATTATCTTGAGTACACTAATGTTGCTAATGAAGATTGTGTGAAGTTTTGTATGAAGGAAATTTTCAGGTGTAGGGAAAGAATGATGTAATGAGATGAAGAATGGAGAAAAGCTCAAGCTTGGGGATGCCACCCGTGTCACCCCAAGAAATATCCAAGAAGTACAAGCGTCAAAGCTTGGGGATTGATATGTCCAAAATGTATATACTTTCTCGAACACTTTTGCTATTGTTTCTCCTCTATACATGTGTGATTTGGATGCAACTAATGCAAACTGACGCTGTTTTCAGTAGAACTGCCTTGGTGTGTACTTTTTGTGCAGAAAATCAACTATCAGGAAAAATCCCGGAAAATATGCCAAAAATCCTATTTTACCCAAAGACTCCAGGAGCCAGAATACGAGATGGAGAAGAGCCCTGGGGTGGCCACACCACCTGCTGGCGCGGGTCAGGCCAGGCCGCGCCAGGGGGTGGTGTGGGCCCCCCAGGCACCCCCTCGGCCTCTCTCTTTGCCTATAAGGAGCCTTCTGACCTAAAAACTTCGAGGGGTTTGACGTTTTTCCAGAAGGAGTTCTGCTCCGCCGCCACCATTAGATTCCACGAAACAGCACCAGAAACTCCGTTCTGGCACCCTGCCGAGACGGGGAATTGGAGGAGATCATCGCCATCATCATCACCATCACTTCTCCATCGACCATCCATGTTTCCCCCATCTATGAGTGAGTAATCCCCCGCTGTAGGCTATGGGGATGGTAGGGATTGGATGAGATCGTTCATGTAATGGCATCAGATTGTTAGGGCATGGTGCCTAGTATCTTTTATTAGTGCTTTATGACTTTGTTGTGACTTGTTGTGCTTAATGCTTGTCACTAGGGCCCGAGTGCCATGATTTCAGATCTGAACTTATTATTGATTCATTATGATAGTATTATTTCTGGTCTTATCTACAAGTTGTATACACACGTCGTTGTCCGGAACCTATGGTCCCGAAGTGACAGAAATCAGGATAGCCGGAAGGGAAAGGCTTTGATGTGAGGATCACATGTGTTCACGGAGTGTTAATGCTTTGCTCTGGTGCTCTATTAAAAGGAGCACCTTAATTGCTAGTAGTTCCCTAGAGGCCCCGCTGCAAACGGGCTGACAGGACAAAAGATGTTGTGCAAGTTCTCATTGCGAGCACGTATGACTATATATGGAACACATGCCTAGGATTGTCTAGTACTTGGATGCTTTATCTTATTTATCTGCAATTGCCCTATGTTCTGATTGCTATGTGGATTGTCTTGTCCATGCAACGCCCATCCATCTATCCCTATGCCTACCGCACTCGAATCCCACTGTTTACTGCTTTTGTTACTATTGTCTTTGCCTTACTACTGCTGTTACTTTACTATTCCTACTACAAAACTGTTGCTACAGATAAACTGTTGTGAGCAAGATTGTTTCCAGGTGCAGCTGAATTGACAACTCAGTTGTTAAGACTGATAAGTATTCTTTGGCTCCCCTTGTGTCGAATCAATAAATTGGGTTTCACTTCCCTCGAAAATACTGCGATACACCCCCTATACTTGTGGGTCATCAAGACTATTTTCTGGCGCCGTTGCCGGGGAGCATAGCTTTATTTATCAAGCTCACTTGGATTCTCTATTGTTCGTTGCTATCCATCCATCATGGGTAAGTCTCGTGATGGCAAGGTTCCTATTTTACCATCCATTACAAGAAGAGGTATGGTTCTGAACACCTCTGCTGCTCTTGATTCACCGTCTGTTATAAGTAAGCTCGTTACACCACCACATACACATGCTACACACACTGCTACTACTGCTGAATCTGAAACTTCTGATGCTTATGATGTTGCTTCTACTGTGCTTGATAAGAGTGGTTCATTAGGTCCTTTCCTAGATGCTACGATTGCTAGAACTATAGCTAGAAATACCGAAACTCCTAATGAAGACACTGCCACACCTGTTAGCTCACCTGAGTCTAGTGAGAGTTATGATGCTGAAGACGATTATGTTGAGATGACTGATGAGTTTATTGAAGCGTGTAGGAACACCCATGATAGGAGCGCTACTAAGAATCTCCTTGAGAGGCGTACTATTAGACCCAAATTATCTCCTGCTGCTAAGTTTGCTGCTTCTCCCATAAACATTACAGATGAAGATTATGATTTCTCTCTCGATCTATCTTACATAGCTATTGTCGAGAAAGAACCTTTTTGTGGGACTAAGAATGAAAGTGCGGTAGCACATATGAATGAACTTTCTACCATGAGTGGCTTGTTTTCTGATGATATTAAAATGCGTACTTACTTTGTTGCTAAGATTTTTCCCTTTTCACTGAAAGGAGAAGCTAAAACTTGGTTTGGTAATTTACCTCCTGGATCTATTGATAGCCCTGAGTGCTTGATTAGTACTTTCCTGCAGAAATATTTTCCTCCTAGTGCTAGACATGCTGTTTTGCAGGAACTTTTTGATTTTAAAAGGGAGAAAAAGAGGTATTGCCCAAATCTCGGGCAAGGTTTTGTGCTTTGATTCATGCACAGGCTGGAAGTCCTTTACCTAAGAATGAGCTTCTTGATATATTTTATAATGGACTAACCGAAGAATCTAGGACATACCTAGATAGTTGTGCTGATTGTGTTTTCAGGAATAGGACTCCCAAGGAAGCTGAGGAATTAATGGCTAAAATAAGCAAGAATTATGAAGATTGGAGTCCTCCTAAACAAGCTATACCTGAAGTAATTGTACCTGAACCATCTATTCTTGTGCCTATTCCAACATCAAAGAGGAGGGGAGTTATTGAATTAACTGATGAATTGATGAAGGAAGATAAGAAATGTCTTAAGGAGAAGGGAATTAAAGCCGCAGATGTCAAGAATTTACCTCCTATAGAAGAATTATGTAAGCTTATTCCCTACTCATCCATTATTGAGGTACACTCTCTCCAACACTTTGATGAAGGTGATATACCTTACTCTAAACCTCCTGATCAATGCTTAGAAGAATTCGATATCTTTATTGTTAAGCAAGATAACTTTAATAAAAGGGTGCAAAATCATCTAATGGAAAACACTAGAGCTATTGTTGATTTGAAAGATATTGTGGAAAGAACCTCTAATGATGTTAAAATGATTTTTAAACACTTTCAAATGGTTCAAACTCAAATTGATCAACTAGTTAAAGTGCAAAACGACTTGCTAGTTAATGCTGCTAAAGAAAAACATGCTTATGAAATTAGAACTAGAAGTGGTGCTGCTACCCAGGATCCTCTATATCCTGAGGGGCATCCCAAAAGAATTGAGCAGGATTCTCAACAAGCTGAAAATAGTGGTTCTACTCGTAAGAAAAGGAAAAAAGAAATATAAAACTGTTGTAGAACCCTCTAAACCTGCTATAGATCCTAATAGTATATCTATCTCTGATGCTGAAACTGAAAGTGGTAATGAAGAAAATGAAGTGCCTAATGAAGAAAAAGTTGAAGAAGAACCTGAAAATCACACTAAGACTACTAAATACACTAAAGAAGATTTTATTGCTAAGAAACATGGTAGTGAAAGAGAACCTTGGGTCCAAAAACCTATGCCTTTCCCTGATAAGAAACACAAGTCAAAGGAAGATGAACACTATAATAAGTTTTGTGAGTGGATGAAGCCTTTATTCTTGCAAATTCCTTTGACTGATGCTATTAAATTGCCTCCTTACTCAAAGTATATGAAGGATATTGTCTCGAATAAAAGGAAGATCCCTAATGAAGAAATCTCTACTCTGCTTGCTAATTATTCTTTCAATGGTAAGGTCCCTAAGAAACTTGGAGACCCAAGGATTCCAACTATCCCTTGCTCTATTAAGAATATGTTAGAACTGCTTTGTGTGATTTGGGAGCTGGAGTTAGTGTTATGCCTTTCTCTCTCTATAAAAGGCTTCAGTTTGAAAAATTGATACCAACCGATATATCTTTGCAAATGGCTGATAAATCTACCACTATTCCTATGGGGATATGTGAGGATGTACCTTTTCAGGTGGCTCACAATTGCTTGATATTAACTGATTTTGTTGTGCTTGAAATGCCTGAAGATGATAATATGTCTATTATTCTTGGGAGACCTTTTCTTAATACTGCAGGAGCTGTTATTAATTGTAATCAAGGAAAGGTGACCTTCAATGTTAATGACAAGGAACATACTGTCTATTTCCCCAAGAAGATTGAAAGGACTTATGGTTTGAATTCAATTGAACATGTTGAAGGCATTCAAGTTGGAGAAATATATTGTCCCATACCAAGAGAAAAATTTGAAACTATTATGATTGGGACCATTGCTATCAAGGTTAAGGTAACATAATCATTAGTGGAGTACAAAGTTTTGTCTCATATGCAATTGTTTTGGTAGCAAGACTTGATCAACCTTGCTAACAAAAGGATTCCATTGAACAAAACAATGTTTTCATTATGATTATCTCTGTTTATTTCTACCCTTTGCATTTTTAGTTTTTGCTTTCGTTTAGTTTTATTTGTGTTGTTAGTTGCTTGCATGCTAGAACTTCTGTAGTTCTAGCCTTGTTTTGTCCTTGCATCATGTTTCCAAAAAGAAAAAAAATCTGTCTGTCAGAAAAATCATTCTTCTATTTCTAAAAAAAGCCCAAAAATAAAGTGTCTCCAAAAATTCCAAAAAATTCATATTAAATTTTTACGTTAAAAAAGGGGCAGAGGAGTACCTGGTAGGTACCAGGGGGGCCCACCAGGCAGGCACACCATGTGGTGGCGTGGCCAGCCCTGGGTGGCGCCATGCCCTGGTGTGGGCCACCCCTGCCCTCCTACTACTTCTCTCACCTGCCATTTTCTTCTCTCTCCCGAGTAAGCTCCAGTTCATAGCTCAAAATCGTGTTCTTTCTGTGCTTGCTCTCGATTTCTTCGATCTCCTTGCTCAGCCCATCTTTCTTGCTGAAATTTGGAGCATTTGTTCCTTGGTATGTGACTCCTCTCATTGTCCAAGTAGATTTGTGTTTAGTGGATTATATGTTGAGTATTTTGCTGCTATAGGTGACTGGTTATGAGAGCTTGTAAGCTTGTTTGATTCTTAGAGATAAAGATTTGATGCATGTTTAGGCCTCTTGCAAGTCCCTATGAGTAGAATCCTTTATTATATTTACTTTGCAATCACTTGTTTAATAGGTGTTTAAATTCCAGAATACCAAGCATGAACAACCATACTTTTGGAGAAATATTTGAGAGTGATGCACCTAGGAGGTCGAGGCCCTCAAGAACAACCTCTCAATCTAGGCCATCGTACAATGAAGATCTCATTACAACTCGTATTGGCAGTGAAAGGGATGATGGGGATGCTCACCCATCCTCTTTTCCTTGTTTTACTTTCTTGCAAGCTGCAGGTATTCTTGATGATTTCTTGCTACTGATTGAGAGGGTTGGTTTGACCTCTTATATGCAAGATGAGAGTGCACAGTATGCTATGCTCACCAAAACTTTTGTTGAGAGCTTCTCATTTACTAACACATCCTATCATTCCACTGTCTCCTTTAAAATCTATGATATGCCCTTCACCATGCCTTTGGAGAGATTTTGCAGTATTGTAGGTGTGCGTATGACAGGGACCATGAAGAAAATTCAAGGGCGACCCGCTGATTTGTTGGAGCTTTACCGAGGGGTGACCAATGACGATGACCACGTGGCGCAGCGCGGAAAGATAAGAAATATCCAACTCCCTGCTCTTAGATACTTTGCATACTATCTTGCCACTAGTGTATTGGGTAGGGAGAACACTAGTATATCTCCAACTATCACTTAGCTTTCCTTGCTGCTGCGCTTAACAATGATACTCGATACAATCTTGGCTCGCTTATTGCTCGCCGCCTAGCTGCTAGGGGGCCTATCTATGGGGGCATCATTGCCTCGCGTATAGTCGATGCATTAGATCTTTCAGTGGCTCCTGATGATGCTATGCTAGCACCACAGAGGCTCGACCTTGTTGCCATGAAAACTCATCACTTTGTCACTTCTACCTCTGATTTGAACAATCTAGTATATAGGATGCTTTTCACTGACGGGGATGAAAGGGAAATCCTTTTGCCACAACCTGCTTTGTTTAGTGTTGACAGGAGACCGTGGTCGCGCTCCAAGGAGGAGGTGGACGAGCAGCTTCGCTTGCTGGGTTTCCACGAGCAGCACCATGAGGATGTGCCCTCCTATGATTACTCTGCATCTGATGGAGGGGCGTACTCGGGCTCGCACCAGGACGAGGGTACCTCCTCGTCATACCCCGGTGACACTTCATCCTGGCCAGCTTGGGATTGATACCCACTTAGGCCAAAAGCCTAAGCTTGGGGGGAGGTACGCCGACACCGCACTCATCTCCATATCATGTTGTGTCGGTACTTTGTATATTCATGTTTTCATTCTCTTTTTAGTTTTCGTTCTGCTTTGCTTTTTCTTTCTAAAAACACAAAAAGACCAAAAATATTTTTGTTGTTTATCTTTGGTTTGTTTCTTCTTTTTGCCTTAGTTTGTTTTTCCCTTTTTGCTTTGTTTGAACTATTCAAAAACCCAAAAATATTTTGTTTTGCTTGTTTTTCTCTTTTGGTTCTTGTTTAAAAATCAAAAACACCAAAAATATTTGTCGTTCTTCTTTGGTTTTTGCGAGTTTGCTATAGGGTTCGGCAGTTCTCAATGGATTATTGGTTTCATATTATTATTCAAGCCACACAAGTGAAGAGCAATAATGAAGATCAATGACAACTTGAGACGTGGTAAGAGGCTGGTAACGAACTCTATTTGTTTTCATTTTTGTACATATACTCATCACTGTGGGCGTGCTTAGTCTGTTCATGTAGAGTGTATGTTTTCTTTGGATGCTTAGTAGTTCTTGCTTTCTTATGATTAGCTCCAGCTCGCTAATAGTTTGTAGCATGTTTCATGAATGTTTGCTTGCATTACTCTATTCATAAATTGGTATGACACCGTGGTATCCTCCTCTGAATGTTTCATTTGATTGACTTGGCACATGCTCACGCATGCACATGACTATAATAATCAGTTAAGCCTTGATGAATTATTTTGCCTTGAGGATCTTGAATCACTTTCATGCCATGAGTAGTCTTGTTTTGTTGCAAGCATGATAATGACAGTTATTGCTCTCTCGTTTGTCGCTCCCTTACTATTGTTAGCCTTCACTTCCACTGAGTGTTTTACTCATGTTTCCAACTCCCTAAACCAAATATTTCCAAAGTTTCCACCATACCTACCCATTAGCATCATTTGCTACCTCCGTGCATATTCAATGTGCCTTGTTTTCTTCCGAATAAAATGTTTGCTTGTTATGAGAAAGTTAGTTAGTAAATCTCTCACGAACTTGATGGCACACTTTATTTTCTTGCACTTAATAAACCTGAACCATTGCGTCCTTCTTTGTTGTGCATATGCTTGCACTTTATGAGTTATAGTTAGCAGAACCATGTATCATGGGGACCGCTTTCAACACTTCATAGGTACTTTGTACCTAGTTGATATCATGTTCTTTTGCTTATGGATCCCGGCGGTGTGATATAAAAGTGGAACTTGTAAGATCATGGAGTTTGTATGTATGTTAGAGAAACGCCTGGGCCGCTAGCCTAAGCCATGCCTAATCATGGTGGAAACTTGTAGCATAACCATAATGAGCATTCTATGAAGCATCCTCAATAAAAAATCTATGCACATAGTAAATAAAAAGATCGCTGAGATGCTCATTGTCTGCTTGCCTTGCATTTTGATCATGGGATAGCTCCCGTGTCATGTGCAAGGGGTACCCCATTGGCGGTTCTCCATGATACGTATGTACTTACAATGACAAGAGCTTACTTGTGACTGAAGTTGAGTAGCATGAGGATCGGTCTTCGTAAGTAAGGGGCATGAGACTTCAATTTATAACTTGTCAAGCATATCCTCTTAGTTGTGTCACTTTCACCTTAACCACATTAAAGATTGTCGTGGTGGTGTCACGGCAGATGCCATGGATAGGCTAAAGGTGGGGACTAATAGCACTAGGGGAATCCATGGAGGGATAGTGAGGTGATTCCCCGCACAGAAGGTTTGTATTTGATTCACTTCCAAGGTTACAAGTGCTCCTAGAGCTGTATTGGTGAGAGGAGGAAGAAGGAACTCTCTTACTCTCACCCACAGTTAACCCGTACAAGACCAACTAGAGATCAACCCTTGGAACCTAAAACCAATCAGAATAGCCCAGCCCCTTCTACAGAGGCCCTAGCCCTCCTTATATAGGGGTGGCTAGGTCTCCACTTAGGGCATACGTGGAGGCATATTCCAGGGAATATGCCTCCTCCCAAAATAGCAAACCGACCAGGGTGCTTTTCCCCACGTCACCCATGCAGAGGCTACGTGAGCCTCTCCGGCGCCTACGTCAGCCGACACGGGCGTCGTCACCTCTGTCGGCCATGCCTCGGTGGTCCTGCTCCTGTCCGCTTTGCTCATGCAGTGCGTACCGGGGTTACTTTTGACCAGCGAGATTCCTTCCTTCTGCTAGAAGCTTGCTATGACCTGGATCATGGAGGGTCCGGTCACACCTGTTCCTGCATACAAGTTAGATTCATCTATCCGGCTCACTGCTTAAGTCGGATGAGACTCAGCTAGGTGGACACCCCCTGGTCCGGGTTACCCCGAGACTCGGCCTGCCTTGAGGTAACTCGGCCAGCATTCGCTTTAGCCTTGCCGAACCTCGGCTAACTCGGCCTTTATACCCCGGCGTGACCCTACCCGGGGGTATTCCCCAACATTAGTCCCCGAAGCTGGTGCGGTCTTAGCTGCCTTGGCTGCTAAGGCCACACCAGGTTCAATTTTATTGAGCTTTGGATGTTATTTCTAAGTTATCTCCTTATCTCGGGTTGTATGGATTTACGTTCCCTTGGCACGTTCCAAGTTCTCACTTGCTGGTCGGGTTACCACCTTAACTCGGACCTCATGGTTTTACTTTCCCTTGGCACATTCCAAGTTTTCACTTGCTGGCCGGGTTACCATGGTCTCATCAGGTTGCCTCATTTTAAGGGCCAGCCACAGTAACCGCCGCAGTAATTGTCAGTTATCACTGCACGCAGGTCACATCACGCCTGCCTCCTCGTTAACCGCATCAATGCGTCACGTCACGGGATCAGCTACCCCCTGTGGCCTTCCATGTGGCTCGCTGCTGATTAGTCGATGCGAGCTATACACGGCCACACCGTGTGGCGTACCCGGATGACATGATCCCACTTCCCCCTCGAGGGAGTGGTTAAATAGGGGAGGGGCGCACCCCTTAGGTCTTTTCCCCCTTCCGCGCCCCTCTGCCTGTAGCTCTTCTTCTTCTTCGTCTTCCCTGAGACAGCGCCGTCGCCACTGCTTCTAAGTAGCAGCGCCGCCGCCGTACTTCTTCCCCACGCCTCTGCATCGCCGCCACCGCTACGCACCTCCTCCGCCACGGGTCGTTGTCAATCCAGGCCATTGCCCCCCACCACCGCTAGCGCCAGTGAGGGCAGGGAACACAAGATGACAGAGGAGGAGCTCACCGTTGCCGAGCAAGAGATGGAGGAAGACAGCGCCACGGCGGACCGTGGTGCGTGGGCCGGGTCCTTGGTCTGCCAAGACGACCTGGACTGGCTCTACCGCACCAGACGCATTCCCGCCGGCGTCATCGCGCGCCTCGCCTCCGCCGAACTCGCCCCCTCACCCAATCCGGGTGAGTATGTTGTGTTCTTGTCCCACTTCCAGTGGGGGTTCAGTTTGCCGGTCAACGATTTCTTCCATGATTGGTTAAGCACCTACGAACTCTAGCCGCACCACCTTCCTGCCAACGCAATTACTTCTCTTTCTGCCTTGGCCTCCACGATCGAAGTCTATGCCGGACTATGGCCCACGAAGGAGTTATGGATACGGTTTTTCGGCCTCCGTCGTAATGTCATTCCGAACATTCAACTTGATCCGGAGGACAAGAAGCTCACTCAATTCGGAGCTGCGTCCATCTCACCCTGGAGGCTATCCGTTTTCCCCCGAGTTACCGGTCTAGACTCCTGCAAAGGATGGGCCCGGACTTTCTTTTATGTCCGGAACAAGGGCACTGAAGACTTGATCCGGCTGCTTCCCTATGCTCCGGGTCCACCTAACCCAGAGTTGTGGGACGTTGTCCCCAAGAAGCCCACAGTATTGGCCAACCAGGTCAACAAAAGGTTCGTGGAGCTGAAGGAGCTCAGGTTGCGCAACGAGGACGCCATGATCACATTCGTCCACAACCGGATCTCCCCTCTCCAGAAGCGCACACACAAGGTGTGCCACATGAGCTGGGGCCGTGACCCCAACCAGACCTCGTCCTTCGAGCTTAGCAACACAGAAATTTATCGTCGGGTCAAGGCCCTCTTCACCACCCACAAGGACTTCTCCTCTGAGTGGACGTGGGGAATTGAGCATTATTGCCGGGATAGGCTTCCTCCCGTGGTAAGTTTCGTGCCACCAACTTTCTCCGAATTAAACCTTATGTCGGTTGCTGTTGTATTTTTAACTCAGTTGTCTTTTTTCTCCCTTAGCAATTCCTTCAGCAAACTATCGAGGATGGTACCGATCCCACCCTCAAATGTGCGCCTGACCGGGAAAGCTCGGACAAGGAAGAACCGGACCAGGAGATGTTCCTCCCAATGGCCGACGCGACTAAGCGACCCACCCGTAAACTCTCTTCTATTAGAGATTGGCCCGATGATGAAGATGACTCGGATATCGAGGTGATGGAAGCTGTTGACGTTGTCCCCCTTTCTTATGCTTTTCCGGCATCAGCTAACCCCGGTGGGCAGATCCACGAGGACCCTCCCCTTGCTACGGGTGAACCCGTTCCGGTAGCGCCGAAGAAGAGGCGTGGAGCTGCATCGAGTTCCTCCTCCGGACCTTCTCAGCCTGCCAAAAGGCGAAAGAAGTCCAGAGACAAAAGTGCCTTCAAGCCAGCAGGCAAGGCCCCAGCACGAAGGGCTCGGAAACCCAAGGAGCCCCTAACCTCGGATGCGTAAGCCTCTTTTCCCTCTGCAACTTATTCTTCCTTGCATTGTTTTAGTTTCTCTTCTGACATTATTTGATTCGGTAGTGCTGCGGTGGAGGTCCCCTAGAGTGGTTCTAGCATCTCTTCGCTGCTCCGACTTAGCCCTTCTCCCCCTCGTGACGACGAGTCACGCCCGCTGAGCCCTATTCCAGAGGGTTCTGCGGCTGCTTCGGGTTCTATTCCACCTTGTCAAGAGGGGGTAACCTTGGAGCAGGGGAGACCGGCCCAGCCGAGGCGGCGGCATCCACAACTTCGGCTTCGCCGCAACCAGCAACTACTGAGACTACCTCGGCACCAGCACCAGCTCCAGCACCAGCACCAGCACCAACTCCGGCACCAGCACCAACTCCGGCAGCAAGAACATCAGCAGCAGCACCAATTCCAGCAACAAGAGCACCAGCGCCAAGCTCCTCCGCCTCGTCCGAGTCTTCTCAGTCTCGGCGAGGAAGTACCCAGGCAGCTCCTAAGGGAAAATCTGCTGCAACCACTTCCTCCTCTCAGCAGCTCAAAGGCAAGAAAGCCCTTGACGCCACCAGGGCAGCGTCCGTCGAGTCTGGACAGCGCACCCTCGCGTCCATGCTTGCCAAGAAACCCCCAGCACTGAAGGACGCCCCTATCGAGCCAGCTAATGTTCAGCAACTTGTTCTACACACCAGCCCGGCCCTTGCTCAGGTTGAGAGGAGGGAAGCGCATGCCAAGGGCTTGGTGGCGCCCCACATGCTCAGCGGTGAGCAATACCCTCCGACCTTGATCGAGTTTATGAACAACTGGAACAAGGCGGAGTTCGTCTACAACGACGATCACCCGGAGAAGTTCGGTCCCGCTGAGTTCTCTGCTCAGATGAACACAGCCGCTAAGGCGATTAACCTCGCGGGTCGGATGATGGAGGTACGTTACTTCACCTTTTCCTTAGCATGTTGTAGATATTGGTGATATAACCATTAGTCCCCGAGCCTCTGGGGGAGTAACTTGTTACTCGGCCGGATGCTCCTTAGAAAACTAACGTAGCTCCTTGACAACTTCAAATAAGCACACACCTAGAGCCGGGTTAAGTTCCACTTGGCCCGGATCTTGCACACTTCGAATATGCACACACCAAGAGCCGGGTTAAGTTCCACTTGGCCCGGATCTTGTACACTTTGAATATGCATACACCTAGAGCCGGGTTAAGTTCCACTTGGTCCGGATCTTGTACACTTCGAATATGCACACACCTAGAGCCGGGTTAAGTTCCACTTGGCCCAGATTTTGTACACTTCGAATATGCACACACCTAGAGCCGGATTAAGTTCCACTTGGCCCGGTTCTTGTACACTTCGAATATGCACACACCTAGAGCCGGGTTAAGTTCCACTTGGCCCGGATCTTGTACACTTCGAATATGCACACAGAGCCGGGTTAAGTTCCACTTGGCTTGGATCTTATACACTTCGAATATGCACACACCTAGAGCCGGGTTAAGTTCCACTTGGCCCGGATCTTGTACACTTCGAATATGCACACACCTAGAGCCGGGTTAAGTTCCACTTGGCCCGGATCTTGTACACTTCGAATATGCACACACCTAGAGCCGGGTTAAGTTCCACTTGGCCCGGATCTTGTACACTTCGAATATGCACACACCTAGAGCCGGGTTAAGTTCCACTTGGCCCGGATCTTGTACACTTTGAATATGCACACACCTAGAGCCGGATTAAGTTCCACTTGGCCCGGATCTTGTACACTTCGAATATGCACAAGGCTTAAGCTAAATTTTGGTACTCTTTTCAGGTGACCACCAACCGCCGGAGCGCTGAGTTCCAGCGTCTCCTAGACACTCACAAAATGTTGCTCGCAAAGCACAATGCACATCTCGCTGAGCACGAGAAAAGGGGTAAGTTCTCTTCTTCACATTTTTCTGTTTTCCTTCATCTTTTTCTGCTGAGCTAACCCATCCTTCGGTTTTCGCAGCTGGGGTGGAGGCTGAGAACAAGCTTATGAGGAAGAATCTGGATCAGATTAAGGGTAAGCTACTTTTGTCCGACCTTGCTTTGCTTTCCATCTCCTTTTCTTCTTGGCTCGGCAAACATTCATACCTCGGCTCTGCCGGGTCAACACGCTATTTCAGTATCGCTGGAAGATAGTGTGCCCGTGCCTGATATGCTGCTGCATTTTCTCGAACAAGCAGGGCATCATCAGGCCGAGCTCAAGAAGAAAGACGATGAGCTTGCCCTCCTCCGAACCAAGGATGATGAGATTGCCAAGTTAAAGGCAGAAATGAAGAAGATGAAAGCGCAGCACCAAACCGAGCTTAAAAAGGCTGGCCAGGACTACACCGAAGAGCGCGAGCGCCTCAATCTCCAAATTGCCAAGGACCGAGAACTTCTCCAGGAGGCCGACGTCAAGCTTGAGTCGGCGAACGCTGAACTAGTGCAGCTCCGCAAAAGACGTGATGATTGTACCAATGAATTGACCCGGATCCACAGCCACATTTTACGTAAGTTCCTTTTCCTTATCCGACATATTTCTCTGGGTTACCTTACATGTCTTTTCATTACTCGCTTCTCTTGTCCCGTTTTAGGCAAATTTCTAGAGGGTACTCCCATTGCGAGCGCCACCGTTGCCAATTTCCGCCGAGATAGGGGTACACCTGTTGCTCCTGACGGTGAAGACATTCCCTATGACATGGAGGACCTGTTGGTTAGCCTGTCATCTCGCGTGGAAATCATCAAGAACTACGGCAAGGATCTCCTTAACGTTGCAGTCCGAATCTTCAACACGTTCTGGCCTGGCGAAGACACTCCGGAGAGAATCGCAATTCTCGCTGAAAAGCTGACGGAAATCGAGACCCAGCTCGACCTTTGGAGGGAGTCCGCTGAACGTGCCACAGCTGAGACCGTTCTTCACCACATACTCACGTGGTATGAGAAGATCGACCTCAACCTCCTGACGCGCCTGCGCACCGGATCCAAATGGACCAATGACCCGGAGTGGGTTGCTCGGCGCCAGGCTTGCGCCCATAGCCTCATCGAATATGCCCCCATTCATGAATGGACTGAGGGACCGAGCTTCCTGGAAGCCGCTGGTGACGAAGAGGTTGAGAACGTTGAAGATGGCTCGGACGAGGATGGAGAGGACGATGCCTCGGATATCGAAGACGGTGAAGATGACGCCGAACTTCCTCCTCCTACTGCTCCTTGAGTGAAAACACTTGAAAACTTATCAGATCCCCGGTATGCCAGGTGGAATTGTATTCAGTACACATGTGATATTTTGCTACTAAGTTTTTTTGCCGGATTAACTTGGGTGTAGTCCCCAAGTTTCATTGTCTTGTTCGTCCAATCTTCTGGCTCGGCTCGTGTCTACCTTGATTCGGTTTTACGACTTATGAATCCGAGCTTCAAAAATTGTTTTAACAATACTTGGAAACTTTAGGCTTAGCTCAAAATAATTCAGCATAATAATTTGAAAGTAAATACAAGGTTAGTCCAAAAAACAAACGTCGACTCGATTAAGTTCTTTTCCTTAGTCGTTTTTCATGTGCTACGCAATTCCAAACTTGTTCTCTTGCTTGCCATGAAGCCAATTCTTGTTGGACAGCAGCAAGTCGAAGAGTTGGGTTTTTGGTGCTCACACACTACTAATCTGAGTTAAGTAGAACAACTTACTCGAGCTGACGTATAAATAATAAAAGACAATAAATATTATTAAGGCAGTCCCCGAGTTACTGCTCGAGGTGCCAACATTTCATTGATAAGCTCATTGTCGGCATACATACCGACATATGAGAAGACTCGGATACATACACTTCTCTGCTAAGTGTAGAAAGGACGAAGTAGAGCTACATTCCATGGACGCTTAGATTCCTCGCCGGACCTGTCCGCCTTGTTCTTTTCCTGTGGCTTTGCATCGATAATATAATAAGAATCATTATGCAATGCTTTGCTCACAATGAATGGCCCTTACCATGGGGGGATAATTTATGTATGCCAGCAGTATGTTGTACCAACCGGAGCACCAGATCGCCTTCCCGAAAGACTCGGGGGCTTACTTTCCGGCTATGATAGCGTCGGAGATTTTGCTGATATATGGCGGATCTGGACAATGCCAATTCTCTTGCTTCTTCCAGCAGATCAACATCATTTTGCCGGGCTTCCAGCACTTCAGCTTCTGTGTATTGGGGGACCCTAGGCGAGTCATGCTCTATGTCGGCTGGTAATACAGCTTCTGTCCCATATACCAGAAAAAATGGCGTATAGCCTGTTGATCGATTTGGAGTTGTTCTTAAACTCCACAGTACCGCTGGTAGTTCTTCTATCCAGCACCCCGCTGATCTTTGTAGTGGATCAATGAGCCGGGGTTTTATCCCGGATAATACTAATCCGTTGGATCTTTCCACTTGTCCGTTCGATGCGGGATGAGCCACCGAGGCAACATCCAGCCGGATCTTCTTATCCCGGCAGAATCGCGCAAATGCTCCTTCAGCAAAATTTGTGCCATTATCAGTTATGATACTATGAGGATAACCGTATCTCAAGATGATGTCTTTGAGAAATGTTACGGCCGTAGCTCCATCACATTTTCTTATAGGCTTCACTTCGATCCATTTTGTAAATTTGTCCACCATGACCAGAATGTGAGTCATATTCCCCCTTGTTGGTTTGAACGGACCAACCATATCCAAACACCATACGGCAAATGGCCATGTGATTGGTATGGTCTTGAGTTCCGACATTGGCATATGTGTTTTGATAGCATACCTCTGACAACCATTGCATTTTCTCACCAGATCTTCTGCTTGTTCTAAGGCACTTGGCTAGTAGAATCCATATCGGAAAGCTTTTGCCACTAAGGCTCGGGACGAGGCATGATGCCCGCACTCCCCTTGGTGTATATCTCGGAGGATGTCAAGCCCTTCTTCCGGGACATTGGTCACACTCCTTTTGTATAACCCGGAATTGATGATTGTGTATGCCTTTGCTCTCCTCTGAGTTTGCCTGGATAACACCTCCTCAGTGGGTAACGTTCCATCTTTCAGGAATTGAAATATAGGCAGTGCCCAAGCTGGTATTGCTCGCACAGGGAACACATCCTCATCAATTTCCATCTGATCCACCGGCATAACTTCAACCGGATCACGCTGAGCAGTCCCCGGGTCCTGCGAGGCAGTCCCCGGGTTCGTTGAGGCAGTCCCCGGGTTTGCTGATGCAGTCCCCGGGTTTCGCGCACCACCTCCCATGTCAATGTTCATGGGCACAGCTCCGGATTCTGTATCTTCCGGGACATAGATTGAGTCGATTCCTGGGGACGGCCTGATAGATGGTTTTCTGAGGTGTTCCAATGCTACACCCGGTGGAATTTCTTGTCGGGTTGATCCGAGCTTTGACAGCATGTCGGCAGCCTCATTTTCCACCTGGGTACATGGTGAAATTCAGATCCCTCAAAGTAACCAGATATCTTCTGCACATGAAATCTGTATAGAGCCATGTTTGGATCAAGGGCGTCCCACAATCCCGACACTTGCTGTATTACCAAATCCGAGTCGCCAAAGCATAGTATCCGACATATCCCAATCTCTTTTGCCACTTTGAGCCCATGCACAAGTGCTTCATACTCAGCGACATTGTTCGATGCCGCGAAATGGATCTGCAGCACGTATTTCAGCTGGTCCTTCTTGGGCGAGGTAAGCACAACTCCGGCGCCTAGCCCGGTTTTTGTTTTTGACCCGTCAAAATGCATCCTCCAATAGTTCGGATCTGGTGGTGGTGGTTCATATTGTACCTCGGCCCAGTCCACAAAAAAGTCGGCCACGGCCTGAGACTTGATTGCTTCTCTTCTGTCATATTGTGGCGCATAGGGAGCTAGTTCAATTGCCCATTTTGCAATTCTGCCACTCGCATCTTTGAAACTCATTATCTCGGATATGGGAGCTTCACATATTACTCTGATGGGATGCTCCTCAAAGTAATGCTTTAACTTCTTAGCTGCCATATAGACACCATATGCCACCTTTTGATAGCGTGGGTAGTTTTGCTTTGAGGCAGATAACACCTCGCTCAAGTAATACACTGGACTTTGCACCGACTTACCCTCTTTGTCGCGCTCTACCATAATCACTGCACTTACAACTCGGTTGGTTGCGGCTATGTAGAGCAACATTGGCTCCTTTGATAGTGGAGAGGCTAACACTGGTGCAGTGGCTAACATCTTCTTTAAGTGGGCAAAGGCTTCATCGGCCTGTGGCGTCCAAATGAACTTATCCAACTTTTTCATGAGTTGGTAGAGAGGCAATGCCTTTTCTCCCAACCGACATACAAACCGACTTAACGATGCCAGGCAACCCGTGAACTTCTAGACATCGTTAAGACACTTCGGCAGTTCCATTCGTTCAATGGCCCGGATTTTAGTTGGATTAACTTCGATACCTCGGCTGGAAACGAGAAATCCGAGTAATTTCCCAGCCGGGACACCGAAGGTACATTTTTCCGGGTTAAGCTTCATCCGGAACCTTCTTAGGTTCGCGAATGTTTGCCTAATATCGTCAAGGAGCGTTTTTCTTTCCTTGGTCTTGATAACCACATCATCCACGTACACTTGTACATTTTGACCAATTTGGTCGTGCAAACATTTTTGCATACATCTTTGGTACGTTGCCCCTGCATTACGTAAACCAAACGGCATGGTGCGATAGCAATAAGCCCCATACGGGGTGATAAATGCAGTCTTTATTTGATCATCCGGATTCAGAGGTATCTGGTGGAAACCAGAATATGCATCAATGAATGACAACAGTTCACATCCAGCAGTTGAGTCTATGACCTGATCTATCCTTGGCAGTGGAAATGGATCTTTTGGACATGCCTTGTTCAGGTTCGTGTAATCGATGCACATACGCCAAACCACTGCCACATTCGGATCATCTTTCTTCTTCTCCACCAGCACCGGATTAGATAGCCAATCCGGGTAAAGTACTTCCATGATAAATGATGCTGCTAGTAACCGAGCTATTTCATCTCTAATGACTTTTCTCCTATCCTCGGCGAAGAGGCGAAGAGGTTGCTTCACCGGCCTTGCTCTAGGTCTCACGTTTAAAGAGTGCTCGGCCAACTCCCTCGGAACACCTTGCAAGTCCTGTGTGGACCAAGCAAAAATATCCCGATTCTCACGGAGGAAGTTGACGAGCTCGCTTTCCTATTTATCATTCAACCCGGCACCAATTGTTATGGTGCGCTCTGGGAACATATCATCAACAGGCACTTTCTTAGTGTCCTTTGCGGCTTGGAACGAAACGCTTCCATGTGGGTTACTGAGCGCCGGCATATACTGCTGCGCGGACTAAGCTAATGCCGCCACCTCTTGGATTTTTCTTTTCTCTTGCACAATCACAAGTGACTCGGCTAGGTTAGACCCGGCTAAGGCACACTCAATGGAACGTCAGAAATCTCCAGCAATGGTAATCACTCCGTTTGGCCCGGGCAACTTCATCTTCAAGTAACTGATGTGATAGCTCGCCATGAACTTGTTCAATGCTGGTCTTCCGAGTAACGCGTGATACGCACTTTCCAAGTTCACCACCTCAAACTCCAGATTCTCAGTTTGGCAATTATCTCTCATGCCGAACAACACGTCAACCCGGACTTTGCCTATGGGCTCACAAGAAATTCCTGGTACAATACCATGGAAAGTTGTCCTTATAGCCTGGAGCATGTTCTCCGAGATACCCAACTTGCGCATTGTATCCGCATACATGATGTTAATGCTACTGCCATTGTCAATCAGTACCTTGGAGAACCTTACATTGATGTTAGGCCCAATGAATGTCGGGTCCAGCACTAACGCATATGAGCCAGGACTCGGCATAAGCTTGGGATGATCTTTGATGTTCCAGGTGATTTCCTGGTCCGACCAAGGCATATACCTCGTCACCGCTGACATTATCGCATTGACCTCCATATGTCGGCGCTGCAAGCTCTTTCTATCGGTTTCCTCTGTGGTAAACACACAGTAACTCTAATGATGCTCCCTATACTCATTTCTCCCCTCATTTCCGGGGTACCTCTGATCCGGTTGATTCTGGTTCTCTACCTGATGCACTGCATCCCTTCTCTCATGATTATCATACCTCGGCGGAGGGGGAGGCAACATTAGCTGTTGCGTGTTCGCTCCGGAGAGCAATTGCTGCCGGGGTAACTCCTGCCGAGGTTGATCATTCCGGGGTGTCTGAGCATTCCCCGAACCACCTTGTTCAATCTTGCGCATCCACTCACATTGCCTCGTTGTATGACCCGCCGGGTTACTCGGATTCGGCGTGTGAAATTTACACGGCTGATCCAACATTGACTCATAAGTATACCTTAGACGGTCTTTCTTTTCTTGCCACTGTTTCTTTTGCTCCGGCGTCCAAGTTTTCTTGCCATCATTTCTCGGAGTCCATTGCCCTCCAGTTTTCTATCGTTGATTGCCCCCTGCTCCGGGCTGATCTTGATTCACAGCTGCCACTTGTTGCGAACTGTACCGGTGATCCGGTCTGTCATCTCTTCTTTTACCTCTGTAGTCATTCCTCCGGGATGATCCGGCTCCATCTCTCTGGTAGTACTCCTCATTCGACTCGTTCAATACGAGCCTAGGTTGAGTCGGATCACCCAAAGCATACGAATCAGCAATCCGGATCATCTCTGCCAACGTAGTTGGCATTTTCCTTTGCAACTTTTGCCACAGCTCGCTTGCATATCTGCATCCTTACGCGAACCACGCTATGGCCTGTGACTCTATCACGCCCTCACATGAGTTTCTCACGGTACACCACCGGGTCAAAAACTCCCGGTCTGTCTCATTCGGTCTTTGCTTGCACATAGCTAGGGTCTGTGGCCTATTTGGCCTCTGATATGTACTTGAGAAATTGTTGATGAACATTTCCACAAAATCGATCCAGCAGTTAATACTTTTGGGCAGCAAATTGTTCAACCATACCCTTGCTGGCCCCTCCAACATCTAGGGTACGAATCTCACAGCCCATCGCAAGTTGCCCGTAGCAATTTTCATAGCCGTAGCATAGTTTATCAACCAATCCTCCGGCTTAGTGCTGCCGTCATACGTCTTCGTGCCTCTGGGTAACTGGAAGTTAGGTACCGGTGGCTCTTTCATGATCCGGGGTCCAAAACACGCAGGACCCGGAGGACCTTGACTTTCAATCTGCTACGACCTATACAGCCGATCCAGTTTCAACCTGGCGTCGTCCGACATCAGATCCCTGCTTCCCAATCTTGACCCTATCACATGATAGTCCGGCCTTGGGTATCCTGCATTCACCATTTCCGAATCTCCATCGTTATACCGGTCTCGCTCTCGTGGCGCATCTCTCTGTTGCATACCTCGGCCGGCACTTTGCTCTTGCCTTGGTATATTCCGCTGTTGCGGTTGTCCTGCCGAGTTACGCTGTCCGGCATTGCCATTCATAGCGTTTCCTTGACCGACATTGCCTTGGTCACGGTTACCTCAGCCAGCTTCACCTCGGCTCACACTTTGTTGATCGTCATTTCTCTGTACCTCTTTTGCTTTTCCTGCCCTTGTCGGGTCATACGGAACAATCTGCTTGTTTCTCCTGGCCAAGGTTACTACCTATTCTCTCCTAGGACCACCATGAGGAGACGATGCGGCTCCAGCAGATTTCTCCGGGTTACGCGCCGCCGAATGAACGATCTTGGAGGCCCCAGCTCTCTCCGGGTTAGCCGTGAGAAGTTCCTCATTTTGCCTGTTTGCGATCCGAACCAACTCATTAACCCTATCTTGCTGTCTCTGACGGGCTTCACCCATTAGACCCTCTAACTCGGACGCAGCTGCATCCGCTACTCTAAGGTTCTTTGCCGGGTACTGTACTTCGGCAGCCCCATGGACAAACAGTTCTCTGACTCCTCAATCCGAGTATCACCCTCTTTGTTCATTTCACTCATGAGATTTCTTCCCTTCACTTTTACAGCATCTACTTTATTTGCCTTTGCGTACTCACGCAGCGTCATGTTCAACGACTGCTGAGCCGCAGCAATCTTTTTTGCTCCTTCTAGGATTTTCTGCCTAGTTTCCTCTAGCTCGGCCTGTGCCTGAGCCGGATCTACCACTGCTGCTACCGGGTTTGCCAAGCTATCCATAGCTTCTCTTAGTACATTCTCAGGCCTCTCTAGTGGAGGACCTCTACCTTTCCTTGGTGCCTTAGGTGTTACCTCCGGGTCTGGTGCCGGATCTTTGCTTGCGCCTGCGCCAGGTGCAGTCATCATCACCTCAGCACGGTCCGGGGAGCAAGTGATACGCGCCCCGTTAACCACGCTAAGGGGTGGCTGCCCTGCCTCGACGACTTGCCGCGGATGAACGCATGATACGTCCACAGCAACGTAGACCTTGTGTGCACCAAGCTTGACGAAGAGGCTGTTGCGCGGAAGTGGGCGCGTGCCGAAGCAGCCAGCGTTGTCGCTGACGAAGTCTAGCGCTCCAAAGCACTGAACGAGCCTAGAGACGATGCGTTCGCTGGTGCCGATGAGGTTTCCCGTCCGGATCTTCACCCCTGCTAGCCCCATGGTGGGCGCCAACTGTCGTGGTGGTGTCACGACAGATGCCATGGATAGGCTAAAGGTGGGGACTAATAGCACTAGGGGAATCCAGGAAGGGATAGTGAGGTGATTCCCCACACAGAAGGTTTGTATTTGATTCACTTCCAAGGTTACAAGTGCTCCTAGAGCTGTATTGGCGAGAGGAGGAAGAAGGAACTCTCTTACTCTCACCCACAGTTAACCCGTACAAGACCAACTAGAGATCAACCCTTGGAACCTAAAACCAATCAGAATAGCCCGGCCCCTTCTACAGAGGCCCTAGCCCTCCTTATATAGGGGTGGCTAGGTCTCCACTTAGGGCATACGTGGAGGCATATTCCAGGGACCAGGGAATATGCCTCCTCCCAAAATAGCAAACCGACCGGGGTGCTTTTCCCCTGCGTCACCCATGCAGAGGCTACGTGAGCCTCTGTGGCGCCTGCGTCAGCCGACACGGGCATCGTCACCTATGTCGGCCATGCCTCGGTGGTCCCGCTCCTATCCGCTTTGCTCATGCAGTGCGTACCGGGGTTACTTTTGACCAGTGAGATTCCTTCTTTCTGCTAGAAGCTTGCTATGACCCGGATCGTGGAGGGTCCGGTCACACCTCTTCCTGCATACAAGTTAGATTCAGCTATCCGGCTCATTGCTTAAGTCGGATGAGATTCAGTTAGGTGGACACCCCCTGGTCCGGGTTACCCCGAAACTCGGCCTGCCTTGAGGTAACTCGGCCAGCATTCGCTTTAGCCTTGCCGAACCTCGGCTAACTCGGCCTTTATACCCCGGCGTGACCCTACCCGGGGGTATCCCCCCAACAAAGATGCTTATGATAGGGGCAATGAGAGCTCAAAGCTAACGAGTACCATACTTTCAGCATTTGGAAGCTTTTCACAATTATTCAAAACCTTTTTCTTCCACTTGTTGAGTCTCCACATATTCTTTGAGCACCTTCTTGAGAGCATAGTTGTCATTCTTTGTGTTTGCTCCAATACTTGATTATTTGTGTTATGACTTTGATGCTTGTATCTTTGATATCTTTACTTCTATTCATCACTCGAACTTTGGAGGTGCCTTGACATTCATAATCAAAGGCAAGCGAGATACCACTCTATCATACCTTTCTATGAGCATTGTAATGTTGCTTATGGTTGTGCTTCGTGCTACTTATTATTCTTGAGTTGGAATCTCTTCATAGCTTGCAATAACTATTAAGTAGACTTAGTTGCATACTCTTTATTATGAATTGTCTAAGTAGTTGATCACATTGTTGAGAATATTTACATCATATAAAGCAAATGTGTTCGTGAAAATTCTTTTATCGCACTCAGTTTTCAACTGAATTGCTTGAGGACAAGCAATAAGCTAAGCTTGGGAGGAGTTGATACGTCCAAAACGTATCTACTTTCCCGAACACTTTTGCTATTGTTTCTCCTCTATACTTGTGTGATTTGGATGCAACTAATGCGAACTGACGTTGTTTTCAGCAAAACTGCCTTGGTGTCTACTTTTTGTGCAGAAAATCAACTATCAGGAAAAATCTCGGAAAATATGCCAAAAATCCTATTTTACCCGAAGACTCTAGGAGCCAGAATAGGAGACGGAGAAGAGCCCTGGGTGGCCACACCACCTACTGGCGCGCGTCAGGCCAGGCCGTGCCAGGGGGTGGTGTGGGGCCCCCAGGCACCCCCTCGGCCTCTATCTTCGCCTATAAGGAGCCTTCTGACCTAAAAACTTCGGGGGGTTCGACGTTTTTCCAGAAGGAGTTCCGCTCCGCCGCCACCATTAGATTCCACGAAAAAGCACCAGAAACTCCGTTCTGGCACCCTGCCGGGACAGGGAATTGGAGGAGATCATCGCCATCATCATCACCATCGCTTCTCTATCGACCATCCATGTTTCCCCCATCTATGAGTGAGTAATCCCCCGCTGTAGGCTATGGGGATGGTAGGGATTGGATGAGATCGTTCATGTAATGCCATCAGATTGTTAGGGCATGGTGCCTAGTATCTTTTATTAGTGCTTTATGACTTTGTTGCGACTTGTTGTGCTTAATGCTTGTCACTAGGGCCCGAGTGCCATGATTTCAGATCTGAACTTATTATTGATTCATTATGATAGTATTGTTTCTGGTCTTATCTACAAGTTGTATACACACGTCATTGTCCGGAACCTATGGTCTCGAAGTGACAGAAATCGGGATAGCCGGAAGGGAAAGGCTTTGATGTGAGGATCACATGTGTTCACAGAGTGTTAATGCTTTGCTCCGGTGCTCTATTAAAAGGAGCACCTTAATTGCCAGTAGTTCCCTAGAGGCCCCGCTGCAAACGGGCTGGCAGGACAAAAGATGTTGTGCAAGTTCTCATTGCGAGCACGTATGACTATATATGGAACACATGCCTAGGATTGTCTAGTACTTGGATGCTTTATCTTATTTATCTGCAATTGCCCTATGTTCTGATTGCTATGTGGATTGTCTTGTCCATGCAACGCCCGTCCATCCATCCCTATGCCTACCACACTCGAATCCCACTGTTTACTGCTTTTGTTACTATTGTCTTTGCCTTACTACTGTTGTTACTTTCCTATTCCTACTACAAAACTGTTGCTACTGATAAACTACTGTGAGCAAGATTGTTTCCAGGTGCAGCTGAATTGACAACTCAGTTGTTAAGACTGATAAGTATTCTTTGGCTCCCCTTGTGTCGAATCAATAAATTGGGTTTCACTTCCCTCGAAAATACTTCGATACACCCCCTATACTTGTGGGTCATCAGGGATGCCCAAGGCATCCCCTTCATCAATAAAAATCTCAGGTTCTTCCAAACACTTCATTTTTATTATTTCATGCACAGTTGTGTTGTTCTTGGAGCGTCTTCGTTTTCGTTTTTGGTTTTCTTTTGCTTAGTTTGATTAGTTTGCTTGAATAAATTGGTTGGAACCCCTCATTCATGTATTAGTTTTCAAATAAGATTGGTTTGGATTGGAAAAGAGTAGGAAAGTTCATGCTTAAGTGGTAAAAAGAGATAGTTTTTGACTGTGACTTGTACTTTATCTTGTCATGCTTGATATTGTTTTGGCTTTATGCTTAGTGATTTTTGCTATAGCATGACATGTTATAAACAATTGAGATTGCTTAATGTGCCTTGAAAGAATCATGCATTGTTTTAGCATATTAAAGCATAGTATTATGGTATTCTCCTTTGATGCTTTATTTGGGTTGACTTGGCGCATGCTCACACCATGTTAAGACTATACCAAGTCACCATAGCCTCTATGATCCTTTAGTTTTCAACTTGTAATATCACTTTATGCTTTAATGAATGATGTTTTGTCGCTTTGCATGATTATGGCCATTATTGCTCTCTTAGTTGGTCGCTCCCAGTCTTTTGCTAGCCTCCATAACCAAGTATGAGTTCCACTCATGCATCCAACTCCTAAAACCAAGTTATTCCAAAGAGTCCACCATACCTACCTATTAGCATTTGCTATTCCAAGTATATTCATGTTTTTATCTACCTTTCAAATTAAACTTGTTATGAGAAAACTAGTGATTAAAGCTCTCACGAACTTGATGGCACACTTTACTTTTCTTGCCCTTAATAAACTTGAACCATTGTGTCATCTATGTTGTATATGCTTGCACTTATATGTTGGGGATTAGCAGAACCATGCTGTCATGGGGAACGCTTTCAACATTGCACTTGTACTTTGTACCTAGTTGATATCATGCTCTTTTGTCTATGGATGTTGTCGGTGTGAAATGAAGGGGAGCTTCTAAGTCCATGGAGTTATGTATGTGTGTTAGAGAAACGCCTGGGCCGCCGGTCTAATCCATGCTGTCATGGTGGAAACCTGCAGCGTAACCATAATAAGTTGTCTATGAATCATTCTTCTTATAAAAAAGAGATGGAGATTAAGACAAAGAGAAAAATAAAAGAAAAAAGAGATATGAGAAAAGAGGAAAGAGAGAAAAAAGCACCATATTCCCATGGTAAATAAGAAGATTGTTGAGATGCTCGTTGTCTGCTTGCCTTGTCATTTTGATATGGGGATTCTTCCGTATCATCGGTCAAGGGGAACCCTGTTGGCGGTTCTCTATGATGCACATGTACTTACTATGACAAGAACTTACCGGTAACTAAACTTGAGTAGCATGAGGAGCGACCCTCGTATTCAAGGGACATGAGATTTCCAACTTATACTTTGTCAAGCATATACTCCATAGTTTGTTCACTTTAACCTTAGTCACTTCAAGATGCTTATGATAGGGGCAATGAGAGCTGAAAGCTAATAAGTACCATAATTTTTGGAAGCTCTTTATGAAACTTGAATCCCTACTTCCTTCTATGAAGGCCTTTCTTTTACTTTTATGTTGAGTCTCCACCTTCTATCTTTATGCACCTATTTTGAGAGCATAGTGGCCATTCTTAGTTCTATGTGCATTGTCCCAAGACTTGTTGATTGATGCATAATTTTGATATTACTTGTTCTTAAACTATTTGTATCTAGTCACTCTTATGAACTTTGAAGGTGTCCTATGCATTTATGTTTGCTACTCTATGAGGGACAAGCTGAATGCCATTATGCTATGTTTTCTATATGTGAAACAAACAAACGTCTTTCAATGCATTGTTATTCATGATCTTTGTTTGTATCCTTTCATGTTACAACATAGTTGCTATGTCTTATTGTTAGAACTCTATCTTTCATGTTCATGTTTACAGTACCTTGATCCCGGCTATCAATGCTTTTACAATAATGATGATTAAGATTGTATTGGCTGCGTGTCACCTCAAAAATTATATTGTTTTTATCGTTTACGTACTCGAGGACGAGTAGGAACTAAGCTTGGGGATGTTGATACGTCCATAACATATCTATAATTTTTTATGGTTTTATGCTAATAATATGCTTTTGATACTCCTTTTTATATAAAGTTTATGATTTATTTGGACTAACCTACTAATAGTTGCAAAAGTGCACAATGTTCTTGTTTTACACTTTGATGTGTAGGAATTACCAAGAATACAAGTGGAAACCTTGTTGGAGTCAAATTGAGATTTTCCAGAAATCTGTCTTAGAACTCTTTTTGAAGATGGTCACGTTTCGGGTCGAACATGGTGTCAAACGGAAAACTCTTCAACTACAAAGTTGTTGTAAATTTTGCGACAAATGTTCTGGACATAAACTTTAGCTGATTCCGAGTCCAGACGGGCCTTCTAGGCCCGATTTACTGCAGCCTAAGATGGGGTGATGGGAATCCGAGAAGCTATATAAAGGGAGGAAACCTAATTCGCCCAGGACACCTCCACCCACGAATTTGCAGCCACCAAAGCCACGTTTTTGCCTCCCCCGTGGATCCCAACTCCATGGGGAAGGGATCCCAAGAAGCCATGAAGGAAGGGTGCTAAGGGGCGGTGCTCCCCTGTGATACCGGCGGCGGGGTAGGAGTCCTCCGCGCCGTCGCCGGCGCCACCACCGCCGCCTCTTCACCATCTTCACCGCCATCTCCATCGACTCCACCGCCATCTCCATCGCTATTGCTAATTCCCATGATGAGGAGGGAGTAGTTCTTCCTCGAGGCTAAGGGTTCTACCGGTAGCTATGTGTTCATCTCTCTCTATGCATGATCATATTGTGATCATGAGCTTTGTAATCAGGTAGATCTACCTTGCTACTCAAGTGTTTTAATAGATCTCTGCTCTCCCCATGTGTGTGAAAGTGACAGCGTGTACACCATGGTGGCACCTAGGCTAGAGATTACAAATACTTGTTATGAGTTATATTTGGAGTTGGATGTCTCTATGAAATTGTGGTGTTTGTTGGAACCATCTAGAGCTCAAGGTGACATTGTGGGGTTATCTAGATGGGGAAAGCAGACTTTGAGGTGTGCTATTATAGCCCTACCATGGATTAGAGTCTCCAACCGGAGATTAGTTAAGAGTAGTATCATAAAGAGAAGATATTTATATGAGAGTGTTCACTAGCAAAAGTATGATCCCTAGGCCTTGTTTCTAAGCATTGAAACACCGTTTGCAACTAGATTTGTTACATGTTTGCTTGCTGCCATCTTTATTTCAGTTTGCCTTTAGTCTCTTCCATGCCATCAAGCTATTTTTTGGCACCGTTGTCTTTTATCCATACCACTTATATTTCACTATCTCTTCGCCGAACTAGTGCACCTATAGACCTGACAAGTGTATTGGGTGTGTTGGGGACACAAGAGACTTCTTGTATCTTGATTGCAGGGTTGCTTGAGAGGGAATACCTTTGACCACTTCCTCCCTAAGTTCGATAAACCTTGGGTAATCCACTTAAGGGAAACTTGTTGCTGTTCTACAAACCTCTGCACTTGGAGGCCCAACAACTGTCTACAAGAATAGAAGTGCGTAGACATCATAGAGCACCGGATCAAAGCATTAACACTCTCTGAACACATGTGATCCTCACATCAAAGCCATTCCTTCCGGTTATCCCGATTGCTGTCACTTCGGGGCCTTTGGTTCCGGACAACGGCGTGTGTATACAACTAGTAGGTAAGACCATAAACAATACTATCATAATGAATAAATAACATGTTCAGATCTGAAATCATGGCACTCGGGCCCTAGTGATTAGCATTAAGCATAACAAGTTGCAACAAAGTCAAAAAGCACTAATAGTAGATACTAGGCACCATGCCTTAACAATCTGATGCCATTACATGAACGATCTCATCCAATCCCTACCATCCCCATAGCCTACAGCGGGAGATTACTCACTCATAGATGGGGGAAACATGGATGGTCAATGGAGAAGCGATGGTGATGATGATGGCGATGATCTCCTCCAATTCCCTATCCCAGCAGGGTTCTAGAATGGAGTTTCTGGTTCCGAATCGCGGAATCTGGTGGTGGTGGCAAAGCGGAACTCTTTCTGGAAAAACGTTGAACCCCCCTTGGTTTTTAGGTCAAGGGGCAACTTATAGGCGAAGAGGGAGGCCGAGGGGGCAGCCGAGGTGGCCACACCACCCCAAGGCACGGCCTGGCCTAGCCCGCGCGGCCAGGTGGTGTGGGCCCCTCGCGGCCCTACTCCATCTCGTCTTTTGGCTCCGTGAGTCTTCTGGTGAAATAGGATATTTGGCATATTTTCCGGGATTTTTCCAGATAGTTGATTTTCTGCACAAAAACTAGACACCAAGGTAATTCTGCCGAAAACAGCATCGGTCTGTGTTAGTTGTATCAAAATCACACAAGTTTAGAGGAAAAACAATAGCAAAAGTGTTCGGGAAAGTAGATACGTTTTGGACGTATCAGCGGCCCAGACATTTCTCTAACACACATATAAACTCCATGATCTTACAAGTTCCCCTTTTATTTCACACCGTCGGTATCCATAAGCAAAAGAATCATGATATCAACGGAATATAAGTGCAATGTTGAAAGCGTTCCCCATGATACATGGTTCTGCTAACTTCAAATTATAAAGCGCAAGCATATACGCAACAAAGATGGACACAATTGTTCAAGTTTATTAATTGAAAGAAAGTAAAGTATGCCATCAAGTTTGTGAGAGCTTTAATCACTAATTTTCTCATAACAAGTTTAATTTGGAAGGTAGATAAAAACATGAATTTACTTGGAATAGCAATAGTGCTAATAGGTAGGTATGGTGGACACAAATGGCATAGGTTTTGGTTTAAGGATTGGATGCACGAGAAGCATTCCCTCTCAGTATAGGTTTTTGGCTAGCAAGGCTGGGTAGCAAGCATAAGAGTTGAAGGAAACAGACAAATATACAAGTGATAAAAACAAACATGCAATCTTCCTTGGAAGCACAAAAGATCTTAGCTAGAGAATACTAAACTTATGAGCAAATCAAGAAAGAAAGATGATGAAATTATATTTCTTTAAGAATACATTTATCTTTTTCATTCAATTCTCAAAATAGTGTTTCTACTGACCGAGCCAAGTTTGCCAAAACCAACTAAATTAACTCAATGATCCCAAAGTGATACCAATACTAACGACAAGATGAATAATATAACCATGAACTGAAAACTAATATAAGATATGCAAAAGAGTAAATGAAAGAACTTCTCATTAATATTCCATAACGGCAACTCACACCAAGGGATACATAGATATCTAACGAGAGAGGGGACACTTCCATAATGCAAACCATCCTACATGATAACTTCTCTATTCATGATATGACTCTACTAAAAAGGTAAAAAGATAGAAGATGGTGATGTGATACCGCGACACTCCCCCAAGCTTGGAACAAACCAAGGGGATGCCAAAACCTGATGACGAATTACCCCTTCGGTGGTGGTGGTATTCTCTCGATGAGCTCTTTGATTAGTTTCCCCAAGTCCTCAATCTCGAAGGTGAGATTACGAATCAACTGTGAGTTTTGCTCAATGCGGCTCATGATCATGTCGGGTTGCGAATTCCAGCTATTGCGATTCTTTCCCCACTCTTCCTCCTTGAAGTCTTCTTTTCCTGCATGGCTAGAACGAGGCAAATCCCAATTGGAGGGTAGTTTCTCCTTGGGCATATTCTGGTATTGATGCTCATGGATAAGGGTATGGAAAGGATTCTTGGTGCATGGAGGAAGTGACCGTGGAGCCAAACAGTGACACAGAGGTTTCCCTCCAGTTGACATCCATGTCGTCCTTCTGATCCTGGCAGGTTTTTCCACCACTCCAATGCTTGCAATGGTAGTGCCGGTGTGCGGATTTTGGCTTTGCTTTGCCTCCTCTTCATCTTCACTCTTGATCTCCTTCTCCTGCCCGGGGTCTTGGAGATCTTCCTCCATAGGCTCCTTTCCCTTATCCTTGGCAGACACCATTGTGCTTCTAACTTTCAAGAATAGTTCCTGGCAGAAACAGATCGAAACGAAAATACGACGAGAACACGATATATGAACCTCGGGGGATCCGGGGGATTATATATTACAAAGTTTTACAACAAAAGGAAGGTACTGGGAGAAAACGGGTCGGAGACGGAGGCCGAGGTGGCCACACCACCTGCTGGCGCGGCCAGGGGGCCGCACCAGGGGGTGGTGTGAGCCACCCTAGCTCCGTTTTCGTCCCCCTTTTGCTTCGTAGCTTTCCTTGTTGGATAAAAACTACAAAAATATAACTGGATAGAATTTTCGTGGAACTTTTCTTACCAGAACTGTTACCGATTCGAAAACAGACTCTGTAGGTCTCTGAACTTGGCATTTGGTAGATTCTTCCGGAGTCACCGCTTGAATAACATCAATATCTTCATCTTCATACACATATTGCTTGAGTCATGAAGCCATTCACTTTCTTATTACACCATTTTCTCCACCTACCTGGAAATTTCTTTCACACAAACTTCACACAATTCTCATCAGCAACATTAGTGTAAGCGAGGTAATAAACCTTTTAGGTTCAATTTCAACTGAAATCCATCAAAACATAAGCTACCGTATCAACTCTTCCAAAAACCCAAAAAGAATTCAAAAAGGAAATCGAAGAAGCAAATGCAAGAGTGGCAAAAATCTGTCAAAACGGACCAGCAGGTAAAGATAAATTTTTTCGAAAATCTTCTGTTGCTCAAATCAAAAAGTGCAAAAGTAACGAAAGTTAAATACCAACCTGGGGCACAGGCACAAAACATTACAGCTCAATCCGACATACAGAGATCTCTCACGAATTTTTACGGTGAAGCACAAAAATCTGTTTCGGGACATCAACTTCCCCAAATCTTACTTTTCTCTCATTAGAGGTTGATCTTGACACAAAAAACCAAACAAAAGGATAAGGAGAGGTCATTACCGAAGTAATAACTTCCAAGACTCAAAGAAACAAAAACAAACTAAAAGCAAAAATAAATTGGGTTGTCTTCCAAAAAGCTCTTTCTTTATAGCCATTAAGATGGGCACGATAATTTCAAATATGCTCACATAAGAATATGAATTGAAGTGAAAGAGAGCATTAAGAAGCAAAAATATACATGTTTAAGTCTAACCCACTTCCTATGCAAGGGAATTTTTTAAACAAACAAGTTGTTGAAACTAGAGGCCACTAGCATAGGAAGTCAAAAGAAGTGCAACATAAAAACTTTAAGCATAAAAGGAGGAAACTTAGTATTATTGAGATGCATTAGAATAGTCTTTCCTCTCTCATAATAACTTACAGTATCATGCATAAATTTAACGATATAGCTATCACAAGAACCATTGTAGCAATGATCACTTATCCTAACAAAAACACAGGGACACTGGCTCTCATAACACTACTTTGTGAAACAATATTAGGGATATCCTTACAAAGGATAGTGTGTCCATCTTCTACATATTTAGTGACAAAGTCTTTCACATCTGCTATTATAGGTTCATCATTTTGTTCATCAGGTTCAACAATTTTACTTGTACTTTCATTAACCATACTAGCTATCATAGAATGTTCCTTTATCTTAACTGGGAAAGGTATTTTCTCAATGTAAGGTTCAGGTAAAGCATGATTAGCAGTATAAACTTCAGTAATCCTTGTAGGAACACACTTAGCAACATCTTTATATGGTTCATGATACTTATTCCACTTCTTTTTAGGAACTTCTATATAGGAAGCAAAAGCCTTAAAGTAAGAATCAATAGCTTGAGAGTCTAGACCATAAGCATTTTTAATATTTTGAAAGTCATCAGTTACCATAAAAGATTCAATGCATTCATAATCATAATTTACACCTGACTTTCTTCCTTTGTCGTTCTCCCATGCTTCAGCATTGTCTTGAATACGGTCCAGAAGATCCCATTTAGCTTCTTCTTCTTTAGTCTAGCACAAGAAGCATCCAATAAATCCTTATAATGAAGAGAAAGCCTTGCATAAAAGTTATTGATAATAATATTGATGGGGAGCTCATGAATGGGACATTTGAGCATTAGTAACTTCAGTCTCCCCCAAGCTTGAGCTGTACTCTCTCCATCAAGAGGCCAAAAGTTGTATATTTGATTCCGATCTTTATGAATATGACTAGGAGGATAAAAATTTGAATAAAAGAGAAGTACCATTTCCTCCCATTCAAGAGCTTGGCCATTCTTCAGCAGCTTATACCAGTCCTCAGCTCTTCCTTTTTGTGATAATGAGAATAACTTCTTCTTGACTTGATCTGTTGTAATACCTGCACACTTGAACAACCCGCATAATTCGTGTATAAAGAGCAAATGATCACCGGGATGGACAATTCCATCTCCAACATAATCATTATCCATAACACGATCAATAATTCTTGTAGGTATTTTAAAAGTATCATTCTCAACAGGTGGTGGTTCATCTACTACCTTAGCAGTGGTAGTAGCATTACGAAATAAGAAACTCAGCGGATTATCCATATTGAAAATAAAGCAACTATCAGAAGTAAACAATACTCACAGTAGAAGTTTCCTTTACCAGTTCCACTCTCCAATAGCGCTTCACTCCCCGGCAACGGCGCTAGAAAATAGTCTTGATGACCCACAAGTATAGGAGGTGTATCGCAGTGTTTTCGATAAGTAAGAGTGTCGAACCCAACGAGGAGCAGAAGATGCTGGTGAGTGGCTTGGAGCAGGAATTCTCTGTAAATACTTAGCAAACGGATTTTTAGGGTTTTTTGATAATGCAGGTAAATAAAGTACGAGTAAATAAAAGACAATAAGAATAAATGCAGCAAATGGCCCAATCCTTTCTTTACCAAAGGATAAGCCGGTTGTATTACTTAAGATGACCAAACGTTCTCGAGGACACATGGGAATATCGTCAAGTGCTTTCGCTTCATATAGTTGATTAATCTTCTTTAGTTTGCTAAGTGTTGTGTGGGTGAACCTGTGCTAATGTACCGACCTTCCTAGGACTAATACATACTTGTGATTATACCCCTTGCAAGCATCCGCAAGTACAAGAAAGTAATTAAGGTAGAAACCTAACCACAACTTTAAACTCTAAGACCTTGACGTCCCTTGTGCAAAGGTTTTCTAACGGGGGTTTAGGTTTCTGTCACTCCGGCAACCCCTACGATTAGTAGCCAAATACACAATGCATTCCCCTAGGCCCATATAGATGAAGTGTCATGTAGTCGACGTTCACATGACACCACTAGAAGAAGTACACCACAACTTAAATATCAAACTATTGAATCTTTCTCAACACAATTCCAGTACTAACAGGGCCGTCGATGACCATGAGCGAGGTGCTCGACCGCACAGGGCCCCCAAATTCTTGGGGCCTCCAAGCTATAGGACCAGCTCAGCCATATGTGAAAATCTCAATATGTCGGGCTCCTTTGCTGATCTGCCGTGGCCGTGAGGCCATCTCCTTGCCCTTCCCAGCTCTAGCGGCATCTCTTGGATTGATTTGCGCTAAAAAAGACTCCGATTCCAATTCCATCAACGATCGGCCTCGTGCGAAAAGAAAGCCCTAGATTGCAATCGCTTTGCATCACCACCGAATAGCCAGAGAAAGAAAAGGGAGCAGGAGAGCAGCGGGGCATGCGTGAGAAGCCGTCTATGCACTGACCGGCCGGTAAAAAAATCAAGTTTGTTTGTCTTCCTATAGATGTTTGTCCCTTCATGTTAGGCGTTCATCCAGATCATGCTTGTCGGCTTCCCCTATTTCCCCTTCACTTGGTAGTGTGATGTCTCTCTTCTACGAATGGTATCTCATATCAAGGTACCATTTATATTAGAGACCACCGCAGATCTGCAGTTTGTCTAGGTATGGTTGGCATCTAGTAGTTATAATAGCAATTTTCTGTAATAGTTATAAAATATAATTACTCTCTAGTTATTTATACGCACTCAGATCGTTTGAATTCATTTGTCTTACCTTTTTGTTTTATGAAATATGAAGAAACATGAATTTTAAAAAAAACTAATTGTCAATATGGTACCGAGAAACACAACTTTTTCATAAATTTAGGTCCTTGTTTTGAGTTTCGCTCACGGGCCCCCAATTTCTGGAGACGACCCTGACTACTAACAACATGACTTCTCCCATGTCCTCAAGAACAAAACGAACTACTCACAAGACATCATATGGATCATGATCAGAGATGAAATAATGATGTGTAACAATCTGAACATAAACGATAATTTGATGGTTCACTCAATAGCATCAACTACAAGGAGTAATCAACACCGGGAAAGTTTCCCCTAAGAACTATGCAAGATTCAACCCAATTGTTACAGCGGTATGAGGTGGTGATGATGGTGCTGGTGGAGATGATGGTGGTGATGATGATGATGATCCCGATGAAGTCCAGCTTGATGGTGGTGTTGATGGCGATGATCTCCCCTCTCCGGGAAGGAATTCCCCCGGCAGAATTCTGTCTGTCGGAGAGATCTTTCTCTCTTGGTGTTTTTCGCCCCGCAGAGGCGGCGGAATCTTTCTGTGGTCGCTCCCTGAGTCTTAGGGGTTTGGGAGGATAATATACGCCAGAGGGGAGAGGCTGGAGTGGACCAGGGCGGCCACACCACCTGGTGGCGCGGCCTGGGGTGGCCCACGCCAGGGGTGGTGTGGGCCCCCTGTGGCCCATCTCCACTTCCCCTTCTGGATTTCTTTGTCTTCTGGAAAAATAGGATTTTCCATGTATTTTTCCGAATTTTCTGATCTTCGCGAATTTTGCCTCCAAACAACACCTTTTCCATCAGAATCCTGACTGTAGCAGTCCATGCTCTAAAAGTCATCAACCATGCAAAAACAGATGAAATAACATAAGTATCATCTCTTAATATGAAATATATCAATAAATAACAGTAAATTATGATATATATAATAGTGAAGCAAAATGGACGTATCTGCTATTGCCTCCACAGGAAATGCACGCACACCCTTGAGCATGTTATTAAAACATTCCGACATGTTGCTTGTCATGTCACCATATCTCCTACCTCCATGGTCATAGGCGCTAGCCCACTTGTGACTCTCGTCAAAATTTCTGTCCAAAACCTCTTTACCCCCTTCGTTCGATGCACTGTGGAGTTTATTGTACCGATAAGTGAACACACGGGCAATGTATGCCACACATACATTTCTCGAGGTTGGCTAATATCATTCAACTCGACCTCATCATCAGGTGAAACATTCCGAGTGGGGGTCATAACATGATGTGGAGGAGGACATTAGTTCAAGTCAATATGAAAGCGATCAACTATGACCTTGGTAGCACATACCTCAAGAGACTTGTCTTAGGACGCTGCTACCATCTCCTTGTATGCCCCACAATCCAACTCGCACTCGATATGCATTTTCTTCATTCGAGTTTTATGGCCTGACCCAACATCATACCTTCCAACTAGTTCAACTTTCTCCCTTGGATCCATCCATTTCAAAACTTCTCTTACTCTTTACACAACCTCAACATAGGTCGAACAAGTGACAAATACCATCATTTCATCTTTGTTGTCAACATACTCGACATTGTTACTAAAAAATCCTTCATTGTCTACATAGTGGACATTCACAATTCTTTCCATCTATAAATAAAAGACAACAGACATTAAGCATTATATGACTATATAGAAGTGTTCTAACCACTACCACAAACCCTAGACCTATCCCTAAATGTTAAAGTAAAATCGCATGTAAGTGCCTAACGCACGTGCTTACTACACATCAAAAACATCATATAATCCACAATGCACCAATTTGAAGAATGGATTTAGGAGAAATCTACAAATCTAGAGTGAGCAGTTCCATACAAAAACACAATTTCAACCAACCAAATTGTGATAAGTGAGAGAGAATACCTCAAAGGATGCAAAGGGGACCAATTCCACGGAGAGATCCCTCTGATTTGAAGGGATTTGAGGATTGATTGAGTGGGATGAGAGAGGGGCAACTAAGGTTGGGAATGGGAAAGAATGGGTGCTAGGGCGAGTGTAGGTGGCTGTCAACGCGGATCTTGAGCCACTTAACCCTGGAAGGGTACCTCCAGATGGTCAGGCGGTAGAGAGCAAAGGGTACCTCTAGGGACCTTGGCGGTTGACTTCACCATGTACCTCCAGGGTCACCGACGGTACCTATCCATGCCAGCCAGGTCAACAATGGGGTTCGTGACCGTGGACCAAAATAGTACTGCCATTGACATCGGCGGTGCCCCATGTAGTCTACTGCCACTACGGTGGTCGGTAGACCGAGGGGTTAGATTGGGCTAAAAGTACGAAATGGGTTTATTTCGTGCTAAACTTTCGTCGCCAGATCGTATTTGTCCATTTGGCCTTGTAATCACGTGTGAGTGGCCAAAGGCAAACTGCAGCGATCAATGCAGTGGGTTCCAAGTGTCAGCGAGCCGTGTGTTACAAGTAGAGCTTGGTCTCACCCTATTGCAGAAATGCATTATGTATTTATTTTCTCTTTATTTTCTGATGTCAAAGTGCACACTCCTACCAGATTCTTTCAGTGAACATGGGCAAGGGTTGATACATCTCACCAGAGTATTCTACCCAACGAAATGAAGGACAGTTAGTATACTGCTGCCAGTGGTGGAGGCAGGAACAATACATGAGGGGGGGCCAATGAAAATTTTCCCCCTCTTGCCAACTTTTGGGGAGGGCCGAAGTACTAAAATGCACAAATTTAAGGGGATTTTAGCATAAAAACTAGGGGGTATAAGAAAAATTCCTGCATGTTAGGGGGGCGGGCCCCTGCTGGTCAACCCGTCTCCGCCACGGACTGCTGCATGTCTAATATATTATTCCGTACAATGATGTTTTATCTGCTATCATGTATACAGTGGTTTGTCTGATTTCTTCGTGTGCTCTATGTCATTTTGAAATGCCACAAAAATGTGAACATGTAGGGATAAGGATTGAGATTTTTAGTGCTTGAAATCTTACTAGAGTGGTACAGGGATGATTTAAGGGTACAATGATGATGTTTAATCTGTTGTTGAGTATAGTATTTTGGGCCATCGACTCTAGGCCATTTTTCACGAATGGTAATCAGCACAGTCCAAAAGTGGCTACTTCAGACAAGTGGCATCAAGCCCGTCTAGCTCAGTTGGTAGAGCGCAAGGCTCTTAACCTTGTGGTCGTGGGTTCGAGCCCCACGGTGGGCGCTTGTTTTATTTTTTTATTTTTACACTTATTATTATACTAGGTGGGCGCTTGGTTTATTTTTTTATTTTTACACTTATTATTATACTACTACACATAAGGGATTTTACAGTTATCACATTTTGTTTTGGTTTGTCAGCAGAAGCACAAAAGGAAAGGCTGGCTCAATGAACTCATTTGGATCATAATGCTTTTTCGTGTTATTTACAACGACAATGAAGAATTAACTATGAACAAATTTCGTGGGCGCAAAAAATATTACAAGCCCTCATGAGCTTCCATCACAAAGCATCCATCGCCCTAGTGGCATCAGCTGCCATACCCAACTATCGTGTGCTGTGCCAGGAGCCCTCATGAGCTTCCATCACAAAGCATCCATCGCCCAGGTCACGGGCTTGGGGACGCGCCTCCGTGAGCTCGATTTCTTCTCCTTTTTCCGCTTCACCAAAGGCCTCTTCGACGGGGGAGCTCTCCTGCTACCTGGTCTAAGTTTCCGTGATGGTTCGACAGGAGGCGCATTTCTGCGGGACGCAATCATTTGCTCTAGCAGCTCCCTGTGGTATGCCTGGTGGAAGTCAACGGAAAAAAGAAATACTTGTAAGCTTAAGAAGCGAGCTGTGAGCATGTGGTGTGCATGTGCAATGCCTGCCTGTAGGACACCCAAGAATATAGGACACTTGCTCGGTGGTTGAGATGTGCGGTAACCGCCAGGTAGTTGTCTAATGTGCATGCAAGAAGTGCTTAGTGGGGTTGAAAGATTACATTGGAGAAGATGCAAGTACCTGGACAACAAAGTTGCGTCTTTCACAGTCCAGGAACATGTGAGGCATCCAGCCAACTTTAGCCCTTATTTTGTCCCGGACGGTGCTGAAACTAATTTGATCCCTGGCGGTGAAACGGTCAACTTCATTGAACCAAAGACATGTGAAGAGATTCGAGATGGGGACGTGTTCTCTGATGATCACACAGCCCTCAGGGACGTCTGCACGCAATGCCAAAGGGAAGAGATCAATGCTTGAGAATGAAACTGAACTGCTCATGAATGATGATATAAACTCTGATGAGTTCACTGACCACTAGTGATAGGAAGCTTGGCTGTAGAATAAGGTGTTAGGCCCTCATCTCTGTAAAAATCTATTTGTTCATCAATTGATGCATTGTCATACTTTCCAGCAGCTTTATTAGCTTCTGCTTCTTCAAACACATCAAAACGTCTGTAGTGCCGGGATATTGCAAAAGTAGCATTCTTTCTCCACAGAAACCTGATTGGTAGAATAAACAGTCAGGCTCAACATTACAGGTGACAAGAGTCCAGAGGCAAATTTCACAAAATAATAATTGGATGTATGCGATTTTGATACTAAAATGATGATATATCCAGTCATTCTCTAACCCACCGACTCAAATATGGCAGGCCCAAATTTGACACAACACTAACTATTTGCAAGAATTTTCTCCTTAAGAATACTCTCACAAAGACATAACATGTAATAAACCAAAGTTCATTACATCAAGCATACCTCTCAAGGAGTAAATAAGGATCCACAACAAGCTGAAGCTTTGCGTCTATCCAAACTGAAAATCTCACATTCGGAAATAGCCTATGGAGAAGAAGCTTGGGAATCTGCATCAATAAAGTATTTGGTCATTTAACATGCTCATAGTCGTAACAATATATAGATAGAGATAACAATGTATAGATACAAATAACAATGTCAGAGATGATTAATTGCTACTAGATTTCTTCAAAAGAACTACTAAAGTCGCTGGAACTAGAACTTCCTAGAAGAATTTTCAGTTATATTTCTGGACAGAATTCCAAGAAATCCACCACCGGTAGCACCGGTAGACAACCTTACAATCTCTTGCCCGATGACAAGTTGTATCAACTACCAAGCTATAGGCTATAGCATGGTACCAAAACTGAAACGAGTTAAGGTGTAAAGAGCCAAGTGAAGGTAAAAGAGCAATTCATCAAATTCTGAATTTCTGGTGAACTGGTTAGAAGACGAGGCACCCAAAGATGGATACCCCAAGAGCATGTTTTGCACAGTAGACCCTCAACAAGTTTGCCATACATAATGACTATATCACCTTGCACATTTTCTTAGTCTATGGAGTTAATATTTCATTTCAGTACTCAATGTTATCATGAATTGCACATGATGTGATTCTGTCAATGCATGTTCAAGTTAATATTTCATTTCAGTATTCAATGTTATCATGAATTGCACATGATGTGATTCTGTGAATGCATGTTCAAGTGCAAAGTGCATTACAAAGGTTACAGTTCATAAGAAGGGCACCTTTCCCGTACGCCTGGGATCTTCGTAAGGGAGGTTTCGGACGACCACTAGCCTCCATAGGCCAACTTTATTATCTTTGTACAGTGAACTAGAATTCTTGACATAAGCCATTGTTTCTTCATCTACGAACATATAAAAACATGCATTTGCCTTTGACAAATCACTGACATTCCTTGGATGTTGAATCATATCATAATTCCCTGAGCAAGGGTATCAAACTGTGAGAAGATAATTGAATGCAATCAATGTTACGACTACTAATAAACAGTTCTAGTTACCGAAAATTGCAGAAGCTACAACGAGCCCACGACATTGCTCCATTTCTAGCAGATCATCATCGTTGATGTCAAATCCTGTACCTTGGCCAGGTTTCTTTCCTCTGACAAATCTGATAAAACAGTGCAAACAATTTCAACCAGTATTCACATTCTGAAGTTCAAAGATCAATATTGTGGAGAAGCTTAGGAATTAATCTGGAATTCTGGAAGAGCAGATGCATGTAACATACCCACAGTTGACAGTCATCGAACTGGTAATGTCAAAATATTTATTTCTCTGATCCAGAGATACATGCCCTCCAAATACAGAGCCCTGATTTGAGAAATTTGTGGTGCTGCTGTCTTCTGAGACGTAATCTAAGTTTTTAAGGACAGGAGATGGTGAAGCTTGTAGTGGCATCCGAGCAAATGCCTGATCTACCGAGACATAGCAAACAGGGCATGCTACAGGGGAGAGTGAAGAAAGAAGAAATGATAAGGCGCATATTAGGGACAAAAGAATTTTGCATTGCTAACTAGAAAAACTGCAAAGCACTTACGTCGAGGTCCTGTGCGTTTCTTATCAAACAGGGTAGGAGGAATTGCGAAACCATGACAAGGATGATTTGTCAAGTTCTCAAATGAAAGATGAAGCTGGTTAGGCTGGTCAATTCCGTTGACATCACTAGCAGAGTACTGGCCGTTGGACATCGCCACAGGCCTTGCTGTGCTGGGGTAGACAGAGTTCTGGATAGCTTTGGTGACCTCGTAGTTGCTAGCGATGATAATTGAAGAAGTGGTGTCATCTGAAACAACATAAGAAACAATAAAGGTCAGTGGGCTTGGTTTGTAACAGCATCTAGTATTTTGTTATAAAGCAACATTTATTTTGCATTACTGACAACTGTGTACAATGCATGTTTGAGTATTCCCTGCTAAGGTGTGACACATTAGCTGCAGGTGCTGTCAGGTACTGGTTTTGATCAGCAAACGATAACTAGGTGGTGAGGTCATTTAAGACTGGAGCTACGAACAAAGCTCAGAAGAGCTAAACCCGGCCAGTTGAAATCTTCCAGGGCTCGGACAAGAATCAAAACCATAACCAAACTATAGACGCTAGCAACAGAAACTGGACAATCTGGATGCGGGAGGGGGTCACACAATCTGCACGGATAAGCGTACTAGTGTTTTAAACCATCTCCAACTCCCAAAACGAACCCGAATTTTAGCAAACGCGAGTGGCGTGACCTGAACAGTCGACAGAGCTAACGGCGCCAATTCCAACAGGATCAGGACCAGAGACTGAAGCGCGGTGCGGCAGTGGCGAAAGGAGCAGACAAAATTACCTTTGACGACGGCGAAGAGAGAGCAGAATAGCGCGGCGGAGGCGACGGCGAGCAGCAGCAGCAGCCCCGCCCCGCGGCGCCCGACGATGCGCAGCGCGCGGTGCAGCAGCTGCAGGCGCTCCTTCTCCCCGCCGCCGCGCCAGCCCCAGCCCCTGGCGGCCCCCGCCTTCCTCCCGCCGGCGGCCGCGGCCAGGGAGCCGCAGCTCCCCGTGCGCAGCCCCAGCGACGCGGCGCCGTTCATCGCCTTCTCCGGCCCTCCCCCATCCCGATCGCCAGATCACGCCCCCTCCGGCCAATCCGAACCGGCGGGATCCGCGCGGGATTCTGTCGGACGCCTCGGCGAAGCCGCCCGCCCGCGCGCAGAGGGAGCCGGATCGGAGCCCGCGAGGCCACTTAACGCGCGCCCGCGCGCGGGAGCGATGGGTGGGTGGGGATTAGGAGCGCGGCGCGGCGGCGAGGGGGCGAATTGCCGGTTCGGAATTGGAGGCCGAGGCCGAGGCCGAGGTAGGTGTGCGTCCGCGAGCGCGCATGTGATCCTTGGATTGCAGCGAGTGGGCTGGCCTGGGCAGACAGACCAGACGAGTCGAGTCGAGTCGAGACGACGCGCTCGAGGACGGTTCCTCCCTCCTTCCCTTCCCACTGCCCCACTGGTGCTTGGTGGTCTCGCCGTCGGCCTAATAATGTGGAATGCGGAGGCGGGCGGCGAAAGCGGGTTGGGTTAAACGCCACCGACGTGAGCTCCAGGGACGACGACGAGGAGGAGGAGGAGGGCCGGATCTGGTAGGGTATCACCACCTGCCGCCGGTTGGGAAAAGTAGTATTTGCGGCGTGCCGGTGGCACTTGCCATTTGGCGCAGCGAGGAGAGGAACTCTTGGCAGGTGGGTCAGGAGGAGTACTTGGCACGGGTGGGAGCACGTGTTCGTGGACGCTTAATGCAAAAGCGAAAGTGTTTTGGGCGTGGGATCGGCACAAACAAGCGAACGAACGGACCTTTTTCGGTTCCTTTTTGAATGATGAAATGAAATATGTCTGTCCGAAATGACGTTTTATCAGCCATGGTGTTATATAACCGGAAAAGGGAGGGCATATTGGGAAATGATAGGACTCCCCCGGGGGATCGCATCCCCCGGTTCCTCCTCCCGTGCGGTGACAGCGGTGGGTTGTGGCCCACCCACGATCTTTTTACCAGATCCCCGCCGCTCTTTCTGATCCTGTACTTGCTCTCTCCGTCTCCAACCTCTCTCTCAGATCCCACCGCGTTGACCTCTCCGGCAGTTGCCCCTCCAGCTCGAATCCCGCCGCTTGAGCTCTGCCTCCGTCGTACCCCGTCGCCAGGCTACCTCACCGTACCGTCGCTCCCGGCGGCGAGTGGCCCGGCTCCTCTCGGCGCGCTGCTTGGGCTCCACCACCACCGCGTGTCCCCTTCACCTCCGCCCGCCACGCTCCTCTATTCAGTCGTCATCGGCGTTGGTCACCGGAGGAGCTCGCCGACGGTGGCGGCCATGCTTTGCTCCCTAGGGCAGCCGCCCCTGCGCAGGATCATGCTGCTCGTCTCCCTTGCAAGTCGAGCCGCCGCCCGTCGTTCCTGCAGCGTGCACGCATCGCCCTGCAGCCGTTGTGCTCCCTCCACTCCATCGCCGCCGCAATAGGAGGTCGATGCCCCGGCGCAGGATCTACGCCCACCGTTGCTACCTACGAAGACCACCGTTGCTACCTGCGGAGGCAGGTGTTGCTCGCCGCGGCGTATGCTTATGCTACCAACGGCGGCCGCTTCCGCTACATGCGCCGACGAAGTCTTGCTACATGTGTCGGTGATGGTTCAATGCACGGGGCCTAGAAAATTGCTTGATGGCGGTGTTGATGTAGAGCTCGTTGGGAACCCCAAGAGGAAGGTATGATGAGCACAGCAGCAAGTTTCCCTCAGTAATGAAACCAAGGTTTAATCGAACCAGTAGGAGCAAGGAAACACCTCAAAGGTGTTACTAGCTGAGCTTTGGCAGGGCGCACTACCGGTGCTAGTAGCAACGTGGAGACCTGCACAACATAACCACAGAACTTTGTCCCTAACTTGCGATGAGGTTGTCAATCTCACCGTGTTTTGCGGAAAACAAAGGATTAAACGTATCGATGAAAAGAAATAAAAGTTTGCAGAAAGTAAACACAAAGAAGTAAACAGTTGTAGATTGTATGTAAAGAAAAGGACCAGGATCCATAGTTCACTAGAGGTGGCTCTCCTTAGATAGATAACATGCTGGGTGAACAAATTACAGCGGGCAATTGACAAACACCGAGAAAGTAATACATGCATATACTAATCATCTTGACTCCTTTGAGACTTGATTGGGCATTACAACATAATACATAGACCTCCATCCAACTACATCTATGACTAATTTTCCACCTTCAGGTTATCATCCGAACCCCCTCCATTATTAAGTTGCAAGCAACAGATTATTGCTTTACGAACTGCGTGTAAAGTAAACAATATGATTGTTCTATGAACAAATGATTGTTGTTTTCTCCCTAGTAGCAACAGCACATCTAGTATCTTAGAGATTTCTGTCATTTCCCCAGATTACCAGAGGCATGAACCCACTATCGAGCATAAATACTAACTCTTGGAGTTGCTAGCATCTCCTTGGCCAAGATAGCTACTAACAACGGAAAGCATGCAAGATCACAAATAACAAAGACATGATAGAATCAATAATTAATCTGAAATAGCATCTCAATATCCATCGGATCCCCGCAAACACAACATACAGAATTACAAATAGATGATCTTCTTGATCATGAACGGAGCTCACAAGATCTAGACATGAAATCACAAAAGAGGAGAACCAGCCATCTAGCTACTACATGGATCTGTAGTCCAAGGATGAACTACTCACGCATCACACCGGAGGCTTGCATGGTGATGAAGAAGGCCTCCAGGGTGAATTCCCCTCTCCGGCAGGGTGCCGGGAAGAGCTTCAGACCCCTCCCGATCTAGGGATGGAGATGACAACGGCTACAGACTCTTTCATGGATTTTTGATCGGCCCCTTAGGGTTTTCGTCTCGAGGGCAATATATAGGCGGAAGGAGAGGCCGGGGGGTGCCGGGAGCGGCCACCCCACCCCCTGGCGCGGGCCAGGCCTGGCCGCGTGGCCAGGTGGTGTGGTGGCTCCCTGGCCCTTCTCCGTCTCGTATTCTGGCACTTGATCACTTCTAGAAAAATAGGCACTTTGGCTTTTGTCCCGTCCAATTCCGAGAATATTCATTTTCTGACTTTCCTGGAACCAAAAACAGCAGAAAACAGGCAGCTGGCACTGTGGCTCTTGTTAATAGGTTAGTCCAAGAAATCATATGAAAAGTACTCTAAAGTTGGAACAAAACACAAAAAAGTGGATAAAAGCAAGCATGGAACATCAAAAATTAACTCCCCAAGCTTAACTCCTGCTCGTCCTCGAGTAGGTAAGTGATAAAAAGAAAGAATAATTTTTGAGGTGACATGCACCATCAAAGACTTGATCAAAGTATTTGTAAAACATTTAAAGCTGGGATCATAGTACTTCAATCATAACATGAAAGACAAAGTTCTAGCAATAAGCAAAGAAACTATGATGCAACATAAAAAGGCACAAACAAAAGATTCATGAATAACAATGCTTTGCAAGACGTTTGTTTGTTTCACATAAAGAAAACATAGCATAATAGTATTCAGCTTGTCCCTCAATAGAGTAGCAAATAAAAATGCATAGGACACCTTTAAAGTTCATAAGAGTGACTAGATACAATAGTTTAAAACAAGCAATATCAAGTTATGCATCAATCAACTAGTTTTGGGACAATGCACATAGAACTAAGAATGGCCACTATGCTCTCAAAGTAGGTGCATAAAGATAGAAGATGGAGACTCAATATAATGGTGGAAGAAAGGCCTTTTGTAAAAGGAAGTAGGGATTCAAGTCTCATAAAGAGCTTCCAAAAATTATGGTACTTATAGCTTTTAGCTCTCATTGCCCCTATCATAAGCATCTTGAAGTGATTAAGGTTAAAGTGAACAAACTATGGTGTACATGCTTGATGAAGTATAAGTCAGAAATCTCATGTCCCTTGTATACGAGGGCTGCTCCTCATGCTACTCAAGTTTAGTCACCGGTAAGTTCTTGTCATCGTAAGTATATGTGTATCATAGAGAACCGCCAACGGGGTACCCCTTGCCCGATGATACGGAAGAATCCCCATATCAAAATGACAAGGCAAGCAGACAACGAGTATCTCAGCATTCTTCTTATTTACCATGGGAATATGGTGCTTTTTTTCTCTCTTTCCTCTTTTCTTAGTATTTTTTTTCTTTTCTCTTTTTTCTCAATATAGGACTCTTTTTTTTATAAGAAGAATGCTTCATAGACAGCTCATTATGGTTACGCTGCAGGTTTCCACCATGTCAGCATGGATTAGACCAGCGGCCCAGGCGTTTCTCTAACACATATACATAACTGCATGGACTTACAAGCTCCCCTTTCATTTCACACCAACGACATCCATATACAAAAGAGCATGATATCAACTAGGTACAAGTACCAAGTGCAATGTTGAAAGCGTTCCCCATGAAAGCATGGTTCTGCTAATTCTCAACAAATAAGTGCAAGCATATACAACATAGAAGACACAATGGTTCAAGTTTATTAAGGGCAAGTAAAGTAAAGTGTGCCATCAAGTTCGTGAGAGCTTTAATCACTAGTTTTCTCATAACAAGTTTAATTTGGAAGGTAAACAAAAGCATGAATATACTTGGAATAGCATAAGCTAGTAGGTAGTTATGGTGGACTCTTTGGAATAACTTGGTTTAGGGAGTTGTATGCATGAGTGGAACTCATACTTGGTTGTAGAGGCTAGCAAAAGACTGGGAGCGACAAACTAAGAGAGCAATAATGGCCATAATCATGCAGAGCGACAAAACATCATTGATCAAAGCATAAAGTGATACTACAAGTTGAAAACTAAAGGATCATAAAGGCTATGGTGACTTTGGATAGTCATAACATGGTGTGAGCATACGCCAAGTCAACCCAAATAAAGCATCAAAGGAGAATACCACTATACTATGCTTTAATATGCTAAAACAACGCATGATTCATCCAAGGCACATTAAGCAATCTCAATTGTTTATAACAAGTCATGCTACAACAAAGAATACTAAGCATAAATCCAAAACAATATCAAGCATGGCATGACAAAGCATAGACCACAGTCAAAAAAAGCTCTTTTTACCACATAAGTATGAACTTTCCTACTCTTTTCCAAACCAAACCAAACTATTTGCAAACCAATATATGAAAGAAGGGGTCCAACCAATTTATTCAGAAAACTAAGCAAACGAAAAACCAAAATGAAAACGAAAAAGAAGACGCTCCAAGAACAACACGACTGTGCATGAAACAATAAAAATGAAGCGTTTGGAAGAAACCTGGAATTTTTATTGATGAAGAAGGGGATGCCTTGGGCATCCCCAAGCTTTGATGCTTGTACTTCTTGGATATTTCTTGGGATGACACGCGTGGCATCCCCAAGCTTGAGATTTAGTCCATCCTTCATCTCATTACTCATTCCTTCCATACACCTGAAATTTTTCCTTCATACAAAACTTCACATAATCTTTATTAGCAACATTAGTGCACTCAAGATAAAGGGTCTTAAGGTTCAGTTCTAACACCAAATAAACTTCCATTAGAACACTAGCTACTGTAGCACTTCACTCAAAAAGCTCAATTTCCCAAAAGAACTCAAGAAGGAACCAACAAGAAGCAAATGCAGAAAATGGCAGAAATCTGTCAAAACAGACCAGCAGGTAAAGACGAATTTTTCGAAGACCTTCTATTGCTCAAATAAAAAAGTGTTGAACTAACGAAAGTTAGATAACAACCTGGGGCAGAAGCACAAAAACTTACAGCTCAATCCGACATACAGAGCTCTCTCACAAATGTTTACGGTGAAGCACAAAAATCTGTTTCGGGACAGCAACTTTCCCAATCATTACTTCACTCTCATTAGAGGTTACTCTTGGCACAAAAAGCAAATAAAAAGGATAAGAAGAGGTTATTATAGAGGTAATAACTTCCAAGACTCATCTAAATTTTTTGAGTTATCTCCCAATAAGTACTTTTCTTTAACGCCTTTAAGTTAGGCATAAGAAGCAAGAAAGAATCAAGTGTTCCCAAATGAAGAAGCATTAAGACCAAATTTCTTGCCCTTACCTCTCTTATTTTTATTCTTAACCTTTGGGAAAATGTGATTGTTTGGTGGAGAAGAAAGGTGCATGGTCCCTTTTCCCACATCTATTATTGCTCCAAGGAGTTCTAATAGAGACCTTCCAAGTGTAATTTGTCCTTTTCCTGTACATTCAATAACAAGATAATCAATAGAAATCGTTTTCCCAAGGATCTTTGTAAACACTCCTTTAGCTATTCCAAGAGGTAATATGGTAGTATTATTAGCAAGAGATATTTCTTTTCCTCCTTCAGTAAGCCCCCAAGTATTCAGAGATTTATAAATATCTTTGGGCATAAGACAAAATTCAGACATGATATCATAGCGAGCTTGAAAAGTTTCAGTGTTCATCTCAATATTTACTATAGGGAACCACTTTGATGGTTCAGAGTTTATTGGAACATAATTATGATGCTCCCTAAGCATATTATAGCAACTTTCTAAGCTAGTAGTGCTAGCCTCAAGAGTGTTCAACCTAGCAAATATTTTTGCGAAAGAAATATCAGTTTGGCTACGCATGTTGTAAGTGAGGATCAATTTCTTTATAGCATTAGTAGCATCATCCTCATTACATTGGATGAAATCTCCTCCCACAACAGCATCTAGAGCATATCTATAGCAAAGAGCAATCCCAAGGTAAAAACTGCTAAGGAACAAGCTTTGAGTCATTTTAGGCTCAGTTTTTTCATGTAGATCAGAGATTCTAGACCAAGCTTCCTTAAAAATTTCCTCAATTCCTTGTTTAAAAGTGAAAATCATTTCCTCGGTTGACATAGTGATTGGAGCAAGGGTAGACATAGTGGCAACTCAAGATAGGAACTAATTTTTTTTTGTGTTTTTGAAATAAGAAAGCAAACTAGTAAAACTATTTTTTTTGTGTTTTTGAAGAACAAAACAAGAAAACAAAGCAAAAAGAAACTAAGCAAAACAAAAACAACAAAGTAAAGAGATTGGTTATGAGGGACTCCCCGACAACAGCGCCAGAAAATCGCTTGATGGCTCAATGCACGGCGCCCAGAAAATTGCTTGATGGCGGTGTTGATGTAGAGCTCGTTGGGAACCCCAAGAGAAAGGTATAATGAGCACAACAGCAAGTTTCCCTCAGTAATGAAACCAAGGTTTAATCGAACCAGTAGGAGCAAGGAAACACCTCAAAGGTGTTACTAGCTGAGCTCTGGCAGGGCGCACTACCGGTGCTAGTAGCAACGTGGAGACCTGCACAACACAACCATAGAACTTTGTCCCCAACTTGCAATTAGGTTGTCAATCTCACCGTGTTTTGCGGAAAACAAAGGATTAAATGTATCGAATGGAAAGAAATAAAAGTTTGCAGAAAGTAAACACAAAAAAGTAAACAGTTGTAGATTGTATGTAAAGAAAAGGATCGGGATCCATAGTTCACTAGAGGTGGCTCTCCTTAGATAGATAACATGCTGGGTGAACAAATTACAGCGGGGCAATTGACAAACACCGAGAAAGCAATACATGCATATACTAATCATCTTGACTCCTTTGAGACTTGATTGGACATTACAACATAATACATAGACCGCCATACAGCTGCATCTATGAATAATAATCCACCTTCAGGTTATCATCCGAACCCCCTCCAGTATTAAGTTGCAAGCAACAGATTATTGCTTTACGAATTGCATGTAAAGTAAACAATACGATTGTTCTATGAACAAATGATTGTTGTTTTCTCCCTAGTAGCAACAACACATCTAGTACCTTAGAGATTTCTATCACTTCCCCAGATTACCAGAGGCATGAACCCACTATCGAGCATAAATACTAACTCTTGGAGTTGCTAGCATCTACTTGGCCAAGATAGCTACTAACAACGGAAAGCATGCAAGATCACAAATAACAAAGACATGATAGAATCAATAATCAATATGAAATAGCATCTCAATATCCATCGGATCCCCGCAAACACAACATGCAGAATTACAAATAGATGATCTTGATCATGAACGGAGCTCACAAGATCTAGACATGAAAGCACAAAGGAGGAGAACCAGCCATCTAGCTACTACATGGATCTGTAGTCCAATGATGAACTACTCACGCATCACACCGGAGGCTTGCATGGTGATGAAGAAGGCCTCCAGGGTGAATTCCCCTCTCTGGTAGGGTGTCGGGAAGAGCTTCGGATCCCTCCCGATCTAGGGATGGAGATGACGGCGGCTACAAACTCTTTCGTGGATTTTTGATCGGGCCCTTAGGGTTTTTGCCCCGAGGGCAATATATAGGCGGAAGGAGAGGCCGAGGGGGTGCCGGGAGCGGCCACACCACCCCCTGTCATAGGCCAGGCCTGACCGCGCGGCCAGGTGGTGTGGTGGCTCCCTGGCCCTTCTCCGTCTCGTATTCTGGCACTTGATCACTTCCAGAAAAATAGGCACTTTAGCTTTTGTCCCGTCCAATTCCGAGAATATTCATTTTTCTGACTTTCCTGGAACCAAAATCAGCAGAAAACAGGCAGTTAGCACTATGGCTCTTGTTAATAGGTTAGTCCAAGAAATCATATGAAAAGTAGTCCAAAGTTGGAACAAAACACAAGAAAGTGGATAAAACCAAGCATGAAACATCAAAAATTATAGATACATTTGCCATGTATCAGTCGGCGGACGGCTTTGCTACGTAGGGCGCCCGGTGTTGCTACTACGGTTTAGAGGACTTGCTACTCTAGTTGGCCGGTGTGGCTACTTTTGTCTCTGTCTTTTGCTACGACTTTGCTACCTTGGAATATTATGCTTGCTATGTATTTATATATTTTTTGCTATTTACGCACAATTTTTTTGCTACAATCGATCTCTATATTTTTGTTACGAGGTCTCCGGCGGGAGTCTCCGGCTAGGTCTCCGGCGATGTCCCATCTGCTGCATTAGAAAAAATATTTTGCTACAACCGTTTTGTGGTTTTGCTATAATAGTGTAATTTTTTTGCTACGAGGCCTTTGGCGACGTTTTTTCCGATGAGAGTTTCCAGAGATGTCTCTGGCGAAGTAGGTTTTGCTACACTAGGACTTTTTTTTGCTACAAAGTTGCCGGCGAGGTCTCCGGCGAACTCTCCGGCAAGATCTAGTCTATTTTTCTATTTTTTAGGTCGAACCGTTTTTTGCTACATGTAGCAAAAGCGGGACATATTGTAGCAAATTTGGAGCGTTTGCAGCAAAAGCGGGATTAAACCCTATTTTTGGGACACGTGGCGGCCTAGGGATCCCGGGATCGGGGGAAATTATCCCCCGGGGGACGCCTAGCGCTCCCCGGGCATATTTCATATCCATATTTTTTCTGCTAAATTGTGGCAAAGGCATAAAAGTGTGGCGAGTGAATTACTACCACAAATAAGGCAAATCTTTACCATTGAATAGGAGTTAATGTCGGTACGTCAAGTTTAACATCAAACATCTGAAAATTCTAAACTGTTAAATCGCTCCACCAAATATTGGGAGAATCAACACCATAGTACCTCATTTCCCTACCCCTCATTAGTGCAAGATCAACTTAAATCATTTGTTTCTCCTAATATAACAAATGAGAAGTACTAAGAGCATCTCCACTCAGGTCCCTAAAGCCCCCCAAGGCCTTTGTGGGTGTGTCGGCACCCAAATTAACGCCCAGCCGCGTCCTGCAAATGTTTTTTGGCACCAGCGCGACCCGTTTAGTTATCTAGCGCCCCCAGACCGAACCCAGTCCGTCGGGTGGGCAAGCGGGGGCACCAGATGGAGCTGATAGCAATGCGGGCTAGCCCTGTCGGCGACACACACCTGCGAAACCTACCCACATGCCACGGTCTCACCCACCCACCCTCCCTTCCGCCCGCTGCCACCACTCGATGCCGCTACCACCCCTCACCGCCGTCCACCGTTCAGCCCGCTAGAGTCGTCGCCGCAACCGCTGAGAAGACTGCCCCAACCCTCCTGAGCCGCCCACAGTCACTCCCTGCCCGGCTCCACGCCTGCCGGTAGCCCCAAGCTCGCCGCACAACCGCCCTGCCCGCGAGGTGTTCGGTGGTTTGTCGAAGGCATGGATTTGGACGAGGAAGAGATGTTAGCCGCTCTAATGGACGATGAAGTCGCCATTGCTGCTGGCGTCCGAGACAGCATCGGTGACGATGATCATCTCCTGATCATCATGTCCCTCCTAGGCATGATCGTCGGCGTCGATGAGAAGCCGCCTGCTGGGGGTTCGAAACCTGGGTGGCGCAAGAGCAAACCAATATAGAGGATGGAAGGCTACTACATGCTCTACACCGACTACTTCGCCGATGACCCATTGCACGACGACGTTACATTTCAGCGCTGTTTCAGAATGTGCCGAAAGCTTTTCCTGAAGATTATGGAGGAATTGAGAGACTTCGACGACTACTTCAAACTAAAGAGAGATGTCGTCGGCACACTTGGTTTCTCGACAATCCAAAAATGCACAGTTGCTCTCCAGATGCTTGCATATGGAGTTGCTGGAGACACACAGGACGAGTACCTCTACATGGAAGAGTCCACAGCCATCGACTGCATGTACATATTTTGTAGGGCTATTGTGGCAATGTATGTGAAGAAATGCCTGAGAACACACAATGCAGAAGACACAGCTCGAATCTTGGAATAGAATGCTGCAAGAGGTTTTTTAGGAATGCTTGGAAGCATTGTCTGTATGCACTGGGCTTGGAAGAACTGAAGGGAATATGCCCGAGAGGCAACAATAAAGTGGTTATTATCTTATTCCATGTTTATGATAAATGTTTATTTTGCATGCTATAATTGTATTGATAGGAAACGTCAATACATGTGTGTTTAATAAACAAATAAAAGGTTCCTAGTCATGCCTCTCTTATAGACTAGCTCGTTGATTAACAAGATGATCAAGGTTTCCTGATCATGGACATTGGATGTTGTTAATAACGAGGTCACAATATTGGCGGAATGATGTGATGAACATTCATCCGAAGTATAGCATTACGATCAAAGTCATTATGTTTATATTGCTATAACATCATACGAAGTAATCTTTATCCTTAGACCATGAGATCATGTTAATTGCTAACACCGGAAGAGTATCTTGATAACATCAAACGTCACACCGTAACAGGGTGACTATAAAGGTGGGTTCAGTGCTACGAAGGTGTTATGTTGAGGCTCATGGATCAAGAGTGGGATTTGTCCATCCCGATGACGGATAGATATACTCTGGGCCCTCTCGGTGATATCACGTTGAAATAGCTTGCAAGCAAGTGATGTGATCACTAGAATGTTATATCACGGGAACAAGAAAAGAGTGCATGTCGGTAACGAGATCAAACTAGGTATGGAGATACCGATGATCGAATCTCAGACATGTAATATATCGCGGGACAAAGGGATTTAGTTACTAACGTTAAAGGTTCTCACGATCACAGAAGTCATCGTTGAATGTGTAGGAGTCAGTATGTATCTCCAGGTCCCGCTTCTGATTATTGATCTGAGAGGGGTCTCGATCATGTCTGCATTATTCGCGAACCGTAGGGTGACACACTTAAGGGATACCGACACCATTTGGAGCAAATATGTTTCAGATAAAGATTTAAGAAAGCGCTGGAATTATTTCAATAGACACCGAAACTGTTTCGGGTGAAATTGCTGAAATTGGTTCTGCATGTAATATTGAAATGTTGCAGGGGGTTTTATGTGAATGTTTGTTAATTAAAGTAATTAACAAAATTCTGAATAAAAATAATAAAAGATTTTTATTAAATGAGAGAGCATTAAATTTGGAGAAATTTAATGCATTTAAAGTGGAGACTTTAAAAGAGAATGTGAAGGGGCAAATTTATGTGGAGGGAGTTACCACCACATGAATGGAGGAGGTGAAGAGCCACCTCCTCCATGCGCCGGCCATGAAGGAGGGGCACCCCCCTCCTCCTATAAAAGGCCCCCCTCTCACACCTTCATACTCACACCTCCTTGTGAATGATCTCTCTCCCCCTCTAGTTTTATTCCCCCATGGTCTCGGATTAGCGAGATACATGTTCCCGGTGGCTTTATCTGGAAAGGAGTTGCTGCTTCCGCTGCATTGCTGGAGCGAGGGACGGAGGTTGTCGGGGTACCGGACGTGTGTGCGATTACGGATGCACCGCTGCTTTGCGGTGCTGGACTTGGTGGTGCTAGAGCTGGATCTGATGGACGTACTGGAGCCGGACCTGCTGGACTTCATCACGATCTTGAGATCGGCAAGTGTACAACTACATCAACCACGAGTTTCCACTCGTTAACAAAGCTCGTTGTCTACGAGAGTAAGTTCTCTTTGGATGTATGTCCACCCGTTGCTTTGTACCTAGTAGATAGATCTTGGCGTGTAGTTCACACCGTAGGAATTTTTTTTGTTTTCTATGCTGCGGACCCAACAGTGGTATCAGAGCCTGATCTATGCGTAGGTGCTTAGCACGGGTAGTACACATATGTTGATATGTGGGCAATGATGATCATGTTATTGCATCTTCTATGTATTTTGGATATTGGAGGCATAGTGGGATGAAGCGGCCCGGACTAACCTTACATGTCATCGTACATGAGACCGGTTCCACGACTGACATGCAACTATTTTTGCATAAGTGGCTGGCGGGTGTCTGTCTCTCCTACTATAGTCAATATCTGATTTACAACGAGTTGCTAATAATTTGGTTATCCTCGTTGTGGTTCATGTTCGTAGGTAAGAACGGTTCTATCTCCGAAAGCCCTAAGCCACGTAAAACTTACAATTGATAAATTAGAGGCGTCTAGTTTAGATCGTTGTTGGGCTAGTGTATTGATATGGTATTGTTGTAAGTAGATGTATGATAGATACTCTTACAACACACTCAACGTGTAAGTTCCATAGACCTTGGCCTTACACACAAAGGAATGGTAGAGATCATACCACGATGCAAGTGATAGAGATCAAATGCATGGACCATATCATCTCACTTTACACATTAGATGTTAGCATCTTATAATGCTAGTTTGGCGCTTTCTGTAGCATTGTAAGATGATCCCTCATTTAAATATCAAGATAAAATGTGTTCTTCCTTAAGTATGCACCGTTCTATGGATCTGTTTCGAGACATCACGTGATGATCGGGTGTTCTCAACTCTACGCTTTCATGCAACGGGTGTAAGACAGTTTTACACACGCGAATACTAAGGTTCTTACTTGGTGAGCCTAGCATGTACAGACATGGCCTCGGAACATGGACCGAAAGGTTAAGCATGAGTCACATAGTTGATGTGATGACCATATTGATGCTTGCCTTTGAAGCTACACCGACTCACGTGATGATCGGACTTGGTGTAGTGGATTTGGTTTATGTAATCACCAAAAAGGCACGAGGGATGTCATTTTTGAGTGGGAGTTTATTTCTAATTTGGATTAGTCGAACTCAATTTGTCATAAACTAAATTGAAGTGAATTTGCATAATTTGTTGTAGTCATTGGCATCTGTTCACTACCTTATGCTTAGTTTTAATTGAGATAATAGAACTATAGAATTCTGGATATTTACTTTACGAACTGGTATCGTATTGTTTTGAATGTCAATTTAAAGTTTATAAGTCCTATTGCAAACTTTCAGCAAACTCTATTTACTCCATGAAGTTTAATAAGTAGTATTAAATCAAGAGTAAGAATTCCAATGTTAGTATCTAAAGTATCATGTTTGCCTCCATGATTATTGATATTCAAAAAGTTGTTTTAATATCAAGATTATATTGGAGCTGGAAATTGTTTCAGAAACCATCACGTGTGAAAGATATTGTGATATCTGAAACAATGTTTTTTGGTTGCATTATGATAGAGTATAATTTAGCAAAAGACTTGTTCTCATATTGTATGAGAATTTGTGAAGGATGGAGATGCTAGGCATCCGAATCTACCAAAAAGGTTTTGGGAACTGATATTATACTCGCGATTCTTCCTTATAGGCTATAGTAGCTTGATCATGAAAGTTGTCATGATAAGGATGAATAGAAGATGTAAGTAAAATGTTTACTACACTAATAGATTACTAAAGAATGGATTTTTGAAAGAACACCAAACATTTGATGATGGTGATCCACTTCAAAGTGCAAGTCCAAAGGTATTAGTATTTGACTATATACGCTTTGTACCATGTGTCATGTTGATGACACCACTATTGATGTTGATTGATTCTTTTAAAAGAAAAGGAATTGCTGAAAGAGAATCTATAAAATATTTGGCAGAAAATAAAAGGTTGGAGATGTCTAACTTAGGTATATAGAAGATATACATGTTATGGCTATATTCCTTGCTTGTTAAACAATGTGGTTCTTAGGTATTGGATACCGAATTGGTTGGTATGAAGTGTCATACAGGACAACGCAATTCATGAACTACAATGGCCTAAGTAACCAGCAAGAGAATGAGTGATGATGTTCATCGAAAACAAATAAAGTGTTATTGTGTTTTTCGTTGTCATCAAACCAAGCCTTCAAGATTTGTTTAAATAATTGTTATTTTGTTCCGGTATCATGAGAACAATGGCTGTTTAAATAATTACCGTATTCCATAAAGGATGGATGAACTTTTACAAGTCTAGTTGGAGAAATCACATCCATAAACACTATTGCTAAAATGTCGCAAGACAAATGATTGAAGATCACTTATGAAGTGACATCGCTTTTTAAATTATATTGAAAGAAAACATGAAGAAACTCCATGTTGATAGATTTTTGGAGTCTTTGATTTTGATCAATTGACGCATGTGAGACTTTCCTCGAGATAATTGAAACTCCATCCATGGCCAGAGAGGAACAGATGGCTAATATTTTTAAAATAATACGTTTTATTTACTTAATTTCAGGAATAATACGCGATTTGAGGGATTGTCAAATATAGCGCGGTGTCTGCTTTTGAATAGCCGAAAGGTACTTGTCGTTTTTCCAAAAGCCGACGACCGTGAGTCGGTTTTTCAAAAGACGACGAGGGCTGTCAGACGGTGTCAGGCCGACCTTTCAGCTTTTGAATTAAAGACGAGACCTTTCAGCTTTTGAATTAAAGACGAGGCCTTTCAGCTTTTGAATAGCCGACGTCTGCATGCATGCATACCCTAATTCCCTAACTCGTTTCCCGCTGTTTATCGTTTATTTCCCGCTAGTTTTCACGCCGTTTATCGCGTGCCAGTATTTTTCCCGCCTTTTTCTCTCGCCACGCTTTCGCGCCGCTTATCTCCTGCCAGTTCTTACCACCTTTTTCTCCCGCCAATTCCTTCAAGTGCCCCTATAGATCCGAGCACTGAGATGTTATCTCTTCATCCAGTCCATCTATTTCTTCTCGTTCTCTCGCATTTCGTTCTCCTCTCCGTCATTAGTGTGCCATGTTCGAACCCAGAGTATAAGCCTACGAATAAGAAAGATGCTAGGTTGCCACAAGGGGTGACACACGAGCGTTGTTGGTGCGGCCATCTCGGCAAGGTGAAGGAGTCGATCGATTTCTCGACCTACATGGGCATGAAGTTTTTCATGTGTCCCAACTACGACGCAAGCCCGCCCCGGCAAGCAAGTTCGTCGTACGAGAGGCCTCCGATATGTTCCCAGAGCATGGTGAATATGAATGATTCACGTTATTATGTGTTCTTTTATTCATTCCATTGATGTGCTTGCAGACTCCTCCTCCTCTTTGCAAGTGGTACCATTGGATTGACATGGAGCAGCCACCTTGGGCCGTGCAAGAGACTCATGATAGGAGCCGAGCCACGTGGGCTGCCTTTCACGAAGGAGAACATGCCGAAAGAAGGACCGAGAATGAGAAGAAGGAGCAGGAGAGAGAGCTGGAAAAAATAAGAGAGGAGAGAGCTCGGAACCGGGAGATAAACATGAAGAGGATGGCGGAACTAGAAGAGTGCAGGTATGCGGAGGAACAAGTGCGCAACGAGGCCCGGGATGCAAAAAGGAAGAGACTAAGAGAAAGGGCTGCTGAGGCGCAGGAGGCAGAGGAACGTGGTGACAAGACTGGGAAGTACACGCGCTGGACTCAGGAAAGGTAGGCGTATGTCTCAGTACCGATGTATCTTCACTTCAGTTGTAGTGTTCCGGTGTATCTTTATTTCAGTTGTAGTGTCGTGATGTATCTTCATTTTAGTTGTAGTACCTTGATGTTTCCTGGCAAAATATTTTCCGCCAAAATGTTTCGCGCCAAAAGGTTTCCCGCCACAATTTTCCTGCCATAATTTTTCCCGCCATTGAGTTCCCGCCAATTCTTGTTTGGTTACTCTATAAAACCCCCTTCTCACCAAGTTGTGTAAGCAGACCATTCAGGATTTCAGGCAGTATGTCCACGGCTTTTCCACTCTTGGTCCGAACATGGCACACTCATGATGGAGAGGAGAACGAAATGCGAGAGAACGAGAAGAAACACATGGACTGGATGAAGAGATAACATCTCGGTGCTCGGATTTATAGGGGCGCTGGGAGGAATTGGCGGGAGAAAAAGACGGGAAGAACTAGCAGGAGATAAGCGGTGCGAAAGCATGGCGGGAGAAAAAGGCGGGAAAAATACTGGCACGCGATAAACGACGCGGAAACTAGCAGGAAATAAATGATAAACGACGGGAAACGAGTTAGGGAATTAGGGTATGCATGCATGCAGACGTCGGCTATTCAAAAGCTGAAAGGCCTCGTCTTTAATTCAAAAGCTGAAAGGTCTCGTCTTTAATTCAAAAGCTGAAAGGTTGGCCTGACGCCGTCTGACGGCTCTCGTCGTCTTTTGAAAAACCGACTCACGGCCGTCGGCTTTTGGAAAAACGACTAGCACCTTTCGGCTATTCAAAAGCAGACACCGCGCTATATTTGACAATCCCTCAAATCGCGTATTATTCCTGGAATTAAGTAAATAAAACGTATTATTTTAAAAAAATTGCTGGAACGGATGACTAGCTTATTGGAAATTGTGCATGCTGATGTGCATAGTCCATTATGTGTAGCCATATGCGATGGATCTTTTTGCTTCATATGCTTTCTCCAAAAATTTGAGTGAATATATCTGTATATTTACTTAATAAGGAAGAAATATGAAATATTTGAAAGTTGTCCAAAGACTTTCAAGATGAAGTGGAAAATCATTGTAACAAGAAAATAAAAGAGTTTATGATTTGATCATAAAGGAAGATATTTGAGTTACAGGTTTAGCAAAAACACCTAAGACTTGAGGAATTGTTCCATGATTTGTGTTTCCCGATAAACCATAGGAGTATGGCATATTCGAGAGATGAAACCAAACCATGTTTGACATGGTAAGATCAAAGGTGTCATTTATAAAACTGCCATTATGTTTTAAGGATTGAAGCTTTAGAGACTATCGCTTTTACACTGAAAAGAGCACCATCATGATCCGTTGAAATGACACCATATGAGTTATGGTTTGGGATAAAACCCGAATTATCTTTTCTTAAATTTTGGTATGCTATGCATAAGTAAAATGTTTACAACTAAAGTCGGATAAGCACGTCTTTGTAGGTTATCCCAAAGAATTTGCTGGGAGTTTCTCCATAACACCGAGGACAAAAGAGTTTGTTACTTGGAACGTCAAGTTTCTTGAGAAGGAATTTTTCGTGAAAAGTTAAGTGGGAGGAAAATGGAAATTTGATAAGGCTGTTGAACCTTAGCTATATGTGCTAAGTAGCGCAGCGCCGGAAAGTGTCCCGGTGGCGGCCACAATGCTCATGGCTCTTGTTATTACAAAAGGTGTGATCTCGGAGATTAGAGTTCCTATAGAACCGTGTGGGTCGATAAGAATCAAATAGTAAGATTTGATAAGCAAGTCATTATTGTTTTGACAATGATGAACCGACGACATGCAAAGAAGCGATGATGGGCCCTAACTCCATAAAATAACTAGAAGTCATAGAATCCGTGATAGTATCCATACACGAGAAATCAAGTTTCTGAACTTGGAAGACCCTCCGGAAAGGCGTGAAGCCTATCGGTCGTGTTTGGATCTATAAAGAAATAAGACATGGATGTTTAACATCTATGAAATAGTCGACATGTCGGAAAGAAGTTTACGACAATGATTCAAGGAATTGACTATGACAAGATTTGATCTTTCATAGCGATATATAGTCTTGACGGATTAATGTAGCAACCACTACATATAATTTGGTATATGGTAGTTGAATAAACAAAACAAGGTTCTTCTAATAGAACGGTAACCTAGGACATGTACATGACATGGTCCGAAGGGTTTTGTTAATTCAAAGGGTGCTAAAAGGGCATGTAAACTTCAATAGTTGAAGTAAGCATAGCGGAGTTGGAATCTTCACCATGATGAAACTGTTAAAAGAGTTTAAATTCATCGGAGATGATGAAGATGCTTGCATTTGCAAGAAATTAAGTGGGAGCGATGAGACATATTTCTAATACATTATGTAGAGGACATATTGTTGATTGGAAATGATGTACCTTGAATTGACACAAGTTAAGGATTTCATTAAAATAAGATTTCGATGAAAGACTTGGGCAAACCCAGAATATTATGCATCAATATCTATATGGATAGATTAAGGCGCTAATATGGTTGTGCCAGACATACATATATAAGATATTGAAAGGGTTCAATATGGAAACAACAAGAAAGGTTCTTGCTGCATGAAAGGATTGTATCAAGATTCAAGTGTTTCAACACTTGGTGAGTAAAATCACATGAAAATTTTGATCGATTATACCATGATATGTATATATCCAGAATGTCCTATGCTCTAAATGTTATGAGCATATACCAGAATGATTCATAAGATGATCATTGGACAATAGTAAAGATATTCTTATGAGCTTTGGAAGAACTAAGAATATATCATGTATAAGTGACAAATAGTTAAAGGTAGTTCATTGTAAAGTGTTACATTGATACTAGTTTTGTCACAAGATACAAATTAAATTTATCTCAATTTAAACTATGGGTGGCACAATATAATGGAAAGGATGTTCCATGATGGATTTGGATGAGTTCCAAAGTTGAGATATTGTGACGGATACTACAACAAAAGGCTAAGTATATGACTGCTATTGTAGCAGCATAGGAGGGCATTTGTGTTAAGTAGTTTATTATCAAACTAGGTGTGGTTCAAAGTGGTCTAATACTATGAAGATATATTGTGTGACAATAATATCAACATATTTTGAGCCGAACGAACTAAAGGTCTCACCAAAGGACCAAATCTATACAATGCCATCTCATTTGAGAATGAGTGATGCGTAGAGACGCAGAGACATGCAAATACACACGGACCGGAAACTGTCAGACCCAGAGATTATGTTAACCACTAGCAATAGCGTATATGCAACACCAGAAAGCCATAGGTGTTCAATACGCAAAGTTTTTCAAACTAGATTATTGACTCTAGTGCAAGTGGGAGACTGGAGGGAATATGCCCGAGAGGCAATAATAAAGTGGTTATTATCTTATTCCATGTTTATGATAAATGTTTATTTTGCATGCTATAATTGTATTGATAGGAAACATCAATACATGTGTGTTTAATAAACAAATAAAAGGTTCCTAGTCATGCCTCTCTTATAGACTAGCTCGTTGATTAACAAGATGATCAAGGTTTCCTGATCATGGACATTGGATGTTGTTAATAACGAGGTCACAACATTGGTGGAATAATGTGATGAACATTCATCCGAAGTATAGCATTACGATCAAAGTAATTATGTTCATATTGCTATAACACCATACGAAGTAATCTTTATCCTTAGACCATGAGATCATGTTAATTGCTAACACCGGAAGAGTATCTTGATAACATCAACCGTCACACCGTAACAGGGTGACTATAAAGGTGGGTTTAGTGCTACGAAGGTGTTATGTTGAGGCTCATGGATCAAGAGTGGGATTTGTCCATCCCGATGACGGATAGATATACTCTGGGCCCTCTCGGTGATATCACATTGAAATAGCTTGCAAGCAAGTGATGTGATCATTAGAATGTTATATCACGGGAACAAGAAAAGAGTGCATGTCGGTAACGAGATCAAACTAGGTATGGAGATACCGATGATCGAATCTCGGACATGTAATATATCACGGGACAAAGGGATTTAGTTACTAGCGTTAAAGGTTCTCACGATCACAGAAGTCATCGTTGAACGTGTAGGAGTCAGTATGGATCTCCAGGTCCCGCTTCTGATTATTGATCTGAGAGGGGTCTCGATCATGTATGCATTATTCGCGAACCGTAGGGTGACACACTTAAGGGATACCGACATCATTTGGAGCAAATATGTTTCAGATGAAGATTTAAGAAAGCGTTGGAATTATTTCAATAGACACCAAAACTGTTTCGGGTGAAATTGCTGAAATTGATTCTGCATGTAATATTGAAATGTTGCAAGGGGGTTTATGTGAATGTTTGTTAATTAAAGTAATTAACAAAATTCTGAATAAAAATAATAAAAAAGTTTTATTAAATGAGAGAGCATTAAATTTGGAGAAATTTAATGCATTTAAAGTGGAGACTTTAAAAGAGAATGTGAAGGGGCAAATTTATGTGGAGGGAGTTACCACCACATGAATGGAGGAGGTGAAGAGCCACCTCCTCCATGCGCCGGCCATGAAGGAGGGGCACCCCCTCCTCCTATAAAAGGCCCCCCTCTCACACCTTCATACTCACACCTCCTTGTGAAGGATCTCTCTCCCCCTCTAGTATTATTCCCCCATGGTCTCGGATTAGCGAGATACATGTTCCCGGTGGCTTTATCTGAAAAGGAGTTGTTGCTTCCGCTGCTTTGCTGGAGCGAGGGACGGAGGTTGTCGGGGTACCGGACGTGTGTGCGATCACGGATGCACCGCTGCTTTGCGGTGCTGGACTTGGTGGTGCTAGAGCTGGATCTGATGGACGTGCTGGAGCCGGACCTGCTGGACTTCATCACGATCTTGAGATCGGCAAGTGTACGAATACATTAACCACGAGTTCCTACTTGTTAACAAAGCTCGTTGTCTACGAGGGTAAGTTCTCTTTGGATGTATGTCCACCCGTTGCTTTGTACCTAGTAGATAGAACTTGGCGTGTAGTTCACATCGTAGGAAATTTTTTGTTTTCTATGCTGCGGACCCAACAAGAACTATCCATTTGCGCACCAGGGCATGTACAAATGTCACAAAGGATCATGTAGTGTGGTGCTTGAGGCTCTGGCAGATCAGGATCTATGGATTTGGCATGCTTTCTTCGGTATGGCAGGATCATATAATGACATCAATGTGTTGTAGTGTTCAAAATTTTTTTACCAAGCTTGTTGAAGGAAGAGATCCTCCCGTGTAGTTCGAGATCAATGGCCACAAGTATGACAAGTGCTACTACTTGGCAGATGACATCTACCCAAGATGGTCAACATTTGTGAAGACAATCTCAAACCTTGTGCCTGGAGGAAAGAAAGCTTGGTTTTCTTAATAGCAGGAGGCTTACAGGAAGGATATGGAGAGGGTATTCGGTGTGCTGCAAACTCGATTTGCCATTGTCATGTACCCTGCCCTTACCTGGTCGAAATATCAGATGTGGGAGGTCATGACTGCCTGTGTTATCTTGCACAACATGATCATCGAGAGCAAGCGAGAGACTCCAGTTTTTGACACTGAACCCTATTTTCGCCAAGGTCCTCTTGTAGATATTGACCACTAAGTGCCACCTGCGTTTGCTACTTTTCTTGCAGGCGGCAGGAAGTTCAAGACACAAATACTCATAGCCAACTGCAGAATGATCTGGTGGAGCATCTGTGGAGGATCAAAGGAGCCACCTAGTTTGTTTATTTGCTTGTCTTTTTTTGCTATAATGAATATTTTGAATTGTTTGTTTAATTTCATGAATTTGTAATAAATCTAAATGTTCAATTATTTATTTCCTATATTGAACATGTTTAAATTACTTGTTGATTTGATTTGTATGCGGGGCACGACTGGGAGCTAGCGCCCCCGAAAATCGTGAACCAGTCTGGCGCCCACCCATACGGCCCAAAATCGGGCCGCGCCGGACGACATATGGGGGGGACGAGTGGAGATGCTCTAAATTAGTACGCCACTTTAAACGTTAAACATAGGAGCAATCACGACCGTCAAATCACTCTAGATTCATTACTCACAAACAAATATGATTTTTGAGTGATTGTTCTTATGATAAAAATCATAAGATCTTCTTTTTGTGTTTTACCCAAGTGAATAAAGTATACTTGTCCCTTTTGGTAATATTACCATTGGACAAAGTTTTAGATTTATCCCACCTAGATACTTGTGATCATATTCTTATGAACATAACGCTAGGGTTTAGTGTTATAACAATACAATTGTATCCAAAGAGTGTGAGGTATGTATTATCTCAACACTTGAGTTCTAGGTTCATAGAATAGATGGAAAATTGTCTTATAACCATAGGTTTACTCTTATGCTTATTTTGTTAAGGGTGAGTCTCAACTATTCATGGAAACATGGAGTTAACTTACTCTTTAGATCACTATGACATAATAAATATATGCGCTAACATAGAATAGAGTTTAAATCACCCACTTAATTTCCTTCTAGAATTAAGTAAGAGTTTTACTCATCAAAAGAGCTGGATACTTGAGATGGCTTTTGGGGATTCTAGGAAATAGTCAAAGATTGATCTAGCAACTTCGGTAAAAATACTTTAATGAATAGCTTGGCTACCACTAGTCTAATGCTAATTATTTGTTAACAAGGCCTACTTCAACTAGAGTATAATTGAAGATATGGATTTTCCAAGCTACGTTTGGCACTAGCTTGTGGTACAAAAGTCCAGGCACCTATGTTAGCACAAGGAATGATTATTAGTTTTATCTTAAGCTTACTTAAGATCAACTAGGAATATTGATTAACTCTGAGTAGTGTTAGAGTATATCATCATGAACTCCCAAAGTAAATTGATGGTGATAATGTGGTAATGGTTCAAGCTTAATAATGCTTTGGAATAATTACTTGTTTATAAAGTATGCTCATAAAGATTCAATCCATAGGATGTTACTTAAGAGTTGATGTTAAGTATATATCTCATCCTTGTGATTATTAAGATTGAGAATTTTAGATAAAGAAGATTGAATAGTTCAAACTTAGATAGATCAAGATAGTTCAAACTAATTAGTTATTTTGCTTGTTACTTTACTATTGTCAATCACAAGTGTTGATAAATGAGATAATGTTTGAGATAAGACAAAATAAGGTAAGATAATAATATGTTGGATTTCTACTGCTTAGAGATGTGTTTGTTTATTAGTTCAATTTTAGTAACGAGTCTTATCATCTACCTTTCCTAACATAGAATTTTACCAGAGATTATTTTAAAGTTCTAACACTCATCTTGATGAGCTAGTCCTAAATCATCAACTTAAGTGGAACCTCAATAAATTTGACAAGTTTTATAAAAAAGTTTTTAAATTCCCCCGGATTTTACATGCATAAATGCAATGAACACATCTGCGTTCTACCCATTTTGTGCCTCTTGAACTACAGGGTGTTACAGTAGCAATACTTTGGTTTGAGAAAAAGTGATACATGGTTGTTCTCCAATACTTCAAAAATAGCAAGCTTAGAGGGATACCGAAGTATTAATTACATAGTCTTTAGTTAGAATCAAACACATCAAAATATTTAAAATTGTGGTATTTTGAGAAACTATAGCAGTATCATTGAAATACTTCAAAAATAATTTGCTACGAAACACAATTGTACCCGATTTGAAACATTTTTGTGTCACACTTTGCCTTACCTTGAGAGCTATAATTGTTCACGTTGCCTTACTATTGTTTTGGTGGTTAACTGTGTGTCATGTTCCGCACATCGTCGAGTGAGTTTATACTATGTATTGATGTGCTTGTTGCAACATAAAATTTGATTTCTCCAATTTTGGCCAAGGTTCATTGTAGGATGGGGTTTGACTACATGTTGCGTCGGTGGGATGGAGGTGGTGGATCCCTTGGCAGTTGGAGACAAATCTCTAGGTTAGAACCTTGAGAGGTGATATATTAAAGGTGGGAGGAGGGAGAGAGGGCAGGAAAGATGTGAGACTACGAGAGGATTAATCTAGGGACCCAATAATAAATAGTATTTTTATTATTTTTGTCACTATGACCAACTAGAAACTCCGTTTTTCCATTTGACATCGAAACTCCAATCTTGTACAACTCCATGAAAACATTCCTTAATTTTGTCATTCTATCATATTTTCACTATTAGTCCATAATCAGTTTTGCCATTCCAGGCTCTCCACCTTTTCTCTTTATTCTTATTCCATTGATTGATTGAACCAACATGTTATTAGTTAGGGAGCGTGTGGTGGAGGCTTGACCTTTCATTAGAAAAAATACTTATATGTTGATGGCATCATTTTCTAAATATTAGAGCTCTAGAAAATCTCCTCATCATCTTAAGTAAATTGTAAGCTATTGACCAATGATATAATCCAAATTGGAAGCTATTGACCAATGATATAATCCAAATTGTAAGCTATTGACCAATGATATAATCCAAATTGTTATCTCTCATGCCTTGTTAAACGTAAGCTACTAACCAATGATATGATCCATAACTAATACTTATAAGGAGACATTATGACATGGTAGTTTGTAGACAGCCGGAGACACTCAACATGGTGAACTACTTATTTGGATTTGTCGAAATAGTAACATGTAGGTCCAATCAGCCAGTGAGATATAAAATAAAGAGAAATGGGTGGAGGACCTAGAATGACAAAACTGATAATAGACTAACGATAGAAATATAACGAAACGGCAAAACTTAGGAGTGTAGTAATATAGTGGTGGCAAGATTGGAGTTTTGATTGGTCAAATGAAAAAACTGAATTTCGGGTTGGTCATAGTAGAAAAAGTTGACACTCCCTCCTATCTAAATTAATAGCCTATTATAGATCGGAGGGAGTAACAAACCTAAGAAATTACGTGGTAGGGAAACATATATTGAAGTGCACCGGGCACATTGTCATTGCTATAGGAGTCCCGATGGCGGATCTACCATCCATTTAGCTAGGGCACTCGCCCAGGCTTACTGACTCACGATGCCTTGTATATATATTTACTTTATGTAGTGATTTTGTTCGAACAAATAACGTCTTAGATATGTTTGCTGAGGCTTCTAGAAACTTTTGTGTTTTAGCTGCAAATTATAAGTGTAAAATATAAATACACTTATCTTATACTACCTCTATTCCAAAATGTAAACCTTAGCTTATATTTTAGAAGGGAGGTAGCAGTATTCTCACCCCTTTGATACTCCTACGATATGGACATACCACTATTACAACACACTAAGGGGAGAATAGTACAACTTTGACTACATCATTTTGTGGGTTCTTGGGCCAAAAAGTTGGTCTAAATTTTGTCATATTCCCGAGTAGGCCTGTCTAGTGTGCCTATTCTCTGTTAGGCCTCATATAACTTTGGAGTCAGAATTGATCTAGGCCCGCCTAGAAATCTTGCTGGTTTGACATTCATGCTCTGATTTTTCCCCACAATATAAATGCATTAATTTATCTGTATATACTGGAAAAGACGCAGAGATGTGTGAACTTATAGAAACAGGGCAACAAAATGAACCATTGCAACACCATTCAGCACATGACGAACTTGGTGCACCCTAATACAGTACGAGTAATTATCCCGACCTTCGAGTTGCTAAGAGAAGCTGAGATAGATTGAAACACGACCTGTCCCTGCGCCCCCTCCCCTCCCCCCCTCCCCCGAGGGCGATGGGGGCAACTCCTCTCCGTCCAAACAGCCCCCACTCTACTCTCTCCAGTCGCCGCCGCCGGTAGGGACCACCGGGCATGGCCCGCGTGGCGCTGGCGGAGGCGGCGGTTTGCCTTTCCCCGAGCTATTGGAGGCGGGGTCAGGGCCCCGAACCTGGCGGCAGCGGTGCTCCTAGGGCAGCGGAGGTCCGGCGATGGCTGGGGGAGGTCGGCGCGGCGGCACGACCGAGTTCTGCAGGGCGGTACGGGGCGGCAGCGACAAGTGGTGGCGAGGCGGCGCTGGCCATGCCCAGTCGGCCTAGATCGGGGCCCTTAGGGCCCCATCTGGGTTGGGCACGGGCGGGCCTGCCCTGCTCTCTGCTTGTTCAGCAGGCGACAGGAAGATAACTAGTACAGGGCTCAACGGGGATCGTGTCCGGCCGGTTGCAGCGTGGCGGCGGGCTTTACGGGTCACCCGGCCGGAACCTCTTGGGATTGGTGTGCCTCCGCGGAGGCTTTACAGGTCCGTTGGACCCAGCCGGACCCAAAGGGGTCTGGTGTGCCTGCGGCCCTGTCCGGTCGACTACCGCCTTTGGCGGTGGAGGTAGTTCTCTCCCGCGCGGTCGTGGTACCGCTGGCCCCGTTTCAAGCTACCTCTTGCCTCTGTCTTGCAGACCCCGCAACGGTAATCTCGGTGAGACGATGATGACGACGGCTTAACCGTAGTGGTGCATGTTTGTGGTTGGCGAGCTTGGTGGTGGCGAGGCTTCGACCTCGCTGGGCTCTTGTGCAACGGCTCGTCCGAGGCTGGTGGAGGAGGGTTTTTGGGAGAAATCCTTGTCGGCTTGCCCGACACCGATGCGGTGCCGCCCGCGGATGGCATCTCTCCTTCCTGGGGGGCGTCGTGGCTACCCTTCTTCCACCGCCCTCTTTGTGCCGGGGGAAACCCTAGGACCTTTCTGGTCCGGGCAACATCGGTTGCTTTCCCTCTTGAGGGTGCTGCTTGGTGATCGACGAGTTGCGGCAAGGAGCATGGTGGTCATTCTTCGGAGGGCGCAGCGGTTGCGGGTTGCCGGCTTATAGTTGATCCGCCTCCGTCTTCATTCCTTTTTGTTTTTCTGTTTTCGTTCGGACGTGTGTGTTGCTGCCCCAACACCTTGTATCGTGTCTTCCTTTGGGCGTTGTGCTGTCTGGTCCAGCATCGGTCTCACATATTGCTTTATTTATAAAGCGGGGCGAAAGCCTATTTCGAAGAAGTTGCTAAGAGAAGCTTACATAAATAAACCATTGTACTACAACGGAAGAAACTTTAAACCGACCTGACAAGTGTGCGTGACATCACTACATTTCCCAGCTGGTAGTACTGATCTCCAACAGTTAACTAATTGATCCTATCATCCATTTATTCCAGGCCTTAGCATCCATGCTACACCTACAAGTACATGGTCCATGACGGTGGCACACGACGAACGATCGAGCTCTTGGACGGACCGGACTTGTCAGTAGCACTTGTTGGCGTGCATGGGCTGGAAGAAGAAGTTGCCGGCGGAGTAGAGCGCCTGCAGGCCGTCGCCGCGCTTGTCGAAGCGCTCGAACTTGAGCGGCAGCCCCTTGCCGGCGCCCGGGTACCCTGGCACGGGCATGCCGCACGCGGGCGAGTTGGAGGCCGTCGCGTACACCTTGCACTCGTCGATGGTGAAGGAGGCCATCTGCGACGACTCGATGAGAAAGTAGCCGCCCTTCCACGTCACCGCCGGCACGGACTTCATCCGATGGGGGCCGTGTCGGCACCGGAGCTCCACCGCCGCGCCTGCACACGAACAGACAGACATACAGAGAGTGTTATGTGTCTGGCTCCATGCCATGTCATGTCAGAGCGAAAGAATTGAGGTTCATGTGGGGGGTTAGGGTGAAGTTTAACCTTGGAGCGGGGAGGCGTCCATGGGGGCGTAGTAGCCGGTGTACTTGCAGCTCTTGCACCACACCATGCCCTGCACGGCGATGCTGAAGTTCACTGTGGCCTGAGGCGGGGGCAGGCCCCTGGCGGAGGCGCCGCCACACAACAGAGAGAGGAGCACGGCGGAGAGGGCGAGCACGATGCACTTGGCTAGCAAAGCAGCCATGGTGATCGATGTTTCCCTAGCTAGCTAGCTCGAAGGCTGCTGGTCAGTCAGCTATGGTACGACCAAGCAGCTATTGGTCAGGACAAGATGGGCTAGCTAAAGCTAGGACTAGGATACTTTGCGAAGACAAGAAGCGAGCTGGGTTGCAATTTATAGCAGCGGTAGATCGACAAGCTGAACCCATCATGTGTTAGTTAAGTCGTTTCGTGGCCGAGGTTTTTGCATGGGATCAGCAGGAGATCGATGGATAGATCGTCCAAGTTGCCCTGCAAGTTGCGCTGAAAATACGAGGGTGTTCTTCGAGGACTCCAGGGCCAAGACGTGGCTTTGGAGTGGATCGCAAGCGAGCTAGGCTTCGTTAACAGGTGAACTAGAATATACGCCGGCACGCGAACGTACTCTCCGCCTAGGATCAACTAATTAATTCACGTGTGATTTGCCTCTCTGTACTCAGTAGTTACACTTCACCTTCGGCTATGGCTACTGTAAGCTGACACCATCAGGAATTACGGATCAAGTTAGCGTTATGGGCGTGCCATGGAACTACGGCTATAGCTAGCTAGCTTAGCAAACCGAGGTGGCGTCATGGGATGAATAATAAGAGAAACTTGAGGCGCTCCATAATACTCCGTACGTAGCTAGCGTTAAGGTATGTTGGGCTCATTTCAAATCGGGAGTTTAAGTTCCTATTCTAGCTTAGAATAACCCAAGGTAAATAAGTAGTCACCAAAACGAACGGTGTATCATGGTTGGTGCAGAGGCTCAGTATCACCTCCGTTTCGGAAAAAAAGAAAAAAGAATTGCACTTGCCACAACGAACGGATTTACAAAAGATACCTAATATTTGTCAAAATAGACTAGCGCTCCATCTCATATGCTGTTTTTTTTTTCCGAAAATTCTACCTATCTATTAATAACCATCAACAATAGTACAATGAGTCCTAAAAGTAATAAATCACAAATAAGTCCTTGCACCACCTAGCGACGACTACATACACTACTATGGCTAAGGCGCGCTGCCATCCCCGCCATCCAATCCATCACCAGAGCCGACAAAACCTTGTCATAGTAGAACTCGATGTACTAGTAGATAGACATGACTAAGGCCTCAAAAAACCAACACACAAAAGCAGCTACAATTGTCAAAGATGAAAACCGTAGATCGGAAGAGAATGAGCTGAATCCACACGAATAAACAGGAAAAATGACCAGATCACAGGAATCTACTAAACACATGACTTTGTGCGCCCTCCGCCAGCGCTAGATGCACCACCGGAGGGAGGATATGATGGAGATGATCTTATGCTAACTTCATGATGTAGCCGTTGTCTCACCATCTTAAAGAAGACACTGAAAAAAATAAGCTAAACAAAGAACAAAAATTCTCCCACCGGCGATGGACCATAGTCCGTCACGCCTTCAATGCTCCAAGGCCAACCGAGATGGAGTAGACCGGCTGCGGTGTTGCTGATGGGAAGATAACCCTAGTGGGTTTTTTCCCGATCGCCTCTCTCCACTCGAGCCTCACGCTGAATGTACCCCATCTTGTAGGATGTTTCACTTCAAAGTTCATATATCTTGAAATATGTTTCACTTTTCATTGATACGAAATCTTTCTAAAACATGTACATAAATCATGAATGAAATATTATGTTTCACTTTAAATAAACATCGGCTCCTACTTCCATACATATTTTGAAAATGGGGATAAGCACCCCGGTGTGTGCATCAAAGTATTACAAATAAAAGATCAGAGAGGATTGATACAAATATCAACCATCAAAAGATAACAAAAATAACAATCATACGACACCTACACATCTCTTAGTATGGCTATAGATATCATGAGTGACCGTGTACAATCGGTTGTATCCAGTAATCATAGACTCCTGTCGATCGTCCACGAGCAGCAAACACCAAAGCTGGATCCATTACGACAACATATGAATAACCTGCAAATAAACTCGAGACTCTAGCCTTGTTAAAAATGTTATTATTTTTACAATTCCATATCAACCAACATAAAATTTGGAGCATTTTTACAAGTCTTATGCATCTTCTAGCTTTATTTTTCTTGTCTATACCATTCAAGCAATTACAAACATACTGGTGACATTGGTAGGTGGTGGAATATTGTAGGTGAGAAAAATAATGTGCCAGATTTTTGCAAACGGACATAAGAGGAACAAATTCTCAATGTCTCTAGAATCACAAAAACAACATTAGTTACAACCATTCTAATTCTTTTTGCAAGATTATCTTTTGTTAACAACACTTCCTCTTGAGGAACCACATAAAAATCTTGATCTTGAGTGCATTTTGAGTTTCCATAAATATTTTCTGAGAATCTATTATGTCCATTCAATAGATCTTCATACATTGATTTCACTGAGAATATCCCCGAGGTTGTGAGTTTACAAATGAAATGATCTGGTTCATTTCTCAAATTCACATACATTAACCTATGGCACAAGTGAAGGCAGGCCATCCATTTATTTCCCGTTAGTGCTCTCCTAAAACCGTTGTTTATATGTACTTGGGATAAAGCAGAATGGACAGAAACATCATTGTGTTGCTAAGTATTATATAGTGATGGGTACTGATTAGCTAGAAGCATACCTCCTAACCAAACATCCTCGCAGAACCTAGTATTTGTAGCATTGCCAATTTTTTTAAAAAGCCTATGTGAAATAAATCATCTTTAATTCACGTAAGGCTGTTGCAAAATGGAGAATCGGTCGATTTTGCTTTTACCCGAGCCAAAGTTTTATTATTAAGATGCATATTATGGAGCAACTCTTGCCATATCCCTTGTTCTGTTAGTTGTTTAAACAACCATTTGCTGAGAAAAAAAATTACTTTTTAGCCCTCACACTTCAATGCCAAGGCCCGGCCCCACTGGTCTTTCAGACGGCATTTCTTCCTATTCTAGTCATTTTGCCAAAATAAGTATGATCTATGGAAGTCTAATCTTTTTTACCTCTTTGGGTATTTCGAGAAAAGACAACAAGAACATCGGCAAGCTAATTAGAAAAAATAAATCAGGACAAGTCTGTATCCGTATGAGAGTAACTTGTTGTGCCAGCATCCAAGCTTCCCTTTGAAGCAGTTCTCTAGTGGATTCCATTACGAATTCCTAAGTTTTTTATAATAGATAGGTACTCTCAAGGTATATAAAAGGTAAAGAACCCGACTCATCACATCCAAAAATCTTCTTATATTGTTGTTCCTCTTCATTTGCTTTCCCAAAATAGAATATTGTCACTATTGTGAAAGTTAATATTTATCCCAGATAGGTGCTCGAAGATGTATATGATTAATTCCATGTTCACAACCTTCTGAAGACCATGTTCCATGAAAAAAAACGTATCATCTACATATTGCAAAATAGGAACACCCCCTCAACATTTCACGGATAAGTCCTCCTACTTGACCATCCCCTTTTGATCTTGCAATTAGGTTAGCTAAAATATCTACAACAATATTGAAAAGCATAGGAGACACTAGATGAAAGATTTGAGGCGTCGACGGCCGGCTGCCGTCGGCACAACGCCAAATTTCCGTCGGCACAGGCTGTGCCGACGGTGGCCATCAGCGTAGCCCCCTCGGCGTAGCTCCTGGACGGCACATCCCCTTGACCGTCGGCACAGACACAGCCCCTCGGCATAGCAATCGCAGCGGGCCTCACGATGTCAGGCGACGACCGTTACGAAACAGCCCAGCCTGAAGCTACGCCGACGGCTAGGCCGTAGGCACAGGAATGGAGGCTGTCGGCATGGCTTAAAATATATTTTTATTTTTTTTCAAATATTTTTGAATTGTTTGACTCGTTAATCTCTCGCTTTAATCATATTTAACACTTTTTGTACTTAATAATTGATTAGATTGAAGTTTTAGTCAAACTTTTCGGTCGGTCACCCATCCTAACACTAGTCCAGCTCCAGCATGCTTAACTTCCTCATTACTTCAGAATCTCTTTCGACAAAGCAATTTACACATTGTTGTCAATACTATGATATCAATCCTATTAACTCTTATATCATCATGTCACATGTTTGTATTTTTTAAAATTACAAGAAATTATTTAAGTAAACAACAATGAATAAGTAAAAATATTACTGAATTCAAATAAAAATATAATGATTTTATTTTTTTGTATTTTTTATTTAATATGAAATAATTAATATCTTTAAATCTGTAAATCAGAATTCGGCAAATAATATGTCTAAATTGATTAAAAAATGATAGGAATCCAAATATGATATCAATATCAACCTATCACAAACTATGCCGTGATTCTTATCATAATTTCATTTGCCCGTTTAAAATGACACGTATAAAGATTCTTAGCTCGGGGCTGAGACTCGCTAAACTTGAAGTGGATCCCTGATGAAACAACATATTGTGAACCTAAAAATGATTTTTATAAAAAATCATGAGCATCCGATCATGTACATGTAGTTCATATCTGACCCACTTCCTACCGATTCGGTACGAATTTATCTTTTTCACCAGAGATAGACGGAAAGGTTTGAGAACCCCCTGTTATGACATTATCCATGTAAGGTGGTCTAGTATTTTTGAAAAATGTGATGGTAGCATTTTGAATTAGCCATTTGGTGATTGCTTCACAAAACCGTCCGTTTTTTGCACTCGGAAAATGGAAAACGGCCTTTTGATGCGATGAAAAGGAAAATTTCCTCCTGAAACATTGTTCGCCATCCCATGATGCACATGTATGCACAATATGGACACATTATCATAAACTATGCCTTCATTCTAGCCATAACATTGGTCATTTGACCCGAAAGCCAAGAAACCTCGAACGAGATAGGTCATTTTGTGAAGGTTTTTTTGAGATATAATCAATATACCAAGTTTGATATTTCTCCTTCTAACTATGTCACATAATACGATACCACGCGAAGGTTTCGCATTGTTTGGATCGTTTTTGAATTTCTAATGCCTGTTTTAAACTATATATAATGTTTTATATTTCACTTAATTTTTGGTTACAAATATGTAATATTTGAGCGTAGATAGATAGATCTTATTTTTTTGCAAATTTTGATATATTATTTGTATTTTTCTAAAATAGAATGATTTAGTTATGATTTTTCAAAAAATAATGAGGTAAAAGGAAAAATAGCTATGGCTAAAATTAAATGGAAAAAAATCTGGGGACCTACGCCGACGGCCTAGCCGTCGACACAGACCAAACAATTTTTTCCAAAGAGCTGTGCCGACGGCCAGGCCGTCGGCACAGCCTGGCTACCTAACACCGTTTCCGTCGCCGTGTCTGAACTGGGGCTACGCCGAGGGCTGTACCTACGCCAAGGGCCACCGTCGGCACAACCCTCGCTACTACGCCGACGGCCACGCTATGCCGAGGGCTATCCTCGGCACCGTCATCTACGACGACGGCCGTCCCTACGCCAACGGCCGGGCTGGTCGGCTGGCGGGGGGAGGCAGCTACGCCGACGGCCCTGACATTTGACCGTCGGCGTAGCCGGCCGGCCGTCGACGCCTCAGTTCTTTCCTGTAGTGAGATGTCTCAGCCCTTTTCTAGTTTAGAAATAATTGCCAACATTATCATTAACCTTTATTCATACATTACATCTATGCACAAAGTCTTCAATCCATTTACACCATTTAGGATCAAAGCCTCTCATGCGCATATCTTCTTGTAGAAAGGGCCATTTAATAACTTTTCATGTAGTAAAAAACAGGAATTTTCATCCGCGTACACTTGACGATCCGACGACCCTGGATGCTTTCGCTCCGTGTGAGTAGAATCCTAATAACTTTGCCACGTGGTAGTAAAAAAGCAGGAATTATCATCCACCTTAGGCTTGATGATCCGACGACTGCCGATGCTTTCGCTCGGCGGGAGTATATATATAATCCTAACTTTCGTATCTTCTTTATTAGTTTCAAATTGACTAGTTGCACACTCTACTCTAGAAAATGGTTTTTAAGTCGGATCATCTTAAAAAATGAAGATTGTTTGGAAGCCAACTAGGGAACTCAAAACCTGGCGAAGGAAAACGTGACAAAAAGCAGAAGGATGACTAAACTCATTAAACTCGTCGCGACGAAACAACAACCCTGGTGAAGGGAAAACGTTACACAGCAACACATAGACGAGCAAACCGATCCAACGACCAATATTAAACTACAGTACGATCGATCATCAACTAAAACTACGAACCTGAACCTACGTGACAACTGACGACAAAGTGACAACAATCTCTGCTCATTATTTTGCCTTGGACTACGCATGCACGTGCTAGCTCTACCCCAACCATCACTAGCAACACTCGTGCATTAATCCAGCATCCGTCTCACCACCATCTCACGCACGTATGCAACTGTCACTAGTAGCGTGGGCAGCTGCGGCCCTTGCGCGGCGCGTACATGAGCGCGCTCTTGACGCTGTAGACGGCCTTCTTGGTCTCCTCCTTCTCGAGGATCATCCCCAGCGATGCGTCCGCCGGCAGGAACGGCGCGTCGCAGTGCGCCGTGGGCGACGTGCGGAGGTACACCCTGCAGCTCGCCCGGCTGAACATGGCCACGTCGTAGACCATGAACAGGAAGTAGCCCACCTCGTCCGTCGTCGTGCTCGTCATGTTCAGCACCCTGTACCCGCCGCCGCCGCTCTTCTTGGCGTCGCCGTAGCACACCAGCTTCGCCGTCGCGTCTGCATCCATCCATGCATGGATTCACATTGTACATTCGTAAGAGAAAATTATGCGGGAGGACGGGTGCACGTACTGGGGAGGGGCGAGGCGTCCATGTCGCGGTTGTAGCCGCGGAGCTTGCAGGACTTGCAGTAGATGAGGCCCTGCACGATGATCACCGGCTGGGGCTTGGCCGGCGCTGGCGCCGGGTAGTTGGACGACGGCGACGGAGCTGGAGCGACGTGCTTGTAGGCAGCCGGCTCGTCCATGGTCGACGCATGGGAAGGGAACATGGCTACCAGGAGGAGCACGGCAACGGCTGCCACCCCGGCGCGACGGATCTTGATCATCGAAACCATATTCTCTATCTTGCGCTCTGGTTGGAAGTGGCCAAGAGTTGAGATGATATCCGTCAAGTCATCAGATGAGCTAATTTATAGAGTGGCCCCAGGAGATTGATCGATCCATCGGTCACCTAGCCAGCGCAGGGCTGCTTCTCTGCATGGCATTTCTGTTTGACCAGTTGCTTCGTGATCAAACAAGTGACCGAGCTAGCGGCCAGATGAGATTCCGTCTGCACTTAATGCTTTTGTTGTCTTGCCAACAGTAGCGGCACTCTACCTAGCGTTCTAAACAAATGCAGTGCAGCGAGAGCTGCAAGTTTTCAGGCATTCATGGAAGCTTAACCACTCTGGGTGAATCCTGCCAGGTTTTTACGAATTCTATTCTGCCAAGGTTGAATCGGTTGAAAAGGATAGAACACTGGACATTGTGTGTTTGTTTACTTTGACAGTGTCTGACCCGTTTACTGAATCTTGACATCCATGCGTCATTTTGTTTACTGTGCTTACTCCTGGTGCCAGGCCAGCTAGTACTAGTAGATTTCGATTACCCAGGCTGACAGGGTTAGATAGTTTAATCGTATCATTGGGGAGCGTTGCCCGGAGGATTATGCGGAACGGCGACCTTTGTTTTCTTGCGCTGGGAATGTGTGTGTGGAGTTGTTGCTGCCAAGGCAAGCAACTTGGCCTCCTGACTCCCCTGATTCCAGGTATCGGTTGCAGCGATAACAAGCTTCAGAGCAAACTCTGTTAGTCTGTTTCTCTTTCGGGAGCTGCTTCTTTTACTGCAGTTCATTATTTCTACTGCAGTTTACTTCACCGGAGTCCCTTTTGGCAACAGTTTTTCCAGACCAAGTTTTGCTTCGCTCTCGGCACTTGTAGCCGAAGGCCCGTCTATCAGGACACGGCCCGCAACCTTTGCAGGTGATTTTGCCATGGACCATGCAGCAGGCCGGATCAGCCCACACATCCTATTCGGCCCATTATCTGAATGCCATGGATCCTGGTCAAGGAAATGTACGCTGCAAATATGTGTGCTGTGCTTTTTCGAAACCACAAATGTGAGTGTTTTTTTTTTAAAAAAACTACAAATGTGTGTGCTTGAAGAATTAGCTCATTTCATGCAAAAGAAAAAATGTAGATATTCTTTTGTGCCCAACTGGTGATCTATCTTGCACGCACTTGATAGTGACCTACCAAGTTCATGCATGGACATGCTTGTGTTCAGAACCCAACAAAATATTACACCATATCTATGCAGCTATGCTGATGGAACTGCGCCTGAGAGGGGTTGCAATCAACGCCTGACGTTTCCCTCCAGATCTGGCAACATATATTCCTTCAACGAATAATCTACAGTCCATTTCGATCCAGTGCTCTCTCCCGTACACGCAAGCTGCAGCACTAGCTCGAGGCTGCAGGGTCCCCCGAATTATTGGCTTGATCGAGAGAAGACTGGTCCCCCAAATTATTGGGTAAGGCATGCATGCGGAAACACGGAATTGTTGGAAAGGAACCGCAGCGTGCACTATAGGTGAAGAAATCTCTTTGGACGCAAGCATTTTTCTTGGGAAAGCAACTCGTCTCTACTTGGATCCATGATGGCACACCACAATACCCAACGTTGCTGAGAAATGTAAAATTCTAATAATCATATGTATATACAAGAATATTGCTACCATGTATGCACGAGATTGAACCATCAGTCACTAGTACAGATCAGCCCTTTTAACTAGCATGGAGCAAAAGTAAATTGTCTACTGAATGCATAAACTGTGTGCAACACCGTTATTTACCGAGTGCACACGACCAAGCTCAACACCCTGTGACCCGAGGCATTAGGAGCATCTCCACTCGTCCCCATACTATATTTCTTTTTTCTCTTGGATTTCACCAAACACCTTGGCTCCCGCTCCCGCTCGTGCTGGGACGACGTCGCTGGTGTGCTCGACCGGTTCTTTGACATGGAGTATGCTGCGTCAAGGACGGGGGCTCGTGGGGGCAAAGCGCGCGCGAGCCGGCCTGGGCGTCGGCAAGCCAGCCTTGGGCGCGCGGTGAGGCGACAGCGAGCGCGCGCGACGCACAGAGGTGGTGCGCGGCGTGCCAGAGGTGGCGGCGCTGCGCGCGGGGCCGCGCGGCGCGACGAGGCGGTGCGGCAGTGCATGGCGAGGCGGCGGTGCTGCGCGTCGGGCGGCACAACGAGGCGGTGGTGCAGCGCGCGGGCCGGCGTGGCGAGGCGATGCTATGCGTGGGGCGGTGGTGGTGCAGCACGCGGTGGGGTGACGGTGCTGCGTGGTGCCAAGATGGGAGGCGGCAACGAGGGAGACGTTGGGCACGCCGTTGGCGCCCACGACATCGGACAAGGAGAGAGAAAAGAGAGGTGGGCGAGAGAGAAAAGAGAAATGGGGGAGAGAGAGAAACGTGTGGGTGCGTGGTCCCGGGACGCGTGGCACGATTTCAGCAAGAGTGGGAGTTAGCCGGCGCCACGGGTTGACTCCCTTTGGACAGGGGATGACCTAGGGGCGCCGGATGTATAAATAGACCCCGCTGGACGAAAAATTAAAATGGAAAAGACGACTAAGAGCCATTTTTCTACACCGGCGGCGCTATATTTCGTTTGGGAGGGGGGACTTTAAGGGCCTCCAGTGGAGATGCTCTAAGGTCACAAAGGTCACTGCCCTAGTTTGGGGCATTCAGCCTTCCACGTCGTTTTTTCTTGCCGGGTCGTATTGATACCTCAACATCAACGTCTCATTGTAGTTCATTGAGCAAGGACAGATCCAAACGTTGTGTCTAGGATGGGCCATTTTCGGCTGAACTTTATGGTAAGGGTTAAATTTGTAATTTTTCACACATATACCAGTTGGAAACTATAAGGATGAGATTATAAAATATATATGGACTATACTCCACATAAAACCGATAAAAGAATGGACATAATAGATGGTTTCTGATCTTCACATTTCGCGAAGTTGTAGGCCTCTAATAAAAGGGCACGAAATCAAAAGGACTTGATTCCCATTTCATCTAGTAACTAGATGATACCCCGCACGTTGCAACAGAAATTACTAATTAATAACTGAAAACATAAAGTATGAAAACATAAAGCACATACGTGGATAAAATAAAACATATTGGATTTATGACTTATTTGATTCAAAAGGTAAGAACAACATCAGAAATTCAGCAATGCAGTATTGGTTTTGACAACCCAAATATCGAACATGCAGAGAAAATTCACATATATATATATAGCACATATAAGAAACAGTAAAACTCAATCACCTAGGAGCCCTCACAGCGATTCATTGTCCTAGACCGTCAGATCTCCCCAACCAATGCTCCAGATCAACCTAGTATTACTGAACTGTGGGGCAACATCACTGAACTCGAACCACCATTATTTGGGATGCTGCTCCCGAAACAGACCTGGACGTCATGTCGTTTATCGGGCCGAAAATAGCCCAGTTTGTGAAGCCTCTGTCTGTGCTTCTCGTCTGCCTTCTTCTCTGCCTCCCCAACCTGATGAACAGAGTCCGCTAGAAAAAAACTGATGAACAAAGAGCCCCCACGGTGGCGGCATGCGATACTCATGCAATTAATAATGGCGAAGAAGGTGACCCGCCTTCCGCTCCCCCTATTTATGGTTGTGGTGGAAGACCGTTTCATGCCTGTTCACCTCGTCTCCTTGATTCCATATATATGCTGCGCAACCCCACATCTTTCCTGGTAGTGTGCGGCGGGGCGAGATGTGTTCTAAATGCAAGACGAGGCAGCAACGACCTTCTCAGCGCTCTCTCAGAGCTGCAAAGTGGAGCAGCCAGAAAATATCGAGAAGAAGGATAGGAGCCATGGAGATCGGGGGCAACTACCATGGGAACCGTGGAGCTCCACAAGATCCACAGTCAAGTGTTCCTTGGAGGAGCCAGCTTCTTGGAAACTGCAATGGTGAGGTGAAAAAAATACTACCTCTGATCCAAATTAATGTTCTTGGGTTTGACTAGACTAGATCCATTCGAATCTAGACAAATCCGAGTACAGTAATATGGATCAGAGGAGTACAAGAAGCCATCGGGTCAATAGGGAGCCTTCCGTAAGCAGGCAAGTATTCGTTTCCCATTTTTCAGACTTGTTGTCAGTTCTTATTTTCTGAAATCTTGCGGGAAGCAAAGTTGTCTTGTACTTATTATAATGTTATATGTAGTATGATACTTCTACCATACATAACGTATTATTGGAAGCGGTGGTGATCTTCGGAGAGAACCACCACAAAATCCAATTTAGTGGGATACCAACAGTTCTTTTTTTTTTTGAGATGGGGATACCAACAGTTGATAACACGATAAGCAGAAATTTGTAGGACAGCTCGGTGCATTTGCATCTGGCTAAGAAATACAAATTTGTGGTCCTCTGGAAATTTCTTTTCAAAGACATCAATATACACATTTGTTGTTCACATCGGGTACAGATGCACCCGGGTACAATGACGACGTCCACGGTGAGAAGGATTTCTCACAGCTGTATTAACACTTTGAGTTGCTGCTTGTACAATCTTTGCGCCCCTGATGTTAAGTAGTAATAATGTAAAGTTTTCATGTAGGATTCGTATGACTTGTACTATCCATATGTGTGATTGTAATAACCACATCTCCTCAAATAACCTCTATCACTAGTATGTTTTAAAGATGGACGAGCGCACGCTCTAAAGGTCTAGTCCTATTACATAATATAACTGCACAAAAAGCTTCTAAACTTGTTTTCTCAATCACGCCATTAGAATCTGGCTGCAAGGGAAAAATATGCAAACTTGTTTAGGAACGTGAGCTTCAACTCGGAGATACTCCATTTGAGCCATGCCGTATGGAAAAAAGTGCAAACTTGTTTCTCCATCACGCCATTTGAGCTTTAATTCAGATATATGCCTGTAATATGAAAAGTGACATCCAAACAACAGTAGAGAAAAACCACAAAACAGGTAATTTATGCCATGCCGTATGGAATAACAGTTAAGCATCTCATCGCCCTAAAATAGGGGAAAGAATTGATGCCTCGTAAATACTCTGCAACATAGATACTGTATATTATCCACCGGAAGTTGGATTGGTTCTAAAAAATAAACAGGATGTGATAAAACAATGTTGTATGAAATGACCAGAAGCTTGGTTATGGTGCATATTGCAAATGAATCCGACCTTGAGCCAGATATTTCATAAAAGTAGAACCGTAGAAGCACCATCTGGAGACAAAACATTAGTTGGAAACAGTAGAACGCCACTGATAGCATGTAGACAAATAAATAGGTGGTTCACACATACTAGGAAAGAACCAACGATCCTCGCTGCAATCTGAGCCTGTCTATCAAACGAAATTTCATTCGCTGAACCATAATCATGAAGCCACGTAGGAGTAGCTCCCTCCCGATCCGGCGATGAGAAAAAAATTTAGTTATTTAACGCTAGGTCTGATTGGCTGGACCCGATCGACCGACCCCGCATGGCGCGTGCGATGGAAAAAGGAGGCGTTGTTGCTTGATCGATCGGGAGTACGAGTACGTGTATGTAAGCTAGCATCCTGATGCACTACGCGTGCGGCGCGTTGCACATATTTTTTAAGAGCATCTCCGTTTATTGGCCGTTCCAAACCGAAATCCGGCTCTATTTTGTGTCGGTTAGATGTAACTTTCGATCTGAGAACGGCCTTTTTCCCACTCGCGTTTCTAGGCCGATTTTCCATGTTCCGAAATTTGATCAAACACGTCTAATTTTGGACGAATATAGGCGATCTTAATGAAACAACAGCGAGTTCGTATAATAGTCGGCCAAATTCGGACATATACCCGAATTTTGGCCACATTAGGATAAACTATAACTAAAACAGTAAAAAAACAAGGCCGCCGATGCCGAGGCCGCCGCCTCACTTGCCGAAGTGGCGGTAGAAGCTGGTGTACTCGGGATCTGCCGTGCCGTCGTCGCCGCCATCGTCGTCGCTGTCGTCGTCCGGCGTCTACGGGGGCCGCGAGCTGCCCTGGCCTGGGTCGCCGTACCTTCACGGCTGGTAGGAAGGGCCAGCGTCGTCGTCGTCGTCGAGGATGATGAGGGGCGTGCCGAGGTAGGCAGGCGCGGGACGCGCTTTGGGCGGGGCGTGATCGCGGCGCCCTCTGGCGCGACGCTCGGCCTGCTCCTAAAGGCGTTGCACGTGGAGTGCCTCCTCCTCCCAGTCCGCCCTGGACCAGGCGAGGATGTTCGGCTCCCTGGACGGCGACGGCGGCGCGGCCTCGCGGAGAGAACGCTCGATCGCCATTTTCATGGCGAAGGAGTCCTTGTCGACGGCGACACCCTAGTCGGCGGGCTCTAGCTTAGGCTGGCGAAGGGGCATCCGACCGGTCGGCGGCGTCGCCATGCGTGGCTTGTCGATGACGATGCCCCGCGCGCGTGTCCTCGGCGGCGAAGTCAGCGGCATGTCGACCTCGCACTTGGGAGGCCGAAAGACCTCGCCGCTGCTGCGCGGCGACTGCGCAGGAGCGGACGCCGAGGAGCGCGGCGCGGAGGAGGAGGTGGAGATGCTGGCCATTGATGACCCACAAGTATAGGAGGTGTATCGCAGTATTTTCGAGAGAAGTGAAACCCAATTTATTGATTCGACACAAGGGGAGTCAAAGAATATTTATAAGCCTTAACAACTGAGTTGTCAATTCAGCTGCACCTAGAAACAATCTTGCTCACAGCAGTTTATTAGTAGCAACAATTTTGTAGCAGGAATAGTAAAGTAGCAGCAGTAGTAAAGTAAAGACAGCAGTAACAATAGCAGTAAACAGTGGGATTCGAGTGCGGTAGACATAGGGATGGATGGACGGGCGTTGCATGGACAAGACAATTCACATAGCAATCAGAATATAGGGCAATTGCAGATAAATAAGATAAAGCATCCAAGTACTAGATAATCCTAGGCATGTGTTCCATATATAGTCATACGTGCTCGCAATGAGAACTTGCACAACATCTTTTGTCCTGCCAGCCCATTTGCAGCGGGGCCTCTAGGGAACTACTGGCAATTAAGGTGCTCCTTTTAATAGAGCACCAGAGCAAAGCATTAACACTCCGTAAACACATGTGATCCTCACATCAAAACCATTCCCTTCCGGTTATCCCGATTTCTATTACTTCAGGGCCATAGGTTCCGGACAACAACATGTGTATACAACTTGCATATAAGACCAAAAACAATACTATCATAATGAATCAATAACATGTTTAGATCTGAAATCATGGCACTCGGGCCCTAGTGACAAGCATTAAGCACAACAAGTCGCAACAAAGTCATAAAGCACTAATAAAAGATACTAGGCACCATGTCCTAACAATCTGATGCCATTACATGAACGATCTCATCCAATCTCTACCATCCCCATAGCCTATAGCGGGGGATTACTCATTCATAGATAGTGGAAACATGGATGGTTGATGGAGATGATGGTGGAGATCGATGGAGATGGCTCCGGGGGCACTTCCCCGTCCCGGCAGGGTGTCGGAATAGAGACTTTCTGTCCCCCGAATCTCCCCTTCGGTGGTGGCAGCGTTGCGGAAGTTTTTCTGAAAAAACGTCGAAACCCCCCGGAGTTTTTAGATCAGAAGGCTTCTTATAGGCGAAGAGGGAGACCGAGGGGGTGCCTAGGGCCACCACAGCATGCCCTGGCGCGGCCAGGCCCAGCCCGCGCCTGGCAGGGTGTGGCCATCCCCTAGCCCTCCTCCATCTCGTATTCTGGCTCCTGGAGTCTTCTGGAAAAATAGGCACTTTGGCTTTTGTCCCGTCCAATTCCGAGAATATTCATTTTCTGACTTTCCTGGAACCAAAAGCAGCAGAAAACAGGCAGCTGGCACCGTGGCTCTTGTTAATAGGTTAGTCCAAGAAATCATATGAAAAGTACTCCAAAGTGTGGACAAAACACAAGAAAGTGGATAAACCAAGCATGGAACATCAAAAATTATAGATACATTTGCAATGTATCAACATCCCCAAGCTTAACTCCTGCTCGTCCTCGAGTAGGTAAGTGATAAAAAGAAAGAATAATTTTTGAGGTGACATGCACCATCAAAGACTTGACGAAAGTATTTGTAAACATTCAAAGCTGGGATCATAGTACTTCAATCATAACATGAAAGATAAAGTTCTAGCAATAAGACAAAGAAACTATGATGCAACATGAAAATGCATAAACAAAAGATTCATAAATAACAATGCTTTGCAAGACGTTTGTTTATTTCAGATAAAGAAAACATAGCAAAGTGGCACTCAGCTTGTCCCTCATAGAGTAGCAAACATAAATGCATAGGTCACCTTCAAAGTTTACAAGAGTGACTAGATACAAATAGTTTAAAACAAGTAATATCAAGGTATGCATCAATCAACAAGTCTTGGGACAATGCACATAGAACTAAGAATGGCCACTATGCTCTCAAGAAATTGCTCATAGAATGTGTGGAGACTCAACAAGGAAATGAACAGGTTTTGAAAAGTTTGAAAGGCTTCCAAATGCTGAAAGTGTGGTACTCATTAGCTTTGAGCTCTCATTGCCCCTATCATAAGCATCTTTAAGTGGTTAAGGTTAAAGTGACACAACTAAGAGGATATGCTTGACAAGTTATAAATCGAAGTCTCATACCCCTTACTTACGAAGACCGATCCTCATGCTACTCAACTTCAGTCACGAGTAAGCTCTTGTCATTGTAAGTATATACGTATCATAGAGAACCGCCAACGGGGTACCCCTTGCACATGATACATGAGCTATCCCATAATCAAAATGACAAGGCAAACAAACAATGAGCATCTCAGTGATCTTTTTATTTACTATATGCATATATTTTTATTGAGGATGCTTCATAGAATGCTCATTATGGTTATGCTGCAAGTTTCCACCATGATTAGGCATGGTTTAGGCTAGCGGCCCAGGCATTTCTCTAACATACATACAAACTCCATGATCTTACAAGTTCCACTTTTATTTCACACCGCCGGGATCCATAAGCAAAAGAACATGATATCAACGAGGTACTAAGTACCAGTGCAATGTTGAAAGCGTTCCCCATGATACATGGTTCTGCTAACTTCAACTTATAAAGCGCAAGCATATACGCAACAAAGAAGGACGCAATGGTTCAGGTTTATTAAATGCAGTAAATAAAGTGTGCCATCAAGTTCGTGAGAGCTTTACTAACTAACTTTCTCATAACAAGCAAACATTTTATTCGGAAGAAAACAAGGCATATTGAATATGCACGGAAGTAGCAATGATGCTAATAGGTAGGTATGGTAGACACTTTGACAATATTTGGTTTAAGGGAGTTGGAAACATGAGTAAAACACTCAGTGTAAGTGAAGGCTAGCAATAGTAAGGGAGCGACAAACGAGAGAGCAATAATGGCCATAATCATGCAGAGCGACAAAACATCATTAATCAAAGCATAAGGTGATACTACAAGTTGAAAACTAAAGGATCATAAAGGCTTATGGTCACTTGGGATAGTCATAACATGGTGTGAACATGTGCCAAGTCAACCCAAATAAAGCATCAAAGAAGAATACCACTATACTATGCCTTAATATGCTAAAACAACGCATGATTCATCCAAGGCACATTAAGCAATCTCAATTGTTTATAACAAGTCATGCTACAACAAAGAATACTAAGCATAAAGCCAAAACAATATCAAGCATGGCATGACAAAGCATAGGCCACAGTCAAAAACAATATCAAGCATGGCATGACAAAGCATAGGCCACAGTCAAAAACAAGCTCTCTTTACCACTTAAGCATGAACTTTTCTACTCTTTTCCAAACCAAACCAAACTATTTGAAAACCAATGCATGAAAGAGGAGGTCCAGCCAATTTATTAAGAAAACTAAGAAAACCAAGCAAACGAAAAACCAAAACGAAAACGAAAAAGAAGACGCTCCAAGAACAACACAACTGTGCATGAAACAATAAAATAAAGTGTTTGGAAGAAACCTGGGATTTTAATTGATGAAGAAGGGGATGCTTTGGGCATCCCCAAGCTTTAACGCTTGTACTTATTGGATATTTCTTGGGGCGACACGCGTGGCATCCCCAAGCTTGAGCTTTAGTCCATCCTTCATCTCATTACTCATTTCTTCCATACACCTGAAATTTTTCCTTCATACAAAACTTCACACAATCTTTATTAGCAACATTAGTGCACTCAAGATAATAAGTCTTAAGGTTCAGTTCTAACACCAAATAAACTTACATTAGAACACTAGCTACTGAAGCACTTCCCTAAAAAAGCTCAATTCCCCAAAAGAACTCAAAAAGGAACCAACAAGAAGCAAATGCAGAAAATGACAGAAATCTGTCAAAACAGACCAGCAGGTAAAGACGAATTTTTTCGAAGACCTTCTGTTGCTCAAATCAAAAAGTGTTGAACTAACGGAAGTTAGATAACAAACTAGGGAAGAAGCACAAAACTTCACGCCTTAAAAAGACGTTCAGAGATTTTACACGAATTTTTACGGTGAAGCACAGAAATCTGTTTCGGGACAACACTTTCCCAATCATTACTTCTCTCTCATTAGAGGTTACTTTTGGTACAAAAAGCAAATAAAAAGTTTAAGGAGCGGTTATTACAGAGGTAATAACTTCGAAGACTCATCTAAAACTTTTAGGTTATCTCCCAATAAGTACTTTTCTTTAACGCCTTTAAGTTAGGCATAAGCAAAAACATAAAATGGATAGAATAGAAGTAAGCGGAGATAATCATAGTGAAAACATTGTTTTGTTCAATAAAATCCTTTTGTTAACAAGGTTGATCAGGTCTTGTTACCAAAACAATTTCATATGAGACAAGACTTTGTATTGCACTAATGATTATGTTACCTCAACCTTGATAGCGAAGGTCCCAATCATAATAGTTTTAAATTTTTCTCTTGATATGGGACAATATATTTCTCCAACTTGAAGACCCTCAACATGTTCAATTAAATTTAAACCATAAGTCCTTTCAATCTTCTTGGGGAAATAGACAGTATATTCCTTGTCATTAACATTGAAGGTCACCTTCCCTTGATTACAATTAATAACAACTCCTGCAGTATTTAAGAAAAGGTCTCCCAAGAATAATAGACATATTATCATCTTCAGGCATAATAGTTTTAGAGGATGCTCACATAAGAAATAAGAGTTGAAGTAAAAGAGAGCATCAAGAAGCAAAGTCAAAACACATTTAAGTCTAACCCACTTCCTATGCATAGGAATCGTGTATGCAAATAAATTCGCACAGAACAAAGTGACAGGCATAGGAAGATAATACAAGAGTAACTTCAAAACTTTCAGCACATAGAGAGGTGTTTCAATACCATGAAAAATTCTATAACCATATTTTCCTCTCTCATAATAATTTTCAGTAGCCTCATGAATAAACTCAACAATATAACTATCACATAAAACATGCTTTTCATGATCTACAAGCACTAGAGCTTTATTATAAACATTTTCAAAAGAAACCTCAGGAACATAACATTCATTCTCCTTTAGTAAGCATGGGGGACAATCAAATAATGTAAGGGATAAAGAGTTACTCTCATTAGAAGGTAGGCATGGGTAGCTAATCCATTCTTCCTCCTTTTGTTCATCACTCTCCTCCTCTTTTTCATCTAATGAGATTTCAGGTTCATCAATTTCTTCTTCTATAGGATCCTCCAAGGCATTAGTCTCTTCCATTTGTGGAAATCATCTATTAAAATATTCAAGAATATAGCCATTTTCATCCTTGTAATTATCAAAGCAAAATTTAAGTATACCATAAACCTCATATTTGTAAGGTGAATCATCAATATTTTCAAGCAAACTAGCAAGTTCAAAAGCACTCTTCCAAGCAATAAATTCGTCAATTTGTTCCGCATCATAAAAGTCATAAATTTCTTTAGCATAAGAAGATATGGTATCATTGTCATTATACTCACATTAAAAAGGGAGGTGTTTATACCTCTTTCTGCAACAAGATTCATCACAGCAATAAGTAACATTATAAGTAGAGCACACGTTTCTAGCAATGGTATACAATCTATCAATTTGTTTCCATAAGTGTTTCTCTTTTTGTGATAAGCGGTGTTTCTTATAATAATATTTTTGATCTTTCGTGAACCCACCTTGCCAATAAGCTTCAGTTTCAAAGAAACCAACCATTGACAACATCATGATAAGGCAAGAATAAACTTAGCTTGAAGAATGGTGATTCCAAGTGGACTTGATAAATAAAGCTATGCTCCCCGGCAACGGCGCCAGAAAATAGTCTTGATGACCCACAAGTATAGGGGGTGTATCGCAGTATTTTTGAGGGAAGTGAAACCCAATTTATTGATTCGACACAAAGGGAGCCAAAGAATATTTATAAGCCTTAATAACTGAGTTGTCAATTTAGCTGCACCTACAAACAATCTTGCTCACAACAGTTTATTAGTAGCAACAGTTTTGTAGTAGGAATAGTAAAGTAGCAGCAGTAGTAAAGTAAAAACAGCAGTAACAATAGCAGTAAATAGTGGGATTCGAGTGCGGTAGGCATAGGGATGGATGGACGGGCGTTGTATGGACAAGACAATTCACATAGCAATCAGAACATAGGGAAATTACAGATAAATAAGATAAAGCATCTAAGTACTAGATAATCCTAGGCATGTGTTCCATATATAGTCATACGTGCTCGCAATGAAAACTTGTACAACATCTTTTGTCCTGCCAGCCCGTTTGCAGCGGGGCCTCTAGGGAACTACTGGCAATTAAGGTGCTCCTTTTAGTAGAGCACTGGAGCAAAGCATTAATACTCCGTGAACACATGTGATCCTCACATCAAAGCCATTCCCTTCTGGTTATCCCGATTTCTGTCACTTCAGGGCCATAGGTTCCAGACAACAACGTGTGTATACAACTTGCAGATAAGACCAAAAACAATACTATCATAATGAATCAATAACATGTTCAGATCTAAAATCATGGCACTCGGGCCCTAGTGACAAGTATTAAGCACAACAAGTCGCAACAAAGTCATAAAGCACTAATAAAAAATACTATGCACCATGTCCTAACAATCTGATGCCATTACATGAACGATCTCATCCAATCCCTACCATCCCCATAGCCTACAACGGGGGATTACTCACTCATATATGGGGGAAACGTGGATGGTCGATGTAGATGATGGTGGGGATCGATGGAGATGGCTCCAGGGGCACTTCCCCGTCCCGGCAGGGTGCCGAAACAGAGACTTTCTATCCCCCGAATCTCCCTTTCGGTGATGGCGGCGCTGCGGAACTTTTTCTAGAAAAACATAGACCCCCCCGGAGTTTTTAGGTCAGAAGGCTTCTTATAGGCGAAGAGGGAGACCGAGGGGGTGCCTAGGGCCACCACACCATGCCCTGGCGCGGCCAGGCCCAGCCCGCGCCTAGGGGGTGTGGCCAGCCCCTAACACTCCTCCGTCTCGTATTCCGGCTCCTGGAGTCTTCTGGAAAAATAGGCACGTTGGCTTTTGTCCCGTCTAATTCCGAGAATATTCATTTTCTGACTTTCTTGGAACCAAAAACAGCAGAAAATAGGCAGCTGGCACTGTGGCTCTTGTTAATAGGTTAGTCCAAAAAATCATATGAAAAGTACTCCAAAGTGTGGACAAAACACAAGAAAGTGGATAAAACCAAGCATGGAACATAAAAAATTATAGATACATTTGCAATGTATCAGCCATCCTCCTGGGCACCCAGCTCGCCGGAGGTTCGCGCCCGTGGCGAGGGGGCGGCGCCGGCGTACGTGGAAACCCAAGCCGGGGGTTGTTGCCTGCGTGGATGTGCTCGAGGACAGCCTCGAGTGTGCGCCCCTGCGCGCTCCACCACCGGCGGCGGCTCGCCGAGTTATTGCGCTTCGGCGGCTCGCCTGGAGGACCCGGGTGCGCGGCCAGCTCGGCGAAGCGGCGCTCCTCGAAGAAGTTTTCCCAGTAGGCGAGGTTGTCGGGGTCCTCGGCGAGCTCTGGGTCTGGCATCGGCGCGATGGCAGCCTGGATCTCGTCCACTAGCTCGTGGTTCTCCGGTACCGGCGGCACCGGTATGCCGCCGGCGCTGAGCCTCCACCTGGGGGGCAGCGGAAGTCCGGCGGCGCCATGTACCCGGCGTCGTGGAGCATCCGTGCCTCCCACGGCTGGAGCGTTCGCCGACCGAAGCCGTTCGCCGCCGCGGGATCGCCTGGGTACCTCTCCGCCATCTTTCTCTTTGCCGTTTGTTTCTTTCGTCGGAGTTCGGGGTGGTGCAGGGTGGAGGGGGCAGTGCGTTGCGAACCGGCGGTGCGGCCGTGTTTTATAGGCCGAGCGAGGGCGGCGAAGGCGGGAGGGGTGTAGCGACGAGGGCGGGAAAAGGAGAAGCGGCGGGAAGTTAATGCCCGCAGTCCGTCACGGGAGCCGAGGCGATGGTGGCTCGCCATTACGGCGACGCGTGGCCGACGAGAGCGGTGGTTAATGCCCGACGGTCCTTCGCGGCGTCCCGATGCGGGAGGATGAGGACGACTCGGCTTCTGCCGCTGACTGGGCGGGTCCACTCGGCGAACGGCTCTTTTCCCGCCGAATTCGCTTCGTCCGGTGTTCCCAGCGCGTTCTCGTCGCCCCGGGAACGCCCTGAGAAGTCCGGACGTATTTTGGGCCAAGTCCAGATGAAACCGGGGTCTTGAGAACGCGACTGAGCCAAGTTTCGACGTCCTATGAACGGGGAAGCCGAGTGGAGATGCTCCGAGGGACGCTCTCGATCGAACAATGAGATCGGATTGCCAAACCCAATACACTACGTTTTATGCCTCTGCGGAGGCGAGAGGGAAGCGGGAGCTCGCATATACACGTATGCTATACTAACACGACTCGGATGTACTCCAACTCAAAACGAACGTATTCAAGAAACTAGTCCGGTCCGTTAGCAGAGTTTCCTTCCTATACAACACAGCGAACAAACCGGAAATCGCTGGTTCAGATTAATGCTCCAATACCTCGTCCGGAAGCGCACGGCAATGGCAGCGTCGAAACTTTCCCCGGAAAATACTTACACAAACGACCATTCTCCGGCACCGGTGGACTCTCCCTCTCGATCTGCTCCTCGAGATTGTGGCCTGCTCCGACATCCGCACCCTCGGTCCGCGGCGCCGCCTCTTGCAAGCTCCTCCGCCTCGAAATCCTCAGCGCGCCCTTCCTCGGCCGCGTCACCCGACCAGGAAGAATCGTGCCTCCGCGCATCCTAGCCTGCCTCCACACTGACATCCACAATGAAAATATGGATCCGCCTCCACCGCTCTCCTTGATCCATCCGGCCACGCCTGCTGCGGCGTCGTTTTTGGACCACCATCTGTCCCCTCAGTTGTTCCGCTTCACCGATTACCTCCTTGGCGAGTACTATCCCGTGACGTCCCGTGGTGGACTGATTCTCCTCCGTAATCAGGCCGCCGAAAGTTACCTCTCCGACTTGTGCGTGTACGATCTAATCACCGGCCACCGCGCCTTCCTATCTGGCCCGCCAGGTATTGACAAGAACCTTACCTCACGTGCTTACAGGTGCGTCTTGCTCACCGCCACGGACGGGATCGACTGCCCATTCTTGCTGTTGGTCGCCATTCTCGACAGCTTGCCCCAAAACAATTCATGCGAGATCCAAGTTCACACCACCACTTCAACGTGTGGCACATGGGCACCTGCTGTAGCTATCCACGATACCAGTAGATTTAGTTTGAATCGCTGGTTTGCACGAGACGGTATCGTCCTCCACGGTGTTGTCATCCACGTCAGCTTGGGGTCATGTTACTCACGAGACGGGAAGACGCTATTACGATTGTTTCTCGCTGATCGGTTCAAGATCTCCATGTGGCATCAACTCGCATGTGGAGATTGGGTGCCAGAGGCCGTGAATATTGACACACAAGAGAAGCTGCGATCACTAGAGCCTGACATCATTACTAGTTGGCCTGTGCTTTCTCAGTTCAAGTGCTTCGGAGAGGAGAACAGTGCGGTGTTACTGCGTACCCATTTGTGTAGTTCAGGGCGCAGTCATCGTTTTCTGCTTAGTGTCTTTTACTTGAAGACACATGAGATGCGCGTGCAAGAGTACCCGACTACTCCCTCCTTGCTCTTGGAGGTAGATCTGCCATCTCGGCTAAGATCCATGAAATCTTTCCGTAGCTAGAAAATAGTACACATGTCATTGTGCTGCGTGAAATTGCAGTGACTTCAGTGTAGATAGACGGTATTATATGAGAGTGGGTATTTTATTTCTTAGTTTAGCAATAATTACAGTTGGAGTTACCTTCACTTTTCATCTACTAGATAGTTCGGTGGCTGCAAATTTATATGCATGATGTGTGACTTAAGGTTTTAAGATGTTAAACGGTTGCATATTTGTTGATCAAAATAGTTATGTGTAATTGTAGACTTTATGGGATAATTGTGAAATAGCAAGGAGCAATTCCATTATATGTATGAACCATGTAATTAGAGGAATTAATTAAAATTATTTTAAATAAAAGTTAAAATTGATATTTTTCACTTGCAAAAAAGAATCATTGATTAGTGAACAACCATGACCATTTGGTTCCGTATCCATCGAAACCTTTGGCCGTTCACAATTTTATAATTGGTTATTTTAACTGTCAATTACATGGTTAATTATAGGCTTATTGGTTAGATCGTGTAAATAGTTTTGGTATATTTACGACTAAGCAAAACCGTAACTTGACTGAATCCTGGGATCTTATAATTCTACACTGATATCACGATTGGCATTAACGCAAATAGATCAACTGTAAAACCCCGTAAATAGTGGTGCTGCTCGGCAAGTACAAGAATGGTGGCCACGGTGAGCACATCAATGTATGAAGTACTTACAAAGATTTTCTTCACAAATCAGCTTCAGCCTGTGGAGGTTGTACATATCAGCCGCAAGTAGATGCTGGACATGGCAAACGTGCTCGGGGGAATACCTGTCTCGCCAAGAAAGATTGATCACCGCGTGATATATACTTCTCCCATCGTATGGTTTACCATGACCTTTGAGAAAAAAAGAGTAAATAAACTATAACTGAAATTATATGAACTGCCTACATGTAAATATCCTTGAACTGTGTAATTTGCAGGAGATAAAGTTAGGTAGAAGAGTTGGAAGAGCTGAATTGTACAGAATAACACATACAAACAAAGATGGGAAACTAGTAGATGAATTTGCAGCTAACAATATTATAAGCACAACCGAATAACCTTGTTTTCTTTAAAATTTATTGATGAAAATTGATGTAAGCCTGCACTTATTGATTAAAATTTATTGTATGCAGAAAACAATCGATTCAAAATTTCAATCTAATCTTGAACTTATTGGTGAGGAACATAGTGAGAAAGAATTTGTATTCCACACTATTCCTAAAAGGCAAAAATTCTTTCAGACATGGACTAGGCATGGTAGTAGGTGGAAGAGGATATGAGCAACTGGCTCTAGCTCTGTGAGCTCTTCATGAGAGTAGAAAAGAGAACAGAGATTTGAGGGGAATAGTTGAGACCATGATGGAGTGGAGTTACAGAATGGAGGAAAAACTAAGTCAGGCTATGGTTAAATTAGAAGAAGCAAGTCAAAAAGGAATTCCAAGTGAAGAAAGAAAGCAAACAAAAGAAAAGGTGAAAGATGATCATGAGAAAGATTGTCCAATAAACCAACAAGCAAAGCCTATAGAAGAAGTTGATGGGTTAGTAGATGATGTCTACGCACGCTTCTATTCTTGTAGATAGTGTAGGGCCTCTAAGTGCAGAGGTTTGTAGAACAGCAGCAAGTTTCCTTAAGTGGATCACCCAAGGTTTATCGAATTCAAGGAGGAAGTGGTCAAAGGTATCCCTCTCAAGCAACCCTGCAATCAAGATACAAGAAGTCTCTTGTGTTCCCAACACACCTAATACACTTGTCAGGTGTATAGGTGCACTAGTTCGGCGAAGAGATAGTGAAATACAAGTAATATGGATGATTATAAGTGGTAATTTCAATCTGAAATAAGAGTGGCAGCAAGCAAACATGTAACAGGAATGATTGTAAATGGTGTTTCAATGCTTAGAAACAAGGCCTAGGGATCATACTTTCACTAGTGGACACTCTCATATAAATATCTTCTCTTCATTATGCTACCTTGAACTACTCTCCGGTTGGACTATGTAGGGCTATAACAGCACACCTTAAAGTTCGCATTCCCCATCTAGATAACCCCTCACTGTCACCTTGAGCACTAGATGGTTTCAACAAACACCACAATCTCATAGAGACATCCAACTCAAATTATGCTCATGATAAGTATTTCTGTAACCTTAGCCTAAGTGCCACACGGTGTGCACACTGTCAACTTCACACACGTGGGGATAAGCAGAGATTAATTAAAGCACTTGAGTAGCAAAATAGATCTACTTATTCAACTAGATTACAAAGCTCATGATCTCAATAAGATCACACATAGAGAAAGAGATGAACACATAGCTACCAGTAGAGCCCTTAGCCTCGAGAGAGAACTACTCCCTCCTCATAATGAGAGTCAGCAACGATGATGGAGATGGCGGTGGAGTCGATGGATATGGCTCCGGGGGCACTTCCCCGTCCCGGCAGGGTGCCGGAACAGAGACTTCTGTCCCCCGAATATCCTCTTCGGTGGCGGCGGCGCTGCGGAACTTTTTGTGGAATTCTGATCTTGTACTTAGGGTTTTCATCTCGGGGGGTTTATATAGGCGAAAGGAGAGGCCGAGGCGGAGACTGAGGCGGCCACACCACCCCCTAGCGTGGCCTATCCTGGCCCACGCCATCAGGTGGTGTGGGCCCCTCGTGGCCCCTCTCCTTCTCGTCTTCTAGCTCCGCGAGTCTTCTGGTAGAAAAGGAACTTTGGCTTTTGTTTCGTCCAATTCCAAGAATATTTCTTTACTAGCTTTTCTAAAACCAGAAACAACAGAAAACGGGCAACTGGCACTGCGGCATCTTGTCAATAGGTTAGTTCTAGAAAATGTATAAAAATTCCTCAAACTGTAGACAAAACATAAGATAGTTGATACAAAACAAGCATGGAGCATCAAAAATTATAGATACGTTTACGACGTATCAAACATCCCCAAGCTTAACTCCCGCCCGTCCTCGAGTAGGTAAGTGATAAAAAGAATAATTTTTGAGGTGACATGCACTATCACAAGATCAAGGTATTTGTAAAGCATTGATAGCTGGGATCAAAGTACTCTAAACATGAGCATGAAAGATAGAGTTCTAACAATAAGACATACCAACTATATTGTCACATGAAAAGGTACAAACAAAAGATCATGAATAATAATGCATTGAAAGATGTTTGTTTGTTTCACATATAGAAAACATAATAAGAGTGGTATTCAGCTTGTCCCTCATGGTATAGCAAAACATAAATGCATAGGACACCTTCAAAGTTCATAAGGGTGACTAGATACAAATAATTTAAGAACAAGCAACAAGTTTTGAATCAATCAACAAGTTTTGAATCAATCAAAGTTATGAATCAATCAACAAGTTTTGGGACAATGCACATTAAACTAAGAATGGCAACTATGCTCTCTTAATTGGTGCATAAAGATTAAAGATGGAGACTGATGACCCACAAGTATAGGGGGTGTATCGCAGTATTTTCGATAAGTAAGAGTGTTGAACCCAACGAGGAGCAGAAGGTGCTGGCTAGTGGTATGGATCAGGAATTCTCTGCAAATACTTAGCAAACGGATTTTTAGGGGGTTTTGATAATGCAAGCAAAATAAAGTACGAGTAAATAAAAGACAGTAGGAATAAATGCAGCAAGTGGCCCAATCCTTTATGCAGCAAAGGACAAGCCGGTTGTATTACTTAAGATGACCAAACGTTCTCGAGGACACATGGGAGGACTGTCAAGTGCTTTCGCTTCAGATAGTTGATTAATCTTCTTTAGCTTGCTAAGTGCTGTGTGGGTGAACCTGTGCTAATGTACCGACCTTCCTAGGACTAATACATACTTGTGATTATACCCCTTGCAAACATCCGTAAGTACAATAAAGTAATTAAGGTAGAAACCTAACCACAACTTTAAACTCTAAGACCCTGACGTCCCTTGTGCAATGGTTTCCTAACGGGGGTTCAGGTTTCTGTCACTCTGGCAACCCCTACGATTAGTAGCCAAATACACAATGCATTCCCCTAGGCCCATATAGGTGAAGTGTCATGTAGTCGACGTTCACATGACACCACTAGAAGAAGTACACCACAACTTAAATATCAAACTATTGAATCTTTCTCAACACAACTCCACTACTAACAACATGACTTCTCCCATGTCCTCAAGAACAAAACGAACTACTCACAAGACATCATATGGATCATGATCAGAGATGGAATAATGATGTATAACAATCTGAACATAAACAATAATTCAATGGTTCACTCAATAGCATCAACTACAAAGAGTAATCAACACCGGGAAAGTTTCCCCTAAGAACTATGCAAGATTCAACCCAATTGTTACAGCAATATGGAGATGGTGATGATGGTGGTGATGATGATGCCTGATGAAGTCCAGCTTGATGGTGGTGTTGATGGCGACGATCTCCCCTCTCCGGGAAGGAATTCCCTAGCAGAATTCTGTCTGCCAGAGAGATCTTTCTCTCTCGGTGTTTTCCGCCCCGCAGAGGCGGCGGAATCTTTCTGTGGTCGCCCCCTGAGTATTAGGGTTTCGGGAGGATTATATACGCCAGAGGGGAGAGCCAGAGGTGGGCCAGGGCGGCCACACCACCTGGTGGCACGGCCTAGGCTTGCCAGCGCCAGGGGGTGGTGTGGGCCCCCTGTGGCCCATCTCCACTCCTCCTTCAGGCTTCCTTCGTCTTCTGGAAAAATAGGATTTTCCGTATATTTTCCCGGATTTTCTGATCTTCTCGAATTTTGCCTCCAAACAGCACCTTTTCCATCAGAATCCTGACTGCAGCGGTCCATGCTCCAAAAGTCATCAATCATGCAAAAACAGGTGAAATTACATAAGTATCATCTCTTAATATGAAATATATCAATGAATAATAGTAAACTATGATATAGAATAGTGATGCAAAATGGACGTATCAACTCCTCCCCAAGCTTAGACTTTGCTTGTCCCCAAGCGAAACTGAGCTCAATAAACATGGCCTCAGGTTTATGGAGTGAAGAGTCGATAAATGAATACGGACAAGAAGCATCACATTCATCAATACATAGATCATAATAGAAGACAACTCACTATTACATAACTTAACTTGCAATAAGTAAAGGAAACACAATAAAGACACATAAAGTGAATCATAATTGGTAATGGCAAACTTAGCTCTTGGTCGAAGAATAGTTGATAATTTGCTAGAGTTCACAAATACTGGTTTTCAATGATATCTTTCAAAGTAGTAATCACCAAGATAAGAGAAATGTGCAAAACAAAGAACATAAGAAACATGATTGAATAAATCATCATATGAATGAATGAAATACAACAACTCAAAATACTTGCTGAGATAGAGAGGAATAGGTTTACTGACTCAACTAAAAAGTAAAAGAAAGGCCCTTCGCAGAGGAAAGCAGGGATTTCAAGTTTCATAAAGAGCTCCCAAAAATTATGATACTTTTTAGCTTTCAGCTCTCATTGCCCCTATCATAGGCATCTTTAGGTGGTTAAGGTTAAAGTGATCAAATGTGAGGATATGCTTGACAAGTTATAAATTGAGAATCTCATGTCCCTTGAATACGAGGGCCGCTCCTCATGCTACTCAAGTTTAGTCACCGGTAAGTTCTTGTCATAGTAAGCACATGTGTATCATAGAGAACCGCTAACAGGGTACCCCTTGCCCGATGATACGGAAGAATCCCCATATCAAAATGACAAGGCAAGCAGACAACAAGCATCTCAATAATCTTCTTATTTACCATGGGAATATGGTGCTTTTTTCTCTCTTTCCTCTTTTCATAATATCTTTTTTTTATTTTTCTCTTTTTTTATCAATATCGGACTATTTTTTTATAAGAAGAATGCTTCATAGATGCTCATTATGGTTACGCTGCAGGTTTCCACCATGTCAGCATGGATTAGACCAGCGGCCCAGGCATTTCTCTAACACACATGCATAACTCCATGGACTTACAAGCTCTCCTTTCATTTCACACCGACGACATCCATAGACAAAAGAACATGATATCAACTAGGTACAAAGTACCAGTGCAATGTTGAAAGCTGTTGGGGGGATACCCCCAGGTAGGGTCACACTAGGGTATAAAGGCCGAGTTAGCCGAGGTACGGCAAGGTCAAAGCAAATGCAGGCCGAGTCACCTCAAGGCAGGCCGAATCACGGTGTAACCCGGACCGGAGGATGTCCGCCTAACTGAGTCCCGGCCAACGTATGTCGTATGCCGGCAGGAATTTTGTAACTTGTATGCAGGTACCCGCGGGGCCGGATTAACCAGGCATAATCCGGGTTATATCAGGCTTGCAAGAGAAGGAAGGTATCTCGCTGGTCAAAAGGTGGGCACTGTACGCTGGAGCATGAGCGAAGCGGACAGAGGGAAGGACCACTGAGGCAGGGCCGACAAGGGTGACACACCTTGTGTCGGATGACGCGGGCGCCGCAGAGGCTTACGTAGCCTCTGCATGGCTTACGATGGCGAAAGGTGACCCGGTCGGTTTGCTATTTTGGAAGAGGCATATTCCCAGGAATATGCCTCCACGTATGCCCTAATTGGAGACCTAGCCTCCCCTTTATAAGGAGCGCTAGGGCCTCTGTAGAAGGGGTGGGCATTTGAGTAGTTGGTTTCTGGGAGATAGGTAGTGGTGAGAGTAAGAGAGCTCTTTCTTCCTCCTCTCCCCAATACATCTCTAGGAGCATTTGTAAACCTTGTGAACCTAGTGAATACAAAGCTTCCGCGTGTGGAATCACCACACTATCCTTCCCTGGATTCCTCTAGTGCATATTGGCCCTACCTTTAGCCTATCCATGGCATCTGCCGTGATAGCACCACGACAGTTGGCGCCCACCGTGGGGCTAGCGGCAATAGCAGGAGTGAAAATCCGGACGGGAAACCTCATCGGCAACGGCGAGCGCATCGTCTCTGGGCTCGTTCAGCGCTTTGGAGTGCTGGACTACGTCAGCGACAATGCTGGTTGCTTCGGCAAACGACCTCTTCCGCGCAATGGCCTCTTCGTCAAGCTTGGCGCTCACAAGATCTACGTCACCGTCGATGTGTCGTGCGTTCACCCACGGCACGTCGTCGAGGGAGGCGAGCCACCCCTTAGCGCGGCTTGCGGGGCGCGTATCACTCGCTCCCCTGACCGCATCGAGGTGATGATGACAGCGCCTGACGCTGGCGCGAGCAAGGATCCGGCGCCATATCCGGAGGTAACACCCAAGGCACCAAGGAAAAGTAGAGGTCCTCCACTAGAGATGCCGGAGAATGTGCTGCAGCAAGCAATAGATAGCTTGGCAAGTCCCATAGCACCTGTGGTAGAACTGGCTCAGGCACAGGCCGAGTTAGAGGAAACTAGGCAGAAAATACTAGAGGGTGCAAAAAAGATAGCCGCGGCTCAGCAGTCGTTGAACATGACACTGCGCGAGTACGCAAGAGCAAATAAGGTAGATGCTGTAAAAGTAAAGGGGAGAAACCTCATCAGTGAAATGAACAAAGAGGGTGATACTAGAATTGAGGAATCAGAGAACGTTTTGTCCATGGGGCTGCCAAAGTACAGTACCCGGCAAAGAACCTCAGAGCAGCGGATGCAGCTGCATCCGAGTTAGAGGGTTTGACGGGTGAAGCCCAACAAAGACAGCAGGAGAGGGTCAATGAGTTAGTTCGGATCGCTAACAGACAAAATGAAGAGTTGCTCAGGGCTAACCCGACAAGGGCTGGGGCTTCCAAAGTCGTTTATTCAGCGGTAGGTAACCCGGAGAAATCTGCTGGAGCTGCATCATCCCCACATGGTGGCCCAAGAAGAGAGGAAGTGGTAACCTCGGCGAGGAGAAACAAGCAGATAGTCCCCTATGACCTGGCAAGGGCAGGGAAAGGAAAAGCAGTGCAGGGAAATGAGGATCGACGAAGTGTCAGCCGAGGTGAAGTTGGCCGAGGTAACCGCGACCAAGGCAATGCCGGTCAGGGAAACGCTGTGAACGGCAATACCGGACAGCGCAACTCGGTGGGGCAAGGCAACCACAGCAGCGGAATATACCAGGGCAAGAGCGAAGTGCTGGCCAAGGTATGCAACAGAGAGGCGCTCCACAAGAGCAAGATAGATACAATGATGGTGATTCGAAAATGGTGAACGCAGGATACCCTAGGCCGGACTATCACGTGATAGGGTCAAGGTTGGGAAGCAGAAACTTGATGCTTGACGATGCCAGGTTAAAACTGGATTGGCTCTATAGGTCAGAGCAGATTGAGGGACAAGGTCCTCCGGGTCCGGCGTGCTTTGGGCCCCGGATCATGAAAGAACCTCCAGTACCTAACTTCCAGTTACCCAGAGGCACGAAAACATATGACGGTAGCACCAAGCCGGAGGATTGGTTGATCAACTACACGACGACGGTGAAAATTGCTACAGGCAACTTGAGATGGGCTGTGAGATATGTACCTCAGATGCTGGAAGGGCCAGCGAGGGTATGGCTAAAAAATTTACCACCCGGTAGTATCAACTGCTGGATCGATTTTGAGGAAATGTTCGTTAGTAACTTCTCAAGCACATATCAAAGGCCAAATAGGCCACAGACCCTAGCAATGTGCAAGCAGAGACCAAATGAGACAGACCGGGAGTTCTTAACCCGCTGGTGCACTGTGCGAAACTCATGCGAGGGCGTGATTGAGTCACAGGCCATAGCTTGGTTTGCGCAAGGGTGTAGATATGCAAGCATGTTGTGGCAAAGGTTACAAAGGGATATGCCAACTACACTGGCAGAGACCATCCGTATTGCTGATTCATATGCTTTGGGTGATCCGACTCAACCTAGGCTTGTGTCAAACGAGTCAAATGAGGAGTACTACTAGCGAGATGGAGCCGGGTCATCCCGGCGGAATGATTACCGGGGTAAGAGAAGAGATGATAGACCGGATTACAGGTACAGTTCGCAACAAGTTGCTGCTGTAAATCAAGATCAACCCGGAGCAGGGAGTAATCAGCGTCAAAAAACTGGAGGGCAACAATGGACCCCAAGAAATGATGGCAAGAAAACTTGGACGCCCGAGCAAAAGAGACAGTGGCAAGAAAAGAAGGACCAACCGAGGTATACGTATGAGGCAATGCTGGATCAGCCGTGCAAATTTCACATGCCAAATCCTAGTAACCCGGCGGATCACACGACTCGGCAATGTGAGTGAATGAGGAAGATAGAACAAAGTGGTTCGGGGAATGCTCAGGCACCTCGGAACGATCAACCTCGGAAGGAGTTACCCCGGCAGCAATTACTCTCCGGAGCAAACATGCAACAGTTAATGTTGCCACCACCTCCGCCGAGGTATGAAAACCATGAGAGAAGGGATGCAGTGCATCAGGTGGAAAATCAGCATCAACCAGACCAAAGATATCCCGGCAATGAGGGGAGAAATGAATACAGAGAGCATCACCAGAGTTACTGTGTGTTTACCATGGAGGAAACAGATAGAAAAAGCTTGCAACACCGACATATGGAGGTGAATGCAGTTATGCCGGCGGTGACGAGGTATATGCCTTGGTCGGATCAGGAAATTACCTGGAGTATCAAGGACCATCCCAAGATCATGCCAAGCCCTGGTTCGTATGCACTGGTGCTAGACCCAACGTTCATCGGGCCAAATATCAATGTGGGATTTTCCAAGGTGCTGATTGACAATGGCAGCAACATCAATATCATGTACGTGGATACAATGCGCAAGTTGGGTATCTCAGAGAACATGCTCCAAGCCACAAGGACAACTTTCCATGGTATTGTGCCAGGCATTTCCTGTGAACCCATTGGCAAGGTCCGGGTTGACGTGTTATTCGGCACAAGAGATAACTGCCGAACTGAAAATTTGGAGTTTGAGGTGGTAAACCTAGAAAGCGCATATCACGCGTTACTTGACAGGCCTGCCCTGAACAAATTCATGGCAAGTTGTCACATCAGTTACCTGAAGATGAAGTTGCCCGGGCCAAATGGAGTAATTACCATAGCAGGAGATTTCCGACGTTCCATTGAGTGCGTGTTAGCCGGGTCTAACCTGGCCGAATCACTCGTGATTGCACAAGAAAAGAGAAAGATCCAGGAGGTGGCGGCATTGGCTCAGTCCGCACAATAATATATGCCGGCGCTGAGTAACCCGTATGGAAGTGTCTCATTTCAAGCAATGGAAGATACAAAGAAAGTGCCTGTCGATGATCTGTTCCCAGAGCGCACCGTAACGATTGGTGCCGGGTTAAATGAAAAATAGGAAAGCGAGCTTGTCAACTTCCTCCGTGAGAATCGAGATATCTTTTCTTGGTCCACACAGGACTTGCAAGGTGTTCCGAGGGAGTTGGCCGAGCACTCTTTGAATGTGAGACCCGGAGCAAAGTCGGTGAAGCAACCTCTCCGCCGCTTCGCCGAAGATAGGAGAAAAGTCATTGGAGATGAGATAGCTCGGCTCCTAGCAGCTGGGTTCATCATGGAAGTGCTTTACCCAGATTGGTTATCTAATCTGGTGTTGGTGGAAAAGAAGAAAGATGATCTGAATGTGGAAGTGGTTTGGCGTATGTGCATCGATTACACGAACCTGAATAAGGCATGCCCAAAAGAGCCATTCCCACTGCCAAGAATAGATCAAGTCATAGATTCTACTGTTGGGTGTGAACTTTCATAGATGCATATTCTGGTTTCCACCAGATACCTCTGAACCCGAATGATCAAATAAAGACTGCGTTTATCACCCCGTATGGGCTTGTTGCTATCGCACCATGCCTTTTGGTTTACGTAATGCAGGGGCAACGTACTAAAGATGTATGCAAAAATGTTTAAACGACCAAATCGGCTGAAATGTGCAAGTATATGTGGATGATGTGGTTATAAAAACCAAGGAAAGCAAAACGCTCCTTGATGATATCAGGCAAACATTCGCGAATCTAAGGAGGTTCCGAATGAAGCTTAACCCAAAGAAATGTACCTTCGGTGTCCCGGCTGGAAAATTACTCGGATTTCTTGTCTCCAGCCGAGGTATCGAAGCTAACCCAATTAAAATCCAAGCCATAGAGCAAATGAAACTGCCGAAGTGTCTTAACAATGTCCAGAAGTTCACTGGCTGTCTGGCATCCTTAAGTCGGTTTATATGTCGGATGGGAGAAAAGGCATTGCCTCTCTATCAACTAATGAAAAAGGCAGACAAGTTCGTATGGACACCATAGGCCAATGAAGCCTTCATCCAGTTAAAGAAAATGTTAGCCACTGCACCAGTGTTAGCATCGCCACTATCAAAAGAGCCAATGTTGCTCTATATATCCGCAACCAACCGAGTTGTAAGTGCAGTGGTGGTGGTAGAGCGCGACGAAGAGGGTAAGTCAGTGCAAAGTCCAGTCTATTACCTGAGCGAGGTAGTATCAGCATCAAAGCAAAACTATCCTCACTATCAAAAGATGGCATATGGTGTGTATATGTCAGCAAAGAAACTAAAGCACTATTTTGAAGAGCACCCCATAAAAGTGATATGTGAAGCCACCATATCTGAGATAATGAGCAACAAGGACGCAAGCGGCTGGATCACAAAATGGGCTATCGAGCTAGCCCCTTATGCTCCACAATACGACAGAAGAGATGCGATCAAGTCTCAGGCTATGGCCGACTTTTTCGTAGATTGGGCTGAAATGCAATATGAGCCACCGTTACCAGATTCGAACTACTGGAGAATGCATTTTGAAGGATCAAAGACAAAACCGGGTTAGGCGCCAGAGTTGTGCTTAGCTCACCCAAAAAGGACCAGCTAAAGTATGTGCTACAGATCCACTTCGCAGCATCAAACAATGTTGTAGAATATGAAACACTTGTGCATGGGCTCAAAGTGGCAAAAGAAATTGGAATACGTCGGATCCAATGCTTTGGTGACTCAGATTTGGTAGTTCAGCAAGTCTCGGGGCAATGGGATGCTTTGGATGCAAACATGGCATTGTACAGATTTCATGTGCAAAAGATATCAGGGTACTTCGAGGGATGCGAATTTCACCATGTACCCCGGCTGGAAAACGAGGCTGCCGATGTATTGTCGAAGCTTGGATCAACCCGACAAGCAATTCCACCGGGTGTAGCACTAGAACACCTCAGAAAACCATCTATCAGGCCATCCCCGGAATCCAAGTCAATTTACATCCAGGCAGATCCGGAGTCCGGAGTTGTACCCATGGACATTGATGTGGGAAGTGGTTCAGGAAACCCGGGGACTGCTTCGCAGAACCCGGGGACTGCGCAACGTGATCCGGCCGAGGTTATGTCGGTGGATCAAATGGAAATTGATGAGGATGTGTTTCCGGTGCGAGCTATACCAGCTTGGGCACTGCCCATATTTCAATTCCTGAAGGATGGAACTTTGCCCAATGAAGAGGTGCTGTCCAGGCAAATTCAGAGGCACACAAAGGCATACACGATTATCAATGTCAAACTATACAAGAGGAGTGTCACAAACGTCCTCCAACGATGTGTTGACCCAGAAGAAGGGCTTGACATTCTCTGAGATATACATCAAGGGGAATGTGGGCATCACGCCTCGTCCAGAGCCTTAGTGGCAAAAGCTTTCCGGCATGGGTTCTACTGCACAAGTGCCTTGGAACAAGCAGAAGATCTAGTAAGAAAATGCAATGGTTATCAGAGGTATGCTACCAAGACACACATGCCAATGTCGGAGCTCAAGACCATACCAATTACTTGGCCATTCGCCGTATGGTGCTTGGATATGGTTGGTCCGTTTAAACCAGCGAGAGGAAATATGACCCATATCTTGGTTATGGTTGACAAATTTACAAAATGGATTGAGGTAAAGCTGATAAGAAAGTGTGATGGAGCTATAGCCATGACATTCCTCAAGGATATCATTCTGAGATATGGCTATCCTCATAGTATCATACCAGATAATGGCACCAATTTCGCTGAAGGAGCATTTGCGCGATTCTGCCAAGATAAGAAGATCCGGCTGGACGTTGCTTCAGTAGCCCACCCCGCATCGAACGGACAAGTGGAGAGATCCAACGGATTAGTATTATCCGGGATAAAACCCCGGCTCATTGAGCCACTGCAAAGATCAGCGGGGTGCTGGATAGAAGAATTACGAGCGATACTGTGGAGTTTAAGAACACCTCTGAATCGATCAACAGGCTATACGCCATTCTTTCTGGTATATGGGGCAGAAGCTATATTACCAGCCGACATAGAGCATGATTCGCCTAGGGTCACCCAATACACAGAAGCCGAAGTGCGAGAAGCCTGGCAAAATGATGTTGATCTGCTGGAAGAAGCGAGAGAATTGGCATTGTCCAGATCTGCCATATATCAGCAAAATATCCGACGCTATCATAGTCGGAAAGTAAACTCTTGAGTCTTTCGGGAAGGTGATCTAGTACTCCGGCTGGTACAACGTACTGCTGGCATGCATAAGTTATCCCCCTCATGGGAAGGGCCATTCATTGTGAGCAAAGCATTGCACAATGACTCTTATTATCTCATCGATGCAAAACCAGAGGAGAAGAACAAGGCGGATAGGTCTAGTGAGGAATCTAAGCGTCCATGGAATGTAGCTCTACTTTGTCCGTTCTACACTTAACAAAGAAGTGTGTGTATCCGAGTCTCTCATACGTCGGTATGTATGCCGGCAATGAGTTTATCAATGAAATCTTGGCACCTCGAGCAGTAACTCGGGGACTGCCTTAATAATATATGTTATCTTCTATACTTGTTATTTATTTTTGTGTCGGCTAGCTTAAGTTGCTTCTGCCTAAGCCGGATTAGTAGTGTGTGAGCACCAAAAACTCGACTCTTCAATTTGCTGCTGTCCAACAAGATTTGGCTTCATGGCAAGCAAGAGAACAAGTTTGGAATTGCGTAGCACACGAAAAACGACTAAGGAGAAGAACGTAATCGAGCCGACGTTTGTTATTCGGACTAAATTTATGTTTACCTTGTTTTTACTATGCTGGATTATTTTGAGCTAGTCCTAAAGTTTCCAAGTATTGTTAAGTCAATTTTTGAAACTCGAACTCGTAAGTCACAAAACCGAATCAAGGTAGACACGAGCCGAGCCAGGAAATTGGAGAAACAAGAAAATGAAACTTGGGGACTACGCCCAAGTTAATCTGGAGTGAACAATTTAGTAGCAAAACATAATCAGTATGCTTAAAACATCTGCACCGGGCATACCGGGGATCTGATAAATTTGAAGGTGTTTTTTCACGCTCAAGGAGCAGCAGCAAGAGGAGGAAACTCGGTGCCAGCAGGTGGAACTCCGGCTTCAGCCTCATCATCGTCTTCATTTTCTTCAATATCTGAAGCTTCGTCCTCTTCCTCGTCTCCCGAACCATCTTCGACGTATTCGTCTTAACAGCACCAAGGAAACTTGGTCCTTCATTCCATTGATGGACGGGGGCAAACTGGATGAGGTTGTGGGCGCAAGCCTTGCGCCGGGATACCCAATCCGGGTCATCCGACCACTTTGATCCGGTGCGCAGGCGCTCGAGAAGCTTCAGATCTAACTTTTCATACCATGTGAGAACAAAGTGGAGGACAGTTTCAGCTCCGGCGCGTGCGGCGGACTCCCTCCAGAGGTCAAGCTAGGTCTCGCAATCCATTAATTTGGTAATCAGAGCAGTGGACCCCTCCGAAGTATCTTCACCAGGCTAAAGGGCACGGAAGATCCGGACTGCTGCATCTAGGAGACCCGAACCATAGTTCTTCACGATCTCGATGCGAGAGGACAAACTGACCAGCAGATCCTCCATGTCATAGGGAATGTTTTCAGAGCCAAGACCAGTTGGGGTACCCCTCTGCTGGCGGAACTTGGTAACTGCAACAATTGCAATGGCATCGCCCTCTAGGAATTTGCTTGAAAACAAGACAAGTGAAATAAGTAAAAGAGATTGACCCGGAGAGATTCATGTTGGCTGAAGGAAAAGAACTTACGTGAGATATGACTGTGGATCCGGGTCAACTCTATGGTACAATCAACACGCATCTTCCGGAGTTTTTCAAGTTCAACATTTGCCGACTCAAGCTTGATGTTGGCCTCCTTCAACAACTCTTGATCTTTGGCAAGTTGAAGGTTGTTCTCGTTCCTCGGTGAAGTCTTAGCCAGCTTTCTCCATCTCAGTCTTGTGGAGCTCCTTGAGCTTTTTCATTTCAGCCTTGAGCTTGGCAATTTCATCATCTTTGGCCCGGAGAATGGCAAGTTCGTCGTCCTTTTTATTGAGCTCGGCCCGATGTTGCCCTGCTTGTTCGAGAAAATGCAGCATCATATCAGGCACGGGCACACTATCTTCAAGGGATACTGCAACGGTGTGTTAACCCGGCAGAGCCGAGGCATAAATATCTGCCGAGGCAAGAAGAAAAGGAGAAAGAGCGCAGAAGAAGATTAACCAAAGTGACTTACCTTTTATCTGATCAAAGTTCTTCCTCATGATGGTATTCTCGGCCTCCACTCCGGCTGCGCAATCCAAATGACAAATTAATCCGGCGGGGAAAGACAAAGAAAGATGGGAAAAAAGGCAAAGAGAAAACTTACCCCTTTTTTCAAACTCAGCAAGAAGTACAGAATGTTTCGAGCGCAACGCCTTGTGTGTGTCCAAGAGGCGCTGAAACTCAGCACTCCGACGATTGGTGGTGACCTGAGAAAAGCAAAGTTGACTTAGTTATGTGCATATTCGAAGTGTACAAGATCCGGGCCATGTGGAACTTAACCCGGCTCTAGGTGTGTGCATATTCGAAGTGTACAAGATCCGGGCCAAGCGAAACTTAACCCGGCTCTAGGTGTGTGGATATTCGAAGTGTACAAGATCCGGGCCAAGCGGAACTTAACCTGGCTCTAGGTGTGTGCATATTCAAAGTATACAAGATCCGGGCCAAGCAGAACTTAACCCGGCTCTAGGTGTGTGCATATCCGAAGTTACTAAGGAGCTACGTTAGTTCTCTAAGGAGCATCCGGCCGAGTAACAACTTACTCCCCCGGAGGCTCGGGGACTAATGGATATATCTCTAAGCACTTGTGCATGCTAAAGAAAAGACAATCTAGCATACCTCCATCATCCGGCCGACAAGGTTGATAGCCTTGGCTGTTGTGTTCATTTGTGCGCTAAACTCCGCGGGCCCAAACTTCTCTAGAAGATCGTCATTGGGATTGATGAACTCCGCTTTGTTCCAGTTATTGACGTATTCGATTAGGGCCGGAGGATAGCGCTCTCCACTAAGAATGTGGGGTGCAATCAAACCCTTGGCATGGGCTTCCCTCCTTTCAACTTGGGCAGCAGCAGGGCTGGTGTGCAATGCAAGTTGCATGCTAGCTGACCCGGGGGAGGCATCCTTCTTCGGCAGGTTTTTCTTCGGAAGCATGGACACAAGCGTGCGCTGTCCAGCTTTGGTGGATGCTGCCCTGGCAGCGTCAGAACTTTTCTTGGCCTTGGGCTGCTGCTGAGAGGCTAAGGTTTGAGCTGCGGATTTGGACTTGGGTGCAACCTTGGTGCTAGCTGGGTCTTATCGCCGAGTCTTGGAAGACTCAGATGAGGCGGAAGGAGTTGGTGCTGCTGCTGGTACTTGTGGTGCTGCTGTTGGTGCTGGCGCTGGTGCTTGTGCCGGTGCTGGTCTTGGCGGTGGTGTTGTTGGTACCTCGAAGGTGGCATGTTGCGGCTGAGCCGATGAGGAGCTGGGAGCATCCGCTGCCTCGGTAGAGCCACTTCCCCCTTCTCCAAGGTTGCCCTCCTCTGGACGAGGTGGGCTAGAACCCGGAGCAGCCACTGAACCCTCCTGAATGGGGCTCAGCGGGCGTGTATCGTCGCCACGAGGGGGAGATGGGCTGTGCCGGAAGGAAGAGGAGATGCTGGAGCCGCTCTGAGGAACCTCCACCGTAGCCCTGCCGAATCAAACGACGAATAATAAGTTATAACAAAAGAAAGGCATATGGATAAAAAGCACGAAGCAGAGAATTGGACGAAGAAAAAAGTGACTTACTCATCAGAAGTCAAAGGCTACTTCTTTCGCCTCTTGGTTGTTTTAGGAGGTCCGGAAGAAGCATCGGAAGTGGCAGCCTGTTTCTTAGACGCGGCTGGGTCCGGCTCACCCGTGGTGAGAGGAGGATCTTCATGGATCTGCCCAGCCGGGTTAGCTGAAGCCGGAAAGGCGCAAGAAATGGGTACAGCGTCAAATGCCTCCATCACCTCAACATCGGAATCATCTTCATCATCAGGCCAATCCCTTAAGGAAGAGAAGTTACCAGTGGGTCGCTTGGTAGCATCAGGGAATGGCAGGAACATTTCCTGATCCGGCTCCTCCTCGTCCGAGATAAGTCGATCCTTTTCCCATTTAAGGGAAGGCTCGGTGCCATCTTCGAGGGTTTGCTGAAGAAACAACTAAGAAAGAAATGCAAAAGGATCAAATAAACAACATACTCCTACATAGGATATAACTCGGAATAAGATTGAATCGCGAGATTTACCGTAGGAGGAGGCTTGTCCCGGCAATAATGCTCCAATCCCCACTCCCAATCAGCGAAGAAGTCCTTGTCGGTCATAAAAAGGGCCTTGACCCGGTGGAATATCTCGGTGTTGTTTAGTTCAAAGGAAGAAGTCCGATTGGGGTCAAGTCGCCAGATCATGTGGCAAAGCTTGTGTGTGCGCTTGTAGAGAGGGATGATCCGGCTTCGGACGAAAGTGATCATCACGTCCTCGTTGCGCAGCCCCAAATCCTTCAGCTCCTTGAACCGCTTGTTGACTTGATTCGCCAAGACAGTGGGTTTCTTGGAAACCCGATCCCACAAATCCGGATTAGGAGGACCCGGAGCATAGGGGCGCAGCCGGATCAGATCCTCATCCGTGCCATTTCTGACATAGAAGAAGGTTCGGGCCCAGCCCTTGCAGGAGTCAAGCCCCGTGACTCGGGGGAAGACGGATAGTTTTCGAGGAGAGATGGAGGCGGCACTGAATTGAGTCAGATGTTTGTCCTCTGGGCCAAGTATCTTATTCGGAATCACGTTCCTTCACAGACCGAAGAACCGGATCCAGAGCTCTTTGGTGGGCCACAGGCCGACATATCCTTCTATGGTGGAGGCAAATGAAGAAAGGGACGTAATGGCATTCGCCGGGAGATGGTGTGGTTGGAGTTTGTAGATATTGAGGAAGTCATGGAAGAAGTCGCTCACGGGCAGGCCGAAGCCGCGCTGAAAGTGAGAGAGGAAGACGACGAACTCACCCAGATTGGGTGAGGGAGCGAGCTCCTCGGAGGCGAGGCAGACAATCACGCCCTCAGGGATGCGGTGGGTGCGGTAGAGCTAGTCCAGGTCGTCCTAGCACACCCAGGAACTGGCCCAGGCACCGTGCTCCATGTTTTCCGCCCCCTCCTCCATCTCTTCTTCAGCAAAGGAGAGCTCCTCTTCGGTCATCTCTAGGTCACTGTCCTCACCGGCCCTATCGGAGGTGGGGGGTAGAGACTTGGACTAGCATGGACCCATGACGGTGGAGCAGCGCATGAGCGGCAGCGAGGCAGGTGCAAAAAGGCACGGCGCGGCGGCGGCGCGGCTAAGCAGATGCGATGGCGGCGGCGCCGTCGCTAGGAAGAAGAAGAGACAGTGAGGCAGAGGGGCGTGAGAAGGGGAAAATGGCCAAGGGGCGCGCCCCTTCCCTATTTAACCACGCCCCAGTGGTGGGAAGTGGGATCGTGTTGCGTGTTGAGGCCACACGATGTGGCCGTGTATCACCTGGGTCAGCCATCAAAGGCAAGCCACAGGAAGGGCCACAGGGCACAGTGGATCCCACGACGCGACATGGTGATACAGTTAACGAGGAGGTAGTCGCGACGCGACGTGTGCAACAGTAACACCTGACAATAAGTGCAGTAACTGGCGCGGGGCCCTTAAAATGAGGCAAGATAATGATTACCCTCCACGTGGGACGTGGGGAAGCATACGAGAGAAGAAAGGATAACCCAGAAAACTAAAGGGTGACCCGGCCAGCGAGTGAAAACTCGAAATGTGCCAAGGGAAAGGTAGCCCATGAAATCCGGGCTATGAGGTAACTCGGAAAAGGGAGCAAAAGGCTCGGTAAATTGAACCTGCTGTGGCCTTAGCAGCTGAAGTTGCTAAGACCGCACCAGCTTCAGGGACTAATGTTGGGGGAATACCCCCGGGTAGGGTCACGCTGGGGTATAAAGGCCGAGTTAGCCGAGGTACGGCAAGGTCAAAGCAAATGCAGGCCGAGTCACCTCAAGGCAGGCCAAATCACGGTGTAACCCAGACCGGAGGATGTCCGCCTAACTGAGTCCCGGCCGACGTATGTCGTATGCCGGCAGGAATTTTGTAACTTGTATGCAGGTACCCGCGGGGCCGGATTAACCAGGCATACTCCGGGTTATATCAGGCTTGCAAGAGAAGGAAGGTATCTCGCTGGTCAAAAGGTGGGCACTGTACGCTGGAGCATGAGCGAAGCGGACAGAGGGAAGGACCACCGAGGCGAGGCCAACAAGGGTGACACGCCCTGTGTCGGATGACGTTGGCGCCGTAGAGGCTTACGTAGTCTCTGCATGGCTTACGATGGCAAAAGGTGACCTGGTCGGTTTGCTATTTTGGGAAGAGGCATATTCCTAGGAATATGCCTCCACGTATGCCCTAATTGGAGACCTAGCCTCCCATTTATAAGGAGCGCTAGGGCCTCTGTAGAAGGGGTGGGCATTTGAGTAGTTGGTTTCTGGGAGATAGGTAGTGGTGAGAGTAAGAGAGCTCTTTCTTCCTCCTCTCCCCAATACAGCTCTAGGAGCATTTGTAAACCTTGTGAACCTAGTGAATACAAAGCTTCCGCGTGTGGAATCACCACACTATCCCTCCCTGGATTCCTCTAGTGCATATTGGCCCTACCTTTAGCCTATCCATGGCATCTGCCGTGACACCACCACGACAAAAGCGTTCCCCATGATAGCATGGTTCTGCTAATTCGCAACTTACAAAGCGCAAGCATATACTCAGCATAGATGGGCACAATGGTTCAAGTTTATTAAATGCAAGAAAGTAAAGTGTGCCATCAAGTTCGTGAGAGCTTTAATCACTAATTTTCACATAACAAGTTTAATTTGGAAGGTAGATAAAAACATGAATTTACTTGGAATAGCAATAATGCTAATAGGTAGGTATGGTGGACACAAATGGCATGGGTTTGGTTTAAGGAATGGATGCACGAGAAGAATTCCCTCTCAGTACAGGTTTTTGGCTAGCAAGGCTGGGTAGCAAGTACAAGAGTTGAAGGAAACAAACAAACATACAAGTGATAAAGACAAAAATGCAATCTTCCTTGGAAGCACAAAAGATCTTAACTAGATAATACTAAACTTATGAGCAAATCAGGAAAGAAAGATGATGAAATTATATTTCTTTAAGAGTACTTTTATCTTTTTCATTCAACTCTCAAAAATAGTGTTGCTACTGACCAAGCCAGGTTTGCCAAAACCAACTAAATTAACTCAATGATCCCAAAGTGATACCAGTACTAACAACAGGATCAATCATATAACCATGAATTGAAAACTAATATGAGATATGCAAAAGAGTAAATGATAGAACTTCTCATTAATAATCCATAACGGCAACTCACACCAAGGGATATGCATCTAACAAGAGAGGGGACACTTCCATAATGCAAACCATCCTACATGATAACTTCTCTATTCATGATATGACTCTACTAAAAAGGTAAAAAGATAGAAGATAGTGATATGATACCGCGGCACTCCCCCAAGCTTGGAACAAATCAAGGGGATGCCAAACCTGATGATGAATTACTCCTTCGATGGTGGTGGTATTCTCTTGATGAGCTCTTTGATCAGTTTCCCCAAATCCTCGATCTCAAAGGTGAGATTGCGAATAAGCTGCGAGTTTTGCTCAATGTGGCTCATGATCATGTCGGGTTGCGAATTCCAGCTCTTGTGATTCTTTCCCCACTCTTCCTCCTTGAAGTCTTCTTTTCCTGCATGGCTAGAACGAGGCAAATCCCAATTGGAGGGTAATTTCTCCTTGGGCATATTCTGGTATTGATGCTCATGGATAAGGGTATGGAAAGGATTCTTGGTGTGTGGGGGAAGTGACCAGGGATCTGAACGATGATGAGGAGGCTTCCCTCCAATTGTCATAGTCCTGGCAGCGTTTGCCACCACTCCAATGCTTGCAATGGTAGTGCCAGTGTGCTTTGCCTCCTCTTCATCTTCACACTTGATCTCCTTCTCCTGCCCGGGGTCTTGGAGATCCTCCTCCATAGGCTCCTTCCCCTTATCCTTGGCGGACACCATTGTGCTTCTAAATTTTCAAGAATAGTTCCTGGCAGAAATAGATCGAAACAAAAACACGACAAGAACACGATATACGAACCTCGGGAGATCCGGGGGGTTATATATTACGAAGTTTTACAACAAAAGGAAGGTACTGGGAGAAAACTAGTCGAAGGCGGAGTCCGGAGTGGCCTCACCACCTGGTGGCGCGGCCAGGGGTGGGCCCGATTCTAGAAGGTTTTGGAATGTTCTGGAAGGTTGTAGAAGATTTCTTGGAGTTTGCTTGAAAACCAAGAAATGATCAAGGAGTCTTTGTGGGGCAAGACACGGATTCGTGGGGGAGGAGGATTCCTCCCCCCCTCCCAATCCGCCGGTCAAGGAGGGAGGGGAGTCCTACTAGGACTCCCCTCCCATGGCGCCTCCCTCCTTTAAATAGAAGGGAGGGGGCGCCACCCCCTACCACTCTCCCATAACAAACCCTAGCCGCCGCCTCTCTCCTCCTCCTTCGCTCTGCTCCGGCTTAGGCGAAGCCTTGCAGAAATCTCTACTCCACCACCACCACACCGTCGTGCTGCTGGGATTCCGTGGAGAAGATCTACTACCTCCGCTGCTCGCTGGAACAGGGAGAGGAAGGTCTGCTTCGACTCCGCACGTGTGACCGACTTCGGAAGCGCTGCCGGAACGCGGCGCCGGAAGGATCATCCACACGATCTTGAGATCGGCAAGTGATCGACTACATCAACCATGAGATCCAATCTCGTAACGCTTTCGGATCTACGAGGGTTAGTACATATCTATCTCGTTGCACATGTCTAATAGATTAGATCTTCGCTTTTATCTAGATTAGATCTGGGTTTTGTTCGTTCTTGCGGTAGAAATTTTTGTTTTCCATGCTACGAACCCATCAGTGGTATTAGAGCCGTGTCTATGCGTAGATCTGTTGCACGAGTAGAACACAATGGTTTTGTGGGCGTTGGTGCTCGTGCCGTCTTTTGCTTTGTGTACTTTGCATCTTGCGGTATGGTGGGATGAAGCGGCTCGGGCTAACCTTACATGTCATCGCACATGAGACTTGCTCCATAGTTGACGTGCAACTCGTATTGCACAAGTGGCTTTGCGGGTGTCTGTCTCTCCCATCATAGTATAGATCCAATCTACACTTTGCACTTGATAGCACCTGTATCAACGTTGTGGTTCAGTTTCGTAGGTAAGATCCGTTCTTATTCGAAAGCCCCAAACCACGTAAAACATGCAAAGAAAATTAGAGGCGTCTAACTTGTTTTTGTAGGGGTTTTGTGATGTGATATGGCCGTCATGTGATTGTGATTATATTTGATGTATGCAATGATCCTTGTTGTAATATGGCAACCGGCAGGAGCCTAATGGTTGTCTTTAATTCTGTTAAGACCTGCGTGTCTATTCATCTTGTAATAGCTTTATTCCAAGTAGTTGTAATAGTTGCTAGTGATGATGGACAACCATGAAGCGGCGCCACTGACCTTGACGCAATGCTGGTGATGATGGAGATCATGTCCGTGCTTTGGAGATGGAGATCAAAGGCATAAGAAGAAAGGGCCATATCATATCACACTAATTATGAATTGCCTGTGATGTTAATCCTTTATGCATCTTGTATTGCTTAGATCGCGACGGTAGCATTATAAGATGATCCCTCTCACTAAATATCAAGTAATAAAGTGTTCGTCCTTAGTAGGCACCGTTGCTAAGACTCGTCGTTTCGAAGCATCTCGTGATGATTGGGTGTGATAGATTCTACGTGTGCATACGACGGGTGCAAGCCAGATTTGCACATGCGGATACTAAGGTTAACCTTGACGAGCCTAGCATGTACATACATGGTCTCGGAACACGGAATACCGAAAGGTAAAGCATGAGTCATATGGATGATATGATGAACATGTTGATTGTTCGCCTTTAAAGCTACATCATCTCACGTGATGGTCGGACTTGGTGTAGTGGATTTGGTTCGTGTAATCACTAAAACAACTCGAGGGATGTTGTTTTTAGTGGGAGTTCTTTTGTAATTTGGATTAGTCAAACTCAATTTATCATAAACACAATCAAAGTGAATTTGCATAGTTTGTTGTAGTCATTGGCATCCGTTCACCACCTTACGCTTAGTTATAGTTGAGATAGTAGAACTATAGAAATTCTGGATATTTTCTTTACGAACTGGTATCGTATTGTTTTGAGTGTCAATCTAAAGTTTAAAAGTCATATTGCAAACTTTCAGCAAACTCCGTTTACTCTGTGAAGTTTAATAAACAGTATTAAATCAAGAGTAACAATTCCAGTGTTAGTATCTAATGTATCATGTTTGCCTCCATGATTCTTGATACTCAAAAGATTGTTTTTAATATCAAGTTTATCTAAGAGCTGAAAGCAATGTTTCAGAAACCATCATATGTGAAAGGTATTGCGATATCTAAAACAATGTGTTGGTTACAACATGATAGAGTATATGTCCTCATATTTGATGAGAATTTGTGAAGGTTGGAGACGCTAGTCGTCCTAATCCTCCAAAAGTTTTTGGAAAAGAAACATTATACTCGCAATTCACCTTTATAAGCTATAGCAGCTTGATCATGAAAATTGTCATGATAAGGATGAATAGAAGATGTAAGTAAAATGTTTACTACACTAAAATATTACTAAAGAATGGAATTTTGAAAGAATGCCAAACAATTGATGAAGGTGATCCACTTCAAAGTGCAAGTTCAAAGGTATTAGTAGTTGACTATACACACTTTGTACTACGTGTCATGTGAATGACACCACTATTGATGTTGATAGATTCTTTTAAAATAAAAGGAATTGTTGAAAGAGAATCTATAAAATATTTGGTATAAAAGAAAAGATTGGAGATATCCAACTTAGGTATATAGAAGATACATGTTATGGCTGTATTCCTTGGTTGTTAAACAATGTGGTTCTGCGGTATTGGATACCGAATTGGTTGGTATTAAGTGTCATACAGGACAACACAATTCATGAACTGCAATGGCCTAAGTAACTAGCAAGAGAATATGTGATGATGTTCATCGAAAACAAACAAAGGGTTGTTGTGTTGCTCGTTAACATCAAAGCTTACCTTCAAGATTTGTTTTAATAATTGTTATTTTGATCAGGTATTATGACGACAAAAGGTTGTTCAAATAATTACCGTATCCCATAAAAGATGGATGATTTACAAATCTCGTTGGAGAAATCACATCCATAAAACTAATGCTAAAATGTCAAAGACAATTGATTGAAAGATCACTTATGAAGTGACATTGCTGTTTAAATTATATTGGAAAGAATACATGAAGAAACTCCATGTTGATGGATTTTTGGAGTCTTTGATTTTGATCAAATGACGCTTGTGATACTTTCCTGGAGATAATTAAAACTCCGTTCGTAGGCCAAAAGAGGAACGAACGACTAACTGATTGGAATTTGTACATATTGATGTATATAGTCCATTATGTGTAGTCGTGGGCGATGGATTTCAACTTCATATGCTTCCTCCGAAGATTTGAGTGAGTATATGTATATACTTACTCAATAAGGAAGAAGTATGAAACATTTGAAAATGTTCAAAGACTTTCAAGATGAAGTGGAAAATCATTGTAACAAGAAAATAAAAAGTTTATGATTGGATCATAAAGAAAGATGTTTGAGTTACAAGTTTAGCAAAACACCTAAGATTTGAGGAATCGTTCCATGGATTTGCATTTCCCAAAACACCATAGGAGTATGGAGTGTTCAAGATATGTAATGAAACCTTGTTTGACATGATAAGATCAAAGGTGTCTTTTATAAAACTGCCATTATATTTTAAAAGATTAAAGCTTTAGTGACTACCGCTTTTACACTGAAAAGAGCTCCATCGCGATCTGTTGAAATGACACCATATAAGTCATGGTTTGGGATAAAACCCAGGTTGTCCTTTCTTAAATTTTTGGTATGATAGGCATAAGTAAAGTGTTTACAACCAAAGTCGGATGAGCATGTCTTTGTAGGTTATTTCGAATAACCATTGGGTATTCCTCCATAACACCGAAGACAAAAGTGTTTTTTGCTTAGAATGTCAAGTTTCTTGAGAAGGAATTTTGGTGAAAAGTTAAGTGGGAGGACAATAGAACTTTGACAAGGTTGTTGAACCTTGGCTAATATGTGCTGAGTTGCGCAACATCGGTAAGTGTCCCGGAGGCAGCAACAATGCTCATGGCTCACGTGCCTCAAAGGTTGTGTTCACGGAGATCTAAGTTCCTATTGAACCAAGTAGGTCAGGTAAGTAATCAAATGCCAAGATTTGAGAGTTAAATCATTGTTGTTTGACAATGATGAACCGACTACATGCAAATAATCAATGATGGGCCCTAACTTCGTTAAGTGGCTTTAAGCCATAAAATCCGTGATAATTCCATACCCGAGAAATCAAGCTTTGAATTTGAAAGACCCTCTAGAAAGGTGCAAGACCTTACAGTCATATATGGATCTATAAAGAAATAGACATGGATGTTTCACATCTATGAAATAGTCGACATGTCGAAAAGAGTTTACGACAATGTTCAAGGAATTGACTATGATAAGATTTGATCTTTCATAGCAATATTTAGTCTAGACGGATTAATGTAGCAACCACTACATATATTTTGGTATATGGTAGTTGAATAAACAAAACAAGTTCTTCTAATAGAATGGTTACCTAGGACGTGTACATGACACGATCCAAAGGGTTTTGTTAATTCAAAGGATGCTAAAAGAGTATGCAAAACTTCAATGGTTGAAGTGAGCATCGCGGAGTTGGAATCTTCACCATGGTGAAACCGTTAAAAGGTTTAATTTCATCAGAGACGATGAAGATGCTTGCATTTTTGCAAGAAATTAAGTGGTAGCGCTAAGACATGTTTCTAATACATTATGTGAAAGACATATCGTTGATTAGAAATGATGTATCTTTTATTGACACAGGTTAAGAATTTCATTTCGATGAAAGACTTAGGCATAACCCAAGAATTAGGCATCAATGTCTATATGGATAGATTGAGGCGCTAATATGGTTTTGCCAAATGTACATAGATAAGATGTTGAATGAGTTCAATATGGAAACAACAAGAAAGGTTCTTGATGCACGGAAAGGACTGAATCAAGATTCAAGTGTGTTGACACGCGATTCAAGTGTTTTGACACTTGGTGAAATCACAAGAATTTTTTGATCAATCATTCTTTGAGATGTACACATCCAAATATGTCCTATGCTCTAAATGTTATGAGCATATACCAGAATGACTCATAAGATGATCATTGGACAATAGTAGGGATATTCCTATGATCTTTGGAAGAACTAAGAATATATTACTTATATAGTGGTGACAAATAGTTCATTGTAAATTGTTACATTGATACTAGTTTTGTCACAAATTAAGTTTATCTCAATTTAAACTATGGGTGGCACAATGTAATGGAAAGGAAGTTCCATAACGGATTTGGTTGAGTACCAAAGTTAAAACATTGCGACAGATACTACAACAAAAGGCTAAGTATATGACTGCTATTGTAGCAGCAAATGAGGGCATTTGCGTCAAGTAGTTTGTTATCAAACTAGGTGTGGTTCATAGCAGGATAATACTATGAAGATACATTGTATGACAATTGTATCAACATGATTTAATCCCAAGGAACTAAAGGTCTCACCAAAGGACCAAATTTATACAATGCCATCTCATTGGAGAATGCGTAATGCGTAGAAATGCAAGGACATGCAAATACACACGGACCTGGAAGTGTCAGATCCGAAGATTATGTTTACCACTAGCAATAGTGTCTATACAACACCAGAAAGCCATAGGTGTTGAATGCACAAATTTTTAACTAGATTATTGACTCTAGTGCAAGTGGGAGACTGTTGGAGATATGCCCAAGAGGCAATAATAAAGTGGTTATTATTATATCTTTATGTTTATGATAAATGTTTACATCCCATGCTATAATTGTATTAACAGGAAACATTAATACTTGTGTGTTTTGTAAACATAAAAGAGTCCCTAGTAAGCCACTTGTTAAGCTAGCTTGTTGATTAATGGATGATCATGGTTTCCTGATCATGGACATTGGATGCCATTAATAACAAGGTTATATCATTAGGAGAATGATGTGATGGACACACACCCATAGTAAGCGTAGCATAAGATCAAGTCATTAAGTTTGTATTGCTGTAAGCTTTCAAATGCATAGTAACCTAATCCTTCGACCATGAGGTTATGTTAATCACCATCACCGGATGGGTACTTTAATGACATCAAACACCGCTTCATAACTGGGTGGTTATAAAGGTGTCATTGGGTATTCTGAAAGTATGTGTTGAAGCGCATGGACCAAGATTGGGATTTGTCCATCCATATGACGGATAGATATGCTCTAGGCCCTCTCGGTGGAATGTCATCTAGTTAGCTTGCAAGCATGTGACTAGGTCACAAGGGATGACATAACATGGAACAAGTAAAGAGTACTTATCAGTAACGAGGAAGAACTAGGTATGGAGATACCGACGATCAAACCTCGGATAAGTAGAATATTGCGTGACAAAGGGAATTGGTTTCGTATGTTAATGGTTCTATCGATCACGAAGTCATCGTTGAGTATGTGGGAGCCGTTATGGATCTCCAGATCCCGCTGATGGTTATTGATCGGAGAGGTGTCTCCATCATGTCTGCATATTCACGAACCGTAGGGTGACACACTTAAGGTTTTAAGTTGTTTTAAGTAGATATGGAATATGCGTTGGAGACCGAATGTTGTTCGGAGTCTCGGATTGGATCCGGGACATCACGAGGAGATCCGGAATTGTCCGGAGAATAGGATTCATATATTGGGGATCATTTTCTAAGTTAGGAAATGTTTCGGAGTGTTTGTATGGAGATTGTAGAAGGTTTCAGAATGTTCTGTAAGGTTCTAGAAGATTTCTTGGAGTTTGCTTGAAAACCAAGAAAGGATCAAGGAGTCTTTGTGGGGCAAGATACGGATTCGTGGGGGAGGAGGATTCCTCCCCCTCCCAATCCGCCGGTCAAGGAGGGAGGGGAGTCCTACTAGGACTCCCCCTCCCATGGCGCCTCCCTCCTTTAAATAGAAGGGAGGGGGCGCCACCCCTACCACTCTCCCATAACAAACCCTAGCCGCCACCTCTCTCGCCTCCTCCTTCGCTCTGCTCCGGCTTAGGCGAAGCCCTGCAGAAATCTCTACTCCACCACCACCACCACACCGTCGTGCTGCTGGGATTCCGTGGAGAAGATCTACTACCTCCGCTGCTCGCTGGAACAGGGAGAGGAAGGTCTGCTTTGACTTCGCACGTGTGACCGACTTCGGAAGCACTGCCGGAACGCGGCGCCGGAAGGATCGTCCACATGATCTTGAGATCGGCAAGTGATCGACTACATCAACCCCGAGATCTAATCTCGTAACGCTTTCGGATCTACGAGGGTTAGTACAGATCTATCTCGTTGCACATATCTAATAGATTAGATCTTGGCTTTTATCTAGATTAGATCTGGGTTTTGTTCGTTCTTGCGGTAGAAATTTTTTGTTTTCCATGCTACGAACCCATCACTTCAATGTAAGAAGCAAAAGCCTTAAAATAAGTTGCAATAGCTTGAGATTCTAGACCATAAGCATTTTTAATATTTTGAAAGTCATCAGTTCCCATAAAAGATTCAATGCATTCATAATCATAATTTATACCTGACTTTCTTCCTTTGTCATTCTCCCAAGCTTCAGCATTATCTTTAATACGGTCCAGAAGATCCCATTTAGCTTCTTCTTCCATGCGAGTGAAAGATCCAGCACAAGAAGCATCCAATAAATCCTTATCATGAAGAGAAAGCCTTGCATAAAAGTTATTGATAATAATATTGTGAGGGAGCTCATGAATGGGACATTTGAGCATTAGTAACTTTAATCTCCCCCAAGCTTGAGCTGTACTCTCTCCATCAAGAGGCCAAAAGTTATATATTTGATTCCGATCTTTATGAATCTCACTTGGAGGATAAAACTTTGAATAAAAGAGAGGCACTATTTCCTCCCATTCAAGAGCATGCCCATTCTTCAGCAGCTTATACCATTCCTCAGCTCTTCCTTTCAATGACAATGAGAATAACTTCTTCTTAACTTGTTCTATAGTAATACCTACACACTTGAACAACCCGCATAATTCATGTAAAAAGAGCAAATGATCACCGGGATGGATAGTTCCATCCCCAACATAGTAGTTATCCATAACACGATCAATAATTATTGTAGGTATTTTAAAAGTATCACTCTCAGCAGGTGGTGGTTCATCTACTACCTTAGCGGTGGCAGTAGCATTACCAAATAAGAAACTCAGCGAATTATCCATAACAAAAATAAAGCAACTAACAGAAGTAAATAATACTCATAGTAGAAGTTTCCTTTACCAGTTCCACTCTCCAATAGCGCTTCACTCCCCGGCAACGACGCCAGAAAATAGTCTTGACCCATAAGTATAGGGGGTGTATCGTAGTATTTTCGATAAGTAAGAGTGTCGAACCCAACGAGGAGCAGAAGATGCTAGCTAGTGGTATGGATCAGGAATTCTCTACAAATACTTAGCAAACGGATTTTTAGGGGTTTTTGATAATGCAAGCAAAATAAAGGACGAGTAAATAAAAGACAGTAGGAATAAATGCAGCAAGTGGCCCAATCCTTTATGTAGCAAAGGACAAGCCGGTTGTATTACTTAAGATGACCAAACGTTCTCGAGGATACATGGGAGGACTGTCAAGTGCTTTCGCTTCATATAGTTGATTAATCTTCTTTACCTTGCTAAGTGTTGTGTGGGTGAACCTGTGCTAATGTACTGACCTTCCTAGGACTAATACATACTTGTGATTATACCCCTTGCAAACATTCGTAAGTACAAGAAAGTAATTAAGGTAGAAACCTAACCATAGCTTTAAACTCTAAGACCCTGACGTCCCTTGTGCAATGGTTTCCTAATGGGGGTTCAGGTTTCTGTCACTCCGGCAACCCCTACGATTAGTAGCCAAATATACAATGCATTCCCCTAGGCCCATATAGGTGAAGTGTCATGTAGTCGACGTTCACATGACACCACTAGAAGAAGTACACCACAACTTAAGTATCAAACTATTGAATCTTTCTCAACACAACTCCACTACTAACAACATGACTTTCCCCATGTCCTCAAGAACAAAAAGAACTACTCACAAGACATCATATGGATCATGATCAGAGATGGAATAATGATGTATAACAATCTGAACATAAACAATAATTCAATGTTTCACTCAATAGCATCAACTACAATGAGTAATCAACAGCAGGAAAGTTTCCCCTAAGAACTATGCAAGATTCAACCCAATTGTTACAGTAATATGGAGATGGTGATGATGGTGCTGATGGTGATGATGGTGGTGGTGATGATGATGATGATCCCGATGAAGTCTAGCTTGATGGTGGTGTTGATGGTTGATGAACCTATTATAGCAAATTTGAAAGACTTTGTTACTAAATATGAAGAAGAGGGACACCCTTTCCTTTGTAAGGATACCTCTAATATTGTTTCACAAAGTAGTGTTATGAGAGCTAGTATTCCTGTGTTTTCTATTAGAATAAGTGATCATTGTGACGATGGTCCTTGTGATAGTTATATTGTTAAGTTTATGCATGATACTGAAAGTTACTATAAGAGAGGGAAAAGTGTTCTTATGTATCTCAATAATATCAAGTTTCCTCGTTTTATGCAGAAAGTTTTTATGTTGCACTTCTTTTGCCTTCCTGTGCTAGTAGCCTCTGGTTTCAACAACTTGTTTGTTTACAAAATTCCCTTGCATAGGAAGTGGTTTAGACGTAAACGTGTGTATTTTTGCTTCTTAATGCTCTCTTTCACTTCAATTCATATTCCTGTGTGAGCATCTTTGAAATTATCATGCCCATCTTAATGACTATAAAGAATCCGATTTTTTTGAAGACCTTCTGTTGCTCAAATCGAAACGTGTTGAACTAACGAAAGTTAGCTAACAACCTGGGGGATTTATTCAGAAAATTACTGCTCAATGGGACATACAGAGATTTTTCACGAATTTTTACAGTGAAGCACAAAAATCTGTTTCGGGACAGCACTTCCCCAAATCTTACTTCCCTCTCATTAGAGGTTATTCTTGGCACAAAAATCAGATAAAAAAAAGATAAGGAGCGGTTATTAAACAGGTAATAACTACCAAGACTCATATAAAACTTTTGGGTTATCTCCCAATAAGTACTTTTCTTTAACGCCTTTAAGTTAGACATGCTATTTTCAATGATACTCACATAAGAAATATGAATCGAAGTAAAAGAGAGCATCAAGAAGCAAATTCAAAACACATTTAAGTCTAACCCACTTCCTATGCATAGGAATCTTGTAAAGAAACAAGTCATGAAAGCACAAAGCAACAAGCATAGGAAAGCAAAACAAGTGCAACTTCAAAGTTTTCAACATAAAGAGGGGAAACTTAATATTATTGAGATACATAAAACCATGTTTCCCTCTATCATAATAACTTTCAGTAGCATCATGAATAAAATTAACAATATAACTATCACATAGAACATTCTTATCATGAGCCACATGCATAAAAGAATTAATGCTCTCCACATAAACATAGTCATTCTTATTAATTGTAGTGGGAGCAAATTCAACAAAATAGCTATCATTATTATTCTCATCACAATAATCATCAAATATAGGAGGCATATTGCAATCATAATTAATTTTCTCCTCAATAGTAGGTGGACTAAAAATATCATATTCATCATTGTAATCATCATATATTGGAGGTTTGGTATCATCATAAGCAATAGAATAGCTATCTTCCAAAGCTGGGGAACTAAAAAGATCATTTTCATAAAAACTAGCTTCCCCAAGCTTAGACTTTTCCATAGCATTAGCAATAATGGTGTTCAAAGAATTCATACTAATAACATTGCTATTAGCACGCAAATAAAGTTCCATAGGGTTTTAATTTTCTCTTCAAACACTTCATGTCCTAACTCAAGATAAATACTATAAAGTTCTCTAATTTTGTTGTTGTTTTCCATTAAGCCTAACTAGTGAAAATAAAAACAAGAAACAAAAATATATAATTGCAGAATTTAAAGGAAATAACTTCGAGCACTCACACACCAGCAACAGTACTAGAAGATAGCTTAGTAGTCAGAGGATGTGAGTACCTTTTACCTTACCTCCCCGGCAATGGCGCCAGAAAATAGCTGCTGGCGCGTGGTTGACGTGGGAGCTTCTTCTTCTTTTAGTCCCCGGCAACGACGCTAGAAAATAGCTTGATGTCTATGCACTTCTATTCTTCTAGATAATTGTTGGGCCTCCAAGTGCAGAGGTTTGTAGAACAGCAGCAAGTTTTCCCTTAAGTGTATCAGCCAAGGCTTGTCGAACTCAGGGAGGAAGTGGTCAAAGGTATCCCTCTCAAGCAACCCTGCAATCAATATAGAAGAAGTCTCTTGTGTCCCAAACACACCCAATACACTTGTCAAGTGTATATGTGCACTAGTTCGGTGAAGAGATAGTGAAGTACAAGTGGTATGGATATAAGAGAATGATGCTAGAAAATAACTTGATGGCGTGGAAGAGACTAAAGACAAACTGAAATAAAGATGGCAACAAGCAAACATGTAACAAATCTAGTTGCAAATGGTGTTTCAATGCTTAGAAACAAGGCCTAGGGATCATACTTTCACTAGTGAACACTCTCATATAAATATATTGTCTTCATGATACTACCCTGAACTACTCTCCGGTTGGACACTCTAATCCATGGTAGGGCTATAACAGCACACCTCAAAGTAAGCCTTTCCCATCTAGATAACCCCACACTATCACCTTGAGCACTAGATGGTTCCAACAAACACCACAATTTCATAAAGACATCCAACTCCAAATATAACTCATAACAAGTATTTGTAATCTCTAGCCTAAGTGCCACCATGGTGTGCACGCTGTCACTTTCACACACATGGGGGGAGCAGAGATCTATTAAAGCACTTGAGTAGCAAGGTAGATCTACTTGATTACAAAGCTCATGATCACAATATGATCATGCATAGAGAGAGAGGTGAACACATAGCTACCGGTAGAACCCTTAGCCTCGAGGAAGAACTACTCCCTCATCATCATGGGAATCAACAACAGTAATGGAGATGGTGGTGGAGATCGATGGAGATGGCTCCGGAGGCACTTCCCTGTCCTGGCAGGGTGCTAGAACAGAGCTTATGTCCCCCGAATCTCCCCTTCGGTGCCGGCGGTGCTGCGGAACTTTTCATGGATTTTTGATTGACAATTTAGGGTTTTTGCATCGGGAGGATTTTATAGGCGAAGTGGCAAGGGTCGGTGGCTGGCCAGGGGGCCCACACCATGCCCTGGCGCGGCCAGGGGGACCCGCGCCTAGGGGTGGTGTGGCCACCTTGTGGCCCTCCTTCGTCTCTGCTTCTGGCTCCATGAGTCTTCCGGGAAAATAATGACTTTGGATTTTGTCCGGTCCAATTCCGAGAATATTCAGTTTCTGGAACCAAAAACCGAAGAAAACAGGCAACTGGCACTGTGGCATCTTGTTAATAGGTTAGTCCCAGAAAGTGTATAAAAATACTCCAAAGTGTGGACAAAACATAAGAAAGTAGATAAAAACCAAGCATGGAACATCAAAAATTATAGATACGTTAGAAACGTATCACAATCCTGCAATCAAGATACAAGAAGTATCTTGTGTCCCCAACACACCCAATACACTTGTCAGGAGTATAGGTTCACTAGTTCGGCAAAGAGATAGTGAAATACAAGTAATATGGATGATTATAAGTGGTAATTACAATCTGAAATAAGAGTGGCAACAAGCAAACATGTAACAGGACTGATTGTAAACGGTGTTTCAATGCTTCGAAACAATTCCTAGGGATCATACTTTCACTAGTGGACACTCTCATATAAATATCTTCTCTTCATTATGCTACCCTGAACTACTCTCCGGCTGGACGATGTAGGGCTATAACAGCACACCTTAAAGTTCACATTCCCCATCTAGATAACCCCTCACTGTCACCTTGAGCGCTAGATGGTTCCAACAAACACCACAATCTCATAGAGACATCCAACTCAAATTATACTCATGATAAGTCTTTCTGTAACCTTAGCCTAAGTGCCACACGGTGTGCACACTGTCAACTTCACACACGTGGGGATAAGTAGAGATTAATTAAAGCACTTGAGTAGCAAAATAGATCTACTTATTCAACTAGATTACAAAGCTCATGATCTCAATAAGATCACGCATAGAGAGAGATGAACACATATCTACTGGTAGAGCCCTTAGCCTCGAGAGAGAACTACTCCCTCCTCATCATGGGAGTCAGCAACGGCGATGGAGATGGTGGTGGAGTCGATGGAGATGGCTCCGGGGGCACTTCCCCGTCCCGGCAGGGTGCCAGAACAGAGGCTTCTGTCCCTCGAATCTCCTCTTCGGTGGCGATGGCGTTGCGGAACTTTTCATGGAGTTCTGATCTTTTACTTAGGGTTTTCGTCTCGGGGGGTTTATATAGGAGAAAGGAGAGACCGAGGCGGAGACCGAGGCTGCCACACCACCCCTTGGAGCGACCTGGCCTGGCCTGCGCCACCAGGTGGTGTGGGACCCTCGTGGACCCTCTCTGTCTTGTCTTCTGGCTCCGTGAGTCTTCTGGTAAAATAGGAACTTCGGCTTTTGTTTCGTCCAATTCCGAGAATATTTCTTTACTAGCTTTTCTAAAACCAAAAACAACGGAAAACAGGCAACTGGCACTGTGGAATCTTGTCAATAGGTTAGTTCCAGAAAATGTATAAAAATACCTCAAAGTGTAGACAAAACATAAGATAGTTGATACAAAACAAGCATGGAGCATCAAAAATTATAGATACGTTTACGACGTATCAGTAGACAAGGTATAATAACCATTTTTATTTCCTGTTGTACATCACATTAATAGCTATGCTTTGCTGATGTTAATTGTATGAAAATATTGCTGAACACATAGGTGAAAGATGTAACAAGAGACCAACAACCTAAGACTAACAAAGATATGTTGCAGGGTGTAAAGACAAGGTATATAAAAACTATGTATGTTCTTTTGTTCATTACATTGCTACCAATGGTATGCTGCTATTATTAATGCGATATTATTAATTGTTTTACTGAAGTTGTTTATTAGTTTCAGGTGATATATTATGGGCGAATACCAACATATAATCTGGCTAGAGGTTGTGAGGAATTCCGGTCCGCCCATGGACGCCTATATAAAATCCAATAACCCAAGAGAGTATGATATTAACCCCATGCTCTTGGATCTTTTGCATGCAAAAAAATTGCAGGAGATGGTACGGAGGAGGGTTCTTTGAAGATATTCATGGGACTTTCCAGAGTCTCTATATATCAGTGACTTAGCCAAAGACACTCTTTAGAAAAAGCTCATGGTTAATTTCAACCTACCGCGTTAGAGGTGTATCCAGATGACTACGCTCCAGATGAGGAGATTCCAACTCAGGAGGAACTATAGAAACACATGGAGCAACAAGTCAAGGAGTACGCTCTTAAGAAGATGGCCCAACAATTCAACAACTGGTAGAAAAGATTGCACCTTAACTTTGTCGTGAAAGAGAAGACTCCAGATTTCACTACTAGAGCGTATGAGAAGATAAAAGACTACTGGGCTGATTTTGTGGCGTACAAGACATCGACGCCAGCTAATAAAAGGTCTGAAATGAATAAGCAAAATGCTGCTAAAAAGCAGTATCACCATACTATGGGGCAAGGTGGCTACAAGGCTAGCAAGCCTAAGTGGGAGAAACTCGAGTCCGACCTGATGGCTAAAGGGATCACCCAGAGCCATACAATTGGATCGAACGGGTAAGGAATTGGTTTTATAGGCATGGAGGCACGTTGGACTCAGAAGGGAAGTGCATATATAACATAAGACATAAAGAAACTCCCATACCCATCGAAGACATTTGAAATGCAGTAAAGGCTATTGAAGATGGGGAATTCATTCCCGATAGAGAGAATGACGAGCTCGCACTCGCCCTTGGGAACAAGGAACACGAGGGATGAACACGAGGCACAGAAGGCTCCAAACCAAGGAACATTGGTTTTGCCAACCATAGGAAGAAATATCCCGATAGAAGCCGTCAAAGGAGAAAGGAAAGGGAGGAACTTGAAGTAATGAAGCAAAAAGACCGGATGCGTGAAATAGAACAACAATTAAAGCAGAATCAGAATCAACTTGACAAACTTAGCCAGCAAGCTACCGGCCCATCTCAGCTGCACATGGTAGATGAAGCTGCCTTCGATGCTACTGGCACATCCACTAATTGAAAAAGCAGCGTTGCTTCCACAGAGCTCCCCAGTGATGATGCTGATGATGCACCGGCGATGGCTCCTCTTCGCTACCCAGTGGATGATATCATGGAGATGACACATTGTGAGCTGCATGTGAAAGTTGTCAACATAACCATGAAGGTGGTGGTCGGCTATCCTTACCATTAGTTGGACCGGTACCAACTCACCATTGTTGTCCAATTCCACAGGGTTACGCTATTGCCGGGGTGGATGAAGTTATGGACGGATTCGCGCAGCTCAAGCTTGACTACCCTGCAGGTGAAGGGGATGTGACTAAGCTGGGAGAAGCAAAAAACATGACCATTCTATGGCGAAAGGAACACATCGTGCTTTCCAATCGGACGCCAAGGCTAGCCACTCCTCAGAGCACAACTCCATCTTCGTCGCAGCCTCACCCGTCTCCAGCGCATCAGCCGTGTTTGCCGTCGCCACGACAGGCGCCGTCTCCGCCACTGCGTCAGCCGTCTCCAGCACGGCCGTCTTCACCGCCGCGTCAGCCATCTCCAGCATGGCCGTCTCCGCTGCCGCGTCAGCCGTCTCCAGCACGGTTGTCTTCGCCGCCGCGTCAGCCGTCTCAACAGCTCCCAAAAGTACAAAAGGGTCAGGGCCAAAAGCGAAAGAGTAACCGATCACCGAAGCGTCTACCGGAGCCCCTCCCAAAACTACCAAAGGTTGCTCCCAAGAGAGCTTATGACTATACTGAAGAGGAGAATGCGGTGATCGCAAAGGTCCAAACACAACAATGGTTTGATAGTCTCAAGCGGCAGAAAGAGCCATAGTTCCCCAGCACTAAAGAAGAAAAAGCCAAAGTGCAAAAAATGTTGAAGACCCTTCATCAACCCGAGCCAAAGCTTTCATCAGACTATGACCGCTCTATTGTCAAGTCACATCAGTCAATGGTGCGGTCGAAGAGCACTAGTGCAAGCGGGAATTCAGTTCCCCAGCTCGGTTTACAGAAAAATAAGGAATGCCCCCCGCTCAAAGTGATTTCCGATACCATGGTGGAGTCGAGCAAAGCTGCGAACAAGCAGTATGATCCAGAAATTGTTGCACTGTATGGAGAAGCGGTCGTTGCTCAAGATATGACTATTGCTCAGTACTTAGACCAGTTAGATTTCCCCGTGGCTGAGGAAGCATACAAATACGAGTATGGGAAACCTCTCGTCAGACCTGAGGACGTCAAGTATCTACCCACAAAAATGCAAAGATTGCATAATTGGTACATTAAAGCCACAAAGGAAGGGGCAAACTGGATAGTGATCGGAGTTCGAAACGAGCATTACGGGTATGGAGATGCCCAAATACTAATTGAATTTCCTGAACTATATTAGTTTTTCAATCAAGACGCCCTCGACAAATCGATCGTCAGTGCCTACTGTCTGTAAGTAATATTTCTCTAATAATTAAGTCTCTAGTTAGTTCACCTCGTTTATATCGCATGTATAATCATACTCACTATATTATGCAGACTGAAGATTCTCGAATGCAGAAGAGGACAGATCTATGACATTGGGTTCATTGATCTATATTGGGTTCATGAAATTACTGTGAAACTTAATCTCAAGGACATAGAGGATAAAATTGTAATGGCTCTAAGGTTTCAAGAAACCAAAAGGGAAATATTATTACCTTACAACTTCGAGTGAGTGTTATTGTCTTGTACATATTCTATTTCGCTTACTCGATGTTAAGTGCATAATTGATGAGTTATGCATGCGCAGATTCCATTATATTATGCTAATCATTCAACCTGACAATGGAGTAGTACAAGTCATGGCTCTAAACATAAACCCCTTGAGAAGTGGGAACCCATGCAGGATATGCTCCAGCAGTAATTTCATTCATTATGACAATATATCGGCAACTTTCGTTCATTTACATGCATCAAGTAATTAATAACTCATTTCATTCATTTTTTTGCCGGGCAGCGCTTGGAAATGATTCACCAACAAGGCTAAGGGTGCCTGGAAAGAGAAGCTTACATTTAAACCACTAAATGTAAGTACTACTAGCTAGATCCGCACATCTCTTTGATTATAGTTTTGATACCATTATCATGCTTAATTATTATTATTTTGATTGAACTTTGTTCTCGTAAAGTGTCTGAGGCAGCCATGCAGAAATAACTTATGTGGATACTATGTCTGCGAGTTCATTCGTCAGACGACCTGTGAGAAGGGCAGAAACTTAGAACAACTTCAAGTATGTAAACAATATTCACAAATTTGTTTTATTACCATCAAGTGTGTTTAGTTTCATTCATATATGTTGACTCATTCTTTTAAATTAGATCGAACGGTTGCGGGACAATCTTCTACCAAAGGATTGCATACAAGCAATCCAAGAGAAAATTGCGGGATTCTTAGATGCAGAGGTCCTAGATCCAAAAGGAGAATACTATCGGAAGATTATGATAATGTAATAAGGATCATAAAACACTTTATATTGTATATATGTATGAATGTAATATATTCGATACTTGCTGTTTAATATAATCGGGAGAGGTTTTGTAATATAATGGTTCTCTTAAGGTAGATGATACTTATCCCAGCACTATGTTGTGAGGAATGCTCGTCCTCATAGTAGATGGTGCGAGGCTGATGTTACCGAAAGTTGATTCACATGGAGGCATGGTGCGGATTCGCATGGAGGCATGGTTGTCTAAGAATGGTGAAGCCCTTCCCACCGAACTTATCATGGCCATCACTCTCACTTCTCTTGTCGACTTCTCCCCGTGATGTTTCATATTTTTAAGATGAGGCGATGAGACACTTTCTGGCCATGATAGGGGTGAGACCACTAGAGAAAGGCGACATGAAGGGAGTTTGTTGCAACAATTGCACAAGTAAACAAAGAGGGACAGACTTAGGTTTGGCATGGCAGGATTATATATGATGCATATGAGACGATTAGAATGACCCAATCATGACTCAATGACCAAAAGTTTTACTGGGGGTTTAAGAAGGAGAAGAAAACAAGTTAAATGTCTTTCTCTGTTTTTATCCTATCTTCTTTTTGATTTTTTATTTGTTAAAATGAGATTCAAAAAGTAGCCAATACAGCACAAACTTAATTAGCTCACTCAAGATTTAGAAAGCAAATTAATGTTTTACATAGATAGTAAAGTTGTTGTTCGTTGAGTGCTAGTTGGCACTTTAGCTCTGTTTCTTAGCTATGGAGTACATTTTTATTTGCAGGTAAGATTAATTACATTTGTTCTTGAGCGAGGTACAAACTATAATATACGACACATTCTAAGTTTGATTAGAAAATTAATAAATTAAAGAAAGAGTTATTACATCTACAACTCCTTCTCCTGTGTTTCTTCATCGGTGCTCTCACTGCAAACATCAGGTTGCCAGAAACTCTCTCTCACACACACACACGTACATGGACGTTCACGAAATTAATTACTACTAGTACAAAGCAATACCACTATATCCACGCGGCAATATATATGTTCAAATTCATTCGTTCATTTCTCGATGAATCCGGTCATCCTGAGGACGAGGTTCCTGACGTTCCGGAGGTCCCGCCCTTTGAGCGTCCGCCCTTTGCCGGCGCACATGGAGTAGGCCGCCGTCGACCTTCCGGCGAGCCTCCTCCGCCGTTCGGCAAGAACGTGCGGTGGCACGGCCCTCTTCGCGTCGTTGGCACAGCCGACGTCGCCGTCCCCGTCGTCGTCGCCACCGCTACTCCCGTCGGACGGTGACCAGGAGCGGGACCGCCGCTTCCGGCCAGGCACGCCCACCGGGGCAGACAGCTCCGGCGGTCTTGCCATGTCACCGTCGACGTTGCTGCGGCCGTAGTCGTCGACGAGGCTGTCACAAAGGTGGTCGGGGTAGTAGGAAGGCCATAGGACGTCGGCCTCTTGGAGTTCTTCTTCTTGACAATCCATGGCCTCCCCGGCCGGCCGTGCGTCCGGGAAGGCGAGAGCTGGGGTGCCATCGCGAGGGGGGATATATAGCGGTGGGTTCGTTGTGCGGTGGAAGGAAAGGGAAGCTAAGGTAAGGTGTGGCGTGTCTTGGTGAGCAAGCAGAGTTTCTTGGGGAGTTGGCAACTGGAGGGAGGAGTAGTGGCGGTTTCGGACAAACTAGGCTAGCTGTGGGTGGGCGCGAGCTGGACGGAAGGAAGGAAGGAAGCGGTTGATGTGGAGTGCGGTGCACCCTTATACCCTATCCTGCTCCGCCACGTGGACGTGCACCGCCTGGACGTGATGTGTGCACGTCCGCTCAAGTAAGTCCTCTCTCTCGATCAAGTCGTGTACGTGTGTCTTCGTGCCGTCGTTCGTGTGTCGCCGTACTGATCGATCGGGGTGTAGAAATGTACGGGAGATGAGCTTAAGCGTGGTGTCTTCTCCTAGGGTACGTTAACTCGTGGTCGTTTATTTCATCAGGTGACAGAATTTGACACGGCAAGACATCTCGTTTAATTGTCATACATATATGGCATCTTCATTGCTACAAGTAGTCCCTTTGACCAATTCAAGCTCTTTCCAGTAGAATTATAGTAGACGGGTTCAGACTTCAGACTCGAGTGATTCTGAAATATAATGAAGTTACGACATATCTTTCTCGACTACGAACTGAAAGTACTACATACTCTGTCACAGGCTCACAGCATCCGAGCACCAACACCCCTAGGCGGCGCCAGCCACAGCTCCACCATGCAACCCAGTCATGCAGTCATCCTTCGATAAAGCCGGTCATCCGCAGCACGGAGTTGCGCAGGTGCCGCAGGTCGCGCGCCCGCTTCCGCTGCCGCCCCGACCGCAGCGACGCCGACGCGTGCGCCACCGGAGCACTCTCCCGGCCGGAGACCAGCAGGTGCGGCGGCACGACCATCTTGCTGCCGCCGCGGTCGATCTCCAAGTCGTCCTCGGTACCGTCTTTCCACCGTATCACGAGCACGGCGCCCCTGCTTGGAACGTCCACCGGCCTAGACAGCGCCGCGCACCGCTGCCTGGGGCGCGACATCGGCATGCTTGGCACCGCCGCTGGCAGCGGCGGCTTGTGGCCATCGTCCGCGTGGGTTTGGCAGGCGTAGTACTCCGGCCAGAGCACCTCGACCTCGTTGAGCTCTTCCATTGCCACCACGTACTACGGTAAGGTGGCCGCTGGCACTGGCCAGAGTCCCTCGAGCGCCGGTCGATAGCTGCGACCGAGCAGTGCCCGGGACGCGGCCCTTTATACCCCCGCGGGGTAACCGATGGGGGTAATTCCACCGAAATATTTGGCGACGACGACCGTTCGCTGGGCGAGCTCCACTCGCTTCGTGAAAGCAGGCGGTGGGGAGAGGTGTGGATCGCGGTGGCGCCGTCCCGCCGCGGGCTCCGGACGCGGCGCCGGAACACACGTTTTTCCCTTTGGGGTACGCAACTGTGCATGCCGTGTTTGCAGCGTCACTGACCAGCCAGCCACGCGCGTCAGTGCAACTCGCCCCTGGACTCTCTACAAGTCAATGCCATACACTTATGATTGTTCATTCCACGTGTAATCTCAAGACATAATTGGGATGGGTACTACAACTGTCCAGGAGAAATCTGAATTTTTCAGCCGTCTCATCCGGAAACAGCGGTTCTGATTTGTCCGGCCAACCCGCCTCTACATAATGGACTGGCCGTGTCTTACCCGCCTGGTAGTGCGCCTCGCTGCTGCTGGCCCCGCGCTCTCGTCGGTCCACCTCTCAGTCAATGCTCAGCCGTTCGGTGGGTTACGCAGGGGGTGTGAGAGACGTGCGTGTATCCCGCCCGTGGTGGGTGGAGCTTCCCACACCCAAACCCTATCCGCCTCCTCCCGTGCTCCTGCTCCAACCACTCCTGCAGCCTCTTCTCTTCCTTCCTCCCCTTCTCCTTCTGAAAACCCTAGCCGCTACCACTGGTCCCTCTCGGTCTGGTGCAGGCCAACGAGTTGGGCGGCGGCGGCCTACTCTAAGCGGCTGGCCGTGGGAGGAGCACAACGGCAAGGAAGCGAGCAGATCGACCACCATCCGTCGCGAGCGGGTCAGTGCTTCCGCGATGGGGACCACGAGTAGCTGCAGCCATTGTCGGGCGACCACGAGGACCAGGAGCCCCGGTAGCCTAGCAAACCGAGCCGCAGCGAAGGATGCCGATCTCCTCGAAGCTGCTCATGCTTGGGACGGCCTCCCCGTGCCTACATCTGTGAACGAAGGTCTCTCTCCTTCTTTGTGTGCTCAGCCCAGCAAGTACCTCCTCTTCCGCATCCCTGGGGCTTCACCCTAACCTGCAGGTCAATCTCCTTCTTCCTCATTACTCCTGTGCAGGATCTGTAATCTATGTTGTTTAATGGATCTTGAAAAAAGAGTGACTATAGGTGATGATTTTCTGTAGATCTGAAATCTATGTTGTTCAATAGATCTTTCCTCGATTTGATGATAGATGTTGCCATCAGATTGACTATTGCTTGCATTTCTAGCACATGGAAGGTTCCTTTTTTTCAGAATTTCTTTTTGTTACAAATCTTATTGTACTACCTCTGTTGTTCTGAACTTATTTTCAAAAATATTTTCTTATGGTGCTTATTAATAATGTCCAAATCTTTGTTTATTCCCTGTTGTTGTGTTTGTAGGTGAGGCGCTCAAGCCTAGGTTTATGTTGCTGTGCAGCTAAAGTTTATTGGTCTTTCCTTCAAACAAGCCTAGATAAAATTCAGTGGTACTTTTATTATACAAGCAAGGTTTTGTGTTGCTTTAGCAACTTTGCCTACAACTCTGTAACTTTTGCTGACATGTTCTTGTGTTCTCTAGATATAATTGCTATCGAAAATATAATAGGTTTGTCCTCGCATATGTAATCGTTCATTTTAAACCATTAGAATACAAGTATAGGTTTAACTATTCCTCTCAACTGACTGATATTCAGTCTAAATCCATATTTTCCAATGTCACGTTACAAGAGGTTGGTGTGCATAAAAAACCATGTGTTGTTTCACCGTGGCATTTTATATTTTTCTTGAGATCTAGGCTTGCATAAGGGCTAATGGTTATGATAGTTATTCAGGTATGCAGGCTGTATCCTTTATGTCATTGCTTCCGCAGGGCGGGACATCAAGCTCTGGTGTGGTATCTTCATCCACCTTGGTAAGGTATCCATTAATATGTTTATCTAATTAACTCTCTATCTCTATGTGGGGTTACAAAAGCTCATGATAGACCCATACAAGAAGTTCATGGTGTATTACGTTGATGGAGATTGCTAAAATATCGGTTCATGCATATTGCCTACAATTGTTTTCTAACTCATAAGGGGATATTTTCTTCAAAACTGCAAGTTGTTTTTAGATTGCAGCTTTTGAAGTAGTCATTGAATTGTACTAATATAGAAATGACTTAAAGGAGTCAGGTCCGTGCTTGCTGTGGTTTGTTTGATTTGTGTAAGCTTCGTTTACGAGATTCAGAAGCATATTTTCATGTTCGTTACTTGGATTTTACAGCATCAGGACCATATTAAACTCCCACGACTCTTTACTCTGGTGTTCCCCGCCACTAACAGTATGCGACATATAAAAGACAATGTGAATGTGTGTTCCCTTGAATTGTTTTCATACCCATATTCATTTATATGTTAACTTCTCCGCTTCAAAATATTTGGCAGCATTTATTACACATAAGATCCTATGTAATTTGGATAAAGGATGGCTTGAATGAGTACGTGTGTAGTAAATCCATATATTATTTTGAAGTACTTTATCATTGTACTTCAAGACATGAGTAATTAATGTGAGAGGGCAGTTGTCGGATAACAACATTTACCAAAATGTGATTTCCCAAATGATAGTAATAAATTTCTTGCAAATCTCTTCTTAAAAGCACCTTAAGAAATCACTGCAAGCTTAGCGAATAATAGTTTGATAGCTGAGCGTGTGTGTTTTGAGCTAGGAAGGAGGACGGAGATGTGAGGGCTTTGTTGTGCCGATGCCCTTCCCACAGCAGCTTCAACAGAGTTGTGGGTTAGAAATAAGTACCGAGGAAATACAATGAGGCATATGTTTTACTTTTTAGAGGAAGGATCAGAACTTATATGTGTGGGGAAGCTTGAAATGCCTCCAAGCAAATCTTGATCGTTCTTTTTTTCACCATGTTCATATAAAATGCGCAGGTTGGGGCAGATTCTACTTATCTAGGCCAACAGGTTGTTCACTCTTTTGATATCTTGATTGAGCAGACGTGAAAAGCTTCCTGGATTCATTAGAGATTTGGGTTTCATTTTGCCTACATTTTTTCTTGCATCTTACGAATTTTTGCTAAAAGCTAGCTGCTGTAGATAGTGGCTTAAAACTTTAGTGTGGATGTGAAAACTGTTTTTATTTATGTGCTTGAATGTAGCTTACTACTATTTTCCATTTTCTCTTCATTTTGATTGTGTCAAAGCGGCAAATGGATTCGAGGTTATTATGCGAATCAGCTGCTGTCAGGTGAGCATTACATGTTTATATGGAATCCAAATCAGTGAAGACAGTCTAAACTGAATCTATATATGATTCTCGCGTCATTCTAGCATAGCTTGGTTGCTTTATTATAAATGACGACAAGATTGAAGCAAAGCTTGTGCATGACCGGCTTTGTTCAATTACAGAGAGGTATCTGCTCTATTCTCTTAGCATCACAACAATATTAGTGTTCTTTTTACAGTTTATATAAATTCTTTGATTCATAAACTATGATATGATGCTCTTGTCTTCTTAGTTTCCCGTTTATTTGGAAACACGTATTCGATTTTGTTTGGAAGTGCAGGCATTTGATCGTGTTTGAATGCAGATAATAAAATTAGTTCTGCTTAATGTTTCTTCATGTTTTTATTTGCCATTAGGTTAAGTGGATATTTCCTGTTGAAAAAACTAATTATTTGGTTCTTCAATGTTGTAGATGGTTGTGCTTGAGCTTTAGTGCTGATCTTGATTGGCCATTTTAGCATATGACACATTTCATACCAATTGACACAGCAGGCCAGGTGAATACCTCTATTGGATTTGGTGAATGCTACTCATTCAAAGGTGCCCTATTGACTATTGACTTGAGAACGGTATCCATGTTTTTTTACTTTATGTTACAATGTATTCTCCCTACACATTCAGAGTTTGCCAGCACTATTTATCTTCACAAAAAAGTAATAGATTTTGACCTGGTCATTGTTGTCAGGACATTGTATTATTTTTGCATAGATTACTTCTTAGTAAAATTTGGTCCAGGATGCTATTTTGCCTGTTTTAGTACATATAGCATAGAAGTGGTAGTGTTCTGCTTCCCCATAGATCTGTAGCTCGTGGATGCGGTGTATGTGGCACAAGAATTGATGCCCCAGTGCATGCACACATTCTTGTTGCTTGGCACCGAGTCGCAAACTCGTCTTCATTTACCCTCTTTACTCTTATGCCTTTGATTATTTCAATTCTCTAATATATCTGGTTTTTTGTGAGCTTTTTTCTGCTAAAAGCAAAATGTGGCATATATACTTATATATGGGCCAGTACTGATAATAAAAGATTGTTGTCAGGCACCTATATATCAGGAAGTGTGATCTACGCATGCATGTTTTAATTGGAAACTATATAGCTATATGTGCACATGATAAATAACCTATATACCGATATTCTAATTCCATTCCTAAATTCAGGTTTGAGGATATTATATAACAATCTCATGCTTCATTTACAAATTTTATTTTGTCATTTTGACTTCAACTTTCAGAGTATTAGATATGTACCGGTATTATCTTCCTTTCCATCATTGTTGTTGTTTGTTTACATTCTTATATTTCAAGTTTAGCTCAGAAAGTTAATGATTTTGTCGTTCCCTTAAATTGCATCTCTCTTTTTTTTACCATGAATTTTATATTTCGCGATCACATGAAAGTAGAAACAATTTCCCCATTACACGTAAGCTAGGTTCCCCTCGAGTACCAAGCACGTGTTTCTGCCTTTGTAGTTGGCTTGCTTCTACCAACCCAACGCACTCGGCTTTCTTTTAGGTTGATAAGATTATGTAATTAGATTTGGCCCACTATACCTTGTTCAGGAAAAAGACTACTTAAAAATTCTAATCAGAGGCTCCAGGTGGTATGTTAGTAAGGTTGTATCTATAAATATTTATGCACTCGTGTAATACATGTAAGGTTGTTCATAACATTTTCAAATCTACTTCTTAAAACCATTGACACGTCATTTGTTGTCACTCCTGATGCTTACTAGGTTAGATTAATCTATGTATAGTTACATGTTCACTCTCGTATTTCTGATTTCCACTCCTGTAACAATTCTGTTCTTTGTTGCTTTTGGCAGAACCATACACTATTAGTTACTTTGATAATTCCCCCTGTTTGGCCAATTGTATCTAAGATTTTTATATTCCATTCGATGATTTCCTATTTTTATCTATAGGCCTGCTATTTCTATGTTTCTGTCTACTTATATAATTTTTACTTGGCATTCAGTGACAGCATGGACCATGTTGAGACACTAGACACTACTGCCACTCTAGAAGTCATGCTAAGGAAGTTGTGTCTCCCGTACCCTTAATACAAGACCAAAGCTATTGGCTATGGTGACTATGAGTCTGAAGTGCAGTTCTACCCTTCACTGTATTTTCTGCAGGATTCACCAGCTGCTCACTCACTGGTAGGTGACCCAGATAAGATTGTGGAAGCTGCATTTAATAATGTTGCAGGTCGAGCCATCTGGTACATGGAAACTAATGAAAAGAAGGTCTCTAAGGAGAGTAAACATAGTGTGTTGGAGAAAGAGAAAAAAATCAACATGGGCTTTGACATGGGTATACCCTGCAGGTACTCGAGTTTAGTATATACGGTCCAGATACGGTGGGAGCCCACGGCGTTGCCACGGTCCAATGAAGACTTCGAGTGGCCCACGGACTCTCGATTACTTGCGAGACAAGAAGAAGTTTAAAGATAGAAAGTTTAAAAGGAAAACACTAATCTATAACCGACTCGACCTGCTACCCGGGATCTGGCCTATCTATATAAAGGCTAGGAGGGGGCGGCGAGGAGGACACACGCAACCCTATTTTCCACAACTCACGCCAGATTGCATCTGTGCGCCTCTGTAATCTTCGATTTCTTCGTTAATTCCAAGAGCAGACAAGCAGGAGTAGGGATCTCTACGAGGCCTGAACCTGGGTAAACCTTGCGTCCCTGTGTACTTGTTTGCTAGCCGATTGATGCTTCCAGTGCTCCCTCCTTTTCCAAAACCCAAGTCCATAACAATGGGCATTGACGAGTTAAACCCTCGTCAGGCTTCCTTCACAAACTAAAAAATGTGGACCAAAAAATATCAAGAAATTAAGCAACCGAGAGAGATCATGGATGCTTTTGATACCTACATCAAGAAGGTTTGTTCTTCTACTGATCGCATCTAGAAAATAGGTTCAAATAGGTCACCTCAATGTTGCAACCCTTGTGCTCTTCTTGAGATCAAAGCTATGGCCATTGATCTTCCTCATCATTGAGTTGAAAAATCATCCAGAAATTCGAAGCTTCCAAGGTATATCCCTATGGTGAAGATGGTAACGATTCTTCTGAATGCTATGACTCAGATGCCCCGCATCAAATGTATGATTCCTATGAATACGAGTACGATGGCAGTCATTATGATTCCAATGACTGCCATTGAGTAAGATCATTGCATCTACGGCTTTGTGTATTAAAATCACAGACAGTTATGCTGTGAGTTAAGATACTTCTCTTCAAGACATTTATTTGTTGTTGGTTAAGAAGTACTTATATTACATGTAATGTACTCTTCCTATGTTTGGTACTCTATACATCTCTAAGCATTATGATGTGAGAAATATATATACTTGCCTTTTCAAGTGTTTCCTCTTTACATGATTGATGTGTTGTTAAATCTAATATCAAACCAGGTACGTGCTAATGGTTTAAATAGTTATATGGAGCATTGTAACAAATCTCACTTATTCAAGAGGTAAAATATCTCAGCCACATTAACAATAAAAACTTAGATAGCAAAATCTAAGAGCTCCATAAACTAACGCTAAATAAATGTGAAATCTACGGGTCCGTGCGCCGAGGCGCACTCCTAAATCTAATAAGAGTATCTGCACTTTTTCGAGCCTAGACAATTAAAGCTTTGATTGATTAAATAGCCAAATAATTGGACTATTTATAAAGAAACCGGCCAAAACTAGACAACAGATAGCACACCACGCCGCCCCCAGCCGTGCCACCACTCAAGATGACTCGAGAGGTGGACTAGTAAGCCCCCCACCCGGATCCCTCCCTCCCGACCCCATGCGGCTGTTGTCGGGCTGCAACGGGCGGATCCCCTCCCTCTCGGCCACTCCCCATCTCCCACCTAGACACTACGGGAAAAAAATGCCGTTGTCGTGTAGACACGGCTTTGTCGTGTGCCAAATGGATTGGAACACGGCAAAGTTGTCTTTACCGTGTACAACCTAGAAAGCACACGACAAAGTACATGAACACGGCAAATTTCTGAAAAGGAACACAGGAAAGAAATATACACGGCAGAGACCCATAAAGAAACACGGCAAAGAAAACACACTCGGCAAAGTCGACAGTGGCACACGGCATAGGTGTCATCATGGCAACGAGGTGCGACCTGTGACCCGACAGGTCCACTTGACGGGAAGAATCTAACGGTTGCAGACGCCTCGCCGTGTGTATTCCACAGTATACATGGCAAAGGGTCTTTGCCGTGTGTATTCCGCATTATACACGGCAAAGTCCTTTTTTTTTCTTTTTTTCCTTTTATCACATTACTCTTAGGAAAATCATAAAAAAATTATTCTAATTTATAAAAATAAAAATAATATATCAAAATTCGTAGAAAAATAAGATCTATTCATCTACACTCAAATATTAGATATTTATATTGAATATGAATCTTCATGCTCGCCATTTTGACCATAGTTTAAAACAGGCATAAAAAATTAAAAATGATCGAAACAATATGAAACTTTCACGTGGAGTCATATTAGTTGGGAGAAAAAATATCTAACTTGGTATATTGAATATGTCTCAAAAAAACCTTCACAAAATGATCTATCTCATTCGAGGATTCTTGGTTTTCGGTTAAAATGACAAATGTTATGGCCAGAATCGTAACATAGTTTGTGATAATGTTCCCATATTGTGCATGCATGTGCATCATGAGATCGCAAACAATGTTGTAGGAGGAAGTTTTCCTTTTCGTCGCACGAAAAAGCCATTTTCTATTTTTAGAGCGCAAAAATCAGGGTGTTTTGTGAAACAACACCAAATGGTGAATACAAAAATGCTACCACCCATTATTTAAAAATACTAGACCACTATACATAGACAATTTCCCAACCGGGTATTTATAAACCTTTCTGTCCACCGCTGATGAAAAAGACAAATTTCTACCGAATCGGTAGGAAGTGGGTCAGATATGAACTGCAGGTACATGATCTGATGCACATGATTTTTTACAAAAATCATTTTTGGTTCACAATATGATGTTTCTTTAGATATTCAATGCAAGTTTAGCGAGGCTCATCCCCGAGCTAAGAATCTTCATGCCTGCCGTTCGATTAGGGTTTGACGATAGTTTCAAATGACCATAACTAAATAAAAAAATCAAAAAAAGGCGAGACCTTGCGTGGAGTCATATTATGTGACATAGTTGCGAGGAAAAATATCAAAATTGGTATATTGATTATTTCTCAAGAAAACCTTCACAAAATGACCTATCTCATTCAAGGTTTCCTGACTTTCGGTTCAAATGACCAATGGTATAGCCAGAATTGTGACATAGTTTGTGTTAATGTGCCCATATTGTGCATGCATATGCATCATAGGATGGCGAACAATGTTGCAGGAGGAAGTTTTCCTTTTCGTCGCACGGAAAAGTCATTTTCTATTTTCGGAGCGCAAAAATTAGGGCCCTCGACGTAGGTCCCTCCCCAACCCAGGCCAGCAGGCCGGCCCTCGGCACTGAAATGTCGTCGGCGTAGCCTAGCTGGGCCGAGGGCAGCCCTCGGCATAGCTACAGCCCAGGTGTATCTACCGCCCGTGGGATGGCGTAAAGGCTACACCGACGGCATTGCCCTCGACATAGGTTTCACAGCTGTGCCGACGGCAATGCCCTCGGCATAGCTATTTTTCATTTTACCACATTAATTTTTAAAAATCATAACTAAAACATTCTAATTCACAAAAATACAAATAATATATATCAAAATTTGCAAAAAATAAGATCTATCTATCTACACTCAAATATTACACATTTATGAATAAATATTAAGTAAAATATAAGACATTACATATAGTTTAAAATGGACATAAAAAATTCAAAAATAATCGAAATAATACGAAACCTTCACGTGGTGTCATATTATGTGATATAGTTGGAAGTAAAAATATATAACTTGGTATATTGATTATGTTTCAAAAAAACCTTTACAAAATGACCTATCTCACTCGAGGTTTCATGGCTTTCGGGTCAAACGAACAATGTTATGGCTAGAATCAAGGCATAGTTTGTGATAATATGCCCAATGGTGCACGCATGTGTATTATGGGATAACGAACAATATTGCAGAAGGAAGTTTTCCTTTTCATCTCATCAAAAAACCATTTTCCATTTTCTGAGTGCAAAAAACGAGGGATTTTGTGAAGCAACCACCAAATGGCTAATTCAAAATTCTACCACCCTATTTTTAAAAAATATTAAACCACCTTACATGGACAATGTCCCAACAGGGGGATCTCAAACCTTTCCGTCTACTCCTGGTAAAAATACAAATTCCTACGGAAAGAATCGGAAGAAAGTGGGTCAGATATGAACTACTCGTACATGATCTGGTGCTCATGATTTAAAAAAAAAAATTATTTTTAGGTTCATAATATGCCATTTCATCAGATATCCAATGCAAGTTTAGCGAGGCTCAGCCCCGAGCTAAGAATCTTTATGCTCGCCGTTCGACATAGTTCGAAGATAGTTTGAAACGGGCATAAAAAAATCAAAAATGATCGAAACAATGTGAAACCTTTGTATGGTGTTATATTATGTGACATTTATGGAAGTAAAAATATCAAACTTGGTATATTGATTATGTTTTAAAAAAACCTTCACAAAATGACCTATCTCATTCGAGGTTTCCTAACTTTCTGGTCAAATGACCAATGTTATAGCTAGAATCAAGACATAGTTTGTGATAATGTTCCCATATTGTGTATGCATCTGCATCATGGGATGACGAACAATGTTGCAGGAGGAAATTTTCCTTTTCGTCGCACCAAAAAGCCATTTTCCATTTTCCGACTGCAAAAAAAGTGGGTTAGATATGAACTACAGGTACATGATCTGTTGCTCATGATTTTTTACAAAAAATATTTTTAGGTTTATAATATGCTATTTCATCAGAGATCCAATGCAAGTTTAGCGAGGCTCAACCCGAGCTAAGATTCTTCATGCCCGCCGTTCGAGAAAGTTTGACGATAGTTTGAAACGGGCATGGAGAATTCAAAAACAATTTAAACAATGCGAAACCTTCACGTGGTGTCACATCATGTGACATAGTTGGAAGAAAAAATATCAAACTTGATATATTGATTATGTTTCATAAAAACCTTTACAAAATGACCTATCTCATTCGAGGTTTCCTGGCTTTCGGGTCAAATGACCAATGTAATGGCTAGAATAAAGACATAGTTTGTAATAATATGCCCATATTATGCATGCATGTGCATCATGGGATGGAAAACAATGTTACAGGAGGAAATTTTCCTTTTTGTTGCACCAAAAAGTCATTTTCCATTTTCCGAGCGCAAAAAATGGCGGGTTTTGTGAAGCAGCCACCAAATGACTAATTCAAAATGCTACCACCCCATTTTTCAAAAATATTAGACCACCTTACATGGACAATATCCTAACCGGAGATCTCAAACCTTTTCGTGCACTCCTGCTGAAAAAGACAAATTTCTACCGAATCGGTAGGAAATGAGTCATATATGAACTATAGATACATGATCTGATGCTCATGATTTTTTATAAAAATCATTTTTAGATTCACAATTTTCTATTTCACCAGAAATCCAATGCAAGTTTAGCGAGGCTTATCCCCGAGCTAAGAATCTTCATACCCACCATTTTTGAGTTTTGAATGCAGAGTGTTCGAAATAGTTAGTAGAGTTTTAAGAATTTTGAAAATGAAATAATTATTTCATATTTGGATTCCTAACAATAATGGATATATTATTTGTCGAATTTCAATTTACAGGTTTAAAGATATTAATTATACCATATTATATGATAATAATGGCCAAAAATAAATAGAATATTATTTTATTACTTATTTTATTTTCGTTGGAATTCACATATTATGTATTCATTGTTTTTTACTTAAATAATTGTTTAGAATTTCAAAAGATAAAGACGTGTGACATAGTGGTATAAGAGTTAAGAGGATTGATATGGTAGTATTGACAAGAAGGTATAATTTGTTTTACGGGAGCTCAACTGAAGGGAACTGAGAAGTTAAGCGTGCTAGGAGCGGAGTAGTGTTACGATGGGTGACTGACTAGAAAATTTGACCAAACTTACAATTTGACCTAAGATTAGTGTAGTTAGTGTTAAAAATGTCCCAACTAAGAGAGATTCAAACAATTCAAAAATTAAAAAAATATATCTTTAATAATTTTTTAAAAAAAATACAAACGGTCTCCAGTCTATGCTGAGGGGGCTATGCAATTTGACCGCCTAGGAAGTTTGACCAAACTTGCAATTTGACCTAAGGTTAGTATACTTAGTGTTAATAATGTCCAAGTAAGAGAGATTCAAACAATTAAAAAATTAAATAAAAAATATTTTTTATATATTTTTAAAAAAATACAAATGGCCTCCAGTCTATGCCGAGGACAAAGCCATTGGCACATGCTGTGCCAAAGGTAGCTGTCGGTGTAGCCCCTACGTCGACGGGCTGCTACGCCGACGGCTGCCCTTGGCACAGCCTGTGCCGACGGCAATTAGGGGCTGTGCCGAGGGCGCCCGGCCCTCGACGTTGTCCAGTTTTCCTGTAGTACTGCTAGCGTTTGGTATATATTTCCAAGTTGGCTGGTTACTTGATCCTTGTACCAAGTTCGGTAACAGCCACTGTTAAAAAAAAAGTTTGGCAACAGCCAGTAGGCCACAACAAAAGAATCAACTCGATCTTAACGCTACTATGCAGGAAAGCAGTCTTAACCACTTGAAGGGTTTCCGCAATGATCCTTCCTTACATCGAATTGCATTGCATGCGTCAGAAAAATCTCACGCCAAGGGCCATAAAAACACTTCGATGATAGTACTACCTCCGATCCAAATTAATGTGCTCATATTTGTCTAAATTCAGATGTATCTAGCACTAAAACATGACTAGATACATCCGAATCTAGACAAATCTGAGAACAATAATTTGGGTAGGAGGGAGTATATGAGAGAGCAGTGCTTCAATGTTGACAGTCATAGCGTGTGACAGCTGGTCAAAAAAATTATTTCTCTTTTTGGGCAATAGAGAGATTTATTGTTTCTCTTCTGTACTCCATCGATGATTAGAGAGTCTCCAATAGGAGTAGACATGCCTATCGAATGGAGTGGGTGATGTAGTTTCAATCTGCGGGTTTCAGCAGTGTGTGATGCCCTCTCACTAAGCCTGTGCAAAACCCGAAACTGTCCAAACTGCTCAAACCGGCTAAAGTTCCCTACTACAATCTCATTCACAAGCCCAATCTTAACTTTGGAGCAAAAGTTTATACTAGCCCAAACCGTCCGAACTGGTCAAACCGGTTTTGCACAGGCTTACCTCTCACGGTACCAGAGGCACTCCACTGTGTATCGCTTGTGATTGTTTGTGTAGTGATATTCACTTTGTTAATTTGCTGGCAGGCTCGGTGTAACGGTCTAGATAGTTGCTACCACTCTACAAAGGGTGTTGTTTTAACTGCATGCATCCACCATTGTCAAGTGCGGCTTTGGCATGCTTCAGTGTGCTCTTGAGGGTTTTCATCATGCATTGTGGAATTATGGGGTAGGTGAGACACTAAGAATACTTGAGCATGGCTAACATATGATGTATAATAGGGGTGGTGATATAAAAACAGTCGCAGGTGATGTATATTTGGTGATTACAAAATTTTGGGTTGTGATGCATATTTGGGCTAAGTGATGCAAATATACAACACCATCCAGGTGATGTAAAACAAATCCCACCCCCACATGCAGCCCAACCGTCACATTGAATGTTCTGGCCCACACGCATCACTCTGCCTCTGTGACCACTAGGGTTGAAAACGGAACGGAAACATGCGTTATCGTTTTTGTTTTCTCTTGTGTTGTCGAAATCGAAAACAAAATAGAAACTTCAAAAACGAACACGGAATCGGAAATCATCGGAAACGAATATGAAACGGATACGGGACGGATACAATACGAAAACGGACATTTGTCGGAATATGATAATGGCATAATATCATGGTCTATACACCAAAAGGAACATATCATAGACAAAAAATAGCTCACAACTTCGACAATAAACAATTAAACATAAAGTAACATACATAATTCAACACTTCGCCCAACACATAAGTTCACATAAATAGTCTCACATAAACGCCAAGACATTCACATAATTAGTATGTATCCTAGGCCGGTTGCATGTATTACCTAGACCATGCATATATTCTATGGTCCAACAAGAGAAAGGAAAATCACTGACGCAAAGTACTATTTTGTACATGGGTCATCTAATTATGTTTTCGGAAAGTTTTCTTATTTGTTTATCCGGATTTTTTTTACCGTTTCCGTTTCCGTCGAAAATAGCTCCTTCGTTTCCTTTTCCGTTTCCATTTAGAATATTCCGTTTCCGTTCCTTTTCCGCAAAATGCCGTTTCCATTTCCTTTTATCTCTCCGTTTCCTTTTTCTCTGGAAACGAACGGAAAGTTTTCTTACCGTTTTCAACCCTAGTGACCACTATCGTTGATCCCCTCACCTCCAAACACCCCTGTTATTGTTGAGTCGACCAGGTGCTCCGCATCAATGCACTGTGCCACCCAATAGAAGGAATTGGCGCGGGGCGCCCTAGTTCGCCGCCCGCGTAAACATCGTTTCTAACTCTAGTCACCATCAATATGCTCGCCTCGTCCACCCTCGTTGTTGCCGAGAACACTGTCGCGCTCAGGGTGAGCTTGCGGTCCTTGTGAACCCCTTTTCTCCCTCCCTTTTGCTCCGAGTCGCCGTCCTAACGAGAGCTGTCGTGCGCCGATGTGGAAGCTCATTGTCGGAGCCCTTCCGGTGACAAATAGGTTGTGGCGCTGCCACTATTTGGTTTGTTGCAAAGCCCCGCGTCGAACATGAATCACCCCGTGCCCCTGCTCGCTCTCCTTCGTTGAGAACGTTCTCAATCGGAGAGGAGACACAGTGCAGACGTCACGCTGACATCCACCATATATTCCAGCTTTGGAACCCAAAATGAATCATATTGTAAACCAAGTGAAAAAACGTACAGGGAAGCGATACCCAGACTAGGGGCCGCGTCATGTATTAATAATAGATCGATCAACATACAAGAGTCCATGTCCTGGTCATACACGGGTGTGCATCGCACGTTACAACCGACCAGGACAGGTTACGTATAGGAGACAATATACGACTATACATATTGTTTTAACACTCTCCCTCAATCATAACTTATCTAAGTTAAGATTGCGACGAAACACTTCTAACTGTTGTGAAGTAAGAGACTTTGTGAAGCCATCCGCCAATTGATCTCCTGAAGGAATAAATCGTATGTCCAAAAGCTTTCCGGCCACCCTCTCACGGACAAAGTGATAATCCACTTCAATATGTTTGGTCATAGCATGAAATATCGGATTAGCCGAGAGATACGTAGCTCCAATATTATCACACCACAAACACGCCGCTCGAGACTGCGACCCTCCCAACTCAGTAAGCAAAGTCTGCACCCATATGATTTCAGCTGTGGCATTAGCAATTGCTTTATACTCAGCCTCTGTACTAGATCTGAAAACTATAGCATGTTTCCTTGCACTCCACGAGATCAAATTTGATCCAAAGAACACGGCAAACCCACCCGTCAACCGTCTATCATCTGGACAACCAGCCCAATCAGCATCAGAAAAGGCACTAACCAAAGTAGAATCAGATCTACCCATACGAAGTCCAAGCGAGATTGTACCCCGTAAGTATCTCAAGATTCGCTTGACAGCTGTCCAATGAACTGTAGTGGGTGCATGTAGAAATTGACAAACCTTGTTAACAGAGAATGCAATATCTGGTCTAGTCAAAGTAATATACTGCGAAGCACCAACAATACTCCTGTAACGAGTAGAATCTTCACTACTCAACACCTCACCATCAGCCAGAGACAATTTATCAGACACTGACAAAGGAGTGTCAATGGGTTTGCATATCTTCATATTCACACAGCTAAGCAAATCATTTGCATATTTTTCTTGTGAGAGAATACTATCATCATGTACTTTTTTAACCTCAATCCCAAGGAAATAATGCAAAAGCTCCAAGATCCTTTAGAGCAAACTCCAACCCAAGATTATGAAGAAGAACATCAACCGCCTTCTCTGAGGAGCTAGCAACAACAATATCATCTACATAAATAAGCATAAAAATGGAGACTCTCTCTTTGTTGTAGAAGAACAGAGAAGTGTCGCCCTTGGATGCTTTAAAACCAAGTGAATTGAGCTTGGAACTGAGACAGAGAGTACCACGCACGAGGTGCCTGTTTCAATCCATATAGAGCCTTGTCAAGTTTACAAATATGTCCCATGCGAGAGCGTTCCTCGTATCCAGGAGGTTGCCTCATATAGACCTCTTCTTCCAGAACACCATTGCAAAAACGCGTTCTTCACATCAAGCTAACGAAGCTGCCACCCACGCGAAATAGCAAGAGCCAACACCAAACGAATAGTCGCCGCCTTGATAACAGGACTAAATGTGTTCTCATAGTCAATGCCATAACATTGCTTAAACCCTTTAGCAACCAAGCGAGCTTTATATCTATCGATTAAATCATCCGCCTTCCTCTTGATTTTATAAACCCACTTACAGTCGATAATATTTTGACCACCACTGGCCGGCACCAAGTGCCAGGTTTGATTTTTCGTGAGTGCCGAATACTCCTCATCCATGGCAGACTTCCATCGAGGATCAACAAGGGCTTCCTCAACATTATTTGGTTCACCAGAACTACAAAAGTTAGCAAAATGAATTCGGTCCTAACGCACACGACCATCGCTGTCATGTTGTAGCCTTGTGTGCGGTTGAACAACTCCATGTTGCAACCTGGTACGGGCACGTGGAGGATCCGCCACAGTCGAAACTACAGGTGCAGCATCAGCATCTGTTGAATATCCAGGAGAATCTGTAGAATCAGACAAAACGTCCGCACTGGATCCTGTGTGGTTGCTGGGCAGAAACGAGCCAGACGCAGACGATCCGTTGGCATCTGACATTGCGTCGGCCCGACATCCCGTCGAGGACGCAGGCGCATCACCTGCCGCAACACGGGCGGATATAATAGTATCAGACAACTGCTCACCAGGAATTAAATAGGGAGCTGGTCCCATCGCTGAGCTTCCTTGGTTGCCGCACCGAACAGAAGTAGCAGGGGAGTGAGCAGGAAAATCACCGTCGGATCCTCCACTACAATTTTCCTCTTGCATAAAATCATGACCCGATTCCTGTTCAACAGACTCAGCCAAACCATTATTAGTAGGACTAACGTCAGAATCATCTCGTAATTCGTAATCCCCATGATAATGCAAATTAACAGGTTGCAAAGAAAGTGGAAGTAGATTAATTTCTGTACGTAGAAGAGCTCCAGCATTAGAATGCAGTGCAGGGAAAGGAAACACTGTTTCATCAAAAACAATGTCACGCGACCAGTGGAGATGTCAAGACACCGATAGCCTTTATGGAGACCACTATACCCTAAAAAGGCGCATTGGGTAGAACGGAATTGTAATTTGCGATTATTATATGGACGAAGGTTTGGCCAACACGCAGAACCGAAGATCCGCAAAAAAGAATAATCCCCTTTATTTCCAAAGAGACGCTCAATAGGAGTTTGAGACTGAATAACCCTAGTAGGGAGCCGATTAATCAAATAGACCGTGGTAAGAAAGGCTTCATCCCAGAACTTAAGAGGCATAGACGCATATGCAAGAAGAGATAAACCAACCTCTACAATATGTCTATGTTTACGTTCAGCAGGACCATTTTGCTGGTGAGCATGGGGACATGAAACAAGATGGGATATGCCTATTCTTTGAAAGAAAGAATTGAGTTTTTTGTACTCACCCCCCATCAGTTTGCATAGCAATAATTTTCTTACCAAATCGCTCAACATGATGCTGAAAGTCATGAAATTTTTGAAACACCTCAGACTTATTTTTCAAAAGATATATCCACGTGAATTTGCTATAATCATCAATAAAACTGACATAATATTTATATCTTCCAAAAGAGGATGGAGCAGGGCCCCAAATATCAGAAAATACAAGTTCAAGAGGAAAAGTAGACACACTAGATGACTTTGGATATGGGAGTTGATGACTTTTGCCCTTTTGACAAGCATCACAAATAGACACTTTATTTGACTCACTAAAGGGAATATTATTGTCCCTAAGAACTTGTTGAACCACTGTTGACGACGGATGACCTAGACGCCTATGCCAATGGGAGGAAGTAGACTTGATGGCACCATGCACTTGTCGGCTAGAAGAAGAAGATAACGGCTGCGGTAGAGGATAGAGACCATCCACACATCTACCTTGAAGAAGGACCTCCCTCGTGTCCTGATCCTTTATAAAAATGAATTAGGCCAATATTCGATAAAAGCATGATTATCTTTGGCAATGCGACTAGTGGAAACGAGATTTTTAGTGGCATTAGGAACATGAAACACATTATTAAGATGCAAATCATGATCAGGGGTACGAATTAACGAGTGACCAATATGACGTATATCCATACCTGCACCACTCGCCGTGTGGATTTTCTCGTTCCCATTGTAGCGGTCTCTCACGTGTAGCTTGTCAAGCTCACTCGTGACGTGGTCAGTTGCCCCAGAGTCACTATACCAATTTGTATTGACTCCATATGATCCACTTGCAGAATTTGCAGATTTGTCAGGACCATGAATAACTTTTTTGGAACCTCTTCCAGCAGTTTAGCGCCGTGTGTCCTTCCTTGCCACACACCTGGCAGGTGGGCCTTGTACCTTGTTGATTACCACCGTTCTGCTGACGATAGCCCTGGTAGCCATGATTTCCGCTGCCCCTGTTTTGTTGGTCATAGCCACGCGGCTCATAGCCGCCACGCTCATAGTTGTTGCGCTGATCGGAGTAGCCTCCTCCACGTCCACCGCAGCGACCACCATCACGTCCACCGCGGTATCCACCACGGTATCCACCACCTCCACGCGAAGCAGCATTAGCGGACGATTCACCAGTAGGGTTTTGAGACTCAAGCCGAGCCTCATAGGAGAGGAATTGGGAGTAGAGATCACCCAAACTGATGGACTATTGGGCTTTAATCAAAGCCGTGATCGCAGCAACAAAGCCATTGTACTCGTCATCAAGTCCAGCGAGCACATACGAGATTATATCCTCTGTATCAAGAGGTTTGCCGGCAGTCGCCATCTCATCTGCCAAGCTCTTGATCTGACTAAAGTAGACTGCACCGGTCTTGTTTTCTTTGCGGGTCTGGTTGAGCTTCGTGCGTAGATGAACAATACGTGCTTTGGATTGCGAGGAGAACATCTCCATCACATGATTCCAGACACCCGCTGAAGTGGTTTGCCCCACCATCTGTGTCAACACCTCCCTAGACATGTTTCGCAGGAGATAGCCAAGCAGTTTTTGATCTTGCGAGATCCACCTCGCATACTCAGGGTTAGGAATCTTCACCTCCACCCCATCTTTATCCTTGGTCTTCAACTCCTTCTCCGGAGCTTTCACCGATCCGTCGAGGTAGCCTTCCAGCTGAGCACCTCGAACATCAGGGAGGATCTGAATCTGCCAAAGGAGGAAATTGTCCCCTGTCAATTTATCAGACAGGGTGACGTTCAGTGCGCCACCGTCGGTCGCGGTCCAGGACGAGGACCAAGCTTCGGTGGGGTTTAAATGTAAAGGCTATGCAATACTTGGGATTCAATTTAATGCAATCGCGACTCAATGATGCAAGAGTAAGATAGAGGCAATAGGTACTATATGTATGCAAGCATGTGGTAGTGCTTGCCTGGCAGCTCAGTTGAAGCAAAGGATGGATCTGGGTAGTGCTCCTGGTTCTCCTGATATATCCCCTGCTCAGCGTCTATTCGAAGAAGAACCAAACAAACAAGGGCCAACATAAATAAAGTGCGCAAGCATATGAATAAAATGCATCAAGCAAACAATCATGCCATGATTAATGATGCACAATTTGCATGGCATTAAGGTAGCATGGCATGGGTGAGGTGTGGAATACAATATTAAAGCATTTTATTTAGTTTTGGTCACATTTTAACCCCATATTAGTTGCTGTATGCTTTATATTTATATGATGCATGCTTCAATTCAAACCATGGAATGCATAAACAGAAAGGTATCGTCGAGCTAATCATTTTAGACATATTATTTGTTAAATTTGGAGTTATAAAACAAAAGATATTAATTATTTAAGGAAAAAGGGCATTTAATGTAATTTTAATTAACTTGGAAAATTAAAGTGTTCAAAATATATTTTGGATTGCATATTTGAAATCCTCACATTTTTCTGATTTGAAAACATATATTATTTGTATTATTTGGATTAATATTTGAAAAGTTATTTGAAAACAGAAATTAAATTGGATTTGAATTAAATTGAAAAGATTTGAATTTAAAACAGATTTCGGAAATACTTTTTATACCCAGACAGACTCAGCCACTGTCGCTGACGGGTGGGGCCAACGCTGACTTGGCGATCTGGCGCGCCGAAAAGCTTTTGCTACCGTGGCTTGGCTAGCCCATGCGGATGACATGCGGGCCCAGAGGCTGCGGGGTCACGCGCGCGCGTCCCCCAGCGGGGAGGCGACACGTGGGCTGTCCGAGGCTGCGCAGAGGGACTGGTCCGTGGTGGTCCGGTTTTCCCGGGGGTCTTCATGCAAAGAGCACGCCGAGGCTGGCAGGTGGGGACGCGGGGCTGCGGGTTGAGGCGGGAAAAAGCCCAGGGGTTCAAGTGCAAAACTGCCAGCGGGCTGCTGCTGACGCTGACAGACGCGGCGCTGCCGGCGGCGGATCGGGCTGTGTTCCGGCGACGGTGGCGACGCATCCGCTGGGAAAACTGCAACGCGGCCAAAACAAAAGTTGGAGAGGGGACATCCGGCTACACTTTTCGTTCAGAGGGCAACTACTGGGACGGGCTACAGCGCGCGGACTTCGAAGCAGAACAGAGGCAGGACGGGGCTGCTGCGGCTGCTGTTGCTGTCTGTCTGCGCGCGGCGAGCGGCCGTGCGTGCACGCGAGGTGCTCGACGACGGGCGGCGACGCTACGGTGCACGAGCGGGGAGGGGGCCATGTCTGGGAGGTAGCGGGGCTCACCAGGGGCTCGTCGGCGTGGTCGCTGGGGCCGGAGGTGGAGCGGATCGGCGAGAAGGCAGCAGGCCGGAGGCGCTCTGGTGCTCACGGGCACGGCGGCGGCGATGCTTCTCCGGCGAGGTCCCGCGGGCTCCGGCGCTTCAGGGCGAAGAAGAGGAAGCCGAGGACGCTCCTGGTTCTTCTGGTTCGGCTTGGCGCGCTTCAGATCGGCTAGGGGAAGGTGTGGCCGAGGCTAGGGCTTAGGAGATGGACATGGGCATGGCTATGGTGGTAGAGGAGAGGCGATGGTGAGGAAGGAGAGGATGGAGATGCTCCAGGATCGAGATCTGAGAGGTGGGGTGGTTGGGGTAGAGAGGGGAGGGAGGAGCACATGGGCTTGGTTGCTTTTGCCAAAAGATGAGGGAGGAGGGCTCGGGCTAGGGCTTCTCTTTCCTTTGTCTTGTAGCTTAGAGAGGGAAGGGAGGGACCAGGGAGGAGGGAAGCTCGTGGGTTGGAGGGCAGGCTCGGGCTAAGGTTGGTACTAGGGTTTGGGGGGTAGATAGGTGGCATGGTGGGCCAGCTATGGTAGGCCATGGTGGGACCGAGAGGGTGGCCAAGCTAGGTGATTAGGGTGATGGGTTTAGGTTTAGATGGGGGTGGCTTAGAGAGAAAGGTAAGGAGAGAGGGTGAGAGCTAGGGTTTAAAAGAAAGATGGCACGCTCCAACTAGATCAAGCAACACAAGAGAGGGGTGTGGTGATGATGGTCTTAAGCAAGCTCAAACAAGATCAAGCTAAGAGGAGAGAGAGATGTGGTTTTAAGTTCACTCAAAATTCAAATAAAATCCAAAGAACAAGAAAAAGGTGGGGCTTGCATGGCCCATGCAAAACATTTATTGCCATGTTGATTATTGTGAGAACAACATTATTACATGGCATTATTCATTTGCACTTCCAAAATTGGAGTAAGGCCCAAGCAAAGGAATTTAGAAGGAATCCCAAGTGGAGTAGATGGAGATGATCACATTGGATTATATTTGGGACTTGCTAGTGTGTATATGCCACTAGGTATTTAATAGCCCACAAAAATATCCCAACATGATGTTAACCCCAAAGACCCACATATGGAAGCTAGGAAAGGTTCCACTCACAAGGCATGCAAAGGTGGCCATGTGGCTCTCATGTTTCAATATTGTGAAAACAACATGATGCTAAGATGAGAGCATGTGGAAAGAATTGGATCCAGCCCAACCCACATGAGCTAGAAGTAAACTCAAATAAGATGCAAAGCTCATATTTTAGTTGGATGGTGGAATTATAAGGTGGTGAAAGAAAGGTGGTGGAGTTAATAAGAGATATGCCCCCAACTCAACTTGGGCATTAAACAATATATCAAGAACCAAATACAATATCAAGAGGCAAATACAATTAATAATGTATATGAGAGAAGAACCAAATCAAAAGGGTTTTATATGATGCTCAAATGCAAGGTGGCATGATGACATGAGCATGATATAATGATGATGCAACAATTATATATATTTGAAGTAGCATATATCTAGGCTAGGCTAGTAGCATTGCAATTGTTAGACAATTGGGATGCTACAACTCTCCCCCACTAAACAAGAATCTCGCCCCGAGATTCCTAGGAAAAAGAAAACAACACAAGGAGAGGCGGGTGTCCGAACGAAGGTGACCCTCACGTTCACAAGAAGATGAAGAACAGAATGGTGCGACCACTACACCTTGCAAAACTTTCTAGACTTGTTGCGAGTCTTGCGTTTTGCTTGAGGCACAAAGGGTTAGGAGAATTGAAGGATTGTCGTGAGACAAGAAGGATAGGATGGACATAGCTCCGGTTTTCTGAAGAAACGTGATAAAAGAATAGAACCACTTGTGAAAGAAAGGACAAAATGATGTATCATGGATCAAAATAGACACACCGTTAAGATTGAAGATTTACTGATACTAGAAAGGGTTGATCTTTGTCGCGCCGGAAGAAAAAGAGCTGGTTTGGGGAGGTTTGGAACCACTATGACAATAGCATCGTACCTTCCCTTAGATCTAAGAAATGAAGTTCGGAAACAATATTGCCTTCAAACAATAGAGTCCCTTGATATGAGCAGAAAGATTTAGTTAGACATCGCCGGATTAGATTCTTCTTGCGCCGGTAAGAACCAAAAGATCACGCAATTGAGGTGCGCGGATATAACTTCCAGAGATGGATGTGAAGATAGATCACCACAGAAAGAATTGATGGAACAGAGAGAGAGATAGCTTCCTTTCATCTTGTTTGGGGATGTAGAGCTCCGATAGAAAGATGAGGACAGAAAAGAGTTTGCGTTTGTTTCCACCAGATAATTGAAGATTTTGCTCCGTGTAGAAAAGATAGATCATCATCGAGAGATTATTGATTACTTTCTTCGAGAGAGCACTCCGGAAAGACAAGGACGGAAGTAAAAGCATCGAGGGATAAAGGCCACTTATAACTTCCGTGGAATGAGTGAAATCACATTAGTTCACCAATTCAATGTACGAGAGCGAATGATAAGAGTAGTGGTATGGTAGCTACTCCATCCCGCACTCAAAGCATTACTCCGCACATGAATAAGAAAACCATGCAACCCAACTACCGAAACAGACTGAAGGTATTGACAAGGATAACTCATGGAACTCCGTTAGCAAACCAGGATAGATGCAAACGATACGCCGGATCCAAGATAGATAAGGGTGATGATGTCGTCATCTTGTCGGAAGTACCAAGCCACCGGAAAGATATGAAGGAAGATCACGGAGACAACTGCAAGATTCCACCGACGAAGAAAAAGATAGCACCACTTGAACAGAAGGAAAACAAGACCTGGAAGATCTTCATGGCCTCCGGTGGATTGAGCATAGATGATAGAACGAGAGGGTTTCAAAAGATCACTTGACGAGACTGAGATAAAAGAATTCCATGTTCTTCTTGAAATGATTGAGAGAGATTTGGCAGCCTTGAGGAAACCTCAGCGAAACGATGATGATAACTTGTCAACAAGGAAACTCCGGGTTTGATTGAAGATGGAAGATGGAATTAACAATGGACTTGCTAATTCCAGAATGGAAGCAATGTATTTAGCAGAAGGACGTGGTCAAGATAGGTGACTTTAAAAAAAGTCAGAATTCACGCTTTGAGAACTTTGCACACAGGCAGTGTTCTCGAAGCTTGAGAGAAAGAGACACATATGATCTTCCATGTCCTTCCATTGATATAGAAATAGGCAAGCATATTATCAACATATACCACCATGGATTAACAAGATATTCCCAGAATATCAAGTTCAAGAGGCGGGAGAAACGAACAAATGCTCGAAACACTTTCTGAGCTCAACGCTCTTAGAAAGATCAATATTAAGAGCACGGGTTCGTGTTGAAGAATATGCACTGGAGGAATAGATTATCTGGTCCTCCGGAAGGAAAAGAGATGTCACCTGGTTGACATTGTCGATCGGATCACCGGTTACAAAGATAAAGAGATCTTGGATAAGAACCGATGATATAGCTTTGCTTATGGTATGAGCTATTAGAGACGAAAAAGATGTGCAGATATGGAGTTGAAAAAGATGTGCAGCATGATGAACAGATGATAGACCGCCGTAGTGCCTGAGAAACTCCGGATTTCCAAGGATGCTTGAATATGCATAGATATGATCACGGTGTACTCCAAATCACAGGAGATAACCTTATCCTCCAGATGGTGACGGTTGTTAGCATTTTTCCATATTCCACTCCGTTACCAGCATTACACTTATCATGAGTGGAATATAGCTATGCCGAGAGCCCAATTACAATCACCAGCATCGGATCGACACATGTTATGTAATTAGCCCAGGAGAAAAGGAGATGAAAAGGAACTCCAGGATTAAGCGTCGGTGACAAAAGAATGAGTTAGCATGGACATGCTGATAAAATAGAGATAGATAATGTTTCACACACGACTGAAAAGGAGTGTGGGAACACAGATGGATCAAAGAAAAAATTTCCGCAATTTTCGGCATTAAAATACCGATAGATGCGCAAAAACACTTAGCAGATAGGGATTAGCAACAGATGGTTACACAGAAAGAGGAGTTGCTAGAAGGAAGAACACCCTTAAGAAGATGGCACCGGTTAACAAGGAGTCAGATATATCGCGCCGGTTTTCAAAAGCCTGTCAGTATGGAATGTACCAACAGTTGATAACCAAAAGGCAGATAAAGATAACATGTTGGATGCAACAGATAGACAAGGAATTACACACACACACACTTTCTATGGTACTACGGAAACCCAGAACACGTGAATCCTAGTTTGAATTTGAGAAGAGGATTGAAAACGTTACACTTCCTTACCAGAAAGGGTGGGTGGGTGGGTAAGAAGAAAAGTGGAAGCAGTCCTACTCTCGCGTTTTGTTTTTTCCTAATATACATAACTACCAAAATATTTGCTAGACAGACAACGACCATTTGGCTGAGACCCTGAAGGTCGGGATGGCTCTGATACCAATTGTAACTACCTCGGTGAATTACGCTCCTAGTACAAGCCTGGATGATCAGAAATGGTTGAAATAGTACGGTGGGGCCCAAATGCCACTCACAGGTAGACCTTTCGGCCGTCCCAACCATTTCCAAACATCGGGACAAGAACGGGCGGCGTAATCGGCAGGCGAAGGGATCAACTACATACACAAATGAGTATGTATGCAAGCCACCATACAATAGTACATCAGAGCCATTCCATCTAAAAAGAAAGGAAATATAGCAACGCCATACGGCAAGATCCAAATATCCTAGATAGATATAATAGTTTAGGATATCTCCTCATACATCAATCAACAGAGTATCAAGCGGAAGCGGAAGACAAAATCCGAGTACGGATAAGAAGCAAATCGGCATAAGATGCCCCATAAATAAGCACATCCCGCCCACAGATCTCACGGATCCCCGTTCCCGGAATCTCTACACCGAATGATCGTTGCCCACATCGTCCGTCTCTTCCACCCAGTATCCTTCTTGCGAGTGTACCTGTTCATCTGAACCAATAATTTATCGTGTGAGACCCTAGGGGTACTCAGCAAGTCTTTATGCCTCTAAAGGGGACACAACCTGGGGTGACGCGGTTGCAGCAAAAGATAAACCCTAGCAATTCTATAGATACTCGCTAACCATCCGCCTAACCAGAGATAGACGGATGTCCGTGAATTAACAACAACAGTTATAACAGTTCTAAAGGTAATATCCACAGATCCATCCTCCTCCTCGCTTACCGACGAGGAAGCGGACGAACAACCCCCCCCATCCGTTGGCAGTTTTATTATCCATTCCGTGAGTATTGCACTATTTACTAGTCAGGTACCTAGTCTAGTCAGATTAAAAGCGGCACTTTAGTTATGCTTGTCTATGATCGAGAAACTGTGCTCCAAGTCGTCCATAACCGCGGACACGGCTTTCAGAAAGTTTTACCCTGCAGGGGTGCACAAATAGCAACACACACTCGATATGCCTTGGAAAAACCAAATCAAAACCCAACGAGGCAGTCACGACAAAGCGATTACAGGATTCAGAAATATTTCAGGGGGCCACCCCTTTAAGTAGATCCCGCAGCGAAGCCGGCCGGCTCCGAGACGGACTCAAGGTTTGGGTGGACGGCTGTAAACGACTGGGAACCCGAAAGTGTGACTGGGCTTGTCGATACCGCGAAATAGTGTCCCGGCCCTAAACAGTACAGTGTGCTCCTCGCACAATCTTAAATAAAGCAGTAAAGCATGGCATAAATACAGGATAGTAAATAAAACCTCAAACTAGTTTGTGGCCCCAAGAAATAAGAATGAATCAAGCTCTGGCTCAGGGGGGTCCATAAGGCCTCCCGGATGTGGATAGCGCGAATATTCTTGGAACAGGAATCAAGTACTCGGGGTCTTACGGGACACAAGTGAGCCTGAAAAACCAAATAGCGAATATGGCTCACCGATGCCACTTTCATTAGTTATCCCATTACTACTCAGGTTAAGTTGTATAGGTACCTCGTTATCCATCAGACACTCACATACCCTACACATGCTGTTCTACGACTCGCATGGCTCAAACAACTCCTGTAGTAATGGCTCATGGGATGGATGATCAGAAGTCCCGGGCTCTGGTACCATGAAAAAACATACTCCCTCTGATCCAAATTAATTGACTTGGATTTGTATAGATTCGGATATATCTAGCACTAAAACATGTCTACATACATCCGAATTTAAACAAATTCGAGTCAATTAATTTGGATCGAAGGGAGTACTGTGAAGCGATACCTAGACTAGGGGCCGCGTCATGTATTAATAATAGATCGATCAACATACAAGAGTCCGTGTCCTGGTCATACACGGGTGTGCATCGCACGTTACAACCGACCAGGACAGGTTACGTATAGGAGACAATATACGACTATACATATTGTTTTAACACCAAGAACTGCACAGGAAATGTAAAAACACTTTTGAAGATGCATAATTTAAACATCACCTTTTTTGGGTGCCCTATTACGCATCATCTGTTATAGATGCTCTTATTGATCTAATGGTTTCAGATTATCTCAAGACATAACATGGAGAAAAGAAGTAATTACATCATGTAAGAAAGCTCGTGCATTAACTGAAGGCGACATACTTGGTGCCTATTATCCAGATTGACGTCTTGTCATAAAAGTGTATCGTCAATCGTACGCAGATTCAAATCTGCTTGTTTTGTGTCTAGTTTGATTGACATAGTTGCCACTGCTAGTCGAAAAAGAGACCGCCACACAGTTGGTCTCTTCTTGACTTAAGAGTTGTTGAATGTACTATTTGTTAACGTACCATTTCGTATTTATATGTTCAGTTCGGACGGTTTACGACCCTCCTCACCCACTTATGTTAAATTGCATTAACTAGTGCAATGTAGGTGGTTTCATATAAAGCTCTAGCTGGTAATGCATCCAAAGGGCCAAGAGAAAAAATAACAATGCAGCAAAGACGAGCTGAGCCGCTGAGGGCTAGATCAGTGCAAAGTGTAGAGATAGGTGTGAGAGGTGTCAGTAAAATGTTGGCCAGTTGTGACAACCATTTCACCTGACCAATGCAGAGGAAGTGTGTTGAATGAAGCTTTTAGACATAGAAGCGGATCCCAGAGAAAGCAGGCTGATGATAAGCGTTGAGATGTTTGTGACGAAATCGTCTTGATAGTAATAGCTATTGAGCTAGACGGGAAGGTGATGTAATCGCCGGGGTTTTAGGAATGCCTAATGCCCTTCAACGGCTCGATACACACTCCGGGCCTGTTCAGTTTGGTTGGGACCGACATGGATCAGAATGTATTGATAGGCAATTGAACTGCATTCGTGCCATTCCATTTTTTTTGGCGAAATTCAACGATTTATTAATAATCATCAACAGTAGTACAAAAAATCCTAAAAATAATATTACAAATAGGTCCATGGACCACCTAACGACGACTACAAACAGTAGCACGAGCCGAAGGCGCGCCGCCGTCCTCGTCCCTCTATCCCTCTCAAGTTGGGCGTAACCGAACAAGGCCTCCTTGTGTATTGCTTGCCATTATTTATGTGGTGATATTAGTTGTAGTCCCCGGCTCTGTGTGTTTCCGTCAGATTTCCTCTTTCTTTTTTTACTCCAGTTTTGATGCGACCGAATACATGTTTACATCCTAAACTTTACACTATACAGAGCCTGTTGACAACGTTTTTGTGCAATATATTCAGGTAGGACATGGGAAAAACGTTTCATTTAAAATCCCTGTGAAAATCAGGCGTCCAATGCTAATTCCCAACTGAATACACACCTTTCCGATAACAAAGTATTTCATCTCGGGAGCGCCAAATGCCAACCATTTCCTTGTGCAAGTGAATAATCAGGCCGCCGGCCGTGTACTCAAACACCATGTCCCCTTGGTATAATTTTGGCTACAACGCTCCAGCTCGCGAGTTGAGTTGTCGGCATTGTCATTCCGATCTAGTGAAACTTCATTGCTGATATGAGAACTGTTTACCGTTTATAAATGAGGGCTCGCATGCATCTGTTTCCTGATGGGATCTGACCAAAACTACAGTCGACCATGTACAAATATAGTCGGTTCACTTTCAGCTTTGCCTGACTCCTCATGTGCGCGATATATGTACAGTACAGCTGGTTTTCTCTTATTCTCAATCTACGTGGCCCATTTCTGAAGAAGAGCACAGGAGAGGTAGGGGCCGGATTGCATGGACATTTACTTGTTACATTTAAAAGAATCCACTGATCGATTTACTTGTTGCATGCGCTCCTCGCCGACACGGGCAAAGATGACCTTGTAGTTATAAATGAACGTCCATATTAGACACTAGGAAGAGAGGAGTTCAGAATCACATCTGTAGCCAACCTTCACTCAGTCGAAAGCACAATCCAGACTGCACATAACTGACTATTTTGATTAAGTGCGGGAGGGCCTTCAGTCATCTTGCAATTAAGTAATGCCCGCGAGACTTGGAACATCTTCGTTCTAACCTGGGTCTCAAACATTGAGGTTCATGATCATATCATGCGCTTCAATATTCTCGAACTATTGCTGCAAGTCCGGATTCATATGAGCGAGCATGACTCCACTGATCTCCGTGGACTCATCCCTAGCCTGACGATAGGCGTTTTTCACGGCAACTGAATCATCATCTTTCGGCTCCGGTGGAATCAGATTGTTCAAAACATGTTTTTTAAACAATTCTGGGGTTAGGTACCGGTTGGTAAAGTTGTTTCCACTCAGCTTATCTATTTAAAAAATTGACCTCAAAGCAAAACCCGATAACCAAGGAGGAAGTCTAGTAGGTGCCATCTACAACAGAAATGCAAGAACTAAGCAACGTGGGCTCTTTAGGGTTTTCGTCGTGCCCGGTGAAATCATGAGGGTAGATGAGAATGTTAAGATCCAATGGCCTCCGGCTATCACTCCGGACGTAACTTGGAGCGAAGGAATAATGCAGTATGTAAGAAATCTCATGCTTTAATTGAACGTGGCATACTTGGTGCATATATCCACATGACATCTGACACCATGTCAATTTGCATTAGCTAGTGCAAGGTAGGTGGCTATATATAAACTTCCTAGCCGGTGCTGCATCCATAGGGCCAAGAAGAACAATACAACAAAGGCGAGCTGAGACGCTTAGTGCTAGAACAGTGTGCAAAGTGTAGACATGGGTGTGGGAGGCCTCGGTGAAATGTCAGCAACCGAGTCCCAGAGGAAGTGGGATGAATGAAGTTGTCAGACACAGAAACGGGTCCCAGAGGTGCAGTACATGTTCTGTCGGAGCTAATCATGCAAATCTAGCGTGTTGGGGATCATCTAGGTGGTGGCCACATTGAGCAAGTAGGTAAGGAAGCCCTTCGATGGACGAGACACACCCCTTGTGTATTGCACTACACAGAATCTGGTGGCAACATTTTTGAGTAATATATTTCAGTAGGATTTTTTATAAAATAAATATATTAATATCGTGAAGATACCAATTACACCTAGCCTCAGGGCCAACATTATCTCACAAAAAACATCCATGATAGTGGACAACTCTTTATTTCATCCACTATGTGGAGACCTAACTTATGGAGATTTATAAGGGCGAGGAAGCCTTTTGACGATAGCGAAGCCATCAGAAGTGGATCCTCTAAGGGGAATCCAACACTGCCTACTTACATGTCATTGCCAATGATCGACATAGGAAGTGCTCCATTCCTTGCACGTGGGAGGGAGATCACATCTTGGAAGATCCCAAGGATATCGCTTTCCATATTTATTCCTTCTATAAGAAATTATTCTCGGCGGGACCCTGCTTAGGGGTTGCATTAACAATTGACTTATGGCCACTTAGGGCCAGAGCCACTACTGAAGAGAAAGTGGAGCTTACTCTCACATTCACGCCCAGTGGAGGTAGCCAGAGCGACAAAGGTCATGAAGACCAATTTCCCCCCGGGGCCGGATGGTCTCCCAGTGGCTTTCTTCTAGACTTTCTAGGAGCAGTTTCAGGCGGTGATAATGCCTATGTTCCATGAATTTTACAAGGAACTTTGGTGTTGTGTCGCCTGAACTATGGTGTGATTACGCCGAACGCCAAAGTAATGGGGCCCACATATATCCACCAATTTAGGCTGATTAAGGTGATTAATGTCGTCCAACGGATCTTTGCAAAGGTCTACATGACTAGACTAGTTCTGATCATGGAGAGGCTAACCCACCCTCTCCAGTTTGCATTATTGAAAGGCAGGCTCATTCATGATGGGGTCCTACCGTTTCATGAGATCATTCATGAGGTGAAGGTACCATGCACGAAGGGTGTGTTCCTAAAATTGGATTTCTAGAAGGCCCATGACCGTCTGGAATGGGATTATCTATGGAAGGTCTTAGAAAGGAGGGCTTTGATAACAGAGTGATGTTTGTCATGAGGGAGAACACTGCCATCAACATCAGTGGAGAGGTTGGCTCGTACTTTAGACCGACCTGTGGAGTGAGACAAGGGGATCCTATATCCCCTCTCCTCTTTAACTCTGTAGTTGATTCCTTGGTGAATATTTTGGATAGATCCAAAATCACCGGCCACATCTCAGGTGTGATTGGGCATCTTATACCTAAATTAGGGATTACATACCTCTAGTATGTGGATGACACCATGCAATGGTGCAAGGTTCAGAACTTGACATCATCAATCTTAAGTTCCCGCTCCTCTGCTTTGGGGCCATGTAGAGAATCAAGATCAACTTCAACAAGAGAGAGGTCATGATCCTGGGTTTCTCTAACGAGGATATGCATAGGATCACAGATAACCTTAACTGTAGACTAGCTGACTTCCCCATCACCTACTTGAGGATACATGTACATGATTCCTTGGACTTGATCAATGACCATTCTCCCCCGGTGGTCCAGGTTAGATCCAAAGTGAAGCCTTGGCAAGCTAGGCTTGCATCAAAGGGTAGAAATACTGTCCTCATTGACTCTTGCTGATCCAGCCTGCTCATGTATACTATGGGTTTGTACCTTCTGTCTGAAGGAACTCATGCCGACTTCACTAAGGAGTTCTCATGGTTCCTTTGGATGGCTAGGGACAGGCGCCAGAAGTACCACATGGTGAACTAGGTTGACATTTGTGCCCCCAAAGAACTTGAGGGCATAGGCATTCTAGCCTCGCGCCGCTTTAATGAGGCCCTTATGTCGAAATGGGTCTAGATCATACCCTAACTGAGGATGGAGGGCTATGCCTATAACTTATCAAAGACAAATACCTTCATGGACACCCATTCTTGGCATGTGAGCATTGGGAGGGTTCTTAGTTCTAGAGATCCATCTAGGACATCAACCATGAGATTCGCCTAGGGATATCCTTCACCACTGGCAATGGTGAAGGAATCATGTTCTGGCTTGACCTCTGGCTCTCGGAGACCCTCTTAGGTTTGAGTTTCCATTTCTATTTTCTATAAGAACCGAGCCTATGTACTTGTGTTAGAGGTCTGCCATGAGGTGACCTATAACATCCTATTCCGGAGAACCTTTATGGTGGACGAGGACACGACCTTCGAGATCATGCTTAGGTCCCTTCCATAGTCTCTCTCGCATAAACCGGATGGTATCTCGTGGCGAGTGGCCCTGTCAGGGACTTTCTCCGTTAGCTCGGCCTACCGGGCCCTTTTCCTAGGGCCCGTTCTTCCGTGGACGACTTCCTTGTGGAAACCGCTACTGCCACTAAATCTTAAGATCTTTGTGTGGAAATTTTTGCGGGGTCGTCTACCCTCAGGGTTGGAGATTTCCAAGCAACATGCCCTGTCAATAGACTGTGTACGTTTTGTGGGGCCCTGAGAATCGAGACCCACATTATGTTCACCTATCCTGCTGTGCATTTTCTATGGAACTTCCTCCTTGAGGCTCTAGGCCTACCTGGCAGGCGGGCCCAAGACCTCAAAGAGTTTCTCGAGACTGAGGTAAGCCGTACTAGTAGGATGCGTCGCCTCTTCTGGTTAATGTTTGGCGCGATGACTTGGACCATTTGGATGATTCGTAATAAAATGGTTATCGAGAAAATTCTACCTCAGCGGGCTTCTAACTCCATTTTCATTTTTTTGGCTTTTCTACAGCTGCGGTACCCTCTCTTTAGGCAGCGTGACATGGATTCTTTGGACGGCATCCTTCAGGCCCTGCTGGTGGAGGCTAGCCAGTACTCATCGTTGCTTGTCACCTGAGCTCCCATATGGGAGTATGTATCTTGTCGTGCTAGTTGTTTTATTTTTGTTTTTCTCTCACGTTGGGATTTGTTGTGATGTTGCCCTATCAGATGTTGTTTTCCTTGTTTGTCTTTGGTCCAACTTGGATGGTTGCGCTTTATTTATAAAACAGGACGAAATCCTATTTCGAGGATGATTAACCTCCTCCCAATTTATATGTTGCACAAACTGTTCTACGGTAGGTGCTTGGATATAAAGCTCCAAGATGGTGCCGGATTCACAGGGCCAAGAGAAGAACAATGCAACAAAGGTGGGTTATGCCGATCAGGATAGAGGGAGTGCAAAGCATAGACATGGGCGTGGGAGGTGTCGGTAAAATGTTGGCCACCGCGTTATGCTATTCTGGCTGAAAATCTAGAAGTAGGCTACATGAAGCATCTCATACCGTCATACGCACAACGGCACAAGCGCATCCCTGGCTACAATGCTTCTCCTCTGCATTCACATAGCGCTCTACTTCTTTTGTCGAGTTAAGGAAGTCAAGCTTGCTCTCCTCTTTTACATCACCTTCCTAGCCTAGTTTTTCTTCTCTTATGATGATGTATTGCTGGAGAAGAGCGCGCTTTCTATGGACCTGCTCGTGTTCTTTCTACTTTGATGGGGAGAGGTCGTGCCTACAAGCCAAGATACTGCTCGACCACCGCCCTGCTAGCGTATGGGATCTATCTCCAAGTTGGCCGGTTACTTGATCCTTGTAGCAAGTTCAGCAACAGCCAGTAGGCAACAACAAAAGAATCAACTCGGTCTTAACGCGGCTATGCAAGAAAGCAGTCTTAACCACATGAAGGGTTTCCGCAATGATCCTTCCTCACATCGAACTGCATGCGTCGGAAAACTCTCACGCGCCAAACACCATAAAAACACCTCGATGATATACTCCCACACCCATTCGATGTGAGGAAGGAACCGACGCAGGGCACCCTAGTTCGCCCGCTTTGCCGTCGTTTCAAACTCCGGTCGCCGTAGCCGTTGATACGCTCGCTTCTGTCCACCCCCGCCGTCACCGAGAATACCATCGTGCTCTGGGTGAGCTTACGGTCCTCGTGAACCACCTGCCCCTACCTCTCGCTCTGAGTCGTCGTCCTGAGAGCGTTGTGGTGCGCCGCTGCGAAAGCTCAACGCTGGAGCCCTTCCGGTGACAAACAGGTTGTGGCGCCGCCACTATTTGGTTCGTTGCAAAGACCTGCCCGTGTCCCCGCTCACTCTCCTTCGTCGAGAGCGTGCTCAATCCGAGAGCAGACACAGCGCTGATGTCACGCTGGCATCAACCATATATTCCAGTTTTCAAGCGCTAAAATGCATCATCTTGTAAACCAAAAATTGCACATGTGATGTAAAAACCACCTTTGAAGATGTATAATTTAAACATCACATGTTTTGAGTGCCCTATAGCACATCATCTGTTAGAGATGCTCTTATTGATCCAATGGTCACATAAAAGAAGTATATGGTTCAGCTAAGAAATCTCGTGCATTAAATGAAGGCGACATACTTGGTGCCTATTATCCATATTGACATCTGGTCAGAAAAGTGTATCGTCAAGCGTACACAGATTTAAATCTGCTTGTTTCGTGTCCTTTTTGAATGACATAGTTGCCACTGCTAGTCAGAAAAGAGACTGCAACATAGTTGCTCTCTGCTTGACTTAGAGTAGTTGAATGCATTTTTTGAATGTAGTTGAACTTAGGTGTTAACGTACCATTACATATTTATATGTTCAGCTTGTAATCGTACGTGAGTTTTAGAGAGATCGATACCCCAATATGGGGTTCGGTATGTATATTTATATTAGGCAGGAAAGGCCCCAGTCAAGGCGTACAAATAGGAGTAGGAGTCCGTGTGGAGTACATCTCCAAGACCATGTCATGTACAACTCTTATATGTCTAACATCCCCCCTTAATCTTACGTCTAAACTCATCTAACAGAGTTACAGGTAAAGCTTTAGTAAAACCATCAGCTACTTGATCTTTAGTGGAGATAAACTTTAGATCCAACAATTTGCTTGCAACTCGTTCACGAACGAAGTGATAATCAATCTCAATGTGCTTGGTCCGAGCATAGAAGACAGGATTGACAGACAGATAAGTAGCTCCAATATTATCACACCATAAGCATGGGCGTTCTTTAAGAGAAACGCCAAGTTCATGAATCAACGCTTCAACCCAAATGAGCTCGGCAGTGGCATTGGCATTGGCAATAGCTTTATATTCAGCTTCTGTACTTGAACGTGAGACAGTAGCCTGTTTTCTGGTACTCCCGGAGATAAGATTAAGACCAAAGAATATAGCAAATCCTGCAGTAGACCGTCTATCATCAAGACAACCCGCCCAGTCCGCATCAGAAAAAGCACTAAGCAATGTGGATGAAGATTGTTGAAATGTGATACCAGTGTATAATGTACCTTGAACATAACGTAAAATCCTTTTTGTAGCAGTCCAATGAGATGTAGTTGGAGCATGAAGATATTGACAAACTTTATTAACTGAGAAAGCCAGATCTGGTCTAGTCAAAGTTAAATACTGAAGAGCACCAACTATACTCCTGTAATTTGTACTATCTTCAGAACCAAGAAGAGTGCCATCTGTTAAAGATAATGTATCTTTTGGAGACAAAGGTGTAGGAGTAGTACAACCAGTCATATTAACTTTTGCTAAAAGATCTTGAGCATATTTCGACTGTGTCAGAACAAGACCATCAACAGTTTTTGTGACCTCAATACCCAAGAAGTAGTGCAAATCACCAAGATCCTTGATAGCAAAATTCTCACTCAACTGGCGAACAAGAATAGTGGCAGCTTGATCTGAAGAACTAGTGACAATAATGTCATCCACATATATAAGAACAAACATAGTGACACTAGAGTTGTTGTATAAGAATAATGATGCATCTGCCTTAGATGGGTGAAAGCCCAACTCAATTAATTTAGAGCTAAGACGAGAATACCATGCACGGGGGGCTTGTTTTAATCCATAGAGAGCCTTATCCAATTTGCAAATATGTTGCGGAAAGCGTGGATCTTCAAATCCAGAAGGTTGTTTCATGTACACTTCCTCTTCCAGAACACCATGTAAGAACACGTTCTTGACATCTAGCCGACGAAGACTCCATCCTTTTGACACAGAGATAGCCAAAACAAGATGAATAGTAGATATTTTCACAACAGGACTAAAGGTATCTTCATAGTCAAGTCCATACCTTTGTTTGAACCCTTTTGCAACAAGCCTCGCTTTGTATCTATCAATAGCACCGTCTGATCTTTTCTTAATTCGATAGACCCATTTGCAATCAATCAAATTTTTATTTTGAGCTAGGAGGAACGAGATGCCATGTTTGATTTTGCATGAGAGCATCGTATTCTTCCATCATGGCATGTTTCCAATTTGCATCACCAAGAGCTTCTTTGATATTGCTAGGTTCTCCTGTAGATGTAAATAAACCGTCTTTATATATTTTTGGATTTTTTTATACCTTTTGTAAGCGTATACATGGTTCACGCACAAGAGAAGACTCAGCAGTATTGTGCGCAGAAGATCGCTGGGAGTCACCATCGTTATTATGTCCAGAAAAACCAGTTGGAGCGGGACATGCAGGACGCGGCGCGGAGTCATAGGCGTGGGCCCCTCCGCTGTTGGCGCCATCAATGTGCGCATCTCTCGGTGCGGGGCCAGAGAGAAACGTTCCCACGTCTTGGTCCTCTTGCGTTGGTGGCACAGAGCCAGACTCTCGCGCCGGAGGCACAAGGCCAGGGGAGCAGGCCCCACACGGTGGGGCGTCAGGTGCACATGGGGGAACTGAACCTGAGGAGTGGACCCGAGGGCAGTTTGGGCTGTCCTCGCGCGACGATCGAACGGTGACCGATTCATCACTTGTAGGTGTCTGCCGTAAAGAGAATTCCAGCGCACGTTCTGAGTCCTCTGACGGAACCTTTTCAGCCAAATTATCCTGGTCTTTAGTGCCAATGATTGGCTCATCATCATCTGAACTATCCACATGTGAACTTGATATTTCATGCTCTCTTTGCTGATTTGGCAAACTAGTTGTATCATAGAAATCCTCAACAACCTGTGGAGGGCCAGCAATAGGTACAATAGACATATTGTCATGATTATGCAACCCTCATTAGATGACAAAAGGGAATCAAATAAAAGGATTTCTTTGCGAAGTTGAGAACCAACATTGGGATGAAGAGATGCAAAAGGGAAAACTTGCTCATCAAACACAACATCTCGAGAAATATATATGCGACCCGTATTTACTTCGAGACACTTGACCCCTTTGTGGAGAGGGCTATACCCCAAATAGACACACCATTTTGAACGAAAAGCAAGTTTGTGTTGGTTATAGGGACGAAGATTAGGCCAGCAAGCACAACCAAAAATGCGAAGAGAAGCATAATTTGGTGTGATATTAAGAAGCTTCTCCATAGGAGTTTGAAAATTAAGAACCTTGGTGGGCAACATATTTATGAGAAAAGTCGCTGTGAGGAAAGCTTCATCCCAAAACTTTAATGGCATAGAAGCATGAGCAAGCAAAGCAAGACCAACTTCAACAATGCGACGATGTTTTCGCTCAGCCAAACCATTTTGTTGGTGAGCATGAGGGCAAGAGACATGATGTGTAATGCCAGCTCTTTGAAAGAAAGCATGAAGTTTTTCATATTCACCACCCCAATCAGTTTGCATAGTAATAATTTTGTGATCAAATTTACGTTCCACAAGTTGTTGAAAATCCAGAAAAACTTGGTAAACATCATAACATTTTTTCAGCAAATAGATCCAAGTAAATTTACTATAGTCATCAATAAAGCTTATATAATATGAGTGCTTGCCAATAGACATAGGAGCAGGACCGCATACATCAGAAAACACTTGTTCAAAAGGAACAGTAGAAACACTAGTAGAAATAGGATAGGGTAACTGATGAATCTTAGCTTGTTAGCAAGGATCACAAACATAAAATTTATTTCTGGAGAATAATCTAATTTATTTTTCCTAAGAACTTGTTGAACAATAAACGAAAAAGGATGCCCTAGACGACGATGCCATGCGGATGAAGAAGGCTTGATGGTGACAAGGGATTGCTTGGAAGATCCCGTGGAGATAGGTACTAGAGGATATAGACCATCATGGAAAGGACCTTTAAACATGATTTGCTCTGTGGCCTGATCCTTAATCAAAAAGAAAAACGGGTGAAACTCAACAAAGGCGTTGTTATCTAGAGCAAGTTTATGGGTGGAGATTAAGTTCATGGAAGCACTAGGAACATGTAGAATATTACGAAGTTGCAAAGAAGTATGAGGGGTGCGCAATATCGAATGACCAATGTGTTTTATTGACATACCTTGTCCACTAGCATTATGAACTTGATCATTTCCTTGATAATTCTCATGCATATGAAGCTTGTAAAACTCTCCACTAATGTGGTTGGTAGCACCGGTTTCCATGTACCAATTTGTGTCCACACCATAGGCACCCTTGCGGTCATTATTGGAGTCATCATCATCCTCATGATATGAATAGCGCCACCAACATTGATTGGCGGGGTGTCCATGTTTGTTGCAGATTTGGCAAGTCACATCTTGGAAAGAAGTGGGGATGCGACCACCACCACGACCTTCTTGATTGCCGCGGCCCCCCTGAGGTGCACGCCCCCCTTGATTGGCATTATACCGATCATTAGGAAGATCGTTGCCACTGCCGCGGTAGTTATTGCCACCGCCATAGCTTCTACCGCGGTAGTCATTGCCACCACCATAATTGCCTCCGCGATAGACATGGCCACCACCATGGTAATCATTTCCACCCCCATAGTTTCCTCCGCGATAGTATCCTTGATCATTGCCACCAAGATGATTGTTAGGACGTGAAGGATTACCACGACCACGACTTGCAGCGTTTGTAGAGGACTGAAAAGAGCCAATGTCTTGACCAGTCTCGGATAGCATCGCTTCACGATGATCATATGCAGTCAGTTGTGCGCACATATCTGCAAGGGTAGTACTAGGAACAACATTAATAGATGCAACGAGAGGAGTGTAAGCGGCTCCCAGGACATTAAGGATGTAACCCTTTAATTTATCATCATTGATCCTCTTTCCTGCCGCCGCAAGTTCCATAGCAAAACCCTTCATCTTGGTGATGTACTTGTCTGCCTTCATGTCCAATTTCTTGGTGTTAGAGAGAGCACCTCGAAGTGTATTAATCTGAGCTTTGGACTGCGATGAAAAGAGTTCTTCAATGGAGGACCACACCTCGAAGCAATGTTCAGCACCAAGTACATGTGCAAGGATGTCAGGGGACAAGGTTTTGAGGAGACAACTCAGAACTTGTTGGTCTCGGGTGAGCCATACACCATAGATCGGATTGGGTGTATTGATCATCTTTTTGTTCTCATCTTCGACCTCCAAGGTTTTAGGTGGTGCGGCATCGGAGCCGTCAAGCAACCCCATGACCAACGCACCACGAACAGCGGGGAGAACCTGCATCTTCCATAGCAGAAAATTAGCCCATGTGAGCTTGCCCGTAGGAGGAGTCCCAAGAGCAGCCGCCAAGGACGATCCTGCTGAGGAGGAGGTCGTCATTGTAGAGGGAGGGAGGGTCACTGTCGATTTTATGCTTCTTCACCACCGATCAAGGGAACCGGAGGGCAGATCACCGATCGTAACCGGCGGTTATATTTCTTCCTTTTCTTTTCTTCTCGGACTGATCGATGAAGTCGGGCGCGATCTGTGATCGCGCTGCTTTTTTTTCTTTCTTTTCCGTCCCGAGCGATCGATCTGGGATTTGTTTCCGTCCTGAGCGATCTTGAGCTTTTTTTTCGAGAGCTAGATAGGAAGGGGAGGCTCTGGTACCATGTAATCGTACGTGAGTTTTAGAGAGATCGATACCTCAATATGGGGTTCGGTATGTATATTTATATTAGGCAGGAAAGTACATCTCCAAGACCGTGTATGTACAACTCTTATATGTCTAACATAGCTCAGTCGATTTAAGAACCTCCTCACCCACTTATGTTGAATTGCATTAACTAGTGCAATGTAGGTGGCTACATGTAAAGCTCTAGCTGGTAATGCATCCAAAGGGCCAAGAGGAAAAAGAGCCACCGAGGGATAGAGCAGTCCACAGTGAAGAGATAGGTGTCAGAGGTGTCGGTAAAATGTTGGCCACTTAGGCCAACCATTTGACTTGAAATACTCAGAGGAAGTGGGTTGAATGAAGCTTACAAACGCACAAGAGGATCCCAGAGGAAGCAGGCCGATGACACTCGTTGAGATGTTTGTGTCGGAAATCGTCTTCGTAGTAATAGCTATTGAGCTAGAGGGGAAGAAACTGTAGTCCCCGGGGTTTTAGGAATGCATAATACCCTTCAAACGGCATGAGACACACTCCCTGTGTATTCATTGCCATTGTTCATGTGGTAATACTAATTGTACCCCCTACCCCCCCCCCCCCCAACCCCGGGCTTGATAGAGTGTCTTCCCATCTTATTTTCTCTTTTTTGCTATAGCGCCAAATACACACCTTTTCAGTAACAATGTATTTCATCTCGAGAGCGCCAAATGGCAATCATTGCCCTGTAGAAGTGAATAATTATGCCACCTGTGTACTCAAACATCGCCCTTTGGTATTATTTTAGCTACATCACTCTAGGTTGTGAGTCATGTGCCTTACTTTCCTTTCCTGTTCTAACTTCCTCGGCATTCCGTTCTAGTGAAATTTCTTTGCTAATATATGAGAATTATTTATACCCTAAATGAGGCTCGCATCTGATAAGATCTGGCCCAATCTATAAATATAGCTTGTCCACTTTTAGCTTGCCTGCAGCCTGCCTTGTTCTGATATGCACGATATATGCATTTGGTTTTCTTCTATTTCTAGATTTCAATCTACATGGCCCATTTCCGATGCAGATAGTGCCAGAAGAGGTAGGGGTCGGATTCCATTGATGATTTAAGATCTCGGTACACAAAAACACACACATTGATTTAGATTTAGGCATTAGATAGCCAAGTTCTCAACGAAAAATTCATGCAATACACACACACACTTTTTTTTGGAGCAACCGGCAGGAGCTCTGCCTTTTCAAATAGATAGAGGGAAAACCAGTAGCACAGTACAGGGGGCATGTTTTAATTATGGTGGAAACATGTCAAAATCACCAAAATACAGGAAAATTGAAACTGCCTAGTCAGGCTCCGCAGGAATGGCAGGCCCGAAGGCCGTGAAAGCAGTGAGATATCCTCCCTAGCGATCTCAGCCACCTCGACATAAGTCATCCACCGGTTAGTGAAGATTCGTATGTTTCTCTCTTTCCACGCGTTCCAAAGAACATATAGCAGCCGCCCACTTAATCGTCTTTTCTCACTCGTTGGTTTTCCGGCCATCAGATTGTCCCACCAGTCCGTGAGGGAATAAAAATCTTGGCCATGGCTCCCTCCCATAGCATTACCCTAGACTTGATTAAGGTTCCAGATGGCCGTCGTGAACGGGAAGTCTTTGTATAGGTGGTCGGCCGTTTCTGGCGCGCTCAGGCATAAGGCGCAGATGGGGTCATGCGTCCACCCTCTGGTGGCTAAGTTGGCAGCCGTACACCAAGCTATTCCATGCACAACCATCTCTGAATCTCTCGTTGAGTGAAGTGAGACGGATCATAAGTCTCGGAATTTAGATCACGAATCACCAATGAGGTGAAGCAGAGTCCATGGGCCAGAAAGAGCGTTAGCAAGCATAAATTGGACGGTCAGTGTTTTTGTTTTTGAAATTAAAATCGTATTCGGGTGGTTCTTCAGTCTTAGAAGTGAACTGAGGTTTTTTTGTAATTTCCTCGCAGATTCAATGGTGTTTCTCTAGCTTTGACATCTTATTTTATGTTCATTTTGTTCTTTTGTTCTTTGTTCTCTGTTGTTTCAGGAGTATATAGCATAAAACCACCATAATTCAATTGAAATTTACCAAACACCACCACTTTACATTTTCCGGACAAAATCCACCATATTTTGGTTGGTTGCTAGCAAAAAAAAGGCTAAAACTCGTTTAGAGCCAAATTGACACGGAATCTGACACCCCGACCCCACCTGTAGGCTGACGTGCCAACCCCAGACGGTGGTCAGACAAGGCCGTCGACAGCTGTTAACGGCGCGGAGTGGGACCCATCTCGATAGCATAAAACCACCACTTTAGTGTTCAAATTTACCGATCGCAACCTGACATAGGTATGATTACCTGAGTGCTTATGTTTTGTTACCCTGTATGAAGGCTCACGGCCCATGAAGACTAAAAGATGAAGATCCAATAAGCATCTGATGAAAGCCTTAGTTGTATTAGATAAGAAAATAGGAACCAACGTTATGTTGGTGTTGTAATCATAAATATGTAACCTATCCGTATATGGCTTTGGGACCTGGCCTATTATATATAGGCTGGGAGAAGGCAACGGAGAGGTACCAAAAAATTCCCAAGCAATCTATAATAGTATTGTCCATCGGTAATTAAGCGACTTCGACTCCCTTGTTTTCCTGACATTCGATGAAATCCCTAGCGTTCTCATTTCTGCAAAACCCTAAGTCTATAACTATGAACATTGCCGAGGTTACCCCAAGTTAATTGGCGCCGTCTATGGGAAACCTGAACGCTGGAGGCATGGATTCGACGGACCCCTTTTCATCAAGAAGCAGCCCAACGCCAGCGGCTCCACGCTCGCCCACCATTGTCTCAGTTCCCACCGACTTCAACAGCGAATCCGATCTTATCATCAGAACTCTCCACTTTCAAGTGAAGGAACCCGGAGAATTGCACCTCTTGACCCTATCAGGACCATCGGTCGAAAAATCTGCGCCCATGTGATGACCCACAAGTATAGGGGGTGTATCGTAGTATTTTCGAGGGAAGTGAAACCCAATTTATTGATTCGACACAAGGGGAGCCAAAGAATCTTTATAAGCCTTAACAACTGAGTTGTCAATTCAGCTGCACCTGGAAACAATCTTGCTCATAGCAGTTTATCAGTAGCAACAGTTTTGTAGTAAGAATAGTAAAGTAACAGCAGTAGTAAAACAAAGACAGTAGTAACAAAAGCAGTAAACAGTGGAATTCGAGTGCGGTAGGCATAGGGATGGATGGACGGGCGTTGCATGGACAAGACAATTCACATAGCAATCAGAACATAGGGCAATTGCAGATAAATAAGATAAAGCACCCAAGTACTAGACAATCCTAGGCATGTGTTCCATATATAGTCATACGTGCTTGCAATGAGAACTTGCACAACATCTTTTGTCCTGCCAGCCCGTTTGCAGCGGGGCCTCTAGGGAACTACTGGCAATTAAGGTGCTCCTTTTAATAGAGCACCGGAGCAAAGCATTAACACCCCGTGAATACATGTGATCCTCACATCAAAGCCATTCCCTTCCGGTTATCCCGATTTCTGTCACTTCGGGGCCATATGTTCCGGACAACAACGTGTGTATACAACTTGCATATAAGACCAAGAATAGTACTATCATAATGAATCAATAATAAGTTCAGATCTGAAATCATGGCACTCGGGCCCTAGTGACAAGCATTAAGCACAACAAGTCGCAACAAAGTCATAAAGCACTAATAAAAGATACTAGACACCGTGCCCTAACAATCTGATGCCATTACATGAACGATCTCATCCAATCCCTACCATCCCCATAGCCTACAACGGGGGATTACTCACTCATAGATAGGGAAACATGGATGGTCGATGGAGAAGCGATGGTGATGATGATGGCGATGATCCCGTCCCGGCAGGGTGCCAGAACAGAGACTTTCTGTCCCCGAATCTCCCCTTCGGTGGCGACGGTGCAGCGGAACTTTTCGTGGAAAAACATCGAATCCCCCGAAGTTTTTAGGTTAGAAGGCTTCTTATAGGCGAAGAGGGAGACCGAGGGGGTGCCTAGGGCCACCACACCATGCCCTGGCGCGTCCAGGCCCAGCCCGCGCCTGGGGGTGGTGTGGCCAGCCCCTGGCCCTCCTCTGTCTCGTATTCTGGCTCCTGGAGTCTTCTGGAAAAATAGGCACTTTGGCTTTTGTCCCGTCCAATTCCGAGAATATTCATTTTCTGACTTTCCTGGAACCAAAAACAACAGAAAATAGGCAGCTGACACTGTGGCTCTTGTTAATAGGTTAGTCCAAGAAATCATATGAAAAGTACTCCAAAGTTGGAACAAAACACAAGAAAGTAGATAAAAACAAGCATGGAGCATCAAAAATTATAGATACATTTGCAATGTATCAACATCCCCAAGCTTAACTCCTGCTCGTCCTCAAGTAGGTAAGTGATAAAAAGAAAGAATAATTTTTGAGGTGACATGCACCATCAAAGACTTGATCAAAGTATTTATAAAACATTCAAAACTGGGATCATAGTACTTCAATCATAACATGAAATATAAAGTTCTAGCAATAAGACAAAGAAACTATGATGCAACATGAAAAGGCACAAACAAAAGATTCATGAATAACAATGCTTTGCAAGACGTTTGTTTGTTTCACATAAAGAAAACATAGCATAGTGGCAATCAGCTTGTCCCTTAATAGAGTAGCAAATATAAATGCATAGGACACCTTCAAAGTTCATAAGAGTGACTAGATACAAATAGTTTAAGACAAGCAATATCAAGGTATGCATCAATCAACAAGTCTTGGGACAATGCACATAGAACTAAGAATGGCCACTATGCTCTCAAGAAAGTTCTCATAGAATGTGTGAAGACTCAACAAGGAAATGAATAGGTTTTGAAAAGTTTGAAAGGCTTCCAAATGCTGAAAGTATGGTACTCATTAGCTTTGAGCTCTCATTTCCCCTATCATAAGCATCTTTAATGTGGTTAAGGTGAAAGTGAGGTCCAATCTGAGTTATATGCTTGACAGACTATAAACTGAAAATCCCAAGTCCCTTGAGTATGAGGGCCGCTCCTCATGCTACTCAACTTTAGTTACCGGTATGTTCTTGTCATCGTAAGTATGTGCGTATCATTGAGAACCGCCAAAATGACAAGGCAAGCAGACAATGAGTATATCAGCAATCTTCTTATTTACCATGGGAAAATGGTGCTTTTTTCTCTCTTTCCTCTTTTCATAAATCTCTTTTTTTCTTTTTCTCAATAGCTATCTCTCTCTCTTTTTTTATAAGAAGAATGCTTCATAGATATCATTATGGTTACGCTGTTGGTTTCCATCATGTCAGCATGGATTAGACCAGCAGCCCAGATGTTTCTCTAACACACATACATAACTCCATAGACTTACAAGCTCCCCTTTTATTTCACACCGACGACATCCGCAAACAAAAGAGCAAGGTATCAACTGGGTATATATTTACAAGTGTTGAAAGCGTTCCCCATGACAGCACGGTTCTGCTAATCCCCAGCCTATAATTTGCAAGCATATAACTTTCATGGAGATTTCACAATGGTTCAGGTTTATTAAGTGCGGAAAATAAAGTGTGCCATCAAGTTCGTGAGAGCTTTACTAACTAATTTTCCCATAACAAGCAAACATTTTATTGGAAGAAAACAAGGCACATGAATATGCACGGAAGTAGCAAATGATGCTAATAGGTAGGTATGGTGAACACTTTGGCAATATTTGGTTTAGGGAGTTGGAAACTTGAGTAAAACATACTCAGTGAAAGTGAAGGCTAGCAATAGTAAGGGAGCGACAAACGAGAGAGCAATAATGGCCATAATCATGCATAGCGACAAAACATCATTGATCAAAGCATAAAGTGATACTACAAGTTGAAGACTAAAGGATCAAAAAGGCTTATGGTGACTTGAGATAGTCATATCATGGTGTGAGCATGCGCCAAGTCAACCCAAATAAAGCATCAAAGGAGAATACCACTATACTATGCTTTAATATGCTAAAACAACGCATGATTCATCCAAGGCACATTAAACAATCTCAATTGTTTATAACAAGTCATGCTACAGCAAAGAATACTAAGCTTAAAGCCAAAACAATATCAAGCATGGCATGAAAAAGCATAGGCCACAGTAAAAAACGAGCTCTTTTTACCACATAAGCATGAACTTTCCTACTCTTTTCCAAACCAAACCAAACTATTTGCAAACCAATGTATGAAAGAGGGGGTACAACCAATTTATTCAGAAAACTAAGAAAACAAAAGCAAACGAAAAACCAAAACGAAAAAGAGGACGCTCCAAGAACAACACAACTGTGCATGAAACAATAAAAATAAAGTGGTTGAAAGAAACCTGAGATTTTTATTGATGAAGAAGGGGATGCCTTGGGCATCCCCAAGCTTTGACGCTTGTACTTCTTGGACATTTCTTGGGATGACACGCGTGGCATCCCCAAGCTTGAGCTTTAGTCCATCCTTCATCTCATTACTCATTCCTTTCATATACCTGAAATTTTTCCTTTATACAAAACTTCACACAATCTTTATTAGCAACATTAGTGCACTCAAGATAAATAATTCTTAAGGTTCAGTTTTAACACCAAATAAACTACCATTAGAACACTAGCTACTGTAGCACTTCCCTCAAAAATCTCAATTCCCCAAAAGAACTCAAGAAGGAACCAACAAGAAGCAAATGCAGAAAATGGCAGAAATCTGTCAAAACAAACCAGCAGGTAAAGACGAATTTTTTCGAAGACCTTCTATTGCTCAAATCAAAAAGTGTTGAACTAACGAAAGTTATATAACAACCTGGCGCAGAAGCACAAAAATTCACGCCTCAAAAGGACGTTCAGAGATTTTACACAAATTTTTACGGTGAAGCACAGAAATCTGTTTCGGGACAGCAACTTTCCCAATCATTACTTCTCTCTCATTAGAGGTTACTCTTGGCACAAAAAGCAAATAAAAAGGATAAGGAGCGGTTATTACAGAGGTAATAACTTCCAAGACTCATCTAAAACTTTTGGGTTATCTCCCAATAAGTACTTTTCTTTAACGCCTTTAAGTTAGGCATAAGGAAAAACTAAAATGGATAGAATAGAAGTGAGCGGAGATAATCATGGTGAAAACATTGTTTTGTTCAATGAAATCCTTTTGTTAACAAGGTTTATCAGGTCTTGTTACCAAAACAATTTCATATGAGACAAAACTTTGTATTCCACTAATGATTATGTTAACTCAACCTTGATAGCAATGGTCCCAATCATAATAGTTTTAAAATTTTCTCTTGGTATGGGACAATATATTTCTCCAACTTGAATGCCCTCAATATGTTCAATTGAATTCAAAACCACAAGTCCTATCACTCTTCTTGGGGAAATAGATAATGTGTTCCTTGTCATTAACATTGAAGGTCACCTTCCCTTGATTATAATTAATAACAGCTCCTGCAATATTTAAGAAAAGGTCTCCCAAGAATAATAGACATATTATCATCTTCAGGCATAAAAGTTTGAGAGGATGCTCTCATAAGGAATATGAGTTGAAGTAAAATATAGAATTGTAGGGGTTCGTAGCATGGAAAACAAAAATTTTCTACCGCATACAAACAAACAAGCCAAGATCTATCTACTAGATTGTAGCAACGAGTCGATGGAATAACTTACCCTCGAAGATTCCAAAGCGGTTAACGAGAGCAGATTCTCGTGGGTGATGTAGTCGTACTCTTTCCGATCTCAAGATCGCGTAGACGATCCTTCCAGCGCCGCGTTCCCGCAGCGCTCCCGCAGTCGGTCACACGTTCGGTACTCGACGAAGACCTTCCTCTCCCTTGTTCCAGCAGGCAGCGGAGGTTGTAGCACTCTCCTCGTGATTCCGGCAGCACAACGGCGTGGTACCGGAAGTAGAGGGGAGATCCCGCAGGGCTTCGCCTTAAGCCGGTGCGAGTATGGTGGAGTATGAGAGAGGCTATTAGTGGTCTAGTAATTAGACACACCAATTAGAAGGCTCTAATCTGAAGGCTAGTGCAATTAGAAGCTCTAAACCGAAATAGCTCTAAACCGGGGTTTAGGGCTAGGGTTTAGTTTAGAGGATAGGAACTTGTGTGTTCTAGGAGGGGAGCCCTGCCCCTCCTTATATAGGTGGGAGGGCTGGCCGGCCAAGGGGAGGAGAGTCCCTCCCCAAGTCGGCTTGGTGGGGCGCCGGCCAAGGGAGGAACCCTCCTCCAATTCGGCCTCCACCAATCCTCCTCTCTTCCCACTTCCCAAAAATTGCCGTTTGACTTTCAAACTAGCCGTTTGACTTTTCAATTTAGGATTTAAATAAATCCTTTATTTTGGACAGCGAAGACACCTAGTACATGATGCAATCATTCCAACTTACAATGACACATTCATGTACCCTTCCCCCTCCGGAGTGCCGGACATTCCGGGACCTTCTAGAATGTTCCCGATGAAAACACCGGAACCATTCCCCAACTCCGAAACGGGACTTTCCTTATATGAATCTTATTCTCCGGACCATTCCGGATCTCCTCGTGATATCCCGGATCCCATCCGAGACTCCGAACAACATTCGGTCTCTTTCTCATAATACCATAACTACTCAAACAACGTCGAATCCTTAAGTGTGTCTCCCTACGGTTCGTGAATTATGCGGACATGATCGAGACACTTCTCCGAACAATAACCAATAGAGGAATCTGGAAATTCATATGGCTCCCACATATTTCTACGATTACTTTGCGATCAAATGAACCACTTACATACGATACCAATTTCCCTTTGTCTCACGATATGTTACTTATCCGAGGTTATGATCGTCGGTATCTCTGCATACCCAGTTCAACCTCGTTACTGATAAGTACTCTTTTCTCGTTCCCGTGATATGTGATCCCTTGTGAGCCAGTCACATGCTTGCAAGCTAATTGGATGACATTTCACCGAGAGGGCCCAGAGTATATCTATCCGTCATATGGATGGACAAATCCCACTCTTGATCCATGTGTTTCAACCAATACTTTCTGAACACTCAATGCCACCTTTATAGCCACCCTGTTACGGTGTGGTGTTTGATGACATCAAAGCATCCATCCGGTAAAGGTGATATGCATGATCTCATGGTCGAAGGAATTAGGTTACTATGTATTAGAAAGCATATAGCAATTGAACTATTGAAATGACTTGATCTTTATGCTACGCTTATCTATAGGAGTATGTCCATCACATCATTCTCCTAACGATATGATCCTGTTGTTAATAACATCTCTATGTTCATGATCAGGAAACCATGATCATATATATTAACCAACAAGCTAGTTTAACAAGAGGCTTTACTAGGGACTCTTATTTTAGTTTACAAATCACACAAGTATTAATGTTTCCTTGTTAATACTATTATAGCATGAATATAAACATTTATCATAAACACAAAGATATAATAATAACTATATTTATTATTGCCTCTAGGGCATATCTCCAACAGTCTCCCACTTGCACTAGAGTCAATAATCTAGTTTCAAACCTTTGTGTATTCAACACCTATGGCTTTCCGGTGTTGCAGGTACACGATTGCTAGTGGTCAACTGATCTCCGGATCTGACACTTCCAGGTCCGTGTGTAATTGCATGTCTTTGCGTCTCTACGCATCACTCATTCTCTAATGAGATGGCTTTGTATAATTTGGTCTTTCGGTGTGACCTTTAGTTCTTTGGGGTTAAAACATGTTGATAATATTGTCGCACAATATATCTTCATAGTATTATCCCGCTGTGAACTACACCTAGTTTGATAACAAACTACTTGACACAAATGCCCTCTTTTGCTACTATAATAGCAGTCATATACTTAGCCTTTTGTTGAAGTATCTGTCACAATGTCTTAACTTTGGAACTCATCCAAATCCATTATGGAACTCACTTTCCATTATATTGTGCCACCCTTAATTTAGATTGAGATAAACTTAATTTGTACTCTGTGACAAAACTAGTATCAATGTAGTACTTTTACAATGAACTAACCATCTATTTGTCACTTCTACAAATAATATACTCTTAGTTCTTCCAAAAGATCATAAGAATATCCTTACTATCGTCCAATGATCATCTTATGAATCATTCTGGTATATGCTCATAACTTTTAGAGCATAGGACATATCTGGATTTGTACATACCACAGTATGATTGATATAAACACTCTTTGTGATTTCATACATCAAGTATCAATCTATACTTGAATCTTTGTTTCACTTACCAAATGTCAATACACTTGAATATATCATCAACATTGAACTCTTTCAATCCTTTCTGTGCGACAAGAACCTTTTCTTGTAGTTTCTATATTGAACTCATTCAATATCTCGTTTATGTACTTCTGGCACAACCATATTAGCATCTATTGATGCCAAATATTTGGGTTTTGCCTAAGTCTTTCATCAGGATGAAATTCTTAATATGTGTTAATAAAAGATACATCATTTCTAATCAACAATATGTCCTCCACATAATGTATTAGAAATATGTCTTTAGCGCTCCCACTTAATTTCTTGCAAATGCAAGCATCTTCATTGTCTCCGATGAAATTTAAACTCTTTTAACAGTTTCATCATAGTGAAGATTCCAACTCCGCTATGCTTACTTCATCCATTGAAGTTTGCATATGCTTTTAGCATCCTTTGAATTAACAAAACCCTTTGGACCGTGTCATGCACACGTCCTAGGTAACCATTCTATTAGAAGAACTTGTTTTGTTTATTCTACTACCACATAACAAAATTACATGTAGTGGTTGCTACATTAATCCGTCTAGACTAAATATCACTATGAAAGATCAAATCTTGTCATAGTCAATCTTTGAACATTGTTGTGAACTCTTTCCCAACATGTCGACTATAGATGTGAAACATCCATGTCTATTTCTTTATAGATCCAAACACAACTGTAAGGTCTTACACCTTTCTCGAGGGTCCTTCAAGTTCAAAACTTGATTTCTCGTGTAAGGAACTATCACGGATTTTATGGCTTCAAGCCATTTGACGGAGTCAGGGCCCATCATCGCTTCTTTGCATGTAGTCCGTTCATTATTCTCAAATAATGATTCAACCCTGAAATCTTAGTATTTGATTGTTTACTCGACCTACTTGTTTCAATAGAAACTTAGACCTCCGTGACCACAACCTTTGAGGCACGTGAGCCATGAGCATTATTGCTGCCTCCGGAACACTTTTCGGTGCTGCGCAACTCTGCACATATAGCTAAGGTTCTTTTAACCTTATCAAAGTTCTATTGTCCTCCCACTTTAACTTTTCACGAAAAATTCCTTCTCAAAGAAACTTGACGTTCTAAGCGACAAACACTTTTGTCTCCGGTGTTTGTGGAGGAATACTTAATATTTATACAAAGACAGGTTTATCCGACTTTGGTTGCACACATCTTTCTTATGCATAGCATACCAATGTTTTAAGAAAGGACTACTTGGGTTTTATCCCAAACCATAACTTTATATGGTGTCATTTCAGCGGAATATGATGGAGCTCTTTTTAGTGGAAAAGCGGTAGTCTCTAAAGCTTTTAATCTTTAAAATATAATGGCAGTTCTATATTTTACACCTTTGATCTTACCATGTCAAACAAGGTTTTAATTACATATCTCGAACGCTCCATACTCTTATGGTGTTTCGGGAAATGCAAATCCACGGAACGATTCCTTAAATCTTAGGTATTATGCTAAACTTGTAACTCAAATATCTTCCTTTATGATCTTATCATAAACTATTTATATTCTTGTTACAATGATTTTGCACTTCATCTTGAAATCTTTGAACTTTTCAAATATTTCATACTTCATCCTTATTAAGTAAATATTCATATATTCACTCAAATTTTTCGGAGAAAGTATATGAAGTTGAAATCCATCGCTCTTGACTACACATAATGAAGTTCGTACAACAATATGCACAAGTTCCAATAAGCTAGTCTTTCGTTCCCTTTTGGCCTATGAACGAAGTTTTAATTATTCTCTAGGAAAGTTTCACAAACGTCATTTGATCAAAAATCAAAAGACTCCAAAATTCCATCCACATGGAGTTTCTTCATGTTTTCTTTCCAATATAATTTAAACTGCGATGTCACTTCCTAAGTGATCTTTCAATCAATTTGTCTTTCGACATTTTTTAGCACTAGTTTTATGGATGTGATTTCTCCAACGAGATTTGTAAATCATCCATCTTTTATGGATTACGGCAATTATTTGAACAACCCTGTTGTTCTCATAATACCTGATAAAACAAATCTTGAAGGCAAGCTTTGATGTTTAACGAGCAACACAATAACCCTTTATTTGTTCTCGATGAACATCATCACATATTCTTTTGCTAGTTACTTAGGCCATTGTAGTTCATGAATTGTGTTGTTTCGTATGACGATTCATACCAACAAATTCAGTATAAAGTACTTAAGAACCACATTGTTTAATGAGCAAAGAATATAGCCATAACATGTATATCATCTATATACTTAAACTGAACAATTCTAGTCTTTTCTTTTCTACCATATATTTCTGAGATTCTCTTTCAGTATTTCCTTTTCTGTTTGAAAGAATCTATCAACATTAATAGTGGAGTCATACATATGACACATAGTCCAAAGCGTGTATAATTAAATACCAATGTCTTTGGATTTGCACTTTGAAGTAGATCACCATCATCAAATGTTTGGTGTTCTTTCAAATTCCTTTCTTTAGTAATCTATTGGTGTAGTAAACATTTTACCTACATCAAATATTCACCTTCATCATGGAATCGTCCATGACCAAGCTACTTTTAGCTTATAACGGTGAATCACGAGTATAATGTTGCTCTCCAAAACCTTTTGGAGGATTAGGATAACTAGTGTCTCCAACCTTTTGCAAATTCTCATCAAATATGAGAACATGACTTTTGCCATATTATACTCTATCATGTTGCAACCAAAACTTTGTTTCAGATATCACAATATCTTCCACACATCATGGTTTCTGAAACAACTCTTTCAGATCCTAGATAACCTTGATATTAAGACAATCCTTTGAATATCAAGAATCATGGAGACAAACATGATACTTTATATACTAACACTTGGAATTGTTACTCTTGATTTAATACCAATTATTAAACTTCATGGAGTAACCGGAACTTACTGAAAGTTTGCAATAGGACTTTTAAACTTTAGATTAACACTTCAAAACAATACGATACCAGTTCGTAAAGTAACTAACCAGAATTCTATAGTTCTATCATCTCAATTATAACTAAGTGCAAGGTGGTAAATGGATGCCAATGACTACAACAACTATGCAAATTTACTTTGATTTAGTTTATGATAAATTGAGTTCTAATTAATAATTAAATTAATCTAGGTGAACTCCCACTCAAAACAACATCCCTCACATTGTTTTAGTGATCACACGAACCAAATCCACTACATCAACTCCGATCATCACGAGAGTTGATATAGTTTCAATGGCGAACAATCGACATGTTCATCATATCTGCTATATGATTCATGCTTTACCTTTCGGCGATCCGTGTTCCTGAGGCCATGTCTGTACATGCTAGGCTCGTCAAGATCAAACCTTAGCTACCGCATAAGCAAATCTGGCTTGCTTACGTTGTATTCACCCGCGGAATCAAAGACACCCGATCATCACGTGGTGCTTCGAAGCAGCAAGCTTTGGCAACGGTGCATACTAAGGGTGAACACTTTAGAACTTGAAATTTTATGTGCATGAGGGATCATCTTATAATGCTACCGTCGTCTACTAAGCAATACAAGATGCATAAAGGATTAACATCACATGCAATTCATAATATGTGATATGATATGGCCTTTCTTCTTTGTGCTTCTGATCTCCATCTTCAAGCACGAACATGATCTCCATCATCACCAGCATTGCATCAAGGTCAATGACGCTTCACCATGGTTGTCGTCCACCGGCTTCAACTATTACAACTATTTTGAATAGACACGCAGGTCTTAACAGAAATTAAAGACAACCATATGGCTCCTGCCGGTTGCCAACTTACAATAAGGAACATTGCATACATCAAATATAATCACAATCATGGCCATATCACATCACTGCACACCCCTGCAAAACAAAGTTAGACGCCTCTACTTTCTTTGCATATTTTACGTGGTTTGGGGCTTTCAATAAGTGTCGTTCTAACTTACGAACAAGAACCACAACATTGATACTAGCATTGTTGATTACCCGTTGTAAATTGGATCTTTACTATGCTAGGAGAAACAGGCACCCGCAAAGCCACTTATGCAATACAAGTTGCATGTCAAGCGTGGAGCAAGTCTCATGAACGATGTCATGTAAGGTTAGCCCGGGCCGCTTCATCCCAACATACCGCAAGATGCAAAGTACATGCAAAGCAATCTACAATAAAAGCATCAACGCCCACAATGACCATTGTGTTCTACTCGTGCAACAGATCTACATATAGACACGGCTCTGATACCACTGTAGGGGTTCGTAGCATGGAAAACAAAAACTTTCTACCGCATACAAACAAACAAGCCAAGATCTATCTACTAGATTGTAGCAACGAGTCGATGGAATAACTTACCCTCGAAGATTCCAAAGCGGTTAACGAGAGCAGATTCTCGTGGGTGATGTAGTCGTACTCTTTCCGATCTCAAGATCGCGTAGACGATCCTTCCAGCGCCGCGTTCCCGCAGCACTCCCGCAGTCGGTCACACGTTCGGTACTCGACGAAGACCTTCCTCTCCCTTGTTCCAGCAGGCAGCGGAGGTTGTAGCACTCTCCTCGTGATTCCGGCAGCACAACGGCGTGGTACCGGAAGTAGAGGGGAGATCCCGCAGGGCTTCGCCTTAAGCCGGTGCGAGTATGGTGGAGTATGAGAGAGGCTATTAGTGGTCTAGTAATTAGACACACCAATTAGAAGGCTCTAATCTGAAGGCTAGTGCAATTAGAAGCTCTAAACCAAAATAGCTCTAAACCGGGGTTTAGGGCTAGGGTTTAGTTTAGAGGATAGGAACTTGTGTGTTCTAGGAGGGGAGCCCTGCCCCTCCTTATATAGGTGGGAGGGCTGGCCGGCCAAGGGGAGGAGAGTCCCTCCCCAAGTCGGCTTGGTGGGGCGCCGGCCAAGGGAGGAACCCTCCTCCAATTCGGCCTCCACCAATCCTCCTCTCTTCCCACTTCCCAAAAATTGCCGTTTGACTTTCAAACTAGCCGTTTGACTTTTCAATTTAGGATTTAAATAAATCCTTTATTTTGGACAGCGAAGACACCTAGTACATGATGCAATCATTCCAACTTACAATGACACATTCATGTACCCTTCCCCCTCCGGAGTGCCGGACATTCCGGGACCTTCTAGAATGTTCCCGATGAAAACACCGGAACCATTCCCCAACTCCGAAACGGGACTTTCCTTATATGAATCTTATTCTCCAGACCATTCCGGATCTCCTCGTGATATCCCGGATCCCATCCGAGACTCCGAACAACATTCGGTCTCTTTCTCATAATACCATAACTACTCAAACAACGTCGAATCCTTAAGTGTGTCTCCCTACGGTTCGTGAATTATGCGGACATGATCGAGACACTTCTCCGAACAATAACCAATAGAGGAATCTGGAAATTCATATGGCTCCCACATATTTCTACGATTACTTTGCGATCGAATGAACCACTTACATACGATACCAATTTCCCTTTGTCTCACGATATGTTACTTATCCGAGGTTATGATCGTCGGTATCTCTGCATACCCAGTTCAACCTCGTTACTGATAAGTACTCTTTTCTCGTTCCCGTGATATGTGATCCCTTGTGAGCCAGTCACATGCTTGCAAGCTAATTGGATGACATTTCACCGAGAGGGCCCAGAGTATATCTATCCGTCATATGGATGGACAAATCCCACTCTTGATCCATGTGTTTCAACCAATACTTTCTGAACACTCAATGCCACCTTTATAGCCACCCTGTTACGGTGTGGTGTTTGATGACATCAAAGCATCCATCCGGTAAAGGTGATATGCATGATCTCATGGTCGAAGGAATTAGGTTACTATGTATTAGAAAGCATATAGCAATTGAACTATTGAAATGACTTGATCTTTATGCTACGCTTATCTATAGGAGTATGTCCATCACATCATTCTCCTAACGATATGATCCTGTTGTTAATAACATCTCTATGTTCATGATCAGGAAACCATGATCATATATATTAACCAACAAGCTAGTTTAACAAGAGGCTTTGCTAGGGACTCTTATTTTAGTTTACAAATCACACAAGTATTAATGTTTCCTTGTTAATACTATTATAGCATGAATATAAACATTTATCATAAACACAAAGATATAATAATAACTATATTTATTATTGCCTCTAGGGCATATCTCCAACAAGAATCAAGAAGAAAATTCAAAACACATTTAAGTCTAACCCACTTCCTATGCATAGGAATCGTGTATGCAAATAAACTCGCAAGGAACAAAGTGGCAGGCATAGGAAGATAAAACAAGAGTGACTTCAAAACTTTCAGCACATAGAGAGGTGTTTCAATCCCATGAAAACTTCTACTACCATATTTTCCTTTCTCATAATAATTTTCAGTAGCCTCATGAATAAACTCAACAATATAACTATCACATAAAGCATGCTTTTCATGATCTACAAGCACTAGAGCTTTATCATAAACATCTTCAAAAGAATCCTCAGGAACATAACATTCATCCTTCTTTGGTAAGCATGGGGGACAATCAAATAATGTAAGGGATAAAGAGTTACTCTCATTATGAGGTAGGTATGGGTAGCTAATCCATTCTTCCTCCTTTTGTTCATCACTCTCCTTCTCTTTTTCATCTAATGAGATTTCAGGTTCATCAATTTCTTCTTCCATAGGATCCTGCAAGGCATTAGTCTCCTCCATTTATGGAAAGCATCTATTAAAATATTTAAGAATGTAGCCATTTTCATTCTTGTAATTATCAAAGCAAATTTTAAGTATACCAAAAACCTCATACTTATAAGGTGAATCATCAATATTTTTTCAAGCAAACTAGCAAGTTCAAATGCACCCTTCCAAGCAATAAATTCCTCAATTTGTTCCACATCATAAAGGTCATAATTTCCCTTAACATAGGAAGATATGGTAACATTATCATTATAGTCACATTGAAAAGGGAGGTGTTTGTACCTCCTACAGCAACAAGATTTATCAAGGCAATAAGTAACATTATAAGTAGAGCACACATTTCTAGCAATGGTATACAATCTATCAATTTGTCCCCATAAGTGTTTCCCTTTTTATACCAAGCGGCGTTCCTTATAATAATATTTTTCATCTTCCGTGAACCCACCTTGCCAATAAGATTCGGTTTCAAAGAAACCAACCATTGACAACAAGCATGATAAAGCAAGACAATAACAGACCAGCGAAAATAACAACTAGAGTAGGAACTACTTTTTTTGTATTTTTGATAAAGAAACAAGCAAACAAGGAGAAAATAAACTTAGCTTGAACAATAGTGAATCCAACTGAACTTGATAAATAAAGCTATGTTCCCCGGCAACGGCGCCAGAAAATAGTCTTGATGACCCACAAGTATAGGGGGTGTATCGCAGTATTTTCGAGGAAAGTGAAACCCAATTTATTGATTCGACACAAGGGGAGCCAAAGAATATTTATAAGCCTTAACAACTGAGTTGTCAATTCAGCTGCACCTGGAAACAATCTTGCTCACAGCAGTTTATCAGTAGCAACAGTTTTGTAGTAGGAATAGTAAAGTAACAGCAGTAGTAAAGCAAAGACAGTAGTAACAAAAGCAGTAAACAGTGGGATTCGAGTGCGGTAGACATAGGGATGGATGGATGGGCGTTGCATGGACAAGACAATTCACATAGCAATCAGAACATAGGGCAATTGCAGATAAATAAGATAAAGCACCCAAGTACTAGACAATCCTAGGCACGTGTTCCATATATAGTCATACGTGCTCGCAATGAGAACTTGCACAACATCTTTTGTCATGCCAGCCCGTTTGCAGCGGGGCCTCTAAGAAACTACTAGAAATTAAGGTGCTCCTTTTAATAGAGCACCGGAGCAAATCATTAACACTCCGTGAACAAATGTGATCATCACATCAAAGCCATTCCCTTCCGGTTATCCCGATTTCTGTCACTTCAGGGCCATAGGTTTCGGACAACAACGTGTGTATACAACTTGCATATAAGACCAAGAACAATACTATCATAATGAATCAATAATAAGTTCAGATCTGAAATCATGGCACTCGGGCCCTAGTGACAAGCATTAAGCACAACAAGTCGCAACAAAGTCATAAAGCACTAATAAAAGATACTAGGCACCATGCCCTAACAATCTGATGCCATTACATGAACGATCTGATCCAATCCCTACCATCCCCATAGCCTACAACAGGGGATTACTCACTCATCGATGGGGGAAACATGGATGGTCGATGGAGAAGCGATGGTGATGATGATGGCGACGATCTCCTCCAATTCCCCGTCCCGGCAGGGTGTCGGAACAGAGACTTTCTGTCCCCCGAATCTCCCCTTTGGTGGCGGTGGCGCAGCGGAACTTTTCATGGAAAAACGTCGAACCCCCCGAAGTTTTTAGGTCAGAAGGCTTCTTATATGCGAAGAGGGAGACCGAGGGGGTGCCTGGGGCCACCACACCATGCCCTGGCGCGGCCAGGCCCAGCCCGCGCCTGAGGGTGGTGTGGCCAGCCCCTGGCCCTCCTCCGTCTCGTATTCTGGCTCCTGAAGTCTTCTGAAAAAATAGGCACTTTGGCTTTTGTCCCGTCCAATTCAGAGAATATTCATTTTCTGACTTTCCTGAAACCAAAAACAGCAGAAAACACGCAGCTGGCACTGTGGCTCTTATTAATAGGTTAGTCCAAGAAATCATATGAAAAGTACTCCAAAGTTGGAACAAAACACAAGAAAGTAGATAAAAACAAGCATGGAGCATCAAAAATTATAGATACATTTGCAACTTATCACCATGGCGATACCCGCATCATCTGTCGGATCATCCACAGAAACTACACTCTAGGCGGAGAGAGATGAAGGAAACACTGAAAACACAGTAGATCTGGGGGATATCGATGGTCTTTAAGACGGTCTCTCCCTCGGGTCAGGCTCGCAACTAACTCCACCACGTGGATCAAACCCGGTAAACACAAAACCCGAAGAAATCGGTGAAAGCATCGACTTCAAAATCAGGATGGCCGAAATCTATCTAGAACAGGAACCGCTAGACTTCACCAATCCCCCAAAACAGTGTCTCCCTTGGACTAGTTCATATAACGCAACAACAAGTGTGCATAATTATCAAGGAAACCGTAACACAACTTGACTCCAACGGTAACCCTATCCTCGACCCCAATGGTAACTTGTCAGATAGCAATGTAGAAGATCACGAAAACTTAGGAGACCCGTTGAAGAACCGCATAATACCGGGAGGAGAAGAACCACGTAGAGGCGAGAGGAAAATTCTCCGGCTACCAGCCGAAGCATGGAAAAAAGCAAGGATAGAAATTTCGGGCGCAATCCTAATGATAGCTGAGGCCACACGCGAAGATCTACTAGCATACGGATACTTGCTTCATCAAAAAAAGACGGACTTACTAAGAATGCAGAGGCAACTCGACGAAAGGAAAAGGCTAGCCGAGGAATCCAGCCTATGGTGGGCACAGCTAAGCTCTACCCGGGGATCAGGAAGCGTAACCAGCACTATAAGAGATCTGGCCCGTAGAGGCACTATTTTGGTCCAGTAGAGACACTTTTATTGTCTTTACATACTTGTAGAGGCATTTTACATATTGTCTCAAAAGTGACGCTGTGGGCAGTGTCCCTATGGGATAAAGACACTAGTAATAATGTCTATACTTCTTATAATACATAACAAAGAAGCATTATATTATGTCTCTACATGTGGAGTAAAAAATACCATAAAATATGTCAAAAGCAATCCTTGAACTCTTGACCTTGATAATAAAGACATATTACTCTAACCATCTCAACCTTACATAAGATCTTGTTTACATCTAGAATAAAATTCTTTTGAATATAGCACATTAGGGCTAAAACATAGAACAAATGTCTCTAGACAACAAGCAAAATGCCTCAAATAGTGTCTTTACATAAAATGTAAAGACATTTTACAATGTGTCTCAATGATTGCCTGTATATAACTTTTTGTGACAATTTAGAATGCCTCAAAATTTGTCTCTAGAGTGAAAATCCTATTCCTTCAGAAAAATGTCTTAACTGATGTCTCTATATTTGAGACACATCCTTAAGTGTCTCAAAAATGTCTCTACAAGATGCAAAATGTCTCTACGTGATTTTTAAAGAGACAAAATAAGAAGTGTCTCAAGAAGAATGCCTCTATGGTAGGTTTTTATTGTAGTGCAGAGGAGCGCAGCCAAGGAGAGGAGCCTCGTGACTAAAGAATATCCCTGAAGCTGAAAGAAACAAACTAACCAGAGACCTCGATTTGTCATTTATGTCGGTAGATCCAATAGGGCACATCAAAGCAAAAGCATCTCAAGCCGCAATTGTTGCTACACAAACATACCTGCTCACTAAACCAACACCCGACGATCCCCGTGCAACTCTCCATTGATCCACTCTAATGAATCTCGGTATGGTGGGCGCATCCCTTGGGCAGACAGAACAAGGAGTCGTACATCAACCCGACAGATCCCCACATTGTCGCATCAGCCCTCGGCAGATGGGGCATACCTGGCGATCTCGGTCACCACATCAGGTGCACTTCTCTAGCTCCGAGCCATGAGATAACACAAGAAACGACCTCATATAGCACAGGAATGACAGGTAAAGGGATGAGGGACGTAGCCGACGATACTACAACGACGACAACAAAGACGACTATGAGTTATGCGGAGCCAATTGCTTTACCCAACGGGTTCGCAAGATACCAATACCCAAGGATTTTAAACTTCCTCATGACCGCCAGAAGTATGATGGCCTACAAGACTCGAAGCTTGGTTAGCAGATTATCTAGCCACCGTCAAATTACAGGGTGGCTCCACGGCCAACGCAATGCAGAGCCTATAGCTGCACCTAACCGGTAGCGCATGGTCATGGCTCAGATAACTACCTGAAGATTCCATCAGCAGCTGGAACAACCTCGAAGATAAGTTCACCTGACATTTTCACTCCATATTCAAATGACCCGCATATCTAGAGCAATTGCGAGCGTGCAAATAGATACTTGAAGAATTAATAAGAGCCTTCATTCAGCGATGGAATATCTTCAAGAACTCATCTGAGGCCATATTCGACGAAAGGGCAATTGACGCCTTAAATGATGGCCTCCGTCGTCGAGAATTCATAGAAGAACTAGGACGGGTCAAGCCCAAAACAATCTCATAGCTGATGGATATGGCAAATCGTTGGGCTGATGGAGAGGACGCGGTTCACAACAAGCGAACACATCCACCCGAAGAAGACAGGGATAGACACAACAATGATAGAAGACGAAGGAACAATGATGGACACGGGGGACCAACTTATGTCGCAGCTAATCTCTCGGGAGAGGATAACCACATAAGCGACGATTACAACAGCGGGCACGGCAACAACAGGGACGATGTTGGAGGAAGCCATCCAACACCGCGATATCAGCCAAGAACCCGAGACCCACCAATGTCCGCAATGCAAATGCTGGAGGGACCCTGTAATATGCACTTTTACATCGAATCAACGGGAAAAAGACGATCCAACCATCTCATGAAGGACTACCGAACATTCTTAAAAATGCAAGAGCTATGCAACGCAAAGGCAACAAAAGTAGCAAGCCAGGGATATACCACTACACCTGGCACATTAACCATCAACGCACCACCACCACTGGTACACCCGCTAGCAGGGCAGCCGCAAAATACATCAAATCAAGAAAATGAATACCCCATGTCCAAGGGAGCAATGTCAATGATTCAGAAAGGACGCCCATCCAATAGGATCCAGAAGCTGATTACAAGGCAAGTCAACATGGCAGAGATGGCGCCACCAGTCACACCCAAATATCTCCACTGGTCAGAACAGGAAATCACATTCAGCAGAGCTGATCATCCATTTTGAGTACCGTGACTGGGCCACTCAGCCTTAATAGTAGAAGCACAAGTGGGTGGATTTGATATGAGAAAAGTCTTCATGGATGCGGGAAGCAGCATCAACCTGATTTACGCCAAGACACTAAGGGTGATGAATTGCTATTTAACAAATCTAGAACCAATATAAACATCCTTCCACGACATAGTACCATGTAAGGCCAAAATTCCTTTAGGTAAAATATCTCTTGACGTTGTTTTTGGATCACACGAGAAAAGCTTGAATTCAAAGCCATGGACTGACCATCATAGTATCACGTGATCCTGGGTCATCCAGCTTTTGCACGATTCATGGCAGTACCACATTATGCGTACTTGGTTATGGAAATGCCATCCCAAAGGGAGTCATAATAGTAAAGGCAGCTTCATACGATCCGATAATTGCAATCGAGAGTTTAACAAAATCTCTGAATCATTCAGGATGGCAACTGAGTTCGAGCAGCTAAAAATGTTGGCAACCGCAGAACCTCTAGCAGTAGCGCGTGTTAATCTCAATCAGCCTTTTAACATAGCAAAATATACAGAGGAAGTATAGATCCCCCTACCAATCCAAAAAGACGACCTTTGTCGACTCCAATCTTGGTCCCACATAGGAAGGCGCGCTCATCGAGTTAAATCACATACCTCTTGCTTGGCCCTTTGCTCGTGGGGACTTGATATGGTGGATAAACTTCACAAATCATCTCCAGGAAGACACGTCTTTCTGCTAGTAGTAGTCGACAAATTCACTAAATGGATTGAAGCAATGCCTGTTACCAGCCAGGATGGAACTTCGACTGTGAATTTTATCAAGTCAATAGTGTTTCGATTTGGCGTGCCAAACAGCATCATCACTGACAATGAAACTAATTTTACTTCTAATGAGTTCAAGGAATACTGTGAGGAGATGGGTATAAAAGTGAGCTATGCCTCAGTTGCTCACCCGAAAACTAATCGGAAAGTGGAAAAACACAATGGCCTCGTAACTGCTGGCCTCAAGAAAAGATTACTAGCACCACTCAAGAGAGCAAATGGAGTATGTGTTGATGAGTTACCATCTATTTTGTGGAGTTTCTGTACTACTCTAAATAATTCAACACAATAAACACCCTTCTTTCTGGTCCACGGCGTTGAAATTGTCCTTCTAGTCGAAGTATCTCACGAGTCTCCACGGGTCGCTGAATATGACGAAGAAGAATCAAGAGAAGTACTTGAAGACGATGTTGATGCACTTGATGACGCCCGCGATATTTCCTTACAAAGGGACACTGTATATCAGCAAAACTTTTACAACTACCACAGCCGACGATTGCGTCCTAGGTCCTTTGTTGTAGGAGACCTAGTTCTTCACCTCAAGCAAGATGGATATCGTAAATTGGAGTCACCTTGGGAAGGGTCTTACATCGTTACAGAAGTTATCCCTGGAGGAGAATATTGTCTTAAAGACAAGAAGACATGAGTCAAATACTCAAATCCATGGAACTTCACACAAGTAAGACGTTTTTACGCTAAGAATTTATGTTTTCTCACAATTTAAATTATAATAAGGCTTACAACCCGGCTTATTAGCCAGAATATTATTCAATAATGGCCTACGGCCAGGCGTACCCGCCAAACCATGTATTTTCGGCTTCAAATTGTAAATAAAAGACTTCTTTATTGTGTTCTTGACCCACAAAAAGAAGGGTTCTTTATAAAGATATTTAAAAAATTTGTGAGCATTGCTCTGATGAAGCGAACAAAAATTATGAGCCTATGTCCAGATACAGGCATCCGAACATAGCCTCGGGGCTACTCCCATCGGGAGCGTTGGCGCGCACCCGATACAAAATTATATTGTGCATATAAGGTCAAACAATTGCGACCTAGAGAAATATCAAAAAGCTTGTCAGTTTTACTTCAGAGTGTCCTCAAAAGGTTACTCCCATCGGTAGATTCTGTAAAAACCTTCCGACAAAACAAAAAGCTGATAAACTTCAGCAATTCCAACAGCCAAACAAGGCAGTCGATAAAAATTATACAAAACTCCAGGGTCGTGCCCGACGCGATAAAACTCTAAATGTCATGTCCACAACATGAAGATAAGACCCCGGGATTCGTCCCGTGTGACCTTGTAACCGCACAAGAATGTGCTCTATCAGTAAAATATCCGTATCGACGATACGATGAAAAATCTCGACGGACACGTTGGGTACCTAATATAATAGAATTGAAATTTAGTATTCGATAGGACCTCAAATGGCTCGAACTGAGTTACACTAGTAAACAATCCAAGTTCAAGCCTGGGGACTTGAATTTCATGTAGGTCTACAGTGTTTTTGCCCAGGAGCAATTAACTGATTCCCGATATGTCGGATGCATCAGGCCTGTTGTATCAAATCTCTAGAGAGCTAGAAAAATAAAGATATTTCATAAATCTCAAATTGTGAATACTGAAAACGTCTTTGAGACTCAACTTGAATCTACGATTCATGTAAATTCTCGGGGGCTGCTGACGTAGGTATGATTACCTGAGTGCTTATGTTTTGTTACCCTGTATAAAGGCTCACGGCCCATGAAGACTCAAAAAGATGAAGGCCCAAAAAGCATATGATGAAAGCCTTAGTTGTATTGGATAAGAAAATAGGAATAAACAGTTGTGTTGGTGTTATAATCATAAATATGTAAACTATCTGTATATGGCTTTGGGACCTGGCCTATTATATATATGCTGGGAGAAGCCAAGGAGAGGTACCAAAAAATTCCCAAGCAATCTATAATAGTATTATCCATCGATAATCAGGTGACTTTGACTCCCTTATTTAACTGACATCTGATGAAATCCTCATCATTCTCTTTTTCGCAAAACCCTAAGTCTATAACTATGGATATTGCCAAGGTTACCCCTCGTCACAACCACTTTACGGTGCGCGACAAAATTCCACCATATTTTTGTAATGCATTTTTATCATTTAAATTCAGTATTTACAAATAATACATGTTATATATGTTTTGTGATTAGAAAAATATCAGGAATTTGTATGCTGTACAAAATAATTTTTGAACAAATTAAAATTTTGAATTATTAAAATGCTATTAAATGCATATTTCTTAATAAATCTATATCTTTTATTTTGTAATTCCGAATTCGACAAATAATATGTCTAAATCAATCAGCACGATTAGCCATTTCCAACTATTCATTCCATGATATCAATTGAAGCATGCATCCTATAAATATTTAGTAGACAACAAGGTTTATGCAAGTAAAATATGACTAATAATTAATGAAGATGATGTATTCTTGTCCCTACACCTCACCAATGTCATGCTATGTTATACCATGCAATCGTGCATCATTCTATCATGGCATACCATGTTTTTCTTGTTGCGTATGCTTCATATGTTTACGTATTTTATTTATTATGGCCCTTTGTGTGTTTGGTTTTTATTCTGGATAGACGCCAAGCAAGAGAGTTATCAGGAGACCCAAGAGTACTATCCGGAACCTGGATATTCTACTGCTGATCTTTCAGGCAAGCATTTTCCCATGCTTGCATTTACATATAGTACCTATTGCCTCTATCATTATTCTTACATCATGGTGTCATGATCCGAATTAAATTACAACCTCAAGTACTACATACCCTTTACTTTTAAACCCCACCGAAGTTTGTACCCTCAATCCTATCAGCCATTACTACATTAGTTATTTGAGCCATGCGAGTAATAAAACTGCATTACTACATAATTACTACACAATTTAGTTGTTTAGGTAACTTGTTGTCCAACAGACTCTTACCGGTGTCTCTTTCTTTGGTTATCCCAATACTACAGTGAATGGATAAAAACCTAATCTTAGATAAGGTACCTTGTTGTTCAACATACTCGCACAAACCCTACACATGTAGTTCTACTACTCACATGGATCAAAAAACTCTTGTTTTGCTTGTTGCAACAAGCAAAACATGTTATACCATGATGAAATGATGCACAATTGTATGGTATAACATAGCATGGCATGGGTGAGGTGTAGGGACAAGAATAAATCATTTTTATTAATTATTAGTCATGTTTTACTTGCATAAACCTTGTTGTCTACTCAATATTTATATGATGCATGCTTTAATTGATATCATGAAATGTATAATTGGAAAGGGCTCGTCGTGCTGATCGATTTAGCTATATTATTTGTCAAATTCGGAATTACGGAATAAAAGATACGAATTTATTAAGAAATAGGTATTTAATAGCATTTTAATAATTAGAAAATTTATATTGTTCAAAAATTATTTTAGATAGCATATTCAAATTCCTGGTATATTTCTGATCACAAAACATATATAACATGTATTATTTGAAAATACTGAATTTAAATGATAAAAATGCATTACAAAAATATGGTGGGATTTTATCGCACACCGTAAAGTGGTGGCGTTGGTAAATTTGAACACTAAAGTGGTGGTTTTATGCTATCGAGGTGGGTCCTGCTCCGCGCCGTTAACATCCATCGACGGCCTTGTCTGAGCGCCGTCTGGGGGTTGCCGCGTCAGCTGGCAGGTGGGGTCGGGGTGTCAGATTCCGTGTCAATTCGGCTAAATGATTTTTAGCGTTTTTTGCTAGCAACCAACCAAATTATGGTGAGATTTTGTCTTGCAAATGTAAAGTGGTGGTGTTTGATAAATTTTAACTCAATTGTGGTGATTTTATGTTATATACTCGTTCTTTGAGTCTAAACGTCCAAACGTTTGGTACCACTCTTTGATGAGTGCGCATCCACCACCACTACTGCAGCCACATCATCGGCATGCCTGACATCTAGACGGCCTATTGTTCTCTTTGTGGAATTTAATCGTGTCAGGTGGAATAGTGGAGACGGGGGTTCGGTCTCTCAGTCAAGACATACCTTGAAGTAAAGAAGAATTACAGATTTACAGCACTAAATAAAAAAAATCTGATGCACTAATTGAACACAACAGACCTGGTGCATATATCGATAACTATACTTCTCGTTTTTAGTTTGATTAGCATAGTTGCCACTGTCAGAAAGCTGTATCTTTCATGCACGTGTATTTCTCTTGTACAAAATGGCTAAGAGGACATATATGTTATCCCACAACATTCACAACAACAGGAGAGAATGGAGCGTGATGTCCATAAGTTGGTGTGGCATAATAGGGAGTTTAAGTCCCGGTTTGACCCGTGTGTGTTGGGTAGTCTTATTAGTGGTTAGGTTTCCTTTACATGTGGGGTCAGTTATGCATTTTTTATCTTTTTTTGAAAAGGAGGTTGAGACCCCCTAGATCTGCATCGAAGTGATACACATTTTTTATTAGGACTATATTATTATTAAGTTGAAAATTACTTGATAAGATATGGTTATACTCATCACTAATGTAGAGGCCGAATAAAAATCTTGTAGTACTTTCTAATAGCCTACAATGTTTTCTATTATTTTTTGGTCGAACTAGAAAAAAGAGATGGCAACACAATTACTCTCTACTTGAATTTAGTACTTGATTGCAGGTTTTAACATACAATTCATTTGCCATATAGGTGGATGCGTATAAAGCTCTTAGGTGGTGCTAGATCCATAGGGCCAAGAGAAGAAGAGCAATGCAACCAAGGTGGATTGAGACGCTCGGGCTAGAGGAGTACAATTTGAAGGCATATGGGTGTGGGAGGTGTCGGTAGAACGTTGGCCACCCAGATCATCTGTACTAGCTGAAGTGTTTGTAGAACGTTGGCTACACAGATCAGCAGTACTAGCTGAAGCTATTTGGGAAGTGGGCTGCATGAAGCGTCTCATACGGCAGAGGAGTTCCAAGGAATGGTGGATCGAGTCCTAACCTGGTGGTGGAGTGCTGGTATTTCCTTGCCCGTCCACAAGGACCGAGGGATTCTTTCCCTCCGTCTTTATTTTACTTCCTCCGTTCGGAAATATAAGACGTTTTAGCTTTTTAAATCGAATGTATCTAGAGATCTTTTAGTGTATAGGTTCGTAGAGGTTCGGAATGAACCTATACACTAAAAGATATCTAGATACACTCGTTTTACAAAGATAGAATGACTTATATTTCCGAACGGAGAGAGTAGATCCTAGGGAAAGTATGCCAGTGACACTCGTTGATATGTCTATATGTCTGTATGTGATTGTCTCCGTGGTGACAGCTCCCGAGTAATCGGTTGATCAAGAATCTGCTGGGTTTCAGTGTGTGGGAAACTATGTATACATTTTTGTTGCTTGTCAGCGTAGCCTCGATGCCATTCCATGTAGTATGTTCTCGTCTCATTTCTTCAATCTTTTTTACTTAACCATCTACAGATGTTTATATTCAAATCTTTACACTCTATATCGATAACCTAAAATATCTTATTCTTCTACGGGAATCAGGGAACCGTTTCCTTCAAAACCCTCGTGAAAATCGAGCAACGAAAGTTAATTCCCTAGTAGGCGCACGTTTCTACTCGCAAAGTGTTCTATTTCAACTTTTCAAGAGCGTCAAATGCCAACCATTGCTTTGTGCGGCTGAATAATCACGGGTGCGAAAGCTTCTTTTTACAGTTAACGGTGCCTACAAGAGTGCCACCCACCGCACCAGTCCAATGGAGCGTTTTAAGATTCACCATTTCCTTCTGTTGACCTAGTTGATGGATCCTATGAACGTTGACGGATCAAGATCAAAAGCTAAAGGCCTTCACGGATGCTTATCGGTTATTGCTGGGAACAGTGCAAAATAGAGATCATGGTCTAAATCTGGATTATCTGAACCTGCACGCACATGATCTGAGTGAGTTGGAGGGCATTTTTTCAGAGGAAGCCAACAGATTCTCCATTTTGGAAAGGCTTAATGCAGGTAAAAGATGTTTTTTTACCAGAGGGGTCTTTAAAGTGGGGAATGGGGGCTCTAACTCGCTTTTGGAAAGATGGTTGGTTAGGGGATGCACCCCTTGCTCAACAATATCCTACTCTTTATAATATTGTTCATAGGAAGAACGTTTCTGTACATGAAGTTCTCTCTCATAACCCTCTTAATATTGGTTTTAGGAGGCATTTGAACGGGACAAAATGGGATGCATGGCTACATTTATGTCAGAGACTGATGCAAGTTAACTTATCCAATGAACCAGATGTGTTTTGGTGGAATCTAACCAACAATAGGGTATTCACAGTAAAATCTATGTACGAGGACTTGATGAATGATCATCAAAATCCTCCTAAGAATTATCTTTGGAAACTTAAAATACCTCTAAAAATTAAGATCTTTATGTGGTCCCTGCATAAAAAAGTTTTGTTGACAAAAGATAATTTATTAAGAAGAAATTGGAATGGATGCAAGAAATGTTGTTTTTGTGATGGAGATGAGACAATTGAACATCTCTTTATTTCCTGCCCCTTTGCTAAAATTATCTGGCGTATTGTTTTCTTTACTTTTAATCTTCCACCTCCGACCAATATTACTAATATGTTTGGGAATTGGTTAAATGGAATGGATAAGGCTAATAAAGCTAGTATACGTATAGGGTATCAGCTTTATGTTGGGCTATATGGAAATGTCGTAATAATATTATTTTTAACAAGGTGCGAGTTCAATCTTTTTTGCAGGTTATTATCTCAGCTTCCCAATGGATCCAGCTCTGGGCTTTTTTGCTGCCAGTGCATTTACGCCCCATGATGGTTTCTGGATGCAGCCGTCTGGTGATGGTTGCTCAGGATTTCTACTACCAGGTTATGTGGTGTCATGCTAGTAGGTTGAGAGATGTTTAGCTGTGGCTTGCTGTCCATTTTCAGCTTCTCTCGCTTGTTTCGAGGGTTGTTTGTTTCAATCTTCTGGATGCTTGAATTGTAATTTTGGTACTACAGACTTTGAAGTAATAAAAGGGCTGTGTGCATCCTCGGATGCAGAGGCCGGGGTACATCCCCATTTCGAAAAAAAAAATCAAGGAGCTACCGCCGGACAGGGCACCTGGACCTGACGGCTTCGTTGGGTTGTTCTACCAGAAGGCCTAGACAATTATAAAACCTGACATAATGGCGGCCTTACTTAAATTGTATGTCCGGGATGGAAGGGGTTTTGGTAAACTCAATCAAGCGCTGATTACCCTAATACCTAAAAAGCCGGATGCTCTTATGGTGGGTGACTTTAGGCCGATAAGCCTGGTGCATAGCTTCTCTAAGCTATTTTCTAAAATGCTCGCCAACAGACTGCGTGATAGGCTCGGAGACATTGTCACGGCGAATCAGTCTGCGTTCGTGAAGGGAAGATGTCTGCACGACAATTTTATCCTGGTGAGACAGCTTGCGAGGAAGATAAACTACAAGAAAGAAACAGGTGTGCTCGTCAAACTTGACCTCGCTCGTGCGTTTGACTCGATTTCTTGGGCTTTTCTGTTTAAGATGCTGCGAAGTTTGGGATTTGGAGATGTTTTCCTCAAATAGATTGACATTATTCTATCTTCTGCCTCCTCTCGAGTCACAGTGAATGGTGTTCCTAGAGATCGAATCAAGCACGTTTGTGATTTACGCCAGGAGGATCCGATCTCTCCCATGTTGTTTAACTGTGGGATGGAGGCACTGACAGCTCTGTTCGTGAAAGCAGTGGAGGAACAGTTGTTGTCGTCGCTCACATGTTGTTCAGCCATGCAAAGGTTATCCATCTATGTCGACGATGTTGTGCTATTCGTGAAACCAATAGAGATGGAGCTCACGACTGTCACGGAAATTTTGAGGGTTTTTGGAGGGGCTGTTGCAGGTTAATTATCTGAAGTCCTCAGCTACTGTCATCAGAGGGGACTCCACTGATAGAGGTAGAACGGGCGCAATCCTTGGATGCCCCCTGGTCAATTTTCCGATCAGATATTTGGGATTATAACTTGCTTTGAGACCTCTCACCAAAGCGCAGTGGCAACCTGCACTTGAAAAAATCATTGGTTTCATGCCCGCTTGGCAAAGAGGTATGATTGCCATAGAAGGGAGACTAACCCTAATCAAAACTGTGGTTGCTGCCAAACCAATTCACCAGTTGCTTGTTGAGGATGCCCCAGTTTGGATGCTTGAAGCTATAGAGAAGTGGCAGAGGAGTTTTTCCTAGGCAGGTAAAGAGTCTGCTAATGGTGGACAGTGTCTGGTAGCTTGGCCCTCTATCTATAAACCTTACGAGTATGGTGGTTTGGGAGTGAAAATCCTCAGATTACAGGGAATGGCTTTGAGGGTGAGATGGATATGGCTTCGTAGAACAGATTTGGGGCGGCCATGGCAAGGTCTCCCTCCCATCAAGGACGACATGGCCTCAAAAAATTTTGATAGCCTGGTGAAGATTACAGTAGGCAGAGGAAACAAAGTGCTTTTCTGGAAGGATAGGTGGATTAATGGTGCTAGAGTTCAGGATCGGGCACCTGTGGTGGTCAATGTAGTAAGCATAAGAAGAAGAAACAAGCGTACGGTGGAGGAAGGCCTGGCCAACAACAGATGGAGTCTAGACATATTGACTGAACTCCCTCCGGAGGGGTTCCTACAATATGTTCAGCTTAGCCTTGCCATTATTAGTGTTCAGAGGGATGTAGAGGCTGAAGATCGTTTCGCCTGGCCATGTGATCCCACTGGGATTTTTTCCACGAAAGCCACTTATAGTATGTTGTGTGAAGGAGGGGTCAGATTTGCAATTGCTGATTGTATTTGGAAGCCTTGGGCGCCTGGCAAATGCAAAATCTTCCAATGGCTGGCAGTGCAATACAGGATATGGACTTCTGACAGAAGGGCAATGCATGGACTTCAGGATGTTGCAGACCTATGCCTCTTTTGTCTGCAAGGGGTGGACTCCGTTGACCACACATCTTGTTACAATGTGGGTATGCAAGGGAAGTGTGGTTCCATTCGCTGCGGGATGCAAATCTCATTGATGTTACCCCGACAACTGAGGACAGGCTGGAGGAATGGTGGCTCTCGGCAAGAGCAAGATTCAGAGACAGAGAGAGAGAGGAGTTCGACACTAAAGTGATGTTCATCTGTTGGTCGCTCTGGAAACAGCGAAATGCTAGGGTGTTTGACAACAGATCTAAGCAATGCTCGTCGGCTGAACTTGTTTCCAGTATTAAGGGTGAACTTCGACAGTGGAAGCTGGTGCATAATTTAAGCGGTGTAGGAGGGAGCTCATAGCGTTTAGGAGTATAGAGTGTTGTGTGCTTTCTTAGGTGGGAGTGGGGTGATTGTGATCTTTGGATCCACTTGCTTTCTTATAAATGTTCGATTTTTTCTTCTATAAAGCTATGGTACGCAGTCGCGTACCCTTGAAAAAAAAGACCCCGTTGTTCCCCGCGTGGACACCACAGGCGTAGAAATATCTGCCCTCCGGCGCGTGACTCCCTCTTCTCTCGCTTCCACTGATTTCTCTTATGGATATTGAGATAGCGAGGTGGCGGCAAGATGGCGGACGGAGCGCGGACGGCGTAGGCCGCCACGGGCTCCAGATCTGACAACCCCGCCATCGAGCTCATGCATTCCCGCGGCCGAGATGGAGTCCCGGTCACCGGAGCGCGGTCAGCGTCAGGCGCCACGGGCTCCAGATCATGCAACCCCGCCGTCAAGCTCCTGCATTGCACGAGCTCCTGCGTCCCCGCCATCGGGTAAAAGTCGCCACTTCCCCAGTAATGTCCCCTGATTTAAATTGCACGATCTGCAGACCAATTTTAGTATTTTCTTTAGGTTCTTTAGTTCATCTAGATGTTATGTTTCAAAGATCTGAAACATGTTTGAGCTGACAGAGTGAAGATTAATCTTGATTTAAAAATTTACAATACAATTTCAATGTGGTTTGATTGAAATTTTACTCTAGCTGATAAGGGAATGTTATGCCAGCATCTAGAAGTTGGCCAAATTACTCTATACTTGTCCCATCACAAATTCGTGCCCTTGCTACAAAGTAGAGACTTGCATATGTGTGGAATTGTTGCGTGCTGATTTTTGAAAGGGAAAATTGGTTAGTTAGCCAAAAGTTCACTATCCTTGGATCATGTAACCAAACTTAATTGTTGATTGGTAAAATATCCAATAGGGTCTTCAATGTAACATTGTTTTCACAGTTGGCTCCTTTAATTATAGCAGCACAACGAAAGACAATATTCCACATGAATAATGGAACGGAATAGAGATGACAAACGAATAAGAAACACCGCCGGATAAGCTTACACCTGTATGTGTGCCTCTGTTGGTGCGGCTCCCGATGGCAGATCAATCATGGTGCCGTCTGCTTGGGAGCGGTGCTGTCGCTACTGACTGTATGCCATCAAAAAAATCACACCCCGGTGGTTTTTCAGTCTTACACCTGAATTGAGGTGTACCTTTTGTTATGTCCTCGCCGACTCAATGTGTTTTGTCTAGCTTTGACGTCTTATTTTCTGTTTTGTTCGTTCTTTTTCTTTTATTGTAAACTCTAGACATTTGCTACCACTGTTCAATGAGTGTGCATCCACCACTGCATCCACCATCGACATTTTCGGCATTTCCTTTTGTGACATCAGTCTCTCTGTCAAAACATAACTTGAAGCAAATAAGAAATATGGTACATAAGAAATCTGATGCATTGACTGGATGCAAAATACCTAGTGCGAATATCGATATCACATCCGATTATACATTTATACTTCTCATGTTTAGTTTGATTGGCATAATTACCACAAAGCTACCTTTCATGCAAGTGTTGTTCTCTTGTAGAAAATTGGCTATGGTCGTCAGTTGTCCAAAAACATTCTCAACAACAGGAGAAATGGAGCTTGGTGCCAATAAGTTGGTGTGGCACAACATGGAGTTTATGTCCCAGTTTAGGTCATGTATGTTGTGTAGTCTTTATTTTTTTATCAGGCCATATCTTTTTGTGAGTTGGAAGTAAGTACATTAATAAATTATGGTTGTACACATTCATCACTGAGGTAGAGGCCGGTAGAATGAAAACTATTTCCATTTTCTAAAACCGTGTAATATTTTCCATTTTTTACTCGAAGAGAAATGGCAATATAATTGCTCTGTGCTTGACATGAGTAGTTGGGTACAGGCATTTAAATACAGCTCATTTTCTTATGCTCAGTTTGACCAGTGTGATAACCTCCTCACCATGTAGGTGGTTGCATATAAAGCTCTTAGGCGACGCTGGATGCATATATAGGGCCAAGAGGCAAGAGAAGAGCAGTGCAATAAAGCTAGGCTGAGACTTCTCTCGGACTAGAGGAGTACAAATCATAGACATGGGTGTGGGAGGTATCGGTAAAATGTTGGCCACCCACATCAATCGTTCAAGTGGGCTGCATGAAGCCTCTCGTTTGAAGAACAAGATCCCAGCCTCCGAGTGCAAGTATGCCGGTGACACTGACTGAGATGTCCATGTTGGGGATTGTCTCCGTAGTGGTAGCTCCTAATAAGTAATCGGCTGAAGATAGTAGATAGGTATAGCTGTAATCTGCCTTGCTTCAATGTGTGAGGAACTACATACGCAGTGCTTGTCCTCATATCTGCGCTCTATCAAGGGTGTTGTATCGTCACGGTATGGTACGAGAGGCAGATATTTGGTGTGTTAATTTGCCGGTACACTCAATACTGTTTCATTTATTTGTGGTCATGTCTTATTTTCTCTTTATTCCTTGTGGTGTAACGGTCTAAATAGTTGCTACCACTCTATGAAGGGTGTTGTATAATCTGCAAGGATCCACTATCTTCATGTGCAGCTTTGGTAGGTTCCGTTGTGCTCTTAAGGGTTTTCGTCATGTCTGGTGGAATCATGGGGTAGAATACTGGAGCATCCGTGTAATTAGGGTGATGTAAAAACTAACTTTTACATCACTTGACGCAAAAAGTACAGTTGCATATGCCTATAGCTACATCATTATTAGAAAAATTAGGGCTTTGGGCCAAGTGATGCAAGTGTAGCCCAACCGTCACGTTAAATGTTCCTGCTCATAGGCGCCGCTTTGCATCTGTGACGACCACCTTCGATCCCCTCCACTCCTTCCACCCCAATCGTCGCTGAGTTGGCCTGGAGCTCCGTATCAACACACTATGCCACCAACTCGAAGGAACAGACACGGGGAGCCCTAGTTCGTCGCCTGCTTTGCTGCCGCTTCACACTCTAGCAGTCGTCGATACGCTCGCTTCCACCCACCCCCCGTCACTGAGAATATTGCCATGCTCAGGGTGATCATGCGGTCCTCATGAACTGCTCCCCCCCTCTCATTTCGAGTCGCCATCCTGGCGAGAGCTGCAGTGCACCGTTGCGGAAGCTCGTCGCTAGAGCCATTCCGGTGAAAAATAGGGTGTGGCGCCGCCACTATCTGGTTCATTGCAAAGCCCCGCATCGAATGTGAATCACCGCGTGTCCCTGCTCGCGCTCCTTTGTCGACATCATGCTCAATCGGAGAAAAGACGCGGTGCTGATGTCACGCTAACATCAACCATATATTTCCAGTTTTGGAGCCCTAAAATGCATCATTTTGTAAACCAAATACTAAATACTGCACAGGTGTTGTAAAAAACAGTTTTGAAGATGTCGAATTTAAACATCACCTGTTTTGGGTTATTATGCATCATCTATTAGAGATGCTCTTATTGATCCAATGGTCTCTGACTATCTGTCAAGACATAACATGGAGAAAAGAAGTAATTACATCATGTAAGAAATCTCGCGGATTAACTGAAGGCGACATACTTGGTGCCTATTATCCATATTGACATCTAGTCATACAAGTGTATCATCAAGATTCAAATCTGCTCGTTCGTGTCCAGTTTGGTTGACATAATTCCACTACTAGTCCAAAAAGCGAATGCAACACAGTTGCTCTTTGCTTGACTTAGAGTAGTTGAATGTAGGTGTTAATGTACCATTTCATATTTAGGACAGTGCTCCGGTGCTTTCCCAAATTCTTCTGCACGCGTTCCAAAGCATGCTAACGGTCATGATTAAGGGAGCTAATCCTATATGGTATTCTAATAATAGAAAACTGACGTCACTTTTCGTTCCAAACCTAAATCCAGATCAGCCCTCGAGACCATGATCTGCTTGCATGCAGGGTGCTGGGCAGCCTAGATCGGCCGGCAGTTGACGGGGTGGCCTCCGCCACCATGCCTCCTGGCTGGCCGTGCTGGATTGGCTTCAATTCCGTGAAGCAAACACAGGAAGAGGAAAAGGAGAAGATGTGGAGGCATAGCGCAGCGGTGGAGGTTGCACGCGGGGCGGCGGAGGAGAGTCCGAACGGCGGCGGCGGCCTCCGTGCTCGTGAGGAGAGTTCGAACATGATAACGAGAGGTGGGACGTGTTCGTAGCCTCGTGCTATCGAACGGACCAGTTGGGCCTGGTCAACGGCAGGCTAGATATAAATTTGGATCGTGCGAAATCGGATTGTGACGTCAGTTCCTTTTCATTAGTCAAACCAGATGGATTAGTACCCTTAATCATGTCCGTCACTCTGCTTTGAAAAGCGTGCCAAAAAATTAGTCGGAAAGCACGGGAGCACCGCTCTCATATTTATATGTTCAGTTCAGCCGGTTTAAGACCCTCCTCACCCACTTATGTTGAATTGCTTTTACTAGTGCAATGTAGGTGGCTACATATAAAGCTCTAGCTGGTAATGCATCCAAAGGGCCAAGAGAAAAAAGAACAATGAAGCAAAGGCGAGCTGAGCTGCTGAGGGCTAGAGTAGTGCAAAGTGTAGAAATAGGTCTGAGAGGTGTCGGTGAAATGTTGGCCACTTAGGAGAACCATTTGACCTGCAAGAAGTAGAGGAAATGGGTTGGATGAAGCTTTCAGACACAAAAGAGGATCCTAGAGGAAGAAGGCCGATGACACTCGTTGAGATGTTTGTGTCGGGAATCGTCTTTGTGGTAACAGCTATCGAGGATATGGGGAAGGGGCAGTAATCCATGGGGTTTTAGGAATACTTAATAATCTTTAACGGCATGAGACACACTCCTTGTGTACTGATTGCCATTGTTCATGTGGTCATAGTTGTACTCCTGGGCTCGATAGTTTTTTGCCAAGTGTCTTCCCATCTTATTTCCTCTTTTTTTGCTATATCACCAAATATGCACCTTTCCAGTAACAATGTATTTCATCTCGAGACCGCCGCGAATGGCAACCATTGCGTTGTGGAAGTGAATAATCATGCCACCGGTGTACTCAAACGTCCTTTGGTATTATTTTGGCTACAGCGCTCTAGCTCGTGAGTCATGTGCCTTACTTTCCTTTCCTGCTCTGACTTCCTCGGCATTCCGTTCCAGTGAAATTTCTTTGCTGGTATATGAGAATTGTTTACACTCTAAATGAGGCTCGCATCTGATGAGATCTGGCGAATCTACGGTACACCATCTATAAATATAGCTTGTCCACTTTCAGCTTGCCTGCAGCCTGCCTTGTTCTGATATGCACGATATATGCAGTTGGTTTTCTTCTATTTCTAGATTTCAATCTACATGGCCCATTTTTGATGCAGATAGTGCCAGAAGAGGTACGGGTCAGGTTTCATTGATGATTTAAGAGCTCGGTACACAAAAACACACACATTGATTTAGAGTTAGGCATTGGATAGCCAAGTTCCGAACAAAAATTCATGCAACACACACACGCACGCACGCACGCACGCAAAGCTATTCCATGCGCAACCGTCTCTGAATCTCCCGTTGTGTGAAGCGAGACGTACCATAAGTCTCGGAATTCAGATCACCAGTCACCAATGAGGTGAAGCAGAGTCCATGGGTCAGAAAGAGCGTTAGCAAGCATAAATTGGACGGTCAGTGTTTTTTATTTTAAAATTAAAATCGTATTCGGGTGGTTCTTCAGTCAAGGAAGTGAACTGAGTTTTTTTTTTGTAATTTCCTCGCAGATTCAATGGTGTTTCATCTAGCTTTGACATCTTATTTTCTGTTCCTTTTTTTCTTTTGTTCTTTGTTCTCTGTTCTTTTGGGAGTATATAGCATAAAACCACCACAATTCAGTTGAAATTTACCAAACACCACCACTTTACATTTGGGGGACAAAATCCCACCATATTTTGGTTGGTTGCTAGTAAAAAAAGGCTAAAACTCGTTTAGAGCCAAATTGACACGGAATCTAACACCCCGACCCCACCTGTAGGCTGACGTGGCAACCCCCAGACGGAGCTCAGACAAGGCCGTCGACGACCGTTAACGGCGCGGAGCGGGACCCACCTCGATAGCAGAAAACCACCACTTTAGTGTTCAAATTTACCGATCGCAGCCTGACATAGGTATGATTACCTAGGTGCTTATGTTTTGTTACCCTGTATAAAGGCTCACGGCCCATGAAGACTCAAAGATGAAGGCCCAATAAGCATCCGATGGAAGCCTTAGTTGTATTAGATAAGGAAATAGGAACCGAAATTGTGTTGATGTTGTAATCATAAATATGTAACCTATCTGTATAAGGCTTTGGGACCTGGCCTATTATATATAGGCTTAGAGAAGCCAACGGAGAGGTACTGAAAAATTCCCAAGCAATCTATAATAGTATTGTCCATCGGTAATCAGGCGACTTCGAGTCAGTTGTTTGCCTGACATCCGACGAAATCCCCAGCATTCTCATTTTCGCAAAACCCTAAGTCTATAACTATGGACATTGACGAGGTTACCCCTCGTCAATTGGTGTCGTCTGTGGAAAACCTGAATGCTGGAGTCATGGATTCGGCGGACCCCTTTTCATCAAGCAGCAGCCCAACGCCAGCGGCTCCAGGCCCACCCACCCTTGTCTCGGTTCCTGCCGACTTCAATGGCGGATCCGATCTTATCATCGGAAGTCTCCACTTTCAAGTGAAGGAACACGAAGAATCGCACCTCTCGACCCTATCAGGACCGTCGGCGAAAAATCTGCACCCATGGTGATACCCGCATCATCTGTCGGATCATCCGTAGAAACTACACTCCAGGCAGAGAGAGGTGAAGGAAACACAGAAAACATAGTATATCTGGGGGATCTCGATGGTCTTTACGATGGTCTCTCCCTCGGGTCAGGATCTCAACTAACTCCACCCCGTGGATCAAACCCGGTAAACACAGAACCCGAAGAAAGCGGTGAAAGCATTGACTTCGGAATCAGGATGTTCGAAATCTATCCAGAACAGGAACCACTGGACTTCACCGATCCCCAAAACAGTGTCTCCTTTGGATCCGACGATGACGTCACTAGTTCATATAACGCACAACCAAGTGTGCGTAATCATCGGTGAAACTTCAACACAAATCGACTCCAACGGTAACCCTATCCTCGACACCAATGGTAAATTGTCAGATAGCAATGCAGGAGATCATGAAAACGAAGGAGACCCGACGAACAACCGCATAATACCGGGAGGAGAAGAACCACGTAGAGGCGAGAGGCAAACTCTCCAGCTACCAGCCGAAGCATGGCAAAAAGCAAGGGCAGCAATTTCGGGCGCAGTCCCAATGACAGCTGATGACACACGCGAAGATCTACTAGCATACCAATACTTGCTTCATCAGGAAAAGAGGGACTTACTAAGAATGTAGAGGCAACTCGACGAAAGGAAAAGGCTAGACGACGAATCCAGCCTATGGCGGGCACAACTAAGCTCTACCCGGGGATCAGGAAGCGTAACCGGAGGAGTGCAGCCAAGGGGAGGAGCCTCGCGACTACATAATATCCTTGAAGCTGAAAGAAACGAACTAACCAGAGTCCTTGATTTGTCATTTATGTCGGTAGATTCAACAGGGCACATCAAAGCAAAAGCAGCTCAAGCCACAATTGTTGCTGCAAAAACATACCTACTCACAACTCAACCAATACCCGACGATCCCTGTGCATCTATCCATCGAACCACTCTAATGAATATGTGGGTGCATCACTTGCGCAGACAAAACAACGAGTCGTACGTCAACCTGACAGATCCCCACGTTGTCGCAATAGCCCTCGGCAGGTGGGGCATACCCGGTGATCGGTCACCACATCGGGTGCACTTCTCTGGCTCCGAACCGCGAGACACCACATGAAATGACCTCATACAACACATGAACGATGGGTAAAGGGATGAGGGACGTAGCCGACGATACTACAACGGCGGCAGCGAAGACGACTATGAGTTATGTGAAGCCAACGGCTTTACCCAACGGGTTCGCAAGATCCCAGTACCCAAGGATTTTAAACTTCCTCATGACCGCCAGAAGTATGATGGCCTACATGAACCCGAAGCTTGGTTAGCAGATTATCTAGCCACCGTCAAATTACAGGGTGGCTCCATGGCCACTGCAATGCCGAGCCTACAGCTGCACCTAACCGGCGCCGCACGGTCATGGCTCAGACAACTACCTAAAGATTCCATCAACAGTTGGAACAATCTTGAAGATAAGTTCATCTAACATTTTCACTCCACATTCAAATGACCCGCATATCTAGAGCAATAGCGATCATGCAAATAGAAACCTAGAGAATCAATAAGAGCCTTCATTCAGCGATGGAATATCATCAAGAACTCAGCTGAGGCCATATCCGATGAAAGGGCAATTGACGCCTTCAACGACGGCCTCTATTGTCGAGAATTCATAGAAGAAGTAGGACGGGTCAAGCCCAAAACAATCTCATAGCTGATGGATATGGCAAATCGCTAGGCTGATGGAGAGGACGCAGTTCACAACAAGCGAACACGTTCACCCGAAGAAGACAGGGATAGACACAACAGCGATATAAGAAGGAACAATGACAGACACGGGGGACCAAGTTATGTCGTAGCTATTTGTAGGGGTTCCGCGTATAAAAACAATAAATTTTACTCTATGCCCCTAAACCCCTGAAGCTGCCAGGACCTATCTATTAGTAATACAGTAACGGGAGAGGATTCGAACTTACCCTTGAAGACCGAAAAGCATTGTCAATGCTCAGGAGAGCGTGGTTGATGTAGACGAGCCGAAGCCGACCTCAAGGTCGTGATGAAGTCCTTGCGCTCCTTCTGGCTCCAACGACTTGAGTGCCTCAAGTGTGACACCTCGTGGGAGTTACACACGTCCGGTGCCTGACGATGACTCCCGCTTCCCCGATCCAGCAGCAGTTGCGGAAGTAGAGCTCCCGGATCCGAATCCCGCAGCACGACGGCGCTCCGCGGTGAAGATGTCTCTCGCTCGCGCAGTCCAGACTTGGGACCACGGTCACGAGAGAGAGAGGGGGAGAGAGAAAATATCAATTGGAGGTCCTCCCAAAAGTGGGGAGACCTTTATTGATTATTGGTGTATTTTTCTAGGACAAATACCCCACTTTATATACGGGGAGGGGAGGTACTACCTCCCCTCAAGTCTCGGGGTGGGACTAAAGGAGAGGAGGGGGTGGGGTGGCCGCCGGCCAGCCCCTAGTGGGCCCCGTAGGGGGGGTAAGGCCCAGCCGGCCTCCCCCTTGGTCGCTCTCCCCTTTCTCCTTTCCCCTAATGGGCCCTCTCCCTCCGGAAATTAGCCCATTAAGCCTTTTGACCTTTTAATTGATTTTCTCTTTATTAAATAATTATGAATAAATGATTAAATCAACATTTAACATTCATTCACATATTATTCAATCTCCGTGGCCATGGAACACCTTCCACCTCCACTCCGGACATCTTCCGGACTTACCGAAACCCTTCCGGTTTTCTCCCTTCTTTTCTTCGGTGATTCTACCGATCCTATAAACACTCTCTAAGCATCATCAAGCCCTTAAGCGTGATACCCTACGGTTCGGGAACACTCTAGACATGGTCGGGACACTCCCGCACCAATGATCAACAGAGGGACCTGGATGGCCATGTGCCCCCTGTGCGTTCCATGAAGATTTTTCGTCGTTTGAACCGGGACAATCGTGTCTTATTCCCTTTGTCATTCGATACTTGCATTGCCCGAGATCTGATCAATGACATCACCATGTCGGGTTCAATCTCGTTACTGAACAATGCTACTTAACTCGTTCCGACAAGTGATATCCCCGTGATCTAATCACACGGTGCACAGCTATTGGATATAACTTCTCCGAGTGGGCCCTTGAGTATCTTCCCGTCACATGGATGGACAAATCCTGCTCTTGACATATATTGCCTCTACGGTTTCCTCCGAATACCTGAACACACCTTTATAACCATCGTTTTACCAGATGGCGTTTGATGCTATCTAAGCATTCTCAGGAGACAGTGATTGATATAGCCTCACGGTCTAAGGAATAGTCTATGAGGATCCATTTCTAATCATCGTAACTTGAACTTCGTGACATGATCGGGTCATGATGTTTAGGTTGGGTATTGGTTCATCATCTTATTCTCCGAATGAGATGACCTCATTTCCAACTGGCATAAATGCCACATGATCAGGAAACATGATCATCTGTTGACCAATGAACCAGTGACTAGAGTTTCACTAGGAACCCCTGGTTGTTTGTATATCACATGTGTATTGATGTTTCCACTAAATACAGTTATAGCATGATATAAAACTTAATCATAAACTATATGAAATATGATAATAGTCCTTACTACTATTTGTCTCTAGGGCATATTTCCAACAGTCTCCCACTTGCACTAGAGTACAAATACACTAGCTGCATTTGTTCTCAATCATTGGCACTATATATCCAGTACCCTGAACATGCTTGCTCATGGAAGAGGTTGAGTCTTGGGTCTGTACTTTACAGTCCCAAATCCTTTGCAACTTCTAATGTCACCTTGATTGACATCAATACTCTATCATCACATGATAGCATCTGTGTGTATGCATCATCGCTATGGCAGCAGAACGAGGCCTGATTCCAGGAGCCTACAGTGACGTTAGATCAACCTCGAGGGCTTTCTCATGGGCACTATGCCCTGGGACACATCATTCTATGTTAAAAGCGAACTAGCCCCGCCATAACATTATACAACACTTTAGATGGTACCCTTATCTATTATTATAAATGTATTCATCGAAACTCCCGTGCACTCTGTACAACTTTCTATGTTTTGTTCACCTCGCTTCCTACTTGACTTTAATTGGTATCTACAGGAGTTTCCAACATATTCCCTTATAGCATAACTCTTTATGCTTTAAGATATGTCATCCTTTATGGATTTGAAAACATGTCTATAGTTCTCTATTAGACTCTGTGGACAAACTTAGCTCAACATTCTGTGATTTGAACTTAATCACTTTCAAACGTTCCTTATTTGGATCACATATTATGCTAAGTTATCATCATGGTTTACTAAGACAGAACCTATGTCTTAGCATAGTGGATGATGGTCATCCTTTTCTTTCTTTCAACCATTGATGTTCAAACTTAATGCTATTCCTAATTTGAGTTATTAAGGACCAGTTCCTTAATTAACTTCTATTCTGAAATCCTTTTTAGAATCCCTTAAGGAATACTACATAATATCATAATACACCTATTATCAACTTCTACATCTTATAAATCATTATTTATAAGTATTTGTGCCTTTCATCCTTAACATACTTAAGAATTACTCTTATAAGCTCCCACTCAAAATATGTTCCCACATATTTGAATTTGAGCCTTACATTGCTCCCACTTAAAAATATGTCAATCACATATTGTTTTAGGAAGACTTTCATAGCTCCCACTCAATTTTATGCAAATTGTATATCTCCTTACTGTTTTGAATAACTTCAAAATCTTTTGATCAAATATCAAACTTGGAGATTTACTATGAGATACCAGTACTATTACTAGTTTTAAATCCACTAGACATCTAGCACACATGAATCAAATTCATTTGAATTTGTCCAATACGTGACAAATTGTGCTTTTGTCATTCACTCCCTTTTCCACTATGGCTTTGCAGTCATTTGGGAAAATTCCAAGTAACCCCTTTACTTGTGAGATTCAGCAACGAATTGCTTTCTAATCTCAAGGGAATTTTGATTTCTCATAATTCCAGTTTGCCATTATTTCCTTTGTAGTTCGTAGGTATGTCATATTTCAAAAATCATGACAAGTGATTCACAAATGTCTCCATACAAGATATGGATTTACATTTTGAATCCTACTTCATATAGTGAAAAACAATAGTGGAGGGAAAAACACAATGATCAAAATCATTGATTCTTTCCTTCTGTGAAGAGAATCGTTCAGGAACGTTGTCCGTTGCGCTTCTCAACACTGATGCAGGGTTTTGAATCCTCATCGTGTTTTACACTATTTTCCATTTGCTCCATAATTGAGAAACATCACTAGAAGTGAGCTTTCTCAAGAATGCACCAAAATCCAAGCAATATGAATCTTGCTTACCTTTTGGTCTCAGCTATGGATTTCGTACTCAAAGTTTCCAATGAATACTCTACACGGATTTATTCGCTATTGTTTTGGTTATATCGAATAACCCCAAAACTTTCATGAATTCTAATGGTTTACCAATTCTGATTGAGTGCTAACTATTTCTAAACTAATGGTCTCTACATATACACTACAATGATTTATTTGGTGCCTTCTATTCAACCCCCTTTGATATCTAATATCACATTGTGATGCTTTGCATTTTAACGTTTCAAAACACTTTGCATTTCACAATTTCTTTCATGCCATTCTTATAAAGTTGAATTTCATTACTATTGATCAAATCGTAGTAATTAGATTCTCTTTTATATTTATACCCTTTTTGTTGATGAAACACCTTGATCAAATCAAATAGTTTCATATTCATGTTTCCTTTGGTAAACTTACTTTACACATTTAAACAATCATTTAATGATAATTACCATTCTTCGTTAAAACTCAATACATCAGATATGTGTATACTTTTAACAATTCATTAAACACTTTGTATTCAAGTAATACACGGTGTTCAAGTTATTTCGCTGAACGTAGGCATGATTTATATGTGAAAAGTAATCAAATTACTTTCACATATTATCGCATAACTCTGAATTTAAACAATGGTTTCATTCATTGATGAACATATCATTAAATTGGGTATTTTAAACAAGGCATTTTAATGTTTTATAAATGTTCATACATTATCAATTAGTTTCAAACAACAAGGATAATTCATACATAATCAAACAAGATATGAACACGAATAGAAATCATTCATAAAAGCAGAATAATTGTTTGTTACAAACTCATATGAATAACCATCTCACAAAGTGTGAGACACACTAAAGAAGTTCAAATCTCTTGATTACATTAATCATCCTAAAACACAAACTAAGTGATAAATGTCGAGGGAGAGTGTCGTTGGCCATCATCATCATCATGCTTGCCATCAACACGCAACGTCACCTCCTCTCCAGCAAGCACCTCTATGTAGAAGGACCTGTTTTCACCAAAACAGAACAAGTATCAGATATACTTAACACTGCAAATGTGTTTGCAAGATTATAACATTTATAAAACTATATATCAAATATATACCTTGGTCATCGATGACCTCTCCGGCGATTGGTTCAACCTTTATGTTCCGGAAACGTAATATGAACTCATGGAAGTCCAATGCTTCCGTATCACCACTCATGATGCTACTCTGGACATGTCCATTGTAGCTGGGAGGCAATGACCGAAGCAGTACGTCTATCGCAAATGGATCAGCCATCTAGTAATCCATGAAGTGAACCAGTCTCGTGTGTGCATCAAGCATGCGCTCCAAGTGACTCTCCAGACATGTATGCTCCTCCATCTGTATGGAAAGGAACTCTCCAAGCAACTCGTGCTTCCACATGCGCACATGGCCTATGAACTCTGCTCTCAGCTGATCCACCATCGAATATGGGTCAAGATCACCCATGAGAAGATGTAGTCCATCCACCATCCCGTAACGTATTATTATCTGAATGTAAGTAGACATCTCTTGGCGATAGTAGCGGTCTGCCAGCTCTTGTGGGGTCTCATAGTAGTCTGGCTCAGTCAAATCCATCGTGCGGCGTATGTAGTCTACCACATGATTCCTAGTAAGGAGATCATCTAGGCGCACAAGCCAACTAGGGAAGTTGGATCCATCAAGTCTAAGTTTCTCACCCTTTACCCAATCCTTAATCTCAAAGTAAGCTTCACGGTGAGCCATCTACATATATAATTGCAAAAGGAATTTAGACTAAGTTTATAATTAAATGAGTTAATAATAACTCCACTCAGAAACACCTATCCCCAGTGAGGGTTCCTAGTGATAACACGACCCCTATCAGTCACATCTCCCCCGATCATCACGGCCATCAATGTGGGTTCAAGGGTGGACGCTAAACGTCGGTCACATCATTCATGCAACTCGTGCTCGATCTTTTAACCATCCGCGTTCCGAGGCCATGTCTGTACATGCTAGGCTCTCCAACTCAACCTTAGTGTTTTCGCTGTGCAACATGGCTTACACCCACTGTATGTGAACGTAGATATGTCTGACACCCGATCATCATGGCCTGCCTCATACCGAAGAACTTTCTTGGTGGTGCACACTAAGGGGGAACACAATCGTTGGTTATTTTAATAGGGATCATCTTATTAGGCTACCATCGAGTATCTAATACTAGCACACAATAAAACATACAAACAAAAACATTGAATGTAAATGCTATGTGATATGGTCCTTCACGTCGTGATCTCCATCCGCCGTCATCGGGTTCCGGTGCCAGGGTTCCGGCACCGTAGACACCAGGGTACCGGTGTCATTCCGACGTGGTAGTTTGTCACCTCCGTGACTATCTACTACTATGCAACAAAAGGTAATTACTTTACCTTTGCCACAACCATATCACAAAGCAACGCCCTCCTATAAAACAAAGTTAGACGCCTCTACTTTATCTTTGCATGTTCTACGTGGCTGAATGGGCTTTCGCACAAGAACCGTTCTTACCTACGAACTTTCAGCACAACGCTGATCAAGTAGTTGTCTATACTACACCCCTTCCGGGGCCCTCCGTTGCAAATGGTATACCAACTAATGCAAGAGAGACAAACACCCCCCTAAGCCACTTTATACGGTGCAAGCCGTATGTCAAGCATGGACCAGTCTCGCGAATGAACACGTAAAGTCGGTTGGGGGCCGCTTCATCAAGCATTACTGCGGTATACACAAGTACACGTGGGAGGGTAACAACTAAAATATCAACGCCCACACGCTACATCTCGTGTGTTCTACCCGTACTAGCATTACTATGCATAGATCTAGCTCTGATACCACTGTAGGGGTTCCGCGTATAAAAACAATAAATTTTACTCTACGCCCCTGAAGCCCTAAAGCTGCCAGGACCTATCTATTAGTAATATAGTAACGGAAGAGGCTTTTCGTGAACTTACCCTTGAAGACCGAAAAGCGTTGTCAACGCTCAGGAGAGCGTGGTTGATGTAGACGAGCCGAAGCCGACCTCAAGGTCGTGATGAAGTCCTTGCGCTCCTTCTGGCTCCAACGACTTGAGTGCCTCAAGTGTGACACCTCGTGGGAGTTACACACGTCCGGTGCCTAACGATGACTCCCGCGTCCCCGATCCAGCAGCAGTTACGGAAGTAGAGCTCCTGGATCTGAATCCCGCAGCATGACGGACTCCGCGGTGAAGATGTCTCTCGCTCGCGCAGTCCAGACTTGGGACCACGGTCACGAGAGAGAGAGAGGGAGAGAGAAAATATCAATTGGAGGTCCTCCCAAAAGTGGGGAGACCTTTATTGATTATTGGTGTATTTTTCTAGGCCAAATACCCCACTTTATATAGGGGGAGGGGAGGTACTACCTCCCCTCAAGTCCCAGGGTGGGACTAAAGGAGAGGAGGGGGTGGGGTGGCTGCCGGCCAGCCCCTAGTGGGCCCCGCGGGGGGGGCAAGGCCCAGCCGGCCTCCCCCTTGATCCCTCTCCCATTTCTCCTTTCCCCTACTGGGCCCTTGATACATCGCAAATGTATCTATAATTTTTGATGTTCCATGCTTAGTTTTATCCACTTTCTTGTGTTTTGTTCCAACTTTGGAGTACTTTTCATATGATTTCTTGGACTAACCTATTAACAAGAGCCACAGTGCCAGCTGCCTGTTTTCTGCTGTTTTTGGTTCCAGGAAAGTCAGAAAATGAATATTCTCGGAATTGGACGGGACAAAAGACAAAGTGCCTATTTTTCCGGAAGGGATCAAGTGCCAGAATACGAGACGGAGAGGGGCCAGGGGCCGGCCACACCACCTGGCCGCGCGGCCAGGCCTGGCACGCGCTAGGGGGTGGTGTGGTGGCTCCCGACACCCCCTCGGCCTCTCCTTCCGCCTATAAGGTGCCCTCGGGACGAAAACCCTAAGTACCCGATCAAAAATCCACGAAAGAGTCTGTAGTCGCCGTCATCTCCATCCCTAGATCGGGAGGGATCTGAAGCTCTTCCCGGCACCCTGCCGGAGAGGGGAATTCACCCTGGAGGCCTTCTTCATCACCATGCAGGCCTCCAATGTGATGCGTGAGTAGTTCATCCTTGGACTATGGATCCATGTAGTAGCTAGATGGCTGGTTGCTCCTCCTTTGTGCTTTCATGTTTAGATCTGGTGAGCTCCGTTCATGATCAAGATCATCTATTTGTAATTCATACATGTTGTGTTTGCGGGGATCCGATGGATATTGAGATGCTCTTTCAGATTGATTATTGATTCTATCATGTCTTTGTTATTTGAGATCTTGCATGCTTTCCGTTGTTAGTAGCTATCTTGGCCAAGTAGATGCTAGCAACTCCAAGAGTTAGTATTTATGCTCGATAGTGGGTTCATGCCTCCGGTAATCTGGGGAAGTGACAGAAATCTCTAAGGTACTAGATGTGTTGTTGCTACTAGGGAGAAAACAACAATCCTTTGTTCATAGAACAATCGTATTGTTTACTTTACACGCAGTTCGTAAAGCAATAATATGTTGCTTGCAACTTAATACTAGAGGGGGTTCGGATGATAACCTAAAGGTGGATTATTAGTCATAGATGCAGTTGGATGGCAGACTATGTATTATGTTGTAATGCCCAATCAAGTCTCAAAGGAGTCAAGATGATTAGTATATGCATGTATTGCTTTCTCGGTGTTTGTCAATTGCCCCGCTGTAATTTGTTTACCCAGCATGTTATCTATCTAAGGAGAGCCACCTCTAGTGAACTATGGATCCCGGTCCTTTTTCTTTACATACAATCTATAAACTGTTCCTGCTTTGTGTTTACTTTCTGCAAACTTTTACTTCTTTCCATTCGATACGTTTAATCCTTTGTTTTCCACAAAACACGGTGAGATTGACAACCTCATCGCAAGTTGGGGACAAAGTTATGTGGTTGTGTTGTGCAGGTCTCCACGTTGCTACTAGCATCGGTAGTGTGCCCTGCCAAAGCTCAGCTAGTAACACCTTTGGGGTGTTTCCTTGCTCCTACTGGTCCGATTAAACCTTGGTTTCATAACTGAGGGAAAACTTACTGCTGTGCTCATCGTACCTTCCTCTTGGGGTTCCCAACGAGCTCTACGTTGAAAGTCGAGCGCATCAGCCCTCTCCCTCCGAAAATTGGCCCATTAAGCCTTTTGACCTTTTAATTGATTTTCTCTTTATTAAATAATTATGAATAAATGATTAAATCAACATTTAACATTCATTCACATATTATTCAATCTCCGTGGCCATGGAACACCTTCCACCTCCACTCCGGACATCTTCCGCACTTACCGAAACCCTTCCGGTTTTCTCCCTTCTTTTCTTCGGTGATTCTACCGATCCTATAAACACTCTCTAAGCATCATCAAGCCCTTAAGCGTGATACCCTACGGTTCGGGAACACTCCAGACATGGTCGGGACACTCCCGCACCAATGATCAACAGAGGGACCTGGATGGCCATGTGACCCCTATGCGTTCCACGAAGATCTTTCGTCGTTTGAACCGGGACAGTCTTGTCTTATTCCCTTTGTCATTCGATACTTGCATTGCCTGAGATCTGATCAATGACATCACCATGTCGGGTTCAATCTCGTTACTGAACAATGCTACTTAACTCGTTCCGACAAGTGATATCCCCGTGATCTAATCACACGATGTGCAGCTATTGGATATAACTTCTCCTAGTGGGCCCTTGAGTATCTTCCCGTCACATGGACGGACAAATCCCGCTCTTGACATATATTGCCTCTACGGTTTCCTCCGAATACCTGAACACACCTTTATAACCACCGTTTTACCAGATGGCGTTTGATGCTATCTAAGCATTCTCGGGAGACAGTGATTGATATAGCCTCACGGTCTAAGGAATAGTCTACGAGGATCCATTTCTAATCATCGTAACTTGAACTTCGTGACATGATCGGGTCACGATGTTTAGGTTGGGTATTGGTTCATCATCTTATTCTCCAAATGAGATGACCTCATTTCCAACTGGCATAAATGCCACATGATCAGGAAACATGATCATCTGTTGACCAATGAACCAGTGACTAGGTTTCACTGGGAACCCCTGGTTGTTTGTATATCACACGTGTATTGATGTTTCCACTCAATATAGTTATAGCATGATATAAAACTTAATCATAAACTATATGAAATATGATAATAGTCCTTACTGCTATTTGTCTCTAGGGCATATTTCCAACACTATTTTCTCGGGAGAGGATAAACAGAGAAGCGATGATTACAATGGCGGGCACCGCAACAACAAGGACGATGTTGGAGGAAGCCAACCAACACCGCGATATCAGCCAAGAACCCAAGACCCACCAATGTACGCAATTCAAATGTTGGAGGGACCCTGTAATATGCACTTTTACGTCGACTCAATGGGCAAGAGGCGATCCAACCATCTCATGAAGGGCTGCCGAACGTTCTTAAAAATGCAAGAGCTATGCAACACAAAGGCAACCGAAGCAGCAAGCCAGGGATATACCACTATGCCTGGCACATTAACCATCAACGCACCACCACCACTAGTACACTCGCTAGCAGGGCAACCGCAAAATACAACAAATAAAGAAAATGAATACCTCAGGTCCAAGGGAGCAATGTCAATGATTCAAAAAGGGCGCCCATCAAATAGGATCCAGAAGCTGATTACAAGACAAGTCAACATGGCAGAAATGGCGCCACCAACCACACCCGAATATATCCACTAGTCAGAATAGGAAATCACATTCAGTAGAGTTGATCATCCACTTGGAGTACCGCGATCAGACCACTTAGCCTAAATAGTAGAAGCACAAGTGGGTGGATTTGATATGAGCAAAGTCTTCATGGATGGGGAAGCAGCACCAACCTGATTTATGCCAAGACACTGAGGGCGAAGAATTGCGCTTAACAAATCTAGCACCAACAGAAACATCCTTCCACGGCATAGTACCAGGTAAGGCCGAAATTCCTTTAGGTAAAATATCTCTTGACGTTGTTTTTAGATCAAAGGAAAATTTTAGGCGAGAAAATCTCGAATTCGAAGTCATGGACTGGCCATCATAGTATCACGCGATCCTAGGTCACCTAGCTTTTGCACGATTCATGGCAGTACCACATTATGCATACTTGGTTATGAAAATGCTAGCCCCAAAGGGAGTCATAACAGTAAAGAGCAGCTTCATACGATCCGATAATTGCAATCGAGAGTTCAACAAAATCTCTGAATCATTCGGGGTGGCAACTGAGTTCGAGCAGCTAAAAATATCAGCAACCGCAGAACCTCTGGCAGTTACGCGTGTCAATCGCGATCAGGCTTTTGACACGGCGAAAGATACAGAGGACGCATAGATCCACCGTCTAATCTTGGTCCCGCATAGGAAGGCGCGCTCATCGAGTTAAATCACATACCTCTTGCTTGGCCCTTTGCTCGGTGGGGACTTGATATGGTGGGTAAACTTCACAAATCATCTCCAGGAAGACACGTCTTTCTTCTAGTAGCAGTCAACATATTCACTAAATGGATTGAAGCAATGTCTGTTACCAGCCAGGATGGAACTTCGGTTGTGAATTTTATCAAGTCAATAGTGTTTAGATTTGGGGTGCCAAACAGCATCATCACCGACAATGGAACTAATTTTACTTCTAGTGAGTTCAAGGAATACTGTGAGGAGATGGGTATAAAGCTATGCCTCAGTTGCTCACCCGCAAACTAATCGGCAAGTGGAAAAGCCAATGACCTCGTAACAGCTGGCCTCAAGAAAATATTACTATCACCACTCGACAGAGCAAAATGAGCATGGGTTTATGACTTACCATCTGTTTTGTGGAGTTTGCGTCCTACTATAAATAATTCGACACAAAAAACACACTTCTTTATGGTCCACAGCGCTGAAGCTGTCCTTCCAGTCGAAGTATCTCGCGAGTCTCCACGGGTCGCTGAATATGGCGAAGAAGCATCAAGAGAAGCACTTGAAAATGACATTGATGCACTTGATGGATCCCACGATATTGCCATATAAAAGGCCACTGTATATCAGCAAAACTTGCGCAACTACCATAGTCGATGATTGCGTCCTAGGTCCTTCATGGTAGGAGACCTAGTTCTTTGCCTCAAGCAAGATGGACATCGTAAATTGGAGTCATCTTGGAAAGGGCCTTACATCGTTACAAAAGTTATCCCCGGAGGAGCATATCGGCTTAAAGACAAGAAGACAAGAGTCAAATACTCAAATCCATGGAACGTCGCACAACTACGGTGTTTTTATGCTCAGAATCTATGTTTTCTTGAAATTTAAATTACAATAAGGCTGACGACCTTCGTGGAAATGGCCACGGCAGTCACTGCTACTGGCAGCGATTGATTGAGATGGGGGCGAGAGCTGGCTGCCATCTGCGGTGCGAGATGGGGGCAGATGCACATGGTTTACCCAGGTTAGGCCCCCCGGAGGGTAAAGACCTACTCCTGCTAGATTGGATTGATGGAGAGCGAGTTACAGGGGTGGCGAGCTCGGCGTCTAAGCAGCGAGTCGCTTGAAGGGGTGTATGAGAGAATGTCAGTTCTCAGGATACCCTAGGGAGGTTTATATATGAGGCACCTTGCTAGGTTTTACAGTTTACAACCGAACAGGATATGGATTCGGAGGCTTTGAACTAATCCGACTAGGCTTCGAGTATGCTTCTAGGCCTCTAGTCTCCAGTCGCCGGTCCTTCTCCTTAGTCGCATTCTAGTCGCTGTCCTGTAGGCCCACTCGTGAGACCTTTGGCCCAATCGGAACGTCCTGCTGGGCATACCCCATTCAGCATATCCCCATCAGTAGTCCCCGAGGCCATCGTTGATTCAGACGCAGGTGGTCAGTTGGCAGTCGGAGTAGGCGAGTCCAATTTGGACGCCCAGTCGAATTGGCGATGGACTCCACCAAAACAAAGGAAATTTTCCCCAGGCTCCCAGTTGCAGCTCCGGTGAATGCTACGGCTCCCAAGTCGCTGCTTCGGCGAGTGGATAGGGCCAGTCGCCAGCGAGTGGGATGGAGGAGTTGGACCATCAACCTGGTCAAACTATCCGTTGGAAATTCCAACGGTAACTTCGGCGTAATTACCGAAGGTAACGGCCACCCCGAATTTGGCGGGTAGCGCCTCCATTTAAGGGGAGTAACAAATCAGTCTTGCAGATCCTTCCCCACATTCTTCATTCTTACGCATTCATTTCTCATGTCCTCCTTAGATTCAATCCCTTCACACCGAGCGATCCCACGTCCTTCCTCATGGCGCCTCCAAAAGGTTCATGGGGAAAATCCAAGTGCACCTTGGCCCAGCTCAAATCCTTCGACGATGCCGGAGTCCTCCGCAAGGGGAACTGGCGGGTCCCCGCTCCTTCCGAAATCGAGCTGAAGCCACAGGGCCGGCGAGTTCATGTGCTTCCCTAGCCACCTAGAGAGGGGTCTAGGGTTCCCCACCTCACTGTTCTTCCAGCGTTTTTGTGCGTATTACGCAATCAAACCATCGGATCTTGGTCCGCATAGCATCAAGCAACTGGCGATCTTTGTTGCCTTCTATGAATGTTATCTTGGCTGCAGGCCGTACTTCCCGCTGTGGTTGGAGCTCTTCCACAGCCGCATCGGGCGCGAGGCGTCCGGGGGCCTGATGCTGGCGGCATCATGTTTCAATTGAAGCCGAAGGCCAACTTTATCAAGCTTTTGCTGCCAAAGAAGGCCGCGAGCGAGTGGAAGAAGAGCTGGTTCTACGTGAGAGAGTCCACTCCCTCCGGTGAAGTAGCGCTTCCCGAGTTCATCGTAGAAAGGAGTGAGCCTCACCGGCTGGCACCGAAGAAACTCCCTGAAGACCAGAGGATGGCCGTTGCGGAGATGATGGACCAGATCCAGAGGCTGAAGGACCAGGGGTTGTCCTCGGTCAACCTCTACAACTGCTGGCTCAGGCGGTGTCTGGTTCCGCTAGCGGCTCGGCCGCATTGGATGTATGAGTATAGCGAGAAACACGATCCCTCCTGGACCAGCAAAGAGTCATGGGAAATCGAAGACTACAAGGCCGCCCTGAAGAAGATCACCGATGCAGAATTTACAACCACATCGGCCGGGCTCGCCCCGTACACTCCCGTGAAGAATGAAGCCCCCACAGTAAGTTTTCCTTTCCCAATCTTCCTTGTAGTCGCAATTTCTGCAACGTAGTTTGTAGTCGCATCATTCGATACTTATTTGTGGTTGTTCTCAGTTGTTCCAGGTGTTGGAGGATTGGCTCTCTCCGCTTGATGAAGAGGTCCCCCGGGAGCTCGAAGAGGCCTCCGAAAAAGAATCTTCTGAAAGCGATGAGGAAGAAGAGGAGGTTCCTCCCCGGTACCTACGGCTCGCAAGACTCGCATGCAGAAGCAGCGCGAGTTCGAGGCGAGTCGCAACCTTGATGAACACGAAGGGGGCGAAGAGATCATGCAGGAGCACACATCTCGGCGCACGGCCACACCGGCGAAGCCCGTGCTCAAACCGAAGTCGCCAGCGAAAAAGCTAGCGTCAACGCCCAGGTCGGCAGTGGTGTTTGAGTCGGATGATGACTCTGATGATGATGACACCCCCGAAAATTCACACAAGATCCCGGAGGATACGATTCCGATGAAGGGATTGGAGGACGAGGACACCGGAGCGGCGGTAGAAGTTCCTCTAGCGGTGATTGCGCCAACAGCTTCGAGGGTGCCAAGCCAGGAGGCGGCTGAGGCCACGTCGTCAAAGTCGCCGCAACCTTCAAGAGTGGCCGTGTCGTCGGGGCCCGAAATTCCGGCGACCGCGGCTTCGTCATCAAGGAAGCCCGGGGTGTCGTGGGCTTCAGGTGTCTTCGAGAGAGGTCTCACGCGCAAGCTTGGGCCGGAACTAGACAAGCCCGCCCATATCAGCACCGGGTTGCGAGTTCTCCCGGTTGCCAAGTGAGCTTCAAATTTCTCTTTCCAAGTCTTGTTCCTTTTTTGTGTTATCTCTGTGCTAACTTTGGAGGTTGCGACAGGTCTGGCGTCAATAGAATTGGTCGCCCTTCGGTGGCGAAGATTCCGCCGGTCGCCACCACAGGAGAGTGCGACCTCCCCAAGAAGAGGAAGCCTACTGAAGACACGGCGACTGTGGAGGGCGAGAAGAGGCGGAAAGGTGGTGCCGATGATGTCGTGGCGATGGATAGCGCCAAGGAGAGCGATCTCGCTGCAGTCATCGAAGAGGTGGCGGCTACGCGGTCGGAGCCAGCCACGGGCGCTCCGGCGACAGAAACGTCGGCTCCGGTGACCAGTGCCCCGGCTAGAGCGTTAGCAACGTTCCCGCGCTTCATGGCGAAGGGCTTTCCAGGCGTGGTGGATAACCAGTCTCCACAGATCCCGGAGATCGTTGATGAAGACGTTGGGTCTCGTCGCGGGCGTACCTCCTTCACGGTCCCGTCGACGAACGCCGGAGAGCTTCACAAGATGCTTGGCACCGCCATTCAGGTACGTCCAGTCCCCGAGTGTCTAGTCACTGAATTTCAGCGGCTAGACACTGAGTTGCTTCTAATCTCCAGTCCCCGAGTTCCTAGTCGCTGAATTTCAGCGGCTAGGAACTGAATTTCTTCTAGTCGCCAGTCCTCGAGTTCCTGGTTGCTGAATTTCAGCGGCTAGGAACTGAATTTCTTCTAGTCACCAGTCCCCGAGTTTCTGGTCGTTGTTTTGCAGTGGATAGGAACTGAATGTCTGTTTTTGTAAGTGCTGACTTATTGTTATTCTTGCAGGGCTTGCAGAGGGAGTTGACAGATCGGCAGGCCACGAAGGAGCGTCTAGAACGGGATCTGCGTGTGGCGCAGGAAGCAAACCGGTGACTCTAGGAGACTGTTGGTAAGTACTTGACTCGTTTTTTAGCTGTGAGCTGTTGGTGTTCTGGCGTGTTGACGATTTGTTCCTTTTCTATTCAGATGGTCTTCCGGATGCAATTGCCAAGGCCCGTGAAGGGTACGTCCCGATTGCCGAGCTGGACGTGGCGAATGTGCGAATCGCCTTGCTAGTCCAGGAGTTGGAGGAGGCAAAAGTGGCCTCAATTTCTTCTAAAGATAGAGCGAAGGCTGCGGTCGCTGCGGCTGAAGAGGAGCGGAAGGCCACGGACTCGATCATCCTAGGGCTGCAGAGGGATCACGCCGCCCTGGAGAAGCACGTCACCGAGAACTGCCGGAAGCTCCTTGGTGAGTCTCTGTTCTTTGCTTAACATATGTGGCGAGTCCCTGAGTGGGGGAATCCATAGTGTCACTAACGTCTGATGTTGCAGCTGTGATAGGGCAAAGCGACCTGGTGGTGCAGACCTTCAACGCCTCGCAGTGCGTGACTGCCGTGGTGAACGCGGCTACTACATCGGCGTTGTGTGTCCAAGCAGTCCTTCAAGGGATGTCCCCCACCGAGGTTATTCCTGGGGGACTGACGGAAGTGTGGCTCTATCTGGAGGAGGTACCCGGTGTCGTGGAGTGTATGGCGTGTTCGCCCTTCAGGCGCGGGGCCACCACGGCGTTGAGTCTGGGGCTTGCGCACTTCCTCGACGACTTCGACCTTGACGACATCACCAGCGGCTACCCTTTGGTGACTGGGACGGTGGAGATGTCGGACGTGCTGAAGCTCACCGCCAAGGCTACCCCCTTCGCTGATCGGGTGTTGGTTATGGGGGACCTTCTGTCGTACCAAGAGATGGTGGTAGCGCCAGGCGACCCCGAGCCGGAGCATCGTGACCTGAAGTCGGAGCAACCCTTCCAGTCAGCGCTGTCGAAGTCACTGTCGACCTACCCGATGAACCCGTGGCAGCCGTTTGTTCGTGTCAAGGGTGGTGCGGGCGCGTCATCATCAGGACCTGCAAAATAGACATCTTTGTTGGACGGTTTGTAAGATATGCCAAATGGCGACTGGTTGTAATATGAACAATATTTTGAGTAAGAGGTGTCAATCGACTCGCAATACAAGCTTGATTGTGTGGTGTGTTTAACTTATTTGTTTGAGCGAGTCCCCGAGCGCGTCCGCCCATTAATGGGGTATAACTCGTTTGTATACATATGTGTTTTCTTTGGATTGTGCGTTCTTTGTCTTTTGCATCTTCTGAAGGGGCGAGTCCCCGAGCGCGAGTGGGATTGTTTGTAGGCGAGTCCCCGAGCGTAGTACTTAGCCGTTTTGGGCGCGTGCCTGTTGCAAGTTGCTAGTGCGTTGTTTGTAACGCGTCTCCTCCCCTGGCTCGGAGAACCAGTCGCTGGGCGAGTCCAAGGCAGCTCTCTTGCTTGGTGTGTTCTCGAGCCGCATGAGAGTTCCATTTTTGCGGAGTCCCCGTGCGTGGTACTTAACCGTTCGAGTCGCTTTGCCCGAGGATGGGAGGGACAGGTCGCTGTGAGAAGCGTATAACGGTCGTCTTCGTCCGGTGGGCCAGTCGAGCTAGGCGAATCCGATGGTGGCTCCGGGTTGGAGTATTCATGGACGTCCCAAGGCCCGAGTATTTTCGGTGCCCTTGGGCTGCACTACATAGCCGTGCCAGTCGCTCAACGAAGGGTTGACTTCCGTGGGTAGCGTATTGCTAATTGTACGAGTGCGAGTGGCACAAGGATATGGCGAGTAGACACAATTTTGTGAACCGAATGAATTTCCTTATATATGTCAGCTGAGTATATGTTTGAGTTCTATGTATAGAACTTTCGGAGGAGGTTTACATTCCATGGCCTCCTGACCTCGAGTTGGCCATCGACTCGTATGTCGATGAGGTAGTAGGCATCGTTGCCGAGAACTCTCCGTATGGCGAATGGCCCCTCCCATGTGGCGGAAAGTTTGTGCATGCCCTTCTTGTCCTGAGCCAGTCGGAGGACCAGATCACCCTCCTGGAAGGTGCGAGTCCGGACTCGGCGGCTATGGTAGCAGCGGAGTCCCACCTGGTAGATGGCGGTGTGGGAGCGAGCCAGGTCGCGTGCCTCGTCGATTTGGTCGATGCTGTCTTGGTGGGTGGTCTCGTTTGTTGCCTCGACGTAATTGGCGACTCGAGGTGAGTCGTGCTCCAGGTCTGTTGGCATTACGGCTTCGGCGCCGTACACCATGAAGAAGGCTGTGAACCCGGTGGAGTGATTGACGGACGTGTGGATCCCCCATATTACGGACGGGAGCTCTTCGACCCAGCATCCTGGGGTGCGCTCAAGGGGCACCTGGAGTCCCGGCTTGAGCCCATGGAGGACGCTCTGGTTGGCGCATTCTTCTTGGCCGTTCGACTTCGGGTGGGCGACTAAGGCGATGTCGAGTCGTATGCCGTGCTCTTCGCAGAATTCCGCCATGGCCCCCTTGGCGAAGTTGGTGCCGTTGTCCGTTATGATGTTGTGCGGGTAGCCGTACCGGTAGATGAGCTCGCGTAAGAACTTGGTGGCCGTCTTGCCGTCACACTTTTTGATCGGCTTGGCCTCGACCCATTTGGTGAACTTGTCGACCACGACTAGGAGATGGGTGAAGCCGGATGGGGCCTTCTTGAACGGGCCTACCATGTCCATGCCCCATACAGCGAATGGCCATGTGATGGGGATGGTCTTGAGTGCTGAACCAGGGAGGTGCGGCTGGTTGGCATATTTCTGACACCCGACGGATCGTTGGACGATGTCGGTGGTGTCGGCATGCATGGTGAGCCAGTAGAAACCGTGTCGCATGGCCTTGGCGACCAGTGACTTGGCACCAGCGTGATGGTCGCAGTCACCAGCGTGGATGTCCTGGAGGATCTTGCGGCCTTCTTCTGCTGTGCGCACGTTGGAACACGCCGGTCACGCTGCGCTTGTGGAGTTCGCCATTGATGATGACGAAGGATTTGCAGCAGCGCACGATCATTCGCGCCTCTGTCTTGTTGCTCGGGAAGATCTTGTGCTCGAGGAAGGCGACGTATGGTGCCGTCCAGTTGCTGGGCTCCACGATCATGGCAACTAGGGCCGGCTCCGGTTGTAGTGGTATCCCGATGTCGATCTCCTTCGGTGGACAGACCAAAGGTTTGTGGTTGATATCGAGGAAGACGCATGCGGGTGGCGTTTGTCGAGCCGACCCGATGCGGGAAAGGGCGTCTGCCTCCTCATTCTTGCGTCTGTCGATCCACTCGACCGAATAGCCGTCGAAGTGTCCTCCCAGCTAGTCTACCGCTTGGCGGTACGCGATCATTGTTGGAGAGATGGCGTTGCATGTTCCGGCGACCTGGCCGGCGACTAGGTCAGAGTCGCCATAGCACCGTAGGCGGTTGATGTTCATCTCCTTGGAGGCCCGCATGCCGTGGAGGAGGGCCTCGTATTCTGCCAGGTTGTTGGTGCAGGGCTTGAAGTTGAGGTGGAGCATGTAGCGGAGCTTGTCTCCATTAGGGGAGGTCAATATGACCCTGGCCCCTGCGCCGTCGGCGTTCTTGGAGCCGTCAAAGTGGAGAGACCAGTAGTGAAGGTATGGTAATTTTTCTGGCTGTTGCGGTTCTTCCCAATCTGCGAGGAAACCACCTAGGGCTTGTGACTTGATCGCTTTGCGAGGCTCGTATTTGATGCTGTGGACGCCGATTTTGACGGCCCACTTGGCGACTCGCCCAGTCGCCTCGCGATTGCGTATTATGTCCTGCAGAGGTGCGGAGGAGACCACCGTGATTGGGTGCTCCTGGAAATAATGGGGGAGTCGCCGCTGAGCTCGGAATACCGCGTACACCAGTTTCTGGTACTACGGGTAGCGTTGTCGTGAGTCCGTCAGGACTTCGCTGATGTAGTAAACAGGGCGCCATATGGGGCGCTCCTTGCCCACCTCTGGCCGTCCGACGACCATCACGGCGCTAACGACTCGAGTGGAGGCCGCCACGTAGACGAGCATTGGCTCTTTGTCGATTGGGGCGGCAAGGAGTGGAGCCGCGAGTAGCACTTCTTTGACTGCTTTGAGTGCATCGTCCACCTCGGCGTCCCATTGGAACATGGGGTTCTTGCGCATCAGGCGATAGAGAGGCATTGCCTTCTCGCCTAGTCAGGGGATGAAGCGATTGAGAGCCGCGACTCGCCCGGCCAACTTCTGGACGTCGTGCAGGCACTCGGGTTTTCCGAGTCATGCGATGGTGTCGATCTTGGTGGGTTTGGCTTCGATGCCTTGCTTGGAGACTACATATCCCAGTAGTTGTCCGGTGGGGACGCCGAAGGTGCACTTTCCTAGGTTCAGCTTGATGTTGTACCTCCGCAGATTTACGAAGGTTTCGGCCAGGTCGGCGAGCAGGTCGTCCCGGCGGGTGGATTTTACCACCACGTCGTCGATGTAGACGTGAATGTTGCAGCCAATTTGGCTCGCGAGGCACTCATGCATGCATCTCTGGTATGTGGCACCGGCGTTCTTGAGGCTGAACGTCATGGCCGTATAGCAGAAGGCGCCGAATGGCGTGATGAACGTCGTCTTCTCCTCATCCTCGACCGCCATTTTGATCTAGTTGTAACCAGAGTATGCATCGACGAAGCACAGCGACTCCGATCCCGCGGTCGAGTCGATGATCTGATCGATGCGCGGTAGGACGAACTCCTCCTTCAGGCAGGCGCTGTTGAGGTTGGTGTAATCGGTACATATTCTCCACGTGTTGTTCTTTTTCAGGACCAGGACTTGGTTTGCCAGCCACTTGGAGTATTTTATTGGCCGAATGAAGCCTGTGGCTAGCAGGCGTTGTACTTCTTTGGTGATTTCTCGACGGCGCTCTTCATTGAAGGGTCGTAGCGACTGCTTTACTGGTCGCACTTTGGGGTCGGCGTTTAATTTGTGCTCAGCGAGTTCCCTCGGGACACTTGGCATGTCAGATGGTTTCCATGCGAAGATGTCGCGGTTCTCACGGAGGAACTCGATGAGCGCGCTTTCCTATGCGGGGCTCATGTGTGCCCCGATGATGACCGTCTGGCTGGAGTCGCTCGGGATGAGCTCGGCGGCGCGGGTGTGTGTGGTCGCCTCGAATGTGGAGTTCGTGGCGGTTGGTTTTTTCAGGATGGTGGGGTCGTCCTTGTTAATGTTGCCAGCTTATTTCGCGAGCTCCTCCACATGGTCAGTTTCCGTGGCGATGACGGTGTCGGCGAGCTCGGCGCCTTTGTCCTCGCATTCCACGGCCATATCAGGGTCACCGTGGACGGTGATGATGCCGCTTGGCCCTGGAAGCTTCATCATGTTGTAGGCGTAGTGTAGAGTCGCCATGAATTTGGCGAACGCTTGGTGACCCAAGACGCAGTGGTAGGGGTTGCGGAAGTTCACCAGCTCGAACACGATCCTCTCCGTGCGGTAATTTGCCGGTGTGCCGAAGGTGACGGGCAGTGTCAATTTTCTGATAGGGTACGCCTTTCGACCGGGGACGATGCCGTGGAAAGTGGTGAGTGTCGGCTCGATCGCTGACTCTGAGAGGTGGAGCCTCTTGAATGTGTCCAAGTACATGATGTTGATGGAGCTTCCGCCGTCCATCAGCGTCTTGGGCAGCCAGTAGTCGGACACTTTGGGCCTAGCCACCAAGGCGACTCGCCCTAGGTACTTGACCCTGGGCGCGTGATCCTGGCGACTCCAGGTGATGCTTTGCTCAGACCAGTTGAGGAAGCGGGGGATGTCGACTTGGGTCACCGCATTGACGGCGACTGCACGGGTGAGCACCTTCTTCTCGCGTTTGGTGCCGAGCCCGATGAAGGTGTGTAGCGAGTCGACGGTGTTGCCGAAGCCGCCGGCATTTCCGTTGTCCCGGGATGGGTTGTTGTTGGGGTCCTCCCTTGCTCGCCTTGCCTTTTCGATCTCTTTGAGAGAGTGGCAGTCCGCGGTGGTGTGGGTGACGGGTTTCCCCTCCCTGCTGTGGTAGATGCAGGGCTGGTGGAGCAGGGCAGCAGGGTCGAATTTAGGCCTCGCTGCGTTGTTGGCGCGGTAATTTCCGCTATCGCGGTAGTTTCCTCCGTCGCGGCGGTACTTCTTGGAGTCGCGTTGTCCGTAGCCGGTGTTGGCGATGAATTCGACTCGCCCGTCCGTGCGGTGCTTGCCGTGATGCGGGTGTTGCTGTAGCGCATGTCGTGCTGTCGTCCACTGTCGTGGTCGCTGGTGCGGCGTCTTCCTCCCGACTCATCGTTGGAGTCCTGGTTTGGGTCTTCCTCCGTGTAGCGCTTGGCGATCTCGAGGAGGTCGGGTATGTTGTCGAGCGTTCGGTAGACCCGCTTGATCTTAGCGACCAGGGGTTCATACCGGCACGCGTTCTTGAAGCAATGTATCGTCGTGTCCGGGTGGATGCTGGAAGCATTGATCCATAGTTCCTGCCACCTTTGAATCCAGTGGCGGGTCGACTCGCGTTGTCCCTGGATGCACCGCTTCAGGTCTTCGATGGTGGTGGCACGGGTGTAGGAGCCCTCGAAGTGCCAGACGAAGGCATCCCGCATTTCCTCCCAGGAGTCGATGCTATCGGCGGGGAGGGTGTTGATCCATTGCCGCGTCACACCCTCCATCATCAGGGAGAGGTAGCGAGCGGCGAGCAGGTCGATGTGGCCGGCGATTCCCATCGCCATGAGGTATGTGTCCAGCCATACTGTTGGGTCGTACGTTGGATCGTACTTTTCGATCTCCTTCAGCACCTTGAAGTTGGCGGGGTACTTTTCCCCTCTTATCGTAGGCCCGAAGCATTGGGGCCCGAATCGGCTAAGCGAGCCCCTGGGTTCGGGGTCGCCGCAATTACTGAGGGTGTGCCTCGGGTCGTTGGGCTGGCGCGTCCGCCAAGCCTGGTTGTTGACGATGTGCGTGTGCGCGTCGATGGGCTGCCTGTTGGCGGCGACCATGTTGTTCACCGGTCGCGGTTTATTGGTGGAGAGTGCGGGGTTGGCGGCCCATGGCTGGTTCGCCAGGGGTTGCGGTGGTAGGCAGGTCACGACATTGGCCATGGTGGGGTGGCCGCTTGAGGCCACCCTGCTTGCCGAGGAGCAGGAATACATCCGACCCTGCGGGTCGACTCCCGCGTCTTGTTGCTCGACGGCCCTGGCGAGTAGGGCCTTGGCGTACTGGATCTATAGCGCGTCGTCTCCCTAGACGTCGAGGTTAGCGACCGCGACCAAATCCCTACAGAGCTAGAAAAATAAAGATACTTCATAAATCTCAAATTGTGAATACTGAAAACGTCTTTGAGACTCAACCTGAATCTATGATTTAGGTAAAGTCTCGGAGGCTACTGACATAGGTATGATTACCTGGGTGCTTATGTTGTGTTACCCTGTATAAGACTCACGGACCATGAAGACTCAAAGATGAAGGCCCAAGAAGCATCTGATGGAAGCCGTAGTAGTAGTAGTAGTAGGAGGAGGAGTAGTAGGAGGAGGAGGAGGGGGAGGAGTAGGAGGAGGAGGAGGAGTAGGAGGAGGAGGAGGGGGAGGAGGATGAGGAGGAGGGTGGAGGACGCCTCTCTTCTCGCCGGAGGAGGGTCGACGGAGAAGATCAGAGAAGATGAGTTTATAGGTGGAAGAGCTAGCCGTGGGGTTGGGCAAGATTCTGCCGCAGGAGAGCTTGACATCGCTACGGTAACAGAAACCGTTTCCGGTGGGGGATGAGCGGAATCAGCCGTGTACTGGGAAGGGATCTGTTTACGCGGTATTTGTTTACAGTCTATCACTACCAAATAGGATTTAACGGAATCAGTTAACACCGCTATTAGGTTACGTTACAAAACGGCGAAACAAACACGTCCTAAAAGAGGTCTACATACACTCCATTCACAAAGCTAAAACATCTTATATTTTGAAACAGATGGAATATGTGTTATCCCACAACATTCACAACAACATGAGAGAATGGAGCGTGATGTCCATAAGTTGGTGTGGCATAATAGGGAGTTTAAGTCCCGGTTTGACCCGTGTGTGTTGGGTAGTCTTATTAGTGGTTAGGTTTGCTTTACATGTGGGGTCGGTTATGCATTTTTTATCTTTTTGAAAAGGAGGTTGAGACCCCCTCATCTGCATCGAAGTGATATACATTTTTTATTAGGACTATATTATTATTAAGTTGAATTACGTGATAAGATATGGTTATACTCATCACTAATGTGGAGGCGGAATGAAAATCTTGTACTACTTTCTAATAGCCTACAATGTTTTCTATTATTTTTTTGTTGAATTAGAAAAAGAGATGGCAACACAATTACTCTCTACTTGAATTGAGTACTTGAGTGCAGGTTTTAACATACAATTCATTTGATTACATTCGGTTCGACGGGTGCAACAACCTCCTTGCTATACAGGTGGCCGCATATAAAGCTCTTAGGTGGTGCTGGATCCATATGTCCAAGAGAAGAAGAGCAATGCAACCAAGGTGGGTTGAGACGCTCAGGCTAGAGGAGTACAATTTGTACAAGAGAACTACACATGCATGAAAGAGAACCCCCCCCCCCCCCCTCTTTCCGCCCGACGATGCCGTCGACGAGGCAGAAGAGCTGCTGCTGGCGGAAATGTGCGCCCTCCCACCGATCGTCCGCGAGCTACTGTCAACAACGAGAAGGAGGAGATCCTTGTCACCGAGGCCAAGTTCCACTCTCTGTGCACCGCGGTGATGCAGATCATGCGGCACCGGAAGCACCGTCGCGACGCGCGCAGGGCGGAGAAGCACGAGTTCCTCCATGTCTGCCGCCTCTCTTTTCGCGAGCACATGGGGTGGCTCGAGGCCCTGGAAGCCCACTTACCCGACGAGTACTTTCTGGCCGACGACTTCGGCAACGCCGAAACCGACGAGGAGTAAGCGCGTGGCGCCGCCGCCGTTGATGATCCAGTGAGTAGGTACCACCGGTAAAGCTCCATAGATGCTAGGTGAAGTCTGGATGCAGGGCGCGGCATCAAATTCTGTTAACTTTTATGTAGATCTAGATAATCAAAATCTCCTCTATGTAATCTGGCGCCAATATGTGATGATTTTTAAATATGCAGTTTGGATTAGTGTATCTGCTCCGTCCTATGGTTTTCCATACCGCATACAAGATTTCCGGTTTACCGCATACCGCGATATGCGGTATCTGCTAGAGATACTCTTACTACATTATTATTTTGGCTATATACAGCGCTCCAGCTCGTGACGTGAGTTGTCCACGTTGCTTTTCTTTTCTGTTCCGACTGCCTTCGCCTTCTGTTCCGGTGAAACATCTCTCCTGCAAGGAGGCAGTTCACACTCTCAATGAGGCTCGCATGCATCTGATGAGATCTGACCTGATGTACAGTTCACATGTATATGCACGGCATAGTCAGCTAGTTTTCTTCTATATTCAGATTTCAATCTACGTGGCCCATTTCTGAAGAAGATACTGCATGAGAGGTGACATGCGGATTCCATTGAGGATTTAAGAGCTCATTACATAAAAAAAACACAGATCGATTTACACATCGGATAGCCAAGTTTTGTCGCATGCACGCACGTACGCACGCACACCAAGCTATTTCATGCCCAACTCCGGTGGTTCTTCGGTCTTACACCTGAATTGAGGTCTACCTTTTGTTATTTTCTCGCCGACTCAATGTGTTTTGTCTAGCTTTGACGTCTTGTTTTCTGTCTTGTTTGTCCTTTTTTCTTTTATTCTTTTCGATGAGTGTGCATCCACCACTGGCACTGTCGGCATTTCCTTTTGTGGATTTTTAATCATGCCTGGTGGATTTTGTGGCATCAGTCTCTCTGTCAAAACATAACTTGAAGAAAATAAGAAATATGATACATAAGAAATATAATGCATTGACTTGATTCAAAATACCTAGTGTGGATATCGACATCACATCCAATTATACATTGTTATATGTTGATCCAAATTTTATAAAGTAAAGGCCAACTTCTGACGGAGCGGAGCGAGGCCCGACGCCGGAGGCTTGGGCCAATATGTGTTCACGGTAGGTACGGATCGTTGATGACCTAGGTTACTACCGCTATATATACCTCTTGTAAGCCGTCGGCTGGGACAAGTTGCATCTGTGAAATCCCCGGCGTTGTATAAACACTCCCCGTTATAGTGAAGTTTCGCTGGCTAGCCCCCGTGGTTTTTTCCTCTCTTTGTTGGAGAGGTTTTTCCACGTTAAATCTATGTATCCTTTGCTGCGATTTTATTTTTGTTCTTCGTTATTTGATTGTCGCAAAGCTAACATACATTAATGCTTCTCGTGTTTAATTTGATTGGCATAATTGCCACAAAACTATCTTTCATGCAAGTGTTGTTCTCTTGTACACAATTGGCTACGGTTGTCGGTTGTCCGAAAACATTCTCAACAATAGCAGATATGGAGCTTGGTGCCAATAAGTTGGTGTGGCACAGCATGGAGTTTATGTCCCAATTTAGGTCATGTATATATGTTGTGTAGTCTAATTTGTAAGTAAGTTCACTTTACATGTGTGGTCTATTACACATTTTTTATTAGGACATATCTTTTTGTGAGTTTGAACTAAGTACATTAATAAATTATGGATGTACACATTCATCACTGATGTAGAGGCCGGTAGAATGAAAACTATTTCCATTTTCTAAAACCATGTAATGTTTTCCATTTTCACTGAAAGAGAGATGGAAATATAATTGCTCTGTGCTTGACATGAGTACTTGGGTATAGGCACATTAAAGCTAGATGATACCCCGCGCGTTGCTGCGAGAATTTTTAGTGGTATACATATACAAAACTTAAGTAAAGAAAGTATTTGTAATTTTTTTGTATGTTGCAGGAACATAGATGTCATTATTTCAATCAGATAATGTAACAGGGCAGTACCCATGCATGCAGATTGCAGATTCATGCATTATGGTGAAAGCTAACATTATTCATATTTTGAGGTACAATAGTTAAACGTCCATAGCTAGTTTCCCTATATATATTCGAATAGAATACAGAGTACACAAAGTATCCCTTGTCAAACAATTCAGGAAACCAAGATTACATCAATATATGCAGCAAAAGAAAATAACAAATAGATTGGTAGGAGTACTGGGTAGATTTGATTTATATTTGTACAATAATGTGGGTAGCTGTGTCCTTGCGGCTGCGTCTGGTCGGCACCCGCCATTGGCGGTGGAGGAAGTCCTCCGGGTGGCTAAGCTTCTGCCGCCCTCCAGTTGCATGTGGTTTGGTGTGCTCAGACTGCGGCGTCCGGTCGGTTACCGTTTCTGGCGGTGGAGGTAGCTCCCTCCCACGTGGTGATGTTTCCACTAACCCTTACCCTCGGTTATTTCCTTTCGGTCCGTCCGACCTCGCAGCGGGTGTCATGGTGAGACGGCGATGATGCTAGCAAGATAGTGGTGGCACATGTTTGTGGGCGGCGTGGTTGGTGGTGTGCTCCGGCTTGCCCGGGGTTGTGGTCTTGGTTGTCGGGCGAAATCCCAGTCGGTCCTCCCGGCCCCGACGCGGTAACGCCTGCGGGTCCCACCATCCTTCCTGAAGGGCGTCGGGTGTTCCCTTTCCTTACTTCCGTAGCGTACTTGGGAAAACCCAAGGATTAGTCCGGGCAAGAGCATCGGCATCATCGCTTTCCTTCTTGGAGGTGTTGCTTGGTACGCGGCGTGTCAGAGTGCGAGGAGCATGGTGGTCATCCTCCTATGGGTGCAGCGATTGCGCGACATCGTTGTTTTCGTCCAGCCGTCGTTGTCGGCATTTTTTTCCTTTCTTCTCTCTTTTTCTTTTTCTTTTGGGCTTGCCTTGTGTTGTTCGCCCCAGCAGTGGACTCATTTGTATCGGTCGTTCGCTATATTAAAATAGAAGGGCGAAAGCTTGATTCGAGGTAATAATGTGGGTAGCAAACTGTGGAAATATGGATATGCAGCAAGAATCAGAATCGAGACATGTCACCATAGAAAACAGTAATAATACGCAGACGTCGACCATTTATACCTTACATGGAATGTGATTTACCAAAATATCATCCAGAAAATTAGATTCATCGAATATCATGTCCGATCTTCAAAACTGCTTGAAATGCATTCTTCACATTTATCAACATCAATTTGCAAGAGAATTGATGATAGCCAATAAACAACAACCTTTTAGTAGAACAATGCTCAGTCATTTCATAAAAGCATGTTATTCGCATTATCTCAATCATCTCCATAGTCCATACTGCATATCATTGAGTGTGATCGTGATAAATCGATAAATATAGCCGAAATATGAATTCATGTCATAAACCATTGACATGAAATGCTAGAACTAATTACTCTGATGAAACACCTACAAAGTTGCATCTTCAACCTGGATATATACTAGACGAAAAGGCGAGCTTCGCCTCGCCACCTACACTTCGTTCTGGCCAAGCATTTTGGTCTACAAACTGACTAAATCATTAACATCTAACATGAAAGCCCTCAGAGTATTAAACATTTTATTCGTTAGTGCCAAAATAAAAATATAAAATTATAAACTCAATTGTTACATAGTCAAATATATGTAACATATTCAATTGTTATAAACTCAATTGATACATATATTTGACTATGTTAGGCCTTCTACAACTCAATTATTATAAACTCAATTGTTAGGCCTTCTATAAAATATTTATGAAGTGGTATAAGCCTAACAAATAAACCAATCTTCTGATTAGAACCATAAAAAAGGAGAGACATATATCACCAAAAGTAATTTTTCTAGAAGGCCACACTAACCTACAAAGACATATCATGTATGCTCTTTTCCATACTGAATCATGAACATACCATAAGTACAGTCAGAATAAAGTACTGATTAGGATATATGTTGGCATTTACATGTACATAAAATTTATAAAATGTTGGCATTTACATGTACATACAATTTATAAAAATGGTGCAAAAGCAACCCTACGTTACAGAGGCTAAACTCCATGCCTAGCAAAGGCTGAAGAGCAGTCACAACAAAAAAGTTAAGCGTACTAACGCACCCATAGGTACAACCTAGGTACCACATGTCACACAATCTCTTGAAATCTCGCATTTTATATGTAACCATGTCAACAATTCTTCGACCATTATAATTTAAGCTACCAGGACATTAACATCTCATATATTATGTTTTACACATACACTGCTGCATTGGTCTAAAATACCCTAGGAAATCAAAGATGAGATGAGAATTATGCTGCTTCCTCCCCACAACAATTAGGGTAACATCAGTAAGCTCTAAATTATAGATAACCATTCAAATCAAATTATGTATGTAATGTCTCCCATACTATTACATCAGGAATGTTTCAAGATTTCCATTTCATTTGGAGTGCCAGAAAGATGGTCAGATGAGCTTCCATATGGCTTGAAAAAATGATGACCTACAAAATAAAAAAAACATTGGAAGAGGGGAACACAAAAGACACTTGATCGACCTCCTTGCTGCCAAGTATGATAGCTACAGGCGAGGGAACCAGAGCTTCAGATGAAAAAGGGGATGTGGAGAAAACTTTGCATGTGTATATTGGCCTCTGTTAGGAAATAGACTGGACAGTGATCTCTGCTTCCAGCGCTGCTAAACTTTTCAGTCGCTGGGTTGGAGGATCAGTTCATAGTCACCTCTATTGTACTCCAGAGAGATGAAATTTTCATGCTTGGCGGAGGTCAGAGAAGGTGAAAACACTGGTGGAGAGGGACCACGACGCCGTCGGGAGCAAAGACTATTAGAGGCAAGATTGGGGCTAAAAAGGGCAACACGGAATTGGGGCAAGTGGGGATCGATGGAGAGGAGAACAGTTAGAAGGACATGCCTTAGTTTGGGAATGGATAGGGCGACAGATTCCAGCGATGAAGAGGTGGATGCTGTCTGGCTTTCCACACATCCCCAGCATTGAACGAATTTTTTCCTGCTGTTTCCCCCTTGTTTGTTATGCCTCTAGTGTCTCTTGGTAGTACTATCTTGTGATACTTGTGTGGTTGCTCTTTTCCCCGTGCCAACAGAGATTCTTGAACCAATGCATACTGAGTTGCAGAGTGCACTGTCTCAGGTAACTGAATTTCCACGGCAGCTCTGGTCTCGTCCTTCAATCCCAGAATGAAGCGGGTAACCAGCAAGGTCTCGCTCACCATTCCTTCATACAGCCTGACTTGGTAAACCAATTGGTTGAAGGCAGATCGATACTCCTGCACAGTTCCTGTCTGTTTCAGCACCATCAACTCCCTCATACAGTTACGATGTTCATTCACCTCGAACTCCGTCAGAATCGCCGCACTGAATGACTCCCAATTGCTGCAAACATCAGTGAATTTCACTGACTGATACCAGTGTGCCGTGTTGTAAGACAGATGCAAGGATGCTGACATCACTTTGAAATTGGCTAGGATGTTATACATCAGGAAATAAACTGCACAATTATCCAACCAAATTCGGACCCCCACCCCAGAAAAACGAGGAAATTCCATCCTCGGCATCCATGGGCGCCTACTGCTGCTACTTCCTTCATCATGCTGAGCATTAGTGTATAATACCTGGGGGCGGTCAGAGCGGTGGCCGAACTGTTGATCAGGTGGTGGTGGTGGTGGTGGTGGTCTATTCACCGATCCGAGCGATGGGGCGAAGAGTCCTTCCGCCGCCAATCGCTCGATCCCCGAGTTGCGTTGCTGCGGGGACTCCTTCAGCACTCGGGCCACGTGCACGTTCTCATGGTGAATCTCCCCAATGGAACTCACCGAGAGATCGACCTTGGTCTGGACTTGATCTAGCCGCTCCACCTGCTCCATGAACTTGGCGTCCAGATCATCCAGACACGTCCGGATCGTCTCGATCCCCTCCATCTTCTCCTGGATCGCTTGTAGCGCCTCAAACTCCTTCATCACCCTCTCCTCGAACGATCCCATGATCGATACCACGTGTCGGGTCTGCGCACTCGCCTTGAACTATGGAGCCGTCGCGGCTCTCTCTGAATCCACCCTAACGCCGACTTCGGATTTACAGCCAACCGCCCAAGAGCAGTCAACTACCAGTCGGTCAATGTTACAGGGCGGATCTCGAGTAGCGGAGCGCGAGCGGATCGTAGCAGCTCTGATACCACAATGTTATGTCCTTGCCGTGGATCTCTCCGACGGATTTGGGACGGGGAGTTCAACTTGGGAAAGGGGCAGAGTTCAGGGAAGGAAGAAGGAGAAGTCAGGGACGGAAGGACTATTTTCTTAATATTCGATGATTCATTACATCTCAGATTCCGGAGCTTATAACAGCGCTCCCTTCACACCCACTCCGGCCCAAGGCCCACTCACACTTAACCTCTCTTAAGGCCCAACACTAACATTCCCTTTACCATTTCTCTGAATCGATTACTACTCCTTCAGTTTCCTCTTCCCTGGTACTGTCGCGCCCAGCTTCAGGGCAGAGGTCATGACAAGGATCCACCGCCATCTCCTTGCTCCTTCCGGCGAGTTCCCGTTGGATCGTGAACTCGTGGTGCCGCGACGGCACTAAGCAGCGGGGTCTCATAGGGTAGAGATGGCATCACGAGGTAGCCAGGTCTCAGACGGCACTAAGGCAGCAGGGTCTCATACCTATTGAGGCCCACATGCTAGCGTCGTATGATCGGCAAAACGCTTAGGCCCACGCACAGTATCGAAGTGATCCTCGATCGCTCACTGAGCTCACAATCTCTCAGCCTTAAGACTTTAAATAATATGAACAAAAGTGTGGCATCGTACCATCAAGAGTCACTACATGACATGCATTACATCAAACATTTCAGGTTCAGGTGATGATAGTAAATACCTGTAAGAACAGGTTCATGGCTCAAATTATAAACTCGCTCGTAGATGAAGTCAATCACCGAAAAACGTGCTTGACAAATTAAACCACATAGAAGAATAGTGCAATCGGTAAGTTCTTATAAATTGCTAACATACTACAGTTCAGCGTGACTATAAAATTTCCATAAACATATGGCTACTAATGGTAAAATACATTCCGTTTTGATCTTCAGGAAGACAAACTTCCCTGAGAAATGTGAGAAGCACTGCTAGAAAACATGGAGTCCAAAACAAATAACAAAAGATACCTGGTTTCTTACATACCCAAATTTGACCAATTTGTCAGAACTCCTCGCTCGCATTTTATTGAGCAGTTTCACTGCACGAGTATACACCAGAAAAGAATCACATGGTGAGCTAATGATTTGCTGGGTCGGCGTACCCACTAAAGTATACACATGTAGGCGTCAATGAGAAGTGTGTCAGATGCTTGAAGTATGGAAACCTTGTAGAAAATCTTAGAAAAAATCGAGCACGGATGGGCCACAAACTTGAACACGAATACAGAGATATGCCTTTTGTTGACCAGGAGGTATCGATTGCCGCGTATGCAACACCTTCGCTGCAATGAGGAACAAATTAATTATCAAGCAGCATGAGACAGAGATAACAAAATCATAGGATGCTGGAGTGACATTGCTAGCAATCGATCCGAACTTCAAGGGATTATATAAAAGTGACTACACGCACCAATCAGCAAATTATATAAAAATTACTACACGCACCAATCAGCAAATGAATCTTCGGCCGTTCGTCTGAGGCAGCAGTCTTTCTGGGGATTGGAGAGCATGTTCAAGGAGAAAGACGAAGACGTTTCCTGCAGATTACATAAACAATGACTGGACACACCAGTTAGCTAATGAATCCTCGACTGCTCATCTTGGGCAGCGCTCCTTGTGGAGATTTGAGACCACGTCGATGGATTATAGGGCGAGGGGAAAAGGAGGAATCGGCGATGGTAGGGAAACGGAGGTTGCAGGAGGCGTGCAACTCATCTGCTCTAGATTGAATTAAATCTATACCACCTCATGGCGTTTTATGTTGCGAGGTATAATGGCGATGGGTAACCGAATCAAGGACATTGATCAGGAGGAGTAGAGCGGCTATTATAATTGTGAGTGGTGCACGTTTCTGTCGAGGCAATTGGAAGGGGAAGCGATTGGGTCTGAAAGCCGGAAAATCAACATGCATGGATGGGATGACGTGGACGCAATTAGCTGATGTGGTGGGCTGTTGAGGTGTCATAGCTGCATGGCTAGAGAGAATATGTTAGTGGGGATGAACTATTTAGTTATTATAGATACGCTCAGTTTGACCGGTGTGACAACCTCCTCACCATGTAGGTGGTTGCATATAAAGTTCTTAGGCGGTGCGGGATCCATAGGGCCAAGAGGCAAGAGACGAAGAGCAATGCAACAAAGCTAGGTTGATACTCTCGGACTAGAGGAGTACAAATCGTAGATATGGGTGTGGAAGATGTCGGTAAAATGTTGGCCCCCCACATCAACCGTTCAAGTGGGCCGCGTGAAGCCTCTCGTTCCAGGAAGCAGATCCTAGGCTCCCAGTGCAAGTATTTTGATGACACTGATTGAGATGTCCGTGTTGGGGATGATTTCCGTAGTGATAGCTCCTGATAAGTAATCGGCTGATGATCAGTGTAGTTGTAATCTGACTTGTTTCAATATGTGAGGAACTACATATGCAGTGCTTGTCATCACTGCTGGACGGATGGTGTTCTGTCTAGTAATAGTATGCTCTTGTCCCATTTCTTCCATTTTTTGTGTAACCATCTAGTAGATGTTTACATCCTAGCGGGCCCATGTCGTGCCATGCTCGTTTTGCCCCGTGTCGTTCCATACCATGTCAAGACATAACTTGAAGCAAAGGAGAAATAGGGTACTTCCTCCTTTCCCGTTTAAAAAACACATGCATGCATTCCCAAAACCCCCACCTTCTAAGCACATAAGCATTTAATTTCACAAAAAAGGCCAATCAGAGGATTAGTGAGAGCTAAATTAACCCCAATCAAATCTTAGGGTCTAGAGATTTGCTATATGTGCCCTTTATAAACTGGGTGGAGGGAGTACATAAGAACTTTGCTGCATTGGTTGAACACAAAATAGATGGTGCGGATATCGATATCACATCAGATTATACATTTATACTTCTTGTGTTTAGTTTGATTGGCATAATTTCCGCAAAGCTGTCTTTAATGCAAGTGTTGTTCTCTTGTTCAAAATTGGCTATTCCCTCCATTCACAATTATTTTGTGTCCTATTGAATTGATGCACTAGCCATCTGAACCAAAAGTCTGAACTGATGAAAAGGGCTAGGCGTGTATTATATTTTGTAACACTCCCCCTCACGTCTAGGCTATTTTAGTCCTTAGCGTGGGTTCAGTGCAGGCCACAAAATATTTTTTTTAATACTGTGTGAGCAGGGTCTTGAACTTAAGACCTATTGGATACCATATTGAATTGATGCACTAGCCAACTATTTTAAAAGTCCGAACTGATGGAAAAGGCTAGGCGTGTATTATATTCTTTAACATGTCCTGGGTTTACTCAAAGTCAAATCATGTAAACTTTGACCGTATATCTAAGAAAAAATACCAACATCTATAATATAAAATATATTGTATTAGATTTTTCATGAACTATATTTTCACCATATATGTATTTTGAATTATGGATGTTGATATTTTCTCTCATATTCTTAGTCAAACTTTACAAAGTTTTTTTGTCTCTAAATATACCTAGAATGCTAGGTAATTGTAAACGGAGGGAGTACGGTCTTGGCTTGTCCTAGAACATTCTCAACAGGAGAAATGGAGCTTGGTGCCAATAAGTTGGAGCTTATATCCAAGTTTAGGACATGTGTGTTGTATAGTATTTTTTGTAGTAATTAAGTTCACTTTACATGTGTGGTCTATCACACCTTTTTTTCTTTGGCCATATTTTTTTATTTGCAACCAAGTAATAAATTATGGCTGTGCACACCCATTTCTACAATTTGTACTCCTCTAGGCCGGTGGAATGAAAACGTTCCATTTTCTGAAAGCGTTCGATGTTTTCCTTTTTTTTACTGGAATAGAAATGGCAACACAATTGCTCTCTACTTGACATGAGTTTGGGTGCAGACTTTAATATACAACTCATTTGCTTACGCTCAGTTTGACCGGTGTAACAACCTCCTCGCCATGTAGGTGGTTGCATAAAGCCCTTTGCTTTTTTTTAAATGCATATAACGCTCTTTTTCTTTTGCGGTAAGCATATAAAGCTCTTAGGTGGTGCTAGATCCAAGAGAACTGAAACAAAGCTAGGTTGAGAAGCTCGGGGTAGAGGTTTCTACAAATTGTAGACATGGGCATGAGAGGTGTCGGCAAAAAAACATTGGCCACCCGGATCAACCGTACAAGCTGAGGCTATTCTGAAAGTGGGCTGCATGAAGCCTCTCATACGAAAGAAAGCGATCCCAGGACAAGTATGCCGGTGACACTGGTTGAGATGTCCGTGGTGGGGATTGTCTCCGTACGTAGTGATAACTCATAAGTAATCCGCTGATCGGTGTAGCTGTAATCTTCCTTGCTTCTGTGTGTGAGGAAGTACGTATACATTGCTTGGAACTACATATGCATTGCTTGTCATCATAGATGGTGTTCCGTCTAGTATAGTATGCTCCCGTCTCATTTTTTCTATTTTTTTGTGTGGGTTTGGTTTCTTTTTATGGAAATTGGGGGGAACCCTTTTATTTTATTTTGAAACAATCCGCTAGATTTTATTACTCAACAATAATGTTTACCGGGATGAAAGGAGAGTGAGGAACACCCAACCACAACAGGTGGCGGCCGATTCCCAAACTTATACAAAATCTAGCAATATCATGGGCTTCATGGTTAGAAGCTCTTCCTTCAAATACAAATGAACACTCTTGAAATTGAGATGAGCGAGCCTTGATCTCCGCGAGCACTGCACTGTGTTTGCCCATCCTTCTTAAAGATAAACACCAGTGCTATCACGGCAGAAAGGAGCTGCCGCTCCTCTAGCTTCAGACTTGGAGACTGCCTCGTCCACATTCACCTTGGCAATGGCCGACGGTGGCGGTACCCATGTTACTCGTGTCAGAACAGTAGCAGAGCAACTCACCTGTCGCATCTGCGATTTCGCCATTGTGTTAAGCTCTTCCAGGTAACTATTGATAAAACCATGGGTAGAAGAGTTCTTTTATGGTACCCTTATATGAATTACAGCCCTCTATTTTGGTGCATCAGAAGGCTCTTAATGGTTTATACTAGTACCAACAAAGAGACTAGTATAATTTATACTAGTAAGAAAATCGACACTGCAAGATAGACAGGCCATAGCTGGGCCTGGCCCAAATGTTCTTCCGGACCCAAAACGGAGACTGTACCTGCCCATCTCGACAACCGAATCCATCGTGCTTGCCCAGGTTCGCTCGATTGGAGACAGTCTCTCCCACGAAAGGCACTAACTATTCCTCTTGAACATCCAGAACCGGTCTACTACTCCTGTTCATCTGCCTTGGCAGATTACTTCTATTCTTCCATAGAACATAGACATCATTATGGGCATCAGCGGCGCGGTGACCACCGGCCGCAAGACTGCGTTTTGCCGTCAGAGTTTTAATCATTACTAGACACTGAACACCCGATGTTAAGAGAAACCAAAAATTTCAGTTTAGTCTGTGCTCTGTATCCGTTCAGTTTTTCCTTTTTCTATCTATTTTCAGTACCGTGAAGACTCAATTCGGAAGTTCAAATTTTGCCCAATTCCTTCAGACTCAGTAGGTCACAAACAGAAATCCAAAACATTGGATCCGTCGTCGAGACAGGCGATTACCGGTCGAAAATTACCATGGATCCGCACGATCCGTCGTCCAGGAGGACCGCTGCCAACCAAGGACTCGACCATCATGCTGGAGAGCGCGCTCCATGATCCACGCTCACCGTGTCGTTATAGAAGGTGCCGCTGATGAAGCCTATGGTTGTGTTCGTCGTTGTTCTGTTCGTCTATTTTTTCGGTTGTCCACGGCTAGACCGGTTGATGTTCGTCAAGACGGGGTTAGTTATATTTTCTTATGTCGGGCCTGTTGGGCCAAAATCCTCTCAGCCGTCAGATCTAATTATACTAGTCATGTTTAAGGAGTAGTAAAAGGTACTGTAAAACACACGTAGAAAAAGGGCTTTGAAATATTTCCTCATGGATTGGCTTTCCTCCGGGCTATCCAGATTTCCCACAGTGTAACAGCGAGTTTTATAAATTGATCATGAGGTAAGGTGTCCATCATATGAAATAGCCAAAGCTTCGCATTTGTTTCTCCACATGCTCTTATGTGTTCCACAATCAAATCATCAGATAATGCCCATACTGAGTTTGCCATATTCCAGTTTTTTACATCCTAGCGGGCATGTGCCGTCCCATGCCCGTTTTACAGGTAGGCGTTGCTGTACTTTCCCGTGCTGCGCCATACCTGGGCCGGCCCGTTGGCCATATCACTCGCATTCATGGTCCTTACTTTCCTGTTCCGACTGCGTTCTTGTTCCGTTCTATTTAGGGTTGCAGGCGGCAGGATACGTGGGGCAGATTGGTATTCCGATTAGTGTTATTTAGCTACAGATGAGATGAAGAGTTGTAGCACAATTTGCACTACCGATGGTGTTTTGCGGGTTAAAGCGGGTCCTGCTTATGCAACCCTAGTTCTATTGAAACCTCTTTGCTGTTACGAGACTGTTTACACTTTACACTGTAAATGACAATGAAGCTCGCATGCATCTGATTTTTTTTTCGAAATGGTGGTGTGCCCCAGCCTTTGCATCAAAATGATGCATATGGCTGCGCATGCATCTGATGAGAACTGGCATGATGTATATTGAGTCCACTATCTATAAATATAAACCGTCCATTTTCAGCGTGATTGCTTCGTTTCTGCTATGCAGTGCGCTGGGTTCCCTCTATCACTCAACCTTACTAATGACACTGAAGGAGGGCCAGGGCCTAGTCTAGACCTCCCGATTGATTCCAGCTTCTCCTAGAAGCATAGGTCGATTTACGTACGGGATAGTGATCAAGTTCTCAGCTCAAATTCATGTGACGCGCACACGACATGCTAATCAAAGCCCAACCGTCTCTGAACCTCGACCTGTGGTCCAATGATGGATGTTGATTATCGAGTGACAACCTACCGTTTCACCAACTGTAATCTGATACTAACTCCGATTCATAATAAGTCGCTGATTTAGTATAACTAGCACACGGGCCCTCGCATATGCGAGGGCATCACCTTTAGTATTTTAAAATGTTCAAGTATTTACTTTTATCTTTTACAAACTTTTTTCATCCTATTTACCACCTTCATTATTGAAAATACACAAATGTTTAGATATGGATATGTTCCAAAACGCATAACTATGACAATTTGGTACATGATTGTATTTTTTAGTAAATAATTTGTTTAAAACAATTTTTAGGTAAAATATAATATTAGGCCACATTTGTTATGAGTTGCAACTACGTACCATATTAAATTATTGATGTACACATTCATCACTGATGTAGAGGCCGGTGGAACAAAATCCTTCCATTTTCTAAACCCATGTAATGTTTTCTATTTTTTTTACAGGAAGAGAGGTGGCAAAATAATTGATATGTACTTGGCGTGAGTGCTTGGGTGCAGGCTTTAAAATACAGTTCATCAGCTTAGGCTCAGTTCGACCCACGGGCGGACCTTTGCCCAGGGCTGCCCGGGCTACAGCCCCGGACGTGACCGACGTACATCCCATCAAAATTTCACCGAAATTCATAGGCTGAAGTGTCCTAGCCCAGGCCCTTGGGCCAGCATGACCAGGGCTTGTCTCACGAGCCCACTAACACAGCAACATAGAGGTAGCACTGTAGCAGCGATCCATCGGTGCAGATTTAATTGTATCGTGTACGTGGACTGGTTTACCTGTTCCTTGCATAGCCGCCTCCATCCCTTGTTGAAAGCGCGCCCAGCGACCAAGCCTGTAGACTCGATTACCGGCTTACCGCCGCCTGTCTATGGAATCATGTTTCTCTGAACCTCGCGAATACATCACCGCCGTGCCGTTTTAACCAGCAGAACCGCGCCGAACGGCTCAAGTGCTGTTGCTACCAAGTGCCGCCCCCGATGCCTCGTCGCACCGCACAGTTGCTTGCCTATCTTCAACTCCTCATCGGCTAATCCACTTCAATTGGCCGTATTCTTGAGTCCGCCGGCTCTGTCTCTACTCGTAGGTAATTGTTTGGTTCCAGTGCGAAGTCTAAATTCTAATACAGAAACATTCAATTTCAGACATTCAGTCATTGATTGTACTCCTACAGGTCGGTTTAGCTAATTTTGAATACGTGTTAACGTATGTAACATGTATTCATCCATTTGATTTTTTTATGTATGCAGGTTCTGGTTCTGTTACTATGATTGATGAGAAAATGGTAGGTTAGTTGCTGTTGAGTATATATTACGTGTATAGTACATTAGCGTTTAGGCCCCTCCTCTATGTTTATATCTGACGGTATGGAGGCCTCCTATTGTACTTATATATGTGTGGGCATTGCCCCAGAGTAATACAACGACTATTGCTCCTATTCTACATGGTATCAGATTTCCCCACGATCCTAACCTAGCCGCCGCCGCCGCGCCGCCTCCCCTGCGTGCCGCCGCCGCTGCCCCTCCACGCCGCCGCCGGCTCCCCGCCGCGCCGCCTTCCTCTCGCGTCGCCGCCGCTCCCCTCTTGCGCCATGTCGTCATCCTCCTCGACCAACCCCTTCGGATCCTTCTCCTACGACGGATCCACTCCCCCGACCCCCGAGGTCATCCGCGGCGTCCACCTCACCGACCACGTCCCCATCAAGCTCTCCGTCGCCGAGAAGAACCATCACGCCTGGAAGACGTACTTCTACCTCCTCTTCCGCGAGCACAACCTGCGCGATCATGTTGACGGCTCCGTCGACCTCCTCGATCACCGCGACCCCGACTGGCTCGCCATCGATGCCACCATCATCCGCTGGCTGTTCCTCACAGTCTCGCCGGACATCTTCAAGACCGTCGTTCATGAGGGCGACGACGCTCGTACGGTGTGGAAAAAGATCAACGGGCTCTTCACCGACAACAAGCTCCAGCGGATCGTCTTCCTGCAGCAGGAATTCTTCGGTGAACCGCAGCGCGATCAACCCCTCGACGCCTACTGCATGCGCCTCAAGGTGATCTCCGACGAGCTCCACGACCTCGGCTTCACGATCAGCGACGAGATCCTCCTCTCCACCCTCACTGCCGGCCTCAACGAGGACCTCGGGAACGCCGCCTCCAACCTCACCCTCATGGCCGAGCCTACCTTCGAGCGCGCCATCGCCTATCTTCGCCTCGAGGAGCGTCGCTTGAAGAACCTCCGCACCCACGCCGTTCACACCGCCTTCGCTGCTGGGTACCGCGCCCCTACCCCTCCGGCCCCTGCGCCCTTCCAGCCGCCGCCGCGCCCCCCGGCACCCGTGGCACCCTACGCCGCGCCTCCCCAACCGCAGCCGCAGCAGCAGCGCAACGGCCGTGGTGGTCGCCGTCGTGGCGGTGGCCGTAACACCGGCGGTGGCAACGGTGGTGGCGGCGGTAATGGCGGAGGCAACCAGCAGCCCACGCCACCATGGGTCGGCGGCTACAACCCCTGGACGAGGGTCGTACACGCCTACACCATGACCGTGCCTCGCCCGCCCGCCCCCGGACTCCTTGGCTCGCGCCCACCGACCCACCAGGCCCTCTTCGCCGCGGCTCCGCCATACGCCCCCGCCTACACCGCCACTGCACCAACCTTCGGTCCGGCCTACAGCGCTCCACCGACCTACGCGCCTCCGCAGCCCGCTGGGACCCGGTGCTCTACGCCGCTCTTCATCAGGCGCCCGCTCCTGGCTCCTATGCCGGAGGCGGCGATTGGTTCATGGACATGGGGGCGTCGACCCACATGGCAGCTCATCCGGGTAACCTCTCACATTCCTCTCCCACTTCCACCGAGTCTCGCATCATTCTCGGTAACGGCGCTGGTCTTCCTATCTCTCATATTGGTTCTGCTAGTTTTCCTTCCACTTCTAAACCACTGTCTCTCAATAATGTCATTGTCTCCCCCCATCTTATTCAGAATTTAGTCTCTATCAAAAGTCTTTCTCGTGATAATTCTGTAACTGTGGAATTGGACTCTTCTGGTTTTTCTGTTAAGGACGCCCGTACCCGGATGGTGCTCCACCGATGTGAGAGCCCCGGCGACCTGTATCCCGTCCAGGCGTCTCCCACCCCCGGCACCGGACCCCGCGCTTTCTCCGCCAGCGTCGATCTTTGGCATGCTCGTCTTGGACATCCTAGTGCCAACACGCTCCATCAAATAATGAGGGGTTTTTCGTTTTCTTGTAATAACAAGGCTACACATAGTTGTGAAGCCTGTCGTGTCGGCAAACATGTCCGTCTCCCTTTTAGTAGTTCTTCCACAGTTGCGTCTTTTCCATTCGAGTTAATTCATAGTGATGTCTGGACCTCTCCAATTCCTAGTAATTCTGGGTTTACGTATTACTTAGTTATTCTTGATGATTTTTTCTCATTTTGTGTGGACGTTCCCTCTCCGTAAAAAGTCCGACGTCGCCCCCACTCTCATCGCTTTCTACGCCTTTGTGTCCACTCAATTCGGTCGTTCCATCCACGCTCTCCAAACCGATAACGGCAAGGAGCTCGATAATGTCGCCATCCGCACACTCATTTCATCTCACGGTACTATCTTCCGCCTCACTTTCCCATACACCTCGCAGCAAAACGGTCGTGCCGAGCGCGTCCTCCGTGAAGGGTTTCGCGGCATAGTAAATCAAAATTTTGTACGGAGCGAACAGAGGGAAAGCCAAGATCTAATCTAGGAGATGCAAACAACGAGAGAGATTAGATTGGATCTTCATACCCTTGAAGATTCGCACAGCGGAACGTTCGTCGGAACGTGGGTGATGTAGTCGTACTCGCTTCTCCTCGCGATCCGATCCGATCTAGCACCACAAGTGGCGGTGCCTCCGTGAGATGCACACGTGCGGCACCTCGACGTCTCCTCCTTCCTCGGACCAGCAAGTATGGTGGAGAGTTAGATTGGATCTACAGCACGACGGCGTGGTGTATATGGTGGAGAATTTCTGCCGCAGGGCTTCGCCTACAAACAGTCGGGAGGGAGAGAGGAAGGGCAGCAGGGCAACTGGGTTTGGAGGAAGGTGTAAGGGTGTGTGTAGGGGAGGGGCGCACCAGCCCTCTATATATAGAGGGGGGGTGCGGCCAGCCCTTTCCCATCCTCCAAGCCTATCTCCAGTTTAAACAATTTAAACTTTCCCTTATCTAGAAATCCTATCTTATCTCTAGTTTAAACGATTTAAACTTATCTAGGATCGGCTGGGCCCTATGGGGCCTTGTGCCCCTGGCCCAATGCGGCCAGGACACTCCCTCATAGGCCCATGCCCCCTCCCGGAAGGTGGGACCACGTTGGCCCCCTTCCGGAAGGTTCTAGAAGCTTCCGGTACAATACCGATTAACCCGGAACAATTCCGAACTCCAAAAACTGCACTGCCTTATATGAATCTTATTCTCCGGACCATTCCGGAACCTCTCGTGATGTCCCGGATCCCATCCGAGACTCCGAACAAAAATTCATAAACCAATTATCCAATCTATCCTAGCGTCGAGACACGTTAAGTGTGTGACCCTGCGGGTTCGAGAATATGCAGACATGATCTTCTATCAACAATCAACAGCGGGGTCTGGGCACCCATATTGACTCCCACACATTCATCGATGATCATATCGGATGAACCACGATGCCAGGATTCAATCAATCCCATATATATTCCCTTCGTCTCGCGATATTTTACTTGCCCGAGATTCGATCGTCGGTATCGTCATACCTAGTTCAATCTCGTTCACAGCAAGTACTTTACTCGTTCCGTAATCCGATATCACTTTGTGATTAACTCCTTAACCACATGCTTGCAAGCGGTGTTGATATCGATTACCGAGTGGGCCCGAAGCATATCTCTCCGACTTGGGAGGGACAAATCCCATCTCGATACATACAACCCAACAGATACTTTCCGATCACCTGAGAGACACCTTTATGATCACCCTTTCATAGGATGACGTTTGATGACCTCAAAGCTTTCTTCCGATACCAGGGAGTTGTATTATCTCATGGTCTAAGGAATACAATATTTGACATGAGAAAAGCTTCGCAAAGACGAACACGATGACACGATCTAATTGCTTCGCTTAGTTTGGGTCTATCCACCACATCATTCTCCAATGATATGATCTCATTATCAATTGACAACTCATGTCTATGGTTAGGAAACCTTAACCATCATTGATCAATGAGCTAGTCCATAGAGGCGTACTAGGGACACGGTGTTGTTCACAAACCACACAAGTATTAATGTTTCCGCTTAATACAATTCTAGCATGGAATATAAACTTTATCATGAACAAGAATTATAATAATAACATCTTTATTATTGCCTCTAGGGCATAATTCCAACAGTCTCCCACTTGCACTAGAGTCAATAATCTAGTTTACATTTGGCAACAATCTCACACCCATGGCACTGAGGTGCTGGTCATGTTTTACACGTGGAAGAGGTTTAGTCAATGGATCTGCGACATTCAGATCTGTATGTACTTTGCTGATCTTCAGATCTCCATCTGCTATATAATCTCGGATTATATGAAACTTGCGGTTGATATGCTTGGTCTTTGGATGATATCTTGGTTCCTTAGCGAGTGCTATGGCGCCAGTGTTGTCACACAATATCTCCAGTGGGTCCAATGCACTTGGAACCACGCCAAGCTCAGTGATGAAGTTTCTGATCCAAACTCCTTCACTTGACGCTTCTGCAGCAGCCATGTATTCCGCTTCTACTGTAGATCCCGCGACCATGCTTTGCTTGCAGCTTCTCCAGCTCACAGCTCCTCCATTCAAAATATACACGTATCTTGTCTGAGATTTAGCATCATCCTTGTCGGTGTCGAAACTAGCATCGACGTAACCTTTTACGACGAGCTGTTCATCACCCCCATAGACTAAGAACATTTCTTTAGTCCTATTTAGGTACCTTAGGATGTTCTTCACGGCTGTCCAGTGTTCCACTCCTGGATCACTTTGATATCTGCTCGTCAAACTAAGAGCATTGGACACATCCGGTCTAGTACACAGCATGGCATACATGATGGAACCTATGGCCGAGGCATAAGGCACTTTGCTCATAGCTTCCCTATCATTTACCGTAGCTGGACAATGAGCCTTGCTCAATATCTTACCTGACAACATAGGCACTGAACCTTTCAATGCCTTATCCATTCTGAACCTTTTCAGAACTTTGTCTAGGTATGTACTCTGGCTTAAAGCTATCAGGCGTCTTTGTCTATCTCTATAGATTTTGATGCCCAATATATAAGCAGCTTCACCTAGGTCTTTCATTGAAAAACACTTGTTCAAATAACTCTTCACATCGTTAAGCATGTTGATGTCATTTCCAATAATCAATATGTCATCCACATACAGTACCAGAAACGTCACCGAGCTCCCACTCACTTTCTTGTAGATGCAAGCTTCGTAGCAATTTGGAACAAATCCAAAGCTCTTGATCACTTGATCAAAACGAAGGTTCCAACTCCGAGATGCTTGCTTCAGTCCATAAATGGAACGCTGAAGTTTGCATACTTTATCAGCATCCTTAGGATCGACAAAACCTTCGGGTTGCATCATATACAACTCTTCATCAATGTTGCCATTGAGGAAAGCAGTCTTGACATCCATTTGCCATATTTCATAATCATGAAACGCAGCAATTGCTAATAAAATCCGAATGGACTTAAACATCGCTATGGGAGAGAAAGTCTCATCGTAGTCAACACCTTGAACTTGTCGGAAACCTTTCGCAACAAGTCGTGCTTTATAGACGGTAACATTACCATATGCGTCCGTTTTCTTCTTGAAGATCCATTTGCACTCAACGGCCTTTCGGTCGCTAGGAGGGTCCACCAAAGTCCATACTTGGTTTTCGCTCATGGATCCCAATTCGGATTTCATGGCTTCTAGCCATTTCTCAGAGTCTGGGCTCATCATCGCTTCCTCATAGTTCGTAGGTTCACTGTCTTCTACTAACAAGACAGTCAAGACAGGGTTGCCGTACCACTCAGGAGGGGCACGCGACCTTGTCGACCTGCGACGTTCAGTAGCAGCATCGTCCGAAGTTTCATGATCCTTGTCATTAGCTTCCTCTATTGTTGGTGCAGGCGGCACTGGAACAATTTCAGGGGCTGCGCTACTCTCCAATTCAAGAGAAGGTTCAATAACCTCGTCTAGCTCTACTTTCCTCCCACTCACTTCTTTCGAGAGAAACTCCTTCTCAAGAAAGGAACCGTTCTTTGCGACAAACACTTTGCCTTCGGTTCTGTGATAGAAGGTATACCCAATAGTTTCCTTAGGGTATCCTATGAAGACGCATTTCTCCGCTTTGGGTTCGAGCTTGTTCGGCATCAACTTCTTGACATAAGCTTAGCATCCCCAAACTTTAAGAAACGACAACTTAGGTTTAGCACCAAACCACAGTTCATACGTTGTCGTCTCAACGGATTTAGATGGAGCCCTATTTAAAGTGAATGCAGCGATTTCTAATGCATAACCCCAAAATGATAACGGCAAATCAGTAAGAGACATCATTGATCGAACCATATCTAATAAGGTTCGATTCCGGCGTTCAGACACACCATTGCGCTGTGGTGTTCCGGGTGGCGTGAGTTGTGAAACGATTCCACTTGCTTTGAGATGCGTGAGAAAATCATAACTCAAATATTCGCCCCCACGATCGGATCGTAGAAACTTAATCTTTCTGTTACGATGGTTCTCCACTTCATTCTGAAATTCTTTGAATTTTTCAAACGTTTCAGATTTATGTTTCATTAAATAGATATACCCATATCTACTTAAGTCATCGGTAAAAGTGAGAAAATAGCGATATCCACCGCGCGTCGAAACACTCATCGGTCCGCATACATCGGTATGTATGATTTCCAACAAGTCCGTTGCTCGCTCCATCATACCGGAGAACGGGGTTTTGATCATCTTGCCCATGAGGCATGGTTCGCATGTGTCAAATGATTCAAAATCAAGAGACTCCAAAAGTCCATCAGAATGGAGTTTCTTCATACGCTTTACACCAATATGACCTAGACGACAGTGCCACAAATAAGTAGTATTATCACTATCTACTTTGCATCTTTTAGCCTCAATGTTATGGATGTGTGTTTCATCCCTTTCGAGATTTAGAAGAAATAAACCACTCACAAGAGGTGCATGACCATAAAAGATGTTACTCATATAAATAGAACAACCATTATTCTCCGATTTAAATGAATAACCGTCTTGCAATAAACACGATCCAGAAATAATGTTCATGCTCAACGCAGGCACATAATAACATTTATTAAGGTTTAAAACTAATCCCGAAGGTAAAACTAAGGAGAGCGTGCCGACGGCCATCACATCAACTCTTGATCCGTTGCCAACGCGCATCATCACCTCATCCCTCGCAAGCCGCCGTCTATTCCGCAGCTCCTGTTTCGAGTTACAAATATTAGCAACTGAACCGGTATCAAATACCCAGGCACTACAACGAGGGCTAGTAAGGAAAACATCAATAACATGTATATCAAATATACCTTTGATGGTGCCAGCCTTCTTGTCCGCTAAGTACTTCGGACAGTTGCGCTTCCAGTGACCCTTGTCCTTGAAATAGAAGCACTCATTTTACGGCTTGGGACCAGACCTGAGCTTCTTCTTAGCAGGGGCATTGCGCTTGCCGCCGCCCTTCTTGAAGGGCTTCTTTGCACCTTTACCTTTCTTAAAGGAGGGTTTGTTGACCATCAACACATGATTATCTTTCTTGATGTCCACCTCCGCAGCCTTCAGCTTTGCGAAGAGCTCGGTGATCGTATCAGTGGAACCAATCTGATTATGAGTCACTACAAAACTTTTGTAGCTGGGAGGGAGTGATTGCAGAACCCTGTCAATCTTGAGCTCCTCTGGAATCTTGCAGTCCAGTTGCTCAAGGCGTTGAGTGTAGCCCGACATCTTAATGGCGTGCTCACTAACGGAACTCCCTTCCTCCATCTTGCAGTTAAAGAACTTCTCAGAGATCTCATATCTCTCAGAACGGGCCTAAGTCTGAAACATGGTTTTCAACTCTTCGAGAATCTCAAAGGGCCCGACGAACTCCTCAAAACGATTTTGAAGATCCGATTCCATAGCATACAACATGGCGATCTTAATCAAATCATAATCATCCTTGCGCGACTGATAAACAGCTTTTTCATCAGCCGGCGCATCTACAGTATTTGCAAGTACAATTTAGACTATGTTCATGATAAATAGTTCAACTTAATCAAATTACTAGATGAACTCCCACTAAATTCAACATCCCTCAAGTTGTTTAGTGAACACAATCCAAATTCACCACACCTAATCCGATCATCACGAGAAGAGATGTGGTTTCAATGGTGGACAACGAAGTGTCGATCATATCATTCATATGACTTATGTTTAACCTTTCGGTTCTTGTGTTCCGAGGCCATGTCTGTACATGCTAGGCTCGTCAAGTTAGACCCAAGTATTTCCGCGTGTGCAAAACTGGCTTGCACCCGTTGTATGTGAGCGTAGAGTCTATAGCACCCGATCATCACGTGATGCTTGGACACGACGAACTTTCGCAACGGTGCATACTTGGGGAGAACACAGTTTTTATCTTGATCTTTAAGTGAGGAATCATCTTATAATGCTACCATCGCGATCTAAGCATAATAAGATACATAAAAGGATAAACATCACATGCATATAACTTTATGTGACATGGTATAGCCAATCTTCGCGCAATGATCTCCATCTTGTGCGTTCCGGCATGATCTCCATCACTCCACCATGATTGCCTCCACCACGAATAGCAACTACAACTATTGCTAACTACTTAGCGATAAAGTAAAGCTATTACATGGCGTATAAGAAGTTGACTCGCAGGTCATACACAATTATAAAGACAACCATATGGCTCCTGCCGGTTGTGTACTCATCGACATGCAAGTCGTAAAACATTACAAAACATGATCATCGCATACATTATACACATCACATCTTGGGCCATACCATATCACAGAAAACACTCCCTGCAAAAACAAGTTAGACGCCTCTACTTTGTTGTTGCATGTTTTACGTGGCTCATGGGAGTAGATGCTAAGAACGATTCTTACCTACGGAAAGCCACAACGGTGATATTATGGTTGCCAAACTCCGGTGTTAATCCCATGACAACTATAGTGAGAGAAACTGAAATCCACCAGCCGCATGTGTGGTACAAGCCACACGTCAAGTGCGGAGCCGGTCTCGCGAACGACGTCGCGTAAGGTTGGCCTGGACCGCTTCAATCTCACTATCCCGCGTCATAAGAAGAACACAAACAAGAGGCTTGCAACATAAAACATCAACGCCCGCAACAACCATGTTGCGTTCTACTCATGAATCACATCTACGCATAGATCTAGCTCTGATACCACTGAAGGGTTTCGCGGCATAGTAAATCAAAATTTTGTACGGAGCGAACAGAGGGAAAGCCAAGATCTAATCTAGGAGATGCAAACAACGAGAGAGATTAGATTGGATCTTCATACCCTTGAAGATTCGCACAGCGGAACGTTCGTCGGAACGTGGGTGATGTAGTCATACTCGCTTCTCCTCCTCGCGATCCGATCCGATCTAGCACCACAAGTGGCGGTGCCTCCGTGAGATGCACACGTGCGGCACCTCGACGTCTCCTCCTTCCTCGGACCAGCAAGTATGGTGGAGAGTTAGATTGGATCTACAGCACGACGGCGTGGTGTATATGGTGGAGAATTTCTGCCGCAGGGCTTCGCCTACAAACAGTCGGGAGGGAGAGAGGAAGGGCAGCAGGGCAACTGGGTTTGGAGGAAGGTGTAAGGGTGTGTGTAGGGGAGGGGCGCACCAGCCCTCTATATATAGAGGGGGGGTGCGGCCAGCCCTTGCCCATCCTCCAAGCCTATCTCCAGTTTTAACAATTTAAACTTTCCCTTATCTAGAAATCCTATCTTATCTCTAGTTTAAACGATTTAAACTTATCTAGGATCGGCTGGGCCCTATGGGGCCTTGTGCCCCTGGCCCAATGCGGCCAGGACACTCCCTCATAGGCCCATGCCCCCTCCCGGAAGGTGGGACCACATTGGCCCCCTTCCGAAAGGTTCTAGAAGCTTCCGGTACAATACCGATTAACCCGGAACAATTCCGAACTCCAAAAACTGCACTGCCTTATATGAATCTTATTCTCCGGACCATTCTGGAACCTCTCGTGATGTCCCGGATCCCATCTGAGACTCCGAACAAAAATTCATAAACCAATTATCCAATCTATCCTAGCGTCGAGACACGTTAAGTGTGTGACCCTGCGGGTTCGAGAATATGCAGACATGATCTTCTATCAATAATCAACAGTGGGGTCTGGGCACCCATATTGACTCCCACACATTCATCGATGATCATATCGGATGAACCACGATGCCAGGATTCAATCAATCCCATATATATATTCCCTTCGTCTCGCGATATTTTACTTGCCCGAGATTCGATCGTCGGTATCGTCATACCTAGTTCAATCTCGTTCACAGCAAGTACTTTACTCGTTCCGTAATCCGATATCACTTTGTGATTAACTCCTTAACCACATGCTTGCAAGCGGTGTTGATATCGATTACCGAGTGGGCCCGAAGCATATCTCTCTGACTTGGGAGGGACAAATCCCATCTCGATACATACAACCCAACAGATACTTTCCGATCACCTGAGAGACACCTTTATGATCACCCTTTCATAGGATGACGTTTGATGACCTCAAAGCTTTCTTCCGATACCAGGGAGTTGTATTATCTCATGGTCTAAGGAATACAATATTTGACATGAGAAAAGCTTCGCAAAGACGAACACGATGACACGATCTAATTGCTTCGCTTAGTTTGGGTCTATCCACCACATCATTCTCCAATGATATGATCTCATTATCAATTGACAACTCATGTCTATGGTTAGGAAACCTTAACCACCATTGATCAATGAGCTAGTCCATAGAGGCGTACTAGGGACACGGTGTTGTTCACAAACCACACAAGTATTAATGTTTCCGCTTAATACAATTCTAGCATGGAATATAAACTTTATCATGAACAAGAATTATAATAATAACATCTTTATTATTGCCTCTAGGGCATAATTCCAACACTCCGCACCCTCAATGGCTGCGTCCGTACTCTTCTCTTTCACGGTCACGTCCCACCTTCCTTCTGGCCCGACGCTCTAGCCACTGCCACTCTCCTCGTCAACCTCCGTCCGTGTCGTACTCGCTGGAACTACACGCCACACCACCTCCTCTTCGGTTCCCCTCCCTCTTACGATGGTCTTCGGATCTTCGGTTGTCGTTGTTACCCCAGCATCACAGCCACCGCACCTCACAAACTCAGTCCCCGCTCCATCCCGTGTGTCTTTCTTGGTTACCCGGCTAACACCAAGGGCTTTCGCTGCTATGATCCCTTGTCCCATCGGGTCATCACGTCACGGTACGTGTACTTTGATGAGCATTGCTTTCCGTTTGCACAGGAACAGGCGGCGTCTTCCCCTACACCCACGGGTGGTACCCCGCGACGTCGCGCCTCCGCGCCGGCCGCGTCGACCGCACTCTTGAGCCCTAGCTCGGGCGCCTCTTCGTCGACCCCACCGTCGTCGCCCTCGAGCCTATGCTCGGGCGCCGACCCGCCGACTTTGCCCGCGTCGCCCTCGAGCTCCAGCTCGGGTGTCGCCCCGTCGCCTTCCTCCGCTGCACCCTCGAGCTCCGGCCCGGGTGCTGCCCCGCCGACACCGCCTACGTCGCCCTCGAGTTCCGGCTCGGGCGCCGTCTCGTTGACCGCATCACCCTCGAGTGGCCACTCGGGTGATGCCGCGCCTGCCCCCACGGGTCCAGTCACCCGTGCACGCGCCGGCATCTTCCGCCCGTCGACGCGGTACCCCACGGACGCATACGTCTGCCATGCCGCGACAGCCCAGCCGCCGCCCCCGGCGCCCTCCGCCTTCTGGGCCAGCGGCAACAACGTTCTCCCTCATGACGGTGGGACATCTCCATCACACGGAGTTGAGGCGCCCTCTCCGCTGCCCGCCTCGGCTCGGGTAGCCCTCCGTGACCCGCTGTGGCTAGCGGCCATGCAGGACGAGTTCGACGCCCTGCAGCGCAACCAGACATGGCAGCTTGTGCCTCGCCCACGCCATGCCAACGACATCACTGGGAAGTGGGTCTTCAAGCACAAGTTCCATCCGGATGGTACTCTTGATCGGCATAAAGCGCGATGGGTCATTCGCGGCTTTCGTCAGCGCGCCGGCGTCGATTTCGCCGAAACCTTCGCCCCGGTTGTCAAGCCTGGGACCATCCGCACTGTGCTCCAGCTCGCCGTGTCTCGCTGCTGGCCTGTTCACCAGATGGACGTCTCCAACGCCTTTCTCCATGGTCATCTTGAGGAGCAAGTGTTCTGCCAGCAGCCCACCGGTTTCGTCGACTCCGCTCATCCGGATTATGTGTGCTTGCTCTCGCGCTCTTTATATGGGCTCAAGCAGGCGCCACGGGCGTGGTACCAGCGCATCGCAGCGTTCCTTCAACAACTCGGCTTCCGCTCTACACGCTCCGATGCATCGCTGTTTGTCTACCATATGGGAGACACCACGGCTTACCTGCTGCTCTACGTCGACGACATCATCCTCACGGCAAGAACATCTGTGCTCCTGCAGCAGCTCACCGACCGCCTTCGCACCGAGTTCGCGCTCAAGGACTTGGGACCACTGCACTACTTCCTCGGCATTGAGGTGGTGCGCCGACCGGATGGCTTCCTTCTTCACCAAAAGAAGTATGCCCACGAGCTCCTTGATCGTGCAGGGATGCTTAACTGGACCCCTGTCTCTACACCTGTTGACACGAAGGCCAAGCTCTCCGCCACAGATGGTTCTCCGGCTCCCGACGCCTCGCTCTACCGGTCTATTGTTGGTGCTCTCCAGTACCTCACTCTCACAAGACCGGAGCTGCAGTACGCTGTTCAGCAGGTGTGCCTTCACATGCACGCTCCCCGTGATGCTCATTGGACGGCGGTCAAGCAGATTCTACGCTATGTCCGCGGCACTCTGGACCTGGGCCTCTTGCTTCATGCCTCCACCGACACGGACATCATCGCCTACTCGGACGCTGACTGGGCCGGCTGCCCCGACACACGCCCCTCCACCTCAGGTACTGCGTTTACCTTGGACCCTCGCTTATTTTGTGGTCGTCCAAGCGGCAGCCTACGATCTCTCGCTCCAGCGCAGAGGCGGAGTATCGGGCTGTTGCTAACGCCGTTGCCGAGTGCTCCTGGCTACGACAGCTTCTTCAGGAGCTCTCTTGTCCTGTCGACAAGGCCACCGTGGTCTACTGTGACAACGTCTTCGCTGTATATCTCTCCGCCAACCCCGTCCATCACCGTCGGACGAAGCACATCGAGCTCGACATTCACTTTGTTCGCGAACAGGTGGCTCTTGGTCGCATCCGTGTTCTACACGTACCCACCTCCCAGCAGTTTGCGGATATCATGACCAAGGGATTGCCTACGGCATCTTTTGAGGAGTTTCGATCCAGTCTTTGCGTCTGTCCCGCCGACGCTTCGACTGCGGGGGGTGTTGAGTATATATTACGTGTATACATTAGCGTTTAGGCCCTCCTCTATGTTTATATCTGAGGGTATGGAGGCCTCCCATTGTACCTATATATGTGTGGGCATTGCCCCAGAGTAATACAACGACTATTGCTCCTATTCTACAGCTGCGATCAAAAAAAAAGAAATGGTAGGTTAGGATCATACAAGGCTCCACTATTTAGGTACCAAAATATGTCCTGTTTATGCGATTATGGCACCACAACTTCTTTTCTTCTTATATGTCATTTCATTAAACATTGGACTTCTTTCACAATCAAAACATCATTTCTGCAATTTTTATTGTGCATCAGCTAATATAATGTGTTATTGCGAGGAGATTAGAAGATATAATTTTTTTCAGTGTTTAGGCAGTAGAAGTTAGCCCTGGTCTTTGCTAAATCCTGGGTCCGCCACTGGTTCGGCCGGTGGAACAACCTCCTCGCCATGTAGGTGGGTGCTTATAAAGCTCTTAGGCGGTGCTGGATCCATAGGGCCAAGAGGCAAGATACGAAGAGCAATGCAACAAAGCTAGGTCAGACTAGAGGAGTACAAATGGTAGACATTCGTGTGGAAGGTGTCGGTAAAATATGGACCACCCACATCAACCGTTGAAGTGGGCTGCGTGAAGCCTCTCGTTCGAAGAAGCAGGTCCTAGCCTCCCAGTGCAAGCATTTCAGTGACACTGATTGAGATGTCCGTGTTGGGATGGTCTCCATAGTGATAGCTCCTAATAAGTAATCGGCTGATGATTAGTGTAGCTGTAATCTGACTTGCTTCATTGTGTGAGGAACTACATATGCAGTGCTTGTCCTCACTCCTCAATGCTGGACGGATGGAGTTCCGTCTAGTAATAGTATGTTCCCGTCCCATTTCTTCCATTTTTGTGCAACCATCTAGTAGATATTTTGCCCGTGGGCCAGATCTTGTCGCATTTATCGTCCTTACTTTTCTTTCATGTTCCGATTTGTTCTCGTTCTAGTGAAGCTTCTGTGCTGTGGGGGGGGGGGGGGGGGGGTATGTCTCGAAGGGTGGCCTCCAGGGGGCACAAAGAATAGGGCACCAGATATATTCTCTATATGCAAAATAGTGGGCTACCCATGGTGGCCGCGGTGCATAGGGTATCTACCGTCGGATTAGATAAAGGGAGCAAACGGCGTTGAGGGAGCTAACAGCAGAGCTGTTGAGGGAGCAAGTGACAGCCTTGAGGAAGACATGCATGCAACATGGTGGTGGCAAAACACACCCATGTCGCACGGTGCACCGACCGGTGGCAGAAGACATGCATTCATCATGGATACCCGGCGAGCGGCAAAACACATCCATGTCTCACGGTATCACAACAGCGACAAACACACATGCATGTAGCATGGATACTCGGTCGGTGGCAAAACACACTTATGTTGCACGGTGATAGCTGCAAACACACATTCAATCCATTGGCCAGCAACAAACTTGTGTTAAGCATAGTTTTAGTGAGTTAGCACGGCAGCGGAGATCTTGGACGTACGTGAATAGCAGGAGCACTTACATCTCTTGCAAAGACCACGGGCATACATGCATGTTGGTTTTCCTTCCTTAGCTCAAGACGACACTATTATCATCTCCACTAGCCATTGATAGACAGAGCAGGATCCATGGCCAACAGTCAATGTTCTCAAGGTGTAACATTTTTTGGAAGTTGCGGGTGGTTTAAAAAATAAAGCTAGGAGAGTTGTTTCTAATCCTCCGTGGACTAGGGGCACAGCTTCTGACGATGGTTCACACTGGTTTCTACACGGTTAGCGGTTAACTGATATACCCTAGCCGTTGCATACAAAATAGAAAAAAGGACCGTTGTAGTCATTCTGCTATGCGTTGTTATTGTAATGTTTTCTCACGGCTACGGCGCTCCGATTCCCCATGTGAGCTACTATAGAAGTTTTTCAACTGATCCAGTACAGCAACCGTGCACGGAAGCATTAATGTTGGGACGGTGGTACTGATGTTTTCGTCTGGCTGTGGAGTTTCTATATTCCAGGTGAGCTGTGACGAGTGACTGAACGTGAGTACTCTTTCCGTGCGCGTTGGTCATACAAATCACCGTGATTATTGATATTTTCCCTATGTGATCATTTCTAGCCGTCTGATTCTGGTCCAACACATCCACCGTTAAACGACATCATTTAGTGATGTGTTGTACCTGGTCTGACAACCCGGCCCAACCGTTCAGAAAATCTATATTGGCATTATAATTCGCAGGTCACATCCCAAAATGCCAATGTCCATCCGTGAACATGGTGATCGCAAGAAATCTACCCATAAGCAAGTGCACTAATTTAGATTCGTCTATACAAATCTTCTAGCCTTGTGTTCCTTTTTTTTGGAAAAGAGTATATATTAATATCACAGGGATACCAATTACACCCAGCCTCTGCAACAAGCATGCCCTAACAGCCCTACGGATGCACACAGCCCAGAAAAAAGAAAGAAGAATTACAAAAAAGAAAAGTCCCGCTACAGAGAACTAATCCTCAAAGCAATGACACTGACACCATCCGAACAACACCGGTAGTCCTCCACTCCAATAACAACGCCTTCAAGAAGCAAACAGTGTCCAAGCGCCGTCGTTGCCCGATCAAAGATCATAGGTTTTCATACTGGAGAAAGTCCTCGCTCACAAAACAATGCCTTCAACAAGGTCATTGCCAGGCATAACCAGTTAAGGTCAGACCTTGGATTTTCACCCTGCAAGGTAAAACTGGGAACTCCTCCTTTGTGTCTTCCCGCACCAGTAGTCACTGCAACGTGTCCCAGATCACGCAGCCAGTTCTCCGTCGCCACAAGAACTAAAATCACCATCGCTACCCTCATATTTCCGCTTTCCTGACATTCTCCGCATCTGACTTCACCATGGCTCAAAAAATGGCACTCGATGGGAACAAACAACAGAGCTTCACAACGCTCCCGCTGAAACCAAACGGCCAGAAAAACAAGGTGCGCACGACCGAATACCTTCCGATCCAGCAATCTCCAGGCATGATATGCCCATGGGAGTTCGCCGGCGGAGCCTTCCGGAACCCGCCTCTCCAGACCAGATCAACAAGGGAAGACATCAAGCAGATCTTCGTCTTCGTGCGAAAGAAACCAAAGGACCGCCTCCTTTATTAGATCCGACGCAGCGATCCCCACACCGCCGGCCGGTTCCCGGAGAACGGATCGAGCAGGCAATTAGGGATAGAGAGCCGATCTAGGTCTTCAACGGAATCCCATCGCCGACACCTCCTCCACCAGATCGCCACCCACTCCATGCCGGTAGAGGCCGCCGCCTCCAGATCCAAGCTCCCACGAAACCACCGCCGGTCGGAGCCGCGAAGACATCGATGGCGAGGGGCCCCGTCCAACACCGGCGTTCTCCTCCCTACCGCCGCGCTGGGGCCGGGAGGCCAGATCCCCGCCGCCCCCATCACCGGCGCCGCACACTTAGGCCGGCGGACCTCCGGGGGCGACGAGGAGGGAGAAGGATGGAGGGGGAGGAGGTGGCGGCGGGGTTAGGGTTGGGCCCCCTCGGTCGCCAGGAGGGGGCGACGCGAGGGGGATGGAGGGGAGCACACAAGTTGTCCGTTGACTCGCTCAGGCTCTCCAAGCCTTGTGTTCCTATCGCAGAAGGAGTTGTTATACTGCGGCATTGAATGATTGCATGAACCGTGGCCATATGAAAAGATTCCATATGTTGTTCCTGCTCACGCGCGAGCGCGGAACACCATTATTGCATGCATCGTGGCCGTCTGAGAACATCATTTTCGTATGCTGATCATGTTCACCCGCGGACCACCTTTCTTGCATGTACAAAAAGATGAAGATTTCTTACGGTGTACGGCCTGCTGAGAAAACCCATTCAACTCTGTTAACTAGACCACGCGGCCCTGACCATCATCCGTCTAAAAGGGAGCATGTGCACCACGATCGTACAGTGAGCAGCATATGCGACGTAGCCACCATGGGCAGCAAATCCGCGTTGTTCTCTATATATGTCTTAGTTTATATCACAAAAAAAATACAGTATACTGACGGATGTGCGTTTTCGCTTGGCCCAGCCAGATGAGGTCCTTTTATTTTCTGTTTCCAATTTAGATACTAGGGCGTGTGTCCATGCGCTTTACCAGATCTAGCGACTCTCGTTCGGTCTTTTCTTACCGTAACTTTTCGGCTCGATCAGAAGCGGAGATTGAAGCAGACATGCCATCACCCGTCACTTTAACCTCTGGTCTTGGTCGCTCGCAAGTCGTTGTTACTCCTTCCTTCGTTTTCAAAGGACGAATGTTGGTTTGAGTCCTAATCTAGTCTGCTTAGAAGGTATCAATCATCAAAGCATTAAACATCTGTGTTAACTGATATGTGATTTGTCCTCAATTCTGCGGATTTAGCTACTAATTTATGCCCTAATTCTAGTTCTAATTAGTGATTAGTAATATATTTTTCTTATTTTTAGTGTGGTTAGCTGGTTATGCTGCATGGAAAGGTTGAATCATGTCCGTAGAAAAAATTAAGGTAAAACATTTTTTTATTTCTATATGAATATAGTAATTGGGTACTACCTCTGTTTAGGATTATTAGTCCTAAGGGCCAAGTTGTTAATACCAAGACACTCAATAACTCTCTCTTATTAATATATGCATGCACCAATAGTTTTATATGCATGAGAGAAGTGAGAGGAAAAGAAGAATATGGATTGGACGAGATAGACTAATAAATAAGATAGCCCTTATAATCTCAAACAATATAAAAAGGCTCTTAGGACTAATAATCCTAAATAGAGGTAGTACACTTGAAGCATTTATTTTTATCATAAAAAAATTAGGGTCCTAAATTTTAGATTCGCTCCAGGCACCCGAAATCTCAAAACTAGTTCATGGGATCCGTCCTTATGTACAGGTTGCACCATGTATAAATATAGACTGTCAACTTTCAGCATGCCCCTCTGTTTTAAATCAACACTTAGAGTATCTCCACCTGGCTGACTCATTCGAACACTTATGGTCCGAATCCGTTAGTCCGGACAAAACACCCTCGCAAGTCGCAACGGCCGACCGATTCAACAATTTGTCCATTTTTTTCAGCCGGACACATCCATTTCTTGACCAAAATTGGTTTTGTTTTTGGTCGAGCCGGACAGGTCTGGCTGGCCTGTCCTCCCTTGTTCGTAGGGATGTAGACGGACATATGTGTAGGCATCCGGGCGAGTCCGTTTCATCCTCAATCAATACTACATATGCACTGCTTCTTAATTAACTTGTGCCAATGCACTAATTACACGGACGTCTGTGTTGTCCGCCACACGGCTTGCACCCCTACTTGTTCGGCCCATGAACTGGCCCATCTAGTAGCCACCCACCCACCCCTTTTATGGGTCTCACCCCGATCAGAACAAACTTGGGACCGATTTTCTATCCACGTAGTTATGAGCTCAAATTCATGTGACGCGCATAGCATGCTATTCCAAGCCCAGTTACCTGCATCCTTTGTCTGAACCACTGGGCACGGGCGCTCTCTCTGGCTAAGCTCAGCCAGAAACGGCATGTATGTACACTACCCGCCGATCTGCGCTCTGCAGCTGGCCAGCTACTCCGGCTACGTAGAGTTTCCGATTGTGGGGAGGCATGGCTAGTTTCAGAGGTAGCGTGGTGTATGAAAACCGGAGGATTCCCCCTGCTCTCGGCGCCCATGGCTCCGTGTTCGGTACGTGCGCACATGGGCGTCTGCCTTTGCGAGGGCTGGCGGTGGAGACAGACACGACGGGTCATCTCGGCAGCTCTGCTTTCCAGTCAACTTTCGCCCACGCCCATCCCAAACACGGCGGGGCCCGTCAGGTATCTTTTGTCACATCACCTGGGAGGTGTCGCCATGCACATGCCTGCGTGCATGCGTCGCACGGCCATGATGGCAGGCCCCCTTCCTGCCTCTCCTCGCACGAGCTCCGGCTTAGAACATCTGCTCCATCGTTTGGCCAAAATTTGATCAAACACGGCGAATTTTGGACGAATATAGGCGATTTTACTGAAGCAACCGCGAGTTCGTACAATAGTTGGCTAAATTCGGACATATACCCGAATTTGGCCAAATTAGGATAAACTATAACTAAAACAGAAAAAAAACAAGGTTGCCGATGCCGATGACGCCGCCTCACATGCCGAAGTGGCGGTAGAAGTTGGTGTACTCGGGATCTGTCGTGCCATCGTCGCCACCATCGTCGTCGCCGTCGTCGTCCGGCGTCTGCGGGGGCTGTGAGCTGCCCTGGCCTGGGTCGCCGTAACTCCATGGCTGAGAAGGGCCAGCGTCATCGTCGTCGTCGAGGACGACGAGGGGCGCGCTGAGGTAGGCGGGAGCGGGGCGCTCTTTGGGCGTGGCGGAAGAACGGCGCCCTGTGGAGCGGCGCTCGGCCTGCTCCTACAGGCGCTGCACGTGCAGTGCCTCCTCCTCCTCCTAGTCCGCCCTGGACCAGGCGAGGATGTTCGGCTCCGTGGACGGCGACGACAGCGCGGCCTCGCGAAGAGAACGCTCGATCGCCATTTTCATGGCGAAGGAGTCCTCGTCGACGGCGACGCCCCAGTCGGCGGGCTCGACCTTCGGCTGGCGGAGGGGCATCCGACCGGTCGGCGGGGTCGCCGTGCGGATCTCGCCGATGACGATGCCGCACGCGTGTGTCCTCGGCGGCGATGTCCTCGGCCTGTCGGCCTCGCGCTTGGGAGGCCGTAAGACCTCGCCGCTGCTGCGTGGCGACTGCGCAGGAGCTGACGCTGAGGAGCGCGATGCGGAGGAGGAGAGGCTGGCCATCCTCCTGGGATCCCAGTTCGCCGGGGGTTGGCGACCGCGGCGAGGGGGCGACGCCGACGAGCGTGGGAACCCAAGCCAAGGGTTGTTGCCACAGTGGATGTGCTCGAGGACGGCCTCGAGCGTGCGCCCCGGTGCACTCCACCACCGGCGGCGGCTCGCCGAGGCGTTACGCTTCGGCGGCGCGCCTGGAGGACCCGGGTGCGCGGCCAGCTCGGCGAGGCGGCGCTCCTCGAAGAAGTGTTCCCAGTAGGCGAGGTTGCCGAAATCCTCGGTGAGCTCCGGATCTGGCATCACCGCGATAGCGGCCTGGATCTTGTCCACCAGCTCGTGGTCCTCCGGTATCGGCGGCACCGGTATGCCGCCGACGCTGAGCCTCCACCTGGGGGGGGGGGCAGCGAAAGTCCGGCGGCGCCATGTACCCGGCGTCATGGAGCATCCGCGCCTCCCACGACTGGAGCGTCCGCTGGCCGAAGTCGTTCGCCGTCGCGGGGTCGCCTGCGTACCTCTCCGCCATCTTTCTCTTCGATGTTTGTTTCTTTCGCCGGAGTTCGGGGTGGTGCGGGGTGAAGGGGGCAGTGTGCTTCGAACCGGCGGTGTGGCCGTGTTTTATAGGCCAAGCGAGGGCGGCGAAGGCGGGATGGGTGTAGCGTCGAGGACGACTCGGCTTCTGCCGCTGACTTGGCGGTCCTTCGCGGCATCCCGATGCGGGAGGATGAGGACGACTCGGCTTCTGCCGCTGACTTGGCGGGCCCAGTCTGCGAGCGGCTCTTTTTCCGCCGAATTCGCTTCGTCCGGCGTTCCTAGCGCGTTCCCGTCTCCCCAGGAACGACCTGGGAAGCCCGGACGTATTTTGGGCCAAATCTGGGGTCCTGGGAACACGACTGGGCCAAGTTTCGGCGTCCGGACCAAAAAAAACGCTCGGGAAACGGCGTGCTGGGAGATGCTCTTAGGCCATCTCCAACGGGGCTTCTGCATTTTGGATTTCGATTTTATTCCATTTAATCCATTTGCGGGTGGCAGACAAGCCGTCCGGACTAAGCCCGGTTGCAGTGACATGTGTCCCAACGGTCACTCCCCTCAAATAAAACGTGCAGAAAAAAGGCTGAAAATAATTAAACAATATTACATATATTATGGGGTCCTGGTCCTCGCAGGTCACAAAATATCCAAAAAGAAAAGAAAAAACCCAATATTATGGGGTGCCTTGGCGTGGGAGGGCAACCGGCGGGCGTTGCTTCTGGCCGGCCGGCGCCCTGGTCCTGAGGCTGCGCACCGCCTACTCGTCGTTGTCATCCTCATCGGCGAGGTCGTGAAGACCTGAGGCGATGGCCACGCGCCGCTCTGGGCCAGAGTGGGAGGCGATGCCGGGAGCGCGGCCACCCAGGACTTGTGCAGTGCTTGGGCGGTACCGTCCCACTGCTTCTTCTCCTCCAGCTGCGATGCGAGGATGATGGTCTGGAGCTCTTCCTCCTTCGTCATCGGCTGGGGCTGCGGCTCCGACCCCTCCTCCTGCTTGACCGGCACCAGCCCGGGCTGCGGCTCCGGCCCCTCCTCCAGGTCCTCCTCTGTCGGCCAAGGCTAGACCCCGGACTCGACGGTGTCGGCGCCCTGGTAGCGCGACTAGTCCGGGATGTCGGGCTACAACGGTGGGAAGTGGAGGTCGCCGTCATCGTTGTCGTCCTCCACGCCGAATTCCTTGTTGGACCCCTCCTCCTCGTCGTCATGATTCTCGAGGTGGTCCTCGATGGCCTCGCGACGTGCCACGTGATTCGCCTCGAACCACTGGTCCCATACCGGGGAGTTAATGGCGTAGGCCGGATCCCTTCGTAGATCTGGCGGCAAGAAGGCCCGGCGCCGATAGATCTCGCGGCGGCGTGCAGGACCCGAGGCTGGGATGGCCGGCACAGGCACGCGCGCGTTGTTGACCACCCCGCCAGCAGGTGCACGTCTGGCCACGGGCAGGGTGTGGCTACCACGGCCTGCGGAGGAGCCGACCTCCCATTCCCCTTCGTCACCGCGGCCGGCGACAGAGGAGGCCTTGTCGGTAGGAAGGGAGCGGCCACTAGGGTTTTGGGGTTTGACCAGGAGTGTGGGAGTGGAGTGTGGTGTGGTGTGGATGGGGATGGGGACAACAACGCGGTCCCATTAAAAAGGACACGGTCCCTCCCTCTGGGACTCCTCCGGGTGGGATCCGTCGAAGCCTCTGGGTGGACACGGTCGGACGAGGCCGGTGTCCGTCCCACCGCATTCCAGCCCTAGTTTTCGGCCCTGTTTGCGACCGAGCCGCTCTGTCCTCTCCGTTTGCGGGTGCGCGTTGGGCCGTGGGCTCAGACCCGTGTCGTTCGTTTGTGTGGGGGGCTTTTTTTTTTTTGAACGGCCGGGATGGCGTTGGAGTTGGCCTTAGTTGCGTAAGGCGCCGATCGATCTGGACGTGGCCGGCCGGCCGGTCGAGGGAGCGATGCGGGGTTTATTTGTGTACGTGCGCGTGCCTCTGATCATCTGAACGCCGCACTGTGCGGCTTCCCTGTAGAGATGGATCCGCATGTGCGCCGATCGATCGATCGATCATCTGTCGGGCCTGGCCATGCACTTCATTCATCAGCACCTGTAATGTCTCCGGCCGGGTTAAATGCTCGGCTAGCTCTCGATGCATACGTGTACGTATGTACCTAGTAGCGAGGTACTACCTTGAACTAGTCTTCCCTTTGTACTTGTAGCAACATGCGGTGCGGCGATGAGGAGCCGAGACAGAGCACGTTCACTGTGACGACTTTGCTCTCATGTGGAGAGATCGATCCAGCCTCCATGCATGCATATGTATAGGCGTCTTAGCACCAGGCGAGGACCATGCACGACTCATTTCCTTGGAACTCGCCGTTCGAGTGATCTGATTTCCTGATGATCACACCTGCATGCAGGTACTTGTCGAACGTGAGCACCGCATCGCATCTGGTGGACGGTCGAGTACTGTCTCCGGTGGTTCAACCTATCAACAACTGATAGAGGAGCCAGCTGCAACCAAAAGTATATATCCTGGAGCCGGAGTCGGTCCAGGACCAGAGAAAAGATATGTACGTGCTACAGAACCGTCAATAATTCAGAGACAGTCACGCTGTGGCTGTGCCTAGCTAGGGCGGCTAGAGTTGTGACCGGGCCACATCACATGCATATGCTGATATGCATGCATAAGCAAACAACACGGACGTACGTGCGATCGAACTCATCGATGTCTCGACTTTGCTAGCTCTCCATCGTACTTAACCCGGCCAGACGGCCACTGCTCGCGTTCTGTACTGGAGAGTAGCACCAGTTAGGTCACCGAGCTACTGTTGGGCTCGCTGTAGCATGCTCGCTTGTTGGCCTGCTCCGTCCGTGCGTGCGCTAGACAGCAAAGCATTCGATGCGAAGCTGACCCTGATGTGTCCCGTTCTACTGTGTGCTCACAGTGGCAACCACAAGCTGGCAAGCACGGCAATGGAAAGGCTACCCGGCGTGAATCGGGTCGACGATCGACCACACCTTGTGGTTGCGGCGTGTCTGGTTCGCGGAGAACAGTTTCATTGTCGCGTGAACCGTGATTGCAGAAAATTTTGGACGCTGCTCCGGCGATCGATGTCACCAAAAGTCCGAAACCCAGTTCTGGCTGCCGCGGTGCCGACCTATCGAATGGTGGCATCGGTCGGTGGTGATAAAAGAAAAAAAATTCTATTGGACCCGGTCCACGGAATCACCAGTGTGGACCAAATCCAACAGACAACACGTGGTCTTCAGAGAAAAATGGGTACGCGAATTTGAGGAAAAAATAAATCTGGGCTGCCACGTGTCAACCGAGCAGGATGGTTCATGCCTAAAATTCTGTGGACTGGGTCCGATAGAATTTCACTACAGGATGCGCCGGCTAGGCCGACGGCTAAAAGCCCTTGGCGTAGACAGCTAGACCGTTGGCCTACGCTACGTCGAGGGCTGCCGTCGGCGTAGCCTCCTCGGCGAACCTCTCCCTCGGCGGAGCAAAAAAAGCCGTCGGCGTATGGTCTAGCCCTCGGCGTAAGCTTTGCCGACGGTCGTCGCAGGCCCCTCGGCGTAGTAGCCGTCGGCGAAAGGCGAGCCCGCCGTTACACCGGCTGCTAATGGCGCAGTCAGTACGCCGACGGCATGGCCCTCGGCATAGCGTCGGCACATGGCAGACTGTGGGCGCCCTAGGCAGGCAGCTGGGCCGACGGAAGCGGCCCTCGGCGTAGGCCTAGGCATACGCCGACGGTTAGGCCCTCGGCATAGCTGTAGCACGTGGCAGGCGCTGGCCGTGCCAGGCAGACAGCTACGCCGACGGTTAGGCCCTCGGCGTATCGTGTACCATTTGGCACAGAGGAGGCACTACGCCGACGGCATGGCCCTCGGCATAGGCCCAGCCCAGAATTTTTTTTCCCTGTTTCGCTGCAGTTTTATTTCTTGCAATATTATTCACAGCAATATTGAACATGTATTTCACAAAAAATCAAACAAAATCACATCATTCATACATGTATCAAACAAGATCACATCATTCAAACATGTATCAACATGATCACATCATTCATACATGTATCAACATGATCACATCATTCATACATGTATCAACATCGTCACACATGCATAGACAATAAAACCCTGCAACTCTGGAGGAGACGGGGTGTACCCGAGATCTCCCCTGGTGAAAAGAGGCGACCTTCGGCGACGGTGGCGTCCAGTAGAAGCAGCAGAAGAACCATCTCGCGAGGTAGTAGGAGAAGTGCCGGGTGAGTATTGGGAGAACCACCAGCAGAATGCCCAGGAGAAGGACCATTGTCATGAAGCGGTGTGATCTGACGTCTATCCGGCGAGGCATGGCTAAAGTGCTGGTTCCCAGAAGCTCCCGTTCCCTACATGTTGCCTACATGTTAGCAACTTGCGAGGCAAAGTAAAGCGATAACCAGTGGGCTAGCAAAGAATTTACCGGTGTCGATGCGTAGTATGTCCTAGCGAAACTGTCCCTCGATGGCATGCATGGCGGCTGCCCCGGCATGGGAGGCACAGGCCCTAAATCCGTATTCTGTCCAGTTTGAATATTAATCAACATCGCCTGCAAGATATTTTAGATGTCAGGCCGTAATACAACAAACTAGGAGAAATGGGACTTGTATCTTTTGTAAAAATAAATGTTCAAACTTACATTTATGTATTGCATGTAGATCGCATTCGCCTCCTGATACTGCCGAAAGGCCACCTGATTTTCATCATGAGCGGCATCGTAGGCCGCCTCGAACTCAGGCTACAATTTCAAATACAAGGAATGTCGTCAGCAGTTAGCCATGCAAAAACAAAATTCATAAAGATGATGAAAATGAGTAAAACTTACATCATCTCTGGAGGTGGATCGACGAGGCTGGCTACGAGGCGGGATAAGGGGGCCGTCGGCGGGGTGGGTAGCCTTGAGACGCGTGAAGCTCGTGGTGAGGGTAGGCTTGACCTTCTTATTCAGAATCTTGAGACGTCCATGCTGCAATCCGTGCCTCGACAGGACCAATGACTCCTCGTCGATCTCCGCGTGAATGGGGTCATCCACATGGGGGTGACGAGCCTTCACCATCGTGCTGTAGTCCGCCAAGTTGTTCTTGTAGGGGTTCGTAGCATGGAAAACAAAAATTTTCTATCGCATACAAACAAACAAGCCAAGATCTATCTACTAGATTGCAGCAACGAGTCGATGGAATAACTCACCCTCGAAGATTCCAAAGTGTTTAACGAGAGCAGATTCTCGTGGGTGATGTAGTCGTACTCTTTCCGATCTCAAGATCGCGTAGACGATCCTTCCGGCGCCACGTTCCGGCAGCGCTCCCGTAGTCGGTCACACGTTCGGTACTCGACGAAGACCTTCCTCTCCCTTGTTCCAGCAGGCAGCGGAGGTTGTAGCACTCTCCTCGCGATTCCGGCAGCACAACGGTGTGGTACCGGAGGTAGAGGGGAAATCCCGCAGGGCTTCGCCTTAAGCCGGTGCGAGTATGGTGGAGCTTATGAGAGAGGCTATTAGTGGTCTAGTAATTAGACACACCAATTAGAAGGCTCTAAACCAATTAGAAGGCTCTAAACCGAAATAGCTCTAAACCGGGGTTTAGGTCTAGGGTTTAGTTTAGAGGATAGGAACTAGTGTGTACTAGGAGGGAGCCCTGCCCCTCCTTATATAGGTGGGAGGGGCTGGCCGGCCAAGGGGAGGGAGGGGAGTCCCTCCCAAACTCGGCTTGGTGGGGCGCCGGCTTGGGGAGGAGGACTCCCTCCCCAACTCGGTTTCCTCCTCTCCTCCCACTTCCCAAAATTGCCGTTTGACTTTCAAACTGGCCGTTTGACTTTTCAATTTAGGTTTTAAATAAATCCTTTATTTTGGGCAGCGAAGACACCTAGTACATGATGCAATCATTCCAACTCATAATGACACATTCATGTACCCTTCCCCCTCCGGAGTGCCGGACATTCCGGGACCTTCTAGAATGTTCCCGATGAAAACACCGGAACCATTCCCCAACTCCGAAATGGGACTTTCCTTATATGAATCTTATTCTCCGGACCATTCCGGATCACCTCGTGATATCCCGGATCCCATCCGAGACTCCGAACAACATTCGGTCTCTTTCTCATAATACCATAACTACTCAAACAACGTCGAATCCTTAAGTGTGTCTCCCTACGGTTCGTGAATTATGCGGACATGATCGAGACACTTCTCCGAACAATAACCAATAGAGGAATCTGGAAATTCATATGGCTCCCACATATTTCTACGATTACTTTGCGATCGAATGAACCACTTACATACGATACCAATTTCCCTTTGTCTCACGATATGTTACTTATCCGAGGTTATGATCGTCGGTATCTCTGCATACCTAGTTCAACCTCGTTACTGATAAGTACTCTTTTCTCGTTCCCGTGATATGTGATCCCTTGTGACCCAGTCACATGCTTGCAAGCTAATTGGATGACATTTCACCGAGAGGGCCCAGAGAATATCTATCCGTCATATGGATGGACAAATCCCACTCTTGATCCATGTGTTTCAACCAATACTTTCCGAACACTCAATACCACCTTTATAGCCACCCTGTTACGGTGTGGTGTTTGATGACATCAAAGCATCCATCCGGTAAAGGTGATATGCATGATCTCATGGTCGAAGGAATTAGGTTACTATGTATCAGAAAGCATATAGCAATTGAACTATTGAAATGACTTGATCTTTATGCTACGCTTATCTATAGGAGTATGTCCACCATATCATTCTCCTAACGATATGATCTTGTTGTTGATAACATCTCAATGTTCATGATAGGGAAACCACAATCATCAATCAACCAACAAGCTAGTGAAGTATAGAGGCTATACTAGGGACTTCAAATTAAGTTTACAAATCACACAAGTATTAATGTTTCCTTGTTAATACTATTATAGCATGAATGTAAACATTTATCATAAACACAAAGATATAATAATAACTACATTTATTATTGCCTCTAGGGCATATCTCCAACAGTCTCCCACTTGCACTAGAGTCATCTAATCTAGATTACATGGTAATATACCGAACACCCATGGCAGTTTGGTGTTGGTCATGTTTTGCCCTCGGGAGAGGTTTAGTCAATGGATCCGCCACATTCAGATCTGTGTGTACTTTGCAAATCTTTATATCCCCATCCTGGATATGTTCTCGAATAGCGTGGAAACGCAGCTTGATATGCTTCAGCTTCTTGTGTGACCTTGGTTCTTGCGCATTGGCTATGGCGCCCATGTTATCACAGTAGATAGACATTGGGTCCAGCGCACTAGGAACCACACCCAGCTCTGTAATGAACTCTTTCATCCATATCGCTTCTTGTGAAGCCTCCAAAGCAGCCATGTATTCCGATTCAGTTGAAGATCTCGCCACAACGCTTTGCTTTGCACTCCTCCAGCTAACTGCTGCACCATTCAAAATAAATACGTATCCAGATTGTGATTTAGAATCATCCGGATCAGTGTTCCAACTAGCATCGGTGTAACCATTAACAACGAGCTGTTCATCACCTCCATAAGAAAGAACCATATCCTTAGTTCTTCTCAAGTACTTAAGGATGTTTTTGACCGATGTCCAATGATCCACTCCTGGATTACTTTGATATCTGCTAGTTAAACTAACAGCATATGCAATGTCGGGTCTAGTACATAGCATGGCATACATTAGAGATCCTATGGCTGATGCATAGGGAGTCTTACTCATCCTTTCTCTATCTTCTGCCGATGTCGGACTTTGAGTTTTACTCAAGGTCGTATTGGGCAACATGGGCAAGAACCCTTTCTTGCTTTCTTCCATTCCAAACCTCTTTAGAACTTTGTCCAAATATGTACTCTGTGACAATGATATTTGGCGTTTCGATCTATCTCTATAAATCTTTATGCCTAATATGTAAGCTGCTTCGCCAAGATCCTTCATTGAAAAACTATTATTCAAATATTCCTTGACACTATTAAGAAGGTCTACATCATTCCCAATCAACAATATGTCATCCACATACAGTATTAAGAATGCTATAGAGCTCCCACTCACTTTCTTGTAAATACAAGCTTCTCCATAAGTTTGTATAAAACCAAAATTTTTGATTACCTTATCAAAACGTTGATTCCAACTTCGGGATGCTTGCTTCAATCCATAGATGGACCGTTGAAGCTTGCATACCTTGTTAGCGTCTTTAGGATCGACAAAACCTTTGGGTTGCATCATATACAACTCTTCATCAATGTCTCCATTGAGGAATGCTGTTTTGACATCCATCTGCCATATCTCATAATCGTAATATGCAGCGATTGCTAACATAATCCTCACAGACTTTAGCTTCGCTACTGGTGAGAAAGTCTCATCGTAGTCAACTCCTTGAATTTGTCGAAACCCTTTTGCGACAAGTCGAGCTTTATAGACAGTAACATTACCATCAGCATCTGTTTTCTTCTTGAAAATTCATTTGTTCTCGACAGCCTTCCGGCCATCCGGTAAGTCCACCAAAGTCCATACTTGGTTTTCGTACATGGATCCAATCTCGGATTTCATGGCTTCTTGCCATTTATTGGAATCTGGGCTCATCATCGCTTCCTCATATGTCTCGGGGTCATCGGTGTTGTCCACCAACATGACATTCATAACGGAATCATACCAATCTGGAGTGGTACGAGTTCTCGTTGACCTGCGAGGTTCTGTAGCAACTTCGACCGAAGTTTCATGATCAACATCATTAGCTTCCTCTCTAATTGGTGCAGGCACCACAGGAACTTCTTCCGGTGCTGCGCTACTCGCAATTTCGAGAGAAGGTTCGACAACCTCGTCGAGTTCTACTTTCCTTCCAGTCACTTCTTTCGAGAGAAATTCCTTCTCTAGAAAGGATCCATTCTTAGCAACGAAGATTTTGCCTTCGGATCTATGATAGAAGGTATACCCAATAGTTTCCTTCGGGTATCCTATGAAGACGCATTTTTCCGCTTTGGGTTCAAGCTTGTCCGGCTGTAACTTCTTTACATAGGCTTCGCATCCCCAAACTTTAAGGAACGACAATTTAGGTTTCTTCCCAAACCATAATTCATACGGTGTCGTTTCAACGGATTTAGACGGTGCCCTATTTAAAGTGAATGCGGCTGTTTCTAATGCATAACCCCAAAATGATAGCGGTAAATCTGTAAGTGACATCATAGAACGAACCATATCTAAGAGAGTTCGATTACGACGTTCGGACACACCATTACGCTGTGGTGTTCCCGGCGGTGTCAACTGCGAAAGTATTCCGCATTTCTTCAAATGCTCGCCAAACTCGTAACTTAGATATTCACCTCCACGATCAGAACGTAGAAATTTAATCTTCTTGTTACGTTGATTCTCTACCTCACTTTGAAATTCCTTAAACTTCTCGAAAGTTTCGGACTTATGTTTCATGAAATAGATATACCCATATCTACTCAAGTCATCCGTGAAGGTAAGAACATAACGATAACCACTGCGCGATGCTACACTCATTGGACCACACACATCGGTATGTATGATTTCCAATAAGTCCGTAGCTCGCTCCATCATACCAGAAAACGGAGTCTTAGTCATTTTACCCATCAGACATGCTTCGCATCTTTCAAGTGATTCAAAATCAAGTGATTCAAGAAGTCCATCGGAATGGAGTTTCTTCATACGCTTCACTCCAATGTGACCAAGACGACAGTGCCACATATAGGTCGAGTTATCGCTTGATTTCAATCGTTTAGCTTCAATGTTATTAATATGTGTATTTCTACTATCGAGATTCAATAAGAATAGACCATCTATCAAAGGTGCATGTGCATAAAACATATTACTCATATAAATCGAACAACCATTATTCTCGGATTTAAACAAGTAACCGTCTCGCAATAAACAAGATCCCGATATAATGTTCATGCTCAACGCAGGCACCAAATAACAATTATTTAAGTATAAAACTAATCCCGATGGTAGATGAAGAGGTAGCGTGCCGACCGCGATCACATCAACCTTTGATCCGTTTCCTACGCGCATCGTCACCTCGTTCTTCGCTAGCTTTCGTTTATTCTGCAGCTCCTGTTTCGAGTTACAAATATGAGCAACCGAACCAGTATCAAATACCCAGGCACTACTACGAATACTAGTGAGATACACATCAATAACATGTATATCAGATATACCTTTCTTCTTGATGTTGCCGTTCTTCAAATCCGCCAAGTACTTTGGGCAATTCCGCTTCCAGTGACCTTCTCCCTTGCAGTAAAAGCACTCAGTATCAGGCTTGGGTCCAGCCTTGGTCCTCTTCGTCGGCATGGTAACTTTCTTACCACCCTTCTTGAAGTGTCCCCTTTGCTTAGACTTGCCTTTCTTGAATTTGGTGGTCTTATTGACCATCAACACTTGGTGCTCTTTCTTGATCTCCACTTCTGCAGATTTTAACATAGCAAATAGTTCTGGCAACTCTTTGTTCATGTTCTGCATGTTGTAGTTCATCACAAAGTTCTTGTAACTTGGTGGTAGTGATTGGAGGATGCGGTAAACCCCCAAAGTATTAGGAATCACTATACCCAAGCTTTGAAGTTTGTTTGCGTGCCCAGACATCTTAAGCACGTGCTCACTGACGGAGCTGCCCTCTTCCATCTTGCAGTTAAAGAACTTTTCAGAAGCTTCATAACTTTCAATTGCCGCATGAGTCTCAAAAATTAATTTGAGATCCTCGACAATATCATATGGGTCTGACTCTTCAAACCTTTTCTGAAGCTCCGATTCTAAACCATACAAGATAGCACACTGAACTATGGAGTACTGATTCTTCCGAGCGAGGTAAACATTCTTTACTTCATCGGGAGCATCAGCTGCAGGTGGGTCACCTAGCGGTGCATCCAGCACATAGGTCAAATTACCAGCTGTGAGGACAATCCTCAAATTGCGGAACCAATCCGTGAAGTTGCTTCCATTGTTTTTCAACTTTTCTTTCTCTAGGAACGCATTAAAATTGATGGTAGGGGCTGCCATTGATCTACAACATATTTGCAATAGTTTAGACTAAGTTTATGACAAATTGAGTTCAAATTAATTAATGAATTAAACTAGGTGAACTCCCACTCAAAACAACATCCCTCACATTGTTTTAGTGATCACATGAACCAAATCCACTACATCAACTCCGATCATCACGAGAGTTGATATGGTTTCAATGGCGAACAATCGACATGTTCATCATATCTGCTATATGATTCATGCTTTACCTTTCGGCGATCCGTGTTCCTGAGGCCATGTCTGTACATGCTAGTCTCGTCAAGATCAAACCTTAGCTACCGCATAAGCAAATCTGGCTTGCTTACGTTGTATTCACCCGCGGAATCAAAGACACCCGATCATCACGTGGTGCTTCGAAGCAACAAGCTTTGGCAACGGTGCATACTAAGGGTGAACACTTTAGAACTTGAAATTTATGTGCATGAGGGATCATCTTATAATGCTACCGTCGTCTACTAAGCAATACAAGATGCATAAAGGATTAACATCACATGCAATTCATAATATGTGATATGATATGGCCTTTTTTCTTTGTGCTTCCGATCTCCATCTTCAAGCACGAACATGATCTCCATCATCACCGGCATAGCATCAAGGTCAATGACGCTTCTTCATGGTTGTCGTCCACCAGCTTCAACTATTACAACTATTTTGAATAGACACGCAGGTCTTAACAGAAATTAAAGACAACCATATGGCTCCTGCCGGTTGCCAACTTACAATAAGGAACATTGCATACATCAAATATAATCACAATCATGGCCATATCACATCACTGCACACCCCTGCAAAACAAAGTTAGACGCTTCTACTTTCTTTGCATATTTTACGTGGTTTGGGGCTTTCCATAAGTGTCGTTCTAACCTACGAACAAGAACCACAACATTGATACTAGCATTGTTGATTACCCGTTGTAAATTGGATCTTTACTATGCTAGGAGAAACAGGCACCCGCAAAGCCACTTATGCAATACAAGTTGCATGTCAAGCGTGGAGCAAGTCTCATGAACGATGTCATGTAAGGTTAGCCCGGGCCGCTTCATCCCAACATACCGCAAGATGCAAAGTACACGCAAAGCAATCTACAATAAAAGCATCAACGCCCACAATGACCATTGTGTTCTACTCGTGCAACAGATCTACATATAGACACGGCTCTGATACCACTGTAGGGGTTCGTAGCATGGAAAACAAAAATTTTCTATCGCATACAAACAAACAAGCCAAGATCTATCTACTAGATTGCAGCAACGAGTCGATGGAATAACTCACCCTCGAAGATTCCAAAGTGTTTAACGAGAGCAGATTCTCGTGGGTGATGTAGTCGTACTCTTTCCGATCTCAAGATCGCGTAGACGATCCTTCCGGCGCCACGTTCTGGCAGCGCTCCCGTAGTCGGTCACACGTTCGGTACTCGACGAAGACCTTCCTCTCCCTTGTTCCAGCAGGCAGCGGAGGTTGTAGCACTCTCCTCGCGATTCCGGCAGCACAACGGTGTGGTACCGGAGGTAGAGGGGAAATCCCGCAGGGCTTCGCCTTAAGCCGGTGCGAGTATGGTGGAGCTTATGAGAGAGGCTATTAGTGGTCTAGTAATTAGACACACCAATTAGAAGGCTCTAAACCAATTAGAAGGCTCTAAACCGAAATAGCTCTAAACCGGGGTTTAGGTCTAGGGTTTGGTTTAGAGGATAGGAACTAGTGTGTACTAGGAGGGAGCCCTGCCCCTCCTTATATAGGTGGGAGGGGCTGGCCGGCCAAGGGGAGGGAGGGGAGTCCCTCCCAAACTCGGCTTGGTGGGGCGCCGGCTTGGGGAGGAGGACTCCCTCCCCAACTCGGTTTCCTCCTCTCCTCCCACTTCCCAAAATTGCCGTTTGACTTTCAAACTGGCCGTTTGACTTTTCAATTTAGGTTTTAAATAAATCCTTTATTTTGGGCAGCGAAGACACCTAGTACATGATGCAATCATTCCAACTCATAATGACACATTCATGTACCCTTCCCCCTCCGGAGTGCCGGACATTCCGGGACCTTCTAGAATGTTCCCGATGAAAACACCGGAACCATTCCCCAACTCCGAAATGGGACTTTCCTTATATGAATCTTATTCTCCGGACCATTCCGGATCACCTCGTGATATCCCGGATCCCATCCGAGACTCCGAACAACATTCGGTCTCTTTCTCATAATACCATAACTACTCAAACAACGTCGAATCCTTAAGTGTGTCTCCCTACGGTTCGTGAATTATGCGGACATGATCGAGACACTTCTCCGAACAATAACCAATAGAGGAATCTGGAAATTCATATGGCTCCCACATATTTCTACGATTACTTTGCGATCGAATGAACCACTTACATACGATACCAATTTCCCTTTGTCTCACGATATGTTACTTATCCGAGGTTATGATCGTCGGTATCTCTGCATACCTAGTTCAACCTCGTTACTGATAAGTACTCTTTTCTCGTTCCCGTGATATGTGATCCCTTGTGACCCAGTCACATGCTTGCAAGCTAATTGGATGACATTTCACCGAGAGGGCCCAGAGAATATCTATCCGTCATATGGATGGACAAATCCCACTCTTGATCCATGTGTTTCAACCAATACTTTCCGAACACTCAATACCACCTTTATAGCCACCCTGTTACGGTGTGGTGTTTGATGACATCAAAGCATCCATCCGGTAAAGGTGATATGCATGATCTCATGGTCGAAGGAATTAGGTTACTATGTATCAGAAAGCATATAGCAATTGAACTATTGAAATGACTTGATCTTTATGCTACGCTTATCTATAGGAGTATGTCCACCATATCATTCTCCTAACGATATGATCTTGTTGTTGATAACATCTCAATGTTCATGATAGGGAAACCACAATCATCAATCAACCAACAAGCTAGTGAAGTATAGAGGCTATACTAGGGACTTCAAATTAAGTTTACAAATCACACAAGTATTAATGTTTCCTTGTTAATACTATTATAGCATGAATGTAAACATTTATCATAAACACAAAGATATAATAATAACTACATTTATTATTGCCTCTAGGGCATATCTCCAACAGTTCTGGGCAGTGCCGTAGTACTCGGGTAACGAGGGCTGAGGCTGCGAGGTATCGGGCATCTTTCGCCGCATCATCTCATAGACGGCGACGTCATGAATCACCTCCCCGGGTTGTGCCACGGCCACCTGCATCGCGGAAAGAAATATTATGAATATGAAGTACGAACATGACGAGAAATAAATGCAGGTCGTTCCATGTATATACATACCACCTTCCCCTTGAAGCGGTCAAAGTTGCGGTTTCCCGCGCAGTGTGTTCCACCATCGCCTCGGTTCTCCGTGTTCCGCCTCGACAAGGCTGCAAACTCTTCGTCTTCACTGAGCCACCTCGTCCTAACCAGCTCCTCCCATGCGAGTCGATGCGGCTCAGCCCAATCGGGGACAACCTGAAAATGCAATACTCAACTCCAGACAATGCAATGGCAACTTAGCAGCAATGTAGAATCTCATTGACATTTTACTAACCGACATGTACTCTTATGGCGTCATCGAGTACTCAGGATTAGACTTCTTACCGACAATGTCTTCCTTCCTGATCCTCACGCCCCTGTCGTCCCAGAAGTAACTAGCGGCCGTGACCTTCTGGTTGTACCACACCTGGGGTGTCAACTTCACACAAACCCCAAGCAAAGTCCTGTCCGCCTTCTCCTGGTCCTCCTCAGCCACACGATAAAAGCACTTCAATCATGCATAAAAACAATTGTAAGAGTCATGAGTTAGCACGGTGGGGTCATCAAGTATTAACTCGAGAAATATGCCTTACCCAAAACTTGGTGATGACAGCATTAGCAGCTGTCGGAAATCCCGGGACACGAGTAGTCTGGTAGTCCGCCCAAGTAGTAGCTAGCCTCCTGACACCATCGGGGGAAATGTGATAGCCCGGCCAGAACTTCCTAATCAGAGCTCCAACCAGGCTGTTAGGAAGGCGAGACTTGGTCCCCGGAGGAAATGTCCAATTGCTGCACAATAATAAACATTAGTACACATGCCAAATTATTTATGACCAATATGAAATTACATGTTTTAAATTGCAAAATTAGTACACTTACTCAAGGCCATCTGGAATAATAAGGGCTTTCGCCTCCTGGGTCCTAGGCTCTAACCTCTCCTCAGGGACTCCCGATTCCCCATGATTCCGCAATTTCTTCGGCGACACCAACTCGTAGCTAGTGTCAGCCTCCGCCTCTGCCTCGTCTCTAGACTCCGTCTCGGTCTCCGCCTCCCTCTCGGTCTCTAGCTCCGCCTCGTCCCCAAAAGGCTGCTCTGTCAGGAAGAACTCAGGAGCCATGTCGCCAGAAGCGGAGGGTGGTGGGTCAAAGTCCACGCCTCCTTCCCTGCCACCTCGTCCTCGTCCTCCTCCTCGACCTCGACCTCGACCTCGTCCTCCTCCCGCACCAGCAAGATCGGGGTAACGCGGATTGGGATTTGGCTGTCTCCCACTCCGTGTAGCTTTTTTCTTGCGATGTTTCAGCGCATTAAGCAAGGACGAAGAGCTTCCCTTGCCGCTACTCATATTTTTCAATCACCTGCATTGAATAAGAGAAAACAGTTAAGCACAAAGACATAATAAAATGTATACACAAAGCATAAAGGCATAATGCAATTAAGAAAACAATTAAGCACAAAGACATAATAAATACTCATTATCATTCTGATTCTCATTCCCATTCTCATTCTCACTATCACTATCACTATCACTATCACTATCTTTTGAGTAGAAAGCTGGATTCTCATCGAAGGGTGGAGGCTCATCATCGTTGTCATTCTCTGTATGAAACTTCTCGAGCATATCTATATCATGTAGATTCACCACTGACTCACCCCGAGTTTCTGCATCGTTCCCAAGGTCCTCAAGATCAACCGGTTCTAAATCAAAGTGCCCGACATCCTCTTGCTCTTGATAAAAAATTCCCTCGTACGTTACATGGTTAATGTTGTTGTAATCATCCTCAGAGGGAATCGGTAGGTTACCATGTGGCGATACTTGGAACACGACTTCTCAGCCCTGGAGTTCCGCTTTCTGGCATGGGTAGGGCAAATAATAAACTTGGTTGGCTTGGTGAGCAACAACAAAGGCGTCGGCTCCGCTATAGGTGGTTGAAGGCCTAACTTCAACTAACCCAATGGAAGGGGTACTTATCAATCCACCCCTTGGGTCGAACCAGTGGCACTTGAACACAACAATATTGAGTTGTACGTTCGTATGATTGAAGGTCAGTTCGTATACATTCTCTAACCTTCCGTAGTAATCAAGGGAATCGGCTCCTCTGGTGAAGACCCCAGTATTTACCTTTTTGCATTCGGTCGCCCCTTCTGGTGCGTCTCTGTATGGAAGCGAAACCCATTCACATCATACTTCTCATACTTCATGACGTCACGGTTACAACCTTGGGAAACACATTTCAGCTCATCTGACATCTCAACGTTGGGATCAGCTCCCTACAGGTTTGTTCCGTTCATTAGTTACGTGGAATAAGAGGGACAAGTCACATATTGCAAGGTAAGAGGGACAAGTTAGAAATTACTTTTTCCATGAACTAGGACACAAAGTTTTTTTATTTCCAGGAGCACCCTCTTTCAATAGAGTGTCCAACTCCATGGGAGAGGGATCCGTCGGTCCCGACCACTGTTCATCCGTGAAGTCGCTAAGGAGAAAATAAGCATTAGACCGAGTTACTAGCTGCATAGAGCATTAGACCGAGAAAATAAGAACTTGTTTACCATTTTACCTAATGAAATCGACCACTTCCTTCATGTTCATAAGCACATAGAGCATTATGCAATCCTTCTCTTCCTTCGGCAAGCTATATTTTAGTCCTTTACCGGCCTTGCCACCGGGAAATTGGAATAGTTCGAGATTGGGGTCATTCTTGGGCAGGTCGACATTGTAACGAGAGACCGGGTTATGCATAGTGGGAACATCATCGGGCCAGTAGGTTGTCGCGGCGTCTGCCATCTCCCGAAGGCATGTTGCTTCAGCTATGCATGCTTCAATCTTGGCTTTGTTTCCAGTTATCTTTCGAATATACTTAAACTCTCTCTCTCAATACAAAACTGCCAACGAAATTGCACCGGGCCCCCCAAGAGTGCCTCGTTTGTGAGGTGCACAATGAGATGTGCCATCGGAGTAAAGAAGCCTGGCGGAAAGATCATCTCCAAATTGCATAGCAACTCCGGCACCTGAACTTGCAGCTTCTCAATAACCAGAGGACATATCTGCTTAGCACAGAGCGTGTGGAAGAAATGGCTCAACTCCGCAAGCACTCGCCAGACTTTCTCGGGGAGATACCCTCGAACCATCACTGGCATCAGCCGCGCAATCCATATATGATAGTCGTGACTCTTGAGCCGGGTGACTTGTCTTGTCGAAATATTGACTCCCTTACTTATATTCGAACAATAACCATCAGGGAACATCACGACATATTTGAGCCACCTGAATGACTCCTTATTTTGGACATTATTAAGGCAGTAGTAGGCATGCGGCTTGAACCAATTCTTTCGACGGACAGTAGGAGGCTGCATGTGTAATCTCTTCCTATCACAAAGCTTCTCAACATCGACTCTAGCCTTGACATTATCCTTTGACTTTCCAGGAATGTTCAGTACTGTGTGAAAAAGGGACTCCCCGACATTCTTTTCGATGTGCATCACATCGATGTTATGGGGAGGTTCAAGGTCCTTGTAATACACAAGATTCGTTAAGGCTGCCACATGAGTCCAGTTGTGCGTTACACCATATCCCGCAAATAGATGGCCAGTTCCTGGCGCCGCAGGCACGAGAGCACGTAGCTCGGCATCAACAACTGAACCATCGAACTTTGGTACCTCTTTTACTTCATGCACAACTTTGCCCTTCTTGAAGTTCTTCTTGTCTTCTCTGAACGGATGCTTTCTTTTGAGGTATTGTCGATTCGTGCCAAACGCAACATACTTGCGACCCGACTTTAGCCAAAGAAACTCAAGTCGGTGCCTGCACACTGGGCATGGCCACTTACCAGTTGTACACCATCCGCACATTAGGGCGTACCCGGGCATGTCATGCATGGTATACTGCAACCAAACTTTCATCAAGAAGTTTCTCTTTGATGCTCGGTCGTATGTCAACGTCCCGTGTATCCAGGAGTGGTTCAAATCATCCACAATTGGTTGCATGTAGACACTCAAATTTTCCCCCGGGTACTCGGGCCCTGGAATGATCAACGACAGAAACATGGTCTTCCGTTGCATTAATACTCCCGGGGGGAGATTGAGCGGAATAACAAACACCGGCCAGCAGCTGTACGAGGCCGTCGACAAACCATATGGGTTGAAGCCATCTGTTGCTATCGCAATTCTGACATTCCGAGCCTCTTCTGCCCACCGGGGGTATTTGTCATCGAAGTTCTTCCATGCCTTACCATCAGACGGATGTCCCATCTTCTTCTGTCGTGCTCGTCCTCATATCTCTTCCCCTTCTTGTGCCACGTCATCTGTTTGGCAGTCTCCTCGCTCAAGTAAAGCCGCTGGATTCTTTTTATGAATGGGAGATACCGAAGAATCTTTAGAGCGACATTCGACTGCCTCATCTGACCATCCTTTCCCTTTACCTCATCATACCTAGAGGCCCCACAAATGGAGCAGTACTTGTCATTCGCAAACTGTTTCCAAAACAAAAGGCAACCTTTTGGACAACAATCTATCTTTTCATAATCCATGTTCAGCTCCTTCATGAGTTTCTTCGTTTCGTAAAAGGTTTTAGGCAGGCAATGCCCTTCGGGCAACATGTTACCACATGCTCTCAGATTAGCTTCAAAGTGAGAACGGGTGGCGGAGTACTGGCACTTGTCGGCTAGACACTAAGAGATGGCATCGAGCTGAGAAATCTTTGCACCCTCGTACAGAGGCCTCTTAGCCGCGGCCATCATATCAAGGAAGGCCTTCGCGGTTGGCTCTGGTTCCTCTGGTTCTAGCGGTTCCTCTGGTTCTGGTGGTTCCTCCCGTCGAGGTGGCGAATTCGGCTGGTCAGTATCAATGAGATCATCTAGAAAGTTTCTAATCCCATCGTGCTCATTGCCATTGAGTCGCTGACGCATCACCTCACCCCTGTCACGTTCGTACCGAGCAAAGTCGACTTGCGTGACATAGTTAGACATGTACCCATATTGCAGAAGGTGTTTATACATGTCATCCTTTCCCTAACGATGACGCTTAGTGCAATGAGCGCAGGGAAAAAGTGCCCGAACCATTGCCTTCGAACCACGCGCTAACTCATTCACTAACAAATGAGTGTTCCGGACCCAATCGTCTGTTTTATTAGTCGCACTAATACGGCCACTGTACATCCACCCATTATCAGCCATCCTCTTTTGCTTTGTTGGGAGCCAAACAACAAATATAACATTTTATATCAAACAGGAGATTAAATGCTTCATATTTTTACGCATTCATCAACCTACATGTCTAATAGGAAAAGAGGGTCCTAACCAGCCGCCGGATCCGTAGATTGGGTAAGTTCTCCCTGGCTCTACCCCGATCCGAGCAGAATTTTGGCAGCACCTCCCTGCTGCTCTCCCGATACACGTCTCGACAAAAAGCCAAGAGGATGTGCATCCGGAGAACAACGAGGAGGCGTCACCGAAATCCTGTCTCGAATCAAGGTAGAGCCAGGGAGAACCATTCCCAACTACGAATCCGCCGATTGCCCGATAAAAGCCGTATGCGTTATGGTTCAAAATATGCGAGACCACTAATGCATATTAAGTCACGTAACGCTTACGGTCGGGATGACGCCTAGGTGACGCGACAGACTTGGTGATCTAGACACGAAAATAAACCTAGGTACAAGAGAGGCGAACGGATTCTCGCCCTCGAAGCGTGATCAAATTGTCGAAGATGATCCGGGACCCTGCCATCGAAACACCCCCCCTCACCCTCCGGTAACTACAAAAAACATGAACAAATGGTTAAATATGCAACATCTATTTAGCAAATTTCATCTATTTTAGCCAAGTGTAGGATTTAGCTCTAATCTTTAAAATTCTCGATGTACCTGCGAGAGACCGGAGCTCCGGCGATGGCTCGACGGAGGGACGGGACAGGGAGGGGGGCGATGCAGCGAGGCGGCTGCTGCGCGGGGGAGGCGGCGTAGGGAGGGGGCGAGCTCATGGAGGAGGAGGGGCGAGCTCCGGGACTAGGAGGGGCGGCGGCCGCGAGCTTGGGGAGGAGGAGGGGCTCTAGGAGGAGCTCCGGGAGGAGGGGCTCGAGAAGGAGGAGGGGCTCGGGGAGGAGGGGCTCGGGGAGGAGGGGCGGCGGCAGGGTCGGGAGGAGGAGGGGTGGCGGCGGGGTCGGGAGGAGGAGGGGCGGCGGCGGTGGCGGGGTCGGGAGGAGGAGGGGTGGCGGCGGCGGGGGGGGTCGGGAGGAGGAGGGGTGGCGGCGGCGGGGGGTCGGGAGGAGGAGGAGGAGCTCGGGGAGGCGGCGGGGCTCGGGGAGGAGGGGCGGCGGCGGGGTCGGAGGAGGAGGGGTGGCGGCGGGGTCGGGAGGAGGAGAGGCGGCGGCAGCGACGGGGTCGGGAGGAGGAGGGGTGGCGGCGGCGGCGGGGGACGGGAGGAGGAGCTCGGGGAGGAGGAGGGGCTCGGGGAGGAGGGGCGGCGGCGGGGTCGGGAGGAGGAGGGGTGGCGGCGGGGTCGGGCTCGGGGAGCAGCGGTTGGTGGCGGCGGGGTCGGGGAGCAGCGGCTGGTGGCGAATTGCGGACAGGTCGGGGGTGAGTGGTCCAGGTGGGCCGCGGGCAAAAAATGGGACAATGCTACGCCGACAGCCAGGACACGCCGAGGGCTGCCGTCGGCGTAGCTATGTTTTTTTTTAATTTTCTAGTATTAGTATATACTTTATACTTTTTTATATTATTACTATACTATATTATATTATTACTATATTATTACTATATACTTTTTTATATTCTAGCCCCCTAGACGTTTTTTTTAATTTTCTAGTATTAGTATATACTTTATACTTTTTTATATTCTACCCCCTAGACGTTCCTCTGACAAGGGTAGCCCGGCGTAGATCTCTCTTGTTTTGTGTTTGTTTAGCTCATATGATTATCTAAAACCATGTTGGTTCACAAGATGCGGCAGTATCCTACCCGGTTTCACTGGAACGGGGAGTTTCCCCTTATATAAGTCCAGAACCTTCCCTTTTAGGTTACAGCGCATGCATGCGAAGGGGGACACATTCATGCAACCCGGGGACTAGGTTTTGCATGTTTCAACACAACACCACACCTCCATGCATGTGCAAGGGCCACATGCAAGTTCTTGAGGGTTTCCTATGACCCGGAGCGCGGTTTGCCGCGGAACCCTGATCTGTGGGCCGCGGATCGTCTACCGCCCTAGACGTTCCTCTGACAGGGGTAGCCCGGCGTAGCTCTCTCTTGTTTTGTGTTTGTTTAGCTCATATGATGATGTAAAACCATGTTGGTTCACAAGATGCGGCAGTATCCTACCCGGTTTCACTGGAACGGGGAGTTTCCCCTTATATAAGTCCAGAACCTTCCCTTTTAGGTTACAGCGCATGCATGCGAAGGAGGACACATTCATGCAACCCGGGGACTAGGTTTTGCATGTTTCAACACAACACCACACCTCCATCCATGTGCAAGGGCCACATGCAAGTTCTTGAGGGTTTCCTAGGACCCGGAGTGCGGTTTGCCGCGGAACCCTGATCTGTGGGCCTCGGATCGTCTACCCCCCTATACGTTCCTCTGACAGGGGTAGCCCGGCGTAGCTCTCTCTTGTTTTGTGTTATTTAGGTCATATGATGATGTAAAACCATGTTGGTTCACAAGGTGCGGCAGTATCCTACTCGGTTTCACCGGAACAGGGAGTTTCCCCCTTATATAAGTCCAGAACCTTCCCTTTTAGGTTACAGCGCATGCATGCGAAGGGGGACACATTCATGCAACCCGGGGACTAGGTTTTGCATGTTTCAACACAACACCACACCTCCATGCATGTGCAAGGGCCACATGCAAGTTCTTGAGGGTTTCCTATGACCCGGAGCGCGGTTTGCCGCGGAACCCTGATCTGTGGGCCGCGGATCGTCTACCCCCCTATACGTTCCTCTGACAGGGGTAGCCCGGCGTAGCTCTCTCTTGTTTTGTGTTTGTTTAGGTCATATGATGATGTAAAACCATGTTGGTTCACAAGGTGCGGCAGTATCCTACCCGGTTACATCGGAACGGGGAGTTTCCCCCTTATATAAGTCCAGAACCTTCCCTTTTAGTTTACAGCGCATGCATGCGAAGCGGGACACATTCATGCAACCCGGGGACTAGGTTTTGCATGTTTCAACACAACACCACACCTCCATGCATGTGCAAGGGCCACATGCAAGTTCTTGAGGGTTTCCTACGACCCGGAGCGCGGTTTGCCGCGGAACCCTGATCTGTGGGCCGCGGATCGTCTACCCCCCTAGACGTTCCTCTGACAGGGGTAGCCCGGCGTAGCTCTCTCTTGTTTTGTGTTTGTTTAGGTCATATGATGATGTAAAACCATGTTGGTTCAAAAGGTGCGGCAGTATCCTACCCGGTTTCACCGGAACGGGGAGTTTCCCCCTTATATAAGTCCAGAACATTCCCTTTTAGGTTACAGCGCATGCATGCGAAGGGGGACACATTCATGCAACCCAGGGACTAGGTTTTGCATGTTTCAACACAACACCACACCTCCATGCATGTGCAAGGGACACATGCAAGTTCTTGAGGGTTTCCTACGACCCGGAGCGCGGTTTGCCGTGGAACCCTTATCTGTGGGCCACGGATCGTCTACCCCCCTAGACGTTCCTCTGACAAGGGTAGCCCGGTGTAGCTCTCTCTTGTTTTGTGTTTGTTTAGGTCATATGATGATGTAAAACCATGTTGGTTCACAAGGTGCGGCAGTACCCTACCCAGTTTCACCGGAACAGGGAGTTTCCCTCTTATATAAGTCCAGAACCTTCCCTTTTAGGTCACAGCGCATGCATGCGAAGGGGGACACATTCATGCAACCCGGGGACTAGGTTTTGCATGTTTCAACACAACACAACACCTCCATGCATGTGCAAGGGCCACATGCAAGTTCTTGAGGGTTTCCTACGACCCGGAGCGCGGTTTGCCGCGGAACCCTGATCTGTGGGCCTCGGATCGTCTACCTCCCTAGACGTTCCTCTGACAGGGGTAGCCCGGCGTAGCTCTCTCTTATTTTGTGTTTGTTTAGGTCATATGATGATGTAAAACCATGTTGGTTCACAAGGTGCGGCAGTATCCTACCCGATTTCACCGGAACAGGGTGTTTCCCCCTTATATAAGTCCAGAACCTTCCCTTTTAGGTTACAGCGCATGCATGCGAAGGGGGACACATTCATGCAACCCGGGGACTAGGTTTTGCATGTTTCAACACAACACCACACCTCCATGCATGTGCAAGGGCCACATGCAAGTTCTTGAGGGTTTCCTACGACCCGGAGCGCGGTTTGCCGCGAAACTCTGATCTGTGGGCCTCGGATCGTCTACCCCCCTAGACGTTCCTCTGACAGGGGTAACCCGGCGTAGCTCTCACTTGTTTTGTGTTTGTTTAGGTCATATGATGTTGTAAATAGGGTTTAGGGTTTAGGGTTTAGGGAAAACCATGTTGGTTCACAAGGTGCGGCAGTATCCTACCCGGTTTCACCGGAACAGGGAGTTTCCCCCTTATATAAGTCCAGAACCTTCCCTTTTAGGTTACAGCGCATGCATGCGAAGGGGGACACATTCATGCAACCCGGGGACTAGGTTTTGCATGTTTCAACACAACACCACACCTCCATGCATGTGCAAGGGCCACATGCAAGTTCTTGAGGGTTTCCTACGACCCGGAGCGCGGTTTGCCGTGGAACCCTAATCTGTGGGCCTCGGATCGTCTACCCCCCTAGACGTTCCTCTGACAGGGGTAGCCCGGCGTAGCTCTCTCTTGTTTTGTGTTTGTTTAGGTCATATGATGATGTAAAACCATGTTGGTTCACAAGGTGCGGCAGTATCCTACCCGGTTTCACCGGAACAGGGAGTTTCCCCCTTATATAAGTCCAGAACCTTCCCTTTCAGGTTACAACGAATGCATGCGAAGGGGGACACATTCATGCAACCCGGGGACTAGGTTTTGCATGTTTCAACACAACACCACACCTCCATGCATGTGCAAGGGCCACATGCAAGTTCTTGAGGGTTTCCTACGACCCGGAGTGCGGTTTGCCGCGGAACCCTGATCTGTGGGCCTCGGATCGTCTACCCCCTAGACTTTCCTCTGACAGGGGTAGCCCGGCGTAGCTCTCTCTTGTTTTGTGTTTGTTTAGGTCATATGATGATGTAAAACCATGTTGGTTCACAAGGTGCGGCAGTATCCTACTCGGTTTCACCGGAACAGGGAGTTTCCCCCTTATATAAGTCCAGAACCTTCCCTTTTAGGTTACAGCGCATGCATGCGAAGGGGGACACATTCATGCAACCCGGGGACTAGGTTTTGCATGTTTCAACACAACACCACACCTCCATGCATGTGCAAGGGCCACTTGCAAGTTCTTGAGGGTTTCCTACGACCCGGAGCGCGGTTTGCCGCGGAACCCTGATCTGTGGGCCTCGGATCGTCTACCCCCCTAGACTTTCCTCTGACAGGGGTAGCCCGGCGTAGCTCTCTCTTGTTTTGTGTTTGTTTAGGTCATATGATGATGTAAAACCATGTTGGTTCACAAGGTGCGGCAGTATCCTACCCGGTTTCACCGGAACAGGGAGTTTCCCCCTTATATAAGGCCAGAACCTTCCCTTTTAGGTTACAGCGCATGCATGCGAAGGGGGACACATTCATGCAACACGAGGACTAGGTTTTGCATGTTTCAACACAACACCACACCTCCATGCATGTGCAAGGGCCACATGCAAGTTCTTGAGGGTTTCCTACGACCCGGAGCGCGGTTTGCCGCGGAACCCTGATCTGTGGGCCTCGGATCGTCTACCCCCCTAGACGTTCCTCTGACAGGGGTAGCCTGGCGTAGCTCTCTCTTGTTTTGTGTTTGTTTAGGTCATATGATGATGTAAAACCATGTTGGTTCACAAGGTGCGGCAGTATCCTACCCGGTTTCACCGGAACAGGGAGTTTCCCCCTTATATAAGTCCAGAACCTTCCCTTTTAGGTTACAGCGCATGCATGCGAAGGGGGACACATTCATGCAACCCGGGGACTAGGTTTTGCATGTTTCAACACAACACCACACCTCCATGCATGTGCAAGGGCCACATGCAAGTTCTTGAGGGTTTCCTACGACCCGGAGCGCGGTTTGCCGCGGAACCCTGATCTGTGGGCCTCGGATCGTCTACCCCCCTAGACGTTCTTCTGATAGGGATAGCCCGGCATAGCTCTCTCTTGTTTTGTGTTTGTTTAGGTCATATGATGATGTGCTTCCCTACCATAACGGGTGATTATACGAACAATGTTTTTTTTGCTGCCCGCGGCGAAACTACTGTGGTTACCTTGCACATTGGATTTGTGAGGTTACCTATGGTGTGTTTGCTTGCTCGCGCCCTTTAGTCACACATGGAAATCATGACTTCGTGGAAACTGCGCGTGAAAATGAAAGCTCTGATGTTTAAAGATTACTTGTTTGGTTTAGTACATTTTCGTTTCTTTGTGGTTTGGGAAGTAATGCCCCAGTTGTTTGGTTGCATTTTTTTTGGTTTTTAGCAATTTAGAACTTGTTTGGCTAGTTGCATTCACCCTGATATCGAGCTTATCCATGACAACAATACATCACACCACAAAGTTCAGCCAATTGCAAGGGGAACACCTAGCCTAAGACTGAACCTGCATGATCAGCCAGTACGTGTGTGTTGCACCACGAGTTCACGAACAACTGTCCGTGATGCGGCACAAGTTCATCACAAACAGAGGGGTTATACATGAATACACCTCCCAAAATATACATACCATAGTTCAGGGATCACCGCAACCAAAATTTATCAGCCTAGCTACTCCAAAATAAACATCACAATCATCATTGGCAATACCGCTACCAGCACCTCCTCAAACAACTCAGTCCGCTGCTCATAGGTAATGCTTGTTCAGAAAGACCGTGAAACGGCTCATCCTGTGCTCAGGGGTTGTGGCAAGATACCTGGTCGCATGTACACTATGCTCCATCAGGTGGCTAAGAGAACGGTATACCGCAATCGGAGAGATGGGCACAATGAGAATGTGAGGACCATAGATCATCTAAATTTGAGCATAGTTCGCAATGGGCTTATTGATCAACTCGGTGTCCTTCGGCTGAGCCTACATGATAATCACAGTTAGTTCAAGACGTCCAGTTCATATGTGAGCTTTACAACTACTCAATGTATCAATGCAAGTGCAAATATATCGAACCTTGATGTGTGCATAGTAATCGTCGTCGTCCATCATGATAGCAGATGTCACCTCAACCCAGCGTACGTTCTCAAGCCTTTTAATCCTCAGCACATGAATCCACCTAATCCTCTAGTGCCTCATGTGGTTGTACGCTTGGTTCCCAGAGACTGTCCGACCATAAAATTTGTAGACATCGTTTGAAATCAAGCGCATGTCCGCCTCTCTGAATCCCCGAACAACTGAACCCCTTTCTGGATCAACTGACAAACCCGATTCATGATGAAGATGGATAGAGATGCTGGCCATGACATGGCCAACTTCTTCTTGCACACCACATCAGGCATCAACGCATAACGCAGAGGTAGCACAGAGGTTATCGATAGATCAGGAGACACAACCAACTCCTACGGCACCAAAGATACGCAATGTGTTCAGTTTTAGGGGGAGAACTATACTTGTAACACTATCCTACCTACACCACATGACAATCCTACAGTACAACATGAATAATGACTGCCAAAATGTACCACGAAAGGTTCAGATATACTAGGAGCGAGCACATGCGAATATATGAACTATGAGCGAGAACATGATAACAGAACTAAGCTGCGAGAGCTAGGGTTAGGTGTCTCTTATCACGATCACAACATCGATCGACGAGGACAACATGTCGGAGATAGCCGGGGACGAAGGCTTGCCGGAGATGAGCTTGATCCACCGGAGTAGGAGGTGTTGCTTATGTGCTTATTGGTGAAGAAGAGTATTTGGAGGGAGAGCTCAAATGGGGAGAAATGGTGGCGTGGAAATTGGAGGCGAGATGGAGCGGTCCAAACAGGCGGTGCGAATTGGTGGGCGGTGACCCCAATTTCTCCCACCGGAATTTCACGCACGCAAGTGAGCTCTCTCCATCTTCTTCTCCCGCGAGCGCGAGAAGAAGTTGGTTTCGTGGAAACGCTCGATTTCGGCGGTCCTCCAGGACCATGCTGAGAGCTGCTTTAGAACTCGTGGTGTGCAAAGATTCTCTACCGCGTGTGCAACCAAACACCCTTATTTCTTCCTGCCCCATGCAAGAAATGGGATTGCGCCCTACCAAACTCGCCCTAACATTTCAACCAGAACATAACACTACATCAGTAGCAGTTCATCACTAGCAGTTCATCATAAGCAAATGATTGTTGGAGGGGTTACTGTATACCGCCTTTGTCCACAAATTCATCGAGCCCTATAGCTAATGGAGGAGATATTTCACCACCATCCAAATTATACAAGTTCTACATGAAGGAGTTCATCAGTAACATCACAACAGTACGATAAACTAAGGGGTTGGCCTAAATGTAGTTCTTACGAAGCTAGTTCCTTAGACAGATCCTCTTGTTAGTTTGACACATCGAAGCGTACAACTAGTCCTGGACCTTGTTGCCAGCAAGGTGGTCTATAGCCTTAATTAGTAAGCGGGGACCATGCAGATTTTGTCATAATTTGACCGAGAAGGAGTGAAGATGAGCTCCATTTAAACGTAGTTCACCATGGGGTTATTCAGGTCATCCACCAGAAATGTCTGGGATCAAGAAAACTTTGTTAGTGAAGCACCCCTCGGACCTCCTAAAACAAGAAAAAGTAAGTAGTTCATCCAAACTTTCATGAGTTCCTTCATCCCGACCTTGTCCATTAGGCAAGACGTTGTGTCCTGGCACCAACTAATTCCGTCTGTTTCATTGAACACGCGCATCAGCGCCTACTTCTTACACTTTCTCAGATGGTTGTAAATCTGAGATGTGGTGACTGTTACTTTTGTAACATCCCAGCATTTAGGACTATACGAAGGATAGATTTAGATTTTTTTGCATCTACATGCATGCATATGAAATTTAGGGTAAATTTTTCGCCAAACTAAAAGACTAGAGGGATCGGAGTTCTCTCACTCTATGAGTTAGGTTTAGGTCATTCGAGGTGGGTGTGAGGAATTTTGACATGACCTCTATTATTTTATTGATTTACAGGGTAAGATATTTGGACTATAAATATTTATAAACAATATAAGAAATTAAGCAAATGAAAAAGAAATAGTAAATGAATAAATAACATTTTATATTACAAGTAAGTTAAAAGAAATAAAGTAATCTAATACAAAAGGTAAAGTTGTATTGTTTATTTTAATCCATATACAAACTGTAGGAAGTGATTTATTATAATAATACAAATCAAGTATTATAATGTAATACAAGAATAAGTTTAACTTTAATGCCTAAAACAAATATTACAATAATTCTTTACAAGAAAAGTATGAAGGAAAAGGAATACAATAATGAAAATGAAAAACCCTACACTAAACCTAACTAATTTTTGTCCTCTAATCTTCTCAAGCATTTCTTGATCTTGTTCCCGTAAAAGGAAAATACAAGCCAAATAAGAAAGAAATGGGATTAGTAAATTAGTAATACTCTCGGATTTGACAGTGAATTGCACTATCAGGTTCCTTATTGAGTTTTAAAAGAAGAGAGGCCAGTTATATATATATATATATATATATATATATATATATATATATATATATATATATATATATATATATATATATATTTGTCAATTTAGAAGCTTCAGCACAACATCATTAGCTTAGGAGCAAGTTTCACCAAGTTAGGTTAGGTAATAGCAAAAGATAAATACCCAACCAAAGATCAAGTTTCTACTTGATCTGATCCACAGGTAACAACAGGCAGGTAAGCAGCTCACACACTGAGTGCATGTGAGTGTGTTGTCAACACAGGAAGCATCTTAGAGAGATGATAAGGTAGCACACAGCCGTAGCAGTACTACCTCTCTCCCGACTCATTCTTTCTCTAGACAACATGTTGGGTTCGCAGTATAGAAAATAAAAAATTTCTATATAAACAACTAAGCACCAAGATCTATCTACTTAGATACAATCAACGGGTGGATATACATTCATAGAGAACTTACACTCAAAGAACGAAAAGTTTTGTTAACGAAATCTGATTCCGTGGATTATGTAGTCGTTTACTTGCTGATCTCAATATCATGATGAAGTCCAGCACCACAAAGCAGCAGTGCATCCGTGATCGCACACATGTCCGGCCCATCTGAACCTATTCGTCCAGCCCGACCCATCTACGCATCAAATATAGGCAACGTTTGCGTCAGGCCGGACAACACGTGGACCGCGCGGGCGTCCGCTAGTCGGCCGCTCAGGCCCATATATAAATGAAACATTAGTACTTAATGCACACTAGAAAAAATGGACTACTGCTGCTGGAGGAGGACGTCCCTACGGATACTCGTCGCGTTGCCGCTGCCGCTGGCCCCGTCGATTGCCGCCCTCGCCGCCAAGATGCCGTGCTGCTGGAGGCGTTCACGTCGACGTAGGCCACGACCCGCCGCCTTGCTCGTCTCATTCTGGCGGTCCGCCTCCCGGTTGGCCAGTGCCCTCTCCATCTCGGCCGCTAGTGGTCCCTCGCCTCCTGGTCAGCCCGAGCTGCCTCCATCGCCTCTCCCCTAAGGAGCTCTATCGCCAACCTCGCTACCGCCTCCACTAGCCGATCATCGGCAATGTGGCGTACCTGATCCTCCCGGCGAGCGCGGTCTTTCACTACCTCCTTGCGTTGTGACCTCTCGGCCAGGGTCACCCTCGCCGGAGCCCCGCTGAAGCCTTGGCCCGCGCATGCGCGATTTGCAAGGGATGACAATTGCCCCCTCATCCTCCCCCGCCTCCTTCTCCTCGTCATCCTCCTTCACCTCTGTCTTGTCCCTATCGACGAGAACCCACGTGGCCGACGCCTCGGCGGCATTGACCACATGCTCCTCCCCCGCCGCCACGTCGGTGGCGTACTCGCGCTCCTCCCGTGCTTCTGCCGCCATGCTCGTTGCGGCGTCATGGGGAAGCTCGCGCACGGCGACCTTGGCGGCCTCCCTGGCCACCTCCTCCAACGTGGTCATGGGCGCCTCGTGGCGGATCTCGCGGAGGGCCGTTAATGCGGCCTCCCTGGCCACCGCCTCCTTGGCGGCGACGAGGTGAACCTCGTGCACCGTCCATTGGGTGGCCTTCCTTGAAGCCGCCTGCACCACCTGTTCCAGCGCCTCCTCGATCGGCCACAAGGCCTTCGCTCTCGAAGTCGGCCACCTCATCGGCCAACGGCCATGCGTTGGGCCATCAATGTGGCCTGAAGCTTGACACCTTTGTCGGAGGACTGCGGGAAGCGGCTGCGGCACAACTCCCTAATCTTGGTCGAGTTGGCGATCTTGCGGCGAGGCATGGCTGGGGGTGGTTGGCGCTTTTTTGGTGGTGTTTGCTTTTGCTTAGGCTTTTTGTCTCTGTTGTGCCGGCGACCGTATTTTATAGACCGTGGCGGAGACAATAAGCCTAAGCAGGCGGAAATGCGCGCGCGGGAAACGAGATGCAACGATGGCGGGCGGTGATAGTCCACATCGCGTCGCCGTTAATGTCCCATCGTCGGGTGTTAAGCGTGACAGCGGTGGAGAGGGATAAGATGCGTTGAGCCGTTGTGCACGGCCCCTCGGACAGATCGGACCACGACCAAATTCCCACCGCTGCCCGACCCATCCAGATCGAAACGAACGTTTTGTGTCGTCTGTTTAGATCGCCCCGGTAGGATGCCCTGATCCCGAGCTGGGCAGCGTGGCACACACGCAGGGCGTGAATCGGGTCGACGATCCCGACATGGTATGGTTGCGGGGTGTCTGGTTCGCGGAAAATTACGCGGAGAAGAGTTGGATTGTCGCGTGAACCGTGATTGGAGGAACTCTTGAACGTTTTCCCGGCGACCAGTGTCGCTAAAATCCGGTGCTGGCTGGCGCGGTGCCTCCCGTGGCAAGCAGGGTCCCCGTCGATGGAACGGAAGGAGGCGTCGGTCGGCGGCGACACTAATGATAACAGTGGAATTCCCCGGCACCGCACGCACGCCTGTGTTTTCAACTGGCTCTTTTCTGAATCCTGTACGGGCAGGCCAGGCCCCAGACCCGTCACTTCAGGTGCCCCCGGGCCCCACCGCCCTCGCTCACTCCGCTCAATAAACACCTCTGGACTCTGAACTCTGAACTGATTCACTGACCACATCGACGACGACGACGACGTCAAAAAGCGAAACCCACGAGAGCCCCGCAGGAGCAGCAGCAGCAGCACGAGAGCCACCACCAGCCAGCATGCAAGCCACCGTCGCGCTCCTCCTCTCGCTCCTCTCCATGGCCGCGGCGGCCATGGACCCCGCCGAGCGGGAGGCGCTGCTACGCGTCATGGAGGCCGTCTCCTCCGACCGCGACTGGCGCACCTCCTCCGGCCCCGACCCCTGCGCGTCCCCCTGGCCCGGCCTCGAGTGCAAGCCGGACCCCTCCTCCTCCGCCACCACACACCTCATGCACGTCACGCGGCTCGACTTCGGGGTGCCGCCCAACCCGGCGTGCAAGCCCACCGCGGCCTTCCCGTCCCACGCCTTCTCCTCCCTGCCTCACCTCCAGTCGCTCTTCCTCGTCGACTGCTTCAAGAACCCCTCCACGCCCACCCGCCTCACCCTGCCCCCCGCCGCCAACCTCTCCACCTCCCGCCTGCAGCAGCTCAGCATCCGCTCCAACCCCTCCCTCTCCGGCACGCTCCCGCCGCAGCTCGCCAGCCTCCGCTCCCTCCAGGTGCTCACCGTCGCCCAGAACCCGCTCGTCCGCGGCGAGGTCCCCCGTGCCATCGGCGAGCTCGAGAGCCTCGTCCACCTCGACCTCAGCTACAACTCCCTCACGGGCCCCATCCCGGCCCGCCTCGGCGCGCTCCAGAGCCTCGCGGGCCTCGACCTCAGCTACAACTCCTTCTCGGGCCCCATCCCGCGCGAGCTCGGCGGCCTCGCGCAGCTCCAGAAGCTCGACCTCAGCTCCAACAACCTCACCGGCGCCGTCCCGTCCTCCCTCGCCGGCCTCAAGTCCCTCACCTTCCTCGCGCTCAGCAACAACGGCTTGAGCGGCCGCCTGCCCGCCGGCCTCTCCAGGCTCCGGGACCTGCAGTACCTCATCATGGAGAACAACCCGATGGGCGTGCCGCTGCCGCCCGAGCTGGGCGGCATCGCGCGGCTGCAGGAGCTCCGGCTGGCCAACTCGGGATACTCGGGGTCCATACCGGAGACGTTCGGGCAGCTGGCCAGCCTCACCACGCTGTCGCTGCAGAACAACAACCTCACGGGCAGGATCCCCGCGGGGCTGAGCCGGCTCAAGCGCATGTACCACCTCAACCTCAGCAAGAACGGGCTGGACGGCGCCGTGCCCTTCGACGGCGCCTTCCTCAGGCGCCTCGGCCGGAACCTCGACCTCAGCGGCAACCCGGGCCTCTGCGTTGACGACGACCGGGCCGTCGTCAAGGACGTCGGCGTCGGATCCTGCCGCGGCAACGGCAAAGGAAGCGACGACGACACCTCCGCTGCGGCCGTCGTCAGAGCGGTCATCAGGGGAGATGTCGCGAGGAGCAAGAGCGACGCGCTCTGGTCGGCGCTGCTCAGGCCATCCGCGTCCGTGCTGCTCTGCTGCCTCTTGCTCAGATGATTGTTTCGTCTCTCCCCTCCCGTAATTGCACTAATTGATCGCTCTCTGTATGTAATTAGGGCCGCTGTTGCGGCTCTGTGACGGCGATTCGTGTCGTTGCTGTGCACGGGTGTTCTTGTTATTAATTTGTGGGCCCATGACGCGCGCGCGTAGATTTTTGGCTCGTTGGGCCGGGGCCCATCGGTCAACGAAGCGCCGGGGGACTCACTGGAGTGCTAATCATGCTGCCTTCCCGCCTTCAAGCTCTGCTCGTGTCCTCTACTGTGGATGTGGACAGTGGAGCCGATGATCGAGCTGGTCATGCATGCCCAACCAGTTTGCATCAGCTTTCAGTCGCTGATCGCCCTGTAGCATTGTACTCGCTCTGGGCTTCCTGCTTGCCACTCAAGATTACAGCCGGGACGGTTTCAATGAAGAGAGTCCGTGGATCATGGACATTTGCAGAAATTCATCGTTTTTACATCAAAGATTGCACGCAACTTACGAATTTGAAATCTCTCGGCTGCATGCCGAAAGAATTCGGTGCCAAATAAAAGGTCCAGATATAAAATGCCATGGCTTGCAATCATTGAATTCATTATTTATTCGTCACTCTTTAGTCCATATGGTTGGTGTACTGTAGGAAGCTATAGTATAGCGGCATGGCACAAGCAGGCCCTGGGCACAAGTTATGGACTAAAAGCTCTCAAATATGGACTCTCTTGAGCTAACATGGGATTCGATGCTTTGCCCTTTCTCTGTTTCCTTGCTAGTTGATACCGTGAACCAACATCCTCCAATCCATTTTCAATCTCATCCAAGCCTCAAGGAAGGCGCAGTGGTTATTGGAGGGATGAGTTGGAGGAAAATAATGGATGCGCTATGCTAGGAATCATGGGCATGTTGGTTGAGAGAATTCAACTTGTTTGTTGGTAGTTCCTGGTGCTTCCTATCCCTAGACCTATCAAATTTGAATCCACATTGTGCATAGACAAACAAAATATTGCACAAAATAGGATAAGATCATTGAAATACAAAGAATTAAGATGAGGAATGAGATACATCTTTTTGGCTATGAAAGGATACTCCTTATATTAATAGACTTTGGTGCTAGGTAGAGATGAAGTCATTGGTTCTCTCTTAGGTCAATAGTTAAGAACCCCTTATGTGTTTCGTACCTAGTAAGGTTTAAAGGCTAGAAATCTTTAAACAAGCTTGTTTCTCCTCAGGTAGGTCAGAGGCCATGGGATCTTAAAACAAATATTAAAATTCTGAGCTTAATAGCTTTCATCTATATATAGGTTATGAGAGCCTTACACAAAGGATGGATTTCTCGTGTTCTTTTTCTAAACTTTTGACGTTGCATCTCGCTACTAAGATGCTGCTAGCCAACATACAATTTACTTACTATTAAAAATGAAGCGCAGTGACTAACATTTTGAACTCAATGAGAAATGAAGCAATTAAGAAAAGATGAATAGCTTTAAGGGGAGAAATCCAAAGCGCGTTTCATATAGTAGAAATATGCGTACAACCCCAAATACAAGTACGGACACTTGAACCTGGACGGGTAGGAGTGCATCATCCTACCCCAACCACTGGGCTATGCCTGAGTCCACGAAATGAAGCATTTTAGGTAAAACCAATTTCACCCAATTTGAGTTAAGTAGAACCATATACATCCCTCAAACAGGTGACTTGCCGGTTGTTTTCTCAAAAACAACCTTTTTCAGAAGTTTGACACAAAATAGACTCATCTAAAAAGTATTTTTTTTAAATAACCGTTTTTCATGAAGCCATGGGCCATGGCACCATGCTCTATAGCACGACTACATACAGTAGGGCGTCGTACAAACATGTTAGTTTGCGAATAGATTTCGAAACAGGGTTATTTTGTGCTGATTTTCCGTGATTATGTTATTTTTATAGTATTTCTCCCTCTAGGATCCTTAGATGCAAATAATTGATAATATACTATATATCATATGGCATGTTCGTACTATAAGTTCCTTAGGTACGAACGAGAGGAAGGATGAGCCATAGCCCATGTCGTTCAATCTGGCCGAACTCTACGTACCATTTCAAAACATTTTGGATCGTTTAAGCCACCTTTCTTTAACCGTCGACCTACTAAGGCACTAAGCCACCTTGTTTGTCGCATATTTTGTTCCTTGATAGCTGGAGAAAACCAACCTCCTCTAAACCCCACTCCAAGCCCATCCGAGAAAATCGAATTTTACCAATGGTCCCTCGATGACATGAGACTGTGGTACATGTGTATACGTAGATCAATGTTGGAAGTCATCACAGTGAGTGTTGGAATGAGATTGTGATAGATTATTTGAGGTTGTACAGTGGGAGGGAGACTCTGGGGTTGCTATTAGAGCACCTCCACTCGTTGGATGTTCCCAGACCGAAATCCCGAATCCCCACTCGTGTTCCTAGGATTCTTTCGAGAAAATTCAAATTTTTGCTCAAAATTCAACAAAACACGGAAAAATTTATACTAATTCAGGCCATTTCATACATATTATGTCAATTCGCACATATACCCTGAATTCGACTAGTAGGCTAAAAAAACATAAAAACAGTAAAGGCCGAAAGGTTGGCTAGGCGCTGACAGTTCACATGCTGATGCGGCGGTAGAAGACGGTGTAGTCGCCCTCGTCATCGCCGCCGTGTTCGTCGTCGTCTCTATCGGTGGTTGCGGCGGCCGGGAGCTGCCCTGGCCGGGGTGGCCGCAACACCACAACTACGATGAGGGCCTGACCTCGTCTTTGTCGTCGTCGAGGACGACGAGAGGCACGCCCTCGCGCTCGGCCTGCAACTGTAGGCGACAGACACACTCGACCTCCTTCCACTCCCAGTCCAGCCTCGACCAGGGACGAGAAGGGGCCCGTCATGCCAACTTGAGGAGGAAGTCCTCCTCGGCGTCCGGCGTGGCCCACTCCGTCGGCTCCCGCATCAGCGTGCGCAGGTGGGGCTCCTTCTTTGGCCCGACGAGGCAAAGGTGCCCGCTCGGCGGTGACGCAGTGCGGTGCTCGCTGATGATGATGCCGTGGGAGCGCGCGCGGTGGTGAGGGCACCGGAGTCTCCGGCTCACGCTTCACCGGCCGCAGCGGTGCTGTGAATCGAGGTGAGGTCGCCGAGCTGGACAAGCGCGACGGCAAAGCTAAAGAGGAGGACGATGCGCCGACCATCCTCCTCGGCACCCAGGAAGCCGCCCCACAGCGCCGTGAGATTGAAGGAGGCGAGCATTGCGGGTAGCCCAACTGTGGGGTGTTCCCGACGCTGATGTACCCGAGGTGGGCAGGCGGTCGTTGCCCCGCGGTCCGATGCGGGAGTCGAGGCAAAGTGATGGGGATGCATCGGCTTCACTCGCTGATAGGACGGGGCCACCATTGCAAATGTTTTTTTCCTGCCGATTCAGCTTCGTCCGGTATTCCTAGTCCACACCCAACGACTTGGGTTTTGTTCGGGAGCGCCGGATGTAACTTGGACCAAATCCAGCGAAAAGTCAGGTCTTGAAAAGTGCGAGCGGATGAAAACCCGTCGTCCAGATAAAAAAATCGATCTGGAAAGGCGCTCGTGGAACCCGAGTGAAGATGTTCTTAAAGTCGGTAAGTATACTGTTTCATATTTCGAAGTTTGTAAAAAAAAGGACAGCGGCGAAGGCTCCACTTGGTTTGGATAGAAAATGTTTCCGTCGTGTTAATTAGATTCTTTATCATTCCCTGCAAAAAAAAAAAGATTCTTTATCATGGCATACGGATAAATCGGTTGCAAGTTTGCCTGCTTCCAAAAAAAAGATATGTTCTTAGTGCAAAACATCAGTATACTAGTACATCAAATGGCATATCCGCGATACAAAATTTCGTAGATCATGGTTTAAATTTAGGATTTTTAGACAACTTCTCCTTTCTACTTGAAAAAAGTAATTGCAAACGCCACACGGGCAAGCAAGACCACCTTTCACAGCCAAAGAAAGGAAACACCGTAGTCCCGTTTGCACGAAGGGCGTCAACTCCCAAGATAGGGAAGCAAGCAGCCGCGCACCACGGCAGGACATCCTTTTCCTTTCGCGCTAACCTGAGCGAGCCCACGACGTGGACGGAACGAAATAAACTGCCGGATCGGAGCACGGCTTGCAGAAATCTCAAGTGGCAATGCGCAGTACGTGCGCGACTGTGAGCGCATGCGTGTGTCGGCCCTACGTGGAGTAGTACTTTGACGCGAAAGACGATACCCTGGCGGTGCAGCGGCGCACGTGGTGCCGGGCGGTGGAGGCGCAAGAAAAGAAAGCCCCGCACAGTGCCGCACTGTTGCCTGGTTTGTCCGCCTCGCATGGGCGCACCGTGCACGGGTCCCGGTCCGTCATGACGCCGGCACCGGCTAGCTGCGCGTACGTGCGAAGGGCCACGGGCGACGGCGCGCGGCACAGTGGCAGGTGACCCGACGCGCGCGTCAACGGCGGAGGGCTCGACCTGAGCTCAGCTACAACACACAGAAGCTTGACCTGAATGTCCAACAAACTCACTGGCCGCCGTCGCCGGCCTCGGGTCGCTCTCTCCTTCTGCGCTAAGCAACGCGGGGCTGAGCGGCCGTTTACACGCCGGCCTCATCTCCGGCCTCGACGACCTCCTCATCATCGAGAACAGAACAACCCGATCCGGAGCGACCAGGGCCAGGGGAGATGTCAAGTACGGGGAGCAAGAGGGACGCCCTCCACGCTGCTCCAGCCATGGGGCTCCGTGTTTCTCTTCTGCCTCGTGCTCTCAAGTTGTTTCGGCTATAGCGTAATATATTGATTATTTGATCACTCTCTGGATGCAATTGTGCCACTGATGCAGCTTTGGAACGCCCACCTGTGTCGCCACGGCCAGGGGCGAAACTATAATTTGGGACCCTACTAATTCTTTTCTCGAAATACATGTACCAAATGATGAAAAGTAATTACTTCAAGAAATCCCAATTGCAATATTCATATAAAATAACAAGGTTAACATACTACCTTAAAACGTTCTCCTTCGAATTTCTAGAAGCGAAGTCAGTGACAACAGAATCAATATCAATTTCGTCCAATAACATTTTCTCGATACATAGAGCTGCCAAAGCATTTAACCTCTCTTGAGATATTGTAGATCTTAAATAGTTCTTCGCTAGTTTAGCTTTGAGAAACTTCTTTCAGTCGATGGAACAGTCACGAGCATAGTAAATGAGAGCTGATAAACGATAAAAATATTAGGATAGCAATCTGCTTTGCAGATAAACTCAAACATCTTCGATTGTAGTCATTGGCGACGGCCGTCTGGCAGAGGTAATTGGTGAAGGATGACCGGTGGCCGACAGCGTGCCTAATTGAGAGACACACAGGGCAAACGGGAGTTACCAGTACGACTCGCGAGTCGGTCGCTAGATCGATGTGATCGGCCTTTTTTTTAGAACGATCGATGCGATCGGCGATCGACTGATCGCTAGTCCTGGACACTGGGATTAGGGCGCACATTAGTCTTGTAGACTCGTCTATCGGAAACGTTAGTCTAGTAGGAAACGAAAAGGCCCAATCACTGATAGGAAATCGTTGAGCTGTACTGTTTTTTCTGCCATCTATACTACACCATATACGAAGCATGTGAGTTTAAAAAAAATACAAAGCACGCACCTGGGCAGGGCCCGCAATTATTTGGGCCCGGGGTGGCCACCCCTCCAGCCCTCCCCCAGGGCCGGCCCTCCCACGGCAAGGGTTCCGGCCTTCCAGGCGGAATGAGGACTTTGGATGCGTATGTATGGTGACCATTGGTGGGCACGTTGGCGCGAATGTGTTTTTGTCTTGTTGCTTGTTGAGCCTTGGCCCACTGGTCAACGAGAGCACCGGTGACTGGACTGGATTTCTAATCATGCTGTCTTCTCGCCTTCGAACTCTGCTTCTGTCCTGGGGATGTGGAGCCGAGATCAAGCTGGTCAGCTGGTCATGTTTTATCTCATGCATCAGTCGAGCCGCTGCTGAAAATTTCTATCAGTTTTCAGTCGCTGGTTTCTTTGTACCATTGTCCTAATCGCTCAGGCTTTCGGCTAGCCACACTCACATCCAGGGCAAGTGTCGGTGGGTTTTGAAGCAAGGCGGAGACCGTGGATCATGGAAAAATGTCGAGGTTGTTCACTGTTGCATCAAATATTGCAGAAATTTCTCAATTTGAACTCTCTAGATTATCATGACGTTTTCGGATGTTTTATTTTTATTTTTGAAATCCTTCTTTCATGAATTATATCTTGCCTATATTCACCGTCCTCCATTTATAATACAAACAATTTATAAGTTCAGAATCCTGTAAATTTTTAGATTTTCCTTGTGGTATATATCGGTAGAGTGATATTAGTAAGGGAAAACTCGCTAACATCAACTAGCACGGGTTAAAAAAATGTTGCTTATGTCGTCGTGATGAAGCAATTATTATTTTTATTTTTGTTATAAAAGTTAACCCTGAATGTATGGTCCATCATTCATGTTGAATCTAAGTTGTATTCATCTCGGAGTGTTACCAACATTGCTACTAGCTTGTTCCAGGGGTATAGAGTTGAGATGGAGGCACAACAAATGAAATGTCACTGTAGCACCGAGATGCACCATGGGTATTGATCGAGAGAGTACATATTGTAAATATGGCTATCCACTGGGAATTCCCGATGCATCTTATGCCTACACCTATCAAATTCAAATTCATAATGTGCACGTACAAGACAAAAAATGCACGGAATTGGATTTCATAATTCCACTTCAAAGGACTAGGTTGAGGAAGAAGCTATTCATCTTTGGATCAGAGAAGGCTCTTGTCGTAGGCAATGAGCCAATGACATCAATTCATCGGTTCATGTAGGCCAAGAGCAAAGAATCCCACGGTTATGAGCTTGGTACTCAGGTAGGTTAGTGCATTTGGAGCTTTAAATCATGATCTTGTTTATCCTCAAGTTTTTTTGACACAGATATAGCGGGGAAGGACCCACTACATCGTTTCCATTTACATATTTACATCCGGAACATATTCTTAGGAAAAGTTACAACAAATCTAGCCAGTCCTGCATGCCTTCTTTCAACTAGGCTTAATTCTGTGTCTCATTTCATTAAACATAATTTTTAAAGAAATAGTACGACTAGTCTAGACATCTCTACTCCTAATCAAAAATGATTTTATTCCTGTGATTCCATATGCTCCAACAACTAGCTAGCATAGCAATTTTGAAGAAGGGGTTTAGAGATCTTCTTTTACCTTCCATAAGCATGTCAATGAGAGGAAGATCAACATTCCATTCTTCTCCAAGATACCACAACAGTTTCTGGCTAAAATCACAGGAAAATTATAAATGAAGCATTTCCCATGTTTCCTCATCACATAATACACAAGTGTCTGATTGTACATGAAAATTCTTCCTCTTCATTAGATCTTTAGTATCCAGTCTATCATGCAATAGTAACCATAAGAAAAAGTTGTGTTTTGGTAGGCAGTGAGATTTCCAATTCCATTTTAATGGATCAGGTGCAACAGGTTCCTGGACAAGAGATTGATAGACTTCCTTTATGCAGTAAATATTGCCACCCCAAGGAAAAGACCAAATATCCTTCTGGTTGTTGTCTAGAGTGTTATTTAGACTAATGGTCATTTGCCCCAATTGGTCAATAGCTATAATGGATAATGGCAGCTAGAACATCTCATAATACTGCTCAGCACTGACAGTCTTAGCTGAATCATCTGTTATCAATTTGTTCTTAGCAAATGAATGAAGTTCAGGGAATTGCTCAGCAATAGGGAGACCCTGCTACTTATCTTTCCGAAGGAGAATATAGTTACCTGTTCTAGTGGTACATACTGTCACATTTTTGAAATCATTAATAAAATAGAAGCAATCTGAAAGGGCATGTATGCCCCCATGTGTGGTTTTGGTAATTAATGACAATTCCTATGGACTAATGTGCAAATTGAGTCTCACTTGTAGGTTTGTCCATTGGCATCGCTTGGACCATGTGTTAGTTTCAAGGATGAAAAAGAAGAAGCATTGTCCAAGGGCTTTGTGACTTTTGGAATCAAGTAGAAGAAGAAGATGATCAAGTATGTCTTGAAGAAGAAGAAGAAGAAGAAGATGGAGTTCCTCATGGCTTTCTTCAAGACATCGTCAAGAATTGATGTGCAAGCTCAAGATAATGATGAAGACAAGTTCGAAGAAGAGGCTTCCCCATGGTGTATGGGGGAGCATTTCTCAAGACTTCATCAAGCAAGTGCAAGCAAGTGCAATCAAGAAAGGTGTTCCATCTTGAAGATGACAAGATCGTCTACATCAAGCTCAAGTGGGATTCTCAAGGCAAAGGTATGATCGTGATAGGGTTTCTATTTTACCGGTCTCTTGTAGTGTTCTTATAGTGTTGGGAGACCGGGTTTAGGATAGATAGCCATACTATCAAGAGGGGCTCTCGAGTGGGTGACTCGTTCATATCTTTCGAAGAGAGCTCAAACCTTTGCATACATAGCATCATCTTTCTTGGTTTTTGTTTGGTTCTTGTCCATGTGAGGATCTAGAGCTTGTGGTTATCTTCATAACAAGCTCTAGTTCGTCAAAAACGGATTTTCCTTGCATATCTTATTGCGTTTTTGATCTTGCGGGTTTTTCCGGCTCCACACCTTGGGAGGTATCTCACATATATATTCATGGTATTTTCTCCCTTGGTGATACCCAATATTTCACCTTTTGTTGGATTATACTCTTTATTATCTTTCCAACATAATTGGTTTCATCCCAATTAGAGTTTCCAAGCTCAACTTCTTGCGTTTTGGGTTCTGGAGGTTTTACCGATTCGTCGCTTCTGAGAGGTCATACCTTTCTACTTTTTATTTTTATCCTATGTTGTTGGAATATGATGTTTCTTTGCATAATCTTGTAGAGTTTTTTGTTCTCTTCAAAACGAGCCCAAGATCATCGAAATCGGAGTTCGGAGTCAAAAGATATTGAAGTTTTCGTGCAATGGTGTCCAACGTTTTTGCTTGAGCGGTAGTACCGGCCCAAGTTCCGGCCAAAGTTCCGGTAAATCTCGTTTTTCTTCTGTATCTTGTGTTTATATTTAGAGGTAGTACCGGTGGGGCACCGGTAGTTCCGGTGGAGCGCGAATCTGGCCCAAACGGGCAGATTTCTCTTGCCCTATTTAAGGGCCCACTCTTCCTAAAAGTTTTCCCAACTTTTGAGGTCATTTTTGCTAGCTCTTCCACTCTCTCTCCTCCATTGTTGACCTTCAAAAGCTTGCCCTCTTCCCTTCTCCCTTCCATGATTCTTGCATCTCTTTGAGGGATTTGAGAGAGGAGATCTAGATCTACAACCCCCACCAAACCAAATCCCTTCTTTGTGAAGGAATCCTTGGGATCTAGATCTTGGAGAGTTTTGTGTTCTCCTATTGTGTTCTTCCTCCCTTATTCCCCCAATAGCTTTTGTAGATTTGGTGGAATTTGAGAGTGAAGGACTTGCCACCTTGCATTTGGTGCATAGGTTTGAGTTCTCCTCGGAGATTCGGCGAGTTCAAGCCCTTGGGCTTGTTTCTCTTGGGTTCTTGGAACCCTAGATGGTTGTGTCGTTGGATAGTTGACCTTTTGTGGTCTTGTAGCCTTTTGTGTCCTTGTTGCCTTTTGTGGCTTTGTAGCCTTTGTGGCATTGTTCTTGGGGCTCCAATTGAGTTGTGGAGGTTCACCAAGCTTGTTGGCCTTTTGTGGCATTGTGGAGCCTTTGTGGCGTTTCTTGGGAGCCCTCTAATTGAGTTGTGGAGATTGCCCCAAGCCTTGTACGGGTTCGGTGACCGCCCTCAAGTGTCCCATAGTGGAACGTGAGTAGGCCTTTGTGGCGAGCTCACGGGAGAATAGGGTGAGCCTTTTGTGGCGTCGGTGAGTTGCGTGGCTTCGCATCCTTGGTGAGGCCTTGTGTGGCGTTGGGTGAGCATCGAGCCACCACACCTCGAGGTGAGCCATTTGTGGCGTTCGAAGTACATTGCGCCCCCGCACCTCTCCAACGGAGACATAGCTTATTTGGAAGTGAACTTCGGGAAACGAATCATCGTCTCCGCGTCCATCAGTTATCTCTCAACCGAGCCCTTTAACTATGCAATTTACATTGTGATAGCCTTCGTGCTTGAAGTACTATATCTTGCTATCACCTTGTTGCTTGTCTTGCTTAGCATAGGTTGTTGGTGCACTTAGTGAAACTAGTGGATATAGGTTTTGGCTTGATAAATTAAATGTTAAGTTTTATTCTGCATTTATTTGAGCCTAGACCGTAATAATTTTAAAACGCCTATCCCCCCCTCTAGGCGACGTCCATTTCCCTTTCATTTGGTATCAGAGCGAGGTCTCTCGCTTCTTAGGCTTCACTGCCTCGAGAGTAAGGATGTCTCCTAGGGGTTTAGTGCACTCTCACACATTTACTTTTGATGGCACAAATTATGATGTTTGGCGCATTCGCATGCTTAGTCATTTCCGGATCATTGACCCAAATATTGAGCGAATTCTAGATATGGGCTTGTCTCCTCCTATGGATCCTCAAAATCTATCTTTGGAGGAGGAGACAAACTCTTATCTCGAAGCTCAAGCATCTAACGTGCTTGTTAATGTTGTGAGCTTTGTAGTTCTTTCCTCAATCATGCCTTTTCGAAATGCTCATGATATTTGGACCAAGCTTCAAGCAAAATATGATGTGTCCAAGATTGAGGATGATTGTGTTCCCTCCACCTCCGGCCGTGATGAGTTCTCATCTTCTTCCACTACACCACATGTGATTTGTCACAAGGTAATGAGATGGTGAGTGGTGATAGAACTTGCAATGAGTATAGTGAGCTTGCCATTCATGATCCTCCATATCTATCTCATTGCAATGTTTTATCTTTGGGCATGAACACTTGTAGGACTATTTGTGATTTACATCCTAGTGTTGATTGCCCTTGCATATCATGTAGAAATGCCTTTAATATATCCCATGATGATATGCTTGCTTTGCCTTGTTGCCATGATAAATGTGCTTCTATTTCCTCTAGTACTTGTGTTGCTAACCATGTAGAGGAAATTGAAGAATGCGTGGGCCAAGGCAAAGTTGTGAGTGGAGCTTCAAGTGTTCCCCCATCATCACCTTCTTCCAACATTCACTTATGCCTCATGGCTAAGGAATCAAAGATAAATTCTCCTTGGACCCCAATGCACCTCATGATGATGTGAATGTTGACTTAGATGTAGAAGATGATGATGTTGCTTCTTTAAAAGAGAAGGGAGAGATAGTCCTTCGTGCTCTACACAATGATAAAAATGCTTGCTCTACTTTCATTGAAATCTTGAACTTTGCCATTGAAAGTAAGCAACTAATTTATGAGCATGAGGACACAATTGACAAAATGGGTAGTCTTGAGCGTGAGTATGCTAATGACATTACAAACTTAAATTGAAGCTCTTGAAGAGGAACAAACCACCAAGGAATCTCTTGAGGAGACCTTTGCCCTAGAGCTATCTAGGGTGAAGAAATCTCATTATAGAGATCTTGAGGTGGCAAGTGACCTCCAAATTAAAAATTATGAGCTTGAAGTTGCTTATGCCAAACTCCTTGAGGATTTTGAGCACCTCAACAATGGCTCTAGGGTCATCAAGGGGGATCTCATCAAACTCACCAAGTCACATGAGCAACTTAAAGCCTCATACACTAAAGAGATTTCCAATTTGCCCTCACCTCTCACTACTATTGATGATGCTTGTGCTACTAACTCTATCTCTTGTGAAGCATCTATTGTGAAGGAGAATGTTGAGCTACGTGCTCAACTTGCTTTGCTAACTAGCAACTATGGGAAATTGGAAGAGGGTCATGCTAAGCTCTCAAGCTCGCATGAGGACCTTCTAGTTTCCCATAGTAGTCTAAAGTTGGCTCATGAGGCTATTGTATCAAAGGTAACATCTAGTGAGCCTCATGTGGACATTAGCACTACATCTACTCCTTGTGTCATATTGCCATGTGCTAGTCCTTGTAATTCATCCACTCATGCTATTGCTATATCTTGTGATGAATTGCATCCCTTGCCTTGTTGCTCTAACAATGTAGCATATACTTCCTCTAGTATTGTTGTTGACACTAACCATGTAGAGGAAAACAAGAAGCTCAAGGCCCAAGTCACTTCTTTGAAGAATGACTTGAAGAACTGTCATGAAGAGAAGACCACTCTCAAGAACATCTTGAGTGTGCGAAGATCCCCAAATGACAAGAGTGGGCTTGGATACAACTCCAACATCAAGAACAAGCCCACCAACATGTTGAAGCACAAGGGCAACAAGAAGAATGGCCAAGGTCAAGTGAAGAATCCGGCCAACATTGTGTGCTTCAAGTGCAAGGAAGAAGGACATCATGTGAGATGTTGTCCATTGAAGAAGAAGCAACAAGGGAAGCAGCCTCAAGCTAGAAGCGGGCCTCCTCCCAAGACTCAAGCTCTTCCTCACAGGGTGGCATCTTCCAAGAAGAAAGATGGCAAGAGAAGAACTTGCTACATATGCCGCGAGAAGGGGCACCTCTCTTCCTCATGCACCATGGGTAACTCCTCATCTAATCCTATCTTGATATATGATGCATATTCTCTTGGTAAGGATGAGGTTGGGGACCAACAAGCTAAAACTTGATCAATAGGTGTTCTTGGAGGGCATTGGAGGCTTGGCTACATTATGAAGAATTGAGGGATCTTCATCATTTATTTTTGTCAAGTCAAGCCAATTGGATTATCTTGCTTCTATCTCATATGCAATGTTCCTCCTTGCGCTAACATGTACTCAACTCCTTTACTTTGAAAGTTACTTGCTCCCTTGTGCATGTGTTGGTTTTGTACCATTATATGTGTTTGTACATGTTGTGCTTCCCTCATACCTTTATTGTGTTGTCTAGTATATTTGTGTATGTTGGTTGGCACATTATGTATTTGTATTCTTGTGTTTGAGCCTTTGTTGAATTTATTTGGTATATTTCTTGGCTCTTGGGAGTGATGAATGGACTATCCCATTTTGGGGGAGTGTTATGCTTGGGCATTCCACAATCCTAAAATGTGTGTACATGAGGAATACCACTTAGTGTTGACATTACATGTTTGTCTTGTCTCTATGTGGTATGTCATTCTCATGAAAAGTTAGTATTTCATAATGTCCATTAATCATCTCCTTTTTGATCTTTTTGCCTCTTGTCGAGATCTCTTGGTTTATCACATTATGGGGGAGTCATATGCTTGGTGCATATTACAAACCTAAAAAATGTGAACATTTGAGGTAGTTCCACTTAGAATTGATATTGAGAATTATCTAGCTCCTATGTGGCACTTTTAGCTCAAACAAGTTCTAATTTACTTTGGATTGATTTTATTGCTCATCTTTTGGATCTTGTTTGTGAGAGTTTTTCTTGATATGTGTTTCCTCATATTTGGACCTCAATATCCTCCATGGAAACCATTTGCTTCAAGTTACCTTAATCTTTATTGATTGTGTGACTTTTTGGAGCTATCAAGAATCTCTCTCGAAGCATCAAGCATAACTTTTATGTCTTGTTACATGCTTCTTTGTGTAAATATGATCATGATTTCCTTGCAAACTACCTCGGGAAAACTTTCCCATAATTCTTGTCCTTGGACAAGTGACACTCTATATGTGGTAGAATTTATTAATCATGTTCACTTTGGCCTTTGTTTTTCTTTGTCCTATCTTTGGCCAAGAAATTGTTTTCTTTGTCTCCCATGTCTTCCTTGCCTCTTGTGGATCATTTTAGTTTATTTGTATTCTCTTGTGTTTTATTTAATGTAGGTAGTAGTGATGATCTCTTTTGTGTGCATTTTGCATTCAAACGCAAAATTTTATATAATGCACCATTCATGGGGGAGCTCTCCTATATTATCTAGAACACTCCTTTTATGCTTCTTGTGTTGATCCTCATAGTGTTTCTTGTGCTTGGATGCTTGATCTTTTCTTTTGGTACTTTGTGCCATCATGAAAAGTGTAGAGAGTTTGGTTTATGTGTTGGAACCTTGCTCTATTTGGGAGTTGGCTTTGTCTCATTCTTTGTTACTTCTTTTGATCTTTTAGAATGAGATAAATCCTTGAGCATTGTGTGTTTTTGTCCATCTTTTGCTCTTTGGCTTTTGCCTTGTTCATGTGTTGAATTTGTGTCCTCTCATGTGTTAATTTGGCTCTTTGATACAATTTGGACACCTTTTGTCGTGTCACACTCTTGTGTGCTACTTCTTGGTTTACTTGGTGTTTTAGTTCAAATTGTATCTCATTTTTGGTTCTTGAGAGTCTTGTGCATGCATATTTACTACATGTGTATATCATAGCATTCTTGCTTTCTTGATCCAATATATAGGGGATTCTCCACCAAATCCTATCGGCTAAGATGTGCATGAAATTCAATTTCATATCAATATGCACATATTTATGTGGAGGGTCTCCTATGTATTGTAGTTGCACTAACTACTTTGGACCCAATTTGTTTGGGCACCATAGTGTACTTATTGTTGTGTAGGTACATTGGGGATATATTGGGTGCTTGTCTCTTCAATTAGGAAGAAGTGGTTCCTACATGTCAATTGGAGGCAAGCTAGGATGATCAACGAATTCATATCCTCTACATCCTACCATTTATATCTCGGTAACAAGTATCTCTCTCATGCATATATATCTTGCTTCCAACCTTTTGTAGGTTGCTTGTTGGCATGAGTTTGTGTTTTTGCATATGTTGTGTTTCTTTTATTGGTTCTTAGGAGTGCTCTCTATTTGAAATGTGAGTATGTTGAGATGAGTGCATATAATGGGGACTATAAAAAATCATGACCATGATCCACTTAACCCAAATATGTCAATCTAGCAATTATATTGCCTATCCTTTCCTCAATTTTCTCTCATGTGCAATAGTGAGTATTTTGCATCGTTGATTTCTATTTGTGATACTTGTTGCTTTTCTCCATATATTCCAACTATTCCCTTCTTCCCTTGGTAATTGTTGTAATGTATGTATAGTGTCCGTGTTTGAAGCTCTTTGATGTACCATAAGATATATTTGAGCCTTTGGCCATGCTTTCAAGCAAAAATCCTATTTGTACATTATATGACTTTCTTTTGTTGTTCATGTGTTTTTTGTGTATCTATTTTGTGTGTGCATGTTTCTTTGTGGGCATATGTCTTTGTGATATTTTCCACCTAGAAACTTATACACACAAGAGAAGATAAATCTTTGGTTGTTTGTGTTTTCCTTGGAGACCACCCTTTCTTCCTTTTGATCCTTTGGTGGCTTCCAAATTTATTTTCCTATGAGCGCTTGTACTATTTGTTTGCATCTCCGGGCACTCATAATTTGATCTCTCTTGCCGTGTATTGTTAAATGAGTTTGTAGGAGTGAGGATTCCATGATTGTGCACTTTGTTTCCAAATATAATTATTATAATTGGTGCATAATCCTTGGGGAGCTTCTCTAATTCATTTAATGATGCGCATTTGCCTTTGTTCTCATCTTTTGTGTCCTAGATGCTTATGGGGAGTGAGGATTCCATATTTGTGCAAGATGTATTCAAATAGTTGATTCTATCTTATGCACAAAGATTGGGGAGATTCCCTATTTCATTTAAACACTCATTTGTTCGTATCATAATATCTTGTGATTTTCTTTTGGTATCAATTGATGTTCTCAATTGGTCTTTTTGGATCTTTTGGGTTGCTCGCTTCATTTGTTGAAGCTATTTTCTCTTTATTTTATTTTTGCAATCTTTGGGTCCTCAATATAGTTTTACTTCCTCCCAAGGATTCATCATTGAATATGTGCATATGCACACCTTTGGAGGAATTCTCACTATATTGGCCATCTAGAACTTTTCACCCATTTTAGCAATCGATGCCAATGGGGGAGAAGTTTTAGAGGGTTTAAGGGAAGTTGGTTTATTCTTTGAGTTGGTTCTTAAAGCATTAGCCTTGCATGCTCTTGCATCTTTGTTGTTGCTTGGCATGTTTAATATATAGAGGAAACTCAACCACCAATAATGGTTGGCAATCTATGCAATGAAATTCAAGTTCATCACACATGAATAGATTGTGGGGGAGTTTGCTCTATATATTGTGGTTGTACCAACATCACATACTTGTGTAGTATTTGATGTTGGGGCAACCATTTTGTTCGTTAAATTCCATATTTAAACCCTCTCTAGGGGATTGTCATCAATTACCAAAATGGGGGAGATTGAAAGGGCATGTATGCCCCCATGTGTGGTTTTGGTAATTAATGACAATCCCTATGGACTAATGTGCAAATTGAGTCTCACTTGTAGGTTTGTCCATTGGCATCGCTTGCACCATGTGTTGGTTTCAAGGATGAAAAGGAAGAAGCATTGTCCAAGGGCTTTGTGCCTTTTGGAATCAAGTAGAAGAAGAAGATCAAGTATGTCTTGAAGAAGAAGAAGAAGATGGAGTTCCTCATGGCTTTCTTCAAGACATCGTCAAGAATTGATGTGCAAGCTCAAGAGAATGATGAAGACAAGTTCGAAGAAGAGGCTTCCCCATGGTGTATGGGGGAGCATTTCTCAAGACTTCATCAAGCAAGTGCAATCAAGAAAGGTGTTCCATCTTGAAGGTGACAAGATCGTCTACATCAAGCTCAAGTGGGATTCTCAAGGCAAAGGTATGATCGTGATAGGGTTTCTATTTTACCGGTCTCTTGTAGTGTTCTTATAGTGTTGGGAGACCGGGTTTAGGATAGATAGCCGTACTATTAAGAGGGGCTCTCGAGTGGGTGACTCGTTCGTATCTTTCGAAGAGAGCTCAAACCTTTGCATACATAGCATCATCTTTCTTGGTTTTTGTTTGGTTCTTGTCAATGTGAGGATCTAGAGCTTGTGGTTATCTTCATAACAAGCTCTAGTTCATCAAAAACGGATTTTCCTTGCATATCTTATTGCGTTTTTGATCTTGCGGGTTTTTCCGGCTCCACACCTTGGGAGGTATCTCACATATATATTCATGGTATTTTCTCCCTTGGTGATACCCAATATTTCACCTTTTGTTGGATTCTACTCTTTATTATCTTTCCAACAAAATTGGTTTCATCCCAATTAGAGTTTCCAAGGTCAACTTCTTGCGTTTTGGGTTCTGGAGGTTTTACCGATTCGTCGCTTCTGAGAGGTCATACCTTTCTACTTTTTATTTTTATCCTATGTTGTTGGAATATGATGTTTCTTTGCATAATCTTGTAGAGTTTTTTGTTCTCTTCAAAACGAGCCCAAGATCATCGAAATCGGAGTTCGGAGTCAAAAGTTATTGAAGTTTTCGTGCAATGGTGTCCAACGTTTTTGCTTGAGCGGTAGTACCGGCCCAAGTTCCGGCCAAAGTTCCGGTAAATCTCGTTTTTCTTCTGTATCTTGTGTTTCTATTTAGAGGTAGTACCGGTGGGGCACCGGTAGTTCCGGTGGAGCACGAATCTGGCCCAAACGGGCAGATTTCTCTTGCCCTATTTAAGGGCCCCCTCTTCCCAAAAGTTTTCCCAACTTTTGAGGTCATTTTTACTAGCTCTTCCACTCTCTCTCCTCCATTGTTGACCTTCAAAAGCTTGCCCTCTTCCCTTCTCCCTCCCATGATTCTTGCATCTCTTTGAGGAATTTGAGAGAGGAGATCTAGATCTACAACCCCCACCAAACAAAATCCATTCTTTATGAAAGAATCCTTGGGATCTAGATCTTGGACAGTTTTGTGTTCTCCTCTTGTGTTCTTCCTCCCTTATTCCCCAATAGCTTTTGTAGCTTTGGTGGAATTTGAGAGTGAAGGACTTGCCTCTTGCATTTGGTGCATAGGTTTGAGTTCTCCTCGGAGATTCGGCGAGTTCAAGCCCTTGGGCTTGTTTCTCTTGGGTTCTTGGAACCCTAGACGGTTGTGTGGTTGGATAGTTGACCTTTTATGGTCTTGTAGCCTTTTGTGGCCTTGTTGCCTTTTGTGGCTTTGTAGCCTTTGTGACATTGTTCTTGGGGCTCCAATTGAGTTGTGGAGGTTCCCCAAGCTTGTTGGCCTTTTGTGGCATTGTGGAGCCTTTGTGGCGTTTCTTGGGAGCCCTCCAATTGAGTTGTGGAGATTGCCCCAAGCCTTGTACGGGTTTGGTGACCACCCTCAAGTGTCCCATAGTGGAACGTGAGTAGGCCTTTGTGGCGAGCTCACGGGAGAATAGGGTGAGCCTTTTGTGGCGTCGGTGAGTTGCATGGCTTCGCATCCTTGTTGAGGCCTTGTGTGGCGTTGGGTGAGCATCGAGCCACCACACCTCGAGGTGAGCCATTTGTGGCGTTCGAAGTACATTGCGCCCCCGCACCTCTCCAACGGAGACGTAGCTTCTTTGGAAGTGAACTTCGGGAAACAAATCATCGTCTCTGCGTCCATCGGTTATCTCTCAACCGAGCCCTTTACCTATGCAATTTACATTGTGATAGCCTTCGTGCTTGAAGTACTATATCTTGCTATCACCGTGTTGCTTGTCTTGCTTAGCATAGGTTGTTGGTGCACTTAGTGAAACTAGTGGATATAGGTTTTGGCTTGATAAATTAAACGTTAAGTTTTATTCCGCATTTATTTGAGCCTAGACCGTAATAATTTTAAAACGCCTATTCACCCCCCCTCTAGGCGACGTCCATTTCCCTTTCACAATCCCTCCACCAAAATGACCCTTTGCTTCTCTCTATGTTGGGAACATTACCATTCTAATAGTATTATTTCCATAAAAGATCCACCCATAGCAGGCCATGAAAGTCGTAGAATTTAAAAAGGCCTTTTTACTATCAGAACCTTATTGTGTTGTCTGAGATTAAGTATTGTCGGGCCAATGGCAACTAGGGTGCCACGACCCATCTACTATTGGGTCTCGGCAGTAGGAGCATCTACGGAACCACGGGGAGGCTTCCTCGAGAAGCCATGCGCTTCGCTAAAGGACACCCTCGCGAGGCCTCAATGGATATCCCACCGCGAGGATCCTTCACGAGGGTACGCCTCCTTGATCCCTTCACGTGAAGAAGACACCCTCGGCGAGGCCCTCCTCGCCAAGGACCCATGTGAAGCACACCTGCACCGCAACTCCTAAGTCCTAGGCATCGCGCGGGACCGTGCGCGGGATAAAGACGAATACCGATGGCTATAGTTGGGACAACTGTCCGGGCTCGCATCCGTTGCACAAAAAAGGCATCTTGCCCTTCCACAAGGAAGGCGCTTTCTCCTTCCGCAAGCCAGGAGTGGCCAACAATTTGTGCCACGAGGAGGGGACCACCTCTCTACCTCTCTCTCGCTCTCTCTTCCTCTGGTGTGTGTGAGGAGTGTGAGGGAGGCGGAGAGGAGGACGTCCGCGACGCGATCAACGGGGCCCTGCAATGGACCAATCCTACAATCAAAAGCACTTTTAGCTTACCTGCCCACTCTCTTGTGGTCATGTGGCAACCCTTCCTGCCAAGATATTTCGGAAAGAGGACCGGGGAGCCTATAAGAGGGGCAGTGCGGCACCGTAGTATGGGATCCCATATTCTTCTACCTCAAGAACCCTATCTTTCCCTAGATGGGAACCCTATATCTGATGACCTAATCACCACCTTGTAGTGAAAACCTAGCCAAGCAGTATAAGCAATCCAAACATGCATGAGTAGGGTTACCCCACACGGTGGCCTGAACCTGGGTAACTCTCTGTGTCCCTCTGTCGTGTTTGCTGCATTTTTCTCGCCGAGGTCGTCAAGGTTTTTGCGGAGATCGTGTTCAGCCCCTTGTGTTCGGTTTCATCCTACTTCGAGAGGTACCCCCGTTCGTTCGTAGGGAGAATCTCCAATCCAGCTTCTTTGGTCTGACAAACCTTCTCCTAAGCTACTAGACATTTGCCTTTTCTTTCAATTGATTTTCCATGAAATAGAAAAATTCTAGTTGATATGCGTTAACTGAACTTTCCGTTTCAGAGCACACATAATGATTTTCCTCAAGTTGGTGAGAGGATTTGAGAAATTTAACAAAAATGATTTTCCTGATCTGTTTTATTCTCAAGTTAGTGACAGGTTATAAGTGCTTCAACCAAATAATGAGCTTGATGAGCTTGTTTGTCCATGGTTAAGATCGACATGAGATATTTAAATGAAGATGATATTCATGAGTTATTAAAGTGGTTTGATTTTTGATTTGTACACCAAGATGATGCACCTACTCGGCACACATTTATTCTTATAGACCATATTTGTAGGGATATTGAAATCTTTTGAATGCATGATACATGCCTTGTATTTGCGGGATGATGGATAAGACTTCTTGACCAACTTTCATGGCATTTTTTGCCTTGGGATAACAGGTTGTATAGTCCACATGACATTTCATATATCACCATCCACTAATATAATAAATTTGTTTGGAATTTGGTTCAATGGAGGTAATAATAAAAATAAATTTCAAATCTGGTGAAAGTGTGTGCATTACTTTAGGCTATATGCAACACACATAATGATCTTACGACACGCCTCTGATCTTGACCTTTGTTGACACAAATCAACATTTTCCAACATCCATTACATCTCAGCCAAGAGAAACAAAAACTTAATGTTGGCTGCGCAAGATGACATGTTAGCATGATGGTGGTTTCAGGGAATGAGTGAATGAATGCTGAGGATACATAGTTAATGGCGGGATGAGATGTAAGGATATCAAATGCTGCAAGAAATTAGGAAAGTGGTGCATAATGGCTCGAGAGAGTGCATAATGTAAATATAATTATCCGTCAGTAGTTCCTGGTGCATCCTATGCCTACACCAATCAAATTCGAATTCCCAATGTGCATAGACGAAACAGATAATGAACGGAATAAGGTCGGATAATTCTAGTTCAGGAAAGTAAGTTGACGAGGAAGCTATTGGTCTTTGGCTTAAAGAAGGGTTTTGCTCGTTATAAAAGACTTGGCATGTTGGCGTTGACATGAATTCGTTGACCCTCTATCAGGTCAAGAGCTATGAATTTCTTAGTTATGAGCTAGGTACTCAAGTAGGTTAGTGCTTGGACGTGTAAACAAAAGGACAAAGGTCCCGAGCTTCGTTTCTCCTCAAGTCTGGTTAGATCATATGCGAGCTTCAAATAAGTAAAAGAGTTTCATGAGCTTATTGTCCACGACTAGGTCAAGACTGAAACAACAGATTCAACCAAAGATGATATTTGTAAGTTTTAAAAGAGGTTTGATCCTGAATCTCTACACCAACATGATGCACCTAGCCGATTACAAAGTTTGTGAAATTTGAAGCACAAAGGGCAAAGGCTAGCATAGTAACATGACGTCATCAATAAGAATTAAAAACGAGTTAAGTAGAATGAACTTCGCCTAGTTGATACTCACAGAGATATCTATCGACATGTTCATACTCAAATTCCGAAGGCCTGGGTTGAACTTTTGGAAGATTCTTAGAGAATGTACCCCATGGAATTTTTGGACTTGAGCTTTTTTACTCCAACCACCACCCTTCACACGATCGACAAAATGCGTCCCATTTTCACGAACAGCATCCCGAAACAGCGAATCATCCACACGCGATACCAGGAGCACTTTCCCTTTATGCCAATCAAGATTGTGAGCTCGTGGAGTCCACGGAACAATGTACTCCCACTGGCCCAAAATAACTGACGTGGCTTTTGCATGCATGGACAACACCTGACGTATATCCCACCTCATGTTTCTGCTACTGCTTTTGCTTCCCATGGAAAATAGCTGACAACTCTACGCGAATACATCAACTTGATCCGCTAAATGCATGCGAACTCTTTCACTTCCGCGCTAACCGAGCCCATAACGTGGACGACAATAACGCGAGCGGCTCGATCGGGCATTAGGCACAAAAAATTAACCGCGTTCGCGCGTGTATGTTGGCCCTACGCCCTACTTCGACGTGAGAGGTTGTGCCTAGTCATAGTGCAACTCAGCAAAATCGATTATGTGACAGTGAGTTAATAAAAAGAGAGAAAGATGGAGTAAGGTATTTAACTACTGTAACATCACTCATAATGAAATGAGTCTATCATCTAATAAATAATATTTTACATTACACCATTTATATGTTACTCTTCACTATGAAGATAGTAACATAGACTAGTAGTATGAGATCGGGTCTATCACCCCAACACGCGCTGATGCATGACACCTGGTAGGTAGCCCAAATCTAAAACCAGTTACGGCTTCCTTTTTTCTATCCCGACTAATTTTATTCCAGATTTCCAACCGGCCAAGTCTCATTGATTGACATGGCCCAGCTAGCGACATTGAAATCAGGATTAGAGAAATCGGGGACTTCTATTTTTAGATTTGAATAGCCAGGTTCATGCATCAGGGTGGGTCTATCGTGCTGGGGTCATAGACCCAGTTTCATAAGATTTTTTCTGCAGTGGAGGTGCAAGAAAAGGAAACCACGCGACTGTTCCGCTTGCGCCTACGTTATGCGCATCCTCCAATTTACTACTCCTTGCACGGGCACGCCCCGGTCAGTAGGCAAGCTCGACAAAATTGCACCGCTGGTTCTTTGACATAAAACTAGACCACAGTTTATAAGATGTATGAAGTAGGAAGGCACGACGATTGGTGTGGAGGGATGCAACAAAAGGAGAGTAGCTGATGTGGCAGAGCAGGAGTGTCAGTGTGAGTGTGACAAATTGTAGTGTCGTGGACCCAGAGGTGCATGTTCTAAGTCGGATACATTCCTGAGTAGTTCCTTGTGCCTCCTATTCCTAAAACTATCAAGTTTAAATCCATAGTGTGTTGGGACGGTCCAAACAACAATACGACCGGATAATTCAAGCAAGTATTCATCTTTCGCCCAGGAAAGACTCCACTTTATAAAGGTCTTCGATCAAGAGTAGTAAGATGAAGTCATGGGTTCTTTCTTAAGTTCACATGTAAGAATATACCATATGAGCTTTGTACTTTGGTAGGTCAAAGAGTACAAGAGATGTACACAAACATTGATTTTCTCAGGATCGTTTCTCCTTCTGGCGATTAGAGGTTATGAGAGACTTAAACAGATGATGACTTCCGTAAGCTTGTCTGTCCTTGGCTACGTGTGCTTATGAAATCCGTAAACCAACGATGAATCGCATAGGTTCTTGTTTTAAGATGTCCTAAGACAGGGCACCACCTATCAAGTGTACAATTTGTTACCATAATAAAGTTAATAAGAAAATGAAGCACAAGGGGAGTCGTCTGCATTGCCTGAACGAAGTCGGCGTTGCCTGACTAAAGTCGACAATGCTTCTAGCATTTTAATCAAAAATTTGTTTATCGTCCCCGCCAGATAAATCATCTTACATGTTACTTGCTTTCATGATATTTCTTACATGCAAAACTTTATTGTATCATATATCGATGACCAACATGCATGTCCGCTACCGTGTGTGTGGAGCCGATCAAGCTGGTCATGGTCATGCATGAGCCGAGCTGCGCCTTGCATTGCTGACTTGCGGTAATGTCGGCATATGGAGCCATGCCATGGCCATAGAAATCGACGAGAATTGAGCTTACAGAGACGAAACAATTTCAGAGCAGCGCGGACCAGATGGCGTTGTTGTTGCTCCCCGTACGTACATATCCCCTAGTCGATAGCTCCGATGATGCTCCATGGTAAGGTACCGGAGGTCGTGGAGGCCGGCCTGTTTTTGCTCGGCGCACAAGCTGAGCGACCTGAGGCCGGCCACGGCCGAGACGGCACGGGTGAGGTCGTTCGAGCTCAGGTCCTGCGTCCGAAGTAGTAGCTGAGCTCGCCTTCTCCACTAGTTACGTCGATCTCCCCAGTGAGCAGGAACCAGAGGAACAGAGTGTTGAGTATGTTGCCTATCGTCTTACCATCGATTTGGAATTTTGGAATGATTGGTTAGGACAACAACTCAATAGGATATCAGAGCCAAGAGGTTTTAAGTTTAAAACTCTGCTCATGTAGTATTAAAAAATATATTTTGCGGCCTGCACCGAACCCACGCTAAGGACTAATATAGCCTAGACGTGAGGGGGAGTGTTAAGATTATAATACACGCATAGCCCCTTCCCATCGGTTCGGACTTTTGGTCTAGTTGGCTAGCACATGCAATTCAATACAGAGCACACACCCGCTCCGCTCGACCAGCCTTTCGGTGTAAATGCCCTCCCACGTTTAACGTGCCGCGACAATGCAACTATGTTAATACAACGTACGGGCCATGCCGTCACGAGAGTCCAAGACGCCCAGCTAGCCGGTGCCGGCGCCATGACGGAAGACACGTGCGCCCATACGAGATAGTAAGTTGTATTCCATACTCCACCGCCCAACAACAGTGCGGGATCATGTGCGCTTTGTCTTCTTGGGCGTGTTTGGTAGCCAACGTCCATCTTGGGGCTCACTGGGACATGTTCACGTTCAGCAGTGCCACACTCATACAACCCAAAAACCACGATATGTAAGTTGTTTGGTAGCCTGCATCAAATTTGGTGCATCAGTTGGGCAACTAGGACCATGTTTGTTGTCTGCACATTGCGTTTTTGTCCTATGTCATGCATTATCCCCTTATTTGGTTCACATACAACATTGGTTGTGGTCACCTTGCACTTCCATATGGTGAGGTTACCATCAGCGGATGGAGAGAAAGATCATACATATGAGACAAGAACACACAATCTGGAATTATAAAGCATGAAATATACACAAACATTGATTTTCTCATGCTTGTTTCTCCTTCTGGCGATTAGAGGCCATGAGAGACTTAAACGGATGATGAGTTTCGTAAGCTTGTCTGTCCTCGGCTATGTGTGGTTATGAAATCCGTAAACCAATGATGAACTGCGTAGGTTCTTGTTTTAAGATGTCCTAAGACAGGGCACTTAACAAGTTTACAATTTGTTATCATAAAGTTAATAAAAAAAGAAGCACAAGGGCTAACGTAGAAACAATTCTGCCTAATCGTCTGTATTGCCTGACTCAAGTCGACAATGCTTCTAGCATTTTAAATGAAAAAATGTTTATCATCCTCGTCAGATAAATCATCTTACATGTTACTTTCTTCCATGATGTTTCTTACATGCAAAACTTTATTGTATCATATATCGACCAACATGCATGTCTGCTATGGTGTGTTTGGAGCCGGTCGAGCTGGTCATGGTCATGCATGAGCCGAGCTGCGCCTTGCATTGCTGACTTGCGGTAATGTCGGCATATCAAAGCGGCAGATGCTACAAGGATAGTTTATGAGAGGTGGAAGGTGAATAGAACATCGGAGATTCCTAGACCGAGATTGACACACACGACGTACCTAGATCCATCCCCTCCCTTTGAAGGTAAAGATCAACTCCTGTTTGTTTCTGTGTGTTGTTCAGATTGATTACAAGATCGCTGGAGGAGAGGTTACAACCGGAGCTATTGTGAGATTGAGCTTGGCTGTCTAGTAGGTCGAAGACTATGAAAGTTTTTAAATTGACAATGGGTTTTCCAAGGTCGTTTAACCTCGAGTAGGTCAGATCGATGCTATGAGAATTTAAAGAGAAAATGATTTTCCTGAGCTTGTTTGTGCTCCGCTAGGTTAGACGATGGGAGCTTTAAACCAATGATATAGTTCATGTACAACTCTCCATCTCGGTAAATGAGTGCTTATGAGAGCTTTTAACCAAATGATGAATTTCCGGAGCTTGGTTCTCGTGGAATAGAGGCTACAAGCGGTTTAAACAAATGGTGGATTTTCAGAGGTTGTTTGTCACCGACGATGGTTTTCAGAGCATGTTCGCATTGAAAATTCCGTAGACTACGGTTTTAACTCTACTAGTAGTTTTTTAGACAAGTTTTCCTTCTATGCAATATGTGTTGCTAAAACTTGAAAGACAAATTGCAAACACGACGGCCAAGGCCACCTTTTACTACCCATAAACCGAACACCATCCCACTTGCCTGAATAGCGTCCCCAAATATAGCCAAGCTTCGGTGCACCATGGCAGGAAGCCAGGAACCCCTATATATCGCACTAACCTGAGCCCACGACATGGACAGAATAAAATGCCAGGAGCGACTCGATCGGGCACGGTTTTTAGAAATCCGACGCACCGGCGCGACTTTGACGTGAAAGGCGGCCCGTACCCTGGCTGTGCCGAGCTGTGGAGGCAAGAAGACGAAGCGCACACGGTACCGCACTGTTGCCGGGCGGTGGAGTCCGGAATATTACGTACTGTCTCGTTTTTTTTTTGACTAGAAGCCTTTTCATTATCTCTATCTCTATCTCTATCTCTACTACTTATAAAGAAGAGAACATAAACTTTGCTAAATGTACCCCATAAAATATACATGGGCATACTACATCCATACGATCAGATCTATTAGACACAATCTAACAGTTTAGGTTAGCCTAATTTTTTCTTTGGTGCACATAGCAATTAAATATGACGGACTGTACTTAGCCGCCTCGTGTCCATGGACGCTGCAATCACGCAGGGCGTGAAAAATGGAAACGGTTGTGTAAAGAAAAGAAATTGATGCAATCGATTCCCTGATCCTCAATCCTGACAACTCCATGGCTTCGTCGCAGGACTTCCACCATCACTACGCTCCCGCCACCGTCCTCACAGTCTCAAGCTCCCGCCTCCAACGCCCTACTGCCAGCCTGCTGGAGATCCCTTGTAACCCTCCCACAGCTGCAGCCCAACCGCCGCCGTGCGACCTCCTGCCAGCCTGCCGGAGATCCGCCGTAACCCCGCCGCGCGACGCATGCGCTGCACCGCCGCCACCGTGAGCCGTAGACGGTCCCCCGCTAGAGCCACAACCCGCTGCTAAAACCGCCGCCTTATCCTCATGCGAGGCGCCACTAGAGCAGGGAGTCCAAACATGAGATCCACCGCCGCCCGCCATCATCTCTTGCCGCCTATACACTGCCGGAGACCGAGTCTCCACCGGTACTCATGCTCGCCCCACCCATCGGACGCCGCTCCGCTCGAAGACTCAGAGTTGCCGATCCCCAACGGAGCATCCACGCCCCTCCATCCCTGGTCCCAGATTGTTTTTCTCAACGAGATGTTTTGGAGACTGAAGTAGGTGTCGTCACGTGTATACAGATCCATATATTTTTTTCGATGTATCCTGCAGGTTTGCCTTTGCTTAAAGTGGTAGTCTTAGATCCAATCTTTATTTTCTACACCGATGCCTTTGAATTTGTTTAACTGCACAGTGTCCTGTACCATGCAACGGTAATTCCATGTTCCAAGGTCACATCAGTGGTTAATCTGATCTTCTTAGTGCTATTTGCAGAAATCTGTATCTGTTTGCTAGACGTATATGATCGGTTTCTACTATGCTCTCTAAACAAGTTTTTGCTCTTACTATATGTGGAAAACAGTATTTCACTAGAGGACTAGCTAGAGGTCTTCAAAAAGAATCAGAACCAACTTACTCATACTGACTAGCAAACAGTTATTTATCATTGATCATGGAAGTTTTTGTGCAGTACGTTTGTATGAGGGGACATTGATTATCAAGACATGAAAATACAATATGAGTATATTACACCATGATAGTTATTGTTTATGATATAAGGGGTACTTGCCCGTAGATAACTTTTGAATTTCTAATGCTATTTCCTTCATGGTTGATTTTAGGAAAATCAAGGTTCACAGAAAGAAAGTTAAAAGGCACAGGAACATTGCAGATAGATAGTTGAATCGCCACCAACATAAAACATCCACATGCTTATTGATTCATTGTGGAATAGTACCCACTGAGATTAAGATGGTTCTCTTGTGGGTTATCGGTATTTTGCTTCCTTTGATCATGGTTGGAACTGTTGTTTAGGAGGAGGAGCAGCATCTGATTGCCAACGTATTTGCGAGCTCTGACGGCCATCATCGTATCATGAAGGAGGACATCTGACCAAAGGGAGGATAGACAGATAGCGATGTCACAGGGAGACTGCAGATATGCGTTTGAAAGTTATCTCTTCCATCACTAACGAGTAAGTGGTCTGCAATTTAGATTATGTAATTACAATTACTTTTGTGATATAGCTAAATCAAATTGAAGTAAATACTTTTTATATATTCCAGTTATGTTATTCAGACCTTCAGCTCACTTTGTGTATTTAGTCATAGTACAACTGTTAAAAAAATGGTCGCATGCATCTCTCTCCAAGTTATTTTACTTATTAAAATTATTATGTTATGCTGTGCACCGGTTTCAAGCATTGGTAGAATGAGAAACGATGATATGCCTCAGGCCAGGAGCGACGTAGGGCCGCCTCGAGGAGGACAAGCTCTCTTGCAATGCCAATACCTGTTTTTTTTAGCTCCAGCCAGTTCATTTGTATCAATCAACTCGATGATGATGTATTATAGTCGGCTTGACTGCATCATGCACTATAGGGTATAGCAAGTAAATTTAGTATTGAGAAATACATGTATATCATTCAGCACCTCTTTGGCACTTTTGTGTCAAACTTCAGATACTAGCTTACAAATATGTCAACTATTATATTTGGAATTACAAAACATCAATAATGTTTTTCAACAACGTGGACAATATTGTTCGCTAAGTCACTTGACAATCGTGGCTTTCAGATTTATTTTTGCAAATACATGATTATTTGGCTTACAAATTAGTGTCGAACTGTTTTTGTCATTTATTTGGTTCATGTTGGATGAAGTTTTTTACAACAATCTAAAACAGACAAAAGTTATGTGCATTAGTAACACGTGCAATGCACGTGCCACACTACCTCTGCTGCGGGTGTCAAGATCGAGGAGGCCAGGGCGGTGCCGGCATCTTGGGAGAGCGCGAGGGGTAGAACGGCACCCACTTGGGCTGGGGCTAGGACATCTGTGGAGCCCTCCAGCTTGCGCGTGGTGACAGCAGCCGAGGATTCGGTGGAAAAGAGGTTCGTTCCTCCACCTCTGCTGGTGGGGAAGCGTGGGAACTGGGTAAGGGCGAGTGTCGCACCAGCGGAGACAGGGGAGCATATCGACTGGTTATTTGGTTTTTAATTTATACGACTCATGGTAGGATGAAGTGGTACGTTTTTTGATACGAGTATTCTGTATGGTCATTTATCCGGAGTTTGCAAATGAATTTTCTTTTAAAAATATTTATAATGCATATTGTTGGATGGTATGGATCTCTGGAAGCCATTCTGGTGCTCATTTTGAAGTATCCTCGCCATGGAGCGAGATTTATTGATCACATAAAGATGTGGACCTTTATCAAAGGTTAAAACATGGCTAATGTTGCTCAATTGTTGTCTTTGAAGTGTTGACATAAATTAGGATTTAGCTATAATATTTACAAAACTAATAGTAACACACTTTTGTGCATTGTTGATTTTAACCGGTATCGTGTGTAATGACGATATGTAATACCAAATCAATATCAAGTGACTCATCATAAGATACATTTTTATAATATACTTATTTAGTATTATAAATATTTAATATATTTGATCAAAGTTAGGAAATATTGACTTGTTGACTAAGTTTATACGCTACCTATTTAGGGACATAGGGAGTAGAATTTAAAATACACATGTCATATTTGAAAGACGTGCGTTGTACGTGCACGCTTACTAGTATCATCCAGTGGGTGTACAATGATTTTACAGAGAGCCCCATAAAATAGACAATAATACATGGGTCTCCGGAAGAGGCAGAAAAGACCTTGCTAAAATATGAGAGATTACAATCTAGTCCTTCTCTTTCCCACCGTCGAGCCAGAAGCCGAACTTGCCGTTGTCGAACATCGCCGCGGGGACTTCGCCACTTGCTTCGATGCCGACCGGAGCCACAACAACAGTTAGCTTCGCAAAGGGCCTCGCAATGGAGGTAGAAATGGGGCTGGAGCAAACCACCAATTTCGGATCACCATGGACCAACAAAGATGAGCTCGAGAAGTGGCAGGCTTCATCACTCCCATGCCATCGGTAATCAGATCGAAGGGAAGCAACCCTTCTCAAGTCCCCAACTCCACTAAGGAGAGGAGAAGAGGAGAGCATGGCTTCATCCCGACCAGATTACTTCCAGCAACAACCGTCTCCCATTACCCACTGTGTTGAAACACGGCCGCCTTCGAGCTCCAGAAATCTGCCACAATCCGGAGGAGGGTAACCAAGAAGAAAGCGGTAGAAGGGGAGCCGACCCAGGGCCTTATTTTTGGAGCCAGTAGCGTTGCCCCTCTTCGTCGCCATTGGCTCACTCCACCGGAGCACAGCCACAAGAAAGAGAAACACCGCCACGCATCGAGCTAGGCCCAGATAACTCGATCCTAAGCTCCAGGAGCGTACCTTATTGAGAGGGATGTGGGAGTCCACCAAGACCATCTGCCTCACCACCTGCCACCAGCGGAAGGAAGAGGGAGGAGGTCGACTCGGGACGCGGTGGCTCTGGCCGCCGAGGGCCACCGGCCTACCCTCAGACACCACTAAGGGAAACACGGGATCCACCCAAAGACTAAGCCTAATACTAAAACTACTACTAGGATGAGGTAGCCGGGGCTCCGATCCATCTCTACACCAGCCAGCAAGGTCGTCGGCGGTGAGAGGGGCTGGATCCGGCCGGTCAAAGCCGATTCTCAAACTGGGGGGAAAGGAGGCTTCGGGAGAGAGGAGGAAGAAAGCGTGTGTACTGTCTCGTATGGGCGCACGGGTTGGGGGGCGGACGGGCCTTCCGTCATGATGCGGGCACCGGTGTTGGGCGTCTCGGACTCTCTGTGACGGCATGTCCCGTACGTCGTATCAACATAGTAGAGGTGTCGTGGCACGTTAAACAGGGGAGGGCATTTGCACCGAAAGGCTGGTCCAGTGGAGCAGGTGTGTGCTCTGTTCCGCTGGTTCATGCTCACTGCCAAGGTAGTCAACCGGGAAGATCGACGTAACTAGTGGAGAAGGCGAGCTCGGGAATGTCGTAGCTCTCGACCTCAACTACAACTTCAGACGCAGGACCTGAGCTCCAACGACCTCACCCATGTCATCCCGGCCACCGTAACCGGCCTCAGAGCATCTCCACTCATCCCCCAATACGAGGTCCGGCAGGAGCATTTTTTTCTTGTACGGGGAAAGCCGGCTAACTTTTTTTTCCGATATGAGGGGGAGTATAGACCTAGTCACACACCCCATACCATATTTTTTTCCATGATATTTTAACAAATACCCAGTCGCACATGCAAAGCAAGCAGCAGCCGCACATGCACAGCCGCACATGCAAAGCAGCAGCGGCCGCGTCGCTGAGTGGGACACGTGGCACCGTTTGCGTGGGTTATTGATTAGCCGGCACCTCCGGTTGCCTTCTCGTGGGGAGGGTTTGGCTTGGGAGCGCCGGATGTCTTATACGTCTGCGCAGGGTGAAAAATCTATTTTGGGGCATACGACTGGACGCATTTTCTCTCTCCAACGCCCTATTTTGCTTTTAGGGGGGCTTTAGGGGGGACTGGTGGAGATGTTCTCAGGTCGCTTAGCTTGTGCGCCGAGCAAAAACGGGCCGGCCTCCACGACCTCCATTACCTCAATGTGGAGCATCGTTGGATGGGATATGTAAGTACGAGCAGCAACAACGACGCCCTCTGGTCCACGCTGCTCCAGCCATCGGCCCCTATTACTCTGCCCCATCCTCCTCTGAAATTGTTTCGTCTCTCGCGCTAGTTGCACCTATTGATCACCCTCTGGATGTAAATGTGCTGCTGATACGACTCTGTAAGCTCGATTCTCGTCGATTTCTGTGGCCACGACAAGGATTCCACATGGAATTAGGAGTTGGGATGCATATGGTGGGCATGTTTGGCGCACATGCGTTTTTGTCTCATCGCTTGTTAAGCGGAGCCGGGGCCTAGCGGTCAAAGGAAGCGCCTGCGAAGCATCTTCTTTCTTCCCCGTTCATTAGTCGACGTTCATCAATAATAGATAGGAAACATGAAAGGATAAGAGGCTGACAATGTTAGCGCACTTCTGTAGGAACATATGGTCTAGGGCCATGACATAAATAAAAATGCGGTGAGAGGTGACATGCAAAGAAAAATAATACAAGAGTTTAACATATCACCCCTATGTAATTATTGATTGCATATGCGTACCAAACTTCAAGGTAATGTACCTCTATCATGCAAGTCTGACTAATAGATTCCATGTGACTTAGGCCCAGTTCTTTTGGGGCTTCTCCGAGAAGCCGCCCTCCCCCTAGCTTCCTGGGGAAGCCGGTCTAAAAAATTTGTGAGGCTTCCAAAATAGTCAAGGCTAAACAAATTTGGAAGCCCCGCAAATTTTTTTGAACCGCCTTCCCTAGGAAGTTGGGGGTAGGGCAGCTTCTGGGAGAAGCCACCAAAAGAACTGGGCCTTAAGCCTATCAGATGAATAAGGTACCTATGTGTACCATTTTGAAGTGGTTCACATTGTATAACGTTTCAAGCCGTCTCCTTTGTCCCTTCTCAACCTTTTATCTGTCAACCATTTCACTTTATTTTTCATGCCTCTTATGTTGACTTTTGCTGACACGAAACAACCTTATATAATATCCATTCTTCGTCAGCCAAGAAAGATAAAACATAAATGATGGTTGCGCGGAACGACATGGGAGCTTAGTGGTGGTGTAATGGGACAATTACATCATGAATATACATAGGTTAGTGGGTGGATGAGATAGAAGGACAATAGATGATGCATCAGAGTAGAAAGGAGGCGTATCATGTCTCGAGAGAGTGCCTATTATAAATACGATTATCCATCGGTAGTTCCTGGTGCATCCTATGTCTACACCTATGAAGTTTAAATACCCAATATACAGAGACGAAACACATAATGCCCGGAATGCGATTGGATAATCCATTTCATAAATGTAAGTTGAGGAAGAAGATATTATTTTTTGGCTTAGATGACGCTCTTTATTATCCTTATAAAATACATGGGTTGTAGACAATGACATTTAATTTATTAACTCTTTGTTAGGTCAAGAGCGAAAAATCCCTTCGTTATTAGCTCTGTATTCGGTAGGTCAAAGCCTTGGAATATATAAACAAAGGATGAAGCTCCTGAGATTGGTTTGTCCTCAAATAGTGAGAGGATATGAGAGCTTTTTAAAAATAAATTAGTTTCATGACCTTGTTGTGTCAATGAATAGGTCAAGATTGATACGAGTTTTAAACGAAGATGATATTGACAGTTTTTTAAAGAGGTTTGATCTTTGATCTCTACAACAAGATGATGCACTTGGACGATTACAAAGTTTGTGAAATTTTAAGAACAACAGCTAACACGGTATCATCAATGACAAGAAGGGAGTGAAGTAGAATAAATTTTGCCTAGTTGTTAGAATCCTCTCACTCGACAATACTTTCAGCATGTTAATTCTATATTTTTGTTCCAGCACTGGGCGCTGTTACTCCCAGAGACGAAACTAAGCTCCATAGATCAATTCATTGCGTCCTATTTGGACGACAACCGTTTGAGGAGTATCTAATGGTACTAGAGGAGGGTTGCTCATGCTTTGGGATTATACAGTGGTAGAGATAACATACATTATTGCATCCGAATTTTTCCTTTCGACCAAAGTTCTTATGAGACAAACCGGCACTTCTTTTAAGATCACCTCCGTCTATGGGCCTACTCTGTATGCAAGGAAAGATGACTTCTTTCCAGAGTTAGTTGCTCAAAAATCCGAGAGTCATGCCATGTGGCTTGCCCTAGGTGATTTTAACCAATTCTACCATGCTAGATACAAAAACAAGAGAAATCTTAACCGAAGCCATATTAATAGATATTGAGATGCCCTCCAAGCATGTGATCTCGAAATTCACCTTTAAATAGGAGGTTCACTTGGAGTAAAGAAACAAGTGACCCAACCTTATGCAAGCTAGACTCTTTATTTTGCAATGCTGATTGGGACACTCACTTTGATTCATATCCTCAATGCCCTATCCTCCACGGTTTTCGACCATTGATCCCTCCTTCTCGTCGATGATAGTGGACCTCGTAAACCAAGATGTTTCAAATTTGATAACATTTGGACTTGCATCCCGGGATTCAAAGACATTCTCTCAATCATGGAGCGTGCCCTCCGAGCATGCCGAGCCATATCAAAAACTCGTCCACAAGTTCAAAGCCGTGGAGATAATGCTCTCTAATTGGAGTAGGGGTCTCTTTTCAAAAACTAAACTGCTCCTCCATTCTGCCCTTCTTGTGATCCTACAACTCTATATTTCCCAAGAAAATCGTATTCTCTCCCCGAATGAGCAGTAAGTTAGAGCAAGCCTTAAGAGAACAGTCATAGTCCTAGCTATCATTGAGCGTGCAAGAAAGAAACAAAGTGCTCGCTTTAAGAACATTAAAGATGGTTATGCAAACATTTTTTTCCAATTAAGAGTCAATGCAAGAAGACAGAAGAACCACATCCACCGCATTAAGCATAATAGAGGATGGGTAACCAACCATGAGATCAAATAGAAAATCATCCCAGGGTACTTCTCCTTGGTCATGGGACACTGGTAGAAAGAGGGCCTTTGGTCCAGCGCCCAAATTCCATTGGTCCCGGTTCGTTTCCATAATGGGGACCAATGCCAGGCACCGGTCCCGGTTCATGCCGTCTGGGCATTGGTCCCGGTTCATCTGTAAGCATTGGTCCCGGTAGGTGGCACGAACCGGGACCAATGCCCCCGCGATGCACACATGGCGCTCTGCGGGGCATTGGTCCCGGTTCATGCCACGAACCGGGACCAAAGCCCCTCCCGAGCGACACGTGGCGGCCCAGCAGCGCGCCCTCCCACCAGGTCGTTGGTCCCGGGTCATGCCATTAACCGGGACCATTAACCTGGGTGGGGTGCGAGCTGCTGGGCCGCCACGTGTCGTGTGGGAGGGGCTTTGGTCCCGGTTCGTGGCAATAACCGGGACCAAAAACCCTCCCCTGGCTATATATAAGCCCAGCCCTTTGCCTTGGATTGTGTGTGAGGTGTGGGTGCTAGCTTTTTTTTCTTTGATTGCACACAAGGTGTTCGACGAAATGTCCGAGCCACACTTTAGTTCGCACAACACGGTATCCTCGGCTGAGGTTAGCAACCTTATCTTCTTTATCTGTAACTGATACAAAATATTGCATCTGTCCATGTAGGGTGGTCATTTTACTATTCACGATGTTATTGTAATGGTTAATTATTATGACGCAGATCGATGCATGGATGTGATGGATGTATGGCGACCGACGCCATTCCGATTTTATTGCAGGCCTCCATAAATTTATCGATTTGGCTAAGGCAAACAAAGTGGATAATTTTATGCCTTGTCCCTGCGTCGACTGTCGGAACGTGGCGGAGCACTCTGCCCCGAGAATCCTTCAAATCCATCTGCTTCGGAGAGGTTTCATGCCCGGATATTATTGTTGGGCCATGCACGGAGAAAGAGGGATTAGGCTGGAAGAAAATGAAGAAGAAGAGGATGATGACAGCTATCCTATGTCCACTGAAGAATATGGTGATACTGCAATGGAAGACAATGAAGAAGAGGGAGGCGGCAATGAAGAAGAACAACAGGCATCGGATGACCCCGCTGATGGTCTTGGTCGGGTCATTTCTGATGCAAAGAAACAATGTGATACAGAAAGGGAGAAGCTTAAGTTGGAGGCCATGCAAAAGGATCACAAAAAGTTGTTGTACCCAAATTGTGAATATGGCAGCACAAAGCTCGGTACCACACTTGAACTGCTGAAATGGAAGGCAGAGACTGGCTTATCTGACAAGGGATTTGAGAAGTTACTGAAAATAATGAAGCCGAAGCTTCCAAAGGATAACGAGCTGCCCGAGACAACGTACAAAGCAAAGAAAACTATCTGCCCTCTAGGATTAGATGTGGAGAAGATACATGCATGCATTAATGACTGCATCCTGTACCGCGGTGAGAAGTACGAGAATATGGATAAATGCCCGGTATGCAATGCATGTCGATACAAGATCAGACAAGATGACCCTGGTGATGTTGAGGGCGATGACGAGCTCTCCAGGAAGAGGGTTCCTGCTAAGGTTATGTGGTATGCTCCTATAATACCACGGTTGAAACGTCTGTTCAGAAATAAAGAGCATGCCAGGTTGTTGTGATGGCACAAAGAAGAGCGTAAGAAAGACGAGAAACTGAGACACCCCGCCGATGGGTCGCAGTGGAGAAACATCGAGAGAAAGTACTCGAACTTTGCAGGTGACACGAGGAACTTATGGTTTGGTCTAAGTACAGGTGGCATGAATCCTTTTGGGGAGCAGAGCTGTAGTCACAGCACCTGGCCAGTGACTCTATGTATCTACAACCTTCCTCCTTGGTTGTGCATGAAGCGGAAGTTCATTATGATGCCAGTGCTCATCCAAGGACCGAAGCAACCCGGCAACGACATTGATGTGTACCTAAGGCCATTAGTCGATGAACTTTTGCAGTTGTGGGCAGAACCAGGTGTAAAGGTGTGGGATGAGCACAAACAGGAGCCATTTAACCTACAAGCATTGTTGTTCGTAACCATCAATGATTGGCCTGCTCTTAGTAACATTTCAGGACAGTCAAACATGGGATACAATGCATGCACGCACTATTTAGATAATACTAAAGGTACATATTTGGATAAATGTAAGAAGGTTGTGTATCTAGGGTGTCGTAAATTACTTCCGACCAATCATCAAGTAAGAAAGAAAGGCAAGAATTTTAACGGTGAGGCAGATTCACGGAAGAAGCCTAAGCTCCCTAAAGGTGCTGATGTATTTGGTATGGTGAAGGACCTAGAAGTAATCTCTGGAAAGGGTCCTGGCGGTCAATCTGTTCCGAAAGACCCCATTATCGGACACACGGCCATGTGGAAAAATAAATCTATATTTTGGGAGCTTGAGTATTGGAAAGACCTAGAGGTCCGTTCTTCAATCGACGTGATGCACGTGACGAAGAATCTTTGCGTGAACCTACTAGGCTTCCTGGGCGTGTATGGGAAGATAAAAGATACACCAGAAGCACGGGAGGACCAGCAACGTATCAAAGACCCACACAACAAGCATACTAATAAAGGACGTAAATACTTAAGTAGCTACGCTCTTTCCAAAGCAGAGAAGGAAATCTTTTTTGAAGTCCTTTACAGTATCAAGGTCCCAGATGGCTTCTCGTCAAATATAAAGGGAATAATAAATATGGCAGAGAAAAAATTTCAGAACCTGAAGTCTCATGATTGCCACGTGATTATGACACAGTTGCTTCCGGTTGCATTGAGGGGGCTTCTACCGGAAAATGTTCGATTAGCCATTGTGAAGCTATGTGCATTCCTCAATGCAATATCTCAGAAGATAATCGATCGAGAAAGTCTGGAAAGGCTACAAAAGGATGTGGTCCAATGTCTTGTCAGTTTTGAGTTGGTGTTCCCCCGTCCTTCTTCAATATTATGACGCATCTCTTAGTTCACCTAGTCGAAGAGATTTACATTCTCGGTCCTGTATTTCTGCACAATATGTTCCTCTTCAAGAGGTTCATGGGAGTCTTAAAGAAATATGTTCCTAACCGTGCTAGGCTAGAAGGAAGCATCTCCAAGGGCTATGGAACAGAGGAGGTCATTGGGTTCTGTGTAGACTTTCTTCCTGACCTTCAGCCGATTGGTGTTCCTGAATCACGGTATGAGGGGAAACGAATGTTGGGTCCGCAGCATAGAAAACAAAAATTTTCCTACGGTGTGAACTACACGCCAAGATCTATCTACTAGGTACAGAGCAACGGGTGGACATACATCCATAGAGAACTTACCCTCGAAGACAACGAGCTTTGTTAACGAGTAGGAACTCGTGGTTGATGTAGTCGTACACTTGTCGATCTCAAGATCATGAGGAAGTCCGAGCGCCGCAACTCAGCAGCGCATCCGCACTCGTACACACGTTCAAGCCACCGGACAACCTCTACCTCCTCGCTCCAGCGATCCAGCGGAAGCAGCAACTCCTTCCAGACGAAATGCCACCGGGAACATGTATCTCGCTAATCCGAGACCATGGGGGAATAATTCTAGAGAGGGAGAGAGATCCTTCACAAGGAGGTGTGAGGATGAAGGAGGGAATGGGTGGCCTTTTATAGGAGGAGGGGGGGTGCCCCCTCTCTCCATGGTCGGCGCATGGGAGGGGGTGACCCCTCACCTCCCCCATTCATGTGGTGGTAACTCCTCCACATTAAAATGCCTCTTCACATTTCCTTTTAAAGTCTCCACTTTAAATGCATTAAGTTTCTCCAAATTTAATGCTCTCTCATTTAATAAAACTCTTTTATTAAATTTATTCAGAATTTTGTTAATTACTTTAATTAATAAACATTCACATATAGCCCCTTGCAATATTTCAATATCACATGCAGAAACACCTTCTGCAATTTCACCCGAAACAATTTCCGGTTTCTATTGAAACAATTCCTGCGCTTTGTAATTCTTTCGTCTGAAACATATGTACTCCAAAATGGTGTCCGGTAACTCTTAAGTGTGCCACCCTACGGTTCGCAATGAACTAAGTTGTGGTCCTCCTGACGAGTTATATAGACGTTCTTTTCCTCGTCAGGGGCATCAGGAGCTGGTGGGGGGCCTAGCGGCGCATCTAGCACATATTGCTTTTGTGCAGTAGTGAGGAGAATCCTCAAATTCATAGCCCAGTTGGTGAAGTTGCTACCATTCGCAGCAAGTTTCTCTTTCTCCATGAACACATTGAAATTAAAAGCAGGTGGTGCCATTGACGAGGTTTAATCTCGTCAATGCCCATTGTTATGGACTTGGGGTTTTGGAGAAGATGGGGATGCTGGAGATCGTGGCACGGTTAACAGACAAGCAACCAGGGGACACGAGATTTACCCAGGTTCAGGCCCCCGGAGGGAAAACCCTACTCCTGCTTGTCTGCTCTTTTATTACGGCGGAACCGAAGGTTACAGGGTGCGCAGATTCGATCTGGCGTGGATGCGTGAAAGTATGAGTCGAGTTGTTGCCCTAGGACGTGCCCTCCTGGCCTTTATATAGACTTAGGCAGGTCCCGGGCGTAGTACTAGTCGGTTACAAGTTGTATTCAAACTCTAATCTTGCTCTCCAAGGATCCGAAGGCGTCATGGGCCTTGGCCACCCGGAAATCTTGATGGGCCAGCGTATGTCTGTCGTGGGCCTTCCTTGGGCTGGACTAGGTATGCTGAAGTTACGTACCCGTAGGGTATAACCATGTCAGCCATCTACAACAGAATTTGTAAAGTATATTTAGACTAATTTTATGATAGATTGAGTTCAACTAATCCAAATTACTAATGAACTCCCACTCAAAAACGACATCCCTCGTGTCCTTTTGGTGATTACATGAACCAAATCCACTACACCAAGTCCGATCATCACGTGAGTCGGTGTAGCTTCAAAGGCGAGCATCTATATGGGCATCATATCAACTATATGACTCATGCTTAACCTTTCGGTCCATGTTCCGAGGCCATGTCTGTACATGCTAGGCTCGTCAAGTAAGAACCTTAGTATTTGCGTGTGTAAAACTGTCTTACACCCGTTGTATGAAAGCGTAGAGTTGAAAACACCCGATCATCACGTGATGCCTCAAAACACGATCCACAAAACGGTGCATACTTAAGGAAGAACACATTTTATCTTGATATCTAAATGAGGGATCATCTTATAATGCTACCAAACGCGCCAAACTAGCAATATAAGATGCTAACATCTAATGTGTGAAGTGAGGTGATATGGTCCATGCATTTGATCTCTATCATTTGCATCATGGTATGATCTCTATCATTCCTTTGTGTGTAAGGCCAAGGTCTATGGAACTTACACGTTAAGTGAGTTGTAAGAGTATCTATTATACATCTACTTACAACAATACCATATCAAAACACTAGCCCATCAACGATCTAAACTAGACGCCTCTAATTTATCAATTGCAAGTTTTACGTGGCTTAGGGCTTTCGGAGATAGAACCTGTCTAACCTACGAACATGAACCACAACGAGGATAACCAAGTTATTAGCAACTTGTTGTAAATCAGATATTGACTATAGTAGGAGAGACAGACACCCGCCAGCCACTTATGCAAAACAAGTTGCATGTCAGTCGTGGAACCGGTCTCATGTACGATAACATGTAAGGTTGGTCCGGGCCGCTTCATCCCACTATGCCACCAATATCCAAAGTACATAGAAGATGCAATAACATGATCATCATCGCCCACATATAAACATATGTGTACTACCCGTGCAAAGCACCTACGCATAGATTAGGCTCTGATACCACTGTTGGGTCCGCAGCATAGAAAACAAAAAATTTCCTACGGTCTGAACTACACGCCAAGATCTATCTACTAGGTACAAAGCAACGGGTGGACATACATCCATGGAGAACTTACCCTCGAAGACAACGAGCTTTGTTAACGAGTAGGAACTCGTGGTTGATGTAGTTGTACACTTGCCGATCTCAAGATCGTGAGGAAGTCCGAGCACCGCAACTCAGCGGCGCATCCGCACTCACACACACGTTCAAGCCACCGGACAACCTCCACTTCCTCGCTCCAGCGATCCAGCGGAAGCAGCAACTCCTTCCAGACGAAATGCCACCGGGAACATGTATCTCGCTAATCCGAGACCATGGGGGAATAATTCTAGAGGGGGAGAGAGATCCTTCACAAGGAGGTGTGAGGATGAAGGAGGGAATGGGTGGCCTTTTATAGGAGGAGGGGGGTGCCCCCTCTCTCCATGGCCGGCGCATGGGAGGGGGTGACCCCTCACCTCCCCCATTCATGTGGTGGTAACTCCTCCACATTAAAATGCCTCTTCACATTCCCTTTTAAAGTCTCCACTTTAAATGCATTAAGTTTCTCCAAATTTAATGCTCTCTCATTTAATAAAACTCTTTTATTAAATTTATTCAGAATTTTGTTAATTACTTTAATTAACAAACATTCACATATAGCCCCTTGCAATATTTCAATATCACATGCAGAAACACCTTCTGCAATTTCACCCGAAACAATTTCTGGTTTCTATTGAAACAATTCCTGTGCTTTGCAATTATTTCGTCTGAAACATATGTGCTCCAAAATGGTTTACGGTAACTCTTAAGTGTGCCACCCTACGGTTCGCGAATAATGCAGACATGATCGAGACCCTTCTCCGATCAGTAATAAGCAGCGGGACCTGGAGATCCGTACTGACTCCTACACATTCAACGATGACTCCTGTGATCGTGAGAACCTTTAACGCTTGTAACTAAATCCCTTTGTCTCTCGGTATATTACATGTCCGAGATTCGATCATCGGTATCTCCATACCTAGTTTGATCTCGTTACCGACATGCACTCTTTTCTCGTTCCCGTGATACAACATTCTAGTGATCACATCACTTGCTTGTAAGCTATCCTAATGTGATATCACCGAGAGGGCCCAGAGTATATCTATCCGTCATCTGGATTGACAAATTCCACTCTTGATCCATGAGCCTCAACATAACACCTTCGTAGCATTGAACCCATCTTTATAGTCACCCTGTTACGGTGTGACGTTTGATGTTATCAAGATACTCTTCCGGTGTTAGCAATTAACATGATCTCATGGTCTAAGGATAAAGATTACTTCGTATGATGTTATGGCAATATAAACATAATGACTTGATCGTAATGCTATACTTTGGATGAATGTTCATCACATCATTCCACCAATGGTGTGACCTTGTTATTAACAACATCCAATGTCCATGATCAGTAAACCTTGATCATCCTGTTAATCAACAAGCTAGTCTATAAGAGAGGCATGCCTAGAACCCTTTTTGTTTATGAAACACACATGTATTGATGTTTCCTATCAATACAATTATAGCATGCAAAATAAACATCTATCATATACAAGGAATACATAATAACAACTTTATTATTGCCTCTCAGGGCATATTTCCTTCAACGAATACATCAGACGATGAGCCCAGGCGTCACATAGTTCTTTCAAGGAAAAGAAACATCACGGGAGTCGAGGACAAGACAGACATGTCAGCAGATTATGATAAGTTTGATGAAATTCCGCCCTTCACCGTGAAAACTGACCCAAGCATCCCGTTAAGCAAAGAAGATGCTCCATGGTTACGGCCTAAGAAGCGATCATAGGCAAGGGATCGACATACGCGACGAAGGATTCATATCCTAAACCCTAAACCCTATGTAAATCTATGTAATGTATGGAAACTTTATGTGATGTATGGAAACTTTATGTGATGTATCAAAACATGTAATGGAGTCTTTCACGGGCTTGCAGGGAAATTTTTCCGAGGCGGAGCTTCCGAAGATGCTGTAGGGCGTGTGCACCAACGAAATCTTCGAGAAGCTCCGCCACGGGAGATTTCTTAACCCTTTCCCCAACACTGTTAAAGGAGATGGAGTCTTTCACGGGCTTGTAGGGAAATTTTTCCGAGGCGGAGCTTCTGAAGATGCCGTAGGGCGTGCGCACCAACAACATCTTCGAGAAGCTCCGCCACGGGAGATTTCTCAACCCTTTCCCCAACACTGTTAGAGGAGATGGAGTCTTTCATGGGCTTGCAGGGAAATTTTTCTGAGGCGGATCTTCCGAAGATGCCGTAGGGCGTGTGCACCAACGACATCTTCGAGAAGCTCCGCCACGGTAGATTTCCCAACCCTCCATCCATGGGGATGAAACTCTCTCTACCTATGTTGGCTTGTTGAGCTGCTTGCCATGGCGTATCGATGGTCCTTTTATAGGCACGGCGCCGCTTCTACTTTGTCTTGTTCCTCCGACAGGGCGTGGTGCGCTACATGCTTTATCTCATCGAGCAGTGCGTCCACCCACACGTCCTTATCCCGCCGACAGCTTTAGTTTCGGTTGCACCCACCAGCCAGGACTAAAGGTTACCGGGGCGTCCTTATCCCACCGACAGCTTTAGTCTCGGTTGCACCCACCAGCCGGGACTAAAGGTTACCCACGCGTCCTTATCCCACCGACATCTTTAGTCTTGGTTGCACCCACCAGCCGGGACTAAAGGTTACCCACGTGTCCGTATCCCACCGACAGCTTTAGTCTCAGTTGCACCCACCAGCCGGGACTAAAGGTTACCCACGCGTCCTTATCCCACCGACATCTTTAGTCTCGGTTGCACCCACCAGCCGGGACTAAAGGTTACCCACGCGTCCTTATCCCACCGACAGCTTTAGTCTCGGTTGGATTTTTCGTGCGTCGAAAGGGAAAACTTCCTCCTGCAACATCTTAAGCCATCCCAAGATGCACATGTGTGCACAATATGGGCACATTATCACAAACTATGCCTTGATTCTAGCCATAACATTGGTGGTTTGACCTAAATGCCATGAAACCTCGAACATGATAGGTCATTTTGTGAAGGATTTTTTATGATGTTTGCAATTTTTCAAGTTCAATATTTTTCCTTGCAACTGTGACACATAATATGACACCACGCGAAGGTTTCACATTGTTTGGATCAGTTCTGAATTTCTTATACCCGTTTCAAACTATATTCAAAACAGCAGACATGAAGCTTCTTAGGCCGGGACTGAGCCTCGCTGAACTTGAAGTGGATCTCTGATGAAATAGCATGTTGTGAACCTATAAATGATTTTTTTTAAAATTCACAAGCAATATATCATGTACTTGTAGTTCAAATCTTGGTAACCTCCTACTGATTCAGCAGGAATTTGTCTTTTTCATGAGGGATGGACAGAAAGGTTCCAGATACACCGGTTGGGAAATTGTCCATATAAGGTGGTATAGTATTTTTGAAAAATGGTTTGGTACCAATGCCAAACTTTAATTTGGTGGTTGCTTCACAGAACACCCTGATTTCGACACCTTAAAAATGGAAATTGGCCTTTTCGTGCGTCAAAAGGGAAAACTTCCTCTTGCAACATCGTAAGCCATCCCAAGATGCACATGTGTGCGCAATATGGGCACATTATCACAAACTATGCCCTGATTCTAGCCATAACATTGGTGGTTTGACCTAAATGCCATGAAACCTCGAACATGATAGGTCATTTTGTGAAGGATTTTTTATGATGTTTGCAATTTTTCAAGTTCAATATTTTTCCTTGCAACTGTGACACATAATATGACACCACGCGAAGGTTTCACATTGTTTGGATCATTTTTGAATTTCTTATGCCCGTTTCAAACTATATTCAAAGCGGCGGGCATGAAGCTTCTTAGCCCGGGCAGAGCCTCGCTGAACTTGAAGTGGATCTCTGATGAAATAGCATGTTGTGAACCTATAAATAATTTTTTAAAAATTCACAAGCATTATATCATGTACTTGTAGTTCAAATCTTGGCAACCTCCTACCGATTCAGCAGGAATTTGTCTTTTTCATGAGGGATGGACAGAAAGGTTCCAGATACACCGGTTGGGAAATTGTCCATATAAGGTGGTATAGTATTTTTGAAAAATGGTTTGGTACCAATGCCAAACTTTAATTTGGTGGTTGCTTCACAGAACACCTCGATTTCGGCACCTGAAAAATGGAAATTGGCTTTTTCGTGTGTCGAAAAGGAAAACTTCCTCCTGCAACAACGTAAGCCATCCCAAGATGCACATGTGTGCACAATATGGGCACATTATCACAAACTATGCCCTGATCCTAGCCATAACATTGGTGGTTTGACCTAAATGCCATGAAACCTCGAACATGATAGGTCATTTTGTGAAGGATTTTTTATGATGTTTGCAATTTTTCAAGTTCAATATTTTTCCTTGCAACTGTGACACATAATACGACACCACGCGAAGGTTTCACATTGTTTGGATCATTTTTGAATTTCTTATGCCCGTTTCAAACTATATTCAAAACGGTGGGCATGAAGCTTCTTAGCCCGGGGCTGAGCCTCGCTGAACTTGAAGTGGATCTCTGATGAAATAGCATGTTGTGAACTATAAATGATTTTAAAAAAAATTCACAAGCATTATATCATGTACTTGTAGTTCAAATCTTGGCAACCTCCTACCGATTCAGCAGGAATTTGTCTTTTTCATGAGGGATGGACAGAAAGGTTCCAGATACACCGGTTAGGAAATTGTCCATATAAGGTGGTATAGTATTTTTGAAAAATGGTTTGGTACCAATGCCAAATTTTAATTTGGTGGTTGCTTCACAGAACACCCCGATTTCGGCACCTCAAAAATGGAAATTGGCTTTTTCGTGCGTAGAAAAGGAAAACTTCCTCCTGCAACATCGTAAGCCATCCCAAGATGCACATGTGTGCACAATATAGGCATATTATCACAAACTATGCCCTGATTCTAGCCATAACATTGGTGGTTTGACCTAAATGCCATGAAACCTCGAACATGATAGGTCATTTTGTGAAGGATTTTTTATGATGTTTGCAATTTTTCAAGTTCAATATTTTTCCTTACAACTGCGACATATAATATGACACCACGCAAAGGTTTCACATTGTTTGGATCATTTTTGAATTTCTTATGCCCGTTTCAAATAAAAATATTTTGTTAATGCAATTTTAATTGTAAATAGTACAATTGTATAATTCAAATAAAAATATTTGAAAACAGAAAATGGTTTTTGATTAGTTATTTAAATTGAAGCACTTTTCCTGTTAAAAGTTTTTTAAAATTTCAAATTATGCAATAAATATTTTGTTAATGCAATTTTAATTGTAAATAGTAAAATTGTATAGTCCAAATAAAAATATTTGAAAACAGAAAATGGTTTTTGATTAGTTATTTAAATTGAAGCACTTTTCCTGTTAAAAGTTTTTTGAAATTCCAAATTATGTAATAATTATTTGTTAATGCAATTTTAATTGAAAATAGTAAAATTGTATAGTTCAAATAAAAATATTTGAAAACAGAAAATGGTTTTTTATTATTTATTTAAATAGAAGCACTTTTCCTGTTGAAAGTTTTTTGAAATTCCAAATAAATAATCATCTTAAATTGAAACATCTTATTAATTAAAGAAGAAAACAAATTTGAAAATGGCGGGAAGACCAAAAGGTTTGCCAAAATCTGAAAAACGGGTCAACGATCCCGGTTCGTCCCACCAACCAGGACCAATGATCCTGGGTGCACGCGCTGCCATCAACATGCCTTTGGTCCTGGTTGGTCCCAACAACCGGGACCGTTGATCCTTTGGTCTCGGTTGTTGGGATGAACCGGGACCAATGGTCTGGGCACGTGGCAGCGCAAAAACGCTCCTGCCCAGACCATTGGTCCCGGTTCGTCCCAACAACCGGGACCAAAGGATCAACGGTCCCGGTTGTTGGGACCAACCGAGACCAAATGTCTGTACTAGATAATTGTTCCCCTCCTTCTTCTTCCCCATTCACGTCACTCGCAAAACGCCTAAGGAAAATCACGCACGGAGCAAAACAACGCCGTCAGGCTGCCGGTTTTTTTAGCCATCATCGACTGCGCCGCCCAAGCCCACGTCGCTCCGCCTCCGACCGCGCTGCCGCCCGAGCCCCTGCCCGCACCGCCTCCCGCCGAAGCCCGCGCCGCCCGAGCCCTGCACCTGCCACCCGAGCCCGCATCGTCGATCGCTCTCTGCCCCCGCACGCCGGCGGCCACCGCCGGCTGGTAAGCCTCCCCCGGCCGGCCCTTTATATTAATTAGGTTTTTATTAGTTCGGTTTTTAGTTAGGTTTTTAATTAGGTTTTTAGTTAGGTTTTAGTTAGGTTTTAGTTAGGTTTTTAATTATGTTTTTAGTTAGGTTTTTAGTTCGGTTTTTAGATAGGTTTTTAATTAGGTTTGTAGTTAGGTTTTTAGTTAGGTCTTAGTAATTGTAAAAATGTTTATTTATTTAAAAATAATTTAAAAAAGGATTAAAATTGGGAAAAATCATAACTAATTCATTTTAAATCTGAAAAATGTGTACCCAACGCGTCCGTCGGGATTTTTCATCGTACCTGCTGGTACGGATTCATACTAGCAGAGCGCAGTCAGGTGCGTTGACAGGCCATCAGATGATATCTGTAGGTCTTATCTTTGCGTCGCAGACGCAGCATCCGAATGTTTGTCACCGCGGAGGTGTTTCGGGTGGCCAAGGAGGATGTTACTCACTTAGCATTAATTGGGGCAAAGTTGCCGAAAAGTTTTGCGTGCTGATCCGAAAGATCGCAGTCGAAGATTTCATAGGGTGCGCGACCAGCGCTCCCTATGGGAGTAGCCCCCAAGTGTCTGTTCGAGTCGTAGACTCGAACAGAGACTTTTAGTTCAAGCATTGTTCCAATCATAAGTCCGCAGGACTCGAAAATTTTCGGATGCTGAAATCCATCCTCCCTATGGGAGTAGCCCCCGAGTCCGTAGTGGAGTCGTAGACTCGACGTAGGACTCAGAGAAGTAAGTTGTCTTCATTTGTCTGTCGGGTGCGCGACCAGCGCTCCTGATAGGAGTAGCCCCCAAGTATTTAGTCGAATCGTAGATTCGAGTGAGTACTTTTAGCTGTAGTGCCGAAGTGGTGCTAGTATAGCTTTTGATGAAGTCAGTGCTTACGATCGATGACCTCAAGCGTCTGCTACGTCAGAGATGACTTGACGGGACGAAGCGTGGGTCCCACTTGCTGACTTTGAATTGACCGGTCACGCGTGGCGTGGAGATGATTACGGCGTCTCCTCGATTTCCGCACGTAGTGGACGGCGTGGTAACGACGGTTCGTGTTGGTGCTGACACGTGTACGGCCAGATCTACCGTTGGCGTTAGGTCTTCTTGATGGACGGCCAGCGTGCGTCGTCTTCGCTGTTATAATCCCTGGTGAAATCGTGGTTTGTTTTTCACCGCAGCAGTTCTTGTGTTTCACCGCCTCCTTGCGCTCGAGCGATTCTTGCTTCGCGCTGAGAGTTTCCTCCACATTTCCTCTGTCTTTCTTCGTTGGCAACGCCACCACCGCCGTAGCGCCATGGGGAAAAAGAAATCCTCATCTACAGTTGGGACCAGCGCCGCCGGAGGCAAGAAGGGCACCGCCACTGCTCGCGTCACCGACGGTGGCTGGCGGCGATCAGAAACGCGGGAGAGCGATATCCGCAAACTGCGCGAGCGGAGCCTGATCCCGCAAGACACGACAGCCGTGATACTCCCTGGCAATGAGGTAATCCCCCGTCCCCCATCTGGGTATCGGGTTATGTTTGTTGCCTTCATGATTCGCGGGTTTTCTTTTCCGGTCCATGACTTCCTTCGTGGACTGCTCTTTTTCTATGGGGTTCAACTCCATCATCTGTCTCCCAATTCCCTTCTTCACATTGCGTGTTTTATTACGCTTTGCGAGTGTTGGCTTGGCATTGAGCCGCACTTTGGCCTCTTCCGGAAGCTTTATTCCATGAAGAGGCAGTCTGGTTCGGATGGTGTGTATCCCATTGGGGGTTTCATCATCTCCCTCAGTCCCAATGTGCAATTCTTTTCCTTTTTCTTGTCCGAATCTGTCCAGTACTGGCGGAGGAAATGGTTTTACATCCATGACTCCGTACTGCCTGGGCAAGATTTTGGTCTCGTTCCTTTTGACCCCTCCCAGTTGATTGAGAAGAAAAGATCCTGGGAAAACCAAATCTTGGATGGTGAGGTGGCGGAGGTAGAGGCCTTGTATCGTCGGGTGGAGGAGCTCCAATTGATTCCTGAGAAGGAGGTGAACGGTGTCGACATCATCCGGACGTTTCTTGAGCGTCGGGTGCAGCCCCTTCAAGCGAGGGCGCATCCGATGTTTCTTTACTCTGGGCGCCGTGATCCGACGAGGGTTTCGAGTGAGAAAATCTCCGAGGCGGAACTTGACAAGGATCTTCGCGCGCTGTTGAAGTTCAAGGTCGACGAAAAAATCCCGGGGAAGTCGCTGACTCCTCCCTTTTCTTCGACGTTGGTCGTACCGAAGGTGTAGATTTGCGCACGTAGTGCTTCCCTTTTGTTTTTGTTGGGTGTTTATTTGTGTCCTTTGTTTGCTAACAAAGTTTCTTCTCATCTTGTAGAGCTTCAAAGTGCCGGGCATGGCACCACCATTGCCCGAAAGGTATCCGAATGCCCCGGATAATGAAGTGGCGGATTCCGTGTCCGAGCTACCTTCAGCGCGATCTCCAGTGGAGGATGCCGATGAATCGAGTGAGGACCATTCGCGCAAGCGATCACGGAGCTCGAGTGAGTCTTCGGATGCTTCAACTCCTCCGACTCCCAGAAATCCTCTGGGCCTTGAGCGTCATGATGATGTTCATGGGGGTTCTTCCTCTCCCTTTCCTGCCATTCCTGTGCGGGCTGTTGCTCCGCACCCGCCAGCAAAGCGGAAGAAGGAAGAGAAAAAGGAGGAGAAGAAGGAAGGAAAGAAGGAGGAGAAGAGGGCCCGAAGGGCTTCTCCTATCTTTGACCTGAGCGCGTTGGGCTCGTAAGTTTTCTTGTTGCCACTGTTGTCCTTTTCTTTTTATGATGTTTGCACATGTGCTGATTGGCTTCATATGCAGGCAATCCTCCGACGGCTCCAGTGATGGTGCGGGGGAGATGATGGGGGAGTCGAACATTGCGTCGCCTCCTCCTCAGATGGTGGCGACTTCGGGTGATGCTGCGCCAGTTCCTCCTGTGCAGGAGAGGCTGGTGGTTGCGCCTCAGAATTTCGCAGGCGGGCTTGCGGGTTCGCCTTCGGAGCACGTAAGTTTCTGCTTGACGTTACGGGGGGAGCCCCCGAGTGTCTTCATATGCTGATGTTGTTTATGCTTCTTTGTATTGGGCGTAGCCCCCAAGTCCTACTCTTACTACTATTGCCTGTTGCTGCAGCCTTTTGTCCAAGAGGCCAAGCAGCTGGTGGAGGAATGCCTGACGCTGGAGGCGAAACTGCGGCAGCTTCAAGGTATTTGTCTGCCTTGTAGTACTTCTCTTGCTTATCCTGGTCCTGTTCTTTGACGCTTGCTTGTTGTAAATGCAGAGGAGCATAACGACTCTCTCCGTGAGGTCGATGCTCTGAAGAAGAGCCTTGGCCAATCGGAGCAGAAGGCCGAAGCTGCCGTTGGTGCGAGAGAGCGCCTTGAGCTGGAGCTGACGAAGGCAGCCGAAGCGAAAGAGCGTCTCCGGCAGGAGGCCGCAGATCGTGAGGAGCAGCTGGCCACCGTTGCGGCTGCTCGTGAAAAAGGGGTGGCGGAGAAGCTCATGGCTGCTGCCAAGGCTATTTCGGGTGAGCGCTAGCTTTTGTACTTGCTTCTTTTTCTGCAGATCTTCTTCTTTGTTGCCTTTCTTCATGTTTTCTTCTTTTTTGTCTCAGATGCCGCAGGCATCGAGTTTGACCGTGGTGCTCTGGAGCACGGGAGTTCTCTAGATGATGCCACTGTAGCGGTCGAAGACCGCTGCAGCACCATCGTCAACTCCCTTGCCAAGGCGAAAGAGGTCCTTGGTCGCTTCTACCAGGAGCTCTTCCCGAAGGGCGCACCCCTTGAAGACGTGGGTGCCCTGGCAGAGGCTCTGTCAGCCGAAGCGCCTGCAGCGTACAAGCGCAAGCAGAAGGGCATCGGCGCGTCCGTCGGGCTGGCGATGGCCATGGCGGCTAGGGCGGAGCTGGACCTGCCCTAGATTACTTCTCGGATGCCGACGGCTGCAGATGGATCCGAGGTAGCATTCGCCGCCTACTCCGCTCGCTGCAGACGATATGGGCCCAAGCTCATTGACTTGCTGTCTGAGTACGCATTGCGGCAGCAGGGCGAGGCCAAAGCTAGGCAGTCTGGTTCTGAGGCGACTCAGTGCCCTCCGCCTTAGGCGTAGTAGACGTAGGGTAGCTTGTAGTCTATTTTTGTTGTGAATATCTTTTGTAGTACCATCCTTGTGCCACGTAGTGGCCTTATATAATTTAATGAATTCCTCCGAGTTTGTGCTCTATCCTTGGTTGAATGTCTGTGTGCCTTCTTTTTTCTGCTGCTATAGGTTCCTTCGGGCGCTGACCCGGTTGACACTTCATCCAAAAGGCCCTTGCGAGCATCATTGGATGATTCCTCGCAGCTCGTGTTTCTTCGAGATCGCGTGCGCAGCTTGGAGAGAGATTTGCTTGGGTTACGCGGTCGCGCTGACGTTTGGAAATCCAAAGCAGACCGTGGTGCAGCCAGAGAGGAGTATTTGATGGCAGAGCTGGGTCGGCTATCCGAGCAGTTGCAATGTAAGTTGATCCTCCTTTCGGGCTGTAGCTCAGTTCTTCGGGTGAGCCTGCTGGCCTTACTCTTGTTTTGTACGGTTGTCGCAGGTGTGAATCTTGCTCCGAGGGAAGAAAAGGAGCGTATTGCTGTTCGAGTCAATTGCCTGAATCAACAGGACATGGAGGCCGGTGGCTTCTTCTGTATGGATCGTGATCGTGCCATAGTTCTGGCGACGGTGCAGGATCGTGTCTACCAGGTTTCGCGGGTGCTCCGCCAGGTGCAGACATCACTTTCCTCAGTACTGCACGTCATGTTTCCGTTGGATGCCATGCCAACGACCCTTGCAGGTCTTCTGACGAAGTTTCGGAGTGCCAGCAATGTCAAGGAGCTGGTGCGGCAGCAGCTCGTCGCAGGGGTGAAGGCTGCCTTGTCTCTTGTGAGGGTGCACCGCCCTGATGTAGATTTGGCTGCTGTGGCGACTGGGTCACCTCCTCGACCAAATGGTGGCGAGTGGAACATGCGTCCGCATTACGCGGCTGTAAGGCAGTATGCCGAACAGATTGTAGATTTGTTTGAGCAGCGTGCTCAGGTTATTCTTCAGAATAGGTAGGACCTGAAAACAAACAGATAGATGTAAAATTTGTATATTGCGGCTGGGCGTGTATGTGCCCTTTGTTGTAAAGGTTTGCCTGTTGGCGAGCACGCAGTGCTTTGATTTAGTACGTGTCCTTTTCGTTTGCCTGACGTGGTCAGCTACTCAGGTGTACACGTTTTGTCCTCAGTCGATGAAATCGTGAGGTGGGGGGAGCCCCCGAGTGTGTTTGTAGCATGTGATAAAGTTGCAGAGAAATAGTCAACCGAAGGTTGGGGGCGAGACACTTAGCTTTATTTGTATCGTAATGGAGGAGGTACATGGTTCGGCTGAGTAGCCTTGGCTGTAAGCCTTATCGAAAATGGGGTACATTGCTATGGGTAGAATCGTCGCAGGTGCGAGATGTTCCATGGGTTGGAGTATGCGACTCCAGACTCCACGTGCTTGAGGCGATAGGCGCCACCTGGGATGACCTCGGTGATGGCATAAGGTCCTTCCCACGGTGACTCGAGTTTATTCGGTCGCTTTTGCTTGAGTCGCAAGACGAGGTCTCCTTCGACGAAGGACCTTGGGCGCAGCCGACGGCTGTGATAGTTGCGGAGACTCTGCTGGTACATCGCTGATCGAGCTGTTGCTATATCCCGTGCTTCGTCGAGTGTGTCGACGGCATCTTCGAGTGCAGCCGTGGATTCGGCTTCGCTGTAAGCGACGACTCGTGGAGCCTGGTGGCGTACTTCGGCTGGTAGCACGGCCTCAGCTCCGTGCACCATGAAGAACGGTGTGTAGCTAGTGGAGCTATTTGGCGTTGTCCGTAAGCTCCATAGGACAGACGGTAGCTCTTTCGTCCAGTTTCCGGCTTTGTGCTCGAGTGAGCTCATGAGGCGCTTCTTGATGCCGCCGCCGATTAGACCGTTGGCCTTTTCCACTTGCCCGTTTGTTTGCGGGTGTGCCACTGAGGCATACGTGATGTTGATCCCGAGGCCTTCGCAGAAGTCCTGGAATTCTTCAGAGATGAAGTTCGATCCGTTGTCGGTGATGATGCTGTGAGGTACGCCAAATCTGTAGACAATGGATTCGAAGAATTTGACGGCGGTTTTGCCCTTCTGGTTGGTGACTGGCATTGCCTCGATCCACTTGGTGAATTTGTCGACTGGGACCAGGAGGAAGACGTGTCCTCCCTTCGAAGATTTTGGCAGTTTGCCGATCATGTCGAGGCCCCATTGGGCAAAAGGCCAGGCTATGGGTATGGGTCGAAGTTCGGACCCAGGTGCGTGCGGTTTGTCGGCGAACCGTTGGCACCCGTTGCATCTTCGGACGATGTCCTTCGCGTCGCTCATGGCCGTTGGCCAGTAGAATCCTGCTCGCAGAGCTTTGGCGACGACGGAGCGACTGCCTGCATGGTGGCCGCAGATGCCTTCGTGGATATCTTGGAGTATGGCTTTGCCGTCATTGATGGTGACGCACCGTTGTAGTACGCCTGTAATGTTGCGTTTGTACAGCTCGCCGTTGATGATGGTGAAGGCTTTTGACCGACGAGATATGCGCCGGGCATCTGTCGGGCTGTCTGGCAATTCTCCGTTTATCAGGAACTGGAGGTATGGACGTGTCCAAGTTTCGTCGACTGCCATGACCTGCATCAGGTTGACCATGGCAACTTCGGTATCCAGCTTTTCGGGTCCTTCATGACCTTCGGGTAGCGTAGCCCCCGAGTGTTCTTCTTCTTCGGGTGATCCTTTGGGGAATTTTCGCTTGATGGATGGCATGCAGATCTGTTCGAGGAACACACCTGGTGGTACCTTTGCACAAGTGGAGCCGATGTTGGCGAGTCTATCGGCCTCCTCGTTGCTCTCTCTTCCAACGTGCCGAAGTTCGCAGCCGTCGAATTCTCCTTCGAGTGCGTTGTATAGCGCGCGGTACGCGATCATGTTTTCGGCGTGTGCGTCACACTCATTAATCGTCTGCTGTACGACAAGGTTGGAGTCACCGTAGATGACCAGGCGCGTTGCGCCACATATTTTTGCCATCTTCATGCCATGGATGAGGGCTTCGTATTCGGCCTCGTTGTTGGAGGCTCTGAATTTCATCCGAAGGACGTACTTCATCTTGTCACCTTGCGGGGAGGTCAGTATGACTCCTGCCCCTGCTCCGGCTTCGCGTTTGGAGCCGTCAAAATGCATTGTCCAGGACTGCGACATGTCTGGGGTGTCAGGCAGCTACAGCTCCATCCAGTGCACCAGGAAGTCCGGAAGGACTTGAGATTTGATTGCGTGTCGCTTCTCGTAGATGATGTCCAGGGGTGATAGTTCAATGCCCCACAGGGCTACGCGTCCTATGGCTTCTGGGTTATTCAGGATGCTGTTTAGGGGTGCCTCGTTGACGACAATCACCTGATGCTCCTGGAAGTAGTGGCTCAGTTGTCGAGCCGTCATGAACACGTCGTAGGCCAGCTTCTGGTAGTGCGGGTACCGCTGTTTTGTTGGAGTGAGAATCTCGCTGAGGTAGTAAATTGGGCGTTGTACCCCGTGGGTCTTGCCTTCTTCGGGTCGTTCGACCACGAGTACTGTGCTGACCACCTGGTGTGTGGCTGCTATGTACAGCAACAGGGGCTCGCGCTCTTTTGGCGTGACCAAAACGGGCGAGGTGGAGATGAGCCGTTTGAGGCTTTCGAATGCGTCGTTGGCTTCTGGTGTCCACTCGAATTTGTCTGCCTTGCGCAGCAGCTGGTAAAATGGTAGGGCCTTCTCGCCCATGCGGCTGATGCACCTGCTTAGTGCCGCTACTCGCCCTGCGAGCTGCTGAACGCCCTTGAGGTTTTTCGGCTTCTCCATTGTCATGATAGCTTTGATTTTCTTCGGGTTCGCTTCGATCCCTCGTTGAGAGATGAAGTACCCGAGCAGCTGACCCGAGGGGACGCCGAAGGCGCACTTTTCTGGATTGAGCTTGATCCTGTAGCGATCAAGGTTGTCGAACGTCTCGCGGAGATCGTCGATAAGTGTTCTTGCCTCCTTGGTTTTTATGACTATGTCGTTGACATAGACTTGGACGTTGCGACCGATCTGGTCCTTGAGGCAGGCCTGCATGCATCGCTGGTACGTGGCACCCGCGTTCTTTAGCCCGAAGGGCATTGTGTTGTAGCAGTATACTCCGAACGGTGTGATGAACGCCGTTTTCTCTTGATCTTCGACCTTGAGTCGAATCTGGTTATAGCCTGAGTAGGCGTCAAGGAAGGAGAGTTTCTCACAACCTGCAGTCGAATCGATGATCTGGTCGATCCGAGGAAGAGGGAAGTGGTCCTTAGGGCAGTGTTTATTTAGTGACGTGAAGTCCACGCACATCCGCAGGATGTCCATGTTCTTCTTTGGGACCATCACCGTGTTTGCCAGCCACTCGCTTTCCTTGATTTCCCGGATGAAGTCTGCTGCGAGTATTCTGTTGATCTCCTTGCCAATAGCTTCGGCTCGTGGCTCTGACAGTCTTCGGATGGACTGCTTGACTGGCTTGGTGTCTGGGAAGACTTTGAGTGCGTGCTCGGCGAATTCCCTGGGAACTCCTGGCATGTCCGCAGGACACCAGGCGAAGATTTCCCAGCGCTCACGGAGGAATTCGATGAGCGCGCCTTCCTATGCGGTGCTGAGGTCGTTGGCGATCAGCGCCGTCTTGGAGGCATCCGTTGGATGGACCTGCACTTTCTTGGTGTTGATGGTGGAGTCGAAAGACATGTCAGGTGCGTTCTGCTTCATGACTGGGGGTAGCCCATTGTCCGTCACCTCGCGGAGCCTTACAAGCTCTTCTTGCATGCCGAAAGACTGGGAGATTTTGTTGAAATCCCTGTCGCATTGGTCCGATCGGGTGAAGCTCCCGTGGACTGTGATGACGCCCCTTGGTCCTGGCATCTTGAGTAGTAGATATGCGTAGTGTGGGACGGCCAGGAACCTTGCGAATGCTACACGTCCCAGGATGGCATGGTATTGCGACGGCCAGTCCACCACTTCAAATTCTAGGCGCTCCTACCGAAAGTTGTCCGGCTTCCCGAAGATGACATCGAGCCCTATTTTGCCCAGGGGGAAGATTCCCTTCCCTGGGACGATGCCGTGGAACGTTGTGTCTGATTGTTCCAGGCTGCATTGCGGGATTCGCATAGCTGCTAGAGTGCTTGCGAACATTAGGTTGATGCCGCTGCCGCCGTCCATGAAGACGCGACTCATCTCGAAGCCTCCGATCTGCACCTCTAGCACCAGGGCAGCATGACCTGGGCGAGGGATCTGGCAAGGGTGATCCGCGCGAGTGAATGTGATGCAGGACTCCGATCCGCTGAGGTACTCAGGGATTGCAGGCGGAGTTGCCACGGCCAAGTTGATTTGTCGGGTGATTTTCTTCTGCACCCTGTTGGTGGGGCGTCCCTTCTGGATCATATTTAGCGCTCCTTTTGGTGGGGGGTATGCGACCCCGGCGTTGTTTTGTACTGGTGCGATTGGTTGATTTGGGCCTCCAATAGGCGGCGGTGGAGGAGCTCCGTGTGCTATTTCGCCTGGCGCAGGTGCGTTTCCGAACGCAGGAATTGGAGCTTGTTGCCTCATCTGCATCATGCCTTCGCTGAGTTTCTGGAACTCGCGGTAGTCCTTGAGCATGTGGCTAGCTTTCTTTTTGCCATCTTGTTTGTCGATGTAGAAGTGGATGGTGCATGGACCCGAAAGTTTGTCGAATGTTGAGGGTCCGTTGTCGCGGTCGCGGCGTTGCCACGACTGCGTTGGTCGTCCGTTGTCGCGGAAGTTTCCGCTGCGGTATCCTCCGCTGTTGCGGCTGTTGTCGTTACGGCGGTCGGTGTAGCCGGCTGCGACCATGTCGGGTCCGTCGCGGTCCTCGTAGACGCACGATCTCCTCTTGCTGCGGCGTTCGCGTCTTCGGCCGTAGTCGTCTTCTTCATCTGATTGTGCCCGCTGGATGCAATCTTCGCCGTCTGCCCAACTATTGGCGATTTCCATGAGCTGGTCGAGTGTCTTGGGCTTTACACGTCCAAGTTTCTCCTTAAAGTCTGGGCGTTTGACGCCGTCCCTGAAGGCGTCGATGGCCCTTTCTTCGGAGATGTGTGCTGTGGAGTTCTTGGTTGTAGACCAGCGTAGTATGTATGAGCGAATAGATTCACCCGTTCTTTGAGTGCAGGCTCGCAACTCTTCGATTGAGGCGGGCCTCTTGCATGTGCCTTTGAAATTTCGGATGAAGCTATAAGCGAGCTCCTCCCAGCTTCGGATGGATCCTGATGATAGGCTGCTGAGCCAGACCCGCGCCGCGCCTGTCAGCTGCAGCTGAAGGCATTGCATGGCGGTTTCTTTGTTGCCTCCGTGAAGCTTGACGGATGACAGATGGTCACTAAGCCAGGACTTTGGATCTTGCGTGCCGTTGAACTTCGGAGTATCCGAAGGAAGCTTGAAGTTGCGTGGCATCTGTGTTCGCCGGATGGATCTGCTGAAGCATCGAGCCCCGCAAAGTTCTCCTTCGTCTTCATCCATCTCAGATTCAGACGAGCATGCGCGTTTGGCGCGTGCTTTGTCGATCTTGCGCTGTGTAAGCTTGTCTCTGGCGTCGTAGTCGCGTTTATGGCGGTGCGAGCTCTTCTTCCTTCGAGGAAGGTCGTGTTCCTCTTCATTTTCGGATGAGGGAGTGGGGCTCCGGTCGCGCCTGGCCGGAGCTTTCTTCTTCGGCTCCGTAGGAGCGTCTTCGTGGAGCGCAGCTCCGATTAGTCCTAGTCCGGTGAGTGCGGACCTATGCATGGCCTTTTTCGGGTCCCCCTCCGGAGGTGGGTGAGCCGCGAGATACGCAGTGGCTGCCATGATCGCAGCTTGTGGCGTCTTCGGGATGATGTTGCCGTCAGCGTCCATATCCATGAACGATGTGTGGAGAGTTCGGGTCACGTCACGCCGCTCCTTCGGGTCCTTGTTTTCCACCCGAGAGTGGTGCTTGTTTCCCTGGTTTCCGTTTGTGCTAGAGTCGGGTCCTTTGGCGGAGAGCGCAGCTCGTCGCGCGCTGGACTCGGAGGCTGCTTGCTTGCGTTTGTCGAGCGTTTCCTGCATCTTGACTTGTTTCTTGTGCTCCTCGATGAGGAGGTAGTGGTATGCCATCAGTAGGTCACGTGAGGAGTCCAGAGGTAGGACTATTTCGCCTGCTACGGCGCGGCGTGCTTCGACCCATCCTTCTTTGCTAAGTTGGATTAGGTGGCCCCTGTTTTCACCGTTTCCACCTTTTTCGCCGTTTCCGTCCTGCGGGTTGGGGTTGGGCGGCGGGTTAGGCGTTTCCTCGTCGGTTTGGATGACTGCGGCGCATAGATAGCGCCTGCAGATTGGTTGGTTGCTGCTGCAGCTTTCGGATCCGGAACCGTAGGTCCCTTCATCCGAAGGTGGATCGCGCCGATAGGAGTTGCAACTGTTGCTGCTGTAGAACTCATCTGTTGATGGTGACGTGCGTAGCACGGGGTGTGGAGCCCATGAAGCGGGCCTGATTGACGGCACGGGCACCCGCTCAGGGAGGCGGAGGGTGCCAGTTTGTCCCACCTGGAAGCAGAAGCTCCCGAACAGAATTTCGAGTTCGTCGCCTACGGGCTCGAAATCCTTCATGGTATCCGGCGAGTGGGCGGTGAAGTCGAAAGCGCCGAAGAGGAGGTGATTCTCCATCGCCGCGGAGTTGTAGATCGATCGGGTCGGAACCGTCACGACCGCACAATCAGCAGCCCCAATTCCCACAGACGGCACCAATTGACGAGGTTTAATCTCGTCAATGCCCATTGTTATGGACTTGGGGTTTTGGAGAAGATGGGGATGCTGGAGATCGTGGCACGGTTAACAGACAAGCAACCAGGGGACACGAGATTTACCCAGGTTCAGGCCCCCGGAGGGAAAACCCTACTCCTGCTTGTCTGCTCTTTTATTACGGCGGAACCGAAGGTTACAGGGTGCGCAGATTCGATCTGGCGTGGATGCGTGAAAGTATGAGTCGAGTTGTTGCCCTAGGACGTGCCCTCCTGGCCTTTATATAGACTTAGGTAGGTCCCGGGCGTAGTCCTAGTCGGTTACAAGTTGTATTCAAACTCTAATCTTGCTCTCCAAGGATCCAAAGGCGTCATGGGCCTTGGCCACCCAGAAATCTTCATGGGCCAGCATATGTCTGTCGTGGGCCTTCCTTGGGCTGGACTAGGTATGCTGAAGTTACGTGCCCGTAGGGTATAACCATGTCAGCCATCTACAACAGAATTTGTAAAGTATATTTAGACTAATTTTATGATAGATTGAGTTCAACTAATCCAAATTACTAATGAACTCCCACTCAAAAACGACATCCCTCGTGTCCTTTTGGTGATTACATGAACCAAATCCACTACACCAAGTCCGATCATCACGTGAGTCGATGTAGCTTCAAAGGCGAGCATCTATATGGGCATCATATCAACTATATGACTCATGCTTAACCTTTCGGTCCATGTTCCGAGGCCATGTCTGTACATGCTAGGCTCGTCAAGTAAGAACCTTAGTATTTGCGTGTGTAAAACTGTCTTACACCCGTTGTATGAAAGCGTAGAGTTGAAAACACCCGATCATCACGTGATGCCTCAAAACACGATCCACAAAACGGTGCATACTTAAGGAAGAACACATTTTATCTTGATATCTAAATGAGGGATCATCTTATAATGCTACCAAACGCGCCAAACTAGCAATATAAGATGCTAACATCTAATGTGTGAAGTGAGGTGATATGGTCCATGCATTTGATCTCTATCATTTGCATCGTGGTATGATCTCTATCATTCATTTGTGTGTAAGGCCAAGGTCTATGGAACTTACACGTTAAGTGAGTTGTAAGAGTATCTATTATACATCTACTTACAACAATACCATATCAAAACACTAGCCCATCAACGATCTAAACTAGACGCCTCTAATTTATCAATTGCAAGTTTTACGTGGCTTAGGGCTTTCGGAGATAGAACCTGTCTAACCTATGAACATGAACCACAACGAGGATAACCAAGTTATTAGCAACTTGTTGTAAATCAGATATTGACTATAGTAGGAGAGACAGACACCCGTCAGCCACTTATGCAAACAATTTGCATGTCAGTCGTGGAACCGGTCTCATGTACGATAACATGTAAGGTTGGTCCGGGCCGCTTCATCCCACTATGCCACCAATATCCAAAGTACATAGAAGATGCAATAACATGATCATCATCGCCCACATATAAACATATGTGTACTACCCATGCAAAGCACCTACGCATAGATCAGGCTCTGATACCACTGTTGGGTCCGCAGCATAGAAAACAAAAAATTTCCTACGGTCTGAACTACACGCCAAGATCTATCTACTAGGTACAAAGCAACGGGTGGACATACATCCATGGAGAACTTACCCTCGAAGACAACGAGCTTTGTTAACGAGTAGGAACTCGTGGTTGATGTAGTTGTACACTTGCCGATCTCAAGATCGTGAGGAAGTCCGAGCGCCGCAACTCAGCGGCGCATCCGCACTCACACACACGTTCAAGCCACCGGACAACCTCCACCTCCTCGCTCCAGGGATCCAGCGGAAGCAGCAACTCCTTCCAGACGAAATGCCACCGGGAACATGTATCTCGCTAATCCAAGACCATGGGGGAATAATTCTAGAGGGGGAGAGAGATCCTTCACAAGGAGGTGTGAGGATGAAGGAGGGAATGGGTGACCTTTTATAGGAGGAGGGGGGTGCCCCCTATCTCCATGGCCGGCGCATGGGAGGGGGTGACCCCTCACCTCCCCCATTCATGTGGTGGTAACTCCTCCACATTAAAATGCCTCTTCACATTCCCTTTTAAAGTCTCCACTTTAAATGCATTAAGTTTCTCCAAATTTAATGCTCTCTCATTTAATAAAACTCTTTTATTAAATTTATTCAGAATTTTGTTAATTACTTTAATTAACAAACATTCACATATAGCCCCTTGCAATATTTCAATATCACATGCAGAAACACCTTCTGCAATTTCACCCGAAACAATTTCCGGTTTCTATTGAAACAATTCCTGTGCTTTGCAATTCTTTCGTCTGAAACATATGTGCTCCAAAATGGTGTCCGGTAACTCTTAAGTGTGCCACCCTACGGTTCGCGAATAATGCAGACATGATCGAGACCCTTCTCCGATCAATAATAAGCAGCGGGACCTAGAGATCCGTACTGACTCCTACACATTCAACGATGACTCCTGTGATCGTGAGAACCTTTAACGCTTGTAACTAAATCCCTTTGTCTCTCGATATATTACATGTCCGAGATTCGATCATCGGTATCTCCATACCTAGTTTGATCTCGTTACCGACATGCACTCTTTTCTCGTTCCCGTGATACAACATTCTAGTGATCACATCACTTGCTTGCAAGCTATCCTAATGTGATATCACCGAGAGGGCCCAGAGTATATCGATCCGTCATCTGGATTGACAAATTCCACTCTTGATCCATGAGCCTCAACATAACACCTTCGTAGCATTGAACCCATCTTTATAGTCACCCTATTACGGTGTGACGTTTGATGTTATCAAGATACTCTTCCGGTGTTAGCAATTAACATGATCTCATGGTCTAAGGATAAAGATTACTTCGTATGATGTTATGGCAATATAAACATAATGACTTGATCGTAATGCTATACTTTGGATGAATGTTCATCACATCATTCCACCAATGGTGTGACCTTGTTATTAACAACATCCAATGTCCATGATCAGGAAACCTTGATCATCCTGTTAATCAACAAGCTAGTCTATAAGAGAGGCATGACTAGGAACCCTTTTTGTTTATGAAACACACATGTATTGATGTTTCCTATCAATACAATTATAGCATGCAAAATAAACATCTATCATATACAAGGAATACATAATAACAACTTTATTATTGCCTCTTAGGGCATATTTCCTTCAACGAATACATCAGACGATGAGCCCAGGCGTCACATAGTTCTTTCAAGGAAAAGAAACATCACGGGAGTCGAGGACAAGACAGACATGTCAGCAGATTATGATAAGTTTGATGAAATTCTGCCCTTCACCGTGAAAACTGACCCAAGCATCCCGTTAAGCAAAGAAGATGCTCCATGGTTACGGCCTAAGAAGCGATCATAGGCAAGGGATCGACATACGCGACGAAGGATTCATATCCTAAACCCTAAACCCTAAGTAAATCTATGTAATGTATGGAAACTTTATGTGATGTATGGAAACTTTATGTGATGTATCGAAACATGTAGTGGAGTCTTTCACGGGCTTGCAGGGAAATTTTTCCGAGGCGGAGCTTCCGAAGATGCTGTAGGGCGTGTACACCAACGACATCTTCGAGAAGCTACGCCACGGGAGATTTGTTAACCCTTTCCCCAACACTGTTAGAGGAGATGGAGTCTTTCACGGGCTTGTAGGGAAATTTTTCCGAGGCGGAGCTTCCGAAGATGCCGTAGGGCATGCGCACCAACAACATCTTCGAGAAGCTCCGCCACGGGAGATTTCTCAACCCTTTCCCCAACACTGTTAGAGGAGATGGAGTCTTTCATGGGCTTGCAGGGAAATTTTTCTGAGGCGGATCTTCCAAAGATGCCGTAGGGCGTGTGCACCAACGACATCTTTGAGAAGCTCCGCCACGGTAGATTTGCCAACCCTCCATCCATGGGGATGAAACTCTCTCTACCTATGTTGGTTTGTTGAGCTGCTTGCCATGGCGTATCGATGGTCCTTTTATAGGCACGGCGCCGCTTCTACTTTGTCTTGTTCCTCCGATAGGGCGTGGTGCGCTACATGCTTTATCTCATCGAGCAGTGCGTCCACCCACACGTCCTTATCCCGCCGACAGCTTTAGTTTCGGTTGCACCCACCAGCCAGGACTAAAGGTTACCGACGCGTCCTTATCCCACCGACAGCTTTAGTCTCGGTTGCACCCACCAGCCGGGACTAAAGGTTACCCACGCGTCCTTATCCCACCGACATCTTTAGTCTTGGTTGCACCCACCAGCCGGGACTAAAGGTTACCCACGTGTCCGTATCCCACCGACAGCTTTAGTCTCAGTTGCACCCACCAGCCGGGACTAAAGGTTACCCACGCGTCCTTATCCCACCGACATCTTTAGTCTCGGTTGCACCCACCAGCCGAGACTAAAGGTTACCCACGCGTCCTTATCCCACCGACAGCTTTAGTCTCGGTTGGCTTTTTCGTGCGTCGAAAGGGAAAACTTCCTCCTGCAACATCGTAAGCCATCCCAAGATGCACATGTGTGCGCAATATGGGCACATTATCACAAACTATGCCCTGATTCTAGCCATAACATTGGTGGTTTGACCTAAATGCCATGAAACCTCGAACATGATAGGTCATTTTGTGAAGGATTTTTTATGATGTTTGCAATTTTTCAAGTTCAATATTTTTCCTTGCAACTGTGACACATAATATGACACCACGCGAAGGTTTCACATTGTTTGGATCATTTTTGAATTTCTTATACCCGTTTCAAACTATATTCAAAACAGCAGGCATGAAGCTTCTTAGCCCGGGGCTGAGCCTCGCCGAACTTGAAGTGGATCTCTGATGAAATAGCATGTTGTGAACCTATAAATGATTTTTTAAAAATTCACAAGCATTATATCATGTACTTGTAGTTCAAATCTTGGCAACCTCCTACTGATTCAGCAGGAATTTGTCTTTTTCATGAGGGATGGACAGAAAGGTTCCAGATACACCGGTTGGGAAATTGTCCATATAAGGTGGTATAGTATTTTTGAAAAATGGTTTGGTACCAATGCCAAACTTTAATTTGGTGGTTGCTTCACAGAACACCTCGATTTCGGCACCTGAAAAATGGAAATTGGCCTTTTCGTGCGTCGAAAAGGAAAACTTCCTCCTGCAACAACGTAAGCCATCCCAAGATGCACATGTGTGCACAATATGGGCACATTATCACAAACTATGCCCTGATCCTAGCCATAACATTGCTGGTTTGACCTAAATGCCATGAAACCTCGAACATGATAGGTCATTTTGTGAAGGATTTTTTATGATGTTTGCAATTTTTCAAGTTCAATATTTTTCCTTGCAACTGTGACACATAATACGACACCACGCGAAGGTTTCACATTGTTTGGATCATTTTTGAATTTCTTATGCCCGTTTCAAACTATATTCAAAACGGCGGGCATGAAGCTTCTTAGCTCGGGGCTGAGCCTCGCTGAACTTGAAGTGGATCTCTGATGAAATAGCATGTTGTGAACTATAAATGATTTTAAAAAAAATTCACAAGCATTATATCATGTACTTGTAGTTCAAATCTTGGCAACCTCCTACCGATTCAGCAGGAATTTGTCTTTTTCATGAGGGATGGACAGAAAGGTTCCAGATACACCGGTTAGGAAATTGTCCATATAAGGTGGTATAGTATTTTTGAAAAATGGTTTGCTACCAATGCCAAATTTTAATTTGGTGGTTGCTTCATAGAACACCCCGATTTCGGCACCTCAAAAATGGAAATTGGCTTTTTCGTGCGTAGAAAAGGAAAACTTCCTCCTGCAACATCGTAAGCCATCCCAAGATGCACATGTGTGCACAATATAGGCATATTATCACAAACTATGCCCTGATTCTAGCCATAACATTGGTGGTTTGACCTAAATGCCATGAAACCTCGAACATGATAGGTCATTTTGTGAAGGATTTTTTATGATGTTTGCAATTTTTCAAGTTCAATATTTTTCCTTGCAACTGCGACATATAATATGACACCACGCGAAGGTTTCACATTGTTTGGATCATTTTTGAATTTCTTATGCCCGTTTCAAATAAAAATATTTTGTTAATGCAATTTTAATTGTAAATAGTACAATTGTATAATTCAAATAAAAATATTTGAAAACAGAAAATGGTTTTTGATTAGTTATTTAAATTCAAGCACTTTTCCTGTTAAAATTTTTTTAAAATTCCAAATTATGCAATAAATATTTTGTTAATGCAATTTTAATTGTAAATAGTAAAATTGTATAGTCCAAATAAAAATATTTGAAAACAGAAAATGGTTTTTGATTAGTTATTTAAATTGAAGCACTTTTCCTGTTAAAAGTTTTTTGAAATTCCAAATTATGTAATAATTATTTGTTAATGCAATTTTAATTGAAAATAGTAAAATTGTATAGTTCAAATAAAAATATTTGAAAACAGAAAATGGTTTTTTATTATTTATTTAAATAGAAGCACTTTTCCTGTTGAAAGTTTTTTGAAATTCCAAATAAATAATCATCTTAAATTGAAACATCTTATTAATTAAAGAAGAAAACAAATTTGAAAATGGCGGGAAGACCAAAAGGTTTGCCAAAATCTGAAAAACGGGTCAACGATCCCGGTTCGTCCCACCAACCAGGACCAATGATCCTGAGTGCACGCGCTGCCATCAACATGCCTTTGGTCCTGGTTGGTCCCAACAACCGGGACCGTTGATCCTTTGGTCTCGGTTGTTGGGATGAACCGGGACCAATGGTCTGGGCACGTGGCAGCGCAAAAACGCTCCTGCCCAGACCATTGGTCCCGGTTCGTCCCAACAACCGGGACCAAAGGATCAACGGTCCCGGTTGTTGGGACCAACCGAGACCAAATGTCAGTACTAGATAATTGTTCCCCTCCTTCTTCTTCCCCATTCACGTCACTCGCAAAACGCCTAAGGAAAATCACGCACGGAGCAAAACAACGCCGTCAGGCTGCCGGTTTTTTTAGCCGTCATCGAGTGCGCCGCCCAAGCCCACGTCGCTCCGCCTCCGACCGCGCTGCCGCCCGAGCCTCTGCCCGCACCGCCTCCCGCCGAAGCCCGCGCCGCCCGAGCCCTGCACCTGCCACCCGAGCCCGCATCGTCGATCGCTCTCTGCCCCCGCACGCCGGCGGCCACCGCCGGCTGGTAAGCCTCCCCAGGCCGGCCCTTTATATTAATTAGGTTTTTATTAGTTCGGTTTTTAGTTAGGTTTTTAATTAGGTTTTTAGTTAGGTTTTAGTTAGGTTTTTAATTATGTTTTTAGTTAGGTTTTTAGTTAGGTTTTTAGTTAGGTTTTTAATTAGGTTTTTAGTTAGGTTTTTAGTTAGGTCTTAGTAATTGTAAAAATGTTTATTTATTTAAAAATAATTTAAAAAAGGATTAAAATTGGGAAAAATCATAACTAATTCATTTTAAATCTAAAAAATGTGTATAATATATCAAAATGTTCAGAAAAATGAGCTCTACCATTTCAAAATGTAAGCATTCATATTCATACAACTTTTGAACCTTACTTTACATAGAGGAACACCGATACCCCCTAAGTACGATAGGTTCGATTGTTTGTCCACTTAGGGCATTCCAAACCGATTTAGAACATAAGTGCATAGTGTTTTGCATTATTTGCATAATAGTAACTAGAAAATAAGTGCATACTATGGATCCAACACAGCAAGATATTCGTGCATAGTGTCATATCATTATCGATGCCATGTGTTGATTGTTTAACTTGCAGATACTATGGACCCAACACATCAGGAAAACATCCTCCAAGGGATAATCTGCGAAAATGAAGATATTGATGTCACGAGTGAGTTTCTGAATGATTCCGGTCAGGGAGATGAGTCTCTCAACCGAGGAGACGGCTCCGGTGAGGTAGAAGCCGAAGCCTAGGACAGGGGAGAAGCCGATAAGGAAGAAGGCGACGGCTCCGGCGGAACCTTAAATCTCGCAAACACCGGCGAGGTGTATATATGTATTTTTGTAATTAAAATGCTGATGTCTATATATATACATGCATATATTAACACTCTTTCTTCTTTTAGCCCTCTGGATCAAGAACTTCTTCCGTAAGAACGGAATGAGGCCCAACAAAAAAGTTGGATGACACTGTGAGGTATAGGATCGACGTGGTCGGTGTAGATGGCGAACCGCAAGCTCCCATCGATGTCGCAAGAAAATTTGTCAAGCAATGCGGAGTTCTTGTGAGGGACTACATCCCGATCACCGTTCAAGAATGGAATCGGCCAAGCGGCGGTGGAGTCCTGTATGTCGGCGACAACGCCAAAGATAAGCTTTTTGATAAGCTCATGACTAATTTCCTCCTGCCGGTACCATATGTGACTCCAGATGAGGAGGAGAGAGCAAGAAGGGAGCTTGTGCAAAGAGTCAAGAAGTTTGCTCTCAGCAAGATGGCTGATGCATTCAAGAACTAGAAGAAGAAACTGTACAATAACTTTGTCAAGGTAGAGAAGACTCCGAATTTCAATGAAGCCGGCTATGCTAAGTTAAGACACCAGTGGGAGGATTTTGTGAAGTACAAGACATCGGAGAAATCTAAGGAAAGGTCTAGAATAAATACGGAGAACGCTGCTAAGAAACTATACCATCATAACATGGGGCCTGCTGGCTACGCCAGTTGCATGCCTAAGTGGGATGCACTTGTGGTCAATTACATAGCTGCCGGGATCAGACCAGAGCCCGCAACATGGACACCACGGGCGAGAAACTGGTTTTACGGCCATGGGGGCACGTTGGACAAAGAAGGGAGGGCAATATATAATCAGAAACACAAAGATGATCCCCTACTGCCCATCGACGATATTAGAAATGCAGTAGATGATGTTGCAGCGGGACGGTTCGTTCCCGATAGAGAGAATAATGAGCTCACACAGGCCCTTAAAAATCCTGAATACGACGGACGAGCATGAGGCACACCAGGCTCCAAGACATGGAAGGTTGCCTTCCCCCCGGAAATGAAGAGATATCCCGATAAAAGCCATCAGAGGAGAAAGGAAAGGGAGGCAGCTGAGAAAGTGGCTACTGCAGACCGGCTGCGTAATGTAGAAGAAGCATTAAAGCGGCACCAGGATCAACTCGACAGACTTAGCCAGCATGGTACTAGCGGCCAATCTCAGCGGCACGTGGTAGAAGCTGCATTCGAGGGTACCGGCGCCTTATCGAATAAGAAAAGCAGCGTCGCTTCCACGCAGCTCCATGATGTTGATGATGATGTACCGACGACATCTCCTCCTAAACGCTACCCAGTGGATGATATCACAGAGACAACAGCTTGTGAGCTAAAGGTGCATGTTATGAACTTAAGGGTGACAGCGGCGGTCGGCATGACGGTACCAATTGCGCCTAACCCAACTTGGCATTGCAGACCGGTTCCAAAAGGGTACGCTGTCGTCACGGTGGATGAGGTGAAGGAAGATTTTGAGGAGCTGAAGCTAGACCACCCTGCAGGGGAAGATATGGAGCTGACTCAAGTAGGAGAAGCCAAAGGGGACTATTCTATGGCTAAAGGAGCGCATCATGCTTCCAAATTATGTGCTGCCAAGGCCACCCACTCCTCAGAGCAGCAATCCACCTTCGCCGCCACCTCACCATTCTCCAGCGCAACCGTCGCCTTCACCGCCTCACCACTCAGCGCAACCGTCTCCATCGCCGCCTCAGCCGTCTCCACCACCGTGTCAGCCGTCTCCGTCCCCTGAGCCTCAGAGACAAAAGCGGAAGTATACTAAGGGGGGCAGCACCACCAGCAGCAGCAAGAGCACGTTCCGATCACCGAAAAGTAAGTTATCGCCCCTCCCAAGAGTACCTCATCAGAATATGAAGAAGCTACCTTACGAGAAGACAGATGAGGAAACTGATGTGGCCGCAGCTGCCCATTATGAAAAGTGGAAGATTGACATGGCTAACAAGAAAAAGTCGACAGAGGCATTTTTCCCCGTCACCGCAGAAGATAAAGCCAAAGCAGTCGCGCTTAAGATTCAGCTTCACCAACCATAGCGCTTACATCAGACTATAATCGCTCTATTACCAAGTCGTCTGAGGAAAAAGAGCAGAGAGTCAGGAAAGAAGTTGCCCAGCTCGGACAACAGAAAAATCAATCGATCGAACCGCTCAAAGTGTACGATACCAATGAGTGGATGATCTAGGAGCGGCATGATCCGAATATTGATCCGGAGTTTGTTCAACTTTACGGAGAAAAAGCCCAATTATATGGACTGTCTATTACTGAGTACATGAGCCGTATGCATGAGTTCGAGGGGTACCAAGAAACAGCATACGTGTACTAGTACGGGCCTCCTCTCGTCAAACCCGAGTTAGTCAAAGATCTACCAACAAAAATGCGAAGATTGCATAACTGGTACATCCAAGCCTGTGTTGATTCCAAAAACTGGATCTATGCTGCATATAAACACCACCATTATGTTCATGGAGATGGCTTCATATTGATTGAATTTCTAAAATTATTTCAGTTTTACCAACAAGACACCCTCGACAAAGCTATTGTCAGTGCCTATTGTTTGTAAGTATTATTAATTTCTGTAATTAAGTCTTTCTAGCTCAGCTCATTCGTTGCTTTTATAATCTTACTAATCACTATACTAATTATATATGCAGAATGAAGATTCAAGAATGCAACAAAGGACAAATCTATGACATTGGGTTTGTTGAATGTAATTTCGTTCATAAAGTTACTCTAAAAACAAATTCCAAAGAGACAGAGGATAACTTGTTCCAAGCGTTGAAGTATTTCAGCAACAGAAGGGAAATACTATTTCCTTACAACGCTGAGTGAGTGTTACTGTCTTGTACATATTCTATTTTCTCTTACTCAATGTTAAGTGTATAATTGACTCGTGTTATATTTTGTTAGTGTGTCAAGCTTCAAGTATATTCTGTTAATCATTGTTGTTGACACCGGAGTAGTAAAAGTCCTGGACTCGAAACGCACACCATTAGAAAAGTGGGCGGACATGCAGGAATGCCTACAGAAGGCTTAGAAATGGTTCACCGCCAAAACTAGGGGTGTTTGGAAGCCAGAGCTTATATTTCAACCATTGACTGTAAGTACTACTGGCTAGATCCATGCATCTCTTTGATTCTAGTTTTAATACCACCATTATCATGCTTGATTATTATTTTGATTGAACTACGTTCTCGTAAAGTGCTTGAGGCAGGAAGCCAGGAATAACTTATGTGGATACTATGTCTGCGATTTCATTCGCCAGACGACCAAAGAGAAGGGGGCAGACCGGAACATCAAAAAGATTGAAGTACGATAAACAATAATCACAACTTTATTTTATTACCACCAATTGTGTTTAGTTTCATTCATATATATTGATCCCCTTCTTTATATTAGATCGAACGGATGCGGGACGGTCTTCTATCACAAGAACACGTGCAAGCAATTCAAGAGGAAATTGCCGGATTCTTGTTAGAACAAGTCATAGATCCGAAAGGAGAATACTATTACCCACTTCATTTGGAAGGGTGAAGTGTATAAAAGAAGATCTAAATTAGATCAAATTCGTGTGAGAGTACCGTTTGTAATTATAATATATTTCGACCAAGAAGACGGATGAGACGGTGTATATATTTGTGATCATGCATGATGTGTAATATATATATCGTGGTTTCATTCTTGTTGTATATATGTAGTACCATTAAATTGATAAAAAAATCCTGCCGCGGCAGAAAAATAGCCTGAAAATCCTGCCGCGGCACAGAGACCATCGATCCCGGTTCGTGCCAGGAACCGGGACCAATGATCCACCCCCGTCCGTCTCTGGCGCTGCCACGTGGGGACCCATTGGTCCCGGTTTTTTCCACGAACCGGGACCAATGACCACCCCCCCCCCCCCCTCGTCGCTCGCCCGTCCACGTGGAGACCCATTGGTCCCGGTTCGTGCGCGAACCGGGACTAGCATTAGTCCCGAGTGATTGGTCCCGGTTCGGGAACCGGGACCAATGGCCCTTATGAACCTGGACTAGAGGCCCTTTTTCCACTAGTGGGAAGAGGGAATCTATAAATAAGGATTTCAGTTGGGCGAACCTTGATATTGGAACCATGGCATTGGAGGTCATCGACGCCTCTTTTTCAGAAGAGGAAGTTAAGAATTCTATAAACCAAATGCCTTCCGAAAGGGCTTCCGGCCCCGACGGTTTCACAAGGGCTTGTTTCAAGAAATGTTGGGAGACTATCAAGGGAGATCTCATGGGTTTCATCCATCACTTCAACAATCTTAAAGTTGCTCACCTCCACTAGCTAAACTCGGCTAATACTTTTCTCTTTCCAAATAAGGAAGGGGTCAAGGAGATCACCAACTATAGACCCATTAGCTTTATTCATGCAATAGCAAGCTAATTGCCAAGATCACCGCTCTCTGGCTTGCCCCCTTTATGAACGATCTTGTCTCAAACGCCCAAAGTGCTTTCATCAAGAATATAAGCATCCACGACAACTTCATGTATGTGTGCAACCGTGCTGGATAGGTACACAAGAATAAAAGCCCAACTTTACTCTTCAATCTTGACATTCATAAGGCTTTTGACTCCGTGATATGAGAATTCATCCTTGAGCTTCTCAAGAGGCACAACTTTCTTCCCAAGTTTAATGATTGGATTTCCGCCTTGCTTTGCACTTCTTACTAGCTCGTCGGTCCTCCTCAATGGTATCTTTGTTTTTCCCATCAAGATTCCAGTAAGGGGAACCATCATTCAAAACTCCCTCTATGTGGACGATGTGGCGGTCTTTGTAAATCCATTCAAATAAGATATGGAAAACCTCGTGAGAATCCTTGCAAATTTTGGGAAGCTCACCGGGATCCATACTAACTTCCAAAAAAGCATGACCATCCCCATTAGATGCCAAAATATCAACCTTATTCCCTCTCGGTGATGTGTGATTCCTTCCCTGTGAAATATTTGGGCCTCCCGTTCTCAGTTGGGAACTTAAAAGGGTGGATATACAACTTCTTGAGGACAAGATGGCTGACAAGTTAGTCACATGGGATGGAAAGAATATTAATGCGGCCGGACGTGGGACTCTCTTTAAATTCCTCCTCATGTACCAAGCTATTTTCCACCTCACTCCACTCAATATTCCACCTGGGTGCTTTGCAAGCATGAATAAGATTGACCGCACCTTTCTTGGGACAGTACGAGAGAGGTCTTCGGAAGCAAATGCAAAATCAATTGGGAGACGCTGTGTAGGCCTACCCATCTTGGTAATTTGGGGATATTGCATCTTGAATTTTTTTTCTGAGCTTTGCGATTGCGATGGACTTGGTCCGAGTTGATGGACCCAAGAAAGATTTGGGTTGGCATGGAAAAACCTTGCAACTCGGTTCGCATGAACCTCTTCTATGTGGCCACTACCATCACTATCGAGAATGGTAAGATTCCACGTTTTTCGGATTCCCCTTGGCTAAATGGAAAAAAGCAAAAAGACATTGCACCGCTCATGTTTGAAGCCTCCTCAAGGAATACATGAAGTATCGACCAAGATCTTCAATACCATGCTTGGGTCTCAAATATTAACATGGGTGGTAACTTGAATATTCCTCACATCCATTAGTACATTCGATTGTGGGCACATCTTGAAATCATCCATCTCAAAGAAAATATTGAAGACTCCATCACTTGGAACCTCTCGGGTAATGGCGAGTACTCTACAACATGCGCCTACAACGCGAGATTCTTGGGAGCTACTCTTACCACATGACTAATATGGTTTGGAAAGTGTGGGCGCCACCAAAAACAAAATTCTTCTCATGGCTTGCCATTCAAGACCGACTTTGGATGGCGGATCGTCTTCAAAAGAGGGGTTGGGAAAATTGTGGTTTATGCTCCCTATGCAAGCAAAATCAAGACGGCGGCGCATCTATTCTCCCAATGCTGATACACCAAAAGGTTATGGGGATTAGTTAAAGCATGGTTAGGAATCCATCTATCCGCGTCAACGAATATCCAAATAACCAATCTATCAAGGAATACGGGAGTCTGCTTCCATAATAAGTCCACGCCTACGATGGTAAAAAATAAGCTATGATATGGGTTGCCGCTGGGGCGAAGCATTTGAGCTATGTAATATCGGGAGAGTAATCCCTTGTTGTATTTTTTTGGTTGTCCGCCCGGACATTCTTGTCATAACTCTCGCCTTAATTAATTGAATGAGGCAAATATTTTACCTATTATGTTCCAAACATAAATAAATTATACCGTTCATTGTCCTAGCCAAGTAAATAGAAGGAGTAGTTTAGTGCTGTTTACGAGCGTTTGACCAGGCACGAGCCTACGACACCTCCACGTGGTATCATAACTCGAGGGCTCTAAACGCCCGCTAATGCTTGTTGCTATAGTCTATGGCATGGCGCAAATTAAAGAGTACTGAGAGGTGATGTGCAAGAAGAAATAAAAATGGGCAGCCATCCTTGTACATCTGTGTGTTATTGGATACCTACAAATCACAAGCTTGATGTACATCTATCCTGCACGTAAATACGAAGGGTCATCGTTCCCTGCGGATCTTTTTGGAGGTTTTCCTTGCGTAAATTAGAGATGGTGTGTGATTCAGACGCCAAGGAGATGCATGCCACTTCCGTGTAGGCTGGTTGGGTCTTCCGTGTCGCCCCTTCAAAATCACTGACCGACCATGCCACTTCGTTTGTTTTTGGTCTTTCTTCTTTGATCGATGTGGTAACACGATGCATCCCAGCCAAACGACACAGTATGCCATCGCTCGTACCTGGAGATGGTTTGTTGCTGTGGTGTACAGGGATGACCATTTGTGGAGGGATGAGAAATAGAGGTAGAGTTCCTGATGCGGCAGAGTATTAGTAGAGACAAGGTACGTCCCAAAACCAAGATGTACATGTTATAATTCTTGCTACTCTTCGATAGTTCTGGATGCCGCCTATGTCTAAACCTATCAATTCAAATCTCTAGTCTGCATAGACGAACCAAATAATGCACATAACAGGATGAGATAACACAAATAGAAAGAATTGAGATGAGGAGGATCCTTCCTTCTTGCATGCCTCACATTCGTCCCTAGAAAGGATCCTCCATATAAAAGACATGGGTGTTATTTAGTGGCATGCAAGAATTAATTGGTTCTCCGTTGCCTCAATGGAAAAACAAAAGAAAATCTTGGATATGCGGATGTTCTGTCCTCCTGTAGGGCAAAGTCTGTTAGTGCTTTAAACAAACAATGAATTTATAGAGCTTTAATTTTATCTTCTTGATCGGGAAGTTTAGACTTGAGAGCCCATGACAATTTTGATCATATGATGAATTTCCTCAGATTGTTTGTCCTCGGCCAGATCAGGATTGTCAAGCTTCATGCACTAACCAACGCAACCAAAAGTCCGAACTTATGAAAAGGGCTAGTACAATCCACATATACTGTAACACCCCCTCTCACGTGTGACGGGGAAAGACAAGTCAACACGTGAATATAACAGTCTCAGAGGTATAGCTCAAGAGGCATATACGTGGACACAAAGGGAGGGCTACCAGCAATTTTTAATAAATTGCGAAAACCAGGACTCGAACTCGAGACCCTGAGCTCTGATACCATGTCAAGCTTTATGCACTAACCAACGCAACCAAAAGTCTGAACTTATGGAAAGGGCAGGACCGGTCCTGGGGAGGGACCAGAGGGGCAGCCGCCCCGGGGCCCCAAAAAATTAGGGCCCTCCCGATGTATACCCAGTATAGTTGTATATATGAGTTGATCTCAGAAAAAAATACTAATGTACGGGCATTGTATTGGGTCTGGTTGGACCCTTTTCATTACCCGGACGAGTACGTACGAACTGCTAAGTTAGCGATTAGACGATCACCTATCAATTATTACCTGATAGCGATCCTCGTCTGGACTCTAGAACTCGCGATTGGAAATAGGACGACATGCCGTCGCCTGATCGGCTACTCCTCCATGTCATTTTCCAACTCGCAAGGGACCAAGACAGCCACTCGTCTCGTCCAACAGTAGGTATGAAGATTCAAAATGTCTATAATATGTCCCAATTTTATCTGGATTTGGGTGCTATTTTTATTTTCGGGGTGGTTTATATATGCCCTAGTCTACTTTATGCCCCAACCTCCCGATTTGGTTCATCTGGTATGAGTTGTTCATCTGGTTCATCCAGTACATTTGATGTCAAGTTAAATGATCATATTTCTGAGTTAAGTGTTATGAACTTGATTTTGTCGGATAAACCAATATCTTCTATCGAGATTTTTGAGTTTGTTAAAGAAGCAGATTGCTATCCTAATATTTCTACCGTTTATCGGATCTTAGTTACTATCCCCGTGATTGTTGCATCAACTCAAAGAACCTTTTCAAAGTTGGCATTAATGAAGAACTAGTTGAGATCTATAATGTCTCGAAAGAGGTTAAATGGTTTGAAAACTCTATGCACTGAGAAGAAGTTATTTGACAAGATTGATATTGTTTCCATCATTGTAGATTTTGATCTTGGAATTTACAGAGAAAATTTTAAGGTACAATATAGAGATTGTTATTTTTAATGAATATATTGTCGTTGGTACACTTGAAGTCTCTATTTTTCATCATTTCATATATCTATATATATATCTATATATATATATAAATTGATAGTAGAGGGCCCTAAATTTTAGTTTCGTCCCGGGCCCTAAAATCTCAGGATCGGCCCTGAGAAAGGGCTAGTACAATCCACATATACTGTAACAAGGCTATGACACACCGAAGAAAGAAAACAAATCTTGGATATACGCTTGACCTCTGGTAGGTCAAAGTATATTGGTGCTTTAAACAAACAATGAACTTATAGAGCTTTTGTCTCCTCGGGCAGTCAAGATTTAAGAGGTCATGGCAACTTTGATCATATGATGAATTTCCTCACATTGTTTGTCCTGGGGTAGGTCAAGTTGTGGCACTTGGTGGCGGAGCTAGCATGTATTGGTTGGTGTCAACAAAGTTTCACTATTTCCCTATGTAAATGAAGAAATGCTCTTAGAAATACAAAATCACACCGGTAAAATGAGAAGAATGACACAAACTATCTTTTTTTGGCATTACCCCTGATGACACTCTTAAACAAAGTGTTAGAGGACAGTCGGCAAAGTCAGCACGTGAGAAGGCACGCGTCCTCGCGGATTTGCCCGAGCGTATTCATTGATCTTTGCTGAGTTGTTTTTTGCAGTGTGCTTTCTGCTCTTTGTGGAGTGTTTTTCTTTGTCGTGTAATTTTTGCACATTTTTTCCCGTGTTTTTTTACCATGTGTCATCTCAAATTTTTGTGTTTGTCTTTTTGCCGAGTGTTGTAGTGGGCAAAGCCTAACTTTGCCAGAAAAATACACTCGGTGAAGATGTATTATCTGGTAGTAGGTGCCGCCACATTGATTCAACCTCGACCAAATCCCCTTGTATGGTTCATCTTCTCCTAGGTCCGATGGTATTTTTCGATAAGTAGTGTTTTATTACTTAAAGAGTTTTAAATATTACACCCGGCCTAACTAGAACGCCCACAGTCGAACAAGTTCCAAACACATAACAACAGAAAAAGGTGAAGTACAAGTAATCATGTAGAGTTGCAAAACGCCTAAGATCATGTTCACTAGTAGAGTTTTCAAAGTGCATAAATCTCTGCCGCGGCAGAGAATCCAGGGTTTAGGGTTTTAGGAGGGGTTTAGGGGTATCAGACCGTTTCATCGTACGAGGATCGCGTCGATACGCCAGAAACGTGTTTGGGTTTAGGTAGTACATGAAGATCTAGGTGATGCATATGAACTTGGTGCATATAATATAACACATGTAATTGCATAAGATCGTAAAATTAAGTAGTACATGCATGAAGATCGATCTTCATGCATAGTGGTACTCTCCGAGGCATACTATCTATTACATGTAGCATAGTGGTACTCTCCGAGTCAAACTATATATTACATGTAGATCTTCATTCATAGTGGTACTCTGCGAAGTTAGGTATGATGTCCCGAAGGAAAAATCCTGCCAATTCCTCGCCAATTGCTTTGAAGCGGTGCTCGATTGAGATCATGTCCCGCTTTCTTGCCAACTGTAAAAGAATGAGATACAAATGAATACATGAGCTATGTGTGTGTATATATATATATATATATATCAAAATCACAATCAAACAATTATGACTGAAACTCAGCACAAGTTATGGTAACAAAATAAATTTGTGAATATTGTTTTCGTACCTCTCTATTTCTTTGATTATTCATTCTCTCGCTGACAATCTTGTGGATGTTTTCGCAAACGTAGTATCCACATAGATTAGTCCCATTTGGTTGTTTCGCGCATTTCTGTACAAGAATATAATTCAATCGAACAATAATCAAGTATGATAAAGGTGTGTGAACCTAGGTAGTACTACTTACTTTGTTCGCACGCCATATCAGCTTCTGTTTCCATTCACCGGCCGGATCTTCCTCGATGAATTTTTTCCATACGCTGCTCGACAAAAGAAAATGCATAAAAGAGTTATCAATTTGTTGATATCAGGAAATTAATGAAAAAACCGATAAGAATTAAAATTACTTTTTGAGCATATCAAAAGCCATCTTGTATAGTATAGGCTCTTTGGTTAGTGAGTCAAAGACTTCAACTTCTCCATCGTACATTTTAATGACGATAAGAATAAAGTGGAACCTGCGCACGTTTAAATATGCAGTGTCATAGATATAAGTCATCAGTTAAAAATTTAACATATGGTGAGCAAAATAGAATGTGTCATAAGACAGTAACACTCACTTGAAGTTGTAAGGCCAAAGTATTATCTTTTTGTCACGTTGTTGCTTCAAAAACCTTAGCAAAGTCTCCGGTGTATCCTTGTTATAGATGGGATCTTCTATGGTTTTTTCATGCATTGTATCTGGGTCAATGAACCCAATGTCCGTGATTTCATCCCTTTTGCATTCGAGCTTCTTCGATCTGCATAATATAGCGCACAAAATATTAAATTGAGGATAATTTGTAGACAATGAACGAGCTGAGCTAAAGACTTCTCAAATTACATTAATAAATCACTTACAAACAATAGCAACTGATGATAGATTTGTCGAGGGCCTGGAGATTGTATAACTGAAAAAGTTCACAGAAGTCAACGCTCACAGAGTATTCTTGGAAGTAGTGCTCATCCTTAACTCGCACCATGATAGCCTGATCCCTCTCTTTGTGCCATTAGTGTACCACACATGCAAATTACGCATACTTGTTGGTAGCGACCTAATATTCTCAACCAAATCTTTCCCTTGAACAAATTTATATGCTACTTCAGCGATGGGGTAATCGGTTGTGTTTTGTCGAGAACTTTGAACGGCCTTCTCGTCAAACACCTTGAGAGGGGGGACCGATTGAACGGGTTGTTCTCCGAGCTGGTGCACTTGTTTCCTTTTTATACCCGAGACCACCGATTTATCGGGGTTTTTCGCCTCCACCATATCGTCATCGACCTTTCAATAGAACGCCTATAGTCAGATGGCGGCGATGGTACATGGTCATATAGATTCTCAACGGTACGCACAACTTTCACCGGATCTAGAGTCTTGTCAAAAGGTATCTCTGACACTTTCTTAGCAAAATGTTTTTCCACCTCGAACTTAGAGGTTTCGATGCATTCCTCGATAGTTTTTTCCCAAGGTAACTTCTCAATAGGCGACAGTGGTTTCTCCTTGCTAGGTCTCTTCCTAGGCGGCGTACCGTTTCGCTTAACGGGCGCAGTCTTACGTGGAGGATCTCGAGATGGTGGACTCGCGCTGGGGTCCCTCTCAAGTAGGTGTGGACTTTGCTGCTCATGGACTGCTACCAGGAGGAGTCGATGGCCATTGATGCTCATGCGGAATTTGCTGCTCATGTGGACTGCTACGAGGAGGAGTCGTTGGCCTTGGCAAAAGGATGATGTATTTCTTGGACCATAAGGCGAAACCTCGCTTGACATCGGGCAATGTCTTATCCTTGTCACCTCCAGGAAAATCAAGCTCCACTGTTTCATAACCCGGAACAACATCATCCACCCCGACACGAACACAGCCAGCTAGAATGGGCATATGATGGTGCGTTGCTCCATCTTCAGTTGGGTAAACATAGCCGACCGCCACCTTAACGGACACGTTCCTCATTGGAAAATGTAGCTCGCAATCTGTCTTCTCCGTGACATAATCCACGGGGTAGCTTCCTCCACATTCAAGATGCGAGGAACCCACACTGCTTCTTCGTTGAGATGGGGCGGCATCGGCTTGAGGATCTTGTAGAAACAACGGCTGGTCAGGTGTCCTCTGATTTTTCTCAAGCACCTCCACCCTATTTATCAATTCCGCTAACTTGGCTGACTCCTGCTTCTTCTTTCTCGAACGGCTTCTATAAGTGTCAGCGCACTCCGGCCACGCTTCCTTCATGGTGACACCTGGGAGGGCTCGTATCCGTCCAACGTGTTCAGGATTCCCTAGAGCGAGTGTCAGCTCGTCATTCTCTCTATCGGGAATGTACTCTCCCTTTCTAACTTTTTCAATTGCATCTATAAGCTCCGTCGTGATTGCTTCAATTTTTTTCTTCCATTTTCCCTTTGCAACGATCTTCCCTGTCTTTGGGTCCAACCCTGCCCCATGCGCGAACAACCAGAACTTGGACCGGTCGGGCCAGTCCCATGTCTGTGGAGTGATTCCTGCCTCCATTAGTTTAGCTTCAAATGCTATCCACTTCAAAATGACAGTCTTGTAGCCACCTGACCCCAAATGATGAAAATGTTTCTTCTTTGAAGCATTTTTCGTATTTGTGATTGATCGGGACACAGCAGTAGACGATTTCTTATACCTCTTAAATGCAGGCCAGTGATCTTTTATCTTCACTAGACTTTCAGTGAATACTGGATCTTCATCTTCATATCTGGCCCATAAATATTTCTTCCAGGTCTAGAATTGTGTGGCCATCTTCCTAAAAGTCCATCCCTTGACTTTCTTCTTCTGCTCTTCCGTCATGTCTTCCGGTAGGCTGAAGTGTGTCAGTAGACTGTCCCAAAGAAACTGTTTTAGAGTATCGTTGGCATAACTAGCTTCAGCCCCTGCGTTCTTTGGCTTATGCCACTGTACAATGTTGATCGGTACATGGTCCCTAACAAGAACTCCAGCTTGATTTACAAATGTACGGCAGTGCTCCACCGGTTCACCACTAGCCTTAAATGCGGTGAGGGCTAACCTACCCTCGCCCTTTAGACGTTGCGTCGGGCCTCGTTGGGTTTTAACAAATTTGCTCGATGATCCAGAAGGCTATAAGAAAAATAATTCGCTAATAAGTGCAATATAAATAAATCAATGCATCTAGCCTTGATATATAAATATACACCTCGCCGGAGTTTGTTAAGAACACTTCGTTGTCTCTTCTTTCTTCAGACTCAAGTCCCTCACCGACATCGTTCAGAAATTGTGAGGCAAAATCATCATCATCTCCATCGGGTTCCGGTCCATGGGCACTCTCATATATCATTTTCTGCACCATTTCTTCTTGCTCCTCATCTCTGATGAAGGTGTTGTCCTCCATAGCTCAATGTCACTACAAAATTAAGTGAAATTATTTGATTCATCATGTCATGATCATAACAGATTGCTAGATGGATAACACCGCCGTCAGCACCTGGCACGGGGGCAGCCTCGCCAACACCGTCGTCGGCTAGGGGAGCAGCGTGCAAGGAGCGTCGTCGACTAGGCGGCGTGGCGAGGCCGTGTGGCGAGGCGGCGTCGACACTGGACACTGCCGGCCCGCGCGCGTGCTAGCGAGGCCGCCTAGCCAGCGTGGCATGTGGCGTGGCGAGGCCACCTAGCCGGCGTCGTCGGCTAGGCGGCGTGGCGTGGCGGTGTCGCTTGGCCGCGTAGCCGGCGCGAGCGAGGCGGCGTCGACACCGGACACTGCCGGCCCGCGCGCGCTAGCGAGGCCGCCTAGCCGGCGTGGCGTGGCGGTGTCACGAGGCCGCGTAGCCGGCGCAAGCGAGGCGGCGTCGACACCGGACACTGCCGGCCCGCGCGCGTGCTAGCGAGGCCGCCTAGCCGGTGTGGCGTGGCGAGGCCACCTAGCCGGCGTCGTCGTGAGGCCGCGTGGGCGTGGGCGTGGCGTCGCGAGGCGGCGTGGGCGTGTGCGGCGCGAGCAAAGAGGGCATGTCGCCGGTGTGCGTTGTGTGTGTGGCGTGGCATGGCAGGGGCATTTCGTCGAACACCCTAAGGGCGGTGTCGACGAAGCCACACACGCAGCACACACCAGCGTCGCCGGCGTGGGCGAGGATGGCGGCGTGGCTGCGGACAGCGGCGCGAGTGGGGAAGGGAAAGAAGGGAGGAGTGGGGGAATTTCTTTTTCTATTTCTATTTTCTTTTGTATTTCTTTTTCTTTAAAAAAATCATTTATAGGTTCACAACATGCTATTTCATCAGAGATCCACTTCAAGTTCAGCGAGGCTCAGCCTCGGGCTAAGAAGCTTTAGTCCTGGCTGGTGGGTGCAACCGAGACTAAAGCTGTCGGTGGGATAAGGACGCGTGGGTAACCTTTAGTCCCGGCTGGTAGGTGCAACCGAGACTAAAGCTGTTGGCAGGATAAGGACATATGGATGGATGCACTGCTCGATGAGATAAAGCATGTAGCGCACAACGCCTTGTCGGAGGAACAAGACAAAGTAGAAGCGGTGCCGTGCCTATAAAAGGAGCATCGATACGCTATGGCAAGCAGCTCAACAAGCCAACATAGGTAGAGAGAGTTTCATCCCCATGGATGGAGGGTTGGGAAATATCCCGTGGCGGAGCTTCTCGAAGATGTCGTTGGTGCACACACTCTACGGCATCTTCGGAAGCTCCGCCTCGGAAAAATTTCCCTACAAGCCCGTGAAAGACTCCATCTCCTCTAACAGTGTTGGGGAAAGGGTTGGGAAATCTCCCGTGGCGGAGCTTCTTGAAGATGTCGTTGGTACACACGCCCTGCGGCATCTTCGGAAGCTCCGCCTCGGAAAAATTTCCCTGCAAGCCCGTGAAAGACTCCATCTCCTCTAACGGTGTTGGGGAAAGGGTTAGGAACCTGTGGCGGAGCTTCTCGAAAATTTCCGTGCAAGCCCGTGAAAGCTACTTAACTAGTAAAACAAGCCAACCATCTCCATCGTTAATATCTTACATACAGTAAGATCATTACACAAAAATAAATGGGAAAGTGATTTCCATATTGAGATACACAAGTTATGATCCCTATCTAGTCTTCTGAGTTTTCTTCGTGTGTTTCCCTTTCTTCTGATTGCGACGCAACCATGGACAATCTTCATTATTTAACATGATGCTTGGGTCAGTTCTCACCTCATCCAACTTATTATAATCTTCTGACATGTCTGTCTTTTCCTCTACTCCCATGATGTTTCTTTTTCCTGAAAGAACTATGTGGCGCTTTGGCTCATCGTATGATGTGTCCTCTTGCCTTTGTTTTTTCGGTTTGGTAGACATGTCCTTCACATAAAAAACCTGAGCCACTTCACTGGCTAGGACAAATGGTTCGGTGTCGTACCCTAGATTCTTGAGATCCACTGTAGTCATTTCGTACTGCGGGTCTACCTGTACCCCGTCTTTCAGGTTGAACCATTTGCACCGGAACAAAGGGACCTTGAAATTAGGTCCATAGTCAAGTTCCCATATCTCCTCTATGTACCCATAATATGTGACCTTCTTCCCATTGTCCTTTGCTGCATCAAAGCGGACACCACTGTTTTGGTTGGTGCTTTTTTATCTTGGGCGAACGTGTAAAATGTATTCCCATTTATCTCGTACCCTTGAAAAGTCGATATAGTCGAAGATGGTTACTTGGCCAACAAGTATAGCTGTTCTTCATCAGTGACATTCATGCGACGTGTTTGCAACCAACCGCCGAAAGTCTTCATGTGTTCTCCATCAATCCAATCTTCACGTTGCTCTGGGTATTCAGAGCGTAAAATATTCTTGTGTTCCACTATATATGGATCCACCAAGCTGGAATTATGTAGAACTATGTAGTGTGCTTGAGTGAAAGAATGTCCGTCCATACACATTGTTGCTTTCTTTCCTAGCGTGCCTTTTCCACGCAGTCTCTCCTCATAGCGCGATTTAGGAACACCGATCGGCTTAAGTTCAGGAATAAAGTCAACACAGAACTCAATGACCTCCTCTGTTCCATAGCCCTTGGAGATGCTTCCTTCTGGCCTAGTACGGTTATGAACGTATTTCTTTAAGACTCCAATGAATCTCTCAAAAGGGAACATGTTGTGTAGAAATACAGAACCGACAATGCCAATCTCTTCGACCAGGTGAACGAGGAGATGCGTCATAATATTAAAGAAGGATGGTGGGAACACCAACTCGAAGCTGACTAGACATTGAACCACATCCTTCTGTAAATTTTGTAGAGTTGGTGGATTGATCACCTTCTGAGAAATTGCATTAAGGAACGCAAATAGCTTCACAATGGGTACTCGAACATTTTCTGGCAAAAGCCCCCTCAATGCAACCGGAAGTAATTGTGTCATAATCACGTGGCAGTCATGAGATTTTAGGTTTTGAAACTTTTTCTCTGACATGTTTATTATTCCCTTTATATTCGACGAGAAGCGGGACGAGACCTTGATGCTACTCAGGACTTCAAAAAAGATCTTCTTCTCTTCTTTGGTAAGAGCGTAGCTGCCAGTACCTTGATACTTCTCTGGATTCAGGTTGTTTCCTTCGTGGATACATTGTTGGTCTTGTCGTGCATCCGGTGTATCTTTTGTCTTCTCATACACGCCCAAGAAGTTTAGCAGGTTCACGCAAAGATTTTTCGTCACGTGCATCACGTCAATTGCAGAGTGAACCTCTAGGATTTTCCAGTAGGGTAGCTCCCAAAATATAGACATCTTCTTCCACATGGGTACGTGTCCATCAACATCATGCGGAACAGATTGTCCGCCAGGATCCTTTCCAAAGATCACTTTTAAATCCTTGACCATATCATATATAACATCCCTAGTAGGGCAGGTAGGCTTCGTTCGGTTATCTACCTCACCTATGAAATGTTTTCCTCTCTTTCTTACGTGATGCTATTTTGGAAGAAATCGACGATGCCCCAGGTACACATTCTTGTTTCCCAAATATATACTGCCAGTCTCACCTAAACAGTGTGTGCATGCATTGTAGCCCTTGTTTGACTATCCTAAAATGTTACTAAGAGCAAGTCAATCATTGATGGTTACAAACAACAACGCTCGTAGGTTAAATTCCTTTTGTTCGTGCTCATCCCACACAGGTACACCTTCTTCACGCCACAACTGTAAAAGTTCTTCAACCAATGGCCTCAGGTACATATCAATGGCGTTGCCGGGTTGCCTCGGGCCTTGGATGAGAACTGGCATCATAATGAACTTCTGCTTCATGCACAACCAAGGAGGAAGGTTATAGATACATAGAGTCACTGGCCAGGTGCTATGACTGGAGCTCTGCTCCCCGAAAGGATTAAAGCCATCTGTACTTAGACCAAATCTTAAGTTCCTTACGTGATCTGAAAATGACTTGAACTCTCTGTCGATTTTTCTCCACTGCGACCCGTCAGCGGGGTGTCTCAACATCACACCTTTCTTATGGTCCTCTTTGTGCCATCACAACAACTTGGCATGCTCTTTATTTTGGAACAAACGTTTCAACCGTGGTATTATAGGAGCATACCACATCACCTTCGCAGGAACCCTCTTCCTAGGGGTGGACTCGCCCTCAATATCGCCAGGGTCATCTCGCCTGATCTTATACCTCAATGCACCACATACCGGGCATGCATTCAAATTCTCGTACTCCTCGCGGTAGAGGATGCAGTCATTGATGCATGCATGTATCTTCTGCACCTCTAATCCTAGAGGGCCGACAACCTTCTTTGCTTTCTACGTACTAGAGGGCAATACATTCTCCCCTGGAAGCATCTTCTTTATTATTTTCAGCAACTTTTCAAATCCCTTGTCAGAAGTACCATTCTCTGCCTTCCATTGCAGCAATTGTAGTGTGGTACCCAGCTTTTTCTGGCCATCTTCGCAATTTGGGTACAACAGTTTGTTGTGATCCTCTAATATTTTCTCCAACTTCATCCTCTCCTTTTCACTTCCACAGTTTATCTTCGCATCAAGAATGGCCCGACCCAAATCGTCATCAGGGTCATGAAAAATGGGCTCATCAAAAATGGGCTCTTCTTCATCTTCGTCTTCCCCCATTCTACTATCACCGTCTTTAGTGAACATAGGATAGTTGTCGCTATCCTATTCTTCTTCGTTGTCTTCCATTATAACCCCTCTTTCTCCGTGCTTGGTCCAACAATTATAGCCGGGCATGAAACCGTTCTCAAGCAGGTGGACGTGAAGGGTCTTTGAGGTAGAGTAATCCTTCGTATGGTTACAGGAACTACATGGACAATAATCAACCGCCTGTTTGCCTCAGCCACGTTGAGAAAATAATCCATGCTAGTAATGAAGTCGGGATGGCATCGGTCACCCTACATCCATTGTCGATTCATCTGCATTATATATATAAGTATATCAAAAATCATTAATTACACAACATCATGGATATATGAGTGACCAACTTAATTAATATTCAAGTTCATCACATAAAACTAAGTTTTTTTTATAAAAAAGAAGAGGCTCACCGAGGTGGTACGGTGCTGGCTAGGGGACGACGCTGGCGATCGACGGTGTTGAGGACGGGGATGATACTAAAACCTACAAATCATACTTTAATTTGAGCTCAAATTGCATATAAAAGAATGAAATCCCTAACTTAGGCATTTCATCGAACACCTTGCTAGCACTACAAAAACAATACGAGTTAAACTAGGAAAGAAATGAGCTAAATTAGGAACGCCCGAAGAAAGGATGATATTGCTAACCCTTGGATAGATGGGTGCCGTCAATCTTGATAAAATGGTGGAAAAAATGGAGATTTGTTGGAGTGTGAGAGGTGCAAAATATTTGAAAATGTGAGAGAGGAGAAGGAGAAGGGGAATGAGATGCAAGCCGATCGGGCTTAAGAAATAGGGCAGGGACCCTATAGTACCGGTTCTTAAGACGAACCGGTACTAAAGGTTCAGCTATGGGCCCACCTTGCTTTAAAATTGGACTAAAACCCTTTCGTACCGGTTCGTAACACGAACCGGTACAAAAGGCCCTCAACGAACCGGTATTAATGTTCCTCGGCCGCCTGGACAAGGGAGCCGGTACTAATGCACCCTTTAGTACCGGTTCGTAAGGGAACCGGTACTAAAGGCTTAGATGGATGCCCATTTTTCTACTAGTGGTTGCCAACCATGTAGGGCAAAAGTATCCCTCGTTGTGTCCTCCAAATGTGTCCATACCTCCGTAAACAGGTCAGATTCACCATACGATGTAGAGAAAACCATACACGGAGCATACCTGTGCACCTATAAATAACCTGCATAAGAGAAGAACATTTATTGTTAAAAACATTATCATTTCTACATGACCACAACGATTCAATTAATAAAAAGCGCTCCCTCTGGGAGAAGATTTCTAAGCCGGTGATCAATACCGTGTAACCAGGTGCCAAATATATTAGTAACACATGGAGGATACAGACCAAAAACTACTTGTATGATTGACCATATAGACCGAGCTAATTTACATTGGAAGAACAAATGTTTTATTGTCTTGTCATGATGACATGCCACACATTGCACCCATCAATGCCAATTCCTTTTTATAAATTTATCCTTTGTAAGAATGATTCCTCGACGAACATATCACGCAAAGATTTTCTTTTCGAGAGGTATCTATTCATCTTCCACATCTTTTTATTGTCTTCAACCGGCGTATTTGATTGGACCAACATCCTATACATGAAATCCACCGTGAACGTACCTCTCTTGTGTAGATTCAAAAAAAAATCATGGCCCCCTTGATATAGTTGTATCGTAGACAAACATTATAGCAAAGCGTTCCACAATGCAAGCCAGGGGTCAATTAAATCTCTCCTGAACATCGCGTCTGGAGGAAAGAATTCTAGAACATTGGCAATAGTTGGGCAGAATACTGTTCCTAGAGTGTAACGTTTCCTAGCCACTTATCCTCTCGGAATCTAATCCCCGATCCATCATTAATAGAGAAAGACCCATAGCGAAAGAAATGTTTCTTCATAGCCATTAGTCTAGCCCAAAAGTGTGAGTCACTTGGCTTCCAGTAGACCTAGGACACTGCTTTTGAACTAACATATTTTCTCCTTATAAGGGTTTGTCATAGACCATCTTCTGATAATAGCTTAAATATCCACTTGCCAAGTAGAGCAGTGTTCTTGACTTTAAGGTCATGAATATCGAAGCCACCTTAGTATTTTGGGCGATAACGCACATTTCATTTAGCCAATCCATATTTTTTCTTGCTATCTTCTTTCTAAAAGAATCTTGATAGGAAATTATCCAATCTATGTAAGACTACTTTAAGAAGTTAAAAGAAAGATATCATATACAATACCATATTACTTAGTACTGAGTTTATGAGAAACAGTCTTCCACCCAGAGAGAGCAGTTTTCCTTTCCAACAACTTGATCTTTTTTTAGTCTCTCTTAGACATGTTTCCATTCAGTGTGTGTGTGTATCTTCGATAGTGAATCGATATCCCCAATTAGCTAACTAGAAACCGGCATTGCCCATAACCAAACAACTCAGCGTACAGGTGAGACTTGTCTTGAGCCTCGATGAAACAAAACAATTCACTTTTATGAAAGTTAATCTTAAGACCCGAAAGATGCTCGAAGGCTGACAAAATTAATTGTAGATTTCTCGCTTTTCCAAGATCATGTTCCATAAAGAGGATCGTATCGTCAGTATATTGAAGGATAGAAAGCCCACCATCCATAAGATGGGGAACCACCCATCAATTTGGCCATCAATCTTTGCACGCTCAATCATTACAACTAACATATCAACCACTATGTTAAATAGCATGGGTGATTATGGGTCACCTTGATGCAAAACTTTCTTCGTTTAGAAGTAGCGGACAATGTTATCATTGAATTTTGTGGTCACATTACCCCCCCCCCCCCTAAACGAAGCTATGAATCAGAGCACGCCACTCTGCAGAAAACTATTTCATTCTGAGAGTTTGTTGAAGAAAATACCACTGATTTTATCGTAGGATTTTTCAAAGTTGATTTGATGATCACCCCATTCAATGTTTTCCTACCTAGTTCATGGACCTCGCTGTCCATAGCTCCCATAGAGAGCTCTACCACAGCTCTTCGTATAGAGCTCCCCGACCTTCAGTAGCTTACGCGCTTGGGTGGAAGTCTGTCATGTGGAGGGACCGAGGCATCATTCAGTCGAAGATCGGGAGTAGCCACTCCACCATAGCGTTGAGCGCTCATCTACGCGACTAACTCTAGATAATTGATGTCCATTCCATTGTATGTGGATGGTATGTGAGACAGGTTATTTTTTGACATCAATTATGACAGCTCTATAAATTATGTCATTCCTTAGGCGATGTAATCCTGCAACCCAAACTAATGGAACGCAAATTAGTCTATTTGTGTACATGTGTGCAAGAGATCGTTCCGTAGATCTTCATCTATGTGTACTATTCAGAAGACATTTGGGTCATCCATGTTGCCCCTCTTGAATCATCGATCGACCATGCCACCCTATTTGTATTTCCCATCTCCCTTGATATGTACCGAGACAAACAAAACTTCATCTAACCACCCCTTCAACCTAGTGACCTAGCCAAGCAGGACAAGATTTTACCGCTGGTTACTCAAGATTATCAGACTGTTGTGTATATGTTGAACGAAGTTGAAACGTATGGTGGTTTGTGGAGGGATGAGACAAAATGAGAGTTGTTGGCATACAGAGTATGAGGGAGAGGCACAATGGTTCTTAGGACATGAAACTGTATGTTCTCAATCTGATTCTTCATGGGTAGTTCCTTGTGCCTCCTATTCCCAAAACTATCAAGTTTGAATCCCTAGTGTGCGGAGATGGACCAAACAGTGCACACTGCACGAATGGAGAATACAAATACAAATACAAATACAAATAAGTAGCACAAGGGATATCCTATTCATATTTTTCTTAGGAAATACTCCTCTTAATAAAAGACTTCGGTTGTGCATACTAGGATGAAGGCATTGGTTCTCTGTTAGGTCAATAGGTGAAAAACCATTATGAGCTTGGTACTTGGATAGGTCAAATCTTATCAGAGCTTTAAACAGACATTGATTCTAGGAGATTATTGTTTCTCCTCGGGTAGGTTAGAGGTTATGGGAGCCTTAAACTGTTAAACATATCATGATTTTTCTTAGCTTGTTTATCATCAACTATTGTGAGGTTATGAAATCCTTGCACAATCTATCACTACAACATCTGCAATTGTTACCAACAGCTATGATGTTTACCAACAGTGCTCACATGTAAAACAAAGTCCAAATACTGTGAAACTTACGGAGGCTTATGGAAAACTTGTCCTTGTACGCATTCCTCAAACTCGAAAAATCGGTCAATTGCCACAACCACTCTCACCTCTCTCAATCCGAAAAACAAAATCTATTTTATTTTGCGAAGAGCGTCCCAAATTAGGGAGGCATCCCCGAACCATAGAAAGAGCACCTTCCCATCTCCACCACCGAGAGCACGCGTACTGTGTAAACTTGTGACTTTGACGGAATAAGCTGCCACGAGCTGCTTGATTGGGGATCGACGTACACGAGCGAGACTACAAAACGTACGCATGTGCCCGACCTACGCGGTATGACATGAAAGGCTATGATACCTTGTACGGTGCAGCACGCGGGAGCTCCCCGTCCCGGAAATGATGAAGATCGTCAAGGGCAGGCGTACGTGCAAATTAGCAACGAGAATCACAGTTGCCGTGACACGGTGCGTGCATGCGGCAGGCAGGGGTTTTGCACCAAAGAAGGATCAGCAGCTCAGTGCAGGGGAATGGTGTGTGCAGTGGCTAGAAGAGCTGGTGCAACCGAGTAGGATGCGGATGCATGGTCGCAATGCTGCACAAAGTACATGTTATAATTCTGACCATCCATCGGTAGTTCCCGGTGCCTCCCATGTCTACACTAATCAAATTCGAGTCCCTACTTTTCAGTGACGAAAGAAATAATGCACAGAATGTGATTGGATAATTCCAATGGAAAGAAGTAATATGAGGCAAGTAGTTCATCTTTGGCTTACGGAGCTCTTTCTCCTTATAAGAGACATATATGGGTGGTAGATACTGATATCAAGCCATTGGTTCACTTCTAGGTCAATAGCTAAGAGTGTTTTGTGTGTGGGCTTGGTTCTAAATGTAGATTTTGAATGAGAGCTTTTAAACAAATGTTGAATTTTCTGGTCTTGTTTTATCTTCGGTCGGGTGAAAAGGTATGAAAACTTTAAAACGGTGGCGAATTTAGTGAGGTTGTTTGTCCTTCGCTATGTCCTTTCTTTTAGAAAAGTGGTACGACCTATCATCTGCACTGACTAATGCATATAACATTTATTTATTTATTGCACGGTACCTGGATTTATTACATCAAGTTATCAGTTCAAGGATCACTCCAAGTTGACACATTTCTCAAACGTCTAAAAAGGCTACTAGCTTGGATCGTGGGAGAATTAACATGATATTTTTTATCAAAATGCGAACCGTCCTATGAGTACACAAGTGTCGAATTCATTCTTCTACCTTCCATCTCAACACCAAGATGATTGTCTAGCTAACATACTGTCTAATATTACAAAGTTTATGGAAATGAGGTACAACAACTAATGATCCGTCCTTAACAAGAAAAGGCGAGCTCCATTTCTTCAAACATCTCCTCTGTACGGAACATCATGTACTCACTCTAGCTTGCTGCCTTCCACTCAGAAAATAAGTACCCATGTCGTATAGGCCCAAAATCACACAAATCTGGCTACGAAATGAGTGGCTAGAGGAGTCGGTGGCTTGGTGCAACTGAGCAAGATGCGGAAGCTTGGTCGCCATAGTGGACAAGAAAGTATGTGTCATAATTCTGACTATCCATCGGTATTTCCCGGTGCCTCCCATGTCTACACTAATTAAATTCAAATCCCTACTTTTCAGTGACGAAACAAAATAGTGCATGGAATATGATTGGATAATTCCAATGGAAAGAAATAATATGAGGCAAGCTATTCATCTTTCGCTTATGGTAGCTCTTTCTCCTTATAGGAGATATATATGGATGGTAGATAGTGACATCAAGTCATTGGTTCATTTCTAGGTCAATAGCTAAGAGTTCTTCATGTGTGGGCTTGGTCGTAAGGTAGATCCTGAATGAGAGCTTTTAAACAAACGATGAATTTTCTGATCTTGTTTTCTCTTCGAGAAGATGAAAGGCTATGTCAACTTTAAAAGGGTGGCGAATTTACTGACGTGTTTGGTCCTTCGTTATGTCCTTTTTTTTTAGAAAAGTGGTTGCTTCGACCGATGCATACAACCTTTAATTATTTATTACTTTTTCCTGACTGTCCAAATTATAATGAAAAGCTTTTCTAGATGCATATTAAAATATCATTTCGAGGGATACTAAGATCTTTTGAAGTCATGATACGTACCTTGGTTTTGTGGGCCAATGGATAAAGCTTCTAGTTCCAACTTACATGCCATTTATACATTGGACTAACCGTCTCTTCTAGGTTCATGTTGCACCAACGATTCGTCCCATTTTGGAGAACTCTTATATGAGTGTTCAATCTAACGACGAGATAGCCATACCTTTACAACATGATATTAATACTCGACGCCCAAGACTCTCCATAAACTGTAGTCTATGGAGATGACGCAAATTAGAGAGTGTTGTGAGAGCTGGTCTACATGATAAAAGAAATGGTGCCTCACAAGTGTATCATTGTAGGCTAGATATATATCAAATTTAAGGTCATGTATCTCTCTATCATGCAAACATGACCAATAGCACGCAAATTTGGTGGCTCTTTGATACTTATTGATACTGAGATGAGATCTGGTTCACACGTAGGAGATCGTTCACTAAATCTTCATCTATGTGTACTATTCCAAAGACATATGGATCATCCATGTTGCCCCTCTTGAATCATAGGGACCATGCCGCCATTTTTGTATTCTACCTTCTCCCGTGATTGATTTCTGAGGCAAACGAACCTCCTCTGACCGACCTTTCATCCCAGCCAAGATCGACGAGACTACATTGCTAGTTGCCTGGTTCCTCGAGATAAAATGAGACCGTTCAGTGTAGGATGAATGGAACAGGAAGGCACTGTGGTTGGTGGATGCATGAGACGGAAGGAGAGTAACAGATGCAGCAGATGAGGAGGATGGGGCACAGTGGTGGTGTGGCCATGTGGGTACGGAAGTACATGTCCCAATCCAGGTTCTTCATGAGTATTTCCCGGTGCCTCATATTCCTAAAACTATCAGGTTTGAACCCCTTGTGTGCGGAGACAGACCAAATAGTGCACACGGTATGATTGGGCAATTCAAATATAAGCAAGTTGTTAAAAAATAGAAGTTAGTAAGACGAGGAATAAGGTATTCATTTTTGGCTTAGGAAAGTCTTCTCTTTATAAAGGACTCATCGGCTCTATGTTATGTCAATGGTAGGTCAATACTACGAGAGAAAATTAAACATGCATTGACTTTATGAGCTTGTTTCTCCACGTGTAGATTAGAGGCTACGGGAGCCTTGAACGGGTGATAAATTTCTGATATTGTTTGTCCTCAACTATGTGAGGTTATGATATCACTACACAAACGGAATTTCTGAGGTTCCATTTTCCAGAGTTCTGATATCCAACCTCGATACTCAATAGGGCACCTAGCCAATATACAAATCTACATCTTATTACAAAGTAATCCAAACAAGTTCGATCGCAAAGATCTAACCATACATTTGTGTCTCTCATTCTGACATGCACACGCTTGGTTGGAAACTTTAATGATAGGCATCTTACCATGAGAAAAAAGCACACAATAACGCCATGAGAAAAAACCACCCTCAGCCCCACCTATCCGTCGGCATCCCCGACCTCTCCCCTGCACCCCGATCTCACCCGTGGTGGCCTCGGAGTATATGGTGCTTTCTGAAAGAACATTTCATGTTTCCCTATATTTTGCGTGTTAGATAATAATACTATGGAGACTTTTCATGTATGCTAAGTGTACAGGAAGTTTTGAGGGGGGGCGGATAATCCGCCCCTCCAAGGGCCGGATAATCCGGCCTACCTCATCTCTCAAGGAAGCCACGGCGCGTCACTCTGTGTCCAGTCGGATTTTCTCCCGGAAAATTCGAACTGGGGCGGTTTTTCCTCCCCAGGCCGGATAATCTGGGTTTCGCAAGGGCCGGATAATCTGGCCCCCAGTTTTCGAGCAAAAGGAGCCAAGGCGCGTCGCTCAGTATCTGGTCGGATTTTCTATCAGAAAATCCGAACTGGGGCGGTTTTTCTTTCCCAGGCCGGATAATCCGGCCTTCGCATAGGGCCGGATAATCCGGCCCCCAGAAGTTGATCAAGGGCAAGCTCGACGCGATGCTCAGATAGGGGGCGGTTTTTCTGCCGGATATTCTGAGTCTGGGGCGGAATTTCCTCAGACCGGATAATCCGGCCCTCACTTGGGCCGGATAATCCGGCCCCCAAAGTGTGCAACGGCTGGTTTTTGGAAGGGGGTATAAGTACCCCTTCTTCCCCAACGTCCAGAACTCTTGATTCATTCGAATTTGACCAGACCCTGTGCAAGAGCTCTAAATCTCGATCTCCCACTTCAACCACCCTAAGGTCTTGATCTTTGGTGGAATTGAAGGAGGAGAAGTTCATCATCAACATCAAGAATCAAGCGCTCCAACTCCTCTCCATTCACTTGGAGAAATCCCTGATCTAGTATTCTCGTTAATACCTAGATCGTGTTATTGTATTTGACAACTTTGTTCTTGTGGCAGCTTGTTGTCACTTCGGGAGCCTCCAAGTTGTTGTGGAGTTGTTGCCCTGCTAGTTGTGTAAAGGCGCCGGAGCCCGCCTCGAAGGTTACCTATAGTGGAAGGTGGATCAGGCCTGTTGTGGCGAGATCCATCTGAGAAAAGGGTGAGGCCTTTTATGGCGTGGTGGTCTTAGTACTGCCCACCCCTCCAACGCAGACGTACTTCCCTTAACAAGGAAGGAACCGCGGTCAAACAAATCATGTGTCTCCGCGTGCTTCACTTCGGTTCACTCGTTCCTCTTCCACTCGCTCCTTACTCGCTAGTAGATAGGTTTGCATATAGGGAAATTCCACGCATTAGTTTATCTAGAGAATTTACCTTTGTGCTAAGCCTAAAATTGAAAAAGAATTAAAAATTGGTGTAGCACCTATTCACCCCGCCCCCCCCCTCTAGGTGCCCATACGATCCATTTTAATTGGTATCAGAGCCCCGGCTCTTAATTCGGGCTTAACCGCCTAAGAGTAGTATGGGTACCAGGGATGATGGAAATGAGGCTGTGGATAAGGTCACAATGGATGATCTCAAGTCGTTGGAAATAACCTTGTTGAAATCCTTTGAGGCCAAGATGGAGGAGATGAATCAAATGATTGCTCGCCTTACATCATCCATAGCCCCATCTCCATCCTCCTCTGAGGCTCCCTCACCATCATCTAAGGAAAAGGGTAACACCGGATCTAAGGATGATGATGTGGAAGGTGAAAAACTAAATGGTTCCACCTCCAAAAAGGGAAGTGGCAAGGAGGAATATAGTGAGGTTCGCCACGTATATTCCCCCGACCCACCTATCCCTCATCCTCATATAAACAATAGGGGTGATCCACCCAAGCTCACTGCATCTTCTTTTAACCAATGGCAATTTCTAATGAAATCTCATGTTTGCAGCTCCTCTATTGAATTGTGGAGGATCATTGAAGAAGGTCTTCATGTTGGAGATCAAACCAATCTAACAAGAAGGGAAGTTGTGGATAGCTAGTTGGATGCCACTGCTCTCCACATGATACAGCTGGGTGTGGGTCCCAAGGACATGCCACACATTGAACATCTCAACACGGCTAAAGAGGCGTGGGATGCTCTTACGGACCTTTTTGTTGGAAATGAAAGCATGAGAAGAAACCGGTATGATGCCCTTAGTAACGAAGCTGAGGGATTCTACATGTTGGATGGTGAAAACCATGAGGACATGTATAGAAGACTCAAGGGCATCGCAACAACATTTCGGAAGCATGGGGCCACTCACATTGATGATGCATGGATAAAAAGGAAGTATGTGAGTGCCTTAATGCCTTTCGAACCGACGGATTTGAAGAGCTTGCAAGGTAGACACAACTATCATCAAATGACATCCAATAAAGTCATGCAAGAAATGGCGTCATTCAAAGTGGCGGCAAAGAATGCTGAAGATGCCCGTGCTCGGGCCATTGGAATGCAAAAGGGTGTCAATGTGGCTCTCAAAGCCAATGTTGTTGAGCAAGAGGATGATGAAGGAGCATTTGAGAGGATATCCATGGACTGCCCCAATGAGGTCAAACATGCTCATGGTGAGTACATGGCATTCTATGCAAGGAACTTTTGGAAGGACCCTGCCAAAGCCAAGTCTGAACTTGAGCGCAAGAACGGGTCAAATGGAAGAAGAGAAAGTGGCCCAAGATTGAGAACTTGCTTCAACTGTGGAGATAGACTACACTTTGTAGCCGAGTGTCCTTATGAAAATAGAGAAGACAATGGTGGCAGGCTCATTCTCAAAGAGAAATCCAAAGTTCCTAAGAAGAAGCCATTTGCTAAGAAGAATGGTCCTTTCAAGAAGCAACCCAAGATGGTCATTGTAGCTCAAGAGGAATACTCCTCCGCAAGTGAAGATGAAGAGGATGATGATAGTTCCCGCGTAGTGGCTGCTATAGCCATCACATCGACTCCCTCCTCTCTCTTCGACTCGCCTAACGAGAACGCCATCAACAACAACGCCACTTGCCTAATGGCAAGAGGATCCGAGGGCTATGCTTCCGGTGGTTCTAAATGGGTACTCGATAGCGGTTGTACGAGTCATATGACCGGAAGCAAGGAGATCATCACGGAGATGCGGCCAAACCTTGATCACATTACTGTCTCCTATGGTGACAATTCAAAATCTGAGGTATTAGGTCTCGGCAAAGTGGTGGTGGCTCACGATATCTCTCTCGTGGACGTCATGCTAGTTGAGACCCTCGGGTATAACTTACTTTCTGTTCGTGCCCTTGGTAAGATGGGCTTTGCAGTTTACATTGATGCTTATTTGGTGGTACTCTTGTGGAGCAAGTCTCTAAAAGTCGCTTTCGTGGGATATGTCGAAAACGACCTGTACGTGGTAGACTTTTCGAGGAAAACCACTACAGGTCCGATGTGTCTTTTCGGAAAGGCTGACGCGGGTTGGCTATGGCATCGCCGACTAGCCCACGTCAATATGAGAACTTTGCAAAGTCTCCACAAGGGTGGCCACATTCTTGGACTAAAAGAAAATGTCACTTTTGCCAAAGATCGTGTTTGCTGTTGGGTCTGTAGCATAGAAAACAAAAAATTTCCTACGATGAGAACTATACGCCAAGATCTATCTACTAGATACAGAGCAACGGGTGGACATACATCTATGGAGAACTTACCCTCGAAGACAACGAGCTTTGTTAACGAGTAGGAACTCGTGGTTGATGTAGTCGTACACTTGCCGATCTCAAGATCGTGAGGAAGTCCCGGTGGCTTTATCTGACAGGAGTTACTGCTTCCGCTGCTTTGCTGTTTCCGCTTCATCACGATCTTGAGATCGACAAGTGTACGACTACATCAACCACGAGTTCCTACTCGTTAACAAAGCTCATTTTCTACGAGGGTAAGTTCTCGTTGGATGTATGTCCACCCGTTGCTTTGTACCTAGTAGATAGATCTTCGCGTGTAGTTCACACCGTAGGAAAAATTTTGTTTTCTATGCTGCGGACCCAATAGTGGTATCAGAGCCTGATCTATGCGTAGGTGCTTTGCACGGGTAGTACACATATGTTTATATGTGGGCGATGATGATCATGTTATTGCTTCTTTCATGTATTTTGGATATTGATGGCATAGTGGGATGAAGCGGCCCGGACCAACCTTACATGTCATCGTACATGAGACCGGTTCCACGACTGACATGCAACTTGTTTTGCATAAGTGGCTGGCGGGTGTCTGTCTCTCCTACTGTAGTCAATATCTGATTTACAACGAGTTGCTAATAACTTAGTTATCCTTGTTGTGGTTCATGTTCATAGGTAAGAACGGTTCTATCTCCGAAAGCCCTAAGCCACGTAAAACTTGCAATTGATAAATTAGAGGCGTCTAGTTTAGATCGTTGTTGGGCTAGTGTCTTGATATGGTATTGTTGTAAGTAGATGTATGATAGATACTCTTACAACACATTCAACGTGTAAATTCCATAGACCTTGGCCTTACACACAAAGGAATGATAGAGATCATACCACGATGCAAGTGATAGAGATCATTTCTAATTTGGATTAGTCGAACTCAATTTGTCATAAACTAAATCGAAGTGAATTTGCATAATTTGTTGTAGTCATTCGCATCTGTTCACTACCTTATCCTTAGTTTTTATTTGAGATAATAGAACTATAGAATTCTGGATATTTACTTTACGAACGGGTATCGTATTGTTTTGAATGTCAATTTAAAGTTTATAAGTCCTATTGCAAACTTTCAGCAAACTCTATTTACTCCATGAAGTTTAATAAGTAGTATTAAATCAAGAGTAAGAATTCCAATGTTAGTATCTAAAGTATCATATTTGCCTCCATGATTATTGATATTCAAAAAGTTGTTTTAATATCAAGATTATATTGGAGCTGGAAATTGTTTCAGAAACCATCATGTGTGAAAGATATTGTGATATCTGAAACAATGTTTTTGGTTGCATTATGATAGAGTATAATTTAGCAAAATACATGTTCTCATATTGTATGAGAATTTGTGAAGGTTGGAGACGCTAGGCGTCCTAATCTACCCAAAAGGTTTTGGGAACTGATATTATACTCGCGGTTCTTCCTTATAGGCTATAGTAGCTTGATCATGAAAGTTGTCATGACAAGGATGAATAGAAGATGTAAGTAAAATGTTTACTACACTAATAGATTACTAAAGAATGGATTTTTGAAAGAACACCAAACATTTGATGATGGTGATCCACTTCAAAGTGCAAGTCCAAAGGTATTAGTATTTGACTATATACGCTTTGTACCATGTGTCATGTTGATGACACCACTATTGATGTTGATAGATTCTTTTAAAAGAAAAGGAATTGCGAAAAAAGAATCTATAAAATATTTGGCAGAAAATAAAAGGTTGGAGATGTCCAACTTAGGTATATAGAAGATATACATGTTATGGCTATATTCCTTGCTTGTTAAACAATGTGGTTCTTAGGTATTGGATACCGGTATTGGATACCGAATTGGTTGGTATGAAGTGTCATACAGGACAACGCAATTCATGAACTACAATGGCCTAAGTAACCAGCAAGAGAATGAGTGATGATGTTCATCGAAAACAAATAAAGTGTTATTGTGTTTTTCGTTGTCATCAAACCAAGCCTTCAAGATTTGTTTAAATAATTGTTATTTTGTTCCGGTATCATGAGAACAATGGCTGTTCAAATAATTACCGTATTCCATAAAGGATGGATGAACTTTTACAAGTCTAGTTGGAGAAATCACATCCATAAACACTATTGCTAAAATATCGCAAGACAAATGATTGAAAGATCACTTATGAAGTGACATTGCTGTTTAAATTATATTTGAAAGAAAACATGAAGAAACTCCATGTTGATGGATTTTTGGAGCCTTTGATTTTGATCAATTGACGCATGTGAGACTTTCCTCGAGATAATTGAAACTCCGTCCATAGGCCAGAGAGGAACGGATGACTAGCTTATTGGAAATTGTGCATGCTGATGTGCATAGTCCATTATGTGTAGCCATATGCGATGGATCTTTTTGCTTCATATGCTTTCTCCGAAAATTTGAGTGAATATATCTCTATATTTACTTAATAAGGAAGAAGTATGAAACATTTGAAAATTGTTCAAAGACTTTCAAGATGAAGTGGAAAATCATTGTAACAAGAAAATAAAGAGTTTATGATTCGATCATAAAGGAAGATATTTGAGTTACATGTTTAGCAAAAACACCTAAGACTTGAGGAATTGTTCCATGATTTGTGTTCCCCGATAAACCATAGGAGTATGGCATATTCGAGAGATGAAATCAAACCATGTTTGACATGGTAAGATCAAAGGTGTCATTTATAAAACTGCCATTATGTTTTAAAGATTGAAGCTTTAGAGACTACCGCTTTTACATTGAAAAGAGCACCATCGTGATTCGTTGAAATGACACCATATGAGTTATGGTTTGGGATAAAACCTGAATTGTCTTTTCTTAAATTTTGGTATGCTATGCATAAGTAAAATGTTTACAACCAAAGTCGGATAAGCATGTCTTTGTAGGTTATCCCAAAGAATTTGTTGGGAATTTCTCCATAACACCAAGGACAAAAGAGTTTGTCGCTTGGAACGTCAAGTTTCTTGAGAAGGAATTTTTCGCGAAAAGTTAAGTGGGAGGACAATAGAACTTTGATAAGGTTTTTGAACCTTAGATATATGTGCTAAGTAGCGCAGCGCCGGAAAGTGTCCTGGGGCGGCCACAATACTCATGGCTCCCGTGATTACAAAAGGTGTGATCTCGGAGATTAGAGTTCCTATAGAACCGTGTGGGTCGGTAAGAATCAAATAGTAAGATTTGATAAGCAAGTCGTTATTGTTTTGACAATGATGAACCGACTACATGCAAAGAAGCGATGATGGGTCCTGACTCCATAAAATGACTAGAAATCATAGAATCCGTGATAGTATCCATACACGAGAAATCAAGTTTCTGAACTTGGAAGACCCTCCGGAAAGGCGTGAAGCCTATCGGTCATGTTTGGATCTATAAAGAAATAGACATGGATGTTTAACATCTATGAAATAGTCGACATGTCGGAAGGAAGTTTACGACAATGTTTAAGGAGTTGACTATGACAAGATTTGATCTTTCATAGCGATATTTAGTCTTGACGGATTAATGTAGCAACCACTACATATAATTTGGTATATGGTAGTTGAATAAACAAAACAAGGTTCTTCTAAAAGAACGGTAACCTAGGACGTGTACAAGACATGGTCCGAAGGGTTGTGTTAATTCAAAGGGTGCTAAAAGGGCATGCAAACTTCAATAGTTGAAGTAAGCATAGCGGAGTTGGAATCTTCACCATAATGAAACTGTTAAAAGAGTTTAAATTCATCGGAGATGACGAAGATGCTTGCATTTGCAAGAAATTAAGTGGGAGCGCTGAGACATATTTCTAATACATTATGTAGAGGACATATTGTTGATTGGAAATGATGTATCTTGTACTGACACAAGTTAAGAATTTTATTAAAATAAGATTTCGATGAAAGACTTGGGCAAACCTGGAATATTTGACATCAATATCTATATGGATAGATTAAGGCACAAATATGGTTGTGCCAGACATACATATATGAGATATTGAAAGGGTTCAATATAGAAACAACAAGAAAGGTTCTTGCTGCATGGAAAGAATTGTATCAAGATTCAAGTGTTTCAACACTTGGTGAGTAAAATCACATGAAGATTTTGATCGATTATACCATGATATGTATATATTCAGAATGTCCTATGCTCTAAATGTTATGAGCATATACCAGAATGATTCATGAGATGATCATTGGAAAATAGTAAAGATATTCTTATGAGCTTTGGAAGAACTAAGAATATATCATGTATAAGTGACAAATAGTTAAAGGTAGTTCATTATAAAGTGTTACATTGATACTAATTTTGTCACAAGATACAAATTAAATTTATCTCAATTTAGACTATGGGTGGCACAATGTAATGGAAAGGATGTTCCATGATGGATTTGGATGAGTTTCAAAGTTGAGACATTGTGATGGATACTACAACAAAAGGCTAAGTATATGACTGCTATAGTAGCAGCATAGGAGGGCATTTGTGTTAAGTAGTTTGTTATCAAACTAGGTGTGGTTCAAAGTGGGCTAATACTATGAAGATATATTGTGTGACAATAATATCAACATATTTTGAGCCGAACGAACTAAAGGTCTCACCAAAGGACCAAATTTATACAATGCCATCTCATTTGAGAATGAGTGATGCGTAGAGACGCAGAGACATGCAAATACACACGGACCTAAACTGTCAGATCCGAAGATTATATTAACCACTAGCAATAGCGTATATGCAACACCAGAAAGCCATAGGTGTTCAATACGCAAAGTTTTTCAAACTAGATTATTGACTCTAGTGCAAGTGGGAGACTGAAGGGAATATGCCCAAGAGGCAATAATAAAGTGGTTATTATCTTATTCCATGTTTATGATAAATGTTTATTTTGCATGCTATAATTGTATTGATCAGAAACATCAATACATGTGTGTTTAATAAACAAAAAGGGTTCCTAGTTATGCCTCTCTTATAGACTAGCTTGTTGATTAACAAGATGATCAAGGTTTCCTGATCATAGACATTGGATGTTGTTAATAACAAGGTCACACCATTGGTAGAATGATGTGATGAACATTCATCCGAAGTATAGCATTACGATCAAGTCATTATGTTTATATTGCTATAACATCATACGAAGTAATATTAGTCCTTAGACCATGAGATCATGTTAATTGCTAACACCGGAAGAGTATCTTGATAACATCAAACGTCACACCGTAACAGGGTGACTATAAAGGTGGGTTCAGTGCTACAAAGGTGTTATGTTGAGGCTCATGGATCAAGAGTGGGATTTGTCCATCCCGATGACGGATAGATATACTCTGGGCCCTCTCGGTGATATCACATTGAAATAGCTTGCAAGCAAGTGATGTGATCACTAGAATGTTATATCACGGGAACGAGAAAAGAGTGCATGTCGGTGACGAGATCAAACTAGGTATGGAGATACCGATGATCGAATCTCGGACATGTAATATATCGCGAGACAAAGGGATTTAGTTACTAGCGTTAAAGGTTCTCACGATCACAGAAGTCATCGTTGAATGTGTAGGAGTCAGTATGGATCTCCAGGTCCCGCTTCTGATTATTGATCTGAGAGGGGTCTCGATCATGTCTGCATTATTCGCGAACCGTAGGGTGACACACTTAAGGGATACCGACACCATTTGGAGCAAATATGTTTTAGATAAAGATTTAAGAAAGCGCTGGAATTATTTCAATAGACACCGAAACTGTTTCGGGTGAAATTGCTAAAATTGGTTCTGCATGTAATATTGAAATGTTGCGGGGGATTTTATGTGAATGTTTGTTAATTAAAGTAATTAACAAAATTCTGAATAAAAATAATAAAAGAGTTTTATTAAATGAGAGAGCATTAAATTTGGAGAAATTTAATGCATTTAAAGTGGAGACTTTAAAAGAGAATGTGAAGAGGCATTTTTATGTGGAGGGGTTACCACCACATGAATGGAGGAGGTGAAGAGGCACCTCCTCCATGCGCCGGCCATGAAGGAGGGGCACCCCCCTCCTCCTATAAAAGGCCACCCTCTCCTCACTTCTCACACACACCTCCTTGTGAAGGATCTCTCTCCCCCTCTAGTATTATTCCCCCATGGTCTCGGATTAGCGAGATACATGTTCCCGGTGGCTTTATCTAAAAGGAGTTGCTGCTTCCGCTGCTTTGCTGGAGCGAGGGGCGGAGGTTGTCGGGGTACCGGACGTGTGTGCGATCACGGATGCACCGCTGCTTTGCGGTGCTGGACTTGGTGGTGCTGGAGCTAGATCTGATGGACGTGCTGGAGCCGGACCTGCTGGACTTCATCACAATCTTGAGATCGGCAAGTGTACGACTACATCAACCACGAGTTCCTACTCGTTAACAAAGCTCGTTTTCTAGGAGGGTAAGTTCTCGTTGGATGTATGTCCACCCGTTGCTTTGTACCTAGTAGATAGATCTTGGCGTGTAGTTCACACCATAGGAAATTTTTTGTTTTCTATGTTGCGGACCCAACAAAAATGCATGATTCGTCTCATCGAAGGAAAACCATTATCTCTTCAAAAAGGATCTTGGAGCTCCTTCATGTGGACCTCTTCGGACCTCCATCTCATGCAAGCCTCGGTGGGAAGAAGTATTGTCTAGTGATTGTTGATGATTACTCCAGATACACTTGGGTTTATTTCTTCAAGTTGAAGAGTGAAACTCAACAAACTGTCATCGACTTTGCCAACGAGGTTCAATGTCAACACAACGTCCCCATTCTGGCTATATGGAGTGATAACGGCTCGGAGTTCAAGAACTACACCTTAAATGAGTTCCTAAGTGAAGAAGGGATAAGACATCAATATTCCGCTGCGTACACCCCTCAACAAAATGGTGTAGCCGAGAGGAAGAATCGGACTCTAATGGACATGGCAAGATCAATGTTGGCCGAATTCAAATCTCAATATAACTTCTGGGCTGAAGCAATCTCTACTGCTTGTCATTCATCCAACCGGTTTTGGACAAGACTCAGTATGAAATACTTACCGGTAACAAGCCAAACATCTCATACTTTCGGATATTCGGGTGTAAGTGTTTCTTTCTTATTAAAGGGGTTCGTTTATCTAAGTTTGAATATAAGGCTCTAGAAGGTATTTTTGTTGGTTATGGTGCCGAATCCCACACTTATAGAGTCTACAATAAGCTCTCCGGAACTGTTGTAGAATCTTGTAGTGTGGTGTTCGAGGAAAATGACGGTTCCCGTGCGGAGCAAGTTGGTGTTTGTGATGCAGATGTTGAAATATCCCAAGATGCCATAAGAAGAATGGGCGTGGGATTCTTCCGCCCCATTGAGGAACCCCTTGTGGCGGACCGGGAAGGACAATGCTCTACTCATATGGAGCCCTCATCTACACATACGCAACATGCTCCAACCACGGGGGGAACTTCTACACCATCTCCATCAACTGATGAAGGTCAGGATGCTCCAGAAAGCTCCAGGCCAGATTTTCCGGTGGATACCGGATTATCCGGCCACCCCGCTCCAGCTGTCCATGCAGCTCCTGGTGGTGAAGATATCAACACAAGCTCTAGGCCGGATTTTTCGGCTGACCCCGGATTATCCGGCTCCTCGCCAGGTCAAGCAAGTCCCAGGTTTCCTGATGATGCTGCTGCAAGTCCTCCCAGACCAGATTATCCGGCCACTTCATCGGCCGGATTATCCGGTCCTGACTCTCTAGTTCTGCAGCCTCCTGTTATGGCTACGGACTCACCTCAAGGGCATGCATCTCCACCACCTGCTACTGATGTTCCAGCTACTGATCAAGGCGGAGAAAATGCCTCCAATGAAGACTCAAGTGATGAATCTCCTCAACCAAGAGACAACAAACTTATTGAACTTCGTCGCAAGGCTCGGGCTGATCGTAACCTTGAGTTGAGGGGTCACACTCTCGACAAGGTTGTTGGTGATCTTCGATGAAGGGTGTCTACTAGAAGAGAATTGGCCAGTTTTGGTGAGCATCAAGCTCATATCTCCATGGTGGAACCTAAGAAGGTCTTTGAAGCTCTTGAAGACCCAGACTAGGTTGTTGCTATGCATGAAGAATTGAATAATTTCGAGCGCAACAAAGTCTGGAAACTAGTGGAGAAACCCAAAGAGTGCAGCAATGTTATCGGCACCAAGTGGATTTTCAAGAACAAGCAGGATGAGAATGGCATTGTTGTGAGTAACAAGGCAAGACTTGTGGCACAAGGTTACTCACAAGTTGAGGGCATCGACTTCGGCGAGACTTATGCTCCTGTGGCTCGCCTTGAGTCCATCCGTATCCTACTTGCTTATGTTGCTCATAACAATTTTAAGTTGCAGCAAATGGACGTCAAGAGTGCCTTCCTTAACGGTCCTCTACATGAGTTGGTATACGTAAAGCAACCCCGGGGGTTTGAGGATCCTAACTTCCCAAACCATGTCTACAAACTTGATAAGGCACTCTATGGCCTTAAACAAGCCCCACGTGCGTGGTATGAGCACCTTAAAGAGCTTTTGTTAGATCGTGGCTTCGAAGTTGGGCAAATCGACCCCACTCTTTTTACTAAGAAGGTTAAGGGGGAGCTCTTCGTATGCCAACTATGTGTAGATGATATCATTTTTGGTTCTACTAACAAAGCTTTTAACGATGAATTTTCAAAGCTTATGACTAACAGGTTTGAGATGTCTATGATGGGGGAATTACGGTTCTTTCTTGGATTCGAGATCAAGTAACTAAGAGAAGGAACCTTTATTAATCAAGCAAAGTACATCCAAGACATGCTCAAGAGATTCAAGATGACGGATCTAAATGGTGTCGCTACTCCGATGCAAACAAAGTGTCATCTCGAACTCAACCCTCATGGTAAAGATGTGGACCAAAAGGTATACCGGTCCATGATCGGCTCTCTTCTTTACCTCTGCGCATCTAGACCCAATATTGTGTTGAGTGTGGGAGTGTGTGCAAGGTATCAAGCAGCTCCTAAAGAAAGCCACTTAGTGGCGGCCAAGAGGATCTTTCGATATTTAGTTCATTCCCCCAACTTTGGTCTCTGGTATCCCAAGGGATCCAATTTCTCTTTATGTGGTTATACTGACTCAGATTGGGCTGGTGATAAGGATGATCGGAAGTCAACTTCTGGAGCTTGTCAATTCTTGGGAAGATCTCTTGTATGTTGGTCCTCCAAAAAGCAGAATTGTATATCTCTCTCCACCGCCAAAGCTGAATATGTTGCTGCGGCCAGCGCTTGTACTCAATTATTGTGGATGAGGCAAACTTTAAAGGAATACGGTGTCAATTATGACAGAGTGCCTCTTTTATGTGATAATGAAAGTGCTATCAAAATTGCGTACAATCTAGTTCAGCACACAAGGACGAAGCATATTGAGATTCGTAATCATTTTATTCGTGACCATGTTGCTCGCGGCAATATTGATCTATCTTTTGTGAGCATGAAGAACCAACTGGCGGATATCTTTACAAAGCCACTTTATGAAGCAAGATTCTGCTATTTGAGGAATGAGCTAAATATCATTGATTCCGGGAGTTTGTCTTGATTACCCATGCACTCACTCGTACGTCTCAATCCTTGTTTGGTCTAGGTGTGGGCATGGATATAGGGGGAGTGTGGTCCTAACTTATTGGGCTAACCCTCCCCCCATAATGCCAATAGCAAGTATATCATTTCTCTTAATATCATGTTGTGATATGTGAGCTTATTGATGAGTATTGGTCGTGAACCCAAGATATATCTTCGCGGTGTCACACCATACACTCCAACAAGGTGGCTTCAGCCACCGCCCTCTCCCTTGTGGAGAATTGGATCTTTTTGGATGTTATTTTCTCTCTCATGTTCTTATGGGAATCACACTCAATCTTGGCTTTTATTTGGTTTGGATTTTGCAATTTTGAGTGTCTAGTACCATCTCAGTTTGGCATTCTCAATCCTAAGCCTTCCCTACCCCTAAGACATCTATTCTTGCACACAAGTCCCTTGTACACCTTGTGGGGGTGTTGTTTGGGGACGCGCGGGCCTGGTTCTATGTATAACAGAATCCCAGATTTTATGCCGGATAATCCGGCCCAAGTGTTGGCCGGATAATCCGGCCCTGGCGGATTCGATCTTAAAGGGCCGGGCTCGGGGGGAAGGGCTCATATCGAGCAGCACTTCTCCTCCAGCCCTCTCCTTCTCCCCAGCCGTCGCCTGCCGCCCCTCACCCTCCCCGGAGCCTCTCCGGCCATCGGATTTTCCGGGCCTTCCCGGATCTTCTTCTCCGCGCCTCCGGGTACCTTCTCCTCCGCGTTCTTCCTCCAATGAGTGAGGGTAACTCCCTCTCTCCCCATCTTTGGCTAGATGTGTATCTTGTTGGATGGAACGTTGTCTAGAAGGATGTGTTTTCGCATAGAACTCGTAGTCTTACAGTTTCTAGGCCCGATCTACTTTTTTGCATGCATTCTTGGTGAAATCGAAAATTTCTGCCAGGGCCGGATTATCTGCCCCTGGCCAGGCCGGATAATCCGGCCTGGCAGATTCAAGTCTGCTTCAGTTTCACTATGGTGTATGTATTGAGTAGTTTTGACCTATGAATGTTTTGCCTACTTGTTCCATGCTCTCTCCTAGACTTGTGTGTATGTTTATCCCCTTGCTATCGCCCTTATTCTCCTCACAGGTGGTTTCGGTGTTCCCAAGACCTACAAGCGCCGTCCTCGCGCCAAGTACTTTTGGGACGACGGTTAAGGTAACCTAGTGGACGAAGTTGAATTGCAGAGATGAAAGAACGAAGAGAGGCGCATGGCTGAACAATCCAAGAGGACTAGGAAGGGTGTGTCCAAGAGGAAGGGCAAGGAGCCCAAGATCAACTACAGGGCTATGGATGCGGTCTCCTTCTCTGCCATACGTCACCGTGACTTGTTTGCTAAGCTGCCTCGTGATGATGAGCTGGGGGATACCCGGTTTTGGTGTGCAGAACAGAAAGGGATTTATGAAGACATCTATGCCAGGCTGAACATTAGGCCTATGCACCCTCTGGTACTTGCTTATGCTTTGGAGAAGGCGCATCTTGTGGATGCGATGTATGTGGCTGAGAGGATGGGGTTGCACCATCTCATGTCCCTCCAGTGCTCCTTTGACTCTGAGGTGGTGAAGCAATTCTTCTCCACTCTGGTGATTTGTGGTAATGAGCGTCGCACTATGAAGTGTATGACTCATGACAGGCCCATGACTGCTGATTTTCACGTGTTTGCTGAGGTTTTGGGGTACTCCTTCTGCAGCAGGGATAGAGCCAATGGCCACCGCATCATCACTCAGTTGAAGCCCAACAAGGATGCTGCTCTCTCTCCGTGCACTGTGGACAATGGAATTGTCGGTACTGTGGCTGGTCTTGCCCCCATCTATGCTGCATTGGTGGGTCTCTTCCGTGACTCTATAACACCGAGTGGGGGCAACAATGACAGCATCCGTGGTCACCTTGTTCAGCTACTTCAATTTTCTTATGAGGTTGCCTCCTGCGAGGACGAGTCAGTGCAGTACAGGCTGGATGTCATGGACTTCATTTACCATGAGCTGTGTGATGCTATGTTCAACCGTCTGTCCATTCCCTATGCGCCCTACATTATGTTGCTCATCCGCCACCTGCTTCCTGCCGAGGAGTTCCACATTGACTCGGTGCACAAGGCCAAGAAGATTTACAACAAGGTTCGGAAGACTTCTCACCCCTCCTCTGCTCCTGAGGGTCTCATGAGGGATGCTCGTAGGCCCCCAGTGCCTCCCGTGGCCCACGAGATCAAGCAGCTGAACTGGTTCCAGCGTCACATCCTCTGCATGGGTGTGGACACACGCAAGGGTCAGTATGAGGCCTACAGGCAGCGCCATGAGTTGGCTCACTCCCAGCAGCTCATTCTCCACCACGTGTCTGGCGCTTCGGGTGCTCCTCCGGCTCCTACACCTCCCACTCCATATGCTCGGTGGAACTCCTCCTCCGGGCTGAACTATGGTGAGCTGGAGCGTCACTTGTTCCCCTCTGCGCCTACTGCTGATGCTGATGATGAGGAAGGTGACATTGAGGAGCTTGAAGATGAGGATGAGGACGAGCATGAGGACGAGGACTATGATGAGTGATCCCCTGGGGCGCTAGCATCGCTCTTCTCCCTTTTTGGTGTCTCGATGCCAAAGGGGGAGAAGTAGTTCTATTAGGTTGTCCGTGGATTTGCATGGGTCGGGCATAAGCACTTGCACTTTTTATTCGTTATTTCTTGCTTATGCCCATTTAGCGTTGAACTTTTATATTCGTGGTTTGTGATTTGTGGTTGAGACTTTATGTGGTTGTCTGGATGATACCTATGGACTTCATATCATGGATTATGCTCATGGTTATATCTATTCATATCCTGTTGCTGGAGGTTTATCACGGAAGGCGCACGCTCATAATGGTTATCCAATAATAATTGTGATTTATGTCAAGGATGTCTATTCTCTACTTCGGTGGTATGTGTTTTTGCCCATTTGTCTATGGAACAGATTCACCTATTTGTGTGCATTTGTATTCCAATGCAAAACTCTTTTATGCACACATTGAGGGGGAGTCCCTTTCATAGTTATCTCTGTGTGTCTTGTGTCTTTCTCCTGCAAATCCTGGTATTGTCATCTAACACCAAAAAGGGGGAGATTGAAAGAACATTTCATGTTTCCCTATGTTTTGCGTGTTAGATAACAATACTATGGAGATTTTTCATGTGTGTTAAGTGTGCAGGAAGTTTTGAGGGGGGGCGGATAATCCGCCCCTCCAAGGGTCGGATAATCCGGCCTACCTCATCTCTCAAGGAAGCCAAGGCGCGTCACTCTGTGTCCAGTTGGATTTTCTCCCGGAAAATCCGAACTGGGGCATTTTTTCCTCCCCATGCCGGATAATCCGGGTTTCGCAAGGGCCGGATAATCCGGCCCCTAGTTTTCGAGCAAAAGGAGTCAAGGCGCGTCGCTCGGTATCCGGTCGGATTTTCTACCGAAAATCCGAACTGGGGCGGTTTTTCTTCCCCAGGCCGGATAATCGGGCCTTCGCATAGGGCCGGATAATCCGGCCCCCAGAAGTTGATCAAGGGCAAGCTCGGCGCGACTCTCAGATAGGGGGCGGTTTTTCTGCCGGATATTCCGAGTCTGGGGCGGAGTTTCCTCAGACCGGATAATCCGGCCCTCACTTGGGCCAGATAATCCGGCCTCCAAAGTGTACAACGGCTGGTTTTTGGAAGGGGGTATAAGTACCCCTTCTTCCCCAACGTCCAGAACTCTTGATTCATTCGAATTTGACCAGACCCTGTGCAAGAGCTCTAAATCTCGATCTCCCACTTCAACCACCCTAAGGTCTTGATCTTTGGTGGAATTGAAGGAGGAGAAGTTCATCCTCAACATCAAGAATCAAGCGCTCCAAGTTGTTGTGGCAGCTTGTTGTCACTTCAGGAGCCTCCAAGTTGTTGTGGAGTTGTTGCCCTGCTAGTTGTGTAAAGGCGTCGGTGCCCGCCTCGAAGGGTACCTATAGTGGAAGGTGGATCAGGCCTGTTGTGGCGAGATCCATCTGAGAACAAGGTGAGGCCTTTTGTGGCGTGGTGGTCTTAGTACCGCCCACCCCTCTAACACAGACGTACTTCCCTTAACAAGGAAGGAACTGCGGTCAAAAAAATCATGTGTCTCCGCGTGCTTCACTTCGATTCACTCGTTCCTCTTCCACTCGCTCCTTACTCGCTAGTAGATAGGTTTGCATATAGAAAAATTCCACACATTAGTTTATCTAGAGAATTTACCTTTGTGCTAAGCCTAAAATTGAAAAAGAATTAAAAATTGGTGTAGCACATATTCACCCCCCCCTCTAGGTGCCCATACGATCCATTTTACTTTCTCCTTAATTTTAGTGTAGCATATCCATGTATCCCATGAAGGAAGCCTTGCGAGTAGGGATAAAAGTGGAGTGGAAAGTTTTCGACTTTTTCGCGGAAAAACGGAAATGGAACGAAAAATATGGAAACAGAAACAGAATTTTGCAAAACAAAAACGAAAACGGAATTTTTCTGATGGAAACGGGAACTAAAACGAAACAGTGTTTTCCGGCGGAACAGACACGGAAATGAAATTTCCGTTTAGGGGGTATGGGCCAAATCCAACTGACACAAAACATGACCTTGTCAAGCCAAACTTGCAAAGTTGCTCATCCCAGTACTGAAGACTATGTAATCTCTTGATGCATTCGAGGAGGCTTACGAAATGACCATTCCCTTATTCCCTGGTAAACCTAGCACCGTGCTATATATAATCAGGTAACAATTTTGTTGGTTTTTTAGAATGCTTAAGATTTGTTGCATGATTCTAGGGTTCTCTTTGTTCCGGGTAAAATCTACATTGTTCCGCGTCTGCACCGTATTCGGTCGGTATCTACTTTCGACAATATCTTCTTTTGTTTTTGTTTTAGGGGTTTTTATTCTCTCCGCAAAAAAATATGAAAACAAATGTGGCACCACTCAGTTCCGTCCGTTTCCACTCTGTTTTCATCCCTACTTGCGAGGACATGAGTAACATTTTTGTCGCCCTAGCTCTCGTCATCAGTCCAAATATGAAAAATCATTAGCGCGAATAACTTTGAATGTCAAGAGAGTTCGAGTAGACACTAGGCACCAAAATTTGTCATTATTGACCAAAGTCGTTCCCATGGGGAGCATAATAGTGGCTCGTGCGGAACCAACTATTTTCGGATGGCAGCCGGTGGTCACAGAGATTTTTGAATTGACTTGAAGTAATTATCATCTCTCAAGATGGGATTTGTGGATCCACTGTCTGCAAGGCATCAGTCCTCCATTAGGAGCACCACACGTGTTTTGATACCTTCAATCCATATTACATATGTAGTATAGCTTATTTTCCCTAAAAACCCAGGTTTATCGAATCTTGGAAAGAATTCGCTATGGTATAAGATTATGTCGAACAAAAACTTGGAAACTTTGGTATCTTTGTTTATCTAACCTTTTCAAAATGGAAATAACACAGCGCCAATTGCATTATCAGGTGCAGCCACTTTCGCTAGAATAATGATAATTAAGTCTAAAAGGAATAGTGATAATTAAGAGAGGTTTAAAATAACTAATAACAAAGAACTAAACAAGAACAAAGTAAATTAAAACTGAAAGTAAACAAATGGGATTGTAATTGTAGGATTGAATAGAATAAGGGCGTTGTTTAGACTTTCGGTCTCACCAGCAATAGAGAGGCAACTATGTGGAAATCTATTAGAATTACACATGATACTTATTTAGACAAATAAGCGATCCCCTATGTTTATCGGGTTATGACTAAGGTGTGTACTACATATAGCATCACGTCGGTGTAACTCACTCAAGTCAATAATACACTCTGCATGACGTCGGTGAACAATGGCTCAAGAGAGTGATTGTAAATATACTTATACATCTCTAGTTCATGGTGCTTCCTATGCCTATGCCTATCAAATTCAAATTTCCAATGTGCATATACGGAAAAAATAGATGTGTGAAATAAGATTGGATAATTTCAGTTCAAGAAAGTAAGTTGGCGAATAAGTTATTTATCATTGGCTTGGAGAAGTCTTTTGCTCCTTATAAAATACTTGGGTTGTAGGCTATGACATTAATTCATTGACTCTCTGGTAGGTCAAGAGCTAAGAATTTCTTAGTTATGAGCTTGGTACTCAGGTAGGTCAGAGCTTTCGGACTTCTAAACAAATGATGAAGCTCCTGAGCTTCGTTACTAGGAAAGTGGGTTAGAGCATATGAGAGCTTCAAACAAAAAATGAGTTTCATGAGCTTGTTGTGCACTCCTAGGTGAAGACTCATAGGAGAGCTTTAAATAACTATGATATTCATATGTTTTCTAAGAGGTTTAATCTTGGATCTCTACACGAAGATGATGCACCTAGACTATTACAAATTTTGTGAAATTTGAAGCACAGAGCACAACGGCTAACATGGTCATTGATGAGAAAAACGAGTTAAGTGGAATAAACTTTGCCTAGTTGTTACTCACAAAAATATCAATCAACATGTTCCTACTTAAATTTTGAGGGACAAGGTTTAACTTTTGGGAGATTCTTAAAGATTTCCTCTTTATGGGGTTTTCAGACATGAGCGGTTTCTACTCCAACCACCACCCTTCACACGATAGACAAACAAAACGTATCCAATTTTCACAAACGGCATCCCGAAACAGGGAAGCATCCGCGCACCATACCAGGAACACTTTCCCTTTCTGTCTACCAAGAGTGTGAGCTCTTGACGCCCAAAGAATAATGTACCAAAATCCAGGCCAAATTGCGGTTACGCTGCACACTCACAATACCTGATTGCGCAATTACTTAGGAGAATCGGGGCAGTCCCGATTCCAGCTTTACTTACTCAGCCCTTCAGTTACATAGCTTTTTCAAACTTAAGTTGCATACAATTCCCAAAAAAAGAGTTCCTTCTAACCGTTCATTCAAAATTTTGTCATTTTACCTAAACTATATTGCTTCGGTTTTCAATTTGAAATTTCGCACATGCATGCGCATACATATACATACGTCTCTTTGATTTTCAGTACCCGAAATTCATCGTGGATACTCATGATCCACCATGAACAGTCAGTTGGCACCTGCCTTGTCTGTCTCCAATTTACGGAGGATTTACGGAGGGTGGACATGTCGACTCGCGCCGCCGGCGGCAAGGTTAGCCTCAGCACATCCTCACGGTGTGTGACGCGCACAACCATACGTACAAACCGTGACGAGTTGGAGGGTTGCAGCGACAGGATGTGCTGGTTTGCTCGTGCTCACTGGTCGCGACGTGGGTTCTAACGTCAGGATTACAAGTGCAGTGTCATTAGAGCAGGAGCGCATGGCCAGGGCGCTGGTGGCGAAAGGTAGGAGGTGTTTCACGTGTCTTTTAATGCCAGTGTGCATCCACATGTTTCACGTGGTTGTTTGAGAAGCTTTAGCCTGCATGGACAGCACCTGAGGAGAGAATATCTAGTGCTACCAATCCTCCGTGTGCTACCGTGTTACCACTCCTTAAAATTCAATTTTTACAAGTTTTTAAAAAAGTTGTAAAACAATTATGAGGGTTCACAATATGTGTGGTTACATTTTCTAAAATTTTCAGAACCAAATTCGAATTATAAAAAACAAAAAAGACAAATTGCTATGTGAATAGTGTCATTTTTTGTTTGTCTTTTTGTGACACTATTTATGTTGGATTTGTCCTTTTTGTTTATTTTTTATACTTTGAATTTGATTCTGAAAGTTTTAGAAAATGTAACCACACATATTGAACCCTCACAAATGTTTTTGAAAAAAAAACTTGTAAAATTGAATTTTAAGGAGTGGTAGCACGGTAGCACACCAAGGGGTGGTAGCGCTAGATATGATCTCAGCAACGTATGCCACCTCCTGTTTCTGCTACTGCTTGTGCTTCCCTAGCAAAATAGCTGCACAACTCTACGCGAACATCGACTCGGATGATGGTATAACGCAATTGCGCAGACACCATTTTCTATAGGCCGCACAGTACCCAGTCTTGGTTCCTGAATAGTACATGGTTTTTTGACGTGCATGACGTCGATGGAACAATCTGCAGAGATTTAACAGGGTTCGCGCGCCCATGACGTTGATGGAACAATCTGCAGGAGATTTAACGGCGTTCGCGCGCATGTGTCGGCCCTACGCCCTACTTTGAAATTAGAGGTGAGTTCGGGTGGTGGAGGTGCAAGAAAAGGAAACCACGCGAACTGTTGCGCTTGCGCTTGCATTTGTATTATCCACATCCTCCAATTTACTATCCTCTCACGGGCATGCCCCCGTCGGCAAGTTTGACAGGATTGCGCACCGCTGGTTCCTCGACATAAAATGGGGCAATTTGTTTATAGGATGTACCAAGTAGAAAGGTGCGGCAATTGGTGTGGAGGGATTAGATAGGAGAAGAGTAGCTGACGTGGCAGAGCAGGAGGACGATGTACTGTAGTTGCGTGAACCCATAAGTGCAAGTTCTAACTCGGGTACAGTCATCAATAGTTCCTTGTGACTCCTATTCCTAAAACTATCAAATTTGAATCCCTAGTGCGCGGAGACGGTCCAGACAACAATACGATTTGATAATTCAAATAAGTCTTCATATTTGGCTCAAGGAAGGCTCTCTTTATAAAGGTCTTCGGTCGTGTGTAGTCAGGGACGAATCTGATGTATATCAGTTGGATTCAGTACCCCATTCCGAGAATCGGTATGACCCCATCATTTTTTTTGGAGCAAAGTCTGGCCTCATCAAAACCAGGCTGAACCAGGCTGGATTTCTTGATCGCTCCTAGGTATCGGCTATCGGCCTATTGCTCGATCGTTCCCAATCAATCTGACGAGGCCACGACGGCGCGAGTTTGAGCGACTGGCCAAAACCGCAAAATCGATCTGACGTCGTGCCAACGGACGGGTCGTGGCTGCCGGAGAACAGCGGCACCAACGGCAGCGTAGACACCACTACACCGGATTGAAACAAAGGTTTAGACAATTGGATTTTCTGAAGTCTAATTCATTATCTAGTCTCCCTCTACGTATCGGTAATTTATTCACTAGTCTTCAGTCAAGCAATCGGGTAAACATCAAAGCCTAATTTGTTCTTAATTATTCTAGGTTATGGATAGATTTGTGGTAAAAAGATAAAAGAACAAGTGCTGATGTAGGTTCCTCTACGCAGCCTAGGCAATCAACGGGGCAGGATCATGGGTCAAGTTATGTTAGTGTCCCTAGAGAAATTAATTTGGATGAGCTACCCTATGATCCGGCTGATAGGAAAAGGATTACGCAATACACCAACAATCCTAGGAAACAAGATGAGATTAGACGGATATATTTAACCAGAGGACCTTACAGGCCACAACCTGAATTTAAATATCCACAAAAGCTCATCGCAGATGCACCACGAAGATTTAATCCAGAATGGTTTAATGAGTATGGTGGTTGGTTAGAATACAGTGAGAAGGCCGATAAGGCTTTTTGTTTGTGTTGCTACTTGTTTAGAGATTGCATTGTTGGCCAAGCTGGGAATGAGGCCTTTGTAGTTGACGGTTGGTCCTGTTGGAACCAAAAACGTAGACTTGACACTCATGTGGGTCTTATTAATAGTTTTCACAATGTGGCAGTTAAGAGATGTGATGCTCTAATGAATCAAGACCAATCAATTCAGGTTGCTCTCAATAGGCAAAGTGATATTACAAAGAAGGAAAATCGAGATTGATTGAGTACGTCAATTGACTCGGTAAGGTACTTGCTAAAACAAGGCTTAGCATTCCGTGCTCATGATGAATCAAAGGAATCAAAAAGCAGGGAAAACTTTCGAGAGTTGGTAGATACTTTAGCGGACCAGAACGATGCTATAAAGAAGGCAATTAAGAATGCTCCAGAAAATTGTCAATGGGTCTATCTAGACATTCAAAAAGAACTTGCTAACATCTATGCAAAGGTAAGAAAAGGTGTAATTCTTCTTGTTTTATTTTCTTCTAACGGATCTATTTCTATACTGAAAATAATGTTTCTTGTTGTTTGCACAGATAATGTTAAATTCTATTCTTGAAGATATTGGTGGTGATGTGTTCAGTTTGTTGATTGATGAAGCTTTCGATGTGTCTAACAAAGAACAAATGGATGTTGTCTTGAGGTATGTTGACAAGCGTGGGATAATACTAGAACGGTTAGTTGGAGTTGTGCATGTAAAAGAAACATCGGCAATATGCTTGAAGAATGCTCTTTAGAAATTGTTTATTGATATTGGGTTGAGCCTAAAGCAGGTTAGAGGCCAGTGCTATGATGGAGCAAGCAATATGAGGGGTGAGCAATTCATGAGTGATTGTCTTATCTACTTTGTGGAGAAAGATATGTTTTGCACTATTACTAGAGATGCAGTGATTGATCGATTTAAAAAGGTGAAAAATCGAGAAGGGAAATTGTAAAAGGTAAGTAAGCAAGTCACATGTTTCTACTACAATACTCCGCCTGAAATTACATATATGTAATTTTCTATAAGTATAACATATTTTCCTTATTGTCTACATACTGCAGGTTGCTACAAGTTTTTGTCGGTTGCTATTTAGTTTTATGTTAATCTTTCTAAAGAACAAAGAAGTGGATTATGTCGTCTGAATGGTATGTCTTGCCTTTATTAATGTACATCGTTCTATTAGTGGAAACTTTTGTCATTTGTGTTCTTTCTTGGTGCTATATTCTGGTACAATACTGTATTATATTAGTTTGACCTCTAGGACTTTGTACTAGCCGACCCCATTGCCAATTTTTTCTAGATTCGCCCCTGGTGGAGGCTAAAAGAAGGGTAATGATGACGATGGTAGCAACCGTGGCAAACAAGTGTGGTTACTTTTCACATGGTCTTTGGGTAGTTTCTGTTAGATGATCACGGTAGGAAAGATTCCATCTCAAGAATCTATAGCTCGAATGGAATGGATTCCGATGGATCATAGTTTGAGCCATGTGCGAAACCCAGCCATCCTTGTTTTTTATAAGATAGTGTTTTAAGAGAAACTTGATGTTCAAACTTAGGTGTTCTTTTTTTCTAAGGAAAAAACTTAGGTGTTCTTTTATTCTAAGGAAGAATTTAGGTGTTCTTAACTTTGAATGTGTTTCCCATATGGAATTTCATACTCCCTCTGGTCTATACTAATGGTCTCAATTTTATTTAGATACATATATATCTACTCTAAATATTTTACTAAAAACATATGAATGTGGACAAAGGTGAGACCGAGGAAGCACTACGAAAATCTTTCGAACGAATGAAGAATGATGACATTTGCGGTCGGTGGATAAGGCTTCATTTTCCCGCTTCCAAGCCATCATTTTTACCCGGACTCACTCGGCCCGTGAAGCTTTGCCGCCCGTCGTCCAAGTTTGAAGCCCGTTTACGCCCGACCCAGGCACGACACGATGCGATACCACGCGACGGCCCTAGACTCCAAAACCTCCTCAGCCCCTCTCTCCCAGCCGCGTCGCCGCCCCGCCGCCCTCTCGCACCGCCGCCGCGATGGAGGCCCTCCACGAGGAGATGCCCTTCGACCTCGACTTCCACCCCTCCGCCCCCCTCGTCGCCACCTCCCTCATCACCGGCGAGCTCCACCTGTACGCGCCGCCAAAACCGACCTCCTCCCGCACCCTGAGTAATTCCCCGCTCCCACTCCCGAGGAACTAACCGGTTCTAATTTTTGCTGCCTCTCGCAGGTTCCGCTACGCTGATGCCTTGCAGCCCGAGAGGTACTCATGATATTCCCTGCTCCTTGTCATTTTATAATTTTGTAGCGTGTTGCTGGTTGCTCTGGTTCCATGCTTTCTCTGCTTCAGGCACGGGATTAGTGTTCACAGGGTTTACCTTCAGCTGCCAGTCAGTTTTAGCTTAGGCTCTTGCTTCATTGGCGTTTGGAACTGTTAGAGGTTTTTTTTTGGGTATGCTAATTGCACGAGGTGAATCAGTTCGATTGGTTTATCTAGAGTTCTAGACGAGTTCATGTAGGGTTTAACTCCATTTTAGTATTTTTCGTATAATCTGTTTTAGCTTAGCTCGATTTTTCAGTCCATGTTAGTAAGCTCGGTGTGCGCGACGGTGTTGGCATTTCGGTTGAATGGCTGTATGTGAGTCAAATTTTTAGTGTCCCACTGGTTGTATAGCTAATAACGTGTACACTTCTATTGGGATGTCGGAGCTGTTTTTATGTCAGAACACAATTCTTATGTACTGCAGTATTCAGATATTAGAGATTGCTGATAAATGTCTTTTTACTGTAATTTTAAGGTTGTTCGCGGCAAAAGCTCATAAGGAGTCATGTAGGGCTGTTCGTTTTGTGGATTCAGGAACTGGTAATGAGTCCCTCTGTAATCCCAGCACCTCCCACCTTGCAAACCAAGTGCCGTACATTTTATGCGTGATTCTGATCCTCTGTCAGCTGTTTTTTATTTGCTTAATTCAACTCCTTTATGCTGGCATTTGCAATCACAACCCATTTGAATGGAGGTGAAGACACCTTCTATTGTCGTGTTAGGTGCTCTAACCAGGTACTCTGGGCTGTCTTGATTTTGTGGCTTGTTTCAGTGATCTTGACGGGATCTGCTGATAGCTCGATTCTTGCTTCTGATGTAGAAACAGGCAAAGCTATTGCCCGTTTGGAGGATGCACATGAGTAAGCTTGTTTTCAGTGCTGTTATTGATTTCCTTGGAACTAAATATTTATGCTTCCTTGCTGTTTTGTTCTCTTGTTGATGTTCTCAGTAATGCCATAAACCGTCTTGTCTGTCTTACTGAAACTACAGTTGCTTCAGGCGATGATGAGGGTTGCATTAAGGTATTAAATGTTTTATTGATTATAATGATCTAACTGTATAGCCTTTAAATATTGGCCAGATTCTACTTTCTCACCATTGGTTCTGAGTGCATAATAAAATTACACCTGAGCTTATTTATCCCCAGGCACCATTCTAAGTATCTAATCATCTACCCTAGGTTGATAATAATCATAATAGCTACAGTTGTTTAACGAGTACCTACGTATGTTTAGGACTGACATAGTGATGCTTAAAGCTGACACTTGATATTGTCTTTGTTGTTTGTTGTTCTTATTCTTTTCAATATTAGTAGTGACGATCTCTTCGATAAATCAGTTGACAGTAAAACACTTCTGCAATTTCAGGTGTGGGATACTCGGAAACGATCTTGCTGCAATACTTTTCATTGCCATGAAGATTACATATCAGATATGACCTATGTAGCTGGCTCAAATCAAATATTGGCAACAAGGTAGATTGCTGTGTGAGTTTCATATGTCTTAACATTATTTTCATAGGAGTGAGTGTCCTATTGTATGCACGCACAAACTTAATTTTACATTGCAACATGGTCTACTCTCTTTTGCTCATAGACCATTCGATACCATGGAGTGGCCGGAACCATTTGACTTCTTAGTTCACTTACTATGGTGGACAATTAATAATGCTATTTAGTTCATGATATTATATTTATGAGGTCAATGTTTATGAATCCTTGAAGTTGTATTTTCTTGGTAGTTCTACCTGGTCAAAGTTTTGGAGAGCTTCTTTTGCCTTAATAATAAATATTATGGTAATCAAAGCTTACATTGCTCTTGTTATTTGCAGTGGTGACGGGACTTTATCTGTAAACAATCTTCGTGGTAGCAGAGTGAGTTGCCTTTCCATACATCAAATCTCATCCCTGTGTACTTATTCCAAGTTTTGGTTTCCAAACCTCTATTGTTATAGTTTTACCTTCAATCTTTCATAACCATGGTCATGCCTGATCTGCTAATAGGTAAAGGCACAATCTGAATTTTCAGAAGATGAATTGCTATCTTTGGTAGTAATGAAGGTAATTACTTTCACTAAACAACTTTGCCGGTCGACACCCTTCATCCGTAACAGTTACTAAATGACAACTTGTTCTTTGGAGCTCTCAGAATGGTCAAAAAGTTGTCTGTGGAACTCCAAGTGGAGCTCTATTGTTGTATTCATGGGGACATTTTAAGGACTGCAGGTAAATATGGTTTCATCACTTCACTGGTAGAAGTAGAATGTGCGATTTACATCATCTACTTTGATTTATTTTTGTTGAGTGCTATTATTCTCTATTGTAAAATATAAAGTAATGCACTAGTGGGTAACTAATGGCTCAACCTACCATTGATGATATTCCACTTCTGAAAGCCAAACCACGAAAACACTTGCCTTTCAAATTAGCCATACAAATGATGATATTCCTTTTTTTTAGTTGTCATGTTGAAATAGTAGCTATGTCCCTTGACTAATGTTTACATTAATAAGCGTTATGTTTCTGAATGTGTGGCTCTTATTTTCTTACGGTTAAAGAATAAAGGCTTTAGAAATTTAATTATAACTATCGAGCTTTATTCAGTTATCGTCCCGTGTGTAACTCCAACAATTTTATTAGTTGTTAAGGCTCGTCTCATTTTTACTTTTACTGATAAAGCCTGAGAATGACATGTAATATGAAGACTAATGTGAAAATTTTGCAGCTTACAACTAGTTTGCCTCTTAATTTCTGTGATGATAGACCAAGTCTGTAAGTGATTTTGTCTGTAGCTGCGTACTGACATACACTTTTGTTGCTAGTGACCGCTTTCTGGGGCACTCACAGTCTGTTGATACACTGCTGAAGGTTAGAATGCCTATACTTTTTATTGCTGCCTTCCTTTTTTCTATGTAATCATCGTTAAGATTGTGTGTATTTTGCGTTTTAGCTGGATGAAGAAACTCTGATATCAGGTGCAGCAGATGGTGTGATCAGGTTAAATTTACCGTGGCCCCTTTTTCATGACCTACTTCTGGTGTCTGCATAGTAATCTTACTTGTTTTATCATGTGGTCCATATTTTCCTTGGATGCAGATTAGTGAGTATCTTACCTAATCAGATCAAACAGCCACTAGCAGAGCATTCAGAATATCCGATTGAGGCGCTTGGTATGTTCGTTCCATTTCTTTGTATAAGTAACTGCAAGAAATACCATGTTCTCAGCTATCATCTCTGTTGTTGCAGGTTTCTCGCATGATAGGAAGTATCTAGGCAGTATTTCACATGACAAAATCCTAAAGGTGACCCCTCTCCCCATCTGACCTTCCTGGTGTATCGGTGTAGTAGTGATTTAATCAGGCGTCCTGTGATTTATTTCATGCAGCTCTGGGACATGGAAGAACTCTTGGGTGGTCCGCAGTTAGATGGTCACGATGAGTTGCCCGAAGCTGCAGCTGCTGCTGATCACGATGAATTGCCCGAAGCCAGCGTCGCCGTTGATCACAAAGTGGCTGAAGCTGATAGCGATGATGATGGGATGGATGTAGACATGGAGCCAAGCTCTTCAACCGGTAACACCTTGTCTTCCCTGTATTTTAAAGTATGCAAACGGTCATCGCCATTGTGGCTATCCTTTCTAACTCCTACTCTTTTGTGTGGGGTTCAGCGTCAAAGAGCAAGAAGAAAGGCAAGGGCAAGCGTGTGAATGGATTCCAACCGGACTTCTTTGCAGACTTGTAGGTCTCGCCCGTAAAGCTCAATCCTTCCGGTGGCCACTTGATCACTACTACTCCGTACTTGAGCAGTTTTGACCGCAGACCAATAGTTCAAGTCTTGATCTCCTGCATCGAAGCGCAAGGTCGATGTTGTATCTGAATATATTTTGGTCCGTAGAAATATTAGTTAGAGGCCTCTCGTGTGTGACATTTTGTGGCTGAACTGGTTGTCAGTAGTTGAGTGTATTTCCTGCTGCAAATGACCCGTGACCCGTCTCGATGGCGTGAATCTATGAAGTGAAGCATATGTACCTGTCTTGACTTCTGACTGTCTATGCGGGGTGTGATGATTTTTATGGTTTTGCACGATCGCATTTCTTTCTTGTTTGTTACACCCGGTGAGCATCTACAGAGGCGCCTGCGGCGCTGGACAAAGAAAAAACCCCACCCAGCCTGGACACGCCTGGCAAACGGCATTACGTCTTGTCTTAGTTCATTCTCATGCCTTCTGTTCCTGCCCATCCCACCCTAGGCATCGGTGATGCAATTCGCCGCAGCTGCCACGGCGCTAACGAGGCAATTCGTTCGCCCTCGCTGGTAGTCTCGTCAGAAATAAGAGGGCAAACATGTTTGGAGGAATGCCATGAACGAGGCAATTCGTTCGCCCTCGCTGGTAGTCTCGTCAGAAATAAGAGGGCTAACATGTTCGAGGAATGCCACCCGGTGGTATCGGTGCCGACGAGGTGCACATTCATAACTAGACTCATCATCCTCAAAGTATATGATCATAGGCTTATTGGGATTTGTGTTTGTGCGCATAGACTAAGTCCGCCAATATCTTATATTCCATCATCCATGATGGTGACCGTTCCAAGGGTGACGCCAAAGCCGTCGCCGCCACAGTAAATGAAGAAGAGGGGGGAGAGGAAGAAGATCAACTCGATCATATCGGTGTTGAGAACAACGATAAAGTCATCAAGGTGAGGAATGGGAACCGAGGCCCAAAGTTGAAAACCTTGGAGGACGAGCGCTTATGACAAGCATGGAAGGTTGTGAGCCTTGACCCCATTTTTTTGAACATGCCTTGACCCCATTCGTGCCCAACAAACTCATAGCACGTATTGGCGGAGGGTCAAAGACATATTCGATGAGCGGAAATGCTTTGGAGAGTTCACGAAAATGTACATGGACCACAACGAGTCGGCTATGCCGCATAGGTGTCATACAAGAAGTTTGCAACAAATTCCATGGGGATATCGATCGAATTCATGGAAGATAAGGGAGTGGCAAGACCATGAAGGATAATGTATCTGTTTTAAATTGTGTTCAATTTGGCATACTCACCTTCGCATGTATTGATGTGTGTCTTTTTTGCTCAGTTAAAGGATGTACTAAGGATGTTCCAAGCTAGGCAACAACAAAGATAAGGACTTCAGAATAATGCATTGCTTCACAAGGATCTAAAATCTCCAAAACTATTTGGAAGATCCTAAGTAGGTCTCTCACAAAAGACGACCATGGAAGCATAGTTGATCTAGATGAGCCGACACCCTCCATGACGGGACGCTCTAAGAAGGAAGAGGTCAAAAGGAATGCAGCTGCCGAGAGAGCAAATGTATGCTGCAAGGTGGTCGGCCTTAATGTAGAAGCAAGACAAGAATCTCGGGCTTGAGAAGGAAAGAGTCCAAGCCACCAAGATGGAAGCCCAAGCCGACATGTGAAGAACCAAGGTGACGAATGAAGAGACATAACTTCTAGTAAAAAGAAGAAAAGAAGATGTGAAGGTCTTGATGGCCGATACGTCGAAACATGGATCTACGGTGAAGGATTATATATATTTGATGAATCGTGCGTGGATCTTGCATGAAATGGAGCTTGCTAGTACATCAGCGATGACGACGGAGGAGGCAACATCTTCCATTTAATTTCTAAACATTCTATGTTGTAAATTGTGCCAAACTTGTGGTGTTTCCGAGACTTTGAATTTAGGGATATTTGTTTACACATTCTTTATGTGTTTGTTTTGTATAATTATATAATACAAAAAATGGCCCAAAGGCAAACTCCCCTAATAAGCCAACACATTGTGACAGCCCTCCAATAGGGTTAATCCAGCGATGTTGCCGAACGAGCCTACGAAACACCGCTCGAGATCTCTAAGGGTGTATAGTAGGCTACACAGATTTTGGAGCTCCCTAGGGCCTGTCCCAGGGGGATGTCCCCGCGAAAATGGCCTTTGGGCCATGTTTTGCACTTCATTTGGCAAGCTGCATTGCATCTCTAAGACCAAAATCAATCTGGTGATTAGTTAACTACATACAAACACTAATGGTTGTTTCGATGTGACAAACTCTGTTTGGTTCTATGCAAGCTAAGATTGTGGTCACCTCTTCTCTCTGATGGTGACCTTATCATGGTACACCACATGTAAATAAGAAATGAAGTAGCAGTTCATAAGTTTATTCGTAGGTACTAGGTGTACTTAAAAAGTAAATCCAATCCTGGCTACTATGAATGGAAGTTCATCGGTACATCACAAGGATGAATCAAATTACAATTTATCATTACGGAATGATGGTGATGAAAGGGGAATGCAACCTTCTTCTTCATCATATTTATATGGTACTTGGTTTTCTCCAAGGGTGGGAGAATCTCAGGTCGACATGCATATCCAACATCTCCTACATAAAATTTACCATGAGGGATGTTCATCCCATCAACTCTAGACAGGTTGTCAGCAAAAATACTTGCATCATGAGCAGATCCTTACCAACAAGCTAGCACATATGTGAACTTCAGATCAAAATCAACAACAACCAGTACATTCCGGATAGTGTAGTGCTTCCTTTTCATGTATACTAATGATTGTGCTTTATGCACTCTAGCAGTCACATGAGTACCATTGATAGCGCCAATACAATCCTGTCAACACATGAACAAAGAGCCATGTTTTTGAGCAATGTAGCCATTTCATGAAAAGAAACTAGAGAATTAGTACCCACCATGAAAAATGGAAACCGTTTACGGTTGTTTCGCTTCATCTCTCTTTTGAGCTCTCCAATTGCATACAAGACTTGTCTGGATAGCGAGCGATGGTCTGTGTGGATCTCCTAAATGTGTTATGTATCATTGTAAACCTTTGGTTATGACCCACAACATGAAGAAATTTGCAACTTGCCCTTCAACAGAGGTGTGTATGCTATTCTAGAGTTCCACTTTCGGTAAACCCTTTGACAAGTTCAAAAATGGGGTTATTTTCATCTGAAGCATTTGGATAACCTCTACATCATTGGAGTTATACATGTAGATTTGCCATCCCATCCTGATCTCGGACTGACATATGACCATATGGGTGAGCCTAGGATATACATCACGCCTAACTGCTCTCTTGTGAAGCACAAGGATCCAAGCCTGAATTAGAACCATGAGTGTTGCTGACTGATGGGTCAAATCTAGCAGGTTGATCTGATAAAAACAATCTACGATGAGTACATGCTAAATCCACCTACAAACAATCCAGTCATGATGGGGGCAGAAAGAACCATCACAAGAGTGTGGTTTACCTCAGCCATAGGAGACGAGGGAGAGGCGTCGGGGTCAGAGAAGAAGGTGATGATCCCCCAGTCCGGACGACAACGACAATTAGATGCAGGAGACAAAGAAGACGAGCTCGTCCTATAGACATCAACAACGGTCCGATGTTGGCGTAGATTAGCGTCCACGCCGACACCGATGTCGAAGGGGGAAATGGGGAATTTTCTAGTACGTGCAAATGTCGAGAGGTCACTGAATGGAGGTGACACCGAGCTTTGCCGCGGAACAAAGGCTGGATTTCGCAGTCCCTGCCATCTCGCCTCGAGCCCCCGCCCCGCGCGCGTGGCGTCCCCGCTTTTCGCACCGCCGTGGTGTGCCTCTAGAGACTGCAAATCGAGCATTTCTGTAGGATCTGACCCGGAAGTGCTCCAAGAACCGTGTGAACCACAACATGGAGCGAGGCCAAGCACCCAATCACCGGTTTCTGGAATCCAGCGGGCCTGGAGGGGACGAGGACCGGCAAATACTCCCTAAGAGCAAGTCCAGGAGAGCCCCTACAACCCCCGATAGCAGATGTAGGGGAGAGAGAGAGTGGAAAATCACCCTCCAACAGTGCCCCTACAGCCTCCCCTATAGGTCGGGGTCCCCGACCAAACCTCCCTCTCCCCTTAACATCGGGGAGGTGGTCGCCTCCCCTATATTGATCCCGACCCACTGCAGGGCGTTGACCGACGATGGCCGAGCACAGAGACCGCAGGCGACGAGGCGCCCTTCTGCCCGCCCTTCTCGCCGATGACTGGAATCGATGGCCGGCGACCGGAATTGATGCGCGGCGGTGGGAATCGACTTCCGGCAGCGGGAATCGACGGCGGGCGACCGAAATCGACGGTGGGCGGCGGCGGTGGTGACAGAAATTGGGGATGTTTATCCCTTCCGAAGGGATACGTGAGGCTCTAGGTGATTTTGTTTTAACAAAGTGGGCTCTATGATATTAAAAAATATGTGATAATAATATAGGGGAGATAACTTAGGATACTTGCTGGAAATAAGCAAAATTTAGGAGAGAAATAATTTTAGGAATGGCCCCTACATGTGTACACAAGGGAGAAAATATTGAGGCTCTCCTGGACTTGCTCTAACCTGTTACCATCCACAAATCACAAGTGTGGCGAGAATAGGGGAGCAAACCCTAGCTCAAATCACAAAGTGTGCTCTCTCCTGCCGTCCCCCACCAACCAACAGTGACGAGCCAACGTGCCCGTGTGACGTCGTGAACCAGCTGACGCGTCTGTCGTCATCAGGTGAAAGATTGCACCAAAAAAGACGCCGCGCAGCACGTCCTACTCGTCGCTGGCTTGCGAATGCCACGCGAGCTCCACCCGCCGCATGATCGAATTATTGCCACGCCGTCCCGTCCCACAGCCACAGCAGCTCCAGACACGGCACGCACGAGCACGAGCCAGCTCCGCGTAGGCGTAGTCCGTCTCGCACGAATCTCCGTGCGCCACGAGCGGCCCCGCCCTCGTGGCCCTCGGGTGGATCCCCCACAAGAGCCCAGCCTCGCCTCCTTTTCTACCTCCCGTGACAGGCGCCTCTGCCTTCCTCTCCCCCTCCCAGCCTCATCCCGCCCGCCGCATCGCCGCCGCCGCATCCGCCCCTCGCGTCGCCGCACCCCCGCGCCCTTGGGCGAGAGCTCCCCCTGCCGTCACCCGCAGCGGCTCTCAGGTTAGTACCCGACCCCCCCGCCTCTCCAAGTCCATCTCCTCTCCATTCCCTCCACCCTTCCCTACGTCCACACCGCCGAATTGGGCCGCACGTTTCGGACTCGACTCCCGAAACCCCGTTCCACCTCGCCCCTGCTGCTCGCAGAGGGAGGAGGCTCAGCTGCCGGCGCGCTCGTCCGTCTCCGGCCTGCCCAGATCCGGCAGCTCGTGTCCTCCCCGGTGGGTGTTTCGCGCGTTCGCATCGCAATTCGGCGGGCGACGATTCCGCTTTCCCTCCGCGTAGCCAATCGTGTCGCGTGTTTTTCCGGGGGGAGAATTGTGCCCTAGTTTTATTTTCTCTGCGGCGCCAATTGTAGCCATATACATATATACAATAAATCGTCTAGATCCGACCCTAGTTTTCCCACTCCCGATCCCGAGTCCATGATAATACTATTAATTCCTTCCTTTTAACCCTGACCAATTTGGTTGCCATTTGGGTTCAGGATGGATGCAGCCGGCAGAGATGCCAACCCGCTGGCTGGGTACCGAATCGGCAAAACCCTGGGGATCGGCTCCTTCGGGAAGGTGAAGATCGCTGAGCACATTATCACGGGCCACAAGGTGGCCATCAAGATCCTCAATCGCCGCAAGATCAAGAGCATGGAGATGGAAGAGAAAGGTTGGTCATCCCTATTTTAATTAACGAATTTATTTTTTGTCTAAGTTTGTAAGAGTATATGTAGATATTGATCATTACTCTGTGCACAAACAAAAATAGAATGGAAATGGAAAGTAGCAGGTGTACATTTACATGTTTCTAGCATATATGTTAGATGCAATATAAAACTGCTCATTCCTGTCTGTGCAATATAGTAATGTTTTAGTAAACAGCACACTTGTTTTTTGACTTGTGTCTCTAGTGTCAAATCAAACATCCATAGTTTTCCCCGTGAAAAAAAATCAAACATCCTTAGTTTGTTGATTTTGTTCAGTTAATAGTTACTGTTTGTTGACTGTGCTGATCAGCATATACTCTTAAACTTGTCACTTTTGTACTTACTGTCTTGCTCAGCTATGATGTTTTGTACAGTGAAGAGAGAAATCAAGAAATAAGTATCAAGCTTGGCCATCTATATTTTGTAGATTTTGTTATATTTACTGTTGTCAAAAAATGGATGGATGATATTTGATCATTTGCCACACTTCACTTTGAAATTTGATTATTTGCCATATTGACCATCACATGTCAGTGACACATGGTGTGGCAATAATCAAATTGCAAAATAAAGTGGGGGGGGGGGGGGGGGGGGTGGATTGTCAAATTCCCTGATGAAAAGTAGCAGGTGTACATTTATATGTTTCTAGTATATAAGTTAGAAGAAACATAAAACTGCTCATTCCTGTCTGTCCGATATAATGTTTTAGTAATCATCACACATGCCTTTTGACATTGTCAAATCAAACATCCATAGTTTGATGATTTTGTTCAGTTAATAGTTACTGTTTGTGACTGTGCTGATCAGCATATAGTCTTACCCTTGTCACTTCTATACTTGCTCAAGCGCTCAGCTATGTTTTTTGTACAGTGAAGAGAGAAATCAAGAAACAACTATCAAAACTGGCCATCCACATTTTGCTGATTTTGTTATGTTTATTACTGTTGTCAATCAATGTGATATTAACATATACTCTCTACCCTTGCCACTTTCATACTTGCTCAAGTGTTCACCCAGAATTTTTGTGTTAATTTACAGTGAAAAGAGAAATCAAGATACTAAGGCTATTTATGCATCCTCATATCATACGGCTTTATGAGGTGATAGATACGCCAGCTGATATTTATGTTGTTATGGAGTATGTTAAATCTGGAGAGTTGTTTGATTACATTGTTGAGAAGGGAAGGTTACAAGAGGAAGAAGCTCGCCGCTTTTTCCAGCAAGTAAGTTTTTTATTCCACTTTCCCATGTTCATTATGAAGAATCTGCTAAGCCATTTATTATGTAGTTTTAAATACAGTATGGAACTATGGATACCATAAGCTAATAAAAATTCATGCATGTGTGTTAACCGTGTATGCCACTGATACACTTCAATTTTGTCTGCTTGTACTATTGTCTATAAATATGATGCGGTGTTCATAGTTCAATAATTTCTATTTGACCTTTGTTACAGATTATATCTGGTGTGGAATATTGCCATAGAAATATGGTGGTTCATCGTGATTTAAAGCCTGAGAACCTTCTGTTGGATTCAAAATGCAATGTTAAGATTGCAGATTTTGGCTTAAGTAATGTTATGCGTGATGGCCACTTTCTGAAGACTAGTTGTGGTAGCCCAAATTATGCAGCACCTGAGGTACATTTCTAGAATAATTTGCATTTTACACTTTCACATCCCTTCTTCGTTGTTAATATGTGGGTGAACTAATGTGTCACAACTCTCACAGCAGACATTCTTTTGTCCATTTATTTTAGGTGATATCTGGTAAACTGTATGCTGGCCCTGAAGTTGATGTTTGGAGCTGTGGTGTTATTCTTTATGCTCTTCTTTGCGGCACTCTTCCATTTGATGATGAGAATATACCAAATCTTTTTAAGAAAATAAAGGTTAGCAACTATCTGCTTTAATTAACTGATGAGAAATGTGCTCTACCATTTCTTCTTGATACTCAGTGATCTGTTATTGTAGGGTGGGATATACACCCTTCCTAGTCACTTGTCTCCTTTAGCAAGAGATTTGATCCCCAGAATGCTGGTTGTTGATCCTATGAAGAGGATCACCATACGTGAAATCCGTGAACATTCATGGTTCAAAGCTCGACTTCCACGCTATTTGGCTGTGCCTCCCCCAGACACCGCACAGCAAGTTAAAAAGGTATGATAATGCTTCTGTGTATCAACATCTTACGACCGTTTTCTTTGCTATTATTAAGCTTTCTATAGTAGTGTTGGAACTATCCATTTTCATTTTTGTGTATGCAACAAAGAATTGGAGATATCTCTGCATTATTACATTTCCTCTATGCATGTTCTGTGTGGGATTTTGACTTCACTGTGAGTTTTGTAGCTGGATGATGAAACTCTGAATGATGTTATCAATATGGGATTTGATAAGAATCAGTTAACAGAATCTCTTCAAAAGAGGCTGCAAAATGAGGTATTTACATTACTCTGTTGCTCTTTTCGTTTTTTCTTGATGGAACATGACTAAATCTGCCTGTACAGGCGACTGTTGCATACTATTTGCTCTTGGACAATAAGCTACGTACAACCAGCGGCTACCTTGGTGCTGAGTATCAAGAATCAATGGTGCGTTGGAATATGCCACTTTTGTATTGCTCGTGTCTTCCAGATTGCAAATGTTTTTGTACTTGTTGCTGCTGATTTGCTGTGCTTTCTGTGATCTGCAGGACTCATCTTTCTCTCAAGTTTCACCTGAAACACCAAGTTCTGCATCTGAAGCTCGGCAGTTTGGCTCTCCAGCGTTTGGGTTGAGGCAGCATTTTGCAGCTGAGAGGAAATGGGCTCTTGGTCTTCAGGTACTTCTCGTTTGAAGTTCATCATAATTGAAACTGAAATGCTTAAAGTTTTCTAATTCATGTATGTTTGACAGTCTCGAGCACATCCACGAGAGATTATAACTGAAGTGCTCAAAGCTCTGCAAGAGCTAAATGTTTGCTGGAAGAAGATTGGGCACTATAACATGAAGTGTAGGTGGAATCCTGGCTTTGTTGAGAATATGATGCATAATAACCATGGCTTTGGTGTGGAGTCTGCTATAATTGAAACTGATGACGTCAGTGAAAAATCAGCACACATTGTGAAGTTTGAAATTCAGGTACCCTCCTGAATCATAGCCATCATTTGCAAGCACTCATTTGCATATTTGCCGTGTAGTTCTGGAAATGCATAAGGCTCATCATTGACATGTCCTTTCTACCCTGTGTGATGACTGTTCTATTTAGTGCAGTTGCATCTAATATTATTTTCAACTGTTAATCACATTGTTAAGGAGAGGGGGTGTGTTCAGAATTGGAATGCTATTTTCCTTCATGGCACATGTCGTCCCTTTTGTTTGCATAAAATTAATTCTGAGGATATGCTTTTTTTCTTGATGAACTTCCTTTTTGTTTACATAAAGTTCAATCTGGGGGGATGTGCACGGTCCTGATACACTCCCGCTCTTTGCAGCTATACAAAACAAGGGATGAGAAGTATCTTCTGGACTTGCAGAGGGTTAGTGGACCACAGCTCCTCTTTCTGGACTTGTGTGCTGCCTTTTTAACTCAACTGAGAGTCCTTTGAGTTCTGAAGATGGTGACTTCCCAACTGCAATCTCGTCTGCATCCTGTGAAGTGGGAAGTTACAATCAAGATGTACATAATGATCATAAATCCCCCAGTAGATTCTTCTCCTGGGGAATGCTAGATGCTAGAGGACCACGTGATTTCGTTTTTATGGTTAAAAGATTTATCTGAACCAGAGGTGGTGGGCAAGAGTCAACATTGCTCTGGTTGCCACTAATGGTGCTTTATGACTTTTGTAGCCTATATTAGTCCATGCACATTCTTGCTTGGTAATGAACTTTACTAGCATATAATGCCAGCCTGTTTCAAATTACTCCGCACGCACGCCTATCTAGATGGGCTAGTATTCTCTTATTTTTCGTTCAAAAAATTCCCAAATTTTTTGAAATAGCTAATACACATTTCATACTATCTGGTTCAAAAATTCTAGGATTTTTTTGGATAAAAAATGAGGGAGCACTAGCCCACCTAGATAAGAGTGCGCGCGGAGTAATTTGAAACAGAGGGAGTATTATTGCAATGAAAGTTGAGCTGTTGACATGCACTGTTTGCCCTTACCTGCACATCACCATGACTGATCTTGGTAATGTACATAGTACATCTGGATGAGCCATATTTTTTCCATTGGCTGTGTCATATTTAGTTTGGTTATAGCCATCCCATCTGCATCTGGTTATAGCCATCCCATCTGGATATCAGTACCATGACTGCAGCTCTAGGTTCTAAGGCTACAAACTCGTAACACTTTTAAGTCTGCCGAACTGTAGGTCCATGGTTTTAATGGCCTTGCCTAGGCGTAAGGTGCCACCCCTCTGCCTTGGAAAATCGACCACTTTAGGTGCCTAGGCTTCTAAAACGCCTGCCTAGGCATTGCCTAGGTGTCAGAGTGACCCCTTACCGCTCTAAAACCGTGGGTAGGTCTGAATGGTATATAATGACTACTCCCTCCGTTTTGTAATATAAGATGTTTTAACTTTGTAAAAAGAGTGTATCTAGACCTCTTTTAGTGTGTTGGTTCGGAACGAACTTATATACTAAAAGGAGTTTAGATACGCTCCTTTTATAAATCTAAAACATCTTATACTCCCTCCGCCCCGTATTAGATTATAGTATTTTGAAACGGAGGGAGTAGATCAGTAGCTAGAATTGTCACATAGTCAGTGCGTTTTAGGGAGAAGAATTTAACAGAGGACTAGACAGGGATACTTTTATCAGAAGGGGTATCATACACATAACAAAGCAGGGTAATTGACTACAAAAAGTACTTCTTTTCTACTCTAGCTGTACAGAATGTGCCAAAACATGACAGGCTAAACTAGCTGTTCAGGGTGACAAAAAGATATGCTAAGCTATAATGTACATCACTATTTACATATGGACTATGAACCTTGGGAATCGTAGTATCGTCAGGTTTTCTCGTTTGAGGCAAGGAGCTCCATCTGCTCGGTGATCTGGTCAACATTGCCCCTGTGATTTAACCAGTTGCGGTCTATGCCTATCCTTACACCGTCCATGGATTCAGTTGTCTCTCTTTTGCAATCAGCATCATGGCTTTCCGAGCAGATGCGAGAAAATTGTGGGGTGTCTGAGAGAAACCGCTCCCAGAATTGATCGTTCGCCGCCGCAACCGGTTCGTGGGAAACTCTGGTTTCGGCGGTCGTCTCATCCTGTGAAGTGTCAGTGGTGCTAACCTCAGAGCTCATATCGACTTCAGTCACCGTCTTGCGGGTATCTTGGTGAACATCTGCGAATAGTAGCATTGGACTCTGGACATAGCCCGGTGATTCTGGTAGCGGTGGAGGAGAAGAGACGTCCAGGCTAGCTGATGGCTGAAGATTTATGTTGGCCTCCATTGTTGTTGTCTGCAAATCTCCAGGGCTGGCGACGCTGCTGTACATTTCTTGAGAAGACGCGTAGTGGCCTGCCCTCTGGAAGAGTTTCTCCAGGGAAGCCATGGCCAGCTCCATCTTCTCGAAAGGCTCGGCATTCACCGTGCGCACCGGGAACATGCCATCACCGGCTGTCCGCAGGTATGGCACCTGCTGCTCCTCAGCCGCGGGTTGCACGGCGAAGAAATCGATCTTGGGAACCCTCCTCTTCTTGCTGAAATGGTCCGTTTCCGCCAAGCAGGCCGACCCTGAAACCACACCCTGTCTCATATGCAGGATGTCACGCACGGAAGCCACGATGTTCTGCTGCCGTCGCGCCATCACCGCTAGCCTGTCCTCCAGCGACTGCATCAGCCAGGCGATCTCGCCCTGCTGCTGCGCCTGCCTCTGGAGGTCTGCCAGGAGCACGCCCTTCTCGTGCTTGAGCCTGCCGATCTCCTCCTCGAACTCGCGCCTCTCTGAGTCTGCCAGTGGTGGGCCGTGCAGCTGGTTCTGCAGCGAGTGGCTGTGCACCGGCTTGCGCCGGTGGATGTTCTTGAGGAGGTGCATGTGCCCCCTGATGAACTCCTCGTTCGCGAACTCCCATCGCTCCGGGTCGACTTTCCGGAAACCCTGCGAGATGAGATGGTAATGGAATCAGTCGTCGGTATGGTCAGACGAGCAGTAACATCGGAGAGACGGAGAAGATTTGGAAAGAAGCTAGCAGAGGGTGAAACTGTGAAAGGTGGAGCACTAGTACTGACGTAGGTGTTGAGCTGCCTGATGAAGCTGGAGAAGTTGTTGTGCTTGAAGTACTTGGGCAGCAGGTCCCGCGAGAAGTCTGGCGGGTTCCACACGACGAAGCTGGCGCCGCCGTGGCCCCAGGAGACGACGCGGTTGGTTGATGGGTCCTCCACCATCTCGTAGGTCTTGACCAGGAACGGCGGCGGCGCTCCGCCCGCCTGGGGCTGAGAGCCCTCCATATCTGTCTGACCTGTAAGGGACGGAAGGGACAGTCAGTTAAGCAACCAACAACAGTAGGCGTGCAAGAAATGGATGCAAATGACAGTAACTAATTGAAACCAGTGGCTGGCTAAGGTTCCGGCCGGATGGGGAATCCAGCTGAACCAGCGCATGGGGGGAGGGGGTCCTCACCTCTCGCCTCAGCCTGCAGGAGACACTGGCGAAACCACGGCAACTTCCGGCCGGCCGTCTTGTCCTGCGGGAGGCGGGCGGGCAGATGAAAGTCACAGAGGAGCGAGTGGTGGAAGACGGCGGCAGAGGAGAGACCGTAGTGGGCTGGGACCGAAGGCGGGCGGCGCCACCGGTGCAAGTGCCGCGCGGGCGGCCTTTATAGGGCGGCCGTCGCCGCGACGTGGACGCGCATCTTTCTTGGCTCCGGTCGTTGCATGCATGTGACGTTTGACTGACCAGATTGCACGGTGGCGTACGTGGCTTGCTTCTAGATAACAACGGACTGGTCGCCGCCGGCCGGACGGACGGACGGTCGCCGGACACTCCCCTGCAGTCAGCGGACGGGACCAGCACGCGCACGATCGATGGATATATTCCACTAGTCCGACCGAAACAAGGATCGCATCGCGGCTACTTGCTTCGTGTCGTTTCCCCGGATCGGTGCTACCCTGCACCATGTTTTCCTTGTACAAGATGGAGGAAGTTTCAACCAAGTCAACCAGTCAACGTTCCAAGTGAGAATTTTCACCGGCGCCTGAACCCCGTGCCATGGAAAAAATCACCGCGACGTGCGGTCACCAGCAGCGATCGATGCTCGTTGGAACCTTCCATGCCTCAGATGGTGGGGAGCGTGCTCTGTACTGTACCCCGACCCAGGAAATCGATCGCTGCAAATTTACTTCCGTGTGCGTCATCTGCCCCGTCGGAGAGATCGACGTGGAAGCAGAGGCCTTGCGTGCGTGCGTGGGCTAGCTCGCGCCTTCTAGATGGCATGGACCTGGGTGGATCAGTTATCCTAGCGATTTCACCACATATATCTGCAGAGGGGCATCTTTGTTTCAAGATCATAGCGCGTCATCTCCCGCTTATATACGTATGAAGCTAGGACTGGGAATCTAGAAACTGTGGACTTCGATGTGGACTTCCATTGAACTAGAGCGCACGTGATATGACCCTCTTGTCACTGGAGTATACTAATACTACTATATTAATAATTCCTAAAATGGAGTATTGTTGATGTGGCACTTCGTCTACATGAAGCTAGGATTACGACAAAAGTACTTGATGTCAACGTTGTTGATTTGTTGGTGGAATAGGAAACGCTAACATTTCCTAGGGAAAAGCGTGTCTAACGCAACTCCAACAACGCTCCCCATTTCGTACACCGACAGTGTCAGATCTGGTCTGTTTGTGGGGCCGCGGACAGGCCGGAGGTCCACGTCCATCCAAGACAGGCCACTGCACCCAATGCCAGCACCCATTTATGCGTGGCTAAGCTATTTTTCCTATTTTTTTTCATTTTACGGAATCCACACACATAAAGAGTCCCAATTAAATAAAAGCGGTAGAAAATTACCAGCGGCGTCCCTAGCATACCCGAATATATGAAAAGGATGAGGCACATTGTTTATGGAGCACACAAATTGAAGTGATCGAGTGAATCACACTTCTCGATCATGGATTATCATATTCTTCTTCTTCTTCTTCTTCTTCTTCTTCTTCTTCTTCTTCTTCTTCAAACATGCCCGTTGAATTGGGTCCATATCGTCGGTCAAGGGAGCCGTCATGATCTTGGCCTCCTCGCTGTGTAGGGCGAGATCCAGTTCCTTTTGCTTGTTTTCTACTTTCTTGGCTCCTGCATATGCATTGATCTCTTTAATTTCGAGCTTCCTATGTTGCATGTCATAGAAAATCTTCATGACCTCCTCTATTCCCCGACGCTTCCTCTCTTCCCTCTTCTCACTTAATACATCCTTATCGGGAAACACCGTCTTGACCGACTCTTGCAATGCCGACGAGGAAGCTTTGCGCTTTGTGTTGGAAATATGCCCTAGAGGCAAATAATAAAGTAAGTTTATTATCATATTTCATTAGTTCATAATAGTTTTATACCATGCTATAACTATATCAATCGGAAACATTGACACATGTGGTATGTAAACAAACAAAGGTCCCTAGTAGCCTCTATTCAAACTAGTTCATTGGGCAACAGATGATCAAGGTTTCCTGATCATTGAGCATTTATGTCAATTGACAATGAAGTCATATCATTGGTGAATGATGTGATGAACATTTACCTAACATAAGTACTGCAACACGATCAAATCACAAAGTTCATTGTTGCAATAATTAGAAACAAAGTATCCTACTCCTTAGACCATGAGATCATATCTAATCACTGTCACCCGCGACTGCTTAGATTGCATCAACCGTCACACCGTAACAGGGTGATCATAAATGTGTATATTGGGTATTCTAGAGGGACATGTTGAGGCGTATGCATCAAGATTGGGATTTGTTCTCCCGCGTGATGGGAAGCGTGATGGGAAGATACACTAGGACCACTCGGTGAGATTACATCCATAAGCTGCACAACGTGTGACTAGGTCAGGGGGTAGGGGGGCGGGAGGTGGAATATCACGTGAACAAGTAAAGCAACACTTGTCGGTGACGATATTGAACAAGGTATCATGATACCGATGATTAGACCTCCAACAAGTCAGGTACAGAAGTAACAAAGGGAATTGGACTCGGCGTTTATGGTTCAAACGAAATTAAAATCGTGGAATGCACAAGGGTCATCATGGGCATCCCGGTCCAGCTAATGATCATTGATATGAGAGGTGTCTCGATCATGTCCGTGATGTTTCCAGACCGTAGGGTAACACGCTTAAGGGTTCTACGATGCACTGAGACTGTTTTAGATTTATCGGAATCATAGGAAGAAAGAGATGAGAATGCTGGAAGTGTTCCGTAAGAGAACCATAATCATTCTGAGAGGATCTAAAGAAGTTCGGAGTTAATCGAAAGGTGTTTCGGCTCAAAGATAATTTAATAATATTAATTGTTGGAATTAATAATAAAATAATATTTATAAATTAAATTTGATGGCCAAACTTCCCTAATGGGCCTTGCCCCGGAAGGAACAAGGCCCAAGAGGCAAGCCGCCTAGGGGCCAACCGGCCGGCCTTGTGCCGTGTGCGGCAGGGGGGAGGGGGGGGGGGGATTGTGTGTCGCCCACCCGGCCAGCCTCATGGCATGCGCCTCCCTCCTCTCCCTTGTTTTAGTCCCACCCCAGGACTTTAAAGGTAGGTGTGCCCTCTTTTCCTATATAAAAAGGTCTATATGGGAGGAAAAAAGACACACAATATTCTGTAAGGCATTTTCCTTAGGGAAATATTTCTCTCTGTTTCTCTTGCAACAGCGGCCCCATATAAGGGTTGCGCGCGTAAGAGACTGGTTCACTACGTCACATAGTTATGTTGTGGTGATTCCGACAGAAGATCTACTTCCGCATCCCGACTGGATCAAGGAGAATAGGGGTCGTCGCTGAACACCGAACGTGTACGAGCCCTCAGGGGTGCTGCCATTTGTGGCACTAGGATTGTCGTGCGAGGACCAAGGGTGACTTGCGAGGAGCTTCGCGACCTTGAGGTCGACTATGAGTACGACTACATCATCCACGTTCCGCATGAGCGTTAAAGCGCTTTCGGTCTATAAGAGTATGTCATCGAAACCTCTCTCTATTACAATATTACTCTTAAATAGCTCCTGGGCATATTGGTGTTACGCTAGTCATGATTTTTTTCTGCTGCGAACATCTTCAATGGTATCAGAGCCAACCTATGCGTAATATTGCTTGTACGGAGAGAAAACATGCTGAATGTGGGCATTCATCCTCTAATTGTTACCCTCGCACATGTACTTGTTTATATCGCGGTACTGTTTGATGAAGTGGCTCTGATCGACCTTACACATAAGCTTATGCGAGACTGGTTCCACTATCAACATATGACTTGTACCATATAAGTGGCTAGCGGGTATCTGTCTCTCTTACAGTAGTTGATATAGTATTTACAACGGAGGACCCTGAGAGAGGTGTATTAGAGACAACTATTTGATCAATTTTTTGGTTGAAAGTTCGTAGGTAGGAAACAGTTCTACCGTGAAATCCCTAACATACATGTAAACTTTCAAAAGATAAAATAGAGGCGCCTAACTTCATTTTGCAGGAGGGCATGTGTATGTGATATGGTCCTGGTCAAGATCGAGGTAAAGTAGTTCAGTTTTATGTTACTAAGTTGTAGTAATAGTCATCATTATGATGAACGACCAACTGGTGGCGTCGTGCACTTGGCGTCGTACTTGTGGCACGATGGAGATCATTCCGGAGCACCTGATACAGATCATGCCGCAAGAAGAAAGGACCATATCATATCAATATGAATTGCATGTGATGTTAATCCTTTGTGTGCATCTTGTTGTTTGCTAGTATTAGATACACAACGGTAGCATTGAATAAGATGATCCCTTAATTAATACCAACTGTAGTGTTATCCCTTAGTGTGCACCACCAAGAAAGTTCATTATTATAAAGCACGCCGTGATGATCGGGTGTTAGACATATCGACGTTCGTATATAGTGGGTGTAAGCCATGTTGCACATCAAATACACTCAGGTTAAATTAGCGAGCCAAGAATGTGCAGACATGGCCTCGGAACACGAGAAGATCGAAAGATCGAGAATGAGTCACATGAATGATGTGATCGACATTGTAATTTCCACCTTTGCAACTGTATCATCGGCCATGACGATCGGGGATGGTATAGTGAATTGGGATCATGTGATTACTAAAACCTTCTTAGGGATGATCGTTTTAGTGGGAGCTCATTTGATGATATGATTATAATTTGAACTCGTATTATGAACTTAGTCTAAATTATTTGCAAGTATCTTTGTAGATTATGGCATATCCCAACGTTTTAGACCTGTTTGGTTCATTCTTGAATGGTGAGAAACTTAAGCTAGATGAGTCAAACTTCATCGACTGGTACCAACGCCTCATGGACGTCCTCATAGAAAAGCATCTTCTCTATGTCCTACGAGAACCAATAGAAAATTTCCCTGACTACTCCAACGGTGAAGAAGATACTATTCTTCGTGATCGTCATGACACTTTCATGACGGTCAAGTATGTCATAATTCATGCCATGGAGTATGGACCACCGGTACACTTTCACAAAATCGATACACATGATATGTTCGATGGACTGAAGGCTATGTTCCTAGAGCAAGTTAGAATCATGAAGTATCAGTACATTAACGAGTTTCTTTGAACCAAGATGGATGAAAACACCTACTTTGAGAGCCACTTGGACATCATGGAAGAGATCCATGAACGCCTTGAGGGTATGATGGGCAATTGGTTGACTGAAAACTTTGTGATAGATGGGGTGTTGTGATCGCTACCTCCTAGCTATAAAGATGTCGTCAATGGCTATGCCATGGAAGGGATATCAAATGCCTTTTGTGAGTTCATGGCTAAGTTGAGGACTATGAAAGGAGAGCCCATAGTAAGGGATGTTGTCAATAGAGAAGGTATATATTTGATATACAAGTTATAAATGTGTTTTCTACAAACACTTGTGCAGTTTTCTATGTATTTTATATTTGTTTTGTTTTGTGAAAATATGACCATCTGCTTGAGAGTTGCTAGAGGATATGAAGTGATGATGGCGTGTTGACGAACGCAAGACAGTTCATGGCCGACGACACTCCTTCCCTGACATTTATCATTTGGATTAGAGGATTAGAATAATGTTTAAATAGTTATTAGTGCGATTTAGTGCGATAATGGACGTGAATTCAACAATTACACTCTTCAGGATCTCTGCGCGACACACGGAATCTTTATGCGATTTTCGTGTCCTTACATGTCTTAGGAAAATGGTAAAGCCGAACGCATCATCCGTATTGTTAATGACATAGTTCGTACTCTATTATTTCAAGCTAGCATGTCTCTAAAATTTTGGGTAGAATCTCTTCACACGGCTACCTATCTTCTTAACAGATTACCCACGAAAGCCATCTCTGTCGTGTTTCCCTTCGTGGCTCTTTTTTCAACCACACCCTCCTACACCCAACTATGTACCTTTGGCTACCTATGCTAGCCAAACATCACATCTACTATGCCCCATAAGTTGTGGCATCGTCCAGTCGCCTGCGTATTTATGGGATATACCTCCAACTATCATGGTTATCGGTGCATGTATCTTGAGAATTGTCGCATCATTATTTTGCATCATGTGATCTTCGATGAAACTCGCTTCCCCTTTGCATCGAATTTTTCTGCCTCTAACTTGCAGCAGGACACCTCCACGCCGTCGAATGACCTCGACATGATCGACGTGCTCGACTCGGTCCCCGTGCCATCCATGCATATGGGGTCACGTGGCTCTCCTCCAGCTGGGCCACGAAGCCCCTCACCGGTCTCATCCGCGCGGCCCATATCTGCCTCCGCGAACCTAGCTGAGTCCTCTGCTAGGCCGTCGGTCTCTCCAGCGTCACCAGGCCGCAACCCGTCACCGTCGGCCTCCGGCCCCACAGCTGCCTCTGCCACTACTGGGCTCGTCCTAGCCGTGTCCCCTGGTCCGGGATCGTCCACCTCGTCATCACCCAACAATAGTGGCTCCATCTCTGGATCCACTACAGGTCTACACCGAGCACGTCATCGACATCGGCACCTAGCCATCGCCAGCTTCGTACCGCCCCACCTCATCAGATGGTGAAGTGTTGTCGTGCTGGCAAGATCATCAGTCCTCGTGAACGGCTCAACATCAACATCGACATCCACTACTGCAGAATAAGCTATCAGTGACTGGCTCAAAAGGCCCATTAGTGACAGACAAAGCGCATGTCACTGATGACTAGTCACTGGTATGTGGATACTAGTGACAGGCAAGTGCCAGTCACTAGTATGTTTGCTAGTGACAAACATTTACGCGTGCATGTCGCTAGTATCTGTTTACTAGTGACGGACAAAAGATATGCATGTCATTGGTTGCTATCAAGGCCGCATCCTATGGAGTTTTGTAGTGACAAACCCATTATCCTGCCTGTCATTGTTTTGAATTTCGATAATAAAAAATTATATACGCTTTCGACAAATATTCCAAATAGCACAATATAAAGTTATAAAAAATTAAATGCATTTTTCATGAATATTTCATATAGTAAAATAAGATGTTGTACAATGATACGTACAGATGACCCAATATGGCATAATATTAGTATTTCATATAGAGAGATTCATATAAACGCTAGTAACCGATTGTCCAAACAATCAGAGTAGCTCTTTATATTTCCTATTTCTACTTTTAATGAAAGCAAAGATCAAGTGCGTTGGAACATGGCAATGAGCATATAGGAAGGTCCAGAATCATCGGAACTGAGAAGCCGCTTGGAGCACGCAGACGGCGGTTGTCGAGTGGGCGTGAACACCAGGCACTTCATCAGCTCATTGTAACCAAGCCTTCGCTTCAGAATAGAGCATAGCTCACTGATCAAAGAAAATATTTGTTAGAATTTAAAATAACAATATCAGAAAATTATAGACGAGGCTAGCACGTATGTAATGCATAAAATTTTCTATCAGACATATTTCATAAAAAATATTGTTATTAAGTTTTGAACCCAATGCTAATGTGTACATATGACAAGTATATGCTGCTAGATTTTTCATATTTGTTTCCCAAGGTATGAATTGATCACGAAAAACTGTCTCACGGTAGAAGCATCTTCTATGTACACATACAAGATCAAACACCAAATTATGAAGAGATACAAGATACACACCTATTATTTGACGTGAAACTGAATAGAGCCTCCTAACCGGTGAAGAGTTGCGGGAACTTCATGGGGGTACGACTGCCTCCTGCCATCAGTAAGAAAATTATTTTACAACTTTGCAGCTCGCCATGGACTGATACAGTCAAGGAGGACTCTCCAACAGGACGACGAGAACCAGCCCTAGTAGCAAAGGTAGGCTGAGGATCATGAACAACCTTGGTGTGCTTCTCGGGAGGCCTCATCATAGGAACATCAGGAGACATACCACGAAGAGAAATGGTAAGCAACTCATGTTCCACATGCTTGCCAGCCATCACACCGGAAGGCACAACCTTGTTGAGCAGCTTTTGCACATACATGCAGAAAGTGGGAGTCATCTTGTCCAAAGCAGCCCACCGTAGCTCGCAGTACACAAAGTCACATCCATCAATCTTCCTCAACCTGTCAGGGTGACAATAGTACAAGAGATTGGCAAAGAAACCATGGCAGGTTGTAGTATCTCCAACTCGGGGAACAAGCGACTGGCGGAAGATGCTGACCAAAGTGTGATAGTAGAAGTACATGCCAATGATGCATGGAGGAGCCCACTCAGAATCCTTGGGATAGCAGAAAGCAAGAGTTTCTGCAGGCTTGATCTTCTTGCTATGAATGCAAAAACCACCTGGCTTGCCAGAATAGCCCATAACTTCAACCAGATCTGCATAGGTGGCATGAAACCGCCGCGTGCCAGTCATCCAAGTCATAGTGCGATCATCATCATCATGAAAATAGACTGTGCAGAAGAACTAACGGATATACTCAGGATAGTAGTCCTCCTTGAGACACACAAGGTCAAACAGATCCATCTTCTTCAAGGCATCATCAACAAAATGATAACTGAGGCAGCATACATGTTGAACCAGTCCACATTGAAAGCAAGAATGTTACCGTAGGAGGTGACACTGAACTGAGTGTAAATGTGATCCCACATCAAGGCTTGAGTCTCAGTCCAAAACTTCTTGTTAGTGCCAGGATAAGTGCGAAACTTGAAGCGATAGAGATTCTGCTTGCGAAGGTCCCGGTACATAGCAATCTCCATATTCTTCAGGATTTGAGTAGGCACATCTTCCTTGTCATCCTGCATGGCAGGTTTCATGCCCCTAATGGCCTTGCTTTTGATGCGACCAGAACGATCGCTACCCTCTTCCTCATGTTGCACAGACTGACTGGCTCAACGATCCCTCTTGCCCCTACCAGTTTCCTCAGCCACATACTCATCGCTCACATAGTCATCATCATTTGCACCTGTGAAAAAGAGAGATAGGTTGGGGAGCACAAGGATAAGTACACATGCCAAACGCGAAAAAAGGAGGAAAAACTTGGATTTGGGCAAGTGCATGGTAGAAGATGAGACATTGCAGAGAAGTTTGGTGCCAGGGTCGGTTGGACCGGCTCTAGTACCGGGTGGTCTGGTGTCAGCACCGGAAAACCGGACTCAAACTAGACGACTCGGTGTCAGGGCCGGTTCAACCGAGCCAGAAACCGAACCAGTCGAGGAGGACCCAAAACGGAGCTTTTCAATGTAAGATTTTTACCCATGACTCAAAACTTGCACAAATACAAACTTCTCAAGAGGTGTTGGCCATGGTTTGACGTGGTTGGCATACACAGACAAAGGTAGAAACCCTAACTTAGCAAATCCATCAAAATGTGTAGCAAAACATGGGGATTTGACAAGTAAAAGGGAGAGGATCAAGGGATTACCCAAGGACATGGATTCCCGTGGAGGAAAGCCCCAAAAGCCCTTGAGGAAGAAGATCACAAAATGCTCCCAAACGACCATGAAATGGAGAGATTCCTTCGGTGGAGAGCCTCCAAAGGTCCTTCTCCGTGATTTGGTGGCCCGATCTATGAATCCTAGGGGTGGAAACACCCTAGGAGAGGGGAGAGGTGGGAGGGGCGGCAATGGAGAGAGAGAGGGTCGGGGGGAAGTGAAAAGGTAACTTGTGAAGGGGTGGGGGCAGCCAGGGAAGAAGAAGGGGATTTTTTTAGATCCCGGTGTGGGAGCCGGTTCAACCAAGATGCAAACCGGACCAGTCAGTATACATGCCGGTCAACCGAACTTAAAACCGAATTTGCAATTTTGGGTCGTGAGGAAGATTGTTTGCAGCCCGGTCAACCGGCTCCACAACCGGAGCACTCGGTTGGAAACCGAACTTCGTTCAGTAGACTTCTGTGTGCAGGTTCGGATAGACTCGGTTGACACCGGGCTGGAAATCGGACAGTCCGGTCCTGGGGCCGGTTGGACCGGGCCAAAAACCGAAAATCCCAAAAACTTCAATTTTTTTTGTGGAAAATAGAATTTTTTCAAGAATTGCATGTGCATGTAGTGGAATATAGTAGACTCCAAAAGGGTAGAGGATGCAGGTGATCTAGGCATGCCTATTGGAGAAGAACCAAATCAACACACTCAAAAGCAACAATAGGCATGATTCGAAAATAGCAAGAGCCACAAGAGACCAAAGATTGGCGGGGGATTTCTCCCCTATGTTTAAGCACACATGTCATGGCGCCTCAAAGATAGATGCTTGGACCCATATCATGACATGAGATCAATTAATATCGCACACATAGGTATACATCAAACCAAGACATGGTAAGAGAACTATCCCTATATGTGCTGCGTGACTAGGCTACATAGCAAGTTAAGAGTAGGAATATAATGCAAGAAGTGAATCAATCCAAGTTTTTAGGATCTTGAATACCGAGTTCTCGCCTCAACATGACAAAATGGGTTTCATCCAAAGGCTTCGTGAAAATGTCCGCCAATTGGAACATCGTTCTCACATGAGTGAGATTGATGTCACCATTTGCGACATGGTCACGTAGGAAGTGGTGACGGATGTCAATATGCTTGGTGCGACAATGTTGGACGAGGTTATTGGCGATATTTATTGCGCTTTCATTGTCACATAGAAGAGGCACCGTACCAAGATACACACCATAGTCTTTCAAGGTTTGCCTCATCCATAACAATTGAGCGCAACAAGATGCCGTGGAAATGTATTCGGCTTTGGTGGTGGACAGGGCGGTGGAGTTTTGTTTCTTGGATGACCAACTCACCAACGACTGGCCAAGGAATTGGCAAGCTCCAGAGGTCGACTTCCGGTCAACCTTATCACCAGCCCAATCGGAATCCAAATAGCCAACAAGCTCAAAGGTTGACCCCTTTGGATACCAAAGCCCGAGAGTAGGAGTGAGAACAAGGTACCTAAAAATCCGTTTGACCAATATCAAGTGGCACTCCTTGGGAGCGGATTGAAAACGAGCACACATTCCAACACTTAACATGATATCCGGCCTAGAAGCACAAATGTAGAGCAAGGAGCCAATCATGGAGCGATATACCTTTTGGTCCACATCCTTCTCACCTTCTCCAAGGCCAAGTTGCCCATTGAGTGGCATGGGAGTCTTCATGGGGTTGGCATTGGTCATCTCAAATTTTGCAAACATGTCCTTCACGTACTTCTCTTGGGAGATGAAGGTGCCTTAAGCAAGTTGCTTCACAATGAAGCCTAAGAAGTACTTCAACTCCCCCATCATGGACATCCTAAATTTCTGGGTCATCAACTCGGCAAAAGATTTGTTATGAGATTAGTTAGCTCCACCAAAGATAATATCATCAACATAAATTTGAACAATAAATAAGCCACCCCCTTTAACCCGTTCGGTGAAAAGGGTGGAATTGACTTTACCCACGCTAAAACCGTCCATGAGTAAGAAATCCCTAAGGTGATCATACCAAGCACGAGGAGCTTGCTTTAGTCCGTAGAGCGCCTTATGGAGTAGATACACATGGTTGGGAAAACGTGTGTTTTCGAAACCCGGGGGTTGAGATACATATGCAACTTCTTCCAAGGGACCATTAAGAAATGGACTTTTCACATCCATTTGATAAAGCTTAAAGTTATGAAAAGATGCATATGCAAGCAAGAGGAAAATAGCTTCAAGGCGAGCAACGGGCACAAAGGTGTCCTCATAGTCAATACCCTCTATTTGGGCGTACCCTTGCGCCACTAACCTTGCTTTGTTCCTTGTGACGGTTCCATTCTCATCTTGCTTGTTCTTGAATACCCACTTGGTCCCAATGACATTGATGCGATGATCTTTAGGTCTCTCCACAAGATACCAAACTTCATTGCGGGTGAAACACTCGAGTTCTTCTTGCATGGCAATGACCCAATCCGGATCTTCTAGAGCTTCATGGACCTTGAGTGGCTCGAAGTTGGACACAAATGCATGATGGCCAGAAAAGGTAGTGAGCTGCTTTTTCTTGTTGCAAGTCTCAATTCCTATTGATATGCTTCCAAGTATATTATTGACTTGGAGTCCACTTGCAATAGAGGCGGACTTGATCTTCTGGATAGTCCCGTCATGCCATCCTTCATTGGACCTTGATCATTGACCACATCTTGAGCTTGACCTTGATTTTGGGGAACTAGTACGTCTTCTTGGTCTTGCTCAACAGGTTGAGGGCTTGGTTCTTGTTCTTAGGTTTGCGAGAGTTGTTCGTCATGAGGTGCACTTGATGGTTCAACTTGAGTAGAGCTAGGCTCTTCTTGAGTTGTGCTTGATCCTCCCCCATCAACATCTTGACCATGAGTATGATGTTCGGTGGGCAAGATAGCCCAATTCCCATCAACTTGATGACTTGAGAGGAATCTCCATCACCCACAACATGTGGAACAACTTGCCCCCCTTGGAGACCATTATCTTCCAAAAACTCCACGTCACAAGATACTTCAACACAACCATTGGCTTTGTTGTAGTATCTATAGGTGTGAGAGTTTCCCGCATAACCAACAAAAATACCCTCGATAGTTCTAGATTCGAATTTACCGAGTTTTTCTTTATTGTTCTTGATGAGGCACTTGCACCCAAAGATTCAGAAGTAGTTGACATTGGGCTTGTTCTTTGTGAGAATCTCGTACGAAGTCATGTCAAAGGGAGCACGGAGGAAGAGCCGATTAGAGTAGTGAACCGTGGTGGCGATGGCTTCTCCCCAAAAGTTGTGGGGTGACTTGGATTCAATCAACATTGTTCTCGCCATCTCAATGATAGTCCGGTTCTTCCTTTCAACAACACCATTTTGTTGAGGGGTATATGGAGCCGAGAATTCATGCTTGATCCCCTCATCTTGAACAAACTCTTGCATGGTGTAATTCTTGAATTCGGTGCCATTGTCGGTCCTAATGGTCTTGATCTTCACTTCATGAATGCGTTGAGATTGCTTGACAAAGATCATGAAGTACTTGTAGGTCTCATCCTTTGACTTGAGAAGGAATACCCAAGTGTATCTTGAGTAATCATCAATGATGACAAGACCATACTTTCTTACACCAAGAGTATCATATGTTGATGGCCCGAAGAGATCCAAATGGAGAAGCTCCACTGGTCTTGACGTGGCCACCTTGGATATTGATGGATGACTCCTTCCATGTTGCTTTCCTGAAATGCAAGCACTACACACACAATCTTTCTCAAAGGACACACTGGTTAGTCTAACAATATTCTCACCCTTTAGGAGTTGTTTAAGATTTCTCATGTTGACATGGCCAAGGCGGCGATGCCAAATCCATCCCTCGTCAACCTTAGCCATTAGACATGTAGGAAGGGATTGACTCTCTTGCGAGAGGTCGACCACATAAAGGGCGTCTTCCACATATCCAACAAGGACCAACTTGAGATTATCACTCCTAAAGACTTACACAAGTTTTAGAAAAATAGGAATCATAACCGGCATCTGCAAGATGTTTTATTGAAAGCAAGTTGTAGCCATGGTTCTCAACAAGCATGGCGGTCTCTAGGGACAAAGCCTTGGAGACCACCAACTTGCCATAACCTAGTACCTTTCCTTTAGAGTTGTCTCCAAAAGTGATGCTTGACGTTGATTTAACATCATGAATAAATTGGTCAAGCGCACTTCTACCTCCGGTCATATGATTGGTGCATCCACTATCAAACACCCATTTTGGTCCACCGGAGGCATACCCCTACAAAATCAATTCTTTGATTTTGGAACCCATTGAGTAATGGGTCCCCTAGCATTAGCAACAAGATCCTTTGGTACCCAAATTGAGTACCACCTATAAGCATAACCATTGCGAGGGCCAACATATCTGGCATACACATCTCCTTGGGTGCCCTTACATAGCACATAGGATGGATTGGATTTTCCCGCAAACTTGTGGTTGGGTTGCCCCTAGTGGCTCCCCCATCCACAACATTCTTCTTTACTTGGTCAACCACCTTGTTCCCTTCACGCACAAAGTTGATCTTCTTAGGTGGGTTGGCACCATTCTTGTCATTCTTGGGGTCAAACCCTATACCTTGCTTTGGAGTTCTCACCGTTTGGCGAGCAAGAATCTCATCAAGAATCTTGCCCTTGGTGGTAGGTTTGTGACGCTCCATCTCAAGTTGTTCGTTCAACTTATTATTCTCCTTAAGGAGACTAGCTTGATCCAAGGAAGGGTTAGAATCACAAGTAATATTCTCAACAATAATAGGATCCTTCAATGTACCAAGAGCCTTTTCATAGGACACTCAAAGTTGATCATGATTCTCCCCAAGTTTTACGAGCTCATGCTTGACAAGAAAATTAGCTTTCTCAAGGTTATAAAGGTCATTGGTGAGAGAAGCATGAGCAACCTCAAGTTCTTTCTTTGAAGTATCAACCTCTTGGGACAAGGTGATAGCTCTATCTATGGTATCCATATCTTTTGCCTTATCTAGTTCATAGATTTCAATTCGTTCTTTAAGAAGGGAAGTAATGTCCTTTTCCTTGCTTAGCTCTTGCTCATGAAGATTGAATCTTAGTTTCTCATCATCAATATGAGACTACAAACTACCAATGGTCTCGTCACGTGAATTGACAAGGCTCATTAATTGTTTGAATCTAGCGCGAGCATTGCTAGGAAGGGACTTCATGATTTTATACATTTCTTGTACATAGTTTTCACTGAATTCATCATTGTCACTATCATTGGCACTAACATGATCATCAAGATGCTAGAGAGAGATGGAGGGGAAGAGATTACCCTGGTACTCCTTGCCATGAGGCAAGTACCAGCGACCTTGGGAGTGATGGAGTCATCGACATAGTCTTTGGTGTAATCATATGTGAAGAGTGACCTGGGTTCGGCAAAAGCCAAACCGGCCACTCCCACAACCTTCTCCTCATCTTCACTCTCTGCATCGGATAGGTACTCTTGGCCAAGAAAGCCTTTGCCATCACGCTTCTTGTTCCTCTTGTATCTCTCGTTGTTGGGGTTTAGCTTTAATCTTGGCTTGGCGCCCTCTTCATACTTGGGCTTGTCAAGTCTCTTCTCATATGGGCATTTGTCGGCAAAGTGGTCGGACTCATCACAATTGTAGCAATTCCTATTCTTCTCACTTGGCCCGGTTGAGCTTCTTCTTCTTTGAAACTTCAAGTTCTTGGTGAAGAGAGCAACTTGAGCTAGCATGTCATCAATGCCCTCACTATCACTCTCTTCATCATTTGCACCACTCTCTTGCACATACTTGGCCTTCAATGCTAGGGATTTAGAAGTCCTAATGGTGCGGTTGATCTCGTTGATCTTTTGTCCTTCATCCGCCATATTATCCGTGGCAACAAGATAAGACACTAGATCATCAGGCAAGAAGTGGCGAGCTAAATATAGAAGTTGTAAGTTCAAGGCAAGCTTCTTGTCGGAGGCAGTGATCATGGAGAGAACCTTGGACTTGATGAGATCATCATTCAAGTTGAACCCATCATCATATTTGTCACAGCCAAGACCATCAACCTTTACACGGAGGGCAACAAGTCTCTTGTATGCTTCTGCGATGGACTCACCATCGTTGTTCATGAACATGCTCATCTTCGACTTGGCAGCTTCATACTTGGACTTTCGGATAAGGGATGTTCCCTCTTGGAAAATGACAATCCTCTCCCAAATCTCCTTTGTGGTGGGGATGTTGCTAACTTGATCATAGAGAGTGCGGTGAATGGCACTCCTTATATTGTCACAAGACGTTGCATTTAGTTGACGGTCATAGTATTCTCCCAAAGTGAGATTGTTGGGATCTTGTGGATAGAAGCCCTTGCCCACAATCTCCCAAAGCTCCACACTACAGCTGCGAAGACGAGATTCCATAGAAACTTTCCAATGAGAGAAGTGAGTTCCATCATAGTGAGGTGCGGGACCCGAACCATTAATATGAGGCACGATGTTCTTTTGTTTAGGATATATATATATATACGAAAATGGATTAGGAGGCATATAGGCTTTCTTCGGGTCACTCTCACTAGAGGCCTTGTTCATGGCCTCCTTACCGGTGTCCATCAACCTCCCTTGAGGTACTACCTAAGGTCTGGCAAGCATGGCCCCCTTGCCCATCCCCGTAAAATGTCCCAGAAGAAAACTTATTCGAGCAAGGAGATCAGAATCCTCCTTCGCCTTTTCAAGGGACTGTTGACAAAGAGTTCACGGATCTCCTTGACCGAATAAGTCTTTCCCTCCTTATCATCAGAGAAAACCATCTTTTCTCTTAGGTGGTAAAGCCCTTAGAAGAGCACTAGGCTCTGATACCAATTGAAAGTGTAAGATGGTTTACCTAGAGGGGGGTGAATAGGTTTCTACAAAATTCTTTCTATTATTTTGCAAGTTTTAAGCTTTGCAGAATATAAGTGTGCCTAAATTCAAACTAGGCGAGGCAGCCTAGATGATGATACAAGATACTTCAAGCACGAAGGCTATCACAAAGTAAACAACACAAGTAAGAGAGTGGTTAAGGAATAACTGAAGCACACGGAGATGAAGATGTATTCCCGTGTTCACCACCATTGGGAAGGGGGCTACGTCACGTTGGAGAGGTGTGAGGTTCCATGAAGGATTCCTCAACGCCACAAAGGCCCACCTTCTTCTCCGAGCCTATCCCATGAAGGAATAGCTCACTTACTCGTGGTAGACTTTAAGGTAGTCTCCAAACCCTCACAAACTTTCCACAGAGCAAATTACAATCCGAATGCCTCCGAGCGACCCTAGCCGCCTAGGGTTTCCCACAAACCCAAGAGTAACAAGCTAACTCGATGAACTCAAGGGGGAATGAACTTTGGCTTGGTGGAAACGTAGATCGGGACCTCTTGCTTTCTACCAAAGGGATTTGGAATTGATTGGGTAGAATGGGAGATCCTCAAGGAAATGTGTTTCAACAATGGGGAGAGAGAGAGTTCAAGAATGAAATATGAACTGAATGCCTAACCTCCTCAAGGTCGAAGAAGAGGTATTTATACCCAAGGGAGAAATCTAGCCATTTAGAGAATTTTCCGCGAAGTCCGGTTTTAAGTTTGGTTGGACCGGCCCACACATCGGACCGCCCGGTATGCAGCCCGGTAGACCGGAATCCCAACCCGGAAAGTCACTATGCGCGACTCCGGATAGACTCGGTATAACAAACCGAGCATCCTGATTTGGGTTCGGTTTTCTGGCGCTGGTACCAGACCACTCGGTATGGGAGCCGGTTCAACCGTCCTGTACACCGAACTTGGCAGAGATGCTATGAAAAGTAGATTTCTCTCTCCTCTCTCTTTGGTGATGGAACAAGTGGGTGTATGGGATGTGTATACGGCTTAGGAATTCATCCCCAACAACCTCATCGAGACAACCTCTCTTAATAGTGCGGAGTTCCTAAAGACTCAAGATACATATAAAGGCAAAACTCTGGCACACCTCTTCGTTATCGAAATGGGGGGGGGGGGGGGGGGTCTCCGATGATCTTCCAACACACCAGCGGACTAAAACCTGTTGAAGACACTAGTAGGTAGCATTAGTCCGCTCTAACTATGGTGTCATTGTCAACCAAAAACAGTAGAGGGTAAACTACCCTTTCAAAGATCATCAAGGGTAGTACCAGGATTGGCGTTGACGGAGGACACGAGGTTGTTGTAGCTGGCATCGACGCTGTTGAGGATGTATCCCACCATCTCGTCTTCTTCCATGGGTTTTCCCGCGACGGCAAGTTCAGAACCGAAGCTCTTCATATTTGCAAAGAATTGTGCCGCAGACAGGTCGTGCTTCTTGGTGCTGTTCAACGACCCCCGTAGGTGATTGATCTTCGTGCGGGAGTGGGAGGAGAACATGCTGGTGAGGGTAGACCACACCTCAGTAGCGGTGTCGATTCAGACGACGTGGGGTATGATCTCCTGGGACAGGGAGTTCACGAGGAACCCGAGCATCATTTGATCTTGAGACAACCATGTCGTGTAGGCAGGATTAGGGATGATGGTCTTCTTGTTGTTGGCGTCTTCAACCTCCAAGGTCTTCACTGGCGCGACGTCGGTACCATCGAGCAAGCCGAGGACCTGATCACCACGAAGGGGAGGTAGGACAAGGGTCTTCCAGAAGAGGAAATTTGCCCGAGTAAGTTTTTGGGAGGGTGGTGATCCCAGCACGGTGGAGAGCACGAATGACATGATACCATGGCCACCAGGGGGATTGTGTCTTGGATTTCTTGGGCTTGTTTTGATCTTGTCGTGGTTTTGGGGTTGTGGGAGAGCAACATCGGCAAAGGGATACGACAGCGGCAGACTTGGATCGTGAGGAAGCGGCGGCAGGGGGATGCAGCAGCGCAGCTTGGGTCATGGGTTTTTGGAGATCGATTTTATGGCAGCTAGGTCATTGGAAGAGCAGGCTCTGATACCATATTGATCGTACTGGTTTTTTGGGAGAAGCGGTCGTACTCGATATGAGTCGCCGTGTACGTGTTTATATGAGGCAAGAAAAGCCCTTGCCGTGGCGTTACAAAAGAGGAGATAGATCGCTACAAGTTAGGATAAAACGATCGATCTCTTTATCTCCTAAACCTTCTACCTCTATCGTAACAAAGCGTAACAGCCTTGGAGTAGTACTCCATAAGCTGCACACGTACAAAAGGATGTTACAAATATATGTCTAACAGAGACATGTTATTCGAAAGAAGGTAGATCATGTCAGGCAATCACGACGACTATAGTGCATAGAAGTTGCGAAGATATGAGTTTGAAAAAGTTAGTAACATGCTTCCCTAGTGTAGCTGTACAGTTTCTGCTTTTGTGAGATCTGAGAGACATCCATTTACTTACTCAGGTCAGGTGTACTGTCTGTTTGGTATAGCTGTTTGTTCTCTCAGATTATTTCTTGCTTTTATCTTCCTGAAGCCAACAGAGCTGTTTTAACCAATCAGTTGAGCGAGCTACAACAATCATCGTCATACCGTGGCACGTCAGAAAGTTTGACATCTGAGTCCAACTACTGGATGCTGTTTCTTTGCACAAAGACACAGCAAAATCAACAGCCTTGCACGTTGAAAACGTACTTAGAAAAGAAAAATGCAGTACGTACTACTACAGGTCTTGTTGGATCTCTTCTCGGCTGGAGCGTTGACAGGCAGCAATAACCAAGGATTTCACCCACGCGGCGTGCGCGCTGACGCCCCACGGAACATCTTTCTGGTCCGCAGGTTGGCGCGCAGGCAGACCCAGTCTTGGACGGAGTCTGGCACGGCGGCGAGAAGGCACCACAGGAGCCGGTGCCTGAGATTGGGCACGCAGAGCGGGCCGCCCTGGCCGATCCAGCGCACCGCCGCGCGCGCGTAGGCGTCGGTGGTGGGCACCAGCGCCGAGGGGTACATGATTCCCGAGAAGCCCGACAGCATCGTGGTCTCCACGAAGAAGGGCGCCTGCACGATCGAGAGAGATCATCACATGAAATGCTGGTTACAGTTACTATACAACACCGGTAGGACTGCTACCATGAAGTGATTCGGGACAGTGTGTGTGTTTAGGGTGACCATAACCTTGTTACATACTCCTAGGGTTCTCCAGAGAAAAAAAGACAGTGTGTGGATTATTGTACTGGGCGAGACCGTCCGAACCGGTCCGCGCGAACACGAGGATGGGGTGCACGACTGAAATGGACTGACGAGTAATACTGCGGCCGGCCCCATCATCATGATTTAGTGGTTGCAGCTGCTCCTTGAGGAGTACCAAGTGCACTTGCAGTGTCATACGCATGTGCAGAGTGATTATGCAACCGACGGCACTCGGCATTACTGCGGCCAGCCACATGCATGAACTTGAGAAAGAATTATTTTTTGTTCAAGTTCAGAGCTAGGGTCGGTATTTTTTTTTTGATGCCAAGGCAGCGATCGAGATATTGGTACTACTTACATGGCATTGCACATCTATCCCTTTGCTTTTGTACTCCACGTACAGGCTCCTGGACAACTGAGCAACGTACCTGCATGCTCACTCGAAATTAGTACTAACAATGCGCCGAAAACGCTTACATCATGAGCAGCTAGCTAAGCTAGCGCGCGGTTTGTTGGAAACTCATCAGATCGACGCTGCCCCTGCATTTGGTTTGAAAAAGGGGGAACTGAACCGTGTACTCCATCGCATCGACGAGAGACACTACGACACGTACCTTTTGGTTGCGGTGTACATGGTGTGAAGGGGGAAGGAGGGGATTGCCTCGGACGACGCCGACCCCATGTTCACGACGGCGCCCCGGCCCCGCTCCACCATCCCCGGCAGCACCGCGGCGGTCACCTCCGTCACTGCCCACAGGTTCACGCGGATCATCCTCACCCACGCCTCCACGTCGTCTACCTCGTGGAGGAACACCGCGCCAGGCTTCGCAACCCCGGCGTTGTTCACCAAAACCCCCACGTCCAGCCACTTGACAGCTTGCCGGAACCGCCGCAGCGCCTCGTCACCTTGAGGCGTGGAGACGAGCGAGAGGTCCAACACCACGGCCATGGTCTTCACGGCGCCGTGGCGAGACCTGATCGTCTCCGAGACTTCCTCCAGATTCGCGGCGTCGAGGTCGACGAGAACGAGGTTCAGGCCCCCGCGTGCCAGCTCCAGGGCCACGGACCGCCCGATGCCGGACGTCGGACCGGTCACCACGGCCCACGCGCCGTACCGCCGCCGGAGATCCTTTCGCCGGCCAAGGCACAGCGTCAGGTGGACAAGGAGGCGGGACGTCAACACCGCCACGCAGAGGCCGCCCAGGAAGGCCAGCCAGATGAACCATGCCGGCGCTTGCTGGAGTTGGTACGCTGCCATTATTGGAGACATCTCTTCTGTTCAGCATCCTTCACACTATCTACACTACACGGCGTTGCTGCCAGCATATGTTATAGGAGTAGTACTGTACGTACCTACTCCTACGGTGTGTAACTAACTACACGACACGCCAACTAGAAACCTTCAATTTTGTTCCAAACATAAGAAACCAGATCATCGGTTTCTCTTTTGCCGCGGGACACGGCTCACTGTACAGTACTCCTCGAAATAGTCTTTCGCCCCGCTATATTAATAGAGAGTGCCTAGATTTCAGATGCCTGAGAACTTCTTATGTTTAAGTCACCTCATAAGATTTGTATTATTTCTCAGTTGCAATCTAGTTGCAACTCATTAAATTCTCAGTTACACCCTAGTTACAACTCATGTGTAACTTCTATTTTGCACGAATCACGAGGTAAATCGAACGGTGAAAGAGGCGACTGAGACCTAAGAAGTTCTCAGGCGCCTGAGAACTAGCAAAACCGATATTAATATAGCCAACCACCGATACAAGAAGGATAACACCGCTGGGGCAAAACAACACGCTCTGAGCCCAAAAGAAACAAGAAGGAAAGACAGAGAAAACAACGCCGAGAAAGGCGGTTCGACGAAAAAAGAGATGATGCTCCACCGCTGCTAGTTATCATGTGATAGAATCATCTCATACATACCATGATAAGATAAAATTCCACTATCCATACCTGATTAATGTAATCCTCATGCGAGACCTTGGAATTGTTTTCTTCAGTATCATCATCAAAGTCCATCTACAAATTAAAAAATCTAATGTTGTTGGATGTTGGAAGCCAACAAAAAATAAAACATGATATGCCACTCACATTAACATCTTCCCTTTTGTTCCTATTCTTCGACAAATCTCCTGATAAGAATTTTCATCCTCTGACCAATCATCAATCTCGTATTTTATCATCACCTCATCTCCAAACTCCATATCTTCCTCAATTTTACTTAGCCTCCTGTCCGCCATTTCCTACAACAATTAATAAGTATCGTCAACAGTAGAATCAATTAATAAATACAAGAAAGTTTGCCAAAGTGAGCTCCGGTTTACCAAAGTTGAGTAAACTACACCCACCGAAGGTTTTCAAATCGCACACACAACTGACGCCAAAAACCTATCATCACCGATGGATCATCCCCTCCTTCGGAGCGGTCGCCGGAAATATGGTACGTGAACCCTAACAAAGCAAACAACCACCACCGAGGGCATTCAAATCATGCACACAACCGACGCCAACACCTACGAGCACCGATGGATCATCCCCGCCTTCGGAGCGGCCGTCGGCGATATGATACGTGAAGAAACCACTAGCCCCAAGTTTAATCACTATGGAATGTGAGAAGCAGCACTACTGGAACAAGATCCGTGCTAACCTGCGCCATCGGGTATATAGGTCAGCAACCAACGACGGCACTACTGGAAATCGGCGGCACTTCGATTTGAGGGGAGATCACGGGGAGAGGTAGGTTGCAGTACTTGGGAGCGCTGGAGGTTCACGCTGGTACAACTATTAGACGAGATCGCGGTGACGAGATTGCCGACAAGAGAACAACTAAGGTGAAGGCACCGCGTGAATGATGGAGCTCGCGTCGGCAGGTGGGACCTGGTCGTTGGGTCATGCATGGTTTTTTTTCGGCGGACGGTCCTGTACCGTCATCGTATCTTACGGTATGAGTACACATGGATATAATGGGTTATAGAGGGGCTTGGATATGGGCTAGGGCAGGCCAGAGAAAAAACTGGCGGGGGCAGGAATAACCCTTCGAATTCGACTTAAGGGGGAGCACCGAAGTATCCCTCCTGCTTAAAGCACACCTATTGAGAATCATACAATCCCAAAATTCTCCCACCTGTTAGGCACATAAGCATTTAATTTTATAGAAAGAGCCGATCAAAAAATTAGTGAGAGCCAAATTAGTCTAAATAAGAGAACACCTAGATCCTAGAGATTTTGCTATATGTATCCTTTAAAACCGGGACGGAGAGAGTAGTATTGTATTATGTAATTAGTAGCAGGTATCGAGCGCGGGTACTTGACGCAGATATATCAAGTTCACATCGATCATACTGTATGTGCGCATTATTTATGACTACTTTTTAACTCTGTAATTTGACCTGTGTAGTTAGCGCGTGGCCAGAGAGCTACAAGAGCGACACTGTTGCAATGTAATTTACTTGAGTAGTTTTTCTGGACATTCTTTTTTTAGGTAAAGTATTTAAGTGCAAGTGTTAACGTGGCTCACAATCCCATATGCGTAAATTCAGTTTGATCGGTGCAACAACCTGTAGGTCCATTGTGTGCTAGAATGTACAGTATGTGACTATATAAAGCTCCTAGCTAGCTAGGGATGGATCTATAGGAGCAAGAAAATTACAATGCAACGGAGGTGAGCTCAGAAACGGTAGAGACGCTTTCAAGACGGAAACAACACCACTAAAACAACACCAATAGTCGAAACGGTAGAGACGCCTTCAAGACGAAAACAATGCACAATCGCTACCGTCACCCAATCAAAGATCATAGGTTTCACCTTGGAGAAATATTCTCGCTCACAAAACAATGCCTTTAACAAGACCATTTTCAGGCACAACCAATTAAGGTCAGACATTGAATTTTCACCCTGCAAGATAGGACTATGATGTCCTTCTGTGTTATCGCCCCCACAAACAGTCATTGCTACGAGTCATAGATCACGCAAACAGTTCCTCATCACCACAAAGACTCAAATCACCATCACTAGCCCTCATGTTCATGCTTTCATGATATTCTCCGCATCTGACTTCACCATGGATCGTCTAAGATATGACACATGATGGTAATAGGTAGCAGAGCTTCGCAATGCTTCCTCTGGAACCAAACAGCCATAAAACAATATGGGTACGCATGAACGAATACCTTCTGATCCAGTAATCTCCAGGCATGAGACGCCCATGGGAGTTCACCGGGGAGCCTTCCGAAACTTGCCCCTCTAGGCCAGAACAACGAGGGCGGACATCAAGCATATATTCGTCTTCGCGCGGAAGAACCTGTAGGACCACCTCTATTATTGGTGTTTATGCAGCGGTCCCTACACCGTCATTTGGCTTCCGACGATCGGAACTTGTAGATCGAGCCCGAATCCGCAACATCCCAATTAGCAACGCCATCACCTGGGGTGGACTAGCCTCCTCTATGGCCACGTCGCCGCAACAGGCCTGCATCCGGGTCCAATCCACCTGCCTCCTCGCCTCCCAGCCGCGAATCAGTGAACCCCCCGCATCGACAGCACCGCCGCCCCTATCCCAACTGTCCCGCACAATGGAAGGCCGATAAGGCATACGAAGGGGGATGACCACCACCTTCGGAGGCGAAGAGTGGCTGCCACCGCCAGCTCCACGGTGACAGCGGCCGAAGAAAACCTCCGAAGAGAGTTTTGTAGGTTTAGGGTCGGCGCCTCCAGAGTCGCCCTCGCGTGGATGACCTAGGAGGTGGAGGGGGAGGGGCGATGGTGGGGAGGTCCGGCCAATGGTGCCCTGGAGGCTAGGGTTGGATTCGGGAGCCTCGCCACCTATTTTCGTCCGTCCCATAACCCCAGGATCTCGTGTTGTATCCAAAATTTGGGGGAGGGGGGGGGGGGGCGTGGGGGAATTTCACTTCCCAGTGTTTGCACCAACTAAGGATGTACACAACCTTTTAAGCATGAGTACCATGATTTTTAAACTTGGTAAATACCAAACATGATTCTTAAGATAAATTGCAAGAGTACAAGGAGAGCCTGGTCCTCAAGTATAAATAGGAACCCTAATTCGTGTCCGTGAGGATTTGAACTATACTCACTTCCCCAAAATTGGGGGAGAATTTCATTTCCTAGCCTCTGTACCAACTAAGGATACAGACAACCATTTAAGCAAGAGTACCATGATTTCTAAACTTAGTAAATACCAAGAATTGGTCTTCGGGATAAATTGCATGAGTATCAGGAGAGTCTGGTCCTCAAGTATAAATAGGAACCTTAATTCACGTGTATGGCAATTTGACCTCAGGTGTTGGATTTGTACATCCACTCCCCCAACCTTAATTCAACGTCTATGATGACACTGTTGCAATGTAACTTATTTGAGTAGTTTTTCTGGACATTCTTTTTTTAGGTAAAGTATTTAAGTGCAAGCGTTAACGTGGCTCACAATCTTATATGCGTACATTCAGTTTGATCGGTGCAACAACCTCTAGGTCCATTGTGTGCTACAAATGTATGTGACTATATAAAGCTCCTAGCTAGATAGGGATGGATCTATAGGAGCAAGAAAATTACAATGCAACGGAGGTGAGCTCAGCTGGGCTGAGGGAAAGAACAATGCAGAATGTAGACATGGGTGTGGGAGGTGTCGGCAAAATGTTGGTCACTCATCGGTTCTGGTAGGCTTGAAAACATAGAGGTCAATCTGGTCAATGGCTGAACGGAGCCTTTCATATGCGGAAATCCCTGCGTTGAGCCTTTTTAGACCTAAAAGTGAATCTTTCGTGACTGGTGTGCACAACACATGTCAGAGGTGTCGTGCCAAGGCTCTCTTCAAGCCATTCCAGCTTCGCTCCCCTCCCGAGCTATCGATATTCCTCGCCTCGTGACGTTTTCTTTGGTACACATTCATTCAGTTCTAACCGACCATTTGGCACACATTCATTGAGGCCTCAGCTCACTCCCGGACATTCTGTAGGACACACTGGCCAAACCACGATAAGTTTCTCCAATTCTGTCCGTATTGTGAACCAGCCCTGACTCTAAGGGCGCGTGATGCCCCTTGCAAGCAGATCAAGCACACATGGCGTCACAACCTAGGGAGCGGATGATGCGTAGCAAGGTTTATTTGTGAGACATAATTGTACAATGTAATCCCATCATTATAATCATGTGTCATTTTTTCCCCTTCTACTACTATATGAACACCCACTAGTACAAACTCTTTACTTAGTGACGGTGCCTAGAGGCGATTTATACTCCTAAAATAGCCGGCTGTGTTCAGCGATCTCAGGCGGTCGTTATATTCTGATCTTCTCTAACAGAAGCCTCGTACGGTTAGGAATTAACACCGTTTCTAGTACTACTTCCTCCTCAGTCGGCCATTAAAGAAAAACGCCTCTAAAAAACCTGAGACAAAGACAAATAGTGGCCGTCTCACTAGAAAGTTGAACCATATCCGTTCAAAAATATCAATCGCCTCGAGGGGCCTACTGAGATGGACCTTTATATCGCCCATCTTAAAAACTGGCTTGCTGTACGTTTTGGAGGTAACATGCGTGTGAATATGTTGTTAAATACAATTAGAAAGTGGAGATCATGCATGAGTCCAGCACTCACGCGTCCACACCCGCATGTCCACTCGAGGGAAACCAACTGTCCTCGCATATATAAACTCGCTCATCCCTCATCGTATCTTTCAGGAGCATCTCCTCCCAATCTATCTAGTTAGAAAACCTTAATATGCTCCTTCCATTGCACCACCCTCCCCTAGTTGTGCCATGAAGCATACCCGTGGAGACAAGCCGGAGGTGGAGCTAGTTAAAGGCACAGTAGCAGATGGCTCGGTTGTCGTCGATGTGGCGGCGGGTCGGCCGGCTTCTCCGGGCAATACACACGCCGCTCGTGGCCGCTGCTTCGAATTACGTCTAGCTAGTCGCCATCGCCGTCGAGCACTAGGTGAACGACAAGGTCGTGGTGCCAGCGGCAGATCTGGATGAGGGGCATGCAGGCGGAAGCGGCTTCTTCGACCCGGCAGAAGACGAGAACTATGCCCACATCATCATCGACCCCGTCCTTGAAGCAATCAAGGAGAAGGATGAGTTCGAGGAGGAGGAGGTCTCTGATGATGCATCCGAGGTACTACTTTGCTTCTCTATTCGAAGTCGCAAATTTCACTGTTCATATGTAGGGTTTCTTTTGCTCTGCCACCTTCTTGCTATACATATTATAATCTACTGTTCAAATGATCGATTGTTTTGCAGATTTGATTAGATCTGTTGATCGACCATCTAGTAATTTTTCATTTGGTTGTTTTTGTTTATATGGTTCTTCTTGTGCTGTAGATTTAATTGATTTGTAATATATTTGATTTTAGGGGTTTTAGGGATTGCTATTACTGCAGTGTTGATTTTGATACACACCATGCATATATGTATTACATAGTGTATATATTACATTTCAATTTGTTACTGTGTCCAATGGTTCAAATTTGCTAAAAAAAGTGCAAACACTACAAGATTTTGATTGATTCATGACGTTTTTTTCCTAACGTTTTTAAGGTGCGTCATGGATTCTTTCCGTCCTGATCTAGACGACCAGAGCCTAACTGAGGCCTCAAAAGCCCATTTTTAAGGATAAAACGGGCAATTTTTATAGAAAACATCGAGGAACCCTCCCACCGCGCGATTTCCCGCTGCGTTTTCGTCCTGCCACGCGAGACCAAAATTTTCTAAGTCACCCCCACATCTCTCATGAACCCCTATCTCTATCTTCATCACAGGCCGCCTCCCCTCATTCTTCTCCTAGATTGACCCACCACGCCGCCACCACCTCCTCCTCCTCCCACCACCTCCGACCACTGTCCTTCCTCTATAGTTCCTCTGATCCTCTCCGTCCTTGTTCTTCTCCCACCCAAGGGCCTCCCCGTCCACCCCACCCCCTGTTCTACAGCCTGGGCCAAGAGGCGATGATGACTCGTTTCCTGCATCACACAACAAGGTTATTGCAGTACTCATAGCGGCAACTATTTATTAGAAAGATCTGTAGGGGTTCGTAGCATGGAAAACAAAAATTTTCTACCGCATGCAAACAAACAAGCCAAGATCTATCTACTAGATTGTAGCAACGAGTCGATAGAGGAACTCACCCTCGAAGATTCCAAAGCGGTTAACGAGAGCAGATTCTCGTGGGTGATGTAGTCGTACTCTTTCCGATCTCAAGATCGCGTAGACGATCCTTCCGGCGCCGCGTTCCGGCAGCGCTCCCGCAGTCGGTCACACGTTCGGTACTCGACGAAGACCTTCCTCTCCCTTGTTCCAGCAGGCAGCGGAGGTTGTAGCACTCTCCTCGCGATTCCGGCAGCACAACGGCGTGGTACCGGAAGTAGAGGGGAGATCTCGCAGGGCTTCGCCTTAAGCCGGTGCGAGTATGGTGGAGCTTATGAGAGAGGCTATTAGTGGTCTAGTAATTAGACACACCAATTAGAAGGCTCTAAACCAATTAGAAGGCTCTAAACCGCTGGCTAAAGCAATTAGAAGCTCTAAACCAAAACGGCTCTAAACCGGAGATTAGAGGTGGAAACTTGTGTGTACTAGGAGGGAGCCTTGCCCCTCCTTATATAGGTGGGAGGGCTGGCCGGCCAAGGGGAGGAGAGTCCCTCCCCAAGTCGGCTTGGTGGGGCGCCGGCCAAGGGAGGAACCCTCCTCCAATTCGGCCTCCACCAATCCTCCTCTCTTCCCACTTCCCAAAATTGCCGTTTGACTTTCAAACTAGCCGTTTGACTTTTCAATTTAGGATTTAAATAAACCCTTTATTTTGGACAGCAAGAACACCTAGTACATGATGCAATCATTCCAACTTACAATGACACATTCATGTACCCTTCCCCCTCCGGAGTGCCGGACATTCGGGGACTTTCTAGAATGTTCCCGATGAAAACACCGGAACCATTCCCCAACTCCGAAACGGGACTTTCCTTATATGAATCTTATTCTCCGGACCATTCCGGATCTCCTCGTGATATCCCGGATCCCATCCGAGACTCCGAACAACATTCGGTCTCTTTCTCATCATTCCATAACTACTCAAACAACGTCGAATCCTTAAGTGTGTCTCCCTACGGTTCGTGAATTATGCGGACATGATCGAGACACTTCTCCGATCAATAACCAATAGAGGAATCTGGAAATTCATATGGCTCCCACATATTTCTACGATTACTTTGCGATCGAATGAACCACTTACATACGATACCAATTTCCCTTTGTCTCACGATATTTTACTTATCCGAGGTTATGATCGTCGGTATCTCTGCATACCTAGTTCAACCTCGTTACTGATAAGTACTCTTTTCTCGTTCCCGTGATATGTGATCCCTTGTGACCCAGTCACATGCTTGCAAGCTAATTGGATGACATTTCACCGAGAGGGCCCAGAGAATATCTATCCGTCATATGGATGGACAAATCCCACTCTTGATCCATGTGTTTCAACCAATACTTTCCGAACACTCAATACCACCTTTATAGCCACCCTGTTACGGTGTGGTGTTTGATGACATCAAAGCATCCATCCGGTAAAGGTGATATGCATGATCTCATGGTCGAAGGAATTAGGTTACTATGTATCAGAAAACATATAGCAATTGAACTATTGAAATGACTTGATCTTTATGCTACGCTTATCTATAGGAGTATGTCCATCACATCATTCTCCTAACGATATGATCCTGTTGTTAATAACATCTCTATGTTCATGATCAGGAAACCATGATCATATATTAACCAACAAGCTAGTTTAACAAGAGGCTTTACTAGGGACTCTTATTTTAGTTTACAAATCACACAAGTATTAATGTTTCCGGTTAATACAATTATAGCATGGTATGTAAACATTTATCATAAGTGTGAAGATATGATAATAACCACTTTATTATTGCCTCTTGGGCATATCTCCAACAGTCTCCCACTTGCACTAGAGTCAATAATCTAGTTTCAAACCTTTGTGTATTCAACACCTATGGCTTTCCGGTGTTTGTATGTACACGATTGCTAGTGGTCAACTGATCTCCGGATCTGACACTTCCAGGTCCGTGTGTAATTGCATGTCTTTGCGTCTCTACGTATCACTCATTCTTAATGAGATGGCTTTGTATAGATTTGGTCCTTTGGTGAGACCTTTAGTTCTCTGGGGTTAAAACATGTTGATAATATTGTCGTACAATATATCTTCGTAGTATTATCCCGCTGTGAACTACACCTAGTTTGATAACAAACTACTTGACACAAATGCCCTCTTTAGCTGCTATTATAGCAGTCATATACTTAGCCTTTTGTTGTAGTATCTGTCACAATGTCTTAACTTTGGAACTCATCCAAATCCATTATGGAACTTACTTTCCATTATATTGTGCCACCCTTAGTTTAGATTGAGATAAACTTAATTTGCACTTTGTGACAAAACTAGTATTAATGTAGTACTTTTACAATGAACTAACCATCTATTTGTCACTTATACAAAATAATATACTCTTAGTTCTTCCAAAAGATCATAAGAATATCCTTACTATCGTCCAATGATCATCTTATGAATCATTCTGGTATATGCTCATAACATTTTAGAGCATAGGACATATCTGGATTTATACATATCACAGTATGATTGATATAAATACTCTTTGTGATTTCATACATCAAGTATCAATCTATACTTGAATCTTTGTTTCACTTACCAAATGTCAATACACTTGAATATATCATCAATATTGAACTTATTCAATCCTTTCTGTGCGACAAGAACCTTTCTTGTAGTTTCTATATTGAACTCATTCAATATCTTGTCTATGTACTTCTGGCACAACCATATTAGCATCTATTGATGCCAAATATTTGGGTTTTGCCTAAGTCTTTCATCAGGATGAAATTCTTAATATGTGTTAATAAAAGATACATCATTTCTAATCAACAATATGTCCTCCACATAATGTATTAGAAATATGTCTTAGCGCTCCCACTTAATTTCTTGCAAATGCAAGTATCTTCATCGTCTCCGATGAAATTAAACTCTTTTAACAGTTTCATCATAGTGAAGATTCCAACTCCGCTATGCTTACTTCATCCATTGAAGTTTGCATATACTTTTAGCATCCTTTGAATTAACAAAACCCTTTGGACCGTGTCATGCACACGTCCTAGGTAACCATTCTATTAGAAGAACTTGTTTTGTTTATTCTACTACCACATAACAAAATTACATGTAGTGGTTGCTACATTAATCCGTCTAGACTAAATATCGCTATGAAAGATCAAATCTTGTCATAGTCAATCTTTGAACATTGTTGTGAACTCTTTCCCAACATGTCGACTATTTCATAGATGTGAAACATCCATGTCTACTTCTTTATAGATCCAAACACAACTGTAAGGTCTTACACCTTTCTCGAGGGTCCTTCAAGTTCAAAACTTGATTTCTCGTGTATGGAACTATCACGGATTTTATGGCTTCAAGCCATTTGACGGAGTCAGGGCCCATCATCGCTTCTTTGCATGTAGTCAGTTCATTATTCTCAAATAATGATTCAACCCTCAAATCTTGGTATTTGATTGTTTACTCGACCTACTTGGTTCAATAGAAACTTAGACCTCCGTGACCACAACCTTTGAGGCACGTGAGCCATGAGCATTGTTGCTGCCTCCGGAACACTTTTCGGCGCTGCGCAACTTTGCACATATAGCTAAGGTTCTTTTAACCTTATCAAAGTTCTATTGTTCTCCCACTTAACTTTTCACGAAAATTCCTTCTTAAAGAAACTTGACGTTTTAAGCGACAAACACTTTTGTCTCCGGTGTTATGGAGGAATACTTAACAGTAATACAAAGACAGGTTTATCCGACTTTGGTTGCAAACATCTTCCTTATGCATAGCATACCAATGTTTAAGAAAGGACTACTTGGGTTTTATCCCAAACCATAACCTTATATGGTGTCATTTCAGCGGATTATGATGGAGCTCTTTTCAGTGGAAAACGGTAGTCTCTAAAGCTTTTAATCTTTAAAATATAATGGCAGTTCTATGAATTACACCTTTGATCTTACCATGTCAAACAAGGTTTTAATTACATATCTCGAATGCTCCATACTCTTATGGTGTTTCGGGAAATGCAAATCCACAGAACGATTCCTTAAATCTTAGGTATTATGCTAAACTTGTAACTCAAATATCTTCCTTTATGATCTTTATCATAAACTATTTATATTCTTATTACAATGATTTTTCACTTCATCTTGAAAGACTTTGAACTTTTCAAATGTTTCATACTTCATCCTTATTAAGTAAATATTCATATATTCACTCAAATTTTCGGAGAAAGCATATGAAGTTGAAATCCATCGCTCTTGACTACATATAATGGATTTCATACAACAATATGTACAAGTTCCAATAAGCTAGCCATTCGTTCCCTTTTGTCCTATGAACGAAGTTTTAATTATCTCTAGGAAAGTTTTACAAGCATCATTTGATCAAAATCAAAAGACTCCAAAATTCCATCCACATGGAGTTTCTTCATGTTTTCTTTCCAATATAATTTAAACGGCGATGTCACTTCCTAAGTGATCTTTCAATCAATTTGTCTTTCGACATTTTTAGCACTTGTTTTATGGATGTGATTTCTCCAACGAGATTTGTAAATCATCCATCTTTTATGGATTACGGCAATTATTTGAACAACCCTTTTGTTCTCATAATACCTGATAAAACAAATCTTGAAGGCAAGCTTTGATGTTTAACGAGCAACACAATAACCCTTTATTTGTTCTCGATGAACATCATCACATATTCTTTTGCTAGTTACTTAGGCCATTGTAGTTCATGAATTCTGTTGTTTCGTATGACGATTCACACCAACAAATCCAGTATCAAATACTTAAGAACCACATTGTTTAAGAAGCAAAGAATATAGCCATAACATGTATATCATCTATATACTTAAGCTGAACAATTCTAGTCTTTTCTTTTCTGCCACATACTTATGAGATTCTCTTTCAGTATTTCCTTTTCAGCTTGAAAGAATCTATCGACATCAATAGTGGAGTCATACATATGACACATAGTCCAAAGCGTGTATAGTTAAATACCAATGTCTTTGGACTTGCACTTTGAAGTAGATCACCATCATCCAATGTTTGGTGTGCTTTCAAATTCCTTTCTTTAGTAATCTTTTGGTGTAGTAAACACTTTACCTACATCAAATATTCATCCTTATCATGGAATTATTCATGATTAAGCTACTTTAGCTTATAACGGTGAATCGCGAGTATAATGTTGCTCTCCAAAACCTTTTGGAGGATTAAGACAACTAGTGTCTTCAACCTTTTGCAAATTCCCATCAAATACGAGAACATGACTTTTGCCATATTATACTCTATCATGTTGCAACCAAAACTTCGTTTCAGATATCACAATATCTTCCACACATCATGGTTTCTGAAAAAACTCTTTCAGATCCTAGATAACCTTGATATTAAGACAATCCTTTGAATATCAAGAATCATGGAGACAAACACGATACTCATACACTAACACTTGGAATTGTCACTCTTGATTTAATACCAATTATTAAACTTCATGGAGTAACCGGAACTTACTGAAAGTTTGCAATAGGACTTTAGATTAACACTTCAAAACAATACGATACCAGTTCGTAAAGTAACTAACCAGAATTCTATAGTTCTATCATCTTAATTATAACTAAGCGCAAGGTGGTAAACGGATGCCAATGACTACAACAACTATGCAAATTCACTTGGATTTTCTTTATGATAAATTGAGTTCTAATTAATAATTAAATTAATCTAGGTGAACTCCCACTCAAAACAACATCCCTCACATTGTTTTAGTGATCACACGAACCAAATCCACCACATCAAAACCGATCATCACGAGAGTTGATGTAGCTTCAATGGCGAACAATCAACATGTTCATCATATCTACTATATGACTCATGCTTTACCTTTCGGTGATCCGTGTTCCTGAGACCATGTCTGTACATGCTAGGCTCGTCAAGATCAAACCTTAGCTACCGCATAAGCAAATCTGACTTGCTTACGTTGTATTCACCCGCGGAATCTAACACACCCGATCATCACGTGGTGCTTCGAAACAGCAAGCTTTGGCAACGGTGCATACTAAGGGTGACCACTTTAGAACTTGAAATTTATGTGCATGAGGGATCATCTTATAATGCTACCGTCGTCTACTAAGCAATACAAGATGCATAAAGAATTAACATCACAGGCAATTCATAATATGTGATATGATATGGCCTTTCTTCTTTGTGCTTCCGATCTCCATCTTCAAGCACGAACATGATCTCCATCATCACCAGCATTGCATCAAGGTCAATGACGCTTCACCATGGTTGTCGTCCACCGGCTTCAACTATTACAACTACTTTGAATAGACACGCGGGTCTTAACATAAATTAAAGACAACCATATGGCTCCTGCCGGTTGCCAACTTACAATAAGGAACATTGCATACATCAAATATAATCACAATCATGGCCATATCACATCACTGCACACCCCTGCAAAACAAAGTTAGACGCCTCTACTTTCTTTGCATATTTTACGTGGCTTGGGGCTTTCAATAAGTGTCGTTCTAACTTACGAACAAGAACCACAACATTGATACTAGTATTGTAAATCACCCGTTGTAAATTGGATCTCCACTATGCTGGGAGAAACAGGCACCCGCAAAGCCACTTATGCAATACGAGTTGCATGTCAAGCGTGGAGCAAGTCTCATGAACGATGTCATGTAAGGTTAGCCCGGGCCGCTTCATCCCAACATGCCGCAAGATACAAAGTACACAAGAAGCAATCGACAATAAAAGCATCAACGCCCACAATGACCATTGTGTTCTACTCGTGCAACAGATCTACATATAGACACGGCTCTGATACCACTGTAGGGGTTCGTAGCATGGAAAACAAAAATTTTCTACCGCATGCAAACAAACAAGCCAAGATCTATCTACTAGATTGTAGCAACGAGTCGATAGAGGAACTCACCCTCGAAGATTCCAAAGCGGTTAACGAGAGCAGATTCTCGTGGGTGATGTAGTCGTACTCTTTCCGATCTCAAGATCGCGTAGACGATCCTTCCGGCGCCGCGTTCCGGCAGCGCTCCCGCAGTCGGTCACACGTTCGGTACTCGACGAAGACCTTCCTCTCCCTTGTTCCAGCAGGCAGCGGAGGTTGTAGCACTCTCCTCGCGATTCCGGCAGCACAACGGCGTGGTACCGGAAGTAGAGGGGAGATCTCGCAGGGCTTTGCCTTAAGCCGGTGCGAGTATGGTGGAGCTTATGAGAGAGGCTATTAGTGGTCTAGTAATTAAACACACCAATTAGAAGGCTCTAAACCAATTAGAAGGCTCTAAACCGCTGGCTAAAGCAATTAGAAGCTCTAAACCAAAACGGCTCTAAACCGGAGATTAGAGGTGGAAACTTGTGTGTACTAGGAGGGAGCCTTGCCCCTCCTTATATAGGTGGGAGGGCTGGCCGGCCAAAGGGGAGGAGAGTCCCTCCCCAAGTCGGCTTGGTGGGGCGCCGGCCAAGGGAGGAACCCTCCTCCAATTCGGCCTCCACCAATCCTCCTCTCTTCCCACTTCCCAAAATTGCCGTTTGACTTTCAAACTAGCCGTTTGACTTTTCAATTTAGGATTTAAATAAACCCTTTATTTTGGATAGCAAGAACACCTATTACATGATGCAATCATTCCAACTTACAATGACACATTCATGTACCCTTCCCCCTCCGGAGTGCCGGACATTCCGGGACCTTCTAGAATGTTCCCGATGAAAACACCGGAACCATTCCCCAACTCCGAAACGGGACTTTCCTTATATGAATCTTATTCTCCGGACCATTCCGGATCTCCTCGTGATATCCCGGATCCCATCCGAGACTCCGAACAACATTCGGTCTCTTTCTCATCATTCCATAACTACTCAAACAACGTCGAATCCTTAAGTGTGTCTCCCTACGGTTCGTGAATTATGCGGACATGATCGAGACACTTCTCCGATCAATAACCAATAGAGGAATCTGGAAATTCATATGGCTCCCACATATTTCTACGATTACTTTGCGATCGAATGAACCACTTACATACGATACCAATTTCCCTTTGTCTCACGATATTTTACTTATCCGAGGTTATGATCGTCGGTATCTCTGCATACCTAGTTCAACCTCGTTACTGATAAGTACTCTTTTCTCGTTCCCGTGATATGTGATCCCTTGTGACCCAGTCACATGCTTGCAAGCTAATTGGATGACATTTCACCGAGAGGGCCCAGAGAATATCTATCCGTCATATGGATGGACAAATCCCACTCTTGATCCATGTGTTTCAACCAATACTTTTCGAACACTCAATACCACCTTTATAGCCACCCTGTTACGGTGTGGTGTTTGATGACATCAAAGCATCCATCCGGTAAAGGTGATATGCATGATCTCATGGTCGAAGGAATTAGGTTACTATGTATCAGAAAACATATAGCAATTGAACTATTGAAATGACTTGATCTTTATGCTACGCTTATCTATAGGAGTATGTCCATCACATCATTCTCCTAACGATATGATCCTGTTGTTAATAACATCTCTATGTTCATGATCAGGAAACCATGATCATATATTAACCAACAAGCTAGTTTAACAAGAGGCTTTACTAGGGACTCTTATTTTAGTTTACATATCACACAAGTATTAATGTTTCCGGTTAATACAATTATAGCATGGTATGTAAACATTTATCATAAGTGTGAAGATATGATAATAACCACTTTATTATTGCCTCTTGGGCATATCTCCAACAAGATCGATCCCAAAGGAGCTTTGCGGGATGAAAACCACACAACGCCGCAACTGCGTTGTAATTGCAGCCACGTTCACACCCAAAACGGTGTTTGGAAATAGTCTACTCTATAAGTTACTATAGTAACAATGAATGAGTGAGCAACTAAGAGCAAAGTTAATAACAAAAGTAAAGTAGAGCAAGATAGTATCTATGAAGTGTTGTGTAATATGGTTGAGGGGTTATAAAGGAGTGTAGGATTCACCACTAGCATGGAATAATTATGAATGATTAGGATAACCTATTTATTATGTCACGATATGTGTGGAGAGAGCTTCATAATAAGATGTTCGCTACAAGACTCGTAGGAAGGCCAGTTTGTTGAGCCAAGAGTGAGGTCAACTCTAAATAACCACCATGATGTTTGAGAGCAATCACCCATACAGACCACCGCAGTTAAGGATCTCCCCATGGATATCGTAATTAGCTTAGCGAATCTCTCCTTTTCCTCTTTTGACCATGTAGGGTTGCGATCAGCGCCAATCTATCATAGGGCCATTCCAGGTACGCTTCCAAGACACATACAAAGGATTTATCCCTCCCAATAGTCATGAGGGCAAATGATATGCGACCGACTACACATACCATCTAAAGAGAGAGATCAAACACAAATCACAGATCAATGGATCTTTGTACACAAGTAATAGATCATCTTTATTTCAATGCATAAATATACTAGGGTTTCACCATCACTCCCCAAAAACAAGGCAAGTACTCATACACGAAGGGGATCAACATCAAGACAATTGAATGGATGCAATATGAAGGAACAACTGAATACAAGTGCAAATCCACAATAGAGATTTGATCACAATAAAGTAAACAAAGGGGATCGATGTTGGAGATGTTGTAGATGAAGATGTTGATGAAGATCGGTGCATAGCTCTTAAAGATGCAAGTGTCCTCTCTCCCTTGAGTGCTGTTGTGATGTAGATCTCGTGGGCGACAGCTATGGAGGCGGCGGAGCGACAGGGCTCCGCCCCTATGGCATGTGTGGACTCCGTCCCTAGTTCTAGGGTTTTCCCCTCTTTAAATAGGCATCTGGAGGTCGGTTTTGTAAACCGACGGAGCTAGGGGTCGAATATGCCCATTGGGCCTTCACAAATGTTCTTCGATTTGACAAAACAAAGCCATCGAAGGGCGGTACGGCCGTACGATATGGGCGGACTCCGCCCGTACGACTGGTCGTTAAGCCTTCTGAACTCTACAGTGTTTTTGTCGCCATTTCTTCATACGAACTCCGATTGAGGTGTTCTTTGGCTCATTGGATTCGTATGGATGAGGGATACAACACCATGGCCTTGGATCTTCATTTATAGTTGATGGAAAATTCCAACTTTTCCTCCCCTCAAATGGCTAAGTCTGGTGCTTGCAACTACTCCACATTGAATCCTCTTCGCTCCTTTTATCCATGATTCTCCATAGCACCTACACACAAATGAAAGACAAGAAAAAGGTAATAAAATCCTAATAAAACTACTAATATGCAAAGTCCATGTGGAAATGAATGGGAAGTAGGAATTAATACATAATAGGCATTGTTGAAGAAAGATGTAGCATGTGATGAGTGAAAATATGAATAATTTTTATACTTAAATATGCATCAATTTTGGAATAATGAACTTACCCAATCTAAAATCTTGCTCGTACTTGAGTAAGATGGTGTCTTATGGACAAGGTCACCATGTTCATGAGGCACAAGTCGATAACATAAATGAGGCAAAAATTGAAACAAAAGTATAATAAAGAATGTAGAAGATCGATGCATCATATGCTTATTTTTCTTGCAAGCTAAAAGAAAGAAAAAACATATTCATACAAGGCAACACAAGCTTAGTTATGTCAATCTATAAAATATCAATTAAAACTTCAATGCATCATGTAAAAAATGAATATAGCTTTGAAAGAAAACTTGTGATCCTCCTATTGTATCTTTTATTATTTTATCTCCTCACTTTTGTAAAGTAAGGGCTTCAATGAGAATATGAAGGTTGGCAGTCATATGTGTCGAACACTTCATCCATTTGTAAGTCTCATCAAAGTTAGAGAGATGACAAGAACACTATACAAGCGTCGGTAAATCAAGACAATCAAAGTATCTCTCAAAAATACAATCAAAGTAGAGTTTAATATAAGTATAAATAACTTGAGGTGTAACAATCAATCCAATTCTTCTAGTTAACTCTCAGCTATCCAAGAAACACTAGGATGTTTTAATAGCAAAATTAAGTAAGGGAGTTCATGTCCTAAGTAGCATAACTGTGAAGTGTCTTATTGACACCCACATCAGTAAATCAAGGCTATCAAAACACTTCTAATCCAATCATTTTTTCAAGAAAATTCATAAAGTAGTAATGAGACCATGCCAAGGACTTGTTATGTGGATCTTCATATTTTTTTATTCCTTCTTCGAAGGATGATTCTCAACAAGGATCGTTGAGTGAGTCTTTATAAACAATGGTTTGCACAACCTTCGAGAGTACGAATACTTTTGCCCATATGGTGACACTTAAGCCACCTATGTCGTCAACTCATAGCCAAAATCAGGGGTTGTACCATAGATCGTTCATAGGCTAGCGGAGTTGTTGGCATCCCAAGGTGTGCATCAAAAACATAGAAATCTTTAAATAGTATCACAGTTTGATCCACAAGGTTAGCTTTGGCATGCAATCACAATTACTGCTAGAATTCATTTCAATCAAACAACTCCTTTTAAGAGTGTCGTCAAGTCTATCAAAACATCTATGGGGTTAAGTATCTTCAAAGGTAAACTCTCAAGACAATCACTCATCAAACAAATCATAAATTTCAGACTTTTTTGTTGTACTTGTTTGGCAATATTATTTCAATGGCAACACTCGGTTAGCTAAAAGAACTAGAGCAAAAGCTTTCACAACTAATAATTCATTCAAATAAAAAATACTCTAACTAATTTGAATTACTCCCACTAGCATGGCATCTTCACAAATCAACCAACTAAGATAAACAATTTAAACTTCAAAAGTGGGATACATAGGATTTAAATGTAGAAATCATGGCAATATATTATACAGGATCACAAAGTTCTTCTCAAGCTGAATAAAGATTTTAACATAGTGAATCAAAGCTCTAACTCAACTCTTATGAATCCTAACAAAACCAAGTACTTCCGTATATAAACATGAAACACAACTTACCTAAGCAAGCATTCAAAAATAACGGGATACATGATTGCACAAAAAAGTTTCATCGAACAAGAACATTGCACAAGACTCTACACATGCAGAAGTAACTTCCCCAATCTAGAACTTTTGCAACAATCCAACTTGAATAGATTACCGTAAGAAAAAGAGAAAATGCAGTTATCAAAAGAGAGTGTGAGAAGTGGTTACCTCCCCAAGCTTGAATAAAACAAGGGTGACACACTTTACCGTTGAGGTACGAATAACCTCACTTTTGATGGACATAGACCTTTGGTTCAATGAATACTTCCTTGTTGAAGCGTTGAGTTGAAACAATCAAAGTGGCTTATGCAAGTATTTGCACGGTTGGTACAAACCATGCACGTCATCACACAAGGTTCAAGTCCCTGCGAAAATCAAAAACAAAGTAAAAGCAAACGATTAGGTGTACCACCCAACCGTGAAAATAAAATAAAATAAACATGAAACACTATAGAGAATTAAATGCTAGTGAGTTTCGAAGGTAGGTAAAGAAGATGAGCTACAATGGAACATATAGAAGGTAACCCACTGACCTAAGATTGTCAAAATAGAAAGACTGGAGGGGTTATAACCTTTTTGTATCCGTCCCTGCCCTTGCTACACGGTGCTAGTCCTTGGTATGGGCACGTGGTACGGATATGCTCCGCTCGTATTGCACCTAGTCTTCTCTCTCTTCTTTTTTTAAAGGCTTTTGACGATGTTGGTATGACCGGGTGGTATGAGCAGGATGCGCCCGTACGGGTGGTCGTTAAAACTTCTAAGTCCTCTTCATGTTTCCTTCGCCTGGTAACGAGGTCGGTACGGGCGGACGCGTCCCACCGTACCGGTGCTTGCTAAGCTTGTAGTAGGTTTTTTGGAAAATCTTCAGCTTCTTCCGGTTTATCACATGAGCGGTACGGGTGCGCAGTAGGGACGGGTGCGCCCGTACTGCTGCTCGTTATGCTCACTATGAACTCCAGAACAACTTAGTTTCTCTGAAATTTTTACTAAGGACCTAAAACATTAGTCCAACATCCAAACAAAGCAAACATATATTTTTGTTGAAAAGATTTAACCAAGATATGCAACACATGATTAGAGCAACGAATAATTCTACATGTTGATAATAGTCCCAAGCTAAATCTAATAGGAAATCATGCAAATATATACAAGTGCCAATGCAACATTGATGCAACTAGACTCAAGAAACAAAATTAGGAAAGACACCTAAAAACTTCCGGGCTGCCTCCCGGGAAACGCTTCCTTTAAAGCCGTATAGCCATGCTTAGATGCTTCATTAAATCATCCACCTAGATCCTAGGGGATATCAATTCAAGGTGTAATGGTACTTACCTCTAGCAAAGGGTTGGAGCATCTCATAGTAGAGTGTGGTCGAAGTCGTACCCTCTTTCTGTGCATCGACATCATATAGACAAATAAGTTCTCGCTCTCAAGCGAGTGTTGATGCACCAAGTGTGGTGAGAATGCCTCCTTACATGGCTGCAATGAGAGGATTAGAGGTTGAAATATAATTATTAAACTTTTACCTTTGTTACCATTGTAGAGGAACACTTCATAATATTCTTCCTTTGCAATAAGGACTAAATCAGGTCCCTGCATATTAGCATTGTAAGATTCATAGCAGGTTTCTAGGAACAAGGTGAAATGGATCGTATGGGCACCTAGAGGAGAGGGTGAATAGGCGCTACTTCAAATTTTAATGCCTTTTCAAATTTAGGCTTGACACAAAAAGTAAATTCTCTAGATAAGCTATTATGAAGAATTTCCCTATATGCAAACCTAACTACTAGCGAGTAAATGCGAGTGAGATAGAGGAACGAGTAAACCATAGTGGAGCACGCGAAGACACAAGATTTGTTTTACCACAGTTCCTTCCTTGTTAAGGGAAGTACATCTGTGTTGGAGAAGTGGGCGGTACTAAGACCACCACGCCACAATAGGCCTCACCCTGTTCTCCGATGGATCCCGCCACCAAAGGCCTGATCCACCTTTCCACTATAGGAACCCTTCGAGGCGAGAACCAACGCCTTTACACAACTAGCAGGGCACAACTCCACAACCAAATTGGAGGCTCCCGTAATGACATCAAGCTGCCACAAGAACAAGTTATCAATATCAAAACACAAGATCTAGATATTAATGAGAATACTAGATCGGGGGTTTCTCCAAGTGAATAGAGAGGAGCTGATGCACTTGATTCGTGATGACGATGTAGATTGTCTCCTCCTTCAACTCTACTAAAGAACGAAGCCTTCGGGTGGTTGAAGTGGGAGATCTAGAGAGAGAGCACTTGCAATAGGTCTAGTCTTTTTCGAATGAATCAAGAGATCTGAATGGAGGGGATGAAGGGGCTTTTATAACCCCTGCACCCACTGAGTCGTTGGAGCCATTTGGGGCCAGATTATCCGGCCCAAGTGAGGGCTGGATTATTCGGCCTGGGGAAAACTCCACCCTACACTCGGATTATCCGGCAAATAATCCATCCCCACACAGAGCGATACGCCGAGCCTGTCCTTGATCGTCTCTTGGGGGCCGGATTATCCGTCCTCTTGAGAGGACCGGATTATCCGGTCAGGGAAGGAAAAACGGCCCCTGATCGGACTTTCCGGGAGAAAATCCGAACCCAGTCAAAGCGTCGTGCTTTGCCTACCTTTGATCGTCTTCTGGGGGCCGGATTATCCGGTCAGGGAAAAAAATCCGCCCATGTTCGGATTTTCAGGGAGAAAATCTGTCCCTAGACAGAGTGACGCGCCATGCCTGCCTTTGCCAAATGAGTTAGGCCAGATTATATGGCCCTTGATGGGGGCGGATAATCCGGCCCCCCAAACACAAAATCATTCCCTGCACACTTAGCACACATGAGAAAACTCCACATTATTGTTATCTAACACTCAAAACACAGGAACCATGAAATCTTCTTTCAATCTCCTCCTTTTTGGTGTTAGATGACAATACTAGGATTTGCAAGATAGTTCTCAAGACAACAAAAATAATGAATGAATAAGACTCCCCCTCAAAGTGTGCATACCAAAAAAAATCATTTGATTACAAATACACACAAGAGGGTATAAGTCTATTTCATTGAAACATGTGTGAAAAGCTCATACCACCAGTAGGGAGATAGATGCATCCTCAAAACATTATAAGAATATCCAATGATAGCCATAGTGAGCGCCTCCCTCTATATAGATATCCAATAGCCATAAGAATATCCAATATGATAGATGACTCCATATGAATAGTCCACAAGATAAATCCACAACCACCCAAACAAAGTCTCATACGACACAAACCACACATAAAAGATCGACGCTAAAAGGGCACAAGCGAGAAAACAACGAAATGCTAAAGAGCAAGAACTTGTGCCTGACCCATGCAAATCCTCGGAGACCTAATAGAACTACTTCTCCCCCTTTGTCATCGAGACGCCAAAAAGGAAGAAGAGCGATGCTAACGCCCCAAGGGATCTGATACGTCCATTTTGCATCACTAGTCTATGTCTTAATTCACTATTATTCATTGATATATTTCGTATTGAGAGGTGATACTTATGTTATTTCATCTGTTTTTGCATGGTTGATGACTTTTGGAGCATGGACCGCTGCAGTCGGGATTCTGATGGAAAAGGTGCTGTTTGGAGGCAAAATTCACGAAGATCAGAAAATCCGGGAAAATATACGGAAAATCCTATTTTTCCAGAAGACTAAGGATGCCAGAAGACGAAGTGGAGATGGGCCACAGGGGGCCCACACCACCCCATGGCGCGGGCAACCCTAGGCCGCGCCAGGAGGTGGTGTGGCCACCCTGGCCCACTCCAGCCTCTCCCCTCTGGTGTATATCATCCTCCCAAAACACTAAGACTCGAGGAGGGACCATAGAAAGATTCCGCCGCCTCTGCGGGGCGGAAAACACCGAGAGAGAAAGATCTCTCTGGCAGACAGATTTCTGCCGGGGGAATTCCTTCCCGGAGAGGGGAGATCGTCGCCATCAACACCATCATCAAGCTGGACTTCATCGGATCATCATCATCATCATCACCACCATCATCACCCTCATCACCATCTCCATATTGCTGTAACAATTGGTTGAATCTTGCTATAGTTCATAGGGGAAACTTTCCCGGTGTTGATTACTCTTTGTAGTTGATGCTATTGAGTGAACCATTGAATTATTGTTTATGTTCAGATTGTTATACATCATTATTCCCTCTCTGATCATGATCCATATGATGTCTTGTGAGTAGTTCGTTTTGTTCTTGAGGACATGGGAGAAGTCTTGTTGTTAGTAGTGGAGTTGTGTTGAGAAAGATTCAATAGATTATTATTTAAGTTGTGGTGTACTTCTTCTAGTGGTGTCATGTGAACGTCGACTACATGACACTTCACTTATATGGGCCTAGGTGAATGCATTGTGTATTTGGCTACTAATCATAGGGGTTGCCGGAGTGACAGAAACCTGAACCCCCGTTAGGAAACCATTGCACAAGGGACGTAAGGGTCTTAGAGTTTAAAGCTGTGGTTAGGTTTCTACCTTAGTTACTTTCTTGTACTTACAGATGTTTGCAAGGGGTATAATCACAAGTATGTATTAGTCTTGGATGGGGCGGTACATTAGCACAGGTTCACCCACACAACACTTAGCAAGCTAAAGAAGATTAATCAACTATATGAAGCGAAAGCACTTGACAGTCTTCCCATGTGTCCTCGAGAACGTTTGGTCATCTTAAGTAATACAACTGGCTTGTCCTTTGCTGCATAAAGGATTGGGCCACTTGCTGCATTTATTCTTACTGTCTTTTATTTACTCGTACTTTGTTTACTTGCTTTATCAAAAACCCCTAAAAATCTGTTTGCTAAGTATTTGCAGAGAATTCCTGATCCATACCACTAGCCAGCACCTTCTGTTCCTCGTTGGGTTCGACACTCTTACTTATCGAAAATACTGTGATACACCCCCTATACTTGTGGGTCATCAGGATCACTCGTAGACCTCATCCTCATCCTCGTCCTCATCCTCAAGCTCCTCGGTGTCATCGTCCTCATTATTAGTAGTGTCCGCGAAAGGAAATAGGTGGTGCTCCAGCTCTCCATAGTTAAGCCCAGAAGAAGAGTTCCACCGAGCATATGGTGTGGGAGTAGTAGGAGCAGGGAGATCGCCCGAAGCATCGGACACATGGTGAAGAATGAGGTGCTGAGTGTGAGCCATCTCATGGCGCTGCTTGTAAGCCTCATATTGTCCCTTGCGAGTGTCCACGCCCATCAATGTTGAACTCTTCAGTGGGAAGCAAGTGCTGGATCAACATCATGATGTAAGGAGCATATGGGATGGAAAGCCTGTTGAACATGGCATCAATCAACTCATGGTAAATAAAGTCCATCACATCCAGCTTGTAGGACACAGACTCATCCTCATAGGACGCCACCTCATGAGAGAAGACAAGAAGCTCAACCAGGTGACCACGGATACTGTCATTGTTTCCTCCACTTGGAGTGACAGAATCACAAAATAGACCCACCAAGCTAGCATATAGGGGAGAAAGAGCAGCAAGGGTGCCCACAATACCATTGTCATCGGTGCACGGAGAGAGGGCAGCATCTTTATTGGGCTTGAGTTGGGTGATGATGCGGTGACCACTAGCATGGTCCCTGTCACGGAAGAAATAACCAAGAACCTTAGCAAAAAATACAGAAACCAGCTTCATAGGCCTATCACAAGTCATCCACTTCATGGTGCGGTGCTCATCACCCCAAATGACCAAGATGGAGAAGAACTGCTTCACAATCTCAGAATCATAGGAGCATTGGAGGGCCATGAGATGGTGCAGCCCCATCCACTCGGACACATACATGGCATCAATAAGGTGAGGCTTATCCAAGGCCTCAGCAAGAACCAGAGGATGCATAGGCCGAATCTTCTGCCAAGCATACACATGTTCATAGATACCCTTTTGTTCAGCGCACCAAAAACGGGAGTCACCCAGCTCAGTATCATGTGGCACTTCATCAAACAGATCTCGATGACGAATGGAGGAGAAGGTAACATGATCCATCTTCTTATAGTTAATCTTGGGCCCTTTGCCCTTTCTCTTGGACACACCCTTCCTATCCCTCTTTGCCTGTTCAACCATGCGCTTCTCCTCGTTCTTCCTTATCCTCAGCTCATCCTCGTCCACTAAGTTACCCTGTCCGTCGTCGTCCCGAAAGTATTTAGCACGAGGACAACGCTTGTAGGTCTGGGGAGCACTGGAACCACCTGTGAAGGGAACAAGATGGATAGCATGGGGATAAGCATACACACAAGTCCAAGATAGAACGTAGAAAAAGTGGGCAAACGGTTCATAGTCCAATCCTACTCAATGCACAAATCTATATGAAACTGAACTAGTTTTTGAGAAATTTTCAGAATCGCCTAGATTGAATGCAAAAGAGTAGATCGGGCCTAGATACTGCATGACTACAATTTCTACGTGAAACAACACCTTTCTTGACAGCGTTCCACCCGACAAGTAACACATCTAGCCAAAGATGGGGAGAGAGGGAGTTACCCTCACTCATTGGAGGAAGAACGCAGAGAAGGTACCCGGAGGCGCGGAGAAGAAGATCCGGGGAGGCCTGGAGAATCCGGCGGCCGAAGAGGCTCCAGGGAGGGTGGGGGACGACAGGCAGCGGCTGGGGAGAGGGAGAGGGTCGGGAGAAGTGCTACTCATTATGATCCTTCCCCCTGACCCTAGCCCTTAAAGACTGCATCCGCCAGGGCCGGATTATCTGGCCTATACTTGGGCCGGATTATCTGACCTAAATTCTGAATTTCTGTTGTACATAGATTCAGGCCCGCTCGTCTCCAAAAAAAACCCCACAAGGTGTACAAGGTACTTGTGTGCAAGAAAGGATGGCTTAGGGGTAGGGAAAGGCTTAGAATTAAGAGAGCCAAACTGAGATGGTACAACACACTCAAAATTGCAAGAAACAAATAACCTAAAAGCCAAAATTGAGTGTGATTCCCATAAAAACATGAGATGAGCTAAACAACCAAAAAGATCCACAAAAATCTAACTCTCCTCATGGAAGAGGGCGGTGGCCGAAGCCACCTTGTTGGAGTGTATGGTATGACACCGCGAAGATATATCTTGGGTTCATTACCAATACTCATCAGTAAGCTCACATATCACAAAATGATATTAAGAGAAATGATGTGACTTGCTTTCGGCATTACGGGGGGAGGGTTAGCCCAATCAATTAGGACCACACTCCCCCTATGTCCATGCCCACATCTAGACCAAATACGACTGAGATGTAAGAGTGAGTGCATGGGTAATCAAGACAAGCTCCTTGAATCAACGATATTTAGCTCATTCCTCAAGTAACAAAACCTTGCTTCGGCAAGTGGCTTCGTAAAAATATCAGCAAGTTGGTTCTTCGTTCTCACAAAGGATAGATCAATATCGCCTCGAGCAACATGGTCCCAAATAAAATGATTCTGAATCTCAATATGCTTCGTCCTTGTGTGCTATACCGGATTGTACGCAATTTTGATTGCACTTTCATTATCACATAAAAGAGGCACTTTGTCACAATTGACACCGTATTCCTTTAAAGTTTGCCTCATCCATAATAACTGAGTGTAGGCACTAGCAACAGCAACATATTCAGCTTCGGCGGTGGAGACCGATATGCAATTCTGCTTTTTAGAAGACCAACATACTAGAGACCTTCCCAAGAACTGACAAGATCCAGAAGTTGATTTGTGATCATCCTTATATCCAGCCCAATCTGAATCAATATAACCACATAGAGAGAAATTGGAGCCCTTGGGATACCATAGACCATAGTTAGGGGAATGAACCAAATATCGGAAGATCCTCTTGACCGCCACTAAGTGGCTTTATTTAGGAGCTGCTTGATACCTTGCACACACCCCCACACTCAACACAATATCGGGTCTAGATGTGCAGAGGTAAAGAAGAGAGCCGATCATGGACCGGTATACCTTTTGGTCCACATCTTTACCGTGAGGTTTGAGTTCAAGGTGATATTTTGTTTGCATCGGAGTGGCGACGCCCTTAAGATTCGTCATCTTAAATCTCTTGAGCATGTCTTTGATGTATTTTGCTTGATTGATGAAGGTTCCTTCTCTAAGTTGCTTGATTTTGAATCCAAGAAAGAACCGTAACTCCCCCATCATAGACATCTCAAACCTGTCAGTCATAAGCTTTGAAAATTCAACATTAAAAGCTTTGTTAGTAGAGCCAAAGGTGATGTCGTCTACATATACTTGGCATACAAAAATCTCCCCCTTAACCTTCTTAGTAAAAAGAGTGGGATCAATTTTCCCAACTTCGAAGCCACGGTCTAACAAGAGCTCTTTAAGGTGCTCATACCACGCACGTGGGGCTTGTTTAAGGCCATAGAGTGCCTTATCGAGTTTGTAGACATGGTTCAGAAAGTTAGGATCCTCAAATCCCGGGGGTTGCTTTACATATACCAACTCATGTAGAGGACCATTAAGAAAAGCACTCTTAACATCCATTTGCTGTAATTTAAAATTATTATGAGCAGCATAAGCAAGAAGGATACAGATGGACTCAAGACAAGCCATAGTAGCATAGGTCTCGCCGAAGTAAATGCCCTCAACTTGGGAATAGCCTTGTGCCACACGTCTTGCCTTGTTCCTCACAACAATGCCATTCTCATCTTGCTTGTTTTTAAATATCCATTTAGTGCCGATAACATTGCGGCAATCCTTGGGCTTCTCTACTAATTTCCAAACCTTGTTGCGTTCAAAGTTATTCAACTCTTCATGCATAGTAACAACCTAGTCCGGATATTCAAGAGCTTCAAACAATTTCTTGGGTTCCACCATTGAGATGTGGGCTTGATGCTCACCGAAACTTGCCAACTCCCTTCTTGTGGAAACCCTTCGTCGAAGATCGCCTACAACTTTGTCAAGAGTGTGACCCCTTAACTCAAGCTTCCTATCGGCACAAGCTTTGCGACGAAGTTCAATTAGCTTGTTGTCTCTTGGGGGAATAACTTCATCATTTGAGTCTTCGTTGGAATCATTGGCTTGGCCTTGATCTGAACCTCACTTAGCAGGAGTAGGAGATAAGGAACCTTGCCCTTGATGTGGATCAACAGCCATAACAGGAGGCTGCTGCTCTTCAGGAGTTTCAGGGCCGGATAATCTGGCAGTGGGTGGGGCCGGATAATCCGGCTTGGGAGATCCTGAAGCATCTTCACCAGCTTGACTGGAACTTGCTTGAATTGGAGAGCGGCCGGATAATCCGTTGTCAGGCGGAAAATCCGGCCTGGGACTTGCAGCTGTTTCTTTGATATGATGACCAATTTGGTTGTTAGTGGAGTGATGGCTGGATAATCCGTTGTCAACCGGATAATCCGGCCTGGAGCATTTAGGAGCATGTTGACCTTCAACATTTGTTGGAGTTGGTGTAGAAGTTTCTCCCGTGGTTGGAGCATGTTAAGTCTATGTAGATGAGGGCTCTATATGAGTAGAGCATTGTCCTTCCCGATCCACCACAAGGGGTTCCTCAATGGGGCAGAAAAATCTCACGCCCATTCTTCTTATGGCATCTTGGGGTATTTCAACATCTGCATCACAAACATCAACTTGCCCCGCACGAGAGCCATCATTTTCCTCGAACACCACACTACAAGATTCTACAACAATTCTGGAGAGCTTATTGTAGACTCTATAAGTGTGGGATTCGACACCATAACCAACAAAAATGTCTTCTAAATCCTTAGACTCAAATTTAGATAAATGAACTCCTTTGATGAGAAAGAAACACTTACAACCAAATACCCGGAAGTATGAGATGTTTGGCTTGTTACCGATAAGTATTTCATATGGAGTCTTGTCCAAGATTTTACGGAGGTATAGCTGGTTGGATGAATGACAAGCGGTAGAGATTGCTTTAACCCAGAAGTTATATGGAGACTTGAATTCAGCTAGTATAGATCTCTCCATATCCATTAGGGTCCAGTTCTTCCTCTCGGCAACACCATTTTGTTGAGGGGTGTACGTAGCAGAATATTGATGTCTTATCCCCTCTTCACTTAGGAATTCATTTAAGGTGTAGTTCTTGAACTCGGAGCCGTTATCACTTCTTATTGCCAATATAGGGACATTGTGTTGATGTTGAACTTCGTTGGTGAAGTCGATGACCGTTTGTTGAGTCTCGCTCTTCAACTTGAAGAAATAGACCCAGGTGTATCTTGAGTAATCATCAACAATCACAAGGCAGTACTTCTTCCCACCGAGGCTTGCATGTGATGGAGGTCCAAAGAGGTCCACATGAAGGAGCTCCAAGATCCTCTTTGAAGAAATAATAGTCTTCCTTCGATGAGGAGAGTCATGCATTTTCCCTTCAACACAGGCCCTGCAAACACGATCTTTGGCAAAGGAAACATTTTCTTTTAGTCCAAGGATGTGGCTGATACATTGCAAATGTATCTATAATTTTTTATGTTCCATGCTTGATTTTATCCACTTTCTTGTGTTTTGTTCCAACTTTGGAGTACTTTTCATATGATTTCTTGGACTAACCTATTAACAAGAGCCACAGTGCCAGCTGCCTGTTTTCTGCTGTTTTTGGTTCCAGGAAAGTCAGAAAATGAATATTCTCGGAATTGGACGGGACAAAAGCCAAAGTGCCTATTTTTCTGGAAGGGATGAAGTGCCAGAATACGAGATGGAGAAGGGCCAGGGGCCGGCCACACCACCTGGCCCACGCCAGGGGGTGGTGTGGTGGCTCCCGGCACCCCCTCGGCCTCTCCTTCCGCCTATAAGTTGTCCTCGGGACAAAAACCCTCAGTACCCGATAAAAAATCCACGAAAGAGTCTATAGCCGCTGCCATCTCCATCCCTAGATCGGGAGGGATCTGAAGCTCTTCCTGGCACCCTGCCAGAGAGGGGAATTCACCCTGGAGGCCTTCTTCATCACCATGCAAGCCTCCGGTGTGATGCGTGAGTAGTTCATCCTTGGACTACGGATCCATGTAGTAGCTAGATGGCTGGTTTCTCCTCCTTTGTGCTTTCATGTTTAGATCTTGTGAGCTCCGTTCATGATCAAGATCATCTTTTTGTAATTCATACATGTTGTGTTTGCGGGGATCCGATGGATATTGAGATGCTATTTCAGATTCATTATTGATTCTATCATGTCTTTGTTATTTGTGATCTTGCATGCTTTCCGTTGTTAGTAGCTATCTTGGCCAAGTAGATGCTAGCAACTCCAAGAGTTAGTATTTATGCTCGATAGTGGGTTCATGCCTCTGGTAATCTGGGGAAGTGACAGAAATGTCTAAGGTACTAGATGTGCTGTTGCTACTAGGGAGAAAACAACAATCCTTTGTTCGTAGAACAATCGTATTGTTTACTTTACACACAGTTCGTAAAGCAATAATCTGTTTCTTGCAACTTAATACTGGAGGGGGTTCGGATGATAACCTGAAGGTGGATTATTAGTCATAGATGCAGTTGGATGGCGGTCTATGTATTATGTTGTAATGCCCAATCAAGTCTCAAAGGAGTCAAGATGATTAGTATATGCATGTATTTCTTTCTCCGTGTTTGTCAATTACCCCGCTGTAATTTGTTCACCCAGCATGTTATCTATCTAAGGAGAGCCACCTCTAGTGAACTATGGATCCCGGTCCTTTTTCTTTACATACAATCTATAAACTGTTTCTTCTTTGTGTTTACTTTCTGCAAACTTTTACTTCTTTCCATTCGATACGTTTAATCCTTTGTTTTCCGCAAAACACGGTGAGATTGACAACCTCATCGCAAGTTGGGGAAAAAGTTCTGTGGTTGTGTTGTGCAGGTATCCACGTTGCTACTAGCACCAGTAGTGCGCCCTACCAAAGCTCAGCTAGTAACACCTTTGGGGTGTTTCCTTGCTCCTACTGGTTCGATTAAACCTTGGTTTCATAATTGAGGGAAAACTTACTGCTGTGCTCATCGTACCTTCCTCTTGGGGTTCCCAACAAGCTCTACGTTGAAAGTCGAGCGCATCAAGATTTTCTGGCGCCGTTGCCGGGGAGTCAAGGACATCTTCACAAGGGGAGTCCCTCATAACCAATCTCTTTACTTTGTTGTTTTTGTTTTGCTTAGCTTCTTTTTGCTTTGTTTGCTTGCTTTGTTCTTTCAAAAACACAAAAAGATTAGTTTTACTTGTTTGCTTTCTTATTTCAAAAACACACAAAAAAAATTAGTTCCTTTCTTAAGTTGCCTTTATGACTAGCTCTGCTCCAATCACTTTTTCATTATGGATAGCTCACTCAGTTTCCTATTTGGTAATAGTATTATGACTACTAAGGTAATAGGTGAACAACCGCCTGCTAGAACCTCCATGGAAGAAGAAATTTCTGAACCTAAAAGCTCTTTAGATGAAAAAAAGGAGGAGAGTGATGGACAAAAGGAGGAAGAATGGATCTACCCATGCCTACCTTCTAATGAGAGTAACTCTTTATCCCTTACATTATTTGATTGTCCCCCATGCTTATCAAAGGAGGGTGAATGTTATGTTCCTGAGGATTCTTTTGAAAATGTTTATAATAAAGCTCTAGTGCTTGTATATCATGAAAATCATGCCTTATGTGATAGTTATATTGTTGAGTTTATTCATGAGGCTACTAAAAATTATTATGAGAGAGGAAAATATGGTTGTAGAAGTTTTTATGGTAATGAAACACCTCTCTATGTGCTGAAAGTTTTGAAGTTATTTTTGTTTTATCTTCCTATGCCTGTCACTTTGCTCTTTGTGCATCTATTTGCATACAAGATTCCTATGCATAGGAAGTGTTACTTCAATTCATATTTCCTATGAGAGCATCTTCTCAAATTTTCATGCCTAACTTAAAGGCGTTAAAGAAAAGTACTTATTGGGAGATAACCCAAAACTTTTAGATGAGTCTTAGAAGTTATTTCTTCAGTAATAACCTCTCCTTATCCTTTTTTATTTGCTTTTTGTTCCAAGAGGAACCTCTAATGAGAGTGAAGTAATGATTGGGAAAGTTGCTGTCCCGAAACAGATTTTTGTGCTTCACCGTAAAAATTCCAGAGAGAGCTCTGTACGTCGGATTGAGCTGTAATTTTTTGTGCTTCTGCCACAGGTTGTTATCTAACTTCCGTTAGTTCATCACTTTTTTATTTGAGCAACAGAAGGTCTTCTAAAAAATTAGTCTTTACCTGCTGGTCTGTTTTGACAGATTTCTGCCATTTTCTGCATTTGCTTCTTGTTAGTTCCTTCTTGAGTTCCTTTGGGGAATTGAGCTTTTTGAGGGAAGTGCTACAGTATCTAGTGTTCTAATGGAAGTTTATTTGGTATTAGAACTGAACCTTTAGACTTATTTATCTTAAGTGCACTAATGTTGCTAATGAGATTGTGTGAAGTTTTGTATGAAGGAAAAAATTCAGGTGTATGGAAGGAATGAGTAATGAGAGGAAGGATGGACTAAATCTCAAGCTTGGGAATGCCACGCGTGTCACCCCAAGAAATATCCAAGAAGTACAAGCGTCAAAGCTTGGGGATTCCCAAGGCATCCCCTTCTTCATCGATAAAAAATCCAGGTTTCTTCCAAACGCTTCATTTTTATTGTTTCATGCACAGTTATGTTTTTCTTGGAGCGTCTTCTTTTTCGTTTTCATTTTGGTTTTTAGTTTGCTTCGTTTGCTTAGTTTTCTGAATAAGTTGGTTGGAACCCCTCTTTCATACTTTGGTTTGCAATTAGTTTGGTTTGGTTTGGAAAAGAGTAGGAAAGTTCATTCTTTTGTGGTAAAAAGAGCTTGTTTTTGACTGTGGCCTATGCTTTGTCATGCCATGCTTGATATTGTTTTGGCTTTAGGCTTAGTATTCTTTGCTGTAGCATGACTTGTTATAAACAATTGATATTTCTTAATGTGCCTTGGATGAATCATGCGTTGTGTTAGCATATTAAAGCATAGTATAGTGGTATTCTCCTTTGATGCTTTATTTGGGTTGACTTGGCACATGCTCACACCATGTTATGACTGTCACAAGTCACCATAGCCTTTATGATCCTTTAGTTTTCAACTTGTAGTATCACTTTATGCTTTGATCAATGATGTTTTGTCGCTCTGCATGATTATGGCCATTATTGCTCTCTGAGTTTGTCGCTCCCAGTCTTTTGCTAGCCTCCACAACAAAGTATGAGTTCCACTCATGCATCCAACTCCCTAAACCAAGTTATTCCAATGAGTCCACCATACCTACCTACTAGCTTATGCTATTCCAAGTATATTCATGCTTTTGTTTACCTTCCACTTGTTATGAGAAAACTAGTGATTAAAGCTCTCACGAACTTGATGACACACTTTACTTTATTGCCTCTAATAAACTTGAACCATTGGGTCCTTCTTTGTTGCGTATATGCTTGCGCTTTATAAGTTGAAATTAGCAGAACCATGTTTCATGGGGAATGCTTTCAACATTGCACTTGTACTTTGTACCCCATTGATATCATGTTCTTTTGCTTACGGACCCCGGCGGTGTGAAATAAAAGTGGAACTTGTAAGATCATGGAGTTTGTATGTGTGTTAGAGAAACGCCTAGGCCGCTAGCCTAAGCCATGCCTAATCATGGTGGAAACTTGCAGCATCACCATAATGAGCACTCTATGAAGCATCCTCAATAAAAACCTATGCAAAGAGCAAATAAAAAGATCACTGAGATGCCCATTGTCTGCTTGCCTTGTCATTTTGATTATGGGAAAGCTCCCCTATCATGTGCAAGGGGTACCCCGTTGGCGGTTCTTAATGATACACATATACTTACAGTGACAAGAGCTTAGTCGTGACTGAAGTTGAGTAGCATGAGGATCGGTCTTCGTAAGTAAGGGCATGAGATTTCGGTTTATAACTTGTCAAGCATATCCTCTTAGTTGTGTCACTTTAACCTTAATCAGCTTAAAGATGCTTATGATAGGGCAATGAGAGCTGAAAGCTATAAGTACCATAATTTTTGGAAGCTCTTTATGAGACTTGAATCCCTACTTCCTTTTACAAAAGGCCTTTCTTCCACCATTATATTGAGTCTCCACCTTCTATCTTTATGCACTTACTTTGAGAGCATAGTGGCCATTCTTAGTTCTATGTGCATTGTCCCAAGACAAGTTGATTGATGCATAACTTGTTATTGCTTGTTTGAAACTATTGTATCTAGTCACTCTTATGAACTTTGAAGGTGTCCTATGCATTTATATTTGCTAATCTATTGAGGGACAAGCTGAATACTATTATGATATGTTTTCTTTATGTGAAACAAACAAACGTCTTGCAAAGCATTGTTATTCATGAATCTTTTGTTTGTGCCTTTTCATGTTGCATCATAGTTTCTTTGCTTATTGCTAGAACTTTGTCTTTCATGTTATGATTGAAGTACTATGATCCCAACTTTGAATGTTTTGCAAATACTTTGATCAAGTCTTTGATGGTACATGTCACCTCAAAAATTATTTCTTTTTATCACTTACCTACTCGAGGACGAGCAGGAGTTAAGCTTGGGGATGTTGATACATTGCAAATGTATCTATATTTTTTGATGTTCCATGCTTGGTTTTATCCACTTTCTTGTGTTTTGTTCCAACTTTGGAGTACTTTTCATATGATTTCTTGGACTAACCTATTAACAAGAGCCACAGTGCCAGCTGCCTGTTTTCTGCTGTTTTTGGTTCCAGAAAAGTCAGAAAATGAATATTCTCAGAATTGGACGGGACAAAAGCCAAAGTGCCTATTTTTCTGGAAGGGATCAAGTGCCAGAATACGAGACAGAGAAGGGCCAGGGGCCTGCCAGACCACCTGGCCGCGCGGCCAGGCCTGGCTCGCGTGGTGGCTCCCGGCACCTCCTCGGCCTCTCCTTCCGCCTATAAGTTGCCCTCGGGACGAAAACCCTAAGTACCCGATCAAAAATCCACGAAAGAGTCTGTAGCCGCCGTCATCTCCATCCCTAGATCGGGAGGGATCTGAAGCTCTTCCCGGCACCCTGCTGGAGAGGGGAATTCATCCTGGAGGCCTTCTTCATCACCATGCAAGCCTCCGGTGTGATGCGTGAGTAGTTCATCCTTGGACTACGGATCCATGTAGTAGCTAGATGGCTGGTTTCTCCTCCTTTGTGCTTTCATATTTAGATCTTGTGAGCTCCGTTCATGATCAAGATCATCTATTTGTAATTCATACATGTTGTGTTTGCAGGGATCCGATGGATATTGAGATGCTATTTCAGATTCATTATTGATTCTATCATGTCTTTGTTATTTGTGATCTTGCATGCTTTCCGTTGTTAGTAGCTATCTTGGCCAAGTAGATGCTAGCAACTCCAAGAGTTAGTATTTATGCTCGATAGTGGGTTCATGCCTCTGGTAATCTGGGGAAGTGACAGAAATCTCTAAGGTACTAGATGTGCTGTTGCTACTAGGGAGAAAACAACAATCCTTTGTTCATAGAACAATCGTATTGTTTACTTTACACGCAGTTCGTAAAGCAATAATCTGTTGCTTGCAACTTAATACTGGAGGGGGTTCGGATGATAATCTGAAGGTGGATTATTAGTCATAGATGCAGTTGTATGGCGGTCTATGTATTATGTTGTAATGACCAATCAAGTCTCAAAGGAGTCAAGATGATTAGTATATGCATGTATTACTTTCTCGGTATTTTTTAATTGCCCCGTTGTAATTTGTTCACCCAGCATATTATCTATCTAAGGAGAGCCACCTCTAGTGAACTATGGATCCCGGTCATTTTTCTTTACATACAATCTATAAACTGTTTCTGCTTTGTGTTTACTTTCTGCAAACTTTTACTTCTTTCCATTCGATACGTTTAATCCTTTGTTTTCCGCAAAACACGGTGATATTGACAACCTCATCGCAAGTTGGGGACAAAGTTCCGTGGTTGTGTTGTGCAGGTCTCCACGTTGCTACTAGCACCGGTAGTGCGCCCTGGCAAAGCTCAGCTAGTAACACCTTTGGGGTGTTTCCTTGCTCCTACTGGTTCGATTAAACCTTGGTTTCATAACTGAGGGAAAACTTACTACTGTGCTCATCATACCTTCCTCTTGGGGTTCCCATCGAGCTCTACGTTGAAAGTCGAGCGCATCAGTGGCCACCCTTGTGGAGACTTTGCAAAGTTCTCATATTGATGTGGGCTAGTCGGCGATGCCATAAACAACCCGCGTCGGCCTTTCCGAAAAGACACATTGGGCCTGTAGTGGTTTTCCCCGAGAAGTCCACCACATACAGGTCATTTTCGACATATCCCACGAAAGCGACTTTTAGAGACTTGCTCCACAAGAGTACCACCAAATCAGCATCAATAAAAACTGCAAAGCCCATCTTACCAAGGGCGCGAACTAAAAGTAAATTGTAACCGAGGGTCTCAACAAGCATGACGTCCATGAGAGAGATATCGTGAGCAACCATAACTTTGCCGGGACCCAATAACTCAAATTTGGACTTGTCATCATAGGAGATGGTTATATGATCACGATTTGGCCGCATCTCCGTGATGATCTCCTTGCTTTCGGTCATGTGACTTGTGCACCCGCTATCGAGTACCCATTTAGACCCACCGAAAGCATAGCCCTGCAAGAAAGTTACTTCTTGGTTTTAGGTACCCATTTTTCAATGGGTCCTCTCATGTTAGTGACAAGGGTCTTGGGGACCCAAATAGTTCCAAGGAATGTAACAATCATAAGGGCCTACATAACTAGCATAAACATCACCATAATAATCACAATATAACTCATAGTTAGGATTGTTAGCCCCTGCAAAACCATCATAATTAGACTTGTCATTTGTGGTGGTGCTAGTCTTTGGTTGAGCAGTCTTGCTCTTCTTCTTCTTCTTCTTCTTCTTCATCTTCTTGTTCTTCTTGTTCTTTGTCTTGTGAATATAACCAAGACCCTCTTTTCCATTGTTTGTCCTTTGCGTGCTAAGTATCTCATCTAGAACTTCTTTACCTTTGTGTTGAGATCCCTTTGCAAGTTCTTCTTGTCCATAAGCTGGTGTGGAGGTGCTGGGCATATCATACTTCTCCAATTGAGTTTGGAGCTGGTCACGAGACTCATTTAGAGTGGAATGTTCACTCTTCAAAGCCTTGTGAGCAATGTCAAGTTTCTCAAACTTCTCCAAGAGTTTAGCATGAGCAGCTCCAAATTCAATCTTTTCCTTTTTTAGTTTCTTTACCTTAGCAAGAGCGTTGTCACGTTCTTTGATGAGCTGAGCAACAACTTCTTCATGGGACTCCTCAATTGACTCGTGTCTCTCTTCCAAGGATACTCGAGCTTCCTCTTCTTCTTCCAAGGCATTCTTCAAGGAGGCTATCTCCAAGGCATCTTCTGTTACAATTCTGCCCTTTTCTTCTAGAAGATCTTCGGATTGGGCAAGTTGACTCATAAGAGCATCAAAATGAAGTTTGTGTTGACCTTGCAAGTTAGTGAAAAAGGTGTCCAAAGCAATAACTTATTCTTTTATCTTAAGACTAGTATGATCATCCATATCCATATTTATGTTAGTCTTTGGAAATGAGGAAATAGAAGATGATACCTCAGACCCTCTCGCCATAAGGCAGGTGACATTGTTATTGATGGCGTTTTTGTTTGGAGAGTCAAAGAGTGATGATGGAGTAGATGTGGTGACTATAGCAGCCACCTCACAAGTACTATCATCATCCTCTTCATGTTCACTTCCAGAGGAATATTCCTCTTGTGCCACCAAGACAATCTTGGGTTGCTTCTTGTAAGGCCCATTCTTTTTGATAAATGGCTTCCTTCGTGGTGCCTTGGATTTTTATTTAAGGATGAGCCTTCCACCAATGTCTTATCTATTTTGATATGGACACTCAGCCACAAAGTGTAGCCTATCTCCACAATTGTAGCATGTTCTCAGTTTTGGGCCATTCTCCCTTTTTCCACTTGTCCCATTCTTGCGCTCAAGTTCCGACTTGGCCTTGGCTAAATCTCTCCAAAAGTTCCTCGCATAGAATGCCATGTACTCACCATGAGCACGCTTGACTTCCTCAGGGAAGCCCATGGAGACACCTTCGAAACCTCTTTCATCCTCATCTTGCTCAATGACATTTGCCTTTAGAGCAACATTGACCCCTTTTTGCATACCAATGGCTCGGGTACGGGCATCTTCCGCGTTCTTAGCAGCAACCTTGAATGATGCCATTTTTTGCATGACTTCATTGTAAGTCATTTGATGGTAGTTGTGTCTAACTTGCAAGCTCTTTAAGTCCGTTGGCTCAAAAGGCATTAAAGCACTCACATATTTCCTTTTGATCCATGCATCATCAATGTGAGTGGCTCCATGCTTTCTAAATGTTGTTGCAATGCCCTTGAGTCTTCTATACATATCTTCATGGTCTTCACCATCCAACATTTAGAATCCTTCAGCTTCATTGATAAGAGCATCATACCTATTCCTCCTCATGCTTTTATTCCAATTGGTGAGAGCATCCCAAGCTTCTTTAGCGGTGTTGAAATGCTCAATGTGGGGCTTGTCCTTGGGACCCACTCCGAGCTGTATCATGTGGAGAGCCGTTGCATTCAACTCACTATCCACCACTTCTCTTCTTGTTAGGTTGGTGTGATCTCCAATATGGAGACCCTCTTCAATAATCCTCCAAAGTTCAATTGACGAACTGCATACATGTGACTTCATTAAGAATTGCCATTGATTAAAAGAGGATGCAGTAAGCTTGGGTGGATCACCCCTATTGCTTATATGAGGATGAGGAATAGGTGGGTCAGGGGAATATAGGTGATGAACCTCACTATAGTCCTCATTACCACTTCCCTTCTTGGAGGCGGAACCATTATGTTTTTCACCTACCACTTCATCTTCCTTAGATCCGCTGTTATCCTTATCCTTGGATGATGGAGTGGCAGCCTCAGAGGAAGATGGAGATGGGGCTGCGGATGATTGAGGTGAGCAATCATTTGTTGCATCTCCTCCATCTTGGTCTCAAAGGATTTCAACAAGGTTGTTTCCAACGTCTTGAGGTCATCCATTGTGACCTTGTCCACAGTCTCATTCCCATTCTCCTTGGTTCCCATACTTCTCTTGGGCGGTTAATCCCGAATAAAGTGTCGGGGCTCTGATACCAATTGAAATGGATCGTATGGGCACCTAGAGGGGGGGTGGTGAATAGGTGCTACTTCAAATTTTAATGCCTTTTCAAATTTAGGCTTGACACAAAAAGTAAATTCTCTAGATATTCTATTATGAAGAATTTCCCTATATGCAAACCTAACTACTAGCGAGTAAAGTTGAGTGAGATAGAGGAACGAGTAAACCATAGTGGAGCACGCGGAGACATGGGATTTGTTTTACCGCAGTTCCTTCCTTGTTAAGGGAAGTACATCTGCGTTGGAGGGGTGGGTGGTACTAAGACCACCACGCCACAATAGGCCTCACCCTGTTCTCCGATGGATCCCGCCACCAAAGGCCTGATCCACCTTTCCACTATAGGAACACTTCGAGGCGGGAACCGATGCCTTTACACAACTAGCAGGGCACAACTCCACAACCAAATTGGAGGCTCCCATAATGACAACAAGCTGCCACAAGAACAAGTTATCAATATCAAAACACAAGATCTAGATATTAACGAGAATACTAGATCGGGGATTTCTCCAAGTGAATGGAGAGGAGTTGATGCGCCTGATTCGTGATGACGATGTAGATTGTCTCCTCCTTTGATTCCACCAAAGATCGAAGCATTCGGGTGGTTGATGTGGGAGATCTAGAGAGAGAGAGCACTTGCAGTAGGTCTGGTCTTTTTCGAATGAATCAAGAGATCTGAATGGAGAGATGAAGGGGCTTTTATACCCCCCGCACCCACTGAGTTGTTGGGGCCATTTGGGGCCGGATTATCCGGCCCAAGTGAGGGCCAGATTATCCGGCCTAGGGAAACTCCACCCTAGACTCGAATTATCCGGCAAATAATCCGCCCCCACACAGAGCGATACGCCGAGCCTGTCCTTGATCGTCTCCTAGGGGCCGGATTATCCAGCCTCTTGCGAGGACCGGATTATCCGGTCAGGGAAGGAAAAAGTGCCCCTGGTCGGACTTTCCGGGAGATAATCCGAACCCAGTCAGAGCATCGCGCCTTGCTTGCCTTTGATCGTCTTCTAGGGGCCAGATTATCCGGCACAAGGCGAGGGCTGGATTATCCGGCCAGGGGAAGAAAATCCGCCCCTGTTCAGATTTTCTGGGAGAAAATCCGTCCCCAAACAGAGTGACGCACCATGCCTGCCTTTGCTAAATGAGTTAGGCTAGATTATCCGGCCCTTGATGGGGCCGGATAATCCGGCCCCCCAAACACAAAATCATTCTCTGCACACTTAGCACACATGAGAAAACGCCACAGTATTGTTATCTAACACTCAAAACACAGGGAACCATGACATGTTCTTTCACTGTCCCCCTTTTTGGTGTTAGATGACAATACTAGGATTTGCAAGATAGTTCTCAAGACAACACAAATAATGAATGAATAAGATTCCCCCTCAAAGCGTGCATACCAAAAAAAAGCATTTGATTACAAATACACACAAGAGGGTATAAGTCTATTTCATTGAAACATGTGTGAAAAGCTCATACCACCGGTAGGGAGATAGATGCGTCCTCAAAACATTATAAGAATATCCAATGATAGCCATAGTGAGCGCCTCCCTCGATATAGATATCCAATAGCCATAAGAATATCCAATATGATAGATGACTCCATATGAATAGTCCACAAGATAAATCCATAGCCACCCAAACAAAGTCTCATACGACACAAACCACACATAAAAGATCGACGCTAAAAGGGCACAAGCGAGAAAAACAACAAAACACTAAAGAGCAAGAACTTGTGCCCGACCCATGCAAATCCTGAGAGACCTAATAGAACTACTTCCCCCTTTGGCATCGAGATGCCAAAAAGGAAGAAGAGCGATACTAACGCCCCAAGGGATCACTCGTAGACCTCATCCTCGCCCTCGTCCTCATCCTCAAGCTCCTTGGTGTCATCCTCCTCATCACCAGCAGTGTCCGCTGAAGGAAACAGGTGGCGCTCCAGCTCTCCATAGTTAAGCCCAGAAGAAGAGTTCCACCAAGCATATGGTGTGGGAGTAGTAGGAGCAAGGGGGTCGCCCAAAGCACCGGACACATGGTGAAGAATGAGCTACTGAGTGTGAGCCATCTCATGGCGCTGCTTGTAAGCCTCATACTGTCCCTTGCGAGTGTCCACGCCCATGCAAAGAATGTTCCGCTGGAACCAGTTCAGCTGCTTGATCTCACGAGGAATGGGAGGCACAGGAGGCCTACAAGCACTAGCACGAGCATCCCTCATGAGACCCTCAGGAGCAGAGGAGGGGTGAGAGGTCTTCCTAACCTTGGTGTAGATCTTCTTGGCCTTGTGCACAACATCAATGTTGAACTCTTCAGTGGGAAGCAAGTGCTGGATCAGCATCATGATGTAAGGAGCATATGGGCTGGAAAGCCTGTTGAACATGGCATCGATCAACTCATGGTAAATAAAGTCCATCACATCCAGCTTGTATGACACGGACTCATCCTCACAGGACACCACCTCATGAGAGAAGGCAAGAAGCTGATCCAGGTGACCACGGATACTGTCATTGTTTCCTCCATTTAGAGCGATAGAATCACGAAACAGACCCACCAAGCTAGCATATAGGGGAGAAAGACCAGCAAGGGTGCCCACAATACCATTGTCATCGGTGCACTAAGAGAGGGCAGCATCTTTATTGGGCTTGAGTTGGGTGATGATGCGGTGACCACTAGCATAGTCCCTGTGGCAGAAGGAATAACCAAGAACCTCAGCAAAAATACGGAAATCAGCTTGCATAGGACTGTCACAAGCCATCCACTTCATGGTGTGGTGCTCATCACCGCAAATGACCAAGATGGAGAAGAACTGCTTCACAATATCAGAATCATAGGAGCATTGGAGGGCCATGAGATGGTGCAGCCCCATCCTCTCAGACACATACATGGCATCAACAAGGTGAGGCTTCTCCAAGGCCTCAGCAAGAACCAGAGGATGCATAGGTCAAATCTTCTGCTAAGCATACACATCTTCATAGATACCCTTTTGTTCAACGCACCAAAAACGAGAGTCACCCTGCTCAGTATCATGCGACACTTCATCAAATAGATCCCGATGACGAATGGAGGAGAAGGTAACATGATCCATATTCTTATAGTTAATCTTGGGCCCTTTGCCCTTCCTCTTGGACACACCCTTCCTATCCCTCTTTGCCTGTTCAGCCATGCTCTTCTCCTTGTTCTTCCTTCTCCTGATCTCAGCCTCGTCCACTAAGTTACCCTGTCCGTCGTCCCAAAATTATTTAGCACGAGGACGGTGCTTGTCGGTCTGGGAGCACTAGAACCACCTGTGAAGGGAACAAGATGGATAGCATGGGGATAATCATACACACAATTCCAAGATAGAACGTAGAAAAAGTGGGAAAACAGTTCATAGTCCAATCCTACTCAATGCACAAATCTATACGAAACTGAACCAGTTTTTGAGTCTGTCAGGCCGGATAATCCGGCCTAGCCAGGGGCGGATAATCTGGCCCTTGTAGAAATTTTCAGAATCGCCTAGATTGAATGCAAAAGAGTAGATCAAGCCTAGATACTGCAAGACTACAATTTCTACACGAAACAACACCCTTCTAGACAGCGTTCCACCCAACAAGTAACACGTCTAGCCAAAGATGGGGAGAGAGGGAGTTACCCTCACTCATTGGAGGACAAACACGGAGGATAAGGTACCCAGAGGCATGGAGAAGAATATCCGGGGAGTCTTGGAGAATCCGGCGGCCGGAGAGGCTCCAGGGAGGGTGGGGGACGACATGCGGTGGCTGGGGAGAGGGAGAGGGTCGGGGGGAAGTGCTGCTCGTTATGAGCCCTCCCCCTGACCCCAGCCCTTAAAGACTGCATCCGCTAGGGCCGGATTATTCGGCCTATACTTGGGCCGGATTATCCGGCCTAAATTCTGAATTTCTGTTGTACACAGATTCAGGCCCGCGCATCTCCAAACAAAACCCCCACAAGGTGTACAAGGGACTTGTGTACAAGAAAGGATGGCTTAGGGGTAGGGAAAGGCTTAGGATTAAGAGAGCCAAACTGAGATGGTACTACACACTCAAAATTGCAAGAAACAAATCAACTAAAATCCGAAATTGAGTGTGATTCCCATAAGAACATGAGATGAGCTAAAACAACCAAAAAGATCCACAAAAATCCAACTCTCCTCATGTAAGAGGGCGGTGGCCGAAGCCACATTGTTGGAGTGTATGGTATGACACCGCGAAGATATATCTTGGGTTCATGACCAATACTCATCAGTAAGCTCACATATCACAAAATGATATTAAGAGAAATGATTTGACTTGCTTTCGGCATTACGTGGGGAGGGTTAGCCCAATCAATTAGGACCACACTCCCCCTATGCCCATGCCCACATCTAGACCAAATAAGATTGAGATGTAAGAGTGAGTGCATGGGTATTCAAGACAAGCTCCTTGAATCAACGATATTTAGCTCATTCCTCAAGTAACAAAACCTTGCTTCATCAAGTGGCTTCGCGAAAATTTTAGCAAGTTGGTTTTTCGTGCTCACAAAAGATAGATCAATATCGCCTCGAGCAACATGGTCCCGAATAAAATGATTCTGAATCTCAATATGCTTCATCCTTGTGTGATGTACCGGATTGTACGCAATTTTGATTGCACTTTCATTATCGCATAAAAGAGGCACTTTGTCACAATTGATACCGTATTCCTTTAAAGTTGGCCTCATCCATAATAACTGAGTGCAGGCACTAGCAGCAGCAACATATTCAGCTTCAGCGGTGGAGAGAGATATGCAATTCTACTTTTTAGAAGACCGACAGACTAGAGACCTTCCCAAGAACTGACAAGCTCTAGAAGTTGATTTCTGATCATCCTTATCACCAGCCCAATCTGAATCAGTATAACCACATAGAGAGAAATTGGAGCCCTTGGGATACCATAGACCATAGTTAGGGGAATGAACCAAATATCGGAAGATCCTCTTGACCGCCACTAAGTGGCTTTCTTTAGGAGCTGCTTGATACCTTGCACACACACCCACACTCAACACAATATCGGGTCTAGATGCGCAGAGGTAAAGAAGAGAGCTGATCATGGACCGGTATACCTTTTGGTCCACATCTTTACCGTGAGGATTGAGTTCAAGGTGACATTTTGTTTGCATCAGAGTGGCGACGCCCTTAAGATCCATCATCTTGAATCTCTCGAGCATGTCTTGGATGTATTTTGCTTGATTGATGAAGGTTCCTTCTCTAAGTTGCTTGATTTCAAATCCAAGAAAGAACCGTAACTCCCCCATCATAAACATCTCAAACCTGTAAGTCATAAGCTTTGAAAATTCATCATTAAAAGCTTTATTAGTAGAGCCAAAGATGATGTCGTCTACATATAGTTGGAATACGAAAATCTCCCCCTTAACCTTATTAGTAAAAAGAGTGGGATCGATTTGCCCAACTTCAAAGCCACAGACTAACAAGAGCTCTTTAAGGTGCTCATACCACGCACGTGGGGCTTGTTTAAGGCCATAGAGTGCCTTATCGAGTTTGTAGACATGTTTCGGAAAGTTAGGATCCTCAAATCCTGAGGGTATACCAACTCATGTAGAGGACCGTTAAGAAAAGAACTCTTAACGTCCATTTGCTATAATTTAAAATTATTATGAGCAGCATAAGCAAGAAGGATACGAATGGACTCAAGATGAGTCATAGGAGCATAGGTCTCGCCGAAGTTAATGCCCTCAACTTGGGAATAGCCTTGTGCCACGAGTCTCGCCTTGTTCCTCACAACAATGCCATTCTCATCTTGCTTGTTTTTAAATATCCATTTAGTGCCGATAACATTGCGGCAATCCTTGGGCTTCTCTACTAATTTCCAAACCTTGTTGCATTCAAAGTTATTCAACTCTTCATGCATAGCAACAACCCAGTCCGGATCTTCAAGAGCTTCAAACACTTTCTTGGGTTCCACCATTGAGATGTGGGCTTGATGCTCACCGAAACTTGCCAACTCCCTTCTTATGGAAACCCTTCATCGAAGATCGCCTACAACTTTGTCAAGAGTGTGACCCCTTAACTCAAGGTTCCTATCGGCACGAGCTTTGCGACAAAGTTCAATTAGCTTGTTGTCTCTTGGGGAATAATTCATCATTTGAGTCTTTGTTGGAATCATTGGCTTGGGCTTGATCTGAAGCTCGATTAGCAGGAGTAGGAGATGAGGAACCTTGCCCTTGATGTGGATCAACAATCATACTAGGAGGCTGCTTCTCTTCAGGAGTTTTAGGGCCGGATAATCCGACAGTGGGTGGGGCCGGATAATCCGGCCTAGGAGATCCTAAAGCATCTTCACTAGCTTGACTAGAACTTGCTTGAATTGGCGAGCGGCCGAATAATCTGGGGTCAGCCAAAAAATCTGGCCTGGGACTTGCAGTTGTTTCTTCGGTATGATGATCAATTTGGTCGTCAGTGGAGTGATAGCCGGATAATCCGGTGTCGACCGGATAATCCTGCCTGGAGCATTCAGGAGCATGTTGAACTTCAGCATTTGGTGGAGTTGGTGTAGAAGTTTCTCCCATGGTTGGAGCATGTTGAGTCTATGTAGATGAGGGCTCTATATGAGTAGAGCGTTGTCCTAACCGATCTGCCACAAGGGGTTCCTCAGTGGGGCGAAAAAATCCCACGCCCATTCTTCTTATGGCATCTTAGGGTATTTCAACATCTACATCACAAACATCAACTTGCCCCGCATGGGAGCCATCATTTTCCTCGAACACCACACTACAAGATTTTACAACAGTTCTGGAGAGCTTATTGTAGACTCTATAAGTGTGGGATTCGGCACCATAACCAACAAAAACTTCTTCTAAAGCCTTAGACTCAAATTTAGATAAACGAACTCCTTTGATGAGAAAGAAACACTTACAACCAAATACCCAGAAGTATGAGATGTTTGGCTTGTTACCGGTAAGTATTTCATACAGAGTCTTGTCCAAGATTTTACGGAGGTATAGCCGGTTGGATGAATGACAAGAGGTAGAGATTGCTTCAGCCCATAAGTTATATGGAGACTTGAATTCAGCTAGCATAGATCTCGCCATATCCATTAGGGTCCGGTTCTTCGTCTCGGCAACTCCATTTTGTTGAGGGGTGTACGTAGTGGAATATTGATGTCTTATCCCCTCTTCACTTAGGAATTCATTTAAGGTGTAGTTCTTGAACTCGGAGCCGCTATCACTTCTTATTGCCAATATAGGGACATTGTGTTGACATTGAACCTCGTTGGCGAAGTTGATGTCTATTTGTTGAGTCTCGCTCTTCAACTTGAAGAAATAGACCCAAGTGTATCTTGAGTAATCATCAACAATCACAAGGCAGTACTTCTTACCACCGAGGCTTGCATGTGATGGAGGTCCAAAGAGGTCCACATGAAGGATCTCCAAGATCCTCTTTGACGAAATAATAGTCTTCCTTCGATGAGGAGAGTCATGCATTTTCCCTTCAACACAGGCCCTGCAAACACGATCTTTGGCAAAGGAAACATTTTCTTTTAGTCCAAGGATGTGGCCACCCTTGTGGAGACTTTGCAAAGTTCTCATATTGACGTGGGCTAGTCGGCGATGCCATAACCAACCCGCGTCAGCCTTTCCGAAAAGACACATCGGGCCTGTAGTGGTTTTCCCCGAGAAGTCCACCACGGACAGGTAATTTTCGACATATCCCACGAAAGCGACTTTTAGAGACTTGCTCCACAAGAGTACCACCAAATCAGCATCAATAAAAACTGCAAAGCCCATCTTACCAAGGGCGCGAACTGAAAGTAAATTGTAACCGAGGGTCTCAACAAGCATGACGTCCACGAGAGAGATATCGTGAGCAACCACAACTTTGTCAAGACCCAATACCTCAGATTTTGACTTGTCACCATAGGAGACGGTTATATGATCATGATTTGGCCGCATCTCCGTGATGATCTCCTTGCTTCCGGTCATGTGACTTGTGCACCCGCTATCGAGTACCCATTTAGACCCACCGGAAGCATAGCCCTGCAAGAAAGTTACTTTTTGGTTTTAGGTACCCATTTTTCAATGAGACCTCTCATATTAGTGACAAGGGTCTTGGGGACCCAAATAAACCAAGGAATGTAACAATCATAAGGACCTACATAATTAGTATAAACATAACCATAAAGGTATGTACTTGCTTCCTCCTTTGCAGATTTTGTGTATTTTGACAGTGAAATTAACTCTATTCAATTTATAACTATATAACGAGAATACAGATAGACTGTCGTTTCCCATATGTGAAGATGCAAATTATGGCAGATTTGATCCATGTTGGATTTTGCACTCGGTTGTAGAAAATCTAAGTTTTATTTGTAGCGGCAAATTTGTATATATTATGTCAGATCCTGAAGAACTATGCACAGTCAATCCTATCCTTGACCCTTGACTACTTACTTTGATCTGCATTCTGTGTCGTTCCACCATCGAATACACTTCTCTCATAGTTCTAAAAAATTAGTGCGTGTACCAGAGCTTAATTGTTGTACTGTAGTACTTAAAAAGTACAGTTTTTATTAAACAGTAAAGAAGTGCAATAACGTGATGTTATCATTTTAGATCTCGGTTTGTATGAATCACGGCATATTATGTTTCTGTAAGTAAATTTCGAACTTTTCATTTTCTACTAGGTCTTTGATGGGCATGGTGGAAAATTGCCGCCCATTTTGTTTGTGATAATTTACTAAGGGTCATAGTGGAGGATGCCCATTTTGTTCGTGATAATTTTCCTCTGGACTTTGCTGATAAATGCTCTCACCACAGAGCTCTGTCGTCTGGCAAAACGACACTTACACCAATGATTTTTGGAAGGTACTTTTCCGGCACATATAGTTCTCCATTCTCAATAGCATCTTTGATATAGGTGGTCATTAATATTTTGATACTATATAAGCTATGCCTGTAATACACTTAGTTTCCACAGAAAGTCTCTGTCCCATTGATTGCCGATTACTGTTAGCGTTCTGTGCTAGATGATGCATATTATTTTCGACTTAATTGATATGAAAAAGCCAATTATAAGTTTGTTTTATTATGCTGCTTTCATATTGAATATTGCTTTCTTCTTCATTCATGAATTTGTTCAAACAATGTTATTGTAAGCTGTCTTTACCATGGGAATTGCACCACATTCACAATGGAGAATCATGACTTATTTATTGTGCTGCAACTTGCGAATATCATAAAGGAAAATTAGTTAGTGCTGACTAGATGAGAACTAACAAAGAGCTGTAATCTATAAAGTTAATATGATCATGCAGTAACAACATGGCTGCCCACCAATAAACATAGTGAACTAGGGGCATCTCAAGATTTTATTTATTTATTTGGAAACTGGTAAACTAGGTTCCTAATTGGTCTCGGCAGTAGCTTGTCCATGGTGACTGATAACAATATACTATAGAATAATAGATCACCATCATACAATTTTGTCTGCATAAATACAACCACTCAATCATTTATTTTGGACTGTTATTCAAGGATTTGTTTTACTTGCTTCTGTCCTATCATCTAAAATCCATGCTTACGCAGGTTCATAATCAGTCCGTATCTGAGACCACACTTGGGATGGTGTCCGATTTCATTGGATCATTTACGATGTTTAAGGATGAGCCTAGAGGTAACACAACATTACCATTTAGTCTTATTTTTCGCAAGGGAAAATCTAGTGTGGTTTTCAGCTATTTCCTTTTGATTAAGATAAAGGGTTGCCACGGTTTCTTTACATTACATCCAAGAATGCAATGTTGTTGCACAAATTTTCGAGATTTTGACTTGTCCCTGACATGATGTGAACAAATACTTGTGTAATCTTGTACTTGGTATAAATTTAAAGAAACGTTTTAAAATAAATCTATAACTTAGGACTTTTTCCTATCATACTTATTTTTCTTTTCCCCCTAGGATTTGCTTAGTTGCTATTATTTTTTGGAACTACATTGAATTTTACTCTTTTGTTATTGGTATTATTGACACAATTATTCTAGCCCTGCCATATTTTAATATAGTAATAAATCTATAATTTTGGGAAGGTATAACCCCAATTGAATGCTGCTGTGGAGAGGCAAGAAGCTTCAATGCAAGATAGGGAAGGAGGCTGCTTTAGCATTATTGTTGGATTCATCTTTCATTGTTGTACTACTATTGTTGTGCTAGTCTGATGCTATGAGTTTTATTGCTGTAGTGCTAGTCTGATGTATAAGGAAGTCTCATTCTGTTTTTTTTAAACGAGGTGAATACTAGGAACAAATAATTTGTGGAATTTCGAACATATTAAATTTGGTTTGTGGACCTAATATGAATGAACAAAATAATAATTTATTATCCTAACAATTTGTCCTATAATCTACTACCGCCATTGGTACACGTGGCATATGAACATTGGTCCATGTGGCCTATGTACCATTGATGATGTCAGCACACACAGACGTTAATGGCATTTTATCATACAATTTGCCATGTGGCGTCAATCATGCTGAAAATAAACATCAGGATATGTGGGCCTAGGTTCAGATCACTGTGACGAAAATTGTGAAATGTCACGGTCACCCGTGACGTTTTTTGACAAGAACAACGTCATGGATCAATTATGACGTAAGATACATGACATTTTTTCGTCATGGATGGCCATCCAAGACGTTTTTAGTCTCATTTGCGACATTTTTAGAATGTCATGTATCACAAAGAATCTTGTAGTGAAGGGAGACATATTTGATGGTGTTAGATTTTTTTAGGGATGGGTTAGCGAACCCGAGAAAATGTACACCAACAATATAAGTTATGCTTGGTACTTTTGTTCGCTTACTCCATCTCTAAAAAACTTATGAGGCCCCATATTTATTCTACATTTATATGGAACTATGATCTTTGAATTGTTTCCGCTAGTAACACAACCCGTTGTGATCATACATTGAATTTATTATGTTTATCTGAATTTCTTGTTTAATTATTGTGATTATGCGATTATACTATATATCTAGGAAAACAAATGATTCATATGATGCATTTATATGCATGGTTTGATCATAAGTTATTGTTACACGTATATATAAATATTGTTTGTTTCTTGTTATTATTATTACAATATTAAGGAAACGTACGTGTGTAAGGATTACATTGCAATATATTACCAAGGCTAATGATTCGAATAATTTTCCCCAAAAGAGTGCAGGGCATAAATATTAATTTGATGGTGTTTTTGCAGGGATGAGTTAGTCAACCTGAGGCAATGCACACGAACAATAGGTTGTGCTTGGTACTTTGGTTGGCTAGCTATATCTCTGAAAAACTTATGAGGCCCCATATTTATTGTACATTCATATGAAATTATGAAACAAATGATTCATATGATGCATGTATATGCATCATTTGATCATAAGTTGTTTCTACATGTACCTATAATATTGTTTGGTTCTTGTTATTATTATTGTATTTAGGAAACACATGCATTCATAGTGTGTAAGAAGGATTACATTTCAATTTCTTACTGAGGAAAATGATTCAAATTTGCCCCAAAAGAGTAGAAGGAAGACACATTGGTGTCATATTTTTTCAGGGATGAGTTAGTGAACCTAGGGCAATGTATGAGAATAATAGGTTGTGCAATTGGTACTTGGCTCGCTTACTCTAGGTCTGAAAAACTTATGAGGCCCTAGATTTGTTGCTACATGTATCTCAATCTCTTGTTTGATTCTTGTGTTACATGTATCTGAATCTCTTTGTTTGATTCTTGTGTTACACTATCCAGGAAAACTTTACTACATGAACTAATGTTGATATGTATGCTAATATAGATTATAAACTGATGTTGATCCAATTACTTCTCATTTTTTTGATACATAAAATGATATATGAATTGATCAAACTATTGCTGAGATACATTCTCTTTGCTATCAATTTAATATTGTCTTACATATGTTGTCAATGCTTGAGTTGTATTTCAATTAAATCACCTATATGAGTTCTAATTATGTACTTAAAAATCAATAGGAAGAATCTAATAACGTGGGCCACGACAAGTACTTTAGAGACTACAAGAGCCTCTACTTATTGATGGGGTTATGAGTGGGTAAATTCCTTTCCTCTTAAGGGGAAATTGTTTTTTCCCATTATGTGGCAGACTCATCGACAAGGACCTCAAAAGAATGATCCAACACTCGGTGTGCATCAGCCGTGGCCACGTTTGTAAGCACAATACAAAGACCTTAGCGAAGCACGCAGCCTACGGAAACATCATCTAGGAATATGTCAAGACTGCCATGTTTCCCCTCGAGTAGGTTGATGCTCCTGTTGTTACCCCTGTTCCTACTACTGCCCCTGCTTATTCTATTTAAGTTATTACCACTGGTGGTGCACGTAAGACAATATATCCGCAGTCTATGGTGGTTGAACTACTAATTAAGTATCCTGTTTATTAATCTACTCCTTTACATGGAGTTTCTTTTAATTTTCTAGTGCTCAGTTATATTACTGATTATGCTCATGCACATAACCAAAATTTTCTAGTGTTTAATTATATTATAATTGTAAAATTTTAGGATTACTAAACTTCAGAGTTTCTAATATGTCCATAGTTCTGAATATTCACTAACGAGATTTCCTTCAAGAAATATTTGAAAAAGAGTTTTTTTGCTGAAAAATTCATATTTGAATAACCAAATGATCTCACATCGTCATTAAACATTTGAAGCAGTCAAATTCGAAACACTTGCACCTTATGCTCTGCAGCAAGTGCATGAACACTAGGAGTCTTCATACCTTTCATATTAAGATCTAAGGTTTGTATTAGACCATATTGTTTTTCAATGTATGAACCTCATTTAGGCTTAGGACTCAATTTCACACTAGCAAGCATGTGTAAAAACCTTCCTATGCCTTTAGGTTATGAATAAGTCTAAAATTTTAGGATAAGCAAACTCGGGAGTTCCAATATATCCAGAGTTCCAAATATTCACTCAATGCGACTTCCTTCAAGGAATATATGAAAAAAGAGTTTAAATTGCTGGAAAATTCGTATTTAAGTAACCAAATGATCTCGCATCATCATTAAACATTTGAATTAGTGAAATTCAAAAACCTTAAACCTTATTGCTCTACAGCAAGCACATAAACACTAGGAGTTGTCATGCCTTTTAGGGTAAGATCCAAGGTTTGTACTACACCAACTATTTTCTTCAATGTATGAACCTCATTTAGACTTAGGACTCAATTTCACACTAGCAAGAATGTGTGAACACCTTCCTTTGCCTTTTGGTTCTGAATAATTCTCAAATTTTAGGATAAGAAAAATCCGAAGTTCCAAATATATCTAGAGTTCCAAATATTAGTTCTTTTCAAATTTCTAGCCGTCTGAGGGAAGTACTTGGCAGCAAAAATATGAAATATCCAGATAATGGATGTTTTTAGAGACGTTTTCCATTTACAGCTGTCTGAGGCTAGTACTTTGCGACAAAGATCTGAAAATATTTGGACAAATATTTCATATCCGTGCCATATTTTCCTTCCCCACCCGCCTAGAACCCCACTGTCCACCACCGCCACTACCGCCGCCCTCCACCACCGTCGCCTCCGGTCCCCTGCCTCTCCTCCCCGCTACCTCTGGTACCCTGCGGTGCAGACGTTCTTCCTCTCCTCCGAGGACCCCTTCATCGTCCATGTAGATATGCGTGAAATCCAAAACCCAAAAACCCTAATGTAGAGCATTGATTTAGGAATCTTGGTATGGAATTTGCCATTTTGCTTCTCGAATTTAGGGTTCAGGGTTTCTGAACTGTAAATACCCAATGGCAGTATTGGGAGAGCCTTCCCCTGTCGGCCTCTATATGTTCCACCTCTTTTCCCCTTGTATAGATCTCAAAATATGTAATTCTTTATTGATTCATCATTATTCGTTACCCTTCTTGCAATAAAGATTTAATTTTCACTTATTTTTTCTATATCTATTTTAATTGTCACTTCATTAGTATGCTTGTGTCTTGATTGTATTAAGATGCTCTATGGCTGTATCTATTTAACAGATGGAAACTTGTAGTGATGATGCAATAATGCTCTCTAGCGATGATAGTTTTCACATTAGTTTCGCAGTTTTGAATTCTAGTCATCAGATGAAGAGCCCATTGAGAGGCTTAAGTTTAGAGGTATCAACGAATATCAAAATTCCAGTCATATATTTTGTAAGTGTTTAGACGGTATACATGAATATTCCATGCATTGAAATTTTTATGTGTTATTGCATCAGGGCCTCAACACAAGGGGGACATTGATTTCGATAAGTAGAGCCTTTTTTGGAAACGATGTGTATTTGAAAGAAGTTCATGTGGACTTCCTCTTAGACTAGTGCAAACCTGAATTTCTACTAAAAATCAAGTACCACGTCTACAGGTTACCCTATTTATTTATCATGAAAAATAAGTGCAAGCTAGTAAGATGATATATTTTTGAAGATGTGATCAACAATCTAGCTTATGATATTTAATTACTTTCAGTAATCACAAGCATGGTAATTTTTCAATTCTTTGTACTTGCGCATACATTTGGAGCTGAGTGCACAATAAAATACCTAAAAAATCGCCTTGATGTACCTATTGATATCCATGTTTGGCAAATGAACAACAAGAAGCCAAAGATAGTGAGAATGAACATGAGAGCTGGGTCAAATGCAATCTTGACGAGTGGATGGGAGAAGGTTGTGTGAAGCTTCAACTTCAAGCAGTATAATATTGTCCTTTTTTGTTTTGATAAAAAAGATAATGTAGAGGTACATATTCCGGTTCAGCAACTTCCACCTAGCGGCCATTATAAATGCAATGTTGGTTTGTTTGAGAGTACTAATTATGCTAAATGTTTGATTATGGACTCCAATTTGTATGTACTGCCATAACGTAATGGCTAAATTTGTATGGATTTTCCCTAGATAAAGATAATTGTTAATATAATGATCTTCTTTGGCTAGCAGCTAAGTACTTGAGCTAATAATCTTTCTATCCATTTTTGGATGCTGAATCATGATTATGTGTCATGTATGCTATGGTTGAGTTTGAATTAGCACTACTATTGGAGGTGGCCATGAATAATGAACGCTTCGAGGCGTCCTTGTTCTGGAGACAGTCTTTATTTGAATCCGACTCTGGGTCCCTTATTCTTGGAGGCGCTCCCTACTAGAAGCCATCTGAGGGTGTGGAGTTCTTTCAAGAGGTCAAGACTAATAGCTGTCTCCAGGTCATACTTCTTAGAAGCATTTACATTTTTACACCGCTTGAGGTCGTGTATCCTAGAGCTAGAAAGGAAAACTAGCTTAGGTGGTGCGCTCTTTGAGGCTATGAGTTTGAGCCGAAACGAGAAACCAACTGAGGTCTATGGGCAATAACCGTCTCTAAGTAACGTGTGTGTACTAGTGACACGTGAGGATTTTTATGAGCCGGGAATTTTAATAATCTGCTTGGTACCTCGAAAGTCTCATGGATTGAAGGTAACAATATTCTTGGTGCCAACATGGATGAAATCAACATCGAATCAAATGTAGGTACTTTTTTTCCTTTTTTTTTGGAAAGGACGCTTTATTGCTTAAAAGTTTAAGAAGTACACCCGACCCATAACTAGGATGCACACAGACGCCAAAAGTACGAACACAAACCAAGAATGTAAAATAAGGCGAAATACGTGAGATCCACAATTACTACATGACGTATAAGAAGTTGGAGGGCCAATTCTAAGATCACGCTACCATCCATATCGGAAAAACATATCTCTTGTCGTATCCTCCAAGCGTGTACAAACCTCCTTAACCAGGTCGCAAAACTCCACATGTTATAGACAACCATGAATAGAGCATAGCGGTGATAACCTGCATAAGAGAGACAATTTATCTTTAACAACCTTGTCATTTCTGGATATCCGTAGCGACTAAATAACAGCAAGAGCTCCCACTCTAATAAGCATTATGAACTTTTGCTCAATACCATACTGGAAGTTACCAAATATTTTGGCAACACTACGAGGAGGAGACAATCCAGAAGCTACTTGGATGACTAACTATATAAACGAGAAATTTGCATTGAAAAAATAAGTGTTTAATTGTCTCGTCATGATGAAAAAATACACATTCTTACTCCCAATGCAAATTCTTTTTAACATGTTTGTCTTATGTAAGAATTACCCCTCGACATAGGTACCATGCTAATATTTTTGTCTTTAGTGGTACCTTCATCATCTAGATTTTTATGTTATTTTCGATTGGCACATCTGGCCGGACTAATGATATATACATAGAATCTAAAGAGAAGTTACAACTCTGATGTAAGTTCCACCGAAACAGATTAGGACAATCTGACATTTGCAGTATGGTTAAATGATGTAGTAGAGCGTTCCACGATGCGAGTCTTGGTCCAATTAGGTCCCTCCTAAAAGTCACATTCGGAGGAGAAGATTCCAGCACCATTTCTATGGCATCCCCTTGTGATAGACAATGTTGTATAAAGCCGGATATTGTTCCCGGAGTATCGCATTTCCAAGCCACCTATCCTTCCTGAAACGAATTTCCGAGCCATCCTTGATAGAAAATGTGACGAGTGGGAAGAAATGCTTCTTCATGGCCATTATTCCATCCTATAAGTGTAAGTCTCTCGACTTCTAGATCACCTAAGACATTGCTTTTGAGCCAACATATTTCTTTCTTCAGAGGGTTTGCCATACACCATCCTTTGTAAGCATCTTGAAAAGCCACTTACCCATATTATTAACCTCAAGGTCATGAATCATCAATCCACCTTGATATTTGGGATGGCAAACCACACTCTATTTAGTTAGTCGATATTTATTTTTCATGCTTTGTTCTACTCCATCTTCAGATCATGCTTGATGTAGCTCTTTGATTACTTATTTCGTAGCTATAGATCTTTCAAACCGTGCTTGCATTTGACAAATTTCTGCCATGCATTACCAATGTAGGACTCCGATTACGACTTTAGCCAGTGCCCATGTGTGAATTGCAAATTCCTTCTTTTGTGGAGGCTTCTATGCCCTCGACCTAGGCTTGATCGATGGTGCAGTATTCCAACATGTCACAATTTGCATAGCTAGGATCTATGTCACTTGATCCTTCGTGTAGCCATGCGGTTTTTGTTGGTTCAAAGGTGGCCACAAGGCTCTTGCCAAGGTGCAGAAGGCTTCTGTCAAGGGAACCATGAAATGGCTTCCCTTCATGTTGACCTTTGTCCTGGACATGATGTTCTTGATCCTCAAGAGCGGTGTGCGCACTAATAAGAGCTTCAAAGACGTCCATATGAATGCTTGTGCCAAAGCTCTGTTGGAGCATTACGGCACTGAGGTGACGTCTGCGCAAGTGTACAACCACCCGCGGAAGTGGAGGGTGAGGTAGATTCTAGTGATCAATCTAAGAGATCTGAGTGGCGCTCAATGGTGTGAGGAGACCTGCAACGTTCTCCTCAAGAGTGAGCACTATGAGGGGCACATCACAGTTAGCACATTGTCTTGCACCATAGTTTCAATTGATCATCGCTCAACAAAGCTATGCCATCCGAAACTAACTCAATCTCTTCCAATCTTAGGACCACTCAAAGGATGTTGAGTTTCTGAACAAGCCTATCGCGAACTACATCCAGATGCAGACCATCTTCTCCTTTGGTATTGCCACCGACAAGTTTTCCATAGGCTCGAATGAGTCCCTGGGTGCAGCTGCTCTTGACTATGTTAATACTCAGGAGTCTGAGACCATCATCCTAGACGATCCTGACAAGCCTGCTGATGCCCCGCCACCAGCTCTAAGGAACAAGAAGAGGGGTTTCTCTGGGGCCTTGTTCCTAGGCAGACGAGAAATCCTTGCAGGCAACGAACACGCCCTTTGTGTTTTCTTGTGCGGTTTCGTGTTGGTCTCATATTCTTAGAGCAGACCGTGAAAGAAGTACACCAATGTTGTTTTATGTAATTAATGACATGTATCGTGTACGGCATACCTGTCTAGCTAAAAAGAAGGAATCTAGGCAAAACGGCAGCAGTAAACGGCGTCTACGTAGCAAAAAGGGACACAAATCTCGAAACGGCAACGGACATCTGATCGAACGGCGGCATGTATCGGCGCCGGTAGAATCGCCGCGTTCGGATGGTACCGCACTGCCGCTGTGGCTGCCGTTGATGATGGCGTAAAGCGTAGTAGTGCCCTGCCCTCTCAGCCGGATAATGGGATCTCATCTTCTCTCATGTCGCCGTTCAACTCACAAAGGTCAGGCCGCCGCCGACCACTTCCAACCGCAAGAGGACCACGCCACCATCCCGAAGCCACGCCACGAAAAACCTGCAGTCGCACATCTTCTTTGTAGCTACTACCTCCGTTCCACGATATTTTTCCTTTTTAGCAAACTAGTGAAACAGAGGGGGTACTAGCTAGTCTACTTTACTTCAGTTCTTTGTCTAAAAAATGGAACTCAATTGGATACTAGTAGTAAGTTGTCCTTAAGATCAGTGGGATATAAGAAAGGGAGCGTCACGGAAGTGCTGGCCATCAATGACAAATTTATGTGGCCGTCCCTGAAAGGTTTATGTCCTTGTTCGAGCAGTCTAGAACACACACCTGTTGAAGGAAATGGACTGAATCAAATTAATTCGTACTCCCTCTGTTTCAAAATATAAAATATTTTAGCTTTGTGAAAAGAGTGTATCTAGACTCTATTAGTGTATAGGTTCACTCTAAATCTAGATAAACCTACATACTAAAAGAGGTCTATATACACTTTATTCACAAAACTAAAACATTTTATATTTTAAAACGGAGGGAGTAACATTTAGAGTGCACCGAGCTTCACGAAGATTTCTGGATGATTTTCCACCATGATGTGCTGCAGCGCTGGACCTTCAATAAACTGGACCACGTTTCACCACAATCACCACTTAGGCGAGTTGTATTGTATCCCGGTTGGTACTCTCGGTCCGAACATACAACTATGGAGGAAAACGACAACGCGGTAGATACATTCACTAGTAGAAAATAGGCCTTTAGTTCGGGCCACTAGTCCCGGTCATGTCTGGGACCAGAAGTAATAGTCCGAACCAGACGGCCCGAGGACGCCGATGTCTTTTGTCCTGGCCCGTAAGGGACCATTAGTCCCGGTTTGAGATATAAACCGAGACTAATGGGTCTGGGCACATCCGCGTGGTCCTGGCAGAACTATTAGTCTCGGTGTGTGTCTCAAACCGGGACTAATAGTCTGGTCCTATATATACTGCACTCAACCCTCTACTATCTCTTTTTTTTCCTATGTGAGGTGGGTATAACTTTGTGCTAATTTTTTTTTCATATGTACTAGAGGTGTTCGGTGAAATGCCTGTTAGTACGATGCCACTTGAATTCACACAAGACAAAACATGATATGAGGTGTCAGAGCCACACTTAAATTTTCTCATCTTTGTTTCCAGGTGTCCTAAAAGTTAGCAAGTATTTTCTTATTTAGACTGCGCGGTAGTAATTTTATCATTGTGATTGCGTTTGATATATATGGTTGTATGATGCAGATGAGTCATCCATGGATATACGGTGATCGATACTCTGACGCTTACAGAGAAGGCGTGCATTCTTTTCGCCTTGTGGTCGAGGCGAACAAACGGCGGGATGGTTTTATGTGTTGTCCATGTGTTGAATGTCGGAATGAGCAGGCTCACACTTCCTCAAGAGTCATTCAGAGCCACCTGCTTCGGTCTGGCTTCATGTCCGGCTATAATGGTTGGACCAAGCACGAAGAAAGAGGTGTTATGATGAAGGACGACGATGAAGAAGAGAACGGTGATGACAACTACCGATCTATGTTTCGTGAATACGCTGATACCACAATGGAAGATAATGAAGAAGAACGGGAACAAGATGAGCCCACTGTTGATCTTGGTCGGGTCATTTCTGATGCAAAGCGAGACTGCGACACAGAAAAGGAGAGGTTGCAGTTCGAGAAGATGTTACAGGACCACAACAAATTGTTGTACCCAACTTGTGAAGATGGCCAGAAGAAGCTGGATAGCACACTAGAATTGCTGAAGTGGAAGGCAGGGACCGGTGTGACTGACTCGGGATTTGAAAAGTTGCTGGTAATAATGAAGAAGCTGCTTCCAAGAAATAACAAATTGCCCTCCAGTATGTACGAAGCAAAGAAGATTGTCTGTCCTCTAGGATTAGACGTGCATAAGATACATGCATGCCCTAATGATTGCATCCTCTATCGCGGTGAGAAGTATGAGAATATGGATAAATGCCCGGTATGCACTGCATTGCATTATAAGATCAGAAAAGATGACCCTGGCGATGTTGAGGGCGAGCCACCCAGGAAGAGGGTTCCCGCCAAAGTGATGTGGTATGCTCCTATAATACCACGATTGAAACGTTTGTTCAGAAACAAAGAGCATGCAAAGTTGTTGCGATGGCACATGGAAGACCATAAGAAAGACGGGAAGTTGAGGCACCCTGCTGATGGTCGGCAGTGGAGAAAAATCGAGAGGGACTTCCCGAACTTTGCTGGTGATGCAAGGAACTTATGGTTTGGTCTAAGTACCGATGGCATGAATCCTTTTGGGGAGCAGAACTGCAGTCACAACACATGGTCCGTGACTCTATGTATCTACAACCTTCCTCCTTGGTTGTGCATGAAGCGGAAGTTCATTATAATGCGAGTTCTCATCCAAGGCCTGAAGCAACCCGGCAATGACATTGATGTGTACCTAAGGCCATTAGTTGATGAACTTTTATAGTTGTGGGCCAAAACAGGTGTACGTGTGTGGGATGAGAACAAACAGCAAGAATTTGACCTACAAGCATTGTTGTTCGTAACCATCAATGATTGTCCTGCTCTTAGTAACATTTTAGGACAGACGAACAAAGGATACAATGCATGCACGCACTGTTTAGATGATAAATGTAGGAAGAATGTGTACCCATACAATCGTTGTTTTCTTCCGCCAAGTCATCAATTAAGAAAGAAAGGCAAGCATTTCAATGGCAAGGGAGAAACCCAGACGAAGCCTGTCCCCCGTACTGGTGTTGATGTATTTGGTATGGTCAAGGATTTGGATGTAATATTTGGAAAGGGTCCTGGAGGACAACCTGTTCTGAAAGGCGCCGATGGACACGCACCCATGTGGAAGAAGAAATCTATATTTTGGGAGCTACCCTATTGGAAAGTGCACGAGGTCCGCTCTGCAATCGACGTGATGCACCTGACGAAGAATCTTTGCGTGAATATTCTAGGCTTCCTGGGCTTGTATGGGAAGTCAAAAGATACCCAGGCAGCACGGGAGGACCAGCAACATCATAAAGGACGAGACGGCAAGCATCCAGGGCAGTTTCAAGGGCTTGCCAGCTCGCTCTTACCAAAGAAGAGCAGGAAATATTTTTTGAAGTCCTTTTTAGTATTAAGGTCCCGTCTGGCTTCTCGTCGAATATAAAGGGAATAGTAAATATGAAAGAGAAAAAAATTCAAAACCTAAAGTCTCATGACTGCCACGTGCTTATGACGCAATTTCTTCCGATTGCATTGAGGGGAATTCTACCAGAAAATGTTCGACTAGCCATTGTGAAGGTATGTGCATTCCTCAATGCAATTTCTCAGAAGGTAATCGATCAAGAAAGTCTATTAGGGTTACAAATTGATGTGGTCCAATGTCTGGTCAGCTTCGAGTTGTTGTTCCCGCCATCCTTCTGCAATATTATGACGCACCTCCTAGTTCACCTAGTCGAAGAGATTAAAATTCACGGTCTTATGTTTCTACACAATATGTTCCCCTTCGAGAGGTTCATGGGAGTCTTAAAGAAATATGTTCATAACCGTGCTAGGCCAGAAGGAAGCATCTCCAAGGGATATGGAACAGAGGAGGTCATTGAGTTTTGTGTTGACTTTCTTCCTGACCTTAAGCCGATTGGTGTTCCTGAATCTCGGTATGAGGGGAGGATGACTGGAAAAGGCACACTAGGAATGAAATCAATGGTATGTAGGGATGGGAATTATTTCACTCAAGCACACTACACAGTTCTACACAATTCCACTATGGTGGCTCCGTATATCGAGAAACACAAGAATATTCTACGCTCCAAAAACCCGGGGAAGCCTGACTCCTTGATTAAAGGGGAACACAGGAAGAATTTCGGCAGTTGGTTGCAGACACATCTCATGAATAACACCACTATTGGAGATCAGTTGTACTCGTTGGCCAGGTTACCATCTTCTACTATATGTACTTTCCAAGGGTACGAGATAAATGGGAATACATTTTACACGATTGCCCAAGATAAAAAGAGCACCAACCAAAACAGTGGTGTCCGCTTTGATGCAACAGATGACAATGGGTAGAAGGACACATATTATGGGTACATAGAGGAGATATGGGAACTTGACTATGGACCTACTTTTAAGGTCCCTTTGTTTCGGTGCAAATGGGTCAAGCTGACAGGAGGAGGGGTTCATGTAGACCAAAAGTACGGCATGACAATAGTGGATATCAACAATCTTGCGTACATGGATGAACCATTCGTCCTAGCCAACGATGTGGCTCAAGTTTTCTATATGAAGGACATGTCTACCAAACCTAGAAAAAGGAAAGATAAGCAAAATAATACAGAATACGATGAGCCAAAGCGCCACATAGTTCTTTCAAGGAAAAGAAACATCGTGGGAGTGGATGACAAGACAGACATGTCAGAAGATGACAATAAGTTTCATGAAATTCCGCCATTCAAAGTGAAAACTGACCCAAGCATCCTGTTAAATGATGAAGATTCTCCATGGCTACGGTGCAGAACAAAACCACAACACTAGATGTTGGTGATGTGTAATAATGTATTAAACCTTTTATTTGAGATATAAATCTATGTAATGTATTAAACCTTTTATTTGAGATATAAAGGCCCCCTTTCATGTAATACATCTTGCTCAATCAAACTGGACGTCGACGACCGGGTTCTGAGCTGCGGGAGGTGGTCACCCAAAAAGAAGGAACCATCACAGGAGCATAGCTCGGGGAGGTCCCGGAAGATGCTGCTAGGTATTGGAAAACCTGACCTCCAACATATACATATTGAGGCGGACGTGCTTGTCCTCCTCCCTGACACGCCTCCGTACCACCTCCTCGGGGGCCGGCTCCCTCTGCACCGCTCCTGGACCATGCGACCGCCACCAAAGAAGCTCCGGGTCGACAATGGGACCCGGATTCCTCACCAGGCTACGCGTCCCGGAAGGTAGCACCTCCCTGTGCCAGCCTGGCGGAGCCCAGTCTCGGACATGCTCGATGGAGCCCAGTACTCCACCGTTGTTGCCGCCGAGTCATGTACGATCACGCGGGGGCATCCTAAAGTAGGCGGCAGGAAATGTGTGGATGTGTGGCAAGGAATGTGTGGATGTGTGGTGTTCATGACGGTCGTCGACCTATATATAGATTGAAGGGGCGGGAAAACGTGACGGGAAAAACATATGGCGGGAAAACATGGCAGGAAAACATGGCGGGAAAACATGGTGGGAAAACGTGGCAGGAAAAACATATGGCGGGAAAACATGGCAGGAAATATGTTTAGCCCGTTTCCAACCGGGACTAAATATTCATCTTTAGTCCCGGTTGAAGAAACCAACCAGGACTTAAGGGGTGAGTGTCGACACTATGACAGGGGTGAGTGTCGACACTATGTTGTGGTGTTTTAATCTATAAATAGGCATTCCTGTGAAGTTATCAACTGCAAACAAGATGTTGTGAAAGAGCAGGGACAACACACTACAACCAGCTTCAGGGAGATGCCGCCGGAGCCCAGTCCTCCAGCATCTCTCTGAAGCTAGCCATAGAGGCACTCCCTAATATGTGAAATTAGTTAGCTCCCCGACATATTGATCTAGGTAGAGAAGTTATGAACTACAAGAGCAGGGACACCACTACGGCCAGCTTCAGGGAGATGCCGCCGGAGCCCAGTCCTCCGGCATCTCTCTGAAGCTGGCCATAGAGGCACTCCCTAATATGTGAAATTAGTTAACTCCTCGGCACAATTATAGAACATCTTCATAGTTCGGGAAAGTTCTAGAGAGACCAACACTAGTAGGAAATGATCCATTAGTCCCGGTTTCTAACTAGGACTACGAAATCAGGACTAAAGTCCCCCCTTTAGTCCCGCCGGTCCAGCCACAATCCGGGACTAACACTTAAGACATTTATTATTATTAAAAAACTGGGACTAAGAAATTGGGACTAAAGGCCCCCTTTAGTCATACTCATGTCTAGCCCTATAGTACACAGCTTCATGGTCGTCTTCATCTTCATCATCATCGTTTCTAGGCGCACGCGACTGGATCCTAAGCCCAGCCATGGCTTATTCCAGGGGTATCTGCCACCCCGGCCTCATATTCACAACGCGCGAGGGAGGGGGATCCTAGATGACAACGTTGCGTAGCCCGTGACCTTCACCATCCCCACCCTTCTTGTGGCTCTATGGAGGGTCAAAGTGTGGGCACCACAGGTGAGGATGATCTCCCTAGGCGATGTAGCGCATCACACTGACGATAGTCCGGTTTTCCCACCACAGGCGGTGACCAACCTCGTTGCGGTTCAACGGGGGCGGGCCGTCACCCTCGTACCTGGCGATCTCTCTTTACTGCCAGTTAGCGAAGAAGGCATTCTAGGTGTCGTAGTTGTCGGGATCCTAATGGGGATCCATCCGCTGCTCCGGCATGAGCTCGAGGTAGAAGTGGTTTGTGATGGCCGCCTGGCGGGCGGAACCTTGAGGCACAGGAGGGACAGGAACTCCTCCAGCGCTCAGCATCCAGTCAGCGGGCAGCCGGTAGCCTGGCGGGCATGGGTAGCTGGAGGCCCACAGCGCCTCAGTCTCCTCGAGGGTCAGAATGGCCCAGTATGCGGTGTCCATTGTTGTGAGAGGGGAAGATCTGGATGTGTGGATGGCCATGGTGGTCGGCCTAGATATAGAGGGAAAAGGAGGGAAAATATGGCGGGAAGCGAAGGGAACTGGCGGGAAAGCATGAGGCGTGGCTTGACGACTCTAAGAAGGGCGGGAAATAAAGTCCCGGTTATTGACTCCAACCGGGATTAAAGGCCCCAAAAATATAATAGTTATACCCTAAACCCTAAACTCTAACCCAAAACCCTAAACCTTAACCCTCAACCCTAAACCCTAAACCCGAAACAGAGATTCAGTAAAATATAATAGTTAATGCATTTTTAAATTGAAAATGGCAAAATGGTTAATAGTTTGACTAATTAGAATAATTATTTTATAAAACAGAAAATAGATTTGGATTACTTATTCAAATTCAAGCATTTTTTATGTTAAAAGTTTAGTGAGATTCAAAAATATATAAAATATAATAGTTAATGCATTTTTAAACTGAATGTTAAAATGGTTAATAGTTTCACTAGTTAGAATAATTATTTTATAAAACAGAAAATAGATTTGGATTACTTATTCAAATTCAAGAACTTTTCATGTTAAATTTTTCTCAAATTCATAAGTATACAAAAACTTTATAATTTAAATGTTTAAAAAATATAATAGTTACAAATTGAAATATTTGAAAAAACAGGCGCCGACTTAGGCCCAGCGCGCACAAATTTGGGCATTTAGTCCCGGCCCAGAACACCAGCCGAGACTAAAGGCCCTGCAGGAGAAAAGGTAGCCAAAGCCTTTAGTCCCGGTGCGTGGCTGGAACCGGGACTAAAGACCCCCCTTTAGTCCCGGTTTGTGCCACGCATCGGGACTAAAGGGTGTGGGTATTTATTGCGCCGCTTTTTTCCCGGTCGAATCCATCGACCAGAGCACATCGTGAGGAGCTGCGTATACGCCGCAAGGCTGCCAAATCACCGCCCTCCTCGGCTGCGCCTCCCCGGCCGCCCTCCCCGCGCTGCGCCTCTCCGCGCCGCGGCCATCCCGAGCCACCGCGCCTCCCCTCGCCGCCACGAGCTCCCCCACCGCCCCGGCCACCGCGCCTCCTCTCGCTGCGGCCGCCCATGCCGCCACGAGCACCGCCACCGCCCCGACGACCGTGCCTCCCCTCGCCACAGCCGCCCACGTTGTCACGAGCTCCGCCACCGCCCCGGCCGCGCCCCTCCTCTCGCCGGTCGCCACTGCCACCACCACCACCAGTATGTATTTGTATATATGAAATAATTTTTTTGTATAGAGGAATTATTTGTATATAGCAAATATATTTTTGTATATAGAAAATATTTGTACGTAGGAAATATTTCTATATAGGAAATATTTGTATATAAATTTTTTTTGTATATAGGAAATATTTGTATATAGAATTTTTTGTATATAGGAAATATTTGTATATAGGAAATATATTTTTGTATACAGGAAATATTTGTATATAGAAAATATTTGTATGGTGGTGGTGCTCGCGGGCCGCCTGGACTTAGGGTTAGTGTGGTGGTGCTCGCGGGCCCCTGGACTTAGGGTTAGAGTGGTGGTGCTCGAGGGCTGCCTGGACTTAGGGTTAGAGTGGTGTTGCTCACGGCCCCCGAACTTAGGGTTAGAGTGGTGGTGCTCGCGGGCCGCCTGGACTTAGGGTTAGAGTGTTGGTGCTCGCGGGCCACCCAGACATAGGGTTAGGGTGGTGGTGCTGGCGGGCGACCGGACTTAGGGTTAGGATGGTGGTGCTCGCGGGCCGCCCGGACTTAGGGTTAGGGTGGTAGGGTGCACTAGAATTTTTCTTTTATTTAGTTTTATTGTAGAAAATTAGGTGTACATATTATTATTTAGTATTATTTTATATTGTGTGCATTTTTGCAGAAAACTATGGATCCACCTAGTCGAATCCGCAGAGACCTGGAACAAAAGAAATCCGAGAATATGATCAACGGCGCCCGCCATGTTCATCCACCTGAATCTCCGTCGATGTATCTGAACCCCTCTGGTGAGGGTGAGGAGGTCGACCGAAATGACCAGGGAGAAGCCAATGGATCCGATGATGGAGAAGCCGACGCCTCAGGTGGACCCTTAACTAAGTCTGGCAAGGTATATATGAAGTCTGGTAATGAGTATATGCATTAATTGAGTTGTATATATATATAAATTGACGAATATTTCTTCTCTTAGGCCTCCACATCGAGCCAAAAATATTCCAAACGAGGCCCGACCAAAAAGTTGGACGCATCTACGCGTTATACAATTACGCGGGTATCACCACAGGGTGAACCATTGGAACCCGAAAAGGCTAAAAGTGTTTTTGTACAACAATGCGGAGTTATGGTTAGCGATCGCATCCCGATCACCGTTCGAGAGTGGAATAGGACAAAAGGGGCGGGACAGGGTGAGTATGTCGCCGACAGGTACAAAGAGGGTCTTTGGAATGACCTAATGACATATTTAACCCTGCCAGAATTTGAGGATGAAGCCGAACACTGCTGCATTGAGGAAGAAAGTCAAGCAGTGGAGTCTTACGAAGATGGCTGAACTATTCAAGAACTGGAAGAAATCATTATGGCAAAAGTATCAGAAGAAGAAGACTCCTCCTCAATTCGAATCCTATCTAATGAAGCAACATGCTAACTGGGATGTGAAGGGAATATGCCCGAGAGGCAATAATAAAGTGGTTATTATCTTATTCCATGTTTATGATAAATGTTTATTTTGCATGCTATAATTGTATTAATTGGAAACGTTACTACATGTGTGTTTAATAAACAAAATACAAAGTTCCTAGTACTACCTCTCATATAAACTAGCTTGTTTATTAACAAGATGATCAAGGTTTCCTGATCATGGACATTGGATGTTGTTAATAACGGGGTCGAAACATTGGTGGAATGATGTGATGAACATTCATCCGAAGTATAGCATTATGATCAGAGTCATTTTGTTTATATTGCTATAACATCATATGAAGTAATCTTACTCCTTAGACCATGAGATCATGTTAATTGCTAACACCGGAAGAGTATCTTGATAACATCAAACGTCACACCGTAACAGGGTGACTATAAAGGTGGGTTCAGTGCTACGAAGGTGTTATGTTGAGGCTCATAGATCAAGAGTGGGATTTGTCCATCCGGATGACGGATAGATATACTCTGGGCCCTCTCGGTGATATCACATTAAGATAGCTTGCAAGCAAGTGATGTGATCACTAGAATGTTATATCACGGGAACGAGAAAAGAGTGCATGTCGGTAACAAGATCAAACTAGGTATTTGGATGCAAATGATCGAATCTCGGACATGTAATATATCGCGAGACAAAGGGATTGAGTTACGACGTTAAAGGTTCACATGATCACAAGGGTCATCGTTGAATATGTGGGAGTCAGTACGGATCTCCAGGTCCCGCAACTGATTATTGATCGGAGAGGGGTCTCGATCATGTCTGCATTATTCGTGAACCGTAGGGTGACACACTTAAGGGATACCGACACCATTTAGGAGCAAATATGTTTCAGATAAAGATTAAGAAAGCGCTGGAATTATTTCAATAGACACCAAAACTGTTTCGGGTGAAATTGCTGGAATTAGTTCTGCATGTAATATTGAAATGTTGCAGGGGGTTTTATGTGAATGTTTGTTAATTAAAGTAATTAACAAAATTCTGAATAAAATTAATAAAAGAGTTTTATTAAATGAGAGAGCATTAAATTTGGAGAAATTTAATGCATTTAAAGTGGAGACTTTAAAAGAGAATGTGAAGGGGCATTTTAATGTGGAGGGGGTTACCACCACATGAATGGGGAGGTGAAGGGACACCCTCCCCTCCTCCTATAAAAGGCCCCCCTCTCACTCCTTCTTCCTTACACCTCCTCGTGAAGGATCTCTCTCCCCCTCTAGTATTTTCACCATGGTCCCGGATTAGCGAGATACATGTTCCCGGTGGCTTTATCTAGAAAGGAGTTGCTGCTTACGCTGCTTTGCTAGAGCGAGGGACGGAGGTTGTCGGGGTACCGGACGTGTGTGCGATCACGGATGCACCGCTGCTTTGCGGTGCTGGACTTGGTGGTGCTGGACTTGCTGGAGCTGGATCTGATGGACGTGCTGGAGCCGCACCTGCTGGACTTCATCACGATCTTGAGATCGGCAAGCGTACGACTACATCATCCACGAGTTCCTACTCGTTAACAAAACTCGTTGTCTTCGAGGGTAAGTTCTCCATGGATGTATATCCACCCGTTGCTTTGTATCTAGTAGATAGATCTTGGCGTATAGTTCTCATCGTAGGAATTTTTTTGTTTTCTATGTTGTGAACCCCAACAGTGGTATCAGAGACAGGTTTATGCGTAGGTGCTTTGGACAGGTAGTACACATATGTTTATATGTGGGCGATGATAATCATGTTATTGCATCTTCCATGTATTTTGGATATTAGTGGCATAGTGGGATGAAGCGGCCTGGACCAACCTTACATGTCATCATACATGAGACCGGTTCCACGACTGACATGCAACTAGTTTTGCATAAGTGGCTGGCGGGTGTCTGTCTCTCCTAATATAGTCAATATCTGATTTACAACGAGTTGCTAATAACTTGGTTATCCTCGTTGTGGTTCCATGTTCGTAGGTAAAAACGGTTCTATCTCCGAAAGCCCTAAGCCACGTAAAACTTGCAATGGATAAATTAGAGGCGTCTAGTTTAGATCATTGCTGGGCTAGTGTCATGATATGGTAATGTTGTAAGTAGATGTATGATAGATAATCTTACAACACACCTAACGTGTAAGTTCCATAGACCTTGGCCTTACACACAAAGGAATGATAGAGATCATACCATGATGCATATGATAGAGATCAAATGCATGGACCATATCATCTCACTTTACACATTAGATGTTTGCATCTTATATTGCTAGTTTGGCGTTTTAGTAGCATTTTAAGATGATCCCTCATTTAGATATCAAGATTAAAATGTGTTCTTCCTGAAGTATGCACCGTTCTATGGATCATGTTTCGAGACATCACGTGATGATCGGGTGTACTCGACTCTACGCTTTCATATAACGGGTGTAAGACAGTTTTACACACGCGAATACTAAGGTTCTTACTTTGCGAGCTAGCATGTACAGACATGGCCTCGGAACACGGATCAAAAGGTTAAGCATGGGTCATATAGTTGATATGATTCCCATATTGATGCTCGCCTTTGAAGCTACACCGACTCACGTGATGATCGGACTTGGTGTAGTGGATTTGGTTCATGTAATCACCAAAAAGGCACGAGGGATGTCGTTTTTGAGTGGGAGTTCATTTCTAATTTGGATTAGTCGAACTCAATTTGTCATAAACTAAATCGAAGTGAATTTGCATAATTTGTTGTAGTCATTGGCGTCTGTTCACTACCTTATGCTTAGTTTTAATTGAGATAATAGAACTATAGAATTCTGGATATTTACTTTACGAACTGGTATCGTATTGTTTTGAATGTCAATTTAAAGTTTATAAGTCCTATTGCAAACTTTCAGCAAACTCTGTTTACTCCATGAAGTTTAATAAGTAGTATTAAATCAAGAGTAAGAATTCCAATGTTAGTATCTAAAGTATCATGTTTGCCTCGATGATTATTGATATTCAAAAGTTGTTTTAATATCAAGATTATATAGGAGCTGAAAATTGTTTCAGAAACCATCATGTGTGAAAGATATTATGATATATGAAACAATGTTTTTGGTTGCATTATGATAGAGTATAATTTAGCAAAATACATGTTCTCATATTGTATGAGAATTTGTGAAGGATGGAGATGCTAAGCATCTGGATCTCCCAAAAAAGGTTTTGGGAACTAACATTATACTCGTGATTCTTCCTTATAGGCTATAGTAGCTTGATCATGAAAGTTGTCATGATAAGGATGAATAGAAGATGTAAGTAAAATGTTTAGTACACCAATAGATTACTAAAGAATGGATTTTTGAAAGAACACCAAACATTTGATGATGGTGATCCACTTCAAAGTGCAAGTTCAAAGGTATTTGTATTTGACTATATACACTTTGTACTATGTGTCATGTGAAAAGGAATTTTTGAAAGAGAATCTATAAAATATTTGGTAGAAAAGAAAAGGTTGGAGATGTCCAACTTAGGTATATAGAAGATATACATGTTATGGCTGTATTCCTTGCTTGTTAAACAATGTGGTTCTGAGGTATTGGATACCAAATTGGTTGGTATGAAGTGTCATACAGGACAACGCAATTCATGAACTGCAATGGCCTAAGTAACTAGCAAGAGAATAAGTGATGATGTTCATCGAAAACAAATAAAGTGTTATTGTTTTTTTCGTTGTTGTCAAACCTAGCCATCAAGATTTGTTTTAATAATTGTTATTTTGTTCCGATATTATGAGAACAATGGTTGTTCAAATCATTACCGTATTCCATAAAGGATGGATGAACTATTACAAGTCTAGTGGGAGAAATCGCATCCATAAACAATATTGCTAAAATGTCGCAAGAAAAATGATTGAAACATCACTTATGAAGTGACATCGCTGTTTAAATTATATTGCAATGAAAACATGAAGAAACTCCATGTTGATGGATTTTTGGAGTCTTTGATTTTGATCATTTGACGCTTGTGAGACTTTCCTCGAGATAATTGAAACTCCGTCCATAGGCCAAAGAGGAACGGATGACTAACTTATTGGATATTATACATATTGATGTATATAGTCCATTATATGTAGCCATATGCGATGGATCTTTTTTGCTTCATATACTTTCTCCAGAAATTTAAGTGAATATATCTATATATTTACTTAATAAGGAAGAAGTATGAAACATTTGAAAATTGTTCAAAGACTTTCAAGATGAAGTGGAAAATCATTATAACAAGAAAATAAGGAGTTTATGATTCGATCATAAAGGAAGATATTTGAGTTACATTTTAGCAAAAACGCCTAAGATTTGAGGAATTGATCCATGATTTGTGTTTCCCAATAAACCATAGGAGTATGGCATATTCGAGAGATGAAATCAAACCATGTTTGACATGGTAAGATCAAAGGTGTCATTTATAAAACTGCCATTATGTTTTAAGGATTGAAGCTTTAGAGACTACCGCTTTTACACCGAAAAGAGCACCATCGTGATCCGTTGAAATGACACCATATAAGTTATGGTTTGGGATAAAACCCGAATTTTCTTTTCTTAAATTTTGGTATGCTATGCATAAGTAAAATGTTTACAACCAAAGTTGGATAAGCATGTCTTTGTAGGTTATCCCAAAGAATTTTTTGGGAATTTCTCCATAACACTGAGGACAAAAGAGTTTGTTACTTGGAACGTCAAGTTTCTTGAGAAGGAATTTTTCGTGAAAAGTTAAGTGGGAGGATAGTAGAACTTTGATAAGGTTGTTTAACCTTAGCTATATGTGCTAAGTAGCGCAGTGCCGGAAAGTGTCCCGGTGGCAGCCACAATGCTCATGGCTCCCGTGATTACAAAGGGTGTGATCTTGGAGATTAGAGTTCCTATTGAACCGTGTGGATCGATAAGAATCAAATAGTGTGATTTGATAAGAAAGTCGTTATTGTTTGATAATGATGAACCGACCACATGCAAAGAAGTGATGATGGGCCCTGACTCCATAAAATGACTAGAAGTCATAGAATCCGTGATAGTAACCATACACGAGAAATCAAGTTTTTGAACTTGGAAGACCCTTTGAAAAGGCGTAAAGCCTATTGGTCATGTTTGGATTATAAAGAAATAGACATGGATGTTTAACATCTATGAAATAGTCGACATGTCGGAAAGAAGTTTACAACAATGTTCAAGGAGTTGACTATGACAAGATTTGATCTTTCATAGCGATATTTAGTCTTGACGGATTAATGTAGCAACCACTACATATAATTTGGTATATGGTAGTTGAATAAACAAAACAATGTTCTTCTAATAGAATGGTTACCTAGGACGTGTACAAGACATGGTCTGAAGGGTTTTGTTAATTCAAAGGGTGCTAAAAGGGCATGCAAACTTCAATAGTTGAAGTGAGCATAGCGGAGTTGGAATCTTCACCATGATGAAAATGTTAAAGGAGTTTAGTTTGATCGGAAATGATGAAGATAGTTGCATTTGCAAGAAATTAAGTGGGAGTGCTGAGACATATTTCTAATACATTATGTAGAAGACATGGTGTTGATTGGAAATGATGTATCTTGTATTGACACAAGTTAAGAATTACATTAAAACAGGATTTCAATGAAAGACGTAGGCAAAACTAGAATATTGGGCATCAATGTCTATATGGATAGATTGAGGCACTAATATGGTTGTGCCAAACGTACATATATGATATATTGAAAGGGTTCAATATGGAAACAACAAGAAATGTTCTTGCTGCATGGAAAGGATTGTATCAAGATTCAAGTGTTTCAACACTTGGTGAGTAAAATCACATGAAGATTTTGATCGATTATACCGTGATATGTATATATCCAGAATGTCCTATGCTCTAAATGTTATGAGCACATACCAGAATGATTCATAAGATGATCATTGGACGATAGTAAAAATGTTCTTATGAGCTTTGGAAGAACTAAGAATATTTCATGTATAAGTGACAAATAGTTAAAGGTAGTTCATTGTAAAGTGTTACATTGATACTAGTTTTGTCACAAGATACAAATTAAATTTATCTCAATTTATACTATGGGTGGCACAATATAATGGAAAGGATGTTCCATGATGGATTTGGATGAGTTCCAAAGTTGAGACATTGTGACGGATACTACAACAAAAGGCTAAGTATATGACTGCTATAGTAGCATCATAGGAGGGCATTTGTGTTAAGTAGTTTGTTATCAAACTAGGTGTGGTTCAAAGTGGGCTAATACTATGAAGATATATTGTATGACAATAATATCAACATATTTTAAGCCGAACGAACTAAAGGTCTCACCAAAGGACCAAATTTATATAATGCCATCTCATCTGAGAATGAGTGATGCGTAGAGACGCAAAGACATGCAAATACACACGGATCTGAAAGTGCTAGATACGGAGATTATGTTAACCACTAGCAAACGCGTATATTCAACACCTACGTGTTGTATATACAAGTTTAAAACTAGATTATTGACTCTAGTGCAAGTGGGAGACTGAAGGGAATATGCCCGAGAGGCAATAATAAAGTGGTTATTATCTTATTCCATGTTTATGATAAATGTTTATTTTGCATGCTATAATTGTATTAATTGGAAACGTTAATACATGTGTTTTTAATAAACAAAATACAAAGTTCCTAGTACTGCCTCTCATATAAACTAGCTTGTTGATTAATAAGATGATCAAGGTTTCCTGATCATGGACATTGGATGTTGTTAATAACGAGGTCACAACATTGTTGGAATGATGTGATGAACATTTATCCGAAGTATAGCATTATGATCAGAGTCATTAGGTTTATATTGCTATAACATCATACGAAGTAATCTTACTCCTTAGGCCATGAGATCATGTTAATTGCTAACACCGAAACAGTATCTTGATAACATCAAATGTCACACCGTAAAAGGGTGACTATAAAGGTGGGTTCAGTGCTACGAAGGTGTTATGTTGAGGCTCATGGATCAAGAGTGGGATTTTTCCATCCCGATGACAGATACATATACTCTGGGCCCTCTCGGTGATATCACATTAAGATAACTTGCAAGCAAGTGATGTGATCACTAGAATGTTATATCACAGGAACGAGAAAATAGTGCATGTCGGTAACGAGATCAAACTAGTTATTTGGATGCAAATGATCGAATCTCGGACATATAATATATCGCGAGACAAAGGGATTGAGTTACAACGTTAAAGGTTCACACGATCACAAGGGTCATTGTTGAATATGTGGGAGTCAGTACGGATCTCCAGGTCCCGCTGTTGATTATTGATCGAAGAGGGGTCTCGATCATGTCTGTATTATTCGCGAACCGTAGGGTGACACACTTAAGGGATACCGACACCATTTAGGAGCAAATATGTTTCAGATAAAGATTAAGAAAGCGCTGGAATTATTTCAATAGACACCGAAACTGTTTTGGGTGAAATTGCTGAAATTAGTTCTGCATGTAATATTAAAATGTTGCAGGGGGTTTTATGTGAATGTTTGTTAATTAAAGTAATTAAAAAAATTCTGAATAAAATTAATAAAAGAGTTTTATTAAATGAGAGAGCATTAAATTTGGAGAAATTTAATGCATTTAAAGTGGAGAGACTTTAAAAGAGAATGTGAAGGGGCATTTTAATGTGGAGGGGGTTACGACCACATGAATGGGGAGGTGAAGGGACACCCTCCCCTCCTCCTATAAAAGGCCCCCCTCTCACTCCTTCTTCCTTACACCTCCTCGTGAAGGATCTCTCTCCCCCTCTAGTATTTTCACCATGGTCTCGGATTAGCGAGATACATGTTCCCGGTGGCTTTATCTAGAAAGGAGTTGCTGCTTCCGCTGCTTTGCTGGAGCGAGGGACGGAGGTTGTCAGGGTACCGGACGTGTGTGCGATCACGGATGCACCGCTGCTTTGTGGTGCTGGACTTGGTGGTGCTAGACTTGCTGGAGCTGGATCTGATGGACGTGCTGGAGCCGGACCTGCTGGACTTCATCACGATCTTGAGATCGGCAAGCGTACGACTACATCATCCACGAGTTCCTACTCGTTAATAAAACTCGTTGTCTTCAAGGGTAAGTTCTCCATGGATGTATATCCACCCGTTGCTCTGTATCTAGTAGATAGATCTTGGCGTATAGTTCTCATCGTAAGAAATTTTTTGTTTTCTTTGTTGCGAACACCAACAGGATGCATTTGTGAAGTACATGTTTTCGTCGTTTTCGCGTTTTATGGCTGTTTTCATGAGATATTGCCCATAGTTTTGGGTTCTATGGAGATTTACAACGACCGTCATACCCAATACATGTTTGAGAGTTATGACCAAAACTCATCGTTTTCGCGTTTAATGGCCGTTTTCATGAGCTATTGCCCATAGTTTTGGGCTTTCAGAGCGATTTCCAATGACCGTAAGGCCCGATACATGTTTGAGAGTCACGACCAAAAACTCGTCATTTTTACGCTTAATTGTCGTTTTTATGAGTTATTGCCCATAGTTTTGGGGTTTTAGAGCGATTTCCAACGACCATAAGACATGATATATGTTTGAGAGTCAAGACCAAAACCTCGTTGTTTTCACGCTTAATGGTCGTTTTCATGAGCTATTGCTCATAGTTTTGGGGTTTTAGAGCGATTTCCAACGACCGTAAGACCTGATACATGTTTGAGAGTCATAGCTCATGAAACCCGCCGTTTTATTGTTTTATGGCCGTTTTCATGAGCTATTGCCCATAGTTTTGGGGTTTTATGGAGATTTGCAATGACCATAAGACCCAATACATGTTTGAGAGTTATAACCAAAAACTCTTTGTTTTCGCGCTTAATGGCCATTTTCATGAGCTATTGCCCATAGTTTTGGGGTTTTAGAGCGATTTCCAACGACCGTAAGACCCGATACATGTTTGAGAGTCACGACCGAAAAATCGTCATTTTCACGCTTAATGGCCGTTTTCATGAGCTATTGCCCATAGTTTTGGGGTTTAAAAGCGATTTCCAACGACTGCAAGACCCGATACATGTTTGAGAGACATGACCAAAAACTCATAGTTTTCGCGTTTTATGGCTGTGTTCATGAGCTATTGCCAATAGTTTCGGGGTTCTAGGGAGATTTACAACAATCGTAACACCTTATACATGTTTGAGAGTTATGACCAAAAACTCATCGTTTTCGCAATTAATGGCCATTTTTCATGAGCTATTACCCATAGTTTTGGGGTTTCAGAGCGATTCCCAACGACCGTCAGACCCGATACATGTTTGAGAGTCACGGCCAAAAACTCGTCGTTTTCGCGCTTAATGGCTGTTTTTGTGAGCTATTGCCCATAGTTTTGGGGTTTCAGAGTGATTTCCAACTACCGTCGGACCCGATACATGTTTGAGAGTCACGACCAAAAACACGTCGTTTTCACGTTTTATGGCTGTTTTCATGAAATATTGCCTATAGTTTTGGGTTCTATGGAGATTTACAACGATCGTAAGACCCAATACATGTTTGAGAGTTCTGACCAAAAACTCGTCGTTTTTGCGCTTAATGGCCGTTTTCATGAGCTATTGCCCATAGTTTTGGGTTTTTAGAGCGATTTCCAACGATAGTAATACCCGATACATGTTTGAGAGTCACGACCGAAAACTCATCATTTTCTCCCTTAATGGCCATTTTCATGAGCTATTGCCCATAGCTTTAGGGTTTAAAAAAGATTTCCAGTGATCATAAGCCCTGATAAATGTTTGAGAGATATGACCAAAAACTCATCGTTTTCGCGCTTTATGGTTGTTTTCATGAGCTATTGCCCATAGTTTCGGGGTTCTAGGGCGATTTACAACGACCATAAGACCCGATAAATGTTTGAGAGTTATGACCAAAAACTTGTCATTTTCGCGCTTAATGGCCATTTTCATGAGCTATTGCCCATAGTTTTGGGTTTTCAGAGCGATTTCCAACAACCGTAAGACCCGATACATGTTTGAGAGTCAAGGCCAAAAAGTCGTCGTTTTTACGCTTAATTGCCGTTTTTATGAGCTATTGCCCATAGTTTTGGGGTTTACAGCGATTTCCAACGACCATAAGACCTGATACATGTTTGAGAGTCACGACCAAAACCTCGTCGTTTTCACGCTTAATAGCCGTTTTCATGATCTATTGCTCATAGTTTTGGGGTTTTAGAGCGATTTACATGTTTGAGCGTCACGACCAAAAACCTGTCGTTTTCGCGTTTTATGGCCGTTTTCATGAGATATTGCCTATAGTTTTGGGGTTTCAGAGTGATTTCCAACAACCGTCAGACCCGATACATGTTTGAGAGTCACGACCAAAAACCCGTCGTTTTCACGTTTTATGGCTGTTTTCAAGAAATATTGCCTAGAGTTTTGGGTTCTATGGAGATTTACAAAGATCGTAAGACCCAATACATGTTTGAGAGTTATGACCAAAAACACGTCATTTTCGCGCTTAATGGCCGTTTTCATGAGCTATTGCCCATAGTTTTGGGTTTTTAGAGCGATTTCCAACGATAGTAAGACCTGATACATGTCTGAGAGTCACGACCAAAAACTCGTCATTTTCACGCTTAATTACCGTTTTTATGAGTTATTGCCCATAGTTTTGGGGTTTCAGAGCGATTTCTAACGACCATAAGACCTGATACATGTTTGAGAGTCACGACCAAAACCTCGTCGTTTTCACGCTTAATGGCCGTTTTCATGAGGTATTGCTCATAGTTTTGGGGTTTTAGAGCGATTTCCAACGACCGTCAGACCCGATACATGTTTGAGTGTCACGACGAAAAACCTATCTTTTTCGCGTTATATGGCCGTTTTCATGAGATATTGCCCATAGTTTTGGGTTCTATGGAGATTTACAACGACCGTAGACCCAATACATGTTTCAGAGTTATGACAAAACAATCGTTGTTTCCGCGCTTTGGCCGTTTTCATAAGCTATTGCCCGTAGTTTTGGGGTTCTATGGAGATTTACAATGACCGTAAGACCCGATACATGTTTGAGAGTTATGACCAAAAACTCATCGTTTTCGCGATTAATTGCCGTTTTCATGAGCAATTGCCCATAGTTTTAGGGTTTAAAAAAGATTTCCAATGACCGTAAGACCCGATACATGTTTGAGAGTTATGACCAAAAACTCATCGTTTTCGCGCTTAATGGCCATTTTCATGAGCTATTACCCATAGTTTTGGGGTTTCAGAGCGATTTCCAACGACCGTCAGACCCGATACATGATTGAGCATCACGACCAAAAACCCGTCGTTTTCGTGTTAGCCGTTTTCATGAGATATTGCCCATAGTTTTGGGTTCTATGGAGATTTACAACGACCATAAGACCCAATACATGTTTGAGAGTTATGAGCAAAAACTCGTCGTTTTCGTGCTTAATGGCCGTTTTCATGATCTATTGCCAATAGTTTTGGGCTTTCTGAGCGATTTCCAATGACCGTCAGAGCCGATACATGTTTGATAGTCACGGCCAAAAACCCGTCGTTTTCGCATTTTATGGCTGCTTTCATGAGATATTGCCCATAGTTTTGGGTTCTATGGAGATTTACAACGACCGTAAGACCCAGTACATGTTTGAGAGTTATGACTAAAAACTCGCCGTTTTCGCGCTTAATGGCCGTTTTCATGAGCTATTGCCCATAGTTTTGGGTTTTCAGAGTGATTTCCAAGGACCGTAAGACCCGATACATGTTTGACAGTCACGACCAAAAACTCGTCATTTTCACGCTTAATTGCCGTTTTTATGAGCTATTACCCATAGTTTTGGGGTTTCAGAGTGATTTCCAATGACCATAAGACCTGATACATGTTTGAGAGTCACGACCAAAACCTCGTCGTTTTCACGCTTAATGGCTATTTTAATGAGCTATTGCTCATAGTTTTTGGCTTTAGAGCGATTTCCAACGACTGCAAGACCCGATACATGTTTGATAGTCACGACCAAAAACCCGTCGTTCTCGCGTTTTATGGCCGTTTTCATGAGATATTGCCCTTAGTTTTGGGTTCTATGGAAATTTACAACGATCGTAAGACCGAATACATGTTTGAGAGTTATGACCAAAAACTCATCGTTTTCGCGCTTAATGGCTGTTTTCATGAGCTATTGGCTATAGTTTTGGGTTTTTAGAGCGATCTCCAATGACCGTAAGAAGAAACATGTTTGAGAGTCACAACCAAAAACTCGTCATTTTCTCGCTTAATGGCCATTTTCATGAGCTATTGCCCATAGTTTTAGGATTTAAAAAAGATTTCCAGTGATCATAAGCCCCGATAAATGTTTGAGAGATATGACCAAAAAATCATCGTTTTCGCGCTTTATGGTTGTTTTCATGAGCTATTGCCCATAGTTTCGGGGTTCTAGGGCGATTTACAACGACCATCAGACCCGATAAATGTTTGAGAGTTATGACCAAAAACTCGTCGTTTTCGCACATAGTTTTGGGTTTTCAGAGCGATTTCCAACGACCGTAAGACTCGATACATGTTTGAGAGTCACGAGAAAAAACTCGTCGTTTTCGCGCTTAATGGCTGTTTTCATGAGCAATTGCCCATAGTTTTTGGGTTTCAGAGTGATTTCCAACGACCGTCAGACCCGATACATGTTTGAGAGTCACGACCAAAAACCCGTCGTTTTCGCGTTTTATGGCTGTTTTCATGAGATATTGCCCATAGTTTTGGGTTCTATGGAGATTTACAATGACCGTAAGACCCAATACATGTTTGAGAGTTATGACCAAAAACTCGTCGTTTTCGCGCTTAATGGCCGTTTTCATGAGCTATTGCCCATAGTTTTGTGTTTTCAGAGCGATTTCCAATGACCGTAAGACCCGATACATGTTTGAGAGTCACGACCAAAAACTCGTCATTTTTACGCTTAATTGTCGTTTTTATGAGCTATTGCCCATAGTTTTGGGGTTTGAGAGCGATTTCCAACGACCATAAGACATGATACATGTTTGAGAGTCACGACCAAAACCTTGTCATTTTCATGCTTAATGGTCGTTACCATGAGCTATTGCTCATACTTTTGGGGTTTTAGAGCGATTTCCAACGACCGTAAGACCTGATACATGTTTGAGAGTCATAGCTCATGAAACCCGCCGTTTTCGTGTTTTATGGCCGTTTTTATGAGCTATTGCCCATAGTTTTGGGGTTTTATGGATATTTGCAATGACCATAAGACCCAATACATGTTTGACAGTTATGACCAAAAACTCTTCGTTTTCGCGTTTAATGGCCATTTTCATGAGCTATTGCCCATAGTTTTGGGGTTTTAGAGCGATTTCCAATGACCGTAAGTCCTGATACATGTTTGAGAGTCATGACCAAAAACTTGTCATTTTCACGCTTAATGGCCGTCTTCATGAGCTATAGCCCATAGTTTTGGGGTTTAAAAGCGATTTCCAATGACTGCAAGACCCGATACATGTTTGAGAGAAATGACCAAAAACTCATAGTTTTCGCGTTTTATGGCTGTGTTCATGAGCTATTGCCAATAGTTTCAGGGTTCTAGGGAGATTTACAACGATCGTAACACCTAATACATGTTTGAGAGTTATGACCAAAAACTCATTGTTTTCGCGCTTAATGCCCATTTTCATGAGCTATTACCCATAGTTTTAGGGTTTCAGAGCGATTTCCAACGACCGTCAGACCTGATACATGTTTGAGCGTCACGACCAAAAACCCGTCGTTTTCGCGTTTTATAGCCGCTTTCATGAGATATTGCCCATAGTTTTGGTTTCTATGGAGATTTACAACGACCATAAGACCCAATACATGTTTGAGAGTTATGACCAAAAACTCGTCGTTTTCGCGCTTAATGGCCGTTTTCATGAACTATTGCCCATAGTTTTGGGCTTTCAAAGCAATTTCCAATGACCGTCAGACCCGATACATGTTTGATAGTCACGACCAAAAACCCGTCATTTTCGCGTTTTATGGCCGTTTTCGTGAGATATTGCCCATAGTTTTGGGTTCTATGGAGATTTACAATGACGTAAGACCCAATACATGTTTGAGACTTATGACCAAAAACTCGTCGTTTTCGCGCTTAATGGCCGTTTTCATGAGCTATTGCCCGTAGTTTTGGGTTTTCAGAGCGATTTCCAACGACCGTAAGAAGAAACATGTTTGAGAGTCATGACCGAAAACTCGTCATTTTCTCGCTTAATGGCCATTTTCATGAGCGATTGCCCATAGTTTTAGGGTTTAAAAAAGATTTCCATTGATCATAAGCCCCAATAAATGTTTGTGAGATATGACCAAAAACGCATCATTTTCGCGCTTTATGGTTGTTTTCATGAGCTATTGCCCATAGTTTCGGGGTTCTAGGGCGATTTACAACGACCATAGGACCCGATAAATGTTTGAGAGTTCTGACCAAAAACTCGTCATTTTCGCGCTTAATGGCTGTTTTCATGAGCTATTGCCCATAGTTTTGGGTTTTCAGAGCGATTTCCAACGACCATAAGACTCGATACATGTTTGAGAGTCACGACCAAAAACTCGTCTTTTTCGCGCTTAATGGCTGTTTTCATGAGCTATTGCCCATAGTTTTGGGGTTTTAATGTGATTTCCAACGACCGTCACACCCGATACATGTTTGAGAGTCACCACCAAAAACCCGTCATTTTCCCGTTTTATGGCTGTTTTCATGAGATATTGCCCATAGTTTTGGGTTCTATGGAGATTTACAACGACCGTAAGACTCACTACATGTTTGAGAGTTACGACGAAAAACTCGTCGTTTTCGCGCTTAATGGCCGTTTTCATGAGCTATTGCCCATAGTTTTGGGTTTTGAGAGCGATTTCCAACGACCGTAAGACCTGATACATGTTTGAGAGTCACGAACAAAAACTCGTCATTTTTACGCTTAATTGCCGTTTTTATGAGCAATTGCCCATAATTTTGGGGTTTCAGAGCGATTTCCAACGACCATAAGACCTGATACATGTTTGAGAGTCACGACCAAAACCTCGTCGTTTTCACGCTTAATGGCCGTTTTCATGAGCTATTGGTCATAGTTTTGGGGTTTTAGAGAGATTTCCAACGACCGTAAGACCTAATACATGTTTGAGAGTCATAGCTCATGAAACCCGCCGTTTTCGTGTTTCATGGCCGTTTTCATGAGCTATTCCCCATAGTTTTGGGGTTTTATGGAGATTTGTAATGACCATAAGACCCAATACATGTTTAAGAGTTATGACCAAAAACTCTTCGTTTTCACGCTTAATGGCCATTTTCATGAGCTATTGCCCATAGTTTTGGGGTTTCAGAGCGATTTGCAATGACCGTAAGACCCGATACATGTTTGAGAGTCACGACCAAAAACCCGTAGTTTTCGCGATTTATGGCTGTGTTCATGAGATATTGCCAATAGTTTCGGGGTTCTAGGGAGATTTACAACGATCGTAACACCTAATACATGTTTGAGAGTTATGACCAAAAACTCATCGTTTTCGCGCTTAATGGCCATTTTCTTGAGCTATTACCCATAGTTTTGGGGTTTTAGAGCGATTTCCAACGACCGTCAGACCCGATACATGTTTGAGCGTCACGACCAAAAACCCGTCGTTTTCTCGTTTTATAGCCGCTTTCATGAGATATTGCCCATAGTTTTGGGTTCTATGGAGATTTACAACGACCATAAGACCCAATACATGTTTGAGAGTTATGACCAAAAACTCGTCGTTTTCACACTTAATGGCCGTTTTCATGAGCTATTGCCCATAGTTTTGGGTTTTCAGAGCGATTTCCAACGACCGTAAGAAGAAACATGTCTGAGAGTCATGACCGAAAACTCGTCATTTTCTCGCTTAATGGCCATTTTCATCAGCTATTGCCCATAGTTTTAGGGTTTAAAAAAGATTTCCAGTGATCGTAAGCACCGATAAATGTTTGAGAGATATGACCAAAAACTCATCGTTTTCGCGCTTTATGGTTGTTTTCATGAGCTATTGCTCATAGTTTTGGGGTTCTAGGGCGATTTACAACGACCATAAGACCCGATAAATGTTTGAGAGTTATGACCAAAAACTCGTCGTTTTCGCGCTTAATGGCCGTTTTCATGAGCTATTGCCCATAGTTTTGGGTTTTCAGAGCGATCTCCAACGACCGTAAGACCCGATACATGTTTGAGAGTCACGACCAAAAACTCGTCGATTTTACGCTTAATTGCCGTTTTTATGAGCTATTGCCCATAGTTTTGGGGTTTTAGAGCGATTTCCAACGACCATAAGACCTGATACATGTTTGAGAGTCACGACCAAAACCTCGTCGTTTTCACGCTTAATGGCCATTTTCATGATCTATTGCTCATAGTTTTGGGGTTTTAGAGCGATTTCCAATGACCGTCAGACCCGATACATGTTTGAGCGTCATGACCAAAAACCTTTCGTTTTCGTGTTTTATGGCCATTTTCATGAGATATTGCCCATAGTTTTGGGGATTCAGAGTGATTTCCAACGACCGTTAGACCCGATACATGTTTGAGAGTCACGACCAAAAACCCATCGTTTTCACGTTTTGTGGCTGTTTTCATGAAATATTGCCTATAGTTTTGGGTTCTATGGAGATTTACAACGATCATAAGACCCAATACATGTTTGAGAGTTATGACCAAAAACTCGTCGTTTTCGCGCTTAATGGCCGTTTTTCATGGGCTATTGCCCATAGTTTTGGGTTTTCAGAGCTATTTCCAACGATCGTCAGACCCGATACATGTTTGAGAGTCACGCCCAAAAACTCGTCGTTTTCGCGCTTAATGGCTGTTTTCGTGAGCTATAGCCCATAGTTTTGGGGTTTCAGAGTGATTTCCAACGACCGTCAGACCCGATACATGTTTGAGAGTCACGACCAAAAACACGTCGTTTTCACGTTTTATGGCTGGTTTCATGAAATATTGCCTATAGTTTTGGGTTCTATGGAGATTTACAACGATCGTAAGACCCAATACATGTTTGAGAGTTATGACCAAAAACTCGTCATTTTCGCGCTTAATGGCCGTTTTCATGACCTATTCCCATAGTTTTGGGTTTTCAGAGCGATTTCCAACGGCAGTAAGACCCGATACATGTTTGAGAGTCACGACCAAAAACTCGTCGTTTTCACGCTTAATGGCCGTTTTCATGAGCTATTGCTCATAGTTTTGGTGTTTTGGAGCGATTTCCAATGACCGTCAGACCCGATACATGTTTGAGCGTCACGACCAAAAACCTGTCATTTTCGCATTTTATGGCCGTTTTCATGAGATATTGCCCATAGTTTTGGGTTCCATGGAGATTTACAACGACCGTAGACCCAATACATGTTTCAGAGCTATGACAAAACAATCGCCGTTTCCGCGCTTAATGGCCGTTTTCATAAGCTATTGCCCGTAGTTTTGGGGTTCTATGGAGATTTACAAGGACCGTAAGACCCGATACATGTTTGAGAGTTATGACCAAAAACTCGTCGTTTTCGCCCTTAATGGACGTTTTCATGAGTTATTGCCCATAGTTTTAGGGTTTAACAAAGATTTCCAATGACCGTAAGACCCGATAAATGTTTGAGAGTTATGACCAAAAACTCGTCGTTTTCGCGCTTAATGGCTGTTTTCATGAGCAATTGCCCATAGTTTTGGGTTTTTAGAGCGATTTCCAACGACCGTAAGACCCGATACATGTTTGAGAGTTATAAGCAAAAACTCATCGTTTTCGCGCTTAATGGCCATTTTCATGAGCTATTACCCATAGTTTTGGGGTTTCAGAGCGATTTCCAACGACCGTCAGACCCGATACATGTTTGAGCATCACGACCAAAAACCCGTTATTTTCGTGTTTTATAGCCGTTTTCATGAGATATTACCCATAGTTTTGGGTTCTATGGAGATTTACAACGACCATAAGACCCAATACATGTTTGAGAGTGATGAGAAAAAACTCGTCGTTTTCGTGCTTAATGGCCGTTTTCATGAGCTATTGCCAATACTTTTGGGCTTTCAGAGCGATTTCCAATGACCGTCAGACCCGATACATGTTTGATAGTCACAGCCAAAAACCCGTCGTTTTCGCGTTTTATGGCTGTTTTCATGAGATATTGCCTATAGTTTTGGGTTCTATGGAGATTTAAAACTTCCGTAAGACCCAATACATGTTTGAGAGTTATGACCAAACACTCGTCGTTTCGCGCTTAATGGCCGTTTTCATGAGCTATTGCCCATAGTTTTGGGTTTTTAGAGCGATTTCCAATGACCGTAAGACTCGATACATGTTTGAGAGTCATGTCCAAAAACTCGTCGTTGTCGCGCTTAATGGTTGATTTCATGAGCTATTTCCCAGAGTTTTGGGGTTTCAGAGTGTGACATGGGTATACCCTACAGGTACTCGAGCTTGGTATATACGGTCCAAATACATACAGGCCCACGGTGTCACCAAGGCCCGGATGGAGGGACTCGACTAACCTACGGACTCTCGATTGCTTGAAGGACAAGAAGAAGCTAAAGATAGAAAGTTTGAAGGGGAAAACCCTAACTTGTAACCGATTCGACCTGCTACCTGAGACCTAGCCTATCTATATAAAGGCTAGGAGGGGGCGGCGAGGAGGACACACGCAACCCTAGTTTCCACAACCCTTGCCAGATTGCATATGCGCACCATTGTAACTTTCGACTCCTTCGATAATTCCACGAGCAGACAAGCAGGAGTAGGGACTTCTACGAGGCCTGAACCTGGGTAAATCCTTTGTCCCCTGTGTGCTTGTTTGCTAGCCGATAGATGTCTCCAGCACTCCCTCCTTCTCCAAAACCCAAGTCCATAACAATGGGCATTGACGAGTTAAACCCTCGTCAATTGGCGTCGTCTATGGGAATTGGGAGTGCTGATGTTGCGGCTTCTTCGGCCCCATCAAACGCGATCTACAACTCTGCAACAGCGGAGATTCGCCAGCTTTTCGGCGCCTTCGACTTCACCGTCCACACGCCGGCTACTCACCCGGCCTTCGAGTCCGTGGGCGACGGAATCAGCCTGGCGATTGGGAGCTTCCGCTTCCAGGTTGGTCAGATGGGCATGCTTCGCATGCCCGATCAGTCGACGGCACCGGCGATTGCCCTAGCATCATGGTTCCCTCCATCGATCGCCACCCTCAGCGAGCTCAATGCTCCGGCGGTAGTTGGGAACATGGTCAGCGACAGCAGTCGCGACTCCGATCTAAGAAATCTGGCCACTGAAGATGGAACCTACGGTTCCGGATCTGAAAGTTGTGGAAGCAACAGCTTCCCAAATCACTTCATGTGCGTCGTCATCAACGCAGGCGACACCTCTGCCAACCGCGGCAACGGTGGTAACACCGGCAACGGCACCGACCCGCCCAACTCCGCCAACAGCGGCAACGGCGGCAATGGAGGAGCAGTCGAACCCCCTAGCATAATCAACGAGCAAACCGGTGAACGCGTCGTGATCAGGCTCAACGAGCAAGAGTGGGAACGCTGCCGCGAAGCCCTACGAGGTGCACCTCTACCCTTCGGGTCCCCTCAAGAACTACTGATGGGTTACCACTGGCTCCTAAAAGAGGAATTCAAGCGCTAGAAACAAGCAATCGCGCAACTTGAGGCGCGTAAAAAGGCGGCGGACGAGTCAAGCCTTCGTCGCGCTGGGCTCTCCTCCTACGGAGGATCCTCCTCAAGAGGCAACGAGCATCTCGCCAGAAAAAGGCAATCGCGGATGACTCACCTCACCGAACAAGAACGCATAGACGCCATGAAATTCCTCGACTTCGGCTCTATGACAGTTGACACGAGAGGCAACGTGGTTCCCAGGACGCCACAGGCCGCAGTGACAGTGGCCACCATGTACCTTCTCAATAACCAGCCACCGGCTGGAGATCCCCGAACGGCCATGCACCGATCTACGATCGCGGGCCTGGGCTAATCGAGGCCGCCCTCGACAAGGAACCGGTACCAGACCCAAAAAAGGGCAAAGCGTGAGCAAAGCGCTACTCCTCGCCCTCGTCCAGCGATGACAGTCACGACTTGTCTCGGTGCCGCCGCTCACGGCGACACGATCGCGACTACGATGCACGCGATGAACTCATGCAGCGCAAGATCGACAAGTCAAGGGCACGATGTGCTCGATCGACTGACTCGGAAGAAGAAGATGGGGAGCTCTGCGGCGCCAGATGCTTCAGCAGATCCATCAGGCAAAAGCGAATGCCTAAAGGGTTCAAACTCCCATCGGAGAACCCAAAATTTGACGGTCTGCAGGACCCCAAGATCTGGCTGGAGGATCACATCTCCTTCGTCAGGCTACATGGAGGCAGTCGAAGTACTGCCATGCAATGCTTGTAGCTACATCTGCAGGGCGCCGCCCGGGCATGGCTCAATAACCTCCCACGCGGATCCATTCACAGCTGGGATGAGCTGGTCTACAGCTTCGTGTGCAACTTTAAGGGCACGTACAAACGCCCCGCCTCAATCGAAGAACTAAGATGCTGCCAGCAAAGATCTGGCGAATTTCTGCGCTCTTACATCCAAAGGTGGTCCATCATCAAGAACTCCGCGGAGAACATCTCGGAAGACCGTGAGATTGATGCATTCAACGGTGGTGTCCGCTGCATGGAACTCAGGGAGGAGCTAGGCCGCTCAAAGCCCCAGACCATCGACCACCTGATGGAGATCGCGAATCGATGGGCTGATGGAGAAGATTCGGTGAAGAATCGCGCTCACTCTGACGAAGAGGCAGAACTCGAACGAAGATGCGACCGCCGGAGTAAGCATCGCATGCGCGTCTACGACGATCGTAATGACGTCAACATGGTCGCAGCCGGCTATGCCGATAGACGCGATGATAACCGCAACAGCGGATATCGCAGCGGCGGATACCGCGACTCCGGGAAAACCACGCAAGTGTGGCAACACCGCACTCGCGATGAAGCACCCACGACCTCCATCGAGGACAAACTGTCCGGGCCATGCACGATACACTTTTACATCGACAAGCATGATGGCAAGAGAAAGTCCAGCCACCTACTCAAGGACTGCCGCGAGTTCCTCAAGCTACATGAGGGATTGGTTCGAATGGACCGCAACGCAGTCGAAAGAGGCTACGGAGCCGCTCTAGGCGCCGGGGCACATGGCGCACCACCACCACCACCTGGGCCACCCCCGAACGGAGCTGCACCGGACCAACACCACGGAGGCGAACCGTACCCACGGGCCATGGGTACCATGATGATCCAAAAGGGGCACCCCTCCAATAGGGTGCAGAAGGCCATCACTCGCCAAGTTAACTTGGCCACGCACTCACCACCATCCACCACTGAGTACCTCAGTGGTAGCGAGTCGTGCATTACTTTCGACAAACGCGACCACCCGCCTCAAGTACCTCGCCCAGGTCATTGCCCCCTCGTACTCGAGGCGCAAATTGGAGGCTTCGACATGAGTCGCGTCTTCATGGATGGCGGAAGCGGTATCAACCTCATATTCGCGAGTACCTTGCGAGTAATGACGATCCCTCTAACCTGCTTGGAGGCATCAGACACAACGTTCCACGGCATCGTCCCAGGAAAAGGCGTATACCCCCTGGGCAAAATCAACCTCGACGTCATATTCAGCACGCCGAAGAACTTCCGGCGCAAGCGCATCGACTTTGTAGTTGTCGACTGGACCTCACAATACCACTGCATTCTCGGGCGCGTCGCATTTGCTAGGTTCATGGCAGTACCTCACTACGCCTACCTGCAGATGAAAATGCCAGGTCCCAACGGCGTCATCACGATCAACGGGAGTTTCGAGCAATCTGACAGTTGCGACAGGGAATTCAACAGAATCTCCCAGTCCTTCGGCATGCAGGAGGAGCTCGTGCGATTGAAGGAAACGACAGACAACAGTCTGCCCCCCCTGAGTAGGCCAAGCTCATCTGACCTCTCCTTCGACTCATCCGTTCACACAAAGAAGGTGCAGGTCCATCCATCAGATCCCGCTAAAACGACCCTCATCGCCAACAACTTGAGTCCCGCATAGGAACTCGCGCTCGTCGACTTCCTCCGTGAGCACTGGGAAATTTTCGCCTGGTGTCCTGCGGACATGCTAGGAGTTCCCAGGGAATTCGCCGAGCACGCACTCAACGTCAACCCCGACGCAAGGCCAGTCAAGCAAACATTCAGGCGATTGTCTGAACCACGGGCACAGGCAGTCGGAATTTAGATCAACAGACTCCTCGAGGCCAAATTCATACGCGAGATCAAGGAAAGCACTTGGCTCGCCAATACGGTGCTGGTGGCAAAAAAGGACACGGATATCCTGCGGATGTGCGTGGACTTCACTTCTTCAAATAAGCACTGCCCAAAAGATCACTTCCCGCTACCACGGATCGATCAAATCATCGACTCCACCGCTGGATGCGAACGCCTCTGCTTCCTCGACGCCTACTCAGGCTATAACCAAATTCGAATGAAGGAGGAAGACCAGGAGAAGACCGCGTTTACAACGCCCTTCGGTGTGTTCTGCTACAACACAATGCCCTTCGGGCTAAAAAACGCAGGAGCCACGTACCAGCGGTGCATGCAGGCCTGCCTCAAGAAGCAACTTGGTCGCAACATCCAAGTCTATGTCGACGACATAGTAATCAAAACCAAGGAAGAAGCCTCTCTAATCGACGACTTGCACGAAACCTTCGCCAATCTCGATCGCTACCGGATAAAGCTCAATCTGGACAAATGCGCCTTCGGCGTACCCTCTGGGCAGCTGCTCGGGTATCTCAGCTCCGCGAGAGGGATTGAGGCAAACCCGAAAAAGATAAAGGCCATACTGGCCATGGAGAAGCCAAAAAACATAAGAGGCGTTCAACGACTAGCCGGGCGAATCGCGGCCCTCAGTCGATTTATCAGTCGAATGGGAGAAAAGGCACTGCCCTTCTATCAGCTCCTCCGGAAAGCTGACAAATTCGAGTGGACCAATGAAGCACAAGAAGCATTCGAAGACCTCAAGCGCCTGTTATCCACCTCGCCAGTATTGGTAACTCCACGAGAAAGGGAACCACTACTGCTGTACATCTCCGCCACCAACCAAGTGGTTAGCACAGTGCTCGTCGTCGAACGAGCCGAGGAAAACAAGGTCCATGGCATACAACGCCCGGTATACTACCTCAGCGAGGTCCTCACGCCAACAAAATAGCGGTACCCGCACTACCAGAAGCTGGCGTACGACGTCTTTATGATCGCCTGGCGACTACGCCATTACTTCCAGGAACACCCAATCATGGTAGTCAACGACGCCCCATTGGGACATATCCTCAATAACCCTGACGCCACAGGGGGAGTCGCGCTTTGGGGAATCGAACTGTCTCCACGAGACATCACATACGAAAAGCACGGCGCAATCAAGTCGCAAGTTCTCCCTGACTTCCTCGTACATTGGATGGAAAACCAACTCCCGGACAAGCCAGACATGTCCTACCTCTGGACAATGCACTTCGATGGGTCCAAGAGGAAAGATGGAGTAGGAGCAGGTGTCATACTGACATCGCCTCAAGGGGACAAGCTGAAATACGTCCTGCGAATGCAGTTCACAGCCACAAACAACGAGGCTGAATACGAGGCCCTGTTACATGGGATGAGGATGGCAAAAGCCTGCGGCGCAAAAAGGCTAATCATATATGGCGACTCCAAGCTGGTCGTCAACCAAGCAATGCACGAGTGCGACGCACTGAACGACAACATGATCGCATACCGCGACCTCTACGACACACTTGAAGGAGACTTCGATGGTTGCGAGTTGCGACACATAGGTCGCGAGAGCAATGAGGAGGCGGACGCACTCGCCAACATAGGCTCCACCTGCGCACCCATACCACCTGGGGTATTTCTCGAGCGCATATGCGAACACTCCATCAAGCCAACGGCCGTAGAGAAGAAAACAAGTGCAGCAACAGACTCGGGGGCTACGCCACCCAATGAGCCAACGACACTCAATGACTTGGAGCTCGACACAGGACTCGAGGGACCAATGAGCGTCATGATGATCGAACAATCCTGGACGCAGCCGTACATTACGTACCTCCTCAGCAAGCGCCTGCCGGACGACCCGATAGACGCACGACACATCGCGCGATGCTCCAAGGCATTCGCCGTTATCAACGGTGAACGGTATAAACGCAGCATCACAGGCGTATTACAACGATGCGTCTTCCTAGCCGATGGAAGATCAGTCCTCCTCGACATCCATGAAGGGACCTGCGGGCACCACGCCAGCAGTTGCGCCCTCGTGGCCAAAGCTCTACGAGCTGGATTTTACTGGCCCACGGCCATGCGCGACGCCAAGGATATAGTCCAAAAATGCAACGCTTGTCAGCGATTCGCAGACAAGCCACACGCACCAGGCGCAGAACTCCGGCCTATCCCATTGGCCTGGCCCTTCGCCCAGTGGGGACTCGACATGGTTGGCAAACTTCCAAGGTCCTTGCAAGGAGGCTACGTCTACCTCTTGGTCACAGTCGACAAATTCACCAAATGGATTGAGGCCATGCCAGTGACCAAGCAATCAGGACACAGCGCAGTCAAGTTCTTCGAGTCCATCGTATACCGCTTCGGCGTGTCGCACAACATCATCACCGACAACGGAACAAACTTCACATCCAAGGAGTTCCAAGATTTCTGCGAGAACCTGGGGATCAACATCAGCTACGCCTCAGTAGCACACCCACAGACCAACGGTCAGGTGGAAAAGTCAAACGGGCTCGTCTGCAGCGGCATCAAGAAGCGACTCCTCCGGCCACTCGAACAAGTCGCGGGCTGCTGGCCAAACGAACTGCAATCCGTACTCTGGAGCCTGCGTACAACTCTAAACAACGCCAACCGGCTAAACACCATTCTTTATGGTACATGGAGCAGAGGCAGTACTACCCGCCGAGGTACGGTACAAAGCGCCACGCGTAGTCTCCTACAGCGAGAAGGAGTCATCCCTCGCACTCGAAGACTCCGTCGACCTCCTTGACGAAGCAAGAGAAATCGCCGCAGAAAGATCTACGATCTACCAGCAGAACCTGCGCAACTACCATAGCAGAAGGCTTCGCCCAAGATCCTTCGTCGAAGGTGACCTGGTCCTGCGACTGAAGCAGAAGGGGCATCTCAAGCTCGAGTCCCCCTGGGAAGGACCGTACGTGATTACAGAAGTAATCCCAGGTGGCGCCTATCGCCTTCAAGATTTAGAGACAGGAGTCGCACACTCCAACCCTTGGAACGTCGCACAACTGCGACGCTTCTACCCTTAGTCGTTTTCTCTTTACTTTTGCATCGCAAAATAAGGCTACTCAGCCAAGGCTACCTAGCCACACATTGTACTTCGTACTGTTCATCGAATAAATAAAAGCTAAGTGCCCCAAAACTCCGTGTTCTCCTTTACTTTGTCAACTTTCATACTCGGGGGCTACGCCACCCTACACACATATGTTCTTCGAACAATAACGCGACATCCCGCGTAGCTGGCACATCAATCGAACCCCTTAAACACAAACTCAACCCAGCTGCAATGCACCTGACGGGTTGACAAGGGAACGATAAAAGATGGCCAGGCTAACGAAAAGGACTCGCATAAGTGCAACGCACCCCACACTTATAAAGCTATTTGTATACATTCAACAATAAATTATCTACTAATATATATGAGCTTTACAACACCAGTACACTTATGTGCAGGATACATATTTGGCTACCGTTGCAACAGAAGAACATTAGTCTGTTCCTCGAAGAAGTCGACGATCTCCTCAGCTAGACGATCCACCGCCTAATAGTGCGGCACCATGTTCCAGGAAGATCCTGCTGGTGGCACCGGTGGCCTAGAGGCAATGGCGGCGACATCCATGTCAGGCCTGTGCAAAACGCACCACGGAGAGGGCAGCCTTGGCACCAGCCACCAACTGCTGCCTCACGCACTCGTGAACCACGGACATATCTTAAAATTTGGTCAGAAGAGCCAGCAGGCTTGATGGAGCATCATCCAGCGGGAACATCGCCCGGTAGATGTTCTTCAAACACGACTGCGACTTCTTCAGAAAGAGCAGCACTCGCGAGGCACGGTCCTGCAGGGTCGCTAACGCAGTCGCACGATCATGATCTACCCAGAAGTATCCACTCTCCTGAAGTTGCTCCTGGGTGAGATCATGAAGGCGGATGGTAATCCTATCCCTCTCCTTCTGCAGACGGCGTGCGCTAACAACTACACAAAGCAACATCAACAGCATGAGTACAACGTACCATTGAGATTAACTACAAAGGAAAAGACGAGGATGAGCAAACAACATTTAAACTGGTCGCCCAGTTGCGTCACCTCGCTAAGCAGATATTGCTCACGGGCGGCGACTTTTTCAGCCTTTGACTTCCACACGTCCGCGCTACCGCGGATCACGGGCAATTCAGGCTCCAGTTGCTTCACGCGATCACGAAGTCGCGAAAGCAAGGACAACTCCTCTACCCTGGAGCATGGTGGTACCATTGCATCCTCAAGAGATGGTAAGTACGGGGCTCCCCCCCACAGGACCACTTGATGTACCCTACCAAAAATCAAGCCAGAGGCAAAATAAGGCGACCAACTCAAACGTCAAAAGTAACAGATGCATTCAGGGTCAATAAAAGTATCTACAAACATATTCGCCAACAGGCATGTTCTCCAATCAAAAGAGCAAGTTCATCAGCTATTACAAGAAACTAACTACGGAGCAGCTGGCTTCTTCGACTTCAATGACCTCGGGGGCTTCATCAAGTCCGTGGCAGTATCAGATGCCACTGACTTTCCGCCGGCCCCTGAGGCCGAAGTTTTTGCCGCCTTCTTTGCGCGATTGAGCTCCTCCGAATACTTGTCAACAGTGTTTATCAAGGAATGGCCATATTTGGCACAGGCAGTCGCAAAGGGAGCGAATACTACCTGTTGACCATCCGCGCCAACAGGCATTGTCTTCGACACCGCAGAGGGATCCACTTCGACTCCGTGGGCTTGCACCATGGCAAGCGACATGGTCGCGCCAGCTGTGCGGAGGGAGTTCTTGTACGTGGCAGGCACACCCCCAGCGAGCGACTCCACCAGCTCTTCCACATTGTCAACCAGCTCCGCCTTCGGCATCAGCTCGTCCTGGAGGTGACTCAGGGTGGCCTTGGCTTTGGACAGTGTATTTTGGACAGCGGCGCTACGATCTTCGACCGCAGATACCGCGCCCACCAGAGCGTCATCGCGACCAAGGGCGTGTGGATCAAAACTCAAGCCGCCAGCATCTACACCAAAATACATACATGGATCAAACTTCTAATGCCACCGGCACTACAGAGGAAGAGAAGAACATCAATAAAATATCTACCAAGTAAAGGTACCTAAGAGGGCATTGGCGACTGAGAACAGTTGCTCTTCGAACAACTTCTCCCTGGCCGCAAAGGAGGCACGCAGATCCTCTTCGCGCTTCTGGGCTTCATCACGAGTCGCGATTGCCTCGTCGCGCCCCTTCACAGCTGCGGCTAGCGTCTTATCCAACGTGACGACATCACGCAGTAAAGCATTATGCTCAGCTACATGGCAGTCAAAAATTTGGCTGTCAGTCGATTATACCAAAATACAGAGAAGACGAAAAGAATAAGTATAGAACACTCACTCTCAACCACGCGGTGGCGCGTCTCCAGCATCGCATGCTGGCGACCCATCGCCATCACCTGCTCCGCCACCTGCGCGGCTTCCTTTACAAGGAGCTGTCGCACAAAACAAGGAGTCAGCAGAGGGCAACAAAGGGCGTTGACTGCCAAATTACAAAAGAAAGAAAAATATACTTACATGGTCCTCCAGCGACTCCGAAAGATTGCTGAACCGTCATCCGAGCAACTCCTCGATGCTCCCCTACGTGAGGAGAGCTCGAAGAATTGTGCCAGGAGTGGGCCGCCGCCGGAGGAGAAGGAGCGCGCTCGACCTCTATCTTGGCCTTTGAGGTCGCGACTCCTGATTCCTTCAAAAATTCGACGTCGCCAGAAGATGACGACGCCTCTTGACTGCAAGACAAAATCCGCACTCAGAACGGGCAAACTCCAGGGCAAAGCCAACAAGAAGAAAACAAGAGAAGAATGAATGCACTAGCAAACTTACCAGTCAAATCTGTCAAGATCAAATGTGGCCTCCGCCGACTCCGACGAAGACTCCTTGGGCAATCGCATCTTCTTGCGAGAAGACGGTGCCACAGCCCTCACAGGAACAGCTGGAATTGGCGACTCCGCGTCAACAGCCGTGCCTCCTGGAGATGAAGGAGTCAACGCGTCGGAATCTCCGCTACGTGAACGCTTGCGAGCATCCGGACTCTCGGACTCGGGGGCTTCCTCTTCCACATCGAAAGGGACAGACGACTTAGACTCATCCTCTTCCAAAGCTTCACGAGGAATAATTCCCTCAGGGAGGGGAGGCATGCAAGGTGACACCGCCCACTCCTGCATTCAAAAAGTAAAGATCAGCAAACACAATAGGAAACACAATCGAGAAAATAAGCTACTACGTAGCGCAAATGTACCTCGGGAGGAGGATTCGAAGCATCGAAGGGAGGAACGACTGGCTCGTTCGGAAGAACATCCTTGAGGGTGTACTTCGTGACCAGTCGCACCCTCTTATCTACCTCACTCACGGACATGCCATCAGCAGACACGCGAGTGGGATCATCAGCACCACCCCATTGGAACATGGGATGGACCCTGGCCTGGAGAGGCTGGACGCGACGACGCAGCCAAGTCCTGACATGGGCGCAACCTCCCTCTTCTACGCCTATGCGACTCTCGAGGTCGCAGACGCGCTGATATAGCACGTCTATCTCCACGAGTTCGGAAGGCATGATCACGTTCTTCCAAGAACGCATCTTCTTGCAGGGAGTCGCGGGATCGAAAGGCGCGAGTCCAAAGTGCTCGTCCTTGGCCTTCTGGTCGCGAACATAGAACCATTTGTCCCTCCATCCCTGGACGGACTTGGTAAGTTTGATATCGAAGTAGGTGGCGGATGGGTTGACGTGGATTCTGCAACCACCTATGTCATAAACTAAAGAGCCAGATGCGGACTGACGCTTCAATTTAAAGATGCGCTTGAAAAGACCAAAGTGTGGCTTGATTCCGAGCCAGCACTCGCAGAGAGTGATGAAACAAGTGATGTGGAGGAGCGAATTTGGGGACAGCTGATGGAGCTGGAGCCCATAGAAACAAAGAAGACCCCAAAGAAAGGGGTGAAGAGGCAAGGAAAGACCACGAATGATGAATGCAAGAAACATCACTCGAAAACAAGCGGGAGGAGCAGGAATGGTCTCACCGCTGGGGACGCACGCATCCGCGATTGCCGCAGAGATAACTCCATCTTGGCGAAGAAGACGGAGATCCGCGCCTTGATGATAGAGGGGCGCCATGCGCCATTGGTCACGCGGGTGCCCGCGACCTTCTTCTTCCCGCCGGCGGTGGTGCTGGTGCCCGTAGCAGCGGAGCCACTTTTCTTCTTCGCCGTAGCGACGGTGGCTGCGGAATCAGCGGCAGCGCCTCCCTTCTTCTTCCCCATTGCGCGGCGGCGATGAGAGCGAAGGAAGTATCTTGGGAACGAATGGAGCTGGTCCAGCGTCGTGGAGAAGATGGGCGCAGGGGAAATCAGAAAAGCAAACAACAATGGCGATGGCAGCAAGGAAGAAAGAGCACAGATGGGAAATAACCGCCGCAGCATCGCTACTTATCCCCCTGGGAGATGCAATCCAATGGCTGACAAAAACCCTATTGGACGCGTGGCACGCATCGCTTAGGACACGTGGAGAAGAGGAAGCGCGAACTGTCCCCCCACTTCTACCATTACGCGTGGAAATCGAGGAGGCATAGATAAAAATAAAGATTACGCACGCCCAGTCAAATCAAAGTTAGAAAGTGGGACCCACTGCTCGTCACGTCCCGTCAAAATCGCTCACGCGGGCAACTAAGGTCATACAAGCGTCAGCACTGACGTCACCAAGGCTATGCGATGGAAAACTTCGACTATTTTTAGTCCTTGCTGGAGTCTTCGACTCCACCAAGCACTCGGGGGCTACTCCCATAAGGAGCGCTGGCCGCGCACCCTATGACTTTTCTTTTTCTTGTTGCAGGAACATGGACAATCACAAAAGCAAACCCAATCACTCGAAACACAGTTCGATTATGGACATGTGTTACTCCCATAGGGAGCGCCGGAAACAAGCAGGAAAAAGACGACAGCAGTCGCAAAAGTATTTTAGCACCTGCCTGAGTCATCGACTGAAACAAGCAGGCAAAAGACGACAGCAGTCGCAAAAGTGTTTTAGTACCTGCCCGAGTCATCGACTGAAACAAGCAAGCGAAAGTCGACAGCAGTCGCAAAAGTTCTTTAGTCCCTGCCCGAGTCTTTGACTCAACCAGGCACGATGAACATATCCGTACCTACAGGCACAATGAACATGCCTTGACGGACGCGTCAAGTGCTCACACCCATATAACTGGAATTCGACTCCTGTAAGACCTCCGCGGCCTGAGTCGAATTACACCAGCACTTTTCCGAATTCGAGTCCGGGGACTCGGATTTGAGTAGATTGCGTTGTTTCACCCTAAGGTGGTTAACTGATACCGATACTTCGGTTATATCAGGAACGTATAACAACAATCCCTATGACACAAACAAAAGCAATCAAAATGTACTCATTTAGGCACTCAAAGGCTTCAAAAAGTCCCCAGTCGAATCTGCGATTCCACTGGACACTCGGGGGCTACTGACATGGGTATACCCTACAGGTACTCGAGCTTGGTATATACGGTCCAAATACATACAGGCCCACGGTGTCGCCAAGGCCCGGATGGAGGGACTCGAGTAACCTACGGACTCTCGATTGCTTGAAGGACAAGAAGAAGCTAAAGATAGAAAGTTTGAAGGGGAAAACCCTAACTTGTAACCGATTCGACCTGCTACCTGAGACCTAGCCTATCTATATAAAAGCTAGGAGGGGCGGCGAGGAGGACACACGCAACCCTAGTTTCCACAACCCTTGCCAGATTGCATCTATGCACCATTGTAACTTGCGACTCCTTTGATAATTCCATGAGCAGACAAGCAGGAGTAGGGACCTCTACGAGGCCTGAACCTGGGTAAATCCTTTGTCCCCTGTTTGCTTGTTTGCTAGCCGATAGATGTCTCCAGCGCTCCCTCCTTCTCCAAAACCCAAGTCCATAACAATGGGCATTGACGAGTTAAACCCTCGTCAGAGTGATTTCCAACGACCGTCAGACCCGATACATGTTTGAGAGTCACGACCAAAAACCCGTCGTTTTCGCGTTTTATGGCTGTTTTCATGAGATATTGCCTATAGTTTGGGGTTCTATGGAGATTTAAAATGACCGTAAGACCCAATACATGTTTGAGAGTTATGACTAAAAACTCGTCGTTTTCGCGCTTAATGTCCGTTTTCATGAGCTATTGCCCATAGTTTTGGGTTTTCAAAGTGATTTCCAACGACCATAAGACCCGATACATGGTTGAGAGTCACGACCAAAAACTCGTCATTTTCACGCTTAATTGCCGTTTTCATGAGCGATTGCCCATAGTTTTGGGGTTTCAGTGCGATTTCCAACGACCATAAGACCTGATACATGTTTGAGAGTCACGACCAAAACCTCGTCATTTTCACGCTTAATGGCCGTTTTCATGAGCTATTGCTCATAGTTTTGGGGTTTTAGAGCGATTTCCAACGACCGTCACACCCGATACATGTTTAAGCGTCAAGACCAAAAACCTGTCGTTTTCGCGTTTTATGGCCGTTTTCATGAGATATTGCCCATAGTTTTGGGTTCTATGGATATTTACAACGACCGTAGGACCCAACACATGTTTGAGAGTTATGACAAAATAATCGTCGTTTCCGTGCTTAATGGCCGCTTTCATAAGCTATTGCCCATAGTTTTGGGGTTCTTTGGAGATTTACAAAGACCGTAAGACCCGATACATGTTTGAGAGTTGTGACCAAAAACTCGTCGTTTTCGCGCTTAATGGCCATTTTCATGAGCTATTACCCATTGTTTTAGGGTTTAAAAAAGATTTCCAATGACCGTAAGACCCGATAAATATTTGAGAGGTATGACCAAAAACTCGTCGTTTTCACGATTAATGGCCGTTTTCATGAGCAATTGCCCATAGTTTTGGGTTTTTTAGAGCAATTTCCAACGACTGTAAGACCCGATACATGTTCGAGAGTTATGACCAAAAACTCATCGTTTTCGCGCTTAATGGCCATTTTCATGAGCTATTGCCCATAGTTTTGGGGTTTCAGAGCGATTTCCAACGACCGTCAGACCCGATACATGTTTCAGAGTCACGACCAAAAACCCGTCGTTTTTGCGTTTTATAGCCGTTTTCATGAGATATTGCCCATAGTTTTGGGTTCTATGGAGATTTACAACGACAATAAGACCCAATACATGTTTGAGAGTTATGACCAAAAACTCGTCGTTTTCTTGCTTAATGGCCGTTTTCATGAGCTATTGCCAATATTTGGGCTTTCATAACGATTTCCAATGATCGTCAGACCCGATACATGTTTGATAGTCACGACAAAAAACTCGTCGTTTTCGCGTTTTATGGACGTTTTCATGAGATATTGCCCATAGTTTTGGGTTCTATGGAGATTTACAACTTCCATAAGACCCAATACATGTTTGAGAGTTATGACCAAAAACTCGTCGTTTTTGCGCTAATGGACATTTTCATGAGCTATTGCCCATAGTTTTGGGTTTTCAGAGCGATTTCCAATGACCGTAAGACTCGATACATGTTTGAGAGTCACGACCAAAAAACATCGTTTTCACGCTTAATGGCTGTTTTCATGAGCTATTGCCCATAGTTTTGGGGTTTCAGAGTGATTTCCAACAACCGTCAGACCCGATATATGTTTGAGAGTCACGACCAAAAACCCGTCGTTTTCGCGTTTTATGGTTGTTTTCATGAGATATTGCCTATAGTTTTGGGTTCTATGGAGATTTACAACGACCGTAAGACCCAATACATGTTTGATAAACACTCGTCGTTTTTGCGCTAAATGGCAGTTTTCATGAGCTATTGCCCATAGTTTTGGGTTTTCAGAGTGATTTCCAACGACCGTAAGACCCGATACATGTTTGAGAGTCACGACCAAAAACTCGTCATTTTCACGCTTAATTGCCGTTTTTATGAGCTATTGCCCATAGTTTTGGGGTTTCAGAGCGATTTCCAACGACCATAAGACCTGATACATGTTTGAGAGTCACGACCAAAACCGCGTCGTTTTCATGCTTAATAGCCGTTTTCATGAGCTATTGCTCATCATTTTGGGGTTTTAGAGTGATTTCCAATGACCATCAGACTCGATACATGTTTGAGCGTCACGACTAAAAACCTGTCGTTTTCGCGTTTTATGGCCATTTTCATGAGATATTGCCCATAGTTTTGGGTTCTATGGAGATTTACAACGACCGTAGGACCCAATACATGTTTGAGAGTTATGACAAAACCATCGTCATTTCCGCGCTTAATGGCCGCTTTCATAAGCTATTGCCCATAGTTTTAGGGTTCTATGGAGATTTACAAGGACCGTAAGACCCGATACATGTTTGAGAGTTATGACCAAAAACTCGTCGTTTTCACGATTAATGGCCGTTTTCATTAAAAATTTCCCATTGTTTTAGGGTTTAAAAAAGATTTCCAATGACCGTAAGACCCGATACATGTTTGAGAGTTATGACCAAAAACTCATCATTTTCGCGCTTAAGGGCCATTTTCATGAGCTATTGCCCATAGTTTTGGGGTTTCAGATCGATTTCCAACGACCGTTAGACCCGATACATGTTTGAGCGTCACGACCAAAAACCCGTTGTTTTCGCGTTTTATAGCCGTTTTCATGAGATATAGCCCATAGTTTTGGGATCTACGGATATTTACAACGACCATAAGACCCAATACATCTTTGAGAGTTATGACCAAAAACTCGTCGTTTTTGCGCTTAATGGCCATTTTCATGAGCTATTGCCCATAGTATTGGGCTTTCAGAGTGATTTCCAATGACCGTCAGACCCGATACATGTTTGATAGTCACGACCAAAAAGCCGTCGTTTTCGCGTTTTATGGCTGTTTTCATGAGATATTGCCCATAGTTTTGGGTTCTATGGAGATTTACAACGACCGTAAGACCCAATACATGTTTGAAAGTTATGACCAAAAACTCGTCCTTTTCGCGCTTAATGGCTGTTTTCATGAGCTATTGCCCATAGTTTTGGGTTTTTAGAGCGATTTCCAACGATCGTAAGAAGAAACATGTTTGAGAGTCACGACCAAAAACTCGTCATTTTTTCGCTTAATGGCCATTTTCATGAGCTATTGCCCATAGTTTTAGGGTTTAAAAAAGATTTCTAGTGATCATAAGCCCCGATAAATGTTTGAGAGATATGACCAAAAACTCATCGTTTTCGCGCTTTATGGTTGTTTTCATGAGCTATTGCCCATAGTTTCGGGGTTCTAGGGCGATTTACAATGACCATAAGACCTTATAAATGTTTGAGAGTTATGACCAAAAACTCGTCGTTTTCGCGCTTAATGGTCGTTTTCATGAGCTATTGCCCATAGTTTTGGGTTTTCAGAGCGATTTCCAACGACCGTAAGACTCGATACATGTTTGAGAGTCACGACCAAAAACTCGTCGTTTTCGCGCTTAATGGCTGTTTTCATGTGCTATTGCCCATAGTTTTGGGGTTTCAGAGTGATTTCCAACGACCATCAGACCCGATACATGTTCGAGAGTCACGACCAAAAACCCATCGCTTTCGCGTTTTATGGTTGTTTTCATGAGATATTGCCCATAGTTTTGGGTTCTATAGAGATTTACAACGACCATAAGACCCAATACATGTTCGAGAGTTATGACCAAAAACTCATCGTTTTCGCGCTTAATGGCCATTTTCATGAGCTATTGCCCATAGTTTTGGGGTTTCAGAGCGATTTCCAACGACCGTCAGACCCGATACATGTTTGAGCTCACGACCAAAAACCCGTCGTTTTCACGTTTTATAGCCGTTTTCATGAGATATTGCCCATAGTTTTGCGTTCAATGGAGATTTACAACGACCATAAGACTAAATACATGTTTGAGAGTTATGACCAAAAACTCGTCGTTTTCGCGCTTAATGGCCGTTTTCTTGAGCTATTGCCAATATTTGGGCTTTTAGAGCGATTTCCAATGACTGTCAGACCCGATACATGTTTGATAGTCACGACCAAATGTTGGGTTCGTAGCATAGAAAACAAAAAATTTCCTACGTTGTGAACTACACGCCAAGATCTATCTACTAGGTACAAAGCAATGGGTGGACATACGTCCAACGAGAACTTACCCTCTAAGACAACGAGTTTTGTTAACGAGTAGGAACTCGTGGTTGATGTAATCGTACACTTGTCGATCTCAAGATCGTGAGGAAGTCCGAGCGCCGCAACTCAGCAGCGCATCCCTACTCGCACACACGTTCAAGCCACCGAACAACCTCCACCGCATCGCTCCAACGATCCCGCGGAAGCAGCAACTTCTTCCAGACGAAATGCCACCGGGAACATGTATCTCGCTAATCCGAGACCATGGGGGAATAATTCTAGAGGGGGAGAGAGATCCTTCACAAGAAGGTGTGAGGATGAAGGAGGGAATGGGTGGCCTTTTATAGGAGGAGGGGGGTGCCCCCTCTCTCCGTGGCCGACGCATGGGGGGTGACCCCTCACCTCCCCCATTCATGTGGTGGTAACCCCTCCACATTAAAATGCCTCTTCACATTCCCTTTTAAAGTCTCCACTTTAAATGCATTAAATTTCTCCAAATTTAATGCTCTCTCATTTAATAAATCTCTTTTATTAAATTTATTCAGAATTTTGTTAATTACTTTAATTAACAAACATTCACATATAGCCCCTTGCAATATTTCAATATCACATGCAGAACCTCTTTCTGCAATTTCACCCAAAACAATTTTCGGTTTCTATTGAAACAATTCCTGTGCTTTGCAATTCTTTCGTCTGAAACATATGTGCTCCAAAATGGTGTCCGGTAACTCTTAAGTGTGCCACCCTATGGTTCGCGAATAATGCAGACATGATCGAGACCCTTCTCCGATCAATAATCAGCAGCGGGACCTGGAGATCCGTACTGACTCCTACACATTCAACGATGACTTCTGTGATCGTGAGAACCTTTAACGCTTGTAACTAAATCCCTTTGTCTCTCGATATATTACATTTCCGAGATTCGATCATTGGTATCTCCATACCTAGTTTGATGTCGTTACCGACATGCACTATTTTCTCGTTCCCGTGATATAACATTCTAGTGATCACATCACTTGCTTGCAAGCTATCTTAATGTGATATCACCAAGAGGGCACAGAGTATATCTATCCATCATCGGGATTGACAATTTTCACTCTTGATCCATGAGCCTCAACATAACACCTTCATAGTACTGAACCCATCTTTATAGTCACCCTGTTACGGTGTGACGTTTGATGTTATCAAGATACTCTTCCGGTGTTAGCAATTAACATGATCTCATGGTCTAAGGATAAAGATTACTTCGTATGGTGTTATAGCAATATAAACATAATGACTTGATCGTAATGCTATACTTCGGATGAATGTTCATCACATCATTCCACCAATGGTGTGACCTTGTTATTAACAACATCCAATGTCCATGATCAGGAAACCTTGATCATCTTGTTAATCAACAAGCTAGTCTATAAGAGAGGCATAACTAGGAACCCTTTTTGTTTATTAAACACACATGTATTGATGTTTCCTGATTAATACAATTCTAGCATGTAAAATAAACATCTATCATATATAAGGAATATATAATAACAACTTTATTATTGCCTCTCAGGGCATATTTCCTTCAGTCTCCCACTTGCACTAGAGACAATATTCTAGTTCACATAGTGATAAATCTAACACCCATGGAGTTCTGGTGTTGATCATGTTTTGATCATGGAGTTCTGCTACATTTAGGTTCGTGTGTACTTTACAAATCTTTATATATCCATCCTTGACATGCTCGTGTATGGAGTGAAACCGGCGCTTAATATGCTTGGAATTCTTGTGAGACCCCGGTTCCTTTGTGTTGGCAATGGCTCCATTGTTGTCACAATAGTTCACCATTGGGTCCAACACACTGGGAACCACACCTAGTTCCGTAATGAACTCTTTCATCCAAACCGCCTCCTGTGCCGCTTCTGAAGCAGCAACATATTCCGCCTTCGTCGTTGATCCAGCCACCACAGGTTGTTTGGAACTCCTCCAACTAACTGCTGCTCCGTTCAAGAGAAATACGTATCCGGATTGAGACTTAGAGTCATCCGGATCGGTGTCAAAGTTAGCATCGACATAACACTTAGCGACTAGCTCTTCTTCACCTCCGTATATAAGAAACATATCCTTAGTTCTTCTCAAGTCCTTGAGGATGTTCTTTACCGCTATCCAGTGTTCCGAACCTAGATCAGATTGGTACCTACTAGTCAAACTAATAGCATGTGCCACATCTGGTCTTGTACATAGCATGGCATACATAATAGAGCCTATGGCCAAGGCATAGGGGATCTTATCCATCATCTCTCTTTCTTCCGCCGTAGCCGGAGTTTGAGTCTTACTCAATGTCTTGCCTTGCAACATAGGTAAGAACCCCTTCTTACTTTCGTCCATATTAAACTTCTTTAATATCTTATCAAGGTATGTACTCTGTGATTGCCCAGCCGCCTTGATATATCTCTATAGATTTTAATGCCTAATATATAAGATGCTTCACCAAGGTCTTTCATCGAAAATTTGCTGTTTAGATAACTTTGGACACTGTTTAAAAGATCTATATCATTTCCAATCAATAATATGTCATCCACATATAATATCAGAAATGCCACATTGATCCCACTCACTTTCTTGTAAATACAAGCCTCTCCATAAGTTTGGACAAATCCAAACTCTTTGATCACCTCATCTAAGCGGAGATTCCAACTCCGGGATGCTTGCTTCAGTCCATAGATGGATCGCTGAAGTTTGCATACCTTATTAGCATCCTTAGGATCGACAAAACCCTTAGGTTGTATCATATACAACTCTTCTTAAATATTACCATTGAGGAACGCAGTTTTGACATCAATCTGCCATATTTCATAATCAAAATATGCAACAATTGCTAACATAATCCTAACCGACTTAAGCATCGCTACGGGAGAGAATGTATCATCATAGTCAACTCCTTGAATTTGTCGAAACCCCTTTGCGACAAGTCGAGCCTTATAGATGGTCACATTACCATCAGCATCAGTTTTTCTTTTGAAAATCCATTTATTCTCAACGGCCTTTCGATCGTGAGGTAAGTCCACCAAGTTCCAAACTTGGTTCTCGTACATGGATTCCATCTCGGATTTCATGGCTTCCAGCCATTTGATGGAATCCGGGCTCATCATTGCTTCTTCATACGTCGCAGGGTCATCCATTTCATCAACCATGAAATTCACAACAGGATTGTCGTACAGTTCAGGAGCTGCACATGTCCTGCTTGACCTGCGAGGTTCGGTAGTGTCCTCTTTCGGAGTTTCATGATCATTATCATTAGCTCTCTCTTCATCAGGTGAAGTTAACTCCGAAACAACTTCTGGTGCTGCGCCACTCGCCATTCCATGAAGAGAAGGTTCAATAACCTCTTCGAGTTCTACCTTCCGACTACTCACACCTTTCGCGAGAAACTCCTTCTCAAGAAAGGATCCATTCTTGGCAACAAAAACCTTGCCCTCGGATCTGTGATAGAAGGTATACCCAATCGTTTCCTTTGGGTATCCTATGAAGACGCATTTTTCCGCTTTGGGTTCGAGTTTATCTGGTTGAAGTTTCTTCACATAAACATCACATCCCCAAACTTTAAGAAATGACAGCTTAGGTTTGTTTCCAAACCATAATTCATACGGTGTCATTTCAACGGATTTAGATGGTGCCCGATTTAAAGTGAATGCAGCTGTTTCCAGTGCATAACCCCAAAATGACAATGGCAAGTCAGTAAGAGACATCATAGATCGAACCATATCCAATAAGGTATGATTACGATGTTTCGACACACCATTACGTTGTGGTGTTCCGGCAGGCGTGAGTTGTGAAACTATTCCACACTCTTTCATGTGTGTGCTAAACTCGTAACTTAGATACTCTCCTCCACGGTCAGACCGTAGAAATTTGATCTTTCTGTTATGATGATTTTCCACTTCATTCTAAAATTCCTTGAACTTTTCAAAAGTTTCAGACTTGTGTTTCATCAAATAGATATACCCGTATCTACTCAAATCATCTGTGAAAGTAACAAAATAACGATATCCACCTCGCGCCGACACACTCATTGGTCCACACACATCAGTATGTATGATTTCCAATAGATCAGTCGCCCGTTCCATTGAACCGGAAAACGGCGTTCTAGGCATCTTGCCCATAAGGCATGGCTCACATGTATCAAATGATTCAAAATCAAGTGATTCCAAAAATCCATCAAAATGGAGTTTCTTCATGCGTTTAACGCCAATATGACCTAGACGGCAGTGCCACATATATGCAGATATATCATCATCAAGTTTAATATTTTTAGCATTAACATTATGAATGTGCGTAATATTACTATCGAGATCCATCAGAAATAAACCATTCAACACAGGTGCATGACCATAAAAGATATTATCCATATAAATCGAACAACCATTGTTTTTAGATTTAAATGAATAACCACTTTGCATCAAACACGATCCGGATACAATGTTCATGCTAAGTGCAGGCACCAAATAACAATTATTTAGGTTTATGACTAATCCCGATGGCATATGGAGAGGTAGCGTTCCGACGGCGATCACATCAACTCTAGATCCATTGCCGACCCGCATTGTGACCTCATCCCTTGCTAGTTGTCGCTTGTTCCGCAGCCCCTGAATCGAGTTACATATATTAGCAACTGATCCCGTATCAAATACCCAGGTGCCACTGTGAGTACTAGTCAAGTACACATTAATAACATGTATATCACATATACCTTTGTTAGACTTGCCGGACTTCTTGCCCGCCAAATACTTGGGGCAGTTGCGCTTCCAATGGCCAGTCCCCTTGCAATAGTAGCACTCGATATCAGACTTAGGGCCAGCTCGGGGTTTCTTTTCAGGCGCCGCAACATATTTGCCACCCTTCTTTCCCTTGTGCTTGCCTTTCTTGTGCTTCTTGGAACCGGTGGTCCTATTGATCATCAACACTTGATGTTCTTTCCTAATCTCCACTTCTGCAGTCTTAAGCATTGACAGAAGCTCGGGAAGAGTCTTATTCATGCCCTGCATATTATAGTTCATCATGAAGCTCTTGTAGCTAGGTGGCAGAGATTGGAGAACACGATGTATGCCCAAGTCAATGGGAATCGTTATTCCCAAGGACACAAGCTTATCGGCATACCAAGACATTTTGAGTACGTGCTCACTAATGGAGCTGTTTTCCTCCATCATGCAGCTAAAGAACTTTTTTGTAGCATTATAACTCTCTATGGCAGCATGGGTATCGAAAATCATTTTCAATTCTCCATGGTATCAAAGGCATTGCCATTTTCGAAACGCTTTCGAAGTTCTGGCTCTAGACCATACAGTATGCCGCAATGAACTAAGTTGTGGTCCTCCTGACGAGTCACATAGACATTCTTTTCCTCATTAGGGGCATCAGGAGCTAGTGGGGGGCCTAGCGGCGCATCTAGCACATATTGCTTTTGTGCAGTAGTGAGGAGAATCCTCAAATTCATAGCCCAGTTGGTGAAGTTGCTACCATTCGCAGCAAGTTTCTCTTTCTCCATGAACACATTGAAATTAAAAGTAGGTGGTTCCATCTACAACAGAATTTGTAAAGTTTATTTAGACTAAGTTTATGATAGATTGAGTTCAACTAATCCAAATTACTAATGAACTCCCACTCAAAAACGACATCCCTTGTGTCCTTTTGGTGATTACATGAACCAAATCCACTACACCAAGTCCGATCATCACGTGAGTTGATGTAGCTTCAAAGGCGAGCATCTATATGGGCATCATATCAAATATATGACTCATGCTTAACCTTTTGGTCTGTGTTCCGAGGCCATGTCTGTACATGCTAGGCTCGCCAAGTAAGAACCTTAGTATTCGCGTGTGTAAAATTGTCTTACACCCGTTCCTATGAAAGCGTAGATTCGAGTACACTCGATCATCACGTGATGTCTCGAAACACGATCCACAGAATGGTGCATACTTAAGGAAGAACACATTTTTATCTTGATATCTAAATGAGGGATCATCTTATAATGCTACCAAAAGCGCCAAACTAGCAGTATAAGATGCTAACATCTAATGTGTAAAGTGAGATGATATGGTCCATGCATTTGATCTCTATCACTTGCATCGTGGTATGATCTCTATCATTCCTTTGTGTGTAAGGCCAAGGTCTATGGGACTTACACGTTGAGTGTGTTGTAAGAGTATCTATCAAACATCTACTTACAACAATACCATATCAATACACTAGCCTAGCAACGATCTAAACTAGACGCCTCTAATTTATCAACTGCAAGTTTTACGTGGCTTAGGGCTTTCAGAGATAGAACCGTTCTCACCTACGAACATGAACCACAACGAGGATAACTAAGTTATTAGCAACTCGTTGTAAATTAGATATTGACTATAGTAGGAGAGACATACACCCGCCAGCCACTCATGCAAAACAAGTTGCATGTCAGTCATGGAACCGGTCTCATGTACAATGACATGTAAGGTTGGTTCGGGCCGCTTCATCCCACTATGCCACCAATATCCAAAATACATAGAAGATGCAATAACATGATCAGCATCGCCCACATATAAACATATGTGTACTACCCGTGCAAAGCACCTAAGCATAGATCAGGCTCTAATACCACTGTTGGGTCCGCAGCATAGAAAACAAAAAAATTCCTACGGTGTGAACTACACGCCAAGATCTATCTACTAGGTACAAAGCAACGGGTGGACATACATCCAATGAGAACTTTCACTCGAAGACAACGAGTTTTGTTAACTTGTAGGAACTCGTGGTTGATTTAGTCGTACACTTGTCGATCTCAAGATCGTGAGGAAGTCCGAGCGCCGTAACTCAGCAACGCATCCGTACTCGCACACACGTTCAAGCCACAGGACAACCTCCACCCCCTCGCTCCAGCGATCCAGCGGAAGAAGCAACTCCTTCCAGACGAAATGCCACCGGGAACATGTATCTCGCTAATCCGAGACCATGGAGGAATAATTCTAGAGGGGGAGAGAGATCCTTCACAAGGAGGTGTGAGGATGAAGGAGGGAATGGGTGGCCTTTTATAGGAGGAGGGGGGTGCCCCCTCTCTCCATGGCCGGCGCATGGGGGGGTGACCCCTCACCTCCCCCATTCATGTGGTGGTAACCCCTCCACATTAAAATGCCTCTTCACATTCCCTTTTAAAGTCTCCACTTTAAATGCATTAAATTTCTCCAAATTTAATGCTCTCATTTATAAAACTCTTTTATTAAATTTATTCAGAATTTTGTTAATTACTTTAATTAACAAACATTCACATATAGCCCCTTGCAATATTTCAATATCACATGCAGAACCTCTTTCTACAATTTCACCCGAAACAATTTCCGGTTTCTATTGAAACAATTTCTGCGCTTTGCAATTCTTTCGTCTAAAACATATGTGCTCCAAAATGGTGTCCGGTAACTCTTAAGTGTGCCACCCTACGGTTCACGAATAATGCAGACATGATCGAGACCCTTCTCCGATCAATAATCAGCAGCGGGACCTGGAGATCCGTACTGACTCCAACACATTCAACGATGACTTCTATGATCGTGAGAACCTTTAACGCTTGTAACTAAATCCCTTTGTCTCTCGATATATTACATGTCCGAGATTCGATCATGAGTATCTCCATACCTAGTTTGATCTCGTTACCGACATGCACTCTTTTCTTCTTCCCGTGATATAACATTCTAGTGATCACATCACTTGCTTGCAAGCTATCTTAATGTGATATCACCGAGAGGGCCCAGAGTATATCTATCCATCATCGGGATTGACAAATTCCACTCTTGATCCATGAGCCTCAACATAACACCTTCGTAGTATTGAACCCATCTTTATAGTCACCCTGTTACGGTGTGACGTTTGATGTTATCAAGATACTCTTCCGGTGTTAGCAATTAACATGATCTCATGGTCTAAGGATGAAGATTACTTCGTATGATGTTATAGCAATATAAACATAATGAATTGATCATAATGCTATACTTCGGATGAATGTTCATCACATCATTCCACCAATGGTGTGACCTTGTTATTAACAACATCCAATGTCCATGATCAGGAAACCTTGATCATCTTGTTAATCAACAAGCTAGTCTATAAGAGAGGCATAACTAGGAACCCTTTTTGTTTATTAAACACACATGTATTGATGTTTCCTTATCAATACAATTCTAGCATGTAAAATAAACATCTATCATATATAAGGAATATATAATAACAACTTTATTATTGCCTCTCAGGGCATATTTCCATCACCAAAAACTCGTGGTTTTCGCGTTTTATGGCTGTTTTCATGAGCTATTGCCAATAGTTTCGGGGTTCTAGGGAGATTTACAACGATCGTAACACCTAATACATGTTTGAGAGTTATGACCAAAAACTCATCGTTTTCGCGCTTAATGGCCATTTTCATGAGCTATTGCCCATAGTTTTGGGGTTTCAGAGCGATTTCCAATGACCGTCAGACCCGATACATGTTTGAGCGTCACGACCAAAAACCCGTCGTTTTCGCGTTTTATAGCCGTTTGCATGTGATATTGCCCATAGTTTTGGGTTCTATGGAGATTTACAACAACCATAAGACCCAATACATGTTTGAGAGTTATGACCAAAAACTCGTCGTTTTCGCGCTTAATGGCCGTTTTCATGAGCTATTGCCCATAGTATTGGGCTTTCAGAGCGATTTCCAATGACTGTCAGACCCGATACATGTTTGATAGTCACGACCAAAAACCCGTCGTTTTCACGTTTTATGGCCGTTTTCATGTGATATTGCCCATAGTTTTGGGTTATATGGAGATTTACAATGACCGTAAGACCCAATACATGTTTAAGAGTTGTGACCAAAAACTCGTCGTTTTCGCGCTTAATGGCTGTTTTCATGAGTTATTGCCCATAATTTTGGGTTTTCAGAGCGATTTCCAACGACCGTAAGAAGAAACATGTTTGAGAGTCATGACCAAAAACTCGTCATTTTCTCACTTAATGGCCATTTTCATGAGCTATTGCCCATAGTTTTAGGGTTTAAAAAAGATTCCCAGTGATCGTAAGCCCCAATAAATGTTTGAGAGATATGACCAAAAACTCATCGTTTTCGCGCTTTATGGTTGTTTTCATGAGCTATTGCCCATTGATTCGTGGTTCTAGGGCGATTTACAACGACCATAAGACCTGATAAATGTTTGAGAGTTATGACCAAAAACTCGTCGTTTTCATGAGCTATTGCCCACAGTTTTGGGTTTTCTGAGCGATTTCCAACGACCGTACGACTCGATACATGTTTGAGAGTCACGACCAAAAACTCATCGTTTTCGCGCTTAATGACTGTTTTCATGAGCTATTGCCCATAGTTTTGGGGTTTCAGAGTGATTTCGAACAACCGTCAGACCCGATACATGTTCGAGAGTCACGACCAAAAACCCGTCGTTTTCTCATTTTATAGCCGCTTTCATGAGATATTGCCCATAGTTTTGGGTTCTATGGAGATTTACAACGACCATAAGACCCAATACATGTTTGAGAGTTATGACCAAAAACTCGTCGTTTTCACACTTAATGGCCGTTTTCATGAGCTATTGCCCATAGTTTTGGGTTTTAGAGCGATTTCCAACGACCGTAAGAAGAAACATGTTTGAGAGTCACGACCGAAAACCCGCCGTTTTCGTGTTTTATGGCCGTTTTCATGAACTATTGCCCATAGTTTTGGGGTTTTATGGAGATTTGCAATAACCATAAGACCCAATACATGTTTGAGAGTTATGACCAAAAACTCATCGTTTTCGCGCTTAATGGCCATTTTCATGAGCTATTGCCCATAGTTTTGGGGTTTCAGAGCGATTTCCAACGACCGTAAGACCTGATACATGTTTGAGAGTCACGACCAAAAACTCGTCATTTTCGCGCTTAATGGCCCTTTTCATGAGCTATTGCGCACAATTTTGGGGTTTAAAAGCGATTTCCAACGACTACAAGACCCAATACATGTTTAAGCGATATGACCAAAAACCCGTAGTTTTCGCGTTTTATGGCTATTTCATGAGCTATTGCCAATAGTTTCGGGGTTCTGGGGAGATTTACAACAATCGTAACACCTAATACATGTTTGAGAGTTATGACCAAAAACTCATATTTTTCGCACTTAATGGCCGTTTTCACAAGCTATTGCCCATAGTTTTGTGGTTTTAGAGAGATTTCCAATGAACAAAAGTCCTGATACATGTTTGAGAGTCATGGCCAAAAACTTGTTGTTTTCGCGCTTTATGGCCGTTTTCATGTCATATTGCCCACAATTTTGGGGTTCTAGGGTGATTTCCAGCGACCGTACTATCCGATGCATGTTTGAGAGTTATGACCAAAAACTCGTCGTTTTTGCGCTTAATGGCCATTGCCATGAGCTATTGCCCATATTTTTTGGGTTTCAGGGCGATTTGCAACGACCGTAAGACCTGATACATGTTTGAGAGATATGACCAAAAACTTGTTGTTTTCGCGTTTTGTGGCTATTTGGATGAGCTATTGCCCATAGTTTTGGGTTCTATGGAGATTTACAACGACCATACAAGTTTGAGAGTTATGACCAAAAACTCATCGTTTTCGCGCTTAATGGCCGTTTTCATGAGCTATTGCCCATAGTTTTGGGGTTTCAGAGCAATTTCCAACGACCGTCAGACCCGATACATGTTTGAGATGCATGACCAAAAACCCGTCATTTTCGTGTTTTATGGCCGTTTTCATGAGATATTGCCCATAGTTTTGGGTTCTACGGAGATTTACAACAACCGCAAGACCCAATACATGTTTGAGAGTTATGACCAAAAACTTGTCGTTTTCGCGCTTAATGGCCATTTTCATGAGCTATTGCCCATAGTTTTGGGTTTTCAGAGCGATTTCTAACGACCGTAAGACTCGATACATGTATGAGAGTAATGACCAAAAACTCGTTGTTTTCGCGCTTAATGGCCGTTTTCATGAGCTATTGCCCATAGTTTTGGGGTGTCAGAACCATTTCCAACGACTGTCAGACCCGATACATGTTTGAGAGTCACGACCAAGAACCCGTCGTTTTCGTATTTTATGGCCGTTGTCATGAGATATTGCCCATAGTTTTGGGTTTCTAGAGCGATTTCCAACGACCGTAAGACCCGACACATGTTTGAGAGTTATGACCAAAAATTCGTCGTTTTCGCGCTTAATGGCCGTTTCCATGAGCTATTGCCCATAGTTTTGGGGTTTCAGAATAATTTCTAACGATCGTCAGACCCGATACATGTTTGAGAGTCACGACCAAAAACCCGTCGTTTTCGCGGTTTATGGCCGTTTTCATGAGCTATTGCCAATAGTTTCGGGGTTATAGGGAGATTTACACTGATCGTAACACCCAATACATTTTTGAGAGTTATGAACAAAAACTCGTCGTTTTCGCGCTTAATGGCCGTTTTCATGAGCAATTGCCCATAGTTTTGGGTTTCAGAGCGATTTCCAACGACCATAAGACCCGATACATGTTTGAGAGTCACGATCAAAAACTCATCGTTTTCATGCTTAATGGCCATTTTCATGAGCTGTTGCCCATAGTTTTAGGGTTTAAAAAAGATTTCCAATGACCATAAGACCCGTTAAATGTTTGAGAGTTATGACCCAAAACTCGTCGTTTTCTCGCTTAATGATTGTTTTCATGAGCTATTGCCCATAGTTTTGGGGTTTCGGAGCGATTTCCAACGACCGTAAGACCTGATACATGTTTGAGAGTCACGACCAATACCTCGTCGTGTTCACGCTTAATGGCCGTTTTCATGAGCTATGGCTCATAGTTTTGGGGTTTTGGAGCGATTTCCAACGACTTTAAGACCCGATACATGTTTGAGAGTCACGACCAAAAACCCTCCGCTTTCGCGTTTTATGGCCATTTTCATGAACTATTGCCCATAGTTTTGGGGTTTTATGGAGATTTGCAACGACTGTAAGACCTGATACATGTTTGAGAGTCACGACCAAAAAATCGCCGTTTTCGCGTTTTATGGCTGTTTTCATGAGCTATTGCCCATAGTTTTGGGGTTCTAGGGAGATTTACTACGCCCGTAACACCTGGTACATGTTTGAGAGTTATGACCAAAAACTCATCGTTTTCGTGCATAATGGTCGTTTTCATAAGCTATTGCCCATCGTTTTCGGGTTTCAGAGTGATTTCCAACGACCGTAAGACCCGATACATGTTTAAGAGTCACGACTATAAACTTGTCGTTTTCGCGTTTTATGGCCATTTTCATGAGCTATTACCCATAGTTTCGGGGTTTTATGGAGATTTGCAACAACCGTAAGACTAGATACATGATTCAGAGTTATGACCAAAAAATCGTCGTTTTCGCTTTTAATGGCCATTTTCATGACTATTGCCCATAGTTTTAGGGTTTTAGAGCAAATTCCAACGACTGTAAGACCCGTTACATGTTTGATAGTCACGACCAAAAACTCGTTGTTTTGACGCTTAATGGCTGTTTTCATGAGCTATTACGCATAGTTTTGGCGTTTAAAAGCGATTTCCAAGGACCGTAAGACCCGATAAATGTTTGAGATTCATGACCAAAAACTCGTCGTTTTCACGTTTTATGGCTGTTTTCATGAGGTATTGCCCATAGTTTTGGGGTTCTATGGAGATTTACAAGGACCGTAAGGCCAGATAGATTTTTGAGAGTTGTGACCAAAAACTCGTTGTTTTCGCGCTTAATGGACGTTTTCAATAGCTATTGCCCATAGTTTTGGGGTTTCAGAGCGATTTCCAATGACTGTAAGACCTGATACATGTTTGAGAGTCATGACCAAAAACTCGTCATTTTCACGTTTTATGGCCGTTTTCATGAGCTATTGCCCATAGTTTTGGGGTTTTATGGAGATTTGCAATGACTATAAGACACGATACATGTTTGAGAGTTATGACCAAAAACTCATCGTTTTCGCGCTTAATGGCCGTTTTCATGAGCTATTGCCCATAGTTTTGGGGGTTTCAGAGACATTTCCAATGACCATAAAATCCGATACATGTTTGAGAGTCACGACCAAAAACTCGTCGTTTTCGCGCTTAATGGTCATTTTCATGAGCTATTGCCCATAGTTGTGTGGTTCTAGGGCGATGTCCAATAACCATAAGACTCGATACATGTTGTAGAGTTATGACCAAAACCTCGTCGTCTTCACGCTTAATGGCCGTTTTCATGAGCTATTGCCCATAGTTTTGGGGTTTAAAAGTGATTTCCAATGACTGCAAGACCAAATATGTGTTTGAGAGATATGACCAAAAACTCGTAGTTTTCGCGTTTTATGGCTGTTTTCATGAGCTATTGCCAATAGTTTCGGGGTTCTAGGGAGATTTACAACAATCGTAACACCCAATACATGTTTGAGAGTTATGACCACAAACTCATCGTTTTCGCGCTTAATGGTTGTTTTCATGAGCTATTATAATATCCCAAATTTTATATTATGATGTTACTAGAAGCATGCATCATATCTTTTTCATATCATTTCCATCATGTCATCACCTAACAAAAACATTGGATCAAAACGCCTATCAACAAACCCTAGTTTTGTTTTTCTCCATTGTTAATATAAAAAAGGGGTTTACTAAACAAACAGTAGGATAATTATGGAGAAAGGGTTATTTTATGATCCTATGTTAACCACATTGTTTTTTTCAAAAATTTAGAAACTGGTTTCATTAAATTTGGGGTTGTTATGCAAAAGTTATTAAAGAAAATGTAAAACAGAAAATAATAAAAGAACAAAGAAAAAACTAACTACCTAAGCTAAATGGGCCAGCCGAGCCGGCCCGTGATTACCTACGCGTGAGCCACACCTGGCCCTGCCCACAGCGCCACCAGCGCCGCACCCCCACCCCCGCGTGCCGCTGCCAGGCCGGACCCACATGTCATCGCCCTCCTCCGAGTCTAGGATGAACACGACTCCGCCACCGCGTGCCGAACAGATTCCTGGCCGAATCAGAGCTAATCCCCGCGACCCCCGTGCCAAGTAACCCCTCTTATTTAAACCCATCACCAAGCCGCCCCAAAACCCTAACCTATCGTTGCAAATCGCCACCAGGCTAATGTGGAGTTGCTCGCCGGAATTGTCGCCGCCGCCGAAGCTCGGGAGCTCGTGGTTGAGCGCTTTTTCTATCGCCCATTTGCCCCTTTTCCCTCCAGACCCTTCCCCCTTGATGCACTGCCTCACCTCGTGCCATTTCCCCTCTCTTAGGAACACTGTACGCAGCTAAATCCGTCACCGGAGCATCGCCGGGGCTCGTGGAGATCAGCGGGTTATCGTCACGGGCCAAGGGAGCGATCTCAGCCATCGTCTATGCCGGGGAGATCGCGAGGAGGAGGGTTACGCCTTCATCAACTCCGCCGTATCGGGGAGTCACCAGATCATCGCCAAGCTCCACCATCCGACCGTGTCTCCGCTGCTCGTCGCTGTCATTGGGCCACCGCCGCCGCCAGGTAAGCATCACCCGACATCGTCCGTTAGGTCGGCTACCGACGGTGTAGATTAGATTGTTTAGAGAAAAGGTATCAGCCACTTAGATCCTGCCGTGTGGCAAGTACCGTGCCAGTGCCAGCGCAACCGCGACACCAATACTGTAGCGCCACGTGGCCACCTGGCTGGTTTTTCGTTTCTGGTTTTATTTTTAATAGGCAAAATATATTTAAATCTTACGAAATTCGTAGTAAATAGAGTACTTGGCCAAAAAATACATATAATATACCGTTGATTTCATAAAATTGAGTAGAACACATATCTGGAATAAAATTGCAGATTTAATGTAGTATTGTTTTTGTAGGTTTTAAATACTATATTGGAGTATTTATTTCAAATAAAATTAACCATAGCTCCGTTTTAGTTGATTCTTGTTGTGTTCGTTTTGTAATTTCAAAGACCACTATTAAAAATTACAAAACTTTGCTTAAAGGAGTTAGATCTATTTTGGGGCAGGTTTGAAGATTGGATCTTATATTGGGTATATGAAATAAAGTAATAATCCAGTTTACCTAAAATCTGTGGGAAATCAGTACTAACCACATCCCCAACACATTAACACCCCAGAATAATGCCTTGGCCAAATTGGAACTCATCCATGCATATTACCACGTTGCCTGCATGCATATTACTTTTGTGACATTGTTTTGTGCACTTTGTGATTATATCTATATGTGTTTTCGTTAGATTGTTCGGAGTGCGCCGAGGAGTATTGCTGTGTAGAGTGCTACCCGGATCAAGGAAAGTTACACCTCTTGTTCATATAATGTCCTAGTTTTGATTCTTTGCGTGTGATCTTCAAATTCTGTAGTATGCATGTGTAGGATGTTCGGGTAGAATTTTTCTTAGTATTATTTTTGCAAGTGTGATGGTTTTTGTAGTATGCCATGAGTAGTTCTATACTTAGGATTTTCCCTCCTAATAGGTTACCCCCGTTTTTGATAAGTACTGCTCGCTATGCTATGCTTTATAAATAAACTACCATTGGGGGGTTCAGAAGACAAGAATTTTTCTAAGTATAAAGGCTCTCTTGAGAAATCTTTTCTTCTCAAATCCACTTCAAAATAAAACTAAGTTTTCTTCTGGGTGGAATGGTTGTCGGGTCAACGAGTGAGAACTTGGTGGAGAACGGTTGCCCAGGAATCAAAGAAGTCTACCATGTTTCAGAATTTAGAAGCTTCCAGTGCAACCACAATACATATGGGCTCTGTCTTGGCCTAGTACTTAGTAGGAAACCTCACCGGGGTACCAACATTTGGAGGTTCTTAGCACAGTTGGATCCAGCTGGGAGAGGGGCTACTAAGGGAAAGCCTCGCCATGGTCTTGTTTGTAAAAGGACTTGATCGTGGATTGTGGGTAAAGTGCACAAACTCTCGAGAGTATTGCAATCTGATCGATCATCCGAGTTCATGGAAAAGAACACTTGAGCATCTGAAGGATGGAGCCTCTGAAGGATCTTCCTCTCTCTTTCAAAACTTAAGTTTTTCTAAAACCCCATGGCGTGAGTAATATCGCCAATGGGTGGGATTTTGGGGACTTGGTGAGTAATATCCAAGTGTTAGGTTGATTGGACACTTGGTGAGTAATATCCTCGTGTGCCATTAAACCCTATATTACTTAAGAAAATGTTTACAAAGTAGGGAAAAACTCTCTCTCTCTTTTCTCCATACTTAGATAAAAACTAGCTTTGTGCAAATGAACCCCACCGCTAAACTAGCCTTGCATGTAGAGTTAGTCTTATTTTCCTCCTTGGTGTAATTTGCCAATACATTCAAAGTATTGACCCAACTTGTTGGCTGCACGTTTTATGTGCAGAATCTGAAGATTGAAAGGTGCGTAGGGATCGCGATATTACACTCAACAAGCCTGGGGCGTTACTGGACTCAAGTTTATTTATGTTTTCCGCTGTTTATTTGAGCTAGATATAAGCTAAGCAAGGTTGTAATAAATTAATACTCTGGATTATTCGTGTAATAATGACTTGTGTTTTACATGATATTCATCGACTATGATTGCTAGATAATGATCCAGGGACTAGCATGTTATTCACAAGTACTTAGGATCCTTAGCGATCCGAGGTCACAACAGATGGTATCAGAGCACAAAGTTGCCTGTAGGACGTGACCCCTAGGATTGGAAACCACCTTTATCTTGTGTGCCTTTACTTGCTTTATTATTCTAAGTTATATTTGCACTTCTAGTAATTGTCTTTCCCTACTTATTCATGTGTCTAATCTTCCTTCTTCTAACATAAATATGATGAGCTTCTTCTATGACACCCTCGCGAACATCGAGCCCCTTCGCTTTGGAGGATGCCTTATCGACCTTGTCATGCATTTGGGACTTCCCCTGCCATCAATCCAGGGAAGCCCAATGAAGAAGCTTCACAAAGTCAGTTGCTGGGGAAACAAGTGTTGCAGATATGCCCTAGAGGCAATAATAAAAGTAGTTATTGTTATATCTTCATGTTTACGATAAATGTTTACATTCATGCTATAATTGTATTAACCAAAAAACTTAATACTTGTGTGATTTGTAAACTTGTAAGAGTCCCTAGTAAAGCCTCTTTGTAATACTAGCTTGTTGGTTAATAGATGATCATGGTTTCTTGATCATCAACATAGAGATGTTATTAACAACAAGATCATACCATTAGGAGAATGGTGTGATGGACATACTCCTATAGTTAAGCGTAGCATTAAGATCAAGTCATTTCAATAGTTCATTTGCTATAAGCTTTCAGATACATAGTAACCTAAATCCTTCGACCATGAGATCATGTTAAATCACCATCACCGGATGGATACTTTGATGACATCAAACACCACTTTGTAACTATGTGGTTATAAAGGTGCCATTGAGTGTTCGGAAAGTATGTGTTGAGGCACATGGATCAAGAGTGGGATTTGTCCATCCATATTACGGATAGATATACGTTGGGCCCTCTCAGTGGAATGTCATCCAATTAGCTTGCAAGCATGTGACTGGCTCACAAGGGATCACATATCATAGGAACGAGTAAAGAGTACTTATCGGTAACGAGGTTGAACTAGGTATGCAGAGATACCGACGATCAGACCTCGGATAAGTAAAGTATCGTGAGACAAAGGGAAATTGGTATCGTATGTAAATGGTTCATTCAATCACGAAGTCATCATAGAAATATGTGGGAACAATATGAATTTCTAGATTCCTCTATTTGTTATTGATCAAAGAGGTGTCTCGATCAGGTCCGTGTAATTTAGGAACCGTAGGGAGACACACTTAAGTATTCAATGTTGTTGTGTAGTTATGGAATGTTAGTAAGAGACTGAATGTTGTTCGGAGTCTCATATGGGATCCGAGATATCACGAGGTGATCAGGAATGGTCCGGAGAATAAGATTCATATAAGGAAAGTCCAAATTCGGAGTTTGGAAATGGTTTCGGTGTTTTCACCGGAAGGTACTAGAAGGGTCTAGAAGTTTCACCAATCCAGAAGGGGAAGGGTACATGAATGTTTCATAACATTGTGTAATGGTTGCATCATGTACTCGGTCACTTGGTATGGCAATGGGAGAGAGAAATCAAACACTAGTTTGATCGGATCAAACAATTGTTTGACAAAAAGTTAAATCCCAACATGAAAGTCAAAGCAAGTTCGAGGGAGAGAAGGAAACCTACACGAGGTAGGTTTCCCTCCCTCTCTCCACCATCGGCCAAGGGAGGAGAGGGACTGGGAGGAGGATTTGGCCTCCTCCATCCCTAGCCCCCCTCTCATAAATAGAGGGGAGGGGGCAGCCCCTCTCCCTCCCAGACCAAACCCTAGCCCTCCAAGTCACCACCACCGCCAACGAAGTCGCCGCCGCCTTGGCTGCCATCGGCCGCCTCTCTCTCTCTCTTCGGCTTCTAAACCCTAGATTACCAAGGAGGCTCTCTACTTCATCCCTCTCGCACCGGCTTAGGCGAAGCCCTGTGAGATCTCCCCTCTAAACTCCAACACCATGCCGTCGTGCTGGTGGAATCATGAGAGGAGAGCTATAACCTCCACTACCAGCTGGAACAAGGAAGAGGAAGGTCTTCATCGAGTACCGAACGTGTGACCGACTATGGAAGTGCTGCCGGAACGCAATGCCGGAAGGATCGTCTTCGCGATCTTGAGATCGACAAGTGAACGACTACATCACCCACGAGAGATCTGTATCTCGTTAAACGCTTTGGAATCTTCGAGGGTGAGTACTCCATCGACTCGTTGCTACAATCTAATAGATAAATCTTGGCTTGTGTGTGTTCGATGCGATAGAATTTTTTTGTTTTCCATGCTGCGAACCCCTACAGTGGTATCAGAGTCGTGTCTATGTGTAGATCTGTTGCACGAGTAGAACACAATGGTTATTATGGGCATTGATGCTTTTGTTATCGATTGCTTTTTGTGTACTTTGCATCTTGCGGGATGGTGGGATGAAGCGTCTCGGGCTAACCTTACAAGACAGCGTTCATGATACTTGCTCCATGCTTGACATGCTACTTGCTTTGCATAAGTGGCTTTGCGGGTGTTTGTCTCTCCCACCATAGTGAAGATTCAACTTACAATGGGCACTTGACAATACTTGTATCAACGTTGTGGTTCATGTTCGTATGTTAGAACAGTTCTTATTCGAAAACCCTAAACCATGTAAAACATGCAACGAAAATTAGAGCGGTCTAACTTTGTTTTGCAGGGTGTGTTATGATGTGATATGGCTATGATTGTGATTATATATGATGTATGCAATGTTCCTTATTGTAAGTTTGCAACCGGCAGGAGCCTTATGGTTGTCTTTTAATTTCATTAAGACCTGCGTGTCTATTATTCAAAGTAGTTTTAATAGTCTATGTTGGTGGACGACAACCATGGAGTGGTGCCATTGACCTTGACGCCGCGCCGGTGATGATGGAGATCATGTTCGTCCTTGAAAATGGAGATCGGAAGCACAAGAAGAAAGGCCATATCATATCACATATTTTGAATTGCATGTGATGTTAATCCTTTTTATGCATCTTGTATTGCTTAGATTGCGACGGTAGCATTATAAGATGATCCCTCACACAAAATATCAAGTTATAAAGTGTTCATCCTTAGTAGGCACCATTGCCAAGACTCGTTGTTTCGAAGCACCATGTGATGATCGGGTATGATAGATTCTGCGAGTGTATACAACGGGAGCAAGCCAAATTTGCTCATGCAAAAAACTAAGGTTAATCTTGACAAGCCTACCATGTACATACATGGTCTCGGAAAACGGATCACTAAGGTAAAGCATTAGTCATATAGTAGATATGATGAACATGATGATTGTTCACCTTTGAAATTACATCATATCTCGTGATGATCGGATCTGATGTAGTGGATTTGGTTTGTGTGATCACTAAAACAATGCGAGGGATATTGTTTTGAGTAGGAGTTCACCTAGATTAATTTAACTATTAATTAGAACTTAATTTGACATAAACTTAGACTAAACTATTACAAATATGTTGTAGATCAATGGCGGCCCCTACCATCAATTTTAATGCGTTCCTAGAGAAAGTAAAGTTGAAAAACAATGGAAGCAACTTCGCAGATTGGTTCCACAATTTGAGGATTGTCCTCAATGCTGGTCAGTTGACCTATGTGCTAGATGCACCTCTAGGTGACCCACCTGCAGAAGATGCTACTGATGATGAGAAAAAAGTTTTCCGGACTCAGAAGAATCAATACTCCACAGTTCAGTGTGTTATCTTGTATGGTTTGGAATCGGAGCTTCAGAAAAGGTTTGAGAACTTTTACCCACATAATATTGTCCGTGAACTCAAAATGATATTTGAGGCTCACGCGATAGTTGAGAGTTATGAAGCTTTTGAAAAGTTCTTTAACTGCAAGATGGAAGAGGGCAGCTGCGTTAGTGAGCATGTGCTTAAGGTGTCTAGGCACACTAATAAGCTCTAGAGCTTGGGCATTATAATTCCTAATACATTGGGGATTCATCGTGTCCACCAATCACTACCACCAAGTTACAAGAACTTTGTGATGAACTACAACATGCAGCACATGGATAAGACGTTACCAGAAATCTTCTCTATGTTGAAGTCTGTGGAAGTGGAGATCAAGAAAGAGCACCAAGTGTTGATGGTCAATAATACCACCAATTTCAAGAAGCAAGGCAAGTCTAAGAAAAAGGAAAACTTCAAGAAGGGCGGTAAGAAAGCTACCGCACAGACGAAGAAGACCAAGACTGGGCCTAAGCCTGATACTGAGTGCTTTTACTGCAAGGGAGAAGGTCACTAGAAGTGGAATTGCCCTAAGTACTTGGGGGATCTGAAGAATGGCAACATCAAGAAGAAAGGTATATCTGATATACATGTTATTGATGTGTATCTTACTAGTAATCATAGTAGTGCCTGGGTATTTGATACTGGTTCGGTTGCTCATATTTGTAACTCGAAACAGGTACTGCAAAATAGATGGAAACAAGCAAAGAACGAGGTGACGATGCGCGTTGGAAATGGATCAAAGGTTAATGTGATCGCGGTCGGCACGCTACCTCTTAATCTACCATCGGGATTAGTTTTATACTTAAATAATTGTTATTCAGTGCCTGCGAAGAGCATGAACATTATATCCGGATCATGTTTATTGCAAGCCGCTTTCGTGAGATATTGCCCATAGTTTTGGGTTCTATGGAGATTTACAACGAGCAGAAGTCCCAATAAATGTTTGAGAGTTATGACCAAAAACTCGTTGTTTTCGCGCTTAATGTCCGTTTTCATGAGCTATTGCCCATAGTTTTGGGCTTTCAGAGCGATTTCTAATGACCGTCAAACCCGATACATGTTTGATAGTCACGACCAAAAATCCGTCGTTTTCGCGTTTTATGGCCGTTTTCATGAGATATTGCCCATAGTTTTGGGTTCTACGGAGATTTACAATGACCGTAAGACCCAATACATGTTTGAGAGTTATGACCAAAAACTCGTCGTTTTCGCGCTTAATGGCCGTTTTCATGAGCTATTGCCCATAGTTTTGGGTTTTTAGAGCGATTTCCAACGACTGTAAGAAGAAACATGTTTGAGAGTCACGGTCAAAAAATCGTCATTTTCTCGCATAATGGCCATGTTCATGAGCTATTGCCCATAGTTTTAGGGTTTAAAAAGATTTCTAGTGATCGTAAGCCCCGATAAATGTTTGAGAGATACGACCAAAAACTCATCGTTTTCGCGCTTTATGGTTGTTTTCATGAGCTATTGCCCATAGTTTTGGGTTTTTAGAGCGATTTCCAACGACCGTAAGACTCGATACATGTTTGAGAGTCACGACCAAAAACTCATCGTTTTCGCGCTTAATGGATGTTTTCATGAGCTATTGCCCATAGTTTTGGGGTTTCAGAGTGATTTCTAACGACCGTCAGACCTGATACATGTTTGAGAGTCACGACCAAAAACCCGTCGTTTTCGCGTTTTATGGCTGGTTTCATGAGATATTGCCCATAGTTTTCGGTTCTATGGAGATTTACAACGACCGTAAGACCCAATACATGTTTGAGAGTTATGACCAAAAACTCGTCGTTTTCGCGCTCAATGGCCGTTTTCATGAGCTATTGCCCATAGTTTTGGGTTTTCAGAGCGATTTCCAACGACCGTAAGACCCGATACATGTTTGAGAGTCACGACCAAAAACTCGTCATTTTCACGCTTAATTGACGTTTTTATGAGCTGTTGCCCATAGTTTTGGGGTTACAGAGCAATTTCCAATGACCGTAAGACCTGATACATGTTTGAGAGTCATAGGTCATGAAACCCGCTGATACATTGCAAATGTATCTATAATTTTTGATGTTCCATGCTTGGTTTTATCCACTTTCTTGTGTTTTGTTCCAACTTTGGAGTACTTTTCATATGATTTCTTGGACTAACCTAACAAGAGCCACAGTGCCAGTTGCCTGTTTTCTGCTGTTTTTGGTTCCAGGAAAGTTAGAAAATGAATATTCTCGGAATTGGAGGGGACAAAAGCCAAAGTGCCTATTTTTCCGGATGTCATCAAGTGCCAGAATACGAGACGGAGAAGGGCCAGGGAGCCACCACACCACCTGGCCGCGTGGCCAGGCCTGGCCCGCGCTAGGGGGTGGTGTGGCCGCTCCCGACACCCCCTCGGCCTCTCCTTCCGCCTATATATTACCCTCGGGACGAAAACCCTAAGTTCCTGATAAAAAAATCCACGAAAGAGTCTGTAGCCGCCTTCATCTCCATCCCTAGATCAGGAGGGATCTGAAGCTCTTCATGGCACCCTGCCGGAGAGGGGAATTCACCCTGGAGGCCTTCTTCATCACAATGCAAGCCTCCGTTGTGATGCGTGAGTAGTTCATCCTTGGACTACGGATCCATGTAGTAGCTAGATGGCTAGTTCTCTTCCTTTGTGCTTTCATGTCTAGATCTTGTGAGCTCCGTTCATGATCAAGATCATCTATTTGTAATTCTTACATGTTGTGTTTGCGGGGATCCGATGGATATTGAGATGTTATTTTAGATTGATTATTGATTATATCATGTCTTTGTTATTTGTGATCTTGCATGCTTTCCGTTGTTAGTAGCTATCTTGGCCAAGTAGATGCTAGCAACTCCAAGAGTTAGTATTTATGCTCGATAGTGGGTTCATGCCTCTAGTAATCTAGGGAAGTGACAGAAATCTCTAAGGTACTATATGTGCTATTGCTACTAGGGAGAAAAAACAATCCTTTGTTCATAGAACAATCGTATTGTTTACTTTACATGCAATTCGTAAAGCAATAATCTGTTGCTTGCAACTTAATACTGGAGGGGGTTCGGATGATAACCTGAAGGTGGATTATTAGTCATAGATGCAGTTGGATGGCAGTCTATGTATAATGTTGTAATTCCCAATCAAGTCTCAAAGGAGTCAAGATGATTAGTATATGCATATATTGCTTTCTCGATGTTTGTCAATTGCCCCGCTGTAATTTGTTCACCCAGCATGTTATCTATCTTAAGGAGAGCCACCTCTAGTGAACTATGGATCCCGGTCCTTGTCTTTTATATTTAATCTATAATCGTTTACTGCTTTGTGTTTACTTTCTGCAAACTTTTACTTCTTTCCATTCGATACGTTTAATCCTTTGTTTTCAGCAAAACACAGTGAGATTGACAACCTCATCGCAAGTTGGGGACAAAGTTCTGTGGTTGTGTTGTGCAGGTCTCCACGTTGCTACTAGCACCGGTAGTGCGCCCTGCCAAGGCTCAGCTAGTAACACCTTTGGGGTGTTTCCTTGCTCCTACTGGTTCGATTAAACCTTGGTTTCATAACTGAGGGAAACTTGCTGTTGTGCTCATCATACCTTCCTCTTGGGGTTCCCAACGAGCTCTACATCAACACCACCATCAAGCATTTTTCTGGGCGTCGTGCATTGAGCAATCAAGCATTTTTCTGGCGCCGTTGCCGGGGAACAAAGAAGAAGAAACTCCCACGTCAACTACATGCCATTAAAGATTTTTCTGGCGCCGTTGCCGGGGAGTCAAGGACATCTTCACAAGGGGAGTCCCTCATAACCAATCTCTTTACTTTGTTGTTTTTGTTTTGCTTAGTTTCTTTTTTGCTTTGTTTGCTTGTTTTGTTATTCAAAAACACAAAAAAAATAGTTTTACTAGTTTGCTTTCTTTATCAAAAACACACACAAAAATTAGTTCCTATCTCATTATGTCTAGCCTTGCTCGGTCACTATGTCACCCGAGGAAATGATTTTCACTTTTAAACAAGGAATTGAGGAAAGTTTTAAGGAAGCTTGGTCTAGAATCTCTGATCTACATGAAAAAACTGAGCCTAAAATGACTCAAAGCTTGTTCCTTAGCAGTTTTTACCTTGGAATTGCTCTTTTCTATAGATATGCTTTAGATGCTGTTGTGGGAGGAGATTTCCTCCAATGTAATGAGGATGATGCTATTAATGCTATAAAGAAATTGATCCTCACTTACAACATGCCTAGCCAAACCGATATTTCTTTCGCAAAAATATTTCCTAGGTTGAACACTCTTGAGGCTAGCACTACTAGCCTAGAAAATTTCTATAACACGCTCAGGGAGCATCACAATTATGTTCCAATAAACTCTGAACCATCAAAGTGGCTCCCTACAGTAAAGATTGAGATCAACACTGAAACTTTTCAAGCTCGTTGTGATATCATGTATGAATTTTGTCTTATGCCCAAAGATATTTATAAATCTCTAAATACTTGGGGCTCACTGAAGGAGTGTTTACAAAGATCCTTGGGAAAACGATTTCTATTGATTATCTTGTTATTGAATGTGCAGGAAAAGGACAAATTACACTTGGAAGGTCCCTATTAGAAATCCTTGGAGCAATAATAGATGTGGGAAAGGGGACCATGCACCTTTCTTCTCCACCAAACAATCAAATTTTCCCCAAGGTTAAGAATAAAAGTAAGAGAGGTAAGGGAAAGAAATTTGGTCTTAATGCTTCTTCATTTGAGAACACTTGATTCTTTTTCTTGCTTCTTATGCCTAACTTAAAGGCGTTAAAAAAAGTACTTATTGGGAGATAACCCAAAAGCTTTAGATGAGTCTTGGAAGTTGTTACTTCAGTAATAACCTCTCCTTATCCATTTTATTTGCTTTTTGTGCCAAGAGTAACATCTAATGTGAGTGAAGTAATGATTGGGAAAGTTGTTGTCCCGAAACAGATTTCTATGCTTCACCATAAAAATTCGTGTAAAATCTATGAAAGTCTTTTTGAGGCGTGAATTTTTGTGCTTTTGCCCCAGGTTGTTATCTAACTTTCGATAGTTCAACATGTTTTGATTTGAGCAACAAGGTCTTCGAAAAAATTCGTCTTTACCTGTTGGTCTGTTTTGACAGATTTCTGCCATTTTCTGTATTTGCTTCTTGTTGGTTCCTTTTTGAGTTCTTTTGGGGAATTGAGATTTTTGAGGGAAGTGCTACAGTACCTAGTGTTCTAATGGAAGTTTATTTGGTGTTGGAACTGAACCTTAAGACTTATTTATCTTGAGTGCACTAATGTTGCTAATAAAGATTGTGTGAAGTTTTATATGAAGGAAAATTTTCAGGTGTATGGAAGGAATGAGTTATGAGATGAAGGATGGACTAAAGCTCAACCTTGGGGATGCCACGCGTGTCACCCCAAGAAATATCCAAGACTTACAAGCATCAAAGCTTGGGGATGCCCAAGGAATCCCCTTCTTCATCAATAAAAATTCCAGGTTTCTTCCAAACGCTTCATTTTTATTGTTTCATGCACATTTGTTGCTCTTGGAGCGTCTTCTTTTTTGTTTTTGTTTTGGTTTTGGTTTTTCGTTTGCTTTTGTTTGCTTAGTTTTCTGAATAAATTGGTTGGACCCCCTCTTTCATACATTGGTTTGCAAATAGTTTAGTTTGGTTTGGAAAAGAGTAGGAAAGTTCATGCTTATGTGGTAACTCATTTTTGACTGTGGCCTATGCTTTGTCATGCCATGCTTGATATTGTTTTGACTTTATGCTTAGTATTCTTTGTTGTAGCAGGCCTTGTTATAAACAATTGAGATTGCTTAATGCGCCTTGGATGAATCATGCGTTGTTTTAGCATATTAAAGCATAGTATAGTGGTATTCTCCTTTGATGCTTTATTTGGATTGACTTGGCGCATGCTCACACCATGTTATGACTATCTCAAGTCACCATAGCCTTTATGATACTTTAGTTTTCAACTTGTAATATCGCTTTATGCTTTGATCAATGATGTTTTGTCGCTCTGCATGATTTTGGCCATTATTGCTCTCTTAGTTTGTCGCTCCCAGTCTTTTGCTAGCCTCCGCAACCAAGTATGAGTTCCACCCATGCATCCAACTCCCTAAACCAAGTTATTCCAAAGAGTCCACCATACCTACCTACTAGCTTAAGCTATTCCAAGTATATTCATGTTTTTGTTCACCTTCCAAATAAAACTTATTATGAGAAAACTAGTGATTAAAGCTCTCACGAACTTGATGGCACACTTTACTTTTCTTGCCCTTAATAAACTTGAACCATTGTGTCGTCTATGTTGTATATGCTTGCACTTATTTGTTGGGGATTAGCAGAACCATGCTATCATGGGGAATGCTTTCAAGACTTGGTACTTGTACCTAGTTGATATCATGCTCTTTTGTATATGGATGTCGACGGTGTGAAATGAAAGGGGAGCTTGTAAGTCCATGGATTTATGTATATGTGTTATAGAAATTACCTGGTCCGCTGGTCTAATCCATGCTGACATGGTGGAAACCTGCAGCGTAACCATAATGAGCTGTCTATGAAGCATTCTTCTTATAAAAAAGTCCTATTTTGAGAAAAAAAAGAGAAAAAGGAAAAAAAGAGATTATGAAAAGAGGAAAGAGAGAAAAAAGCACCATATTCCCATGGTAAATAAGAAGATTGTTGAGATGCTCGTTGTCTGCTTGCCTTGTCATTTTGATATGGGGATTCTTTCGTATCATCGGGCAAGGGGTACCTCGTTGGCGTTTCTTTATGATACACATGTACTTACAATGACAAGAGCTTACTCGTGACTAAAGTTGAGTAGCATGAGGTTCGGTCTTCGTAAGTAAGGGGCATGAGATTTTGGTTTATAACTTGTCAAGCATATCCTCTTAGTTGTGTCACTTTAACCTTAATCACCTTCAAGATTTTTATGATAGGGGCAATGAGAGCTGAAAGCTATAAGTACCATAATTTTTGGAAGCTCTTTATGAGACTTGAATCCCTACTTCCTTTTATAAAGGCCTTTCTTCCACCATTATATTGAGTCTCCACCTTCTACCTTTATGCACCTACTTTGAGAGCATAGTGGCCATTCTTAGTTCTATGTGCATTGTCCCAAGACTAGTTGATTGATGCATAACTTGATATTGCTTGTTTTAAACTATTTGTATCTAGTCCCTCTTATGAACTTTGAAGGTGTCCTATGCATTTATATTTGCTACTCTATGAGGGACAAGCTGAATACTATTATGTTATGTTTTCTTTATGTGAAACAAACAAACGTCTTGCAAAGCATTGTTATTCATGAATCTTTTGTTTGTGCCTTTTCATGTTGCATCATAGTTTCTTTGTCTTATTGCTAGAACTTTGTCTTTCATGTTATGATTGAAGTACTATGATCCCAGCTATCAATGTTTTACAAATACTTTGATCAAGTTTATGATGGTGCATGTCACCTCAAAAATTATTCTTTCTTTTTATCACTTACCTACTCGAGGAAAAGCAGGAGTTAAGCTTGCGGAAGTTGATACATGGCAAATGTATCTATAATTTTTGATGTTCCATGCTTGGTTTTATCTACTTTCTTGTGTTTTGTTCCAACTTTGGAGTACTTTTCATATGTTTTCTTGGACTAACCTATTAACAAGATGCCACAGTGCCAGTTGCCTGTTTTCTGCTATTTTTGGCCATTTTCATGAGCTATTGCCCATAGTTTTGGGTTTCCAGAGCGATTTCCAACGACCGTAAGACCCGATACATGTTTGAGACTTATAACCAAAAACTCGTCGTTTTCGCGCTTAATGGCCGTTTTCATGAGCTATTGCCCATAGTTTTGGGGTTTCAGAATGATTTCCAACGATCGTCAAACCCGATACATGTTTGAGAGTCATGACCAAAAACCCGTCGTTTTCACGTTTTATGGTCGTTTTCATGAGCTATTGCCCATAGTTTTGGGTTTTCAGAGTGATTTTTAACGATCGTAAGACTCGATACATGTTTGAGAGTCACGACAAAAAACTCGTCGTTTTCATGCTTAATGACCGTTTTCATTAACTATTGCCCATAGTTTTAGGGTTTAAAAAAGATTTCCAATGACCATAAGACCTGATAAATGTCTGAGAGATATGACCAAAAACTCATTGTTTTCGCGTTTTATAGTTGTTTTCATGAGATATTGCCCATTGTTTCGGGGTTCTAGGGTGATTTACAATGACCATAAGATCCGATAAATGTTTGAGAGTTATGACCAAAAATTCGTCGTTTTCGCGCTTAATGGCCGTTTTCATGAGCTATTGCCCATAGTTTTGGGTTTTCAGAATGAGTTCCAACAACCGTAAGACCCGGTACATGTTTGAGAGTCACGACAAAAAACTCGTCGTTTTCATGCTTAATGACCGTTTTCATGAGCTATTGCCCATAGTTTTAGGGTTTAAAAAAGATTTCCAATGACCATAAGACCTGATAAATGTCTGAGAGATATGACCAAAAACTCATTGTTTTCATGTTTTATAGTTGTTTTCATGAGATATTGCCCATAGTTTCGGGGTTCTAGGGTGATTTACAATGACCATAAGACCCGATAAACGTTTGAAAGTTATGACTAAAAACTCGTCATTTTCGTGCTTAATGGCCGTTTTCATAAGTTATTGCCCATAGTTTTGGGGTTCTATGGAGATTTACAAGGACCATAAGACCCGATACATGTATGAGAGTTATGACCAAAAACTCATCGTTTTCGCGCTTAATGGCGGTTTTCATGAGCTATTGCTCATAGTTTTGGGGGTTTTAGAGCGATTTCCAACGACCGTAAGACCTGATACATGTTTGAGAGTCATGACCAAAACCTCATTGTGTTCACGCTTAATGGCCGTTTTCATGAGCTATTGCTCATAGTTTTGGGGTTTTAGAGCGATTTCCAATGACCGTAAGACCCGATACAGGTTTGAGAGTCACGACCAATAACCATCTGTTTTCGCGTTTTATGACAGTTTTCATGAGCTAGTGCCCATAGTTTTGGGGTTTTATGGAGATTTGCAACGACCGTAAGACCTGATACATGTTTGAGAGTCACGACCAAAAACTCGTCGTTTTTTGTGTTTTATGGCTATTTTCATGAGCTATTGCCCATAGTTTCGGGGTTCTAGGGCGATTTATAATGACCGTAAGACCCAATACATGTTTGAGAGTTATGACCAAAAACTCGTCGTTTTCGCGCTTAATGGCCATTTTCATGAGCTATTGCCCATAGTTTTGGGGTTTCAGAGCAATTTCCGATGATCGTCAGACCCGATACATGTTTGAGAGGCATGACCAAAAAGCCGTCGTTCTCGTGTTTTATGGCCGTTTTCATGAGATATTGCCCATAGTTTTGGGTTCTATGGAGATTTACAACGACCGTTAGACCCAATACATGTTTGAGAGTTATGACCAAAAACATGTCGTTTTCGCGCTTAATGGCCATTTTCATGAGCTATTGCCCATAGTTTTGGGTTTTCAGAGCGATTTCTAACGACCGTAAGACTCGATACATGTATGAGAGTAATGACCTAAAACTCGTCGTTTTCGCGCTTAATGGCCGTTTTCATGAGCTATTGCCCATAGTTTTGGGGTTTCAGAACCATTTCCAACGACTATCAGACCCGATACATGTTTGAGAGTCACGACCAAAAACCGTCGTTTTCGTGTTTTATGGCCGTTTTCATGAGATATTGCCCATAGTTTTGGGTTTCCAGAGCAATATCCAACGACCGTAAGACCCGATACATGTTTGAGAGTTATGACCAAAAACTCGTCGTTTTCGCGCTTAATGGCCGTTTTCATGAGCTATTGCCCATAGTTTTGGGTTTTTACAGCGATTTCTAACGACCATAAGACTCGATACATGTTTGAGAGTTATGACCAAAAACTCGTCGTTTTCGCGCTTAATGGCTGTTTTCATGAGCTATTGCCCATAGTTTTGGTGTTTTAGAACCATTTCCAACGACTATCAGACCCGAAACATGTTTGAGAGTCACGACCAAAAACCCGTCGTTTTCCTGTTTTATGGCTGTTTTCATGAGATATTGCCCATAGTTTTGGGTTTCCAGAGCGATTTCCAAAGACCGTAAGACCCGATACATGTTTGAGAGTTATAACCAAAAACTCGTCGTTTTCGCGCTTAATGGCCGTTTTCATGAGCTATTGCCCATAGTTTTGGGGTTTCAGAATGATTTCCAACGATCGTCAAACCCGATACATGTTTGAGAGTCATGACCAAAACCCGTCGTTTTCGCGTTTTATGGCCGTTTTCATGAGCTATTGCCCATAGTTTTGGGTTTTCAGAGCGATTTCTAACGATCGTAAGACTCGATACATGTTTGAGAGTCACGACAAAAAACTAGTCGTTTTCATGCTTAATGACCGTTTTCGTGAGCTATTGCCCATAGTTTTGGGGTTTAAAAAAGATTTCCAATGACCATAAGACCTGATAAATGTCTGAGAGATATGACTAAAAACTCATCATTTTCGCGTTTTATAGTTGCTTTCATGAGATATTGCCCATAGTTTCGGGGTTCTAGGGTGATTTACAATGACCATAAGACCCGATAAATGTTTGAGAGTTATGACCAAAAACTCGTCGTTTTCGCGCTTAATGGCCGTTTTCATGAGCTATTGCCCATAGTTTTGGGTTTTCAGAGCGATTTCTAACGACCATAAGACTCGATACATGTATGAGAGTAATGACCTAAAACTCGTCGTTTTCGTGCTTAATGGCCGTTTTCATGAGCTATTGCCCATAGTTTTGGGGTTTTAGAACCTTTTCCAACGACTGTCAGACCCGATACATGTTTGAGAGTCACGACCAAAAACCCGTTGTTTTCGTGTTTTATGGCCGTTTTCATGAGATATTGCCCATAGTTTCGGGGTTCTAGGGTGATTTACAATGACCATAAGACCCGATAAATGTTTGAGAGTTATGACCAAAAACTCGTCGTTTTCGCGCTTAATGGTTGTTTTCATGAGCTATTGGCCATAGTTTTGGGGTTTCAGAGCGATTTCCAATGACCCTAAAACCTGATACATGTTTGAGAGTCACGACCAAAACCTCATTGTGTTCATGCTTAATGGCCGTTTTCATGAGCTATTGCTCATAGTTTTGGGGTTTTAGAGCGATTTCCAACGACCGTAAGACCCGATACAGGTTTGAGAATCACGACCAATAACCCGCTTTTTTCGCGTTTTATGACTGTTTTCATGAGCTAGTGCCCATAGTTTTGGGGTTTTATGGAGATTTGCGACAACCGTAAGACCTGATACATGTTTGAGAGTCACGACCAAAAACTCGTCATTTTTGCGTTTTATGGCTATTTTCATGAGCTATTGCCCATTGTTTCAGGGTTCTAGGGCGATTTACAATGAACGTAAGACCCGATACATGTTTGAGAGTTATGACCAAAAGCTCGTCGTTTTCGCGCTTAATGGCCGTTTTCATGAGCTATTGCCCATAGTTTTGGGGTTTCAGAGCAATTTCCAATGACCGTCAGACCCGATACATGTTTGAGAGGCATGACCAAAAACCCGTCGTTTTCGTGTTTTATGGCCGTTTTCATGAGATATTGCCCATAGTTTTGGGTTCTACGGAGATTTACAACGACCGTAAGACCCAATACATGTTTGAGAATTATGACCAAAAACTTGTCGTTTTCGCGCTTAATGGCCATTTTCATGAGCTATTGCCCATAGTTTTGGGTTTTTAGAGCGATTTCTAACGACCGTAAGACTCGATACATGTATGAGAGTAATGACCTAAAACTCATCGTTTTCACGCTTAATGACCGTTTTCATGAGCTATTGCCCATAGTTTTGGGGTTTCAGAACCATTTCCAACGACTGTCAGACCCGATACAGGTTTGAGAGTCACGTCCAAAAACCCGTCGTTTTCGTGTTTTATGGCCGTTTTCATGAGATATTGCCCATAGTTTTGGGTTTCCAGAGCGATTTCCAACGACCGTAAGACCCGATACATGTTTGAGAGTTATGACCAAAAACTCGTCGTTTTCGCGCTTAATGGCCGTTTTCATGAGCTATTGCCCACAGTTTTGGGGTTTCCGAATAATTTCCAACGATCGTCAGACCCGATACATGTTTGAGAGTCACGACCAAAAACCCGTCGTTTTCGCATTTTATGGCCGTTTTCATGAGCTATTGCCAATAGTTTCGGGGTTATGTGGAGATTTACAGTGATCGTAACACCCAACACATTTTTTAGAGTTATGACCAAAAACTCGTCATTGTCGCGCTTAATGGCCGTTTTCATGAGCTATTGCCCATAGTTTTGGGTTTCAGAGCGATTTCCAACGACCATAAGACCCGGTACATGTTTGAGAGTCACAACCAAAAACTCATCGTTTTCATGCTTAATGGCCATTTTCATGAGCTATTGCCCATAGTTTTAGGGTTTAAAAAAGATTTCCAATGACCATAAGACCCGATAAATGTATGAGAGATATGACCAAAAACTCATCGTTTTCGCGTTTGATGGCTGTTTTCATGAGCTATTGCGCATAGTTTTGGGGTTCTAGGGTGATTTACTACGACCATAAGACGCTATAAATGTTTGAGAGTTATTACCAAAAACTCGCCGTTTTTGCGCTTAATGATCGTTTTCATGAGCTATTGCCCATAGTTTTGGGGTTTCGGAGCGATTTCCAACGACCGTAAGACCTGATACATGTTTGAGAGTCACGACCAATACCTCGTCGTGTTCACGCTTAATGGTCGTTTTCATGAGCTATGGCTCATAGTTTTGGGGTTTTGGAGCGATTTCGAACGACTGTAAGACCCGATACAGGTTTGAGAGTCACGACCAAAAACCCTCTGCTTTCTCGTTTTATGGCCATTTTCATGAACTATTACCCATAGTTTTGGGGTTTTATGGAGATTTGCAACGACTGTAAGACCTGATACATGTTTGAGAGTCACGACCAAAAAATCGTCGTTTTCGCGTTTTATGGCTATTTCCATGAACTATTGCCCATAGTTTTGGGGTTCTAGGGAGATTTACTACGCCCGTAACACCTGATACATGTTTGAGAGTTATGACCAAAAACTCGTCATTTTCGCGCACAATGGTCGTTTTCATGAGCTATTGCCCATAGTTTTCGGGTTTCAGAGTGATTTCCAACAACCATAAGACCCGATACATGTTTAAGAGTCACGACTAAAAACTCGTCGTTTTCGTGTTTTATGGCCGTTTTCATGAGCTATTACCCATAGTTTTGGGGTTTTATGGAGATTTGCAACAACCATAAGACCAGATACATGTTTCAGAGTTATGACCAAAAAATCGTCGTTTTCGCTTTTAATGGTCGTTTTCATGACTATTGCCCATAGTTTTAGGGTTTTAGAGCGATTTGCAACGACTATAAGACCCGTTACATGTTTGATAGTCATGACCAAAAACTCGTTGTTTTCACGCTTAATGGCTGTTTTCATGAGCTATTGCGCATAGTTTTAGCGTTTAAAAGCGATTTCCAAGGACCGTAAGACCCGATAAATGTTTGAGAGTCATGACCAAAAAACTCGTCTTTTTCGCGTTTTATGGTTGTTTTCATGAGGTATTGCCCATAGTTTTGGGGTTCTATGGAGATTTACAAGGACCATAAGACCAGATAGATGTTTGAGAGTTGTGACCAAAAACTCGTCGTTTTCGTGCTTAATGGACGTTTTCAAGAGCTATTGCCCATAGTTTTGGGGTTTCAGAGCGATTTCCATTGATTGTAAGACTTGATACATGTTTGAGAGTCATGACCAAAAACTCGTCATTTTCGCGTTTTATGGCCGTTTTCATGAGCTATTGCCCATAGTTTTGGGGTTTTATGGAGATTTGCAATGACCGTAAGACCCGATACATGTTTAAGAGTTATGACCAAAAACTCATCGTTTTCGCGCTTAATGGCCGTTTTCATGAGCTATTGCCCATAGTTTTGGGGGTTTTAGAGAGATTTCCAATGACCATAAGACCCGATACATGTTTGAGAGTCACGACCAAATCCTCGTCGTTTTCGCGCTTAATGGTCGTTTTCATGAGCTATTGCCCATAGTTGTGTGGTTCTAGGGCGATGTCCAACAACCGTAAGACCCGATACATGTTGTAGAATAATGACCAAAACCTCGTCGTTTTCACCCTTAATGGCCGTTTTCATGAGCTATTGCCCATAGTTTTGGGGTTTAAAAGTGATTTCCAATGACTGCAAGACCAAATACATGTTTGAGAGATATGACCAAAAACTCGTAGTTTTTGCGTTTTATGGCTGTTTTCATGAGCTATTGCCAATAGTTTCGGGGTACTAGGGAGATTTACAACGATCGTAACACCCAATACATGTTTGAGAGTTATGACCACAAACTCATCGTTTTCGCGCTTAATGGTTGTTTTCATGAGCTATTATAATATCCCAAATTTTATATTATGATGTTACTAGAAGCATGCATCATATCTTTTTCATATCATTTCCATCATGTCATCACCTAACAAAAAATTGGGTCAAAATCCCTATCAACAAACCCTAGTTTTGTTTTTCTCCATTGTTAATATAAAGAAAAAAGGGGTTTACTAAACAAACCCTAGGATAATTATGGAGAAAGGGTTATTTTATGATCCTATGTTAACCACATTGTTTTTTTCAAAAATTTAGAAACTGGTTTCATTAAATTTGGGGTTGTTATGCAAAAGTTATTAAAGAAAATGTAAAACAGAAAATAATAAAAGAACAAAGAAAAAACTAACTATCTAAGCTAAACGGGCCAGCCGAGCCGGCCTGTGATTACCTACGCGCGAGCTGCACCTGGCCCTGCCCACAGCACCGCCAGCGCCGCACCCCCACCCCCGCGTGCCGCTGCCAGGCTGGACCCACTTGTCATCGCCCTCCTCCGAGTCCAGGATGAACACGACTCCGCCACCGCGTGCCGAACAGATTCCTGGCCGAATCAGAGCTAATCCCCATGACCCCCGCGCCAAGTAACCCCTCATATTTAAACCCAGCACCAAGCCGCCCCGAAACCATAACCTATCATTGCAAATCGCCACCAGGCTGATGTGGAGGTGCTCGCCGAATTGCCGCCGTCGCCGAAGCTCGGGAGCTCGTGGTTGAGCGCTTTTTCTATCGCCCATTTTCCCCTTTTCCCTCTAGACCCTTCCCCCTTGATGCACTGCCTCACCTCGTGCCGTTTCCCCTCTCTCAGGAACACTGTAGGCCGCTAAATCCGTCACCGGAGCATCGCCCGGGCTCGTGGAGATCAGCGGAGTATCGTCATGGGCCAAGGGAGCGATCTCAGCCATCGTCTATGCCGGGGAGATCACGAGGAGGAGGGTTACGCCTTCATCGACTCCGCCGTATCGGGAAGTCACCAGATCATCGCTAAGATCCACCATCCGACCGTGTCTCCGCTGCTCGTCGTTGTCGTTGGGCCACCGCCGCCGCCAGGTAAGCATCACCCGACATCGTCCATTAGGTCGGCTACCGACGGCGTAGATTAGATCGTTTAGAGAAAGGGTATCAGCCACTTAGATCCTATTGCATGGCAAGTACCGCGCCAGCGCCAGCGCAACCGCGACACCAATACTGTAGCGCCACATGGCCACCTGGCTGGTTTTTCGTTTCTGGTTTTATTTTTAATAGGCAAAATATATTTAAATCTTATGAAATTCGTAGTAAATAGAGTACTTGGCCAAAAAATACATATAATATACCGTTGAATTCATAAAATTGAGTAGAACACAGATCTGGAATAAAGATGCAGATTTAATGTAGTATTGTTTCTGTAGGTTTTAAATACTATATTGGAGTATTTAATTCACATAAAATTAACCATAGCTCCATTTTAGTTGATTCTTGTTGTGTTTGTTTTGTAATTTCAAAGCCCACTATTAAAAATTACAAAACTTTGCTTAAAGGAGTTAGATCTATTTTGGGGCAGGTTTGAAGATTGGATCTTATATTGGGTATATGAAATAAAGTAATAATCCAGTTTACCTAAAATCTGTGGGAAATCAGTACTAACCACATCCCCAACACATTAAAACCCCAGAATAATGCCTTGGCCAAATTGGAACTCATCCATGCATATTACCACGTTGCCTGCATGCATATTACTTTTGTGACATTGTTTTGTGCACTTTGTGATTAGATCTATATGTGTTTTCGTTAGATTGTTCGGAGTGCGCCGAGGAGTATTGCTGTGTAGAGTGCTGCCCGGATCAAGGCAAGTTACACCTCTTGTTCATATAATGTCCTAGTTTTGATTCTATGCATGTGTAGGATGTTCGGGTAGAATTTTTCTTAGTATTATTTTTGCAAGTGTGATGGTTTTTGTAGTATGCCATGAGTAGTTCTATACTTAGGATTTTCCCTCCTAATAGGTTACCCTTGTTTTTGATAAGTACTGCTCGCTATGCTATGCTTTATAAATAAACTACCATTGGGGGCTTCGGAAGACAAGAATTTTTCTAAGTATAAAGGCTCTCTTGAGAAATCTTTTCTTCTCAAAACCACTTCAAAATAAAACTAAGTTTTCTTCTGGGTGGAATGGTTGTCGGGTCAACGAGTGAGAACTTGGTGGAGAACGTCGCCCAGGAATCAAAGAAGTCTACCATGTTTCAGAATTCATAAGCTTCCAGTGCAACCACAATACATATGGGCTCTGTCTTGGCCTAGTACTTAGTAGGAAACCTCACCGGGGTACCAACATTTGGAGGTTCTTAGCACAGTTGGATCCAGCTGGGAGAGGGGCTACTAAGGGAAAGCCTCGCCATGGTCTTGTTTGTAAAAGGACTTGATCGTGGATTGTGGGTAAAGTGCACAAACTCTCGAGAGTATTGCAATCTGATCGATTAGCCGAGTTCATGGAAAAGAACACTTGAGCATCTGAAGGATGGAGCCTCTGAAGGATCTTCCTCTCTCTTTCAAAACTTAAGTTTTTCTAAAACCCCATGGCGTGAGTAATATCGCCAATGGGTGGGATTTTGGGGACTTGGTGAGTAATATCCAAGTGTTAGGTTGATTGGACATTTGGTGAGTAATATCCTCGTGTGCCATTAAACCCTATATTACTTAAGAAAATGTTTACAAAGTAGGGAAAAACTCTCTCTCTCTTTTCTCCATACTTAGATAAAAACTAGCTTTGTGCAAATGAACCCCACCGCTAAACTAGCCTTGCATGTAGAGTTAGTCTTATTTTCCTCCTTGGTGTAATTTGCCAATACATTCAAAGTATTGACCCAACTTGTTGGCTGCACGTTTTACGTGCAGAATCTGAAGATTGAAAGGTGCGTAGGGATCGCGATATTACACAACAAGCCTAGGGCATTACTGGACTCAAGTTTATTTATGTTTTCCGCTGTTTATTTGAGCTAGATATAAGCTAAGCAAGGTTGTAATAAATTAATACTCTGGATTTGTAAACTTGTAAGAGTCCCTAGTAAAGCCTCTTTGTAATACTAGCTTGTTGGTTAATAGATGATCATGGTTTCCTGATCATTAACATAGGGATGTTATTAACAACAAGATCATACCATTAGGAGAATGGTGTGATGGACATACTCCTATAGTTAAGCGTAGCATTAAGATCAAGTCATTTCAATAGTTCATTTGCTATAAGCTTTCAGATACATAGTAACCTAAATCCTTCGACCATGAGATCATGTTAAATCACCATCACCAGATGGATACTTTGATGACATCAAACACCACTTTGTAACTATGTGGTTATAAAGGTGGCATTGAGTGTTCGGAAAGTATGTGTTGAGGCACATGGATCAAGAGTGGGATTTGTCCATCCATATTACGGATAGATATACTCTGGGCCCTCTTAGTGGAATGTCATCCAATTAGCTTGCAAGCATGTGACTGGCTCACAAGGGATCACATATCACAGGAACGAGTAAAGAGTACTTATCGGTAACGAGGTTGAACTAGGTATGCAGAGATACCGATGATCAGACCTCGGATAAGTAAAGTATCACGAGACAAAGGGAAATTGGTATCGTATGTAAATGGTTCATTCAATCACGAAGTAATCACAGAAATATGTGGGAACAATATGAATTTCCAGATTTCTCTATTTGTTATTGATCGGAGAGGTGTCTCGATCAGGTCCGCGTAATTCATGAACCGTAGGGAGACACACTTAAGTATTCGATGTTGTTGTGTAGTTATGGAATGTTAGTAAGAGACCGAGTGTTATTCGGAGTCTCGGATGGGATCCGAGATATCACGAGGTGATCCAAAATGGTCCGGAGAATAAGATTCATATAAGGAAAGTCCAATTTCGGAGTTCAGAAATGGTTTCGGTGTTTTCACCGGAAGGTACTAGAAGGGTCTAGAAGTTTCACCGATCCGGAAGGGGAAGGGTACATGAATGTGTCATAACATTGTGTAATGGTTGCATCTTGTACTCGGTCACTTGGTATGGCAATGGGAGAGAGAAATCAAACACTAGTTTGATCGGATCAAACAATTGTTTGACAAAAAGTCAAATCCCAACATGAAAGTCAAAGCAAGTTCGAGGGAGAGAAGGAAACCTACACCGAGGTAGGTTTCCCTCCCTCTCTCCACCACCGGCCAAGGGAGGAGAGGGACTGGGAGGAGGATTCAGCCTCCTCCAGCCCTAGGCTCCCCCCCTCTCATAAATAGAGGGGAGGAGGCAGCCCCTCTCCCTCCCAGACCAAACCCTAGCCCTCCAAGTCGTCGCCGCCGCCTTGGCTGCCGTCGGCCGCCTATCTCTCTTCGGCTTCTAAACCCTAGATTGCCGAGGAGACTCTCTAATTCATCCCTCTCGCACCGGCTTAGGCAAAGCCCTGTGAGATCTCCCCTCTAATCTCTGACACCATGCCGCCGTGCTGCCGGAATCATGAGAGGAGAGCTATAACCTCCACTACCTGCTGGAACAAGGAAGAGGAAGGTCTTCATCGAGTACCGAACGTGTGACCGACTACGGAAGCGCTGCCGGAACGCAACGCCGGAAGGATCGTCTTCGTGATCTTGAGATCGACAAGTAAACGACTACATCACCCACGAGAGATCTGTATCTCGTTAAAAGCTTTGGAATCTTCGAGGGTGAGTACTCCATCGACTCGTTGCTACAATCTAATAGATAGATCTTGGCTTGTGTGTGTTCGATGCGATAGAATTTTTTTGTTTTCCATGCTGCGAACCCCTACAGTGGTATCAGAGCCGTGTCTATGCATAGATCTGTTGCACGAGTATAACACAATGGTTATTATGGGCGTTGATGCTTTTGTTGTCGATTGCTTTTTGTGTACTTTGCATCTTGCGGGATGGTGGGATGAAGCGGCTCAGGCTAACCTTACATGACAGCATTCATGATACTTGCTCCACGCTTGACATGCTACTTGCTTTGCATAAGTGGCTTTGCGGGTGTTTGTCTCTCCCACCATAGTGAAGATTCAACTTACAACGGGCACTTGACAATACTTGTATCAACATTGTGGTTCATGTTCATATGTTAGAACGGTTCTTATTCGAAAACTCTAAACCATGTAAAACATGCAAAGAAAATTACAGGGGTCTAACTTTGTTTTGCAGGGTGTGTTGTGATGTGATATGGCTATGATTGTGATTATATATGATGTATGCAATGTTCCTTATTGTAAGTTTGCAACCAGCAGGAGCCTTATGGTTGTAATTTAATTTCGTTAAGACCTGCGTGTCTATTATTCAAAGTAGTTGTAATAGTCTATGTTGGTGAACGCCAACCATGGAGCAGTGCCATTGACCTTGACGCCACGCCGGTGATGATGGAGATCATGTTTGTGCTTGAAAATGGAGATCGGAAGCACAAGAAGAAAGGCCATATCATATCACATATTTTGAATTGCATGTGATGTTAATCCTTTTTGTGCATCTTGTATTGCTTAGATTACGACGGTAGCATTATAAGATGATCCCTCTCACAAAATATCAAGTTATAAAGTGTTCATCCTTAGTAGGCACCGTTGCCAAGACTCATTGTTTCGAAGCACCATGTGATGATCGGGTGTGATAGATTCTGCGAGTGTATACAACGGGAGCAAGCCAGATTTTCTCATGCAAAAACTAAGATTAATCTTGACGAGCCTACCATGTACAGACATGGTCTCGGAACACAGATCACTAAGGTAAAGCATGAGTCATATAGTAGATATGATGATTGTTCACCTTTGAAATTACATCATATCTCGTGATGATCGGATCTGATGTAGTGGATTTGGTTCGTGTGATCACTAAAACAATGCGAGGGATATTGTTTTGAGTAGGAGTTCACCTAGATTAATTTAACTATTAATTAGAACTTAATTTGTCATAAACTTAGTCTAAACTATTGCAAATATGTTGTAGATCAATGGCGGCCCCTACCATCAATTTTAATGCGTTCCAATAGAAAGAAAAGTTGAAAAACAATGGAAGCAACTTCGCGGATTGGTTCCACAATTTGAGGATTGTCCTCAATGCTGGTCAGTTGACCTATGTGCTGGATGCACCGCTAGGCGACCCGCCTGCAGAAGATGCTACCGATGATGAGAAAAAAGTTTTTCGGACTCAGAAGAATCAATACTCCACAGTTCAGTGTGCTATCTTGTATGGTTTGGAATCGGAGCTTCAGAAAAGGTTTGAGAACTTTTACCCACATGATATTGTCCGTGAACTCAAAATGATATTTGAGGCTCACGCGATAGTTGAGAGTTATGAAGCTTTTGAAAAGTTCTTTAACTGCAAGATGGAAGAGGGTAGCTCCGTCAGTGAGCATGTGCTTAAGGTGTCTGGGCACGCTAATAAGCTCCAGAGCTTGGGCATTATAATTCCTAATACGTTGGGGATTCATCGTGTCCTCCAATCACTACCACCAAGTTACAAGAACTTTGTGATGAACTACAACATGCAGCGCATGGATAAGACGTTACCAAAACTCCTCTCTATGTTGAAGTCTGTGGAAGTGGAGATCAAGAAAGAGCACCAAGTGTTGATGGTCAATAATACCACCAATTTCAAGAAGCAAGGCAAGTCTAAGAAAAAGGAAAACTTCAAGAAGGGCGGTAAGAAAGCTACCGCACAGACGAAGAAGACCAAGACTGGGCCTAAGCCTGATACTGAGTGCTTTTACTACAAGGGAGAAGGTCACTAGAAGCGGAATTGCCCTAAGTACTTGGGGGATCTGAAGAATGGCAACATCAAGAAGAAAGGTATATCTGATATACATGTTATTGATGTGTATCTTACTAGTAATCGTAGTAGTGCCTGGGTATTTGATACTGGTTCGGTTGCTCATATTTGTAACTCAAAACAGGTACTGCAGAATAGATGGAAACTAGCAAAGAACGAGGTGATGATGCGCGTTGGAAATGGATCAAAGGTTGATGTGATCGCGGTCGGCACGCTACCTCTTCATCTACCATCGGGATTAGTTTTATACTTAAATAATTGTTATTTAGTGCCTGTGTTGAGCATGAAAATTATATCCGAATCATGTTTATTGCAAGACGGTTACTTGTTTAAGTCTAAGAATAATGGTTGTTTGATTTATATGAGTAATATCTTTTATGGTCATGCACGTTCGATAGCTGGTCTATTTCTATTGAATCTCGATTGTAGTGATACACATGTTCATAATATAGAAGCTAAACGTTTGAAATTAAATGATAATTATACATACATGTGGCTTTGTCATATTGGTCACATTAGAGTGAAGCGTATAAAGAAACTCCATTCTGATGGACTTCTTGAATCACTTGATTTCGAATCACTTGAAAGATGCGAAGCATGTCTGATGGGTAAAATGACTAAAGACTCCATTTTCTGGTATGATGGAGCGAGCTCCGGACTTATTGGAAACCATACATACCGATGTGTGTGGCCCGATGAGTGTAACATCGCGCGGTGGTTATCGTTATGTTCTTACTTTCACGGATGACTTGAGTAGATATGGGTATATCTATTTCATGAAACATAAATCCGAAAATTTCGAGAAGTTTAAGGAATTTCAAAGTGAAGTAGAGAATCAACGTAACAAGAAGATTAAATTTCTACGATCTGATCATGGAGGTGAATATCTAAGTTACGAGCTTGGCGAGCATTTGAAGAAATGCAGAATACTTTCACAATTGACACCACCGGCAACACCAGAACGTAATGGTGTATCCGAAAATCGTAATCGAACTCTCTTAGATATGGTTCATTCTATGATGTCACTTACAGATTTACCTTTGTCATTTTGGGGTTATGCATTAGAAATAGCCGCATTCACTTTAAATAGGGCACCATCTAAATCCGTTGAAATGACAGCGTATGAATTATGGTTTGGGAAGAAACCTAAATTATCGTTTCTTAAAGTTTGGGGTTGTGAAGCTTATGTAAAGAAGGTACAACCCGATAAGCTAGAACCCAAATCGTAAAAATGTGTCTTCATAGGATACCCAAATGAAACTATTGGGTATACCTTCTATCATAGATCCGAAGGAAAAATCTCCGTTGCTAAGAATGGATCTTTTCTAGAGAAGGAGTTTTTCTCGAAAGAAGTGACTGGAAGGAAAGTAGAACTCGACGAGGTTATCGAACCTTCTCTCAGATTTAAGAGTAGCGCAACACCGGAAGAAGTTCATGTGGCGCTTACACCAATAAGAGAGGAAGCTAATGATGATGATCATGAAACTTTGGTCCGAGTTGCTACGGAACCTCGCAGGTCGAAGAGGACTCGTACCACTCCCGATTGGTATGATCCTGTTATGACTGTCATGTTGGTGGACAACACCGACGACCCTGCGGCATATGAGGAAGCAATGATGAGCCCATATTCCAATAAATGGCAAGAAGACATGAAATCCGAGATTGGATCCCTATACGAAAACCAAGTATGGACTTTGGTGGACTTATTGGATGGCCGGAAGGCTGTCGAGAACAAATGGATTTTCAAGAAGAAAACAGATGCTGATGGTAATGTAACCGTCTATAAAGCTCAACTTGTCGCAAAAGGGTTTCAAAAAATTCAAGGAGTTGACTACGATGAGACTTTCTCACTGGTAGCGAAGCTAAAGTCTGTGAGGATTTTGTTAGCGATCGCTGCATATTATGATTATGAGATATGACAGATGGATGTCAAAATGGAGTTCCTCAATGGAGACATTGATGAAGAGTTGTATATGGTACAACCAAAGGTTTTGTCGATCCTAAAGATGCTAACAAGGTATGCAAACTTCAACGATCCATTTATGGATTAAGCAAGCATCACGAAGTTGGAATCAATGTTTTGATAAAGTAATCAAAAAAAATGGATTTATACAAACTTAAGGAGAAGCTTGTATTTTACAAGAAAGTGAGTGGGAGCTCTATAGCATTCCTAGTACTATATGTGGATGACATATTGTTGATTAGGAATGATATAGATCTTCTTAAAAGTGTCAAAGATTATTTGAATAATAGTTTTTCAATGAAGGATCTTGGCGAAGCTGCTTACATATTAGGCATAAAGATTTATAGAGATAGATCGAGATGCCTAATATCGCTTTCACAGGGTACATATTTGGACAAAGTACTAAAGAGGTTTGGAATGGAAGATAGCAAGAAAGGGTTCTTGCCCATGTTGCCCAATATGACCTTGAGTAAAACTCAAAGTCCATCTACCGTAGAAGATAGAGAAAGAATAAGTAAGACTCCTTATGCCTCAGCCATAGGATGTATCATGTATGACATGCTCTATACTAGACCCGACATTGCATATGCTGTTAGTTTGACTAGCAGATATGAAAGTGATCCAGGGGTGGATCATTGGACAGCGGTCAAAAACATCCTTAAGTACTTGAGAAGAACTAACCATATGGTTCTTTCTTATGGCGGTGATGAACAGCACGTTGTTAATGGTTACACCGATGCTAGTTGGAACACCGATCCGGATGAATCTAAATCACAATCTGGATATGTATTTATTTTGAATGGTGCAGCAGTAAGCTGGAGGAGTGCAAAGCAAAGCATTATGGCGAGATCTTCAACCGAATCGGTATACATAGCTGCTTCGGAGGCTTCACAAGAGGCGATATGGATGAAGGAGTTCATTGCAGAGCTCGGTGTGGTTCCTAGTGCGCTGGACCCAATGTCTATCTATTGTGATAACATGGGCGCCATAGCCAATGCACAGGAGCCAAGGTCACACAAGAAGCTGAAGCATATCAACCTACGTTTTCACATTATTCGAGAGCATGTCCAAGATGGTGACATAAATATTTGCAAAGTATACATAGATCTGAATGTGGCGGATCCGTTGACTAAACCTCTCCAGAGGGCAAAACTTGACCATCACCAAACTGCCATGGGTGTTCGGTATATTACCATGTAATCTAGATTAGTTGACTCTAGTGCAAGTGGGACACTGTTGGAGATATGCCCTAGATGTAATAATAAAAGTAGTTATTGTTATATCTCCGTGTTTATGATAAATGTTTACATTCATGCTATAATTGTATTAACCGGAAACCTTAATACTTGTGTGATTTGTAAACTTGTAAGAGTCCCTAGTAAAGCCTCTTTGTAATACTAGCTTGTTGGTTAATAGATGATCATGGTTTCCTAATCATGAACATAGAGATGTTATTAACATCATCATCATACCATTAGGATAATGGTGTGATGGACATACTCCTATAGTTAAGCGTAGCATTAAGATCAAGTCATTTCAATAGTTTGTTTGCTATAAGCTTTCAGATACATAGTAACCTAAATCCTTCGACCATGAGATCATGTTAAATCACCATCACCGGATGGATACTTTGATGACATCAAACACCACTTCGTAACTGGGTGGTTATAAAGGTGGCATTGAGTGTTCGGAAAGTATGTTTTGAGGCACAAGGATCAAGAGTGGGATTTGTCCATCCATATGACAGATAGATATACTCTAGGCCCTCTCAGTGAAATGTCATCCAATTAGCTTGCAAGCATGTGACTAGCTCACAAGGGATCACATATCACAGGAACAAGTAAAGAGTACTTATCGGTAACTAGGTTGAACTAGGTATGCAGAGATACCGACGATCATACCTCGGATAAGTAAAGTATCGCAAGACAAAGGGAAATCGGTATCGTATGTAAATGGTTCATTTGATCACGAAGTAATCGTAGAAATATGTGGGAACAATATGAAATTCCAGATTCCTCTATTTGTTATTGATCAGAGAGGTGTCTCGAGCATGTCCGCGTAATTCACGAATCGTAGGGAGACACACTTAAGTATTCGATGTTGTTGTGTAGTTATGGAATGTTAGTAAGAGACTAAATGTTGTTCGGAGTCTCGTATAGGATCGGGGATATCACGAGGTGATTTGGAATGGTCTGGAGAATAAGATTCATATAAGGAAAGTCCAATTTCAGAGTTCGGAAATGGTTTCGGTGTTTTCACCGGAAGGTACTAGAAGGGTCTTGAAGTTTCACCGATCCGGAAGGGGAAGGGTACATGAATGTGTCATAACATTGTGTGATGGTTGCATCATGTACTCGATCACTTGGTATGGCAATGGGAGCGAGAAATCAAACACTAGTTTGATCGGATCAAACAAATGTTTGACAAAAAGTCAAATCCCAACATGAAAGTCAAAGCAAGTTGGAGGGAGAGAAGGAAACCTACACGAGGTAGGTTTCCCTCCCTCTCTCCACCGCCGGCCAAGGGAGGAGAGGGCCTTGGAGGAGTATTCGGCCTCCTCTAGCCCTATCTTCCCCTCTGATACGTCCATTTCGTATCTCTATTCAATATCATAATTTACTGTTATTCATTGATATATTTCATATTAAGTGAGGATGCTTATGTTATTTCATCTATTTTTGCATGGTTGATGACTTTTGGAGCATGGACCGCTACAGTCAGGATTCTGATGGGAAAGGTGTTGTTTGGAGGCAAAATTCGCGAAGATCAGAAAATCTTGGAAAATACATGGAAAATCCTATTTTTCCAGAAGATGAAGAATGCCAGAAGGGGAAGTCGAGATGGGCCACAGGGGGCCCACACCACCCCCTGGCGTAGGCCACCCCAGGTCGCGCCACCAAGTGGTATGGCCGCCCTGGTCCACTCCATCCTCTCCCCTCTGGTGTATATTATCCTCCCGAAACCCTAAGACTCGGGGGCGACCACAGAAAGATTCTGCCGCCTCTGCGGGGCAGAAAACACCGATAGAGAAAGATCTCTCCGGGAGACAGAATTTTGCCGGGGGAATTCCTTCCCGGAGAGGGGAAATCGTCGCTATAAACACCACCATCAAGCTAGACTTCATCGGGATCATCATCATCACCACCATCATATCCACCATCATCATCATCACCACTTCATACCGCTGTAACAATTGGGTTGAATCTTGCATAGTTCTTAGGGGAAACTTTCCCGGTGTTGATTACTCCTTATAGTTGATGCTATTGAGTGAACCATTGAATTATCGTTTATGTTCAGATTGTTACACATCATTATTACATCTCTGATCAGGATCCATATGATGTCTTGTGAGTAGTTCATTTTCTTCTTGAGGACATGGGAGAAGTCATGTTGTTAGTAGTGGAATTGTGTTGAGAAAGATTCAATGGTTTGATATTTAAGTTGTGGTGTACTTTTTCTAGTGGTGTCATGTGAACATAGACTACATGACACTTCACCTATATGGTCCTAGGGGAATGCATTGTGTATTTGGCTACTAATCGTAGGGGTTGCCGGAGTGACAGAAACCTGAACCCTCGTTAGGAAACCTTTGCACAAGGGATGTCAGGGTCTTAGAGTTTAAAGCTATGGTTAGGTTTCTACCTTAATTACTTTCTTGTACTTGCGGATGCTTGCAAGGGGTATAATCACAAGTATGTATTAGTCCTAGGAAGGTCGGTTCATTAGCACAGGTTCACCCACACAACACTTAGCGAACTAAAGAAGATAAATCAACTATATGAAGCGAAAGCACTTGACGATATTCCCATGTGTCCTCGAGAACGTTTGGTCATCTTAAGTAATACAACCGGCTTGTTCTTTGCTAAAGAAAGGATTGGGCCACTTGCTGCATTTATTCTTATTGTCTTTTATTTACTTGTACTTTATTTACCTGCATTATCAAAAAACCCTAAAATCTGTTTGCTAAGTATTTACAGAGAATTCCTGCTCCTAGCCACTCGCCAGCACCTTCTGCTCCTCGTTGGGTTCGACACTCTTACTTATCAAAATACTGCAATACACCCCCTATACTTGTGGGTCATCAAGACTATTTTCTAGCGCTGTTGTCAGGGAGTGAAGCACTATTGGAGAGTGGAACTGGTAAAGGAAACTTCTACTGTGAGTATTGTTTACTTCTGTTAGTTGCTTTATTTTCATTATGGATAATTTGCTGATTTTCTTATTTCATAATCCTACTACCACTGCTAAGGTAGCAGATGAACCACCACCTGTTGAGAATGATACTTTTAAAATACCTACAAGAATTATTGATCGTGTTATGGATAACTATTATGTTGGAGATGGAACTGTCCATCCCGATGATCATTTGCTTTTTATACATGAATTATGCGGGTTGTTCAAGTGTGCAGGTATAACAACAGATCAAGTCAAGAAGAAGTTATTCTCATTATCACTAAAAGGAAGAGCTGAGGAATGGTATAAGCTGTTGAAGAATGGTCAAGCTCTTGAATGGGAGGAAATAGTACCTCTCTTTTATTCAAAGTTTTATCCTCCTAGTGAGATTCATAAAGATTGGAATCAAATATACAACTTTTGGCCTCTTGATGGAGAGAGTACGAAGCAATCTTGGGGGAGATTGAAGTTACTAATGCTCAAATGTCCTATTCATGAGCTCCCCAACAATATTATTATCAATAACTTTTATGCAAGGTTTTCTCTTCATGATAAGTATTTATTGGATGCTTCTTGTGCTGGATCATTCACACGCATGGAAGAAGAAGCTAAATGGGATCTTCTGGAACGTATTCAAGACAATGCTGAAGCATGGGAGAATGACAAAGGAAGAAAGTCAGGTATAAATTATGATTATGAATGCATTGAATCTTTTATGGGAACTGATGACTTTCAAAATATCAACAATGCTTATGGTCTTGAGTCTCAATCTATTGCAACTTATTTTAAGGCTTTTGCTTCCTATATTGAAGTTCCTAAAAAGAAGTGGAATAAAGATGTTGCTAAGTGTGTTCCTGCAAGAAATACTGAAGTTTATACTGCTAATCATGCTTTACATGAACCTTACATTGAGAAAATACCTTTCCCGGTTAAAGTAAGGGAACATTCTATGATAGCTAGTATGGTTAATGAAAGTACAAATAAAGTTGTTTAACCTGATAAACAAATGGATGATGAACCTATAATAGCAAATCTGAAAGACTTTGTCACTAAATATGTAGAAGAGGGACACACTATCCTTTGTAAGGATATCCCTAATATTTTTTCACAAAGTATTGTTATGAGAGCTAATGTCCCTGTGTTTTCTGTTAGGATAAGTGATCATTGCTACCAAGGTTCTTGTGATAGTTATATCATTAAATTTATGCATGATACTGAAAGTTATTATGAGAGAGGGAAGACTATTCTTATGCATCTCAATAATATCAAGTTTCCTCGTTTTATGCTGAAAGTTTTTATGTTGCACTTCTTTTCCCTTCCTATGCTAGTAGCCTCTGGTTTCAACAACTTGTTTGTTTACAAAATTCCCTTGCATAGGAAGTGGGTTAGACTTAAACATGTGTATTTTTGCTTCTTAATGCTCTCTTTCACTTCAATTCATATTCTTATGTGAGCATCATTGAAATTATCATGCCCATCTTAATGGCTATAAAGAAAGAGCTTTCGGGAGACAACCCAATATATTTTTGCTTTCACTTTTGTTTTTGTTTCTTTGAGTCTTGGAAGTTATTACTCTGGTAATAACCTCTCCTTATCCTTTTTGTTTGGTTTTTGTGTCAAGATCAACCTCTAATGAGAGAGAAGTAAGATTTGGGGAAGTTGCTGCCCCGAAACAGATTTTTGTGCTTCACCGTAAAAATTCGTGAGAGATCTCTGTATGTCGGATTGAGCTGTAATTTTTTGTGCTTCTGCCCTAGGTTGTTATTTAACTTTGTTAGTTTTGCACTTTTTGATTTGAGCAACAGAAGATGTTCGAAAAAAAATATCTTTATCTGCTGGTCTGCTTGACAGATTTTTGGCCACTCTTACATTTGCTTCTTAAATCAATCTTCTTTTTGAATTCTTTTGGGATTTCGGAAGGAGTTGCTACAGTAGCTTATGATTTGATGGGTTTCAGTTGAAATTGGACTTAAAAGGTTTATAACTTCGCCTACACTAATGTTGCTAATGAGAATTGTGTGAAGTTTTGTGTGAAAGAAATTTCTAGGTTAGTGGAGAAATTGGTGAAATAAGATAGTGAAAGGTTTCATGACTAGAGAAATATGAGTATGAAGATGAAGATATTGATGTTATTCCAGCGGTGACTCTGGAAGAATCTACTAAATGCCAAATTCTGAGACCTGCAGAGTCCGTTTTCGAATAGGTAACAGATCTGGTAAGAAAAGTTCCGCCAAAATTCTATCCAGTTGTATTTGTGGAGTTTTTATCAAACAAGGAAAGCTACGAAGTGAAAGAGGGACGGAAAGGAGCTATGGTGGCTCACACCACCCCTGGAGCGGCCCCCTGGCCGCGCCCCCAGGTGGTGTGGCCACCTCGGCCTCCGTCTCCGACCCATTTTCTCCCAGTACCTTCATTTTGTTGTAAAACTCCATAATATATAATCCCCCGGATCCCCCGAGGTTCGTATATCGTGTTCTCGTCGAGTTTTTGTTTCGGCCTGTTTTGTTCAGATGTTGTTCAGGGGTTCATCTTCAAAGGATTACGAGCTGCGACGCTGTCGCGAGGTCCATCACAATCCTGAGCAGGAGACTCTCATGGGACGGGTGAAACAAGAAAGGATCGCAACTAAGTGCGGAGACATGGATCGGAATGTCAGGGAGGATGTAAAGGACATGACAGCAGGCATGAAGGGGCTGATACCTCCAACTCTAGATCTTAGTTCCTGCCCTGCAGCAGTGGAAGCTCTACGAGTAACTGATGAGTTCTGCGACAAGTACCGAGTCTTGAAGAGGAAGGTGGATATGCTTCAAGAGGAGCATAACAGGCTTCGCAAGATACTAGAATATTTCCTCGCACCAATCGAGAGAATACCACCACCACCGAAGCAGTAATTCGTCATCAGGTTTTGGCATCTCCTTGGTTTGTTCCAAGCTTGGGGGAGTGTCGCGGTATCACATCACTATCTTGTATCTTTTTACCTTTTTAGTAGAGTCATATCATCAATAGAGAAGTGATACGCCCATTTTGCATCACTATTCTATATCGTAATTCACTGTTATTCATTGATATATTTCATATTAAGAGATGATACTTATGTTATTTCATCTGTTTTTGCATGGTTGATGACTTTTGGAGCATGGACCGCTGCAGTCAGGATTCTGATGGAAAAGGTGATGTTTGGAGGCAAAATTCGCGAAGATCAGAAAATCCGGGAAAATATACGGAAAATCCTATTTTTCCAAAAGACGAAGGAAGCCAGAAGGAGGGGTGGAGATGGTCCACAGGGGGCCCACACCACCCCCTGGCGCAGGCCAGCCTAGGCCGTGACACCAGGTGGTGTGGTCGCCTTGGCCCACCTCTGGCTCTCCCCTCTGGCGTATATTATCCTCCCAAAACCCTAATACTCAGGGAGCGACCATAGAAAGATTCCACCGCCTCTGCATGGAGGAAAACACCGAGCAAGAAAGATCTCTCTGGTAGACAGATTTCTGCCGGGGGAATTCCTTCCCGGAGAGGGGAGATCGTCGCCATCAACACCACCATCAAGCTGGACTTCATCGGAATCATCATCATCATCACCACCATCATCACCATCAGCACCCGCATCACCATCTCCATATTGTTGTAACAATCGGGTTGGATCTTGCATAGTTCTTAGGGGAAACTTTCTCGGTGTTGATTACTATTGAATTATTGTTTATGTTAAGATTGTTATACATCATTATTCCATCTCTGATCATGATCCATATGATGTCTTGTGAGTAGTTTGTTTTGTTCTTGAGGACATGGGAGAAGTCATGTTGTTAGTAGTGGAGTTGTGTTGAGAAAGATTCAATAGTTTGATATTTAAGTTGTGGTGTACTTCTTCTAGTGGTGCCATGTGAATGTGGACTACATGATACTTCACCTATATGGGCCTAGGGGAATGCATTGTGTATTTGGCTACTAATCGTAGGGGTTGCCGGAGTGACAGAAACCTGAACCCCCATTAGGAAACCATTGCACAAGGGACGTAAGGGTCTTAGAGTTTAAAGTTGTGGTTAGGTTTCTACCTTAATTACTTTCTTGTACTTACGGATGTTTGCAAGGGGTATAATCACAAGTATGTATTAGTCCTAGGAAGGTCGGTACATTAGCACAGGTTCACCCACACAACACTTAGCAAGCTAAAGAAGATTAATCAACTATATGAAGCGAAAGCACTTGACAGTCTTCCCATGTGTCCTCGAGAACGTTTGGTCATCTTAAGTAATACAACCGGCTTGTCCTTTGCTAAAGAAAGGATTGGGCCACTTGCTGCATTTATTTTTATTGTCTTTTATTTACTTGTACTTTATTTAACTGCATTATCAAAAAACCCTAAAAATCTGTTTGCTAAGTATTTACAGAGAATTCCTGCTCCTAGCCACTCGCCAGCACCTTCTGCTCCTCGTTGGGTTCGACACTCTTACTTATCGAAAATACTGCGATACACCCCTATACTTGTGGGTCATCAAGACTATTTTCTAGCATCGTTGCCGGGGAGTGAAGTGCTATTGGTGAGTGGAACTGGTAAAGGAAACTTCTACTATGAGTATTTTTTACTTCTGTTAGTTGCTTTATTTTCATTATGGATAATTCGCTGAGTTTCTTATTTGGTAATGCTACTACCACTGCTAAGGTAGTAGATGAACCACCACCTGCTGAGAATGATGCTTTTAAAATACCTACAAGAATTATTGATCGTCTTATGGATAACTACTATGTTGGGGATGGAACTGTCCATCCCGGTGATCATTTACTCTTTATACACGAATTATGCGGGTTGTTTAAGTGTGCAGGTATTACTACAGATCAAGTTAAGAAGAAGTTGTTCTCATTATCGCTGAAAGGAAGAGCTGAGGAATGGTATAAGCTGCTGAAGAATGGTCAAGCTCTTGAATGGGAGGAAATCGTACCTCTCTTTTATTCAAAGTTTTATCCACCTAGTGAGATTCATAAAGATCGGAATCAAATATACAACTTTTGGCCTCTTGATGGAGAGAGTACAGCTCAAGCTTGGGGGAGATTGAAGTTACTAATGCTCAAATGTCCCATTCATGAGCTCCCCAACAATATTATTATCAATAACTTTTATGCAAGGCTCCCTCTACATGACAAGGATTTATTGGATGCTTCTTGTGCTGGGTCATTCACTCGCATGGAAGAAAAAGCCAAATGGGATCTTTTGGACCGTATTCAAGATAATGTTGAAGCTTGGGAGAATAACAAAGGTAGAAAGTCAGGTATAAATTATGATTATGAATGCATTGAATCTTTTATGGGAACTGATGACTTTCAAAATATTAAAAATGCTTATGGTCTAGACTCTCAAGCTATTGCTTCTTATTTTAAGGCTTTTGCTTCCTACATTGAAGTGCCTAAAAAGAAGTGGAATAAGTATCGTGAACCTTATAAAGATGTTGCTAAGAGTGTTTCTGCAAGAAATACTGAAGTTTATACTGCTAATCATGTTTTACCTGAACCTTATATTGAGAAAATGCCTTTCCCAGTTAAGATAAAGGAACATTCTATGATAGCTAGTATGGTTAATGAAAGTACAAATAAAGTTGTTAAACCTGATAAACAAATGGATGATGAACCTATAATAGCAAATGTGAAAGACTTTGTCACTAAATACGTAGAAGGGGGACACACTATCCTTTGTAAGGATACCTCTAATATTATCTCGCAAGGTAGTGTTATGAGAGCTAGTATTCCTGTGTTTTCTATTAGGATAAGTGATCATTGTTACGATGGCCCTTGTGATAGCTATATTGTTAAGTTTATGCATGATACTGAAAGTTAATATGAGAGAGGAAAACGTGTTCTTATGTATCTCAATAATATCAAGTTTCCTCGTTTTATGCTGAAAGTTTTTACGCTGCACTTCTTTTGCCTTCCTATGCTAGTAGCCTCTGGTTTCAACAACTTGTTTGTTTACAAAATTCCCTTGCATAGGAAGTGGGTTAGACTTAAATGTGTGTATTTTTGCTTCTTAATGCTCTCTTTCACTTCAATTCATATTCTTATGTGAGCATCTTTGAAATTATCATGCCCATCTTAATGGCTATAAAGAAAGAGCTTTTTGGGAGACAACCCAATTTATTTGTGTTTTTAGTTTGTTTTTGTTTTTCTTTGAGTCTTGGAAGTTATTACTTCGGTAATGACCTCTCCTTATCCCTTTTGTTTGGTTTTTGTGTCAAGATCAACCTCTAATGAGAGAGAAGTAATATTTGGGGAAGTTGCTTTCCCGAAATAGATTTGTGTGCTTCACCGTAAAAATTCGTGAGAGATCTCTATATGTCGGTTTGAGCTGTAATTTTTTGTGCTTCTGCCCCAGGTTGTTATTTAACTTTCTTTAGTTTTGCACTTTTTGATTTGATCAATAGAAGATTTTCGAAAAAATTGATCTTTACCTGGTGGTCTGTTTTGACAGATTTTGCCACTTTTGCATTTGCTTCTTTAATCGATTTCCTTTTTGAATTATTTTTAAGTTTTCGGAAGGAGTTGCTACAGTAGCTCTTGTTTTGATGGTTTTCAAAATTCGACTCAAAAGGTTATATCACTTCATTTATACTAATGTTGCTAATGAGAACCATGTGAAGTTTTGTGTGAAAGAAATTTCCAGGTTAGTGGAGATAATGGTGTATTAAGGAAATGAAAGGTTTCATGACTGATACATTGCAAATGTATCTATAATTTTTGATATTCCATGCTTGGTTTTATCTACTTTCTTGTGTTTTATCCATACTTTGGAGTACTTTTCATATGATTTCTTGGACTAACTTATTAACAAGAGCCACAGTGTCAGCTGCCTGTTTTCTGTTGTTTTTGGTTCCAGGAAAGTCAGAAAATGAACATTCTCGGAATGGGACGGGACAAAAGCCAAAGTGCCTATTTTTCCGGAAGTCATCAGATGCCAGAATACGAGACAGAGAGGAGCTAGGGGCCACCACATCACCTGGTTGCGCGGGTCAGTCCTGGCCGCGCCAGGTGTGGTGTGGCCAGCCTAGGCACCCGCTCGGCCTCTCCTTCCGCCTATATATTGCCATCGGGACGAAAACCCTAAGTACCCCGATCAAAAAATCCACGAAAGAGTCTATAGCCGCTGTCATCTCCATCCCTAGATCAGGAGGGATCTGAAGCTCTTCCCGGCACCCTGCCGGAGAGGGGAATTCACCCTGGAGGCCTTCTTCATCACCATGCAAGCCTCTGGTGTGATGCGTGAGTAGTTCATCTTTGTACTAAGGATCCATGTAGTAGCTAGATGGCTGGTTCTCCTCCTTTGTGCTTTCATGTCTAGATCTTGTGAGCTCCGTTCATGATCAAGATCATCTATTTGTAATTCTGCATGTTGTGTTTGCAGGGCTCCGATGGATATTGAGATTCTATTTCAGATTGATTATTGATTCTATCATGTCTTTGTTATTTGTGATCTTGCATGCTTTCCGTTGTTAGTAGCTATCTTGGCCAAGTAGATGCTAGCAACTCCAAGAGTTAGTATTTATGCTCGATAGTGGGTTCATGCCTCTGGTAATCTGGGGAAGTGACAGAAATCTCTAAGGTACTAGATGTGTTGTTGCTACTAGGGAGAAAACAACAATCCTTTGTTCATAGAACAATCGTATTGTTTACTTTACACGCAATTCGTAAAGAAATAATTTGTTGCTTGCAACTTAATACTGGAGGGGGTTCGGATGATAACCTGAAGGTGGATTATTAGTCATACATGCAGTTGGATGGCGGTCTATGTATAATGTTGTAAAGCCCAATCAAGTTCCAAAGGAGTCAATATGATTAGTATATGCATGTATTGCTTTCTCGATGTTTGTCAATTGCCCCGATGTAATATGTTCACCCAGCATGTTATCTATCTTAAGGAGAGACACCTCTAGTGAACTATGGATCCCGGTCCTTTCTTTTACATACAATCTACAAACTGTTTACTGCTTTGTGTTTACTTTCTGCAAACTATTACTTCCTTCCGTTCGATATGTTTAATCCTTTGTTTTTAGCAAAACCGGTGAGATTGACAAGCTCATCGAAAAAAAGGGGACAAAGTTCTATGGTTGCATTGTGTAGGTCTCCACGTTGCTACTAGCACCGGTAGTGCGCCCTGCAAGGCTCAGCTAGCAAAACCTTTGGGGTGTTTCCTTGCTCCTACTGGTTTGATTAAACCTTGGTTTCATAACTGAGGGAAACTTGTTGTCGTGCTCATCATACCTTCCTCTTGGGGTTCCCCAACGAGCTCTACATCAACACCGAGCCATCAAGCATTTTTCTGGCACCGTTGCCGGGGAGTCAAGGACATCTTCACAAGGGGAGTCCCTCATAACCAATCTCTTTGCTTTGTTATCTTTGTTTTGCTTAGTTTCTTTTTCCTTTGTTTGCTTGTTTCTTTATCAAAAACACACACAAAATTAGTTTTACTAGTTTGCTTTGTTATTTGAAAACACACAAAAATTAAGTCTCCCTTAGTTGTTGCATCTTCCTTAGCTCACCATGTTGATCCCCAAATTCACCCTGAAAGACCTTTCAATAGGTAGTCGTTCTATAATTGGAAAAGATAATATTGAAGAATTCTTTAATCATGTTAGTAAACATGAGGATATTGAGGATAGATCCCTTGCAGAACTTGCTCCAAACTATGAGATTGTTGCAGCTTCTTTAATTCATATGTTAGAAGCTAGGTTTGTTAACCTCAACCCCTTAATGCAAGTAATGTTTCTTAAGCTTCAAGAAATTGAGGACCCTGAAAAGAGGGATTTTATTCTAGAAACTTTGTTTCAGGAATTCTATGATGTTGCCAAGGAAGCTAGAAAAGTCTTTGAATGTTTCAATATGCTAGGCTCATCTGCAGATGTTGTTGGTACACGAGAAAAGAGGAGTAAAACTGAACCTAATGGGGAGGAAATTAAGATAGCAACACCCTTCAAACTAGTAGCAATGCATGAAGCCATAGAAAAGAATCTTGATTGGATCGTTCCTGAAACCCGTTTGATGAAAGTAGTGAACCTAAGAGCACTGAGAGAGGATCCTCTAGAACTTATTTGGATGAGATACCTTGTCTTGTTGAAGATATTTCTAGTATTGATCTTAATGCTTCTTCATTTGAGAACACTTGATTCTTTTTCTTGCTTCTTATGTCTAACTTAAAGGCGTTAAAGAAAAGTACATATTGGGAGATAACCCAAAAGTTTTAGATGAGTGTTGGAAGAGTAATAACCGCTTCTTATCCTTTTTATTTGATTTTTGTGCCAAGAGTAACCTCTAATGAGAGAGAAGTAATGATTGGGAAAGTTACTGTCCCGAAATAGATTCTTGTGCTTCACCATAAAAATTCGTGTAAAATCTTTGAACGTCTTTTTGAGGCTTGAATTTTTGTGCTTCTGACCCAGGTTGTTATCTAACTTTAGTTAGTTCAACACTTTTTGATTTGAGAAACAGAAGGTCTTCTAAAAAATTCGTCTATACCTGCTAGTCTATTTTGACAGATTTCTGCCATTTTCTGCATTTGCTTCTTGTTGGTTCCTTTTTGAGTTCTTTTGGGGAATTGAGCTTTTTGAGGGAAGTGCTACAGTAGCTAGTGTTTTAATGGAATTTTATTTGGTGTTGTAACTGAACCTTAAGACTTATTATCTTGAGTGCACTAATGTTGCTAATAAAGATTGTGTGAAGTTTTGTATGAAGGAAAAATTTCAGGTGTATGGAAGGAATCAGTAATGAGATGAAGGATGGACTAAAGCTCAAGCTTGGGGATGCCACGCGTGTCACCCCAAGAAATATCCAAGAAGTACAAGCGTCAAAGCTTGGGGATGCCCAAGGCATCCCCTTCTTCGTCAATTAAAATCCCAGGTTTCTTCCAAACGCTTCATTTTTATTGTTTCATGCATAGTTGTGTTGTTTTTGGAGCGTCTTATTTTTCGTTTTCATTTTGGTTTTTCATTTGCTTTTGTTTTTAGTTTTCTGAATAAATTGGTTGGACCCCCTCTTTCATACATTGGTTTGCAAATAGTTTGGTTTGGTTTGGAAAAGAGTAGGAAAGTTCATGTGTATGTGGTAAAAAGAGCTTGTTTTTGACTGTGGCCTATGCTCTATCATGCCATGCTTGATATTGTTTTGGCTATATGCTTAGTATTGTTTGCTGTAGCATGACTTGTTATAAACAATTGAGATTTCTTAATGCGCCTTGGATGAATCATGCGTTGTTTTAGCATATTAAAGCATAGTATAGTGGTATTCTCCTTTGATGCTTTATTTGGGTTGACTTGGCGCAAGCTTACACCATGTTATGACTATATCAAGTCACCATAGCCTTTATAATCCTTTAGTTTTCAACTTGTAGTATCACTTTATGCTTTGATCAATGATGTTTTGTCGCTCTGCATGATTATGGCAATTATTTGCTCTCTTAGTTTGTCGCTCCCAGTCTTTTGCTAGCCTCCACAACCAAGTATGAGTTCCACTCATGCATCCAACTCCTTAAACCAAGTTATTGCAAAGAGTCCACCATACCTACCTACTAGCTTATGCTATTCCAAGTATATTCGTGCTTTTGTTTACCTTCCGAATTAAACTTGTTATGAGAAAAATAGTGATTAAAGCTCTCACGAACTTGATGGCACACTTTACTTTTCTTGACCTTAATAAACTTGAACCATTGTGTTGTCTATGTTGTATATGCTTGCACTTATTTGTTGGGAATTAGCAAAACCATGTTGTCAAGGGGAACGCTTTCAACATTGCACTTGGTACTTGTACCTAGTTGATATCATGCTCTTTTGTATATGGATGTTGTCGGTGTGAAATGAAAGGGGAGCTTGTAAGTCCATGGAGTTATGTATATGTGTTAGAGAAACGCCTGGGCCGCTGGTCTAATCCATGCTGACATGGTGGAAACCTGCAGCGTAACCATAATGAGTTGTCTATGAAGCATTCTTCTTATAAAAAAGAGTCCTATATTGAGAAAAAAGAGAAAAGGAGAAAAAAAGAGATTATGAAAAGAGGAAAGAGAGAAAAAAGCACCATATTCCCATGGTAAATAAGAAGATTGCTAAGATGCTTGTTGTCTGCTTGCCTTGTCATTTTGATATGGGGATTCTTTCGTATCATCGGGCAAGGGGTACCCCATTGGCGGTTCTCTATGATACACATGTACTTACGATGACAAGAACTTACCGATGACTAAACTTGAGTAGCATGAGGAGCGACCCTCGTATACAAGGGACATGAGATTTCTAACTTATACTTCGTCAATCATGTATACCATAGTTTGTTCACTTTAACCTTAATCACTTCAAGATGCTTATGATAGGGGCAATGAGAGCTGAAAGCTATTAAGTACCATAATTTTTGGAAGCTCTTTATGAGACTTGAATCCCTACTTCCTTTTATAAAGGCCTTTCTTCCACCATTATATTGAGTCTACACCTTCTACCTTTATGCACCTACTTTGAGAGCATAGTGGCCATTCTTAGTTCTATGTGCATTGTCCCAAGACTAGTTGATTGATGCATATCTTGATATTGCTTGTTTTAAACTACTTGTATCTAGTCACTCTTATGAACTTTGAAGGTGTCCTATGCATTTATATTTGCTACTCTATGAGGGACAAGCTGAATACTATTATGCTATGTTTTCTTTATGTGAAACAAACAAATGGCTTGCAAAGCATTGTTATTCATGAATCTTTTGTTTGTGATTTTTCATGTTGCATCATAGTTTCTTTGTCTTATTGCTAGAACCTTGTGTTTCAGGTTATGATTGAAGTACTATGATCCCAGCTTTTAATGTTTTACAAATACTTTGATCAACTCTTTGATAGTGCATGTCACCTCAAAAATTATTCTTTCTTTTTATCACTTACCTACTCGAGGACGAGCAGGAGTTAAACTTGGGGATGTTGATACATTGCAAATGTATCTATAATTTTTGATGTTCCATGCTTGGTTTTATCTACTTTCTTGTGTTTTGTCCACACTTTGGAGTACTTTTCATATGATTTCTTGGACTAACCTATTAAAAAGAGCCACAGTGCCAGCTGCCTGTTTTCTGCTGTTTTTGGTTCCAGGAAAGTCAGAAAATGAATATTCTTGGAATTGGACGGGACAAAAGCCACAGTGTCTATTTTTCCGGAAGTCATCAGATGCCAGAATACGAGACGGAGAGGAGCCAGGGGGCCACCACACCACCTGGCCGCGCGGTCCAGGCCTGGCCGCGCTAGGGGGTGGTGTGGCCAGCCCAGGCACCCGCTCGGCCTCTCCTTCCGCCTATATATTTCCCTCGGGATGAAAACCCTAAGTACCCGATCAAAAAATCCACAAAAGAGTCTGTAGCCACCTTCATCTCCATCCCTAGATCGGGAGGGATCTGAAGCTCTTCCCGTCACCCTGCCGGAGAGGGGAATTCACCATGGAGGCCTTCTTCATCACCATGCAAGCCTCCGGTGTGATGCGTGAGTAGTTCATCTTTGGACTACAGATCTATGTAGTAGCTAGATGGCTGGTTCTCCTCCTTTGTGCTTTCATGTCTAGATCTTGTGAGCTCCGTTCATGATCAAGATCATCTATTTGTAATTCTGCATGTTGTGTTTGCGGGGATCCGATGGATATTTAGATGCTATTTCAGATTGATTATTGATTCTATCATGTCTTTGTTATTTGTGATCTTGCATGCTTTCCGTTGTTAGTAGCTATCTTGGCCAAGTAGATGCTAGCAACTCCAAGAGTTAGTATTTATGCTCGATAGTGGGTTCATGCCTCTGGTAATCTGGGGAAGTGACAGAAATCTCTAAGGTACTAGATGTGATGTTGCTACTAGGGAGAAAACAACAATCCTTTGTTCATAGAACCATCGTATTGTTTACTTTACACGCAATTCATAAAGCAATAATCTGTTGCTTGCAACTTAATACTGGAGGGGGTTTGGATGATAACCTGAAGGTGGATTATTAGTCATAGATGCAGTTGGATGGCGGTCTATTTATAATGTTGTAATGCCCAATCAAGTTCCAAAGGAGTCAAGATGATTAGTATATGCATGTATTGCTTTCTCGATGTTTGTCAATTGCCCCGCTGTAATTTGTTCACCCAGCATGTTATCTATCTTAAGGAGAGCCACCTCTAGTGAACTATGGATCCCGGTCCTTTCTTTTACATACAATCTACAAACTGTTTACTGCTTTGTGTTTACTTTCTACAAACTATTACTTCCTTCCATTCGATACATTTAATCCTTTGTTTTCAGCAAAACCGGTGAGATTGACAACCTCATCGCAAGTTGGGGACAAAGTTCTGTGGTTGTGTTGTGCAGGTCTCCACATTTCTACTAGCACTGGTAGTGCGCCTTGCCAAGGCTCAGCTAGCAACATCTTTGGGGTGTTTCCTTGCTCCTACTGGTTCGATTAAACCTTGGTTTCATAACTGAGGGAAACTTGTTGCTGTGCTCATCATACCTTCCTCTTGGGGTTCCCCGGCGAGCTCTACATCAACATAGAGCCATCAATGACTCAAGCAATAAGTGTATGAAGATGAAGATATTGATGTTATTCAAGTGGTGACTCCGGAAGAATATACTAAATACCATATTAAGAGACCTGCAGAGTCCATTTTCAAATAGGTAACAGTTCTGGTAAGAAAAGTTCCACGAAAGATCTTTCCAGTTATATTTTTTCAGTTTTCATCCAACAAGGAAAGCTACGAAGCGAAAGAGAGATTGGAACGGAGCTAGGATGTCTCACACCACCCTATGGCGGGCCCCCCTGGCCGCGCCACCAGGTGGTGTGGCCACCTCGGACTCCGTCTCCGACCCGTTTTCTCCCAGTACCTTCCTTTTGTTGTGAAACTTCATATTATATAATCCCTCGGATCCCCCCAAGGTTCGTATATCGTGTTCTTGTCATGTTTTCGTTTCGATCTGTTTCTTCCAGGAACTGTTTTTCAAAGCTTAGAAGCACAATGGTGTCTGCCAAGGATAAAGGAAAGGAGCCTATGGAGGAAGATCTCCAAGACCTCGGGAAGGAGAAGGAGATCAAGAGTGAAGATGAAGAGGAGGCGATGCACACCGGCACTACCATTGCAAGCATTGGAGTGGTGGCAAACCCTGCCAGGTCAATTGGAGGGAAGCCTCCTCATCACTGTTCAGATCCATGGTCACTTCCTCCACGCGCCAAGAATCCTTTCCATACCCTTATCCATGAGCATCAATACCAGAATATGCCCAAGGAGAAATTACCCTCCAATTGGGATTTGCCTCGTTCTAGCCATGCGGGAAAAGAAGACTTCAAGGAGGTAGAGTGGGGAAAGAATCGCAAGAGCTGGGATTCTCAACCTGACATGATCATGACCCGCATTGAGCAAAACTCACAGCTTATTCGTAATCTCACTTTCGAGATTGAGGACTTGGGGAAATTGATCAAAGATATCATCAATAGGATACCACCACCACCGAAGGAGTGATTCGTCATCAGGTTTGGCATCCCCTTGGTTTGTTCCAAGCTTGGGGGAGTGCCGCGGTATCACATCACTATCTTCTATCTTTTTACCGTTTTAGTAGAGGCATATCATGAATAGAGGAGTTATCATGTAGGATGGTTTGCATTATGGAAGTGTCCCTTCTCTTGTTAGATATGTATCCCTTGGTGTGAGTAGCCGTTATGGAATATTAATGAGAAGTTCTATCATTTACTCTTTTTCATATCTTATATTAGTTTTCAATTCGTGGTTATATGATTGAGCTTGTTGTTAGTATTGGTATCACTTTGGGATCATTGAGTTAATTTAGTTGGTTTTGGCAAACCTGGCTTGGTCATTAGAAACACTATTTTTGAGAGTTGAATGAAAAAGATAAAAGTACTCTAAAGAAAAATAATTTCATCATCTTTCTTTCTTGATTTGCTCATAAGTTTAGTTTTATCTAGTTAAGATCTTTTGTGCTTCCAAGGAAGATTACATGTTTGTCTTTATCACTTGTATGTTTGTTTGTTTCCTTCAACTCTTATACTTGCTACCCAGCCTTGCTAGCCGAAAACCTGCACTGAGAGAGAATTCTTCTCGTGCATCCAATCCTTTAAAACCAAAACCTTTGTCATTTGTGTCCACCATACCTACCTATTAGCACTATTGCTATTCCAAGTAAATTCTTGTTTTTATCTACCTTCCAAATTAAACTTGTTATGTGAAACTTAGTGATTAAAGCTCTCACAAACTTGATGGCACACTTTACTTTCTTGCACTTAATAAACTTGAACCATTGTGCCCATCTATGTTGCGTATATGCTTGTGCTTTGTAAGTTGTGAATTAGCAGAAACGTGCTGTCATGGGGAACGCTTTCAATATTGCACTAGTACTTTGTACCTAGTTGATATCATGTTCTTTTGTCTATGGATGTCATCGGTGTGAAATGAAAGGGGAGCTTGTAAGTCCATGGAGTTATGCATGTGTGTTAGAGAAACGCCTGGGCCGCTGGTCTAATCCATGCTGACATGGTGGAAACCTGTAGCGTAACCATAATGAGCTGTCTATGAAGCATTTCTTCTTATAAAAAAAGAGTCCTATATTGAGAAAAAAGAGAAAAAGAAAAAAAAGGAGATTATGAAAAGAGGAAAGGGATAAAAAAGCACCATATTCCCATGGTAAATAAGAAGATTGCTAAGATGCTCGTTGTCTGCTTGCCTTGTCATTTTGATATGGGGATTCTTCCGTATCATCGGGCAAGGGGTACCCCGTTGGCGGTTCTCTATGATACACATGTGCTTATGATGACAAGAACTTACCGGTGACTAAACTTGAGTAGCATGAGGAGCGTACCTCGTATTCAAGGGACATGAGATTTTCAACTTGCAACTTGTCAAGCATATCCTCATATTTGATCACTTTAACCTTAATCACCTAAAGATGCCTATGATAGGGGCAATGAGAGCTGAAAGCTAATAAGTACCATAATTTTTGGGAGCTCTTTATGAAACTTGAAATCCCTGCTTCCCTCTACGAAGGGCCTTTCTTTTACTTTTTAGTTGAGTCAGTAAACCTATTCCCTTCTATCTCAGCAAGTATTGTGAGTTATTGTGTTTCATTCATTCATATGATGATTTATTCAATCATGTTTCTTATGTTCCTTGTTTTGCACATTGCTCTTATCTTGGTGACTACTACTATGAAAGCTATCATCGAAAACCAGTTATTTGTGAACTCCAGCGATTTATCAACTATTCTTCGACCAAGAGCTAAGTTTGCCATTACCAATTATGATTTACTTTATGTATCTTTATTGTGTTTCCTTTACTCATTGCAAGTTGAGTTATCTAATAGTGAGTTGTCTTCTGCTATGATCTATGTAATTGATGAATGTGATGCTTCTTGTCTATATTCTTTTATCGACTCTTCACTCCATAAACCTGAGGTCATGTTTATTGAGCTCAGTTTCGCTTGGGGACAAGCAAAGTCTAAGCTTGGGGGAGTTGATACGTCCATTTTGCATCACTATTCTATATCGTAATTCATTGTTATTCATTGATATATTTCATATTAAGAGATGGTACTTATGTTATTTCATCTGCTTTTGCATGGTTGATGACTTTTGGAGCATGGACCGCTGCAGTCAGGATTCTGATGGAAAAGGTGCTGTTTGGAGGCAAAATTCATGAAGATCAGAAAATCCGGGAAAATATACGGAAAATCCTATTTTTCCATAAGACGAAGGAAGCCATAAGGAGGAGTGGAGATGGGCCATAGGGGGCCCACACCACCCCCTGGCGCGGGCCAGCCTAGGTCGCGCCACTAGGTGGTGTGGCCGCCGTAGCCCACCTCTGGCTCTCCCCTCTGGTGTATATAATCCTCCCGAAACCCTAATACTCGAGGAGCGACCACAGAAAGATTCCGCCGCCTCTGCGGGGCGGAAAACATCGAGCAAGGAAGATCTCTCCGGCAGACAGATTTCTACTGGGGGAATTCCTTCCCGGAGAGGGGAGATCATCGCCATCAACACCACCATCAAGCTGGACTTCATCGGGATCATCATCAGCACCACCCTCATCAGCACCATCATCACCCTCATCACCATCTCCATATTGTTGTAACAATCGGGTTGAATCTTGCATAGTTCTTAGGGGAAACTTTCCCGGTGTTGATTACTCTTTGTAGTTGATGCTATTGAGTGAACCATTGAATTATTGTTTATGTTCAGATTGTTATACATCATTATTCCATCTCTGATCATGATCCATATCATGTCTTGTGAGTAGTTCGTTTTGTTCTTGAGGACATGGGAGAAGTCATGTTGTTAGTACTGGAGTTGTGTTGAGAAAGATTCAATAGTTTGATATTTAAGTTGTGGTGTACTTCTTCTAGTGGTGTCATGTGAATGTGGACTACATGATACTTCACCTATATGGGCCTAGGGGAATGCATTGTGTATTTGGCTACTAATCGTAGGGGTTGCCGGAGTGACAGAAACCTGAACCCCCGTTAGGAAACCATTGCACAAGGGACGTAAGGGTCTTAGAGTTTAAAGTTGTGGTTAGGTTTCTACCTTAATTACTTTCTTGTACTTACGGATGTTTGCAAGGGGTATAATCACAAGTATATATTAGTCCTAGGAAGGTCGGTACATTAGCACAGGTTCACCCACACAACACTTAGCAAGCTAAAGAAGATTAATCAACTATATGAAGCGAAAGCACTTGACAGTCTTCCCATGTGTCCTTGAGAACATTTGGTCATCTTAAGTAATACAACCGGCTTGTCCTTTGCTGAATAAAGGATTGGGCCACTTGCTGCATTTATTCTTATTGTCTTTTGTTTACTCGTACTTCGTTTACTTCCTTTATCAAAAACCCCTAAAAATCCGTTTGCTAAGTATTTGCAGAGAATTCCTGATCCATACCACTAGCCAGCACCTTGTGCTCCTCGTGGGGTTCGACACTCTTACTTATCAAAAATACTGCGATACACCCCCTATACTTGTGGGTCATCAAGAAGTTATCATGTAGGATGGTTTGCATTATGGAAGTGTCCCCCATCTCATTAGATATATATGTATCCCTCAGTGTGAGTTGCTGTTATGGAATATTAATGAGAAGTTCCAACATTCACTCTTTTGCATACCTTATTTTAGTTTTCAATTCATTGTTATATGATTGATCTTGTTGTTAGTATTGGTATCACTTCGGGGTCATTAAGTTAATTTAGTTGTATTTGGCAAACCTGGCTCAGTCAGTAGCAACACTATTTTGAGAATTGAATGAAAAATACAAAAGTACTCTAAAGAAATATAACTTCATCATCTTTCTTTCTTGTTTTGCTCATAAGTCTAGTATTCTCTAGTTAAGATCTTTTGTGCTTCCAAGGAAGATTGCATGTTTGTTTTTATCACTTGTATGTTTGTTTGTTTCCTTCAACTCTTATGCTTGATACCCATCCTTGCTCGCCAAAAACCTGTACTGAGACGGAATGCTTCTCGTGCATCCAATCCTTAAACAAAACCTATGCCATTTTTGTCCACCATACCTACCTACTAGCATTATTGCTATTCCAAGTAAATTCTTGTTTTTATCTACCTTCCAAATTAAACTTGTTATGAGAAAATTAGTGATTAAAGCTCTCACGAACTTGATGGCACACTTTACTTTCCTGTACTTAATAAACCTGAACCATTGTGTCCATCTATGTTGCGTATATGCTTGCGCTTTATAAGTTGAAGTTAGCAGAACCATGTATCATGGGGAACGCTTTCAGCATTGCACTGGTACTTTGTACCTCGTTGATCTCATGATTCTTTTACTTATGGATCCCGGTGGTGTGAAATAAAAGGGGAACTTGTAAGATCATGGAGTTTATATGTGTGTTAGAGAAACGCCTGGGCCGCTAGCCTAAGCCATGCCTAATCATGGTGGAAACTTGCAGCAAACCATAATGAGCACTCTATGAAGCATCCTCAATAAAAACCTATGCAAATAGCAAATAAAAAGATCGCTGAGATGCTCATTGTCTGCTTGCCTTGTCATTTTGATTATGGGATAGCTCCTGTATCATGTGCAAGGGGTACCTCGTTGGTTGTTCTCTATGATACATATGTATTTACAATGACAAGAGCTTACTTGTGACTGAAGTTGAGTATCATAAGGTTCGGTACTCGTAGGTAAGGGGCATGAGATTTCAATTTATACTTGCCAAGCATATCCTCTTAGTTGTGTTACTTTAACCTTAATCACCTAAAGATGCCTTTGATAGGGGCAATGAGAGCTGAAAGCTAATAAGTACCATAATTTTTGGAAGCTCTTTATGAAACTTGAAATCCCTGCTCCCTCTGCGAAGGGCCTTTCTTTTACTTTTTAGTTGAGTCAGTAAACCTATTCCCTTCTATCTCAGCAAGTATTTTGAGTTGTTGTGTTTCATTCATTCATATGATGATTTATCCAATCATGTTTCTTATGTTCCTTGTTTTGCACTATGCTCTTATCTTAGTGTCTACTACTTTGAAAGCTATCATTGAAAACCAGTTATTTGTGAACTCCAGCAAATTGTCAACTATTCTTCGACCAAGAGCTAAGTTTGCCATAGCCAATTATGATTTACTTTATGCATCTTTATTGTGTTTCCTTTACTTATTGCAAGTTAAGTTATATAATAGTGAGTTGTCTTCTATTATGACTTATGTATTGATGAATGTGATGCTTCTTGTCCGTATTCTTTTATCGACTCTTCACTCCATAAACCCGAGGTCATGTTTATTAAGCTCAGTTTTTGCTTGGGGACAAGCGAAGTCTAAGCTTGGGGGGAGTTGATACGTCCATTTTGTATCACTATTCTATATCATAATTTACTGTTATTCATTGATATATTTCATATTAAGTGATGATACTTATGTTATTTCATCTGTTTTTGCATGGTTGATGAGTTTTGGAGCATGGACCGCTGCAGTCAGGATTCTGATGGGGAAAGGTGCTGTTTGGAGGCAAAATTCGCGAAGATTAGAAAATCCGGGAAAATACATGGAAAATCCTATTTTTCTAGAAGACGAAGAATGCTAGAAGGGGAAGTGGAGATGGGCCACAGGGGGCCCACACCACCCCCTGGCGCGGGCCACCCCAGGCCGTGCCACCAGGTGGTGTGGCTGCCCTGGTCCACTCTAGCCTCTCCCCTTTGGCGTATATTATCCTCCTGAAACCCTAAGACTCGGGGGGCGACCATAGAAAGATTACGCCGCCTCTGTGGGGCGGAAAACACCGAGAGAGAAAGATCTCTCCGGCAAACAGAATTCTACCAGGAGAATTCCTTCCCGGAGAGGGGAGATCGTCGCCATCAACACCACCATCAAGCTGGACTTCATCAGGATCATCATGGTCATTATCATCACCATCATCTCCACTATTAGCATCATCACCACTTCATACCGCTGTAACAATTGGGTTGAATCTTCCATAGTTCTTAGGGGAAACTTTCCCGGTGTTGATTACTCCTTGTAGTTGATGCTATTGAGTGAACAATTGAATTATCATTTATGTTTAGATTGTTACACATCATTATTTCATCTCTGATCATGATCCATATGATGTCTTGTGAGTAGTTCATTTTGTTCTTGAGGACATGGGAGAAGTCATGTTGTTAGTAGTGGAATTGTGTTGAGAAAGATTCAATGGTTTGATATTTAAGTTGTGGTGTACTTGTTCTAGTGGTGTCATGTGAACGTCGACTACATGACACTTCACCTATATGGTCCTAGGGGAATGCATTGTGTATTTGGATACTAATCGTAGGGGTTGCTGGAGTGACAGAAACCTGAACCCCCGTTAGGAAACCTTTGCACAAGGGATGTCAGGGTCTTAGAGTTTAAAGTTGTGGTTAGGTTTCTACCTTAATTACTTTCTTGTACTTGCGGATGCTTGCAAGGGGTATAATCACAAGTATGTATTAGTCCTAGGAAGGTCGGTACATTAGCACAGGTTCACCCACACAATACTTAGCAAACTAAATAAGAGTAATCAACTATATGAAGCGAAAGCACTTGACGATATTCCCATGTGTCCTCGAGAACTTTTGGTCATCTTAAGTAATACAACCGGCTTGTCCTTTGCTAAAGAAAGGATTGGGCCACTTGCTGCATTTATTCTTATTGTCTTTTATTTACTCATACTTTATTTACCTGCATTATCAAAAAAACCTAAAAATCTGTTTGCTAAGTATTTACAGAGAATTCCTGCTCCTAGCGACTCGCCAGCACCTTCTGCTCCTCGTTGGGTTCAACACTCTTACTTATCGAAAATACTGCGATACACCCCCTATACTTGTGGGTCATCACCCTCCCTCTCATAAATAGAGGGGAGGGGCAGCCCCTCTCCCTCTCAAACCAAACCCTAGCCCTCCAAGTCGCCCCCGCCGCCACCCAAGTCGCCGCCGGCGGCCACCTCTCTCTCTTCAGCTTCTAAACCCTAGATTGCGAAGGAGCCTCTCTACTTTATCCCTCTCGCACCGGCTTAGGCGAAGCCCTGCAGGATCTCCCCTCTAAACTCTGACACCACGCCGTCGTGCTGCCAGAATCGCGAGGAGAGAGCTACAACCTCCGCTGCCTGCTGGAACAAGGAAGAGGAAGGTCTTCATCGAGTACCAAACGTGTGACCGACTGCGGAAGCGCTGCTAGAATGCAATGCCAGAAGGATCGTCTTCATGATCTTGAGATCGGCAAGTGAACAACTACATCACCCACGAGAGATCCGTATCTTGTTAAACACTTTGGAATCTTCGAGGGTGAGAACTCCATTGACTCGCTTCTACAATCTAGTAGATAGATCTTGGCTTGTGTGTGTTCGATGTGATAGAAATTTTTTGTTTTCCATGCTGCGAACCCCTACATCAAGGTCATCCAACCAGGACGAGATGAATACGAGCGCCCGACGGAGGACATAGCAATCCACACCATCAACAATTCCAAGGAGAAGGCACTTAGCATCAGCTTGCAGCAGCTCATTGGACGCCTGTGTGGGCGCCATTAGGAAGATCTCCAAGGTCACTGCGACGCGCTTTTTGGAAGGTGTGATGAGGAAGGAGTCCCTATGGAGTTGAGCTTTGAACAAAGGGCTACGACCAAGCGCCAAAGGACGCAATATCAAGACTTGGAGTGCCACATCCATGACCTTGAGAAGGGTAGTTCCCTCGAGATGCTAAGGAATGACGAACTATGTGCTATCATCAAGGATAAAGAAGAAATGATCAAGCAGCAAGGGGAGGCGATGAAGATTCAAGAGGAAAAGTTCAAGGACCAAGAGAAGAAGTTCACTAACCAAGAGAAGAGGGTGATAGAAAAGAACAAGAAGATTAGGGATCTCAAGAAGGAAATCAAGAGCAATAGTGTGCAGATTGAAGGCCTTTGCAAGATAATCAATGACGTGCGCGCTTGCAAGAGGGGCTTGGAAAAACAACTTGAAGGCGCTAAGGAGTCAAGCTTAGTGGAGGAGCTACAGGGCGAGAAGGAGGGACTTCAGGAGCAACTAGAAGCCACTACTAAGAAACTACAAGAAGAGATAAAGGAACTCCAAGAGAAGCTAGAAGCCTCCACAAGGGATATGGAACTATACAAGTCCACTCTGGAGAAGGAAGGTTACTCATTCGAGGACGAGGAAGTGGAATGCGTGGAAGTGTAGAGTAGTTAGTTGGACCACCCTTATATTTTAAGTCGAACGTTATTCGCAATTGTAATAAAAATACCAAGACGTGTTTGGTTTAGTTAAACTTGGATGATTCATGTGTTATACCTTGTGCTATGTGTGCCTTCATGTTCTTGTGTGTTTTCATAAGGGTAGGAGTTTATTACTGTAGTTTATCTATATATCCCTTAACTTGTTTCCTAAACCCACAGATGCCACCTAGACATGCGAACAACGATCTCCCTCTAGAGATTGCACAACTTCTGGCCTCTCAGAACCAGCTGATCCAACTGCTCACTCAGAATATGCAAAACAACAACAATAACAATGAACCACCCCCGCCACCACCTCAACAGGATCGCTTAACTCAGTTTTTGAGGTTGAACCCTCCTACCTTCACTAGCAGCGTTGAACCGATTATTGCGGATGACTGGCTCCGCACAATCAACAAGAAGTTAGATACCATCCAAGCTGTTGGAGCTGACAGGGTGCATTATGTCGCGCACCAACTAGAAGGACCTGCTGCGGAATGGTGGGATAACTACCAAGTCACCCACCCGGATATCAAAGCTATTACTTGGAACCAGTTCGAGACAGCCTTCTGCACTCACCATGTGGCTGCCGGCGTCATGGCTTTGAAGATGTGTGAGTTTTGTGACTTACACCAGTTGCACCATTTAGTCACCGAGTATGGGGAGATTTTCAACGAGCTTGCCCGTTATGCACCCGATGATATTTCCACTGATGCCAAGAGGCAGGAGGAGTTCTTAAGAGGGATCAATGATGAGATATCTATCAAGCTGGTGGCTCAGAAATTTGACAACTTTCAAGAACTCCTGGACAGGGCTATTGTGGTTGAATCCAAGCGGAAGAGCATAGAAAACTGCAAGAGAAAGGCTAACCCACACAAGCACTTTGTTTCGTACCAGAAGCAGCGCACTTCATCACCACCACCTCACAATAGTAATGGCCACAACCACAACGGTCATCACCATGGCATTCACAAACACAATGGTCATAAGCACCGCAATGGAAACAACAGCAATGGGAAGGATCTCAGTGAGGTGACATGCTTCAAGTGCAACAAGACAGGGCACTATGCAACTACTTGCCCCGAGAAGATGAAGAATGGAAATAGCAATGGACACAACTATGGTAATGGAAATAGGAAGAAGCTGAATCTGTTTGTCAAAGCCACAGTGAACCATGTCTCCATGGAGGATGCTTGTGACGCACTGGACTCCGTGATTGGTAAGTTCAAGCTCAATTCCATTCCCGCAGTTGTTCTTTTTGATACTGGTGCATCGCATTCATTCATATCAAGGGTAATTTGTGGATAGAGGCAAGATACCTACTGATACATTGCAAATGTATCTATAATTTTTGATGTTTCATGCTTGGTTTTATCCACATTCTTGTGTTTTGTTCCAACTTTGGAGTACTTTTCATATGATTTCTTGGACTAACCTATTAACAAGAGCCACAATGCCAGCTGCCTGTTTTCTGCTGTTTTTGGTTCCAGGAAAGTCAGAAAATGAATATTCTCGGAATTGGATGGGACAAAAGCCAAAGTGCCTATTTTTCCGGATGTCATCAAGTGCCAGAATACAAGACGGAGAAGGGCCAGGGAGCCACCACACCACCTGGCCACGCGGCCAGGCCTGGCCCGCGCCAGGGGGTGGTGTGGCCGCTCCTAGCACCCCCTCGGCCTCTCCTTCCGCCTATATATTGCCCTCGGGACGAAAACCCTAAGTGCCCGATCAAAAATCCACGAAAGAGTTTGTAGCCGCCGTCATCTCCATCCCTAGATCGGGAGGGATCTGAAGCTCTTCCTGCCACCCTGCCGGAGAGGGGAATTCACCCTGGAGGCCTTCTTCATCACCATGCAAGCCTCCGGTGTGATGCGTGAGTACTTCATCCTTGGACTACGGATCCATGTAGTAGCTAGATGGCTGGTTCTCCTCCTTTGTGCTTTCATGTCTAGATCTTGTGAGCTCCGTTCATGATCACGATCATCTATTTGTAATTCTGCATGTTGTGTTTGCGGGGATCCGATGGATATTGAGATGCTATTTCAGATTGATTATTGATTCTATCATGTCTTTGTTATTTGTGATCTTGCATGCTTTCCGTTGTTAGTAGCTATCTTGGCCAAGTAGATGCTAGCAACTCCAAGAGTTAGTATTTATGCTCGATAGTGGGTTCATGCCTCTGGTAATCTTGGGAAGTGACAGAAATCTCTAAGGTACTAGATGTGTTGTTTCTACTAGGGATAAAACAACAATCCTTTGTTCATAGAACAATCGTATTGTTTACTTTATACGCAGTTCGTAAAGCAATAATCTATTGCTTGCAACTTAATACTGGAGGGGGTTCGGATGATAACCTGAAGGTGGATTATTAGTCATAGATGCAGTTGGATGGTGGTCTATGTATAATGTTGTAATGCCCAATCGAATATCAAAGGAGTCAAGATGATTAGTATATGCATGTATTGCTTTCTCGATGTTTGTCAATCGCCCCGTTGTAATTTGTTCACCCAACATGTTATCTATCTTAAGGAGAGCCACCTCTAGTGAACTATGGATCCCGGTCCTTGTCTTTTACATTCAATCTACAAATTGTTTACCGCTTTGTGTTTACTTTCTGCAAACTTTTACTTCTTTCCATTCGATACGTTTAATCCTTTGTTTTCCGCAAAACACGGTGAGATTGACAACCTCATCGCAAGTTGGGGACAAAGTTCTGTGGTTGTGTTGTGCAGGTCTCCACGTTGCTACTAGCACCGGTAGTGCGCCCTGCCAAGGCTTAGCTAGCAACACCTTTGGGGTGTTTCCTTGCTCCTACTGGTTCGATTAAACCTTGGTTTCGTAACTGAGGGAAACTTGTTGTTGTGCTCATCATACCTTCCTCTTGGGGTTCCCAACGAGCTCTACATCAACACCACCATCAAGCATTTTTCTGGGCACCGTGCATTGAGCCATCAAGCATTTTTCTGGCGCCGTTGCTGGGGAACGAAGAAGAAGAAACTCCCACGTCAACTACACGCCATTAAAGATTTTTATGGCGCCGTTGCCGGGAAGTCAAGGACATCTTCACAAGGGGAGTCTCTCATAACCAATCTCTTTACTTTGTTGTTTTTGTTTTGCTTAGTTTCTTTTTGCTTTGTTTGCTTGTTTTGTTATTCAAAAACACAAAAAATTAGTTTTACTAGTTTGCTTTCTTTATCAAAAACACACAAAAAAATTAGTTCCTATCTCATTATGTCTAGCCTTGCTCGAGTCACTATGTCACCCGAGGAAATGATTTTCACTTTTAAACAAGGAATTGAGGAAATTTTTAAGGAAGCTTGGTCTAGAATCTCCGATCTTCATGAAAAAACTGAGCCTAAAATGACTCAAAGCTTGTTCCTTAGCAGTTTTTACCTTGGAATTGCTATTTTCTATAGATATGCTTTAGATGCTGTTGTGGGAGGAGATTTCCTACAATGTAATGAGGATGATGCTATTAATGCTATAAAGAAATTGATCCTCACTTACAACATGCCGAGCCAAACCGATATTTCTTTCACAAAAATATTTGCTAGGTTGAACACTCTTGAGGCTAGCACTACTAGCCTAGAAAATTGCTATAACACGCTTAGGGAGCATCAAAATTATGTTCCAATAAACTCTGAACCATCAAAGTGGCTCCCTACAGTAAAGATTGAGATAAACACTGAAACTTTTCAAGCTCACTGTGATATCATGTCTGAATTTTGTCTTATGCCCAAAGATATTTATAAATCTCTGAATACTTGGGGGCTCACTGAAGGAGGAAAATAAATATCCCTTGCTAATAATACTACCATATTACCTCTTGGAATAGCTGAAGGAGTGTTTACAAAGATCCTTGGGAAAACGATTTCTATTGATTATCTTGTTATTGAATGTGCAGGAAAAGGACAAATTACACTTGGAAGGTCCCTATTAGAACTCCTTGGAGCAATAATAGATGTGGGAAAGGGGACCATGCACCTTTATTCTCCACCAAACAATAGTATTTTCCCCAAGGTTAAGAATAAAAGTAAGAGAGGTAAGGGCAAGAAATTTGGTCTTAATGCTTCTTCATTTGAGAACACTTGATTATTTTTCTTGCTTCTTATGCCTAACTTAAAGGCGTTAAAGAAAAGTATTTATTGGGAGATAACCCAAAAGTTTTAGATGAGTCTTGGAAGTTATTACTTCAGTAATAACCTCTCCTTATCCTTTTTATTTGCTTTTTGTGCCAAGTGTACCCTCTAATGAGAGTGAAGTAATGATTGGGAAAGTTGTTGTCCCGAAACAGATTTCTATGCTTTACCGTAAAAATTCGTGTAAAATCTCTTAACACCTTTTTGAGGAGTGAATTATTGCGCTTCTGACCCAGGTTGTTATCTAACTTTTTTTAGTTCAACACTTTTTGATTTGAGCAACAGAAGGTCTTCGAAAAAAATCGTCTTTACCTGCTAGTCTATTTTGACAGATTTCTGCCATTTTCTGCATTTGCTTCTTGTTGGTTCCTTTTTGAGTTCTTTTCGGGAATTGAGCTTTTTGAGGGAAGTGCTACAGTAGCTAGTGTTCTAATGGAAGTTTATTTGGTGTTGGAACTGAACCTTAAGACTTATTTATCTTGAGTGCACTAATGTTGTTAATAAAGATTGTGTGAAGTTTTGTATGAAGGAAAATTTTCAAGTATATGGAAGGAATGAGTAATGAGATGAAGGATGGACTAAAGCTCAAGCTTGGGGATGCCACGCGTGTCACCACAAGAAATATCCAAGAAGTGCAAGCGTCAAAGCTTGGGGATGCCCAAGGCATCCCCTTCTTCATCAATAAAAATCCCAGGTTTCTTCCAAACGCTTCATTTTTATTGTTTCATGCACAGTTGTGTTGTTCTTGGAGCGTCTTCTTTTTTGTTTTGGTTTTGGTTTTTCGTTTGCTTAGTTTTCTGAATAAATTGGTTGGACCCCCTCTTTCATACATTGGTTTGCAAATAGTTTGGTTTGGTTTGGAAAAGAGTAGGAAAGTTCATGCTTATGTGGTAAAAAGAGCTTGTTTTTTACTGTGGCCTATGCTTTGTCATGCCATGCTTGATATTGTTTTGGCTTTATGCTTAGTATTCTTTGCTGTAGCATGACTTGTTATAAACAATTGAGATTGCTTAATGCGCCTTGGATGAATCATGCGTTGTTTTAGCATATTAAAGCATAGTATAGTGGTATTCTCCTTTGATGCTTTATTTGGGTTGACTTGGTGCATGCTTACACCATGTTATGACTATATCAAGTCACCATAGCCTTTATAATCCTTTAGTTTTCAACTTGTAGTATCACTTTATGCTTTGATCAATGATGTTTTGTCGCTCTGCATGATTATGGCAATTATTTGCTCTCTTAGTTTGTCGCTCCCAGTCTTTTGCTAGCCTCCACAACCAAGTATGAGTTCCACTCATGCATCCAACTCCTTAAACCAAGTTATTGCAAAGAGTCCACCATACCTACCTACTAGCTTATGTTATTCCAAGTATATCCGTGCTTTTGTTTACCTTCTGAATTAAACTTGTTATGAGAAAACTAGTGATTAAAGCTCTCACGAACTTGATGGCACACTTTACTTTTCTTGACCTTAATAAACTTGAACCATTGTGTCTTCTATGTTGTATATGCTTGCACTTATTTGTTGGGAATTAGCAAAACCATGTTGTCATGGGGAACGCTTTCAACATTGCACTTGGTACTTGTACCTAGTTGATATCATGCTCTTTTGTATATGGATGTTGTCGGCGTGAAATGAAAGGGGAGCTTGTAAGTCCATGGAGTTATGTATATGTGTTGGAGAAACGCCTGGGCCACTGGTCTAATCCATGCTGACATGGTGGAAACCTGCAGCGTAACCATAATGAGTTGTCTATGAAGCATTCTTCTTATAAAAAAAGACTCCTATAATAAAAAAAGAGAAAAGGAGAAAAAAAGAGATTATGAAAAGAGGAAAGAGAGAAAAAAGCACCATATTCCCATGGTAAATAAGAAGATTGTTGAGATGCTCGTTGTCTGCTTGCCTTGTCATTTTGATATGGGGATTCTTCCGTATCATCGGGCAAGGGGTACCCCATTGGCGGTTCTCTATGATACACATGTACTTACGATGACAAGAACTTACCGATGACTAAACTTGAGTAGCATGAGGAGCGGCCCTCGTATACAAGGGACATGAGATTTCTAACTTATACTTCGTCAATCATGTACACCATAGTTTGTTCACTTTAACCTTAATCACTTCAAGATGCTTATGATAGGGGCAATGAGAGCTGAAAGCTATTAAGTACCATAATTTTTGGAAGCTCTTTATGAGACTTGAATCCCTACTTCCTTTTATAAAGGCCTTTCTTCCACCATTATATTGAGTCTCCACCTTCTACCTTTATGCACCTACTTTGAGAGCATAGTGGCCATTCTTAGTTCTATGTGCATTGTCCTAAGACTAGTTGATTGATGCATATCTTGATATTGCGTGTTTTAAACTATTTGTGTCTAGTCACTCTTATGAACTTTGAAGGTGTCCTATGCATTTATATTTGCTACTCTATGAGGGACAATCTGAATACTATTATGCTATGTTTTCTTTATGTGAAACAAACAAATGTCTTGCAAAGCATTGTTATTCATGAATCTTTTGTTTCTGATTTTTCATGTTGCATCATAGTTTCTTTGTCTTATTGCTAGAACCTTGTCTTTCAGGTTATGATTGGAGTACTATGATCCCAGCTTTGAATGTTTTACAAATACTTTGATCAACTCTTTGATGGTGCATGTCACCTCAAAAATTATTCTTTGTTTTTATCACTTACCTACTCGAGGACGAGCAGGAGTTAAACTTGGGGATGTTGATACATTGCAAATGTATCTATAATTTTTGATGTTCCATGCTTGGTTTTATCCACTTTCTTGTGTTTTGTTCCAACTTTGGAGTACTTTTCATATGATTTCTTGGACTAACCAATTAATAAGAGCCACAGTGCCAGCTGCCTGTTTTCTGCTGTTTTTGGTTCCAGGAAAGTCTGAAAATGAATATTCTCGGAATTGGACGGGACAAAAGCCAAAGTGTCTATTTTTCCGGATGTCATCAAGTGCCAGAATACGAGACGGAGAAGGTCCAAGGAGCCACCACACCACCTGGCCGCGCTGCCAGGCCTGGCCCGTGCCAGGGGGTGGGGTGGCCGCTCCCGGCACCCCCTCGGCCTCTCCTTCCGCCTATATATTGCCCTCGGGACGAAAACCCTAAGTGCCCGATCAAAAATCCACGAAGGAGTCTGTAGCCACCGTCATCTCCATCCCTAGATTGGGAGGGATCTGAAGCTCTTCCCGGCACCCTGACGGAGAGGGGAATTCACCCTGGAGGCCTTCTTCATCACCATGCAAGCCTCCGGTGTAATGCGTGAGTAGTTCATCCTTCGACTACGGATCCATGTAGTAGCTAGATGGCTGGTTCTCCTCCTTTATGCTTTCATGTCTAGATCTTGTGAGCTTCATTCATGATCAAGATCATCTATTTGTAATTCTGCATGTTGTGTTTGCGGGGATCCGATGGATATTGATATCCTATTTCAGATTGATTATTGATTCTATCATGTCTTTGTTATTTGTGATCTTGCATGCTTTCCGTTGTTAGTAGCTATCTTGGCCAAGTAGATGCTAGCAACTCCAAGAGTTAGTATTTATGCTCGATAGTGGGTTCATGCCTCTGGTAATCTTGGGAAGTGATAGAAATCTCTAAGGTACTAGATGTGTTGTTGCTACTAGGGATAAAACAACAATCCTTTGTTCATAGAACAATCGTATTGTTTACTTTACACGCAATTCGTAAAGCAATAATCTGTTGCTTGCAACTTAATACTAGAGGGGGTTCGGATGATAACCTGAAGGTGGATTATTAGTCATAGATGCAGTTGGATGGCGGTCTTTGTATAATGTTGTAATGCCCAATCAAGTCTCAAAGGAGTCAAAATGATTAGTATATGCATGTATTGCTTTCGAGATGTTTGCCAATTGCCCCGCTGTAATTTGTTCACCCAGCATGTTATCTATCTTAAGGAGAGCCACCTCTAGTGAACTATGGATCCCGGTCCTTTTCTTTTACATTCAATCTACAAACTGTTACTGCTTTGTGTTTACTTTCTGCAAACTTTTACTTCTTTCCATTTGATATGTTTAATCCTTTGTTTTCCGCAAAATACAGTGAGATTGACAACCTCATCACAAGTTGGGGACAAAGTTATGTGGTTGTGTTGTGCAGGTCTCCACGTTGCTGCTAGCACCGGTAGTGCGCCCTGCCAAGGCTTAGCTAGCAACACCTTTGGGGTGTTTCCTTGCTCCTACTGGTTCGATTAAACCTTGGTTTCATAACTGAGGGAAACTTGCTGTTGTGCTCATCATACCTTCCTCTTGGGGTCCCCAACGAGCTCTACATCAACACCGCCATCAAGCATTTTTCTGGGCGCCGTGCATTGAGCCATCAAGCATTTTTCTGGCGCCGTTGCCGGGGAACGAAGAAGAAGAAACTCCCACGTCAACTATACGCCATTACCTACAGAGACTATAAGCTCTCCTCAAAGGGTAAGTTCTCCTGGAGGAGAAATAGTGGTAAACTCTGGTTGCCGAGGGTTAGAACTAAGGATTGGGACACACATCTTTCCCACAAGCCTAGTAGTTCTAGAGTCACAAGGATTAGACATGATTTTGGGCATGAATTGGATGACCGAGTATGAGGGAGTCATAGACTGTGCCAAAAGGACTGTCACGCTCACAACACAGGAAGGGAAAAGAATCCACATCAAGTCAATGTTTGCACTTAAGGAAATTATGGTGAATTCCCTTAAGGGGGTTAGCTTGGAGGATGTACCCATTGTGAAGGAGTACCCAAATGTCTTTCTGGAAGAATTACCAGGGATGCCTCCCGACTATGATATTGAGTTTCTTATTGACTTGATGCCGGGCACAGGACCGATAGCCAAGAGACCATACGAGATGGATGTGGACGAGTTGAAGGAACTCAAGAAACATCTTAGGGAGCAATTGGACAAGGGATTCATTCAACCAAACGCGTCATCTTGGGGAGCACCTGTCTTATTCGTGGAAAAGAAGGATAAAACCAAGAGACTAGTTGTGGATTACCGCTCATTGAATGAAGTGACGATCAAGAACAAGTACCCTCTACCTAACATCAACGACATGTTTGATCAGTAAAAGGGAGCTAGTGTGTTCACAAAGATCGACTTGTGATCAGGTTCTTACATTTGGAAAAATGTAAGAAGGTTGTGTACTTGGGGTATTGTCGATTTCTTCTAACCAATCATCTCGTAAGAAAGAAAGGCAAGCATTTCAAATGTGAGGCATATTACCGGAAGAAGCCTGACCTCCCTACTAGTTAAGCTATATTTGGTATGGTCAAGGACATAGAAGTAATCTTTGGAAAGGGTGTTGGCGCTCAATCTGTTCTGAAAGACGCTGACGGACACACACCCATGTGGAAGAAGATATCTATATTCTGGGAGCTACCCTATTGGAAATCCCTAGAGGTTCGGCCTTCAATCGACGTGATGCACGTGTTGGAGATATGCCCTAGAGGAAATAATAAAAGTAGTTATTATTATATCTTTGTGTTTATGATAAATGTTTACATTCATGCTATAATTGTATTAACCGGAAACCTCAATACTTGTGTGATTAGTAAACTTGTAAGAGTCCCTAGTAAAGCCTCTTTGTAATAATAGCTTGTTGGTTAATAGATGATCATGGTTTCCTGATCATGAACATAGAGATGTTATTAACAACAAGATCATATCATTAGGAGAATGGTGTGATGGATATACTCCTATAGTTAAGCGTAGCATTAAGATAAAGTCATTTCAATAGTTCGTTTGCTATAAGCTTTCAAATACATGGTAACCTAAATCCTTCGACCATGAAATCATGTTAAATCACCATCACCGGATGGATACTTTGATGACATCAAACACCACTTCGTAACTAGGTGGCTATAAAGGTGGCATTGAGTGTTCGGAAAGTATGTGTTGAGGCACATGGATCAAGAGTGGGATTTGTCCATCCATATGACGGATAGATATACTCTAGGCCCTCTCGGTGAAATGTCATCCAATTAGCATGCAAGCATGTGACTGGCTCACAAGGGATCACATATCACAGGAACGAGTAAAGAGTACTTATCGGTAACGAGGTTGAACTAGGTATGCAGAGATATCGACGATCAGACCTCGGATAAGTAAAGTATCGCGAGACAAAGGGAAATTGGTATCGTATGCACTGTTCAAAAAATCGTCCGAATCAACGATTAATAGGCTGATTAATCACTACTAGGGACCTAACTGTGTCGATTAGCACTAAACATTTGTGTTAATCATTTAGCCCGACTAATAGCTCTGACAGTCCGATTACTAGGTATGTCCCCGATTAACTACTACACTTGGTCAAAAAAGTTACAAAATTTCCAATGCATATCGCCCGTCCAGCCACTAGCCTACCCCAATGAGGTAGCTTTTGCGAAGCTCCAGCTCGATTCTCACCTCTAGGAGCTCGATTCCTGTCATCACAAACCAATTCCTTGTCATCATTGATCAGTTCCTCGCAGTTGCTGATCAGACCTCAGATATAAATAAGTAGGCCGGGCATATAGAGTCTCATATACTATTTATTTCTTACAAACAGATGTTTTAGGTGCTAATTTATGTAGGTTGGACCGATTAATAGCCGACCAATTAAATCAATTAATCGTCTGAATTCCGATTAATCGCTACTCCCAAGCCGACCGAGCAGTTAACGATTACCGATTTCCTTACCATTGATCGTATGTAAATGGTTCATTCGACCACGAAGTAATCGTACAAATACGTGGGAACAATCCGAATTTCCAGATTCCTCTATTTGTTATTGATCGGAGAGGTGTCTCGATCATGTGCGCGTAATTCACGAACTGTAGGGAGACACACTTAAGGATTCAATGTTGTTGTGTAGTTATGGAATATTAGTGAGAGACCGAATGTTGTTCAAAGTCTCATATGGGATCCGGGATATCACGAGGTGATCCGGAATGGTCCAGAGAATAAGATTCATATAAGGAAAGTCCAATTTTGGAGTTCAGGAATGGTTTCAATGTCTTCACCGAAAGGATCTAGAAGGGTCTAGAAGTTTCACCGATCCGAAAGGGGAAGGGTACATGAATGTGTCATAACAATGTGTAATGGTTGCATCATGTACTCGATCACTTGGCATGGCAATGGGAGAGAGAAATCAAACACTAGTTTGATCGGATCAAACAATTGTTTGACAAAAAGTCAAATCCCAACATGAAAGTCAAAGTGAGATTGGAGGGAGAGAAGGAAACCTACTTGGAGTAGGGATCATTCCCTCTCTCCAAACCGGCGGCCAAGGGAGAGGGACTTGGAGGAGGACTCGGCCTCCTCCAGCCCTAGCCGCCCCTCCCTCTCATAAATAGAGGGAAGGGGGCAGCCCCTCTCCCTTTGCCCAAACCCTAAACCCCAAGTCGCCGCCACCACCCCTTGCACCGCCACCACCCCTTGCGCCGCCGCCACCCCTTGCGCCGCCGCCGGCCAGCCGCCGCCACCAGGTGCTGCCGCCGGCCACCACCTCCACCTCTCTCTCTCCCGATTCTAAACCCTAGATCGCCCGGGAGCCTCTCTACTGTTGGGTCCGCAGCATAGAAAACAAAAAATTTCCTACGGTGTGAACTACACGCCAAGATCTATCTACTAGGTATAGAGCAACGGGTGGACATACATCCAACGAGAACTTACCCTCGAAGACAACGAGTTTTGTTAACGAGTAGGAACTCATGGTTGATGTAGTCGTACACTTGCCGATCTCAAGATCGTGAGGAAGTCCGAGCGCCGCAACTCAGCAACGCATTCGTACTCGTACACACGTTCAAGCCACCGGAACAACCTCCACCTCCTTGCTCCAGCAATCCAGCGGAAGCAGCAACTCCTTCCAGACAAAATGCCACCGAGAACATGTATCTTGCTAATCCGAGACCATGGGGGAATAATTCTAGAGGGGGGAGAGATCCTTCACAAGGAGGCGTGTGGATGAAGGAGGGAATGGGTGGACTTTTATAGGAGGAGGGGGTGCCCCGTCTCTCCATGGCCAGCGCATGGGGGTGACCCCTCACCTCCCCCATTCATGTGGTGGTAACCCCTCCACATTAAAATGCCTCTTCACATTCCCTTTTAAAGTCTCCACTTTAAATGCATTAAATTTCTCCAAATTTAATGCTCTCTCATTTAATAAAACTCTTTTATTAAATTTATTCAGAATTTTGTTAATTACTTTAATTAACAAACATTCACATATAGCCCCTTGCAATATTTCAATATCACATGCAGAAACTCTTTCTGCAATTTCACCCGAAACAATTTCCGGTTTCTATTGAAACAATTCCTGCGCTTTGCAATTCTTTCGTCTGAAACATATGTGCTCCAAAATGGTGTCCGGTAACTCTTAAGTGTGCCACCCTACGGTTCACGAATAATGCAGACATGATCGAGACCCTTCTCCGATCAATAATCAGCGGCGGGACCTGGAGATCCGTACTGACTCCTACACATTCAACGATGACTTCTGTGATCGTGAGAACCTTTAACGCTTGTAACTACATCCCTTCGTCTCTCGATATATTACATGTCCGAGATTCGATCATCGGTATCTCCATACCTAGTTTGATCTCGTTACCGACATGCGCTCTTTTCTCGTTCCAGTGATATAACATTCTAGTGATCACATCACTTGCTTGCAAGCTATCTTAATGTGATATCACCGAGAGGGCCCAGAGTATATCTATCCATCATCGGGATTGACAAATTCCACTCTTGATCCATGAGCCTCAACATAACACCTTCGTAGTACTGAACCCATTTTTATAGTCACTCTGTTATGGTGTGACGTTTGATATTATCAAGATACTCTTCCGGTGTTAGCAATTAACATGATCTCATGGTCTAAGGATAAAGATTACTTCGTATGATGTTATAGCAATATAAACATAATGACTTGATCGTAATGCTATACTTCGGATGAATGTTCATCACATCATTCCACCAATGGTGTGACCTTGTTATTAACAACATCCAATGTCCATGATCAGGAAACCTTGATCATCTTGTTAATAAACAAGCTAGTCTAGAAGAGAGGCATAACTAGGAACCCTTTTTGTTTATTAAACACACATGTATTGATGTTTCCTGATCAATACAATTCTAGCATGTAAAATAAACATCTATCATATATAAGGAATATATAATAACAACTTTATTATTGCCTCTCAGGGCATCTTCATCTACTTCATCCCTCTCGCACCGTCTTAGGCGAACCCCTGTGGGATCTTCCCTCTAAACTCCGACACCATGCCGTCGTGCTGCCGGAATCATGAGGAGAGAGCTACAACCTCCGCTTCCTGCTGGAACAAGGGAGAGGAAGGTCTTCATCAAGTACCGAACGTGTGACCGACTACGGAAGCGCTGCCAGAACGCAGCGTCAGAAGGATCGTCTTCGCGATCTTGAGATCACCAAGTAAACTACTACATCACCCACGAGAGATCCGCCTCTCGTTAACCGCTTTGGAATCTTTGAGGGTTAGTACTCTATCGACTCATTGCTACAATCCAGTAGATAGATCTTGTTTTGTGTGTGTTCGACGATAGAATTATTTTGTTTTCCAAGCTACGAACCCCTACAGTGGTATCAGATCCGTGTCTATGCGTAGATCTATTGCACGAGTAGAACACAATGGTTGCTGTGGGTGTTGATGCTTTTGTTGTCGATTGCTTTTTGTGTACTTTGCATCTTGTGGGATGGTGGGATGAAGCGGCTCAGGCTAACCTTACATGACAGTGTTCATGAGACTTGCTCCACGCTTGACATGCAACTTGCTTTGCATAAGTGGTTTTGCGGGTGTCTATCTCTCCCACCATAGTGAAGATTCAACTTACAACAGGAACTTGACAATACTTGTATCAACGTTGTGGTTCTTGTTCGTATGTTAGAACGGTTCTTCTTCAAAATCCCTAAACCACGTAAAACATGCAAAGAAAATTAGAGGTGTCTAACTTTGTTTTGCAGGGTGTGCTGTGATGTGATATGGCTATGATTGTGATTATATATGATGTATGCAATGTTCCTTATTATAAGTCGGCAACCGGCAGGAGCCTTATGGTTGTCTTTTAATTTCGTTAAGACCTACGTGTCTACTATTCAAAGTAGTTGTAATAGTCTATAGTGGACGACAACCATGGAGCGGCGCCATTGACCTTGACGCCACACTGGTGATGATGGAGATCATGTTCGTGCTTGAAGATGGAGTTCGTAAGCACAAGAAGAAAGGCCATATCATATCACATATTTTTGAATTACATGTGATGTTAATCCTTTTATGCATCTTGTATTGCTTAGTTTGCGACGGTAGCATTATAAGATGGTCCCTCTAAAAAATTTATCAAGTGTTCGCCCTTAGTTAGCGTTGTTACCAAGACTCGTCGTTTCGAAGCACCACAAGATGATCGGGTGTGATAGAATCAACATGTGCATATAACAGGAGCAAGCTAGATTTGCTCATGCAGAAACTAAGGTTAATCTTGACGAGCCTAGCATGTACATAAATGGTCTCAGAACACGGATCACCGAAAGGTAAAGCATGAGTCATATAGTAGATATGATGAACATGGTGATTGTTCGCCTTTGAAATTACATCATATCTCGTGATGATCGGATTTGGTGTAGTGGATTTAGTTCGTGTGATCACTAAAACAATGTGAGGGATGTTGTTTTGAGTGGGAGTTCACCTAGATTAATTTGATTATTAATTAGAATTCAATTTGTCATAAACTTAGTCTAAAATATTGCAAATATGTTGTAGATCAATGGCGGCCCCTACCATCAATTTTAATGCGTTCCTAGAGAAAGAAAAGTTGAAAAACAATGGAAGCAACTTTGGAGATTGGTTCCGCAATTTGAGGATTGTCCTCAATGCTGGTCAGTTGACATATGTGCTGGATGCACCGCTAGGTACCCGCCTGTAGAAGATGCTACCGATGATGAGAAAAATGTTTTCCATACTCGGAAGAATAAGTACTCCACAATTCAATGTGCTATCTTGTATGGTTTGGAATCGGAGCTTCAGAAAAGGTTTGAGAACTTTGACCCACATGATATTGTCCGTGAACTCAAAATGATATTTGAGGCTCACGCGTCAGTTGAGAGTGATGAAGCTTCTGAAAAGTTCTTTAACTACAAGATGGAAGAAGGCAGCTCCGTGAGTGAGCATGTGCTTAAGATGTCTGGGCACGCTAATAAGCTCTAGAGCTTAGGCATAATAATTCCCAATGCGTTGGGGATTCATCGTGTCCTTCAATTACTACCACCAAGTTACAAGAACTTTGTGATGAACTACAACATGTAGCGCATGGATAAGACGTTGCCAGAACTCTTCTCTATGTTGAAGTCTGCAGAAGTGGAGATCAAGAAAGAGCACCAAGTGTTGATGGTCAATAAGACCACCAATTTCAAGAAGGAAGGCAAGCCTAAGAAAAAGGGAAACTTCAAGAAGGGCGGTAAGAAAGCTATCGCGCCAATGAAGAAGACCAAGGATGGGCCTAAGCCTGATACTGAGTGTTTTTACTGCAAGGCAGAAGGTCACTGGAAGCGGAATTGCCCTAAGTACTTGGTGGATCTGAAGAACGGCAACATCAAGAAGAAAGGTATATTCGATATACATGTTATTGATGTGTATCTTTTTAGTAATCGTAGTAGTGCCAGGGTGGTATTTGATACTGGTTCGGTTGCTCATATTTGTAACTCGAATCAGGTGTTGCAGAATAAATGAAGACTAGCGAAAGATGAGGTGATGATGCGCGTTGGAAACGGATCAAAACTTGATGTGGTCACGGTCAGCATGCTCCCACTTCGTCTACCATCGGGATTAGTTTTATACTTATAATTGTTATTTGGTGACTGTGTTGAGCATGAACATTATATCCGGATCATGTTTATTGCAAGACGGTTACTTGTTTAAATTAGAGAATAATGGTTGTTCGATTTATATGAGTAATATCTTTTACGGTCATGCACCTTTGATAGATGGTCTATTTCTATTGAATCTCGATTGTAGTGATACACATGTTCATAATATAAAAGCTAAACGTTTGAAATTGAATGATAATTCTACATACATGTGGCACTGTCGTCTTGGTCACATTAGAGTGAAGCGTATGAAGAAACTCCATTCTGATGGACTTCTTGAATCACTTGATTTCGAATCACTTGAAAGATGCGAAGCATGTCTGATGGGTAAAATGACTAAGACTCCATTTTCTGGTAAGATGGAGCAACCTATGGACTTATTGGAAATCATACATACCGATGTGTGTGACCCAATGAGTGTAGCATCACGCGGTGGTTATTGTTATGTTCTTACTTTCACGGATGACTTGAGTAGATATGGTATATCTATTTCATGAAACGTAAGTCTGAAACTTTCGAGAAGTTTAAGGAATTTCAAAGTGAAGTGGAGAATCAACGTAACAAGAAGATTAAATTTTTACGATCTGATCGTGGAGGTGAATATCTGAGTTACGAGTTTGGCGAGCATTTGAAGAAATGCGGAATACTTTCACAATTGACACCGCCGATAACACCACAACATAATGGTGTGTCCGAACATCGTAATCGAACTCTCTTAGATATGGTTCGTTCTATGATGTCACTTATAGATTTACCTTTGTCGTTTTGGGGTTATGCATTAGAAACAGCCGCATTCACTTTAAATAGGGCACCATCTAAATCCGTTGAAACGACACCGTATGAATTATGGTTTGGTAAGAAACCTAAATTATCGTTTCTTAAAATTTGGGGTTGCGAAGCTTATGTAAAGAAGTTACAGCCCGACAAGCTAGAACCCAAAGCAGAAAAATGCGTCTTCATAGGATACCTGAAGGAAACTATTGGGTATACCTTCTATCATAGATCCGAAGGCAAGATCTTCGTTGCTAAGAATGGATCTTCTCTAGAGAAGGAGTTTCTCTCGAAAGAAGTGACTGGAAGGAAAGTAGAACTAGACAAGGTTGTCGAACCTTCTCTCGGATTTGAGAGTAGCACAGCACTAGAAGAAGTTCCTGTGGCTCCAACACCAATAAGAGAGGAAGCTAATGATGATGATCATGAAACTTCGGTCCAAGTTACTACCAAACCTCGCAGGTCGACGAGGACTCGTACCACTCCCGATTGGTATGATCCTGTTATGAATGTCATGTTGGTGGACAACACCAATGACCCTGCGACGTATGCGGAAGCGATGATGAGCCCAGATTCCAATAAATGGCAAGAAGCCATGAAATCCGAGATTGGATCCATGTACGAAAACCAAGTATGGACTTTGGTGGACTTACCGGATGGCCAGAAGGCTGTCGAGAATAAATGGATTTTCAAGAAGAAAACAGATGCTGATGGTAATGTAACCGTCTATAAAGCTCGACTTGTCGCAAAAGCGTTTCGACAAATTCAAGGAGTTGACGACGATGAGAATCTCTCACATGTATCGAAGCTAAAGTCTGTGAGGATTTTGTTAGCAATCGCTGCATATTAGGATTATGAGATATGGTAGATGGATGTCAAAACGGTGTTCCTCAATGGAGACATTTATGAAGAGTTGTATATGGTACAACCCAAAGGTTTTGTCAATCCTAAAGATGCTAACAAGGTATGCAAGCTTCAATGATCCATTTATGGGTTGAAGCAAGCATCACAAAGTTGGAATCAACGTTTTGATAAGGTAATCAAAAGTTGTGGATTTTTACAAACTTATGGAGAAGCTTGTATTTACAAGAAAGTTAGTGGGAGCTCTGTAGCATTCCTAGTACTATATGTGGATGACATATTGTTGATTGGGAATGATATAGATCTTCTTAAAAGTGCTAAGGATTATTTGAATAATAGTTTTTTGATGAAGGATCTTGGCGAAGCTGCTTACATATTAGGCATAAAGATTTATAGAGATAGATCAAGATGCCTAATATCGCTTTCACAGAGTACATATTTGGACAAAGTTTTAAAGAGGTTTGGAATGAAGATAGCAAGAAAGGGTTCTTTCCCATGTTGCCCAATACGACCTTGAGTAAAACTCAAAGTCCAGCTATGACAGAAGATAGAGAAAGGATGAGTAAGACTCCCTATGCCTCAGCCATAGGATCTATCATGTATGCCATGCTACGTACTAGACCCGACATTGCATATGTTGTTAGTTTAACTAGGAGATATCAAAGTGATCCAGGGGTGGATCATTAGATAGCGGTCAAAAACATCCTTAAATACTTGAGAAGAACTAAGGATATGGTTCTTTCTTATGGAGGTGATGAACAGCTCGTTGTTAATGGTTACACTGATGCTAGTTGGAACACCGATCCAAATGACTCAAAATCACAATATGGATACGTATTTATTTTGAATGGTGCAGCAGAAAGTTGGAGGAGTGCAAAGCAAAGCATTGTGGAGAGATCTTCAACTAAATCAAAATACATAGCTCCTTCAGAGGCTTCGCAAGAGGCGATATGGATGAAAGAGTTCATTGCAGAGCTCGGTGTGGTTCCCAGTGCACTGGACCCAATGTCTATCTATTGTGATAACATGGGTGCCATAGCTAATGCGCAAGAACCAAGGTCACACAAGAAGCTGAAGCATATCAAGCTACATTTTCACGCTATTTGAGAGCATGTCCAAGATGGTGACATGAAGATTTTCAAAGTACACACAGGTCTAAATGTGGCGGATCCGTTGACTAAACCTCTCCCGAGGGAAAAACATGACCAGCACCAAACTGCCATGGGTGTTCGGTATATTACCATGTAATCTAGATTAGTTGACTCTAGTGCAAGTGGGAGACTGTTGGAGATATGCCCTACAGGCAATAATAAAAGTAGTTGTTATTATATCTTTGTGTTTATGATAAATGTTTACATTCATGCAATAATTGTGTTCACCGGAAACCTCAATACTTGTGTGATTAGTAAACTTGTAAGAGTCCCTAGTAAAGCCTCTTTGTAATACTAGCTTGTTGGTAAATAGATGATCATGGTTTCCTGATCATGAACATAGAGATGTTATTAACAACAAGATCATATCATTAGGAGAATGGTGTGATGGACATACTCCTATAGTTAACCATAGCATTAAGATCAAGTCATTTCAATAGTTCATTTGCTATAAGCTTTTAGATACATAGTAACCTAAATCCTTCGACCGTGAGATCATGTTAAATCACCATCACTGGATGGATACTTTGATGACATCAAACACCACTTCGTAACTGGGTGGCTATAAATGTGGCATTGAGTGTTCAGAAAGTATGTGTTGAGGCACATGGATCAAGAGTGGGATTTGTCCATCCATATGACTGATAGATATACTTTGGGCCCTCTCAGTGAAATGTCATCCAATTAGCTTGCAAGCATGTTACTGGCTCACAAGGGATCACATATCACAGGAACGAGTAAAGAATACTTATTGGTAAAGAGGTTGAACTAGGTATGCAGAGATACCGACGACCAGACCTCGGATAAGTAAAGTATCGCGAGACAAAGGGAAATTGGTATCGTATGTAAATGGTTCATTTGATCACGAAGTAATCATAGAAATATGTTGGAACAATATGAATTTCCGGATTCCTCTATTTGTTATTAATCGGAGAGGTGTCTCGATCATGTTCGCGTAATTCACGAACCGTAGGGAGACACACTTAAGGATTCGATGTTGTTGTGTAGTTATGGAATGTTAGTGAGAGACCGAATATTGTTCGGAGTCTCGGATGGGATCCGTTATATCACGAGGTGATCCTAAATGGTTCGGAGAATAAGATTCATATAAGGAAAGTCCAATTTTGGAGTTCGGGAATGGTTTCGGTGTTTTCACCAGAAGGATCTAGAAGGGTCTAGAAGTTTCACCGATCCGAAAGGGGAAGGGTACATGAATGTGTCATAACAATATGTAATGGTTCCGTCATGTACTCGATCACTTGGCATGGCAATGGGAGAGAGAAATCAAACACTAGTTTGATCGGATCAAACAATTGTTTGACAAAAAGTCAAATAGCAACATGAAAGTCAAAGAGAGATTGGAGGGAGAGAAGGAAACCAACTTGGAGTAGGGATCCTTCCCTCTCTCCAAACCGGCGGCCAAGGGAGAGGGACTTGGAGGAGGACTCGGCCTCCTCCAGCCCTAGCCGCCCTCCCTCTCATAAATAGAGGGGAGGGGGCAACCCCTCTCCCTTTGCCCAAACCCTAAACCCCAAGTCGCCGCTGCCACCACCCCTTGCGCCGCTGCCGGCCAGCCGCCGCCAGGTGCTGCCACCGGCCACCACCTCCACCTATCTCTCTCCGGCTTCTAAACCCTAGATCATCGGGGAGCCTCTCTACTTCATCCCTCTCGCACCGGCTTAGGCGAAGCCCTACGGGATCTTACCTCTAAACTCTGACACCACGCCGTCGTGCTGCCGGAATCACGAGGAGAGAACTACAACCTCTACTGCCTGCTGGAACAAGGGAGAGGAAGGTATTCATCGAGTACTGAACGTGTGACCGACTGCAGAAGCGCTGCCGGAATGCAGCGTTGGAAGGATCGTCTTCACGATCTTGAGATTAGCAAGTGAATGACTACATCACCCATGAGAGATCCGCATCTCGTTAACTGCTTTGGAATCTTCGAGGGTTAGTACTCTATCGACTCTTTGCTATAATCTAGTAGATAGATCTTGGCTTGTGTGTGTTCGATGCGATAGAATTTTTTTGTTTTCCATGCTACGACCCCCTACGGCACGTGTCGAAGAATCTTTGTGTGAACCTGCTAGGCTTCCTGGGCGTGTATGGGAATACAAAAGATACTCTAGAAGCACGAGAGGACCAACAACGTATGAAAGACACATACAACAAGAAGACGGATAAACATCATCATTACTTAAGCAGCTACGCATTTACCAAAGCAGAGAAGAAAATATTTTTTGAATTCCTGGGCAGTATCAAGGTCTCGACTGGCTTCTCGTCAAATTTAAAGGGAATAATAAATAAGGTAGAGAAAAAATTCCAAAACCTGAAGTCTCATGATTGCCACGTGATTATGACGCAGTTGCTTCCGGTTGCATTGAGGGGGCTTCTACCGGAAAATGTTCGAGTACCCATTGTGAAGCTATATGCATTCCTCAATGCAATATCTTAGAAGGTAATCGATCCAGTAAGTCTACCAAGGTTATAGAGGGATGTGGTCCAATGTCTTGTTAGTTTTGAGTTGGTGTTCCCCCATCCTTCTTCAATATTAGACGCATCTCCTGGTTCACCTAGTCGATGAGATTGCCATTCTCGGTCCTGTATTTCGATATAATATGTTCCCATTTGAGAGGTTCATGGGAGTCTTAAAGAAATATGTTCATAACCATTCTAGGCCAGAAGGAAGCATCTCCAAGGGCTATGGAACAGAGGAGGTCATTGAGTTATGTGTTGACTTTATTGCTGACCTTAAGCCGATTGGTGTTCCTGAATCGCGGTATGAGGGGAGAATGAGTGCAAAAGGCACGCTAGGAAAGAAAGCAATGATATGTAGGGACGAACATTCTTTCACTCAAGCACACTACACAGTTCTACAGAGTTCCACCTTCGCGGCTCCGTTTATCGAGGTACACAAGAATATTGTATGCTCCGAAAACCCGGGGAAGCTTGAGCCCTGGATTAAACAAAAACACATGGAGACTTTTGGCAGTTGGTTGCGATTATATCTCATGAATGACGAGATTGTTGGAGATCAGTTGTACTTGTTGGTCGCGTCACCATCGTTGACTGTATTGAATTTCCAAGGGTACGAGATAAATGGGAATACATTTTACACGATCGCCCAAGGTCAAAAGAGCACCAACCAAAACTGTGGTGTCCGCTTTGATGCAGCAACTGACAATGGGGGAAAGGACACACATTATGGTTACATAGAGGAGATATGGTAACTTAACTGTGGACCTTCTTTTAAGGTCCCTTTATTTCGGTGTAAATGGGTCAACCTGACTGGAAAAGGTGTAAAGGTAGACCAGCTGTACGGAATGATAACAGTGGATCTCAAGAATCTTGGTTACAGAGACGAACCATTCGTCCTAGCCAATGATGTGGCTCAGGATTTCTATGTGAAGGACATGTCCTCCATACTGAAAAAAGAAAAAAAGAAACAAACGGATACATCATACGACAAGCCAAAGCGTCAAAAGCCAAAAGTAGTAACCGATTGCTGAAATGTAAACTGTCCCCCCTCCCAAAAGTACCAAAGGCTCCTCCCATGAGACCTTATGAATATACTGCAGAGGAAAATGAGGCGATCGCAAAGGGCGAACTGAATGCTTGGGTTGCTAACCTGAAGCAGCCGAAAGAGCCAGAGTTCCCCAGCACCCCAGAAGAACACGCCGCGTGCATGAAAATGGTGAAGACCCTTCACCAACCTGAGCCAAGGCTGCAATCAGACTATGACCGCTCTATTCGCAAGTCACATAAGGCAAAGAAGGAGCGATCGAAGAGTACTAGAGCAAGCGGGAAACAAGTTGCCCAGCTCGGAGAACATGAAAACCAATCGTGCCCACCGCTCAACGTGTTTTCCGATACCGGGGTGGGGTTGAGCAAAGGTGCGGCCGAGTAGCACTATGATCCGGAGTTTGTTGCAGCGTACGGCAAAGCGGCCGCTGCTCACGGCCTAACCCTTTCTCAGTACATGCTCCAGTTAGAGTTCCCCACGGCAGAAGAAAAATACAAATACCGGCACATGTATCCTCTCGTCAAACCTGAGGAGGTCAACGATCTACCAACAAAAATGCGAAGATTGCATAAGTGGTACATGCGAGCCTCAAAGGAAGGGAAAAACTAGATATATCTGGGATATAGACACGAGTATTACGGGGATGGAGATGGCGTGGTCATGACTGAATTTGACGAATTATTTCAGTTATTCAATCAAGACGCCATCGACAAAGCTATCGCTAGCGCCTATTGCATGTAAGTATTTATTTCTGTAATTAAGTCTCTAGCTAGCTCACATCGTCCATTGCATGTATAATCATACTCGATCATCACTTTATTATGCAGAATGAAGATACAACAATGCAAAAGAGGACAATTCTATGACATTGGGTTCATTGACCCATATAACATTCATAAACAAACTATCCTAAAATGGCCCGAGGACACAGAGAATAACTTGGTAAAGGCGTTAAGGTTTTGCGAGACCAAAAGGGAAATACTTTTTTCCTTACAACTACGAGTAAGTGTTACTATCTTGTACACATTCTATTTTGCATTCCTGCATGTTAAGTGTCTAATTGATGAGTTATGTGTGTAGCTTCCACTTTATTCTGCTAATCATTCAACATGATAAAGGAAGAGTACAAATCATGGACTCGTACCGTAAGCCCCTTAAGACATGAGAGAACATGCAGGAATGCATCCAGAGGTAATTTCAATCATTATGGCACTACATTAGCAACTTTCTGTTCATTTCCTGATATCAACTTATAATATATAACTCCTTTATTTATTTTATTTGCCGGGCAGGGCTTGGAAATGGTTCACCAACAAGGCGCCAGGTGAATGGGCTCCGGAGCTTACATTTCAATAAATACCGGTAAGTACTATTGTAGCTACATGCTTGTCATCTCTATGATTCTAGTTCCAATACCATTATTATGCTTGATTAATATTTTAATTGAACTATATTCTCATGAAGTGCTTGAGACGGGAAGACGACAATAATTTATGTGGGTACTACATTTGCGAGTTCATTCGCCTGACGACCCATGAAACGGGCAAACGGTATTTAGAACAACTTTAAGTAAGTAAACCATATTCATATTTTTTCTATTTCCATCATTTGTGATTTGTTTCATTCATATATATATTGACCCCTTATTTAAATTAGATCGAACGGCTGCGGCACGGTCTTCTACCAAAGGATCACGTACGAGCAGTTCAAGAGGAATTCGCGAGATTTCTAGATGTAGATGTCGTAGATCCGAAAGGAGTGTACCGTTTTTATTTATATATTTGACTAAGGACGACGAATGCGATTGTGTAATATATCTGCGACGATGTTGTGTGTAATAGTGGTTCCTAGTACCATCGAATTGAGTGCAAAACACAAAATAAAAAGTGCCAAAAATAATTAAATGAAAAAATACACAAAATCTCCTGCCGCGGCAGAGACATATCGGTCCTGTTTCGTAATACGAACCGTGACTAATGCATCTCCCCCTTGCCCATGCCACTTCCATGTGGTTCTCCTAGTAGTCCCGGTTGGTGGCGGAACCGGGACTAATTCCTTTTGGCATTAGTCCCGACTGGTTAGTCCTGGTTCGGGAACCAGGGCTGATGGCCCAACCGAACCAGGGCTAATAGCCTTTTTTATATTAGTGTATGTTCTTTACTTCACAACTACTTAGTCCAGCGATCGTACATACTTGTTAGTATTTTTTTGTTATACCTTGAACAAATATTCCTAAAGTCATTTAAATTAATGTTATTGTACTGAAAACTTGTTCCCAATGTAAAAAATCCCTTTCTTTCAAACAAGTGTTTTTGTTATTCACTTACTAAATAGTTGTTCCTATGAATTATTGGTTTTGTTCCTTACTTTGCTTCAACAATCCCACATACTTATTGTTAGTGTTTTTGCTCTAAATATCTTTCACATCTGTTCCTGAAGTCATTTACAAAATATGCCTTTTAATTCAATTATTATATGTTGAAAACTTGTTCCGAAGCTCAATGGTTTTTTTCTCAATAAAGTAGTGTTTTTTTGCAAGTAGAACTAGTTCTCTTATTTTCAATGCATTTTTTCCTTGGAACTAGTGTTTTCTATTCCCTAGTCATAATTTTTTGTTCCTTTCGTATAAATCTGAAGACCGTGGTCTCTGTTTAGTGGTTTTTGTTCCTCTCTGGTATGAAGTCTTGTTCCTATTGTTAGGAATTTTTTTGTTCCTTTTATTTCTATCGAAATCATCGTTGTTTAGAAGATTTTTTTGCTCTACTTCAAACGTTATTTCAATGCATATTTGTTCTTTCTCTACTACAAAGCATAGTGTAAGTTCATGGCTTCTTACAGATTCATTATCTTTTGCTAGGTTTCACCATATTGGTGAGGTGTGCAGATTTTCCAGAAACAATTTTTTTGTAAATGTGGGAGAAATACCGAGAAGGAAAACATAGAAGGATTCTTGCAGTGGAGTTGATTGAGCTCTTTCCAGTGTATCGAGTTTAAGATGAACTTGTTCCGAAGCTCAATGATTTTTTCTCAATAGAGTAGTGTTTTTAGGCAAGTAGAACTAGTTCTATCATTTTTAATGTATTTTTCCCTTAGAACTAGTGTTTTGATCTATTCCCTAGTATGTTTAGTGGCTTTTGTCCTCTCTGTTATGAAGTCTTGTTCCTATTGTTAGTAATTTTTTTGTTCATCTTATTTCGACCGAAATCATCCTTGTTTAGAAATTTTCTTGCTCTACTTCCTAACGTTATTTCAATGCATATTTGTTCTTCCTCTACTACAAGACATAGTGTAAGTTCATGGCTTCTTACAGATTCATAATCTTTTGCCAGGTTTCGCCATATTGGTGGGGTGTGGAGATTTTCTGGAAACATTTTTTTTGTAAATGTGGAAGAAATATCGAGAAGGAAAACATAGAAGGAGTTGATTGATCTCTTTCTAGTGTATTGAGTTTAAGATGAACTTGTTCCGAAGCTCAATGGGTTTTTTTCTCAATAGAGTAGTGTTTTTATGCAAGTTGAACTAGTTCTGTTATTTTGAATGTATTTTGTTTTCCTTAGAACTAGTGTTTTGATCTATTCCCTAGTATGTTTAGTGGCTTTTGTTCCTCTCTGTTATGAAGTCTTGTGCCTATTGTTAGGAAATATTTTTGTTCCTTTAATTTCCATTGAAATTATCCTTGTTTAGAAGTTTTCTTGCTCTACTTCAAACGTTATTTCAGTGCATATTTGTTCCTGAAATAATGATTTCGTTTTCCTCTACTACAAGACATAGCATAAGTTCATGGCTTCTTACAGATTCACTATCTTTTGCCAGGTTTCACCATATTGGTGAGCTGTGGAGATTTTCCAGAAACAATTTTTTTGTAGATGTGGAAGAAATGTCACCCGTGCAAAAGAGTGCAGTCTAGTTTCCCTACAGGAAAAAGTCCATTTTAAACCCTGAACTCGTAGAGGTCCGCCGATTTGAACCTCCAACTCCAAATCCCTGTCGTTCGAACCCTGAATTCACAAATACCAATCTAAAACGAACCCTGAGACGGTTTGCCAAACGGGGATTGGTGACATGGCAAAGGATGGACGGGATCGTTGGTTCCACGAGTGTGCATGAGTGTAGAAAAGGTTGGGCCAGCCCAGCGAGGCCCGATAGTCCACCTCGTCTCCTCCGCTTCCACCGGCTTTCCACCTTCTCTAGCGGCAACAATGGCGACAGGGGGTTGATCGAAGGTGGTTCGACGATTCTGACGCCACGACGACTCGTCGGAGACGCAGATAAGATTCTGCACCCGCGCCGCCATCGAATGTTGTATTTTCCCCTCTAATTGCGCGGTTAGGGTTAGTGTATTTGCGCACATATTTGGAGGCGATTTTGGTCAGAGTAAAGATAGGTTTTTTCTTGCGTTTTTCGTGTTCTGAAAGATAGATTGCCTTATGCTAGTGTGCATTGCGTGTTTTTGTAGTAAAAATCATGGATCCATCTGAGATACTGAATGTCAGATTTCACTACGGTGGGGAGTTCATCCGAATAGGTCCTAATCTGGATTATCTAGGAGGGGATGAAGCAATGTCAGAGATTGAGAGGGACAAGCTTTCTCTCCAGGAAGTAAAAGGATTTGCTAAAGGTCATTTACCTCTGAAGGCATCTATGAAGTTCTATTTTCATATTCCTGGAAAAGAATTAGTGGATGGCTTAGTGTTTATGGTTGATGACAGTTGGTGTGTTAGAATGGCTGATTACACATCTGTTGGTGGAGTTGCAGATGTGTACATTGAGTATCATGGGGAGGAAGACACTGCTGAGACCAGTAGTGGCAGTGATTTCGAGAATGAAATCTTTGATTTGAATGATGATGATCCACCAGATGATGTAATCAAAGCTGCTGAACCTACTAAATCAGATACAGATGTTTTAGTTCCTGATGTTGGTGGAGTGATCACCCAAATCCTTAAGAGCCCAGTGAAGAAGAAGAAGGCTAGCACTGCAAGCGAAAGAGAAAGGGCAGTTCATGTTTATTCAGATGAAGATGATTGCAGAGTCACACAACCTCTAGTGTCTCAAGTTGACAATCCAACTCATGGTGTCCAATTTCAGGAAATGCCAACTCAAGAAGATGCAGCAGCTGACAGCTCAGGGTCTGATTCAGAGACTGACGTTGAGTATGTTCCACACAGTGAAGATAGTGGAGAAGATTCAGAGGTGGTTGAGCTCAGGAGGCATGCTAAGAAGTTCAAGAAAAGGATGAGACAGTCCAAGAGCTGGATTGGAAAGGGAGCAATAGGACCAGTACCAATTGAACTCATTGCCAACATGGAGGACCAGTTAGGTGAAGAAGAGGAAGACTGGAACTATGACTCATCAGATGAGGACTACAGCTATGGAGAAGATTCAGATGGAGAGTTAGTGAAGATGAAGAGTAGATATCCAAGATTCAAGACAGATTCAGAGGTGCCTAAATTTGCATTAACCATGGTTTTTAGAAGCAAGAGCCAGTTGTGCAAGGCATTGAAGAGGTATGGGCTAGTGACTAAGAGAAGTGTCAAATTTTTTAAGTCATAAAGTGACAGAGTGAGGGCCAAGTGTGGGTGGGAAAATTGCCCATGGCTTCTATATGCAGCAAAAACATCCAGAACAAGCAGATTTCAAATAATTACATTGAATGACGAACATCATTGTGCTCAAAACAGATGTAATAAGCTTGTAACTACAAAAGTCATTGCTCAAAGGTATGAGCACTTCATTCTAGCAAACCCAATGTGGAAGATAGAGAGCATGAAGGCCACAGTTGTGCAGGACATGTTTGCAGATGTGTCCACTTCAAAGTGCAAGCATGCTAAAGCAATAGTGATGGATAGATTGATGTGTGGCATGAAAAGTGAATATACTAGGGTTTTCGATTACCAGTTAGAGCTGCTGAGGAGTAACCCTGGAAGCATAGTAGCTGTATGTTTGGATCCAGCAGAGAGGGATCAACACATTTTTCAAAGCTTCTATGTTTGCTTCAATGCAATGAAAGAAGGATTCAAGGCAGGCTATAGGAAAGTGATAGGCCTTGATGGATGTTTTTTCAAAGGGGCTGTCAAAGGAGAGCTCCTATGTGCCATTGGAAGAGATGCCAACAACTAGATGTACCCACTAGCTTGGGCAGTTGTAGAGCAAGAAACAAATGTTACATGGAAGTGGTTCATTGGTCTATTAATAAAGGATTTGAACATTAACAACAATGGAGATGAATGGGTTTTTATCTCTGATCAGCAAAAAAAAATTCATTGCAAGGACACAATGGCTGGAGGTCATGTGGAATGGAGAACATGGATTTGAAGTAAAGCATATCAATGGCAGAGGAAGGCAATACACAGTCAATCTTGATAATAAGATATGCTCTTGTGGATATTTCCAGCTGGCAGGTCTTCCATGCCATCATGCTATAAGTGCAATTTACAAGTGCAAAAAGCAAATAGATGATTTTATTCATCCATGCTACTCAGTTGAGGTTTTCAACCAGATTTATGCACATTGTTTACAACCAGTGGAAGGTGAGGAATTGTGGCCTATCTCTACAAATCCTAGGCCTGAAGCACCTGGTTATGTCAGAATGCCAGGAAGGCCAAAGAAAAATGATAGAAAAAGGAAGGATCATGAGAAGCCCAAGGGGAAGAAGATGAGCAAACATGGAACCGTTATCAAATGTTCACTATGTGGCAATGCAGGACATAACAAGTCTGGCTGCAAGGCTAATCCAGAAAGAGGAAAGAAAAAGAATGCACATCTAACTAAGCCAAGCAAAAAGAAAACTCCTAAGGTAATATTTCATCTTTGTGTTCTTCTCTGTGACTTTACATTATTGCGGTGTTTTTTATCTTTTTGTTCTTCTGAAATATTGCAGCAACCTGGAGCATCATCAGCTCAAGCATCATCAACTGCTAAGCCACCTGCTGCTAATGCATCATTAGCTCAAGCATCATCTGCTCAAACACCAGTTGGTAGAGGTAGAGGAATTGTTTCAAGCTTCAAACCACCTAGGAAAAGACCTGCACAACCTGGAGCATCTGCAGATGTTGGACAATCATCTCAAGCTCATACAGGTGGAGGAACTAGAGCAAAAAGGGGCAAAAGGGCAGTTGCTTCCTCTTTTGCAAGTTACTCCTTCTTCACTTGCTTAGGAAACTACTAGCCAAGACAAGTTGATTTCTACTTTTGTTAATGTTGCAAACTATGGCCTGTAATATTGCAAACATTATGTAGCAGATGGTTTCTCCTTTTGTGTCTGTAGCAGATGGTTTCTCCTTTTGGGTATGTAGCAGATGATTCCTATAATATCAGTGCTATTATGTGCATGTTCCAACCATGCTGCAAACTATGGCCTGTAATATCAGTGCTTTTAGTTCAGTTTCAACCATTTGTATTAGTGCCATCTCTGCATTTCTTATAATATCAGTTGAATGGGGATGAACAAACAACATTTTCATTAGATAAACCAGAGTCATTACAAGAAAACTGTCTTTTCATTACATAGATCATTAGCACTGACAGACACATACATTTGCACTCATTTCACTGCATGAACATCTTCCCTGCCACTAAACCGAACACAAGTGCAAACAGAATAAAGATGAAATTTTCATATTTAGCCTTCATTCCTGCTATTGTTGCATCTTTCTCCTTCAGTTAAACCTGCATGGCCTGGATAGTAGCTTCTGCTACTGAATCTTCTTCAGACGGAGAGGAATTTCCTAGAGCTCGCAGCCTCTAGACTTCATTTCTCAAATCTCCCAGCAAATCACTCCAGAACCGTGGCAATGGATCATCATGCCACTCCACATACCCACATCCGTGCCCATTTTGTTCAATTTTGTCCCAAAAACAACGAATCAAAAAGGGAAGAAAATTAGAGAGGACAAGATGACCAAATGTAGAGCAAATCTTACTCACCGTTGCATCCACGCACGCATAATACCTCCTGCCAGGATTCTGAGCACTCCATGAGATCCATCTTGGCGCCTTCCTGCGAGGATTGCAACGACAGAGCTTGGGCGGCTCGTACGCCATCGGGTTCTCCCGATACGGCACTGGTGCTCTTCCCTCTGCCGCACCTCTCCACCGACTGGCGGCTGCACGAAATCCAGGAGCGGAAGAACCAGAAGACCAACTCATGGTCGTGTGCCCGCCACCGGCCCCGCGCTCCGCCGCCACGCAGCCAATCCCCTTCCGTCGCTAGGATGAACCCTATTTTTTTTCCTAAATGTTTCTTCCTCTATCGCGCGCGCATGCTCTGGAGAGCCGATGTGGTTAAGTTTGCGCACCTACTTGGCCCACCACTCACATAAAACCCGGCCACGTCAGCGTTTCCTGGAGCAAACCGTCTCAGGGTTCGTTTTAGACTGGGATTTGTGAATTCAGGGTTCGAACGACGGGGATTTGGAGTTGGAGGTTTAAATCGACGGACCTCTACGAATTCAGTGTTTAAAATAGACTTTTTCTTTGCCTACGTGATTGCAAAAGAAGCGAACCGGGCAAACCTGGATGAACAAGATAGTCCCACACCCCTCTTTCTCCAAAAAAAAAAAAAAAAAAAACTGAGAGAGAATCCGACCGATTTAAATAGCGTCAACCGGCCCAAAGTGCTGCCGAGATCGATCCTTGAGCGAAGCGATAGGGTGAGCCTTAATCGCCAGGAGAGCCCAAGTTTCTCCAGCCCCGAATAAAATCCCCGAATAGAGAGGGAGCGAAACCCTAGTCCCTCCCGCTCCCCGCTCCCCGCTCCCCGCTCCCCGGGTAGAGAAGGAGGCGGCTGGCACCCTGGGTCCGTCTCGGTTGGTTGCTTCTCTCCTTTCTTCACCCCGGCCGGGACTCCAATCTCCGATTCCGATTCCGCTCTCCCCTCCTCTCTCTCTCCCAATAAAATCGAGATCCACACACCAGATCTCTTCGTCGTCGATCGATCTGATCTGAGATGATGATGATGAATAAGTTGAAGCCGGAGAACTTGGAGGCAGTCGATCTGGGATCAAGTGAGGAGGAATCCGAGGAATCTTTGAGCAGCAGCGAGAGCGAGGACGAGGAGGAGAAGGGGAAGGCGGACACTCCTCCTGCCTATGGCTACCCCGAGGACGGCGAGTGGCAACCCTTCGTCCTCATCAATAAACTAGTCTACTTCGCCGACCGCCGCAACGCCACCACCGCCACCGTCACGGCGGCAGTGGGTTCCAACCTCAAGGGCAGCATCCAGGTCACCTTCTGCCCCGTCGCCCCGCCACTCCTCTCTTACTTGACCGTCCACGCCCCCGACATGGACCAAGCCATGCTCTCCCTCAGGCCCCGAATCCTCACCACGGAGACCAACGGCGGCCTCCTCCTCCTACTTGTCACCGTCTGTCGTCATCCATACGAGGGCGTGTTGGCCAGCACCCGAGAATACTTCGTCTACGACCCCCGCGCCGCCAAGCTCGACCACCTCCCCCACCCTGGCCGCCAACACGAATTCAAATTATACACACTGGCCATCGTGCGCAAGTGCAACCAACACTGCCGACGACGCACCACCACCGCCACCCTCCCCCATGGCCATGGCCAGGGAGCAGCCTGCCAGGATCACCACCATGATGATTGCACCTACGTCGTCGCCGCACAAGCTGCTGCTGTGTTCGGAGATCCGCAAACTTCTCACCTCTGCATGTACCACTCTGATACCCGGACCTGGAGTAGTAAGCCGGTGGTGCTGTTCAATTCATATCCACCAAACTTCTTTACATCCAAGACACTCACCATAGGAGGAGACAAAGGCACCGTGGCCTGGGTCGATCTATGGCAAAGCATCATCTTCTGCGACGTCCTCGACGAAAAACCCAAGCTCCGTCACCTGACCCTGCCTGAGCCCATCATGCCCAAAAAGGCGGTGGGGCACGGCGATCCAAGGTCTGTTCGGGACGTCGCCCTCGTCGGCAACTTCATCAAGTTCGCCGACATGCACGTTCACTTCGACCGCTCCTCTAGAACCGCCTGTCGTTGGAAGGCCGCCACATGGAGCATCAGGACCGGCAGCCTCTCCCCCGAGGACTGGACCATGGATCATCGCGTTAATTCTGCGCTGATACCGCCTCAACCGTCGCTGCTGCATATGCTCAAAGCTGGTGCTGCTGCCATCAATGAGAAGAAGAAGAAGAAGAAGAAGAAGGCTGCCGACCCAACCCTGTCGACTCTCCATGTTGGCCTGCCCAACCTCAGCCTGCAGGATGATGATGCCACTGTTTACTTCCTCGCCAAGATTGACTACCGTGACAGCCGCCACACTGCATGGGTGCTTGCTATCGACATGAAGAACATGACTGTTAAGGAAGTGCACCCGATCAGCGCCAAGGGGACTCTTGGTTTAGCCATGGGCTACTTTGCAAGTAGGATCTCCGCATATCTCAAACCTGCTCTAGGTAACTGATTGTTTTCACCGCTGGCCTTTTACTCCCAGTACATGCTAAATTACCATATTAATGCTTTTTTCTTTTTCTTGGCATCATCATATCACACACATATAGTAGTCACATAGATAGTGTAAGGGTTTAGGGTGGATAGTCTGAATTCAAACAAGTATCTCAAGACAGGTCTGGGTAACACTTGGCACCGCTGGTTTGGGATGAACCTAGCGACACATTATATAGCAATGAGATGGGTGCTGGCATATGCAGCCATTACGCAAGTCAAATGCCAGCACTGTGGCGATGCTAACAGTGAAATCCTCACCAGAACAATTCACACGTCTCCTCTGACATATAGGTTTGGTCTATTTTTATTTATTTTTCACTAGTCTTTTCGCTTGGAAATGTAAAATTATATTAGCGCTAGCTGTCTATGGTTCAATTATTCTTTCCCAGACTTTTACTGATTACACGTGGAATTTGATATGCCTGATCCAAAGCAAATACTGAAAAGACCAGGGATGCAGTTGCTGAAATCCCCTAGCAAGAAGCGTAATGGAGATGACGCAATGGTGATTAATTTGGGGAAGGAGCTGGCATGAGGTTTGCATGGGAGCTGTTTGATCTGAGCATTGTGCCGGGTATCAATGGAGGGTGTAGTGGATTATCATGTTTCACTGTTAATGTCTAGTCGTTCCCTTCTTTTATATACTATCCTAAGGATCCCTCTAGACCCTGCTCAGGAGTTCTCTGTTTAATTCTTTTATTCATATCGCCTATATTGTCTCCCCGCCTATCCTATCGCTTTGTTTATTATATGAGCTGTATTAAAACTACTAGTATGTATGAACTATATTATTGTCAGCTTGTGTTTCCGTTGCTCACGGTTACCTTTTTCGTTAGCATGATAACCTGTGGAGTTGGCTGAGTATCGTTTCTCACGGTTACCTTTCGTTAGCATCATACTGACTTACAGATTTACCTTTGCCATTTTAGGGTTATGCATTAGAAACAGCCGCATTTATTTTAAATAGGGCACCATCTAAATCCATTGAAACGACACCGTATGAACCTCCAGGCGTTCGGCCACTGGTCCAGTCCATAGATAGATATTTGGGACCCTGGGGCAAGACGACAAAAAGGGGCCCTTGTTCATACACAAAGACTTCAAATATATATTCCAAATCCTCCATAAATATTCGTGCAGCATTACATTGCGCAGATGTTTGTTGTCTAGAACAAACTACATATTTCTATCGATTGGGAGAGAACTATACCATGATACTAGTCTCTACCGATTGCTTCTTTCTAGTCGCTTATCTACCTGTCTATTTCCTTTTATATATCAACAGAAAAGAAAACTTTCTAGGAGACACATCACCACACAAGTTGTATAAAAATGGCAAAACAAGGAATGAAAGCACCCGTATATGGCTCAGTCTGGATGTTGGTAGTTGGTCCGCAGCAAGAGCAAAAAGACCTCCCACTGAACAGATAGATGATGATTTGAATGATCATTTCCCCTTTCTCTTTCTCTTTCTCTTGAACAATCTCTCGAATCTAGCTAGTAACTCTGGATTTTAAGCACAAAGAAATTCCTGTGAGTACCTTGATCCGTCTGCGAGGATGGAACAAGATATACAATCTCCCAAACAATTGTTGTGAATCGGAGATCTTCTTGCGGAATGGTAGAAGTGCAGACTTTATACTCTCGGCGTGACAAGGGGAATGAACTGCGGCGTTTTTTGGGAAGTCGAGGAATCAGGGAGCGGTTGGAGGAGTCTTTTTTTTTAGCGGAAACTGGAGGAGTCAAGGTTACTTGGTCCATTTTCCGGGTTTTTTTTAGAAGTCCATTTTCCCGGTGGTGTGTCCTGCGGGCTGCAGCATGGCCTTTCAGGTTTTTTTTTGGAATTTTACTAGACTAGTGGGCCTCACCAGTAGAAGTGTCTTAGTAGTAAGAGAACTGGGTCGGCCGCCCTGACTCCTGGGGGGCTAGGGCGAGCGCCCCGTTGCCCCGTCCTATGGGCCGGTCCTGCTAGTACAGATCGGGTCTTTACGCACGTTAAAATGATCCTTCGCACACGATAAATTGAACCATCGCTAACCATAGGTATACGATGAGCCTCTACTACGCACACAGTTTTCCGGACCTTGTGCGAAGCTTGAAACGATTCGGAATCTAAAATCGTTTGCGAACATCCGAGCCTTCGCAAATCCGTTTTCATGCTAAACCATCGCCATGTTCTACTATCGCAACGTAATATGTCAATTTAGGTTATGTATTCATCTCACTTGTCACACATTTATTTAGTCCAGTTGTATGGTTATTACGAGCATTGCACGCGGTTTAGCTATAAACGTGTAGCGGATGTACACTAGTTGTACCCAAAACTCAATATTGCACGCAAATACATCAGCAGAACTGAATTTTATTTTATTGTACTTTTTCATACACTACATGTATTTCGACATAGATTCAATTAATAGCTATACAAATGAGTAAAACAGAGAGATTTAGAAATAATTTTTGGTTACGTTGTTGTCGCCATGACATGTTCTACTGGCCCAATCTTCTACACCACATCTAGTAATAGCCCATTTTATAGACCATTTTTTCAGAACCTTTAGTGTAATCTTCTGGTCACCTTTGTGATCCTCTGGTAGGACACTCTTAATGATAAAATTGTTCTAGGCAATGCTACAGAGCGTCACAACAACAATGGTTATTCTCGGTAGCTCGTGGACTGGAATACATCTTAAATGTTTCTACAAAGAAATAGGAAAATGAATCAGTGACATGCTTCAAGCAATATAGATCAATTTTGGTGCCTACGCATAGATACCTAGGTGTATCTTTAGAGGTCCTTTTGCAAGCCCAAGGAAATCAAATTTCTATGCAGTGCCACCAAAGTATCATCCATATTATAAGATAATGATTGTACACATAAGTAACCACATGAGGTTGTGACAGAAATAGATCATTCAAAACATAAGCAAGCACATAAAGATGGAAGTAATAGATCTTGCACATATAAGATCTAGCAATGGAATCCAGTAATACACAACTGATCTAGCAATTCAATCCAGATATACACAACATGTCATATAGAACTAACAATCAAATCAAGCGGGGAGGTAGTTTTGTCAATCTTGTTAAACGCAACGACAGTCATTGAATATGTATAAGATACACACCCATCGAAACACAATATCCTAATGAATCTGGCCTTGCTAACTTTGCTCATGAACATAAAACAAACACATGATCCTAAGACAATATTCTAACAGATCGGGCATTGCTAACCATGCTTAACGATAGATCAGGCATTGGTAAGAACGAATACATCTAGGGAGGTGAGAACGGTGTAGCTAGTTGGTGAGGACAAGCCGGCTTGACCGGCGTCATCGCCGGCGAAGAAGCCATCGTTGAGGTCATATGCATTCTAGTGCGGTAAGGTTTCGTTGGATGCGGTTCCTCCTCGTCCTTATCGTAAAAAAGGGGTGATGATTGTCGACTAATGAGATTGGATGCGGTCTCTGCAGGTCCTTATCCTTATATATAGGAAAAATAGTAGAATTTGCTTCTATCGGGCCCTATTGGGCCCAAACAAGACACACGGTTATAGGTGGGTGAACCGTCTGTGAAGATGAAATATAAAAGACGCTTTGAACTTGTATAATCATGCACGTTGCACATAGGTCGTGCACACCACACAAACTCAATCTCATTGTCTTCTTACCATCACACACGGTTTTACATATAAGAAACGTTTGTGATATGGTACTTGCAGATCAGTTCATAATATTTGGCTAGAAGGGCATGAACCAGTTGCAACACCCCGTCCACTTGGCCCCGGGGGTGTCACTCCTGGGAGCTTAATAGGATATCTAGACTGGCCCTACATACGAACACTAAAGGAAATATGCCCTGAGAGGCAATAATAAAGTTGTTATTATATATTCCTTATATATGATAGATGTTTATTTTGCATGCTAAAATTGTATTGATCGAAAACATCAATACATGTGTGTTTAATAATAAAAAAGGGTTCCTAGTTATGCATCTCTTATAGACTAGCTTGTTGATTAACAAGATGATCAAGGTTTTCTGATCATGGATATTGAATGTTGTTAATAACAAGGTCACAACATTTGTGAAATGATGTGATGAACATTCATCTGAAGTATAGCATTACGATCAAGTCATTATGTTTATATTTCTATAACATCATACGAAGTAATCTTTATCCTTAGACCATGAGATCATGTTAATTGCTAACACCTGAAGAGTATCTTGATAACATCAAACGTCACACCATAACATGGTGACTATAAAGATGGGTTCAGTGCTACGAAGGTGTTATGTTAAGGCTCATGGATCAAGAGTGGAATTTGTCAATCCCGATGATGGATAGATATACTCTGGGCCCTCTCGGTGATATCACATTAAGATAGCTTGCAAGCAAGTGATGTGATCACTAGAATGTTATATCACGGGAACGAGAAAAGAGTGCATGTCGGTAACGAGATAAAACTAGGTATTTAGATACCGATGATCGAATCTCGGACATGTATTATATCATGAGACAAAGGGATTAAATTACAAGCGTTAAAGGTTCTCGCGATCACAAAAGTCATCGTTGAATATGTAGGAGCCAGTATGGATCTCCAGGTCCCACTTCCGATTATTGATCTGAAAGGAGTCTCAATCATGTCTGCATTATTCGCGAACCGTAGGGTGACACACTTAAGAGTTACCGGACACCATTTTGGAGCACATATGTTTCAGACGAAAGAATTGCAAAGCGCAGGAATTGTTTCAATAGAAACCGGAAATTGTTTCGGGTGAAATTGCAGAAAGTGGTTCTACATGTGATATTGAAATGTTGCAAGGGGTTATATGTGAATGTTTGTTAATTAAAGTAATTAACAAAATTCTGAATAAATTTAATAAAAGAGTTTTATTAAATGAGAGAGCATTAAACTTGGAGAATTTTAATGCATTTAAAGTGGGGACTTTAAAAGGGAATATGAAGAGGCATTTTAATGTGGAGGGGTTACCACCACATGAATGGAGGAGGTGAAGAGGCACCCCCATGCGCCGGCCATGGGGAGGGGCACCCCCCTCCTCCTATAAAAGGCCACCCTCTTCCTCCTTCTTCCTTACACCTCCTTGTGAAGGATCTCTCTCCCCCTCTAAAATTATTCCCCCATGGTCTCGGATTAGCGAGATACATGTTCCCGGTGGCATTTCGTCTGGAAGGCGTTGCTGCTTCCGCTGGATCGCTGGAGCGAGGAGGTGGAGGTTGTCTGGTGGCTTGAACGTGTGTGCGAGTACGGATGCGCTGCTGAGTTGCGGCGCTCGGACTTCCTCACGATCTTGAGATCGGCAAGTGTACGACTACATCAACCACGAGTTCCTACTCGTTAACAAAACTCGTTGTCTTCGAGGGTAAGTTCTCGATGGATGTATGTCCACCCGTTGCTTTGTACCTAGTAGATAGATCTTGGCGTGTAGTTCTCATCATAGGAAATTTTTTGTTTTCTATGCTGCGGACCCAACAGTGGTATCAGAGCCAGGTCTATGCGTAGGTGCTTTGCACGGGTAGTACACATATGTTTATATGTGGGCGATGATGATCATGTTATTGCATCTTCTATGTATTTTGGATATTGGTGGCATAGTGGGATGAAGCGGCCCGGACCAACCTTACATGTCATCGTACATGAGACCGGTTCCACGATTGACATGCAACTTGTTTTGCATAAGTGGCTGGCGGGTGTCTGTCTCTCCTACTATAGTCAATATCTGATTTACAACGAGTTGCTAATAACTTGGTTATCCTCGTTGTGGTTCATGTTCGTAGGTAAGAGCGGTTCTATCTTCGAAAGCCCTAAGCCACGTAAAACTTGCAATTGATAAATTAGAGGAGTCTAGTTTAGATCGTTGCTGGGCTAGTGTATTGATATGGTATTGTTGTAAGTAGATGTATGATAGATACTCTTACAACTCACTCAACGTGTAAGTTCCATAGACCTTGGCCTTACACACAAAGGAATGATAGAGATCATACCACGATGCAAATGATAGAGATCAAATGCATGGACCATATCATCTCACTTTACACATTAGATGTTAGCATCTTATACTGCTAGTTTGGCGCTTTCTGTAGCATTGTAATATGATCCCTCATTTAGATATCAAGATAAAAATGTGTTCTTCCTTAAGTATGCACCGTTCTGTGGATCGTGTTTCGAGACATCACGTGATGATCGGGTGTACTCGAATCTATGCTTTCATAGGAACGGGTGTAAGACAGTTTTACACACGCGAATACTAAGGTTCTTACTTAGCGAGCCTAGCATGTACAGACATGGCCTCGAAACACGGACCGAAAGGTTAAGCATGAGTCATATAGTTGATATGATGCCCATATAGATGCTCGCCTTTGAAGCTACATCAACTCACGTGATGATCGGACTTGGTGTAGTGGATTTGGTTCATGTAGTCACCAAAAGGACACGAGGGATGTCGTTTTTGAGTGGGAGTTCATTAGTAATTTGGATTAGTTGAACTCACTCTATCATAAACTTAGTCTAAATAAACTTTACAAATTCTGTTGTAGATGGCACCACCTGCTTTTAATTTCAATGTGTTCATGGAGAAAGATAACCTTGCTGTGAATGGTAGCAACTTCACCAACTGGGCTATGAATTTGAGGATTCTCCTCACTGATGCACAAAAGCAATATGTGCTAGATGCGCCGCTAGGCCCCCCACCAGCTCTTGATGCCCCTGACGAGGAAAAGAATGTCTATGTGACTCGTCAGGAGGACCACAACTTAGTTCATTGCGGCATACTGTATGGGCTAGAGCCAGAACTTCGAAAGCGTTTTGAAAACGGCAATGCCTTTGATACCGTGGCAGAATTGAAAATGATTTTCGATACCCATGCTGCCGTAGAGAGTTATAATGCTTCTGAAAAGTTCTTTAGCTGCATGATGGAGGAGAACAGCTCCATTAGTGAGCATGTACTCAAAATGTCTGGGTACGTCGATAAGCTTGTGTCCTTGGGAATAACGATTCCCATTGACTTAGGCATGCATCATGTTCTCCAATCTCTGCCACCTAGCTACAAGAGCTTCGTGATGAACTATAATATGCAGGGCATGAAGAAGTCTCTTCACGAGCTTCTGTCAATGCTTAAGACTGTAGAAGTGGAGATTAGGAAAGAACATCAAGTGTTGATGATCAATAGGACCACCGGTTTTAAGAAGGACAAGAAAGGCAAGAACAAGGGAAAGAAGGGTGGCAAATCTGTTGCCACACCTGAAAAGAAACCCCGAGCTGGCCCTAAGTCTGACACCGAGTGTTACTATTGCAAGGGGACTGGCCATTGGAAGCGCAATTTCCCCAAGTATTTGCCGGACAAGAAGTACGGCAAGGCAAACAAAGGTATATGTGATATACATGTTATTGATGTGTACTTGACTAGTACTCGCAGTAGCACCTGGGTATTTGATACGGGATCGGTTGCTAATACATGTAACTTGGTTTAGGGGCTGCGGAACAAGCGAAAACTAGCAAGGGATGAGGTCAGGATGCGGGTCGGCAATGGATCAAGAGCTGATGTGATCGCCGTCAGGATGCTACCTCTCCATATGCCATCGGGATTAGTTATAAACCTGAATAATTGTTATTTGGTGCCTGCACTGAGCATGAACATTGTATCCGGATCGTGTTTGATGCAAAGTGGTTATTCCTTTAAATCTGAAAACAATGGTTGTTCGATTTATAAGAATGATATCTTTTATGGTCATGCACCTATGTTGAATGGTTTATTTCTGTTGGATCTCGATAGTAATATTACACATATTCATAATGTTAATGCTAAAAAGATTAAACTTGATAATGATATATCTGTGTATATGTGGCACTGCCGTCTAGGTCATATTGGCGTTAAACGCATGAAGAAACTCCATTCTGATGGACTTTTGGAATCACTTGATTTTGAATCATTTGATACATGTGAGCCATGCCTTATGGGCAAGATGACTAGAACGCCGTTTTCCGGTTCAATGGAACGGGCGACAGATCTATTGGAAATCATACATACTGATGTATGTGGACCAATGAGTGTGTCGGCGCGAGGTGGATATCGTTATTTTGTTAGGTTCACGGATGATTTGAGTAGATATGGGTATATCTATTTGATGAAACACAAGTCTGAAACATTTGAAAAGTTCAAGGAATTTCAGAATGAAGTGGAAAATCATCGTAATAGAAAGATCAAATTTCTTCGGTCTGACCGTGGAGGTGAGTATCTAAGTTACGAGTTTAGCACACACATGAAAGAGTATGGAATAGTTTCACAAGTCACGCTTGCCGGAACACCACAACATAATGGTGTGTCGGAATGTCGTAATCGTACTTGATTGGATATGGTTCGATCTACGATGTCTCTGACTGATGATACATTGCAAATGTATCTATAATTTTTGATGTTCCATGCTTGGCTTTATCCACTTTCTTGTGTTTTGTTCCAACTTTGGAGTACTTTTCATATGATTTCTTGGACTAACCTATTAACAAGAGCCACAGTGCCAGCTGCCTGTTTTCTGCTGTTTTTGGTTCCAGGAAAGTCAGAAAATGAATATTCTTGGAATTGGACAGGACAAAAGCCAAAGTGTCTATTTTTCCGGAAGGGATCAAGTGCCAGAATACGAGACAGAGAGGGGCCAGGGGCTGGCCACACCACCTGGCCGCGCGGCCAGGCCTGGCCCGCGCCAGGGGATGGTCTGGCCGACCCCAGCACCCCCTCGGCCTCTCCTTCCGCCTATAAGTTGCCCTCGGGATGAAAACCCTAGGTACCCGATCAAAAATCTACGAAAGAGTCTATAGCCGTCGTCATCTCCATCCTTAAATCGAGAGGGATCTGAAGCTCTTCCCGGTACCCTGCCGGAGAGGGGAATTCACCCTGGAGGCCTTCTTCATCACCATGCAAGCTTCTGGTGTGATGCGTGAGTAGTTCATCCTTGGACTACGGATCCATGTAGTAGCTAGATGGATGGTTTCTCCTCCTTTGTGCTTTCATGTTTAGATCTTGTGAGCTCCGTACATGATCAAGATCATCTATTTGGAATCCATACATGTTGTGTTTGCGGGGATCCGATGGATATTGAGATGCTATTTCAGATTGATTATTGATTCTATCATGTCTTTGTTATTTGTGGTCTTGCATGCTTTCCGTTGTTAGTAGCTATCTTGGCCAAGTAGATGCTAGCAACTCCAAGAGTTAGTATTTATGCTCGATAGTGGGTTCATTCCTCTGGTAATCTGGGGAAGTGACAGAAATCTCTAAGGTACTAGATGTGTTGTTGCTACTAGGGAGAAAACAACACTACTTTATTCATAGAACAATCGTATTGTTTACCTTACACGCAGTTCGTAAAGCAATAATCTGTTGCTTGCAACTTAATACTGGAGGGGGTTCGGATGATAACCTGAAGGTGGATTATTAGTCATAGATGCAGTTGGATGGCGGTCTATGTATTATGTTGTATTACCCGATCAAGTCTCAAAGGAGTCAAGATGATTAGTATATGCATGTATTGCTTTCTCGGTGTTTGTCAGTTGCCCCGCTGTAATTTGTTCACCGAGCATGTTATCTATCTAAGGAGAGCCACCTCTAGTGAACTATGGATCCCGATCCTTGTCTTTTATATTCAATCTATAATCTTTTACTGCTTTGTGTTTACTTTCTAAAAACTTTTACTTCTTTCCATTCGATATGTTTAATACTTTGTTTTCTGCAAAACACGGTGAGATTGACAACCTCATCGCAAGTTGGGGACAAAGTTCTGTGGTTGTGTTGTGCAGGTCTCCACGTTGCTACTAGCACCGGTAGTGCGCCCTGCCAAAGCTCAGCTAGTAATACCTTTGGGGTGTTTCCTTGCTCCTACTGGTTCGATTAAACCTTGGTTTCATAACTGAGGGGAACTTGTTGTTGTGCTCATCATACCTTCCTCTTGGGGTTCCCAACGAGCTCTACATCAACCACGAGCCATCAACACTTTTCTGGGCACCGTGCATTGAGCCATCAACTGACTTGCCACTGTCATTTTGGGGTTATGCACTGGAAACAGCTGCATTCACTTTAAATCGGGCACCATCTAAATCCGTTGAAACGACACCGTATGAATTGTGGTTTGGAAACAAACCTAAGTTGTCATTTCTTAAAGTTTGGGAATGTGATGTTTATGTGAAGAAACTTCAACCGGATAAACTCGAACCCAAAGCGGAAAAATGCGTCTTCATAGGATACCCAAAGGAAACGATTGGGTATACCTTCTATCATAGATCCGAGGGCAAGGTTTTTATTGCCAAGAATGGATCCTTTCTTGAGAAGGAGTTTCTCGCGAAAGGTGTGAGTAGTCGGAAGGTAGAACTCGAAGAGGTTATTGAACCTTCTCTTCATGAAATGGCGGGTAGCACAACACCAGAAATTGTTTCGGAGTTGACTTCACCTAATGAAGAGAGAGCTAATGATATTGATCATGAAGATCCGAAAGAGGACACTACCGAACCTCGCAGGTCAAGTAGGACACGTGCAGCTCCTGAACTGTACGGCAATCCTGTTGTGAATTTCATGGTTGATGAAATAGATGACCCTGCGACGTATGAAGAAGCGATGATGAGCCCGGATTCCAACAAATGGCTAGAAGCCATGAAATCCGAGATGGAATCCATGTACGAGAACCAAGTTTGGACCTTGCTGGACTTACCTCACGATAGAAAGGCCGTTGAGAATAAATGGATTTTCAAAAGAAAAACTAATGCTGATGGTAATGTGACCATCTATAAGGCTCGACTTGTCGCAAAGGGGTTTCGACAAATTCAAGGAGTTGACTACGATGAGACATTATCTCCCGTAGCGATGCTTAAGTCGGTTAGGATTATGTTAGCAATTGCTGCATATTTCGATTATGAAATATGGCAGATGGATGTCAAAACTGCGTTCCTCAATGGTAATATTTAAGAAGAGTTGTATATGATACAACCTAAGGGCTTTGTCGATCCTAAGGATACTAATAAGGTATGCAAACTTCAGCTATCCATCTATGGACTGAAGCAAGCATCCCGGAGTTGGAATCTCCGCTTTGATGAGGTGATCAAAGAGTTTGGATTTGTCCAAACTTATGGAGAGGCTTGTATTTACAAGAAACTGAGTGGGAGCAATGTGGCATTTCTGATATTATATGTGGATGACATATTATCGATTGGAAATGATATAGATCTTTTAAATAGTGTTAAAAGTTATCTAAACAACAAATTTTCGATGAAAGACCTTGGTGAAGCGTCATATATATTAGGCATTAAAATCTATAGAGATAGAACAAGGCGCCTAATTGGGCTATCGCAGAGTACATACCTTGATAAGATATTAAAGAAGTTTAATATGGACGGAAGTAAGAAGGGGTTATTACCTATGTTGCAAGGCAAGACATTGAGCAAGACTCAAAGTCCGGCTACGGCGAAAGAAAGAGAGATAATGGATAAGATCCCCTATGCCTCGGCCATAGGCTCTATTATGTATGCCATGCTATGTACAAGACCAGATGTGGCATATGCTATTAGTTTGACTAGTAGGTACCAATCTGATCTAGGTTCAGAACACTTGGTAGCGGTCAAGAACATCCTCAAGTACTTGAGAAGAACTAGGGATATGTTTCTTATATATGGAGGTGAAGAAGAGCTAGTCGCTAAGTGTTATGTTGATGCTAGCTTTGACACCGATCCGGATGACTCTAAGTCTCAATCCAGATACGTATTTCTCTTGAACGGAGCAACAGTTAGTTGGAGGAGTTCCAAACAACCTGTGGTGGCTGGATCAACGACGGAGGCGGAATATGTTGCTGCTTCAGAAGCGGCGCAAGAAGTGGTTTGGATGAAAGAGTTCATTACGGAACTAGGTGTGGTTCCTAGTGCATTGGACCCGATGGTGATCTATTGTGACAACAATGGAGCCATAGCTAACGCAAAGGAACCGAGGTCTCACAAGAATTCCAAGCATATTAAGCGTCGGTTTCACTCCATCCGCGAGCATGTCAAGGATGGAGATATAAAGATTTGTAAAGTACACACAGACCTAAATGTAGCTGATCCGTTGACTAAAGCTCTCCCTAGGGCAAAACATGATCAACACCAGAACTCCATGGGTGTTAAATTTATCACTATGTGAACTAGATTATTGTCTCTAGTGCAAGTGGGAGACTGAAGGAAATATGCCCTGAGAGGCAATAATAAAGTTGTTATTATGTATTCCTTATATATGATAGATGTTTATTTTGCATGCTAGAATTGTATTGATCGGAAACATCAATACATGTGTGTTTAATAAACAAAAAGGGTTCCTAGTTATGCCTCTCTTATAGACTAGCTTGTTGATTAACAAGATGATCAAGGTTTCCTGATCATGGACATTGGATGTTGTTAATAACAAGGTCACAGCATTTGTGAAATGATGTGATGGACATTCATCCGAAGTATAGCATTACGATCAAATCATTATGTTTATATTGCTATAACATCATATGAAGTAATCTTTATCCTTAGACCACGAGATCATGTTAATTGCTAACACCTGAAGAGTATCTTGATAACATCAAACGTCACACCGTAACAGGGTGACTATTGGGTTCAGTGCTACGAAGGTGTTATGTTGAGGCTCATGGATCAAGAGTGGAATTTTTCAATCCCGATGACGGATAGATATACTCTGGGCCCTCTCGGTGATATCACATTAAGATAGCTTGCAAGCAAGTGATGTGATCACTAGAATGTTATATCAGGGGAACGAGAAAAGACTGCATGTCGGTAACGAGATAAAACTAGGTATTTAGATACCGATGATCGAATCTCGGACATGTATTATATCATGAGACAAAGGGATTAAATTACAAGCGTTAAAGGTTCTCGCGATCACAGAAGTCATCGTTGAATATGTAGGAGTCAGTATGGATCTCCAGGTCCCGCTTCTGATTATTGATCTGAGAGGAGTCTCAATCATGTCTGCATTATTCGCGAACCGTAGGGTGACACACTTAAGAGTTACCGGACACCATTTTGGAGCACATATGTTTTAGACAAAAGAATTGCAAAGCACAGGAATTGTTTCAATAGAAACCGGAAATTGTTTCGGGTGAAATTGCAGAAAGTGGTTCTGCATGTGATATTGAAATATTGCAAGGGGTTATATGTGAATGTTTGTTAATTAAAGTAATTAACAAAAATTCTGAATAAATTTAATAAAAGAGTTTTATTAAATGAGAGAGCATTAAACTTGGAGAATTTTAATGCATTTAAAGTGGGGACTTTAAAAGGGAATGTGAAGAGGCATTTTAATGTGGAGGGGTTACCACCACATGAATGGAGGAGGTGAAGAGGCACCTCCCCCATGCGCCGACCATGGGGAGGGGCACCTCCTCCTCCTATAAAAGGCCACCCTCTTTCTCCTTCTTCCTTACACCTCCTTGTGAAGGATCTCTCTCCCCCTCTAGAATTATTCCCCCATGGTCTCGGATTAGCGAGATACATGTTCCCGGTGGCATTTCGTCTGGAAGGAGTTGCTGCTTCCGCTGGATCGCTGGAGCAAGGAGGTGGAGGTTGTCTGGTGGCTTGAACGTGTGTGCGAGTACGGATGCGCTGCTGAGTTGCGGCGCTCGGACTTCCTCACGATCTTGAGATCGGCAAGTGTACGACTACATCAACCATGAGTTCCTACTCGTTAACAAAACTCGTTGTCTTCGAGGGTAAGTTCTCGATGGATGTATGTCCACCCGTTGCTTTGTACCTAGTAGATAGATCTTGGCGTGTAGTTCTCATCGTAGGAAATTTTTTGTTTTCTATGCTGCGGACCCAACAGTGGTATTAGAGCCAGGTCTATGCGTAGGTGCTTTGCATGGGTAGTACACATATGTTTATATGTGGGCGATGATGATCATGTTATTGCATCTTCTATGTATTTTGGATATTGGTGGCATAGTGGGATGAAGCGGCCCGGACCAACCTTACATGTCATCGTACATGAGACCGGTTCCACGATTGACATGCAACTTGTTTTGCATAAGTGGCTGGCGGGTGTCTGTCTCTCCTACTATAGTCAATATCTGATTTACAACGAGTTGCTAATAACTTGGTTATCCTCGTTGTGGTTCATGTTCGTAGGTAAGAACGGTTCTATCTTCGAAAGCCCTAAGCCACGTAAAACTTGCAATTGATAAATTAGAGGCGTCTAGTTTAGATCGTTGCTGGGCTAGTGTATTGATATGGTATTGTTGTAAGTAGATGTATGATAGATACTCTTACAACTCACTCAACGTGTAAGTTCCATAGACCTTGGCCTTACACACAAAGGAATGATAGAGATCATACCACGATGCAAATGATAGAGATCAAATGCATGGACCATATCATCTCACTTTACACATTAGATGTTAGCATCTTATACTGCTAGTTTGGTGCTTTCTGTAGCATTGTAAGATGATCCCTCATTTAGATATCAAGATAAAAATGTGTTCTTCCTTAAGTATGCACCGTTCTGTGGATCGTGTTTTGAGACATCACATGATGATCGGGTGTACTCGAATCTACGCTTTCATAGGAACGGGTGTAAGACAGTTTTACACACGAATACTAAGGTTCTTACTTGGTGAGCCTAGCATGTACAGACATGGCCTCGGAACACGGACCGAAAGGTTAAGCATGAGTCATATAGTTGATATGATGCCCATATAGATGCTCGCCTTTGAAGCTACATCAACTCACGTGATGATCGGACTTGGTGTAGTGGATTTGGTTCATGTAATCACCAAAAGGACACGAGGGATGTCGTTTTTGAGTGGGAGTTCATTAGTAATTTGGATTAGTTGAACTCACTCTATCATAAACTTAGTCTAAATAAACTTTACAAACTTTACAAATTCTCCAAAACCTGATGCCTCCTCATCATCGGAGCCTCCTCTGACCTCCTGAGAGCCTAAAGCCTGACGTCATCGGCGAAAGGATTGCTAGTTCCCAACGACATGCCCAATTGCTAGGCGGCCTTACGCTTTGCCGCGATGGCCATCCATATCGCCGCAATCTTGTCGAACATGTGGTCGGGAAACTACGGACATGTTGCTACGTGTTCAGCCATCTTCTTACCATTGTTCTTGGTGTGCAGCCATGCACACACCCAGGAGTCGCAGAGTGTCTCGAAGGAATCCTCCATGGCCCGGCCGATTCACCGCTTCTTCCTCATGCTGTGTCGACACGATGGAGTCCTCGACCACCATGTGCACTTGCAAGTCCTCCGCCTGCCACCCGTCTAGCTCATCCGCCTCTGCACCATGCCCCCTCCTCTCCTAGCGCATGCCCCTCCTCTGAATCGAACCCCGTGAGGTCAATCACGCTTCCCCCAACAATATTCTATGAGGAATGCCCCTCCTCGCCATCCGACGGCGCGAGGTCAATGTTCCCAAGAGTGGATTCGCAGGGAGGCATGGTATCAATGCGAGAGGCTATCGGTGGGAAGATTACATGAGACATTTTATACGAGGGGAAACGATGCAAGCAATTTGAGACTTCACATTTCGAACAAAAACAGTAAAGCGGGAAAAAATGGAATGATCTAATTATTCACAAACGATTCTAACAAAGAAAACATTTGCGATATTCATCATAAACCGTATGTGATCGAGGACATCCCAAACAATTTTTCCATAGATCACTGTTGACGATAGGAAAACATCGCAAACGGTTTATGACATTGAACCGTGTGTCGAATTATACATGGAAAGTAGTCTACTTCTCGTACTTGTAGTTGGATTTAGAGGCTTTGGCTTTGGTGGCGTCCTCATCGTCCTCTAAATTGACTTTGTAGTCATCGTCCGCGTGCGGAGGTCCAGCCGAAATACGAGGGGGAGCCTCCGTCATTGTCTGGTGGAGGGATGGGGTGCTCTTCCTCCCCAATCTCTGGAGCTTTCTCCTCCTTCACCTCAGGAGAGTACCTCTCATCACCATGGTGCTTTGTCAGTGGGCCCTGCCAGATGCAAGAAAATAGCGATCTTCTTGCTGCGAGGAATATCGAACTGGCTATCATAGAGCTGGTTGATGTCTATGCACTTCTATTCTTGTAGACAGTTGTTGGGCCTCCAAGTGCAGAGGTTTGTAGAACAGCAGCAAGTTTCCCTTAAGTGGATTACCCAAGGTTTATCGAACTCAGGGAGGAAGTGGTCAAAGGTATCCCTCTCAAGCAACCCTGCAATCAAGATACAAGAAGTCTCTTGTGTCCCCAACACACACAATACACTTGTCAGGTGTATAGGTGCACTAGTTCGGCGAAGAGATAGTGAAATACAAGTGGTATGGATAATTATAAGTGGTAACGGTGCCAGAAAAGAGCTAGACGGGTAGGAAGAGACTAAAGGCAATCTGAAATAAAGATGGAAGCAAGAAAACATGTACTAGATCTAGTTGCAAACGATGTTTCAATGCTTAGAAACAAGGCCTAGGGATCATACTTTCACTAGTGAACACTCTCATATAAATATCTTCTCTTCATGATACTACTCTGAACTACTCTCCGGTTGGACACTCTAATCCATGGTAGAGCTATAACAGCACTCCTTAAAGTCCGCTTTCCCCATCTAGATAACCCCACACTGTCACCTTGAGCGCTAGATGGTTCCAACAAACACCACAATTTCATAAAGACATCCAACTCCAAATATAACTCATAACAAGTATTTGTAATCTCTAGCCTAAGTGCCACCATGGTGTGCACGCTATCGCTTTCACACACATGGGAAGAGCTAGAGATCTATTAAAGCACTTGAGTAGCAAGGTAGATCTACTTTATTACAAAGCTCATGATCACAATATGATCATGCATAGAGAGAGATGAACACATAGCTACCGGTAGAACCCTTAGCCTTAAGGAAAAACTACTCCCTCATCATCATGGGAATCAGAAACGGCGATGGAGATGGTGGTGGAGATCAATGGTGATGGCTCCGGGGGCACTTCCCCATCCCGACAGGGTGCTGAAACAGAGACTTTCTATCCTTCGAATCTCCCCTTTGGTGGCGGCGGCGCTGCGGAACTTTTCGTGGCTGGAGGCTGGATTCTTTAGGGTTTCTGCATCGGAGGCTTCTTATAGGCGAAAGGGCGATGTCAGAGGGTGGACCAAGGGCCCACACCACCTGGTGGCGCGACCAGGGGGACCCGCGCCACCCTATGGTGTGGCCAGCCCCTGGCCCTCTTCCGTATCATCTTTTGGCTCCGTGTTCCCCTCGGTGAAATATTGACATTGGCTTTTGTTCCGTCCAATTCCGAGAATATTCATTTTCTGGCTTTTTTGGAACCAAAAATAGAAGAAAACAGGCAACTGGCACTGTGGCATCTTGTTAATAGGTTAGTTCCAGAAAATGTATAAAAGCACTCCAAAGTGTGGACAAAACATAAGAAAGTAGATATAAAACAAGCATGGAACATCAAAAATTATAGATACATTAGCAACATATCAACACCCCCAAGCTTAACTCCTACTCGTCCTTGAGTAGGTAAGTGATACAAAGAAAAGAATAATTTTTGAGGTGACATGCACCATGACAATCTTGATCAAGGCATTTATAAAACATTGATAGCTGGGATCATAGTACTTTAGCATAGCATGAAAGATATAGTTCTAACAATAAGACATAGAAACTATGTCATAACATGAAAAGGTACAAACAAAAGATTCATGAATAATAATGCTTTGAAAGACGTTTGTTTGTTTCACATAAAGAAAACATAATGAGAATGGTATTCAGCTTGTCCCTCATAGTGTAGCAAAACATAAATGCATAGGACACCTTCAAAGTTCATAAGGGTGACTAGATACAAATAGTTTAAGAACAAGCAATATCAAAGTTATGCATCAATCAACAAGTCTTGGGACAATGCACATTAAACTAAGAATGGACACTATGCTGTCTTAATAGGTGCATAAAGATAGAAGATGGAGACTCAACATAAAAGTAAAAGAAAGGCCTTCATAGAAGGAAGCAGGGATTCAAGTCTCATAAAGAGCTTCCAAAAATTATGGTACTTATTAGCTTTCAACTCTCATTGCCCCTATCATAAGCATCTTGAAGTGATTAAGATTAAAGTGAACAAACTATGGAGTATATGCTTGACAAAGTATAAGTTGGCAATCTCACGTCCCTTGAATACGAGGGCCGCTCCTCATGCTACTCAAGTTTAGTTACCGGTAAGTTCTTGTCATAGTAAGTACATGTGTATCATAGAGAACCGCCAACGGGGTACCCCTTGCACATGATACAGGAGCTATCCCATAATCAAAATGACAGGGCAAGCATACAATGAGCATCTTAGCAATCTTCTTATTTACCATGGGAAAATGGTGCTTTTTTTCTCTCTTACCTCTTTTCTCATCTTTTTCTCAATCTCTATCTCTTTTTTTATAAGAAGAATGCTTCATAGATTGCTCACTATGGTGATGCTACAAGTTTCCACCATGATTAGGCATGGCTTAGGCTAGCAGTCCAGGCGTTTCTTTAACACACATTAATAAATCCATGGACTTACAAGCTCCCCTTTCGTTTCACACCGACGACATCGATAAACAAAAGAGCATGATATCAACTGGGTACAATGTACAAGTGCAATGTTGAAAGCGTTCCCCATGACAGCATGGTTTTGCTAATCCCAACGTATAAGTACAAGCATATACAACATAGATGACACAAATGGTTCAAGTTTATTAACTGCAATAAAAGTAAAGTGTGCCATCAAGTTCGTGAGAGCTTTAATCACTAATTTTCACATAACAAGTTTAATTCAAAAGGTAAATAAAACATGAATATACTTGAAATAGCAAATGCTAATAGGTAGGTATGGTGGACTCTTTGGAATAACTTGGTTTTATTTGGAGTTGGATGCATGAGTGGAACTCATACTTGGTATGGAGGCTAGCAAAAGACTGGGAGCGACCAACTAAGAGAGCAATGGCCATAATCATGCAAAGCAACAAAACATTATTAATTAAAGCATAAAGTGATATTACAAGTTGAAAACTAAATGATCATAGAGGCTAAGGTGACTTGGTGTAGTCTTAACATGGTGTGAGCGTGCGCCAAGTCAACCCAAATAAAGCATTAAAGGAGAATACCACAATATTATGCTTTAATATGCTAAAACAACGCATGATTCTTTCAAGGCACATTAAGCAATCTCAATTGTTTATAACATGTCATGCTACAATAAAAATCACTAAGCATAAAGCCAAAACAATATCAAGCATGACATAATAAAGCATAGGCCACTGTCAAAAACAAGCTCCTTTTACCACTTAAGCATCAACTTTTCCTACTCTTTTCCAATCCAAACCAATCTTATTTGAAAACTAATGCATGAATGAGGAGGTCCAACCAATTTATTTCAGCAAACTAAGCAAACCAAGCAAACGAAAATCAAAAATGAAAACAAAGACGCTCCAAGAACAACACAGCTGTGCATGAAACAATAAAAATGAAGTGTTTGGAAGAAACCTGAGATTTTTATTGAGATGCCTTGGGCATCCCCAAGCTTTGATGCTTGTACTTCTTGGATATTTCTTGGGGTGACATGGGGTGGCATCCCCAAGCTTGAGCTTTAGTCCATTATTCATCTCATTACATCATTCTTTCCTTACACCTAAATTTTTTTCCTTCATACAAATCTTCACACAATCTTCATTAGCAACATTAGTGTACTCAAGATAATAAGTCTTTTGGTTCAGTTACAACACAAGTAAAACTTCTATTAAAACAAAAGCTATTGTAGCACTTCCCTCAAAAAGCTCAATTCCCCAAAAATAACCCAAAAAGGAATCAACAAGAAGCAAATACAAATAATGAGAGAAATCTGTCAAAACAGACCAGCAGGTAAAAATCAATTTTTTCGAAGACCTTCTGTTGATCAAATCGAAAAGTGTTGAACTAACGAAAGTTGTATAACAACCTGGGGCAGAAGCACAAAAAAATCACAGCTCAAACCGATGTACAGAGATTTTACACGAATTTTTACAGCGAAGCACAAAAATCTGTCTCGGGACAACAACTTTCCCAAGCATTACTTCTCTCTCATTAGAGGTTACTCTTGGCACAAAAAGCAAATAAAAAGGATAAGGTGAGGTTATTACTGAAGCAATAACTTCCAAGACTCAACTAAAACTTTTAGGTTATCTCCTAATAAGTACTTTTCTTTAATGTCTTTAAGTTAGGCATGGTAGTTTGAGAAGATGCTCACATAAGAAATATGAATTGAAGTAAAAGAGAGCATCAAGAAGCAAATTCAAAGCACATTTAAGTATAAACCACTTCCTATGCATAGGAATCTTGTAAAGAAACAAGTCATGAAAGCACAAAGCAACAAGCATAGTAAAGCAAAACAAGTGCAACTTCAAGACTTTCAACATAAAGAGGGGAAACTTAATATTATTGAGATGCATAAAGCCATGTTTCCCTCTCTCATAATAACTTCCAGTAGCATCATGAATAAAATTAACAATATAACTATCACATAAAACATTCTTATCATGAGCCACATGCATATAATAATTATTACTCTCCACATAAGCATAGTCATTCTTATTAATTGTAGTGGGAGCAAATTTAACAAAATAGCTATAATTATTATTCTCATCACCATAATAATCAAATATAGGAGGCATATTGTAATCATAATTAATTTTTTCCTCAATAGTAGGTGGAACTGAAAATATCATACTCATCATTGTATTCATCATATATTGGAGGCATAGTATCATCAAAGTAAATTTTCTCCTCCGTGCTTGGGGGACTAAAAAGATCATTTTCATAGAAACTAGCTTCCCCAAGCTTAGACTTTTCCATAGCATTAGCAATAATGGTGTTCAAAGAATTCATACTTATAATATTGCTATTAGCATGCAAATAAAGTTCCATAGGTTTTTTAATTTTCTCTTCAAACACTTCATGTCCTAACTCAAGATAAATACTATAAAGCTCTCTAATTTTGTTGTTGTTTTCCATTAAGCCTAACTAGTAAAAATAAAAACAAGAAATAAAAGGATATAATTGTAGAGTCTAAAGGAAATAACTTCGAGCACTCACACACCAGCAACTGTACTAGAAGATAGCTTAGTAGCCAGAGGATTTGAGTACCTTTTACCTTACCTCCCCGGCAACAGCGCCATAAATAGCTTGATGTCTACGCACTTCTATTCTTGTAGATAGTTGTTGGGCCTCCAAGTGCATAGGTTTGTAGAATAGCAACAAGTTTCCCTTAAGTGGATTACCCAAGGTTTATCGAACTCAGGGAGGAAGTGGTCAAAGGTATCCCTCTCAAGCAACCCTGCAATCAAGATACAAGAAGTCTCTTGTGTCCCCAACACACCCAATACACTTGTCAGGTGTATAGGTGCACTAGTTCAGCGAAGAGATAGTGAAATACAAGTGGTATGGATAACTATAAGTGGTAACAGTGCCAGAAAAGAGCTTGACGGGTAGGAAGAGACTAAAGGCAATCTGAAATAAAGATGGAAGCAAGCAAACATGTAACAAATCTAGTTGCAAACTGTGTTTCAATGCTTAGAAACAAGGCCTAGGGATCATACTTTCACTAGTGAACACTCTCATATAAATAGCTTCTCTTCATGATACTACTCTGAACTACTCTTCGGTTGGACACTCTAATCCATGGTAGGGCTATAGCAGCACTCGTCAAAGTCCGCTTTCCCCATCTAGATAACCCCACACTGTCACCTTGAGCGCTAGATGGTTCCAACAAACACCACAATTTCATAGAAATATCCAACTCCATATATAACTCATAACAAGTATTTGTAATCTCTAGCCTAAGTGCCACCATGGTGTGCACGCTATCACTTTCACACACATGGGGAGAGCCAGAGATCTATTAAAATACTTGAGTAGCAAGGTAGATCTACTTGATTACAAAGCTCATGATCACAATATGATCATGCATAGAGAGAGATGAACACATAGATACCGGTAGAACCCTTAGCCTTAAGGAAAAACTACTCCCTCATCATCATGGGAATCAGAAACAGCGATGGAGATGGTGGTGGAGATCAATGGTGATGGCTCCGGGGGCACTTCCCCATCCCGACAGGGTGCCGAAACAGAGACTTTCTGTCCTTCGAATCTCCCCTTTGGTGGCGGCGGCGCTGCGGAACTTTTCATGGTTGGAGGATGGATTCTTTAGGGTTTCTGCATCGGAGGCTTCTTATAGGCGAAATGGCGATGTTAAAGGGTGGACCAGGGGCCCACACCACCTGGTGGCGTGGCCAGGGGGACCCACGCCACCCTATGGTGTGGCTAGCCCCTGGCCCTCCTCCGTCTCGTCTTCTGGCTCCGTGTTCCCCTCGTTGAAATATTGACTTTGGCTTTTGTCCCGTCCAATTCCGAGAATATTCATTTTCTGGCTTTTCTGAAACCAAAAACAGAAGAAAATAGGCAACTGGCACTGTGGCATATTGTAATAGGTTAGTTTCAGAAAATGTATAAAAGTACTCCAAAGTGTGGACAAAACATAAGAAAGTAGATATAAAACAAGTATGGAACATCAAAAATTATAGATACGTTAGCAACGTATCACTGGTGTGTGCCAAGAGAGAGCCGGCATGACTTTTTATGGAGTGTGTTTGGGAAGCTGCATCATCCCTAACTCGGAGGAAGAAGAAGAGACTACGCACGCATCTTACAAAATTCGAGAAAAGCACACTAGGATTTATGACTCGCCGTGTGAGGAAGTGCACATAAAAAATGCTTGAGGCTCAACAAAATGTAAGAAATAAGAGGCACATGATTCACAAGGAACAAATCATGGGGGAAGCTTCTCACCTAAGCAAACTGTTCCGGCATACCCCTTTTTGTGCTTTATATTTCTTACAGTTTGTAAAAACGTTCAGTTTGCAACACCCCCGTGTTGGAGCTTGCCTAGGCCACGAGCAGACGCTCAAAAAATTTCAGCGTCACCGATCTGGCGCACCACACATTAAAAGGGATTTCCGTGTGCGACCGGGGCCTTAGTAGGCCCGGTCTGTACTAGTGGCTATACCAAAGCTCGTGTTGGAGAAACTTGAAAAAAACCAAGGTCCACTAGAAGGTCAATGACGATCTGATTTCATCGTGGATGAGGGGCAAAACGTCATAGATGGCCATCTACGACAAATTCTGTGATAAAAAAGGTCATGAGTCTCACATCATAACTAGATCCATGACATTTTTTCTATCTAAAAATGTCACGCCCGACCGTGATGTTCCTGTAATTTCGTCGTGGCCAACTGGACCGGCCCAGCTCAAACCAGATCGTTCGTGACGTTTTTTCGTCATGATCTATGCCACGTGGCAGACGACACTGCGGGCAGCCGTCATCGATGTTTGCTGACATCATGAACATCGTCTATGACATCATAGACGCCCTGTCGTTTTTTTCATCATGACCTGATTCTGTTGTCTCCGCATCCTTGACATCATCCAACCCGTTCATGATAGTATCCATCCCGTTTATGAAGTCACACAGGTCGTGACGAATTTTTTCGTCGCCACCTTTCGACACCCTGCTGACACATGGGCGGTTGGATGGGCCAAGCTTGCAGCAATCGGACGACCCCCCGTGGACCAACCGTAGAACGACACGTGGGAAAATCAAAATGGGACACGTATCCCCTACTGACAACAAACTCTATATGATGACGTTATCATTGACCGTGATGTTTCTGTTTCGTCTAGATAGTTGGCCAATGAAAGGCGACCATGTCGCCGTTTACCTGTGACGGAAATGTTTCGTCAAGAACAACTGAGACGATTTTGTTTTCATCGTGGATGCCTACTGGCGGCACCATGAGATCAGGGGACCATTTATGCATGTAAGGCTAGCGTATAAATTTCTACTAGCCCTAATCGTTTGTGACCCACTTCACACCACATGCATCCAATAACAAAAATTGATAATAAATTTGGGGAGAAGTTTCCACATAAATTTTACAGTAGTTTCGGAGCCAAAAGCCTCATAAGTTTCCATAGCCAAAAACTTTCCACGGCAGTTTCTGAGCCAAAAGCCTCACAAGTTTCTCTGCCCAAAAGACTCACAAGTTTCCACCAATTAAATTTCCTAACCCAAGAACTCACAAGTGTCAACCACAAGTTCACTTACCTTGTGAAAGTTGAAGCTGATGTTGCTGCTGCTGCTGCATCTGCTGAGTCATCTGAGACAACACTTAATGAAGTAAGTCATTTGTATGGTTTTGTTTACCCTGCATGTCTTCTTGCTTCTTATGCATTTCTCTCATGTCTTTAGCATACTGTAGCCTCTCTGTCTTGGCAGCTTCTTTTACTCTCTGCAATTCCTCTATGGGATTAGGGTTTTCTGAGATCTGAAACTCTGCCGTCTCTGCGGACAAAGCAGATCCAGAAGTTTCTTCCGCCTCTATCATCACCACTAGGGTGGGTGGGGCCGGTTCAGCGAAACCGAGGTAAACATCGATCTCACCAAAAGACATGATTGTGTAGCTAGTCACGACCTCCCTAGATGGAATCCATCTCTCGTCGAGAAGGATGAGAGAGACATCGCTGGCGTAGAGGACCCAACCAACGGTGATTGTTTCGCCGATTTCGATTCACGTAGATTCTGCCCGGAACATAGATCCGAAGGTCACCTGCCCCACGGTGGGCGCCAACTATCGTCGGATTGAGGACAAGTACGCCATGAGGGGGGGGGGTCCTCGGGGCATGGAAATATGTGGGGTCTGAAATGTACGGTTTTCCGGGACGGTGAGCATACAAGCTTACCTAGGTTCGAATTTGCCTGCGGTGGATGGATCCTACTCCCGCTAGCAATCTAGTAATATCGGTAGAGCCGAAAGTACATATTATAAGAGAGGTTTCGCCTGTGCGAGTTGAGGTTGATTGTTGATGCCCTAAAGGTTGATCCCTAAGACTTTTATAGTCATATAGTCCTAGGGTTTACAGGAGAGTCCTTTCCGGCTACGATGCAGAGTTGGTTACATAGTACATCTTGGACTACAAGTATTCCTACAGGCCTAATCAGTAAGTCTTCTAGACCTTTCCGTAGCCGGATGAGCTTTCAACTTCTCTCCTTGACTGGGCCGCCCGTGAAGCATAGCTCTAACCCAAAGTGTGTTGGAGATATGCCCTAGAGGCAATAATAAATGTAGTTATTATTATATCTTTGTGTTTATGATAAATGTTTGCATTCATGCTATAATAGTATTAACAAGGAAACATTAATACTTGTGTGAATTGTAAACTTAATTTGAAGTCCCTAGTAAAGCCTCTATATAATACTAGCTTGTTGGTTAATAGATGATTGTGGTTTCCCTATCATGAACATTGAGATGTTGTTAACAACAAGATCATATCGTTAGGAGAATGATATGGTGGACATACTCCTATAGATAAGCGTAGCATAAAGATCAAGTCATTTCATTAGTTCAATTGCTATATGCTTTCTGATACATAGTTATCTAATTCCTTCGACCATGAGATCATGCATATCACCTTTACCGGATGGATGCTTTGATGTCATCAAACACCACACCGTAACAGGGTGGCTATAAAGGTGGCATTGAGTGTTCGGAAAGTATTGGTTGAAACACATGGATCAAGAGTGGGATTTGTCCATCCATATGACGGATAGATATTCTCTGGGCCCTCTCGGTGAAATGTCATCCAATTAGCTTGCAAGCATGTGACTGGGTCACAAGGGATCACATATCACGGGAACGAGAAAAGAGTACTTGTCAGTAACGAGGTTGAACTAGGTATGCAGAGATGCCGACGATCATAACCTCGGATAAGTAACATATCGTGAGTCAAAGGGAAATTGGTACCGTATGTAAGTGGTTCATTCGATCGCAAAGTAATCGTAGAAATATGTGGGAGCCATATGAATTTCCAGATTCCTCTATTGGTTATTGTTCGGAGAAGTGTCTCGATCATGTCTGCATAATTCACGAACCGTAGGGAGACACACTTAAGGATTCGACGTTGTTTGAGTAGTTATGGTATTATGAGAAAGAGACCGAATGTTGTTCGGAGTCTCGGATGGGATCCGGGATATCACGAGGTGATCCGGAATGGTCCGGAGAATAAGATTCATATAAGGAAAGTCCCGTTTCGGAGTTGGGGAATGGTTCCGGTGTTTTCATCGGGAACATTCTAGAAGGTCCCGGAATGTCCGGCACTCCGGAGGGGAAGGGGTACATGAATGTGTCATTGCATGTTGGAATGATTGCATCATGTACTAAGTGTTCTCGCTGTCCGAAATAAAGGGTTAATTCAAATCCTAATTGGAAAAGTCAAACTGCCAGTTTTCGGTCAAACTGCCAGTTTTCGGAAAGAGGAGAAAGAGGAGGAGAGGTGGAGGCCGAGTTGGAGGAGGGTTCCTCCCCTTGGCCGGCGCACCTCCCAAGGCCGAGTTGGGGAGGAACTCCTCCCCTAGGCGCCGGCCCTCCCACCTATAAGAGGAGGGGCAGGGCCTCCTCCTCTAGACACAACACTAGTTCCTACCCCTCTAAACTAAACCTAGATCTAAACCCCGGTTTAGAGCTATTTTGGTTTAGAGCCTTCTAATTGGTTTAGAGCCTTCTAATTGGTGTGTCTAATTACTAGACCACTAATAGCCTCTCTCATAAGCTCCACCATACTCGCACCGGCTTAAGGCGAAGCCCTGCGGGATTTCCCCTCTACTTCCGGTACCACGCCGTTGTGCTGCCGGAATCGCGAGGAGAGTGCTACAACCTCCGCTGCCTGCTGGAACAAGGGAGAGGAAGGTCTTCGTCGAGTACCGAACGTGTGACCGACTACGGGAGCGCTGCCGGAACGTGGCGCCGGAAGGATCGTCTACGCGATCTTGAGATCGGAAAGAGTACGACTACATCACCCACGAGAATCTGCTCTCGTTAAACACTTTGGAATCTTCGAGGGTGAGTTATTCCATCGACTCGTTGCTGCAATCTAGTAGATAGATCTTGGCTTGTTTGTTTGTATGCGATAGAAAATTTTTGTTTTCCATGCTACGAACCCCAACAGTGGTATCAGAGCCGTGTCTATATGTAGATCTGTTGCACGAGTAGAACACAATGGTCATTGTGGGCGTTGATGCTTTTATTGTAGATTGCTTTGCGTGTACTTTGCATCTTGCGGTATGTTGGGATGAAGCGGCCCGGGCTAACCTTACATGACATCGTTCATGAGACTTGCTCCACGCTTGACATGCAACTCGTATTGCATAAGTGGCTTTGCGGGTGCCTGTTTCTCCTAGCATAGTAAAGATCCAATTTACAACGGGTAATCAACAATGCTAGTATCAATGTTGTGGTTCTTGTTCGTAGGTTAGAACGACACTTATTGAAAGCCCCAAACCACGTAAAATATGCAAAGAAAGTAGAAGCGTCTAACTTTGTTTTGCAGGGGTGTGCAGTGATGTGATATGGCCATGATTGTGATTATATTTGATGTATGCAATGTTCCTTATTGTAAGTTGGCAACCGGCAGGAGCCATATGGTTGTCTTTAAATTCTGTTAAGACCTGCGTGTCTATTCAAAATAGTTGTAATAGTTGAAGCTGGTGGACGACAACCATGAAGAAGCGTCATTGACCTTGATGCTATGCCGGTGATGATGGAGATCATGTTCGTGCTTGAAGATGGAGATCGGAAGCACAAAGAAGAAAGGCCATATCATATCACATATTATGAATTGCATGTGATGTTAATCCTTTATGCATCTTGTATTGCTTAGTAGACGACGGTAGCATTATAAGATGATCCCTCATGCACATAAATTTCAAGTTCTAAAGTGTTCACCCTTAGTATGCACCGTTGCCAAAGCTTGTTGCTTCGAAGCACCACGTGATGATCGGGTGTCTTTGATTCCGCGGGTGAATACAACGTAAGCAAGCCAGATTTGCTTATGCGGTAGCTAAGGTTTGATCTTGACGAGCCTAGCATGTACAGACATGGCCTCAGGAACACGGATCACCGAAAGGTAAAGCATGAATCATATAGGAGATATGATGAACATGATGATTGTTCGCCATTGAAACTATATCGGCTCTCGTGATGATCGGTGTTGATATAGTAGATTTGGTTCGTGTGATCACTAAAACAATGTGAGGGATGTTGTTTTGAGTGGGAGTTCACCTAGTTTAATTTCATTAATTAATTTGAACTCAATTTGTCATAAACTTAGTCTAAACTATTGCAAATATGTTGTAGATCAATGGCAGCCCCTACCATCAATTTTAATGCGTTCCTAGAGAAAGAAAAGTTGAAAAACAATGGAAGCAACTTCGCGGATTGGTTCCGCAATTTGAGGATTGTCCTCACAGCTGGTAATTTGACCTATGTGCTGGATGCACCGCTAGGTGACCCACCTGCAGCTGATGCTACCGATGAAGTAAAGAATGTTTACCTTGCTCGGAAGAATCAGTACTCCATAGTTCAGTGTGCTATCTTGTATGGTTTAGAATCGGAGCTTCAGAAAAGGTTTGAAGAGTCAGACCCATATGATATTGTCGAGGATCTCAAATTAATTTTTGAGACTCATGCGGCAATTGAAAGTTATGAAGCTTCTGAAAAGTTCTTTAACTGCAAGATGGAAGAGGGCAGCTCCGTCAGTGAGCATGTGCTTAAGATGTCTGGGCATGCAAACAAACTTCAAAGCTTGGGTATAGTGATTCCTAATACTTTGGGGGTTTACCGCATCCTCCAATCACTACCACCAAGTTACAAGAACTTTGTGATGAACTACAACATGCAGAACATGAACAAAGAGTTGCCAGAACTATTTGCTATGTTAAAATCTGCAGAAGTGGAGATCAAGAAAGAGCACCAAGTGTTGATGGTCAATAAGACCACCAAATTCAAGAAAGGCAAGTCTAAGCAGAAGGGATACTTCAAGAAGGGTGGTAAGAAAGTTACCATGCCAACGAAGAAGACCAAGGCTGGACCTAAGCCTGAAACTGAGTGCTTTTACTGCAAGGGAGAAGGTCACTGGAAGCGGAATTGCCCAAAGTACTTGGCGGATTTGAAGAACGGCAACATCAAGAAGAAAGGTATATCTGATATACATGTTATTGATGTGTATCTCACTAGTATTCGTAGTAGTGCCTGGGTATTTGATACTGGTTCGGTTGCTCATATTTGTAACTCGAAACAGGAGCTACAGAATAAACGGAAGCTAGCGAAGAACGAGGTGACGATGCGCGTAGGAAACGGATCAAAGGTTGATGTGATCGCGGTCGGCACGCTACCTCTTCATCTACCATCGGGATTAGTTTTATACTTAAATAATTGTTATTTGGTGCCTGCGTTGAGCATGAACATTATATCGGGATCTTGTTTATTGCGAGACGGTTACTTGTTTAAATCCGAGAATAATGGTTGTTCGATTTATATGAGTAATATGATTTATGCACATGCACCTTTGATAGATGGTCTATTCTTATTGAATCTCGATAGTGGAAATACACATATTAATAACATTGAAGCTAAACGTTTGAAATCAAGCGATAATTCGACCTATATGTGGCACTGTCGTCTTGGTCACATCGGAGTGAAACGTATGAAGAAACTCCATTCCGATGGACTTCTTGAATCACTTGATTTTGAATCACTTGAAAGATGCGAAGCATGTCTGATGGGTAAAATGACTAAGACTCCATTTTCTGGTATGATGGAGCGAGCTACAGATTTATTGGAAATCATACATACCGATGTATGTGGTCCAATGAGTGTAGCATCGCGCAGTGGTTATCGTTATGTTCTTGCCTTCACGGATGACTTGAGTAGATATGGGTATATCTATTTCATGAAACATAAGTCCGAAACTTTCGAGAAGTTTAAGGAATTTCAAAGTGAGGTAGAGAATCAACGTAACAAGAAGATTAAATTTCTACGTTCTGATCGTGGAGGTGAATATCTAAGTTACGAGTTTGGCGAGCATTTGAAGAAATGTGGAATACTTTCGCAATTGACACCGCCGGGAACACCACAGCGTAATGGTGTGTCTGAACGTCGTAATCGAACTCTCTTAGATATGGTTCGTTCTATGATGTCACTTACAGATTTACCGCTATCATTTTGGGGTTATGCATTAGAAACAGCCGCACTCACTTTAAATAGGGCACCGTCTAAATCCGTTGAAACGACACCGTATGAATTATGGTTTGGGAAGAAACCTAAATTGTCGTTCCTTAAAGTTTGGGGATGCGAAGCCTATGTAAAGAAGTTACAGCCGGACAAGCTTGAACCCAAAGCGGAAAAATGCGTCTTCATAGGATACCCAAAGGAAACTATTGGGTATACCTTCTATCATAGATCCGAAGGCAAAATCTTCGTTGCTAAGAATGGATCCTTTCTAGAGAAGGAATTTCTCTCGAAAGAAGTGACTGGAAGGAAAGTAGAACTCGACGAGGTTGTCGAACCTTCTCTCGAAATTGCGAGTAGCGCAGCACCGGAAGAAGTTCCTGTGGTGCCTGCACCAATTAGAGAGGAAGCTAATGATGATGATCATGAAACTTCGGTTGAAGTTACTACAGAGCCTCGGAGGTCAACGAGAACTCGTACCACTCCAGATTGGTATGATTCCGTTATGAATGTCATGGTGGTGGACAACACCGATGACCCCGAGACATATGAGGAAGCGATGATGAGCCCAGATTCCAATAAATGGCAAGAAGCCATGAAATCCGAGATTGGATCCATGTACGAAAACCAAGTATGGACTTTGGTGGACTTACCGGATGGCCGGAAGGCCGTCGAGAATAAATGGATTTTCAAGAAGAAAACAGATGCTGATGGTAATGTTACTGTCTATAAAGCTCGACTTGTCGCAAAAGGGTTTCGACAAATTCAAGGAGTTGACTACGATGAGACTTTCTCACCAGTAGCGAAGCTAAAGTCTGTAAGGATTATGTTAGCAATCGCTGCATATTATGATTATGAGATATGGCAGATGGATGTCAAAACAGCATTCCTCAATGGAGACATTGATGAAGAGTTGTATATGATGCAACCCAAAGGTTTTGTCGATCCTAAAGATGCTAACAAGGTATGCAAACTTCAACGGTCCATCTATGGATTGAAGCAAGCATCCCGAAGTTGGAATCAACGTTTTGATAAGGTAATCAAAAGTTTTGGTTTTATACAAACTTATGGAGAAGCTTGTATTTACAAGAAAGTGAGTGGGAGCTCTGTAGCGTTCTTAATACTATATGTGGATGACATATTGTTGATTGGGAATGATGTAGACCTTCTTAATAGTGTCAAAGAATATTTGAATAATAGTTTTTCAATGAAGGATCTTGGCGAAGCAGCTTACATATTAGGCATAAAGATTTATAGAGATAGATCGAAACGCCAAATATCATTGTCACAGAGTACATATTTGGACAAAGTTCTAAAGAAGTTTGGAATGGAAGAAAGCAAGAAAGGGTTCTTGCCCATGTTGCCCAATACGACCTTGAGTAAAACTCAAAGTCCGACATCGGCAGAAGATAGAGAAAGGATGAGTAAGACTCCTTATGCCTCAGCCATAGGATCTCTAATGTATGCCATGCTATGTACTAGACCCGACATTGCATATGCTGTTAGTTTAACTAGCAGATATCAAAGTGATCCAGGAGTGGATCATTGGACAGCGGTCAAAAACATCCTTAAGTACTTGAGAAGAACTAAGGATATGGTTCTTTCTTATGGAGGTGATGAACAACTCGTTGTTAATGGTTACACCGATGCTAGTTGGAACACCGATCCGGATGATTCTAAATCACAATCTGGATACGTATTTATTTTGAATGGTGCAGCAGTTAGCTGGAGGAGTGCAAAGCAAAGCGTTGTGGCGAGATCTTCAACTGAATCGGAATACATGGCTGCTTCGGAGGCTTCACAAGAAGCGATATGGATGAAAGAGTTCATTACAGAGCTGGGTGTGGTTCCTAGTGCGCTGGACCCAATGTCTATCTACTGTGATAACATGGGCGCCATAGCCAATGCGCAAGAACCAAGGTCACACAAGAAGCTGAAGCATATCAAGCTACGTTTTCACGCTATTCGAGAACATATCCAGGATGGGGATATAAAGATTTGCAAAGTACACACAGATCTGAATGTGGCGGATCCGTTGACTAAACCTCTCCCGAGGGCAAAACATGACCAACACCAAACTGCCATGGGTGTTCGGTATATTACCATGTAATCTAGATTAGATGACTCTAGTGCAAGTGGGAGACTGTTGGAGATATGCCCTAGAGGCAATAATAAATGTAGTTATTATTATATCTTTGTGTTTATGATAAATGTTTGCATTCATGCTATAATAGTATTAACAAGGAAACATTAATACTTGTGTGAATTGTAAACTTAATTTGAAGTCCCTAGTAAAGCCTCTATATAATACTAGCTTGTTGGTTAATAGATGATTGTGGTTTCCCTATCATGAACATTGAGATGTTGTTAACAACAAGATCATATCGTTAGGAGAATGATATGGTGGACATACTCCTATAGATAAGCGTAGCATAAAGATCAAGTCATTTCATTAGTTCAATTGCTATATGCTTTCTGATACATAGTTATCTAATTCCTTCGACCATGAGATCATGCATATCACCTTTACCGGATGGATGCTTTGATGTCATCAAACACCACACCGTAACAGGGTGGCTATAAAGGTGGCATTGAGTGTTCGGAAAGTATTGGTTGAAACACATGGATCAAGAGTGGGATTTGTCCATCCATATGACGGATAGATATTCTCTGGGCCCTCTCGGTGAAATGTCATCCAATTAGCTTGCAAGCATGTGACTGGGTCACAAGGGATCACATATCACGGGAACGAGAAAAGAGTACTTGTCAGTAACGAGGTTGAACTAGGTATGCAGAGATGCCGACGATCATAACCTCGGATAAGTAACATATCGTGAGTCAAAGGGAAATTGGTACCGTATGTAAGTGGTTCATTCGATCGCAAAGTAATCGTAGAAATATGTGGGAGCCATATGAATTTCCAGATTCCTCTATTGGTTATTGTTCGGAGAAGTGTCTCGATCATGTCTGCATAATTCACGAACCGTAGGGAGACACACTTAAGGATTCGACGTTGTTTGAGTAGTTATGGTATTATGAGAAAGAGACCGAATGTTGTTCGGAGTCTCGGATGGGATCCGGGATATCACGAGGTGATCCGGAATGGTCCGGAGAATAAGATTCATATAAGGAAAGTCCCGTTTCGGAGTTGGGGAATGGTTCCGGTGTTTTCATCGGGAACATTCTAGAAGGTCCCGGAATGTCCGGCACTCCGGAGGGGAAGGGGTACATGAATGTGTCATTGCATGTTGGAATGATTGCATCATGTACTAAGTGTTCTCGCTGTCCGAAATAAAGGGTTAATTCAAATCCTAATTGGAAAAGTCAAACTGCCAGTTTTCGGTCAAACTGCCAGTTTTCGGAAAGAGGAGAAAGAGGAGGAGAGGTGGAGGCCGAGTTGGAGGAGGGTTCCTCCCCTTGGCCGGCGCACCTCCCAAGGCCGAGTTGGGGAGGAACTCCTCCCCTAGGCGCCGGCCCTCCCACCTATAAGAGGAGGGGCAGGGCCTCCTCCTCTAGACACAACACTAGTTCCTACCCCTCTAAACTAAACCTAGATCTAAACCCCGGTTTAGAGCTATTTTGGTTTAGAGCCTTCTAATTGGTTTAGAGCCTTCTAATTGGTGTGTCTAATTACTAGACCACTAATAGCCTCTCTCATAAGCTCCACCATACTCGCACCGGCTTAAGGCGAAGCCCTGCGGGATTTCCCCTCTACTTCCGGTACCACGCCGTTGTGCTGCCGGAATCGCGAGGAGAGTGCTACAACCTCCGCTGCCTGCTGGAACAAGGGAGAGGAAGGTCTTCGTCGAGTACCGAACGTGTGACCGACTACGGGAGCGCTGCCGGAACGTGGCGCCGGAAGGATCGTCTACGCGATCTTGAGATCGGAAAGAGTACGACTACATCACCCACGAGAATCTGCTCTCGTTAAACACTTTGGAATCTTCGAGGGTGAGTTATTCCATCGACTCGTTGCTGCAATCTAGTAGATAGATCTTGGCTTGTTTGTTTGTATGCGATAGAAATTTTTTGTTTTCCATGCTACGAACCCCAACAAAGTGGGCCACCCTGGTTATCGAGTCAAGGTGGGTATACCCGGAAAGTATATCCCCACCAACAACATTGACCAAGAGAGGCATCAAGCGATTCCTCAAACCCAAGTAATCGAGAAGAGGGGGACGCGGGCTCTGATATGCTACAATGTTCGCTCTCTAGTTGTTGTTACAAGAACAGGAGCTAGGGTTTTGCATCCTTCGCATAACCCCTTCACTAGGCTGCTTGACCGCTTTTTTGTAGCATCATTTTGAAATGTTGGCTTGTCCATGGGAAGCATCGCAAGATTGTTTTGTCCTAAGATATAATCGTTTACATCATTGACCAAGAGAGGCATCAGATTGTTCCTATGGCCCAAATACTCGATGAGAGCAAAATGGGTTCTTGTCTGCTACATTGTTGCTTTAGAATTGCATTCTTCATAGATCGCCACGGCCGGACTGACTGATCACTCCCCCATGCAGCGTCATATTGATCACCACACCTGATGGATGGATAGATAAGCACTAAGACGTGGAATAGATCGAGCGTGCAAGCATGGTTGAGAGAGTGAGAGTGAAGTGGAATTTGCATATTGTAACATTATATAACTGGCCAAAGTACGGAACAGGCCCACCCCATGATCAAGTCTTGATCAAGCAGGCCATTATCACATTCGCATATCCCTCAACCGGACCGCCACTGTCCATCACAGAACCCCACCACTCTCTCTCCTCCAAAATTTGTCGGTGAGCCCTCAATCCACGGAGATCTCGCTCGATGCGCTGCTAGGCGCACAATAGGACCTGGTCAACCGCCTCGGGCAGGGATTCTCGGGGTTCCTCTTCAACATGCAGCAGCCGCAGCTCCCATCACTGCCACACAAGCTCGTCCCCTTCATGGGCCGCGAGGGAGTCGACCACATCATTGGCCTATCTAGGAACACATTGTAAGATCGTTATGCTACTAGGTGGGACTACATCACACCTTAAGATGTAATCATTACATCGTTGATAAAGAGAGGCATGTTAACATTATGCACTAAGTTCTAATTTCCCGGCTTGCTAGTGTGTGTGGAAAACATGATTCTTTATAAATGGTGGTGATGGGTGGGTGGTAAATTACTTACAAGGGGATGTCAGAATCATGCGAGACAATTGTACTTTCTTTTGTCGGAACCTATTAGGGTTTTCTGAGTCTTTGATCCACGCTAGTGGTGGATTAACGTAAGAAAAGTTGGTTTGGTACTAGGAGACAAAATATTGAAGGATGCAGGCTTGCGGGGGGCACAACACCATTTTGGGGAACTTGTGAGGTCAGTCGGTCTGCCAAAAGTGGAAAGGTTTCATACATGCAAAAGGCACTCTCTAAAACCATCCTCTTATGTTACAATATTGACGAAGAGAGGCATCAATGGGTTCCTCAAACCCAAGTAGACAGGGAGCAAGTGAGTGGGTTCTCATAGGAAACATTATTCTCACCAGTATTAGCTTTTGATGGAATCCGTTATATCTTTATAAACCATGGACCTACACTAGTGGTAGACTACCGGGGGAGGTTTTTTGATGGTGCTAGGAGGAAAATACATCAAACTAGTGACCTCATGAGAGACGAGGGAAAATGTGTTCTTGAGCCTACCGAGAAGCACATTGTAAGATCATTCTGCTACTAGGTGCGCCTATGCCGAGCCCTAAGATGTAAGTGATACATCGTTGACAAAGAGATGCACGATGTAACCACGCGTTCCTTTATCCAAATGATGGGTGTGATCTAGAGGAGCTAAGTTCTCGTTTCCTATTTTGCTACTATGTTGGGGGTGGAAAATCGAGCTTGGGTAGCAAATCTAAATGTAAATAGGGCAGAGGGTTAAATTACTTATAAGGGGTCGTTGGAACCGTGCGACATGATTTTGTTTTTTTCTTTCCGAATACGTATCGTCGATATCAGCTTTTGTTAGAGCCTGTTAGGGTTTTCTGAATGTTGGATCCACACTGGTGGTGGACTTGCGAATGAGAAGTTTGATTTGGTGCTAGGAGACAAAATAATATATGCCACGGGCTCCCGCTGGAGGCAATGCCATTTTTGGTAACCTATGAGTTTGGCTAGTTTGCCAAAAGCGGAAAGGTTTGGTACTTGCCCAAAGCACTCTATAGAACCATCCTCCCACATAACAACATTGACCAAGAAAGACATCGAGCGGTTCCTCAAGCCCTAGTTGTCGGGAGATGGGGGGAGCAGGCTCTGATTGTTAGCTCTCTAGTTGCTGTTACGAGAACATGAGCTAGGGTTTTGCATCCTTCGTAGAACCCCATCACTGGGCTGCTTTACTGCTTTCTTTTTAGCATAATTTCGAAATGTTGGTTTCTTCATACTATGATTGTTCCGTTTCATAACATATAATCGTTACATATCATTGACCAAGGGAGGCATCGGACTGTTTCTCGGGCCCAAATACTCTATGAAAGCAAAATGGGTTATCATGGCTACATTGTCGCTTTAGAGTTGACTCCATTCTTCAGAGATCGCCACGGCCGGACTGACCGATCACTCCCCCTGCACCTGATGGATGGATGGATGGATAAGCACTAAGCCGTGGAATAGATCGAGCGTGCAAGCATGGTTGAGAGTGAAGTGGAAGCTGCATATTGTCACATTATAGTACTCCCTGCTTCAGTCATCAGTTATACTCCGGGAGCAGGCCCCACCCCCCGTGATCAACTCGTGATCAAGCAGGCCGTTATCGCATTCGCATATCCCCCGCCCAGGCCGCCACCGCCCACCGCAGAACCCCCACCGCGGCCGTCTCCTCCACATTTCGCCGCCGTGGCCGAGGCCGAGCCCTCCATCCATGGAGATCTCGCTCGACGCGCTGCTCGGCGCGCAGCGGGACCTGGCCGACCGCCTCGCGCAGGGCTTCTCGGGCTTCCTCCTCAACATGCAGCCGCCGCACAAGCTCATCCCCTTCGACATCGACCTCCCCTTCGCGCGCCGAGGGGGCGTCGACCTCCCGGCCGCGGCCGCCGCCTCGCTCGTGGAGATTGGGGACCGGCTCGGCCAGGCGCGGTCCGGGCTCGGCGCGTCCATTGGCGGCGCCGTGCAGCAGCTCCCGTTGCCGTTCCTCGGGGAGAGCTCGCGGCGCCGGAGGTGGGGGGCGCCTCCTCCGCCGCCACCAGCGCAGGTGAACGAGGGGCCCGCCGCGGTGACGGGCTTCTCAGACAGGGACCGCCTCGAGGCGGCGGCTGCCGCGGCGGCGGCGGCCACTGCTAGTGCTGCAGCTAGTGGGAGCGGGACTGGGGGCGCATATGACTCTGATGAAGAGGATGACGACCTCGGACCTGAAATTGGGACTTCGCGGACATTTCAGAGACCTAAGGTACAGATGTTCGATTTCTGCACGTTAACTGACGGAGTATGTTTTCTGCAGTTAGATGATGCTTGAAACTTGCATGATGTATGTCATATATGTGGTAGTTCAGAGAAATAACTCTATAGATGCATGGCTGATTTAGGTATAGAACTGCTGCTTATGTGTTCATTGATGTAACTGCCTGTGTCCATTGTCGGAAATAGTAAAAGATCTAGATGTCTCCATTATGTTGGCCGGTTCTTCCGTTGCTATAACTGTTTTGTGTTCAGTTTTGGAAATACTCAAGAGTTAGTCATGTCCTGTTAGGTGTCGTGTTGTTGGTCGAGTCTGATTGCGCCTTGTCCGAGCCCTATCTAGCTACGTCTGAATTGTCGTATACGGCTTGGGCATGGTGAGTCCGTTGACGACTGTGTGTCGTGTAGCTTGATTTTGCAGGTTGTAATACGCCTGTGTAAGACCTGTGAGTAAGAAATAAAGCGAAAGGCGGCACGTGAGGTGCCATTGGAAAAATATGCATATCTTGTGTCTTGTGTGATTTGTTTGGGTGATTGTCGTTTTCGGTTAGGAGTTGGCATGGTCGATTCTGATTGTGCCTTGTCTGAGTCCTACCTAGTATGTCTTAGTTGCCATGTACGGCTTGCAAAAGGCAATTGTGAGTGTGTCTCGCATAGTTTGATTCTCTATGTATTCACATGCAGGTTGTAATCTTGTGTAAGATTTGTCAGAAAAGCAATAACGGGAAAAGGAGGCATGTGTGGTGCCTTTGGTGAAATATGCCTAATTGTGTCTATGCGTGATTTGTTTGGGTGAACAATTGTTGGGTTAAAATCCAACATTCTTCATAAATTTAGTTTGATGTGATGGGTCTGCATGTTAACAGATAGATAGATTGTGGCTATGTGCTTGTAAACTAGTAGTACACGCAGTTCAGATATCCTTTCAGCATAAGGTCGTACCGTTTCTTTTTCCAGATGTATGATGTACATATATCTGCACAGGTTTTAAAGCATCTAATTGTACTGGGTGTGCGATGGTGTAACGCAGTCGATATGCTCAGTTACAAATCCTGACCCTTGTAATTGTGATGGTGCAGGGGAGGGTAAATGTCTCGGCAACGTACAGTACGAGGCACCAAACTCTTGATGTTTCAGCAGTGGCTCGTGGAGAAATCTGGAGGTTTGAATCATCACGAGGTGGTTCAACTTTTGGAAGCAACAGTCGCCCTCCTTTCCTTTTTCAGTTGGGTCCTATAATTTTAATCCGAGACTCTGCAGTTCTTTTTCCCATTAATCTGTCAAAGCAACACCTTATCTGGTATGGTTATGATCGCAAGGTACTTTTCTTTCTCTTGATAAATGAAATTGCACATGTTCATTACTTCTCCAATATCACTCACATGATTGATGAAATCAGTGTACCATTTGTTTTATTTTAAGAATGATTGTCTCTCAAGCAGTATATACATTACAGTGTAGGTTAAATATGAAGCATACTGTGAGAGGGCTAATATTATGCAGAGTATCTACTTCAAACTGAATGAACTTTTATTACTAGCTGACTGTTCATGCAATCATGAAGTGATGGTATACAGTTAGGGAATGCTCATCATCCTTTGTAATACTAATTCTGTGAGATTTCTTTTTCTGGTACCTAGTCTGATTTTGGACTGTTCTGTGGAAGATTGCAATTGTTAATGCCTTACTCCTAGCTTCCTTAAATCATGTTTTATCATCACCATATATCTTAAGATGCGAAATGTTAATTAAAAAATCCATCATCATATTTCTGTATTCAGATCCATAAAAAGGATTTAAATGCTGAGTTCGACTCATGCTGAGCCAATTGTTAAATTGTTATGCATTTGAACTATTCTTCATATTTACATGCATGTATCTTACATACCAATTTTTGCTAAATTATTGATCTCATCAAGTACTTGATATACCTAAACTTACTGTCCATTCAAGCTCTCTGTGTGTATGGATTGGCTGATATTTTGCTACATGCACATACTAAAAAAAATTCATCTATTGTAGAGTGGAGTTCATTCCATATGTCCAGCAATCTGGTCAAAGCATAGAGAATGGATTTTGATGTCCATGATGTCCCTCAACCCGGTATCCTGTGTAAGTAGGCATATTTTGGCCTCTTCTTGCGATCCAAATTTATGTGTTGTTTCCTAGTATCTATCCAGTGTGCCCTGTAGCCTGTACTGCCATTTCATTGACCAGTGTTATGGATCAGCAGTCAATATACTAAGAACAATTGCTGGATAACTGAATTAGCTGTACAAAAGTTTATCTTGCTTGCCCCTTGTATTTTACCATCATGTGAACAAAGGATGCATGTGCCTTGCCATTTACTTTGGATACAAGTTTTGTGAAGAAACCGAAGACAAGAAAACTTGTCTATGCTTGGTGCACATATAACTTTTTAGTGTGTTGGAAACATTTAAATCTAGAAGGAATGCATCAATTTTCCTTTTTGGCACAGTTTTTGGAAGTACATTAATTGGCTGTAGCTGGCAAATTTAACAAAGGCAATCATCCTACTGATGATCTATTACACTTGCTAGCATCTTATCATCTTCTCACGGTTCTTTTTTGTTTCAGTCCTTCGTGGATGTGCAATGTCCAAACGGGAAATTAACATATGTTGCTGGTGAGGGGATAACAACAAGTGGTTTTCTCCCATTATTTGATGGATTGCTTCATTTACATGGAAAATGTCCTGGAGAAACCAAACTGAGCTTCTCCTTCAAGGTTTGTTAATGCTAGCTATGTAACCATATAATTTTTTTTGTGTGTTTGCAAATTCCTAAAGAAACAGTTTCAACTCTGCAAAGTCAAGAACTATTTTTTTTACGTAAAAGGTCCATTTCATTAAGCTAAGAAAAATAAAAAAATACTGCATTTTCAGAAACTATACTATTTTGAAACAGCAATAACATATATCACACATGCTATTTACGATCTATATCAAATTTAACATTGGTCAATTTTCCTGCAGTCTTTTCCTAATTCTTTGGCTTGTCATTTATTTTCTTTTTTTTCCATTGAAGAGCAAACAAGGTACAAGGTTTGCCCCTGCATTTCATTGGCCTGACAAATCTCTGTCATTTGGAGTTTCTCGAGCCGTAGCATGGAAAAAGTGTGACCTTCTGGTGAAACCCTGCATCCAAGTCAGGTAGTTAACTATACACACTTGCTCAAAGCCATAACTGGTGTCGCAACTCGGTAAAAAGGTGGATTGCTGTTACTTGTAATTCAAATATTCAGTGTGCAGTATTGGTAGTTTGCTCATAGTTAATGTCAAACTGGCAATTGGTTAAAATGAATATCGCTGAATGAAACAATGTTAGGCCTACATCGTGAGCAACCTAAAAAAATGCCATATCATGTTCTGTACACCGCTAAGTCAAGATGCCAATGGTGGACCTGTTGCTGGACTTCCGATTCTAGGGGAGAAATTGCAGGGCCAGGTTTGACCCGAACCTCCTCTCCTAGTGTAACGGGTAATCCAAGGTTCGGCCCTCTACTCTGTACCTGACGGTGGAACATAGCAGCAATATGACAGACAGTGCTCCATGGTGGACGCCATCTCCGGCATAGCGGCAACCCATCTCGCCGTCTCGCCGACCTAGCCGCACAAGTCCGCCCTCACAACTTGAACCCCCGCTACGAGCTTGTGCAGCTAATCGCCAAGTGGTGGTATCCAACTATCTACATCCTCGACAGAAATGGATGAACACTGCATCCGTCGCCTTGATGATCCACAACACCAAGGTCATCATCTCCAACCGCCGGCCGGCCGGCGAGGCCAACACATGCATGTCCCCGGACGACTACTTCGAATTCTGTAGCGCTGACATAAGTTTTTGCACGGGAGGATCTGCTCTCTGTCCAAGGTCGACGAGACACTACTCGCTCTTGGCCTCAACAAAGGCCATGGTGCAGGGGCCTGCACGCGGGAGAGCTGCTACCGGAGATTGCAGAAGGGGCAGGAGACAGCGTGCTGCACGAGCTCTAGGCGGTCCTGGCTGCGAGTGATTCCCATGGCGTCGCAGGGTACCGCCAGCATGTTGCGTCGCGGTGTTCCGGCGGCTTCCTCTGCTCTGTGGTGTCGTGGTGTTCCGGCAGCCGGTGGCTTCCTCTGCTCTAGCAATGGGGGTGACTTGGAGACAGTGGAGAAGCCAAAAAAGAGTCGAGGATTTACTTCGACGAGCTCTGGGGACTGGGGCTCCCGACGGCGAGCGCCTCCCAGCACCCAGTGGTCGCGGCTTCGCTACCGCAGGCGAGTTCATGTCGAGAGGGCGGTTCGACCCAGGGCCGAAAGGGCAATACCCTCTTTGGACCTAAATTTTGATGGGCCGCCCGCTACCCTAATGGTGCCAAAATACAGGTCCGGTCCAGCGGGTTGAACCGGACCAGTTGCATGTTGACCGCTAAGCATATCATGCTTGCATCATTATGTCATTAGTTGGCATATGGCAGTCTCCTGTTTCTGCCAGCAGAAGAAAACAAACGAAGCTAGTGAAGTACCTAAATTTCTTCCATAATAGTAGTACTTTTTTTGAAATTCTGTATTGCATGTTTTTATTGCGCAATCCATTCTCAACTTGTGAATAATCTCATCCATGTACCACCTGCACCAGTGTTTGCCCCACTGTTGGAGGGAGTAATCCTGGCATACGGGCAGAGGTTGCCCATTCACTGAAGGAGGAAGTCAATGTGATGTACGGCCTTTCTTGCTCAAGACATCCTTCGGCTTTCACATCTCTTTATGTAAGCTCTCCAGACCTTGTTATGCAAGTGTTTCTTATCAACGTGTTCTACTGCAAAGCACGGACTGATGCCCCTGTAATTATGGTGATATGGTGTCTCAGCTTGGGCGATCGAAGATGAATGGTGAGGTCGGCAGTTCTGGCGTAGTAATCACCGTGGAAGCACCCCTTGATAACGTGGGAAGGCCATCTTTATCTGTTCAGCTGAATGGAAATTTTGAGTTCTGACCTCGCCCGTTGTCACCCCGTCCCTGTAAGCTGCAGATAGATAGTATACTGTAGATATCGTAGGATGTCCATAGTTTAGACTCCTTTTTATTCTGGAGTTCGCTAGTTTGTCAACCTATAAAGCCTATATGTAGATGTGGTATGAACCAGTTTTTCTTTTGGAACCAAATATATGTACAGTAGTAAATGTTAGCATAAGTCAAGGCAACTATACCAGCTTGTTGTTGAGCCTATACAAAAGCATGATGACGACGAAGGCCACAATACAACCTGACACTGATGAATGGTGAAGTGTGCAGTTTGGGGGTAGTAATCACCATGCATGGAAGAAAGCACCCCTTGTAACAATGGGAAGACAATCTTTATCTGTTCAACTGAATGGAGCTTTCAGGTTTTGACCTCGCCCATTGTCGCATGTCCCTGTAAGGTGTACAATTGTACATAGATAGCATACTGTCCATATTGTAGGGATGTAGTCCATACTCCTTTTTATCCTTTAGGTCGCCAGATTCTGTATGAGACAAAAGTGTGGAATCTGAGTATATAATTCAGTAAAGTTATCTCAGATATTTTCCGTGGGGAGTTTGTAGTTGAGCCTCACCCTATAGGCCCTGCCATAAAGGTGCCCTAGCAAAAACATGACGACAGTGAAGGTGTCCCACAACAATATATACAAGCCTCCCAGAAACACAAGGAGACTGCTAAGCTCCATTTCTTTGCCATGGAGCCTTTTGTCGATGTAATTTTGTTTGATCTTTTTCTTTAATTACAGTACATCATATATTATTACTCCCTCAATTTCAATGGATAATACAGGTAAGTTCTATTACAGTATCCACGTTCATGGTAGTCCACTGCAAGGAACGCGTCGGACTCGTAACACATCCTCGGTTCCGGGATAAACCCTACAATTAATCGGAGAGTCAAACCGCGTCGAATAAACCCTCCACCCTAGCTAGCATCATGAGTTGGGCCTAGCTAGCTAGCTACCCCAGTTTCCAAACGTGGAGATACGGAAATGCGAGTCACAGACGGACTCCAGCCCAGCTGGCTTTGATTTGCCCGCGTCCCCCACCAAATGAAATGATACCTCCTGCTTCCTGTTCCAGCCGGAGTCGGACTCCTGTTCCGGTTCCGGAGGCAGACGCGCGACGGCCGATATATATATATATATATATATATATATATATATATACCCCGGCGCTCGCCTGGTTCACATCCAACCATCGTCGACGAAGCTTGAACAGCAGGGGAAAAGGAAACCAGCTTGCCTGCTAGCTCTGCCGCGAAGCGAGTCGATCGATCGCCGAATACGCACGCATTCTTCACCGGCCGACCACCATGTGTTTCGTCCCCGGAACAACCCATTCCCTCGCTACGGCGACGGCGCCGCACCACCTCGCCGCCGGCAGCAAGCGGCCGCGCGCGGAGCAGACGACCACCACCACGACGACCACGCTGGCTCTCTACAACCCTTCCGCCGCATCACACCAGCAACGGGCCAGCAGCAGTGACGATGCCACCGCCCAGGCCTCTTCCTCCACCGGCGGCGCCCTGGTGCCGTTCGTGCCACCATCGCGCTGCGAGCCCATAAACGCCGTCCCGCTCCGCGCCGTCGCTCCCGCCAGGAAGCTCGCCCCGAGCGTCGCCCGCGCAGAACCTCCGTGGCTACGCATGGGGCTGCTCCTGCACCTCAATCTCCGCATCGACCTGCCGGTGTACTTCATCGACGAGAAGATGGTGACCGTCACCGACCTGGACCGGCACCAGAACCGGTTCCGTCTCCCGAGCGAGGGCGTCATCCGCAACCTCCGCCCCGTGCTCTCCCAACTCCAGCGCGAGGCCGCCAACCTGGTCGACGAGGAAGCCCCCAGGCCACCCAGGCTGCCCAAGCTGCCGCTGCCCACGATCCCTGGAGAGGAAGGACCGGCCAGGAAGAAGAGGAAGGGGAAGAAGCACGGCGGCCTCCCCGTCATCGTCATCGAGCCCCGCTCCGGCATCAGGGAGCTGCAGCTCTCGCGCTGGGACAGCAGCGGCGGCACCGTCATCAAGGGGGAAGGCTACCTCGACTTCATCAACAACTGCGGCTTCAAGCCGGGAGACATTGTCGAGATCTGGGCATTCAAGGACATATACTTTCGCCTCTTCGGAACAGACGTCTGCCATGACGGCTCCCTCCATGTTTTGATCACCAAGAAAGGCCACATGCTAGGCCATTAATTAGATAGTTTCATATATAGGGGTAGGAAATAGTTCGAGATCGACGCACCTTGGTTTTTTCTTCTAATGTACGCTGCATTTTGTTATGTACTTGTTCTTATCTTAATTTGTTCTCGCTACTTGTAATTCATAATTTTAAACGTGGTTTCCTAACCAGCCATTGAGACTTACTACTAGTAACGAAGCCATTAAAACTATCAGTAGGGATAAAAACTGACCGAAAACTAACAGAACTGATGGGTACCACATTCTTTTTCATATCTTTTTACAGAAGCAGAAACGTATACAGAAACCCCTAAAAACAAAATCAAAAGTACATATTTTAGAAACAGATACAGACTGAATATTGTACGGACAAGGAGTGATAATGGAGATGTTACTTGGAATTTGCATCATTCAATAATCAAACCAACAAAATTGTTTCCTAATTCTGGAACGGTACTTGGATTTTACGAGGGGAAAAGGGAAACAGAAATCGTACACGTACGGACGAATTGTTACGGATGAAGTTTATGGATTGTTTTTAGTTTCTTAGGAAACCAAGCCATCCTCTTTCCTCCACGTGAGTCAGTAAATTGGATTCCGTAGAAAACCATCCGTAGGTGTAGTGTTACTCAAAGAGAAAAGATCAAATCGTGAAAGCCTCTTTTCTTTTGAGGCCAATGCATCGCATTAAACTATGTGCGAAGCCATATGGCTCGCCACAAGGACAGACACAGACGGATCCAGTCCGCCAGTTAGAACATCAGGCATCCCGGCCATTAATGCACCCTTAGCTGCTAGAGTATGTGCAACTCTGTTACATTCTCTTGGACAAAATAGAACTTTAACATCTACGAAGCTAGTATTCCACAATGCTTCTTAGGCTTGAGACATCAGAGTTGCAGCCAGGTTCCTCTTCTTGTTGTTCAGCTTCAACATTGTTTCAACCACTTCCATCGCACTCTGCTTCGGCTTCAGGCTTAGTCTTTCTTGTTCCATGTCACAGAGCCCCCAAATCTTCTTTACCCCTTTGCACTTGAACATCAGGTGACCCCCATCCTCATAGTGGCACTTGCAAACCGGGCAATTCAGATCGATATCCATTCCCTTTTTTCGCAGGTTCCCACACACCAGAGTTGTGTTGTGGGCAAGGCGCCATATGAAGTGTTTTATCTTATTCGGTACCTGCAGCTTCCAAATACCCTTCCAAGGTGTGGATTCCTGACTATTGGAGGTCGAGGAAGGAATGCCCCTAGGTCCAGTCAGATTTCTGTTTATAATCTCCACCTTGTATATGTAGACTTTACGGAGAAAATCCACTTTGGATCAAAGTGCCAAGCCAGCCAATCGTCAAACTCCCCCTTGATCGGTATTGCTAGGATGTGTGTCACATCCGCCGCGCTGAAGTTTTCCTTGACCAGGGCTACGTCCCACTACCCCTTGCTGGGGTTTATCAGCTCACTGACTTTAGACAACATGCAGTTTCTTGGGGTGTCTGGCAGCCTAGTAATCCCTCGAGGGGTCGTTCCATATACCAATCAAGCTTCCATCCCCGACACGCCAAATCATCCCCTTCTTTAGCACCTCAAAGCCCTTCCTGATGCTTCTCCAGGTATAAGACATCCCAATAACAAATTAGAAGTGATTTATGTCCGAAAACATGCAACTAGGCGCTCATTCTCTGGACAATGAAGTCTGTGCATGTAGTGATTTATGTCCTGTGACATGGTAGTTTCACACGCTAGCTGTTCTTCTTAAAATATGGTTTATTTTTAAGTAATGCCCTAAAATAATTTTAAATCTTGGATGCAACACACAAATTAAGTTATAATTTGGTAGAAAAATAATTTAATGTTAGCTGATTACAAAACTAACAACCGTCATTGTAACAAATTAGCAGCAAATTCCAACATTAAAACATTCTCCCTCCATTTCAAAATATAAGATGTTTTAGCTTTGGGAAAGAAGTGTATCTAATCCCTTTTAGTGTGTAGGTTCATTCATTCCAAACCTACATGAACCTACACACCAAAAGTGGTTTAGATACACTCCTTTCACAAAGTTAAAACATCTTATATTTTGAAACAAAGGGAGTACTAATTTGCAACAATAGTCATCACCGATTCCAAAAAAGATCAGCTGCGACTAACACAAAAAATAACAATTTCAACATTACTATTCCATTGTGCGGCGTCTTTTGCAACAGACACAAGTGCAACAATAAGCATCAATGATTCCAATAAAAATCACAGCAGTTACAGCAAAATAAATAACACTACCAACATTAATAGTTCGTCGTGCCAAATCTTTTGCAGCAGATTTGTTTGCGATAATAGCCATCACCAAGTCCAACAAAAATAACCAGTTGTTACAAAAAATATATAACAATGCCAACACTAAGAATTCATCATGTGCAATCTTTTGCAGCAGATTCATTTGCAACAATAATGATCCAGATCAATTTGCAGTAACAACCATCACGATTGTCGAACAAAAATCATCAATGGTTACAACAAATAATATATAACAATTCCAACATTGATAGTTAATCCTGCAAATTCATTTGCAACAACAATCGTCACCAATTTCAAACAAAATCAACAACGGATCAAACATAAATAAATAACAATTCCGACATTACGAGTCCATCGTGTAAAATCTTTTACAGCGGTTGCAACAATCATCACCAACTATGCAGCAAAAATCACCACCAAATTACTTCGCCACATAGGCCATAGCCTTGCAACCCCACTTCCAGGCTACCAGGCTACTATCACCAAATCCAGCTACGTACGCGCAGGTGCGGGGCGGCGAGTGAGCCTGCCCCCGATAGAAGGGGCGATAGGTCGGTCGGGACGGAGCGTTTTCCTTGTGTTGGAGTCGAGGTCGGGCTCCATCTCGATATATACCGCACGCCTCCTCCTCCACTCCCCGCTCTTACCAATCTCCACCCGGCCTCGCGGTTTCTTCCGCAATCCCTAACCCTAGGTGCTTGCGCCGCCGCCATGGCCAGCAGCAACCTCTCCTCCGTCTATAGCTCCGTCATCGAAGACGTCGTAGCTAATGTCCGCGAGGAATTCATCACCTACGGCGTCGGTGACGCCGTCCTCAACGAGCTCCAGGCTCTCTGGCAAACGAAGATGCGGCAGTACTGCGGCGCAATCTCAGGGAACATCGACCTCAACAGGGGCCCCGCTGCCTCCGCGGGAGGCGCTCCTGGTGCCGGCACGACCCCGCCCGTGCACGACCTCAACGTGCCCTACGAGGCCACATCCTCCGAGGAGTACGCCACCCCAACCGCCGAGATGTTGTTCCCGCCGACACCGATCCAGACCCCGCTTCCTGGGACAGATTTGGGGATGCACAACGTACCAACGGGGCCGTCTGATTATGGTCAATTTTCCTTCCCATGTCTTCCAACAGAAGACTACAATATTACGCCTGCTGTTGCAACACCAAGACCAAGAAACGATACAGGATATGAGGACGATGACGAACCTCCTCTCAATGAAGATGACGACGATGAGACAGATGATGATGATGATGATGACGATGATGAACCTGGCACACAACACCTTGTCCTCGCACAGTTTGAGAGGGTGAAAAGGGCAAAGAACCGCTGGAAGTGCACATTGAGGGATGGTATCATGCAGTTGAATGGCAGAGATGTTCTGTTCAACAAGGCTTCAGGGGAGTTTGAGTTCTGAATTTTGTGGTAAAGATGATATTTCAGGAAATCCCTGTATCGACTCTCGTCTTTTAACGTAAGAATTGGGGAGGTGACAAAGCTGGTGCGGTGGCGAGTTTGGCACTATGATCATGTGTTGTGTTTTGCTCTTGAGGCTTCCTTCACCCAGTTAGGTTGTTACCATAACTGCTGTCGCTGTAAAAACGATACGGTTGGGACTAGGTGTTGTGGAGATGTCTTGAGATGGTTGTTAAATCGGCCTTAGGATCATCTAGGCTAGATCTAATCAGGTACTATACTGTCTATGCCTTTAATTCGTGTTGGTGTTGTCTATTGATTGAGAGATAGAGAGGGATCAGAGAGATGGAGCATACATTCTCCTTGGCTAGAGGAGGGGGTCGATGTGGCCATGGTGTTTGACGGCGATAGCTAGCTGGGGCTGAGCTAGGCGGCGGCGGGGGCTTCCCGTGGCTAAGCGCAAAACCCTAGATCGGAAGGGGTTGTGGTGGGGAGAGCGGCGGCGCGACGAACCTCATAGTCAGTGCCCCGGTCCCCACCTTTCTTTATATTGCGCTGCCATAGGGGCCCACCAACCTTGACTTGGTTGGGCGCCCCCGATCAGGGCGCGAATCGAGGGTCCGTATGAACCGTTGGGTTCATACGTGGAGAGGTCAACCTAACATTCTCCCCCTTGATCTCGACTTTACTTTTCACTTTATACTTTACTTATTTCATCACAGATCGATGCATAGAGCATGTTTCATCGTCTCAGCTCAATTGCCGATAGAATCAGACAGCCACTATATACCTTTCTATTTTGAAACAAATCCTGTTACTTTAGGGCCTCTGTAGTCCAAGAATCATAGGTTTTCCATTAAACCCATGCCGGCTATATGTTCCTTAAACACATTGGGTGGTAAGCCTTTCGTTAGCGGATCCGCAAGCATATCTTTTGTCCTTATATGCTCGAGACTTATAGTTTGATCCTGGACTTTGTCCTTCACAATATAATACTTTATATCTATAGACTTTGAAGCATTACTCGACTTGTTGTTGTGAGCATAGAATACTGCGGGCTCGTTGTCACAGTACATTTTTAGTGGCCTGCTGATGCAGTCAACCACTTTCAAGTCGGGTAAGAATTTCTTTAACCATAACGCCTGTCCCATGGCCTCATAACATGCTATAAATTCTGCATACATCGTAGATGATGCAACTATCGACTGTTTGGCGCTTCTCCACGAAATAGCACCTCCTGCGAGAGTAAAGACATACCCTGTCGTGGACTTTCGGTCGTCTTTATCTCCCGCAAAATCTGCATCTGAATACCCTTTTATCTCTAGGGAATCGTATCTTCTGTATGTTAGCATGAGGCCTTTTGTGCCTTGCACATAGCGCAAAGCCTTCTTTACCATCTTCCAGTGCTCTATGCCTGGATTCTCTTGATATCTACCGAGTACCCCGGTGATAAATGCTAAGTCAGGGCGAGTGCACACTTGTGCATACTGTAAGCTTCCAACAGCCGAAGCATATGGTACTGACTTCATTTGATCGATCTCATATTGATTCTTTGGACATTGGGATTTCCCAAAACTGTCGCCCTTGACTATGGGAGCAGGTGTTGAATTACTCGCATGCATATTGTATTTCTTTAAAATCTTTTCACAATACGCTTTCTGCGACAGTCTTAACACTCCATTCTTTCTGTCTCGGTGAATTTCTATGCCCAAAACATAAGATGCTTCACCAAGGTCTTTCATGTCAAAGTTTGATGACAAGAACTTCTTTGTTTCTAGTAGTAGACTAACATCACTGCTAGCAAGCAGAATGTCATCCACATATAGAATTAAGAAAATATATTTCCCACTTTTGAACTTTGCATAAATGCAGTTGTCCTCAACATTTTCTTTGAATCCAAAACTTTTAATGGTATCATTAAACTTTAAATACCACTGCCTAGAGGCTTGCTTTAACCCATAAATGGATTTCTTTAGGCGGCATCCCATATGTTCCTTCCCCTCCATGAAAAAACCCTTGGGTTGTTTCATGTAAACATTTTCTTCTAAATCTCCATTTAGAAATGCCGTCTTGACATCCATTTGATGTAACTCTAAATCAAAATGAGCAGCTAATGCCATGATGATTCTGAAGGAGTCCTTACATGAGACCGGAGAAAAAGTCTCATTGTAATCTACGCCTTCTCTTTGCGTAAAGCCTTTTGCCACGAGTCTAGCTTTGTACTTTTCTACATTCCCATTGGAGTCATACTTTGTTTTGTAGACCCACTTGCATCCTACTATTTTGGCTCCTTTGGGAATTTCCTCTAAGTCCCAAACATTGTTGGAACTCATCGATTTCATTTCATCTTCCATTGCCTCTACCCACTTGGCTGAGTGAGGGCTACTCATGGCTTCTTCATATGAGGTAGGATCGCCCTCCATATGAACTACATTGTAAACTTTGTAGATGTCTTTGGAAATGGCTGGTCTTCGTTCTCTTTTAGACCGTCTGAGTTCATCAGACTCTTGCTCATATCTTGCCTCGGGTTCAGGCACATTTACAGTAGGTGGCTGTTCTGGCTCCCTTTCGTGCTCAACAGTGAGTTCAGGTGGCTCCTGATGGACAGGTTCCGAACTTTCGCCCATTGTTGTCACGTGTGGAGTCACAACAGGTGCCGGCACCATAACCTCAGGGGTTGTAGATGGTGGCACAACAGGTAGCGAGAAAAATGGCTCCTGAGTCATCGGATTAGGTGCATGCACCCTCTTCTCCTCAAGATCAATTTTCCTAGCTACCATGCTCCCCCTCATCAATTCGTCCTCCAAGAAGACTGCATGTCTCGTTTCAACAAACTTTGTGTATCTGTCAGGACAGTAGAAACGATAGCCTCTGGACTTATCTGGATAGCCAATAAAATGGCAAGATACTGTTTTGGGGTCTAACTTTGCAATGTTTGGATTGAAAACTTTTGCCTCAGCTGGGCTCCCCCAGACCCTAAAGTGGTGCAGAGAGGGGACTCTGCCTGTCCACAATTCATACGGTGTTTTGGGCACCGACTTACTTGGTACTCTGTTGAGAATATGAATGGCGGTTTTAAGCGCCTCCATCCACAATCCCAATGGGAGGGTGGAATAGCTCATCATGCTGCGCACCATATCCATAAGGGTACGGTTGCGCCTTTCAGCTACTCCGTTTTGCTGAGGTTCGCCCGGCATAGAATACTGGGCGACTATTCCATTTTCTTGCAGGAACCGTGCAAAGGGTCCTGGTACTTGACCATATGGAGTATGCCGACCGTAGTACTCCCCCCCACGATCGGACCGAACTATTTTGATTCTTTTATCGTGCTGATTTTCTACTTCAGCTTTGAAAATTTTAAATTTATCCAATGCTTCAGATCTTTCTTTAATTGGATAAATATAACCATACCGGGAGTGGTCATCCGTGAATGTTATGAATGAATCATAGCCATCCACACTTTTCACCGGAAACGGTCCACAAATATCCGTGTGGATTATTTCTAGTGTAGCTATGCTTCGGTTTGCACCCTTTTTAATTTGTTTGACATACTTTCCTTTAATGCAATATATGCATTGTTCTATGTCGGAGAACTCTAACGGAGGAAGAATGTCATTTTTAACGAGGTTTTCTATTCTTCCCCTCGAAATATGGCCTAGTCTGCAGTGCCATAGTTTCGATGAGTCAAGAGTTCGCTTTCTTTTCTTTTGTTCTTTGTTCGACAAGGAAACCTTTTCATTCACATAACACACAGAAAATACTTTCTCATGCAAAGATAATAAATAAAGCTTGTCATGTAGTGTAGCAACACCCACACAAGCAATTTTAAACCATATGGCATACTTGCCACATCACACTCATAGTTATCATTGTCCCCGTGGGATACACATATCAAATTTCTGTGTAATGAAGGCTTTTAGTCTTTTCTATGTCCCATTTTCCTGGGAACATGCTATAATTGACAACAGAGGTGTCAAACTGTTGAGGCAGTGAAGCCATCACCAAGTGAACAAGGAGTACAGCCTTTAGCTCCAAATCAGCATCCATGGGTTTAAGCCATGTTGCTCATCCGAAGTCTCTTATGCCATGTGCACCTCCATTGTACTTTTCTGTCACCGGCTATTTCAGCAGGTGGGGCATATGCCTTTTGAAGAACCAGTGAACTAGCTCTTTATCTTTTCTATAAACTCCCATGCGGAAGCACACTTTGCAATCGAGCCCGCATTAGCGTTCTCAATTGTGTTCTTAAAAAATAATGCAACTTTTGTTGGTATTAAACATCTTTTGGTTCTCTAAGGTATATGCCATATCCAATAGAGCATGGTCCTTTTCTTTTCATGCCATGCAACATCATCATATTTTCTTCCTTTACACCACAATGATGTGTAATCTTAACAACAATTGCATGCATTAATCCAACGTTGGTATAAATTAAAACATACAACTGTTTATGCAATTAAATCTATATCACCGTTGGGCAGATAATAGAGATAAATACATATATTATTGCAACAAAACATGATCATGTTATTAATAACGTTGGTCATAAAATAACAGAACCATAATTGTTTCAATAATCACTTTAACATACTTTTTGAAATTTAATTCACTTTAAAACTTTAAGAAACACTTTTAACTATTTACATAGATACATGCACCTTTTAACATAAAATAACAAATCATGATCATGCTATTAATAACGTTGGTTATATAATAACAGAATCATAATCATATTTTAATATCACTTTATCACATCTTTTGAAAAATTAATTATCACTTTATTGCATTTAAGCAATAACTTTAACAATTTGCAGCGAAATATGAATATAAAATTCATGAACTTTTATACTTTATAGAAATATTTCGGTTACTTTTCACATTTTCTAAACAAATTTTCGTTGGAATAATTTGAGTAGAAAAAACTGTGTGAAATTTGCTCAAAAAACATTAAAACTTTGCTCAGAAAAAAAAACAGACTGAAAAAAACTGAGCGGCCCGTTACGCCGGCGGCCCATAGCCCGCCAACGTGCTTCTCCTTGCGTGCAGCACTGGGCGGCAGATAGCGGCCTCCTACCTTTGAGCCATTGGCCCAAAGCCCGCATGGGCTCACCGCCGACCGACCCTGGCCGTCGGATCAGATCGGACGGCCGTCCGCGCGTCTAGCGCTAACAAAACCAGTCCCTGACCAGACCCCCTTCGAAAAAACCCTAGCCTCACTCTCACTCTCACTCCCCCCACCCCGCGCGCCTCTCCCCTCTGTTCCGCTTGTGGCGGCGGCTGGAGCCACCGAGCACCCGCGCCCGGCGGCCCCGCCCTCTCTGTTTCTATCTCTCCCGCACCTTGGCGGCGGCCTCTGGGAGGAGAAGCACCGGTGGCCGGCGTCTCGCCGGCGACGGTAGCACCTCACGGCGGTGCTCCTTTCCCTCCACCTTTCCCTGTGCTTTCCCCATCCACCAACACCACCTGCTGGCTCGAGAGGGAGCAGGACCCGACGGTCCCTGCTTCGCCACTGCGCCGGCGACGACGTTGAATCTCGTCGGCAGATGCCATGGCGGTGGCGGTGCTGTCTTTGCCCTCGAAGGGAGCTCTTTCCTTTCGGCCGTGGCGGAGACGGTGCCCGCTTCCACTGCCCATGTTCTTCCTCCGACGGCTCGGCTTGCCGATGCCCGTCGGTTGGAGAGGAACAGCGCGGCCGGGATGGCGGCGCACTTTGCCGTCGAGCCCGAGGCTGCTAGGTAAGTCTTTGCCCTTTTCCCCTTCTCTCTGTTAGGGTTAGGGTTCCAAATTTTGGGGATTTTCTTTTGGGATTCCAATTTATTTCTGGGAGCCTTTTGGGGATTTTTATTTTTCGATTTTCTTTTCGGGGTTTGCAGGGGATGAACTAGGGTTTCTTTTTGATTCTTTTCTACCGAAAAGATCTAGAACTAGCATGGCTCTGGTACCAATGTTAAATCGGCCTTAGGATCATCTAGGCTAGATCTAATCAGGTACTATACTGTCTATGCCTTTAATTCGTGTTGGTGTTGTCTATTGATTGAGAGATAGAGAGGGATCAGAGAGATGGAGCATACCTTCTCCTTGGCTAGAGGAGGGGGTCGATGTGGCCATGGTGTTCGACGGCGATAGCTAGCTGGGGCTGAGCTAGGCAGCGGCAGGGGCTTCCCGTGGCTAAGCGCAAAACCCTAGATCGGAAGGGGTTGTGGTGGGGAGAGCGGCGGCGCGACGAACCTCATAGTCACTGCCCCGGTCCCCACCTTTCTTTATATTGCGCTGCCATAGGGGCCCACCAACCTTGACTTGGTTGGGCGCCCCCGATCAGGACGCGAATCGAGGGTCCGTATGAACCGTAGGGTTCATACGTGGAGAGGTCAACCTTAACAATGGTCACTCGAAGTTGGGGCTTCCCGTGATCGTGATCGAGTCTGGGCAAGGAGACATACTTTAGTCTCTTTGGCGTGGACATGTGCCGTGACAACTCTCTATATTTTGATCACCAAGAAATGGCGGATGCTAGCAAGTTAAGCCACACTAGTTTCATAGGGAGAGGAAATAGTGTGTAAGAGGCACCTTAGTTTTTCATGAAATGTAATTTTGTTGCTACATATGTTTGTACCTTAATTTTAAACATGATTTTTTAACCAGCAGTTGAGACTTACTAGGCTATGATTGGTATCCAAAAAGAGGCTCAAACGAAGAATATATGCTAGGAAAGTCAGGAAGCATGAGACAGGTGCTCGTTCTGACACTTAAGAAAAATAAATTATCAAACCAGACACTTTTCGGTAAAAAAGCAAGTTGACAGTGTCTATCTCTAATACTACACGGTAATTCCTTTTTGTCCAAATAATATGTTCAGCGATCATTCTCTGTTATAAGTGCCAAAAAACTCAGGAGATTAAACAGACAAGTACTGACATGAAGAAATGGTGGCACAAAAAAAAATCTACTTTTTTTTCTCAAAGCCCATTCGCCCGGCTTTATAAATAAAACCCCCCGATGACCAAAAAAGTAAGGATACCACAAGTTAAGTTTGGATTGCTAGCGAGCTGAGGTAGCACAATAAATATTCCAGCTTTGCTAATTCTCGAAGAATTAGCTGAATTTGAAACTGGGAGCTCGCGCCGCAGCTCAGAGTATAGCCACTTGCATCCGAAGAAGGTCCATGAGAAGGATGATGTCGCTTCTATCCTTTTGTTTGCCAAGATGCCTCCATAACTAAGCATAAACAAATATTTAATTTATAGAGTGCATCAGCCCATTGTATAACAAAATTTTTCCTTTAGTAAGGGGTTTATTCCTAGCAGACCAGGGTGCCCAATCAAGTGTTGTGAATCCAATCTACATGAGTCGCCTGATTAGGCATCATAGGCCCTCAAGGATGCCATGGAGCTAGGGAAGTCTGAGGAAGGCCATTTGCACCCCAAAAATTCTCTAATACTGCCCAAAAGAACTAGGTCTTACATGATATACATGATAAGATGATGTGGTCTATATGTTCGGGTACACCGCAAAGAGCACAAAATCCATGGCGAGGTTTTGTATCCCGACAATAAATTTGTATAGGTATGGTATATATGGCCCCGATTCGATGGGATAACTATCTCAGGAACATAAGGATTTATATAGGTTTAGTCATGGGGAATACCCGCCAGAAACAGCCCTACTTCATGTGCTACTTTCTAAATCAGTCGTGCGATGTGCTCAATGTTACAATGGTGAGGTTCCTGGCTAGTGGGAAGCCTACGAGCTCTGCTCGTCTATCTTTGGAAGATGAGCAGAGTTATCTACGTGTGTGTGTGCGTGCGTGTGAAGGGTTTGAACCTCTCTCCGGGAAAGGGGTGTGAGTGTTTACGAGTGAGCGCCATAGCCTCATTGTAGCATCCCAAGAGTTCTAAACCTTGTAATGCTACCTTGTGCTTACTTTATGGATCACACTTGGAATTTCCTAACATCATATCCATCATCATGAACATCATACCACCTTGCATGGTTCATCTTGTTTGCATTGCATTGTTGTATCTTGCCATCTTGTATGTATCATGTTGTTGCTATCACACCTATGTTTTGTTAACCTACATCCCTCTTATCTATTTTGATTTCTATCATATGATCTTCTTGATTCCATTCTTATTTTTTGTACAAATGCCCAAAATGATTATGTGGGCATCACCATATTTTGTATCATTCTACTTTCCTACTTGCCTCCATTCTAAATGGATCAAGTCTTTCTATTTAAATCCCTGCAAAAAAACAAAAGTTTCAAAAGATTTTAAAAAGAAACAAATGCTAAAACGAAAGAAAATGCTTTAGAAAGAAAAAATAGGGGAAGAGAGAAATCTTGCGCAGCAACCCATCCGGTCCAGCACCAAGCCCACATAGGGCCCAAGTCCACCTCTAGGTCACCCCCATACCGATCACCACGTCACGCGGGTAGGAGGGCGCCAAGTCATAGCGTTCCTCCGCGTGTCCATATCACTACACGCAAGGATCCACTGGACAAGCTTGCACTAGCTCATCTATTTCTACCCAAGTGCCGCACTAGCAACCATAGTCCCTTTTTCTCGCCCACGCTGCACCCCCTCTCTTCCCACCTTCTTCCACTCTACCATGGCTAATGGCTAGCAAAGCTTCCCGCCACCAATTTTATTGTCGCTCGAAGCAACCGTCAGGTGGAAAATTCTGCCATCTTTTTCATGTCAAAACGTATCATAGCAGCCGATCCAGACATGCCTACAACCACCTACATATTGGCGACCTCATCAGACCCGAGAAGCGCTACCGTGGATCCCGACCTCCTACGTCCAATTCAAGACTGTCATTTGAATTAGGATGAGAAACTGCATCTCCCTCCCTACTTCCCCGTCTTAATTCATGCCCTTTCTGAGTTAACCATCTTCGAACGTGCGTTCCCACCGTCCTTCGCTTCCTTGCAACCTGTTTGGGTTGTGCGATCTGTTTTTTCTTGGGTGGAACACCGGGCCTTGAAGTCTCAATTTCAGGGGAAATTCGGCCAACCTGGGTTAAGTAAATGCAAACGAAGGTGGACCAAGTCCCAAGACAAAGATTTGATGGATAAAACCATTAGAAACACACCAAATCAATAGATTCATCTTAGGTCAACTTTGGGGCTATTTTTTGCGAAATTTTTAAATTTGTAGGAAACAGACCAAAACGAATAGAAATCCCTAGCTACCAAAGGTTGTTGATACCAATATGTTAGGGGTTATCCTAGAGGGTGGCCTGATCTTCATGGTTCATGCAGTAGAAATCATGTCAATAGCATGGAAAGGGGGAAAAGAGTGGTGGAAGTGAACACACTCCGCACAAACAACACGACGGAATCTACACAAAACACAACTCGATAACTTGACAAATTTCTCCCGTTGGCATCCACCGGTCCAATATTACTCGCAAGGAGAGATTTGGGTAAAGTGTTCTCTCGAGCCCAATTAGATAGGGATGAACACCTTGGGAAGGTCCATGAACACCAACTCACTATCACACAAAATTGGGCCTTGTACAACTCAAATATACAAATCGATTGAGGTCTTGTAGATAAAGTCTACCTTGGAAGGGAGGTGAGACACAACTAGAAGATCTAATGTTAGCGTTCTAATCTTACCATCTATATCTAGGGTTTCAAGGAAGAGGTGGAGGCATATATATAACCAACCACTTAAACAAGGGTAGTTTAGGCATAAAATAGTTTGCGGAGTTACATGGGCTAATGTCCAATGGGCGTGAGGCATGCGGTGCAGTTAAGGCCAGAGACTCTGGTGTCGTTTTGGAGGAGAATCTTGTGTGCCCGGAGTTTCCGTTCGGTCTCCAGGCAGTCTCCTATTTGGCATACCTTGAGTTGTCACAACTGTCTTAACAATTCCAGGAGAGCAGGTAAGGAGAATCCAGTGTGGTTGGGCCATAGATTCGTGTGTGGTTGTGCCGAAGATTTCGTGTGTGGTTGGCTGGAGATTCTGGTGTGGTTGGCCTAGAGATTCTGTCTAGGTCAAGGATCTCGGTGTAGATGATGACAGAGATCCCAGTGCATGTGTTCCATTTTCTTCACCATGTTCTCTTGAACTTCATCACTTGGCGTGCATGCGGGATGTACACTACTAGGAAAAAGACTACTAATGGCACACCACTTCTGGGTATAGGTGGCGCACACCTAGTGCGCCACTAGAGAGGTGGGGACCATGTGGTGTGCCACCTATACTTCAAATATGTGTGGCGCACCCCATGATGTGACACCCATAAAGAATACTAGTGGCGCACCACCTTGGTGCACCACCTATACAGTGCGCCACTAGTAGCAATACTGGCGCACCACTACTATATTTTTCAAAATTTGATTTTTTTAATAAATTGTCCATGTATTTATATACATGTAAATGGTTAGAATACAACCCAGTATACAGTATAGAAACATAGATAAATTGATCACATATTGTAACTGACAGAAATAAAGATAAGACCAACACAATTTTAGTTCGTCACATTAGTTAGAATCTAAAAATAGCGACAAGTGTCAAATTATTACACAAATACAAGAGTCGATCAAGTCACTAGTTATAGCTCTCAAGCTGTAGGTAGCCATCTATACTAGGATCATATAGAACAGGAACATAGTGATAATGAGCATCATCACGATTAAGGTGGTTTTCATCCGGTTCCTCCATATCTATCTCCTCTCTCCCGCTAGATAGCGCGCGTATCTAGCTTATGCCTCTGCCATAGTGTACGTACCCTTTGTAGTTTTTGTCGTTGAAACAGTGCACCTGTGTCTCTGACATTCTTCCCAATTATCATAGACTTCGGGAACCTTACCCTTGTACAAGACATACCACGTCATCTCTATGCAAAATACAAAATATACATCAGTAGGAAATTCATAGATGACACATATGCAACATATAACTATGCATAATTCCATGACAAAGCCTCATATAAAGGCACACACAAAACAAAAGGAGAAGCCCAAGACAAAATCAAATGCGCAAGAAATATGCATGGACATATGATAAGGTCTTACGCACTCCCTTTGTCATTAGATGGTGCCAAGTGTAATTATCGGCCAATGAAACGAACAAGGGCCAACTCAAATGCGCACAAGTAGAATCAACTCAAGGACATGTCTCATACTTAGGTTGGACCAATATGGACGTGTCGTGACGGTGCTAGTGAGACAAGTAGAATGCACAAGTTTGCATATCACAAGGCTCACTAGACCATCACGATATAATCATATTGCCACAAAATTTTAATCATCGGCATTCTAAAAAAGAACATGATCAAGTAGGGCAGCAATAGTAATTAAGAAGTAGAAATTTATAAATAACATATGTGCAACATATAACTATGCAACGGAAACGAAAGAGTTATTCATGCATTATTCCATGACAAAGCCTCATATAAAGACATGATACGTCCATTTTGCATCACTATTCTATGTCATAATTCACTGTTATTCATTGATATATTTCGTATTGAGAGATGATACTTATGTTATTTCATCTGTTTTTGCATGGTTGATGACTTTCGGAGCATGAACCGCTGCAGTCAGGATTCTGATGGAAAAGGTGCTGTTTGGAGGCAAAATTCGCGAAGATCAGCAAATCCAGGAAAATATACAGAAAATCCTATTTTTTCAGAAGACGAACGAAGCCAGAAGGGGGGCTGGAGATGGGCCACAGGGGCCCACACCACCCCCTGGCGCGGGCAGCCCTAGGCCGCGCCAGCAGGTGGTGAGGCCGCCCTGGCCCACTCCAGGCTCTCCCCTCTGGCGTATATTATCCTCCCGAAACCCTAAGACTCGGGGGGCGACCACAGAAAGATTTCCGCTGCATCTGCGGGGCGGAAAACACCAAGAGAGAAAGATCTCTCCGGCAGACAGATTTCTGCCGGGGAATTCCTTCCCGGAGAGGGGAGATCGTCGCCATCAACACCATCATCAAGCTGGGCTTCATCGAGATCATCATCATCATCACCACCATCATCATCATCAGCACCCTCATCACCATCTCCATATTGCTTTAACAATTGCGTTGAATCTTGCATAGTTCATAGGGGAAACTTTCTCGGTGTTGATTACTCTTTGTAGTTGATGCTATTGAGTGAACCATTGAATTATTGTTTATGTTTAGATTGTTATACATCATTATTCCATCTCTGATCATGATCCATATGATGTCTTGTGAGTAGTTCGTTTTGTTCTTGAGGACATGGGAGAAGTCATGTTGTTAGTAGTGGAATTGTGTTGAGAAAGATTCAATAGTTTGATATTTAAGTTGTGGTGTACTTCTTCTAGTGGTAGCATGTGAACGTCGACTACATGACACTTCACCTATATGGGCTTAGGGGAATGCATTGTGTATTTGGCTACTAATCGTAGGGGTTGCCGGAGTGACAGAAACCTGAACCCCCGTTAGGAAACCATCGCACAAGGGACGTAAGGGTCTTAGAGTTTAAAGCTGTGGTTAGGTTTCTACCTTACTTACTTTCTTGTACTTACGGATGTTTGCAAGGGGTATAATCACAAGTATGTATTAGTCTTAGGAAGGTCGGTACATTAGCACAGGTTCACCAATACAACACTTAGTAAGCTAAAGAAGATTAATCAACTATATAAAGCGAAAGCACTTGACAGTCTTCCCATGTGTCCTCGAGAACATTTGGTCATCTTAAGTAATACAACCGCCTTGTCCTTTGCTGCATAAAGGATTGGTCCACTTGCTGCATTTTTTCCTACTATCTTTTATTTACTTGTACTTTGTTTACTTGCTTTATCTAAAACCCCTAAAAATCCGTTTGCTAAGTATTTGCAGAGAATTCCTGATCCATACCACTAGCCAGCACCTTCTGCTCCTCGTTGGGTTCGACACTCTTACTTATCGAAAATACTGCGATACACCCCCTATACTTGTGGGTCATCAAGACTATTTTCTGGCACCATTGCCCGGGAGTGAAGCGCTATTGGAGAGTGGAACTAGTAAAGGAAACTTCTACTGTGAGTATTGTTTACTTCTGTTAGTTGCTTTATTTTCGTTATGGATAATTCGCTGAGTTTCTTATTTGGTAATGCTACTACCACTGCTAAGGTAGTAGATAAGCCACCGCCTGCAGAGAATGATGTTTTTAAAATACCTATAAGAATTATTGATCGTGTTATGGATAACTACTATGTTGGGGATGGAACTGTCCATCCGGGTGATCATTTGCTCTTTATACACGAATTATGCGGGTTGTTCAAGTGTGCAGGTATCACTACAGATCAAGTTAAGAAGAAGTTATTCTCATTATCGCTGAAAGGAAGAGCTGAGGAATGGTATAAGCTGCTGAAGAATGGTCAAGCTCTGGAATGGGAGGAAATAGTGCCTCTCTTTTATTCGAAGTTTTATCCTCCTAGTGAGATTCATAAAGATCGGAATCAAATATACAACTTTTGGCCTCTTGATGGAGAGAGTACAACTCAAGCTTGGGGGAGATTGAAGTTACTAATACTCAAATGTCCCATTCATGAGCTCCCCAACAATATTATTATCAATAACTTTTATGCAAGACTCCCTCTACATGATAAAGATTTATTGGATGCTTCTTGTGCTGGATCATTTACTCGCATGGAAGAAGAAGCTAAATGGGATCTTCTGGACCGTATTCAAGACAATGCTGAAGCTTGGGAGAATGACAAAGGTAGAAAGTCAAGTATAAATTATGATTATGAATGCATTGAATCTTTTATGGGAACTGATGACTTTCAAAATATTAAAAATGCTTATGGTCTAGATTCTCAAGCTATTGCTTCTTATTTTAAGGCTTTTGCTTCCTACATTGAAGTGCCTAAAAAGAAGTGGAATAAGTATCATGAACCTTACAAAGATATTGCTGAGAGTGTTCCTGCAAGAAATACTGAAGTTTATAATGCTAATCATGTTTTACCTAAACCTTACATTGAGAAAATACCTTTCCCAGTTAAGATAAGGGAACATTCAATGATGGCTGGTATGGTAGATGAAAGTATGAATAAAGCTGTTGAACCTGATAAACAAATGGTTGATGAACCTATAATAGAAAATGTGAAAGACTTTGTTACTAAATATGAGAAAGAGGGACACCCTATCCTTTGTAAGGATACCTCTAATATTGTCTCACAAAGTAGTGTTATGAGAGCTAGTATTCCTGTGCTTTCTATTAGAATAAGCAATCATTTCTATGATGGCCCTTGTGATAGTTACATTGTTAAGTTTATGCATGATACTGAAAGTTATTATGAGAGAGGGAAAAGTGTTCTTATGTATCTCATTAATATCAAGTTTCCTCGTTTTATGCTGAAAGTTTTTATGTTGCACTTCTTTTGCCTTCTTATGCAAGTAGCCTCTGGTTTCAACAACTTGTTTGTTTACAAAATTCCCTTGCATATGAAGTGGGTTAGACTTAAACGTGTGTATTTTTGCTTCTTAATGCTCTCTTTCACTTCAATTCATATTCCTATGTGAACATTGTCAAAACTATCATGCCCATCTTAATGGCTATAAAGAAAGAGCTTTTTGGGAGACAACCCAATTTGTTTTTGCTTTCAGTTTGTTTTTGTTTCTTTGAGTCTTGGAAGTTATTACTTCGGTAATAACCGCTCCTTATCCTTTTTGTTTGGTTTTTGTGTCAAGATCAACCTCTAATGAGAGAGAAGTAAGATTTGGGGAAATTGCTGTCCCGAAACAGATTTTTGTGCTTGACCGTAAAAATTCGTGAGAGATCTCTGTTTGTCGGTTTGATCTGTAATTTTTTGTGCTTCTTCCCCAGGTTGTTATTTAACTTTCGTTAGTTTTGCACTTTTTGATTTGAGCAATATAAGATTTTCTAAAAAATTGATATTTACCTGCTGGTCTGTTTTGACAGATTTAGCCACTCTTGCATTTGCTTCTTTATTCGATCTCCTTTTTGAATTCTTTTTGGATTTTTGGAAGGAGTTGCTACAGTAGATTATGTTTTGATGGTTTTCAGTTGAATTTGGACTCAAAAGGTTTTATCACTTCACTTATATTAATGTTGCTAATGAGAACTGTGTGAAGTTTTGTGTGAAAGAAATTTTTAGGAAGTGGAGATAATGGTGTAATAAGGAAGAGGAGGGTTTTATGACTCAAGTAGTAAGTGTATGAAGATGAAGATATCGATTTTATTCAAGTGATGACTCCGGAAGAATCTACTAGATACCAAATTCAGAGACCTGCAGAGGAAGGTGGACATGCTTCAATGGGAGAATAATAGGCTTCGCAAGATGCTGGAAGATTTCCTCACGTCAACTAAGAAAATATTACCACCACCACCGAAGGAGTAATTCGTCATTAGGTTTGGCATCCCCTTGGCTTGTTCCAAGCTTGGGGGAGTGCCGCGGCATCACATCACTATCTTCTATCTTTCTACCTTTTTAGTAGAGTCATATCATGAATAGAGGAGTTATTATGTAGTATGGTTTGCATTATGGAAGTGTCCCCTCTATCGTTAGATATGTATCCCTTGGTGTGAGTTGCCGTTATGGAATATTAATGAGAAGTTCTATCATTTACTCTTTTGCATAGCTTATATTAGTTTTCAATTCGTGGTTATATGATTGATCTTGTTGTTAGTATTGGTATCACTTTGGGATCATTGAGTTAATTTAGTTGGTCTTGGCAAACCTGGCTCGGTCAGTAGCACACTATTTTTGAGAGTTGAAAGAAAAGATAAAAGTACTCTAAAGAAATATAATTTCATCATCCTTCTTTCTTGATTTGCTAATAAGTCTAGTATTCTCTAGTTAAGATCTTTTGTGCTTCCCAGGAACATTGCATGATTGTTTTTATCACTTGTATGTTTGTTTGTTTCCTTCAACTCTTGTACTTGCTACCCAGCCTTGCTAGCCAAAAACTTGTACTGAGAGGGAATTCTTCTCGTGCATCCACTCCTTAAAACCAAAACCTCTGCCATTTGTGTCCACCATACCTACCTAGTAGCATTATTGCTATTCCAAGTAAATTCTTGTTTTATCTACCTCCCAAATTAAAACTTGTTATGTGAAAATTAGTAATTAAAGCTCTCACGAACTTGATGCCACACTTTACTTTTCTTGCACTTAATAAACTTGAACCATTGTGTCCATCTATGTTGCGTATATGCTTGCGCTTTGTAAGTTGTGAATTAGCAGAACCATGCTGTCATGGGGAACGCTTTCAACATTGCACTGGTACTTTGTACCTAGTTGATATCATGTTCTTTTGTCGATGGATGTTGTCGGTGTGAAATGAAAGGGGAGCTTGTAAGTCCATGGAGTTATGCATATGTGTTAGAGAAACGCCTGGGCCGCTGGTCTAATCCATGCTGACATGGTGGAAACCTGCAGCGTAACCATAACGAGCATCTATGAAGCATTCTTCTTATAAAAAAAAGAGTTAGAGATTGAGAAAAAGAGAAAAAGAAAAAAAAGAGATTATGAAAAGAGGAAAGAGAGAAAAAGCACCATATTCCCATGGTAAATAAGAAGATTGCTGAGATGTTTGTTGTCTGCTTGCCATGTCATTTTGATATGCGGGTTCTTCCGTATCATCGGGCAAGGGGTACCCCGTTGGCGGTTCTCTATGATACACACATGCTTATGATGACAAGAACTTACCGGCGACTAAACTTGAGTAGCATGAGGAGCGGCCCTCGTATTCAAGGGACATGAGATTCTCAATTTACAATTTGTCAACGCATATCCTCATATTTGATCATTTTAACCTTAATCACCTAAAGATGCCTATGATAGGGGCAATGAGAGATGAAAGCTAGTAAGTATCATAATTTTTGGGAGCTCTTTATGAGACTTGCAATCCCTGCTTCCCTCTGCGAAGGGCCTTTCTTTTACTTTTTAGTTGAGTCAGTAAACCTACTCCCTTTTATCTCAGCAAGTATTTTGAGTTGTTGTGTTTCATTCATTCATATGATGATTTATTCAATCATGTTTCTTATTTTCCTTGTTTTGCACATTGCTCTTATCTTGATGTTTAATACTTTGAAAGCTATCTTTGAAAACCAGTTATTTGTGAACTCCAGCAAATTATCAACTATTCTTCGACCAAGAGCTAAGTTTGCCATTACCAATTATGATTCACTTTATGTATCTTTATTGTGTTTCCTTTACCTATTACAAGTTGAGTTATATAATAGTGAGTTGTCTTCTACTATGATCTATGTATTTGATGAATGTGATGCTTCTTGTCCGTATTATTTTATCGACTCTTCACTCCATAAACCTGAGGCCATGTTTATTGAGCCCAGTTTCGCTTGGGGACAAGCAAAGTCTAATCTTGGGGGGAGTTGATACGTCCATTTTCCATCACTATTCTATGTCATAATTCACTGTTATTCATTGATATATTTCATACTGAGAGATGATACTTATGTTATTTCATCTGTTTTTGCATGGTTGATGACTTTTGGAGCATGGACCGCTGCAGTCAGGATTCTGATGGAAAAGATGCTGTTTGGAGGCAAAATTTGTGAAGATCAGAAAATCCGGGAAAATATACGGAAAATCCTATTTTTCCAGAAGTCGAAGGAAGCCAGGAGGGGGACTGGAGATGGGCCACAGGGGGCCCACACCACCCCCTGGCGCGGGCACCCCTAGGCCGCGCCAGCAGGTGGTGAGGCCGTCCTGGCCCACTCCAGGCTCTCCCCTCTAGCGTATATTATCCTCCCGAAACCCTAGGACTCGGGGGGCGACCACAGAAAGATTCCGCCGCCTCTGTGGGGCGGAAAACACCGAGAGAGAAAGATCTCTCTGGCAGACAGATTTCTGCCAGGGGAATTCCTTTCCGGAGAGGGGAGATCATCGCCATCAACACCATCATCAAGCTGGACTTCATCGAGATCATCATCATCACCATCATCATCATCAGCACCCTCATCACCATCTCCATATTGCTGTAACAATTGCATTTAATCTTGCATAGTTCATAGGGGAAACTTTCCCGGTGTTGATTACTCTTTGTAGTTGATGCTATTGAGTGAACCATTGAATTATTGTTTATGTTCAGATTGTTATACATCATTATTCCATCTCTGATCATGATCCATATGATGTCTTGTGAGTAGTTCGTTTTGTTCTTAAGGACATGGGAGAAGTCATGTTGTTAGTAGTGGAATTGTGTTGAGAAAGATTCAATAGTTTGATATTTAAGTTGTGGTGTAATTCTTCTAGTGGTGTCATGTGAACATCGACTACATGACACTTCACCTATATGGGCCTAGGGGAATGCATTGTGTATTTGGCTACTAATCGTAGGGGTTGCCGGAGTGACAGAAACCTGAACCCCCGTTAGGAAACCATTGCGCAAGGGACATAAGGGTCTTAGAGTTTAAAGTTGTGGTTAGGTGTCTACCTTAATTACTTTCTTGTACTTATGGATGTTTGCAAGGGGTATAATCACAAGTATGTATTAGTCCTAGGAAGGTCGGTACATTAGCACAGGTTCACCCACACAACACTTAGCAAGCTAAAGAAGATTAATCAACTATATGAAGCGAAAGCACTTGACAGTCTTCCCATGTGTCCTCGAGAATGTTTGGTCATCTTAAGTAATACAACCGGCTTGTCCTTTGCTGCATAAAGGATTGGGCCACTTGCTGCATTTATTCTTATCGTCTTTTATTTACTCGTACTTTATTTACTTGCATTATCAAAAACCCCTAAAAATCCGTTTGCTAAGTATTTACAGAGAATTCCTGATCCATACCACTAGCCAGCACCTTCTGCTCCTCGTTGGGTTCGACACTCTTACTTATCGAAAATACTGCGATACACCCCCTATACTTGTGGGGTCATCAAGACACACACAAAACAAAAGTAGAAGCGGAATACCAAATCGAATGCGCAAGAAATGTGCATTGACATATGACAAGGTCTTACATACTCCCGTTGTCACTAGATGGTGCCAAGTGTAATCATCGGCCAATGAAACGAACAAGGACCTACTCAAATGGACACAAGTAGGATCAACTCAAGAATATGCCTCATACTTAGGTTGGACCAATATGGATGTGTTGTGATGGTGCTAGTGAGCCAATTAGGATGCACAAGACTCGTATTTGTGCATATCACAAGGCTCACTAGACCATTACGGTATAATCACATATAGTGTCACAACATTTTAATCATCGACATTCTAAAAACGAACATGATCGAGTAGGACAACAGTAGTAATTAAAAAGTAGAAAATTCATAGATAACATATGTGCAACATATAACTATGCAATAAAAAGGAAAGAGTTAATCATGCATGATTCCATGACAAAGCCTCATATAAAGACACACACAAGACAAAATGAGAAGCAGAAGACCAAATCAAATGCGCAAGAAATGTGCATTGACATATGACAAGGTCTTACACACTCCCTTTGTCATTAGATGGTGCCAAGTGTAATGATCGGGCAATGAAACGAACAAGTTCCAACTCAAATGTGCACAAGTAGGATCAACTCAAGAACATGCCTCATACTTAGGTTGGACCAATATGGATGTGCCGTGATGGTGATAATGAGCCAAGTAGGATGCATAAGACTCGTATTTATGCATATCACAAGGCTCACTAGACCATCACGGTATAATCACATATAGTGCCACAACATTTAATCATTGGCATTCTAAAAATGAACATGATCAAGTAGGGCAGCAATAGTAATTAAAAAGTAGAAAATTCATAGATAACATATGTGCAACATATAACTATGCAACAAAAAGGAAAGAGTTAATCATGCATGATTCCATGATAAAGCCTCATATAAAGACACACACAAAACAAAATGAGAAGCGGAAGACCAAATCAAATGTGCAAGAAATGTTCATTGACATATGACAAGGTCTTACGCACTCCCTTGTAAGTCCAATGAAACAAACAAGGCCAACTCAAATGCGCTCGCAAGTAGGATCAACTGAAGAACATGCCTCATACTTAGGTTGGACCAATATGGATGTGCCGTGATGGTGATAGTGAGCCAAGTAGGATGCACAAACTCGTATTTATGCATATCACAAGGCTCACTAGACCATCACGGTATAATCACATATAGTGCCACGACAATTTAATCACCAGCATTCTAAAAATGAACATGATCAAGTAAGGTAGTAATAGAAATTAAAGATCAACATAATTAATCATCAATTCCACTAGTCATAACCGTAATAAATATCATCGATCACAATTAAGTTCAATGACCGATCGGAACAATAGAGCTAGCTAGGCAAGTTAATGTAGGGATAAAGTTTATAACACAAGCTCATCGATAGTTCGGAACTAACAGATAATACGTAACATCAGGACCACTTCCGACTCGACTCGGGGATGTTGACGAAGCCTCGTGGTGCTCCTTTCGCTATCGTCACGAATGACCTGTTGTCACCCTACATCAGCAAGCAACTTTCTATCTCCGCATTGCGCGATGGATTTCCGCAGTAGAAGAGCCTCCCATTTCTCAAGACCTCTTCAAGATGATTGTCAGGAACTCCTGTTGGATGAAAAACTCTTGTCTGATATTTGCATCCTGTATCAATCCAAGATTTTGGGTCCACCCTTGGAGTTCAGTTGGCAGCGTAAGTTGATTATGGTCCCATATGAATGACTGCATGTGATGGAGGGTGTAGAAGGCATCCATATCGCTGTCAGACGGCTGCCTGACGCATGGGATATCCGACCCAGACAATCACTACTCGTGGCACATCCCTAGCATAGTGACATGAGTAAGTACATATATGTGCAATGCGCCATTACTATATACCCGTGGAACATTTGGTTGCTGGTGCGCCACACGTGATGAGTGTCGTCAGATTGATGACAAGTACGCCATGAGGGGGTCCTCGAGGCGTGCGGAAGAGAGGGGTGTGAGACGTACGGTGTTCCGGGATGGTGAGCACACAAGTTTACCCAGGTTCGAATCCGCCGGCTTTGGACGGATCCTACTCCTACTAGCAATCCAGTAATACGGCAGAGCCGGAATATGGGTTACAAGGGTTTCGCATGTGCGAGTTGAGGGTCTAAAGTATTGGTTTCCCTAAAGGCTCTCCCTAGGACGGCTTATATAGATATCCGGCTTAGGGTTTACAGGAGAGATCTATCCGGCTACGTCTAAGAGTTAGTTATAGAGTACATCTTGAACTACAAGTAACATTATGGGCCTAAGTTGGTAAGTCTTCTGGGCCTTCCCGTAGCCGGAATGGACTCCGTCTCTTCTCCCTGACTGGGCCGCCCGTGAAGCAAAGATCTAACCCGAAGTGGGCCACCCTGGTCAGTGAGGAACTGTGAGGATATCCGGAAAGTATATCCCCAACAGCAGCCCCCGGAGGCCTCCAAGATCCAAAGTCGGATTTATCATCGTCTAGCTTAATCTTCGGCTTGCAGAATCTTGAAGGGTTCCTGAAACTTCACATCAAAAGATACGATCCGGGTCTTAAAAAATAAGTCGGACCTTTCAGTTGGTTACTCGGATTTTCTAGCTCGTTTTTAAACTAAGCCGGAACTTGGTCTTTAACGCCACCTGACACAAGCATGGCCAAGTCACGTCATCTGACAGGCATTCCGTCAGCACGACCGTTGGTGGGTCCACGGTCCGCGGAACCGAGGCGCCATTTCAATGCGTGCGTGGAGATCGAGGCGATGCAATCATCGCGCGGGCCCTTCCTAGTTCTTTCCACGACGCGTGGCTGCACGAATCTTGGTGCAGGTAGGTGGATATAAGGGGTTCAGATTTCTCTTCTCCTTTCCACCAGTCCTTTGCCGTTTCCTTCCTTCCCAATCCTCCTGCGCGCACAGGGCCTCCTCGTCCTTCCCTCACAGAAACTCCCAGCGCCGCCCCTTTAAGGTCACTTTCTCACCAGAGAAAAATGGCTTCTTCATCTTCTTCCTCTGGCTTGGCGGCAGCGGCGGCAGCGGCGAAGGCGGAAGCTGCAACAGAGAAGGAAAGGTACAGAGGAATCTGGATCCCCTGCACCCTCGACGAAGCAGGCCTGAAGAACGTGGAGAAAGAGGGGCTGCTCGTCGCCGGCGACTGGCGGAGCGACTCCGGCGAAACCTTCCCCAACCCACACGAGGGCGAGCGAGTCCACTTTGACACTCATCAGGACCGAGGTCTGTCTTTTCCTTCCTCGGAGTTTTTCTCCCAGGTGATAGATCACTATGGAGTTCAACTCCACAATCTTCCTCCCAATTCTCTTCTAGAAATGAGCGCATATGCTGCGCTTTGCAAGGGCTTTCTTGGCATTAGGCCGAGTTTGCTTCTCTTCCGGTTTTACTTTCATGTCCGGAGGAATTCCATTACTGCCGGTGTTCCTTATATCACCGGCACCATTAGTTTTTCTCTTAGACGAGACCAGGCATATCCCAAAATTTCTGCCAGTGACTCGGTCAAACAATGGCCAGCCACTTTTTTCTACCATAGGGATATTCCGGCTCCCGCAAAGATACTGCTTTGCCGGTTTTTGTTGATAGAGCCGCCACGGCCCAGCCTTCCTGGGACGAGGCTGCTCCGGCTCTCACAGATGATCTAATCCTCGCTAAGAGGCGGATCGAATATCTGATCAAGCACAATGGTCTGAAGGGATCCGACTTGGTCCAGTGCTGGGTCTGATGCCGGATCCAGCCACTTCAGTACCATGGGGATAGACTGATGCACTCCGTCACGTATTCTCTGACCGACTCCCTCCGCTTCAGCCCCAAGGCCTACACCACTCAAGGCTACATAAGCCAAATCAATTGGCTGATCAAGGAGTGGATCGAAAGGCGGATTCCAGAGGTTTCTCCGAACATGCACACGGTGGAAAACCCCGTGGTGCCGGTAAGCTTTTATCATCACATCTTTTATGTGTTTCTATCTTTGATTTATATTGCAATACTGATATGTTTTCTTATTTTCATCTTGGTGACATCCCTGAGTCGGAACCCGCTCCGCTCGAAGGATACCCTCCGGAGTTTTCTCAGGAGGTGGAAGTAGTTCCACTGCCGGATCTTGCGCTCAAGAAGCACAAAGCTCCGACAGTAGCGGTTGGCACAAAGGAGGTGCCTGTCGTGAAGAGGTATCCTTTCTGTCACAACTTTTCCGTCTTTGTGCTTTACTTAAACTTCTTTCCGAGATGTAACGGTTCCGACTTTGTTACCTTCTCAAAGAAAAGTCGATCATCAAGGGCAAGGGGAAAGGGATTTCTTCGAAGCCCTTACGCCAGACGAAGCTTACCATAGATTCGCCTGCCGTAGCTCCTCCGACTCCGGCCCCTCAACCTTCTGCAACTCCAGTTATCTCGTCGGATGCTGCAGAAGATCCAGCTCCTCAAATGGAGCCTGCGATCCTTGGGTCGCAAACTGACGCCACTGTGGGTGCGTCAGGTCAAGATAAGGGTGAAACCTCTTCGGGTAATGATCCCTCGGCTGAAGTCTTCGCCAAAAACCTCCTCAACAATCCGGGTCTTGCCAAGTTTGGCCTGACCCGGAAATCTGCAGAGGAGATCTAGCGGCTAGCCAGGCAAGTCCTGGACAAAAGTCATCTATCCCCCGAAGAGGAGGCGCAAGAAGCAGAGGACGTCAAGTTCTCTGACCTTCTCACTCAAGTCCGCCTTCGCGACGAGAGGATCAGGACTGGCGAGCTTCCAACAGCCCCAGTGATCCCTCTTACTCTTGCCGAGAAGGTGGCAGCTGAAGTGAACACGGGTTTAGACAAACTCACCCGCGAGCAATATGTAAGTCAGAATTCCAACTCTTGTTTTTACATTATGTTATATCATATCCTCTAGCCCCCAAGCATGAAGTAGGATATAGAATCCGAGTTTATGCTTTCATTAGGATGCCAAAGAACGAACTAGTGTAGCCCCCAAGGCTCGTGCTGATATTTAGCAAAAAAATTAGCCCGAGTCTTAAGTAGCTTTCTGACTTTGGGTATTCTGACTTACAGAAAGTATGTTCCTATAACCAGGAGTTATTGTCCAATGTCTGTAATAAGCGGAGAGAGATCAAAGCTCTCCGGCTTAAAAATGCTGAGCTCAAGGTAGCCAAGGATGAAGCCGAAGGTAAACATTTCGAGATTCAAACCTTGTCTTTTGCTTTTTCTATGTCGATTTTTTCTAAACTGTTGTTCTTTTTGTCTTACAGCGTTGGTGAAACAATCCATCGCTATGATTGTAGAGGCCGAGAACCTCAAAACCCTGGTGGTGGAAAACAAGGGACTTCGCCAAGAGCTGGATAAGCTCAAGGCGGATCATGAAACGAGCATAGCTCAAGTCTTGAAATCCTCCTCCATGGCCACTGAACAAGCGCGATCGCAAGATTGCCGCTCAAGATAAAGTAATCTCGGACCTCAAGAATGATCTTGGTAGAGAGAAGGACATATCCCAAGCGCTCTGGGCTGAACTCCAGAGTCTCCGGGAGGAGAAGACCAAGATTGACGATGTCATTTTTGGTATGTTCCACCTCTCTGACTTATCTTTTCTTCGACTTTTATCAATGTCGGTTTTTTCTTGACTTCTTTTGTGTATAGGTCCTCTAAAGTTGACGAACTCTTCCTCGTCCAAGCCCCGCACTCACCGGCTTACCCAAGTCGGTGATCTTCTTCATGACTACTGCCAGTCCCTTGAGGACATTGGCGAGTCTCTAAGGATTCCGAACATGCCAAGCATGTCAGATTTTGAGGTGCGGGACAGGGCCAAGGAGATGCCGCAGCTTGTTCGGGACTAGAACATGTCCTACGCACGGACTGCCGCGCAGAACGCCCTCTCCATGGTCATGAGCCATCATGGAAACATGGAAATATGGCAAGTGACTAAAGGGTACTGCAAGGTAGATGAAGACGGCTAGGAGCAAGACCTTCAAGCCATCATGCACTCCTGCGCCGGATACGGGTGCCACATAGCTGATCTGACCAGCTACGAGATCCCCTTCTTCACCCGCGTGGATACTCCGCCTCCTCCTGCAGAAGAAGCTGAAGAAGTTTCCGACGATGAATGCACCAAATCGGATGCGGACATCTCGGAACGATATCAAGGCGGAGTGACCAGCGAGCCAGTAGATCCTTCATCTTCTCCTGCATTATAGACCAAAAATTTATGTTTTATTCTAGAAAAACTGATGTGATTGTAAATATTAAGTACTATTTATCTTTGCGAGTGCTAAGCTTTTGATCTATTCAACACTTTTTACCTTTGAAATTTGTGCGTGCTTGAAATGTTTACACAAGCACTTATATTTTTTCGCTTCTACTTATCGTTTATCTGGCTTTCCGCCTCGCCCCTTTCGTGAGCCGGCTAAACCTTCAGCCGGAAACTTTGCCGAGCAACGAAGCTCAATTGCTACACCAGTTTAAACTCGGAAACAAAGCCGGCTTCCAGTACCAACAATTCACTACTCGGAAAATGCCCGCATCTAGCAATCAGACAAATAACCAAAGTAAAGACTAGAAATTTTAGAGTTATACCCGAAGGTAGCAGTTTTAGAATCGGAAATCTAGACCAGAACGAACATGAGCATAAAGTACTTTCAAGCATTCTGGGATTTTCGACTATGACTTGATCATTCGGAAATAAGATGGTTTTAGAACTTCTCAGAAGAAACTTGAGGCAACCAAAACTTTTATTTCTCACAGAACATGTACATATGTATGTTTACAAAGAAGGATAAACTAAGAATAAAAGGGACGTAGCTGAGCAATATTCCACGGTCTGTCTAACTCGTCCGGATTTATACTGCCTCTAGCTCTCTTTCTCTTCTTAGTAGCAGGTCTTTCTTTGACTAGCCTCATGTCAGTTAAGTAGTACAATCCATTTGTACAATACTCGACTAACTAAAAAGGGCCTTCCCATACAGGGGAAAGTTTGTGCTTTCTTTGTTGCACAAGCCGGAGAACCAAATCACATTTATTGAAAGATCTATTTCGGACTCTCTGGCTATGATACTTGCGTAACTTCTGCTGATAGGCTGTAGATCTCATTTCAGCAACGACGCGAACTTCTTCGACTAAGTCGAGATCATTTTGTCGAGAAATCTTGGCATCTTCTTCGATATACGCGGCCACTCTAGGAGAAGTATGAATTAAATCACTAGGAAGAACTGCTTCTGTGCCATAGACTAATAAGAAGGTGTGTATCATGTTGACCTGTTCGGAGTTGTTTGTAAACTCCAAATCCCAGAGGGTAATTCCTCTGCCCAAGCCCCTGCAGCACGTCGTAGTGGTGCTCCGAGTCTTGGTTTCAGGCCTTTTAGAATTAAACCATTTGCTCTTTTGACTTGTCCGTTAGCCTGTGGATGTGCGACTGATGCAATGTCAAGCCGGATATTTTGCTCATCGCAGAATTCAGCCAGTTCTCCCATAGAAAAGTTACTCCTGTTGTCCGTGATAATGCTATGCGGATAACCATACCGGATTATAACATCCTCGACAAATCTTTTGGCTGTTGCTCCATCACAACTATTGACAGGTTTAGCCTCGATCCACTTGGTGAATTTATCCACCATCACTAAGAGGTGGGTAAATCCACTTGGAGCTCGTTTAAAGGGTCCTACCATATCAAGCCCCCAGACCGCAAAAGGCCATGTTATAGGTATTGTTCACAGCTGATCAGCTAGAACATGAGCTTGCTTGGCATACTTTTGGCAGCCTTTGCATGTCTTGACTAATCGTTCGGCATCTGCCTGAGCTGTAAGCTAGAAAAATCCATGTCGAAAAGCTTTTGCCACTAGAGATTTGGCTGCAGCGTGGTGACCACACTCGCCTTCGTGGATTTCCCTTAAGATTTCCACTCCTTATTCCGGAGATACACAGCGCTGAAAACCCCCAGAAACACTCCGTTTATGGAGCTCACCCTTAACAATAGTATAGGCTTTTGCTCGTCGGATAATCTGCCGGCTCAGCACCTCGTCTTCAGGTAATTTGCCATCTACCAAATAATCAAGGTAGGGTTGAGTCCAGCTAGGAATTATAGCCAGAACTGCTATTAAAGGTGAGTCGGATTTGGTCGGATATTCCTCATCTACTCCCTTTATCGAGGGAACTTTGAGGTGCTCTAAAAATGCACCATCCGGGACCTCTTTCCGCGCAGAACCTATTCGAGATAGTGCATCTGCTTCCTCATTTTCTGCTTGAGGGATGTGTTGAACTTCAAACCCTTCGAACGATTTAGATAAATCATCCACGACGGCTTTATATGCTACCATGTGCTTATTTGCATTACAAATATCCGAGACTTGCTGAGCAACAAGATCCGAATCTCCGTAACACGTCAAACTTCGGATGCCAATATCCTTGGCAATCCGGATTCCATGCAGCCGTGCTTCATACTCGGCAATATTGTTTGTCGCTGTGAAGTGGATCTGCAACACGTATAATAGTTTATCTCCTTGGGGTGATTTGAGCACCACGCCAGCCCCCGAGCCCCCTCGAGCCTTAGACCCATCGAAAAAGAGGGTCCAGTATTCCGACTCAGGGAGGACCATGTTCTCCTTCGTCTCTGTCCAATCAGCGACAAAGTCGGCAAGGATCTGGGATTTGATTGCTATCCGAGGTTTATACTCAATATCGAAAGCTGAGAGTTCTATGCCCCATTTGGCGACACGTCCTGTGGTGTCACTATTGTTGATTATGTCTCTCATGGGAGCTTTGCTCACCACGGTAATTGGATGCTCCTGAAAATAGTGTCGTAACTTACGAGATGCTAGGAAAACACCGTAAGCCAACTTTGATAGTGCGGGTATCGCTGTTTTGATTCTGTCAAGACCTCGCTGACAAAGTCAGTCGAACGCTGCACCAAGTGTTCCTGATTTTCCTCTGGTCTCTCCACCACCATGACGATACTAACGACCTTATTTGTCGCAGCAATATAAAGTAACATCGGTTTCTGAGGTTCCGGCGCTGCAAGGATAGGAGCAGATGAGAGTACTTTCTTTAGGTCTTGTAGTGCAGCTTCAGCTTCGTCAGTCCAGACAAAATCCTTGGTCTTCTTCAGGAGTTTGTATAATGGTGCGGCTCTTTCACCAAGCCGGCTTACAAATCGACTGACCGCAACCATCCAACCAGTTAGTCTTTGTACATCCTTCAGGCGAGTTGGCCTGGAAATATTGAGTATATCCTTGATTTTGTCGCGGTTCACCTCTATGCCTCTTTGAGACACGATGAAACCTAACAATTTTCCGGCTGGTATTCCAAAGAAGCATTTCTTTGGGTTAAGCATGATGTTGTATTTTCGTAGATTGGCGAACGTTTCCTCTAAGTTGGAAATGAGTGTTTCCTTCTTTTTGGACATCACCGCGATATCATCCACGTATGCATGTACATTGTGTTCGAGTTGGTCGTGGAGGCAACGCTGCATCGTGCGCTGGTACGTAGCTCCTGCGTTCATCAGCCCAAAGGGCATCATAACAAAACAGAAGGTTCCGAAGGGGGTTATGAATGAAGTTTTGACTTTGTCAGATTCCTTCATCCAGATTTGGTGATAACCGAAATATGCGTCGAGAAAACAGAGGAGTTCCGAACCTGCCGTAGAATCGATAACTTGCTCAATTCTAGGCAGAGCGAACGGATCTTTTGGACAAGCCTTGTTCAAGGCAGTATAATCAACACACATCCTTAAATCAGTGGTGTCCTTTTTAGGGACCATTACAGGATTGGCCGACCACTCAATGTGGATGACCTCTTCTATGAATCCGGCTAACTCGAGCCGTGCTAGTTCCTTAGCTATTGCCTTACGCTTTTCATCGCCAAACCGTCGTAAAGACTGTTTGACGGGTTTAGCGTTCGGGTTTACATTTAGAGAGTGCTCGGCAAGTTCCCTAGGTACTACGGTCATGTCAGATGGCTGCCATGCGAAGATATCTTGATTTGCTCGGAGGAACCTAACGAGCGCGCTTTCCTATGCGCTATCTAGGCCTACGCCTATCTGGGTAACCTTGGAGGGGTCATCATCCTTCAACGACGCTTTCTTCGTCTCTTCTGATGCCTTGAACTCCGGATTTGGCTTGGTAACCTCCTTCTTCGTTGCGGGCATCTCGGACGGATCTGTGCTCTTCTTGATCTCCTGGTATTCCTGGGCGTGCAACACGGCTTCAGCAAAGGTGACATTTCCATCCTCACACTCCCGCGCTTTCTTCGGGTCTCCCCTGATGGTGATCACGCCGTTGGGACCTGGAATTTTCATCATATTGTAAATGTAACACGGACGAGCCATAAAAGCCCAGTAAGCCGGACGTCCGAATATAGCGTGGTATGCGCTCTTGAACGGGACCACTTCGAATGAAAGTGCCTCCGTCCGATAATTCTTTGGAGTTCCAAAGGTAACATCCAAAGTGATATCTCCTAGGGAATTAGCTTGTCTTCCTGGGACAACTCCGTGAAAAATCACAGAGCTATGGTTTAGCTGGGTCTCCGAGATCTTCATCCGGCGTAGCGTTTCGACATAGAGAATATTGATGCTGCTACCATCGTCCATGAGGGTCTTGGAGAAACCATAACCGTCAATAAGTGGGTTGACGATTAAGGCGTATTTTCCTCACCTGTGTAACTTAGGCGGATGATCATCACGGTCAAACGTGATTGCCACTTCCGACCAGTCCAAATACTGGGGGATAGCCGGAACTGTTGCATTGAGCTCGTGTAGAACTGCTTTCTTGATCTTTGCTGGTTGAGATCCGAGGAAGGTGACATAAGTGTCCTTCTTGGTGGGAAAAGTCTTCTTCCCTTCCGACTTGGGATTTGAAGCATCAGCTTCCTCTATGTCGGAATCTTCCTTGGTCTCCTTGTCTTTTTCGGGATTTTTCTTTCCCTTCTTCCGCTTAGCTTTGTAGCCCGCGGTGTCATCTCTTTTGATGTCGTCATTAAAACGACATTCAACGTTGGTGTGGGACGAGCCCCCATTGGTGTCTAGGTGATGCACACATGGGTTATTGGCAATGTCGGCCCAAGAGTAGGTTTTGCCTGGTTGTTGTTCTCCTCTTACCTTGGACTCTTGATGTCCCACGGCCATGCCTGCGGCCTCCGCCACGTCCTCCTTGTCCTCCAGACCCGGAAACAGTAGTGACTACCGCTGTTTCCGTGTTGGGTTTTTCTTCCGAGATGTTTTTGCGCTTTTGAGCTTGTTGCTTTGGTTGTTTTGCCGACTGAGGCACAGCTAGGGCATTGAGTAGTCCTTCTGCATTGTCGTCAGCATCTGCATACTTGCTCGCTGTTTCTATCATCTCTCCCAAATTGGTAACCTTGTCACATTTTAAGCGACGGCGTAGTAAACCAATAGAGAGACCTGCGATGAAAGCTTCAATCGCAGTTTGATCATTTACTCCTTCACAGGAGTTCTTAGTGTCGATCCATCGTTCGAGGTAATCCTGGCATGTTTCTCCGGCTTTCTGGGTGCAACGCTGTAGGTCTCCAACCGTACAGGGCCTCCGATATGTGCCTTCGAAATTCCGAAAGAACGCGCTTTGTAAATCATACCAGTTATGGATGGTGTTTGCCGGAAGTTCATTGAGCCATGATCGTGCCGTCTTCCGCAACATAAGTGGGAGATATCGGGTTGCGACCAGGCTGTTTTCGCCTTTGGCAATGCAGTAAGCTTGGAAGAAATCCTGTAACCAGGTGTCTGGCCGAGCAATGCCGTTGTAGGCTTGGATATGTCTTGAGATAGCAAATCCTTCCGGGAAATTTGTAGCTCTGATGCGTGGACCGAAACACTTTGGGCCCACGTACACATCATCGTTTTCATAGCGCCGAGTCTCTATGTTGGAGTTGATCCTGTGCCTTACGTCGTTCGGGGATAGAGATCGTCCCGAATGTCGGCTATGGCTGCGATGCCGTGGAGCCGGACTTCGGCTTCTGCCACCACCTCCTCCGCCATGTCGTCCTCCTTGCCCTCCATGGGAGCCGTTGTGATGACTGTGTGGTGGAGAGGGTGGAGCAGCTTGACTACGACGAGCCCCCTGCCGGCTTGTACCGGCATGGTTTCCGTTGTTTCTTCGTCCGTCGTTCCCACCATGTTGAGGCTCAGTCGAACGGTTCTCACGTCTAGGAGGTGGCATTCTCTGACGATCCTCCTCCCAATGTTTCTCCTTATCTTCTCCCCTTCGATCCTTAGATTCTTGTCGGGGAGGGTTCGTCGGATTCAGGGCAGCGATGGCGTCTTTCTTGGCCGCTGAGGCGATGCTGCTCCAGTTACGTGAAGTTTTGTGATGTTGTCCTGAAGATACGGTTCTTGAATAGTTGTCTTCCGTGCGTTCGGGGTCATGATACTGCGCCCGGACGTAATGGGATCTTACGCCAGCCCATGCCGGATCTACGCGACATTGGTCAGCATCTGAGACCAGTTTTTGACTTCCGGACAAGGCGACCTTTTGCTGCTCCAGTCCCTTGTTGAGTAGCTTGATACCCAAACGGATCTCCTCTTGTCCTGGATTGGCCGATAAAATTTCTCGGGCTGCCACGGTATTTTGTACTGGCGTTGGGTATATACCCAATCTCCATTGCTATCTTTCCGTGGTTTCCCCATCTCATCTCCAAAAAGGACGGCACGGACATGTGGGAATTGGTTGTCATCTATGTGACGCTTCCGTGTCTTCTGATGCAGACGAGACATGTACTCCTTGTTCGAGTGTGTTTCTTCTCCACCTCGATGTTTTTGGCTTCGTCGAGGAGTTGTTGACGACGTGCTTCTAGGGCTTGCGCCCTTTCATCCAGCTCATCTGCAGTAAGTTCTGCAGCTATAGGAATAGGTGTGGTTAATGTGGTATCGATGAGTTTACGCGCACCTTCAGTGATCACGTGTCCATCCACCGATGCTTCTTTTTTCAGCTCGTCTGGGATAAGTGCTCCATCCAAGTCTTCTTTGTATTCCTCGGCAATCACCTCCTCTGTTAGAGGGTCTTTTGCCGGGGTCTTGTTTTTCTTGTTCTTCTTCTTTGCCTTCTTGGCAGCGCTGGTAGCAAAGACGGCTTTGGGTCCGTTTCCCGGAGTCAAGCTCTGATCGGTACTTTCGGACATCTGGACCTCGGGATTATCTCCGACGTCCATGTCATCCTGCGTTTTGGGAGAGTGTTCCCCGGATCCTTCATCCATGGCTTCTCCTTCTTCTGCAGCTTTGGAGTTATACTCCTCTTCATATTCCACGGAGAACTTTCGGAAATCTTCTGACGTCATCGACTCATCTGAGGATGCGGGTACGTCGACGTTTTTTCCGATTGCCTCCAGCACTAAGTCGGTGTTTTCTCTAGCATCGGCAGAGCCGGATCTGGATCCTACGTATCCGACGAAGTGCGACGCGTGCTTCCTGAGGTACCTGGGGCTTTCGCGATTAGCCATATCGAAACTTTGGATGGTCTCGAGGATTGCATCTGTGCTTTCGCCTTGCAGTATCATACGTCATAGTGTGTACCTTAGGAAAGGCCTGTCTGTTCCGGCATCATCAGAGCCGGAATCAGTGTCATTGATATGCTCCTCCTGGATTTCGACTTCCACGGGTGGGTCGATCTGGGATTTGGCTCCTCCGGGGATATCCACTCCAGATTCGACGTTGACCGCTAGGTCTTCTTCAGGTTCGGGTTTCTCCACTATCTCCGCAACTGGTGCAGGCTGGGTGGGATTAGGGTTTTCTGAGATCCGGAACTCTGCCGCCTCTGTGGACAAAGGGGACCCGGAAAATTCTTCTGCCTCTACCATCACCGCTGGGGTGGGTTGGGCAGGTTCAGTGCAACCAATGTAAACATCAATCTCGCCAAAAGACATGATTGTGTAGGTAGTCACGGCCTCCCTTGTCGGAATCCAAGTCTCGCCGAGAACGATGAGAGGGACGTCGCTGGCGTAGAGGATGCGACCGACGGCGATAGTCTCGCCGATTCCGATTCTTGCAGATTCCGCTCGGAACGCAGATCCGAAGCTCACTTGTCCCACGATGGGCGCCAACTGTCGTCGGATTGATGACAAGTACGCCATGAGGGGGTACTCGAGGTGTGCGGAAGAGAGGGGTGTGAGACGTACGGTGTTCCGGGACGGTAAGCACACAAGTTTACCCAGGTTCGAATCCGCCGGCTTTGGACGGATCCTACTCCTGGTAGCAATCCAGTAATACGGCAGAGCCGGAATATGTGTTATAAGGGTTTCGCCTGTGTGAGTTGAGGGTCTAAAGTATTGGTTGCCCTAAAGGCTCTCCCTAAGACGGCTTATATAGATATCCGGCTTAGGGTTTACAGGAGAGATCTATCCTGCTACGTCTAAGAGTTAGTTACAGAGTACATCTTGAACTACAAGTAACATTATGGGCCTAAGTCGGTAAGTCTTCTGGGCCTTCCTGTAGCCGGACTGGACTCCGTCTTTTCTCCCTGACTGGGCCGCCCGTGAAGCAAAGCTCTAACCCGAAGTGGGCCACCCTGGTCAGTGAGGAACTATGAGGATACCCCAAAAGTATATCCCCAACAATGAGTCTACTTATACCCTTTTCCCCAGTAGTGGTAGCTCTTGGGTCTCGTAGCTGAGGATAGATAAGGTACTGAAATGAAGTAGCAAGCCATTCAAAGTGTGGTGTCGAAGTCACACATAGAGAGGAGAAAGTTAACCTTATCATGGAAGAGCTTGGCGTGAACATGAGTCATCGTTCCATTTGGGGGATTTGGCGGTGTAGATATATAACTAAGCTCCACTGAGGATACATATTTTCAAGTAAATAGTGATCACTAAATTAATTAAAGGGGCACCCTCTTAACATTTTTCTTCGACAAAGCACACTTTATTACTTAAAAAATTGAAGTATTACACTCGACAAAGCACGTTTTATTACTTAAAAACTTTAAATATAACACTTGACCTCTATATAACCATGATGCACATAGTTGTAACATGGCTAAGCCAAAAAAGAAAAAACACAAAATACATGTAATCATCAAGACATTGCATGCCTCCTAAGGAGATGGAGGAAAAAAACATAGATCACGATGCCATCCATGTTGGATAAAAATATCCCTCGCCGTGTCCTTCAACCATGTAAATATGTCGCGATTCTCAGCACGCTGAAAAGACGACCATAAATGAAATATACCGGTGCACTAGTAGATAACATGCGTACGAGATGGATTTTATCATTAAAAATATTATCATTTCTACATAGCCATGGAGGCTAAATAACAACAAGCGCTCCCACCTTAATAAGAATTCTAAACATGTGATCAATGACATGTAGCCACTTACAAAAAATGTTAGCAACACTATGTGACGAATACAAGTTAGAAGATACTTGGATGACTGACCATATAGAATGGGCAAAGTTTCATTGGAAGGAAATATGTTTAATTGTCTCATCATAGTGACAAAATACACACTTTGTACATCCATACTAATTCTACTTTGCAAGGCTTTCTTTGGTGAGGATCACTCCTCAACGGAGACACCAAGCAAAGATTTTATCTTTAAAGATATCTTAATCTCCTTAAAAGAAATTATTGTTATCGATTGACACCTCTGTCGAACCATTACTCTATACATAGAATGCACCGAGAATTTACCACTCTCATGTAGATTTCATCAAAATTTATTGGCCCCTAGCGATAATTGCATAGTTGCCAACCGATGTAGCAAAGCATTCTAAAATGCAAGTCTGGGATCAATTAAATCACTTCCGAACGCCACATTTGACGGAGTGGACTCCAACACCGTAGCGATAGTATCACTCTTGTGGCGAATAAATGTTGTATAGAGCTGGATATTATTGCAGGAGTGTAGCATTCCGCTACCACTTGTCCTCCCATAGTGTAATTTCCGAGCCATTCTTAACTATAAAAGAGCCACTTGAACAATTTGAGCCAATGTAATGTATCTTGATAAATTTAAGTTAACTAATTTGAGTTGGAGGGAGTATTTTCTTTTTGGAAGGGTTTGCCGTACACCGTCTACCACAAAAGATATATTAAATCAGTATTCAAATATATTTTGATAATATTCGCGTTTGGTACTACGATTTTACTTTCGTCACAACATCATGAATCATACCACCTTTTGGGACAGAAAAGGAACGAATGCATCCTTATGTGTATGTATTATGTAAGAGTTTTTTTTTACAGATCTCGTGTATGTAAGAGCTTTTTTTTGGGGGGTGAGCCCGCGCGCGAACGTGCCGGCAGCGGCTCCCGCGCGACGGCCCCCTTGGCCACATGATTTTTTGATCCAACGTTGCATGGAAAATCCAGAAAAAAATAAAAATGCCACCCAGAAAATGAAAAATGCTATGGCAACTTAGGTGTGTATATGCTACTATGCTCCGAGAGATTATAAAAGGCTAATTAGATTTTGGGTTTTTTTAGGATGCGTGCGTCGTTCCAGTAGAAGACGGACTCCAACTACATACGCGTGATGGATCGCTGGTGAGAATTGGAATGAGTATCTCACACAAACCCGCATTGTTCCCCGCCGGGGCTTCCAAATACAGTACCTCGTGTGTTCCAGTCGAAGTCAGACTCCGTAGGCAGATCGACGCGGGATGTACCCCTTCCATCAATATATACGCCGGCGCCGTCCTGTCCTGCACGACTCGATCCCGCAGGGACAACCAATTCGATCGAGATGAACACGAATTCGCCGACCATGTGCTTCGCCGACCGAAGAACCAGCTATTCCTTCACTACGGCCACGCCGCCGCACCATGCCGGATACAACTACAAGCGGCCGCGCGTGCAGCCGACGACGACGCTGGCTCTCTACGACCCATCCACAGCAGATCAGCAACGGTCCAGTGACGAGGCCATCGCCCAGGCGCACGCCGGCGCTCTGGTGCCGTTCACCGGCGAGCCCATAAACGCCGTCCCGCTCTCGGCCGTCGCTCCCAGGCAGCTCGCTCCGGTCGTCGTCCGCGCCGAGCCGCCGTGGCTACGCATGGGCCTCCTCCTGCAACTGAAGCTCCGCTGCGACCTACCAGTGTACTTCATCGACGAGAAGGTCATCACCGCCACGGACCTCGACAGACAACAGAACCGGTTCCGTCTCCCGAGCGAGGGCGTGCTGCGCAACCTCTGCCCCGTGCTCACCCTGGAGCAGCGCTTGGCTGCTAACCTGCTGCACGAGGAAGCCCCGAGGCTACCGAGGCTGCCCAAGATGCCCAAGCTCCCAGGGGAGAAGACGAAGAAGAGGAAGGGGAAGAAGCACGGCGGGCTTCCCGTGCTCGTGGTCGAGCCCTGGTCCGGCATCGGGGAGCTGCAGTTGTCGAGGTGGGACAGCAGTGGCGGCACCGTCATCAAGGGGGAAGGCTACCTGGACTTCATCAAGAACTCTGGCTTCAAGCCAGGAGACGTTGTCGAGATCTGGGCCTTCAAGGACACCTACTTTCGTCTGCTTGGGAATGACGTGTGCCATGACGGCCCACTGCATCTTTTGATCACCAAGATTGGGCAGATACAACGCTAGTTCGGAGAGGAAACAGTAAAGAGATACCTTATTAATTAGTTTTTCTTGAATTGTAGCTTGACATGTAGCGGTACCTTTTAAGTAATACTAGGTGGACATGCGTGTATTCAACTCTACGGTCCATTTGACAGAGTGTGTTAGAAGTGTTGTTCTCTAACATATTTTATCTTATTTGTGTTACTATAAATTAAATATATGAGCATGTGCATGGTTGATTGTTTTAATCGGTATACAAATGTGTCATTTACGTGTTAGACATGTCTAAAACTGAGAAATCTGACCTTAGACACAAGAAGCGGGCCCTTATTTCATATTGAAGCTCATAAGCAACAAAAGGTACATCGAGCAAACTTTAAATAAAAATAGATCGAGCAATAGACCAAGTTCAGTACCACAAGAAACTGGCATGTTACATAATAAAGATAAAAAATTAATGGTGTCAAAACAAGCTAAATTATGAAGATCACACGGTAACCTTATTCGTCTGCCTCAAATTCGAAGCTTGCAACTAATTGGATTGCAGAGCTCCAAGAGAATACACAACTTTGTATTCAACACTTATAAATGGATGGATTATTAAATGATTAGTTTAGTTAATGTAGATAATTAGATTACATATATACTAATTCTATGAAGGAGTTATACTTGATATATTACAAATTATTTGCTGGTTTAATAAAATTAAAAAGAGAAGGTATGGCTGGAAGTGGCCACGAACCTTTACACAAAAGCAAGAACTAATATGTAATCAAGTTTGATAATTTCAGTACGTCAAAATGAAAATAGAAGTTATGCCATTTCTTTTGGACCCACTTAATCGATAAAACCCGTTTGTTCATTAATCATAGAGCATGCTCCAAGTCAAAGACATTGGAATTTTTGTTAACTCTATCAATTTACACAAGCATCTCATGTATTCTCGAGATATGCTGATATAGTCAAAAGAAAATTCAGTTGCAGATCCTAAAAGGGGCCAAATCTGCTTATTCTGCTTTGTTTCAGAAATACATACATGTTAATTATTGAAGTGACATGAAACACGACCGTTCCTCACAATGTGTGACCATTTCTCGTCTTGTTAGCGCTCCATGTTTTCCATTCACCGATTCTTCCGTTATGTTACTTTAGATTCCGGGTTCTAGCCAATCTCTCCACGCCGTGTCATCGCATGCCTTCACCATTTCAATTCCTTTTTTCTGCCATTCGTTCCTGATTTTTTCAGTCAAAGCAGTGAGGATGATGCAACAGCTTCGCGTAGTTTCACATAGGAGCGTCTCTACCCGTGCCGCCCCCTCTCTCTCACCCCCACCGTCCCACACGCTCACCCCCTCCTTATCTTCCTCACCACCGGCAAAGCGTGGCGGCGGACGAGTCCGCAAGGTCGAGGGCGATGTTGAATCGGTACTGGGCAGGTTCGAGGCAGGGAATTAGAGGCGGCCGACACTGGATGCGGGAGATGGACGGGAGGCGGTGGCCTCATGTGTGGAGCGGGCGGAGGGAGAGGAGGTGAGAGGGAGAGGTCAGGAGCGGAGGGGCCTTTTCCTTTTCAATTCCTATTTTTCTGCCATCCGTCCATGATTTTTCCAGTCAAAGCGGTGAGGATGATACGACATGTTCGCATAGTCCCACATAGGAGTGTATCGATCCACGCCAGCCCCTCTCTCTCACCCCCACCGCCCCACGCGCTCACATCCTCCGTATCTTCCTCACCATTGGCAAACCGTGGCGGCGGACGCGTGCGCGAGGTCGGTGGCGATGTTGAATCGGTACGGGCAGGTTCGAGGCGGGGAAGCAGAGGCGGCCGGTGCTAGTTGCCGGAGCTGAACGTGAGGCGGTGGCCTTGTTGTGGAGAGGGTGGAGGAAGGGGAGGTGAGAGGGAGAGCTCGGGAGCGGAGGGACGGCGCATGTTCCCGGGGAGACGTAGGAGGGCCTGGTATGGGAGGGAGCTTGTGTCGTGGTGGTGTCACGGCAGATGCCATGGATAGGCTAAAGGTGGGGACTAATATGCGCTAGGGGAATCCAGGGAGGGATAGTAGAGTGATTCTCTACACAGAAGCTTTGTATTGATATTCAATCTCCAAGATTACATGTGCTCCTCAAGCTGTATTGACAAGAGGGGGAAGAAGAAACTCTCTTACTCTTGCCTACTAACTAGCCCAAGAACCCTAGATCCACTAGCGTTCTCCTTGCTATGTATCTGAAAAGACCCAACCTCCTTACCAGAACCCCACCCCCCCCCCCCTTATATAGAGGTGGTTTGGTCCTGGCCTAGGGCATACGTGGAGGCATATTCCTAAGAATATGCCCCGTCCCAAAGTAGTAACCCGACAGGGGTGCTTTTCCCCCGCGTCACTCTTGCTTTAGCGACGTAGCCTCTGCGGCGCCTGCGTCAGCCGACATGAGCGTCGTCACCCTTGTCGGCCACGATCCGGTGGTCCTGCCCTTGCTTTATTCGCTCATCCAGTACGCACTGTGCCTTCTTTTTGACCAGAGAGATTCCTTCCTTCTCCTAGAAGCCAAACGAGGATCCGGATCACAGTTGATCCGGCCACACCTGTTCCTGCATATAAGCTAGACAAGTATCTCCGACTTACTCCTTGAGTCGGACGAGACAATGTTAGGCGACCCCCTGGTCCGGGTTACTCCGTGATCCGGCCTGCCTTGAGGTGACTCGACCAGCATCCGCTTTGACCTTGCCGAACCTCGGCTAACTCGGCCCTTATACCCCGGAGTGACCCTACCCGGGGTTATCCCCCCAACATTAGGCCCCGAAGCTGGTGCGGCCTTAGCAGCCTTGGTCGCTAAGGCCACATCAGGTTCATTCATATCTAAGCTTCGGACGTTTAGTTCCGGGTTAACTTTTTGTCTCGGATTATATGGATTTACGTTCCCTTCGCACGCTCCAAGTTTTCACTTGCTGGCCGGGTCACCACTTTGGCTCGGATCCTATGGTTTTACTTTCCCTCTGCACATTTCAAGTTTTCACTAGCCAGCCGGGTTACCATCGTGGCTCGGATCCGAGCCTTGCTTCCTTCTCTCGTACGCCAACCCACGTAAAGGTTAATCATTACGTTGCCTTATTTTAAGGGCCTGCGCAGTAACCGACGCAGTAAATGTCAGTGATTACTGTGCGGGGGTTACATCATGTCTGTCTCCTCGTTTACCGCAACTGCATGTCGTGTCATGGGATCACATTTACTCTGCGGCCCCCGGTGTGACTTCTCTCTGATTGGTCGATGCTTGTGATACACGGCCACATCGTGTGGTTTTCCAGCGCAGCACGATCCCACTCGTTGATGACTGGGGGCGGTTAAATAGGGGAGGGGCACGCTCCTTAGAACTTTTCCATCTCCGCGCCCCCTCGCCCGTTCCTCTTCTTCTTCCTCGCAACCGCGTCGCCGCCAGTGCCCGTTGCAGCAGCGCCACTGCCGCACCTTCTCCGTGCCTCCGCACCGCAGTTACTGCTGCACCACTGTTTAGCCACGGGTCCTCTTCAGTCTAGACCGCAGAGCCCCGCCGCCGCCAGCTCCAGCGAGGACAGCGGAATCGAGATGACGGAGGAGGAGCTCATCATCGTCGAGCAGGAAATGGAGGAGGACGCCGGCGCGTGGGCCGGCTCGTGGGTCTACGAGGACGACATCGACTGGCTCTACCGGACGCGGCGCATTCCCGTCGGCGTCGTCGCTCGTCTCCCCTCCTCGGAGTTGGCCCCCTCACCCAATCCGGGTGAGTTCATTGTTTTCCTATCCCATTTCCAACAGGGATCTGGGCTTCCGGTGAGTGATTTCTTCCGGGACTGGGTCCGGACCTATCACCTGCAACCACACCATCTCCCGGCGAACGCCATCACCTCTCTGTTCGCTTTCGTTTCTTCGATCGAGGGCTACACCGGGCTATGGCCTACGAAGGAGCTGTGGATCCGGTTCTTCGGCCTCCGCCGCAACGTCGTCCCCAACATCCACGTCGAGTCGGAGGACAAGCAGCTAACTCAGTTCAGAGCTGCCTCGATCTCGCCCCGGAGGTATTCAATCTTTCCCCGGGTCACCGGGCTTGACTCCTGCAAAGGATGGGCCCGGACCTTCTTCTACGTCCGGAATGAAGGCACGGAAGATTTGATCCGGTTGCTGCCCTACGCTCCGGGTCCCCCTGACACGGATTTCTGGGAGGAGGTATCCAAGAAACCTACGGCTCTGGCCAACCAAGTGAACAAAAGGTTTGCGGAGCTGAAGAAGCTCGGATTGCGCAACGAGGATGCCATGATCACATTCGTGCGCAACCGAATCTCTCCCCTTCAGCGGCGCACTCACAAGTTGTGCCATATGAGCTTCAATCGCGACCCCAACCGAACCTCCTCGTTCGAGTTGAGCAATACGGAGATCTTCCGCCGGGTCAAGGCTCTTTTCACCACCCATAAGGACTTCTCCGCCGAATGGACGTGGGGGATCGAGCATTACTACCGTGACAGGCTCCCTCCCGCGGTAAGCTTTGCGGGGTAAACTTATTTCGGATCAATTTTATGTCGGTTCTTATCATATTTTTGACTTTGCTCCTTGTGCTTTTTTCTCAGCTGTTTCTCCAGCAAACCCTCGAGGATGGCCCGGATCCAACCCTTAAGTGGGCCCCGGACCGAGAAATCCTAGATTAGGAGGAGCCGGACCAGGAGATGGTCCTCCCCACACCCGATGCCACCAAACGACCCAGCGGTAAATTCTCTTCTCTTAGAGATTGGCCCGACGATGAGGATGACTCGGATATCGATGTGATTGAACCCGTTGAGGCTGTCCCTCTTTCCTTTGCCTTCCCGGCATCAGCTAACCCCGGTGGGCACATCCACGAGGATTCTCCACTTGCCACGGGCGAGCTTGTTCCGGTGGCGTCAAAGAAGAAGCACGGATCCGCGTCAAGTTCTTCTTCCGAACCTTCTTAGCCTTCCAAAAGGCAAAAGAAGGCCGAAGACAAGACTGCCTCCAAACGGGCAGGCAAAGCTCCAGCACGGAGGGCCAAGAAACCTAAGGAGGCCGAGACCTGGGATGCGTAAGTTCTTTTTCACTGCGCAACACACTTCTCCCTGCATCGGGGTAATTTCACTCCTGACATTATTTTCTCTTGCAGGGCTCCCGTGGAGGTCCCTCAGAGCGGATCGAGCATCTCCTCTCCTCTTCGGTCCAGTCCTTCCCCTCCCCGTGACGACGAGTCACGCCCGCTGAGCCCTATTCCGGAGGGCTCTGCGGCCGCTCCGGGTTCTGCAGTACCTCCTTCAGAGGGACGCGACCTCGGATTGGCCGAGGCAACGGCGTCCGGCACTTCGGCATTGCCGCAACCAGCAACTACCAGGTCTACCGCAACTCCAGCACCAGCAGCAGCTCCAGCACCAGCCACCGAACCAGCGCCTGTCCCGGCCCCGAAGAAACCAGCAGCAGCTCTAGCACCAGCCACCAAAGCTCCCGTGCCAAGTTCATCTGCCTCGTCCGAGTCATCTCAAGCTCGGCGAGGACCCACTCCAGCGGCTTCCAAGGGAAAATCGACTGTGGTCACATCCTCCCAGCAAGCCAAAGGCAGGTCTACCTCCGTCGAGGCTGGGCAGCGAACTTTGTCATCAATGCTCCCAAAGAAGTCACCAGCAGCGACGGATCCTCCAGCCGAGCCAGCCGAATCGCATCAGATGGTTCTTCACACTAGCCTAGCTCTTTCCCTGATCGAAAGGAAAGAAGCTCATGCAAAGGGCTTGGTGGCGCCCCACATGCCCACTGGCGAACGGTACCCTCCGAGCCTCATCGAGTTCGTCATGAACTGGAACAAGGCGGAGTTCGTCTACAATGACGATCTGCCGGAAAAGTTCGGCCCAGCTGAATTTTCCGCTTAGATGAATACCGCCGCCAAGGCCATTAACCTTGCTGGGCGTATGATGGAGGTACATCGTTTCTTTTTTACATGCTGTAGATAATAACCATTAGTCCCCGAGCCTCCGGCGGGGTAACTTGTTACCCGGCCGGATGCTCCTTAGAAGATCAACGTAGCTGCATGTAAACTTCAAATATGCACACACCTAGAGCCGGGTTAAGTTCCGCTTGGCCCGGATCTTGTACACTTCGAATATGCACACACCTAGAGCCGGGTTAAGTTCCGCTTGGCCCGGATCTTGTACACTTTGAATATGCACTTACCTAGAGCCGGGTTAAGTTCTGCTTGGCCCGGATCTTGTACACTTCGAATATGCACACACCTAGAGCCGGGTTAAGTTCCGCTTGGCCCGGATCTTGTACACTTCGAATATGCACACACCTAGAGCCGGGTTAAGTTCCGCTTGGCCCGGATCTTGTACACTTCGAATATGCACACACCTAGAGCCGGGTTAAGTTCCGCTCGGCCCGGATCTTGTACACTTCGAATATGCACCGAACTAACTTTACACGCCTGTGCCTTTGTCAGGTAACCACCAACCGTCAGAGCGCCGAGTTTCAGCGCCTGCTTGATACCCACAAGATCTTGCGCAGAAAACACGTTGCACTTGGCGTGGAGCATGAAAAGAGGGGTAATTTCCTCTCTTAACTCCTCACCGTTTCGTTTGTTTCTGCCGGACTAACCTCCTTATTCGGTTTTTTGCAGCTGGGGTGGAGGCTGAAAACAAAATTATGCGGAAGAACTTGGAGGAAATCCGAGGTATGTCCTCTTTCGGCCAACATCGTTGTGTTTTCCATTCTTTCTTCTCCTTGGCTCGGCAAACATTCACTCCTCGGCTTTGCCGGGTCAACACACTATTTCAGCATCGCTTGAGGATAGTGTGCCCGTGCCTGATATGATGCTGCATTTTCTCGAACAAGCAGGACAGCATCAAGCCGAGCTGAAGAAGAAGAACGATGAGCTCGCCCTCCTCCGGACCAAGGACAACGAAATAGCTAAACTCAAGGCCGAGATGGAGAAGATGAAGGCCCAACACAAAACCGAGCTCTAAAAAGTTGGCCAGAACTTCACCGAGGAACGTGAGCGCTTTACCCTCCAAATCTCCAAGGACCAGGACCTGCTTAAGGAATCCGAGGTCCAGCTTGGGTCGGCGCTCGCCGAGCTTGAACAACTTCGCCAAAGACGCGACAGTTGTATCAAGGAGTTGACCCAGATCCATCGCCATATCTCGCGTAAGTTTCTTCCCCTTGTCCGACCTAGTTTTCCGGGTTAGCTCATATGCCTTTGCTTCAGCATCCTCCCTTTTCTTATTTTCAGATAACTTTCCGGAGGGTACTGCCATCGCCAGTGCTGCCATTGCCAAATTCCGCCAAGAGAGGGGTACTCCCATCGCTCCTGATGGTGAGAGTATCCCTTTAGACATGGAGGACCTATTGGTCAGCGTGTCAGCTCGGGTGGAAACTATTAAGAACTATGGGAAAGATCTCCTCGACGTTGCTGTCTGGATCTTCAACACATTCTGGCCAAGCGAGGATGCTCCAGAAAGGATCACGCTCCTTGCCGACAAACTGATGGAGGTTGAGACTCAACTTGACCTCTGGAGGGAATCCGTCGGGCGTGCCACAGCGGATACCCTTCTCCATCATATCCTTTCATGGTACGAGAAAATCGATCTGAGCCTCCTCACCCGTCGGCGCACCGGATCCAAATGGACCGATGATCCGGAGTGGGTAGCTCGGCGCCAGGCTTGCGCCTACAGCCTCGTCGAGTATTCTCCAGTCCATGACTGGGTTGAGGGGCCGAGCTTTCTGGAATCTGGCGAGGAGGAGCATATGGAGAACGTGGAGGATGGGTCGGGCGATGATGGAGAAGATGCTGCTTCAGATATCGAAGACAGTGATGATGACGCCGAACTTCCTCCTCCTGCCGCTCCTTAGTGGAAAAAACTTGAAAATTTATCAGATCCCCGGTATGCCGGGTACAATTGTATGCTGAAAACATAATATTGTGCTACTATGCTTGTATGCCGGACTAACTTGGGCGTAGTCCCCGAGTTTCATTTTCTTGTTCGTCCAATTCTCCGGCTCGATCCGTGTCTACCTTGACTCGGTTTTACGACTTACGAATCCGACCCTCAAGAATCGTTTTAACAATACTGAGAAACTTTGAGGCTTGGCTCAAAATAATTCAACATAATAGCTTGAAAGTAAATACGGGGTTAGTCCGAAAAAAACAAACATTAGCTGGAATAGGATCGTTCCCTTAGTAGTTTTTCATGTGCTACGCAATTCCAAACTTGTTCCCTTGCTTGCCATGAAGCCAATTCTTGTTGGACAGCAGCAAGTCGAAGGGTTGGGTTTTTGGTGCTCACACATTACTAATCCGGGTTAAGTGAAACGAGTCATTCCAGCTAACGCATAAAAAGTAACAACAATCATTTATTAAGGCAGTCCCCGAGTTACTGCTCGAGGCTCCGCTATTTCATTGATAAGCTCATTGCCGACATACATACCGACATATGAGAAGACTCGAATACATACACTTCTTAGCTAAGTGTAGAAGGGACGAAGTAGTGCTACATTCCACGGTCGCTTGGATTCCTCTCCGGACCTGTCCGCCTTGTTCTTTTCCTGTGGCTTTGCATCTATGAGATAATAAGAATTATTGTGCAATGCTTTGCTCATAATAAATGGTCCTTCCCATGGGGGGGATAATTTATGCATGCCAGTGGTACGCTGTACCAATCGGAGCACCAGATTGCCTTCCCGGAAGACTCGGGGGCACACTTTCCGGCTATGATAGCGTCGGAGATTTTGCTGATATATGGCGGATCTGGACAGTGCCAGTTCTCTCGCTTCTTCTAGCAGATCAACATCATTTTGCCGGGCTTCTTGCACTTCGGCTTCTGTGTATTGGGTGACCCTAGGCGAATCATGCTCTATGTCGGCTGGTAATACAGCTTCTGCCCCTGAAAGAACGGCGTGTAGCCCGTTGATCGATTCGGAGTTGTTCTTAAACTCCACAATACCGCTGGTAGTTCTTCTATCCAGCACCCCGCTGATCTTTGCAGCGGCTCGATGAGCCGGGGTTTTATCCCGGATAATACTAATCATTGGATCTTTCCACTTGTCCGTTCGATGCGGGGTGGGCTACCGAGGCTACGTCGAGTCGGATTTTCTTATCTCGGCAGAATCGTGCAAATGCTCCTTCAGCAAAATTTGTTCCGTTATCAGTTATAATGCTGTGAGGATAACCGTATCTCAAGATGATGTCTTTGAGAAATGTTACGGCCGTATCTCCATCACATTTTCTTATAGGCTTCACTTCGATCTATTTTGTAAACTTGTCCACCATGACCAGAATGTGCGTCATGTTTCCTCTTGCTGGTTTGAACGGGCCAACCATATCCAAACACCACACAGCAAATGGCCATGTAATTGGTATGGTTTTAAGTTCCGACATAGGCATATGTGTCTTGGTGGCGTACCTCTGACAACCATTGCATTTTCGCACTAGATCTTCTGCTTGCTCCAAGGCACTTGGCCAGTAGAATCCATGCCAGAACGCCTTTGCCAGTAAGGCCCGGGATGAGGCGTGATGCCCGCATTCTCCTTGGTGTATATCTTGGAGGATGTCAAGTCCTTCTTCCGGATCAACACACCGCTGGAGGACGTTGGTTACACTCCATTTGTACAGCTCGGAATTGATGATTGTGTAAGCTTTGGCTCTCCTCTGAGTTTGCCTGGCTTGCACTTCCTCAGTTGGTAACGTTCCATCTTTTAAGAACTGGTATATAGGCAGTGCCCAAGATGGCTCGCGCAGGGAACATCTCCTCATCAATCTCCATCCGATCCACCGGCATAACTTCAGCCGGATCACGCTGAACAGTCCCCGGGTCTAGCGAGGTAGTCCCCGGGTTTGCCGAGGTAGTCCCCGGGTTCGGCGCACTACCTCCCATATCAATGTCCATGGGTTCAGCTCCGGATTCCGCGTTTTTCGGGACATAGATTGAGTCAGTTCCCGGGGATGGCCTGATAGAGGGTTTTCTGAGGTGCTCCAATGCTACGCCCGGTGGAATTGCCTGTCGGGTCGATCCGAGCTTCGACAGCATGTCGGCAGCTTTGTTTTCCACGCGAGGTACATGGTGAAATTCGCATCCCTCAAAGTAACCCGAGATTTTCTGCACATGAAATCTGTATAGTGCCATGTTTGGATCCAGGGCATCCCACACTCCGGACACTTGCTGTATTACTAGATCCGAGTCGCCAAAGCAGATTATCCGACGTATACAAATCTCCTTTGCCACTTTGAGACCATGCACAAGAGCCTCATACTCAGCGACATTGTTCGATGCCGCGAAATGGATCTGCAATACGTACTTGAGCTGATCCTTCTTTGGCGAGGTAAGCACAACCCCGACACCTAACCTGGTTCTGGTTTTCGATCTGTCAAAGTGCATCCTCCAGTAGTTCGGATCCGGTGGCGGTGGTTCGTATTATACCTCGGCCCAATCCACGAAAAAGTCCGCCATTGCCTGGGACTTGATCGCTTCTCTCCTATCGTACTGGGGCGCGTATGGTGCTAGCTCAATTGCCCATTTCGCAATTCTGCCATTCGCATCTTTGTTACCCATTATCTCGGATATGGGGGCTTCGCATATCACTTTGATGGGATGCTCCTCGAAGTAGTGCTTTAACTTCTTTGCCGCCATATAAACCCCGTATGCCACCTTTTGAAAATGCGGGTAGTTCTGTTTTGAGGCAGACAATACCTCACTCAAGTAATACACTGGCCTCTGCACCGACTTACCCTCTTCATCTCGCTCCACTACAATCACTTCACTTGCAACTCGGTTGGTTGCGGCTATGTAGAGCAACATTGGCTCCTTCGACAGTGGAGAAGCTAACACTGGTGCAGTGGCCAACATCTTTTTCAAGTGGGCAAAAGCTTCATCAGCCTGCGGCGTCCAAACGAATTTATCTGATGTTTTCATGAGTTGGTAGAGAGGCAGTGCCTTCTCCCCTAACCGACATACAAACCGACTCAACGACGCCAGACATCCAGTGAACTTCTGGACGTCGTTGAGACACTTCGGCAGCTCCATTCGTTCGATGGCTCGGATCTTAGTTGGATTAACCTCGATACCTCGGCTGGAGACGAGAAAACCGATTAATTTCCCAGCCGGGACACCGAAGGTACATTTCTCCGGGTTAACCTTCATCCGGAATCTCCTCAAGTTCGCGAATGTTTGCCTTATGTCGTTAAGGAGCGTTGCGCTTTCCTTGGTCTTAATAACCACATCGACGTAGACTTGTACGTTTTGACCTATTTGATCGTGCAAACATTTTTGCATACATCTTTGGTACGTTGCTCCTGCATTTCGTAAACCAAACGGCATAGTGCGATAGCAATAAGCCCCGTACGGGGTAATAAAGGCAGTTTTTATTTGATCATCCGGGTTTAGAGGTATCTGGTGGAAACCAGAATAAGCGTCAATAAACGACAACAGTTCACATCCCGCGGTAGAGTCGATGACCTGATCTATCCTCGGCAGTGGAAATGGATCTTTTGGAAATGCCTTGTTCAGGTTCGTGTAATCGATACACATACGCCAAACCACTGCCGCGTTCGGATCATCGTTCTTCTTTTCTACTAGCACCGGATTAGAGAGACAATTCGGATACAGCACTTCCATGATAAATCCTGCTGCTAGCAACCGAGCTATCTCGTCACCAATGACCTTTCTCCTATCCTCGGCGAAGCGTCGGAGAGGCTGCTTCACCGGCCTTGCTCCGGGTCTTACGTTCAAAGAGTGCTCGGCCAACTCCCTCGGAGCACCTTGCAAGTCCTGTGTGGACCAAGCAAAAATATCTCGATTCTCACGGAGGAAGTTGACGAGCTCGCTTTCCTATTTGTCAGTTAACCCGGCACCAATTGTCACGGTACGCTCCGGAAACATGTTATCCACTGGAATTTTCTTGGTATCCTTTGCGGCTTGAAACGAAACACTTCCATGCGGGTTGCTTAACGCTGGCATATACTGCTGCGCGGACTGAGCTAAGGCCGCCACCTCTTGAAATTTTCATTTCTCTTGGGAAATTACGAGTGACTCGGCTAGGTTAGACCCGGCTGAAGCGCACTCAATAGAACATCGGAAATCCCCAGCGATATTGATTGCTCCATTTGGCCCGGGCAACTTCATCTTCAGATAACTAACGTGGCAACTTGCCATGAACTTGCTCAGTGCTGGTCTCCCGAGTAATGCATGATACGCGCTCTCCAAGTTTACCACCTCAAACTCCAGATTTTCAGTTCGGCAGTTATCCCTCGTACCGAATAGCACGTCGACCCGGACTTTGCCTATGGGCTCACAGGATATGCCTGGTGTGATACCATGGAAAGTTGTTCTTGTAGCCTGGAGCATGTTCTCCGAGAAGCCCAATTTGCGCATCGTATCCGCATACATGATGTTAATGCTACTGCCATTGTCGATTAGTACCTTGGAGAACCTCACATTAATGTTTGGTCCAATGAACGTCGGATCCAACACTAGTGCATACGAGCCCGGACTTGGCATAAGCTTGGGATGATCTCTGACGCTCCAGGTAATCTCCTGGTCCGACCAAGACATGTACCTCGTCACTGCAGGCATAACCGCGTTAACCTCCATATGTCGGTGCTGCAAGCTCTTCCTATCTGTTTCCTCTATTGTGAACACACAATAGCTCTGGTGATGTTCCCTATACTCATTTCTTCCCTCGTTTCCAGAGTACCTCTGATCTGGTGGTTACTGGTTTTCCACCTGATGCACTGCATCCCTTCTCTCGCTGTTGTCATACCTCGGCGGAGGGGGAGGCAACATCAGTTGTTGCGTGTTTGCTCTGGAAAGCAGTTGCTGCCGGGGTAACTCCTGCCTAGGTTGATCATTCCGGGGTGCTTGAGCATTCCCCGAACCACCTTGTTCTATCTTGCGCATCCACTCACATTGCCTCGTCGTGTGACCCGCCGGGCTATTCGGATTTGGCGTGTGAAATTTACACGGCTGGTCCAACATTGACTCATAGGTATACCTCGGACGGTCTTTCTTTTCTTGCCATTGCTTCTTCTGCTCCGGAGTCCACGTCTTCTTGCCATCGTTTCGAGGAGTCCACTGCCCTCCAGTTTTCTGGCGTTGGTTGCTCCCTGCTCCGGGCTGATCTTGATTTACGGCTGCAACTTGTTGCGAACCATACCGACGGTCCGGTCTATCGTATCTCCTTTTTCCCCGGTAATCGTTCCTCCGGGATGACCTGGCTCCGTCCCTCGGATAGTACTCCTCATTTGACTCGTTCGACGCGATCCTAGGTTGAGTGGGATCACCCAAAGCATAAGAATCCGCGATCCGGATCATCTCTGCCAATGTGACTGGCATTTTCCTTTGCAATTTCATCCACAACTCGCTGCCATATCTACACCCTTGTGCGAACCATGCTATAGCCTGTGACTCTATGCCTCCCTCACACGAGTTTCTCACAGTACACCACCGGTCAAGAATTCACAGTCCGTTTCGTTAGATCTCTGCTTGCACATTGCCAGGGTCTGCGGTCTATTCGGTCTCTGATATGTACTTGAGAAGTTGCTGATAAACATTTCTTCAAAATCTATCCAGCAATTGATGCTTCCAGGTGGCAAATTATTCAGCCACACCCTAGCTGGACCTTCCAACATTTGGGGTACATATCGTACAGCCCATCTCAAGTTGCCAGTTGCAATTTTCATAGCCGTTGCGTAGTTTATCAACCAATCCTCCGGCTTCGTACTGCAGTCATACGTCTTCGTGCCCCTGGGTAATTGGAAATTGGGTACTGGCGGTTCCTTCATGATTCGGGGTCCGAAGCATGCTGGACCCGGAGGACCTTGACATTCGATCTGTTCCGACCTATACAGGCAATCCAGTTTTAGCCTGGCGTCATCCGGCATCAAATCTCTGCTTCTCAATCTTGACCCTATCACGTGATAGTCCGGTCTTGCTTATCCCGCATTCATCATTTCCGAGTCTCCATCATTGTATCGGTCTTGCTCTCGTTGTGCTCCTCTCTGTTGCATACCACGGCCGGCACTTTGCTCTTGCCTTGGCGCATTCCGCTGCTGCGGTTGACCCGCTCCTGCCAAGTTTCGCTGTCCGGTATTGCCGTTGGCAGCATTCCCTTGACCGGCATTGCCTTGGTCGTGGTTACCTCGGCCAGCTTCACCTCGGCTCACACTTCGTCGATCATCGTTTTTTCGCATCTCCTTTTCTTTTCCCGCACGCGTTGGGTCGTATGGAACGATCTGCTTGTTCCGTCTGGCCGAGGTTACTACCTCTTCTCTCCTAGGGCCACCATGAGGTGACGATGCGGCTCCAGCGGATTTCTCCGGGTTACCCATCACCGAATGGACGATCTTAGAAGCTCCAACTCTCTCCAGGTTACCTCTCAACAGATCCTCGTTCTGCCTGTTCGCGATCGGAACCAGCTCGTTAACCCGGTCTTGCTGTCTTTGACGGGCTTCACCCGTCAGACCCTCTAGCTCGGACGCCGCGGCATCTGCTTCTCTAAGGTTCTTCGCCAGGGTACTATACTTCGGCAACCCTACAGACAGATATTTTTCCGACCCTTCTGGTCCATCATCACCTTCTCTGTTCATCTCACTTATGAGATTTTTCCCTTTGACCCTTACTGCATCAACCTTGTTTGCCTTCGCGTACTCGCGCAGCGTCATGTTCAACGACTGCTGAGCCGCTGCTATTTTCTTTGCGCCCTCCAGTATCTTTCGCCGGGTCTCCTCTAGCTCTGCCTGTGCCTGAGCCGGATCTACCACTGCTGCCACCGGCTTCGCCAAGCTATCCATAGCTTCCCTCAGCACGTTCTCAGGCCTCTTTAGCGGAGGACCTCTAGGTTTCCTCGGTGCCTTGGGCGTTACCTCCGGGTCTGGCGCTGGATCCTTGCTCATGCCAGCGCCTGGTGCGGTCATCATCACCTCTGCATGGTCCGGGGAGTGAGCGATACACGCCCCGCGAGCCACAGTGAGGGGTGGTTCTCCGGCATCGACGATGCGACGCGGATGAACGCAAGACTTGTCCACAACAACATGGACCATGTGCGCACCGAGCTTGACGAAGATGCCGTTGCGCGGAAGAGGACGCGTGCCGAAGCAGCCAGCGTTGTCGCTGACGTAGTCCAGCGCTCCGAAGCGCTGAACGAGCCCGGAGACGATGCGTTCGCCGGTGCTGATGAAGTTTCCCGTCTGGATCTTCACCCCTGCTAGCGCTGCTAGCCCCACGGTGGGCGCCAACTGTCGTGGTGGTGTCACGGCAGATGCCATGGATAGGCTAAAGGTGGGGACTAATATGCGCTAGGGGAATCCAGGGAGGGATAATAGAGTGATTCTCTACACAGAAGCTTTGTATTGATGTTCAATCTCCAAGCTTACAAGTGCTCCTCGAGCTGTATTGACAAGAGGGGGAAGAAGAAACTCTCTTACTCTTGCCTACTAACTAGCCCAAGAACCCTAGATCCACTAGCGTTCTCTTTGCTATGTATCTGAAAAGAGCCAACCTCCTTACCAGAACCCCAACCCCCCCTTATATAGAGGTGGTTCGGTCCTGGCCTAGGGCATACGTGGAGGCATATTCCTAAGAATATGCGCCCTCCCAAAGTAGTAACCCGACAGGGGTGCTTTTCCCCCACGTCACTCTTGCTTTAGCGACGTAGCCTCTGCGGCGCCTGCGTCAGCCGACGTGAGCGTCGTCACCCTTGTCGGCCACGATCCGGTGGTCCTGTCCTTGCTTTATTCGCTCATCCAGTACGCACCGGGCCTTCTTTTTGACCATAGAGATTCCTTCCTTCTCCTAGAAGCCAAACGAGGATCCGGATCACAGTTGATTCGGCCACACCTGTTCCTGCATATAAGCTAGACAAGTATCTCCGACTTACTCCTTGAGTCGGACGAGACAATGTTAGGCGACCCCCCTGGTCCGGGTTACTCCGTGATCCGGCCTGCCTTGAGGTGACTTGGCCAGCATCCGTTTTGACCTTGCCGAACCTCGGCTAACTCGGCCGTTATACCCCGGAGTGACCCTACCCAGGGTTATCCCCCAACAGCTTGGCTGGAGGCAGGAACGAGATCGAGATGGGGGAGGCGGTGGGTGCGGGGACGGGGATGTGAGGGACCAGGTTGTAAGACTTCGGTCAACACCTGAAACAACATGGTTGAGATGACCTAGAGTGAAAATCAGATAGCCATAAATGCGCGCTCGGGCAGATGGCCTCAGATGGCTCGTTTTTGCTCAGGTTTAAGCTATAGTATAATGTGTTGGCGATGCAGCATGGTCTGGAATTGGTGGATCAATGAGGCCACAACAACGTCCACACATAATCAGATTCTATTGAGGTTATAAATACGTGCTCTAGTCAGGACAGACTATTGGGAGCCACGACGGCGATATTTGCAAACTGTTTTAACCTATTTGGGAGAATAGGTGATGTGGATTTCTCGCACTGTCCAAGGGATGCCAACAAAGTCGCTCACGAGATAGCTAAGTTTTGTTTTAGTTTGATAAGTTCTTGCAATTGGGTTGATGAATGATCTAGCTTTCTTTTGAATTCTCTCGTGAATGATGTAGTAATTGTTTGATTATCAACAAAGTTGCTGTGATGGCTTTTTCTCAAAAAAATATGTATTTATTTTACTCTAGTCTCTATCTCTACTACTGATTAAAAAAACACCAACTTGAGTGGGAAAATAAGATCTCAGCCGTCTATATAGGTAGAACTAAAATTCAAATTTGTTTGATCTCTCCACCCAGGTCAAATTTCCGCGCGCGCCCACACCATCCCGCCCACATATTTCATCTACAATAAACAAAATTACCATCCATCATCTCTGTCGTGGTGGTGTCACGGCAGATGCCATGGATAGGCTGAAGGTGGGGACTAATATGCGCTAGGGGAATCCAGGGAGGGATAGTAGAGTGATTCTCTACAAAGAAGCTTCGTATTGATGTTCTATCTCTCAGATTACAAGTGCTCCTTGAGCTGTATTGACAAGAGGAGGAAGAAGAAACTCTCTTATTCTTGCCTACCAACTAGCCCCAAGAACCCTAGATCCACTAGTGCTCAACCCACCAAAATTCTCCCAACCTCCCCCTTATATAGAGGTGGTTCGGTCCTGGCCTAGGGCATACGTGGAGGCATATTCCCAGAATATGCCTCCTCCCAAAGTAGTAACCCGACAGGGATGCTTTCCCCCCGCGTCACTCTTGCTTTAACGACGTTGCCTCTGCGGCGCCTGCGTCAGCCGACGTGAGCATCGTCACCCTTGTCGGCCACGATCCGGTGGTCCTGCCCTTGCTTTATTCGCTCATCCAGTATGCACCGGGCCTTCTTTTTGACCGGAGAGATTCCTTCCTTCTCCTAGAAGCCAGACGAGGATCCGGATTACAGTAGCTCCGGCCACACCTATTCCTGCATATGAGCTAGACAAGTGCCTCCGACTCACTCCTTGAGTCGGATGAGACAATGTTAGACGACCCCCTGGTCCGGGTTACTCCGTGATCTGGCCTGCCTTGAGGTGACTCGGCCAGCATCCGCTTTGACCTTACCGACCCTCGGCTAACTCGGCCCTTATACCCTGGAGTGACCCTACCCGGGGTTATCCCCCCAACATTAGTCCCCGAAGCTGGTGCGGCCTCAGCGGCCTTGGTCGCTAAGGCCACATCAGGTTCATTCGTATCTACCCTTCGGATGTTTATTTCCGGGTTATATGGATTTACGTTCCCTTCGCACGCTCCAAGTTTTCACTTGCCGGCCGGGTCACCACTTTGGCTCGGGTCCTATGGTTTTACTTTTCCTCTGCACAGTTCAAGTTTTCACTCGCTGGCCGGGTTACCTTCGTGTCTCGGATCCGGGCCTTGCTTCCTTCTCTCGTACGCCAACCCACGTAACGATTAATCATTACGTTGCCTTATTTTAAGGGCCTGAGCAGTAACCGCCGCAGTAGATGTCAGTGATTACTGTACGGGGGTTACGTCATGTCTGTCTCCTCGTTTACCGCAACTGCACGTCGTGTCATGGGATCACATTTACTCTGCGGCCCCCAGTGTGGCTTCTCTCTGATTGGTCAACACTGGCGATACATGGCCACACTGTGTAGTTTTCTAGCACAGCACGATCCCATTCGTTGATGACTGAGGGCGGTTAAATAGGGAAGGGGCACTCTCCTTAGAACTTTTCCATCTCCGCGCCCCCTCGCCCGTTCCTCTTCTTCTTCCTCGCAACCGCGCCGCCGCCAGTGCCCGTTGCAGCAGCGCCGCCGCCGCATTTTCTTTGTTTCTCCGCACCACAATCACCGCTGCGCCTCTGTTTAACCACGGGTCCTCGTCAGTCTAGACCGCAGAGCCCCACCGCCGCCAGCTCCAGCGAAGACACCAGAATTGAGATGACGGAGGAAGAGCTCGTCGTTGTAGAACAGGATATGGAGGATGACGCCGGCGCGGCGGACCGCGGCGCGTGGGCCGGCTCCTGGGTCTGCGAGGACGACATCGCCTGGCTCTACCGGACCCGGCACATTCCTGCCGGCGTCGCTGCTCGTCTCCCCTCCTCGGAGCTGGCCCCCTCACCCAATCTGGGCGAATTTTTTGTTTTCTTATCCCTTTTCCAACGAGGATTTGGGCTTCCAGTGAGTGATTTCTTCCGGGACTGGATCCAGACCTATCACTTGCAACCACATCATCTCCCGGCGAACGCCATCACCTCTCTGTCCGCTTTCGTTTCTTCGATCGAGGGCTACACCGGGCTATGGCCTACGAAGGAGTTGTGGATCCGGTTCTTTGGCCTCCGCCGCAACGTGGTCCCCAACATCCACGTCGAGTCGGAGGACAAACAGCTAACTCAGTTCGGAGCTGCCTCGATCTCACCCCGGAGGTATTCAATCTTTCCCCGGGTCACCGGGCTTGACTCCTGCAAAGGGTGGGCCCGGACCTTCTTCTACGTTCGGAATGAAGGCACGGAAGATTTGATCCGGTTTCTGCCCTACGCTCCGGGTCCCCCTGACACGGATTTCTAGGAGGAGGTTGCCAGGAAGCCTACAGCCCTGGCCAGCCAAGTGAACAAAAGGTTTTCGGAGCTGAAGAAGCTCGGATTGCGCAACGAGGATGCTATGATCACATTCATGCGCAACTGAATCTCTCCCCTTCAGCGGTGCACTCACAAGTTGTGCCATATGAGCTTTAGTCGCGACCCCAACCGAACCTCCTTATTCGAGTTGAGCAATACAGAGATCTTCCGCCGGGTCAAGGCTCTTTTCACCACCCATAAGGACTTCTCCGCCGAATGGACGTGGGGAATTGAGCATTACTGCCGTGACAGGCTCCCTCCCGCGGTAAGCTTCGCGGGGTAAACTTATCTCGGATCAATTTCATGTCGGCTCTTATCACATTCTTGACTTTGCTCCTTGTGCTTTTTTCTCAGCTGTTTCACTAGCAAACCCTCGAGGATGGCCCGGATCCGACCCTTAAGTGGGCCCCGGACCGAGAAATTCCGGGCGAGGAGGAGCCGGACCAGGAGATGTTCCTCCCCACACCCGATGCCACCAGACGACCCAGCGGTAAATTCTCTTCTCTTAGAGATTGGCCCGACGATGAGGATGACTCAGATATCGATGTGATTGAACCCGTTGAGGCTGTCCCTCTTTCTTTTGCTTACCCGGTATCAGCTAACCCCAGTGGGCACATCCACGAGGATCCTCCCCTTGCCACGAGCGAGCCTGTTCCGGCGGTGTCAAAGAAGAAGCGTGGAACCGCGTCGAGTTCTTCTTCCGAACCTTCTCAGCCTTCCAAAAGGCAAAAGAAGGCCGGAGACAAGAATGCCTCCAAACAGGTAGGCAAAGCCCTAGCAAGGAGGGCCCGGAAACATAAGGAGGCAGAGACCTCGGATGCATAAGTTCTTTTTTCACTGCGCAACACACTTCTCCCTGCTTCGGGGTAATTTCACTCCTGACATTATTTTCTCTTGCAGGGCTCCTGTGGAGGTCCCTCAGAGCGGATCGAGCATCTCCTCTCCTCTTCGCTCTAGTCCTTCCCCTCCCCGTGACGACGAGTCACGCCCGCTGAGCCCTATTCCGGAAGGCTCTGCGGCCGCTCCGGGTTCCGCAGTACCTCCTTCAGAGGGACGCGACCTCGGATCGGGAGGGGTCGGATCGGCCGAGGCGATGGCGTCCGGCACTTCGGCATTGCCGCAACCAGCAACAATTAAGTCTACCGCAACTCCAGCCCCAGCAGCAGCTCCAGCACCAGCCACCGAACCAGCGCCTGTCCCGGTTCCGAAGAAACCAACAGCAGCTCCAACGCCAGCCACCAAAGCTCCTGCGCCAAGCTCATCTGCCTCGTCCGAGTCATCTCAAGCTCAGCGAGGACCTACTCCAGCGGTTTCCAAGGGCAAATCCACTGCGGTCACTTCCTCCCAGCAGGCCAAAGGCAAATTCACCTCCGCCGAGGCTGGGCAGCGAACCTTGTCGTCGATGCTTCCAAAGAAATCCCCAGCAGCAACGGATCCTCCTGCCGAGCCAGCTGATTCGCAGCAGATGGTTCTTCACACTAGCCCAGCTCTTGTCCTGATTGAGAGGAAATAAGCTCACGCCAAGGGTTTTGTGGCACCTCACATGCCCACTGGCGAACGTTACCCTCCGAGCCTCATCGAGTTCGTCATGAACTGGAATAAGGCGGAGTTCGTCTACAACGACGATCTCCCGGAAAAGTTCGGCCCAGCTGAATTTTCCGCTCAGATGAATACTGCCGCCAAGGCCATTAACCTCGCTGGGCGTATGATGGAGCTACGTTGTTTCTTCTTTACGTGCTGTAGATAATAACCATTAGTCCCCGAGCCTCCGGCGGAGTAACTTGTTACTCGGCTGGATGCTCCTTAGAAGATCAACGTAGCTGCATGTAAACTTTGAATATGCACACACCTAGAGCCGGGTTAAGTTCCGCTTGGCCCGGATCTTGTACACTTCGAGTATGCACACACCTAGAGCCGGGTTAAGTTCCGCTTGGCCCGGATCTTGTACCCTTCGAATATGCACACACCTAGAGCCGGGTTAAGTTCCGCTTGGCCCGGATCTTGTACACTTCGAATATGCACACACCTAGAGCTGGGTTAATTTCCGCTTGGCCCGGATTTTGTACACTTCGAATATGCACACACCTAGAGCCGGGTTAAGTTCCGCTTGGCCCGGATCTTGTACACTTCGAATATGCACACACCTAGAGCCGGGTTAAGTTCCGCTTGGCCCGGATCTTGTACACTTTGAATATGCACACACCTAGAGCCGGGTTAAGTTCCGCTTGGCCCGGATTTTGTACACTTCGAATATGCACACACCTAGAGCCGGGTTAAGTTCCGCTTGGCCCGGATCTTGTACACTTCGAATACGCACACACCTAGAGCCGGGTTAAGTTCCGCTTGGCCCGGATCTTGTACACTTCGAATATGCACCGAACTAACTATACACGCCTGTGCCTTTGTCAGGTAACTACCAACCGTCGGAGCGCCGAGTTTCAGCGCCTGCTTGATACCCATAAGACCTTGCGCGCAAAACACGTTGCACTTGGCACGGAGCATGAAAAGAGGGGTAATTTCCTCTCTTAACACCTCATCGCTTCGTTTGTTTCTGCCGGATTAACCTCCTTATTCGGTTTTTTGTAGCTGGGGTGGAGGCTGAAAACAAGATTATGCGAAAAAACTTGGAGGAAATCCGAGGTATGTCCTCTTTCGGCCAACATCGCTGTGCTCTCCATTCTTTCTTTTTCTTGGCTCGGCAAACATTCACTCCTCGGCTTTGCTGGGTCAACACATCATTTCAGCATCGCTTGAGGATAGTGTGCCCGTGCCTAATATGATGCTGCATTTTCTCGAACAAGCAGGACAGCATCAAGCTGAGCTGAAGAAGAAGGACGATGAGCTTGCCCTCCTCCGGACCAAGGACGACGAAATAGCCAAACTCCAGGCCGAGATGGAGAAGATGAAGGCCCAACACAAAACCGAGCTCCACAAAGTTGGCCAGAACTTCACCGAAGAGCGTGAGCGGTTCACCCTCCAGATCTCCAAGGACCAGGAGCTGCTCAAGGCATCCGAAGTCCGGCTTGGGTCGGCGCTTGCCGAGCTTGGACAACTTCGCCAGCGACGCGATAGTTGTATCCAGGAGTTGACCCGGATCCATCACCATATCTCACGTAAGTTTCTTTTCCTTGCCCGACGCAGTTTTCCGGGTTAACTCATATGCCTTTGCTTCAGCATCCTCCCTTTCCCTATTTTCAGATAACTTTCTGGAGGGTACTGCTATCGCCAGTGCTACCGTTGCCAAATTTCGCCAAGAGAGGGGTACTCCCATCGCTCCTGATGGTGAGAGCGTCCCCTTAGACCTGGAGGACCTGTTGGTTAGCGTGTCAGCCCGGGTGGAAACTATCAAGAACTATGGAAAGGATCTCCTCGACGTTGCGATCCGGATCTTCAACGCATTCTGGCCAAGCGAGGACGCTTCGGAAAGGATCACACTTCTTGCGGAAAAGCTAATGGAGATTGAGACTCAACTTGACCTCTGGAGGGAATCCGCCGGGCAGGTCGCGGCAGATACCCTTCTCCATCATATCCTTTCATGGTACGAGAAAATTGATCTAAGCCTCCTCACCCGTCGGCGTACTGGATCCAAATGGACTGATGATCCGGAGTGGGTAGCTCGGCGCCAGGCTTGCGCCTACAGCCTCATCGAATATTCTCCAGTCCATGACTGGGTTGAGGGGCCGAGCTTTCTGGAATCCGGCGAGGAGGAACAGATGGAGAACGTGGAGGATGGGTTGGGCGATGACGGAGAAGATGCTGCTTCAGATATCGAAGACAGTGATGATGACGCCGAACTTCCTCCTCCCGCCGCTCCTTAGTTGAAAAAACTCGAAAATTTATCAGATCCCCGGTATGCCGGGTGCAATTGTATACTGAATACATAATATTTTGCTACTATGCTTGTATGCCGGATTAACTTGGGCGTAGTCCCCGAGTTTCATTTTCTTGTTCATCCAATTCTCCGGCTCGATCCGTGTCTACCTTGATTCGGTTTTACGACTTACGAACTCGAGCCTCAAGAATCGTTTTAACAATAGTGAGAAACTTTGAGGCTTGGCTCACGATAATTCAACATAATAGCGTGAAAATCAACACGGAGTTAGTTCGAAAAAAACAAACGTTAGCTGGAATAGGATCGTTTCCTTAGTAGTTTTTCATGTGCTACGCAATTCCAAATTTGTTCCCTTGCTCGCCATGAAGCCAATTCTTGTTGGACAGCAGCAAGTCGAAGGGTTGGGTTTTTGGTGCTCCCACATTACTAATCCGGGTTAAGCCAAACGAGTCATTCCAGCTAACGCATAAAAAGTAACAAGAATCATTTATTAAGGCAGTCCTCGAGTTACTGCCCGAGGCGCTGCTATTTCATTGATAAACCCATTGCCGACATACACACCGACATAAGAGGATGACTCGGGTACATACACTCTTTAGCTAAGTGTAGAAGGGACGAAGTAGTGCTACATTCCATGGTCGCTTGGATTCCTCTCCGGACCTGTCCGCCTTGTTCTTTTCCTGTGGCTTTGCATCTATGAGATAGTAAGAGTCATTATGCAATGCTTTGCTCACGATAAATGGTCCTTCCCATGGGGGGGATAGTTTATGCATGCCAGTGGTACGTTGTGCCAACCGGAGCACCAGATCGCCTTCCCGGAAGACTCGGGGGCACACTTTCCGGCTATGATAGCGTCGGAGATTTTGCTGATATATGGCGGATCTGGACAGTGCCAGTTCTCTCGCTTCTTCCAGCAGATCAACATCATTTTGCCGGACTTCTTACACTTCGGCTTCTGTGTATTGGGTGACCCTAGGCGAATCATGCTCTATGTCGGCTGGCAATACAGCTTCTGCCCCATATACCAGAAAGAACAGCGTGTAGCCTGTTGATCGATTCGGAGTTGTTCTTAAACTCCACAATACCGCTGGTAGCTCTTCTATCCAGCACCCCGCTGATCTTTGCAGCGGCTCGATGAGCCGGGGTTTTATCCCGGATAGCACTAATCCGTTGGATCTTTCCACTTGTCCGTTCGATGCGGGGTGGGCTACCGAGGCTATGTCGAGTCGGATTTTCTTATCTCGGCAGAATCGTGCAAATGCTCCTTCAGCAAAATTGGTGCCATTATCGGTTATGATGCTATGAGGATAACCGTATCTCAAGATGATGTCTTTGAGAAATGTCACAGTCGTAGCCCCATCACATTTTCTTATAGGCTTCACTTCGATCCATTTTGTAAACTTGTCCACCATGACCAGAATGTGCGTCATGTTCCCTTTTGCTGGTTTGAACGGGCCAACCATATCCAAGCACCACACAGCAAATGGCCACGTAATTGGTATGGTTTTGAGTTCGGACATAGGCATATGTGTCTTGGTGGCGTATCTTTGGCAACCATTGCATTTTCTCACCAGATCTTCGGCCTGCTCCAAGGCGCTTGGCCAGTAAAATCCATGTCGGAATGCCTTTGCCACTAAGGCCCGGGATGAGGCGTGATGCCCGCATTCTCCTTGGTGTATATCTCGGAGGATGTCAAGTCCTTCTTCTGGACCAACACACCGCTGGAGGACACTGGTTACACTCCGCTTGTACAGCTCGGAATTGATGATTGTGTAAGCTTTGGCCCTTCTCTGAGTTTGCCTGGCTAGCACTTCCTCAGTGGGTAACGTTCCATCTTGCAAGAACTTGTATATAGGCAGTGCCCAAGCTGGTACTGCTCGTGCAGGGAACATCTCCTCATCAATTTCCATCCGATCCACCGGCATAACTTCAACCGGGTCTTGTTGAATAGTCCCTGGGTCTAGCGAGGTAGTCCCCGAGTTTGCCGAGGTAGTCCCCGAGGTAGTCCCCGGGTTTGCCGAGGCAATCCCCGGGTTCGACGCACTACCTTCTATGTCAATGTCCATGGGTTCAGCTCCGGATTCCGCGTTTTCTGGAACATAAATTGAGTCGGTTTCTGGGGACGGCCTGATAGATGGCTTTCTGAGGTGCTCCAATGCAACGCCCGGTGGAATTGCCTGTCGGGTCGAACCGAGCTTCGACAGCATGTCGGCAGCTTCGTTTTCCACGCGAGGTACATGCTGAAATTCACATCCCTCAAAGTAACCCGAGATTTTCTGCACATGAAATCTGTTTAGTGCCATGTTTGGATCCAGGGCGTCCCACACTCCGGACACTTGCTGTATTACTAGATCCGAGTCGCCAAAGCAGATTATCCGTATTATGCCAATTTCCTTTGCCACTTTGAGACCATGCACAAGAGCCTCGTATTCAGCGACATTGTTCGATGCCGCGAAATGGATCTGCAATACGTACTTGAGCTGATCCTTTTTTGGCGAGGTAAGCACAGCCCCGGCGCCTAATCCGGTTTTGGTCTTCGATCCGTCAAAATGCATCCTCCAATAGTTTGGATCCGGTGGCGGTGGTTCGTATTGTACCTCGGCCCAATCCACGAAAAAGTCCGCTATAGCCTGGGACTTGATCGCTTCCCTTCTGTCGTACTGGGGCGCGTATGGTGCTAGCTCAATTGCCCATTTCGCAATTCTACCGTTTGCATCTTTGTTACCCATTATCTCGGATATGGGGGCTTCGCATATCACTTTGATGGGATGCTCCTCAAAGTAGTGCTTTAACTTCTTTGCTGCCATATAAACTCCGTATGCCACCTTTTGAAAATGCGGGTAGTTCTGTTTTGAGGCAGACAATACCTCGCTCAAGTAATACACTGGTCTCTGCATCGAATTACCCTCTTCATCTCGTTCCACTACAATCACTGCACTTACAACTCGGTTGGTTGCGGCTATGTAGAGCAACATTGGCTCCTTCGACAGTGGAGAAGCTAACACTGGTGCAATGGCCAACATCTTTTTTAAGTGGGCAAAAGCTTCATCGGCCTGCGGCGTCCAAACTAATTTATCTGATTTTTTCATGAGTTGGTAGAGAGGCAGTGCCTTTTCCCCTAGCCGACATACAAACCGACTCAACGACGCCAGGCATCCAGTGAACTTCTGGACGTCATTGAGACACTTCAGCAGCTCCATTCGTTCGATGGCTCGGATCTTAGTTGGATTGACCTCGATACCTCGGCTGGAGACGAGAAATCCTAGTAATTTCCCAGCCGGGACACCGAAGGTACATTTCTCCGGGTTAAGCTTCATTCGGAATTTCCTCAAGTTCGCGAATGTTTGCCTTATATCGTTAAGGAGCGTTGCGCTTTCCTTGGTCTTGATAACCACATCGTCCATGTAAACTTGCACATTTTGACCTATTTGATCGTGCAAACATTTTTGCATACACCTTTGGTACGTTGCTCCTGCGTTTCGTAAACCAAACGGCATAGTGCGATAGCAATAAGCCCCGTACGGGGTAATAAAGGCAGTTTTTATTTGATCATCCAGGTTCAGGGGTATCTGGTGGAAACCAGAATAGGCGTCAATAAATGACAACAGTTCACATCCCGCGGTAGAGTCGATGACCTGATCTATCCTCGGCAGCGGAAATGGATCTTTCGGACATGCCTTGTTCAGGTTCGTGTAATTGATACACATACGCCAAACCACTTCCACGTTCGGATCATCCTTCTTCTTTTTTACCAGTACCGGATTAGAGAGCCAATCCGGATATAGCACTTCCATGATAAATCCTGCTGCTAGCAACCGAGCTATCTCGTCACCAATGACCTTTCTCCTATCCTCGGCGAAGCGTCGGAGAGGCTGCTTCACTGGCCTTGCTCCGGGTCTTACATTCAAAGAGTGCTCGGCCAACTCCCTCGGAACACCTTGCAAGTCCTGTGTGGACCAAGCAAAAATATCCCGATTCTCACGGAGGAAGTTGACGAGCTCGCTTTCCTATTTGTCAGTTAGCCCGGCCCCAATCGTCACGGTACGCTCCGGAAACATGTTATCCACCGGGATCTTCTTGGTGTCCTTCGCGGCTTGAAATGAAATGCTTCCATGCGGGTTGCTTAACGCCGACATATACTGCTGCGCGGACTGAGCTAATGCCGCCACCTCTTGGATTTTTCTTTTCTCTTGGGAAATTACGAGTGACTCGGCTAGGTTAGACCCGGCTGAGGCGCACTCAATGGAACGTCGGAAATCCCCAGCGATAGTAATTGCCCCACTTGGCCCGGGCAGCTTCATCTTCAGATAACCAACGTGGCAACTTGCCATGAATTTGCCCAGCGCTGGTCTCCCGAGTAATGCATGATACGCGCTCTCCAGGTTTACCACTTCGAACTCCAGATTTTCGGTTCGGCAGTTATCCCTCGTACCGAATAGCACGTCGACCCGGACTTTGCCTATGGGTTCGCAGGATATGCCGGGCACGATACCGTGAAAAGTTGTTCTCGTAGCCTGGAGCATGTTCTCCGAGATGCCCAACTTGCGCATTGTATCCGCATACATGATGTTAATGCTACTGCCATTGTCGATCAGTACCTTGGAGAATCTCACATTAATATTTGGTCCAATGAACGTCGGATCTAACACCAGTGCATACGAGCCCGGACTTGGCATAAGCTTGGGATGATCTTTAACGCTCCAGGTAATTTCTTGGTCGGACCAAGACATAAACCTCGTCACTGTAGGCATAACCGCGTTAACCTCCATATGTCGGCGCTGCAAGCTTTTCCTATCCGTTTCCTCTGTTGTGAACACGCAATAGCTCTGGTGATGTTCCCTATACTCATTCCTTCCCTCATTTCCGGAATACCTCTGATCCGGTTGTTGCTGGTTTTCTACCTGATGCACTGCATCCCTTCTCTCACTATTCTCATACCTCGGCGGAGGGGGAGGCAACATCAGTTGTTGCGCGTTTGCACCAGAGAGCAATTGCTGCCGGGGTAACTCCTGCCGAGGTTGATCATTCCGGGGTGCTTGAGCATTCCCCGGACCACCTTGCTCTATCTTGCGCATCCACTCACATTGTCTCGTCGTGTGACCCGCGGGGCTGTTCGGATTTGGCGTGTGAAACTTGCACGGCTGGTCCAACATTGACTCATAGGTATACCTCGGACGATCTTTCTTCTCTTGCCATTGCTTCCTCTGCTCCAGAGTCCACATTTTCTTGCCATCGTTTCGAGGAGTCCATTGCCCTCCCGTTCTCTGGCATTGATTGCTCCCTGCCCCAGGCTGATCTTGATTCACGGCCGCAACTTGTTGCGAACCATACCTATGGTCCGGTCTATCATCTCTCCTTTTTCCCCTATAATCGTTCCTCCGGGATGACCCGGATCCGTCCCTCGGATAGTACTCCTCATTTGACTCGTTCGACGCGATCCTGGGTTGAGTCGGATCTCCCAAAGCATAGGAATCCGCGATCCGGATCATCTCTGCCAAGGTGACTGGCATTTTCCTTTGCATTTTCATCCATAACTCGCTGCCATATCTACATCCTTGTGCGAACCACGCTATAGCCTGTGACTCTATGACTCCCTCACATGAGTTTCTCACGGTACACCACCGGGTCAAGAATTCACGGTCCATTTCGTTAGATCTCTGCTTGCACATCGCCAGGGTCTGCGGTCTATTCGGTCTCTGGTATGTACTTGAGAAGTTGCTGACAAACATTTCTTCAAAATCTATCCAGCAATTGATGCTTCCGGGTGGCAAATTGTTCAGCCACACCCTATCCGGACCTTCCAACATTTGGGGTACGTATCGTACAGCCCATCTCAAGTTGCCAGTCGCAATTTTCACAGCTGTTGCGTAGTTTATCAGCCAATCCTCCGGCTTCGTACTGCCGTCATACGTCTTCGTGCCCCTAGGTAACTGGAAATTGGGTACTGGCGGTTCCTTCATGATCCGGGGCCCAAAGCATGCTGGACCCAGAGGACCTTGACATTCAATTTGTTCCGACCTATACAGGCGATCCAGTTTCAATCTTGCATCATCCGGCATCAAATCTCTGTTTCCCAATCTCGACCCTATCACATGATAGTCCAGTCTAGCATATCCCGCATTCATCATCTCCGAGTCTCCATCGTTGTATCGGTCTTGCTCTCGTTGTGCTCCTCTCTGTTGCATACCTCGGCCGGCACTTTGCTCTTGCCTTGGTGCATTCCGCTGCTGCGGTTGACCCACTCCCACCGGGTTTCGCTATCCGGCATTGCTGTTGACAGCATTCCCTTGACCGGCATTGCCTTGGTCGTTGTTACCTCGGCTCATGCTCTGTCGATCGTCGTTTTTCCGCATGTCCTTTTCCTTTCCCGCACGCGTTGGGTCGTACGGAACGATCTGCTTGTTCCGTCTGGCCGAGGTTACTACCTCTTCCCTTCTAGGACCACCATGAGGCGATGATGCGGCTCCAGCGGATTTCGCCGGGTTACCTATTACCTAATGGACGATCTTAGAAGCTCCAACTCTCTCCGGGTTACCTCTCAACAGCTCCTCATTCTGCCTGTTCGCGATCCGAACCAGCTCGTTAACCCGGTCTTGCTGTCTTTGGCGGGCTTCACCCGTCAGACCCTCTAGCTCGGACGCCGCGGCGTCTGCTACTCTGAGGTTCTTCACCGGGGTACTATACTTCGGCAACCCCACAGATAGGTAGTTTTCCGACCCTTTTGGTCCCTCACCACCTTCTCTGTTCATTTCTCTTATGAGATTTTTCCCTTTTACCCTCACTGCATCAACCTTGATTGCTTTCGCATATTCGCGCAGCGTCATGTTCAACGAGTGCTGAGCCGCTGCTATTTTCTTTGCGCCCTCCAGTATCTTTTGCCGGGTCTCCTCTAGCTCGGCCTGTGCCTGAGTCGGATCTACCAGCGCTGTCACCGGGTTAGCCAAGCTATCCATAGCTTCCCTCAGCACGTTCTCAGGCCTCTCCAGCGGAGGACCCCTAGCTTTCCTCGGTGCCTTGGGTGTTACCTCCGGGTTTGGCGTTGGATCCTTGCTCACGCCCGTGCTCGGCGCGGTCATCATCACCTCTGCATGGCCCAGGGAGCGGGCGACACGCGCCCCGCGAGCCACGGTGAGGGGTGGTTCCCCCGCATCTACGACGCGACGCGGATGAACGCAAGACACGTCCACGGCAACATAGACCCTGTGCGTGCCGAGCTTGACGAAGACGCCGTTGCGCGGGAGGGGGCGCGTGCCGAAGCAGCCAGCGCTGTCGCTGACGTAGTCCAGCGCACCGAAGCGCTGAACGAGCCCGGAGACGATGCGTTCGCCGGTCCCGATGTAATTTCCCGTCCGGATCTTCACCCCTGCTAGCGCCGCTAGCCCCACGGTGGGCACCAACTGTCGTGGTGGTGTCACGGAAGATGCCATGGATAGGCTGAAGGTGGGGACTAATATGCGCTAGGGGAATCCAGGGAGGGATAGTAGAGTGATTCTCTACACAGAAGCTACGTATTGATGTTCTATCTCTCAGATTACAAGTGCTCCTTGAGCTGTATTGACAAGAGGAGGAAGAAGAAACTCTCTTACTCTTGCCTACCAACTAGCCCCGAGAACCCTAGATCCACTAGTGCTCAACCCACCAAAATTCTCCCAACCTCCCCCTTATATAGAGGTGGTTCGGTCCTGGCCTAGGGCATACGTGGAGGCATATTCCTAGAATATGCCTCCTCCCAAAGTAGTAACCCGACAGGGATGCTTTTCCCCCGCGTCACTCTTGCTTTAACGACGTTGCCTCTGCGGCGCCTGCGTCAGCCGACGTGAGCATCGTCACCCTTGTCGGCCATGATCCGGTGGTCCTGCCCTTGCTTTATTCACTCATCCAGTACGCACCGGGCCTTCTTTTTGACCGGAGAGATTCCTTCCTTCTCCTAGAAGCCAGACGAGGATCTGGATTACAGTAGCTCCGGCCACACCTGTTCCTGCATATGAGCTAGACAAGTGCCTCCGACTCACTCCTTGAGTCGGATGAGACAATGTTAGACGACCCCCTGGTCCGGGTTACTCCGTGATCCGGCCTGCCTTGAGGTGACTCGGCCAGCATCCGCTTTGACCTTACCGACCCTCGGCTAACTCGGCCCTTATACCCTGGAGTGACCCTACCCGGGGTTATCCCCCCAACAGTCTCTTCCACACCCATTCCCTAAACAACGAAATCTCTTCCACGCTCATCATCTCTCAACAAAAACAAATCTCTACCACATTCCCATGCCCAAAGAACCCAAGATGCCAACACCTGGTTGTCGTACCTCACCCACGCTGATGCCGAGGACGCACGAATGCCATACTGCACTGCTTCGGCCATGCCTAGTCCTAATGGACTCAGCGACTCATCCACGCCGAGGGAACCCAAGATGTCATCTTCTAGTTGTCGTATATCGGTGACGAGGGTTTAACTCATCAATGCCCATTGTTATGGACTTGGGTTTTAGAGAAGGAGGGAACGCTGGAAGTCTCGATCGGCTAGCAAACAAGCACACAGGTGACATGAGGTTTACCCAGGTTCAGGCCTCGTAGAGGACCCTACTCCTGCTTGTCTGCTCTTAATTGATGATGATCCAAAGAATTACAATGTTGCCGATGGCGGTGTATGCGCAGATTAGATCTGGCGTATGTGGGAGATCGTAGATCTATCTATTGGGGAGTCGCAATTTGTCTATTGGGGTCTTAGGTCGTGTCCTCCTCGTTGGACCCTCCTAGCCTTTATATATGGGGAGGCTAGGTCTCAGGTACCAATACGAGTTGGTTACAAGTTGTATTCAAACTCTAGTCTTGAGGTTTTCTTGTCTTGTGCGTTTGGGAGTCCGTGTCCATATGGGCTTCATATCAGTCGAACCGTCATGGGCATCATGGACCTTGGCAATTCGTCGAGTGGGTCTTCCGTCGGGCTGCACCAGGTAGGCTGTAGTTGAGTGCCTATTGGGCATACCCATGTCAGTAGCCCCTGAGTGTCCATGTGAATCGTAGATTCAGATGGAGACTCAGAAGTCTTGATCTTTGTATTATGATGTCGGAGTCGACAATTGTGTCGAGTGTGAAGCAGTTCACCCGGAAGTACATCGAGTCAGTCGAAATTATAGTAGTTCATAGGGATGGTGGTAAACGTTCCTGGTGCGCTCGAAGGATTGGGACCAATTAATTGCTCTAGGGAAAAAACAACGCTACCTACTCAAACTCGAGTCCCCGGACTCGAATTCGGAAATTGCTGGCGTAATTCGACTCATGCCGCGGAGGCCTTACAGAGTCGAATTCCAGTGTATAAATGTGAGCACTCGACACGTCCGTCAAGGCATGTTCATCGTACCTGCAAGCACGGATATGTTTCTGGTAGTGCGCAGCAGATGCGTTGCCAGGCCTTATTCAGGTCTTATCTTCATGTTGCAAGCGTGGCACCCAAATTTTTGTCATCGCAGAGATGATTCGGGTGACCCAGGAGACGCAGTCTCTTTGCAGGGAAAATATGAGGCGTAGTCGCCATAGCATTCGAGTGTGGATGTTATCAACACACATTACGATGTACAAGCAAAAATAATCATAGGGTGCGCGACCAGCGCTCCCTATGGGAGTAGCCCCCGAGTGCCTATTCGAGTCGTAGACTCGAGTGGGGACTAAAAACATTTTTGCGACTGCTGTCGTCTTTTGCTTGTATCAGTCGAATATGCTTTCAGCTCTCCCTATGGGAGTAACCTGAAGCCCACAATCGAATCATAGATTCGAGTGAAGGGTTTTCATAATGCTTGGATATCTTTACAAATTTCTTCGGATGCGCGGCCAGCGCTCCCTATGGGAGTAGCCCCTGAGTCCTTAGTCGAATTGTGGATTCGAGTGAGGATTCAGAGTGTGTCACTCGAGGATCTTGTATATGCGCGACCAGCGCTCCAGCTTGGAGTAGCCCCCGAGTGTCTGGCGGAGTCGTAGACTCGGGTAGAGACTCGAGTATTGTATCTTGTAGACGTAGTCGACAATCACGCGAGGAGAAACCACTGACCCGGAAGTGTATCGAGTCAGCGTCCCACGCATAACGAGCCAAGAGTCGACGATGTAGTTGGAGTCGATGTAGCGGAGTCATGCCATGATTAGCCGGGTGTGTAGCATCAAGCGATGCAACCATCCGAGGAGGGACTCGACTCGGGTCTTGAGTGTATGTCGTAGCCAATTGTTTTGTCGACTCCTGTTAGAGGACCCGATAGAATAGCTCGACGCAGTCGACATCCTTGTAAGCTGCATAAAACATTAAGAAATTGTGAAGTACTTGTATCTTGTAAAGGATATTTGCATGTCAGTTTGCAATGTAAAATTCTGGTGCCAATCGAGTCGACACTTTTGCACTGCATGCTAGGCCTTTTCGTTAGCCTGATTACCCTTAGTCTCAGTACATTGCCGAGGTGCTCGGAGTTCAAGGATTCGACGATCAGGCAAAATCAGCCACTCGGACTGTCGCGTATGAGGTGCTCGAGTGCGTGGAGTCGATGACACATTAGGTTACTCGAAGAGGGCGTAGCCCCCGAGTGCGAGTTAAAAAGAAATCAGCTCTAAGTAGAGAGAAACTTAGCTTTATTGATAGTTGCCGTGATGAATGAGTCGCAAGATCCGATGCGATCGGCGGGTCGCAGGAGTCGAAGATTGTAGCGGCTCGCGGTCACGGGAGTCGAGTCACCCAATCTGAAGATTGCAGCGGGTCGTTGAAATTGAAGACCACAGTGGGTCGTCGGAGTCGAAGATTGAAACGGACCACCGGTCCCGAGGGATCCCCCGAGTCGCTGGATCCGAAGACCGCAGCGGGTCGCCGGAGCCGAAGGAGCCTCCAAGTGTAGCGTCGAGGTGGTTGATGGAGTCGTGTCGACGTCCGTGAGCCGATGCGACGGACCGGAGTCAACGTGGTAGTGATTCGCCGAAGCCGATGGCGGTAGCGTGTTGTTGCAACCGAAGATTGTAGTAGGTCGCCTTAGCCGATGGTATCGGGTCGGGTGGCAGAAGGGGTCAACACGGTGGCGAGTGGCATGGTGGTCGAGTGTCTCGTGGTCGCGGGAGTCTAGAGAGCCCCCGAGTCACCTGAGCTGAAGACCGTAGTGGGTTTCTAGAGTCGAAGACCGCAGCGGGTCGCCGAAGTGGAAGGAGCCCCCGAGTCGCCAGAGCTAAAGACCGCAGCAGGGCGCCGGAATCGAGGGAGCCTCTGGGTCGTCAGAGTCGAAGCAACCCCCCGAGTGTAGAGTTGACGTAGCTAAATGAAGTCGACGCGGAACCGATGTGACCGACAAGTTGTGGTCATGGGAGTCGATGCAACCGGCGGGCCTGCGGTCGCTGAAGCCGAAGATTCTAGCAAGTCGCCGCGGTAAAAAACCGTAGCGGGTCATCAGAACCGGTGGCGGTATCGAGTTGACGCATCTGCGGGTTGGCGCAACCCGGGCGCAGAGTTGCACAGCAGACGGAGTCGAAGTAGCTGCGCTCGCCGGCGGAAGGGAGTCGACGCATCGGCAAGTGGCTCGGTGGAGAGGACGTGATGGAGTTAACGCAGCCCCCTCGCATGGAGCTTGTGACGAAGGATGGCGAGACCTCGGACGATCTCACGCAGCGGAATCGCCAGATTTTTGTCATCGAGAGCATGCATTATGGCTACCAATTTCCATGCATGAAAATATAGTTCCGTACGCGACTTGTATTGAGTCCTGATGACTATTGAGTAGTAGTAGAAATAATCCTGGCCTACACTTCACATAAATCTTGCCATCAATTTTTGATTCATGACGGAAACTGATCCGATTCTTGCTGCTTCGTTGCTCTTTCCAAGAAAATAACAAAAGCACATGGAATAGGACATGACGTGTGGCTACACAAACTGTTTCTTTTTATATTATCCGATTGTGTGTACGGCATCCAATCATGTGGTTGCGAGCGTGCCTGCTGCAACGAATACACGCATCACTCAACACGGAATAATACTCGGACGCTGATCCCTTCTCGTCTGATTAAATATTGTAGACCAGGCGTAGCTTGCGTGAGAATTAATTCTTCGATCCCACGTGCAGCAGCACAAGGGAATAACTCTCGTCATTGGGACGTTTAAGGCAGACATTGACGTTGATGTAGGGCGAAGATTTCGCCGACTCGGCCCCAAGTCCGACGAAGGATGGTGCCGCTATCTCTATTGACTGCGCCGAGTCAAGAAATTTTTTGCGGCGACAAAGTCATGTCGTTGTTTCCTAGAGATCGGCGGGTCGTAGATCGTCGATAATGGAGCCGTCGAGATCGCAACATCAGCGCTCCTAGTTTCCACATACGGCGTCAATTGACGAGGGTTTAACTCTCAGTGCCATTGTTATGGACTTGGGTTTTGGAGAAGGAGGGAACGCTGGAAGTCTCGATCGGCTAACAAACAAGCACACAGGTGACACGAGGTTTACCCAGGTTCAGGCCTCGTAGAGGACCCTACTCCTGCTTGTCTGCTCTTAATTGATGATGATCCGAAGGATTACAATATCGCCGATGGCGGTGTATGCGCAGATTAGATCTGGCGTATGTGGGAGATCGTAGATCTATCTATTGGGGAGTCGCGATTTGTCTATTGGGGTCTTAGGTCGTGTCCTCCTCGTTGGACCCTCCTAGCCTTTATATATGGGGAGGCTAGGTCTCAGGTACCAATACGAGTTGGTTACAAGTTGTATTCAAACTCTAGTCTTGAGGTTTTCTTGTCTTGTGCGTTTGGAAGTCCGTGTCCATATGGGCTTCATATCAGTCGAACCGTCATGGGCATCATGGACCTTGGCAATTCGTCGAGTAGGTCTTCCGTCGGGCTGCACCAGGTAGGCTGTAGTTGAGTGCCTATTGGGCATACCCATGTCAATCGGAGATGCCCAAGATGCCTAGATGCACACCAAACTGCATTGTCTTGTCATTGTCAACGCCCAGCCCAAACGGACTTGGCGACACATCCATGCCCAGGAAACCTAGGATGCCAATGCTAGTTGTCGTTCCTCGCTATTGCCCAGTCGCGTACACCAGATTGCACTGCCTTGGCCACACCCAGCCCTAACAAACTCGGTGACACATCCATGTCTAGAACTCCGACGCTGAAGGGGATCTGCAGCAGAAAACAAATTTTTTCCTATAATGGAACCCCAAAAGTGCCTAGGATCTATCTATGTAGTAATGCGGTAATGGCCAGAGCGTAGAGAATATATACTCTTGTAGACCGTACGCGGTTAACATTCCGCAGGGAACGTGGTTGATGTAGTCGTACTCGTAGCCGACCTCAAGGTCGCGAAGCTCCTCGCAGGTCACCCCTTGCTCCTTCTTCATCTTCATCTGCAGCAGCTCTGGCTCACGACATTTAAGCGCCCCAAGTATTGTGCCTCGTGTCTTCGTACACATCCGGTGCACGATGAGACCTCCGGCTCCCCAATCCCGCCGGGAGTGCGGAAGTTGATATCCGGCTAGGAATCCCTGCAGCGCAACGGCGTGCTGCAGGTGTGCCTTGTTCGCACAGCCCAAACTTGGGGTCATGGTCACAAGGGCTAGAGAGAGAGAGGGAAGAAGGAAGTCAACCAAAGGACTTCTCCAAATATTGGTGCATATATTCCCACCTATGGGTACCCCTTTATATAGGGGGAGGGGGTGTGCCCTCCCCTTTGGGTTTCCCATGTGGGACTAATCAAGGGAGAGGGGGAGGCGCATGGGCCTCATGGGCCAGCCGGCCAGGGGTGGGCCCCACCCCACACACAACCCTAGGCTGGCCGGGTGGGCCCCTTTGAGGCGCCTGGGCCTTGGCCCTTTGGCCCTTGGCCCTTCCCCCCTTCGGTTTACCCTCATGGGCCTTTTTTCCCTAGGAAGTTTTGCCCATTAGTAGAATAACCCTTCAAAGTAGATTTTTAATATTATATTTAATATTAATTACATTAATCAATATGTAAATACATATTACAAAATCCGTCTTGACCCGAAACACCTTTCGGTTCCCTTTTGATTTCCTCCGAACGACTTCGGATCTTTCCCGAAATGATTCTGGTCCTTTATTCTTTCTCCGAACAACTTCAAATCTCTTTGCGGAACGATTCCGCCTTTCTCTTTCTCTACTGTGATTCCGTCTAACGAATGATCGCTCTCATCGTACCCTGAAGTGTATCCTCTCACGGCTCGGGAATGCTCTAGACATGATCTGTATCAATGATCAACAGAGAGACCAGGGATATCCATGTGACCCCTATGCATTCCTGATGACAATATCGTTTGAACCGGTAAATGTAGCATCCATATTCCTTTTGTTTCTTGATACGACTTGTCCGAGATCCGATCATTGGTATCACATACCTTATTCAATCTCGTTCACAACAAGTTCTCTTTTCTTGTTACCGTGATATTACATCCCCGTGACCGAGTCACATGTTGCAACATTTATGGATGTAATCTCACCAAGCCGGCCGTATGTATCTTCACCCATCATGTGGGCGAACAAATCCCGCTCTTGACATATATTGCCTCAACGGTTCCTCCGAGTACCTGAACACACCTTTATAACCACTGTATTACAAGTGACGCTTGATGCAATCAAAGCACTCTCGGGAGACTGTGATTGATATAGCCTCACGGTCTAAGGAATTAGGAGTCTAGATTTAGTTGTTGCAACAATGAACTATATGACTTGATCGTGCTTCAATCCTTCGAGGAATGTCCATCACATCATTCTCCAATGATATGATCCTGTTGTCAATTGGCATAAATGCCCATGATCTTGAAACCCAGATCATCCTCATGACCAACGAACTAGTATGAATAGAGGCTACTAGGGACTTTGTTGTTTCATACCACACCTGTACCAATGTTTCTACTTGGCATAGTTATAGCACAATATAAAACTATTATAAACTAATTGAGATATGACAATAAAAACCTATTTATTATTTGCCTCTAGGGCATATCTCCTTCAGGCGCAACAAGTCGATGGCGCGTGACAGTTCCACAAGATCATGTACAAGAAGCAAGATGGCTATGCTCCAAAAATTCAGTTTCTTGGATCACACATCCGTAAATCTAATACTCCCTCCGACCCATATTAGTTGTCGCTGAATTGGATTAGCGACAACTAATATGGATCGGAGGTAGTAACAAATTGTTTCGTAGTTTATAGAACATGGAGATACGAATCATGTACATGGTGCTATTGGAGATGATACCAAAAAAATCATAGTTGTCCAATGTAACTTAAGGTATTTTACATTTTACAAGGTTCAAATTGTGGATGGTGTGTTGCCTTCTATTGAAGGTTCAATTTTCTAATGCTAAATGGGAAATAATGCATGAGCATAGTAGGTATGACATAAAACAACTACAAAATCATATTATTGTTCTATAGTACCGTAACTGTATGTGTAAAAAAATACAATCAATGATTGAGATAGAGTTATTACTGAAAAAGGCACTATAATCCCATAGTTCTAGAAGAACTCAATTAACTTTTCTCGGTGGTTCTCAGAACAATCCATTCTTAGCTATCATTGTCCTTAGATGATTTTACCTCAAACTTCTCTTGATGTGAAGCATAAAAAATGTTTTCTTGGCATTGTGTTACTCGAACATCATGTTGATGGATAGTCCCATAAATTCCTACATTAAGATTAATAATAGGTCAGACATAACACCAAAAATGGATGGCTATGTGGTGTTTAATTACCAAGATTGTTAGATCTACCTGGATGGACAGTAATTACTTGGAGTATAAATGCACGTAAGGGTTCAGTGCGGCAGCGTGCAACCACATCAAGTGACATGCTGCTTCTTTCTAGGTTTGCAAAGTCCAATGCAATTGTTCTGTCATTCAAAGTTTGCAAAACAAATTTGTAGCCCATGAGATAAACAACAATCAGTAGCTAGGTATTGTAGGAAAAGAAAAATCGTGATGATTTAAGAAGGTTATGTCTAATAAGTAGATATGTTATGTCCATAACAATCTTGAACTTACAAACACATTGAGATTGTTGTCGTCATATTGATGACTGGTGGGGATCCTTGGGGCCTGGAAAGAGAGGGGATGGGAGACGTGAGGATGTCCGGACGGAGAGCACACAAGTTTACATAGGTTCAGATCCGACTTCGGTGGTCGAATCCTACTCCTGCAATCAATCCACTATAATCGACAAAGCAAGAGGTTACTGAGGGTTTTACTAGGGTTTACTTGTGTGAGTTGTTGTGAATATCGTTGACATAAGGGCTACTCATATGCCGGTTTATATAGTCATCTCGCATATGGCCTAAAGGGAGGAATCATATCCGTCTATGGTACAGATTACAACATAGTCTATAGCTACTACATCTTGTACTCCAAGTCTTCTAGCATTGGTCCCAAGTCAGTAAACCTTATTGGCCTTCTCATAACCGGACGGGCCTCCATCCATCTCGTTGACTGGCCTACCCATGGAGTCACATGATCTAATTGAAGGAGATAAGCCCTCGAGACCAATAAGTAAAGTTTTTTATCGATATATCTTTAATGTTCATAATAGTTTTGTATCATGCTATAACTGTATTAAACGGAAAAATTAATATAGGTGTGGTACATAAACAACCAGGTCCATAGTATCCTCTAGTACTAGTTCATTGGGTCGATGAGGATCGAGGGTTTCCGATCATGAACTTAACAAAAATAGTCAACTGACAACAAGGTTACTTAATAAAGTGATGGACATACCCGACCTTAGAATTGCAATGTGATCGAGTCACAATATGCAATGTTGCGATATCAGCATAGGGTAGTGACTTAAATCCTTCGACAGTGCAATTATGTTTAATCACTATCTCCCGTGGCTGCTTTGATCACATCAACTGCCATGATCGTAACTGGGTGTCTATAAAGGTAATGTATTAGGTATTGATACATTCGATCAGGATTCACGGATGTCGTATAGTAGCTTTTTCCCTAGTAGACCTAGGTTTAATCGAACCTTGGGAAACCATGCTAAAGGAATTAAATAAGTACACATCTACAAGACTTTGTTCTTTTATTATTTACCTTTGTTTACTGGACCTTTCTAGTTTAGTTTATATTGTGGGTTGTTTCAATGGCCAGGGTTGAAGATTCACCTGCAGCTACACATCATATGGGATAAATATAATAAGAAGAACAATCATGTGTAATGTTTTAATAGAGATAAAATTTGTGGGCAACATATCCGAATATACTAAAGCCCCTGCAAGACACAGGCATAGCCATATGCTTTTGATCCAACCGTTTGCACCACGAAGCACTGGGCTGCTAACAATTATTAAGTGAAAACACAGATCAAAGCATTAAGAAGTGATATTGTTGTTGTTCCCCAATGGATCTTTAAGGGAAGACCGTACTCCCCTTTTTGTCACTGGGTTTCCCATGAGATCACCGCTAACCAAGTATCTCACCTCAAGCCTTTATCGATCTTGGGGGTCTTGGGTACCTACAAGTCCAAAGATTGTGACAAGAGACAAATAAAAAAGATACAAATCTCTTATTCAAACAATACACAATGTTCCCATAGATTTGTTGGAAATATGCCCTAGAGACAAATAGTAGTGAGGACTATTATCATATTTCATATAGTTTATGATTAAGTTTTATATCATGCTATAACTGTATTGAGTGGAAACATCAATACACGTGTGATATACAAACAACCAGGGGTTCCCAGTGAAACTCTAGTCACTGGTTCATTGGTCAACAGATGATCATGTTTCCTGATCATGTGGCATTTATGCAAGTTGGAAATAAGGTCATCTCATTCTGAGAATAAGATGATGAACCAATACCCAACCTAAACATCGTGACCCGATAATGTCACGAAGTTCAAGTTACGATGATTAGAAATGGATCCTCGTAGGCTATTCCTTAGACCGTGAGGCTATATCAATCATTGTCTCCCGAGAGTGCTTAGATAGCATCAAACGCCATCTGGTAAAACGGTGGTTATAAAGGTGTGTTCAGGTATTCGGAGGAAACCGTATAGGCAATATATGTCAAGAGCGGGATTTGTCCTTCCATGTGACGGGAAGATACTCAAGGGCCCACTCGGAGAAGTTATATCCAATAGTTGCGCAACGTGTGATTAGATCACGGGGATATCACTTGTCGGTACGAGTCAAGTAGCGTTGTTCAGTAACGAGATTGAACACGACATGGTGATGTCATTGATCAAATCTCGGGCAATGCAAGTATCGAGTGACAAAGGGAATAAGACACGACTGTCCCGGTTCAAACGACGAAAGATCTTCGTGGAACGCATAGGGGTCACATGGCCATCTAGGTCCCTCTGTCGATCATTGGTGCGGGAGTGTCCCGACCATGTCTGGAGTGTTCCCGAACCGTGGGGTATCATGCTTAAGGGCTTGATGAAGCTTAGAGAGTGTTTATAGGATCGGTAGAATCGCCGAAGAAGAGAAGGGAGAAAACTGGAAGGGTTTCGGTAAGTCCGGAGGATGCCCGGAGTGGAGGTGGAAGGTGTTCCTGAAGGAGTTATGCCCTAGAGGCAAATAATAAAGTGCATTATTTGATATACCTGCTGTATGTTCATAATACGTTTCATACTGTGCTATAACTGTGTTAATACGAAACGTTAATACACGTGTGGTATGTAAACAAACCGTGTCTCTAGTTACCTCTAGTGAACTAGTTTATTGGTCATGAGGATGATCTATGTTTCAAGATCATGGGAATTTATGCCAACTGACAATGAGGACATGTTATTAGTTGAATAACATGATAGACAAACATCCGACCGTTATATCGTAATGAGATCTAGTTACAAAGTTCACCATTGATGATAAAACACAAAGAACCTCGCAACCTGATCCTTTGACTGTGAGGTAATGCAAATCACCATTCTGGAAGAAGCTTAGATGGTTATCAAGAATCATCTCGTAACAGGGTGATCAAAAAGGTGTCACTCAGGTTTTCCGAAGGAATGCGTAGAGGAGTACATATAAAGACCAGGATTTGTCTAGTCCATGTAACGGACAGATACATGTGGCCATCTCGATGACGTTGCATTAATGAATCTTGCAAGCATGTGACTAGGTCACAGAATGCAACAACATGAGAACAAGAAAACAAGTTCATCGGTAACGATATCGAACTAAGGTATAGGGATACCAAAGATCAAGTCTTGGATGAATTAGGTATCGTATGACAAAGGGAATGGGGAACGACTATCTCACGGTTCGAGCGATTGAATTCATGAAACACACGGGGGTCACATGGCCATCCAGGTCCCTCTATTGATCATTGATATGAGAGTGGTCTCTATCATGTCCGGAGTGTTTCCGAACCGAAGGATGTCACGCTTAAGGGTGGGGACGCTTAGGGTAGATGAGGTATCATATGAGAAATAGAGAGAGAGAAACCGGAATAGTTTTGGTAACATCCCATGGAGATCGGAAGGGGTCCGGAAGATGTTGCGGAGTTAAGGCATAATATAATATGTGTATTTGAATGTTAATTGGAGAACTAATATTAAATATATATTTTATTTTATTTTAAAAGGCACTATATTGCTAATGGGCCTCACCCGAGGGGAGGCCCAAGTGGGCAAGGCGCCTAGGGAGAGGGGGCCGGCCGGCCTAGGGCTGGTGGGCCGCCCTAGTGGGGCCTACCTAGGGCCAGCGGCTGCCCCATGGTGGGCGGCGGGTGTGGGCATTAGTCCCACACCGCTTGGCCCCTGGGTGGTGCGCCCCCCCTCCTACTATATAAAGGGGTCCCCCTTCCTCTTGGAACACACCCATTCCTCTCATTCTCTCTCTCTCTTCTACTGAGGACTTCCCGTAATATTGGGGAGGACCTCGTGGTTGAGTTCTCCACATTCACACTACTGTCGTGTGATCGGCGATCCGGCATCTACTTCTTCCGTTGCTCGGCTGGATCGGAGACCGGTTGACGTCCACTACACCGGACGTGTGACGAACTTCGGAGGCACCACACTTGGGGTGCTGCTCGTCTTCATCAATATACGCCTTCCTGCGTAAGGCGTGCCTCTCTCTTCAAAGGTATGAATACTGTATTCCTTCTCCGTTACTTATGTCTACATAGTATAGATCCTGGTATTAGTGTTCGAGTAGATAGAAAACTTTTGTTTTCTGCTACGGAACCCTTCAGTTCCATGGCCACGGAGATTGAATAATATGTGAATGAATGTTAAATATTGATTTAATCATTTATGCATAATTATTTAATAAAGAGAAAATCAATTAAAGGTCAAAAAGGCTTAATGGGCCAATTCCGGAGGGAGAGGGCCCATTAGGGGAAAGGAGAGAGGGAGAGGGGCCAAGGGGGAGGCCGGATGGGCCTAGCCCCTCCCGCGGGGCCCACTAGGGGCTGGCTGGAAGCCACCCCACCCCCTCCTCTCCTTTAGTCCCACCCCGAGACTTTGAGGGAGGTAGTACCTCCCCTCCCCCTGTATATAGTGGGGTATTTGGCCTAGAAAAATACACCAATAAAAAATAAAGGTCCTCCAATTGATATTTTCTCTCTTCCCCTCTCTCTCTCGTGACCGTCGTCCCAAGTCTGGACTGCACGAGCGAGAGACATCTTCACCGCGGAGCGCCGTCGCACTGCGGGATTCGGATCCGGGAGCTCTACTTTCGCAACCACTGCTGGATCAGGGAAGCGGAAGTCATCGTCAGGCACCGGACGTGTGTAACTCCCCGTGAGGTGTCGCACTTGAGGCACTCAAGTCGGTGGAGCTAGAAGGAGCGCAAGGACTTCATCACGACCTTGAGGTCGGCTTCGGCTCGTCTACATTAACCACACTCTCCTGAGCATTGACAACGCTTTTCAGTCTTCAAGGGTAAGTTGGCGAAAAGCCCCTCCCGTTACTGTATTACTAATAGATAGGTCCTGGCAGCTTCATGGGTTCAGGGGCGTAGAGTAAAATTTTATTGTTTTTATACGCGGAACCCCTACAGTGGTATCAGAGCTAGATCTATGCGTAGTAATACTAGTACGGGTAGAACACACGAGATGTAGCGTGTGGGCATTAATCTTTTAGTTGTCACCCTCCCACGTGTACTTGTGTACACCGCAGTAATGCTTGATGAAGCGGCCCCCAACCGACTTTACGCGTTCATTCGCGAGACTGGTCCACGCTTCACATACGGCTTGTACCGTATAAAGTGGCTTAGGGGGTGTATGTCTCTCTCGAATTAGTTGGTATGCCATTTGCCATGGAGGGCCCCGAAAGGGGTGTAGTAGAGACAACTACTTGATCAGCGTTGTGCTAGAAGTTCCTAGGTAAGAATGGTTCTTGTGCGAAAGCCCATTCAGCCACGTAAAACATGCAAAGATAAAGTAGAGGCGTCTGACTTTGTTTTGCAGGGGGCGTTGCTTTGTGATATGGTTGTGGCAAAGGTAAAGTAATTACCTTTTGTTACATAGTAGTAGATAGTCACAGAGGTGACGAACTACCACGCCGGAATGACACCGGTACCCTGGTGTCTACGACACCGGAACCCGGTAACGGCGGATGGAGATCACGACGTGAAGGACCATATCACATAGCATTTACATTCAATGTTATTGTTTGCATGTCTTATTGTGTGCTAGTATTAAATACCCAACGGTATCCTAATAAGATGATCCCTGTTAAAATAACCAACGATTGTGTTCCCCCTTAGTGTGCACCACCAAGAAAGTTCTTTGGTATGAGGCAGGCCGTGATGATCGGGTGTCAGACATATCTACGTTCACATACAGTGGGTGCAAGCCATGTTGCACAGCAAAAACACTAAGGTTGAGTTGGCGAGCCTAGCATGTACAGACATGGCCTCAGAACGTAGATGGTCAAAAGATCGAGCACGAGTTGCATGAATGATGTGACCGACGTTTAGCGTCCACCCTTGAACCCACATTGATGGCCGTGATGATCGGGGGTGATGTGGCTGATAGGGGTCGTGTTATCACTAGGAACCCTTTTGGGGATAGGTGTTTATGAGTGGAGTTATTATCAACTCATTTAATTATAAACTTAGTCTAAATTCCTTTTGCAATTATAAATGTAGAAAATGGTTCTTCCTAACATTACCTTTCCTATCGACGATTGGTTAAAAGGAGAAATGCTCAAGTTAGATGGATCCAACTTTTCTGCATGGGTCATACGCCTATTTGATATCCTTGGGGAGAACAATGTAGCTGACTACATGACATGCGAGATGTATTTGGAGTCACCCTATTCTCATGAGACCCAGGAGCAGCGGGATCTGCGTTATCGTCGTCGTGTGATGGCCACATTCATATCAGTGACCATGCGCCTCAGAATGGAGGATGGGCTATGGCCAATAGTGGGGAGTCTCAAGCCCCGGGTGGTCATGGCACATCTGAGAGCACATTTCGTGGAACAAATGCGCATGTGGGAGTATGAGCTGATGGGGGACTTCCTCTCCATAAAGATGGAGGAGGGCTCCTCAGTGGATGAGCACTTATTGCGCCTCTACGATGCGTACATGAGTCTGGCATACTACCTGGACAACTGGTTCTCAAGCTCATTTGCAATGGGAGTTGTGCTACGGTCGCTTCCTCCAAGCTTCCAAGCACAAGTCAGGATCTGTGTTATGAGAGGCGACACGGAAACACTGGATTTCCTCGAGTTCATATCATATTTCAGAAATGTGATAGATGAAACCAATGTCGCTGGAATCTTCAACGACAAAGGTATATATTTGATATACAGTTTTATAAATGTTATAATCTTGCAAACACATTGCAGTGTTAAGTATATCTGATACTTGTTTTGTTTTGGTGAAAACAGGTCCTTCTGCATGAGAGGTGCTTGCTGGAGAGGAGGTGACATTGCGTGTTGATGGCGAGAATGATGATGATGGCCGACGACACTCTCCCTCGACAGTTATCACTTAGTTTGTGTTTTAGGATGATTAATGTAATCAAGAGATTGTGAACTTCTTTAGTGTGTCTCACACTTCGTGAGACGGTATTCATATGAGTTTGTAACAAATAGTTGTTCTTCTTTTATGAATGATTTCTATTCGTGTTCATATCTTGTTTGATTATGTGTGAATTATCCTTGTTGTTTGAAACTAATTGATAATGCATGAACATTTGTAAAACATTAAAATGCCTTGTTTAAAATACCCAACTTAATGATATGTTCATTAATGCATGAAAAACCATTGTTTAAATTCAAAGTTATGTGATAATATGTGAAAGTCATTCGATTTCTTGTCACATATAAATCATGCCTAAGTTCGGCAAAATAACTTGAACGTCGAGTATTACTTGAATACAAAGTGTTTAATGAATTGTTGAAAGTAAATACATATTTGATGTATTTTGTTTTAACGAAAATGGTAATTATCATTATATGATTGTTTAAATGTGCAAAGTAGTTTGCCAAAGGAAACATGAATGTGAAACTATTTGATTTGATCAAAGTGTTTCATCAATAAAAGGGGTATAAATATGAAAGAGAATCAAATTGCTGTGATTTGATCAATAGTAATGAAATTCGAACTTATAAGAATGGCATAAAAGTAATTGTGAAATGCGAAGTGTTTTGAAACGTCAAAAATACAAAGCATCGCAATGCGATATTAGATATCAAAAGGGTTGAATAGAAGGCACCAAATAAATCATTGTAGTGTGGATGTAGAGACCATTATCTTAGAAATAGTTAGCACTCAATTAGAATGTAGTAAACCATTTGAATTCGTGAAAGTTTTGGGGTTATTCGATATAACCAAAACAATAGCGAATAAGTCCTTGTAGTGTATTCATTGGAAACTTTGAATACGAAATCCATAACTGAGACCAAAAGGAAAGCAAGATTCGTATTTCTTGGATTTTGGTGCATTCTTGAGAAAGCTCACTTTTGGTGATGTCTCTCAATTATGAAGCAAATGGAAATTAGTGAAAAATACGATGAGGATTCAAAACCCTGCATCAGAGTGTTGAGAAGCGCAACGGACAACGTTCCTGAACGATTCTCTTCACAGAAGGAAAGAATCAATGATTTTGATCATTGTGTTTTTCCCTCCACTATTGTTTTTTAGTACATGAAGTAGGATTCAAAATGTAAATCCATATCTTGTATGGAGACATTTGTGAATCACTTGTCATGATTTCTGGAATATGACATACCTACAAACTACAAAGGAAATAATGGTAAACTAAATTATGAGAAATCCTAGAAGTAAAATTCCCTTGAGATTAGAAAGAAATTCGTTGCTGAATTTCACAAGTAAAGGGGTTACTTGGAATTTTCACAAATGACTGCAAAGCCATAGTGGAGAAGGGGTGAATGACAAAAGCACAATTTGTCAAGTATTGGACAAATTCAAATGAATTTGATTCATGTATGCTAAATGTCTAGTGGATTTAAAACTAGTAAAGTACTAGTATCTCATAGTAAAACTCCAAGTTTGATATTTGATCAAAAGATTTTGAAGTTGTTCAAAATAGTAAGGAGATATGCAATTTGCATATAATTGAGTGGGAGCTATGAAAGTCTTCCTAAAACAATATGTGATTGACACATTTTTGAGTGGGAGCTTATAGGAGCAATTCTTAAGTATGTTAAGGATGAAAGGGCAAATACTTATAAATAATGATTTATGAGATGTAGAAGTTGATAATAATCTTATTATGATATTATGTAGTATTCCTTGAGGGATTCTGAAAAGGGTTTCAGAATAGAAGTTAATTAAGGAACTGGTCCTTAATGACTCAAATTAGGAATAGTATTAAGTTTAACATCAATGGTTGAAAGAAAGAAAAGGATGATCATCATCCACTATGTTGAGACATAGGTTCTATCTTAGTAAACCATGATGATAACTTAGCATAATATGTGATCCAATTAAGGAACGTTTGAAAGTGATTGAGTTCGAATCACAGAATGTTGAGCTAAGTTTGTCTGCAGTGTCTGGTAGAGAACTGTAGACATGTTTTCCAAATCCATAAAGGATGACATATCTTAAGGCATAAAGAGTTATGTTATAAGGGAATATGTTGGAAACTCCTGTAGATACCAATTAAAGTCAAGTAGGAAGCGAGGTGGACAAAATATCGAAAGTTGCACAGAGTGCACTAGTGTTTCGATGAATACATTTATAATAATAGATAAGGGTACCATCTAAAGTGTTGTATAATGTTATGGCGGGGCTAGTTTGCTTTTAACGTAGAATGATGTGTCCTAGGGCACAGTGCCCATGAGAAAGCCCTCGAGGTTGATCTAACGTCACTGTAGGCTCCTGGAATCAGGCCTCGTTCTGCTGCCATGGCAACGATGCATACACACAGATGCTATCATGTGATGATAAAGTATTAATGTCAATCAAGGTGACATTAGTAAGTTGCAAAGGATTTGGGACTGTAAGGTACAGACCCAAGGCTGAACCTCTTCCATGAGCAAGCATGTTCAGGGTACCGGATATATGGTGCCAATGATTAAGAACAAATGCAGCTAGTGTATTTGTACTCTAGTGCAAGTGGGAGACTGTTGGAAATATGCCCTAGAGACAAATAGTAGTGAGGATTATTATCATATTTCATATAGTTTATGATTAAGTTTTATATCATGCTATAACTGTATTGAGTGGAAACATCAATACACGTGTGATATACAAACAACCACGGGTTTCCAATGAAACTCTAGTCACTGGTTCATTGGTCAACATATGATCATGTTTCCTGATCATGTGGCATTTATGCCAGTTGGAAATGAGGTCATCTCATTTTGAGAATAAGATGATGAACCAATACCCAACCTAAACATCATGACCCGATAATGTCACGACGTTCAAGTTACGATGATTAGAAATGGATCCTCGTAGACTATTCCTTAGACCGTGAGGCTATATCAATCACTGTCTCCCGAGAGTGCTGAGATAGCATCAAACGCCATCTGGTAAAACGGTGGTAATAAAGGTGTGTTCAGGTATTCGGAGGAAACCGTAGAGGAAATATATGTCAAGAGCGGGATTTGTCCGTCCATGTGACGGGAAGATACTCAAGGGCCCACTAGGAGAAGTTATATCCAATAGCTGCGCAGCGTGTGATTAGATCACGGGGATATCACTTGTCGGAACGAGTCAAGTAGCGTTGTTTAGTAACGATATTGAACACGACATGGTGATGTCATTGATCAGATCTTGGGCAATGCAAGTATCGAGTGACAAAGGGAATAAGACACGACTGTCCCGGTTCAAATGACAAAAGATCTTCGTGGAACGCATAGGGGTCACATGGCCATCTAGGTCCTTCTGTCGATCATTGGTGCGGGAGTGTCCCGACCATGTGTAGAGTGTTCCCGAACCATGGGGTATCATGTATAAGGGCTTGATGAAGCTTAGAGAGTGTTTATAGGATCGGTAGAATCACCGAAGAAGAGAAGGGAGAAAACTAGAAGGGTTTCGGTAAGTCCGAAGGATGCCCGGAGTGGAGGTGGAAGGTGTTCCTGAAGGAGTTATGCCCTAGAGGCAAATAATAAAGTGCATTATTTGATATAACTCCTGTATGTTCATAATACGTTTCATACTGTGCTATAACTGTGTTAATACGAAACGTTAATACACGTGTGGTATGTAAACAAACCGTGTCTCTAGTTACCTCTAGTGAACTAGTTCATTGGTCATGAGGATGATCTATGTTTCAAGATCATGGGAATTTATGCCAACTGACAATGAGGTCATGTTATTAGTTGAATAACATGATAGACAAACATCCGACCGTTATATCATAATGAGATCTAGTTACAAAGTTCACCATTGATGATAAAACACAAAGAACCTCGCAACCTGATCCTTTGACTGTGAGGTAATGCAAATCACCATTCTGGAAGAAGCTTAGATGGTTATCAAGAATCATCTCGTAACAGGGTGATCAAAAAGGTGCCACTCAGGTTTTCCAAAGGAATGCGTAGAGGAGTACATATAAAGACCAGGATTTGTCTAGTCCATGTAACGGACAGATACATGTGGCCATCTTGGTGACGTTGCATTAATGAAGCTTGCAAGCATGTGACTAGGTCACAGAATGCAATGACATGAGAACGAGAAAACAAGTTCATCGGTAACGATATCGAACTAAGGTATAGGGATACCGAAGATCAAGTCTTGGATGAATTAGGTATCGTATGACAAAGGGAATGGGGAACGACTATCTCACGGTTCGAGCGATTGAATTCGTGAAACACACGGGGGTCACATGGCCATCCAGGTCCCTCTGTTGATCATTGATATGAGAGTGGTCTCTATCATGTCCGGAGTGTTTCCGAACCGAAGGATGTCACGCTTAAGGGTGGGGACGCTTAGGGTAGATGAGGTATCGTATGAGAAATAGAGAGAGAGAGAGAAACCGGAATAGTTTTGGTAACATCCGATGGAGATCGGAAGGGGTCGGAAAGATGTTCCGGAGTGAAGGCATAATATAATATGTGTATTTGAATGTTAATTGGAGAATTAATATTAAATATATATTTTATTTTATTTTAAAAGGCACTATATTGCTAATGGGCCTCACCCGAGGGGAGGCCCAAGTGGGCAAGGCGCCTAGGGAGAGGGGGCCGGCCAGCCTAGGGCTGGTGGGCCGCCCCAGTGGGGCCCACCTAGGGCCAGCGGCTGCCCCATGGTGGCCGGCGGGTGTGGGCATTAGTCCCACACCGCTTGGCCCCTGGGTGGTGCGCCCCCCCTCCTACTATATAAAGGGGTCCCCCTTCCCCTTGGAACACACCCATTCCTCTCATTCTCTCTCTCTTCTACTGAGGACTTCCCGTAATATTGGGGAGGACCTCGTGGTTGAGTTCTCCACATTCACACTACCGTCGTGTGATCGACGATCCGGCATCTACTTCTTCCGTTGCTCGGCTGGATCGGAGACCGGTTGACGTCCACTACACTGGACGTGTGACGAACTTCGGAGGCACCACACTTGGGGTGCTGCTCGTCTTCATCAATATACGCCTTCCTGCGTAAGGCATGCCTCTCTCTTCAAAGGTATGAATACTGTATTCCTTCTCCGTTACTTATGTGTACATAGTATAGATCCTGGTATTAGTGTTCGAGTAGATAGAAAACTTTTGTTTTCTGCTACGGAACCCTTCAGTTCCATGGCCACGGAGATTGAATAATATGTGAATGAATGTTAAATATTGATTTAATCATTTATTCATAATTATTTAATAAAGAGAAAATCAATTAAAGGTCAAAAAGGCTTAATGGGCCAATTCCGGAGGGAGAGGGCCCATTAGGGGAAAGGAGAGAGGGAGAGGGGCCAAAGGGGAGGCCGGCTGGGCCTAGCCCCCCCCCCCCCCGCGGGGCCCACTAGGGGCTGGCTGGCAGCCACCCCACCCCCTCCTCTCCTTTAGTCCCACCCCGGGACTTTGAGGGAGGTAGTACCTCCCCTCCCCCTGTATATAGTGGGGTATTTGGCCTAGAAAAATACACCAATAAAAAATAAAGGTCCTCCAATTGATATTTTCTCTCTTCCCTTCTCTCTCTCGTGACCGTCGTCCCAAGTCTGGACTGCACGAGCGAGAGACATCTTCACCGCGGAGCGTCGTCACACTGCGGGATTCGGATCCGGGAGCTCTACTTCCGCAACCGCTGCTGGATCGGGGAAGCGGGAGTCATCGTCAGGCATCAGACGTGTGTAACTCCCCGTGAGGTGTCGCACTTGAGGCACTCAAGTCGTTGGAGCCAGAAGGAGCGCAAGGACTTCATCACGACCTTGAGGTCGGCTTTGGCTTGTCTACATTAACCATGCTCTCCTGAGCATTGACAACGCTTTTCAGTCTTCAAGGGTAAGTTCGCGAAAAGCCCTCCCGTTACTGTATTACTAATAGATAGGTCCTGGCAGCTTCAGGGGTTCAGGGGCGTAGAGTAAAATTTTATTGTTTTTATACGCGGAACCCCTACAAGATTAGATGCACATAATCGCTGCGATATTTCACCCTAACCCGCAGCCCATGAGGACTACTCACTCATAACAATAAGATCAAGGATAGAAAACATTATGCAAAATACATAGATTGAAATCAAATATTCTTACAATGGTCGCCGAATCACAAGGAGATCTAAAGTACAAAGTAATGGCTATGGTTATGGAGAGGATGGATGGTGGAGAGGATGAACTATGTTGGTGCATATCCTTTGGTGGTATTGTTATGCAATCTGAGAATAGAGACCCTCTACGCGGCGGCTAGGACCTCCAAATATATAGGCACCCTCATGAAACTTGTAGGGTTTGACGAAACGAAGCCACCACCTGGTACGAACGGGCCCTACGAGTATACCTTGCCCGTACCAGTGGTTGTTATGGCCTCTGGCACCTAGAATTAGCTCTAGGTTTGCTTGGCCGTGTAGACTTTCTCAAAATCTTCATTTATGGCTCTAGATTTCTCCTTAAAAAGTGTGATTTCCTGCACAATGCATCTCAAAGTAAAGGTTTGCATATATTTGCAATAATTAGTCATTAGTGTCAAAGCTAGAGAGTTTCTTGTCAACTGCATGACTAAAAATGATGTTTAAACACAGATAAAGATGGCTATTTTCATAACCATCAAGTATTCCATAGGAATAATTGAGGCAGATGTATCGAGATTGGGATTTTCCTCCAGCAGGGGGGGTGTAGCCGCCTCGGCCTCCCCTTTTGCCTATATATTGCCTCTGGGACGAAAACCCTAAGTAACCGATCAAAATTCCACGAAAGAGTCTGTAGCAGCCGCCATCTCAATCCCTACATCGGGAGGGATCTGAAGTTCTTCTCGGCACCCTGCTGGAGGGGAGAGATCAACCTAGAGGCCTTCTTCATCACCATGCCTGCCTCTGGTGTGATGCGTGAGTAGTTCATCCCTGGACTACGGGTCCATGTAGTAGCTAGATGGTTGGTTCTTCTCCTTTGTGCTACCATGTCTAGATCTTGTGAGCTCCATTCATGATCAAGATCATCTATTTGTAATCTTATAGGTTGTGTTTGCGGGGATCTGATGGATATTGAGATGCTATTTCAGATTCATTATTGATTCTATCATGTCTATGTTATTTGTGATCTTGCATGCTTTCCATTGTTAGTAGCTATCTTGGCTGAGTAGATGCTAGCAACTCCAAGAGGGAGTATTTATGCTCGATAGTGGGTTCATGCCTCTAGGAATCTGGGGAAGTGACAGAAATCTCCAAGGTACTAGATGTGTTGTTGCTACTAGGGAGAAAACAGCAATCCTTTGTTCATAGAACAATCGTATTGTTTACTTTACACACTTTTCTTAATGCAATTATCTGTTGCGTGCAACTTACTACCGGAGGGGGTTCGGATGATAACCTAAAGGTGGATTATTAGTCATAGATGCAGTTGGATTACGGTCTATGTATAATGTTGTAATGCCCAATCAAATCTCATAGGAGTCAAGATGATTAGTATATGCATATATGCTTTCTCGATGTTTGTCAATTGCCCCGCTGTAATTTGTTCACCCAACATGTCATCTATCTTAAGGAGAATCACCTCTAGTGAACTATGGACCCCGGTACATTCTTTTATCATCAATCTACAATCTACTATTAACTGTTTTCTGTTTACTTTTTGCAAGAAATTACTATCTTCCACATAATACGTTTAATCCTTTGTTTTCAGCAAAACTCGTGACATTGACAACCTCACTGTAAGTTGGGGGCAAAGTTCTATGGTTGTGTTGTGCAGGATTCCAAGTTGGAAACAACACCTTGGAGGTGTTTCCTTGCTCCTACTGGTTCGATAACCTTGGTTTCATAACTAAGGGAAAACTTTCTGTTGTGCTCATCATACCTTCCTCTTGGGGTTCCCCAACGAGATCGACGTGTTGAGTCCGATCATCAAGCCTTTTTCTAGCGCCGTTGCCGGGGAGTCAAGGACATCTTCACAAGGGGAGTCCCTCATAACCAATCTCTTTACTTTGTTTTATTTGTTTTGGTTAGTTTATTTCTGCTTTGTTTGCTTGTTTCTTTATCAAACACAAAAAAAATAGTTGTCTAGTTTGCTTCTTTATATTAAAAACACAAAAAATGACTACTCTTGAAAACACTAGGTTGTGTGATTTCACTAGCGCCAACAACAATGATTTCATGTGCAAACCTATTTCTCCACCTGTCCCTGAAGCGACTTTCTTTGAAATTAAACCTGCTTTACTCAACCTTGTTATGAGAGAACAATTTTCTGGTATTGGTACTGAAGATGCTGATGCTCATCTTAATAACTTTGTTGAACTTTGTGAGATGCAAAAACATAGGTATATAGATGGAGATATTATTAAGCTTAAATTGTTTCCTTTCTCTTTGAGAGGAAAAGCTAAAGAATGGTTGCAATCCCTAACTAGAAATAGTATTGATTCTTGGACTAAATGCAAAGATACTTTCATTGGAAAATACTATCCTCCTGCTAAGATTATATCTATGAGAAGTGAAATAATGAAATTTAATTTTTTTGATAATGAACATGTTGCTCAAGCTTGGGAAAGAATGAAAACTTAGGTAAAGAATTGTCCCACTCATGGACTGACTGCTTGGATGATTATCCAAACCTTTTATGTAGGATTGAATTATTCTTCAAGAAATCTACTAGATTCTGCTACTGGAGGTACCTTTATGAACATTACTTTGGGTGCTCCAACAAAGCTTCTGGATAATATGATGGTTAACTATTCTGAATGGCACACGGAGAGAGCTCCACAAGATAAGAAGGTAAATTTTATTGAAGAAACATCCTCCTTGAGTGATAAAGTTGATGTTATTATGTCTATGCTTGTTAATGGGAAAGCTCATATTGATCCAAATCATGTTCCCTTAGCCTCTTTGGTTGCTCAAGAAGAGCAAGTTGATGTGAACTTTATTAGAAACAATAATTTTAGCAACAATGCCTATAGGAATAATTTTGGTAATAGTAATTATAGGCCATATCCTCCCAATAATGATAATACTTATTTAAATTCCTACAACAATAATAGAAGTGTACCCTCTAAACTTGAAGTCATGCTTAAAGATTTTATTAGTAAACAAACTGCCTTCAATAAAACTATTGAGGAAAAACTCTCTAATGCTGAAAGAAATATAGCATCATTGTTTGAAGCACAATCTTGTTTGAATAAAATGGCTGCTAAACCTGAAACTATTGAAAATCCCTTTGCTGCTACTAATGCCATACAAGTTAGAATTGATGAAAATGTTAGACTGTTAGCTAAATTGGATGCTAAGTGGGAAAGAGAAGATGAAATTGCTAGAAATATTAGTATTTCTACTATCACTACCACTAATGTTGAAGCTAGTAAACCCAATGGAACCTTTTCTAATAAAAATGCTAAAATTCTTCGAAATATGGGAAACAATAGCTCTACTACTTTAGATGATAATTATGATTTTGATCTTGATGGTTGCAATATCTCTGAAGTAATTATGTTCCTACAAAAGCTTGCTAAAAGTCCTAATGCTAGTGCTATGAATATGGCCTTTACGAAACACATTACTGATGCTCTCATAAAAAATAAAGAAGAAAAGATGAAAAATAAAGCTTCTATTCCTATGAAATTAGAAGAGGGTTGGGAACCCATCATTAATATGAAAGTTAATGATTTTGATCTCAAAGCTTTATGTGATCTTGATAGTAGTGTTTCTATTATGCCTAGAGAGATTTATAAAATGCTTGATCTGCCACCATTGGAAGATTGTTATTTAAATGTCCCACTTGATGATAATGCTAAAAAGAAACTCATGGGGAGTATTAATGATGTTCTTATTATGGTTAACAATGCCTATGTCCTCGTTGATTTCTATGTTTTGGATGTTGAATGCAATTCTTCTTGCCCTATTACTTTAGGAAGACCTTTTCTTAGAACTGTTGGTGCCATTATTGATATGAAAGAAGGCACCATTAAATATCAATTTTGACTCAAGAAAGGTATAGAACACTTCCCTAAGAAGAGAGAGAAGATTCCTTTTGCCTCTCCTATTAAAACAAAAATTGCTTTTAATGCTTCTTCATTTGAGAATACTTGATTCTTTTCTTGCTTCTTATGCCTAACTTAAAGGCGTTAAAGAAAAGTACTTATTGGGAGATAACCCAAAAGTTTTAGTTGAGTCTTGTAAGTTATTGCCTCTGTAATAACCTCTCCTTATCATTTTTGTGTGGTTTTTGTGCCAAGAGTAACCTCTAATGAGAGAGAAGTAATGTTTGGGAAAGTTGTTGTCCCGAAACAGATTCTTGTGCTTCGCTGTAAAAATTCGTGAAAAATCTCTGTACGTCGGTTTGAGCTGTAATTTTTGTGCTTCTGCCCCAGGTTGTTATCCAAGTTCCGTTAGTTCAACATGTTTCAATTTAGCAATAGAATGTCTTCGAAAAAATTGGTTTTTACCTGCTGGTCTATTTTGACAGATTTCTGCCATTATTTGCATTTGCCTCTTAATCTCTTTCTCTTTGAGTTCTCTTTGATCATTTGAACTTTTTAGAGGAGGTGCTACAGTAGATTTTGTTTTAATATAAGTTTTACTTATGTTGGAACTGAACCAAAAAGACTTATTATCTTGAATGCACTAATGTTGCTAATGAAGATTGTGTGAAGTTTTGTATGAAGGAGATTTTAAAGTGTAGGGAAGAGTAATGTGATAAAATGAAGTATGGACAAAAGCTCAAGCTTGGGGATGCCACCCGTGTCACTCCAAGAAATATTCAAGAAGTACAAGCGTCAAAGCTTGGGGATGCCCAAGGCATCCCCTTCTTCATCAATAAAAATTTCAGGTTTCTTCCAAACACTTCATTTTTATTGTTTCATGCACAATTGTATTATTCTTGGAGCGTCTTCGTTTTGTTTTTATTTTTTGTTTGCTTAGTTTGCTTGAATAAATTGGTTGGACCCCCTCATTCATGCATTAGTTTTCAAATAAAGTTGATTTGGATTGGAAAAGAGTAGGAAAGTTCATGCTTAGGTGGTAAAAAGGAGCTTGTTTTTGACTGTGGCCTAGACTTTATCATGTCATGCTTGATATTGTTTTGGATTTATGTTTAGTGATTTTTTATGTAGCATGACATGTTATAAACAATTGAGATTGCTTAATGTGCCTTGAAAGAATCATGCGTTGTTTTAGCATATAAAAGCATAATATTGTGGTATTCTCCTTTAAATGCTTTATTTGGGTTGACTTGGCGCATGCTCACACCATGTTAAGACTATACCAAGTCACCATAGCCTCTATATTCATTTACTTTTCATCTTGTAATATCACTTTATGCTTTAATTAATAATGTTTTGTCGCTTTGCATGATTATGGCCATTATTGCTCTCTTAGTTGGTCGCCCAAAGTCTTTTGCTAGCCTCCATACCAAGTATGAGTTCCACTCATGCATACAACTTCAAATAAAACCAAGTTATTCCAAAGAGTCCACCATACCTACCTATTAGCATTTGCTATTCCAAGTATATTCATGTTTTTATCTACCTTTCGAATTAAACTTGTTATGTGAAAATTAGCGATTAAAGCTCTCACGAACTTGATGGCACACTTTACTTTTCTTGCCCCTAATAAACTTGAACCATTGTGTCATCTATGTTCTATATGCTTGCACTTATACGTTGGGATTAGCAGAACCATGCTGTCATGGGGAACGCTTTCAACATTGCACTTGTACATTGTACCCAGTTGATATCATGCTCTTTTGTTTATGGATGTCATCGGTGTGAAATTAAAGGGCAGCTTGTAAGTCCATGGAGTTATGTATGTGTGTTAGAGAAACGCCTAGTCCGCTAGCCTAAGCCATGCCTAATCATGGTGGAAAGTTGCAGCATCACCATAGTGAGCAATCTATGAAGCATTCTTCTTATAAAAAAAGAGATAGAGATTGAGAAAAATAAAAAAATAAAAAAAGATGAGAAAAGAGGAAAGAGAGAAAAAACACCATTTTCCCATGGTAAATAAGAAGATTGCTGAGATGCTTATTGTCTGCTTGCCTTGTCGTTTTGATTATGGGATAGTGATACATTGCAAATGTATCTATAATTTTTGATGTTCCATGCTTGGTTTTATCTACTTTCTTATGTTTTGTCCACACTTTGGATTACTTTTCATATGATTTCTTGGACTAACCTATTAACTAGATGCCACAGTGCCAGTTGCCTGTTTTCTGCTGTTTTTGGTTCCAGGAGGTCAGAAAATGAATATTCTCGGAATTGGATGGGACAAAAGCCAAATTTACTATTTTACCGGAAGACTCACGGAGCCAGAAGGGGAGTCGGAGAGGGGCCACAGGGTTGCCACAAACCCCCTTGGCGCAGGCCATCCCAGGCCGCGCCAGGGCATGGTGTGGGCCCCCTGGCCGGCCACCGACCTTGCCTCCTTCGCCTATAAGAGCCTCCCGATACCAAAACCCTAAATCGTCAATCAGAAATCCACGAAAAGTTCTGCAGCGCTGCCGCCACCGAAGGGGAGATTTGGGGGACAGAAAGTCTCTGTTCTGGCACCCTGCCGCGACGGGGAAGTGCCCCCGGAGCCATCTCCATCGATCTCCACCACCATCTCCATCACCATTGCTGATTCCCATGATGAGCAGGGAGTAGTTCTCTCTCGAGGCTAAGGGTTCTACCGGTAGCTATGTGTTCATCTCTCTATCTATGCATGATCTTGGTGTGGTCATGAGCTTTGTAATCAAGTAGATCTACCTTGCTACTCAAGTTCTTTAATAGATCTCTGCTCTCCCCATGTGTGTGAAAGTGACAGCGTGCACACCATGGTGGCACTTAGGCTAGAGATTACAAATACTTGTTATGAGTTATATTTGGAGTTGGATGTCTCTATGAAATTGTGGTGTTTGTTGGAACCATCTAGTTCTCAAGGTGACAGTGTGGGGTTATCTAGATGGGAAAAGCGAACTTTGAGGAGTGCTGTTATAGCCCTACCATGGATTAGAATGTCCAACCGAAGACTAGTTCAGTGTAGTATCATAAAGAGAAGATATTTATATGAGAGTGTTCACTAGCGAAAGTATTATCCCTTGGCCTTGTTTCTAAGCATCGAAACACCGTTTGCAACTAGATCTGTTACATGCTTGCTTGCTTCCATCTTTATTTCAGTTTTACTTTAGTCTTTTCCACACCATCAAGCTATTTTCTATCACTGTTACCACTTATAATTATCTATACCACTTGTATTTCACTATCTCTTCGTCGAACTAGTGCACCTATACACCTGACAAGTGTATTGGGTGTGTTGGGGTCACAAGATACTTCTTGTATCTTGATTGCAGGGTTGCTTGAGAGGGGATACCTTTGACCACTTCCTCCCTGAGTTCGATAAACCTTGGGTGATCCACTTGAGGGAAAACTCGCTGCTGTTCTACAAACCTCTGCACTTGGAGGCTCAACAACTGTCTACAAGAATAGAAGTGCGTAGAGATCAAGCTATTTTCTGGCGCCATTGCCGGGGAGGTAAGGTAAAAGGTATTCACACCGGAGGATTAAAGAAGAAGAACCTCCCACGGCAAACTCCTATTTTCTGGCGCCGTTGCCAGGGAGGTAAGGTAAAAGGTACTCACATCCTCCGGTGTGAGTGCTCGAAGTTATTTCCTTTAGATTCTGCAATTTTGTATTTTTGTTTCTTGTTTTCACTAGTTAGGCTTAATGGAAAACAACAACAAAATTAGAGAGCTTTATAGTATTTATCTTGAGTTAGGACATGAAGTGTTTGAAGAGAAAATTAAAAAACCTATGGAACTTTATTTGCATCCTAATAGCAATGTTATTAGTATGAATTCTTTGAACACCATTATTGCTAATGCTATGGAAAATTCTAAGCTTGGGGAAGCTGGTTTTGATGAGCATGATATTTTTAGTCCCCCAAGCATGGAGGAGAAAATTTACTTTGATGATACCAAACCTCCAATATATGATGATTACAATGATTAATATGATATTTTCAGTCCACCTACTATTGAGGAGAAAGTTAATTATGATTACAATATGCCTCCTATATTTGATGATTATGGTGATGAAAATAATAATGATAGCTATTTTGTTGAATTTGCTACCACTACAATTAACAAGAATGACTATGTTTATGTGGGGAGTATTAATTCTTTTATGCATGTGGCTCATGATAAGAATGTTTCATGTGATAGTTATATTGTTAATTTTATTCATGAGGCTACTGAAAGTTATTATGAGAGAGGTAAAGATGGTTTTATGCATCTCAATAATATTAAGTTTCCCCTCTTTATGTTGAAAGTCTTGAAGTTACACTTGTTTTGCTTTACTATGCTTGTTGCTTTGTGCTTTCATGACTTGTTTCTTTACAAGATTCCTATGCATAGGAAGTGGGTTAGACTTAAATGTGTTTTGAATTTGCTTCTTGATGCTCTCTTTTACTTCAATTCATATTTCTTATGTGAGCATCTTCTCAAACTATCATGCCTAACTTAAAGGCGTTAAAGAAAAGTACTTATTGGGAGATAACCCCAAAGTTTTAGATGAGTCTTGGAAGTTATTACTTCAGTAATAACCGTTCCTTATCCTTTTTGTTTGATTTTTGTGCCAAGAGTAACCTCTAATGAGAGAGAAGTAATGATTGGGAAAGTTGCTGTCCCGAAACAGATTTTTGTGCTTCACCGTAAAAATTCGTGTAAAATATCTGAACGTATTTGTGAGGCGTGAATTTTTGTGCTTCTGCCCCAGGTTGTTATATAACTTTCGTTAGCTCAACACTTTTCGATTTGAGCAACAGAAGGTCTTCGAAAAAATTCGTCTTTACCTACTGGTCTGTTTTGACAGATTTTTGCCATTTTCTGCATTTGCTTCTTGTTGGTTCCTTTTGAGTTCTTTTGGGGAATTGAGCTTTTTGAGGGAAGTGCTTCAGTAGCTAGTGTTCTAATGGATGTTTATTTGGTGTTAGAACTGAACCTTAAGACTTATTTATCTTGAGTGCACTAATGTTGCTAATAAAGATTGTGTGAAGTTTTGTATGAAGGAAAAATTTTAGGTGTATGAAAGGAATGAGTAATGAGATGAAGGATGGACTAAAGCTCAAGCTTGGGTATGACACGCATGTCACCCCAAGAAATATCCAAGAAGTACAAGCGTCAAAGCTTGGGGATGCCCAAGGCATCCCCTTTTTCATCAATAAAAATCCCAGGTTTCTTCCAAACGCTTCATTTTTATTGTTTCATGCACAGTTGTGTTGTTCTTGGAGCGTCTTCTTTTTCGTTTTTGTTTTGGTTTTTCGTTTGCTTGGTCTTCTTAGTTTACTGAATAAATTGGTTGGGCCCCCTCTTTCATACATTGGTTTGCAAATAGTTTGGTTTGGTTTGGAAAAGAGTAGGAAAGTTCATGCTTAAGTGGTAAAAAGAGCTTGTTTTTGATTGTGGCCTATGCTTTGTCATGCCATGCTTGATATTGTTTTGGCTTTATGCTTAGTATTCTTTGCTGTAGCATGAATTGTTATAAACAATTGAGATTGCTTAATGTGCCTTGGATGAATCATGCGTTGTTTTAGCATAGTAAAGCATAGTATTGTGGTATTCTCCTTTGATGTTTTATTTGGGTTGACTTGGCACATGCTCACACCACGTTATGACTATCCCAAGTCACCATAGCCTTTATGATCCTTTAGTTTTCAACTTGTAATATCACTTTACGCTTTGATCAATGTTGTTTTGTCGCTCTACATGATTATGGCCATTATTGCTCTCTTAGTTGGTTGCTCCCAGTCTTTTGCTAGCCTCCATAACCAAGTATGAGTTCCACTCGTGCATCCAACTCCTTAAACCAAGTTATTCCAAAGAGTCCACCATACCTACCTACTAGCTTATGCTATTCCAAGTATATTCATGCTTTTGTTTACCTTCCGAATTAAACTTGTTATGAGAAAACTAGTGATTAAAGCTCTCACAAACTTGATGGCACACTTTACTTTTCTTGCCCTTAATAAACTTGAACCATCGCATCCATCTTTGTTGCGTATATGCTTGCGCTTTATAAGTTGAAGTTAGCAGAACCATGTATCATGGGGAACGCTTTCAACATTGCACCTGTACTTTGTACCCCGTTGATATTATGTTCTTTTGCTTATGGATCCCGGCGGTGTGAAATAAAAGGGGAACTTGTAAGATCATGGAGTTTGTATGTGTGTTAGAGAAACGCCTGGGCCGCTGGTCTAATCCATGCTGTCATGGTGGAAACCTGTAGCGTAACCATAATGAGCTGTCTATGAAGCATTCTTCTTAAAAAAAGAGTCAGATATTGAGAAAAAAGAGAAAAAAGAAAAAAAAGAGATATGAGAAAAGAGGAAAGAGAGAAAAAAACACCATATTCCCATGGTAAATAAGAAGATTGCTGAGATGCTTGTTGTCTGCTTGCCTTGTCATTTTGATATGGGGATTCTTCCGTATCATCGGGCAAGGGGTACCCCGTTGGCAGTTCTCTATGATACATATGTACTTACAATGACAAGAGCTTACTCATGACTAAATTTGAGTAGCATGAGGTTCGGTCTTTGTAAGTAAGGGGCATGATATTTCGGTTTATAACTTGTCAAGCATATCCTCTTAGTTGTGTCACTTTAACCTTAATCACCTTCAAGATGCTTATGATAGGGGCAATGAGAGCTGAAAGCTATAAGTACCATAATTTTTGGAAGCTCTTTATGAGACTTGAATCCCTACTTCCTTCTATGAAGGCCTTTCTTCCACCATTATATTGAGTCTCCAACTTCTACCTTTATGCACCTACTTTGAGAGCATAGTGGCCATTCTTAGTTCTATGTGCATTGTCCCAAGACTAGTTGATTGATGCATAACTTGATATTGTTTGTTTTAAACTATTTGTATCTAGTCACTCTTATGAACTTTGAAGGTGTCCTATGCATTTATATTTGCTACTCTATGAGGGACAAGCTGAATACTATTATGCTATGTTTTCTTTATGTGAAACAAACAAACGTCTTGCAAAGCATTGCTATCCATTAATGTTTTGTTTGTGCCTTTTCATGTTGCAACATAGTTTCTTTGTCTTATTGCTAGAACTTTGTCTTTCATGTTATGATTGAAGTACTATGATCCCAGCTTCGAATGTTTTACAAATACTTTGATCAAGTTTATGATGGTGCATGTCACCTCAAAAATTATTATTTCTTTTTATCACTTACCTACTCGAGGACGAGCAGGAGTTAAGCTTGGGGATGTTGATACATTGCAAATGTATCTATAATTTTTGATGTTCCATGCTTGGTTTTATCTACTTTCTTATGTTTTGTCCACACTTTGGAGTACTTTTCATATGATTTCTTGGACTAACCTATTAACTAGATGCCACAGTGCTAGTTGCTTGTTTTCTGCTGTTTTTGGTTCCAAGAAGTCTGAAAATGAATATTCTCGGAATTGGACGGGATAAAAGCAAAAGTTACTATTTTCCTAGAAGACTCACAGAGCTAGAAGGAGAGTCGGAGAGGGGCCACAGGGTGGCCACACCCCCCTTGGCGCGGGCCAGCCCAGACCGCGCCAGGGCATGGTGTGGGCCCCCTGGCCGGCCACCGACCTTGCCTCCTTCGCCTATAAGAGCCTCCCGATACCAAAACCCTAAATCGTCAATCAGAAATCCACAAAAAGTTCTGCAGCACCGCCGCCATGGAAGGGGAGATTCGGGGGATAGAAAGTCTCTGTTCTAGCACCCTGCCGGGACGAGGAAGTGCCCCCGGAGCCATCTCCATCGATCTCCACCACCATCTCCATCACCATTGCTGATTCCCATGATGAGGAGGGAGTAGTTCTCTCTCGAGGCTAAGGGTTCTACCGGTAGCTATGTATTCATCTCTCTATCTATGCATGATCTTGGTGTGGTCATGAGCTTTGTAATCAAGTAGATCTACCTTGCTACTCAAGTGCTTTAATAGATCTCTGCTCTCCCCATGTGTGTGAAAGTGACAGCGTGCACACCATGGTGGCACTTAGGCTAGAGATTACAAATACTTGTTATGAGTTATATTTGGAGTTGGATGTCTCTATGAAATTGTGGTGTTTGTTGGAACCATCTAGTGCTCAAGGTGACAGTGTGGGGTTATCTAGATGGGAAAAGCGAACTTTGAGGAGTGCTGTTATAGCCCTACCATGGATTAGAATGTCCAACCGAAGAGTAGTTCAGTGTAGTATCATAAAGAGAAGATATTTATATGAGAGTGTTCACTAGCGAAAGTATTATCCCTTGGCCTTGTTTCTAAGCATCGAAACATCGTTTGCAACTAGATCTGTTACATGTTTGCTTGCTTCCATCTTTATTTCAGTTTTACTTTAGTCTTTTCCATGCCATCAAGCTATTTTCTATCACTGTTACCACTTATAATTATCTATACCACTTGTATTTCACTATCTCTTCGCCGAACTAGTGCACCTATACACCTGACAAGTGTATTGGGTGTGTTGGGGACACAAGAGACTTCTTGTATCTTGATTGCAGGGTTGCTTGAGAGGGGATACCTTTGACCACTTCCTCCCTGAGTTCGATAAACCTTGGGTGATCCACTTAAGGGAAAACTTGCTGCTATTCTACAAACCTCTTCACTTGGAGGCCCAACAACTGTCTACAAGAATAGAAGTGCGTAGACATCAGATAACTCCTGTATCATGTGCAAGGGGTACCCCGTTGGCGGTTCTCTATGATACACATGTACTTACTATGACAAGAACTTACCGGTAACTAAACTTGAGTAGCATGATGAGCGACCCTCGTATCTTATACTTTGTCAAGCATACACTCCATAGTTTGTTCACTTTAACCTTAATCATTTCAAGATGCTTATGATAGGGGCAATGAGAGCTGAAAGCTAATAAGTACCATAATTTTTGGAAGCTCTTTATGAGACTTGAATCCCTGCTTCCTTCTATGAAGGCCTTTCTTTTACTTTTATGTTCAGTCTCCATTTTCTATCTTTATGCACCTATTGAGAGAGCATAGTGGCCATTCTTAGTTCTATGTGCATTGTCCCAAGACTTGTTGATTGATTCATAACTTTGATATTTCTTGTTCTTAAACTATATTTGTATCTAGTCACCCTTATGAACTTTGAAGGTGTCCTATGCATTTATGTTTTTCTACACTATGAGGGACAAGCTGAATACCATTCTCATTATGTTTTCTATATGTGAAACAAACAAACGTCTTGCAAAGCATTATTATTCATGAATCTTTTGTTTGTACCTTTTCATGTTATAACATAGTTGCTATGTATTATTGTTAGAACTATATCTTTCATGCTATGTTAAAGTACTATGATCCCAGGTATCAATGTTTTACAAATACCTTGATCAAGATTACGATGGCGCATGTCACCTCAAAAATTATTCTTTTTTATCACTTACCTACTCGAGGACGAGTAGGATTTAAGCTTGGGGATGTTGATATGTTGCAAACGTATCTATAATTTTTGATGTTCCATGCTTGTTTTATATCTAATTTCTTATGTTTTGTCCACACTTTGGAGTATTTTTATACATTTTCTAGAACTAACCTATTAACAAGATGCCACAGTGCTAGTTGCCTGTTTTCTTCTATTTTTGGTTCCAGAAAAGCCAGAAAATGAATATTCTCGGAATTGGACGAGACAAAATCCAAAGTCAATATTTTACCGAGGAGAAAACAGAGCTAGAGGACAAGACGGAGAAGGTCCTCGAGGGGGCCACACCCCCTGGCCGTGCAGCCTGGCCTGGCCCTCGCCTGGGGGGGTGCAGCCGCCTCGGGCACCCTCTCGACCTCCCCTTTCGCCTATATATTGCCTCCGGGACGAAAACCCTAAGTACCCGATTAAAATTCCACGAAAGAGTCTGTACCCACCGCCATCTCTATCCCTAGACCGGGAGGGATCTGAAGCTCTTCCTGGCACCCTGCCGGAGGGGAGAGATCACCCTGGAGGACTTCTTCATCACCATGCCTGCCTCCGGTGTGATGCGTGAGTAGTTCATCCCTGGACTACGGGTCCATGTAGTAGCTAGATGGTTGGTTCTTCTCCTTTGTGCTACCATGTCTAGATCTTGTGAGCTCCGTTCATGATCAAGATCATCTATTTGTAATCTTACATGTTCTATTTGTGGGGATCCGATGGATATTGATATGCTATTTCAGATTGATTATTGATTCTATCATGTATATGTTATTTGTGATCTTGCATGCTTTCCCTTGTTAGTAGCTATCTTGGCCGAGTAGATGCTAGCAACTCCAAGAGGGACTATTTATGCTCGATAGTGGGTTCATGCCTCTAGGAATCAGGGGAAGTGACAGAAATCTCTAAGGTACTAGATGTGATGTTGCTACTAGGGATAAAACATCAATCCTTTGTTCATAGAACAATCATATTGTTTGCTTTACACACTTTGCTTAATGCAATTATCTGTTGCTTGCAACTTAATACTGGAGGGGGTTTGGATGATAACCTGAAGGTGGACTATTAGTCATAGATGTAGTTGAATTACGGTCTATGTATAATGTTGTAATGCCCAATCAAATCTCCTATGAGTCAAGATGATTAGTATATGCATGTATGCTTTCTCGATGTTTGCCAATTGCCCCGTTGTAATTTGTTCACCCAACATGTCATCTATCGTAAGGAGAATCACCTCTAGTGAACTATGGACCTCGGTCAATTCTTTTACCATCAATCTACAATCTACTATTTACTGTTTTCTGTTTACTTTCTGCAAGCAATTACTATCTTCCACACAATAAGTTTAATCCTTTGTTTTCAGCAAAACCGGTGAGATTGACAACCTCACTCTAAGTTGGGGGCAAAGTTGTATGGTTATGTTGTGCAGGATTCCAAGTTGGAAACACCACCTTGGAGGTGTTTCCTTGCTCCTACTAGTTCGATAACCTTTGTTTCATAACTGAGGAAAAACTTGCTGCTGTGCTCATCATACCTTCCTCTTGGGGTTCCCCAACGAGATCGACGTGTTGAGTCTGATCATCACATGGCGTCGGAGGAGTGCACGAACGCTCCTTCTCTTCTCACTCACTTAGTAGTGCTAGAACAACCTCCTATATAAGGTGGTGCAACTCCCTCTCAACTAGCAATGTGGGACTAAACTTTAGCTCCACTAGCACACACATGAGCTTCCACAAATAATGGGCCAAAAAGATTTTCAGAATTTGTATTCACTATGGGCCAAAATCCCAACAAGCAAATACCTCAAATTCCAACAATGCCCTACAAAGTCTCATTGGCACGTCACATCACTTTGATTCCAGAACATTGTTTTATATACCGATGTTTAGTGGAGACTGTTAAGTTGAACTTCCACCTTAAACTTCACGCTACACTAGCTTGCACTTGAATAGTGTACTATGCCTTGAACTATAAGTTTTCTACACACTTGTTTCACACAAAGCCTAAACCGATATTGGGTTGTCGTTGGCTTCCATGTGGTTTGGAACTTAGGTGTCATACTTCCAAGGGCTTTTAAGACTTTATTAGAGAGCGCCCAACTCTCATGGACCGCGACATTTGACAGTCAGACTCATATAGGTGTGTTCCTCAAGAGATGTTCTGCAGAACAACATCTCTACTTAGAAAAGCCACTTGGAACACATTAAGATAAATATCAACCGGCCATACAGATTAAGAGAGTATTGCATCTTTATGGAGATGTAAATATAATATTGGGAATACTCTCCTCTCAGCTGATCAAAAACTTTTCTCCCAACTCTAATTCACAAGATCTCTGATCACATAGAGTGGGTTACCACTGCGAAGAACTCATAGTGTGGGTCTCAAACCCATCTCCCTCGATGCATTATCTATCATATTACGTGATAAAACCTTTGTGAAGGGATACTCCAAGTTCTTAGATGTTTGGTTATAATCCAACGCAATAACTCCGAAGTTTCTCAGTTTCCTAACAGATTTCAAACTCCTCTTCACATGCCTTGATGACTTCATATTATCCTTAGAACTGTTTACTTTGACGATTACAGTTCATCGGGATGGCGGTTATTGGTTTTTCAACCACAAGTAAGTCCATCAAGAGCTCATGAAGCCACTCTGCTTCAACAGTGGCTATGTCTAATGCTGTGAGTTCTGCTTCCATTGTACCCCTCGTTAAGATGGTCTAGTTGCAACACTTCCAGGAAACAACGCCACCACCAAGTGTAAACAAATAACCACTCATGTCCTTAATCTCACTAGCATCAGATATCTAGTTTGGATCACAATAACCCTCAAGTACCTGTGGATACCTAGTATAGTGAATACCATAACTCGCAGTGTATTTCAAATTGTGCAAAACTCCCTCAAGCTCATGCCAATGATCATCTCTAGGATTTGACACAAATCGACTCAGTATGATTACAACAAAGGAGATGGCAAGCCTTGTAGTGCTAGCTAAATACATGAGCGAGCTAATGATTTGAGAATATCTCAATTGATCTTTAGCATTCCTTCGATTCTTTCAAAGTAGCACACTCGAATCAGAAGGCATTAGAGAAGACTTGCAATAGCTATACCCAAAACGACTCAATATATTTTCCACATAGTGGGACTGAAGCAGTGTAATCCTATCATTGTCATCCTTTAGTAGCTTGGTGTTTATGATTACATCATCCACTCCCGAGTCCTTCATCTCAAAGCAGCGAGACATGAACTCTTTGACCTCCTCAATAACAACGAGGTTGGTCCCGAATATCAATATGTCACTGACATAGAGACACATAATAACTCCCTCGCCACCACCATGGCGATTGTACACACACTTATCAGCTTCATTTACACAAATCCTTTAGCAATTAAAGTTCTTTCAAACTTGTCATGCCACTCCTTAGGAGCTTGCTTAAGACCATACAAAGACTTCACTAATTGACACACCTTTCCTTCTTGACCATCTACTACAAATCCATCAGGCTGATCCATATAAATTTCTTCATCTAGCTCTCCATTTACAAAAGTTGTCTTAACGTCCATTTGATGAATGAGAAGACCATGTGAGGTAGCCAAGGATAATAATACTGGAATAGGGGTGAATCTGGCTACAGGTGAGTAGGTATCGAATATGTCGTCACCTTCTTTCTAGGTATAACCCTTGGCTACAAGACGTGCCTTGTACTTTTTAATAGTACCATCAGGTCTAAGCTTTTACTTGAACACCCACTTACATGCTACAGGTTTGCACCCATAAGGACAATCGGTGACTTCCCAAGTTCCGTTAGCTAAGATGGAATCCATCTCACTTCGGACAACTTCCTTCCAGTAATCAGCATCTTGAGATGCATAGGCTTCTGTAATAGAGGTGAGAGTATCATCCATAAGGTACACAATGAAATCATCACCAAATGACTTTCCAGTCATTTGTCTCTTTCTCATTTTGGGAGCTTCATTGTCGTCCTTCATAGGATCATCATAGTTTTTTACCGGCATAGTGGGTTCAGGAATTATCGCAAATTCCTGACTAGATGAACTAGTTATCTCCCATTTGATATGCTAGACATACCTTTCATGGAAAGATGTACTCAAAGAAACTCGCATCATTCGACTCCATAATTGTACCAACATACATATCGGATACCTCAGATTTTACTATAAAAAACCTATAGCCAATGCTATGAAAAGCATATCCCAGAAAAACACAATCCACTGTTTTTGGTCTAAGCTTTCGCTTCTTGGGTATTGAATATTGACTTTCGCCAAACATTCCCAAATTCGTAAGTAAGAGAGTTTAAGCTTTTTCTTCTCCCGTTCCTCAAATGGAGTCATGGTTTTATCCTTTATGGGAACACGGTTTAGGACATGACACATAGTCATTAGCGCCTCCCCCACCATGCCTTGGAAAGACCTAATGTATGTAACATAGTGTTAACCAAATCAGTTAGAGTGCGGTTTTTTCTTTTGGCCACCCCATTTGACTGAGGTGAGTACAGAGGCGTTCTCTCATGGATAATACCATGTTCCGTATAGAATAAATCAAATTAATTTTAAAATTACTCTCCACCACAATCCAGCCTTAACCGTTTAATTTTAAGATCAAGTTGGTTTTCAGCTTTAGCTTTATAGATTTTGAAGTAGTTCAAAGCTTCATATTTAGATTTCATCAGATAAACATAGTAGTATCTAGTGGAGTCATCAATCAACTTTATGAAGTATCCTTTTGCCCCTTTTTTTCAAAAAACCATTCATCTCATATAGATCCGAATGTATAAGCTCCAGCGGTGCTAAGTTTCTCGGTTCCATGGCCGTATGAGACTTGTGAGGTTTCTTCGCTTGAACGCAAACTTGGCACTTAGAACTTTTGACAGTAGTGAATTTTCGAATTAAATTCATATTGGCTAGCCGCATCATGTAACCAAAGTTAATATGACAGAGTCGTGAATGCCAAATATTGGGCTCATTATCATTGCAAACATGATTATAAATTTAGTGGACACAAATACCAACTTAAAACCATATCAACATAAAAACGACCCGCTGACGAGATTCTTATTAATGGAGGGAACATGCTGCACATTTTTTAGCTGTACGGTCTTCTCCGAAGTAAACTTTAGATTTATCGTACCAACATCACGAATAGAAGCACATGAGCCATTTCCCATCAGCACAGAAAAAGTCGTTGAGACTTGATAAAAAGAAAATATGGAAATATCAGAACATATATGTGTATTAGCGCACGTGTCTATCGACCACTCAGGAGAATGACATATTAAAGGATAGTAGATAAAATACCGTACCCACCGTCCTTCATCTCAGTATCGCTAATAACAACATTGGCGGTCGTGCTGATGTTCCCATGTTGACGCTTGTCAAAGCAATTAGGGAAGCTAGGATCACCACAAACGTGGCAAGAGCCTCTCTTCTTATCATTTTTCATTTTGAAGTTTGTTGAGTGTGTGGCCTTATTCTTGCCATCAAACTTCCCTTTGCTTTCATATTTGTTCTTATTATTGAACTTGTGGGATGGGAACTTTTTCTTCTAAACCAAGTTGGCACTAGAAGCTCTCTCAAATCCTCAAGCACGCATGTTCTTTGCTCTCGTCTTCTCTTCCACATGAAGAGACCCAATGAGATCTGTAATAGAAACTTATATCTCTTATGTTTCAGAGAAGTAGCAAAGTTCCTCCACGAGGGAGGAGGCTTGGAAATAATGCCGCCAACCACAAACTTGTCTTGTAAGGTATACTACAACTGCTCAAGTTCTTTGGTTAGTTATTATATCTCATGAGCTTTCTTAACGACGGAGCACTTATCAACCATCTTGTAGTTATAGATTTTTTCCATGACATACAATTCGGTGCCAGTGTCCGAGACCCTAAACTTGGCCTCGAGCGCATCCCATGCGTCCTTGCTACTATCAAATGACATGGATAGGTCAATAATGTTGTTCCCAACAACACTAAAAAGTGCTGCCATAAAATGGTATCGGCTTTTTTAAAGGCCGCTTCCTCGATAATAGAAAAATCTCCTTCAGGTTTGCCAAAAGTGGCGCTATAGCAGTTTAGGTTTTCAAACCAGAAAACTGCTCTCGTGCACCATCTCTTATAGTACATACCATCAAAAGGAGACAACCTAGTAGCCGCGGTTACACTAGTGGAATTCAGTTGCCTATAATCAGGTTTTTGGATTGTTGAAAATATAAGCAATAATACATATGATTTAATCCAAATAAATAATTGATAAATCATGATCATACAAATAGCAAATAAATAGATCATGCTTAATAATAGAGTAGACGAACATATTTCATCTAAACAGGATGGACTTATCACATCTACTCTAAATGCTAGAAAAAGAAACTCTAGCAAAATCAGAAAGAGAAAGTTCAGGATCAGATACAATAGTAATAGCCGCAGCGGTAGCAGCACCACTGTCACCCAAGTTAAGTTTGTCGAAGAGGTTAGTGACGTCCAGAAAGAAACTCGTTGTCGAACGACGTCGTGGATGCCAGCAGTCGTGCTAGAGCGTTTCCCAAAAAACCTGATCGCCTCTCATCTGTACAGATTCACAAGAGACGGGGTTTCGGAGGCCTACTATCTCGATTTGCGGTGCATGCCGCAAGATGAGATGGAGAAGACGAAGATGGCAGCGCAGTAGACATGAAGGAGATGCATATAATGATTTGTATTCACGTAGGATTTGCGGGTAGTTTATATAGAAGTCGGAGTCCAACTACAGACGCGTGATGGATCGCTACTGTGAATTGGAATGTGGATCTCACACGAACCAGCATTGTTCCCGGGGCTTCCAAATACACAGTACCTCGTGTTCCAATCGAAGTCGGACTCCGTAGGCAGATCGACGCGGGATGGATCCTTCCTTCCATCAATATATACGCCGGCGGCGCCCTCCTGGCCGGCATCACATCCATTGCTCCATTGATCGCACGACTTGATCCCGCCGGGACAACCTGCCTGCTGCCGCTAACCAATTCGATGGAGATGAACTCGAATTCACCGACCACCATGTGCTTCGTCGAGCGAAGATCCAGCTATTCCTTCACTACTACGGCCACGCCACCGCACCATGCCGGCTGCAAGCGGCCGCGCGCGCAGCCGACGACGACGACGCTGGCTCTCTACGACCCATCCACAGCAGATCAACAACGGTACAATGATGTGGCCATCGCCCAGGCGCAGGCCGGGGCTCTGGTGCCGTTCACCGGCGAGCCCATAAATGCCGTCCCGCTCTCCGCCGTCGCTCCCAGGATGCTCGCCCCCGACGTCGTCCGCGCCGAGCCGCCGTGGCTACGCATGGGGATACTCCCGCGACTGAAGCTCCGCTGCGACCTACCAGTGTACTTCATCGACGAGAAGGTCATTACCGCCACGGACCTCGACCGACAACAAAACCGGTTCCGTCTCCCCAACGAGGGCGTGCTGCGCAACCTCCGTTCCGTGCTCACCCTGGAGCAGCGCATGGCTGCTAACCTGCTGCACGAGGAAACCCCGAGGCTACCGAGGCTGCCCAAGATGCCCAAGCTCCCAGGGGAGAAGACGAAGAAGAGGACGGGGAAGAAGCACGGTGGGCTCCCCGTGCTCGTGGTCGTGCCCAACACCGTCGTCAAGGAGCTGCAGCTATCGCGGTGGGACAGCAGCGGCGGCACCGTCATCAAGGGAGAGGGGTACCTCAACTTCATCAAGGACTGCGGCTTCAAGGTACACGACGTCGTGGAAATCTGGGCTTTCAAGGAGACCTACTTTCGTCTGCTTGGGAATGACGTGTGCCATGACGGCCCTCTGCATCTTTTGATCACCAAGAAAGGGGAGATGCTACATCATATCGCCGGTGTCTAGTTCCATACCAAGAGGAAAGAGTGGAAGATGCACCTTTTGTTTGAATTCAAATGGTTAAATTGAGATCATATCTGGCCAGTACCTTTTCATATGTAATGTCCTGCGTTCATTGAGAACAGGCTTTGCTCGTAGCCCTTGCGACTTAATGAGTTACTAGTAGGGTTTTCCCCGGGGGATATTTCCTCTGGATCCCTTGCCTCCCCCGGCCGCCGACACGTGCCCCCTAAAAAGTTTTGCTACAAACTATCCCGTTTTTGCTACAAATAGCCTCGCTTTTAATATATGTAGCAGAAAACGGTTCGGTTTAAAAAAAACAAATAAACTAGATCTCGTCGGAGAGTTTGCTGGAGACCATGTAGCAAATAAATTAACTAATGTAGCAAAATCGACTTCGCCGGAGACTTTTGCCAGGAGACCTCGCCGGATACCTTATAGCAAAAACTTTGCGCTATTGTAGCAAAACCACTGAACGGGTGTAGCAAAAAAAAAATGTTCTATTCTAGCAAATCCAACTTCGCCGGAGACCTCAGCGAAGACCTTATAGCAAAATTTGTATGCTATTGTAGCAAAACACACAAAATCGGTTGTAGCAAAAAGATTGTACGAAAGTAGCAAAATATATATTAATATGTAGCAATAAAAAATGATAAGATAGCAAATGCTCGTAGCACCGACGAACAACATAATTAGCAATACCGGCCAACATAACTAGCAACACATGCCAATTAGAGTAGCGAACCCTGGAGACTGTAGTAGCAACCCGGATGACTTAGGTAGCACGTCGTCGCTGAAGGCCATGACAGCGGAATCTGGCGTCGTGGTCGTTGTGGTCGCAGAGAAGTCAGGGAAGGCGTGGGCGGTAGAAGTTTAGGCCTTGGGGAAACACCGGAGACCGTCTTCTCGTACCACCCCAAGGAGTAAAAGGATGTTCATGAGCTCAAATCCATGGCCAGCACCGGAGACCGTCGCTCGCAGCAACGGGCACCATCCAGCTGGGGCAGGCGGGCGCTTTCTGCACGTGGCGCAGGTTGCGGCGGCGCTCGCTGCAGTCGGCGCTGGTCGCGGCGGCGCGGGTCGTGGCAGCGCTCGCTGCAGTCGGCGCTGGTCGCGGCGGCGCGGGTCGTGGCGGCGCTCGCTGCAGCTGGCGGGGGCGCAGGGCGCAGGGCCGGGGCAGCGGATGGGCGCGGGAGCTAGAGCAGCGGCGGCGGGAGCGGATGCGGCAGTTTTTTTGAGGAGCCAGATGCGGCAGTTGAAGGTTGAAGACGACGATATCGTTTCCCTTAATTATTTCGGTTTTGGATTTCTTTTTGCGTCCGACTCAGATTTAAATTGTTTTGCAAAATGTATATATGAAATATTAAAGAATTTTTTGAAAATTAACACAGACACTATAGAAAACAGCCGAGGCGCCGACGGCCGGCTGCCGTCAGCACAGGTGCCAACGGTGGCCGTCGCCGTAGCCCCCTCGGCGTAGCAGCTGGTCGGCGTAGCGAAATTGCCGTTGGCGTAGGAGAACCGTCTCGGCACAATTTCTGCAACGGGCCTCATCTTGTCAGGCAACGGCCGTCTGATAACAGTGTCAACTGGCCGCACCCTAGACCTACTAGCCCTATTAGACCTACATCTACTAGCCCTATTAGACCTACATCTAGCTCCGATGTCTCTCCGTTCCCATCTTCGGCCGGCTATTCAAGCGAAGAGGGTATAAGATCAGGCAGGCATGCGGTGGTTGACTCTCAAGAGGGGATGGAGCAAGGGAGAAAGGAGACGGGAGGAAACCGCGTCTTCGGTTCCGTCTTATGGTGGACTTAGTGTAGTTCCCTTCCATGGAAAGTGTTAACTTGATTATTTCTCTTATAATTACTCAATTACCATGCCATGTTTATTTGTGAGTTACATTAGTTATTGTCCATGTCCAGTCATAATATTTACGTTCTCATAGATGTATAAATTTCGAGTAGGAAAATACTTATTGGAATTCAAAATCCCAAAAATTTGCAGGTGAGTCTAGTGCAGGCGAGTTATTCGCCTCTGGTTAACTGGATGATGCATAGTTGCTTGTTTCACCCGGTTGGATTTACGATTTTGGTTTGTGCTTTGTTAAGATGTGGCAGAGATGTCATCACGGGGGCATGCTCCCCTATTGTATTTTGTGGACGACCTTCAAGCCATTTGTGTGAAAATTGCCGAGTATTCTCGTGTAAGAGACTTTATATATGTATTCGTAAATATTTTTAACTTTGTGTTGTGATATATAAATTGGTTAAGCATGTCATGATATGAAGTTCATTAAGCATTCTAGAGTTTGGATTTCAATTGTATGGGCCAGGAGGGTAGTTAGCCGACTACTCTCCCCGGTACACCTACTTTTGAAGGTCTTACTCTTGGGAAAAAAGGCTTTGTATTTTATTTGGACTCTATCGAGCAGTTTTGAAATAACGTGTATGATGGTGTGCATGTGGCTGAAAGAGTGAGAGTCAGCTTCTGCCAAGAGGCATACGCAGGTGAAGCATGTTTACTGGTCTAACTCAAACCAATGCAGATGTCATCTATAGCTGGGCATGGCCAGCCCGGCCTGGCCGGCACGACCCGAAAAAAGCCCGATGGGCCAGGCCTCTTAGGCCTGCGGGCTGGGCTTGGACTTCAGATCTGCAGCCCGGTGAGTGTGCGGGCTAGGCTCGGGCTTGGAACAATGCAGATCGAATAAGGAGATGCCTGGCCCGATGGCCCCGAAGGTTTGTGCACTTGGCGGGCCAGGCTCAGGCCTAGTTTTGAAGCCCGGCTGCCGGGTTAGGCCGGGCTTGAGCCTAGAAAAGTGTGGGCAGGCTTTGTGCAGCCCGGCCCGATCCTGGCCCAGCCTGAAAAGTGCCCAGGCCCTCATCGTAATTGATTTGTATGCAGGACATCATGGGGTCACCGACCACGGTTCGTTGTGCCATCCGGGTCCACAGTTACTTCATATTAAGAACCATTTGAAGCATATTGCGCACCGCGATAACACAAGCGAAGTCATACCATGAGCTTGCTAGCTTCTGCAAATATGTGAGGAAACTATTGGCTGCGTCAGCATAATCCCTTGTCGGCGCACGCCCGTCGGTATAAGCCAAATGGGGTCCCCACATAAATAGCTAACGGTTCTTTAGCTACGCTGATGGCTTAGCCGTCGGCCTAGTTTTTTTTTTAAATTTTTGTTTTTAACTTTTCTAAAAAAATCATATTTTTTGAATTGTTTGACTCGCTAATCTCACTGCCATCTATTTTAACTCTAAATACGCCTAATATCCGATCAAATTGTACTCATGGTCAAACTTTTCAATCGGTCACCCATCCCCACACTACTCCAGCCCGAGCATGATTAACTTTTCTATTTCTTCCGATCCAAATGAGCTTTCAGTAAAGAAATTGAACCTTGTTGATAATTCTATCCTATTAATCCTATTAACCCATGGACGATGGTATCACACGTCTTTATTTTTTAAATTGCAAATAATTATTTAAGTAAGCAAAAATGAATAAGTATAATAATCTTGAATTCAAATAATATTAAAATGAATATTTTTTTGCCTTTTCTCTTTAATATGGAATAATTCATATCTTTAAATCCGTAAACCAGAATTTGACAAACAATATGTCTAAATCGATCATAAAAATGAAAAGAATTCAAATATTAAAACCCTATGATCCTTTTAATCATGCATCATGTTGTTTTAATAGTCTACAACAAGGTTTTCTAAATAAAATTTATTAAATAGTGTTCAAATCTTCAAAAAAATCCTTAATTCCTTTTGAATTTGAGGATTTTAAAAAATCCTTAGCTCGGGGGGCTGAACATCGCTAAAATTGCAATGAATCTCTAAAGAAATAGAATATTGTGAACATAAAAATGAGCACGGGATATTGTACCTTTAGTTCAAATCTGACCCACTTACCGATTTGTAGGAATTTGTCTTTTTTATGAGGGGTGTACAGAAAGGTTGAGATACTCCAGTTGTGACATTTTTTTTGAAAAATGTGGTGTTGCCATTTTGAAACTTTCATTTCGTGGTTGCTTCACAAAACATCCCGTTTTTGATACTCGGAAAATGGAAAATGGCCTTTTGGTACGACAAAAAGGAAAACTTCCTCCTGCGATATTGTTCACCATCCTAAGATGCACATGTGTGCATGATATGGAAACATTATCATAAACTATATCACGATTCTAGCCATAATATTGCTTATTTAGCCTGAAAACCATGAAACCTCGAACATGATAGCTCATTTCTGAGAAGGTATTTTTGAGATATTTGGAATATTCTAAATTTGATATTTTTCCTTGCAACTATATCACATAATATGACATCACATGGAGGTTTTACATTGTTTGGATCGTTTATGAATTTCTTATGCCCGTTTCAAACTATGGCCAAAACAGCGGGCATAAAGATTCTTAGCTCAGGGCTAAGCCTCGCTAAACTTGCAATGGATCTCTGATGAAATAGCATATTATGAACCTAAAAATATTTTTTCAAAAAAATCATGAGTATCAGGTCATGTACCTATAGTTCAAATCTGACCCATTTCCAACCAATTCGGTGTGAATTTATCTTTTTAATGAGGGCTGGACGGAAAGGTTTAAGATACCTCGGTTGGGACATTATCTATCAAAGGTGGCCTATTTTAAAAAAATGGGGTGGTACTATTTTGAGACTTTCATTTGGTAGTTGCTTCACAAAACACCCCTTTTTTTTACAATAAAAAAATGGAAAATGACCTTTTGGTGCGACAAAAAGGAAAACTTCCTCCTGCGACATTGTTCGCAATTCTAAGATGCACATGTGTGCACAATATGGGCACATTATCACAAACTATGCCGCGATTCTAGCCATAACATTGCTCGTTTGGCCCAAAAACCATGGAACCTCGAACATGATAGCTGATTTCTGAGAAGATTTTTTTGAGATATTTGCAATATTCCAAGTTTGATAGCTTTTCTTGCGAATATGTCACATAATATCAGACCACGTGAAGGATTTACATTGTTTGAATCGTTTTTGAATTTATTATGCTCGTTTCAAACTATGGTCAAAACGGTGGGCATGAACATTCTTAGCTCGGAGCGGAGCCTCGCTAAACTTGAAGTGGATCTTTGATCAAATAGCATATTGTGAACCTAAAAATTATTTTTTCCAAAAAATCATGAGTATCAGATCATGTACCTATAGTTCAAATCTGACCCAGTTCCAACCGATTTGGCAGGAATTTCTCTTTTTAATGTGGGGTGGAATAAAAGGTTTTAGATACCCCATGGAAGGTTAGGGGAGTCAGCACTGCCGCCCTGTGGGAGGAGCCCACCTCCACCACCTAAAGGTGGTCGTTGATTGGACATGGTAGCAGGGGCACACTAGGCCAAGGCGAGCCTGGCCGGGCCCAAATAGGCCCGTAAACCCCACGCCGCCTTGCTGCAAAGGGAAGGCCGCTGCACCACCGTCCCCAACCTCAGCTTCGTCGCCGCTACCATTTTTAGGAGGCGTCTCCACTACCGACACATTGGCCCACCGAAGCCCAGATCGGGCCCGAGGGTCCCCAATATGGGCAGGGAAGGCACCATGCCGCTTCAACGCCCCGCCCAGCTAGCCGGCACCATCCGCCTGAGTCACTCGGAGGAGCCCAGCCCAAACCGCCGCTTCCTGGGGTGCACCGGCACCGGGAGGATAGCCAGCCCCGACCATATCCCAGAGACGAATGGTTGGAGGAGGTCCTCCGCCGCCGGTCCTTCCCGGGTTTAGCCCGGCGGCCCCTGCCGGCAGCGAGGGAGGAGGAGGGAGGAAGGTTACGGCAGGGGCAGCGGTGGTGCCCTCGCCTCAGGGAGGGCGAGAGAAGAGCGAGGGTTTTTTCGTAGGCTGTAGCTCGTACCGCTTCAGCTCGGGCATGCATTGTTGCAGAGGCCGAGTGATAATTGGTATCTCCGCGATATTAATATGGGGAGCGTTGCGCGTCCCCTGGGATTACTCCCCCGATCCCCCAGGTCCTCTTACCGCCACGTGTCAGAAAAACACCATAATCCCTCTTTTTCTACAAACCACCTATTTTTGCTACAAAAAGCCCGCTTTTGTTGCATGTAGCAAAAACGGTTCGTCCACGACGAAAATAAAAAGACAAATATCGCCGGATATATCGCCGTAGTTTCGCCGGATACTATGTAGCAAAAAAATTATGCTAATGTAGGAAACCCGACTTCGCCGATGACATCATTGGAGACTTTCACCAGAAGACCTCGCCGGATACTAGGTAGAAAAACTTTACGCTATTGTAGCAAAACCACAAAACTGTTGGGTTACGTAGAGATAAACAGAACTTTTTCCCTACGCGGTGATCCCAAGATCTAGCTGAGGTAGTAGGCCACGAGGATTACCACTAAACGCGTAGATGCAGAATTGATGAAGAACGTCGCTTGATGCAGTGCAGTCCTCACGATTGGATCGTCGAAGTGCTGAATGTACAACACCTCCATTAGTATCCACACGTATGAGGAGGAGCACCGGCGGTGCACTTCTAGGTCCGGTACGACGGCTGGAAATAACTAGACTAGGGCTAGGGTTTCCAACACTTGCAATGACCTAATCGCTCCCTCTCTCTAGGTATGTGTGCCCTAGTATATATAGGGAGTGAAAGTGGGCTCCACTCACTTATGTCCCATTCACTAAAGCCCATATTAGTCACTGTGAGTCCAACTCACAAACTTAGTCTGTATCCGATTCGGGTCCAATCCGAATGCATTTTCGGTTTAGGTCTAGCCCAAACTTGTTCCCGCTGTTAAGTGTGTGACCTGATAGGCTCATGGTGACTCGGACACGATTCGAGTCTCACTCGTGATCAATCAGTCAGTAGCTGCTCCTAGCAGAACATGCCGACCGCTTAAGTACCAAAGAGTCATGATGATATACCTTCCAATGCGACGTTCGTCTGAGTCCCTTTTGCCTCATGATATACCTGGTCGACCTATAGGCGAATGATCGCCATCCCTATAAATAGTCCGACTCTCTTCTCGATCCAAGATAAGTGATTCATCCGACTAACTCTTTAGTCGATCGCCTCGGTTAACACTTAACCGAGTCGTGGATGGCCATGCTTTCCGAATTATATCTCCCGAGAGGGCCCAGAGAATACCTCTCCAGTTGGAAGGGAAAAATCCCATCTTGGTCATCCACATCACGCAGCTTGATTCTCAGTCGGCCGAACGCTGCCTTTATAACTTCCCTTTGATGGACTAGTGCTTGATAGAACCTAAGTCGGTGATCCTCATCTCGGATTGTGCAATAACCTCAGGTCTAAGGATCACATTGATTGAGACATACAAATTATGACTTGTTCGTTGTATCTCAATACGGGTCAGTCTGACTCGCTAAACTCTTTAGTTGAATTTGTGTAAGTCGGAATGGCATCACCATTCCCATGACAAGTGGAATAGAGTCATCAGCCAACTTTCACATTAGTCTAAGTTGTGTGTCCAACACAACCTCAACAACCAAGGATATTTAGTATGAACAACATGAATATATAGTTCCATAATCGAATCACATATTCAATGATAAATATCAGAAGTTCATACAAGGGCATTAAACTTTATTAATACATTGGGAATAACATCATACATGATTGCCTCTAGGGCATATTACCAACAGTCTCCCACTTACACTAGAGATAATCAACCGACATCACATGTCTAGGCATATAATGCCCATAGCTCTCAGGTGCGCCTCATGCTTCGGCTGTGGTAGCGGCTTTGTCAAGGAACCGCAATATTTGCATCCGTGTGTACCTTGCATAACTTGATATCACCTTGATCCATGAACTGACGAATCATGTGGTAATGCATGAGTATATGTTTGTTTTGTTGGTGTTGCCTAGGTTCATTGGCTTGTGCAATAGCACCATTGTTGTCACAATGCACGTCTAATGGATTGGACGAGCCCTGAACGACACCAAGATCCATGAAGAAATTTCTCATCCAAACGGCTTCCTTTGCTGCCTTCGACGCGGCAACATACTCATCCTCTGTCGTAGATGCAGACAAAATCTCTTGCTTGGAACTCTTCTAGCTCACAACCCATCCGTTTATAACAAACACATACCAGATTTCAAACAAGAATCATCTGAGTCAGTGAGATAACTCGCATCCGTGTAACCCCTTACACTGAGTTCATCCTCAGCTCCATAAACTAGGAACATATCCTTAGTCCTTCTCAAGTACTTAAGGTTATTTTTAGCCGCTGCCCAATGCATTTCTCTAGGGTTAGCCTGGTACCTTATCACAATGCTTAGAGCATAAGAAACATTTGACCTTGTACAAACCATAGCATACATGATGGACCCGACTACTGAAGCATACATATTCACACTCATCCGACTTTGCTCATCAGTTGTCGAAGGACACTGAGTCTTGCTAAGTTTTACGCCATGGGACATCGGTAAGAACCCCCTTCTTAGAAGATTTCATGTTGAACCTTTTCAACACTTTGTCCAAATATGTACTCTGACTCAATCCAATGAGCCGTCTTGATCTATCTCTATAGATCCAGATTCCTAGTATGTAAGTTGCCTCACCCAAGTCCTTCATTGAAAAACTCTTTTCCAATGGTTCCTTGGTTTTTTACAACATCTGGACATCATTTCCAATCAGTAATATATCATCCACATATAATATTAGAAATTTTAATTTGCTCCCACTAAACTTCTTGTATAAACAAGAATCATGATCACTTTTGATGAAGCCCAACGATTTGACTACCTCATCAAATTAAATATTCCAACTCCGAGATGCTTGCTTCAACCCATAAATGGATTTCTAAAATTTGCATACCTTCTTAGCATTAGCCGGATCGACAAAACCGTCGGGCTATATCATATACACATCATTAGTTAAATTTCCATTAAGGAAAGCCATCTTGACATCCATCTGCCATATCTCATAGTCGAAATAGGTTGCTATAGCTAACATGATCCGAACTGACTTAAGCATCGCTACAGGTGAGAAAGTCTCATCGTAGTAAACTCCTTGAACCTGTCGAAACCCCTTTGCGACAAGCCGTGTTTTATAGATAGAAATATTTCCATCCATATCAGTTTTATTCTTAAATACCCATTTGCACTCGATGGGGCTTGCACTGTCTTGCATATCAACCAAGTTCCAAACTTGATTTTCATCCATGGACCCTCGGATTTCATGGCTCCAAGCCATGACTCGGAATCGGATCCCACCATTGCTTCCGAATAAGTTGCCGGCTCATCACTATCCAATAGTAATACATAATGAACATTTCGCAATTTGTCCCTTCTTCGCAGTATCGACGTATCTACCGGCTCAGCTACCACGACTGACTCAACCACCAAAGCTTTGCCGACTCACTACTGACCGGTTCCTCTCAAATTTCTTTGAGCTGCACCATGCTCCCACTGACTCCCCGACTAAGAAACTCTTTCTTAAGGAAGACACCTTTCTGAGCGATAAACACTTTTCCCTCTTCTTGATTGTAGAAGTAGTAACGCAAGGTTTCCCTATGATACCCCATGAAAATACACTTATCCGACTTAGCTATAAGCTTGCCCGACTGAAGTCGCTTGACAAATGCTTCACAACCCCAAATCTTAAGAAAAGACAAACTTGGCTTCTTGCCAGTCCACATCTCATGTGGTGTCTTCTCTACCGACTTTGATGGTACTCTGTTTAGTGTGAATGCTGCAATTTCTAGACAATAACCCTAAAATGATAATGGAGGATCCTTCTGACTCATCATTGATCGTACCATGTCCAATAAGGTATGATACCTCCTTTTAGACACACCGTTTCTCAGTGGCGTTCCTGGAGGAGTGTGATGGGGAACTATTCCACAACTCTTTAGATGGTCATCAAACTCATGGCTCATGTACTCACGTCCTCGGTCCGATCGAAGAAACTTTATTTTCTTTTCGAGATAATTTTGTACCTCATTCGGGAATTCCTTGAACTTTTCAAAAGCTTCTGACTTATGTTTCATTACCTACTCAAATCATTAGTGAAGGTAATGAAGTACTCATAACCACCTCTGGATATCGTACTCATTGGGCCACATACATCACTATGTACTAGTCCCGGTAAGTTGGACGCCCTTTCACAACTCTTTGCGAAAGGTGTCTTGGTCATCTTACCAAGTAGGCAGGATTCGCATGTCTCGAACGACTCTAAGTCGAACGAAATTAGGAGTCCATCATCATGAAGCTTCTTCATGCGTTTCCAACTTATATGACCAAGCCGATAGTGCCAAAAGTAAGTCATATTCAGATCATTTTGATTTAACCTTTTCACATTTATGTTGTAGACTGATTCACCATCAAGATTAAAATGAAATAACCTGTTATGGATGGGTGCAAAGCCGTGAAACATATCATTCAAATACAAAGAACAAGCATTATTCTTAATATTCGACTCATAGGCTTGTCTCATCAAACATGAGGCAAAAATAATGTTTCGACTAAGCACTAGAACATAATAACAATTATTCAGCTCCATTAAGTATCTAGAAGGTAAATGAAGTTGCATCGTGTCGACTTCCAATGCAGTGGCACTCGCTTTGTTGCCGACTCGAATGTCTACCTCGCTCTCGCCACGCTTCTAGTTCTTACCAGCCCCCGCAACGAGTTGCAGATGTGAATAACTGATCCGATATCATATACCCAAGAACTATTAGGTGCATCCGCAAGATAAATGTCTATAATATTGCAAACAAGCATACCTGAGATGGAAGTCACACCTCCACTCGTTGCTTTATCAGCCAGATACTTATTGCAATTACTCTTCTAGTGGCCATCTGCCTTGCAATAGAAGAGTAATTGAACATAGCCTCCCGACTTTGCCTTTTTCTTCTTAGTCTAAGAACTCTTCTTGAACATAGCCTTATTCTGCACCATCAACACTTGACTGGCGCCTTTCTCGAGATCCGCCTCAGCCTTCTTGAGCATCCCATGTAATTCAGTGAGCTTCTTATCCATGCCATGCATGTGGTAGTTCGATATGAACTAACCATATACACTAGGAAGAGAGTTCGGAATTATGTCCATAGCAAACTCTTCTCTAATGGGGTAGTCAAGCCTTTCCAAATTCTGCACGTAACCAACCATCTTGATCACATGCAGACTCATCGTATCTCCATACTTAAGCTTGCAGCTCAGCAAAGCTTGAGAGACTTGATACCTCTCGATCTTTGCCTAAGCCTAGAACATACTTTTGAGGCTTTCGATCATATTGTAGGCCTCAACATTCTCAAACCGCTGCTACAAGTCCAGTTCCATGTGAGCAAGCATAAGGCAGCTTATTTTCGTGGACTCATCACAAGTCCGACGGTAGGCATTGGTGGATGCGACAGTCGCATTCTCATTCAGCTCATCTAGAAGGGGTTGTCTAGGACATGGTCCCTCTTTTCTTGTTTGAGAACAATTCTCAGATTATGACACCAGTTGGTAAAGCTAGTTCCATTTAGATTATCTTTCTCTAAGATAGTTCTCAATGCAAATCTGGAAATCTGAGGAAGGCTGCTAGGTGCCATTGATCTACAATAGAAAATATGCAAAACACTTAAGACATGTATCCATAAAAGAGCAAGCATATTAAACACTTTAATACTTATGCTCCTACTAGAACCAATACTTCTCCGATGGTTAGTAAGTGATTCAAGATCCTAAATAAGCAATGCGACTAGTGAGATTTAGCATCACCGCTAGTCATCAAATGATCTAGGTAGACAACTCATTGTCAATCGTATCTCCTACGACTCCTATTGGTCGGGTGGCATCACATGCCCCGGATCCCGTACGACTTTTCCCTGAGTCCCACAATCATTGTAATAGACCCGTCTAGATTACCAAGTGCTTCCGTTGTAAGAGTCTGACTTGAACCCACTTAGTCAGAAAGAATTGATAGTACCTCAATTTTATGAGCCCACTACCAAAAATGTCCGACTTGTGATGATGCAGCATTGGCGGGAAAACCAACTAGACATTCTTTGAGAGATTACTTTCTACCAACTATCTAATAGAGGTAAAACGGAGACATAAACATACCACAAATTGGAGAAGTTATAATGTGAAATGGTATGACTCTCTTCATGGTGATCTCCATCTCCACAAAGTTTGTAATTCGACTCATGCCAACTCTTCTCACCTGCCGCCTTACTCCATGTAACCGACTTGTACATCGACTTGCATGCCATCCGGGTTCTCCAAACAGCTACACTAGTTAGTAAGGTAAATTAGATAGACAATTCGACATGCAAGGTCATTTTACAATAAAATGATAGCACCTAGGCTCTAGCCGGCTGACAAAAACCGTGATACGCAAATCACGTATGGATTACACACATCACATGCAGGTAAGCCATACCATTCACAATATCATCCTGCAAAAAACAAGTTATGCATAGATACAATATCTACCGGCGTTGTGAAACTCGCAACGACATCTAAGGCGCTACGACAGGGTGAAGCCGGCGGTCCCAAATCGCAGATCTCATATGCTTTCCGAACATGGATTTCTTCATCGGATAATTTTTTTACCCAAATCGGATCCGTACTTTGATTCGATCAAACTCTTTGACCTTCGATCACCGCATCCATATTTACGTGTCACAATCTACCCCGATGGAGAAAGTCAACTGGTAGGGTTATGCCATTCCACGACCTTAGCGGTATGAACACAGAAACCAGGTCAACCAATTCTCCTAGTACAGTTGATCCAATCAACCTCGTACAAAACCGATCTATCTCATACATCATCCACCAAATAGCAATTAGATCCAATCTAATGCCAACCGCATATCAGATATGCATGATCTCGAGCCTAAAACCAGAAGCTAACACTCTGATAACACTGTTGGGCCACGTAAAGATAAAGAAAACTTTTTCCCTACGCGGTTGTAGGAAACCCGACTTTGCCGATGATATTATCGGAGACTTTCACCGGAAGACCTTGCCGGAGACTAGGTAACAAAAACTTTACGCTATTGTAGCAAAACCACAAAACTGTTGGGCCACGTAGAGATAAACAAAACTTTTTCCCTACACGGTGACTCCAAAATCTAGCTGAGGTAGTAGGCCACGAGGATTACCACTAGACGCGCAGTTGCGTAATTGATGAAGCACGTTGCTTGATGTAGTGTAGTCCTCATGATCGGATCGTCGAAGTGTTGAATGTACAACATCTCCACCAGTATCCACACGTACGAGGAGGAGCGCCGGTGGTAAACTGCTAGCTCCGATACGGTGGCTGGAAAGAACTGGACTAAGGCTAGGGTTTCCAATGCTTGGAATGACCTAATCGATCTAGGTATGTGTGCCCCAGTTTATATAGGGAGTGAAACTGGGTTCCACTCACTTGTGGCCCATTCATTAAAGCCCATATTAGTCACTATGAGTCCAACTCACTGACTCAGTCCGCATCCTATTCGCGTCCAACCCAAATACATTTCCGGTTGAGGTCTAACCCAAACTTGCACCTGCTCTTAAGTGTGTGACTCGACATGCCCATGGTGATTCGGACACGATTCGAGTCTTACTCGTGATCGCTCGGTCGGTAGCGGCTCCTAGCAGAACATGACGACTCCCAAGTACCAAAGAGTCATGATGACATACCTTCCAATATGACTTTCATCTGAGTCCATTTTTCATCATGATATACCTTGTCGAACTATAGGCGAATGATAGTCATCCCTTTAAATAGTCTAACTCTCTTCTCGATCCGAGATAAGTGATTCATCCGACTAACTATTTAGTCAACCACCTCGGTTAACACTTAACCGAGTCGTGCATGACTATGCTTTCCATATCATATCTCCTGAGAGGGCCCAGAGAATATCTCTCTGGTTGGAGGGGCAAAATCCCATCTTGCTCATCCACATCACGCAGCTTGATTCTCAGTCGACCCGAACTCTACCTTTATAACTGCCATTTGATGGAACAATGCTTGACAGAACCTAAGTCGGTGATCCTCAACTCGGATTGTGCAATTACCTCAGGTCTAAGGATTACATTGATTGAGACATACAAATGACGACTTAGTCGGAATATCATCATGATACGTCGTAAACGTATCTATAATTTTTGATGTTCCATGCTTGTTTAGTATCTACTTTCTTATGTTTTGTTCACACTTTGAGGTATTTTTATACATTTTCTAGAACTAACCTATTAGCAAGATACCACAGTGCCAGTTGCCTGTTTTCTGCTATTTTTGGTTTTAGAAAAGCTAGTAAAGAAATATTCTCGGGATTGGACAGGACAAAACCCGAAGTCAATATTTTACCCAAAGCAAAACAGAGACCAAAGGGGAGACGGAGTGGTGCACCAGGGCGGCCACACCTGGTGGCGGCACGGCCTGGGAGGCACGCCACCAGGGGGTGTGGGCCCCCTGGTGCTCCACCGACCTTGCCCCTTCGCCTATAAAAGCCTCCCAGGACAAAAACCCTAAGTACCCGATAGACAATCCACGAAAGAGTCTATAGCCGCCATCATCTCCATCCCTAAATTGGGGGGATCCGAAGCTCTTCCTGGCACCCTGCCGGAGGGGACAGATCACCCTGGAGGCCTTCTTCATCACCATGCAAGCCTCCGGAGTGATGCGTGAGTAGTTCACCGTTCGACTACGGGTCCATGTAGTATCTAGATGGTTGGTTCTCCTCCTTTGTGCTATCATGTTTAGATCTTGTGAGCTATGTTCATTATCAAGATCATCTATTTGTAATGCTACATGTTGTGTTTGCGGGGATCCGATGGATATTAAGATGCTATTTTAAATTGATTATTGATTCTATCATGTGTATGTTATTTTTGATCTTGCATGCTCTCCGTCATTAGTAGCTATCTTGGCCAAGTAGATGCTAACAACTCCAAGAGGGAGTATTTATGCTCGATAGTGGGTTCATGCCTCTAATAATATGGGGAAGTGACATGAATCTCTAAGGTTTTAGATGTGTTGTTGCTACTAGGGAGAAAACAACAATCCTTTGTCCATGGGGCAATCGTATTGTTTACTTTACACACTTTGCTTAATGCAATTATCTATTGCTAGCAACTTAATACTGGAAGGGGTTCGGATGATAACCTGAAGGTAGATTATTAGTCATAGATGCAGTTGGATTACGGTCTATGTATAATGTTGTAATGCCCAATCAAATATCATAGGTAGCAAGATGTCGAGTATATGCATTGTTATGCTTTCTCAAATCTATCAATTGCCCTGATGTAATTTGTTCACCCAGCATGTTATCTATCTTAAGGAGAAACACCTCTAGTAAACTATGGACCCCAGTCCATGCTTTTACCATTCATATACCATCTACTGTTTACTTTCTGCAAGCAATTACTATCTTCCACACTATACATGTAACCCTTTGTGTTCAGCAAAACCGGTGAGATTGACAACGTCACTGTAAGTTGGGGCAAAGTTTTGTGGTTGTGTTGTGCAGGATTCCAAGTTGCTAGGAACACCTTGCAGTTGTTTCCTTACTCCTACTAGTTCGATAAACTTGGTTTTATAACTGAGGTAAAACTTGTTGCTATGCTCATCATACCTTCCTCTTGGGGTTCCTAACGAGCTCGATATATTTTGAGCCATCAAGCCTTTTTCTGGCGCCATCACCGGGGAGTTAAGGACGGCTTTACAAGGAGAGTTTCTCACAACCAATCTCTTTACTTTGTTTTTTATTTTGCTTAGTTTATTTCTACTTTGTTTTGCTTGTTTCTTTTTATCAAAAGCACCAAAAAAGTCTCTATTTCTGTTGGCTTGCTTTAATCTTAAAAAAATGACTACTCTTGAAAACACTAAGTTGTGTGACTTCACTAGCACAAACAATAATGATTTCGTGTGCACACCTATTGCTCCACCTGTTCCTGAAGTTGCTTTCTTTGAAATTAAACCGACTTTGCTTAATCTTGTTATGAAAGAACAATTCTCTGGTGCTGGTACCGATGATGCTGCTGCTCACCTTAATAACTTTTTTGAACTTTGTGAGATGCAAAAACATAAGGATATAGTTGGATATATTATTAAGGTTAAACTGTTTCCTTTCTCTTTGAGAGGAAAAGCTAAAGAATGGTTGCTATCCCTACCTAGAAATAGTATTGATTCTTGGATTAAATGCAAAGATGCTTTCATTGGAAAATACTATCCTCTTGCTAAGATTATATCTATGAGAAGTGAAACAATGAAATTTAAACAATTTGATAATGAACATGTTGCTCAAGCTTGGGAAAGAATGAAATCTTTGGTAAAGAATTGTCCCACTAATGGACTGACTGCTTGGATGATTATCCAAACCTTTTATGCAGGGCTGGATTATTCTTTAAGAAATCTATTGGATTCTGCTGCTGGAGGCACCTTTATGACCATTATTTTGGGTGCTGCAACAAAACTCCTTGATAATATGATGGTTAACTATTCTGAATGGCACACTGAGAGAGCTCCACAAGGTAATAAGGTAAATTCTGTTGAAGAAACCTCCTCCTTGAGTGATAAAATTGATGTTACTATGTCTATGCTTGTTAACGGAAAAGCTCATATTGATCCAAATCATGTTCCCTTAGCCTATTTGGTTGCTCAAGAAGAGCAAGTTGATGTGAACTTCATTAGAAATAATAATTTTAGCAACAATGCTTACAGGAACAATTTTGGTAGTAATAATTATAGGCCATATCCTCCCAATAATGGTAATGCTTACGGAAATTCCTACAACAAGAAGAGAAGTGCACCCTCTGAACTTGAAGTCATTCTTAAAGATTTTATTAGTAAGCAAACTACTTTCAATAAAACTGTTGAGGAAAAACTTTTAAATGCTCAAAAAAATATAACATATTTGTCTAAAGCACAATCCTCTTTGATTAATAAAATGGCGGCTAAACCTGAAACTATAGAAAACCCCTGTGTTGCTACTAATGCCATACACGTTCGAATTGATGAAAATGTTAGACTGTTAGCTGAATTTCATGCTAAGTGGGAAAGAGAAGATGAAATTGCTAGAAATAGTAGTATTTGTACTATCACCACCACTAATGTTGATGCTAGCAAACCACATGAAGTCCCCATTAATATGGGAGACAATAGTTCTACTACCTTGGATGGTAATGTTGATTTTGATCTTGATGGTTGCAATATTTTTGAAGTAATTATGTTCCTACAAAAGCTTTCTAAAAGTCCTAATGCTAGTACTATGAATATGTCCTTTACAAAACACATTACAGATGCTCTCATAAAAATTAAAGAAGAAAAATTGAAACATAAAGCTTCTATTCCTAGGAAACTAGAAGATGGTTGGGAACCCATCATTAATATGTAAGTGAATGATTTTGATCTAAAAGCTTTATGTGATCTTGGTACTAGTGTCTCTATTGTGCCTAGAAAGATTTTTATGGAATGCTTGATTTGCCACCATTAGAAGATTGTTATTTAGATGTCCAACTTGATGATAATGCTAAAAAGAAACTCATGGGAAGTATTAATGATGTTCTTATTATGGTTAACAATACCTATGTTCCCATTGATTTCTATGTTTTGGATGTTGAATGCAATGCTTCTTGTCCTATTATTTTGGGAAGACCTTTTCTTAGAACTGTTGGTGCCATTATTGATATGAAGAAAGGCACCATTAAATATAAATTCCCATTAAAGAAAGGTATAGAACACTTCCCTAAGAAGAGAGAAAAAATACCTTTTGCCTCTCCTATTAAAACAAAATTTGGTCTAAATGCTTGTTCATTTGAAAATGCTTGAATCTTGCTTCCTATGCCTAGCTCAAAGGCGTTAAAGAAAAGCAATGTTGGGAGATAACCCAAATTTTTATTCAGTAAGTTATTATTTTGTTGAGTCTTGGAAGTTATTGCTTCAGTAATAACCTCTCCTTATCATTTTTGTGTGGTTTTTGTGCCAAGAATAACCTCTAATGAGAGAGAAGTAAGACTTGGGAAAGTTGTTGTCCCAAAACAGATTTTTTATGCTTCACTATAAAAAATCATGAAAACTCCCTGTATGTCGGATTGAGCTGTAATTTTTTGTGCTTATGCCCCAGGTTATTATCTAACTTTCGTTAGCTTATCACTTTTAGATTTGAGCAACAGAAGGTCTTCTAAAAAATCGGTTTTTACCTGCTGGTCTGTTTTGACAGATTTCTGCCATTATTTGCATTTGCCTCTTAATCTCTTTCTCTTTGATTTCTATTTGATCACTTGAGCTTTTAGAAAGAATTGCTACAATATCTTGTGTTTTAATGGAAGTTTTGCTTGTGTTGAAACTGAACCTTAAGACTTATTATCTTGAATACACTAATGTTGCTAATGAAGAATGTGTGAAGTTTTGTATGAATGAAATTTTAAAGTGTAGGGAAGAATAAGTGATGAGATGAAGTACGGACAAAATCTCAACTTGGGGATGCCACCCGTGTCACCCCAAGAAATATTCAAGAAGTACAAGCGTCAAAGCTTGGGGATGCCCAAGGCATCCCCTTCTTCATCAATAAAAATCTCAGGTTTTCTTCCAAACGCTTCATTTTTATTGTTCCATGCACAATTGTGTTGTTCTTGAAGCGTCTTCGTTTTTGTTTTTAGTATTCTTTTGTTTGGTTTGCTTAAAAAAATTGGTTGGACCCCCGCATTCATATGATGTTTTCAAATAAGTTGATGGGTGATTGGAAAAGAGTAGGAAGTTTCATGCTTATAAGTGGTACAAAAGGAGCTTGTTTAGACTGTGGCCTAGACTTTATCATGTCATATTTGATATTGTTTTGGCTTTATGCTTAGTAATTATGGCTGTAGCGTGACTTGTTCCAAACAATTGAGATTTCTTAATGTGCCTTGAAAGAATCATGCGTTATTTTAGCATTTAAAAGCATAATATTGTAGTATTCTCCTTTGATGCTTTATTTGGGTTGACTTGGCGCATGCTTACACCATGTTAAGACTATGAACCAGTCACCTTAGCCTTTATGATCATTTAGTTTATGACTTGTAATATCACTTTATGCTTTAATTAACAATGTTTTGTCGCTTTGCATGATTATGGCAATTATTGCTCTCTTAGTTGGTCGCTCCCAGTCTTTTGCTAGCCTCTACCTGTACCAAGTATGAGTTCCACTCATGCATCTAACCCCCAAGAAAACCAAGTTATTCCAAAGAGTCCACTATAAATTCCTATGCATGGTGTGTTACACCATTCCAAGTATATTCATGCTTTTATCTACCTTCCGAATTAAACTTGTTATGTGAAAATTAGTGATTAAAGCTCTCACAAACATGATGACACACTTTACTTTCTTGCACTTAATAAACTTGAACCATTGTGTCCATCTATACTGCGTATATGCTTGCGCTTTATAAGTTGTGAATTAGCAGAACCATGTTGTCATGGGGAACGCTTTCAACATTGCACTTATTATTCAGTTGATATCATGATCTTTTGCTTATGGATCATGGCGGTGTGAAATAAAAGGGGAGCTTGTAAGCTCATGGAGTTTGTATGTGTGTTAGAGAAACACCCGGGCGGCTTGCCTAATCCATGCCTAATCCATAGTGAGCATTATATGAAGCATCCTAAATAAAAACCTATGCAAATAGCAAATAAAAAGATCGCTGAGATGCTCATTGTCTATTGCCTTGTCATTTTGATATGGAATAGCTCCTGTATCATGGGGCAAGGGGTACCCCGTTGGCGGCTCTCTATGATACACATGTACTTACAATGACAAGAACTTACTCGTGACTAAAGTTGAGTAGCATGAGGTTCGATACTGATACGTCCATTTTGCATCACTATTCTATGTCTTAATTCACTATTATTCATTGATATATTTCATATTGACAGGTGATACTTATGTTATTTCATCTATTTTTGCATGGTTGATGACTTTTGGAGCATGGACCGCTGTAGTCAGGATTCTGATGGAAAAGGTGCTGTTTGGAGGCAAAATTCGCGAAGATCAGAAAATCCAGGAAAATATATGGAAAATCCTATTTTTCCAGAAGACTAAGGATGCCAGAAGATTGAGTGGAGGTGGGCCACAGGGGGCCCACACCACCCCATGGCGCGGGCAGGCCTAGGCCGCGCCTAGAGGTGGTGTGGCCGTCCTGGCCCACTCCAGCCTCTCCCCTCTGGCGTATATCATCCTCCCAAAACCCTAAGACTCAGGGAGCGACCATAGAAAGATTCCGCTGCCTCTGCGGGACGGAAAACACCGAGAGAGAAAGATCTCTCCGGCAGACAGATTTCTACCGGGGGAATTGTAGGGGTTCGTAGCATGGAAAACAAAAATTTTCTATCGCATACAAACAAACAAGCCAAGATCTATCTACTAGATTGTAGCAACGAGTCGATGGAATAACTCACCCTCGAAGATTCCAAAGTGTTTAACGAGAGCAGATTCTCGTGGGTGATGTAGTCGTACTCTTTCCGATCTCAAGATCGCGTAGACGATCCTTCCGGCGCCGCGTTCCCGCAGCGCTCCCGCAGTCGGTCACACGTTCGGTACTCGACGAAGACCTTCCTCTCCCTTGTTCCAGCAGGCAGCGGAGGTTGTAGCACTCTCCTCGCGATTCCGGCAGCACAACGGCGTGGTACCGGAGGTAGAGGGGAGATCCCGCAGGGCTTCGCCTTAAGCCGGTGCGAGTATGGTGGAGCTTATGAGAGAGGCTATTAGTGGTCTAGTAATTAGACACACCAATTAGAGGGCTCTAAACCAATTAGAAGGCTCTAAACCGAAACAGCTCTAAACCGGGGTCTAGGTCTAGTTTCTAGTTTAGAGGATAGGAACTTGTGTGTTGGGAGGGGAGCCCTGCCCCTCCCTTTATAGGTGGGAGGGCTGGCGCGCTAGGGGAGGGAGGGAGTCCCTCCCCAACTCGGCCTAGGGCTGGCCGCCGGCTTGGGGACTCCTTCCCCAAGTCGGTCTCCCCTTCTCCTCCTCTTCCCACTTTCCAAAACTGGCAGTTTGACTTTCAAACTAGCCGTTTGACTTTTCCAATTTAGGAATCAAATAAACCCTTTATTTTGGACAGCGAGAACACTTAGTACATGATGCAATCATTCCATCTTGCAATGACACATTCATGCACCCCTTCCCCCCCGGAGTGCCGGACATTCCGGGACCTTCTAGAATGTTCCCGATGAAAACACCGGAACCATTCCCCAACTCCGAAATGGGACTTTCCTTATATGAATCTTATTCTCCGGACCATTCCGGATCACCTCGTGATATCCCGGATCCCATCCGAGACTCCGAACAACATTCGGTCTCTTTCTCATAATACCATAACTACTCAAACAACGTCGAATCCTTAAGTGTGTCTCCCTACGGTTCGTGAATTATGCGGACATGATCGAGACACTTCTCCGAACAATAACCAATAGAGGAATCTGGAAATTCATATGGCTCCCACATATTTCTACGATTACTTTGCGATCGAATGAACCACTTACATACGATACCAATTTCCCTTTGTCTCACGATATGTTACTTATCCGAGGTCATGATCGTCGGTATCTCTGCATACCTAGTTCAACCTCGTTACTGATAAGTACTTTTTTCTCGTTCCCGTGATATGTGATCCCTTGTGACCAAGTCACATGCTTGCAAGCTAATTGGATGACATTTCACCGAGAGGGCCCAGAGAATATCTATCCGTCATGTGGATGGACAAATCCCACTCTTGATCCATGTGTTTCAACCAATACTTTCCGAACACCCAATGCCACTTTTATAGCCACCCTGTTACGGTGTGGTGTTTGATGACATCAAAGCATCCATCCAGTAAAGGCAATATGCATGATCTCATGGTCGAAGGAATTAGGTTACTATGTATCAGAAAGCATATAGCAATTGAACTATTGAAATGACTTGATCTTTATGCTACGCTTGTCTATAGGAGTATGTCCACCATATCATTCTCCTAACGATATGATCTTGTTGTTGATAACATCTCAATGTTCATGACAAAGAAACCACATCATCAATCAACCAACAAGCTAGTGAAGTATAGAGGCCATACTAGGGACTTCAAATTAAGTTTACAAATCACACAAGTATTAATGGTTTCCTTGTTAATACTATTATAGCATGAATGTAAACATTTATCATAAACACAAAGATATATAATAATAACTACATTTATTATTACCTCTAGGGCATATCTCCAACAGTCTCCCACTTGCACTAGAGTCATCTAATCTAGATTACATGGTAATATACCGAACACCCATGGCAGTTTGGTGTTGGTCATGTTTTGCCCTCGGGAGAGGTTTAGTCAACGGATCCGCCACATTCAGATCTGTGTGTACTTTGCAAATCTTTATATCCCCATCCTGGATATGTTCTCGAATAGCGTGGAAACGCAGCTTGATATGCTTCAGCTTCTTGTGTGACCTTGGTTCTTGCGCATTGGCTATGGCGCCCATGTTATCACAGTAGATAGACATTGGGTCCAGCGCACTTGGAACCACACCCAGCTCTGTAATGAACTCTTTCATCCATATCGCTTCTTGTGAAGCCTCCGAAGCAGCCATGTATTCCGATTCAGTTGAAGATCTCGCCACAACGCTTTGCTTTGCACTCCTCCAGCTAACTGCTGCACCATTCAAAATAAATACGTATCCAGATTGTGATTTAGAATCATCCGGATCGGTGTTCCAACTAGCATCGGTGTAACCATTAACAACGAGCTGTTCATCACCTCCATAAGAAAGAACCATATCCTTAGTTCTTCTCAAGTACTTAAGGATGTTTTTGACCGCTGTCCAATGATCCACTCCTGGATCACTTTGATATCTGCTAGTTAAACTAACAGCATATGCGATGTCGGGTCTAGTACATAGCATGGCATACATTAGAGATCCTATGGCTGAGGCATAGGGAGTCTTACTCATCTTTTCTCTATCTTCTGCCGATGTCGGACTTTGAGTTTTACTCAAGGTCATATTGGGCAACATGGGCAAGAACCCTTTCTTGCTATCTTCCATTCCAAACCTCTTTAGAACTTTGTCCAAATATGTACTTTGTGACAATGATATTTGGCGTTTCGATCTATCTCTATAAATCTTTATGCCTAATATGTAAGCTGCTTCGCCAAGATCCTTCATTGAAAAACTATTATTCAAATATTCCTTGACACTATTAAGAAGGTCTACATCATTCCCAATCAACAATATGTCATCCACATACAGTATTAAGAATGCTACAGAGCTCCCACTCACTTTCTTGTAAATACAAGCTTCTCCATAAGTTTGTATAAAACCAAAACTTTTGATTACCTTATCAAAACGTTGATTCCAACTTCGGGATGCTTGCTTCAATCCATAGATGGACCGTTGAAGCTTGCATACCTTGTTAGCATCTTTAGGATCGACAAAACCTTTGGGTTGTATCATATACAACTCTTCATCAATGTCTCCATTGAGGAATGCTGTTTTGACATCCATCTGCCATATCTCATAATCATAATATGCAGCGATTGCTAACATAATCCTCACAGACTTTAGCTTCGCTACCGGTGAGAAAGTCTCATCGTAGTCAACTCCTTGAATTTGTCGAAACCCTTTTGCGACAAGTCGAGCTTTATAGACAGTAACATTACCATCAGCATCTGTTTTCTTCTTGAAAATCCATTTGTTCTCGACAGCCTTCCGGCCATCCGGTAAGTCCACCAAAGTCCATACTTGGTTTTCGTACATGGATCCAATCTCGGATTTCATGGCTTCTTGCCATTTATTGGAATCTGGGCTCATCATCGCTTCCTCATATGTCTCGGGGTTATCGGTGTTGTCCACCAACATGACATTCATAACGGAATCATACCAATCTGGAGTGGTACGAGTTCTCGTTGACCTCCGAGGCTCTGTAGTAACTTCAACCGAAGTTTCATGATCACCATCATTAGCTTCCTCTCTTATTGGTGCAGGCACCACAGGAACTTCTTCCGGTGCTGCGCTACTCGCAATTTCGAGAGAAGGTTCGACAACCTCGTCGAGTTCTACTTTCCTTCCAGTCACTTCTTTCGAGAGAAATTCCTTCTCTAGAAAGGATCCATTCTTAGCAACGAAGATTTTGCCTTCGGATCTATGATAGAAGGTATACCCAACAGTTTCCTTCGGGTATCCTATGAAGACGCATTTTTCCGCTTTGGGTTCAAGCTTGTCCGGCTGTAACTTCTTTACATAGGCTTCGCATCCCCAAACTTTAAGGAACGACAATTTAGGTTTCTTCCCAAACCATAATTCATACGGTGTCGTTTCAACGGATTTAGACGGTGCCCTATTTAAAGTGAATGCGGCTGTTTCTAATGCATAACCCCAAAATGATAGTGGCAAATCTGTAAGTGACATCATAGAACGAACCATATCTAAGAGAGTTCGATTACGACGTTCAGACACACCATTACGCTGTGGTGTTCCCGGCGGTGTCAACTGCGAAAGTATTCCACATTTCTTCAAATGCTCGCCAAACTCGTAACTTAGATATTCACCTCCACGATCAGAACGTAGAAATTTAATCTTCTTGTTACGTTGATTCTCTACCTCACTTTGAAACTCCTTAAACTTCTCGAAAGTTTCGGACTTATGTTTCATGAAATAGATATACCCATATCTACTCAAGTCATCCGTGAAGGTAAGAACATAACGATAACCACTGCGCGATGCTACACTCATTGGACCACACACATCGGTATGTATGATTTCCAATAAGTCCGTAGCTCGCTCCATTATACCAGAAAATGGAGTCTTAGTCATTTTTCCCATCAGACATGCTTCGCATCTTTCAAGTGATTCAAAATCAAGTGATTCAAGAAGTCCATCGGAATGGAGTTTCTTCATACGTTTCACTCCAATGTGACCAAGACGACAGTGCCACATATAGGTCAAATTATCGCTTGATTTCAAACGTTTAGCCTCAATGTTATTAATATGTGTATTTCTACTATCGAGATTCAATATGAATAGACCATCTATCAAAGGTGCATGTGCATAAAACATATTACTCATATAAATCGAACAACCATTATTCTCGGATTTAAACAAGTAACCGTCTCGCAATAAACAAGATCCCGATATAATGTTCATGCTCAACGCAGGCACCAAATAACAATTATTTAAGTATAAAACTAATCCCGATGGTAGATGAAGAGGTAGTGTGCCGACCGCGATCACATCAACCTTTGATCCGTTTCCCACGCGCATCGTCACCTCGTTCTTCACTAGCTTCTGTTTATTCTGCAGCTCCTGTTTCGAGTTACAAATATGAGCAACCGAACCAGTATCAAATACCCAGGCACTACTACGAGTACTAGTGAGATACACATCAATAACATGTATATCAGATATACCTTTCTTCTTGATGTTGCCGTTCTTCAAATCCGCCAAGTACCTTGGGCAATTCCGCTTCCAGTGACCTTCTCCCTTGCAGTAAAAGCACTCAGTATCAGGCTTGGGTCCAGCCTTGGTCCTCTTCGTCGGCGTGGTAACTTTCTTACCACCCTTCTTGAAGTGTCCCTTCTGCTTAGACTTGCCTTTCTTGAATTTGGTGGTCTTATTGACCATCAACACTTGGTGCTCTTTCTTGATCTCCACTTCTGCAGATTTTAACATAGCAAATAGTTCTGGCAACTCTTTGTTCATGTTCTGCATGTTGTAGTTCATCACAAAGTTCTTGTAACTTGGTGGTAGTGATTGGAGGATGCGGTAAACTCCCAAAGTATTAGGAATCACTATACCCAAACTTTGAAGTTTATTTGCGTGCCCAGACATTTTAAGCACATGCTCACTGACGGAGCTACCCTCTTCCATCTTGCAGTTAAAGAACTTTTCAGAAGCTTCATAACTTTCAATTGCCGCATGAGTCTCAAAGATTAATTTGAGATCCTCGACAATATCATATGGATCTGACTCTTCAAACCTTTTCTGAAGCTCCGATTCTAAACCATACAAGATAGCACACTGAACTATGGAGTACTGATTCTTCCGAGCGAGGTAAACATTCTTTACTTCATCGGTAGCATCAGCTGCAGGTGGGTCACCTAGCGGTGCATCCAGCACATAGGTCAAATTACCAGCTGTGAGGACAATCCTCAAATTGCGGAACCAATCCGCGAAGTTGCTTCCATTGTTTTTCAACTTTTCTTTCTCTAGGAACGCATTAAAATTGATGGTAGGGGCTGCCATTGATCTACAACATATTTGCAATAGTTTAGACTAAGTTTATGACAAATTGAGTTCAAATTAATTAATGAAATTAAACTAGGTGAACTCCCACTCAAAACAACATCCCTCACATTGTTTTAGTGATCACACGAACCAAATCCACTACATCAACACCGATCATCACGAGAGCTGATATAGTTTTAATGGCGAACAATCATCATGTTCATCATATCTACTATATGATTCATGCTTTGCCTTTCGGCGATCCGTGTTCCTGAGGCCATGTCTGTACATGCTAGGCTCGTCAAGATCAAACCTTAGCTTCCGCATAAGCAAATCTGGCTTGCTTACGTTGTAGTCACCCGCGGAATCAAAGACACCCGATCATCACGTGGTGCTTCGAAGCAGCAAGCTTTGGCAACGGTGCATACTAAGGGTGAACACTTTTAGAACTTGAAATTTATGTGCATGAGGGATCATCTTATAATGCTACCGTCGTCTACTAAGCAATACAAGATGCATAAAGGATTAACATCACATGCAATTCATAATATGTGATATGATATGGCCTTTCTTCTTTGTGCTTCCGATCTCCATCTTCAAGCACGAACATGATCTCCATTATCACCGGCATAGCATCAAGGTCAATGACGCTTCTTCATGGTTGTCGTCCGCCAACTTCAACTATTACAACTATTTTGAATAGACACGCAGGCCTTAACAGAAATTAAAGACAACCATATGGCTCCTGCCGGTTGCCAACTTACAATAAAGAACATTGCATACATCAAATATAATCACAATCATGGCCATATCACATCACTGCACACCCCTGCAAAACAAAGTTAGACGCTTCTACTTTCTTTGCATATTTTACGTGGTTTGGGGCTTTCCATAAGTGTCGTTCTAACCTACGAACAAGAACCACAACATTGATACTAGCATTGTTGATTACCCGTTGTAAATTGGATCTTTACTATGCTAGGAGAAACAGGCACCCGCAAAGCCACTTATGCAATACAAGTTGCATGTTAAGCGTGGAGCAAGTCTCATGAACGATGTCATGTAAGGTTAGCCCGGGCCGCTTCATCCCAACATACCGCAAGATGCAAAGTACACAAAAAGCAATCTACAATAAAAGCATCAACGCCCACAATGACCATTGTGTTCTACTCGTGCAACAGATCTACATATAGACACGGCTCTGATACCACTGTAGGGGTTCGTAGCATGGAAAACAAAAATTTTCTATCGCATACAAACAAACAAGCCAAGATCTATCTACTAGATTGTAGCAACGAGTCGATGGAATAACTCACCCTCGAAGATTCCAAAGTGTTTAACGAGAGCAGATTCTCGTGGGTGATGTAGTCGTACTCTTTCCGATCTCAAGATCGCGTAGACGATCCTTCCGGCGCCGCGTTCCCGCAGCGCTCCCGCAGTCGGTCACACGTTCGGTACTCGACGAAGACCTTCCTCTCCCTTGTTCCAGCAGGCAGCGGAGGTTGTAGCACTCTCCTCGCGATTCCGGCAGCACAACGGCGTGGTACCGGAGGTAGAGGGGAGATCCCGCAGGGCTTCGCCTTAAGCCGGTGCGAGTATGGTGGAGCTTATGAGAGAGGCTATTAGTGGTCTAGTAATTAGACACACCAATTAGAGGGCTCTAAACCAATTAGAAGGCTCTAAACCGAAACAGCTCTAAACCGGGGTCTAGGTCTAGTTTCTAGTTTAGAGGATAGGAACTTGTGTGTTGGGAGGGGAGCCCTGCCCCTCCCTTTATAGGTGGGAGGGCTGGCGCGCTAGGGGAGGGAGGGAGTCCCTCCCCAACTCGGCCTAGGGCTGGCCGCCGGCTTGGGGACTCCTTCCCCAAGTCGGTCTCCCCTTCTCCTCCTCTTCCCACTTTCCAAAACTGGCAGTTTGACTTTCAAACTAGCCGTTTGACTTTTCCAATTTAGGAATCAAATAAACCCTTTATTTTGGACAGCGAGAACACTTAGTACATGATGCAATCATTCCATCTTGCAATGACACATTCATGCACCCCTTCCCCCCCGGAGTGCCGGACATTCCGGGACCTTCTAGAATGTTCCCGATGAAAACACCGGAACCATTCCCCAACTCCGAAATGGGACTTTCCTTATATGAATCTTATTCTCCGGACCATTCCGGATCACCTCGTGATATCCCGGATCCCATCCGAGACTCCGAACAACATTCGGTCTCTTTCTCATAATACCATAACTACTCAAACAACGTCGAATCCTTAAGTGTGTCTCCCTACGGTTCGTGAATTATGCGGACATGATCGAGACACTTCTCCGAACAATAACCAATAGAGGAATCTGGAAATTCATATGGCTCCCACATATTTCTACGATTACTTTGCGATCGAATGAACCACTTACATACGATACCAATTTCCCTTTGTCTCACGATATGTTACTTATCCGAGGTCATGATCGTCGGTATCTCTGCATACCTAGTTCAACCTCGTTACTGATAAGTACTTTTTTCTCGTTCCCGTGATATGTGATCCCTTGTGACCAAGTCACATGCTTGCAAGCTAATTGGATGACATTTCACCGAGAGGGCCCAGAGAATATCTATCCGTCATGTGGATGGACAAATCCCACTCTTGATCCATGTGTTTCAACCAATACTTTCCGAACACCCAATGCCACTTTTATAGCCACCCTGTTACGGTGTGGTGTTTGATGACATCAAAGCATCCATCCAGTAAAGGCAATATGCATGATCTCATGGTCGAAGGAATTAGGTTACTATGTATCAGAAAGCATATAGCAATTGAACTATTGAAATGACTTGATCTTTATGCTACGCTTGTCTATAGGAGTATGTCCACCATATCATTCTCCTAACGATATGATCTTGTTGTTGATAACATCTCAATGTTCATGACAAAGAAACCACATCATCAATCAACCAACAAGCTAGTGAAGTATAGAGGCCATACTAGGGACTTCAAATTAAGTTTACAAATCACACAAGTATTAATGGTTTCCTTGTTAATACTATTATAGCATGAATGTAAACATTTATCATAAACACAAAGATATATAATAATAACTACATTTATTATTACCTCTAGGGCATATCTCCAACAGGAATTCCTTCCCGGAGAGGGGAGATCGTCGCCATCAACACCACCATCAAGCTAGACTTCATCGGGATCATCATCATCATCACCACCATCATCACCATCAGCACCCTCATCACCATCTCCATATTGCTATAACAATTGCGTCGAATCTTGCATTAGTTCATAGGGGAAACTTTCCCGGTGTTGATTACTCTTTGTAGTTGATGCTATTGAGTGAACCATTGAATTATTGTTTATGTTCAGATTGTTATACATCATTATTCCATCTCTGATTATGATCCATATGATGTCTTATGAGTAGTTTGTTTTGTTCTTGAGGACATGGGAGAAGTCTTGTTGTTAGTAGTGGAGTTGCGTTGAGAAAGATTCAATAGATTGTTATTTAAATTGTGGTGTACTTCTTCTAGTGGTGTCATGTGAACGTCGACTACATGACACTTCACCTATATGGGCCTAGGGGAATGCATTGTGTATTTGGCTACTAATCGTAGGGGTTGCCGGAGTGACAGAAACCTAAACCTCCGTTAGGAAACCATTGCACAAGGGACGTAAGGGTCTTAGAGTTTAAAGTTGTGGTTAGGTTTCTACCTTAAATACTTTCTTGTACTTACGGATGTTTGCAAGGGGTTTAGTCACAAGTATGTATTAGTCTTGGATGGGGCGGTACATTAGCACAGGTTCACCCACACTACACTTAGCAAGCTAGAGAAGATTAATCAGCTATATGAAGCGAAAGCACTTGACAGTCTTCCCATGTGTCCTCGAGAATGTTTGGTCATCTTAAGTAATACAACCGGCTTGTCCTTTGCTACATAAAGGATTGGGCCACTTGCTGCGTTTATTCCTACTGTCTTTTATTTACTCATACTTTGTTTACTTGCTTTATCGAAAACCCCTAAAAATCCGTTTGTTAAGTATTTGTAGAGAATTCCTGATCCATACCACTTGCCAGCATCTTCTGCTCCTCGTTGGGTTTGACACTCTTACTTATCGAAAATACTGAGATATACCCCCTATACTTGTGGGTCATCAAGACTATTTTCTGGCACCGTTGCTGGGGAGTGAAGCGCTATTGGAGAGTAAACTGGTAAAGGAAACTTCTACTATGAGTATTGTTTACTTCTGCTAGTTGCTTTATTTTCGTTATGGATAATTCACTGAGTTTCTTATTTGGTAATGCTACTACCACTGCTAAGGTAGTAGATAAGCCACCACCTGCTGAGAATGATGTTTTCAAAATACCTACAAGAATTATTGATCGTGTTATGGATAACTACTATGTTGGGGATGGAACTTTCCATCCTGTGATCATTTACTATTTATACACGAATTATGCGGGTTGTTCAAGTGTGCAGGTATTACTACAGATCAAGTTAAGAAGAAGTTATTCTCATTATCGCTGAAAGGAAGAGCTGAGGACTGGTATAAGCTGCTGAAGAATGGTCAAGCTCTGGAATGGGAGGAAATAGTGCCTCTCTTTTATTCAAAGTTTTATCCTCCTAGTGAGATTCATAAAGATCGGAATCAAATATACAACTTTTGGCCTCTTGATGGAGAGAGTACAACTCAAGCTTGGGGGAGATTGAAGTTACTAATGCTCAAATGTCCCATTCATGAGCTCCCCAACAATATTATCATCAACAACTTTTATGCAAGGCTCCCTCTACATGATAAGGATTTATTGGATGCTTCTTGTGCTGGATCATTCACTCGCATGGAAGAAGAAGCTAAATGGGATCTTCTGGACCGTATTCAAGACAATGCTGAAGCTTGGGAGAATGACAAAGTTAGAAAGTCAGGTATAAATTATGATTATGAATGCATTGAATCTTTTATGGAAACTGATGACTTTCAAAATATTAAAAATGCTTATGGTCTAGACTCTCAAGCTATTGCTTCTTATTTTAAGGCTTTTGCTTCCTACATTGAAGTGCCTAAAAATAAGTTGAATAAGTATCATGAACCTTATAAAGATATTGCTAAGAGTGTTCCTGCAAGAAATACTGAAGTTTATACTGCTAATCATGTTTTACCTGAACCTTATATTGAGAAAATGCGTTTTCCAGTTAAGGTAAATGAACATTCTATGATAACTAGTATGGTTAATGAAAGTACAAATAAAGCTATTGAACCTGATGAACAAATGGTTGATGAACCTATAATAGCAAGTGTGAAAGACTTTGTCACTAAATATGAAAAAGGGGGACACACTATCCTTTGCAAGGATACCTCTAATATTGTTTCACATAGTAGTGTTATGAGAGTTAGTATTCCTGTGTTTTCTGTTAGAATAAGTGATCATTGCTATGATGGTCCTTGTGATAGCTATATTGTTAAGTTTATGCATGATACTGAAAGCTACTATGAGAGAGGGGAAAGTGTTCTTATGTATCTCAATAATATCAAGTTTCCTCGTTTTATGCTGAAAGTTTTTATGTTGCACTTCTTTTGCCCTCTTATGCAAGTTGCTTCTGGTTTTAAAAACTTGTTTGTTTACAAAATTCCCTTGCATAGGAAGTGGGTTAGACTTAAATGTGTGTGTGTTTTTTGCTTCTTAATGCTCTTTTTCACTTCAATTCATATCCCTATGAGAGCTTCTTCAAATTATCATGCTCATCTTAATGGCTATAAAGAAAGAGCTTTATGGGAGACAACCCAATTTGTTTTTGCTTTTAGTTTGTTTTTGTTTCTTTGAGTCTTGGAAGTTATTACTTTGGTAATAACCGGTCCTTATCCGTTTTGTTTGGTTTTTGTGTCAAGATCAACCTCTAATGAGAGAGAAGTAAGATTTGGGGAAGTTGCTGTCCCGAAACAGATTTTTGTGCTTCACCGTAAAAATTCGTGAGAGATCTCTGTATGTCGGATTGAGCTGTAATTTTTTGTGCTTCTGCCCCAGGTTGTTATTTAACTTTCGTTAGTTTTGCACTTTTTGATTTGAGCAACATAAGATTTTCGAAAAAAAATGATCTTTACCTGCTGGTCTGTTTTGACAGATTTAGCCACTCTTGCATCTGCTTCTTTATTCGATTTCCTTTTTGAATTATTTTTGGGTTTTCGGAAGGAGTTGCTACAGTAGCCTATGTTTTGATGGTTTTCAATTGAAGTTGGACTCACAAGGTTATATCACTTCACTTATACTAATGTTTCTAATAAGAACTGTGTGAAGTTTTGCGTGAAAGAAATTTCCAGGAAGTGGAGATAATGGTGTAATAAGAAAAAGAAGGGTTTTATGACTCAAGTAATAAGTATATGAAGATGAATATATTGATGTTATTCAAGTGATGACTCCGGAATAATCTACTATATACCAAATTCAGAGACCTGCAGAGTCCGTTTCCAAATAGGTAACAGTTCTGGTAAGAAAAGTTCCGCGAAAATACAATCCAACTATATTTTTGCAGTTTTCAGTCAATAAGGAAAGCTACGAAGAGAAAAAGGGACGGAAAAGGAGCCAGGGTGTCTCACACCACCCTGTGGCGCGGGCCCACCCCTGGCCGCGCCACCAGGTGGTGAGTCCACCCCGGACTCCGCCTCCGACTCGTTTTCTCCCAGTACCTTCCTTTTGATGTGAAACTTCGTAATATATAACCCCCCGGATCTTCCGAGGTTCGTATATCGTGTTTTTGTCATGCTTTTGTTTCGATCTGTTTCTACCAGGTAGAATCCCAGATTTTGAGCCACAATGTCTTCCTCTTGTTCATCCAAGGGAGATTCCTTAGAAGATATCATCAACCCATACATGAGAGAATTGAAGATTCATCCCAAGGAGTTGTTGCTCGAAGGTGGGGAAGTCCGGATTAAAGAGGTTCAATGCCCTAAAGGTGAAGGAATTCTGGAGGATAGGATTGAATCATTGGAATAAGAAGTCTTTAGGTACAAGAAGATGGCGGAGCGTGAAGTGGATATCATCCATAAGATTTGTTCCGAACTCATCACCGAGCACCAGAAGGAGACTACTGAACTCAAAAACGAAGTCCTCTCACTCCGCCAAACAACCAACGAACTGCAAGCACAGTTCTATGATGTTCAAAATCAAAACTGTGAGTATGAGGCTAGATTTAAACGCATAAGTGCTGCTGCAAGTTTCAGGATGTTGGAAACCATAATGTCCTTTGTTGATGGGAAGCCTTTACCCTGGAAGATGGACGAAGATGAGAAGATACCACCACCACCTAAGGAGTAATTCATCATCAGGTTTGGCATCCCCTTGGTTTGTTCCAAGCTTGGGGGAGTGCCGCGGTATCACATCACTATCTTCTATCTTTTTACCTTATTAGTAGAGTCATATCATGAATAGAGGAGTTATTATGTAGTATGGTTTGCATTATGGAAGTGTCCCCTCTCTCGTTAGATATGTATACCTTGGTGTGAGTTTCCGTTATGGAATATTAATGAGAAGTTCTATCATTCACTCTTTTGCATAGGTTATATTAGTTTTCAATTCGTGGTTATATGATTGATCTTGTTGTTAGTATTGGTATCACTTTGGGATCATTGAGTTAATTTAGTTGGTTTTGGCAAACCTGGCTCGGTCAGTAGCAACACGTTTTGAGAGTTGAAAAGAAAAAGATAGTAGTACTCTAAAGAGAAATATTTCATCGTATTTCTTTCTTGATTTGCTCATAAGTCTAGTATTCTCTAGTTAAGATCTTTTGTGTTTCCAAGGAAGATTGCATGTTTGTCTTTATCATTTGTATGCTTGGTTGTTTCCTTCAACTCTTGTACTTTCTACCTAGCCTTGCTAGCCAAAAACCTGTACTGAGAGGGAATTCTTCTCGTGCATCCACCTCCTTAAAACCAAAACCTTTGCCATTTGTGTCCATCATACCTACCTAGTAGCATTATTGCTATTCCAAGTAAATTCTTGTTTTATCTACCTCCCAAATTAAACTTGTTATGTGAAAGTTAGTGATTAAAGCTCTCACGAACTTGATGGCACACTTTACTTTCTTGCATTTAATAAACTTGAACCATTGTGCTCACTTATGTTGCGTATATGCTTGCGCTTTGTAAGTTGTGAATTAGCAGAACCATGCTGTCATGGGGAACGCTTTCAACATTGCACTGGTACTTTGTACCAAGTTGATATCATGTTCTTTTGTCTATGGATGTCGTCACTGTGAAATGAAAGGGGAGCTTGTAAGTCCATGGAGTTATGCATATGTGTTAGAGAAACGCCTGGGCCGCTGGTCTAATCCATGCTGACATGGTGGAAACCTGCAGCGTAACCATAACGAGTATCTATGAAGCATTCTTCTTATAAAAAAGAGATAGAGATTGAGAAAAAGAGAAAAGAAAAAAAAAGATATTATGAAAAGAGGAAAGAGAGAAAAAAGCACCATATTCCCATTGACGAGGGTTTAACTCATCAATGCCCATTGTTATGGACTTGGGTTTTGGAGAAGGAGGGAGCGCTGGAGACATCTATCGATTAGCAAACAAGCACACAGGGGACAAAGGATTTACCCAGGTTTAGGCCTCGTAGAGGTCCCTACTCCTACTTGTCTGCTCGTGGAATTATCGAAGGAGTCAAAAGTTACAATGGTGCGCAGATGCAATCTGGCGAGGGTTGTGGAAACTAGGGTTGCGTGTGTGTCCTCCTCGCCGCCCCCTCCTAGCCTTTATATAGATAGGCTAGGACTCGGGTAGTAGGTCGAATTAGTTACAAGTTAGGGTTTTCCCCTTTAAACTTTCTATCTTTAGCTTCTTCTTGTTCTTCAAGCAATCGAGAGTCCGCAAGTCACTCGAGTCCTTTCATCCGGGCCTTGGAGACACCATGGGCTTGTACGTATTTGGACCGTATATACCAAGCTCGAGTACCTGTAGGGTATACCCATGTCAGTAGCCCCCGAGTGTCCAGTAGAATCGTAGATTCGACTGGGGACTTTTGAAGTCTTCGAGTGCTTGATTGAGTACATTTCGACTGCTTTTATTTGTGCCATAGGGATTGTTGATATACGTGCTTGATATAACCGAAGTACCCGTATCAGTTAACCACCTTAGGGTGAAACAACGCAATCTACTCGAACTCGAGTCCTCGGACTCGAATCCGGAAAAGTGCTGGCGTAATTCGACTCAGGCCGCGGAGGTCTTATGGGAGTCGCATTCCAGTTATACGGGTGTCAACACTCGACGCGTCCGTCAAGGCATGTTCATCGTGTCTATAGGCACGGATATATTTCTGGTAGTGCGCAGCTAAATGCGTTGCCAGGCCTTATTCAGGTCTTACCTTCACGCTATAAGCGCGGCATCTGAATTTTATCATCGCGGAGACGATTCGGGCGACCTAGGAGACGTAATCTCTTTGTAGGGAAAAAATATGAGGCGGTGTCGCCATTAGCTGCGAGTACGGTGTCGCCATGACCAGCGCTCCGTATGGGAGTAGCCCCCGAGTGCCTGGTTGAGTCGAAGACTTAGGCAGGGACTAAATAACGTTTGCGACTACCGTCGTCTTTTGGTTGCTTGTTTTAGTCAAAATTTTCCAGCGCTCCCTATGGGAGTAACCCATGTCCACAGTCGAATTGTATTTTCGAATGGTTTGGGTTTGCTTTTGATTGTCCTTGTTCCTGCAAAAAGAAAAGAAAATCGTAGGGTGCACGACCAGCGCTCCCTATGGGAGTAGCCCCCGAGTGCTTGGTGGAGTCGAAGACTCCAGCAAGGACTAAAGTAGTCGAATTTTTCCACTATGTAGCTTTGATGACGTCAGTGCTGATGCTTTTATGACCTCAGTTGCCCGCGTGAGCGAGTTTGACGAGACGTGACGAGCGGTGGGTCCCACTTCCCGAATTTGATTTGACTGGGCGTGCGTAATCTTTATTTTAACTATGCCTCCTCGATTTCCGCGCGCAATGGGAGTAGTGGAGGGACGGTTCGCGCTTCCCCTTCTCCACGTGTCCAACACGATGTGCGCCACGCGTCCAGTAGGGTTTTTCTGAGCCGTTGGATTGCATCTTCTAGGGGTTAAGTAGCGATGCTACGGCGGTAATTTCCCATCTGCGCTCTTTCCTCCTTGCTACCATCGCCATTGCTGCTGCTCTTCTGCTTTTTCTTGCGCTCGTTTCCTCCACAACGCTGGACCACCTCCGCTCGTTTCCGAGCTACTTTCTGCGCTCGCATCGTCACCGTTCCATGGGGAAGAAGAAAGGAGGCGTTGTTGCTGATTCCGCGGCCACCGTCCCCGCGACAAAGAAGAAGGGTGGCTCCGCTGCTGCGGGCACCAGCACCGCCGCTGGCGGGAAGAAGAAGGTCGCGGGCACCCGCGTGACAAATGGTGCGTGGCACCCTTCCATCATCAAGGCGTCGGATCTCCGTCTTCTTCGCCAAGACGGAGTTATCTCCACAGCAGTCGCCGATGCGCGCGTCCCTAGCGGTGAGACCATTCCTTCTCCTCCTGCTGGTTTTCGAGTGATGTTTCTTGCATTCGTCATTCGCGGTCTTTCCTTGCCTCTCCACCCCTTTCTTAGGGGTCTTCTTTGTTTCTACGGGCTCCAGCTCCATCAGCTGTCCCCAAATTCGATCCTCCACATCACTTGCTTCATCACTCTTTGCGAGTGCTGGCTCGAAATCGAGCCACACTTTGGTCTTTTCAAGCGCATATTTAAATTGAAGTGTCAGTCTGCATCTGGCTCTTTAGTTTATGACGTAGGTGGTTGCGGAATCCATGTCAACCCATCTGCCACCTACTTCGACATCAAGCTCACCAAGTCCGTCCAGGGATGGAGGGACAAATGGTTCTATGTCCGTGATCAGAAGTCCAAAGATGAGCACTTTGGACTCGCGCCCTTCGATCCCGCGACTCCCTGCAAGAAGATGCGTTTCTGGAAGAACGTAGTTATGCCTGGCGAACTCGCGGAGACAGATGTGTTGTATCAACGCGTCTGCGACCTCGAGAGTCGCATAGGCGTAGAAGAGGGAGGTTGCGCCCTTATCCGAACCTGGCTGCGTCGTCGCGTCCAACCCCTTCAAGCCAGAGTTCATCCCATGTTTCAATGGGCTGGCGCTGATGATGCCACTCGCGTGTCTGCCGATGGCATGTCCGCGAGTGAGGTGGATAAGCGGGTTTGACTGGTCACGAAGTACACTGGCAAGGATGTGCTTCCGAGTGAGCCAGTTGTTCCTCCTTTTGATGCTTCGGATCCTCCTCCTGAGGTTCAGTTGTGCTACGTAGTAGCTTATTTTCTTGATTGTTTTTATGTTGCTTACTTGTTCTTTTTGCTGATCTTCGTTGTCTGTATGCAGGATTGGGCGGTCTCGCCTTGTATGCCCCCTCTCCCTGAGGGGATTATTCCTCGCAAAGCTTTGGAAGAGGACGAGTCTGAGTCGACTGTCCCTTCTGATGTGGAAGAGGAAGCCCCCGAGTCCGAGAGCCCGGATACTCGCAAGCGTTCGCGCAGCAAGGATTCCGACGCATCGTCTCCTTCGACTCCAGAAGGCACGAGAAGATGCGATTGCCTAAGGAGTCTTCGTCGGATTCGGTGGAGGCCACGTTTGATTTTCACAAGTTTGACTGGTAAGTTTTTGAGTTTATTTGTTCTTCTCTGTTTTCTTCTTGTTGGCTTTGCCCTGGAGTTTGCCCTTTCTCAATGTGGATTTTGTCTTGTAGTCAAGAGGCGTCGTCATCTTCTGGCGACGTCGAGTTTTTGAAGGAATCGGGAGTCGCGACGTCAAGGGCCAAGGAAGAGGTCGAGCGTGCTCCTTCCCCTCCGGTGGCGGCCCACTCCAGGCACAATTCTTCGAGCTCTCCTCACATAGGGGAGCATCGAATGGTTGCTCGGATGACGGTACAACAAACCTCTTCGGAGCCATTGGAGGATCATGTAAGTATATCTTTCCTTCTTTTTAGTGTGGCAGTCGACGTTATCCGTTGCTTTCACTGATTCCTTGTTTGTGCGACAGCTCCTTGTAAAGGAAGCCGCGCAAGTGGCAGAGCAGGTGATGGCGATGGGTCGCCAGCATGCAATGCTGGAGACGCGTCACCGCTTGGTCGAAAGTGAGTGTTCTACACTTATTCTTTTTCGTCTTCTCCTTTTTTGGTATAGTCGACTGATAGTCAACTTTTGATTGCCGTGTAGCTGAACATAACGCTTTACTGTGCAATGTCGCCACCTTGGAGAAAATGCTTACCGCGGCTGTGAAGGGTCGCGACGAGGCACTCGCAGCTCGTGACGAGGCACAGAAGCTTGAAGAGGATCTGCGTGCCTCCTTTGCGGCCAGGGAGAAGTTGTTCGAAGAACAACTGTTCTCAGTCGCCAAGGCTCTCTCAGGTACCTTTTACTTGTGGATATTGTTGTCCTTCTCTACCCTTAGTGTTTTTTGCTGGTAGCGCTGGAGTTTTTGATCCATGCATGGGTTCATGTGCAGATGCTGGCGATCTGAGCTTTGACCCGCAGGCCCTTCGTTGCGACGATGCTCTGGCAGGCGCGGTGTCTGCAGTCGAGGAACGTAGCGCCGCTGTCCAAGATACACTTTCCAAGGCCAAGGTCGCCCTCAGTCGCCTCCGGGAAGAGTTGATGCCGAAGGCTGAGCTGATCGATAACATGGACGAGCTAGTGGAGTCATTCGCCGGTGGTGTGCCTTCCGCCTACAAGAACTCCCTCCGCGCGGCTGGCGCGTCCATGACACTCGCGATGGTGCAGGCCCACACAGCTGATATCGATCCTTCCGCGGTGTCGAAGGCGATGCCTGTTGGCGCGGATGGTCAGCAGGTAGTCTTCGCTCCTTTTGCGACTGCCTGTGCTACATATGGCCATCACTTGATAAATACTGTTGCGAAGTACTCGGAGGAGCTCCAACGTGCTAAGAAGGCGGCGAAAGCCTCGGCCTCAGGGGCCGACGGAAAGTCAGTGGCGTCTGACACTGCCACGGACTTGATGAAGCCCCCGAAGCCGTCAAAGTCGAAGAAGCCAACTGCTCCGTAGTTATCTTTTGTAATAGTTGATTGATTGTTCTTTTGGTTTAAGAACATGCCTGCTGGCGAGTGTGTCTGTGAATATTCGATTCTGAATGCATCTGTTCCCTTTGCCTTTGTGTTAATTTGGTCGCCTTATTTGCCTCTGTCTTGACTTGTGGTAGGGTACATCAAGTGATCCCATGGGGGGAACCCAGGACTCGCCATCTCTTGATGATACAGTGGCACCACCGTGCTCCAGGGTAGAGGAGTTATCCTTGCTTTCACGACTTTGTGATCGCGTGAAGCAGCTGGAGCGTGAGTTGCCCATGATCCGCGGTAGCGCAGACGTGTGGAAGTCGAAGGCGGAAAAAGCCGCCGCCCGCGAGCAATATCTTCTTGGCGAGGTGACGTAGCTGGGTGACCAGTTTAAGTGTTAGTTTGCTTATTCTCATCTTTTCCTTTGTAGTTACTCGCAGCGATACGTTGTACTCATGCTATTGATGCTGCTTCGTGTAGTTGTTAGCGCACGCCATCCGCAGGAGGAGAATGATAGAATTGCCATTCGCCTTCATGATCTCACCCAGGAGCAACTTCAAGAGAGTGGATACTTCTGGGTAGATCATGATCGTGCGATTGCGTTGGCGACCCTGCAGGATCGCGCATCGCGAGTGCTGCTCTTCCTGAAGAAGTCGCAGTCGTGCTTGAAGAACATTTATAGGGTGATGTTCCCGCTAGACGACACTCCATCAAGCCTGTTGGATCTCCTTGCAAAATTTCAAGATCTGTCCGCGGTTCGCGAGTGCGTGAGGCAGCAATTGGTGGCTGGTGCCAAGGCTGCCCTCTCAATGGTGCGATTGCACAGGCCTGACGTGGATATTGTCGCCATTGCCTCTAGGCTGCCAGCGCCACCAGCAAGATCTGCCTGGAATATGGTACCACACTATCAGGCGGTGGACCGTCCAGCAGAGGAGATCGTCGACTTCTTCGAGGAACAAACCAACGTTCTTCTGTTGCAAGAGTAGCCAAATTTGTATCCTGCACATAAGTGTACTTGTGTTGTAAAGTTCGTATAGATGTTGTAAATTTATTGTCGAATGTGTATAAAGAGCTTTGTGAGTGTGAGGTGCGTTGCACTATGCGAGTCCTTTTCGTTAGCCTGGCCATCTTTTATCGCACTCCCTTGTCAACCTGTCAGGTGCGTTGCAGCTGGGTTGAGTTTGTGTTAAGGGGTTCGATTGATGTGCCAGCTACTCAGGATATCGCGTTTGTGGTTCGAAGAACAGATGTATGTAGGGTGGCGCAGCCCCCGAGTATAAAAATTGACAAAGTAAAGGAGAACACCGACTTTTGGGGCACTTAGCTTTTATTTATTCGAAGAACAGTGTGAGGTATAATGTGCGGCTAAGTAGCCTTGGCTGAGTAGCCTTATTTGCGATGTAAAAGTAAAAAACGACTAGGGGTAGAAGCGTCGCAGTTGTGCGATGTTCCAAGGGTTGGAGTATGCGACTCCTGTCTCTAAATCTTGAAGGCGATAGGCGCCACCTAGGATTACTTCTGTAATCACGTATGGTCCTTCCCACGGGGACTCGAGCTTGAGATGCCCCTGCTGCTTCAGTCGCGGGATCAGGTCACCTTCGACGAAGGATCTAGGGCGAAGCCTTCTACTGTGGTAGTTGCACAGGTTCTGCTGGTAGATCGTGGATCTTTCTGTGGCGATTTCTCTTGCTTCGTCAAGGAGGTCGATGGAGTCTTCGAGTGCAAGGGATGACTCTTGTTCGCTGTAAGCGACCACGCGCGGCGCCTTGTACCGTACTTCGGCGGTAGTACTGCTTCTTCTCCATGCACCATAAAGAATGGCGTGTAGCCCGTGGCGCTGTTTGGAGTTGTACGTAGGCTCCAGAGTATGGATTGCAGCTCATCTGGCCAGCAACCCGCGGCTTGTTCGAGTGGTCGGAGGAGTCGCTTCTTGATGCCGCTGCGGACGATCCCGTTTGCTTTTTCCACCTGACCACTGGTCCGTGGATGCGCTACTGCGGCTTAGCTGATGTTGATCCTCTGGTTCTCGCAGAATTCTTGGAACTCCTTGGATGTGAAGTTCGTCCCATTGTCGGTGATGATGTTGTGCGGCACGCCGAAGTGGTAGATGATGGACTCGAAGAACTTGACTGCGCTCTGCCCTTATTGGTTGGTCACCGGCATGACCTGGATCCACTTGGTGAATTTGTCGACTGCAACCAAGAGGTAGACGTAGCCTCCGCGCGAGGACCTTGGAAGCTTGCCAACCATGTCGAGCCCCCACTGTGCGAAGGGTCAGGCCAATGGAATAGGCCATAGCTCTGCGCCTGGTGCGTGTGGCTTGTCCGTGAATCGCTGGCAAGCATTGCATTTTTGGACTATGTCCTTGGCGTCGCGCATGGCCGTGGGCCAGTAAAATCTAGCTCGTAGAGCTTTAGCAACAAGGGCTCGACTGCCGACGTGGTGCCCGCAGGTCCCTTCATGGATGTCGAGGAGAACTGCTCTTCCATCGGCCATGGAGACGCATCGTTGTAGCACTCCTATGATGCTGCGTTTATACAGTTCGCCGTTGATAACGGAGAATGCCTTGGAGCGTCGCGCGATGTGCCGTGCATCTGTCGGGTCATCCGGTAGTCTCTTGCTGAGGAGGTACGTAATGTACGGCTGTGTCCAAGATTGCTCGATCATCATGACGCTCATTGGTCCCTCGAGTCCTGTGTCCAGCTCCAAGTCCTCGAGTGCCATTCGCTCATTGGGTGGCGTAGCCCCCGAGTCTGTTGCTGCGCTTGTTTTCTTCTCTGTGGCCTTTGGCTTGATGGAGCGTTCGCATATGCACTCGAGAAATACCCCAAGCGGTATGGGGGCGCAGGTAGAGCTATGTTGGCGAGTGCGTCCGCCTCCTCGTTGCTTTCGCGACCTACGTGTCGCAACTCGCAACCATCAAAGTCTCATTCGAGTGTATCGTAGAGGTCGCGGTACGCGATCATGTTGTCGTTCAGTGCGTCGTACTCGTGCATCGTTTGGTTGACGACCAACTTGGAGTCGCCATATATGATGAGCCTCTTGGCACCGCAAGCTTTTGCCATCCTCATCCCGTGCAACAGGGTCTCATATTCAGCCTCGTTGTTTGAGGCTGTAAACTACATTCGCAGGATATACTTCAGCTTGTCCCCTTGAGGTGATGTCAGTATGACACCTGCGCCTGCTCCGTATTTCCGCTTGGACCCATCAAAGTGCATTGTCCAGAGGTAGGACATATCTGGCTTGTCCGGGAGCTGGTTCTCCATCCAGTGCACGAGAAAGTCAGGGAGCACTTGCGACTTGATTGCGTCGCGTTTTTCGTATGTGATGTCTCGTGGAGATAGCTCTATTCCCCAAAGCGCGACTCGCCCCGTGGCGTCGGGGTTATTAAGGATATGCCCCAACGGGGCGTCGTTGACTACCACGATTGGGTGTTCCTGGAAGTAGTGGCGCAGTCGCCGGGCGGTCATAAAGACAACGTACGCCAACTTCTGGTAGTGCGGATACCGCTGTTTTGTTGGCGTGAGGACCTCGCTGAGGTAGTATACCGAACGTTGTACGCCGTGGACCTTGTTTTCCTCAGCTCGCTCGACGACGAGCACTGTGCTGACCACCTGGTTGGTGGCGGAGATGTACAGCAACAGTGGTTCCCTTTCTCGTGGAGTCACCAGCATTGGCGAAGTGGATAGCAGGCGCTTGAGATCTTCGAATGCTTCTTGCGCTTCATTGGTCCACTCGAACTTTTCAGCTTTGTGGAGGAGCTGGTAGAAGGGCAATGCCTTTTCACCCATCCGACTGATAAATCGACTGAGAGCCGTGATTCGTCCGGCTAGTTGCTGGACGCCTCTTATGTTCTTCGGCTTCTCCATGGCTAGTATGGCTTTTATCTTTTTCGGTTTCGCCTCCATTCCTCTCGCAGAGCTGAGATACCCGAGTAGCTGCCCGGATGGTACGCCGAAGGCACATTTGTCCGGATTGAGCTTGATCCGGTAGCGATCGAGGTTGGCGAAGGTTTCGCGCAAATCGTCGATTAGAGAGGCTTCCTCCTTGGTCTTGATTACTATGTCGTCGACATAGACTTGGATGTTGCGACCCAATTGTTCCTTGAGGCAAGCCTGCATGCACCGCTGGTAGGTGGCTCCCGCGTTTTTTAGCCCGAAGGGCATTGTGTTGTAGCACACCAAAGGGCGTTGTAAACGCTGTTTTCTCCTGGTCTTCCTCCTTCATTCGAATTTGATTATAGCCTGAGTAGGCGTCGAGGAAGCAGAGGCGCTCGCATCCCACGGTGGAGTCGATGATCTGGTCGATCCGTGGTAGCGGAAAGTGATCTTTTGGGCAGTGCTTGTTTAAAGAAGTTAAGTCCACACACATCCGTAGGATATCCGTGTCCTTTTTTGGTACCAGCACCGTATTGGCGAGCCAAGTGCTTTCCTTGATCTCGCGTATGAACTTGGCCTCGAGGAGTCTATTGATCTCCATTCCGACTACCTGCGCTCGTGGTTTAGACAGTCGCCTGATTGTTTGCTTGACTGGCCTTGTGTCGGGGTTGACGTTGAGTGCGTGCTCGGCGAATTCTCTAGGAACTCCTGGCATGTCCGTGGGACACCAGGCAAAAATTTCCCAGTGCTCACGGAGGAATTCGACGAGCGCGAGTTCCTATGCGGGACTCAAGTTGTTGGCGATGAGGGTCGTCTTGGCGGGATCCGATGGATGGACCTGCACCTTCTTTGTGTGCACAGATGAGTCAAAGGAAAGGTCAGGTGAGCTTGGCCTACTCAGGGGAGGCAGACTGTTGTCTGTCGTCTCTTTTAGTCTTGCGAGTTCCTCCTGCATGCCGAAGGACTGGGAGATTCTGTTGAATTCCCTATCGCAACTGTCAGATCGCTCAAAGCTCCCGTTGATCGTTATGACGCCGTTGGGACCTGGCATTTTCATCTGCAAGTAGCCGTAGTGGGGCACTGCCATGAACCTAGCGAATGCGACGCGCCCAAGGATGCAATGGTATTGTGAGGGCCAGTCGACGACCTCAAAGTCGATGCGCTCGCGCTGGAAGTTCTTTGGCGTGCCGAATATGACGTCATGGTTGATTTTGCCCAGGGGGTATATGCCTTTCCCTGGGACGATGTCGTGGAACATTGTGTCCGATGCCTCCAGGCAGGTTAGAGGGATCCTCATTGCTCGCAAGGTACTCGTGAGTATGAGGTTGATGCCGCTCCCGCCATCCATGAAGACGCGACTCATGTCGAAACCTCCAATTTGTGCCTCGAGTACGAGGGGGCAATGACCTGGGCGAGGTATCTGAGGCGGGTGGTCGCGTTTGTCAAAGGTGATGCACGACTCGCTTCCACTGAGGTACTCAGTGGTGGGTGGTGGCGAGTGCGTGGCCAAGTTGACTTGGCGAGTTATGGCCTTCTGCACCCTGTTAGAGGGGCGCCCCTTTTGGATCATCATGGTACCCATGGCCCATGGGTACGGTTCGCCCCCGTGGTGCTGGTCCGGTGCGGCTCCGTTCGGGGGTGGCCCAGGTGGTGGTGGTGGTGCGCCATGTGCCACGGCGCCCGGAGCGGCTCCGTAGCCTCTTTCGACTGCATTGCGGTTCATCCAAACCAATCCCTCGTGTAGCTTGAGGAACTCGCGGCAGTCCTTGAGGAGGTGGCTGGACTTTCTCTTGCCATCATGCTTGTCGATGTAGAAGTGTACCGTGCATGGCCCGGACAATTTGTCCTCGATGGAGGTCGCGGGTGCTTCATCACGAGTGCGGCGTTGCCATACTTGCGTGGTTTTCCCGGAGTCGTGGTATCCGCCGCTGCGGTATCCGCTGTTGCGGTTATCGTCGCGTCTATCGGTGTAGCCGGCCGCGACCATGTTGACATCGCCGCGGTCATCGTAGATGCGCATGCGGCGCTTGCCTCGGCGGTCGCGTCTGCGTTCGAGTTCTGACTCCTTGTCGGAGTGAGCGCGATTTTTTACTGAATCTTCTCCATCGGCCCACCGATTCGCGATCTCCATCAGGTGGTCGATGGTCTGGGGCTTTGAGCGGCCCAGCTCCTCCCTGAGCTCTAGGCGGCGGACACCACCGTTGAATGCATCAATCGCGCGGTCTTCTGAGATGTTTTCCACAGAATTCTTGATGATGGACCACTTTGGATGTAGGAGCGCAACGATTTGCCAGATCTTTGCTGGCAGCATCTCAGCTCTTCGATTGATGCGGGTCGTTTGTACGTGCCCTTAAAGTTGCGCACGAAGCTGTAAACCAGCTCATCCCAACTGCGAATGGATCCGCGTGGGAGGTTATTGAGCCATGCCCGGGCGGTGCCCTGCAGCTGTAGCTGCAAGCATTGCATGGCAGTACTTCGACTGCCTCCGTGTAGCCTAACGGAGGAGATGTGGTCCTCCAGCCAGATCTTGGGGTCCTGCAGACCGTCAAATTTTGGGTTCTCTGATGGTAGTTTAAACCCTTTAGGCATTCGCTTTTGCCAAATGGATCTGCTGAAGCATCGGGCGCCGCAGAGCTCCCCATCTTCTTCTTCCGTGTCAGTCGACCGAGCATGTCGTGCCCTTGATTTGTCGATCTTGCGCTGCGTGAGGTCGTCGCGCGCATCGTAGTCGCGGTCGTGTCGCCGTGAGTGGCGACGTTGAGATAGGTCGTGATTGTCATCGCTGGATGAGGGCGAGGAATGGCGCTTTGCTAGCGCTTTGCCCTTTTTTGGGTCTGGTACTGGCTCCTTGTCGAGGGCGGCCTCGATTAACCCCAAACCCGCGATCGTAGATCGGTGCATGGAAGTTCGGGGATCTCCAGCTGGCGGCTGGTTATTGAGAAGGTACATGGTGGCTGCCGTCACCGCAGCCTGTGGCGTCCTGGGAACCACGTTGCCTCTCGTGTCGACTGTCATAGAGCCGAAGTCGAGGACTTTTGCGGCCTCTATGCGCTCTTGTTCGGTGAGGTGAGCCATCCGCGACTGCCTCTTCTTGGCGAGGTATTCGTTGCCTCTTTAGGCGCCTCAAGTTGCCTCTTTAGGCGCCTCAAGTTGCCTCTTTAGGCGAGGTATTCGTTGCCTCTTTAGGCTCGATTCGTCCGCTGCCTTTTTACGCGCCTCAAGTTGCACGATTGTTTGCAGTTGGCGCTTGAATTCTTCCTTCAGGAGCCAGTGATAGCCCATCAGCAGTTCCTGCGGGGACCCAAAGGGTAGAGGTGTGCCCCGTAGGGCTTCGCGGCAGCGATCCCACTCTTGCTCGTTGAGCTTGATTACAACGCGTTCGCCGGTTTGCTCATTGATTATGCTGGGAGGTTCGACTACTCCTCCGTTGTTGACGGGAGTGCGGTTGCCGCCATTACCACCGTTGCCACCGTTGCCACCGTTGCCGGCGTTGGGTGGATCGGTGCCGTTACCGGTGTTACCACCGTTGCCGCGATTGGCGGAGGTGTCGCCTGCGTTGATGACAACGCACATGAAGTGATTAGGGAAGCTGTTGCTTCCACAACTTTCAGATCCGGAACCGTAGGTTCCATCTTCAGTGGCCAGATCGCTCAGATCAGGATCGCGACTGCTGTCGCTGATCGTATTCTCGACTGCCACCGGGGCGTTGAGCTCGCTGAGGGTGCCGATCGATGGAGGGAACCATGATGCCGGGGCAATCGCCAGTGTTGTCGGCTGATCAGGCATGCGAAGCGTGCCCATCTGACCAACTTGGAAGCAGAAGCTCCTAATCATCAGGCTTGTCCTTTGCTGCATAAAGGATTGGGCCACTTGCTGCATTTATTCCTACTGTCTTTTATTTACTCGTACTTTGTTTACTTTCTTTATCGAAAACCCCTAAAAATCCGTTTGCTAAGTATTTGTAGAGAATTCCTGATCCATACCACTAGCCAGCACCTTCTGCTCCTTGTTGGGTTTGACACTCTTACTTATCAGAAATATTGCGATACACCCCTATACTTGTGGGTCATCAGATACTCGTAAGCACGGGGCATGAGATTTTCAACTTATAACTTGTCAAGCATATCTTCATATTTGTGTCACTTTAATCTTAATCACCTCAAGATGCTTATGATAGGGGCAATGAGAGCTTAAAGCTAATATGTACCATAATTTTTGGAAGCTCTTTATGAAATTTGAATCTCTGCTTCCCTTTGTGAAGGGCCTTTCTTTTACTTTTATGTTGAGTCTCCATCTTCTATCTTTATGCACCTATTGAGAGAGCATAGTGATCATTCTTAGTTTAATGTGCATTGTCCCAAAGCTTATTGATTGATTCATAACTTTGATATTGCTTGTTCTTAAATTAATTGTATCTAGTCATCCTTATGAACTTTGAAGGTGTCCTATGCATTTATGTTTTGCTATACCATGAGGGACAAGCTGAATACCACTCTTATTATGTTTTCTATATGTGAAACAAACAAACGTCTTTCCATGCACTGTTATTCATGATCTTTTGTTTGTACCTTTTCATGTTACAACATAGTTGCTATGTCTTATTGTTAGAACTCTATCTTTCATGCTTATGTTTAGAGTACTTTGATCTCAGCTATCAATGCTTTACAAATATGATGGTGCACGTCACCTCAAAAATTATTCTTTTTTATTACTTACCTACTCGAGGACGAGCAGGAGTTAAGCTTGGGGATGTTGATACGTCGTAAATGTATATATAATTTTTGATGTTCCATGCTTGTTTAATATCTACTTTCTTATGTTTTGTTCACACTTTGAGGTATTTTTATACATTTTCTAGAACTAACCTATTAACAAGATGTCATAGTGCTAGTTGCCTGTTTTCTGCTGTTTTTGGTTTCAGAAAAGCTAGTAAAGAAATATTATCAGAATTGGACGGGATAAAAGACAAAGTCAATATTTTACCCAAAGCAATATGGAGACCAAAAGGGAGACGAAGTGGCGCACCAGGGCAGCCCCACTTGGTGGCGGCGCGGCCTGGGGGGGGGGGGGTGTGCCACCAGGGGGTGTGGGCCCCCTGGTGCTCCACTGACCTTGCCCCTTCGCCTATAAAATACGCACAGGACGAAAACCCTAAGTACCCGATCAAAAATCCACGAAAGAGTCTGTAGCCGTCGTCATCTCCATCCCTAGATAGGGGGGTCCGAAGCTCTTTCTGGCACCCTGTCGGAGGGGACAGATCACCCTGGAGGCCTTCTTCATCACCATGCAAGCCTCCGGAGTGATGCGTGAGTAGTTCACCCTTGGACTACGGGCCATGTAGTAGCTAGATGGTTGGTTCTCCTACTTTGTGCTATCATGTTTAGATCTTGTGAGCTCCGTTCATGATCAAGATCATCTATTTGTAATCGTACATGTTGTGTTTATGGGGATCCGATGGATATTAAGATGCTATTTCAGATTGATTATTGATTCTATCATGTCTATGTTATTTGTGATCTTGCATGCTCTTCGTCGTTAGTACCTATCTTGGCCAAGTAGATGCTAGCAACTCCAAAAGGGAGTATTTATGCTCGATAGTGGGTTCATGCCTCTAGTAATCTGGGGAAGTGACAGGAATCTCTAAGGTTGTAGATGTGCTGTTGCTACTAGGGAGAAAACAACAATCATTTGTCCATGGGACGATCGTATTATTTACTTTAAACACTTTGCTTAATACAATTATATGTTGCTTGCAACTTAATACTGGAAGGGGTTTGGATGATAACCTGAAGGTGGATTATTAGTCATAGATGCAGTTAGATTACGGTCTATGTATAATGTTGTAATGGCCGATCAAATCTCATAGGAATCAAGATGTCTAGCATATGCATTGTTATGCTTTCTCAAATCTGTCAATTGCTCCACTGTAATTTGTTCACCCAGCATGTTATCTATCTTAAGGAGAAACACCTCTAGTGAACTATGGACCCTGGTCCATGCTTTTATCATTCATATACCATCTACTGTTTACCGTTTACTATTTACTTTCTGCAAAAAATTACTATCTTCCACACTATACGTTTAATCCTTTGTGGTCAGCAAAACCGGTGAGATTGACAATCTCACTGTAAGTTGGGGCAAAGTTCTATGGTTGTGTTGTGCAGGATTCCAAGTTGCTAGCAACATCTTGCAGTTGTTTGCTTGCTCCTACTGGTTCGATAACCTTGGCTTCATAACTGAGGGAAAACTTGTTGCTCTGCTCATCATACCTTCCTCTTGTTATTCTCAACTAGCTCGATATATTTTGAGCCATCACATCACCATGCCCATAACAAGTGGAACAGAGTCATCAGCTGACTTTCACATTAGTCTAAGTCGTGTGTTCAGCACAACCTCAACGACCAAGGATATTTAGTATGAACAACATGAATATATAGTTCCACAATCAAATCACATATTCAATGATACATATCAGATGTTCATACAAGGGCATTAAACTTTATGAATACATTGGGAATGATATCATACATGATTGCCTCTAGGGCATATTCCCAACAAAAACGTATGTAGCAAATAAAATATCCTATTGTAGCAAATCCGACCTCGTCGGACCACCTAGCAGGAGATCTCGTCGGAGATCTTGTAGCAAGCCATATATACTATTGTAGCAAAACAAGAAAGCCTTTGTAGCAAAAAAAAAATTATAGCAAAAATCGACACTGCGCATAGCACCTAGCTCCGCCGCTGGCCGCATGTAGAAAAATTAAAACTCGCTTGTAGCACCGCCACCAACCGCATGTAGAAAACCCCACAAAACTCGCCACGTCTGTCCTGTGATAACATACCCCGACGACGTCAATGGAGAGATGGAGGAAAACGGCCGACGCGAGCTTGGTGGCCGGCAAGAGGTGCAAGATGGACGGAGCAGCAGGGGGCGCGCTTGGTGGTGAATCCTAGGCCGCGCGCCGCTGGAGCCAGGCCACTCGCCGGCGGGATCGGGCAGCGCTCCGACGGGAGGAACATCGAGGATGGGGAGGCGGCACTGCAGGTACTCTACTATGGCGAGGGTGGGGTGGGGCGGCTGGGCGGTGCAGGTGTGTGGGCGGGCAGCGCGGCGGCGCAGGCGCGTGGGCAAGCCAGCACGGCAGCGCGAGCAGCACGGCTAGGCGGCGTGGCCACGCGCGAGGGCGCCGCAGCTTGACGACGCGAGCGCGAGGCATGGCTGGGCGCAGGACGCGCGGGCAAGGAAGTAACCACGGGATCGCGATGCGTTATCCTCGGGAGAGTAGTATCATTTTCCTATTAATATATGCTTTTTGTCAAAACGTGATGTGATGATGTGCATGCCGTTCAAGTTGGTGATGTCTATTTAGCGAAGACAAAAGGCCTTATTTGTGTGTACTGCAATCTCGTGCCAAAATTCGACACATGCACTCATTGAAAGCTTCACGGAGAAGACGACAGATTAGTAACATGAGGCCACGGGAAAAAAAGACCTGGCTCCAGCAGGCAACTGACATGACAGGGGAATGGCGACGGTGACACCGAAATTCTGTAATAAACTCAAAAAAAAATATTTTGTATTAATAAGGTTGCATCACGCACGCATCAGCTCGCAGCCGCCTACATTATCTTTAGCTGGCTCATGCACAAACACACTCGCTGATCAGAAGGACCATTCACACTCTATATGACTATATCTGAAAGCGAAAAATGTAAATCGAGCAACAAATTAATTAACGACCGACGCAGAAATCCTCTCCGAAAATGCAAACTTCTTTGCTAGAAAGCCATGGATGGAAGCGAGCGCGTAGCTAATGCCCGACGCCGGGGCTGGGCACGGACTGCATCGACCGCGCAGCCCTGGAGAACCCCCTCGGCGCCGCTGCCGCTGCCGCTGCCGATGCCTCCTCGCCGCCGGGGCTGGACGGCACTGTGAGTACCAGGCCACCTTGGAAGTGCATCACAATTCCCTGCTCGTGGTCCGCCGCCAGCAGCTGCCGCCCCTGGCACGGCGAGCAGCTGAGAAGGATCAGCAGCATCAGCACGGCGAGAAACGCCCACGACGACGGCGACGGGCCCCTCTTGCTGCTGTAGCCTGTACGAGTGGGGGAAGCCATGCCGATACTGCAAGACGACGCTGCTCTGCTCCTGGTCGTAGTTGGCGTTGACGTCAAGCAAGAAATGGAGATGGAACTTGCTCTCGATCTGATGGGGAATAAACAGAGGAGTACTCTCGGTCTATATATAGAGCGAAGCGATTGATTCCTCTTTGCCAGTGGAGACAGAATTCCTGGCGGCAAACTGCCGGCCTGGACGGCTATATTTTTTTCCTTCTGAAACTGCATGTGTAGTCCAATTTTGTTCCATGTTTTGTTAAAGCGATAGTCGATGGGTTTACAAATGCTTAGTAGAGGCAGGAACTGTGATGCGGAGAAACAGATGTCCTGCTGCCGAAATTTGGCGTTTTGTTAGCGCTTGCCTGGCAAGATTAAAGCGCGTTTTTCTGCCGGCGATGACATATGCGTGGGTGAGTACTTAATTAGCTCTGACATTATGATTAATTAAGAACTTGTCAACCAGCTGACCCATGCATTTTCTATGTCCAAAATAACCTGAGAGTTACTCTAGCACGTAACTGAGGATTATAATTTTGCCAGGGACTACATTTGGCAGCATCCCCTGCCAACTCCCCAGACCGCGTTGCCCAACCGCGCTCCCTATATACGGCACTTATAACCAATTTGAGAATAAATGAAAATTTTCCCGAGTTAATAAACCGCAGTTGTGATTAATCATTCAACACAAACAAATAGAAATTTAAGAAGTTTGACAAACCAATCTCATAAATTCCAAAAGTTTTGAACCAAAGTTTGAAACAAATAAAGCTAGATGTTTCCCTTGAGCATCCACGAGTGCTCCACCAGATCGTCTTGCAGTTAGCGATGAGTATTTGGGTCTCAGATTTCCTGGTGCATGGTGAGGAAAGTAGCAAATGTGGTCGGCATCCGATGATCAACATCTACAAGAGGATCCTGCCCGTGATATGGTTAAGTGTCAATCATTAGATTCTCGTGCTCATTCTCAATGATCATATTTTTAATGATCACACGGCCAGTCATGACGTCCCTCATCGAACCATTTGGGGTTTAGGATTTAGGGTTTAGGAAATAGCAAATTGAGCTTAGAGCACACAACAAATACCGGCTCGACATCCTTCCTACAAGCTTCATGGTACAGAGCAAACCAGGATCTTCTACCCATAATAGGATTTAAGATTGTTTTGGGAGTAGTCCGGTCGTCTTGTTGGGTTGTTGCTTGGTCGCTTTTTGGCCAAGTTTATAATGGTTTTCACTTGGTTTTCCACAAATTAACCGACATGTCCGATGAGGCAAATCTTTTGACTCGGTTCTAAAAACATTGTGCTAAAATTCGACACATGCACCAATCCAGACATGACGGAGAAGACGACAGAGTATAGTATCCAAGAGAATGCCACGGAACATCTGGCTCATGCAACGGATACGACAGAGGGATGGCGACGCTGACACCAAAATTTCATTCCATTCCACCAAGTTAATAAAGACTTTTGACAACAAAAAATACTATGGTTGCATCACGCATCAGCTCGGAGCTGCATACATTGCTTTCAGCGGGCTGATGCAAAAGCACGCCTGATCCTTCTCCATCCGAAGGACCATCCACACTCTACTTATCTGAAAACGAAGAAAAGTTCAATCAACAAATTAAGTAACGACGTACAAATCCTCTCCGGAAATGCAAACTTCTCCGGGGGCAAAGCCTAGCTAATTAATGCCCGACGCCGGGGCTCGGCACGGACCGCACCGACCGCTCGGCCCTCGAGAACCCCCTGGGCGCCGCTGCCGGTGCCTCATGGCTGGAGCTCGGCGACAGTCGGAGCACGAGGCCACCTTCGAAGTTCATCACCTTGGGCTGCTCCTGATCCGCCACCAGCAGCTTCCGCCCTTCGCATGGCGAGCAGCTAAGCACGATCAGCAGCAGCTAGCACGGCGAGCAACGACCACACCGACGGCGAAGCGCCCCTTTTGTTGCTGCTGCTAGTTCTACGACCCATTCTGAAACTATACAAAGATGCTGCTTGCTTCTACACGTATCTGGCGCTTAGCTTAAGGAAGAATTGGATCTTGTTCTTGCTAATTGGTAGGCTAGCTGCCTTGGCAATTTTGGCAAATGGAAGTTGCTCTGGAGCTGATGGTGAAAAGAGCTGTGCTCTCGCACTGTATATATAGCGCCGCGGATGATTCCTTGTTGCCCGTGCACACTGTCCACAGAGAAATCTTCGCGGCCAACTGCCGGCCTCAAAGGGTATGCATTTTTCTCGAGCGTCGTACATGCTAATGTTTATTCCATGTTTTGCTTGAGCCATAGTCAACGTGCTTCGTGCCCCCCCCCCCCCCTCCCCCCCCCAAAAAAAGTTTGCATCAGTCATTTTTATTTTAACGTGTTCAAACCTATATTCAAGCTATGTATACCTCCGTATAGATATACTCGGTCAAGCTAGGTGTACTCCACGTTCTTACTGGTTGATCCCACCTCCTGTTATCGCGATGTACGTCTTTGAATGCCATGTTTTGAAATTTTATTGCTACTGCTATATACCTCCCGATCTTTGCCTCCCGCAGGCACATGAGTATACGTGTAGAGTGAGTATACGTCTAAGAGGACCATACATGTTTCGGCTGGGTTCATACGATCTTCGGAACGAATCAGTATCGAGCTTTTGTTGTCCAAGTTGAAAAAAAGGAATACCAAAGCAAAAGTGTCGGAGAAACTGTCCTGCTGCCGGAATTTGGCGCTTTGTTAGCGCTTCACTTCACGTACGTTCACATTAACACGTAGTCGAAAATGCGTCATCTGCGGTCGATGACATGAATAACTCAGTTCTGACCTTGTGATCATGAACTTGTCAACCAGCTGACCAAAGTGTTGTTTATGTCCAAGTTAACTATGGCATTTTTTTCTGACACTAGTACGTATTTAACTGATGGTTGGTCTTTTACACCAGGATTTTCGGCAGGGACTACATTTGGCAGCATGTATAAAACATTTCCGGCTCTTGGCTGCATAATCAACAATATCCTACATGAAACTGCACGAATCATCAATTAGTTATAATCCAGCTACTGCCTGCCAGCAAGTTTTTCCTGAGATATAGGCTGCTTTAGCACGTACTACTACTGAATATATATGGTGTTCTTCACCTACGAGAAAAAGAAATAACCAGGCTATTTGGAATGAGAATGTGAGTCGCCGAACGGCCAGAAGGAACCGATGAAGCGTGAAAATGAAGCCAAATCTGACTCGAGAACGCATCGCTAGCATTGCCGGACAACAGTGGCTTTTTTGTTCGCATGTGCTCGCGTCTTCATGCAGCCAGCCGATCGTCGATTGATTAATCGAACGAGGTTGGGTACTGTAAACCTCAAGACTGATTGGACGGCATATTCGTCGCTTCTGAATATTGTTTTTTTCGTGGCCGGCGGGGATGTGTGTTCTGTAAACCTCAAAACTGATTTCTAGGTTATCATCACGGCCGGCCATGTTAGATTTGTGAAAGGGAGAGCACTGGTCAGGACAAAGCAGGTTTATAAGGGTGCATTTTTCAACTTGTTGATTGGGTCTATAATTTTGCATGGATGACCCAATCAGCCGTGCGCAGAATATGCTAAAGCGTCTATAGCTTAATCAACAACCTACTTCCTCTGTTCTAAAAATAAGTGACTTCAGTTTGTATAAATTCGGATATATCTATATAGTAAAACATGTCTAGATATATGTGAATCTAGACAAATCCATGTCACTTACTTTACGGATGGAGTATTTGCGTCCAGATTAAAAAGAGAGTTAGTTACCCTACACGTGTGCCCAATCTCATGCCTGCTTGTCACATTCCAATAAGTGATGTCTATTATGATACATTTTTCTCAGGACAATGGTGCCACAAGACCACAGTTCGAAACGTGTATTAATCGAAGACATCATGAAGAAGACGACAAAGTAGTGTAACCAACAGAAGTTACGGAATGCCACAGAACATGTGGCTCACGCAACCGATTTGACAGGGGAACAGCGACGCTGACACTGAAATTTCATCTCATCGTCTCAAGAACTACATTGTCTTTGAAGAATTGTTACTCCATTCGATATCTAAATTGGATGACACTGATTTAGTATATAAAGTTAAATACGGGATTGTAGGTAGCAATAATAATAACTAGACTTCTTTGCGTGCCCCTGAGGCGCGGCTGTTAGACTAAACATTTAACTATACATCTACAAAATGTTAACACGGATATTGAATGGTCTGTTAGCATTAAAATAGCGTACACCTATGCACGTCAGACTCCTTCCTATGGCCCTATGGCGCGTCCGGCAGACATAACACTTCATGATACTATCGCGCTACATATCCGTGCAAGTAAAATGATCTGCTATCAGAAAGCTAACAACGTCGCGCTATTACAACATGTGTCTCACCGCGATCGAAAACTGTTACCGCGTCGGTAAATCACCCGAGAATAGTCTGAAACACGTAGTACACGGTACAGTCGGCGACAAGTACGTGCACCCGCGTCGGTGTTGAGCGTGTCCGAGTAGCGTTTTCGCAGCGCTAAATCCTAGATTTCTCTCTGCGCCCTCTGAGGTGTGGCCATAATGCAATTCGATGTGCAAGTCGTCTGATACCACAAACGATTGCATTGCGAGCTTACGGGAACACGACGCTGATATCATCCTGACAAGTTCTTCTCATGACACGAATGATTGTATTGCGAGCTGACTAGAACATGATGCTGATATCATTCTAACAGTTTTAGCAACTCACTCAATGACTCAAAAGGCACGCTCTCAAAGTCTTTACCGTATACGGAAACTCGCAAATCGTTAGAGTCGTGGTCTTCATGGTGCTACCTTAGCTACAGTCTATGTCGAGACACCAAAGAACATAAGGCACGTAAAACAGATGGCCAATACCGAGGGTGCGCCTCGTGGATACGAAGCGAAGGCACATACGAAAACAGAAAATACAATTGACATACATATTTTATTTATTTCGATTTCAAACATATGGGTACATCTTTCTTGCATAAAGAGTTTCTAAGGACCTTTTTGCTTCATGCATAGGCATACAGAGGAGATAGAATAAACTAGTACATAAAGTATACACCTTATCGTATTCCTCGTGCCCTCGCCTACTCATCGTTGTCGCTATAGTAGTGGTGGCAACATATGCTCTCGTCGAATACATTCACGGTAAACATGCCCTCGCCATCAAACTTGAAGACCAGGAAGTGGCCGACAACAATGTCATGCGCGCGGTGAACTCTCTCCAGCGGTTATGGAGGTACATCTCACCAGAGCGCTAGAACGGAACCTCCACGGGGAACGTGCCAGTCGAGTCGCCGAGCACCTGGAGCACAACCTTGTGGGGCTCCTTCCCATCGATCACCGACGTGAACTTGTCCGGGAGGCACATCCTATCCTAGATCATGCCTAGTAGGATGGTGACGTGAAACTCGAAACCGGCGAGGTCGATTTCGACTTTCGCAGCAGATAGCAATGTTGGCGGCAGAACATTGAGGACTCACCCACTCCTTCCTCGCCGACCACGGCCATGTCCCCGGCCAGGAGGCCACCCTAGACGCCCTCCCATCGATGCTATGCCACCGGCAATGGGTGTAGTTGTGGGCAATGTATGTACCAGTGGAAGACTGAAGCGGGGAAAACGGACGCGGATTTCTAATTTAAAAGTCCACCATTATTTGTCGGGGCGCCTCAATGCACACATTGATGAAAGCTAGCGCAGGGTTCGTGCGCCGCAACCAGAGTAAGCGCTAGCCAGCACGTCCATCTTTCGATTCATTGAAGAATTAGATAGGCCGGCACAAGCATACCAGTGTCCACCATTAATAGATAGCGTGGTAAGATGCTATGGATCGGCAGTAGGTGATTTCACACCAAAGAAGGAACAAGGAGACGAGAGAAAATAGCAAGCCCGGGTCTGTGTCCGCGCCACAACAAAACCCTAGCCTAAAAGTGGAGAAGGAGGATCAGCGACCACAAGACTGCGCCCATGCCACAACAAAAACATCAACAGATGATCGCAGAAGAAGAGGTAGAGAAGAATGATCAGCGACCCTGGGACTGTGCCCGTGCCACACAAAAACATGAATAGATAACCGCGGAAAAAGAAACAGAACGAAGCGTGGCAGGAAGCGCATGTTGAGAAAAAAGTCGTGTGCCCGCATGGTAGAGAAATACTAACCAGCGCATCTGACTGCTTGCGATGAACGGGGGTATAGAAAATAAGAAAAAATACAAAAAAAGAAATGATAGTCCTGGTGACGTGGCCATCCGGAACGACAAGAGAGTAAGAACAAAGACGAAGCCAGCGCGGAAAATGTACGCAAAGAAAGAAGCAGTGCATCTGCACCGCATAGCGCGGAAGAAAGAGAAGAGGTAGTGTGTATGAGTGCAAACAAAGAGTATATATGCTTAAGCATGTCTCAGATCCTCTAATGTTCGGCGTTGCATAGGCGAGTGTCCTGCCCCGACTTAATGATTGTGGATAATCTGGTCCAATTTACGGTATGATTTATAGTAAACATTCTAAAATTAACATCCTCGACACGTTCGGTTTCTCGGAAAATGAAGCAACCATACAAAAAAGACATATTTTTATCGTGTTTTGCACGGTTCGCATATAACTTTTTAATGGTTTTTTTAGATTTTCCGTCAATGTTTAGTACGTTTTGTATTTAAGATTCTCCTGATACGATTCGAATTCATCGTTATTTTCATAAAAGTAGCAGTACATGGATGTTTCACACGGTTCGCATTCCACTTTTATTTGTAGATGACTTATAGGAAACATGTTTTTTCATATGATTCATAGACAACATGTATTTTATACGATCTTGAGGAAGCGTTTTTTCGCACGTTTCGCGGTCAACGGATATTCCACACAATTCTTAGAAAACGTGTATTTTATACTATTCAAAGTCAACTTTTTGTCTAACCTTCGCAGTCAACATTTTAAGAGGGAATGGTAGTAGAAACAAACTCGATGTTCGACGGTGGCGTCCGTCTCAAGTATGATCACCGGACGACGCATGAAGTGCAATGAAGGAAACATGCGATGATGACACTACGGAGAGAAGAAGAGAGGACTAAAAAGAGCATACAGTCGGTGCTACAACGGTGAATTTCGAGAGTATCTAACCGTAGACGCGTCACGACTAACGCTGGTCAGCAGCTGCAAGCGCCGATTTCGGGTATAGTCACCGCCTCACCGGAACGGTGCTTGCGACCGACCACTGGAGAGAACCAAAACACGCCATCGTCAAGAAAAAAAAAGAAGAAAAGAGTGAGCTAAAGAATGGTTAGCACGAAAACCGATGCTTGTTTTTAATAATTGCAATGCAAGTTCTCTCATGATACGTCTATGCGTGAACAGGACCCACCGCAAGGCATAGTCGCAAGAACCCGTGGAGTATTACAGTCTACGCGTCCAGCTCATGCGGCCAGGTTGGGATAACTCTCGGGGTTCGCGAGAAACTGCGGCCGGTTATAGCCTACGAAGCTAGACATTTTCTCATCCGTGATCACATGCACCCGTCTCGAGTTTCCTTAGACACGATGTCTCCAAAATGGGATTCACAACATGATCTGGCGGCGATAACCAGCGGACATCGTGTAAGCTCTGCTAGCCAAACGCGAAAACAACTGTCATTTACGTTATATGCTGACGCACTGCATCATTTTACGCCACGTCGTCTCTGGACGGGCCGCGCGTACGCGGCAATCCATGACCGACATGGGTTTACGGTGCCACGTCAGCAATGGACGGGCCCCATGTCCCATGATAATACGTGTCTGGCATGGTCTTACGGCGCCACGTCGTCTTTCGGCATGGACCCATGTCCGCAAGAGTCCGCAACCGGCATGGCTTCACGACGCCACATTGGCCCCGGCGGACCCTGCCACCCGGCAGGTGCAGAGGCGCGTTGCACTGGGAACGCCTCTCACAGGGCGGTCCTACCCGCGTACGCTGACAGCGGCCCATGCCGCGCACGGCCCACTGTCCTGCGACACGGGGCAACACGGCGCGGGCGACACCAACGCATGGTCTGGAATCTTTCGCACTGGCGTGCAGCGGGGCCCGCCTCACATGATAGCAGAACTCCGTTACAACGACGCCGCGTGTCCTTTTCGGCCTTCATCCCACGGGAAAAAAATCGGTACGACGTACATAACATCTTGAGCCGAAACAATATAGCGCTATTATTTACTCTAATAATATTAATAATAAGCACGTATGCATAAGCTGGCAGAGCTGCTTGCAATATTTACAGCCGGTTCATGCGCAAACACACGTGGCTCATGCAACTAGGGTGAAAGGGAAGTGGCGAACGAGACACTAAAATTCCGTTCCTTTCTAGTTTCCAGAAGTTTAGGATGCATCATGTTTGGCAAAAACCAATTCTGTGCAAATAAGGTCAAGAGGTTTGCTCCAGTGCTACCTCCCTCCCCCATAGGTCATACTCGCATACACGTCCTTCTCACATCTGCTCCGATCACCGCCGCTGCCACCACCGTTCTTCTCCACCACCGCCACCACCGTGCTTCTCCTCCGCCGCCTTCAGTCACATACTCGTCGCCCTTCTAGTCCGGAGGAGGTCGTCGGAGGAGCTAGTCCCTTTTCCCGATCACCTCGCGGCAGATCGCCACGTTAGTTGCTTCGACGAACTGTACGTCTATGACAAGGCCAGACTATCTGGTGCAGCTGTATAGTCCCGTGAACTAGAAGCTAGCCTGTCCGGTGCCGCCAGGTAGTCCGGTGAACTGGGCCTGGCAAAGGTGGCGGCCCTCACGGGCGTTGTCAACGCTGACAATGCGATCTACGACATGAAGGACCTGCTGGAAAGCACGACTCGGGCGGCAGGGCGTGGGCCGCGCTGGGATAGTGCCAGGAGCTGTACGACATCATGGGGTTCACCTTCGCGGAGGCGCACGATGACATCAATAGCCGCGACTATGCCGGGTGGAAGGAAAAAGGTCGGGGAAGCCATAGCTCTGGCACACCGGTGCGACGACTCCTTCGCCATGGCTGACGTCCCGTCTCCAATCATGCAATACATCGACTACTCCCTGCAGATAGTTGTTATCTGTTCGGCCATCACCAACCTCATCCAGTGAAGAACGTCGTCCAAGACTAAAGAGATACATTATGTGTCATTATAGTGCTATATTAGTACTACCAAGAACGCCTGGTTTACTACTAAGTCCCCGGACAATGTACCGTACTATCTGGCAGCTCGCCGGACAATGGGCCAGATAGTCCGGCCAGCCATCGCCACTCTGCAAGTCTTCACGCTGGACTGTCTGTCTCTCCACCAGATTGTCCGGCAGCTGCCGCCAAGCTTGAGCGCCGCTGAGCTTGGGTGCCGCGCCGCCACCAAGTCTGCACACAGCAGCCATCGGGCGACTCCCGCTAGCACACACCTACAAGTCGAGGCTGAGGCGTGTGCTGGCGAGGCTGTGTCACCGGCTCGTCGGACCCAACCGCCGCCTTCTCGCTGCCTAGTGGAGGTTATATTTGCACGAGAATATATCATATACTAGTATTTAATAACCAATGTCGCTAGTGATTCTAGCGCCGTATATTACGCGTTAACCATAAGATCTAGAATGGGCGGGAAAGTAAGTTGGATCTTCTTCCTTTCACATACTGACGAATGACTATACTGTAAGTTCTATGTCTGCAGGACTACATGCACATGGATGCAACCACATAAAGTTCGACGCTATCGGTGCCTATGAGGGTCCGTAAGGGGCTACCAGAGATATGTTTGTCCAATGGTGGAATGCTAGGGGCAGTTATGCTTACGGAAAGGGTAGACATGCGAGGTTGCAGAGAAGGGCAGTGATTGGCTTGGACCTTAGACTGGGTCTCATACCAAGAAAGTATGAACAAGATTGGCGGCCTGGCTATGCAACAAAGCTAATCACTTATAGATTAAGCAACACAGTTTTGCAGAGTGTACAAATTTTGACATATTACTCCTTGTTCCGTGAAGGAACAACTAACGCCACAAGAAATTAACTCCTTGAAGTTCTAGTAAATCTACGAAAACTGATGGACATAGTTTTTTAGAAATAAAAGAATTTTTTTAAAAAAATGTTTACAAAAAATTGTATAGCCTAAGACCTATTGTCCGAGGTTATGGAAAGTGCATCAAACAATCCTTGTTAGTGAACTTGCTACATACACTTATACTTATACTTACCCGTATCTTTTTAACCTTTGTTAGATTTCTGAGCCAATTGAATACATCGTCAAACCCAATAAGTTACAGAGAAGAACAACAAACTATCGAAGCTACCAAGTAAAGACAATGGAGTCAACAACTATATCCATCATTTTAGGAACAGAGCCACACATATATCGTTGTTTAATTCTAGAATAATAGAACCTATTTTTGTAGCCGTAGTCTATGTTTTATATTAGTATAGATAAATTGTTGTCAGTACGACAGGTTGTCACTTAGTATCAAGTAGGCCCGGTGACGATTGCTTCGAGGAAATAACGACGACGAATCGTGACCGTAGTGGTGCATGCTAGTGAGTGCTGAGTTTGGTGGTGTCGAGGCTTCGATCTTGCAGGGCTCCTATGCATCTCATCAGGCGAAATCCTTGTCGGCTACCGACACCGAAGCGGTGCCGCCTTCGGGTGGCACCATTCCTTCTTGGAGGCTGTCGTGGTTACCGAGGGCCCACTTTCCCCTTTGTGCCATGGGAAAACCTATGCTCATTGGTCCGAGCAGCAAGCGTCTCACTTTCCTTCTTGTGGGTGTTGCTTGGGACTTAACGCTTGGACACTAGAAGTGTGGTGGAACATCTTCGAAGGGCGCAGTGTTTGCGTGTCACCATCGCTTAGTCGATTCACCTTAGTCTCCTTTTTATTTTTGTTTTTTGGTATGTTGTTTGCTGCTGCCCAGCATTTTCTTTCCGTCTCATAATGTCCGTTGGCTGAATGATGCGGTTGATATATTAATATAGCGGGTCGAAAGTCTGTGTCGGAAGGACATGTTATGTTTGCTTGGTTTTAGATCCTTTTTCCTAAATTAATGGGTCAAATATGACCAAATCTTCTTATCTTAGGAAGTTCGTTAGTACATCAATCGACTCGATTTTCTTGCAGCTTAAAAACAAAGACAAAGATGTTACTCTAAGCGTGTGCGGAATCTCATGATGTGCACATGCCGTTCAACCTGCTGGTGATGTCTATTTAGCGAAAACAAAAGGACTTATTTCTGTGTACCGCAAGTCTGCAACCGTGACAAAATTCGACACATGTACCCATTGGAAACATCGCGTAGAAGATGACAAATGTCCACGAAATTATACATTAAAATACGTCTAGATACATTCGATTCTCAAAGATATATATTTCTGAACGCAGGGAGGGAGTAAGCCACAAGGCAGAAATCCTCTCCGAACATGCAAATTTCTCCGGTGGATCATGCATGGAAGCGAGCGCCTAGCTAATGCCCGACGCCGGGGCTGGGCACGGACTGCATCGACCGCGCAGCCCTCGAGAACCCCCTCGGCGCCGCTGCCGATGCCTCCTCGCCGCCGGGGATCGACGGCACTGTGAGCACCAGCCCACCTTCGAAGTGCATCACCTTGCTACCCGGCTCGTCCGCCAGCAGCTTCCGCCCTTGGCACGGCGAGCAGCTCAGGAGGATCAGCAGCAGCACGGCCAGAAACGCACACACCGACGACGGCGACGCGCCCTTCTTGCTGCTGTTGCTAGTGCTGCCACGAGTGGGAGAAGCCATGCCGACACTGCAAGACGATGCTGCTCTGCTCCTGCTCGTTGTTGGTGTTGAGCTTAAGCAAGAAGGGGAGCTTGTTCTACCGAACTGACAAGGTAGTAGCAGCTGCCCTAGCAGTTTGGAAGATGGAACAAACAGAGGGGTGCTCTCGTTCTATATATAGAGCGCCGCGGTTGATCCTCGCTGCCGGTGGCGACAGAATTCTGGGCGGCTAAACTGCCGGCCTGGACTTGTATATGTTTATTTCATATTCTGTTAAAGCGATAGTCAAATGGGGTTTACAAATGCATAATACTCCCTCTGTTTTAAAATATAAGATGTTTTAGCTTTGCGAAGCAAATATAGCTAGACTTATTTTAGTATGTCCCATACTAAAACATCTTATATTTTGAAACGGATGGAGTAGAATTTTGCTCCAGTGTCATGCCGAGAAACAGATGTCCTGCTGCAAAAATTTAGCCTTTCTTTAGGGCTTCAGCAACAAGATTAAGGCGCGTTTTATGCCGGTGGTGACATGCGTGGGTGAGTACTTAATTAGCTCTCACCTATGATTAAGAACTTCTCAACCAGCTGACCCATGCATTCTCTATGTCCAAAATAACCGGAGTAACCTACTACTACTACGTAAACTGAAGATTTGACTTTTACACCGATAGTCCGATAGTTTTGGAAGAAACTACATTTGGCAGCATAAAGCATCTTGGCTGCATAATCAATCATATCTTACACGCAACTGCACAACTCGTCCATTAAGAACGTTTTAGGTATCATGTATGTATGGATTTTGGGGCTTGCTGGGCAAGGCCCCGTGGGGTATGTCCCCGTGTCAACAGCCTCTTGCCATCTTTTTCGTTTCGTTTGGTTGTCCTGTTTTCACTTGGCTATGATGGAGTGGACAACTATCTCTCATTTGTTTGGTAGCCTACATGACATCCTTTTAACCGCACTTATGCAAATCAATGATCTTTGGTTGTTCACATGAGGCTTCATATGGTTACCATGATAGAAAAAAATGGTGAGCTAGTCATATTAATGTATATCCTCCACTAAACTCATAACATATGAAGAAAAGTTCACAGCATATGTATGCTCATTAACAAAGGGAGTCATGGTATCAACCTACCGCCACATCAAAAGTGAGTGTCAATCTAGCGACGCCAGCTCACCATCCTAATACCACCTAGCTACAAGTAGAAATCGACATAAATTATACATCATCACTCATCACATATTTAATTGATGCTCTTCAACCTATCATTCTTAGCCTCGCTAGTATTAAGCATACCAAACAATGTGTACTCAAGCTTCTTCTTTTCCTCCTTCATACCCTCTTTTTTCTCATCCCATTTTTGGTGTCACGCCTTCATTATCTCTGCTTGAGATTTAAGCACCTACCTCAGCATCTCCGCTTCATTCTTCAACAATATGGTCGTTTGCAAATTCATGTCCTTCTCCTTGTCATTTCTCCTAGAAAAGTTCTCCACAACCTTTTCTCAGTGGCATCCATGAACTTCTTCACATCAACTAAAAGACTTGAGTATTTATTCTCAATCTTGTTTTTCTTATCTGCCAGCTCCTCCACTAACTTTGCATTCTGAATTCTCTCGTTGATTCTTGCACTGTTACTATCATGATACATTCTCCAAAGTTTTCCTACACATTTTTCCTATTGCTGGCCATTCCTTGTCCAACCAGGCCACAAACCCAACAGTTTGTGATTTCCTGCAAATCATAAGATCATACTCCTGCCATCTCCATGCGTGGCCGAGCTCGTGAAAGGAATATCCCATTTTGCGTGAGTGGAGCGTACGGCGAGGATGGCTCGCTGGCCTCGCCCGAGGGTGCTTTAAAATTCTTGTGGGCCACAACGTAGATGTCGGACAAGCAACCAATTGGCCCAACTTCTTCTCCACGAGGCCTGCCTAGGACTCTGGTAGTCTACCAAACGCGCCCTAATTAGTTAATTGTATGGCACTGCCTACAACTTTTTTTATGAGATATAGGCTTTATTACCCTTCGTCCAGAAATAAGTGGCTTGGATTTATATAGATTTACATGTATCTAGACATGTTTTATTGTATATATTTCTACAAATCCAAGTCACTTTATTTCCGGATGGATGGAGTACATTTCTTGTAGCATGCACATGCTAGGTTCATGACAGATCTAATTATATGTTGACATCTCCAATGATTTTCTCCTTTTTCCTTGGTTCTTAGTTAGTTTTATGCTAGTATAATATGCAGTGTTGTACTCCAAACCGTGTGAGAACCATTTCAGCATAATGAGATTAACTAAAAGTAATCTATACCTAATAATCCTTCGTCCAGCTTTTTTCTGAACAGTTTTGAAAATAGAGCGTTCATTATTCAAGGCAGGAGGGAGTATTTTCTTTGGTGATTCAGACAAACAAAAGAAGGATCATCCACATACATACTAATCAAAAGTACTAAACCATATGCTGACTTATCTAAACTGACTGAAAATCTAGTGGTACTGAGAATAATTTGTATTGTATCAATGAAAAAGAAAGGCTGTGTTTCCGCACAGTCGGTTCACATCTTCTGAAAATAATTTATGTTACTATAGATAAGAGAAAATAATTATGCCTCGTATATCCCGTGCACTACCTTTTCCTCTTAATTGGAATATTACTCAGTTATTATACCAGCGAAAGAGATTTTCAGAACATTTTGATCATACAAATTCTTCTGCATCTTCTTCGGTTTCACTATGTCCCATGTAGGACATGCACTCTTTGCTTGGTTTTAGTCCGGTTTTGTTAAATTAATTGGACAACTCTTTTCTTCTTACTATACACCAACGGACTCAAGTTGCATGCAGATTAAAAATATAGTAAGTTACTGCACGCGCGTGAACAATCTCAAGGTGCCCTTCAACTGGGTGACGTAAATTCAGCAAAAACAAAATGCCTGATTTATGTTCACTACAATTGTGCCAAAATTCAACACACGTACTGATCCAAAACATCACGGCCGAGAAGACGACAGAGTATAGTATATCCAACGGAATGCCAAGGAACACCTGGCTCATGCAACTGATATGACAGGGAAATTGGGCGCTGACAACGAAATTTGGTTCCATTCCACGAAATTAACTAAGACTTTGATAAAAAAATATTTATACTATTAATACTATGGTTGCATCACCCATCAGCCGGCAGCTGCTAACACACAAGCACAAGCACGAAGGACCATTCACACTGTGTGAAAATGAAGAAAAGTTGAAGCAACGTTAACAAAGTAACGGCGCAGAAATCCTCTCAGTAAATGTAAATTTGTCGCGTCAAACCATGGATGGAACCGTGCGTAGCTAATGCCCCACGCCGGGGCTCGGCACGGACCGCATCGACCGCTCGGCCCTCGAGAAACCCCTCGGCGCCGCCGCTGCCGCTGCCGGAGCGACCTCGCTGGAGCTTGGCGTCACTCGGAGCACGAGGCCACCTTCGAAGTGCATCACCTTGTTGCCTTGCTCCTGACCGGCCACCACCAGCAGCTTCCGCCCTTGGCACGGCGAGCAGCCGAGCAGGATCAGCAGCAGCACGGCGAGGAACGCCCAGGCCGACGGCGACGCATCATCCCTCTTGCTGCCGTTGCTAGTGGTGCGACAAGTACGAGTAGGAGAAGCCATGCCGAAACTGCAAGACGATGCTGCTAGTTGGCGCTAAGCTTAAGGAAGAAGAACTGGAGTTTGTTCTTTGTAAATTGCTGGGCTAGGAGCCTTGGCAATTTTGGGAGATGGGCTTGCTCTGGACTAGCTCATGGTGAAAAGAGCCATGGTCCTGCTCTGTATATATAGCGCCGCGGATGATTCCTCGTTGCCCGTGCACACGGGGCGACAGAGAATTCTTCGCCGCCGACTGCCGGCCCGGCTCGAGAGATAATACTTTTCTGAAACGGCCTACGTGCTTAGTCTAGTTTTATTCCGTTTTTTGTTAAAGCCATAGTCAATGGCTTTAGAAGTACTTACTAAATAGTACTCCCGCCGTCTCAAAATAAAGGCCAAAAAGTTACCTAAATTTATACGTATCTATAAACTAAACTAAATAGTCTCTAGATGCATTTAAATTTATGACATCTGTTTTGAGGCTGAGGGAATAGAATGTTGCTCCATGCCGAGGCGCCGACGGCCTTTTCCTATGCCAACAGCTTTTAGTCGGGACCCTGGGCGTAGGCCCCTAGCTAGGCAGCCCAGCAACAAGGTCGTCTGCCCAGTTTTGCGCCGGCGTACAACGGGATGTGCCGACGGTATTCGTCGACGTAGACAGTGCCATCGATGTAGCATCCAACTGGTTGGCGGCATAGGAAAGTCGTCGGCGTAGGGGCCGACATGTGGCCCTAGAAGACCCTGCCATGTCGGCGAAGCGACGACATCAAACCTATGCCGACGATAAGGCCCAGGTTTCGCACCAACGTCGATGGCTTGGCTATCGGCCTAGATTTTTTTTTCATATAGGCATATATTAGTACTCATTTATTTATTACTCTCAATTAGTTTAATGTGGTTATGTTTTTTTTCACCAATTGGAGGGATTCGTACTGTACGAATAGCGGTCTCCACACACTTAAAATGATGTTGCGAATCTTGTCTCTCGTAGCTGCATGTGGAGAAAATCGAGTAAGTGTTATCGCATGCGTGTGAATATTATCTTTCGCACATTTTCGGGCAGAAGTTGTTGAAATATTCCATGTTGTTCCTTAGCCAGAGTGGTAGTGTCGATGCTGATTAGTGGGCCCTGGATCGTCTAGTCCTCTAGACATGTAGAAAGTTTATACATCTGTAGCCAAAAATTCCCACCACGGTCAATCGGAGGGAAAGCCTGTGAAATCTTGGGCTCAAGCTTGTTCTACCTGTTAGATGTATACGAGAAGGATACGTCTAGTCAATCTATAACAGACTAGTTTTGATATTTGTTAACTTGTAATCTATTTGCCTTGACAGCCAAGCCTCCTTGTACTATATTATCCCACCGTGAGATCCTATCAATCTAAGTGCAACAATTATATTTGCCTTCACTATCATGTTGGTATGACCTAACCTAACCTAAACAAAGATAAAAATCCATTAATCAATCCTCGTACGAAGAAATTTACGGGGTAAATCTGCGGGGCCCAGAATTTAGGGTTTGACTGGAAACCGAGCACCGTGGCGCCGCGATGCCTCCCAATTTTGCATATGTCCCTAGGATATGTGCAAAAGTATGGTGGGAGATTCACAATTGCAATAACTAGCACCGAGTGCGAGCCTGTTCAGAAGCATGCTATGACAATTAGAAATTTTCTGCACGTGCAGACGAAAACTCCCAACATGATCAACCGGAGGGAAACCTGTGAAATGTTGTGCTCAAACTTGTTCTACCATGTTGCTATGAACTAACATTACTTAAACAAAGATAAAAGTCTTTTCGCAAACTCTCATACGAAGAAATTGAAGGGTTCCGTAGCAGAAAACAAAAAATTTCTATCTACTCGAACACTAATACCAGGATCTATACTATGTAGACATAAGTAACGGAGAAGGAATACAATATTCATACCTTTGCAAACAGAGGCACGCCTTACGCGGGAAGGCGTATATTGATAAAGACGAGCATCACCCCAAGGGTGGTGCCTCCGAAGTACTACACATGTCCGGTGTAGGCGGCGTCTCCCGGGCTCCGATCCAGCCGAGCAGCGGAAGAAGAAGATGCCAGACCAAAGATCACACGACGGTAGTGTGAAGGTGGAGAACTCAAATCCCTCGAGGTCCTCCCCAATATTACGGAGAAGTCCTCAGAGGAATATGAGAGAGAGAATGAGCGAATTGGATGCCTCCAAAGGGGTGGGGGGAGACCCCTATATATAGTAGGAGGGGGGCTCACCACCTAGGGGCTAGGCGGTGTGGGACTAAACCCCACACCCGCCGGCCACCTAGGGGCTGCCGCCGGCCCTAGGTGGGCCCCACTTGGACGGCCCACCAAGCCAAGGCTGGTCGGCCCCCTCCCCTTAGGCGCCTTGCCCTATTGGGCCTCCCTTCGGGTGAGGCCCATTAGCATTAAGAAGACTTTAATAATAAAATAAAATATATATTTAATATTAATTCTCCAATTAACATTCAAATACATATATTATCATATTCCTTTGCTTCGGAACTCCTTCCGAACCCCTTCCGATCACCATCGGATGTTACCTGGAACTATTCCGGTTTCTCTCTCTCTATTTCTCCTACGGTACCTCATCTATCCCTAAGCGCCCCCACCCTTAAGCGTGACATCCTTCGGTTCGAAAACACTCCGGACATGATTGAGAATCCTCTCACATCAATGATCATCAGCGGGACCTGGATGCCCATGATGACCCCCGTGCATTCCATGAATCTTATCGCTCGAACCGTGAATAGTCGTTTCCCGTTCCCTTTGCCACTTGATACCTAGTTCATCCGAGACTTGATCTTCGATATCTCCATATCTTAGTTCGATCTCGTTGCCGATGAACTTGTTTACTCGTTCCCATGCCGTTGCATTCCGTGACCCAGTCACACGCTTCCAAGCTTCGTTAATGCAATGTCACCGAGATGGCCACATATGTATCTCTCCGTTACATGGACTGGCAAATCCTGGTCTTGATATGTACTCCTCTACGCGCTCCTTCGGGAAACCTGAGTGGCACCTTTTCGATCACCCAGTCATGGTATGATACTTGATAACCATCTAAGCTCCCTCCAAAATGGTGATTTGCATTATCTCACAGTCTAAGGATCAGGTTGCGAGGTTTCATGCGTTTTATCATCAATGGTGAACTTTGTAACTAGATATCATTGAGATGTTTATCTATCACGTCATTCAACCAATAACGTGACCTCATTGTCAATTGGTATAAATGCCCATGATCTTGAAATCCAGATCATCCTCATGACCAATAAACTAGTTCGCTAGAGGTAACTAGAGACACGGTTTGTTTACATACCACACGTGTATTAACGTTTCGTATTAACATAGTTATAGCATAGTATGAAACGTACTATGAACATATAGGAGATATATCAAACAATACACTTCATTATTTGCCTCTAGGGCATAACTCCTTCAGTCTCCCACTTGCACTAGAGTAGAAATTAATCTAGTTTATAATAGGCAGGAACCTAACACCAATGGCATCCCAGTGTTGTTCGTGCTTGGCTTGTATGAGAGATTTAGTCAACGGATCTGCCACATTCAGATCCGTGTGTACTTTGCAAATCTTGATTTCACCTTCATCAACGTTCTGCCGGATGACGTGAAATCGTAGCTTGATGTGTTTGGCTGTGGAATGAGTTCTTGGTTCCTTTGCGTTTGCAATAGTGCCCGTGTTATCACAGTAGATTGTCACGGGATCTTGTGCACTTGGAACAACTCCCAGTTCAATGATGAAATTCCTTAGCCAAACAGCCTCATTCGCCGCATCAGCAGCAGCGATGTATTCTGACTCCATTGTAGATTGTGCAACTACCGGTTGCTTCTTGCTCTTCCAGCTTACCGCCCCACCATTCACAAAAAACACAAATCATGTCTGAGACTTCGAGTCATCAGGATCTGAGTGCCAGCTCGCATCCACATAACCAGTTATGTTTAGAGCTTCATCATTGCCTCCATAGACTAGGACCATGTCCTTTGTTTTCCTGAGATACCTTAGGATATTTTCCACAGCTGTCTAGTGATCCATTCATGGATTACTTTGGTATCGGCTCGCCAAACTGAGAGTCAATGCCACATCAGGTCGAGTACTTTGCATTGCATACATGATAGAACCTATGGCTAAGGCATAGGGGATGTAAGACATCCTTTCTCTATCGGCGTTCGTTACCGGACATTGAGATAAACTCAGTATGCTACCTTTTGTTATAGGTGCCAAACCTCTTTTGGCATCCTCCATTTTGAACCTCTTCAAAATCTTCTCAAGGTAAGTACTTTGACTTAATGCAATTAGGCGTCTTGATCTATCTCTATAGATTTTGATGCCTAATATGTACACAGCTTCACCTAGATCCTTCATGGAAAATTGACTACTCAAATATGCTTTCACGCTTCTCATAAGATCCACGTCATTTCCCATGAGTAATATGGCATCCACATATACTACTAGGAATACAACTGAGCTCCCACTAGCTTTCTTGTAAGCACAGAACTCTTGTTGATTTTGGACAAATCCAAAACTCTTGATCACTTGATCAAAACGTTGGTTCCAGCTCCGACATGCCTGCTTCAATCCATAAATGGACCGCTGAAGCTTGCACACCTTTCCAGCATCCTTAGGATCAACAAAACCTTCTGGTTGCATCATATACAACTCTTCATCAATGTCAGCATTGAGAAATGCGGTATTGACATCCATCTGCCAAATTTCATAGTCGAAATGGGCAGCAATTGCTAGCAAAATCCGGATAGCCTTAGGCATCACTACGGGAGAGTAAGTCTCATCGTAGTCGACTCCTTGAATTTGTCGAAACCCTTTTGCGACAAGTCGAGCTTTGTGAATGGTCACATTACCATTCGCATCTGTCTTTTTCTTAAAGATCCATTTATTTTCCACGGCCTTGCGACCTTCGGGAAGATCTACCAAGGTCCAAACTTGGTTCTCATACATGGATCCTATTTCGGATTTCATGACTTCTAGCCATTTCTCGGAATCAACACTATCCATTGCTTCTTTGTAGTTTGCAGGTTCTTCATGTTCATCTAGGATGACAAACATCACAAGACTACTGTACCAATCAGGAGTGGCACGAACTCTTGTAGACCTGCGAACCTCAAGAGTCTCGACGTCGTTGTTTTGATCATCATCATTGGGATCTTCCTCCATGTTGGAGAGCGGTTTCAGAATAGCTTCCGTTGTGCTACTCGGAATTTGGAGAGAAGGGTCAACAACTTCATCTAACTCAATTTTCCTTCCACTAATTCCTTTGGCGAGAAACTCTTTCTCGAGAAAGGTGCTGGCTTTCGCGACAAACATTTTGCCTTCGGCCTTGTTGTAGAAAGTATACCCAATTGTTTCCCTTGGGTATCCCACAAAGATGCATTTTTCTGATTTAGGTTCGAGTTTGTCAGGCTGTAGTTTCTTGACGTAAGCCTCACATCCCCAAACTATCAGAAATGACAACGTTGGCTTCGTGCCATACCATATCTCATATGGGGTTGTCTCCACGGATTTGGACGGTGCTCGGTTCAAAACAAAAGCAGCGGTTTCTAACGCATATCCCCAAAATGATACGGACAAATCAGTCAAAGACATCATGGACCGCACACTATCTAATAGAGTACGGTTACGTCGTTCCGACACACCATTACGCTGTGGTGTTCCGGCTGGCGTAAGTTGTGGGATTATCCCACAGTCCTTTAAGTGCATGTTAAACTAATAACTCACATACTCGCCTCCTCGATCCGATCGAAGATGCTTGATTCTCTTGTTAAGTTGATTCTCTACTTCCTTCTGAAATTCTTTGAACTTTTCAAAGGTTTCAGACTTGTGTTTCATTAAGTAGATATATCCATATCTACTCAAATCGACAGTAAAGGTAACAAAATAACGATAACCATTGCGCGTTGAGACACTCATTGGTCCACATACATCCGTATGTATGATTCCCAGTAGGTCTGCAGCTCTCTCCATCGTGCCGGAGAAGGGTGTCCTGGTCATCTTGCCCATAAGGCATGGCTCTCATGTATCAAGAGATTCTAAATCTAATGATCCAAGAAGTCCTTCTGAATGAAGCTTCTTCATGCGCTTTACGCTGATGACCCACAAGTATAGGGGGTGTATCGCAGTATTTTCGAGGGAAGTGAAACCCAATTTATTGATTCGACACAAGGGGAGCCAAAGAATATTTATCAGCCTTAACAACTGAGTTGTCAATTCAGCTGCACCTGGAAACAATCTTGCTCACAGCAGTTTATCAGTAGCAACAGTTTTGTAGTATGAATAGTAAAGTAACAGCAGTAGTAAAGCAAAGACAGTAGTAACACAAGCAGTAACTGTGGGATTCGAGTGCGGTAGGCATAGGGATGGATGGACGGGCGTTACATGGACAAGACAATCCACATAGCAATCAGAACATAGGGCAATTGCAGATAAATAAGATAAAGCATCCAAGTACTAGATAATCCTAGGCATGTGTTCTATATATAGTCATACGTGCTCGCAATGAGAACTTGCACAACATATTTTGTCCTGCCAGCCCGTTTGCAGCGGGGCCTCTAGGGAACTACTGGCAATTAAGGTGCTCCTTTTAATAGAGCACCGGAGCAAAGCATTAACACTCGTGAAAACATGTGATCCTCACATCAAAGCCTTTCCCTTCCGGTTATCCCGATTTCTGTCACTTCGGGGCCATAGGTTCCGGACAACGACGTGTATATACAACTTGTAGATAAGACCCACAACAATACTATCATAATGAATCAATAATAAGTTCAGATCTGAAATCATGGCACTCGGGCCCTAGTGACAAGCATTAAGCACAACAAGTCGCAACAGAGTCATAAAGCACTAATAAAAGATACTAGGCACCATGCCCTAACAATCTGATACCATTACATGAACGATCTCATCCAATCCCTACCATCCCCATAGCCTACAGCGGGGGATTACTCACTCATATATGGGGGAAACATGGATGGTCGATGGAGAAGCAATGGTGATGATGATGGCGATGATCTCCTCCAATTCCCCGTCCCGGCAGGGTGCCAAAACGGAGTTTCTGGTGCTGTTTCGTGGAATCTGATGGTGGCGGCGGAGCGGAACTCCTTCTGGAAAAACGTCGAACCCCCCGAAGTTTTTAGGTTAGGTGGCTCCTTATAGGCGAAGAGAGAGACCGAGGGGGTGCCTGGGAGGCCCACACCACCCCCTGGCGCGGCCTGGCCTGGCCCGCGCCTGCAGGTGGTGTGGCCATCCCAGGGCTCTTCTCCGTCTCATATTCTGGCTCCTCGAGTCTTCGGGTGAAATAGGATTTTTGGCATATTTTCCGGGATTTTTCCTGATAGTTGATTTTCTGCACAAAAAGTAGACACCAAGGCAATTCTGCTGAAAACTGCGTTAGTTCGCATTAGTTGCATCCAACTCACACAAGTATAGAGGAGAAACAATAGCAAAATTGTTCGGGAAAGTAGATACGTTTTGGACGTATCAACTCCCCCAAGCTTAGCTTATTGCTTGTCCTCAAGCAATTCAGTTGAAAACTGAGTGCGATAAAAGAACTTTCACGAACACATTTGCTTCATATGATGTAAATATTCTCAGCAATGTGATCAACTACCTAGACAATTCATAATAAAGAGTATGCAACTGAGTCTACTTAATAGTCATTGCAAGCTATGAAGAGATTCCAACTCAAGAACAATAAGTAGCATGAAGCACAAACATAAGCAACATTACAATGCTCATAGAAAGGTATGATAGAGTGGTATCTAGCTTGCCTTTGATTATGAATGCCAAGGCACCTCTGAAGTTCAAGTGATGACTAGAAGTAAAGATATCAAGGATACAAGCATCAAAGTCATAACACAAATAACCAAGTAATAGAACAAACACAAAGAATGACACTATGCTGTCAAGAAGGTGCTCAAAGAATATGTGGAGACTCAACAAGTAGAAGAAAAGGTTTTGAATAATTTGAAAGGCTTACAAATGCTGAAAGTATGGTACTTGTTAGCTTTGAGCTCTCATTGCCCCTATCATAAGCATCTTTAATGTGGTTAAGGTGAAAGTGACACAACTAAGAGGATATGCTTGACAAGTTATAAATTGAAGTCTCATGCCCCTTACTTACGAAGACCGATCCTCATGCTACTCAACTTCAGTCACAAGTAAGCTCTTGTCATTGTAAGTACATACGTATCATGGAGAACCGCCAACGGGGTACCCCTTGCATATGATACATGAGCTATCCCATAATCAAAATGACAAGGCAAGCAGACAATGAGCATCTCAGCGATCTTTTTATTTACTATGTGCATAGATTTTTATTGAGGATGCTTCATAGAATGCTCATTACGGTTATGCTGCAAGTTTCCACCATGATTAGGCATGGCTTAGGCTAGCGGCCCAGGCATTTCTCTAACATACATACAAACTCCATGATCTTACAAGTTCCACTTTTATTTCACACCGCCGGGATCCATAAGCAAAAGAACATGATATCAACTAGGTACAAAGTACCTATGAAGCGTTGAAAGCGGTCCCCATGATACATGGTTCTGCTAACTTCAACTCATAAAGCGCAAGCATATGCGCAACAAAGAAGGACGCAATGGTTCAGGTTTATTAAGTGCAAGAAAGTAAAGTGTGCCATCAAGTTCGTGAGAGCTTTACTAACTAACTTTCTCATAACAAGCAAACATTTTATTCGGAAGAAAACAAGGCATATTGAATATGCACGGAGATAGCAAACGATGCTAATAGGTAGGTATGGTGGACACTTTGGAAATATTTGGTTTAGGGAGTTGGAAACATGAGTAAAACACTCAGTGGAAGTGAAGGCTAGCAAAAGTAAGGGAGCGACAAACGAGAGAGCAATAGCTGTCATTATCATGCTTGCAACAAAACAGGATTACTCATGCCATGAAAATGATTCAAGATCCTCAAGGCAAAATAATTCATCGAGGCTCAACTGATTATAGTCTTGTGCATGCGTGAGCATGTGCCAAGTCAATTCAAATGAAACATTCAGAGGAGGATACCACGGTGTCATACCAATTTATGAATAGAGTAATGCAAGCAAACATTCATGAGACGTGCTACAAACTATTAGCGGGCTCGAGCTAATCACAAGAAAGCAAGAACTACTAAGCATCCAAAGATAACATACACCCTACATGAACGGACTAAGCAAGCTCACAAAAATGAGTATATGTACAAAAATGAAGACAAATAGAGTTCGTTACCAGCCTCTTACCACGCCTCAAGTTGTCATTAATCCTCATTATTGCTCTTCACTTGTATGGCTTGAATAATAATATGAAACCCATAATCCACTGAGAACTGCCGAACCCTGAAGCAAACGCGCAAAAACCAAAAAAGAACGACAAATATTTTTGGTGTTTTTGATTTTTAAACAAGAACCAAAAGAGAGAAACAAGCAAAGAAAAATCTTTTTGGGTTTTTCGAATAGTTCAAATAAAGCAAAAAGGGAAAAGCAAACCAAGGCAAAAAAGAAGAAGCAAGCCAAAGAGAAACAACAAAATATTTTTGGTATTTTTGTGTTTTTAGAAAGCAAAAGCAAAGAAGAACGAAAACTAAAAAGAGAACGAAAACATGAATATACAAAGTACCGACGCAACATGATATGGAGATGAGTGCGGTGTCGGCGTACCTCCCCCCAAGCTTAGGATTTTGGCCTAGATGGGTATCAATCCCAAGCTGGCCAGGATGAAGTGTCATCGGGGTACGACGAGGAGGTACCCGCGTCTTGGTGCGAGCCCGAGTACGCCCCTCCGTAATGTGCGGAGTAATCATAGGAGGGCACGTCCTCCTGGTGCTGCTCGTGAAAACACAACAAGCGAAGCTGCTCGTCCACCTCCTCCTTGGAGCGCGACCACGGTCTTCTGTCAACACTAAACAAAGCAGGTTGTGGCAAGAGGATCTCCCTCTCATCCCCGTCAGTGAAAAGCATCCTATATACTAGATTGTTCAAATCAGAGGTAGCAGTGACAAAGTGATGAGTTTTCATGGCAACAAGGTCGAGCCTCTGTGGTGCTAGCATAGCATCATCAGGAGCCACTGAAAGTTCTAATGCATCGACTATATGCGAGGCAATGATGCCCCCATAGATAGGCCCCCTAGCAGCTAGGCGGCGAGCAATAAGCGAGCCAAGATTGTACCGAGTATCGTTGTTGAGCGCAGGAGCAAGGAAAGCTAAGTGATAGTTGGAGATATTATTAGTGTTCTCCCTACCCAATACACTAGTGGCAAGATAGTATGCAAAGTATCTAAGAGCAGGGAGTTTGATATTTCTTATCTTTCCACGCTGCGCCATGCGATCATCATCATTGGTCACCCCTCGGTAAAGCTCCAACAAATCAGCGGGTCGCCCTTGAATTTTCTTCACGGTCCCTGTCATACGCACACCTACAATATTGCAAAATCTCTCCAAAGGCATGGTGAAGGGCATATCATAGATTTTAAAGGAGACAGTGGAATGATAGGATGTGTTAGTAAATGAGAAGCTCTCAACAAAAGTTTTGGTGAGCATAGCGTATTGTGCACTCTCATCTTGCATATAAGAGGTTAAGCCAACCCTCTCAATCAGTAGCAAGAAATCATCAAGAATACCTGCAGCTTGTAAGAAAGTAAAACAAGGAAAAGAGGATGGGTGAGCATCCCCATCATCCCTTTCACTGCCAATACGAGTTGCAATGAGATCTTCATTGTATGATGGCCTAGCTTGAGAGGCTGTTCTTGAGGGCCTCGACCTCCTAGGTGCATCACTCTCAAATATCTCTCCAAAAGTATGGTTGTTCATGCTTGGTATTCTGAAATTTAAACACCTATTAAACAAGTGATTGCAAAGTAAATATAATAAAGGATTCTACTCATAGGGACTTGCAAGAGGCCTAAACATGCATCAAAACTATATCTCTAAGCATCAAACAAGCTTACAAGCTCTCATAACCAGTCACCTACAGCAGCAAAATACTCAACATATAATCCACTAAACACAAATCTACTTGGACAAGGGGAGGAGTCACATACCAAGGAACAATTGCTCCAAATTTCAGCAAGAAAGATGGGTTGAGCAAGAAGATCGAAGAAATCGAGAGCAAGCACAGAAAGAACGCGATTTTGAGCTATGAACTGGAGCTTACTCGGGAGAGAGAAGAAAGTGGCAGGTGAGAGAGTAAGTGGGGGGGGGGGGGGGCAGGGGTGGCCCACACCAGGGCATGGCGCCACCCAGGACTGGCCGCGCCACCACATGGTGTGCCTGCCTGGTGGGCCCCCCTGGTACCTACCAGGTACTCCTCTGCCCATTTTTTCACATAAAAATTTAATATGAATTTTCTGGAATTTTTCGAGACACTTTATTTTTGGGCTTTTTTCAGAAATAGAAGAATGATTTTTCTGACAGACAGATTTTTTTTCCTTTTGGAAACATGATGCAAGGACAAAACAAGGCTAGAACTACAGAAGTTCTAGCATGCAAGCAACTAACAACACAAAGAAAACTAAACGAAAGCAAAAACTAAAATGCAAAGGATAGAAATAAACGGAGATAATCATAATGAAAACATTATTTTGTTCAACGGAATCCTTTTGTTAGCAAGGTTGATCAAGTCTTGCTACCAAAACAATTGCATATGAGACAAAACTCTGTACTCCACTAATGATTATGTTACCTTAACCTTGATAGCAATGGTCCCAATCATAATAGTTTCAAAAATTTCTCTTGGTATGGGACAATATATTTCTCCAACTTGAATGCCTTCAACATGTTCAATTGAATTCAGTCCATAAGTCCTCTCAATCTTCTTGGAGAAATAGACAGTATGTTCCTTGTCATTAACATTGAAGGTCACCTTTCCTTGATTACAATTAATAACAACTCCTGCAGTATTAAGAAAAGGTCTCCCAAGAATAATAGACATATTATCATCTTCAGGCATTTCAAGCACAACAAAATCAGTTAATATCAAGTAATTGTGAGCCACCTAAACAGGTACATCCTCACATATACCCACAGGAATAGTGGTAGATTTATCAGCCATTTGCAAAGATATATCAGTTGGTATCAATTTTTCAAGCTGAAGCCTCTTGTAGAGAGAGAAAGGCATAACACTAACTCCAGCTCCCAAATCACACAAAGCAGTTCTAACATAATTGTTCTTAATAGAGCAAGGGATAGTTGGAATCCCTGGGTCTCCAAGTTTCTTAGGAACCTTACCATTGAAATAATAATTAGCAAGCAAAGTAGAGATTTCTTCATTAGGGATCTTCCTTTTATTCGAGACAATATCCTTCATATACTTTGAGTAAGGAGGCAATTTAATAGCATCAGTCAAAGGAATTTGCAAAAATAAAGGCTTCATCCACTCACAAAACTTATTATAGTGTTCATCTTCCTTTGACTTGTGTTTCTTATCAGGGAATGGCATAGGTTTTTGGACCCAAGGTTCTCTTTCACTACCATGTTTCTTAGCAATAAAATCTTCTTTAGTGTATTTAGTATTCTTAGTGTGGTTTTCAGGTTTTTCTTCAACTTTCTCTTCATTAGGAACAACATTTTCTTCATTACCACTTTCAGTTTCAGCATCAGAGATAGATATACTATTAGGATCCATAGTAGGTTCAGAGGGTTCTACAACAGTTTTATGTTTCTTTTTTCCTTTTCTTACGAGTAGAACCACTATTTTCAGCTTGTTGAGAATCCTGCTCAATTCTTTTGGGATGCCCCTCAGGATATAGAGGATCCTGGGTAGCAGCTCCGCTTCTAGTTCTAATTTCATAAGCATGTTTTTCTTTAGCAGCATTAACTAGCAAGTGTTTTGCACTTTAACGAGTTGATCTATTTGAGTTTGAACCATTTGAAAGTGTTTAACAATCATTTTAACATCATTAGAAGTTCTTTCCACAATATCTTTCAACTCAACAATAGCTCTAGTGTTTTCCATTAGATGATTTTGCACCGTTTTATTAAAGTTATCTTGCTTAACAATAAAGATATCAAATTCTTCTAAGCATTGATCAGGAGGCTTCAAGTAAGGGATATCACCTTCATCAAAGTGTTGGAGAGAGTGTACCTCAATAGTGGATGAATAGGGAATAGGCTTACATAATTCTTCTATAGGAGGTAAATTCTTGACATCTGTAGCTTTAATTCCCTTCTCCTTAAGACATTTCTTAGCTTCCTTCATTACTTCATCATTTAATTCAATAACTCCCCTCCTCTTTGATTTTGGAATAGGCACAGGAATAGATGGTTCAGGTACAATTACTTCAGGTATAGCTTGTTTAGGAGGAGTCCAATCTTCATAATTCTTTCTTATTTTAGCCATTAGTTCCTCAGCTTCCTTAGGAGTCCTATTCCTGAAAACATAATCAGCACAACTATCTAGGTATGTCCTAGATTCTTCGGTTAGTCCATTATAAAATACATCAAGAAGCTCATTCTTAGGTAAAGGACTTCCAACATGTGCATGAATCAAAGCACAAAACCTTGCCCAAGATTCAGGCAATACCTCTTTTTCTCCCTGTTTAAAATCAAAAAGTTCCTGCAAAATAGCATGTCTAGCACTGGGAGGAAAATATTTCTTCATGAAAGTACTAATCAAGCACTCAGGGCTATCAATAGATCTAGGAGGTAAATTACTAAACCAAGTTTTAGCTTCTCCTTGCAGTGAAAAGGGGAAAATCTTAGCAACAAAGTAAGTACGCATCTTAATATCATCGGAAAACAAACCACTCATGGTAGAAAGTTCATTCATATGTGCTACCGCACTTTCATTCTTAGTCCCACAAAAAGGTTCATTCTCGACAATAGCTATGTAAGATAGATCGAGAGAGAAATCATAATCTTCATCTATAATGTTTATGGGAGAAGCAGCAAACTTAGCATCAAGGGATAATTTGGGTCTAATAGTATGCCTCTCAAGGAGATTCTTAGCAGCGCTCCTATCATGGGCGTTCCTACATTCTTCAATAAACTCATCAGTCATCTCAACATAATCTTCTTCAGCATCATAACTCTTACTAGACTCAGGTGAACTAACAGGTGTGGCAGTGTCTTCATTAGGAGCTTCGGTATTTCCAGCTATAGTTCTAGAAATCGTAGCATCTAGGAAAGGACCTAATGAACCACTCTTATCAAGCATAGTAGAGCAGCATCATAAGCATCAGAAGTTTCAGATTCAGCAGTAGTAGCAGTGTGTGTAGCATGTGTATGTGGTGGTGTAAGGAACTTACTCAAAACAGACGGTGAATCAAGAGCAGTAGAGGTGTTCAGAACCGTACCTCTTCTTGTAGTGGATGGTAAAATAGGAACCTTGCCATCACGAGACTTACCCATGATGGATGGATAGCAGCGAACAATAGAGAATCCAAGTGAACTTGATAAATAAAGCTAGGGTCCCCGGCATCGGCGCCAGAAAATAGTCTTGATGACCCACAAGTATAGGGGGTGTATCGTAGTATTTTCGAGGGAAGTGAAACCCAATTTATTGATTCGACACAAGGGGAGCCAAAGAATATTTATCAGCCTTAACAACTGAGTTGTCAATTCAGCTACACCTGGAAACAATCTTGCTCACAGCAGTTTATCAGTAGCAACAGTTTTGTAGTATGAATAGTAAAGTAACAGCAGTAGTAAAGCAAAGACAGTAGTAACACAAGCAGTAACAGTGGGATTCGAGTGCGGTAGGCATAGGGATGGATGGACGGGCGTTGCATGGACAAGACAATCCACATAGCAATCAGAACATAGGGCAATTGTAGATAAATAAGATAAAGCATCCAAGTACTAGACAATCCTAGGCATGTGTTCCATATATAGTCATACGTGCTCGCAATGAGAACTTGCACAACATCTTTTGTCCTGACAGCCTGTTTGCAGCGGGGCCTCTAGGGAACTACTAGCAATTAAGGTGCTCCTTTTAATAGAGCACCGGAGCAAAGCATTAACACTCCGTGAACACATGTGATCCTCACATCAAAGCCTTTCCCTTCCGGTTATCCCGATTTCTGTCACTTCGGGGCCATAGGTTCCGGACAACGACGTGTGTATACAACTTGTAGATAAGACCCAAAACAATACTATCATAATGAATCAATAATAAGTTCAGATCTGAAATGATGGCACTCAGGCCCTAGTGACAAGCATTAAGCACAACAAGTCGCAACAAAGTCATAAAGCACTAATAAAAGATACTAGGCACCATGCCCTAACAATCTGATATCATTACATGAACGATCTCATCCAATCCCTACCATCCCCATATCCTACAGCGGGGGATTACTCACTCATAGATGGGGGAAACATGGATGGTCGATGGAGAAGCAATGGTGATGATGATGGCGATGATCTCCTCCAATTCCCCGTCACGGTAGGGTGCCAGAACGGAGTTTCTGGTGCTGTTTCGTGGAATCTGATGGTGGCGGCGGAGCGGAACTCCTTCTGGAAAAACGTCGAACCCCCCTAAGTTTTTAGGTCAAAAGGCTCCTTATAGGCGAAGAGAGAGACTGAGGGGGTGCTTGGGGGGCCTACACCACCCCCTGGCGCAGCCTGGACTGGCCCGCGCCAGCAGGTGGTGTGTGTTGGAGATATGCCCAAGAGGCAAGAATAAAAGTGGTTATTATTATGTCTTTGTGTTTATGATGAATGTTTACATCCCATGCTATAATTGTATTATAAGGATACACTAATACATGTGTGTTTTGTAAACATAAAAGAGTCCCTAGTAATCCTCTTGTGGAACTAGCTTGTTGATTAATTGATGATCATGGTTTCCTGATCATGGACATTGGATGTCATTAATAAAAAGGTTATATCATTAGGAGAATGATGTGATGGACACACACCCATAGTAAGCGTAGCATAAGATCAAGTCATTAAGTTCGTATTGCTATAAGCTTTCAAATGCATAGTAACCTAATCCTTCGATCATGAGGTTATGTTAATCACCATCACCGGATGGGTACTTTGATGACATCAAACACCGCTTCGTAACTGGGTGGTTATAAAGGTGTCATTGGGTATTCTGAAAGTATGTGTTGAAGCGCATGGACCAAGATTGGGATTTGTCCATCCATATGACGGATAGATATGCTCTGGGCCCTCTCGGTGGAATGTCATCTAGTTAGCTTGCAAGCATGTGACTAGGTCACAAGGGATGACATAACATGGAACGAGTAAAGAGTACTTATCAGTAACGAGGTAGAAGTAGGTATGGAGATACCGACGATCAAACCTCGGATAAGTAGAATATCGCGTGACAAAGGGAATTGGTTTCGTATGTTAATGGTTCTATCGATCACGAAGTCATCGTTGAGTATGTGGGAGCCATTATGGATCTCGAGATCCCGCTGATGGTTATTGATCGGAGAGGTGTCTTCATCATGTCTGCATATTCACGAACCATAGGGTGACGCACTTAAGGTTCGAAGTTGTTTTAAGTAGATATGGAATGTGCGTTGGAGACCGAATGTTGTTCGGAGTCTCGGATTGGATCCAGGACATCACGAGGAGATCCGGAATTATCCGTAGAATAAGATTCATATATTGGGGATCATTTTCTAAGTTAGGAAATGTTCCGGAATATTTATATGGGGATTCTAGAAGGTTTCGGAATGTTCCGGAAGGTTCTAGAAGATTTCTTGGAGTTTGCTTGAAAACCAAGAAAGGATCAAGGAATCCTTGTAGGGTAAGACAAGGAGTAGTGGGGGAGGAGGACTCGTTCCCCCTTCCCAATCCGCCAGCCAAGGAGGGAGGGGAGTCCTACTAGGACTCCCCCTCCCATGGAGCCTCCCTCCTTTAAATAGAGGGGTGGAGGCGCCACCCCCTTTCCCCCTCACAATCCGCAAACCCTAGCCGCCTCTCTCCTCCTCCTCCCCTCTGCTCTGGCTTAGGCGAAGCCCTGCAGAATTCTCTACTCCACCACCACCACACCGTCGTGCTGCTGGGATTCCGTGGAGAAGATCTACTACCTCCGCTGCTCGCTGGAACAGGGAGAGGAAGGTCTGCTTCGACTCCGCACGTGTGACCGACTGCGGAAGCGCTGCCGGAACGCGGCGCCGGACGGATCGTCCACTCAATCTTGAGATCGGCAAGTGATCGACTACATCAACCACGAGATCCGATCTCGTAACGCTTTCGGGTCTACAAGGGTTAGTACATATCTATCTCGTTGCACATGTCTAATAGATTAGATCTTGGCTTTTATCTAGATTAGATCTGGGTTTTGTTCGTTCTTGCGGTAGAAATTTTTTGTTTTCCATGCTACGAACCCATCAGTGGTATCAGAGCCGTATTTATGCGTAGATCTGTTGCACGAGTAGAACACAATGGTTTTGTGGGCGTTGGTGCTCGTTCCATATTTTGCTTTTGTACTTTGCATCTTGCGGTATGGTGGGATGAAGCGGCTCAGGCTAACCTTACATGTCATCGCACATGAGACTTGCTCCATGCTTGTCGTGTAACTTGCTTTGCACAAGTGGCTTTGCGGGTGTCTGTCTCTCCCACCATAGTATAGATCCAATCTACACTTTGCACTTGATAGCACTTGTATCAACGTTGTGGTTCAGTTTCGTAGGTAAGATCCGTTCTTATTCGAAAGCCCCAAACCACGTAAAACATGCAAAGAAAATTAGAGGCGTCTAACTTGTTTTTGCAGGGGTTTTGTGATGTGATATGGCCATCATGTGATTGTGATTATATTTGATGTATGCAATGATCCTTGTTGTAATATGGCAACCGGCAGGAGCCTAATGGTTGTCTTTAATTCTGTTAAGACCTGCGTGTCTATTCATCTTGTAATAGCTTTATTCCAAGTAGTTTTAATAGTTGCTAGTGATGATGGACAACCATGAAGCGGCGCCACTGACCTTGACGCAATGCTGGTGATGATGGAGATCATGTCCGTGCTTTGGAGATGGAGATCAAAGGCATAAGAAGAAAGGGCTATATCATATCACACTAATTATGAATTGCCTGTGATGTTAATCCTTTATGCATCTTGTATTGCTTAGATCGCGACGGTAGCATTATAAGATGATCCCTCTCACTAAATTTCAAGTAATAAAGTGTTCGTCCTTAGTTGGCACCGTTGCTAAGACTCGTCGTCTCGAAGCATCTCGTGATGATCGGATGTGATAGATTCTACGTGTGCATACAACGGGTGCAAGCCAGATTTGCACATGCGGAAACTAAGGTTAATCTTGACGAGCCTAGCATGTACAGACATGGTCTCGGAACATGGAATACCGAAAGGTAGAGCACGAGTCATATAAGTGATATGATGAACATGAAGATTGTTCGCCGATGAAACTACATCTTCTCTTGTGAAGATCGGACTTGGTGTAGTGGACTTGGTTCGTGTAATCACTAAGACAATGTGAGGGATGTTGTTTTGAGTGGGAGTTCACCTAGTTAATTTAAGAATTAAAATTGAACTCAATTTATCATAAACTTAGTCTAAACTACTTGCAAATTTGTTGTAGATTATGGCGAATCTCTCCATCAATTTCAATGCGTTTCTAGAGAAAGAAAAGCTTAAGAACAATGGAAGCAACTTCACGGACTGGCTCCGTGGTCTGAAGATTGTCCTTAGGGCTGGTTAGTTGACCTATGTGCTCGAAGCACCGCTAGGTGACCCACCTGCAGAAGATGCCACCGATGACGTAAAGAATGTTTACGCCACTCAGAAAAATCATTACTCCACAGTTCAGTGTGTCATCATGTACGGTTTAGAAACAGAGCTTTAGAAGCGCTTTGAGCACCACGACCCGTTTGAGATCATTAAGGAGCTCAAGCTCATTTTTGAGACTCACGCGGCCGTGGAGAGCTATGAGGCCTCTGAAAAGTTCTTTAACTCTAAGATGGAAGAGGGAAGCTCCGTTAGCGAGCACGTGCTCACCATGTCTGGGCACACAAAAAAGCTCCAAGAGTTGGGGATAATGATTCCTAATGAGTTAGGGATTCACCGTGTCCTCCAATCACTGCCACCGAGTTATAAGAACTTTGTGATGAACTACAATATGCACTGCATGAACAAGACGTTGCCTAAACTATCGTCCATGCTGAAAACTGCTAAAGTGGAGATCAAGAAGGAGCACCAAGTGTTGATGGTCAATAAGACCACCAATTTCAAGAAACAGGGCAAGCCTAAGAAAAAGGGCAACTTCAAGAAGGATGGCAAGAAAGCTGCTGCACCTGCTAAGAAACTGAATGCTTCTACTGCAAGGGTGCTGGTCACTAGAAGCGTAACTGCCCCAAGTACCTGGCGGATCTGAAGAACGGCAACATCAAGAAGAAAGGTATATTTGATATACATGTTATTGATGTGTATCTTACTAGTAATCGTAGTAGTGCCTGGGTATTTGATACTGGTTCGGTTGCTCATATTTGTAACTCGAAACAGGAGCTGCGGAATAAACGAAGACTGGCGAGAGACGAGGTGACGATGCGCGTTGGAAATGGCTCCAAGGTTGATGTGATCGCCGTCAGCACGCTCCCTCTACATCTACCTTCGGGATTAGTTTTAAATTTAAATAATTGTTATTTGGTGCCTGCGTTAAGCATGAACATTATATCTGGATCTTGTTTATTGCGAGACGGTTACTCTTTTAAGTCTTAGAATAAAGGTTGTTCGATTTATATGAGTAATATCTTTTATGGTAATGCACCTGAGATGAATGGTTTATTCTTATTGAATCTCGATAGTAGTGATACACATGTTCACAACATAGATGCTAAATGAATAAAGTTGAATGATAATTCTACATACATGTGGCACTGTCGTCTTGGTCACATTGGAGTGAAGCATATGAAGAAACTCCATTCTGATGGACTTCTTGAATCACTTGATTTTGAATCACTTGAAAGATGCGAAGCATGTCTAATGGGAAAAATGACTAAGACTCCATTTTCTGGAATAATGGAGCGAGCTACAGACTTATTGGAAATAATACATACCGATGTGTGCGGTCCAATGAGTGTAGCGTCGCGTGGTGGATATCGTTATGTTGTCACTTTCACGGATGACTTAAGTAGATATGGGTATGTCTACTTTATGAAACATAAGTCCGAAACTTTCGAGAAGTTTAAGGAATTTCAAAGTGAAGTGGAAAATCATCATAACAAGAAGATTAAGTTTCTGCGTTCTAACCGCGGAGGTGAATATCTAAGTTATGAGTTTGGCATGCATTTAAATAAATGTGGAATACTTTCGCAGTTGATACCGCCGGGAACACCACAGCGTAATGGTGTGTCCGAACGTCGTAATCGAACTCTCTTAGATATGGTTCGGTCTATGATGTCTCTTACAGATTTATCGCTATCGTTTTGGGGCTATGCATTAGAGATAGCCGCATTCACTTTAAATAGGGCACCATCTAAATCCATTGAAACGACACCGTACGAATTGTGGTTTGGTAAGAAACCTAAGTTGTCGTTCCTTAAAGTTTGGGGTTGCAAAGCGTATGTAAAGAAGTTACAACCTGATAAGCTTGAACCCAAAGCGGAGAAATGCGTCTTCATAGGATACCCTAAAGAAACAATTGGGTATACCTTCTATCATAGATCCGAAGGCAAAGTTTTCGTTGCCAAAAATGGATCCTTTCTTGAGAAGGAGTTTCTCTCGAAGGAAGTGACTGAAAGGAAAGTAGAACTCGACGAGGTTATTGAACCTTCTCTCGGAGTTGAGAGTAGCGCAGCACCGAAAGATGTTTTTGTGCCGCCTGCACCAATTAGAGAGGAAGCTCATGATGGTGATCATGAAACTTCGAACGAAGTTACTGCTGAACCTCGCAGGTCAACGAGGGTTCATACCACTCCTGATTGGTATGACTCTGCCTTGAACGTCATGTTGGTGGACAACACTAATGACCTTGTGACGTATGAAGAAGCTATGGTGAGTCTAGATTCCGACAAATGGCTAGAAGCCATGAAATCCGAAATGGGATCCATGTACAAAAACCAAGTATGGACTGTGGTGGACTTACCGGATGGCCGTAAGGCTGTCGAGAACAAATGGATTTTCAAAAGAAAAACAGATGCTGATGGTAATCTTACCGTCTATAAAGCTCGACTTGTCGCGAAAGGGTTCCGACAAATTCAAGGAGTTGACTACGATGAGACTTTCTCACCAGTAGCGAAGCTAAAGTCTATGAGGATTTTGTTAGCAATTGCTGCATATTTCGATTATGAGATTTGGCAGATGGATGTCAAAATGGCGTTCCTTAATGGTGACATTGAGGAAGAGTTGTATATGGTACAACCCAAGGGTTTTGTCGATCCTAGTGATGCTGACAAGGTATGCAAACTTCAGCGCTCCATTTATGGACTGAAGCAGGCATCCCGGAGTTGGAATCAATGTTTTGATAAAGTAATCAAAAACTTTGGATTTATACAAACTTATGGAGAAGCTTGTATTTACAAGAAAGTGAGTGGGAGCTCTGTAGCATTCCTAGTACTATATGTAGATGACATATTGTTGATTGGGAATGATATAGAACTTATTAATAACGTCAAAACCTATTTGAATAATAGTTTTTCAATGAAGGATCTTGGCGAAGCGGCATATATTCTAGGCATCAAGATTTATAGAGATAGATCAAGATGCCTAATAGCGCTTTCACAAAGTACATACTTAGACAAAGTTCTAAAGGAGTTTAGAATGGAAGAGAGCAAGAAAGGGTTCGTGCCCATGTTGTCAAGTAAGACCTTGAGTAAGACTCAAAGTCCGGCTACGGCAGAAGATAGAGAAAAGATGAATAATATTCCCTATGCCTCGGCCATAGGTTCTATCATGTATGCCATGTTGTGTACAAGACCGGATATAGCACATGCTGTTAGTTTGACTAGCAGATATCAAAGTGATCCTGGAATGGAACACTGGACAGCCGTCAAGAATATCCTAAAGTACCTGAATAGGACTAAGGATATGGTTCTTTCTTATGGAGGTGATGAACAGCTTATTGTAAATGGTTACACTTATGCTAGTTGGAACACCGATCCAGATGACTCGGAGTCACAGTCTGGATACGTATTTATTTTGAATGGTGCTGCAGTGAGCTAGAGGAGTGCCAAGCAAAGCGTTGTGGCGAAATCTTCAACTGAATCGGAATACATAGCTGCTTCGGAGGCTGCACAAGAAGCCATATGGATGAAGGAGTTCATTACTGAACTTGGCGTGGTTCCCAGTGCGTTGGACCCGATGGCCATCTACTGTGACAACACAGGTGCCATAGCTAATGCACAGGAGCCAAGGTCACATAGCAAGCTGAAGCACATCAAGCTACGTTTCCATGCTATTCGCGAGTATGTCCGAGATGGTGACATAAAGATTTGCAAAGTACACACTGATATGAATGTGGCAGATTCGTTGACTAAACCTCTACCTAGAGCAAAGCATGACCAACACCAGAACGCCATGGGTGTTAGGTATATTACCATGTAATCTAGATTATTGACTCTAGTGCAAGTGGGAGACTGTTGGAGATATGCACAAGAGGCAATAATAAAAGTGGTTATTATTATATCTTTGTGTTTATGATGAATGTTTACATCCCATGCTATAATTGTATTATAAGGAAACACTAATACATGTGTGTTTTGTAAACATAAAAGAGTCCCTAGTAAGCCTCTTGTGGAACTAGCTTGTTGATTAATTGATGATCATGGTTTCCTGATCATGGACATTGGATGTCATTAATAACAAGGTTATATCATTAGGAGAATGATGTGATGGACACACACCCATAGTAAGCGTAGCATAAGATCAAGTCATTAAGTTCGTATTGCTATAAGCTTTCAAATGCATAGTAACCTAATCCTTCGATCATGAGGTTATGTTAATCACCATCACCGGATGGGTACTTTGATGACATCAAACACCGCTTCGTAACTGGGTGGTTATAAAGGTGTCATTGGGTATTCTGAAAGTATGTGTTGAAGCGCATGGACCAAGATTGGGATTTGTCCATCCATATGACGGATAGATATGCTCTGGGCCCTCTCGGTGGAATGTCATCTAGTTAGCTTGCAAGCATGTGACTAGGTCACAAGGGATGACATAACATGGAACGAGTAAAGAGTACTTATCAGTAACGAGGTAGAAGTAGGTATGGAGATACCGACGATCAAACCTCGGATAAGTAGAATATCGCGTGACAAAAGGAATTGGTTTCATATGTTAATGGTTCTATCGATCACGAAGTCATCGTTGAGTATGTGGGAGCCATTATGGATCTTTAGATCCCGCTGATGGTTATTGATCGGAGAGGTGTCTTCATCATGTCTGCATATTCACGAACCGTAGGGTGACACACTTAAGGTTCGAAGTTGTTTTAAGTAGATATGGAATGTGCGTTGGAGACCGAATGTTGTTCGGAGTCTCGGATTGGATCCAGGACATCACGAGGAGATCCGGAATTGTCCGGAGAATAAGATTCATATATTGGGGTTCATTTTCTAAGTTAGGAAATGTTCCGGAGTATTTATATGGGGATTCTAGAAGGTTTCGGAATGTTCCGGAAGGTTCTAGAAGATTTCTTGGAAAATGCTTGAAAACCAAGAAAGGATCAAGGAATCCTTGTAGGGCAAGACAAGGAGTAGTGGGGGAGGAGGACTCCTTCCCCTTCCCAATCCGCCGGCCAAGGAGTGAGGGGAGTCCTAGGACTCCCCCTCCCATGGCGCCTCCCTCCTTCAAATAGAGGGGTGGAGGCGCCACCCCCTTGCCCCCTCACAATCCGCAAACCCTAGCCTCCTCTCTCCTCCTCCTTCCCTCTGCTCTGGGTTAGGTGAAGCCCTGCAGAATTCTCTACTCCACCACCACCACCACACCGTCGTGCTGCTGGGATTCCGTGGAGAAGATCTACTACCTCCGCTGCTCGCTGGAACAGGGAGAGGAAGGTCTGCTTCGACTCCGCACGTGTGACCGACTGCGGAAGCGCTGCCGGAATGCGGCGCCGGAAGGATCGTCCACTCGATCTTGAGATCGGCAAGTGATCGACTACATCAACCACGAGATCCGATCTCGTAACGCTTTCGGGTCTATAAGGGTTAGTACAGATCTATCTCGTTGCACATGTCTAACAGATTAGATCTTGGCTTTTATCTAGATTAGATCTGGGTTTTGTTCGTTCTTGCGGTAGAAATTTTTTGTTTTCCATGCTACGAACCCATCAGTGTGGCCATCCCAGGGCTCTTCTCCGTCTCGTATTCTGACTCCTGGAGTCTTCGGGTGAAATAGGATTTTTGGCATATTTTCCGGGATTTTTCCCGATAGTTGATTTTCTGCACAAAAAGTAGACACCAAGGCAATTCTGCTAAAAACATCGTCAGTTTGCATTAGTTTCATCCAAATCACACAAGTATAGAGGAGAAATAATAGCAAAAGTGTTCGGGAAAGTAGATACGTTTTGGACGTATCATATGCCAATGTGACCAAGACGGCAATGCCACATAAACATGGAATTATCATCATTATGCTTACAACGTTTAGCATCAATATTATGGATGTGAGTATTGCAATCAAGATCTAGCAAGAATAAACCATTACTCACAAGCGCATGAACATAAAAGACGTCATCCCTATAAATAGAACAACCACTTGTTCCAGATTTAAATGAATAACGATCTTGCAATAAGCAAGATCCACTTACACTATTCATACTCAATGCGAGTACATAGTAGCATTTATTCAAAACTAGAATCAATCTTGACGGCAGATGTAGAGATAACGTGCCAACGGCCACCACATCGAGTTTCGTGCCATTGCCAACACGCATCGTTACCTCGTCCTTTCCAAGCCGCCTCTTACTCCGCAGCTCCTGTTGGGAGTTACATATGTGAGCAACAGAACCGGTATCAAATACCCAGGTGTTCCTCCTGGCGTTGGTAAGGAACACATCTATAACATGTATATCACATATACCTTTGTCTTTGGCGGCAATCTTGCCAGATTTCTTGGCCTCAATGTACTTGGGGCAATTGCGTTTCCAGTGCCCATCCCCTTTGCAGTAATAGCACGTGGTACCGGACCTAGGGCTGGGCCCAGTAGCCTTAGAGGTGTTGGCAACTGCTTTACCATCCTTCTTTGGCTTGTTTCCCTTGCCCTTTGTCCCCGACCTTTTAAAGTTAATGGTCTTATTGACCATTAACATCGTGTGCTCTTTCTTGATTTCTACCTCAGCAGTTTTGAGCATGGCGAACACTTTAGCAAGGGTCTTAGTCATCCCTTGCATGTTGTAGTTCATCACAAAACTCTTATAGCTAGGGTGCAGCGAGTGCAGCACCCTATCTATAGAGAACTCCTCCAGGATTTTGCAATCCAGGGCGTTTAAGCGCTTAACGTTCCCAGACATTTTGACCACGTGCTCACTAATGCTGCTGTGCTCTTCCATTTTAGCAGAGAAGAAGAGCTCGGAAGCATCATACCTCTCCGCACGAGCCTGTGGAGCAAAGACGACCTTGAGATCCTCAATGATCTCAAAAGCATTCATCTTCTCAAAACGCTTTTGAAGCTCCGGCTCCATGGCATAGAGCATTCCACTCTAGATGAGGGAGAAATCGTCCGCCTTGGACTGCCAGACATTCTTTTCGTCCTGGGAGGCGGAATCTGCAGGCTTAGCCGGAAGCTCAGCCTCGATGACATAAGTCAACTTGTAGGGGACTAGGAGGATCCTAAGATTGCGGAACCATGCGGTGAAGTTGGTTCCATCAGTTTTTAGCTTGTCCTTCCCGAGGAAACTTCTAAGGTTGAAGGTGGGTGGGCGAGACATCTACAAAGGATTTGCAAAGTATTTAGACTATGTTCATATTAATGAGTTCAAGTTTTAACTAAAAGAACTCCCACTCAAACGAACATCCCTATATTCATTTGAGTGATCACATGATCCCAATCCGCTGCACCTCCCCCGATCGTCACGGCCATTAGTGCAGTTTCAAAGGTGGACATTCCCCAATGTCGATCACATTAACCATGTGATTCATGCTCGACCTTTCGGTCTCTTGTATTCCGAGGCCATTTCTACACATGCTAGGCTCGCCAGTTCTAACTCGTGTGTATTCACAGTGCAACATAGCTTACACCCATTATATGCGAATGTAGATATGTCTGACACCCAGGCCTGTAACCCTGGATTGCCTCATACTGAAGAACTTTCTTGGTGGTGCACACACAAGGGGAATACGATAACTGGAATACTATGAGGGATTATCTTATTATGCTACTGTCTACTAAGTATACTAGCACAATAAGTAATACTTCAAAAGTAAAGTGTTATGACATGGTTATAGCTTTATGATCATCATCAATAGCCTTAAAGTTTCACAAACTTGTCAATGCCATGTTATAACACTTGCCCCTATGCAATAATGAAGATAGACACCTCTATATTAACTATTGCATGTTTTACGCGGCTTTAGGGCTTTCGCAGTAGAACCCCTTCCCACCTACGAACGTTGAGCCACGACATGGATTCAATGATTGCCGTTCTTCTTCCCTTTTCAGGGCCCTCTAGTGTCAATGCCATATCAACTACTGTAGAGAGACAGACACCCCCCTAAGCCACTTTGATTTGTGGACCAATCTCGTGAATCACCACGTGAGGTTGGTTGGGGGCCGCTTCATCAAAAAGTGCCGCGATATGAAAAATAACACTAAAGAGAGTAGCAACTAGAGAATCAATGCCCACATATTGCTATGTGTTCTATCCGTACGAGATGTCTACCCATAGACCCGTTCTGATACCACTGAAGGGTTCCGTAGTAGAAAACAAAAAATTTCTATCTACTCGAACACTAATACCAGGATCTATACTATGTAGACATAAGTAACGGAGAAGGAATATAGTATTCATACCTTTGCAAACAGAGGCACGCCTTACGCAGGAAGGCGTAGATTGATGAAGATGAGCAGCACCCCAAGGGTGGTGCCTCCGAAGTACTACACACGTCCGGTGTAGGCGGCGTCTCCCGGGCTCCGATCCAGCCGAGCAGCGGAAGAAGAAGATGCCGGACCAAAGATCACACGACGGTAGTGTGAAGGTGGAGAACTCAAATCCCTCGAGGTCCTCCCCAATATTACGGAGAAGTCCTCAAAGGAATATGAGAGAGAGAATGAGAGAATTGGATGCCTCCAAAGGGGTGGGGGAGACCCCTATATATAGTAGGAGGGGGGCTCACCACCTAGGGGCTAGGCGGTGTGGGACTAAACCCCACACCCGCCGGCCACCTAGGGGCTGCCGCCAGCCCTAGGTGGGCCCCACTTGGGCGGCCCACCAAGACAAGGCTGGCCGGCCCCCTCCCCTTAGGCGCCTTGCCCTCTTGGGCCTCCCTTCGGGTGAGGCCCATTAGCATTAAGAAGCCTTTAATAATAAAATAAAATATATATTTAATATTAATTCTCCAATTAACATTCAAATACATATATTATCACAGTCTAAGGATCAGGTTGCGAGGTTTCATGTGTTTTATCATCAATGGTGAACTTTGTAACTAGATCTCATTGAGACACAACTATCGGATGTTTGTCTATCACGTCATTCAACCAATGAAGTGACCTCATTGTCAATTGGCATAAATGCCCATGATCTTGAAATCCAGATCATCCTCATGGCCAATGAACTAGTTCGCTAGAGGTAACTAGAGACACGGTTTGTTTACATACCACACGTGTATTAACGTTTCGTATTAACACAGTTATAGCACAGTACGAAACGTACTATGAACATATAGGAGATATATCAAACAATACACTTTATTATTTGCCTCTAGGGCATAACTCCTTCAGAAATCTAGGGGGTAGATCTACGGGGCGCACGGGCTAGGGTATGGCTGGAAACTGAGCACCGAAGCGCTGGGATGCCTCCAAATTTTGCGTGTGTCCCTAGGATATGTATAAAAGTGTGGTGAGATGTTGATAATTACAAAATTTAGCCCCCGGGTGCGGGTCTGTTCAGAAGCATGCGATCACACTTAGAAAGATACTGCATTTGTAGCCGTCGGCGTAGATGTGACCATTTGGTCATATAACCGGCCACATGTGCAGGCTGTGCCGACGGCTTAGCTGTCGGTGTAGGTTCCACGCTATGCTGACGGTTTAGCTGTCTATGTAGGTTCCACTCTATGCCGAGGAAGCTGCTCGTTCGGAAGGCCCTGTGACTGACATGTGTGTAGGCGCTGACAGCGCCAAAGGACCATTAGCCAGGTTCGTGGGGCCCATCTGACTTAGGACAACGGTTTAGACGCCGACGACTCAGTTTGGCCATCGGCCTACCAGCTATGCTGAAGACAAACGAGTCCGAGCTGACGTCGTCTTACGCCGAGGGCTTTCTCTGCGCTGACGACAAAGTCTGAGCAGACGTCGTCACTATTAGGGAAAATCTTATAGCCGGATACCTTACCACCGACGAAGAGGTCACGGGGGTCGCCGGCAGTAAGGCTATCCAGGCCTTCCTCGCGGTACCGTCGGCAAACTAAACATGCACCGCAGGGGCTTGGTCAGTTATCGCCGGCGAACAATTTTAACGAGCGCTGGGGCTGTGGAGGGCCGCGTGTCCTAGATGGGCTAGCCTTTACCGTCGGTGAATAAAGCCCTTAGGCGCCGGGGGTATGATGGGCTCGATGGGCCACCGGGCCGAAAAAGCAAGTTGTCCCCAGTGAAGTTAGCACTGAGGAGCGAGGGGTAAGTGCGGGCCCCACCTGTAAGTGCGCACGCGAAAATCCCCAATTCCCACTCGTCGCACACGAACGCTAGCCACGCAGCAGCCCCTTCGATCTCTCTCTGGCGACCCGCCCCGCCGTTGTGCCTTGCCGCCCCCTCGCTCCGCCGTCGTCGTCCCCACGCACCGTCGTCGTCCCACATCCCCTCGCTGTCGCCGTGGAGGTCTGCCCACCGTCATCCGCCTGCCGTCATCGTCTGTGCGCTCATCATCGTGCTCGTCTCGGTGGTACATCGCCCTCTCCCCTCTCTTCCTCTCTCCCTTGTCGTCCCTAACCGGAGGATTGGATCGGATTGGATTAGTTAACATTAGTTCGGATTAATTAGATTAGTTAGTTTATCGGCCGATTAGGTGCTAGTTGTTTCTACAGATTAGGTGCTAGTTAGTTCATCAGATCATCATTAGGTGCTAGTAGTGATCAGATTAGGTGCTAGTTGTTTCTACAGATTAGGTGCTAGTTAGTTCATCAGATCATCATTAGGTGCTAGTAGTGATCAGATTAGGTGCTAGTAGTAATCAGATTAGTAATCAGATCATGCTGTCAAGAATTCACTTCTCCATCATATTTAAATTAGTTAGTGGTTTTATTTAAATCTAAGAATCATGTTGTCTAAGAATCATTGTATTGTTTTTACTTGTACACTGTTTTTGCTAATATGTTTGCTTGTCTGTTTAAGTAGTATGGCGCAGTGGGAGACGAAGTACCGTGGTGTGTATAAGAAGCCGACGAGGATCCCCACTTGGGAGGCTAAGATCACCATCGATGGGATTAGGTGCCACCTTGAGACATGGCAGTCCCCCGAGGAGGCGGCACGTGCCTATGACTGCATGGCAGTCTAGCACAGAGGGGCTAGGGCGACCCTCAACTTCCCCGAGGATCGAGCTAGGGTCATTCAGAATAGGCCTGTGGGTATGAGAGTCACCACGAGGGCGGAGGAGCGGGAGCACCGAGTGGTTGAGAGACAGCTTGTTGACCCCTTGGTGCCGGCGCTCCGCGCGGATACTACCGTGATGAAGAAGCAGTACGAGGTCTTGGCGACCATTACGCGCCAGCAGCCCGTCCAGGAGGCGGGTCCCTCTAGGTACGACGACGTGGGTTCCTCCACCGTACGAGGACGTCTGATCTAGCTATACATTGTCATATATTACTTTGGACTTATCCTGCTAGACTTTGTCATATATATATATATATATATATATATATATATATATATATATATATATATATATATATATATAGGAAAAATCTTTCTTACTCCTGGGTGTAGTTACACCCACGTCTAATATATCACCATACGGAAGTATACGTGATACTTTATCAGTTTGAGTATGTTCATATACTATATCTAAGATACTTCAAATCAAGTTACACAAAAAAATTCAAATATAGTCCGAGTTTGCACTATATATCCGAAATACCTTCATATTTGTACGTAAAAAGAAGAGTATGCGAAAAACTTATACATACTACCTTAAAAGTAGTATATATACTACCAATTAGTCTTATAATACTTCATACTACGCGTAGATACTCTCCGGTATGATAGATACTGCCTAGATAGTGTGAAACATACGTGGGTGTAACTACACCCGGATGTAGTATGAATATGTCCTATATATATATATATTACTTATCCTGCTACTTATCATATATATTACTTATCCTGCTAGAATTTGTCATATATATTACTTATCCTGCTACTTAATTAGTTTATAACTATGTTTACTATTTGTCTTCTTTCTAGATAAATAAATAGAATGGATGCAACAACTGTGCACAACCATTGGGGAGGTGCATGGACAAGAAGTTTCCCATAGTGCTTCCTGTCGGGTTTGAGGTTAGGACGGTATGTGCTCTATGAGATACACAGTATCATAGATGTATATATATATAATAAAAATAAACCATGGACTTTGTTGTATTGTTATTGTTTTACTCAGTCCCTTGCGCTTGACGACGGGACTTCATGGACCATTTCCAAAGAAACACCATGGACGATGTCGTGTTTGAGGTCACTTTGATATCAGATGCTGATCTCGACAGGAGTTATGTGGTTACAGTGACCAACATAGCGATTAGGACATCTTTCAGTGGACCTAGCTGGATAAACTTTTTAAATGATCATGACATGCAATACGGAGACAAGATAAAGATATTTCTCATACATCAAGCATTCGTAATCTACTACATGTACACGCCCCCGACAATGATATCCAATATTAAGCTAGCTATGTAGTTGAGACCATCCTTATATGTCGTTTACTATATACATGCATTCTTTTTTAACTTCTTCTCAATATATATAGATTGGATTATAGCGAAAAAGCATGCGGCAATTGTAGTCAACATAGTTGGGATTACATGGACAAGAAGATCACCGTACCGCTCCCTGCGAACTTTGGTATTAGGACGGTATGTTCTCTGAAATTCATGTGGAGAATGTAAATATATATATATATATAGGAAAAATACTTCTTACTCCCGGGTGTAACTACACCCACCTCTCATATACTACCTTACGAAAGTATTTGTAATACTTTATCTATTTAAGTATGTTCATATACTATATCTAAGATACTTACAAGCAAGTTAGGTGAAAAAATTGTAAGTGCACCCATAATTTGAACTATATATGTAAAATACCGTCATATTTGTACGTACAAAAGGAGTATGTGAATAAAAATTACATACTATCAAAAAAATAGTATATATACTGTCCAAATATTTTTATATACTTCATACTATGCGTACATACCTTCTGGTATGGTAGATACTGCCTATATAGTGTGAAACACGTGTGGGTGTAGTTACACCCGGGTGTAGTATGAATATGTCCTATATATATATATATGTTTAATGAAAATCACGACTAATTATTCTGTCCTATGATTTTACCCAGTCAATCCTTTGCAGTGCACGACATGGCTTCATGGACCATCTCCATAGAAGCATGGATGAGGTTGTCGTGTTTATTGTCACTTTAACGCATCATAATCACCCCGATAGGACGTACCAGGTTAGGGTCACCAACGAGGAGGCCCGAACAAATTTTAGTGGTCCTGGATGGAACAGACTCCTCATCTTGTACGACGACATGAAAGAGGGACGGAAGTTCAAGTTTTTTGCTCAGTCATACTTATGGCATCATCTATTTCACTTGCTTTCCTCCCGACTCTTCCGACGAGGGTGAAGATGAGTGAACTCTAGATAATGCTATATGAACCAATGTCCCAGCTATACTGAACATTTGGTGGATACTGCTACTGTTTCCCGTGTTAATATGTATTTTGCTGTCATTATCCGGTATACCGTGTATTCCTGTATTCATCTGCTTATTCTGTTTATTTATTATTATTTTGCTCTGATACATAATACTGCCGGCGAACAAATTGTATTACCCCTGGCGAAGGGATGTGCGCCAGTGGTAGGAGACATTATCCCCGGCGAATGGGCTACTCGCTGGTGGTATTATTAGTTATCGTCGGCGAATCGTATGGTTCGTCGGCTGTAATGCATTATCGCCGGCGAGATGATCACCGGCGAACAGGTACTCGCCGGTGGTAGGCCATTTTGATGCGTCGGCGGTGAGCCTTTCCCTACTAGTGTGTGTTACACCGACGACCGCCGTCGGCATACAGATGGCAAAACCGGGTTATGCTATCGGCGCCTCGCCACATTCCTGAGTGATGCCATGCGGTGAAACTGTCCTGCTGCCGGAATTTGGCGCTTTGTGAGCGCTTGAGGCACGTTCAGACTATGTACAGATTAACGCGCAGTCGAAAACGTGTCAAGTGGCATCTGCCGGCGATGAAATGTACGGTTGTTGAGTATTTAATTAGTTCCGGGTTCTGACCTTGTGATCGTGAACTTGTCAACCAGCTGACCGATGTATTTTCTATGTCAGATACTAATAACAATGGCAATTTTTACTGACACTTGTACGCGACTGATGGTTTGTCTTTTACACCTGGATTTTCGGCAGAGACTACATTTGGCAGCATAAAAGCATCTCGTGCTCTTTGCTATAATCAACAATATCCTACTCCCTCCGTTTTAAAATATAAGATGTTTTAGCTTTGTGAAGGGAGTGTATCTAGGCTACTTTTAGTGTGTAGGTTCACTCCAAATCTAGATGAACCTACACACTAAAAGAAGTCTAGATACACTTCTTTCATAAAACTAAAATATCTTATATTTTGAAACGGAGAGAGTACATGAAACTGCACGAATCATCGATTACTTTGAATCTAGCTACTGCCTGCAGCTTTTTCCTGATATATAGGCTTAATTTAGCACGTCGGATGCGTCATCGTCATGAACGGTGTTCTTGACCTACAAGAAATAGAAATAACCAGGCTATTTCGCATCGGAATGTGATTGATAGTCGCAGAACGCCCAGAAGGAATCCACGGAGAGAGAAAACGATCGGTCGTCAGGCCGAGCGAGACCGTGGCCTCTTTGGACGAATGGTGAAGAGCGAAAGGGAAGCCAAATCTGACTTGAGAACGCATTGCTAGCGTGTTCATACAGCCAGCCGATGATCGTTCGAACGAGGTTGGGTAGCTAGCTATAGCTTCCTCGTGCGAAAGGGACCGCATATTCGTCGCTTCTGAATACTGTTTTTTTCGTGGCCGGCGGAGATGTGCCCTGTAACCCTCAAGACTAGATCTCTAGGTTATCCTCACACGGCCGGACATGCTAGATTTGCGAAAGGGAGAGAACTGTTCAGGACAAAGTTGTTTATAGGGATTCATTTGTAAACTTGTTGATTGGGTCTATAACTTTTGCATGGATGACCAAAGCGTCTATAGCTTAATCAACGACCTATTTGTGCCCAGATTAAAAAAAAGAGTTAGTTACCCTAAGCATGGATGATGTCTATTTACCCAAAATAAAATACATTTTTCTCAGGACAATTGTGCCAAAAAAAACATCATGGAGAAGAAGACAAACTAGTATTGTATCCAACAGAAGTTAGGGAATAATGCCACAGAACACGTGCTAATGCAACTGATTTGATAGGTGAACAGCCACGCTGACAATGATAATTTCATCTCATTCTTTAAAGAACTGCATCGTGTTTCACGAAAATAATACTCCCTCAATTCATAATTACCTCACATCCTAAGTTTAGTCAAAGTCAAACTTTGTAAACTTTGACCATATTGTTAGGAAAAAATATCAATATTAACAACATATAAAAGTATTGAATTAGTATTATTATAAACTATATTTTCATATTATATGCATTGGAAATCATGGCTGTTGATATTTTTCCTTATATTGTTAGTCAAATTTTGCAAAACTTGACTTTGACTAAACCCAGAACGTAATTGTGAACGGAGGGAGTATACTCTCACTAGTAGAAAACGGACCTTTGGTCCAGGGGTATTATCCCCGTTTTTGCTATAAACCGGGACTAATGCCCCGGTCCAACGGCTAGATCTGGCCCCAGGAGGGTGGCAGGCACTAGCCCCGGTTTGAACGGGACCTTAAATCCCGGGTCGTGTAACAAACCGGGACTAAAGGGGTTCAGGCAGGCTGGGTCGGGCGCCAGACCCTTTAGTTCCGGTTTGTTATACGACCCGAGGCTAAAGGTTGACCTTTAGCCCCGGTTCTAGACACGAACCGGGACTAAATGTCTGGCTATATCTTCTTCCCCTGCCCGAGCCACCATTCAAGCTGGTGGCTCCTCTCTCTCTTTCTTGCTCAAGCTCGAGTTCATGCCCAATTTTTTCTCAAGATTTGTCTATATTTTGTGGTGCCCTATCTATCCAAAGGTTCTAAAAGGTAAGCAACTTCATCCTTTGAACTCTTATTGCTATATTAGCTCATTTCATGCTCTATCTTGTAGATGGATTTGTGGATTTAGTTTGGTAGTTATTTTTGCAATGATAACATGAGATCGATGTTTAGATTCTATCTATCTTGTATTAATGTAAGGAACTCTAAGGTAAATATCACAATATGTGGATTCTATCTATATATATCTTGTTTTGCACATAGTCTCGAAATTTGATTTTAGAAGCACACAAATGCGTGAGTTCATCATTCTAACTAGCTGGGCTAAATATCCTTCTTCGTCTACCTGTGTTCAACAAACTGAAAAAATTGTAACAAAGATAGGGTTAATTCATAAAAGCTTGATAAGAAGACATCACAGTACATCTTCGAGAAGCTCCTCTATGGCAAGCTCCTCGAAGATGTCTGAGGATAGGATCCTAAGACATCTTCGAGAGAAGCTCTGCCGTAGTGGTGTCCCTCTCGCACCATCTTGGAGTTAATAACTTCTCTACCTATAGATTAATACTCCGGATAACTAAAACAATTCACATATTAGGGAGTACCTCTATGGCGAGCTCCTCGAAGATGTCTGGGGACGGGATCCTAAGACATCTTCGAGAAGCTCTGCCGTAGTGGTGTCCCTGCTCTTGCACACCATATTTCAGTTTATATCTTCTCTAGCTAGATCAATATGCTGGTGGAGCTAACTAATTTCACATATTAGAGAGTGCCTTTACGGCGAGTGATACATTGCAAATGTATCTATAATTTTTGATGTTCCATGCTTAGTTTTATCCACTTTCTTGTGTTTTGTTCCAACTTTGGAGTACTTTTATTATGATTTCTTGGACTAACCTATTAACAAGAGCCATAGTGCCAGCTGCCTGTTTTCTGCTGTTTTTGGTTCCAGGAAAGTCAGAAAATGAATATTCTCGGAATTGGACGGGACAAAAGCCAAAGTGCCTATTTTTCCGGCAGTCATCAGATGCCAAAATACGAGACGGAGAAGGGCTGGGGGCCGGCCACACCACCTGGCCGCGTGGCCAGGCCTGGCCTGCGCCAGGGGGTGGTGTGGCCGACCCCAGCACCCCCTCGGCCTCTCCTTCCGCCTATAAGATGCCCTCGGGATGAAAACCCTAAGTACCTGATCAAAAATCCACGAAAGAGTCTATAGCCGCCGTCATCTCCATCCCTAGATCGGGAGGGATCTGAAGCTCTTCCCGGCACCTTGCCGGAGAGGGGAATTCACCCTGGAGGCCTTCTTCATCACCATGCAAGCCTCTGGTGTGATGCGTGAGTAGTTCATCCTTGGACTACGGATCCATGTAGTAGCTAGATGGTTGGTTCTCCTCCTTTGTGCTTTCATGTCTAGATCTTGTGAGCTCCGTTCATGATCAAGATCATCTATTTGTAATTCTGCATGTTGTGTTTGCGGGGATCCGATGGATATTGAGATGCTATTTCAGATTGATTATTCATTCTATCACCCTGGAGGTACTAGATATGCTGTTGCTACTAGGGAGAAAACAACAATCCTTTGTTCATAGAACAATCGTATTGTTTACATTACACGCAATTCGTAAAGCAATAATCTATTGCTTGCAACTTAATAATGGAGGGGGTTCGGATGATAACCTGAAGGTGGATTATTAGTCATAGATGCAGTTGGATGGCGGTCTATGTATAATGTTGTAATGCCCAATCAAGTCTCAAAGGAGTCTAGATGATTAGTATATGCATGTACTGTTTTCTCGATGTTTGTCAATTGCCCCGTTGTAATTTGTTCACCCAGCATGTTATCTATCTTAAGGGCGCCCTGCCAAAGCTCAGCTAGTAACACCTTTGGGGTGTTTCCTTGCTCCTACTAGTTCGATTAAACCTTGGTTTCATAACTGAGGGAAAACTTGCTGCTGTGCTCATCATACCTTCCTCTTGGGGTTCTCAACGAGATCTACGTCGATCGTCGAGCGCATCAAGCTATTTTCTGGCGACGTTGCCGGGGAGTCCCTCATAACCAATCTCTTTACTTTGTTGTTTTTGTTTTGCTTAGTTTCTTTTTTCTTTGTTTGCTTGTTTTGTTCTTTGAAAACACAAAAAAAATTAATTTTACTTTGTTTGCTTTCTTATTTGAAAACCCAAAAAATGACTACTCTTGAAAACACTAAGTTGTGTGACTTCACTAGCACCAACAACAATGATTTTATGAGGACTCCTATTGCTCCACCTGTGGTTGAAAACACTTTCTTTGAGATAAAACCTGCTTTGCTCAATCTTGTTATGAGAGAACAATTTTCTGGTATTGGTAATGAAGATGCTGCTTCCCATCTAAATAACTTTGTTGAACTTTGTGAGATGCAAAAGCATAGGGATATAGATGGTGATATTATTAAGCTGAAATTGTTTCCTTTCTCTTTGAGAGGAAAAGCTAAAGAGTGGTTGAATACCTTAACTAGGAATAGTATTGATTCTTGGACTAAGTGCAAAGATGCTTTTATTGGAAAATACTATCCTCCTGCTAAGATTATATCCATGAGAAGTGAAATAATGAAGTTTAAACAACTTGATAATGAGCATGTTTCTCAAGCTTGGGAAAGAATGAAATATTTGGTAAAGAATTTTCCCACTCATGGACTGACTGCTTGGATGATCATCCAAACTTTTTATGCAGGATTGAACTATTCTTCAAGGAACCTATTGGATTCGGCTGCTGGAGGTACCTTTATGACCATCACTTTGGGTGCTACAACAAAACTATTGGATAATATGATGGTTAATTATTCTGAATGGCATACTGAGAGAGCTCCACAAGGTAAGAAGGTAAATTCTGTTGAGGAAACCTCCTCCTTGAGTGATAAGATTGATATTATTATGTCTATGCTTGTTAATGAGAAAGCCCATATTGATTCAAATAATGTTCCTCTAGCTTCTTTGGTTGCTCAAGAAGAGCAAGTTGATGTGAACTTCATAATAAATAACAACTTTGGCAACAATGCTTATGGTAATAATGCTTATAGGAACAATTTTGGTAACAACAATTATAAGCCATACCCTCCCAACAATGGTAATGCTTATGGAAATTCTTCAACAATAATAAGGGTGCTCCCTCTGAACTTGAAGTTATGCTTAAAGAGTTTATTAGTAAACAAACTTCTTTCAATAAAACTATTGAGGAAAAACTCTCTAATGCTAAAAGAAATATAGCATCTTTGGCTGAAGCTCAATCTTCTTTGAATAAAATGGCTGCTAAACCTGAAACTAATGACAATCCCTTTGCAGCTACTAATGCCATACAAGTAAGAATTGATGAAAATGTTAGACTATTAGCTGAATTACATTCTAAGTGGGAAAGAGAAGATGAAATTGCTAGAAACATTAGTGTTTCTACTATTACCACCACTAGTGTTGAGGCTAGTAATAGTTCTACTACTTTAGATGATAAAGTTGATTTTGATCTCGATGGTTGCAATATCTCTGAAGTTATTATGTTCCTACAAAAGCTTGCTAAAAGTCCTAATGCTTGTGCTATGAACATGGCCTTTACAAAACACATTACTGATGCTCTCATAAAAATTAAAGAAGAAAAGATGAAACATAAAGCTTCTATTCCTATAAAGCAAGAAGATGGTTGGGAACCCATCATTAGTATGAAAGTGAATGACTTTGATTTCAAAGCTTTGTGTGATCTTGATAGTAGTGTTTCTATTATGCCTAGGAGGATTTATGATATGCTTGATTTGCCTCCTCTTGAAGATTGCTATTTGAATGTCCCACTTGATGCTAATGCTAAAAATAAACTTATGGGGAGTCTTAATGATGTCTTTATTATGGTTAATGATTCCTATGTCCCCGTTGATTTCTATGTTTTGGATGTTGAATACAATGCTTCTTGTCCTATTACTTTGGGAAGACCTTTTCTTAGAACTGTTGGTGCCATCATTTATATGAAGGAAGGCACCATTAAATATCAAATCCCACTCAAGAAAGGTATAGAACACTTCCCTAAAAAGAGAGAAAAGATTTCTTTTGCTTCTCCTATGAAAACAAAATTTTGTCTTAATGCTTCTTCATTTGAGAACACTTGATTCTTTCTTTGCTTCTTATGCCTAACTTAAAGGCGTTAAAGAAAAATACTTGTTGGGAGATAACCCAAGAGTTTTAGATGAGTCTTGAAAGTTATTACTTCAGTAATAACCGCTCCTTATTCTTTTTATTTGCTTTTTGTGCCAAGAGTAACCTCTAATGAGAGTGAAGTAATGATTGGAAAAGTTGCTGTCCCGAAACAAATTTCTGTGCTTCACCTTAAAAATTCCTGAGAGAGCTCTGTATGTCGGATTGAGCTGTAATTTTTTGTGCTTCTGCCCCAGGTTGTTACCTAACTTTAGTTAGTTCAACACTTTTTAATTTGAGCAACAGAAGGTCTTCGAAAAAATTCGTCTTTACCTGCTGGTCTGTTTTGACAGATTTCTACCATTTTCTGCATTTGCTTCTTGTTGGTTCCTTCTTGAGTTGTTTTGGGGAATTTAGCTTTTTGAGGGAAGTGCTACAGTAGATAGTGTTATAATGGAAGTTTATTTGGTGTTAGAAATGAACCTTGAGACTTATTTATCTTAAGTGCACTAATGTTGCTAATGAGATTGTGTGAAGTTTTGTATGAAGAAAATTTTTTAGGTGTATGGAAGGAATGAGTAATGAGATGAAGGATGGACTAAAGCTCAAACTTGAGGATGCCACGCGTGTAACCCCAAGAAATATCCAAGAAGTACAAGCGTCAAAGCTTGGGGATTCCCAAGGCATCCCCTTCTTCATCAATAAAAATTCCAGGTTTCTTCCAAACGCTTCATTTTTATTGTTTGATGCACAGTTGTGTTGTTCTTGGAGCGTCTTATTTTTCGTTTTCGTTTTGGTTTTTGTTTTGCTTTGGTTTGCTTAGTTCTCTGAATAAGTTGGTTGGACCCCCTCTTTCATACTTTGGTTTGCAAATAGTTTGGAAAAGAGTAGGAAAGTGCATATTTTTGTGGTAAAAAGAGCTCGTTTTTTACTGTGGCTATGCTTTGTCATGCCATGCTTGATATTGTTTTAGCTTTATGCTTAGTATTCTTCGCTGTAGCATGACTTGTTATAAACAATTGAGATTTCTTAATGTGTCTTGGATGAATCATGCGTTGTTTTAGCATATTAAAGCATAGTATAGTGGTATTCTCCTTTGATGCTTTATTTGGGTTGACTTGGCACATGCTCACACCATGTTATGACTGTCACAAGTCACCATAGCCTTTATGATCCTTTAGTTTTCAACTTGTAGTATCACTTTATGCTTTGATCAATGATGTTTTGTCGCTCTGCATGATTATGGCCATTATTGCTCTCTTAGTTTGTCGCTCCCAGTCTTTTGCTAGCCTCCACCACAAAGTATGAGTTCTACTCATGCATCCAACTCCCTAAACCAAGTTATTCCAAAGAGTCCACCATACCTACCTACTAGCTTATCATATTCCAAGTACATTCATGTTTTTGTTTACCTTCCACTTGTTATGAGAAAACTAGTGATTAAAGCTCTCACGAACTTGATGGCACACTTTACTTTATTGCCTCTAATAAACTTGAACCATTGGGTCCTTCTTTGTTGCGTATATGCTTGCGCTTTATAAGTTGAAATTAGCAGAACCATGTACCATGGGGAACGCTTTCAACATTGCACTTGTACTTTGTACCCCGTTGATATCATGTTCTATTGCTTACGGATCCTGACGGTGTGAAATAAAAGTGGAACTTGTAAGATCATGGAGTTTGTATGTGTGTTAGAGAAACGCCTGGGCCGCTAGCCTAAGCCACGCCTAATCATGGTGGAAACTTGCAGCATCACCATAATGAGCACTCTATGAAGCATCCTCAATAAAAACCTATGCAAATAGCAAATAAAAAGATCGCTGAGATGCTCATTGTCTGCTTGCCTTGTCATTTTGATTATGGGAAAGCTCCCGTATCATGTGCAAGGTGTACCCCGTTGGCGGTTTACACATATACTTACAATGACAAGAGCTTACTCGTGACTGAAGTTGAGTAGCATGAGGATCGGTCTTCGTAAGTAAGGGGCATGAGATTTCGGTTTATAACTTGTCAAGCATATCCTCTTAGTTGTGTCACTTTAACCTTAATCACCTTCAAGATGCTTATGATAGGGGCAATGAGAGCTGAAAGCTACAAGTACCGTAATTTTTGGAAGCTCTTTATGAGACTTGAATCCCTACTTCCTTTTACAAAAGGCCTTTCTTCCACCATTATATTGAGTCTCCACCTTCTATCTTTATGCACTACTTTGAGAGCATAGTGGCCATTCTTAGTTCTATGTGCATTGTCCCAAGACTAGTTGATTGATGCATAACTTGCTATTGCTTGTTTGAAACTATTGTATCTAGTCACTCTTATGAACTTTGAAGGTGTCCCATGCATTTATATTTGCTACTCTATTGAGGGACAAGCTGAATACTTTTATGCTATGTTTTCTTTATGTGACACAAACAAACGTCTTGCAAAGCATGTTATTCATGAATCTTTTGTTTGTGCCTTTTCATGTTGCATCATAGTCTCTTTGCTTATTGCTAGAACTTTGTCTTTCATGTTATGATTAAAGTACTTTGATCCCAGCCTTGAATGTTTTGCAAATACTTTGATCAAGTCTTTGATGGTGCATGTCACCTAAAAAATTATTCTTTTTATCACTTACCTACTCGAGGACGAGCAGGAGTTAAGCTTGGGGATGTTGATACATCGCAAATGTATCTATAATTTTTGATGTTCCATGCTTGGTTTTATCCACTTTCTTGTGTTTTGTTCCAAGTTTGGAGTACTTTTATTATGATTTCTTGGACTAACCTATTAACAAGAGCCACAGTGCCAGCTGCCTGTTTTCTGCTGTTTTTGGTTCCAGGAAAGTCAGAAAATGAATATTCTCGGAATTGGACGGGACAAAAGCCAAAGTGCCTATTTTTCCAGAATGGATCAAGTGCCAGAATACGAGACGAAGAAGGGCTGGGGGCGGCCACACCACCTGGCCGCGCGGCCAGGCCTGGCCCACGCTAGGGGGTGGTCTGGCCGACCCCAGCACCCCCTCGGCCTCTCCTTCCACCTATAAGTTGCCCTCGGGACAGAAACCCTAAGTACCCGATCAAAAATCCACGAAAGAGTCTGTAGCCGCCGTCATCTCCATTCCTAGATCGGGAGGGATCTGAAGCTCTTCCCGACACCCTGCCGGAGAGGGGAACTCACCCTGGAGGCCTTCTTCATCACCATGCAAGCCTCCGGTGTGATGCGTGAGTAGTTCATCCTTGTACTACGGATCCATGTAGTAGCTAGATGGCTGGTTTCTCCTCCTTTGTGCTTTCATGTTTAGATCTTGTGATCTCCGTTCATGATCAAGATCATCTATTTGTAATTCATACATGTTGTGTTTGCGGGGATCCGATGGATATTGAGATGCTATTTCAGATTTATTATTTATTCTATCATGTATTTGTTATTTGAGATCTTGCATGCTTTCCGTTGTTAGTAGCTATCTTGGCCAAGTAGATGCTAGCAACTCCAAGAGTTAGTATTTATGCTCGATAGTGGGTTCATGCCTCTGGTAATCTGGGGAAGTGACAGAAATCTCTAAGGTACTAGATGTGTTGTTGCTACTAGGGAGAAAACAATGATCCTTTGTTCATAGAACAATTGTATTGTTTACCTTACACGCAGTTCGTAAAGCAATAATCTGTTGCTTTCAACTTAATACTGGAGGGGGTTCGGATGATAACCTGAAGGTGGATTATTAGTCATAGATGTAGTTGGATGGCGGTCTATGTATTATGTTGTATTGCCCAATCGAGTCTCAAAGGAGTCAAGATGATTAGTATATGCATGTATTGCTTTCTCAGTGTTTGTCAATTTCCCCGCTGTAATTTGTTCACCCAGCATGTTATTTATCTAAGGAGAGCCACCTCTAGTGAACTACGGATCCCGGTCCTTCTTCTTTACATACAATCTACAACTTTTTACTTCTTTGTGTTTACTTTCTGCAAACTTTTACTTCTTTCCATTCGATACGTTTAATCCTTTGTTTTCCGCAAAACACGGTGAGATTGACAACCTCATCGCAAGTTGGGGACAAAGTTCTATGGTTGTGTTGTGCAAGTCTCCACGTTGCTACTAGCACCGGTAGTGCGCACTGCCAAAGCTCAGCTAGTAACACCTTTGGGGTGTTTTCTTGCTCCTACTGGTTCGATTAAACCTTGGTTTCATAACTGAGGGAAAACTTGCTGCTGTGCTCATCATACCTTCCTCTTGGGGTTCCTAACGAGCTCTACATCGATCGTCGAGCGCATCAGCGAGCTCCTCGAAGATGTCTGAGGACGAGGTCCTAAGACATCTTCGAGAAGCTCCGCCGTAGTGGTGTCCCTAGTCTCGCACACCATCTTGCAGTTATTCATAGAAATGCATACCTATTTATAGATTAAGCAGCACAACATAGTGTCGGGCACTGATGACATAATGTCGACACACTCACCCCTGGCATAGTGCTACCACCCACCCAAAATAGTGTCGTCATTTAATTTATTGGCTTAGTGCTACCCACTAAGGACATAGTGTCGACATGTTGTCTCCACATCCACATTTAGTCCGGGTTGGTGCCTCCAACCGGGACTAAAGGTTCATCATATCTTTAGTCCCGGTTGCTGGCTTTAATTTTTTTTTAGATTAGTACTAATTAATTATGATTATGCTGCCACCCACCCAAAATAGTGTCGTCATTTAATTTACTGGCTTAGTGCTGCCCACTGAGGACATAATGTCGACATGTTGTCTCCACATCCACATTTAGTCCCGGTTGGTGCCTCCAACCGGGACTAAAGGTTCATCATATCTTTAGTCCCGGTTGCTGGCTTTAATTTTGTTTTTTAGATTAGTACTAATTAATTATGATTATGTTTGATGTACTTAATTAATTATATAATGCAGATGAGCCAGCAATGGATGTACGCTGACCGACTCTCTAGCGAGTTCATTAAAGGTGTGCATTCTGTTCTCCTTTTAGCCGAGGTAAACAAGCGGAATGGTTTTATGTCTTGTCCATGTGGTGTCTGTCGGAATCATAAGGAATACTCTTCCTCAAGAGTCCTTCACAGCCACCTATTTCGGTTCGATTTCATGACCGGCTATAATTGTTGGACCAAGAACGGAGAAATAGGGGTTATGATGGAAGACAACGAAGAAGAAGAGAATGATAATGACTACCCTACTATGTCCCATGAATATGATGGTACTACAATGGAAGACATTGATAAAAAAGATGAAGAACGAGCATCAGATCTGCCTGATGATGATCTTAGTCGGGCCATTGCTGATGCCCAAGAAGAATGCGTAACTGAAAGGGAGAGGTTGAAGTTCAAGAAGATGTTAGAGGATCACAACAAATTGTTGTACCCAAATTGTGAAGATGGGCACAAAAAACTGGGTAGCACACTAGAATTGCTGCAATGGAATGTAGAGAATGGTGTGACTGACAAAGGATTTGAAAAGTTGCTGAAAATAACGAAGAAGTTGCTTCCAAAGGATAACGAACTGTCCGCTAGTACCTACAAAGCAAAGAAGGTTGTCTGCCCTCTAGGATTAGAGGTGCAGAAGATACATGCATGCATTAATGACTGCATCCTCTACCACGGTGAGGAGTACGAGAATTTGGATGCATGCCCAGTATGCACTGCATTGCGGTATAAGATAAGACGAGATGACCCTGGTGATGTTGAGGGCGAGCGCCGCATGAAGTGGGTTCCTGCGAAGGTGATGTGGTATGGTCCTATAATACCACGGTTGAAACGTCTGTTCAGGAACAAAGAGCATGCAAAGTTGTTGCAATGGCACATGGAAGACCGTAAGAAAGACGAGATGTTGAGACACCCCGCTGATGGGTTGCAGTGGAGAAAAATCGAGAGAGAGTTTCCAGACTTTGTAGGTGATGCGAGGAACTTATGGTTTGGTCTAAGTACAGATGGCATGAATCCTTTTGGGGAGCAGAGCTGCAGTCATAGCACCTGGCCTGTGACTTTGTGTATCTATAACCTTCCTCCTTGGTTGTGCATGAAGCGGAAGTTCATTATGATGCCAGTGCTCATCCAAGGCCCGAAGCAACCCCGCAACGACATTGATGTGTACCTAAGGCCATTAGTTGAAGAACTCTTACAGTTGTGGCACGGACAAGGTGTACATGTGTGGGATGAGAACAAGCAGAAGGAATTTGACCTACGAGCATTGTTGTTCATAACAATCAATGATTGGCCTGCTCTTAGTAACATTTTAGGACAGAAAAACAAGGGATACATTGCATGCACACATTGTTTAAACGAGACTGGAAGTATATATTTGGATAAATGTAAGAAGAATGTGTACCCGGAGAATCGTCGTTTTCTTCCGCCCACGCACACCCTAAGAAAGAAAGGTAAGCACTTCAATGGTGAGGCAGACAGCAGGTGTAAGCCTATCCGCCGTAGTGGTGATTATGTATTTGATATGGTGAAGGATTTAAAAATAATCTTTGGAAAGGGTCCTGGTAGACAATCTGTTCCGAAGGGCGATGTCGGACACGCACCCATGTGGAAAAATAAATCTATATTTTGGGAGCTACCCTATTGGAAAGTCCTAGAGGTCCGCTCTGCAATTGACGTGATGCACCTGACGAAGAATCTTTGCATGACGCTGCTAGGATTCTTGGGCGTGTATGGGAAGAGCAAAGATACACTTGAAGCACGGCAGGACCAACAACGTATAAAAAACCGAGACGGCATGCATCCAGAGCTGTTTGAAGGTACTGCTAGCTACGCTCTTACCAAAGAAGAGAAGGAAATCTTTTTTAAAGTCCTTTATAGTATCAAGGTCCCGTCTGGTTTCTCGTCGAACATAAAGGGAATAATAAATATGGCAGAGAAAAAATTTCAAAACCTAAAGTCTCATGACTGCCACGTGCTTATGACCCAGCTGCTTCCGATTGCATTGAGGGGACTCCTGCCGGAAAATGTTCGAGTACCCATTGTGAAGCTATGTGCGTTTCTCAATGCAATTTCTCAGAAGGTAATCAGTCTAGATAGTCTACCAAGGTTACAGAAAGATGTGGTCCAATGTCTTGTCAGCTTCGAGTTGGTGTTCCCACCATCCTTCTTCAATATTATGACGCACCTCCTAGTTCACCTAGTCGAAGAGATTGACATTCTCGGTCTTGTATTTCTACACAATATGTTCCCCTTTGAGAGGTTCATGGGAGTGTTAAAGAAATATGTTCATAACCGTCCAGAAGGAAGCATCTCAAAGGGATATGGAACAAAGGAGGTCATTGAGTTTTGTGTTGACTTTATTCCTGACCTTAAGCCCATCGGTGTTTCTGAATCATGGCATAAGGGTAGACTTAGTGGAAAAGGCACACTAGGAAAGAAAGCAAGGATATGTATGGACGGACATTCTCTCACTAAAGCACACTACACAGTTCTGCAAAGTTCCACCTTGGTGGCTCCATATATCGAGGAACACAAGAATATTATACACTCCAACAACCCGGGGAAGCCTGGCTCCTGGATTAGAGATGAACACATGAGGACTTTCAGTGGTTGGTTGCAGACATATCTCATGAATGACATAAAATGTTGGAGAGCAGATGTACTTATTGGCCAGGTCACCATCTTCGACTATATTGACTTTCCAAGGGTACGAGATAAATGGGAATACATTTTACACGATCGCCCAAGATAAAAAGAGCACCAATCAAAACAGTGGTGTCCGATTTGATGCAACAGACAAAGGATACATATTATGGTTACAAAGAGGAGATATGGGAACTTGACTATGGACCTTTTTTAAGGTTCCTTTGTTTCAGTGCAAATGGGTCAAGCTGACAGGAGGCGGGGTTGAGGTAGACAAGAAATACGGAATGACAATAGTGGACCTCAACAACCTTGCGTATAGAAATGAACCATTTCTCCTAGCCAATGATGTGGCTCAGGTTTTTCATGTGAAGTACATGTCTACCAAACCGAGAAAAAGGAAAGATAAGCAAAAGAATACAACATCCGATGAGCCAAAGCACCACATAGTTCTTTTAGGCAAAAGAATCATCGTGGGGGTGGAGGATAAGACAGACATGTCAGAAGATTATGATAAATTTTATGAAATTCCGCCCTTCGCTGTGAAGGATGTCCCAAGCATCCCGTTAAATAAGAAAGATGCTCCATGGTTACGGATTAGAAGAAAACCCTAACAATAGAGATGTGTGGATGTTGGTGAAGTACAATATTATTAAACCTTTATTTTTAATGATCTGCTTATATGTATATGGATATGAACTATCTCGATCTCAATAGGTAGTATTGCAACTTGCTGTGGCCAGACATTTATTAATATTAAAATGTAAAAATTAGTCATAATCATATCTAGCCCTATAGTACATAGCTTCAGGGTCGTCTTTGGAATCGTCATTGTCATCATCGTCGCTCGTAGCACGCGGCTGGATCCTCAGCCCTTCCTCGTAGCACGCGGCTGGATCCTCCGGCCTCGGATTCACGATGCGCGGGGGAGGGGGCTCCCGGATGACGACCCCAGTACGCCCTAGGCCTTCACCACCACCACCATTCTTGTGGCTATGCGGCTGGTGAAAGTGCGGGTACCTCAGGCGAGGATGGTCCCCCATGGCGATGTAGCGCATCACGCCGGCGATAGTCCGGTTCATCCACCACAAGCAGCGACCATCCTCGTTGTGGTTCACTGGGGGCGGGCCGTCACCCTCGTACCTGGCGAGCTCCCTTTTCCGCCGGTTTGCGAAGAAGGCATTCTAAGTGTCGAGGTTTTCGGGATCCCAATGGGGATCCATCCACTGCTCTGGCGTTAGCTTGAGGTAGAAGTGGTTTGTGATGGCCACCTAGCGGGCCGAACCTTGAGGCACAGGAGGAACAGGAACCCCTCCAGCGTTCAGCATCCAGCCAGCGGGCAGCCGGTACCCCGGCGGGCATGGGTTGCTGGAGGCGCACAGCGCCTCGGTCTCCTCGAGCGTCAGAAAGGTCCAGTAAGCGGTGTCCATTGTTGTGAGAGAGAAGGTGTGGATGTGTGGATGGACATGGCGGTCGGCCTAGATATAGAGGGAAATGGCAGGAGAACAAGGCGGGAAGCGGGGGAAATGGCGGGAGAACATGGCGGGAAGTGAGGGAAATGGCGGGAAAACATGGCGGGAAGCGAGGGAAATGGCAGGAAAATATGGCGGGAAGCGGGGGAAATGGCGGGAAATATGTTTTAGTCTTAGTTACTAGTTTTAGTATTAAATATTATATTTCTAATGAGTATATTATTTTTTGTGAATATTTTGGTATATTATATGTATTTTTCTGTTTTTAAATAATAAACTATATTTTTCCAACATTTGTACTAAATATAATACTTGTTAAACAATATATAATATCATTTAAGTTGTATAATAAAGTATGATAATAGATTTAAATTATAGATCTTCTTTTTTTGAAAATTTTGATATATAATACATAATTTTCTGAAAACTATAAACCATTTTTGGTTTTGGCGCAAAAAATAACCTTTACAAACCGGGGCTAAAGGGTGCGCGCGCGCAGGAAGAGCGGCGGGCGAAAATACCTTTAGCCCCGGGTTGTAATACAAACCGAGGCTAAAGGGGGGGTATAAATACCCCACCCCTATCCCGGGTCGTGCCACGAACCGGAGAGCTGCCAGATCACACCAGCGCCCACGCCGTCCGCCGCGCCGCCGCCCGCGCCCGTGACAAGAGGAGCGTCGCCCCATCTCCGCCCCGCCTCGCCCCGCGCCGCCCTGCCCCGAGCCGCCACGCTGCAAGTAGAGCTCGCAGAGCTCTCGTAGCACAGAACGCGGCAGCCGAGTTCGCTAGTTTGATATGAGCGAGATGTATTAATAATGTACTTTATATTATGAGCGAGATATGAGCGAGATGTATTAATAATGTACTTTATCTTATATTATTGTACTTTATCTTAATGCAAAATTGTTTCATTATTAGTACGTATTCTTTTTTCTGTATCCGAGTTGTCGCAATTGTAATATTCTTTTACTTAATGCAATATTCTTTTTCTGTATTAGTTAAGCTATGGACGGAAGACAAAATAAAGAGGAGCTTCTCAACATGATAGATGACGGTACTAGAGGTTCTTATTACAAATCCTCCGAGTATCTTAATTTGTCTGGAGGAGACGATGGCGGAGACGATGGTGTTGACCATGGTGGAGACCATGGTGAAGACATAATAATAACTAACTCCGTCGAGGTATGTAAAGCCTCTATCGATCGATCACTATTATAGATGCACTAATTGATTCGTACATATATACTGACGAATGTTTTCTCTTAGACCTCCGCTTCCGGCCAATCTTCTTCAAGGACAAGAGGCCCGACACACAAGTTGCCCACTGATGTCCGTTTCAGCATTGACTTAGTCTCTCCGCTGGGTCAACCGTTGGAGCCCAAAGAATCCGTGAGTGCATTTATAACTCAATGCAGAGTGATTGTTAGAGACACCGTCCCGATCACCACGCGAAATTGGAATAAGCCAGGAAAGAAAAGGGATCCAGTTGGGGCTAGTTTTGTAGATGACAAAGCGAGAAATGCGATGTGGAATTCTCTCATGACACATTTCACCCTACCAATCTTGGAGACTGATGAGATCACAGAACAAATGACGAGGAAAGTCAAGCACTTTGCTCTTAAGAAGATGGGCGAACTATTCAAGGAATGGAAGAAAAGATTGTACCACAAGTATGTCTTGAAGAAAAAAACTCCTCCATTCACTGGCCCACTAGAGTTGCAGTAGGATAACTGGGCCGCATTTGTGGAATACAAGACCTCGGCACCAGCTAAGGCAATGTCAGAAAAGAATAAGTTAAATGCAGCCAAAAAGAAATATCACCATCATATGGGCACATGTGGGTACAGGAGTGCCATGCCTAAGTGGGATAAAGCTGAGGCTGACCTGGAGGCTAAAGGGGTCACTCCAGCTACGTCTCGTTGGCTCAGGAGGTCAAGAAATTGGGTACTCGGGCATGGGGCATCGTTAGACCCAGAAACAGGCGAGATTGTTGCAGCCGAAGAAATTTCTTCACCCATGAATGAACTTATTAAAGTGATAAAAGAGGTTGAAGAGGGAACGTTTGTTCCCTACAGAGAGAAGGATGAGCTGACAAAGGCTCTCGGGAATCCTGAAAAGGCTGGACGAACAAGAGGGTTCGGACCTTCTTATCCATGGGTTCTCGGGTTTCCCGAGCACCTTGACACGTACAGAAGCCGATCGAGAAAAACAAAGCGGCAAAAAGAGGAGGATACAGAGTGGTTCGCGAGGTTTGAAGCCATGCTGCAGGAGCATCGCCAGGAGATTAATGAACTTAATGGACTCTGACAGCAAGATCCTGCACCAGACAGTACGGTCGGCCCATCACAACGGAAAAGCAGCGTGGCTTCCACGGAGGGCCACGGTAATGATGCATCGATGGATGTGTACCCCGTGGATGCAATTAAGGAGAAGACTAGTTGTGAGCTGGATGTTCAAGTGAAGAATATATCCATGAAGGTGGCGGTCGGCTTTGCTTTACCTTCTGCACCGGGAGCGACTTACCATTACAATCCGATTCCAGCTGGCTATGCTTGTGTCGGTGTGGACGAAATTCAACCTATGTATCAGTCACTACAGCTTGATATCCCTGGAGGTCAAGGGGAGACGACACTGGAAGAAGTCACGAGTGGCTTCATTCTTTGGAAAAAAGAATACATCAAGTTTCCAGGCTTGACACCAAGGCCACCTTCTCCACCGAGAAACAATCCATCACCTCCAAGGCAACCATCTCCTCCTAGTAAAAGTCCACCTCCAAGTCCACCTCCAAGTGCACCGTCTCCTCCCAGTAAAAGTACACCACCTCCAAGTCCAATCCATGACCCCAACACGAGTCCATCTCAATCTACGCAGCCGCCTCCACCCACTAAGGGCCAAAAGCGGAAGAATATCACCGCTCTGTCGAGCGATAACCGACGCCCAAAGCGATAGTTGTCGCCCCTCCCAAGAGTACCGCCGGTTCCTCCTAAGAGGGCTTACGACCTGACCGATGAGGAGACCGATGCGGTCATACGGGCCGAAGTGGATGCTCATTTTAAAAAGAAACAACTTGAGCCAGAGGTCCAAATAAAACCGGAAACCAAGGAGCACTTTAGGAAAATACTGACGCAGCCATCCCAAACTCAGTTAAATGCGCCAGATGACTATACACGATGTCTTCAGAAGACACTGAAACATAAGAGATCAAGCGATAGAGGAAGCATCACAAAAGAGGTTCCCCGGCAGGGGAACAAGCAAAACAATCGAGTGGTAGCGGAAGCATCAGAACGGACATCCCCCAGCTGGGGAAACAAGCAAAACAATCGAGTGGTAGCCGAAGAACCAAAAGAGACGTTCCCCAGCTGGGGAAACAAGCAAATCAATTCCTCCCCTGCTCCAGGTGCAGATACCCGAACCTCAACTATATGAGGGAGAACTTATGGATCCGGAAATGGCTAAGATATTGGCCGAGCAATGTAATATGTCTATTCATGACATTCTTCACGGTGATATGCCCAAGGCTGAGGTAGCACCCAAATTTTTTCACGGGGAGCCTCTGGTCAGTTCTGAGAGGCTTCGGGATATGCCAACAAAAATGCGACGATTCCATGAATGGTACATGAAATCATCAAAAGTAGAGCGATATTGGCTCATCCTGAAAGTTCAAAAATCGCATTACTTCGCTGAAGACGAGGTCCCTGTTGAATTTACAGAATTGTTTCAGTTATTCAATCTAAAGGAACTCGACAAATCTATCCTCAGTTGCTATTGTCTGTAAGTGGTTACTTTATTTATGTAATTAAGTCTCTATCTCAGCTTGTTCAATTGATTGCTGGTAAGTATACTCATTATATTCTTTTGTACGCTATATATAATGATGCAGAATGAAGATTCTCGAATGTAAAAGAAAGTCTATCAATGGATATGGTTTCATTGACCCACATCAGTTAATGGAGCTATGCTAAAGGATAAGCCACTGGAGACCGAGCAAAACTTGTTCCGGTTTCTCACGAACCAGCATTTTTGTAATGAAATACTATTTCCTTACCACGATGGCAAGTGAGTTCTTGTACACATTAACTTTTTCTTACTCAATGTTCAGTGTAAATGATGAGTTACTGACGTATATAAACCTTGCATAGGTACCACTAGATTCTTCTAAGCATTTCAGTTGACTTGGGAAGAGTTCACATCATGGAATCACTAAATAAAGATATTGAAGACTACCGCGGCATTATCGATATGCTCCAGAAGTAATTTCAACCATTATCGCACTATATCGGTTTCTTTCGTTCATTTTCTAGGATATCAAGTAGTTATTAACTCATATATTCATTTTCTTTGTCGGATAGGGTTTGGACACGGTTCAAGAACAAGGTCCGCGGTCAATGGCATGAGATACTATTTTTTAAATCGGTCTCGGTAAGTAGTACGGGCTAAGTCCGCGCATCTATTTAATTCTAGTTTATGTGCATTTATCATGCTAGAGTTATTATTTGATTGAATTATATTCTTTTAAAGTACGCGAGGCAGCCACAGGGGACTAATCTATGTGGATTATACGTGTGCGAGTTCATTCGCATCACTATTGAGAAGCCCTTGGAAAATGTTCGAGTAAGTACACAATATATTCACCCTTTATTTTTATTACAAAAAGTTGTGTTGAGTCTAATTCATACGATCTCCTTATTTATAGTTGGACGCGATGCAGGACAAGCTCCTACCAGACGACCGCCTACTAACAATCCAAGAGGAATTTGCTGGATTTTTTGTCGACGAGGTCATAGACCCATGCGGAGAATTCTCTCTAGATAGACCCTAAAACATCCATGCAATAATCTCCATGTAATCAAATAGAAGGTTCTGGACCCGGTTGGGACTCCATGTAAATTATATTATATATTGCATCAATGTGTACAAGTACTGTGTAGTAGCATTCTGTATGTATACGAAAACCTGTTTCTAATGAAAACACAGAATGAAAAATAATTGAACACAAAACACAAAATGAAAAGAAAAACACAAAACCATAAAACCCCATCTCCTGCCGCGGCAGTCAAATGGCGCAAAACGCTGCCGCGGCAACCGGGACTAAATGTCCTCCAACCTAGCGCGCCTCACGGGGCCACGTGGTGGACCTCTAGTCCCGGTTCGTAACAGAACCGGGGCTAATACTTGGACCTTTAGTCCCGCTTTTGCAGTCCCGGGTCACATTCCGGGACTAAAGGTCCTTACGAACCGGGGCTAATAGCCTGGTTTCTACTAGTGTCTCTACAGCTATGTTTATAGGTTTATTAGGATATTGTGTTCTAGTTCACTCGAAAGTTAGGACGGTGTCACTACGAATCGGTCAATTGGAGAAATGCCACCATCCGACACGGACTCGTTATATTTCTGCAACTGGTTCGTTTGACGCTGGCCACCGTTTGCCTTGTCTAACTTCCTGGCTAGTTGACTCGGTTTCTTATATGTCGGTCCCATCACGCGCAGCCGTTGTTCTGACCATTATTCTGACCAGCGAGCCCCATCACCTGAGTTATCGACCGCGCGCATCCTAGGTTTGAGTATCCGTGACCCCATTATTCTGCAATTTGACATATTTTTTCGCCCCACCGCCCCGCTCCGCTACACACAGTTTTGGTCTGTCCCGCCACCACACTGTTTCGTCGTGCACCGCCCCGCACTTCCACCACCCTCCCTTTGGCTTAGCATCGTCATCATTGTCGTCGTCCCCTCTCTTCCCTCTCTCCTTCCTGCTTTGACATGTCCTGCCGTGGTCAGGAGGCCAGAAGAGAAAAGCTGAGACGGATGTTGGTTAAGCGACAATAACGGTGGACTTGAAGCGGATCCGACATGGAGATGGATCCTGCGATGCTGGAGAGGACAGGTGAGAGCAACACAGAGGAAGAGGACACGGTGAACAAAGATCTGCAGCTCTAGAGCATGGTGAATGTGGTGTTCGTCATGTCTGAAGGGTACGAATTGTAATTCCGTCTATTCCCTTTTTGAATTAGCGACTCTAGTCCCGTGGTAATATCAGGGATGTGTGTTGATAACCATATGATGTTTGCCGCATCCGGGTTCCTACTAAAGATTCGGCATGGGTGTCGGACCAAAACCTTACACGATGGTCAAATTGTAGTTAGCGATGCTTTTGATTATCGACTGATTGTAGACTGAAAAGACAAAATTGGATAAGTTGTTTGCAATGCCAAGAGGCACCTCCCTGCCAAGTTTGGGCTCATTCCATTGAGGCATGCCATTTTTTGGCAGTGATCATGATAACTAGGGTTGAAACACAAGTTAACTCCTAGTCGATAGACATCCACGTGAAGGTTTGCATGTGCAAACTGTTTGTATGTCCTGGTTTTGACCTTTCCTGGATAGTAGGTCACAAATAAAGACTCCATGAGGGTTTCATTTTTTCATTTTTTTAAATATCGTTTGGTTCAATAAAAAGGCCAAACTTCTAAGCGTGCGAAACCGCCTTAGGTTTTCTAAATTTTGTATCATACACATTGATTAATCCTAGAATATCTCTAGGGCACAAAAATCCTTGTTTTTATTTTTTAGAAGAATATTAGGGTACCTATATTTTGATTTTTTAATTATCCAAGCATTACTTAAGAAAAAAAGTACTATATAGCTTCACCATGAGAAAAATCATAATCTCCCTAGAATGGCCATCTAACATGACCTAACATTGGAGAAAAATGATGGATGGCATTACACATGCATAATGCTTGCACCTTCTTTGGAAAAAACCACTCAGAATTGAAATTTCTGGATACAAAAAATCAATTTTTTTCATAGATCCCAAAATCCCTTGTTGGAGAAGTTTTTTGCAATGCCATGAGGCACCTCTCTACCAAGTTTGGGCTCATTCTACTAAGGGATGCCATTCTTTTGGTAGTGAGCATGATAACTAGGGTTGAAACCCAAGTGAGATCCTACTCGATAGCCATACGAATGAAGGTTTGCACGTACAATTCGTCTGTATGTCTCGGTTATGATTTTTCCTGGGTAGTACGTCGCAAATAAGGACTCCATGCGTAGGTTTCTATTTTTTAATTTTTTTAATTTCGTCCGGTTGGATTCAGAAAAAGCCAAACTTCCTGACGAGCATAACGCGTAAGAGTTTCTAAATTTTCAATCATACACATTGATCCATCCTAGGAAATCTCTAACGAAACCAAAAACCATTTTTGTTTGAATTTTTAGACCGATATTTTGGGTACATATAGTTCAAATTTTGAATTATCTAAGCATTACTCAAGAAAGCAGTATATAGCTACACCATTATAAAAATCCTAATCTCTCGGGAATGGCCATCCAACATGACCTAGCTTTAGAGAAAAATGTTGGACGGCCTTAGATAAGCGGAATTATTGCACCTTCATTGGAAAATGTTGGATGGCCTTAGATATGCGGAATTCTTGCACCTCATTTGAAAAAAACACTCATAATTCAATATCACATGGTGGGATGGCCCACTAGGGACACCCCCCCTTTGGCCTTCCCTAGGGCGCGACCCTTGGGCCTCCTCCGGTGAGGCCCATTAGGTGGGCTACCCCATAAATTCAATGGAAATTATTTTTTAAGTATTAATTCATTTAATTAATATTAAATATATATTACTTAATACATATCATTCCGAAACACCTTTCGGACCCCTTTCGATAATCATCGGATATCCCTAGAACAATTCTGGAGTTCTCTCTCATTTTTCCTACGATCTCTAATCAATCCCTAATCGTCAGATATCCTTAAGCATTACACCCTACGGTTTGGGAATGCACAGACATGATCGAGACACTCTTTGATCAATGACCAACGGGGGTGTCTAGAAAGTCACGATGGCCCCCATGCTTTTCACCAATAACTTGAACCTTGAATGCCGAGTCTCATTTCCTTTGCTCTATGATACCTAGTTTGTCCAAGATCTGATATTTGGTATTGTTATACCTAGTTCAATCTTGTTACTGACAAACATATTTGCTCGTTTTCATGATATTACATCCCCGTGACCTAGTCACATGTTCGCAAACTTATAGATGTAATCTTACTGATTGGGCCTAGTGTATTTATCCATCACTCGGATGGGAAAATCGCGATATCGATGCATACAACTTAACCTATTTCTTTTGAATATCCAATACACACCTTTATGGTTACCTAGTTACGGTTAAGATGGTTGATGTGATCAAAGCAATCACAGGAGATAGTGATGAAATATGATCTCACGATCAAAGGAGTGACTTACTACAATTTGCTAGATATTGCAATGTTCAACTTCGTGACTAGATCACATTGTAATACTAGGGTTAGGTGTGTGTCCATCACTTCATTCATGTAATGAGGTAACCTCATTGTTAGTTGTTGTGGCAAAGTCCATGATCGGAAAACGTCGATCATCACCTACCCAATGAATTAGTCTAGAGGATACTGTGGACCTGGTTTGTTTATATACCATACTTGTATTAATGTTTCCACTTAAAGCAGTTATAGCATGATACAAAACTATTACGAACTAATGAGATATGTCAATAAAAAAAATTCTTATTGGCCTCTAGGACATATATCCTTCAGTCTCCCACTTGCACTAGAGTCAATAATCTAGCTATTGTTTCATGTATTTTAACACCCATGGCAAATCTTTTGAATCGGTTTTAAAAAATTATGCTAAAATTCGACACATGTACCAATCTAGTCATCACGGAGAAGACGACAGAGTATAGTATCCAAGAGAATGCCACGGAACATCTGGCTCATGCAACTGAAATGACAGGGGAATGGCGCCGACACTACTGACACTAAAATTTGGTTCCATTCCACCAAGTTAATTAAGACTTTTGACAAGAAAAAAAAATACACTGTTGCATCACGCATCAGCTCAGAGCTGCGTACATTGTTTTCAGCTGGTTCATACCTGATCCTTCTCCATCCGAAGGACCATTCACACACTCTACTTATCTGAAAACGAAGAAAAATTCAAGCAACAAATTAAGTAACGACGCAGAAATCCTCTCCGAAAATGCAAACTTCTCCGGTGGCAAAGCCTACTAGTTAATGCCCAACGCCGGGGCTGGGCACGGACCGCATCGACCGCGCCGCCCTGGAGAACCCCCTTGGCGCCATGCCATGCCATATTGCCATGCCCTGGAGAACCCCCTAGTGCTCTGACGAGGAGTAGGAGAAGCCATGCCGAAACTGCTAGTTGGCGCTGAGCTTAAGGAAGAAGTGGAGTTTGTTCTTGGTAATTGGTAGGCTAGCTGCCTTGGCACTTTGGCGAATGGAACTTGGTCTGGACTAGCTGATGGGGAAAAGAAACGTGCTCTGGCTTTGTATATATAGCGCCGCGGATGATTCCTCGTTGCCCGTGCACACGGGTCCTAGAGAATTCTTCGCCGCCGACTGCCGGCCCTGCTTGAGAGAGAGACTATACTTTTCTTTTCTGATGAAACGGCGTAACCTACTTAGTCTAGTTTTATTCCATGTTTTGTTAAATCGATAGTCAATGGCTTTAGAAAAACTGTCCTGCTGCCGAAATTTGGCGCCTTGCTAGCGCTTGATGCTCGTTCAGAGACTCTACGTACGTACAGATTACATATATATGCATGGTTGAGTACTTAATAAGTTGTGGGTTCTGACCTTGTGATCATGAACTTGTCAAGCAGCTGACCCATGTATTTTCTATGTCCATACTAACAATGGCAAATTTTACCGACACTTGTAGGTAATTGATGGTTTGTCTTTTACACCGGGATGTCCCGCAGAAATTACATTTGGCAGCATAAAGTATCTTGTCCTCTTCGCTGCATAATCAACAATATCTTAACATGGAACTGCAGGAATCATCGATTAGTTATAATAATCTAGCTACCGCCTGCAACTTTTTCCCGAGATATAGGCTTTAGCACGTAGTACTATTGAAGTATATATGAACTCGTAGCATAGGATCCGTCACCGTCATGGATCGATGGTGAGAAGTAGAAATAACTAGGCCATTTCGCATCGGAATGTGAGTTGCTAAAGACGGCCAAAAGCAATCGGCGGAGGGCGAAAATGATCGGTCCTAAGTCTGAGCAGACGGCCGCACTTGGCCATTTTGGACGAGCGGGAAGAGCGAAAGGGAAGCCAGTTCTGACTGGAGAATACATTGAACTGGAGGACAACTGTGCCTTTTTTTTTCATGTGCTCGCGTCTTCGTGCAGCCAGCCCGATCATTGATCAATCGACGTACGGCGACCTTTACAGCTTGCTAAAAATACTTATATTATGAAACGGAGGTAGTAGCTTCCTCGCGCAAAACGGACGGCATAATTTTATTCGTCCCTTCCGAATACTTATTTCTTGTGGCTTGGGATATGTACTGTAAACCTAAAGACTAGATTTGGAGGGTGTGCACACTACGTATCTGAAAATTAACGGGGAAAAGTTCAAGCAACAAATAAAGTAACGACGCACAAATCCTCTCCGAAAATGCAAACTTCTCCGGTTGCAAAGCCTAGCTAATTAATGCCCGACGCCGGGCTCGGCACAGACCGCATCGACCTCTCGGCCCTGGAGAACCCCCTCGGCGCCGCTGCTGCCGCTGTCGGTGCCTCCTCGCTGGAGGTCGGCGACACTCGGAGCACGAGGCCACCTTCGAAGTGCATCACCTTGCTGCCTTGCTCCTGACCCGCCACCAGCAGCTTCCGGCCTTGGCACGGCGAGCAGCCGAGGAGGACGAGCAGCATCACGGCTAGAAACGCCCACCTCTTGTTGCTGCTGCTGCTAGTTCTACGACCCATTCTGAAACTATACAAAGATGCTGCTTACTCCTACACGTAGCTGGCGCTGAGCTTTAGGAAGAAATATATGGAGCTTGTTCTAGCTAGTAGTACTTGGCGAATTGAGCTTGTTCTGCAGCCGTGCTGTCGCTCCGTATATATAGCTAGCGCCGCGGATGATTCCTCGTTGCCCGGCCGTGCACGCGGCTCGACCGAGAATCCTTCGCCGCCAGCAGCCGGCCGGCTCGAGAGAGTATACTTTCTGAAACGGCGCACGTACTTGGTCTACTATTTTTGTTGTTGTCAAAAGTCTTAAAGTCTTATTCCATGCTAGTACTATATTAAAGCGGTAGTCAATGGCTATAAAAAATAATTAACAGAATTTTTGCTCCATGTCGTGCTAAAGAAACTGTTCTGCTGCCGGAATTTGGCGCTTTCTTAGCGTTTCACGTCACGTATGTTCAGATTAACGCGCAGTCGAAAATATGTCATGTGCCGGCGATGACATGGATAACTCAGTTCTGACCTTGTGATCATGCAAGAACTTGTCACCCAGCTGACAAATGTGTTGTTTATGTGCTACAAGTTAATCATGTAAATTTTTTTTTCTGACACTAGTACGTATTTAACTGATGATGGTTTGTCCTTTACACCGGGATTTTCGGCAAAAACAACATTTGGCAGCATAAAGCATCTTGGGCTTTGGCTGCATAATCAACAATATCCTACATGAAACTGCACGAATCATCATCAATTAGTTATAATCTAGCTATACTGCCTGCTGCAACTTTTTCCTGAGATATAGGCTGCTTTAGCGCGTAGTACTACTGAATATATATGGTGTTCTTGACCTATGAGAAATAGAAATAACCAGGCTATTTCGCATCAGAATGTGAGTCGCAGCAAGGAATCGATGCAGCGCCAAAACGATCGGTGGTGAGTCCGAGCGAGACGGCCGTTCGTGGCCTTTCTGGACGAACGGTGAAGATCTGCGGAAAAAGGGAAGCAAAACCCGACTCGAGAACGAATTTTTGTTCCCATGTGCTCGCGTCTTCATGAAGCCAGCCGATCGTCGATTGATCGATTGAACTAGGTTGGGTAGCTAGCTCGCTAGCTTCCTCGTGCAAAAGGGACGTCGTATTCGTCGCTTCTGAATACTGTCTTTTTCGTGCCCGGCGGGGATGTGTTCATCAAGACTAGATTTCTAGGTTATCATCACGGCCGGCCATGTTAGCTTTGTGAAAGGGATAGAACTATTCAGGACAAAGCTTTTGTAGGCATGCATTTTAAACTTGTTGATTGGGTCTACAGTATTTTCTGGGATGACCCAATCAGCCGTGCTCAGAGTGCCAAAGCGTTAAGCGTCTACTAGCTTAATCAACGACCTATTTGCGTCCAGATTAAAAAGAGACTTAGTTGCTTAGCTGCTGGCTCGGCGACGGCGGGGTGCAGGCAGCGCTCCTGGGTGGTGCTCCTTGGGCCAATCGGGCTCGTGAGCGGGCCGATGGGCTTTGGTGGCCCGCATGAACTGGGCATGGTGGTCTGCACAGTGGAGTTGGCGTCGCGCAGCAGGGTGGCTAGGCACCACAGTGGAGCAGCCGACAGAGTGGAGGTGGCCTGGACTAGCGCTAGCTAGGTCGCCAGTGGTCGTCGCGGTGGAGCGGTGGTCATCGCAGTTCGCCGACGTCGAGGTATGGCTGACCTCTCAGAGTGGTTGCTCATGTCTTCTCGGTTCTGTCCTATCCGATGGACTTAGTGGAGTTGGCGGTTGGGCCGGGCGAAAGCTCCGCTTTTTGCTGGCAACGACGACGCCAGCGGGCGTTGTCTCCTCGTTGGAGGCGTTGTCATGGCTGCAAGCGCGCTTCCCCGCCACGACCGTCGGGGGAAACCCTAGATTCGTGTCTCAGATCAGGCCGCGGCGGCACCCCGGTGTCGTTCCCTCCTTGGAGGCGCTGCGTGGATTGCTCGTGGAGTCCCCGAGGGCATGTAGAGTCTACGGTGGCCACTCTCTGAGCTTGGGTCTCAGAGGAGCAATGTACACCTTGCTGGCATTTGCTAGACGATGCCTTCCTCCAAGTTGGTCGGGTTGTGCCGGTCACTCGCCAACTTCTTCTTGGCGCTTTGGGGTGGTCGGTACGTTGATCCGTGCCATTGTGGCTTAGGATCATGTAGCGAGCTTCTAGTCTTGGTAGTGACGCGGTTTTGAGGCTTTATGCCTCGTCTCTTCGCCATTGCGGCTGGAGGTTGGGCAAGGCAAGTCTTCGTTTCTTGCGAGTGTGTTGTAAGACGTTTGGCATGGTGTTAGGCTTGAGAGGGCATGTGTGGAGTGGTCGCTATTTGTTGGTGTTGTATCGTTTTTCTATCTTAATGGAGAAGACACGCAGATTGTGTGTTCTTGAAAAGAAAACAAACTTAGTTACCCTAAGCGTGTGCGCAATCTCATGCATGCTTGTCACATTCCACTGGGTGATGTTTATTTACCCCTCAAAAAATACATTTTACTCAGGGCAATTGTGCGACAAGACCACAGCTCGAAAAGTGTATCCATTGAAAACAACATGGAGAAGATGATAAAGAAGTGCATCCAACAGAAGTTACAGAATGTCACGGAACACATGGCTCATGCAACTGATTTGATAGGGGAACGGCGACGCGCGATTTTTTTACAAATATACCCCCTGCGACGATGCAGCGCCAAAAATGCCCCCCGGCGAAACAATTGCTGAAAATGCCCTGGCGGGAGGCTAAAAAGCCGACACGTGTCACCTCCCGCCAGGGCCGGTGGCGGGATGAACCTCCAGCCATGGGGGGTGGCGGGATGTACGTGCCGCTTCGAGCAGTGGCGGGATGAGGCGGGCTGGCGGGACGTGCACCTGCCGCTGGCGCGATGTTGACTCGTTTCCCTCCCGCCTCAGCCGGTGGCGGGATGCCTGCTACCTGACGCCTCGGTACTTGGTGCGAGCCTTGGTACTCGGTGCGGCTCGGTAATTAGTGCGGATGGAATTTTCCCGCCCATGCTGAGATGACCCCCAGAGTTTATAGACCACCGAAAGTTGAAAGTTGTACCTGCTTTTTTTACTTTCTAGGGACTTGTTTGTTGGCTAGATTCCTTTCGCGAGACTTGTTTGTTGGCTGAGGCTTCAGCTTGAGTTCTATAAGTACAGCAGCTGCAGCTATTCTCGGTTCATTCCGTTCAGCTGCAGCTATTCTCAGTTCATTCCTTCTAGTTTCTCTCAGTCCATTTGCTTACACCCACTGTAATCGCTCTCTGAGGCTAAAAGAAGACTGCACCAACGTTCTAGGGTCGGAAGATAGTCATTGATCAAGGTGAGTCGATTGATTGTATTTTAAGCTATGCATGTTGTATATTAGTCAGTTGTTGTAATTTGCTGTGCAACGTTAGAACTATTAATTAGCCTTGCAACTTAGTTAGCTCGTCTAGAAATATTTTAGCTAACCAACGTAATTAGGTATTTAGGCCGGGTAGAAATATTTGTGCTCTTGTAGCAATATTTTAGGTATGCACCTTAATTGGACCTGTAGAAATATTTGAACTCATCTAGTACTATTTTAGGTATGCAACAATAATCAGGTCGTGTAAAAATATATTCGGTGGTGTAGTATTATTTTAGCTTTGCAATGTAATTAGGTTGTGTAGAAATATTTGGGTTGTTGTAGCGATATTTTAGGTATACGACTTAATTGGAACCTGTAGAAATATTTGAACTCGTGTAATAATTTAGACCATGTAATAATATTTTAGATAAGGAACCTAATTAGGTCGTGTGGAAATATTTTAGCTAACTAACGTAATTAGGTATTTAGGCCGGGTAGAAATATTTGTGCGTTTATAGCAATATTTTAGGTATGCACCTTAATTGGACCCTGTAGAAATATTTGAACTCATCTAGTAATATTTTAGCTATGCAATCATAATTAGGTTGTGTAAAAATATATTTGGTGGTGTAGTATTATTTTATCTTTGCAATGTAATTAGGTGGCATAGGAATATTTGGGTTGTTGTAGCTATATTTTAGGTATACGACTTAATTGGAACCTGTAGAAATATTTGAACTCGTGTAATAATATTTCTTGCATGTACGGTTAGATAATTACATGTAGGTGGTAATATAAATAATTGTATTAATAAACTATGGTTATGGTTATATATAATTAATATGATTATATTAATATGATGCGATTAGGTACGATGAACATTTTGTATGTTTTTTATGGTGAGGACATCACTCGGCGATGGGCCGTCGGGGCTTGATCTGTCGCGTTGTGAGACAAAGAATGTGATAGTGAAAGAATTAGTGAATATTAGTTTTACGGATGTTAGAAGGCGCATCCGCGCAGAGTTTGGGCCAGAGATGGCCCGTAAAATGATGACCGTTGAAGCGGTCATTTGCAAGAGAGTGGAAGAAGATTACCGTTGGGCACTTCGCCAGGTTAAGGGCAAAAATTCGTGGGGTTCATACATGAAATTTGCAAGCACACCTGGTGCGGCCATGTATGGTCAACCGATGGTGTATGTGCACTTTATTGATGCTAGCGATGAACCTGGTAGCAGCACCTCCATCGGTGAGCTCCAGTTATCCATCGCCGCAATGGATATAAACATGGAGATGACGGAGGAGAGGCATGTGGAAGATGCCCTTGTTCCCACCCAGAATAATGGACCTTATTCCATGGCGGTTGTCAACCTCAATGAGCGGATTGAGGGACAGTCAAATGAGCTTGATTCTGGTGACGACGATCGTGAATCGTCGGATGATGATGAAAACGACGACGCCGGTCTGAGTCAAGTCAGAGCAGTGGCGCCAGCAATGGCACCTGGGGACATAAAGGCTCTTGTCATCGGTCACGATGATACCTCTATCTGTGGAGTCGGAGCTACCATCCTGGAAGAAAACCAGCAGTTCCCGAGCAAGGAGGCTGTGGACATGGCGATCAGGAGATATGCCATATCCATTTCCCGACAGCACAAAGTGAAGAAATCTGACAGACATTTGTTGAAGGTTCTTTGTGTAGAGTCTGGTTGCAATGGAAGAGTCGTTGCTCGACAACCTGCGGGCATATGCAAGCCTTGGACGATAACTCGCATGGTTCCTCACAGCTGTGAGTTACATGGTAGTCTGTTTGAACACCGCAATGTCAGTGCCGCATATGTGGCACAGGTCATTGCATCCATGGTAAAAGATAAAATTAGTGTATCAGTGAAGGCATTACGAGATGGTGCAGCAGATACGATTGGATTCCCAGTAAGCTACGGCAAGGCCAGGCGTGCCAAGGAGTCTGTTTTGGAGGGGATGTATGGGACATATATGGAGGCTTACAACAAGGTTCCGAGAATGCTGCATCAGATTGCTGAAGCCAACCCGGGAACTATTGTATATAGGATGGAAAAGAACCACCAGAGTGGCACTCCGGATCATTTCATCCTGGACCGTATCTTCTGGGCATTCAGCCAAACTATTCAAGCATTCCACCACTGCCGACCTGTGATATCAATTGATGGTACCTTCCTCACCGGACAATATAGGGGTACTCTCTTGGTAGCTGTGGCGTCAGATGCCAATAACCAGCTTCTTGCTATTGCATATGCAATAGTTGAGAGTGAGACCATGTTAGCTTGGTTGTGGTTTCTCGAATGCTTGAAGGATGGTGTTGTGAGAGATAGGCCTGGTGTATGCATCATTTCTGATCGCAACCAGGGGCTTCTCAGTGCACTAGAAAAAATTAAGCATGAGGTACCGATGGAGTTCCGTTGGCCTGATCTTGAAACTAGGTGGTGCATGAGGTATCTAGCAGCAAACTTTTACTCTCGCTTCAGGAGCAAGTAATGTTTCAAGGCATTCAAAGTGATGTGTATGCAGAACCAGCCGAGGAAATTCGATGCCCTCTGGATGACATTGAATGCCACAACGACCGCAGCTTCAGGAGATGCACCGGCCGAGCCAGCAGGTGCAGGGAATCACAGGAGGGCCAGGAATATGGCTGAGTGGGTGAACGTTAATTGCCCGGATGTTCGGAAGTGGGCGCTGACTCATGACAATGGTGCTCGCTATGGCATAATGACAACTAACATGTCAGAGGTGTACAATGCAGTGCTTAAAGGTGTCTGAGCCCTCCCTATTACTGCTCTAGTTGCTGAAACATGGTCCCGCACTGTGGCGTACTTTGCGGATAGAGTTCAACTAGCACATGCACGAGTGCAGATGAATAAACAATGGTCTGAAGCAGTGCAAAATCACTTGGCCATGAAAATTGAAAAATCAAAGACTCATGGTAGCAGAGTTGTGGACTCGCTAAGAAAGAGGTGGGAGATCAGAACAAGACAAAAATACGTGCATGGTTACTTGAGAGGGGATAAAAAGCAGGAGGTTACACTCAACCCAGCGACATGTGAATACACGTGCAGGAAGCCTTTGCTTTATCACTACCCTTGCAGCCATGTCCTTAGGGCGGCTGCAGACCAGAAGATTTCCGTAGATTCATATGTCTCTTCATACTTCAGCATGCATAATCTTATGAAGACGTGGGATGGCGAGTACTGGGTATGAGGTGTTAAGGAGCATCACAACACTGTTTGGTATGGTGGACCAATATGGTGGCCCAACCCTGCGCTCAAGCGAACCATTAAAGGACGTCGTCAGACTAAGCGTTTTAGAAACGACATGGACCATAGCCAGGCCGGAGAAGGACGTAGGTGTAAGACGTGTAAAAGTCCTGGGCACACGGCAAGAAATTGCCCTCACAGGCTATAATGTTGTACTTTCGTATTGTATTATGTTATAATGTTGTATTTCAATGTTGTAATATTTCATATTTGCTCGGTTGTAACATTTAGTGTTTGGTTGTACTATGTTATTTCTGTAACGTACAATGTTTTAAATTTTAATTTTGGTGATGTAATATACTACTTTTTAAATTTGTATTTTTTGCATTCGTACAGACTATAGCGAATTTACCTCCTCTCTTGGATGGGCAGTACGATACTACCCATCGGTGCCAACAGTGGATTAATCCGGAAGGTCCGCTAGAAGGGCCAAGTACTTTCAGATGTCGAGGCCCAGTGAACCGATGGATTCTTGATGAGCGATTCGTGCCTTATCTTTCTCGCAGCAGACTACTTCCTTTCGCTAGACTGACATCCGCGCCTCATTTGTTCAAACTGGACCCTGCCTTCTAACATCACTTGTTGACCGGTGGAGACCGGAGACACACACCTTCCATTTTCGTTGGAGAGAGATGACACCTACACTTCAGGATGTGTCCATGATCACTGGATTGCCTCTTCGTGGTATTCCTCTCGTGTTGCCGCCACCACTTTCATCATGGAAGGAAGAATTTGAACAACTGATGGGTACCGTTATCCCGAGAACTCACACTGATAAGTTGGCTAGTAAATTTTATTGACTTTCCAGATTATGTTTCCGAGGAAGTAGTACGTAAGCACCTGGTTGCGTACTTACTCTACCTATTTGGCATGTTGTTCCTATCAGGAAATGGTGAGGTAGTCAACCTGATTTTTATTAGACTAGTAGAACACATAGCACTTCCTCTAGACAATTTAGAGATCACCCAGTACAGTATCGGTTCGGCGGTGCTATGTCAGACTTATAGGGGGTTGTGTGACGCCTCATATAGGAAAAAGAAGGTTGGTAGTGTAGCCCCAATTCTGTGTGTATGCTACATGTTCCTCCAGTTGTGGTCTTGGGAGCATATACCTGTCGGACGGCCGATGATAGAAGATCCAGTGCACCCATGTAGTGGTCATGACGTCCAGTTTGAGTGCGCGACCAGGGGTACCCGGTGGACATATGGTACATTACGTTGGGCCCATGATTTGGCTTCAAAGTGCTATCCTCTTTACCATGAATATTTCGAGACCATACATCACTCTTCTATCACATGGAGAGCGTGGCATGTACAATACATAGAGAGTGTGGCTGGGGATAGGGGTTTAGCACATGAGTGCTTCCAAGACCAGGAGCTTTGGTGGACACGTTGTCACATTCTGTGCCTCTATATGGTGGAACCACTGAACCCTGAGCGTGTGATGCGCCAACTTGATCTATACCAGGAAGTCCCTCCACCGCCTCCCAACTGTGTTGAGTCTACATTTCACGAGTATGTTCTCAATCTTAAATCCGTTTAAATTGATGCAATGTTTTGTGGTCAAATATTATAACTATGGTTATACGCATTTTAGGCAAAGCAATCAAGGGAGAAAGAATCATAATTGGTTGCGGATCCAAAAGCTACAGATAGATCAATGGAATTCGAATAAGCTTGTGAACATAGTTCAAGAAAATAGGTAATATTGTTAGGTTATTTGAATTTTCAATGGTATCCTCATCACACTGAATATGCAAGGTGTTTTCTGATAGTACGTGGGATGCTTATATGACATGGTACATTGCAAACACACGTTCCAAGCTCACCCGCGCTCCAACAGATAGGCCAGCACATCGCACACGTCAAGAGCAGCTAGAGGGAGGGATATAACGTACTACAACAAACCGCCGCGATGACACGGTATATATATTTTTATACTGTCTTATTTATAATTCTACATTTATACTAACAACATTGGTTGTTATTTTCAGCTAAGTAGGCAACATAGCATAATGGCGGATGTGCGTGAAATAGTTAGAGAGAACCCTCATTCCATGACGAGTACCATCAAGAGCAGGTTGACACACATTTTCCAAAATGCTTTACATACAACTACTAATTGGAGTTGTGGCCGAGCGGATGATGTTATGCTACGACAGTACAACATGCCTGAGTCTTTCTCGTCGCGGCCGAGTGAAGCAAGAGCAAGCCAGGGGTATCCAGCACGCAGCGCCTCTATGCGTGAGAATGTAGCACGCTGCGCCTCTATGCGTGAGAATGTATGTATTTTCTATACTTAAAACCCGGTTCCAGGAACATTTATTTATAATATGCTTGTCCTAACAGACTAGAACACGCCAAGACACTACTCTTCTGCGTACATCATCGAGGATTACCGTAGAACCCCCTAGACCTGAGTCTTCAAGACAGCCGCCACGCGTGAGTCCAATAATTTTATATCCACATCTGCTGAACTAATTGAATTCTAACATGCAGACCTTTTTTAGATTGACCATGGTGCAACACATCAACCACCACCTAGAGGAATATTTCCGGAAACTGCTAGAGAACTATTTCAGGAGACACCGGTACGCGTTTCTATAATTGTACTAACTTATTATTATATTTTAACCATTCTAATATTTAATGTTCCTATACAGACCACTCCTGATGATGCATGGGATGATGATGATGTTGGATTTAATTCCAACATGCCACCTCCTCACCCAATTATAGGCCATGGCAGTTACTACGCATATGATCAGGCATACGAGCAACCTCAGTCTTCATACAATCCTAGACCATCGCAACCAACTTATGATCCAATGATGGACTTCTTATATACCGATATTGATACGAGCCAAATTCTGGACACTCATCAAGATTTAGAAATCAGGGATCATTTTATACCATCCCCGCCAAATCTCCGCACGAATCCTAGACCAACGGACCCATTAAATTATCCTTCAGATCACATATACAAAGGACGTGCAAGGAAACAACCGAGACAATGAGAGCGATTATTGTAACTCTGGAGGTGTAGCCATATTCTATATGAACATTAATGTATTATTCTACATATTACTATTATTTTGCATTCATCAATTTCAAATAAAAATTCATACAGAATTAAGATATAACTAGAATGAAAATACTTCGTCATTTATTTTTCATTACCACACGTACAACCGAAATTAGGAGACATACAAATGCAGAATTTAAAATACGAGTACTTTAATTAAGATACAATGGCAGGCGTGGATTTAGATACTAGGACAAAAGTCTAGTGGTCTTGGGTCCAGCGTGGCCATTTCCCTGTCTTATCACCACGTTCTTCGGCTACCTTTGCCTCAGCAGCCCTTTCTCTCAGTCTCTGTCTGTTTGCCTCCCTAGCCTGCCATTCCTGCTCCTCCCTAAGGCGTCGTTGTTCCTCTCTCTGCCTCCGTAGCTCCTCTAACTGACGTCGTTGCTCCTCTTGCGCCGCTCTATGCTCTTCCGCAACTTTCTCACGACGCTCATCTTCGTAAAATCTTTCCCACGCACGGCGACTCCTTTCTTCTATCTCACGAAGCGCCCACTCTGGCTGCTCCGTGTCAATCCAGCGATACCACATGCACAAGGGCAGAGGAGACTACAACACAAATAATAACACAATAAATATTTTATAACACAAACGATATGTCATTTCGTTATGGACGAAACATACCGGAGGCCTGTTGTAACTCCAGGGAGCTGGATCATACTGATAATTGGGACACATAAAAAACTTCATGCCCATTTTATCAGAAAAATCGGTGGACTCTTTCACCTTGCAAAGATGCCCGCACCAACACCGAAGATGTTCCACACCCGGAGGCAAACTCGCATCCTTCATATTTTTCGGCCTATAGTCTTGGTCTGAGCAAGGCAAACTCATAGTCACCAAATAAACTAGGAAACGAAGGAATGAATGGAGAAGAATGCTTAGATGAAGAGCCTGATACTACTCCTTTTAGCCAGCCTTAGCTATTATCCGGACGAATCTGCATGCGAGTGGGCTGCAACTTTCGGTGATCAATTTGCTGTACCGGTGCTCCTTTCGGTGGTTTATTTCCTGTAGAGCAGCAGTCCGGTGCTCCTTTCGGTGATTTATTTCCTGTAGACAAGCAACAATTGGAGGTCCTTTCGGTGCTAATATTTCATGTAGAGCAGCAGCAGTCAATCAAGCATCAATTACCGAGGGGGCATATAGCAGCACCAAGTACCGAGGTGGTAGCTGCAGGCTTCTAGCAGGCATCCCGCCACCGGCTGAGGCGGGAGGGACGAGTCAACATCACGCCAGCGGCAGGTGCACGTCCCGCCAGCCCGCCCGTGGGACCCGCCTCATCCCGCCACTGCTCGAGGCGGTACGTACATCCCGCCACCCCCCATGGCTGGAGGTTCATCCCGCCACCGGCCCTGGCGGGAGGTGACACATGTCGGCTTTTTAGCCTCCCGCCAGGGCATTTTAAGCAATTGTTTCGCTGGGGGCATTTTTGGCGATGCATCGTTGCAGGGGGTATATTTGTAAAAAAATCGCGACGTGCTGACACAGAAATTTTCATCAAATTCTTCCAAGAACTGCATGGTGTTTGACAATAATAATAATAATAAAACTAAGGTTAATTGCATCACACAGCTGCTAACATTACTTTCTGCCAGCTCATGCATGCGAAGGGCCGACGGCTTTTGCCGTCACTCAGATTTATGTCGTCGGCCTTTCAATTATTTCAGGCGAAAGGCCGACGGCTTTTGTTGTCATCATAGCTCAAAAGACCGTCGGCTTACCCCTACGCCGATAGACGCTGTCGGGTTAGATCTCGTTGGCCTACCTTCCCGGCTGTCGACGTCTCGTGAGCCGTCGGCGTTACACACCTAGGCCGACGGTTTTCCACTGGCTGTCGGCATACCGCGACCGCCAGCACGAATCCTAACGGTTGCAAAGATGACGGCAAAGGAGATATGTCGACGGCTTTGCCGTCGTCCTACCTTGCCACGTGTTACCGTGCATTCGTCCCGGTCCACCGCCGTGGGTCCCATGGTATAGAGAAGTCAACGGCAAAGCCGTCAGCCTACCTGCCACGTGTTGTAGCCAGAATGCGCCACTGTGGGTCCCATGCAGCAGAGATGCCGACGACAAAGCCGTGGGCCTAGCTGGCCACGTGGTGGTAGCTAGTCTACTGTCTCACGTTCACAGGCCAACGGTTCTAACCGTCGGCCTAAGTACAAGACGCCGACGGCTATCGTCGGCCTAGGGGCCACGTGGCGCCCTCTGGTGTCTGCTCGCACCTAGGCCAGGAGCTACGCCGACGGCTCTTTGCCGTCGGCCTAGCTTGCTTCCAGATTTAGGTTTTTTGCTATTTTCACCATTACCTGCAATCAAAAAATGTCTGCAAGCCACCGGAGCATATACTGATATATATTCACTCCATGCATACAAAAAGCATCGTCAATGACGATATCAACCAACATATTAACATATGATCATCAAGTCTCCATACATAGCATCAACAAACATGTTACATCCAGGGGAAGTTCACACATACTACAAATGGCTCATCAACAGTCTTCGAGTTCACGCCACCCAGCACAACAAGTTCACACCACACAACTGAACACAAGCACGACAAGTTCATGCAACACCTAGTACAAACGGGTCATGCCATGACATGTTCGATACAAACCGCTCATCAACATACACTTCATCGCCAGGAGCACCATCACTACAAAATAGAGAGAGCATCCATAAGTATTTGCATGGAAGTTTAGAATGGAAATTGTTCCAAATCAAAGTTTATCATGGTAATCGGTCTAAGTACAAGTTTAGCATTGCAATTTGGTGTAAATACAATTTAAGCATGGCAATTTGTTCATAGTCCAATTTTTTGCCCTTGGTAAATTGGTATAAGTACATGTTTAGCATGGTGAATTCTTCTAAGTACAAATTTAGCATAGAGAATTCTTCTAAGTACAAGTTTAGCATGAAATTTTGTTCAAAGTCAAAGTTTTTGGATTGTGATTGTTCTAAGGTAGAAAATAGTCTAACTATTTCATAATATGCTAGAGTTTGCTTGTAACTTACCAGAAGCGGCGATAGTCGCCGTCTACCACGGCTCTCGCCATGGGCCGAGCAGCGGGGCGGGCGAGGAAGTCTGATACATTGCAAATGTATCTATAATTTTTGATGTTCCATGCTTAGTTTTATCCACTTTCTTGTGTTTTATCCACACTTTGGAGTACTTTTCATATGATTTCTTGGACTAACCTATTAACAAGAGCCACAGTGTCAGCTGCCTATTTTCTGCTGTTTTTGGTTCTAGGAAAGTCAGAAAATGAATATTCTCGGAATTGGACGGGACAAAAGCCAAAGTGCCTAGTTTTCCGGAAGTCATTAGATGTCAGAGTACGAGACGGAGAGGGGCTAGGGGGCCATCACACCACCTGGCCGCGCGACCCAGCCTGGCCCACGCCAAGGGGTGGTCTGGCCGACCCCAGCACCCCCTCGGCCTCTCCTTCCACCTATAAGATGCCCTCGGGACGAAAACCCTAAGTACCCGATCAAAAATCCACGAAAGAGTCTGTAGCCGCCATCGTCTCTGTCTCTAGATCGGGAGGGATCTGAAGCTCTTCCCGGCACCCTGCCGGAGAGGGGAATTCACCCTGGAGGCCTTCTTCATCATCATGCAAGCCTCGGTGTGATGCGTGAGTAGATTATCCTTGGACTACGGATCCATGTAGTAGCTAGATGGCTGGTTCTCCTCCTTTGTGCTTTCATGTTTAGATCTTGTGAGCTCCGTTCATGATCAAGATCATCTATTTCTAATTTTGCATGTTGTGTTTGCGGGGATCCGATGAATATTGAGATGCTATTTCAGATTGATTATTGATTCTATCATGTCTTTGTTATTTATGATCTTGCATGCTTTCCGTTGTTAGTAGCTATCTTGGCCAAGTAGATGCTAGCAACTCCAAGAGTTAGTATTTATGCTCGATAGTGGGTTCATGCCTCTGGTAATCTGGGGAAGTGATAGAAATCTCTAAGGTACTAGATGTGTTGTTGCTACTAGGGAGAAAACAACAATCCTTTGTTCATAGAACAATCATATTATTTACTTTACACGCAGTTTGTAAAGCAATAATCTGTTGCTTGCAACTTAATACTGGAGGGGGTTCGGATGATAACCTGAAGGTGGATTATTAGTCACAGATGTAGTTGGATGGCGATCTATGTATAATGTTGTAATGCCCAATCAAGTCTCAAAGGAGTCAAGATGATTAGTATATGCATGTATTGCTTTGTCGATGTTTGTCAATTTCCCCGCTGTAATTTGTTCACCCAGCATGTTATCTATCTTAAGGAGAGCCACCTCTAGTGAACTATGGATCCCAGTTCTTTTCTTTACATACAATCTATAAACTTTTTACTGCTTTGTGTTAATTTCTGCAAACTATTACTTCCTTCCATTCGATACGTTTAATCCTTTGTTTTCAGCAAAACACGGTGAGGTTGGCAACCTCATCGCAAGTTGGGGATAAAGTTCTGTGGTTGTGTTGTGTAGGTCTCCATGTTGCTACTAGCACCGGTAGTGCGCCCTGCCAAGGCTCAGCTAGCAACACATTTGTGGTGTTTCCTTGCTCCTACTGGTTCGATTAAACCTTGGTTTCATAACTGAGGGAAACTTGCTGCTGTGCTCATCATACCTTCCTCTTGGGTTCCCAACGAGCTCTACATCAACACTGAGCCATCAAGCATTTTTCTGGCGCCGTTGCCGGGGAGTCAAGGACATCTTCACAAGGGGAGTCCCTCATAACCAATCTCTTTACTTTGTTATTTTTGTTTTTCTTAGTTTCCTTTTGCTTTGTTTGCTTGTTTTGTTATCAAAAACACACAAAAATTAGTTTTACTAGTTTGCTTTCTTATTCAAAAACACAAAAAAATCAGTTCCTTTCTTAAGTTGCCACTATGTCTAGGCTTGCTCCAATCACTATGTCACCCGAGGAAATGATTTTCACTTTTAAACAAGGAATTGAGGAAAGTTTTAAGGAAGCTTGGTCTAGAATCTCTGATCTACATGAAAAAACCGAGCCTAAAATGACTCAAAGCTTGTTCCTTAGCAGCTTTTACCTTGGAATTGCTCTTTGCTATAGATATGCTTTAGATGCTGTTGTGGGAGGATATTTCCTCCAATGTAATGAGGATGATGCTATAAATGCTATAAAAAAATTGATCCTCACTTATAACTTGCCTAGCCAAACTAATATTTCTTTCGCAAGAATATTTGCGAGATTGAACACTCTTGAGACTAGCACTACTAGCTTAAAAGATTGCTATAATACACTTAGGGAGCATCACAATTATGTCCCAATAAATTCTGAACCATCAAAGTGGCTCCCTATAGTAAAGATTGAGGTAAATACTGAAACTTTTCAAGCTCGTTGTGATATCATGTCTAAATTTTGTCTTATGCCCAAAGATATTTATGAATCTCTGAATGTTTGGGGGCTTACTGAAGGAGGAAAAAAATATCTCTTGCTAATAATGCTACCATATTAACTATTGGAATAGTTGAAGGAGTGTTTACAAAGATATTTGGGAAAATGATTTCTAGTGATTATCTTGTTATTGAATGTGCAGGAAAAGGACAAATTACACTTGGAAGGTCCCTATTAGAACTCTTTGGAGCAATAATACATGTGGGAAAGGGGACCATGCACCTTTTTTCTCCACCAAACAATCATATTTTCCCCAAGGTTAAGAATAAAAGTAAGAGAGGTAAGGGCAAGAAATTTGGTCTTAATGCTACTTCATTTGAGAAAACTTGATTCTTTTTCTTGCTTCTTATGCCCAACTTAAAGGCGTTAAAGAAAAGTACTTATTGGGAGATAACCCAAAAGTTTTAGATGAGTCTTGGAAGTTATTACTTCAGTAGTAACCGCTCCTTATCCTTTTTATTTGCTTTTTGTGCCAAGAGTAACCTCTAATGAGAGAGAAGTAATGATTGGGAAAGTTGCTGTCCCGAAACAGATTTATGTGCTTTACCGTAAAATTCGTGTAAAATCTCGGTATGTCTTTTTGAGGCGTGATTTTTTTTGCTTCTGCCCCAGGTTGTTATCTAACTTTCGTTAGTTCAACACTTTTTTATTTGAGCAACAGAAGGTCTTCGAAAAAATTCGTCTTTACCTGCTGGTCTGTTTTGACAGATTTCTTCCATTTTCTGCATTTGCTTCTTGTTGGTTCCTTTTTGAGTTCTTTTGGGGAATTGAGCTTTTTGAGGGAAGTGCTACAGTAGCTAGTGTTCTAATGGAAGTTTATTTGGTGTTAGAACTGAACCTTAAGACCTATTATCTTGAGTGCACTAATGTTGCTAATAAAGATTGTGTGAAGTTTTGTATTAAGGAAAAATTTCAGGTGTATGGAAGGAATAAGTAATAAGATGAAGGATGGACTAAAGCTCAAGCTTGCAGATGCCACGCGTGTCACCCCAAGAAATATCCAAAAAGTACAAGCGTCAAAGCTTTAGGATGCCCAAGGCATCCCCTTCTTCATCAATAAAAATCCCAGGTTTCTTCGAAACGCTTCATTTTTATTGTTTCATGCACAGTTGTGTTGTTCTTGGAACGTCTTCTTTTTCGTTTTTGTTTTTGTTTGCTTTTGTTTGCTTAGTTTTCTGAATAAATTGGTTGGACCCCCTCTTTCATACATTGGTTTACAAATAGTTTGGTTTGGTTTGGAAAAGAGTATGAAAGTTCATGCTTATGTGGTAAAAAGAGCTCGTTTTTGACTCTGGCCTATGCTTTGTCATGCCATGATTGATATTGTTTTGGCTTTATGCTTAGTATTCTTTGCTGTAGCATGACTTGTTATAAACAATTGAGATTTCTTAATGTGGCTTGGATGAATCATGCGTATTTTAATAGCATATTAAAGCATAGTATAGTGGTATTCTCCTTTGATGCTTTATTTGGGTTGACTTGGCGCATGCTCACACCATGTTATGACTATCTCAAGTCACCATAGCCTTTATGATCCTTTAGTTTTCAACTTGTAGTATCACTTTATGCTTTGATCAATGATGTTTTGTCGCTCTGCATGATTATGGCTATTATTGATCTCTTAGTTTGTCGCTCCCAGTCTTTTGCTAGCCTCCACAACAAAGTATGAGTTCCACTTATGCATCCAACTCCCTAAACCAAGTTATTCCAAAGAGCCAATCATACCTACCTACTAGCTTATGCTATTCCAAGTATATTCATGCTTTTGTTTACCTTCCAAATTAAACTTGTTATGAGAAAACTAGTGATTAAAACTCTCATGAACTTGATGACACACTTTATTTTTTTTGCATCTAATAAAGTTGAACCCTTGGGTCCTTCTTTGTTGCGTATATGCTTGCGTTTTATAAGTTGAAATTATCAGAACCATGTTTCATGGGGAACGCTTTCAACATTGCACTTGTACTTTGTACCCTGTTGATATCATGTTCTTTTGCTTATGGATCCCGGCGGTGTGAAATAAAAGTGGAACTTGTAAGATCATGGAGTTTGTATGTGTGTTAGAGAAACGCTTGGGCCGCTAGCCTAAGCCATGCCTAATCATGGTGGAAACTTGTAGCATCACCATAATGAGCACTCTATAAAACATCCTTAATAAAAACCTATGCAAATAGAAAATAAAAAGATCGCTGAGATGCTCATTGTCTGCTTGCCTTGTCATTTTGATTATGGGATAGCTCCTGTATCATGTGCAAGGGGTACCCCGTTGGCGGTTCTTTATGATACACATGTACTTACAATGACAAGAGCTTACTCGTGACTAAAGTTGAGTAGCATGAGGTTCGGTCTTCGTAAGTAAGGGGCATGAGCTTTCGGTTTATAACTTGTCAAGCATATCCTCTTAGTTGTGTCACTTTAACCTTAATCACCTTAAAGATGCTTATGATAGAGGCAATGAGAGCTGAAAGCTATAAGTACCATAATTTTTGGAAGCTCTTTATGAGACTTGAATCCCTACTTCCTTCTATGAAGGCCTTTCTTCCACCATTATATTGAGTCTCCACCTTCTACCTTTATGCACATACTTTGAGAGCATAGTGGCCATTCTTAGTTCTATGTGCATTGTCCCAAGACTAGTTTATTTGTGCATAACTTGATATTGCTTGTTTTAAACTATTTGTATCTAGTCACTCTTATGAACTTTGAAGGTGTCCTATGCATTTATATTTCCTACTCTATGAGGGACAAGCTGAATACTATTATGCTATGTTTTCTTTATGTGAAACAAACAAACGTCTTGCAAAGCATTGTTATTCATGAATCTTTTGTTTGTGCCTTTTTATGTTGCATCTTAGTTTCTTTGTCTTATTGTTAGAACTTTGTCTTTCATGTTATGATTGAAGTACTATGATCCCAGCTTTGAATGTTTTACAAATACTTTGATCAAGTCTTTGATGGTGCATGTCACCTCAAAAATTATTCTTTCTTTTTATCACTTACCTACTCGAGGATGAGCAGCAGTTAAGCTTGGGGATGTTGATACATTGCAAATGTATCTATAATTTTTGATGTTTCATGCTTAGTTTTATCCACTTTCTTGTGTTTTGTCCACACTTTGGAGTACTTTTCATATGATTTCTTGGACTAACCTATTAACAAGAGCCACAGTGCCAGCTGCCTGTTTTCTGCTGTTTTTGGTTCTAGGAATGTCAGAAAATGAATATTCTCGGAATTGGACGGGACAAAAGCCAAAGTGCCTATTTTTCCGGAAGTCATCAGATGCCAGAGTATGAGACGGAGAGGGGCCAGGGGGCCACCACACCACCTGGCCGCGCGACCCCAGCCTGGCCCGCGCCAGGGGGTGGTCTGGCCGACCCCAGCACCCCCTTGGCCTCTCCTTCCGCCTATAAGATGCCCTCGGGACGAAAACCCTAAGTACCCGATCAAAAATCCACGAAAGTCTGTAGCCGCCGTCGTCTCTGTCCCTAGATTGGGAGGGATCTGAAGCTCTTCCCGGCACACTGCCAGAGAGGGGAATTCACCCTGGAGGCCTTTTTCATCGTCATGCAAGCCTCCGGTGTGATGCGTGAGTAGTTCATCCTTGCACTACGGATCCATGTAGTAGCTAGATGGCTGGTTCTCCTCCTTTGTGCTTTTATGTTTAGATCTTGTAAGCTCCTTTCATGATTAAGATCATCTATTTCTAATTCTGCATGTTGTGTTTGCGGGGATCCGATGGATATTGAGATGCTATTTCAGATTGATTATTGATTCTATCATGTCTTTGTTATTTGTGATCTTGCATGCTTTTCGTTGTTAGTAGCTAGCTTGGCCAAGTAGATGCTAGCAACTCCAAGAGTTAGTATTTATGCTCGATAGCGGGTTCATGCCTCTGGTAATCTGGGGAAGTGATAGAAATCTCTAAGGTACTAGATGTGCTGTTGCTACTAGGGAGAAAACAACAATCCTTTGTTCATAGAACAATCATATTATTTACTTTACACACAGTTCGTAAAGCAATAATCTGTTTCTTGCAACTTAATACTGGAGGGGGTTCGGATGATAACCTGAAGGTGGATTATTAGTCATAGATGCAGTTGGATGGTGGTCTATGTATAATGTTGTAATGCCCAATCAAGTCTCAAAGGAGTCAAGATGATTAGTATATGCATGTATTGCTTTCTCGATGTTTGTCAATTGCCCCGCTGTAATTTGTTCACCCAGCATGTTATCTATCTTAAGGAGAGCCACCTCTAGTGAACTATGGATCCCGGTTCTTTTCTTTACATACAATCTATAAACTGTTTACTGTTTTGTGTTTACTTTCTGCAAACTATTACTTCCTTCCATTCGATACGTTTAATTCTTTGTTTTCAGCAAAACACGGTGAGATTGACAACCTCATCGCAAGTTGGGGATAAAGTTCTATGTTTGTGTTGTGCAGGTCTCCAGATTGCTACTAGCACCGGTAGTGCGCCCTGCCAAGGCTCAGCTAGCAATACCTTTGGGGTGTTTCCTTGCTCCTACTGGTTCAATTAAACCTTGGTTTCATAACTGAGGAAAACTTGTTGTCGTGCTCATCATACCTTCCTCTTGGGGTTCTCAATGAGCTTTACATCAACACTGAGCCATCAAAGCCCTGTAGAAGCACCAGGCGATGGACCACCTTGCCACACCGGGGTGACCACCGGGGAATCGTAGGGTGAGGTACAAGTACGACAATAAATAAAGTGTCCGAATGAGTCGTTCCCTACATGTTTGAGCAAAATATGGCAAGTGTAAATATCGATGTGTACAAGAAAACAACAAAATATGGCATCGCTCATTTTGACTTTCTTTCATGCATGGCTGATGTCTGGATTTCCTGTGATCAATAACAGGTTTATTGCAGTACTTGTAGAAGAAAATATTATTTATAAAGTTCGTCCTTTGAAAGCTTTGCAAATGGCAACAACACAACCCCGTAGCCACATTGTCAATGTGGCCACGTTCGCAATGAAACGGTGTTTAAAAATAGTCTACACTATAATTTCTAGAATAATAATAAACAAGAGAGATTTAAAGTAACTAGTAACAAGGTAAATAAAGTACTAAAAGTAAACTAGAACAAAAACTAAAACAAAGGGATTATAGCTATAGGATTGAATGGAATGAGAGAGGGTTTCTATGCTTCGGTCTCACTAGTACTAGATGGGCGAATATATGTGTGATCCATTGTTTATAAGAGATTTCTTCAACAAATAAACGTTCCCCACTCGATTACCGAGCTGTCACACTGTGTGTACTATACACGAATCTCGCGTGTCACTCGCAAGACAAACGTACACTTCTGAACTAAGGGATTCCGTGCACTTATCTTCATGACTCATGTAATTGAATACTTGGATCACAAACATATTCTAATTTAGCGCACAAGATCAAACCTCAACCTAGAACCTAATCAATCACTCACACATGGATGAACAATAAAACATAGATGAATATATTAATAAAGTCATAACCATGTTCAATCTTACAATTACAAGATCTAAAATAAGGGAGACAGAGATGAAGGCGCCGTTGAAGAAGATGATGATGATAATGAACGGTGCACACGGTGAAGGTGGGGGTGCCTCCTTATCCTCCTCTTTCTTGATGCTCTGGAGATGTGGATATTGTGTGCGGCGGCTATGGAGGTGGCGGAGCGGCGGGGTTCCGCCCCTGACCTTGTTCTAGGGTTTCCCCTCTTTAAATAGGCATTTAGAGGCCGGTTTTGCGAACCGACGGAGCTAGGGGTCGAATTTTCCTATTGGGAATTCATAAATGTTTTTTCATTTGATGAAACAAAGCCGTCGGAGGGTGGTACGACCGTACAGTACGGGTGGGGACTGCCCGTACCAGTGGTCGTTACGCCTGCAGTACTCCATAGTGTTTTTGCCGATATTTCTTCATACGGACTCCGATTGAGGTGTTCTTTGGCTCCGTGGATTTTTATGGACAAGGGCTACACCACCATGGTCTTGGATCTTCATTTGGAGTTGATTGAAAAATTCACTTTTTCCTCCCCTCAAATGGCTAAATCTGGTACCTGCAACTCCTCCATATTGAATTTTCTCGGCTTCTTTTATCCATAATTGTTCATATCACCTACACATAAATCAAAGACAAGAAAAATGCAATAAAATTCTAATAAAACTATTATTGTGCAAGTCCATGTGAAAATGAATGAGAACTAGTAATCATACATAATAGGCATAGTTGTAGATAAATGAAGCATATAATGAGTGACAATATGAATAATTTATATACTTGAATATGCTTCAATTTTGGACTCATCAATTTCCTAAAGATAGACTCTTGCTCATCCCCGAGCAAGATGGTGGCTTATGGACAAGGTCATCATGTTCATGAGGCACGAGTCGATACCTTCAATGAGGCAAAAAAAATTAAAACAAAAGTACACTATCAGATGTAGAAGATCGATGCCTTATATCCTTATTTTCCCTGCAAGCTCAAAGTAAGAAATAATATATTCATACAAGGCAACACAAACTCAGTTATGTCAATCTATAAAAGATCAATTAAAACTTCAATGCTCCCTGTCAAGAGTAAATCTAGCTTTGAAAGCAAAACTTATGATCCTCCTATTGCGGCTTTTATGTTTTGTATCTCCTCACTTTGTAAAGTAAGGGTTTCAACGAGAATATGAATTCACTTATGGTTGGCAGTCATATGCGGCCAACACTTCATTCATTTGAAATGCTCACCAATTTAGCGAAAACAAAAGACCTCATTTTTTTAGATGCAAAAGACCTCATTTATGTTCACTACAATTGTGCCAAAATTCGACACATGTACTGATCCAAAACATCATGAAGAAGACGACAGAATACATAACTACATATAATATCCAATAGAATGCCATGGAACATCTGTCTCATGCAACTGATATGACAGGGGAATGGTGACGCTGACACTAAAATTTCGTTCAATTCCACAAAGTTAATAAAGACTTTTGACAAAAAAAATACTACCATGATTGCATCACGCATCAGCTCGGAGATGCATACATTATTTTCTGCCGGCTCATGCACAAGCACACTTGATCCTTCTCTATCCGAAGGACCATTCACACTCTCTACGTATATTAAAACGAGGAAAAGTTCAAGCAACAAAGTGACGACGCAGAAATCTTCTCCAAACTTCTCTGCTGGCAAACCATGGAATCGAGCGCCTAGCTAATGCCCGACGCCAGGGCTCGGCACGGACCGCATCGACCGCTCGGCGCTCGAGAACCCCCTCGGCGCTGGCGCTGCCGCTGTCGAAGCCTCATAGCTGGAGCTCGGCGACACTCGGAGCACGAGGCCACCTTCGAAGTGCATCACCTTGCTGCGTTGCTCCTGACCCGCCACCACCAGTTTCCGCCCTTGGCACGGCGAGCAGCCGAGGAGGATCAGCAGCAGCACGGCGAGAAACGCCCACGCCGACGGCGACGCAGAATGACAAGCCATGCCAAAACTGCAAGAGGATGCTGCTAGTTGGCGCTTAAGGAAGATGCGGAGTTTGTTCTTGCTGATTGGTAGGCTAGCTGCCTTGGCAATTTGGCAAATGGAACTTGCTCTGGCCTCTCGAGCTGATGGTGAAAAGAGCCGTACTCTCCCTCCCTATATATAGCGCCGCGGATGATTGCTCGTTGCCCGTGCACACGGGTCCACGGAGAATTCTTCGCCGCCAACTGCCGGCGCACCTCGAGAAAGGATACTTTTCTGGAACGGCGTTTTACGTGCTGAGTCTAGTTTTATTCCAATGTTTTGTTAAAGCGATAGTCAATGGCTTTCGAAACATTTACTAGTACTCTCTCCGATCCAAATTAATGGTTTCAGATTTATCTACTCCAAGATTAGATACATTTAAATCTAGACAAATCCAAGATCATTAATATGGAATTTTGCTCTATGTCATTCGGAGAAACTGTCCCGCCGCTTCCCTTCAAACTACGTACAGACTAACGCGCAGTCGAAAATGTGGGGTGAGTACTTTACTAGCACTGGTTCTCCTCTGACCTTGTGATCATGAGCTTTGTCAACTAGCTCAATGTGCTGTTTATGTCCAAGCCAACCTTGGAAAATTTTCTTACACTAATACTACGAAATGATGGTTTGTCTTTTACACCAGGATTTTTGGCAAAGACTACATTTGGCAGCATAAAGCATCTTGTACTCTTTGCTGCATAATCAACAATATCCTATTACATGAAAATACATATCGATTAGTTATAATCTAGCTACTGCCTGCACTTTTCCCCCGGCTGAGATATAGGCTTTAGCACGTACTACTGAATATATATGGATGGGTGTTCTGCTTGACCTATGAGAAATAGAAATAATCAGGCTATTTCGCATCGGAATGTGAGTCACAAAACGGCCAGAAGGAATCGACGGAGCGTGAAAATCAGTCGTCAGTCCGAGCGAGACGGCCGCGCGTGGCCTTTTTGGACGAACGGTGAAGAGCGAAAGGGAAGCCAAGTCTGACTCGAGAACGCATCGCGTTTTGGAGGCCATCTGTGCCTTTTTTGTCCCCATTCCATGCTGCCAGCCGATCATCGATTGATCGATTGAACGAGGTTGGGTAGCTAGGTGTAGCTTCTTGGTGCGAAAGGGACCTCAAAATCGACTAGATTTCTAGGTTATCATCACGGCCGCCCGGCCGGCCATGTTAGATTCGGGAAAGGGAAAGAACTATTCAGGACAAAGCAGTTCATAGGGATGTATAATAAGCAGTTCACAGGCCTGTAATTTTGCAATGGATGGCCCAATCAGCCGTGCGCAGAATATGCCAAAGCGTCTATCTATTAGTTAGCTTAATCAACAACCTATTTGCATCCAGATTAAAGAAGAAAGTGTTAGTTACCCTAAGCTAGCGTGTGCCCAGTCTCGTGCATCCTTGTCACATTCAACTGGGTGATGCATGTCTATTTCTCCAAAATAAAATACTCCCTCCGATTCAAATTACTGTTCTCATATTTGTCTGATTCGGATGTGTTTAGTCATATTTTAGTGCTAGATACATCCGAATCTAGCTAAATCTGAAAACATTAATTTGGGATCGTAGGGAGTACTATTTTGCTCCGGACGATTGCGCCACAAGACCACAGTTGTTGGAAACGCGTATTCATTGAAAACATCATGGAGAAGACGACAAAGTAGTGTATAATCCAATACAAGTTACAGAATGCCACGGAACACGCACGTGGCTCATGTAACTGATTCGACAGGGGAACGGCGACGCTGACACTGAAATTTCATCTCGCGGCCGCCAGCAGTATTATTTTCCGCCGGTTCATCATGCGCAAACACACACCTGGCTCACGCAACTGAGATGAAAAAGGAAAATGGCGAAGCTGACACTAAAATTTGGTTCCGTTCCACAAGTTAAGGCTGGCCGCGCTCACGCAGCTGCTAAGGTTATTTTCTGCCGGCTCATGCGTGCGCAAACACACCCTATTAGTTCCAGGACAATTCACACACTTCTATGTCTGAAAGCGAAAAAACTCAAAGTTGATCAACCCGTGGAGTAACCGAGCCTAGCTAATGCCCGACGCCGGGGCTCGGCACGGACCGCATAGACCTATCGGCCCTCGAGAATCCCCTCGGCGCCGCTGTTGCCGCCACCGTCGCTGACTCCTCGCCGGAGCTTGACGGCACCCGGAGCACGAGGCCACCTTCGAAGTGCATCACCTTTCCTTGCTCGTGGTCCGCCGCCAGCAGCTTCCGCCCTTGGCACGGCGAGCAGCCGAGGAGGATCAGCAGCAGCACGGTGAGAAGCGCCCACACCGACGGCGACGCGCCGCTCTTGCTGCCGTTATTGCTAGTGCTGCAGCGACGAGTAGAACCCATGTCGAAACTCTGGTACGTGCTCCCCAGATGAGCTTAAGGAAGAAATAGAGTTGGTTCTTCGCTAGCTAGGAGTAGATACTTGGGTTGTCTTGGCAACTCGGCAAATAGAGCTTGCTCTCGAGCTGATGGGGAACAGAGCCGTGTTCTCGCTCGGTATATATAGCGCCTCGGCGTGTCAGTGTGGGCGATTATTGCTCCTTGCCGACCCGGCCTGGGAATTTTCTAAAACGCTGTACGTAGTCTAGTTTTATTCCATGTTTTGTTACATAGCCAATGGCAGAGTTTACAAATACACAGTGCCGCGCTTGCATCTTTTAACGCCTTACCCACACCCCGTTTCATTTGCCTCTTCGCCGCCAAACTCTACTCGTTGGCCGCCACGCAAGTCATCCACATCCGCTTCTCGTGTCCATACACCTTCCAACAAGGTGGTAAAGCCGAGCTCGTATCATCTCTAAGGTGAGAGACATAGTACGTTCTCTCTTAATTCAGACTAGCGCTTACCGCCTCACTTTTGGGTAGAAGCTTTTGATATCACGCCACTTACGTCCTTAATCATATCGCCTCCTTACCAAAGCCATCACCGTCCCTCTCCCTCACTAGTAGAAACAAGCGCTTCGGTTCAGAGCAGATTCCGACTCTAGTCTCGGGTGGGTTATGGGCGGGACTAGTGTGAGCTCTAGTCCCGGTTCGTTCCGGCTCCAACGGCTAGGAGGCCGAGACAGCTCTAGTCCTGGGTCGTTCTGGACCTCTAGTCCCGGTTCGTGATACGGCCCGGGGTTAGAGGGCTCGCGCCAACCAGCCCCACGTGCGGGAGCCTATAGTCCCAGTTGGTATCATGGCCTGAGACTAGAGGTTAATCACCAGTCTCGGTTCGTAATACCAATCGGGACTAAAGAAAACGGACAAACAAAATCACGAGTTCTGCTACGGCAGGAAAACAGGCAAAAATCCTGTCGCGACAGGAGAACGGCTGTCCACCCCCCGGTGGCAGGAGATCAACTTTTCTAGTTTCAAAAGCATGATAAAAAATTATAAAAAAATTCAAAAATAAAATCCTTCGAAATGTAGTTATATTAAGTGATTTAGCTGTTAAAAAAATTAATAAACATGAATTTTGACATAATTTGCAAAAAATGTCATGAAAACTTCAAATGGCCTTAGTGTTTTCTTTAGGATGTTGAGGCGATGGCTACGTCTTAAAGTCAGAATAGGTCATCCCCGTCCTATCATCGCTCCGGTGGTGCGTCTAGCGCTCACAGAGGGTGCGTGGAGTCGTGTCTCCGACAGATCTCCGCGGGTCCGATCGTTTTCCGTATTCATCAGTGTGTTTTGAGGTTAGTCTCTTCAGATCTAGGGTTATCATCTTCAGCGATGGTTGCTGCTCTAGTGCGCTGATCCTATAGGGCCTTAACACGACGACTTCCCGTTTGTCTAGTACAACAAGCTCAACTACGACAAGCTTTGCCCGGCTCCGGTGATGGAGGGACGAGGACGGCGGCGCGCCTTCGGCTCGTGCTAATGTATGTAGTCGTCCCTAGATGGTCCAGTAACCTATTTGTAATTTCTATTACTTTTATGACTTTTTGTACTGCTGTTGATGATTATTAATAGATCGGTGAAATTTTGCAAAAACAAAACAACAATATCGTACTAGTACATGAAAATGCATCGATTAGTTATAATCTAGCTACTGCCTGCACCTTTTTCCCTGAGATATAGGCTTTACCACGTACTACTGAATATATATGAACTCCTAGGACGCGTCAGCGTCATGGATGGATGTTCTGCTTGACCTATGAGAAATAGAAATAACCAGCAGGCTATTTCGCATCGGAATGTGAGTCGCAAAATGGCCAGAAGGAATCCACGGAGCCCGAAAATGATCGGTTATCTCGTCAGTCGTCAGTCCGAGCGAGACGGCGGCGCATAGCCTTTTTGGACGAACGGTGAAGAGCGAAAGGGAAGCCCAATTCTGACTCGAGAACGCATCGCGTTTTGGAGGCCATCTGTTCCTTTTTTTTGTCCCCATGCGCTCGCGTCTCCATGCCGCCAGCCGATCATCGATTGATCGATTGAACGAGGTTGGGTAGCTTCTTCGTGCGAAATGAACGGCATGTTCATGTTCGTCGTTTCTGAATACTGTTTTTTTTTCGTTGCCAGCTGGGATGTGTTCTGTAAACCTCAAGATCGACTAGATTTTTAGGTTATCATCACGGCCGGCCGGCCGGCCATGTTAGATTCGGGAAAGGGAGAGAACTATTCCGGACAAAGCAGTTCATAGGGATGTATAATTAATAAGCAGTTCATAGGTCTATACTTTTGCATTGGATGGCGCCCAATCAGCCGTGCGCAGAATATGCCAAAGCATCTATGTGTAGCTTAATCAACAACCTATTTGCATCCAGATTAAAGAAAGTGTTAGTTACACTAAGCTTGTCACATTCAGCTGGGTGATGCATGTGTATTTACCCAAAATAAAATACACATTTTGCTCGGGGCGATTGTGCCACAAGACCACAGTTGTTCAAAACGTGTATTCGCCGAAAACATCATGGAGAAGACGACAAAGTAGTGTATCAAATAGAAGTTACAGAATGCCACGGAACACGCACGTGGCTCATGTAACTGATTTGAAAGGGGAACGGCGACGCTGACACTGAAATTTCATCTCGCGGCCGCCCCGCAGTAATATTTTCCGCCGGTTCATCATGCGCAAACACACCTGGCTCACGCGCAACTGATATGAAAGGAAAATGGCGAAGCTGACACTAGGATTTTGTTCCGTTCCATAATTTAAGGCTGCATCATGTTAATTTGGCAAAAAACAATTCTGTAATAACACAGTTAATTGCACCACGCAGCTGCTAACATTACTTTCTGCCGGCTCATGCGTGCGTGCGCAAACACACCCGATTATCCCTTCCAGGAAAATTCACACACCTCTACATGTCTGAAAGCAAAAAAAAACTGATGTTGATTAGCAAAGTGATTAACGACGACGAGTAATCCTCTACTAATGCCCGACGCCGGGGCTCGGCACGGACCGCATCGACCGCTCGGCCCTCGAGAATCCCCTCGGCGCTGCTGCTGCCGCCGCCGTCGCTGCCTCCTCACCACGGGAGCTTGACGGCACCCGGAGGACGAGGCCACCTTCAAAGTGCATCACCTTTCCCTGCTCGTGGTCTGCCGCCAGCAGCTTCCGCCCTTGGCACGGCGAGCAGCTGAGCAGGATCAGCAGCAGCACGGCGAGAAACGTCCATGCCGACGGTGTCGCCTCACTCTTGCTGCCGTTGCTCGTGCTGCGGCGACGAGTAGAACCCATGTCGAAACTGTGGTACGTGCTCCGAGATGAGCTTAAGAATGAAATGGACTTGGTTCTTGGCTACCTAGCTAGGAGTAGACACTTGTGTTCGCAACTAGGCAAATACAACTTGCTCTGGAGCTGATGGGGAACGGAGCCGTGCTCTCGGTCAGTATATAATATAGCGCCTCGGCGTGGCAGCGCGAGCGATGGTTCCTCGTTGCCGGTGGACATGGAATTCTTGGCGGCCAGCTGCCGGCCCGGCCTGAAAAAGTACTTATTTTCTACAACGCTGTAGGTAGTCTTGTTTTATTCCATGTTTTGCTAAAGTCGATAGTCAATGGGTTTACAAATACACAGTGCTAGAATTCTGCTCCATGTCATGCGGAGAAACTGTCCTGCTGCCGAAATTTGGCGTTTTGCTTGCGCTTCACTGACTAGATTAAAGCGCGTTTTATGCCGGCGGTGACATGCATATGGGTGAGTACTTAATTAGTTCTCAGTTCTGACATTCTGATCAAGAACTTGTCAACCAGCTGACCGATGTGCAAATATGTTGGTTATGTCGAGATTAACCTCGGAATTACCCAATTGGAGAGTTACTGATTATTACCGATAGAAAGACTTAACAATATCGAATAAAGTTAGTAGTAGTTTTTTACATCTATAGTTTTGGAAGAAAATACCATTGGCAGCATAAAGCATGGGTGATTTTACAGTGTATCCCGATTACACATTTATGTGTGTAGTATATGACCCGATGGGACGGTCCAAATTAACTAGCCAGTTTTGGACCTTTAGTTAATTATAGGTAATTTCAGTCAAAACTTTTTGGTGTAAAAATTTGCTTTTAATTATAAGTGTAAATACGACGGGAAAAAACTGGATGCACGATTTAACAACTGTAATCACAAAAATACACTTCTGAGACGAAATATATTACCAAGAATTTGAGATAGTATATCAGATCTAGGCCACACGATCGAGCCGATTGGACTGTGTCCAGGTTTTATTGATGTACCGTAAAACATCCTAAACATATGTTGGCTGCTACTAGTAACGGATTACTACTACTAGCTTTTTACACCCACAGTTTTGAAAGAACTACATTTGGGAGAGTGAATTTCCAGAACATGGATACTCTTGAACCTAAAGTTTTACGTAGTAAAGTTTCGTCCTCTCATTAATAAGTTTCTAGCTATTTTGAATTTATGTTGCAGGAATCCAAGAAACTTGTCCGGGCACTTCTTACTATTCATTTGAAATTTTATCATTTTTTCCTAAGCTACATAGTTTCGAGTTTTGATGCGCAAAAACTCATGCACATGCATACGTGTTGCCTCTACATGCGAATATTTTTTTATTTTTCTTTAACTTTATTTACTATGGGTTTCGAATTTTTTAATGAGTATTGTTCTAGGCGAGCTCCGGAGTACCCACTACCCATTGCCTAATTGCGCTATATAAAGCATCTTGGCTGCATAATCAATACTAATATCTTACACGGAAGTGCACAAACCATCAGTTAAATGGTTAATTATAAGCTACTGTCTGCAACATTTTTCTGGGATTATAGGCTTTAATAGTACTGAATAGAATATGATCATATACTCCCAGGTAGCTAGCTAGCTAGATAGTGTTCTTGACCTATGAGAAGTAGAAATAACCCAGCTATTTCCCATCGGAATGTGGACACTGCACCGCAAGGGGGATTGATGCAGGAGAAAACGGTCGGTCGTCGGTCCGAGCTAGACGGCCGTGGCCTTTTTGGACGAACGGTGAAGAGCGAAAGGGAAGCCAAGTCTGACTCGAGAACGCATTGCCGGACATGTGTTTGTGTGAAGCCGATCGACTGTTGGAACGAGGCTGGCTAGATAGCTAGCTTCTTCGTGCGAAAGGGATGGCATATTCGTCGCTTCTGAATAGTGTCTTTTTGTGGGCCAAGTGTTTTAGAAACCTGAACAGAAGATTTCTAGGCTATCATCACGGCCGGACATGTCTGATTTGCGAAAGCGAGAGAACTATTCGGGACAAAGCTAGTTCCGTCTCAAATTAGTTCTCTTACATGTGTCTAGATACGGCGGTATCTAGTTACGAAACATATCTATATATACGTTTGTATCTGCACAAATCACAAACAACTAATTGAACACGGTGGGTGTAGTATTTGAACTGGCGATTGAGTCTATACGTTCTCTCCATCTCGAATTAGATGTCCAAGAAATTCATATTTATTTATATACTAAATACTACAAAAAAAAGTCAAGGTGCCGGCGGCCAGTCGGCGTAGCCCCTGAGATGGGCAGCCGAGCAAACCGGCCGTCAGCCTAGGTTAGCCGTCGGCGTAGGGTAGGATAGGTCGACGGCAGCCGTCGGCTTAGACCGGGTTGCCGGCGTAGTTGATTTGCTGTAACGGTGATGCGACGGCGTCAATGCTACGCTGACGGCTTTATCATCGGCGTAGGTTTCATAGCTACGAAGTCGTCGGCTTAGCTATTTTTCCTTTTTGTCACATTAATCCAAGAAAAATCATAACTAAATCATTCTAATTCAGAAAATACATATAATATATCAAAATTTGCATAAAAAACAAAATCTATCTATCTAAACTCAAATATTACATATTTATGTTGAATAAAATATAAAAACATTGACACATTTTTCATTTTCTGAGTGCTAAAAAAGGGGGTGTTTTGTGAACTAACCACCAAATAAAAGTTTCAAAATGCTACCACCCCATTTTTCAAAAATACTAGACTATATTACATTGACAATGTCCCAACCGAGGGATTTCAAGCCTTTCCGTCCATCCTGGTGAAAAAGCCAAATTCCTGCCGAATCGGTTGGATGTGGGTCAGATTTGAATTACGGCTACATTATCTGATGCTCATGAATTTTTTGCAAATATCATTTTTAGACTCACAATATATTGCTTTATCAGAGATCCAATGCAAGTTTAGCGAGACTCATCTCCTAGCTAAGAACCTTTATACCCGTCGTTTTGACCATAGTTTGAAACGGGCATAACAAATTGTAAAACTGTCAGAACAATGTAAAATCTTCATGTGGTGTCATATTTATGTGACATAGTGGCAAGGGAAAATACCAAACTTGGTATATTGATTGGATCTCAAAAAACCTTCTCAGAAATGATCTATCATGTTCGAGATTTCATGGCTTTTCGGAAAAACGACCAATGTTATGGCTAGAATTGTGGCATAGTTTGTGAGCATGTGCCTATATTATGCACTCATGTGCATCTTGGAATGATGAACAATGTTGTAGGAGGAAGTTTTCATTTTCGTCGCACGGAAAAACCATTTCCAATTTTCTGAGTGCTAAAGACGTGGTGTTTTGTGAAGCAACCACGAAAGGGCTAATTCAAAATTCTACCACCCCATTTTTCAAAAATACTAGACCATCTTATATGGGCAATGTCCCCACTGGGGGATCTCAACCCCTTCCGTCCATCCCTGGTGAAAAGGACAAATTCTTGTTGAATCTATAGGAAGTGGGTTAGATTTGAACTACAGATACATTATCCGATGCTTATGATTTTATTGCGAAAATCATTTTCAGACTCATAATATGTTATTTTATCAGAGATCCAATGCAAGTTTAGCGAGGCTCAGCCCCGAGGTAAGAACCTTCCTGCCCATCGCTTTAACCATAGTTTGAAACAGGCATAAAAAATTGAAAAACGGTCTGAACAATGTAAAATCTTCGATTGGTATCATATTATGTGACATATTTGCAAGAAAAATTACCAAACTTGGTATATTGATTGGCATCTCAAAAAAAACCTCTAAAAAATGAACTATCATGTTCGAGGTTTCATGTCTTTCAGACCAAACGACCAATGTTATGGCCAGAAGTGTGGCATAGTTTCTAATAATGTGCATATATTGTGCACTCATATGCATCTTGGGAGACGAACAATGTTATAGGAGAAAGTTTTCTTTTTCGACGCACACAAAAGCCATTTCCAATTTTCCGAGTGCTAAAAGCTGAGTGTTTTATGAAGCAACCACGAGAGGGCTAATTCAAAATGCTACCACTCCATTTTTCAAAAATACTAGACAAACTTACATGGACAATATCGCAACTGGGGATCTCAAACCTATCCATCCACCCTTGGTGAAAAAGACAAATTCCTGCTGAATCGGTAGGAAGTGATTTGAACGACATGTACATTATTTGATGCTCATGATTTTTTGCAAAAATCATTTTTAGACTCAAAATATACTATTTTATTGGAGATCCAATGCAAGTTTAACGAGGCTCAGCACCGAGCTAAGGATTTTTTTAGAATCCTCAAATTCAAAAGGGATTTTTTATATGATTTTTTAAAGATTTAATCACTATTAAATACATTTTATTTGGAAAACCTTGCAGTACGCTATTAAAAATGCACGATGCATGATTAAAAAGATGATATGGATGTGATATGGATGTCATGTTTGGATTTTTCTTATTTTTCTGATTGATTTAGACATATTATTTGTCGAATTCCAATTTACGGATTTAAAGATATGAATTTTTCCATATTAAATAGAAAAAGGAAAAAAGTATTTATTTCATTTTTTATCTAAAATTAGGATTATCATTACTTATTCATTTTTGTTAACTGAAATAATTGTTTAAAATTTAAAAAATAAAGAGCGTATGACACCATGGTCCAAAGTTAATAGGATTGATACATTAGTATTATCAACAAAGTCTATTTTTTTTATCGGAAGCTCACTCGAAAAGAATAGAGAAGTTAAGCGTGCTGGGCTAGAATACTGTTAGGATGGATGACCGATCGGAAAGTTTGACTATAAGTGCAATTTAACCGGAGATTAAGCGTACTTAGAACATAAAAAAACTTGTGAGATTAAAGAGTCAAACGATTCAACAAAATGAAAAAAAATTGATAGAAAAATGTAAAAAATTTGGAACAAAATTCTTAAAAAAGTACTGGGCTGACGGCTAAGATGTCGGCGTGGACAAACGTTCGTTAGCCATTTAGGTGGGATCCATCTGAGCTATGGTGTAGCCCTCTACGCCGACAACTTTACTATGCCGACGACAGTTATGTCTAGACCAACGCCGTGCTACGCCGATGACTGCCGTTGGTATAGACCTACAACGACGATAATTTGGCCAATGCCGACGGCTTTTGGCCATTGGCATAGTGAGGCATTCCTGTGGTGAAAAGACGTCAAAATACATGTGAATCTCATCTAAGTCGAGACGGACAAGACTGTAATTTTGCATCAATGACCCAATCAGGCGTGGTTATAAGGGGAGCCACATCTGACTCCAGAACGCATTGCACTGGAGGACAAGTGTGACATTTTTTTTCCATATGCTCGCGTCTTCGTGCGACCGAGCGATTGATCGAACGTGGTTGGGTAGCTAGCTTCCTCGGGCAAAAGGGGCGGCATGTTAGAACATCTCTAGCAGATACCATATTTGGTCATGTCCCGTAAAATAATCGTCAGTTTGCGGTATGACGAAAAAATGGCTTTTCTAAATACCGTATAGCGCACAGTAAGCAGCTAGCTTCCCACACACACAGCTAAGTAGGACAACAAGCAGCAGCTTCCTAGCAAGTAGCTAGGACTAAGGATGGCAATTTTATCTCGGATCCACGTATCCATGGATATCCGATCTGACAGGTAAGGGTATGGAGGGCTAACTACGCCCATGGATTTCATGGGACGGATATCCGCTAATTCATGGGGTGGGCATGGGTAGTGGTTTCGCTCCATGGATATCCAACGGATACCCGGCTAACACTTGAGACCCTCGTGTCAATGAGACTGTTATGAGACATCTATGTACTTTCTGGTTTTATCCTGTGATATTTGACATATTTTAAGTACTATGTGGTTGAAATATTGTTGATTTGATATTCCTATGTATTATCCATGTAATATTTGCTAAAATGGTGCTGAATGTTGTTAGGATTATGTATATGGCGTGTAAACCAATGGATATCCATGGATATATGGATATCCGACGGGTTTGGATATGGAGCGACATCCATGTCCATGGATATCTTCGTGGGCGGGCTAGAGAGAGGTTCGTGGATTTGGATTTGATTTTGGTATATCCGTTCAAACCCGTTCCATCGCCATCCTTAGCTAGGACAACAAGCAGCAGCTAGCTCGCGCGCACGCACGTAGCTAGCTAGGATGGCACGCAGTAGCTAGGACGACGTGCGCAGCAACAATTCCGGCCAAGCACGAGCTAATCTAGGCGTCGGCAGCACGATTCTGGTCGGCGACGGTGTGAATTAGGGCGTCTTCTCGGAGTAGCGGTGGGCACAACCATGTCTGATCCAGATCAGCGTGTCAACGAAGAAGACGATGGAATATTCTTGGTATATTCTGTTTTGTGGTGTGCTTACGCGGTATCTGTTCTTGGCCGACGTTTTTCGCACCGCAAAGACGAGTTGCGGTTTACGGTTTACCGCATACGCGTTTTGCGGCATGGCTGGATAAGCTATGTGCTAGAGATGCTCTTAGATCGTTGTTCGTGGTCGGGGAAGTGTTCCGCAAACGTGAAGACATGTCTTTTAGGTTATCATCACGGCCACCCATGTTAGATTTGCGAAAGGGAGAGAACTATTCAGGACAAAGCTGTTTATAGGGATGTATAATAAGCTTGTTGATTGGGTCTATTATTTTTGCATGGATGACCCAATCAATCCTTAGCAGAATATGCCAAAGCGTACCTATAGCCAAACACACGGCCTATTATCCGGAATGCAGGCCGTTAAAACAAAAGTTTCAATATTGCCGCTGGATGTTGAGTAACTCTCTCGAAATAGGCTTTCGCCCCGCTATATTAATATAGCAATAACCGATACAACTTGTGATACCATAGCTAGGGCAGACAGCACAATAAGCCCAAAAGAAGAAAAAAAGAGGAGAAAGAAAAGAATAGAAAACAATGCCGACACCGACGGATCAACGAAAACGAAGATGACACGCCACCGCTGCGCCCTCCGAAGTAGTCCCGCCACGATCCTAGCACTCCGAATCACCTTGTACCAAACAACACCTCCAAGAAGGAAAACGACGACAATGCCGTAGCTGCTCAGACTAGTCCTAGGGTTTCCCCCGGTACGCTCTGGGTTGTTGGGAAGAGGTACCCCAGACACTCTTCAGGAAGGAATGCTGACACTCGCAAGCGTCACCGTGTCGGTGCCAATACGGCAGGGATTTCTCCTGACCCCCCAAAAACCACCTCCAGAAGCAAGCTGTAGTGCTCCACTAATCTTGCCACCCTCTAACATACGCCAACACGGTCTCGTGTCACCATCGTCGTCTCACCATGGCAACCGCTGCGAGGCCAGCCGGACTGAGAAAAGACAGCCGAAGACAGGACCGCGGCAACACAATCACGTGGGAGGGAACAATCTCCATCACCATAGACAGTATCCAACCGGACGCATCGGCAAGATCACACCAAGCCATTAGCGCCAGAAGGCGACATCAGCATAGCCATCGGGAGGACATCCTCCACTGCCATTGGCGGGTGCCGACCGGATGCGGCAGCAGGGACACACCAGGTCATGCAGGCCCGACCGAGCCCCGGAAGGGCCCGTAAAGTCGCCGCCACCACGCTGATGCACGTAGGCCACCGCCTCCGCTACCCTCGAGATCGGCCCCATAGAACCGACTAGAAGGACCCATGAAGCTCCTGCCACCACCCGTCCTACACTGCTCGTTAGTCTACCTGGGTAACAAGGTCGAGACCGGCCTGACCCAGATCAGGCCCTCTTTGGGCCTAGATCTGGGTCTATAGGGCCCTAGCCGAACCAGCCCCTATCATCATCGCCACCAGCTGGGGCTCCCGTCGCCGCACTTACCATCCACAGCACCAGGTCGCCCTTTTGCCTCTGAGTTGGACCGCCACTGCCTAGATGCACCGCTCGCACCGCGCCGTCCCGCGCGAGGAGGACACTGGGTGGTGGAAGCAGGGGGCCGCCGCCACCGAAGCCGGCCGGGTTGAGCCTGACGACGAATGCCAGCGACGGCGGAAGGGGAGCTATAGGGGAGGGGCGCTTGGGAGGGATCCAGCGGTGCGACCCAGCCGCCCGTGCGGGGGCGACCAGGTCGCGGGGGGAGAGGGACGTGAGGAAAACCGGATGTTGCGTAACTCTTCCAACGACATTTGATATTATGGATCTATCTTATAAAAGTATTGTTAACATGTCTCCAACATGTGGGCCCAAAGATATACTTCGAAAAATGGTGTAACTCAAAGTTCAAGTTTAGCCTATGTATAAAACCTTGGATCTCTAGGATCAGCCTAGAAGCATCCAACATTTCATAAATCGAGGCAAAAAAAATGGCACATCCTTATGACGCAGAAAATACTAAATTGCACAAAATCACCAAAACTAGGGTCATGATTCTTCCTAGCCCACCATTGTGTTAACATTTTACTATAAAAACACCACCATTTGTAATGGCTATTGCACATGCTGTAAATGGACCTTCCCATTGTTGATCATAGACCTCATAAGCATGTATTATGTCGTGGTGGTGGCACGGCAGATGCCATGGATAGGCTAAAGATGGAGCCAATGAACACTAGAAGAATCCAGGGAGGGATAGTGTGGTGATTTCACACACAGATGTTTGTATTTCACTCTATCAATGTTGGATTACAAGGGCTCCTTGAGCAGTTCGTGAGAAGGAGACTAGTTCTCTTACCCCCACTACCATGCTCTAGGGTTCTACCAAGACAGGATGATCGATCCCCTGCTATGGAGGCCCAGGTGATCCTTATATAGGGAAACCCGGGTTACAAAGTTAGGGCATACGTGGAGGCATATTACCCGAATATGCCCCTTGGTTAAAGCTAGATGCTTCTTTATTCGCTTTAACGGCTAGTCCGGACTATGGACGTAACCCTCTGCGTGCCCCTTGCCTTTAGGCGTCACCAGACACAAGCTACGTCAGCCGACATTGCATGCGTCATCTTTGTCGGTCACGCCCCGCTAGTCCTTCCCTCTGCTTGCTTCGCTCAGGCTTCAATGGACAAAGGCCACCTTTTGACCAACGGGAGATTCCTTCCTTCTCTTGGAAGCCAAGTGGTAGCCCGGGTAACGCTTGGGTACCTACACATTTAGTAGATAAACATGGTCGACATACATTTTATGCCGACCGGATTAATGCTAGGCAAACGCCCAATGGGCCGGGTTACTGCGTAAGTCGGCATGCCTTGAGGTGACCTGGCCAGCACTTGCTTTGACCATGTCGTACCTTGGTTAACTCGGCATTTATACCCCGGTGTGACCCTACCCGGGGTATCCCTATTGGAAATATGCCCTAGAGACAAATAGTAATAAGGACTATTATCATATTTCATAAAGTTTATGATTAAGTTTTATATCATGCTATAACTGTATTGAGAGGAAACATCAATACACGCGTGATATATAAATAACTAAGGGTTCCCAGTGAAACTCTAGTCACTGGTTCATTGGTCAACAGATGATCAAGTTTCCTGATCATGTGGCATTTATGCCAGTTGGAAATGGAGTCAACTCATTCTGAGAATGAGATGATGAACCAATACCCAACCTAAACATCGTGACCCGATCATGTCACAAAGTTCAAGTTACAATGATTAGAAATGGATCCTCGTCGACTATTCCTTAGACCATGAGGCTATATCAATCACTGTCTCCCGAGAGTGCTTAGATAACATCAAGCGCCACCTTGGTAATACAGTGATTATAAAGGTGTGTTCAGGTACTCGGAGGAACCGTAGAGGCAATATATGTCAAGAGCGGGTTTTGTCCGTCCACGTGATGGAAAGATACTCAAGGGCCCACTCGAAGAAGTTATATACAATAGCTACGCAGCGTGTGATTTGATCAAAGGGATATCACTTATCGGAATGAGTCAAGTAGCATTGTTCAGTAACGAGATTGAACACGACATGGTGATGTCATTGATCATATCTCAGGCAATGCAAGTATAGAGAGACAAAGGGAATAAGACACGACTGTCTCGGTTCAAACGACGAAAGATCTTCGTGGAACACACATGGGTCACATGGCCATCCAGGTCCCTCTGTCGATCATTGGTCCGGGAGTGTCCCGACCATGTCTGGAGTGTTCCCGAACCATAGGGTATCACGCTTAAGGGTTTGATGATGCTTAGAAGGTGTTTATAGGATCAGAAGAATCACCGAAGAATAGTAGAGAGAAAACCGGAAGGGTTTCGGTAAGTCCGGAGGATGTCCGGAGTGGAGTTGGAAGGTGTTTCATAGCCACGGAGATTGAATAATATTTGAATGAATGTTAAATATTGATTTACTCATTTATTCATAATTATTTAATAAAAGAGAAAATCAATTTAAAGGTCAAAAGGCTTAATGAGCCAATTCCGAAGGGAAGAGGGCCCATTAGGGAAAGGCAAGAGGGAGAAGGGCCAAAGGGGGTGGCCGGTGCCCTAGTGGGCCAGCCCTCCCCCCGTGCGAGGCCCACGGGGTGGCCGGCGGCGCCACCCCCTCCCCCTCTCCTATCCTTTAGTCCCACCCTGGGACATTGAGGGAGGTAGTACCCCCCTCCCCCGATATATAGTGGGGGTATTTGTCCAGATAAATACACACAATATTCAATAAAGGTGTCCTCACTTTTGGGGAGACCTCCAATTGATATTCTCTCTCTCTCTCTCATGACTGTGGTCCCAAGTGGAGAAATTTCTACTTTGCTTGCTAATTATTCCTTTAATGGTAAGGTTCCTAAGAAACTTGGAGACCCAGGAATTCCAACTATTCCTTGCTCTATTAAAAATAGTTATGTTAGAACTGCTTTGTGTGATTTGGGAGCAGGAGTTAGTGTTATGCCTTTTTCTCTCTATAAGAGCCTTCAACTGGAAAAAATAATACCAACTGATATATCTTTGCAAATGGCTGATAAATCAACTACTATTCCTGTTGGTATATGTGAGGATGTACCTGTTCAAGTGGCTCATAATTGCTTGATATTAACTGATTTTGTTGTGCTTGAAATGCATGAAGATGATAATATGTCTATTATTCTTGGGAGACCTTTTCTTAATACTGCAGCAGCTGTTATTAATTGTAATCAAGGAAAGGTGACTTTTAATGTTAATGACAAGGAGCATACTGTCTATTTACCCAAGAATATTGATAGGACTTATGGTTTAAATTCAATTGAACATGTTGAGGGCATTCAAGTTGGAGAAATATATTGTCCCATACCAAGAGAAAAATATGAAACTATTATGATTGGGACCATTGCTATCAAGGTTGAGGTAACATAATCATTAGTGGAATACAAAGTTTTGTTTCATATAAAATTGCTTTGGTAACAAGACCTGATCAACCTTGTTAACAAAGGGATTTTAATGAACAAAAAATTGTTTTCACCATGATTATCTTCGCTTACTTCCATTCTATCCATTTTAGTTTTTGCTTTCGTTTAGTTTACTTTTCTGTTGTGAGTTGCTTGCATGTTAGAGTGTCTTAGAACTTCTGAAGTTTTTGTTTTGTTTTGTCATTGCATCTTTCCAGAAACTTTTTCTGTTAGAAAATCTTTCATCTATACCTGAAAATTGCTCAAAAATAAAGTGTCTCGAAAAATTCCAAAAAATTCATATTAAATTTTTACGTGAAAAAAGGGGCAGAGGAGTGCCCGGAGAGTACTAGGGGGGCCCACCAGGAAGGCACACCACATGGTGGCGCGGCCAGCCCAGGGGCACGCCTGACCATGGTGTGGGCCACCCTGGCCCTCCACTCACTCTCTCACTTCCCACTTCTTTCCCTCTCCCGAGAAAACATCAGTTCTTTGCTCGAAATCAAATTCTTGCTGTTCTTGCCCATGATTTTTTGATCTCCTTTCTCAGCCCATCTTTGTTGCTGAAATTTGGAGCATTTGTTCTCTAGTATGTGACTCCTCCGCTTGTCCAAGTAGATTTGTGTTTAGTGGTTTATATCTTGAGTATTTTGCTGTTGTAGGTGACAGGTTATGAGAGCTTGTAAGCTTGTTCAATGCTTAGAGTTATTGTTTTGATGCATGTTTAGGCCTCTTACAAGTCCCTATGAGCAATGCCCTTCATTATGTATTCACTTTGCAATCACTTGTTTAATGGATGTTTAAATTTCAGAATATCAAAGATGAACAACCACACCTTTGGAGAAATATTTGAGAGGGACACGCCTAGGAGGTCAAGGCCCTCAAGATCAGCCTCTCAGTTTAGGCCTTCATACAATGAAGATCTCATTGCACCACGCTTTGGCAATGAAGAAGATGAGGGGGATGCTCACCCATCTACTTTTCCTTGTTTTACCTTTTTGCAAGCTGCAGGGATCCTCGATGATTTCTTACTACTGGTTCAGAGGGTCGGTTTGACCTCATACATAGAAGATGAGAGTGAGCAATATGCCGTGCTCACCAAAACTTTAATTGAGAGTTTCGTTTTCACTAACACCCCTTATCAGTCAACTGTTTCTTTCAGAATTTATAATCTGCCTATCACCATGTCACTGGAAAGATTTTGCATCATTATAGGTATAGGCATGACGGGGACCATGAAGAAGATCGAAAGGCGAGTTGCTGATTTGCTGGAGCTCTATCGAAGTGTGACAAATGACGATGACCGCGTAGCTCAGCGCGGGAAGATAAGAAACATCCAACTCCCAGCTCTTAGATACTTTGCTTATTATCTTGCTACTAGCATTCTTGGTAGGGAGAATACAGGTAATATCTCCAATTATCATTTAGCCTTCCTCGCTGCTGCACTTAATAATGATACTCGGTACAATCTTGGCTCTCTCATTGCTCGCCGCCTAGCTGCTAGGGGACCTATTTATGGGGGCATTATTGCTTCACGTATGGTTACTGCGTTAGAACTTTCTGTGGATCCTAATGATAGTATATTGGCACCACAAAGGCTTGATCTTGCTGCCATGAAGACACATCACTTCGTCACTGCTGACTCTGATACGGACAGTTTAGTATAGAGGATGTTGTTTACTGACGAGGATGAAAGGGAGATTCCTTTTCCGCAATCTACTTTGTTCAGTGTTCACAGGAGGCCGTGGTAGCGTTCGAAGGAGGAGGTGGACGAGAAGCTCCGCTTGCTTGGTTTGCACAGGCAGCACCAGGAGGATGTGCCTTCTTACGACTACTCTGCGCACTATGGTGGGGCGTCCTCGAGCTCGTACCAGGACGAGGGTACCTCCTCGCCATACTACGGAGGCGCTCCATCTTGGCCAGCTTGGGATTGATACCCACTTAGGCCAAAAGCCTAAGCTTGGGGGGAGGTACACCGACATCACACTCATCTCCATATCATTTTTTGTCGGTACTTTGTATATTCATGCTTCGTTCTCTTTTTAGTTTTCGTTCTTTCTTTGCTTTTTCTTTCTAAAACACAAAAAGACCAAAAATATTTCTGTTGTTTCTCTTTGTTTGCTTCTTCTACTTTTTGCCTTGGTTTGCTTTTTTCCTTTTGGCCTTGTCTTAATTATTCAAAAAACCCAAAAAAGATTTTGCTTTGCTTGTTTTTCCTTTTTGTTCTTGCCTTTGAGAATTAAAAACACCAAAATATTTGTTGTTCTTCTTTGGTTTTGTGAGTTTGTTGCAGGGATTCAACAGTCCTCAGTGGAATTTGGTTTCATGTTATTATTCAAGCTACACAAGTGAGGAGCAATAATGAGGATTAATGACAACTTGAGGTGTGGTAAGAGGATGGTAACGAAGTCTATTTGTTTTCATTTTTGTACATATACTCATCATTGTGGGCATGCTTAGTCTGTTCATGTAGGGTGTATGTTATTTATGGATGCTTAGTTGTTCTTGCTTTCTTATGATTAGCTCCAACTCGCTAATAGCTTGTAGCATGTCATATGAATGTTTTCTTGCATTGCTCTATTCATAACTTGGTATGACACTGTGGTATCCTCCTCTGAATGTTTCACTTGAATTGACTTGGCACATGCTCATGCATGCATATGACTGAAACAATAATAAGTTAAGGCTTGATGAATTATTTTGGCTCAGGGGTCTTGAATCACTTTCATGACTTGATTAGTCCTGTTTTGTTGCAAGCATGATTATGACAGTTATTGCTCTCTCATTTGTCGTTCCCTTACTATTGCTAGCCTTCACTTGCTTTGAGTATAAGCTTTACTCGTGTTTCCAACTCCCTAAAACCAATATTGCCAAAAGTGTCCACCATACCTAGCTATTAGCTTCATTTTCTATTCCGTGCAGTATGCCTTGTTTTCTTCCGAATAAAATGTTTGCTTGTTATGAGAAAGTTAGTTAGTAAAGCTCTCACGAACTTGATGGCACACTTTACTTTCTTGCACTTAATAATCTTGAACCATTGCGTCCATCTTTGTTGCGTATATGCTTGGGCTTTATAAGTTGAAGTTAGCAGAACCATGTATCATGTGGAACGCTTTCCACATTGCACTGGTACTTTGTACCTCGTTGATATCATGATTCTTTTGCTTATGGATCCCGACGGTGTGAAATAAAAGGGGAACTTGTAAGATCATGGAGCTTGTATATGTGTTAGAGAAACGCCTAGGCCGCTAGCCTAAGCCATGCCTAATCATGGTGGAAACTTCCAGCATAACCATAATGAGCATTCTATGAAGCATACTCAATAAAAACCTATGCAAATAGCAAATAAAAAGATCGCTGAGATGCTCATTGTCTGCTTGCCTTGTCATTTTGATTATGGGATAGCTCCTGTATCATGTGCAAGGGGTACCCCATTGGCGGTTCTCTATGATACATATGTACTTACAATGACAAGAGCTTACTTGTAACTGAAGTTGAGTAGCATGAGGCTCGGTACTCGTAAGTAAGGGGCATGAGATTTTAACTTATAACTTGTCAAGCATATCCTCTTAGTTGTGTCACTTTAACCTTAACCATTTAAAGATGCTTATGATAGGGGCAATGAGAGCTCCAAGCTAATGAGTACCATACTTTCAGCATTTGGAAGCCTTTCAAACTTTTCAAAACCTTTTTCATTTCCTTGTTGAGTCACCACCTATTCTATGAGCACTTTCCTGAGAGCATAGTTGTCATTCTTAGTGTAATGTGCTTGTCTCAAAACTTCATTAATTGTGTTATGACTTTGATGCGTGTATCTTTGATATCTTTACTTCTGGTCTTCACTTGAACTTCAGAGGTGCATTGGCATTTATGTTTGCTCTACAATCAAAGGTAAGCGAGATACCATTCTATCATACATTTTTATGAGCATTGTAATCTTGCTTATGTTTATGTTTCATGCCATTTACTATTTTTGAGTTAGAAGCTCTTCATAGCTTGCAATGACTATTAAGTAAACTTAGTTGCTTACTCCTTATTATGAATTGCCTGAGTAGTTGATCATATGCTGAGAATATATACATCTTATGAAGCAAATGTGTTCGTGAAAGTTTCTTTTATCGCACTCAGTTTTCAACTAAATTGCTTGAGGACAAGCAATAAGCTAAGCTTGGGGGGAGTTGATACGTCCAAAACGTATCTACTTTCTCGAATACTTTTGCAATTGTTTTTCCTCTAAACTTGTGTGATTTGGATACAACTAACACGGACTGAGGCTGTTTTCAGCAGAATTACCTTGGTGTCTAGCTTTTGTGCAGAAAATCAACTATCAGGAAAAATCCTGGAAAATATGCCAAAAATCCTATTTCACCAGAAGACTCACTGAGCCAAAAGACGAGATGGAGTAGGGACACGAGGGGCCCACACCACCTGGCCACGTGGGCCAGGCCAGGCCACGCCTGGGGGTGGTGTGGCCGCCTCGGCTGCCTCCTCGGCCTCCCTCTTCGCCTATAAGTTGCCTCTTGACCTAAAAACCAAGGGGGTTCAACGTTTTTCCAGAAAGAGTTCCGCTGTGCCGCCACCACTAGATTCTGCGATTCGGAACCAGAAACTCTGTTCTGGCACCCTGCCGGGACGGGGAATTGGAGGATATCATCGCCATCATCATCACCATCGCTTCTCCATCGACCATCCATGTTTCCCCCATCTATGAGTGAGTAATCCCCCACTGTAGGCTATGGGGATGGTAGGGATTGGATGAGATCGTTCATGTAATGGCATCAGATTGTTAGGGCATGGTGCCTAGTATCTATTATTAGTGCTTTTTGGCTTTGTTGCAACTTGTTATGCTTAATGCTTGTCACTAGGGCCCGAGTGCCATGATTTCAGATCTGAACATGTTATTGATTCATTATGATAGTATTGTTTATGGTCTTACCTGCAAGTTGTATACACACGTTGTTGTCCGGAACCAAAGGCCCCGAAGTGACAGCAATCGGGATAACCAGAGGGAATGGCTTTGATGTGAGGATCACATGTGTTCACAGAGTGTTAATGCTTTGCTCTGGTGCTCTATTAAAAGGAGCACCTTAATTCCAAATAGTTCCCTTGAGGCCCCACTGCAAACGGGCTGGCAGGACAAAAGATGTTGTGCAAGTTCTCATTGCGAGCACGTATGACTATATATGGAACACATGCCTATGATTATTTAGTACTTGGATGCTCTATCTTATTTATCTTGATTGCCATGTGAATTGTCTTGTCCATGCAACGCCCGTCCATCCATCCCTATGCCTACCGCGCTTTAATCCTACTATTTACTACAATTGTTACTATTGTATTTACTTTTACTACTACTATTACTTTGCTATTGTTACTACAAAATTGTTGCTACTGATAAACTGTTGTGAGCAAGATTGTTTCCAGGTGCAGCTGAATTGACAACTCAGTTGTTAAGGATTATAAATATTCTTTGGTTCCCCTTGTGTTGAATCAATAAATTGGGTTTCACTTCCCTCGAAAATACTGCAATACACCCCCTATACTTGTGGGTCATCAACGATCCGCGTGACATCTGTGTCAGCCAATCAGTGCATAACACCCAGAGTGAGCACACGTTTGGGATCTCCACACGTTTGGGCTTTTGTGAGATTTGTGACCGAGAGAGAGGGCAAATATCTTTTCACAATCCGCCTATGGATCCACCAGTGTCATTGCATGTGTGTTCTTCTCATTAACCACAACTAGAGTCATTGCATGTGTGTTCTTTTCACAGACCACATATGGAACCACTATTGTCATTGAAATGTGTATTCTTTCATTAACCACAACTGGAGTCATTTCATGACTGTTCTTTTCACATACCACATATGGATCTACCAGTGTCATTGAAATGTGTGTTCCCTTCAGAGACCACACATGGATCCACCAGTGTCATTGCATGTGTGTTATTTTTACTAACAACAACTAGAGTCATTGCATGTGTGTTCTTTTCACATACCACATATGGATCCACCAGTGTCATTGCATGTGTGTTCTCTTTAGAGACCACACATGGATCCACTAGTGTAATTGCATGTGTGCTCTTTTTACTAACTAGAACTAGAGTCATTTCATGACTGTTCTTTTCACATACCAAATATGGATCCATCAGTGTCATTGAAATGTGTGTTCTCTTCAGAGACCACACATGGATCCACCAGTGTCATTGCATGTGTGTTCTTTTCAGATACCACCAGTGTCATTGCATGTGTGTTCTCTTTAGAGACCACACATGGATCCACCAGTGTCATTGCATGAGTGCTCTTTTCACTAACAACAACCAGAGTCATTGCATGTGTGTTCTCTTCAGAGACCACACATGGATCCACTAGTGTCATTGCATGTGTGTTATTTTTACTAACAACAACTAGAGTCATTTCATGACTATTCTTTTCACATACCACATATGGATCCACCAGTATCATTGAAATGTGTGTTCACTTCAGAGACCACACATGGATCCACCAGTGTCATTACATGTGTGTTCTTTTTACTAACAACAACTAGAGTCATTGCATGTGTTATCTTTTCACATACCACATATGGATCCACCTATGTCATTGAAATGTGTGTTCTTCTCATTAACCACGGCTAGAGTGTGACACCCCCAGGATCAGGGTTAAACAAATCCAGACCTTAGACTGACATAAGCTTAACCTAGAGCTCGAGGATATCCAGTGAAGAATCGGTAACACAAAAGTAACCCTGCGACACAAAAGTTATTACAACAAGCTCATAACTGAGCGAAGAACCAAAATATTACAAGCATAGGTCACTGACCACAAACATCAAACAACGGAAGGCAAATTATGCTATTAAGTATATCACTTAACAAATGGCCTAAGAGGCCTGAAGCATAACCATGACGTCCCAGCCCATAGATTCCAGGATACCGGCCGGGAACCCCAAGCTACTCGTCGGTGTCGATGTCATACCAAACTTGTCTTCGAGGGAACACTTACTCTGTTACAAAAGTATCAACAAAGCAAGGGTGAGTACAGGGTGTACTCCACAAGACTTATGGCTGGTGGGGTTATTTTGCATAAATCCATCTTTGTTTATAAAACAAGAGGGAGAAAAAGCTCGTCTAATCAGAATATTTTAAAAGGGGATAAGAGAGCGGCATCTCCGAGTAATTTATCATCATCTTGATATCCACCAAAGTAATCCTCATCTCACAACTAGGATCACCCCCTCATACCCATGAGGATGCATCCTTAAGCACACGTTGAAACTTCCAAGTTTTACAACTAGTTTATAGTTCTCTATGATATTAGAATTCGGTCGCCAAGCGTTCATAACCGTGAACACGGCTTTTCGAAAAGATTTAACCCTGCAGGGGTGTACAACTTTACCCACACGTACCAACCGACTCTTAACGCGACATGATTAGCCCTCTTCCTTGGAAGGCCGGTAGAGGGTGGTTGGACACGACCTTTACCTTGCTTTCGCCGAGACCATGAGTCACGCCCTAAGGAGGGTTCCGCCGTAACGGGTCAAATCCCGAAGTTGGTCCCTAGAGATGTGATACATTGCAAATGTATCTATAATTTTTGATGTTCCATGCTTGGTTTTATCCACTTTCTTGTGTTTTGTTCCAACTTTGGAGTACTTTCATTATGATTTCTTGGACTAACCTATTAACAAGAGCCACAGTGCCAGCTGCCTGTTTTCTGTTGTTTTTGGTTCCAGGAAAGTCAGAAAATGAATATTCTCGAAATTGGACGGGACAAAAGCCAAAGTGCCTATTTTTTCGGAAGGGATCAAGTGCCAGAGTACGAGACGGAGAAGGGTTGGGGGCCAGCCACACCACCTGGCTGCGCGGCCAGGCCTGGACCGCGCCAGGGGGTGGTCCGGTAGCCCCCAATACCCCCTCGGCCTCTCCTTCCGCCTATAAGTTGCCCTCGGGACGAAAACCCTAGGTACCTGATCAAAAATCCACGAAAGAGTCTATAGCCACCGTCATCTCCATCCCTAGATCAGGAGGGATCTGAAGCTCTTCCCGGCACCCTGCCGGAGAGGGGAATTCACCCTGGAGGCCTTCTTCATCACCATGCAAGCCTCCGGTGTGATGCGTGAGTAGTTCATCCTTGGACTAGGGATCCATGTAGTAGCTAGATGGCTGGTTTCTCCTCCTTTGTGCTTTCATGTTTAGATCTTGTGAGCTCCGTTCATGATCAAGATCATCTATTTGTAATCCATACATGTTGTGTTTGCGGGGATTCGATGGATATTGAGATGCTATTTCAAATTGATTATTGATTCTATCATGTATTTGTTATTTGAGATCTTGCATGCTTTCCGTTGTTAGTAGCTATCTTGGCCAAGTAGATGCTAGCAACTCCAAGAGTTAGTATTTATGCTCGATAGTGGGTTCATGCCTCTGGTAATCTGGGGAAGTGACAGAAATCTCTAAGGTACTAGATGTGCTATTGCTACTAGGGAGAAAACAACAATCCTTTGTTCATAGAGCAATCGTATTGTTTACCTTACACGCAGTTCATAAAGCAATAATCTGTTGCTTGCAACTTAATATTGGAGGGGGTTCGGATGATAACCTGAAGGTGGATTATTAGTCATAGATGCAGTTGGATGGCGGTCTATGTATTATGTTGTATTGCCCAATAAAGTCTCAAAGGAGTCAAGATGATTAGTATATGCATGTATTGCTTTCTCGGTGTTTGTCAATTGCCCCGCTGTAATTTGTTCACCCAACATGTTATCTATCTAAGGAGAGCCACCTCCAGTGAACTATGGATCTCGGTCCTTTTCTTTACATACAATCTATAAACTGTTTCTGCTTTGTGTTTACTTTCTGCAAACTTTTACTTCTTTCCATTCGATATGTTTAATCCTTTGTTTTCCGCAAAACGCGGTGAGATTGACAACCTCATCGCAAGTTGGGGACAAAGTTATGTGGTTGTGTTGTGCAGGTTTCCACGTTGCTACTAGCACCGGTAGTGCGCCCTGCCAAAGCTCAGCCAGTAACACCTTTGAGGTGTTTCCTTGCTCCTACTGGTTCGATTAAACCTTGGTTTCATAACTGAGGGAAACTTGCTGTTGTGCTCATCATACCTTCCTCTTGGGGTTCCCAACGAGCTCTACATCAACACCACGCACCAAGCACTTTTCTGGGCGCCGTGTATTGAGCCATCAAGCGATTTTCTGGCGCCGTTGCCGGGGAGTCAAGGACATCTTCACAAGGGGAGTCCCTCATAACCAATCTCTTTACTTTGTTGTTTTTGTTTTTCTTAGTTTCTTTTTGCTTTGTTTGCTTGTTTTGTTCTTCAAAAAACACAAAAAAATTAGTTTTACTAAGTTGCTTTCTTTTCAAAAACAAAAAAAAATTAGTTTTACTAGTTTGCTTTCTTTATCAAAAACACAAAAAAATTAAGTCTCCTTTAGTTGTCACCTCTTACTTAGCTCACCATGTTGATCCCTACTTTCACCTTGAAAGACCTTCCAATTGGTAGTGGTTCTATAATTGGGAAAGATAATATTGAAGAATTCTTTAATCATGTTAGCAAACATGAAGATACTGAGGATAGATCCCTCGTAGAACTTGCTCCAAATTATGAGATTGCTGCAGCTTCTTTAATTCACATGTTAGAAGCTAGGTTTGTTAACCTCAACCCCTTAATGCAAGTAATGTTTCTTAAGCTTAAAGAAATTGAAGACCCTGAAAAGAGGGATTTTATTCTAGAAACTTTGTTTAAGGAGTTCTATGATGTTGCCAAAGAAGCTAGAAAAGTTTTTGAACATTTCAATATGCTAGGCTCATGTGTAGATGTGGTTGGTATACGAGAAAAGATGAACAAAACCGAACCTAATGGGGAGGAACCTAAGATACCAATACCCTTCAAACTAGTAGCAATACATGATGCCATAGAAAAGAATCTTGATTGGATTGTTCCTGCAAACCCTTTTGATGAGAATAGTGAACCTAAGATCATTGAGAGAGGATCCTCTAGAACTTATTTGGATGAAATACCTTGCCTTGTTGAAAATATTTCTGGTATTGGTCTTAATGCCTGTTCATTTGAGAACAGTTGATTCTTTCTTTGGTTCTTATGCCTAACTTAAAGGCATTAAAAAAAAGTACTTGTTGGGAGATAACCCAAGACTTTTAGTTGAGTCTTGGAAGTTATTACCTCTGTAATAACCTCTCCTTATCCTTTTTATTTGCTTTTTGTGCCAAGAGTAAGCTCTAATGAGAGTGAAATAATGATTTGGAAAGTTGCTGTACCGAAACAGATTTCTGTGCTTCACCGTAAACATTCCTGAGAGAGTTCTCTATGTCCGATTGAGCTGTACTTTTTTGTGATTCTGCCCCTGGTTGTTATCTAACTTTTGTTAGTTCAACACTTTTTGATTTGAGCAACATAAGGTCCTCGAAAAAATTCGTCTTTACCTGCTGGTCTGTTTTGACAGATTTCTGCCATTTTCTGCATTTGCTTCTTGTTAGTTCCTTCTTGAGTTCTTTTGGGGAATTGAGCTTTTTGAGGGAAGTTCTACAGTAACTAGTGTTCTAATGGAAGTTTATTTGGTGTTAGAACTGAACCTTAAGACTTATTTATCTTAAGTGCACTAATGTTGCTAATGAGATTGTGTGAAGTTTTTGTATGAAGGAAAATTTTCAGGTGTATGGAAGGAATGAGTAATGAGATGAAGGATGGACACACGTGTCAAAGCTTGGGGATGCCACACGTGTCACCCCAAGAAATATCCAAGAAGTACAAGCGTCAAAGCTTGGGGATGCCCAAGGCATCCCCTTCCTCATCAATAAAAAATTTAGGTTTCTTCCAAACGCTTCATTTTTATTGTTTCGTGCACAGTTGTGTTTCTCTTGAAGCGTCTTCTTTTTCGTTTTTGGTTTGGTTTTTAGTTTGCTTTATTTGCTTAGTTTTCTGAATAAGTTGGTTGGACCCCCTCTTTCACATGTGTGTTTGCAAATAGTTTGGTTTGGTTTGGAAAAGAGTAGGAAAGTTCATGCTTTTGTGGTAAAAAGAGCTCATTTTTGACTGTGCCTATGCTTTGTCATGCCATGCTTGATATTGTTTTGGCTTTATTCTTAGTATTATTTGCTGTAGCATGACTTGTTATAAACAATTTAGATTGCTTAATGTGCCTTGGATGAATCATGCGTTGTTTTAGCATATTAAAGCATAGTATAGTGGTATTCTCCTTTGATGCTTTATTTGGGTTGACTTGGAACATGCTCACACCATGTTATGACTGTCACAAGTCACCATAGCCTTTATGATACTTTAGTTTTCAACTTGTAGTATCACTTTATGCTTTGATCAATGATGTTTTGTTGCTCTGCATGATTATGGCCATTATTGCTCTCTTAGTTTGTCGCTCCCAGTCTTTTGCTAGCCTCCACAACAAAATATGAGTTCCACTCATGCATCCAACTCCCTAAACCAAGTTTTTCCAAAGAGTCCACCATACCTACCTACTAGCTTATGCTATTCCAAGTATATTCATGCTTTTGTCTACCTTTCACTTTTATGAGAAAACTAGTGATTAAAGCTCTCACGAACTTGATGGCACACTTTACTTTATTGCCTCTAATAAACTTGAACCATTGGGTCCTTCTTTGTTGCGTATATGCTTGCGCTTTATAAGTTGAAGTTAGCAGAACCATGTTTCATGGGGAACACTTTCAACATTGCACTTGTACTTTGTACCCCGTTGATATTATGTTCTTTTGCTTACGGATCCCGGCGGTGTGAAATAAATGTGGAACTTGTAAGATCATGGAGTTTGTATGTGTGTTAGAAAAATGCCTGGGCCGCTAGCCTAAGCCATGCCTAATCATGGTGGAAACTTGCAGCATCACCATAGTGAGCACTCTATGAAGCATCCTCAATAAAAACCTATGGAAATAGCAAATAAAAAGATCGCTGAGATGCTCATTGTCTGCTTGCCTTGTCATTTTGATTATGGGAAAGCTCCCGTATCATGTGCAAGGGGTACCCTGTTGGCGGTTCTTAATGATACACATATACTTACAATGACAAGAGCTTACTCGTGACTGAAGTTGAGTAGCATGAGGATCGGTCTTCGTAAGTAAGGGGCATGAGATTTCGGTTTATAACTTATCAAGCATATCCTCTTAGTTGTGTCACTTTAACCTTAATCACCTTCAAGATGCTTATGATAGGGGCAATGAGAGATGAAAGCTACAAGTACCATAATTTTTGGAAGCTCTTTATGAGACTTGAATCCCTACTTCCTTTTACAAAAGGCCTTTCTTCCACCATTATATTGAGTCTCCACCTTCTATCTTTATGCACCTACTTTGAGAGCATAGTGGCCATTCTTAGTTCTATGTGCATTGTCCCAAGACTAGTTGATTGATGCATAACTTGTTATTGCTTGTTTGAAACTATTGTATCTAGTCACTCTTATGAACTGTGAAGGTGTCCTATGCATTTATATTTGCTACTATATTGAGGGACAAGCTGAATACTATTATGCTATGTTTTCTTTATGTGAAACAAACAAACGTCTTGCAAAGCATGTTATTCATGATTCTTTTGTTTGTGCATTTTCATGTTGCATCATAGTTTCTTTGCTTATTGCTAGAACTTTGTCTTTCATGTTATGATTGAAGTACTATGATCCCAGCTTTGAGTTTTGCAAATACTTTTGATCAAGTCTTTGATGGTGCATGTCACCTCAAAAATTCTTTCTTTTTATCAATTACCTACTCGAGGACGAGCAGGAGTTAAGCTTGGGGATGTTGATACATTGCAAATGTATCTATAATTTTTGATGTTCCACTAGTGGAAAACGGGCCTCCAGTCCCGGCCCATAAGGGGCTTTAGTCCTGGTCCTGGTAACCGGGACTGGAGGGGCGGGACTAAAGGCCCACCCATTAGTCCCGACCCTCTTACCAGCTGGGACCAATGGGCATCCACATGGCTGTCTCTGCGGGCGCTGGGTGCCCCCCCATTAGTCCCGGTTCGTATTACGAACCGGGACAAATGGTTCTCTGCCGCGGCAGCATTTTAGGCACTTTCTCTGCCGCAGCAGAGAATTTAATTTGTATTCTTTTTTTTCATTTCAAAATAGTTTTCTACGCTACCACATACCGTACATGTTCGTGCATACATAATATAACTTCTCTTAAGATCGAGCATACAAATATATACATGATAGTTACACATGGAGATCACAATTATCGGGACTAGAGCCCGTCTATTCAATTACACGGTCGGGGATCATCGGCGCCTATTCACACTAAATTCTCCGGCGTCATCTATCATCTCGTTCATCAAGAATCCTGCCAGTTCTTCAGCAATTGCTACTACGTGTTGCTGTGATAGGAGCTGATCCCGCATTTTCTCGAACTATATAAGAAAAGGAGATCAATATGAATATCAATCATGATAACAAAAAGTGACGGTAATAAAAATAATGTTATGAATGTATTGCTTACATCGACTCTATAATCATTCAGCTCACTGGTAAACGTGCGAATGAACTCGCAAACGTAGAATCCACATAGATTCGTCCCCTATGGCTGCCTCGCGCACTTTACGAGAATAGAATTCAATCAAAATAATAATCATGCATCATAATTGTATTGAAACTAGAAGTAAAGAGATGCGCCCACTACTTACCGAGACCGGCTTAAACGTCAGCTTCTCAGTAAAGTCACCTGTAACCGCACTCTTGAACTGGTTCCAAACCCTACCCGGTAAAGAAAACGAATGAGTTATTTATTACGTGATATCTCAGGAAATCAACGAAAGAGACCACTGTAGCGCAAAAATTACCTCTAGAGCATGTCCTGCATGTCACTAAACTGTTCCAGGGGTCTCTTTAATAGGTCCATGACTTCAACTCTTCCCTTATCAAGTTGAATGTCAATGAGAATCCAGTGGAAACTGTACACGTTTATATATACATCAATAACTCATCAATTACACTTAACATCGAGTAAGAAAAAGACACTCACGCGAAATTGTAAGGAAACAGTATGTGGTCACAAAAATTTTGCTCCGTTAGAAACCTTAGAAGGTTTTCCTGTGTTTCCTCGGGTTTATCCTTTAGCGTCTGACAATGTATTTTATCTGGGTCAATGAACCCAACACTGAAGATTGACCTTCTTTTACATTCCATGATCTTCATTCTGCATAATAATAGAGTACAAAAGGATATAATTAGGATAATTACATGCAATGAACTGAACAACTGAAAAAAATGAACAACTTATATATAGACAATGAATTCAACAACTTACAGACAATAGCAACTCATGAGACTTTTGTCGATGGCGTCGAAAGTGTACAACTGGAAGAGTTCTGGAAACTCAACATGGACCTCTTCTTCTCGGAAGTAGTAGTCATGTGGGACTTTCGCCATGATCATTATTCTCTCCTCCTTTACGGCATTCAAGTACCATTTATGTAAACTCCGCATTTGTGTTGGCAGTTGTTGGAACTAGTCAAAGCTGACCAGAGGCTTCCCTGAGACATATGTAGGGACTACCTAAGCCTTGTGTAACTTGTCGTCCTGGGAACCTAGCAATTCCTCAACAGTCACATTCATAGCGGCCGCAAGCTTCTTAGCTTCTTCCATATCCTGCTGGGGAGTGTCATAGGATACCACCTTGAGGGGTGGGGTCGATTTTTTGGCCTGTTCCCCGAGCTGGGGGACGTCCTTTCTTTTCCCGGTTGCACTTTGACTTGATGATTTGCTCCAACTTGCACTTCTACTTGATTTGCTCTTCTTCACTTCCTTCTGAAGTGTGCGTCGATAGTCATCTGGCTTATGGTGCAAGTCATATTGCGATTTTGTGTTCAGAAAAGAAAGTGCATACGCTTTTTGCTTCTCGGTGTATACCGGGGCAGGCACGGGTTTCTTCTTTTGAAGCTGCGCAACACATTCGGCCTTTACGATCATGTCGGTTTCCTCGTCAGTATGATCGTAAGGTCTGATAGAAAGATTCTTATGAGGTACTCTTGGGAGGGGCAACATTTGTCGTTTTGGGCTCCTGCGTCGTTTAGTACTAATCGTAGGCTGCGGCAGAGATCGAGATGGACTCGGGCTGTGGTGGTCGTAGTCATGGGGTGGGCTTCTTGGAGGTGATGGAGGTGAAGGTGACATGCGACCACTCGGAGGCGGTGTTGGCTTTGGCATCCAGCCTGGAAGCTTGATGTTGTTCTTGTCCCATAGAATGATTCCACCCAGTGCTTCTCCGAGTGTCCTCTCACCTTCAGGTCCAGGGATGTCAAGCTCCATTGAGTCCCACCCCATTGCGATTTCATCCACACCAACTTTAGCATAGCCAGCTGGAATCTCACAGCCATGCCAGCGTGCGCCAGGTGGACAAGGTAAAGCACATCCGACCGCCACCTTGATGGATAGGTTCTTCACCTTCTGATGGAGCTCACAAGATGCCTGCTCCTTGATTCCATCCACGGGGTAGCCGGGACCGCCATCTACCATACGTGCATCGTCAGAAGGGACCTCCGATTCAGCCACACTGCTTTTCCGCTGAGATGGGACGACAGTAATATTGAGTACAGGATCTTGTAGGCGCACTGCTCCTCAAAGTTCATCAATCTATTGCTGATGCATTCGAAGTGTTCCTATCAACTCGGTGAACTTGTATCCCTCCTCCTCCTGCCGTCGCCTCTTTGCTCTCTCTCGGCTCTTATAAGTATATCTGTCTTTGGGAAACCCCATCTCCCACGTATAACTAGGGCCAAGGCCTTGTACACGTCCTCCGCGTTCGTCATTCCCGAGGACCTTTGTCAGCAAGTCTTTCTCTCTGTCGGGACGGAACTTTGTTGTCCCCGCTTTAATCTCCTTCACCACTTTCTGCCATGTATCCCGAGGTATCCTAATCCCGTCACTGCAAATAAGGTCCCCTGTACTTTCGTCATACTCACTCCTATGCCCAAGGAACCAATTCCTTGCCCTCAGATCCCATTCTTCGCGTATTGGTTCTGGAGTGATCCCTTTAGCAATCAGCTCATTCTCTTTAGCATCCCACTTTGGCATGGCAGCCGCGTAGCCCCCTAGCCCCAGGTGATGGTGATATTTCTTCATCGCTGCATTTTTCTTGTTTTTTTTCGACATTTCCATAGCAGGTTGTGACTCCTTGTACTTCACAAATGCATCCCAGTTAGCCTGCTGCTTCGTTAGATAGCATTCAAATTTAGGAGCCTTCTTCGTCTTCTGATACTTTTGCCATAATGCTTTGTTCCAGTTATTGAATAGTTCGGCCATCTTCGTAAGAGTCCACTGCTTGACTTTCTTCCTCAATGCAGCTGTGTCGGCATCATCCTCACATTCTGGCAGGGTGAAATGTGTCATGAGGTCATTCCAAAGACCCTCTTTGTACCTGTTGGAGACATACTCACCCTCTTTCGCCCCTTTGGTCTTATTCCACTCTCGAACGTTGATCGGGATGCGATCCCTAACCATAACTCCTCATTGTTGTTTAAATACAATTTTAGCCTTGCCGGGTTCCACCGGTTCACCCCGTGGTGATACCCGCGTAATTGTATAACGCGTAGATGCGTCCAACTTTTTGGCCGGGCCTCGTTTGGAATATTTTTTGCTCGATGTGGAGGCCTAAGAGAAGAAACATTCATCAATTTATATATATATACAACTCAGTTAATGCATCTACTGATCACCGGACTTCATATATATACCTCGCCGTCGGCTTCTCCACCACCGGAGCCGTCGGCTTCTCCTTGATCATTTCGGTCGACCTCCTCTCCCTCACCGGAGGGGTTCAGATAAATCGACGGAGATTCGGGTGGATCAACATGGGGGGTGTCGTTGATCATATCCTCGAGAATTTCTTCCTGTGCTAGGTCTCTCTAGGTTGGATCCAGAGTTTTCTACAAAATGCACAGAATAACATTTTTCATTCAATATTGCTGCATAAAATAACACTAAACAATAATATGAACATGCAATTTGCTACAATAATACTAAACAATAGCAAAATTCTAGTGATGCCCTAACCCTAACCCTAAGTCCGGGCGGCCCGCAAGCACCACCACGCTAACCCTATCTTCCGGGGCCCACGAGCACCACCACTCTAACCCTAAGTCCGGGGGCCCGTGATCACTACCACCCTAACCCTAAGTCCGGGCGGCCCGCGAGCACCACCGCCCTAACCCTAAGTCCGGGGGCCCACGAGCACTACCACATTAACCCTAAGTCCGGGTGCCCGCGAGCACTACCACCCTAACCCTAAGTCCGGGTGGCCCGCGAGCACCACCACCCTAACCCTAAGTCCGGGGGCCCGCGAGCACTACCACATTAACCCTAAGTCCGGGTGCCCGCGAGAACTACCACCCTAACCCTAAGTCCGGGCGGCCCGCGAGCACCACCGGACTTAGGGTAGTTATTTCTTTAGCTTATCTTTATTTAGCACTGATGCTTGTCTGTTCCAATCGACACTATAATACTACATACTATATAATATACTACTATATATATTAGTACTAGTAATAAATATATATACACAAACATATATATATACTATATTTATATACTAGAAATAAATATTACAATATAAAAAAGATACAAGAAATACTAGTAATAATTCTATCTATCTATTACAAAAAATATACTAGTAATAATTCTTTCTATCTATTACTTAAAAAAATACACTAGAAATACTAGTAATACAAAAAATATAAAAAAAACAAGTAATAATTCTATCTATCTATTACTAAAAAAATACACTAGAAATACTAGTAATACAAAAAATATAAAAAAAACAAGTAATAATTCTATCTATCTATTACTAATAGTTCAATCTATCTATTACAAAAAAAATACACTAGAAATACTAGTAATATAAAAAAACAAGTAATAATTCTATCTATCTATTACTAATAATTCTATCTATCTATTACAAAAAAATACACTAGAAATACTAGTAATACAAAAAATATAAAAAAACAAGTAATAATTCTATCTATCTATTACTAATAATTCTATCTATCTATTACAAAAAAATACACTAGAAATACTAGTAATACAAAAATATAAAAAAAACAAAAAATGGCCGGCGGCCGGGGTGTCGCCCCGGGCTCGCCGGTCGCGGGGAGCCGCCCGGGCTCGCTGGGGGGAAGCGCGCGGCCGGTCGCGGGGCGCCGCCCGGCCTGCTCGCCTACAGTGCCGGTGCCACCATGCCGTCGCACCGTCGCGTAGCCGCCGAACGGGGGAGCGAAGGGGAGGGGGCGCAGGGTACCTCTAGCGGGGGTGCGCGTGCAGCGGCTGGAGTGGCGGTGGCGGTTGGGGGCGATGGCGGTTGGGGTGGTGGCGGCCGGAGAATCGGGCAGCCTGCCGGCGTCTCAGGTCGTCCTTCGCGCGTGGGGGGGGTGCTCTGCGTGGGGAGAAGAAGGGGCGCGCGGCGCGCCAAATGTATAGTGGGGGACCTTTAGTTAGTCCCGGTGCGTTATACGGACCGGGACTAAAGGTCCCCCCTTTAGTCCCGGTGCGTGCCACCCATCGGGACTAAAGGGTTTTCGGCCCAGCCCAACAGGCGCGCGCCAATGCCACACCTTTAGTCCCGGTGTGTAGCACGCACCGGGACTAAAGGTCCCTTTTTCAAAAAAATTCACCCTGGTGCGCGCCTGTTTAAAAAAAAATTCAATTAGCATATTATTTAAACATTTGAATTTTACAGTTTTTTCACCCTGGTGCGCGCCTGTTTAAAAAAAATTCACCCTGCGGTACCCTCAAATCCAGCCCACGCGTGCCCAACCTTCAAGGTTCGACTACGGCGACTCCGACGACGACAGCGACGACGACGCCGGCGACTACGACGACTACAGTGGTGCGTATTATAGGGCTAGGCAGGAGCATGACTGAATCACTCCAACCATTAGGCATGTTTCTTAATTTTCAGTTGTGCTATGTATCCTTAGTGTTTGTGGGTTCCTTCTCTTTGTGTGATCACCTACCGCGGCTCAGAACTTCTAGTTTGATTGAGCAAGATGTATTACATGAAAGGGGACCTTTATGTCTCAAATAAAAGGTTTAATACATTACATAGATTTATGTCTCAAATAAAAGGTTTAATTACATAGATTTATGTTTCAAATAAAAGATTTAATACATTATTACACATCACCAATATCTAGTGTTGTGGTTTTCTTCTGCACCGTAGCCATGGAGAATCTTCATCATTTAACAGGATGCTTGGGCCAGTTTTCACTTTAAAGGGTGGAATTTCATGAAACTTATTGTAATCTTCTGACATGTCTGTCTTGTCATCCACTCCCACGATGTTTCTTTTCCCTGAAAGAACTATGTGGCGCTTTGGCTCATCGTATTCTATACTCTTTTGCTTATCTTTCCTTTTTCTCGGTTTGGTAGACATGTCCTTCACATAGAAAACCTGAGCCACATCGTTGGCTAGGACGAATGGTTCATCCATGTACGCAAGATTGTTGAGATCCACTATTGTCATGCCGTACTTTTTGTCTACATGTACCCCGCCTCCTGTCAGCTTGACCCATTTGCACCGAAACAAAGGGACCTTAAAAGTAGGTCCATAGTCAAGTTCCCATATCTCCTCTATGTACCCATAATATGTGTAAATCTGCCCATTGTCATCCGTTGCATCAAAGCAGACACCACTGTTTTGGTTGCTGCTCTTTTTATCTTGGGCGATCGTGTAAAATGTATTCCCATTTATCTCGTACCCTTGGAAAGTACATATAGTCGAAGATGGTAACCTGGCCAACGAGTACAACTCATCTCCAATAGTGGTGTTATTCATGAGGTGTGTCTGCAACCAATTGCAAAAATTCTTCTCGTGTTCCCCTTTAATCAAGGTTTCAGGCTTCCCCGGATTTTCGGAGCGTAGAATATTCTTGTGTTTCTCGATATACGGAGCCACCACGGTGGAATTGTGTAGAACTGTGTAGTGTGCTTGAGTGAAAGAATGCCCGTCCCTACATACCATTGATTTCCTTCCTAGTGTGCCTTGTCCAGTCATCCTCCCCTCATACCTAGATTCAGGAACACCATTCGGCTTAAGGTCAGGAAGAAAGTCAACACAAAACTCAATGACGTCCTCTGTTCCATAACCCTTGGAGATGCTTCCTTCTGGCCTAGCATGGTTATGAACATATTTCTTTAAGACTCCCATGAACCTATCGAAGGGGAACATATTGTGTAGAAACACAGGACCGAGAATTCTAATCTCTTCGACTAGGTGAACTAGGAGGTGCGTTATAATATTGAAGAAGGATGGCGGGAACAACAACTCAAAGCTAACCAGACATTGGACCACATCAATCTGTAACCCTGATAGACTTTCTCAATCGATTACCTTCTGAGAGATTGCATTGAGGAATGCACATACCTTCACAATGGCTAGTCGAACATTTTCTGGTAGAATTCCCCTCAATGCAACCGGAAGCAATTGCGTCATAAGCACATGGCAGTCATGAGACTTTAGGTTTTGAATTTTTTTCTCTTTCATATTTACTATTCCCTTTATATTCAACGAGAAGCCAGAGGGGACCTTGCTACTGAAAAGGACTTCAAAAAAGATTTCCTTCTCTTCTTTGGTAAGAGCGTAGCTGGCAAGCCCTTGAAACTGCCCTGGATGCTTGCCGTCTCGTCCTTTATGATGTTGCTGGTCCTCCCGTGCTGCCGGGGTATCTTTTGACTTCCCATACAAGCCCAGGAAGCCTAGAATATTCACGCAAAGATTCTTTGTCAGGTGCATCACGTTGATTGCAGAGCGGAGCTCATGCACTTTCCAATAGGGTAGCTCCCAAAATATAGATTTCTTCTTCCACATGGGTACGTGCCCGGTAATGGGGTCTTTCGGAACAGGTTGTCCTCCAGGACCCTTTCCAAAGATTACATCCAAATCCTTGACCATACCAAATACATCAGCACCACTACGGGGGACAGGCTTCGTCTGGGTTTCTGCCTTGCCATTGAAATGCTTGCCTTTCTTCTTTAAGGGATGACTGAGCAGAAGAAAACGACGATTGTACGGGTACACATTCTTTCTACATTATCCAGATATATACTTTCAGTCTCATCTAAACAGTGCGTGCATGCATTGTATCCTTTGTTCGTCTGTCCTGAAATGTTACTAAGAGCAGCCCAATCATTGATGGTTACGAACAACAACGCTTGTAGGTCAAATTCCTGCTGTTTGTGCTCATCCCACACACGTACACCTGGTTTAGCCCACAACTGTAGAAGTTCATCAACTAATGACCTTAGGTACACATCAATGTCATTGCCGGGTTGCTTCGGGCCTTGGATGAGCATTGGCATCATAATGAACTTCCGCTTCATGCACAACCAAGGAGGAAGGTTGTAGATACATAGAGTCACGGGCCAGGTGTTGTGACTGCAGTTCTGCTCCCCAAAAGGATTCATGCCATCGGTACTTAGACCAAACCATAAGTTCCTTGCGTCACCAGCAAAGTCTGGGAAGTCTCTCTCGATTTTTCTCCACTGCCGACCATCAACAGGGTGCCTCAACATCCCGTCTTTCTTACAGTCTTCCATGTGCCATCGCAACAACTTGGCATGCTCTTTATTTCTGAACAAACGTTTCAACCGTGGTATTATAGGAGCATACCACATCACCTTGGCAGGAACCTTCTTCCTGGGTTGCTCGCCCTCAACATCAACAGGGTCATCTTTTCTGATCTTATACCGCAATGCAGTGCATACCGGGCATTTATCCATATTCTCGTACTTCTCACCGCGGTAGAGGATGCAGTCATTAGGGCATGCATGTATCTTCTGCACGTCTAATCCTAGAGGGCAGACAAGTTTCTTTGCTTCGTACGTACTGGAGGGCAATTGGTTATTTCTTGGAAGCAGCTTCTTCATTATTACCAGCAAATTTTCAAATCCCGAGTCAGTCATACCGGTCTCTGCCTTCCACTTCAACAATTCCAATGTGCTACCCAGCTTCTTCTGGCCATCTTCACAAGTTGGATACAACAATGTGTTGTGGTCCTGTAACATCTGCTCGAACTGCAACCTCTCCTTTTCTGTGTCGCAGTCTCGCCTTGCATCACTAATGACCTGACCAAAATCATCAACGGGCTCATCTGGTTCCCGTTCTTCACCCCCTTCCTTTTCATTATCTTCAACTGCGGTATCATCATATTCAGGGAACATACATCGGTAGTTGCCATCATTGTTCTCTTCTTCATCGCTGTCTTCCATCATAACCCCTCTTTCTCCGTGCTTGGTCCAAACATTATAGCTGGACATGAAACCGAACCGAAGTAGGTGGCTCTGAATGACTCTTGAGGAAGTGTGAGCCTGCTCATTCCGACATTCAATACATGGACAACACATAAAACCATCCCGCCGCTTGTTCGCCTCGGCCACAAGGCGAAAAGAACGCACGCCTTCTCTGTAAGCGTCAGAGCGTCGGTCACCGTACATCCATGGGTGGCTCATCTGCATCATACAACCATGCATATATATCAAACGCAATCACGATGCTTAAATTAGTACCACGCAGTCAAAACGAGAAAATAGTTGCTAACCTTTTAGGACACTTCAAAACAAAGAGGAGAAACCTTAAGTGTCGCTCTGACACCTCATATCATATTTTGTCTTGTGTAAACTCAAGTGGCATCGCTCTAATAGGCATTTCACCGAACACCTCTAGTGCATATGAAGAAAAAAGTTAGCACAAAGTTATACCCACCTCTCACATAGGAAGAAAACAGGAGAGAGTGGAGGGCTGGGTGCATATATATAGGGCCAGGCCATTAGTCCCGGTTAGAGATACAAACCGGGACTAAAGGTTCTGCCAGGAGCACGCGCGCCGGCCCAGACCCATTTGTCCCGGTTTGTATCTCAAACCAGGACTAATGGTTCCTTACGGACCGGGACATAGTGCCTCGGCCTCCTCGGGCCGTCTGGTTCGGACCATTAGTCCCGACCCCAGCCATGGCCGGGACTAATGGCCCGAACCAAAGGCCCATTTTCTACTAGTGTTCCATGCTTGGTTTTATCCACTTTCTTGTGTTTTGTTCCAACTTTGGAGTACTTTCATTATGATTTCTTGGACTAACCTATTAACAAGAGCCACAGTGCCAGCTGCCTATTTTCTGTTGTTTTTGGTTCTAGAAAAGTCAGAAAATGAATATTCTCGGAATTGGACCGGACAAAAGCCAAAGTGCCTATTTTTCCAGAAGGGATCAAGTGCCAGAGTACGAGATGGAAAAGGGCTGGGGGCCGGCCACACCACCTGGCCACACGGCCAGGCCTGGCCCGCGCCAGGGGGTGGTCTGGCCGCCCCCAGCACCCGCTCGGCCTCTCCTTCCGCCTATAAGTTGCCCTCGGGATGAAAATCCTAGGTACCCGATCAAAAATCCACGAAAGAGTCTATAGCCGCCGTCATATCCATCCCTAGATTAGGGGGGATCTGAAGCTCTTCCCGGCACCCTGCCAGAGAGGGGAATTCACCCTGTCGGCCGTCTTCATCACCATGCATGCCTCCGGTGTGATGCATGAGTAGTTCATCCTTGGACTACGGATCCATGTAGTAGCTAGATGGATGGTTTCTCCTCCTTTGTGCTTGTAACTACCTCGGTGAATTACGCTCTAAGTTGCATGCCTGGATAAGCGAAAGTGGTTAAAATAGTACGGTGGGGCCAGGGGCCACTTACAGGTAGACCATTCGGCCGTCCTAACCACTTCCAGAACATCGGGACAAGAACGAGCGGCGTAATCGGCAGGCGAAGGGATCAACTACATACACAAGTGAGTATGTATGCAAGCAACCATACAACAGTTTTCAGAGCCATTCCATCTAAAAGAAATAGAAATATTGCAACGCCATACGACAAGATCCAAATATCCTAGATAGAGATAATAGTTTAGGATGCTCCTCATACATCAAACATCAGAGTATCAGGCGGAAGCGGAAAACAAGATCCGAGTATGAATAAGAAGCAAATCGGCATAAGATGCCACATAAATAAACACATCCCGCCCACAGATCTCACGGATCCCCATCCTCGGAATCTCTACACCACGTGATCGTCGCCAACATCATCTGTCTCTTCCACCCAGTATCCATCTCGCGAGTACACCTGTTCATCTGAATCAAACAATTTATCGTGTGAGACCCTAGGGGTACTCAGCAAGTCTTTATGCCTCTAAAGGGGACACAACCTGGGGTGATGCAATTGCAGCAAAAGATAATAACTAACAAGTCTATAGTTACTCGCTAACCATCCACCTAACCAATGATAGACGGATGTCCGTTAATTGGTAACAACAGTTATAACAGTATAATTAACAGATCCATCCTCCTTCTCGCTTACCAACGAGAAAGCGGACGAACAACCCATCCGTTGGCAGCTTTATTAACCATTCCATGAGTATTGCACTATTTACTAGTTAGGTACTTAGTCAAATTAAAAGCGGTACTTTAGTTATACTTGTCTATGATCGAGAAACTGTGCTCCAAGTCGTCCATAACCGCGGACACGGCTTTCAGAAAGATTTACCCTGCAGGGGTGCACAAATAGCAACACACACTCGATCAACCTCGGAAAAACCAAATCAAAACCCAACGAGGCATTCACGACAAAGCGATCACAGGATTCAGAAATATTTCAGGGGGCCACCCCAATAAGCTACCCACAACGAAGTCGGCCGGCTCCAAGACGAACCCAGGGTTTGCGACGACGACTGTAAACGACTGGGAACCCGAAAGTGTGACTGGGCTTGTCGATACCGCGAAAACATGGCGCGATCCAAAACAGTACAGGTGCTCCACGCATATCTTAAATAAAGCAGTAAACCATGGCATAAGTACAGGATAGTAATAAAACCCCAAACTAGTTTGTGGCCCTAAGAAATAGATATGAATCAAGCTCTGGCTCAGGGGGGTCCACGGTCTCCCGGATGTGGATAGTGCGAATAGTCAAGGAACATGAATCAAGTACTCGGGGTCCTACGGGACACAATTGAGCATGAAAAACCAAATAACAGATATTGCCCACCGATGCCTCTTTCATTGGTTATCCCATTACTACTAAGGTTAAGTTGTTTAGGTACCTCGTTATCCATCAGACACTCACATACCCTACACATGCTGTTCTATGACCCGCATGGCTCAAACAACTCCTGTAGTAATGGCTCATGGGATGGAGGAACAAGCTTCGGTGGGGTTTAAAAGTAAAGGCTATGCAGTAATTGGGATTCAATTTAATGCAATCGCGACTCAATGATGCAAGAATAAGTTAGAGGCAATAGGTACTATATGTATGCAAGCATGTGGTAGTGCTTGCCTGGCAGCTTAGTTGAAGCGAGAGACGGATCTGGGTAGTACTCCTGGGATTCCTGATATTTTCCCTGCTCGGCGTCTATTCGAAAGAAGAACCAAACAAACAAGGGCCAACATAAATAAAGTGCACAAGCATATAAATAAAAATGCGACAAGCAACCAAGCATGCCATGATGAATGATGCACAATTTACATGGTAGTAATGTAGCATGGCATGGGTGATGTGTTGGGTACAAGAATAAATCATTTTATTAAGTTTTAGTCATGTTTTGCTCCCATAACACTTGTTGTCCACTTAATATTTATATGGTGCATGCTGCAATTCAGAACATGGAATGCATAGCTAGAACGGGCTCGTCGCGCTGATCGATTTATACATATTATTTGTCGAATTTGGAGTTGTAGAATTAAAGTTATTAATTAATTAAGAAAAGGCCTTTTTATTGCATTTAAACAATTTCGAAAATTTAAATTAGTCAAGCATTAAATTTGATGGCATATTTGAATTCCTCACATTTTTCTGATTCAAAAACATATATTATTTGGATTTATAATTTATAAGTTATTAAAAACAGATTTAAATTTGAATTTAAACATTTCTGTAAATTCATTTTATAAAACAGAAATGCGCCCAGACTTTTTATACTCAGAGAAACCTAGCCCAAGTCACTTGCGGGTGGGACCTAAGCTGAACTGGCGCAATTGCGCGGCGAACCCTTTTCTCACCGCGAGCTCAGCCAGCCACAGGGGATGACCGGTGGGTCCGGCGCCAAAGTGGCCCACGTGACAGCGAGCGAACCAGGGGGTGTCACGTGGGGGATCTAGGGGCTGCGGGTTGAGGTTTACAAAAACCCGGGAGCCTTTTGCAAAAGTGCCATGGGAGGCTGTCTGGTGGGCCTGGGGTACTGCGGGTTGAGGCAAAAAGTGTGTGGGGGGTATTTGCAAAGTACCCAACTAGTACTGTTTTTCTTCCTGGTGTTCTGACGGACAGAGCGGCGTCAGAGAACGGCGCGTGGCGCGGGGGTTCGATCCCGCGACCTCGTGTGCGCGCGCGGCGTCGGCTACCGCTGTGGTGGCTTGGGGTTGCTGTTAGGGACAGGAGAGCGCGGCTAGAAGTGCTCTTGTGACACGACGGTGTGGAAACGACCGCGAACGCCGGAGCACAGAGGCTGCTCGACTAACGGACCGGCAAGAACAGGCAGCAGAAACGAGGGAGGAGGTGTCAGGGGGGTTCGGTGGCTCACCGCGAGGCTGCTGGTGGTGGTGGATCGGCCGGAGAAGCAGCAGATCGGCGGGGAAGCAGACGGCCGGAGCTAGGGTTTCTATCGGCGTGCGTAGGTGTGCAGCATGTACAGGGACTCCTCCTTCTCATTGCGGTGTACGGTAGCGATGCAGGGGGCCTCACGGTCTTCCTCGACACCCGAACACCACGCCCGCCGCCGTGAAACGAGGAGACGGTGGTCGACACCGACGGTGGTCGGCGATGGAGAAGTGGTTGGAGGGGAGGGGTTGGGGCTGCGGTGCGAGGCCAGGGGGATCTGGGGCATGGCAGAGACGAGAGGGGTTTGAAGATAAGGACGGGAGAGGAGAGGGGGCGCCGTGGGGCTCGGGGTGGGAAAAAGGTGGCTCGGCCACCTTTTCTCTTCTCCTTCCTCACATGCTGGGCACGGCTAGGCCAGGGGCAGGGAGCTACAGGTGGGGCTCGGCCGGGAGAGAGGCCAGGCTCGGGCTGGTGGGGCTGCTTGGCAGGGAGAGAGAGAGAGAGAGAAAAGGAGAGGGCCGAGAGGAGGGGCTCAGGTAGATGGCATGGGGCTCGGTCTAGGGTTAGGTAGGGTGGTGGCTCGGCTAGCTAGAGAGAAGGGGGTGGGGCTGGTCCGATCCAAGGAAAAAAAGAGGAGGGGATGGTTAGGGTGGTAGGTGATTAGGTTTAGCTTAGGGTTTTGCATACCCATAGGATCAAGCAAGGTGGGATGGGTAAAGAGAGGTAGGGGTAGGGTTTGGTTAGGGTTTTTCTCCACATGCCAACAAGATCAAGCAAAAGTGGAGGGTTGTTGTAATGGATAGAGAGAGATAGGGTTTAGCATGATCAAAACATGGTTGGGGTGAGATGGATTTTGGTGGACACATGATGATGGTATAAGAGAGAGAGAGAGAGAGAGAGAGAGAGAGATGTTTAGGGTTTTAGGTGCACATGGCAAGGAGGGAACCAAACAAGAAGATGAGGGTTTGGGAAAGAAAAAGGGGAGCTCAACAAAAGAAAAAGGATCAATTGACATGATTCCCAAAGGTACATGCTCCACCCCCCAAAACAATTAAAAACCAAAGGAGAAAGATAGTGGTAATTTGCACGGCCCATGCATGGTTCATAATTGCCATGTTTTAATCTTGTGAAAGCAAAGTAAATAAACATGGCATTTATACATATGCATTCCAAAATATGGAGTAGGGCCAAGCTAAAAGAATTTAAAAGAAGGTTCCACGTGGAGTGGATGGGGATGATCATATTTGAATATAATTAGAAACATGCTAGTGTGTGTGTTCCACTAGGTGCATAATATCCCCAATAATATCCCAACATGAGCAAAATTCCAATACAATCCATATGGAAGCTAGAAAGAGGAATGCCACTCATAATGCATGCAAAGGTGGCTCCACATATCAACAATGTGAAAACAACATGATGCTAATATGAGAGCATGTGGAATTAGAAGTGGATCCATCCCATTCCCACATGAGCTGGATTAAATGCCAAAAGAAAATGTAAAAGCTCAGGGATAATTAGGATGGTGGAATTATAAGGTGGTGACAAAGAAAAGGTGATGGAGTAGAATAAAAGATATGCCCCAAACTCAACTTGGGCATCAAGCATTTATCAAGAACCAAATACAATATATCAAGAGGCAAATACAATTAATAATGCATATGAGAGAAGAACCAAATGAAAAGGGTTTTATATGATACTCAAATGCAAGGTGGCATGATGACATGAGCATGATATAATTATGATGCAACAATTATATGTAGGAAGTAGCAATTATATTACTAGACCATGTAGCATTACATATGTTAGACAGATGGGATGCTACAATTCTCCCCCACTAAACAGGAATCTCGCCCCGAGATTCTAGGAAGAAGAAGAAGACACGAAGAGGGTAGGATACTTGGCACGGAGCTCATCCTCGCGTTCCCAAGTGGCTTCATCAACGGAATGGTGCGACCACTACACTTTGCAGAACTTGATGGACTTGTTGCGAGTCCATCTTTCTACGACTTCTAGGATTTTTATGGGGTGTTCTTGATAAGACAAATCTTCCTGGAGATTGATGAGTTCATGGTCCATGGTCCTGCCGGGATCCTTGAAGCACTTCTTGAGTTGAGAGATATGGAAAACATCATGGACCTTGAGTTTTTCAGGGAGCTCAAGAGCATAAGCGACTTGTCCTCTTCTTCCACGAACTTTGAAAGGACCGATGTATCTAGGAGCCAGCTTTCCTTTGATACCAAAACGGTGTGTGCCTCTCATGGGAGTGACATGAAGGTAAACGAGATCACCAGGGACATACTCCATGTCTGTGTGCTTTCTGTCATAGTTGCTCTTCTGGCGACTTTGAGCAACCTTCAGGTTTTCAAGAATGATGTGAACCTTCTCCTCCGCTTGAGTTACAATGTCGGGGCCAAACAATGTTCTTTCACCTGCGCCCGACCAACCAATCAGAGTTCTGCATTTGCGACCATAGAGAACCTCAAATGGTGCCATCTTTAGACTTTTCTGGAAGCTGTTGTTGTAAGAGAATTCAGCATAAGGAAGACATTCTTCCCACTTCATGCCGAAAGAGATAACGCAAGCACGGAGCATATCTTCTAGAATCTGATTAATCCTTTCAACTTGTCCTTGCGACTGAGGGTGGTAAGCTGTGCTGAAGTTCAATTTTGTTCCCAAAGCATTTTGGAAACTTCCCCAGAACTTGGAAGTGCAGATGCTTCCACGGTCTGAGCTGATCTCAAGAGGAACCCCATACAGAAAGACAATTCTGTTGATATAGAGCTCAACCAACTGAATTGCAGAAATTGTTTCCTTGACGAGAAAGAAGTGAACCACTTTAGAAAGCCTGTCGATGACAAGAAAGATTGCATTGTTGCCCTTCTGCGACCTTGGAAAACCAGTTATGAAGTCCATCTCTACTTTCTCCCATTTCCATTCCGGAGGCTTCAATGGCTGTAGAAGACCGGAAGGTTTCTGATGGACAGCTTTAACTCTGTGGCAGACATCACACTCCGATACATACTTGGCACAATATCGTTTCAACCCATGCCACCAATACTGTGTTTTCAAGTCCATGTACATCTTAGTGCTGCCAGGGTGGATAGAAAGAACAAAATCATGCGCCTCCTTAAGAACTTGCTCTCTCAATCCCCGGTCATTCGGAACGAACATCCGGTGTTCAAAGAATAGAGCTCCTTGATCATCGACGTGGAAGGACTCATACCTCGGCAGTTGAATGTTGGAGATTATGTTTTTGGCGTAAGCATCACCTCGCTGACTAGCACGAATTTTTTCTTCCAAGAGAGGAGTTGCCAGAAGATTCAGAAGATACCCTTGATCCACAATTTCAAGGTTGAGCTTGCGGAATTCCTCGCACAAGAGAGGCTGTTGTTCTTCCAGCATGAGGTTGTTGACATAAGCTTTTTGGCTGAGAGCATCAGCCATCACATTAGCTTTGCTAGGAGTGTAGTTGATGGTCAAATCAAAATCATTAATTGCTTCAATCCACCTCCTCTGACGAAGGTTGAGATCAGGTTGTGTGAAGATATATTTTAGACTCTTGTGATCAGAAAAGATTTCACAACGATTGCCAAGCAAGTAGTGCCTCCATATTTTCAAAGCAAAGACAACTGCTGCGAGTTCAAGGTCATGTGTAGGATAGTTGATCTCATGCGTCTTCAACTGTCGAGAGGCATAAGAAACAACTTGTTTTCTTGCATAAGGACCACACCCAATCCTTGCAAGGAGGCGTCACAGAATATCTGGAAAGGCTTTGATGTATCTGGAGGAATCAAGACTGGTGTGGAAGTGAGCTTCTCTTTGAGTGTTTCAAAGCTTGCTTGAGATGTAGGAGTCCAAAGGTATTTCTTGCCTTTCTTGAGGAGATCGGTAAGAGGCTTCGCAATGTTCAAGAAGTTCTGAACGAAGCGACGGCAATAACTAGCCAAACCAAGGAAACTCCGGACTTCTTTGACATTTATGGGAGGAAGCCAGTCAACAATTGTCTTAACAGTTTCTGGGTTGACGGCAATGCCCTTGGCAGAGATAACGTGACCAAGGTAGGTGACTTCAGGCAGCCAGAACTCACACTTGGAGAACTTTGCATACAGGCGGTTCTCACAAAGCTTGTTTAGGACACACCGAAGGTGTTCTTCATGTTCTTCCTTTGACTTAGAATAGACTAGGATGTCATCCAGATAGACCACAACGAACTTATCAAGATACTCCATGAAAACCGAGTTCATAAGCCTCGAGAAGGTGGCAGGTGCGTTGGTGAGACCGAAAGACATGACCGTGTACTCATACAGGCCATAGCGGGTGGTGAAAGCTGTTTTGGGAACATCTTCCTTGCGAATCTTGATTTGATGATATCCACTTCTCAGGTCAAGCTTAGAGAATACCACAGCTCCAGCTTGCTGATCGAAGAGATCATTAATCCGCGGAAGGGGATATTTATTCTTGAATTTTTTAGCATTGAGAGCCCGATAGTCAACACAAAGTCTATCAGTCTTGTCTCGCTTCTTCACAAAGATGGTTGGGCTACCCCAAGAAGAAGTACTGTGCTGAATGAAACCCAACTTCTCTTGTTCATCAAGCTGACGTTTGAGTTCAACCAACTCAGCAGGACCCATTTTATAAGGCCGCTTGGAGATAGGAGCGGTACCAGGTTCAAGCTCAATCACAAACTCGACCTCTCGATCAGGAGGCATACCCGGTAACTCTTCAAGAAAAACATCTGGGAACTCACAGACCACTGGGACACTCTGAATAGCTTCCATAGCATCATCATTCAGAGCCGCCAAAGAGAAAAGCTGAATTGCAGGAGTCAGACTTGGAGAATAGACTATATGGCCTTCAGGAATTTTCAGAGAAACCGAGCATTCAGCACAATCAATCACAGATGCATTTGCTGTTAACCAATCCATGCCCAAGATAACATCAATGTCATAATTGCCCAGAATAATTTAGGAAGCCGGGAATGAAGAACCACCAATCTCAATTTGATTGCCATGGCTGATGTTAGAAGCCCTCATGTTTGATCCAGGAGATTGCACCATGAGGTGAGTTGGTAAAGTATCAGAAGGTAACCCATTACTCTCCGCAAATGACACGAAAGAATGTGATGCACCAGAATCAAATAAAACTCGTGCAGGAACTGAGTTAACAGGAAGCATACCCATCACAACTCTAGGTGCATGCTCAGCTTGAGTGACGTTGACACAGTTGGCACGAGCAACAGTAGACCCGGGCTTGGTGTTGATGTTGAGAGCCCGAGGTGGAGGTGCACGAACCATATAAGAGCTTGCCGCATGTCTTGGAGGTGGTGGAGGAAGAGCTTTGTTGTTCATTGGACAATTCCAGTGTTGATGCCCAGTGTTTCCACAGGTGTAACAAGCACCAGGTGGACGTGGAGTAGTGTAGCCAGGGACTCCGCCAGGCGCTCCAGGGTAGTTGTGGTTGTAGCCCCTAGGAGCAGCGGTGAAGGAGTTTGGTGGCCTTGCCGTGTAGCTTGACGGTCTTGGTGGAGCCGGGAGCGATGGTGGGGTGTTAGGAACCCACACGCGGCGCTTAGAAGGAGTTGTCATAACTGAAGAGCTTGCTGCATCGCGGCTATGTTTCTTGGACTCCTCAAACACTTGCCTACTTGCTTCTTCCTGTAGAGTTGTATGTTGGAGTTCTAGAAAAGACCCCGGCCTTGCATGAGTGATTGCATATTTGATTGATGCATTGAGCCCTTGTCTGAACCTCTTTTGCTTCTTATTGTCATCAGAGATCTCATTGCCACCATACCGAGAAAGGTTCATGAAGTTCCTGATATAGGTATTGACATTGTCATTGCCCTGCTTGAGGTTGAGAAACACTTCCTTCATCCTTTCCATGACAATTTCTGACAGATACTGCTCTTTGAAAGCCCTAGTGAACTGCTCCCAAGTAGGCTAAAACTCAGAGTGGTTTGCCTTCAGATAATTCTCCCACCACAGAGCTGCATCTCCCTTCCGAAGGTGAGTGGCACATTTTACCCATTCTTGCTCAGGAACATCAACAGTCATCAGCAACCTTGACATATCACGCAGCCAATCATCTGCGTCCAGAGGCTGATCAGACACCTCAAAGTGGCGCGGGTTGAACTTCAGAAAACTCTTGATGTCTCCTCGCTTGGGAGGTGGAGGTAGCGGAACAAACTCATTCCTCCTGACACTTTCTTCAAATCGCTGCTGGTTCTGCTGCATTGCTCCCAAGGCATTAGCAATACTTGCCAACGCAGCCCCCAGTTCAGGTGGTATGTCCTCCTCAGAACGGCGTGGTGGTGCCATCCAGTGATTGATATAAAACACAAGTCAGTACCATAATGGAGAATAATAATAATCCAAAATAGTACCAAGATGGAATTAACCAAGATTTAAAGGATACAAACTACTAAGATGATATTAAAATATCAACAAAGTTCAAAGCACCTAGAAGATATTAAGCATAACGCACACGACTGAACAAGGAGTGTGGTACACAAGCTAACCAAAGAAAAAATTTCCGCAAATTTCGGCATTAAAATACCACTATATGTGCAAAACCACTGAACGAATCAAGGTTAGTAACTCTACCAATTCAATATACAAGAGCGAATGATAAAAGTAGTGGTATGATCGTGACTCCATCCCGCACTCAAATCATTACCCCGCACAAGAATAAGTAAAACACATATCCCAACTTCCTTCTTTTTAAGATGAACCTAAAGATTAGTAACTACGGAAACGAACACCCCAAACAAGATAGCGTCGGATAACAAAGAGTAAGATAGATCGCGTCGGTTTACAACGAATCAGATAGATCGCGTCGGTTTACAAAAGCCTGTCGGTATGGAATGTACCAACAGTTGATAACCAAAAGGCAGATAGCGACAACAAGGTTGGATGCAACAGATAGACAAGGAGATACACACTCACACACACTTTCTATGGTACTACGGAAACCCGGAACACGTGAATCCTAGTTTGAATTTTTAGAAGAGGATTGAAAACGTTACACTTCCTTACCAGAAAAAGGGTGGGTGGGTGGGTAAGAAGAAAAATGGAAGCAGTCCTACTCTCACGTTTTGTTTTCCCCTAGTATACATAACTACCAAAAATATTTGCTAGACTGACAACGACCATTTGGCTGAGACCCTAAAGGGCGGGATGGCTCTGATACCAATTGTAACTACCTCGGTGAATTACGCTCTAAGTTGCATGCCTGGATGAGCGAAAGTGGTTAAAATAGTACGGTGGGGCCAGGGGCCACTCACAGGTAGACCTTTTGGCCGTCCTAACCACTTCCAGAAAATCGGGACAAGAACGAGCGGCGTAATCGGCAGGCGAAGAGATCAACTACATACACAAGTGAGTATGTATGCAAGCCACCATACAACAGTTTTCAGAGCCATTCCATCTAAAAGAAATAGAAATATTGCAACACCATACGGCAAGATCCAAATATCCTAGATAGAGATAATAGTTTAGGATAGCTCCTCATACATCAAACATCAGAGTATCAGGCGGAAGCGGAAAACAAGATCGGAGTACGGATAAGAAGCAAATCGGCATAAGATGCCACATAAATAAACACATCCCGCCCATAGATCTCACGGATCCCCATCCCTGGAATCTCTACACCACGTGATCGTCGCCAACATCATCTGTCTCTTCCACCCAGTATCCATCTTGCGAGTACACCTGTTCATATGAATCAAACAATTTATCGTGTGAGACCCTAGGGGTACTCACCAAGTCTCTATGCCTCTAAAGGGGACACAACCTAGGGTGACACAATTGCAGCAAAAGATAATAACTAACAAGTCTATAGTTACTCGCTAACCATCCGCCTAACCAATGATAGACGGATGTCTGTTAATTGGTAACAACAGTTATAATAGTATAATTAATAGATCCATCCTCCTCTCGCTTACCAACGAGAAAGCGGACGAACAACCCATCCGTTGGCAGTTTTATTAACCATTCCATGAGTATTGCACTATTTACTAGTCAGGTACTTAGTCAAATTAAAAGCGGTACTTTAGTTATACTTGTCTATGATTGAGAAACTGTGATCCAAGTCGTCCATAACCGCGGACACGGCTTTTAGAAAGATTTACCCTGCAGGGGTGCACAAATAGCAACACACACTCGATCAACCTCGGAGAAACCAAATCAAAACCCAACGAGGCATTCACGACAAAGCGATCACAGGATTCAGAAATATTTCAGGGGGCCACCCCAATAAGCTACCCGCAACAAAGTCGGCCGGCTCCGAGACGGACCCAGGGTATGCGACGACGGCTGTAAACGACTGGGAACCCGAAAGTGTGACTGGGCTTGTCGATACCGCGAAAACGTGGCGCGATCCAAAACAGTACAGGTGCTCCACGCACAATCTTAAATAAAGCAGTAAAGCATGTCATAAGTACAGGATAGTAATAAAACCCCAAACTAGTTTGTGGCCCCAAGAAATAGATATGAATCAAGCTCTGGCTCAGGGGGGTCCACGGCCTCCCGGATGTGGATAGTGCGAATAGTCAAGGAATAGGAATCAAGTACTCGGGGTCCTACGGGACACAAGTGAGCATGAAAAACCAAATAATAGATGTTGCCCACCGGTGCCTCTTTAATTAGTTATCCCATTACTACTCAGGTTAAGTTGTTTAGGTACCTCGTTATCCATCAGACACTCACATACCCTACACATGCTGTTCTACGACCCGCATGGCTCAAACAACTCCTGTAGTAATGGCTCATGGGATGGAGGAACAAGCTTCGGTGGGGTTTAAAAGTAAAGGCTATGTAGTACTTGGGATTCAATTTAATGCAATCGCGACTCAATGATGCAAGAATAAGATAGAGGCAATAGGTACTATATGTATGTAAGCATGTGGTAGTGCTTGCCTGGCAGCTCAGTTGAAGCGAGAAACGGATCTGGGTAGTACTCCTGGGATTCCTGATATTTCCCCTGCTCGGCGTCTATTCGAAAGAAGAACCAAACAAACAAGGGCCAACATAAATAAAGTGCACAAGCATATAAATAAAAATGTGACAAGGAACCAAGCATGCCATGATGAGTGATGCACAATTTACATGGTAGTAATGTAGCATGGCATGGGTGATGTGTTGGGTACAAGAATAAAGCATTTTATTAAGTTTTAGTCATGTTTTGCTCCCATAACACTTGTTGTCCACTTAATATTTATATGATGCATCCTAAAATTTAGAACATGGAATGCATAGCTAGAACGGTCTCGTCGCGTTGATCGATTTAGACATATTATTTGTCGAATTTGGAGTTGTAGAATTAAAGTTATTAATTAATTAAGAAAAGGCCTTTTTATTGCATTTAAACAATTTCGAAAATTTAAATTACTCAAGCATTAAATTGGATGGCATATTTGAATTCCTCACATTTTTCTGATTCAAAAACATATATTATTTGTATTATTTGGATTTATAATTTAAAAGTTATTAAAAACAGATTTAAATTTGAATTTAAACATTTCTGTAAATTCATTTTATAAAACAGAAATGCGCCCAGACTTTTTATACTCAGAAAAACCTAGCCCAAGTCACTGGCGGGTGGGACCTGAGATGAACTGGCGCAATTATGCGGCGAACCGTTTTCTCACCGCGAGCTCAGAGGGCCACAGGGGCTGACCGGTGGGTCCGGCGCCAAAGTGGCCCACGCGATAGCGAGCGAACCAGGGGGTGCCACGTGGGGGATCTAGGGGCTGCGGGTTGAGGTTTACAAAAACCTGGGAGCCTTTTGCAAAACTGCCACGGGAGGCTGTCTGGTGGGCCTGGGGTACTGCGGGTTGAGGCAAAAAGTGTGTGGGGGGTATTTGCAAAGTACCCAACTGGTACTGTTTTTCTTCCTGGTGTTCTGACGGACAGAGCGGCGTCAGAGAACGGCGTGCGGCGCGGGGTTCGATCCTGTGACCTCGTGCGCGCGCGGCGGCGGCTACCGCTGCGGTGGCTTGGGGTTGCTGTTAGGGACAAGGGAGCGCGGCTAGAAGTGCTCTCGCGACGCGACGGTGTGGAAACGACCGCGAACGCTGGAGCACAGAGGCTGCTCGACTAACGGACCGGTGAGAACAGGCAGCAGAAACGAGGGAGGGGGTGTCAGGGGGGTTCGGTGGCTCACCGCGAGGCTGCTGGCGGTGGTGGATCGACCGGAGAAGCAGCGGATCAGCGGGGAAGCAGACGGCCGGAGCTAGGGTTTTTGTCGGCGTGCGTAGGTGTGCAGTGTGTACAGGGACTCCTCCTGCTTGCTGCGGTGTACGGTGGTGACACAGGGGGCCTCACGGTCTTCCTCGACACCCGAACACCGCGCCCGCCGCCATGAAACGAGGAGACGATGGTCGACACCGACGGTGGTCGGCGATGGAGAAGTGGTTGGAGGGGAGGGGTTGGGGCTGCGTCGCGAGGCCAGGGGGATCTGGGGCACGGCAGAGACGAGAGGGGTTTGGAGATAAGGACGGGAGAGGAGAGGGGGTGCCGTGGGGCTCGGGGTGGAAAAAGGTGGCTCAGGCACCTTTTCTCTTCTCCTTCCTCACGTGCTGGGGGCACGGCTAGGCCAGGGGCAGGGAGCTTCAGGTGGGGCTCGGTCGGGAGAGAGGCCAGGCTCGGGCTGGTGGGGCTGCTTGGCAGCGAGAGAGAGAGAGAGAGAAAAAGAGAGGGCCGAGAGGAGAGGCTCGGGTAGATGGCATGGGGCTCGGTCTAGGGTTAGGTAGGGTGGTGGCTCGGCTAGCTAGAGAGAAGAGGGTGGGGCTGGTCCGATCCAAGGAAAAAAAGAGGAGGGGATGGTTAGGGTGGTAGGTGATTAGGTTTAGCTTAGGGTTTTGCATACCCATAGGATCAAGCAAGGTGGGATGGGTAAAGAGAGGTAGGGGTAGGGTTTGGTTAGGGTTTTTCTCCACATGCCAACAAGATCAAGCAAAAGTGGAGGGTTGTGGTGATGGATAGAGAGAGATAGGGTTTAGCATGATCAAAACATGGTTGGGGTGAGATGTATTTTGGTGGACACATGATGATGGTATAAGAGAGAGAGAGAGAGAGAGAGAGAGAGAGAGAGAGATAGAGATAGAGAGAGGGAGAGAGAGAGAGAGAGAGATGTTTAGGGTTTTAGGTGCACATGGCAAGGAGGGAACCAAACAAGAAGATGAGGGTTTGGGAAAGAAAAAGGGGAGCTCAACAAAAGAAAAAGGATCAATTGACATGATTCCCAAAGGTACATGCTCCACTCCCAAAAACAATTAAAAACCAAAGGAGAAAGATAGTGGTAATTTGCATGGCCCATGCATGGTTCATAATTGCCATGTTTTAATCTTGTGAAAGCAAAGTAAATAAACATGGCATTTATACATATGCATTCCAAAATATGGAGTAGGGCCAAGCTAAAAGAATTTAAAAGAAGGTTCCATGTGGAGTGGATGGGGATGATCATATTTGAATATAATTTGAAACATGCTAGTGTGTGTGTTCCACTAGGTGCATAATATCCCCAATAATATCCCAACATGAGCAAAATTCCAATACAATCCATATGGAAGCTAGAAAGAGGAATGCCACTCATAATGCATGCAAAGGTGGCTCCACAAATCAACAATGTGAAAACAACATGATGCTAATATGAGAGCATGTGGAATTAGAAGTGGATCCATCCCATTCCCACATGAGCTAGATTAAATGCCAAAAGAAAATGTAAAAGCTCAGGGATAATTAGGATGGTGGAATTATAAGGTGGTGACAAAGAAAAGGTGATGGAGTAGAATAAAAGATATGCCCCAACTCAACTTGGGCATCAAGCATTTATCAAGAACCAAATACAATATTTCAAGAGGCAAATACAATTAATAATGCATATGAGAGAAGAACCAAATGAAAAGGGTTTTATATGATGCTCAAATGCAAGGTGGCATGATGACATGAGCATGATATAATTATGATGCAACAATTATATGTAGGAAGTAGCAATTATATTACTAGACCATGTAGCATTACATATGTTAGACAGATGGGATGCTACAGTGCTTTCATGTTTAGATCTTGTGAGCTCCGTTCATGATCAAGATCATCTATTTGTAATCCATACATGTTGTGTTAGCGGGGATCCGATGGATATTGAGATGCTATTTCAGATTGATTATTGATTCTATCATGTCTTTGTTATTTGAGATCTTGCATGGTTTCTGTTGTTAGTAGCTATCTTGGCCAAGTAGATGCTAGCAACTCCAAGATTTAGTATTTATGCTCGATAGTGGGTTCATGCCTCTGGTAATCTGGGGAAGTGACAGAAATCTCTAAGGTACTAGATGTGTTGTTGCTACTAGGGAGAAAACAACAATCCTTTGTTCATAGAGCAATCATATTGTTTACCTTACACGCAGTTCGTAAAGAAATAATCTGTTGCTTGCAACTTAATACTGGAGGGGGTTCGGATGATATCCTGAAGGTGGATTATTAGTCATAGATGTAGTTGGATGGAGGTCTATGTATTATGTTGTATTGCCCAATCAAGACTCAAAGGAGTCAAGATGATTAGTATATGCATGTATTGCTTTCTCGGTGTTTGTCAATTGCTCCGCTGTAATTTGTTCACCCAGCATGTTATCTATCTAAGGAGAGCCACCTCTAGTGAACTATGGATCCCGGTCCTTTTCTTTACATACAATCTATAAATTGTTTCTGCTTTGTGTTTACTTTCTGCAAAATTTTACTTCTTTCCATTCGATACGTTTAATCCTTTGTTTTCTGCAAAACACGGTGAGATTGACAACCTCATCGCAAGTTGGGGACAAAGTTCTGTGGTTGTGTTGTGCAGGTCTCCACGTTGCTACTAGCACCGGTAGTGCGCCCTGCCAAAGCTCAGTTAGTAACACCTTTGAGGTGTTTTCTTGCTCCTACTGGTTCAATTAAACCTTGGTTTCATAACTGAGGGAAACTTGCTGCTGTGCTCATCATACCTTCCTCTTGAGGTTCCCAACGAGCTCTACATCAACACCACGCACCAAGCACTTTTCTAGGCGCCGTGTATTGAGCCATCAAGATGTGAGGCGGGGTCGGTTTACCAGGGGCTCCATCGACCCCAAGCAACCCCGGCCATGCTTACCTACCTGTTATGGTGCACCTTCACGCACCAAGTCTTTCAAAACATTTTCTATGCATATGTCGAATGGAACGCCGAACTATGTGACTCATGGAATCTACTAGGCAAGTTAGTCAGTCGAGAGGTCCCCATAAACCCCGTGTGGCTGTACGCTCGTCTTGGTTCTGAGGGAAGAACTCGGGTCCTAATGGTGGCGAGCATGGGACTACAAAAACCACATCCCACCGTGGCCTCCCATACAAGCCTTAGCATGTTTAACCTTTACCGCTGATCTCACCTCATCAGTATACCTCGTTCTCCTGTCATACTAGATTCTTTGCATCTGATACATCATCCGGATGAACCAGTACTGATAACTAAGCATGGCTAAGCAAGACACAGATAATAGCTCTAGCAGTGCACACAAGCCAAACCTAGTTATGCTAGGAGCAGTGGATCGGGTAATATAAGCTTAAAGGGTGTAATGCAACAGATAGGATACTCTATCTATCGATAAAAGACCACAATAGAATCGTATGCATCATGGAAAGAATTGAAATGCTTTTGAAACCATAGGATTGTATAATGGTGGGGCTTTGCTTGCCTTGTTTGTTGATACCCAGATATAGATCTTCGGATGCCTTGTGCTTGACTTGATTATAGTTGGTCAAGTATTGTTCATCGATCTTCGATGGTGTTAATCTCGGTCTTTAATCTTGATCTCGATATCGTATTCTACCGGAAAGAACCAAACACTAGAAAGAAAGGGAAACAACAATCAACACATGGCATCGATGCAATGCTCAAGAAAGGATGATGATATGACAAGTTAAATAGCATTGAAATGAAACCCTATAGCATGCTTGGCAATTTAAAAGGGGTCCGAGGGGTACAAACCATAGAATAGGGGAGACCCCGGAATCACCTGCAAGGGTTCATTTGATTCTTGTAATTAAACTTGTAATTAAATTTGTTGAACAATGCATGATTTTTATGCTATTAGATAAATCTCATTTTTCTGAACATTTTGATATATTATACATATTTTTCTGACTTATAAATAATTACTTATTGATTTTATAAGATTTAAACTATTTCTAGAAATAATAAACAATTTATAAAGTTATTGTAACATCCCAAAAATCATATTTCAAAACTCATTCATATCATTCTTTGCATCATTCTTTCATTTAGGGTTTTTCTCAAAATCATTTAGAAGCATACACTTTGGCTATGATTTCATGTGGGCAATTTATCTCAATTGGCCATCACCCTTTGGGATTTGATTGTCTATGAACTTGTTTGCTTGCCTCCATGGTTGGAAAGGCTAGGAGAAGCTTTTAACCCAAGATTCAAAATTTAGAAATAGTTTCAAAACCCTATTTTCAAATATTTGCACCTAGAGCAAATCTCTGTTTATTTTGAAACCCAAGCTTGACCAAGCCTTTGCAAGGTAACCACTAGGATATTTGATTGTTTGTGAACCCACAGAACCCTGCAAAAATTCCCAAAGCAGTTTGAATTCAAAAGGATTTGAATTCATATCAAATTCTATTCAGAAAATGGAATTAGAAAAAGAAAAGGCTTAAAGAAAGGAAAAGGGCCGAGCGGCCAGAATCTGGCCCAGCAGCACATCAAGCCCAGCAAGCCCACCCGGGGATCTCCTTTTTCTTCTCTCACGCGCGAGCTCACGCAAACAGACGCTGACAGCCAGGCCCCACTTCCACTCCGCGCTCCTCGCTGACAGGCGGGCCTTCTCCACGTCAGCATCGTCTTCCCCTGTCTCCGCGCACGATCTCCGCCGCTGACCGTTGCCGCAGTGATGCCGGGCGTAATTGGGCATTAATCGACGGGCGTTTCCTGTCGAGCATCTGGCTATAAGACCCCCCTCTGCCTCGCAATCATTTTCCCCCAAACGCCTCGCTCACTCCGCCACCAGGCTGTCCTCAATCGACCTTGCACCACCGCAGACAGAGCCCACTCCGGCGATCGATTCCGGTGAGTTCCGAGTTCCCCTCTGCCTCTCGTTCTTGCCATCAGTTCCAGTGAGTTTTGCGCACCTCCTGACCTCACTAGTCCATCCTATACTGCCCCAGGTCGCCGGTTCCACCTGACACCGCGAGCACCGACGGCGACATCAACTCCGACGAGTTTTCCCGGTAGGTACAGACCGCCCCTCGCCTTCCCGTTCATGCTCACTACTTCGCCTTGACCCTATGAATCTAACCGTGTCCTCGCTTTGCCTTGGGGTGATCCACAGCAACGTCCACGACGACCACCCGACGCACCCGACGCCGCCACGAACTCCGGTGAGCAATCGCAGCCGTGCCCGAGCGCCCCTTGACCAACCACGAGTACGACGAGCATCGCCGTGACCTCCTGAGCCCGGTGAGCTACTCCTCCTTCTCACTCGCCGCCTGCATCGTCGGCAACGTCGTCGACCGACAGTTCCGCCGCCGGTAACCACCGCTCCGCCGCCAGTTCTTGGCCAGGGCAATAGCAACCATTAGATCTGTATCGTAGCGCTAGGATAGATCCACTTAACCCCGAAGCGGTACGCGATCTGAGCCGCCAGATTTCATTTAGATCCTACGGCTGTGAAGCTCGATCCAGCGCGAACCGGTACGAGCGAATCAGAACATGACGCGTGGCTAGGTTAGAACAGAAAATAGAATTTAAAGACAGATTTTGATCCAGATTTCAAATGCCAATATCTTTTGAATTCCACGTTAGAATTTTGCAAACTTTATACCGTTGGATTCAGTAAAACAAGACCTTTCTGCCTATCCTTTTTGTTTAGCAAATAGTAACCATTAGTTTGGCTTAATTTGCAGAAACTTGTTTGAGGCCTTTTTAAGTATAGATTTAGTTTAGTATTTTGTTTAGAGTTAGATTTTGTTTAGTTGGTAAACTAGTGGCTTGCTAAGTTTCTGTATTCATGTACCTGCTTGGTAGAATTTTCAAAAATCATCACTTGGTAGATTCATGCATGCATGCATTCATAATATCTTTGTTTGTATATATATTTGTGTGTAATTGTGTGCTACAACTTTGTGTGTAGATTTTGCTAGTGATTGTGATTGTGACGAGTGCTACTCTCCACACTACCAAGGCAAGTGATATCTTCATGAATATTCCATTCCTATATTTTATCTATGCATTAGTATTATTTTTCCAAGTATAGGACTGGCATGGATTTTGCTAAGTATAAACTATGCTATGGGAAAACCTATTAGGTGAAGCCTTAGTGAAAATTACCTAAGTCAAGATTCCTATTACTATCATGCTTAGCCTAGCTACTAGAAAACAAGGGTGGTTTATATATTCACACTATGAAAAAAAAATATTCTAAGTCTGAGGACTTGTGTTTTATTTAACAAAAACAACTAAGTTAATGAATCACCTGGGTGGATTGGAAGGAATGGTTTTTGTTGAGTGGTTCACAAGGCCATGGACTTGGCTTGTGTATCTCACTTGTGGATGGCCACCCAGGAACAAAGAGATTTGAGTTGTCAAATGTTGAGAAGCTTCAAGTGCAACCACTTGGCAATATGGGCTCTGCCATGATCTTAGGATGCTGGAACTTAGTCTCTTGGACAGTGGGTGGTAGATGGGTTGATAGGTTGGAGCGCGTCCATTTGACTAAGGAAAGGCTACTGAAGGATCTTGTCTTGGGAAACCAAGTCTTGTGGGTAAAGTGCACCACCTCTGCAGAGTGTAAAACCTAAGTACTTAGCCATGTCCCTGGTAAAGGACAATTTGAGCCTCAAGACATGGAAACTTCAAGAATCTCATGACTCCAATTTCTAAATAAAACTTGTGGGTGAACAAGGGTTAAAGGATCTTCAGTCTTTGATTGGTAGATGCCATGAGTGGATCTTCAGTCCTTGATTGGTAGATACCTTGGGAGTTTTGTGCCTTACAAAAACTTAGTGTTTTCAAAAAGTTAAGGAAAAATCTATTTTGAGCAATGCAAGCCTAAGCTCCACCATCCAAATGCATATAGTATTATAGTCCACTTATATTATACTAAGGTATCACTTGCCAATACTATTCCAAAGTATTGACCCTCGGTGGCTGTAACTTATGATGTTGCAGGTTATTCTGATGATGATTAGGATTCATGAGTCTACACTCAACATGCTTGCCTGTGGCACATGAAGATGAAGACTTATGTTTATTTACATATTCCATAAACTCTTGTATTAGGCCTTTGGCCATGAGTTGTAAAAGACTATGTTATATCTCTGGAATGACTGTAATAAACGACCTTTGTATCTGTATACTTCATCTTAAACTGTGGATGCTAGCATTGATCCAGGGACTAGCATTGCAATCACAGGGATCTTTTCCTTTCCAAAGGAGGGATCTTACAGATGGTATCAGAGCACTGTGTTGCCTGTAGGATTATGACCCTAGGATTGGAAACCACTAAGGAAAATTTTAACTTCTTCTACACTTGTCTATTCTTCTCGTAAACTTTTCTAATCTTCTCATTCTCATCTCTATTTGTAGATGAACTCCGTCAACGAAGCCGTAAAGAAAGGACCACTCATGACCATGACCTTGGAGTGTGAGACTGAGTTTCCCAAGATTCTCAAGGACCTCATGGAGACCATGGGAGTACATGGTGCAGCAGTGTACAAGGGCTTTCCAGTAGTGGAGGAAGGAGTGGAGTATTGGTGGGTGCAACTTCACTTGTACAAGAATAAGGAAGACAACCACAAAGAAAAGGGCTTCTGCATGTACACCAACACTTTTATGCACACCACATTCTTTGAGTCAGCAAAAGAAGCAGCTTGGAAGACTATCAAGGAACTGAGTACTAGAGTCAAGTGCAAGATGCTCAACCTCCAAAAAGACTTAGAGAAAGAGAAGGAACATACCCAAGAGTTGGAAGTCACCAACCAATCCTTAAGAGGAGATATCATAGACTTAGTGATAGAAGCATGTGAACAAGATAGGGTGATTGCCACTAGGAACATTGTGTTAGCCACCAGATCCAATGAGATAGGATTGTAAGCGCACTTCGTTAGTTGGACCACCACCTATCACCTTATTTTCCAAAATGATACCTTAAATAAGTTTGAACCTTGGTTGATGTAATGGATTCTTGTATACATGACTTGTATGATTTTTGTGTGTTCCAAGAATGAGTTTGAATGTTGTCTTGTTTATCTTAAATTGTGTTGTTCTAACTTTTTCAAATCTTATAAATAGATGCCTATTGCCATCAGCACTGTTGAGGAGTTCCAGGCTACCCGTTTTGGTCCTCGTATCGTAGAGCTTACTACTTTACTCGATCTCCCTCTTCCTATCATTACGGTGCACCCACTCACCAAGTTTGAGAGGAAGGACCTTTGGGGCTTCAAGGTGAACCAGCCAGGACGCCAGACTGAGCCTACTAAGGAGGCCATCGTCTTCAAGCTTATGCACGATGACAGGGAGAGAGGCATGGAGGTTGTCATGCAGGATCTGATAGGACGACTGTTAGGACGTCACTCCCGACAGGTTAGAGGCACTCACTTCCACGCCTTCGGAAGGCGTGATGATGACGGAGAGTCCATCGACTTTGAGGACGACTCGAGGGTCACAGCAGAGCCGATACGCCTGTACCTCCAGGACTTAGAGACTCTTATTAGGCACGTGGATACCGATAGGACCAACGTCATGCTTAGTAATGACGAGCTCCAGGTGCAGCTTCGCGAGAAGGACAAGCTCTTTGCGCAGCAAGACGAGATAGTCAAGGAGATGGAGGCAAAGTTCGAGACCCAAGACCGTAAGTTCAAGAGTCAAGAGAAGCGTGTCCAGGATAGGAACAAGAGGATTCGTGATATGACCGAGGAACTGCAGTCCAAGGACTTCGAGTTAGAGCAGCAGCAGACAGTGATTGAGAGGCTTCGTTCCCAGAAGAGGGCTCTCAAGGCCAAGATCGACTCTTTGACCACTACCATCGAGGAGAACAAGACCGCAATGGAGAACGCAGGTCTTACCTTTGTCGAGGAGGAGATTGATGCCGACGAGTAGATTTGACTACTCAGTTATCTTTATTTACCGCATAATGTTTGGACCATCCGACGTGTGGATGGCTTGCCACTTGTGTGTTTTTACTTTGTGACTTTTGTTATTTTGTTGTTGAGCTTTATCCTTGTGTTGCATGCTATGTGTTGCTTGTGTAATGTATTGTGCATAATTCATGTAAGGGTATCTCATTCTTATCTCTATATAAATAAACCACAGATGCCTCCCCGTCGCGCAAACACCAACCCCAACCCCAACATTACCCCAGAAATGCAACAAATGATGAATGCGCAGACACAGCTTATGCAAATGATGACAACGTTCATCCAGAACCAGAACAACAACAATCCCAACAACAATAATAACAACAACAACAACAACAACAACCCTCCAGGTTTTGATATGCTCACCAGATTTCTACGTCTGAGGCCAGCTAAGTTTTCGGGAACGACTGATCCCATGGTGGCCAATGACTGGCTATGTTCTGTGAACAAAGACTTAGTGACCGTGGGATGCACAGATGCTGAAAAGGTCAGGTTCGCAGCACATCTGTTGGAAGGACCAGCCGCCGCATGGTGGGACAACTTCCAGATTACCACGCCTATTGATGAGGTAACTTGGGCTATCTTTGAAGATGGCTTTCGTACTACTCATATCTCACCAGGTATGATGAGCCTGAAAAAGAAGGAATTTCATAACCTGAAGCAGCGCCACCACAGCGTGGCTGAATATATTGAAGAGTTCAACAATCTAGCGCGCTATGCACCGGATGAGGTTGACACTGATGCCAAAAGGAAGGAAAAGTTTCTGGAAGGCTTAAATGATGAGCTGAATCTGCAGCTGTCTGTGGCATATGTTCCAACTTATCAGTCGTTGTGTGACAAGGCTGTTATTGTGGAAAATAAAATGAAGCAAGTCGAGAGTAGGAAGAGGAAACACTCCGACAAGCACAGCTCGGGATCAACTCATAAACGATCTCACTATGATGATAATGTCAGCTCAGGATCCCACAAGCATGGGAAATTTAACAAGCACCACAACCACAACCGTCATGACAACAAGCATCATCGCAGTCATGACAACGATAAGTACAAGAACCACAAGAGTGGATATAAGAGCCACCATAGTGGAGGTGGAAGTGGAAGTAGAAGTCAGCCTAAGACGGACAACAGTCAGGTTGAATGCTTCAAATGCAAAAAGCTGGGACATTATGCTAATGAGTGTCCTGAGAAGAAAGTTGAAGGACCTAACAAGCCCAATCCTTTTCAGAAAGGACAGGTTAACCACATCGATGTGGAGGAGGTCTATGAAGAGCCTGATGCTGTTGCTGGTAAGTTTAGACTCAATTCCATCTCAGCATTTGTACTCTTTGACACTGGTGCATCTCATTCATTCATATCAAAAGCATTTGTTGATAGAAATGGGTTTGCATCTGAAAACATTGGGTGTCCGATAAAAGTTAGCTCTCCGGGAGGAGATATGATAGTGAGTCTCGGATGCCGGAATCTAGTCATAGAGTTTGGAAAACATAAGTTCCCGGTGAACCTAATAATCCTGAATTCCCAAGGTTTGGATGTGATTTTGGGAATGGATTGGATGACTAAGTATAAGGGAGTACTAGATTGTGCAAATCATACAGTTTCACTCACGACCCCTGAAGGTAAGAGGATAAAATTTAAGTCCAATTTTAAATCCAAAGGAAGTAAGCTGAATTCTCTTAAGGGGGTTAGCATGGACAGTGTGCCAATTGTGTGTGAATATCCGGATGTGTTTCCGGAAGAATTACCAGGAATGCCACCAGATAGAGATGTGGAGTTTATAATAGATTTGGTACCAGGTTCTGGACCAAGGGCAAAGAGGCCTTATAAAATGTCAGTTGACGAACTTAAGGAACTCAAGAAACAACTTGGAGAACAATTGCAGAAAGGATTCATCCAGCCAAGTTCTTCATCTTGGGGAGCTCCAGTTTTGTTCGTAGAAAAGAGAGACAGAACTCAAAGGTTATGCATAGATTACCGTTCTCTCAACGAGGTAACCATCAAGAACAAATATCCTTTGCCAAGAATAAATGACTTGTTTGATCAGCTAGAAGGAGCATGTGTGTTCTCGAAGATTGATCTTCGGTCAGGCTATTTTCAACTCAAGATAAGAGAGCAAGACATACCTAAAACAGCCTTCACCACAAGGTATGGATTGTATGAGTACACTGTGATGCCTTTTGGTTTAACCAACGCTCCAGCATACTTCATGAATATGATGAACAAAGTGTTCATGGAATTTCTCGACAAGTTCGTTGTCGTTTTCATCGATGACATCTTAGTCTACTCCAAGAGCAAGGAAGAGCACGAAAGACATCTACGCTTGATACTTGAGAAATTAAGGGAACATAAGCTTTATGCCAAATTCAGCAAGTGTGAGTTTTGGTTAGAGGAAGTTGGATTTCTTGGTCATGTTATGACAAAGGATGGTGTAGCAGTTGATCCTGCTAAAGTTTCGGCTGTGACAGAATGGGAATCTCCTAAGAACGTAAAAGAGGTTCGTAGTTTCCTTGGTTTAGCAGGTTACTACAGAAGATTCATTGAAAATTTTTCTAAGGTTGCTAAACCAATGACATAATTGTTGAAGAAAGATAAGAAATTTGCTTGGTCTGAAGGATGTGAACTCAGCTTTCAAGAACTAAAGAAGAGACTTGTGTCAGCACCTGTTCTGTGCCTACCAGATTTGGAAAAGGATTTCCAAGTGTATTGTGATGCTTTGCATCAAGGATTAGGAGCCGTACTTATGCAAGGCGGAAAAGTTGTGGCTTATGCCTCGAGACAACTACCTTTTGGGAAAACATTGTGAAGTGTTCACCGACCATAAGAGTTTGAAGTATATCTTCACCCAGAAGGAGATTAATATGAGACAAAGAAGATGGCTAGAACTTATCAAGGATTACGACTTGAATTTACAATACCACCCCGGTAAAGCAAATGTAGTAGCCGATGCTCTAAGCCGTAAAGCGTTTGTAAATGGCCTTACCAAAGGTGAATTGCCAGATGATTTGTGTAAGCAATTCAAGGAACTCAGGTTGGAGATTGTGCCAGAAGGACATCTCATGTCTTTGGATGTTCAACCCACTCTGTTGGATAAGATTAAAGAAGCCCAAAAGACGGATAAAGAAATCGAAGAGATTAAGGAAAGGATTAGCCAAGGGAAGGCTAAAAGTTTCCATATGGACGAACAAGGTACTTTATGGCACGGGAAACGTATTTGTGTTCCACAAGATCCGGAATTGCGGAAACTGATTTTACAAGAAGCCTATAACTCTCCATATTCTATTCACCCGGGAAACACCAAAATGTACATGGATATAAAAGAAAGATTTTGGTGGAACAATCTCAAAAGGGACATCGCCGAACACATTGCTTTGTGTGATGTGTGTAGTAGAGTGAAAGCGGAACATCAGAAACCAGCAGGTTTGCTTCAACCAATGCCTATTCCTGAATGGAAGTGGGAAAATATTGGTATGGATTTCATTACCGGATTACCAAGGACCAGGTCAGGGTATGATTCCATATGGGTAGTAGTGGATCGCCTAACTAAAGTATCTCATTTTATACCCGTAAAGACAACTTATACAAGTGCCAAGTTAGCCAAAATCTACATGAGCAAAATTGTATGCCTTCACGGTGTACCTAAGAGTATTGTATCTGATAGAGGAACTCAGTTCACTTCTCACTTTTGGAGACAGCTTCATGAATCTTTAGGAACGAGATTGGAATTCAGCACTGCTTTTCATCCTCAAACTGTTGGACAAACAGAAAGGACTAATCAAATTCTTGAAGACATGTTGAGGGCATGTTCCCTAGACTATGGAGCAAGTTGGGATGAAAGTCTGCCTTACGCAGAGTTCTCTTACAACAACAGTCACCAATCTAGTATAGGGATGGCACCATTTGAGTTTCTATACGGAAGGAAGTGTACCACCCCATTGCTATGGAATGGTGTGGGAGAAAGAGTTTGTTTGGACCAGATCTTATCAAAGACGCCGAAGAAAAAGTCAAATTGGTTAGGGACAGGTTGAAGATAGCACAGTCTCGACAGAAAAGCTACGCAGATGCTAAGCGTAGAGAAGTCACTTACGAAATTGGGGATAGAGCTTACCTTAGAGTATCACCAATTCGTGGAGTGAAAAGATTTGGAGTCAAAGGAAAGTTAGCACCAAGATATGTGGGACCATTCAACATTCTAAGTCGAAGGGAGAAGCTGCATATGAAATTGAACTGCCAGCATCTCTATTAGCCGTCCATAATGTTTTTCATGTGAGTCAGCTTAAGAAATGTCACCCGGAGATGGAAGAATCTTCTTTGAAGGATACCATATCATTGGAAGAAGTTCAACTAGAAAGTGATCTCACCTATGAAGAAAAGCCTGTCAAGATTCTTGAGACCGCAGAAAGAGTCACAAGGACAAAGACTATCAAATTTTCCAAAGTACAATGGAATCATCATTCCGAAGAGGAAGCAACATGGGAAAGAGAAGATGATCTTCGGAAAGACCACCCTCACCTATTTTGCTAGCCAATCCGAATCTCGAGGGCGAGATTCATTTTAAGGGGGTTAGATTTGTAACATCCCAAAAATCATATTTCAAAACTCATTCATATCATTCTTTGCATCATTCTTTCATTTAGGGTTTTTCTCAAAATCATTTAGAAGCATACACTTTGGCTATGATTTCATGTGGGCAATTTATCTCAATTGGCCATCACCCTTTGGGATTTGATTGTCTATGAACTTGTTTGCTTGCCTCCATGGTTGGAAAGGCTAGGAGAAGCTTTTAACCCAAGATTCAAAATTTAGAAATAGTTTCAAAACCCTATTTTCAAATATTTGCACCTAGAGCAAATCTCTGTTTATTTTGAAACCCAAGCTTGACCAAGCCTTTGCAAGGTAACCACTAGGATATTTGATTGTTTGTGAACCCACAGAACCCTGCAAAAATTCCCAAAGCAGTTTGAATTCAAAAGGATTTGAATTCATATCAAATTCTATTCAGAAAATGGAATTAGAAAAAGAAAAGGCTTAAAGAAAGGAAAAGGGCCGAGCGGCCAGAATCTGGCCCAGCAGCACATCAAGCCCAGCAAGCCCACCCGGGGATCTCCTTTTTCTTCTCTCACGCGCGAGCTCACGCAAACAGACGCTGACAGCCAGGCCCCACTTCCACTCCGCGCTCCTCGCTGACAGGCGGGCCTTCTCCACGTCAGCATCGTCTTCCCCTGTCTCCGCGCACGATCTCCGCCGCTGACCGTTGCCGCAGTGATGCCGGGCGTAATTGGGCATTAATCGACGGGCGTTTCCTGTCGAGCATCTGGCTATAAGACCCCCCTCTGCCTCGCAATCATTTTCCCCCAAACGCCTCGCTCACTCCGCCACCAGGCTGTCCTCAATCGACCTTGCACCACCGCAGACAGAGCCCACTCCGGCGATCGATTCCGGTGAGTTCCGAGTTCCCCTCTGCCTCTCGTTCTTGCCATCAGTTCCAGTGAGTTTTTGCGCACCTCCTGACCTCACTAGTCCATCCTATACTGCCCCAGGTCGCCGGTTCCACCTGACACCGCGAGCACCGACGGCGACATCAACTCCGACGAGTTTTCCCGGTAGGTACAGACCGCCCCTCGCCTTCCCGTTCATGCTCACTACTTCGCCTTGACCCTATGAATCTAACCGTGTCCTCGCTTTGCCTTGGGGTGATCCACAGCAACGTCCACGACGACCACCCGACGCACCCGACGCCGCCACGAACTCCGGTGAGCAATCGCAGCCGTGCCCGAGCGCCCCTTGACCAACCACGAGTACGACGAGCATCGCCGTGACCTCCTGAGCCCGGTGAGCTACTCCTCCTTCTCACTCGCCGCCTGCATCGTCGGCAACGTCGTCGACCGACAGTTCCGCCGCCGGTAACCACCGCTCCGCCGCCAGTTCTTGGCCAGGGCAATAGCAACCGTTAGATCTGTATCATAGCGCTAGGATAGATCCACTTAACCCCGAAGCGGTACGCGATCTGAGCCGCCAGATTTCATTTAGATCCTACGGCTGTGAAGCTCGATCCAGCGCGAACCGGTACGAGCGAATCAGAACATGACGCGTGGCTAGGTTAGAACAGAAAATAGAATTTAAAGACAGATTTTGATCCAGATTTCAAATGCCAATATCTTTTGAATTCCACGTTAGAATTTTGCAAACTTTATACCGTTGGATTCAGTAAAACAAGACCTTTCTGCCTATCCTTTTTGTTTAGCAAATAGTAACCATTAGTTTGGCTTAATTTGCAGAAACTTGTTTGAGGCCTTTTTAAGTATAGATTTAGTTTAGTATTTTGTTTAGAGTTAGATTTTGTTTAGTTGGTAAACTAGTGGCTTGCTAAGTTTCTGTATTCATGTACCTGCTTGGTAGAATTTTCAAAAATCATCACTTGGTAGATTCATGCATGCATGCATTCATAATATCTTTGTTTGTATATATATTTGTGTGTAATTGTGTGCTACAACTTTGTGTGTAGATTTTGCTAGTGATTGTGATTGTGACGAGTGCTACTCTCCACACTACCAAGGCAAGTGATATCTTCATGAATATTCCATTCCTATATTTTATCTATGCATTAGTATTATTTTTCCAAGTATAGGACTGGCATGGATTTTGCTAAGTATAAACTATGCTATGGGAAAACCTATTAGGTGAAGCCTTAGTGAAAATTACCTAAGTCAAGATTCCTATTACTATCATGCTTAGCCTAGCTACTAGAAAACAAGGGTGGTTTATATATTCACACTATGAAAAAAAAATATTCTAAGTCTGAGGACTTGTGTTTTATTTAACAAAAACAACTAAGTTAATGAATCACCTGGGTGGATTGGAAGGAATGGTTTTTGTTGAGTGGTTCACAAGGCCATGGACTTGGCTTGTGTATCTCACTTGTGGATGGCCACCCAGGAACAAAGAGATTTGAGTTGTCAAATGTTGAGAAGCTTCAAGTGCAACCACTTGGCAATATGGGCTCTGCCATGATCTTAGGATGCTGGAACTTAGTCTCTTGGACAGTGGGTGGTAGATGGGTTGATAGGTTGGAGCGCGTCCATTTGACTAAGGAAAGGCTACTGAAGGATCTTGTCTTGGGAAACCAAGTCTTGTGGGTAAAGTGCACCACCTCTGCAGAGTGTAAAACCTAAGTACTTAGCCATGTCCCTGGTAAAGGACAATTTGAGCCTCAAGACATGGAAACTTCAAGAATCTCATCACTCCAATTTCTAAATAAAACTTGTGGGTGAACAAGGGTTAAAGGATCTTCAGTCTTTGATTGGTAGATGCCATGAGTGGATCTTCAGTCCTTGATTGGTAGATACCTTGGGAGTTTTGTGCCTTACAAAAACTTAGTGTTTTCAAAAAGTTAAGGAAAAATCTATTTTGAGCAATGCAAGCCTAAGCTCCACCATCCAAATGCATATAGTATTATAGTCCACTTATATTATACTAAGGTATCACTTGCCAATACTATTCCAAAGTATTGACCCTCGGTGGCTGTAACTTATGATGTTGCAGGTTATTCTGATGATGATTAGGATTCATGAGTCTACACTCAACATGCTTGCCTGTGGCACATGAAGATGAAGACTTATGTTTATTTACATATTCCATAAACTCTTGTATTAGGCCTTTGGCCATGAGTTGTAAAAGACTATGTTATATCTCTGGAATGACTGTAATAAACGACCTTTGTATCTGTGTACTTCATCTTAAACTGTGGATGCTAGCATTGATCCAGGGACTAGCATTGCAATCACAGGGATCTTTTCCTTTACAAAGGAGGGATCTTACAGTTATCTAAAATAACCTAGAAACTTTTTACACTAGGGCATCACCTAGCCACAGTGGCTGACAGAGGGGGCCCAGGCCACCTCAGCATCCACCTCGGCAGGACGGGACCCAACTGGGTTTGACCAGCGCTGACTGCCCTTGCTGATGTCACTATGACGTTGGCGTGACGTCGGTCGACGGTGGCCAACCAGGTGGACAACGGGTACGGCGGAGGACAACAAGCGGGGCGGCGTCATTGCGTGCGCTAGATGCGGACGAGCGTGCAGAGCATCCTAGTGGCGGTGCTACCAGGATTTGGTCACCGGAGCTCGCTGGCGACGACCACCTGCGGCGGACAGTGGCGATTCTCGGTGCCAGGTCGAAGCAGGGGGTAGGAAGAGCGTGGAGGGGTCTAGGATGTCCAGCTGCTCACCGTGAAGAAGATGGTGGTGTCAGGGAAGCCACTCGAGGTCAGGGGCGACGATAATGGACGACGAGGGCAGCATCGGAGGCGAGGAAGACGGCGATGTTGGGGTCGACTCTGAGCTTCCCGATGCGATTCCTTTGTCGTGGAGGTGGAGGGAAGCGAGGCGGAGCTCCAAGTTGCGTCATATGGGTCTAGGGTGGCCGGAGATGACGGCGATTCGAGCCGGCGGTGGGCTAGGTTTTGGGCTCCCAAAGAGAAGAGGAAGAGAGAGCCAGTGGAGGGATAAGACCAGGGGGAGATAACTTAGGGCCTCGGCGTTCTTATCATCTGCTTCTGGGGTGGCGGCATGCATCATAGCACGTACGGGATCAACGGCCGGCGGTGGGACACGTAGGAGCTTCTCTCCGTCCTTCTGTCCAGAGGTAGAAGAAAAGGGAAAAGAAATGAAGGGGTATGGGCCTTGGGCCGGGATGGGCTCTGGCTAGCGCGCGCGAGCAACGGATAGCAGAGGCAGGGAGCTGGATCGGGCTAGAATAGCGTCCTGGTTGCATTTTTTTAGCTAAAACCTTTTCTAATTTCTATTTTTCATTTTCTATTTGAATTCAAAATACAAAGTTGTTTTGGGTATTTCAAAAATACCAAAAGGTTTGCAAATATCCAAAAAAATGCAGGGACCCCTTTATACTATTTGGGATCCACACTTTTAATCTTTTCAAAATTCAAAACCATTTTGAGTTTTACTCTATTTTCTTTGCATGCATTTTAAGGAATGATACTCATGATGCAGAAACAACCCTAAATATAAGATTAGCTAAAACTAGGGTGTTACATAGAGTCATTGCATGTGTGTTCTCTTCAGAGACCACACATGGATCCACCAGTGTCTTGCATGTGTGTTCTTTTTACTAACAACAACTAGAGTCATTGCATGTGTGTTATTTTCACATACCACATATGGATCCACCAGTGTCATTGAAATGTGTGTTCTCTTCGGAGACCACACATGGATCCAGCAGTGTCATTGCATGTGTGCTCTTTTTACTAACAACAACCAGAGTCATTGCATGTGTGTTCTATTCACAATCCACCTATGGATCCACCAGTGTTATTGCATGTGTGTTCTTTTCACAATCCACCTATGTATCCACCAGTGTCATTGCATGTGTGTTCTTTTTACTAACAATAACTGGAGTCATTTGATACATTGCAAATGTATCTATAATTTTTGATGCTCCATGCTTGGTTTTATCCACTTTCTTGTGTTTTGTCCACACTTTGGAGTACTTTTCATATGATTTCTTGGACTAACCTATTAACAAGAGCCACAGTGCCAGCTGCCTGTTTTCTACTGTTTTTGGTTCTAGGAAAGTCAGAAAATGAATATTCTCGGAATTGGACGGGACAAAAGCCAAAGTGCCTATTTTTCCAGAAGACTCCAGATGCCAGAATACGAGACGGAGGAGGGCCAGGGGCTGGCCACACCCCCCCAGGCGCGGGCTGGGCCTGGCCGCGCCAGGGCATGGTGTGGTGGCCCCAAGCACCCCCTCGGTCTCCCTCTTCGCCTATAAGAAGCCTTCTGAACTAAAAACTCTGGGGGGTTCGATGTTTTTCCAGAAAAAGTTCCGCAGCGCCGCCACCACCAGATTCCACGAAACAGCACCAGAAACTCCATTCTAGCACCCTGCCGGGACGGGGAATTGGAAGAGATCATCGCCATCATCATCACCATCGCTTCTCCATCGACCATCCATGTTTCCCCCATCTATGAGTGAGTAATCCCCCGCTGTAGGCTATAGGGATGGTAGAGATTGGATGAGATCGTTCATGTAATGGCACCAGATTGTTAGGGCATGGTGCCTAGTATATTTTATTAGTGCTTTATGAATTTGTTGCGACTTGTTGTGCTTAATGCTTGTCACTAGGACCCAAGTGCCATGATTTCAGATCTGAACATGTTATTGATTCATTATGATAGTATTGTTTTTGGTCTTATCTGCAAGTTGTATACACACGTTGTTGTCCGGAACTTATGGCCCCGAAGTTACAGAAATCGGGATAACCGGAAGGGAATGGCTTTGATGTGAGGATCACATGTGTTCATGGAGTGTTAATGCTTTGCTCCGGTGCTCTATTAAAAGGAGCACCTTAATTGCTAGTAGTTCCCTAGAGGCCCCGCTACAAACGGGCTGGCAGGACAAAAGATGTTGTGCAAGTTCTCATTGCGAGCACGTATGACTATATATGGAGCACATGCCTAGGATTATCTAGTACTTGGATGCTTTATCTTATTTATCTGCAATTGCCCTATGTTCTGATTGCTATTTGAATTATCTTGTCCATGCAACGTCCGTCCATCCATCCCTATGCCTACCGCACTCAAATCCCACTGTTTACTGCTTTTGTTACTACTGTCTTTGCTTTGCTACTGCTATTACTTTACTATTCCTACTACAAAACTGTTGCTACTGATAAACTGCTGTGAGCAAGATTGTTTCCAGGTGCAGCTGAATTGACAACTCAGTTGTTAAGGCTTATAAATATTCTTTGGCTCCCCTTGTGTCAAATCAATAAATTGGGTTTCACTTCCCTCGAAAATACTGCGATACACCCCCTATACTTGTGGGTCATCAAGACTATTTTTTGGCGCCGTTGCCGGGGAGCATAGCTTTATTTATCAAGTTCACTTGGATTCTCTACTGTTCGCTGCTATCCATCCATCATGGGTAAGTCTCGTGATGGCAAGTTTCCTATTTTACCATCCACTACAAGAAGAGGTACGGTTCTGAACACCTCTGCTGCTCTTGATTCACCATTTGTTATGGGTAAGTTCCTTACACCACCACATACAAATGCTACACACACTGCTACTACTGTTGAATCTGAACTTCTGATGCTTATGATGCTGCTTCTACTATGCTTGATAAGAGTGGTTCATTAGGTCCTTTCCTAGATGCTACGATTGCTAGAACTATAGCTGGAAATACCGAAACTCCTAATGAAGACACTACCACACCTGTTAGCTCATCTGAGTCTAGTGAGAGTTATGATATTGAAGATGGTTATGTTGAGATGACCGATGAGTTTATTAAAGAATGTAAGAACACCCATGATAGGAGCGCTGCTAAATGTCTCCTTGAGAGGCGTACTATTAGACCCAAATTGTCTCCTATTGCTAAGTTTGCTGCTTCTCCCATAAACATTATAGATGAAGATTATGATTTCTCTCTCGATCTATCTTACATAGCTATTGTCGAGAAAGAACCTTTTTGTGGGACTAAGAATGAATATGCGGTAGCACATATGAATGAACTTTCTACCGTGAGTGGCTTGTTTTCTGATGATATTAAGATGCGTACTTACTTTGTTGCTAAGATTTTCCCTTTTTCACTAAAAGGAGAAGCTAAAACTTGGTTTAGTAATTTACCTCCTGGATCTATTGATAGCCCTGAGTGCTTTCCTGCAGAAATATTTTCCTCCTAGTGCTAGACATGTTGTTTTGCAGGAACTTTTTGATTTTAAACAGGGAGAAAAAGAGGTATTGCCCGAATCTTGGGCAAGGTTTTGTGCTTTGATTCATGCACGGGCTAGAAGTCCATTACCTAAGAATGAGCTTCTTGATATATTTTATAATGGACTAACCGAAGAATCTAGGACATACCTAGATAGTTGTGCTGATTGTGTTTTCAGGAATAAGACTCCTAAGGAAGCTGAGGAATTAATGGCTAAAATAAGCAAGAATTATGAAGATTGGACTCCTCCAAAACAAGTTATACCTGAAGTAATTGTACCTGAACCATCTATTCCGGTGCCTATTCCATCATCAAAGAAGAGGGGAGTTATTGAATTAAATGATGAAGTGATGAAGGAAGCTAAGAAATGTCTTAAGGAGAAGGGAATTAAAGCTGCAGATGTCAAGAATTTACCTCCTATAGAAGAATTATGTAAGCCTATTCCCTACTCATCCACTATTGAGGTACACTCTCTCCAACACTTTGATGAAGGTGATATCCCTTACTCTAAATCTCCTGATCAATGCTTAGAAGAATTCGATATCTTTATTGTTAAGCAAGATAACTTTAATAAAAGGGTGCAAAATCATCTAATGGAAAACACTAGAGATATTGTTGAGTTGAAAGATATTGTGGAAAGAACCTCTAATGATGTTAAAATGATTGTTAAACACTTTCAAATGGTTCAAACTCAAATAGATCAACTCGTTAAAGTGTAAAACAACTTCCTAGTTAATGCTGCTAAAGAAAAACATGCTTATGAAATTAGAACTAGAAGTGGTGCTTATTGGGTCCGCAGCATAGAAAACAAAAAATTTCCTATGGTATGAACTACACGCCAAGATCTATCTACTAGGTACAAAGCAACGGGTGGAAACGAGAACTTACCCTCGTAGACAACGAGCTTTGTTAACGAGTAGGAACTCGTGGTTGATGTAGTCGTACACTTGCCGATCTCAAGATCGTGATGAAGTCCAGCAGGTCCGGCTCCAGCACGTCCATCAGATCCAGCTCCAGCACCACCAAGTCCAGCACCGCAAAGCAGCGGTGCATCCGTGATCGCACACACCTCCGGTACCCCGACAACCTCCGTCCCTCGCTCCAGCAAAGTAGCGGAAGCAGCAACTCCTTTCCAGATAAAGCCACTGGGAACATGTATCTCGCTAATCCGAGACCATGGGGGAATAATACTAGAGGGGGAGAGAGATCCTTCACAAGGAGGTGTGTGTGAGAAGTGAGGAGGGAGTGGCCTTTTATAGGAGGAGGGGGGTGCCCCTCCTTCATGGCCGGCGCATGGAGGAGGTGTCTCTTCACCTCCTTCATTCATGTGGTGGTAACTCCCTCCACATAAATTTGCCCCTTCACATTCTCTTTTAAAGTCTCCACTTTAAATGCATTAAATTTCTCCAAATTTAATGCTCTCTCATTTAATAAAACTCTTTTATTATTTTTATTCCGAATTTTGTTAATTACTTTAATTAACAAACATTCACATAAAACCCCCTGCAACATTTCAATATTACATGCAGAACCAATTTCAGCAATTTCACCCGAAACAGTTTTGGTGTCTATTGAAATAATTCCAGCGCTTTCTTAAATCTTTATCTGAAACATATTTGCTCCAAATGGTGTCGATATCCCTTAAGTGTGTCACCCTACGGTTTGCGAATAATGCAGACATGATCGAGACCCCTCTCCGATCAATAATCAGCAGCGGGACCTGGAGATCCATACTAACTCCTACACATTCAACGATGACTTCTGTGATCGTGAGAACCTTTAACGCTAGTAACTAAATCCCTTTGTCCCTTGATATATTACATGTCCGAAATTCGACCATCGGTATCTCCATACCTAGTTTGATCTCGTTACCGACATGCAGTCTTTTCTCGTTCCCGTGATATGACATTCTAGTGATCACATCACTTGCTTGCAAGCTATTTCAATGTGATATCACCGAGAGGGCCCAGAGTATATCTATCCGTCATCAGGATGGACAAATCCCACTCTTGATCCATGAGCCTCAACATAACACCTTCGTAGCACTGAACCCACCTTTATAGTCACCCTGTTACGGTGTGACGTTTGATGTTATCAAGATACTCTTCCGGTGTTAGCAATTAACATGATCTCATGGTCTAAGGACTAAGATTACTTCGTATGATGTTATAGCAATATAAACATAATGACTTTGATCATAATGCTATACTTCGGATGAATGTTCATCACATCATTCCACCAATGGTGTGACCTTGTTATTAACAACATCCAATGTCCATGATCAGGAAACCTTGATCATCTTGTTAATCAACAAGCTAGTCTATAAGAGAGGCATAACTTGGAACCCTTTTTGTTTATTAAACACACATGTATTGATGTTTCCGATCAATACAATTCTAGCATGTAAAATAAACAATTATCATAAACATGGAATAAGATAATAACCACTTTATTATTGCCTCTCGGGCATATTCCCTTCAGTCTCCCACTTTGCACTAGAGTCAATAATATAGTTTGAAAAACTTTGCATATTGAACACCTATGGCTTTCTGGTGTTTCATATACGCTATTGCTAGTGGTTAACATAATCTCTAGATCTGACAGTTTCAGGTCCGTGTGTATTTGCATGTCTCTGCGTCTCTACGCATCACTCATTCTCAAATGAGATGGCATTGTATAAATTTGGTCCTTTGGTGAGACCTTTAGTTCGTTCGGCTCAAAATATGTTTATATTATTGTCACACAATATATCTTCATAGTATTAGCCCACTTTGAACCACACCTAGTTTGATAACAAACTACTTAACACAAATGCCCTCCTTTGCTGCTACTATAGCAGTTATATACTTAGCCTTTTGTTGTAGTATCCGTCACAATATCTCAACTTTGGAACTCATCCAAATCCATCATGGAACATCCTTTCCATTATATTGTGCCACCCATAGTCTAAATTGAGATAAATTTAATTTGTATCTTGTGACAAAACTAGTATCAATGTAACACTTTACAATGAACTACCTTTAACTATTTGTCACTTATACATTATATATTCTTAGTTCTTCCAAAGCTCATAAGAATATCTTTACTATTGTCCAATGATCATCTTATGAATCATTCTGGTATATGCTTATAACATTTAGAGCATAGGACATTCTGGATATATACATATCATGGTATAATCGATCAGAATCTTCATGTGATTTTACTCACCAAGTGTTGAAACACTTGAATCTGAATACAATTCTTTCCATGCAGCAAGAACCTTTCTTGTTGTTTCCATATTGAACCCTTTCAATATCTCATATTGAACCCTTTCAATATCTTATATATGTATGTATGGCACAACCATATTAGCACCTTAATCTATCCATATAGATATTGATGCCGAATATTCTGGGTTTGCCCAAGTCTTTCATCGAAATCTTATTTTAATGAAATCCTTAACTTGTGTCAATTCAAGATACATCATTTCCAATTAACAATATGTCCTCTACATAATGTATTAGAAATATGTCTCAGCGCTCCCACTTAATTTCTTGCAAATGCAAGCATCTTCATCATCTCCGATGAATTTAAACTCTTTTAACAGTTTCATCATGGTGAAGATTCCAACTCCGCTATGCTTACTTCAACTATTGAAGTTTACATGCCCTTTTAGCACCCTTTGAATTAACAAAACCCTTCGGACCATGTCATGTACATGTCCTAGGTTACCGTTCTATTAGAAGAACCTTATTTTGTTTATTCAACTACCATATACCAAATTATATGTAGTGGTTGCTACATTAATCCGTCAAGACTATATATCGCTATGAAAGATCAAATCTTGTCATAGTCAACTCCTTGAACATTGTCGTAAACTTCTTTCTGACATGTCGACTATTTCATAGATGTTAAACATCCATGTCTTATTTCTTTATAGATCCAAACACGACCGATAGGCTTAACGCCTTTCCGGAGGGTCTTCCAAGTTCAGAAACTTGTTTTCTCGTGTATGGATACTATCACGGATTCTATGACTTCTAGTCATTTTATGGAGTCAAGGCCCATCATCGCTTCTTTGCATGTAGTTGGTTCATCATTGTCAAAACAATAACGACTTGCTTATCAAATCTTACTATTTGATTCTTACCGACCCACATGGTTCTATAGGAACTCTAATCTCCGAGATCACACCTTTTGTAATCACGAGAGCCATGAGCATTGAGGCCGCCACCGGGACACTTTCTGGCGCTGCGCTACTTAGCACATATAGCTAAGGTTCAACAACCTTATCAAAGTTCTATTGTCCTCCCACTTAACTTTTCACGAAAAATTCCTTCTCAAGAAACTTGACGTTCCAAGTGACAAACTCTTTTGTCCTCGGTGTTATGGAGAAATTCCCAACAAATTCTTTGGGATAACCTACAAAGACGTGCTTATCCGACTTTGGTTGTAAACATTTTACTGATGCATAGCATACCAAAATTTAAGAAAAGATAATTCGGGTTTTATCCCAAACCATAACTTATATGGTGTCATTTCAACGGATCACGATGGTGCTCTTTTCAGTGTAAAAGCGGTAGTCTCTAAAGCTTTAATCCTTAAAACATAATGGCAGTTTTATAAATGACACCCTTGATCTTACCATGTCAAACATGGTTTGATTTTATCTCTCGAATATGCCATACTCCTATGGTTTATCAGGAAACACAAATCATGGAACAATTCCTCAAGTCTTAGGTGTTTTTGCTAAACATGTAACTCAAATATCTTCCTTTATGATCGAATCATAAACTCTTTATTTTCTTGTTACAATGATTTTCCACTTCATCTTGAAAGTCTTTGAACAATTTTCAAATGTTTCATACTTCTTCCTTATTAAGTAAATATACAGATATATTCACTCAAATTTTTTGGAGAAAGCATATGAAGCAAAAAGATCCATCGCATATGGCTACACATAATGGACTATGCACATCAGCATGCACAATTTCCAATAAGCTAGTCATCCGTTCCTCTCTGGCCTATGGACGGAGTTTCAATTATCTCGAGGAAAGTCTCACATGCATCAATTGATCAAAATCAAAGGCTCCAAAAATCCATCAACATGGAGTTTCTTCATGTTTTCTTTCAAATATAATTTAAACAGCGATGTCACTTCATAAGTGATCTTTCAATCATTTGTCTTGCGACATTTTAGCAATAGTGTTTATGGATGTGATTTCTCCAACTATACTTGTAAAAGTTCATCCATCCTTTATGGAATACGGTAATTATTTGAACAACCATTGTTCTCATGATACCAGAACAAAATAACAATTATTTAAACAAATCTTGAAGGCTTGGTTTGATGCAATGAAAAACACAATAACACTTTATTTGTTTTCGATGAACATCATCACTCATTCTCTTGGTAGTTACTTAGGCCATTGTAGTTCATGAATTGCGTTGTCCTCTATGACACTTCATACCAACAAATTCGGTATCCAATACCGGTATCCAATACCTAAGAACCACATTGTTTAACAAGCAAGGAATATAGCCATAACATGTATATCTTCTATATACCTAAGTTGGACATCTCCAACCTTTTATTTTCTGCCAAATATTTTATAGATTCTCTTTCAGCAATACCTTTTCTTTTAAAAGAATCTATCAACATCAATAGTGGTGTCATCAACATGACACATGGTACAAAGTGTATATAGTCAAATACTAATACCTTTGGACTTGCACTTTGAAGTGGATCACCATCATCAAATGTTTGGTGTTCTTTCAAAAATCCATTCTTTAGTAATCTATTAGTGTAGTAAACATTTTACTTACATCTTCTATTCATCCTTATCATGAAAACTTTCATGATCAAGCTACTATAGCCTATAAGGAAGAATCGCGAGTATAATATCAGTTCCCAAAACCTTTTTGGTAGATTCGGATGCCTAACATCTCCATCCTTCACAAATTCTCATACAATATGAGAACATGTATTTTGCTAAATTATACTCTATCATAATGCAACCAAAAAACATTGTTTTAGATATCACAATATCTTTCACACATGATGGTTTCTGAAACAATTTTCAGCTCCAATATAATCTTGATATTAAAACAACTTTTTGAATATCAATAATCATGGAGGCAAACATGATACTTTAGATACTAACATTGGAATTCTTACTCTTGATTTAATACTACTTATTAAACTTCATGGAGTAAATAGAGTTTGCTGAAAGTTTGCAATAGGACTTATAAACTTTAAATTGACATTCAAAACAATACGATACCAGTTCGTAAAGTAAATATCCAGAATTCTATAGTTCTATTATCTCAATTAAAACTAAGCATAAGGTAGTGAACATAAGCCAATGACTACAACAAATTATGCAAATTCACTTCGATTTAGTTTATGACAAATTGAGTTCGACTAATCCAAATTAGAAATGAACTCCCACTCAAAAACGACATCCCTCGTGCCTTTTTGGTGATTACATGAACCAAATCCACTACACCAAGTCCGATCATCACGTGAGTCGGTGTAGCTTCAAAGGCGAGCATCAATATGGTCATCACATCAACTATGTGACTCATGCTTAACCTTTCGGTCCGTGTTCCGAGGCCATGTCTGTACATGCTAGGCTCGCCAAGTAAGAACCTTAGTATTCGCGTGTGTAAAATTGTCTTACACCCGTTGCATGAAAACGTAGAGTTGAGAACACCCGATCATCACGTGATGTCTCGAAACACGATCCATAGAACGGTGCATACTTAAGGAAGAACACATTTTATCTTGATATTTAAATGAGGGATCATCTTACAATGCTACAGAAAGCGCCAAACTAGCAGTATAAGATGCTAACATCTAATGTGTAAAGTGAGATGATATGGTCCATGCATTTGATCTCTATCATTTGCATCGTGGTATGAACTCTATCATTCCTTTGTGTGTAAGGCCAAGGTCTATGGAATTTACACGTTGAATGTGTTGTAAGAGTATCTATCATACATCTACTTACAACAATACCATATCAAGGCTCTAGCCCAGCAACGATCTAAACTAGACGCCTCTAATTTATCAATTGCAAGTTTTACGTGGCTTAGGGCTTTCGGAGATAGAACCGTTCTTACCTACGAACATGAACCACAACGAGGATAACTAAGTTATTAGCAACTCATTGTAAATCAGATATTGACTATAGTAGGAGAGACAGACACCCGCCAGCCACTTATGCAAAACAAGTTGCATGTCAGTCGTGGAACCGGTCTCATGTACGGTGACATGTAAGGTTGGTTCGGGCCGCTTCATCCCACTATGCCACCAATATCCAAAATACATGAAAGAAGCAATAACATGATCATCATCGCCCACATATAAACATATGTGTACTACCCGTGCTAAGCACCTACGCATACATCAGGCTCTGATACCACTGTTGGATCCGCAGCATAGAAAACAAAAAATTTCCTACGGTATGAACTACACGCCAAGATCTATCTACTAGGTACAAAGCAACGGGTGGAAACAAGAACTTACCCTCGTAGACAACGAGCTTTGTTAACGAGTAGGAACTCGTGGTTGATGTAGTCGTACACTTGCCGATCTCAAGATCGTGATGAAGTCCAGCAGGTCCGGCTCCAGCACGTCCATCAGATCCAGCTCCAGCACCACCAAGTCCAGCACCGCAAAGCAGCAGTGCATCCGTGATCGCACACACGTCCGGTACCCCGACAACCTCCGTCCCTCGCTCTAGCAAAGCAGCGGAAGCAGCAACTCCTTTCCAGATAAAGCCACTGGGAACATGTATCTCGCTAATCCGAGACCATGGGGGAATAATGCTAGAGGGGGAGAGAGATCCTTCACAAGAAGGTGTGTGTGAGAAGTGAGGAGGGGGTGTCTCTTCACCTCCTCCATTCATGTGGTGGTAACTCCCTCCACATAAATTTGCCCCTTCACATTCTCTTTTAAAGTCTCCACTTTAAATGCATTAAATTTCTCCAAATTTAATGCTCTCTCATTTAATAAAACTCTTTTATTATTTTTATTCAGAATTTTGTTAATTACTTTAATTAACAAACAATCACATAAAACCCCCTGTAACATTTCAATATTACATGCAGAACCAATTTCAGCAATTTCACCCGAAATAGTTTCGGTGTCTATTGAAATAATTCCAGCGCTTTCTTAAATCTTTATCTGAAACATATTTGCTCCAAATGGTGTCGGTATCCCTTAAGTGTGTCACCCTACGGTTCACGAATAATGCATACATGATCGAGACCCCTCTCCGATCAATAATCAGCAGCGGGACCTAGAGATCCATACTGACTCCTACACATTCAACGATGACTTCTGTGATCGTGAGAACCTTTAACGCTAGTAACTAAATCCCTTTGTCCCGCGATATATTACATGTCTGAGATTCGATCATCGGTATCTCCATACCTAGTTTGATCTCGTTACCGACATGCACTCTTTTCTCGTTCCCGTAATATAACATTCTAGTGATCACATCACTTGCTTGCAAGCTATTTCAATGTGATATCACCGAGAGGGCCCAGAGTATATCTATCCGTCATCGGGAGGGACAAATCCCACTCTTGATCCATGAGCCTCAACATAACACCTTCGTAGCACTGAACCCACCTTTATAGTCACCCTGTTACGGTGTGACGTTTGATGTTATCAAGATACTCTTCCGGTGTTAGCAATTAACATGATCTCATGGTCTAAGGACTAAGATTACTTCGTATGATGTTATAGCAATATAAACATAATGACTTTGATCGTAATGCTATACTTAGGATGAATGTTCATCACATCATTCCACCAATGGTTTGACCTTGTTATTAACAACATCCAATGTCCATGATCAGGAAACCTTGATCATCTTGTTAATCAACAAGCTAGTCTATAAGAGAGGCATAACTAGGAACCCTTTTTTTATTAAACACACATGTATTGATGTTTCCGATCAATACAATTCTAGCATGTAAAATAAACAATTATCATAAACATGGAATAAGATAATAACCACTTTATTATTGCCTCTCGGGCATATTCCCTTTAGTGCTGCTACCTAGGATCCTCTATATCCTGAGGGGCATCCCAAAAGAATTGAGCAGGATTCTCAACAAGCTGAAAATAGTGGTTCTACTCGTAAGAAAAGGAAAAAGAAACATAAAACTGTTGTAGAACCCTCTGAACCTGCTATAGATCCTAATAGTATATCTATCTCTAATGCTGAAACTGAAAGTGGTAGTGAAGAAAATTAAGTTCCTAATGAAGAAAAAGTTGAAGAAGAACCTGAAAACCACACTAATAATACCAAATACACTAAAGAGGATTTTATTGCTAAGAAACATGGTAGTGAAAGAGAACCTTGGGTTCAAAAACCTATGCCTTTCCCTGATAAGAAACACAAGTCAAAGGAAGATGAACACTATAATAAATTTTGTGAGTGGATGAAGCCTTTATTCTTGCAAATTCCTTTGACTGATGCTATTAAATTGCCTCCTTACTCAAAGTATATGAAGGACATTGTCTCGAATAAAAGTAAGATCCCTAATGAAGAAATTTCTACTTTGCTTGCTAATTATTACTTCAATGGTAAGGTTCCTAAGAAACTTGGAGTCCCAGGGATTCCAACTATCCCTTGCTCTATTAAGAATAGTTATGTTAGAACTGCTTTGTGTGATTTGGGAGCTGGAGTTAGTGTTATGCCTTTCTCTCTCTATAAGAGGCTGCAACTTGAAAAAATAATATCTTTGCAAATGGCTGATAAATCTACCACTATTCCTGTGGGTATATGTGAGGATGTACCTTCTCAGGTGGCTCACAATTGCTTGATATTAACTGATTTTGTTGTGCTTGAAATGCCCGAAGATGATAATATGTCTATTATTCTTGGGAGACCTTTTCTTAATACTGCAGGAGCTGTTATTAATTGTAATCAAGGAAAGGTGACCTTCAATGTTAATGACAAGGAACATACTGTCTATTTCCCAAAGAAGATTGAAAGGAATTATGGTTTGAATTCAATTGAACATGTTGAAGGCATTCAAGTTGGAGAAATAAATTGTCCCATCCCAAGAGAAAATTTTGAAACTATTATGATTGGGACTATTGCTATCAAGGTGGAGGTAACATAATCATTAGTGGAATACAAAGTTTTGTATCATATGAAATTTTTTTGGTAACAAGACCTGATCAACCTTGTTAACAAAAGGATTTCATTGAACAAAACATGTTTTCACCATGATTATCTCCGCTTACTTCTATTCTATCCATTTTAGTTTTTGCTTGTGCCTAACTTAAAGGCGTTAAAAAAAGTACTTATTGGGAGATAACCCAAAAGTTTTAGATGAGTCTTGGAAGTTATTACTTCAGTAATAACCACTCCTTATCCTTTTTATTTGCTTTGTGTGCCAAGAGTAACCTCTAATGAGAGAGAAGTAATGATTGGGAAAGTTGCTGTCCCGAAACAGATTTCTGTACTTCACCGTAAAAATTTGTGTAAAATCTCTGAACGTACTTTTGAGACGTGAATTTTTGTGATTCTGACCCAGGTTGTTATATAACTTTCCTTAGTTCAACACTTTTTGATTTGAGCAACAGAAGGTCTTCGAAAAAATTCATCTTTACCTGCTGGTCTTTTTTGACAGATTTCTGCCATTTTCTGCATTTGCTTCTTGTTGGTTCCTTTTTGAGTTCTTTTGGGGAATTGAGATTTTTGAGGGAAGTGCTACAGTAGCTAGTGTTCTAATGTAATTTTATTTGGTGTTAGAACTGAACCTTAAGACTTATTTATCTTGAGTGCAGTAATGTTGCTAATAAAGATAGTGTGAAGTTTTGTATGAAGGAAAAAGTTCAGGTGTATGGAAGGAATGAGTAATGAGATGAAGGATCAACTAAAGCTCAATCTTGGGGATTCCACGCTTGTCACCCCAAGAAACATCCAAGAAGTACAAGTGTCAAAGCTTGGGGATGCCCAAGGCATCCCCTTCTTCATCAATAAAAATCCCAGGTTTCTTCCAAACACTTCATTTTTATTGTTTCATGCACAGTTGTGTTGTTCTTGGAGCGTCTTCTTTTTCATTTTTGTTTTTTGTTTGCTTTGTTTTCTTAGCTTGCTGAATAAATTGGTTGGACCTCCTCTTTCATGCATTGGTTTTCAAATAGTTTGGTTTGGTTTGGAAAAGGGTGGGAAAGTTCATGCTTAAGTGGTAAAGAGAGCTTGTTTTTGACTGTGGCCTATGCTTTGTCATGCCATGCTTGATATTGTTTTGCCTTTATGCTTAGTATTCTTTGCTGTAGCATGACTTGTTATAAACAATTGAGATTGCTTAATGTGCTTTGGAAGAATCATGCGTTGTTTTAGCATATTAAAGCATAGTATTGTGGTATTCTCCTTTGATGCTTTATTTGGGTTGACTTGGCACATGCTCACACCATGTTATGACTATCCCAAGTCACCATAAGCCTTTATGATCCTTTAGTTTTCAACTTGTAGTATCACCTTATGCTTTGATCAATGATGTTTTGTCGCTCTACATGATTATGGCCATTATTGCTCTCTCGTTTGTCGCTCCCTTACTATTGCTAGCCTTCACTTACACTGAGTGTTTTACTCAAGTTTCCAACTCCCTAAACCAAATATTGCCAAAGTGTCCACCATACCTACCCATTAGCATCATTTGCTACTTCCGTGCATATTCAATATGCCTTGTTTTCTTCCAAATAAAATGTTTGCTTGTTATGAGAAAGTTAGTTAGTAAAGCTCTCACGAACTTGATGGCACACTTTATTTCCTGCATTTAATAAACCTGAACCATTGCGTCCTTCTTTGTTGCGTATATGCTTGCGCTTTATAAGTTGAAGTTAGCAAAACCATGTATCATGGGGAACGCTTTCAACATTGCACTGGTACTTACTACCTCGTTGATATCATGTTCTTTTTCTTATGGATCCCGGCGGTGTGAAATAAAAGTGGAACCTGTAAGATCATGGAGTTTTTATGTATGTTAGAGAAACGCCTGGGCCGCTAGCCTAAGCCATGCCTAATCATGGTGGAAACTTGCAGCATAACCATAATGAGCATTCTATGAAGCATCCTCAATAAAAGTCTATGCACATAGTAAATAAAAAGATCGCTGAGATGCTCATTGTTTGCTTGCCTTGTCATTTTGATTATGGGATATCTCCTGTATCATGTGCAAGGGGTACCCCGTTGGCGGTTCTCTATGATATGTATATACTTACAATGACAAGAGCTTACTTGTGACTGAAGTTGAGTAGCATGAGGATCGGTCTTCGTAAGTAAGGGGCATGAGACTTTGATTTATAACTTGTCAAGCATATCCTCTTAGTTGTGTCACTTTAACCTTAACCATTTAAAGATGCTTATGATAGGGGCAATGAGAGCTCAAAGCTAACGAGTATCATACTTTTAGCATTTGGAAGCCTTTCAAACTTTTCAAAACCTGTTCATTTCCTTGTTGAGTCTCCACACATTCTATGAGCACTTTCTTGAGAGCATAGTTGCCATTCTTAGTTCTATGTACATTGTGCCAAGACTTGTTGATTGATGCATACCTTGATATTGCTTGTTTTAAACTATTTGTATCTAGTCACTTTTGTAAACTTTGAAGGTGTCCTATGCATTTATGTTTGCTACTCTATGAGGGACAAGCTGAATGCCACTATGCTATGTTTTCTTTATGTGAAACAAACAAACGTCTTGCAACGCATTGTTATTCATGAATCTTTTGTTTGTGCCTTTTTATGTTGCATCATAGTCTCTTTGTCTTATTGCTAGAACTTTGTCTTTCATGTTATGATTGAAGTACTATGATCCCAGCTTTGAATGTTTTACAAATATTTTGATCAAGTCTTTGATGGTGCATGTCACCTCAAAAAATATTCTTTCTTTTTATCACTTACCTACTTGAGGACGAGAAGGAGTTAAGCTTGGGGATGTTGATACATTGCAAATGTATCTATAATTTTTTATGCTCCATGCTTGGTTTTATCCACTTTCTTGTGTTTTGTCCACACTTTGGAGTACTTTTCATATGATTTCTTTGACTAACCTATTAACAAGAGCCACAGTGCCAGCTGCCTGTTTTCTGCTATTTTTGGTTCCAGGAAAGCCAGAAAATGAATATTCTCGGAATTGGACGGGACAAAAGCCAAAGTGCCTATTTTTCAAGAAGACTCCAGGAGCCCGAATACGAGACGGAGGAGGGCCAGGGGATGGCCACACCGCCCCCCAGGAGCGGGCTAGGCCTGGCCGTGCTAGGGCATGGTGTGGTGGCCCCAGGCACCCCCTCGGTCTCCCTCTTCGCCTATAAGAAGCCTTCTGACCTAAAAACTCTAGGGGGTTCAATGTTTTTCCAGAAAAAGTTCCGCAGCGCCACCACCACCAGATTCCATGAAACTGCACCAGAAACTCCATTCTGGCACCCTGCCGGGACGAGGAATTGGAGGACATCATCGCGATCATCATCACCATCCCTTCTCCATCGACCATCCATGTTTCCCCCATCTATGAGTGAGTAATCCCCCGCTGTAGGCTATGGGAATGGTAGGGATTGGATGATATCGTTCATGTAATGGCATCAGATTGTTAGGGCATGGTGCCTAGTATCTTTTATTAGTGCTTTATGACTTTGTTGCGACTTGTTGTGCTTAATGCTTGTCACTAGGGCCCGAGTGCCATGATTTCAGATCTGAACGTGTTATTGATTCATTATGATAGTATTGTTTTGGTCTTATCTGCAAGTTGTATACACACGTTGTTGTCCGGAACCTATGGCCCCGAAGTGACAGAAATCGGGATAACCTGAAGGGAATTGCTTTGAAGTGAGGATCACATGTGTTCACGGAGTGTTAATGCTTTGCTCCGGTGCTCTATTAAAAGGAGCACCTTAATTGCCAGTAGTTCCCTAGAGGCCCCGCTACAAACGGGCTGGCAGGACAAAATATGTTGTGCAAGTTCTCATTGCGAGCACGTATGACTATATATGGAACACATGCCTAGGATTATCTAGTACTTGGATGCTTTATCTTATTTATCTGCAATTGCCCTATGTTCTTATTGCTATTTGAATTGTCTTGTCCATGCAACGCCCGTCCAGCCATCCCTATGACTACCGCACTCGAATCCCACTGTTTACTGCTTTTGTTACTACTGTCTTTGCTTTGCTACTGCTGTTACGTTACTATTCCTACTACAAAACTGTTGCTACTGATAAACTGCTGTGAGCAAGATTGTTTCCAGGTGCAGCTGAATTGACAACTCAGTTGTTAAGGCTTATAAATATTCTTTGGCTCCCCTTGTGTCGAATCAATAAATTGCGATACACCCCCTATACTTCTGGGTCATCATCATTTCATGACTATTCTTTTGACATACCACATATGGATCCACCAGTGTCATTGAAATGTGTGTTCTCTTCAGAGAACACACATGGATCCACGAGTGTCATTGCATGTGTGTTCTTTTTACTAACAACCAGAGTCATTGCATGTGTGTTCTTTTCACAATCCACCAATGGATCGACCAGTGTCATTGCATGTGTGTTCTTTTCACAATCCACCAATGGATCCACCAGTGTCATTGCATGTGTGTTCTTCTCATTAACCATAGCTAGAGTCATTGCATGTGTGTTCTCTTCAGAAACCACACATGGAAACACCAGTGTCATTGCATGTGTCTTCTTTTTACTAACAACAATTGGAATCATTTCATGTGTGTTCTTTTCACAATCCACCTATGGATCCACCAGTGTCATTGCATGTGTGGTCTCTTCAGAGACCACACATGGATCCACCAGTGTCATTGCATGTGTGTTCTTTTTACTAACAACAACCAGAGTCATTGCATGTGTGTTATTTTTACAGAACACATATGGATCCACCAGTGTCATTCAAATGTGTGTTCTCTTCAGAGACCACTCATGGATCCAGCAGTGTCATTGCTTGTGTGCTCTTTTTACTAACAACAACTAGAGGCATTGCATGTGTGTTCTTTTCACAATCCACCCATGGATCCACCAGTGTCATTGCATGTGTGTTCTTTTTACTAACAACAACTTGAGTCATTTCATGACTATTCTTTTGACATACCAAATATGGATCCACCAGTGTCATTGAAATGTGTGTTATTTTACTAGCAACAACCAGAGTCATTGCATGTGTGTTCTTTTCATATACCACATATGGATCCACCTGTGTCATTGAAATGTGTGTTCTTCTCCTTAACCACAGCTAGACTCATTGCATGTGTGTTATCTTCAGAGACCACACATGGATCCACCAGTGTCATTGCATGTGTGTTCTTTTTACTAACAACAACTAGAGTCATTTCATCTGTGTTCTTTTCACAATCCACCTATGGATCCACCAGTGTCATGGCATGTGTGTTCTCTTCAGAGAACACACATGGATCCACCAGTGTGATTGCATGTGTGCTCTTTTTACTAACAACAACTAGAGTCATTGCATGTGTGTTCTTTTCAAATACCACATATGGATCCACCAGTGTCATTGCATGTGTGTTCATATTACTAACAACAACTGGAGTCATTTCATGACTATTCTTTTCACATACCACATATGGATGCACTAGTGTCATTGAAATGTGTGTTATCTTCAGAGACCACACATGGATCCACCAGTGTCATTGCATGTGTGTTCTTTTTAGTAACAACAACTAGAGTCATTGCATGTTTGTTCTTTTCACATACCACATATGGATCCACCTGTGTCATTGAAATGTGTGTTCTTCTGATTAACCACAGCTAGAGTCATTGCAGAGACCACACATGGATCCACTAATGTCATTGCATGTGTGTTCTTTTTACTAAGAACAACTGGAGTCATTGCATGTGTGTTCTTTTCACATACCACATATGGATCCACAAGTGTCATTAAAATGTGTGTTCTCTTTAGAGACCAGACATGGATCCACTAGTGTCATTGCATGTGTGCTCTATTTACTAATAAAAACCAGCGTCATTGCATGTGTGTTCTTCTCATTAACCACAACTAGAGTCATTGCATGTGTGTTCTTTTCAGAGACCACACATGGATCCACCAGTGTAATTGCATGTGTGCTCTTTTTACTAACAACAACAGGAGTCATTTCATGACTATTCTTGTCACAAACAACATATGGATCCACCAGTGTCATTGAAATGTGTGCTCTCTTCAGAGACCACACATGGATCCACCAGTGTCATTGCATGTGTGTTCTTTTTACTAACAACAACCAGAGTCATTGCATGTGTGTTCTTTTCACATACCACATATGGATCCACCTGTGTCATTGAAATGTGTGTTCTTCTCATTAACCACAGCTAGAGTCATTGCATGTGTGTTCTCTTCAGAGACCACACATGGATCCACCAGTGTCATTGCATGTGTGTTCTTTTTACTAACAACAACTGGAGTCATTTCATGTGTGTTCTTTTCATAATCTACCTATGGATCCACCAGTGTCATTGCATGTGTGTTCTCTTGAGAGACCACACATTGATCCACCATTGTCATTGCATGTGTGCTCTTTTTACTAACAACAACCAGAGTCATTGCATGTGTGTTCTTTTCACATACCACATATGGATCCACCAGTGTCATTGCATGTGTGTTCTTTTTACTAACAACAACTAGATTCATTTCACGTGTGTTCTTTTCACATACCACATATGGATCCACCAATGTCATTGCATGTGTGTTCTTTTTACTAACAACAACCAGAGTCATTTCACGTGTGTTCTTTTCACAATCCACATATGGATCCACCAGTGTCATTGCATGTGTGTTCTTCTCATTAACCACAGCTAGAGTCATTGCATGTGTGTTCTCTTCAGAGACCACACATGGATCCACCAGTGTCATTGCATGTGTGTTCTCTTTACTAACAACAACTGGAGTCATTTCATGACTATTCTTTTCACATACCACATATGGATCCACCAGTGTCATTGAAATGTGTGTTCTCTTTAGAGACCACACATGGATCCACTAGTGTCATTGCATGTGTGTTATTTTTACTAACAACAACCAGAGTCATTGCATGTGTGTTCTTTTCACATACCACATATGGATCCACCAGTGTCATTGAAATGTGTATTCTTCTCATTAACCATAGCTAGAGTCATTGCATGTGTGTTCTCTTCAGAGACCACACATGGATCCACCAGTGTCATTGCTTGTGTGTTCCTTTTACTAACAACAACTGGAGTCATTGCATGTGTGTTCTTTTCACATACCACATATGGATCTACCAGTGTCATTGAAATGTGTGTTCTCTTTAGAGACCACACATGGATCCACCAGTGTCATTGCGTGTGTGCACTTTTTACTAAGAACAACCAGTGTCATTGCATGTGTGTTCTTCTCATTAACCATAGCTAGAGTCATTGCATGTGTGTTCTCTTTAGAGACCACACATGGATCCACCGGTGTCATTTAATGTGTGCTCTTTTTACTAACAACAACTGGAATCATTTCATGACTATTCTTTTCACATACCACATATGGATCCACCAGTGTCATTGAAATGTCTGTTCTCTTTAGAGACCACACATGGATCCACTAGTGTCATTGCATGTGTGTTCTTTTTACTAACAACAACCAGAGTCATTGCATGTGTGTTCTTTTCAGAATCCACCTATGGATCCACCAGTGTCATTGAAATGTGTGTTCTTCTCTTTAACCACAGCTAGAGTCATTGCATGTGTGTTCTCTTCGGAGACCACACATGGATCCACCAGTGTCATTCCATGTGTGTTCTTTTTACTAATAACAACTAGAGTCATTGCATGTGTGTTCTTTTAATATACCACATATGGATCCACCTGTGTCATTGAAATGTGTGTTCTTCTGATTAACCACAGCTAGAGTCATTGCATGTATGTTCTCTTCAGAGACCACACATGGATCCACTAGTGTCATTGCATGTGTGTTCTTTTTACTAACAACAACTAGAGTCATTGCATGCGTGTTCTTTTCACATACCACATATGGATCCACCAGTGTCATTGAAATGTTTGTTCTCTTTAGAGACCACACATGGATCCACCAGTGTCATTGCATGTGTGCTATTTTTACTAACAACAACTAGAGTCATTTCATGACTATTATTTTCACATACCACATATGGATCCACCAGTGGCATTGAAATGTGTGTTCTCTTCAAAGACCACACATGGATCCACCAGTGTCATTGCATGTGTGTTCTTTTTACTAACAACAACCAGAGTCATTGCATGTGTGTTCTTTTCACAATCCACCTATGGATCCACCAGTGTCATTCGAATGTGTGTTCTTCTCATTAACCACAGCTAGAGTCGTTGCATGTGTGTTCTCTTTAGAGACCACACATGGATCCACCAATATCATTGCATGTGTGTTATTTTTAATAACAACAACATGATTCATTGCATGTTTGTTATTTTCACATACCACATATGGATCCACCAGTGTCATTGAAATGTGTGTTTTCTTCAGAGACCACACATGGATCCACCAGTGTAATTGCATGTGTGCTCTTTTTACTAACAACAACTGGAGTAATTTCATGACTATTCTTTTCACATACCACATATGGATCCACCGGTGTTATTGAAATGTGTGTTCTCTTCAGAGACCACACATGGATCCACCAGTGTCATTGCATGTGTTCTCTTTTTACTAACAACAACCAAAGTCATTGCATGTGTGTTCTTTTCACAATCCACCTATGGATCCACGAGTGTCATTGAAATGTGTGTTCTTCTCATTAACCCCAGCTAGAGTCATTGCATGTGTGTTCTCTTTAGAGACCACACATGGATCCACCAGTGTCATTGCATGTGTGTTCTCTTTACTAACAACAACTAGAGTCATTTCATGACTATTCTTTTCACATACCACATATGGATCAACCAGTGTTATTGAAATGTGTGTTCTCTTTAGAGACCACACATGGATCCACTAGTGTCATTGCATGCGTGTTCTTTTTACTAACAACAACCAGAGTCAGTGCATGTGTGTTCTTTTCACAATCCACCTATCGATCCACCAGTGTCCTTGAAATGTGTGTTCTTCTCTTTAACCACAGCTAGAGTCATTGCATGTGTGTTCTCTTTAGAGACCACACATGGATCCACCAGTGTGATTGCATGTGTGTTCTTTTTACTAACAACAACTAGAGTCATTTCATGACTATTCTTTTCACGTACCACATATGGATCCACCAATGTCATTGAAATGAGTGTTCTCTTCAGAGACCACACATGGATCCACCAGTGTCATTGCATGTGTGTTCTTTTTACTAACAACAACTAGAGTCATTGCATGTGTGTTCTTTTCAGATACCACATATGGATCCACCAGTATCATTTAAATGTGTGTTCTTCTCATTAACCATAGCTAGAGTCATTACATGTGTGTTCTGTTCAGAGACCACACATCGATCCACCAGTGTCATTTCCTGTGTGTTCTTTTTACTAACAACAAGTGGAGTCATTGCATGTGTGTTCTTTTCACATACCAGATATGGATCCACCAGTGTCATTGAAATGTCTGTTCTCTTCAGAGACCACACATGGATCCACTAGTGTCATTGCATGTGTGCTCTTTTTACTAACAATAGCTAGATTCATTGCATTTGTGTTCTTCTCACAATCCAGCTATGGATCTAGCAGTGTCATTGCATGTGTGTTCTTTTTACTAACAACAACTGGAGTCATTTCATGACTATTCTTTTCACATACCACATATGGATCCACCAGTGTCATTGAAATGTGTGTTCTCTGTAGAGACCACACATGGATCCACCAGTGTCATTGCATGTGCGTTCTGTTTAGTAAAAACAACTAGAGTCATTAAATGTGTGTTCTTTTCACATACCACATATGGATCCACCTGTGTCATTGAAATGTGTGTTCTTCTCATGAACCATAGATAGATTCATTGCATGTGTGTTCTGTTCAGAAACCACACATGGATTCACCAGTGTCATTGCATGTGTGTTCTTTTTACTAACAACAACTAGAGTCATTTCATATGTGTTCTTTCCACAATCCACCTATGGTTCCACCAGTGTCATTGCATGTATGTTGTCTTCAGAGACTACACATGGATCCACCAGTCTCATTGCATGTGTGCTCTTTTTACTAACAACAACTAGAGTCATTGCATGTGTGTTCTTTTCACATACCACATATGGATCCACCAGTGTCATTGCATGTGTGTTCTTTTTACTAACAACAACCAGAGTTATTTCATGTGTGTTCTTTTCACAATCCACATATGGATCCACCAGTGTCATTGCATGTGTGTTCTTCTCATTAACCACAGCTAGAGTCATTGCATGCGTGTTCTCTTTAGAGACCACACATGGATCCACTAGTGTCATTGCATGTGTGTTCTTTTTACTAACAACAACTGGAGTCATTTCATGACTATTCTTTTCACATACCACATATGGATCCACCAGTGTCATTGAAATGTGTGTTCTCTTCAGAGACCACACATATGGATCCACTAGTGTGATTGCATGTGTGTTCTTTTTAATAACAACAACCAGAGTCATTGCATGTGTGTTCTTTTCACATACAACATATGGATCCACCAGTGTCATTGAAATGTGTGTTCTTCTCATTAACCACAGCTAGAGTCATTGCATGTGTGTTCTCTTCAGAGACCACACATGGATCCACCAGTGTCATTGCATGTGTGTTCTTTTTACTAACAACAACTGGAGTCATTGCATGTGTGTTCTTTTCACATACCACATATGGATCCACCACTGTCATTGAAATGTGTGTTCTCTTCAGAGACCACACATGGATCCACTAGTGTCATTGCATGTGTGCTCTTTTTACTAACAACAGCTAGAGTCATTGCATGTGTGTTCTTCTCACAATCCACCTATGGATCCACCAGTATCATTGCATGTGTGTTCTGTTTACTAACAACAACTGTAGTCATTTCATGACTATTCTTTTCACATACCACATATGGATCCACCAGTGTAATTGCATGTGTGTTCTATTTACTAACAACAACTAGAGTCATTCCATGTGTGTTCTTTTCACATACCACATATGGATCCACCTGTGTCATTGAAATGTGTGTTCTTATCATTAACCATAGCTAGAGTCATTGCATGTGTGTTCTCTTCAGAGACCACACATGGATTCACCAGTGTCATTGCATGTGTGTTCTTTTTACTAACAACAACTGGAGTCATTTCATATGTGTTCTTTTCACAATCCACCAGTGTCATTGCATGTGTGTTCTCTTAGAGATCACACATGGATCCACAGTGTCATTGCATGTGTGCTCTTTTTACTAACAACAACCAGAGTCATTGCATGTGTGTTCTTTTCACATACCACATATGGATCCACCAGTGTCATTGCATGTCTGTTATTTTTACTTACAACAACCAGAGTCATTTCATGTGTGTCCTTTTCAAAATCCACATATGGATTCACCAGTATCATTGCATGTGTGTTATTCTCATTAACCACAGCTAGAGTCATTGCATGTGTGTTCTCTTCAGAGACCACACATGGATCCACTAGTGTCATTGCATGTGTGTTCTTTTTACTAACAACAACTGGAGTCATTTCATGATTATTCTTTTCACATACCACAAATGGATCCACCAGTGTCATTGAAATGTGTGTTCTCTTCAGAGACCACACATGGATCCACCAGTGTCATTGCATGTGTGTTCTTTTTACTAACAACAACCAGAGTCATTGCATGTGTGTTCTTTTCACATACCACATATGGATCCACCAGTGTCATTGAAATGTGTGTTCTTCTCATTAACCACAGCTAGAGTCATTGCATGTGTGTTCTCTTCAGAGACCACACATGGATTCACCAGTGTCATTGCATGTGTGTTCTTTTTACTAACAACAACTAGAGTCATTTCATGTGTGTTCTTTTCACAATCCACCTATGGATCCACCAGTGTCATGGCATGTGTGTTCTCTTCAGAGACCAGACATGGATCCACCAGTGTCATTGCATGTGTGCTCTTTTTACTAACAACAACCAGAGTCATTGCATGTGTGTTCTTTTCACATACCACATATGGATCCACCAGTGTCATTGCATGTGTGTTCTTATTACTAACAACAACTGGAGTCATTTCATGACTATTCTTTTCACATACCACATATGGATGGACTAGTGTCATTGAAATGTGTGTTATCTTCAAAGACCACACATGGATCCACCAATGTCATTGCATGTGTGTTCTTTTTTGTGACAACAACTAGAGTCATTGCATGTTTGTTCTTTTCACATACCACATATGGATCCACCTGTGTCATTGAAATATGTGTTCTTCTGATTAACCACAGCTAGAGTCATTGCAGAGACCACACATGGATCCACCAATGTCATTGCATGTGTGTTCTTTTTACTAAGAACAACTGGAGTCATTGCATGTGTGTTCTTTTCACATACCACATATGGATCCGCAAGTGTCATTAAAATGTGTGTTCTCTTCAGAGACCACACATGGATCCACCAGTGTCATTGCATGTGTGTTCTATTTACTAACAACAACTAGAGTCATTGCATGTGTGTTCTTTTCACATACCACATATGGATCCACCTGTGTCATTGAAATGTGTGTTCTTATCATTAACCATAGCTAGAGTCATTGCATGTGTGTTCTTTTTACTAACAACAACTGGAGTCATTTCATATGTGTTCTTTTCACAATCCACTAGTGTCATTGCATGTGTGTTCTCTTCAGAGATCACACATTGATCCACAGTGTCATTGCATGTGTGCTCTTTTTACTAACAACAACCAGAGTCATTGCATGTGTGTTCTTTTCACATACCACATATGGATCCACCAGTGTCATTGCATGTGTGTTATTTTTACTAACAACAACCAGAGTCATTTCATGTGTGTCCTTTTCAAAATCCACATATGGATTCACCAGTATCATTGCATGTGTGTTATTCTCATTAACCACAGCTAGAGTCATTGCATGTGTGTTCTCTTTAGAGACCACACATGGATCCACTAGTGTCATTGCATGTGTGTTCTTTTTACTAACAACAACTGGAGTCATTTCATGATTATTCTTTGCACATACCACATATGGATCCACCAGTGTCATTGAAATGTGTGTTCTCTTCAGAGACCACACATGGATCCACCAGTGTCATTGCATGTGTGTTCTTTTTACTAACAACAACCAGAGTCATTGCATGTGTGTTCTTTTCACATACCACATATGGATCCACCAGTGTCATTGAAATGTGTGTTCTTCTCATTAACCACAGCTAGAGTCATTGCATGTGTGTTCTCTTCAGAGACCACACATGTATTCACCAGTGTCATTGCATGTGTGTTCTTTTTACAAACAACAACTAGAGTCATTTCATGTGTGTTCTTTTCACATTCCACCTATGGATCCACCAGTGTCATGGCATGTGTGTTCTCTTCAGAGACCAGACATGGATCCACCAGTGTCATTGCATGTGTGCTCTTTTTACTAACAACAACCAGAGTCATTGCATGTGTGTTCTTTTCACATACCACATATGGATCCACCAGTGTCATTGCATGTGTGTTCTTATTACTAACAACAACTGGAGTCATTTCATGACTATTCTTTTCACATACCACATATGGATGTACTAGTGTCATTGAAATGTGTGTTATCTTCAAAGACCACACATGGATCCACCGGTGTCATTGCATGTGTGTTCTTTTTTGTAACAACAACTAGAGTCATTGCATGTTTGTTCTTTTCACATACCACATATGGATTCACCTGTGTCATTGAAATGTGTGTTCTTCTGATTAACCACAGCTAGAGTCATTGCAGAGACCACACATGGATCCACCAATGTCATTGCATGTGTGTTCTTTTTACTAAGAACAACTGGAGTCATTTCATGTGTGTTCTTTTCACATACCACATATGGATCCGCAAGTGTCATTAAAATGTGTGTTCTCTTCAGAGACCACACATGGATCCACTAGTGTCATTGCATGTGTGCTCTATTTACTAATAAAAACCAGTGTCATTGCATGTGTGTTCTTCTCATTAACCACAACTAGAGTCATTGCATGTGTGTTCTCTTCAGATACCACACATGGATCCACCAGTGTAATTGCATGTGTGCTCTTTTTACTAACAACAACAGGAGTCATTTCATGACTATTCTTTTCACAAACCACATATGGATCCACCGGTGTCATTGAAATGTGTGCTCTCTTCAGAGACCACACATGGATCCACCAGTGTCATTGCATGTGTGTTCTTTTTGCTAACAACAACCAGAGTCATTGCATGTGTGTTCTTTTCACATACCACATATGGATCCACCTGTGTCATTGAAATGTGTGTTCTTCTCATTAACCACAGCTAGAGTCATTGCATGTGTGCTCTTTTTACTAACAACAACCAGATTCATTACATGTGTGTTATTTTCACATACCACATATGGATCCACCAGTGTCATTGCATGTGTGTTCTTTTTTACTAACAACAACTAGAGTCATTTCCTGACTATTCTTTTCACATAGGATCCACCAGTACCATTGAAATGTGTGTTCTCTTCAGAGACCACACATGGATCCACCAGTGTCATTGCATGTGTGTTCTTTTGACTAACAACAACTAGAGTCATTGCATGTGTGTTCTTTTAATATACCACATATGGATCCACCTGTGTCATTGAAATGTGTGTTCTTCTGATTAACCATAGCTAGAGTCATTGCACGTGTGTTCTATTCAGAGACCACACATGGATCCACTAGTGTCATTGCATGTGTGTTCTTTTTACTAACAACAACTGGAGTCATTGCATGCGTGTTCTTTTCACATACCACATATGGATCCACCAGTGTCATTGAAATGTGTGTTCTCTTTAGAGACAACACATGGATCCACCAGTGTCATTGCATGTGTGCTCTTTTTACTAACAACAACCAGAGTCATTGTTCTTCACATTAACCACAGCTAGAGTCATTGCATTTGTGTTATCTTCAGAGACCACACATGGATCCACCAGTGTAATTGCATGTGTTCTCTTTTTACTAACAACAACTAGAGTCATTTCATGACTATTATTTTCACATACCACTTATGGATCCACCAGTGGCATTGAAATGTGTGTTCTCTTCAAAGACCACACATGGATCCACCAATGTCATTGCATGTCTGTTCTTTTTACTAACAACAACCAGAGTCATTGCATGTGTGTTCTTTTCACAATCCACCTATGGATCCACCAGTGTCATTCGAATGTTGTTCTTCTCATTAACCACAGCTAGAGTCATTGCATGTGTGTTCTCTTTAGAGACCACACATGGATCCACCAATACCATTGCATGTGTGTTATTTTTAATAACAACAACAGGATTCATTGCATGTGTGTTATTTTCACATACCACATATGGATCCACCAGTGTCATTGAAATGTGTGTTTTCTTCAGAGACCACACATGGATCCACCAGTGTAATTGCATGTGTGCTCTTTTTACTAACAACAACTGGAGTCATTTCATGACTATTCTTTTCACATACCACATATGGATCCACTGGTGTCATTGAAATGTGTGTTCTCTTCAGAGACCACACATGGATCCACCAGTGTCATTGCATGTGTGCTCTTTTTACTAACAACAACCAAAGTCATTGCATGTGTGTTCTTTTCACAATCCACCTATGGATCCACCAGTGTCATTGAAATGTGTGTTCTTCTCATTAACCCTAGCTAGAGTCATTGCATGCGTGTTCTCTTCAGAGACCACACATGGATCCACCAGTGTCATTGCATGTGTGTTCTTTTCACTAACAACAACTATAGTCATTTCATGACTATTCTTTTCACATACCACATATGGATCAACCAGTGTTATTGAAATGTGTGTTCTCTTCAGAGACCACACATGGATCCACTAGTGTCATTGCATGCGTGTTCTTTTTACTAACAACAACCAGAGTCATTGCATGTGTGTTCTTTTCACAATCCACCTATGGATCCACCAGTGTCATTGAAATGTGTGTTCTTCTCTTTAACCACAGCTAGAGTCATTGCATGTGTGTTCTTTTTAGAGACCACACATGGATCCACCAGTGTCATTGCATGTGTGTTCTTTTTACTAACAACAACTGGAGTCATTTCATGACTATTCTTTTCACATACCACATATGGATCCACCAATGTCATTGAAATGAGTGTTCTCTTCAGAGACCACACATGGATCCACCAGTGTCATTGCATGTGTGTTCTTTTTACTAACAACAACTAGAGTCATTGCATGTGTGTTCTTTTCACATACCACATATGGATCCACCAGTGTCATTTAAATGTGTGTTCTTCTCATTAACCACAGCTAGAGTCATTACATGTGTGTTCTCATCAGAGACCACACATCGATCCACCAGTGTCATTTCCTGTGTGTTCTTTTTACTAACAACAAGTGGAGTCATTGCATGTGTGTTCTTTTCACATACCAGATATGGATCCACCAGTGTCATTGAAATGTCTGTTCTCTTCAGAGACCACACATGGATCCACTAGTGTCATTGCATGTGTGCTCTTTTTACTAACAACAGCTAGATTCATTGCATGTGTATTCTTCTCAATATCTAGCTATGGATCCAGCAGTGTCATTGCATGTGTGTTCTTTTTACTAACAACAATTGGAGTCATTTCATGACTATTCTTTTCACATACCACATATGGATCCACCAGTGTCATTGAAATGTCTGTTCTCTGTAGAGACCACACATGGATCCACCAGTCTCATTGCATGTGTGCTCTTTTTACTAAAAACAACTAGAGTCATTGCATGTGTGTTCTTTTCACATACCACATATGGATCCACCAGTGTCATGGCATGTGTGTTCTTTTTACTAACAACAACCAGAGTTATTTCATGTGTGTTCTTTTCACAGTCCACATATGGATCCACCAGTGTTATTGCATGTGTGTTCTTCTCATTAACCACAGCTAGAGTAATTGCATGCGTGTTCTCTTTAGAGACCACCCATGGATCCACCAGTGTCATTGCATGTGTGTTCTTTTTACTAACAACAACTGGAGTCATTTCATGACTATTCTTTTCACATACCACATATGGATCCACCAATATCATTGAAATGAGTGTTCTCTTCAGAGACCACACATGGATCCACCAGTATCATTGCATGTGTGTTCTTTTTACTAACAACAACTAGAGTCATTGTATGTGTGTTCTTTTCACATACCACATATGGATCCACCGGTGTCATCTAAATGTGTGTTCTTCTCATTAACCACAGCTAGAGTCATTGCATGTGTGTTCTGTTCAGAGACCACACATCGATCCACCAGTGTCATTTCCTGTGTGTTCTTTTTACTAACAACAAGTGGAGTCATTGCATGTGCGTTCTTTTTGCATACCAGATATGGATCCACCAGTGTCATTGAAATGTCTGTTCTCTTCAGAGACCACACATGGATCCACTAGTGTCTTTGCATGTGTGCTCTTTTTACTAACAGCAGCTAGATTCATTGCATGTGTGTTCTTCTCACAATCCAGCTATGGATCCAGCAGTGTCATTGCATGTGTGTTCTTTTTACTAACAACAATTGGAGTCATTTCATGACTATTCTTTTCAGATACCACATATGGATCCACCAGTGTCATTGAAATGTGTGTTCTCTGTAGAGACCACACATGGATCCACCAGTGTCATTGCATGTGTGTTCTGTTTACTAAAAACAACTAGAGTCATTGCATGTGTGTTCTTTTCACATACCACATATGGATCCACCTGTGTCATTGAAATGTGTGTTCTTCTCATTAACCATAGCTAGATTCATTGCATATGTGTTCTGTTCAGAAATCACACATGGATTCACCAGTGTCATTGCATATGTGTTCTTTTTACTAACAACAACTAGAGTCATTTCATATGTGTTCTTTCCACAATCCACCTATGGATCCACCAGTGTCATTGCATGTATGTTCTCTTCAGAGACTACACATGGATCCACCAGTCTCATTGCATATGTGCTCTTTTTACTAACAACAACTAGAGTCATTGCATGTGTGTTCTTTTCACATACGACATATGGATCCACCAGTGTCATTGCATGTGTGTTCTTTTTACTAACAACAACCCGAGTTATTTCATGTGTGTTCTTTTCAAAATCCACATATGGATCCACCAGTGTCATTGCATGTGTGTTCTTCTCATTAACCACAGCTAGAGTCATTGCATGCGTGTTCTCTTTAGATACCACACATGGATCCACCAGAGTCATTGCATGTGTGTTCTTTTTGCTAACAACAACTGGAGTCATTTCATGACTATTCTTTTCACATACCACATATGGATCCACGAGTGTCATTGAAATGTGTGTTCTCTTCAGAGACCACACACATGGATCCACTAGTGTGATTGCATGTGTGTTCTTTTTAATAACAACAACCAGAGTCATTGCATGTGTGTTCTTTTCACATACCACATATGGATCCACCAGTGTCATTGAAATGTGTGTTCTTCTCATTAACCACAACTAGAGTCATTGCATGTTTGTTCTCTTCAGAGACCACACATGGATCCACAGTGTCATTGCATGTGTGTTTTTTTACTAACAACAACTGGAGTCATTGCATGTGTGTTCTTTTCACATACCACATATGGATCCACCAGTGTCATTGAAATGTGTGTTCTCTTCAGAGACCACACATGGATCCACTAGTGTCATTGCATGTGTGCTCTTTTTATTAACAACAGCCAGAGTCATAGCATGTGTGTTCTTCTCACAATCCACCTATGGATCCATCAGTATCATTGCATGTGTGTTCTGTTTACTACCAACAACTGTAGACATTTCATGACTATTCTTTTCACATACCACATATGGATCCACCGGTGTCATTGAAATGTATGTTCTCTTTAGAGACCACACATGGATCCACCAGTGTCATTGCATGTGTGTTCTATTTACTAACAACAAGTAGAGTCATTGCATGTGTGTTCTTTTCACATACCACATATGGATCCACCTGTGTCATTGAAATGTGTGTTCTTCTCATTAACCATAGCTAGAGTCATTGCATGTGTGTTCTCTTCAGAGACCACACATAGATCCACCAGTGTCATTGCATATGTGTTCTTTTTACTAACAACAACTGGAGTCATTGCATGTGTGTTGTTTTCACATACCACATATGGATCCCCAGTGTCATTGAAATGTGTGTTCTCTTCAGAGACCACACATGGATCCACCAGTGTCATTGCGTGTGTACTCTTTTTACTAACAACAACCAGTGTCATTGAGTCATTGCATGTGTGTTCTCTTCAGAGACCACACATGGATCCACCAATGTCATTGCATGTGTGCTCTTTTTAATAACAACAACTGGAATCATTTCATGACTATTCTTTTCACATACCACATATGGATCCACCAGTGTCATTGAAATGTCTGTTCTCTTTAGAGACCACACATGGATCCACTAGTGTCATTGCATGTGTGTTCTTTTTACTAACAACAACTAGAGTCATTTTATGTGTGTTCTTTTCACATACCACATATGGATCCACCTGTGTCATTGAAATGTGTGTTCTTCTCATTAACCACAGCTAGAGTCATTGCATGTGTGTTCTCTTCAGAGACCACACATGGGTCCACCAGTTTCATTGCATGTGTGTTCTTTTTACTAACAACAACTGGAGTCATTGCATGCGTGTTCTTTTCACATACCACATATGGATCCACCAGTGTCATTGAAATGTGTGTTCTCTTCAGAGACCACACATGGATCCACCAGTGTCATTGCATATGTGATCTCTTTACTAACAACATCTAGTGTCATTGCATGTGTGTTCTTCACATTAACCATAGCTAGAGTCATTGCATGTGTGTTCTCTTTAGAGACCACACATGGATCCACCAGTGTCATTGCATGTGTGTTCTTTTTACAAACAATAACTGGAGTCATTGCATGTGTGTTCTTTTCACATACCACATATGGATCCACCAGTGTCATTGAAATGTGTGTTCTCTTTAGAGACCACACATGGATCCACCAGTGTCATTGCATATGCTCTTTTAACTAACAACAACTAGTGTCATTGCATGTGTGTTCTTCTCATTAACCATAGCTAGAGTCATTGCATGTGTGTTCTCTTTAGAGACCACACATGGATCCACCAGTGTCATTGCATGTGTGCTCTTTTTACTAACAATAACTAGAGGCATTGCATGTGTGTTCTTTTCACATACCACATATGGATCCACCAGTGTCATTGCATGTGTGTTATTCTTACTAACAACAACTGGATTCATTTCATGACTATTCTTTTCACATACCACATATGGATCCACCAGTTTCATTGAAATGTGTGTTCTCTTTAGAGACCACACATGGATCCACTAGTGTCATTGCATGTGTGATCTTTTTACTAACAACAACTAGATTCATTGCATTTGAGTTATTTTCATATACCACATATGGATCCACCAGTGTCATTGCATGTGTGTTCTTTTTACTAACAACAACCAGAGTCATTTCACGTGTGTTCTTTTCACAATCCACATATGGATCCACCAGTGTCATTGCATGTGTGTTCTTCTCATTAACCACAGCTAGAGTCATTGCATGTGTGTTCTCTTCAGAGACCACACATGGATCCACCAGTGTCATTGCATGTGTGTTCTCTTTACTAACAACAACTGGAGTCATTTCATGACTATTCTTTTCACAAACCACATATGGATCCACCAGTGTCATTGAAATGTGTGTTCTCTTTAGAGACCACACATGGATCCACTAGTGTCATTGCATGTGTGTTATTTTTACTAACAACAACTAGAGTCATTGCATGTGTGTTCTTTTCACATACCACATATGGATCCACCAGTGTCATTGAAATGTGTATTCTTCTCATTAACCATAGCTAGAGTCATTGCATGTGTGTTCTCTTCAGAGACCACACATGGACCCACCAGTGTCATTGCTTGTGTGTTCCTTTTACTAACAACAACTGGAGTCATTGCATGTGTGTTCTTTTCACATACCACATATGGATCTACCAGTGTCATTGAAATGTGTGTTCTCTTTAGAGACCACACATGGATCCACCAGTGTCATTGCGTGTGTGCTCTTTTTACTAAGAACAACCAGTGCCATTGCATGTGTGTTCTTCTCATTAACGATAGCTAGAGTCATTGCATGTGTGTTCTCTTTAGAGACCACACATGGATCCACCGGTGTCATTGCATGTGTGCTCTTTTCACTAACAACAACTGGAATCATTTCATGACTATTGTTTTCACATACCACATATGGATCCACCAGTGTCATTGAAATGTCTGTTCTCTTTAGAGACCACACATGGATCCACTAGTGTCATTGCATGTGTGTTCTTTTTACTAACAACAACCAGAGTCATTTTATGTGTGTTCTTTTCACATACCACATATGGATCCACCTGTGTCATTGAAATGTGTGTTCATCTCATTAACCACAGCTAGAGTCATTGCATGTGTGTTTTCTTTAGAGACCACACATGGGTCCACTAGTGTCATTGCATGTGTGTTCTTTTTACTAACAACAACTGGAGTCATTGAATGCGTGTTCTTTTCAAATACCACATATGGATCCACCAGTGTCATTGAAATGTGTGTTCTCTTCAGAGACCAGACATGGATCCACCAGTGTCATTGCATATGTGCTCTTTTTACTAACAACATCTAGTGTCATTGCATGTGTGTTCTTCACATTAGCCATAGCTAGAGTCATTGCATGTGTGTTCTCTTTAGAGACCACACGTGGATCAACCAGTGTCATTGCATGTGTGTTCTTTTTACAAACAATAACTGGAGTCATTGCATGTGTGTTCTTTTCACATAGCACATATGGATCCACTAGTTTCATTGAAATGTGTGTTCTCTTTAGAGACCACACATGGATCCACCAGTGTCATTGCATGTGTGCTCTTTTTACTAACAACAACTAGAGTCATTGCATGTTTGTTCTTTTCACATACCACATATGGATCCACCTGTGTCATTGAAATGTGTGTTCTTCTGATTAACCACAGCTAGAGTCATTGCAGAGACCACACATGGATCCACCGGTGTCATTGCATGTGTGTTCTTTTTAGTAACAACAACTAGAGTCATTGCATGTTTGTTCTTTTCACATACCACATATGGATCCACCTGTGTCATTGAAATGTGTGTTCTTCTGATTAACCACAGCTAGAGTCATTGCAGAGACCACACATGGATCCACTAATGTCATTGCATGTGTGTTCTTTTTACTAAGAACAACTGGAGTCATTGCATGTGTGTTCTTTTCACATACCACATATGGATCCACAAGTGTCATTAAAATGTGTGTTCTCTTTAGAGACCAAACATGGATCCACTAGTGTCATTGCATGTGTGCTCTATTTACTAATAAAAACCAGCGTCATTGCATGTGTGTTCTTCTCATTAACCACAACTAGAGTCATTGCATGTGTGTTCTCTTCAGATACCACACATGGATCCACCAGTGTAATTGCATGTGTGCTCTTTTTACTAACAACAACAGGAGTCATTTCATGACTATTCTTTTCACAAACAACATATGGATCCACCAGTGTCATTGAAATGTGTGCTCTCTTCAGAGACCACACATGGATCCACCAGTGTCATTGCATGTGTGTTCTTTTTACTAATAACAACCAGAGTCATTGCATGTGTGTTCTTTTCACATACCACATATGGATCCACCTGTGTCATTGAAATGTGTGTTCTTCTCATTAACCACAGCTAGAGTCATTGCATGTGTGTTCTCTTCAGAGACCACACATGGATCCACCAGTGTCATTGCATGTGTGTTCTTTTTACAAACAATAACTGGAGTCATTGCATGTGTGTTCTTTTCACATAGCACATATGGATCCACTAGTTTCATTGAAATGTGTGTTCTCTTTAGAGACCACACATGGATCAACCAGTGTCATTGCATGTGTGCTCTTTTAACTAACAACAACTAATGTCATTGCATGTGTGTTCTTCTCATTAACCACAGCTAGAGTCATTGCATGTGTGTTCTCTTCAGAGACCACACATGGATCCACCAGTGTCATTGCATGTGTCCTCTTTTTACTAACAATAACCAAAGGCATTGCATGTGTGTTATTTTCACATACCACATATGGATCCACCAGTGTCATTGCATGTGTGTTATTTTTACTAACAACAACTAGAGTCATTTCATGACTATTCTTTTCACATACCACATATGGATCCACCAGCTTCATTGAAATGTGTGTTCTCTTTAGAGACCACACATGGATCCACTAGTGTCATTGCATGTGTGTTCTTTTTACTAACAACAACTAGATTCATTGCATGTGTGTTCTTTTCACATACCACATATGGATCCACCTGTGTCATTGAAAAGTGTGTTCTTCTCATTAACCACAGCTAGAGTCATTGCATGTGTGTTCTCCTTAGAGACCACACATGGATCCACCAGTGTCATTGCATGTGTGTTCTTTTTACTAACAACAACTGGAGTCATTGCATGTGTGTTCTTTTCACATACCTCATATGGATCCACCAGTGCCATTGAAATGTGTGTTCTCTTTAGAGACCACACATGGATCCACCAGTGTCATTGCATGTGTGCTCTTTTTACTAACAACAACCAGTGTCATTGCATGTGTGTTCTTCTCATTAACCACAACTAGAGTCATTACATGTGTGTTCTCTTCAGAGACCATACATGGATCCACCAGTGTCATTGCATGTGTGCTCTTTTTACTAACAACAACCAGAGTCATTTCATGACTATTATTTTCACATACCACATATGGATCCACCAGTGTCATTGAAATGTGTGTTCTCTTCAGAGACCACACATGGATCCACTAGTGTTATTGCATGTGTGTTATTTTTACTAACAACAACTGGAGTCAATGCATGTGTGTTCTTTTCACATAGAACATATGGACCCACCAGTGTCATTGAAATGTGTGTTTGCTTCACAGACCACACATGGATCCACAAGTGTCATTCCATGTGTGTTCTTTTTACTAACAACAACCAGAGTCATTGCATGTGTGTTCTTTTCAAATACCACATATGGATCCACCAGTGTCATTGCATGTGTGTTCTTTTTACTAACAATAACCAGAGTCATTTCAAGTGTGTTCTTTTCACAATCCACATATGAATCCACCTGTGTCATTGAAATGTGTGTTCTTCTCATTAACCACAGCTAGAGTCATTGCATGTGTGTTCTCTTCAGAGACCACACATGGGTCCACTAGTGTCATTGCATGTGTGTTCTTTTTACTAACAACAACTGGAGTCATTGCATGCGTGTTCTTTTCACATACCACATATGGATCCACTAGTGTCATTGAAATGTGTGTTCTCTTCAGAGACCACACATGGATCCACCAGTGTCATTGCATGTGTGTTATTTCTACTAACAACAACCAGAGTCATTGCATGTGTATTCTTTTCACATACCACATATGGATCCACCTGTGTCATTGAAATGTGTGTTCTTCTCATTAACCACATCTAGAGTCATTGCATGTGTGTTCTCCTTAGAGACCACACATGGATCCACCAGTGTCATTGCATGTGTGTTCTTTTTACTAACAACAACTGGAGTCATTGCATGTGTGTTATTTTCACACACCACATATGGATCCACTAGTGTCATTGAAATGTGTGTTCTCTTCACAGACCACACATGGATCCACTAGTGTCATTGCATGTGTGTTCTTTTTACTAACAACAACCAGAGTCATTGCATGTGTGTTCTTTTCACATACCACATATGGATCCACCTGTGTCATTGCATGTGTGTTCTTTTTACTAACAAGAACCAGAGTCATTTCATGTGTGTTCTTCTCACAATCCACATATGGATCCACCTGTGTCATTGAAATGTTTGTTCTTGTCATTAACCACAGCTAGAGTCATTGCATGTGTGTTCTCTTTAGAGACCACACATGGGTCCACCAGTGTCGTTGCATGTGTGTTCATTCTACTAACAACAATTGGAGTCATTGCATGCGTGTTCTTTTCACATACCACATATGGATCCACCAGTGTCATTGAAATGTGTGTTCTCTTCAGAGACCACACATGGATCCACCAGTGTCATTGCACCTATGCTCTTTTTACTAACAACAACTAATGTCATTGCATGTGTGTTCTTCTCATTAACCATAGCTAGAGTGATTGCATGTGTGTTCTCTTTAGAGACCACACATGGATCCACTAGTGTCATTGCATGTGTGTTCTTTTTACTAACAATAACTAGAGTCATTGTATGTGTGTTCTTTTCACATACCACATATGGATCCACTAGTGTCATTGAAATGTGTGTTCTGTTTAGAGACCACACATGGATCCACCAGTGTCATTGCATGTGTGCTCTTTTAACTCACAACAACCAGTGTCATTGCATGTGTGTTCTTCTCATTAACCACAGCTAGAGTCATTGCATGTGTGTTCTCTTCAGAGACCACACATGGATCCACCAGTGTCATTGCATGTGTGCTCTTTTTACTAACAATAACCAGAGGCATTGCATGCGTGTTCTTTTCACATACCACATATGGATCCACCTGTGTCATTGCATGTGTGTTCTTTTTACTAACAACAACCAGAGTTATTTCATGACTATTCTTTTCACATACCACATATGGATCCACCGGTGTCATTGAAATGTTTGTTCTCTTCAGAGACCCACTACTAGGAAACAACCTATCTGTGGCGCATGAAAAGGGGACTTCTATGGCGCATATCTTTGTCGCCACTGTTACCTCGCCACTGATAACTACTTCCTGTGGCGCATATGGATATGCGCCACCAAAGTTCCAGACTTCTGTGGCGCATTCCTTCATATGTGCCACAGGAAGAACTTCTGTGGCGCATTTACGTGTATGCGCCACAGATATGCCATGCGCCACTAACTATATAATTATATGCTCCACTGATTATGTAACATGTATTCGAAGTAAAATACTTTCCTGGTGTATAATCAGGTATTTATACAGGATTTATCCAGATGAGTATAAAATACATTGCACAAGTAGTAGATGCATGAAAACCGACATATATATAATACAAACACTTAGAGCCCGATTGAGATACATATATAGTGTCAAGTGCCAAATTTTTACACAAGCGCCGAATACAAAGTTCATATCATCTCACATTACAAATATGAAGTGGCCACCGCCGCCTACACTAGGATCAAATAGAATACAACTGTGATAATGGTGAGCAAGAGCATTAGCCAGACCAATATCTTCATCCGGTTCTTCTTCCACAAGTGGTTCCTCCACTTGGCTATCGCCTCCTCTCTAGTCGCGTATCCTTTGTAGATGTTGCCGCTGAACTTGTTCACTTGTTTGTCGCAATCCTCCCACTCCTCGTAGACTCCTGGAACCCTACCCATGTACACCACATACCACCTCGTCGCCATATCTATAGACGACAAGGCATATTAGTAAAAATACAACGAAAAGAATGAATAATGGGTTCACATCCATATATATATATATGTTCATAGAATATAAAACAAAGGATCGATAAACCTAAAAGTTAGATCATCATAGAAGCAATAAGTTCAACGACAGCACGACCACAAGGTAGTTTAAGTCTAACAACAATGACCATTTCGACCACGAGATAGTAAAGTTTATGACACACACACACTAATACAGCAGGCGTCCATCAAGAATATACACACACTGGATCATGCTAGAGGCACACATCGATCACGATGAAGACTTCCTCTTCTGGCACGGCTTCAGGAATGGTAGATAGCCCTCTTTCGTCATCCACGTCCTTGTCTCACCCTGCTTACAGAGGCGTTCTTCGATCTCCCTCTTACTCAACCCTCTGGCTTGTTGTAGGGCACCGCCCCTTGTGTTGACATCTTCAATGATGATTTGCGACAACTTCATCTGAATGCGATGGAAGTCTTCTCTAAGATCAGCATCGTCGATTTTCGCCAAAGTTTCGGCCCATCCTCGGAGACTAGATGGTAGCGTTAGGTTATGGCAATCCCGAACATAGCCTTTAAGGTGATGGAGGACGTAGAAGGCCTTCTTTGCACCAGCAGTCGACTGCTTGACGCAGGGGAAGTCGAGCACGTGCTTGAACACGTGTTTGCCATCCTTGATACATTCCCCCTATCTACGAAGGTGCATCCCTTCTTGGTGTAGCCCTCGAGAGCCTCATTGAGAACACCCCTTATTCTAGTGTAGTCTTTCTTCTTCGTCAAACTCCCCGAGTCGAAATACGTGGCTAGCAAATACCTCGGGGCAAGGACGATGAGCGTGTAGTATTTGTCTCTGCGCAACACAATTGGAACGGAATGTTGGAAAAAGAGCAAAGGAAAGAAATCTATAAGAAATGCATAAGTTACGGTGACGATGAGCGAGTGTGTGTACTTACTCGGGAAAGAAAGGCAAAAGAAGTGTGCCCTTCCTCTTGTTGTCCACCATGAACTTCTCGAGGTACGCCGTCGCCTTGGTCCGTGTCTCTGATCCTTCAACCAACTGGCTGTCCCGCATGTAGTAGGGATCCACTATCGCGATTTCCGGGGTACTTTCTCTCTTGATCGTGAGCGCCAGATTGAGCCTGTATAGGTGGACCAAGTTATAGTCCAGCCATTTCGTGAGAAACAGCTTGAATATGTCCTCGAACGCTATGAAGAATATATCCGCGGGGGGTTCATCGACGAAGCCCACGTCCAATGGCACCTTGGCCGTGAAAATCGGGTAATTTGGACCGTCCTCTTTAAGAAGGAGGGCCTCTAGTGTCTTGACACCCTCGTGCAAAGTTAACATGGCTCCAACCGCAATGTGGATCATATCCGGAGTCAATCTCGGATCACCAGCTACATGCACTCGGGGCAAGCCAAATTGTGTGGATGGTACGACGACGGCATCCTGACCCCGGATCCTCTTCGGAAGAGGCTGGCTCGCACCCTTCTTATTATTATTACCTCTCTTCCTGTAGTGCTTTTTCTTCACAATAGTGTCAGCCACTGCCATCTGCTCATCAGTCGCCTTTTGGAGTGTGCTGGGGCTGAAAACCAATCCCGGTTTCTCTTGTGGTGGATCGGCGGCCGGAGGCGTCTCTTGAGAAAGACCATGGAAGACCAGGCGCTGCGTGCATGTATTGGGCCGATCAGCTTGATGGTCGTCGCGAGCTGCGAAGGGTTCTTCATCCACAGAAGGCATATACAATCCTTTGGCAGCGTCGGTGTTGATGAAGTCATCAACGTTGACCAATTCATCATCATCTTCATGGGTGCCATCATGTGGTGGTGGTAGCGGGGGCGACGGCGGTTGCGGCACAACGTCTTTGCCATGTGGCAGTGCACACGCTGCCAAGAGTTGATGGTGACGGCTGGTGGTGGCGACAACGACGGCTACTGGCTTCCGAGGTGGTGGCCGGGCGATGATCGGTCGAGAGGTGGCACCGGTGCTCCCCCCGCAAGACGAATCTGGGTCTTCGGCCATGTCAAGGGCCAGTTGTAGCATTCCCCAAGGGTCTTGTGTTCGTCGGCTCCCTGAGGTTGAATGGGGGGTCCATGCCGTCGCACCCTGGCAACACCCAAGCCAACCTGACCTTCATCACGTCATCATCCATTGGATTGTTGTGCATCGTGCGGCTCGCCGGTTGTATAAGAGGGCCCTTGGCAACATCCTTCAACTCACCACCGACATCTTTAAGCAGGAGTACGCAAGAAGTGTCCTGAGGTAAAAACATGTTGTTGGGCGTCATGAGATGGCAACAGTCATGCATCAAAGGAATAAAGGAGATGACGTGCACTAACTAATTAGTTACCTTGGTGATGGCGTGGATCTCGGCTAATGTAGAGACACGGCGGATGCCGGCGGCCGGCCTATCATCATCTGCAATCTCCCGCTCAGGTGCCTCATGAAGCACCGCCGCCGTCGGCTGCGCCTTATTGGTATCTTTGGCGGGAGGGGGCGTCGGTGTGACCAAAACAAGGGGTTGCGTCCTGACGTTGACGGCCGGCGAGGTCACCAGGTCCGGCGACACAGTAACATTGATGCCCAAGTTGCTGCCGCTTAAGCTGGGAAGATGTATCGGCCCCTGTCGACCTCCCGCATTCCAAGCAGTAAGCCCTTCGAAAAACTCAGGGGGGATCATCGAGCGGAGATTCTCTTCCACTAACTTGTCCACTGTTTTCTGGTCCACCGCCTTCTCCTCCAGTGTCTGCACCTTCATCTTCAGCTCTGCAACAGCGGCTTTATCCTGGTTCTTCCTGTCCCTTCTTTTCCTGGCGTCCTCTTTGTACAACTCCTTGAACTTCATGCTCGTACCGAAGCCGGACACACGGCCAGCTAAGGACGACGGCAACCCCTTGTCCCTCTTCTTGTAAGCATTGGTCGCCCTGTTGAAAACCGTGTCCCACGGCTCCGTCGAATCCTCGGACGACTCTGTGGTAGTACCGTTCAGTTCCTCCTCCTGCAGAGACAAGGAAAGGTGAACCCATTTAGATTCTTGGCTTCATTATCTTAATTAGAACGCAATAGACTTGAGATCGGCGATAAATTCCTTACCAGATTCTTCTCGAATTCCTTCACCTCGGGATCATCGGTGATAAACTCCCCTGTTTCCTTGTCCAGGTAGTAGCGGGCCTGAACAAATTGCCTAAGTTGCAAGTCTATGATTTTAAGCCAAGGGTTGTCTTTACCAAGGCGTTCAAGCTCGGCATCCTCCTTGTCCCAAATGGCCTGTTTCCCCCTGTAACCGCCGCTTCCAAGGTGGTGGTTACCTATGTTCTGTTCCCGCATACTCCTTCCCCATTGAGTCAATTTTATAGCGTCAGCGGTAGCTATATCCGCCTTGAATATCCTAAACTCCTCTTCGTCGAGCATCGAATTTTTCTTACTAATAACCTCCCAGCTTTCACCTTTGTCAATGATATTCTTCACCCAGGTTTTCCAGCTGCTCAAGGCGTTGCTCATCTTCGTGAGGGCTAGTCTGTTCACCGGGTTCTTATTTCTCTCGAGGTTTCTAAACTGCTCTGGGAATCGGTATCGCTTGTGAAGCTTCTTAAGGAGGTTATCGACCAAAGCTGCATGGTCAGCATGTCTGATGTACTTCGTGTTGATCGACATGCTTTCCCGGACGATGCACCCGAGTTGCAGGCCGTACCCTTTAGCAATCGCCTCTGGTGCAATGGGTTGGCCACTTTCTGTGACCTCAGTGAACTCATCACAGACAGTGGCGAGCACTGGCACCTTCCGCTCCTTCTGTTCCTTCTTCTTCTTCTTCTGAGAAGCGGCCGGGTTACCGCTACCGCCAGCCGTCCTCTCGCCGCCATCGGTGCGGGCGCTGCCATTGGTGGTGTCATCCTCTTCGTCGCCGCCTTCACTAGTTCCAACGTAGTCGTCTTCGTCCCCCTCGTAATCAGGATCTCCGCCCTCATTGGCCCCAGCAGCTCTGGCGACGGTCGCCTCCTCCTCTGGTGGTGGTGTCATCCTCATCGCCTCCTCCTCCTCCTCCTGTTGGGACCCCTGCCAGAATGACTGGTTGGCCTGTCTAGCTTGTTCTTCAATGCTGATCATTTGCTTAGAAGGGCCAGACTCCTTGTTGCTCGACATGTTTGCACTACTCTATTAAAAAGAGGCAAAATGTTAGCACAAATCTCGGCCGAAAAATTCGGCATGACCTTTGCTAATTTTTTGACCTAGGAGTGCCCATTTCTCAACCGAAACGGAAGTGAATCGACACTTCGGGAGAAATGGGTAACTCAAATGAAATCCCTGCAACATTCACACACAAGAAAATAGCCCCATCCACAGCCCCATTCACAGCCCCCATCCACAGCCCCATCGAATCAAATAGCACCATATAGTACCAAATAATCCCACCATATAATCCCAGCACCATATAGTACCAAATAATCCCAGCACCATATAGTACCAAATAATCCCAGCACCATATATACCAATAGTACCAAATAATTGATGCTATAGGGAAATTTCAGCCAAACCTGAAGCATACAGAACATAATAAGCTTCTTATGTTGCACCTGGTATTAGCAGAACCAATACCAAGAGTGGTGACAGCAGAATACGAGGATAAGCTTGGTAATTAACTTGAGAAAACTTCATGCAAATATATTGCTTCTCAGATAATAAGACTATAAACAACAGAAATCTCAAAGATGATTATTTATGGACACATGCTTCCAATTGCTGAAACTGAAATCTTGTATAAGTTACTAACGAAAAGGTCAGTATTCTTCTTTAAAGCTAATACTTAATATTACATGAGCAGAAAGATGCATGAATGGCCCAGAGCTAATATATTAAGTACCTATGTATAATTATGCCAAGTGGATCTGATCAAGTGTATAATTAATTGGCTAGTTAATTTTGATGTTGTCTAGATGCATATGTGTAGTATCTACTTGGAATCTGTCCTTGCGAAGTAACTTGCGCAACAATACCCACTCTAGTTTAGTATCTAGATGCATATGTGTAGTATCCTCCTCAGTGATGCTGGCACGCACACACTGGTGAGGGTTGCGATATGCTACTGATAGTATATATGTGCTAACAATCTGTCATCCTCAGTGTGTGTCTGCTGTGGACTGAGGGAAAGCAAGGTGAAGGCCTGTTTTTGTATATCTTCATTTCCTTCTGTTAAAGATGCTACTAGTGAAAGGTGAGTTCCTTGCGATAAGTAAGGACTGCACTTTGCATCTTCCATTTTGGCAGCTGCATCATTTTCCATGATTTTATACAGGCCAGCGCCATGATCAATCTTTCCGTATCTGTGCTCCTCTAGGCCCTAGATCTAGGATGATAAATAGATTAAATGTGGATTGGGTCGCCGCGGTTGTAAGGTGCGTGACGCATTGTACGTTCCATATAGGTGGAAAAACACAGACCTCTGTGTTCATAAAAAAATGGATGGTGACATATGGTGGCTGCGTCTTGGTTGCCTGTTATCGCTGTCAGCCTGTCACCTTCTCAGTATCTTGGCATCCTTCAATGAGAAAAAGATAGGACGTACAAGCACCGGATATATGCCGGCCTCTCAGAAATAAAGAAAACTTGAGGCTGATAACTACTGAATTATTTCCCAGTTATCTAGATCCTGCAGGCTGACCATTGCTGACAAAGATATATAGCCGTAAAGATAATATTAATAAATCGAAGAAATGTCAAGACTCGACCAAGGCCACCAAGGTTAGTTGCATCATTTGGTGGGGAGAGATAGTAAGATGCTCCCTACCAAGTAAGCAAAAGGAACGGGATAAGGGTAGCTGCTATAGTGCCAATGTTGTTAGGTGTGATTTCATCATTCTTAATACTCCCAGTGCCACCAAACAACTGAAAAGGGGTTCCTGTTCATGCGATTTAAAATCAATCGTGTTCAGTTTACAGAAATATCTTTTACTGTAATCTGCATCCTTAAAAAGCTTCAGTTTTACTTTGTCAAAGCAAAATCTTACCTCTATGCACGCTTGTCGGTACCAAACCCACGTTCATGTTGTTTTAAAGGCAGAGAACCGATGATGATCTATACTAGATGGTGGTGCGAACCAATGCAAGTTGATAAATGATGATACATGGCGTGAACTCAACCGATGCTTCTTCTCATGCATCCTCTGTCAGAGGGAGGGTGGGGGTGGGGGGACGAACCGTGCGCGCTGCTGCTGCAGTGGTCGACGACTACGAGGGTGGCGAGCTACGGTGCGGCGGCTCCTCCTCCACTGGTTCGCCAGGCGGGCGCGGCGGCTCCTCCTCCACTAGTTCGTCGGGCGGCTCCTCCTCCACTAGTTCGCCGGGCGGGCGCGGCGGCTCCTCCTCCACTAGTTCGTCAGGCGGCTCCTCCTCCACTGGTTCACCGGGCGACGCGGCGGTGGCTAGGGCGGTGGCGGCTCCGGCAGCAGCGGCGGTGGCTAGGGCGGTGTCGATCTAGGGCTAGCGCGCGGCAGTGTGACTAAGAATGGGGAGAAGGGGAAGCAGACCGAACCGTTTATTTCGCTAAGTCCTGAGGTTCTGTGGCGCATTTCGGCCATATGCGCCACAGAAGTTGGAACTTCTGTGGCGCATACTGCCGAAATGCGCCACAGAACCTGTGGACTTAGTACAAAATGCGGCGCGCGTGGTAGTATGACAAGATCACACACTTGCCTTAGTGGTCTCTGCTGCTTGCTTGTGCAATTCTACACCTGAGGCAGCCAGGTTCGAATCCTGGCTGTCTCAGACTTTTTTTCCTTTTTAAAAAAATATTTTATTTATTCAAAAAATCAAGAACCTATACACACATATGCATATTTATTCAAAAAAAGCAAGAACATATACACATGCATACTTATCAAAAAAAACGTCCTGAATCATATATATGTGTGTGCTTGTCACACATAAATGTGAATTTGTCAAATATCACATTATATGTTTTTGTCTCTAACTAATACCCCCACACTAACAATATCACATTATACCCACACGAATTAATACACCAAAAAGTCACACAATTGCTACTGTCTCTTCACAATCTTCTTGCCCTTTTTCGTCGCGGTTGAATACTTTAGCCCGTGCACTTTGAGATTTCTTATTGTGAATGGACAACCTTTAGTAGGCAGTGTGGTCTTCCTTCTTACTTTAGTAGTAGTAGGCATGTCGAAGTACTTGTCAAATTCCTCTTCGATCTTCGAGTCACCGTTTTTGTCGAAGTTTTTCTCGTTGGTGGCTCCTTCCATTCCGATGATGCTCCTCTTGCCCCTCCTAACTACAACACGGTTGGGCTTTGACGGGTCGGTAATAAAAAAGCATTGATCAACTTGGCTAGCGAGTACCCAAGGCTCATTTTTTGCGGAGGCGTTCTTTGTTGATTTGGCATCTGGTATAACCATTGTGGTGAAATAGCGGCCTTCTTTTTCCACGTTCTTGGCCCATCTAACACGGAACATCGGTACGATCTCTCCACAGTAGTCGAGCTCCCATATCTCCTCGATCCTTCCGTAGAATCTTTCCATCACAGTAGTCTCGTCATCAGCAAAGGATAACATAGTTACTCCTGAGTTTTGATATTCACTATTCTTGTCCTTTTCCTCGGTGTAGAATCTGTAACCGTTTATGTCGTATGACTGATAGGTCCTTAGGTTGTGCTCTGGGCCCTATGACAAGGAGAATATGAGTTTTTGATCTTCCGTAGAAGGCGTCTGTGGGGGATTGTCCAATTGCCTTTTCTTGAACCAACCCATGAAGCTGGAGTTGTGCTCTCTGGTTACGTCTTCCTTCTTCCTCGTCCGGTCCTGGTCGACGTACTCCTGCTCGATTAAGCTTCTGTGATCTTCGACCCAAGGGCCGACCACTTCAATGTGTTGTAGCGCGACTCGGTGTGCCCTTTCAAAATCAGTGCGTCGACCATCACTGCCGACATGTAGTGAGCGGCAGCCCTCACGGTGACCATATCCACCGAGCCTGCCGAGGTGCTTCTTTGTGGGTATTCCAACATCCTCGTTCTCGGTGGTTAGATAATTCTGGCAGGAGGAGATGCACTCGTAGATCAGAAAGCCCTTGGCTATGCTTCCATCTGGACGAGACCTGTTGCGAACAAATCCTTTGATGACACCGTTTAGCCTTTCAAACGGCATCATGTTGTGCAGGAATGTCGGCCCGAGCTGGATGATGTCGTCCACGACATGTACAAGCAGATGCACCATGATGTCGAAGAATGCGGGCGGGAAGTAAATCTCAAGCTCGCATAGTATCATCACGATCTCTTCCTGTAGCCTATCGAGCTGCTTCACACCGATCGACTTCCTAGATATGACGTCGAAAAAGTTACAGAGGCCAAACAACGTCTCACGGACATGCTCGTCCATTATCCCATGGATCGCAACAGGGAGTATCTGCGTCATCAGCACGTGACAGTCGTGAGACTTCATACCGCTGAACCTCTTCTTCGCCACGTCTAGATATCTGCTTATCTTCCCCCGAGTAACCATGAGGAACTTTCACTCCTAAGAGGCACCTGAAAAACTACTCGAGCTCCTCCAGACGCAGAGTGAAGCAGGCAGCGCGAAGCACCACCTCATTCTTCTTAACTCTTTTGCGGCAACCTTGAGTCCCTTCCTGATGATGATGATGATCATCATCATCACTATCAGGGTACTGAAGATCTTTCTTTATGCCAAGCAATTTAAGGTCCTTCTTGCTTTCGGCCCATCCTTGGTCCTCTCCGGCATGTTCAGTAGAGTGCCAAGCAGACTCTCGGTAACGTTCTTTGTGATGTGCATTACATCGAGGCTATGGGTAGTGTGAAGGACCTTCCAATACGGCAGGTCCCAGAAAACAGACCTTGCTTTCCATACACCCAGCAACGGCTTTGTCCTTGGTCGTTTTTTTCCAGGCGCAGGGCAATCTACCCAATTATTCAAAAGCTCCTCGATTTCTTCGCTGCTCCTCGGACGCGGGGCTCTTTCGAGCTCGTCCTTACCATTGAACAGGTCGCCATGTTTTCTCCACGGGTGATCCATGCGGAGCCACTTTCGAGTACCTTGGAACACAGTTTTCAAAGAACCGTGATCCCTTGGTAGCTGGAGATGCGGTGTCTCATCCATGCACTTGACGCATGCATTGTGTCCGTGGTTCACCTAGGCTGATACATATGCATAACCAGGATAGTCCTGCACGGTCGTGAGCAACGCGGCTCTCAGATGGAAATATTCTTTAGTGTAGGTGTCCCACGTACGGGCCGGCGTCTCCCACAAGCTGGCTAACTCCTCTCTCAATAGACCAAGATACAGATGCATATCGATACCTGGTTGTTTTGGCCCCTGAATAAGAATGCTCATGTGTATATACCTTTGCTTCGTGCATAGCCACGGGGGGAGGTTGTATGGCCATACAAACACAGGCCAGGTGCTATGCGTGCTACTCTGGTTTCCAAAAGGATTGAGTCCATCGGTGCTCATACCCAGCCTGACGTTCCTTGCATCGCCCCCGAACTCTTCGAACTCAATGTCTAATGCGTTCCACTGGCTAGCGTCTGAAGGGTGTGTCAGGATCTTGCCCTTCTCTGGATCATCTTCGGGTTTCTCTCTTTCCGCGTGCCATTGCATGAGCTTTGCTTCCTTAGGATCTACGAAATATCGCTGCAGACGAGGGGTGATAGGAAAGTACCATACCACTTTTCGAGGAACTTTCTTGTTCCCTCTCTTGTACCGTCCTTGGCCACACACCGGACAAGTGGTTCTATCCGCGTACTCGTTCTGATAAAGTGCGCAATCATTGATGCATGCGTGGTATTTAATGTGTGGTAGGTCGAGAGGGCACACGATTTTCTTGGCCTCCTCGATACTTGTTGGCAATGTGTTCCCCTTAGGAAGTCGGTCGTGCCAGTATTCCATGTTCACGTTGAAGCTCACATCGGTCCATTTGTGTTCGACCTTCATCTCTAGAACCTTGAGCGTTACACTCAAACGTGTATCCTCGGGGCGACACCCAGGATACAATGGAGTCATCCCGTCTACCTCCATTTGGGCCATCTTGGCTTTCTCTCTGGCTGCAGCTTTGTCGTTGCTCATCTCCTTGAGGAGAAGTTCTTGAACATGAGGGTCCTGCAAGATCGAAGTTAGCAGCGTCTGTGTGTTCGCGTCTTCTCCTTCTTCATGATCATGCCCATCGTCATCTCCTTCTCCATGCTGATCATGCCCGCCGGCATCTCCTTCGTCATGATGATCATGCCCGCTGGCATCTCCTTCGTCATGATGATCATGCCCGGTAGACTCTTCGTCTTCTCGCCCGCCCACGTCTTCATGACCACCACCATGTCCTGCCGGCGCCTCATTGAGGTCGCGCATGAAACCGCGCCTAAGCAGGTGACCCTCCAATTGTCCAGATTCAGGGTCGATCCAGCACTGCAATTTGCATGTTCGACATGGACATCTTATCATGGTCTTGTTGTTCAGAATCATGTCCTCCTTCGCGCCTTTCTTGTACCTAGCAATTTGACCTTCGCTCATCGTGAGGACCATGGTTGCCTGAGCGGTCAAAACAGAGAATATAGGTGAGAACCACACCATATGAACACACACATGCATGAATGCTAGCCAAAAAAATTCGGCATGACCTTTCCTAAAATTAGGACATATGGGTAGTGCAAAAATTTGCCGAAATGGAAATGAATCAACATTTCGGCAAACATCAATGCAACCACACTGGCCGGGCCCGACAACAATAAGCAAACAACAAAAAACTTCCACCCATTGCAAACATTCATGCTCCACACACAAGCATCGTCTCGCCATGGATCGCACACACACACCGCCCGCGCGACAAGCTTCACCTACATGTTCATGATGGCCAAGTACTCACCTAGCTATAGTAGACACAATAATAGCGAGACGAGACCGCGCGATGAGAGAGTATGGACAAATAGATCTAGAATGCAAGTTGGTGGAGAGGAAATTAGTAAACAAATAGAGATATGTGAGAGGGAAAAGTAAGGAACTTTTAGATCTAGAAGTTGGAGCGAAGCTTCTACGTACCAATCTATGGATTAAAGTAGGTTTAGATATAAGAAAATGGAGAAACTATGGGCAAGATGGGGTGTGAGGGAGGTGGAAGACGAGTTGGGAGGAGGTAGAGATGTGAAATGGGTGGTGGTGGGATAGATAGATAAGAAAGCTAGCACATGTCACCTTTTTAACATATGGATCTGTACGCCCTCATCTGTGGAGCATATGAAGGAAATGCGCCACAGATGCTGAAACTTCTGTGGCGCATTTCCCCCATATGCGCCACAGAAGTGGGTGAATAAGATTCCCTCTGTGGGGCCTACCCCCAAGTTCTGTGGCGCATGCTAGGATATGCGCCACAGAAGTGAAACACATCTGTGGCGCATATGTCAACATGCGCCACAGAACTTGGGTGAATTAGATTCCGTGGTGGGGCCCCCCTCCATGTTCTGTGGCGCATGAGTAAGTATGCACCACAGAAGTTTCCTCTTCTGTGGCGCATATCACAGAATGCGCCACAGAACTTGGATCATCCCCTCCTCTAGCGGGTCCCACCAATCTTTTGTGGCGCATGCTCTGGAAAATGCGCCACAGAACTTCCAAACTTCTGTGGCGCATGCTTTCCAGTGCGCCACTCATGTCTTCCTGTGGCGCATAGATTGGCTCATGCGCCACTGAACATCTTGTCTATAGGCTGTTTCCTAGTAGTGACCACACATGGATCAACCAGTGTCATTGCATGTGTGTTCTTTTTACTAACAACAACTAGAGTCATTGCATGTGTGTTCTTTCCACATACAACATATGGATCCACCAGTGTCATTGAAATGTGTGTTCTCTTCACAGACCACACATGGATCCACTAGTGTCATTGCATGTGTGTTCTTTTTACTAACAACAACCAGAGTCATTGCATGTGTGTTCTTTTCACATACCACATATGGATCCAGCAGTGTCATTGCATGTGTGTTCTTTTTACTAACAGCAACCAGAGTCATTTCATTTGTGTGTTCTTTTCACAATCCACATATGGATCCACCAGTGTCATTGCATGTGTGTTCTTCTCATTAACCACAGCTAGAGTCATTGCATGTGTGTTCTCTTCAGAGACCACACATGGATCCACCAGTGTCATTGCATGTGTGTTCTTTTTACTAACAAAAACCAGAGTCATTGCATGTGTGTTATTTTCACAATCCACCTATGGATCCACCAGTGTCATTGAAATGTGTGTTCTTCTCATTAACCATAGTTAGAGTCATTGCATGTGTGTTCTCTTCAAAGACCACACATGGATCCACCAGTGTCATTGCATGTGTGTTCTTTTCATTGCATGCGTGTTCTTTTTACTAACAACAACTGGAGTCATTTCATGACTATTCTTTTCACATACCACATATGGATCCACCAGTGTCATTGAAATGTGTGTTCTCTTCATAGACCACACATGGATCCACCAGTGTCACTGCATGTGTGTTCTTTCTACTAAAAAGAACTAGAGTCATTGGATGTGTGTTCTTTTCACATACCACATATGGATCCACCAGTGTCATTGAAATGTGTGTTCTTCTCATTAACCACTGCTAGAGTCATTGCATATGTGTTCTCTTCAGAGACCACACATGGATCCATCGGTGTCATTGCATGTGTGTTATTTTTACTAACAACAACTGGAGTCATTGCATGTGTGTTCTTTTCACATACCACATATGGATCCACCAGTCTCATTGAAATGTGTGTTCTCTTTAGAGACCACACATGGATCCACCAGTGTCATTGCATGTGTGCTCTTTTTAATAACAACCAGAGTCATTGCATGTGTGTTCTTCTCACAATCCACCTATGGATCCACTAGTTTCATTGCATGTGTGTTCTTTCTACTAACAACAACTGGAGTCATTTCATGACTATTCTTTTCACATACCACATATGGATCCACCAGTGTCATTGAAATGTGTGTTCTCTTTAGAGACCACACATGGATCCACCAGTGTCATTGCATATGTGTTCTTTTTACTAACAATAACCAGAGTCATTGCATGTGTGTTCTTTTCACATACCACATATGGATCCACCAGTGTCATTGAAATATGTGTTCTTCTCATTAACCACAGCTAGAGTCATTGCATGTGTGTTCTCTTCAGAGACCACACATGGATCCACCAGTGTCATTGCGTGTGAGTTATTTTTACTAACAACAACCAGAGTCATTTCATGTGTGTTCTTTTCACAATCCACACATGGATCCACCAGTGTCATTGCATGTGTGTTCTCTCCAGAGACCACACATGGATCCACCAGTGTCATTGCATGTGTGCTCTTTTTACTAACAACAACCAGAGTCATTGCATGTGTGTTCTTTTCATATACCACATATGGATCCACCAGTGTCATTGCATGTGTGTTCTTTTTACTAACAGCAACCAGAGTCATTTCATTTGTGTGTTCTTTTCACAATCCACATATGGATCCACCAGTGTCATTGAAATGTGTATTCTCTTTAGAGACCACACATGGATCCACGAGTCTTATTGCTTGTGTGTTCTTTTTACTAACAACAACCAGAGTCATTGCATGTGTGTTCTTTTCACATACCACATATGGATCCACCAGTGTCATTGAAATGTGTGTTCTTCTCATTAACCACAGCTAGAGTCATTGCATGTGTGTTCTCTTCAGAGACCACACATGGATCCACCAGTGTCATTGCATGTGTGCTCTTTTTAATAACAACCAGAGTCATTGCATGTGTGTTCTTCTCACAATCCACCTATGGATCTACTAGTTTCATTGCATGTGTGTTCTTTCTACTAACAACAACTGGAGTCATTTCATGACTATTCTTTTCACATACCACATATGGATCCACCAGTGTCATTGAAATGTGTGTTCTCTTTAGATACCACACATGGATCCACCAGTGTCATTGCATATGTGTTCTTTTTACTAACAATAACCAGAGTCATTGCATGTGTGTTCTTTTCACATACCACATATGGATCCACCAGTGTCATTGAAATATGTGTTCTTCTCATTAACCACAGCTAGAGTCATTGCATGTGTGTTCTCTTCAGAGACCACACATGGATCCACCAGTGTCATTGCGTGTGAGTTCTTTTTACTAACAATAACCAGAGTCATTTCATGTGTGTTCTTTTCACAATCCACCTATGGATCCACCAGTGTCATTGCATGTGTGTTCTCTCCAGAGACCACACATGGATCCACCAGTGTCATTGCATGTGTGCTCTTTTTACTAACAACAACCAGAGTCATTGCATGTGTGTTCTTTTCATATACCACATATGGATCCACCAGTGTCATTGCATGTGTGTTCTTTTTACTAACAGCAACCAGAGTCATTTCATTTGTGTGTTCTTTTCACAATCCACATATGGATCCACCAGTGTCATTGAAATGTGTATTCTCTTTAGAGACCACACATTGATCCACGAGTCTTTTTGCTTGTGTGTTATTTTTACTAACAACAACCAGAGTCATTGCATGTGTGTTCTTTTCACATACCACATATGGATCCACCAGTGTCATTGAAATGTGTGTTCTTCTCATTAACCACAGCTAGAGTCATTGCATGTGTGTTCTCTTCAGAGACCACACATGGATCCACCAGTGTCATTGCATGTGTTTTTTTACTAACAACAACTAGAGTCATTTCATGTGTGTTCTTTTCACAATCCACCTATGGATCCACCAATGTCATTGCATGTGTGTTCTCTTCAGACACCACACATGGATCCACCAGTGTCATTGCATGTGTGCTCTTTTTACTAACAACAACCAGAGTCATTGCATGTGTGTTCTTTTCACATACCACATATGGATCCACTAGTGTCATTGCACGTGTGTTCTTTTTACTAACAACAACTGGAGTCATTTCATGACTATTCTTTTCACATACCACATATGGATCCACCAGTGTCATTGAAATGTCTGTTCTTTTTACTAACAACAGCTAGAGTCATTGCATGTGTGTTCTCTTCAGAGACCACACATGGATTCACCAGTGTCATTGCATGTGTGTTCTTTTTACTAACAACAACTAGAGTCATTGCATGTGTGTTCTTTTCACATACCACATATGGATCCACCAATGTCATTGAAATGTGTGTTCACGTGGATCCACCAGTGTCATTGCATGTGTGCTCTTTTTACTAACAACAACCAGTGTCATTGCATGTGTGTTCTTCTCATTAACCACGGCTAGATTCATTGCATGTGTGTTCTCTTCAGAGACCACACATGGATCCACCAGTATCATTGCATGTGTGTTCTTTTTACTAACAACAACTGAAGTCATTTCAGGACTATTCTTTTCACATACCACATATGGATCCACTAGTGTCATTGAAATGTGTGTTCTCTTTAGAGACCACACATGGATCCACCAGTGTCATTGCATGTGTGTTCTTTTTACTAAAAACAACTAGACTCATTGCATCTGTGTTCTTTTCACATACCACATATGGATCCACCTGTGTCATTGAAATGTGTGTTCTTCTCATTAACCATAGCTAGAGTCATTGCATGTGTGTTCTCTTTAGAGACCACACATGGATCCACTAGTGTCATTACATGTGTGTTCTTTTTACTAACAACAACTGGAGTCATTGCATGTATGTTCTTTTCACATACCACATATGGATCCACAAGTGTCATTGAAATGTGTGTTCTCTTCAGAGACCACACATGGATCCACTAGTGTCATTGTATGTGTGCTCTTTTTACTAATAACACCCGTGTCATTGCATGTGTTCTTCTCATTAACCACAACTAGATTCATTGCATTTGTGTTCTCTTTAGAGATCACACATGGATCCACCAGTGTAATTGCATGTGTGCTCTTTTTACTAACAACAACTAGAGTCATTTCATGACTATTCGTTTCACATACCACACATGGATCCACCAGTGTCATTGCATGTGTTTTCTTCTCATTAACCACAGCTAGAGTCATTGCATGTGAGTTCTCTTCAGAGACCACACATGGATCCACGAGTGTCATTGCATGTGTGTTCTTTTTACTAACAGCAACTAGAGTTAGTTCATGTGTGTTCTTTTCACAATCCACCTATGGATCCACCAGTGTCATTGCATGTGTGCTCTTTTTATAACAACAATCAGAGTCATTGCATGTGTGTTCTTTTCACATACCACATATGGATCCACCAGTGTCATTGCATCTATGTGCTTCTCATTAACCACAGCTAGAGGCATTGTATGTGTGTTCTTTTCACAAACCACATATGGCTCCACCAGTGTCATTGAAATGTGTATTATTTTCAACGACAGCCGTTGGCCACAAACAATCGGGACGCCTTTGACCATAAAAATGATAAAATGGCAAAGAAAACAATTTTTAAGCTTACCTTTCATCCGGAGAATCGTACAAAGATGAAATTGGCAGGGATTTATTATTTCTCCTGAAGCTAGCCGAAAGATCCTCAAGAACATCCTCAATCACCCCTGCAACTTCTTCATATTCTAATACACCTCAATTATTTGCCCTTTCCTCCTTGTTCCGCTTACCCTTTTGTTTCTTTTCACACCCTTTTCTCGCCGACACCTCCACTTCTTCATAAATTGGCTGCTTACGTACATTTTCCTCTGAGTGCTCATCACCGTCTTCGCGCTGCTCTTCCTCTAGTTCTGGCTGAGAAGCCTCATTTTCTGCCACCGGGGTGTGAACAAGGAAATATCATGTGTAACTGGTTTTTGCACAACCTCTTGATATGGCCGAATCCGCACAACCTTTGCATTTCCTTTTCCTAGCTCCCATCCTTGAACCTTTATCGGTGGAGGCTTCGGTCCTTAGCTTTCTAGGCCTCCCAGGTGGCCTCCTAAGAACTGGTGGTTGAAGTTTGAACCCTGGATCGACAATCTCCCAATCATTTTCATCGGCCATAGGTGGTATGTTTTTTGCATAAGTTGCAGCAAACTTGTCCACGAAGAAATAGTTGTCGACATAGTTCTCTATTTCAGCTCTACTACCTCTAAGCTTTAAGATGAAGTAAATTGCATGGTGACATGGTAGACCAGTAATCTGCCACTGCCTGCATGAACAAGTCTTGTTTCCAATGTCTACAGTGTACCTCCGTTCACTTCCACGCTTGTATTCTGCATAAACCTCAGCCAATGTTCTGGAACTTCTGACCATCCTCATCTTCATCGTTCTCATTGCCCTGGTTCTTGCATTCAGTAACATAACTACCTTTAGAACTATTTTATGGCCTAAAAAATTTCTTGCACAAATTCTTTGCCTTAAATCTATCTTCACCATTATGCACTGTCTTATTGCATCCAACAAAATAACAATTCCAAGTGTCTTCATGCCCGAAATCTTATCATTGAAACTCTCTGCCAAATTATTGCAAACAAAATCCACCTTGCTTAACTCACCAAACTTGCTTCTGGCCCATAGCTTGGTGTGATGTTCTTCAAGGTATTTTTTCACCTTTGGCACTACATACATGTTCTGCAAGTAAGTAGCATGCGTGCTTGGGGTGTATGTGTATGCTGATCGCCACAAGTCCTCTTCAAAGATCTTTCCTTTGATCTTATTCGTGAAGTTAGTAGCGAGGTGCCGCATGCATTCCCTATGCTCAACCCCAGGAAACACTGCATTAACAGCATTCTCAAGACCCTCGCATGCACCGGTGTGTATCACCAAGCCTTCAGGGTGACCAATTACTTCCGGTAGTCTCTGCATGAACCATGTCTAGCTTTCATTTGATTCACCCTCAAGAACAGCATAAGCTATGGGTAGAAGCTAATTATGCGCGTCCAAAGCACAAGCAGAAGCAACATGTCCCCTGAACTTCCCTGTTAAAGAAGTTGCGCCTATTGCCAAGTATGGCCTGCAACCGTCTAGGAACCCCTTCCACCATGCCTTCAGGCAGACAAAACATCTCCTGAAGCATATCTTATCTGCCTACTTATATTAGACCCCCTCGAGACCTTTTATCTTCCTTTCACAACCTCGTAATCAATGTCAACAACACTACCAGGTGATGTTTTCTCTACCTGAGCTTTAAAACTATACAACATATGAAAACTGTCATTCCACTTGCCTTGAATGAAGTCTAGAGCCATCTCCTTCCCATCAAAGACTCTGTGGTAAGGAATCAGGACGTTAAACTTTTTTCTAATCTTTGCTCTGAGTTCAGCAGGTCCAATGTTATGATCCTGCCTCACCTAGTCAAGTACAGTAGCACCAATCCACTTGGTAGTCGCCGGTCTAATTTTATCACTTAAAGAAGTATTAGGGAAGTTGTGTTTCTTTGTGTTTACTTTGATCTGCATTCGATAAGAATCCAAATAATTCAGAGCTAGTTATCCGCAGAATAAATATAGAAAGACTGAAACTAAATGTAGCTATTGCAACCTGAAATGGGTGTCCACCCCGCATTGGAGATGCATGTAATCTCCATTTACACGCATTACTTTCCCTACAGTGCACCCTAAATCTCTTTTGGTCGCTCTTTTCAATGATAAATTCAAACCCAACTCTGATTGCATAGGTTGCAACTGCATATCTGCAGTCCTCTACATTATCAAAGACAGTCTCCTCATCAGTCCCATAGTCAGGCTCAAAGTTCGAATCAACCAAATATTCCCTACTCTCCATCCTATCAGGCTCAGCAGCCACATCTGGATATGCTTTCTCATCATCATCCGCACCGCCACACATTTCAGTGCCTTCATGCTCGCTTGACAAAGCATCATGCTCAAGGACAAGCTGTACAGACGTCTTGTGGTTACCAACACATATCCTTGCCATCACCACAGGACTAGAAACGCTAATTGGGGTATGTAGAAAAGGAATCACAGTTCTTACCCTTCAATGTGGATGCACGTCACCTTCTCCGGGCTCCATACATCCAAAGCTCTACACCCCGCTTCCTCTTCCCCTGTTTCGTTGTCCTTTGTGCTCTCCAGACTAGAAGGAGATTCCGTGCTCTCCAGCCGCGCATGACCCATCTCTGTGTTCTCAAGCCTCGCAGGATCCATCTCCGAGTGGGATCCAGATCACTAGCGTTGTTGGGCCCCTAACCCAACGGCCGACTCTCGATTTTCGGTTCTAGATGCGCCTGGGTGGTGGACGTGTCGTGGAAATGGCCATGGCAGTCGCTACCATTGGCAGCGATTGAGTGTTTCGTGAGGAAGAGTTGGCGGCCATCTGTGGTGCGAGATGGGGGCGGATGCACATGGGTTTACCCAGGTTCGGCCCCCCGGAGGGTAAAGACCTACTCCTGCTAGATTAGATTATTGGAGAGCGAGTTACAAGGGTGGCGAGCTCGGCGGCTAGGCAGCGAGTCGCTTGAGGGGGTGTATGATGGAACGTAAGTCTCTAGGATACCCTAGGGAGCTTTATATATGAGGCACCTCGCTAGGGTTTACAAGTTATCACCAAACAATATAAGGATCCGGAGGCTTTGACCTAGTCCGGCTAGGCTTCTGTTACGCTCCTGGGCTTCCAGTCGCCAGTCGATGGGCCTTTCCTTCCTTCGTAGTCCAGTCGCCGTCTTTCAGACACACTCGCAGGCCCTTCGGCCCAATCGGAACATCCTACTGGGCATACCCCCTTAGAACCAACGAGAATTTCCCCATGTTTCCACTCGTCGTCTCAATGGATGTTACTGCCACCAAGTCGTCGTCCTGGCGAATGGAAAGACTGGCGGGTGGCGGGTGAAATAAAGGAGTTGGACCATCAAATCTGGTCAAACTATCCGTTGGAATTTCCAATGGTAACTTCGGCGCAATTACCGTGAGTAACGGCTACCCCGATTTTGGCGGGTGGCATTTCCCATATAAGGGGAGTGATGGTTCAGCTCCGCAGACCTTCTTCGCATTCTTCATTCCTCCTCATTCGTTCTTCCTACCTCCAATCTTCCTGCCTACGTCCTTCCGACTTGTCCTTCCCGCATCGTGCGATTCCACATCCTACCCGATGGCGCCTCCCAAAGGCTCATGGGGGAAATCCAAGTGTACCACGGCCCAGCTTAGATCTTTCGAGGACGTCGGAGTGCTCCGCAAGGGGAATTGGCTGGTTCCCCCCTCCTCCGAGACCGAGCCAAAGTCGCGACCCGGCGAGTTCACCTGCTTCCCCACTCATCTTGAGAGGGGTCTGGGATTCCCCACCTCACTCTTTTTCTACCGCTTCTGCGCGTATTACGCGATCAAGCCATCGGATATTGGTCTGCATAGCATCGAGCAGCTGGCGATCTTCATCGCCTTCTACGAATGTTACCTCGGCTACAGGCCGTATTTCCCGCTATGGCTGGAGCTCTTCCACGGCCGCATCGGGCGCGAGGCGTCCAGCGGATTGATGCTGGCCGCAGGTGGAGTCACATTTCAACTGAAGACGAAGGCCAATTTCATCAAGCTCCTCCTGCCGAAGAAGCATCCCGAAGACCAGCGGATGGCCGTCAAGGAGATGATGGACCAGATCCAGAAGCTGAAGGTCCAGGGGTTGATTCCGATCAACCTCTACAACTGTTGGGTCGGGCGGCGCCTGGTTCCGCTGGCGGCTCGGCCGCACTGGATGTATGAGTACAGCGGGAAGCATGACCCATCCCGAACCAGCAAGGAGTCATGGGAGGCCGAGGACTACAAGGTCGCCCTGAAGAAGATCACCGACGCAGAGTTCACCAGTGTGGCAGTCGGGGTGTCTCCGTACACTCCTGTGAAGAATGAAGCCCCCACAGTAAGTTTTCTTTCCAATCGCTATGTCCGTGTTTCAGTTTTCAGTCTCCTCGTTTGGTGTTTTACTCGGGGTGGTTCTCAGCTTTTTTAGGTGTTGGAGGGCTAGATCCCTCCGCTTGATGAAGAGGTTCCCTAGGAACTGGAGGAAGACTCCGAGGGGGAACCTTCCGACAGCGATGGGGAGGAGGAGGAGGTTCCTCCCTGGTGCCCGTGGCTCGCAAGACCCGCATGCAGAAACAACGTGAAGTTGAGGCGAGCCGTATCCTGGACGAGCATGACAGAGGCGACGAGGTCGCACAGGAGCACACGTCCCGATGTACTGCCACGCCGTCGAAGCCCGCACGTAGGCCCAAGTCCCCAGCGAAAAGGCCCACGCCGCCGTCCAAGTCAGCGGTGGTGTTCGAGTCGGATGACGATTTCGATGATGAAGGTTCTCCCGAGGTCTCGCACACGGCCCCAAAGGATGCAGTCCCGACAAAGGGGTTGGAGGGCGAGGACACGGAGGTAGTGGTAGAGGTTCCCCTGGCGGTGATTGCGCCGACAACTTCGGGGGTTCCAAGTCAATAAGCGGATGAGGCGATGACGTCCAAGTCGCCACAGTCGTCGAGGGCGAGCGCATCGGAGCCGGAGATCCCGGCGACTGCAGCTTCATCGTCAAGGAAGCCCGCGGTTTCGTGGGCTTCAGACGTCTTCGAGAGGGGGCTCACCCGTAAGTTGGGTCCCGAGTTGGACAAGCCCGCCCACATCAGCACCGGGCTTCGCGTCCTCCCAGTCACTAAGTAAGTACTTGTAGCATCCCAATTGTCTAACAATTGCAATGCTACTAGCCTAGTCTATATAAATGCTACTTCCTATATATAATTGTTGCATCATAATTATATCATGCTCATGTCATCATGCCACCTTGCATTTGAGCATCATATAAAACCCTTTTTCTTTTGGTTCTTCTCTCATATGCATTATTAACGGTATTTGCCTCTTGATATTATATTTGGTTATTGATATATTGTTTAAATGCCCAAGTTGAGTTGGGGTCATATCTTTTATTCAACTCCACCACCTTTCTTGTCACCACCCCATAGTTCCACCATCCGACTACATGTGAGCTTTGCATCTTATTTTGTTTTCATCTCTAGCTCATCTGGGTTGGGATGGATCCACTTCTACTCCACATGCTCTCATATATGCACCATATTGTTTCCACATTATTGGTTTATGAGAGCCACATGGCCACCTTTGCATGCCTTGTGGGTGGAACTTTTCTCTAGCTTCCATATGGGTTGTTTTGGGGGTTTATGCTCAGGTTGGGATATTATTGGGCTTACTAAATATCTAGTGGAACATACACACTAGCAGGTCCCAATTTTATTCAAATATGGTCATCCCCTTCTACTCCACATGGAGCTTTCCTTTAATTCCTTTGCTTGGTCTTTACTCCACATTTTAATGCCATGTTATTTTTTATTTTATTTTGTTTTCACAAGATTAACACATGGCATTAAATACTTGCATGGGCCATGCAACCATCACCACCATGTGTTCTCCTTTGGTTTTATTTGATTTTTGAGTGGATCATCTTCTCATCTCTCTCTTTCTCTCAATCCTTTCTACCATGCTTTGATTTCTTGCCTTGTGCCATCAAACCTCATCCACCTCATGTGTAGTGCCATGCATGATCTTGTAAGATCATCCCCATGACCATCTCCCTACCCTTCATGCTTGCTCATGCTCATGTGGATTACACCCATCTCTCTCTCTCCTCTTTCCTCATCAAAACCCTAAGCCACCCTCCCTTCCTCTCTTGGCCAGCAAGGGGCCACCACCTCCTCTCTCCACTCCCTACACCAGCCTAACCACCCCAGCTACCCTACCCCAACCCTAACAAACCCTAACCTGAGCCCCCTCTAAGCTAACCTAGCTACACCCGAGTCATCCCCTCTCTCTCTCTCTTCTCTAACTGCCGTGCCAGCCCCACCTTCCTCTCCTCCCTCCTTGGCCTACCTGGCAGCCTCCACCACCCTACCCCTGCCCCTGCCGGCTAGCCCGAGCACGTGAGGAAGGAGATGGAAAAGGTGGCCGAAGCCACCTTTTTCTACCCCGAGTCCCACACACTATCTCCTCCCTCTCTCTCGCTTGCCCTCATCCACACGGCTCTCCTGCATCGCCAGATCCGCCCTGAGCCTGCCCTCTCCTTCCCCTTCTTCTTCACCGTCGCCAGCACCTGCCGCCGGTCGCCGCCGTCTACCCCTGCGTATCGTCGTTCTGGCCGGCATGCGCGTCGTGGAGGTGGCCTGGGAGACCAAGGAGACCCCCCGCTGCTCCCTATACGCGCCGGTGAGGAGGAGAAGGCTACCAGGACCGCCAGATCCTCGCCGCTCCCCCAAAACCCTAACCGTCAGAACGTCAGCAACCTCGGTTATCCTCCGCGCCTCCCCCTGATCTGACTCAACCGTCCCCTCCGCGGTGAGCAGTACTCCCTCCCTGACAACCTCCGCCTCGCTGTAATCGCTAGTGCTCGCCGGACAAATCGTCGAACGGCCTCGGTGTGCGGCGGCCGACGGTGTTCTCTCGTCGCTGCGCCGCGCAGTGACCTATCTAGCCTGCGTCCACCCTCCTGTCGCTACCCCGTAAACCACCGCACTGGCTACCACCGCAGCGCGCACGCCCGCGACCCGGGTTCGAACCCCGCGCGCCGCGCTCCGTGCGGTCGATCACCGACCTATCCGCGTTCAGAGGAAACATATGTACAGTACGGGCCTGTGGTAGTTTTACAAAAGCCCCCCCTTTTTTTCGCTCTCAACCCGCGGTACCTCGTGGCCCACTAGTCAGCCGCCCTGACAATCTTGGAGGAAACCCCCCAGATTCCTCGGGCCGTAACCCGCACTCCCTCACCGAGCCGCGTGGCCGACCCTCCCCTCTCGCTGTCATGTGGGCCCGGCCCCACCGACGGACCCACCGGTCAGCGACCTGGGCTAGGTAAAGGCGCGGTGAGAAAAACCTGTTCTGCGCGCTGTGTCGCCCAGTCAGCCCTGGCCCCACTTGTCACTGTCCGTGGCTAGGTCTGGCTGAGTGACAAAAGGTTTTCTATTTTTTTTCTGTTTTGATTTAATTTTTTTCCAGAAATTGTTTTAAATTCAAATTGAATCTGTTTTAAATGACTTGTGAAATATAATCCCAATTCCAACATATAATATATGTTTTGGAATCAGAAAAATGTGAGGAATTCAAATCTGCCATTCAAAATATTATTTGAACACTTTAAAATTTCGAGTTGATTCAAATTACAAATAAAATGCCCTTTGCCTTAATTAATTAATAAATTTTGTTTCAACTCCGATTTTGACAAATAATATGTCTAAATCGATCAGCGCGACGAGCCAATTCTATCTATGGATTCCATGTTCTGAATTGCAGAATGCATCATATAAGTATACAGCAACTTATTTGAGTATAAAATATGACTAAAACTCAATGAAATGCTTTATTCTTGTACCCCACACCTCACCCATGCCATGCTACATTATTGCCATGAAAATTGTGCATCATTCATCATGGCATCATTGTTTGCTTGTCGCATTATAAGTCATATGCTTGTGCACTCTATTTATGTTTCCTTGCTTGTTTGGTTCTTCTTCGAATAGACGTGCAGCAGGGGATATATCAGGAATCCCAGGAGCACTACCCAGATCCTTCTCTCGCTTCAACTGAGCTGCCAGGCAAGCACTACCACATGCTTGCATACATATAGTACCTATTGCCTCTCTCTTATTCTTGCATCATTGAGTCGTGATTGCATTAAACTAAATCCCAAGTAGTGCATAGCCTTTACTTTTAAACCCCACCGAAGCTTGTTCCTCCATCCCATGAGCCATTACTACAGGAGTTGTTTGAGCCATGCGGGTCGTAGAACCGCATGTGTAGGGTATGTGAGTGTCTGATGGATAACGAGGTACCTAAACAACTTAAACGGAGTAGTAATGGGATAACTAATGAAAGTGGCACCGGTGAGCAATATCTGCTATTTTCTTCTTCATGCTCACTTGTGTCCCGTAGGACCCCGAGTACTTGATTCATGTTCCTTGAATATTCGCACTATCCACATCCAAGAGGCCTTATGGACCCCCTGAGCCAGAGCTTGATTCATTCTTATTTCTTGGGGCCACAAAGTAGTTTGGGGCTTTATTACTTCCTGTACTTATGCCATGTTTTACTGCTTTATTTAAGATTGTGCGTGGAGCACCTGTACTGTTTAGGACCGTGACATGTTTTCGCGGTATCGACAAGCCTAGTCACATTTTCGGGTTCCCAGTCGTTTACCGCCGTCCACACAAACCCTGGGTCCGTTCCGGAGCCGGCCAACTTCGTTGCGGGTAGCTTAGTGGGGTGGCCCCCTGAAACATTTCTGAATCCTGTGATCGCTTTTTCGTGAATGCCTCGTTGGGTTTTGATTTGGTTTTTCCGAGGTTGATCGAGTGTGTGTTGCTATTTGTGCACCCCTGCAGGGTAAATCTTTCTGAAAGCCGTGTCCGCGGTTATGGACGACTTGGAGCACAGTTTCTCGATCATAGACAAGTATAACTAAAGTACCGCTTTTAATTTTACTAAGTACCTGACTAGTAAATAGTGCAACACTCATGGAATGGATAATAAAACTGCCAACGGATGGGGACTGTTCGTCCGCTTCCTCCTTGGTAAGCGAGGAGGAGGATGGATCTGTTAATATTACTGTTATAACTGTTGTTATTAATTCTCGGACATCCGTCTATCTTTGGTTAGGCGGATGGTTAGCGAGTATCTATAGAATTGTTAGGGATTATCTTTTGCTGCAATTGCGTCACCCTAGGTTGTGTCCCCTTTAGAGGCATAAAGACTTGCTGAGTACCCCTAGGGTCTCACACGATAAATTGTTTGATTCAGATGAACATGTATACTCGCAAGATGGATACTGGGTGGAGGAGACAGACGATGTTGGCAACGATCACTCGGTGTAGAGATTCCGGGAACGGGGATCCGTGAGATCTGTGGGCGGGATGTGTTTATTTATGGGGCATCTTATGCCGATTTGCTTCTTATCCGTACTCGGATCTTGTTTTCTGCTTCCGCCTGATACTCTGATGTTTGGTGTATGAGGAGATATCCTAAACTATTATATCTATCTAGGATATTTGGATCTTGCCGTATGGCGTTGCAATATTTCTATTTCTTTTAGATGGAATGGCTCTAAGGACTGTTGTATGTGGCTTGCATACATACTCATTTGTGTATGTAGTTGATCCCTTCGCCTGCCGATTACACCGCTCGTTCTTGTCCCGATGTTTGGAAATGGTTAGGACGGCCGAAAGGTCTACCTGTGAGTGGCATTTGGCCCCACCGTACTATTTTAACCATTTCCGCTCATCCAGGCTTGTAACTAAGAGCGTAATTCACCGAGGTAGTTACAATTGGTATCAGAGCCATCCCGCCCTTCAGGGTCTCAGCCAAATGGTCGTTGTTAGTCTAGCAAATATTTTTGGTAGCTATGTATACTAGGGAAAAACAAAACGCGAGAGTAGGACTGCTTCCACTTTTCTTCTTACCCACCCACCCACCCTTTTCTGGTAAGGAAGTGTAACGTTTTCAATCCTCTTCTAAAAATTCAAACTAGGATTCACGTGTTCTGGGTTTCCGTAGTACCATAGAAAGTGTGTGTGTGTGTGTGTGTGTGTGTGTAATTCCTTGTCTATCTGTTGCATCCAATTTGTTATCACAATATGCCTTTGCTTATCAACTGTTGGTACATTCCATACTGACAGGCTTTTGAAAACCGGCGCGATCTATCCGACTCCTTGTTAACCGGTGCCATCTTCTTAAGGGTGTTCTTCCTTCTAGCATGCTTTCACAGAATGTGGAGTTGCTAATCTCTACCTGATAAGTGATTTTGCGCATATATTGGTATTTTAATGCCAAAAAATGCGGAAAATTTTTCTTTGATACATCTGTGTTTCCACTCCTTTTTAGTCATGTGTGAAACATTATCTATCTCCCTTTTATCAGCATGCCCATGCTAACTCATTCTTTTGTCACCGGCGCTTAATCCTGGAGTTTTATTTCATCTCCAATTCTCTTGGGCTAATTACATAACATGTGCCGATCCGATGCTGGTGATTGTAATTTGGTTCTCGGCATAGCTATAGGACACTTATCATGAGTGGAATATGGAAAATGCTATCAACACTATCCTCCAAATGGTGACGGTTATCTCCTGTGATTTTGGGGACACCGTGATCATATCTATGCATATTCAAGCATCTTTGGCAATCCGGAGTTTCTCAAGGCACTATGGCGGTCTATCATCTGTTCATCATGCTGCACATCTTTTTATATTTGCAAAATTCTCTTTGAGACGAGGGAATTGCATCTTTTCGTCTCTGATAGCTTTGTTTAAGGTATGATCTATCATCTTTTCTTTATCCAAGATCTCTTTATCTTTGTAACCGGTGATCCGATCGACAATGTGAACCAGATGGCATTTCATGTTCTCTTCCGAAGGACCAGATAATCTATTCTACTAGTGCATCTTACCAACATGAATCCTTACTCGTAACGTGATCTTTCAAAGAGCGTTGGGCTCAGAAAGTGTTTCGAGCATTGTTCGTTTCTCCCGCCGCTTGAACTTGATATTCTGGGAATATCTTGGTAATCTGTGGTGGTATATCTTGATGATATGCTTGCCTAGTCTATGTCAATGGAAGAACATGGAAGGTCATATGTGTCTCTTTCTCTCAAGCTTCATGAGCACTGCCTGTGTGCAAAGTCTCAAAGTGAGAATTCTGACTTTTTGAAGTTACCTATCTCGGCCATGTCCTTCTACTAAATAGATCGCTTCAATTCTGGAATCAGCAAGTCCATTGTTAATTCTAGCTTCCATCTTCAATCAAACCCGGAGTTTTCCTTGTTGGCGAGTTATCATCGTCGTTCCGCCGTAGATTTCCTCAAAACTGCTAAACCTCTCTCAATCTTTTGAAGAAGAACATGGAGTTCTTTTCACCTCAGTCTTGTCAAGTGATCTTTTGAAACCCTCTCGTTCTATCGTCTATGCTCAATCCACCGGAGGCCATGAAGATTTTTCAGATGTTTTGTAATCCTTATGTTCAAGTGGTGCTATCTTTTTCTATATCTGTGGAATCTTGCAGTTGTCTCCGTGATCTTCCTTCATATCTTTCCGGTGGCTGGTTACTTATGATATGACGACAACATCATCACCCTTATCTATCTTGGATCCGATGAATCGTTTTCATCAATCTTTGTTTTCTTACTGAGTTCCATGAGCTCTTCTTGTCAATACCTTCAGTCTGTTTCGGTAGTTGGGTCGCATGGTTTTCTTATTCATGTGCGGAGTAATGCTTCGAGTGCGGGATGGAGTAGCTATCATACCACTACTCTTATCATTCGCTCTTGTACATTGAATTGGTGAATTAATGTGATTTCACTCATTCCACGGAAGTTAGAAGTGGCCTTTATCCCTCGATACTTTTACTTCCGTCCTTGTTTTTCCGGAGTGCTCTCTCGAAGAAAGTAATCAATAATCTCTTGTTAGTGGTCTGTTTATTCTAGATGGAGCAAAATCTTCAATTATCTGGTGGAAACAAACGCAAACTCTTTTCTGTCCTCGTCATTCTACCGATGCTCGACATCCCCAAACAAGATGAAAGGAAACTACCTCTCTCTTTGTGTCATCAATTCTTATCCTGTGGTAAAGCCAATTATGGTTGATGCCATCAGCCGCAAATCTATTGCGTTAACCTCAAGGATAAAGAAAGCAATAAGTATCTCGATAATAAACTCCAGATCATCCATATTCTTTGCTTCTCGGGATTCCACCATGATCTGGATTCACATTCGTCCCTGGAAGTTATATCCGCGCACCTCAATTGCGTGATCCTTTGGGTCTTACCGGCGCAACAAGAATCTAATCCGACGATGTCTAACTAAATCTTTCTATTGATATCAAGGGACTCTATTGTTTGAAGGCAAGATTGTTTCTGAACTTCATTTCTCAAATCCGAGAGAAGATACGATGCTATCGTCATAGTGGTTCAAAACCTCTCCAATCTAGCTCTTTTCTTCCGGCGAGACAAAGATTCACCCTCCTCGTATCGGGAAATCCTTAATCTTAATGGTGTGTCGTTTCTGTCTTCCTGATACATCATCCTTCCTTTTTCCTTCACAAGTCGTTCTATTCTTTTATCATGTTTCTTGAGAAAACCGAAGCTATGTCCATCCTATCATTCTTGTCTCACGACAATCCTTCAACTCTTCTAACCGTTGTTTCTCAAGCAAAACGCAAGACTCGCAACAAGTCTAGCAAGTTTTGCAAGGTGTAGTGGTCGCACCATTCCGTTGTTCATCAACTTGGGAACGTGAGGGTCACCTTCGTTTGAACACCCGCCTCTCCTTGTGTTGTTTTCTTTTGTCTAGGAATCTCGGGGCGAGATTCTTGTTTAGTGGGGGAGAGTTGTAGCATCCCAATTGTCTAACAATTGCAATGCTACTAGCCTAGTCTATATAAATGCTACTTCCTATATATAATTGTTGCATCATAATTATATCATGCTCATGTCATCATGCCACCTTGCATTTGAGCATCATATAAAACCCTTTTTCTTTTGGTTCTTCTCTCATATGCATTATTAACGGTATTTGCCTCTTGATATTGTATTTGGTTATTGATATATTGTTTAAATGCCCAAGTTGAGTTGGGGGCATATCTTTTATTCAACTCCACCACCTTTCTTGTCACCACCCCATAGTTCCACCATCCGACTACATGTGAGCTTTGCATCTTATTTTGTTTTCATCTCTAGCTCATATGGGTTGGGATGGATCCACTTCTACTCCACATGCTCTCATATATGCACCATATTGTTTCCACATTATTGGTTTATGAGATCCACATGGCCACCTTTGCATGCCTTGTGGGTGGAACTTTTCTCTAGCTTCCATATGGGTTGTTTTGGGGGTTTATGCTTAGGTTGGGATATTATTGGGCTTACTAAATATCTAGTGGAACATACACACTAGTAGGTCCCAATTTTATTCAAATATGGCCATCCCCTTCTACTCCACATGGAGCTTTCCTTTAATTCCTTTGCTTGGTCTTTACTCCACATTTTAATGCCATGTTATTTTTTATTTTATTTTATTTTCACAAGATTAACACATGGCATTAAATACTTGCATGGGCCATGCAACCATCACCACCATGTGTTCTCCTTTGGTTTTATTTGATTTTTGAGTGGATCATCTTCTCATCTCTCTCTTTCTCTCAATTCTTTCTACCTTGCTTTGATTTCTTGCCTTGTGCCATCAAACCTCATCCACCTCATGTGTAGTGCCATGCATGATCTTGTAAGATCATCCCCATGACCATCTCCCTACCCTTCATGCTTGCTCATGCTCATGTGGATTACACCCATCTCTCTCTCTCCTCTTTCCTCATCAAAACCCTAAGCCACCCTCCCTTCCTCTCTCGGCCAGCAAGGGGCCACCACCTCCTCTCTCCACTCCCTACACCAGCCTAACCACCCCAGCTACCCTACCACAACCCTAACAAACCCTAACCCAAGCCCCCTCTAAGATAACCTAGCTACACCCGAGCCATCCCCTCTCTCTCTTCTCTAACTGCCGTGCCAGCCCCACCTTCCTCTCCTTCCTCCCTGGCCTACCTGGCAGACTCCACCACCCTACCCCTGCCCCTGCCGGCCAGCCCGAGCACGTGAGGAAGGAGATGGAAAAGGTGGCTGAAGCCACCTTTTTCTACCCCGAGTCCCACACGCTATCTCCTCCCTCTCTCTCACTTGCCCTCATCCACACGGCTCTCCTTCATTGCCAGATCTGCCCCGAGCCTGCCCTCTCCTTCCCCTTCTTCTTCACCATCGCCAGCACCTGCCGCCGGTCGCCGCCGTCTACCCCTGCGTATCGTCGTTCCGGCCGGCATGCGCGTCGTGGAGGTGGCCTGGGAGACCAAGGTTACCCCCCGCTGCTCCCTGTACGCGCCGGTGAGGAGGAGAAGGCTACCAGGACCGCCAGATTCTCGCCGCTCCCCCCCAACCCTAACCGTCAGAACGTCAGCAACCTCGGCGATCCTCCGCGCCTCCCCCTGATCTGACTCAACCGTCCCCTCCGCGGTGAGCAGTACTCCCTCCCTAACAACCTCTGCCTCGCTGTAATCGCCAGTGCTCGCCGCCCAAATCGTCGAACGGCCTCGGTGCGCGGTGGCCGACGGCGTTCTCTCGTCGCTGCGCCGCGCAGCGACCTATCTAGCCTGCGTCCACCCTCCTGTCGCTACCCCGTAAACCACCGCACTGGCTACCACCGCAGCGCGCACGCCCGGGACCCGGGTTCGAACCCCGCGCGCCGCGCTCCACGCGGTCAATCATCGACCTGTCCGTGTCGAGAGGAAACAGATGTACAGTACGGGCCTATGGTAGTTTTACAAAAGCCCCCCTTTTTTTCGCTCTCAACCCGCGGTACCTCGTGGCCCACTAGTCAGCCGCCCTGGCAGTCTTGCAGGAAACCCCCCAGATTTCTCGGACCGTAACCCACACTCCCTCACCGAGCCGCGTGGCCGACCCTCCCCTCTCGCTGTCATGTGGGCCCGGCCCCACCGACGGACCCACCGGTCAACGACCTGGGCTAGGTAAAGGCGCGGTGAGAAAAACCTGTTCTGCGTACTGTGTCGCCCAGTCAGCCCTAGCCCCACTTGTCACTGTCCGTGGCTAGGTCTGGGCTGAGTGACAAAAGGTTTTCTGTTTTTTTCTGTTTTGATTTAATTTTTTTTTCAGAAATTGTTTTAAATTCAAATTGAATCTGTTTTAAATGACTTGTGAAATATAATCCCAATTCCAACATATAATATATGTTTTGGAATCAGAAAAATGTGAGGAATTCAAATCTGCCATTCAAAATATTATTTGAACACTTTAAAATTTCGAGTTGATTAAAATTATAAATAAAATGCCCTTTGCCTTAATTAATTAATAACTTTTGTTTTATAACTCCGATTTTGACAAATAATATGTCTAAATCGATCAGCGCGACAATCCCGTTCTATCTATGCATTCCATGTTTTGAATTGCAGCATGCATCATATAAATATAAAGTATACAACAACTTATTTGAGTATAAAATATGACTAAAACTCAATGAAATGCTTTATTCTTGTACCCCACACCTCACCCATGCCATGCTACATTATTGCCATGCAAATTGTGCATCATTCATCATGGCATGATTGTTTGCTTGTCGCATAGTCATATGCTTGTGCACTCTATTTATGTTGGCCCTTGTTTGTTTGGTTCTTCTTCGAATAGACGCGGAGCAGGGGATATATCAGGAATCCCAGGAGCACTACCTAGATCCTTCTCTCGCTTCAACTGAGCTGCCAAGCAAGCACTACCACATGCTTGCATACATATAGTACCTATTGCCTCTATCTTATTCTTGCATCATTGAGTCGCGATTGCATTAAACTGAATCCCAAGTACTGCATAGCCTTTACTTTTAAACCCCACCGAAGCTTGTTCCTCCATCCCATGAGCCATTACTACAGGAGTTGTTTGAGCCATGCGGGTCGTAGAACAGCATGTGTAGGGTCTGTGAGTGTCTGATGGATAACGAGGTACCTAAACAACTTAACCGGAGTAGTAATGGGATAACTAATGAAAGTGGCACCGGTGAGCAATATTTGCTATTTGGTTCTTCATGCTCACTTGTGTCCCGTAGGACCCCGAGTACTTGATTCCTGTTCCTTGACTATTCGCACTATCCACATTCGGGAGGCCTTATGGACCCCCCTGAGCCAGAGTTTGATTCCTTCTTATTTCTTGGGGCCACAAAGTAGTTTGGGGCTTTATTACTATCGTGTACGTATGCCATGTTTTACTGCTTTATTTAAGATTGTGCGTGGAGCACCAGTACTGTTTAGGACCGTGACACGTTTTCGCGGTATCGACAAGCCCAGTCACATTTTCGGGTTCCCAGTCGTTTACCGCCGTCCACACAAACCCTGGGTCCGTTCCGGAGCCGGCCAACTTCGTTGCGGGTAGCTTAGTGGGGTGGCCCCCTGAAACATTTCTGAATCCTGTGATCGCTTTGTCGTGAATGCCTCGTTGGGTTTTGATTTGGTTTTTCCGAGGTTGATCGAGTGTGTGTTGCTATTTGTGCACCCCTGCAGGGTAAATCTTTCTGAAAGCCGTGTCCGCGGTTATGGACGACTTGGAGCACGGTTTCTCGATCATAGACAAGTATAACTAAAGTACCGCTTTTAATTTGACTAAGTACCTGACTAGTAAATAGTGCACCACTCATGGAATGGGTAATAAAACTGCCAACGGATGGGGACTATTCGTCCGCTTCCTCGTTGGTAAGCGAGGAGGAGGATGGATCTGTTAATATTACTGTTATAACTTTTGTTATTAATTCACGGACATCCGTCTATCTTTGGTTAGGCGGATGGTTAGCGAGTATCTATAGAATTGTTAGGGATTATCTTTTGCTGCAATTGCGTCACCCTAGGTTGTGTCCCCTTTAGAGGCATAAAGACTTGCTGAGTACCCCTAGGGTCTCACACGATAAATTGTTTGATTCAGATGAACAGGTATACTCGCAAGATGGATACTGGGTGGAGGAGACGGACGATGTTGGCAACGATCACTCGGTGTAGAGATTCCGGGAACGGGGATACGTGAGATCTGTAGGTGGGATGTGTTTATTTATGGGGCATCTTATGCCGATTTGCTTCTTATCCGTACTCGGATCTTGTTTTCTGCTTCCGCCTGATACTCTGATGTTTGGTGTATGAGGAGATATCCTAAACTATTATATCTATTTAGGATATTTGGATCTTGCCGTATGGCGTTGCAATATTTCTATTTCTTTTAGATGGAATGGCTCTGAGGACTGTTGTATGTGGCTTGCATACATACTCATTTGTGTATGTAGTTGATCCCTTCGCCTGCCGATTACGCCGCTCGTTCTTGTCCCGATGTTTGGAAATGGTTAGGACGGCCGAAAGGTCTACCTGTGAGTAGCATTTGGCCCCACCGTACTATTTTAACCATTTCCGCTCATCCAGGCTTGTAACTAAGAGCATAATTCACCGAGGTAGTTACAGTACTGCTCCTTCATCCTGATTCGCCTTGCTCTTTTGTGTTGTCGTCATATTGATCGTGGGGACTCGTGCAGGCCGAGGGCCAAGAAGATTGGTCGTCCTTCGGTGGCTAAGATTCCACCGGCCACCGACATGGGAGAGGGCGACCTCCCCAAGAAGAGAAAGGTCACCGGAGATGTGGCGACCGCCGAAGTCGCGAGGAAGCAGAAGGGGGGCGCCGACGACGCTGCGACCAAGGGCAGCACCGTGGAGTCAGCTGTTGCGCCAATCACCGAAGAGGTGGTGGCGACGCGATCGGAACCAGCCTTGGATGCGTCCGTGCCGGAAGCGCCAGTCCCGACAACCAGTACCCCCGCCAGAGCGTCGGCGATATTCCCGCGTTTCATGGTGAGGGGGTTTCCAGGTGTGGCGGACACGCAGTCTCCGCAGAGTCCAGAAATCGTGGATGCGGACATTGGGTCCTGTCGCGGGCGCACTTCCTTGACGATCCCGTCGACTGACGCCGGAGAACTTCACAAGATGCTCGGCGCTGCTATTCAGGTATGTCCAGTCCCCGAGTTCCTGGTCGCTGAATTTCAGCGTCTGGGAACTGAACCTCTTGCTCCTCTCCAGTCCCCAAATTCCTAGTCGCTGAATTTCGGAGGCTAGGAATTTGGTTTCTTTCTCCTTCTCCAGTCCCCGAATTCCTAGTCGCTGAATTTCGACGGCTAGGAATTGATTTTCTTTGTCCTTCTCCAGTCCCCGAGTTCCTGGTCGCTCGATTTTAGCGGCTGGGAACTGGGTGTTGTTTTGCCAAATGCTGAGGCGAGTTGTTTGTTTGCAGGGATTGCAAAGGGAGTCGACCGATCGACAGGCCGCGAGAGAGCGCTTGGAGCATGACTTGCGCGAAGCACAAGAGGTGAACCAGCGGCTTCAGGAAACTATTGGTGAGTATCTGTTTGTCTTTTTTCTCCTCTTTCGGGTGTGAGCTAGTCGTGTACGGTACGCTGAAGGCTTCCTGCAAATGGTTTCCCGGTTGAGATCTCCAAGGCCCGTGAGGGGTATGTTCCGGTTGCCGAGCTGGACGCGTCGAATGGACGAATAGCCTCCCTGGTCAAGGACTTGGAGGAGGCGAAAGCGGCCTCAATTTTTCGGAGGAGCGAGCGAAGGCTGCCGTCGCAGCGGCTGAGGAAGAGCGCAAAGCCACAGATTCCATCATCTTGGGGCTGCACAACGAGCAAACCGCCTTGGAGAAGCACGTCAAGGAGAACTGCCGCAAACTCCTTGGTGAGTCTCTGTCTTTGCCTGACCCGTTTGTCGAGTCCCCGCTTTGGGGGTTTCGTAGTTTCACTGACACCTGACTTTGCAGCTATGGTAGGCCAAAGCGACCTGGTGGTGCAAACTTACAACGCCTCGCAGTGCGTGACTGCCGTGGTGAATGCGGCCACGGCCTCGGCGTTGTGCGTCCAAGCGGCTCTTCAGGGCATGTCCCCCACCGAAGTTATTCCTGGGGGGCTTACGGAGGTGTGGCGCTATCTAGAAGAGGTGCCCGCCATTGTGGAGTGGATGACGCGCTCAGCATTCAGGCGCGGGGCCACCACAACATTGAGCTTGGGTCTCGCCCATTTCCCCGACGACTTCGACCTTGACGTTGTGACGAGTTGCTATCCATCGGCGACCGGCACGGTGGAGATGTCAGAGGTGCTAAAGCTGATCGCGAAGGCCGCCACTTATGCCGATCGTGTCTTGGCGATAGGGGATCTGCTGCCGTACCAGGAGACGGTGTTGGCGCCTGGCGACCCCGAGCCGGAGCATCGTGACATGAAGTCGGAGCAGCCCTTCCGGTCGTTGTTGTCGAAGTCGCTGACGACGTACCCGACGAACCCGTGGCAGCCTTTTGTTCGCGTCAAGGGGGGTGGCGCTGCTTATTCATCAGGGCCTGTGGAGTAAACAATGTAATTGTCCAAGTTGTGATGTATGCCAAGTGGCGAATGCTGTAAGATATTTTTGCAATATATGCCTATGGGAGTCGATCGACTCGTATTGCGACTAGGAATGTGTGGTGTGTTTTGTTTATGCATCGTTTTGATTGAGCGAGTTCCCGAGCGTATCCGCCCTTTGATGGGGTTTAACTCGATTGTATACTTTGTGTATTCTTTTGTTTATGCATTGTTTTTGTCCCTCGCATCTTCTAAGTGGTGAGTCCCCGAGCGCGAGTAGGACTGACTTATAAGCTAGTCCCCGAGCGTGGTGCCCGACCATATTGGTCATGCTCCTGTTGCAGGTTGTGAGTTTGTTGTTTGTAACGTGTCTCCTCCCCTGGCCCGGAGAGCCAGTCGCTTTGCGAGCCCTAGGCATCTCTCTTACTTGGTGTGTTCCCGCGCCGCGTGGGGGTTCCTGTTTTGCGGAGTCCCCGTGCGTGGTACTTAACCGTTCGAGTCGCTTTACACGAGGGTGGGAGGGACAGGTCGCTATGAGAAGCGTGTACCGGTTGTCTTGGCCCGGTGGGCCAGTCGGGCTAGGCGACTCCAATGGCGGTTCCGGGTTGGCGTTTTTCGTGGACGACCCAAGGCCCGAATATTTCCGGTGCCCTTGTGCCGCACTGCTTAGCCATGCCGGTCGCTCCACCAGAGGTTGACTTCCATGAGTAGCGTATTGCTAGTATGTACGAGTGCGAGTGGCACAAGAATATGGCGAGTGGACACAATTTGTGTGATCCGGATGAATTTCATTATATATTCCGATGGAGTACAATGTGAGTTTCTAAGTGTAGGACTTTCTGAGGAGGTTTACATTCCATGGCCTCCCGACCTCCAGTTGGCCATCACCCCGTATGTCGATGAGGTAGTAGGCATCATTGCCAAGGACTCCGCCTATGGCAAATGGCCCCTCCGATGGGGGGAGAGTTTGTGCATGCCCTTCTTGTCTTGGGCCAGTTGTAGGACCAGGTCGCCTTACTGGAAGGTGCGAGTTCGCACTCGGAGGCTATGGTAGCGGCGGAGTGCTTGCTGGTATATGGTGGTGCGGGAGCGAGCTAGGTCACGTGCCTCGTCGAGTTGATCGATGCTATCTTGGCGGGCAACCTCGTTGGCCGCCTCGATGTAGTTGGCGACTCGAGGTGAGTCATGCTCCAGGTCGGTTGGCATTACGGCCTCGGCGCCATACACCATGAAGAAGGGCGTGAACCCGGTTGAGCGGTTGACAGAGGTGTGAATCCCCCATATCACAGAGGGGAGCTCGTCGACCCAGCACCCTGGGGTGCGCTCGAGGGGCACCTGGACTCGCGGCTTGAGCCCATGGAGGATGCTCTGGTTGGTGTGTTCTGCTTGGCCATTTGACTCCGGGTGAGCGACTGATGCGAGGTCGAGTCGGATGCCGTGTTCTTTGCAGAATTCCGCCATGGCCCCCTTGGCAAAGTTGGTGCCGTTGTCTGTTATGATGTTGTGCGGGTAGCCATACCGGTAGATGAGTTCGCGTAGGAACTTGGTGGCCGTCTTGCCGTCGCACTTTTTTATCGGCCTAGCCTCGACCCATTTGGTGAACTTGTCGACGGCGACCAGGAGGTGAGTGAAGCCAGACGGGGCCTTCTTGAATGGGCCTACCATGTCCATGCCCCATACGGCGAATGGCCACATGATGGGGATGGTCTTGAGTGCCGAGCCAGGGAGGTGCGTCTGGTTGGCGTACTTCTGGCACCCGACGCATCGTTGGACGATGTTGGTGGTGTCGACGTGTGCGGTGAGCCAGTAGAAACCATGCCGCATGGCCTTGGCGACTAGCGACTTGGCACCAGCGTGATGGCCGCATTCGCCGGCGTGAATGTCCTGGAGGATCTTGCGGCCTTCTTCTGGCTATACGCAGCGCTGGAACACGCCGGTCACGCTGCGCTTGTGGACCTCGCCGTTGATGATGACGAAGGATTTGCAGCGGCGCACGATCATTCGCACCTCTGTCTCATTGCTCGGTAGGAGTTTGTGTTCTAGGAAGGCGACGTATGGTGCTGTCCAGTCGCTAGGTTCCACAACCATGGCGACTAAGGCCGGTTCTGGTTGAAGTGGGATCCTGACATCGATCTGTTTTGGTGGGCTGACCGATGGTTTGTGGATGATGTCGAGGAAGACGCCTACTGGTGGCGCTTGTCGGGTCGATCCGATGCAGGAGAGGGCGGCTGCCTCCTTGTTTTTGTGCATGTTGATCCACTCGACGAAGTGTCCCCCAACTGGTCGACAGCTTGGCGGTACGCGACCATTGTTGGGGAGACGGCGTCGCACGTCCTGGCGACTTGGCCGACGACTAGATCGGAGTCGCCATAGCATCGTAGGAGGTTGACGTTCATCTCCTTAGGGGCTCTCATGCCGTGAAGGAGGGCCTCATATTCTGTCATGTTGTTGGTGCAGGGCTTGAAGTTGAGGTGGAGCACGTAACGGAGCTTGTCTCCTTTGGGAGAGGTCAAGATGACCCCAGCCCCTGCGTCGTCGGTGTTCTTGGAGCCATCAAAATGGAGTGACAAGTAGTGGAGGTATGGGAGCTTCTCTGGCTGCTGTGCTTCTTCCCAGTCTGCAAGGAAATCAGCCAGGGCTTGTGACTTGATCGCTTTGTGGGGCTCGTATTTGATGTGGACGCCGATTTCGACGGCCCACTTGGCGACTCACCCGGTCGCCTCGTGATTGCGTATGATGTCCTACAGGGGCGCGGAGGAGACCACCGTGATTGGGTGCTCCTGGAAGTAGTGTGGGAGTCGCCACTATGCTCGGAATACCGCGTACACCAGTTTTTGGTATTGCGGGTAGCGCTGTCGTGAGTCCATTAGGACTTCGCTGATGTAGTAGACGGGGTGTTGTATGGGGCGCTCCTTGCCCTCTTCCGGTCGTTCGACGACCATCACGGCGCTGACGACTCAAGTAGAGGCCGCGACGTAAACTAGCATTGGCTCTTTGTCGAGTGGCGCGGCGAGTAGTGGTGCCGCGAGTAGCACTTCTTTGAGCGCTATGAGTGTGTCGTCGGCCTCCGCGTCCCATTGGAACGCGTGATTCTTGTGCATCAGGCGGTAGAGGGGCATTACCTTCTCGCCTAGTCGGGGGATGAAGCGACTGAGGGCCGCGACTCGCCCTGCCAACTTCTAGACGTCGCGCAGGCACTCGAGTTTCCCGAGTCGCGCTATGGTGTCGATCTTGGTGGGGTTGGCTTCGATGCCTCGCTTGGAGACTACATAACCCAGGAGTTGTCCGGTGGGGACGCCGAAGGTGCATGTTCCGGGGTTCAGCTTGATGTTGTACCTCCGCAAGTTTGCGAAGGTTTCGGCTAGGTCGGCGAGCAGGTCGTCCTGGCGGGTGGATTTTACCACCATGTCATCGATGTAGACGTGAATGTTGCGGCCAATTTGGCTCGCTAGACACTCCTGCATGCACCTCTAGTATGTGGCGCCTGCATTCTTGAGGCCGAACGTCATGCTCGTGTAGCAGAATGCGCCAAATGGCGTAATGAACGCCGTCTTCTCCTCGTCCTCGATCGCCATCTTGATCTGGTTATAACTAGAGTAAGCATCGAGAAACCAGAGCGACTCCGATCCCGCGGTCGAGTTGATGATCTGATCAATGCACGGTAGGACGAACTCCTCCTTCGGGCAGGCGCTGTTGAGGTTGGTGTACATTCTCCATGTGTTGTTCTTTTTGAGAACCAGGATTGGGTTTTCCACCCACTTGGAGTACTTGATTGGCCGGATGAAGCCTGTGGCTGGCAGGCGCTGAACTTCTTCGGCGATTGCTCGACGATGCTCTTCATTGAAGGGCCGTAGAGACTGCTTTACTGGTCGCACTTTGGGGTCAGCGTTGAGTTTGTGCTCAGCGAGTTCCCTCGGGACACCTGGCATGTCAGATGGCTTCCATGCGAATATGTCACGGTTCTCACGGAGGAACCCGATGAGCACGCTTTCCTATGCAGGGCTCATGTGCGCCCCATTGGTGACCGTCTGGCTGGAGTCGCCTAGGATGAGCTCGACGGTGCGGGTGTGCGTGGTTGCCTCGAACGTGGACTTCGCGGCGGTTGGTTTCTTCAGGATGGTGGGGTCGTCCTTGTTGATGTTGCCCGCGTATTTCACGAGCTCCTCCGCGTGGTCGGTCTCCATGGTGATGCCGGTGTCGGCGAGGTCGGCGCCCTTGTCCTCGCATTCCACGGCCATGTCGGGGTCGCCGTTGACGGTGATGATGCCGCCTGGCCCGGGGAGCTTCATCATGTTGTAGGCGTAGTGTGGGGTCGCCATAAACTTTGCGAATGCCTGGCGGCCCAGGACGCAGTGGTAGGGGAGGCGGACGTTCACCAGCTCGAACACGATCCTCTCCGTGCGGTAGTTTGCTGGAGTGCCGAAGGTGACTGGCAGCGTCACTTTCCTGATCGGGTACGCCTTCCGACCAGGGACGATGCCGTGGAAGGTCGTCAGTGTTGGCTCAATGCCTGCTTCTGGGAGTTAGAGCCTTTTGAACGTGTCGAGGTACAAGATGTAGATGGAGCTCCCACCGTCCATTAGCCTCTTGGGCAGCTAGTAGGCGGCCACCTTGGGCCTGACTACCAGGGCGACTCACCCTGGGTATTCGATCCTTGGCGCATGGTCCTGGCGACTCCAGGTGATGCTCTGCTTGGACCAGTTTAGGAAGCGAGGGATGTCGACTTGTGTCACCGCATTGACGGCGACTGCGCGGGCGAGCACCTTCTTCTCGCGCTTGGTGCCGAGTTCGGTGAAGGTATGTAGCGAGCCGACGGTGGTGCCAAAGCCGCCGCCGTTCCTGTTGTCCCGAGGTGGGTTGTTGTTGGGGTCCTCCCTTGCTCATCTCGCCTTCTCAATCTCTTTGAGAGAGTGGCAATCGGCGGTGGTGTGGGTGGCGGGTTTTCCCTCCCTGCTGTGGTAGATGCAGGGCTGATTGAGCAGGGCGGCAGGGTCGTATTTCGGCCTTGTCGTGTTGTTGGCGCGATAGTTCCCGCTGTCGGGGTAGTTTCCTCCGTCGCGGCGGTAGTTCTTGGAGTCGCGCTAGCCGTAGCCAGCGTTGGCGACGAAGTTGACTCGCCCGTCCGTGTGGCGCTTGTCGGTGATGCGGGTGTTGCTGTAGCGCATGTCGCGTAGGCGCCCGCTGTCGTGGATGCTAGTGCGATGTCTTCCTCCCGACTCGTCGTCGGAGTCTTGGTTGGGGTCCTCCTCCACATAGCGCTTGGCGATCTCGGGGAGGTCGGGGATGTTGTCGAGCGTCTGGTAGACCCTCTTGATCTTGGCGACCAGGGGTTCGTACTGGCACACGTTCTTGAAGCAATGTATCATCGTGTCTGGGTGGATGCTTGAGGCGTTTATCCGCAGTTCTTGCCATCTTTGGATCCAGCGGCGAGTCGACTCGCATTGTTCCTAGATGCATCGCTCCAGGTCCTCTATGGTGGTGGCGCGGGTGTAGGAGCCCTCGAAGTGCCTGACAAAGGCGTCCCGCATTTCTTCCCAGGAGTCGATGCTGTCGGCAGGGAGCGTATTGATCCACTGCCAGGTCGCACCCTCCATCATCAGGGGGAGGTAGCGAGCGGCGAGCAGGTCAGTGTGGCCTACGATTCCCATTGCCATGAGGTATGTGTCCAGCCAGACAGCGGGGTCATACGTCGGGTCATACTTCTCGATCTCCTTGGGGGCCTTGAAGTTGGCGGGACATTTTTCCCCGTGAATCATGGGTCCGAAGCATTGCGGCCCGACTCGACTGAGCGAGCCTCTTGGTTCCGGGTCGCCGCGGTTGGTGAGGGTGTGCCGCAGGTCGTTGGGCTGGCGCGACCGCCACGCCTGGTTGTTGATGATGTTCGTTCGGGCATCGAGGGGCTGCCCGTTGGCAGCGACCGTGTTGTTCGCCGGTCGCGGCTCGTTGGTTGACAACGCGGGATTGGCGGCCCGTGGTTGGTTCGCCAGGGGCTGAGGTGGTGGGCAAACTAATGCGTTGGCCACGGTGGGGTGGCCGCTTGATGCCGCCCTGCTTGCTGATGAGCGGGAGTACATCCTCCCTCGCGGGTCGACTCCCACGGCTTGTTGCTCAACGGCCTTGACGAGTAGGGCCTTGGCGTACTGGATCTGTAGCGTGCCGTCTCCTTGGACGTCGAGGTTGGCGATCGTGGCGTCGGCCGTGACGACATTGTCCATCAGGGTGGAGTATTATGGTAGCCCGTTGGCGTCACGGGCTTGAGACGAGATGATGATCCACGGTTGGTCCGGCGGGGGCGTGCGGCCCATGGGTGGTGGAGGGGGCCCGGTCGCCGGTTGCTTCCGCCTGGTGGCGTGTTCTCGCAGTATTCGCACTCGGTGGCGCACGCGGGGTCGCTTTCGTCATTGAAGTTCAGGATGCGGCCCTGTATGTTGGAGTTCAGGCGGGTCCTGATGCGGCGCTGGTGATAGAGCGACAGCTCCCGTGCCGTCTCTCGTTGGAGGCGGTATTTCTCGCGCTCGGCGAGTTCGTTGCGTTGCGCCTCCGCGAGCCGCAGGCGGGCTTGCTCCACCTCCGTGGTCGTTGTAGTCGGCGGGATCGGCGTGGCGAACGGATCTGGCGGGGTGGCCGTGCTTCCCACCATGTAGATCGCGTTGAAGCGATTGGATCTGGCGCAAAAATCCTCGGGGGACTCCGAGCCAGAATCAGAGTCGAAGATCCCCAGGATGGAGGGGTCCTCGAAGTCCTCGGGGTTGGAGACTCGCGTGATGGAGTCCTCCCGTGATGCGGCGGTGATGGATCCGTCGACCGATGCAGGGGTCGTGGAGTCGGCGTCATCGTTTAGGGCGTCGTCGTTGGTGGCGGCGTTAGCCTCGACCGCATCGCTGGCGGCCGAGTCGTACTCGGTGACGAGGCTCCTGATGGAGCGGACCTGCTCCTCCGGAAGCAGATCGCGGTGTGGCGGAGATCCACCGACGATCACCGTTGCAGCTGGGTCGATCGCGCCGGTGAAGCCGACGAAGAGGTTGATGGAGCCAACCGGCATCACCGCGCCATGAGTGATTGGGCGTGACGCCGGGATGTAGCTGATGGGCAGGATCTGTAAGATCCCGCCGATGGCGATCACGCGACCGGTGGTGAGCGGCCGATCGATCAGCGAGTAGGCTCTCGCCGCAGAACTCAGGCCAGTCCCGCTATGCCCCAAGGTGGGCGCCACTATCGTGGAAATGGCCATGGCAGTCGCTACCATTGGCAGCGATTGAGTGTTTCGTGAGGAAGAGTTGGCGGCCATCTGCGGTGCGAGATGGAGGCGGATGCACATGGGTTTACCCAGGTTCGACCCCCCGGAGGGTAAAGACCTACTCCTGCTAGGTTAGATTATTGGAGAGCGAGTTACAAGGGTGGCGAGCTCGGCGGTAGGCAGCGAGTCGCTTGAGGGGGTGTATGATGGAACGTAAGTCTCTAGGATACCCTAGGGAGGTTTATATATGAGGAACCTCGCTAGGGTTTACAAGTTATCACCGAACAAGATAAGGATCCGGAGGCTTTGACCTAGTCCGACTAGGCTTCTGTTACGCTCCTGGGCTTCCAGTCGCCAGTCGCTGGGCCTTTCCTTCCTTCGTAGTACAGTCGCCGTCTTTCGGACGCACTCGTAGGCCTTTCGGCCCAATCAGAACGTCCTGCTGGGCATACCCCCTTTGGCATATCCCCATCAGGACGGCAGCAAGGAGACATGGCAGTGAGGGGAGGGGATGGGACGTGAGGGGATGGCAGGGAGGGGAGGGCAGGAGGACGACGGACCAAGGGGACGACGAGAGTGGTGCAAGATTGAGTGGAGTGGCAGCGGCAGGAGCAGAGGAGCGGAGCGGAGCAGAGCGAAGCGGAGCTGGTTGCGACAAAGCATAGAAAATTGCACAATAATGTGTTGGTGGGCGGCACCAGCCCTCGAACCTGGGACGGTCGCCGTCGAAGGTGGAGGAGGCGGGCCCGCCAGTCAGAAAACATGCCACCTGTCAGCACACTATGCACGGTAGCACTTCACGGAATTTTTTAGCAGGTCCTGAAGGAAATATGCCCTGAGAGGCAATAATAAAGTTGTTATTATGTATTCCTTGTATATGATAGATGTTTATTTTGCATGCTATAATTGTACTGATAGGAAACATCAATACATGTGTGTTTAATAAACAAAAAGGGTTCCTAGTCATGCCTCTCTTATAGACTAGCTTGTTGATTAACAGGATGATCAAGGTTTCATGATCATGGACATTGGATGTTGTTAATAACAAGGTCACACCATTGGTGGAATGATGTGATGAACATTCATCCGAAGTATAGCATTACGATCAAGTCATTGTGTTTATATTTCTATAACATCATACGAAGTAATCTTTATCCTTAGACCATGAGATCATGTTAATTGCTAACACCGGAAGAGTATCTTGATAACATCAAACGTCACACTGTAACAGGGTGACTATAAAGATGGGTTCAGTGCTACGAAGGTGTTATGTTGAGGCTCATGGATCAAGAGTGGAATTTGTCAATCCAGATGACGGATAGATATACTCTGGGCCCTCTCGGTGATATCACATTAGGATAGCTTGCAAGCAAGTGATGTGATCACTAGAATGTTATATCACGGGAACGAGAAAAGAGTGCATGTCGGTAACGAGATCAAACTAGGTATGGAGATACCGATGATTGAATCTCGGACATGTAATATATCGAGAGACAAAAGGATTTAGTTACAAGCGTTAAAGGTTCTCATGATCACAGGAGTCATCGTTGAATGTGTAGGAGTCAGTACGGATCTCCAGGTCCCGCTGCTGATTATTGATCGGAGAAGGGTCTCAATCATGTCTGCATTATTCGCGAACCGTAGGGTGGCACACTTAAGAGTTACCGGACACCATTTTGGAGCACATATGTTTCAGACGAAAAAATTGCAAAGCGCAGGAATTGTTTCAATAGAAACCGGAAATTGTTTCGGGTGAAATTGCAGAAGGTGGTTCTGCATGTGATATTGAAATATTGCAAGGGGCTATATGTGAATGTTTGTTAATTAAAGTAATCAACAAAATTCTTAATAAATTTAATAAAATAGTTTTATTAAATGAGAGAGCATTAAATTTGGAGAAACTTAATGCATTTAAAGTGGAGACTTTAAAAGGGAATGTGAAGAGGCATTCTAATGTGGAGGAGTTACCACCACATGAATGGGGGAGGTGAGGGGTCACTCCCCCATGCGCCGGCCATGGAGAGAGGGGGCACCCCCCTCCTCCTATAAAAGGCCACCCATTCCCTCCTTCATCCTCACACCTCCTTGTGAAGGATCTGTCTCCCCTCTAGAATTATTCCCCCATGGTCTCGGATTAGCGAGATGCATGTTCTCGGTGGCATTTCGTCTGGAAGGAGTTGCTGCTTCTGCTGGATCGCTAGAGCGAGGAGGTGGAGGTTGTCCGGTGGCTTGAACGTGTGTGCGAGTGCGGATGCGCTGCTGAGTTGCGGCGCTCGGACTTCCTCACGATCTTGAGATCGGCAAGTGTACGACTACATCAACCACGAGTTCCTACTCGTTAACAAAGCTCGTTGTCTTCGAGGGTAAGTTCTCTATGGATGTATGTCCACCCGTTTGCTTTGTACTAGTAGATAGATCTTGGCGTGTAGTTCACACCATAGGAAATTTTTTGTTTTCTATGCTGCGGACCCAACAGTGGTATCAGAGCCTGATCTATGCGTAGGTGCTTAGCACGGGTAGTACACATATGGTTGATATGTGGGCGATGATGATCATGTTATTGCATCTTCTATGTATTTTGGATATTGGTGGCATAGTGGGATGAAGCAGCCCGGACCAACCTTACATGTCATCGTACATGAGACCGGTTCCACGACTGGCATGCAACTTGTTTTGCATAAGTGGCTGGCGGGTGTCTGTCTCTCCTACTATAGTCAATGTCTGATTTACAACGAGTTGCTAATAACTTGGTTATCCTCGTTGTGGTTCATGTTCGTAGGTTAGGCAGGTTCTATCTCCGAAAGCCCTAAGCCACGTAAAACTTGCAATTGATAAATTAGAGGCGTCTAGTTTAGATCGTTGTTGGGCTAGTGTTTTGATATGGTATTGTTGTAAGTAGATGTATGATAGATACTCTTACAACTCACTTAACGTGTAAGTTCCATAGACCTTGGCCTTACACACAAAGGAATGATAGAGATCATACCATGATGCAAATGATAGAGATCAAATGCATGGACCATATCACCTCACTTCACACATTAGATGTTAGCATCTTATACTTCTAGTTTGGCGCGTTTGGTAGCATTATAAGATGATCCCTCATTTAGATATCAAGATAAAATGTGTTCTTCCTTAAGTATGCACCGTTTTGTGGATCGTGTTTTGAGGCATCACGTGATGATCGGGTGTTCTCAACTCTATGCTTTCATACAACGGGTGTAAGACAGTTTTACACACGCAAATACTAAGGTTCTTACTTGACGAGCCTAGCATGTACAGACATGGCCTCGGAACACAGACCGAAAGGTTAAGCATGAGTCATATAGTTGATATGATGCCCATATAGATGCTCGCCTTTGAATCTACACCGACTCTCGTGATGATCGGACTTGGTGCAGTGGATTTGGTTCATGTAATCACCAAAAGGACACGAGGGATGTCGTTTTTGAGTGGGAGTTCATTAGTAATTTGGATTAGTTGAACTCAATCTATCATAAACTTAGTCTAAATATACTTTACAAATTCTGTTGTAGATGGCACCACCTGCTTTTAATTTCAATGTGTTCATGGAGAAAGAGAAACTTGCTGCGAATGGTAGCAACTTCACAAACTGGGCTATGAATTTGAGGATTCTCCTCACTGCTGCACAAAAGCAATATGTGCTAGATGCGCCGCTAGGCCCCCCACCAGCTCCTGATGCCCCTGACGAGGAAAAGAATGTCTATGTGACTCGTCAGGAGGACCACAACTTAGTTCATTGCGGCATACTGTATGGGCTAGAGCCAGAACTTCGAAAGTGTTTCGAAAATGGCAATGCCTTTGATACCATGGGAGAATTGAAAATGATTTTTGATACCCATGTTGCCATAGAGAGTTATAATTCTACAGAAAAGTTCTTTAGCTGCATGATGGAGGAAAACAGCTCCGTTAGTGAGCACGTACTCAAAATGTCTGGGTACACCGATAAGCTTGTGTCCTTGGGAATAACGATTCCCATTGACTTAGGCATACATCATGTTCTCCAATATCTGCCACCTAGCTACAAGAGCTTCGTGATGAACTATAATATGCAGGGCATGAAGAAGTCCCTTCCCGAGCTTCTGTCAATGCTTAAGACTGCAGAAGTGGAGATTAGGAAAGAACATCAAGTGTTGATGATCAATAGGACCACCGGTTTCAAGAAGGACAAGAAAGGCAAGCACAAGGGAAAGAAGGGTGGCAAGTCTGTTTCCACGCCTGAAAAGAAACCCCGAGCTGGCCCTAAGTCTGACACCGAGTGCTACTATTGCAAGGGGACTGGCCATTGGAAGCGCAACTGCCCCAAGTATTTGGCGGACAAGAAGTCCGGCAAGGCAAACAAAGGTATATGTGATATACATGTTATTGATGTGTACTTGACTAGTAATCGCAGTAGCACCTGGGTATTTGATACGGGATCGGTTGCTAATATATGTAACTCGGTTCAGGGGCTGCGGAACAAGCGACAACTAGCAAGGGATGAGGTCATGATGCGGGTCGGCAATGGATCAAGAGTTGATGTGATCGCCGTCAGAACGCTGCCTCTCCATATGCCATCGGGATTAGTTATAAACCTAAATAATTGTTATTTGGTGCCTGCACTGAGCATGAACATTGTATCCGGATCGTGTTTGATGCAAAGTGGTTATTCATTTAAGTCTGAAAACAATGGTTGTTCGATTTATTTGAATAATATCTTTTATGGTCATGCACCTATGTTGAATGGTTTGTTTCTGTTGGATCTCGATAGTAGTATTACACATATTCATAATGTTGATGCTAAAAGAATTAAACTTGATAATGATATATCTACATATATGTGGCACTGCCGTCTAGGTCATATTGGCGTTAAACGCATGAAGAAACTCCATTCTGATGGACTTTTGGAATCACTTGATTTTGAATCATTTGATACATGTGAGCCATGCCTTATGGGCAAGATGACTAGAACGCCGTTTTCCGGTTCAATGGAACGGGCGACAGATTTATTGGAAATCATACATACTGATGTGTGTGGACCAATGAGTGTGTCGGCGCGAGGTGGATATCATTATTTTGTTACTTTTGCGGATGATTTGAGTAGATATGGGTATATCTATTTGATGAAACACAAGTCTGAAACTTTTGAAAAGTTCAAAGAATTTCAGAATGAAGTGGAAAATCACCGTAATAGAAAGATCAAATTTCTACGGTCTGACCGTGGAGGAGAGTATCTAAGTTACAAGTTTAGCACACACATGAAAGAGTGTGGAATAGTTTCACAACTCACGCCTGCCGGAACACCACAACGTAATGGTGTGTCAGAACGTCGTAATCGTACTTTATTGGATATGGTTCGATCTATGATGTCTCTGACTGACTTGCCACTGTCATTTTGGGGTTATGCACTGGAAACAGCTACATTCACTTTAAATCGGGCACCATCTAAATCCGTTGAAACGACACCGTATGAATTATGGTTTGGAAACAAACCTAAGCTGTCATTTCTTAAGGTTTGGGGATGCGATGTTTATGTGAAGAAACTTCAACCGGATAAACTCGAACCCAAAGCGGAAAAATGCGTCTTCATAGGATACCCTAAGGAAACGATTGGGTATACCTTCTATCACAGATCCGAGGGCAAGGTTTTTGTTGCCAAGAATGGATCCTTTCTTGAGAAGGAGTTTCTCGCGAAAGGCATGAGTAGTCGGAAGGTAGAACTCGAAGAGGTTATTGAACCTTCTCTTCATGAAATGGCGAGTAGCGCAACTCCAGAAGTTGTTTCGGAGTTGACTTCACCTAATGAAGAGAGAGCTAATGATATTGATCATGAAACTCCGAAAGAGGACACTACCGAACCTCGCAGGTCAAGCAGGACATGTGCAGCTCCTGAACTGTACGGCAATCCTGTTGTGAATTTCATGGTTGATGAAATGGATGACCCTGCGACGTATGAAGAAACGATGATGAGCCCGGATTCCAACAAATGGCTAGAAGCCATGAAATCCGAGATGGAATCCATGTACGAGAACCAAGTTTGGAACTTGGTGGACTTACCTCACGACCGAAAGGTCGTTGAGAATAAATGGATTTTGAAAAGGAAAACTGATGCTGATGGTAATGTGACCATCTATAAGGCTCGACTTGTCACAAAGGGGTTTCGACAAATTCAAGGAGTTGACTACGATGAGACATTCTCTCCCGTAGCGATGCTTAAGTCGGTTAGGATTATGTTAGCAATTGTTGCATATTTCGATTATGAAATATGGCAGATGGATGTCAAAACTACGTTCCTCAATGGTAAGATTGAAGAAGAGTTGTATATGATACAACCTAAGGGTTTTTGTCGATCCTAAGGATGCTAATAAGGTGTGCAAACTTCAGCGATCCATCTATGGACTGAAGCAAACATCACGAAGTTGGAATCTCTGCTTTGATGAGGTGATCAAAGAGTTTGGATTTGTCCAAACTTATGGAGAGGCTTGTATTTACAAGAAAGTGAGTGGGAGCAATGTGGCATTTCTGATACTATATGTGGATGACATATTATTGATTGGAAATGATTTAGATCTTTTAAACAGTGTTAAAAGTTATCTAAACAGCAAATTTTCGATGAAGGACCTTGGTGAAGCTTCATATATATTAGGCATTAAAATCTATAGAGATAGATCAAGACGCCTAATTGGGATATCGCAGAGTACATACCTTGATAAGATATTAAAGAAGTTTAATATGGACGGAAGTAAGAAGGGGTTCTTACCTATGTTGCAAGGCAAGACATTGACTGAGACACAAAGTCCGGCTACGGCGGAAGAAAGAGAGATAATGGATAAGATCCCATATCTCTCAGGCATAGGCTCTATAATGTATGCCATGCTATGTACAAGACCGGATGTGGCACATGCTATTAGTTTGACTAGTAGGTACCAATCTGATCCAGGTTCGGAACACTGGATAGCGGTCAAGAATATCCTTAAGTACTTGAGAAGAACTAAGGATATGTTTCTTATATACGGAGGTGAAGAAGAGCTAGTCGCTAAGTGTTATATCGATGCTAGCTTTGACACTGATCCGGATGACTCTAAGTCTCAATCCGGATACGTATTTCTCTTGAACGGAGCAGCAGTTAGTTGGAGGAGCTCCAAACAACCTGTAGTAGCTGAATCAACAACGGAGGCAGAATATGTTGCTGCTTCAGAAGCAGCGCAGGAAGCGGTTTGGATGAAGGAGTTCATAACGGAACTGGGTGTGGTTCGCAGTGCGTTGGACCCGATGGTGATCTATTGTGACAACAATGGACCATAGCCAACGCAAAGGAACCAAGGTCTCACAAGAATTCCAAGCATATTAAGCGCCGGTTTCACTCCATCCGCGAGCATGTCAAGGATGGAGATATAAAGATTTGTAAAGTGCACACGGACCTGAATGTAGCAGATCCATTGACTAAAGTACTCCCTAGGGAAAAACATGATCAACACCAGAACTCCATGGGTGTTAGATTTATCACTATGTGAACTAGATTATTGTCTCTAGTGCAAGTGGGAGACTGAAGGAAATATGCCCTGAGAGGCAATAATAAAGTTGTTATTATGTATTCCTTGTATATGATAGATGTTTATTTTTCATGCTATAATTGTATTGATAGGAAACATCAATACATGTGTGTTTAATAAACAAAAAGGGTTCCTAGTCATGCCTCTCTTATAGACTAGCTTGTTGATTAACAGGATGATCAAGGTTTCCTGATCATGGACATTGGATGTTGTGAATAACAAGGTCACGCCATTGGTGGAATGATGTGATGAACATTCATCCGAAGTATAGCATTACGATCAAGTCATTGTGTTTATATTGCTATAACATCATACGAAGTAATCTTTATCCTTAGACCATGAGATCATGTTAATTGCTAACACCGGAAGAGTATCTTGATAACATCAAACGTCACACCGTAACAGGGTGACTATAAAGATGGGTTTAGTGCTACGAAGGTGTTATGTTGAGGCTCATGGATCAAGAGTGAAATTTTTCAATCCAGATGACGGATAGATATACTTTGGGCCCTCTCGGTGATATCACATTAGGATAGCTTGCAAGCAAGTGATGTGATCACTAGAATGTTATATCACGGGAACAAGAAAAGAGTGCATGTCGGTAACGAGATCAAACTAGGTATGGAGATACCGATGATCGAATCTCGGACATGTAATATATCGAGAGACAAAAGGATTTAGTTACAAGCGTTAAAGGTTCTCACAATCACAGGAGTCATCGTTGAATGTGTAAGAGTCAGTACGGATCTCCAGGTCCCGCTGCTGATTATTGATCGGAGAAGAGTCTCGATCATGTCTGCATTATTCGCGAACCGTAGGGTGGCACACTTAAGAGTTACCGGACACCATTTTGGAGCACATATGTTTCATACGAAAGAATTGCAAAGCGCAGGAATTGTTTCAATAGAAACCAGAAATTGTTTCGGGTGAAATTGCAGAAGGTGGTTCTGCATGTGATATTGAAATATTGCAAGGGGCTATATGTGAATGTTTGTTAATTAAAGTAATTAACAAAATTCTTAATAAATTTAATAAAAGAGTTTTATTAAATGAGAGAGCATTAAATTTGGAGAAACTTAATGCATTTAAAGTGGAGACTTTAAAAGGGAATGTGAAGAGGCATTTTAATGTGGAGGAGTTACCACCACATGAATGGGGGAGGTGAGGGGTCACCCCCCCATGCGCCGGCCATGGAGAGAGGGGGCACCCCCCTCCTCCTATAAAAGGCCACCCATTCCCTCCTTCATCCTCACACCTCCTTGTGAAGGATCTCTCTCCCCCTCTAGAATTATTCCCCCATGGTCTCGGATTAGCGAGATACATGTTCCCGGTGGCATTTCGTCTGTAAGGAGTTGCTGCTTCCGCTGGATCGCTGGAGCGAGGAGGTGGAGGTTGTCCGGTGGCTTGAACGTGTGTGCGAGTGCGGATGCGCTGCTGAGTTGCGGCGCTCGGACTTCCTCATGATCTTGAGATCGGCAAGTGTACGACTACATCAACCACGAGTTCCTACTCGTTAACAAAGCTCGTTGTCTTCAAGGGTAAGTTCTTTATGGATGTATGTCGACCCGTTTGCTTTGTACCTAGTAGATAGATCTTGGCGTGTAGTTCACACCATAGGAAAATTTTTGTTTTCTATGCTGCAGACCCAATAGGTCCCACATGTTAGTCTGTTTGATCAAAACTTGCATGCAGTGCATTGCTGGTTTACGCGCTAGTTCCGAAAAAAGCCTGTTGATCCAAACTTGAAGTGGCAGTTCTGCTACTTCTCCCTCGTCTCCTCGTCTCCTCGCAGTGGCAGTTCCGCTTCATCTCCCTCGTCTGTTCTCCTCTTCTTATTCTCCTCGCAGTTGTAGTTCTTCTTTCTTCCTTGATCAAAACATTCCCGCACGTAAGCCATGGCCAGTAGCCCGATGAAGAGGAACTAGTCCGATCTACCGTCCGACCCACTTCGCAAGATCGCCGACTACTTGCTGGAGAAAGAGGAGTACGTCGACACATATGCTGCTTGTCAGGAAGTCTGCACCGATTGGCGTCGCACTTTAAAGGTGCCCGAGTTCCATCTCAACAACTGGATCATGATAGATCACACACTTCCAGACGTTGGCGACTTCACCTTCCTCAACCTCGCCACTGGTTGTTGCTTTAGGACAAATCTAATGGATGTCCATCGCAGGTTCACATTCACATCCGATATTTATTGGTATTTTCCATTGTAAACATCTTAGTGCTAACTGATGCCCTCTTCTTCCAAAAGATTCTACTTCATCGTTGTTTCTCGTGGCATCATCATGCTTGCTCAGAGGGTGGAGCCATACCAGATTCGGTTTCTGAACACAATCACTCATAAGTCTAACACTTAGTTTCAAGCACACATACCATCTGATCTTCTGCAATCTGTCGTCGTGACAAAGTCCCCGATGATGGTCTTCGTTTGTACTGATTATCCAGATCATATTGCATGGGCCGATGAGAGCATCCCAATGGGGCAAATCAATGAATCATTTGGAGAAGGATTGTATTCACCACCTCCTGATACGCTTCTGGACTGCATGACGGCATTCCGAGGGGAAGTATATGCATTACATGAGAATGGAGACATCTTGTCGACCAACATCCAGTTAGAGCAGCGCGCGAGCACTATCACGATGCCCAAGATAATTTCAGCCCTAGTCTTAGAATAGGTACGCGGAACTTACAAATTTTACCTTGTGGAGTCAGATGGTGATCTGCTTCTTGTGTTGAACGGGGATTTCGCCAAAGGGCAACTGGTGTTGTACCGGGTGGATCACGGAGAACCGCTCTCTCGAGGCCGTTAGTGACATTGGAAGTCGTGTCCTCTTTCTTGATTACAATAGGTCTATCTCCATTGACACTAGGTTACATCCCACAGTCAAACCCGATTGCATGTACTACATGAATTATATTAGACTATACGATCATGAGGTTTAAGCCTGGGAAGAGGAACCAACAATGGTAATGCATAGCTTAAGTCCGGAACATACACCGAGGCCTTACCCTCTGGACGAGATACCGGTAGTACATTGCGGACAAAGAGAGTTCTCTAAACATGTGTTGCAGCACGAGGGAACCGACGACGATGAAATATATATGGGAGAATGAATCCTATATTCATCCTAGGTTATTTGCTAGCATTTTCAGGTCTATTTTTCAAAGTAGAAATTTGTACTGTATTTATATTATTTTGATCAGCAGTATGCGTATTACCTTTTAGACAAAATTGTAATGTATTTAATTTTAGTACTTTCAGAATTCAAAGTATTTATTTTTAGTAGCTTCTTTCAAAATTCTGTGTTCGACATGGGCATCAGCTCAGCACCGGAATTCAGGTTCCACATGGAAAATTGCACAATAATATGTTGGTGGGCGGCACCAGCCGTCAAACCTGGGATGCACGCCGTCGAGGGTGGAGGAGGCGGGCCTGCCAGTCAGAAAACATGCCACGTCGGCATCCCCTGTTTCTGATGCCCTTTAAAAAAGAAAACACGCCACGTCATCATCTCCTGTTTCTGATGGTGTTGCTACAATCGACGGTACATGGTGGCATAAAAATAATATCGTATAAACATAAGCGCACAGTCGTCAACATTTCTAAAATGAAACCCAGTCTCCTACCTGTCCTGGTACATTGCCCGATGAGGTGGATAGCCACGACCAATCTTTTTAATACGTTCGCACTCTTATGCTGAGAAGGGAAGTAAAGATTGAGCGGTTAATGCAACGAGTGTCGAATTATTACCCTCTAAGGAAATGGGAGATGGTTATTTTCACGCGTTCCCGTAGTCCAAACCTACGGTCAGTCTTTCACTCTCCTTCTCCGACAAACCAAAGTTCACCCTGCGCAGCTCCTCTGCACCGCACCACCTAGGGTAACATGGCCCCGCCTAAGCAGCCGCCGCTGCCACGACAACCACTGAAACTGGGGTATTTAGCCCCTCTAAGGCAGGCCATGAAGCTCTACTTCAAGGCCGGTCTCCCATTGCCCTGTCAGGCGGATGATTTCCTCGAATGTGCTGAATCAGCGGCGGTGGCGATGGCGGCATCGTCGGTGCCATATGCGGCAAGAAGGGCCAAGAGAGCAATGTGGAAAAATCACGCGGCGGAATTACGGCATGCTCTAGGCACTAGGAACAAGGTACGTATCAAATCGTTCACGAGAGCATGCCGCCGAGGGTACACACCCTCAAACAGGGTAGCGCCAAGGTCTAGGAACTCTCGCGTCCATGCTTTGGCGCGGGCTACCTTACCGCAGTGGGGGAGGCTGGGAACACGCCATCTGCGGCAAAGACGCTCCATCCTACGCACCATCAAAGGTTTTACCGTGGCAGCGACCAAGCGTCTACACTCAGCATGCTGGATTGTTCGACAGCCGGAGCCGGCGGCGGGCATCAGCTTAGCGCAAGAATTCAGGTTCGAGTTCACACGGACCTACGATCCCAAGAAGGAGATGCCAAATTTCAGTTTCGAAGAAATCACTGCGGTGGCGCAGATGGTCCAACTGAACCGGGACTGGCGCACGCAAATCGCTCGTGCATGAACGATGCTGATTTCTTGTAGTTTGGCGGGAAGGCAATTGATCAGTTTGGGTTAAATGATCAAAGAACTTATGTCCTCTCAAGGCAATTGGCGAGCCAACTTTTCTGGTGGAGATCTGTAGTTTCTTAAGTGTAGAATAGTTAAGTTCAGACTAAAGAATGGCTTCTGTATAAACTAGTAGGAAGTTTAGCCCACTTTTGTGCAGGTAAAAGACCCTTTTGTATGGAAGTACTACTATTGTAAGCAAATACTATCAAATATCTATTTCCTTCAATTACTAGTCGTGGTTAAATCCAGTTAACTGGCATTTTTTATCCCAGACTACAGATTTTGTGTCTGCTGTTTGTGCTGTAAACCATTTTTCCTTTGTCTTGTGTTGTCTGCAAAATGGTCCTGCAGTTTAACGTGTTACAAATGTAGCTACCTTGTACTTGAAGAGGAGATGGACTATATTTTCCTGGCATCCACAGAATTGACATTGCTCATTGCCAGACCACTCTCTTTTCATGAGGTTGTCCTTGGTTATTCACAGAAATTATAAAGCACGGTGTTTAACTACATCGATTCAAACTATTACACACACACACTACATCAAATTCATTACTCACACATACTACGTCGATTCAAACTATTACACACGCATACTAGTTCAAACTATTACACGCATGTACTACATTTATTCAAACTATTACACATTTTTAGTCCATGCTAACTTCTTGCTATGCTCTCCATACTAAAAATTCATTAGCCACACATACCACGGCAATTCACTAGAGCTCTGTCTTCTCTCGAGGGAAATCAGAACCACCAGCTCATCCAAGCCCGGTTTCCCCACCGAAACTGTGTGCGCCGTCATGAAACGGTGGTGGTCCTGTGCCATCGATCCTTCCAGGCCAACACTACAGGCAACGAGGATGCTTTTTGGCAGCCTCTTCGGGGCCCTGAATGCCATGTACCAATTCCATAACCTCCTCCAGGTGGATGATGACCGGGTGCTTCCAGCAAAGCTGTCGCCCTACCCTACTTGGAATATGCACCTCGTACAACTTAGGAACAGCGTCAGGATCTTTTAGCCACGCATTTACCTTGATGACCCATTTGTTGCTCGGTGGCACGATTTCCACCAGCTCGCCACCAAGGCTACTGACGACCTGCTTGAGGCCCTCCGGCTCCCAAGCATCCAATGGGAGGCCGTCAAAGCCGAGTTTGGAGAAGAAACGAAGCCGCCCCAAGGGATCGTCCCACCCATAGGCGCAATGCCAACGCGTGAAGCTCATTTTCTCCCCGCAGCACTCGAAAGAACGGGAAGAATGCAGAATGCGCTCGGTGTCTGAGCTGTGCTCGAACCGGACAAAAAAATTGAATGGCGGCATGCATACCTCAATCTTGACCTCATTTCGTATGATCCCAAAACGAGACCTGAAAGCCAACAATAACTCTGTCGGTGACACGGCGGGACAGACTCCCAGTACGGTGGCCATGAGAGCGTGGTCGTCGAACTACTATGCCAGGGCTACCATGCCTGGGGTGCGCGGCAGCACGCAACTTCCCGAGGCTGGTTGCCGGACTGGATCGCCCGACGGGATGTGCTCCGTCGTGCGAGAAGGACTAGCTAGAGGCGAGATATTAGTCCGGGGACGCGAAGCTTCGATATGGCAGACGATGCGATGGTGATGGCTGCGAGCTTCGATTAGAGGAGTGGGAGGTTGACCGGACATGGCGGGGACGCAAATTAGAGTAGGTGCGAGCTCCGATCTGAGACGAGCAGCCGGAGCTGAGCAAATGTTATGGGGAGGGGAGCAGGGAAGAAGACCAGAGCAGAGCAAAGAAATAGATCTGGTCCACTCAGGGATCTAGTCCACGCAGGGGTAAGCTAGTCCACGACCGCAAAAGATAACAGGGAATACTGATAGGGCGGGCCAAGAAGAGTTGACCTAACGGCGGTATTTGAGTTCAACCGTTTTTCGTCTGGTTCAAACGACCGTTTGGCCATTAGATTTGTATTCACCCCCATTTGGCCCTTCTGGACAATTGGTGATTCTACTACGGCCCCTCCGCGCGATTGATGACAACTCGGGTATCGCGGTGTACTTGCCCGGGAAGTTTGGTACTGCAAACGAACATTCTAGTTCAAGGATAGCTCATTTGGTCTCGGCCTTCTATTGACCTCTTTCTTTTGGCTGGTTTTTAGCTGATGTACAAGTACTCAGCATTTAGTTTCGCACCCGGTCCGGCTTGTAAAATACTCTGTATGACAAAAATCCCTTTTGTACACTTGGTAGTTTCTCCAGTATGTATATTTCACAAAGCTTGTAAAAGAACCTTATTAGGAGTACAGTTGTACTCTACTACTACTATTCCATACATAATTTCTTCCAGAATGTTGTATAATAGTAGTACTGTTAGTATTACTCCTTGCAGGTTCGTAGTTTTGTTTCTTTTTCATAGCAGTTTGGGTCCTATAAGCCTTAGTTAGATGTGTTGGTAAGTACTTCGCTCAGAAACTGCACGCGGTGGAAGGAACACGATGTTTCCAGCTTTACCAGGAAAAACATGTCGCTCATCATGGCATCACCAGTGATTTGACAAGGCAATACTATACGACGGTGTGCTAGTCTAGTTTTTTCTTCTTCTGAACAAGTACTCCTTGTCTACCCTAGTAGTAGTAAAGGTCTACTAGTAGGAGTACCAGACAACTTGATGAAGCTAGCTAGAGTACTACTGTCAGTAGCTACCACAGAAGAGGGAGGGAGGGAGTTTTGCACACGCCGGTGCACGTGGCAGCGCGTTCCTTCCGAAACAAGCTGGATTTAACTCCCTCACCAGCCTCCCCACATGCACACACAGACTCTTTTACTCAGTCCCTTCTTCCCATCCACTACCTCCCCCTGGCCTCTCGCTCCATGTTGTTGCCGACCAGCTCCTCGGCTCCATCCTCTACAGGTGGCGGTGAGATCGGCACGGCACCCTTCTATAGGGCGGTGGAGCATCCATCATCTCTGTCCCGTGGCAGCAATGGCGGTTTGTGAAATACTAGAACACTCATACCTATTCCCTCTGTTTCATAATATAAGGTGTTTTAGCTTATGTGAAACGAGTGTATCTAGATTCACTCTGAACTTACATGATAGAGTTGATGATGCGGTTAAATTTTTATTCTCGATTGCGCAGCTTTGTCATGTGTAGAGTAGTTCTTATCCCGGGTATGCATCCTTTTTTGTAGACTAGGATTCCATAGAAGCTTGTTTTCTAGGCTAGATCCCATAACTAAGAACAGTGGGGATCCGTTCGAAGTTGGTAGTTCGACAGCACAAATTTTTGAACATTTGCATATATTTGTCAATCAACATCATGTAATCAATATTACAACTTGTTGCAGAAGGAGATAGGGGAAGGAGCGAAAAAGAGGATTCTCGATGAAATAGGTTCCAATCCTGTGACTTCTGCTATCCCAGATGACAAGTTAAATCAATAGAATGACATATGTTCTTGTCGTTGCACGTAGATGCTTTCGTTGTAATCTTTGTTTATCTTGTAACCGCAGAAGCACAAAGTTGAAGAAGACTCTCAGTTTCCTGATGACGGAGTAGAAAATGGATGTTAGATCGCTACACCTAAGATGCCTCCTTGTTTACCTTCTGTGGAGACTGATGCAGTTGTAGCTGCAGCTGGTACTGATGAGCCTGCACCTGCCATCGTCGTGCTAGATGATGGAGGTGGTGGATTGGTTTTACCATCCTGGCTGGAGCTGGAAGTGAAGAGCCTTCAGAGGACATTGTGGTTCTTGATAGTTCACCTATTGTGGAGACTCATGATACTGGTGCTGGCGCTGCTGTTGGTGCTGCTGATCCCGCTCCCAAAATTATCGTGCCACCTGAAGGAGGTGGTGATTTGGGTTTACAATCTGTAGAAACTGTTGCACCTGAAGGTGGTGAACTGTGATGCGAATCTTTCTTTCTTATGATTTGTATGCTTTTCTCTAGAACCTGTATTATGGAGCCACCTTACGCATTTCTTACACTTACGCATTTCTTACACTTTTACACATGTAATCATAATATTCGAATGCTTGAGTAGTATCGATGCTAAACCAATGCTAGCTGAGCTGCACGAGAATTGGCCTCTGCCACTTGTAGACGTGGTTCCTGGCTCATCTCCTTTTCACAAGCACGGTGAAAAGATGGTTATGTTCCTTTTCTTGCAATGCCATTCTGCTTATGTTATTGATCTGGCAATGTTATGCTGATTTTGTCCCCCAATCCGCATTTATGTCTCTACATACAAACATATTTATTCAGATGACTTGAACAGAAAACAATATCTTCTTTGCATCGACTAACACAAGGAGACATGCAAATATTTATTTATTTTTGAAACAAGGCAAACGATATGCCATTTTAATTGATAGAGAGGGACATGCATTTCATAAATCATCACCTCCAGCATCTTGTTCTACAAAAGGCGTTATTACTAGATCCACAACCTTCTTTTCCTTGGGACGACAATGTCAAGTGCAGGATTTCGAATCTAAATGCAATCCAGTGCAGTTTCATCATGACAACCTCCAGCTACGTCAGTCTCCACAGAAGATACATCAGCGCTATGGCAGACCCTGCTGGAAATGCAAGCTGAAGCTTTTGTTATACTCCTATCAGGACCACAGATAAGGGCCAGAAATTCAAGCTCCGAAATCTAGCGTTACCAAATATACAAGAGGTTACCCCATCTGGACAATTCATAGATAATTCACAGTGCAATTTGAGCGTCTTACATGATCCTTAGATCTTAGTCCATCCGGTCATTTTATTGGTGGAATGAAATTTGCTGGTACTTTTATTTCTGTGAAGAACCTACAAAACATAGCCACGTCAGACATCTTAATATATCTAACTTTTCTACAGTCTTATATGTGAAGATATCTTTGCATAACACTCACTTATCAAACTGTCTACGGATATCTTCCCGCTCCTTGGAAATGCGAAGTCGACGTTCTATAGGGTACATCCATCTATATTGTACTGTACCTCTAAGTACTTCCTTGTCAGGTACATCAACAGCCAAATGCTCCATCGTATCAAAGAAGGATGGGGAATATATCAGGTCAAAAGCTTGCACAAGATCTTTGCCAAGTCCTTTTTAAGATGTTTTCGAACTCTTCTGTCCAGAGCTTTACTATAGATTTACCTAAAGGACGTACCTACCCAAATCTGCAAGCACCTTGTAAATCTAGATGGTCACAAGCTTTAACTATTTCTAGGAGAGGTAGAGAACAAACCAAAGCCAAGAAGAATGTCCAGTGCCTGAATCTAGCAGGCGAAGCATGGGAATCGCCCAGCTGACCGTCGACCGGTGCGTCTCGTGAAGAACAGCGCGACTAATGGTGGTAGGCCGGCACTGTTGATAGAAAGGCGTCGAGAAGTTCTTTAAGGCGTGGAGAAGTTTGCGGCCTGGTTCTAATCCGGTGCATCTCCCATAAGAACGGCGCAAAATTTGAAGAGACAAGGGCTTGTCGCTCGATTGAGGGCGGGCTTAGTAAAGTTTGGGGTCTCGGTGGAAAGTTTTGGTGCGCGTGGGGTGTTTGTCCACAATTTTCACAGAAATATCTGTGAATATTTTATCGGATTTGCCAGTTCTCAAGAGTCACCTCTCTCGCCATTGGATTTACCTTGCGATTGGTGCAATGTGAGGGTTACACATTTGTTGCAACGGCTTGTAATTGGGAATTTAATGAGTTACAACTACTAGGTTACAACTGAGTATTAGCACAATTAGTAGGGTGACGTCAGCTGATACATTGCAAATGTATCTATAATTTTTGATGCTACATGCTTGGTTTTATCTACTTTCTTGTGTTTTGTCCACCCTTTGGAGTACTTTTCATATGATTTCTTGGACTAACCTATTAACAAGAGCCACAGTGCCAACTGCCTATTTTCTGCTGGTTTTGGTTCCAGGAAAGTCAGAAAATGAATATTCTCGGAATTGGACGGGACAAAAGCCAAAGTGCCTATTTTTCCAGAAGACTCCAGGAGCCAGAATACGAGACGGAGGAGAGCCAGGGGCTGGCCACACCACCCCTAGGCACAGGCTGGGCCTGGCCGCACGAGAGCATGGTGTGGTAGCCCCAGGCACCCCCTCCGGTCTCCCTCTTCGCCTATAAGAAGCCTTCTGACCTAAAAACTTCGGGGGGGTCGACGTTTTTCCAGAAGGAGTTCCGCTCCGCTGCCACCACCAGATTCCACGAAACAGCACCAGAAACTCCGTTCTGGCACCCTGCCGGGACGGGGAATTGGAGGAGATCATCGCCATCATCATCACCATCGCTTCTCCATCGACCATCCATGTTTCCCCCATCTATGAGTGAGTAATCCCCCGCTATAGGCTATGGGGATGGTAGGGATTGGATGAGATTGTTCATGTAATGGCATCAGATTGTTAGGGCATAGTGCCTAGTATCTCTTATTAGTGCTTTATGACTTTGTTGCGACTTGTTGTGCTTAATGCTTGTCACTAGGGCCCGAGTGCCATGATTTCAGATCTAAACTTATTATTTGTTCATGATGATAGTATTGTTTTGGGTCTTATCTGCAAGTTGTATACACACGTCATTGTCCGGAACCTATGGCCCCGAAGTGACAGAAATCGGGATAACCGGAAGGGAAAGGCTTTGATATGAGGATCACATGTGTTCACGGAGTGTTAATGCTTTGCTTCGATGCTCTATTAAAAGGAGCACCTTAATTGCCAGTAGTTCCCTAGAGGCCCCGCTACAAACGGGCTGGCAGGACAAAAGATGTTGTGCAAGTTCTCATTGCGAGCACGTATGACTATATATGGAACACATACCTAGGATTGTCTAGTACTTGGGTGCTTTATCTTATTTATCTGCAATTGCCCTATGTTCTGATTGCTATGTGAATTGTCTTGTCCATGCAACTCCCGTCCATCCATCCCTATGCCTACCACACTCGAATCGCATTGGTGACTGCTTTTGTTACTACTGTCTTTGCTTTACTACTGCTGTTACTTTACTATTCCTACTACAAAACTGTTGCTACTGATAAACTGATGTGAGCAAGATTGTTTCCAGGTGCAGCTGAATTAATAGCTCAGTTGTTAAGGCTGATAAATATTCTTTGGCTCCCCTTGTGTCGAATCAATAAATTGGGTTTCACATCCCTCGAAAATACTGCGATACACCCCCTATACTTGTGGGTCATCAAGCCTATTTTCTGGCGCCGTTGCCGGGGAGCATAGCTTTATTTATCAAGTGCACATGGAATCACTATTGTTCAAGCTAAGTTTGTTTCTTCCTTGTTTGTTTCTTTCTTTATTGAAAATACAAAAAAAAATAGTTCATACTCTAGTTGTTATTTTCGTTGGTCTGTTATTGTCTTGCTTTATCATGCTTGTTGTCAATGGTTGGTTTCTTTGAAACTGAAGCTTATTGGCAAGGTGGGTTCACGGAAGATCAAAAATATTATTATAAGGAACACCGCTTGTCACAAAAAGGGAAACACTTATGGGAACAAATTGATAGATTGTATACCATTGCTAGAAACGTGTGCTCTATTTATAATGCTACTTATTGTTGTGAGGAATCTCGTTGCAGAAAGAGGTATAAACACCTCCCTTTTCAATGTGAGTATAATGATAATGATACCATATCTTCATATGCTAAAGGAATTTATGACTTTTATGATGCGGAACAAATTGAAGAATTTATTGCTTGGAAGGGTGCTTTTGAACTTGCTAGTTTGCTTGAAAATATTGATGATTCACCTTATAAGTATGAGGTTTATGGTATACTTAAATTTTGCTTTGACAATTACAAGGATGAAAATAGCCATATCCTTGAATATTTTAATAGATGCTTTCCACAAATGGAAGAGACTAATGCCTTGCAGGACCCTATGGAAGAGACTAATGCCTTGCATGATCCTATGGAAGAAGAAATTGATGAACCTGGAATCTCATTAGATGAAAAAGAGGAGGAGAGTGATGAACAAAAGGAGGAAGAATGGATTAGCTACCCATGCCTACCTTCTAATGAGAGTAACTCTTTATCTCTTACATTATTTGATTGTCCTCCATGCTTACTAAAGGAGGATGAATGTTATGTTCCCAAGGTTTCTTTTGAAGATGTTTATGATAAAGCTCTAGTGCTTGTAGATCATGAAGAGCATGCTTTAGGTGATAGTTATATTATTGATTTTATTCATGAGGCTACTGAAAATTATTATGAGAGAGGAAAATATGGTTGTAGAAGTTTTCATGGTATTGAAACACCTCTCTATGTGCTGAAAGTTTTGAAGTTACTCTTGTTTTATCTTCCTATGCCTGCCACTTTGTTCCTTGCGAATTTATTTGCATACACGATTCCTATGCATAGGAAGTGGGTTAGACTTAAATGTGTTTTGAATTTACTTCTTGATGCTCTCTTTTACTTCAACTCATATTTCTTATGAGAGCATCCTCTCAAAAATTTTATGCTTGAAGATGATATTATGTCTATTATTCTTGGGAGACCTTTTCTTAAATACTGCAGGAGCTGTTATTAATTATAATCAAGGGAAGGTGACCTTCAATGTTAATGGTAAGGAACATATTGTCTATTTCCCCAAGAAGATTGAAAGGACTTATGGCTTGAATTCAATTGAACATGTTGAGGGCATTCAAGTTGGAGAAATATATTGTCCCATACCAAGAGAAAAAATTGAAACTATTATGATTGGGACCATTGCTATCAAGGTTGAGGTAACATAATCATTAGTGGAATACAAAGTTTTGTCTCATATTAAATTGTTTTGGTAACAAGACCTGATCAACCTTGTTAACAAAAGGATTTTATTGAACAAAACAATGTTTTCACCATGATTATCTCCGTTTACTTCTATTCTATCCATTTTTGTTTTTGCTTTTGCCTAACTTAAAGGCGTTAAAGAAAAGTACTTATTGGGAGATAACCCAAAAGTTTTAGATGAGTCTTGGAAGTTATTACTTCAGTAATAACCGCTCCTTATACTTTTTATTTGCTTTTTGTGCCAAGAGTAACCTCTAATGAGAGAGAAGTAATGATTGGGAAAGTTGCTGTCCCGAAACAGATTTTTGTGCTTCACCGTAAAACTTCGTGAGAGAGCTCTGTATGTCGGATTGAGCTGTAACTTTTTGTGCTTCTGCCCCAGGTTGTTATATAACTTTATTTAGTTCAACACTTTTTGATTTTAGCAACAGAAGGTCTTCGAAAAAATTCGTATTTACCTGCTGATCTGTTTTGACAGATTTCTACCATTTTCTGCATTTGCTTCTTATTGGTTCCTTTTTGAGTTCTTTTGGGGAATTGAGATTTTTGAGGGAAGTGCTACAGTAGCTAGTGTTCTAATGGAAGTTTATTTGGTGTTATAACTGAACTCTTAAGACTTATTTATCTTGAGTGCACTAATGTTGCTAATAAAGATTGTGTGAAGTTTTGTATGAAGGAATAATTTTAGGTGTATGGAAGGAATGAGTAATGAGATGAAGGATGGACTAAAGCTCAAGCTTGGGGATGCCACACGTGTCACCCCAAGAAATATCCAAGAAGTACAAGTGTCAAAGCTTGGGGATGCCCAAGGCATCCCCTTCTTCATCAATAAAAATCCCAGGTTTGTTCCAAACACTTCATTTTTATTGTTTCATGCACAGTTGTGTTTTTTCTTGGAGCGTCTTATTTTTTGTTTTCGTTTTGGTTTTAGTTTTCTTGGTTTGCTTAGTTTTCTGAATAAATTGGTTGGACCCCCTCTTTCTTACATTTGATTTGCAAATAGTTTGGTTTGGTTTGGAAAAGAGTAGGAAAGTTCATGCCTATGTGGTAAAAAGAGCTTGTTTTTGACTGTGGCTATGCTTTGTCATGCCATGCTTGATATTGTTTTGGCTTTATGCTTAGTATTCTTTGCTGTAGCATGACTTGTTATAAACAATTGATATTTCTTAATGTGCCTTGGATGAATCATGCGTTGTTTTAGCATATTAAAGCATAGTGTAGTGGTATTCTCCTTTGATGCTTTATTTGGGTTGACTTGGCGCATGCTCACACCATGTAATGACTATCCAAAGTCACCATAGCCTTTATGATCCTTTAGTTTTCAACTTGTAGTATAACTTTATGCTTTGATCAATCATGTTTTATCGCTCTGCATGATTATGGCCATTATTGCTCTCTTAGTTTGTCGCTCCCAGTCTTTTGCTAGCCTCCACAACAAAGTATGAGTTCCACTCATGCATCCAACTCCCTAAACCAAGTTATTACAAAGAGTCCACCATACCTACCTACTAGCTTATGCTATTCCAAGTATATTCATGCTTTTTTTACCTTCCACTTGTTCTGAGAAAACCAGTGATTAAAGCTCTCACAAACTTAATGGCACACTTTACTTTTTGCCTCTAATAAACTTGAACCATTGGGTCCTTCTTTGTTGCGTATATGCTTGCGCTTTATAAGTTGAAATTAGCAGAACCATGTTTCATGGGGAACGCTTTCAACATTGCACTTGTACTTTGTACCCCGTTGATATTATGTTCTTTTGCTTACGGATCCCGGCGGTGTGAAATAAAAGTGGAACTTGTAAGATCATGGAGTTTGTATGTGTGTTAGAGAAACGCTTGGGCCGCTAGCCTAAGCCATGCCTAATCATGGTGGAAACTTGCAGCATCACCATAATGAGCACTCTATGAAGCATCCTCAATAAAAACCTATGCAAATAGCAAATAAAAAGATCGCTGAGATGCTCATTGTCTGCTTGCCTTGTCATTTTGATTATGGGAAAGCTCCCGTATCATGTGCAAGGGGTACCCCCTTGGCGGTTCTTAATGATACACATGTACTTACAATGACAAGAGCTTAGTCCTCACTGAAGTTGAGTAGCATGAGGATCGGTCTTCGTAAGTAAGGGGCATGAGATTTCGGTTTATAACTTGTCAAGCATATCCTCTTAGTTGTGTCACTTTAACCTTAATCACTTCAAGATGCTTATGATAGGGGCAATGAGAGTTGAAAGCTATAAGTACCATAATTTTTGGAAGCTCTTTATGAGACTCTAATCCCTACTTCCTTTTACAAAAGGCCTTTCTTCCACCATTATATTGAGTCTCCATCTTCTATCTTTATGAACCTACTTTGAGAGCATAGTGGCCATTCTTAGTTCTATGTGCATTGTCCCAAGACTAGTTGATTGATGCATACTTTGATATTGCTTGTTTTAAACTATTGTATCTAGTCACTCTTATGAACTTTGAAGGTGTCCTATGCATTTATATTTGCTACTCTATTGAGGGACAAGCTGAATACTATTATGCTATGTTTTCTTTATGTGAAACCAACAAACGTCTTGCAAAGCATTGTTATTCATGAATCTTTTGTTTGTGCCTTTTCATGTTACATCATAGTTTCTTTGTGTTATTGCTAGAACTTTGTCAATCATGTTATGATTGAAGTGCTATGATCCCAGCTTTGAATGTTTACAAATACTTTGGTCAAGCCTTTGATGGTGCATGTCACCTCAAAAATTATTCTTTCTTTTTATCACTTACCTACTCGAGGACGAGCAGGAGTTAAGCTTGGGGATGTTGATACATTGCAAATGTATCTATAATTTTTGATGCTTCATGCTTGGTTTTATCTACTTTCTTGTGTTTTGTCCACACTTTGGAGTACTTTTCATATGATTTCTTGGACTAACCTATTAACAAGAGCCATAGTGCCAGCTGCCTGTTTTCTGCTATTTTTGGTTCCAGGAAAGTCAGAAAATGAATATTCTCGGAATTGGACAGGACAAAAGCCAAAGTACCTATTTTTCCAGAAGACTCCCGGAGCCAGAATACGAGACGGAGGAGAGCCAAGGGCTGGCCACACAACCCCTAGGTGCGGGCTGGGCCTGGCCGCGCCAGGGCATGGTGTGGTGGCCCCAGGAACCCCCTCGGTCTCCCTCTTCGCCTATAAGAAGCCTTCTGACCTAAAAACTTCGGGGGGTTCGAAGTTTTTCTAGAAGAAGTTCCGCTCCACTGCCACCACCAGATTCCACGAAACAGCACCAGAAACTCCGTTCTTGCACCCTGCCGGGACGGGGAATTGGAGGAGATCATCGCCATCATCATCATCGTCGCTTCTCCATCGACCATCCATGTTTCCCCCATCTATGAGTGAGTAATCCCCCGCTATAGGCTATGGGGATGGTAGGTATTGGATGAGATTGTTCATGTAATTGCATCAGATTGTTAGGGCATAGTGCCTAGTATCTCTTATTAGTGCTTTATGACTTTGTTGCGACTTGTTGTGCTTAATGCTTGTCACCAGGGCCCGAGTGCCATGATTTCAGATCTAAACTTATTATTGATTCATGATGATAGTATTGTTTTGGGTCTTATCTGCAAGTTGTATGCACACGTCATTTTCCGGAACCTATGGCCCCGAAGTGACAGAAATCGGGATAACCGGAAGGGAAAGGCTTTGATGTGAGGATCACATGTGTTCACGGAGTGTTAATGCTTTGCTCCGGTGCTCTATTAAAAGGAGCACCTTAATTGCTAGTAGTTTCCTAGAGGCCTCGCTGCAAACGGGCTGGCAGGACAAAAGATGTTGTGCAAGTTCTCATTGCGAGCATGTATGACTATATATGGAACACATGCCTAGGATTGTCTAGTACTTGGGTGATTTATCTTATTTATCTGCAATTGCCCTATGTTCTGATTGCTATGTGAATTTTCTTGTCCATGTAACGCCCGTCCATCCATCCCTATGCCTACCGCACTCGAATCCCATTGGTTACTGCTTTTGTTACTACTGTCTTTGCTTTACTACTCCTGTTACTTTACTATTCCTACTACAAAACTGTTGCTACTGATAAACTGCTGTGAGCAAGATTGTTTCCAGGTGCAGGTGAATTGACAACTCAGTTGTTAAGGATGATAAATATTCTTTGGCTCCCCTTGTGTCGAATCAATTAAATTGGGTTTCACTTCCCTCAAAAATACTGCGATACACCCCCTATACTTGTGGGTCATCATCAGCTCCTTAACATAATAAGTTCTCAGGCGCCTGGGATCTAGGCGCTCATATTTTATACCTTTTTTTCCCTTGTTGATGGCTTTGTTTCGAATCCGGCCGAGCCCCAACACGTACCTTGGGATTTTAACTATCGATCCCAAGAAATTAGCCCATCCGGCCTCATTGTAGCCCAGGACCTTCTAACTCGGCCATGTTTTGGTCATTCGGTCACGCAAATAGTCCAGTTAGATTGGGCGAGAGCCCATGAAAAATAGCCAATCAATCCCTGCTTGGCCCATTTTTCTTAAATTTGGCCTTTTTTGGACACCGTCCACCCACCCCTAAAAAAACTCTACCTATCCATGTTTTAAGTACTATCTACTACATTATTTATACTTAACATTTTTAAGTTGAGCTGCTAGCAATCACGCATAGCAGATGGACAAGCAATTTTTTAAGAAGAAAAATAAATAAGTTATATACGATGTTAGTATACATTTTTATGTTTTATAAAAGGATAACAATTTTCTTCTGCAGTGGCAATGCATGCAGTTTATCTGTAGCAATATTTTAGTACTGAGAGGCTGAATGGCTGACCCACCTGCCTGCAGCTAGTGCCCACCAACCTTTCCATACAAGAGATCAATTTTAACAAGCGGGTTTAAAAAGTACTTGTACAACAGTCTTGACCGGAAAAAACAAAGACCAAGATCGACACGTTTCTTGTCGAGAGATGCTAACACGTGGGCCCTAGCATCAAGACCATACACGCCTGCCGCATGGAACAATGTTACCAAGGTCAAACCAGCGGACGCGGCCAAAAAAATGTCCAACCTACACACGTTTCATCTACATAGGTGGCTGACATGTGGACCCAGCAGGGAGACATTATACAGGTGTTGTATCGAGCAATGTTGCCAAGTTCCAAACGGGGAGGCGTGAGAGAAGAAAAAAAGTCTAGCATGCACACGTTTCCTGCACAAAGGAGGCTGACATAAGGGACCCACCAGCCTGAATAAACGGCTGATGTAGCGAGCAAAGCTATCAAGTTCGAATGAGAGGGTAAAAACTCCATCATACACATGTTTCTTCTAATGAGAGGATGACATGTGAGGCCCAACAGCATGATTAAACAGTAGATGCATCGAACAACGATATCAAGTTCGGAACAGGGTAGCGCGAGCAAAGGAAAAAAATCCATCATACATACGTTTCTTCTAATGAGAGGATGACATGTGGGGCTGAGTAGGTTGATTAAACGGTAGATGCGTCGAGCAGCGCTATCAACTCGGAACGGGGTAGCGCTAGCGAAGGAAAAAATTCTATCATACACACGTTTCTTCTAATGAGAGGATGACATGTGGGGCCCAGCAGCGTGATTAAACGGTAGATGCATCGAACAACGCTATCATGTTCAGAACAGGGTAGCACGAGCGAAGGAAAAAAATCCACCATACACACGTTTTGTCTAATGAGAGGATGACATGTGGGGATCAGGAGGTTGGTTAAACGGTAGATGCGTCGAGTAGCGCTATCAACTCGGAACGGGGTAGCGCCAACGAAGGAAAAAATTCCATCATACACACGTTTCTTCTAATGAGAGGATGATATGTGGGCCCCATGAGGTTGATTAGACGGTAGATGCATCGAGCAGCGCTATCAACTTCGGAACAGGGTAGCACGAGCAAAGGAAAAAAATTCCATCATACACACGATCCTTCTAATGAGAGGCTGACATGTGGGACCTTGCAGCCTGACTAAACGGTAGACGCCTCGAGCAACGTTATCGAGTTCAAATCAGGTAGGCGTGACCGAAAAGTATGGTCCGCTAGAGACACTGACGTCCAGGTCCCACACGTCTCAAAAGACTTTGGCGAGTCAACATCGTGCAAGGAAACGAAAATCTTGCTTCTGCCACGCGTTAGCTGAGCTTCCTCCACATTTTAGCAGATCTGTCATAGTAGAGGGCCACGAAACCATAAAAAAAGTTTGCCAACGGCCACGGCCGAGCCGAGAATTTCATCGCAGAAGACGCGCCTTCTACGATGACCGTCGGGCCAATTCGTTGCGGAAGGAAACTTTTCTTGTAGTGTGAACTGCTGAGTTCTAGCGCTTGCTGGACTCATACAAAGACCTTCATGCCAGATACGACAAGTTGTTGGTTGATCACCAGAAGAATGGTAACTTTCTTTGCTCAAGACCTTTTTTTCTTTTTGTTCCTTCGAGTTACTCGCTATTTGTATTGACTTGTCATCCAAACCATGCAGCTGAGGTTGAGGCTGAATATGTCATCATGCGCAAGAATTTGGCTGAGATTCAAGGTAACTTGCCTTGTTCCTTTAGCCATTGCGTGCTCTTTCCCTGACTCGGTAGATATTTATACCTCGGCTCAGCCGGGTTAATTCATTATTTGTTGTTGCACTTGAAGATAGCGTGCCCATCCTTGACATGATGACTCATTTTCTCGAACAAGCAGGGAAGCACCAGGCTAAATTGAAAAAGAAGGATGATTAGATAGCTCAGCTGTGCCGCAAGGACTCTGAGATTACTCGGTTGAATGCCAAAATCCAAAGGCTCAAGGATCTTCACAAATCCAAGCTAGAGAAGGCTGATCAGGAGTTTGCCGAGGAAAAGGAGCGTTTGGCCACTCAAATCTCCAAGGATAAGGACTTGCTATAGGAAGTCGACGTAAAAATTACGTCGGTGACCTCTGAATATGAGAAACTCCAGGCCAGCAACGCGAACGTATATGTCGAGCTTACTCGCATCCTTTTCCAGATTTCTCGTGAGTTCCCTTCCTCTTTTCCATTCTTATCTCTCCAGATTAAGTATTCTTGCTCATTGACATCCCTCGTTCTATTCTCAGGCAAGTTCCTAGAGGACGACTCTATTGCTTCCGGTGCAGTGGTCAGGTCTAGCCAGCAGCGGGGTATTCCAAAACGTCCTGCCGCCGGGTGAATCACTTATGACACGGAGGATCTGCTGGTTAGCCTTGCTGCCCGTCTCGAAATTGTGAAGAATTATGGCACAGACATAATGCCGGCGGCAGTCCGGATGTTCAATGCTCTTTGGTCTGGTGAGCCCACTCCTAAAGGAACCACAGCTTTTCTGGCCAAGCTTAGGGAGTGCGAGACCCAAGTCCACCTGTGGCGGGAATCTGCTGCTCGAGCCGGAGCTAACACAGCGCTGCAGTTTGCTCTCTCTTGGTATGAAGAGCTTGATCTTAATCTTCTTGAGCGCTTGCGCATCGGGTCAAAGTGGTCCAATGACCCGGCGTGCATTGCGTAGCGTAAGGCTCGCGCCAACAAGCTCATCCAGTATGCCTTCTGCCACGCTTGGAACGAGGGACCAAGTTATCTTGATGTAATTGACGATGCCTACGTTTCTGATGGCGCGGAGGACAAGGCCTCCAAACTCGGCGACGATGTCAAAGATCCAGAAGACGAGGAGGCCAATCCCAAAGATGAGGTCTAGGCTAGCGCCCCGCCCACATATGCCGAAGTACCTCCTCCCTCGACTGTTGACTTGGCTCCTGCTGCTGCCCCTTGAGCTTGAAAAACACTTAACAATATTCGTCAGATCCCTGGTATGTCGGATGAAGTTGTAATTAAGCACAATTATTTGGTTTTCTACATTTAGTCTTGTTTGCTACTAAGTTACTTATGTCGGATTAACATGGATGAAGTCCCCGAGTTTCCTTTTCTTGTTCCTCCAATTTTATGACTCGGCTTGCGTCTACCTTGGTTCGGTTTTTGACTTACGAGTCCGAGGTTCAAAAAATTTATTTAACAATACTTGAAACATCAAGATTAGCTCAAAATAATCCGGCGAAAAATAAATGAAGTAAATACAAGGTTAGTCCGAATAACAAACATCGACTCGATTAGTTTCCTTTCCTTAGTCGTTGTTCATGTGCTTTGCCATTCCAAACTTGTTCTCTTGCTTGCCATGAAGCCAATTCTTGTTGGACAACAGCAAAGTCGAAGAGTTGGGTTTTTGGTTGTCACACACTACTAATCCGGCTAAGGTATAAGCAATTTAAGCCAGCCGACGTATAAAAACATAAGAATAAGAAAGGCAAGTATTATGGCAATCCCCAAGTTTCTACTAGGGGTGCCGAAGTTTCATTGATAAGCTCATTACCGACATACATACCGACATATGAGTGACTCGGATACATTCACCTCTTTGTCAGGTGTAAAAAGGACGAAGTAGGGCTACATTCCATGGACGCTTAGATTCTTCTCCGGATCTGTCCGCATTGTTCTTCTCCTGTGGTGCATCAATAAGATAGTAGGAATCATTGTGCAAGGCTTTGCTTACAATGAAAGGTCCTTCCCATGGGGGGATAACTTATGCATGCCAGTAGTGCGCTGCACCAGCCGGAGTACCAGATCACCTTCCCGGAAGACTCGGGGGTTTACTTTTCGGCTATGATAGCGTCGGAGGTTTTGCTAATATATGGCGGATCTAGACAAGGCCAGTTCTCTCGTTTCTTCCAGCAGATCAACATAATTTTGCTGGGCTTCGCTCACTTCAGCTTCTGTGTATTGGGTGACCCTTGGCGAATCATGCTCTTTGTCGGCTGGTAATACAGCTTCTACCCCATATACAAGAAAAAATGGTGTATAGCCTGTTGATCGATTCGGAGTTGTTCTTAAACTCCACAGTACCGCTGGTAGTTCTTCTACCCAGCACCCCACTGATCTTTGCAGCTGCTCTATGAGCTGGGGGTTTTATCCTGGACAAGACTAATCCGTTGGATCTTTCCACTTGGCTGTTCGATGCGAGGTCAACTACAGAAGCAACATCTAGTCGGATCTTCTTCTCTCGGAAGAACCTCGCAAATGCTCCTTCAGCAAAATTTGTGCCATTATCAGTTATGATACTGTGGGGATAGCCATATCTCAAGATTAAGTCCTTGAGGAATGTCACTATTATTGCCCCATCACATTTCCTGATTGGCTTAACTTCGATCCATTTCGTAAATCTGTCCACCATAACTAGGACACGGGTCATTCCTCCCTTTTCGGCTTAAATGGTCCTACCATATCTAGGCACCATACCGCAAATGGCCATGTAATGGGAATAGTTTTGAGTTCCGACATTGGCGTGTGGGTTTTTGTGGCATATCTCTGACAGCCATTGCATTTCCTCACCAGATCCTCTGCTTGTTCTAGGGCACTTGGGCAATAAAATCCATGCCAAAAAGCTTTTGCCACCAATGCTCTGGAGGATGCGTGATGACCACATTCTCCTTGATGGATATCTCGGAGTATATCAAGTCCTTCTTCCGGGTCAACGCATCACTGCAGCACTGTGGCTACACTTCTTTTGTATAGTTCGGCATTGATGATGGTGTAGGCCTTTTCCCTTCTCTGGATTTGCCTCGAGAGTACCTCATCATCCGGCAAAGTTCACTCCTTTAGGAATTCAAATATTGGTTTGGCCCAAGCAGGTATAGCTCGGGTGGGAAAGATCTCCCATCAATTTCCATTGCATCCACTGACATTACTCCGACCGGACTGATCCGGTCAGTCCCCGGGTTCTGCACGATAGTCCCCGGGTTAGCTGAGGTGCTTCCCTAGTCTATCTCCTTTGGTGTAGCTTCCGATCCGGAGAGTGCTGGGATATATATTGACTCGGATTCTGGTGATGGTGTGACAAATGGTTTTCTCAAGTGCTCCAATGCAATGCCTAGTGGAATTGGCTACCGGGATGATCCCAACTTGGATAATATGTCAGCTGCCTCATTTTCAATCCGGGGTACATGATGAAATTCACACCCCTCAAAGAAGCCACTTATCTTCTGGACGTAAAATCTATAAAGTGCCATGTTTGCATCCAGGGCATCCCAATTGCCAAACACTTGCTGCACCGCCAGATCTGAATCACCAAAACATAGTATCCGGCATAAGCCAACCTCCTTTGCTACCTTGAGTCCATGCACCAGTGCTTCATACTCGGCAACATTATTTGACGTGCTGAAGTGTATCTGGAGGACATATTTCAATTGGTCCTTCTTGGGTGAGGTAAGTACTACCCCATCACCCTAGTCCTTCCTTTAGCTTTGATCCATCAAAGTGCATTCGCTAGTAATTCAAGTCCGGCAGAGGTGGTTCATACTGCATCTCATCCCAATCCACAAAGAAATATACCACTGATTGTGACTTGATCGCATCCCTTCTATCAAATTGTGGTGCATACGGAGATAACTCAATTGCCCATTTTGCGATCTGGCCGCAAGCATCTTTATTGCCCATAATCTTAGATATGGGTGCTTCACACACCACCTTGATGGGGTGCTCCTCAAAGTAGTGTTTGAGTTTCTTGGCCGACATATACACACCATACACCATCTTTTGATAGTGAGGGTAGTTTTGTTTTGAATCCGATAATACCTTGCTCAAGTAATACACCGGTCTTTGCACCGATTTTCCTTCGTCTTTGCACTCCACTACAATTACTGCACTTACGACTCGGTTGGTCGCGGCTATATAGCGCAACATAGGCTCCTTGGGTAGTGGTGCAGCTAATATTGGTGCAGTGGACAACATCTTTTTCAACTCATGGAACGCATTGTCAGCTTGCGGTGTCCATGTAAATTTATCTGCCTTTTTCATGAACTGGTAGAGGGGCAAGGCCTTCTCTCCCAGCTGACTCACAAACCGACTCAATGATGCCAGGCAACCAGTAAACTTCTACACATCGTTGAGGCATTTCGGCAGTTCCATACTCTCTATAGCCCGGATTTTCATCGGGTTAGCTTCAATACCTCGGCTGGACACGAGGAAACCAAGTAGTTTTCCAGCCGGCACACCAAAAGTACATTTTTCCGGATTAAGCTTCATCCGGAACCGTCTTAGGTTCGCGAATGTCTGCTAGATATCGTCAAGGAGCGTTTTGCTTTCCTTATTTTTATCACAACATCATCCACATAAACTTGCACATCCTGACCTATTTGGTCATGTAAACATTTTTGCATGCATCGCTGGTACGTTGCTCCTGCATTACGTAATCCGAACGGCATAATGCGATAGCAATAAGCCCCATACGGGGTGATAAACGCAGTTTTTATTTGATCATCCGGATTCAGGGGTATCTGGTGGAAACTAGAATATGCATCTCTGAATGACAATAACTCACACCCCGTAGTTGAATCTATGACCTGATTTATCCTTGGCAGTGGAAATGGATCTTTTGGACATGCCTTATTTAGGTTCATGTAATTGATACACATGCGCCATACCACTGCCACATTCGGATCATCCTTCTTCTTTTCCACAAGCACCGGATTAGAGAGCCAATCTAGATAAAGTACTTCCATGATAAATCCGGCCGCAAGGAGCCTAGATATCTCATCTCCAATTACTTTTCCCCTGTCCTCGACGAAGCGGTGGAGAGGTTGCTTCACCGGCTTTTCCCCGGGTCTCACATTTAAAGAGTGCTCAGCCAACTCCCTCGGCACAACTTGCAGGTCCTATGTACACCAAGCAAAGATGTCTCGATTCTCACGGAGGAAGTTGACGAGCTTGCTTTCCTATTTGTCACTTAACCTGACACCAATAGTTACGGTGCGCTCCGGAAACTGATCATCAATTGGCACTCTCTTAGTGTCCTTCGTCGCTTGGAATGACACACTACCATGTGTGGATTAGTCAGGGCCGACATATGCTGCTACGCGGACTGAGCCAGCGCGACCACCTCCATGATTTTCCTTTTCTCCTGAGTGATCACGAGTGACTCGGCCAGATTAGACCAGGCAGACGCACATTCAATGGAACGCTTGAAGTCCCTGGCTATGGTTATCACTCCCCTCGGTCCAGGTAATTTCATATTCAGGTAACTGATGTGAGTACTTGCCATAAATTTGTTCAGAGCGGGCCTGCCGAGTAGCGCATGATACGCGCTTTCCAAGTTTACCGCCTCAAACTCCAAATTCTCAGTCCGACAATTATCCCTTATGCCAAATAGGACATCAATCTGGACCTTTCCAATTGGTTCACATGATATACCTGGCACAATGCCATGAAAGGTGGTCCTAGTAGCTTGGAGCATATTCTCTAACATTCCCAACTTGTGCATGGTATCCTTGTACATGATGTTAATGCTACTGCCATTATCTATCAGTACCTTGGAGAATCTCACATTAATATTCGACCCAATGAATGTCGGATCGAGCACCAGCACGTAAGTCTCTGAACTCGGCATAAGCTTTGGGTGTTCCTTGATACTCCATGTAATCTCCTGATCCGACCAAGGTATATACCTCACCACAGCTGGCCTACTGCATTTACCTCTATATGCCATGTCGGCGCTGCAAGCTCTTTCTGTCGGTCTCTTCCGTGGTGAACACACAGTAACTCTCATGATGCTCCCTGTATTCACACTACAAGAAATGTGTTATTCTATGACCTTCTAATTGTGACCGTGGACAAAATCGTCATAGAGTTATGACAATTTCGCACCAGATGGTCGTAAGCCGTTCGAGAGGCTCAAACCCCCTAGAAAATTACGACGATTTGGTCAAAAACGTCGCAGTTTCATTAGATGAAATCGTCATAGTCCGGGAGAAACAACATATGCCCTTATTTGGATGGGACTATGACCATATTAGATCGTCATAGTGTTTAAACAGTAATATATTCAATTGACACATCATCCATTCCATCTACGTGTCACGTGTATGTGTTAATTTTTGCTTATGTGGCGTGTCCACGAGTCTCCACCTCCATACCACCACGTCCATAGCCGGAAATAAATTATGTGATGCTTACAAAAGAAGGCGCCGGGGGCAGGGGTCGAACCCAACACCAACCCACCTGTAGAACCATCGCTACCACCGCGCTACACATTCATTCGTGTCATACTTCAGTAGTACTTTTATTTATCCCAATATCCGTGCTACACCGAATTAAACTGCAAAAAACTGGCGCGTCGGGGATTCGAACCAGGGACCTTGCCCTCCTCACACAGCATGACAACCACGAGACGACCAATGTGTTGGCGTCCATACTAGAAGTAGTTAGCTATTAATCGTGTCGCTGGACACAGGCCTTCAGACGGATGGGCCAGAGACCTATTTTTTCCCATTGATTTCCTGCTGCAACAATGGACTGCCATGGGCTTTGTTGTCTGACCCATCGACGGACCACACAGGACCAGCTCGTGGGAGGGCAGATTGCGGCCCAAGACTGATTTGAAAAAAAACACATTTTCTTTTTAGAAATAAAGTAAATTAGTAATTCCATCATACAATTTGCATACTATCTCGGATTAAGATGACACAAAAACCAATTTGGTTTGTCTCGATGATATAAAAAACTTTCTTATGGTTGAATTCTTATTTTACATATATTTTATCGTTTTTAAAAAAATTAATGAGCAAACTATTAATTATGCATTTTCCACTTTACAAAGGAACCCTATTTTCTATGCCTCCGAAAATTTCACCATAAATAGTGAGTGGTCCCAAGGTAATATGTAGAAAGTATTTTCAAAAAATCATGAGGATCAGATCATGTACCTGTAGTTCAAACCGGACCAACTTCCTACTGATTTGGCAGGAATTTGTCTTTTTCACCGGGGGTGGACGGAAAGGTTTTAAAATCTCCGGTTGGGACATTGTACATGTAAGGTGGTCTAGTATCTTTGAAAAATGGTATGGTAGCATTTTTGAATCGAACATTTGGTGTTGCTTCACAAAACGCCCCGTTCTTGCCGCTCGGAAAATGGAAAATGGATTTTCTGTGCGACGGAAAGGAAAACTTTCTCCTGCAACATTGTTCGACATCCCAAGATGCATATGCATCCACAATATAGGCATATTATCACAAACTATGCCACGATTCTAGCCATAACATTGGTCATTCGGCCTAAAAGCCATGAAACCTCGTACATGATAGGTCATTTGTGAGAAGGTTTATTCAAGATGCAATCAATATACCAAGTTTGGTATTTTTCCTTGCAACTATATCACATAGCATGACGCCACGCGAAGGATTTACATTGTTCCAACCGTTTTTGAATTTCTTATGCCCGTTTCAAAAAAATTCTATTTCAAACTATGGTCAAAACGACGGGCATGAAGATAGGGGATGAGCCTTGCTAAACTTGCATTGGATCTCTGAAGAAACATCATACTGTGAGCCTAAAAATGATTTTTGCAAAAAATCATGAGCACCAGATCATGTACCTGTAGTTCAAACTGAACCCACTTCCTACCGATTCGGCAGGAATTTGTCTTTTTCACCAGGGGTGGACGGAAAGGTTTTAAAATCTCCGGTTGGGACATTATACATGTAAGGTGGTCTAGTATTTTTGAAAAATGGTATGGTAGCATTTTTGAATCGAACATTCGGTGTTGCTTCACAAAACGCCCCGTTCTTGCCACTCGGAAAATGGAAAATGGATTTTTTGTGCGACGAAAAGGAAAACTTTCTCCTGCAACATTGTTCGTCATCCCAAGATGCATATGCGTGCACAATATGGGCACATTATCATAAACTATGTCGCGATTCTAGCCATAACATTGGTCACTCGGCCTAAAAGCCATGAAACCTCGGACATGATAGGTCATTTGTGAGAAGGTTTATTCGAGATGCAATCAATATACCAAGTTTGGTATTTTTCCTTGCAACTATATCACATAGCATGACGCCACATGAAGGATTTACATTTTTCGGACCGTTTTTGAATTTCTTATGCTAGTTTCAAAAAAAATCTATTTCAAACTATGGTCAAAACGACGGGCATGAAGATATGGGATGAGCCTCGTTAAACTCGCATTGGATCTCTGAAGAAACATCATACTGTGAGCCTAAAAATGATTTTTGCAAAAAATCATGAGCACCAGATCATGTACCTGTAGTTCAAACCGGACCCACTTCCTACCGATTCGGCCGGAATTTGTCTTTTTCACCGGGAGTGGACGGAAAGGTTTTAAAATCTCCGGTTGGAACATTATACATTAAGGTGGTCTAGTATTTTTGAAAAATGGGATGGTAGCATTTTTGAATCGAACATTCGGTGTTGCTTCACGAAACGCCCCGTTCTTGCCGCTCAGAAAATGGAAAATGGCTTTTCTGTGCGACGGAAAGGAAAACTTTCTCCTGCAACATTGTTCTTCATCCCAAGATGCATATGCATGCACAATATGGGCACATTATCACAAACTATGCCACGATTCTAGCCATAACATTGGTCATTTGGCCTAAAATCCACGAAACCTCGGACATGATAGGTCATTTGTGAGAAGGTTTATTCGAGATGCAATCAATATACCAAGTTTGGTATTTTTCCTTGCAACTATATCACATAGCATGACGCTACGCCAAGGATTTACATTGTTCGGACCGTTTTTGAATTTCTTATGCCTGTTTCAAAAAAATTATATTTCAAACTATGGTCAAAACGACGGGCATGCAGATAGGGGACGAGCCTCGCTAAACTTGCATTGGATCTCTGAAGAAACATCATACTGTGAGCCTAAAAATGATTTTTGCAAAAAAATCATGAGCACCAGATCATGTACCTGTAGTTCATACCGGACCCACTTCCTTCCGATTCGGCAGGAATTTGTCTTTTCACCGGGGATGGACGGAAAGGTTTTAAAATCTCCGGTTGGGACATTATACATGTATAAGGTGGTCTAGCATTTTTGAAAAATGGGATGGTAGCATTTTTGAATCGAACATTCGGTGTTGCTTCACAAAACGCCCCGTTCTTGCCGCTCGGAAAATGGAAAATGGCTTTTCTGTGCGATGGAAAGGAAAACTTTCTCCTGCAACATTGTTCGACATCCCAAGATGCATATGCATGCACAATATGGGCACATTATCACAAACTATGCCGCGATTATAGCCATAACATTGGTCATTCGGCCTAAAAGCCATGAAACCTCGGACATGATGGGTCATTTGTGAGAAGGTTTATTCGAGATGTAATCAATATACGAAGTTTGGTATTTTTCCTTGCAACTATATCACATAGCATGATGCCACGCGAAGAGTTTACATTGTTCGGACCGTTTTTGAATTTCTTATGCTAGTTTCAAAAAAATTCTATTTCAAACTATGGTCAAAACGACGGGCATGAAGATAGGGGATGAGCCTCGCTAAACTTGCACTACTAGGAAAAACGTTATCAGTGGCGCACCAAAACAACTTTCTGTGGCGCATCTAGCAGTCGCCACTAAATTGTCGCCACTAAAATTATATTTCTGTGGCGCATATGCATATGCGCCATAGAATCTGGGACAGAATTCTGTGGCGCATATAGCCACAGAATCCGTTTTTCAGAATTTTAAAATTTTCAGAATCTGGTACAATTACAGGTATATTACAGGAAATACACAAAAATTAACAGAAATTCACAGAAAAGCTGCACACAGCAGTACAAATGTTCCAGTTCACATATAATACATCAACAAGCACGAATGTTCACAAGTGTTCATCAATCACATCACTTAAAACTGAATAAGTGTACAAGTATATTTCACAAGTGTTCATCTCACTCACATAACTTACAACTGCGCAATGTTGTCACCGCCTATACCTTAGGACAGAATGTAGTACACCGTAACCGCGATGCCGGTGAGGAGGAGCGGCACCAAGATCTTCGTCCGGTTCTTCTTCCACACGTGTCTCCTCCACTTGGCCATCGCCTCCTCTCTAGTCGCGTATCCCTTCTAGCTGTTGCTGCTGAACTTGTCCACTTGTTGGTGGCAGTCCACCCACTCCTCGTAGACACCTGGAACCCGACCCTTGTACACAACGTACGTCGGCATCTCTATTGACAAGGCATATTAGTACATCATGCAAATATATATGTTGACAAATATTAGAGCAAGGCATTCATAAACTTAAAACAATGCGTCGATGACAATGAAAGAAACACGACAACATGTCCGACACAATAACAACGATGGTTTCAAGCTAGTCAAGTTAAGTTTTTCGACACACACACTACATGCCCACCGATACACACGCTCTCTCGGTCAAGTAGCCTTCTCCTCGCAGGGCGCCGGGAATGGCTTGTACATGTCTTTCATCGTCCACGTCATGAAGTCACCCTGCGCCTTGAGGCGGGCTTCGATCTCCCTCTTGGTGAACGACCTGGGCTGGTGTAAGAGTCCACCATGTGTGTTGACCTGTTCCATGATGATATGTGACAGCTTCACCTGCATATCATGGAAGTCTTCCCTGAGATCGGGGTCACTGATCCCATGCAACTTTTGGGCCCATCCTTGGAGAGAAGATGGCAGCATTAGCATCTCGCAATCCCGGACAAACCCTTTGAGGTGATGGCAAACATAGAAGGCCTTCTTCACACAGTCAGACGGCTGCTTGACGCAGGGGAACTCGAACACATGCTTGAACTTGTGTCGGCCATCGTCCCTGTAAGCCTCCCCCTTATAGTTGAAGGGGCCTCCCTGATTGGCATAGCCCTCGATAGCATCATCCAGAATGCTCCTTACTCTAGCGTAGTTCTTCCTCCTCGCACTCCCCGAGTCGAAGTAGGTGGCAAGCGAATACCTCGTGGAGAGGACGATGAGCATGCAGTACTTATCTCTGCGCAACACACAATGTGGAATGGGATGTTGGAAAAGAGCATTGGAAAGAAATACTTATGTGTTACAACGGCGGTAGGAGGATGTGTACACTTACTCGGGAAAGAAAGGCACAAGGATGTTGTCCTTCCTCTTGTTGTCCATCAATAGCTTCTGAAGGTAGGACTTTGTCTGGGCCCGGGTTCTTGTTCCTTCTTCCAGCTGGCTATCCCGCATGTAGTAGGGATCCGCTATCGCGACGAACGGGGTGTCCTCTCTCTTGACCTTCATCGCTAGATTGAGCGCGAATAGGCGGACCAAGTTATAGTCCAGCCGTCTCGAGTGGAACAACTTGAAGATGTCCTCGTAGGCTATGAAGAACACATCCGCGAGGGCATCGGTGATGAATCCCATGTCCTCCGGCACCTTGGCGGTGAACACCGGGTAACTCGGATCCTTGTCCTTGAGAAGGAGGCCCTCCAGTGTCAGGACACCTTCATGCAAACTCATCATAGCTCCCGAAGCCAGGCGGCGCAGTTCCGGAGGCAGTATGGGCTGACCAGCTTCGTGCACTCTGGTCAAGCCATCCTCGCGGGGTGGTACTACGTCGTCCCAGTAACGGATCGGAGCGGGCTGGCTCGTAGCCTTGTCCTTGTTCCTATTCGGCCTCTTCCTCACCCTCTTCCTCTTTGCATCAGCAGCCTCCACTTGTGATGCTAACCCGTCACCAGCCGTCCTGCGGAGTGTGTCAGGGCTGAAAATGATTCCGGCCGATGGAGGTTGTGTCTCGGCGGCCGAAGGCGTCTCCTGAGAAAACCCACGGAAGACCAGGCGCTTCTTGGGATGGCTAGCTTGATCGCGGAATGATGGTTCTTCAACGAGAGGAGGCATGAACGGTCCTTTGCTGGCGCTGGTGTTGATGAAGGCATTGACGTCGACTGGTGCATCATCATCATCATCCACCTCGATGTTGGCATCAAAGGCCATCATGTCCATGTCATCCTGGGGTGGTGGCGATGGCTGTTGCGGTGCCACGGCCTTGCCTTTAGGCAGGGGCGATGGTGGTTGAGGAGCAACCACGCCCTTGGCTGCTTGTGGCGCCAGTGCGAACGCTCCCAAGAGTCTCTAGTGACGGCTTGTGGTGGCAGTGACGACGACCAGTGCAGCAGGAGGCTTCGTCCTTGGCGGCCGGACGACCGAGGTGGCACCGGTGGAGCGAGACCCAATACAAATCTGGGTCTTTGGCCAAATCATGGGATAGCCATGGCAACCTTCCAGGGTCAGGTGCTCGTCGGCTCCCGGAGGTTGCATGGGAGGGTCCATGTCTTCGCACCCCCCAACACCCGACCCAACTCGACGCGCATCACGGCATCGTCCATGGGCTTGCAGTGCATCGTGCGGGTCGCTGGCTGTATTAGCTTGCCCGTGGTAACATCCTTCAACTCGTCGCCGGGCACCTTGTGCAGGAGAATACTTTAGGTAGAATACTTTAGGCCAGCCACCTTGAGATTTCTTCTCGTGTACGGGCAACCTTTAGCCGGTAGGGTAGTCTTCCTTCTTACTTTAGCATAAGTAGTTGGCTTGTCGAAGTACTTGTCGAATTCCTCTTTCATCTTGGGATCGCCGTTCTTGTCGATGTCTTGCTTGTTGGCGGGTCCTTCCATTCTGATGATGCTCCTCTTGCCCCTTCTCACGACAACACAGCTTGGCTTTGCCGGGTCGGTAACGAAGAGGCATTGGTAAACTTGGCTAGCGAGCACCCATGGCTCATTTTTCGTGGAGGCGTTCTTCGATTTGGCATCGGGTATAACCATGGTGATGAAAAACTGGCCATCTTTTTCGACGCTCTTGGCCCATCTGACATGAAACATCGGCACCGTCACTCCGCAGTAGTCGAGTTCCCATATCTCCTCGATCCTTCCATATAATCTTTCCTTGACATCAGTCTCGTCATCAGCGTATGATAGCATAGTTACTCCTGAGTTTTGGTATTCGCTATTCTTGTCCTTCTCCTCGGTGTAGAATCTATAGCCGTTGACGTCATACGTCTGATAGGTCCTAACGTTGCACCCGGAGCCCTGTGAGAGTGAGAATATGAGTTTCTGATCTTTAGTATAAGGCGTCGGCATGGGACTTTCCAGTAGCCTTTTCTTGAACCACCCCGTGAAGCTGGCGTTGTGCTCTATGGTTACGTCTCCCTTCTTCCTCGGCTTGCCCATGTTGGCGAGCTTTTGCTCGATTAAGGTTTTGTGCTCATCCACCCAGGGGCCGACCAACTGTATGTGTTGTAGCGTGACTCGGTTTGCCCTATCAAAGTCGGCGTGTTCGAGTTCGATCCCGACGTAGAGTGCGCGGTAGCCCTCGCGGTGACCAAATCCAGCGAGCCTCCCGAGGTGCTTCCTGGTGGGCAGACCGACATCCTGGTTCTTGGTGCTTAGGTAGTTCTGGCAGAAGGAGGTGCACTCGTAGGTCAGAAAGCCCTTGGATATGCTTCCATGTGGACGGGACCTGTTTCGAACGAATCTTTTGATGACACCGTTTAGCCTTTCGAACGGCATCATGTTGTGCAGGAACGCCGGCCTGAGATGGATGATGTCATCCATGACATGGACAAGAAGATGCACCATGATGTCGAATAACACGGGAGGGAAGTAAATCTCGAGCTCGCATAGTATCTCGATGATCTCTTCATATAGCTTGTCGAGCTGCTTCACGCTGATAGACTTCCTAGATATGACATCGAAGAAGTTACAGAGGCCAAATAGCGTCTCACAGACGTGCTCGTCCATTATCCCTCGGATCGCAACGGGGAGTATTTGCGTCATCAGCACATGACAGTCGTGAGACTTCATCCCACTGAACCTCTTCTTCGCTACGTCCAGATATCTGCTTATCTTCCTAGAGTAGCCGTGTGGAACCTTGACTCCTAGGAGGCAACGGAAAAACCTCTCGAGCTCCTCCTCGCTTAGAGTGAAGGATGCATCTTTAAGCACCACCTCATTCTTCTTAGACCTTTTGCGGCGACCCTGGGTCCCTTCCGTCTGTTCATCGTCATCGTCGGCATCGTCACTATCGGGGTACTGAAGTTCCTTCTTAATGCCAAGCAATTTTAGGTCGCTTCTTGCTTTCGGCCCATCCTTGGTCCTATCCGGCATGTTCATCAGAGTGCCGAGCAGGCTCTCGGTAACGTTCTTTGTGATGTGCATCATATCGAGGCTATGGGGCGTGTGGAGGACCTTCCAGTAAGGAAGGTCCTAGAAAACGGACCTCGCCTTCCATACTCCATGCAGCGGTGATGGCTGTTCCCTCGGCCGCTTTTTCCCTGGCGCAGGGCACTCTTCCCAATTGTCCAGAAGCTCCTTGATTTCTTCGCCGCTTAACAGTCGATGTGGGGCATTATCGAGCTCATCTTTGACATTGAACAGGTCTCCGCGTTTTCTCCACGGGTGATCCTTGCGGAGCCACATTTGAGTCCTTTGGAACACGGTTTTCGAAGACCCAGGATCCCTCGGTAGCTGCAGATGCGGGGTCTTATCCATGCACCTGACACATGCACAAAATCCATGGTTCACCTGACACGCTACATATCCGTAACCAGGATAGTCCTGCACCGCCGTGAGCAACGCAGCTCTCAGGTCGAAATAATCTCCAGTGTAGGCATCCCACGTACGTGCCGGCGTCTCCCACAGTGTCGCGAACTCCTCTTTCAGGAGCCCGAGATACAGATGCATGTCGACACCCGGTTGTTTTGGCCCTGGATAAGGATACTCATGTGTACGTACCGCTGCTTCGTGCACAACCAGGGTGGGAGGTTGTACGGCCATACAAACACGGGCCAGGTGTTGTGCGTGCTACTCTGGTTGCCAAAGGGATTGAGTCCGTCGGTGCTCATGCCCAGCCTAACGTTCCTTGGATCGAGCCCGAGCTCATCTTGGAATTCGATGTCCAGCGCATTCCACTAGCTAGCGTCCGCGAGGTGTGTCAGGATCTTGCCCTTCTCTGGATCATCTTCCGGCTTCTCCCTCTTCGCGTGCCATTGCATAAGCTCTGCTACCTTAGGGTCTATGAAATATCGCTGCAGACGGGAAGTGATATGAAAGTACCACACCACTTTTCGAGGAACTTTCTTGTTCCCTCTCTTGTACCGTCCCTGGCCGCACACCGGGCATGTGGTTCTATCCTTGTACTCGTTCCGGTAAAGTGCGCAGTCGTCGATGCATGCGTGGTACTTCACGTACGGTAGGTCTAGTGGGCAAACTACTTTCCTCGCCTCCTCTATACTTGTTGGCAATGTGTTGTCCTTGGGAAGACGAGCGTGCCAGAATTTCATGTAAGCGTTAAAGCTAGTGTCGGTCCATTTGTGCTCCGCCTTCATCTCCAGAGCCTTCAGCGTTACACTCAAGCGTGTATCCTCGGGCCGGCACCCAGGATACAATGGAGTCCTCCCGTCTACCTCCATCTGTGTTAGCTTGGCTTTCTCTCTAGCTACAGCTCTCGTGTTGGCCATCTGCTTGAGTAGTATTTCTTGAAGATGAGGGTCCCGCAAGGCCGAAGTTAGCGGCGTGTTCATGCTCCCATCTTCTCCACCGCCACCACCACCATCTTCTCCAGCATCGTCTCCTTCACGATGATCGTGTCTGCCTGTTGGGTCCGCAGCATAGAAAACAAAAAATTTCCTACGGTGTGAACTATACGCCAAGATCTATCTACTAGATACAGAGCAAACGGGTGGACATACATCCATGGAGAACTTACCCTTGAAGACAACGAGCTTTGTTAACGAGTAGGAACTCGTGGTTGATGTAGTCGTACACTTGCCGATCTCAAGATCGTGAGGAAGTCCGAGCGCCGCAACTCAGCAGCGCATCCGCACCCGCACACACGATCAAGCCACCGGACAACCTCCACCTCCTCCATCCAGCGATCCAGCGGAAGCAACAACTCCTTCCAGACGAAATGCCACCGGGAACATGTATCTCGCTAATCCGAGACCATGGGGAATAATTCTAGAGGGGGAGAGAGATCCTTCACAAGGAGGTGTGAGGATGAAGGAGGGAATGGGTGGCCTTTTATAGGAGGAGGGGGGTGCCCCCTCTCTCCATGACCGGCGCATGGGGGGTGACCCCTCACCTCCCCCATTCATGTGGTGGTAACCCCTCCACATTAAAATGCCTCTTCACATTCCCTTTTAAAGTCTCCACTTTAAATGCATTAAGTTTCTCCAAATTTAATGCTCTCTCATTTAATAAAAGTCTTTTATTAAATTTATTCAGAATTTTGTTAATTACATTAATTAACAAACATTCACATATAGCCCCTTGCAATATTTCAATATCACATGCAGAACCACTTTCTGCAATTTCACCCGAAACAATTTCCGGTTTCTATTGAAACAATTCCTGCGCTTTGCAATTCTTTCGTCTGAAACATATGTGCTCCAAAATGGTGTCTGGTAACTCTTAAGTGTGCCACCCTACGGTTCGTGAATAATGCAGACATGATCGAGACCCTTCTCCAATCAATAATCAGCAGCGGGACCTGGAGATCCGTACTGACTCCTACACATTCAACGATGACTCTTGTGATCGTGAGAACCTTTAACGCTTGTAACTAAATCCCTTTGTCTCTCAATATATTACATGTCCAAGATTCGATCATCGGTATCTCTATACCTAGTTTGATCTCGTTAACGACATGCACTCTTTTATCGTTCCCGTGATATAACATTCTAGTGATCACATCACTTGCTTGCAAGCTATCCTAATGTGATATCACCGAGAGGGCCCAGAGTATATCTATCTGTCATCTGGATTGACAAATTCCACTCTTGATCCATGAGCCTCAACATAACACCTTCGTAGCATTGAACCCATCTTTATAGTCACCCTGTTACGGTGTGACGTTTGATGTTATCAAGATACTCTTCCGGTGTTAGCAATTAACATGTTCTCATGGTCTAAGGATAAAGATTACTTCGTATGATGTTATAGCAATATAAACACAATGACTTGATTGTAATGCTATACTTCGGATGAATGTTCATCACATCATTTCACAAATGCTGTGACCTTGTTATTAACAACATCCAATGTCCATGATCAGGAAACCTTGATCATCTTGTTAATCAACAAGCTAGTCTATAAGAGAGGCATGACTAGGAACCCTTTTTGTTTATTAAACACACATGTATTGATGTTTCCTATCAATACAATTATAGCATGCAAAATAAACATCTATCATATACAAGGAATACATAATAACAACTTTATTATTGCCTCTCAGGGCATATTTCCTTCAGTCTCCCACTTGCACTAGAGACAATAATCTAGTTTATATAGTGATAAATCTAACACCCATGGAGTTCTCGTGTTGATCATGTTTTGCCCTAGGGAGTACTTTAGTCAACGAATCTGCTACATTCAGGTCCGTGTGCACTTTACAAATCTTTATATCTCCATCCTTGACATGCTCGCGGATGGAGTGAAACCGGCGCTTAATATGCTTGGAATTCTTGTGAGACCTTGGTTCCTTGGCGTTGGCTATGGCTCCATTGTTGTCACAATAGATCACCATCGGGTCCAATGCACTAGGAACCACACCCAGTTCCGTTATGAACTCCTTCATCCAAACCGCTTCTTGCGCTGCTTCTGAAGCAGCAACATATTCCGCCTCCGTTGTTGATCCAGCCACCACAGGTTGTTTGGAGCTCCTCCAACTAACTGCTGCTCCATTCAAGAGAAATACGTATCCGGATTGAGACTTAGAGTCATCCGGATCAGTGTCAAAGCTAGCATCGACATAACACTTAGCGACTAGCTCTTCTTCACCTCCGTATATAAGAAACATATCCTTAGTTCTTCTCAAGTACTTAAGGATATTCTTGACTGCTATCCAGTGTTCCGAACCTGGATCAGATTGGTACCTACTAGTCAAACTAATAGCATGTGCCACATCCGGTCTTGTACATAGCATGGCATACATTATAGAGCCTATGGCTGAGGCATAGGGGATCTTATCCATTATCTCTCTTTCTTCCGCCGTAGCCAGACTTTGAGTCTTACTCAATGTCTTGCCTTGCAACATAGGTAAGTACCCCTTCTTACTTCCGTCCATATTAAACTTCTTTAATATCTTATCAAGGTATGTACTCTGCGATAGCCCAATTAGGCGTCTTGATCTATCTCTATAGATTTTAATGCCTAATATATATGAAGCTTCACCAAGGTCCTTCATCGAAAATTTGCTGTTTAGATAACTTTTAACACTGTTTAAAAGATCTAAATCATTTCCAATCAATAATATGTCATCCACATATAATATCAGAAATGCCACATTGCTCCCACTCACTTTCTTGTAAATACAAGCCTCTCCATAAGTTTGGACAAATCCAAACTCTTTGATCACCTCATCAAAGCGGAGATTCCAACTTCGGGATGCTTGCTTCAGTCCATAGATGGATCGCTAAAGTTTGCACACCTTATCAGCATCCTTAGGATCGACAAAACCCTAAGGTTGTATCATATACAACTCTTCTTCAATATTACCATTGAGGAACGCAGTTTTGACATCCATCTTCCATATTTCATAATCGAAATATGCAGCAATTGCTAACATAATCCTAACCGACTTAAGCATCGCTACGGGAGAGAATGTCTCATCGTAGTCAACTCCTTGAATTTGTCGAAACCCCTTTGCGACAAGTCGAGCCTTATAGATGGTCACATTACCATCAGCATCAGTTTTTCTTTTGAAAATCCATTTATTCTCAACGGCCTTTCGGTCGTGAGGTAAGTCCACCAAGGTCCAAACCTGGTTTTCGTACATGGATTTCATCTCAGATTTCATGGCTTCTAGCCATTTGTTGGAATCAGGGCTCATCATCGCTTCTTCATATGTCGCAGGGTCATGTATTTCATCAATCATGAAATTCATAACAGGATTGCCATACAGTTCAGGAGCTGCACGTTTCCTGCTTGACCTGCGAGGTTCGGTAGTGTCCTCTTTCGGAGTTTCATGATCAATATCATTAGCTCTCTCTTCATTAGGTGAAGTCAACTCCGAAACAACTTCTGGAGCTGCACTACTCGCCATTTCATGAAGAGAAGGTTCAATAACCTCTTCGAGTTCTACCTTCCGACTACTCCCACCTTTCGCGAGAAACTCCTTCTCAAGAAAGGATCCATTCTTGGCAACAAAGACCTTGCCCTCAGATCTGTGATAGAAGGTATACCCAATCGTTTCCTTAGGGTATCCTATGAAGACGCATTTTTCCGCTTTGGGTTCGAGTTTATCCGGTTGAAGTTTCTTCACATAAACATCGCATCCCCAAACTTTAAGAAATGACAGCTTAGGTTTGTTTCCAAACCACAATTCATACGGTGTCTTTTCAACGGATTTAGATGGTGCCCTATTTAAAGTGAATGCAGCGGTTTCCAGTGCATAACCCCAAAATGACAGTGGCAAGTCAGTTAGAGACATCGTAGATCGAACCATATCCAATAAAGTACGATTACGACATTCTGACACACCATTACGTTGTGGTATTCCGGCAGGCGTGAGTTGTGAAACTATTCCATAGTCTTTCATATGTGTGCTAAACTCGTAACTAAGATACTCTCCTCCACGGTCGGACCGTAGAAATTTGATATTTCTGTTACGATGATTTTCCACTTCATTCTGAAATTCTTTGAACTTTTCAAAAGTTTCAGACTTGTGTTTCATCAAATAGATATACCCATATCTACTCAAATCATCCGTGAAAGTAACAAAATAATGATATCCACCTCACGCCGACACACTCATTGGTCCACACACATCAGTATGTATGATTTCCAATAAATCTGTCGCCCGTTCCATTGAACCGGAAAACGGCGTTCTAGTCATCTTGCCCATAAGGCATGGCTCACATGTATCAAATGATTCAAAATCAAGTGATTCCAAAAGTCCATCAGAATGGAGTTTCTTCATGCGTTTAACGCCAATATGACCTAGACGGTAGTGCCACATATATGTAGATATATCATTATCAAGTTTAATTCTTTTAGCATCAACATTATGAATATGCGTAATACTACTATCGAGATCCAACAGAAATAAACCATTCAACATAGGTGCATGACCATAAAAGATATTATTCATATAAATGGAACAACCATTGTTTTCAGACTTAAATGAATAGCCACTTTGCATGAAACACGATCCAGATACAATGTTCATGCTCAGTGCAAGCACCAAATAACAATTATTTAGGTTTATAACTAATCCCGATGGCATATGGAGAGGCAGCGTTCCGACGACGATCACATCAACTCTTGATCCATTGCCGACCCGCATCGTGACCTCATCCCTTGCTAGTTGTCGCTTGTTCCGCAGCCCCTGAACCGAGTTACATACATTAGCAACCGATCCCGTATCAAATACCCAGGTGCTACTGCGAGTACTAGTCAAGTACACATCAATAACATGCATATCACATATACCTTTGTTTGCCTTGCCGGACTTCTTGTCCGCCAAATACTTGGGGCAGTTGCGCTTCCAATGGCCAGTCCCCTTGCAATAGTAGCACTCGGTGTCAGACTTAGGGCCAGCTCGAGGTTTCTTTTCAGGCATGGCAATAGACTTGCCACCCTTCTTTCCCTTGTGCTTGCCTTTCTTGTCCTTCTTGAAACCGGTGGTCCTATTGATCATCAACATTTGATGTTCTTTCCTAATCTCCACTTCTGCAGTCTTAAGCATTGACAGAAGCTCGGGAAGAGACTTCTTCATGCCCTGCATATTATAGTTCATCACGAAGCTCTTGTAGCTAGGTGGCAGAGATTGGAGAACATGATGTATGCCTAAGTCAATGGGAATCGTTATTCCCAAGGACACAAGCTTATCGGCATACCTAGCCATTTTGAGTACGTGCTCACTAACGGAGCTGTTTTCCTCCATCATGCAGCTAAAGAACTTTTCTCTAGCATTATAACTCTACGGCAGCATGGGTATCGAAAATCATTTTCAATTCTCCCATGGTATCAAAGGCATTGCCATTTTCGAAACGCTTTCAAAGTTCTGGCTCTAGCCCATACAGTATGCCGCAATGAACTAAGTTGTGGTCCTCCTGACGAGTTATATAGACGTTCTTTTCCTCGTCAGGGGCATCAGGAGCTGGGGGGGCCTAGCGGCGCATCTAGCACATATTGCTTTTGTGCAGCAGTGAGGAGAATCCTCAAATTCATAGCCCAGTTTGTGAAGTTGCTACCATTCGCAGCAAGTTTCTCTTTCTCCATGAACACATTGAAATTAAAAGCAGGTGGTGCCATCTACAACAGAATTTGTAAAGTATATTTATACTAAGTTTATGATAGATTGAGTTCAACTAATCCAAATTACTAATGAACTCCCACTCAAAAACGACATCCCTCGTGTCCTTTTGGTGATTACATGAACCAAATCCACTACACCAAGTCCGATCATCACGTGAGTCGGTGTAGCTTCAAAGGAGAGCAACTATATGGGCATCATATCAACTATATGACTCATGCTTAACCTTTCGGTCCGTGTTCCGAGGCCATGTCTGTACATGCTAGGCTCGTCAAGTAAGAACCTTAGTATTTGCGTGTGTAAAACTGTCTTACACCCGTTGTATGAAAGCATAGAGTTGAGAACACCCGATCATCACGTGATGCGTCAAAACACGATCCACAAAACGGTGCATACTTAAGGAAGAACACATTTTATCTTGATATCTAAATGAGGGATCATCTTATAATGCTACCAAACGCGCCAAACTAGCAATATAAGATGCTAACATCTAATGTGAGAAGTGAGGTGATATGGTCCATGCATTTGATCTCTATCATTTGCATCGTGGTATGATCTCTATCATTCCTTTGTGTGTAAGGCCAAGGTCTATGGAACTTACATGTTAAGTGAGTTGTAAGAGTATCTATCATACATCTACTTACAACAATACCATATCAAAACACTAGCCCAGCAATGATCTAAACTAGACGCCTCTAATTTATCAATTGCAAGTTTTACGTGGCTTAGGGCTTTCGGAGATAGAACCTGCCTAACCTACGAACATGAACCACAACGAGGACAACCAAGTTATTAGCAACTCGTTGTAAATCAGACATTGACTATAGTAGGAGAGACAGACACCTGCCAGCCACTTATGCAAAACAAGTTGCATGTCAGTCGTGGAACCGGTCTCATGTACGATGACATGTAAGGTTGGTCCGGGCTGCTTCATCCCACTATGCCACCAATATCCAAAATACATAGCAGATGCAATAACATGATCATCATCGCCCACATATCAACCATATGTCTACTACCCGTGCTAAGCACCTACGCATAGATCAGGCTCTGATACCACTGTTGGGTCCGCAGCATAGAAAACAAAAAAATTCCTACGGTGTGAACTATACGCCAAGATCTATCTACTAGATACAGAGCAAACGGGTGGACATACATCCATGGAGAACTTACCCTCGAAGAGAACGAGCTTTGTTAACGAGTAAGGACTCGTGGTTGATGTAGTCGTACACTTGTCGATCTCAAGATCGTGAGGAAGTCCGAGCGCCGCAACTCAGCAGCGCATCCGCACTCGCACACACGTTCAAGCCACCAGACAACCTCCACCTCCTTGCTCCAGCGATCCAGCGGAAGCAGCAACTCCTTCCAGATGAAATGCCACCGGGAACATGTATCTTGCTAATCCGAGACCATGGGGGAATAATTCTAGAGGGGGAGAGAGATCCTTCACAAGGAGGTGTGAGGATGAAGGAGGGAATGGGTGGCCTTTTATAGGAGGAGGGGGTGCCCCCTCTCTCCATGGCCGGTGCATGGGGGGTGACCCCTCACCTCCCCCATTCATGTGGTGGTAACCCCTCCACATTAAAATGCCTCTTCACATTCCCTTTTAAAGTCTCCACTTTAAATGCATTAAGTTTCTCCAAATTTAATGCTCTCTCATTTAATAAAACTCTTTTATTAAATTTATTCAGAATTTTGTTAATTACTTTAATTAACAAACATTCACATATAGCCCCTTGCAATATTTCAATATCACATGCAGAACCACTTTCTGCAATTTCACCCGAAACAATTTCCGGTTTCTATTGAAACAATTCCTGCGCTTTGCAATTCTTTCGTCTGAAACATATGTGCTCCAAAATGGTGTCCGGTAACTCTTAAGTGTGCCACCCTATGGTTCGCGAATAATGCAGACATGATCGAGACCCTTCTCCGATCAATAATCAGAAGCGGGACCTGGAGATCCGTACTGACTCCTACACATTCAACGATGACTCTTGTGATCGTGAGAACCTTTAACGCTTGTAACTAAATCCCTTTGTCTCTCGATATATTACATGTCCGAGATTCGATCATCGGTATCTCCATACCTAGTTTGATCTCGTTACCGACATGCACTCTTTTCTCGTTCCCGTGATATAACATTCTAGTGATCACATCACTTGCTTGCAAGCTATCCTAATGTCATATCACCGAGAGGGCCCAGAGTATATCTATCAGTCATCTGGATTGACAAATTCCACTCTTGATCCATGAGCCTCAACATAACACCTTCGTAGCACTGAACCCATCTTTATAGTCACCCTGTTACGGTGTGACGTTTGATGTTATCAAGATACTCTTCCGGTGTTAGCAATTAACATGATCTCATGGTCTAAGGATAAAGATTACTTTGTATGATGTTATAGCAATATAAACACAATGACTTGATCGTAATGCTATACTTCGGATGAATGTTCATCACATCATTTCACAAATGCTGTGACCTTGTTATTAACAACATCCAATGTCCATGATCAGGAAACCTTGATCATCTTGTTAATCAACAAGCTAGTCTATAAGAGAGGCATGACTAGGAACCCTTTTTGTTTATTAAACACACATGTATTGATGTTTCATATCAATACAATTATAGCATGCAAAATAAACATCTATCATATACAAGGAATACATAATAACAACTTTATTATTGCCTCTCAAGGCATATTTCCTTCACTGTCGGCATCTCCTTCGTCATGATGACAATGTCCAGGGTTACCTTCGTCTTCTCCCCCGCCCCTGGCCTCTTCTTCATCATGGCCACCGCCATCTACCGATGGCTCCTCATTCACTAAGAAGCCAGGCATGAAACCGCGCGTCAACAGGTGAGACTCCAGTTGTCCGGAATCAGGGTTGATCCACTTTCGGTGTTTGCACGTTCGGCACGGACATCTTATCTTGGTCATGTTGTTCCGAACCATGTCGGCTACCACGTCAGCCTTGTATCTAACCACCCAGCGTTCGCTCATATGGATGACCATGGTCGCCTGCGTGCGAACATAGACCAAATTAAAGAGAGTATGTTAGAACCATGCACACACACGACGCGCACACATACATGCATGCATGATCGCCGGGAAATTTCGGCATGACCTATCCTAAAAATAGGACGTATGGCTAGTGCAGAAATTTGCCAAAATGGACGTGAATCAACATTTCGGTAAACCTCCATGCACCCGACGCCGGCAACATGCATTCAAGCACAACACAACCTCCCTCCACCAGCAACATGTATTCAAGCACAACACAAAGCGAAGGAACATCATCTCTCGCCATCGCACACCGCCCGCGGAACCATCTTCACCTACAAAACATCCATACACACCGCGTCGAGGCCCGCCGGCCACACAAAACATGCATCACACAAGTACCCATGCACACATGCCTCACAAATCTACAAACCCCATATGCATATAGTGTAGCAAGAGGGGGTGTTGGGATGTGTGGAGGAGGAAAGTATGAGTGGTTTACTACCTTTACAAGTAGGAGTAGCTTCCACTCACAAGTACATGAACCAAAGTAGGTCTAGCTATCAACAATGGAGGTGAGTATGAGCAAAATGGAGTGGGAGGGAGGAGGGGGACGAGCTAGCTAGTTGGAGGTGGTGGGAACAAGGGAAAGGGGGGCTGCCACCTTTTGTAGATCTGTTTCGCACATTCTGTGGCGCATATGGAAAATGCTCCACAGAATGTCAAAATTATGTGGTGCATATAGCTACATGTGCCACAGAAAGTGAGAATTCTGTGGCGCATATGCTATATGCGCCACAGAATTTTGACATTCTGTAGCGCATATATCCATATGCGCCATAGAATTCTGGCCTGCCCATGTGCTGGGGTCAGGCCCACGTAGGCCCACAGGAATTTATGTGGCGCATGTAGCTATATGCGCCAAAGAATTCTCACTTTCTGTGGCGCATATATCCATATGCGCCACAAAATTGCAGGAATTCTGTGGCGCATTTGCTACATGCACCACAGAATTAATTTTAGTGGAGCATTTTTTGCATATGCGCCACAGAATTAAAATCTACCTATAATCATTTTCCTAGTAGTGTTGCATTGGATCTCTGAAGAAACATCATATTGTGAGCCTAAAAATGATTTTTGCAAAAAATCATGAGCACCAGATCATGTACCTATAGTTCAAACCGGACCCACTTCCTACCGATTCGGCAGGAATTTGTCTTTTTCACCGGGGGTGGATGGAAAGGTTTTAAAATCACCGGTTGGGACATTGTACATGTAAGGTGGTTTAGTATTTTTGAAAAATGGGATGGTAGCATTTTTGAATCGAACATTCGGTGTTGCTTCACAAAACGCCCCGTTCTTGCCGCTCGGAAAATGGAAAATGGCTTTTCTGTGCGACGGAAAGGAAAACCTTATCCTACAACATTGTTCGTCATCCCAAGATGCATTGCTTGCACAATATGGGCATATTATCACAAACTATGCCGCGATTCTACCCATAACATTGGTCATTCGGCCTAAAAGCCATGAAACCTCGGACATGATAGGTCATTTGTGAGAAGGTTTATTCGAGATGCAATCAATATACCAAGTTTGGTATTTTTCCTTGCAACTATATCACATAGCATGATGCCACGTGAAGGATTTACATTGTTCGGACCTTTTTTGAATTTCTTATGCCGGTTTCAAAAAAATTCTATTTCAAACTATGGTCAAAACGACGGGCATGAAGATAGGGGATGAGCCTCGCTAAACTTGCATTGGATCTATGAAGAAACATCATATTGTGAGCCTAAAAATGATTTTTGCAAAAAATCATGAGCACCAGATCATGTACCTGTGTAGTTCAAATCGGACCGACTTCCTACCGGTTCGGCAGGAATTTGTCTTTTTCACCGGGGGTGGACGGAAAGGTTTTAAAATCTCCAGTTTGGACATTGTACATGTAAGGTGGTCTAGTATTTTTGAAAAATGGGATGGTATCATTTTTGAATCGAACATTCGGTGTTGCTTCATAAAACGCCCCGTTCTTGCCGCTCGGAAAATGGAAAATGGCTTTTCTGTGCGACGGAAAGGAAAACTTTCTCCTGCAACATTATTCATCATCCCAAGATGCATATGCGATTCTAGCCATAACATTGGTGTTTCGACCTAAAATCCATGTAACCTCGGACATGATAGGTCATTTGTGAGAAGGTTTATTCGAGACAAAATATATATACCAAGTTTGGTATTTTTCCTTGTAACTATGTCACATAACATGACGCCACGCTAAGGATTTACATTGTTCGGACCATTTTTGATTTTTTATGCCCATTTCAAACTATGATCAAAATGCCATTTTTGCATAATATAGCCACCCAATCAGAATAGAGAATTAGACTCCCCACGGATCAACCCACTTACATAAGATCTCAACCATCCATGTAGGATCTATCCAACGAAGGAAATTTTTCCAGATTCTCCCGCCTCCCATCCCCTCGACACCATGCACCTGAAATGACTGGAACATCCTTCATCTCCAACGCACTAACCAGAAGAGGTCAGGGGTATTTCCATAAACCCCACTCCGCCCATCCAGATCGAACTGACACCCAAACCCTAATCCCCTTCTCATACCCCCCGCCGCCACTTCTCCTCTGTCACAAGCGAGTGCTCTCTAGCACCAAATCCCACCTACCCAGATGCGGCCGCCCCTCACTCCTCGCCAAACCCTAGCCCCTAGCTCGATAGATGCGGTCGCCACCCCAGGAACCAAGACGCCATGGCGAGCCACCACATGGGACGAGATCCGGTGGTGTCACGGTGGTTTTGCTCGCCGGCACACGCGTGCATCACTTACTGGCGCTCTGTCGAGCTCTTCCCACCGTGTCGCTACCGTGGACGATGACAACGAGGAAGCTGCGGCCAACGTCCACAGTTCCTCCCGGTGGCGAGAGGAGCACGCATGCTTCAGATCCGGTAACTTATCCCTCTCTCCCCTCCCTCTTTCTCCCCTCCCCTATTTCTTCTCTTTCTCGGCCCCTCTCTCAGTATTCCTCTCTCTCAATGCAGACACCACCGCACCCGAGGGATCCGTGGCCATGGAGGGAAACAAATGAGGCAGGGCAAAGAGGCGATGAGCACATGTGTCTATGCCTCCTGGCTTCGCAACTCACCGTTGCTGATGAGATCCCCTGCTCTCTCCTTCTTGCTCGCTTAACTGCTCCCAACATAGATAGGATCCTAGTATAGTAGCTAGGATCTGACGAGTTTACACTCTCTTAACTGCTGTTGATCATAATATGTTTGCTTAACTGCTGGTATGGTAGTGTGCTTGCTTTTTAGGCTGTTGCTTACTTGATGAATTAGCTAGGGGGAGTTTCTGACCCGCGCACTTGCACTAGAAATACTTGATCTGCAACTTGAATCTGCACTAGAAATACTTTTGGTTGTCATCACAGTTTTCGTGTCCTGCCTTGGAGATCATCTCCGTGTGATTCCACGACGGTATCTTCACTCTCTGAATCTACAATAGTGTCTCATGGAGGGTAGCTGGTGCCATTCGCTTGGTTATTTTAGTCATGCAATCTTTAATTGGTATTCCAAGTTTTTAGTAGCTTGTTGCTTATCTACTCAAGGAATCATTAAAAATATCTAGGATCTCTCTTAAGCATTGAATGCATGGACGTTGAACTACTTGCTAAGTACTTGCAGGATTAGTAAGTCTAGTACTTACATGAACTGTATCCTGTGAATAACAACTCGGGTCCATGCATGATAAAACCAAACTATGAGCAATATCAATTTGGAAGTATAGTGCTAAACTAACTGTGAATCAATTTGGAAGTATGGTGCTAAACTGAACTGTGAACAAGCATGATTTATCACTTCTGTTGTACTATTCATTTGATATATTGTGTCATAGTTCCTGGGATAATTGTTGTTTTCAGTCCCTTAGCTCTTTGTCAATTTATGCTTACTTAGTTGTACCCCATAACTACCATTTGCAGTAAGTTCTATATCTTATCTAACCACTTCTACTCTTTGTAGTAGAAGATAGCAGTGATGCAGCAGCAACAACAATGCAGTAGCAGCAATAGTTCCTTCAACAATCATTACTGAGGCAGCAATCACAAAGAGATCTAAATGATAATAATGGATAGTTGGTTGGGTTCATCCATAATTCGTTCTAAAGAGGCTCTTCGTGATAGTTCTGTTATTTCATAGTCTTCTTCCTGGGCCTGTCACTGTTGTTTTAAAATGAAGTGAGGATACCATGCTACCATTCATAGTTTTATCGAGCTTCTTTCTTAAGATGCATGAGGTGATGCATTAGAGTATATGTGCCTTAGCCTTTAACAATCTAGTTCACCATGTACCACTATTCTGATTTGGAAATCATGGTTTGTTTAAGTTGTTTAAAAACGAGTGTGCAACAATTATGTTTCATGGCTGTAATATATTAATTTATGCTCTATTTTAGCTTGATTGTTTTGTATCATCATGAATCAGTTATGACAACATCAGGCAAACTGATTTGTCAAGATGTATGCTTGAATCAGTTACGACAACATCAACATCAGGCGTTGTAAGCTGATATGTGTAGTACTTTAGTTCTTGAATGCTTTCCTTGTACACTGTTTTCCCATGTTTTATAGTTATGATGTGCCTGGAGAAACTCTAAATAAAACTATTTCATGAGCCAAGGATAATTGTGTTCAGCTGCTTGATGGGCTATAATTTATCTTGTTGAACTCCTTGGTGGTCTATCCTTTATGATGTAGCAGCTGGAGGGAGCTGCGCATGCTAGGAGCAGTCTGCGGGTTGCCATGGTGTTTGTGTAGAGAAGACATCCTGGTGATGCAGCATCAATAAGGGGACCTGGAGCTTGGGAACCGAGTTTTGCTGGCAGGAAGATATGACTCTCTTCATATGTCGACTGATGTTGGATGTTGCCTGCTGTAGGGATATGGTCGTGGGTTACATTCTGGACTAGATTTAGTTGCAGCTTCGAATCAGATCTGAGAAGTTCTTTTAGTGTTGTATTTCGATAGCTGGTGGTTACTAATGTATATATATGTGATTACAACCATGGAAACATTGTAATAGACTTTGTGATCAAAAGAATTTTGTGTATGCATTTATGATTAAATGATTTACTATTTAATTACTGTCAATCGCGAGAAATTAAAACCAAATAACTGGGAATAATACGGAAATGGAACCTGACTTGTGGGACCAGCTGAAATAAAAGGAAACGATATAAAAAGAAATAAAAGGTCGAAAATAAAAATAAAATAAATGGAATAACATGTTGGGCTTAGCCCATGTAACTTATCAGAATTAACAAGAGAATTATTGGGCTTGGCCCATATAAACAAGGCTTGGCCCATATAAACAATAGACCTAGACTGGGCTGATTCCTTGCCACGTCAGATTGGCCACGTAGGATCTGACCTGGCAAGGCCAATTTGCCCATGATGATATCAGATCGTCATAACGGATATGACGATCCAATATCATCATAGACAGTTATGACGATTTCACCAAAATCATCATTATAGTTCATTTGTGATGCCCAGCTTTCGATGATCTCAAAATCGTCATAAAGAGTATTATGACGATTATGTGATGAAAATGGAGGGTCATGTATAGCCAGATTCCTTATAGTGTCATTTCTCCCCTCATTGCCATGGTATCCTTGGTCCTGCTGCTGTTGGTTATTCACTTGGTGCACATCATCCCTCCTTTCCTGATTTTCATACCTCGGTGGAGGCGGAGGCAACATAAACTGTTGTCCATTCCCTCCTATGAGCAATTGCTGCCGAGGTGCTTCATTCCGAGGTCCATCATGTCAAGGTGTATCGTGCCGAGGTGCCTGAGCATTCCCCGAACTTCCTTGTTCTAACTTCCTCATCCATTCACATTGTCGAGGTGTATGGTTCGCCGGACTATTTGGGCTTCGCGTATGGAACTTGCATGGCTCATCCAGCATTGACTCGAATGTATACCTCGGACGGTCCTTTCTCTCTTGCCACTGTTTTTTCTGCTCCGAGGTCTAGGGATTTCTTCCTTCATTCTTTAGTTGCCACTGTTGGGCTCCAGTTTTCTGACGCTGGTTCGTGCCGGCATTGGGTTGATCTCGGTCCACAGCGGCCACTTGTTGTGAGAGGTATCGATAATCCGAACGATCGTCCCTTCTTTTACCTCAGAAATCATTCCTTCTAGATGATCCGGGACCATCTCTATAGTAATACTCCTCATTGGACTAGCTTGACATTAACCAGGGTTGTGTTGGGTCTCCCAAGGCATACAAATCCGTGATCCGGATCGTTTTAGCCAACGTAGTTGGCATATCTCGCAGCAACCTTTGCCACAACATTCTTCCATATCTACAACCTTGGGAGAACCATGCTATAGCATGTGACTCAATTATTCCCCCACATGAATTACGCACATTGCACCACCGGGTCAGAAACTCTCGGTCAGGATCATTCGGTCTTTGCTTACACAATGCCAAAGTTTGTGGCATGTTTGGCCTCTTGTACGTACTCGAGAAGTTTCTCACAAATAGCTCCTCAAAATCTAGCCAGCAATTTATGCTTCCTGGCGGCAAATTGTTCAACCACACCCTTGTTGGCCCTTCCAACATTTGGGGCACATATCTCATAGCCCATCTCATATTACCTGTGGCAATGTTCACCGCAATTGCGTAATCAATGAGAAAATCATCCGGCTTCGTACTGCCATCATATGTCTTTGTTCCTCTTGCCAACTGGAAGTTCGGCACTGGCGGCTCTCTCATGATTCGGGGCCCAAAACATGCCGGACCTGGAGGACCTTGCACCTCAATCCGTTCCGACCTATAGATTTAGTCCAGCTTCATTCTAGCGTCATCTGGCTACAAGTTCCTGCTTCCCAACCTCGATCCAATCACATGGTGCACCGGTCTTAGGAATCTAGCATCCATCATTGCTGAGTAACCATCATTGTACTTGTCTTGACCCGGATGAGCGTTTTGCTATTGCCCTGCCTGACCTGTGCTTTTCTCCTGCCGAGGTGTGTACTACCGCTGCTGTTGCCGAGTTACATTTTGCCCTGTTCCCGCCGGATCATGCTGTCCGGCATTACCATTGGCAGCGTTCCTTTGACCGGCATTGCCTTGGTCGCAGTTACCTTGGCCAGCTTCACCTCGACTAGCACTGTGGCGATTTTCATCAAATTGCACTGTTTTTCCTTTCCCTGCCTTTACCAGGTCATATGGAACCATTTGTTTGTCTATTCTCCCCGAGGTTACCACTTCCTCTCTCCTAGGAACATGGCCCGGGGATGATGCAGCTCCTATAGATTTTGCCGGGTTGTTCCTTGCCGAATGAACCACACAAGATGCTCCGGGTTGCGTCGGGTTTGCCTTATTCAGCTCCTCATTTTGCTGGCAAGCCACCCTCAATAAGTGATTTACCCTTTCATGTTGTCTCTCCTGAGCTACTCCGGTTAAGCCCTCTAATTCGGATGCTACAGCATTCGCAGCCCTGAGGTTCTTTGCCGGGGTACTGTACCTTGATACATTGCAAATGTATCTATAATTTTTTATGTTCCATGCTTGGTTTTATCTACTTTCTTATGTTTTGTCCACACTTTGGAGTACTTTTCATATGATTTCTTAGACTAACCTATTAACAAGAGCCACGGTGCCAGCTGCCTGTTATCTGCTATTTTTGGTTCCAGGAAAGACAGAAAATGAATATTCTCGGAATTGGACGGGACAAAAGTCAAAGTTATTATTTTACTGAGGGACACCTGGAGCCAGAATACGAGACGGAGAGGGGCTGGGGCCCAGCCACGGCCAGGCCTGGCCCACACCAGGGGGTGGTCTGGCCGCCCTAGGCACCCCCTCGGCCTCTCCTTCCGCCTATATATTGCCTCTGATACGGAAACCCTAGGTACCCGATCAAAAATCCACAAAAGAGTCTGTAGCCGCCGCCATCTCCATCCCTAGATTGGGAGGGATCTGAAGCTCTTCCCGACACCCTGCCGTAGAGGGGAATTCACCCTGGAGGCCTTCTTGATCATCATGCAATCCTCCGGTGTGATGCGTGAGTAGTTCATCTCTGGACTACGGGTCCATGTAGTAGCTAGATGGCTGGTTCTCCTCCTTTGTGCTTTTATGTATTGATCTTGTGAGCTCCGTTCATGATCAAGATCATCTATTTGTAATTCTGCATGTTGTGTTTGCAAGGATCCGATGGATATTGAGATGCTATTTCAGATTGATTATTGATTCTATCATGTCTTTGTTATTTGTGATCTTGCATGCTTTCCATTGTTAGTAGCTATATTGGCCAAGTAGATGCTAGCAACTCCAAGAGTTAGTATTTATGCTCGATAGTGGGTTCATGCCTCTGGTAATCTGGGGAAGTGACAGAAATCTCTAAGGTACTAGATGTGCTGTTGCTACTAGGGAGAAAACAACAATCCTTTGTTCATAGAACAATCATATTGTTTACTTTACACATAGTTCGTAAAGCTTGAATGCTTGTATACAAAGGAGTCAAGATGATTAGATATGCTTGTATGCTTTCTCGATGTTTGTCAATTGCCCCGCTATAATTTGTTCACCCAACATGTTATCTATCTTAAGGAGAGCCACCTCTAGTGAACTATGGACCCGGGTCGTTTCTTTTGCTTTCAATCTACAATGAACTGTTTACTGCTTTGTGTTTACTTTCTGCAAACTATTACTTCCTTCCATTCGATACGTTTAATCCTTTGTTTTCAGCAAAACCGGTGAGATTAACAACCTCATCGCAAGTTGGGGACAGAGTTCTGTGGTTGTGTTGTGCAGGTCTCCATGTTGCTACTAACTCTGGTAGTGCGCCCTACCAAGGCTCTGCTAGCAACACCTTTGGGGTGTTTCCTTGCTCCTACTAGATTGATAACCTTGGTTTCGTACTGAGGGAAAACTTGTTGTTGTGCTCATCATACCTTCCTCTTGGGGTTCCCCAACGAGCTCGATATATTTTGGGCTATCAAGCATATTTTCTGGCGCCGTTGCCGGGGAGTCAAGGACATCTTCACAAGGGGAGTCCCTCATAACCAATCTCTTTACTTTGTTATTTTTGTTTTGCTTAGTTTACTTTTGTTTTGTTTGCTTGTTTCTTTATCAAAAACACAATAAAATTAGTTTTACAAGTTTGCTTTCTTTATCAAAATCACAAAAAAATTAGTTTTACAAGTTTGCTTTCTTTATTAAAAAACACAAAAAATAATTAAGTCTCCTTTAGTTGTTACCTTCCCCTTAGCTCACCATGTTGATCCCTAAATTCACCCTGAAAGACCTTTCAATAGGTAGTGGTTCTATAATTGGAAAAGATAATATTGAAGATTTCTTCAATCATGTTAGTAAGCATGAGGATAGAGGATAGATCCCTTGTAGAACTTGCTCCAAACTATGAGATTGTTGCAGCTTCTTTAGTTCACACGTTGGAAGCTAGGTTTGTTAACCTTAACCCCTTAATGCAAGTAATGTTTCTCAAACTTAAAGAAATTGAGGACCCTGAAAAGAGGGATTTTATTCTAGAAACTTTGCTTAAGGAATTCTATGATGTTGCCAAGGAAGCTAGAAAAGTCTTTGAACGCTTCAATATGCTAGGCTCATGTGTAGATGTTGTTGTTACACGAGAAAATATGAACAAAACTGAACCTAATGGGAGGAAACTAAGACACCAATACCCTTTAAACTCGTAGCAATGCATGAAGCCATAGAAAAGAATCTTGGATGGATTGTTCCCGAAAACCCGTTTGATGAAAATAGTGAACCCAAGAGCATTGAGAGAGGATCCTCTAGAACTTATTTGTATTAGATACCTTGCCTTGTTGAAGATATTTCTGGTATTAATCTTAATGCTTCTTCATTTGAGAACACTTGATTCTTTTTCTTGCTTCTTATGCCTAACTTAAAGGCGTTAAAGAAAAGTACTTATTGGGAGATAATCCAAAAGTTTTAGATGAGTCTTGGAAGTTATTAGTTCAGTAATAACCGCTCCTTATCCTTTTTTATTTGCTTTTTGTGCCAAGAGTAACCTCTAATGAGAGAGAAGTAATGATTGGGAAAGTTGCTGCCCCGAAACAGATTTTTGTGCTTCACCTTAAAAATTCGTGTAAAATCTCTATACGTCCTTTTGAGGCGTGAATATTTGTGCTTTTTCCCCAGGTTGTTATCTGACTTTCGGTAGTTCAACACTTTTCGATTTGAGCAAAAGAAGGTCTTCGAAAAAAATTGTATTTACCTGCTGGTCTGTTTTGACAGATATCTGCCATTTTCTGCATTTGCTTCTTGTTGGTTCCTTTTTGAGTTCTTTTGGGGAATTGAGCTTTTTGAAGGAAGTGCTACAGTCGCTTGTGTTTTAATGGAAGTTTTATTGGCGTTATAACTGAACCTAAAATACCTATTATCTTGAGTGCACTAACGTTGCTAATAAAGATTGTGTGATGTTTTGTATGAAGGAAAAATTCCAGGTGTATGGAAGGAATGAGTAATGAGATGAAGGATGGACTAAAGCTCAAGATTAGGGATGCCATGCGTGTCACCCCAAGAAATATCCAAGAATTACAAGCGTCAAAGCTTGGGGATTCCCAAGGCATCCCCTTCTTCGTCAATAAAAATCCCAGGTTTCTTCCAAACGCTTCATTTTTATTGTTTCATGCACAGTTGTGTTGTTCTTGGAGCGTCTTCTTTTTCGTTTTCGTTTTGGTTTTTCGTTTTCTTTGTTTGCTTAGTTTGCTGAATAAATTGGTTGGACCCCCTCTTTCATACATTGGTTTTCAAATATTTTGGTTTGGATTGGAAAAGAGTACGAAAGCTCATGCTTAAGTGGTAAAGAGAGCTTGTTTTTGACTGTGGCCTATGCTTTGTCATGCCATGCTTGATATTGTTTTGGCTTTATGCTTAGTATTATTTGTTGTAGCATGACTTGTTATAAACAATTGAGATTGCTTAATGTGCCTTGGATGAATCATGCGTTGTTTTAGCATATTAAAGCATAGTATTGTGGTATTCTCCTTTGATGCTTTATTTGGGTTGACTTGGCACATGCTCACACCATGTTATGACTATACCAATTCACCATAAGCCTTTATGATCCTTTAGTTTTCAACTTGTAGTATCACTTTATGCTTTGATCAATGATGTTTTGTTGCTCTGCATGATTATGGCCATTATTGCTCTCTTAGTTGGTCACTCCCACTCTTTTGCTAGCCTCCATAACCAAGTATGAGTTCCACTCATGCATCCAACTCCCTAATACAAATTATTCCAAATAGTCCACCATACCTACCTACTAGAATATGCTATTCCAAGTATATTCATGTTTTTGTTTACCTTCCAAATTAAACTTGTTATGAGAAAACTAGTGATTAAAGCTCTCACGAACTTGATGGCACACTTTACTTTTCTTGCCCTTAATAAACTTGAACCATTATGTCGTCTATGTTGTATATGCTTGCACTTATTTGTTGGAGATTAGCAGAACCATGCTGTCATGGGGAACGCTTTCAACATTGCACTGGTACTTTGTACCTAGTTGATATCATGCTCTTTTGTCTATGGATGTCGTCGGTGTGAAATGAAAGGGGAGCTTGTAAGTCCATGGAGTTATGTATATGTGTTAGAGAAACGCCTGGGCCGCTGGTCTAATCCATGCTGACATGGTGGAAACCTGCAGCGTAACCATAATGAGCTATTTATGAAGCATTATTCTTATAAAAAAGAGTCCTATATTGAGAAAAAAGAGAAAAAGAAAAAAAAGAGATTATGAAAAGAGGAAAGAGAGAAAAAAGCACCATATTCCCATGGTAAATAAGAAGATTGATGAGATGCTCGTTGTCTTCTTGCCTTGTCATTTTGATACGGGGATTCTTCCATATCATCCGGCAAGGGGTACCCCGTTGGCGGTTCTTTGTGATACACATGTACTTACGATGACAAGAACTCACCGGTGACTAAACTTGAGTAGCATGAGGAGCGACCCTCGTATTCAAGGGACATGAGATTTCTAACTTATACTTTGTCAAGCATGTACACCATAGTATGTTCACTTTAACCTTAATCACTTCAAGATGCTTATGATAGGGGCAATGAGAGCTGAAAGCTATTAAGTACCATAATTTTTGGAAGCTCTTTATGAGACTTGAATCCCTACTTCCTTCTATGAAGGCCTTTCTTCCACTTATATATTGAGTCTCCACCTTCTATCTTTATGCACCTACTTTGAGAGCATAGTGGCCATTCTTAGTTCTATGTGCATTGTCCCAAGACTTGTTGATTGATTCATAGCTTTGATATTGCTTGTTTTAAACTATTTGTATCTAGTCACTCTTGTAAACTTTGAAGGTGTCCTATGCATTTATGTTTGCTACTCTATGAGGGACAAGCTGAATGCTACTATGCTATGTTTTCTTTATGTGAAACAAACAAACGTCTTGCAAAGCATTGTTATTCATGAATCTTTTGTTTGTGCCTTTTCATGTTGCAACATAGTTTCTTTATCTTTTTGCTAGAACTTTGTCTTTCATGTTATGATTGAAGTACTATGATCCCATCTTTGAATGTTTTACAGATACTTTGATCAAGTTTATGATGGTGCATGTCACCTCAAAAATTATTCTTTCTTTTTATCACTTACCTACTCGAGGACGAGCAGGAGTTAAGCTTGGGGATGTTGATACATTGCAAATGTATCTATAATTTTTGATGTTCCATGCTTGGTTTTATATACTTTATTGTGTTTTGTCCACACTTTGGAGTACTTTTCATATGATTTCTTGGACTAACTTATTAACAAGAGCCACAGTGCGAGCTGCCTATTTTATGCTGTTTTTGGTTTCAGGAAGTCAGAAAATGAATATTCTCGGAATTGGACAGGACAAAAGCCAAAGTCACTATTTTACCAGGGAACACTTGGAGCTAGAATACGAGACGGAGAGGGGCTGGGGCCTGGCCACACCACCTGGCCACGCGGCTAGGCCTGGCCCGTGCCAGGGGGTGGTCTGGCCGCCCCAGGCACCCCCTCGGCCTCTCCTTCTACCTATATATTGCCTCTGATATGGAAACCCTAAGTACCCAATCAAAATTCCACGAAAGAGTCTGTAGCCGCCATCATATCCAATCCTAGATCGGGAGGGATCTGAAGCTCTTCCCGGCACCCTGTCAGAGAGGGGAATTCACCCTGGAGGCCTTCTTCATCATCATGCAAGCCTCCGGTGTGATGCGTGAGTAGTTGATCTCTGGACTACGGGTCCATGTAGTAGCTAGATGGCTGGTTCTCCTCCTTTGTGCTTTCATGTCTAGATCTTGTGAGCTCCGTTCATGATCAAGATCATCTATTTGTAATCCATACATGTTGTGTTTGCGGCGATCCGATGGATATTGAGATGCTATTTCAGATTGATTATTGATTCTATCATGTATTTGTTATTTGTGATCTTGCATGCTTTCCGTTGTTAGTAGCTATCTTGGCCAAGTACATGCTAGCAACTCCAAGAGTTAGTATTTATGCTCAATAGTGGGTTCATGCCTCTGGTAATCTGGGGAAGTGACGGAAATCTCTAAGGTACTAGATGTGTTGTTGCTACTGGGGAGAAAACAACAATCCTTTGTTCATAGAACAATCGTATTGTTTACTTTACATGCAATTCGTAAAGTAATAATATGTTGCTTGCAACTTAATACTGGAGGGGGTTCGGATGATAACCTGAAGGTGGATTATTAGTCATAGATGCAGTTGGATGGCGGTCTATGTATAATGTTGTAATGCCCAATCAAGTCTCAAAGGAATCAAGATGATTAGTATATGCTTGTATGCTTTCTCGATGTTTGTCAATTGCCCCGCTGTAATTTGTTCACCCAGCATGTTATCTATCTTAAGGAGAGACACCTCTAGTGAACTATGGACCCCGGTCCTTTCTTTTACATTCAATCAACTGTTTACTGCTTTGTGTTTACTTTCTGCAAACTATTACTTCCTTCCATTCGATACATTTAATCCTTTGTTTTCAGCAAAACCGGTGAGATTGACAACCTCATCGCAAGTTGGGGGCAAAGTTCTGTGGTTGTGTTGTGCAGGTCTCCACGTTGCTGCTGGCACTGGTAGTGCGCCCTGCCAACGTTCAGCTAGCTAAACTTTTGGGGTGTTTTCTTGCTCCTACTGGATTGATAACATTGGTTTCATACTGAGGGAAAACTTGTTGCTGTGATCATCATACCTTCCTCTTGGGGTTCCCCAACGAGCTCGATATATTTTGGGCCATCACGCCGCTAGCCCCATGGTGGTCACCAACTGTTGTGGTGGTGGCACGGCAGATGCCATGGATAGGCTAAAGATGGGGCCAATGAACACTAGAGGAATCCAGAGAGGGATATTTTGGTGATTCCACACACAGATGTTTGTATTTCACTCTATCAATGTTGGATTACAAGTGCTCCTTGAGTAGTTCGTGAGAAGGTTACTAGTTCTCTTACCCCCCACTACCATGCTCTAGGGTTCTACCAGGACAAGATGATCGATCTCCTTCTATGCAGGCCCAGGTGCTCCTTATATAGGGAAACCCGAGTTACAAAGTTAGGACATACGTGGAGGCATCTTCCCTAAATATGCCCCTTGGTTAAAGCTAGATGCTTCTTTATTCGCTTTAACGGCTAGTCCGGACTATGGACGTAACCCTCTGCATGCCCCTTGCCTTTAGGCGTCACTAGACACAAGCTACGTCAGCTGACATTGTCTGCGTCATCTTTGTCGGCCACGCCCCGTTGGTCCTTCCCTATGCTTGCTTCTCTCAAGCTTCAGTGGACAAAGGCCACCTTTTGACCAACGGGAGATTCCTTCCTTCTCTTGGAAGCCAAGTGGTAGCCCGGCTAACGCTTGGCTAACTCGGCTATGAGGGTACCTGCACATTTAGTAGATAAACATGGTCGACATACATTTTATGCCGGCCGGATTAATGCTAGGCAAACGCCCAATGGGCCGGGTTACTTCGTAAGTCGGCCTGCCTTGATGTGACCCGGCCAGCACTTGCTTTGACCGTGCCGTACCTCGGCTAACTCGGCCTTTATACCCTGGCGTGACCCTACCCAGGGGTATCCCCCAACATATTAGCTCCGGTTACAGGTTCAAATGTTGTACAAAATTATGAAAAAACCTAGAAAATTGTAAACATTATCTTTAGTGGATTATTCAAATTTCATCCTTAACTAAAAAACCATTTGATCAAAACTTAGTTTCAAGTATGATGTTTCATACTTTCATTGAAATTTTGAATGTTATACTCCCTCCGATCCAAATTAACCGCCACAGATTTAGGTGGCGACTAAATATGTCTTGGTTCAATGAATATGTAGCAATTAATTTGGATTGGAGGGAGTAAAAAATTATAAAATATATCCAAAAAAGTCTTAAATTGACTATCCGGACAGGCCGGCGTGGCGGCGTACCACCATGCCACCACGACTCCACCACGCCACAAAGCCTTCAATCTCCACTCCACCAATCCATATATAACCAACAGTAGACCCGTGCACCTCCAAGAACCCCATGTCAATGCCCACATCCCTAGCTCATACAAGGTTGTTGCCTACCTAAGCGTCCTCCTCTCAAGATCACCAACTCCAAGATATCAACAAGGATTTCCATAATTTGTCCACAAGCCAATGCAGTAAGACGACAACCACTGTTCACTTTTTTCAATGCCTTCTTTTCTGCTAATCTTGTCTAAACATTGGGTCATGCAAGAATTTTTTATATTCCATGGAAGACTTATAATAATATTGTATTGTATTGTGATGTTCATGTTTAGTTTCTATTAATATTAAAATTGCTAGTGAGAGTGGATGTGATTATCTATTCGTATTGGTTCAAATTCTGTTTTAGTTTGTTGTCTAATTGTTGTACTTGTTGATTTATGTGGTGTTGTTTATCTGTATGTGGTAGTAATATTTCCGAAGTTTGTGTCAAGTTCTTTTGTGATATAAAGTGAAATTCTGATGTTTTTTATCCATGTCATATGAAGTTGCTTCTCTTTTGTCTAAGTAGGTTCTGCTAATGATTGTGATCATTCTATCAGATGATTTGTAGTTTTGTTGCTAACTAACATGACTTTCTGTGACCATTGAATATTTTCATTAAAGAGTTAAAATATTGTATTTGAATCTTTTATTTTGATTTTATCAAAGCTTTGTGTGGTTTTTCCTAGTCCATGAGAAAGAGTCAAGGCTTGCAAATCTGGAAGAATTACCAACATCTATTTTGCATATCATAAATACATACAAAATGTAAGATCTGAATATGCATGGTCTATTGAATATGGACTCAAGTGAAAATAGACTATAATTTATAATAAACATTTATACATTTTATATCATATTTTTGGCTACTTTATGGTCTTAATGAATATAACTTACTTATATTGCATAGTTAACAACGTAACAAAGTTGCTAGATGCTGGTTACACTAATTTTTATTATACAATTGTAGAGTCTATAAATACAAAATACACTTATGTTGGGCTGAATTGAAAGGGGTTTTGTACTAAAAACTTTTGTTTGAATTTTTGATAATTACAAAAACTCTATTGTTCACATGTTGCATGTTTATATGTGTTTGTGTTTAATATGATGATACATGTCACTAAAGCGTAAAATCAAACAAATATCGAAATTGCAGCTTCCAGTGTGTGATTAGGTAACCATATTATAAAAACTTCTAGATCATAAATTTAACCCTTAACATTGATTATGTATCATTGTTTTAGTGATCGAACACGTTTTGGAAGTTAAAATGGATTTAAACAATGAGTTAACAACTCTAAGTGACCAAATATGCCTTGTAATTTTCATGGAAATGACATCATCTGCATTAATCATTGATGAACACGAAACTATGTCAATGCTACTACTATGTCAAATGACATCATCTGCATCCTTTATATATAAGATTTATCAAAAGTCTTCGAGTAGGGCCCTTTTGATATATATTTTAAAATTAGAAGATGCATGGAGAAATTAACCAGATAGATAGAGGATGATGTTCAAGACTCCTTTATAGACCCTCTAGATCCTGCTCCTTTCAATGACTCTTCTAGGTGCTTATGAGTGGGATGCATGATAATTTGTGTTTTATTGGAGTCTGGGCCATTCTACTCAGGCTGGTCATAGTGGTAGTATCATACTACTAGTATCATGCATATGATACTAGCGTATGATACTATCTCCATATGGTATCATATGGTAGTATCATACTAGTACTATATTTAATGATTTGTAGAATCTCAATGCAAAATTATGTATAAGATTTATTTGCATAAGGATTTTCTAGTTTTATGTGCTATGATACGGTATGTACCTATGATACTCTAACCATCTCTTTCTTCATTAATTGTTGTGCCATACAGATTTTTGCCAACATGGCATGCATGATACTATCTATGATACTCCCACTAGGACCAGCCTCAGGTCTTATTCTTCGAGCGTAGCGCTTTCTTGGAACCCTGTGACCCACCTCCTCGCGATTTGATGGACTATGGTGCATGGCGAGCCTTAATTATAAGTTTATAGCAAGAGAGTATCCTGCTGCTCTTAAATTAAAAAACAATATGTTACATCATATTTACAATGGGCAAGATCTGGCCCCACGGGAGAACAATAAAATTTAGACTCTCACCTCACAAATAAAGGCTTCAATTTGGCCTCTAAGAATTGGATTCAACCTAGCCCCTAGAAGATCAATATCACAGGAAAACTGCGCTAACCAGCACGAGATATCAGGTTCTACATTATCAAAATAATTTATGTTTCTTTGTTTCCAGATATTCCAAGCACACAAAATGGTATACTCAAGAAACAGAGGTTTCTTCCATAATCTTTCAGCAGTAGATAATTTTTCCGCAATGTTCAAACTCATGTTCCAAGAGATGCCTACCGCTGACTAGCACATTATGCCAAATTGGCAAGAGAAGAAAATGTGCTCGGTATTCTCTCTTTGCTGCAGACAAATGACATAGTTAATATCAGATACTGGACATTGCCACCTCACTAGCATATCTCTAGTGATTAAACAATCCATCATCAATAACCAAGCAAACACTTTATGTTCCATCAAGCATTTGGTTTTCCAAATTTTCATTAATGCAGCAATGGGGAGATTTTCCTAAAAAAAATAATTGATAATACTTCTGAGTACTAAATCAATGCATCCCAAGAATACGTCCATGCATCAGGAAGAGACATATCCTATGACAGACCATTTAAATATGCTGAAAGCATTAAGAATTCCTCATTCGCAAACTCCTATCCAGATTGTCAGTCTGAAAATATTCTGCAACCGAAATGTCCTCTATGACTGAATATGAAAAAAGTCCTGGTAAAGTGTCACTACCAACAAATAAATATTTCCATAGCAGCACTGTATCACCCACATTAACGGTGCCAGATGTAATCCCCCCCACCCCTATATATTTGATATGTCCCTCCACCAAAATGACCCTCCACGTGAAACATCATGCGAAATAGAATCCACATAGTATTTATTCCATAGTAATATTATCCATGGTGTAATAACCTTTCATTACTAAAGGGTGCGGGCGAGACCCGGGAGTCGCACCCGGCTTCATCCACAGGAAGGCTCGCTGGATCCTCTCATTCTTCTGAATTATCCACTTGGGCAGCTTGAAGACCGCAAGATGGTACAAACCATGGAGGAAAGGACGAAGCGACACAGAAGCACCCTTCCCACCCGAGTGAAGTGCTTTCCCATACATCCTGCATGCCGCGTGCCAAGCTTGTCAAGGAGTGGCTGTAAATGTATGGCCTTAAGGCGAGCAAAATGCAGCGGCAGGCCGAGGTATGTGCATGGGAATGATCCTCTTTTGCCAGGGAAGATTGCCAAGGCCACTACGACTTGGTCCTTTGAGCACGCGATCAGATAGGCCTCGCACTTTTCCAAGTTGGTGCGCAGCCCACTGGAATCACCAAAGGCTGCAAGAATGCAGAAAACCAAAGTCATGTTCTCTCTAGAAGGCCCCACAAAAATGCCTGCATCGTCAGCATAGAGGGAGGCCACGAAGCGAACCGGCCTGGTCCGAATAGGCCGGAACACTCCCTCCTCCGAGGCCACATGGAAAAGGTGATGCAAGGGATCAATCACGAGGATGAAAAGCATCAGCGAGAGAGGGTCTCCCTGCCTAAGTCCCCTGGCATGTGAGATGGAAGGCCCCGGCTTGCCATTCAGAAGCACCTTTGAAGAGGACGTTGACAGAAGCAAACAAATCCACCGCCGCTATCTTCGCCTGAAGCCCAAAACCTCCAATACTTCAAGTAAATATGGCCAGCTGACGATGTAAAAAGCTTTCGAGATGTCCAGCTTCAGGAAGAATGTCGCGGTCTTCTCTTTGTGCAACTCCTTAATCAGCCCTTGCACATGAAGGAAATTATCGTGAATGCATCTCTTCTTTATAAAGGCCAATTGACTAGGAGACACCAGCTCCGGAATGAGGGGTGCAAGACACAATGCCAGGATCTTGGAGAAAATCATGGAGACACTCTGTATGAGGCTTATGGTCCATGATTGCTCCAGCATCCACCTTCTTAGGCAGCAAAACGATGCTAGCCTTATTTAGGAGACAAAAGTTTGCCCCTCCCTGCTCTATGAGTGCAATGATGTCCGCATGCAAATCCTCATGAATTGCCTCCCAACATTTCCTCATGAACAGTCTATTGCCCCAAGAAGTTAGGGGGATTAGGAATTTTTGACATAGAAAAGTTTGGGAGGGCTATGAGGCTTAGGTGGCTTTAGTTTGCTTGGACTGATTCTTCTAGGTCATGGCATGGATCAGCGCTTTCGTGTGATGCTGCTGGCTCAGAGTTGTTCCGAGCCTCCACTGACATTGTCACCTGTGAAGGGTCTCGATGTCTTTTCTGGCACGACCGATGGCTCCCAGGCGGGGCCTTGAAGCTTCAGGCTCCGGACCTTTTCTCAATCACAACACGCAAGGGAAGGACGGTGCAAAAAGAGCTAACGAATGGGAACTGGATGCGTGATGACTGCAAGTGCACAGATCATTTGTACCTAGTTTCGAAATAAATATATCAATCCCACAGGATGCAGGAGTCTGAAGTCTAATAATTCTTGAAATAGTTACTACGATAGAAATGCTAGATAAAGTTCTAAGTAAAAAGGTAAAATGCGAGTATTGTGTAAAAAGGTGTTTTGGGGTTTTGGTTATAAAAGCAATAATAAAGTAAAGCAAATTAACTTAATACAGATAGTAAGTATCGCGTATGTAAGTGAGATTGGAACTACAGTAGGGAAAAAGCGTTCTCAGGGAGTAGCGGATACACCACTAGTATTGTAAAGATCTAAGATAAAGATTATCATCATGAACATTCTCAACTATGTATGTGTGGGAGTAACTCCGTATGTGGACGAATAGGCAACAATCGCTGCTCACATCATCCTCATAACCACAACAGTCAGCAATCGACATCAATCGAGTTACTGCGCTATTAAGGGACGTAATCCCGTAGGACGTATTCATGGCATGGATAGTGTTCCGTGAGTTTCCTCGATTTCCCAAGTTGATACGTAAGGATTGCCAATAGCTTTATAGTCACTGTAAATGCTAGCACACCTTCGTCTATCAACAAGTAGTTCCCTCCATCAAGTCCCCATGAGAGGCAAATATTGAGAGGTCGACTTCTCTCAATATCAAGATGTAGAGAATCTAACACATGGTCATATCGATGAATATCATAATAGACTTTATCTTATTTCAATCGCATACTAGGGTTTCTCCATCTCCCCAAGAACTAATGATCTACTTAGACATGGAGGCAATCAACATCATGGCAATGATAATAGAAACAATCATAGATGAATAGTACTTGTATAAATCCACAACGAGTATAGGAATTACAACAAGATCTAGACAATATGTAGATGGGATGGATGGAGATGGTGGTGATGCAGTGGTGGATGATGAAGATCGATGCCTTAGCCTCCCAGATCTGCGCAGGGCGAAGATGGATCCCTTGTCGATGAGTTCCCCCTCCAGATGCCTTCTAGAGGTGAGGTTTCTGCGATTTCTGGGTGTTCTGTATGTTGTCTCTTCGAACCAATTGCACGGGGTGAAACTATTTGACAAGGCGGAGGGGGTGCCAACTATATGGGCGGAGCTATACGGGCGGAAGAATTGCCCCCGTCGTATAGTTGGTCGTTGCGCTCTCTGCCTCCCTTGTTCGCTTCTAGTTTTCTTCTAGTATTATTAATATTTCCCAAATAAGCGATTTACGTTGTTTTTTACTCCTTTTCTTCATAGTACAACTGCTTCAATAATTGTATCCATTGGATCCATCATTTGTCCTGATCCTGGTGAAAAACAGACATAAAATGTGTGCACGAGCGCCGTAAAATACCAAGATCCTACATCTAAAATGCAAAATAATAATGTAAAACATGATGCAAATATGCACTCATCAACTTTCCCAAGCTTAGACTCTTGCTCGTCCGGAGCAAGTTTTTAGCTTAATGGATGTGATCCTCATATTCATGAAGCTGAGTCGATAAAATAAATGAGGCGATTGCAACAAGTTTTTATCATGTACGATACAGGGGAATAAGTTCATGAATAATACCTTACTCGAACCATCTGAAAGAATTAGAAGGCTTCCACGCCTTTAGTTATCAATAGTTCATAAAAGATGAATCTCAACATAATGTAAAAGAATCCGGTTGAACCGAATGAGTTAACGAGGTAGTCCCAAGTGGTTTAGGATCAACGTATTCACTTGGGATTCAAAATTTCAAAAGTGTCTCTTTGTCCTACTACAATACAGTGGTATATGCCTATTTGCTCTTTGTACATTTTCTCTTTTTCTTCTTTCTTTCTATTTTCTTTTGCATATATGCTCATACTTTTGTTTTTAGTGTTGTGCAAAGGAGCTAGCCATATGTTCTACCTTATGTAGGAATTCAAAGTTCAACAATCTCAATTATCAAATTCCAACTGTATATGAAGCATTCGTATGACTTGAGATTCTACCACGACCTGTTCTCACTCTATTTAGATAGCACTTTTATTTTCCTTTGTTCAAGGTTTTCTTTTTCAACTTAATTGCATAGATAATTTTTCTTTGTGAATCAAACTGTAGACTTACAACATATTGACCAAATTATCTTTATGTGTTCCATTAATACCAATGGTGTGGAAGACTCCTATTTCTATCATCAAGTGCAAGTAAAATCATAATCAAGCCATTGATATATCAATAAAGCAAACACAAACTCAATATTGCTCTGTATATAATAATAAACTCAGAATTTCATAAAAGGGATCGACTATTCCTGAAGGGAATTCTAATGATGCAAACTTTATTTCTAGTTTGAACTAATGCAGAATAATAATAAAAACTTATAAGATAGATTACAAGGTCTTAAAGATCTCCCCAAGCATGGAATCAAGCTAGGCAGGATCAAATAATCCGTTGCGATTATTTGATACCGTGATTGTTGTAGATCACTGAGGTGCCATGACACGTGGTATCTTCTCCTCACGGGCCAGCCTGAGGCGGATGGATTGATTGACAGCTTCTAATTCCTTAACATGCATCTTGTAGAAAAGATTGTTCCTCTCCAGCACTTTCACTTGTTATTTAATGAACTCATTGTTATCTTGGAATGTTTATAGCGCCTTAAGACTCATGGCAAAACCCGCTTCGGTTGTCCGCTTGATATCTTCATCAAGTTTACCAAGATAAAGTCACAGCAATCGAAGGTGTTTGGGTGTCCCTGGCTTCTCCTTGTCCAATTCCTCAATCTTAAGCTCCAGGGCCTTCAAATCCCTCTTCCGACACCCATGGTCAGCGTCGAGGAACTCTATAGGGATGGTCTTGATCTCCTTCGCTTTGTCGTTGTTGCTCCCGATCTCCATGGGATCCCTTCTTCTTGACTTCTATCCCTTGGTTGAGAGCCCTCTCGCGAAATAAGAGGTAGATTGGTTTCTGTAGATTGCGATTAGAGAGAGAGACAATTATAGTATATAAGAGGGGTCAGAAGTCGCTAAAACTCGCGAGAAACACCAAATTGTCGTCCAAGAAAAGAATCCAAATAGAACATAGAAAAAAATCATGGATTTGGAAGTATCCTGCCGCGTAACAACCAACTAAACCGGCGTGGCCCGAATAGGTCCGGCCGTATAGTTGGTTCCGGGCTGATATTTCCAAATATCTCAAGTCCAGGTCAATTAAATCACGACTCGGAACCGACAATAACATTTTTTTGAATAATGAGATAAAAGAAAGATCGAACAAAAAAGTGTCTAAGAGTTTAATGACCAACTATACGACCGGAATTTTTGCTCCAGTCGTATAGTTGCTATTGTATAGTTTTAAACACCAAAAATCAAAAGTGTCTGGGAGTTTAATGACCAACTATATGGCTGGAATTTTTGCTCTGGTCATATAGTTTCGACCGTATAGATACAGACACCAAAAAGCAAAACTATCTGAGACTTCAACAACCAACTATACGGCCGGAATTTTTGCTCCGGTCGTATAGTTGCGACCGTATATGCTCAGATATCCAAAAAAAATTCATAAAGATGATACAGAGAGTTTAACGACCAACTATACGGCGGGAGCCCCCTCTTTGGACGTATAGCTTCGCCCGTATAGTTGATAAAACCCCTCTAAAACTTCAGAAAAACACAAGGAATTTGAAAACAGAATTTTCAAGAGTAAAAATTGTGAAAATAAATCACTTATTTGAGTAAGAACACTTACCTTGCACTTACCACTCATTTAATCAGGGATGAAAAGTTCCTCCCACAACAAGGACTCCTTCTCTTTTGGAGGAATTGACTTTAGTTCATCAAACAATTCCCGTAAATGAAAATCGCCAGGACTAAAGTTCCTCTCAATAAGATTGGTTTCTTCCTGGGAAAACATGGACACTTCATCTAACATCTTTATTTCCCTCCTTTGCATAATCTGCAACTCAAATTCCTGTAGTGAAAGAAACCAACGGATCAGTCTTGGCTTATGTTCTTTCCTCTCAAGGAGTTCTTTTAAGCCATCATGATCCGTATGAACTCTCACCTTTGCATCGACTATGTAAGAACGAAATTTATCACAAGAGAAAAATACAGCAAACATTTCCTTTTCTTCCTTATGGTAATTCTTCTGAGCACCATTAAGAGTTCTACTAGCATGATGTATAATATTAAATCTACGACCAATATGTTGTCTAAGAGTTACTCCTACAACATCATCGCTAGCTTCACATATTAAGTCAAAGGTTGTATCCTAGTTAGGTGGTTTAATGATGGGAGCTCGAGTTAAAGCATTTTTTAGCTTATCGGAGGTTTCAAGACACTTATCACCAAAATTAAATCGCATTCCCTTTTGCAAGAGGTTAGTCAAAGGTTTGGATATCCCAGAGACATTTCTAATAAACCTTCTATAAAAACCCACATGACCAAGAAAATTCCTTATACCTTTAATGTCCCTGGGTGGTGGCATGCTCTCTATTGCTTCAACCTTAGCTCTATCAACTTCAATTCCCTTACCTGATACCTTGTGTCTGAGGACTATACCTTCTTTGACCATAAAGTGGCACTTCTCCCAGTTTACAACAAGATTAGTTTCTTCACAACGCTGCAAAACTTTCTTGAGATTATCTAAGAAACTAGTAAATAAAGTTCCATAGAAAGAAAAGTCATCCATAAATACTTCCATTATAAGTTCTATAAAATCAGCAAAAATAATAGTCATACATCGTTGAAAAGTAGCTGAAGAATTACATAGACCAAATGTCATACGTCGGTAAGCATGTAAATCGTAAGGACTTAAGAAAGTTGTTTTAAGTTGGTCATTCGGATGAACAGCTATTTGAGAGAAACCAGAATATCTGTCCAAGTAACAAAAATGAGTATGGTTTGCTAACTTTTCTAAAGTTTGATCTATGAACGGTAATGGATAGTGATCTTTCCTAGTTTCTTTATTTAATTTCCTATAATCTATGCACATCATGTGCCCAACAATAGTTCTAGTAGGTATTAGTTCATTGTTTTCATTAGGAACACCAGTAAAACCGCCCTTCTTAGGGACACAATGAACAGGACTTACCCAATCACTCTCTGATACGTTGCTAACGTATCCATAATTTTTGATGTTCCATGCTTGGTTTTATCTACTTTCTTATGTTTTGTTCCAACTTTGGAGTACTTTCTATACACTTTCTTGGACTAACCTATTAACAAGAGCCACAGTGCTAGCTGCCTGTTTTCTGTTGTTTTTGGTTCTAGGAAAGTCAGAAAATGAATATTCTCGGAATTGGATGGGACAAAAGCCAAAGTCAGTTTTTCACCGAGGGACACCAGGAGCCAGAATACGAGACGGAGAGGGGCTGGGGCCCGGCCACACCACCTGGCCGCACGGCCAGGCCTGGCTCGTGCCAGGGGGTGGTCTGGCCGCCCCAGGCACCCCCTCGGCCTCTCCTTCTGCCTATAAGATGCCTCCGATACAGAAACCCTAAGTACCCGATCAAAATTCCACGAAAGTCTGTAGCCGCCGTCATCTCCATCCCTAGATTGGGAGGGATCTAAAGCTCTTCCCGGCACCCTGCCGGAGAGGGGAATTCACCCTGGAGGCCTTCTTCATCATCTTGCAAGCCTCCGGTATGATGTGTGAGTAGTTCATCTCTAGACTACGGGTCCATGTAGTAGCTAGATGGCTGGTTCTCCTCCTTTGTGATATCATGTTTAGATCTTGTGAGCTCCGTTCATGATCAAGATCATCTATTTGTAATCCATACATGTTGTGTTTGCGGGGATCCGATGGATATTGAGATGCTATTTTAGATTGATTATTGATTCTATCATGTCTTTGTTATTTGTGATCTTGCATGATTTCTGTTGTTAGTAGCTATCTTGACCAAGTAGATGCTAGCAACTCCAAGAGTTAGTATTTATGCTCGATAGTGGGTTCATGCCTCTAGTAGTCTGGGGAAGTGACAGAAATCTCTAAGGTACTAGATGTGCTGTTGCTACTAGGGAGAAAACAAAAAACCTTTGTTCATAGAACAACGTATTGTTTACTTTACATGCAATTCGTAATGCAATTATCCGTTGCTTGCAACTTAATACTGGAGGGGGTTCGGATGATAATCTGAATGTGGATTATTAGTCATAGATGCAGTTGGATGGCGGTCTATGTATAATGTTGTAATGCCCAATCGAATCTCAAAGGAGTCAAGATGAGTAGTATATGCATGATTGCTTTCTCGATATTTGTCAATTGCCCCGCTGTAATTTGTTCACCCAACATGTCATCTATCTTAAGGAGAGCCACCACTAGTGAACTATGGACCCCGATCCTTTTCTTTTACCATCAATCTACAATCAACTGTTTACTATTTTGTGTTTACTTTCTGCAAACTATTACTTTCTTCCACTCGATATGTTTAATCCTTTGTTTTCAGCAAAACCGGTGAGATTGACAACCTCATCGCAAGTTGGGGGCAAATATATATGGTTGTGTTGTGCAGGTCTCCATGTTGCTACTGGCACCGGTAGTGCGCCCTGCCAAAGTTCAGCTAGCAACACCTTTGGGGTGTTTCCTTTCTCCTACTAGATTGATAACCTTGGTTTCATAACTGAGGGAAAACTTGTTGATGTGCTCATCATACCTTCCTCTTGGGGTTCCCCAACGAGCTCGATATATTTTGGGCCATCACTCTCTTTGATAGGATAAATTATACATGCGTCCAGTAGGCATACAATTTATTTTCTTACCACTTCTTTCATTTTAGGCTTCAATCTTATATTAAATTCTGCAACTAGTTTTGCACCTTCTTCCATGAATATTCGATGGATGGCTATCATGGGACTAATCCCCTTCAAGTCATCCATTGAGTACCCAAATGCTTGGAGATGCTCCTTTAGTATCCTCATGAGTTTTTCTTCTTCTTCTCCTGAAAGTTTAGCACTAATAATAACAGGGAATTTATTGGTATCATCTAAAAACCTATATTTGGGATCATCTGGTAGAGTCTTCAACTCTGGGGGTGGTAATTCCTTGTCCCCTCTCTTTTCTAGCTCTTCAAAAGCCTCATTAGTTGGATGTCCCAAAATAGAAAGTGAATCGAATTCATCTTCTAGTTCTTCTAGGGACTTATCCTCCATAATTATTTCTTCATAGTTTAGATCTTCATTTATTTCTTCATCTTTATTACCAAAGAAAAAATCCGCCATTTCCTCAATAGTTCTCTCTTCCTCTTCTTCTTGTATTTGTGGAGGTCTGTCTTTAAATTTGGAAAATGGAATTTATTTTCCGTTCCCCCAAGCTTAAGAGTCACAATCTCCTTCTTGAAATTAACATAAGCACCTACATCACCCAAAAAGGTTCTTCCAAATATAATAGGGCAAAAAGTGTCAGCTGGCATATCAACAACTACAAAATCGATAGGAAAATCTTTGTCACCAATTGTGACAGTTGCATTATCAACTACTCCCATTGGAATTCTAATGTTTTTATTAGCTAACATAATTGTTATATCAGTATTTTCAATTGTAGCCGGTTCTATTTCTTATTTTATTTCTAGGTAGAAATCATAAGATATAACATTAACTTTGGTGCCAAGATCAAATAAACCGTAATGAGAGGTTTCTTTAAATATGCAGGGAAGCATAGGCTTACCCACATCTTTTACCTTTGTTTTACCTTCAACCAATATGGAAGTCTCTACATCAAGTTCAACTATGTTACAGTGTGAGTAGATAGCCATAATTGCTTCCCTGGTTACCTCTTCATCTTTGGTTTCCTTTAGATGTTCCATAACTTCTGGCACGCTTTCCTCTTCCCTCTTTTCCTGTACTGCTTTGACCTGTTCATATTCAAAAATATGCTTTTGTGCAGTGTTAGGGAAAGGTACTTCATATATTGGTTCTACGGAGGCAAGTGTTGCTTTATCTTCTCTTTTCTTTTCTGGTTCGGGTGGTGGATCATACTTGACTACACTCTCCTTTGGAGCTTTAATATGTTCTGTAAAAGCTTTAACAACTTGCAACACAAGATCTGAATCCAGATAAAGTTCTTTAGATAATTCTTTAACATGGCCTTTTTTTATTATAGTCATGAAAAAATCATGCTCTATTTCTATGCCTCCTTCACTTCCTAGACCAAAATTTCATGAAACTCTATGATCACGAATTCTATTAAGTAAATTCCAAGCTTTAGGTATAGGAAGATTCATAAAGGCTCCTTCCGCGAAAGAGTCTAGTTCAATTTTATTAGGTTCAATTAAACCGCCATAAAAGATATGTAATAAATACCATTCAGGCAAATCATGATGAGGACATAGTCGTACTAAATCTTTAAATCTAATATAAGCTCTTACTATTCCTCCATTAGAACGATTCTTCCAAGTCATTATAAGACGCCTGATTCCAAAAGATTTTGATAATGGATAATATTTTGATAGAAATTCACAGGCTAAATTATCCCAAGTAGTAGTGGTTTCAGGGGTAGAGATCTATACCATGAGAGAGTTGTACTTGTCAAAGTTTGACTAAAAGGTTTAACCCTTACCTCATCAGCAGTATATCCCGTCAATAGAAAAGTGCCACATATATCTTTAAAACATGCAATATGCTCATATGGATCAGGATCTTCTTCATCTCCAGCAAATTGCTTCTTACGTAGAATACTAAGTAGTAGAGGATTTATTTCAAACCCCCTTGTATTCTCATTGGAGTTGTCTCTTTTAGAAATATCATAGGGCTTCCCAAAGTGGTTGAGTAGGTTAGCACTAGTCATATGCTCAAACTCCATCATCTTGGTGGAAACCTGTAACTCAAAACAAAATTTAGCAAGACAAAAATAAATAAGAAAAAACTAAAAGACCTACATCGCTTAGCTCCCCGGCAACGGCGCCAGAAAATAGCTTGATTACTGCAAGTGCATAGATCATTTGTAGCTAGTTTCAAAATAACGATCTCGATCCCACAGGGAGCAGGAGTCTGAAGTCTAATAATTCTTGAAATAGTTATTGCGATAGAAATGCTAGATAAAGTTCTAAGTAACAAGATAAAATGCGAGTATTGTGTGAAAAGATGTTTTTGGGTTTTGGGTATAAGAGAAATAATAAAGTAAAGAAAATTAACTTAATACAGAAAGTAAGTATCACGTATGTAAGCGAGACTGGAACTGCAGTAGGGAAAACGCATTCTCAGGGAGTGGCGGATACACCACTAGTATTGTAAAGATTTAAGAAAAAGATTATCATCATGAACATTCTCAACTATGTATGTGTGGGAGGAACTCCTATGTGGACGAATAGGAAACAACCGCTGCTCACATCATCCTCATAACCACAGCAGTCAGCAATCGACATCAATCGAATTACTGCGCTATTAAGGGACGTAATCCCGTAGGACTTATCCCATGGCATGGATAGTGTTCCGTGAGTTTCCTCGATTTCCCAAGTTGATACGTAAGGAGTACCAACAGCTTTATAGTCACTGTAAGTGCTAGCACACCTCCGTCTACCAACAAGTAGTTCCCTCCATCAAGTCCCCACGAGAGGTAAATATTGAGAGGTCGACTTCTCTCAACATCAAGATGTAGAGAATCTAACACATGGTCATAGCGATGAATATCATAATAGACTTTATCTTATTTCAATCCCATACTAGGGTTTCTCCATCTCCCCAAGAACTAATGATCTACTCAAACATGGATGCAATCAATATCATGGTAATGATAATAGAAACAATCATAGATGAATAGTACTTATATAAATCCACAACGAGTATAGGAATTACAACAAGATCTAGACAAGATGTAGATGGGATGGATGGAGCTGGTGGTGATGCAGTGGTGGATGATGAAGATCGATGCCTTAGCCTCCAGGATCTGAGCAGGGCCAGGATGTGTTCCTTGTGGATGAGTTCCCCCTCTAGATGCCTTCCGGAGGTGAGGTCTCTGCAATTTCTGGGTGTTTTGTATGTCGTCTCTTCGAACCAATGGCGCGGGGTGAAACTTTTTGACGAGGCAGAGGCGGCGCCAACTATACGGCCGAAGCTATACGGGCGGAAGAATTGCTCCCGCCGTATAGTTGGTCGTTGCGCTCTCTGCCTTTCTTGTTCGCTTCTGGTTTTCTTCTGGTATTATTAATATTTTCCAAATAAGCGATTTACCTTGTTTTTTACTCCTTTTCTCTACAGTACAACTGCTTCAATAATTGTATCCATTGGATCCATCATCTGTCCTAATCCTGGTGAAAAACAGACATAAAATATGCGCGCGAGCACCGTAAAATACCAAGATCCTACATCTACAATGCAAAATAATAATCTAAAACATGATGCAAATATGCACTCATCAATGCGTTCCTTGGCGCACATCTCATCTCCAACGCATTCGACCCAGTTCCTCAAGATTTGGAGTATATTGCAGGATGTGACCCTTCAACATGGTCCAGACTTGATCACATGGCGATGGACATCTTCTAGGATCTACTCGACGGCGTTGGCATACCGATGCCAATTCATCGTCTCTTGCGAATCTTTCAAAGCTGGCAAGGTTTGAAGCGCCGATGTGGAGCCAAAGTGTCAGTTCTTTTCTTGGCTCGTATTACATGGTAAGATCCTCCCCGCGGACAATTTAGCGATTAGAGGTTTGGTCGCACAATCCAATATGCAAACTTTGCATGATCCACCCCGAGACAATCCAACACCTGCTTATTGATTGCTCCTTCTCTTCTGCCATGAGGGAACAAATATTTGCATGGAATGGCACGATCGGCATGGCTACACCTCCGGCGGGTCGAAACATTAATCTATGGTGGGAGGAAATTATTGCTGCCTTGGCAAAAGCTAAGAGAAGGGAGGGAGTGGAGCGTTCATCTACGCCATATGGGTAGCTTGGAAAGAGAGAAACATACGAGGTTTACGCAACACGGCGCTTCTCCCCGATGTCGTGGTGGCTCTAGTCCGGGAGGACATCGCCAGAGGGCGTACGCACACACCCAGGACCCCGGAGACGTGGGTGTAGCTATGTAGGCATGGTAGGGCAGATGGGGACCTATCTGGTTCTGGTTGTGTCCTCTATGCCTTGTGTTTGGATCCGGTTCTTGGAACCTCCTATACATAATAATCTTTCTCTAATCTAATCAGACGACAGATTGACTGCCTTTAACCTAAAAAAACCTTTTATTACCGGTTGTAGTGGGTTGACGCTATAAACCGCGTGGTGTTAAGTTCCAACCATGTTTATAACACTACCTAAATACTAAGTAGTCAACTGTGTTGTCACAGAGTCCAAAGTCCTACGGAAACAGCCGCCGCCTAAGAAAACCTTGCCTCCGTGATACGTTGTAAACGTATCTATAATTTTTGATGTTCCACGCTTGTTTAGTATCTACTTTCTTATGTTTAGTCCACACTTTGAGGTATTTTTATACATTTTCTGGAACTAACCTATTAACAAGATGCCACAGTGCTAGTTGCCTGTTTTCTGCTGTTTTTGGTTTCAGAAAAGCTAGTAAGGAAATATTCTCGGAATTGGACAGGACAAAAGCCAAAGTCAATATTTTACCCGAAGCAACACGGAGTCTGGAGGGCGGCCAAAGAGGGGCCACGAGGCGGACACACCCTAGGGTGGCGCGGCCAGCCCTAGGCGCGCCGCCACCTGGTGTGGGCCCCTCGAGCCTCCATCGACCTTGCCCTTCCGCCTATAAAGACCTCTCGAGACGAAAACCCTACGTACCCTATCAAAGACCCAAACAAAAATCCACGGAAGAATCTGTAGCCGCAGCCATCTCGATCCCCAGATCAGGGGATCCGAAGCTCTTCCCAGCACCCTGCCAGAGGGGAGAGATCGCCCTGGAGGACTTCTTCATCACCATGACTGCCTCCGGTGTGATGCGTGAGTAGTTCCTCCCTGGACTACGGGTCCATGTAGTAGCTAGATGGTTGGTTATTCTCCTTTGTGCTATCATGTTTAGATTTGTGAGCTCCGTTCATGATCAAGATCATATATTTGTAATCTTACATGTTGTGTTTGCGGGGATCCGATGGATATTGAGATACTATTTTAGATTGATTATTGATTCTATCATGTCTATGTTATTTGCGATTTTGCATGCTTTCCGTTGTTAGTAGCTATCTTGGCCGAGTAGATGCTAGCAACTCTAAGAGGGAGTATTTATGCTTGATAGTGGGTTCAGGCCTCTAGTAATCTGGGGAACTGACGGGAATCTCTAAGGTACTAGATGTGTTGTTGCTACTAGGGAGCAAACAACAATCCTTTGTCTATGGGGCAATCGTATTGTTTACTTTACACACTTTGCTTAATGCAATTATCTGTTGCTTGCAACTTAATATTGGAGAGGGTTCGGATGATAACCTGAAGGTGGATTATTAGTCATAGATGCAGTTGGATTATGGTCTATGTATAATGTTGTAATGCCCAATCAAATCTCATAGGAGTCAGGATGATTAGTATATGCATGTATGCTTTCTCTACTTTGTCAATTGCCCCACTTTAATTTGTTCACCCAACATGTCATCTATCTTAAGGAGAATCACCTCTAGTGAACTATGGACTCCGGTCCATTCTTTTACCATTGCTATACCATCTACTATTTACTGTTTAATGTTTACTTTCTGCAAGAAATTACTATCTTCCACACAATACGTTTAATCCTTTGTTTTCAGCAAAACTGGTGAGATTGACAACCTCACTGTAAGTTGGGGGAAAAGTTATGTGGTTGTGTTGTGCAGGATTCCAAGTTGGCAGCAACACCTTGGAGTTGTTTCCTTGCTCCTACTGGTTCGATAACCTTGGTTTCATAACTGAGGGAAACTTGCTTCTGTGCTCATCATACCTTCCACTTTGGGTTCACCAATGAGCTCGACATATCTTGAGCCACCAAGCCTTTTTACAAGGGGAGTTCCTCTTTGGGAGTCAAGGACATTTTCACAAGGGGTGTTCCTCACAACCAATCTCTTTACTTTGTTTTTTTGGTTTTCTTAGTTTATTTTTGTTTCGTTTGCTTGTTTCTCTTGTCAAAAACACAAAAAAATTAGTTGTACTGGTTCGCTTCCTTTATCAAAAACACAAAAAATGACTACTCTAGAAAACACTAAGTTGTGTGAATTCACTAGCACCAACAACAATGATTTCATGTGCACACCTATTGCTCCACCTGTTCCTGAAGCTACTTTCTTTAAAATTAAACCTGCTTTGCTCAATCTTGTTATGAAAGAACAATTCTCTGGTACTGGTACCAAAGATGCTGCTACTCACCTTAATAACTTTGTTGAACTTTGTGCGATGCAAAAATATAGGGATATAGATGGAGATATTATTAAGATTAAATTGTTTCCTTTCTCTTTGATAGGAAAAGCTAAAGAGTAGTTACTATCCCTAACTAGAGATAGTATTGATTCTTGGACTAAATGCAAAGTTGCTTTCATTGGAAAATAATATCCTCCTGCTAAGATTATATCTATGAGAAGTAAAATAATGAAATTTAAACAATTTGAAAATGAACATGTTGCTCAAGCTTGGGAAAGAATGAAATCTTTGGTAAAGAATTTTCCCACTCATGGACTAACTGCTTGGATGATTATCCAAACTTTTTATGCAGGACTAGATTATTCTTCAAGAAATCTGCTGGATTCTGCTGCTGGAGGTACCTTTATGACCATTACTTTAGGTGCTGCAACAAAGCTTCTTGATAATATGATGGTTAACTATTCTGAATGGCACACTGAGAGAGCTCCACAAGGTAAGAAGGTAAATTCTGTTGAAGAAACCTCCTCCTTGAGTGATAAAATTGATGTTATTATGTCTATGCTTGTTAATGGGAAAGCTCATATTAGATCCAAATCATGTTACCTTAGCCTCTTTGGTTGCTCAAGAAGAGCAAGTTGATGTGAACTTCATTAGAAACAATAATTTTAGTAACAATGCCTACAACAGTAATTTTGGTAATAATAATTATAGGCCATATACTCCCAATAATGGTAATACTTATGGAAATTCCTATAACAACAATAGAAGTGCACCCTCTGAACCTGAAGTCATGCTTAAGGATTTTATTAGTAAACAAACTGCTTTCAATAAAACTGTTGAGGAAAAATTTCGAATGCTGAAAAAAATATCATCTTTGTCTGAAGCACAATCCTCTTTGATTAATAAAATGGTTGCTAAACCTGAAACTATGGAAAACCCCTTTGCTGCTACTAATGCCATACAAGTTAGAATTGATGAAAATGTTAGATTGTTAGCTAAACTACATGCTAAGTGGGAAAGAGAAGATGAAATTGCTAGAAATAATAGTATATGTACTATCACCACCACTAATGTTGATGCTAGCAAACCACATGAAGTCCCCATTCCTTTTGCAACAATGCCTAAAACCAATGGAACCCTTTCCAATAAAAATGCTGAAATTCTTCGAAATATGGGAAACAATGGCTCTACTACCTTGGATGGTAATTATGATTTTGATATAGATGGGTGCAATATTTCTGAAGTAATTAAGTTCCTACAAAAGCTTGCTAAAAGTCCTAATGCTAGTGCTATGAATATGGCCTTTACAAAACACATTACTGATGCTCTCATAAAAATTAAAGAAGAAAAATTGAAACATAAAGCTTCTATTCCTATGAAATTATAAGATGGTTGGGAAACCATCATTAATATGAAAGTGAATGATTTTGATCATAAATCTTTATGTGATCTTGATAGTAGTGTCTCTATTATGCCTAGAAAGATTTATGAAATGCTTGATTTACAACCATTAGGAGATTGTTATTTAGATGTCCAACTTGATGATAATGCTAAAGAGAAACTCATGGGGAGTATTAATGATGTTATTATTATGGTTAACAATGCCTATGTCCCTGTTGATTTCTATGTTTTGGATGTTGAATGCAATGCTTCTTGTCTTATTATTTTGGGAAGACCTTTTCTTAGAACTGTTGGTGCCATTATTGAGATGAAAGAAGGCACCATTAAATATCAATTCCCACTCAAGAAAGGTATAGAATACTTCCCTAAGAAGAGAGAGAAGATTCCTTTTGCCTCTGCTATTAAAACAAAATTTTCTCTTAATTCTTCTTCATTTGAGAATACTTGAATCTTACTTCTTATGCCTAGCTCAAAGGCGTTAAAGAAAAGCACTTATTGGGAGATAACCCAAATTTTTATTCAGTAGGTTTTTCTTTTGTTGAGTCTTGGAAGTTATTGACTCTGTAATAACCTCTCCTTATCATTTTTGTGTGGTTTTTGTGCCAAGAATAACCTCTAATGAGAGAGAAATAAGACTTGGGAAAGTTGTTGTCCCGAAACAGATTTTTGTGCTCCACTATAAAAATTCGCGAAAAATCTCTGTACGTCAGATTGAGCTGTAATTTTTTGTGCTTCTGCCACAAGTTGTTATCTAACTTTCATTAGTTAAACACTTTTCTATTTGAGCAACATAAGGTCTTCTAAAAAATCGGTTTTTACCCGTTGCTCTGTTTTGACAGATTTCTGCCATTATTTGCATTTGCCTCTTAATCTCCTTCTCTTTGAGTTCTCCTTGATCACTTGAGATTTTAGAAGGAATTGCTACAGTAGCTTGTGTTTTAATGGAAGTTTTACTTGTGTTGAAACTGAACCCAAATACTTATTATCTTGAGTACACTAATGTTGCTAATGAAGATTGTGTGAAGTTTTGTATGAAGGAAATTTTCAAGTGTTGGGAAGAATAATGTGATAAGATGAAGTATGGACAAAAGCTCAAGCTTGGGGATGCCACCCGTGTCACCCCAAGAAATATTCAAGAAGTACAAGCGTCAAAGCTTGGGGATGCCCAAGGCATCCCCTTCTTCATCAATAAAAATCTCAGGTTTTCTTTCAAACACTTCATTTTTATTGTTTCATGTACAATTGTGTTATTCTTGGAGTGTCTTCGTTTTTGTTTTTAGTTTTATTTTGCTTAGTTTGCTTAAATAAATTGGTTGGACCCCCGCATTCATTCATAGTTTCAAATAAGTTGATTTGGATTGGGAAAGAGTAGGAAAGTTCATGCTTATAAGTGGTACAAAAGGAGTCTTGTTTTGATAGTGGTCTAGACTTTATCATGTCATGTTTGATATTGCTTTGACTTTATGCTTAGTGATTATTGTTGTAGCATGACTTGTTCCAAATAATTGATATTGCTTAATGTGCCTTGAAAGAATCATGCGTTGTTTTAGCATACAAAAGCATAATATTGTGGTATTATCCTTTGATGCTTTATTTGGGTTGACTTGGCGCATGCTCACACCATGTTAAGACTATTCCAGTCACCATAGCCTCTATGATCATTTAGTTTTCGACTTGTAATATCATTTTATGCTTTAATTAATAATGTTTTGTCGCTTTGCATGATTATGGCCATTATTGCTCTCTTAGTTGGTCGCTCCCAGTCTTTTGCTAGCCTCCGCATGTACAAACTATGAGTTCCACTCATGCATCCAACTCCAAATAAAACCAAGTTATTCCAAAGAGTCCACCATACCTACCTATTAGCATTATTGCTATTCCAAGTATATTCATGTTTTTATCTACCTTCCGAATTAAACTTGTTATGTGAAAATTAGTGATTAAAGCTCTCACAAACTTGATGACACACTTTTCTTTCTTGCACTTAATAAACTTGAACCATTGTGTCCATCTATGTTGCGTATATGCTTGTGCTTTATAAGTTGTGAATTAGCAGAACCATGTTACCATGGGGAATGCTTTCAACATTGCACTTTATCTAGTTGATATCATGTTCTTTTGCTTATAGATCCCGGTGGTGTGAAATAAAAGGGGAGCTTGTAAGCTCATGGAGTTTGTATATGTGTTAGAGAAACGCCTGGGTGGCTAGCCTAAGCCATGCCTAATCATGGTGGAAACTTGCAGCATAACCATAGTGAGCAATCTGTGAAGCATCCTCAATAAAAACCTATGCAAATAGCAAATAAAAAGATCGCTGAGATGCTCATTGTCTGTTGCCTTGTCATTTTGATATGGGATAGCTCCTGTATCATGGGGCAAGGGGTACCCCGTTGGCGGTTCTCTATGATACACATGTACTTACAATGACAAGAAGTTACTCGTGACTAAAGTTGAGTAGCATGAGGTTCGTTAGTCGTAAGCAAGGGGTATGAGATTTTCAACTTATAACTTGTCAAGCATATCCTCATATTTGTTCACTTTAACCTTAATCACTTAAAGATGCTTATGATAGGGGCAATGAGAGCTGAAAGCTAATAAGTACCATAATTTTTGGAATATCTTTATGAGACTTGAACCCCTGCTTCCTTCTATGAAGGGCCTTTCTTTTACTTTTATTTTGAGTCTCCATCTTCTATCTTTATGCACCTATTGAGAGAGCATAGTAGTCCTTCTTAGTTTAATGTGCATTGTCCCAAAACTTGTTGATTGATTCATAACTTTGATATTGCTTGTTCTTAAATTATTTGTATCTAGTCACCCTTATGAACATTAAAGGTGTCCTATGCATTTATGTTTTGCTATACCATGAGGGACAAGATGAATATCATTCTCGTTATGTTTTCTATTTGTGAAACAAACAAACGTCTTTGAAAGCATTGTTATTCATGAATCTTTTGTTTGTACCTTTTCATGTTACAACATAGTTGCTATGTCTTATTGATAGAACTATATCTTTCATGCTATGTTAAAGTACTATGATCCCAGCTATCAATGTTTTACAAATACCTTGATCAAGATTGTGATGGTGAATGTCACCTCAAAAATTATTCTTTTTTATCACTTACCTACTTGAGGACGAGCGGGAGTTAATCTTGGGGATGTTAATACGTTGTAAACGTATCTATAATTTTTGATGTTCCATGCGTGTTTAGTATCTACTTTCTTATCTTTAGTCCACACTTTGAGGTATTTTTATACATTTTCTAGAACTAACCAATTAACAAGATGCCACAGTGCTGGTTGCCTGTTTTCTGCTGTTTTGGTTTCAGAAAAGCTAGCAAGGAAATATTCTCGGAATTGGACTGGACAAAAGCCAAATTCAATATTTTACCCGAAGCAACACGGAGTCCGGAAGGCAGCCAAAGAGGGGCCACGAGGCAGCCACACCCTAGGGTGGTGCGACCAGCCCTAGGCGCGCCGCCACCTGGTGTGGGCCCCTCGAGCCTCCACCGACCTTGCCCTTCCACCTATAAAGACCTCTCGGGATGAAAACCCTAAGTACCTGATCAAAGACCCAAACAGAAATCCACGGAAGAGTCCATAGTCGCCGCCATCTCGATCCCTAGATCGGGAGGATCCGAAGCTCTTCCCGGCACCCTGTCGGAGGGGAGAGATCACCCTGGAGGCCTTCTTCATTACCATGACTGCTTCCGGTGTGATGCGTGAGTAGTTCATCCCTGGACTACGGGTCCATGTAGTAGCTAGATGGTTCGTTCTTCTCCTTTGTGATATCATGTTTAGATCTTGTGAGCTCTGTTCATGATCAAGGTCATCTATTTGTAATATTACATGTTGTGTTTGCAGGGATCTAATGGATATTGAGATGTTATTTCAGATTGATTATTGATTCTATCATGTCTATGTTATTTGTGATCTTGCATGCTTTCCGTTGTTAGTAGCTATCTTGGCCGAGTAGATGCTAGCAACTCCAAGAGGGAGTATTTATGCTCGATAGTGGGTTCATGCCTCTAGTAATCTGGAGAAGTGACAGGAATCGCTAAGGTACTAGATGTGCTGTTGCTACTAGGGAGAAAACAGCAATCCTTTGTCCATGGGGCAATCGTATTGTTTACTTTACACACTTTGCTTAATGCAATTATCTGTTGCTTGCAACTTAATATTGGAGGGGGTTCGAATGATAACCTAAAGGTGGATTATTAGTCATAGATGCAATTGGATTACGGTCTATGTATAATGTTGTAATGCCCAATCAAATCTCATAGGAGTCAAGATGATTAGTATATGCATGTATGTTTTCTCGAGTATGTCAATTGCCCCGCTATAATTTGTTCACCCAACATGTCATCTATCTTAAGGAGAATCACCTCTAGTGAACTATGGACCCCGGTCCATTCTTTTACCATTGCTATACCATCTACTATTTACTGCTTACTGTTTACTTTCTGCAAGCAATTACTATCTTCCACACAATACGTTTAATCCTTTGTTTTCAGCAAAACTGGTGAGATTGATAACCTCACTGTAAGTTGGGGCAAAGTTCTGTGGTTGTGTTGTGCAGGATTCTAAGTTGGCAGCAACACCTTGGAGTGGTTTCCTTGCTCCTACTAGTTCGATAACCTTGGTTCCATAATTGAGGGAAACTTGCTTCTATGCTTATCATACCTTCCTCTTGGGGTTTCCCAACGAGCTCGAGCTATCTTGAGCCACCACTCCGTCCTCCTCTGGCCGGCTTCGCCGGTGTCTGGAGGGATGGGGAACCCGATCTATGAGTGCAATTTTCCAATAAAAGTAGTGATTCCAATAGATTAAGTTAGGGTTGTTCTAGCCATCTTCCTCTTGCCTCTACGTCAATGGAGATGTCAGCATCTACAATAAGTGATTTTCATCCCTTTGTTCGATGACAAGATCTACTTCTCGGCGTCAACTGTGGTGTTAGACGATTACAATTATTTAGGTATGGGTCTTCGGATCTTGCTTCACCAGATTGATTTTAGTTTTTTTCTTGTGGTTGTTGCGAGAAGATTTGTCCTCGTAATATTTGTCCCGGCTGCTACGTCCTCGACAATGGTGATTCTCGATTCGCTAGCGACATCGACCAAGCTGTTCTGTTACTTTTGACTGGAATATTGGTGTTTGTACTCTTGTCGTGCACGTAGCCTTGGCACTGTGGCTCAAATTAAATTATAAGAGAACCTTCATTGGTATTTACATGTTATGGTTTGATATCTATAAATTTTTGGTTGCCTTCAGAAAATACAAGATGTTGTCTTAGAAGAAGAAAGAGTTTGAAGACCTCAAAGATATGCTAGTTTCTTTTAGGCTTTATTTTGTAACTAGCATAGTGGCCCTCGCAAATGCAAGGGAATCATCTTCACTATATTGGAATTTACTTGTAGACTAGCTAACTCGAGACTAGCTAACTCAAGAGATCAGAATGCTACTTATAATTTTATCTCTATGCATAGATATAATGCTACTTATAAATGACAAAACAATCATTAGTCCATAAATTTATGTTCCTTGCTTATGATATTATATTCAACATAGAATATACAACGGCTATACAATCAAGAGTGTTAATATCAAATCCAACAAAAGGTGTTAATGTCAGATCCATCAAAATGTTAATGTCATATCCAGTAGCATAAGTATATATGAAACCATAATTCCATTCAAGAAATTTCAATGTAGTGAAGATGATTCCCTCGCATTTGCGAGGACCACTATGCTAGTTTTCTTATAAAAGTACACAAAGTCCTAACTCCAGCTAGCACGAACACTAGTTATATTCATATTGCCAAGGTATACTCATCGCACTCCGATCTGTCGAGTTAGCTAGTCTATAAGTAGCATTATATCTATGCATAGAGATAAAATTAGAATTGTGTGTAGTGAAATAAAATGTCTACCGGAACAATTGCCGTATGTGTCTATATACAACAATGCAGATCGATCAACCATAGTCAACTAAAAATAAGGTTGCTAGGTCTAGTGTTTTAATGTATATGGTTTTCTTTACTATAGAATTTCCAAGCATCATAACTATTATTTGTTTTACTATTGAGTAAGCACTATGTGTTATGAACATATCATGAAACTTCGTAAATATATATTGGCAGTATATTAAATAGATTTAATTATTCTAAGAGCGCCTATCTCACTTTCTTATGTGAGTTGATCAATAACACAACCACCTATGTTCAAGTCTTCATGGTTGCTAATGATGGTTCCCATAGTTTGAAAAATAAATATTGTAGGTATCCTCTTTCCTAAAGCCCATTTGAATTTTGAATTATCCATATAGTAAAGTTAATACATCAAATTTATTTTTCTGCCATTGAAAGTTTTGTTTTTTTAATCTGAAACTTCTTTCTATCATTTACTAACTTTTTTTTAGAAATACAGGAGGTTGTAAACATATATACATTCTCCAAGATAAGTTAGATTTTTTCCTATACGAATATGTTTCTAAAGATTGAATATTTTTAGAAAAATTAATGATATATTATTTTCACTTGAATGTCCTAGTAATATTTTATATCTATATTTTCAAAGTAGAAAATGTTGATCGCGGATATTTTAGAGTGTCTTGTAATTTATGATTGATTCTACATGTATTCTTTTAATTTAAACCCACCCTTAAATCTATGTGTGCTACTTTTGGCACAAATATATTTGTTGTGTCCAGTGATAGCACTACACTCGCTTGGGCAACAAAGATCTGACCGTTACCTCATTTATTAATTATTCAAGAACTTATTCATAGGTTATCATAAACCCACGCAATAGTCCACCTAGAAATACGTAATATATATGCACCATCGATTTGTTTTAATTGATGACCAAATGTTCAAGTATAGTCTCCAATGATGAACATGCTTGGAAGCATACATTTCGAGTGTTAAGAAACTTTCAAAAAAAAAATGGATTATCTCGATCCCATCATTACTTATAGGAATTTCTGGAGCACGCATGTTCCCACACGGATGCAATGGCATGATGGAACTCCACCTATTCAAATTTGCATTGAAGGCTAGATGGCAATTTCAGACTTTAGACATGCCATATGGAAGTTTACCATTACATCACACTCTGGATTAGAGAGTCCTATTGGAATACTTAATTATTGATGTTTAGTTCTATTGGGTTCCATACATTTCTCGTCCCATGGACGGACTATCGATTTTTTTTTTCGAGAATAGGATTTGCTAGCAAGGTGATTACATGTGAAGGTGCAAGGTCATTTATTATTACTTAGCTCGCATGCCAGGACAATGGAGACTATGTCCTCAGAAAAATTGGAGCATGGCTATATGGATCGTGGATTTCTTCTCAATTCTGGCCAAGTGCCCAAGTATAGTCGCGATGATGAGCACCTAATATATATGGATCATGGATTTCTTCTCAATTCTAACCAATTGTTCAAGTATAGTCACCGATGATGACCATGCTTGGAAGCCTACATTTCAAATGTTAATATACTTTCAAAGGAAAATATAAACATATTATATTTTGGAACCGAGGGAGTACGTACAAACAGTACCTTCTCCACTGTGGATTTGAGGCCGCGAACGGCTCTCTCCCGAGTCGCCGGAGTTGAACAGCGGGGGCGAGGGTCGATAGAGACAAACGCGGCCATCCCCGTCCTGTCCGTCGCCATCGATCGCGCGTGCTCGCTCGCAGCGGGCGATTGGTCATGCACGTGTTGGACGATGCAAATTCAGCGTCACCGTCGGGCTGCTGTCATGCACAGCACGAGCCAAAAATAGCACCACCGTTAGCCAGCACAGCACGAGCCAAAAATAGCACCACCGTGCAACGCTGCGCTGCTACGTTTTCACGTGGCGGCGTGTGCGTGGGGGAAGTTTCGTTCCGCCATTCCAGCCCTCGCGACAGTGACGGATACGAGGTAGTAGCAACCATCCCCCGGCCAACCAACCAATCGACCAAATCTGCAGGAACAAGACGACGAACGTCCCTGGCCTCCTCCTCCTCCTCCTTGGATCGCGACTGCCTGTCACACCGCCTGCGATCCTGTAATCAAATATTGTAACTGTCCCTCCCTTCTTTCTCCCCAAAAGCTGGTTAGTTAATTGGGAATCTGGGGGCAACTGCAAATTCCGGTCGAATTTTGATCAGCGCCAATTGATCTGCTTTGGTTCTGTAGATGAGCGTGTCGGGATCGGAGAGCGAGGCCTCGCGGCGGTCCTCCAATAAGCCCAAATGTACATTCCGCGCGCATTCTTGTCCCTCTCCTCCATTTCCGATTTCCATCCTAGTATATAATTTCAGTTTCTTGACAAATTCTAGCGCATGGTTTCCTTCCATTAAACTGCATTTCGATCTTTTTTGTTTGTTTTTCTTCTTCGGCAGATTCCAAATTCACGCAGCAGGAGCTTCCAGCGTGCAAGCCACTGCTAACTCCTGGAATCGTACGATTTACTCCACGCAACACCTCTTATTCCTTTTGATTCCGAATTTAACCTGAATCTTACATGATACCACTAACAATAATAATAATAGGTCATCGGAGCCTTCTCGCTCATCGGCATCGTCTTCGTCCCCATAGGGCTCGCTTCGCTATCAGCATCCCAGGAGGTAAATTCAGCGTACACACGCAGACGAATGCAGCAGTCCTGCCCATGGGCCTGCTGAACTGCTAACGAAATCCATTTCCATGTGCCATTTTCTACACACTTGCTTATCTTCCTTGCAATTACGGCAATGCAGATCGTTGAATTGGTGGATAGATATGACGAGGAGTGCGTCACCGCCAGCGACAAGATTGGGTTCATTCAGGACTCCAACGTCAACAAGGCGTGCACCAGAAAGATTACGGTCAGTTTTTTTTTTTTGTATATTTGGCTCACTAGCCACACATGCATGGTCGCTCGATCTATTTCTTGGTTATGATGTTGTCACGTAGATTTGCATCTTTCTTTCCGTTTGATTATGAAACGACCATTTGAATATCCGGTAAGTTGTAGCACGATTTCTGTTCAGAGATGCTTGTCTTTCTCTGAACTTTATATATCATATCAGTGTCCTATGGAATAGACTGTCTGTCTGTGACTACCCTTTGCAAGACAACCCTAATGAACCGATGTATTTTTCGCAGATACTAGGTGTCAAAATTTCCGAAAATAAATAAAAACTGCATGTGTCCTAGTGTTGCATACACTTTCAGAACAAAGGTACTACTGACTATAACACCCTAATCGGAATAAACTGTCTTTTTCAGGTGCCCAAACCAATGAAAGGCCCCATACATATCTACTACCAGCTCGAGAATTACTATCAGAACCATCGACGGTACACCCCAACACTTCCATATTACATACAAATGCCAGATACTGCTTGGTAATTTCCATCTCAGGTATAACATGTATTTAGTGTCTGATAATCCCAGCTACGTCAAGAGCCGAAGCGACCAGCAGCTGCGTTCCAAGGACTACCAGGACCCTAAGGCCGTCATCAAGAGCTGCGACCCTGAAGCCACCACCGGCGATGGTGCCCTCATCGTGCCGTGTGGCCTCATCGCCTGGAGCCTCTTCAACGACACCTACGCCTTCTCCGTCAACAAGAAGGAGGTCCCCGTCAACAAGAAGAACATCGCCTGGGCAAGCGACAAGAACAGCAAGTTTGGCAGCGATGTTTTTCCCAAAAATTTCCAGAAAGGCGGGCTCGTCGGCGGCGCCAACCTAAACGAAAAGTTACCTGTAAGTGCAGAAAGAATAACTTCTGAATTTTTCTAGGCAAAAAATAAATAAATAAAACTTGTGCATTTCTGATGCAGCATTTCTTTTGACGAATGAAAAAGTTCTGATTGTTTTCTGGGTGTGCGGGTATTACTATTACACCGATGTTACGCTAATCCTTTCTAGTATATCATCAGAATTTTGTATCAGATGTTACCAAAGAGACTTTCTGATGCAGGGAGAACTTCTGAATCTCTGATGCAGCACTTCCTTCTGAAATGCAGTGTTTTGATCATTTTCTTCTAAACTTCCCATATCTTATTTTTCTTCAGCTAAGCGAGCAAGAGGACCTCATCGTGTGGATGCGGACGGCCGCGCTCCCAACGTTCAGGAAGCTCTACGGCAGGATCGAGTCGGACATCATGGCGAGCGACGAGATCACGGTGGTGATTCAGAACAACTACAACACGTACAGCTTCGGGGGCACCAAGGCGCTGGTCCTCTCCACCGCGTCATGGATCGGCGGGAAGAACAACTTCATCGGCGTTGCGTACGTCACCGTCGGCGGCATCTGCCTCTTCCTCGCCATGGGCTTCGTGGTCCTCTACGTCATCAAGCCAAGGTAAAACGTCTCACATTTAGATGTGATATCTTTCTTACAAAATGACAAACGCTTTTACATAGTTATATATGTGAAGAAGATCATTATTGTAAATGTTGAAGCAAGTGATGTGGTTTCGGTGCTGCTCCTTGGATCGATTTCAGGACCCTTGGAGACCCGGCTTACCTGTCATGGAACAAGGAGGACGCTGGTTACTCACACTGAATGACTAGATTATGTCCCTTTTGTATAGGCAGGGATGACCTGCAGTTTTGTGTTTTTGCTCTTTTGTTTTGTTTTTAGACATGTCCTCATGTTGTGCCCTAGAACATGTGCTTGTTCTTGTTCCTTTTTTCATTGGCTCTGAGCTAGGAAAGCTTAATGGTGATATGACACTGGTATACCCATTGGAGAAACAAATATAATGCATAATACTTTTGTTACGACTTCAAGTAAATGTTACTTACAGAATTAACACGTCCCTGATCATACACCCATCGAAACAAAACCAAAAGGTACATCTGGCGAAGTACTGTCGCCTCTCCTAACCTAGCCGCCGCCAACACCTCTTCATCCTCCATAGATCCCCCCCCCCCCCCTCCTTCGGCCGGCTTCACCGGGTCGCGAGGGGTGGGGAACCCGATCTATGGGTGGAGTTTCTCAGTAAAAGTAGTGTTTTCAGAAGATTAGATTAGGTTTTTGGTAGATATCTTCTTGATGTCTACATCAATGGAGATGCTATTGTTCGCAATAAGTGATCTTCGGTCCTTCGTTCGACGACGAGATCTTCCCGGCGTTAATGGTGGTGTTGTAAGATTAAAGTTTTATTGGTATGGTTTTTCAGATCTTACTTCGCCTAGATCGATCTTGAATTTATTCTCATGGTTGACGCGAGGAGTATTATCCTCGCAATATTCGTCTCGGCTGCTACGTCCTCGATAATGGAGATTCATACTCTCGACTCTCCTGCGGCGTCGATCAGGCTATTCGCTTTGTTTTCCCTGGAATACTGATGGTGGTACTCTTGCCGATGTTCTCTGATTACTCTAATGGATGCGCGTGTGCACGTAGCCTTGACATTGTGGCTCAAAAAATTATGGGAGAACCATCATTGGTTTTTGCATGTATATGGTTTAACATCTATGTCATGTTAATTGGGCTGCCTTCAGACAAGTGCAAGATTATATCATGGAAGAAGAAGATTTTGAAGACCTTTAAGTTTTGTTTTTCTTTTAGACTATATTTTGTAATCATTAGAGATAGTTTATGTACTTATCTCTACCATGTACTATTCACCACTATAAATATATCGTGGTATTTATTGTCAAACAAAAAGTAAATGTTACTTACTACCATAGTTTCTCCACTAGCAAACACCCTCTAACAAAGATAGCAATTTTACCCATGGTTATAGGCACCGCATGGGTAGGATATGGACACACATTTATACTTATGGGTAATATCCATACCCTACATGTTAAGTCATGGGTGAGGGCACGGGGTATGCCTATACCCTAGCCATTTAAGGTGACATGTAAAATTTACCTATAGAGTTTCAATCTATAGGGACAGGCAGGCTAGGGACGAGTATGAGATTGTAATTTCTAAACTCCTATATTTGTCATGTAGTAGTACTCCTCTACCTATTATTGAGTGGAGTCAAATATGCTAATGAATGTAAAATTGTGAATAACTTGTAACTATTAAATCTACATGCCGAGTACCCGTCGGTATCGGTCTGGGTAAAGTTTTCTACCCACTGATGTATGGATACGGTATTGCTCTAGCCTGCCCGTTACCATCTTTACCCTCTAGGAGTAGCACTCCCCATGCATATAATACCTCCGGTCCAGTTTATTAGGCACGCACGCAGTTTAAGAACAACTTTGACCAGTAATTTTGGTTAATAAATTTTACATAATATATTATAAAAATTATACTATCGGATTCATCTTCAAAAGAAGTTTCTAATGGTATATTTTTTGGGACATATATTTTATTGGTAAAAATTGATGGTCAAATATTTTCATAAACTACATGCGTGCCTAATAAACTGAACCGAAATAATCTAGATGTTTTCATGCTTCTCAGAAAATGTTCATTCATTTCTTAATTAGTAAACACGCTCTACGAGAGTAAACGCTTTCTATGTTGGTACCCAGAAGCATATACTCCTCTTTTTCAAATTGCTTTGCATATTAATTTTGGTCAAATCAAAATTTACAAAGTTTAAACAAACATATTTAAAACAACATCTATTGTACAATAATAAATCGGTTCCCCGCCACGACATGCTCCATAGAACGTCACCCTGGTCAAAAGCAATGCCCCATAACACAATTTTTTGACAAAAAGAACCACTTGTCCCAGTGAATTGCCAAAATAGGCGATCTGTCAGAAAAACTACCAAAAAGAACCATTTTTTCATGGCGGCATGGCCAACCAAGCGACATGTGTCGCCTGCCGCCGTTCATGTTGGTGGAAAAACCCTGTCGCCACAGGCCTAGGCGGCATGCAGCCCAGCCTCAACAAAGACATCGTGCTATCATCGCAGAGGTGGGGCCTGCCGCCGTTGTGGGAGGTGACACCCTTGTTATAAACGCGACAAGCAAATAAAAGAACGAAGACCGAAACCATAGCAGGGGACCCGAGGTTTAACATGGAAAATCTCTCCAACAAAGAGAGGAAAGAACCACAAGCATCAACCAACGAAACTTCGCTATATAGAGAGTGTTTACATGACACGTGGGATTATCATATGTGACTTATCCCAACCGGCCGCTTACAATAGATTTATATATTAGTGAAAATCTAGGTCTTCAGCAATCTGTACCGGGCAGTTTATGCTATCCATATTACAAATATCAATCTGCAGCCACATAAGTCAATGTCTTTGTTATAGGCGTCTACTCCACTTTAATGCAAACTTCACGAATGGAAGTTCCACAACGCAGCCTCGTTTCCTTCTCGGACTGAGTAGATACAAACCGCAGGTGTTTGGCTGCCACCTTGTTGCCATTTCTGGCACAGACAAGCACATATTCTCATCTTTCAAAAACAGTGAGGTTATCATAGCACACCATAGCATAATCACATGGAGAACAAGTAGTAATCACCATACGTCATTACTAACAGTAGCGGATTAACATCTAATAGAGTACTTCAAGACCTAACAGTAGCAGTTTAGGAGGTTTCTATCAGGTCTGACTACTTAAGCCATGGGTACACACCCTGGCACGAAACATATGTTTCACAGGACATACATGTCAACATCACAACTTACTTACATCATCATCAGAGAACTACACACACGCCTAGAACTCACATGGTTCCATGATAGTGTGCACACCGTGGGCGTTTGTGTGGAGGTCTCAACATTGAAGATCAACACCTTGAACCGTTGGTTCTTGAACTTGAACACAAGGGTGTCTCCAAACTTCACATCACTAACACTTTAGCTCCACAAGACAAACACTAGTACAAACCCTAAAGAAATTAACCGAAGACAACAAAATTCAGAGATAGACTGAGACCTAGAACATGCCCTAGAGACCAAGTTGAGTAGTAGGAGCCTAAGTAACCATAAAGAAGCTACTAGAACATACTAGAACATGGTAGAAACCTAGAATCTCACTAATAGAACTAGGATAATAAACCCTACCAGGGTAAGCCCATAGTAGAAATTAGAGTAGAAGGAGAGAGAGTACCTACCTGTTCGAACAGGAGCCGAGCTCAGTGGAGATGGACGAAGACAACCACCACGGTGGCACAGAGAGAACCCAATGGGGGCTACATCGACCTGCTCATGTCCAATACCACGAGGGAGATGCCAAGGGAGTGCTTAGGTGCTGGAGGAGCACTGGAGCACGACGATGCCTTTCAGCAGAAACCATAGGGTTAGGGTTGAGAAGGGACAGTAGCCTAGTGGTTGGGTCGCAGTTGGCGCATCCCAGCGACCGGAGTTCGATCCCTGTCAGGGACGAATTTTCGGAATTGTCACGCCAATCCGCTTCAACTATATCAAAAAAGTGTCTAGTTCCTCCTAGTACTATTTCATTTTTTTCATAGGGTTAGGGTTAGGATTGGGTGAAGTCTCAAGAGAGCGAGCCAAGCGAATCTGATCGGTAGAAAGGTGGAGCATAGAGAGAAAGGAGTCGATTGCGAGCCATGGCGGCGGTGGAGATGGCCGGGAACGACCGGAATCGATTGGAGACATGACGGCGACATCAGTCGCCCGAGAGAGAGAGAGAGAGAGAGAGAGAGAGAGAGAGAGAGAGAGAGAGAGACCTTTTTATTTATCCGGTGCCAATGTTAGTTGTTCAAAAGTTGATCCTTTTTATTTATCCGGTGCAACGCACATGCACTTTTGCTGGTATCTAAAAAGCTCCAATGACACTCAGCAAACTTAATCCAGGATGGTTGCGCAAGATAAGGGCAAGATCCGATCGGGCCACACATGGCTTGCATCCCGTGGGCACTGTAGTTGATTTTGTCGGCGGTGCCGAGCCGTCCTGGCTGGAGAAGAGGCACATGTGGGGCGGCGGCAAGACACGACGGCCAGCCGGCGACCTCAACTTCTGGGAGTCGAGCTGAAGAGAGATGCCCGTAGGGCTAAAGAAAAAAACCGGTCCGATGTAAAATATACTACTGTATATACTATTGGAGTCCTCGTAAAACATATTTTCATATACATGCAGACACGTTTCGTGTCTCACTAGTACATAATTAGGACATGTAAAATGGTTGATAAGACAGTCTTATCTTATACATGTCACATCATCTATCTATTATATACTAAAAGCAATATAAGGCTGTTTTTCGAGACACCACGTTGATCCACATCATCAAGATTATTTTAGCCATTAGATCTATAATTAATGGTAAAGATGTAATCTGAGATTAAAAGATAAGTAGTGTTACGTAAAAGTAAACGTGTAAAAAAAGGTCCCATGTCACGTTACCTGTTATGGACAGAGTCCGTCTCTTCTGCTTTAGATGGGTTCAAACCTGAAACCTCCCGAGAGTCCGTCTCAAATAACCGTAGAACATGAAAATCCACTTCCATAGCTTCTGTTAACAGTAGGGCACGTGGCCGTTAAGATATACCTTCGAGGCATAAGTGCAATAGGACCTAGCTATAACACACCAAAGCTATCGATCAGTTGATCAACCTAGCTACCTTTGTGAAGTCAGCTAGCTGTATGAACTAAATTGATTTAGACAGTTAGATTTATAGATGACAGCAAGGTTTTAACAAAATATTACCTCATTTTCCATTTGACAGGGAAAGGTCTTAGAACCTTGTGGTTCAAATTTCATGGAAACCAAGTCCATCTCTCCTACCAATAGCATTTTCTTTGAAGGACATGTTGTTCTAATTCTACAGGTATGACGGTACTTCCTGGTGATCCTGCTAGAATCCTTGCAGCTACCGATAAAGGACGTTCATCTACACGAGAGTGTACCGGTGTATGATGTATATGGCCACGACAAATATAGAGTCAAGGAATTCACAGAAAAAACTATAGAGCCAAGGGATCGTTGTAGTACGACCCGCCGATGTCTATCGAGGAGGAGAGCAGAGGCAGAAGTCTTGAGAACGAGGATAGTTAGGAACACAAAGTGCTCGATGAACTTCAGTGGAAAGAATCATTGTGGTAACTCATCATGTAAAGCAACTTGTACTACTTATCTGCTAAATCAGGGTTAATACGTCATATCAAGTGATGGAAAAGGTACGTTAATCATAGAGTCAACGTAGCCCTATGTTGATCATTTAATATAAGTATGCAATTTGCGTAATCAGGCCACGGCAGTTTTTCAGTTGGACATTAGACATGTTTGTCCATTTGACGGGCAAACTATTTCTCAATATTCATGTGTGTAGTTATTAATAATCATTTCTGATCAATAATAAGTGTCGCTGATTTAGTACAACAATTTCCTAAACTAGTAAATGTACACGTGCAATGCACGTTTGATAATCTGTAATAATACACTATTTTGACTCTTGTTTCTCTTTAGCGAGCTTTCCTACCGATATCACACGCCCAACAATGTAAGCGAGTGTGTATGAACACATGACCACATCGTCATTCATTTCTGAATTGACTAAACTAACATCTACTTTGCTCCAAATGTATCATATGAACCTATCAAATATTAAATAGAGCTAGTTTACAAATAAGGATACAACATAGAATAAGTCATAATATAATATAGAGTGAAATATACTTGCTTAGGAATATATGATAAATACCTGCATGGTTATGAAATTAGAATGGCGCACATTTAGTTTATTCAGTAAAAAAATTATAAAATAAATCTTTATATAGTTTTAAAGGTCTTCAAACTCATCAAATGATCATTATATTAACCCGCAAAAAAATAAGATCATCATAGTACATATTTTGGAAACTATTTTAACTCGCCCCCAGTACCCAAAAAAGACCCCGATTTTTTCCCGCGAAGTATACATGTGATCAAAGCATGTACTCCACATGGAATATATCATCTCTCAAAACAAAAGTAGGATGGGTGGTCTACCTCTCAGTTCTTATCACCCTTCCTCTCCTCTTCCGCTTTGAGAGTCGAGTGTGAGCGGTTGGGGCCCTTCCTTGCCCTTCCCGCTGGCCTTGCTCTGCCTCTTTGTCTGGGATACCCTCAGGTTCCTCCATCTTCTGCCGACCGGCCGTGGTGGTGAGGGGACAAAGCTGACGATGACGTGGTGGACGAATGCCTCCCTCTTCATCTCGCGCGGCTAGCAGAGCTCTTCTTCGTGTCAAGCCCTCTCCATCCTCCTGGCCGGCCGTGGCGGCGAGGATGAGGTATGGGGCTGCTTGGGTCGTTTGTTTGTGTTCTGCTGGCCTTATCAACTTCTTCAAGCAATTTATGTGGACGACAAGAAGACCGCCGTGATCTTTGGCCGGCATGAAGGCCCATCATCTTCCTCCCTTGAGGAGGCCATCCGATCCCGCCTCAAAGCTCAGCGCCTCTTTTTCTCCAAGTGGTTTCGTCCCCGGAGTCTTTGAGGTGGCCGGCGGCATAGATCTCTCGTCGGAGGAGAACGACTGGGCAACTTCTCTCAGATCTAGGTGCCGACAGCGCCTGGAGATCACCGGCGAGTGGTGGAAGAGGCGCCCAGGCACTGGATTACTTTTTGTCCTCTTGTGCTAGGTTAGAGGCCTTATATTTGAATAGCTGATTTGTAAGTGGCCTCTTTGTAATTTATACCTGCCACGTGTTATGTCACTAATGAAGTTTCCGGGGCCTTGGAGCCTCTTCCGTTCAAAAAAAAGCAGGTAATACATTGAAAGCGAGGAACACACGCACGGACACATTAGATGTATATATACGACCTTCAAAAAAGGAAATTTATACCAGCCCCCAATCTCACACACAAATCCGAAAAGATCACACGACCACACTCTTACAGTACTCCCCATCAACACTCATCCCTGCGCGTCTCAAAAAAAAAAAAAAAAAAATCCCTGTGAAGTGGCTACCCACTGCCCCGGCAAGGTCCTTCTCCCCCTTGTTTGTCTCCGCGCCGCTCCGTAGACGGCGAGGGCCTGTGCCCCTCACCTGCCTCCCCACCGGCGACAGCGAGTTGCCTCCTCACCTGCCTCTCCCTACCGCCCCAGCGAGGTAATACGCCCCCTCCCCTGTCTCCCCACCGCCATAGCGAGGCCCCGGAACTCCTCACCAGCTCACTCTCCAGATCTCCGATTCCGGTCGCCGCCCAAGGAGGCAGTTGAGCTCGGCATGCTCGCGGGCATCCAGCGCTAGGCACACAGGCGGAGGCGCGGTCCTCTTCTCCACGGAAGTCACTTGCTCTGTTCAATAGGAGGAAGGTAAAAAGATTGGTGCAGACCACATGATTAACCTTTGGAGGATCATTTTATTAGAGATCTTCCTTTCACAGGTCAACAGCTGAATGGGAAATTCCCAAGCTATCATCTGAACTCTGCCTTCATTGTCTTAGTGGTAGAAAATGTCAGTAGAAGTCTAAAATTCCTGTTCAAATTATCCATCATATGGCACTTTATGGACAATGTAATAGCTAGAAGGAGACAACCTTTCAATCACTATGAACCGTATATGAATAGTAGGTCATAGACAAATTGGTCTGTCTACATTCTGATCGTGTTGTTGTCTGTACGTTTGTATAAGTAGTGTTGCCTATCATCAAATCAAAGTGCGGTCGTTGATGCTTAGTGGAGCAGCGTATACTGTGCTGCAATCTGTAGATAAAAGCTGCATTGCTCTGCTAATATATTATTGTGCGCGATTTTCTCAATCAGCATATTGTGTCTACTATGAATCCTTCTTGTACTAACGTATAAGCCCTTGGAGCTCTGTCAGTACTGCATTATCCTTTCTAACCTGGTTCTTGCAAAGAAAAAAATCTTCAGTAGCTTACTGTATGATCTGATAACTTAGTACAACTACCAAATATTCATCTCCTGCAAATCAATTAACCTTAATAAGGCATCAAACCTCGTTCACCTATTTCCTTGTCCTCGCAAAGATTTCGTCTTCAATTGATAGTGCAGCTATACCATTTACACATAGTTTGTTCATTATTAGATCGCCCTGGAAAATCTTTAGTATTTTCATCTCCGGTCTTTGCATTTGGTGATACCAAACATGGATCATTGGGTCAGGTTCACTAAGGACTTCTGCTTATCCTTCACTTTTCCATTTTTATTGGTTTGGCATAAGTATTATTGCACTAAATAAAATAATTATGTGAAAAAATCATTCTGTGCTTGGATAAATTGTGGATGTATCTGCTTGGAGCATACTTTGTTTTGACAGCTGTAGTTTGTTATTTGTTTGATTAGCCAATAGTACTATAATCTACATCTCGTGTTGTACCTGTTTCTACCTGTTTGGGTGATAACCAATGATCACATAACTTATATTTGAGCATACTGAAATTTTCATTGTTAACCCTCATGGTGTATTTCTGATATTGTTATAGAATATAGCTATATGGGCAGTTATTCCATTTTTTCTTGCACTGCTTCTATTTGTTGTCCCTGACTCTTTTTTTTCTAAACTTGCTACAAGAGCTGAGGAGCGCTGCAGCGTCCGCCCCGCCTGCAGGTTGATTATGCAACCGAAAATTCAGTTACTCTAGAGTTAAATATATCAGGTTGGTTATGCACCCGTTGTCCGCCCCGCCTGCAGGTTGATTATGCAACCGGAAATTCAGTTGCTCAAGGGTTAAATATATCATGTTGGTTATGCACCTGTTGTCAGTCAATGTGTGTACGTGTCTTGTAGTTTTCTATTGGACTTGCTTGACGATCTAAATAAAATGCTTTACTCAATGTACTTTTTGAGTTGAGCTGGTGAACAGCGACTGCATCTCATTTTCTATGTTTTTTGGTTGATCCAGGAGGATTTGATGGCTGTCTCACCCAGAAAACATTGGAAATCACAGATGAAAAAAAACAAGCTGATTATGATATGTGTGGTCTGACTAAGGATCAAATCAGAATAACAGAGCAGGTCAGTGTTGCAATGGCTAGTAGCTAGGCTTTGAAGTTGGTTGCTCTTATCATTCCTTGCCCATCTTCATCTCGAATTTGATCACTCCTGTCATAAAATTCACAATCCAAACACATGTCTTCATAAAATTCACGACCACATAAATGCATGATAATTTGTTATAAAAATATATAAAAAATAACTAAGCAACATTACCTACTATTTATTATTTGATGATGTTTATCTCTTGAAAGTCCATCTTTTTATACGCTCAATAATTCTTCGCTCCATTGCCGGGATATTATTTAGAGCCTCATTTTCTTCGTACTTCAAAATATGAACCAAAAACCGCCTTCTCAGTTCAATATCATCCTACATATGCATTATAAAACATTATTTAAAAAACATGTGCATCGTATGTACAAATGGGAATCTATGCATGTAATTCAAAATAGCTGACACATGCTTTTCCATATTTATCCAGAGCAATTTAGAACGGACAAGAGCATCAATCGAATCTTCTGTCCAGAAAGTACAAGTCTGACTATACAGAGGGAATTATACTTGCAGCAAGGCCACAGTGAGGAAGCAAATGGACTCAACTGGAAAGACAAACATCAATCGAATTTCCTAAATGCCACCTACCTGCACCACAATGGCGATTGCAATTGGCCACAACGGCTATTGCAATATGACTATGCCCAGCGGAGAGGAACTCCAGCGATGAGGGTTTGTTAGGTTGTATCTCTCCACTCTAGCGATGAGGCCTGGTTAGGTTGTATTCTGGTAGCGGCAGCCTGGTTAAGCTGTCACGGCCAGCGGAGAGGAACTCCAGCGATGGGGGCTGGTTAAGTTGTATTCCGGCGGCGGCAGCCTGGTTAAGCTGTCACGGCGAGGGCGCCGCCCAGGCAGACGGCGCGGGCAGAGGGTGTCGTGAAGGAAGGCGGCGCATATGATCTCAGGAGAGGACACCGTAGAAGGTCACGATATGTCGATCGCGAGCGGTGATGGCGTGATCAGTTTCCTTATTTGCTGCCGTGATCAATTTTTTTAAAAGTATAAGTAGGCAAGCGTGGGGCGTTGTATTTTGCTTGAGGGGATAAGTAGTCCGTCCGGTGTTGTGTAAATTGCTAAATGCACACGGGATATGATTAGTGGGCCTGAGTGTGTTGTTTTAGTCTATTTGTATACAGTTTGTGGGGTGTCTCTAGACAAATTTATGTTTGCTCTTTTATTAGTAGAGATCATTGACACTTATTATGGACCAAGGGAGTACATTATTTTGTTACTTCTCCGATGAAAGCTTGGAGTAGAGATCAACATTAGCTTTTCAAAGGAGTACAAATAGAACATTGTCAGTTGGAATAGATAAAAAATGAAGAAAATAAGGGAACAATTGGAATATAATATGATATAAATGTATAGTCTCGCGTCCGTTACTTTGTTCAACTCATGGAACTAAGGAACAACTTGGCACCCATACCATCCTTTTATCCATGGAATGGTAGGAGGTGAACCAGTACAAACTACAAACCACTAGACTTCCATGGTTATTTCTCCCAGAAATTCTTAAAAAATTATGTTGATTGGAAGAATATAATAAACTTGGAAGTATTTTAAACATATGGATTAAAAAAATATTTCATGTCACTAGAAATTCAACTCAGAATAACTAGGTCACTCTAAATATGCTGCACGCGCATATTTCTGTGCCAATTTTCTACAAATTAGGTAGGACTTAAATTTCCTTTGTATATGGTAGTGAAGGAAGTAGATTAGCTCAAAATTTCAAGATAGTTTTAACATCATTTTTAGAGGATTAAAATCTTGAGGGACAAAACAGGGAGATCACTCATGGATAGGGACAAACCGAACTATTAACTTCGAGTATCATGACATGAATATCAATGAAACTATAAATTTATGTTTCAAAAAGTTTCAAGAAAACAAACGTGATACCCTCGCATTTGCGAGGGCCACTGTGCTAGTTTGATATGACAACAAAATATGACATACAATGAGTTCTTTTTTTAGTCTTGTCTCTACCATTAGATATTCCTAAATATATGGTGAGACATATTATTGCTAAGAGATGATCTCTTAGCCAAGAGAAGGCAGACGTCTCTTTTTCATTTCTCTCTCCTCCAACTCAGCAATCATCCTATAATCTCTTAGCCAAGAAAAGGTAGACGTCTTTTTTTCATTTCTCTCTGCTCCAACTCAGCAATCATCCTATGTGGCATTGCTAAGATAAGACCATTGTACGCCCTTACATTGACAAAGTTAAGTTAATTAATTTAGGACGAATAGAATACTAGGAGGAGCAAGACCAGGAGCGGCCGGCACGAGATAGGTACCTTTACATGGTTTTCACGCAGCTGTCACGTTGGAGTGAGCCCCGCCACACAAGTTAACTTGTGTGGTGTACCAGCACTTGGACGGGAACCCCACGACGACGAATGGAAGCTCGACAACTCGACCCCGTCGTACGTCCCCTCAATCCTATCAAGTACCGCACTGCAGATCCAGAAGAAAGAAGCAGTAGCCGCCGGCGACGACGACTTGAGACGGCATGGAGACGACGACGACTCCTCTCCTGACGCCGTACAAGATGGGGGAATTCAGCCTGGCGCACAGGTCAGTGAAAACTAGTATACTCCTATATCTCTGTTTCTCGTTCCAGTTCTGGCTTGGATTCTGAATTTTCCTAGTAGCTCGATGACATACTTGTGTTTCTTTAGAATCATTAATCTTTATTTGGGTCACGTATGGCAGGGTGGTTCTGGCGCCGCTGACCCGGTGCAGGTCGTACGGGAACCTTGCCCAGCCGCACAACGTCCTGTACTACGAGCGGACGGCGGCGCCGGGCGTGCTCCTCGTCGCGGAGGCCACCGCCGTGTCCGAGGCCGCCCGGGGTTACCCGAACGTGCCCGGCCTCTGGAGCGAGGAGCAGGTCGAGGCGTGGAAGCCGGTGGTCGACGCTGTGCACGCCAAGGGGGCCGTCTTCTTCTGCCAGATATGGCACACCGGCCGCGTCTCGCCCACAGGTGCGTGGTCGATTCCTGATGCTCATTTCACGAATTGGTTTTGACAAGCGAGTCAAGTCTTTGATTTAATCGAAAAAAAAGTCTTTGATTTAATCGTGATCCGTTGACGATCGTGCTACAGAGTTCCAGCCTAATGGGCAGGCCCCGGTCTCCAGCACGGACAAGCAAGTCACGCCGCAAGTCAGCCATGACGGCAGCGTCCTCGAGTTCGCGGCCCCGAGAAGGCTGGAGATAGGGGAAATACCCGGCATCATCAACGACTTCCGGATCGCCGCCAGAAACGCCATCAGGGCCGGTAACGAAATCCCTCTGGTGCCATCATCTCACACACCACCGCAAATATGTGCTCAATCACTGGGAGCAAAAAACCACCACATATGCCCGACAAGTTCGAAAAACCACCGGATTACACAAATTTTGCAAAAATCCACCGGATTGCGCTGATTCGTCACAACGTGCACCGATTCGGGTTTTTAGCCACAATAACCACGATCCTGATGGAAGGCGCCTACTATCGGGGGTGACGTGGCACGGAGAGACGGCCAAGGAGGAGAAACAATAGATAGATATCACTTTTGGGGCTTTTTAAAAAAAAAATTGCAAACCAGCTCCTCTCTCCTATCCTCATTCTTTTTTCTTTGTCTCTCCCTAAAATCTACCGTCGACGGCAGGCATGGGAAACTCCGACGGCGAGTTTTCGCCGCCGGCCAGCCACCATGACGACCTAGGTCCCTACCGCCGTCCTCGCCCACACCACCCCGCCCCTCCCCGGAGCTCGCCTACTACACAGCGCCCCACGCCGGAGCTCGCCCACCGCACTTCGCATCGCCTATTTCCTGCTGCACGCCGACCTGGATCAGAGCTCGCCCACCCACGCCGCCTCGCGACGCTGCGCGCATGAGCTCGCTGGCCCACGACGCCCCGCGCCTGAGCACGCCCACGGGAGGAAGAAGAAGGGGCATGTGCGGGAACAGTAGAGGTGGTGGGGGTGGGGCATGCCGGCGAGGCATCCGGCGACAATGTCGGTAGCCTGGTGTGGATCGGGGTGAGGCGGGTGGGCTCCACCTAATTTTTTTACAAAAAAGCCCAAAATTTTAACCCTTCTATTATTTGGCTCCTTTGACCTTTTTCTCCTCACCACGTCATAACTGACAGTGGGTCTCCTAGTCAGAAACCTTGTTAGCACGGCTAAAAACCCGAATCAGTGCATATTGCAATGAATCAGCGCAATCCCTGTGGATTTTTGCAAAATTCGTGTAACCCGATGGTTTTTCGAACTTGTGGCACATATGTGGTGCCTTTTTGCAATTAACTCCAATCACTAGTGATCTTATGTCGCCACAGGATTCGACGGCGTGGAGATCCACGCGGCCAACGGGTACCTGATAGACCAGTTCATGAAGGACGGCGTCAACGACCGCGCCGACGCGTATGGGGGCTCCCTGGAGAACCGCTGCCGCTTCGCCGCCGAGGTAATCACATCCGTGGCCGCCGAGATTGGCGCCGACCGCCTCGGTGTGCGGCTCTCCCCGTTCGCCGACTACGTGGACTGCGTCGATTTCGACCCGGAGGCGCTCGCGCTGCACGTGATTGGCATCCTCAACGGGCTCGGCGTGCTATACTGCCACGTGATCGAGCCGCGGATGTGCGTCAACGAAAACGACGGCAGCCTTATGATCCCGCACCGCCTGCTGCCGTTCAGGAAGGAGTTCAAGGGAACTTTCATGGTGAACGGAGGGTATGACAGGGAAGAAGGGGATAAGGCCGTCTCGGACGGCTACGCCGACCTGGTCGCGTATGGGCGGCTCTTCCTGGCCAACCCGGACCTGCCGGAGAGGTTCAGGAAGAACGCGGCTCTGAACAAGTATGACAGGAGCACCTTTTACACCTCCGATCCTGTTGTTGGCTACACGGATTACCCTTTTCTCCATGAGCATATCTAGTATGAAACACTCAAGAGTGAAAAATACCTTGCATTACTCAAATTTCTAGCCATTTGATTGTTTGGAGGGACTTGTCATCCTGCCATTCCAAAGATTGGAGTGATCCCTATCACTCATATTTTGTGTTTGTGAGTTCATACGTAAGGTTTGTAGCACATAAGATAGACATGCATCGCATCATCTATTTACAGTGTTACAACAAGTATATGTCACGCTTTCAGCTTCTTTTGCATCAAGTTTGTGTGTACTTTACATGTTTGAAAATTGTAAAAAAAGTCATATTCCGCGGTACATTCCGGTTCCCCATCATGATCTCCTATACCATAGTGTTAGTACCCATTTTAGGCTGTTTGCTGGCTAAGTTGATCTCTGGCGTAATATCCTCTTATGCGACGTGCTTGACAAACACCACATGCTTCATACCATCCAACTGCCGCTGCCGCCGGTCATGCCTACTACTGATTTGCTGAGCCATAAGAATCCACTGCCTGTTCGGGACATTGTTTTCCTTGGTGCACTAGTAGAAAAGCCCCCCCTTTGGTCCCGATTCATAAGGGCTCGGTCCCGGTTTCTGAACCGGGACCAATCACTAGGGACCAATACTGGTCCTGGTTTTGGCACGAACCGGGACCAATGGGTCTCCACGTGGGCGTGCGCTCAACGAGGGGTGGTGGATCATTGGTCCTGGTTCGTGACACGAACCGGGATCGTTGGTCTCCACATGGGCGCGCGCGCAACGAGGGGGTGAATCATTGGTCCCGATTCGTGGCACGAACCGGGATCGTTGGTCTCTGCATTTCGGGCTACTTTTGTACCGCGATAGGGTTTTGTGTTTTTTTTCATTTATTTATTTGGTGTTTTGTATTCAATTTAATGGTACTACATATATACATCAATGATGGAGGAACCACGATATATATATATTACACATCATGGTCATGAATATATTATACACCGTCTCATCCGTTGTGCTTGGTCGAAACATATTACAAACGGTACTCACATGAATTTGATCTAATTTACATCTTCTTTTTTACACTTTACCTTTTCAAATAAACTGGGTAATAGTATTCTCCTTTCGGATCTATGACATGTTCTAATAAGAATCCAGCAATTTTCTCTTGATTTGCTTGCACGAGTTCTTGTGATAGAAGACCATCCCGCATCCGTTCGATCTAATTTAAAGAAGGGGATCAATATATATGAATGAAACTAAACACAATTGGTGGTAATAAAATAAAGTTGTGATTATTATTTATCGTACTTCAATTTTTTCGAAGTTCCGGTTTGCGCCCTTTTCTTTGGTCGTCTGGCGAATGAACTCGCAGACATAGTATCCACATAAGTTATTCCCGGCTTCCTGCCTCAAACACTTTACGAGAACGGAGTTCAATCAAAATAATAATCAAGCATAATAATGGTATTGAAACTAGAATCAAAGAGATGCGTGGATCTAGCAAGTAGTACTTACAGTCAATGGTTCAAATGTAAGCTCTGGTTTCCAAACACCCCTAGTGTTGGCGGTGAACCGTTTTCAAGCCTTCTGGAGGCATTCCTGCATGTTTGTCCACTTTTCTAAAGGTGTGCGTTTCGAGTACATGACTTTTGTTGAAAATATAAGCAATAGTCCATATAATTTAATCCGAATGATAAACTGATAAATCATGATCATACAGACAGTACTAAAACTAACCATGCAGATCAACAAAGTAGATGAACAGATTACATCTAAATAAGATAAACCTATCACATCTACACCGAACATTAGAATAAGGAACTCTAGCAGAATCTGACATAAGAAGTTCAGTGTTACGTACAGTAGAGCAGCGGCTGCAGCGGTGGTAGCAGCGTCGTCAGCCATGTCGTCGATGTAGATGCTGCTGATGTCCGGGAAGAAGTCTTCGTCGGGAAAGGAGTCGTCCGTGATGGCGTCAGTAGTCACGCGGAAATGCTCCCCAAAAACCTGATCGCCCCTCACCCGTACAGGTTCACAAGAGGCGGGGTTCCGGAGGCCTACTGTCCCGATCTGCAGTGCACGCCGCAAGCCGGGATGGGGAAGACGAAAGCGGCGGCGCAATAGACTGGAAGGAGACGCTTGTGGTAAGCGATGCCGATTAGGTTTAGCGCAGGCGTTTATATAGAGCAAGTCAGGGAGACCGTGGGACTCAGCCCACGTCCGAGTCGGTAACAGCCCACGTCCCATTAAGATTGGAAACGGCTGACTCATTAACGCGTCCGTTAATAACTCGTAATTAATCCATGATTAATTTTCCTAACTAGCAAAAAATAAAGCTCGGCTCGGCGAGATTCCCGCAACCCGCAACGCGCGCGCGTCGTGACGAGGCGAGGCGAGGCGGGCGGCGTCGGAGGAGGAGTGCGCGAGAGCTGCTCTTCTTCTCACACCTTAGTGAGTGGTGGAACAGCCTAGTATATAAGAAGGTGTAACTCTCATCCAACTAGCAGTGTGGGACTAAACTTTGGCACCATTAGCACAGCCATATTCTGCCATGCACAAATGGGCCAAAGAGAATTTTAGAATTTGTCTAATGGGCCAACAGCCCAAAATTCACCAAATTCCAATAATCCCCCACAAAGTCTCATTGGCACATCACCTCATTTTCATTCCAGAATATTGTTTTATATACCGGTGTGTAGTGGAGACTGTTAAGTTGAACTTCCACGTTAAACTTCATGCTACACTAGCGAGCAACTTGAATAGTGGACTATGCCTTGAACTACAAGTTTTCTGAATACTAGTTTCACACAAAATCTAGACCGGTATAGGGCTGCCACAGGGGCTTCCCCGCGGTTTGGAGCTTATGCGTCATACTCTAGGGCCTTTCATGAGTTTATTAGAGAGCACCCAACTCTCACGGACTGCGACGGTTAACAGTCAGACTCATATAGGTATGTTCCTCAATAGATGTTCTGCAGGACAACATCTCTGCTTAGAAAAGCCACTTGGAACACATTAAGATAAATATCAACCTGCCATGCAGAAAAAGAGAGTATTGCATCTTTATGGAGATGTAAATATAATATGGGCATACTCTCCTCTCAGCTGATCAACAGCTTGTCTCTCAGCTCTAATTCACGGGATCTCCGATCACATAGAGTGGGTTTCCATTGCGAACAACTCATTGTATGGGTCTCAAACCCATCTCCCTCGATGCATTATCTATCACATTACGTGATAAACCCTTTGTGAAAGGATCTGCCAAGTTCTTGGATGTTTGGATATAATCCAACGCAATAACTCTGGAGTTTCTCAGTTTTCTGACAGATTTCAATCTCCTTTTCACATGCCTTGATGACTTCATATTATCCTTAGAACTGTTTACTTTGACGATCACAGTTTGATTATCACAGTTCATCGGGATGGCGGGTATAGGTTTTTCAACCACAGGTAAGTCCATCAAAGCTCACGATGCCACTCTGCTTCAACAGTGGATGTGTCTAATGCTGTGAGTTCTGCTTCCATAGTTGACCTTGTTAAGATGGTTTGCTTGCAAGACTTCGAGGAAACAGCGCCACCACCAAGTGTAAACAAATAACCGCTTGTGGCCTTAATCTCATCAGCATCAGATATCCAATTTGAATCACTATAACCCTCAAGTACTTGAGGATACCCAGTATAGTGAATACCATAACTCGTAGTGCCTTTCAAATAGCGCAAAACTATTTCAAGAGCATGCCAATGATCATCTCCAGGATTTGATACAAATCAACTCAGTTTTCTTACGGCAAAGGAGATGCCAGGCCTTGTAGCGCTGGCTAAATACATGAGCGAGCCAATAATTCGAGAATATCTCAATTGATCTTTAGCATCCCTTTGATTCTTTCGAAGTAACACACTCAGATCATAAGGCGTTGGAGAAGACTTGCAGTCACTATACCCAAAGCGACTCAATATCTTTTCCACATAGTGGGACTGAAGCAGTGTAATCCCACCATTGTCATCCTTCAGTAGCTTGATGTTTAAGATTACATCAGCCACTCCCAAGTTCTTCATCTCAAAGTAGCGAGATAGGAACTCTTTGACCTCCTCAATAACAGTGAGGTTGGTCCCGAATATCAATATGTCATCGACATAGAGACACATAATAACTCCCTCGCCCCCACCATGGCGATAGTACACACACTTATCAGCTTCGTTTACAACAAAGCCTTCAGCGGTTAAAGTTCTTTCAAACTTCTTGTGCCACTGCTTATGAGCTTGATTAAGACCATATAAAGACTTCACTAACTTACACACCTTTCCTTCTTGACCATCTACTACAAATCCATCAGGTTGCTCCATATAAATTTCCTAATTTAGCTCCCCATTTAGAAAAGCTGTCTTAACATCCATTTGATGAACGAGAAGACCATGTGAGGCAGCCAAGGATAGTAGTACTCGAATAGTGGTCAATCTGGCAACAGGTGAGTAGGTATCGAAGAAGTCTTCACCTTCTTTCTGGGTATAACCCTTGGCAACAAGATGTGCCTTGTACTTTTCAATAGTACCATCAGGTCTAAGCTTTTTCTTGAACACCCACTTACATCCTACAGGTTTACACCCATAAGGACGATCAGTGACCTCCCAAGTTCCATTAGCTAAGATGGAATCCATCTCACTACGGACAGCTTCTTTCCAGTAGTCAGCATCTTGAGATGCGTAAGCTTCTGAAATAGAGGTGGGAGTATCATCCACAAGGTACACAATGAAATCATCGCCAAAAGACTTTGCAATCCTTTGTCTCTTGCTCCTTTTAGGAGCTTCATTCTCGTTCTCCACAGGATCATCATAGTGTTCTATCGGCATAGTGGGTTCAGGAATCATAACAAATTCCTGACTAGATGAACTAGTCATCTCCTGAGTTGATGAGCTAGACATACCTTTCATGGGAAAGATGTCCTCAAAGAAAGTTGCATGATTCGATTCCATAATCGTACCAACATGCATGTCGGATACCTCAGATTTTACTATCAAAAATCTATAGCCAATGCTATGAAAAGCATATCCCAGAAAAACACAATCCACGGTTTTTGGTCCAAGCTTTCGCTTCTTGGGTATTGGAATATTGACTTTCGCTAAACATCCCCAAGTTCGTAAGTAAGAGAGTTTAAGCCTTTTCTTCTCTCATTCCTCAAATGGAGTCATGGTTTTATCCTTTACGGGAACACGGTTTAGGACATGACACGCAGTCATTAGTGCCTCCCCCCACCATTCCTTGGAAAGACCCGATGTATCTAACATGGCGTTAACCAAACCAGTTAGAGTGCGGTTCTTTCTTTCGGCCACCCCATTTGACTGATGTGAGTAGGGGGGCGTCCTCTCATGAATAATACCATGTTCCATACAGAACGTATCAAATTCATTTGAAAAGTACTCTCCACCATGATCCGACCTTAACCGCTTGATTTTAAGATCAAGTTGGTTTTGTGCTTCAGCTTTATAGTTTTTGAAGTAACTCAAAGCCTCATCTTTAGATTTCAGAAGATAAACATAGCAGTATCTAGTGGAGTCATCAATCAACGTCATAAAGTATCTTTTTCCACCTCGTGTCAACACACCATTCGTCTCACAAAGATCTGAATGTATATGTCCTAGAGGTGCTAAGTTTCTCGGTTCCGCAGCCGTATGAGACTTGCGGGGTTGCTTTGCTTGCACACAAACTTGGCACTTCGAACCTTTGACAGTGGTAAATTTTGGAATTAAACTCATATTGGCTAGCCGCGTCATGCAACCAAAGTTAATATGATAAGGTCGTGAATGCCAAATATTGGACTCATTATCATTGCAAACATGATTAATAACTTTAGTATATGAGTCTGACAAAGATAAGAGGAACAGACCTCCGCACTCATAACCCTTTCCAACAAATTGTACATACTTAGAAACTACAACTTTATTGGACTCAAAAACCAACTTAAAGCCATCTCGACATAGAAGCGATCCGCTGACGAGATTCTTATTGATGGAGGGAACGTGCTGCACATTCTTCAGCTGTACGGTCTTCCCCGAAGTAAACTTCAGATTTATCGTACCAACACCATGAATAGAAGCACGTGAGCCGTTTCCCATCAGCACGGAGGAAGTCCTTGTGACCTGATAAGAAGAGAACATGGATATATCAGAACATACATGTGTATTAGCACCCGTGTTAATCCACCAATCAGGAGAATGACATACTGAAAGGATAGTAGGTAAAATACCGTACCCAACGTCCTTCATCTCAGTATCGCTAATAACAACATTAGTGGTCTTGCCGCTGTTCCCATGTCGCCGCTTGTCAAAGCGATTACGGCAGCTAGGAGCCCAATGATCAGGATCACACAAGATGTGTGATGGCTCAATACACGGCGCCCAGAAATATGCTTGGTGCGTGGTGTTGATGTAGAGCTCGTTGGGAACCCCAAGAGAAAGGTATGATGAGCACACCAGCAAGTTTCCCTCAGTTATGAAACCAAGGTTTAATCGAACCAGTAGGAGCAAGGAAGCACCTAAAAAGTGTTACTAGCTGAGCTTTGGCAGGGCGCACTACCGGTGCTAGTAGAAACGTGGAGACCTGCACAACACAACCACAGAACTTTGTCCCCAACTTGCGATGAGGTTGTCAATCTCACCGTGTTTTGCGGAAAACAAAGGATTAAACGTATCGAATGGAAAGAAGTAAAAGTTTGCAGAAAGTAAACACAAAGCAGTAAAAGATTGTAGATTATATGTAAAGAAAAGGACCGGGATCCATAGTTCACTAGAGGTGTCTCTCCTTAGATAGATAATATGTTGGGTGAACAAATTACAGCGGGGCAATTGACAAACACCGAGAAAGCAATACATGCATATACTAATCATCTTGGCTCCTTTGAGACTTGATTGGGCAATACAACATAATACATAGACCGCCATCCAACTACATCTATGACTAATAATCCACCTTCAGGTTATCATCCAAACCCCCTCCAGTATTAAGTTGCAAGCAACAGATTATTGCTTTACGAACTGCGTGTAAGGTAAACAATACGATTGTTCTATGAACAAAGGATTGTTGTTTTCTCCCTAGTAGCAACGGCACATCTAGTACCTTAGAGATTTCTGTCACTTCCCCAGATTACCAGAGGCATGAACCCACTATCGAGCATAAATACTAACTCTTGGAGTTGCTAGCATCTACTTGGCCAAGATAGCTACTAACAACGAAAAGCATGCAAGATCTCAAATAACAAAGACATGATAGAATCAATAATCAATCTGAAATAGCATCTCAATATCCATCGGATCCCGCAAACACAACATGTATGGATTACAAATAGATGATCTTGATCATGAATGGAGCTCACAAGATCTAAACATGAAAGCATAAAGGAGGAGAAACCAGCCATCTAGCTACTACATGGATCCGTAGTCCAAGGATGAACTACTCACGCATCACACCGGAGGCTTGCATGGTGATGAAGAAGGCCTCTAGGGTGAATTTCCCTCTGTGGCAGGGTGCCGGGAAGAGCTTCAGATCCCTCCCGATCTAGGGATGGAGATGACGGCGACTACAGACTCTTTCGTGGATTTTTGATCAGGTACTTAGGGTTTTCGTCCTGAGGGCAACTTATAGGCGAAAGGAGAGGCCGAGGGGGTGCTGGGGTCGGCCAGACCACCCCCTGGCGCGGGCCAGGCCTGGCCGCACGGCCAGGTGGTGTGGCCGGCCCCTGGCCCCTCTCCGTCTCGTATTCTAGCACTTGATCCCTTCCGGAAAAATAGGCACTTTGGCTTTTGTCCCGTTCAATTCCGAGAATATTCATTTTCTGATTTTTCTGGAACCAAAAACAACAGAAAACAGGCAGCTGGCACTGTGGCTCTTGTTAATAGGTTAGTCCAAAAATCATAATAAAAGTACTCCAAAGTTGGAACAAAACACAAGAAAGTGGATAAAACCAACCATGGAACATCAAAAATTATAGATACATTTGCAATGTATCAACATCCCCAAGCTTAACTCTTGCTCGTCCTCGAGTAGGTAAGTGATAAAAAGAAAAGAATTTTTGAGGTGACATGCACCATCAAAGACTTGATCAAAGTATTTGGAAAACATTCAAGGCTGGGATCATAGTACTTCAATCATAACATGAAAGACAAAGTTCTAGCAATAAGCAAAGAAACTAAGATGCAACATGAAAAGGCACAAACAAAAGATTTATGAATAACATGCTTTGCAAGACATTTATTTGTTTCACATAAAGAAAACATGGCATAATAGTATTCAGCTTGTCCCTCAATAGAGTAGCAAATATAAATGCATAGGACACCTTCAAAGTTCATAAGAGTGACTAGATACAATAGTTTCAAACAAGCAATAACAAGCTATGCATCAATCAACTAGTCTTGGGACAATGCACATAGAACTAAGAATGGCCACTATGCTCTCAAAGTAGGTGCATAAAGATACAAGGTGGAGACTCAATATAATGGTGGAAGAAAGGCCTTTTGTAAAAAGGAAGTAGGGATTCAAGTCTCATAAAGAGCTTCCAAAAATTCTGGTACTTATAGCTTTCATCTCTCATTGCCCCTATCATAAGCATCTTGAAGTGATTAAGGTTAAAGTGAACAAACTGTGGTGTACATGCTTGACGAAGTATAAGTCAGAAATCTCATGTCCCTTGTATACGAGGGCCGCTCCTCATGCTCCTCAAGTTTAGTCACCGGTAATTTCTTGTCATCGTAAGTACATGTGTATCATAGAGAACCGCCAACGGGGTACCCCTTGCCCGATGATACGGAAGAATCCCCATATCAAAATGACAAGGCAAGCAAACAACGAGCATCTCAGCATTCTTCTTTTTTACCATGGGAATATGGTGCTTTTTTCTCTCTTTCCTCTTTTCATAGTATCTCTTTTTTTTCTCTTTTCTCTTTTTTCTCAATGTAGGACTCTTTTTTTATAAGAAGAAAGCTTCATAGACGGCTCATTATGGTTACGCTGCAGGTTTCCACCATGTCAGCATGGATTAGACCAGCGGCCCAGGCGTTTCTCTAACACATATACATAACTCCATGGACTTACAAGCTCCCCTTTCATTTCACACCGACGACATCCATATACAATAGAGCATGATATCAACTAGGTACAAGTACCAAGTGCAATGTTGAAAGCGTTCCCCATGAAAGCATGGTTCTGCTAATTCCCAACAAATAAGTGCAAGCATATACAACATAGAAGACACAATGGTTCAAGTTTATTAGAGGCAATAAAGTAAAGTGTGCCATCAAGTTCGTGAGAGCTTTAATCACTAGTTTTCTCATAACAAGTGGAAGGTAAACAAAAGCATGAATATACTTTGAATAGCATAAGCTAGTAGGTAGGTATGGTGGACTCTTTGGAAAAACTTGGTTTAGGGAGTTGGATGCATGAGTGGAACTCATACTTTGTTGTGGAGGCTAGCAAAAGACTGGGAGCGACAAACTAAGAGAGCAATAATGGCCATAATCATGCAGAGCGACAAAACATCATTGATCAAAGCATAAAGTGATACTACAAGTTGAAAACTAAAGGATCATAAAGGCTATGGTGACTTGAGATAGTCATAACATGGTGTGAGCATGCGCCAAGTCAACCCAAATAAAGCATCAAAGGAGAATACCGCTATACTATGCTTTAATATGCTAAAACAACGCATAATTCATCCAAGGCACATTAAGCAATCTCAATTGTTTATAACAAGTCATGCTACAACAAAGAATACTAAGCATAAAGCCAAAACAATATCAAGCACGGCATGACAAAGCATAGCCACAGTCAAAAACGAGCTCTTTTTACCACATAAGCATGAACTTTCCTACTATTTTCCAAACCAAACCAAACTATTTGCAAACCAAAGTGTGAAAGAGGGGGTCCAACCAACTTATTCAAAAAACTAAGAAAACCAAGCAAACTAAAAACCAAAACGAAAACAAAAAGAAGACGCTCCAAGAGAAACACAACTGTGCACGAAACAATAAAAATGAAGCGTTTGGAAGAAACCTGGAATTTTTATTGATGAAGAAGGGGATGCCTTGGGCATCCCCAAGCTTTGACGCTTGTACTTCTTGGATATTTCTTGGGGTGACACGCGTGGAATCCCCAAGCTTGAGCTTTAGTCCATCCTTCATCTCATTACTCATTCCTTCCATACACCTGAAAATTTTCCTTCATACAAAACTTCACACAATCTCATTAGCAACATTAGTGCACTTAAGATAAATAAGTCTCAAGGTTCAGTTCTAACACCAAATAAACTTCCATTAGAACACTAGCTACTGTAGCACTTCCCTCAAAAATCTCAATTCCCCAAAGGAACTCAAGAAGGAACTAACAAGAAGCAAATGCAGAAAATGGCAGAAATCTGTCAAAACAGACCAGCAGGTAAATACGAATTTTTTCGAAGACCTTCTGTTGCTCAAATCAAAAAGTGTTGAACTAACTAAAGTTAGATAACAACCTGGGGAATAAGCACAAAAAATTACAGCTCAATCCGACGTACAGAGATCTCTCAGGAATTTTTACGGTGAAGCACCGAAATCTGTTTCGGGACAGCAACTTTCCCAATCATTACTTCACTCTCATTAGAGGTTACTCTTGGCACAAAAAGCAAATAAAAAGGATAAGGAGAGGTTATTATAGAGTTAATAACTTCCAAGACTCAACTAAAACTCTTGGGTTATCTCCCAACAAGTATTTTTCTTTAACGCCTTTAAGTTAGGCATAAGAACCAAAGAAAGAATCAAGTGTTCTCAAATGAAGAAACTTTAAGATCAATACCAGAAATATTTTCAACAAGGCATGGTATATCATTCAAATAAAGTTCTAGAGGATCCTCTCTCAATGCTCTTGGGTTCACTATTTCTCATCAAAAGGGTTTGCAGGAACAATCCAATCAAGATTCTTTTCTACGGCATCATGTATTGCTACTAATTTAAAGGGTATTGGTATCTTAGGTTCCTCCCCATTAGGTTCGGTTTTGTTCATCTTTTCTCCTGTACCAACAACATCTACACATGAGCCTAGCATATTGAAACGTTCAAAACTTTTCTAGCTTCCTTGGCAACATCATAGAACTCCTTAAACAAAGTTTCTAGAATAAAATCCCTCTTTTCAGGATCCTCAATTTCTTTAAGCTTAAGAAACATTACTTGCATTAAGGGGTTGAGGTTAACAAACCTAGATTCTAACATGTGAATTAAAGGAGATGCAACAATCTCATAATTTGGAGCAAGTTCTACAAGGGATCTATCCTCAGTATCTTCATGTTTGCTAACATGATTAAAGAATTCTTCAATATTGCCTTTCCCAATTATAGAACCACTACCAATTGGATGGTCTTTCAGGGTGAATGTAGGGATCAACATGGAGAGCTAAGGGGGAGGTGACAACTAAGGGAGACTTAATTTTTTTGTGTTTTCAAATAAGAAAGCAAACAAGTTAAACTAATTTTTTTGGATTTTTGAAGAACAAAACAAGCAAACAAAGCGAAAAGGAAACTAAGCAAAACAAAAACAACAAAGTAAAGAGATTGGTTATGAGGGACTCCCCTTGTGAAGATGTCCTTGACTCCCCGGCAACGGCGCCAGAAAATTGCTTGATGGCTCAATACACGACGCCCAGAAAAGTGTTTGGTGCGTGGTGTTGATGTAGATCTCGTTGGGAACCCCAAGAGGAAGGTATGATTAGCACAACAGCAAGTTTCCATCAGTTATGAAACCAAGGTTTAATCGAACCAGTAGGAGCAAGGAAACACCTCAAAGGTGTTACTAGCTGAGCTTTGGCAGGGCGCACTACCGGTGCTAGTAGCAACGTGGAGACCTGCACAACACAACCATAGAACTTTGTCCCCAACTTGCGATGAGGTTGTCAATCTCACTATGTTTTGCGGAAAACAAAGGATTAAATGTATCGAATGGAAAGAAGTAAAAGTTTGCAGAAAGTAAACACAAAGCAGTAAAAGATTGTAGATTGTATGTAAAGGAAAGGACCGGGATCCATAGTTCACTAGAGGTGGCTCTCCTTAGATAGATAACATGCTGGGTGAACAAATTACAGCGGGGCAATTAACAAACACCGAGAAAGCAATACATGCATATACTAATCATCTTGACTCCTTTGAGACTTGATTGGGCAATACAACATAATACATAGACCGCCATCCAACTACATCTATGACTAATAATCCACCTTCAGGTTATCATCCGAACCCCCTCCAGTATTAAGTTGCAAGCAACAGATTATTGCTTTACGAACTGCGTGTAAGGTAAACAATACGATTGTTCTATGAACAAATGATTGTTGTTTTCTCCCTAGTAGCAACAACACATCTAGTACCTTAGAGATTTTTGTCACTTCCCCAGATTACCAGAGGCATAAACCTACTATCGAGCATAAATACTACCTCTTGGAGTTGCTAGCATCTACTTGGCCAAGATAGCTACTAACAACGGAAAGCATGCAAGATCTCAAATAACAAAGACATGATAGAATCAATAATCAATCTGAAATAGCATCTCAATATCCATCGGATCCCCGCAAACACAACATGTATGGATTACAAATAGATGATCTTGATCATGAACGGAGCCCACAAGATCTAAACATGAAAGCACAAAGGAGGAGAAACCAGCCATCTAGCTACTACATGGATCCGTAGTCCAAGGATGAACTACTCACGCATCACACAGGAGGCTTGCATGGTGATGAAGAAGGCCTCTAGGGTGAATTCCCCTCTCCGGCAGGGTGCCAGGAAGAGCTTCAGATCCCTCCCGATCTAGGGATGGAGATGACGACGGCTACAGACTCTTTCGTGGATTTTTGATCGGGTACTTAGGGTTTTCGTTCCGAGGGCAACTTATAGGAGGAAGGAGTGGCCGAGGGGGTGCTAGGGTCGGCCAGACCACCCCCTGGCGCGGGCCAGGCCTAGCCGCGTGGCCAGGTGGTGTGGCCGGCCCCTGGCCCCTCTCCGTCTCGTATTCTGGCACTTGATCCCTTCGAAAAAATAGGCACTTTGGCTTTTGTCCCGTCCAATTCCGAGAATATTCATTTTCTGAGTTTTCTGGAATTAAAAACAACAGAAAACAGACAGCTGGCACTGTGGCTCTTGTTAATAGGTTAGTCCAAAAATCATAATAAAAGTACTCCAAAGGTGGAACAAAACACAAGAAAGTGGATAAAACTAAGCATGGAACATAAAAAATTATAGATACATTTGCAATGTATCAATGTGGCAAGAGCCTTTATTCTTATCATTCTTCCTCTTAAAGTTGGTGGAGTGAGTGGCCTTGTTCTTGCCATCAAACTTCCCTTTGCCATCAGATTTGTTCTTATTCTTGAACTTGTGAGATTGGAAGTTTTTCTTCTGTACCACATTGGCACTAGAAGCTCCCTCAAAACCTCGAGCACATGTGTTCTATGCTCTCGCCTTCTCTTCCACATGAAGAGACCCAATGAGATCCGTAACGAAAAACTCTTGTCTCTGATGTTTCAGAGAAGTAGCAAAACTCCTCCACATGGAAGGAAGCTTGGCAATAATGCCTCCGGCCACAAACTTCTCCGGTAAGGTACACTTGAACTGCTCGAGTTCTTTGGCAAGTGATTGTATCTCATGAGCTTGCTCAACGACGGAGCGCTCATCAACTATCTTGTAGTCATAGAATTTCTCCATGACATACAACTCAGTGTCAGCGTCTGAGACCCCAAACTTGGCCTCGAGCGCATCCCACGTGTCTTTGCCATTATCAAATGACATATATGGGTGAATAATGTTGTCCCCAAGAATACTAAGCAGAGCCACCATAAACATATTATCAGCTTTCTTAAAGGCCGCTTCCTGCTCAGCAGAAAGATCTCCTTCAGGTTTACCAAGAGTGGCGCTATAGCAGTTTAGGTTTTTAAACCATAGAATTGCTCTCGCGCGCCATCTCTTATAGTGCATACCATCAAACGAAGGAGGCCTAGTAGCCGCGGCTACACTAGTGGAATTCAGTTGCCTATAATCAGGTTTTTGGATTGTTGAAAATATAAGCAATAATCCATATGATTTAATCCGAATGATAAACTGATAAATCATGATCATACAAACAATACCAAAACTAATCATGCAGATCAACAAAGTAGATGAACGGATTACATCTAAATAAGATAAAGCTATCACATATACACCGAACACTAGAATAAGGAACTCTAGCAGAATCTGACATAAGAAGTTCAGTGTTACGTATGGTAGAGCAGCGGCAACAGCGGCCGCGGCGATAGCAGCAGCAGTAGCTGCAGTGGTGGTAGCAGCGTCGTCATCCATGTCGTTGATGTAGAGGCTGCCGATATCCGGGAAGAAGTCCTCGTCAGGAAAGGAGTCGTCCATGATGGCGTCAGTAGTCGCGCGGAAGTGCTCCCCAAAAACCTGATCGCCCCTCACTCGTACAGGCTCACAAGAGGCGGGGTTCCGGAGGCCTACTGTCTCGATCTGCAGTGCACACCGCAAGCCGGGATGGGGAAGACGAAAGCGGCGACGCAATAGACTAGAAGCAGATGCTTGTGGTAAGCAATGCGGATTAGGTTTAGCGCAGGCGTTTATATAGAGTAAGTTAGGGAGACCGTGGGACTTACCCCACGTCCGAGTCGGTAACATCTCACGTCCCATTAAGATTAGAAACGGCTGACTCATTAACGCGTCCGTTAATAACTCGTAATTAATTCATGAGTAATTTTCCTGAATAGCAAAAAATAAAGCTCGGCTCGGCGAGATTTCCGCAACCCGCGGCGCGCGCGCGTCGTGACGAGGCGAGGCGTGGCGTGGCGAGGCGGGCGGTGTCAGAGGAGTGCGCGAGAGCTGCTCTTCTTCTCACACCTTAGTGAGTGGTGGAACAACCTAATATATAAGGATGTGTAACTCTGACCCAACTAGCAGTGTGGGACTAAACTTTGGCACCACTAGCATAGCCATATGCTGCCATGCACAAATGGTCCAAAGAGAATTTCAGAATTTGTCTAATGGGCTAACAGCCCAAAATTCACCAAATTCCAACAACTTTTACTACTCCTTGGTCAACAACAATGATTAACAGAATATAGTGGAAGCTGGATACACTAACAGAATATAACACGAATCAATTATACGCTTAATATAGAGTAAGCAAAAATAGAATGTGTACAAGACAGTAACACTCACCCAGCATTGTAAGAAAATAGTATTTTCCTTCTGTTGCTGAAATACGTCAACGCTTGTACCAAGTTATCCTCTATCTCTTTAGGTTTTGTTTTTAGAGTAACTTCATGAACGAAATTGCAGTCAACAAACCCAAGGTCATAGATTTGTCCTTTGTTGCATTCGAGAATCTTCATTCTGCATATAAAATTAGTATAGTGATGAGTAAGATTATACAAGCAACAAATGAGCTGAGCTAGAAAGACTTAATTACATAAATTAATAATACTTACAAATAATAGGCACTGACGATAGTTTTGTCGAGGGCATCTCGTTAGTAAAACTGAAATAATTCTGGAAATTCAATCAGTAGGAAGCCATTTTCATGACCGTAATGGTGGTGTTTATATCCAGCATAGATCCAGTTTTTGGATTCAGCAGAGGCTTGCATGTACCACTTATGAAATCTTCGCATTTTTGTTGGTAGATCTTTGACTAACTCGGGTTTGACGAGAGGAGCCCCGTGCCAGTATACGTATGCTATTTGTTGGTACCCCTAGAACTCATCCATACGGCTCATGTACTCAGTAATAGATAGTCCATATAATTGGCATTTTCTCTGTACAGTTGAATAAACTCCGGATCAATGTTTGGATCATGCCGCTCCTAGGCTCTGCACTCATTGGTATCGTACACTTTGAGCGGTTCGATCGATTGATTTTTCTGTTGTTCGAGCTGGGCAACTTCTTTCCCGACTCTCCGCTTTTTTGCCTCAGCCAACTTGGTAATAGAGCGATTATAGTCTGATGTGAGCGCTATGGGTTGGTGAAGCTGAATCTTAAGCGCGACTACTTTGGCTTTATCTTCTGCGGTGACCGGGAAGAATGGCTCTATCGGCTTTTTCTTGTTAGCCATGCCAATCTTCCACTTTTCATAATGGGCATCTGCAGCCGTAGCAATTTCCTCATCTGTCTTCTCGCAAGGTAGCTTCTTAATATTCTTATGAGGTACTCTTGGGAGGGGCGATAGCTAACGTTTTGGTGATCGGAACGTGCTCTTGCTGCTGCTGGTGGTGATGCCCCTCTTAGTATACTTCCGCTTTTGTCTCTGAGGCTCAGGGGACGGAGACGGCTGACATGGCGACGGAGACGGCTGAGGCAGCGGTGGAGACGGCTGCGCTGAGTGGTGAGGCGGTGAAGGCGACGGTTGCGCTAGCGAATGGTGAGGTGGCGGCGAAGGTGGATTGCTACTCTAAGGAGTGGGTGACCTTGGCGACACATAATTTGGAAGCATGATGTGCTCCTTTGGCCATACAACAATCCCCCCTTTGGCTTCTCCTAGTTCAGTCAGCTCCATATCTTCCCCTGCAGGGTGGTCCAGCTTTAGCTCCTCAAAATCTTGCTTCACATCATCCACCGTGATGATAACGTACCCTTTTGGAACCGGTCTGCAATGCCAAGTTGGTTTACGCACAATTGGTATGGCCATGCCGACCGCCGCCGTCACCCTTAAGTTTATAACTTGCACCTTTAGCTCACAAGCTGTGCTCTCCGTGATATCATCCACTGGGTAGCGTTTAGGAGGAGCCGTCGTTAGTGCATCATCATCAACATCCTGGAGCTGCGTGGAAGCGATGCTGTTTTTCTTATTCGATAGGGCGCCAGTACCATCGAATGCAACTTCTACCATGTGCCGCTAAGATTGGCCGCTAATACCTTGTTGGCTAAGTCTGTCGAGTTGATCCTGGTGCCGCTTTAATGCTTCTTCTACATTATGCAGCCGGTCTGCAGCAGCCGCTTTCTCAGCTGCCTCCCTTTCCTTTCTCCTCTGATGGCTTCTATCGGGATATCTCTTCATTTCCGTGGGGAAGGCAACATTCCACGACTTCCTTTCTGTTCAGGATTTTTAAGGGCGCGTGTGAGCTTGTCGTTCTCTCTATCGGGAACGAACCGTCCCGCTACAACATCATCTACTGCATTTCTAATATCATCGATGGGCAGTAGGGGATGATCTTTGTGTTTCTGATTATATATTGTCCTCCCTTCTTCGTCCAACGTGCCCCCATGGCCGTAAAACCAGTTTCTCGCTCGTGGTGTCCATGTTGTGGGCTCTGGTCTGATCCCGGCAACAATATAATTGACCTCAAGTGCATCCCACTTAGGCATGCAACCGGCGTAGCCAGCATGCCCCATATTATGATGGTACACTTTCTTAGCAGCGTTCTCCGTATTTATTCTAGACCTTTCAAAAGCTTTCTCCGATGACTTGTACTTTACAAAATCAGCCTACTAGTGTCTTAACTTAGCATAGCCGCCTTGATTGAAATCCGGAGTCTTCTCTACCATGACAAAGTTATTGTACAGTTTCTTCTTCCAGTTCTTGAATGTCTCGGCCATCTTGATGAGAGCAAACTTCTTGACTCTTTGCACAAGCTCCTTTTTTGCTCTCTCCTCCTCATCTGGATTCACATATGGCCTCGGCAGGAGGAAATTAATCATGAGCTTGGTAAAAAGCTTATCTTTGGTGATGTCGCCGACATACGGGACTCCACCGCCGCTTGGCCGATTCCATTCTTGAACGGTGATCGGGATGTAGTCCCTCACAAGAACTCCGCATTGCTTGACAATTTTTTTTGCGACATCGTCGGGAGCTTGCGGTTCGCCGTCTACACCGACCACTTCGATCCTATACCTCACAGTGTCATCCAACTTTTTTATTGGGCCTCGTTTCGTTCTTATGGAAGAAGAAGTTCTCGATTTGGAGGGCTAAAAGAAGAAAGAGTGTTAATATATGCATGTATATATATAGACAGCAATATTTTAATTACAAAAATACATATATACACCTCGCCGGAGTTTGCGAGATTTAAGGTTCCGCCGGAGCCATCGCCTTCTCCCTATCCCAGGCTTCGACTTCTACCTCATCGGATCGGTCTTCTCGGTTGAGAGACTCATCTTCCTCACCGGATTCGTTCAGAAACTTCTTGGTGACATCGACATCGATAAATTCATTTTCGCAGATCATTCCGTGGAGGATGTTTTCCTGATATTCTGGATTCATAGTATTTTGGTGTGTTGGAGCCATAGTATCTGCAAATTAAGATTTGCAAATAATAAAACACTATGCACTTATTTTCTAAAATGCAATAGTTCTATAGAAGAATAAAATACAATATTTTCCTTCTTTTTGAGAGGCGGCGCAGCATCGGGAGGGGTTCGCAACATGGGCCACGATATGTCGATATGTCAAAACCTAAAATTTCGAGACCTCCAACACAAACAGAGCTGCATACAAGTATTACAAACTAGGGGTCAAAGACCCATCAAACACCAAGCAACAGAAGCAAATACGTTGTTCTAAACAATAAACTTAGCAAAGGGCCTAAGACGCCATAAAAATAAGCAAAACGACCCTTCCATAGATCCTAGGCTGCTGCTCGGGAACCCCAACTACTCGTCGATATCAATGTAGAAACCACCTTCTGTTGGCTAAGCTTGACTAAAATATGGCACTAGCAATGCTCATAAGCTCAACCCTAGTTATGCTAGGAGCGGTGGATCGGTATACAAAGGACAACATGCAGCAGATAGGATACTCTATCTTAAACAAAAGACCATATTAGAATCGTATGCATATAGCAGGAATGAAATACTTTGTAAACATAGGTTCAGAATGATGGGGCTACGCTTGCCTTGTCCATCATTGAAACAGTACTGCTCTTCGGTGGCTTTGACTTCAGGTTCGGTCTCGGTTCCTATTCGCGAAGAACCAATACCGGAAAGAATAAGCAAAAATCAACACATGGCATGTGCAATGCTCATACAATATGAATGATATGATGGATTTCATGTATTAGAATAGCCCTAGGTGCCACATCGATTTAAATGGGTTCGGAATGCCCTGGGGGGACAAACCATCGAACCCATGGTACTCTAGGGGTGTCGGTGTTCCTCTATGTAAAGTAAGGTTCAAAGTTGTATGAATATGAATGCTTACATTTTTCAATGGTAGAGCTCATTTTTCTGAACATTTTGATATATTATATACATTTTTCTGATTTAAAATGAATTAGTTATGATTTTTCCCAATTTTAATCCATTTTTAAATCATTTTTAAACAAATAAACATTTTTGGAATTATTAAAATTATTTTCCATATGGCCCCACATGTCAGACATTTATTAATTTCAGAAAACATTTCCAAAAAAATAAAAACCTGACATGCTGGACCCACCTGTCAGCATTTTTAGTTAATAATTTTTTTTAAATCATTTATAGGTTATATGCTATTTCATCAGAGATCCACTTAAAGTTCAGCGAGGCTCGGCCCCGGGCTAAGAAGCTTCATGCCCGCCGTTTTGAATATAGTTTAAAACGGGCATAAGAAATTCAAAATAATCCAAACAATGTGAAACCTTCACGTGGTATCATATTATGTGTCATAGTTGCAAGGAAAAATATTGAACTTGAAAAATTGCAAACATAATAAAAAATCCTTCACAAAATGACCTATCATGTTCGAGGTTTCATGGCATTTAGGTCAAACCACAAATGTTATGGCTAGAATCAGGGCAATGTGCCCATATTATGCACACATGTGCATCTTGGGATGGCTTACGATGTTGCAAGAGGAAGTTTTCCTATTCGACGCATGAAATATCCAATTTCCATTTTTGAGGTGCCGAAATCGGGGTGTTCTATGAAGCAACCACCGAATTAAAGTTTGGCATTGGTACCAACCCATTTTTCAAAAATACTAGACCACCTTAGATGGACAATTTCCCAACCGGTGTATCTGGAACCTTTCCATCCATCCCTCATAAAAAAGACAAATTCCTGCCGAATCGGAAGGAGGTTGCCTAGATTTGAACTACAAGTACATGATATAATGCTTGTGAATTTTTTTTTCAAAATCATTTATAGGTTCACAACATGCTATTTCATCAGAGATCCACTTCAAGTTTAATGATCCAAACAATGTGAAACCTTCGCGTGGTCTCATATAAAGTTTTCATACATCACATAAAGTTTTCATACATTACATAGATTTACATAGGGTTTAGGGTTTAGGGTATGAATCATGCGTCGCGTATGTCGATCCCTTGCCTATGATCGCTTCTTAGGCCGTAACCATGGAGCATCTTCTTTGCTTAACTGGATGCTTGGGTCAGTTTTCACGGTGAAGGGCGGAATTTCATCAAACTTATCATAATCTGCTGACATGTCTGTCTTGTCCTCGACTCCCGCGATGTTTCTTTTTCCTGATAGAACTATGTGACGCCTCGGCTCATCGTTTGATGTATTTGTTTCCTTATTTTTTCTTTTTTTCGGTCTAGAGGACATGTCCTTCACATAGAAAATCTGAGCCACATCATTGGCTAGGACGAATGGTTCGTCTCTGTAACCAAGATTCTTGAGATCTAGTGTTGTCATTCCGTACAGCTGGTCTACCTTTACCCCTTCTCCATTCATGTTGACCAACTGCACCGAAATAAAGGGGCCTTAAAAGTAGTTCCATAGTCAAGTTCCCATATCTCCTCTATGTAACCATAGTATATGTCCTTTTTCCCATTCTCGCATGTCGCATCAAAGCGGACACCACTATTTTGGTTGGTGCTCTTTTTATCTTGGGCAATCGTGTAAAATGTATTCCCATTTATCTCGTACCCTTGGAAAGTTAATACAGTCGCAGATGGTGTCGCAACCAACAAGTAGAGCTGATCTCCAATAGTGGTGTCATTTATGAGATGTAATTGCAACCAAGTGCCAAAAGTCTCCATGTGATTTTCTTTAATCTAGTAGTCATCCTTCCCCGGGAACTTGGAGCGTACAACATTCATGTGTTCTTTGATATACGGAGCCACGAAGGTAGAACTTTGTAGAACTATGTAGTGTGCTTGATTCAAAGAATGCTCGTCCGAAATATCATTGCTTTCTTTCCTAGCGTGCCTTTTCCACTCAGTCTCCCCTTATACTGTGATTCAGGAACACCAATCGGCTTAAGGTCAGGAAGAAAGTCTACACAGAACCCAATGACCTCCTCTGTTCCATAGCCCTTGGAGATGCTTCCTTGTGGCCTAGCACGGTTACGAACGTATTTCTTTAAGATTCCCATGAACCTCTCGAAGGGAAACATATTGTGCAGAAATACAGGACCGAGAATGGAAATCTCGTCGACTAGGTGAACTAAAAGATGCGTCATAATATTGAAGAAGGACGGAGGGAACACCAACTCAAAACTGACAAGACATTGGACCACATCCTTCTGTAGCCTTTCCAGACTTTCTCGATCGACTACCTTCTGAGATATTGCATTGAGGAATGCACATAGCTTCACAATGGGTACTCGAACATTTTCCGGTAGTAGCCCCTCAATGCAACCGGAAGCAACCGCGTCATAATTACGTGGCAATCATGAGACTTCAGGTTCTGGAATTTTTTCTCTACCATATTTATTATTCCCTTTATATTTGACGAGAAGGCAGCCGGGACCTTGATACTGCTCAGGTATTCAAAAAAGATTTTGTTCTCTGCTTTGGTAAGAGCGTGGCTGCTTAAGTATTGACGACCTTTATCAGTATGCTTGTTGTATGGGTCTTTGATACGTTGGTGGTCCTCCCGTGCTTCTGGTGTATCTTTTTTATTCCCATACACGCCCAGAAAGCCTAGAAGGTTCACACAAAGATTCTTCGTCACGTGCATCACGTCGATTGAAGAACGGACCTCTAGGTCTTTCCAATACTCAAGCTCCCAAAATATAGATTTCTTCTTCCACATGGCCGTGTGTCCGGTAATGGGGTCTTTCGGAACAGATTGACCGTCAGGACCCTTTTCAAAGATTACTTCTAGGTCCTTCACCATACCAAATAAATCAGCACCTTTAGGGAGCTTAGGCTTCTTCCGGTAATCTGCCTCATCGTTGAAATGCTTGCCTTTCTTTCTTACTTGATGATTGGTCAGAATAAATTTATGACACCCCAGGTACACAACATTCTTACATTTATCCAAATATGTACCTTTAGTCTTATCTAAACAGTGTGTGCATGTATTGTATCCCTTGTTTGACTGTCCTGAAATGTTACTAAGAGCAGGCCAATCATTGATGGTTACGAACAACAACGCTCGTAGGTCAAATGGCTGTTGTTTGTGCTCATCCCACACCTTTACACCTGGTTCTGCCCACAACTGCAAAAGTTCATCGACTAATGGCTTTAGGTACACATCAATGTCGTTGCCGGGTTGCTTTGGTCCTTGGATGAGCACTGACATTATAATGAACTTCTGCTTCATGCGCAACCAAGGAGGAAGGTTGTAGATACATAGAGTCACTGGCCAGGTGCTGTGACTGCAACTCTACTCCCTAAAAGGTTTCATGCCGTCTGTACTTAGACCAAACCATAAGTTTCTCGCGTCATCTGCAAAGTTCGAGTACTTTCTCTCGATGTTTCTCCACTATGACCCATCGGCGGGGTGTCTCAGTTTCCCGTCTTTCTTACGCTCTTCTTTGTGCCATCGCAACAACCTGACATGCTCTTTGTTTCTGAACAGACGTTTAATTTCAACCGTGGTATTATAGGAGCATACCACATAACCTTAGAAGGAACCCTCTTCCTGGGGGGCTCGTCATCGCCCTTAACATCACCAGGGTCATCTTGTCTGATCTTGTACCGACATGCAGTGCATACCGGGCATTTATCCATATTCTCGTACTTCTCACCGCGGTACAGGATGTAGTCATTAATGCATGCATGTATCTTCTCCACATCTAATCCTAGAGGGCAGATAGTCTTCTTTGCTTCGTACGTTGTCTCGGGCAGCTCGTTATCCTTTAGAAGCTTCGGCTTCATTATTTTCAGTAACTTCTCAAATCCCTTGTCAGATAAACCAGCCTTGTCCTTCCATTTCAGTAGTTCAAGTGTGGTACCGAGCTTTGTGCTGCCATCTTTGCAATTTGGGTACAACAACTTTTTGTGATCCTTTTGCATGGCCTCCAACTTAAGCTTCTCCCTTTCTGTATCGCATTGTTGCTTTGTATCAGAAATGACCCGACCAAGACCATCAGCGGGCTCATCCGATGCATGTTCTTCTTCTTCATTGCCGCCTCCCTCTTCTTCATTGTCTTCCATTGCAGTATCACCGTATTCTTCAGGGGACATTGGATAGCTGTCATCATCCTCCTCTTCTTCATTTTCTTCCAGCCTAACCCCTCTTTCTCCGTGCATGGCCCAACAATAATATCCGGGCATGAAACCTCTCCGAAGCAGATGGCTTTGAAGGATTTTCGGGGCAGAGTGCTCCGCCACGTTCCGACAGTCGACGCAGGGACAAGGCATAAAATTATCCACTTTGTTTGCCTTAGCCACATCAATAAATTTATGCAGGCCTGCAATAAAATCGGAATCACGTCGATCACCGTACATCCATCGCATCCGCGCATCGATCTGCATCATAATAATTAACCATTACAATAACATCATGAATAGTGAAATGACCACCCTACATGGACACATGCAATATTTTTGTATCAGTTACAGATAAAGAAGATAAGGTTGCTAACCTCGGCCGAGGATACCGTGTTGTGCGAACTTAAGTGTGGCTCGGATATTTCGTCGAACACCTCGTGTGCAGTGTGAAGAAAAAAACTTAGCATCCACCTCCCACACAAAATTCCAGAAAAAAAATAAGTGGTTGGGCTGGGCTTATTTATAGCCAGGGGAGGGTTTTTGGTCCTGGTTCGTGGCATGAACCGGGACCAATACACCGCAGAGCGCCACGTGTGCGTCGTGGGGGAATTGGTCCCGGTTCATGCCACGAACCGGGACCGTTGCTTAGAGATGAACCGGAACCGGTGCCTGGCATTGGTCCCTATTGCAGAACCGAACCGGGACCGATGACATTTAGGTGCTAGACCAAAGACCCTTTTTCTACAAGTGGTGGCTGCATCAAGTATGTCAAACTGCATTACCGTCTTGTCGAGCAAGGCTTACCCGGAGATAGCTCCTACAGTTTCTTCTACACTTGGAAGGTCGCAGTGTGGAGCAGCAACACTGGAAGCTTCTCCAGCTCTGTGTCTCTCAAGGTACAGCTCAGCCAACCTTGTCGAATCTCCACACTGGCCTACCTAACATGAGCCTGCAAGATGATGTCATTGTCTACTTCCTCACCAAGATTGACTACCGTGACTGTGCTCACATAGCATGGGTCATTGCTATTGATCTCAGAAACAAGACTGTCCACAAAGTGGCTGAGTTTAACTCCATGAGAACTGCTGGTTTAGAGAAGGGCTACATTTCAAGTAGGATCTCCAAATATCTCAAAGGTTCTTCAGGTAGTAACTAAGGATTGTATTTTATTTTCAATGCCTCCTAACTCCCATTACATGACAATTTATTGGGAGAATCTCAGGCGCCTGAGAACTTCTTATGTCTAAGTCGCTGATGTCATCCTAATATTTGTGCTAATTCTCAGTTGCAACCTAGTTGCAACTTATAAGAATTGTACTAATTCTTAGTTGTAACCTAGTTGCAACTCTTTAAATACGCAGTTACACCCTAGTTACAACTCATGTGTAACTTTCACTTTGCATGAATCACGAGGTAAATCGAACAATAAAAGAGGCGACTGAGACCTAATAAGTTCTCGGGCGCCTGAGAACTGGCAAATCCGTAATTTATTTACCAGATTAATTCATATTTCTTTGTGGAGGGGTGATGGTATTATCACGTCAGTTATAGCACCTGGTAGATCACGCCTTTGGGTGGTTTATTATTTGAACTCAGCCAAAATAAGATATGCTAAGTCATGATTCCATTCATCGTTAGACAGGTTTGGTAGATGCTTGGCATCTGATTCCAGAAGGTTATAGTGAGGTGTTAAAACATATTAACTATATATGTATAGCATGGAAATGTACTTAACTGGCATGACATGGAAGCAGATATACGGGTCACTACTCAAGTCAATTGCCATGAATTTGGGATCAAAATTTTCTACTGTTGCTAGATTAATTAATAGTGACATTCTCACCGGAAACAATTTAGTAAGAGCATCTTCAGTAGAAGCCCAAAAATGCAGCGCTGCAAATCAGTTTTAGAGCGCGCGCTATCGCATTTGAGCGCTGTAAAATCGCGCGACCTCCGTCGAAGACGCTAAAATGCAACGCCCGAGTGTCCGCGAGTTTATGCCCCCAACAGGCGCTGTAAAATAGAGCGCGCGCTACAGGCGCAAACACAAAAACAACAATTCCATACATTCAACGAGATCAAACAAACACCGAAAAATTAACAATAAATTGTCTAGAAAATTTATTACAATAAGTTTTGCATCACCAATATCACAAATAATTTTGCAACACACCAACAAATAGTTTTACAACAATACAACGATGTCGTTCATCAACAAATACAACAAATTGTTTCACAACAATATAACAAACATACAAATGAACTACCGGCCTCCAACATACAACATTCAACGAACACCTTGTGTGCGCCAAGTTGCCTCCCGGCTCGAGGAAGACATCGGCGCCGACGAGCTTGAGCGCGGCGCCGCGGCAGCACGCTGCCAACGAATCGAGCCCGCGCGGGCGCCAAGCTTCGGGAAATCCGACCACGCCGCGCGGCGGCCGGGGCGGTGGGCAGGGGCGGTAGCCGGGGTAGGTGAGCGCGGAGTGCGGGCCGGCGAGCGGGGACGGCGCCGAGAGGTGAGCGGAGCGCCGATGGGTGGGTTGGTTGGCGGCGGCGCCGATGAGGTTGGTGGGCAGCGCTGAAGTGGGTGGGGGAAGAAGAGAGTGCGCGTGCGGGAGGGAAAAGTCCGGCGGTTGGTTCTTCCCACGCATCGCCGGCGATAGCGCGCGATGTAGCCGGACCCCAATATTTTGTGCTCCAAATAGCGCAAAATGCAGCGCCGTGCTAAAAATTTGTCGCGCGCCTCATTTTAGCGCATCTGCTGGGGGCGTTTCCAGCGCGCGCGGTAAAAAAACCGTTATTTTAGCGCTGCGCTATTTTGGCGTCTCTGCTGGAGATGCTCTAATGATTGGTGTTGCAGCACTCTACTACTATAATATCTATTTATAGAACTTTACATCTTTATCGAGTTTTGTCTTGCTCAGTAGGTCTAGGTACAGGTATAGATATAATCTATATCTATACATAATAATAAAGGACAGATTGTTTCTCCCGGTCCAACACTATTTTGCATATCTATATTAAAATCCCCCGCCCTCCTGCCCGATACCCGGGAATCGGCACTACATGCCTCTTCCGGCATGAGGATACCGGGAATCCTCGACCTCCCGTCGGCCCGCCGCTGACCCCTCCCCGTCGCTGCCACCAGACTGGGATCGCGTGTCGCAGCCGACTCCTCCGGCATGAGGAACGGGACCAATCCTCAACCTACCGCCGGCCCGCCACTGACCCTGGTTCCCCGTCGCTGCCGCCGGCCTGGGAACCAGCGGAAAAGAATCCCCAATCCTCAATCATGTGCTCCCATCGAAGCGGCCAACGCCCTGGTTTGGCTACCAACGGATGAGGAAGAATAAGATTTGTCGTTCGCCTCCACCTGCGAGGCAGAAGTTGGGTGTGGGGCGGAGCCTGTCGGCGGTCGTTGTTGCCCTAGTGGAGGAGCAGGAGGAAAGCCGGGGATACGGAGCACTGGCATGGACGGAGCTGTCGAGGACAGCCGGAGGTGGCGTGACTGGGAGGCGACCGACAACAGGGCGTTGGTGCTTCTTTCACTAGTAGAAAAGGGGCCTTTGGTCCAGCCCCCAAAGCCATCCATCCTAGTTCAAATAACAAATCGGGACCAATGTCAGGCATCGGTCCCGGTTCATGCCGCCAGGACATCGGTCCCGATTCATCTCGGGGTATTGGTCCCGGTTCCTGGCATGAACCAGGACCAATGCTCCGCTGACCATGAACCGGGACCAATGATCAGGACCAATGGTCAGCGGAGCATTGGTCCTGGTTCATGCCACGAACTGGGACCAAAGGGTCCCTCTTTAGTCCCGGTTCGGGACATAAACCGGGATAAAAAAAACGTTATAAAAACTTCAGATGGTCGCCATTTGTGCATACGATGTCGGAAAAAATCGTATAATATATCAAAATTATTGGCAAAAAATTACGATACCGATGCCAACAGCCTTCAGCCGTTTGCAATTTTTTTAGATTTTTGAAATTCCAAAAGAGTCAAAATTCAGATTTTTAATTTTTAAAAATAAAATAAAAAAGACATATTTGGATTCCACACATTTTTCTGATAATAATGGACATATTATTTGTGGAATTTCGATTTATGGATTTAAAGATATGAATTATGCCATATTAAATGAATTAATGCAAAAATAATAATAAAACATATTTTATTTCTATATTTATTCAATATTAGTATTACTTAGTCATTTTTGTACATTAAAATCATGTTTGTAACTCAAATTATAAGAATGTGTGACTAACAAGATGCATGGGTTAATATCATTAATAGCATAGTATAGATATAAGATTACAAGTGGTACATAGAAAGGGGATGGAAAGGAACCAAGATGTTAAGCGTATTACGGGTGGAGTAGTGTGAGGATGAGTGATCGACCAGGAAGTTTAACTAAAGATTAGAATTTGACCAAAAACTAAGTGTGATTGAGAGACCTCGTGTGAGAGATTAACCGGCCCAAATATTCATAGATTGAATAAAATTTGGAAAAAAATCGAAAAATAATTTTTTTAAAAGAAATTAGAAAAGACCTTCGGTTCCGGTTCACACACGACTGCGGACCACGTGGAGACCCATTGGTCCCGGTTCGTGCCAGCATTGGTCTCGAGTGATTGGTCCCAGTTCAAAAACCGAAACCAATGGCCCTTATGAACCGGGACCAAGGGGGCTTTTCTACTAGTGTTTGTGTGTGAGGTGGCCGGTAGGAGTAGAAGAGCAATCACAAAGAGAAGGAGAGGCGCTCTGCCTCCGTGGTCGACCGCCGCTGCGGGGAAATAAATTTAGGGATTTTGACTGGTCTAAGCATTGTGTAGCGTTCCTGATTCCTTAACTTCTTTTCTCTGATCTGCGTATATATATTCTAATGGCTTGACGGCTGAGCCGGTCTCTGAGCGACGCACCATTTCTTCTCTGCCACCTGAGAGCTAGATGTGTTTGCTGCTAGCTAGCTGCTCATGTGTTTGCTTGCTAGATGTGTTAGGAAAAAACATTTGACCAAAGCTAATGGATTATGTTCGCTGCTAGCTACATATATTTGTAGAATTTTTTTTAAGCAAAGCTAAATGTTATTTAGTTTGTTCTAAAATTTGAAATTTATTTGTAATATCTGAATACTAGCATTGAGATTTAATTATTGCTTTAAAAATAGTCAATGTATAAAAATAACTACAACATGCATATCCGTCGGTTGGGGATGCCATTGGGCGCATCCACCACTAGGTGCTCGAAGAACCCTATATTTTGGGGAGTCCAATAATTTCTTGGAGATACCCTAAGGAAAAACATAATATCCGTTTCGCAAGCCAGATTTAATCTTCAAAACATTGAGCTATTAAAATAACTTTCCACATTGTTGTCTATACAACAGTGAAATTATCAGTGACTTAGAAATATTTAATACAAATCAGCCCGTAGCAACGCACGGGTGTTATGCTAGTCTAATAATAAAGGACGGATTGTTTCTCCCGGTCTAACTCTTTTCTGGATCAATTTGCCCTTCCACCAAACCACGTATTACCTAACGCCATCGGTAAATAAAATACGCCTCCGTGAGGAAAAAATTAGCTCGTGGGAGGCCCTCGACAGCGCATGCAGATAGCTAATTGCCAACGTCGGCACATACCTAAGAATGGACCAATCATCAGAATCAAATCAGCAGAGATCAAGCCAATCGCTCGTAGTTGAGTCTGGCTCAAACCTGACCGATCGTATGCTCCAAGCTAGGCACGGGCAGAATCCTGCGTGGACCCGATCGATCGTCCGTTCGAGGGTGTCCCTTTCGCCTACATTCGCTCGCTCGTGATCCGTGTATGCGCCGCCTCTGAAAACCCCGTGCGCGCCGCCGAGCCGCCCTCAATGCCCCCACCGCTACCATCGAGGTCCGTCGTTGTCGTACTGCTCCACCGTCCTTCTGCATGTGGTTGTATCATAGGTCAATCTCGGTGGTTGCCCCTCCGCCCGCTGTCGACCTGCACTAACGGCGAGACCCTCCCAACGCCTGCCCCTATTTGTGCATCTTCCTGGTCTAATTACTATTTGTTTGTGTGAATCTGGATTTTAGTGGACAACTTGAAGAATTCAAGTTCAACGTGGTATGCTTCTAATCACTGTTTTCTGATTTTATTTTGTGGATCTATTCCGGCAGATCCTCATCTATACTGCATGTGAGTCGGCGAGTAATTGCTGGTCTTGGGCACCTGTTGTTCCAGGTTCTTCCCGGGAGCCCTCAAGTGCCTCAGTTGGTGGTCAATCAAAGACAAAGCGGATATGGTAGTCAAGCGCAAGGTCTGCACCAAGCTTCAACCCCTTCCCTCCCTCGGTTTGCCATCACAGCATATGCCGTCCATGACCCGAGGACCGCGAGCACGGAGGTATGGCCCTACTCCAAGCTTGCTAAGTAGTGATGCGTTTTTCTTCTTTTCCCCACCTTAGCACCGAATCTGGTCGTCGATGGATATGTTGATGTTGCTGCAACAACTGGAGATCAGCATTGGTGCTGCCAAAGGGTTGGCGTTTCTCCATGAAGCCGAGACACCGGGTCATGTAGCTAGCGGGACTTGAAGAGCTCTAACATCCTTTGCTACTCATCGGCACGCGATCTTCACGTTGATTCAGTTCACTAATTAGCAGAGTTGTTGGAGCATAGTGGAAGTCCGTGTGCATTTGGTTTGGTTCAATCTTTACCGCTTACTCTTAGCACTGATGCATGTATATTGCATTTGACTGATTTGGTTCAGTCAGATAATTCAATTCATTCTTTAGCTCCAGAAATATACGTGCAGTTTGAGTAGCAATATATATTGACATTTGATATGCTGTACATAGATATTCTATAAAAGTAACTCGCTGTTCATGTCAAATCTATATCAAATGAAAATCATCAAGAATGGGATAGCAATGGGCAAGAAGAAAAAGATTCGAATGGGCTCATGTAGCTCACTACTTGATTCAGTTATCGGAATAAGTTATTTTGAATAACAACTAGATATCCAAGGCACCGCAAGGAGAATTTGGTGACTGTTCCGGGAAGGAGAAGGGGTGAGATAGTGCGTGAAAAATTAGGTTATGCTCGAGGCTTGACTTCTGTTAGTCTAAAATTAGGTTCTGCTTATTTTGTGAGACCTAGAAGAGAACATAGATATCCGTTTTATTAATTGCAAATCTTTGTTTTATTTGCCATATGTAGAAAGCTACAAATCCATTGGACTCCTATGCATATCATTGTGGCCAACACCGACAATTGAGATGCCTAGCCGTGATTGCATTCGTTGGCCAGCTCATCCATTTATTGGACCCTAACAAAGTGAGTGGGGGTGTTGCTGACCTTAGAGTTTGAGGTGTACATGCTATAAAAATAGACCCGTAGCATCGCACGGGTAATTTTGCTAGTAATACTACAATGCATTGATTCCTTTTGAGCTAAAAAAAGTGGGCTTATAATCCATTCTGTTGGGCCTATATAATTGTCATGGGCTTTATATAACTTCAATTAATCCATCAATTCATAGTTTATTCTCAAAAAAAGAATCGATTCGTAGATACATGGCTGTGATTTTTACACAGGAACTCAGTTTTTCTAATTACACTTTTAGCAGGAATTGTCTAATTACACTCAGACGGTGACATAGAAAGCATTCTTTGCTGAAGCGCCCCACGCCGTTGTACGAGCTTTGCTAGTACTACCTCCTTCCCAAATTATAAGATGGTTTGGCAAGGTAAAGTGTTATTCAAGTGAATGCACACCTTTTTTCAGCCGTAGTAGGGCATGCGTCGGATTGTGTTCGCTCTTTTGAAAAGAAACCATGCATTCTTTTACACCACGCTTTTACGCTTATATTTTGAAATAACAAGTGAATCACATACATCACACAAAGAGAGTAAATCGTTCACTGTAGAGATCTTTTTCAAACATATGCCCCCACTATTCTGAAATAGTTACACATTGGCCACCCATGTGAGCTTCTAGTCTTGTTTTATCTTATTTCATGAGATGGGGGCATGTCTCGTTGACCAATATGGGGATGCAGTGCGTCACGCGGCTTGTCGTGATTCACAAAGGAGTGACCACCTGCATAAACATATAACTGGTAAGAAATTGTAAATAGCATTCCATATAAAGTGATTGCTTTTTAGACTAACAAGTTTAAGTTAAAATGAAAATATGCTCACCCATATAAATAGACTAATTATTCAAGCACGTCAATAGAATTACCATGTGTTGGTGGCGGTTCCAATAGCGACGGTGGTGGATGAGGGGTGAGTGGGCTGGGAATCGGATCGTGATAGTCAATTGAAATATACTCTATGGGCTCTCCTCTTGCAAATTCATCTGGCAAAGTTGAATACCATGACAAATCATCAGTCATTGCCAAAACTTACTTGTCCCTCCAAAGAACTTAATTCTGATCTAAATCGTGATAGCAAGTACAATACTTGTGTGAGAAAAAATACCATGACAAATCATCAGTCATTGCCAAAACTTACTTGTCCCTCCAAAGAACTTAATTCTGATCTAAATCGTGATAGCAAGTACAATACTTGTGTGAGAAAAAACTAGTCATACATTTTGCATAAGTACAGCAGCTGGCGGAGGATCTAAATTTCTAGCTTGAGATTTACTAAGTCCAAGAAAATAAGAAGTAATAACCTGACTTAAAATGAAGTTGCCGAGTAGCCTCTAGTGGCGCAGAAGTGAAAATAATGACGACCAAGCAAGAAACAAGGAGGCAGAAATGACCCCCCATGGTATGCTATGAGCTGAAGTTTCGATGTTTGTCGATGTGCAAGAGAAACCTTCTATATATAGTCAATGATACAGTAACTTTGGTGACCATTAATGCCTGATTTCTTTAGTAGGTTATCATAAAGTAATTTGATTTTGTAACAAGCGAAGTTAAGGTCTCCTTTTTATTTAACGAAGATAACTTTTAAGATGCACTTAAATTGGTAGGCCATTAATAACTCCTTACTTACAATATATATGGACTATATCATGGAATGATATGTCTAAACATGGAAAGAAATAATGGTCATCAAAGATAGGGCTATAGAATCTTTGACCCGGCCCGGTCCGACGCGAGTGTTCGACTAGGCCCAGAAGAGAAAATGGCCCGTGGGCTGAGTAGGAGGTTCATCTCTAAATAAAGGAGTTAATAGCATAAAACCACCACTTTCCTGCGAAATGTTCGAAAATCCACCATCATTCGCAAATTTCGCAAAATGTGACCACTTTTCTGCAGATTTTTTGCAATGTACACTAAAACTGATTTTAAACAGGATTAACACGATTTCTGACAGTTGGACCCACTCGTCAGGCTGACGTGGCGGTGAGAGATAGCACGCCATCTGTGGTTTTGTAAGTGGGTCCTCGAGTTTTGTTAGCAAACTACGTAGTGGCCCCTGGCGCCGTGTAGTTTTTAAAAAAACCTCCTGTTTATTTTCAAAGCAATTATAACTTTTGAATACAAATTTAAATGGAAAAACTTTTAATATGAAAAGTGCTCAGAAATGTTTGAATATTTTTAGTAGAAATATTATTCACTATTTCAACTCATTAAAATATGAAAACAATTAAAATTGCTTCTATTACTAATACAAACTTTGAAACTTTATAACTTTAATTATAGAACTCCAAATAATATAAATAATATATCTAAATTTATTAGGAAAATCCAAGGAATCCATTTCTGATATCCGTCATTCATGAATCACATCTGTGTGAATTACATCTGTTACCATATTGACACGCACATGTACGTACGTACAAAAAATAAGACACAGGCACATGTATTTGCAAATATATGTACTTATGTACAAGAAATCCCTCGATTCAATTACCATAATTTCTCATTTTAAAAATACGTGTGCATCAGCTGTCAGCTCCGTGTTTAGTTGAGTGTGTGATTAGTTGACGTAACCACCACAGGCTACTTGACGTAACCACCACATTTTCATTCACGTTACCATCTGCACAAACCCATGCGATTAGTACAAAGATGCAACTATGATTATAAGTATATCAGGAGAATATTAGTTGGGTGATTTGATTTAATAATCGCGCTTATGTGGGGCGGGCTCAGAATTTTCAGTACAGGTATTCAAAATAATAATAATAATTTATTATTTTATTAAATAAATATTAAACAAGAATTAGATATGCGCAACTGTTTGCACGTATGTCATATGTATTTTAGAAATCCTCTCAATGGTAGTATTTCTGCTTGAGGAGCATATGAATTTACCAAAGCAGTATTGACTATGTAACTACATACAAATTTCTAACTATGCATATGGGATTTCTACAACAAAATACATGCAAAAAAGATTATTTTTGAAAAACAACAAAAGTGGCAAAAATGGGGTTTGAACCTTGAACCACACAATACAACATCAACTTCTCAACCATTTGAGCTACTACATTCCGGACGTCATAATGGAATAGTTTTTTTATATTATATTTCCATAGAGCATTTACGTATTTGTCTATTTTTGAAAATATTTGGGTATTCACCTGAATACCTTTGAATTGAAGTGGGCCCACCCCTATGTGCATGTAAGTACTGACCAATTAATTGTGTACGTACAAACCCAAATTTAGATATATTGAGACGCAGATATGATTCATGAATGATGGATGTCAGAAATGGATTTCTTGAATTTTCCTAATAAATTTAGATATATTATTTATATTATTTGGAGTTTTATAATTAAAGTTATGAATTTTCAAAGTTTGTATTAGTAATAGAAGCAATTTTAATTGGTTCCCTATTTTAATTATTTGAAATAGTAATTGAAATTTATATTAAAAATATTTATACATTTCTAAGCACTTTTCATATTAAAAAACTTTCCGTTTGAATTTTTATTCAAAAGTTATGAACGTTTTGAACATAAACATGAGGTTTTTGAAAAACTACAGGTCGCCAGGGACCACTACGTAGTTTGCTACCAAAACTTGAGGACCCGCTTGCAAAAGTACATATTGCGTGCTGTCTCTCACCGCCACGTGGCCTGACGGGTGGGTCCAAGCGTCAGAAATCGTGTCAATCCTGTTTAAAATCAGTTTTAGTGTATATTACAAAAAATTTGCAGAAAAGTAGTCACATTTTGCGAAATTTGCGAATGATGATGGATTTTCAAACATTTCACAAAAAAGTGATGGTTTTATGCTACTAACTCCTAAATAAGTAGCGAGGCCCGAGCGAGCACCATGCGTGGATGAACCGGGGATGCTAACGGCCGCTCGACGCTGCACTGTGTGCGCACGCCGCCTGAAGCCAATGCGAGATAGGCCATCCCAGTTACATGTTGTTCCTTAGTTCTTTGTTTTAGGTGTTTGTTCGGCTCGTTCCGGTCATATGGTTCACCACTGCTAGCATGAGAAAATTCGTGTCGCACGTGATTAGAAGAACCATCTTGCTCCTGTTTTTTTATGGAAGAATCATGAATCAATATCCGAGATTCATGAACCAATTTTCGAAATTTATGAACAATTTCTTAAAAAATCTTGAACCTTTAAAAAATTACGAACACTTTTTGAAAATCCTGAACCATTTCCTTTCTGAAATTCATGAATATTTTACAAAATTCATGAACCATTTCCTTTCCGAAATTCATGAACCATTTTTTGAAATCATGAACCATTTTACGAAAATCATAAAAAAACAAAATTCATGAACAATTTTTTAAAAAAACTTGAACATTTTCTGAAAAATCATGAACCATATTTCAAAATCCACTAACCAAAAATCAAATTCATGAACAATTTTTTTAAGAGGCGTGAACATTTTTTAAAATCATAAATTATTTTTTAAAAAAGTGAACATTTTTTAAATCATGAACAAATTATAAAATTATGAACCTAATAAGAAAATAAAATCAAAAAAAGTTAACAGAAAAGAAAACAGGAAAGGAAAAATATAAAAAAATAACAAAATAATAGACAAATGGGCCGGCCCAATGCGGCGTGAGGCGTGCGGCGGCACGAGGCTCCTGCGCCGCGTTGAGTAGCAGCATTTCGCGGATGAACCTTTCTTCTTTCTCAATCGTTCTCGTTGTTGGGGTTTTGCTGTCCTGAGACTTTCAGGTAATTCGTTAGGCGAGCTAATTGATCGAGGAAGGACCATGCATGGCTCAGGAGAAGCCGAGCGGCCCTACCTCCGGCCTCCTTGCACTTGTGTCAGCAGGTAGGAACCACGTGCTGGCATGTACCGTGCACGCATATGCAACGTTGCGGCTTGTGGCTGCTGCACGTCGGTCTCGAGGCCACTACCGTCTACCGGGAAGCAAAACGACGACGGCGTCGCCATCCGGCCGGTACGGGAGATGGCTTCACGCAACTGTCATCCTTGGCCTGACGTCCTCTCCCCTGCTGGATCCATGTAAAACTTTGAAAGTTTCGGCTTGTTTGTAAGTTTCGGAAATTTTTGAAATAAACCATAATACACGTAATATGAACTTGAAACTTTTTCGTGCAGATTCTCGAGGAAAAAAAATATAATTGCGTGTAAACTTCACCAGAACATGCACACTGCAAAATTCTTGTATTGTTTCTCCGTCACTTTGTCTTTTCCACTCAAAGTTGCACATTTTCTACTCCCTACATCTCAGAGTAGATGTTGCAAATTTGCTAAAATTTGAATGTAGCTAAACTAAAATACTATCTAGATACATCTAAATTTTAACAAATCCGCAACATCTATTTTTGAGATGAAGGGGGTATTTAAGTTTCAAATTTTGCATGCACATTTCGTAGTTTTTCTGTTTTATCAACATCCTAGCTTTGTCTAGATATACATGTATCTGAACACATTTTAGGGTGTAAATACTTGTGTATCTAGATAAAGCTGTATCAATTAATTTACAACATAGGGAATAGAATTTTTACAAACCTGCTAGCTAAGAGCATCGATCTCTAGCCATAACCCCCATACGACATCAAGGGATTGTTTTTGTGCCGTACGCGGGTGCGGACGCTGCGTCGGGACACATGATTGGGCATGATTGGGCGAGACGCCCCCATAGCCAATTTCATAGCATTCAACATAAATAGATAAAAATTCTAAAAATAATAAACTATAGGTGTGATCAAGCGTTAAAGATGAATAAATAAAAACTTAACAAGTTCAACAAACCAAGCTCATAACTCTACAACTTTTGAACCATAATTTGAAACACATAAACCTAGACGTTTCCTTGAGCATCCACAAATGCTCCACCCTTGTAGTTGGTGATTAGTATCCGCGTCTCGGATTTGTGACACATGACGAGAAAAGCAGTAAATGTGGCCGGCACCTTGTGATCAACATCCACAAGAGGACCCTGCTGGTGATACGTTTTACTATCAATCACTGGATTCTCCCGCTCGCTTTCAACGATCATGTCGTGCATGAATACACAACTATTCATAATCTCCCACATCTGACCATTTGACCAGTTAAGAGCGTGGTACCATACAATAGCAAATCAAGCTTGGAGAACACCAAATGTCCGCTCAACTCCCTTCGTACAAGCCTCCTGGCACTGAGAAAACCAAGATCTTTTCCCCACAACTGAGTTTCAGACTGTCTTCACGAATGTTGACTATCTTGGATAGATGTTATCTGCCAGATAGTATCCCTTAGTATACCCGTGTCCATTGATCACATAGTTCACTGACGGAGCATGTACCTCAACAAGCTTGGTGAAACATTCGAGCACTCCAACATGTTGATGTCATTGTGACATCCCTCCATACCAACAAAAAGTATACAAATCCACATATCCTGGTATGCTACTATCTCAAGTACCACACTACAAGCTCCTTTAAGACCTTTGCACATTACTTTTCAAGCAAATGGGCAGTTCTTCCATGCCCACAATCGATGCTTCCAAGCATCTCAGGGAAACCTCTTGCTGAGTTTTGTGCCAAGATCTGAGCAGTGTATTCTGCATTGGGTGTTCTCATGCATGTTGGTCCAAACACTACCACCACTGCCTGTAGAACCTATACATGCACTCAATAGTTGTGGACTCGGCCATGCGTATATAGTCGTCTTGGGTATCGGCAAGAGCTTCATATGCAATGCACTTCTGAATTGAGGAGAAACCTACCATGCTAGTACATGTTTTCTTATATTTGAAGTAGTCATCAAACTCCCTGATGCCCAAGACAATCTTCATGAACAACTACTGATTTAACCTGAAACGGCGCTGAAATACCGCCTCATCATTGATGAGTGCATTTTTAAATCATATTTACCTTATATTTTTGCCTGAGTAACAATAGGATTTTAGTATTTTATGGCACTCGCACACACCTTTTATGTATGTTTCTACAGGATCCCAAATTATGAAGGTATTGATGAACATATCATTTAGAGCTGTAATATTATACATTAATATGATATTTTGAAGTGATACAAATCATCTAAATGATTTTCCACGCACCTCAGTGAAGAGGGGACGCAAAAGGAGACTCCAAAAGTGTTAATGACCATCAGTATGGAGTGAGCCTGTCTGTACTATAGGACTGTAACACCTATCATCCCCCTCGCCTCATCATATATTTTCACCTCGTGCAGACGGATCTAAGATCCGACATTCAAAAACACTAGAAACCATAGAAACCTCACCTCTAGAAGGGACATGGAGAGGGAACTTGCAGAAGGGCATCATCCTCGTTGCTACATGGAGGCTAAAGGCATCATTCCCCATCACCAACCATTGCATCGTCATCACCACCATCATTCCCATGTCATTAACTCCATCTTGTTGTAAGTCCAATTGCTATTGTGGATTTGCACTTGATTCATCCATATATTCGTACTTCATTCACATGATTGTGATGATGTTGTTGATTGCCTCCATTTGTAAGTAGTTTACTTTGTTCTTGGGAGAGATGGAGAAACCATAGCAATATTATGATATGAAATAAATATGAACTAAAACTTTGGTGTATGCTTATGTGCTAGTTTTCTCTCTAGATATTATGTGAGGACGACCATGTAATATTTTTTCGGGACTAGAGAGGGAATCACCATTGCACATATGGTAGTATAAGTGACATAACGTGCGAGCATGCTATTCATATGGTCAAGGGGGATAAGGAGAGATTTACTAAGCTCATATCAATATCCATGGGCAAACCCTTAATTGTGAGGGATCAGAGTGACTTGCTCATGATCATTAAAGTGGTTATTAGGGATATAATATCAGATGGCTTGTCTGTGAATATCTTATTGTGGAGCTCTCCCCACATATGTAATAATGGAAGTCATAGATTCATCGTAATTATAATTAATACCAATGCTAGAGGTGTATCTTAAATTCGCCGAGAATATTTCGCCTTACTGAACTTTTATTACTATTTGCATCGCGTTTGTCACTCTTTGTTTACTTTACTTTCAGTTATTACTTTCCCCCAAAAAAAACTTTCTCAAAACAATCTTACATGAAATCAAGGGCAACTTATAAGTGTCTTTTGATAGATAGTGACAAGGGGCATAAATACCTTGACCAAATAACTCTCCGTGGTTCGATGCTCTTAATTTTTAAACTAACTAAAATATACCTATGCACTTGTAGTCATTAGTCATGCATTGGATCATCGACGAGTTAGTTAGTGTATAGCATGCAATAGCCCTACATCCTTTGCCTCAGTTTGATCTTGCAGTGTCCCAACTTTGAACCTCCACATCGTGATTGTGCATCTTGGGCGTGCAAGCCTAAAAGAAAAGATGGGATCTTCAAATGCTCATCATCGATGTCGGCAACATCAAATTCCTCATCCATCAGAGTGGCGAACATCCGCTCGTCGTCTGAATCTATGGTCTAGGAAAATCGCCAAACACTTCACGTGTAAGATGGCCACGAGGTCGGCTTGGAACTACCGGTGGACACCGAAAGATAGTGAAACAAGGCCGATGAAAGTGGGGGAGCATCAATGCAGCGGTGCGGTCTTTCTATCGACGTCTAAAAGACAAAGGTGGAGGAGGATGGTGTCGGTGGGGAACTGGTGGGGTGAGGAGAACAAGGGTGACGTGCGCGGGGGGGAGGGTGAAATGGGGGATTTTGACTCTCACCGAGAGAGATGGCTCACCTGCTTATCAACTCCATCTAACGCCCCCGCTCTCTCTCCCATTGGGTTGGGTGCCGCGCGAGCGTGCTGGATGGAAAATGGGCCACGCCAGACAAAACTAGGCTATGGGGAGGGGTGGACGAGTTTTTCGCCTCTGGTGCCCCATATGCCGTTTGGGGGCTATGGGGTTGGCTAGAGATGCTCGAAGCGCTAAGAGCATCTCCAACATGTGCACAATAATGTCGCACGCTAAAATAGTTCTTGGACGCTAGTTTTGCTGTTTTAGAGTTCGCGTCAGGTTGGAGTAATTTCTGGCGTGGTAAAATACAACGCTTCAACGAACGCGCTAAAATAGGGCACCGCAAACACATTTTTAAAGTACTCTCTTTGTTGAGGAGAACATGTCGAGCCACCTATCATTGTTGTGGTTGGTGGTGGATAGACTCGCGGCCTAGACGGTGATGAAGGCCTTCTCTCCCGCTTCTATGCCCTCTATCCCTCCTTTGCGCCCTCCTCGCCGCACAGAAATCAAGCTCAGCCTGCATGTCCTCCGGGAAGTTCATCCTCTATGCTATGATGGCCCGCTCGTCTGCCTCAGTGATAATCAGACACCGATGATTTGGTGCCGGTGCTGATGGTCCTCACGCGTAAGGAGGCGCGGCCATCTCCGCTTCTTCGCGGAAGTTGACATCATCAAAGTTCATGTCCCTACACAGCCGGCCGAGCCTCCATGCCGCCACGTCATACGCGCGCGCGGCCTCATGCATGGTGTCGAAGGTTCCTAGCACGTGGCTGTAGCCGACAGCCATAATGTCAGCGTAGAAGTTCCCCACCAACCGCGCATGCATGCCACGGAAGCCGGATGTGCTCAAGGGGCCGTGGCGGCACGGAGGCATCCCGACGGCGGCGGGGACGCAACGCAGTACGCTCGGTGACGGCGGGGGCTGGTGCATCAGAGAGGAGGACGACTGAGAGGGGCGGTAGCGGCGGGAATCAGAGGCAGCGCGGCGCGTTCACGGGCGGTGGGGAAAGTGTAGGAAGTTTCATGTGAGTGGTTGAGATGTGCACGCCTGCTCGCTTTATTGCGCGTGTTGAAACCGACGCGTCAAATATCCCGCGCCCGATATCGCCTTTTGTCGCGCATGTTAAAGTTTTTTTGGCGCGCGCTATTTTTGGCTGTTTGCTTGACCGTTGTTTGTAGCCTCGTGCAATTTTTGGACGCCGGCCGATTTTTCGACGCCTGTTGGAGATGCTGTAATAAGGAAGCCTATAACCCTTCAACCACTACCTGGTCGCCCCATTAGGGTTAGCCCTCCTCCCTTTTCTTCCTCTTTCCTTTTATCAAAACATTAGCTGATGAAAAAATTTAGCCCATCGTCCAAAATGTTTGCCTCGATGATCATATAGAAGAAAAAGTGATAAAAATAGTTGTTTGGGTGTTTGCCATTTCTGGCACAATTTTAAGACACATATAATAATGTCATTATATGTCTGACATCTTTTTGGAGCATCTTTAGCAGACTCCTTATATGGCCGGCCCTTAAAACGCGTATACAGGCCAAGAAAAGCTCGTTTTTTCCGCCGAACCAGCCAGGGCGAAACATACCCCTTAGATGCGAACCGCAAATAGGGTTCTATTCCGCCGCACCATGTCCCAGAACCCGAAATCCATATGATTTCTCACAATTTGCACACATATCTATCATTTCCACATAAAAATATGATATTAACATGAACTAAAATCTAAAATTTATTAATTGTACATTACAACAATAATTCAAATTACAAGAATAGTCCACAATGCAAATAATGTTTGGAATCACACACGAATGAAATGAAATTGAAATGAATAAAAGTGGGAGCTTACTGGCCCTGGCCCGTGGTGTTTTGAGGTGTCTGGTCTGACCACTTTTTCTGACCAAAACCATAAAGTGGTGGTTATTTTAAGGTTTCAGGACGGATATGGGTCTGCTAGAGATGCTCTTAGTGATTATACAAGAGATTATGGTGCATAAAATAAGTCAATACCAATTTGATGACCAAGCATCTTTACTTTGAAAGGCGTTTTCGTTGAAATAACCTTATAAATGAAACTTGGGTCCATCTATATTTGCATCGACTAAAATTTCTCTTATGTCCAAGCCAAGACGATACTAGAAAATGCATAAAATTTGAGATTAGAAGGGTTGCAGTTTTCAGAAACCAATTTAGATATATAAGAGTCTCAAACAACATAGGATTAGCAAAACCGATAAAAGTTCTACAAAATTCTTTTAAAATTATTCAACTTGAAAAAGGCACTATACCAAAAATCCCAAAAGATGAGCACGTAGCTAAGAATATTTTCGAGGGTCCAAACGCAAAGAGTTGAGCGCTTAAAATTGTGAACCGGCGTTTAAACAGAGGAAGAGATCAGCAAGAAAGCCCAACAGCCGCCTTCTCCATTTCTCCTCCTTCGACCCGACCGGGCTAGCCGGAGTCCGCCCGCATTCTCCTTCCGCACTAACCAATGGCTCCTCCTCTCCTCTTGTCGCCGCTGATCTCCACGCTCTGTCTCGCCTCGCCGTTGCCGTCCTCCCGCTGGTGCCGCCGCACCCGGCCATTGGCCTCCACTGGGATCGGAAGAGGCCGTCGCCGGAACGGGAGTGGGCGGGGACGGAGGGGCCTGAGGATCTGCGCCTACACGGAGGAAGCTGAACAAGGGAGGTCGGAGGAGGAGTTGGCTGACGACTTCTACTCTGTTCTTGATGTCGTAAGTTTCTTGAACAGTTCTACTCTGTTTTTTGTCTATTTACAATGGAACACTGAGTGTGCTCTAAGAGGAAATAAACATCTCTTGAAATTACGTAAATAACTTGGAAATCACTAGTTTAACTTACGTCATGGACTCATGGCGGCAAGCTCAAAGTTCTTATATTCTTGTCTTGTGACATCACATGCCTCTATGTTTTTTTGCTCTGAAGTCTAGGTTCAGAACTTCAGATAGCATTTCTCATACTGGTTGCTGTTGCGATAATCGGTTTGCTGCTGATGTATAACACAGCAATTCCTGATTCTTGCACCACCAGATGCCAGATGCAACCACGGAGGAAATCAAGAAAGCGTACTACAGTTGCATGAAAACGTGCCACCCCGACCTCAGTGGAGACGATCTGGATGTGACGAACTTCTGCATGTTCGTCAATGAGGTTTACACGGTAGGAGCCTTCAGTAAACTCTTGGACCAACTATAGATGCAAATATGCAATATTGGTCTGGAAGGCTGGAACATACCTGCAGGTGTGGTGAAGCTAATAAGAGGTTTGGTGAATTGAAGAGCAGGTGCTGACCGATCCGATGCAGCGTGCGGTGTATGATGAGATACATGGGTACACGGCAACGGCGAGCAATCCTTTCTTTGATGACAGTGCGCCCAAGGATCATGTGTTTGTCGACGAGTTTACCTGCATAGGTATTGATATACTGATAATTCTTTCACCGGAAGAAGTTTCTGTTTAATTTTTCATGACGGAATGGGTATATTTTATCTTCTTCATGTCGGTTCAGGATGCAAAATTTATGCCAACGTGTGCCCAAATGTATTCGAGATTGAGGAGGACTTTGGGAGGTCAAGAGCCTACTCTCAAACGGGTTGCGCAGAGATAATTCAGGATGCCATTGATAGTTGGTGAGTATACAAAGCCCACCATAACGTTTATTTGATCATTAGGAGTTTATGTCCTACCAATTATCCTCATCGCTGTATCCTATATGGAAGTTCTTTTAATCTTCTTAGATTTGAGATTTATTTTACTGAATGCGTTATTGATATATTCATGATACCACAGTACACATGCTAAGGTTGATGAACTGAACTTTATCATCTTCCCTTTTCCAGCCCAGTTGACTGTATTCACTGGACTTCTGCTGCACAGCTTTCACTCCTTGAGGATGAAATGCGAAGAATAGAGAGAGTGAATGTAAGATATGCTATTCCAGATATGTTTTTACATCTCTATGTCGTCATGTAAACATTTAGCAATTTTGTAGGACCATGTAGTTCACTTTGGTAGAAAGGAGTGTGTTATTCTCAGAACTACTAAGTGATTTCCAGTGTTTACACTTATTTCTTGTTTCAGAAAACTGCTTTTTTGAGTATACTAATGGTGGTTTCCAATTTTGGGCAGGTTGGGCTGATGAGAAATGGGATGGGAGTTTCATTCAATGTGTTTAGAATGGTAATAGTCTCTTCATTCATGTAATTTTATCTGTTTATCTAAATGCATGCTTTACTACGATGTTGTTTAGTTGTTATTAACATAATTTCTATTTGGCAGGCTAGTGCACGTTGGGAAAAGAGACAAGCGAAAGTGCTGGTATAAGTTCCTTCCAGCTTAATTCATCATTGTGACACCATACGCTCTTGAGAATTTGATGATCAGCTCCCTCTTTCATATATTTTTGGCTAAGAACTGAAAATGAGACATTACTTCTTAACGGAACTCAAACTATTTTTATTTGTAAATCTGTCTGTTTCTACAGGAAAGAATTAGAACACGGATAATCGACCAGCAGAATCCAGACACGAGTAGCTCCTGGAGTGATATATGGGGGTCCCAAACGCGGTACCAAAGCAATGGTATAATGCTACTGCATACATGCCTTGGTACCAACCTGAAGAAGTCGAAAAAAATGTGTGCATTGTACTGTTAATCCATTATTGTATTGCTGAATCTGATTACGATTCTCTAATACTGTCAGACGAAGAAGATGCAGAGAGAGCGAACAGAGCGGCAAGAGCAGCTAGGCGATGGAGAGAATACTCGAGAAAAGGTGCCGACAGGCTTCCAAGATACAAACTTCCAGAGGCAGCGGGCAAAGACGAGTAATTAATAACAGAATAGGGGAATATTTGTACTGGTTCCTGCATATATTGTTTGATCGTATTTCGTGACCTGTTTAGGCTGATGGTGCGTATAGGGAGCTGATATGTAGATGTAGTTTGATATCTCTGTCTCTTCCCCTCAGATTCTCAGTTTTCATCTGTACATGGTGGGCTAGATGTTAAGGACCATAGGGCACAGAAACAGAGCTGTAAAACATTCAAAATGCGAAACAAGATTATAACATACATTCTCCTTTGGAAACTGTACATCCTAGAGAATCATACTCTCTTTAGTGTGCGTGTTTCTGCAGATGAATTTCAGGACAATTTTCCTTTGGCAGCAGCCCGCCCGGTAACCTTTTGGCACTATTGTGCAACATCTGCCAAGGAGACCTTGCCCAGCAATTCAGCTGCACATCTACCTGATGAGGGTCACAACCAACTCACACCCTGTCCCTCCGTGACTCTTTGGTTCATTTGAGGAGCACGTTGGTTTGTGATTAGTGGGCATGTGTCATTTATATCCGATGTTGTCCTCCGTGATGAAAGTCAGAGCAAGGAGTTTGAAGAAGTTACGCATAGACTTTCCATGGCCCTGTTGCAAAGGCGCAATAAGGATATATTGCAGGATAATAGCCGATCTAGGCCTCATACAAGGCTCAACAGCGGATTTGGCCCTCAGCAAAGAACCTTGACAGAATGGTGGCGATTAGAACACTGTGGTTCATTTGAGGAGCACAGAGGTTAGCGATTAGAGGGCATGTGTCATTTATAGTATAAATTTTATACCCGATGCCCATTCCGTGCTGCAACAAGTCGCACGTGATGGAATGGGCATGGCATGTTAGTGTCACTGAGTTTTGCCACTTGGATCTTGACAAAGTGCCCACCTTTGATGGGGAATATTTATGTAGGTGAACACGCACAGTAAAATCGATGATAGATAACGATGTTTAAACTACGACGCTCAAGTCGTTGTATTCATGGTATCTATGATAAGACGAATACACAAGAGCGGTAGCATAGAATCGCCGGGTTGAAGAGTAAAGGATAGTCATGGGAAGATGATTTACACACCCATGTCAAAATAGAGGTCGTCTTAAAATGATTGCTCAAGATACGACTATCAATATATAAATTGACTATATGAATGGAATAATAAAAAAACCAAATCACAACTAACAGTTCCGCGACATTTTTCTAATTTTGTTTAAATATATTCATGTAAATATAGTGGTCGAATTTGCATGTTGGAGAGTGTACCATGTCTACAATGTCTTGTATTACCTCTATTTATTAATATAATACGTTCTTTGGCAAACTGCCAAAACGTATTACATTAAAGAACAAAGGTAGTATATAGTGTGGAGGGAGATCAACCAAGAACTTCATACTGTGGTAATAGGTGAGAGGTGAAGTATCTAAAATGTTAAGACAAAAGCTATGATTGTTTAGTTGGCCTTAACTATATGTGAAGATAAAATATTACATTTGTCTGTTCATTAAACAGTTTAAAAATTTCTATAATGCCATAGCATCATTTTGATATAAGCACCTGAACAAATATTGATTGAGCGCTGTGTACTTTCGATAGTGACAGTGACGTTCTCTAAGCAAAAATGTGTGTATCTCTCTCTCTCTATATACATATATATATATATAGGAAAAATACTTCTTACTCCCGGGTGTAACTACACCCACGTCTCATATACTATCTTACGGAAGTATTTGTAATACATATACTATATATATATATATATATTTGTAGTGTAACATATTTACGTTGTATTCAAAGAATAAATGCTTGACAGGAAAAAGAGAATCAAGGTGGAAATTACATGGATTAGAGCTGATTAAATATCTTACCCTCACATGTGCTATCTTATTTAGCATCACATTTTTTATATTTTATTTTGCATCATTTCTCGAAATCTTGCTTACCATCACATTTTAAATATCCATACAACCATCGTATTCCTATAATATTAATATTTACCTAATTTTTTATAACATATGAATATCTAGTAATAACCATAAATTTATCAATATGTAGTTATGACATGCTAAAAATGCCGCCCTTGCATTTTGCACGGGCCATCGTGCTAGTTAATAATAAAAAACAAATTCAGAAAATGAAGGTACCCTCAAAATTAAAATCTTTGCATGGTAACATCGCAAATGTGTCATCCTCAGGAAGCATAACCATGTAGCTGCGATTGGCTAGGAAGCAGAAAGTGTAGTTTCTGACACCGTGATGAGACTATCAAATATCAGTTTTTTCTTGAAAGTTCTAGCGTTCTTAATAGGCAGTTATCTACTCCCTCCAGAATTTGACCGTCAATTTTATCAATAAAATATGAGATATATGATATAAAACATATACAATTGGATTTATATTGAAAAGAACTTTGCAATGGTATAATTTTGTGACATATATCTCAGATATTTTTGAAAAATTTAGTGGTCAACGTTTTTCTTAAATTGCGTGTGTGCTTGTTAGACTGAAATGGAGGGAGTAGTTCTCTTTGAACTTCTATCCGCCATGTAGTGTTGAAAAAGTTTTTGATAATTGGTTGGAGACATTGATCGCAAGGGTTGAAAAAGCAGCGGTAGGATTCATTTCGTTGCTATGACTATGTTCAGGCATGGTTTTCAATTGCAAATTTTTATCTATGTTGCTCATTATTTAGCAGGTGCATGCCCTAGCTACGTTGGTGGTCCACTCTTCAACAACCGAAATACCACAATCTATTGATGGCAGTGTGTACGTGATTGGAGCAGGTGGTTAAAGATATCTTTACCCCACATGGATGGGGCATAATCTCTCCGCACCCCATTAGAATTTTTCATGACTATGTATTTGGCTTATATTATGTCTCATATTTTTATCGGATTTGTGCATCCTAGGTATGCAAATGCAGGGTGTGAACTAAAAAAAGACTATACATCCCATAGAATTACTTCTCTACACCACCACAATATACAATTAAGGGGAATATGTACTGCATACGATATTTATGTCACCTACTTGTCTCACATATCCTACATTTTCACCCTATATAAGGTCAATGACATATACCATGCAATGAGTAGCCCATGTAGTGAAAGCTTGCAAAGAAGTTGTATTTTATTCTTATCTTGCGTTGGATTTGGCACCTCTTTCACCTGAGTTATAAAAGAACAATTCAAAAATGAGAAATACCTTTGGAATGTGAGACGTTTGGAAAATAGTCCAATCGAGAAATCTTCCTCAAACTACCAGCGGTGCGCCTCTATCTAAACAGACACACAGTGAAATCTGAGCCTTGCCTCGTTCTTGTTTTATAAGTTTTCATCTATCTTTCTCTTCTAGAACTCTATGTTTCATGTACTCCCTCCGTTTCACATATTAGTGTGTGATTCGGAGTGAACCTACACATTAAAAGCCGTCTTGATACACTAGTTTTATAAAAGCTAAGACATCTTATATTTTGAAACAAAGGGAGTATGTGGAAATCCGTAAAGAGAATGAATCTGGTTGTGTGGGTTATACAACAGAGTTGTAAACATAGAATAACTTTGTTGTAAAGGGGAGAGACTCAGCCTCTGCATGATCGATGCATATAGCCTTTTTTATTCACTATTGTAGTTTGGTTCTCAAAAACAATATAGCACAAGGGTCACGTAAGGTGTCAATATATGTATGAACCACCTAAAATAAAAAACAAACATCGATGCATCAACATGGAAACCTGTTGTCAAGCCACCAACCGCGTGGATTGAAAATATCTAGTGCACATTCCCAAACAGATACACCTACCGCTAGTACATATCAGGCCTATTAAGGTCCCGTCGGACACAGAAGGCTTTTCCGTGTGTGCTATAAAAGATCGCTGACATAAGCAAAAATTAGACCGTCTACACACAACATAGGCATACCCCTTCACGGGGACACCACACATGGAAAATTTTATTGCACTATAACTACTGCGTCGCACACTACCAATTATGCGAAAATTGTCTGCTTAATGTATTCATATCCCCATGATTTTGGATTTAAGAATTGTTTGCTTTTTAATTGCGACATTTTGTACAGCTTTCACCATTTCTTTTTATGTGCCCCTTCACACACTGTGTGTCATAAATCGTAGTGCGTAGTGAGTTCTCGATGTCCTGACTTCACTAAAAACCCCAATTGTCCCCTGTCTGAAAATGTGTCTTCTTACCGCATGCTCGTACCATGAAGCCCTGCATTGCTGCCCTCTTGGCCACACCATCAACTCTGCGGTAGACACACACTTCGATATGGCTCGCATCAAGAAGACCGCTCACAACTCTTGCGTCTGGTACTGCTCGGCGGTGCAACATCGTCGTGTTGACCATGCATTTTTAGTGGTGGTGGAGGAGGAGAAAGCATATCCAGTTAGGGAGGAGGAGCAACCTCTCCCGCCGCTGGAGGACGACGGAGGCCCATCCCCCAGAGACTCTGGCTTCTCCTCCTTGGACAAGGAGTACAAGGACGTGAGGGATGACCTGTACGGGATGGCAAAGCGGATCCAGGAGCACATGGTGGTGGAGTTGTATTACGAGTGTATGTGAGGACCGGCTGCCCACCAAGAAGAAGTAGGTCATACGCGTAGAGGCCTCTCCACGTAGACCTATCCGCGCACGCTAGGAGTTTCCTCTCGAAAGGTTCGGCGAGATCGCGGGGATTTGGAAAGCTGCTGCGGCAAGGCGCAAGGTATTAGAGGACGGGGCATCAGGGTCTTGGAATGGTGGAACCGTCGCCGCCGCTGGCACCATCATCATCTCTTCTGACAACGAGGATGACATTTAGTGTGTAGTGAGTACTTATTAATTAATTAGCTAGCATGTACTGAGTAATTATTAAGAAGTATGTAACGTGTTATGTAAGCGGTCTTCTGTAAGAAGTAGCTAGGGCATGATTGGATCCCTTTCTTCCTATATATACCTATATACCTAAATATTATGAACTAGTTCTTCGCTTATTTCCTAGGAAGACAGTTGTGTGGAGACAAAAAATACAATGACTATGGAAACATTAATAGTAAAGGAAATTGTCTGTGATAATCTCATTCGCACATGACAGCGGTGTGTGAAATCATGTTTGATAGGAATTTTTGCAGACGACAATGGCAAGTAGAACCATGTGTGAAATGCACTATGGCAGACGATTGAACATCGGAAAATCGTTTGCAATAAGATCCATCGTAGATGATTGTAGGTTGATAAACCGTGTGGGAGTATATATATTGCACATTAGGGCCTAGCAAACGTATCACTCCACTCGACAGACGCCTCACCTCTTTAGGACCAAAATACATATCTCTTCTTCCCGGAAAACTCACCTAATTGGCTAGGAGAAAGCAGGGGCTAGCTGTTGGAGGCAGTAAGCACAACAATACCGATGTACTCACTGGCAACCTTTACGCCATGGACTCATGCTTATCCGTACGATCGAATGCCGGATGTGCTACTGATGCCGCCAGTCAAACTAGCTCATCCTCGCCTTCAACGGAGCCCAATGGCAGCCATGGTCGCCTTCCAGAAGGTATATATTGTTACCACGTTTTCTAAAGTTTTATTTATAGTATGGATCTATGCACTTAACAAGGCCGAATGTGTTTGATTATTCTTAGTCCATGTGTGTTTTTATTTTTATAGCCATTATCTTGAGTGTGTTGACAGGGTCGATGACTTTTCTCTGATATTTTAATGTGTTCGACCAGATCTACGGTTTTGCTCTAATATCTTAATGTGTTCGATCGTCTACATGTTAGATATTCTTAACTGTGTATGGAAAGATTGGATATGTATGGAATGATTGTATATATGTCTTAGATATATGTAACTTTGTATGGACCAGATCTATGTGTTAGATAACGTATACTTGTGAACATATGTGTGCAATGAATTAGAATAATTTGCACCATGCATTTTCTGATGATATTTTGTTGCCACAACTTCAGATGCTTGTTTATGTTGTACAAGTTGATTGGTTGTCCATGGTTACATCTTGACATTACTAATTTTTGTATAATAGGGATATTATTTTGGTGACAATGCATCGAAAGGTATTGTGACTTCCTCTACCCCGTTCTCTTACTCTTTTGCATCCCGGTGTTGAGTATAAGAGCAATTCACCAAGAGAATTAACCATAACAAACGGTAGACAAAACATGAATAGAAAAATAGAAATTAAACTAATCATGTGATTTAGCGGATAAAGATTAAAACAAACATCTAAGACTACTGCAGGACATAGAATTTGAGATAAGATCTGAACAAGTTCTAGACCCACATCAAGCCATAAGAAACTGTACATCCTAGAGAATCATATACTCTCTGAAGTTTCCTTTGGAAGTAGCCTGCCCGGTAACCTTTGGCAGTGTTGTACAACATCTGACAAGGAGACCTTGCCCAGCAATTCAGCTGCACATCTACCTGATGAGGGTCACAAGTCACAACCAACTCTCAGCCTATCCTTTCGTCACACTTTGGTTCATTTTAGGAGCATGCTAGTTGGTGATTAGAGGCCATGTGTCATTTATACACGACGTTGTCCTCCGTGATGACAGTCAGAGCAAGGCTTTTGAAGAGGTTATGCACAGACTTTCTATGGCCCTGTTGCAATGGCACACTGAGGATATTATACAGGATAATAGCCGATCTAGGCCTCATACAAGGCTGAATAGCGGATTTGGCCCTCAGCAAAGAACCTTGACGGAATGGGGGCGATTAGAACACTGTGGTTCATTTGAGGAGCACAGAGGTTATCGATTAGAGGGCATGTGTCATTTATACCCGATTCCCATTCCGTGACACAACACGTCCCAGGTGATGGAATGGGCATGGCATGTTAGGGTTGCTGAGTTTTGCCGTTCGGCTTGGATGGAAGACGAGCCGTGATGCAGAACTTGAGCAGTCGTGCAGGGCGCTTCCCCAAAACCTTATTCGCCCTCTCCCGTATAGGATCGCAAAGGCGAGTGGTTCCGGAGACCTGCTCTCCCGTCCTCCGGTGCACGCCGACAAGCGGGATGGAGTAGACTATGGTGGCGGCGCAAGCAGAGAGGTTGGCAAACCCTAGATTGGTTTTCGGTGTGTGCGTGGTGGAAGCCGCACTGGAGTTTATATAGAGCGGCTCGGGAATCCCGAATAGGGCACGTCGTGGACCAAGCCCACGTTGCGCATGTTCGGGTTTTCCCAAGCAGCAAAAATAAAGCTCGGCTCGGCGAGATTCCCGCAACGGGCGGGCGTGCGAGCAGCGGCATAGTCGGAGGAGGAGCGCGCGTGTAGTTCTCCTCTTCTCACTCACTTTACTAAGTGGTGAACCACTCCACCTTATAAGGTGGTGTAACACTCCTCCAACTTTCCATGTGGTACTAAACTTTAGCTCCCACTCCACTCATATGTGAGCTGCCACCAAATTGGGCCAAATCACACATGGGCTTCCACACACATGGGCTTTGAGATTTAGGGAAAATCTTAAATCTATATGGGCTTATTTATTCAGCCCATTATTTCTAACAATCCCCCACCAGATCTCATATGCCCATTTGAAGATTTGCCAATTCTTGCTACTTGTTTATATACTAGTGTTTCAGCAGAGACTGTTAAGTTGAACTTCCGCCTAGAACCTTGAGCTACGTCTATCAGCAACTTGAATAATGGACGAACCTTGAATTGCAAGTTTGGTGCTTTTAGATTTCACACAAAGTCATAACTAGTACCTGACTGCCAATAGCCTACCCCGCGGGTGTAGCATATGCGTCATACTACTTGGTCTCTTCATGAGTTTACTAGAGATCACCCAAATCCCATAGATTGCGACGTTTAACAATCGAAACTCGTATAGGTGTGTTCTTTCAAGAATGCTCTGTAGGACGGCATCTTTGCTAATCATAGGCAACAGAAACACATTAAGGCATGTTGCAAACCTGCCTTATAGCTTTCGAGAGTTGTACATCTTCACATAGAGAGGGTTGTCTAATACTCTCCTCCGTCACACCACTAGCTTGTTTTTCCCAGGTCCTAATTCACGGGATCTCCGATCAAAAAGGTTGGGTTACCACTACTGTGTAACATCCATGGGTCTCAAACCCATCTCTCTCGATGCACTTTCTATCACATTTCGTGATAGTCCCTTTGTAAAGGGATCTGCCAGGTTTTTTTGTCAGTTTGAATATACGTAACAGTAATTACTCCGGAGTTTCTCAATTTCCTGACAGACTTCAAACGTCTCTTAACGTGTCTTGATGACTTCGCGTTATCCTTAGAATTGTTCACTTTGACAATAACAGTTTGATTATCACAATTCAAGAGGATGGTCGGTATAGGTTTCTCAACCACCGGCAAGTCCATCAAGAGTTCACGCAGCCATTCTGACTCTACAGTGGCTGTGTCTAAAGCAGCAAGTTCTGCTTCCATAGTCGACCTTGTCAATATGGTTTGTTTGCAAGATCTCCATGATACCGCGCCACCTCCAAAGGTAAATACATACCCGCTAGTGGCGTAGAGTTCATCTACATCCGAGATCCAGTTCGCATCACTATATCCTTCGAGCACCGCTGGATGCTCCGAATAGTGTATCCCATAACTCATTGTACCACATAGATAGCGCATGACCCTTTCAAGTGCACACCAATGTTCAGTACCCGGGTTAGACATGAACCTACTCAACTTGCTCACAACAAAAGAGATGTCGGGTCTTGTCGCGCTAGCTAAGTACATAAGTGAGCCAATGATTTGAGAGTATCTCAATTGTTCTTTCGGCTCTTTCTTGTTTTTCCGTAATGTCACACTGGGATCATAAGGTGTTGGGGAAGACTTGCCATCAACGAAACCGAAACGGCTCAAGATCTTCTCAACATAGTGTGATTGCGTCAAAGTAATCCCACTCTCGTGCTTAATCAGCTTGATATTCAGAATAACATCAACTTCTCCCAGATCTTTCATATCAAAGCTCTTTGACAGAAAGGACTTAACTTCATTTATCACATTCATGTTTGTACCAAAGATAAGGATATCATCCACGTACAAACATAATATAACACCTTCGCCCCCACCATGGCGATAGTAGACGCACTTGTCAGCCTCATTAACGACAAAGCCAACAGAAGTTAATGTTCTGTCAAACTTCTCATGCCATTGCTTAGGTGCTTGCTTTAGGCCATATAAAGATTTTAACAACTTGCACACCTTTCTCTCTTCACCTTTTACCACAAACCCATCAGGCTGATCCATATAGATCTCCTCTTCCAACTCTCCATTGAGGAAAGATGTCTTAACGTCCATTTGATGAACGATAAGACCATAAGAGGCAGCCAGGGATAGTAGTACTCGAATGGTGGTCAGTCTAGCAACAGGTGAATAAGTGTCAAAGTAATCTTCACCTTCTCTCTGGGTGTAGCCTTTTGCTACAAGCCGAGCCTTATACTTTTCAATAGTACCATCAGGCCTTAGATTCTTCTTGAACACCCACTTGCAACCCACAGGCTTACAACCATGGGGTCGTTCTGATAGTTCCCAAGTTCCATTAGAAAGAATCGAGTCTATCTCATTATGAACAGCTTCTTTCCAATCATCTGCATCAGGAGATGCATATGCCTCTGCAATGGAAGTGGGAGTATAATCCACAAGGTACACAATGAAATCATCTCCAAAGGATTTTGCAACCCTCTGTCTCTTACTCCGTGTAGGAGCTTCATTGTCATCCTTCTCTAGGACTTCTTCCTCACGTGGTTGCTCAAAATTCTCACTAGATGCACTAGTTTCAGGAAGTATTTCAGAAGAAATTCTAGCAGTGCTATGCATATCTTTCATAGGAAACATATTCTCAAAGAATGTTGCATCACGAGATTCCATTATAGTATCAACATGCATATCAGGAACCTCAGATTTAACTACTAAAAATCTATAGCCTACACTCCGCGGAGCATATCCTAGAAAGATGCAATCCACTGTCTTTGGTCCAAGTTTGCGTTTCTTAGGAATCGGTATGTTGACCTTAGCCAAACACCCCCAAGTGCGCAAGTAAGAAAGTGATGGTTTTCTCCCAGCCCACTCCTCATAAGGGTTTTTATCTTTATTCTTGTTAGGAACTCTATTTAGGACATGACGCACTGTCAACAAGGCCTCCCCCCACCATGCCTTAGATAAACCAGCGGTGGCTAACATGGAATTCACCAAGTCAGTCAGCGTGCGGTTTTTCCTCTCGGCAACCCCGTTTGATTGAGGCGAGTAGGGAGGCGTCCTTTCATGAATAATGTCATGTTCCTCACAGAATTCATCGAAGATTTTGGGGAAATATTCACCACCATGATCCGACCTAAGACGTTTGATCTTTCTCTCTTGTTGATTTTCAACTTCGGCTTTGTAAATTTTAAAATAGTGTAAAGCTTCATCTTTTGTGCGCAACAAATAAACATAGCAGTATCTAGTCGCATCATCAATCAAAGTCATGAAATATCTCTTTTCACCTTTTGTCAACACACCATTCATCTCACAAATATCAGAATGTATGAGCTCCAGAGGTGCCAAGTTTCTCTCCTCGGCTGCCTTGTGAGGCTTTCGAGGTTGCTTTGATTGCACACAATTATGGCACTTGGAACCTTTGTCAATAGTGAAATTCGGAATTAAACTCATATTGGACAACTTGGACATCAAACCAAAATTAATGTGACATAAACGAGAATGCCAAACACTGGTATCATCATTAACACCGCCACAAATATGGTTTACGGACTTATTACAAATATCTGAAAGTGAAAAGCAGAACAACCCTCCGCACTCATATCCTTTACCAATAAATTGTCCATGTCTCGACACAATGACTTTATTAGACTCAAAAACAACCTTAAACCCATCTCTGCATAGAAGGGAGCCGCTAACGAGATTCTTGTTCATGGAAGGGACATGCTGCACGTTCTTCAGCTGCACGATCTTTCCCGAAGTGAACTTCAGATCCACCGTGCAAACACCATGAACAGAAGCATGTGACCCATTCCCCATTAGGACGGATGAATCCCGAGCGACCTGATAAGAAGTGAACATAGAGATGTCAGCACACACATGAATATTAGCACCCGTATCAATCCACCAACATGGTGATTGAAAAACCAAAAGAACAGTAAAAAGATTACCATACCCATCAGCATTGCTAGCAGTCACGACGTTGACAGTCTTCCCCTTTTTCCCTTTACGATCTGCACGTTCTGGGCAATCCTTGAAAAAGTGACCGAGCTCTCCACAGGTAAAGCAACCTAGCTCGGCTTTGTTAGGCTTCTTCTTCTTCTTGAAGGTTGTAGTCTTTTCAGGCTTGTTGAAGGAGGGCTTATAGTTCCCTTTGTTCTTGCCGAAGGTCCTCTTCTGCACCATGTTGGCGCTAGACTGACCCTCGCCTCCTTTCTCAGCAGTGTCCTTAGCCCGAGCCTTCTCCTCAACATCAAGAGACGCTATCAGGTTTTCAACCGATATCTCTTGTCTCTTATGCTTGAGAGTTGTGGCGAAATTCCTCCATGAAGAAGGCAACTTTGCAATGATGCACCCAGCCACAAACTTGTCAGGTAAGTTACACTTAAGGATTTCAAGCTCCTTGGCAAAGCACTGTATCTCATGAGCTTGTTCGACTACAGAACGATTGTTAACCATCCTGTAATCATGAAAGTTCTCCATGATGTACAGTTCACTGCTAGCATCTGTTACACCGAACTTAGCGTTCAGTGCCTCCCAGAGCTCTTTGCCATTTTTGAAGTGCATGTACACATCAAACAAATTGTTGTCAAGAACACTGAGAACGCATCCCACAAAGGCAAGATTGGTTTCCTTGAACTTGTTCTGATCTTGTTCAGATATAGTTCCTTCAGGTAAACCCTCACTAGACTCGAATACTTTCAGATTTTGCAGCCACATAGTGGTCTTATACTGCCACCTCTTAAAGTGAACACCGGTAAACTTTTCCGGCTTCATCGCATCGGCCAAGTGTCCCATGTTTATCTCGGAAAATTGCCTAAAATAAGGTTTTTGGATTGTTGGATAATTAGGCACAATTTCTGTGATTAATTTCAGAATATTAAACATGATAATACCAGCTACTAGCACATGTAACTCGAACATACTAGATGTACTAAACAACAAGATGAACGGAAACAGGCAGCAGCTAAACATGTACTCGCAGAACATGATTAATAACCAGACAGCAGCACGTCGCACATACCGTTCGATTGCAGTAATCGCAGCAGTAACCTTGGGGAAGATTGGTCGAAACAGACGGCGGCGAAGACGACGATAGGCAACACCGTCCGACTTGGATGGAAGACGAGCCGTGATGCAGAACTTGAGCAGTCGCGCAGGGCGCTTCCCAAAAACCTTATTCGCCCTCTTCCGTACAGGATCGCAAAGGCGAGTGGTTCCGGAGACCTGCTCTCCCGTCCTCCGGTCCATGCCGACAAGCGGGATGGAGTAGACTACGGTGGCGGCGCAAGCTGAGAGGTTGGCAAACGCTAGATTGGTTTTCGGTGTGTGCGTGGTGGAAGCCGCACTGGAGTTTATATAGCGAGATTCCCGCAACCCGCAACCCGCGGCGCGCGCGCGTTGGGGCTGGCGGGCGTGCGAGCGGCGGCGTCGTCGGAGGAGAAACGCGCGTGTAGTTCTCCTCTTCTCACTCACTTTACTAAGTGGTGAACCACTCCACCTTATAAGGTGGTGTAACTCTCGTCCAACTTTCCATGTAGGACTAAACTTTAGCTCTCACTCTACTCATATGTGAGCTGCCACCAAATTGGGCCAAATCACACATGGGCTTCCACACACATGAGCTTTGAGATTTAGGGAAAATCTGAAATTTATATGGACTTATTTATTCAGCCCATTATTTCTAACAGTATGAACCACCTAAAATAAAGAACCAACATCTATGCATCAACATGTAAACCTGTTGTGAAGCCACCAACCACGTGGATTGTACAAATCTAGTGCACATTCCCAAACATCTACACCTACCGCTAGTACATATTGGGCCTATTAAGGTCCCCGTCAGACATAGAAGGATTTTCTGTGTGTGGTATAAAATATCGCTGACATAAGCAAAAATTAGACTGTCTACCCGCAACACAGGCATACCCCTTCAATGGGACACCACACATGGCAAGTTTTTTGGCACTATAACTATTGCGTCGCATAGTACCAATTATATGAAAATTGTCTGCTTAATGTATTCATATCCCCATGATTTTGGATTTAAGGATCGGTTTCTTTCTAATTACGACATTTTGTAAAGTTTTCACCAATTCATTTTACGTGCCCCTTCACACATAGTGTCTCATAAATCGTAGTGTGTAGTGAGTTCTTGATGTCTTCACTTCATTAAAACCCCCAACTGTCCCCTATCTGGAAACTGTGTCTTCTTACCGCATCTCGTACCATAATGCCATGCGTTGCTTCCTTCTTGGCCACACCATCAGATCTGCGTTAGACACACACTTCGATATGGCTCGCACCAAGAAGACCACTCACAACTCTTGCGTCTGGTACTACTCGGCGGTGCAACATCGTCGTGTTGACCATGCATCTCCAGTGGTGGTGGAGGAGGAGCAAGCATATCCAGTTAGGGAGGAGGAGCAGCCTCTCCCGCCACCGGAGGACGACAGAGGCTCACCCCCTCGTACTATGGCTTGTCCTCCTTGGACAAGGAGTACGAGGATGCGGACGATAACCTGTACAGGATGGCAAAGCAGATCCAGGAGCATATGGTGGTGGAGCTGTACTACGAGTGTATGTGAGAACCAGCTGCCGACCAAGAAGAAGTAGGTCATATGCGTAGAGGCCTGTCCACATGTTCCTGTCTGCGCATTCTGCTGGGAGTTTCCTCTTGAAAGGTTCGGCGAGATCGCAGGGATTTGGAAAGCCGCCGCGGAAAGGTGCAAGGTATTAGAGGACGGGGCATTAGGGTCTTGGACTGGTGTGTAGTGAGTATTTATTAATTAATTAGCTAGCATGTACTGAGTAGTTATTAATAATTATGTAACGTGTCTTCCGTAAGAAGTAGCTAGAGCAACCATGTTTGATTGGATCCCTTTCTTCCTATATATGCCTAAATATCATGAACTAGTTCGTCGCTTATTTCCTAGGAAGACAGTTGTGTGGAGATGAAAAATACAATGACTATGGAAACATTAACATTAAAGGAAAGTGTGTGCGATAATTTCTGCAGATGACAATGGTGTGTGAAATCATGTTTGATAGGAATTTTTACGGACGACAATGGCAAGTAGGACCATGTCTGGAATGCACTATCGCAGACGGTTGAACATCGGAAAACCATTTGAAATATTATCCATCTTAGACGATTGTAGGTTGCTAAACCGTGTGGGAGTATATATATTGCCCATTAGGGCCTAGCGAGCGTAACACTACCAACTACATAGTATATATCTGGATCAGAAGTGAGATCACTCTAGTCGACAGACGCCTCACCTTTTAGGACCAGAATACACTAGTAGAAAATGGGCCTTCCGATCTGGAGTTTGAGTCCCGTCTGTATTTGGAGCATTAGTCCCGGTTCCAACGGCTAGAACGCTGCTCGGGCACATCCAGCTTTAGTCCAAGGTCAAACGTGACCTTTACTCCTGATTGGAGATACCAACCGGGACTAAAGGGATTGCAGCAGGCTATGGCCGGTGCGAGCCCGTTTAGTTTCGGTTGGTGTCCCCAACCGGGAGTAAAGGTATATCTTTAGTCCCTCTTGGAGATAATAACCAACACTAAAGTATTTCCTATATATCATCGTCCTCGCCCGAGCCATATTCCATTATAGCTTTCTCCTCTTTTCCTCCCGAGCTTGAGTTCATCCCTATTGTTTCCACGATTTGTCAAGATTTGGCGGCACCCCATCTTCCAAGGGTTCTAAAAGGTTAGCAACTTCATCCTTTCATCTGTTATTGCTAGTTTAGCTCATTTCAAGCTCTAAAAGTAGAGGGATTTGTGGGTTTTAGTTTGGGGGTAATTATGTGGGAGTTTATTTGATTTACATGCAATTGGAGCTCAAATTAATTTCATAGTTTTCATATGTGTAGATGTGGTTTACTTAGTAATTGATCAAAATGAGTGTGGAGTAGAAAGTTTTTATATCAGTGCATAGTGTTTCATTTTTGCAATAATAACATTTATAGCCATATAGTTATTTTGTTTTTCATTCCATGTGTTGTAAGTATGAGGCTTATGCATCGTGATTGCATTTAGGGTGTTGGGGCCTGGGACTAATTTTTGCATCATGGATGAATTTCTAAAGGGATATGAGACACTGGAGGTTGACATCCCTGCAGGTGAAGGGAAGATGCCACTGGGAAAAGTTACGCATGCTATAATTCTAAGAAAAAAAAGGAAAACATCATGTTTCTAGACTCGGAGCCAGGGCCACCGACTCCTCTGAGTAGCAATCCACCTCTATGTCCACCCCTCCTCGAGAGGGACGCTACCGCGACTCCATCTCGATCTCCGACACATCAACCAACCCCGCCCACTAAGTCCTAGGTGCAAAAGCGGAATACCACCGCTCCGTCGACTAGTACTACTCGGAAAAAAGCAGGCACAACAAAGAAATCCAAGGAGACTCCTGCCAAGTTAGCTTACAAAATGACTGATGAGGAATGCAAAACGATCATGGCTGCTGAAGTGAAATGCCATTTTGCACTGGTACAACCCCAACCAAAGGAGAAAATAGCTCCAAAAACTAGATAGCACTTTCTGGACATGTTTGAGCGACCATCGTCACACGTGGCTAATATGCCATCAGACCATGACCGCTGTATTAAGAAGTCAGATAATGAAATGCAGTGGAGCATAAGTAGTGCAAGCGGGAAAAAGTTCCCCAGCTCGGAGAACAGGAAATACAATTGATGCCCGCTCAACGTGTTTTTTGATAAGGACGTAGCATAAAATACAACAACATTGCTAGCTCACTTGGTATGACTGTTTTTCAATTGATTGGCGACCAAGATATCCCCAAGGCTGAGGTAGCATGGAAATTTCCTGCGGTTAGCCTCTGGTCAGACCTGAGCAGGTCCGACATCTACCAACACAAATGCAAATATTACATGTGTGGTACATGGAATTCTCAAAGGAAGGACGAATCATGCTCATGGTGGCAGTTAAAAAATAGCATTACTTCCGTGAAAACCAACTATGTATTATGCTTGAAGAATTTTTTCAGTTATACAATCAAGACGTCCTCAACAAATGTATCGTCAATTTGCTCTTCTCTGTAAGTGTTTTATATCTGTAATTAAATCTCTAGGCCAGCTCGTTCATTGCCTGCAATTATCCTCACTATATTATTTTGTATGCTATTATGCAGAATAAAGACTTTTTAATGCAAAAGAGGGGGAATCTATGACATTGGATTTAATTGACCCATATATCGTTAATTTTGTTACTGTACGAGACCACGGCAAGGACACATAGGCTAACTTGCTAAGGTTTTTAATGAAACAAAATTCTAGAACGGAAATACTATTTCCTTACAACTTCAAGTGAGTGTTACTGTCTTGTACACATTCTATTTTGCTTATTCGATAATAAGTGTAATTGATGAATTGTGCATGCCTACATATATAAACGTGCGCAGTTTTCACTGGATTTTGCTAATCATTCAAGTTAACGTTAAAAAATTTGATATCATGAACTCATTTGATAAATCCCCTAAGGACTACAACAATCTGGTTTTAATGCTCCGGTGGTAATTTTAATCATTATCACACTATATCGACCTCTTTCGTCCATTTTCTTATATCAACTAATTAATAATTTATTTATTTTCTTTGCTAGGCAGGTGTTGGAATCGGTTCATCAAGGAGGTTTTCGGTGAATGGAAACAAGAGCTGCGCGGATCCCGGTAAGTAATACTAGGTTCGTGCATCTTTTTAATTCTAGGTTCAATGTCATTATCATGCTTCATTATTATTTGATTGAATTTTATTCTCGTAAAGTGCTTGCGGCAGGAATAAGAGACTAATTTATGTGCATTCTACGTTTGCGAGTTTATTCACATGATGTCCAGTGAGCAGTGTAGTGATTTAAAACAACTTCAAGTACATAAATAATATTCACAATTTTATTTTATTACCACCAATTGTGTTGAGTTTCATTCATAATTTTTTGTAATGATTTGATATATATATACACAACTCATATATTCATATTTATATCCTTTAAAAATCAAAGAGATACGAGAGCAACTCCTACCAAAGGCCACCTACGAGCAATTCAAGAGAAATTGACGGGATTTTTGCTTACGAAGGTCATATCTCCATCTTGTTTATCTTGGTACGATCACTCCACTTGACAGACGCCTCACCTCTTTAGGACCACAATACATATATCTTTCCCCGGAAAACTCACCTAATCGGCTAGGTGGAATCAAGAGCTAGTTGTTGGAGGTAGTAAGCACAACAATACCGATGTACTCATCGGCGGCCTTTACGCCATGGACTCATGCTTATATGTAACATCCTGAAATTTTCAAAATTTTGGAATGTTAAATAAAATAAATTGTGAAATAAATATTATATGTTTTACTTTGACTTGGATGGATTTCTAGAGAATTTAAAACATTTTGTGGAATTTTTTAAACTTCTCTCAAACATTGGTTAAAAAAATTGAAGAGTGGATAAATATTACTATCCTAAAATTTCAGATCTTGGTTGAGGAAATTCTATACAATCCAATTTGTGTGTTGGATTCGAGTATCATTTAAAATATTTCTTCTGAACCATGTTGCATAATATAGATAGGGAATAATATGACTTTCTCGAATATAATAAACATGTTGGAAAATATTCCATTTCAGATTTATTGGTTGTTGCTGCACTTTGGATTTTAAACATATTTAAATCCATTTCCAAATAAAGATTAAAATCAAAGAGAAGAGAAAAATATGAAATTCTCAAAATATAGTTGGAAATGATTTAAATATAAAATATATGCTTTTATGGTACCCTGGAATCAATATAGGGAATTTATAGTGTCTACAAAGGATTTATGAAAAATAAAATTAATTTATACATTTGGACGAGATGAATAGTTCCTAAAGTCCTAATTATCTATTTCGATTTATTGGAGTTTATCTGGAATTTAGGATATAGATATGAAAAATCTAAACCTAAAATAGAAATAGAAAAAAATGGTAAAGGAAAAAAAGAAGGAAAAAATAGAGCCAGACCGAACCAGACCACAAGAAAGGCCTAGTTCAGCCCAACTCTCCTCCTGCTCCTTTTTCCCCCCTAAACTAATTTCTTTTGTTTGTTGGGCCGCACCTGCCTGGCCCAAGTAACCATCGACCACATCCGGTGGTCTTCTTATTCCTGAACAGGTTCAGAGTTCACATATTGAAACTGAATTACATCCATGAATGTATCTTGTCCTTCTAATTCCATAAATTTTAGGCATCTAAAGCCCACACCTTAAAAACGAAATTACTCCCCAATAACCCACGAATCCATTCCGAGCATTTAGTACACGACTATGAGCCCAAGTAGGATTCATATCGTGTGAATTCAGCTAATGAATCGGTATCCACTAATCAGCTTGTGCCATGTGTTCAAGACACTTCCCATTTTCTGTTTGCTTCGGATAGAATAACTCCGAACCTTCCAAATATCATAAATCTTGATATGTTCATGCGAATTTAGCAAACTTTATATCTATATGGAATCCTTAAGAAATATAGAACACAACTCCATCATTATTTTTCAGTTTATTCAGATTTCGAATGGCATATTTGAGTAATTTTTTCTATATCTTATTTTCAACACAATTCCTTTTGCAAAGTTGAACGCTATGATCATGACCATGTGAATAATTTATTGGCATTTACACTTAAAATCATCCTAATTCTAATTGGAAATTATGCAAATAAATTTGGGGTTTACCCATAATATATTTAGTGTTGTGTTACTGAATGCTATATGAAATAATTTGATTTTATTTGGAGCCTTATGCATCTTCGACATGATTTCATTTTGTTGTATTTGTCATTTTTGGAATCTTGTGCTTGTGTGTGTATGTTATATAGTATTATTTTATTTACGATAGATTTCATGAAGAGTGGCGACGAGGATATATATTATCGAGGATACATTATCAAGGTGAAATTATTCTGGAATTAATAGTGGATTTCTTCTATACAAAAAGGCAAGTTATACCATTCATCCTTCTTCACCTATGTTTTATACTTGCATGTTTTGTTTATCAAATATTAGTATGCATGTGTAGGTTTGTAGTGGTATTTTGGTACAAATATATTTGCAACCTCGCGCTTTGCAAAATTTTAGGTATGATCCTGAGTAGTTATAAACTTAGCCCCCCTACACAAATATTCCTTGAGACCTTAGGAAAAGTTATTATTTATTTTTCTGTGCTATGCCCATTGCTACAAAAGGGATTTTTGATTGGGGGTTCAAAGAAAGAAATATTCTAAGTATATGAGCTCGGGTTAAGAGCGTATATTTTTCACAAGTGTCTTTCAAAAGTAAAAATATTTTATCTGAGAGGAATGATACAACGGGAGTATCTAAAGGAAGCTGCATCGTAGCCATGACCATGGAGAAGGACAAGTTGAGAAATTCAAGACCGGAGCCGTTGAAGGATCTCCTCTTTTCTTATTTCGAGCTATGTTGTTTTGATCTATAAACTGTCGGGTAAATCTTGTGTAGTGCCGACAGTCCATCAGGTAAATCTTGTGTAGTATTAACGGAAGATCCATTTGTTTGACTGCTATTCATCGGGTAAATCTTGTGTAGTGCCAATGGACCGTCAGGTAAATCTTGTGTAGTACCGACGACAGGTCCAATTCTTTGACCGGTAAACCACCAGGTAAAGCGTGTGTAGTACTGGTGGTATGAACAATTCTTTTACCGCTATTCCATCAGGTAAATCTTGTGTAGTACCGATGGCCCGTCTGGTAAATCTTCTGTAGTGCTGACGGGAGATTTAAATGGAAAGTCAATATTTTTGACCGTCGGGTAAATGTTGTGTAATACCGACGGGTTGGAGTAAATCTTATGAAACATGGATAACATGTATATTGAGTTATAAGTGGAAGTCTTCCACCAACCTTATGCTATTCAATTTACCAAATGATTTTCAAAGTAGGATTAAGAAAGTTTTATAAAATTGACTTTATGCTAATAAACATATGGACTCCACATATAGCCTTTATGCATGTAGAAATAGGCTTAATACAATAGGTTGTGTAACTTGCCAATACACATTCAATGTATTAACCAATTTTGTTGGCTGCAACGTGTCAAGTTGCAGGGTGTTCCGACGACGAGTGGGGACGACTAGGATTATCGATTTTGTTTGCGCTGTAAAGTGAGCTAACCACTATATGTTGTGCAACTTGTATTATGTAAACTCTAGATCTACTGATGAGTAATAAAATGACATATGCTATATATTGGTATTCATTTGTTAAGGGATAACACTGTGAACATAGAGACTTTGAATCCTATCGGGTTCGGGTCGCTACATTATCCATACGATCGAATGCCGGAGTTGCTGCTGATGCTGCCAGTCAAACTAGTTTGTCCTCGTCCTAAACGGTGGCCAATGGCAGCCGTGGTCGCCCTCCAAAAGGTATATGTTGTTATCATGTTTGCTAAATTTTTATTTATAGTATGGACCTACGAGCACTTAACAAGGCCGAATGTGTTTGATTATGCTTAGTCCATGTGTGTTTTTATTTTTATAGCCATTATCTTGAGTGTGCTCGACGCGGTTGATGATTTTACTCCAATATTTTAATGCGTTCGATTGGATATATGGTTTTGATCCAATATGTTAATGCGTTCGATTATCTACATGCTAGGTATACTTATCTGTCTATGGAAAGATTGGATATGTATGGAGTGAATGTATATATTTTTTAGATATATGTAACTTTGTATGGACCGGATCTATGTGTTAGACAATGTCTACTTGTGAACAGATCTGTGCAATGAATTAGAATAATTTGCATCGTTTATTTTCTTATGATATTTCTTTGTCACAACTTCAAATGCTTGTTTATGTTCTACAAGTTGATTGGTTGTCCATGGTTACATCTTGACAATACTAATTTTTGTATAATAGGGATATTATTTTGGTGACAATGCATAGGAAGGTCTCGTGAGTTCCTCTCCCATGTGTTGCATATAAGTTGTCTTACTCTTCTGCTTCCTGGTGTTGAGTATAAGAGCAATTTACCAAGAGAATTAACCATAATAAACAGTAGATAAAAATGAATTAAATAATAAAAATTCAACTAATCATGTGATTTTAGTGGATAAAGATTAAAACAAACATCTAAGAGGACTTCAAGACATAGAACTTGAGATAATATATGAACAAGGTCTAGACCTATAACAAGCCATAGGGAATGACATATTATCTGAACAAGATAAATAAGGTGGAGAAAGATGGTATACAACACAACAGAGGAACTGTCCATGCTGACGTTGGTGTTGATGTTGCTGTTGGCACTATCTTCAGCCATGCCGTTGTGGAAGACACTACTACAAATTTGCCTATCAGTGACACACCGCTTTTGCTATCCGTTGCGCATGGGACGTGTGCCACTGTCATCACGCCACTGATATTTTTTACCAGTGGCGCATGCCGACATCTGCCATGGATATTTTATTTATCCGTGGCGCAGCTTTAGCACGTGCGCCACAGGTCATTTACCTATGTCACACCACCCTATCCACGTGCCACTAGATATCAATCCATGGCTAAGCATTTTCCTACTAGTGAGAGGTTGTTGATGTCGGGGAAAAATCGTCGTTGGGGAAGACGTCGGTGCTACCGCTATCTGTGATGAAGCCAGTAGTCATCCCCAAAAACCTTATCGCCGTTCTCCTGTACAAAACTCGAAGCAGCGGGGTCTTGGGGGCCTACTGTCCTGGTTCGCGGTGCACGCCACAAGACTGGATAGGGAAGATCCCGTAGGTAGCGCAATGCTCTGGAACTAGAGGCGCAGTGGTGTGTGTTCAGTGCGCAATGCTCTGAAACTGGAGGCGCAAAGGTGCGTGTTCAGCAGAGAGGAGTGACCTCTCTTATATAGGCACTAGTAGAGGAGGTGAACAGGCTGCGCGAGGAGATGAATCGAACATGCATCGACTGCAGCCGAACTACCACTCAGTTTATAATCATTTCCCACTAACTTCATATTTAAACTCCACTAGTGCAGACTGTATGTATTCCGTTCATGCGTGACAAACATAAAGTCGTCTTGGTGAAATTCCTGCACCCCCCACACACACACACGTCGTGGCGATGCATGTTGTGGTGAGGCTAGGCGGGCGGCGGAGGAGGAGGAGCGCGCGTGTATGTCTCTGTCTTTCTCATCCTTTTATCAAGTGGTGGAAGATCCCCCTTATAAGGTGGTGAAACTTTACATCAACTAGCAATGTAGGACTAAACATTTGTCCCACCTCTTGCCATGCATGAATGGGTCACATGGGTTTCTAGGATTGTCAGGAATTATTGAAGTGGAAATATGGGCTGGACCAATTAGGCAAAGATTCCAGCAATCCCCACCATATCCTAGAGGCACATGAAGGTTTCCTTTGGTTCCAAAACATTGTGTATATACCGGTACTATAGCGGAGACAGTTAAGTTAAACTTCCACCTAGAACTTTATGATACAGTAGGCTACAACTTGTATAGTGGACTATGCCTTGAACTGCAAGTTTGATGCGAACCTAGCTTCACACAAAGTCTTGACCGATACTAAGCTACCGTGGGACTTCCATGCGGGTGTAGCTCATGCGACATACTCCATGGCCTTTCATGAGTTAATTAAAGAGCACCCTACTCTCATAGACTGCGGCATTTAACAGTCAGACTCATATATGTGTGTTCTTCAAACGATGTTCTGCTAGAGAACATCACAGCTTAAGGTAAGCCAGTTAGAACATATTATTATAATAAATCAACATGTCGTGTAGAATAGAAAAGTATTGCATCTTCATAGAGTGGTGTTTATTAAAGTAGGTATACTTTCCTCTTAGTTAACCAACAACTTGTCTTCCAATTCTAATTCATGGGATCTCCGATCACATAGAGTGGTTTACCATTGTGGAAAACTCATATTGTGGGTTTCATACCCATCTCCTTCGATGCATTTTCTATCACGTTGCGTGATAGACCCTTTGTGAAGGGATCTGCCAGGTTCTTAGATGTTTGGATATAATTCAATGCAATAACTCTAGAGTTTCTCATTTTTCTGATAGATTTCAATCTCCTCTTCACATATCTTGAGGACTTTATGTTATCCTTAGAACTGCCCACATTAATAATCATAGTTTGATTATCATAGTTCATTGGGATTGCGGGTATAGTTTCTTCAACCAAAGGTTCCATCAAGAGTTCACGAAGCCAGGCTGCTTCAACAGTTCCAGTGTCTAATGTTGTGAGTTATGCTTACATAGTTGATCTCATTAAGATGGTTTGCTTGCAAGACTTTCAAGAAACAGCGCCACCACCAAGTGAAAATACATATCCACTTGTGGCCTTTATCTCATCAACATCAGATATCTAGTTTGAATCACTATAACCTTCCAATACCCTCGGGTACCCATTACAGTGAATATCATAGCTCGTAGTGCCTTTTTGATAGCGCATAACTGCCTCAAGGGATTGCCAATGATCATTTATAGGATTTGAAACAAATCGACTGAGTTTGCTCACAACAAAAGCGATGTCATGCCTCGTAGCGGTAGCTAAATACATAAGCGACCCTATAATTTGAGACTATGTCAGTTGATCTTGAATGGTTCCGCAGTAGAAAACAAAAAATTCCTATGTTGGAACCTCCTAAACTGCCCAAGATCTATCTATGTAGTAATGCGGTAACGGCCGAGTGATGACCCACAAGTATAGGGGTGTATCGTAGTATTTTCGATAAGTAAGAGTGTCGAACCCAACGAGGAGCAGAAGGTGCTGGCTAGTGGTATGGATCAGGAATTCTCTGCAATTACTTAGCAAACGGATTTTTAGGGGTTTTTGATAATGCAAGTAAATAAAGTACGAGTAAATAAAAGACAGTAAGAATAAATGCAGAAAGTAGCCCAATCCTTTATTCAGCAAAGGATAAGCCGGTTGTATTACTTAAGATGACCAAACATTCTCGAGGACACACGGGAATTCTGTCAAGTGCTTTCGCTTCATATAGTTGATCAATCTTCTTTAGTTTGCTAAGTGTTGTATGGGTGAACCTGTGCTAATGTACCGACCTTCCTAGGACTAATACATACTTGTGATTATACCCCTTGCAAACATCCGTAAGTACAAGAAAGTAATTAAGTTAGAAACCTAACCACAACTTTAAACTCTAAGACCGTGACGTCCCTCGTGCAATGGTTTTCTAACGGGGGTTCATGTTTTTGTCACTCCGGCAACCCCTATGATTAGTAGCCAAATACACAATGCATTCCCCTAGGCCCATATAGGTGAAGTGTCATGTAGTCGACGTTCACATGACACCACTAGAAGAAGTACACCACAACTTAAATATCAAACTATTAAATCTTTCTCAACACAATTCCACTACTAACAACATGACTTCTCCCATGTCCTCAAGAACAAAACGAAATACTCACAAGACATCATATGGATCATGATCAGAGATGGAATAATGATGTGTAACAATCTGAACATAAACTATAATTCAATGGTTCAATCAATAGCATCAACTACAAAGAGTAATCAACACCGGGAAAGTTTCCCCTAAGAACTATGCAAGATTCAACTCAATTGTTACAGCAATATGGAGATGGTGATGATGGTGCTGATGATACTGATGGTGATGATGGTGGCGGTGATGCTGATCCCGATGAAGTCCAGCTTGATGGTGGTGTTGATGGCGACGATCTCCCCTCTCCGGGAAGGAATTCCCCCGGTAGAAATCTGTCTACCGGAGAGATCTTTCTCTCTCGGTGTTTTCCACCCCGTAGAGGCGGCGGAATCTTTCTTTGGTTGCTCCCCTAGGTATTAGGGTTCCGTGGAGATAATATACGCCAGAGGGGAGAGCTGGAGGTGGGCCAGGGCGGCCACACCACCTGGTGGCGCGGCCTAGGGTGGCCCGCGCCAGGGGGTGGTGTGGGCCTCCTGTGGCCCATCTCCACTCCTCCTTCTGGTAGTCTTCGTCTTCTGGAAAAATAGGATTTTCCATATATTTTCCCAGATTTTCTGATCTTCGCGAATTTTGCCTCCAAACAGCACCTTTTCCATCAGAATCCTGACTGCAGCGGTCCATGCTCCAAAAGTCATCAACCATGCAAAAACAGATGAAATAACATAATTATCATCTCTTAATATGAAATATATCAATGAATAGCAGTAAATTATGATATAGAATAGTGATGCAAAATGGACGTATCAACTCCCCCCAAGCTTAGACTTCGCTTGTCCCTGAGCGAAACTGAGCTCAATAGACATGGCCTCAGGTTTATGGAGTGAAGAGTCGATAAAAAGAATACGGACAAGAAGCATCACATTCATCAATACATAAGTCATAATAGAAGACAACTCGCTATTATATAACTTAACTTGCAATAAGTAAAGGAAACACAATAAAGATACATAAAGTAAATCATAATTGGTAATGGCAAACTTAGCTCTTGGTCGAAGAATAGTTGACAATTTGCTGGAGTTCACAAATAACTGATTTTCAATGATAGCTTTCAAAGTAGTAATCACCAAGATAAGAGTAATATGCAAAACAAGGAACATAAAAAACATGATTGAATAAATCATCATATGAATGAATGAAACACAACAACTCAAACTACTTGTTGAGGTAGAGGGGAATAGGTTTACTGACTCAACTAAAAGGTAAAAGAAAGGTCCTTTGCAGAGGAAGCAGGGATTTCAAGTTTCATAAAGAGATCCCAAAAATTATGGTACTTATTAGCTTTCAGCTCTCATTGCCCCTATCATAGGCATCTTTAGGTGATTAAGGTTAAAGTGATCAAATACGAAGATATGCTTGACAAGTTGTAAATTGAGAATCTCATGTCCCTTGAATACGAAGGCCGCTCCTCATGCTACTCAAGTTTAGTCACCGGTAAGTTCTTGTCATAGTAAGCACATGTGTATCATGGAGAACCGCCAACGGGGTACCCCTTGCCCGATGATACGGAAGAATCCCCATATCAAAATGACAAGGCAAGCAGACAACGAGCATCTCAGCAATCTTCTTATTTACCATGGGAATATGGTGCTTTTTTTCTCTTTCCTATTTTCTCATCTCTTTTTTTCCTCCTTTTCTCAATCTCTATCTCTTTTTTTATAAGAAGAATGCTTCATAAATGCTCATTATGGTTACGCTGCAGGTTTCCACCATGATAACATGGATTAGACCGGCGGCCCAGGCGTTTCTCTAACACACATGCATAACTCCATGGACTTACAAGCTCCCCTTTCATTTCACACCGACGACATCCATAGACAAAAGAGCATGATATCAACTAGGTACAAAGTACCAGTGCAATGTTGAAAGCGTTCCCCATGACAGCATGGTTCTGCTAATTCACAACTTACAAAGCGCAAGCATATACGCAACATAGATGGGCACAATGGTTCAAGTTTATTAAATACAAGAAAGTAAAGTGTGCCATCAAGTTCGTGAGAGCTTTAATCACTAATTTTCACATAACAAGTTTAATTTGGAAGGTAGATAAAAACAAGAATTTACTTGGAATAGCAATAGTGCTAATATGTAGGTATGGTGGACACAAATCGCATAGGTTTTGGTTTAAGGAATGGATGCACGAGAAGAATTCCCTTTTAGTACAGGTTTTTGGCTAGTGATACATTGCAAATGTATCTATAATTTTTGATGTTCCATGCTTGGTTTTATCTACTTTCTTATGTTTTGTCCACACTTTGGAGTACTTTTCATATGATTTCTTGGACTAACCTATTAACAAGAGCCATAGTGCCAGCTGCCTGTTTTCTGCTGTTTTTGGTTCTAGGAAAGTCGGAAAATGAATATTCTCGGAATTGGACGGGACAAAAGCCAAAGTTATTATTTTACCGGGGGACACCTGGAGCCAGAATACGAGACAGAGAAGGGCCAGAGGGTGGCCACACCACCTGGCCGCACGGCCAGGCCCGACCCGCGCCAGGGGGTGGTGTGGCCAGCCCAGGCACCCCCTCGGCCTCTCCTTCCGGCTATATATTGCCTCTGATAGGGAAACCCTAAGTACCCCAATCAAAAATCCACGAAAGAGTCTGTAGCCGCCGTCATCTCCATCCCTAGATCGGGAGGGATCTGAAGCTCTTCCCAGCACCCTGCCGGAGAGGGGAATTCACCCTGGAGGCCTTCTTCATCATCATGCAAGCCTCTGATGTGATGCGTGAGTAGTTCATCTCTGGACTACGGGTCCATGTAGTAGCTAGATGGCTGGTTCTCCTCCTTTGTGCTTTCATGTTTAGATCTTGTGAGTTCCGTTTATGATCGACATCATCTATTTGTAATTCTGCATGTTGTGTTTGTAAGGATCAGATGGATATTGAGATGCTATTTCAGATTGATTATTGATTCTATCATGTCTTTGTTATTTGTTATCTTGCATGCTTTCTGTTGTTAGTAGCTATCTTGGCCAAGTAGATGCTAGCAACTCTAAGAGTTAGTATTTATGCTTGATACATTGCAAATGTATCTATAATTTTTGATGTTCCATGCTTGGTTTTATCTACTTTCTTGTGTTTTGTTCCAACTTGGGAGTACTTTTCATATTATTTCTTGGACTAACCTATTAACAAGATGCCACAGTGCTAGTTGCCTGTTTTCTGCTGTTTTTGGTTCCAGAAAATTCAGAATATGAATATTCTTGGAATTGGACGGGACAAAAGCCAAAGTCGATATTTTACCGCAAGACTCACGGAGCCAGAAGGAGAGTCGGAGAGGGGCCACAGGGTGGCCACACCCCCTTGGCGCGGGCAACCCTAGTCTGTGCCAGGGCATGGTGTGGTCCCCCTGGACGGCCACCGACCTTGCCTCCTTCGCCTATATATTCCTCCCGAGGTAAAAACCCTAAATCGTCAATCAGAAATCCACGAAAAGTTCCGCAACGCCGTCGCCACCGAAGGGGAGATTTGGGGGACAGAAAGTCTCTGTTTCGGCACCCTGCTGGGATGGGGAAGTGCCCCCGGAGCCATCTCCATCGATCTCCACCACCATCTCCATCACCATTGCTGATTCTCATGATGAGGAGGGAGTAGTTCTCTCTCGAGGCTAAGGGTTCTACCAGTAGCTATGTGTTCATCTCTCTCTCTATGCATGATCTTATTGAGAGCATGAGCTTGTAATCTATAGATCTACCTTGCTACTCAAGTGCTTTAATAGATCTCTGCTCTCCCCATTAGAGAGCTTTATAGTATTTATATTGAGTTAGGACATGAATTGTTTGAAGAGAAAATTGAAAAACCTATGGAACTTTATTTGCATGCTAATAGCAATGTTGTTAGTATGAATTCTTTGGACACCATTATTGCTAATGCTATGGAAAAGTCTAAGCTTGGGGAAGCTAGTTTTTATGAAAATGATCTTTTTAGTTCCCCAGCTTTGGAAGATAGCTATTCTATTGCTTATGATGATACCAAACCTCCAATATATGATGATTACAATGATGAATATGATATTTTCAGTCCACCAACTATTGAGGAGAAAATTAATGATTAGAATATGCCTCCAATCATTGATGATTATGGTGATGAGAATAATAATGATAGCTATTTTGTTGAATTTGCTCCCACCACAATTAATAAGAATGACTTTGTTTATGTGGAGAGTATTAATTCTTTTATGCATGTGGCTCACGATAAGAATGTTTTATGTGATAGTTATATTGTTAATTCTATTCATGATGCTACTGAAAGTTATTATGAGAGAGGGAAACATGGTTTTATGTGTCTCAACAATATTAAGTTTCCCCTCTTTATGTTGAAAATTTTGAAGTTGCACTTGTTTTTCTTTCCTATGCTTGTTGCTTTGTGCTTTCATAACTTGTTTCTTTACAAGATTATTTTTCATAGGAAGTGGGTTAGACTTAAATGTGCTTTGAATTTGCTTTTTGATGCTCTCTTTTACTTCAACTCATATTTCTTATGTGAGCATCTTCTCAAACTATCATGCCTAACTTAAAAGTGTTAAAGAAATGTACTTATTGGGAGATAACCCAAAAGTTTTAGATGAGTCTTGGAAGTTATTACTTCAGTAATAATCGCTCCTTATCCTTTTTATTTGCTTTTTGTGCCAAGAGTAACCTCTCATGAGAGAGAAGTAATGACTAGGAAAGTTGCTGTTCCGAAACAGATTTCTGTGCTTCACCGTAAAAATTCGTGTAAAATATCTGTACGTCCGTTTGAGGCGTGATTTTTTGTGCTTCTGACCCAGGTTGTTACCTAACTTTCGTTAGTTTAAAACTTTTTTATTTGAGCAACAGAAGGTCTTACAAAAAATTCGTATTTACCTGCTGGTCTGTTTTGACAGATTTTTGCCATTTTCTGCATTTGCTTCTTGTTGGTTCCTTTTTGAGTTCTTTTGGGGAATTGAGCTTTTTGAGGGAAGTGCTTCAGTATCTAGTGTTCTAATGGAAGTTTATTTGGTGTTATAACTGAACCTTAAGACTTATTTATCTTGAGTGCACTAATGTTGCTAATAAAGATTGTGTGAAGTTTTGTATGAAGGAAAAAATTTCAGGTGTATGGAAGGAATGAGTAATGAGATGAAGGGTGGACTAAAGCTCAAGGTTGGGGATGCCACTCGTGTCACCCCAAGAAATATCCAAGAAGTACAAGCGTCAAAGCTTGGGGATGCCCAAGGCATCCCCTTCTTCATCAATAAAATTTCCAGGTTTCTTCCAAACACTTCATTTTTATTGTTTCATGCACAGTTGTGTTATTCTTGGAGCGTCTTCGTTTTTGTTTTGGTTTTTAATTTTCTTTGTTTGCTTAGTTTGCTGAATAAATTGGTTGGACCCCCTCTTTCATACATTGGTTTTCAAATAGTTTGGTTTGGTTTGGAAAAGAGTAGGAAAAGTTCATGCTTAAGTGGTAAAAGAGAGCTTGTTTTTGACTGTGGCCTATGCTTTGTCATGCCATGCTTGATATTGTTTTGGCTTTAGGCTTAGTATTCTTTGCTGTAGGATGACATGTTATAAACAATTGAGATTGCTTAATGTGCCTTGGAAGAATCATGTGTTGTTTTAGCATATTAAAGCATAGTATAGTGGTATTCTCCTTTGATGCTTTATTTGGGTTGACTTGGCACATGCTCACACCATGTTATGACTATCCCAAGTCACCATAGCCTTTATGATCCTTTAGTTTTGAACTTGTAGTATCACTCTATGCTTTGATCAATGATGTTTTGTCGCTCTGCATGATTATGGCCATTATTGCTCTCTTAGTTGGTCGCTTCCAGTATTTTGCTAGCCTCCATAACCAAGTATGAGTTCCACTCATGCATCCAACTCCTAAAACCAAGTTATTCCAAAGAGTCCACCATACCTACCTACTAGCTTATGCTATTCCAAGTATATTCATGTTTTTATCTACCTTCCGAATTAAACTTGTTATGAGAAAACTAGTGATTAAAGCTCTCACGAACTTGATGGCACACTTTACTTTTCTTGCCCTTAATAAACTTGAACCATTATGTCGTCTATGTTGTATGTGCTTGCGCTTATTTGTTGGGGATTAGCAGAACCATGCTGTCATGGGGAACGCTTTCAACATTGCACTTGTACTTTGTACCTAGTTGATATCATGCTATTTTGTCTATGGATGTCGTCGGTGTGAAATGAAAGGGGAGCTTGTAAGTCCATGGAGTTATGTATACGTGTTAGAGAAATGCCTGGGCCACTGGTCTAATCCATGCTGTCATGGTGGAAACCTGCAGCGTAACCATAATGAGCTGTCTATGAAGCATTCTTCTTATAAAAAAAGAGTCAGATATTGAGAAAAAAAAGAGAAAAAGAAAAGAGAAAAAAGGAGATATATGAAAAGAGGAAAGAGAGAAAAAGCACCATATTCGCATGGTAAATAAGAAGATTGCTGAGATGCTCGTTGTCTGCTTGCCTTGTCATTTTGATATGGGGATTCTTCTGTATCATTGGGCAAGGGGTACCCCGTTGGCGGTTCTCTATGATACACATGTACTTACGATGGCAAGAACTTACCGATGACTAAACTTGAGTAGCACGAGGAGTGGCCCTCGTATCCAAGGGACATGAGATTTCTAACTTATACTTCGTCAAGCATGTACACCATAGTTTGTTCACTTTAACCTTATTCACTTCAAGATGCTTATGATAGGGGCAATGAGAGCTGAAAGCTATAAGTACCATAATTTTTGGAAGCTCTTTATGAAACTTGAATCTCTGCTTCCTTTTATGAAGGCATTTCTTCCACCATTATATTGAGTCTCCACCTTCTACCTTTATGCACCTACTTTGAGAGCATAGTGGCCATTCTTAGTTCTATGTGCATTGTCCCAAGACTAGTTGATTGATGCATATCTTGATATTGCTTGTTTTAAACTATTTGTATCTAGTCACTCTTATGAACTTTGAAGGTGTCCTATGCATTTATATTTGCTACTCTATGAGGGACAAGCTGAATGCTATTATGCTAGGTTTTCTTTATGTGAAACAAACAAACGTCTTGCAAAGCATTGTTATTCATGAATCTTTTGTTTGTGCCTTTTCATGTTGCAACATAGTTTCTTTGTCTTATTGCTAGAACTTTGTCTTTCATGTTATGATTGAAGTACTATGATCCCAGCTTTGAATGTTTTACAAGTACTTTGATCAAGTTTATGATGGTGCATGTCACCTCAAAAATTATTCTTTCTTTTTATCACTTACCTACTCGAGGACGAGCAGGTGTTAAGCTTGGGGATGTTGATACATTGCAAATGTATCTATAATTTTTGATGTTCCATGCTTGGTTTTATCTACTTTCTTGTGTTTTGTTCCAACTTTGGAGTACTTTTCATATGATTTCTTGGACTAACCTATTAACAAGGTGCCAAAGTGCCAGTTGCTTGTTTTCTGTTGTTTTTGGTTCCAGGAAAGTCAGAAAATGAATATTCTCCGAATTGGACGGGACAAAAGCCAAAGTCAATATTTTACCGGAAGACTCACGGAGCCAGAAGGAGAGTCGAAGAGGGGCCACAGGGTGGCCACACCCCCTTTGGCGCGGGCAACCGTAGGCCACGCCAGGGCATGGTGTGGCCCCCCTGGCCAGCCACCGACCTTGCCTCATTCGCCTATATATTCCTCCCGAGGCAAAAACCCTAAATCATCAATCAGAAATCCACGAAAAGTTCCGCAGCACCGCCGCCACCGAAGGGGAGATTCGAGGGACGGAAAGTCTCTGTTCCGACACCCTGCCGGGACGGGGAAGTGCCCCCGGAGCCATCTCCATCGATCTCCACCACCATCTCCATCACCATTGCTGATTCCCATGATGAGGAGGGAGTAGTTCTCTCTCGAGGCTAAGGGTTCTACCGGTAGCTATGTGTTCATCTCTCTCTCCATGCATGATATTATTGAGATCATGAGCTTGTAATCTATAGATCTACCTTGCTACTCAAGTGCTTTAATAGATCTCTGCTCTCCCCATGTGTGTGAAGTTGACAGTGTGCACACCATGGTGGCACTTAGGCTAGAGATTTCAAATACTTGTTATGAGTTATATTTGGAGTTGGATGTCTTTATGAAATTGTGGTGTTTGTTGGATCCATCTAGCGCTCAAGGTGACAGTGTGGGGTTATCTAGATGGGTAAAGCGAACTTTGAGGAGTGTTGTTATATCCCTACCATGGATTAGAGTGTCCAACCGGAGAGTAGTTCGGCGTAGTATCATAAAGAATAATATATTTATATGAGAGTGTTCACTAGTGAAATTATGATCCCTGGGCCTTGTTTCTAAGCACTGAAACACCGTTTGCTATTAGATCTATTACATGTTTGCTTGCTTCTATATTTATTTCAGTTTGCCTTTAGTCTTTTCCCACGTCAACCACACGCCAGCAAGCTAGTTTCTAGCACCGTTACCACTTATAATTATCTATACCACTTGTATTTCACTATCTCTTCGCCAAACTAGTGCACCTATACACCTGACAAGTGTATTGGGTGTGTTGGGGACACAAGAGACTTCTTATATCTTGATTGCAGGGTTGCTTGAGAGGGGATACCTTTGACCACTTCCTCCCTGAGTTCGATAAACTTTGGGTGATCCACTTAAGGGAAAACTTGCTGCTTTCTACAAACCTCTGCACTTGGAGGCCCAACAACTGTCTACAAGAATAGAAGTGTGTAGACATCAATGCTCGATAGTGGGTTCATGCCTCTAGTAATCTAGGGAAGTGACAGAAATCTCTAAGGTACTAGATGTGCTGTTGCTACTAGGGATAAAACAACAATCCTTTGTTCATAGAACAATTGTATTGTTTACATTACACGCAATTCGTAATGCAATTATCTGTTGCTTGCAACTTAATATTGGAGGGGGTTCGGATGATAACCTGAAGGTGGATTATTAGTCATAGATGAAGTTGGATGGCGGTCTATGTATAATGTTGTAATGCCCAATCAAGTCTCAAAGGAGTCAAGGTGATTAGTATATGCTTGTATGCTTTCTCGATGTTTGTCAATTGCCCCGTGATACGTCCATTTTGCATCACTATTCTATGTCTTAATTCACTATTATTCATTGATATATTTCGTATTGAGAGGTGATACTTATGTTATTTCATCTGTTTTTGCATGGTTGATGACTTTTGGAGCATGGACCACTGCAGTCAGGATTCTGATGGAAAAGATGCTGTTTGGGGGCAAAATTCGCGAAGATCAAAAAATCCAGGAAAATATACAGAAAATCCTATTTTTCCAGAAGGCTAAGGATGCCAGAAGACGGAGTGGAGATGGGCCACAGGGGGCCCACACCACCCCCTGGTGCGGGCAGCCCTAGGCCACGCCAGCAGGTGGTGTGGCTGCCCTGGCCCACCTCGGGCTCTCTCCTCTGGCGTATATCATCCTCCCGAAACCCTAAGACTCAGGGAGCGACCATAGAAAGATACCGCCGCCTCTGCGGGGCAGAAAACACCGAGAGAGAAAAATCTCTCCGGCAGACAGATTTCTGCCGGGGGAATTCCTTCCTGGAGAGGGGAGATCGTTGCCATCAACACCACCATCAAGATGGACTTCATCGGGATCATCATCATCATCGTCACCACCATCATCATCATCAACACCCTCGTCACCATCTCCATATTGCTGTAACAATTGCGTTGAATCTTGCATAGTTCATAGGGGAAACTTTCTCGGTGTTGATTACTCTTTGTAGTTTATGCTATTGAGTGAACCATTGAATTATTGTTTATGTTCAGATTGTTATACATCATTATTCCATCTCTGAACATGATCCATATGATGTCTTGTGAGTAGTTCGTTTTGGTCTTGAGGACATGGGAGAAGTCTTGTTGTTAGTAGTGGAGTTGCGTTGAGAAAGATTCAATAGATTGTTATTTAAGTTGTGGTGTACTTCTTCTAGTGGTGTCATGTGAACGTCGACTACATGACACTTCACCTATATGGGCCTAGGGGAATGCATTGTGTATTTGGATACTAATCGTAGGGGTTGCCGGAGTGACAGAAACCTGAACCCCCGTTAGGAAACCATTGCACAAGGGACGTAAGGGTCTTAGAGTTTAAAGCTGTGGTTAGGTCTCTACCTTAATTACTTTCTTGTACTTATGGATGTTTGCAAGGGGTATAATCACAAGTATGTATTAGTCTTGTATGGGGCGGTACATTAGCACAGGTTCACCCACACAACACTTAGCAAGCTAGAGAAGATTAATCAATTATATGAAGCGAAAGCACTTGACAGTCTTCCCATGTGTCCTCGAGAACGTTTGGTCATCTTAAGTAATACAATCGTCTTGTCCTTTGCTGCATAAAGGATTGGGCCACTTGCTGCATTTATTCCTATTGTCTTTTATTTGCTCGTACTTTGTTTACTTGCTTTATCAAAACCCCCTAAAAATCCGTTTGCTAAGTATTTGCAGAGAATTCCTGATCCATACCACTAGCCAGCACCTTCTGCTCCTCGTTGGGTTCGACACTCTTACTTATCGAAAATACTGCGATACACCCCCTATACTTGTGGGTCATCAAGACTATTTTCTGGCGCCATTGCCGAGGAGTGAAGCGCTATTGGAGAGTGGAATTGGTAAAGGAAACTTCTACTGTGAGTATTGTTTACTTCTGTTAGTTGCTTTATTTTCGTTATGGATAATTCGCTGAGTTTCTTATTTGGTAATGCTACTACCACTGCTAAGGTAGTAGATAAGCCACCACCTGCTGAGAATGATGTTTTTAAAATACCTACAAGAATTATTGGTCGTGTTATGGATAACTACTATGTTGGGGATGGAACTGTCCATCCCGGTGATCATTTACTCTTTATACACGAATTATGCGGGTTGTTCAAGTGTGCAGGTATCACTACAGATCAAGTTAACAAGAAGTTATTCTCATTATCACTAAAAGGAAGAGCTAAGGACTGGTATAAGCTGCTGAAGAATGGTCAAGCTTTGGAATGGGAGGAAATAGTGCCTCTCTTTTATTCAAAGTTTTATCCTCCTAGTGAGATTCATAAAGATCGGAATCAAATATACAACTTTTGGCCTCTTGATGGAGAGAGTACAGCTCAAGCTTGGGGGAGATTGAAGTTACTAATGCTCAAATGTCCCATTCATGAGCTCCCCAACAATATTATTATCAATAACTTTTATGCAAGACTCCCTCTACATGATAAAGATTTATTGGATGCTTCTTGTGCTGGATCATTCACTCGCATGGAAGAAGAAGCTAAATGGGATCTTCTGGACCGTATTCAAGATAATGCTGAAGCTTGGGAGAATGACAAAGGTAGAAAGTCAGGTATAAATTATGATTATGAATGCATTGAATCTTTTATGGGAACTGATGACTTTCAAAATATTAGTAATGTTTATGGTCTTGATTTGCAAGTTATTACGAATTGCTTTAGAGCTTTTACTTCCTATATCAAAATTCCCAAAAGGGGATGGAATAAATACCATGCACCTTACAAAGATATTGTTGACTATGTTCCTATTGGGAGTGCTGAGTATCGCATTAATGATCCCATCTTACCCGAGCCTTATATCGAGAAGATTTGCTTCCTAGAAAAGGTAAAGGACCATCCTATGATAACTAGTGTAATCACCAAAAGTGAAAAGAGAACTGTAAAACCTGATGACCAAATAAACATTCAACCTGTGGTAGCAATTGTGAAAGACCTTGTCACTAAAAGCATAGAAGATGGGCACATAGTCTTTTGTGAGGAACTTCTAATATTGTTTCACATCCTAATAGAACTAAAAAGGCTAGTGTTCCTATGCTTTCTGTTAGAATTGGTGATCATTGCTATTATGGTTTATGTGATATTGGTGCAAGTTCCAGTGCTATTCCTTATGAGATTTACAGAGAAATTATGCATGAAATCATTCCTTGATGTGGTTATTCACCTTGCTAATAGAGAGACCATCTCTCCAATTGGTATTGTACGAGACGTGGAAGTTCTTTGTGGTAAGATTAAATACCCTGCTGATTTTCTAGTACTTGGTTCAGCTGCTAGTAAAACTTATCCTATCATTTTTGGTAGACCTTTATTGAGTACTTGTGGATCTATTATTGATTGCAAGAGGGAGAAAATCTTGACTAAGTTTGATGGGGAATCTTATGAGTTTAATTTTTCGAAATTTGCTAAAGAACCTTGTGAAGAGGAAACCCATAATGAGGATTTTAGAGTTGAACAACTCGTTTCTATTTCTCTTGCTCCTAACAATGCTTTGCAGCAATTTATGGAAGATCATGAAAGTGAAATCTTCATGGAAGAAAGGAATGAGATTGACAGGATTCTCCGTGATCAACCTAAGATGCTTAAGCATAACTTGCATGTAGAAGACTTGGGTACCACGATGCCACCTAAAAAGGATCCGGTTTTCGATCTAAAACCTCTCCCTGATGATCTTAAATATGCTTATATTGATGATAAAAAGATATATCATGTTATTATTAGCGCTAAACTTTCAGGGAAGGAAGAAGAAAGGTTATTGGAGGTTTTGAGGAAACACCGAGGAGCTATGGGATATACTCTGGATGATTTAAAAGGGATTTCACCTACTATATGTCATCATTCTATCAACATAGAACCAGATGCAAAGCTAGTAGTAGCGCACCAATGACGTTTAAATCCTAGGATGAAGGAAGTGGTAAGGAATGAGGTATTGAAACTCCTTGATGCTGGTATTATTTACCCTATTGCTGACAGTGAATGGGTTAGTCTAGTTCATTGTGTTCCTAAAAAAGGAGGTATTACCGTAGTTCCTAATGATAATGATGAGCTTATTCCTCAAAGAATAGTAGTAGGCTATAGGATGTGCATTGATTTTAGAAAAGTCAATAAAGTTACTAAGAAAGATCATTACCCGCTTCCTTTTATTGATCAAATGTTGGAAAGGTTGTCTCAAAAGACCCATTTTTGTTTTCTTGATGGTTATTCTGGTTTCTCTCAAATTGCTGTTAAACAACAAGATCAAGAAAAAACTACTTTTACTTGCCCTTATGGAACTTATGCTTATAGACGTATGCCTTTTGGTTGATGTAATGCTCCTGCTACTTTTTAAAGGTGCATGTCTGCTATCTTTCATGGTTTTTGTGAGGAAATTGTAGAAGTGTTCATGGATGACTTTTCTGTCTATGGAACTTCTTTTGATAATTGTCTGCACAACCTTGATAAAGTTTTATAGAGATGTGAAGAAACTAATCTTATTCTTAATTGGGAAAAATGCCACTTCATGGTTAATGAAGGGATTGTTCTTGGGCATAAAGTTTCTGAAAGAGGCGTAGAAGTTGATAGAGCTAAGGTTGAGGCAATTGAGAAGATGCCATGCCCAAGAGACATCAAAGGTATTCGTAGTATCCTTGGTCAAGCTGGTTTCTATAGAAGGTTTATTAAAGACTTTTCTAGGATATCAAAACCCCTTACTAATCTTCTTCAAAAAGATGTACCCTTCGTTTTTGATGATGACTGTAAGGAAGCTTTTGAAACTCTTAAGAAGGCTTTATCTATAGCCCCTATTGTTCAACCACCTGATTGGAGTTTACCCTTTAAAATAATGTGTGATGCTAGTGATTTTGCTGTAGGTGTTGTCCTTGGGCAACGTATCGATAAAAAGTTAAACGTTATCCATTATGCTAGTAAGACTCTAGACGCTGCTCAAAGGAATTATGCCACTACTGAAAAGGAATTTCTAGCTAGTGTTTTTGCTTGTGATAAGTTTAGGCCCTACATTGTAGACTCAAAAGTCACCATTCATACTGATCATGCTGCTATTAAATATCTTATGACGAAGAAGGATGCTAAGCCTAGGCTTATTAGATGGGTGCTGCTTTTACAAGAGTTTGATCTACATATAGTAGATAGGAAGGGTGCTGAAAACCCTGTAGCTGATAATTTATCTCGATTGGAAAACATCTCTTTTGACCCTATGCCCGTTAATGATAGTTTCCCAAATGAACAGTTAGCTGCAGTAGGGGTAAGCTCGCGAGGGAGCTCTTGGTACGCTGATTATGCTAACTTTATTGTCTCCAAGTATTTGCCTCCAACTTTTACAGCTCAGCAAAGGAAGTTCTTCTATGATTTGAGGCATTATTTTTGGGATGACCCACACTTATACAAAGAAGGAGTGGATGGTATTATGCGAAGATGTGTTCTAGAATATGAACAAAAGGAGATATTGCGTAAATGTCATGGTAGTGCTTATGGAGGACATCATGCAGGAGATAGAACTGCACAAAAGGTGCTACAATCAGTTTTCTACTGGCCTACCCTTTTTAAAGATGCAAGAAAATTTGTTTTATCTTGTGTTGAATGTCAGCGTGTTGGTAATATTTCTAGACGCAATGAAATGCCTATGAACTAATCTCTAGTTATTGAACCTTTTGATTGCTGGGGATTCGACTTTATGGGTCCTTTCCCTCCTTCGAAAGGTTACACTCATATTCTTGTTGTTGTTGATTATGTTACTAAGTGAGTAGAAGGCATTCCTACAAAGAGTGCAGACGGGGAGACCTCTCTAAAAATGCTTAAGGATGTTAACTTTCCTAGGTTTGGAGTGCCTAGGTATCTCATGACTGATGGGGGTTCTCATTTCATTCATGGTGGTTTTACTAAGACCCTTGCTAAATATGATGTTAATCATAGAATTACTTCATCTTATCACCCTGATACGTCCATTTTGCATCACTATACTATGTCTTAATTCACTATTATTCATTGATATATTTCGTATTGAGAGGTGATACTTATGTTATTTCATCTGTTTTTGCATGGTTGATGACTTTTGGAGTATGGACCGCTGCAGTCAGGATCCTGATGGAACATGTGCTGTTTGGAGGCAAAATTCACAAAGATCAGAAAATCCGGGAAAATATACGGAAAATTCTATTTTTCCAGAAGACTCAAGATGCCAGAAGATGGAGTGGAGGTGGGCCACAGGGGGCCCACACCACCCCATGGCGTGGGCAGGCCTAGGCCGCACTAGGGAGTGGTGTGGCCACCCTGGCCCACTCCAGCCTCTCCCCTCTGGCGTATATCTTCCTCCCGAAACCCTAAGACTAGAGGAGCGACCACAGAAAGATTTCGCCGCCTCTGCGGGGCGGAAAACACCGAGAGAGAAAGATCTCTCTGGCAGACAGATTTCTGCCGGAGGAATTCCTTCCCGGAGAGGGGAGATCATCGCCATCAACACCACCATCAAGCTGGACTTCATCGGGATCATCATCATCATCGTCACCACCATCATCATCAGCACCCTCATCACCATCTCCATATTGCTGTAACAATTGCGTTGAATCTTGCATAGTTCATAGGGGAAACTTTCCCGGTGTTGATTACTCTTTGTAGTTGATGCTATTGAGTGAACCATTGAATTATTGTTTATGTTCAGATTGTTATACATCATTATTCCATCTCTGATCATGATCCATATGATGTCTTGTCAGTAGTTTGTTTTGTTCTTGAGGACATGGCAGAAGTCTTGTTGTTAGTAGTGGAGTTGCGTTGAGAAAGATTCAATAGATTGTTATTTAAATTGTGGTGTACTTCTTCTAGTGGTGTCATGTGAACGTCGACTACATGACACATCACCTATATGGGCCTAGGGGAATGCATTGTGCATTTGGCTACTAATCGTAGGGGTTGCCGGAGTGACAGAAACCTGAACCCCCATTAGAAAACCATTGCACAAGGGACGTCACGGTCTTAGAGTTTAAAGTTGTGGTTAGGTTTCTAACTTAATTACTTTCTTGTACTTACGGATGTTTGCTAGGGGGTTTAATCACAAGTATGTATTAAGTCTTGGATGGGACGGTACATTAGCACAGGTTCACCCACACAACACTTAGCAAGCTAGAGAAGATTAATCGACTATATGAAGCGAAAGCACTTGACAGTCTTTCCATGTGTCCTCGAGAACGTTTGGTCATCTATAGAAATACAACCGGCTTGTCCTTTGCTGCATAAAGGATTGGGCCACTTGCTGCATTCATTCTTACTGACTTTTGTTTACTCATACTTTGTTTACTTGCTTTATCGAAAATCCCTAAAAATCCGTTTGCTAAGTATTTGCAGAGAATTCCTGATCCATACTACTAGCCAGCACCTTCTGCTCCTCGTTGGGTTCGACACTCTTACTTATCGAAAATACTGCGATACACCCCCTATACTTGTGGGTCATCAAGACTATTTTCTGGCGCCGTTGCCGCGGAGTGAAGCGCTATTGGAGAGTGGAACTGGTAAAGGAAACTTCTACTGTGAGTATTGTTTACTTCTGCTAGTTGCTTTATTTTCGTTATGGATAATTTGCTGAGTTTCTTATTTGGTAATGCTACTAACACTGCTAAGGTAGTAGATAAGCCACCACCTGCTGAGAAAGATGTTTTCAAAATACCTACAAGAATTATTGATCGTGGTATGGATAACTACTATGTTGGGGATGGAACTGTCCATCCCGGTGATCATTTGCTCTTTATACACGAATTATGCGGGTTGTTCGAGTGTGCAGGTATTACTACAGATTAAGTTAAGAAGAAGTTATTCTCATTATCACTGAAAGGAAGAGCTGAGGAATGGTATAAGCTGCTGAAGAATGGTCAAGCTCTGGAATGGGAGGAAATAGTGCCTCTCTTTTACTCAAAGTCTTATCCTCCTAGTGAAATTCATAAAGACCGGAATCAAATATACAACTTTTGGCCTCTTGATGGAGAGAGTACAGCTCAAGCTTGGGGGAGATTGAAGTTACTAATGCTCAAATGTCCCATTCATGAGTTCCCCAACAATATTATTATCAACAACTTTTATGCAAGGCTCCCTCTACATGACAAGGATTTATTAGATGCTTCTTGTGCTGGATCATTCACTCGTATGGAAGAAGTTAAATGGGACCTTCTAGATCGTATTCAAGACAACGCTGAAGCTTGGGAGAATGACAAAGGTAGAAAGTCAGGTATAAATCATGATTATGAATGCATTGAATCTTTTATGGGAACTGATGACTTTCAAAATATTAAAAATGCTTATGGTCTAGACTCTCAAGCTATTGCTTCTTATTTTAAGGCTTTTGCTTCCTACATGGAAGTGCCTAAAAAGAAGTGGAATAAGTATCATGAACCTTATAAAGATATTGCTAAGAGTGTTCCTGCAAGAAATACTGAAGTTTATACTGCTAATCATGTTTTACATGAACCTTATATTGAGAAAATGCCTTTTCCAGTTAAGGTAAAGGAACATTCTATGATAGCTAGTATGGTTAAAGAAAGTATGAGTAAGGCTGCTGAACCTAATAAACAAATGATTGATGAACCTATTGTAGCAAATGTGAAAGACTTTGTTGCTAAATATGAAAAAGAGGGACACACTATCCTTTGTAAGGATACCTCCAATATTGTTAAACATAGTAGTGTTATGAGAGCTAGTATTCCCGTGTTTTCTGTTAGAATAAGTGATCATTGCTATGATAGTCCTTGTGATAGCTATATTGTTAAGTTTATGCATGATACTGAAAGTTATTATGAGAGAGGGAAAAGTGTTCTTATGCATCTCAATAATATCAAGAAAAAACGTTTTATGCTGAAAGTTTTTATGTTGCACTTCTTTTGCTTTCTTATGCAAGTTACTTATGGTTTCAACGACTTGTTTGTTTACAAAATCCCCTTGCATAGGAAGTGGGTTAGACTTAAATGTGTGTGTTTTTGCTTCTTAATGCTCTCTTTCACTTCAAATCATATCCCTATGAGAGCTTCCTCAAAATTATCATGCCCATCTTAATGGCTATAAAGAAAGAGCTTTATGGGAGACAACCCAATTTGTTTTTTGCTTTCAGTTTGTTTTTGTTTTTTGAGTCTTGGAAGTTATTACTTCGGTAATAACCGCTCCTTATCTGTTTTGTTTGGTTTTTGTGTCAAGATCAACCTCTAATGAGAGAGAAGTAAGATTTGGGGAAGTTGTTGTCTCGAAACAGATTTTTGTGCTTCACCGTAAAAATTCGTGAGAGACCTCTGTCTGTCGGATTGATCTGTAATCTTTTGTGCTTCTGCCCCAGGTTGTTATTTAACTTTCGTTAGTTTTGCACTTTTTGATTTGAGCAACAGAAGATTTTCGAAAAAATTGATCTTTACCTGCTGGTCTGTTTTGACAGATTTTGCCAATCTTGCATTTGCTTCTTTATTCGATTTCCTTTTTGAATTCTTTTTGGGTTTTCGAAAAGAGTTGCTATAGTAGCTTATTTTTTGATGGTTTTCAGTTGAAGTTGGACTCAAAAGGTTTTATCACTTCACTTATACTAATGTTGCTAATAAGAACTGTGTGAAGTTTTGTGTGAAAGAAATTTCCAGGAAGTGGAGATAATGGTGTAACAAGGAAGAGAAAGGTTTTGTGACTCGAGTAATAATTATATGAAGATGAAGATATTGATGATATTCAAGTGATGACTCCGGAAGGATCCACTCAATACCAAATTAAGAGACCTGTAGAGTCCGTTTCCAACTAGGTAACAGTTCTGGTAAGAAAAGTTCCGCGAAAATACAATCCAACTATATTTTTGCAGTTTTCTACAAAGCAAAAAAGGGACAGAACCGGAGCCAGGGTGTCCCACACCACCCCATGGCGCGGGCCAACCCCTGGCCGCGCCACCAGGTGGTGAGGCCACCCAGGACTCCGTCTCCGACCCGTTTTCTCCCAGTACCTTCCTTTTGATATGAAACTTCATAATATATAACCCCCCGGATCTTCCGAGGTTCGTATATCGTGTTTTCTTTGTGTTTTTTTCGATCTGTTTCTGCCAGGTGTAATCTCAGATTTGGAGCCACAATGTCTTCCTCTGGAACATCTAAGGGAGATCCCTTAGAAGATGTCATCAACCCATACATGAGAGAATTGAAGATTCATCCCAAGGAGTTGTTGCTCGAAGATGGGGAGGTCCGGATTAAGGAGGTTCAAGGCCCTAAAGGTGAAGGAAATCTGGAGGACAGGATGGAAGAATTGGAGCAAGAAGTCTTTAGGTACAGGAAGATGGCAGAGCGCGAAGTGGACATCATCCACAATATTTGTTCCGAACTCATCGCCGAGCACCAAAAGGAGACTTCTGAACTCAAGGATGAAGTATTTTCACTCCACCAAACAACCAACAAACTGCAAGCACAGTTCTATGACGTACAAATCAAAACTGTGAGTATGAGGCTAGATTTAAACGCATAAGTGCTGCTGTAAGTTTCAGGATGTTGGAAACCACAATGACCTTTGTTGATGGGAAGCATTTACCCTGGAAGACGGACGAAGATGAGAAGATACCACCACCACCAAAGGAGTAATTCGTCATCAGGTTTGGCATCCCCTTGGTTTGTCCCAAGCTTGGGGGAGTGCCGCGGTATCATATCACTATCTTCTATCTTTTTACCTTGTTAGTAGAGTCATTTAATGAATAGAGGAGTTATTTTGTAGTATGGTTTGCATTATGGAAGTGTCCGCTCTCTCGTTAGATATGTATCCCTTGGTGTGAGTTTCCGTTATGGAATATTAATGAGAAGTTCTATCATTCACTCTTTTGCTTAGCTTATGTTAGTTTTCAATTCGTGGTTATATGATTGATCTTGTTGTTAGTATTGGTAGCACTTTGGGATCATTGAGTTAATTTAGTTGGTTTTGGCAAACCTGGCTCAGTCAGTAGCAACACCTTTTTTTTGAGAGTTGAAAAGAAAAAGATAGAAGTGCTCTAGAGAAAGATAATTTCATCATCTTTCTTTCTTGATTTGCTCATAAGTCTAGTATTCTCTAGTTAAGATCTTTTTGTGCTTCCAAGGAAGATTGCATGTTTGTTTTTATCACTTGTATGTTTGTTTGTTTCCTTCAACTCTTATACTTGCTACCCAGCCTTGCTAGCCAAAAACCTATACTGAGAGGGTATTCTTCTCGTGCATCCACCTCCTTTAAACTAAAACCTTTGCCATTTGTGTCCACCATACCTACCTAGTAGCATTATTGCTGTTCCAAGTAAATTCATGTTTTGTCTACCTCCCAAATTAAACTTGTTATGTGAAAATTAGTGATTAAAGCTCTCACTAACTTGATGGCACACTTTATTTTCTTGCATTTAATAAACTTGAACCATTGGGTCCTTCTTTGTTGCGTATATGCTTGCGCTTTATGAGTTGAAGTTAGCCGAACCATGTATCATGGGGACCGCTTTCAACACTTCATTGGTACTTGTACCTAGTTGATATCATGTTCTTTTGCTTATGGATCCCGGCGGTGTGAAATAAAAGTGGAACTTGTAAGATCATGGAGTTTATATGTGTGTTAGAGAAACGCCTGGGCCGCTAGCCTAAGCCATGCCTAATCATGGTGGAAACTTACAGCATAACTATAGTGAGCATTCTATGAAGCATCCTCAATAAAAACCTATGCAAATAGCAAATAAAAAGATCGCTGAGATGCTCACTGTCTGCTTGCCTTGTCATTTTGATTATGGGATAGCTCCTGTGTCATGTGCAAGGGGTACCCCGTTGGCGGTTCTCAATGATACGCATGTATTTACAATGACAAGAGCTTGCTCGTGACTGAAGTTGAGTAGCATGCGGATCGGTACTCATAAGTAAGGGGCTTGAGATTTCAACTTATAACTTGTCAAGCATATCCTCTTAGTTGTGTCACTTTAACCTTAATCACCTAAAGATGCCTATGATAGGGGAAATGAGAGCTGAAAGCTAGTAAGTATCATAATTTTTGGGAGCTCTTTATGATACTTGCAATCCTTGCTTCCCTCTGCGAAGGGCCTTTCTCTTACTTTGTAGTGGAGTCAGTAAACCTATTCCCTTCTATCTCAGCAAGTATTTTGAGTTGATGTGTTTCATTCCTTCATATGGTGATTTATTCACTCATGTTTCTTATGTTCCTTGCTTTGTGCATTGCTCTTATCTTGATGTTTACTACTTTGAAAGCTTTCAATGAAAAACCAGCTATTTGTGAACTCCAGCAAATTATCAACTATTCTTCGACCAAGAGCTAAGTTTGCCATTACCAATTATGATTCACTTTATGTATCTTTATTGTGTTTCCTTTACTCATTGCAAGTTGAGTTATATAATAGTGAGTTGTCTTCTATTTTGATCTATGTATTTGATGAATCTGATGCTTCTTGTCCGTATCCTTTTATCGACTCTTCACTCCATAAACTTGAGGTCATGTTTATTGAGCTCAGTTTCGCTTGGGGACAAGCGAAGTCTAAGCTTGGGGGGAGTTGATACGTCCATTTTGCATCACTATTCTATGTCTTAATTCACTATTATTCCTTGATATATTTCGTATTGAGAGGTGATACTTATGTTATTTCATCTGTTTTTGCATGGTTGATGACTTTTGGAGCATGGACCGCTGCAGTCAGGATTCTGATGGAAAAGGTGTTGTTGGGAGGCAAAATTCATGAAGATTAGAAAATCCGGAAAAATATACGGAAAATTCTATTTTTCCAGAAGACTCAAGATGCCAGAAGATGGAGTGGAGGTGGGCCACAGGGGTCCCACACCACCCCATGGCGCGGGCAGGCCTAGGCCGCGCCATGGAGTGGTGTTGCCACCCTCGCCCACTCCAGCCTCTCCCCTCTGGCTTATATCTTCCTCCCCAAACCCTAATACTAGAGGAGTGACCACAGAAAGATTCCGCCGCCTCTGCAGGGCGGAAAACACCGAGAGAGAAAGATCTCTCCGGCAGACATATTTCTGCCGGAGGAATTCCTTCCCGGAGAGGGGAGATCGTCGCCATCAACACCACCATCAAGCTGGACTTCATCGGGATCATCATCATCATCGTCACCACCATCATCATCATCAACACCCTCATCACCATCTCCATATTGCTGTAACAATTGCGTTGAATCTTGCATAGTTCATAGGGGAAACTTTCTCGGTGTTGATTACTCTTTGTAGTTTATGCTATTGAGTGAACCATTGAATTATTGTTTATGTTCAGATTGTTATACATCATTATTCCATCTCTGAACATGATCCATATGATGTCTTGTGAGTAGTTCGTTTTGGTCTTGAGGACATGGGAGAAGTCTTGTTGTTAGTAGTGGAGTTGCGTTGAGAAAGATTCAATAGATTGTTATTTAAGTTGTGGTGTACTTCTTCTAGTGGTGTCATGTGAACGTCGACTACATGACACTTCACCTATATGGGCCTAGGGGAATGCATTGTGTATTTGGATACTAATCGTAGGGGTTGCCGGAGTGACAGAAACCTGAACCCCCGTTAGGAAACCATTGCACAAGGGACGTAAGGGTCTTAGAGTTTAAAGTTGTGGTTAGGTTTTACCTTAATTACTTTCTTGTACTTACGGATGTTTGCAAGGGGGTTTAATCACAAGTATGTATTAAGTCTTGGATGGGACGGTACATTAGCACAGGTTCACCCACACAACACTTAGCAAGCTAGAGAAGATTAATCGACTATATGAAGCGAAAGCACTTGACAGTCTTCCCATGTGTCCTCGAGAACGTTTGGTCATCTTAAGTAATACAACCGGCTTGTCCTTTGCTGCATAAAGGATTGGGCCACTTGCTGCATTCATTCTTACTGTCTTTTGTTTACTCGTAATTTGTTTACTTGCTTTATTGAAAACCCCTAAAAATCCGTTTGCTAAGTATTTGCAGAGAATTCCTGATCCATACCACTATCTAGCACATTCTGCTCCTCGTTGGGTTCGACACTCTTACTTATGGAAAATACTGCGATACACTCCCTATACTTGTGGGTCATCACACCCCCAAACTAGCGGGCAAGTAGAGTTATCAAATAGAGAAATTAAATCCATCTTGCAAAAGACTATTAATAGGTCTAGAAAAAACTGGGCTAAGAAGTTGAATGATGCTTTATGGGCTTATAGAACTGCTTACAAAAATCCTATGGGGATGTCTCCTTATAAAATGGTTTATGGGAAAGCTTGTCACCTACCCTTAGAATTAGAACACAAAGCTTACTGGGCAGTTAAAGAACTAAATAGAGATTGTAAGCTCGCTGGTGAGAAAATATTATTTGACTTAAGTTCTTTAGATGAATGGAGGAGTGAAGCCTATGAAAATGCTAGGCTCTTTAAGGAAAAAGTTAAAATATGGCATGACAAGCGAATACTTAAGGGAGGATTTCATGTTGGTGAGAAAGTTCTATTGTATAGGTCTCGTCTCAGATTTTTTGCAGGAAAGCTACTGTCACAATGGGAAGGACCTTTCATTATAGAAGAAGTATACCGTTTAGGAGCAATAAAAATTTCTTCTTTAAAGGATAATACTACACAAGTAGTGAATGGACAGCGACTCAAACACTATATTGCTGGAGATTCTTACAATGAAGATGTTGATGCCTTTCAAGTTATAACTCCGGAGAAATTCATCGAGGACCAAATTCAGAGACCTGCAGAGTCTGTTTTCAAATAGGTAATAGTTCTGGTAAGAAAATTTCCGCGAAAATACAATCCAACTATATTTTTGCAGTTTTCAGTCGATAAGGAAAGCTACAAAGTGAAAAAGGGACGGAACCGGAGCCAGGGTGGCCCACACCACCCTGTGGCGCGGGCCCACCCCTGGCCGCGCCACTAGGTGGTGAGGCCACCCCGGACTCTGCCTCCGACCCGTTTTCACCTAGTACCTTCCTCTTGTTATGAAACTTCGTAATATATAACCCCCGGTTCTTCCAAGGTTCGTGTATTGTGTTTTCGTCGTGTTTTTGTTTTGATCTGTTTCTGCCAGGTAGAATCCCAGATTTGGAGCCACAATGTCTTCCACTGGATCAGCCGGGGGAGATTCCTTAGAAGATATCATCAACCCATACATGAGAGAGTTGAAGATTCATCCCAAGGAGTTGTTGCTCGAAGATGGGAAGGTCCAGATTAAAGAGGTTCAAGGCCCCAAAGGTAGAGGAAGTCTGGAGGACATGATGGAAGCACTAGAGCAAGAAGTCTTTAGGTACAGGAAGATGGCGGAGCACGAAGTCGATATCATCCATAAGATCGGTTCCGAACTCATCACCGAGCACCAAACGGAGACTGCTGAACTCAAAGACGAAGTCCTCTCACTCCGCCAAACAGCCAACGAACTGCAAGCACAGTTCTATGACGTTCAAAATCAAAACTATGAGTATGAGGCTAGGTTTAAACGCATAAGTGCTGCTACAAGTTTCATGATGTTGGAAACCACGATGTCCTTTGTTGATGGGAAGCCCTTACCCTGGAAGACGGACTAAGATGAGAGGATACCGCCACCACCAAAGGAGTAATTCATCATCAGGTTTGGCATCCCCTTGGCTTGTTCCAAGCTTGGGGGAGTGCCACGGTATCACATCACTATCTTCTATCTTTTTACCTTTTTAGTAGAGTCATATCATGAATAGAGGAGTTATTATGTAGTATGGTTTGCATTATGGAAGTGTCCCCTCTCTCGTTAGATATGTATCCCTTGGTGTGAGTTGCCGTTATGGATTATTAATGAGAAGTTCTATCATTCACTCTTTTGCATATCTTTTTGGCTAGCAAGGCTGGGTAGCAAGAATACCCTCTCAGTACAGGTTTTCATCCCTCGGGGGATCTGTAGGATTATATATTACAAAGTTTCACAACAAAAGGAAGGTACTGGGAGAAAACGGGTCGGAGACGGAGTCCGAGGTGGCCACACCACCTGGTGGCGTGGCTAGGGGGCCTGCGCCAGGGAGTGGTGTGAGCCACCCTGGCTCCATTTCCGTCCCTCTTTCGCTTTGTAACTTTCCTTGTTGGATAAAAACTGCAAAAATATTACTGCATAGATCTTTCGCGGAACTTTTCTTACCAGAACTGTTACGTATTTGAAAACGGACTCTGCAGGTCTCCGAATTCAGTTTTTAGTAGATTCTTCTAGAGTCACCACTTGAATAACATCGATATCTTCATCTTCATACACTTATTGTGAGTCATGAAACCTTTTACTTTCTCATTACACCATTTTCTCCACTAACCTGGAAATTTCTTTCACACAAAACTTCACACAGTTCTCATTAGCAACATTAGTATAAGTGAAGTGATAAAACCTTTTGAGTCCAATTTCAACTGAAAATCATCAAAACATAAGCTACTATAGCAACTCCTTCCGAAAACCCAAAAGTAATTCAAAAAGGAAATCAATTAAAGAAGCAAATGCAAGAGTGGCAAAATCTGTCAAAACAGACAAGCAGGTAAAGATCAATTTTTTCGAAAATCTTCTGTTGCTAAAATCAAAACGTGCAAAATTAACAGAAGTTAAATAACAACCTGGGGAAGAAGCACAAGAAATTACAGCTCAATCCGACATACAGATATCTCTCACGAATTTTTATGGTGAAGCACAAAAATCTGTTTCCGGACAGCAAATTCCCCAAATCTTACTTCTCTCTCATTAGAGGTTGATCTTGACACAAAAACCAAACAAAAAGGATAAGGAGCGGTTATTACCTAAGTAATAACTTCCAAGACTCAAAGAAACAAAAACAAACTGAAAGCAAAAATAAATTGGGTTGTCTCCCAATAAGCTCTTTCTTTATAGCCATTAAGATGGGCATGATAATTTTGATGATGCTCACTTAGGAATACAATTTGAAGTGAAAGAGAGCATTTAAGAAGAAAAAATACACATGTTTAAGTCTAACCGACTTCCTATGCAAGGGAATTTTGTAAACAGACAAGTTGAAACCAGAGGCTACTAGCATAGGAAGGCAAAAGAAGTGCAACATAAAAACTTTCAGCATAAAACGAGGAAACTTGATATTATTGAGATACATAAGAACACTTTTCCCTCTCGCATAGTAGCTTCCAGTATCATGCATAAACTTAACAATATAACTATCACAAGGACCATCATAACAATGATCACTTATTCTAACAGAAAACACAGGAAACTAGCTCTCATAACACTACTTTGTGAAATAATATTAGAGGTATCCTTACCAAGGATAGTGTGTCCCTCTTCTACATATTTAGTGACAAAGTCTTTCACATTTGCTATTATAGGTTCATCATCCATTTGTTTATCAGGTTCAATAGCTTCATTTGTACTTTCATTAACCATACTAGCTATCATAGAATGTTCCTTTATCTTAACTGGGAAAGGGATTTTCTCAATGTAAGGTTCAGATAAGACATGATTAGCACTATAAACTTCAGTGTTTCTTGAAGGAACACTCTTAGCAATATCTTTATAAGGTTCATGATACTTATTCCACTTCTTTTGAGGCACTTCAATGTAGGAAGCAAAAGCCTTAAAATAAGTTGCAATAGCTTGAGAGTCTAGACCATAAGCATTTTTAATATTTTGAAAGTCATCAGTTCCCCATAAAAGACTTAATGCATTCATAATCATAATTTATACCTGACTTTCTACCTTTGTCATTCTCCCATGCTTCAGCATTGTCTTTAATACGGTCCAGAAGATCCCATTTAGCTTCTCCTTCCATGCGAGTGAATGATCCAGCACAAGAAGCATCCAATAAATCTTTATCATGAAGAGAAAACCTTGCATAAAAGTTATTGATAATAATATTGTTTGGGAGCTCATGAATGGGACATTTGAGCATTAGTAACTTCAATCTCCCCCAAGCTTGAGCTGTACTCTCTCCATCAAGAGGCCAAAAGTTATATATTTGATTCCGATCTTTATGAATCTCACTAGGAGGATAAAACTTTGAATAAAAGAGAGGCACTATTTCCTCCCATTCAAGAGCTTGACCATTCTTCAGCAGCTTATACCATTCCTCAGCTCTTCCTTTCAATCACAATGAGAATAACTTTTTCTTAACTTGATTTGTAGTAATACCTGCACACTTGAACAACCCGCATAATTCGTGTATAAAGAGTAAATGATCATCGGGATGGACAGTTCCATCCCCAACATAGTAGTTATCCATAACACGATCAATAATTCTTGTAGGTATTTTAAAAGTATCATTCTCAGCAGGTGGTGGTTCATCTACTACCTTAGCATTGGTAGTAGCATTACGAAATAAGAAACTCAGCGAATTATCCATAATGAAAATAAAGCAACTAACAAAAGTAAACAATACTCACAATAGAAGTTTCCTTTACCAGTTCCACTCTCCAATAGCGCTTCACTCCCCGGCAACGGCGCCAGAAAATAGTCTTGATGACTCACAAGTATAGGGGGTGTATCGCAGTATTTTCGATAAGTAAGAGTGTCGAACCCAACGAGGAGCAGAAGGTGCTGGCTAGTGGTATGGATCCGGAATTCTCAAATACTTAGCAAACGGATTTTTAGGGGTTTTGATAATGCAAGTAAATAAAGTATGAGTAAATAAAAGACAGTAATAATAAATGTAGCAAGTGTCTGAATCCTTTATTCAGCAAAGGACAAGCCGGTTGTATTACTTAAGATGACCAAACGTTCTCGAGGACACACGGGAATTCTGTCAAGTGCTTTCGCTTCATATAGTTGATCAATCTTATTTAGTTTGCTAAGTGTTGTGTGGGTGAACCTGTGCTAATGTACCGACCTTCCTAGGACTAATACATACTTGTGATTATACCCCTTGCAAACATCCGTAAGTACAAGAAAATAAATAAGGTAGAAACCTAACCACAACTTTAAACTCTAAGACCCTGACATCCCTTGTGCAATGGTTTCCTAACGGGGGTTCAGGTTTCTGTCACTCCGGCAACCCCTACGATTAGTAGCCAAATACACAATGCATTCCCCTAGGCCCATATAGGTGAAGTGTCATTTAGTCGATGTTCACATGACACCACTAGAAGAAGTACACCACAACTTAAATATCAAACTATTGAATCTTTCTCAACACAATTCCACTACTAACAACATGACTTCTTCCATCTCCTCAAGAACAAAATGAACTACTCACAAGACATCATATGGATCGTGATCAGAGATGGAATAATGATGTGTAACAATCTAAACATAAACGATAATTCAATGTTTCACTCAATAGCATCAACTACAAAGAGTAATCAACACCGGGAAAGTTTCCCCTAAGAACTATGCAAGATTCAACCCAATTGTTACAGCAATATGGAGATGGTGATGATGGTGCTGATGGTGATGATGGTGGTGATGATGATGATGATGATGGTGGAATCTTTCTGTGGTTGCTCCCCGAGTCTTAGGGTTTCGGGAGGATGATATACGCCAGAGGAGAGAGCTAGAGGTGGGCCAGGGCGGCCACACCACCTGGTGGCGCGGCCTAGGGTGGCCCACGCCAGGGGGTGGCGTGGGCCCCCTGTGGCCCATCTCCACTCCTCCTTCTGGCAGTCTTCGTTTTCTGGAAAAATAGGATTTTCCATATATTTTCCCGGATTTTCTGATCTTCACGAATTTTGCCTCCAAACAACACCTTTTCCATCAGAATCCTGACTGCAGCGGTCCATGCTCCAAAAGTCATCAACCATGCAAAAACAGATGAAATAACATAAGTATCATCTCTTAATATGAAATATATCAATGAATAACTGTAAATTATGATATAGAATAGTGATTTAAAATGGACGTATCACCGAGCCTATAGAATACATACACTAGTAGACCATACGCGGTTAACGTTCTGAGGGGAACGTGGTTGAAGTAGTCGAACTCGTAGCCAACCTCAAGGTTGCAAAGCTCCTCGCAGGTCACCCCTTGCTCCTTCTTCATCGTGCAGCAGATCCGGCTCACGACATGCAAGGTGCCTCAAGTGAGGCCCCTCGTGGTTTCATACACATATGGTGTATGACGACGACCTCCAGCTCCTTGATCCCTCCGGGAGTGCAGAAGTAGATCTCCAGCTTCGAATCCCTGCAGTGCAACAACGTGCTGCAGGTGCGTCGTCTCTTGCGCGAACAATCCTTTCTTGGGACCATACTAACGCATGGAGACAACTATGTAGAGAGAGAGGGATAAATTCTCTAAGGAAAATGCCTTAGAGAACATCTCAAAATTGTGTATGTATTCCCACCCATGGGCACCCCTTTATATAGGGGGAGGGGTGTGCCCTCCCCTTTGGGTTTCCCATGTTGGACTAATCAAGGGAGAGAAGGGGGAGGCGCCCATGGGTAAATGAGATTTTACTATTATATTTAATATTAATTACATTAATTAATATGTAAATACATATTACAAAATCCGATTTGACCCGAAACACCTTTCGGTTCCCTTTCGATTTCCTCCGAACGACTTCGTCGGATCTTTCCCGAAACGATTCTGGTTCTCTCACGGAACTTTTCCGGTTTCCTTTTCTCTTTCATATGTTGATTCCAACTTATAGAGGATCTCTAGCTCATCGTACCCTTAAGTGTATTTACCCACGGCTCGGGAATGGCACAAACATGATCTCCATCAATGATCAATAGCAGGACCAGGATGCCCATAATGACCCCTATGGATTCCACGATGATAATGTCGTTTAAACCGTAAACAGTCGTTTCCCATTCCCTTTTCCACTTGATACCTAGTTCACCCGAGATTTGATCTATGGTATCCCCATACCTTCGTTCGATCTCGTTACCGATCAACTTGTTTTCTCGTTTCTGTGTCATTGCATTCTGTGACCCAATCACACGCTTGCAAGCTTCGTTAATGCAACGTCACCGAGATGGCCATATATGTATCTATCCGTTACATGGATTGGCAAATTCTGGTCTTGATATGTACTCCTCTACACGCCCCTTTGGGAAACCTGAGTAGCACCTTTTCGATCACCCAGTCATGGTGTGATACTTTATTACCATGTAAGCTCCCTCTAGAACAGTGATTTGCATTATCTCATAGTCTAAGGATCAGGTTGCGAGGTTTCCTTAGTTTATCATTAATGGTGAACTTTGTAACTATATCTCATTAAGATACAACTGGTTGGGTTGTTTGTCTATCACATCATTCAACTAATGACGTGACCTCATTGTCAAATGGCATAAATGCCCATGATCTCGAAACCCTAGATCATCCTCATGACCAATGAACTAGTTTGCTAGAGGTAACTAGAGACTTGGTTTGTTTACATACCACACGTGTATTAAGATTTCGTATTAATACAGTTATAGGACAGTATGAAACTATTACGAACTAATGAGATATGACAATAAAAACCTATTTATTATTTGCCTCGAGGGCATATCTCCTTCAGATCTATAGCAGTATCTCGATTCTCTCGGAGTAATATACTAGGATCATATTGTGTTGGAGAAGACTTACAGTTGCTATACTCAAAACGACTCAAGAATTTTTCACATAGTGAGACTGAAGAAATGTGATCCCACCATCACCATCTCTCAACAACTTGATGTTCAAGGTAACATCAGCTACTCCTAGATCCTTCATCTCAAAAGAATGAGATAGGAAATCCTTGACCTCCTTAATCACATTAAAGTTGGTCCCAAAAATCAGTGTCATCAACATACAAACATAGAATGACTCCCTCACCCCACCATGGCGATAGTACACACACTTGTCACCTTTGTTTACAAAAAAAGCCTGCAGTGCTTAAGGTTCTCTCAAAGTTCCCGTGTCACTACTTAGGTTCTTGTTTAAGGCCATATAAAGACTCCAACAACTTACACACTTTTCCTTCTTGGCCACTTACTACAAAACCATCTGGCTGATCCATATCAATTTCCTCATCCAATTATCCATTTAGGAAAGCCGTATTAACATCCATTTGATGAACGAGAAGACCATGTGAGGCAACCAAAGAAAGTAGTACGCGAATGGTGGTCAATATGGCTGCGGGTGAATACGTACCAAAAAAGTATTCATCTTATTTTTGGGTATAACCCTTGGCCATAAGTCTTTTCTTGTACTTTTCAATAGTACCATCAAGCCTAAGTTTCTTCTTAAACACCCATTTACATCCTACAGGTTTGCACCCATAAGTATGATTGATGATCTCCCATGTTCCATTAGCTAAGATGGAATCCATCTCACTATAGACGACCTCCTTCTAGTAGCCAGCATCTAGAGATGCATAGGCTTCCAAAATGGAAGTGAGAGTATCATTCACGAGGTACACAATGAAATAAATACCAAAATACTTTGTAGTCCTCTATATCTTACTACTCTTAGGAATTTCATTATCATCCTCCTTAGGATTTTCAGAGTGTTCCATAGGAATGGTACGCTCAGAAATTGTAGCTAATTCCTGATTTGATGAGTTAGGTATTTCTTAATTTGATGATCTAGGCATATCCTTTATGGGAAAGATATCCTAAAATGAAGTCACATCATTTGACTCCATGATTGTACCAACATGCATGTCTGGTACTCCAGATTTTACTATCAAGAGTCTATAGCCGAGGCTACGAAAAGCATAACCCAGAAAAACACAGTCCGTAGTTTTTGGTCTAAGCTTGCGCTTCTTGGAGATTCGCACATGAACCTTTGCCAAACAACCCCAAGTTCGTAGGTAAGAGAGAATTAACCTTTTCTTTTCCCATTCTTCAAATGGAATAATTTTTGTTTTCTTTGTTGGAACTCGATTTAGGACATGACACATAGTTAGTAATACATCCCCCACCATTCCTTGGAGAGACCCGATGTGTCTAACATGGCGTTAACCAAACCTGTTAGAGTATGTGTCAACACCCGGATTTTTAATCCCAGATGCCCGTTATGCCATACCTCGCAATCTCAGGATTACCATTTTTGCGAGACATAACGGATTGGATATCACAGTTTATCATCCATTACAAACCATACATAAGGTTTTACACAAATAAGGATCTCATGATCCAGTCTTTAATACAACAAGCAACGGAAATAAAAGATAAGCGTAGCGGTGGGGTCCATCTTCAGGGGCACAGGCAATGCTGACGAAGGCAGATAGTCCTAGTTATCATAGCCGTCCTGCTGACCATCATCTTGATAGTCTCCTTCATAGTCTGTCCATGATAATAGCCAGGGACAAAAGCCATGAGTACTCTTTAAGTACTCGCAAACTAATATTAACAGGTACTATAGTTCTGAATTAAAGTGCTAAATCTAAGATTAACTATAAAGTTAAGTTTGAAACCTAAGCTGAGTTCAGAAACCAAGAAATATAAAATAAGGTTCTAGAATCACTTAAATTGGGAAGCTATTATCATTAACACAGCCCTGTTGTGGTTAAGTCAAAGTTCATTATTCATTTCAAGTTATTTAGAAAAACATCTGACAACGAAATAGTATGGCCATTCCAACTGTCCATAACCGCGGACGCGGCTATTCGAATAGTTTGACACTCTGCAGAGGTGGTACACTTTCACCACAAGATTCGATACATCTGTCAGGGATAACCCTGAATCATCATACTTAGTATACAGATAATCAAACATAACCTTCCCTTTACACACCCTAGTACAAGCACCTCTCCTATGAGCATGGCCTCCCAACCATGACCATCAGTCATCTTGGGCACTACATAGGTGGACAACATTGAGAGGTAGCCTCAGCTCAAACCTCTCCCGTGAGGGAACTAATACTAATGCATATAAATTTCCAGCTAAGCCTTACCCAATTCAGGTAGTGTGGTTGTACGGTAAATTTGGAATGGTATCGCATCCGAATCCAACCATCCGTTTTATAAAAGGGTTAAGGCTCATGCCTCATCATTTTCATCATAATAAACCAGTTGTGTTTCTCAGCACATGTCAAAACATCTCAATAGAATGACTCATCATTCCAAGGTTTTCACAATTCATTTTCACCAAGTGCTCCCATCTAAAGTGACTCCTATTTTTGATCTACTCTAAAATACTAAGTTAAGAGTGTCCACTAAGGTGGAAGGATGGGATCAATCTCATGCCATAGAATGACATCTAAAGGTTTCTAAGTAGGTCAAGTTTTATACTTTTTATGCTACCTTCAAAATAAGTAAGGCACTTTGCATACTAAGGGGAGTAAAACTTGTAAGTAAGGCTTGGGGTACTAATAGTTCAAAAGGGATGTGATCAAAGCATGCCTAAAGCATCCTTGCTCATTCATCTAGCTTAATTCGAGCCTGCTAGCAATAGCTTGCCTTGGTTGGTGCAGTGGTTGAAGTTTTCTTCTTCTTCTTCTTCTTCTTCTTGGTAGAACTCCTCCTCCTCGAAAGCTTGGTCGGTACTAGCGTCTATAAATACATAGGGAGTAGACAATCACCAAACAATACTTAACTAGGCTAAGTAGCATTCTAAAACACACAATTGATGATCTATTATCATCACAAGCATCACAGGTTTAATTTCAATAGTTTCATCCTTTTTATTTTAGAAAAGTAATTTCTACTCATTGAAATATTAACTAAAATTTAATATTCACCACCAAAATATGGGATCATGTGGACACATGTCCTCACCACATATTCTAACATGTGGGAATGAGATTTAAAGGTTGGATCAATATTACTTTGGTTTAAGTTCATTATTTAATGATTTAAAGTGACTAGAAATGCCTATATAGCATTATTTTGGTACTAGTCCAAATTCACTGCATGTAATCCTTAATATTATTACATATTTAGATAGATATGATGAAATGTGATTTTTGAGAGTTGGAATCAACTCAAAAGCTAACTTGGTTGATTTTATAAAAATGTTGCAAGTTGCAAAAGCTTCTGTCTTCTTTATTTTATTAGGAGAGATCTATAACCCTAATTGAATTAAATCCAACGAGCTTGGATAGATCATTTTAATACCTTTCAGACAAAATTGGTTTCATGCAATTTGGATTTCTAAAACTCTCTTCAAATGTAGATCATTTGGGGGCAAAACCCTGTTCAAAACAGTGAGCTAGGATTAGAGTAGAGATTATGCATGCCAAGTGTTTGATGAAATGGCCGCATGAAAGAAAGTTTTGAATTTTGGTTTCAAAAATTTTGAGTGATCTCCACTAGTGATAGGTAGTCTCTGGTTGCAAGGGTTTTGAAAATGGAGCTCAAATAGATGGTTTTTGAAATAGAGGTGATCTATGCATATGCATTAGATTCAGTTTTGAACTGCCATTTAAAATAGTTAACATAATGTTTTTAGCAGATCAAAAGGTGGGCCTTGGTACCTCATTATGTGTACTAGCAAGGGGTACTAAGATCAAGAATTGTTTCTGTTAAGTTTTGAGTACTAGGAATAGCCAACGTAGGCATGAGAGTGAAATTTGCCAAAATGACCATTCCTCCTTTTTAATTCTTTTTGATTTGATTTTCTTTAGGAAAAGTTTGGGAATGATGTAGATGATGTTTAAATCACCTAAGAAACATTTTACAAGCATTGGATCATTCAATCATGGCAATTCAAACAACTCCTATTTTAAATGCACACATATATGAATGCTTTCATTTTAAATTTGAAAAAGTTTTTGTTAACCCTATTTTTGGATGATTTGATCTTGATAACCTTGGATTAAAGTTTTGGGATGTTACAGTATGGATCTTTCTTTCGGATACCCCATTGACTGAGATGAGTAGGGAGGCGCCCTCTCATGAATTATGCCATGTTCCGCACAAAAGGAATCAAACTCGTTAGAAAAATACTCTCCACCACAATCAGACCCAAGCCTATTAATCCTTAGATCAAGTTAGTTTTATACTTTAGCATTATAGAATTTGAAGAAACTCAAAGACTTATCTTTTGATTTTAAAAGATACACATGACAATATCTCGTAGAGTCATCGATCAACGTCATGAAATATTTCCTTCCACCTTTTATCAACACACCATTCATCTCACAAAGATCATAATGTATGAGCTCAAGTGGTGTTAAAATTCTCACCTCTATAGTCGTATGTGACTTGCGAGGTTGTTTTGCTTGCACAAAAGCTTGGTACTTAGATCCATTGATAGTAGTGAAGTTTGCGATTAAATTCATTTTAGCTAACCGCGTCGTGTAACCAAAATTAATATGACAAAGATGTGAATGCCAGACATTTGATACAAGATTTGAATGATACTCCCACTTCCATTTTTACCAATAAAAGTTTGATAAACATTTGCCAGCGACAGGTGGAACAAACCTCTGCACTCATAGCCTTTACCAATAAAAGTTCCAAACTTAGACAGTACAAATTAATTGGACTCGAAAACAATCGTGTAGTCATCATGACACAGAAGAGATCCTCTAACAAGATTCTTATTGATTGAGGGAACATAATACACCTTCTTCAGGCGCACGGTCTTTCCCGAAGTGAACTTTAGATCGACCGTACCAAGACCATGAACAGAAGCATGCAAGCCATTCCCCATCAGCACGGACCGAGTCCGTCTGACCTGATATGAATAAAACATGGAAATATCAGAACAAACATATACATTAGCACCCGTGTCAATCCACCAATCATGAGAATGACATAATGAAAGAAAAGTAGGTAATATACTGATACGTCCAAAACGTATCTACTTTCTCGAACACTTTTGCTATTGTTTCTCCTCTATACTTGTGTGATTTGGATACAACTAACGCGGACTGACGCCGTTTTCAGCAGAATTGCCTTGGTGTATACTTTTTGTGCAGAAAACCAACTATCAGGAAAAATCCGGGAAAATATGCCAAAAATCCTATTTCACCCGAAGACTCCAAAAGCCAGAATACGAGACAGAGAAGAGCCAGGGGGTGGCCACACCACCTGCTGGCGCAGGCCAGGCCAGGCCGCGCCAGGGGGTGGTGTGGGCCCCCCAGATACCACCTCGGTCTCCCTCTTCGCCTATAAGGAACCTTCTGACCTAAAAACTTCAGGGGGTTCGACGTTTTTCCAGAAGGAGTTCCGCTCCGCCACCACCATCAGATTCCACGAAACAGCACCAGAAACTCTGTTTTGGCGCCCTGCCGGGACGGGGAATTGGAGGAGATCATCGCCATCATCATCACTATCGCTTCTCCATCGACCATCCATGTTTCCCCCATCTATGAGTGAGTAATCCCCCGCTGTAGGCTATGGGGATGGTAGGGATTGGATGAGATTGTTCATGTAATGGCATCAGATTGTTAGGGCATGGTGCCTAGTATCTTTTATTAGTGCTTTATGACTTTGTTGCGACTTGTTGTGCTTAATGCTTGTCACTAGGGCCCGAGTGCCATGATTTCAGATCTGAACATGTTATTGATTCATTATGATAGTATTATTTATGGTCTTATCTGCAAGTTGTTTACACACATTGTTGTCTGGAACCAATGGCCCCGAAGTGACAGAAATCGGGATAACCGGAGGGAATGGCTTTGATATGAGGATCACATGTGTTCACGGAGTGTTAATGCTATATATGGAACACATGGCTAGGATTATCTAGTACTTGCATGCTTTATCTTATTTATCTGCAATTGCCCTATGTTCTGATTGCTATGTGAATTGTCTTGTCCATGCAACGCCCGTCCATCCATCCCTATGCCTACCGCACTCGAATCCCACTGTTTACTGCTATTGTTACTGCTGTCTTTGCTTTACTTCTGCTGTTACTTTGCTATTCCTACTACAAAACTGTTGCTACTGATAAACTGCTGTGAGCAAGATTGTTTCCAGGTGCAGCTGAATTGACAACTCAGTTGTTAAGGCTTATAAATATTCTTTGGCTCCCCTTGTGTCAAATCAATAAATTGGGTTTCACTTCCCTCGAAAATACTGCGATACACCCCTATACTTGTGGGTCATTAAGACTATTTTCTGGTGCCATTGCCGGGGAGCATAGCTTTATTTATCAAGTTCACTAGGATTCTCTATTGTTCGCTGCTATCCATCCATCATGGGTAAGTCTCATGATGGCAAGTTTCCTATTTTACCATCCACTACAAGAAGAGGTACGGTTATGAACACCTCTGTTGCTCTTGATTCACCATCTATTATAAGTAAGCTCGTTACACCACCACATACACATGCTACACACACTACTACTACTGCTGAATCTGAAACTTCTGATGCTTATGATGTTGCTTCTACTATGCTTGATAAGAGTGGTTCATTAGGTCCTTTCCTAGATGCTACGATTGCTAGAACTATAGCTGGAAATACTGAAACTCCTAATGAAGACACTACTACACCTGTTAGTTCACCTGAGTCTACTGAAAGTTATGATATTGAAGATGGTTATGTTGAGATGATCGATGAATTTATTAAAGAATGTAAAAACACCCATGATAGGAGCGCTGCTAAGAGTCTCCTTGAGAGGCACACTATTAGACCCAAATTGGCTCCTACTGTTAAGTTTGCTGCTTCTCCCATAAACATTATAGATGAATATTATGATTTCTCTCTCGATCTATCTTACATAGCTATTGTCGAGAAAGAACCTTTTTGTGGGACTAAGAATGAAAGTGCGGTAGCACATATGAATGAACTTTCTACCATGAGTGGCTTGCTTTCTGATGATATTAAGATGCGTACTTACTTTGTTGCCAAGATTTTCCCGTTTTCACTGGAAGAAGAAGCTAAAACTTGGTTTAGTAATTTACCTCCTGGATCTATTGATAGCCCTGAGTGCTTGATTAGTACTTTCCTGCAGAAATATTTTCCTCCTAGTGCTAGACATGCTATTTTGCAGGAACTTTTTGATTTTAAACAGGGAGAAAAAGAGGTATTGCCCGAATCTTGGGCAAGGTTTTGTGCTTTGATTCATGCACAGGCTGGAAGTCCATTACCTAAGAATGAGCTTCTTGATATATTTTATAATGGACTAACTGAAGAATCTAGGACATACCTAGATAGTTGCGCTGATTGTGTTTTCAGGAATAGGACTCCTAAGGAAGCTGAAGAATTAATGGCTAAAATAAGCAAGAACTATGAAGATTGGACTCCTCCTGAACCGGCTATACCTGAAGTAATTGTACCTGGACCATCTATTCCGGTGCTTATTCCATCATCAAAGAAGAGGGGAGTTATTGAATTAAATGATGAAGTGATGAAGGAAGCTAAGAAATGTCTTAAGGAGAAGGGAATTAAAGCTGCAGATGTCAAGAATTTACCTTCTATAGAAGAATTATGTAAGCCTATTCCCTACTCATCCACTATTGAGGTACACTCTCTCCAACACTTTGATGAAGGTACACTCTCTCCAACACTATTGAGGTTCAAACTCAAATAGATTAACTCGTTAAAGTGCAAAACGACTTGCTAGTTAATGCTGCTGAAGAAAAACATGCTTATGAAATTAGAACTAGAAGTGGAGCTACTACCCAGGATCCTCTATATCCTGAGGGGCATCCCAAAAGAATTGAGCAGGATTCTCAACAAACTGAAAATAGTGGTTCTACTCGTAAGAAAAGGAAAAATAAGCATAAAACTATTGTAGAACCCTCTGAACCTGCTATAGATCCTAATAGTATATCTATCTCTGATGTTGAAACTAAAAGTGGTAATGAAGAAAATGAAGTTCCTAATGAAGAAAAAGTTGAAGAAGAACCTGAAAACCACACTAAGAATACTAAATACACAAAAGAAGATTTTATTGCTAAGAAACATGGTAGTGAAAGAGAGCCTTGGGTCCAAAAACCTATGCCTTTCCCTGATAAGAAACACAAGTCAAAGGAAGATGAACACTATAATAAGTTTTGTGAGTGGACGAAACCTTTATTCCTGCAAATTCCTTTGACTGAGGCTATTAAATTGCCTCCTTACTCAAAGTATATGAAGGATATTGTCTCGAATAAAAGGAAGATCCCTAATGAAGAAATTTCTACTTTGCTTGCTAATTATTCCTTCAATGGTAAGGTTCCTAAGAAACTTGGAGACCCAGGGATTCCAACTATCCCTTGCTCTATTAAGAACAGTTATGTTAGAACTGCTTTGTGTGATTTGGGAGCTGGAGTTAGTGTTATGCCTTTCTCTCTCTATAAGAGGCTTCAACTTGAAAAATTAATACCAACTGATATATCTTTGCAAATGGCTGATAAATCTACCACTATTCCTGGGGGTATATGTGAGGATGTACCTGTTCAGGTGGCTCACAATTGCTTGATATTAACTGATTTTCTTGTGCTTGAAATGCCTGAAGATGATAATATGTCTATTATTCTTGGGAGACCTTTTCTTAATACTGCAGGAGCTGTTATTAATTGTAATCAAGGAAAGGTGACTTTCAATGTTAATGACAAGGAACATACTGTCTATTTCCCCAAGAAGATTGAAAGGACTTATGGTTTGAATTCAATTGAATATGTTGAAGGCATTCAAGTTGGAGAAATATATTGTCCCATACCAAGAGAAAAATTTGAAACTATTATGATTGGGACCATTGCTATCAAGGTTGAGGTAACATAATCATTAGTGGAATACAAAGTTTTGTCTCATATGGAATTGTTTTGGTAGCAAGACTTGATCAACCTTGTTAACAAAAGGATTTCATTGAACAAAACAATGTTTTCATTATGATTATCTCCGTTTATTTCTATCCTTTGCATTTTAGTTTTTGCTTTTGTTTAGCTTTCTTTTTGTTGTTAGTTGCTTGCATGTTAGAGTGTCTTAGAACTTCTATAGTTCTAGCCTTGTTTTGTCCTTGCATCATGTTTCCAAAAAAAATTGCCTGTCAGAAAAATTATTCTTCTATTTCTAAAAAATACCCAAAAATAAAGTGTCTCGAAAAATTCCAGAAAATTCATATTAAATTTTTACGTGAAAAAAGGGGCAGAGGAGTACCTGGGAGGTACTAGGGGGGCCACCAGGCAGGCACACCACATGGTGGCGTGACCACCCCTGGGTCCCCACTAACTCTCTCACCTGCCACTTTCTTCTCTCTCCCGAGTAAGCTCCAGTTCATTGCTCAAAATCGCGTTCTTGCTGTGCTTGCTCTCGATTTTTTCGATATCCTTGCTCAGCCCATCTTTCTTGCTGAAATTTGGGGTATTTGTTCCCTGGTATGTGACTCCTCCCCTTGTCCAAGTAGATTTGTGTTTAGTGGATTATATCTTGAGTATTTTGCTGCTATAGGTGACTGGTTATGAGAGCTTGTAAGCTTGTTGAATGCTTAGAGATATAGTTTTGATGCATGTTTAGGCCTCTTACAAGTCCCTATGAGTAGAATCCTTCATTATATTCACTTTGCAATCACTTGTTTAATAGGTGTTTAAATTTCAGAATAGAAGATGAGTGAACACCACCTAAACCAACATGAGCTTTGGGTGCCTGAGGTCATGAAGGTCCACCGGGAGGAGGAAGTTTTTCCCTCCATTTATCCATGCTCTGAGTTCATGAGAGCTGCAGGAATTCTACAAGATTTCCACACTTTGGTTTCTAATGCAGGGTTAGAGCACTTTTTGGAAGATGAACCTTGTCAATTTGTGAAGCTAACCATGTCTGTGGTGCAGGACTTCCAATTTAGTCACTCTTTGCCTAACCCCATGGTCCATTACAAAATTTACAATATTGCTGTCGGCCTTTCTCTTGATGATTTTTGTGCAGCTATTAAGGTACCTCAATGGGGATCATGTAGAAAGATTAAGGAGAGACCTGAACCACTCATGGATTTATATGCAGAAATTTGCCAAGGGAGTAGCTTCTCGAAGGAGAGTGGAAAAATCCGTAACATTCATCTTCCCTCCATTCGCTACTTTGCCTACTTTATTGCCAAGTGTGTTCTTGCTAGGAAAACTGCCAATAAGTTATCTTCGTTTGATCTAGCATTTATCTCTGCTGCTCTTAAACGAGATAGGTCTTACAACTTAGGTGCTTTGATAGCTTTCTGTCTTGCTGCTAACCGTGAGAAAGGTGGAATTTGTGGAGGACTCATTGCTTCTCGTTTACTAGCATTGCATGGTTTAGTGCCTCATCATCTAGACCTACAGTTTCCCATAGAAAGGCTTGATCTTAATTCCATGATACATCATAAATTTGTTTCCTCGTGGGCTAGTATGAGTGAGTTATCTTATGAAATAACCTTTCTCAAAGCTGGTTGGAGAAAGAGCAAGTCCGAGCGTGTTGTTCTTTTGCCTGCACCTGTTTTGTTTAACCTTGATAACAGGGAAGGATGGTCCCTCACTAAGGAGGAGCTTGACACGTACTTGGGAGATCTCTCCCAACATGAGCAGGACACTAGAAGGGAGGTCACGGATGATTCGGTCCAGCCCTCGAATGAGGGAGAGTCTTCATATCAGCAACCTGCTTATGATTGGGGAGCTTCTTCTTCTTCCCACGGGCCCAACTACGACCATTCTTATCAAGATCCGCCTGCTTGGAACCCCTATTCATACATGGATTGATACCCACTTAGGCCAAAAGCCTAAGCTTGTGGGGAGGTACGCCGACACCGCACTCATCTTCATATCATGTTGCGTCGGTACTTTGTATATTCATGTTTTCGTTCTCTTTTTAGTTTTCGTTCTTCTTTGCTTTTGATTTCTAAAACACAAAAAGACCAAAAATATTTCTGTTGTTTCTCTTTGGTTTGCTTCTTCTTTTTGCCTTGGTTTGTTTTTCCCTTTTTGCTTTGTTTGAACTATTTGAAAAACCCAAAAAGATTTTGCTTTGCTTGTTTTTCCTTTGGTTCTTGTTTAAAAAAATCAAAAACAACAAAAATATTTGTCTTTCTTCTTTGGTTTTTGTGAGTTTGCTACAGGGTTCGGCAGTCCTTAGTGGAATATTGGTTTCATATTATTATTCAAGCCACACAAGTGAAGAGCAATAATGAGGATTAATGACAACTTGAGGCATGGTAAGAGGCTGGTAACGAACTCTATTTGTTTTCATTTTTGTACATATACTCATCACTGTGGGCATGCTTAGTCCGTTCATGTAGAGTGTATGTTTTCTTTGGATGCTTAGTAGTTCTTGCTTTCTTATGATTAGCTCCAGCTCGCTAATAGTTTGTAGCATGTCTTATGAATGTTTGCTTGCATTGCTCTATTCATAAATTGGTATGACACCGTGGTATCCTCCTCTGAATGTTTCATTTGAATTGACTTGGCACATGCTCATGCATGCACATGACTGTAATAATCAGTTGAGCCTCGATGAATTATTTTGCCTTGAGGATCTTGAATCACTTTCATGCCATGAGTAGTCATGTTTTGTTGCAAGCATGATAATGACAGCTATTGCTCTCTCGTTTGTTGCTCCCTTACTATTGCTAGCCTTCACTTCCACTGAGTGTTTTACTCATGTTTCCAACTCCCTTAAACCAAATATTGCCAAGGTGTCCACCATACCTACCTATTAGCATCATTTGCTACTTCTCATAACAACTCCCTTGTTATGAGAAAGTTAGTTAGTAAAGCTCTCACGAACTTGATGTCACACTTTATTTCCTGCACTTAATAAACCTGAACCATTGTGAACTCTCCATGAAAGTTATATGCTTGCTAATTATAGGCTGGGGATTAGCAGAATCGTGCTGTCACGGGGTACGCTTTCAACACTTGTAAATATATACCCAGTTGATACCTTTCTCTTTTGTTTGCGGATGTCGTCGGTGTGAAATAAAAGGGGAGCTTGTAAGTCCATGGAGTTATGTATGTGTGTTAGAGAAACGCCTGGGCCGCTGGTCTAATCCATGCTGACATGGTGGAAACCTGCAGCGTAACCATAATGATATCTATGAAGCATTCTTCTTATAAAAAAAGAGAGAGATAGCTATTGAGAAAAAGAAAAAAAGAGATTTATGAAAAGAGGAAAGAGAGAAAAAAAGCACCATTTTCCCATGGTAAATAAGAAGATTGCTGAGATACTCATTGTCTGCTTGCCTTGTTATTTTGATATGGGGATTCTTCCGTATCATCGGGCAAGGGGTACCCCGTTGGCGGTTCTCAATGATACGCACATATTTACGATGACAAGAACTTACCGGTAACTAAAGATGAGTAGCATGAGGAGCGGCCCTCGTACTCAAGGGACATGGGATTTTCAGTTTATAGTCTGTCAAGCATATAACTCAGATTGGACCTCACTTTCACCTTAACCACATTAAAGATGCTTATGATAGGGGCAATGAGATCTCAAAGTTAATGAGTACCATACTTTCAGCATTTGGAAGCCTTTCAAATTATTCAAAAACCTTTTCCTTTACTTGTTGAGTCTCCATTTATTCTTTGAGCACCTTCTTGAGAGCATAGTTGCCATTCATTGTGCTTGTCCCATTACTTGATTATTTGTGTTATGACTTTGATTCTTGTATCCTTGATATCTTTACTTCTAGTCATCACTTAAACTTCAGAGGTGCCTTGATATTCATAATCAAAGGCAAGCGGGATACCACTCTATCATACCTTTCTATGAGCATTGTAATGTTGCTTATGTTTATGCCTCATGCTACTTATTATTTTTGAGTTGGAATCTCTTCATAGCTTGCAATGCCTATTAAGTAAGTTTACTTGCATACTCTTTATTATGAATTGTCTAAGTAGTTGATCACATTGCTGAGAATATTTACATCATATGAAGCAAATGTGTTCGTGAAAGTTCTTTTATCGCACTCAGTTTTTAACTGAATTGCTTGAGGACAAGCAATAAGCTAAGCTTGGGGGGAGTTGATACGTCCAAAACGTATCTACTTTCCCGAACACTTTTGCTATTGTTTCTCCTCTATACTTGTGTGATTTGGATACAACTAACGCGGACTGACACTGTTTTCAGCAGAATTGCCTTGGTGTCTACATTTTGTGCAGAAAACCAACTATCAGGAAAAATCCAGGAAAATATGCCAAAAATCCTATTTCACCCGAAGACTCCAGGAGCCAGAATACGAGACGGAGAAGAGCCAGGGGTGGCCACACCACCTACTGGCGCGGGCCAGGCCAGGCCGCGCCAGGGGGTGGTGTGGGCCCCCCAGGCACCCCCTCGGTCTCCCTCTTCGCCTATAAGGAGCCTGCTGATCTAAAAAATTCAGGGGTTCGACGTTTTTCCAGAAGGAGTTCCGCTCCACCGCCACCATCAAATTCCACGAAACAACACCAGAAACTCCATTCTGGCACCCTGCCGGGACGGGGAATTAGAGGAGATCATCGCCATCATCATCACCATCGCTTCTCCATCGACCATCCACGTTTCCCCCATCTATGAGTGAGTAATCCCCTGCTGTAGGCTATGGGGATGGTAGGGATTGGATGAGATCGTTCATGTAATGACATCAGATTGTTAGGGCATGGTGCCTAGTATCTTTTATTAGTGCTTTATGACTTTGTTGTGACTTGTTTTGCTTAATGCTTGTCACTAGGGCCCGAGTGCCATGATTTCAGATCTGAACATGTTATTGATTCATTATGATAGTATTGTTTATGGTCTTATCTGCAAGTTGTTTACACACATTGTTGTCCGGAACCAGTGGCCCCGAAGTGACAGAAATCGGGATAACCGGAGGGAATGGCTTTTATATGAGGATCACATGTGTTCACGGAGTGTTAATGCTTTGCTCCGGTGCTCTATTAAAAGGAGCACCTTAATTGCCAGTAGTTCCCTTGAGGCCCCGCTACAAACGGGCTGGCAGGACAAAAGATGTTGTGCAAGTTCTCATTGCGAGGACGTATGACTATATATGGAACACATGCCTAGGATTATCTAGTACTTGGATGCTTTATCTTATTTATCTGCAATTGTCCTATGTTCTGATTGTTATGTGAATTGTCTTGTCCATGCAACGCCCGTCCATCCATCCCTCTGCCTACCGCACTCGAATCCCACTGTTTACTGCTATTGTTACTGCTGTCTTTACTTTACTACTGCTGTTACTTTGCTATTCCTAGTACAAAACTGTTGCTACTGATAAACTGCTGTGAGCAAGATTGTTTCTAGGTGCAGCTGAATTGACAACTCAGTTGTTAAGGCTTATAAATATTATTTGGCTCCCCTTGTGTCGAATCAATAAATTGGGTTTCACTTCCCTCAAAAATACTGCAATACACCCCCTATACTTGTGGGTCATCATATACCGTACCCACCATCCTTCATCTCAATGTTGTTCATGAAAACATTAGCAGTCTTGCTTCCCTTCCCATGCTGGCGCTTATCAAAGTTGTTGGGGTAAGAAGGATCCCAATGATCAGGATCACCGCACACATGACAAGCACCTTTCTTCTTATCAGTCTTCTTCTTGAAACTAGTAGATAAGCCTTGTTCTTCCCATCAAACTTTCTTTTTCCATCAAACTTGCCCTTGTTCTTGAACTTATGAGGCTGGAAGTTCTTTTTCTGTACCAGGTTGACACTTGAACCTCCCTTGGCACCTCAAGCACATGTGTATTTTGCTCTCGCATTCTCTTCCATATCAAGAGTTCCAATGAGATCCGATACGGGGGTGTAAACGGATCGGATCAGATTGGATTTTGACCGTACCATATCCTTTTCCATATTAGTTTCTCGGCTTCGGAGCGGAGCGGATAATGACCGGTTGTGGATTCGAATGCAGATATACTAGACCGTGGATTCAAATCAGAAACAGAGCAGACTCGGGCCGGACTTGAAAGTAGTCGGATAAATACACTTATAGGTAGATAAATATATTTCTAGCAAAGTTTTGAGAGAGATTTAATATTTGGGCCTTGCATGAACAACTAGATAAGATAATAGAGATATGGTGTTAAAAGTTAGAGTTAGACATGTTCACAAAATGAACTCAGTAACTAAATGAGTACTTTCTTTGCGAAATTGTCCTTGACATTTGACTCTAAAATCGGATTATCCGGTTTGAAATACTCGGATAATCCTAATTAATTTTCAGATAATCCATATCCACATGCTATTTTCCATATCATATCCTACACCATATCCTGGGCTTCACTTCGAAATCGGATATCCTTATCCACCGGATTCTATAAAATCGGATATGGATCCCTTAAAACGGTTTCAGAGCCGGTTTCGGTGCGGAAATTATCCTATCCGTTTACATCCCTAGATACGGAAAACTCTTGTGTCTTTTGTGTTTCAGGGAAGTAGCAAAGTTCCTCCATGAAGGGGGAAGCTTGGCAATAATGCCCCCGATAATGCCTTGTCTGGTAACACATAAGGCAAGTGCTCAAGCTCCTTGGCCAGTGACTGTATCTCATGATCCTGCTCAACCAGGAAGCGGTCATCAGTCATATTGTAGTCATAGAATTGCTCTTTGACATACAGTTCACTGCCAGTGTCCGAGACCCCAAACTTGGCCTCGAGTGCAGCCCACATGTCCTTGCAATTATCAAATGACATATAGGGTTCAACAATATTCTCCCCAAGAATAGACAACAGAGCAGCCTTGAACAGGGTATCAGTTTTATGGAAAACTTGCTCCTGAGAAGGAGTAAGATCTCCCTCAGGCTTGCCAAGAGTAGCGTCATAGCAGTTCATGTTCTGAAACTAGAGAACTGCTCTCACGTGCCATCTCTTATAGTGCGTACCCTCAAAGACAGGTGGCTTCATAGATGCAACGGAACCAGTTGGAGTAAATTTCCTATAGTAAGGTTTTTGGATTGTTGAGTATAAGAGAAATTTACCAAGAGAATTAACCATAATAACCGGTAGATAAAACATGAATAGAATAATGGAAATTAAACTAATCATGTGATTTAGCAGATAAAGATTAAAACAACCATCTAAGAGGGTTGCAAAAGATAGACCTTGAGATAAGATCTGAACAAGTTCTAGACCTACAATAAGCCATAGAAAACGACATATTATCTTACCAAGATAAACAAGATGGAGGAATATGTTATACATCACAGCAGAGGAACTGCCCATGTTGACTTTGGTGTTGATGTTATTGTTGGCACTGTCTTCAGCCATGTCATTGATGAAGATGTTGTTGATGTCAGGGAAGAAGTTGTCATTGGGGAAGACATCGGCGATGTTGCTATACATGAAGGAGTCCGTGATGAAGCTAGTAGTCGCACTAATAGTGCTCCCCAAAAATCTTATCGCCCTTCTCCCGTACAGGATTCGAAGCAGCGGGGTCTATGGAACTAGAGGCGCAAAGGTGTGTGTTCAGAGGAGAGGAGTGACCTCTCTTATGCTCGGCGAGATTTCTATAACCCGCGGCATGCACGCGTGCGGTGTGGCAAGGCGGGTGGCAGCGGAGGAGGAGCGTACGTGTATGTCTCTCTCCAAGTGGTGGAAGAGCCCCTCGTATAAGGTAGTGAAACTTTCCTTCAACTAGAAATATGGGACTAAACATTTGTCCCACCTCTGTCATGCATGAATGGGCCACATGAGCCTCTAGAATTTTCAGAAATTATTGAAATGAAAATATGGGGACCACTTAGGCAAAAATCCCAACACCCGGTGTAGCTAAAGGTCAAGAACTGTGTGCACTTCACTTGAGGAAGTTAAGAACTACACCACTCTTGAAAACATCAAAAACTTCACTTGATTCTCCAGCTGCATTGAGTTTGTGTTAAGACGACCGAGGTACACCAAGTGCTAGATTATCCATTAGGAGCCGCGTCACGTCATGAAGACAAAGACAACAATCTAGAAAACTAGGCTAACTTTGTGTTTCTATCTTATTTGTATAACTCACAATGAATCCATGTCGAGATGCATGTATATCAGGTGTATGAATTACGCAAACAAATATCACTAATATCACACTATTATATGTTACTGCATAAGTTACGCATAAATCAACAGGGTGAAAACGTATAAAATAGTACCTATCAACATACGACTATTTTATTTAAATTAAAACGTTTGCGAAAAGACCCTAACACATACGATGAAAAACACATGCCGTTTGCGATCATCCATAATCGCGGACGATAAACATAGGAAACGCGTAAGTAAAAGTGATTCGCAGACGGTTGTGTTCTAGGAACCGTGTGCCCATTCGAACATGGTTTCGCTAACCGTTTAGCGCTGTAGAGGGTTATCGCACACTCTTCGATAGCGAAGATTCATTTCACCGCGTGTGACAGGCAATTTCCGTCGTGCGCGAATGCTGAATCTGTACTATTAGTGCAGTATCCATGTTCTCACGCTGCTCCACTGTGTGGAGATAGGACCATGTACGAGTTCAGTGGCCAGCCAACATTCACGATGTTCGTGTCGGATGGCGGTAACTTCTGCCAAAGAAGAACCTGCTCAGAAATTCAGTTGCACATCTTTCTCACCATGCCCTTATGTGTAACACTTCCTTAAATGCGGGGAGCGGACATTGTTACCGATCAGAACACCTGGTGTCATTTGTACCCGACATTGTCCTGCATGATGAAAATAGAAGTGAGGATATACTGCAGGATAATACCCGGTCTGGACCTTATACAATGCTAGCTGAATAGAAGAGGCAGAGCGCATTGCACATTTGCAAAGCATGCAGGTGTCCACAAGCTCATAACTTGTGTGCGGTCCAGACGAGCATGTAAAAAAGCAGCATCCGATACCTGATAAGAAATCTTGTTGCGTTAATATCCCATAAGCTAGCTTCACTTGGTACAACCGTACTACTAGTAGGCAGGAGCATTGTGCACATACCGTGAAGCTGGTCTCTGTTTCCAGAGCTGGAAAAGTCACCGGACTGTGGGGAAGCAAGTCAACCACATCAATCTTCTTTGTGAGATTTATTCCTCTCAGACAGCTGGAACAAAATAGAGATCGAATCATGAAACGTGAGCGATGCTCCTATCCTATAGGATATCCATGAGCATGTTCCTTGCCGGTTCTTAGTTTTGTTCCTCGATTCCGCGGAGACTCGCCCGCGCTCATTTTCGGTTCTATGGTTGTGATTTGATCCTAGCATATGAATTGACGTCAGTTCCTTTTAAAAAAAAAATATGAATGGATGTCAGTGTCACGTACAAACTGATTGCAAATACAACCCAAAAATTCATCAGTGATTTTACTCGAACCAATACTTAGAACATAGAAAGAGTAAGAAACTCGTTGGTCTTAGAATATTCATCTTGGCTCGTCGATGTTGAAAGTATGTTCTCAAAATTTATAAGGACTTCGTCAAAAAGTAAAATAAGGAGAAACAATAATGTTCAATATTTGGTATGCATGTTTTGTCAGCGTCCGAGGCCTTGATCCACACAGCCGTGTTGCGTTTAGACGTTTATGCACATACATCCCAATTATAAGTGAAAAACCCACTCCATCCCAAAAGTCCGGACTGAAGGGAGGAGATGAATTCTCTCTTATAAGCTGGTTGTAGCCTCCTCCTGCTAGCAACGCTTGGTACCTAACACCCCACCCCCCTAGAAGCCCCCCAAGCAGGCATGACGGTGCTGGCTCTGATACCAATTGTCAGCGTCTCAGGCCTTGCTTCACACACCCATGTTGTGTTTAGACGCTTATGCTCATCAACCCAACTATAAGTGGAAATCCCACTCCATCCCAAAAACCCGGACTGAAGGGAGGAGAGGAACTCTTCCTTATAAGCTGGTTGTAGCCTCCTCCCGCTAGCGAGGTGGGACTAAAGGTTGCTGACAACACTAACATGTTTATCCAAAAGGGTGACCTTTCTTTGTCGAATCAAACCAATGTAGATTTACATGGCATATGTGTGCATTCTCTTAAGTCAGGCACAACCGTGCGATTCAGCTTTGTTGGAGGTCTCACCTAGGAAATTTCTTATGAGGTGCAGGTCATTTGCTTGTTCTTTTGCTATTAGAACCGATTTCCTCTACACTTTGTATCTGGTTCGGTTGTCTGAGATTTGTTAATTCAAAGTCGGCATAATGGTTTTCGTCCAAGGGAAAACAAGCAACGAGAATTGATAGTTGGTCACCAAGATGCATTGTTACTGATACGCTTTGAGATTTTAACAGTCTCTCTTTGCTAAAACAGTCTTTGCAATCATAACTTACAAACTGCGTATTTTATCTTAGCCTATGTAGGTCTGCCTCTTTCAGAACGCTCTGTCTTTGTGCTACAATACATGACATTCTTTTTTTTGGGACAGAAATACATGACATTCTTGAGTACGTGGATGTTCTGTTCCCACAAGTGGTATCAGGCGTGTTATGTTGTTATCAATAGTACTCACGATCCATCCTTTTTTTTATCATAATTTTATAAATTTGTTACTTTTTAAAAGCAAACATGGTGCATCTTAACTTTTTATGAGTCTCTAACATGAGTAGGGATGTCTGACTCCTGAGTTCTAGTTAACCCTTTATTTTAATAAGAAAAAATCATGTTTGAAAGCTTAAAAAATTGTAAAAGTATTCTAAATGTACTGAATCATGTCCCCTAAAAACGTGAAACATCTCAATTTTAAATACTTTTTTCCGAGTTACACACACATGAAAAAGTATTGATCTCAGTATAATGAACAATGTATATTTTCAAAAACTCCAAACTTTATCAGACATCGACATTTTTGCGTAGCCAAGAATTCAAAGAATTTAGCATTGCATGCTTGTAGGATACACAATTCACTACATCCATACTTTTTCACATTTTTTTGAAAACTATAAATATGACTTTCGAATTATTTAATATAAAGGGATCACTAGAACAAGGGAGCAAAAAATATTTTTCGCTGTAAAATTTCGTACTGTCCAGAATATTTTGTGGTATCTATTAATCAATCTATCATACGAAGCTACTTCTCTACCAATATGATATCCATAAAATTAAGGTAAATATATACACGCGAAATTTTTCATGCAATAAGTGATGTCACACCTACTTGTGTAACATATTGTGCATGTTCTCTCTCAACATATACTCGAGATCCAGATGCATACTATACAATGAGTGGACTAGGTAGTGAAGCTTGAAAAGAAGCTACATAATATTTCATTGTATTGTGTTCGGTATTGCAGCACCTTCACATGAGTTCCACAACTTTGAGCAAAGGAGCAATCCTGGAATGTGAAAATACCTTCGGAATGAGCAAATGAGAAACATTGGGAAAACAATTCAACATACACTTCATGTCCCAAAAGTGAGAATTTTTGGTCCCAAAAGTGAGAATTTGTGAGATTTATTCCTCTCAGACAACTAGAACTGGAACAATATAGAGATATCCACGAGCATGTTCCCTGCCGGTTCTTGTTCCTAGATTTCTCAGAGACTTGCCCAAGCTCATTTGCAATTCTATGGTTGTGATTTTCTCCTAGCATATGAATGGACGTCAGTTCTTTTTTGAAAAGAAATCTGAATGCGTCAGTGTCATGTACGAACTGATTACACATACAATCCAAAAATTAATCAGTGATGTTACACCAACAATACTAAGAACATAGAAAGAATACACAGAAACTTGTTGGGCTTAGAATCCTCATCATTGGTCGCCAATGTTGAAAGTATGTTCTCAAATTTTATAAGGACTTTGTCAAAAAAGAAGTATAAGGAGAGAAAGAATCATGTTATGAAAATTTGGTATGCATGTTTGTCCAAAAGCGTGACTTTTCTTTGTTGAATCAAACCAATGTAGATTTACATGGCCTGTATGTGCATTCTCTTAAGTCAGACACAACTGTGCGATTCAGTTGTGTTGGAGGTCTCACCTAGGAATTTCTTGTGAGGTGCAGGTAATTTTCTTGTTCTTGTTAATAGAACCGATTTCCTCTACCGCTTGCATCTGGTTCGGCCTGTATGATCCATTTCAGCCCCGACTTTGGCTGCATTTTCTATGTTCTGATAAAAATTTCAAAGTATTTAGAAAAATCTGAAAAATAAAAAATGTAGCCCACGTATATCATTTACATGTTGCATTCATCTCTACTACTTATAAAGGAGGAAACAAGAATTTTTCTTCATGTACCCCACAAATCACACACACGTACAGAACATAGCCACACGATCAAGCCCGGTTCAGATCATCTAACGCCTAGGATTAAGCTAATCTAATTCCCGGGTACGCATAGCAATAACCAGCGTCGGACAAACTTATCCCTCGCGAACCACGCCCCGCTTCCTCCACCCATCGCTGGTTCCACGAAATTTTCACAGCCCACCTCATCGCACGATCTACATCAGGATCATCTCATCCCCTGACCCGCCGCCTCCTCTCCATGGTCCTCTCCATAGGACGCCGCCTCCTCTCCAACACTGCTGCCTTTTCTCCATGCCCCCCTCCACACGCCGCCGCCTCCTCTCCGTGCTCCTCTCCACACGCCCCCGCCTCTTCTAGATCGCGGTGAGCAGGAGAGTGGAACGCCGTCGGCTCCATGGTCTCCTCATTAGGGGCGACGTAAGGGAAGCTAAGATGGGAGGGAAGGTGCGTGTTCATACGGAAGCCATCCGGCCGCACATGTTCACTCCCTCGCTCCAACCGATGGTTGCCGAAGAGCGCCGCTGCGATGAATGCATCAAGAGTTGTGTCCGGGATTTGACGATCCCGCTGCCTCGGTCGCCTCCTCGCTATCCCTCCGCTCGCAATCAAGGTACAATCCGGGAGAAATTTTCCCCTAAACATGCTCGCTCCCCTGATCGCATCGTCGCCCATCCATATCTCGCTGGCTGCAGTTCTCTACCCACTTGTGAATTTGGATTATGATTTTTGTTCTCAGCAGGTTTAAATTCAGATCACGGTGCATGCTCCGGTAGTTTTAGGTCCGTTTCTGATTTTTAAAGATGATTGAGCTGTGGCTTTTTCTGCTGTGCGTTGTAATTCTGAATGCCAATTGCACATAGGTTCATGGAAAGGTTTATTTACCAATATCAAAGAAATATTATGCTATTCTCCACGAATTTTTTATGATATATCAGTTGTAATCGAGTATGAGGCCATGAGGGGCTATGTTTTTTTTACCTCGATAAACTGTGAAGGCTTTGCCAAGCTAGAAAATATGACGATATAGGCATATAAGCCCCAATAGGGTAGCTATATAGTAATTCACATGTAGTAGTATGGATTATGGTCATGCTCTGTCAATTAGTGCATATAGCTAGGTCAATAAATTAGATATCCAGTGTATTTCTAAATTTTCATTAAGAGCTTCACGTATAGGGCATGAGAAGTCCTGACTTTGGGGCAGTGATTAATTCTTGGTGTGCAGGAACTTGGAGAGATGGTGGTGGTGGATTCTAGCCGCAAGGTGTGGCTTGGAAAATGCAGACACAGACAACGGCAACCTCCTTCCATTGCCTTCCATCGCCTCGCCGTTGTCTCCAGGAAGCGAAGCTTGCACCGCCACCAATTTTTTTGGTTAGTCTTTCAGTCTTTCTTCCTTGCACTTTGTTCTTCACTCTTCAGTCATGTGTTGCGTATCCTTCCCTATGCTTCTTTGTAGGATATATCTGTAATGTTTGATATGAATTTACTCCTTGACAACAGTGCAAACTAGGATCTGCAGTAAGCTTGCAAACCTTCAGTGGTAACTTTAATCATAGTCTATCAAATCTGATTGCATGGGACAATTTAATACCAATACTAGGATTCCCATGGAACATTTAAAGGCTTGTACCTCAGCAGTGGTAGAAGGGGGCTCATTTGTTCCCCTTCTATAATATTGAGGTAGGAATTTGTAATAACCATGCTTTGTATGGCCTTATTAATTTATCAGGTCCGACTCGGAGAAGGTAATCAGTATTTACTTCTTGCAGAACTATTTTCTTTGAGATTTCTGGTGAATATCAAACTTGATTACCTTGGTGGTCCAAAATTTATTGCATGCATCTGGAAATATATCATTCAAAATTCTGAACCTGCTCCTGAGCAGGTGAAAACTAAGAAGAACATAGTAGTCTGTCATGATCCGGTGGGATTTTTTTTCATGCCGGCCACGCTGCTGATGGGTGGCACTATAAGCCCGTTGATGGTGCAGCTATTGGAGTGCCAAGGTGAAATCCCTGAGCAAGGTAAATATCTCTTGCCCGATTGCCCCATCGTTGCATGTTCCCTCTCCCCTCCCTCCAGCTGAACTAGACGTCGCCGATGGGCACCTTGCAGTCACACCATGTACACTTCAATTAATGTATTTCTTTGTGCTTGAGTTCATTTTTTCTCAAGTGATCTTACAAAGCTGGCCTCCCCGAGTAAGTAAGGATGAAAAGATATTCAAGGTGAAAGGCAGCAAGAAATTTGCTAATAATTACGCTCCTCTCTCACTATCAAATAGATCTGCATGTCATTCTTTGGGGATTGTAGGTTCTTTGTGTAACTCCATTAGAGGAGGGTGAATCACAGTCCTACCTTGACACCATGTAGCCATGGTTGAACTGCCTACAGCCGGATCCAATTGTTTGCATCAAAGGTAGAAATTGGATGTTTGTAATTTGGATGGGTTATATTTTGCATAATATGATGATTATGACTTGATGTTGACACGTGCTACTTTATTCATGCTTAATGACTTTCCTTTCGTAAGTATTTAAATAATTTCTTTATGTTACTAGAATATCATATTTGGAGGTAAAATTAGTATATACATATTGTTTTTCTATATTTTCTTTATGTAACAGGAATATGCCACACCCTTGCTGGAAATTTTGGATTTGGGGCCTATTATTACATGAGCACTAAACATTTTTTATATAGTTCACCATTTATTCCTCTATGCTTGTGACTGGACTCCTGCCCGCGGCCTCGGGATGCCGCCTCATTGGCTTTAGCGGACTAAGCGACGACCAGGGCAACCATTCTTGATTTTCAGAGAATGGATCACATTTAGCCATTCAAGGTATATGTGCACATGAAACATTTTTACAAGTAACTAAGTTGTCAAGCTAGCACTGGAATTTTGTTCATTTCCTGTAATACTTATTTATGGACATTCTTTGTACGAGGGAAAGCTTTGATTTTGATTAAGATATACATAGAACTTTCAGAAATATGTAAATAGACCTCAGTTAACTTGAGAGAGGTGGATTATGAAATGTGCTAAAATGTTATATAGACCTTCTGCAGAAGCTGCAAATTTACCCTGTAACATCTGAATGTGATGCATATTGAAAATTGTCTTGATGTTGCTCAATTACCTGCTGTACTACTTGCTTGAAATTTTCAATAACATGTTGTGCCTCATGTTCAGATAAAATGTGTGAATCTTGTATTTAGGTTTGCATGCATAAGACCCAAGAACCTTGCTGTCAGGTTGTATGTATGAGACCAAATTTTGTTGCCTGGTACTTGTGGTCAGAACATCCACGCGGAAAATACATCCAATTTATGTATGTATTACTTAGGTGACTTTCCATAGCTTAGATATGAATGTGAATTAAATGTTCCATATTTTTCACTGTTGGTGACTTATATCAATCTTTCACTCAGACTGTATTTTGTTGTTTGGTACTTTGTGGTGATAATAAGTGTACAGACATACACATCCAGTTTGTGCATTATTTTGGTGGATTTCCATAGTCGTAGCATGTGAAATATAACATTCATATTTTTAATGGTGGTTTTTTAAAGGTGATGATTTAGATCATTCTTGGATACTGTGAATTTTTGCTGGAGTTGACTAATAACTTAGATCTTTTGCCCTTGGTTGTAACCTGTGATGTACTTACTATCTCTGCACACTTCGTTCTCAATATGTTTTTAATCGATGGAGAAAAAGTTTGCGAAAAGGAAAAACTTAAAATGTGATGTCGATGTACCAACAATACATTAATGCTTTAATAATTAGTAGTTCACGCTTAAGATTACAAGTGCGTTGCACGTGCACGATTACTAGTCAGATATAAATGCGGTGTTATTATTAGGTATGGTATTTTTACACGAAGTTCTATTTCTATGGTGGACGTGAACTACATGGTATTTATGAGTTGATGTTCTGTTCAGAAAAATGGAATCGGATGTGTCATGCATGTGGTTTTCTGATGAGTGACTATATCATTCGCCGTCAGCCATCCTTTATCGTTATCCTCATTTCATAATACTTGTTAACAAGAAACCATGGTGGATCTTAACCTTATAAATGGAATCAGATGTGCCAGATAGTCCAAAGTACTTTGTGATGTATATTAATCTGTCTATGCAACAGAACTTAGTTCTATTCACCACCACGGTATTCAGAAAATTAGGAAGAATATCTACTCCACACAATTTCATGCAAAGAGTAATGTCACACCGGCTTGTCGTATCCTGCATTTTCTCTCTCTACATATGGTCCATATCAGAAAGTTAACATCCAGTGAGTGGCCCATATAGCGAAGCTAGCAAATCAAGTTTCGGCTTTGTTTCTTGCGCCTGTATTGGTTATGCATCCGTTTCACCTGTATTCCACATCTTTTGCGACATAGGAATTCGGGAGTGTGATTATACCCTTAGAATGAGAGACACATGGAAAATAGTTCAAACCAGCAGACTGGTCTTTCGGACAGCAAATAGATGTTCCTGTTCAGCAAGCTGCTCGTGACATCTGAGTTTCATGCATTTCTTAGCGGATTTTACCCCTCGCCCCGACCCCTCTCGCCCCTCCCCCCCCCCCCCCCCGAGGGCGACGGGGTTGTCCCCAGCGACCTCCCCACTAGGCCTCCCCTCTCTCCCTCATCGCCGCCGCCGGCAGGGCCCGCCGGGCGCGGCCTAGGTGGCGGCGGCGGCGGCGGTGCTTCTCTTCTCGCGCTGAGGCGGCGGGGTCGGGGCCTCTCCCCTCCGGCGGCGGTGCGTACTGGGCGGCGGAGGTTCGGCGGCGGCCGGGCGAGGACGACGTGGCGGCGCAGCTACTGGCGGCGGGGCAGCACGGCAGGCGGCAGGCGGTGGCAGGAGGCTCTGGCCGGTGGGGATCTGGCCAGCGGATCTGGCTGGTGGATCTAGCCGGTGGGTATCTGGCCGGTGGGGTTCTGGCCGGTGGGGATCTGGCAGGCGGATCTGGCCGACGGCAGGCGGTGGCAGGCGGGTTTCCTTGGCCCAGATCTGGGCCCTTAGGGCTCCATCTGGGCCGGGGCGGGCCGGTTTGCCCTCCTCCACGCTTGCTCTGCGGATGGTGGCGCTCGAGGTTTGTGTAGGTCCAACGGTGTCCGCGTTCGGCCTGTTGCAGCGTGACTACGGGCTTTACGGGCCCTTCTGGGCCTGGCCGGACTCTCGTGGGACTGGTGTGCCCCGACGGGGGCTTTACGGGTCCGTCGGACCCGGCCGGACCTAATGGGGACTGGTTTGCCGTGGTCGCGTCCGGTCGACTACTGCCCTTGGCGGTGGAGGTAGATCCCTCCCGCATGGAAGCAGCTCTATTGGCCCTACCTCGAACTACGTGTGCCTCATCTTATAGACATCACGTCAGTAATCTCGGTGAGACGATGATGGTGGAGTCGGGACTGGCGTGGCACATGCTCGTGGGCGGCAAGTTTGGTGGTGGCGAGGCCTCGCCCTCGCGGGTCTCCTGTGCAACGGCTCGTACGAGGCTTGTGGATAGGGTCTTCGGGAGAAATCCTTGTCGGCACGACCAACACCGACGCAGTGCCGCCTGTGGGTGGCACCTCCCTTCCTGAAGGGGCGTCGTGGCTACCCTTCTCCCACTTCCCTCTGTGTGCCGGGGGAAACCCTAGGGCCAATTTCGGTCCGGGCAGCAGCGATCGCTTTCCCTCTTAAGGGTGCTGCTTGGTGCTTGACGAGTCAGGGTTAGGAGCGGGGTGGAGATTCTTCGGTGGGCGCAGTGGTTGCGGTCTTCATCATCTAGTCGATCCACCTCCGTCTCCATTCCTTTTTGTGTCTCTTGTTTTTAGTCCGGGTGTGTGTGTGTGTGCTGCTGCCCCAGCACCGTGTATCGTGGTGTGTGTTTCTTTGGGCGTTGTGCTGTCTGGCCCAGCAGCGGTCTCACCTGTGTGCTTTATTTATAAAGCGGGGAGAAAGCCTAGTTCGAAGAAGTTTCATGCATTTCCTATTTCTTCCCCGTCTATCTTTCGCTCCATTCAATGTATGTGACAATCCATAGGATGAAGCTCCCTGGTAATGCAGCTCGTGCCTCACTCACACGTGCCGACACACACACTACTAGGAAAAACGTTATCAGTGGCGCACCAAAACAACTTTCTATGGCGCATCTAGCAGTCGCCACTAAATTGTCGCCACTAAAATTACATTTCTGTGGCGCATATGCATATGCGCCACAGAATTCTCCAAATTCTGTGGCGCATATAGCTATATGCGCCACAAAATTCTATGGTACATTCTGTGGCGCATATAGCTATATGCGCCACAGAATCCTTTTTTCAGAATTTTGAAATTTTCAGAATCTGATACAAATACAGTATATAACAGGTATATTACAGGAAATACACAAAAATTAACAGAAATTCATAGAAAAGCTGCACACAGCAGTACAAATGTTCCAGTTCACATATAATACATCAACAAGCACGAATGTTCACAAGTGTTCATCAATCAGATCACTTAGAATTGAATAAGTGTACAAGTATATTTCACAAGTGTTCATCTCACTCACATAACTTACAACTACGAATGTTGTCACCGCCTATACCTTAGGACAGAATGTAGTACACCGTAACCGCGATGCCGGTGAGGAGGAGCGGCACCAAGATCTTCGTCCGGTTCTTCTTCCACACGTGTCTCCTCCACTTGGCCACCGCCTCCTCTCTAGTTACGTATCCCTTGTAGCTGTTGCCGCTGAACTTGTCCACTTGTTGGTGGCAGTCCACCCACTCCTCGTAGACACCTGGAACCCGACCCTTGTACACAACGTACGTCAGCATCTCTATTGACAAGGCATATTAGTACATCATGCAAATATATATGTTGACAAATATTAGAGCAAGGCATTCATAAACTTAAAACAATGCGTCGATGACAATGAAAGAAACACGACAACATGTCCGACACAATAACAACGACGGTTTCAAGCTAGGCAAGTTAAGTTTTTCGACACACACTACATGTCCACCGATACACACGCTCTCTCGGTCAAGTAGCCTTCTCCTCGCAGGGCGCCGGGAACGGCTTGTACATGTCTTTCGTCGTCCACGTCCTGAAGTCACCCTGCGCCTTGAGGCGGGCTTCGATCCCCCTCTTGGTGAACGACCTGGGCTGGTGTAAGAGCCCACCATGTGTGTTGACCTGTTCCATGATGATATGTGACAGCTTCACCTGCGTATCATGGAAGTCTTCCCTGAGATCGGGGTCACTGATCCCATGCAACTTTTGGGCCCATCCTTGGAGAGAAGATGGCAGCGTTAGCATCTCGCAATCCCGGACAAACCCTTTGAGGTGATGGCAAACGTAGAAGGCCTCCTTCACATTGTCAGACGACTGCTTGACGCAGGGGAACTCGAACATATGCTTGAACTTGTGTCGACCATCGTCCCTGTAAGCCTCCCCCTTATAGTTGAAGGGGCCTCCCTGATTGGCATAGCCCTCGATAGCATCATCCAGAATGCTCCTTACTCTGGCGTAGTTCTTCCTCCTCGCACTCCCCGAGTCGAAGTAGGTGGCAAGCGAATACCTCACGGAGAGGACGATGAGCGTGCAGTACTTATCTCTGCGCAACACACAATGTGGAACGGGATGTTGGAAAAGAGCAATGGAAAGAAATACTTATGTGTTACGACGACGGTAGGAGGATGTGTACACTTACTCGGGAAAGAAAGGCACAAGGATGTTGTCCTTCCTCTTGTTGTCCATCAATAGCTTCTGAAGGTAGGACTTTGCCCGGGCCCGGGTCCTTGTTCCTTCTTCCAGCTGGCTATCCCGCATGTAGTAGGGATCAGCTATCGCGACGAACAGGGTGTCCTCTCTCTTGACCTTCATCACCAGATTGAGCGCGAATAGGCGGACCAAGTTATAGTCCAGCCGTCTCGAGTGGAACAACTTGAAGATGTCCTCGTAGGCTATGAAGAACAGATCCGCGGGGGCATCGGTGATGAATCCCACGTCCTCCGGCACCTTGGCGGTGAACACCGGGTAACTCGGGTCCTTGTCCTTGAGAAGGAGGCCCTCTAGTGTCAGGACACCTTCATGCAAACTCATCATAGCTCCCGAAGCCAGGCGGCGCAGTTCCGGAGGTAGTATGGGCTGACCAGCTTCATGCACTCTGGTCAAGCCATCCTCACGGGGTGGTACAACATCGTCCCGGTAACGGATCGGAGCGGGCTAGCTCGCAGCCTTGTCCTTGTTCCTGTTCGGCCTCTTCCTCACCCTCTTCCTCTTTGCATCAGCAGCCTCCACTGGCGATGCTAACCCATCACCGGCCGTCCTGCGGAGTGTGTCAGGACTGAAAATGATTCCGGCCGATGGAGGTTGTGTATCGGCAGCTGGAGGCGTCTCCTGAGAAAACCCACGGAAGACCAGGCGCTTCTTGGGATGGCTAGCTTGATCGCGGAATGATGGTTCTTCAACGAGAGGAGGCATGAACGGTCCTTTGCTGGCACCGGTGTTGACGAAGGCATTAACGTCGACCGATGCATCATCATCATCATCATCCACCTTGATGTTGGCATCGAAGGCCACCATGTCCATGTCAGCCTGGGGTGGTGGCGATGGCTGTTGCGGTGCCACGGCCTTGCCTTTAGGCGGGGGCGATGGCGGTCGAGGAGCAACCACGCCCTTGGCTGCTTGTGGCGCCGGTGCAGACGCTCCCAAGAGTCTCTGGTGACAGCTTGTGGTGGCGGCGACGATGACCGGTGCAGCAGGAGGCTTCGTCCTTGGCGGCCGGACGACCGAGGTGGCACCGGTGGAGAGAGACCCAATACGAATCTGGGTCTTTGGCCAAATCATGGGATAGCCATGGCAACCTTCCAGGGTCAGGTGCTGGTCGGCTCCCGGAGGTTGCATGGGAGGGTCCATGTCTTCGCAACCCCCCAACACCCGACCCAACTCAATGCGCATCACGACATCGTCCATGGGCTTGCAGTGCATCGTGCGGTTCGCCGGTTGTATTAGCTTGCCCGTGGCAACATCCTTCAACTCGCCGCTGGGCACCTTGTGCAGGAGCACGCACGGAGTGTCCTGAGGCATACAGATATGCATCATGAGATGGCAGCCAATCAAAGGCATTAAGTAGAGCACGCCGACTAACTACTTATTTTACCTTGGTGAGGGCGCCGAGATCAGCTAATGTCGAGACACAGGCAGCCGGTGGCTGATCCTTCTTCTTCTCCGTCTCGGGTGCATTAGGAAGCACCGCCGCCGCCGGCTGCTGCGCCTTGGTAGTCTCGGCAGGAGGGGGCAGCTCCGGCGCATCCAACTCCATCGGCTGTGCCGCGGGGATGGAGGGCGGCGGGGTAACCATGTCTGGTGACACTTGGTGGCTCGAGGTGCTGCCGCCGGTGCTGGGCACTTGTATCGGCCCCACCTGACCATCCGCATTCCATTTTGCTATCCCCTCCATCAGCTGAGGGGGTAGCATCTCGAGGATCTTCTGCTGCACTATCGCGTTCACCTCGTCCTGGTCCACCTTACTGGCCTCTAGATGCACGATCTTCCGCTTCAGCTCTTCCTTCTCGGCTTGATCCTGAGCCGCCGACTGGGTCCGCCTCTCCTTTCTCTTCTTGGCTTCCTCGCTATAGTACTCGCGGAACTTTGTGCTCGTACCAAAGCCAGAGATACGGCCAAATGACGTGGGCGGCTCGGACTGTGGCCTCCCCTTGAAGGCGTTGGTCGCCCTGTTGAAAATCGTGTCCCACGGCTCCGTCGATCCCTGGGACGACGAGTCCGACGCCTCGCGTGTAGCCTTGATTTCAGCGTCCTACAGATAAGGAAAGGTGAACCCATTTAGGAACTTGCCTTCATTATTCAAAATGAAAGCAAATGGACCGCGTGTAAATTCCTTACCAGCTTACTCTCAAACTTCCTCAGATCGTCATCATCAGTGACGAATTCCTTGGAATCCTTGTCCAGATAGTAGCGTGCCCGGACAAAGTTCCGGGTCTGCTCGTCCGTGATTTTTAAAAACAGGTTTTCTTTCCCGAGACGCTCAACCTCGGCGTCCTCCCTTGCCCATATGGCCTTCTTTCCCCTGTAACCGCCGCTTCCACATCGGTGGTTACCTATGTTCTGTTCCCGCATTTCCCGACCCCACTCCGTCCATGCCTTCAGTTCATCAGTCTCCATCTCTGCCTTGAATATCTTGAACTCGTCTTCGTTGATCATGGGCTCACCCTTCTTGATCTTCTCCCAGCTTTCCTTTTTCGCGATCTTGTTCTTCACCCGGGTTCTCCAGCTGCTCAAGGCATTGGCCATCTTCGTGATGGCTAACCTGTTCACCTTATTGGATTTTTCCAGTTTGTTAGTGTATGGTGCTGGGAACTTGTACCGTCGGTGAAGCTTCTTAAGGCAGTTTGCCACCAACCGCTCATTCGCTTCACTTCTCAGGTGCTTCGGTGTTGATCGACATGCTTTCCTGGATGATGCACCCGAGTTGCATGCCGTACCCGGTGGCAACATCCGGAGGCTCCAACGGAAGGCCATTTTCCGAGACCAGAGTGATCTCATCGGTGGTGTCAGCGAGCTTTTGCGGCTTTCGATCCTTCCTCGGCTTCTTATTCTTCTTAACAGACGGGTTCCTGCTACCGCCATCGGTCGTGCGGCCTCCGCCATCGGTCGTGCGGCCTCCACCATCGTAGGTGGTCGCATCCTCCTCCTCGGCTTCATCTATCCGGTAGTCCTCGTCCCCCTCTTGCTCATCATCCCCATCGTGGCCCGCAGTAGCTGCCACGTCCTCATGCTGAGACTCCGCCGCCTCGTGCTACGCCGCCGCCTCCTAGAAAGTGAGGTTCGCCGCTCTGGCTTGGTCTTCGACGCTCATTGCGACCTTAGAAGTGCCGGCCCCATCGGCGGCCGACATGTTTGCACACTTCTAAACAAATTTAAAATAAGGAAGTTAGTATTAATTATTGTTGACAATATTTAAAATGAGCTGTCCATTTCTCCTGAAGTGTCAATTCACTTCCAGTTCGGTCGAGAAATGGGGCTCATATGTCAAAAAATTACTAAGTGTCGATTCGGCATGACCTTCACTAATTTTTGACATATGAGCCCCATTTCTCGACCGAAATGGATCGAAATCAACATTTCAGGAGAAATGGGCAGCTCGGGTGATTTCCCTGCAAACATTTCACATACAAACAAACACAAATTGTGCTCCACAGCCACATATGGTGCTCCAACACCATACAAACATCACTAAAATTAAAGTGGTCCAGCAGCACAGAAAAGGCACAAATAGTGCTCCAGCATTTCTAGATTTCACTCCAGATTTAAAACTGGACCAAAATAATGCAAAAACAGCAGCGGTTAATTAACAGTGTTATTCCCTGTGAGTGGCACAAGTGGGAAATTAAAGTGGTCTAGCAGCACAGAAAAGGCACAGAAAACAAGCACCGAACCATATGTGAAAATGGTCTCTATTTCTAGGTAGACTAGATCATGCTTGTAAAGCAATTTGAGGGACAACATGGCTTTTACACTTGGGTTATAGTTTTCTGTTATTGGTACTGAACACTACTACTAAATTATTTATCTACGTCATTCAGGTATATATTTTGAGGAAGCCAAGAAGTTGTCCAAACCTTATATTAATCAAGTTGCTAAGGCCAGTAAAGCACATGTCGAGATATTTAAAACCACATTGAAGCCTTACACTAAGAGGCAGGCCATGCATATGAAAAGTTTCTTGAGACATCTATTTTATATCATCAGCAGGTGTTTGAGACCTAGGTGTTTGTTCTGTTAGACATCAGTGATAAAATAAGAAGTAGTACTAGTACTATTAGCTGAAGCATGACTGCAAATTTCAGCTGAAGTTTAGCGGAATAGGGAAAAAAGCAGTGATACTAAAATAACCTGCTTTAAATAAGAACGAATTTTTATTTTACGGTTTTGCAAAACAGATGTAATCATGTTGTTCGCTCAGACTTACTACTATCTAAAGAGATGTTCGCTCAAAGATCTCCAACTGCGGAAAAATCCGAAGCTCTGGTGGTCTGAAGGAAACCGTCACTGATTCTCTCTGAAGCAAGAAGTTCAGTCCAGGTTTTGAAACTGTTCATCGATTCAGTACAGTCAACATAAACTCGGTACTTCACCACAGCGTGTAGATGATGATTTAGGTACCACATACTGCAAGTATTAAGCAAATCGTACACGAAAACTGGCAGCAAGAACAACATTTGTGCACAGATTAAGGCATTCCATGCTACAAATGTCGAGATTCAGGCGCAAACAACAATGAAAAACTCAATTCTTGTTAAGGAACAGCCGACATCTTAGCCAAGTACACGAAATAGCACGAATAATCCTGACCCTTCTAGGAGTCCCTACTACCCAAACAAGTACAGTACTACAAAGTGATCCAAGCCCAAATCAAGAACAGGCAGAGCTATCTGGTGTTTGTTCTATTTTATATTACCTAGGGACGGCGGATGGCGGACGGTGAGGTGGATGCTATCTGGTGGACGGTGGATGGCGAGTTGGCTGCTCCTCCCGCGCGCTGCGGACGGGCTCCTCCTCCTGCGCGCTGCAGACGGGCTCCTCCTCCACGGGCTCCGGTGATGGGGACGACAAAGCCTCTTCCTCCTCCTCCTCCTCCTCCTCCTGGTGCTCTGCGAGGCCACGGTGGGTATGGTGGCCAGGCAAGGTGGGCGCGGCACGGCGGGCGTGGCACGGCGGGGCGGGCGCGGTGGCGAGAGCGGAGGCGTGCTAGGGTTCTGTGGGGGATTTGACTCGATTTGGGGAAAAAGGGGCAGTGAGATTGAGGCCTCATCAAAACACTAAGTCAAAGAATTATGTGGCGCATCTGTATAGATATGCGCTACAGAATTGTTGGAGATGGTACAAAAGGCGCGTTGCACTGTTGTTTGACAGAAACACTTGCTTACCACACTGGTTCAATGCTTGCTCCTTTGTTCTGAACCTGGGGTGGCCAGGTTCGATTGCTGGCTGCCTCATCTTTTTTTTTTGACTTTTAAAAAAATATTTTTAGGATGGTAATAATATATTAAAAGCAAGAACTAATATATTTGCCTATTAAAAACAAGAATTAATATATTTGCCTCGATATTATATTATATATATGCTTATGTCACACCCACATCAATATCCGCATACATTAGTTTGTCAAAGTAATACATATATGCAGGCGCGCGAGCACACATGTGCATTAATTAGTACAAAAAAAGGCGTCAAAAACCGCTAAGTCGGCTCCGAGGTAGCTAGTGTCTCTTCACAACAACTTTCTTGCCCTTCTTCTTCGCGGTAGAATACTTTAGGCCGGCCACCTTGAGATTTCTTCTCGTGTACGGGCAACCTTTAGCCGGTAGGGTGGTCTTCCTTCTTACTTTAGCATAAGTAGTTGGCTTGTCGAAGTACTTGTCGAATTCCTCTTCAATCTTGTGATCGCTCTTCTTGTCGATGTCTTGCTTGTTGGCGGGTCCTTCTATTCTGATGATGCTCCTCTTGCCCCTCCTCACGACAACATGACTTGGCTTTGTCGGGTCGGTAATGAAGAAGCATTGGTCAACTTGGCTAGCGAGCACCCATGGCTCATTTTTCGTGGAGGCGTTCTTCGATTTGGCATCGGGTATAACCATGGTGGTGAAAAACTGGCCATCTTTTTCGACGCTCTTGGCCCATCTGACACGAAACATTGGCACCGTCACTCCGCAGTAGTCGAGTTCCCATATCTCCTCGATCCTTCCGTAGAATCTTTCCTTGACATCAGTCTCGTCATCAGCGTATGATAGCATAGTTACTCCTGAGTTTCGGTATTCGCTATTCTTGTCCTTCTCCTCGGTGTAGAATTTGTAGCCGTTGATGTCGTACGTCTGATAGGTCCTAACGTTGCACCCGGGCCCCTGTGAGAGTGAGAATATGAGTTTTTGATCTTCAGTATAAGGCGTCGGCATGATACTTTCCAGTAGCCTTTTCTTGAACCACCCCGTGAAGCTGGAGTTGTGCTCTCTGGTTACGTCTCCCTTCTTCCTCGGCTTACCCATGTTGGCGAGCTTTTTGCTCGATTAAGGTTTTGTGCTCATCCACCCAGGGGCCGACCAACTGTATGTGTTGTAGCGCGACTCGGTTTGCCCTATCAAAGTCGGCGTGTTCGAGTTCGATGCCGACGTGGAGTGCGCGGTAGCCCTCGCGGTGACCAAATCCAGCGAGCCTCCCGAGGTGCTTCCTGGTGGGCAGACCGACATCCTGGTTCTCGGTGCTTAGGTAGTTCTGGCAGAAGGAGATGCACTCGTAGGTCAGAAAGCCCTTGGCTATGCTTCCATCTGGACGGGACCTGTTGCGAACGAATCCTTTGATGACACCGTTTAGCCTTTCGAATGGCATCATGTTGTGCAGGAAGGCCGGCCTGAGATGGATGATGTCATCCACGACATAGACAAGCAGATGCACCATGATGTCGAAGAACGTGGGAGGGAAGTAAATCTCAAGCTCGCATAGTATCTCGACGATCTCTTCCTGTAGTTTGCCGAGCTGCTTCACGCCGATAGACTTCCTAGATATGACATCGAAGAAGTTGCAGAGGCCAAATAGCGTCTCACGGACGTGCTCGTCCATTATCCCTCGGATCGCAACGGGGAGTATCTACGTCATCAGCACGTGATAGTCGTGAGACTTCATCCCACTGAACCTCTTCTTCGCTACGTCCAGATATCTGCTTATCTTCCCAGAGTAGCCGTGCAGAACCTTGACTCCTAGGAGGCAACGGAAAAACCTCTCGAGCTCCTCCTCGCTTAGAGTGAAGGATGCAGCTTTAAGCACCACCTCATTCTTCTTAGCCCTTTTGCGGCGACCCTGGGTCCCTTCCGTCTATTCATCGTCATCGTCGGCATCGTCACTATCGGGGTACTGAAGTTCCTTCTTAATGTCAAGCAATTTTAGGTCGCTTCTTGCTTTCGACCCATCCTTGGTCCTATCTGGCATGTTCATCAGAGTGCCGAGCAGGCTCTCGGTAACGTTCTTCATGATGTGCATCATATCGAGGCTATGGGGCATGTGGAGGACCTTCCAGTAAGGAAGGTCCCAGAAAACGGACCTCGCCTTCCATACTCCATGCAACGGTGATGGTTGTTCCATCGGCCGCTTCTTTCCTGGCGCAGGGCACTCTTCCCAATTGTCCAGAAGCTCCTTGATTTCTTTGCCGCTTAACGGTCGACGTGGGGCATTTTCGAGCTCGTCTTTGCCATTGAACAGGTCTCCGCGTTTTCTCCACGGGTGATCCTTGCGGAGCCACATTCGAGTCCTTTGGAACACGGTTTTCAGAGACCCAGGATCCCTCGGCAGCTGCAGATGCGGGGTCTTATCCATGCACCTGACACATGCACAGAATTCGTGGTTCACCTGACACGCTACATATCCGTAACCAGGATAGTCCTGCGCCGTCGTGAGCAACGCAGCTCTCAGGTCGAAATAATCTCCAGTGTAGGAATCCCACGTACGTGCCGGCGTCTCCCACAGCGTCGCTAACTCCTCTTTCAGGAGCCCGAGATACAGATGCATGTCGACACCCGGTTGTTTTGGCCCCTGGATAAGGATACTCATGTGTACGTACCGCTGCTTCGTGCACAACCAGGGTGGGAGGTTGTACGACCATACAAACACGGGCCAGGTGCTATGCGTGCTACTCTGGTTGCCAAAGGGATTGAGTCCGTCGGTGCTCATGCCTAGCCTAACGTTCCTTGGATCGAGCCCGAACTCATCTTGGAATTCGATGTCCAGCGCATTCCACTGGCTAGCATCCGCGGGGTGTGTAAGGATCTTGCCCTTCTCCGGATCATCTTCCAGCTTCTCCCTCTTCGCGTGCCATTGCATAAGCTCCGCTTCCTTAGGGTCTACGAAATACCGCTGCAGACGGGAAGTGATAGGAAAGTACCACACCACTTTTCGAGGAACTTTCTTGTTCCCTCTCTTGTACCGTCCCTGGCCGCACACCGGACATGTGGTTTTATCCTTGTACTCGTTCCGGTAAAGTGCGCAGTCGTTGATGCATGCGTGGTACTTCACGTACGGTAGGTCTAGTGGGCAAACTACTTTCCTCGCCTCCTCGATACTTGTTGGCAATGTGTTGTCCTTGGGAAGACGAGCGTGCCAGAATTTCATGTGAGCGTTAAAGCTAGTGTCGGTCCATTTGTTCTCCGCCTTCATCTCCAGAGCCTTCAGCGTTACACTCAAGCGTGTATCCTCGGGCCGGCACCCAGGATACAATGGAGTCCTCCCGTCTACCTCCATCTGTGTCAGCTTGGCTTTCTCTCTAGCTGCAGCTCTCGTGTTGGCCGTCTGCTTGAGGAGTATTTCTTGAAGATGAGGGTCCCGCAAGGCCGAAGTTAGCGGCGTGTCTGTGCTCCCGTCTTCTCCACCGCTACCACCACCATCTGCTCCGGCATCGTCTCCTTCATGATGATCGTGTCTGCCGGCATCTCCTTCTTCATGATGATCATTTTCGTCGGCATCTCCTTCTTCATGATGATCATTTTCGTCGGCATCTCCTTCGTCATGATGACCATGTCCAGGAGACCCTTCGTCTTCTCCCCCGCCCCGACCTCTTCTTCATCATGGCCACCGCCATGTACCGACGGCTCCTCATTCACTAAGAAGCCAGGCATGAAACCGCGCGTCAATAGGTGAGACTCCAGTTGTCCGGAATCAGGGTTGATCCACTTCTGGTGTTTGCACGTTCGGCACGGACATCTTATCTTGGTCATGTTGTTCCCAACCATGTCGGCTACCGCGTCAGCCTTGTATCTAACCACCAAGCGTTCGCTCATATGGATGACCATGGTCGCCTGCGCGCGAACATAGACCAAATTAAAGAGAGTATGTTAGAACCATGCACACACACGACGCGCACACATACATGCATGCGCATGATCGCCCGGGAAATTTCGGCATGACCTATCCTAAAAATAGGACGTATGGCTAGTGCAGAAATTTGCCGAAATGGACGTGAATCAACATTTTGGCAAACCTCCATGCACCCGGTGCTGGCAACATGCATTCAAGCACAATACAACCTCACTCCACAAGCAACATGTATTCAAGCACAACACAAAGCGAAGGAACATCATCTCTCGCCATCGCACACCGCCCGCGGGACCATCTTCACCTACAAAACATCCATACACACCGCGCCGAGGCCCGCCGACCACACAAAACATGCATCATACAAGTACCCATGCACACATGCCTCACAAATCTACAAACCCCATATGCATATATATAGTGTAGCAAGAGGGGGTGTTGGGATGTGTGGAGGAGGAAAGTATGAGTGGTTTACTACCTTTACAAGTAGGAGTAGCTTCCCCTCACAAGTACATGAACCAAAGTAGGTCTAGCTATCAACAATGGAGGTGAGTATGAGCAAAATGGAGTGGGAGGGAGGAGGGGGACGAGCTAGCTAGTTGGAGGTGGTGGGAACAAGGGAAAGGGGGGCCGCCACCTTTTGTAGATCTGTTTCGCATATTCTGTGGCGCATATGGAAAATGCTCCACAAAGTGTCAACATTCTGTGGCGCATATAGCTACATGCGCCACAGAAAGTGAGAATTCTGTGGCGCATATGCTATATGCGCCACAGAATTTTGACATTCTGTGGCGCATGTAGCCATTCTGTGGCGCATATATCCATATGCGCCACAGAATTCTGGCCTGCCCATGTGCTGGGGTCAGGCCCACATGGGCCCACAGGAATTCTGTGGCGCATGTAGCATATATGCGCCACAGAATTCTCACTTTCTGTGGCGCATTTGCTACATGCGCCACAGAATTAATTTTAGTGGAGCATTTTTTGCATATGCGCCATAGAATTAAAATCTACCTATAATCATTTTCCTAGTAGTGACATTTGAGTTTGTGACTTTTCAATTCTTGATTTACTGAGCTGCTTGTGAGATTGCAATGTTTCAGTTTGTGATGTATTACTATTAATCCATCTTGGATAACAACAATCGGTAAATTTGATACTATGAGTGAAGTGTTTGTACTTATACTAGAGATATTAAGTAGCCTTGCAGTAAACGATGGCCAAACTCATGACCTGAAGGTAATAAGTTGAAGATTATTTTTTATCCCTTTTCACCCATGTTTTGTTTGTAGTTCCAAGTTGTAAAAAGCTGTTATGGGAGTATCACTTTATTATAGTAGAGTAACAAATTTATACATGAATGCATGTCAAGCACACCGCCGTCCCCCATTTCCATAATAGAGTGTACTGCTCTGCATACCGCTTCTTCTCACCACATTGCATCAAAGACAATTTGCAAATACAGTCGACTGGTATGCGACTGCTTAGAGAATCTCCACGCCCCCCCCCCCCCCCCCCAAATATGGCGTCCGGCGTGAATTTTTATTTTTGTAATACATAAATTCAAATAATATGCAAAATACATACAATAACTAGTCATATTCCTGCCTAGTACTATAGTAGGCTTCTTCATAGTCGTCCTCGTCGTTTGCTCAGCGCATGCCTTAGCGGGAGACAAACGCGCGCGCGGTGATTGCTGGTTGCAACAGCTACATCCCTGGCTGTAGTCGCCACGACGCGCGAGGTAGGCCTGCTCGTCCTTCTCCCACTAGGCATGGGCATGCGCTCCAAGGAGGCGCAAATGGCAGCATGCTGGCCTGTAGTCCTCCGGGACGCCGGCGATCCTGAGCTGCTGCGTGGCCAGGGTGTATTCTGACGACACCTAGTTACCCGGCCTAGGCTGCTCGAGGCGAAGATGACAGCGAGGGCAGAGGGATCTCGAATGGTGATGGTGCTGCGCCCACGCCTGTCCTTCTTCGGCGGCAACGGATGAAAGTGCAGGTAGCGCACCCGTGGTAACCTCCCGCCGCATGTGGGCCATCACGTCCTGGAGGGTCTGGGAACCCCACCATAGCTGCTGGTTGGCCTCGTTGTTGTTCACAGGAGGCGGGCCATTCCCTTCGTACCTTGCGAGCTCTCTCTCCCGTTGATTGATGCAGAAGGCGTCCCAAGTGGGGTTGTAGTTATCGGGATCCCACCGGGAGTCCAACCGCTACATCGGAGTGAGCTCGCCGTAGTACTAGTTCGTGATGGCAGTCCGGTGAGCCGCCCCTACCGACACGAGACCGACAGGAACGCCACTGAGGCGCTCAGTCTCCAACCGGAGGGCACCGGTAGTTCGGCGGACAGGGGTAGTCAAAAGCGCACAGCGCCTCCGCCTGCGCGTTGCTAGAGTGAGTTAAGGAGAGGCCATAGTGTGAGAGTGAGTGTAGATCTACAATGGCGATGGCCGCCGCGCCTACATATAGCGAGAAAAAGGGCAGGAAAACCGGGCGGGAAGCGGTGGAAGAAAGACGGGGAGGGTATGGCGGGAGAATTTGGTGGCAAACAATTTCTCCGCGTGGCATCCCTCGGGAGACCAACCGTCTATCTCCCTGCTAGCTCTGGCCCGCATCGTCTTATCGGGCGTTCCCGCTAGACCCCCGTGGGTCGGGTTCAGCCTGGGGGCGTCGGATAACTAGTTGGGCCGCTCGGACGTCAAAATCAAATTAGGGGTGTGACTGAGCGTGACTTTTTGCGGCGGCACCCGCCATATCCCTTTGGAGGCCTTTAGGGTGGGCAAGTGGAGATGCTCTCGTATACTACATTCAAGGAGGCGACTAGCTAGGTAGGAAACGTAGAGATGATCTTGTGGCCCCCAAGCTGCATGGCTGGACAAATCTCGCAGTGGTTGGCTGTTTGACCAGCAGGCGGCCTGAGATGCAGGCCACACACTGCCAATAGAGAAACGCCCAGTAATGCATGGGCTCCGAACGCTCTATCAGACTCTTGAAGCTCACACCTTCTGCTTTGCAAGATCGAGGTTTCGCCCACTCCACGAATATATAGTTTCGCAGCCCCGCGCGTGGCCGCATACATAGTGATGGATAGATGCTGCACCCGGGAGATCGCATTATGCAACAGCACAAAGCTACACAACTCCAGATACCTAGTGTTTCCGGCGAAAGAAATGGAAGAGCCCACATGCATGAAATATCAGCAGGCTCTGTACAACTTCTCTATCTTGTGTGCGACCACTGTACTTGCAGTGCCAAGTGTTTCAGTCGTTACGAGTTTGGATCTGATAACACGCCAGGCTCGTTGTTGGTCTTGGTGGAATTTATAAAACGCCGATCAAAGAAATTTGACAATTGCTGATGGACCAAAAGATCTAGCTTTTCTCCAAATATATACTTGTAAAATTTTATAAAAATTGTACATTGATTATTTCCAAAAAACATTACTAAGTTAATTAGAAATCTGGAGTTAGACTTTGGATCATAAAGCAAATAATTGTGAAGCTTTACTATCAGATTTTATGTAAAACGAGACATCTCAGATTCAGATGTTCAAATAAAACCGGTGTAGAACTATTCAAATTTTAACAGGCCTCATTTGTTAATTAGAAATTTAATTTTTATATACAAGACATAAACTTGGTTGCTCCACGGAGGAGGTATAGTACAGCTCTGCCCTTTATGCCTTTTGTTTCAGGCAGGAAAAGCTACAATCTGCGTAGGGAAGATCCAATGGAATGTACCATCACAGCACAGACCATGCGAGGGTTTGAGTATGTGATTCTCCGTGGGCAAGTTATTGTTTTGCTCCATGTGGAAACGCTACGTGAGTTCAACAATATTAAAAAGCAAGTTAGATAGCCTAGAACAAAATCTTTTCATATCTAGCGAGCTCGATCGGCGAGTTAGACGAACACACACAGAGAGAGACATAGGATATTTTACCCAGGTTCAGGTCCGCGATGTGCGGATGCCTAACTCCTGCAACTATCGACTAACTGATGTGTGATCACAGTTATAAAGATTCCTTGCGCGGGAAGGATCTAGCTAGAAAATCTCTCCCTTTCCTCTTGACCCACATGGGCCTCCTTTTATAAGGTCAAGGGAACACCACAAGGGTCGGTGAACACGCCCAGGTATCGTCGCGTCACGCGGTCGAGCGTGACGTGCATGGATTCTACGTGGCACGACGATGTCGTTCCCTACGAACGTAGGGCTACGCCCGCAGCAGCCGTAGCCTGTCGCATAGGTCAGGTATCGCTGGATGATGAGTACAAATATGATGCATATTTAAGCATAGAAATTATTTGTATTGTCACTCATCACATGCTATATGTAGCTAGAACTATGATTATTATGCATGATTACTAGTTCTCATTCATTTTCCTATGAGTGTTGCACAACTATTAGTTTTTATTAGGATTTTATTACCTTTTCTTGTCTTTGACTTGTGATGGACTATGGATAAATCAAGGCAAAAGAAGCCAAGAGGATGAAATATGGAGGAGCTGCATGCACCAGACTTAGCCATTTGAGGGATAAAAAAATGGATTTTGCCATCAACTCCAAATGAAGATGAATATCTACTCCACACAATTTAATGCAAATAGTTATGTCACACCTACTAGTTGAACACTGCATTTAGTTGTACCTATTCGGTTCGGTTAGGGTTAGGGTTTCCTCCTTCCTCATGTAATACTATATATTTGTACCCTTTGGTGAATCAATACAACATATAGAACCTATTTGTCTTCTTGTTATCAGAGCCAGGCGCCACCGCACCATGGCGACCTCCTCCTCCTCCTCTGTCTCTATCCCTATAACCCACCCTCCGTTACTCCACCAAAAACTTCCGCTACCCTACCCACCACAACCCAAAACCATCTAGATCATGTCCTCTCCAATGTACTCGTTCTCCAAAGCCTCTCGGTCCATCCACCGATCATTCTCCATGGCATCGCCCTCCCTTGTGTTGAACTCCGCAATCGCCCCCTCCACCACTACCCATCCACTTCTTGGCATGAAGGGAATATGCCTTGAGAGGCAAAAATAAAGTTGTTATTATTGTATTCCATGTATATGATAGATGTTTATTTTGCATGATATAATTGTATTAATTGGAAACGTTAATACATGTGTGTTTAATAAACAAATATGAAGTTCCTAGTTATGCCTCTCTTATAAACTAGCTCGTTGATTAACAAGATGATCATGGTCTCCTAATCAGGGACATTGGATGTTGTTAATAACGAGGCCACAATATTTGTGAAATGATGTGATGAACATTCATCTGAAGTATAGCAATACGATCAAAGTCATTGTGTTTAAATTGCTATAACATCTTACGAAGTAAGCTTAATCCTTAGACCATGAGATCATGTTAATTGCTAACACTTGGAGAGTAACTTGATAACATCAAACGTCACACCGTAACAGGGTGACTATAAAGGTGGGTTCAAATACTCCGAAGGTGTTATGTTGAGGCTCATGGATCAAGATTGGAATTTTTCCATCCCGATGACGAATAGATATACTCTGGAACCTCTCGGTGATATCACATTAGTTAGCTTCCAACCAAGTGATGAGATCACTAGAATGTTATATTACGGGAACGAGAAAAGAGTGGATGTCGGTAACAAGATCAAACTAGGTATGGAGATACCGATGATCTTCAAACATGTAATATATCGCGAGACAAAGGGATTGAATTACATGCATAAAAAAGTTCTCACGATCACAGAAGTCATCGTTGAATGTGTGGGAGTCAGTATGGATCTCCAGGCCCCCTACTGATTATTGATCAGAGAAGGGTCTTGATCATGTCTGCATTATTCGTGAACCATAGGGTGACACACTTAAGGGATACTGACACCCTTTGCAGCAAATATGTTCTAGAGAAAAGAATTACAAAGCGCTGGAATTATTTCGATGGAAACCGGAATTGTTTCGGGAGAAATTGCAGAAACTAGTTCTGCATGTGATATTGAAATGTTGTAGGGGGGTTTATGTGAATGTTTGTTAATTAAATTAAATAAAAATTCTTAATAAAATAAATAATTTTTTTATTAAATAAGAGTGTATTAAATTTGGAGAAATTTATTGCATTTAAGTGGGGTTTTAAGTGGAGAATGTGGAGGGTCATATTTATGTGAAAGAAGTTACCACCACATGATTGAGGGAGAGGAGGGGGCACTCCCCCATGGGCACCGGCCATGGGTAGGGGCTGCCCCCTCCTCCTATAAAAGGCCCCCCTCTCCTCAATTCTCACTTACACCTCCTCGTGAAGGATCTCTCTCCCCCTCTAGATTTATTCACCCATGGTCTCGGATTAGGGAGATACATGTTCCTGGTGGCTTTTCATCTGGAAGGAGTTACTGCTTCCGCTACATTGCTAGAGCGAGGAGGCGGAGGTTGTTCGGTGGACCGGATGTGTGTGCGAGTACGGATGAGTGTTGTGGATTTGCGGCTCTTGGACTTCCTCTCGATCTGGAGATCGGCAAGTGAATGACTATATCATCCACGAGTCAAACCTCGTTACACTTTGTCAGTCTTCAAGGGTATGATTTCTTTGGATGTATACCTGATGACTGGATTCCTGCACCAACAACAGGGTTATTGCAGTACTTGTAGCAACAAATATTTAAGAGTTTGTCCCGATGGGAGATCGATGAACGGAAACAACACGACCCCGCAGCCATGTTGTCAATGCGCCCACGTTTCACACACAAACCGTGGTTTGGAAATAGCCTATTTTATAAGTTACTAGAACAACGATAATTGAGAGAGGTTTAAAATATCTTATAACAAAAAACTTTTAACAAGAACAAAATAAACTAAGACGGAAAGTAAACAGGAATATGAACTGAATTAAAGAGATTGTAGTTGTAGGATTGAATGGAATGAGAGAGGGCTTCTAGGCTTCGGTCTCACTAGTACTAGATGGGAAAATATATGTGTGATCTATAAGAGATTCCTCAGACAAATAAACGTTCCCCATTTGATTACCGGGATGTCACACTGTGTGCACTATGCATGATTCTCGCGCGTCACCGCAAGGCAAAAGGCATTTCCGGACCAAAGGATCACATAAACTCATCTTAGATCACAACAAATTCTAACTTAGCGCACTAGATCATACCTCAACCTAGAATTGAATCAATTACTCACACATGGATGAATAGCAGAACATATATAAATATATAATGATGTCACAACCGTGTTCAATCTTACAATTACTAAACACAAGAGGGAGAGGGAGATGGAGATGATGATAGATATGGAGATCGATGCGTGGTGGTGGTGATATCTTCCTTCTACTCCCCTTCTTCTTTCTTGGATGCCTTGATGGTGATGGTGTTGAGGGAGATCTAGATCTCAGAGGTGTGGTTGAGGCAGCACTCCGCCGCTGTGGAGATCGGATGGGTGGCGGCGGCAGCAGGGCTCCGCCCCTGAAGGGCTATGGTGTTGTGGATCTTTCTTGGGTCCTCCCTCCTTTATATAGGCCTTGGGAGTGTCCTAGGGTTCCCCCAGTACCATGATATGACTTAGGGAAGGTTCTGGAGATTCTTTGGGGAGAAATCCCGTTGTTTCCGACCCTTTTTACAACTATACGGGCGCAACTATACGGCCGGAATTATTGCTCCGGTCATATAGTTGCTCGTTAAACTTTCAGATCTTTTTAGTATTTTGGTCGCCATTTCTTCATACAAACTCCGTTTTGGGTGTTCTTGGGCTCGTTGAGTTCAAATCGTTGAGGGATACAACTCCATGGTCTTGGATATTTATTACGAGAAGTTGGAAAACTTTACTTTTCCAACCTCTCAAATGGCTAAGTCTGGTCCCTGCAGCTCCTCCATACTATGCTCTCTTTGTTCCTTTTGCCTTTGTTTTATCCATAATCATCATCAACACCTACACACATGTCACATACAAGGAAAATGATAAAATTCTACCTAAAGTACTAAATGTGCAAAGCTCATATGAAAGTATATGAGAACTATAAGTCATGCATATAAGGCATAGCTATAACTGGAAGAAACATGATATGAGAGATAAATGACACATTTTATATAGCTAAAAGAGGTGGTATTTCACAGCCATAAACTTCCCCAAGCTAGACCTTTCTCGTCCTCGAGCAGGAAGAGTCGATAATAAATTAATGGTTGTGAAATATCTTATCATTGGAAATCAATGACTTGCATCCTTATTTCTTCTACAAGCTTGAAGAGAGAAAACATGTATTCATACAAGGCAACACAAGCTCAGTTATAAAGACCACTAAAGATTCATCAAAACTTATATGCTCCATGTCAACAGTGAAGCTAACTTGCAGACAAACTTGTGATCCTCTTATTGCACCTTTTGTATAACTTTTCATATCATTATTTTTTATGAGGCAAAACCTAGTCACAAATAGATGTCAGGCATAGATAGGAATAAAGTTTATCGATTCTACCCAATCATGTCATCTAGTTAAGGCTCTCAAGAGCAAACATCAGTTATTGAGTTTCAAAAAGTTTATCTCTTATTAACGAGATTTATGCCAAAAGGAAATGCGAGAACATGTCAAAAGAAGCATAGCATGAGAGTGTCTCTTTTGGTCATCCACATCAATGAATCATGGCTATCAAACACTCATTTTCTATTCTTTGTCTTTCTAAAACATCAGTTCACCAGTAACGAGATCATGCCAAAACTTAGTGTGTTTAATCAGACTGTGAAGGCTAAGAATAGATACTCGTGACCATTACTAAGGTTTCCCTTTTCGGTATAATGATTTCTCATAACGGTCAGAGGAGTATTCCCTCTTTTGCTTTGAACGCATGGCCATGAGAATACCAATGCATACCCAAATATAGCATTTCTGCTACATATGTTGGGCAAGTCATAGCCAAACTCCAAGAATTTCTTCGTTTTGGACTGTTTAAAGGCCAGTGGAGTTGTTAGCATCTGATGTTGTGCGATAGTGGTGCAGACACGTAAAAAGCAATATCATACTTTAATCAATAGGTCAAAATTTCCACGCATCTCAATTACCACTAAATATTAGTTTCTTCAAACAAATCCTTTCAAAGAGTACTATCAAGTCGATCATCACATATATGGTGTTGAGTATCTTTAAGGCTAAACTCTTAAGATAATTAAACAACACCTTATTTAGCATATAACTCAAAACTTCGAAATATCATTTCCAATTGACAACTCCTTCCGTAAGAAAACTATCAAGTCTATTGTTTTGACATTATGGGGTCGAGCATAACCTATTTATTTAAGATAAATCTATTTAGTGACAACCAACAAATTTCAAAACATCTTGAGCAAGTGTTCATTATTTCCAAGTGTAGAGATTGTGGCAATGTTTTCTAGAGGATCACAAATAGTGTCACAAGCTTGACAAACAATTTGGCAAGATGCATACAAGCTCTAAATCAACTCCTATGGTGCCTATCATGAGCAAGTGTATCCCCATATGAATACATAACTAGACTCACTTAAACAAGCATTCAAAAACAGCGGGATACATGATTGCATTAAACCTTCATCGAATACGAACATTGCACAAGGCTCTACACATACAGAAGTAACCTCCCCAAGCTTAGAACTTTGCAGGAACCAAACTTGAGTATATCACCAAAAGAAAAGAGAAAGTATAGTTTCCAAAAGAGAGTGTGATAAGTGGTTACCTCCCCAAGCTTAGTTGAAAACAAGGGTGCCACACTTTATCGTTGGGGTACAAGTAACCTCTCTTTTTATGGATAAAGAACCTTTGCTTTAACGTATACTTCTTGATATAGCATGGTGGATGCCTTCCTTGCGAACCTGCTTGGAAACAGACACTGATTGTTGAAGCATTGAATTGAAGCAACCAAGTGGCTCATGCGAGTGTTTGCACGGTTGGCACTACCGTACACGCCGTCACACAAGGTTCAAGTCCCTGCGAAAATAACACACAAAATAAAATGCATCCGTTTGGTATACGAACATAGTTCGTTTACCCCATCGATAAAAGGAAAGTAAAAAAGAAAACATGAACTTCAATAGAGAATTATAGTCTAGGAGGTTTCTGAGGTAGAATTTTATTGCTTACATATGCTCGGCTTCTCTAGATCATGTGAGAAGCTTCCAGGTGGTGTTTCGAGGTTTTTAGAAGATGAAAGAAGAAGAAATAATCAAATTTTGAGCAATGGTTACCTTCCAGTTGGCGTTTTTGCGGTCGGACGCAACTATACGGGCGGAACTATATGGCCAGAACAATGTGTTCCCGCAGTATAGTTGGCCTGCTGTAAAAATTTTAGTGTTTCCGCCTGGCGATGCAGCAATACGGTCGGAACAATTTGTTCCCACAGTATAGTTGGTCGTCAAACCCTCTGTACTTGGAAAAGAAATTGTACGAAAGCATCGATATCTATACGATCGGAACTATATGGTCGGAATTTTTATTTCCGCTGTATAGTTGGTCATTAAGCCGTCAGTACATATGAAAAAAAAATTGTAGATGGCAAAAATATCTATACGACTGGAGCTATACGGCCGGAATTTTTATTCCCGCCGTATAGTTGGTCGTTAAACCTTCTGTATGCATCAAAAAAATTATGTTTCTTCGAGAATTATTTCTTATCCTGTAACTTAGCGAAATACCTTGTTTTTGACAGAAAAATGACAGTAAATATCGTCGACCCACATCAGCATGTATTAAGCAGGATTTATAGTTCTACCTAATTATGCAACACATAGTAACAATGAATTCTACCTTTTGAAAACTACAACAAGATAATTCTAATAGCAAATCATGCAAAGAATAAAAATGCCAATGCAACATGAATGCAACTAGACTCAAGATACAAAACTAAGAAAGATGCCTAATGACTTCCGAGTTGCCTCCCGAGAAGCGCTTTCTTATAACCAAGTAGCCAGGATTTTATACTCCACATTTATTCAGCAATGGAGGAAGCTATAGGAGTAGTTTGGCTTACCTCCAATGAGTGTCTACAGGATTTATATCATCGTTTGCTCTAAGAAGTACCCGCTTGTGGTGCATCGGTATCTTGTAAGTGTTCTCGTTGCCACGTGAGGATGGATGCACCAAGCGCGGTAAATATGTATACTTTCCTTCCTGCATAGAGGGTGTTAAAGATTTATTATCGACCTTTAAATATTTACCTTCATTACTATTTTGAGGGTGTAACTCATAATGTCCTTTTTGGATCCAGTAGCTTGGTCTTTTCCACCGGACTTTCCTACACCTCATTAGTGAAACAAAAGTCATAGCAAAAAGATATGGGAGGCACACAGGGTTTCATCTTTGGCTCATCATAATTGATTTCCCCAGAAATAGTATTTAAACAAATACTACTAGAATCATCAAAAACTTCTTCAGGGCAATTATCAGGGATTCTAGAATAATTTAAGTCCTCATCATCACTAAAGTCAGAAGAATAATAAAGATCAGGAATAGGTGGGCGATCAGGTTTGAGAGCGGCTTTCAGTTTATTTCATCCCTTGATTTCTTTTTCTTCTTTCTTCTTGATGCGTCCCCAATACTCTTCATGAAGCCATTTCACTTCATCTGCACATGTCAGATGTGTGGGATATTCAACACGAGGCTTCTTATTTTTATTTTTCCTAGTTTTAGGCTTCCTAGATTTACCCTTCTTTCCAGCTTCAATGATGCAACAAGTGGAAGATATGGGAGTAATAGTAGAGGGCTATTCTCCATCGTTAGTAGTAGCAATTCTAATATGATTAAAATAATCAGCTATGAAAGGCATTGCTTTAGAAAGAACACCTCTAACTAAGGTATCATCATAAGGAATTTTTCCTCTTCCATTTTCATCTTTAAGAAACTCATTGACAAGTTCTCTAGATCACTAGGGAGAGATTTTTCTTCATGCACAATTTCACATTGCCATTGATGAAAATTATTATGTATATCTCTTAAGAGTTGCCAAGCTTCTTCCAAAGTTTTTCCAAGGAATGCACCATCACACATCATATCTAGATTTTCCTTAGAAGAGTGATTTAAGCCTCCATAAAAGTGATTCAACAATAACCAATCAGGTAAATTATGATGTGGACAATCATGCATCAATTTTGAGAACCTACTATAAGCTTGTATTAAATCCTCATTGTTGCTCTGCTTGAAATTCAGGATATGAAGCCTACGCTCATAAGTTTGCTTTTCTGAGAAATACTTACCGAGAAAAGCTTTAGAGATAGCTTTCCATGAATTGAAGTGTCCCGCGGGATGCGATTATAGCCAATCTTTAGCTTTTCCTTTCAGCGAGAATCGAAACAGATATAACTTTAGCTTATCATTTGTCCATCCATTTGCCTTCACCGTAGAACACAATGAAGTAAATTTGTCAATATGCTCATATGGATAATTGTCCGGATCTCCTCCAAAAGCTATTTCCATGATCATATTTATCCACATAGGATTAATCTCATATACATCCACATCAATAGAGGGCTGAACAATAGGAGCATGTAAATGATCAACACTCGGAGCACCATACTCCGCAAGACTTTTACTTTCCATAGTTCCTATGTTTTTAAATTACCTATAACTAAAACAAATAAAAAGACTACTAACAAAAGATAACTATTTGTTTTCTTTTCAAATAATCAAAAGCAGTAAGATAAATAGCAACAAACGGAAATAAACTATGTGCGAGTGGGAAGGTAATAACCAGACGCTTAGCTCCTCGACAACGACGCCAATTTGATGACTGGATTCCTGCACCAACAACAGGGTTATTGCAGTACTTGTAGCAGCAAATATTTAAGAGTTTGTCCCGATAGGAGATCGATGAACAGAAACAACACGACCCCGCAGCCACGTTGTCAATGCAGCCACGTTTTGCACCCAAACCATGGTTTGGAAATAGCCTATTCTATAAGTTACTAGAACAACGATAATTGAGAGAGGTCCAAAATATCTAATAACAAAGAACTTTTAACAAGAACAAAATAAACTAAGACAGAAAGTAAACAGGAATATGAACTGAATTAAAGAGATTGTAGTTGTAGGATTGAATGGAATGAGAGAGGGCTTCTAGGGTTCGGTCTCACTAGTACTAGATGGGCAAATATATATGTGATCTATAAGAGATTCCTCAGACAAATAAACATTCCCCATTTGATTACCGGGCTATCACACTGTGTGCACTATGCATGATTCTCACGCGTCACCGCAAGGCAAAAGTCACTTCCGGACCAAAGGATCACATAAACTCATCTTCGATGACAATAAATTCTAACTTAGCGCACTAGATCATACCTCAACCTAGAATTGAATCAATTACTCACACATGGATGAACAGCAAAACATATATAAATATATAATGATGTCACAACCGTGTTCAGTCTTACAATTACTAAACACAAGAGGGAGAGGAAGATGGAGATGATGATGGAGATCGATGCGTGGTGGTGATATCTTCCTTCTCTCCCCTTCTTCCTGCTTGGATGCCTTGATAGTGATGGTGTTGAGGGAGATCTAGATCTTGGAGGTGTGGTTGAGGCAGAGCTCCGCCACTGTTGTAGCATCTCATCTGTCTAACATCTATAATGCTACATGGTCTAATAATAAAATGCTACTTCCTACATATAATTGTTGCATCATAATTATATCATGCTCATGTCATCATGCCACCTTGCATTTGAGCATCATATAAAACCCTTGTCTTTTTGGATCTTGTCTCATATGCATTCATCAATTGTATTTGGTTCTTAATAAATTGTATTTGGTTCTTGATAAATTGTTTGATGCCCAAGTTGAGTTGGGGGCATATCTTTTACAATTCCACCACCTTTCTTTCACCACCTTATAATTCTACCATCTATGTTACATGTGGGGTCCTTTTATTTGTTCTTGTGGTTTTAAATTATGCCCACATGTTTTATTTATGGTCCATATATTTTACACTTGATCATTATCCGATTGGTTTTGATCCAGATCAAGCTCGCATGCTTTGAATGCTCAATCCATCTTCTAGCTCTTTGTGGATACCACATTCCCTTTACTTCCATATCACCACCAAAATCTTTTGTTTTTGGCCACCTACATATACCGCATCTTGAGATACATGTATTTGGCCTATTTTTATATATATACTCTAAACCATCTTATTCTACTCTTTTTTTTCCACCATGCCTACGTCTACATCTTTTTGTGCAAATCCTAATTACGCTCCAGCTATTCTAGCTATGTCCCTTTCTCCCTTTTGAATTCTCTTTCTTCTTTGTTTTAAAACTCCATCCTTGTTTCCAAAATCTAGACAAAAAAAACAGAGACTGTCATTGGTTCAGTGTTAGCACTACCAAACTGCAGTGTCGTTTCAGTCTCTTTTTAGCAGTGGTTCTTCAGGTTCAGAAACCTTCAGCAGCAGCCCACCATGGGCCTTCTCTTACCATCTAAGCCAGCCCAACTCCCAGAGCTGGACACGCTCACCTCGTGTCTCCTTCATCTATACGACAGAGCAAGTAGCCGATCAATCAACCGAGCAGCAGCAGCGCCGAGTCCCATTCCCCTTTACTCCGACCCGGTACCAGTCCGACCGTAATCTCTGCGGCGTCATCCTTCTTATCCCCTCACGAGCCCCTGCTGATACCCTAGCTTCCTCCTCTGCTACTCTCCCCATCTACCTGCCATGCCCGCGAGCTCGGGGAGCTTCGCGACGCCGTCCTAGTCATTGCCTGGAGAAGCTGAGCAGCGGAGAAGCGCCGCCGTAGTCTGCTGCGTCGAACCACCCTGCAAGGAGGAACCGGACGTGCTGGAGCTCCTTCCCCGACAGCGACCTTGTTGAGGCCGAGAAGAACCGCCGCCGCCACCGTCGTCCCCGGCCTCCCCCCACGCCATCTAAGGACACAATCGGCTTCGTGGTGAGCAGAGCATCCTTCTCCCCCTCTCTTCCGTCCTTCCCTGTATCGTTTTCTTTTTGTCTGTCATTGGCTGCAAGCTGTGTGCGCGCTTGTCAATTGGCGGACTTCACCACGCGCATGTATCAGTTCAATTTCAGCTAAGCTAGTTTTACTGGTTGGCTTGTGATTCACACGCTACCTATCTAGCTAGCTTTCCACCGAGAACCATTTGTTTCAGCAGCATGTCTTCTAGCTTGGGGCTTGCATGTGTTTTTCCCCAGGTTAAAACGTGCGCACCTCCATCTTTTAGCCTCTGCACCCGACCAGTTTCCTTCTTGCTCTATCGACCCCAGCTCCAGTAGATCACACGCCTATCATCTCGGCACACCCAGCTCCCAGATGCTTCAAACCTCGCTCAAATCTGGGCCCGGAGCCACTCGCAATCCTCCTCTGAAGTTAGCTCTTTTTCTCTGTAAACTGTCGGTCGTTTACAGTTTCGACAGACCGTGCGCGCGACATTTCTTTTGGCTAAGTTCAGACTAGCGCGTGTTCGTCTCGCTGCATCTCTATCGGTGATAATCATGCGTAGCTCAATGTGGTGGTGCCCTCTTTGATCAGCCGGCGAGAGAGTCCTAGCACGCTAGTAATCCTGTCTGTCCCCCCCCCCCCCCCCCCCCCTCTATTGCACTTCACGCACGCAGCTAGCTGTTTTGGTTTTGTTTCAGCTGCCTGCCTGCTTGCATAGTAGCTTGTTTGTTTCAGTGTCTACTCTTTGGCTAGCAGTTATAGTTGACGTCTTTGACAGTTAAATTGTTTCACCCAATTTTCGGTACAAGTTAGTCTACCAGATACTCTGTCTGAAACACGAGGCCTCTATACCGGAGTCCCAAGATCCAATCCTCTCAACTGCTGGGATTAAAATTTCTTTCTGTCTATTTTTTTTGTTCCACTCCGGTGCACAAGATGCTGAACAGTCTGCATTACAGTACAATGTGTCCTTGGACTGCCAATCGAGAAGAAATCCAATCTATTTGAAAAATGAAATATGTTCTGAACTTAGAAAAAGTGTACAAAGTAATATGACATCTGTTCTTCTTTGTGAACAATTAAAAATTTGCCAATAAAGGAATGTTTTTTTCTAACTAAGTAAATATTCTTAAAAAATTCTTAACTCTGGTTTCACAAATGCATATGTTCATACCTTTTTATATGTAAACCAAAAACTAAGGTTTAATATATGTTTTCTTATCCGAAAAATATAAGGATAATAATATGTAGTCGAAAACTATTTTTTTTACCATACAAATTTCGAAATACTTATAATGCTTTAATAATGCTTTTTCTTAATAAATCTATAACTTTAATTCTGTAACTCCAAATTTGACAAATAATATGTCTAAATCGATCAGCGCGACGGGCCCGTTCTAACTACGCATTCCTTGATATGAATTGTAGCATGCATCATATAAATAATAAGTATTCAGCAAGTGTTATGAGAGCAAACCGGACTAAAAAATTGATAAAATGCTTTAATCTTGTACCCCACACCTCACCCATGCCATGCTACTTTATTGCCATACAAATTGTGCATCATTCATCATGGCATGCTTGTTTGCTTGTCGCATTTCAATACATATGCTTGTGCACTTTATTTATGTTGGCCCTTGTTTGTTTGGTTCTTCTTCGAATAGACGCTGAGCAGGGGATATATCAGAAATCCCAGGAGCACTACCCAGATCCTTCTCTCGCTTCAACTGAGCTGCCAGGCAAGCACTACCATATGCTTGCATACATATAGTACCTATTGCCTCTATCTTATTCTTGCATCATTGAGTCGCGATTGCATTAAATTGAATCCCAAGTACTGCATGGCCTTTACTTTTAAACCCCACCGAAGCTTGTTCCTCCATCCCATGAGCCATTACTACAGGAGTTGTTTGAGCCATGCGGGTCGTAGAACAGCATGTGTAGGGTATGTGAGTGTCTGATGGATAACGAGGTACCTAAATAACTGAACCTGAGTAGTAATGGGATAAATAATAAAAGTGGCACCGGTGAGCAATATCTGCTATTTGGTTTTCATGCTCACTTGTGTCCCATAGGACCCCGAGTACTTGATTCCTGTTCCTTGACTATTCGCACTATCCACATCCGGGAGGCTTTATGGACCCCCCTGAGCCAGAGCTTGATTCATTCTTATTTCTTGGGGCCACAAAGTAGTTTGGGGCTTTATTACTATCCTGTACTTATGCCATGCTTTACTGCTTTATTTAAGATTGTGCGTGGAGCACCTGTACTGTTTTGGATCGCACCACGTTTTCGCGGTATCGACAAGCCCAAAAACACTTTCGGGTTCCCAGTCATTTACAGCCATCGTCGCAAACCCTGGGTCCGTCGCGGAGCCGGCCAACTTCGTTGCGGGTAGCTTATTGGGGTGGCCCCCTGAAATATTTCTGAATCCTGTGATCGCTTTATCGTGAATGCCTCGTTGGGTTTTGATTTGGTTTTTCCGAGGTTGATCGAGTGTGTGTTGCTATTTGTGCACCCCTGTAGGGTAAATCTTTCTGAAAGCCGTGTCCGCGGTTATGGACGACTTGGAGCATATTTTCTCGATCATAGACAAGCATAACTAAAGTACCGCTTTCAATTTGACTAAGTACCTGACTAGTAAGTAGTGCAATACTCATGGAATGGTTAACAAAACTGCCAACGGATGGGGTTGTTCGTCCGCTTTCTCGTTGGTAAGCGAGAAGGAGGATGGATCTGTTAATTATACTGTTATAACTGTTGTTACTAATTAACGGACATCCGTCTATCTTTGGTTAGGCGGATGGTTAGCGAGTATCTATAGACTTGTTAGTTATTATCTTTTGCTGCAATTGCGTCACCCCAGGTTATGTCCTCTTTAGAGGCATAAAGACTTGCTGAGTACCCCTAGGGTCTCACACGATAAATTGTTTGGTTCAGATGAACATGTGTACTCGCAAGATGGATACTGGGTGGAGGAGACAGATGATGTTGGCAACGATCACTCGGTGTAGAGATTCCGGGGATGGGCATCCGCGAGATCTGTGGGCGGGATGTGTTTATTTATGTGGCATCTTATGCCGATTTGCTTCTTATCCGTACCCGGATCTTGTTTTCCGCTTCCGCCTGACACTCTGATGTTTGATGTATGAGGAGCTATCCTAAACTATTATCTCTATCTAGGATATTTGTATCTTGCTGTATGGCGTTGCAATATTTCTGTTTCTTTTAGATGGAATGGCTCTAAAAACTGTTGTATGGTGACTTGCATACATACTCACTTGTGTATGTAGTTGATCCCTTCGCCTGCCGATTACGCCGCTCGTTCTTGTCCCGATGTTCTGGAAGTGGTTAGGACGGCCGACAGGTCTACCTGTGAGTGGCCCCTGGGCCCCACCGTACTATTTTAACCACTTTCGCTCATCCAGGCATGCAACTTAGAGCGTAATTCACCGAGGTAGTTACAACTGTGGAGATCGGATGGGTGGCGGCGGCGGCAGGGCTCCGCCCCTGAAGGGCTATGGTGTTGTGGCTCTTTCTTGGGTCCTCGCTCCTTTATATAGGCCTTGGGGGGTGCCCTAGCGTTCCCCCAATACCATCATATGACGTAGGGAAGGTTCTGGAGCTTCTCTGGGGCAAAATCCCATCGTTTCCAACCCTTTTTACAACTATACGGGTGCAACTACACGACCATTCCAGCCGTATAGTTGCTCATTAAACTTTCAGATCCTTTTAGTATTTTGGTTGTCATTTCTTCATACGAACTATGTTTTGGGTGTTCTTGGGCTCGTTGAGTTCGTATCATCGAGGGCTACAACCCCATGGTATTGGATATTTATTTTGAGAAGTTGGAAAAAAATCACTTTTCCAACCTCTCAAACGGCTAAGTCTTGTCCCTGCAGCTCCTCCATACTATGCTCTCTTTGTTCTTTTTGCCTTTGTTTTATCCATAGTCATCATAAACACCTACACACATGTCACAGACAAGGAAAATGATAAAATTCTACCTAAACTACTAAATGTGCAAAGCTCATGAAAGTATATGAGAACTATAAGTCATGCATATAAGGCATAGCTATAACTGGAAGAAACATGATCTGAGAGATAAATGGCACATTTTATATGTCTGAAAGAGGTGGTATTTCACAACCATCAATATCCACCTATTGCTTGTACCTAATAGATAGATCTTGGCGTATAGTTGTTCCCATCGTAGGAATTTTTTTCAATGCTGCGAACCCAACATAGCGTCCACATCACCACACTAGTAGGGAGAACTCTATAGCCATATTCCTTACCGCCGATGAAGTGGGCACGGGGGTCATCGGCAGTAAGGCCTTCCAGGCCTTCCTCGCATTATCGCTGACGAAAGCACAGAGGGAGCACCGGGGCTAGTCGCATTACCACCAGCAAAAAGGGCTTGCACGCACTGGGGCTATGGTGCCGGATGGGTCAGCCTTTACCACTGGCAAATAGAGGACCTAGTAGACGGGGATATGGTGGGATGGATGGGCCACCGAGCCGAAAAAGGGGTTATCCCCGGCGAATTCAGTCCGTAGGCGCCGAGTATAAGTGGTCCACGGGTCCCACCTATAAGAGCCTGTCTCAACTAGCGCATCACGATGCGACCCGATCAAAAATCCCCAATTCTCGCAATTAACCCCAGCTCTCTTGCGAGACCTTCACCGTGTCCCCCTCGTCGTCGCTATCCCGCATCCCCCTTGCAGTCTCCGTCCCACATCTACGGAAGGGAAGGAGGAGTAGGAGCACCGTCCCGCTCGCGACCTAGGAGGAGGAGCCTAGTCTCGCGCCTGTCCCGCGGTAGGAGCACCGCGCCACCACCTCATCGACGACCACCTCCCCCATCCACAGGTACACCACTCCCTCTCTCTTCTTTCCCCCTCTCAGTAGGACCCAAATTTTCTTTTTCCCTTCCTTGGTGGATTGAGCAATCCAGCGCGTTAACTGATGGATCTGGGTGATTGCATATAAATGACGTCCACGGTCAGGTTCCTGTCGAGTTTAGTGTAGTGATGCTTCATTTCTTGTCAAGTTTAGTGTAGTGATCACATGGATTTCCATGTCAAACAAACACAAACTCGTGCTTTTTTAGACAACTCATTCTTGATGGGACTCGTCCAAGATTTCTTTATCTTATGACAAGATCCAGGAGGCTTATTTATACTTGTACATGTGTTATACTGAACAATGTGCTCATAATCTGTTATGCTGGTCTAGTTCCGGTGAGTAACTTATGTCACTTTAATGCATTTTGAACAATGTGCTCATAATCTGTTGCTACTGTGCTAGATATACTTTACCTCCTTTGCTCTAAGCCAATATTATTTCCAATGTGATTAAATTATTTAATATGCTACTGCATAGATGTATGAGCATTAGCCTATCAGATTCTCTTTGTTTGTAGTGGTCAATTTAGATCAATCAGTTAGACTTATATGAGCATTTGAGCAATGGAAATAAGATCTTGAATTCCTTATCAATTCATATGCTAAACATGGAGTGATAAAATTCAAGTACCAAACAGTACTATCCAGAGCTTGTCTTGTACACTTCACATCTCTATCAGCATGTAATACTCTCATTTTTGAATGAGGCCCAAATTGAGGATGTGGTTACAGTCACGAACATAGCGAGCATGAAATCTTCCAGTGGACCTGGCTGGATAAACTTCTTGAATGAGCATGACATGCAATACGGAGACAAGATAAAGATCTTTCTCATTCATCAAGCAACCCTAATCTACTACATGTACACGCCCCCTGATGATGATATCCAATAGTAATCTAGCTATGTAGTTGACCATCGTATTATATGTCGTTTATGCTATACATGCATTCTTTTTTATTCGACTTTCTTCTCAATATATGTAGAGTGGATTATAGGGAAGAAGCATGCGGCAATTGTGGTTAACATAGTTGGCATTGCATGGACAGGAAGGTTACTTTACCGCTCCGTGCGAACTTTGGTGTTAGGACGGTATGTTCTCTGAAATTCATGTGGAGAATGTAAATATATATATATGTTCAATGAAAATCACGACTAATTGTTTTGTCCTATGATTTTACTCAATCAATCCCTTGCGGTGCACGACATGGCTTCGTGGACCATCTTCATAGAAGCATGGATGAGGTTGCCAGGTTAGGGTCACCAATGAGGAGGTCCGAACATATTTTAGTGGTCCTGGATGGAACAGACTCCTCATCTTGTACGATGATGTGCAAGAGGGACGAGAGTTCAAGTTTTTGCTCAGTCATCATTATGGCATCATCTATTTCACTTGATTTTCTCCCGACTCTTACAATGAGGGTGAAGATGAGTGAACTCTAAATAATGCTATGAACCAATGTTGAACCAATGCTGCTCAAGAACATATATATCTTGTGTCACTAATATGTATATTTTGCTGCCATTCTGGTATTTGTATGCATATTATTGTGTATACTATGTATATTCTAGTGTATATAATGTGTATCTCGAGCAGTTTTTTACTCCTATTAATAGTACCACCAGCGAACAGATGCAGTACACCCGTCGAGTAGGGTTTCGGCTGAGGTAGGGGCCAGTACCTCCGACGAATAAGTCTGTTCGCTGGTGGTAATGAAAATTACCCCTGGAGAATAATAACGCACGCCGGTGATGCGACATTACCGCCGGCGAGATGGTCGTCGGCGAGTCTATACTCGCCGGTGGTAGGCCATTTGGTGCGCCGAGGATAAGGTTTTCCCTACTAGTGCCAGCGGCATCAAGTTTGAAGTAAATTTTGTCGGTGAAAACTTCTCCAAGTGTCGGCAGATCATTACCTTCCTCCTCACCATGTACAAGGCAATAGACATCGAGGGCGCCCATCCACATATCGTTGTGGTTCTTGAACACCCTGAAAGGTGACCTCTACCACCTCGTCTCTAGTGCTAACGGTCGGGCCTGCTCTACCTGGTCCCAGCTCTCACGGTTCTTCCTCGACAACAAGGCCTCGCACTACCTCTTCCTCGGCAAAGCCCTCCGCTCTACTCTGCGCGGTGATCTCCTCATCTCCACCTATGCCAGCAAACTGTAGCGCATTGATGATGATCTGGTCGCGATCGGTCGCCCCGTCGATGACCGCGATCTGACACTTCAGTTCATCGATAGTATCGGTGACAAATATAAACTCCAGGCTGAGATTCTCAACACGGTGCCCTCATTCTCCTATGTGTGTTGTCGTCTTCAGCTCGCTGAGGTCTCCGACGCCTCATACCAACAACAGGCTGGTGCCCAGGCTCTGGTCGTGCACACCGGCAGACGTGGTGCTCCTAGCGGCAGTGGTCAACCGTGCCCTCCTGGCGTCAACCCCAACTACCAAGGGCGGAATCCGATCCCTAGCTTCGTGCACCCCAACCAGCCGCAACTCAGAATGGTGGCCACGGTTATCCTTCATCGAATGGTGGTGGCGGGCATGGCCGAGGCCATGGCTGCTATGGCGATCGCAGGCACACCGATCAGTCAGCCGGGCGTGGCAGTGGTCAGCAACCCTGGCATGGCTAATGTGCACCAATGGGGAAGCCATTCCCTCCCCGGTCCCCAGGATCCCTCTGAACTCTTTTGGCGTCCTCATCCCCCACCCTGGCATGCCCACACAGACCTACCCAGTGATGTATTCGTCGATGGTTCCTTCTACGCCACCACCTCCGACGACACCCTCCTGGGATCAAAATGCACTCTACTAGAGTGCCCCCAGGTACGGAGTTGTGTTCCCCCACGACAACAACTAGATCATGGACTCGAGACCCACGTCTCATGTCACAGGCAACCAAGGTATATTCACCTCGTCTTGTTCCTCCTTAGATCTCAATTCTCACCATATAGTCATTGGTAATGGGTATCGCCTTCCTGTTGTTGCTACTGGTACGACACACCTCACATCTCGACCCTTCCTCCTACACAATGTTCTTGTTTCCCCATCCATCACCCAAAACCTTAGCACTCCTAAATTTGTTTGTGACAATAATTGCACCGTTGAATTTGATCCATTTGTTTATCTTTGAAGGATCTTTTCACCAGGAAGGTCCTCATGCGCTCCAATAGCTCCGATGACTTATATCCATTCTTTGGCGATGATAGCACCTCCACCACATCAGCACTCGCCGTCACCAGTGACCTCTGGCATCAGCGAGTCAGCCATCACAGCCTTCCGCCTTGTCGCATTTACCATAAGAATTTTTATCCACAGTTTGTAATAAAAATGCAGCTTCAAAAACCTTGTGCGATGCTTGCCAATTAGGAAAACACACTCGATTAGCTTTCGCTACCTCTCATTTGCATGCATCATCCCCTTTTGATCTTATTCATTGTGATGTTTGGCTATAAATATTATCTTGTAGTCTTAGATGATTTCTCTCATTTTTCTTGGGATTTTCTTTTATGCGCAAAGTCTGACACATGCGACACACTACTCTATTTCTTCTCGATGGTCACCACACAATTTCATACCACAATTCGTTGCCTACAATGTGATAACGGTGGTGAATTTCTTACCACATCCCTATGCACCTTCCTATCCTCTCGCGGTGCTTCTCTACGTCTGTCCTGTCCCTATACCTCACCGCAAAATGGCCATGCTGAACACATGATTTGCACCACCAACAACGTCATATGTGCCCTTCACTTTCAAGCCAAATTTACACCACACTTCTGGGTAGAATCCCTACATACAGCCAATCATCTTCTCAATATATGACCCTCCTGTGCAATTGGCAATTTCACTCTCTATTTCCTTATCCATGGCGTTCATCCCACATATGACCACTTGCATACCTTTCGGTGTCTTTGCTTTCGCAATCTATCACACTCCATTGACCATAAACTATCTCCACGATCTACACACTGTATACTCCTTGGGTACCCACGAGAACACAGAGGCTATCCATGCTTTGACCTCGCCACACCCAAAATTATTATCTCTCGATAGGTTGTGTTCGACGAAACTTCTTTTCCCTACGTGGCTGGAACATCTGCTACCTCACCTAACCCATCCGCAGAAGATCTCAACCCTTTAACACCGATCGCCACTGAATTCGGTCGAATCCTCCTCGATTCGCGTGCGCCATCATTGCCTCAATGATTTCCTCCTCCGCCATCCACCCCCACTTAGCTACCTCCACCACTGTCCCCGACAACCACACCGACTCCTCCCTGCTCTCTGAGACCTTCCACCCACCTGGCACCCTCGCGGATCCGCCTCGTACTCCCCCCTTCACCCACGTTGTCGCCTTCTACTCCACCTAACCCACCATCAACCAACACCATCCCGCCATGTCACCCAACCCCACCACCGCTCTCCATTCCGGTAGCTTCCCTCGAGAATGCACACCAAATGAACACATGTGCCAAGTCTGGTTATTTCTTGCCCAAACAACACTTTGACTTGTCCGTTTTCACCCCCATTTCACATATTCCCTCGTCATACCGTACAACACTCAAGGACACCCGTTGGAACGACGCTATGCGTGATGAATTTGATGCTCTAATTTAGAGTGACACTTGGTCTCTAGTTCCTTGTCCTACAAGTGTCAACATTGTTACTGGCAAATGGATTTTTCGTCACGAACTTAATCCCGATGGCTATCTGACATGGTACAAAGCTTATTGGGTTATTCGAGGATTCATACAACAGGAAGGTGTTGATTATGGTGAAAGGTTCAGTCCAATGGTAAAACCTGCCATAGTTCGTGTGGTTCTCAACATTGCCACTTCACGGTCTTGGTCCATTCATCAACTGGATGTGAAGAATGCCTTCTTACATGGTGAACTCGCTGAAACCGTGTACTGCACTCATCCGACTGGGTTTGTTGACACGACTCGTCCTACACATGTTTCCAAGCTGAAGAAATCTCTCCATGGTCTCAATCAGGCTCCTCGCACATGGTTCCTTCGGTTCACCGCATATCTCCACACTCTCGGGTTCGTATCTTCCAAAAGTGATTCTTCATTGTTCATACTCCACTCCCCACATGCCACCGCCTATCTACTACTATATGTCGATGGCATCATCCTCACCGCCAGTACCACCTCATTTCACCACCGTGTCATCGATTCCCTGCATTCTGAATTTGCTATGAGTGATGTGGGAGCTCTACACCATTTCCTCGGAGTTAATGTACATCGTACATCTCACGGCTTGTTCATCTCACATCAGCAGTATGCCAATGAACTCTTGGAGCGGACTAACATGCCCAATTTCCATGCCTATAGACACCAAATGCAAACTTTCTACACATGATGGCCAACCTGTTTCGGATTTCTAGCAGTATCGGAGCATCGTTGGAGCGCTCCAATACTTCACACTTACTAGGCTGGATCTTTCTCATGGAGTGCAGCAAGTCTTCTTATTCATGCACGATCCACGCGATGCTCATCCTCAGCTTGTCAAAAGGATTCTACGGTATGTAAAGGGAACTGCTCATCTTGGACTGCAGCTTCAGGTTGGATTTTCGTCAGAGTTAGTGCCGTATTCTGACGCGGATTGGGCCGGCTGTCCTGACACACGAAAATCCACTTCTGGATTCAGTGTGTTTGTTAGCACCAACTTAGTGTCCCGTTCTAGTGCTAAAGTTGAGTACAAAGCCGTTGCCAACTATGTCGCTGAATCTGTCTGGCTGCGTCAACTCCTCTCTGAGCTTCATCAACCTGCATCCAAAGCAACGGTTGTGTATTGTGACAACATCAGCGCCACTTATTTGTCGACCAATCCCGTTCAACATCAACGCACGAAGCACATCGAGATAGATTTACATTTGTGCGAGATCATGTTGCTCTTGGAGAAGCTCGAGTACTTCATGTCCCAACCAGCTCGCAGTATGCTGACATTTTCACCAAAGGCTTGCCAACAACAGTGTTCCAGGAGTTCCGTTCCAGCCTCAGCATTCTATCTGTCATGTTTCGACAGGGGGGGGGGGGGGGGTGGTGGTGTTGAACACTGTATTTACCTGTACCTATTCTGTTAGGTTAGGATTAGGGTTTTCCCGTTCCTCATGTACTTCTATATATTTGTACCCTTTGATGAATCAATACAACATATATAACATATCTGTCTTCTCTACTTGTGCGATGTATCCTGCATTTTCTTTTCCCCATATATGCTCAATATCACAAGGTTAACATACATGCAATGAGTGGCCCATATAGCGAAGCTAGCAAATGAAGCCGATTTTTTCTTTCCTTACACTGGCTATGCATCCGTTTCACTTGGATTGCACATCTTGTGTGAAATAGGAATTCGGGAGTGTGATTATATACCTTTTGAATGAGAGGCACAGGGAAAATAGTTCAAAAAAAGATGGTCCTTCCGGCAGCAAATAAGTGTGTTCATATTCAGCTAAGGTGCTCCTGAAATCTGAAAGATAGAGTCGGTCTATCTTTCGCTTCCGGCACACTCCGTTCCATGTATGTGACAGTCCATAGGCTGAATCTGCCTGGTTATGTAGCTCGTGCCTCACTTAGGCGTGCTGACACACTTTTCAGCTTGCTGACATTCTTGATTAATTGAACTGTTTGTGAGATTGCAATGTTTCAGTTTGTGATGTACTAAATCTGTTCCACAATGTAGAACATTTGAGCTAACTATTTTTTTTTGCCAAAATGGTTCTACTTTATGAAACAGAGGTAGTATTAATCCACCTTTTCACCGAAGCTGATATAACTTACCTACATTATACTACTCCCTTCGATCCAAATTAGTTGACTTGGTTTTGTCTAGATTCGGAGGTATCTAGCACTAAAATAAGTCTAGATACATTCGAATCTAGACAAATCTAAGTCAACTAATTTGGGTCGGAGGGAGTACTAATAACGTAACTAAAATGGATATCCAAACCAGGTAAATTTGAAGCTGAGTAGAGTCATACCAATAATCTTTATATTTATACTACAGATATTAATTAGCCTTGCAGTAAACGATGACCAAACTGATGTACTGCAGGAAATAAGTTGATCATTATTTTTTATCCCCTTTTACCCATGTTTTGTTTGTAGTTCCAAGTTGTAAAAAGCTATTTAGGCAGTATCACTTTATTACAGTAGAGTAACAAGAAATTTATACATGAATGCATGTGAAGCACACCGCCGTCCCATTTGCATAGTAGAGTGTAGTGCTCTGCATACCGTTTCTTCTCACCACATTGCATCAATGAATATTTGCAAATGCAGTCGAGTGATAGGTAACTGCTTGCGCATTATCCTATAGTGCATGTAAGTAGGCAACTGGCTAAGTAGGCAAACTACGTACAGATGATCTTGTGGCTCCCAAGCTGCATCGCTGGACAAATCTCCTTTGGCAGTGGCCGGCTATTTGATCAGGCGGCCTGAGATGCAGGCCACTGCCAGCGGAGACACGCCCAGTAATGCATGGGCTCCGAACGTCAGTCAGACTCTTGAAGCTCACACCTTGTACTCTGCAAGTCCGAGGTTTCGCCTAGTCGACGAATATATAGTTGCGCCGCGCCTCGTGTGGCCTCATACATAGTGAGTGATGGATGTTGCGCCTGGGAGATCGAATCAGCATTATGCGACAGCATAAAGCTATACATCTCAAGATACCTCAGCACATAGTGTTTCCGGCGAAAGAAATGGAAGATCCCACATGAAATATCTGCAGGCTCCAAACAACTCTCACTTGTGTGCGACCACTGTACGTGCAGTGCCAAGCGTTTCAGTCGATCCTTTTGGATCTGATAACCGGCCAGGCTTGTTGTCATTCTTGGTGGAATTGACAAAACGCAGATCAAAGAAATTTGACAATTGCTGATGGACCAAAAATCTAGTTCTTTTCTAATATATGTAGATGTAAAATTTCATAAAAAATGTACATTTATTACTTCCAAAAAATATAAGTTAATTAGACATCTAGAGTTAGACTTTGGATAATAAAGCAATGAATTGTGAAGCTTTACTCTCAGATTTTATGTAAAATGAGACATCTCAGATTCAGATGTTCAAATAAAACCGGTGTCGAACTATTCAAATTTTAATAGGCCTCATTTTTAATTAGAAATTTTATTTTATTTTACAAGACATAAACTTGGTTGCTCCACGGAGGAACCAGCCAGTCCAGGTATAGTACAGCTCTGCCCTTTATGCCTGTTGTTTCAGTCAGGAAAAGCTACCATCTGTGTAGGGAAGATCCAATGGAATGTACCATCACAGCACAGACCATCCGAGGGTTTGAGTATGTGATTCTCCGTGGGCAAGTTATTCTTTTGCTCCATGTGGAACGCCATGGTGAGTTCAACAGCAACAGCTCGGTTCAAAAGGAAGATAGATTGCCTAGAACATAATCTCTTCATATCTAGCATTGAATGCGTTGACGTTTCTCTGCAGCAGCGATACAATATATACTCATGCAGTGCTACTCTGCCCCAAAAACACTTCTACTTTGTCATGTTGTAACACCATCCACATATACTTAGTTTTGCTTGCACCGGCAAAAGGAACCTGTACTAAAGATCAGAAAGGCAGGTTCAGCGACGAGTAGGACCATTAGTCCCCTGGAGAACATTCCAGAGGGGGAAAACGATGGGGAGACGGCAAGAAAGGCAGCTCTTCCTCCAGAATAGTCGATTCCTCGGAGCATATGCCGTCTAAAGATCCATATCCTAAGGCTGATCTTGCGGTATATAAGCGAGGCCGAGGCAGGGAAGGTGTTCATCGATCACCAGTGTAAGAACTTCGCAACATTGAGTCAGGCAGGCAGGAAGAGCAAGATTTAGTCCATGTATGCGGCATGTGAATCCCAGGGCAATTCTCCTTTGGCATGGTGGCATGCATGTGTTTGATAATTGTTGTTAGCTAGGCGTGGGTGCAGGTGAAGAAGCTCGAAGCCAATTGATCAGTCCATGGAGCTAGCTAGTGATGTCGTGCGTGCCAAAGGAGAATTGTCCTGCGATTCACCTCAGCTGCTCTGCTATTCAACAGCCAGTGAGCTATCCATGACCATACGATGCATCCCAGAAGGCAAACCCTGCAATGCAAGTATGTTTACATCTTCATGAGACTAAGTATTGAAGGAACTAATTAGTATTCCCGACGCCCCAAATTAATTGACTCAACTTTATCTAAACTAGCATGGTGGCCCTTGCAAACGCGAGGGCATCATCTATAGTTTGATGTTCGCATACTGCAGTAGAAAATATTAGGGCTATAGAGCCATCACAAACGTTCTATTGTCAAGAGGATCACCTTTGCGGGAATTTTTTATTAATTTTATTCTAGTAATTTCATTTTCGTAAGTACCCTAACTTTTTCTAGTTAAATGGATGATCGGGGCTTGCTATTTTTTATTTATATTTATATTCATATTTTAAACCTTGTTTCCTCATGCTAATGGGGAATACTCAAATTCTTTTATCAGTCCACTGAAGTGTCCATTGTTACAACCTAAGTGTGCCCCTCACCTTCAACAATGACCAGGTGATGGGAGAAAAGGGAAACATTTTATCACCTTCAGTGCGTAGTTAGGTACACTATTTGGATTCAGTATTCCTTGAAACATCGTGTGGGTGATGGATATCAAAGGTACAACAGTAGTGACTCCTAGTTTCATCCCCATCTTGGCCTGGCGATCGCAGTCTATGCCGTACAACTATGATACTCATGTCAGGTTTAGCCTTCTTTCTCAACAATATGGGGGTCAATAGAGGTTTGACGGTATGTCGTGCATGCGTGAGGTGTTTCCTAGGCCAAAGTGCATTCAATGATCTTATGGGCCCACATTTTTTGAATGGCGGCAAGTGGAGCTATAAAAACTAGGAAATTGATTTCAAGGGACTTTGATGGTGCTGGATTTTATTAAACATCTTAGTATTTTGTGTTCACTGCACTTGTTTCGATCTATTGTACTTTACATAATGATATTAATAAAAAAATGTTGTTTGAATAGAAGAATGGCTCAAGTAACATTTTAGGAAACAATTACTTTAACATGTCCTAAGGTTTATAGCACATTAGGTATTAAGGAAAATTATTGTATTATACTGATTTGCCAACCTAGCTGACAGCATGCAATATTTAGTTCTAGATTAAAAAAACCAATCCTACATGTTCTCGGTGCCATACAAACGGTTCTCTGCATCAGCCAGAAACAATACATTCTTAGACACCTGAAAATTAGCAAAACCGGCAGTTTTTAGCTCACCATTTATGTCCACCGTCGTGTCCGGTGTAAATTGTACATAGACATATGTCTAGAGCCGCTAGGAAAAAACTTACACTGCTTGGCTAAAAAAATCATGGTTGTAGAAAGAGCTCTAAACAGGGAGCAGCTCTGATAGAAGTGTCAACCTTTAACATCTCCACATAGGCATATTTTCCTATACTCTACTTGTACTCCCTCCGTTTCAAAATATAAGATGTTTTAGCTTTATGAAAAAAGTGTATCTAGACCCCTTGTGTGTAGGTTCACACCAAACCTTGATGAACCTACACACTAAAGGACTCTAGGGTACACTTCATTCACAAAGCTATAACAACTTATATTTTAGAACGGAGGGAGTATTTCTGATTTTGCATGCACATGCATAGCACGGTTAGCAATGGATGATCTTTTGGAAAGCAAAAACGTAGGTCGTCCCTAATCGGTAGACATGTATTGCATACCGGTAGGTTTCTATACTGTTCAACTTTCCATATTTTCTGAAGATACGTGCTCTACATGGACTCTGTTGGTTAAGATCTCTTAATAATAATAACCAGCTGACATGTCTTGGTTCAAAAAAAAAACCAGCTGACATGTCTTGTACGTGAATATGAAACGGGAGCATGTCAAAGAAAAAAAAAAGGAAACGTGAGGGAAAAATATAAGATCTGTAGGTGAATATGTCTATACGTGAATGCACGGTCCAGTTAAATTTTGGCCTTAAATTAAAGGTCTAACGGTTAATATAATTGGGATGATGTGGATCAACCAGGTGCCTCGACAAACATCCTTATATTGCTTTTAGTATATACTCCCTCGGTTCCAAGGCTTAAGGCATATAATTTTTTTGAAAAATCAAGCTACGAAAAATTTGACCAAACTTTTTGAAAAAATTATCAAGAACTATGATATTATATAGATACCACATGAAAATATGTTTTATGATATATCCAAGGGTATATATTTTATATTATAAATATTAATATTTTTTTCTAAAAACTTGGTCAAACTTTACATAGTTTGACTTTAAAAAAAAATATACGCCTTAAGCCTTGAAACGGAGGTAGTAATAGATATGTAGACAAAATTGAATCAATTAATTTGGGGCAGAGGGTTTACAAGTATATCCAAATTAGTCTACTTATGTTGTGACTATTTCCGTGTGCCTTTTTAATTTACAGAACACATATGGAAGGAACCGGTCATCTCATATGACTTGATCACATCAATTTCAATTTCATCCTCATGAGTGCTTTCCGGGACTAGATAAGATATTACTCCCTCCGACCCATATTAGTTGACTTAGATTCATCTAGGAACGAATGTATCTGGTCAAGTTTTAGTGTTAGGTATATCCGAATCTAAACAAATTTGAGTCAACTAATATGGGTCGGAGGGAGTAGTATGTTTGGATGATTTTTCCCGTGCACGGACAGCAAAATCAAACTAAGTGCGTGGCCTCCATTCCTAGGTCTAGGGGCTCTTGTATCCGGTACAGATGATGAGTTGTAGTGTGTGGTTTTTCCGGTTATTTTTAAATTAACCGCGTGATGTACGGTTTTTGGATCCGGTTTTCCTTATTAACTGGATCACTCTTCTATAATGCAAAGGCAGATCTCCTGCCGTTCATGGTCAAAAAAATAATTGTTGTTAGACTATCAGTGTGAAGTTATCAGGGAAACAGTGTGGGTAGTTAGGATATATATTTTCTATTTTTTAGATATTACAATGTTATGTAAAGCTCGAGAGCCGGTACATGTGCTTCCAACAACTAGAAATGGTTTCAATGCCACAAGCTTAGTACCATGCAAGTCTTGCATTGACGTACAGTGATGTTCAACAACAACTTGAGAAGGATATTATTTTAATCTGGTAGCTAAATACTATATAATCCTACAACTAAGTGTCAGCAATTTCATAATTAATTAACGGTGATTTTTCTCAAAACATGTTAATACTGTATCTAGTTTCAAAAGCCTCATTGCAACTAAGCCAAATGTGAAACCGGATCATCAGTCGGGTAATAGCTTGAGAGATAAAAGTCTTCATTGTTTAAAATCAAAGAAATTTTTAATGATGTAATAATTTCTTGTATGGCTTTATTTAGTGACATGCATGTAGGAGAGAGAATAAGAAATAGATACACAACATGACAAGCTATTAGGTGTTGGGCCGCTACATAGTGTCTAACATTGTTATCATTCCAAATACACTAAAAAAATGAACACTTTTGCTTCGGCCAGAATTGCACGATACCGATTCGTTTCGAAGGCCGTACGAACCCCCAAATCCTGTATGGTCCGCTTAGATGTACACTCATAGTGCATGTATACTCATGGGCCTACGATGGCGGAAATCAGGAGGTATATATCAGCAGCAACATTTTTTTTTTTAAATGTGGCATCCAAAGACATAGATCACGATAAGGGGAGGTGCGATCGGCTGGCAGGAACGTGGAGTATATCTAGCTCGACGGTGTACACCTATATGAAGATATACAGGACCTAGATATGGGTTTCGACGGGTCAAAAGAAAACTGCTCCATAAAAACTTAATTCTGAGGGGGGATACCCAAGCACACCTAAAAAATGAAATACACTTGGATCCTAGAATTATATATCATTAGTACAAGCTATTTATGTCTCTCAAGATATGTACTAGGTTTTTTAAATAAAGGAATGGAATATAACCTCTGATGCAATTTCTGTGACTATTTGTGCAAAAATAGTTGATTCGCTATGTTATGTTTGGATTTGGTGTCGGCCGCATTGGCTAGTTGTCTATATTGGGCTTTGTCGATGATATGCATTTGTTGGTGAACTAGTGATCGATCACTGATCTTGGATATGCTTGACCACTTGCATATTGAAACAAAGCAACTCATGTGGTATTATTCGTCAATGGCAGCGCTTCTACACCGTTACCATCTCAGAAGCATTGATTTTGAAGGAACATCATTGCATTCCACGTGTTTTCAAGGTTGCACCTGTATTTCTGATGACCATGGCTATTTTCTATTTTCTATTTTGACATAATTGCTATTTTCCTTTTTGAAACCATTGCTATTTTCTATTTTCCTTTTTGAAATAATTTTGTTGCCCATGTACGTGATATCTTGACTAGGGTTCTTCATACCATGTAATTGTAGAGGCATGTGTAATTAGTGGCAGAGATGATGTTCTCATGGACGATTGCCATTGGCAACATTTTCTAGTTGTGATGTATTGGGAATTTTGAGGTGGATATGTGTGTATTACCCCCATGGGTAGAAGCATGGGTAGTCTGTCTGATTACCGCCATGACTGATTGTCATCCTTCACTCATTGTTGCTGCTTGTAGCTTATTTTCTTGTAGATATGCTTGTTTGCTCTCGTTACTAGTGTATATGCAACTATGAGTCAAACTTCTAAGATGATGGTAAACTCATCATCCCTTTGTTTTGTAGGCAATAAGAAAATATCCACATGTGTACTTTAATGTGAACATCGCATAGAACCCTTTGAGTTCAAATGAGAGAGACGCTGAAATTCCTTAGTGGATGAAATACAATTAAAACAGGTGTGCTTGTAAACCATTTAGAAGAAATCTTAAGCATTTTTTAAGAACCAGCGGTGTGTGGTAACTTCTTGCAGATGAGACTATATATATGTTTGAAGTTCCACTAATCCACATGACATTTTACATCATTAATATCCATGGAAAATAAAACAATGACTATCATATCATTGGTAGCATTAGTGATGTTAATGAAGTTGCATATGTAGTCTCCGTCTTAATTTTCCATTTTACATATACTAGAGATGTGAATGGTAACATGACTTCTAGAAAAGCACAAAAATATGTAGACTATATATTTATGTCAGAAAAAACCTCCTTCAATTTCCACTCTAGCATGACCATGCCATAGGGATGAGTGGCATTAGGAAAATAATTCAGTGGATATAGGAACTTCCATCAAGGCTCGACTATGTCACCAAGTTGTACGACATGTCTCTTTCCTAGATTAATCAGTCTAACTAGTGTTGGAATGACATATCCTTCCTTGATTATTGAAACTCTATTTAGACCGATGGAAAATACTAGTATCTTCAAAAGGATCACATTTCTATCGTGGAAAATCTGAAACCACGCCAACAGGTTGTCGCGCGTCCTGGTTGGTTCATTTAAGGCGATGATGTTTGCTCTTGGTTTGGTGTCAACCGAAGTTGGTGGTTATGCCTGGAGTACAATTTCCATGGGTAGTATTTTCACTAGTTCCAGTATGACTTATTGTCTGAGCTTCTCTAGTGTCCTACCAGTTGAACCCTGATCATTTTGACATTGCAGTTTTATGGAAGGCATTAACTGATTGAAGGGTAGTATCTGACAATCAATGATAAGCGTGGGTGCACATATCTGATTAAAAGGGAACTGCAGTAGATGTGCGAATAATCCATGACAAGGCAGGAGAGCAAGAGAGATGCAAGATAGAGCCATGCAAGATTGTTCCGGCAAGAGGGATCTACGGCGAAGTATGATCTGATTTCTTTGATGGGACCATGAATTACGTAATACCTCAGGTATGTATCCCTGGCAAGCGCTACATTGTTTGTGTTGGCTACCGCCTGCGAGCACAGATGGACATGTACCTTTATATTGCTTGTATATAATAGATAATTAAAAAAATCATGTTGGCAAGCTTTACAAAATTGTTAAAGAAATCTAAATGTACTGAATGGTGTCTCCTAAAAACATGCAACATCTCAATTTGAAATGCTTTTATTCCCAGCTATACACAAATGAAAAAAAGTATGGATCTGAGTATAAAGAACAATGCATATTTTCAAATTTCAAAAATTTATCATACCTTGACATCCAGATTACGCAATTTCAAATTTCAATGTATAAAGAATTTAGCGTTGCACACTTATAGGTTACGCAATTCACTACATCTAGATTTTCTTTAGGGTTTTTGAAAGTTATAAATATGATTTTAGACTTATTTAATATAAAGGGATCACTAGAACAAGCGAGCAAAAGATATTTCCGCTCTAAAATTTTGTATTGTCCAACCATTTTGTGGTATCAATTAATCAGTCTATCATACAAAGCAACTTCTCTACCAACATGATATCCAGACATTTAAGGTGAATATACACACACACAAAATTGCATGTAATAATTAATGTCACACCTACTTGTGTAACATATCATGCATGTCCTCTCTACATATACTCGACATCTAGATGGTTACTATACAATGAGTGGACCATGTAGTGAAGCTTGAAAACAAGCTGCATATTATTTCATTGTCTCGTGTTGGGTATTGCATCACCTTCACATCATTTCCTCAGCTTTGAGCAAAACAACAATCCTGGAATGTGAAAATATCTTCGGAATGAGAACCATTGGGATAGCAATTCAACCTGCACTCCATGTTCCACCTGCAAGAATTGTTTTTCTTTCGACAGCAGAAGATTCTGGGACTTGAGCTTGAATCATTATCTCTTTCTTTCGGTTTTTATCTATATATCTTTCAGAACGCTGTATTCCATATATGTGGGAATCCATAAAGAGAACAGGACGGTCACACAACTGATGCCTCACTCCAATGTGCCTACCCTCTTCAACTTTATCACCATTGTACTTGAGAATTTTCTCAGAATTCGAGAAAATCCCGAGATATAGTTACAATTCGCGAAAATTCATAACTCTCATAGGCCATTCCATAAGTATGTGTGAGAATTGGTATAGTGACATTTCACAGCTCATTGCTAGAAAAAGAGTCTTTCGTCCACCCTAGTTTGGAGCATTAGTCCCGGTTCCAACGGAACAACCTTTAGTCCCGGGTCAAACGGGACCTTTAGTTCCGGTTGGAAACACCAACCGGGACTAATGGGGTTGCGGCAGGCTGTGGTCGGTGCCGATCCTTTTAGTCCCGGTTCGTATCACCAACCGGGACTAAAGGAGTGACCTTTATTCCCAGTTCGTATTACCAACCAGGACTAAAGAAAACGGGCAAAAAAATTCTCAAGTTCTGTCGCAGCAGGAAAACATGCACTAATCCTGCCGCGGCAGGAGTACAGCCCTTCCCCTCCCCCCGTGGCTGGAGATCGCCTTTTCTAGTTTCAAAATCATGTTAAAAAATTATATAACGTTCCAAAAATAAAATCCTTCGAACTGTAGTTTTATTAAGTGATTTAGTTGTTACGAAAATTAACATACATGAATTTCGACATAATTTGCAAAACAATGTCATGAAAAGTTCAAATGGACATAAATTTTTAATACGATGTCAGAAAAAAAAGTACATCCTATCAAAACATGCAGAATTTTTTTTGATACAAATACGGCCTTTTATTGGAAAGTTTGATAGTTAATTTATTACAATTCAAGGATTAGATAAGGTTGATACAAATACCAACCATCTAAACAACCAGTAAACGGAAAAATATAAGAATACAATAGCTAGACATCTCTCAATCTACTAGTATGCCACCAGCCATCTCAGTTATACGTATCCTGGCCGGTTGTAAGCAAACGGTTGCACCCAGTAAGCATAGGTTCCCTATGATGTTCTGGGAGAAGAAAAGACCGGAGTTGAATCCAATGCGATGTCATACGGATAACCTGCAAAAAGGTTGGAACTCCAACCTTGTTAACAATAATGTTGTTACGACACTTCCATATTCACCAACATAAAGCCGAAACACCTATAAGATTCTAGCTTTATTCGTCTTATCCACTCCGTTCAACCAATTACCAAAAATATTAGTGTTATTAGTTGAGGGTGAAATATTATAAGTGAATAAATTAACACGCCTTAACAAAAGTGCATGAGATAAACAGATGCTCCATATTCTCGTGTTCAGCACAAGAACACCATTTCTGACAGCCATGTCAATTTATCTTTGCAAGATTATCCTTAGTTAACAAAACTTCAGCATTAATGAAGCAAATAAAAATCTTAATCTTAAGTGGTATTTTTAATTTCCATAAATATCTTCTTGGAAATTTCAGATGGTTATTCATGAGATCCTCATACATCGATTTGACAGTAAAAACTCTAACAAAGATGCAACTATGCAACCCATTTATTACCGGTTAAATTCCTTCTAAAACCTATGTTCGTAGGATCCTGGGATAGAATAGTATGACCCTAAACATTTTTTGATGTACTATGTTATATAGGGAAGGGTACTGTTGGACGAGAGACACCTCTCCATGTCAAAGATCCTCGCAAAATCAAGTACCTACCCCATTAACATATTTGAAAGAACCCCGAGCAAATAACTCTCTTTGGACTCTCTGGTGGAAAACAGGGCTCTAGTTCCGGACCGTAACATGCTCTAGTCTTGGTTTCGCACCCTGGACGGCGAATTCGAGACTAGAGGCCCCTATCTCTAGTCCTGGTTTGCTACGAACCGGGATTAGAGGCCACCACGTGGCGGCGGCAACACAGTGGGGGCTGGAGGACCTCTTGTCCTGGGCCGTAACACCACCCGGGACTATAGATTTTTTCGGATTGTTTTTAGAAAAATTCCAATTTTTTTCATGAATTGTTTGACTCTCACTTGGTAACACCAACTCGTTAATCTCTCACTTGGAACATTTTTAACACTAAGTACACTTAATATTATGTCAAATTACACTCATGGTCAAACTTTCCAGTTGGTCATCAATCCTAACACTACTTCACCCTCAGCACACTTAACTTCTCCGATCCTTCAGGATGCACTTGCGCGAGGGAAATTGTAGCTTGTCGTCAACACTACCATATCAATCCTATTAATTCTTATCAATATCTCACACATCTTTATTTTTTGAAATTACAAAAAAATATTTAAATAAACAACAATAAATAAGTAATCATACTATTTTATTCAAATAAAAATAAAATAGCTAATTAAAATAATATTTTATTCATTTCTGCCATTTATTCATTTAATATGGATATATTTAAATTTGTAAATTGAAATTCGACAAATAATATATCCATTATTATTAGAAAATTGTGAAGAATCCAAATATGACATAATTTTTTTACTAAAAAGTTTAATTTTTAAATTAAAATAATATTTTATTCATTTTTGCCATTTATTCATTTAATACGGATATCTTTAAATCTATTAATCGAAATTCTATAAATAATATATCCATTATTATCAGAAAAATGTGAGGAATCCAAATATGAATAAATTTTTTACTAAAAATATTAATTTTTGAAATAACTGTTTTCCTTTTTGAATTTTAAATATCCAAAAGAATCCAAAATGGCCTAAGGCGGTTAAAATCGAACTAGAATTTTTTTCTACATGTTTTAATAGGTTGTACATTTTTTTTGAAATCGTATGCCAAATTTGTGGCCATTTGAAGTTTTCATGACTTCTTTTTTGAAAATTATGTCGAAATTCATGTTTGTTTATTTTTTTTGCCCATTGGTAATACTTCCGGTTGGTATTACGAACTAGGACTAGTGATTCACCTCTAGTCCCGGGCCGTGATACCAACCCGGAGTACAGGCTCCAGCACGTGGGGCTAGCTAGCGTGAGCCTTCTAGTCTCGGGCCTTATCACGAACCGATACTAGAGGTCCAGAACGACCCAGAACTAGAGCTTTGACCTCCTAGCCGTTCGAGACGGGACGAACCAGTATTAGAGCTCACAGTAGTTCCGACCCATAACCCACATGAGACTAGAGCCAGAATATGCTTTGAACCGAAGCCCTTGTTTCTACTAGTGTAATCAGTCGGTTTGGCTTCTACTTGTGCTAGCGTTTTGTTCTTCAGATATTTGTTGTTTAACAGTTATTGCCACACCCCATCTTCTGTAAAGAAGTTTAAACAACCACTTACTAAGAAGACATTTTTTAAGCTCTAACACTTCAATGCCCAAACCACCCTGATCTATGGGTCTACAAATAATATTCCATTGTGTCAACCTATATTTATTTTTGTGTTCATCACTATGCCAAAAGAAATGTGAACGGTAAAAGTCCATTCTCATTCCTTTTGCCTTTTTTATCTCAAGAAAGGATAACATAAACAATGACATACTAGTTAGAACTGAATTGATTAAGACAAGTCTATCCCCGTAAGAGAATAGCTTTCCTTGCCAACATCCTAACTTCCCTTCAAAACGATTTTTTGCAGGATTCCACTTGGAATTCTTAAGTTTCCTATAATGAATTGGGACCCCTAGGTACCTAAAAGGTAAGGATCCTAAATCACATCCAATGATCTCCCTGTATTGATCCTCATGCTCTAAGCATTTCCGAAACAATAAATTCCACTCTTGTAAAAGTTTATCTTAACGCCTGGCAGCTACTCGAATATACACAAGATCAATTTCATGTTCACCTCCTTCTGAAGGTCATGTTCAATGAATAAGATCATGTCATCGGCATACTAAAGAATGGACACAGCCACTCAACAAGATGAAGAATCAATCCACCAACCTGGCCATTATCCTTTGCTCTAGCAGTAAGAACCGCAAGCATATCTACAATGAGATTAAAAGAACAGACAGTAAAGAATCTCCTTGTCTCAATCCTTTTCTCATTTGAAAAAATGTCCAATGTAATCATTGACACGAATTCCTAAGCTCCCTCCTTGCATGAAGTTTTCAACCATTTACACTATAATGGATCAAAAACGTTCATATGGAGTACTTGTTGCAAAAAAGACAATTTTACTTTATCGAATGTGATGAGGTGTGATCTTGGAAATTCCTGTTGTTATGAACTTAGTGTTTCGTGGAAAGGAAAGCGCTGGTGATTTCGTCGGCTTACCAGACAAACAAGGGAGGCGATTTACCCAGGTTCAGGCCCTCGTAGAGGAAATCCTACTTCCTTCTTGTATGCTCATATTATCATTAGAGAGTACAAACTTGTTGAGTCGACTAGATGTGATCTCGCCGAGAGAGAGAGAGACGCGTGTATCTGATGTCTATTTTTAGATCTATTGTATCGTGTCCTCCTCGTTGGACCTCCCTAGCCTTTATATATGGGGAGGCTAGGTCTCGGGTACCGATACGAGTTGGTTTACAAGTGAGAGTTTGTATCTAGTCTAGTCTTGGACTTTCCTTGCCTTGTATCGCCAGGAGTCTGTGTCCTTGTAGGCTTCGTATTTGTTGAATCATCATGGGCTTCATAGATCTCTTAGCATATCTTCGGGTGAGCTTTCTGTTGGGTCGCACCATATATATCAATAGTGGGCACCCGACGGGTTATGCCCATGTCAGTATCCCCAAGGCTATGTTCGGACGCTTGCATCCGAGCATAGGCTCAAAGTCTTTTTTTTAATATGCTAGAGGGTGAACTAGAAGATTTCTTTGAATGCGCGAATTTCTCGGCTGCCTTGTTTGGCTGATGCAATGGATGAAGTTGTCTTGTTCTTGAAGTGATGTTGGCATTTTCATCGGGTCTCCAGATGGGAGTAACCTTTGAGGCTACACTCGGGTAGGCTGAAAGTTATTCTTCATCGTTATATCTTCCACCGAATCTTGTCGGAGGATATCTACTTTTTCTATCGGGTGCGCGGCCAGTGCTCCCGATGAGAGTAGCCCCCGAAGCTATATTCGGGTGCTTGCATCTGAGCATAGGCTCAGAGTTATTCTCCTGTAGCTTTGCTTTTAGGTCGACTCCGCAGGAGAGATTTTTTATCGAGTAGGTGAACTGTAAGTTCAATAAGTTTGTCATAGGGACTTTGGTACAATGAGTCTGGTGCATCTAACGGATCGAGAACCAGTTAATTGCTTTTAGGCAAAGATATCATGAACCTACTTCAAACTCAAGTCCATGTACTCGAATTCGGTATATACTGGCGTAATTCAGCTCGGGCCGCGGAGGTCTTATCGAGTACTGAATTCTAGACTCATGTTTTATGGGTATCCAACGCGTCCGTCGGGATTTTTCATCGTATCGTGGATACAGATAGTAACTAGCAGCGCCCATTCGGGTGCGATTACTAGGCCTCACAGGATGGATGCTGGGGTTTTACCTTCATATCGAGAGATATACATTCAGACATGTTATCGCGGTGGACGCGGTCCAAGAATTTTTTATATTTCATCGACTCCGTAGGGGGATTTGCTTTTTCTACCGAGTGTGTGCAGATGATCTTAATCCGAGGAGGTTCTCTACTCAGACCTTGTTTGTAGGGGTGTAAGTTGTTTTCATCGACTCCGTTTGCAGGACCCGACAAAATAGCTCGATGTATCCGACGTTCTTGTAAGCTGCAGATAATATGATAAATAGTAAAGTACCTATATCTTGTAAAAAATATTTGTCTTTCAGTTTGTCATAACACTTTCTGGTGCCATTGGACTCGACACTTTTGTACTATAATGTGAGACATTTTCGTTAGCTTGACGCCCTTAGTCTCAGTACCTTGCCGACTTATCAGTTGGGCTGCAACTCAGTCGGAGTTTTTAAGGATTCGATGTTCTGGCATAGTCAGCTACTCAGGCAGTCACGTCTGAGGTGCTCGAGTGCATGTAGTCGATGACAGTTCGGTTACTCGAAGAGGGCGCAATCCTCGAGTGTTTCAAGTGCGACTAAAATAAACCATTATTGACTCTTGGTAGGGGAAACTTAGCTTTATTATTAGTTGTCGTTGATGAAGTCCATGCGGCCGCGGACGAATTCGACGCGGTAGCGGGTCGCGTGAAAGGAGAAGTCGATGTAGCAGCAGGATGACGGAACCGATGACGATAGTGGGTTGCCACATCCAGAGATTTTCGTGGGTCACCGCAGCCGAAGATTTGCGCGGATCGCCACAACCAGAAATTTGTAGCGGGTCGCACTGCGGAATCAGCGCAGCCCCGGGTGTAGAATCGGCGTGGTTAACGGAGTCATAAGATGGACATGGAGTCGACGTTGTAGCAGGTAGTTGGAGCCCCCGAGCGTAGAGAGCGCGGTGGACCTGGAGTTGACATGGCAGACCAGGTAGTCGACGCGATAGACTTATAGCCGAGGTATTTGATGGCGATGTCGACCCGTCCAAAGTTAATGGCGATGAAAGATCTTGTGGTTTGAAGTCGTTGGCGGCCGCGGCGATGGCTAAGGTGGCCGCAGCGATGGTGAAGTATCTTTCGATTTCTCCACGAAACCTGGTGACTTGCCTGTGTACTATATGCTGTCTTCAATTTGGTACGTGCATGTACTTGATCGATCATTTTTTTTGCATGAATTGATGTACAATTCGGTCTTCACACTGAGCAGCGATGCACCAGATTTTTCCCTCTTTTTTGTTGCTTCATGTCCGAAAATCCAATCGATCAAGTCTCTCCGGATTTGGAGGGAGTCCGAATTTTTCCCTTGCTTGATCTAGACCACGTGATGACATAAAGTAACCTGGTTTCCTTCGGTCGGCCGACCCATGGTTCCTTGAGACTTATTCTGGTTGCGGGCTGCTGCACACTTTCCTTTTTTTATCGGACTTAGCTATGGCTCCCGTGTACGTTTTGGATTATGTTTACTTCTTTGGAAATTGAATCCGCGTGCGCTGCTTCTCGCCTATGCGATTCTTGGTTGATCTGCTTCTGATCCATTTTCCTTGGCCTCCATAGCGTCTTCGAAAACACTGGTCGGATTGATCTCCTAGATATGATATGCTGCACGTACGAGGGCGATGCTGATGTCGAGCCCCCGTGTGTAGTTGAACGAAATATAGTCTGCGGCGGTGTCGAAATAGTCTGCAGCAGAGCCAAAATAGTCCATGGCAGAGTCGACGCTTTCTCTAGATTTGTCGTTGACGCTGTTCATCGGGTTCATGATGTGTAGTGGTGTTGACATAGAATCAGATTCGAAGGAGAGGCTGTTGTAGAAACCAGGCAAATCCCCTAGATCCGCAATGTGACCGCAATTGTTTTCGATGTTTGTCGGGTTTTTGGTGGTTCTTCCGGTGGAGCTGACAGAAGATGTTGGTGTTGTCGTAGGTGTTTGTTGGGGGATACCCCCGGGTAGGATCACGCCGGGGTATAAAGGCCAAGTTAGCCGAGATTCGGCAAGGCCAAAGCGAATGCAGGCCGGGTCACCTCAAGGCAGGCCGAATCACGGGGTAACCCGGACTAGGGGCGTTCGCCTAACTAAGTCTCAACCGACTTAAGTAGTAAGTCGGAAGTGCATGTATAACTTATATGCAGGAATGGGTGTGGCCGGATCTACTATGGTCCGGGTCACATCTAGCTTCTAGGAGAAGGAAGGAATCTCGCTGGTCAAAAGAAGCCCCGGTACGCACTGCCTGAGCGAAGCAGATGAGGGCAGGACCACCGAGGCATGGCTGACAAGGGTGACGATGCCCATGTCGGCTGACGCGGGCGCCGCAGAGGCTCACGTAGCCACTGCATGTGTGACGCAAGGGAAAAGTAATCCGGTCGGTTTACTACTTTGGAAGATGGCATATTCTTAGGAATATGCCTCCACGTATGCCCTAAGTGGAGACCTAGCCCCCCCCTATATAAGGAGGGCTAGGGCTTCTGTAGAGGGGGCTCCGATTTCTCTGGTTGGGCTTTGGTTGTAAGGGTGATCTGTGAGCGAGAGTAAGAGAGCTCCTTCTTCCTCCTCTCGCAAATACAGCTCTAGGAGCATTTGTAACCTTGGAGGAAAAGCAAATATAAACTTCTGTGTGGAGAATCACTTCACTATCCCTCTCTGGATTCCCCTAGCGTGTATTAGTCCCAGCCTTTAGTCTATCCATGGCATCTGCCGTGACACCACCATGACAGTTGGCGCCCACTGTGGGGCTAGCGGCGCTAGCAGGGGTGAAGATCCGGACGGAAAACCTCGTCGGCACCGGCGAACACATCGTCTCCGGGCTCGTTCAGCGCTTTGGAGCGCTGGACTTCGTCAGCGACAACGCTGGCTGCTTCGGCAGGCGCCCACTTCCGCGCAACGGCCTCTTCGTCAAGTTGGGTGCGCACAAGGTCTACGTTGCTGTGGACGTATCATGCGTTCATCCGCGACACGTCGTTGAAGCAGGGGAACCACCCCTTAGCGTGGTTCACGGGGCACGTATCGCTCGCTCCCCGGGACCATGCTGAAGTGATGACGACTGCGTCGGGGGCAGGCGCAAGCAAGGATCCGTCACCAGATCCGGAGGTAACACCTAAGGCACCGAGGAAAGGTAGAGGTCCTTCACTAGAGAGGCCTGAGAATGTACTGAGAGAAGCTATGGATAGCTTGGCAAACCCGGTAGCAGCGGTAGTAGATCCGACTTGGGCACATGCCGAGCTAGAGGAAACTAGGCAGAAAATTCTAGAGGGAGCGAAAAAGATCGCTGCGGCTCAACAGTCGTTGAACATGACACTGCGTGAGTACGCAAAGGCAAATAAAGTAGATGCTGTAAAAGTGAAGGGGAGAAATCTCATGAGTGAAATGAACAAAGAAGGTTCGGATTGAAGAATCAGAAAACTGTTTGTCCGTGGGGCTGCCGAAGTACAGTACCCGGCGAAAAACCTCAGAGCAGCAGATGCAGCTGCATCCGAGCTAGAGGGTCTGACGGGTGAAGCCCGTCAGAGACAGCAAGATCGGGTCAATGAGTTGGTTCGGATAGCGAACAGGCAAAATGAGAAACTGCTCAAGGCAAACCCGGACAGAGCTAGGGCCTCTAAGATCGTTCATTCGGCGGTGGGTAACCCGGAGAAATCCCCTGGAGCCGTATCGTCCCCTCATGGTGGTCAAAGGAGAGAGGAGGTAGTAACCTCGGCCAGGAGAAACAAGCAGATTGTTCCGCATGACCCGACAAGGGCAGGAAAGGCAAAAGAGGTACAAAGAAACGACGATCGATGGAGTGTAAGCTGAGGTGAAGCTGGTCGAGGTAACCATGACCAAGGCAATGCCGGTCAAGGAAACGCTGTTAACGGCAATGCCGGACAGCGCAACTCTACAGGACAACCGCAACAGCGGAATATACCAAGGCAAGAGCAGAGTGCCGGCCGAGGTATGCAACAGAGAGATGCGCCAGGAGAACGAAACCGGTACAATGATGGAGATTCGGAAATGGTAAATGCAGGATACCCAAGGCCGGACTATCATGTGATAGGGTCAAGATTGGGAAGCAGGGATTTGATGCCGGATGATGCCAGGTTGAAACTGGATCGACTGTATAGGTCGGAGCAGATTGAAAGTCAAGGTCCTCTGGGTCCTGCATGTTTTGGATCCCGGATCATGAAAGAGCCACCGGTACCTAACTTCCAGTTACCCAGAGGCACGAAGATGTATGACGGCAGCACTAAGCCGGAGGATTGGTTGATAAATTATGCAACAGCTGTGAAAATTGTCACAGGCAACTTGAGGTGGGCTGTACGATACATACCCCAGATGTTGGATGGCCCGACAAGGGTATGGCTGAACAATTTGCCACCCGGAAGCATTAGCTGCTGGATAGATTTTGAAGATATGTTCATCAGCAATTTCTTGAGTACGTATCAGAGGCCGAATAGGCCATAGACACTAGCTATGTGCAAGCAAAGACCGAATGAGACGGATCGAGAGTTTTTAACTCGGTGGTGTATCGTGAGAAACTCATGTGAGGGCGTGATAGAATCACAGGCCATAGCGTGGTTTGCACAGGGATGCAGATATGCAAGCGAACTGTGGCAAAAGTTACAAAGGAAGATGCCCACCACGTTGGCAGAGATGATCCAGATTGCTGATTCGTATGATCTGGGAGATCCGACTCAACCTAGGCTTGTGTCAAACGAGTCGAACGATGAGTATTACTAGAGAGATGGAGCCGGATCATCCCGGAGGAATGACTATAGAGGAAAAAGAAGAGATGATAGACCAGATCATCGATACGGTTCGCAACAAGTTGCAGCTGTGAATCAAGATTAGCCCGGAGCAGGGGGCAGTCAACGCCAGAAAACTGGAGGGAAATGGACTCCGAGAAACGATGGCAAGAAAACTTGGACGACAGAACAAAAGAAACAGTGGCAAGAAACGAAGGACCGTCCGAGGTACACCTATGAGTCGATGTTGGATCAGCCGTGTAAGTTTCACACGCCAAATCTGAGTAACCCAGCAGGTCATACAACGAGGCAATGTGATTGGATGCGCAAGATTGAACAAGGCGGTGCGGGGAATGCTCAGGCACCCCAGAATGATCAACCTCGGTAGGAGTTACCCCGGCAGCAATTGCTCTCTAGAGCGAACACACAACAGCTAATGTTGCCTCCCCCTCCGCCGAGGTATGACAACAATGAGAGAAGGGATGCATTGCATCAGGTGGAAAATCAGCACCAGCCAGATCAGAGGTACCCCGGAAATGAGGGGAGGAATGAGTACAGGGAGCATCATCAGAGTTACTGTGTATTTACCACCGAGGAAACAGATAGGAAAAGCTTGCAGCGCCGACATATGGAGGTGAATGCAGTAATGCCTGCGCTGACGAGGTATATGCCTTGGTCTGACCAAGAAATCATTTGGAGCATCAAGGATCATCCCAAGCTTATGCCGAGTCCTGGCTCGTATGCGTTAGTGCTAGACCCGACATTCATTGGGCCTAACATCAATGTGAGGTTCTCCAAGGTACTGGTTGACAATGGTAGTAGCACTAACATCATGTATGCGGATACAATGCGCAAGTTGGGTATCTCGGAAAACATGCTCCAGGCTACAAGGACAACTTTCCATGGTATTGTACCAGGCATTTCTTGTGAGCCCATAGGCAAAGTCCGGGTTGACGTATTGTTCGGCACGAGAGATAATTGCCGAACTGAGAATCTGGAGTTTGAGGTGGTGAACTTAGAAAGTGCATATCACGCGTTACTCGGAAGGCCAGCATTGAACAAGTTCATGGCGAGCTGCCACATCAGTTATCTGAAGATGAAGTTGCCCGGGCCAAATGGAGTGGTTACCATTGTAGGAGATTTTCGACGTTCCATTGAGTGTGCCTTAGCCGGGTCTAACCTAGCCGAGTCACTCGTGATTGTGCAAGAGAAAAGAAAAATCCAAGAGGTGGCGGCATTAGCTCAGTCCGCGCAGCAGTATATGCCGGCGTTGAGTAACCTGCATGGTAGCGTTTCGTTCCAAGCCGCAAAGGATACTAAGAAAGTGCCTGTGGATGATATGTTCCCAGAGCGCACCGTAATGATTGGTGCCGGGTTGAATGATAAATAGGAAAGCGAGCTCGTCAACTTCCTCCGTGAGAATCGGGATATTTTTGCTTGGTCTACACAGGACTTGCAATGTGTTCCGAGGGAGTTGGCCGAGCACTCTTTGAACGTGAGACCAGGAGCAAGGCCGGTGAAGCAACCTCTTCACCGCTTCGCCGAGGATAGGAGAAAAGTCATTGGAGACAAGATAGCTCGGTTGCTAGCAACAGGATTTATCATGGAAGTACTCTATCCGGATTGGCTCTCTAATCCGGTGCTGGTGGAGAAGAAGAAGGATGACCCGAACGTGGCAGTGGTTTGGCGTATGTGTATCGATTACACGAACCTAAACAAGGCGTGTCCAAAAGATCCATTTCCACTGCCCAGGATAGATCAGGTCATAGACTCAACCGCGGGATGTGAACTGTTGTCATTTATTGATGCATATTCTGGTTTCCACCAGATACCTCTGAATCCGGATGATCAAATAAAGACCGCATTTATCACCCCGTATGGGGCTTATTGCTATCGCACCATGCCGTTTGGTTTACATAATGCAGGTGCAACGTACCAAAGATGTATGCAAAAATGTTTGCACGACCAAATAGGTCAAAATGTACAAGTGTATGTGGATGATGTGGTTATCAAGACCAAGGAAAGTAAAACGCTCCTTGACGACATCAGGCAGACATTCGCGAACTTGAGAAGGTTCCGAATGAAGCTTAACCCGAAGAAATGTACCTTCAGTGTCCCGGCTAGAAAATTACTTGGATTTCTCGTTTCCAGCCGAGGTATCGAAGTTAATCCAACTAAGATCCGGGCCATTGAACGAGTGGAGCTGCCGAAGTGTCTTAACGATGTCCAAAAGTTCACTGGGTGCCTAGCATCGTTAAGTCGGTTTGTATGTCGGTTGGGAGAAAAGGCATTGCCTCTCTACCAACTCATGAAAAAGTCGGATAAGTTTGTTTGGACACCACAGGCCGTTGAAGCATTTGCCCACTTAAAAAAGATGTTAGCCACTGCACCAGTGTTGGCCTCTCCACTATCAAAGGAGCCAATGTTGCTCTACATAGCCGCAACCAACCGAGTTGTAAGTGCAGTGATTGTGGTAGAGCGTGACGAAGAGGATAAGTCGGTGCAGAGGCCAGTGTATTACTTGAGCGAGGTATTATCCACCTCAAAGCAGAACTACCCACACCATCAAAAGGTGGCATATGGTGTCTATATGGCAGCTAAAAAGTTAAAGCATTACTTTGAGGAGCATCCCATCAAAGTAATATGTGCAGCTCCCATATCTGACATAATGAGTAATAAGGATGCAAGTGGACAAATCGCAAAATGGGCAATCGATCTAGCTCCTTATGCACCACAATATGACAGAAGAGAGGCAATCAAATCTCAAGCGGTGGCGGACATTTTTGTGGATTGGGCCGAGGTACAATACGAACCGCCGCCACCAGATCCGAACTACTGGAGGATGCACTTTGACGGGTCGAAAACAAAAACCGGGCTAGGCGCCGGAGTTGTGCTTACCTCGCCAAAGAAGGACCAGCTGAAATATGTGCTCCAAATCCATTTCGCAGCATCGAACAATGTCGCTGAGTATGAAGCACTTGTGCATGGGCTCAAGGTAGCAAAAGAGATAATAATACGTCGGATACTATGCTTTGGCGACTCCGATTTGGTAATACAGCAAGTGTCGGGGTTGTGGGACGCCCTAGATCCAAACATGACTCTGTACAGATTTCATGTGCAGAAGATATCCGGTTACTTCGAGGGGTGTGAATTTCACCATGTACCCCGGATGGAAAATGAGGCTGCCGACATGCTGTCGAAGCTCGGATCAACCCGACAAGCAATTCCACCGGGTGTAGCATTGGAACACCTCAGAAAACCGTCTATCAGGCAGTCCCCAGGAACCGACTCAATCTATGTCCCGGAAGATACAGAATCCGGAGCTGAGCCCATGGACATTGACATGGGAGGTGGTGCGTGAAACCCGGGGACTGCATCAGCAAACCCGGGGATTGCCTCAGCGAGCCCGGGGACTACCTCGCAGGACCCGGGGACTGCTCAGTGTGATCCGGTTGAAGTTATGCCGGTGGATCAGATGGAAATTGATGAGGACGTGTTCCGTGCACGAGCAATACCAGCTTGGGCATTGCCTATATTTCAATTCCTGAAAGATGGAACGTTACCCACTGAGGAGGTGTTAGCCAGGCAAACTCATAGGAGAGCAAAAGCATACACGATTATCAATTCCGAGCTGTACAAACAGAGTGTAACCAATGTCCTCCAGCGATGTGTTGACCCGGAAGAAGGGCTTGACATCCTCCGAGATATACACCAAGGAGAATACAGGCATCATGCCTCATCCCGAGCCTTGGTGGCAAAAGCATTCCGGCATGGATTCTACTGGCCAAGTGCCTTAGAACAAGCAGAATATTTGGTGAGAAAATGCAATGGTTGTCAGGAGTACGCTACCAAGACACATATGCCAATGTCGGAACTCAAGACCATACCAATTACATGGCCATTTGCTGTATGGTGCTTGGATATGGTTGGCCCGTTTAAACCAGCAAGGGGAAACATGACTCACATTTTGGTCATGGTGGATAAGTTTACGAAGTGGATCGAAGTAAAGCCTATAAGGAAATGTGATGGGGCTACGGCCGTAACGTTCCTCAAGGATATAATCTTGAGGTACGGTTACCCACACAGTATCATAACTGATAATGGAACAAATTTTGCGGAAGGAGCATTTGCGCGTTTCTGCTGGGACAAGAAGATCCAACTCGACGTAGCCTCGGTAGCCCACCCCGCATCGAACGGACAATTGGAAAGATCCAACGGATTAGTATTATCCGGGATAAAGCCCCAGCTCATTGAGCCCCTACAAAGATCAGCGGGGTGCTGGATAGAAGAGCTACCAGCGGTACTATGGAGTTTAAGAACAACCCCGAATCGATCAACAGGCTATACGCCGTTTTTTCTGGTATATGGGGAAGAAGCTGTATTACCAGCCGACATAGAGCATGATTCGCCTAGGGTCGCCCAATACACAGAAGCCGAAGTGCAGGAAGCCCGGCAAAATGATGTTGATCTGCTGGAAGAAGCGAGAGACCGGGCATTGTCCAGATCCGCATATATCAGCAAAATCTCCGACGCTATCATAGCCGGAAAGTAAGCCCCCGAGTCTTTCGGGAAGGCGATCTGGTGCTCCGGTTGGTACAACGTACTGCCGGCATGCATAAATTATATCCCCCACGGGAAGGGCCGTTAATCGTGAGCAAAGCATTGCACAATGACTCTTATTATCTTATAGATGCAAAGCCACAGGAAAAGAACAAGGCGGACAGGTCCGGCGAAGAATCTAAGAGTCCATGGAATGTAGCTCTACTTCGTCCTTTCTATACTTAGCAGAGAAGTGTATGAATCCGAGTCTTCTCATATGTCGGTATGTATGCCGGCAATGAGCTTATGAATGAAATATTGGCACCTCGAGCAGTAACTCGGGGACTGTCTTAATAATATTTGTTGTTTTTATTACTTTACGTCAGCTGGAGTAAGTTGTTCTATTTAACTCGGATTAGTAATGTGTGAGCACCAAAAACCCAACTCTTTGACTTGCTGCTGTCCAACAAGAATTGGCTTCATGGCAAGCAAGAGAACAAGTTTGGAATTGCGTAGCACATGAAAAACGACTAAGGAAAAGAACTTAATCGAGCCGACGTTTGTTTTTTGGACTAACCCTGTATTTACTTTCAAACTATTATGCTAAATTATTTTGAGCTAAGCCTAAAAGTTTCTAAGTATTGTTAAAACAATTTTTGAAGCTCGGATTCGTAAGTCGTAAAACCGAATCAAGGTAGACACGAACCGAGCCAGAAGATTGGACGAACAAGAAAATGAAACTCGGGGACTACGCCCAAGTTAATCTGGCATAGTAGCAAAATATTACATAAGTATGGGATACATTTCCACCCGGCATACCGGGGATCTGATAAGTTCTCAAGTGTTTTTACTTAAGGAGCAGTAGGGGGAGGAAGTTCGGCGTCATCTTCGCCCTCTTCAATATCCGAGGCATCGTCCTTTCCAGCCTCGTCCGAACTATCTTCAACATTCTCGACCTCTTCGTCGCCAGTGGCTTCCAGGAAGCTCGGACCCTCAGTCCATTCGTGAATGGGAGCATATTCAATGAGGCTATGGGCGCAAGCCTGGCGCCGAGCTACCCATTCCGGGTCATTGGTCCACTTGGATCCGGTGCGCAGGCGCGTCAGGAGGCTGAGATCGATCTTCTCATACCACGTGAGTATGTGGTGAAGAACGGTCTCAGCTGCAGCACGTCCAGCAGACTCCCTCCAGAGGTCGAGCTGGGTCTCGATCTCCGTCAGTTTTTCAGCAAGAAGTGCGATTCTCTTTGGAGCGCTCTCACCGGGCCAGAACGTGTTGAAGACTCGGACTGAAACGTCGAGGAGATCCTTGCCGTAATTCTTGATGATTTCCATGCGAGATGACAGGCTAACCAATAGGTCCTCCATGTCAAGGGGAATGCTCTCACCGTCAGATGCGACGGGAGTACCCCTCTCTCGGCGGAAGTTGGCAACAACAGCGCTCGCAATAGGAGCACCCTCTAGAAAGTGGCCTGAAAACAAGGCAAAGGAAGAAGCTGAAGAAAAGACATATGAAGTAACCCGGAGAAGTATGTCGGACAAGGGAAAGGAACTTACGTGAAATGTGGCTGTGGATCTGGGTCAATTCATTGATGCAATTATCGCGTCTTTGACGGAGATGCACCAGTTCAGCGTTCGCCGACTCAAGTTTGACGTCGGCCTCCTGGAGAAGTTCGCGGTCCTTGGCAGTTTGGAGGTTGAGGCACTTGCGTTCTTCGGTGAAGTCCTGGCCAGCCTTTTCAAGCTCGGTTTGGTGTTGCGCCTTCATCTTCTTCATTTCTGCCTTTAGCTTGGCAATCTCCTCGTTCTTGGTTCGGAGGAGGGCAAGCTCATCGTCTTTCTTTTTGAGCTCGGCCTGATGCTACCCTGCTTGTTCGAGAAAATGCAGCATCATGTCAGGCATGGGCACACTATCTTCAAGAGATGCTGAAATAGCGTGTTGACCCGGCAGAACCGAGGTATGAATGTTTGCCGAGCCAAGAAGAAAAGAAGATGGAAAGCAAAGCAGGGTCAAACAATAAGGACTTACCCTTGATCTGCTCCAGGTTCTTTCGCATAATCTTGTTCTCAGCCTCCACCCCAGCTGCGGAAACCAAATAATAAGATTAGTTCGACAGAGGAAGATGAAGGAAAACGGAGAAGCGCCAAGGGAGAAACTTACCCCTTTTCTCATGCTCAGCGAGATGTGCATTATGCTTTGCGAGCAGCATCTTGTGGGTATCCAGAAGACGCTGGAACTCAGCACTCCGGCGGTTGGTGGTCACCTGAAAATAATACAAAAATTTGGCTTAAGCCTTGTGCATATTCGAAGTGTACAAGATCCGGGCCAAGTGGAATTTAACCCGGCTCTAGGTGTGTGCATATTCGAAGTGTACAAGATCCGGGCCAAGTGGAATTTAACCCGGCTCTAGGTGTGTGCATATTCGAAGTGTACAAGATCCGGGCCAAGTGGAATTTAACCCGGCTCTAGGTGTGTGCATATTCGAAGTGTACAAGATTCGGGCCAAGTGGAATTTAACCCGGCTCTAGGTGTGTGCATATTCGAAGTGTACACGATCCGGGCCAAGTGGAATTTAACCCGGCTCTAGGTGTGTGCATATTCAAAGTGTACAAGATCCGGGCCAAGGGGAACTTAACCCGACTCTAGGTGTGTGCATATTCGAAGTGTACAAGATTCGGGCCAAGTGGAACTTAACCCGGCTCTAGGTGTATGCATATTTGAAGTTGTCAAGGAGCCACGTTAGTTTTCTAAGGAGCGTCCGGCCGAGTAACAAGTTACTCCCCCGGAGGCTCGGGGACTAATGGTTATATCGCTAGTGCATACTAAGGAAAAGGTGAAGTAATGTACCTCCATCATCCGGCCCGCGAGGTTAATCGCCTTGGAGGCTGTGTTCATCTGAGCAGCGAATTCGGCGGGACCGAACTTCTCCGGGAGATCATCATTATAGACGAACTCCGCCTTGTTCCAGTTATTCATAAACTCGATCAAGGTCGGAGGATATCGCTCACCGCTGAGCATGTGGGGCGCCACCAAGCCCCTCGCATGTGCCTCTCTCCTCTCAACCTGAGCAAGGGCCGGACTGGTGTGCCGAACAAGTTGCTACGCACTAGCTGGCTCGGCAGGGGCGTCCTTCGGTGCTGGAGCTTTCTGGGCAAGCATGGACGCGAGGGTGCGCTGTCCAGACCCGGTGGACGCTGCCTTGGTGACGTCAGGGGCTTTCGTGCCTTTGGCTTGCTGAGAGGAGGAAGTGGTTGCGGCGGATTTTCCTTTAGGAGCTACCTGGGTACTTCCTCGCCGAGACTGAGAAGACTCGGACGAGGCGGAAGAGCTTGACACCGGTGCCCTTGTTGCTGGAGCTGGTGCTGCTGCTGATGTTCTTGCTGCCGGAGTTGGCGCTGGTGCCGGAATTGGTGCTGGTACGGAGGTAGTCTCGGTAGTTGCTGGTTGCGGCGGAGCCAAAGTGGCGGATGCCGCTGCCTCGGCTGGGTCCGTCTCCCCCGCTCCGGGTTTGCCCCCCTCTTGACGAGGTGGGCTGGAACCTGGAGCAGCCGCAGAACCCTCTGTAATAGGGCTCAGCGGGCGTGACTCGTCGTCATGAGGGGGAGAAGGGCTAGGTCGGAGCAGTGAAGAGATGCTAGATCCACTCTAGGGAACATCCTCCGCAGGACTGCCAAACCAAACAATGTCAGAAGAGAGACTAAATAAATGCAAGGAAGAATAAGTTGCAGAGGGAAAAAAAGGCTTACGCATCCGAGGTCAGGGGCTCCTTGGGTTTTCGAGCCCTTCGTTCTGGGGCCTTGCCTGCAGGCTTGGAAGCAGTTTTGTCTCCGGACTTCTTTCGCCTTTTGGAGGGCTGAGAAGGTTCGAAGGAGGAACTTGAGGCAGCTCCGCGCCTGTTCTTTGGCGCTGCCGGAATAGGTTCACCCGTGGCAAGGGGAGGGTCCTCGTGGATCTGCCCACCGAGGTTAGCTGGTGCTGGAAAGGCAAAAGAAAGGGGGACGACGTCAACAGGTTCAATCACCTCGATATCCGAGTCACCTTCATCATCGGGCCAATCTCTAATAGAAGAGGGTTTACCGCTGGGTCGCTTCGTAGCGTCGGTCATCAGGAGGAACATCTCCTGGTCCGGCTCTTCCATGTCCGGGGTCTCCCGGTCGGGCGCCCATTTAAGGTTCGGATCGGTGCCGTCCTCGAGGGTCTGCTGAAGGAATAGCTGACGAGAAGAATGAACAACGGAGTCAAAAAAAAGGAACAACGACCGACATATAATTGACCCGGAGTAAATTTGCGCCACGAAACTTACCAAGGGAGGAAGCCTATCCCGGCAGTAATGCTCAATTCCCCACGTCCATTCAGAGGAGAAGTCCTTGTGGGTGGTGAAGAGAGCCTTGACCCGGCGATAGATCTCCGAGTTGCTCAACTCGAAGGACGAGGTCCGGTTGGGGTCGCGGCCGAAGCTCATGTGGCACACCTTGTGGGTGCGCTTCTGGAGGGGGGAGATTCGGTTGCGCACGAACGTGATCATAGCATCCTCGTTACGCAACCCGAGCTTCTTCAGCTCCACAAACCTCTTGTTGACCTGGTTGGCCAAGGCTGTGGGCTTCTTGGGGACAACGTCCCACGACTCCGGGCTACGTGGACCCGAAGCATAAGGAAGCAACCGGATCAAGTCTTCAGTGCCCTCGTTCCGGACATAGAAGAAAGTCCGGGCCCATCCTTTGCAGAAGTCCAGGCCAGTGACTCGAGGGAAAACGGATAACCTCCGGGGTGAGATGGATGCAGCTCCGAATTGAGTGAGCTGCTTGTCCTCCGGATCTAGTTGAATATTTGGAATGACATTATGACGAAGGCCGAAAAACCGAATCCATAGCTCCTTCGTGGGCCATAATCCGGTGAAGCCCTCGATCGTAGAGGCAAAGGCAGAAAGAGAAGTGATTGCGTTGGCAGGAAGGTGGTGCGGCTGGAGTCCGTAGGTGCTTAACCAGTCATGGAAGAAATTGCTGACCGGCAAACCGAACCCCCGTTGGAAGTGCGACAAGAACACGACGTACTCACCCGGATTGGGTGAGGGGGCGAGTTCGGCGGAGGCAAGGCGCGCGATGACGCCGGCGGGGATGCGTCTGGTCCGATAGAGCCAGTCCAAGTCATTTTTGTAGACCCAGGACCCGGCCCACGCACCACGGTCCGTAGCGGCGGGGTCCTCCTCCATCTCTTGCTCAGCAACGACGAGCTCCTCCTCCTTCATCAGATGATCGCTGCCCTCGCTGGCGCTAGCAGCGGCGGGGGGCAGAGGCCTAGATTGGCAGTGACCCGTGGTGGAGGCGGCGTGTAGCGGTGGCGACAATGCAGAGATGTGGGGGAAAGACGTGGCGGCGGCACTGCTTCTTGGGAGCACTGGCGGCGGCGCGGTCACAAGGAAGACGAAGAAGAAGAGCAAGGGCAGAGGGGCACAGTAGGGGGAAAAAGAATAAGTGATGCGCCCCTCCCCTATTTTACCTCTCCCACGAGGAGAAAGTGGGATCGCATCCTGCGGGCATGCCACACGCAGTAGCCGTGTACCAGCCGCATCGACCAATCAACAAGGAGCCACACGGAAGGCCACAGAGTGGGGTTGGTCCAATGACGTGACGCGCTGATACGGTAAACGAGGAGGCATGGGTGACATGACCCGCGCACAGTGATGACTGACAATTACTACGGCGGTTACTGTGCTGGACCTTAAAATGAGACAACATAATGTCTAGCCTCCACGTGGGTTGGCGTACGAGAGAAGGAAGCAAGACCCGGATAGGACCGTGGTAACCCGGCCAGCAAGTGAAAACTTGGAATGTGCCAAGGGAAAGTAAAACCTTGAGGTCCGAGTTAGGGTGGTAACCCGGCCAGCAAGTGAGAGCTTGGAACGTGCCAAGGGAAAGTAAATCCAGAAAGTCCGAGACAAGGAGGGAACCCGGAGAAGGAGCCCAAAGCTTGGTGGATTTGAACCTGCTGTGGCCTTAGTAGCTAAGGCAGCTAAGACCGCACCAGCTTCGGGGACTAATGTTGGGGGGATACCCCCGGGTAGGGTCACGCCGGGGTATAAAGGCCAAGTTAGCCAAGGTTCGGCAAGGCCAAAGCGAATGCAGGCCAGGTCACCTCAAGGCAGGCCGAATCACGGGGTAACCCGGACCAGGGGCGTTCGCCTAACTAAGTCTCAACCGACTTAAGTAGTAAGTCGGAAGTGCATGTATAACTTGTATGCAGGAATGGGTGTGGCCGGATCTACTATGGTCCGGGTCACATCTAGCTTCTAGGAGAAGGAAGGAATCTCGCTGGTCAAAAGAAGCCCCGGTACGCACTGCCTGAGCGAAGCAGATGAGGGCAGGACCACCGAGGCATGGCTGACAAGGGTGACGATGCCCATGTCGGCTGACGCGGGCGCCGCAGAGGCTCACGTAGCCACTCATTGTGTGACGCAAGGGAAAAGTAACCCGGTCGGTTTACTACTTTGGGAGATGGCATATTCTTAGGAATATGCCTCCACGTATGCCCTAAGTGGAGACCTAGCCCCCCCTATATAAGGAGGGCTAGGGCTTCTGTAGAGGGGGCTCCGATTTCTCTGGTTGGGCTTTGGTTGTAAGGGTGATCTGTGAGCGAGAGTAAGAGAGCTCCTTCTTCCTCCTCTCGCAAATACAGCTCTAGGAGCATTTGTAACCTTGGAGGAAAAGCAAATATAAACTTCTGTATGGAGAATCACTTCACTATCCCTCCCTGGATTCCCCTAGCGTGTATTAGTCCCCACCTTTAGCCTATCCATGGCATCTGCCGTGACACCACCACGACAATGTTGCAGTTGTGGCCGACGGGTCCAAGTAGATCAGGACTGAAATGCAGAGATTCTCGGCTGCCCTGTTGCGGAAGTGGAAGCAGCCGATTATTAGATCTTTCTCCCAGTAGAAGTCGTCAGAGGCCGAAAGAGGGGTGGGCGGGCGTGGATCAATATAGATGGGACCATATCGGATTTCACCGCCGGATTGCTACTTGGTAAAGAGGGAGTCGCTGAATTCATGATTCCAACGCCTAGATTTCCCACAGACGACGCCAATTGATGATGTGTGATATTGGCAATGCCCATTATTATGGACTTAGTGTTTTGTGGAAAGGAGAGAGCTAGTCATTTTATCGGCTTAACAGACAAACAAGGGAGGTGATTTACCCAGGTTCAAGCCCTCATAGAGGAAACCCTACTTCCTGCTTGTCTGCTCATATTATCATTGGAGAGTACAAACTCGTTGAGTCGACTAGATGCGATCTCGCCTACAGAGAGATGCGTGTATCTGATGTCTATTGTCTAGATCTATTGTATCATGTCGTCCTCGTTGGATCCTCCTAGCCTTTATATATGGGGAGGCTAGGTCTCGAGTACTGATACAAGTTGGTTTACAAGTGAGAGTTTGTATGTAGTCTAGTCTTGTACTTTCCTTGCCTTGCATCGCCAGGAGTCTGTGTCCTTGTAGGCTTTGTATCTGTTGAATCGTGATGGATTTCATGGATCTCTTAGCATATCTTCGGGTGAGCTTTCCGTTGGGCCGCATCATATATATCAATAGTGGGCACCTGAAGAGTTATGCCCAAGTCATTATGCCTTCATAAAATCAATTTAAAAAGGAACCCATCCAATTTCTTCCTATGGATCTCATGTATTGTTTCATGTAATATAACCACACCCTCCAACATGTGTCTTCCTGGCATAAAGGTCGTCTGAGTGGGTCGAATCACTTTATGAGCAATCTCAGCAATATGAATGGTTCTCACCTTTTTAACAAAATTAGAACTGACATTAAGAAGACAAATTGTCCTATACTATTGAATCTGCACCACATTTTCCTTCTTAGACATGAGAGTAATGACTCCGAAATTCAATTTAAAAAGGAGGATCTCGGCCACTTGCTACTATGAAATAACGTCATCAAGTTCCCTTTCACGACATCCCACAAAGTTTGATAGAATTTCGCAGGGAATCCATCAGGCCCAGGCGCCTTATTATGTTCCATTACAGAAATTTCATCTAACACTTCCTTTTCCGAAAAGATCGATGTTATAATCTTGTTTTCTTCAATGGAAACATGTTGCATATCATGATTCATTTATTCCATAAGAGAGAAACTATTAAGTACGGGTGTACCAAAAAGCTTCTTATAGTATTGAAAGATATAAGTTTTTAAATTTTCCTCTCCAACTATGGTTCCTTCATCCTGTTCTAGTTGAAAAATCTTCTTATTCCTATGTTTTCCATTAGCAATTTGGTAAAAGTATTTAGTGTTATTTCTTCCTTCCTGAACATGTTTTACCTTCACGAACTGAGCCCACTTGGACTCCTCATCGCGCCGACGAAGTTTGTTTACTTGTTCATTTGCGTGTCTCATCATATTTTTCTCAATATCTGATAGTGGGACCATTTCAGCCTTGATGTCCAATTCATCAATAACGGCCAATAGTCTCTCTTTATCTTTCTTATACTTACCACTTTGATTTCTCGCCCAACCAGGTAGGAAGCGGGCAAGTGTCTTATTTTATTTTGCCATTTTTCAATGGATGTATCACCGTGTGATAAAGACGCCCATTCAACAACCACCATCTCAAAGAAACCTTCTTGCCACGAAAGTTCGAACGAGAATCTTGTGTTATTACCAATATGGGCTGGATTACCATAACCAATAAGGAGAGGTGTATGATTAGAACTAGAGCGATTAAGAGCACACACTGTTACTAAGGGGTTTTTAAGTTCCCAATCCAGGCTAGTAAGGATTCGATCAAGTTTTTCATATGTCGGCGTCTATCTTCGATTTTCCCACGTATAGTGTCTACCGGAGGGATCAATATCTCGTAGGTTTAGACTTTCAATGATCGCATTGAACACAAAAGGCCGACGTGCATAGAAATTATCAATATTTTTATATTCTGTCCTGCTTAATATATTAAAATCTCCACTTACTAGCATAGGAAGTGTCTCATTTTCAGAAACTCGCACTAACTCGGCTAGGAATTCATGCTTATGACAATCTTGTGCAGCTCCATAAATCGGGACCAAAATACATTCAAAACCATCATTAGGACACTTGATATGAATTTTAACATAGTAATTCCCTATGTCAACCTTGTTGACTCTAAGAGTTCTAGTATTAGTACCCGTAAGGATACCACCGGAACGACCATAGGGAGGTAAACAGAACCATGTAAATTCCAACCCTTGTCAACCCTCGTGTTAGGTTCTTTAGAAAAGGAACCGTAAAATTAGATCGTCCTCTTTCCAACAAAGCATTGAAATCCAATTTTTGTTCCTTAATCGTCTCAATAGTAAATAGGTGTTTAGCAGTATCACAATAACCCTCACTATTCCAAATCAGACCTTTCAACACCTGCATTTAGTAAAAAAAATATAGTTCTCACTCTAGTACCTTTTACGAACACTAGTGGTATCTTATTGCTTTTTTCCTACGACCACTCTTTTGTTTACTTCTTTTACGATATTCTCAACAGAATCATTTAAATCAACGCTTTCGTCATTCACGAGGTTGTCACATAGATAAGAGACCTATGATACTAAGAGATTACTAGGAGTACAATCCTCGCTCTCTTTACTATCAACCTTATGTTTAAGAACTGTCAAAGTTCTATTCAATTCGTTGTCCTTAATTAAATCAACTGCTGCATCTCTCTGTAGAGAAGTCTGTCCTAAAGATACCGCAAGTGACTGCGCTCTATCAATAATTTCTTTATTTGGTAAAAAAAAACATAATTCAAAGCTTTGAAGTTAAGTTCGTACTTTGTTCCATGTATGTGACAGTCCATAGGCTGAATCTGGTTGTGCAGCCTGCCACACTCACATGTCCCGGCTCACTTTATATATCTTGGGATGATTCAATTTGTGATTTATTGACCTGTTGTCAATTTGGAATGTTTCAATTTGTGATGTATTAATCTATCTTTCTGATTTTACTTACCTACATCATACTAACATATATAACTAAAATGGCTACCCACTCCAGGTAAATTTTATGATGTGAGTAAAGTTAAGGATGGCAGTTTGGAACCTTTAGTGTACCCTCTTTTTTAGTCTAGTACAAATAAATGAACTAGATCTCTTAAAAAGCCATGATTTGTAAAAACATAGTTCAGTTCTTTGTACTACGGAGGGTAGAGGGTGCCCTAAAGGTTACCCACTTCCATCCTTAAGTAAAGTCATACCAATTGTCTCTGTCCTTGTACCAGAGATATGAAGTAGCCTTGTAGCGAGAGAGAGCGAGCTAAACTCATGTACTGAAGGTAATAAGTTTAAGATAATTTTTTATCCCCTTTTACCCATGTTTTATTTGTAGTTCCAAGTTGTAAAAGCTTTTTTGGCAGTATCCCATTACCATAGTAGTGTACTGCTCTGCATACCGTTTCTTCTCACCATATTGCATCAATGATAATTTGCAAATGCAGTAGAGTGGTATGCGACCGCTTGCGCATTACAATATACTGCATGTAAGTACGAGACATGGCTAGGTAGGCAAACTACGTACAGATGATCTTGTGGCGCCCAAGCTGCATCGCTGGACAGATCTCCTTTGGCAGTGGCTGGCTGTTTGATTATGCGGCCTGAGATGCAGACCACTGCCAACAGAGACACGCCCAGTAATGCATGGGCTCCCAACGTCAGTTAGACTCTTGAAGCTGCTTCTACTCTGCAAATCCGAGGTTTCGCCTACTTCACGAATATATAGTTGCGGGACGCCGCGGGTGGCCGCATACATAGTGATGGATGGATGCTGTGCCTGGGAGATCGAATCGGCATTATGCCAGAGCACAAAGCTACACAACTCAAGATACCTAGTGTTTCGGGCGAGAGAAATGTAAGATCCCACATGAAATATCTGCAGGCTCTGAACTACTTCTCTCTCTTGTGTGTGACCACTGTGCATGCAGTGCCAAGCGTAAAATGTACATTGATTACTCCCAAAAAATATCAAGTTAATTAGACATCTAGAGTGTTAGACTTTGGATAATAAAGCAAAGAATTGTGAAGCTTTAGTCCCAGATTTTATATGAAACGAGACATGTCAGATTCAGATGTTCAAATAAACCGATGTCAAACTATTTAAATTTTAGTAGGCCTCATGTTTGAATTACAAATTTAATTTTTATTTACAAGACATAAACATTGTCGCTCCATGCAGGAAGCTAGCAAGTCCTGGTCTAGTAGAGCCCTGCCCATGCATTATGCCTGTTGTTTCAGTCAGGAAAAGCTACCACCTGCGTAGGGAAGATCCAATGGAATGTACCATCACAGACCACGCGATGGTTTGAGTATGTGATTCTCCGTGGGCAAGTTATTCTTTTGCTCCATGTGGAACGCCATAGTGAGTTCAACAGCAACTTTTGTCTCGTTGTACTGCTATTGATTATTATTAATAAATTGGTGGAATTTTGCAAAAAAAAACCCCAAATTAGATATATATAGCATCGAAAAAAAATCTGTTCCTATGTGACATCAAATGTGTTGAGGTTTCACCATCCACATACACTCTCTCCGTCCTGAAAAGGTGACTTGAATTTATCTACATTACATTCGCATGTATCTAGATGCACTTTAGTGTGTAAATACATGTAAATCTAGACACACCCAAGTTACTTATTTCAGGACGGAGGGAGTACTTAGTTAGTTTTTCTTGCACCGGCAAAAGGAACCTGTACTGATGATCAGAATGGCAGGTTGAGCGATGAGGAGGACCATTAGTCCTCCGGGAGAACGTTCAAGAGGGGGAAAACGATGGTGAGACGGAAGAAAGGCAGCTCCTCCTCCGGAATATTCCATGAGCCTCGGAGCATATGCCGTCTAAAGAATAAAGATCCATATCCTTAGGCTGATCTCGCGGTATATAAGCGAGACCAAGGCACATAATTTCTTCATCGATCACCAGTAAGAAGTTTGCAACATTGAGTCAGGCAGGCAGGGAAGAGCAAGATTTAGTCCATGTGTGCGGCATGTGAATCCCAGGGCACTTCTCCTTTGGCATGGTGGCATGCATGGTGGCAACTGTGCAGGTGAAGAAGCTCCAAGCCGATTGATCAGTCCATGGATGTAGCTAGTGATGTCGTGCGTGCCAAAGGAGAATTGCCCTGCCATTCACACCTCAGCTGCTCTGCTATTCAACCGGCCGGTGAGCTATCCATGCCCACACGATATACCTGCAGGAGGATGTGTACAACAAAGCAACCATGCAATGCAAGTATGTTCACGTGTTCATAAGACTAAATATTGTTGGAAATCTAATTAGCGCATGTATCCAAATCATATTGTGGCTATGTCCGTGTGCTTTTCCCCTATAGAGAGAGCACGCGCAAAGAACCAGTCATCTCATATGATTTGATGACATTGATTTTGAATTCATCTTGATGAGAGCTTTGAGTCTAGATAACATATTAATATGTTTCGATCAATTTTGTTAGTGCACCAACAGCCAGATTAAAACCACTACTCTTTTAGATTAGCAGTACGTACCACAATAACTGTATGAATAGTTACTAGATAATTTTTAATATGTTTTTAGATATTACAATTTTATACGTAAAGACCGAGAGCTGGTTTTTGTGTGCTTCGAACAACTAAGAAGTGGTTTCCTGGCACAAGATTAGCACAATACAACATTGGTGTCGAATGAGGATCAAGAACTTAAGAACGATATTGTTATAATCTGGAAGCCAATTATTATTTTTTCAAAACAGGTTAACATGGTATCTAGTTCCAAAAATCTCATCGCAACTAAGCTAACAATGATAAAAGTCTTCCACTATTTGAATTCAAAGCATGTTTTAACGATGTGATAATTGCATGTATGTGTTTATTTAATGAGATGCGTGTATGAGATAGAAGGAGAAATAGATACACAACATGAGAAGCTATTAGGTGCAGCACCCTTACATAGAAGCATTCAACATTGTTATTATCATGCCAAATACACATCTCAAAAAAGGGCCAAATAAACTTGGAACCAAGAATTATATATCATGACTACATGGTAGCTATATCTCTCAAGATATGTTGGTGTTTTCAATAAAATAAAATAAAGGGAAAATAGTCTCTCATGCAATTTCTGCAGGCTTGAATAGCTCCATCTCGTTCTTGTGTGTGACTCTTCGTGCACAGACAATAATTCAGTGCATTATGTTTGGATTAGGTGTTAGTCGCATGGGCTAGTTGTCGATCTTGGGCTCTGTAGACGAAATGCAATTGTTAGTAAACTTGTGATTTTGGTTATGCTTTCCCACTTGCATATGTGGATCGAAGATACTCAAGTGATATTATTCAGAACTAGTGGCACTTGCGCCGTTGCCATCTCAGAGGCATTGCTTTTGAAGGCAACCTGACCAACGTTTTTTCTCTTGGATGCTAACATATCTGCAATAGGATTGAGTAACATAGGTGATAGAAGAGAACCATGTATCAATCTTTTTTGTGTATGAAAATAAGGATCTATGTTATCGTGGACTTCAATACCAACACTCCCTGTACTAACAAATTGGTCTACGGTTTGACTGTATTTCGGTTCGAAACCCTTCATACACATAACGTGTTGAAAAAAAGGAATTTTCCTTCTTAGGTAGATAGTGTCAAAGTTTAGATGAAAAAGTGGTAATTCCTCTTGCTAGAATGTCTCAAACATGTTCATCAAATAAAAATTTATAGTGTCCCAAAACATTTGTTAAAACTCCACATGAAACCCATCTAGAGTCACAGTTTCATTCTTTTCCAGTTGCATAATGGTTTCGTACACCTCCTTTTCGGCTACCTCAGCTATGAGAATACTTTTTTCTTCTTGAGACAAGTGAGGAAAATATACATTGTCCCATTCTATAAAAGAGAATTTAGTTTGTGCTGGTGCCCCAAACAACATCTTATAGAATCCTTAACATAATTTTTAATATTTTCTTGACCAATTATCGTACCCTCGTGTTGTTCGAGATCAAAGAACTTCTTTCTTCGATGTTTTCTAGTAGCGATAAGATGAAAATATTTTGTATTGTTTCCCCCTTTGTTTTAAATGTGCTTTACCATGGCACACGGGGCCCATTTTGTTTAATCAGCATGGAGCACTTTGGCTACTTGTTCATTAGCATCTCTCATCACCTTTATGTTAGGGGCATGTAGAGGTGTGCTTGTGGCTTTAGTATCTAAGATATCGATGATATCGAGCAAGCAATGTTTTTCCTTTTTTTTTGTAGATGCTACATTGGTTTCGTGCCCAACTGTTAAGGAAATTACCGAGTTGTCAGATCTTATTCTGCCATATCTCGATGGGTGTGTTCCCATGTGTTATAGCAGCCCACTTTTTTCCAATATATAATAGAAACCCTCCTAGCACAACCAAGATATCTCGACAGAAAAATTTGCTTTATTTTCCTAGTGAGCTTGTTCATCTGAATCAATAAGCAACGATCTGTAATCTGAGTCTGCTCTAGTTAATGCTCACGTACTAACTAAAAGAAATTTCTTCTCGCAAGACACACTTGCCAGAACTCTATCAAGCTTTTCGTATGTGGGAATTTTCTTCTAGTAGCTCATGTAAAGTGCCTCCCCGGCAGAGCTAGTTCTCCGAGGTCCAAACTTACAAATATCGCATTAAAAAAATAACATCTAGCATTAAAGTTCTCATTATATTTCCCCTCTTGTCGGTGCAAGTTATTAAAATGGCTGGTGACCAACATGGGTAAAGAATATTCATCACAAAACCGTACTATCTCTTCCAAGAACTCACATTTATAGCATCTTGAGATGCATCGTAGACCGCAACTAGCGACCATTCATAGTTCAGATTTGGAGGATATGTGAAACTTGAGACACCTATTTCCAGAAATTATATTCTTAACATGAAGTGTTTGTGAGTTGTGACCCACTAAAATGTCTTCCGATTTTTGGCTCTTTCACCTTTTCAAAATATTTAAGGTTAGTCAATCTTGTGCAAGTTTGGTCCTGTGGTTTCGTCATATTAACCATGGAGGAACATTGAGGTACGGAAGATGAAACTAGACCACAATATCAAAAGATCTTGATATAACTTTTGGTTTTATTGATAAATTTTCTAGTCATAATGAAAGAGTATGAGTTTGGCGAAATATGATGGATTTATTATTAAGCCTCATGGACGAGTATACATAGGCGTACATGGATCAACTTGAAGTACAAGACAAGTTAGACTAAAATCCTAACTATCCTAAAGCACCACAATAACCGTGTACGTATCATACTCTAACATCCCTCCGCAGTCGTAGCGGTAGCGTCATGAACAACCGGAACATCGCGGACGGTCAGACTAGATATAAACCGTTGTAGCATCCAGTAGGCTGACATCCCCCAGCAGTCATAGCGGAAACGTTTTGGACGGTGTCGCGTCGCGGTAGCTTGAACTGTAGAGGAAGCTGTTGATGCTCAAGCGAGGTGGTAGTCCTTGTGCCGATGTCGTGGGAGCCGAGAGCGTGAGATGGTGCCATGGTCGGGGTAGCCGTGCGATGGGTCGCCGTGGTCGATGTGTGGTCGGGGATGCCCATGTCGAGGTAGCCGCACGTGAAGCCACATGCACATAGTGCGCGAGGAGGATGACAGAGACCCGTTGAGGAAGTCGTTGAGGGTGTCGATGCCAAAGTAGATGCAGTCCGAGCCGTCGAGGACGAGGTGCGGCCATAATTTTGCCAGAACTAGGCGCACGTCGGGGACGAACGCACACTCCGGTTTTACCAGAACCGAGTATGCAAAAAAGAACTCGTCGGTAACGCGGTCGAGGCAGTCATAGAGGGGTCGATGCCGAAGAAGACGTTGTCGAAGCCGATGAAGACGAGGCACCGATCCTAGTTTGCCAGACTCGGGAACGCGTCGGGGACGAAGGCACTCCCGGTGTTGCCAGTACCAGGCGTGCGGGGGCAGGGACCATGATAAACTTGTCGCTATGTCAGAAAGACTAGCAGAGGAAGCCTCCAGAGTGGTTGCGACGTGCAGAGCGGCTAAGGGAGAGATGTTGGCACTGTCCGCGGTTGTCGGAGTAGAGTAGCAGGTGGTGCAGTCGGAGATGAGGCGATGATGGTGACGGCGAAGTTGTAGTAGACGAAGACGTAGAAGGCGGCGAAACTAGCAGTGACCTGGGTTAGTCATGCTGGATGCCTAGAGTGGCGATGGGGTAGTCGGCGGGACCTGCGACGGCGAGAGGGCGCGCTGCAGGTTACCTTGTGAAGCGTGGCAGCGGTGCTCGAAGTAGACGAGGAAGACCCGACGACATGACAAAGACCATGTGCAGACGGCGGCGATCCGCTTCATAGGAGATGGCGCGGTGAAAGTCGAGGTCGTCGATGCACGAGGACGGCGAAGTAGACTGCGTGCAGCCAAGCTACGACCCGAGGGGGCGGCATAGCTGTAGGGCGCAAGTCGGTGAGGCTGACTCTGGCCCTGAGTCGGCGGAGCAGAGAGTAGCGGCGGTGCTAGAGACCGTGACGAAGCCGGCGGCACGGAGGGACCACGAGTAGCAAGAACAGATGGAACCTCAAGAAGACCAGCACCACGAAGACGAGTCTCCTCAGCACGAAGCTCAGCCTGTACCTCAGAGAGCGTAACACGACCACGGGCAAGCAGCTGGGCACGACGCGGCTCAAACTCTTTGCGGAGCCGTGACAAGAACTCAAAGACGCGCTGAAACTCCAGATCCGCGCGCACAATCAGACAACAGGGACATGTGTTACACACAGCTGTACGAAGAGAGTCAAGCTGCAAATAGCAGCATTCTGAGTATAGAACTCATCAATAGTGGAATCACCCTGCTTAAGATCATGCTCCTGACGAACCACAGACAAATAAAGAACATCTCCAGACGGCTGATAGCGCTGACGAAGAAAAGCCCACTGAGCAGCAGCAGTGGGAAGACCCATGAACTCAGCAGCATACTGAGGCAGAACACTGGAAGTAAGAACAGCAGCAGCACGAGCATCCTCATCTATCCACTGAGTGTAGTCAACCAGATCCAGCCGGTAGGTCGCAATAGCAGTAGAATGCTCCTGGACCTTCCGATCATAATCATCCCAAGCAGTATCATCAGCACTCTGGGCTGCATCCTTGACCGCCTGAGTGGCATCGGAGGCAAGGGCAACGGGCGTCGATGCAATAGGCGCCGTAGGCGCAACGGGGCGCGGTGGACAGGAGACCTCACCGGAAAGCACACCCCAAAGGCGAAGACCGCGCATATGGACGCGCATGAAGGCAGCGAAATCAGGATAATTCGCGTCATCAAAAAACACCGAGCAGCGAGGAATCGCAACGTAGCCCGACGAGGAAGACATAGCTCAGTCGATTTTTTTCAGATCCGATCGAGATCGGACGAAAACTGGGGGGCCGGGCGCAACAGCGGAGAGCTGGGGCGAGTGGCGGCTGGGGACGGGCCGGGGACGGGCGGCCGGGGAACGGAGCGGAGCGGGCGGCCGGGGACGGGGCGGCGGCGGCGGCTGCGAGGGAGAAAAAAAGCCTTACGGCTCTGATACCATGTTAGGGTAATAGATCGTTGTATTACCAGAGGGCCAAATGCCAGAATATATAGTACATGTACAGGTGCAAATATACAGAAAGCCCCCTAACATATGGAGAAACTACAATATACAAATATATACTCTAACAGGTGCAGCGGCTAGGAGACCACCAGCGACGTACATGCCAAGGAAGGCACATAGGAAGCCGGTAGCGTGGACCAAAGGCGGCGGCGCTGCGGCTCGATGGGGCGACACAGCGGCAGCCCGTAGCTCGATCGGTGGTAGCCGCGTGCTCGGGGACGTGCTTGGCGTAGACAAGCGCGGGATCGGTTGATCAGATCGACGGTATACCGTATGCGCCATGGCATGGACGACGCGTAGATCGAATTCGATGGCGACGTTGTCGGTACAGTCCCGGACGATGACGACCAAGGGGATCCGGGGGGGGAGCGGCCGCGGTAGCCTTTCGAGGAAGGCGTAGCAACCGTCCGCGGTGCGGGGCAGCCTGCCGTGAGGCCGGGACAGTCTGCCGAGGCAGGCGCAGCAGCGGAGGGGGCAGGCGCATGGATGCGATGTAGATCCTCGATGTCGATGGTCGGAGTAGAGGCGCGGCGATGATGATGATGGTGGGTGAATCAATCAGATCTAAGCTCGGTAAACCAAAAAGAATACCGATCTTGATGTAGTCAAGTTGCATTAATGGCAGTTTGCGAATGCAGTCAAGTGGTCTTTGCGGCTGCGCTTTACAATGAATGAACCTATATGCTAAAGACGTTTTGATACATGTGTTTGAGAAAAGGGCTTAAACATCTTATATTTTAGAAAGGGGGAGTAGCATATAAAGAGGCAAACTACATACCCATGATCTTGTGCCCTCAAAGCTGCACCGTTGGACAAATCTCCTTTGGCGGTGACTGACTTTGTTGTCTGATCAGGCCACTGCAAGAGGAGACCCGGACGGTAATGCATGGGCCCCGTATTTCTCTTATGACTCTTCGCCGCAACTTGGGCCTGCTAGTTAAGCTCACACCTCTTGCAAGTCCCAGGTTTCGCCTCGTCGGTGAATATGTAAGCGCACGGCACCACGGGTGGTCGCGTAAGTAACGGATGGATACATGTTGCACTACCGCCGTGGAGATCGAATCGGATTTATTCGCAGCACAAAGCTAGATAGATGGATATTTCAAGATATGTAGTGTTCTCGGAAAAAGAAAGTGAATGAAATCTCACGTGCACTATCTGCAGGCTTTAACTAGCAGAGACGACATTTCAGTTCGTTGCATTTGGATTTGCTGGCCTGCCGGTGGGCTCCCTGTCGATCTTGGGCTTGATCGACGTACTGCATGTATTGCTGGACTAGTGATCCACCACATCTTTGTCCATGGATATGCCTGGACAATAGCTAGCATATGCCGAAGAAAGCAACTCAAAGGAAGCTTGCTGCATGTATGATTTTGTAGGAATTGCCGCATGCCTGCCAGTGTCTTGGATGGGTGCCATGTTGTAGAGGTAACACACAGTGGAAATTGCCGGTGGATTGGTAATAGTGCCCTTTATCGCGGAAAAAGTGGGAATTACTGGTGGGTTTGTCTGTCCTATGGTAGGCTACGAGTAAGCGATAAAAGTCTTTATTGGTAAAATTACAGAAGATTTTAACAAAAAAAAGTATAGCTTTTGTCATTTTCTAGGACTCCTACTTGTCTTTAGAGCTTCACAATTGGTATGTTTTTTGGTATTACTTATACTCAAATATGTTACTGTTTCTATTGCATTAAGTGGTTATGTTCCGATCATATGTACTAGTGTCTCGAGACAATTTTGGTATTAAATCATTTTCTAGAGTTCGTCCTATCTTGGATTTTTTCCGTCCTCCGCCACTGGTCCTACCCACGCCGGGATACTACTCTCTCGGTCTCTTGGATAGAGGCTGCGCCGATAGCAATCCATAATTCCTTATCACTGTTGGTGCGTGTGGCTTATTTTCTTTTACATATGTTCTGAAAACAGTGAGATATGGTCGATGGACACAATATCAGGAAGTATGGTTTTTAGAACTGCAAGCTTCCAAACATTGCGCCGTTTGTGTAAAAGTGAGATACCCCAGAAGTCCTAATTAAATGGATGAGGGACAATCAAATGTTGTACCCGTGAACATTCAAGAGGAACCTTACGTTTTAATACGAGACCACGTGGATGGTGACTTGACACTTGAGACTGTAGGATTTCAGTTTGTTTGTGCAATCCACGTGGTAATGTACAGTATATGGAAATATAAAAATAATTGCTATTTTCACTGCAATGGATATAACCTCACCTATTAGTCTACTCTAGCATCAGAAAAAAATCTATTTACATATACTCGAGCACCTTTGCTTCTCATACTCCAGATACGAGTGGTGACCTGACCCATGAAGCCAACGAAACTACAATTGCCTATCTAGCTTAGCATGGTCGTGCCTTATTAGGGATGAGCGACAATGGGAAAGATAATACATCTGACCGATGTAGCTTCTACAGCCAAACCTCACCTAGTCTCGAGGATGTACCTCAGTACATGATGCATACTTGTCTCTTCTGGCGTGCGTATCGTGCATGCTGCTCTGTTTACAGTCTCTTCTCAACTCAGTTCTCACCAAATTGCATCAATGGCAATTTACTACACCTTTAAGGAAAAGGAACTACTACGTAGACATGATCTTATGGCCTCAAACCTGCATCGCTGGACAAATCTCCTTTGGCAGTGGCTGGTTGTTTGATCAGGCCGCCTAATTCAGGCCACTACCACCAGAGACCCGCCCAGTAATGCATTGGTCCCCCGTGTACGTCAGTCAGACTCTTAAAGCTCACACCTTCTACTCTTCAACTCCGAGGTTTCGCCTCCTCTGCGAATATATAGGCGTGCGGCCCGTCTCATGGTCGCGTACGTAACAAATGGATGGGCATTGCGCCTAGGTGATCGAATTGGCATTATTCCACACCAGAAACGTAGATATTACAAGATATGTAGTGTTTCCGGCAACGTTTTTGCTTCAGTGCGCACCCAAAAGTTTGGGAAAACACATGGACGGTTGGGATACGCGTGGACGGTTCAACGACGGGGGCACGATCGTTCTTCCGAAATTTTCGGAGCTGCTCTGGAAAAAAAACGAACCGTAGAATCCCGCGTAGAAACCCGTACGGCCCGTTCACCGGCGCGTATTATACACGTATGCACGTGGGTGCCGAACCGTCCGCTTCCTTAAGTAGCATAGTCAGTTGGTCTGCGTTCCAACCACTTCCAGAAATTCCCCAAATCGGATAGCAAACCCTGGCTAGCCGTCTCTCCACAAACCCTCGATCTCGGCGGCCGTCCATGGAGAAGGGGAAGCAGGTGGCGGCGCCCGCTGACAACGCGGAGAAGGGGAAGCAGGTGGTTGCGGGCGCTGAGCACGCGGAGAAGGGGAAGCAGGTCGCGGATGCAGAGGGCGGCAATGGGAGCTCCAGCTTGGGTGGGTCGGCCGTCTACTCCGGTGTGCATCCAATGAAGCGGAAGTTCGAGACAAAGGCGCAGATCAGGCGCAAGAAGAAGAAGAACCTGAAGAACAGGCTGTGTCAGGAGAAAAAAGGAGAGGGGGGAGAAGATCTACTCGCCTACCGACGTCGAGACCTTCCGCGAGTCCGACATCGATGACACCGATGAGGTAAGTCCAGATCTCTCTCTCCTAGTGTTCTTGCCGCCGAGGTCTGCCTCATCCTGTTCTTGCTAGGGTTTGTGGTGCTAGTAGGGTTAGATGCGCATAGCGATGCTAGTTTGTGCCAGGTTAGATGCGCTGTAGATTAGCTACTGATTTCCCCAGGACCCCTTTGGCAATGTTCTGATGGATGTAGGATCAAGTAGGCGTCTGATTTGGTAGGCTAGGTCGTCGAGTGGTTCCTCTTACTTTGAATGTTATAATATCTGTAATCTGTGTCAGGTTTACATGTGCCTAGATGATGTAGCTTATGCTTGGCCTTTGTGCCTGAGTTTTTGGTCTTGAACGATCTGACAAGTAAGAACCTGACATTTTGTTTGCAATGAAAATAGAATGGGGCTGCTGCCTATTGATCTACACATATAATTGATTTATGGGTTCTACTTGCGACCACTTCGAGATTGTAAATTTAGGTAATGTGACCATGGATAGCTAGTTTGTGAATTTGCTTGTAGTAGTTAAGTAAAAGAGACATGGGAATCTGTACCAGGTGCATGCCATTATACTGTTGTACTGTTGTGTAGAATGTATTTGGTGTCATTTACTTTTCTTATTAATTTAGTTCATTACATCATCTGATCACTTTATACCGAGCTAAATATACTCTATCTATGTACTCATTGTCAGAGTGTCTGCCTTGGTAATTTGCTAGTCTTTTGAAATGCTTGTCTCACATAGAACATATGGTTCTAGTACATTGATAGTTGTTTTGTATTTGTATTTGTAAAATATTTGTAACATGTCAAGAATTTGTGTACTTGCAGTTCTGGAGCTGACAGTTTATGTGTTTTGTTACAGATGCATAAATTCCTGGTTGTAGTACTGCTAGTAACAGTTGATGTTGTCTTGCTTCATTGGTTTATTATTTTTGTTGCACTACTACTTTCAGTAGCTATTTTCTTATGCTCCACATATAAGTTGGTACTTAATGCTGATGTGATCTAGCTTAAGATTATTACGTGTCATACAACATTCTGCTTCATAGGATTATAATATTTACTGCACTACTGCTTTCACTACATGGGTTGTTCTGCTGCAAACTTAAGTTTGCATTTAATGCTGTAGTGATATAATCTAAGATTAATAAGTGTGATAGATCAATCTGCTTGTAAGGCATAATTTTTTGTTGCACTAATGCTTCCATCATGTTTTATTTTGCTGAACACATTTGAGTGTACATAATGCTGCTCTGATCTAACTTCATATGTGTGACATATTAACTATTCTGTTATGATTTTTAAATGTTCAATAAAAAGCAATTGTCCAAGTTTCCGTTGTATAATATGTGGTACATATAGTCTTATTTAATAGAGTAATTATTGTAAACTTTATTTCATTTCACAAATTTCCAGGGACGATCTTAGGAGTGACGTGGATGACAGGGACCGCAAGAGCCGTGTTGTGCTGAAGAAGCTCAAGGCTGGGGACATCCCCTATCTTCTAGGCCTAGGGGAGTACAATTGCCGGTGGTGCTTTCGAAGGAGATGCCAAAGGACTACCTGGGAATGCTGTAGCATGCTACCTACTATGGATCTGGCAGCCAAAAGCATAAGCCGCACCTGAAGGCCAAACACACCGCTTATGTCGTGTTCTTGCTAAAGCACCTCCCGCGGGCGTAGATTGTGTCTATTCTGTCTCTTTGCTAATAAGGTTGTTATGTTTAGACTATGTTTATCTGTGATGTGTTGAACTTGATCCAGTTTGTTCTTGATATTTTTAATCCTGTGCATATGTACTTGATGGCTCAGTGTTGATGTAGAGCTCGTTGGGAACCCCAAGAGGATGGTATGATGAGCACAGTAGCAAGTTTCCCTCAGTTATGAAACCAAGGTTTAATCGAACCAGTAGAACCAAGGAAACACCCCAAAGGTGTTGCTAGCTGAGCCTTGGCAGGGCGCATTACCGGAGCTAGTAGCAACGTGGAGACCTGCACAACACAACCACAGAACATTGTCCCCAACTTGCGATGAGGTTGTCAATCTCACCGTGTTTTGCGGAAAACAAAGGATTAAACATATCGAATGGAAGGAAGTAAAAGTTTGCAGAAAGTAAACACAAAACAGTAAATAGTTTGTAGATTGTTTGTAAAAGAAAAGGACCGGGATCCATAGTTCACTAGAGGTGGCTCTCCTTAAGATAGATAACATGCTGGGTGAACAAATTACAACGGGGCAATTGACAAACATCGAGAAAGAAAAATATGCATATACTAATCATCTTGACTCCTTTGGAACTTGATTGGGCATTACAACATTATACATAGACCACCATCCAACTGCATCTATGACTAATAATCCTCCTTCAGGTTATCATCCAAACCCCCTCCAGTATTAAGTTGCAAGCAACAGATTATTGTGTTACGAATTGCATGTAAAGTAAACAATACGATTGTTCTATGAACAAAGGATTGTTGTTTTCTCCCTAGTAGCAACAGCACATCTAGTACCTTAGAGATTTCTGTCACTTTCCTAGATTACTAGAGGCATGAACCCACTATCGAGCATAAATACTAACTCTTGGAGGTGCTAGCATCTACTTGGCCAAGATAGCTACTAACAACGGAAAGCATGCAAGATCACAAATAACAAAGACATGATAGAATCAATAATGAATCTGAAATAGCATCTCAATATCCATCGGATCCCGCAAACACAACATGCAGAATTACAAATAGATGATCTTGATCATGAACGGAGCTCACAAGATCTAGACATGAAAGCACAGAGGAGGAGAACCAGCCATCTAGCTACTACATGGATCCGTAGTCCAAGGATGAACTACTCACGCATCACACCGGAGGCTTGTATGGTGATGAAGAAGGCCTCCAGGGTGAATTCCCCTCTCCGGCAGGGTGCCGGGAAGAGCTTCAGATCCCTCCCGATCTGGGCGCCGTGTATTGAGCCATCAAGCATTTTTCTGGCGCTGTTGCCGGGGAGTCAAGGACATCTTCACAAGGGAGTTCCTCATAACCAATCTCTTTACTTTGTTATTTTTGTTTTGCTTAGTTTGCTTGTTTTGTTATAAAAAACACACAAAAATTAGTTTTCCAAGTTTGCTTTCTTTATTTGAAAACACAAAAAAATAGTTCCTATCTTGAGTTGCCACTATGTCTATCCTTGCTCCAGTCACTATGTCACCCGAGGAAATGATTTTAACTTTTAAACAAGGAATTGAGGAAAGTTTTAAGGAAGCTTGGTCTAGTATCTCTGATCTACATGAAAAAACTGAGCCTAAAATGGTTCAAAACTTATTCCTTGGCAGTTTTTACCTTGGGATTGCTCTTTGCTATAGATATGCTTTAGATGCTGTTGTGGGAGGAGATTTCCTCCAATGTAATGAGGATGATGCTATTAATGCGATAAAGAAATTGATCGTCACTTACAACTTGCCTAGCCAAACTGATATCTCTTTCGCAAAAATATTTGCTAGATTGAACACTCTTGAGACTGGCACTGCTAGCTTAAAAGATTGCTATAATACGCTTAGGGAGCATCACAATTACGTTCCAATAAATTCTGAACCATCAAAGTGGCTCCCTACAGTAAAGATTGAGATAAACACTGAAACATTTCAAGCTCGCTGTGATATCATGTCTGAATTTTGTCTTATGCCCAAAGATATTTATAAATCTCTGAATACTTGGGGGCTTACTGAAGGAGGAAAAGAAATATCTCTTGCTAATAATACTACCATATTACCTCTTGGAATAGTTGAAGGAGTGTTTACAAAGATCTTTGGGAAAATGATTTCTACTGATTATCTTGTTATTGAATGTGCAGGAAAAGGACAAATTACACTTGGAAGGTCCCTATTAAAACTCCTTCACTAGTAGAAATCGGGCAATTTGCCCCGGTTCGTAAGGGCCTTTAGCCCCGGATTTCGAACCGGGCTGCGAAAGCGGGACTAAAGGTCCAAGCTTTAGCCCCGGTTCAGTTACAAACCGGGGCTAGAGGTCCAACCACGTGGCCTGCTAGGCGCGCTGGGCGGCAGGACATTTAGCCCCGGGTCGTGTTACGAACCGGGACTAAAGGTTCCCTGCCGCGGCAGCATTTTGGGCCATTTGGCTGCCGCGGCAGGGGATGGGGTTTTAGGGTTTTGTGTTTTTCTTTTCATTTTGTGTTTTGTGTTCAATTATTTTTCATTCTGTGTTTTCATTAGAAACAAGTTTTCGTATACATACAGAATGCTACTGCACAGTACTTGTACACATTGACGCAATATATAATATAATTACTCTTACAAGCATATATGGAGTCCCAACCGGGTCCAGAGCATGTCTATTTGATTACATGGAGATCATTACATGGATGCTTTAGGGTATACTTATACAGTATTCTCCGTGTGGGTCTATGATCTCGTCGAGAAAAAATGCAGCAAATTCCTCTTGGATTGCTATTAGGCGGTCATCTGGTAGGAGCTTGTCCCGCATCGCGTCCAACTATGTAAAAAGAAGATCGTATGAATTAGACTCAACACGACTTTTTGTAATAAAAATAAAGGGTGAATATATTGTTTACTTACTCGAACATTTTCCGAAGGCTTCTCAATACTGATGCGAATAAACTCGCACACGTAGAATCCACATAGATTAGTTCCCTGTGGCTGCCTCGCGCACTTTACAAGAATAGAATTCAATCAAATAATAACGCTAGCATAATAAATGCACATAAACTAGAATTAAAAAGATGCGCGGACTTAGCTCGTACTACTTACTGAGAGTGATTTAAAAAATAGCTCCTCACGCCATTGACCGCGGACATGTTTCTTGAACTGTCTCCAAACCCTACCCGACAAAGAAAATTAATGTATGAGTTAATAACTACTTGATATCCCAGAAAATGAACGAAAGAAACCGATATAGTGCGATAATGGTTGAAATTACCTATGGAGCGCATCGATAATGATGCGGTAGTTTTCAATGTCTTTGTTTAGTGAGTCCATGATGTGAACTCTTCCCATGTCAAGTGAAATGCTTAGAAGAATCCAATGGTACCTATGCAAGGTTTACATACGTCAGTAACTCATCATTTACACTGAACATCGAGTAAGCAAAAGTTAATGTGTACAAAAACTCACTTGTTGTCGTGGTAAGGAAATAGTATTTCGTTACAGAAATATTGTTTCGTGAGAAACCGCAACAAGTTGTGCTCGGTCTCTAGTGGTTTATCCTTTAGTATAGCTCCATGAACTCGATGTGGGTCAATATACCCAAATCCGTTGATAGCCTTTCTTTTACAATCGAGCATCTTCATTCTGCATCATTATATATAGCGTACAAAAGAATATAGTGAGTATACTTACCGGCAATGAATTGAACAAGCTGAGATAGAGACCTAATTACATAAATAAAGTAATCACTTACAGTCAATACGAACTGAGGATAGTTTTGTCGAGTTCCTTTAGATTGAATAACTGAAATAATTCTGTAAATTCAATAGGGACCTCGTCTTCAATGAAGTAATGCGATTTTCGAACTTTCAGTATGAGCCAATTTCGCTGTTCTTTTGATGCTTTCATGTACCATTCATGGAATCGTCGCATTTGTGTTGGCATATCCCGAAGCCTCTCAGAACTAACCAGAGGCTCCCCGTTAACAAATTTGGGTGCTACCTCAGCCTTGGGCATATCGCCGTGAATAATTTCATGAATAGGCATACCACATTGCTCGGCCAATATCCTAGCCGTTTTCGGATCCATAGGTTCTTCCTCATATAGTTGAGGTTTGGGTATATTCACCTGGAGTGGGGGGAGCGAATGGTTTGCTTGTTTCCCCAGCTAGGGAACATCTCTTTTGGTTCTTCGGCTACCACTCGATTGTTTTGCTTGTTTTCCCAGCTGGGGGACGTCTGTTCTGATGCTTCCGCTACCACTCGATTGTTTTGCTTGTTCCCCCTGCTGGGGAACCTCTTTTTTGATGCTTCCTCTACCGCTTGATCTCTTCTGTTTCAATGTCTTCTAAAGACATCGTGTATAGTCATCTGCCGCATTTAACTGAGCTTGGGATGGCTGCATCAGTAATTTCCTAAAGTGCTCCTTGGTTTCCGGTTTTATTTGGACCTCTGGCTCAGGTTGTTTCTTTTTAAAATGAGCATCCACTTCGGCCCGTACGACCGCATTGGTCTCCTAATCTGTCAGGTCGTAAGCCCTCTTGGGAGGAACCGCCGATACTCTTGGGAGGGGCGACAACTGTCGCTTTGGGCATTGGTTATCGCTCGACGGAGCGGTGGTATTCTTCCGCTATTGGCCCTTAGTGGGTGGAGGCGGCTGCGTAGATTGAGATGGACTCGTGTTGGGGTCATGGATTGGACTATTACTGGGAGGAGACGGTGCACTTGGAGGTGGACTTAGAGGAGACGGTGCACTGGGAGGAGACGGTTGCCTTGGTGGAGAAGGTGGCCTTGGTGTCGAGCCTAGAAACTTGATGTATTCTTTTTTCCAAAGAATGAATCCACTCGTGACTTCTCCCAGTGTCGTCTCCCCTTCACCCCCAGGGATGTCAAGCTGTAGTGACTGACACATAGGTAGAATTTCATCCACACCGACACGAGCATAGCCAGCTGGAATCAGATTGCAATGGTAGGTCGCTCCCGGTGCAGAAGGTAAAGCAAATCCGACCGCCACCTTCATGGAAATATTCTTCAGTTCAACATGCAGCTCACAACTAGTCTTCTCCTTAATTGCATCCACGGGGTACACATCCATCGTTGCATCATTACCGTGGCCCTCCGTGGAAGCCACGCTGCTTTTCCGTTGCGATCGGCCGACTGTACTGTCCGGTGTAGGATCTTGCTGTCGGAGTCCTTTAAGTTTATTAAGCTCTTGGCGATGCTCCTGCAGCATGGCTTCAAACCTCGCGAACCGCTCCGTATCTTCCTCTTTTTGCCGCTTTGTTCTTCTCGATTGGCTTCTGTACGTGTCACGGTGCTAGGGAAACCCGATAACCCATGGATAAGAAGGTCCGAACCCTCTTGTTCGTCCAGCCTTTTCAGGATTCCCGAGAGCCTTTGTCAGCTCATCGTTCTCTCTGTCGGGAACAAACGTTCCCTCTTCAACCTCTTTCATCACTTTAACAAGTTCTTTCTTGGGTGAAGAAATTTCTTCGACTGCAACAATCTCGCATGTTTCTATGTCTAATGATGCCCCATGCCCGAATACCCAATTTCTTGACCTCAAGGGCCAACTAGACGTAGCTGGAGTGACCCCTTTAGCCTCTAAGTCAGCCTCAGCTTTATCCCACTTAGGCATGGCACTCCTGTAGCCACCTGTGCCCATATGATGGTGATATTTCTTTTTGGCTGCATTTTCCTTATTTTTTGCTGATATTGCGTTATCTAGTGCCGAGGTCTTGTATTCCACAAATGCGGCCTAGTTATCCTGCTGCAACTCTAGTGGGCCAACGAATGGAGGAGTTGTTTCCTTCAAGACATACTTGTGGTACAATCTTTTTTCCATTCCTTGAATAGTTCAGCCATCTTCTTAAGAGCAAAGTGCTTGACTTTCCTCGTCATTTGCTGTTTGAGCTCATCAGTCTCCAAGACTGGTAGGGTGAAATGTGTCATGAGAGAATTCCACATTGTATCTTTCACTCTGTCATCTACAAAACTAGCCCTAGCTGGATCTTTTTCTTTCCTAGCTTGTTCCAGTTTCGCGTGGTGATCGGGACTTTGTCTCTAACAATCACTCTGCATTGACTTGTAAATGCATTTGCATCTTCTTTGGGCTCCAGCGGTTGACCCTGCGGAGAGACTAAGTCAATGCTGAAACGGACATCAGCGGGCAACTTGTGTGTCGGGCCTCTTGTATTTGTAGAAGATTGGCCAGAAGCAGAAGTCTAAGAGAAGAAACATTCGTCAGTACATATATACGAATCAATTAGTGCATCTATACTAGTGAAATATCGATAGAGGCTTTATATACCTTGACGGAGTTTGTCATTATTATGGTGTCTTCACCATGGTCTCCACCATGGTCAGCACCATCATCTCCACTATTTTCTCCACCATCGTCTCCTCCAGACAAATTAAGATATTCGGAGCCATCATAATAAGACCCCCCCAGTACCCTCATCTATCATGTTGAGAAGCTCCTCTTTATTCTTTCTACCGTCCATAGCTTAACTAATACGGAAAAAGAATATTGCATTAAGTAAAAGAATATTACAACTGCGACAACTCGGATACAGTACTTAGTGATTAAGATAAAGTACAATAATATAAGATAAAGTACATTATTAATACATCACCGGAGAATAGCTCGGGTGCATTATAGGATAAAGTATAAGATAAAGTACATTATTAATACATCACCGAAGAATAGCTCGGGTGCATTATAGGATAAAGTATAAGATAAAGTACATTATTAAGATAAACTAGCGAACGCGGCTGCCGCGTTTTGTGCTACGGGAGCTCTGCAGCCACAGAAGAGGAACCATCACCGGAGAATAGCTCGGGTGAGATCCGTGAACCTGCCAGATATTGGAGAACCTAGTCTCCAAAAGATACATGTATCGCCGTACATGCTCGTCCTCCTCCCTGATACGACGACGTACCACCTCCTCGGGGGCTGGCTCCCTCTGCACCGCTCCTGGACCTCGTGGACGCCACCAAAGAAGCTCCGGGTCGACGATGATACCCGGATTCCTCACCAAGAGTCCCGACAGGTAGCACCTCCCAGTGCCAACCTGGCGGAGCCCAGACTCGGACAGCCCCGACGGAGTCCAGTAGGCTCGGACGAGATGGACGCGGCATAACTAAATAATAGCAATAAACAATCATAAAACATAAACAGTAACTAAATCACTAAGTATATATTGCCCAAATAACAATAACCCTAAACCTATCACTAACTAAACTAAACCTAATTAACTAAGTATTCTAACTAAACCTAATCCCTAATAAACCCTAATCCCTAATAAAACCCTAAGCCCTAATAATAAACTAACTAAAATCCCTAACTAAATTCACTAACTAAATCACTAAAATCACTAACTAAAATCCCTAACTAAATAAATAACTATTATCCCTAACTAAATCACTAAATAAATCACTAACTAAAATCCCTAACTAAATCACTAACTAAAATCCCTAACTAAATCACTACTAAAATCCCTAACTAAATCGCTACTAAAATCCCTAACTAAAATCCCTAACTAAATCACTACTAAAATCCCTAATTAACTAAAATCCCTAATTAACTAAATCTCTAATTAACTAAAATCCCTAATTAAATCACTACTAAAATCCCTAATTAACTAAAATCCCTAATTAACTAAATCCCTAACTAAATAAAATCCCTAATTAACTAACAAAATCACACTAACTACACCTACGTATACCTCACCTGCAGGGGGCGGCACGGCGCGGCGGGAGCGACGGCGCGGGACGGGTGAGGGCGCGGGCGGTGGCGGCGATCCCTCCTTGGCACGGGCGGAGACGGCGCGGGCGGCGGACGGGCGGGGCTGGGACGGGCGGCGGGCGGACAGGCGCGGCGAGGAGGGACGGACGCGGCGGGACGGGCGGCGCGGCGGACGGCGGACGTGGGCGCGGCCAGCTCTGCGGGAAGAAGATCGGGGCTCTCCGGGTCGTGCCACGACCCGGGTAGTCCCGGTTCGTATTACAACCCGGGGCTAAAGGTGTTTTTGGCCCGCCGCGCACCGAAACCCTTTAGCCCCGGTTTGTACTTTAGCCCCGGTTTGTATTACAAACCAGGCTAAAGGTTATTTTTAGCGCCAAAACCAAAAATGGTTTATAGTTTTCAGAAAATTATGTATTATATATCAAAATTTTCAGAAAAAGAAGATCTATAATTTAAATCTATTATCATACTTTATTATACAACTTAAATGAAATTATCTATTATTTAACAAGTATTATATTTAGTAGAAATATTCACAAAAAATAATAAAAATATAGTTTATTATTTAAAAATGGAAAAATACATATAATATAGCAAAATATTCACAAAAAATATAGTAGAAATGTTCTGCCGCCATTTCCCCCGCTTCCCACCATGTTCCCCCGCCATTTCCCCCGCTTTCCGCCATGTTCTCCCGCTATTTCCCCCGCTTCCCGCCATGTTTCTCCCGCCATTTCCCCCGCTTCCCGCCATGTTTCTCCCGCCATTTCCCCCGCTTCCCGCCATTTCCATCAACACATCCACACCTTCTCTCTCACAACAATGGACACCGCTTACTAAGCTTTTCTGACGCTCGAGGAGACCGAGGCGCTGTGCGCCTCCAGCTACCCATGCCCGTCGGGGTACCGGCTGCCCGCTGGCTGGATGCTGAGCGCTGGAGGGGTTCCTGTTCCTCCTATGTCTCAAGGTTCGGCCCACCAGTCGGCCATCACGAACCACTTCTACCTCGAGCTCACGCCGGAGCAGCGGATGGATCCCCATTGGGATCCCGATAACCTCGACACCTGGAATGTCTTCTTCGCAAACCGGCGGGAAAGGGAGCTCGCCAGGTACGAGGGTGACGGCTCGCCCCTAGTGAACCACAACGAGGCTGGTCGCCGCCTATGGTGGGCGAACCGGACTATCGCCGGTGTGATGCGCTACATCGCCATGGGAGACCATCCTCGCCTGAGGTACCCGCACTTTCACCAGCAGCATAGCCACAAGAATGGTGGTGTTGGTGAAGGCCTAGGGCGTACTGGGGTCATCATCTGGGAGCCCCCTCCCCCGCGCGTCGTGAATCCAAGGCCGAAGGATCCATCCGCGTGCTACGAGGAAGGGCTGAGGATCCATCCGTGTGCTACGAGCGACGACGATGACGATGACGATTCCGAAGACGACCCAGAAGCTGTGTACTACAGGGCTAGATATGATTATGACTAATTTTTACGTTTTAATATTAATAAATGTCTGGCCACAACAAGTTGCAATACTACCTATTGAGATCGAGAAAGTTCATATCCATATACATATAAGAAGATTATTAAAAATAAAGGTTTAATAATATTGTACATCACCAACATCCACAAATGTTAGGGTTTTCTTCTAATCCGTAACCATGGAGCATCTTTCTTGCTTAACGGGATGCTTGGGTCATCCTTCATAGTGAAGGGCGGAATTTCATGAAACTTATCATAATCGTCTGACATGTCTGTCTTATCCTCCACCCCCACGATGTTTCTTTTTCCTGAAAGAACTATGTGGCGCTTTGGCTCATCGGATGCTGTATTCTTTTGCTTATCTTTCCTTTTTCTCGGTTTGGTAGACATGTCCTTCACATAAAAAACCTGAGCCACATCATTGGCTAGGACAAATGGTTCATATCTATACGCAAGGTTGTTGAGATCCACTGTTGTCATTCTGTATTTCTTGTCTACCTCAACCCCGCCTCCTATCAGCTTGACACATTTGCACCGAAACAAAGGAACCTTAAAAAAAGGTCCATAGTCAAGTTCCCATATCTCCTCTATGTAACCATAATATGTATCCTTTTGCCCATTCTCGTCTGTTGCATCAAATCAGACACCACTGTTTTGATTGGTGCTCTTTTTATCTTGGGCGATCGTGTAAAATGTATTCCCATTTATCTTGTACCCTTGGAAAGTCAATATAGTCGAAGATGGTGACCTGGCCAACAAGTACAACTGCTCTCCAACATTTATGTCATTCATGAGATGTGTCTGCAACCAACCGCCGAAAATCCTCATATGTTCATCTCTAATCCAGGAGCCAGGCTTCCCCGGGTTGTTGGAGTGTACAATATTCTTGTGTTTCTCGATATACGGAGCCACCAAGGTGGAACTTTGCAGAAATGTGTAGTGTGCTTTAGTGAGAGAATGTCCGTCCATACATATCCTTGCTTTCTTTCCTAGTGTGCCTTTTCCACTAATTCTACCCTTATGCCGTGATTCAGGAACACCGATGGGCTTAAGGTCAGGAATAAAGTCAACACAAAACTCAATGACCTCCTCTGTTCCATATCCCTTTGAGATGCTTCCTTTTGGACTAGCACGGTTATGAACATATTTCTTTAACACTCTCATGAACCTCTCAAAGGGGAACATATTGTGTAGAAATACAGGACCAAGAATGTTAATCTCATCGACTAGGTGAACTAGGAGGTGAGTCATAATATTGAAGAAGGATGGTGGGAACACCAACTCGTTAGAGAGTCGGTCAGCATATATCCATTGTCGGCTCATCTGTAATATATAATTAATTAAGTACATCAAACATAATCATAATTAATTAGTACTAATCTAAAACCAGCAACCGGGACTAAAGATATGATGAACCTTTAATCCCGGTTGGAGGCACCAACCGGGACTAAATGTGGATGTGGAGACAACATGTCGACACTATGTCCTCAGTGGGAAGCACTAAGCCAGTAAATTAAATGCCGACACTATTTTGGGTGGGTGGCAGCACTATGCCAGCGTGAGTGTGTCGACATTATGTCATCAGTGCGCGATACTATGTTGTGCTGCTTAATCTATAAATAGGTATGCATTCTTGTGAAGAACTGCAAGATGGTGTGCGAGACTAGGGACACCACTACGGCGGAGCTTCTCGGAGATGTCTTAGGACCTCGTCCTCAGACATCTTCGAGGAGCTCGCCGTAGAGGCACTCTCTAATATGTGAAATTAGTTAGCTCCACCAGCATACTAATTTAGCTAGAGAAGATATAAACTGAAAGATGGTGTGGGAGAGCAGGGACACCACTACGGCAGAGCTTCTCGAAGATGTCTTAGGATCCCGTCCTCAGACATCTTCGAGGAGCTCGCCATAGAGGCACTCCCTAATATGTGAATTGTGATGTCTTCTTATCAAGCTTTTATGAATTAACCCTATCTTTGTTACAATTTTTTCAGTTTGTTGAACGCAGGTAGACGAAGAAGGATATTTTGCCCAGCTAGCTAGTTAGAATGATGAACTCACGCATGTGTGTGCTTCTAAAATCAATTTCCGAGACTATGTGCCAAAACAAGATATATATAGATAGAATCCACATATTGTGATATTTACCTTAGAGTTCCTTACATTAATACAAGATAGATAGAATCTAAACATCGATCTCATGCTATCACTTCAAAAATTACTACCAAACTAAATCCACAAATCCATCTATAAGATAGAGCATGAAATGAGCTAATATAGCAATGAGAGTTCAAAGGATGAAGTTGCTCACCTTTTAGAACCTTTGGATAGATGGGGCACCACAAAATATAGACAAAACTTGAGGAAAAAAAGGGCATGAACTTGAGCTTGAAGCAAGAAAGATAGAGAGAGGAGAGCCACCTGCTTGAATGGTGGCTCGGGCAGGGGAAGAAGATATAGCCAGACCTTTAGCCCAGTTCGTGTCTAGAACCGGGGCTAAAGGTCCACCTTTAGCCCCGGGTCGTATAACAAACCGGGGCTAAAGGGTCTGGCGCCCGACCTAGCCTGCCTAAAACCCTTTAGCCCCGGTTTGTTACACGACCCAGGGCTAAAGGTCCCGTTCGAACCGGGGCTAGTGTCTGCCACCCCCCTAGGGCCAGTTCTAGCCATTGGACCGGGGTATTAGTCCCGTTTTGTAGCAAAACCGGGGCTAATACCCCTGGACCAAAGGTCTGTTTTCTACTAGTGCTTGGAGCAATAATAGATGTGGGAAATGGGACCATGCACCTTTCTTCTCCACCAAACAATCATATTTTCCCCAAGGTTAAGAACAAAAGTAAGAGAGGTGAGGGCAATAAATTTGGTCTTAATGCTTCTTCATTTGAGAACACTTGATTCTTTTTCTTGCTTCTTATGCCTAACTTCCAGGCGTTAAAGAAAAGTACTTATTGGAAGATAACCCAAAAGATTTAGATGACTCTTGGAAGTTATTACCTCTGTAATAACCTCTCCTTATCCTTTTTATTTGCTTTTTGTGCCAAGAGTAACCTCTAATGAGAGAGAGGTAATGATTGGGAAAGTTGCTGTCCCAAAACAGATTTCTGTGGTTCACCGTAAAAATTCGTGTAAAATCTCTGAATGTCTTTTTGAGGTGTGAATTTTTGTGCTTCTGCCCCAGGTTGTTATCTAACTTTCGTTAGTTCAACACTTTTTTATTTGAGCAACAGAAGGTCTTTACCTGCTGGTCTGTTTGACAAATTTCTGCCATTTTTTGCATTTTCTTCTTGTTGGTTCCTTTTTGAGTTCTTTTGGGGAATTGAGCTTTTTGAGGGAAGTGCTACAGTAGATAGTGTTCTAATGGAAGTTTATTTGGTGTTATAACTGAACCTTAAGACTTATTTATCTTGAGTGCACTAATGTTGCTAATAAAGATTGTGTGAAGTTTTGTATGAAGGAAAAATCTCAGGCGTATGGAAGGAATGAGTAATGAGATGAAGGATGGACTAAAGCTCAAGCTTGGGGATGCCACGCGTGTCACCCCAAGAGATATCCAAGAAGTACAAGCGTCAAATCTTGGGGATGCCCAAGGCATCCCCTTCTTCATCAATAAAAATCCCAGGTTTCTTCCAAACGCTTCATTTTTATTGTTCAATGCACAATTGTGTTGTTCTTAGAGCGTCTTCTTCTTTGTTTTTGTTTTGGTTTTTCGTTTGTTTGGTTTGCTTAGTTTTCTGAATAAATTGGTTGGACCCCCTCTTTCATACATTGGTTTGCAAATAGTTTGGTTTGGTTTGGAAAAGAGTAGGAAAGTTCATGCTTATGTGGTAAAAAAGAGCTCGTTTTTGACTGTGGCCTATGCTATGTCATGCCATGCTTGATATTGTTTTGGCTTTATGCTTAGTATTCCTTTCTGTAGCATGACTTGTTATAAACAATTGAGATTGTTTAATGTGCCTTGGATGAATCATGCATTGTTTTAGCATATTAAAGCATAGTATAGTGGTATTATCCTTTGATGTTTTATTTGGGTTGACTTGGCGCATGCTCACACCATGTTATGACTATCTCAAGTCACCATAGCCTTTATGATCCTTTAGTTTTCAACTTGTAGTATCACTTTATGCTTTAATCAATGATGTTTTGTCGTGCTGCATGATTATGGACATTATTGCTCTATTAGTTTGTCGCTCCCAGTCTTTTGCTAACCTCCACAACAAAGTATGAGTTCCACTCATGCATCCAACTCCCTAAACCAAGTTATTCCAAAGAGTCCACCATACCTACCTATTAGCTTATGCTATTCCAAGTATATTCATGCTTTTGTTTACCTTCCAAATTAAACTTGTTATGAGAAAACTAGTGATTAAAGCTCTCACGAACTTGATGGCACACTTTACTTTTTGTATCTAATAAACTTGAACCATTGGGTCCTTCTTTGTTGCGTATATGCTTGTGCTTTATAATTTGAAATTAGCAGAACCATGTTTCATGGGGAACGCTTTCAACATTGCACTTTTACTTTGTACCCCGTTGATATCATGTTCTTTTGCTTACGGATCCCGGCGGTGTGAAATAAAAGTGGAACTTGTAAGATCATGGAGTTTGTATGTGTGTTAGAGAAATGCCTGGGCCGCTAGCCTAAGTCATGCCTAATCATGGTGGAAACTTGCAGCATCACCATAATGAGCACTCTATGAAGCATCCTCAATAAAAACCTATGCAAATAGCAAATAAAAAGATCGATGAGATGCTCATTGTCTGCTTGCCTTGTCATTTTGATTATGGGAAAGCTCTCGTATCATGTGCAAGGGGTACCCCGTTGGCGGTTCTTAAGGATACACATGTACTTACAATGACAAGAGCTTACTCGTGACTGAAGTTGAGTAGCATGAGGATCGGTCTTCGTAAGTAAGGGGCATGAGATTTTGGTTTATAACTTGTCAAGCAAATCCTCTTAGTTGTGTCAATTTAACCTTAATCACCTTAAAGATGCTTATGATAGGAGCAATGAGAGCTGAAAGCTATAAGTACCATAATTTTTGGAAGCTCTTTATGAGACTTGAATCCCTACTTCTTTTTATAAAAAGGCCTTTCTTCCACCATTATATTGAGTCTCCACCTTCTATCTTTATGCACCTACTTTGAGAGCATAGTGGCCATTCTTAGTTCTATGTGCATTGTCCCAAAACTAGTTGATTGATGCATAAATTGATATTGCTTGTTTTAAACTATTGTATCTAGTCACTCTTATGAACTTTGAAGGTGTCCTATGCATTTATATTTGCTACTCTATGAGGGACAAGCTGAACGCTATTATGCTATGTTTTCTTTATGTGAAACAAACAAACTGAAGGAGTTATGCCCTAGAGGTAAATAATAAAGTGTATTATTTGATATATCTCCAGTATGTTCATAATACGTTTCATACTGTGCTATAACTATGTCAATACGAAACGTTAATACACGTGTGGTATGTAAACAAACCGTGTCTCTAGTTACCTCTAGTGAACTAGTTCATTGGTCATGAGGATGGTCTGTGTTTCAAGATCATGGGCATTTATGCCAACTGACAATGAGGTCATGTTATTAGTTGAATAACATGATAGACAAACATCCGACCGTTATATCGTAATGAGATCTAGTTACAAAGTTCACCATTGATGATAAAACATAGAGAACCTCGCAACCTGATCCTTTGACTGTGAGGTAATGCAAATCACCATTCTGGAAGAGGCTTAGATGGTTATCAAGAATCATCTCGTAACAGGGTGATCAAAAAGGTGCCACTCAGGTTTTCCGAAGGAATGTGTAGAGGAGTACATATCAAGACCAGGATTCGTCTAGTCCATGTAACAGACAGATACATGTGGCCATCTCGGTGACGTTGCATTAATGAAGCTTGCAAGCATGTGACTAGGTCACGGAATGCAATGACATGAGAACGAGAAAACAAGTTCATCGGCAATGAGATCGAACTAAGGTATAGAGATGCCGAAGATCAAGTCTCGGATGAATTAGGTATCGTATGACAAAGGGAATGGGGAACGACTATCTCACGGTTCGAGCGATTGTATTCGTGAAACACACGGGGGTCACATGGCCATCCAGGTCCCTCTGTTGATCATTGATATGAGAGTGGTCTCTATCATGTCCGGAGTGTTTCCGAACCGAAGGATGTCACGCTTAAGGGTATGGACGCTTAGGGTAGATGAGGCATCGTATGAGAAATAGAGAGAGAGACCAGAATAGTTTCGGTAACACCCGATGGAGATCGGAAAGGGGTCCGGAAGTTGTTCCAGAGTGAAGGAATAATATAATATGTATATTTGAATGTTAATTGGAGAATTAATATTTAATATATATTTTATTTTATTTTTAAAGGCACTATATTGCTAATGGGCCTCACCCGAAGGAAGGCCCAAGTGGGCAAGGCGCATAGGGTATGGGGGCCGACCGGCCTAGGGCTAGTGGGCCGCCCCAGTGGGGCCCACCTAGGGCTGGCGGCTGCCCCAACGTGGCCGGTGGGTGTGGGATTAGTCCCACACTGCCTGGACCCTGGGTGGTGCACCCCCCTCCCACTATATAAAGGGGTCCCCCCTTCCCTTGGAACACACCCATTCCTCTCATTCTTTCGCTCCCATTTGCTGAGGACTTCCCCGTAATATTGGGGAGGACCTCGTAGTTGAGTTCTCCACCTTCACACTACCGTCGTGTGATCGGTGATCCGGCATCTACTTCTTTCGCTGCTCGGCTAGATCAGAGCCCGGTTGACGTCCCCTACACCGGACGTGTGACGAACTTCGGAGGCAGCACACTTGGGGTGTTGCTCGTCTTCATCAATATACGCCTTCCTGCGTAAGGTGTGCCTCTCTCTGCAAAGGTATGAATATTGTATTCCTTCTCCGTTACTTATGTCTACATAGTATAGATCCTGGTATTAGTGTTCGAGTAGATAGAAATTTTTTGTTTTCTGCTACGGAACCCTTCAGTGGTATCAGAGCGGGTCTATGGGTAGACATGTCGTACGGATAGAACACATAGAAATATGTGGGCATTGATTCTCTAGTTTCTACCCTCTTTTAGTGTTATTGTTCATATCGCGGCACTGTTTGATGAAGCGGCCCCCAACCGACCTCACATGGTGATTCACGAGACTGGTCCACAAATCAAAGTGGCTTAGGGGGGTGTCTGTCTCTCTACAGTAGTTGATATGTCATTGACACTAGAGGGCCCTGAAAAGGGAATAAGAACGGCAATCATTGAATCCATGTTGTGGCTCGACGTTCGTAGGTGAGAAGGGGTTCTACTGCAAAAGCCCTAAAGCCACGTAAAACATGCAATAGTTAATATAGAGGCGTCTATCTTCCTTATTGCATAGGGGCAAGTATTATAAGATGGCATTGACAAGTTTGTGAAACTTTAAGGCTGTTGATGATGATCATAAAGCTACAACCATGTTATAACACTTTACTTATGAATCATTACTTATTATGCTAGTATTCTTACTGGACGGTAGCATGATAAGATAATCCCTCGTAGTATTCCAGTTATCGTATTCCCCTTGTGTGTGCACCACCAAGAAAGTTCTTCGGTATGAGGCCGGCCGTGATGATCGGGGGTCAGACATATCTACGTTCGCATACAGTGGGTGCAAGCCATGTTGCACTGCGAATACACACGAGTTAGAACTAGCGAGCCTAGCGTGTATAGACATGGCCTCGGAATACAAGAGACTGAAAAGTCAAGCATGAATCACATAGTTAATGTGATCGACATTAGGGAATGTCCACCTTTGATGCTGCACTGATGGCCGTGATGATCGGGGGAGGTGCAGGGGATAGGGATCATGTGATCACTAAACAAGTAGAGGGATGTTCGTTTAAGTGGGTGTTCCTTTATTAAAATTTGAACTCATTATTATGAACATAGTCTAAACACTTTGCAAATCCTTTGTAGATGTCTCGCCCACCCACCTTCAACCTAAGCACTTTCCTCGAGAAGGACAAGCTAAAAACTGATGCAACCAACTTCACCGCATGGTTCCGCAATCTTAGGATCCTCCTAGTCCCCTACAAGTTGACTTATGTCATCGAGGCTGAGCTTTCGGCTAAGCCTGCAGATTCTGCCTCTCAGGACAAAAAGAATGTCTGGCAGTCCAAGGCGGACGATTTCTCCCTCATCCAGAGTGGAATGCTCTATGCCATGGAGCCGGAGCTTCAAAAGCATTTTGAGAAGATGAATGCTTTTGAGATCATTGAGGATCTCAAAGCCGTCTTTGCTCCACAGGCTCGTGCAGAGAGGTATGATGCTTCCGAGCTCTTCTTCTCTTCTAAAATGGAAGAGCACAGCAGTATTAGTGAGCACGTGGTCAAAATGTCTGGCTACGTTAAGCGCCTAAACACACTGGATTACAAAATCCTGGAGGAACTCGCTATAGATGGGGTACTGCACTCGCTGCCCCCTAGCTATAAGAGTTTTGTGATGAACTACAACATGCAAGGGATGACTAAGACCCTTGCTGAGGTGTTCACCATGCTCAAAACGGCTGAGGTTGAAATCAAGAAGGAGCACACGGTGTTGATGGTCAACAAGACTACCAACTTTAAGAAACCGGGGCAAAAGGGAAAAGGCAAGGGCAAGAAGTCTAAGAGGGATGGCAGGTTTGCTCCTAGCACCTAAAAGATTGCGAAGCCTGGCCCTAAGCCTGGCACTTCGTGCTTCTACTGCAAAGGGGATGGGCACTGGAAACGCAACTGCCCTAAGTACCTTGAAGACAAGCGAGCTGGCAAGATAGCCATCCCGGACAAAGGTATATATGATATACATGTTATTGATGTATACCTTACAAGCGCCAGGAGTAACACCTAGGTATTTGATACCGGATCTGTTGCTCACATTTGTAACTCTCAGCAGGATCTGCAGAGTAGGAGGCGCCTGAGGAAGGACGAGGTGACGATGCGCGTCGGCAATGGTTCAAGAGTCGAAGTGATGGCCGTCGGCACCCTACATCTCCGTCTACCGTCAGGATTATTTTTGGTTTTGAATAAATCCTATTATGTACCCGCACTGAGTATGAATATTGTGAGTGGGTATTGCTTGTTGCAAGACCATTATTCGTTTAAATCAGGAACAAATGGTTGTTCAATTTATATGAATGATATTTTCTATGTTCATGCTCCGGTATGTGATGGTTTATTCCTACTTGATCTTGATTGTGATACACACATCCACAGTGTTGATGCTAAATGTTGTAAGAACAGTGACAATAATTCCATGTACATATGGCATTGCCGTCTTGGTCATATTGGCATAAAGCGCATGAAGAAGCTTCATTTAGAAGGGCTTCTTGGATCATTAGATTTTGAATCCCTTGATACATGTGAGCCATGCCTCATGGGCAAGATGACCAGGACACCATTCTCCGGAATAGTGGAGAGAGTTGTAGACCTACTTGGGATCATACATACAGATGTATGTGGACCAATGAGTGTCTCAACATGCAATGGTTATCGTTACTTTGTTACCTTTACTGACGACTTGGGCAGATATGGATATATCTACTTGATGAAGCATAAGTCTGAAACCTTTGAAAAGTTCAAGGAATTTCAGAAAGAGGTAGAGAATCAACTTAACAAGAAAATCAAGCACCTTCGATCAGATCGGGGAGGCGAGTATTTGAGTTATGAGTTTAACATGCACTTGAAGGACTATGGGATCATCCCACATCTTACGCCATCCGGAACACCACAGCGTAATGGTGTGTCGGAACACCGTAACTGAACCCTATTGGATAGTGTACGGTCCATGATGTCTTTAACTGATTTGTCTGTGTCTTTTTGGGGATACGCGTTAGAAACCGCCCCTTTTATTCTAAACCGAGCACCATCCAAATCCGTGGAGACAACCCCATATGAGATATGGTATGGGCAAAAGCCAAAGTTGTCTTTTCTGAAAGTTTGGGGATGTGAGGCGTATGTTAAGAAATTGCAGCCTTACAAACTCGAACCCAAATCAGAAAAATGTATCTTTGTAGGATATCCAAGGGAAACTATTGGATATACCTTCGACAATCAAGCCGAAGGCAAAACCCTTGTCGCAAAAACCGGCACCTTTCTCGAGAAAGAGTTTCTTGCAAAAGGGGTGAGTGGAAGGAAAATTGAGTTAGATGAAATTGTTGATCCTTCTCTCCGTATTCCGAGTAGCGCAACGGAAGCTGTTCCGAAACCGCTCTCCAACATGGAGGAAGAGTCCATTGATGCTGATCAAAACAATGACATCGAGACTCCTGAGGTTTGCAGGTCTACAAGGGTTCGCGCCACTCCAGATTGGTACAGTAGCCTTGTAATGTATATCATCTTAGATGATCAGGAAGAACCTGCAAACTACAAAGAAGCTATGGGTAGTGCTGACTCCGAGAAATGGCTAGAAGCCATGAAATCCGAATTAGGATCCATGCATGAAAACCAAGTTTGGACCTTGGTGGATCTTCCAGAGGGCCGCAAGGCCGTGGAAAATAAATGGATCTTTAAGAAAAAGACAGATGCGAATGGTAATGTAACCATTAACAAAGCTCGACTTGTCGCAAAGGGGTTTCGATAAATTCAAGGAGTTGACTACGACGAGACTTACTCTCCTGTAGTGATGCTTAAGGCTGTCAGGATTTTAATAGCAATTGCTGCACATTTCGACTATGAAATTTGGCAGATGGATGTCAAGACCACGTTCCTCAATGGTCACATTGATGAAGAGTTGTATATGATGCAACCGGAAGGTTTTGTTCATCCTAAGGATGCTGGAAAGGTATGCAAGCTCCAACGGTCCATTTATGGGTTGAAGCAAGCATCTCGGAGCTGGAACCAACATTTTGATCAAGTGATCAAGTGTTTTGGATTTGTCCAAAACCAACAAGAGTTCTGTGTTTACAAGAAAGCGAGTGGGAGCTCGGTTGTTTTCTTAGTAGTATATGTGGATGACATATTACTCATGGGAAACGATGTGGATCTTATGAATAGCGTGAAAGCGCATTTGAGCAACCAATTTTCCATGAAGGATCTAGGTGAAGCCGCATACATATTAGGAATCAAGATCTATAGAGATAGATTAAGGCACCTAATAGCATTAAGTCAGAGTACTTACATAGATAAGATTTTGAAGAGGTTCAAAATGGAAAACACCAAGAGGGGTTTTACACCTATGATGAAGAATTGCAACTTGAGTATGACTCAATGTTCTGTAACGGACGATGATAGAGAGAAGATGTCTGATGTCCCCTATGCTTCTGCAATACGATCTATCATGTATGCAATTCTTACTACCCGACCTGATGTGGCATTGGCTCTTAGTTTGACGAGCCGATATCAGAGTAATCCAGGACCGGATCACTGGACAGCTGTGAAAAATATCCTAAAGTATCTGAGAAGAACAAAGGATATGTTCCTGATCTATGGAGGAAATGATGAAGCTCTAAACGTAACAGGTTACGTAGATGCGAGCTGGAATTCAGATCATGATGACTCAAAGTCTCAAACAGAATTTGTTTTCTTGGTGAATGGTGGGGCGGTAAGCTGGAAAAGCAAGAAGCAGCCGGTGGTGGCACAATCTTCAACGGAGTCTGAATACATTGCTACAGCTGATGCAGTAAATGAAGCTGTTTGGCTAGGGAATTTCGTCATCGAACTAGGAGTTTTTCCCAATGCACAAGACCCCGTGACGATCTATTGTGATAACACGGGAGCTATTGCAAATGCAAGGGAACCAAGAACTCATTCCACAGCCAAACACATCAAGCTTAGATTTCACGTCATCCGGCAGATTGTTGACGAAGGTGATGTCAAGATTTGCAAAGTAGATACGGAACTGAATGTAGCAGATCCTTTGACTAAAGCTCTCCAACATGACAATCACGAACAACACCGAGATTCAATTGGTGTTAGGTTCCTGCATATTGTAAACTAGTCTTGTATACTCTAGTGCAAGTGGGAGACTGAAGGAGTTATGCCCTAGAGGCAAATAATAAAGTGTATTATTTGATATATCTCCTGTATGTTCATAATACGTTTCATACTGTGCTATAACTGTGTTAATACGAAACGTTAATACACGTGTGGTATGTAAACAAACCGTGTCTCTAGTTACCTCTAGTGAAGTAGTTCATTGGTCATGAGGATGGTCTGTCTTTCAAGATCATGGGCATTTATGCCAACTGGCAATGAGGTCATGTTATTAGTTGAATAACATGATAGACAAACATCCGACCGTTATATCATAATGAGATCTAGTTACAAAGTTCACCATTAATGATAAATCACAGAGAACCTCGCAACCTGATCCTTTGACTGTGAGGTAATGCAAATCACCATTCTGGAAGAGGCTTAGATGGTTATCAAGAATCATCTCGTAATAGGGTGATCAAAAAGGTGCCACTCAGGTTTTTCGAAGGAATGTGTAGAGGAGTACATATCAAGACCAGGATTTGTCTAGTCCATGTAACAGACAGATACATCTGGCCATCTCGGTGACGTTGCATTAATGAAGCTTGCAAGCATGTGACTAGGTCACGAATTCAATGACATGAGAACAAGAAAACAAGTTCATCGGCAACGAGATCGAACTAAGGTATAGAGATGCCAAAGATCAAGTCTCGGATGAATTAGGTATCGTATGACAAAGGGAATGGGGAACGACTATCTCACGGTTAGAGTGATTGTATTCGTGAAACACACGGGGGTCACATGGCCATCCAGGTCCCTCTATTGATCATTGATATGAGAGTGGTCTCTATCATGTCCGGAGTGTTTCCGAACCGAAGGATGTCACGCTTAACGGTATGGACGCTTAGGGTAGATGAGGCATCATATGAGAAATAGAGAGAGACACCAGAATAGTTTCGGTAACACCCGATGGAGATCGGAAAGGGGTCCGGAAGTTGTTCCAGAGTGAAGGAATAATATAATATGTATATTTGAATGTTAATTGGAGAATTAATATTTAATATATATTTTATTTTATTTTTAAAGGCACTATATTGCTAATGGGCCTCACCCGAAGGAAGGCCCAAGTGGGCAAGGCGCATAGGGTATGGGGGCCGACCGGCCTAGGGCTAGTGGGCCGCCCTAGTGGGGCCCACCTAGGGCTGGCGGCTACCCCAAGGTGGCCGGTGGGTGTGGGATTAGTCCCACACTGCCTGGCCCCTGGGTGGTGCACCCCCCTCCCACTATATAAAGGGGTCCCCCCTTCCCTTGGAAGACACCCATTCCTCTCATTCTTTCGCTCTCATCTGCTGAGGACTTCCCCGTCATATTGGGGAGGACCTCGTAGTGGAGTTCTCCACCTTCACACTACCGTCATGTGATCGGTGATCCGGCATCTACTTCTTCCGCTGCTCGGCTAGATCGGAGCCCGGTTGACGTCCCCTACACCGGACGTGTGACGAACTTCAGAGGCACCACACTTGGGGTGCTGCTCGTCTTCATCAATATACTCCTTCCTGCGTAAGGCGTGCCTCTCTCTACAAAGGTATGAATACTGTATTCCTTCTCCGTTACTTATGTCTACATAGTATAGATCCTGGTATTAGTGTTCGAGTAGATAGAAAATTTTTATTTTCTTCTACGGAACCCTTCACAAACGTCTTGCAAAGCATTGTTATTCATGAATATTTTGTTTGTGCCTTTTCATGTTGCATCATAGTTTCTTTGTCTTATTGCTAGAACTTTGTCTTTCATGTTATGATTGAAGTACTATGATCCCAACTTTGAATGTTTTACAAATACTTTGATCAAGTCTTTGATGGTGCATGTCACAAAAATTATTCTTTCTTTTTTATCACTTACCTACTCGAGGACGAGCAGGAGTTAATCTTGGGGATGTTGATACATTGCAAATGTATCTATAATTTTTGATGTTTCATGCTTAGTTTTATCCACTTTCTTGTGTTGATACACTTTGGAGTACTTTTGAGTACTTTTCAGTGTTGATACACTTTGGAGTATTTTTGATGTATAAAACCAAGCATGGAACATCAAAAATTATAGATACATTTGCAATGTATCAACATCCCCAAGCCTAACTCCTGCTCGTCCTCGAGTAGGTAAGTGATAAAAAGAAAGAATAATTTTTTAGGTGACATGCACCATCAAAGACTTGATCAAAGTATTTGTAAAACATTCAAAGCTGGGATCACAGTACTTCAATCATAACATGAAAGACAAAGTTCTAGCAATAAGACAAAGAAACTATGATGCAACATGAAAAGGCACAAACAAAAGATTCATGAATAACAATGCTTTGCAAGACGTTTGTTTGTTTCACATAAAGAAAACATAGCATAATAGTATTCAGCTTGTCCCTCATAGAGTAGCAAATATAAATGCATAGGACACCTTCAAAGTTCATAAGAGTGACTAGATACAAATAGTTTAAAACAAGCAATATCAAGTTATGCATCAATCAACTAGTCTTGGGACAATGCACATAGAACTAAGAATGGCCACTATGCTCTCAGAGTAGGTGCATAAAGGTAGAAGGTGGAGACTCAATATAATGGTGGAAGAAAGGCCTTTATAAAAGGAAGTAGGGATTCAAGTCTCATAAAGAGCTTCCAAAAATTATGGCACTTATAGCTTTCAGCTCTCATTGCCCCTATCATAAGCATCTTGAAGTGATTAAGGTTAAAGTGAACAAACTATGGTGTACATGCTTAACGAAGTATAAGTTAGAAATCTCATGTCCCTTGTATACGAGGGCCGCTACTCATGCTACTCAAGTTTAGTCATCGGTAAGTTCTTGTCATTGTAAGTACATGTGTATCATAGAGACCCGCCAACGGGGTACCCTTGCCCGATGATACGGAAGAATCCGCATATCAAAATGACAAGGCAAGCAGACAACAAGCATCTCAGCAATTTTCTTATTTACCATGGGAATATGGTGCTTTTTTCTCTCTTTCCTCTTTTCATAATCTCTTTTTTTCTCTTTTCCTATTTTTTCTCAATATAGGAATCTTTTTTATATAAGAAGAATGCTTCATAGACAACTCATTATGGTTACGCTGCAGGTTTCCACCATGTCAGCATGGATTAGACCAGCGGCCCAGGCGTTTCTCTAACACGTATACATAACTCCATGGATACAAGCTCCCCTTTCATTTCACACCGACGACATCCATATACAAAAGAGCATGATATCAACTAGGTACAAGTACCAAGTGCAATGTTGAAAGCGTTCCCCATGAAAGCATGGTTCTACTAATTCCCAACAAATAGTGCAAGCATATACAACATAGACGACACAATGGTTCAAGTTTATTAAGGGCAAGAAAAATAAAGTGTGCCATCAAGTTCGTGAGAGCTTTAATCACTAGTTTTCTCATAACAAGTTTAATTTGGAAGGTAAACAAAAGCATGAATATACTTGGAATAGCATAAGCTAGTAGGTAGGTATGGTGGACTCTTTGGAATAACTTGGTTTAAGGAGTTGGATGCATGAGTGGAACTCATACTTGGTTGTGGAGGCTAGCAAAAGACTAGGAGCGACAAACTAAGAGAGCAATAATGGCCATAATCATGCAGAGCGACAAAACATCATTGATTAAAGCATAAAGTAATACTACAAGTTGAAAACTAAAGGATCATAAAGGCTATGGTGACTTGAGATAGTCATAACATGGTGTGAGCATGCGCCAAGTCAACCCAAATAAAGCATCAAAGGAGAATACCACTATACTATGCTTTAATATTCTAAAATAACGCATGATTCATCCAAGGCACATTAAGAAATCTCAATTGTTTATAACAAGTCATGCTACAGCAAATAATACTAAGCATAAAGCCAAAACAATATCAAGCATGGCATGACAAAGCATAGGCCGCAGTCAAAAACGAGCTCTTTTTACCACATAAGCATGAACTTTCCTACTCTTTTCCAAACCAAACCAAACCAAACTATTTGAAAACCAATGTATGAAAGAGGGGGTCCAACCAATTTATTCAAAAAACTAAGAAAACCAAATCAAACGAAAAACCAAAACGAAAACGAAAAAGAAGACACTCCAAGAACAACACAACTCTGCATGAAACAATAAAAATGAAGCGTTTGGAAGAAACCTGGGATTTTTATTAATGAAGAAGGGGATGTCTTGGGCATACCCAAGCTTTGACGCTTGTACTTCTTGGATATTTCTTGGGGTGACACGCGTGGCATCCCCAAGCTTGAGATTTAGTCCATCCTTCATCTCATTACTCATTCCTTCCATACACCTGAATTTTTTCCTTCATACAAAACTTCACACAATCTTTATTAGCAACATTAGTGCACTCAAGATAAAAGGTCTTAAGGTTCAGTTCTAACACCAAATAAAATTCCATTAGAACACTAGCTACTGTATCACTTCCCTCAAAAGAACTCAAAAAGGAACAAACAAGAAGCAAATGCAGAAAATGGCAGAAATCTGTCAAAACAGACCAGCAGGTAAAGACGAATTTTTTCGAAGACCTTCTGTTGCTCAAATCAAAAAGTGTTGAACTAACTAAAGTTAGATAACAACCTGGGTAATGAGCACAAAAATTCATGCCTTAAAAAGACGTTCAGAGATGTTACATGAATGTTTACGGTGAAGCACAGAAATCTGTTTCAGGACAGCAACTTTCCCAATCATTACTTCTCTCTCATTAGAGGTTACTCTTGGCACAAAAAGCAAATAAAAAGGATAAAGAGCGGTTATTACAGAGGTAATAACTTCCAAGAGTCATCTAAAACTTTTTGGTTATCTCCCAATAAGTACTTTTCTTTAACGCCTTTAAGTTAGGCATAAGAAGCAACAAAGAATCAAGTGTTCTCAAATGAAGAGCCATTAAAACCAAATTTCTTGCCTTTACCTCTCTTACTTTTATTCTTAACCTTTGGGAAAATATGATTGTTTGGTGGAAAAGAAAGGTGCATGGTCCCCTTTCCCACGTCTATTATTGCTCCAAGGAGTTCTAATAGGGACCTTCCAAGTGTAATTTGTCCTTTTCCTACACATTCAATAACAAGATAATCAGTAGAAATCATTTTCCCAAGGATCTTTGTAAACACACCTTTAGCTATTCCAATAGGTGATATGGTAGAATTATTAGCAAGAGATATTTCTTTTCCTCCTTCAGTAAGCCCCCAAGTATTCAAAGATTCATAAATATCTTTGGGCATAAGACAAAATTCAGACATGATATCACAGCGGGCTTGAAAAGTTTCAGTGTTTATCTCAATCTTTACTGTAGGGAGCCACTTTGATGGTTCAGAATTTATGGGAACATAATTGTGATGCTCCCTAAGCGTATTATAGCAATCTTTTAAGCTAGCAGTGCCAGTCTCAAGAGTGTTCAATCTAGCAAATATTCTTGCGAAAGAAATATCAGTTTGGCTAGGCAAGTTGTAAGTGAGGATAAATTTCTTTATAGCATCATCCTCATTACATTGGAGGAAATCTCCTCCCACAACAACATCTAAAGCATATCTATAGCAAAGAGCAATTCCAAGGTAAAACTGCTAAGGAACAAGCTTTGAGTCATTTTAGGCTCAGTTTTTTCATGTAGATCAGAGATTCTAGACCAAGCTTCCTTGAAGCTTTCCTTAATTCCTTGTTTAAAAGTGAAAATCCTTTCCTCGGGTGACATAGTGATTGGAGCAAGGCTAGACATAATGGCAACTTAGGAAAGGAACTAATTTTTTTATGTTTTTTATAAAGAAAGAAAACTAGTAAAACTAAATTTTTTTGTGTTTTTGATAACAAAACAAGCAAACAAAGCAAAAGAAACTAATCAAAACAAAAATAACAAAGTAAAGAGATTGGTTATGAGGGACTCCCCTTATGAAGATGTCCTTGACTCCCCGGCAACAGCGCCAGAAAAATGATTGATGGCTCAGTGTTGATGTAGAGCTCGTTGTGAACCCCAAGAGGAAGGTATGATGAGCACATCAACAAGTTTCACTCAGTTATGAAACCAAGGTTTAATTGAACCAGTAGGAGCAAGGAAACACCGCAAAGGTGTTGCTAGCTGAGCCTTGACAGGGCGCACTACCGCTGCTAGTAGCAACGTAGAGACCTGCACAACACAACCACAGAACATTGTCCCCAACTTGCGATAAGGTTGTCAATCTCACCGTGTTTTGCGGAAAACAAAGGATTAAACATATCGAATGGAAGGAAGTAAAATTTTGCAGAAAGTAAACACAAAACAGTAAACAGTTTGTAGATTGTATGTAAAAGAAAAGGATCGGGATCCATAGTTCACTAGAGGTGGCTCTCCTTAAGATAGATAACATGCTGGGTGAACAAATTACAACAGGGCAATTGACAAACATCGAGAAAGAAAAACATGCATATACTAATCATCTTGACTCCTTTGGAACTTGATTGGGCATTACAACATTATACATAGACCACCATCCAACTGCATCTATGACTAATAATCCTCCTTCAGGTTATCATCCAAACCCCCTCCAGTATTAAGTTGCAAGCAACAGATCATTGCCTGTAAAGTAAACAATACGATTGTTCTATGAACAAAGGATTGTTGTTTTCTCCCTAGTAGCAACAGCACATCTAGTATCTTAGAGATTTCTGTCACTTCCCTAGATTACTAGAGGCATGAACCCACTATCGAGCATAAATACTAACTCTTGGAGGTGCTAGCATCTACTTGGCCAAGATAGCTACTAACAACGGAAAGCATGCAAGATCACAAATAACAAAGACATGATAGAATCAATAATCAATCTGAAATAGCATCTCAATATCCATCGGATCCCCGCAAACACAACATGCAGAATTACAAATAGATGATCTTGATCATGAACGGAGCTCACAAGATCTAGACATGAAAGCACAAAGGAGGAGAACCAGCCATCTAGCTACTACATGGATCCGTAGTCCAAGGATGAATTACTCACGCATCACACCGGAGGCTTGCATGGTGATGAAGAAGGCATCCAGGGTGAATTCCCCTCTCCGGCAGGGTGACGGGAAGAGCTTCAGATCCCTCCCAATCTAGGGATGGAGATGACGGTGGCTACAAACTCTTTCATGGATTTTTGATCAGGTATTTAGGGTTTTTGTCCCGAGGGCATCTTATAGGCGGAAGGAGAGGCCGAGGGAGTGCCTGGGCTGGCCACACCACCCCCTGGCGCGGCCAGGCCTAGCCCGTGCGGCCACGTGGTGTGATGGCCCTCTGGCTCCTATCCGTCTCGTATTCTGGCATCTGATGACTTCCGAAAAAATAGGCACTTTGGCTTTTGTCCCGTCCAATTCCGAGAATATTCATTTTCTGACTTTCCTGGAACCAAAAACAGCAGAAAACAGGCAGTTGGCACTATGGCTCTTGTTAATAGGTTAGTCCAAGAAATCATATGAAAAGTACTCCAAAGTGTGGACAAAACACAAGAAAGTGGATAAAACCAAGCATGGAACATCAAAAATTATAGATACATTTGCAATGTATCAGTACTCTAGTTGTGTATTTGCGGGAAATGGTGGCATAAAGGGAGAATAAGGAAATCTAGGGAATGTATATGTATTTGGGTTTCTTTAGCTAGTTGATAATGGGTTAAATTAAATGATTAGCTGCATTACATTGATTAAAGTTTCACTTTTAGTGTGGCATCAACGGTGCATTTGTGGTAACAGTCTTATGTGAGACTCTAGATCATAGTAAGATTAGCCAGCGGTGGTATCCCTGGTTTACTGAAATGTATGTCAGTGCAGGGATAGCGTTTGGGTTTTATAAGAGGAATACAACTATGCAGGCCGGTCCAATAAGACACCCAGGTATTGCGGCCTGGCTATTTATAAGAGAAATAGAAACCCTAACTTCCTCTCGCCACCTTCCCAAAATAATTTTGGCGCTGCCGCCGGAGCCATCTACCGTCGGAGTTGTCGCCCTGGTCGGGATCCTTAGTGGCCGCCATGTCTATTTCAAGGTCGTCCCGCACGTCGCATAATCGGCACCGTCCGCCCTGCATTCCCTTGGTTCCCTGCTCCGACTACGGCGTCTTCGTCAATAGGCATGTCTCTGGCACCGATGACCACGATGGCTTGGTCTTTTACAAGTGCAAAACTCATGGTGTAAGCATTTTGGTGTGATTTTCATGCAGTCGATGGCGCATGTACCTACAATATGAGCAGTGTTCATACAAAATTAAATGTTTGATATTCAGTGTTCCTAATTTTTGGCGGTGGGAGCTGAAGTACGTAGAGTACTTGTGTGAGAACAGTATTCTGACTGGTGATGCAACAATAGATGCTTATGGATGGGCAGAGGAGAGGAGGGAAACTCTGGAGCTAAGGAAAAAAGAAAGAGCAGCATTAAAGCCTTGGAATGAGGAACTGGTACTGATGAAGTTGGTCTCTACGGTTGATTTTCTTACAGAAGTAGTGCTTCTTCTAAAATGCGTAATAGGGTTGTTAGTTGTCCTTTGTCTGTTGCTTATTCAGCAGAAATGAAAATCCATGTGTGTTGCTGATGTAATGGTATATCCTCTGTGTGTCTCTGTTGTATCTGTGTATTGAATAATTTTTAAAGCAAGTGAACGTACCTCTGTGATGTCTCTATTGTATCTGTTTGCTGATGTAATGGTATATCCTCTGCCTTCGGCACGGTAGACGGCTAAAATCTATGGTTTTAGGGGTGTTTCGCACAAGTACGGACGAATCGGCAGGCCAAGTATTCAAGAAATGTGCTCTCATTTTGCACATTGCTCCATCATTCCCTCACAAACACTCACATCCCTTGTTTTACAAACAACATGTTGCTTGGCCATGCACTTCCCACACTGGCCAGCTTCGGTCTAGGGTAGTAGGGTGTAACGCGTCTACCCGTCGGGATAACGGCGGGACTTTTCAGGAATGGCCTCAAACTTGGCACAATGGCTCACAATGACATACCACACACTTATATCACTTCAATGAGTAGTGATGGCATGCTTGGGCATGCCTTCGGCGCGGTAGACGGCTAAAATCTATGGTTTTAGGGGTGTTTCGCACAAGTACGGACGAATCGTCAGGCCAAGTGTTCAAGGAATGTGCTCTACTTTTGCACATTGTTCCACCATGCCGTCACAAACACTCACATCCCTTGTTTTACAAACAACATGTTGCTTGGCCATGCACTTCCCACACCGGCCAACTTCGGTCTAGGGTAGTAGGGTGTAACGCGTCTACCCGTCGGGATAGCGGTAGGACTATTGAGGAATAGCCTCAAACTTGGCACAATGGCTCACAATGACACACCACACACTTACATCACTTCAATGAGCAGTGATGGCATGCTTGGGCATGCCTTCGGCACGGTAAACGGCTAAAATCTAGGGTTTTATGGGTGTTTTCGTCAGGCCAAGTGTTCAAGGAATGTGCTCTCCTTTTGCACATTGCTCCACCATGCCCTCAAAAACACTCACATCCCTTGTTTTACAAACAACATGTTGATTGGCCGTGTACTTCCCACACTGGCCAGCTTGGGTCTAGGGTAGTAGGGTGTAACGCGTCTACCCGTCGGGATAGCGGCAGGACTATTGAGGAATGGCCTAAAACTTGGCACAATGGCTCACAATGACACACCACACACTTATATCACTTTAATGAGCAGTGATGGCATGCTTGGGCATGCCTTCGGCACGGTAGACGGCTAAAATCTAGGGTTTTAGGGGTGTTTCGCACAAGTACAAACGAATCGTTAGGAGGACCTACCGTTGCAACGATTCTTCTGTCTAGAAGAAACAAACTAGAGGCTGTGAAAAGGAAAGTCAGATAAGTGATTAATAATAGTGTACCTTGAGAATTTACTAGTCCCTGTAGGTTCCCATACCTGTTAAATTCATATTGATTTGTAAAACAGTTTATTGTTTGCATTTTACGACAACCGTCCATATCCTGTTGTGTCGGGTCAACTCAAAACTAAGAAATGGTTTGGTTGTTTAACTTGTTTGTTTCGACCCAAATTAGTTGTTCACGTTGAAAAACTAGTTCGTTTCTTTCAACCAAGCGCCTTTTAATATACACAGCGTGCTGTGCATCTTTTAATATATTTAGCTTGATCTGCATATTTCGGTGAAATCAAACTAAAAGGGCGCGAACAAAGTATAAAAACAACGAGATAGATATAATATAGGAGGGGGTATCCCTTACAACATAGAAAACATACATAGAGGGGCATATATGCCTAAGCAAAAAACATGAAAATAAACACTATAGATGGTAGTGAACCCTAGCACAACAGTGGTTCACTACTTGGACTCTCTCCTCAGTCTTGCTCTTGCTCCCCTCCTCGATCTCATCTCCTCGGCGCTGCCCTAGCCCTCACTCTTCCTCGGCGTTGTACGGGAGAGTGTGCATCCAGTTGACGGTGGGGAAGGTATTGTCGAAGTTCGTGAAGATGTTGAAGGTGGTGAAGAAGATTGACTCGCACCCACACCAGCAGACCTCGTTGAGGAGAAGATATGCATCACACTGGTTGGTGAAGTGCATCGTGAGCCCTACTGCAAGGCCTTTGAGGGCATAGTGATCTTCGAGGCGGAACATGGCCGGAGAGCCGGGTCAGAGGTGGCGATAGCTGGCGCTAAGGAAGGCGTAGGCCAACTCCCTAGGGGACCTCAACCTTGAGTTTGCCCATACTCGGAGGGACCCCTCAACAACGACCCTGGCGGGGTAGGTCATCTCCGGCACGGTGCAAGGCAGACAGAAGGTAGCACCGTTGAACTGCATGGTGGCGACGGGCGATGGATCTTGCTAGGCGGCGGACGGTGGACCTTAGTGAAGAAGAAGGGCTTGGCAGATGGATGGGGTGGAGTGTGGGAGAGGATGTTGTGGAGATATGGCAGTTTAAATAGCCTCGAGTGCCGCTTGAACAAGATCGGTGAGTAACTGCACGACGCGTCGGATACTCTGCGCGTGTATTGGTGCGAACCGACGCGTGGTCGTATCCATCACGCGCGTCGTCTTGGTTTCCATGCTCTCTGAATCGTTGCGTCGCTAATTGATGCACTGATTCAACGAGTCTGAAACGAGCGCAGTCGTTGTGTCGTAAAGTATGAAACGAGCGATGCATGCTACATCGATCGATGTGTCCGCTCAGCTGCGCGCCCATGCATGCATTCATGGTGGGGACAGGGCCTAATCAGGAATCCCACGGCCCAATAGTCCAACGACCGCTCCATTTCAACGTGTATTAATGAGGTGGGTCTTTTCCATGCATGCGCCATGCAGCATCGTAGCCTGTCTAGTGCACATCGCTGCAGCCTCGTAGCCTAGCTACTTGCACCTCTTTTTTTCACTGCAAATTCACACGAGCGTGTCGCTCGGTCGGTCACGCGCCAAACAATTTCACACGGGGCGCAGCTTTCCGTCACATGCCCGCGGAAAAGAGTCAATGCTCCTCGATACCGTGCGCCCACACCTCCTCGATACCGTGCGCCCGCGCCTCCTCAAAACAGTGCGCCTTAAACACGAGGGGAGAACGAAGCAACCATGGCGCGCCCATATATCTGCCCCTCGACATCGCCCTCTCTCACCCGCTCGTATCAATCCATCTAACCACTAGCCGCCGAGCCCCGCCAGCACTCAAGCAACCGCTAGTCGCCGCGTCCTTCCACCACTCAAAGCAAGCGCTCGCTGCCCCCGCCCCCTCCCCCGCCAAGATGCAGTTCAACGGCCCGACGTACTGCCGCCCCACCACCGTGCGGGACACAAAGTGGCCCCACGGCCGGGTCGTGGAGAACCGCCTCTGCATCTGGGCCATCTTGAGGTGGAGGGGACCGCTGGAGCTAGCCCGCTTCTTCCTTGCTGCCGGCTACCGCCACGTCCCTCTCGGCACTCCACCCATGTTCCAGATCGAGCAGCAGTTCGACGGCGTCAACAACAACAACAACTTCTACATCAGCCTCTTCGTCACCTTTGTCAACCACTACGACGCCTACCACCTCCTCGGCCAAGTTTTCTGGCGTGGATGCGAGTTCATCGCGTTCACGACGTATAATATCTTCACCGACATCCACGACATCTTCTCCATCAACAGCGCGGCCCACTCTCTCCCGTACATCATGGCGGAGGATGATGAGGGGTATGACACGTAAGGAGCGGCCAAGGAGGAGCCAGGGAGCGGCCGGGACGAAGGAAGAATAAGACAGTGTCGTGTCGTGTCGTGTCTATTTGTGTCGTGTATGATTGCACTTGCTTTTCTACTATGTAATGGTTGCTAATCGTGTTTTATTAATATATGTGCTTATAGTTCGTGCAAAAACACACTTGCGCATACTACCAAAACGGGTACACAAGTGCATAAAACAAAAGGCTCAAAATGTGATAACAGCTTGTGCATCAAAAGGTTGGAAACAAAACAGAGCATAAAACAAAACTGTCAGTGGGTTTTTTCTTAACACTGACGAACTGAAGAAGCAAAATAGAGCAGCTAATAATAATTTTCCCGATTTCGAGTTGATTTTATTCAAACCAAAGCCATAGACCATAACATCCATGTCAGTGGATTCTAGGATAATAAAGCATCATGATTTTTACTCAAACACTGATTATATTGTCTAACGACCAATGATCAGGAGATAAACAAAACAGAGAGAAATTACAAGGACGTCGCTCTCCTTCCAATTCCATGAAAAAAGTCACACGGGAGCTATTTTCCCGAACAAATATCAGCAGACTATAAATGTACATCACAAATACATATTTTCACATGAACTGTCTAAAAAATAATTTCCATGTATGATACTTGAAAAATGACTATCCTTACTGTTATAGGACATTCCTGCACAAGATGACACACAATATTAGATAATAAAGTCTAATAAAAATGTAGGAAATATATCAAGCTAATTTTCAAACCCGTACTTGGGATGATATATGAATTTTGGGTTCTTTCTGTTATGTCCCTCCTGTTGGCAAGCGCTACACACCCGCTTCTCCCGCTCTTTGTATCCTAGCGGTCGACCGGTTTTGGTCATGGGAGAATGTTTCTCAACTGGAACTTTCTTGTTTTGCTTAGGCGCGCCTATGGTGGACACTTTTTTAGGATCACCAATATCAAACTGGCTTTCTTGACTTGCATCTGCATTTTCATTAACTGAACTACGAGGACCCATATGCTCTGCATTTATCATACCCTTGTCTTCTAGAAATAATTACATCAATGGTACTCTTCAGAAGATCGTACTCTGTTGTGTCATTGCATGTAATATGCATAGCTTCTGAGGCCAACACATTTATATTGCTGTATTTTTTCCGCTCCTCTGGCCCAGACCAACCCCGACCAAACATATCGCTCGTGCGTCTAGCAGGCAACTCAAACCTGGCATTTTTAGTGAAACGCCGCAGAGCATAGTAGTCTGGTATTGCAGTAAATTTTAAGTGATTGAGCACGCGCAGTATGTGCTTGCAAGGGATCCCTTTGCGAATCATCCTTCGGCAGCTGCACCTTATAATTTCTGATGAGTTGGGAGTGTATTTCACGGAAAACTTGCTATCAAGATTATTTTTCCATGCAACGACAAAGGTGTACGAGTTAGATCCTAGCTTTCTTTCTAAAATCTGCATGCCGCCAATCTTCGAAATGTCACCTTGCAAAATATAGAACACAGCTAGAGTGAAGACTGTCACAGCAGCTACCTCTAGTTCTTTGAAATCAGTAACTGGTACCAGAAATGTCTATGAAGCCGTGCAATCATCTCTGGCCTCCTTCTCACGGAGACGTGCGATGGCATTCTCCTAGTGACTAACCATGTCCACCAAGTTCATTTCCCCATCAAGGTGGAGGTGAAGAGACGAGTTTAAACTTTCACTCCTCTAGTTGCTTTTCAAATCTAGCCAGAACCCTTTTGAAAGATACGCGGTGGCCCATAATCTCTTCTTCGTGTACATTCTCTTTATCCAATTTGTAGTTTTGCGTGACGTCCACTTCCTAACAAAAGCGTGCCATTGATGCTCGAATACTTGCTCCGACGTGATGTAATATAGAAGAGTCCTAAACTCGTTCAGTGACTTGTTAGGTAGGTGCATCTCCATATTTTTTTCAACGTGAAAGCTGCAAATACGATGGTATACACCAGTAAGTACTTCATCCAAAGCGGAGATCATCGCGGCATCTGCATCCGTGATTACTGCCTTCCGCTTCTGCTGGCACATTGCTTTCAAGAAAGTCCGGAGCAGCCAGGCATATGTTTCTTCGGTCTCGTTTGATAGGATGGCACATCCAAATACCATTGTTTTACGGTGATTGTTCAAGCCGGCAAAGGGAACAAATGGCATTCTATACTTATTCATATTGTATGTGCTGTCAAACACAACGACGTTGCCGTAGTCCTGGTAGTCCCAACGTGATTGAGAATCCCACCAGAACAAGTGCTGCAGACGGCCATCATGTAGCGTGTAATCATAAAAAAATTCAGGGTCCCTCTTTTTCTCTCCGCCATGATGCCCAAGGTTTTGTTAGCATCACCTTTATAAAGCAGCTTCCTCTTCTCCCTTGAGCACATGTTGTACAAATCCTTCCTTGTAAATCCCACACCGGCAAATGAACCACCAGAGTTGCTAATCATTCATCGCATGATGATATGCTTCCTAACCCCCATGTCACACTGCGATAATATCTCAGCTCTTTGGGAGTCGTTGATCTTCCTATGGGACCAAAGAAAAGGGACTTCATCCGGTCTCGCTAATACATGATTGTGAGTGCCATCGAAACTCTGAACGATCCAAAGACCAATTTTTCAATCAAACTTCACCACCATACGTGCCTTATAGTTGCACTTAGACTCACCTCTGAGCCTATATTTGCGGCCTTCAATTGTCAGTAACTTCTTGTCACGTTTCCCTTGCTTGCAACACACAAAGCGCCTTAGACGAACAAGTCCATCATCAAACCGCCTCACTTGGTGCTTCCTAATACCGAACTCATGATCTTTGGCATATCTGTTGTAGAAAGAATAGGCTGTTGCTTCACTATGAAATGTCATTTCCATTATCTTGTAGTATAGTTCTCTCTTATCATCAGGATACCCAGTGTCATTGCTACATTTATTTGAACTCTCATTCTGATTACATGGTGCCTGCTACAAATTCAAAACCTAGCCATTAGAACTATAGTAGTATGCATTTCGGTTCGTTAATTGCTAAAGAACAGCCTATAAATAATACCTCACCCGTGTCAACAAAGATATCAAAATTTGGTGCATCTTCACAATCATCATAATTACCCATCTCCAAGTCTGATTCACCCAAATAGTCATACTCCATACTAGAGTCATTTGTTACCTAAACAATTTAGCAATATTTACTATACAATTGCATCATACGGTGCATGACATATAAAATTTTACACCACTACACATACCTCAGTATCAACAAACATGTCCCTTTCTTCATGATTGTTAAGGCCATTGTGGAAATCGTCGGCATAGACAATCTAAATATCTCAAGCCATGAGATATCATATATTATTTAATTTAACATTTAAATATCAAAGAAGAAGCTAATGTGTCCTCACATGAAACTCTTCTTCGCTCCATCCGTCTTCGGGATGCGTATTGGCGGAAATGGAATCATCACCGACATGCCCGATTTGATCATCTTTCATACTAGATCTAGAGTCCTTCATCTCGTCTATCAGTGATTGCGCCACATTGTTAGAATCACCAATGCTATGTGTATCTAACAATTACTAGAGACGAAGCATGATCATGGGGAATTACAAGATCGGAAGATAAAGACGATGATTTGGATGAGAAACCCTAGTGACGAAGACGCCGAGCCGCTGGCGCGCCTTCTACCTTCGAGGATCTGCGACGGCGGACGCGAGGATCTGCAGCGGCGGACGCGAGGATCTACGGCGGCAGACGCGGGATAGATCGGCGACGCCAAGGGAAGCAGATCCGCAGGTACGAGCGACCGAGTTTTACCAGGCGGCAGAGAAGAGAAAGCTTCAGTTACGCCGAACAATGATGCATGCATGGACGTAGGAGCTAATCGCGGTGATTAGGTCTAGGTGGACCCCACGTGGGGTCGTGCCGTACGACGTCGTCAGTCCCTGTATACAGATACGAGACTATACTAGGCTTGGATATGGGTTCCGCCTAGGCCAAAAAGAAAACGAAGCCAACAAATCACGCCGGACCAAAATGCCCCTAGCAGTTCGGACTTTCTCCTAAACGGCGGTGCGCACTGAAGCACTCCTCTTCCGGCAAAATAAAATGGGATACACACAGATATTTTTTCCAAAAATAATTAATGCTTTTTGAAAAATTTAAAACGGGCTCCATGGAGCCCGTCCACCAACCTAAATTTCCGTCTTATATTGGTTCTAATAGTATCTTATATTATTGGACGGAGTGAGTACCTTTTTTCTGCCCATAGCACGATTTGTTTGATAAATTTCACCAAGTAATGCGAGACTACTCTCTTGGGCATAGAAACAGTCTCCAGATCTAAACTTTGACCACTAATTTCTGTTATAATCTATATCTCTTATATAGAAACCTTCTACTAGATTTATTTATGAGTCTATCTCTACATGCAGTCTATATAGTTCATCAAACAGCAGTTGATTATTATATGACCGTCACCACTATATATTTGTCGATTACATATACACTAAGCATGTTATTCTTGATTTCTCTCGATTGTTGTTCATCCTACATTCGATTCATTGCTATTTCAAATCCAAACAATTCATTGTTATATGTGAAAAGTATTATTCTGATTTTAAAATTCAAGTCGATGTTGTGCATATGAAAATGATCTCGAGGGATACCAAAGCATTTTCATACATAGAATATGAGATGTTATAAGATGTTTTTTTTTTTTGCCAAAGAATTTTTTTGGTAAGCTATTTAACCTACCAAAACATCATATATTTAGTAACGGGGGCATTACTATGTTTGGTCCCTCAGCTATTGCAAAAGAAAAGGTTTAGTCTATGAACTCAAATACCCAATTTTTTTGGTCCCTTAAATGTCAAAACCTTCTATGTTTGGTTAGTGAATCACTAAAGGGGGTATTGATGATGATAAGCATGTGGTTTCAAACATGCGGTAAATTATTTAGTCAACGTAATTTGAAAAATATATCAGGAAAAAGAGGGGAAATAAGATAAATGAAGATCATAAATTTAAGTAAAATTCTTATATCGTAGTCCCAACGTTTCAAAATATAAGATGTTTTAGTTTTTATGAAGAGAATGTATCTAGATGTCTTTTGGTGTGTACGTTCGGAGTGAATTTACGGACAAAAGGTGTCTAGATACATTCGTATTTCAGAAAAGCTAAAACAATTTATATTTTGAAATGGAGGTAGTAATAAACTTGCCAAAGGTTTTAGGAATTATAAAGTTCATAACAATCAGAAATATTATACCAAACCAATGAATTAAGTGGCTATGGTAAACATGAAATTTATTAAGTTATTGTTGGTCTTATTTCTACTTGATTTCTGAAACAGCCATATTTTCAACATTTTTATGATGTATTCACGATTTATCTAGATTACATTTTTATTTTTATGTTTTTTCTTGTAAATTTTCATTAAGAGAGTTTCTCCAACTTATGGTTTGCAGCCCAAGAGTCAATATTTTCAGAGTTTTCAAAAAGTTAAATTTATTATCTACTTTTCCTTAATATTAGTTCAGTTAAAATATACATTTTTATTTTACTATTTCTCTTCAGATTTTACATTTTCCCTATATGTTCGTCAATTATTATGTAAATAGGTCCTATGCTAATTAGACTTTGACAATAGCTAGTGGACCAGCAATAAATTATTTTCCAAATATATATTTATATGATATCAAAATATTTTAAATAGAAAAGGTAATTCCAAATCAATTTTACTTTAATAAGACATCTATAGTTGGACTTTAGAAAACAAAGCAAAGAAGTTGAGACAAGGTCTAGAGAACACTGAAACGCTTTGCTCTTTTTTTAGACGGAAAGCTCGAAATGAGCCCGACTTTGAATTAAAAAAACCAACAACCAGATAGGAGTTACAGAAAGTTACTACCTCCGTTCCACAATGTAAGCCTTTTTATCAAGCTAAAACAGCTTTCTAAAAAGGCTTATATTATGGAATGGAGGTAGTACAACACAGACGCGCGCAAATTGCCCACCAAAACCCACAACAAAAGACAACCAAAAAAACGTCAAGATGAAGCGCTAGCTTGATCCATGAAGAGGGAGCCTTGTCTTCCGTTGCATTGGAGTAATCATGACCAAGTCCACACCAACATACCACCACCGCACCAAGAGTGCAGCCCCAAGGGGAATTCGACGATGGGCCGGCAGCCTAGCAGAGCTTGAGGAGCCAAAGGAGGGAGGTCTTGCGACGGCGCCTCCAAGAAGGTGAATGACACAAGAACGCGCCATTGTCGTCAGCACAGACCGATGTCATGCAAAGTTTTCACTCAGACCTGAAACCACCACCCCTGGAGCTCGGGCTAGGTCTAGACCAAAAACAAAACATCTTCCCCTGGCATTGGGATAAGCACACCAGTAACGGCTATGGATAGACGCCACCCTAGAAAATCCCCCAAGGCTCTAGAGAAGATGTCAGCTACCGCAGCATAACCGTGTAAATGCAGCCAGGCTGACGTTATGAGTGGGCTGTGACACCAGCGCGAGGTCACAGGGTGATCCATAGGACACTGCCAGAGAGGCTTGCCCGAAGCGAGGCCACCAAGAGGAACATCTTGGGATGGAGGAACATTTTGGGTCAGGGGATCATCATTGGGATGCCTTCAAGAAAGGAATGACACCCGGAGGTGACGCCATCACCGGCACTAGGCAAAGCCGTGCGCAGCTTTCACCGAGATCCATCCCAAACAAAATCCGGTCACCATCGCGAGGAAGCAGAGGACCTAGCAGAAATTATTACCACACCACCAATCCAAGACGCACTATGATCTAGCCCCAACTAAATTCATGCGCAGGTTGAACACAAAAGCTGGCTAGCCATGCCCGACCAGACCCGAAAGCAAACGCCACCAATGACGCTAGTCCGGCGACACCACGATGGCTGCAACAGAACCAGCACGACAACACCTGCACGAATGGACCCCGAGGGTCAGAGGGAGAACATGTTGCCTACCCTAGGAAGCATGCGCCGACATAGGGACCGGATCTGGCCGGCTCCACCTAGCTCCCAGGCAACCCCGATGAGGCACATCACCGCGACCATGACGGAACCGTGCCGGGCCCAGGGATGGCTGAACCCAGGCAGTCTGAAACAACCACCGGTAGCTAGGCTGCACCGTGCACGCCGTCGAGACCGCCGCCCACACGGACCCCAACAACCGGAGGTGCGCTAGCCCGAGACGGTGCCGACGAGCCTCCCCACCGCAAGGATGGGTCCCGCCCCGTCGGGCGCTCGAAGCATGCGGGGAAGGGAAAACCGCCGCCGCTAGCACTGCCCGGACTTTGCCCGGCCGCTCTCGCTGGCGGTGGGGGAAGGAGAAGGGGGCGGGGGAGGTGGAGGCTCCCCGGTCGCCCGCCAGGAGGCGATGGTAGCGAGTTTCGCGTCGTCGACAAAGGAGGTGGAGGCGCCCCAGCTGCCCTTGGGGCAGCCTCGCTGGAGGGACCACGGGGAAATTGACGGGTGCCCAGGAAACGCTTTGGTCTTTTTTTACCGGTCGCCCGCTCTTTGCTCTCCGACTTTGTATATAAAATCAGACATCTCAAATTCAGATGATCAAATAGATTGATGTCAAACTATTGAAATCTTGATAGACCTCACCTGTTAAGTAGCAATTTTCATTATTTCGCCAGAAAAATATTTCATTTTGAGTACCAACACATAAACCTGGTTGCTCCATGAAGCATGCTCATTTTGAGTACCAACACATAATCCTGGTCCAGTAGAGCTCTCTCATTTATCTTTATGCTTGTTGTTTCTGGCTGGAAAAGCTATCAGCTGCGCATGGAAGATCCGGTGGAATGTACCATCTCATACAATGAGAAGGTTTGAGTTTGTGGCTCTCCAAGGGCTAACATACGTTATTCTTTTGCTCCATGTGGAACGCCCCGGTGAGTTTAACAGCAACAACTCAGTTCAAAGGGCAGCTAGATAACCAAGAACAAAATCTATTCATATATATATATATATGACATCCAATGCGTTGACGTTTCGCTGCTGCTCCGCGCCCTAAAACACTTTTACGTTGTTATGCGATAGCATCAGCCACATATGCTGAAGATCAAGAAAGCGACATCAAGGACCAGTATTCCTCCTAGAGAACATTCGAAAGGGGGAAACGATGGAGAGACCACCGGCAAAGAAAGGCAGCTCCTCCGGACCTCGGAGCATATGCCATTGAAGATCCATATCCCGCGGTATATAAACGAGGCCGGGACGCAGAACGTGTTCATGGACGAGCATAAGAACTTCAGAAGAAAGGTTGGGGGATTAATGTGAGGGGCCAGTTCATCAGAGAGAGAAAAAATCTTTTGTTGGAATTAGAAATGTTAGAAAATCTAGAAGAAGATGTTTTGTTATCTGGTGAGCAATTTAAAAGGAAAACCTATATTCAACTTAGATTGCTGCAGTTGTATGAAGAAGAAGATAAATTCTGGTCTAGTAGATCTAGTGCTAAATGGTTGTTGCAGGGGGATAATAATACAGCTTATTTCCATCGAATTGCTAATGGTAGGAAAAGGAAAAATATGATGTTTTCTCTAAAGTGTGATGATGTGGTTATCCAGGGGACCTCTGATCTTCTTTTGCATGCTACTGATTTTTATAAAGTGTTGTTTGGTAAGGGAGAAGGTGATTTGTTGGGGTTAGATCCTGGTGTTTGGTCTGATAATGAAAAGTTGAATAATGAGGATAATATTGCTTTAGACAGACCTTTCTCAGAAGATGAGGTTAAATGTGCTTTAGATTCTATAGTGAAAAATAAAGCTCCTGGCCCTGATGGAATTCCTGTTGAATTTTATCAATCTTGCTGGTTGGTTATTAAATCTGGTATTATGTCCATGTTTAGGGATTTGCACTATGGTAATTTGGATTTGTTTAGGATTAATTTTGGGATGATTATCCTTCTCCAGAAATCTCCTGATGCTGACATTATTTCTAAATACAGACCTATTTGTTTGTTACAAGTTCTGTACAAATTAATCACTAAAGTTCTTACTGTTCGGGTTGAACCTTTTATGGACAAGCTAATTTCTAGTTGCCAAACTGCTTTTATTAAAGGCAGAAACATTATGGATGGGGTTATGTCTTTGCATGAAATTTTACATGAATCTCGTAGAAAAAATTGCCGGGGGGTGGTATTGAAGATTGATTTTGAAAAAGCCTATGACAAAGTAGACTGGGGGTATTTGCTTAAATGTGTTTCACAGAAAGGTTTTAGTAATCTCTGGGGGTATTTGTTCAGTAAAGTGTTGAAAAATAGTAATCTCTGTGTTAAAATCAATGATAAGAGGGGGGCTGATTTTGGTAGCCATAGAGGGGTGAGGCAAGGTGATCCTTTTTCCCCTTTCTTGTTTAACTTAGTTGTAGAAGGTTTGGCTAAAATGATCTTTCAGGCACAATGTGCTAGGCTGGTGGTTGGACTTGTACCTCATCTGATTGATACCATCTTGCTTATTCAGATGATACCATCTTGCTTATTCAGGATGATGTAGACCATTTGAGGCATGTAAAACTAATCCTGTACATGTTTGAAGCTATGTCTGGCTTAAAGATCAATTTTAACAAAAGTGAAATCATGTTGGTAATGGAGGATAGTGAGAAAGGATTGAGGTATGCGGAAATGTTTGGCTGTCAGCTTGGTAGTTGGCCCATCAAGTACCTAGGTGTCCCTGTTTGTGGCACTAGGCTTCATGTGGCGGATCTGCAACCTTTGGCAGATAAACCTAGGAAAAAATTGGAAGGATGGGTAGGTAGTACATCCTCGATTGGGGGCAGGCTTACTCTTATTCAATCTTCTTTGAGCAGTCTACTCATTTACCATTTGTCCATGTATCTCATGGCTGACACTAACCTGGGGGAATATACCAAAATCATCAGGAAATTCTTTTGGGAAGGGGTGAGTGAAAAAAATAAGTATTATATGGTTAAATGGTCCTTGATATGTAGACCAAACAAGAAAGGTGGGTTAGGTGTTAAGAATTTAAAGCTGTTCAATATCTGTCTTATGTGTAAGTGGTGGTGGAAGCTGGAGGTTGGAAATGGTTTGTGGCAAAGGATTGTCAAATCGAAATATGGGATTTTTCATGGTATCTGGCGAATCAGAGCTAAACAAAATGACTCTGCTGCTTGGAAGGACCTACTTAAAATCAAACAGATCTATTTGTCTGGGAGAAAATGGAAGTGTGTGGTGGAAGGGAAACTGACTTCTGGCATGATCAGTGGGTTGGAGATTTTTCCCTTTGTGAAAAATTTCCTGAACTTTTTGATGTTTGTAATCAACAATTTGGCACAGTCAGAGAGATGTATGATCTGGGTTGGTTTTTTACTTTTAGAAGATGGTTATCTCCCAGGTTGCAGGCCCATTGGCAGGAGATTAGGTGCACACTGTCCTATTTAAAGTTAAATGATGAAATGGATAAACCTAAATGGAAGTATACCAAATATGGGGTTTTCTCTGTTAAGTCGTTATACAATAAAATCTCTGATGTTGGTCCTGATAGATCTTTTAGGCAGTTATGGAAAGCTAAGTTGCCTCTAAAAATTAAAATCTGGCTATGGCTTATCTGGCATAATGCAATTGCTACAAAGGATAATATGAAGAGGAGAAAGTGGGTTGGCAGTTATGTGTGTCATTTTTGTCCTGCGGATGAATCGATCAATCATCTGTTTTTCAGATGCCCTGTTGCGGTTTATAAGTGGAGTTGTGTTGCTAGGATGATAGGGGCGCGCTCTAGACCAACTTGTTTCACTCAATATTTCTGGTGGATTGTGGAATTTCTTCCCTTTGGATCTAATTTTCACATAATTTGTATTGCTGCTCTTTGTTGGGCAATTTGGAAAACTAGGAATCGCGCGTGTTTCGAGGGGAAGCTCCCGTCCTCCCCTTTGGGTTTGATTTGTTACATGTGTGTGTTTTTGCGTTATTGGGCAGGTTTACAGTCTGAACAAGACAGTGGGATTCTGATGGAGGGCGCTGATAGGTTGCAGAGCATGGCTACTCAGGTTCATGACATGGCACGACGGGCTACTACGCTACGGATCGGGAAAGGGGGCGAAGTGGCTGATGATGATCCTGCGAACTGAGCTGCAGGAACTATCCTTTCGGGGGACCCGGGTTGTTTGATACTGATGTAGGAAAACTGCAGTTTACATGAGGCTGTTGGTTTGGCCTTTTTTGAGTTTGTAGCTATGTGGTCTTAAAAACTTCCAGGTGCCTGAGGATTGATCTGGTTTGTGGCGGTCGTCTGATCTCTCTTGAGCTGGATTGATTAGGCTTTCACTAGTCAGTTTCCTGTTTCTGTTTTTGTCTTGTTTGTGTTGGATGCTTGGAAAAAACTTGTTCTGTTGTCTTTTGATAATGGAACCCGGCTCGTGGAGTCGTATGGAAAAAAAAAAACTTCAGAACGACGAGCCAAATTTTGTCCATGCGTGCGCCGTGTATGAAAGGAGCATGGTAGCGTGTGAATTCCAGGGCGCTTCTCCTTTGGCACGGTAGCATGTATGTATGAAAGGAGCTACCCAGCCGTGCGTGCCAAAGGAGAATTGCCCTGCGATTCACCTCAGTTGCTCTAGTGCAAGCTTCATGAACATCCTTGAACCATCACACAAGGGGATTCCTCCAATGCAGGTACGTACGGGTGTTCCTGAGACTAGGCATGCTTGCATTTATCTGCATGGTATTCCTGATTACTAATGTACTTTCCATAGACCATACGGCCTCGCAACTGCACATCTTGCAGCTTAACACGTGTTATTGTTGGTGCTCAAATATCTTCATGGCCAAGAGTTGATGGACTTGATTTTTGATAATAAATGGAACTGTATTCACTCAATCACGCAACCAAGATGATACCAACTCAAAGAGTTCTAGTTAATACCCTGTATCTGCATCATAAGATGCACACAACTCAACATAGTATAGAAACAAAACAAAAAGGAGGACTACACCCTGGTCCCTATATACAAGGTAAACACCTCCTTGGTTGCTCGCTCCAGCTGGATATACTCAAACATAATAACTCTTTGTGTTCTCGTCACTGTAAAATGGACTATGTATGGAGCTGGTGTTGTGAATATCCTGCATTATAGAAGAATTTTTCTTTTTATCGGAACCCACAAAATTTCTGCATAATTTTATAGACCTGCGCAGAAACTCCTATTAAGACGTGGGTCTTGAATTTCTTGTGTATGCCCCATAACCACTGATTAAACATATTTGGCACAACACAATGTAGATACAAATTATAAACCATTTGGACAATGTACTAAAAGAAAGGTTATGGTGCAAGTAACTTGTTATGAGATGGTAACATTTAATATGCTCCTAGCCATTTATCTATTGAACCTACTTTTGTGTACGAACCCGCTATCAGGATAATTAAGGGGAATATCTACTCCAAAAAAGTTGTATGCATTGAGTAATGTCACACCTACTTGTGTAACATATCATGCATTTTCTCTCTTTACATGTGATCGAGATATGAGGGACAATGCAATTAGTGGAACACGTAGTGAAGCTAGCTAACAAATCCACATTTTTATTTCTTGTGCAGGATTTTACATCCCTTTCAACAAGGTTTCACATCTTCGAGAGAAGAGAAATTTAAAAATTTGACAATACGTAAGGGATGGACAACACGCAGAAAAGTATTCAACCAATTTTCTTTCTCATACTTCAAAGATAGAGTTTATCTTCAGACAAACAATTTGTGAAATACTAGCATGTAGCATTATTTCTTTCTTTCATATTGCACATATACTCTTTCATATTTCGTCTATCTCCCTCCTCCTTGTATCAACATTGTAGTCGATAAAGGCAATAAAGTAGGTTATGGAAGTGATTCATCAACCTTGCCATCCTTCATCTCTACCACCATTGTAATTGTTCAACGGTTACAGAAGAATTGTATGCTTGCTAACTTCGTCTGAGATTCTAAAATTCAGTTTCTGATTTGTTAATTCATCTACCTTCCAAAGTTCCTTGCCATATCATGATTGTACAAAATAACTAATATTTAGTATCCACTCTGAGTAAATTGTTTGTTCTGAGTAAACCTGCATATCTAATTAAGTACCACATCACAAAAAATATCTATATACATACATCAGAGATATCAAAGATTCCTCGTGGAGAGTGATGGCAAAGGTATGCACTGAAGCTAGGGAAAATGGTTACCTAGTATTTCCATGTCATGTGTTGTATTTTGGAATCCTTTTCTCCCATGTTTGTTTGTAAAAAGTTCCATCTTTTAAACTTGTTTTAATTACAGTAGAGTAATTAAGAGGAACACAAAAAAGACATCATGCACATGCCGAATGCATCGCACAAGGAGATTCCTGCAATGCCGGTACGTACGGGTGTTCCTGAGACTAGGCATGCTTGGTTTTATCTGCTTGGTGTTCCTGATTACTGGTGTACTTTCCAAAGACCTTAGGGCCTCGCCACTGCATCTTGCAGCTTAACACGTGTTATTGTTGCTGTTGAAATATCTTCATGGCCAAGAGCCGATGGACTTGATTTTTGATAATTGGAACTGTATTGCCTCAATCATGGCACCGAGATGATAGCAAATCAAAGAGTTCTAGCTAATACCCTGTATCTGCATCATAAGATGCACACAACTCAAAATAGTAGAAACAAAACAAAAAGGAGGACTACACCATGGTCCATATATACGAGGTAAACACCTCCTTTGTTGCTCGCTCCAGCTGGATATACTCAACCATTATAACTCTTTGTGTTCTCGTCACTGTAAAATGGACTACGTATGGAGCCGGTGTTGTGAATAACCTGCATTATACAAGAATTTTTCTTTTTATCAGAACCCACACAATTTCTGCATAACTATAAAGACCAGTGCAGCGCAGAAACTCCTACTAAGATGTGGGTCTTGAATTTCTTGTGTATGCCCCATAACCACTGATTAAACATATTTGGCACATCACAGTGTAGATATAAATTATAAACCATTTGGACAATGTACCTTACTTCCCTAGCACACTTAAACTCAAAAAAGGTTATGGTGCAAGTAACTTGTTATGAGATGGTGAGATTTCATATGGTCCTAGCCATTTATATACCTATCTATTGAAGCTACTTTTGTGTACAAACCCGCTATCAGGACAATTAAGAGGAATATCTACTCCAAAAAAGTTGTATGCATTGAGTAATGTCACACCTACTTGTGTAACATATCATGCATTTTCTCTCTTTACATGTGCTCGAGATATGAGCACTAGTAGAAAATGGGCCTTTGGTTCGGGGCACTAGTCCCGGCCGTGGCTGGGGCCGGGACTAATGGTCCGAACCAGACGGCCCGAGAAGGCCGAGGTACTTTGTTCCGGTCCGTAAGGAACCATTAGTCCCGATTTGAGATACAAACCGGGACAAATGGGTCTGGGCACGCGCGCGTGCTCCTGGCAGAACCTTTATTCCCGGTTTGTATCTCAAACCGGGACTAATGGCCGGGCCCTATATATATGCACCCAGCTCTCCACTCTCCTGTTTTTTTCCTTTGTGTGAGGTGGGTATAACTTTGTGCTAATTTTTTTCTTCATATGCACGAGAGGTGTTCGGTAAAATGCCTGTTAGAGCGATGCCACTTGAGTTCACACAAGACAAAATATGATATGAGGTGCCAGAGCGACACTTAAGGTTTCTCCTCTTTGTTTTGAAGTGTCCTAAAAGGTTAGCAACTATTTTCTCGTTTTGACCACGCGGTACTAATTTAAGCATCGTGATTGCATTTGATATATATGCATGGTTGTATGATGTAGATGAGCCACCCATGGATGTACGGTGACCGACGCTCTGACGCTTACAGAGAAGGCGTGCGTTCTTTTCGCCTTGTGGCCGAGGCGAACAAGCGGTGGGATGGTTTTATGTGTTGTCCATGTGTTGAATATCGGAATGAGCAGGCTCACACTTCCTCAAGAGTCATTCAGCGCCACCTGCTTCGGTCCGGTTTCATGTCCGGCTATAATGTTTGGACCAAGCACGGAGATAGAGGGGTTATGATGAAAGATGGCGATGAAGAAGAGAACGATGATGACAACTACTGATCTATGTTCCCTGAATACAATGATACCGCAGTTGAAGATAATAAAGAAGAAGGGGGTGAAGAACGGGAACCAGATGAGACCGTTGATGATTTTGGTCGAGTCATTAGTGATGCAAGGCGAGACTGCGACACAGAAAAGGAGAGGTTGCAGTTCGAGCAGATGTTACAGGACCACAACACATTGTTGTATCCAACTTGTGAAGATGGCCAGAAAAAGCTGGGTAGCACACTGGAATTGTTGAAGTGGAAGGCAGAGACCGGTATAACTGACTCGGGATTTGAAAAGTTGCTGGTAATAATGAAGAAGCTGCTTCCAAGAAATAACCAATTGCCCTCCAGTACGTACGAAGCAAAGAAACTTGTCTGCCCTCTAGGATTAGACGTGCAGAAGATACATGCATGCCCTAATGACTGCATCCTCTACCGCGGTGAGAAGTACGAGAATATGGATAAATGTCCGGTATGCACTGCATTGTGGTATAAGATCAGAAAAGATGACCCTGGTGATGTTGAGGGCGAGCCACCCAGGAAGAGGGTTCCTGCCAAGGTGATGTGGTATGCTCCTATAATACCACGGTTGAAACGTTTGTTCAGAAATAAAGAGCATGCCAAGTTGTTGCGATGGCACATGGAAGACCGTAAGAAAGACGGAATGTTGAGGCACCCTGCTGATGGTCGGCAGTGGAGTAAAATCGAGAGAGACTTCCCTAACTTTTCTGGTGATGCAAGGAACTTATGGTTTGGTCTAAGTACCGATGGCATGAATCCTTTTGGGGAGCAGAACTGCAGTCACAACACCTGGCCCGTGACTCTATGTATCTACAACCTTCCTCCTTGGTTGTGCATGAAGCGGAAGTCCATTATGATGCCAGTGCTCATCCAAGGCCCGAAGCAACCCGGCAACGACATTGATGTGTACCTAAGGCCATTAGTTGATAAACTTCTACAGTTGTGGGCCAAACCAGGTGTACGTGTGTGGGATGAGCACAAACAGTAGGAATTTGACCTACACGCGTTGCTGTTCGTAACCATCAATGATTGGCCTGCTCTTAGTAACATTTCAAGACAGACGAACAAAGGATACAATGCATGCACGCACTGTTTAGATGAGACTGAAAGTATATATCTGGATAAATGTAGAAAGAATGTGTACCCGTACAATCGTCGTTTTCTTCCGCCCAGTCATCCCTTAAAGAAGAAAGGCAAGCATTTCAATGGCAAGGCAGAAACCCGGACGAAGCCTGTCCCCCGTAGTGGTGCTGATGTATTTGGTATGGTCAAGGATTTGGATGTAATCTTTAGAAAGGGTCCTGGAGGACAACCTGTTCCGAAAGACCCCATTACCAGACGCGCACCCATGTGGAAGAAGAAATCTATATTTTGGGAGCTACCCTATTGGAAAGTGCATGAGGTCCGCTCTGCAATCGACGTGATGCACCTGACGAAGAATCTTTGCGTGAATATTCTAGGCTTCCTGGGCTTGTATAGGAAGTCAAAAGATACCCCGGCAGCATGGGAGGACCAGCAATATCATAAAGGACGAGACGGGAAGCATCGAGGACAGTTTCAAGGGCTTGCCAGCTACGCTCTTACCAAAGAAGAGAAGGAAATCTTTTTTGAAGTCCTTTTCAGTATCAAGGTCCCGTCTGGCTTCTCGTCGAATATAAAGGGAATAGTAAATATGAAAGAGAAAAAAAAGTTAAAACCTAAAGTCTCATGACTTCCATGTGCTTATGGCGCAATTGCTTCCGGTTGCATTGAGGGGAATTCTACCATAAAATGTTCGACTAGCCATTGTGAAGGTATGTGCATTCCTCAATGCAATTTCTCAGAAGGTAATCGATCGAGAAAGTCTATCAGGGTTACAGATTGATGTGGTCCAATGTCTGGTTAGCTTCGAGTTGTTGTTCCCGCCATCCTTCTTCAATATTATGACGCACATCCTAGTTCACCTAGTCGAAGAGATTAGAATTCTCGGTCCTGTGTTTCTACACAATATGTTCCCCTTCGAGAGGTTCATGGGAGTCTTAAAGAAATATGTTCATAACCGTGCTAGGCCAGAAGGAAGCATCTCCAAGGGCTATGGAACAGAGGAGGTCATTGAGTTTTGTGTTGACTTTCTTCCTGACCTTAAGCCGATTGGTGTTCCTGAATCTCGGTATGAGGGGAGGATGACTGGAAAAGGCACACTAGGAAGGAAATCAATGGTATGTAGGGACGGGCATTCTTTCACTCAAGCACACTACACGGTTCTACACAATTCCACCGTGGTGGCTCCATATATCGAGAAACATAAGAATATTCTACACTCCGAAAACCCGAGGAAGCCTGAAACCTTGATTAAAGGGGAACACGAGAAGAATTTTGACAATTGGTTGCAGACACATCTCATGAATAACACCACTGTTGGAGATGAGTTGTACTCGTTGGCCAGGTTACCATCTTCGACTATATGTACTTTCCAAGGGTACGAGATAAATGAGAATACATTTTACACGATCGCCCAAGATAAAAAGAGCACCAACCAAAACAGTGGTGTCCGCTTTGATGCAACAGATGATAATGGGCAGAAGGACACATATTATGGGTACATAGAGGAGATATGGGAACTTAACTATGGACCTACTTTTAAGGTCCCTTTGTTTCGGTGCAAATGGGTCAAGCTGACAGGAGGCGGGGTACATGTAGACCAAAAGTACGGCATGACAACAGTGGATCTCAACAATGTTGCGTACATGGATGAACCATTCGTCCTAGCCAACAATGTGGCTCAGGTTTTCTATGTGAAGGACATGTCTAACAAACCGAGAAAAAGGAAAGATAAGCAAAAGAGTACAGAATACGATGAGCCAAAGTGCCACATAGTTCTTTCAGGGAAAAGAAACATCGTGGGAGTGGATGACAAGACAGACATGTCAGAAGATTACAATAAGTTTCATGAAATTCCGCCCTTCAAAGTGAAAACTGACCCAAGCATCCTGTTAAATGATGAAGATTCTCCATGGCTACGGTGCAGAAGAAAACCACAACACTAGATGTTGGTGATGTGTAATAATGTATTAAACCTTTTATTTGAGCCATAAATCTATGTAATGTATTAAACCTTTTATTTGAGACATAAAGGTCCCCTTTCATGTAATACATCTTGCTCAATCAAACTAGACGTTGATGACCGGGTTCTGAGCCGCGGGAAGTGATCACCCAAAGAGAAGGAACCATCACAAGAGAAGGAACCCACAAACACTAAGGATACATAGCACAACTAAAAATTAAGATACATAGCACAACTAAAAATTAAGAAACATGCCTAATGTTGGAGTGATTCAGTCATGCTCCTGCCTAGCCCTGTAATACGCACCACTGTAATAGTTGTAGTCGCCGGCGCCGTCGTCGCTGTCGTCGTCGGGGTCGCCGTAGTCGAACCTTGAAGGTTGGGAACGCGTGGGCTAGATTTGAGTGTACCGCGGGCGGGGGTTATTGTCGGTCGTGTTGTAGGCCATGACACTCTGGAGAGTCCGGCCACGCCACCACAGCCAACGGCCGGCCTCGTTGAAGTTCGAAGGAGGTGGGCCGTCCTCGTCGTGTCTGGCGAGCGCCCTCTCACGCCGATTGATGAAGAAGGCTTCCCAAGTCGGGAAATAGTCGGGATGCCAGTTGGGATTTCTCCGCTGCTCTGGCGTGAGCTCGAGGTAGTAGTGGTTCGTGATGGCCATCCGGCGCTCCACACCTAGAGGGATAGGAGGGACCGGCACGCCTCCGGCGCTCAGCATCCAGCCGGTGGGGACGCGGTAGCCCGGTGGGCAGGGGTAGTTCGAGGCACAAAGCGCCTCCGCCTCCCGGGTGGTTAGAGATACGATGGAAGCCATGGGAAGAGAATTAGGAGTCGAGATTTGATATGTAAATGGAGGCCAAGCGTACATATATATATTGAAAAAATGACGGGAAGACAGAGGTGGGAACCGGTGGAAAGCGCGGGAACGCAGTGGCGCGGGAAACTTTCATCCCGGGTGGGGGCTCAAATCGGGACAAAAGATGGGGGGCCTTATCTAGGGGAGGCTTATCTGGGAGGACCTTATCTGGGGGGTGGCTAACCTTTAGTACCGGCTGGTGGGTGCAACCGGGACTAAAGGTGGTTTTTGTGTCATCTAACAAAACTATCGGTGGGATAAGGACGCGTGGGTGGACGCATTGCTCGATGAGATAAAGTATGTAGTGCACGACGCCCTGTCGGAGGAAGAAGACAAAGTAGAAGCGGCGCCGTGCCTATAAAAGGAGCATCGATATGCCATGGCAAGCAACTCAACAAGCCAACATGGATGGAGAGTTTCATCCCCATGGATGGAGGAAAGGGTTGGGAAATCTCCCGTGGCGGAACTTCTCGAAGATGCCCTTGGTGCACATGCCCTATGGCATCTTCGGAAGTTCCACCTCAGAAAATATTTTCCTGCTAGCCCGTGAAAGACTCCCCATGGATGGAGAGTTTCATCCCCATGGATGGAGGAAAGGGTTGGGAAATCTCACGTGGCGGAACTTCTCGAAGATGCCCTTGGTGCACACGCCCTATGGCATCTTCGGAAGTTCCGCCTCGGAAAATATTTTCCTGCTAGCCCGTGAAAGACTCCCCATGGATGGAGAGTTTCATCCCCATGGATGGAGGAAAGGGTTGAGAAATCTCCCGTGGCGGAACTTTCGAAGATGCCCTTGGTGCACACACCCAATGGCATCTTCGAAAGTTCCGCCTCGGAAAATATTTTCCTGCTAGCCCTACATATATAGTGAGAAATGGCGGGAAGTCAGAGAAGGGAAGCGGTGGAAAAGGCGGGAAGAAAAAGGGCGAGAAAAAATAAGGCGGGAAGAAATAAGGCGGGAAGAAACAGACCTTTAGTACCGGTTTCGCGCGAATTTTTTATCAACCGGGACTAAAGGTGCTACCCTCGTACGGAGAAAGCTCTAGGGGTAGACGATCCGGAGCCCCCGGTCTAGGGTTTCGCCGGAGGAAGACCACCGGAGCGTCGGAATCACATAAAAATGGCAAAATGGTTAATAGTTTGACTAGTTAGAATAATTATTTTATAAAACAGAAAATTGATTTGAATCGCTTATTCAAATTCAAACACTTTTTATGTTAAAAATTTAGTGAGATTCAAAAATATGCAAAATATAATAGTTAATGCATTTTAAAATTGAAAATGGCAAAATGGTTATTAGTTTCACTAGTTAGAATAATTATTTTATAAAACAGAAAATAGATTTGGATTACTTATTCAAATTCAAGAACTTTTCATGTTGAAATTTTTCTCAAATTCATAAGTATGCAAAAACTGTAAAATTCAAATGTTTAAAAAATATGTTAATTGAATTTTTTTTAAACAGGCGCGCCCCTGGGGTGAAAATTTTGAAAAAAGGACCTTTAGTCCTGGTCCATGCTACACACCGGGACTAAAGGTGTGGCATTAGCGCGCGCGCGTTGGGCGGTGCCGAAAACCCTTTAGTCCCGGTGGGTGGCACGCACCAGGACTAAAGGTGGGACCTTTAGTCCCGGTCCGTGTAACGGACCGGGACTAAAGGGTCTTTAGTCCCGGTGCGTTACACGGACCGGGACTAAAGGTCCTTCCCCTTATATCGCGCGCCCCTTCACTCCCCCACCATCTCCACTCACTACAGGGGAAATCGCGCGCGAGGATGACGAAGCAACGCCGGCAGGCTGCCCGTCCGCGCCGCCGTCGTCTCACCGACGAACGCCACTGCACCACCGCCGCACCACCGCCTCTCCAGCCGCCGTGCGCCTGCATCCCTATCGGCCAGGTAATTCCACGTGGTGGCAGTAGATGGCGGCCGCGCGCGCAGCAGGGGAGGCCGGCGGCTGGCTGGCGACCGTGTGTGCAGTGGGTGGAGGCCGGTGGCCGCGCGCGCAGCAGGGGAGGCCGGCGGCTGCCTGGCGACCGCGCGCACAACGGGTGGAGGCCGGCGGCTGCCTGGCGAGCGGCGCAGGCGCGAGCCAGCCAGGGGGAGGCGAGCCGGCCGGCGGCTCCTCTTTTTTATTTTATTTTGTAGAATTGTAATATTATTTTTGTAGTGTAATAGCTAGTATATATAGTGTAATATTATTATAGTATATAGTAGTGTAATATTAGTAGTGTAATATTATAGTATATATTATAGTATATGGTAGTGTAATATATTAGTAGTGTAATATTATTATAGTATATAGTATATAGTAGTGTAATATATTAGTAGTGTAATATATTAGTAGTGTAATACTAGTAGTGTAATATTATTATAGTATATAGTATATAGTATTATATAGTAGTATATTGCATATATTGATGAATATTATATATATAGTAGTATATTGCATATATAGTAGTGCTCGCGGGCCGCCCGGAGATAGGGTTAGGGTGATGGTGCTCGCGGGCTCCCGGACTTAGGGTTAGGGTGGTGGTGCTCGCGGGCCGCCCGGACTTACGATTAGGGTTAGGGCATCACTAGAATTTTGCTATTGTTTAGTATTATTGTAGCAAATTGCGTGTTCATATTATTGTTTAGTATTATTTTATGCAGCAATATTGAATGAAAAATGTTATTGTGTACATTTTGTAGAAAACTATGGATCCAATCCAGAGAGACCTAGCACAGGAAGAAATTCTCGAGGATATGATCAGTGACACCCCCATGTTAATCCACCCGAATCTCCGTCGATTTATCTGAACCCCTCCGGTGTGGGAGAGGAGGTAGACCAAAATGATGAAGGAGAAGCCGACGGCTTCGGTGGACCCTTAACGAAGTCCGGCGAGGTCTATATATGAAGTCTGGTGATCAGTAGATGCATTAACTGAGTTGTATATATATAAATTGACGAATGTTTCTTCTCTTAGGCCTCCACATCGAGCAAAAAATATTCCAAACGAGGCCCGGCCAAAAATTGGGACGCATCTACGCGTTATACAATTACGGTGGTATCACCACGGGGTGAACCGTTGGAACCCGAAAAGGCTAAAACTGTATTTAAACAACAATGCGGAATTATGGTTAGGGATCGCATCCCGATCACCGTTCGAGAGTGGAATAAGACCAAAGGGGCGAAAGAGGGTGAGTATGTCGCCGACAGGTGCAAAGAGGGTCTTTGGAATGACCTCATGACACATTTCACCCTGCCAGAATGTGAGGATGATGCCGACACAGCTGCATTGAGGAAGAAAGTCAAGCAGTGGACTCTTACGAAGATGACCAAACTATTCAAGAACTAGAAGAAACCATTATGGCAAAAGTATCAGAAGACGAAGACTCCTCCTATATTTGAATGCTATATAACGAAGCAGCAGGCTAACTGGGATGCATTTGTGAAGTACAAGGAGTCAGAACCTGCTATGAAAATGTCGAAAAAAAACAAGAAAAATGCCGCGATCGTACTGACGAATGTCGCCCCTCCCAAGAGTACCTCATAAGAATCTTCCCATCAGACCTTATGATCGTACTGACGAGGAAACCGACATGATCGTAAAGTCCGAATGTGTTGCGCAACTTTAAAAGAAGAAACCCGAACCCGCCCCGGTATACACCGAGAAGCAAAAAGCGTATGCACTTTCTTTTCTGAACACAAAATCGCAATATGAATTGTACCATAAGCCAGATGACTATCGACACACACTTCAGAAGGAAGTGAAGAAGAGCAAATCAAGTAGAAGTGCAAGCGGGAGCAAATCATCAGGTCAAAGTGCAACCGAGAAAAGAATGGACGTCCCCCAGCTCGGGAAACAGGCCAAAATATCGATCCCACCCCTCCAGGTGTTATCCTATGACACTCCCCAGCAGGATTTGGAAGAAGCTAAGAAGCTTGCGGCCGCTATGAATGTGACTGTTGAGGAATTGCTAGGTGCCCAGGACGACAAGTTACCCAAGGCTTAGATAATCCCTACATATGTCCAGGGAAGCCTCTGGTCAGCTTTGAGGAGTTTCAACAACTGCCAACACAAATACGTAGTTTACATAACTGGTACTTGAAAGCCGTAAAGCAGGAGAGAATAATGATCGTGGCGAAAGTCCCACATGACTACTACTTCCGAGAAGAAGAGGTCCATGTTGAGTTTCCAGAACTCTTCCAGTTATACAGTTTCGACGCCCTCGACAAAAGTCTCATAAGTTGCTATTGTCTGTAAGTTGTTGAATTCATTGTCTATATATAAGTTGTTCATTTTTTCAGTTGTTCAGTTCATTGCATATAATTATCCTCATTATATCCTTTTGTACTCTGTTATTATGTAGAATAAAGATCATGGAATGTAAAAGAAGGCCACTCTTTAGTGTTGGGTTCATTGACCCAGATAAAATACATTGTAAGACGCTAAAGGATAAACCCAAGGAGACGCAGGAAAACCTTCTAAGGTTTCTAACAGAGCAACATTTCTATGGCCATATACTGTTTCCTTATAATTTCCGGTGAGGGTCTTACTATGTTGTACACATTCACTTTTTCTTACTCGATGTTAAATGTAATTGATTAGTTACTGATGTATATATAAACGTGTGCAGTTTTCACTGGATTCTCATGGACATTCAACTTGATAAGGGAAGAGTTGAAGTCATGGACCCATCGAAGAGACCCCTGGAACAGTTTAGGGACATGCAGGACATGCTCCAGAGGTAATTTCCGTGCTACGTCGGTCTCTTTATTTGATTTCCTGAGATATCACGTAATAAATAACTCATTCATTTATTTTCTTTGCCGGGCAGGGTTTGGAGCATGTTCAAGAGTAGGGTTAAGGGTTCATTTAGCACTACACCACAACATGAAAATCCCGACAGACATGTTGGTTGGAAAAACTGCTTTTGTTGTCAGAAAGTTGGTCGGGAATGGGTTTTGCCGACCGACCCTGTCTGTCACCGTAAGTCCGGTCGGCAAAGGTCTTTCCCAACCGATATTTCTTTCCCAACAGACAGTCTGTCAACACTACACAAGTTTTCCCGACTGACATATGTTTCCCGACAGATATTTTCTTTTCCGACCAACATATGATTCCCAACCAACAGTCCGATGGTGTTTGTTTTGCCGACCAACAATCTGACAGCATTAAATATCCAGACCAGCTTTCAGTTACCGCATCACAACAAATATTCTCACATCTTTACAATGGCCTTGCTAAAGAAATATCAATCAATTTACGTATCTCACAGATGTAACATGCATGTCGTCCATATTAATACCAAAACCAATAATTAATTCTCACATACAGATAGTTCATATGTTCTCAACTTAATTGCCATCCAATTTCTTGGAAATACAGGTAACTAAACAGTGTCGTAGACACAGTACAACAGGTTTACAAATTGGTAGCTAAAAGATGTATGCCCAATAAGGCCAATTTGCTTCATTACAGAGAACATAGAGTAGATGCAGTTCCTCTCCTCTTGCATGTCCTTCCTACAAGGTTAAACAAGTTTGCAATATTAAGATCAACATGCTAGAGTAATCTGCATTCAAGGCTGTTTGTACATGCAAACATAAAAATCACACTAAGAATTTAAGCCATATACATAAATACTGCTAATAGTTTAACAACAATGAAGACTCAAGAAAATGAGAAAACATGATCACAGAATATGCGTGACACCCCAATGTTCCAGTTCTAAGATTCTGTGGACAGAAGTTCTTATGCGTCACAAAGCACAGATGATTTCTGGGTGATGATATTCTGTTCTCTTTAACGGAGAGAAATCTAGTTGTGCAAGCCATGTTAATCACTCAGTTGGGTAGGTAAAGCATGGTTGTCTCAGAACTGTAGCCCATCACTTGTGACGAACATAATGCTCCCTTTAGGGCATCGTTTATAAAAACAATGGAGAGAATACTAGACAAAAAACAGCTACTACTCTACTTCTGAGAAACTGTAAGGCGCAATCTGTTGATCTGCATGCATGACAAGTTTCAGAAGACTAAAAACATGTTTGAGATTGCTAACCACTGTTTCTGTGTTGTTTGATAGGCCACAAAATTCATGGCACTACACTGTTTCTTCACATTCCATGGCTCAATATCTCATATCATTTCCCAAAAATAGGACAGATGCTTATTGAGCAACACATGTACAGGATGATCCAATCAACGTAGTAAGAATACTTGCAAACCTATTTGGCAGAGCAACATGTAACCATACAATCGAGGGGGGTCAGGATATTAGTAGTCTCAACATCATCAAATCCTTTTTTCCAAGCAAGTTGGGTCAGGGTATTACTAGTTTCAGTTTACAAAATTAGAAAAATTGTTATGTTTATATAGTGTTGCATCATAGCTCCTCTAATCGCTATATTCGTATCATGTGCAGAAGTGCACATCCTTTTCCAACAACAAGCTGTGATTTTGCTGCAGTTGGACTGTTTGGGACGAAAAAGACCAAAATTATTAGGAGCAAAGTCTTACTTTAGGGTGTATCCTATCATCACACAAGGACAGAGAGTGTTTGCTAAAACCCTAGTGGCCAACTTAATCATGCATAGTCAACCGACCATATCAATAAAAAAGCGCAGAACAGTAAGTAGCTCGACAAAGTAAATGGCAGAGTATCCAAACCTGAGTGCGTAGAAATCAAGAAGATATCCATTATCATCAACTATAGGAACTGAGCTTACTCTATCTGGATGATGAAAAAGAAACCATGTATCGGTCAGATCCAGTAGTTGTTACTTCATAATAATGTAAAACTATTTTTGTTCTTGGAACTTTGAGCAAAGAACTAAATACATCAATATAAAAGTGAGCACAAGTTGAGGTGCAGGTTAAATTAGCTGCATAATAAAGTCTCATAAACATCCATACATTTCAAATTCACAGGAAGAGTTGCAAGATTAAGTAATGGTATCCCTGCTACATCCATCGAGGATTAGAAGATCGGGACTCAAGATATTTCATTTTGTATTAGTCAGTGCTAGAGCCCTTAAATTAACCAAATCCTTAACCTGAAGAGAAATATGTATGACAATAAGCGAAAATAAGAGTATTATTTTACATTAATGATAAAAGAATTAACGAAAATATGTGATTTCAGCAATTCTAAACTCCTGCCAATAAAGTAGTTTAGTTGAGAGCATCTCAACAATGTATAGTAGATTAGTCAATCAAAACTATTAGGCCTTATTTGACAGACATTGGAAAAAACGATGTTGGCATTTACTAATGTCCATCTGGCCCATTTTCAAAATATCCTTCAATTTGTACTTCTTCTGACCCAATATGGGAACTAAAGTAAAAATATATTTCTGAGCATATAATTACTTTTTCTATGTTGCCGATGCTGATATTTAGACTGTTCTCACAACAAACCAATCGGTGAAGTCTGGAAAATGTACATGTAAATACATGAACTAGTGACCCTCTTTGCAAGACTACGATAGCATCTCTAACATAGTTACACATCAATTATTTTCTTTTATTTCAACTAGATGAATTTTGAAGATCAAAGTAATGCACATTACAAAGCTAGAACATGGACTTTGCACATGGATTACAAAAAGAATTTTAGTGTTGAGTGATTGAAATACCTTAGCGGCAGGATAAGGAATACAACCCTGTCTAGTAGGGCTTCATCTAACAAAGTGATCACGAGTCAGCATCACACATCAAACAATACAAGCTGAGTGGAATAGCACAGAGTTGGTAATCACCTTGCTAGATGGCCATGCAATGGACAATTTTCCTTCCATCCAAGGTGCTTTTCAGCTGCGTCTATGAGATCTTTCTGCAGAATGTACTGCACTTACGTGCTATATGAATCAGCTGATCCGTATCGTATTTGGGCCACTATGGAGTAAAAATGTACAAACTTAACCTCATCCATATAAAAACACAATTTTAATATTACCATCAAAGCTCACGTCATCCTTGTTCTTCTGAGGTACCATAGAACATTATCTTTACCAGTTGGGTTAAGAGTTTTATATTGTAAATTTATAGTTTTCCGTTATAATTACTTTGGAGAAGAAACAATCTTGACTAATTTGAGGTACAAAAACAATGCATCTCAAATCTATTCTCTATATGACCACTTATGACCTCACATCTTTAGCTCCACAATTTAACAAAAAATAGCAGGTCGGGTAACGTGGAACCAGTCTACTGGAAATGCCTATTTCAGCAACTGCACAATCAGATCCTGTAATCACCACTAAAATATGCTATTGCCTCATGGAACATTAGTCAGACAGACTATCGCCTATGCAGAAGTTACCTGAATTGGCTGTTACGGTCTTTAGTCTATTAGTTCATGATCAAAAAGGAACACAAAAGGCAGGCAAAAAAATTAAGACTCACTAGCCAAAAATCCTGATTTAAAGTACCATGGTCGCCCCCTCCAAGCAGTACCGGGGGTGCCGCAGCCTCTGCCGTGTTGGCAGCAGGCCACGACCTTGAGGTGGTGGGGGCCTCCCTTTGGCGCCGGTGGTCAGCCTGCTCTTGGAGGAGGCGGCGTTCGGCTTACCGACGAGGCTCTCGCAGAGGCCGTGGCATCGGGATCCGGCATCCTGCTCCCGGATCTGGTATTCGGCGGAGGTAGTGGTCGCCGTCGCATGTTGCTGCGACAGTAGTGCGGATGGAGTTGGGCCGCTTGCTGATCCGGTCTGGATGTGCCGTATGGTGGCTGGGAGGCAGGCTGCCCCGACGTGGTGGGGGCGGCGAAGACAAGCGTGAGAACGAGGGCGGCCGTGGGGTGGTGGAGAGGCATATTAGGACGATCGGAAGATCTTGGGGCGGCACCCTCGCCGGACGCTATGCGCAGCCGCCGGCCGGGAAGAAGGAGACGGAGCAAGATCGAGCTAGGCGGAAGAGGGAGATCGAGCGAGGCGGCGGGGCTGAAGTTTTTTCTTTTTCATTACTAGATGAGGTACACGCTGAGTGGATAAGGGTCGCACGGCTGCGGGCGAAAAATTGGAGACACTCGCGCGCTGGCCTAAAATTTTGGCGCTCATATTTTCGCTGACGCGTGCACTAGTCAGTAAGGTTAGCTACTCCTTAGTCGGTCGGTATTGTTTGCCGACCAACAGTTTGACAGCCATAACAGCGATTGCCGACTGATAGTTGGACATAAATATTTTATACAATCCCGACCAATAATCAGTCGTCGTTTATTAGTATCACCGACCAATGATCCATTGGTACTTTTTCCGACCAACAATCTGATGCCTATATGGACTTTCCCCAACAGACTTTGGTTGGGAATGCAGTGTTGTGGTGTAGTGTAGTAAGGAGCTGACGTTTACTCCGGTCTCGGTAAGTAATACGTGATATGTTCGCGCATCTCTTTACTTCTAGTTTCAAGACAATTATGATGCTAGATTATAATTTTGATTGAATTCTATTCTCGTAAAGTGCGTGAGGCAGCCACAGGGGACGTATCTATGTGGATTCTACGTTTGCGAATTCATTCGCACGTTTTCCACTGAGCACAAAGATTATAGAGTCGATGTAAGCAATACATTCACAACATTATTTTATTACCGTTACTTTTTGTTATCATAATTGATATTCATATTGATCTTCTTTTCTTATATAGTTCGAGAGAATGCGGGGTCAGCTCCTACCAGAGCAACGCGTACGAGGAATTGCTGAAGGACTGGTAGGATTCTTGATGAACGAGATGATAGATGACGCCGGAGAATTTAGCGTGAATAGGCGCTACCAATGATCCCCGACCGTGTTGTGATCTCCATGTAACTATCATGATCATATATATATTTGTATGCTCAATCTTAAGAGAAGTTATCTTATGTATGAACGAACGTGTACGGTATGTGGTATCGTAGAAAACTATTTTTAAAATGAAAACGAGAAAAAAAAGATATAAATTGAATTCTCTGCTGCGGCAGAGAAAGTGCCTAAACTTCTGCCGCGGCAGAGAACCATTTGTCCCGGTTCGTAATACGAACCGGGACTAATGGGGGGGCACCCAGCGCCCGCAAAGACGGCCACGTGGATATCCATTGGTTCCGGATGGTAAGCGGTCCGGGACTAGTGGGGGGGGTCTTTAGTCCCGCCCCTCCAGTCCCGGTTACCAGGACCGGGACTAAAGCCCCTTACGGGCCGGGACTGGAGGCCCTTTTTTCACTAGTGGAGGGACAATGCAATTAGTGGGACGCGTAGTGAAGCTAGCTAACAAATCCACATTTTTATTTCTTGTGCTGGATTTTGCATCCCTTTCACCAAGGTTGCACATCTTCGAGTGATGTGAAACCAATTTTCTTTCTGATACTTCAAAGAAAGAGTTTATCTTTAGCCAAACAATTTGTGAAATACTAGCATGTAGCATTTCCTTCTCTCATATTGCACATATGCTCTTTCATATTTCGTCTATCATCCTCCTACTTGTATCTACATGGTAGTCGATAGAGGCAATAAAGTAGGTTATGGAAGTGATTCATCATTCTTGGTCAGTGTCATCCTTTATCTCTACCACCATTGTAATTGTTCAACGGTTTTAGAAGAGTTGTATGCTTGCTAACTTCGGCCGAGATTCTAAAATTCAGTTTCTGATTTGCTAATTTATCTACCTTACAAAGTTCCTTGTCATATCATGGTTGTACAAAATAACTAATATTTGGTATCCACTACGAGTAAATTGTTTGTTCTGAGTAAACCCTCAGATCTAATTATGTACCACATCACAAAAAATTATCTATATACATAATTATATCATAGATTCCTCGCGACGAGTGTTGGCAAATCTATGCACTGAAGCTAGGGAAAATGGTTTCCTTGTATTTCATTTTCATGTGTTGTATTTTGGAATCCGTTTCTCCCATGTTTATTTTTAACAAGTTCCAACTTGTAAAGTTGTTTTTGTAGTTGCCATTTTATTACAGTAGAGTAATTAAGAGGAACACAAAAAGGACAAGTCCATTCCAATCATTGAGCGGTCGAGAAACCTGCACTTTTTAATCGCAATAGAGTATCCATGGTTATAGCATGTCCACGGGAAGCCCTAGTAGCTTCCCCAGTATGGCTATTGGCGTGCCAGACAGAATGGGCTCACCCCACTACCCCCGATAGGCTGACGGTAATTCCAGAGTCCCAATAATATGTATGGAGATGACACGACGAATGCCCCAACCACAGGGAAGAGCCTGTGAGCCCCGACACGTGTTGCCACGCAGGATTGGGCAAGTGGGACCATTTGGCAGTGGCCCAGCCATTCTCACCCACCATTGGTCATCTTCCCGCGGTTGGTGCCTCCCCCTTTTCTCCAACTTCGTCATTAGTTTGACGGCTATACGGAGCAATTGGCCGATGTCTCCCGCTTCGGCTACCACTCTCGCCTCCGAGAGGAACATCTACTGCATTGGATCATGACGCTTGGAGGCCATAGCACCCCACCGCTGCTTTTCTCTGCCTCTGTCACCTGACATGCCAAGATGAAACGACGGAGAGACCTCAAGTGAATCTTGTCTAGCCGATGTCTGGTTTCTTCCCAATTTCATTACACGATGTAGGATTTAGGACTAGTTTTTTAGTCTTGGCAGGAGGCAAGTTTTAGAACTCTTCGATGCCCTCCCACTACGGAACTCGCCGAAATCCGGCCAACTGTAGTCGCACCACCCAAATGCTATCCGTGTTTCGACTAAGAGACTCGTTACCGACTGATTTCCTATGAATTTGGTTAACCTTCTGGTGAATTTAGATCTGAGGAGCACCTCCATGTCGATCTCGATGAGTTGCGGCTTGTCCTCCTCATCTTCTACAAGGCTAGAGAAGCATGGGAATTGGGGGCGGTGCAGGCTAGGAGCTGGGGGATGCCTTGCCTCGTCTTCTCCTGGTCGAAGCGATGCAGATGGGGTTGGTGTGTTAGGAAGCACAAGGAAGGGACAAGTCGTGGGAATGGCGGCGAGGTCAAACCCTATATACCGCCCATTGCATCCAATAATAGTGCACTCTCATGCGGCGGTGCTTGAGTGGACCTGCCCATTAGCATTGTTTTTCATTTTCTGCTTTTTTCTTTTTACATTACTTTTTATAATTTGAAATTGTTCAGAATTAAAATATGTTCAAATTCTTGAGAAATGTTCAGATTTTGAAAATGTTTAGATTTAAAAATGCTCAAATTAAAATCCAGATATTGAAAATTTCCGAGTTTGAAAAATATTCAGATTTTCGAAAGTGTTTGGATTTTGAAACTATTTGGACTTGAAAATGTACGAATTTGAAAAATATTCAGATTTTAAAATATGTTCAGATTTGAAAAAATCATATTTTAAAAGTTCAGAATCTAATAAATATTCACGGTTTTAAAACATATTTAGGTTTTGACAAAATGGAATACAGATGAATAATAAGAAAACTTGTACCTATTATTCGGCCGCATTGGGAGGGGCGCATGAAGGACATGCGTGCACTTCGGTGAGTGGTGTATAGATACTTCCGGTGGAGGGCTCCGAGCACCGAGGGGACTAGGCGGTGGGATGGGTCGGGCTGGGCAGACCCGTGTGATGTGGAATATGAGATTTCTTTTTTGGTGCTGATTGTGGGTTTCTGCTCTGTTATAGCTCCGTTTTGTACCACAAAACATTTTAAGGTAGACTCTTTATTTTTGCGAATGTTTTAACATAGACTCTAAAACACGTTTACAGTACAAAGGTTTACTGGATATGCCAGAGATGCTATAAGCCACGTGGTACAACATCGTGAGTGCAAAATTAAATAATGACTCATACCCTTTGACGATTTGGTGCACAGAGTAAATCGTGCTATCTACTCTACCATCATATATATGTTTCCCCTCCACATGTATTAGCATGTCGCCAAGCAAACTGAGTATGATGCTATTTCTTTATCGTCTAGTTTTGTGTCTTTTAAGTGAGGAAAGTCCCGCCACAATTACTATTCTACATGACTATGCATTAGGCATGGGAAGCACTGGGAAAAATAACTCTACGTCGCAGCAAGTTTGCACAGTGCCTAACTTGAATATGTCACTATAATGGTCTTCACTCTTGGTGTATGTTTGTAATAAGTATGCAGGTTCGTTGACAGACTTAGGATTCTTCATACGAGCTATTACAACTTTTCTTTTGGCATGCGAGGTGGAAGAAGGGAAGAGGATCGTCTTTCAAGAACAAGGGAAGAAGATAGAATCATAGAGAACACAGTTGCATGTAATATTTAACCAATCTATAACAAAATCTACAGATGGCTTATATATTTTAGAAGTTGTTGTATTGTTGGTACACATATTTGTCGGGTGGAAACACTTTACTCCACCAAGTTGTAAAATACAATGTACAAAGTCCATGTTGGCGTTTTCTTCTTAGCATAGTGTGATGATGCATGTCACTCCATGGTGTATATTATCTTTCGATGGTTGATACATGAGTGCCCGTGTGACTCAAAGTATTCTTTTGTAATAACTGAAGTTTAATAATGAAATAAGCGGGCACATGCGTCAATCCAGATGCAGAGGCCTGGGTACAACACCTTTTCCAAAAACAAATGATAAGAATAATCATTTTAATTCCCCACAAAACAAAGATTTGTTTTCCCTTATTCTTGTCCTCTCATCAGGAAAAGCAACCAGCTGCATATCCATTCGAATGTACCATCCGAGGAGATGGTTTGAGTTTGTGGTTCTCCACACCAGTTTATTCTTTTGCTCCATGTGGAATGCCAGCAAGCAAAGCTCAGCTAAAAGGCTAGCTAGGTAGCCAAGAATAAAATCTCTGCATATCTGGCATTGAATGCGTTGACGTTTCGCTGATGTGGTGATACAATACTGAGTGCTACTCTGCCCTAAAACACTTCTACTTTGTCATGCTGTAACTATTAGCATTAATCTTGATGAGAGTCCTCATGGTTGAGTTAATTAGGTAAGTGTCTTTGCTGGAGACTCGATGTTTAGTCTCTTCCTGATTTTTATCTTTAGATGGTTGATTCATATCTCAACCTTATGTGATCCATGATTGTATCGTACTGAATTTTCTGAACTATTGGAATAAATTGGGCTGTGTTCATCGATTGATGCAGAGACCGGGACTTTGCTCCCCATTTCGAAAAAAAAAAGGTAAGTGCATGCATGTCCAAGTTATAGTTGATTTGCATTAGGCAAGTTTGCTACGTGAGTCATTGTAGGTTAGTAGTAGTTCGTGTCAACTATGAGCCCGTGTTGGACTAGTAGTACTGGTGTTCTGGTTAGTTCCCGTGTAGGTTTAGATAGCTGAGTCCTAGTCTGTTTAGGATAGTATCCGGATACGTTAGTAGCCATGGGTCTGTACTGTGTGTATTTATACACACGAGGTCTTGTAAAAAGATTGTAACGTGCGTAGTTAGGAAGAAGAAGAAATAAAGAGAAAAAGAACAGGCCACACGTGTCCTTGACCATAAGATTTTTCGAGCATGCTTGTTTGTCTAGTTTGATGTAGTCGATCTGTGGCCAAATTTCAACAGTAACACCGCCCACGTATACTTAGTTTTGGTTGTTGTACCGGCAAAATGTATATGTACTGAAGATCAGGAAGGCCATTATTCCTCGTGGAGAACATTGCAAAGGGAGGAAAAGACGGAGAGACCACCGGCAAGAAAGGCAGCTCCTATGGAATAGTCGATTGGACTTGGAGCATGTCCATCTGTATGTCCATATCCCGAGGCCGATCGCGCGATATATGAGCGAGGCTAGCTGCATAATGTCTTCATCGACTAACAATAGCCCTTGAGAACATCGAGCCAGGCATTCAGAGCGAGCAAAGTTTTGTCGCTGCATGCCTATAGCGTGTGAATTCCAGGGCGCTTCTCCTTTGGCACGGTGGCATCCATGCATTGATGCAAGGTTAGCAGATATATAGCCGTGCGTGCCAAAGGAGAATTGTCCTGAGATTCACCTCAGCTGCTATACGGCAAGCTCCATGCACATATGCAGGATGCATCTCTCACATGTTGGTGCGACTACGCATGCTCGCGTTTATCTGTGATGATTACTTTTCATACACCTTAAGGCCTCGCCGCTGCATCTTCATCTTGCAGCTTAAGACGTGTTATTGTTGGTGTTCAAATATCTTCACGGCCAAGAGCTAATGGACTTGATTTTTGATAAACTAGCCAGGTGGCCCTCGCAAATGCGAGGGCAACATCTTGAAAGTGCATTGAATATCCTTCATAAATAATGATATGTTCTTATAAAAATTGAAAATATGTATTTCTAAACAATAGTATTCTATTGATGGTGCAAAAACATAACAGAAAATCACCGGTATATAATATGATTTTTAATTCTATGGACGAAGGATTTGATGAATTAGCCAAAACAATATGTATCCATATTCTTGAACATTCCTTATTGCTGGTTTATTTTAACTCTCCTCCTTCTATCTCAAGCTCTTAAATTCCCATGTCATGTATTAGTTCTATTAACATGACTATGCCAACTTGATCCAAAATCACCTTTTTGAATCCAATGGCACCACTGGATTCTACCCTACTGTACATCCTCAATATCATTGTCATGGTAACCCAATATTTTGGATCGAATAGTTGATTGGATCCATATATTTTAAGTAAAATTTATCATATAAAAGGGCAAATAAATAATCAAAACTACCATTCTAATGCCAGGTCCATTTAAGTCTTAAAGAATTAGAAACCGTATAAGATAGAAGAGCTTATTAAATTACACCTTGGAGAAGATACGAACTCACAAACCCAACATATCTTTCCAAAAGTGTTAGACGACTAACATAAAATTTCTATGAAAATAGTGTGACAAAATTGAAAATAAATTCTTATGAGTCTGAATTTTACACGCTGAACTATCTCATTAGAAAACTTCCGTAAGAATTGTTCTGCAAAATCAATTTGAAATTTATGTAAGTTCACGTTTATAGATTTTCTTTGTTGATATAAATATACAACCTTATTGGTTACTTCATCTTAGAAGAATCCAAGATGTTGGAATTTATGTGTCATCATTCTTCCTAATTAAACAATGACATCAACTATAGACACATCTTGGTTTGGGGTCTTGATTTGAACATGGAAGTCTAAGATGGCAAAAGATCAAGATATTTGTATAATCCAAATATTACATTGAAATATCCTCATGCTAATATTCCTGGTGTATTATATCGGAATGTGTAATGGAAATTGTTAAAAATGCATATGTTGGAAAGGGTAAGTGCACTAAATCCATTGTCAATCGAAAATATATGAGTATTGTAGAGTGCAAGTTTTATGCCCAAGTAGTGAGTTCCATTAAAATACATCACATCCATGACATGAGCATTGCCTCATAGGCCAACATAAAGGTGAATCTACGTCAATTTTTAACTGAGAAACTGTTGGGGAGGCCGTGCAAGTGTAAATATTAATCTTCGTAGTACATAATAGTACTTCCAAAAATTATAATGCATGATTTCTTGTATCAGTATAAAAAACCTCTTTACTTAAATGAAAAATTAAGAAGGGTCCAAAGTTGATACCTCAATAAAAGGAATGTTATAGGAAGGACACATCCAACATAGAAAAAACTATATTCATCATGCTATCCACACCATACAAAATTCTAGATATAGCGATAAGGTTGATAAAGTCTAATACCACATGGAACCATCTAACATGTTTGGTACCCTCCCAATTCATAAGCTTAGAAATCACAAAAAAATATGAAGCAAAAAGAGAAGAATTCTATCCATGTGGTACCGAGGAGATAGTTTATTGGGCTGAACGCGTGAGTTTATTTCACATACTCCAACCAAAGAGTGTACAAAGGACAGTATGTCAGTATAATCTCACTTGTTTATTATATGTTGTATTAAACTTCTCTAACTATGCAATCCTCGGTTATCAAGTTTCAAACTATCTTTCCTCCATGGATGCTCGTATAGAAAAAAAAAACTTACAGCCACTCAACTATGTAAAACTTCGTCTCTTTCCTTAATTCTAAATGAAACCCACGACCTACCTTTCTATAGTAAAATCCACATATTTTTGTACTTCCAACGCTTTTACAGATACACGATAAATAAATATGGCAAGAAAATACCTTTTGAGCGCACCTTGATTGATTTTTTGTACATCAGTACATGTTGTATCTATGCATGCAGGTGTCTCCCCATCGGACTGTAAATTAGAAACGCAAGCCTTGATAGATTTTCAGATAATGATAATCTCATATTATGTAATTGTGTAGTCCAATGTGTATATATAGGTCAGCATAATAACTTACATGTTTTCTATGAGTTCCCTACGTAAAAAATTGTTCCCTAATATAGCATATTAGAGTGTACCACAAAGAATAGTAAAACTTTTGTAATTATATAGCCAACAATGACATGCGTAGCTTCCTCATACATAGGTCACAATTAAATAAACCAATTTGGCGGAAGTTTTTCAATGATAATATATGAACCATGATCAATTAGCAAAATTCATTTGAATAAACGATGCAAAACATGCAAAACTAAATTCGGATAACTGGATACCCAATTATTCTTTCTACAACCTACATTACTTCTTAAACAACATATCGGCTGTAAGAAATGGACCTATAAATTACATTTTTAAATGCAACAAAACTTTATTTGAATGTTTTATTTGGTGAACATAAGATATATTGTATATATTTATGATCACCATGGGGAGCTTTATTTCCATACAATCAAGGAACAATATAAATATCAAGCCAATTATACTTTGTAAATAGATGTCATGTAAGGATGCTTATCCAACTGCATTTTATACAAATACTACAGTATTAATAAGAATGCTTCTTCGTAGGTTCGTGTAGAATTTTACCTTGGTGTCACTCCTCAACATAACAAATGGCTGAGATCACAAAATAAACTCATGTTAGCAAGAATAATGAGGATACAAAGATTTAATTAATCTGTCAAACAACAATATGCAATTTAGTTCCACTGAGATACCATCAAACGTACCAAGTGAAAAATCATCTAAACTAATGGAATACTATTTCCCCTTGGAAATATAAGGAAACATGTTTTTAGAAATTCAACACCTTCTGCCATGGATTTCCTTACTCCATCCTATTGGAAAATAATATGTGTGATATCTTATTCCAAATCTTGATAGGGATAACAACCGTGGAGTATTTGCAGGACATGATCGGTCACTAATCTCCGGTCCTGATTCATGTGTCAAAAACGTATAATCATATTTCTGCTACACTTGCCAAAACTGAAGCTTGAATTACTAATTAGAGTCAACATCTCAACTGTATTAGATTTACAGCTGGTTAGTGAAGAAAAACACTGTAGGCATGACCCAAAACTGTATTTAGATCTGGCGTGTGGTAGTATTTAAATATCGGCAATGACAATACATACTAAGAACACCAGAAAAAAATCAGATCGGGCATGCCATAGCACCTGATTTGAATTTAAGATTGGAAGTGCATGCTAGTTTCAACATGTTTCTTTATTGCATACATGACTGATCGCTGCATAGCTCTCACATGCAGCGCGCGTGATTAATCTAAGCTATTTCTGCAAGAACCCTGGCCGCCCATGCAATTGTGGCGAGGACTGCAAAAGTAACATACACACAATCAAAGATCTAGCAAGGTTCAGATCCGCCCAATGTGAGAGCTAGTCCTCCGGGCTGCATGCTCTGTAGTTAGTGAAGTAGTAATTGATCAATCTAGAAAAGGTAGTGTTGATTACCTCTTAGTATGCGTGCATCTCAACATCGAGGCTGCAATCAGACAAATTCTCCTCACCCTAATTTTGATCATGAGAACGTAAGAAGGATGGAGATGATTAGCAGACCGCCTGGTAAATCGACATAGGGCGGGTGGCGGCAAGGTTGTTAATGGCGCTGACGGCAAATGGGGTGGAAAGGCTGGGCGACGGCAAGGTTGGTGTTGTTGCTGGGTACCACGTCGTTGGAACACCTGGGAGCACGGCTGGCCTGCGCTGTCTTAGGATCTTCTTTCCCGACATTGAGGCGGTGGCCCAAGGCAATGGGCATGGCGGCAGACATAGCCCTAGGGCAGCAGCTCTATACCTTTTTAATGTTAGGTACGTAGGAAACTATGGCACAAGGCCATGGCATGACGTCAGATATAATCATCGGGCAGCTGTACGTTTTTTATGTTAGGTACGTGGGAAACTAATTAAATCCTACACCTATATAAAAGATCTAATGGCTCATATAATTTGGGTGATGTGGATCAACCTCGTGTCTCGAAAAACATCCTTATATTGCTTTTAGTATATAATAGATAGATGGAACCGTATAGACTCAATCATGGCACCAAGATGATACACACGCAAAGTGTTCTAATAGCCCACATATGCATGGTAAGATGCAACACGACTCAAAATAGTGCAAACAAAATACAAGTTCAATAGTGATAAAAAGAAGACTGCACCATGGTCCTTATTTATGAAGTAAACACCTCTTTGGTTGCGCTCGAGCTGGATACACCCAAACATAATAATAACTCCTTGTGCTCTCGTCACTGTAAAAATTGACTACGTACGGAGCCAGTGCATACATGAGTGAATAACCTGCATTAGAGAAGAATTTGTCCTCCTAGCGGAACCCACACAATATAACTATATAGACTAGGGCAGCGCAGAAACTCCTACAAAGATATGGGTCTTGCATTTCCTATGTATATGCCCCATAACCACTAATCAAACATATTTGGCACACGACAATGTGGATATAAATTACAAACCATTTGGACAATGGACCTTACTTCCGTACCAAACTTAAAATCAAAGCTAAGGTTTTTCATTAATTCCTTGTGGTGACCGAAGAAACATTTAGTATTTCTTTGTCAATCATGTTTGATAAGATTATTCGTCATTAACATAAACCCTCTATCCAATATATCACATGATAATGTTAACTTTGAGAGTATTTTCAATTTCTAGAGTTTGTCATTATTGAGTTTTTTTTTTTTGAAACCAAGTACAGATTGTATATTATTTCTTCGAATTCTCTAACTCTTTCAAGTATAACAATGGTCCAAGTAACTTGTTATGAGATGGTAATATTTCATATGGTCCTAGCCATTCATCTGCCTATCTATTTAAGCTACTTTTGTTTACGAACCCAATGTCAGGACAATTAAGGGGAGTCACCACTCCAAAAAAAATGTATGCAATTGAGTAACGCCACTCATACTACTGTACATATCATGCATTTTATCTATTTACATGTGCTCAAGAAATGAGGGACAATGCAGTGAGTGGAACGCGCAGTGAAGCTAGCTAACAAATCCACATTTTTATTTCTTATGTTGGATTTTGCATCCCTTCCACCAATCAGATCTTTGAGAGAAGAGAAATTTAAGAATGTGACAATACATAACGGATGAACTACACAAGAAAAGTATTCAACCAATTTTATTCGTCATAATTCAATTTGAGAGTTTCTCTTCAACCAAACAATTTGTGAAATACGAGCATGTAGAATTATTTCTTTCCTTCAAATTCCACCTATCTTCCTCCTCCTTGTATCTTCATGGTAGTCGATAAACACAATAAAGTAGGTTATGGGAGTGATTCATCAATATTGGTCATTGACACCCTTCATCTCTACCACGATTGTAATTATTAAAGTCTACCGATCTAGGGTGGGCGATGGCAAGGACTAGCGGCAGTGGTGCCGACGGTCGAGGGAAGGAACTCAGTCGCCTTGTGATCGCCTCCTGCAGGACCCCTAGGAGAAAACACTTGGTTTTAAGGTCGACTTTAAAACATGTTTACATTACAAAGGTTTACGGTGTCCGCTACTGATGCTATAAGCCACGTGGTACACCATTGTAAGTGCAAAATTAAAGAATGGCCATTACCATTTTGGAGTTGGTGCATCTAGTAAAGTCATGCTAAGTCGTCTACCATCATCTATCCCGCTCTACATATACTAGCCATGTCAGCAGAGCAAACAAGCATGAGGCTACTTCTGTACCATCTAGTTTTGTGTCTTTAAGTGAGAAAAGTGCCGATGCAATTACTATTCTAGCATGATTATGCTTTACGAATAAGCAGCACCGAGAAAAATAGCTCTACATCGTGGGAAGTTCTCGTAGTGCGCAACTTGAATATGCCACTAGAAAGGTATTCACTATTGGCACGTGTTTGTGATAAGCATGGGGGGTCCTCATCAATCCTAGGTTTCTTCATACGAGCTAGTACAACCATTTTTTGTGCTTGTGAGCTGGAAGAAAAGAAGATGATCCCCTTCCAAGAAGAAGGGAGGATGATAGATTCATAGAGAACACAGTTGCATGTAATACTACAACAATCTATATCAAAAATTCTACATATGGCTTGTAAATTTTAGAAGTTACTCCATTGTTGGCACACAAATTTGTTGGGTGGAAACATTTAGTCCACCAAGTTTAACTTTTCATGTGATTGTATGATCTGAATTCTCCATGTCGGGATAAACTCACCAACATTGCTAAAACTTATGTTGGATGGTTGCACAGGTTTTACACAGGCAATGCAGCTGGTGCATATTGATGTATTGTCACTCCATGTTATGTATTCTTTTGTAATAACTAAAGTTTAATTATGGAACAAAGGCCGCATGAATCAATCGATGCAGAGCTCGGGATACATTCCCAACAAATAGAACAATTCCCCCCTTATGCTTGTTGTCCCAATCAGGAAATGCCACCAGCTGCATATGGAATATGCATTGGAATGTACACAATCTCAGGAGACGGTTAGAGTTCGTGATTCTCCACACCGGTTATTCTCTTGCTCCATGTGGAATGCCAAGAGGCACAACACAGCTAAAAGGCTAGCTGGGTAGCCAAGAACAAAATATCTGCATATCTGGCATCGAATGCGTTGACGTTTTGCTGCAGCTAGCGGTGGTACAATACTCAGTGCTGCTACTGTTCCCTAAACAACGTTAACCTTTTCATGTTGTAACATCATTCACGTACACATAGTTTTTATGGGCAAACTACATATACACGTGATCTTATGTCTGCATAGGCTGAGAAAGCAACTCAAAGGTTAGTTGTTGCATCTACTCCCTCCGTTTGAAAATATAAGATGTCTTAGCTTTGTAAAAAAAGTTTATCTAGACTCTTTTTAGTGTGTAGGTTGTGAAAGGAGTGTGTCTAGACTTCTTTTAGTGTAGGTAAAAGTCTAAATACACTTCTTTCACAAAGCTAAAATATTTTATATTTTTAAACGGAGGGAGTAAGATTCGGTGGAAATTACCCATGGGTCCGTGTGTCTTACCCTCACGGGTACGAGCACGGGATGCTACTATCTACGATGCTACTATCTACGATACCCCCTGCGCCGCTTGTTTTAAAATTAGATACATCAGAAGTACTCAGTGGTGACAGATGATAAAAGTTGTTGTACTTGTGAACATGATTTCAGTTTGTCGTAAGCACGTGGCAATGTACGCTATGGTATCTAAAAAATAAAAATAATTGCTAGTTTTCAGTGCAATGGATATAATAACCACACCATTTAGTCTACCATCAAGGATATACTCAAGACATGAGTGGTGACTCGACCCATATATATGTAGCCAAGCAAGCAAATATGCAAACTATCTCTTTAGCTTTAGCCCTAGCAGCTTCATATCTTTTAGTGAGAAAAACCCTGCTACAATAGTTATTCTAGCATGGCCATGCCATAGGGATGAGCGACATTGGGAAAGATAATTCAACTGACAAGTAACTTCTATTAGCTTCAATCTTGATTCTCTTTCTTACATGTAGTAGTCGTACGTCAAGCAGGTGCAGCTCAACCTGACCGCATACGGCGAGATGCTAGGCTCTGTGCGATACGGGTGTACAGCGTGATGCCAGTGTGCTGTGCGATGCAGCATGACCGTGAGTAGCAGCAGGCGGGCGAAGGTCTGGAGCTGATCCATTTGAGCCGTTAGTTGTTAGCTGCATGTGAGCTGTTGTGTTAGCCGAGTCGTGTAGTCGTGATTTAGTACGTGCATAGGTTGTGCGCGTCACTACTTAAGGCCACGTAATCATGTTTACTTTGAACTAAGAAACAGACAAGGAAAGCATGGTAGTGTGAGGCAGCCGAGACCAAACTGTTTCTCTGTATTCGTCAGAGATATATTCGTGCGAGCTGAGAGATTCAGCTCTGTCAACTTCCACTATGAAGCTTGATTATGTGATGAGGACAGCAGCGTGCTTCAGTACTACGATGCATATGTTTGCACCAGTCTTTTTTTTTTTTGAAATGGAGAGTGTAGCCCCGGTCTCTGCATCAAGTGATGCACACATCCTTTCATTTATTGCAAATTTTAGTTATATTATTTATTACAATCACGGATAAGCTAGAGATGAGACATGTATCAACCAACGAAAAATGAAAAGCAAAAAAAGCTATTTATTTTGAAGTCTACTAACGTTCCGTCATCCAGTAGCCTGAAAATAGAAGTCCCGAGAGACCATCAATAGCCGGTTGCATCCAGTAATCATAGGCTCCCGCTGATCCAACGGGAGCAAGTGACACCATAACTATATACAGTGCACTGCGAGTCGAACAACCTGCAAAAAATTAGTACCCGATTATTTGTTAAACATAATACTATTCTGACATGTCAAAATAGACCAACATAAAGCTGAAACCCGACACGGATTCTAGCCTTATTCAGTTTATCAATTACATTCAACTAGTTACCAAATATATTAGTAATACTAGTTGGAGAAGTCATATTATATGTAAGTTTTTCATATTATTTTTGCAAACGAACATGAGATAAAGAGATGTCTATAGACTCCATTGAATCACAAAAGCAACACTTTTGACACCCATTTCAATTGTGTTTCGCAAGATTATATTTAGTTAAAAGGCCTTTCTTATTAAGGAACCACATAAATATTTTTATTTTCAACGAATTTTTAGCTCCCATAAGTATGTTCGTAAAAATCTTGTGTCACCATGATAAGGTCAAGATACATTGATTTGACCGAAAACAAAGGAATCCAGCGTTTGAGGTAACTGGACCATCATAAGCTTCTGACAAAAGTGCAACCAGTCGTTCCACTTGTTTTTAGTTAAACCCCTTCTAAAAGCAATATTCAGCGGGGCTTGATTTAGTACACTTGCCACTAGAATATTTTTTTTCTTTTTGGCAATGTTATATAATGCGAGGTATTGATGGCTAATGGAGTGCTACCCAACCAAATATCCTTCCAAAACCTTACCGTATTCCCATCCCCAACTTTGAAAAAAACTCTGCTGAAGAACTTATCCTTAACACGCGTGAGGCCTTTCTAGAACGGTGATTCCATAGGATTAGCGTCCACCTGGGATAATGTTTTAATACGGAGATACTTGTTTTGCGCTAATCAGTTATATTGATGTTGAAATGCTGTGTCACGGGTGCCGAAGGAGAATTGCCCTGCGATTCACCTAAGCTGACGTAAAATCTCACACAGCCTATATATTGGTTATTTCCAAAAACAAATTTACTGTAGTTAGAAATCTAGAATAGACTTCGGATAACAAAGAAGAAAAGTTATGAAAAGGTCCGGAGAACATTGTAAAGCTTTAATCTCAGACTTTATATAAAACCAGACATCTCAAATTCAGATATTCAAATAAAAATTGTTTCAAACTATACAAATTTTAGTAAACCTGATTGGTTAATTGGAAATTTCCATTTTCATTCCCAACACAGAAACCTGGTCGCTCCACGTAGCAAGCTAGCCAGTCTTGATCCTGGCAAGCGCTGCCCTTTATAGGTGTTGTTTAAGTGCGGAAAAGCTACCAGCTTCTAGGGAAGATCAAATGGAATGTGCCATCTCACATCACGAGAAGGTTTGATTTTGTGGCTCTCCAAGGGCTAACGCAAGTTATTCTTTTGCTCCATGTGGAATGCCAACAACAAAATCTCAGCTAAAAAGCTAGGTAGATAGTGTAGAATAAAATCTCTTCATATCTGGCATCGAATGCTACTCTTTCCTTAAAAACAAGTTAACTTTGTCATGTTGTAACATCATTCACATACACTTAGTTTCGATTGCTGCACCTGCAAAAGGTATATGTACTGAAGATCGGGAGGAGGACCATATTATTCCTCGTGGAGCACATTCCAAAGCAAAATAAAGATGGAGAGACCACCGGCAAGAAAGGCAGCTGCCCTGGAATAGTCGATCGGCCTATGAGCATATGTCGTCTGTAGATCCATCCCCGAAGCCGGTCTCGTGGTATATAAGAGAGGCCGAAGAGTATGTTCATCGACGAATGTGAGAACTTCAGAGCATTGAGCAAGGCGGCATTCCAAAAGGAGCTAGCAAGGTGAGTGTGCAGGTGGACAAACTCCAGGCCAATTAATCAGTCCATGCAGATAGCCGTGCGTGCCAATGGAGAATTGTCCTGCGATTCACTTCAGCTGCCCTACCGTAACACTTGTGGAAAAATGGCCTCTTAGTCCCGGTTCATAAGGGCCATTGGTTCCGGTTCCCGAACCGGGACCAATCACTCGGGACTAATGCTGGTCCCGGTTCGCGCAAGAACCGGGACCAATGGGTTTCCACGTGGACGGCGCGCGACGAGGGGGTGGATCATTGGTCCCGGTTCGTGGAACAAACCGGGACCAATGGGTCTCCACGTGGCAGCGCCAGAGACGGGCGGGGGTGGATCATTGGTCCCGGTTCTTGGCACGAACCGGGATCGTTGGTCTCTGTGCCGCGGCAGGGTTTTGTGCCGCGGCAGGATTTTCGGGCTATTTTTCTGCCGCGGCAGGATTTTTTTATCAATTTAATGGTACTACATATATACAGCAATAATGAAACCACGATATATATATTACACATCATGCATGATCACAAATATATACACCGTCTCATCCGTCTTCTTGGTCGAAACATATTATAATTACAAACGATACCCTCACACGAATTTGATCTAATTTACATCTTATTTTTTACACTTCACCCTTTCAAATGAAGCGGGTAATAGTATTCTCCTTTCGGATCTATGACTTGTTTTAACAAGAATCCGGCAGTTTCCTCTTGAATTGCTTGCACGCGTTCTTGTGATAGAAGACCGTCTCGCATCCGTTCGATCTAATATAAAGAAGGGGATTAATATATATGAATAAAACTAAACACAATTGGTGGTAATAAAATAAAGTTGTGATTATTGTTTATCGTACTTCAATTTTTTTGATGTTCCGGTCTGCGCCCTTCTCTTTGGTCGTTTGGCGAATGAACTCGCAGACATAGTATCCACATAAGTTATTTCCGGCTTCCTGCCTCAAGCACTTTACGAGAACGGAGTTCAATCAAAATAATAATCAAGCATGATAATGGTGGTATTGAAACTAGAATCAAAGAGATGCGTGGATCTAGCAAGTAGTACTTACAGTCAATGGTTGAAATGTAAGCTCTGGCTTCCAAACACCCCTAGTTTTGGCGGTGAACCGTTTCCAAACCTTCTGGAGGCATTCCTGCATGTCCGCCCACTTTTCTAATGGTGTGCGTTTCGAGTCCAGGACTTTTACTACTCCGGTGTCAACAGCAATGATTAACAGAATATAGTGAAAGCTGGACACACTAACAAAATATAGCACGAGTCAATTATACGCTTAACATCGAGTAAGCGAAAATAGAATGTGTACAAGACAGTAACACTCACCCAGTGTTGTAAGGAAATAATATTTCCCTTCTGTTACTGAAATTCTTCAACGCTTGGAACAAGTTATCCTCTGTCTCTTTGGGTTTTGTTTTTAGAGTAACTTCATGAACAAAATTACAGTCAACAAACCCAAGGTCATAGATTTGTCCTTTGTTGCATTCTTGAATCTTCATTCTGCATATATAATTAGTATAGTGATTAGTAAGATTATACAAGCAACGAATGAGCTGAGCTAGAAAGACTTAATTACAGAAATTAATAATACTTACAAACAATAGGCACTGACGATAGTTTTGTCGACGGCGTCTTGTTGGTAAAACTGAAATAATTCTGGAAATTCGATCAGTAGGAAGCCATCTCTATGACCGTAATGGTGGTGTTTATATGCAGCATAGATTCAGTTTTTGGAATCAGCATAGGCTTGGATATACCAGTTATGCAATCTTCGCATTTTTGTTGGTAGATCTTTGACTAACTCGGGTTTGACGAGAGGAGCCCCGTACTGGTACACGTATGCTGTTTCTTGATACCCCTTGAACTCATCCATATGGCTCATGTACTGAGTAATAGACAGTCCATATAATTGGGTCTTTTCTCTGTACAGTCGAACAAACTCCGGATCAATGTTCGGATCGTGCCGCTCCTGGGCTCTCCACTTATTGGTATCATACACTTTGAGCGGTTTGATCGATTGATTTTTCTGTTGTCCGAGCTAGGCAACTTCTTTCCCGACTCTCCGCTCTTTTGCCTCAGCCGACTTGGTAATAGAGCGATTATAGTCTGATGTGAGCGCTATGGGTTGGTGAAGCTGAATCTTAAGCGCGGCTGCTTTGGCTTTATCTTCTGCGGTGACCGGAAAATATGCCTCTATCGGCTTTTTCTTGTTAGCCATGTCAATCTTCCACTTTTCATAATGGGAAGCTGCGGCCGTATCAGTTTCCTCATCTGTCTTCTCGCAAGGTAGCTTCTTCATATTCTGATGAGGTACTTTTGGGAGGGGCGATAGCTTATGTTTCGGTGATCGGATGACCTGGGTGGGGGGCGCGCTGCTGGGCCGCCACATGTCGCGCGGGAGGGGCTTTGGTCCCGGTTCGTGGCAATAACCGGGACCAATGCCCGCCGTCGCTTCGTCGTCCCCGTGTATAAATATGAGGCCACAACGCTCGCTTTCGCCATCGCCTCGGACTCTCTGCAATCCATCTCCATCCCACCCCTTTAGTCATCGCCTCTCCACCGCGTCGTCGTCTCGCCTCCCCTCCCTCTCCAATCTCCACTGCGTCGCCATGGAGGTGCCCACGCTCAACCACTATGAGGCGGCGATGTTTGCGTACTACGACATCCTCGCGCCGCCGCGCGCGACCGTGCCCGCCGGATTTCGCATCAGCGAGGCGGGTGTGCCGGTGGCTCCGCTCCTCAACCCCCGCGGATACGAGATGGAGTGCGTCATCGCGGAGCATCGCCGCCAGCTGCCCGCGTGGATGAGGGCGTTGCCCCGGTACGCGGCGGCCAGCGACTACTGGCCCCGGCTGTTCAAGAAGGAGCGGAAGGCCAAGCTTGGCCACCGCATCGTGGACGGGCGCCTGGTGCACCCGGATCTCCGCAACCAAGAAGGGTGGGAGATGTTCTGGTCCGTCCCTGGACGGACCATCTACACCGCCATCGACGCCGCTAGCCGCGCAGAGGAGCTCCATCTCCCGAACAACGCCGAAATCGTGGAGATTTCGTCCGACGACGACGAGGAAGCCGGCGGCTCGGAGGACAGCGGCAAAGGAAGTGTTGTCGACTAGGAAAATTTGTAAAGTCGCATCTTTGTATGGAAAAATTTGTGGTCGAATAATAAAATGTCTCAATTTAGATCTTTGTCTCGATTAATTTGTGAAAGATTTTTTCAAAAATACTGATCAATACAATTTCTTCCTCGAATTAATTTCTACCCCGAATTAATTTACATTAATTGTTCTGGATTGCTGACAGTCACGGGGTTTTTGGTCCCGGTTCGTGGCATGAACCGGGACCAATGCCCGCTGGGGCATTGGTCCCGGTTCATGCCACGAACCGGGACCAATGCTTAGAGATGAACCGGGACCAATACCCAGGCGGCATGAACCGGGACCGGTGTCTGGCATTGGTCCTGATTATAGAAACGAAACAGGACCAATGAAATTTGGACGCTGGACCAAAGGCACTCTTTCTACCGGTGTAAGCTTCATGCACATGTAGGATCCATCTCACAAGGGGATTCCTGCATAGACGTGTTGGTGAGACTACGCATGATGGCGTTTATTTGTGATGATTACTTTCCATAGACGTTATGGCAGCTTAACACGTGTTATTGTTGGTGTTCAAATATATATCTTCACGTCCAGGAGCTGATGGACTTGATTTTTGATAAATGGAACCGTGTATAGACTCAATCATGGCACCGAGATGATACAAGCGCAAAGAGTTATAATACCCTGCATCTGCATGATAAGATGCACACGAGAAACAAAATAAAAGTTCAACTGTGATAAAAAAGAAGACTACACTATGGTCCATATATACTAAGTGAACACCCTTCTTGGTTGCTCGGTCCAGCTGGATACACTCAACCATAATAACTCCTTGTCCTCCCATCACCGTAAAAATTGACTACGTACGGAGCCATAGCATACACGAGTGAATAACCTGCGTTAGAGACGATTTTTTCTATATAGACCTGTGCAGCGCAGAAACCCTTACTAAGATATGGTTCTTGGATTTCATATATATATATATATATATATATATATATATATATATATATATATATATATATATGCCCCATAACCACTGATCAGACATATTTGTTGGCACACTACAAGGTGGATATAAATTAGAAACCATTTGTACAATGGACCTTACTCCTCTAGCAAACTTAAACTCAAAGATTAGGTTTTTGATTAATTCCTTGTGGTGACCGAAGACACATTTAGTATTTCTTTGTCGATAATGGTTGGTAAGATTATCCCTGGTTAAGGTAACTCCCCTATCCAATATATCATAGGATAATGTTAATTCTGAGACTCGTATTTTCAATTTCCAAAGTTTATCATTATTGACTAGAACATTATATTGAACTAGAGACGTATATAAAGAATTGACCAAAAACTACACATTTTGGTGTAAGTTCTAGCGGAAGTCGTCGATACTTCTCCCTAAATGAACTGAATCGGACCAAAATTCTTGTCCAACACTATTGATGTTTTTAGCTAAAACTGAATTGTCTGTTCGAGTAAGAGGTGACATGCATCCTTTTGCATCTCTTTAGTAAGATTTGTACTATAACAGGTTTAGTAAGGGTGTGTTTGGTAGGCCGGGTGGGCTATCTCAGCTCTTACAAGCTGAGTCCACCTATGCCCACCCCATACAAGTGTGTTTTATTCCCTGTGTTTGGTAGGTTGTTTGACATGAGATGTGCTCAACCGAGATCATATTTGGTAGGTTGTGTTTGTTGAGCCATGCTAGCTATATATGAAAAAGCAAGCGGGTCCTTGGATAAAACTGTAAAAAGCAATCGAGTCCTTGGAGGTCGCCAGCGCCGCTGCCGGCTAGAGGAGCCGCCGCCGCGTGCCGCCGCCGCCATCGGAGGCCGAGCCCCTCCTTCCCCGCCACCGGAGGCCGAGATCCGAATTGGCGTGCACCGCCAAGAGGTCGCGCCTCTGCAGCTCGGGCTCAGCGTGCACTACCACGAGGCCGCGCCTCTGCACCTCAGGCTCGGCGTGCGCCGCCAGGAGGCCGCGTGGGCTGCCAGGAGAGGCAGGGAGAGGCGGCAAAGCTCGACGAGGCCGGGAACAGGGACATCGGAGCCTGCCGGAGTCAGGAACGGGGACATCGGAGCTCGCCGAAGAAGGGGCCGTGCCTCTAGGGCTTGGACGGGGTAGGGAGAGGCGGCGAAGCTCGATGAGGCTGGGAACAGGGACGTCGAAGTCTGCCGGAGTCGGGAACAGGGACGTCGGAGCTCACCAGGGACAGGGCCGCGCTTCTGCAGAGAGCGGACAGGACGACGCCGCCGACGGGGACAGGACGAGATGGGAAGTGCATCGTGCGAGGAGGGGGGAAATGAGCGGTGCGGGCCTCGACCCCTATCGGGCAGGAGCCGACACGTCACACACGCGGGGATGAGTTCGGCAGTGCCGAGTTGTGAAGCTCGATTCGAGCTTCCCAATCGGGCAGGGCTCGGGGGCCTTTTTTGCACGAGGTCGACACTGCCCAATAGAACCGACCCGAGCTACCAAACAGGAAAACGTGGGATGAGGGGAGAATTTCTAGGTTGCCCCGGGCTACCAAACACACTCTAAGCCTGTCATTGGAGATCATTCCCAAATGGTTATTATGGGGTAATATTGGGTGTGTCTTTTGTCTTCCCATACACGCCCAGGAAGCCTAGCAGGTTCAGCAAAGATTCTTCATCACGTGCATCACGTCGATTGAAGAACGGACATCTAGGTCTTTCCAATACTCAAGCTCCCAAAATATAGATTTCTTTTTCCACATGGCCGTGTGTCTGGTAATGGGGTCTTTCGGAAAAGATTGACCGCCAGGACCCTTTCCAAAGATTACTTCTAGGTCCTTCACCATACCAAATACATCAACATCTTTAGGGAGCTTAGGCTTCTTCTGGTAATCTGCCTCACCGTTGAAAACCTTGCCTTTTTTTTACTTGATGATTGGTCGGAAGAAATTTACGACACCCCAGGTACACAACCTTCTTACATTTATCAAAATATGTACCTTTAGTATTATCTAAACAGTGTGTGCATGCATTGTATCCCTTATTTGACTGTCATGAAATGTTACTAAGAGCAGGCCAATCATTGATGATTACGAACAACAACGCTCGTAGGTCAAATGGCTCATGTTTGTGCTCATCCCACACCTTTACACCTGGTTCTGCCTACACCTGCAAAAGTTCATTGATTAATGGCCTTAGGTACACATCAATGTCGTTGCCGGGTTGCTTCGGTCCTTGGATGAGCACTGGCATCATAATGAACTTCCGCTTCATGCACAACCAAGGAGGAAGGTTGTAGATACATAGAGTCACTGGCCAGGTGCTGTGACTACAACTCTGCTCCCCAAAAGGATTCATGTTGTCTATACTTAGACCAAACTATAAGTTCCTCGCGTCACCTGCAAAGTTCGAGTACTTTCTCTCGATGTTTCTCCACTACGACCCATCGGCGGGGTGTCTCAGTTTCTCGTCTTTCTTACACTCTTCTTTGTGCCATCGCAATAACCTGGCATGCTCTTTATTTCTGAACAGACGTTTCAACCGTGGTATTATAGGAGCATACCACATAACCTTAGCAGGAACCCTCTTCCTGGAGGGCTCGTCATCGCCCTCAACATGACCAGGGTCATCTTGTCTGATCTTGTATCGACATGCATTGCATACCGGACATTTATCCATATTCTCGTACTTCTCACCGCGGTATAGGATGCAGTCATTAATGCATACATGTATCTTCTCCACATCTAATCCTAGAGGGCAGATAGTCTTCTTTGCTTCGTACGTTGTCTCGGGCAGCTCGTTATCCTTTGGAAGCTTCGGCTTCATTATTTTCAGTAACTTCTCAAATCCCTTGTCAGATAAGCCAGTCTCTGCCTTCCATTTCAGCAGTACAAGTGTGGTACCGAGCTTTCTGCTGTCATCTTCGCAATTTGGGTACAACAACTTTTTGTGATCCTTTTGCATGGCCTCCAACTTAAGCTTCTCCCTTTCTGTATCACATTGTTGCTTTGCATCAGAAATGACCCGACCAAGACCATCAGCGGGCTCATCCGATGCCCGTTGTTCTTCTTCATTGCCGCCTCTCTCTTCTTCATTGTCTTCCATTGCAGTATCACCATATTCTTCAGGAGACATAGGATAGCTGTCATCATCCTCCTCTTCTTCCTTTTCTTCCAGCCTAACCCCTCTTTCTCCATGCATGGCCCAACAATAATATCCGGGCATGAAACCTCTCCGAAGCAGATGGCTTTGAAGGATTCTCGGGGCAGAGTGCTCCGCCACGTTCCGACAGTCGACGCAGGGATAAGGCATAAAATTATCCACTTTGTTTGCCTTAGCCAAATCGATAAATTTATGGAGGCCTGCAATAAAATCGGAATGGCGTCGGTCGCCATACATCCATCGCATCCGTGCATCGATCTGTGTCATAATAATTAACCATTACAATAACATCGTGAATAGTAAAATGAACACCCTACATAGACACATGCAATATTTTTATATCAGTTACAGATAAAGAAGATAAGGTTGCTAACCTCAGCCGAGGATACCATGTTGTGCAAAATAAAGTGTGGCTCGGACATTTCGTCGGACACCTTGTGTGCAATCAAAGAAAAAAAAGCTAGCACCCACACCTCACACACAATCCAGCAAAATTTGGTGGGCAAAGGGCTAGACTTATATATAGCCAGGGGAAGGTTTTTGGTCCCGGTTATTGCCACGAACCGGGACCAAAGCCCCTCCCGAGCGACACATGGCGGCCCAGCAGCTCGCACCCCATCCAGGTCATTGGTCCCGGTTAATGGCACGACCCGGGACCAATGACCTGGGTGGGGAGCGCGCTGCTGGGCCGCCACGTGTCGCTCGGGAGGGGCTTTGGTCCCGGTTCGTGGCAATAACCGGGACCAATGCCCACCGTCGCTTCGTCGTCCCCATGTATAAATATTAGGCCACAGCGCTCGCTTTCGCCATCGCCTCGGCCTCTCTGCAGTCCCTCTCCACCCCACCCCTTTAGCCATCGCCTATCCACCACGCCGTCGTCTCGCCTCCCCTCCCTCTCCAATCTCCACCGCGTTGTCATGGAGGTACCCACGCTCGACCACTACGAGGCGGCGATGTTTGCGTACTACGGCATCCTCACGCCGCCGCGCGCGACCGTGCCCGCCAGATTTCGCATCAGCGAGGCGGGTGTCCCGGTGGCTCCGCTCCTCAACCCCCGCTGATACGAGATGGAGTACGTCTGACGAGGTTTAATCTCGTCAATGCCCATTGTTATGGACTTGGGTTTTGGAGAAGATGGGGATGCTGGAGATCGTGGCACGGTTAACAGACAAGCAACCAGGGGACACGAGATTTACCCAGGTTCAGGCCTCCGGAGGGAAAACCCTACTCCTGCTTGTCTGCTCTTTGATTACGGCGGAACCGAAGGTTACAGGGTGCACAGATTCGATCTGGCGTGGATGCGTATGCGAAAGTATGAGTTGAGTTATCTAGGTCTATTGTGTACGTGCCCTTCTCGTTGGACCCTCCTAGCCTTTATATATGGGGAGGCTAGGTCTCGGGTGCCGATACGAGTAGGTTACAAGTTGTATTCAAACTCTAGTCTTGAGGTATCCTTGTCTTGTGCGCTTTGGAGTCCGTGTCCATATGTGCTTCGTGCAGCCGAAACGTCTTGGGCGTCCTGGACCCTGGCAGGTCATCGAGTGGGCCTTCCGTCGGGCAGGACCAAGTATGCTAACATCGGATACCCGTAGGGCATATCCATGTCAGTAGCCCACGAGTGTCCATCCGAAACGTAGATTCGGGTGGAGACTTAGTTGTCCTGAACCTTGTATTTGGATGTCGGAGTCGAAAGTTGTGTCGAGTGCGAAGCACTTCACCCGGAAGTTCATCGGGTCCGCTGAATTTGTTCGGCTGTTGTAAAGGAATCGACATCATGGACGTAGTCAACACAATGGACTATAGGGTGCGCGACCAGCGCTCCCTATGGGAGTAGCCCCCGAGTGTCTGTTCGAGTTGTAGACTCGAGCAGAGACTTTGATTCAGCCATTGTTTGCTTCAGGTCCGTAGGACACAATTTTTTCGGATGCTTGAATCAATCCTCCCTATGGGAGTAGTCCCCGAGTCCGTAGTGGAGTCGCAGACTCGATATAGGACTCGAAGAATTGTTCCATGGCGTAGTTCATTGGCGTGCCACTCGAAGATCTTTTGTGTGCACGACCAGCGTTCTAGTTTGGAGTAGCCCCCGAGTGTCTGGCGGAGTCGTAGACTCGGGCAGAGACTCGAGTCTTGTATCTTGTAGACGCAGTGGACAATCTCGCGGGTGTACCGCTGACCCGGAAGTACATCGGGTGTGCGACCAGCGAGGAGTAGCCCCCGGGTGTCTAGTCGAGTCGCAGACTCGAGTAGAGATTCATGCGAGGAGAAACCACTGACCCGAAAGTGCATCGAGTCAGCGTCTCACGCATAAGGAGCCAGGAGTCAACGTAGTGGAGTGATGCGGCATTTTAGCCGGAAGGACTCGACGTTGCGGATGAAGTCGACGCTGTTGCTTCTGTCAGGTACATAGTTAGCGTCGCGCTTGTGTAACATCAAGCGATGCAACCATCCGAGGAGGGTTTCGACTCGGGCCTTGAGTTTATGGCGTAGCCAGCTGTTTTGTCGACTCCTGTTGGAGGATCCGATATAATAGCTCGGTGCAGTCGACGTCCTTGTAAGCTGCATAAAATATAAAAAATTGTGAAGTACTTGTATCTTGCAAGAAATATTTGCCTGCCGGCTTGTATAGTAAGATTCTGGTGCCGATCGAGTCGACACTTTTGCACTGTATGCTAGGCCTTTTCGTTAGCCTGGTTACCCTTAGTCTCAGTACCTTGCCGAGGCACTCGGAGTTCAAGGATTCGATGATCAGGCAGAATCAGCTACTCGGGCTGTCGCGTTCGAGGTGCTCGAGTGCGTGGAGCCGATGGCATATTAGGTTACTCGAAGAGGGCGCAGCCCCCGAGTGTTTCGAGTGCGAGTTAAGAAGGAAAACAACTCTAAGTAGAGGGAAACTTAGCTTTGTTGGTTGTCGTGGCGAAGTTGACGCGGTAGCGGGCCACGCGGCGGACCGCAATCATAGCAGCGACGGGTTTCCGAAGTTGATGGTGGTAGAGAGCTCCGCATCCGAAGATTGTCGCGGTCGAAGACTGCACCGGGTCGCCACATCCGAAGGATGTATCGGGTCATTGCAGCCGAAAGCCGCATTGGGTCGCCGATATCGAGGGAGCCCCCGAGTCGTGGTCGCTGAAGCCGATGCGGCCAGTTGCGGCAATCGAAGATCGCGTCAGGTCGCCGCATCCGAAAGATGCAGTGGGTCACCGCAGCTGAAGGCCGCAGCGGGTCACCGCAGCCGAAGATTCCGCGGAGCGATAGAGTCGAAAACTGTGGCGGGTCGCCAGTGTCGCAGACTCGACGGGTCACGCGACGGAGTCGCCGCAGCCCCTGGGCGTGGAGTTGATATGGTCGATGTAGCCGAGGCGGGGCCGATGTGGCGGCTCGAAGATGACGCGGCAGAAGAGGTCACACGGTGGAATCGGCGCAATCAGCAACTATTTTCTTGATTTTTCTTTTTCTTCGATCATCCACGTGAGGGCTTTTTTTTTACTGAACCAAGTGAGAACCAAACTGCATGTGCATGCCGATACTCTTGTGACGTTGCGTGCATAGGACGACTCTCTGAGATTTGAATCATCGGTGGCATCCCAAACAAATCATGCAAACTTTAGATTTAATTGCCTTCTCATGAACGAGCAGTTAAGGAACATGTTCCACGAGGCCAAGATCACTTGCGAAACTGCCTTGCTTCAGGTGCCGACAGATCCTCGCTCCTCCATGCTGTTCTGACGGACCAGCGTGCTTGTAGCCAAATTAAATAGAAGTAGAAGAGACCTGGTCAGGAAGGAATCGACTGATTCGCATCTCGATTCGACGCAAAACAGACCACGAAACGGTCAGCTGTGGCGAGTTGATTTTCTCTAGGGAAACCACGGGCGGGATAAAAACAATCTTGATCCTGTAGGTCCTCTCTGCATATGCGATCTAGACGGCGGCGACGAGGATTCCGTCCGAATTTTGATTTCAGGCGCAGCTTTTCCCCATGGATGGGTTGTAGATCGCAGGTGATGGAACCGTCACGACCGCACGATCAGCGCCCCCAATTTCCACAGACGGCGTCAATTGTCGAGGTTTAATCTCGTCAACATTACCCAGGTTCCCACAGACGGCGCCAATTGACGAGGTTTAATCTCGTCAATGCCCATTGTTATGGACTTGGGTTTTGAAGAAGATGGGGATGCTGGAGATCGTGGCACGGTTAACAGACAAGCAACCAGGGGACACGAGATTTACCCAGGTTCAGGCCCCCGGAGGAAAAACCCTACTCCTGCTTGTCTGCTCTTTGATTACGGCGGAACCGAAGGTTATAGGGTGCGCAGATTCGATCTAGCGTGGATGCGTATGCGAAAGTATGAGTCGAGTTATCTAGGTCTATTGTGTACGTGCCCTTGTCGTTGGACCCTCCTAGCCTTTATATATGGGAAGGCTAGGTCTCGGGTGCCGATACGAGTAGGTTACAAGTTGTATTCAAACTCTAGTCTTGAGGTATCCTTGTCTTGCGCGCTTTGGAGTCCGTGTCCATATGTGCTTCGTGCAGCCGAAACGTCTTGGGCGTCCTGGACCCTGGCAGGTCATCGAGTGGGCCTTCCGTCGGGCTGGACCAAGTATGCTAACATCGGGTACCCGTAGGGCATATCCATGTCAACGTCATCACGGAGCGTCGCCGCCAGCTGCCCGCGTGCATGAGGGCGTTGCCCCGGTACGCGGCGGCCAGCGAGTACTGGCCCCGGCTGTTCAAGAAGGAGCGGAAGGCCAAGCTTGGCAACCGCATCGTGGACGGGCGCCTGGTGCACCCGGATCGCCGCAACCAAGAAGGGCGGGAGATGTTCTGGTCCGTCCCTGGACGGACCATCTACACCGCCATCGACGCCGTTAGGCGCGCAGAGGAGCTTCGTCTCCCGAACAACGCCGAAATCGTGGAGATTTCGTCCGACGACGACGAGGAAGCCGGCGGCTCGGAGGACAGCGGCAGCGGAAGTGTTGTCGACTAGGAAAATTTGTAAAGTCGCATCTTTGTATGGAAAAATTTGTGGTCGAATAATAAAATGTCTCAATTTAGATCTTTGTCTCGATTAATTTATGAAAGATTTTTTCAAAAATATTGATCAATTCAATTTCTACCTCGAATTAATTTCTGCCTCGAATTAATTTCTGCCCCGAATTATAATAACTGAAGTTTAATAATGAAATAAATGGACACATGCATCAGTCTATGCAGAGCCCTAGGTACAACACCTTTTCCAAAAAAAATGTTAAGGAGAATCATTTTAATTCCCAACAAAATAAATATTTGTTCTCCCTTATTCTTGTCATCTCAGTCGGGAAAAGCCACCAGTTGCATATCCATTGGAATGTACCATCCGAGGAGATCGTTTGAGTTTGTGGGTCTCCACACCAGTTTATTCTTTTGCTCCACGTGGAATGCCAGCAAGCAAAGCTCAGCTAAAAGGCTAGCTAGGTAGCCAAGAGCAAAATCTCTTCATACCTGGCATTGAATGCGTTGACGTCTCGCTGATGTGGTGATACAATACTGAGTGCTATTCTGCCCTAAAACACTTCTACTTTGTCATGCTGTAACACCACCCACGTATACTTAGTTTTGGTTGTTGTACCGGCAAAAGGTATATGTAGTGAAGATCAGGAAGGCCATTATTCCTCGTGGAGAACATTGCAAAGGGAGGAAAAGATGGAGAGACCACCGGCAAGAAAGGCAGCTCCTCTGGAATAGTCGATTGGACTTGGAGCATATCCATCTGTATGTCCATATCCCGAGGCCGGTCGCGCGATATATAAGCGAGGCTGCTAGCTGCATAATGTCTTCATCGACTAACAATAGGCCTTCAGAACATCGAGCCAGGGATTCAGAGAGAGCAAAGTTTTGTCGGTGCATTCCTGCAGCGTGTGAATTCCAGGGCGCTTCTCCTCCGGCACGGTGGCATCCATGGGTTAACAGATATATACAGCCGTGCGTGCCAAAGGAGAAATGTCCTGAGATTCACCTCAGCTGCTATACGGCAAGCTCCATGCACATATGCAGGATGCATCGCACAAGGGGCTTCCGCAATGCATGTATACGGACGGGTGTTGGTGAGACTACGCATGCTTTTGCGTTTATCTGTGACGATTACTTTCCATAGACCTTATGGCCTCGCAGCAGCTGCAACTTGCAGCTTAACACGTGTTATTGTTGGTGTTCAAATATCTTCACGACCAAGAGCTGATGGACTTGATTTTTGATAAATCGAACCGTATAGACTCAATCATGGCACCGAGATGATACAAACCAAAGAGTTCTAATACCCTGCATCTGCATGATAAGATGATGCACACGGCTCAAAATAGTAGTACTAGAAACAAAATACAAGCTCAGCTGTGATAAAAAAGAAGACTACACTATGGTCCATATATACCAAGTAAACACCTTCTTGGTTGCTCGTTCCAGCTGGATACACTCAACCATAATAACTCCTTGTGATCCCGTCACTGTAAAAATTTCATATGGTCCTAGCCATTCGTCTCCCTATCTATTGAAGCTACTTTTGTTTACGAACACGCTGTCAGGACATATAAGGACACTTAAGGGGAATATCCACTCCAAAAAAGTTGTATGCATTGAGTTATTCCACAAATACTTCTGTAACATATCATGCATTTTCTCTATTTACATGTGCTCTCTTTGAATCATCATTTATGCAACTTCCTCAGCATTTGGGGGTATTCCAGATATTTCATCCTAAAACAGCAGCAACATCAGTCATAAAACGCACTCCTGGCAAACATCAAATTTATGCTTGCAGTAGCTACTTCTCAACAGCTATGGCCCAAACAAACAGTGCCGCTACTCTTCCCTAAAACACTTTAACTTTTTCATGTTGTTACATCAATTACATACAGTTAGTTTTTACTGGCAAACTACATACACATGATCTTATGTCCGCATATGCTGAAGAAAGCAACTCAAGGGTTTCTTGTTGTATGTAAGATTCGGTGGGAATTGCCGTGTGCCCACCGATGTATGGGGTGGGTGACACTTTTTAGCGGCGATAGACAGTGGGAATTTCCCGTGGGTCTGTGTGTCTTTCCCTCATAGGATACTACTCCATGATGCCCCATGTGCTGCTTGTTTTGAAATGAGATACATCGGAAGTACTTAGTAGGTCACGGAAAATAAAATTTGTTGTACTTGTGAACATGGTTTCAGTTTGTCCTAAGTACATGACAATTTTCGCTATGGTATCTAGAAAATTAAAAATAGTGCCTAGTTTTAGTGCAATGGATATAACCACACAATTACTCGAGATATGAGTGGTGACACATCCCATATATGTAGCCAAGCAAATTAATATGCAAACTATCTCTTTATATGTAGCCCTAGCTTCATATCTTTTAGTGAGAAATGTCCTGATGCAATAGCTATTCTAGCATGGTCATGCCATAGGGCCGGGATATGCGGCATGGGGAATGATAATTCACTTGACATGTAACCTCCACTATGAAGCTCCATTATGTGATGACGACGTGGTTCACTAATCAGTTACACTAGTGTTTAGATGTTGTGTCGTGTGTGTCAAAGGAGAATTTCCCTGCGATTCACCTCGGCTTAGGTAAAATGTCACAAAATTGTAAATTGGTTAGTTCCAAAGAAAATTTACCATAATTAGACATCTAGTGTTAGACTTTGGATAACAAAACAAAAGATTTAAGACAAGGTCCAGAGAACATTGTGAAGCTTTACTCTTAGACTTTATGTAAAACCAGACATCTCAGATTCAGATATTCAAATAAAATTGGTGTCAAACTATTCAAAATTTGTTAATTAGCATATTGTCATTTTTATTCCCAACACATAAACGTGGTCGCTCCACACAACAAACTAGCCAGTCCTGGTCCTGGCTAGCTCTGCCCTTTATAGGTGGTTTTTCAGTGAGGAAAAGCTACCAACTTCAAGGGAAAAATCCAATGGAGGAATGTGCCATCTGAGACCATGAGAAGGGATAGAGTTTGTGGCCAACATAAGTTATTCTTTTGCTCCATGTGGAGTGGCAACAACAGAAGCTCAGTTAAAATTAAAAAGCTAGGCAGATATCCTAGTATAAAATCTCTTCATATCTCGCATCAAATGTGTTGACGTTTCGCTGCAGGGGCGATACAATACTCACTGATGCTACTCTTCAATAAAACACTTTAAATTTGTCATGTTGTAACATCATTCGCATACACTTAGTTTTGATTGCTGCACTGGCAAAAGGTATATGTACTGAAGATCAGGAGGAGCACCATATTATTCCGCGTGGAGCACATTCCAAAGCAAAAAAAAAAGATGGAGAGACCACCGGCAAAAAGGGCAGCTGCTCTGGAATAGTCCATCCGCCTAGGAGCATATGCCATCTATAGATCCATCCACGAAACCGATTCGCGTGGTATATAAGAGGGCAAATAATGTGTTCATCGACGAATCGAGCAAGGCAGTCAGGGAGAGCAAAGTTTGGTCCGTGCTTGCAGCGTGTGAATCCCAGGGCGCTTCTCCTTTGGCACGGTGGCATGCATGCACTGAAGGGAGCTAAGCTAGCCAGGTGAGTGCTAAGCTCCAGGCCAATGGATCAGTCCATGCAGCTAGCTAGCCGTGCGTGCCAAAGGAGAATTGCCCTGCAATTCACCCCGGCTGCTCTTGGATAAGCTACAATGCAGGTATGTACATGCGTTCTTGAGATTACATATATGCTTGCATTTCTCTGTGATGATTAACTTGTGTACTTTCCGGAGCGAACACCTGATGGACTTGATCTATTCTATTATATATACTTCAAAAAATATACCGATGTTTAAAGAAGCCACCGGGTTATTCCACATCATTATAAACATTTTAACTGTTAGATCTAAAATTTATAGTGGAGATTAAAACATAAAACATGTTACATAACATCAGACGCGTACCATAAAAGATGTAAAAAGATATTTTTACTTTCGGGGTTAAATATTAATTTCCACAAAAGCAAGATTCTCTATTTTGGCAAAGCTAAAGACGAGGAACAGTGGTACAAACAAACTTTTGGTTCTGAGACTAGGTCTTTGACTTTCAGGTACTTAAGAGTAAAAGATGATATAGAAAATATTTTAACTATTAAATCTATAATTTGTGGTTGAGATTAAAACATAAAAGATGTTACATAACATCAGACACGTACCATAAAAGAGGTTAAAATATATTTTTAACTTTCGGGGTTAAAAATTAATTTTCACAAAAGCGAGATTTTCTGTTTTGGCAAAGCTAAAGACGAGGAACAACAGAACATACTAATTTTTGGTTCTAGGGCTAGGTCTTTGCCTTTTAGGTACTTAGGAGTACCCATTCATTTTAGAAAATTTAAAAAATCAGATTGATACCCTGTGGAAACTCGACTCGAAGGTAAGTTGGGTTGCTAAAAGGGAAAGTTGTTATTGTATGGTGATCGCTTGGTTCTAATAAATTATGTTTTAACGAATTTACCTATATTTATGCTATCATTTCTGAAGATACCTAAAGGGGTAAGGAAGCAACTAGATTTGTATAGGTCTTGCTTTTCCTAGCAAAGTGATGAACATAAGAGAAAGTATAGATTAACGAAATGGAATATAATTTGTAGACCAAGAGACCATGGTAGTCTAGGTATTAAGATCTTGAAAATCAAAAATAGATGTCTATTGAGCAAATGGCTTTTTAAACTACTAAATGAAGAAGAAGTGTGGCAAGAGTTATTAAAAATAAATATTTGACTCAAAGAATGTTGTCCGAAGTCCAAGCAAAGCCAACCGACTCGCAATTTTGGAAGGGACTTATATAGGTAAATATGAATTATTTGCTAGGGATCATTGTAAAATTGGGGACAACTCTAATACTAGGTTCTTGGAGGATACATGGTTGGATGATATAGCTTTAGCACATCAATATCCATCTTTATATAATATTGTGCAACGAAATAATGTTATCATGGCACAGGTTTTAGCTCAAGTGTCTAAAAACATTGGGTTCAGAAGAGTACTAGTGTTAATAAGTGGAATGATTGATTACACTTCTGCCAAATGCTTATGATACTGCGACAATCAGAGGATACATATAGGTTTGTGTGGAACCTAACAACATCCAGGGTGTTCTCAGTGAAGACCATTTATGAAGACATGATGAATGATCATACAGTCTTTCTTTGAAAATGTCTTTGGAAATTAAAATCTCACTTAAGATCAAAAAATTATGTGGTTCCTAAATAATAAAGTGCTTCTTAACTTGCTTAAAATGAATTTGATAGGATGTACCAAGTGTTGTTTCTATGGGTCGCAGGAAACCACGGAGCATTTTTTTATTTTATGCCCTTTTGCTTGCCTATTGTGGTGCATTGTAAATTTTGCTTATGATCTACCCCTCCATCTAATATAACAAATATGTTTGGAAATTGGCTAAACGGAGTTGACAAAATATCTAAGACTAGAATTCGCATTGGTGTTTCAGCCTTATGTTGGTCTATTTGGAGATGCAGAGATGACATTATTCTTAACCAATCAAAAAATAATAATCTTTTCCAGGTTATTAACATTGTGGCATATTGGGTATGGTTTTGGGCACTGCTACAACCGCAATTCTCTTTCCAAGGAGGAGGAAATAGGACAGCGATTGAAATATTGTCTGTAATACTAAGACAATTTATAAGAATCTCTACCTATCGGTTTTAAATTTTATTTGTCTTGTTTCATACTACGTTATGTATCGTACACACACTTCTATTTTGAGTTCAATCCTATCCACTGGAGAGTGGAGTGAGAGATCAAACGGTCCTTATCTTCTTACATCAAAATCGGATGCTTCCACTCGCCTTTAACGACCAATTGAAGGGGCGGGGGTAACCCGATGCGTAAATTAGGTACCATTTATGTTGAATTTCTGGGTACACGTATAGTAGGAACCATATATGATAAATTTGCATGTCCATGAAAACCATGTGCCTGCACTGGAGCGGCATCATGCCTACGAAAGGGGATTATCGAATGGTGGCCTATCTTGGCTCAGTTCCCGTCCTTGTGTAGTTGTTTGAGTTGACGTTGAGAGTAGTGGTTTCGCTGTACAAAAGTGTAATGGCTCTTCATCCGACGGGTGGCAGTCTAGCGCCGTCAACATTTCTTTCTGTGATGCCACATTTATTCTTGTGTTTTCTCTTATGTTGTCCTTTCGTGGTTTGTGCCTTCTTTAGTGGTTCGATGACAAATGACCAATTCACTTGCATATCTTGCAACGGTTATTTCCCCTCACATTGTCCGTATATCAATCTTGGGGTCCCACATATATGGAAGGGACGCTCATGTGTCATTTCCAAATCTTTGAGCTTAGTTACTTGTACTAGTTTCGTCAAGCAGTTTTTTGGTGAGAACATTGATGGAGACCGAGAAAACACCGAGACCTTGACATATATCTATAGCTTAAGCTTGGTGCGCGCTGCGATTTTGTGTCTCTGCATGTGGGCATTGTTTGGTATCATCGCAGTTTGTGGTCCTGCAGAGGCGTTGCTTCCGCGCTGCTTCGCGTGGATGTTAGATGGGCTTGCGCGTGCGTTGTTCCATGGTCGGGTGGGTGTGCGGCGTGCTTTTTCCGCCTGATCGGTGGCCCTTTATTTGTGGGCCCAATTTGTCATTCAAGATGTATTTTTGATGGGGTAATTTTCTTGTGTTGGTTCATGGGGGTGGAGGATCGTCTCCCCTGGTATATCCGGTGCATTAACCCGGTTGATGCGTTGAGATGTTCACGGTGATGGGCATGGGCAGTTCCGCGTGCTCTGTGGCCAAATCATGCTATCCTTGGTGATGTGCGCCGAACGTTCCAGTGTCACCCCGTTCCTCCTTGAAGGTGAGTTGTTCACATTGATGGGGAATCTGCTGGGTCATAAGGAGAGATCGTCCACGGATCTCTCTTCTCCTCCAATGGCCTGCTCACTCCATCATGTTGAGGTTCTTCTACGAGCGTTGAAATATGCGAGGGAGGGGTTCTCCATCCATGGTGAGTCCTTGATCATCTCTCCTCCATCCCCAAATTAGCCATGGGAGTCGTTTAATAGCGATTGGCTAGCCCTGTATTTGCTAATTTATTTCTCGCCAACTGATTCTCATGTGACTTTTCAGTTTTGTACTGCGGTTGCGTTGTATCAATCACGGGGATAAATTGGCATGACACAGGTGCAAGACCATCCATATACTAACTTGCAGATGTTTGATGGAATGTCCCATAAGTGCTAAAGGTTTTGATTTTTTTTGTTGCTCTTCTTCTCTATTTAATTGTTACTTAAATACTCATCTCTAGCTGAATTTTGTCACACAATAGTGTACCGTGTATGGATCTTGTGCTTGCTGGAAGAAGAGTGTTATTATCATCTACAGGTAGGTAGACGTCTTTGAATTGTTACTAAGGTCTATTTTGAAATTTCTCCATGTATAAAAGGTGAATTATCAGAATCCATTGACATTTTAAATTTAGAGTCTTTTAGTTACACCCGAGGTTCCTAATTTTCTCTTTTAGGTATGATATGTGCAGCCTTGCAGACTATCGGTTACTAAAAATGTATGCTTTTGATGTAGGTTTTCTTATTCTGTTCAGATTAATTTGATGTCCCAATTCTAGGCTATGTGCAGATGTGGAATTTGAAATTCCAAACCAATGAACAAAGCAATTTGCCATGTCATAGAAAAAGAAAAGCACCTACTGTCTATCAAGGTAGAATGTTTATAGCTCTGCACATCTAATTTATTGATGTACACCAGACCCAAATCTAAGAATATGATTACCGAGTCACGCACTCATGCATTGAAAAGTGTGTACATGCAACCTTCTAATTCATATATGACTCATGATCGCCGGAGGTGCCAATAGCGCTTCGGGTTTATTGGTTATCTCTCCTACCCAGTTGCATACAGGTAATATTACAACACCATTGAAAAGCCCCTCCCCCCCCCCCCCTTAATCCTTTATGAAACATCAGTAGACATCATTGCATATCAGTAATTGATCTTACAATTGGTTTGCTGCAGGTGCATGATGATGCCAATTTTAGGATATACCCATTCTTATTTGAGAGATGCAGGTCATATTACCTTTGATCTGCGTTAGAAGAAGCATTAGTATGTGCGAGAGTGCATATGCATATAAAGTTGATTTCTGTTAGTGCATGTTGTGTGTGATTCCTCTCTCTTTTTTGCTATGAATCTGATGTGGGGTATTTAGTATACATAGAAATCAAACTTTGGTCTTGTGGAGAAGTTCGCTTACCAGGCGTCCGCTTTAGGTTTTAAAAAAACTATGTTGGGCACTATTGTGAGGTTGTAGAGGTGAAGGTTTTTGGTTTGCAATTTCATGGTGACCTCATCTACTTTACTGATCTTGAATGAACCAACATATCACCTCTATATTCCAAAAAATGAAATGCTTGAGGTTGGATGTCAGTTCATTATTTGCAGCCCAAGTTATGTTTATTGTATCATCTTTCAATTCTTGAATATATCTTCTAGTATTTCTAATGCATACAGTTTTGTCATGTGAGTTTGCATGCATGTCATGAGTCAATATTAGATCACACTAGCACCGTGTTGAAGCGGATGATCAAACTATCAATGAATATGAATGGGTTTACATTGTAAGTTCACCTATGCTCTTAATAATTTATATTGTCTTATAGAATTTGCTCTCTTCCAAAAATATATTGCATATAGGAACTGAAGTGTCTTGAATTGTTTCCGCCTATATATTTCACATAATGCAACATCATAGTCACTGCAGTATAGAGATAGGTGCTTCACTCTTTATACAAAGTTACCGGCTTCAAGCATGTTGGTGAATTGGTTTTTTGTGGTTGCCATTAACCTCGGAACAAGCGAGGACTAAGACTTCCAACCTATCTTACGCACTGAAACGATCTTTCGCGCAAAATAAGAACCACGTTTCCACGACAGTCAAATAGAATACCGACGCCATGGCACAACACACACCACAACGAATGCAGCAACTAACGCATGACAAACGGGGCTGCGAAGCGCGCGAACCCGTCTAGTAACTTTTCAATTTCGAGGAACATACATGTGACATTCTATCTCGACATAAATAAATATAAGACATGTATGGAACAATTACAACCCAATTGATTTGTACTATGTGGTAGAAAAACCCCCACTGCGAGAAATGTTCATGCACATTTAGAAAATGAACGCAAGCATGTCCATGGTCCAAAAGTTTTTCCGAAATCAAGCAGAGTGCATCGTCTAGCATGGTGCTCGGCATACGGCACACGTACGTCTCTTCTCTCACACACTAGATTGCATCAACTGCAATTTGCAAATGCAGTCAAGTGCATGGTGCGGGACTGCGAATTACACATGATCTCGTTGCCTCGAACAAAGGTTACAAAGCTGCATCGCTGGACAAATCTCCTTTGGCAGTGTCTGCGCGTTGTTTTGTTTGATCAGGCGGGCTGATTCAGGCCACTGCCAAAGCAGATGCTTTGCCACCGCACCACTCCTCTTGCGGGTACTACAAGCTCAAATCGCCACTACATATGCACGTCTGAGGTTTCTCCTCCTATAGTTCGACCAATATATATGTAATATGTGCCTACAGATATTCAATCGGCCGGGAGATCGAATCGGCATTATCCGCAGCACAAGCCGGATAGATATCGGAAAATATGTTAGTTGTTTTTGGAAAGGAAAAGTAAGATCTCGCGTGAAATATCTGCATGGCTGAATTAAGTTTCTCTCTCTGCTACCTGTCGACTATAGCCTCTGTAGTCTCGACTAGAATTACATTACGTTAGGATCTCGACATCCAGTCATTTCATTACGTTATGTTTAATTTGGATCTGATTAACCGCAAGGCTCTGGACCTGTTGATCTTGCGGGCTTGATCGATCTACATGGGTGTGTGAACTTGTGATCATCACCTGTTCTTGGATATATGCCTGACCACTAGAATTTGCGGGAGAAAGCAACTGAACGCCCAAAGGATGGAAAAGGATTCTTAACCTCATATCTAACCAGTGCATTCTGAACGCCAAATTAGTAGTATTAGTAGTAGTACTTTGTAAAACCCTAGCAGGGTCTTCTTAATGCGTGGTTAATTATGTAATTTCATCACCTAATATGGTATCACTCCCTACATGATTATGATGTGGCACTACAAATGTTTTTGATCATGATGGTGACGTGGTTCTCACACGTTGTAGCTCAGCAACGTAAAAAAATTAACAAACATCAAGAAAAAGATGTGCCAAATAAATAATAGAAAATCCATAAATTTAGGTGGGTAGTGAAGTTACGGAAGATCTTATGAAATTTAATAACAGTCAGAAATGTTCTCGAAAGCCACATACTTCGGTAAAGTTTTTGTAAACAATAAAACATAGTAAAGTCATTGGTTTCATTTATTTAATTTTTCCCAAAGTTTTCAATTATTATTTTTATATTCGTGATTTTTCTAAATTCATATTGTTTACTTTTCATCGTCTAAATCTACATTAAGAAAAGTCTTTTCAATAAAGTAACTGTAGCCCAAATTTTTCATGGCATTATTTCTCAGTTTTCCAAATTTGTAATTCATTTACCACTTTTCTCAAAATTTATTAAAGTTTCATAAATAGTGTTTATTTTTTCCTAATATATATTTACAGAATCTCACAAAAACCCTAACATGTACAATCAAAATAAATTTAGTGTCATTAAAATTAAGACCCCTGCTTAAGATGACAACGCAAAGTAGCTGAAACAAGGTTTGGAGAACCGTGCAAAGCTTCCGTATTAGACTCAATATAAACCTGGACATCTCAATTCAAGTTCTCAGATACATTGATGTCCAACTATCAAAAGTTTAATAGATCTCATTCGTAGCAAAGTTCATTTTCGTTCCCAGCACTGGTCGCCGCACGCAGCAGGCTAGCCTGTCCTGGTCCTGGAGAGCTTTGCCCACTTTACGCGTAGAGTTTCTGTCACGAAAAGCTATCAGATGCATAGGGAAGATCCAATAGAATGTACCATCTAGGACCATCAAAAGGTTTGAGTTTGTGGCTCTCGATGGTCTAACACAATTTATTCTTTCTGTCCACGTGGAATGCCCCGGTGAGTTCAGTTAACAAAGCAATCTAGATAGCCAAAGAACAAAATCTCTTCATATCTGGCATCGAATGCGTTGACGTTTCGCTGCTGCGGCGATACAATACTCAGCGCTAAAATACTTTTTTCATGTTTCATCTAGATAGAACATCATCCACATATACTTAGTGAAGATCAGAAAATGCAGCTGGTTGAGCGACAAGGAGGGCCATTATTATTCCCCCTGGGGAACATTCCAAAGGAGAGAAACGACGGGGAGAGCACTGGAATAGCCAATCGGCCCTCAAAGCATATGCCGCCTGAAGATCCATATCCTGAGGCTGATTGCGCCGTATATAAGCCGAGGCCGAGCCGCAGAACATGTTCAACGACGAGCCTAAGAACTTACACAAACACGGAGCTAGGCAGGCAGGGCGAGCAATTTTATGGTCCATGCATGTGTGTAGCGAGTGAATCCCAGGGCGCTTCTCCTTTGGCACGGTGGCATGATCACTGCGTGCAGCTAGCTAGCCGTGCCATGCGTGCCAAAGGAGAATTGCCCTGCGATTCATCTGAGCTGCTCCAACAGATGAGATATTCGAGCAGCATTCATGCAGGATGCGTCCCACAAGGCAAATCTTCCAATGCAAGTACGTTCAGTTGTTCCTGAGACTAAGTTTACGTTCTTGCGTCTATCTGTGATGGTTAACTGGGATACTTTCCATAGACCTTGCAGCCTCGCTCGCAGGTGCATCTTGCATGCAGCTTACCATAGCAACACGTTGGTTCATTCTTGTACATGCAGAACGATATGTAGATCAACCTACAGTGCTCAATGCCAGGAGTTCTGGCGACAAATCTTCATCACAGGACGATCCTGGATAGAGCTCGTCGTCATCGTTCCCCGTTCTTCGATGCCAAAAGTCACGGCGATAATAGTTCATGTCAATCAACAAAGGCGAAAAAGTGTCGTTGGTGAAGATGAACATGATCCGGTTAGGCCCAGGGTACTTGTATAAAATATCAATCTGCCTGATCATACAAACATGAATACATCCATCCACATGCAATGATCCCAATGACAGATGTTAGGTAGAGACTATCAGAACAAGATGTTTGGTAGATACGTCGATGAGGGTAGCACCAAGAGCTCCTGCGCATTTCCCCTTTACTTTAACATACTCACCACCTATAAGGTAAGCGGATTAATATCCAGTAGATCAAACAAGTCTAAGTTTCAACGTTTAGTGTTTAACCTGAGTTTCAGATAGTTTTAATCTTTCTCACACAACGAGTTCTTAGAATTCAGAGCAACCGTGGCGAATGGGTCGTGCCATTCGCGGAGCTCCTAATCTGTAACAATGGGTACCAAGGGGCCTTTTGGAAATTCTTCTTTTCCGATAGAAATTCTTCATCCTCCCGCACGAGACTTAACGGGACGTTGCCGGCCCGCGACCGGGTTTGGGCCGTGCCTAGGCACCTCGACCTAAAACCCGTGTGTCGGCACGGCACCGACCGATTAAGTCATTTTATATATTTTTCTTTTAGTTAGTTTTTTATTAAAGAATAGCCCAAAAGGGCTAAATGGGCTGGCCCATTAGCTTAACATGTCATGTTTGGGCCTTAGGATGGAGCCCATGTGCTGGCACGACACAGCCCGTTGGCTTAAACGTGTCATGGGTCGTGTCGTGCCATGGGCCGGCCCATTGGCCAGATTTGTAAGAGAGTAGAGCATACAGTAGATGCAAGACATGTCACGTTTAGATTTTGATTTCAGAAAAAAATAGAACGGCAGAAAGTTGCATTGAATGTTGCGCAAAAATCTCTCGTGTACCTCTCATTCTATCTCTCAATCATTGACCTTAGGTCTACAATTGGTATTAGAACCATGTCCAAATCAATGATGGAAGATTGGTGCTTGTCATGGTGGTGTCACGGCAGATGCCATGGATAGGCTAAAGGTGGGGACTAATACATGCTAGGGGAATCCAGGGAGGGATAGTGAAGTGATTCTCTACACAGAAGTTTGTATTGCTATACCTCGAGATTACAAGTGCTCCTTGAGCTGTATTGGCGAGAGGAGGAAGAAGGAGCTCTCTTACTCTTGCCTACTATTTTTCCCTAGAACCCTAGATCCACTAGCCCTATGGAATCACCAAACCAACTAGAGCTCAACCAACCCCTTCTACCAGAGACCTAGCCCCCCTTATATAGAGGAAGTTCGGTCCCTGCCTAGGGCATACGTGGAGGCATATTCCTAAGAATATGCCCCTCCCAAAGTGGTAACCCGACCGGGGTGCTTTTCCCCCGCGTCACACATGCTTTAGCGACGTAAGCCTCTGCGGCGCCCGCGTCAGCCGATATGGGCGTCGTCACCCTTGTCGGCCACGACCCGGTGGTCCTGCCCTTGCTTTCTCCGCTCATGCAGTGCGTACCGGACCTTCTTTTTGACCAGAGAGATTCCTTCCTTCTCCCAGAAGCTAAGCGAGGACCCGGATCATAGTAGATCCGGCCACACCTGTTCCTGCATATAAATTAGACAAGCACTTCCGACTTACTCCTTAAGTCGGATGAGACAACGTCAGGCGACCCCCCTGGTCCGGGTTACTCCGTGATCCGGCCTGCCTTGAGGTGACCCGGCCAGCATCCGCTTTGACCTTACCGAACCTCGGCTAACTCGGCCCCTATACCCCGGAGTGACCCTACCCGGGGGTATCCCCCCAACTTTAGTCCCCGAAGCTGGTGCGGTCTTAGCTGCCTTGGCCGCTAAGGCCACATCAGGTTCATTTATGTTCGAGCCTCGGACGTTTAATTCCGGGTCAGCTCCTTATCTCGGAATATATGGATTTATGTTCCCTTCGCACGTTCCAAGTTTTCACTTGCCGGCCGGGTCACCACTTTGGCTCGGATCCCATGGTTATCATGGTTTGATCCGGGCCCCGTTTCCTTCTCTCATACGCCAACCCACGTGGAGGCTAATCATTACCTCGTCTTATTTTAAGGGCCTGCACAGTAACCGCCGCAGTAATTGTCAGGTATCACTGTCCGTGGGTCACGTCATGTCTGCCTCCTCGTTTACCGCATCAGCGCGTCGCGTCATGGGATTGCTTCTACTCTGTGGCCCCCTGTGTGGCTTTTCTTCGATTAGCTGATGCAGGTGATACACGGCCACACCGTGTGGCTCGTCGGCGCAGCGCGATCCCACTCATCCATCTTTGGGGGTGGTTAAGTAGCGGAGGGGCGCACCCCTTAGCGTTTTTCCACTTCTGCGCCCCTCTGCCCGTTGCCTTTCTCCTTCGTCTTCCTAACGACCGCGCCGCCGCCAGTGCTTCTAGCAGCAGCGCCGCCGCCGCACCTTCCCCGTGCATCTGCATCGCAGCCACCGCTGCGCAGCTTCTTTGACACGGGTCCACGCCAATCCAGGCCTCAGATCTCTGTCTCCGCCGCCGCTAGCTCCAGCGAAGATAGTGGATACAAGATGACGGAGGAGGAGCTCGTCGTCGCCGAGCAGGAGATGGAGGAGGACGTCGGCGCGGCGGACCGCGGCGCGTGGGCCGGATCATGGGTCTGTCAAGATGACCTTGACTGGCTCTACCAGACCAGGCGCATTCCTGTCGGCGTCACCGCTCGTCTCCCCTCCGCCGAACTGGCCCCCTCACCCAATCCGGGTGAGTTCGTTGTATTCATGTCCCACTTCCAACGGGGATTTGGTCTGCCGGTGAGCGATTTCTTCCGGGATTGGGTTAGGACCTACCACTTGCAGCCGCACCATCTCCCAGCCAACGCTATCACCTCTCTTTCCACCTTTGCCTCTACGATCGAAGGCTACACCGAACTTTGGCCCACGAAGAAGCTGTGGATCCGGTTCTTCGGCCTTCGTCGCAACGTCATCCCCAATATCCAAGTAGAGTCAGAGGATAAGCAGCTCACCCAATTCGGAGCTGCCTCCATCTCGCCCCAAGACTTTCCGTCTTTCCCCGGGTTACCGGGCTTGACTCCTGCAAAGGATGGGCTCGTACCTTCTTCTACGTCCGGAATAAGGGTACTGAAGACTTGATTCGGTTGCTGCCCTACGCTCCGGGTCTACCTGACACGGATTTCTGGGAGGAGGTCCCCAAGAAGCCTACAGCTCTGGCCAACCAAGTTAACAAGAGGTCCGCGGAGCTAAAGAAACTCGGATTGCGCAACGAGGATGCTATGATCACGTTCGTGCGCAACCGAATCTCTCCCCTCCAGAAGCGCACCCACAAGTTGTGCCACATGAGTTTCGGCCGCGACCCCAACCGAACCTCCTCCTTCGAGTTGAGCAACACGGAGATCTTTCACCGGGTTAAGGCTCTTTTCACCACCCACAAGGATTTCTCCGCCGAATGGACATGGGGAATTGAGCACTACTGTCGTGACAGGCTCCCTCCCGTGGTAAGCTTCGCGGGGCAAACTTATTTCGGATCAAGTATGTGTCGGTTTTTGTTGTATTTTTGACTCTGCTCTTCGTGCTTTATCTCAATTGTTCCTTCAGCAAACTCTCGAGCATGGTATGGACCCGACCCTTAAGTGGGCACCGGACCGAGAAATCCCGGATGAGGAGGAGCCGGACCAGGAGATGTTCCTCCCTATGACCGACGCTACCAAACGACCCTGCGGTAAATTCTCTTCTCTTAGAGATTGGACCGATGATGAGGATGACTCGGATGTCGACGTGATTGAACCTGTTGAGGTTGTCCCTCTTTCTTTTGCCTTTCTGGCATCAGCTAACCCCGGTGGGCATATCCACGAGGATCCTCCACTTGCTACGGGAGAGCCGGTTCCGGTGGCGTCGAAGAAGAAGCGCGGAGCTGCATCAAGTTCTTCCTCTGAACCTTCTCAGCCCACAAAAAGGCAAAAGAAGGCCGGAGACAAGACTGCCTCCAAGCGGGCAGGCAAAGCCCCGGCACAGAGGGCCCGGAAACCCAAGGAGGCCGAAACCTCGGATGCGTAAGTCATTTTTCATTGCGTAACTCACTTTTCCTTGCATCGTGGTAATTTCTCTTCTGACACTATTCTCTTTTTTAGGCCTCCGGTGGAGGTCCCTCGGAGCGGATCAAGCATCTCTTCACCCCTTCGGTCCGGCCCTTCTCCTCCTCGTGACGACGAGTCACGCCCGCTAAGCCCTATTCCGGAGGGTTCTGTGGGTGCTCCGGGTTCCGCAGTGCCTCATCGAGAGGAACGCGACCTCGGAGCGGGAGGGGTTGGTCTAGCCGAGGCAACGGCGTCCACCACTTCGGCATCGCAACAACCAGCAACCACCGAGTCTATCGCAACACCAGCACCAGCAGCAGCTCCAATACCAGTGACCGAGCCAGCACCTGTCCCGGCACCAAGGAAACCAACAACAGCTCCAAGTCCAGCTACAAGAGCTCCAGTGCCAAGTTCTTCTGCCTCGTCCGAGTCATCTCAGCCTCGGCGAGGAACTACTCCAGCAGCTTCTACAGGGAAATCCACCGCAGTTACTTCTTCCCAGCAAGCTAAGGGTAAAAAGGCTCCGGATACTGCCAAGTCTGCATCCGTCGAGGCCGGGCAGCGAACCCTATCGTCGATGCTTCTGAAGAAATCACCAGCAGCGAAGGATGTTCCTGCCGAGCCAACTGATGCGCAGCAGATGGTTCTGCATACCAACCTAGCTCTTGCCCTAGTTGAGAGGAAAGAAGCTCACGCGAAGGGCTTGGTGGCACCCCATATGCCCACCGGCGAGCGGTACCCTCCGAGCCTTATCGAGTTCGTCATGAACTGGAACAAGGCGGAGTTTGTCCACAACGACGATCTCCCGGAAAAGTTCGGCCCCGCAGAATTTTCCGCTCAGATGAATACCGCCGCTAAGGCAATTAACCTCGCGGGGCGAATGATGGAGGTATGTCGTTTCTCCTTTACATGCTGTAGATAATAACCATTAGTCCCCGAGCCTCCGGTGGAGTAGCTTGTTACTCGGCCGGATGCTCATTAGAAAACTAACGTAGCTGCATGTAAACTTCGAATCTGCACACACCTAGAGCCGGGTTAAGTTCCACTTGGCCCGGATCTTCTACACTTCGAATATGCACACACCTAGAGCCGGGTTAAGTTCCACTTGGCCCGGATCTTGTACACTTCGAATATGCACACACCTAGAGCCGGGTTAAGTTCCACTTGGCCCGGATCTTGTACACTTCGAATATGCATACACCTAGAGCCGGGTTAAGTTTCACTTGTCCCGGATCTTGTACACTTCGAATATGCACACACCTAGAGCCGGGTTAAGTTCCACTTGGCCCGGATCTTGTACACTTCGAATATGCACACACCTAGAGCCGGGTTAAGTTCCACTTGGCCTGGATCTTGTATACTTCGAATATGCACACACCTAGAGCCGGGTTAAGTTCCACTTGGCCCGGATCTTGTACACTTCGAATATGCACACACCTAGAGCCGGGTTAAGTTCCACTTGGCCCGGATCTTGTACACTTCGAATATGCACCAAGTTAATTTTACACTTCTGTACATTTTTCAGGTAACCACCAATCGTCGGAGCGCTGAATTCCAACGCCTGCTTGATACCCACAAGATGCTACGCGCAAAACATGTTGCACTTGGTGCAGAACATGAAAAGAGGGGTAATTTTCTCCCTTGGCACCTCTCCATTTTTCTTCACTTTCTTCCGCCGAACTAATCTCCTCATTCGGTTTCTGCAGCTGGGGTGGAGGCTAAGAACAAGATCATGCGGAAGAACTTGGAGGAAATCCGGGGTATGTCCTCTTTTGTTCGGCCTCGTAGTGTTTTCCATTTCTTCTTCTCCTTGGCTCGGCAAACATTCACTCCTCGGCTCTGCCGGGTCAACATACTATTTCAGCATCGCTTGAGGATAGTGTGCCCGTGCCTGATATGATGCTGCATTTTCTCGAACAAGCAGGGCAGCATCAAGTCGAGCTGAAGAAAAAGGATGATGAGCTTGCTCTCCTCCGGACTAAGGACAACGAGATTGCCAAGCTCAAGGCTGAGATGAAGAAGATGAAGGCCCAGCACCAAACCAAGCTCCAAAAGGTTGGCCAGAATTTCACAGAAGAGCGTGAGCGCCTTACTCTCCAGATCTCCAAGGACCAGGACCTACTCAGATAATCTGACCTCCAGCTTGGGTCGGCAAACGCTGAGCTTGAGCAACTTCGCAAAAGACGCGACGCCTGCATCAAGGAGTTAACCCGGATCCATAGCCATATTTCTCGTAAGTTCCTTTCCCTTGTCCGACATAATTCTCCGGGTTACCTCATATGTCTTTTCTTTACCTTCTTCCTTTGCCTTGTTTCCAGACCACTTTCCAGAGGGTACTTCTATTGCAAGCGCTGCTGTTGCCAAATTTCGCCAAGAGAGGGGTACTCCCCTCGTTCCTGATGGTGAGAGCATTCCCTTAGACATGGAGGACCTATTGGTCAGCCTGTCAGCTCGCGTGGAAACTATCAAGAATTATGGCAAGGATATCCTCGACGTTGCAGTTCGCATTTTCAATACGTTCTGGCCCGGAGAGAGTAGCCCGGAGACCATCACGACTCTCGTCGAGAAGTTAATGGAGATTGAGACCCAGCTTGACCTATGGAGAGAGTTCCCTGGTCGTGCCGCAGTTGATACCATCCTTCACCATGTTCTCACATGGTACGAGAAGATCGACCTCAGCCTCCTTACACGCCGGCGCAACGGATCCAGATGGACCGATGATCCGGAGTGGGTAGCTCGGCGCCAGGCTTGCGCCTACAGCCTCGTCGAATATTCTCCTATTCACGACTGGGTTGAAGGACCGAGCTTCCTGGAATCCGTTGGGGACGAGCACAATGAGAACGTTGAAGATGGGTCGAATGAGGGCGGAGAAGATGATGCTTCAGATATTGAAGACAGCGACGACGACGCCGAACTTCCTCCTCCTGCTGCTCCTTAGTTCCAAAAAGCTTGAAAAATTATCAGATCCCCGGTATGCCGGGTGCAATTGTATGCTGGATATGCGATATTTTGCTACTACATTTCTATGCCGGATTAACTTGGGCGTAGTCCCCGAGTTTCATTTTCTTGTTCGTCCAATTCTCTGGCTCGGTCCGTGTCTACCTTGATTCGATTTTATGACTTACGAATCCGAGCTTCAAAAATTGTTTTAACAATACTTAGAAACTTTTAGGCTTAGCTCAAAATAATTCAGCATAATAACTTGAAAAAAAATACAGGGTTAGTCCGAAAAAAACAAGCGTTAGCTCGAATAGACTCGTTTCCTTAGTCGTTTTTCATGTGCTACGCAATTCCAAACATGTTCCCTTGCTTGCCATGAAGCCAATTCTTGTTGGACAGCACCAAGTCGAAGAGTTGGGTTTTTGGTGCTCACATATTACTAATACGGGTTAAGTAGAACGACTTATTCCAGCTACCGCATAAGAAATAACAACAAATATTATTAAGGCAGTCCCCGAGTTACTGCTCGAGGCGCTGCTATTTCATTGATAAGCTCATTGCCGACATACATACCGACATATGAGACGACTCGGATACATATACTTCTTAGCTAGGTGTAGAAGGGACGAAGTAGTGCTACATTCCACGGTCACTTGGATTCCTCTCCGGACCTGTCTGCCTTGTTCTTTTCCTGTGGCTTTGCATCTATGAGATAGTAAGAATCATTGTGCAATGCTTTGCTCACAATGAATGGCCCTTCCCATGGGGGGTAATTTATGCATGCCAGTAGTACGTTGTACCAACCGGAGCACCAGATCGCCTTCCCGAAAGACTCGGGGGCACACTTTCTGGCTATGATAGCGTCAGAGATTTTGTTGATATATGGCGGATCTGGACAGTGCCAGTTCTCTTGCTTCTTCCAGCAGATCAACATCATTTTGCCGGGCTTCTTGCACTTCGGCTTCTGTGTATTGGGTGACCCTAGGCGAATCATGCTCTATGTCGGCTGGTAATACAGCTTCTGCCCCATATACCAGAAAAAATGGCGTATAGCATGTTGATCGATTCGGAGTTGTTCTTAAGCTCCATAGTACCGCTGGTAGTTCTTCTATCCAGCACCCCACTGATCTTTGCAGCGGCTCAATGAGCCGGGGTTTTATCCCGGATAATACTAATCCATTGGATCTTTCCACTTGTCCGTTCGATGCGGGGTGGGCTATCGAGGAGACATCGAGTCAGATCTTCTTATCTCGGCAGAAGCGCGCAAATGCTCCTTCCGCAAAATTTGTTCCATTGTCGGTTATAATACTGTGTGGATAACCGTACCTCAAGATGATGTCTTTGAGAAATGTCACGGCCGTAGCTTCATCACATTTTCTTATAGGTTTCACTTCAATCCATTTTGTAAACTTGTCCACCATGACCAAAATGTGTGTCATGTTTCCTCTCGCCGGTTTGAATGGCCCAACCATATCCAAGCACCATACAGCAAATGGCCACGTAATGGTATGGTCTTGAGTTCCGACATAGGCATATGTGTCTTGGTGGCGTACCTTTGACAACCATTGCATTTTCTCACCAGATCTTCTGCTTGTTCCAAGGCACTTGGCCAGTAGAATCCATGCCGGAACGCCTTTGCCACCAAGGCTCGGGATGAGGCATGATGCCCGCATTCTCCTTGGTGTATATCTCGGAGGATGTCAAGCCCTTCTTTCGGGTCAACGCATCGTTGGAGGACATTGGTTACACTCCGTTTGTACAACTCGGAATTGATGATTGTGTATGCTTTTGCTCTCCTCTGAGTTTGCCTCGCTAACACCTCCACAGCGGGTAACGTTCCGTCTTTCAGGAATTGGAATATAGGCAGTGCCCAAGCTGGTATCGCTCGTGGAGGGAACATCTCCTCATCAATTTCCATCTGATCCACCGGCATAACTTCAGCCGGATCATGCTGAGCAGTCCCCGGGTCTGGCGAGGTAGTCCCCGGGTTTGCCGAGGCAGTCCCCGGGTTTGCTGACGCAGTCCCCGGGTCTCGCGTACTACCTCCCGTGTCAATGTCCATGGGCTCAGCTCCGGATTCCATATTTTCTGGGACATAGATCGAGTCGGTTCCTGGGGACGGCCTGATAGATGGTTTTCTGAGGTGTTCCAATGCTACACCCGGTGGAATTGCCTGTCTGGTCGATCCGAGCTTCGACAACATGTCGGCAGCCTCATTTTCCACTCGGGGTACATGGTGAAATTCACACCCCTCGAAGTAACCAGATATCTTCTGCACGTGAAATTTGTATAGTGCCATGTTTGGATCCAGGGCATCCCACACTCCGGACACCTGCTGCACCACCAGATCCGAGTCGCCAAAGCATATTATCCAACGTATGCCAATCTCCTTTGCCACTTTGAGCCCATGCACAAGAGCCTCATACTCAGCGACATTGTTCGATGCCGCGAAATGGATCTGCAATACGTACTTTAGCTGGTCCTTCTTTGGCGAGGTAAGCACAACCCCGGCGCCTAGTCCGGTTTTGGTTTCGACCCGTCAAAATGCATCCTCCAGTAATTCGGATCTGGTGGCGGTGGTTCGTATTGTACCTCGGCCCAATCCACAAAAAAGTCCGCCACAGCCTGAGATTTGATCGCTTCTCTTCTGTCGTATTGGGGCGCATAAGGGGCTAACTCAATTGCCCATTTTGCAATTCTGCCACTCGCATCCTTGTTACCCATTATCTCGGATATGGGAGCTTCGCATATTACTTTGATGGGGTGCTCCTCAAAGTAATGCTTTAACTTCTTTGCCGCCATATAGACACCGTATGCCACCTTTTGAAAGTGCGGGTAGTTCTGTTTTGAGGCAGACAATACCTCGCTCAAGTAATATACTGGCCTCTGCACCGACTTACCCTCTTCATTGCGCTCCACTACAATTACTGCACTTACAATTCGGTTGGTTGCGGCTATGTAGAGCAACATTGGCTCCTTTGATAGTGGACAGGCTAACACTGGCGCAGTGGCCAACATCTTTTTTAAGTGGGCAAAGGCTTCATCGGCTTGTGGCGTCCAAACGAATTTATCCGACTTTTTCATGAGTTGGTAGAGAGGCAGTGCCTTTTCTCCCAACCGACACACAAACCGACTCAACGATGCTAGGCATCCAGTGAAGTTCTGGACATCGTTAAGACACTTCGGCAGCTTCATTCGTTTGATGGCTCGGATCTTAGTTGGATTAACTTCGATACCTCGGCTGGAGACGAGAAATCCGAGTAATTTTCCAGCCGGGACACCGAAGGTACATTTTTCCGGGTTAAGTTTCATCCGGAACCTTCTCAAGTTCGCGAATGTTTGCCTTATGTCGTCAAGGAGCGTTGTGCTTTCCTTGGTCTTGATAACCACATCATCCACATATACTTGTACGTTTTGACCTATTTGGTCGTGCAAACATTTTTGCATACATCTTTGGTATGTTGCACCTGCATTACGTAAACCGAACGGCATAGTGCGATAGCAGTAAGCCCCGTACGGGGTAATAAACGCAGTCTTTATTTGATCATCCGGGTTCAGAGGTATCTGGTGGAAGCCAGAATATGCATCAATGAATGACAACAGTTCGCATCCCGCGGTCGAGTCTATGACCTGATCTATCCTCGGCAGTGGAAATGGATATTTTGGACACGCCTTGTTTAGGTTCGTGTAATCGATACACATACGCCAAACTACTGCCACGTTCGGATCGTCCTTCTTCTTTTCGACCAGCACCAGATTAGAGAGCCAATCCGGATATAGTACCTCCATGATAAATCCTGCTGCTAGTAACCGAGCTATCTTGTCTCCAATGACTTTTCTCCTATCCTCGGCGAAGCGGCAGAGAGGTTGCTTCACCGGCCTTGCTCCGGGTCTTACGTTCAAAGAGTGCTCGGCCAACTCCCTCGGAACACCTTGCAAGTCCTGTGTAGACCAAGCAAAAATATCCCGATTCTCACGGAGGAAGTTGACGAGCTCGCTTTCCTATTTGTCAGTTAACCCGGTACCAATTGTTACGGTGCGCTCCGGGAACATGTTATCAACTGGAACCTTCTTGGTGTCCTTGGCGGCTTGAAATGAAACGCTGCCATGCGGGTTACTTAACGCCGGCATATATTGCTGCGCGGACTGAGCTAATGCTGCCACCTCTTGGATTTTTCTTTTCTCTTGCGCAATCACGAGTGACTCGGCTAGGTTAGACCCGGCTGAAGCACACTCAATGGAACGTTGGAAATCTCTAGCAATGGTAATCACTCCATTTGGCCCGGGCAACTTCATCTTCCGATAACTGATGTGACAGCTTGCCATGAATTTGTTCAATGCTGGTCTTCCGAGTAACGCATGATATGCACTTTCCAAGTTCACCATATCAAACTCCAGATTTTCAGTTCGGCAGTTATCCCTTGTGCCGAATAGCACGTCAACCCAGATTTTACCTATGGGCTCACAAGAAATGCCTGGTACAATGCCATGGAAAGTTGTTCTCGTAGCCTGGAGCATGTTCTCCGAGATTCCCAACTTGCGCATCGTATCCACATACATGATGTTAATGCTACTGCTATTATCAATCAAAACCTTGGAGAACCTCACATTGATGTTCGGTCCAATGAATGTCGGATCTAGCACTAGCGCATACGAACCTGGACTCCGCATAAGTTTAGGATGATCTTTGATGTTCCAGGTGATTTCCTGGTCCGACCAAGGCATGTACCTCGTCACTGTTGGCATGACCGCATTGACCTCCATATGTCGGCGCTGCAAGCTCTTTCTATCTGTTTCCTCAATCGTGAACACACAATAACTCTGGTGATGTTCCCTGTACTCATTCCTTCCCTCGTTTCCGGGGTACCTCTGATCCGGTTGTTGCTGATTTTCCACCTGATGCACTGCATCCCTTCTCTCATTGTTGTCATACCTCGGTGGAGGGGGAGGCAACATTAGCTGCTGCGTGTTCGCCCCGGAGAGCAATTGCTGCCGAGGTAACTCATTCCGGGGTGCCTGAGCATTTCCCGAACCACCTTGCTCTATCTTACGCATCCACTCACATTGCCTCGTCGTGTGACCCGCCAGGCTATTCGGATTTGGCGTGTGAAACTTACACGGCTGGTCCAACATTGACTCGTAGGTATACCTCAGACGGTCTTTCTTTTCCTGCCACTGTTTCTTTTGCTCTGGAGTCCATGTTTTCTTGCCATTATTTCTTGGAGTCCATTGCCCTCCCGTTCTCTGGCGTTGGTTGCTCCCTGCTCCGGGTTAATCCTAATTCACAGTTGCAACTTGTTGCAAACCGTAGCAATGATCTGGTCTATCATCTCTCCTTTTTCCTCTGTAATCATTCCTCCGGGATGACCTAGCACCATCCCTCTGATAGTATTCCTCGTTTGACTCATTTGACGCGAGCCTAGGTTGATTCGGATCTCCCAAAGCATACGAATCAGCAATCCGGATCATCTCTGCCAGCGTAATTGGCATTTTCCTTTGCAACTTCATCCACAGCTCGCTGCCATATCTGCACCCTTGCGCAAACCACGATATGGCCTATGACTCTATGACACCCTCACACGAGTTTCTCACAGTACACCACCGGGTCAAGAATTCGCAATCTGTCTCGTTAGGTCTTTGTTTGCACATTGCTAGGGTCTGTGGTCTATTCGGCCTCTGATATGTACTTGAGAAGTTGCTGATAAACATTTCTTCAAAATCTATCCAGCAGTTGATGCTTCCGGGTGGTAAATTATTCAGCCATACTCTGGTCGGGCCTTCCAACATCTGGGGTACATAACGTACAGCCCATCTCAAGTTGCCAGTTGCAATTTTCACCGCCGTAACATAGTTTATCAGCCAATCCTCCGTCTTGGTACTACCGGCATATGTCTTCGTGCCTCTGGGTAACTGGAAGTTTGGTACCGGTGGTTCCTTCATGATCCGGGGTCCAAAGCACGCTGGGCCCGAAGGACCTTGACATTCGATCTGTTCCGACCTATACAGGCGATCCAGTTTTAACCTGGCGTCATCCGGCATAACATCCTTGCTTCCCAATCTTGACCCTATCACATGATAGTATGGTCTAGGGTACCCTGTGTTCACCATCTCCGAATCACCGTCGTTGTATCGGTTTTGCTCTCGTTGCGCACCTTTCTGCTGCATACCTCGGCCGGCGCTTTGCTCTTGCCTTGGTATATTCCGCTGCTGCGGTTGTCCTGCTCCTGCGGAGTTGCGCTGTCCGGCATTGCCGTTGGCAGCGTTCCCTTGACCGGCATTGCCTTGGTCGTGATTACCTCGGCCAGCTTCACCTCGGCTCACACTCCGTCGATCATCACTTTTCCGCATCTCTTTTTCTTTTCCCGCACGCGTCGGGTCGTACGGGACGATCTGTTTGTTCCGTCTGGCCGAGGTTACTACCTCTTCTCTCCTTGGACCACCATGAGGCGATGATGCGGCTCCAGCGGACTTCTCTGGGTTACCCATCACCCAGTGGACGATTTTGGAAGCTCCAGCTCTCTCCGGGTTAGCTCTCAGCAGCTCTTCGTTCTGTCTGTTCGCGATCCGAACCAGCTCGTTAACCCTATCTTGCTGTCTTTGACGGGCCTCACCCGTCAGACCCTCTAACTCGAACGCAGCCGCGTCTGCTGCTCTGAGGTTCTTCGCCGGGGTACTATACTTCGGCAACCCCAGAGACAGATAGTTTTGCGACCCTTCTGCTCCATCATCACCTTCTCTGTTCATCTCGCTTATGAGATTTCTCCCTTTTACTTTTACCGTATCAACTTTGTTTGCCTTTGCGTACTCACGCAGCGTCATGTTCAGCGACTGCTGAGCCGCGGCTATTTTCTTTGCGCCCTCCAGTATCTTTTGCCTAGTTTTCTCTAGCTCGGCCTGTGCCTGAGCCGGATCTACCACTGCTGCTACCGGATTAGCTAAGCTATCCATAGCTTCTCTCAGCACGTTCTCAGGCCTCTCTAGTGGTGGTCCTCTACCTTTCCTCGGTGCCTTAGGTGTTACCTCCGGGTCTAGTGCTGGGTCCTTGCTTGCATCTGCACCTGGCGCAGTCATAATCACCTCCGCATGGTCCGGGGAGCGAGCGATACGCGCTCCGCGAGCCACAGTGAGGGGTGGTTCCCCCGCATCAACGATGCGGCGCGGATGAACGCATGAGAAGTCCACAGCAACGTAGACCTTGTGCGCACTGAGCTTGACGAAGAGGCCGTTGCGCGCGAGTGGGCGCGTGCCGAAGCAGCCAGCGTTGTCGCGGACGAAATCCAGCGCTCCAAAGCGCTGAACGAGCCCGGAGACGACGCGTTCGCCGGTGCCGATGAGGTTTCCCGTCCGGATCTTCACCCCTGCTAGCGCCGTTAGCCCCACGGTGGGCGCCAACTGTCGTGGTGGTGTCACGGCAGATGCCATGGATAGGCTAAAGGTGGGGACTAATACATGCTAGGGGAATCCAGGGAGGGATAGTGGAGTGATTCTCCACACAGAAGTTTGTATTGCTATATCTCGAGATTACAAGTGCTCCTTGAGCTGTATTGGCGAGAGGAGGAAGAAGGAGCTCTCTTACTCTTGCCTACTATTTTTCCCTAGAACCCTAGATCCACTAGTCCTATGGAATCACCAAACCAACTAGAGCTCAACCAACCCCTTCTACCAGAGACCTAGCCCCCCTTATATAGAGGAAGTTCGGTCCCTGCCTAGGGCATACGTGGAGGCATATTCCTAAGAATATGCCCCCTCCCAAAGTGGTAACCCGACCGGGGTGCTTTTCCCCCGTGTCACACATGCTTTAGCGACGTAAGCCTCTGCGGCGCCCGCGTCAGCCGACATGGGCGCCGTCACCCTTGTCGTCCACGACCCGGTGGTCCTGCCCTTGCTTTCTCCGCTCATGCAGTGCGTACTGGACCTTCTTTTTGACCAGAGAGATTCCTTCCTTCTCCCAGAAGCTAAGCGAGGACCCGGATCATAGTAGATCCGGCCACACCTATTCCTGCATATAAATTAGACAAGCACTTCCGACTTACTCCTTAAGTCGGATGAGACAACGTCAGGCGACCCCCCCTGGTCCGGGTTACTCCGTGATCCAGCCTGCCTTGAGGTGACCCGGCCAGCATCCGCTTTGATCTTGCCGAACCTCGGCTAACTCGGCCCCTATACCCCGGAGTGACCCTACCCGGGGGTATCCCCCCAACAGTGCTATGATGATCCTAATTGGATGGAGCTTCTAGAAGTGGAGATATGCTAGGTTCTTCGGTAATTGCGTCAGCAGCTCAACCTAGCTTTGAGGACCTTGGAAAACTTGAAGATGTGGACTTTGGCAGGAGTTTGAGTTTTCCAACATGTGGTGAGATTATAGCTTAAGTTTTTGTTGGAGGGTGTAATTGATGCCACTATTCACAATGGCCTCTTAGACTCTTGTAAATACATATCTACCTTCTTTAAAACTACCGTATGCCTTTGGCATACCCTCGGAAAAAATAATGGAGTGTTTTTGTTCCATCTTTATATCTTGTCATGAAATCTAGTCAGGGTGGATCAACATCTAGAAAGATACCGAGCTTGTCGCGTATGATATACATAGCAAGCCATAGGACTTCTCCCTATCTACGGCCATCATCGAGGATCTCAAAATTTAGTGTAGAACCTAATTCTCTAGGTGTTTTATTAGTTCTTGCAAAAGGAGTATGAACGGAGCTACTCATGAATTTGCAAAGTTAGGCTCCCTCGGCACTCCTAGTATAGTTCAGGTCTCAATCTCACTAACAAATTACCCTTCTATAAGTGGCACTTGGTGCAGCATGAGCCAAAAATATCTGCAAAAGTTGGTTACCCGGCGGATGAGGATTCACGGCGGCTATCAAGGGTGGCACACATATTTATGTTGTGGTATTACCAATACTAGCAAAAAATTGTGCCGTGATAGGTGGTAGGCAAGTGTGGCATTGTTGATTGTCATGGTTGACTAGACGCATACACATAAACCAGCGGCATGGATTATACGTGACCTACACAGTGGGTCCATCTAGGCTGGCAGGTTAGCCCCATTCCACTAACCGCTGAGCCCCACCATGGTAGCTAGGCAAGCGTCGAATAGGCAGTTATAAGTATATCTTGCATACTCTTCAATGTCTCCACTCCCCACTTTTCTTCACCCTCTCTATTTTCAACCGGCGGTAGGGCGAATTCGACGAGAGCTAGGCGGCGCGCTACAAAGATCGACTATGAGATGGATGTAAGCATTTTTTTATGTATATTAATTTTATTTAGGTGGATATTGGGGATTTCTTGATCGAGATCCATCTAGGTTTTCACATTTGGGGAAAATATCGTTTTCACATTTTGTCACCCATCTGATTCTGCCTGGATTACCACCTGATGCGCCAAAATCCTAATGACTTTCCAAAGTGGAATTTCCTCGAGATGTATACACAGCTTTTGTGTGGGTGTGGCCTTCCACCGCGTCACAGAGTTATGCGTGCCCCTCGACGGAGTTGTGACACCGGCCGTAGGTTCACTGTATACGATCAGGAGGATCTCATCTGCAGTGCCATTTTATGGCATGATTAAGAGCACAAGTCTATGTACCTTTTGTGTGTGGTGTGCTGTCTCTGAAATCGATTTAAACATAAGGAAGCGGCGTGCGAGTCACAGAAGGCATTTCACTGTGAGAAAATCAAATGCATAGTTCAAGAAGAGGCGGACCAGTTTTTTCGCAAGCAGAAAACGGAATGCCAGCAGATCTCCTTCTATATGGAAGACATTATTGGTAGAATGACTCGGTTAATTCAATGTGATGTGGATGAATTGCCGGATGACGATGTAGACTATGTTAACTCTGCTGAGTCTATTGAGGAGGATTAGTGCATAATGAGTAGTAGTTCATGTGTTTTTAATTTAGTTTGAACATGTATTTTATAATTGTTATTTTTCGGACATGTATTGTATACTTATTATCCGGGTACTTTAATTTATTTCATTTTTTGAGAATTATTGCCAGCATATCTGGTTTTTTCTAGAATGCATTGTTTTTCTAATTTTTACCTATTTACAAACTTGTTTAATGGGCCAGAATCCACGAAGCTTTAGATCTCAATCTTATCCTAAAGAAATCGCCCACCTCTAGATCTCACTTTCACTCTCCACCTCTAGATCTTAGTTGCACCCTCTATCTCTTCGGCACCCTCGGCCGCAACTGCATAGTTCTATTTGGCGCCCTCGACCACGGCTGCTCGAACCGTTCCGACGCCCTCGGCCACGGTTGTGGAAACCTCTCCAGCCCCCTCTACCATGGCTGGATGCACCTCTCTGGTGTCCTCGACCGTGGCTGCACGCACCTCTCCAGTGTCCCCCTGGTACCTAGTTCTTGTCCACAATTTTGCTAACAGATTGGTTCATATGTTAGCCGATGATTAAATCTCATTGATCTGATGGTATCTATATGTTAGGAATTTCTTTTGTAAGAGAATAAGGTAGCTTTGTTGGACTATGTAGGTTAGAAATGTCTATTGCGGAGAACAACCCTGACAAGGTAACTAGTTATTGTTCGTACATGCCCTCTATCCTGCAAGGTATAGTGGTGAGACTTGATCAATAACATATGAACTATGCATGTCAAGTAATATAAATTCATTTCAGGATCAGATGTCTGACTTGCAGACAAGTACGATCGTCGCTATAGAATTTTCAATGATGTCAACATGAATAGATCAAGAAGGATAAACATGAGGAGGATGGTCAAAAGATACAAGCCAATGATCCCTTACTACATTTGCACCATGAACAAGAAGAACATCTCTAAAGAAAAATATGATAGCTTTTTTACCACAACCAGTAATTGTTTTCTCTTCCTATTCATGTTCGTATATAGCCAGTAATTATATTTTGTCTTCGTGTGTAGTACTTTTCATGCCCTTTTGCCCATATATTTATCATTTCTCATATTCATGAAGACGGAGACAAGATGAAAGATTACGGTGGCAATGAGACCATCTGAGAAGTTCGTGTGAAGCTTGGAAATGATTGCACCGTGATTTTAACTTCAAATTTGGTAGACTGTGTTGTTCAGAAGAATCTTTAAGAATGGGATGTTTGTGCCTTTGAGTTTCAAGAAAATGAGGGTTATTTGATAGTAATAGTCCATAAAATCTAAGTCCGTTGTTATACAATAATTAGTTAGATTTTTAGAGATGTATGTGAACTAAATTGGGGTGAAGTATTTGCATCTAAACTATGTGAATTATGAAATAATTAGTTAGTTTTTCTTTATATTATAAGTTTTCCATTATTTTATACATGTGATTTATATTTATATAGTAAAAAATTCTAGATTAATTAGCAATTTAATTATATTGTTATGCACTTGACACATCTTCCAACATATACCGGACCAGGCAATTTGTTTGTGTCATCGTATCACAATTGCCATGGAATGTACATAGTGCCGGCCTACAAAGGGCCGAGGAGTTAACCCCTTGTTGTCGCGGAAGCGCTAGGTCCGCGGATGACGTTGTCCCGATCCAAAAAAGCGCCAACGTTGCACTTCCCCAACGCAGTTATCTCTGACAGATTTTTTGCCATGCCAGCGCGAGCACGGCAATTCAGCGTGTGCTTCAGCGTCTATAAGCGTGAGGGCACGGAAATTTCAAGACGATCGTTTTGATAGGCTAAATATTTTATATGGAGGTCGTATCCAAAATCTAGAGCCGTTTTACCGACACATGACCTTTTTTGCGAAATACATTAAAATTCATGTTTTTCAATTTTTCCTATAACTATACCCTGAAATATAACTACATCTCAAAGAAATTGTTGTTTTGAAGTTTTTATCACTTTTGTTTAGTTTTTATAAAACTTAAAAGGCGGTCCACTCGGGGTGGGATCTATTTTCGACTTTCTATGCGTCACATAATCCTGTCCACCCATACTTGGTTGTGGGTCACCTCAATTTTTTGTGGCACACGCAAAAATATGCGTCATAGAAACACATATTTATGTGGCGCATATGGGTTGTGTGCGCCACAAAATTTCTATATTTATGTGCAATTTTGTGCGCCACAGAAATAATTCTGTGGAGCATGCACTTTTATATATGCCACAGAAAGTCTTTCTATCTATAGCTAGTTTCCTAGTAGTGGAAAATGGAAAATGGCTTTTTGGTACGACAAAAAGGAAAACTTCCTCCAGCAACAATGGTTGTCATCCCATTATGCATATGCGTTCATAATATGCGTATATTATCGCAAACTATATCGCGATTCTAGCCATAACATTGGTCGTTTGGCCTGAAAGCCATGAAACCTCGAACATGATAGCCCATTTCTGAGAAGGTTTTTTTGAAATACAATCAATATACAAAGTTTGAAAATTTTCCTTACAACTATGTCACATAATATGACACAACGCGAAGGATTTATATTGTTCGGATCATTTTTGAATTTTTTATGCTTGTGTCAAACTATGGTCAAAACGGCGGTCATGAAGATTCTTAGATAGGGGCTGAGCCTAGCTAAACTTGCATTGGATCTCTGATAAAATAGCATATTGTGAACCTATTGTGAAAAATCATGAGCATCAGATCATGTACATGTAGTTCAAATCTGACCCACTTTCCTACCGATTCCGCAGGAAATTTATTTTCAAGGGGTGGATGAAAAGGTTTAAGATATCCCAGTTGAAACATTTTGCATGCAAGGTGATCTAGGATTTTTGAAAAATTGGGTGGTACCATTTTAAAACTTTTATTTGGTGGTTGCATCACAAAACACCCTATTTTTGGCACTCGAAAAATGAAAATTATGTTATACAAAAGTATATGTAATGTTTTTATATTTTATTCAACTAAAATATGTAATATTTGTGTTTAGATAGATAAATCTTATTTTTCTATAAATTTTGATATATTATATGTATTCTTTGAATTAGAATGATTTAGTTATGGTTTTTCTAGGATTAATGTGGTAAAAAGGAAAAAATAGCTATGCCGACGACTTTGTCGTTGGCGTAGGTATCAAACCTAGGCCGACGGCTAAGCCGTCGGCGTAGCCTTGACGCCGTCGCATCGCCGTCATGGACAATCCACTAAGCCGACGGACCGGTCTACGCCAACGGGTATAGTCAGTCTATCCCATCTTACGTTGATGGCCAACATAGGCCGACGGCCGGTTTGCTCGACTGCCCGCCTCGGGGCCAACGCCGACGGCCCCGACATATAGTTCAACGTATTGATTTGTTCCCGTAGTGATAGCATGCTAACAGCGTATTTTAACGCCAGCTCCTTGCTCCCATCGCAATCGACTTGATATCAGCAACAGCAAACTCATGGAAGATGATTTAGCTTTGGAACATCCAATCAGTGCCTTGGTTAAGCAGCAATTCTGAAACCTTCTGAACAATTGTCTCACACTTTTGGCCCAGTGGCCGTTGTGCTCTTACCCTCAGTATCCGGTTGATATGCCGAATATCGACTTGAGACCCGATCGCAACCTCCAAATTAAACCATGAGCAAGCAAATCCCTACCACGAAGGATACTACGCCGGGTGAGTGAGCCTCTGGCCGGACACCTAGCGTGGAGGATGTAAGCATTGTCAAAATAACGAGCCTTTAGAACTCGAGCAGACCGGTATTCTGGGACTGTGATAAGGCGGCACCTTGTTACTAAAGTTCTGATAGATGGAACTTCCTGGATTCGGTTATAGATTAAATCAGATGGCAAAATACCAAACACATACCACCGTATATTCCAGTGCCCTCATGTTTTCATCGGAACCGGATATTCAGGTGGCCTCTGGTAAAAAAATGTTTTGGAGGAGGAAAAAAACCTGGCTGGAGCAGAATTATTGTGGCCATCATTTTTTATTTTGCCATGCAAGATGCAGTAGATCGAGAAGAACTTGAAACACATACTTCAAATAAATCTTAAACTATAATGGCATCTTTTTCTGGTGTTTTTTTTTTTTTGAGCAGATCTTTTTCTGGTGTTGACTATTGGTAAGCTGTTCTAAGACTGTATTTTTCACATTTCAGTGTGTAATAATCCACATGGTATCTTACCCTTGACAATTGGGTGAAATGAGTAAAGTCGAGCCAACTATTCTACCATCATATATTTTCCCTCTCTATATATACTACCCATGTCTCCAAGTAAACAAGTATGAGACTATTTCTTCATCCTATACCTCTGTTTCTTTAAGTGAGAGCCTTGCTGCAATTACTGTGCTGGCACGACTATGCCTTAGGAATGAGTGCCATCGGGAAAAATAAATCAACTGAACACGACCTTCGCATAGCCCAGAACTTGATTATTCCACTACCATGGTGTTCACTCTTGGCGCATGTTTGCAATAATCATGCAGCCTGCTTGTCTGGCCTAGGTTTCTTGGTACGAGTTGTTACAACTTTTCGCTAAGTAAGGTGGAAGAAGAGCACAGGGTCTCCTTCCAAGGAGAAGGAAATAGGATAGAGATTGTCGTATTGTCTGTAATATTACGAAAATTTATAAAAGCTCTGCCGATGGGCTTAAAATTTTATTTGTCTTGTTGCATATTGCGTTATGTATCGTATGCTCACAAGTTCTATTTTGAGTTCAGGCCTATCCACTAGATTGTTGAGTGAGAGAGAAAAAAAAACATTATCTTCTTACATCAAAATCAGATGGTTCCACTCACCATCGGCAACATGATTGAGACTGGTAGTGCAGGACCGATTGAACATGGGCAACATGACGGGCGAAAATTAGGTACCATCTATGTTGAACTTCTGGATACGCGTATAGTAGGAACCATATATGATAAATTTGTGTATCCACGAAGACCATGTTCCCGCACTGGTGCCCTCTCTTGGGTCAGCTCCCGTCCTTGTGTAGTTGTTTAAACTGAAGGCCAATGGCCCAGCTTTATATATAAAGCCACAATCGGCAACGCCACAATGATTCAGATTACAGATACCAGCATACAAGTCCAGATACGCCCTGGATCAAAGCTACACACACGCGAGTCCAACACACAAACAGATAGTCCAGATACAAAGTACAGGCCAGCACATACACCCCACAGGCGAGGCACAAATCCACTCCTGCTCATGCTGAAGCCCTGCTCCTCGCGTGTAACCTCCTAACCTCGCCCATCTCCGCGTCCAGCAAGTCCCTGTCCCTTGGTCTGACCAGTGCCCTCCAACTCTGTATATAGATAGACATTTTGTATATAGCATCAGCCGGGTTGGCGATCAGGACACCCTCAATCGCAAGCTTATTACGAATATTTGAAAGCGCCCAACATTGCGCCACGAAAGTGAACCACACTAGTCTACGATACGCGCCCGAGAGACCCTGAGCTAAGGCTAGGAAATCTCCAACTCCTGCTGGATTCCAAGAGCACGACAGGAGTTCCCTAACTCCAGCCCACATGGCTCTTTGTTTGAGTTGACGCTGAGAGCTAGTGTGGTTTCGCAGTACAAAAGTATAATGGCTCTTGATCCGACGGGTGGCAGTCTAGCGCGTAAACATTTCTTTCTGTGCCACATTTATTCTTGTGTTTTCTCTCATGTTATCCTTTCGTAGTTTGTGCCTTCTTCTTTAGTATGTTGTAGAAAACACCCCAGTATGAGAAAGGGCCCTGTTGAGTGTCCTCCGGAGGATAAAATCCTCCGGGTCCATAGGTCACCACGTGTCCTTTCCCCTTAAAAAAAGTCCGACCAGCAATTCCCCCACACGGAGACGCTTCTCCCCACAGCCCGCCCCGCCACAACCGTAGCATCACCCCCATCGCAAAAACAAGTCCGGCGAGAGAACTTGCCGGAAACACCGCGCCCGTAGTTGACAGCATCACCGATAATCATTGGGAGCACCTCCGACCACCAATTGCAGCAAAACTCTGATCTGGGCAGGGCAGCATCATCGTGGCCGTTGTAGCAGCGCCGCTCTGACCTTGTAGCTGACCCCCCGCATGCAGCTTCTGCCATGGCTGTTGGAGCAGCGGTGGCCCGCGTATGTAGCAGCGTCGACTGGAATATGTAGCTATGGCAAGATATATGTGTACGTAGCAACAACCATAGGTGTCTGTAGCAGCGGCGGCCAGAGTATGTAGCAGCAGCGATATGCGTACGTAGCAACAGCCGTAGGTGTATGTAGCAGCGACAGCCGGAGTATGTAGCAGCAGCGAGATGTGTATGTAGCAACCGCCGCCGACGTAGGTTGCTTCGACCACCGAACGTAGGAAGCAGAGCCTATTGCCGTTGCTAGCATCTCTCGCCGCCTTAGGTAACAGAGCCCGCCACTGTTGGTAGCATCTCCCGTCTCCATAGGTAGCAGCTCCCCCCAGCGTAGGTAGCAGAGTCCGCCTTCGTTGGTATAGCATCTCCCGCTGCCTTTGGCAGCATCTCTCGCCGCCGTAGGTAGCAGCGACCGCTGGCGTATGTAGCATATTTCGTCACTAGGTAGCAGCTCTCGCCCTAGGAACCAGCAGCGAGCAGCGGCGTGGGGCACCGGTGGCGTAGGCCGAGCTGGGCGTCGGGTTTTTGTAGAGAGATGTATGGGGAAGGAGAAAAGGTGAGAGGAGAGTGCGACTTGGGTGACGGCGCGGCGACGCGCGTGGTGGTGGGGGCGGACGGAAAGCAGTGGCGCTGCGCGAGCTTCGGCTAAAGCAAGGAGCAGCGGCACGAGCTCGTCGGCGAGAGATTTGTTGGTCTGTCATGAAAAGAGGAAGGATTGAAAGAGATAAGGACGAAAAGCAAATAGCGAGTAGTGGTGGGTCTACGAGGACGTGTGGCGGGCGCGCAGGTCGGAGGACCCGAAGGATGGAACCTCCGGAGGAATACAAGCGTTTTCCTATGAGAAATGAGCATGCACATTTAGAAAGTGAGCGTAAGTATGTCCATGGTAAGCTTTCCTGAAATCTAGCAGATCGCGGCCAGCGTACCTAGGGGCGTGTTTGGTTGGTCGAGCTTACATTTTTCGGTTTTCCGACTTGGCCCGCAGGATGCTGCATCCAGTTGTATTGGGCTTGGGCAAAGAATGGTGTTTCATTTGGCTTCCTGCATCTTCGTTTCGTGTAATTTGGCCAAGTTGTTTGATTGCACGTATTTGTGTTTTAATTCCGGGTTGATGCAATTTGCAGGTGTTTGGTGCTTTAGTTTGCACTTGATCACATGGGTTATGGTCACCTATTTTAAATTGGGAGATCTGACCATCACATTGACATGAACATACAACTAAAACACAACACACATAGCACACAGATCACACACATGAGGACATAACTAGTTAATACGTAGTTAGGATGTTCATGACACTTGCAAGCAAGAATCAGGAGTTTTACTAACACCCCTGATCAAAAGCAGCATCAACAGGGCATTCCATGCCCCTGAACCACCAGGGGTTTAACCCCTGATCAAAATCCATCATAGCAGTTCACGGTCACAAGTTCACCACCACTAACTAGAACTACATACTTACATACTTACGTAGCTAAGTAAATACAGCAGATCACCATGGCGGAGTCTAGCCATGGTCAGGGCAGGTGTACTGCCTAGCACTGGAGGAGCTGGCCTTGTATATCATCATCTGCATGAAGAACGCCTTGAGCTTGAACTCCATGACATCGTCGCACTAGAGGTTGTACTTGTACACTAGCTCAAGCCAGTTCTCCTCCGCGCCACCTAGCCGCTGAGCCAGTCCACCTTCCCCATTCATCGCACTAGCGGCTGAAACCGGCACGTCGCGGGGCAGTAGGGTCTTGATCCAGTCCCTTAGGCCCTTCTAGAACACCGGCGGTATCAGCAGCAAGTGGAGGTCAGCCTCCTCCAGCTAGATGATGAACCGGCGAGGGATCTTGGCCCTAGGGTGGTGCCCCAACTTGGGCTAACGACCATGCTTGCTAGTCGGCTGGTGCGCCGCCTCCAGCCTACCGAGCCCCACTGGCTTCATTGCCCTATGCCAGCGGTTGACAGGGAGCACATCCTCATACCCTGGTGGGGGATGCTAGCCCCTCCCGACCGTATCACAATCGAGCTTCAGAACCTTGGCAGGAAGCAAAAGTAGATGATGCACAACATATGAATCATTTCAAGTTGAGCTATGCTAGTACAGTTTCCCAAATCGGGCAATGCACATGAATATAAAGTCGACATGAACAAGTACAATGCACATGATCTATTTTCCAAAATTGGGCAATCCACATGAATATGAGTGGACATGAACAAGCATAATGCACATGATCTAGTTTTCCAATTTGGGAAATGCACATGAATATTAGTCGACATGAACAAGCACAATGCACATGATCTAGTTTCCCAAATTGGGCAATGCACATGAATCAAAGTTGATATGAACTAGTACAATACCGTGACCAAGTTTCCCAAATAGAGAAATGCACATGAATCTAAAGTTGACACGAACTAGTACAATGCCATGATCAAGTTTTCAAAATAGGGCTATGCACATGAATACAAGTGCACATGAACTAGTATTATGCCCTCACATGTCAACATAGTATACCTGGGGCATTTCAGCAGTTTGATCCCCAATTCAGGGCATTTCGGCAGTTCGAATCCCTAATTGTGATTGCACGCAATGAAATCCTAAAAAGACCCAAATTTCACTCCCGAATCGCTTTCGAATCCTTGTTTGGTCAATTCAATCCCTAATCATAACGCAATCCTAATTTCTGATTTGATTTATGCACTCCAATCACGCAAACACTAACCACTAGATGAATCTGGGAAAATCAGAAACTTATAGTGGATAATGTGGCCGCGTCGAGCATGGGGGTTGGGGACGCCGCCACAGGCGAAAAACCCTGGTTAGTTGGTTGAGGGTTAGCACGTGGATGGCTGGGGCCTTTCCCATCGCAGATGCGGACGCCGAGGAAGAAAATGCGTCCGCCGATGAAGAAGAGGTCGCCATCGCCGCGGCCGTTGTCGTTCGAGTTGCTCGAGGAATCACGTAGATGGAGGAGGAGGCCTTGAGTGCCCTCGCGAAGGCCGCCTCGCCTCCGGCGGCAAGCTTGTCCAGCTGGTTGCCGCCCATTATTCATGGGCCAATATCTCACCGATTCTGAGAGAGAGGAACGGAGGGAGTGGCGGAGGTGCGCCGGCCATGGAGGGGTGAGTGAGTTGCTTGGGCGGTGAGGAGAGTGGAGTGGGAAGGGAAAACGACCGTCTCCCGCGCTTCCCAACGCGTGCAACCACGGGCCACGCGGTGCTCGCCAGAGTCTGGCTCCGTGAAAACGCTTGATTTAGGTGTTCTCAGCGGGCCAATTATGGCTTGATTTAAAACTCGTGCTATGCGAGCAACGGATCTGTCCTAGCCTAGCAAACGGGCTTATTTCTGGGTGCGGGAAACGAAGATTCGGCCTAATACATGCATGCGTCTCTTCTCCCACACACCAGATTGCATCAACTGCAATTTGCAAATGCAGTCAACTGCATGATGCGGCTACGAATTACACATGATCACGTCGCCTGGCCACAAACAAAGCTGTATCGCTGGACAAATCTCCTTTTGCAGTGGATGCAGGTTGTTTTCTCAAGCGGCAAGATTCAGGCCACTGCCAAAGCAGACCCGTCCAGTAAATTCTTTTATAACAGGCCGAAGCCCGGCGATAAATTAATGACGTGTTGTAACCAGCTTACAAAGGGGACACAGACACACAGAGATAACACAACCAAGGGAAGCCAGCAAGTCTAAACAAGAATCCTAGGACTGGAAACCTAGAGCCAGCAAGCGCCGCCTAGTAATGCATGGACCTATGTGTCGGGCAGACACTTCACCACCGCACCACTCCTCTTGTGGCTACTACAAGCTCACATCGCTACTACATATGCGCGTCTGAGGTTTCTCCTCCTAGTTCGACAAATATATATGTGCGCATGGATATGCAGCCAGCCAGGAGATCGAATTGGCATTATCCGCAACACAAGCTGAATAGATATCGGAAGATATGTTAGGTGTTTCCTGGAAGGCCGGGAAAGGGAAGATCTCGCATGAAACATCTGTAGGACGAGACGTGAGTTCATGAGCTAGTAAGGGGAGTACCGACCGACCCGAGCCCCTCTCCCTCCCGCGTCGCTCCCGCGGGCGACATGGAGGGAACCCTAGCCCGCCGCCTCCAGACCCCTCCTCCCTCTCCTCCCTCCCTCGCAGCCACCGGACGGTGTCGCCAGCCAAAGGCCGGGCGCTGGCGGCAGCGGGGCCCTCCCATTCCCCTCGCGTGGAGGTCTCGTCGCGGGTCGAGATGGCCCGCCAGGGTGCCTTGCTAGTGAGGGGTGCGGCGGCGCGGCAGCTCTGGCGGCTTGATGGCGCATCTGTGGCGGCGGCGACCCAGGCTCTATGGCCGTGGCGGATGGCACGGGTGGTGGCGAGCTCATCCGGCGGCAGTCGCGGGGATGCACGGCAGAAGTGTGGTCGCAGGGTGGTGCAGCAGCGGCACTGCTTCAGGCGAGGGGGATCCGGCCTTCGCCGGTGACCTACGGGGGACGGGTCTACTACGGCGGCATGTCCGAGGATCTCCGGCGGCGGGACATGGAGGCTTGGCTTGCGCGGCTTCGGTGGGGTAGGGAGGCGTGAGTCGCATGTCGACGACGGCAAGGCTGCCTGGCTGCAGCAGGGCGGCGGCAGAGCCGACAGGCCTGATCTAGGCCTGCCCGGCAGGCCGGGCTGATCTAGGCCCGATCTTGGCCTTGTTGGCACTGCTGCAGTGGCTCCGTATGGCAATCTCCATGGCTATGGGGATGGAGGGCGATTCCCCTCCCATAGGCGGTCGGGTGGCCCGACACCTGCTGACCGATGCTGCCATACCAAGCCCTGCCCGGCGGCTTTGCGGTGCGACACTTGTTGGAGCCTTGACGCGAGTTCGTGGATGCCGGGGCGGCGTGCCCGGAAGGTGGACTACACTAGTGTCTCGACGGCGGGGCGGTGTTGCAGTGGTGGTGGCCCTTCTCTTTGGTCCATGCAGGTGGAAAAAAGAGGGCTTCGGGGGCTCCTGGTGGTGGCAGCACCCGGATCGCGTTTGTGAAGCTCGGCTTGAAGTATGATGGTGGTCCGAGGTACCAATTGTGGCGAGAGTTTTTCCAGGCGAAAGCCCAGTGCTTCGGTGCCGACAATGGCGACACCCGCGGGTGTCGTGACCCTCTTGGGAACGTTGTTGTGGCTACTCTCACCCCAGTAGGGCTCCGGGTGAAAACCCTAGACCCCTGTGATCTCGGCGGCGGCGGCGCTTGGATCATCGTTACCTTCTTGGAGGCGTTGTCGTGGAGCTCCGGTCTCCTTATCCTCATCGTCTTCGGTGGCAAGCTTGTTGATTCCTAGGCTTTAGTGTTTATCTTTGATCTGCTTGTAAGAGCAACTCCTCATCACTTTGTATCAATTTAGCCATTTGGCTTTATTTATAAAGCGGGGCGAAAGCCTACTTCGAGATGAAATATTTGTAGGACTTAATTAACTTTCTCTCTCTTCTACCTGTAATAAGTGTGTAGTCTCGACTATAATTACGTTACGTTTGGATCTCGAGGGCTGTCGATCTTGTGGGCTTGATCGATCTAGAAGGGTGTGTGAGCTTGTGATCATCACCCATTCTCGCTACAGGAAGCAGCGGAGCTACCGACGGCAATTTCTGTCGGTACTAGTAGTTAAACCCTCGGGGTAGATTGTGCTGACGGTGGTTGTCAGTGTAGCTGCATCGGCACAGGTCACGTCGGCCTAGAAACATGACCAACGCTTCGGCGGTCCTTGTCCAGCAAAACCCTAATATGTGGGCCCCGCAGGTCTCTCCCCTAACTTTCTCCATATGAGGGTTGACCAAATGAATTTTTTGTTTGTTTAGTCCATAGCAACATTGAAGACCAAGGTTGAGCCCAAGATTTCACCAGTTTCCCTCTGTTCGATCCGTAGCTGGAGATTCCTCCTACATGTCCAACATTTCAGTGAGTATCAACGCATGCGTGGGAGGATGGTCACACTCGGGAGCTAGACATTGCATCTACGGATATTCCACCACACTTGTGGACATATGCTAGGGCCACTTGCAAGTTTTCGTGGATTTCGACGCTCTGGCGGTCCTTTTCCAGCAAACCCCTATCATGTGGGCCCCGTAGGTCTAACCCTAGCTTTCTACGTACGAGGGTTGACCAAAGGACTTTTTTGTTTGTTTAGGTTTGTTTAGTCCACAACAACATGGGAGATCAAGGTTGAGCCCAAGAATCCCAATTATCCCCTCCGATTGACCCGACATGGGAATTTTCCCTGTATATCAATGCATGTGAGCCCATATATATGTGATCATATGAAATATTTTAATATTGAATTTAATTTTGTATGATTTCTTACAAGTTAAAGGTTGTTGGAACCATGACATAGCCCTTGGAAACCACCTGCAAGTAAACTAAAAGAGAAATGATGTGGGAGAGAAATTAAAATTTATAGGCTAAACCTGGTACCACTTATACCGGCGATGGCCGTCGGCACAAAAACACTAGAGCAGCGCATGCCAGCACCATTGAGCCCACGGTGTCCATCGGCACTACCACGGAACAACCTATGCCAACAGTGGTTGTCGGCACAACAACCCTAGGGCAGAGCCTGCCAGCACCGCTGAGCCGACGGTGGTTGTCCTCACCACCTATGCCAACAGTGGCCGCCGGCACCACCACAACACCACTGAGTATCTCTGATTCGACACTACACTATGATAAACTCAGTTGGTAGCGCCAAGCCTGCCATAACTTTGCTACAAATTGCAATTATTTTCTGCACGAACCAACACTAATTCATCAAACAATTACCAACAGCCAGCGTCTACTCGAAATTAGGAAGAGATAACAAAGTTTGTACTAGCAACTCACTTTTGTTAGAAATCTGTGAGCAGCATATAAGAAAGAAAGAAAGAAAGAAAAGGGAAAAATCTGTGACCAGCATATAAATGTCCCTTTGAAAAGACAAAATAAAACTCAAGCAGCAGAAATATGCACCACGTATACCCGATGGTGGCTGTCGGCACAACCACGAGCAGCGCCTGCTAGCACCACTGAGTCGACGGTGGCTGTCGGCACTACCACGCTAGAGCAGCGACTTCCAGTACCAGTGAGCCGACGGTGGCCGTCGGCACCACCGCGGCCTACAGCGCGTTGGCACTCCCCTACAAGTAAAAGAAAAATAGCGTTGGAGAAAAATAAATGGAAAATACCTAAGCCGACGACAATACCGTCGGCATGGATCTTACTACAAACATTGTTGAAGCGCAGTTTTTGCTGGAGACGAGAAAACCACATGGCGCCTACCTGTGCCGAAGGCCGTTTGACGCCGACGGTGGCCGTCGGCTCAGATTGCCCTATGCCGATGGTGTTGTGGTGCTGACAGTGGCCGTCGGCTTAGCCTTCTCTACGCCGACAGTGGACTTGTGCCGACAGGAGTTTTTCGGCTGTGGGCGTTCTCCTGCTACACCGACGGCCCCGACATATGGCCGTCGGCAACATCTGTTGTTCATGTATGTCTTGGATATATGCGTGACCACTAGAATTTGTGGGAGAAAGCAACTGAAATCCCAAAGGATGGAAAATGTTTCTTAACCTCGGAGGTGGTGTTTTGGCTCCCGGGTGCAAATGAACCCATTATAAAAAATACATAAAATAAATAAATTTAAATTGTCAAAAAATCCGGAAACAGAACTCCCATCTATATCCAGACATTCTATGATTGTACACACCTTTTCAGAAAAAATGAATATTTTATGTGGATTGTGTGAAAAGACAAAAAGAAACGTGTTCGTGGATAGAAAAGTTAGAGCGCCGAAATTTGTCTTTTTACATGGGGCGCCTAAAATGTTCTTTTCACCTGCAAATTTGTGTACAACCATATAATATCTAGATGTACTTGCATATATTTTTTCCTAAAAAAAATTATATTTGAGAATATGTTTTCACACAATGAGTTTATTTGCACCCTTGAGCCGAATTGGATTTCCGCTTAGCCTCATGTTTGTGAACGCCAAATTAGTAATAGTAGTATTAGTACTTTTTTAAACCCTAGCAGGGTTGGTTACTTAGATGATTTCATCACGTCATCTGATATCACTCCCTGCATTACAATGTGTGGTTCGCTAAAAACGGTTTCGATCATGATGGTGAGATGGTTTTAACACGTTGTAGCTCAGCAACGTCAAAATTAACAAATATCAAGAAAAACAAGTGCCAAATAAAAAACAGAACATCCATAAATTTAGGTGCGTAGTAAAGTTACGGAAGATCTTATGAAACTTAAAAGAGTGAGAAATGTTATCGAAAGCGATATAATTCAATAAAGTTTTGGTAAACAATAAAATATAGTAAATTCATTGGTTTAAGTTTTCAATTATTATTTTCATATTCATGATTTTTCTAAATTCGTATTGTTTAGTTTTCATTGTCGAGATATACATTAATAAAAGTCTTTTCAATAAAGTAATTGCAGCCTAAATTTTTCATGATTTTGTCTCGGTTTTCCAAATTTTTAATTCATTTACCACTTTCCTCAAAATTAATTAAGGTTTCAAATATAGTGTTTATTAAAACTTTCCTTCTTATTTTCCTCATTCTCCGTATGTTTGTCAATTATTTTGTTGATTATGTTGCCTCACCCTACATATTCGTCACCACATTATCGCTAAGACTGCTTTCACTGGATTGAAGAGAACCAAATCTAAATGGTCTTGACACTTGAGGGAAGTAAAATTGGTATTAGTAGTTGAAGGAAACTTAGGTTTTGACAATAGTTGATGGCCCAAGGTATACTCTTTTTTCCTAATATATATTTACAGAATCTCACAAAAACCGTACCCTGTGAAGTTACTATATACCAAAATAAATTTAGTGTCATTAGAATTAAGACCCCTGCTTGAGATAACAACGCAAAGTAGCTGAAACAAGGTTTGAATAACCCTGTGAAGCTTTGGTATTAGACTCGATATAAACCTGGACATCTCCCAATTCAAGTTTCAGATACATTGGTGTCCAACTATCAAAAGTTTAATAGATCTAGTTTATAGCAAAGTTTAATTTCATTCCCAGCACTGCGCCACACGCAGCAGGCTAGCCTGTCCTGGTCCTGGAGAGCTTTGCCCACTTTATGCGTAGAGTTTCTGTCATGAAAAGCTATCAGATGCATAGGGAAGATCCAATGGAATGTACCATCTCAGCCCATCACAAGGTTTGAGTTTGTGGCTCTCGATGGTCTAACACAAGTTATTCTTTCTGTCCATGTGGAATGCCCCGGTGAGTTCAGTTAAAAAAGCAAGCTAGATAGCCAAAGAACAAAATCTCTTCATATCTGGCATCGAATGCGTTGACGTTTCGCTGCTGCGGCGACACAATACTCAGCGCTAAAATACCTTTTTCATGTTTCATCAAGATGGAACATCATTCACATATACTTAATTAAGATCAGAAAATGCAGCTGGTTGAGCTGACAAGGAGGATCGTTATTCCCCCTGGAGAACATTCCAAAGGGGGGGAATGATGGGAGACCACCAGAATAGTCGATCAGCCCTCGGAGCATATGCCACCTGAAGATCCATATCCTGAGGCTGATTGCACCGTATATAAGCGAGGTCGAGCCGCAGAACATGTTCAACAACAAGCCTAAGAACTTACGCAACACCAAGCCTAAGAACTTACGCAACACCAAGCTAGGCAGGCAGGGCGAGCAATTTTATGGTCCATGCATGTGTGTAGCGAGTGAATCCCAGGGTGCTTCTCCTCTGGCACGGTGGCATGATCACTGCGTGCAGCTAGCTAGCCATGCCGTGCCAAAGGAGAATTGCCCTGCGATTCATCTGAGCTGCTCCAACAGATGAGATATTCGAGCAGGATTCATGCAGGATGCGTCCCACAAGGCGAATCTTGCAATGCTAGTTCGTTTAGCTCTTTTTCCTGGGACTACATTTACATGTCTGCGTCTATCTGTGATGGTTAACTGGTGTGCTTCCTGTAGACCTTGCAGTCCCGCTCGCAGTTGCATCTTGCAGCTTACCAATTACCATAGCAACACGTTGGAGTTCAAATATTTCCGTGGAGGAGAACAGATGGACTTGATGGAGAGTTGCTTTCATTCTTCTACGTGCAAAACGATATGCAGATGAACCTACAGTCCTCAATGCCAGGAGTTTCGGCGACTAATCTTCATCACAAGACGACCCTGGATAGAGCTCGTCATCATCGTTCCCCGATCTTGGATGCCAAGAGTCGCGGCCATAATAGTTCATGTCAATCAACAAAGGCGGAGAAAGTGTCATTGGTGAAGATGAACATGATCCGGCTATATATATGGATGGAACATTAGAGAAATATAGTGTGGTGAGGATGCCGGCGAAGAAAGCAACCTCCGACGTTCGGATTGACCTTCAGACACCGCTTCAACACATAGTGTATTAATGAGATAGGCCTAGGGTGCTTGTGTAAAAGATCAATGCGCACGGTTATACAAACATGAATACATCCCCATGCAATGCTCCCAAGGACAGATGTTAGGTAGAGACGTCAATGAGAATAGCACCGGGAGCTCCTATGCATTTCCCCATTTACATAGTTCTAACTTGTTTGACACACTCACCACCTATAAGGTAAGAGGATTAATATCCAGTAGATCAAACAATACCTGACATGGAAAATGGTGCACCGTAAAGTTTCTCATAATAAATATGTAGATTGTAGTGAGTATTCTTTGTGTACCCCCCCCCCCCCCCCCCCACACACACACACACATAGCGCGTAGAATGAGTAATGAATGTACCTACTACACCCGTTTTCTTCAGTTTCGTCATAGTAACGAGTGCTAGGTCCCAGTTTCAACATTTAGTGTTTCATCTAAGTTTCAGGTAGTTTTTATGTTCCCGGGCGAACGAGTTCTTATGATCCATGGTAAGGTCGTGGATGGGTTGTGCCATTCGAGGGGTGGCACGAGGCATGTGTGCTTCGGCTCGACACGGGACTTAACAGGTCGTACATGCATGGGCCTCAACCTGAATCTAGCGTACCAGCATGGCATGGCCCGTTAAGCCTTTTATGTATTTTTCAAATTAGTTTTTAGTTTATTATTAAAAATAGCCTAAAGGGGCTAAATGGACCGGCATGTTAGCTTAACGTGCCTTGGTGGGACGTGTAACATCAGGCACACTAATCTCTTATCGGGCCATTGGACAGGTTCGATCGAGAGTGGAGCGTACTGTAGGTCGTGGGAGGGCACGACCTAAACAGTGTCGTGGCGCAAGCCATGTCACGTTTTGATTTTGATTCCGGAGAAGCAGCAAGTTGAATATTGCGCAAAAACTTCTCGTGTACCTCTCAATCATTGAGCTTAGGTCTACAATTGGTATTAGAGCCATGTCCAAATCAATGATGGAAGTTTGGTTCTATGGTGATCATAATCAGATGGAGCTTGCGGAAGCAGAGATATGCTAGGGTATTCGGTAATCAGAGGCAGGAGTTGGAGTTTGGAATACTTGAAGATGTGGACTTTGGCAGGAGCTGGAGTTTTCCAACATGTGGTGAGATTATATATTAAGCTGTTGTTGGAGGGTGTAATTGATGCCACTATTCACAACAGACTCTCGGACTCTTGTAAATAAAGGGACGTCTAAAATTGCCTAAGATTCTCAGCTACTCTGTACAATTTTTTTTGGTTGTGTCCACCGCCGGCTGGAGGTCACGGAGAACGTCGGACCGTAGGTGCGAGAGCTCCTTCTTGAGCTTGTGTCTATGCCCTTGGTATCCTCTCGAAAAAAGAATGGAGTGTTTATGTTCAATCTTTTGAGAAAGATACCTAGCTTGTCGCGTATGCTATGAATAGCAAGACATCGGACTTCTCCCTAGCTGCGTCCATCATCGAGGATCTCAAAATTCAGCGTAAAACCTAATTCTCTAGTTGTTTTATTAGTTCTTGCACAAGGAGTATGAAATGTGCTACTCATGAATTTGAAACTCTAGGCTCTATCAGCACTCCTAGTACAGTTCAGGTGTCAAGCTCTAGTATCTCTCAACACATATCAATAATGTTGTAAAGGGCGATTTTCACAACTGTGATATGTAATAAAGTTCATGTTTTCCCGTCAAATAAAAAATCTAGTCAACCTTCGCATAAGCTATGAACAGTAAGACACCGGACTTCTCCCTGGTTGTGTCCATCATCGAGGATCTCAAAATTCAGTGTAGAACCTAATTCTCTAGTTGTTTTATTAGTTCTTGCAAAAGGAGTGTGAACTATGCTACTCATGAATTTGCAAACTTAGGCTCCATCGGCACGCCTAGTACAGTTCAAGTGTCAAGCTCTAGTATCCCAACTCATATCACTAATGTTGTAAAGGGCAATTTTCACAACTGTGGTATGTAATAAAGCTCATGCTTTCCCGTCAAAGGAGAACTCTAGTCAACCTAAGTGAATACATAGGAAGTTGTGCTTTGTTAGAAAATACTCCCTCCGTTTCATAATGTAAGATATTTTACCTTTGTGAAAATAATGTATCTAGACATCTTTTATTGTATAGGTTCGGAGAGATTCACTATAAATCTACATACTAAAAAATGTCTAGATACATTACATTCACAAGACTAAAACATCTTATATTTCGAAACGGAGGGAGTACCTAGCTAAGGATGTCCTTATTCAAAGGGATTGGAAAGGTAATGAATAAACGTAGATTCCGTGGCATTCGTTCTAGTGGTGTTGGGGTGCATGGAGTTATTCTAGCAAGTCAGGGTGACCCACTAGTAGTAGTGCCAGCTAGCATACCGGGCGGCCTAGCGTGCCAAAGATCAAAGACGGAGGCCCGGACGCCTTAAGGAAATCCAAACGGGAGTCCACCTCAAGCTTGAGGGCTATACAGCTTGGAGTAGAAGACATGGCATAACTGTCAAATTCGTCAAGCACTTTGTAAACGTATCGCCTTAAGAGCGTCTCTAACCCATCCTAAAACGGCTATAGAGGATAAAATATAATCCTCTAATGGCCGAAGTGGCATCGAACCGATCCCGAATCGGCGGCGTTTAGAGGAGAATATTTTTAGGAGTTGTGGTTTTCGACTCGCGTATATACGCGGCCGTGAGGTCATCCTATATATTTTCTCCCTCCCCGCCACCGGCTAGCTGCCTTCCCAGCCGCCTGCCAGCTTGCCCTACCGGCGCCTGCTGCCCGATCCGGCGTCCACCGACGCCTAGAAGGCTGTCCCGACCCTCTGAACTTCTCCGGCTAGCCAACGTCGCTGGAATTGACCGGCACAAGCTACTTTCCCTGGCCGCAAATCCGTCATCAACTTCGCCGGATTCGACGCATCGCGGCCGCGACTCGTCGTAATACAGTCGGATCTGCGCGGCCCAGCACCGCCGGCATGTCTTGGTCCTCGTTGCGCCGAAGCATCTCGTTGGCTTTAGGGTTGAAGGAGATCCTAGAGCTCGCAGGAGCGCCGGTGTCAGCACCCACACCCGCACCAGCTCTAGCTCCAGCTCTGGCACCCTCACCCGCACCAGCACCAGCTACGGCAACCACACCCGCACCAACACCTCAATATGGCGCCGGACCAAGGTGAGTTTTATCCCAAATTTTTTGCGAAAGCTCATTAATTTTGGAGGACGAGGACGATGATTCTTCTTTTTAAATCGTAGCAAGGTGAAGAAGAAAGAAGCAAAATGGTCGGAGGATGAGGACAATGATTTGTATTTTCCATGGCATTATCAAACACTTGTTGGAGCTAACCAACCATTCCAACAATTTTGGAAAGAAATCCATCACAATTTCAGTCAAAGAACTAGTGGAGAAGCTATGTCGATATCATCGATTATGAATAGGTGGAACATGCTAGTAATGCGCTCTAATGCCATACAAATTATGGGGTATTAATGTGCTATCACTTTGTATGATTAATCTATCAATCTATATAAATTATGAATTTTATAGCATGTGTTCTCATATATTCACAGGGGCGGACTCAGGCCCCGGGCTAGACGGGCTGTAGCCCGGGTCGAGGCCATGCTAGGAAAAGAGCAGATATGCCAAATTCTGTCTAAAATAGATTTTCCGTTGCAGCTCAGCCCCTTCCGGACCGTCGAAACACACCAGCTGGAGCCCAACAACAAAGGGCCGCTCGGCCTACGAACGAGCGCAACACCTGATGGGTCGCCGCTGTGCCTTCCCAATCCCGATCGATACAGAATCAATCACGCCCGCGTCGCCGCCGTTTGTTTCTCACCCAACGCCCTAGCCGGCTCCTGATGGTGTTGCTCGTCCACCGCTCCCGCCTACCGGAATTAAGCACAAGCAGCACAACCGCGTGGTCGCCTTCTGCTCCTCCAGTCCTCCCTGGTCCACGCCAACTCGCAGCAACAAATCAAAGAGGCAACGAAGGCACACCACAGGAAGAACCGCCCAGGAATTTGACCACTAGGTAATTTGTCTCGAATTTTGATCTGAACCATGCTTCTTCTTTCCTTCAGCATGTAATGTTTCTAGAAATTGGTACTTGAGGCTCTTTACTTATATGCAGTTGTCACCTGTAATACGCATTCGAAGACATTTCAAGGTTAATTACAAGGATCACAAATGCAAATTACCCAAAATCATTGATAGAACTTAGCGGTATGTCTTGTATTTATGAATTTATTACTCTTAGTATGACTTATAATACCCATCTATAATGTTTACATACTCCATCACATGCAGTTTTCGTCCGGTTGAAATCGCAGCTCTCAAATGCTCATGGTGCTAACATATAGTGGTGGATCAGACCTTCACTGATTGGTATTGATCTAGAAATAATTCATTTTTTTACATGTTCATCGACAATTTCTAAGTTCTTTACTAACTAGTAGTGCTTGTGCAACTTTTAAGTACTACATTATTGTACAATTTTATCGTTATATCTACAAAATTTTCGACATGCATAAGTCAGCCCCCTCCTTTGTCCATTCCTGGGTCCGCCACTGTATATTCATGTCATGCGCTCTAAATTATTGGGGTTGTGTTAGAGATGCTCTAAGAACTCTTTATTTACCCTTGGACGACCGGCTCTCTATATAAATCCCCCTACGGGCACCCTTAGGATAGAAGGGCACGATTTGTAAGATGAACGCATATCTTCCTATAGACTATACTATAGTGAATTTTAGCGGGAGTGGATAGATTGTGTGCTATCTCGCCCCTGCCTATCGTGAGTTAATAGGGCTTAAGGACGCATTGGAAACGCTATGTGATGGTAATATTATGTTACATATGCTTGCATAGTGCATGCCAACCTCTAAGGAGGTTGCATTTGATTGATCGAGTCATGCAAAAATTGCCTGGTCGTAAGATACACAATTTTACTCTCTCTTTTCTCATTAACTACTACGTACCGTGCCATCTCAAGACGCAAACATTGGAAATGGCCTTAGTAGTTGGATCCTAAACTTCTCTAAGAAAGTGAGACAGGTAAGGTTGCTGTACGAAACCTGTCTGACGCTGTCATCCTGCGGCACACACGTTAATCCTCTCGTTCTAACGAAGGGCCACAAGCTGGGGTCCTACAAACGTCGGCCAAAATCCGTCGTGTGCATAGCAATACTCTTCTTTCAGTGGGCCCGCGTGTCATACGACATTACTCTCTAGTCTCTACGGTGCCACCTCGAGAGCCAAGCATTGTGAGAGACCTAAGTTGTTGGATCCTAAGCTTCTCTAGGGTAGTGAGACAGATCATTCCGGTGTGCGATATTTTGGGTTTTAGTCAAATTAATTGACTTGGATTTGTCTAGACTCGGATGTATCTAGACATATTTTAGTACAGATACATCCGAATCTAGATAAATCCAAGTCAATTAATTTGGATCGGAGGAAGTATTTTTTAGAAAAGGAATTGCTAACCAATTCCATTAACAAAATCACATAGAGGTTCAGAACAAGTTCATCATAAGTACTTCCTTCGTCCCAAAATAAGTGACGTGAGTTTGTCTAGATTCGGATGTATCTAGACACGTTTTAGTACATAGGTACATGCGAATCTAGACAAACTCAAGTCACTTATTTTGGGACGAAGGGAGTAAAAAAGACAGAGTGTGCATCCTAGGATGCAGAGGCCGGGGTACAACCCCATTTCGAAGGGAAAAAAAAAAGTAAAAAAGACAGAAAGAAAAAGTAACAGGTTTAGAGCCTCCGTAGAACTACACAACCCGCCTTAGATGACACGAAATGTGAGTACAGAGCCACGTTTTGTCACTGAAAGAAAGATCCATCCGAATCTTAGACGTACGCCAAGACAGGAGCAATGGAAGATCCGAAATGAAAAATGCAGGCATGTTTTGCCCGCATGATCCAAATATTGTTACACCTGAAATTTTCTCGTTTAATCACTTACTGGGCTGGTATGCTGAAAGATAAACTATACGTGAGGCAGAGCATCGACTGTCCAGGGTGAGTTCTTCGGTGGTCGCCGAGGCTTTGGGACCAACAAGAACATCACAAAAGGACACGTATGCATGGTTCCTACTCCCTCTGTTTCAAAATATAAGATGTTTTAGTTTTGTAAAAAGAGTGTATCTAGATCTCTTTTAGTGTGTAGGTTTATCCAGATTTGGAGTGAATCTAGACACTAAAAGAGATGAAGATACACTTTATTCATAAAGCTAAAACATCTTATATTTTGATGAAACGGAGGGAGTATGTGTTTAGATAGGTATGTGTAGCTTATATGGGCTTATGGCTGGTACGTGGATCAGTTTGTGGTTCTGACTGGTTGTGGTTGTAGTCAGCACCGGATGATGTAAAACTTGAACCTTGTGGCCTGCTGGTTTCAGCAATGAAATCGGGAGAGATGCCCTGATTACAAAATAATGAAGCAGGTCCTGAGAATTACCTAAAGGAATTCCTTTCATTCTTCTAGGACTACTACATGTTAAACGATGTACAGAATAACCTACACTCTTACTGACGCCTACAGTTACAGAGGATAAACCATGGAGGCGGGAGTTAGCTACATGTAAATCAAGTGGGACCTCCGCGTCAGCGTGTCGTCTTGGGAGACTTCACCGAGATGCACCTTCCGCACAGGACGAGCCTTGACAGAGCTCGCGATCTTCGGGTTCTGATCTTCAACGCTGAGAGCTGCAGCGAAATGACACGGTGTCACTCAGCAAGGGGGATATGATATGATCACCAAGAAATGCTTGTAAACCACGACATAAAACCACTTTCCAGTCGGTACTAAACTAAGATGTCATGCTGAAGATGATACTTTCAAGAACTTTACGGTTTCTATTTGGCGCTGCCTTGAAGCTACTACTACTGTTTACCTATTTCATCTTTTTGAAGCATATATGAAGGTCATCCCTGAGGCGAACAACTCTTCAAAGACAGTTGGTTGAGTAGGGACTTACCAACAAGTTTCAAGCTATCCAGTCTTGATGTGTTTCAGAACATTTATAAACTTGTTTACTGGCAATGCATTTTCATGTTGTATGCAGGGGCAGCTATCACGCCATGTGTCTTAAATGCCTCCTCCCAGGCACTGGTTACTTTGGAGTGGAAAATATATAAACTACCCTAGGGATAAAGATTTTTCAGTCTGTGTGATCTCAGGTCATTACCTTCCGTCTAGTAGTGCTTGAAGCTTTCCAACAAAGAAGACTCGACCTAGGCTCCAATCTCCTGCAAATAGGTAAACGTTCCAAAAAATCAGATTCTAGAAAAATGGAACTTTTCACATTTCAATAATCTGGAACCAAATTACGAGATATAGACCCCAGGCTCTATTCCTACATACAGAATACTGGACGCTGAAGGTCAAAATAACTAGCATAGTTGAGTTGAAGAAATGCAGCTGATTGTAGTATGGCATTACTTACAAATTCTCTTTCTCTAGCTTCTCTGTTATTGACATGGCTTTTTGTCTCGACCAGCCTCCTTGTTGAGAACAACCTTCCGCCCTATTAATAACATGAGCAAGAGATACCTTACCTCTTACTATGTTTTTTTGTCGATCATGCTCATTATTCACATTTATTCCTCCTCGAGGACCTATATTTTCCTGGTCTTGTGATGACAAAGCTGCTGCGTCCCGTACACTATGTCTCCTTTTATCTGTGGCAACAGCACCAGTATCTTGTTCGTCATACCATTCCGTTTGTGAAGGACCCACTTCAATAATTTCACCTTCAGTCAATATGTGTGGATCAGATTGCATCCACCTTGTTTGATTTGACCTAGCTCCCTGGGCTACTCTACCTTTCTGGAGCCTCCTAACTAAATCATCACCTCCAGAGGAAACTGAACTGTGTTTTGTGAAAGATCTCCTTAAAGCCATGATAGAAGAGGTATCCTCATGGTAAGGTAAAATAGCTGGAACACCTTCCCCATCCTCTTTCAAATCGTACCGGATTTCAAGTATTGTAGCAGAAGAAAGAACAGACTCAAATGCTTGCAAAATTTGTCCTCTAGACTTTTCAGCTTTGGAGTTATTCACACGAGAGCTGAACATTAACTGCACAACTGGTGCTGCAGGAAGAAAATAACAAAATGTAAGAACAAATATTATTGAAACAATACCCTTACAAATAGCACAATTTAATAATTGGTTAGTTATAGTTCTCTTTGTGTATTTTGGAATCACTTAAACACTGCTAGCAATTGTGAAGAGCTAGTCAAGCCAAACACAAAATATTACATACTCCCTCCGTCCGGAAATAAGTGACTTGGATTTGTCTAAATTCGCATGTATCTAGACACATTTTAGGTATAGATTCGTCTGAATCGAGAAAAATGCAAGTCACTTATTTCCGGACGGAGGGAGTACGTAGTAGAGATGGAAAATGGCCTAGAAGCAATATATACAAGGAGATGGACTCAAATAGACAGTGGCCAACTAATGGACACTTGGCCACTATATTACAATTGATCACCAGTGCTAACATAACAAGGCAAGCCACTTATAATCTGTTGTTTGATTATCATATATAGTATACATGCAGTACAACTTCTACTTTTGCATTCAGATGTGCTGTAAGAAAATTAACAATGACAAGAACAACATTCTCCGTAGGCATATTCTACAATACAAACAGAAATGGGATAAGGGGGAATCTTGCCTGTGCCAAGGCTGACAGAAATAAGCCGTCCCTCTTTAGCCATCATTTTTTTCAGTGAATCTGACTGAACATTCTCTAGAACAGCTTGCCAAATCAGCTCATTGTCAGTTTTACTACACTTAGATCCTTCATTCACTCTGGTAGCACTTGCTGGCACCTTATAGCCATCTGCTGTATATTCCATGGGTCTCCTTCCACCATGGTAAGTGTTGGCCATGACGTTGCTAGAACAAATCCCCAGATTAGCATTTCTGTAATGCTGATTTTCCTGATCAGATCCTCTTGATAAGCCATGGGGACCACCATATATCTCGTTAGTACTTGTGGATGAACTCGGAAGTATATATTGTTTATCAGGAGCAAGCTGAAGCAGAGCAGCTGTAAACCAGGTCATCTTATCATTAGAGACCCTCAACTGTTTTTCAGCTTCCGACAGTGTTTTCAAGGCTTGGCGCAGTTTTTCCATATCCTCCTTTGATACTGTGATCAGTGTAGCAATATATTACGTTGTGAAAACAGAATATTTGTAGTAGACTTTCATGCAGTAATCATTTCTAAAAAAGAAGACTTTCCTGTAATACATGGCTCCCTTACTGTAAATCTTTTCAAAATATAAATAAAGTAAAATAAAAAGGAGTATTGTTGCTTACAGGTTGGACGTTTGAAGAATTTTCTTCGAACTCCTCCTTGTGTAAATGTGTATGTGCCAGCAAGGATATCAGTTATTATTGTGGCAAGTTGAGACATCAGGGACAAAGGCTCAACACCTGTTTCGGTAATATCACGTAGAGTTTTCACTGTGTTGGCAGTGTCAGCAGATAGTGCTAAATCTAGCAAATTAACCAATTTGTCATCAGAAACCAAGCCAACCTGTCAATAGACAAACATTTTTGGTTGTTACTGTCAGATAGTGAAGTATTAGACATGGCACTCATATCACTACACTTAGAATACAAGGAATGTTTTCTTTAGGGAGAAAAATACAAGTATTATACCAAAAATATTTGCACCCGGTATGCCAAAATGGAAACAAACATTTGAAGAGAATTTGAAGCATGTGATGACAATATGGCTAATCAGCTTTATAACATGTTCCAGAGTTGTCAAAAAAAAAACATGTTCAGAGTTATACTACTTAAACAATAACTTCCCCAATTAAACATTTTTTTATCATTCCTCCTTAGCCTGAAACTATTCAATTCTATATATGACCTAATAAAGAAGTAATTTAATGACTTGTTGGATAAACTTACAAGTTCTTGAACAAGTGAGATTGAAATTCTCTGCCCAAGCAAACTTAATTGATCCAAGGTCATCTGTGCATCCCTCAATGACCCATCCGACCGGGAGGCAATAAGTTTCAATGCATCTCTATCAACATCTAGGCCATCGCTAGTACAAATCCACTGCAAAGTGTTGACTATGTCGCACTCCTTCAGTTTCGGGAAAAAGAACTTTTGGCACCTTGACATAATTATGTGCGGGAGTTCGAGATTGGGGCTGATGAGAACAAAAACTACCCGCCGAGGTGCACGCTCGACAACCTTTGATATTACACTCCATGTATCAGGCGGCAACGTGTTGCAATCATCCACTATGAACACCCTGTGATGGGCTGGTAGCGGCGAAAGCATCACATTGTCAAGGATATCCACAATGCTGTCCAGGTCAATGTTACCGACAGGCCCAATCTCCACCAAACTCCTGCTCTTGCCCAGATTGTGTGCGATGCAAGACGCACATGTATCGCAGGGCCTTGGGTGCTCAGCGGAGTGGCAATTCAGCGCCTTGGCGAACACCCGGGCGCAGGATGTTTTGCCTGTACCGTGCGGCCCGTAGAAGACATAAACGGACCCAATCTTCCTCTTCAGAATGGCATTGGACAGCGCCTGCACAACCAAGCTCTGCCCAACAACGTCCTTGAAAGTCTTGGGCGCATACTTCTGGGTGAGACTCCGGTGCCGGCCATGCCGCGAGCCACGAGACTTCTGCCCTGAACGCGCCTCGGACATGAGGTCGGAATCGAGCTCGCTACTCTGATTGGAGAAAATCCCCAGCTCCCCGGAGAAGCTCCTGGGAATGCCACGGATGCCACTCCGCGCGCCCTCGGCGAGCAGCGGCAGTGAGTCGGAGTCTGAACTGTTGGAGGAAGTCAGCCTGGCGGTCACCGGGAAGTGCGGATGCGAGCGCGACCCGTTCATGTAGGCACCACCGCAGGAGCCGGCGGAGGTGGCGGCCTCGGACCTCCGCGCCGCCGACCTGGGGTCAGAGAGGCCGCAGGAGAGGCTCCGGCCGGCCATGTCGAGGATGGACCTGCTGCGGTTGTGGAGGCGCGACCAGTTCCAGGGTATGCCGCAGACGTTGCGCGCGTCCTGCGACGCCTGCGGGCGCTGCTGCATCTCCTCGCCGCCGCTTCCGTCGTCGCCCCCGCCGGCGCCGAAGAAGTACTTGTTGCCGCAGACGGCCTCCTGGGAGCTGGAGTTGGCGGAGAAGGCGGCCCTGGCCGCCGCCGCGGGGCGATCTAGGGCGCCGTCCGCGGCGGAGGGCGCGGCGCGGCGGGCCTGGCCGCGCTTGAACCGGCGGCGCGGGCGGCGGGCGGGCCTGGGCTGCTGCGGGTTCTCCGCGAGCTGGTCGAGGAGGGTCTTGAGTGCCCCGCGGCCGGGCGGGTCGGCGTCGGGGTCGGGGTCGGCGGCGACCCTGTTGGAGGAGGAGTCGACGGAGCGGCGCGTGGAGGGGTCCCGGAGCGAGCGGGAGCGCTGCATCGCGAGGAGGTCCCGCATCAGCGCGGCGGAGGCGGAGGCGGAGGCGGACGCGGAGGACTCGGCCGTCGGGCTGCGCCTCCGGCCGGACGCGCTGCCGTGCCCGTGCGCGTGGTGGTGGCGCAGATGGATGCAGTTGGTGAGGTGCGCGTGGGCCCGGAGGTGCTCGCCGCTGCTACCGAGCGCCGTCGGCTCAGACGCCGCCGCGATTTCCGGCGATGCCGCTACCGGCGCCGGCATTGCGCTGGTCCGCAACGAACGAACTCTGGCGTCAAATCATTTGGGGTGGCTATGAGGGGAGATTCGAGTGGCAGGGCAGTGGGAGTGGGAGGAGTGAGGAGGCGTGGTGGTGCGGCCTAGTGAAGTAGGCGTTCACTTCGGGCCGCGTGCGTCGACTGGCAGCCTGTGATGTGATGCTATGGCCGTCGCGTCTAGGGACAGAGCGACACGGCTGCACGACCGAGCTGGGATAGTGGGGTACCCGGCTTGCCCGGCCGTTGGACGGTTGGCCTCACGAGTCGTAACCAAACTACAAACATTTTTTATTACTAGGAAAGGTGCCCGTGTTTGTACCGGAAGATAATGGTGTGGTATTAAAGCACAAACCCTATGCATTGTATTAAATCTTAAACTTACAAATAATTCAAAGACACGATATATTTATTCAAAACAAAAAATTCAGATAAATAGCAATTACCATCTAGGACTATTTTCGTCAATGGACGATCAGCTCCTCGAATCAGGCTTTTGCCCCGCTAAATTAATATAGCAAATCACCGATACAAAAGAGATCACTGCTGGAGCGAACAGCACAAGGAAAGCCCAAAAGAAAAACAAAAGAAAGAAGAAAAGAAAACAATGCCAACAACGACGGCTCGATGAAAACAACAATGTCGCGCAACAGCTGCACCCACCGGAGGATGACCACCACGCTCCTCACACTGCGACACGCCTCGTACCAAGCAACACCTCCAAGAAGGAAAGCGACGATGCCGACGCTGTTGCCCGGACTAATCCTAGGGTTTCCCCCGGTACGCTACGGAAGTAGGGAAAGGGAACACCCGACGCCCTTCAGGAAGGATGGTGGCACCCGCAGGCGTCACCGCGTCGGGGCCGGCAGGGCCGACAAGGATTTCGCCCGACCCCAAGACCATAACCCCCAGCAAGCCGGAGCACACCACAACCACGCCGCCCACCAACATGTGCCACCACGGTCTTGTCAGCATCATCGCCGTCTCACCACGACACCCGCTGCGAGGTCGGACGGACCGAAAGGAAACAACTGAGGGTAAGGGTTGGCGGAACCATCACCACGGGGGAGGGAGCAACCTCCACCATCAGAAACGGTAACCGGCCGGACGTCGCGGTCTGAGCACACCAAACCACAAGCAACTGGAGGGCGGCAGAAGCTTAGCCACCCGGAGGACTTCCTCCACCGCCAATGGCGGGTGCCGACCGGACGCAGCCGCAAGGACACACCAGGCCGAAAGGCCCAGCCGAGCCGTGGAGGGGCTCGTAAAGTCCTCGCCGCTGCGCTGCAGCACGAAGGGCACCGCCGCCGCTACCCTCGAAGAAGCCATAGGTCCGGCCGGACCCGAAGGGCCCGTGAAGCTACCACCGCCGCGCTGCAGAAGACTTGGCATCAGCACCGCAAGCCCCTGCCCAAGGCGCTCCTGAGTCCACCAGAGACACACCGGCCCGAACCAGCTCGCTCAGACCCAGGTCGGGCCCAAAGGGCCCAGATCTGGGCCGAACACCGGCCATCGCGGCTGCCCCGCCGCCAAGGGAAGCAGCCCCGCCACCATGTCGCCCCAGCCCCTGTCGAGATCGCCGTCAGCCGACCAGCACCGCCGCCAGCCGCCACCTCCGGCGGAAGCGCCCGCGCGCGGGAAAGGAACCGCCGCCGCCAGCACACCACGCGCGCCGCCCGGACGGTGTCCACCGCGGCGGCGGGAGAGGAGGACGAGGCGGGGAGGCTAGAGAGGTGGGCCGGCGGGAGAGCCCGGCCGCCGCGCTCGGGGCGGCGGCGCAGGGGGAGGAGAGGGCGCCGCACCCGCTCCTCGGCTCGTCAGATGTCCGGCTTAGGCAACTTGATGGACGATCAGCTGACTACATTGAGATACAAAAATAAATAAATGTACATTTTGAATACTAAAAAAAATATAGAGAAACAATTCATATAAATACCGGCAAGATCTGCTACTTCTCGTGGTTGATGTTGAATCAGGGACTCCATGGACAACGAACGATTCCATGGAATATAGCATGCAAGGTGACCTGGCCCTCTTGGTAGTTTGCTTGCTTCTGCTAACGGCTGCTTCTCCCCGCCACGGCCATACCTCTCGAGCCACAATGCCTCCATCGCATGGCAACTCTGAATTTTATCTGCTGGTTTTTGTTATTTTCTGCAAGGTCAACAGGACGGCCGGGTTCCGGCGAGGTCGGCGAAACTGCGGCAGACTCATGATGGGCATTTGGCATCCGATCACATTAGGAACAGAAACAGTCTACGATAATGAAACGTTCTTTACCACTTAGGGGTGGCACGTAGGCTGTTATTTGATTTAGAGGGAGAGAAGCATTGATATCATCTGTCACTGTACATCCTTAGCCAGACCTCAGTCAAGAAAGGGCACAAAAGCAGGAGACGCAAACGATGGCGGGCAAAGAGGTCCGCAGTGTGGTAGCCAAGAGAATTTTTTATCTTCAACCGTGCCCAGCAGTCCCAAATTTGAGAGTGCTCCACCTGACTGAGGAAGGTGACATGAATATTGCTCGATCACGTCCATCACCAGAGACGCTGATATAGATCATCACTAAGTTGCACTTGATCAATAACCTGAGCCAAACAGCTAGGCAGCGTGCGATCGAGCGGTGGCGGACAGGCCAACTCCCGTCCAACGCTTGGGTCGGCAGCGGATAGGAGGGAGTATGCGAGCGGCGGTGAACAGGCCGGCGACCATCCCACGCACGGGCAGGTGGCGGCGGACAGGTTGGAACCGCGAGCGGCGGCGGCAGGCCGGTCGAGTTGGTCGATGTATATACCTCGATCGGGTAGTGTATATAGAGGAGTTCACATAAAGAAGTACGTGCATATCGACCTGGATTTTACAGACTCTTTTTCGTAGTGAGGCCGGTAAGCAAACCCTTTATTTGAACTGGCCCGTAAGCAGACCTGATATGTACCGGGTACATGTTCTCGACTCAGGTACATGTGACTTATCTTTTTTTTTACCTTTGGCATAGTTACCTGTGACTTAAGTGTGGCATAGTGGGTAATTGTTTGCAATTTTAAGGAGCAAAACAGTCTAAAAAAAGCGGAACCCAACACTTCGTACTTTATTATTAGGTATAGATTAGATCGAAAATTGAAAAAAATAAAAACTAACCTCAAAATGATATACTACCATCTAAAAAGTAGTGTTCAAATGACCCTGAAAAGTTCTAGTAACAAATTTCATACTGTTGTTACAAACCATCAAACTACTACTCCCTGCCTCACCGCATTTATGCCACCTGGGCTCAGCTCTCGGCAGGCGCTCGTGCTTCCTACCCATAGACGGAGGAGCCGGAGCCGCAACAGCCCATGGAAGAAGAGGCGGAGGAGGTCGAAGTTACCGCCGAAGTCGACGACGATGAATACTATGAGCAGACCGAGAAGTCAATCAACCAGCGGGTGCTCCTAGCCGACTACTACGACGACGGCACTTAACCGAGTTGCGCATGGCCATGCTATCAGAATCATATTACACGAGAGGGCCTAGAGAATATCTCTCCAGTCAGAGGGACAAAATCTCATCTTAGTTATCCATATCACGCAGCTTGATTCTCATCCGGTCCGAACTCCGCCTTTATAACTACGCTATGACGGAATATCGTTTGACAGAACCTAAGTCGGTTGATCCACAACTTTGACTGTGCAACAACCTCAGGTCTAAGGATTACATTGATTGAGACATACAAATGACGGCTTACTCATTGTATCTCAATATGCATCGGTCTGACTCAGTAAACTCTTTAGTCAAATCCATGTAAGTCGGAATAGCATCACCATGCCCATGACAAGTGGAATCGAGTCATGAGCCAACTTTGAGTTTTGTGTCTAGCACAACCTCAGTGACTAAGGGCATCTAGTATGAACAACATGAATATATAGTTTTACAACTGAATCACATGTTCAATAATACTTAATAACCTTATAACTTAATAATTTTATGAATAGATCGGAAATTATATCATACATGATTTTCTATAGAGCATATTTCCAACAGATAGCTCACCCAAAATTGCTGGTGGATTGGGCAGGTGCCCCATTTGGCTTGCTAGCGCAGTTGATGACAACCCTTTAGGGGATGCTCGTGGAAATGCTCTAACCCTCCATTTTAGATCCTAGCCTTTGCGCTGGAAGTTGGTAGTGCTTTTCAGTGGGCACAACATCAGTACTCTCTCTGTCCTAAAAAGAATGTCACAAATTTATCAAATTTAGATTTACATAGACACTATTTCTTATATAGATATATTTAAATTTAGATAAATTTGTGATATCTTTTTTAGAATGAAAAGTACAAGAACTCTTGTTGGCATGGGATCTCTATCCTTTTTACTCACAACAGAAATGAAAGCATGTAAGAGAGGTGTTGCTCGACAACGAACAGTGCTTAGAGCATCTCTAGCAGCTACCGTAAAAGGTGAACTGTAAACGCGTGAGTATAGGGCACGTAAAAGGTGATTTCCGTGGCCACGAGAGCCGGCGCCGAGCAGCTACCGTAAACTGGAACAACAAAACACAATATTCGTAACCCTCATACCAAGTTCGATAGATTATTATAGCATGAGACACAAGTGTTCGATAGATTATCACAACGATGCTCGCATCAAATCCACCCAAAAAATACGCAAAGTAGCATATACAAGGCGAGCTCAAGCCGCACCACCGTCCTCCGTAGCGCCTCTGACTCCACCGCCACTCACCGGAGCCGAAGCACCTCTACTCGCTGGAGCCGAAGCGACAACCTCCATGACTTGCCTTCTCCTTTTAATGATCTTGAGCCTCCTCATTTCCCATCACTCTCTTTTGTACGCATCCATGGTGCTTGGATCCATCATCATTATCTGATTCTCCTCGGCAAGGAGCTTGGCATATGCCTTCCTCTCCTCAAGCACAATGTTCCTCTCCTCCAAGTCACGAATTGCTTGCTACCTTGATTGCTTCATCTCATTCTTCCTCTCTTTCATGATCATCTTTGCCTCCAAGGTCTTAATCGTCATTGATTCCTTGGACTTCACAATCCAATCAATCTTGGAGGCCAAGTTGGATGATTCTTTCTCAAGCTTGATCCACTCTTTTGCCTTCTTGTTTCCTTACAGCTTCCCATTGTTCCTTCCTCCCTTCTCATCAATATCATCCAATAGTAGAAAATCTCCCTTCTTTGGCTTTACTTATTTCTCCATCAGTTTCCACTTCCCCATGTGCTCGAGCAACTTCCAACAATGTTAGAGTGTGAATGCTTTTCCTTTGGAGCCCGCCATTGCCTTGTACCTATCCATTACAATTCCTTCCTACAAAACGCAAAGGAGTGCAAGTTAAATCTTGGGTATGTTGCAACATACGCAAACAATCAATCCACCGCAAATTCACTCACATATTCATCTATGTTAACACCACTTGGAGGTACCTCTCAGACTTGCTCAATTGCCAAACTCGATTGGCTACAACACAACTTGATCACATCCGAATTGCCTTGTAGTGATCGATAGGTGTGGGTCACCCAGTGACGAGGGTTTAACTTGTCAATGCCCATTGTTATGGACTTGGGTTTTGGAGAAGGAGGGAGCGCTGGAGGCATCAATCGGCTAGCAAACAAGCACAGAGGGACGCAAGTTTTACCCAGGTTCAGGCCTCGTAGAGGTCCCTACTCCTGCTTGTCTACTCTTGGAATTAACGAAGGAATTGAAGATTACAGGGGCGCGTAGATGCAATCTGGCGAGAGTTGTGGAAACTAAGGTGGTGATCGTCCTCCTCGCCGCCCCCTCCTAGCCTTTATATAGATAGGCTAGGTCTCGGGTAGCAGGTCGAGTCAGTTACAGATTAGGGTTTTCCCTTTGAACTTTCTATCTTAAGCTTCTTCTTGTGTCGCAAGCAATCGAGAGTCCGTGGGCCACTCGAATTCTCCACTAGGCCTTGGCAACGTCGTGGGCTTCTGCTGTATCTGATTCGTATATACCAAACTCGAGTACCTGTAGGGTATACCCATGTCACCGAGGAAGCAACTCGTGGCATGAGCTTGAATTTTTTTTCTTCAATCCTTATACAATAGCGCTTGTCGGTTTAGTCCGCACCATGAACCGCGTCGAGAGACACTTTGGACCATGTTCGCACCAAGCAAGCTTCTTCGATCATGGTGTAGTTCCTTCTCCTTTTCTTCTTCTCTTTCGCCTCATCGTAGGCCGATTGATCCACCTCTTTCAATGCATATTCCTCCCCATCTTCCTCACCATCCTCCTCCCCAACATCATCCCCATCCAAGTCGTACGCATCGAGTGGTGGCTCGGTGATGCACACTTCGGTCTCATTAAGAAGGTCGACAAAGGATTGGGGACAAATTCCGCCTAGTACCTTTAAGGCATTTGGCCAAATGCATTGTGGGCGACAACCTCGGTGACTTGCAGGACGGCGACTCTGGCCACTGGTGGGACAGGCTGAAGAGGAATGGGGCCTACCACTGGCAACTTCTTATTCCCGCCCGACTGTGCATTTTTTGGCCTGGTCCCCTCCTTCTTCCACGGTGTGTCGTGCTTCCAGGCGGCGGCCTTTGGGGCAACGGGTGTCATGGCGGCAACGACCATGTCCTGAGCAGCACCAGTGAGGGGAGCGACAGTCGGGGAAACAACTTGCGTTGACGCGCGCATCCTCTTCTTGAGGGAGGAAGCAGCGGCGGCCGACAAGCACGCGTGGACTACCGAAGCGATGGGAGGGGTGGTTCTGGCAGCGGAACCTGAGCAGCGGCCGGCAGAAGCTCAGAGGGATCCATGGCGTCTAATCCGTGAGGAGCGAGTGTGGAGGTACATCGATGACAACACGGTGGGGAAGAGGGAAGGGAGGAGGGAGAAACTTCTGTCCCACCGATGGCTCTGAAATATAGCCATCTACGTCCACATTTAAACTGGATATTATTCACAATTTTGAAGAAATATCTCTCTAAACCCTGCCACTAATGCTTAATATTCAAAGGGGTATGCAATCTTTTCTTTCTATTTTTTCCTACACAGATAATGATGTTTGATGATGGGAATCACTACATTAAAGTCAAAGATATGATATTTCCAACAACCAGAAGAAATCTGGAGTCGTGGGTCAAAGGCACAAGCTTTAACGACCAACTATACGACCAGAATAAAATTCTAGCCGTATAGTTACCATCAGCGCCGCTAGGTCAAACAGAACAACTTTCGTGAAGGGGCCCCTATATAAAGAGGCCTCGGGCGACGAGAAACGAGAGCTCACAGAAACCATCAACCAACCCCCAGATCTCCATCCACAACACCAATGAGCCGCCGGAGGAATAGACTTAGATCTAATCTCTCCACCACCATAGCCATATTCCACCACTTGTACTAGTAGATCTCTTCTTTGATTGGCGACATTGTAAGACTATTTGTTATTAATCTCATGATTTCTACTACAATGTTTATGATCTTTGATCTTATCTCTATGTGTGAGTAATTCTCCTTGGGCTAAGGGCTTCGTCCTAGCCATGTAGCTTTTTGTGCATGTTATTTATCATAGATAGGATCATGTATTAGTTTGTATGACATGATGATTATTGGATCCTCTCTTGCCACAATCTAAGGACTTGTCAGGTATCCAAGACCCCGAGGATTGAGCCAGGTATAGAGAGTATGAGTAATGACTAATCTGCAGGTTGGGAACCCCAGTGACAGAAAGGGTAGTTTGGCTGTATGTGAGGGATTTACTTGGGATCAACGGTGACATCACTAAGCATATCATTAGTTTTCTTTCTTCTATGGATGAGACTAGTAGGTTATTGCTATAAGGGGTTGCAGAGGCAATAGCAATTATGGATGCACTACCCACATATAATTTATCTTGCTCTAACAATTACATGCATACTTTATTTCTATTTTTTATTCCCATCAGATGTTTTGCACAGCTACAGGTGAAACTGAACGCCCTAGGCCCTCTCTCGCCATCATCGACAACAACAAAAAGACGCAAACTCTTGGTCCGATAAAAACATAAAAGGAATTCTAAAACTCCCGAAGGTCCGTTAAAGTAACTTCACTACGCTTTGCTTCCCGAGGATTCGATAAACCTATGTCTACTAGGGAAAAAGAAGTTATACTACATTTGTAATCCGGATCGAAGGTATCAACCCTTTTTGTGGTGCCGTTGTTAGGGAAGCAATAGTTACCCTGGTGAGGTTAGTAGAAACCTTGCTAGTTTTAATTCTTATTTTTAGTTTTGTTAGTTTGCTTTCAGTCTTTATTTGAAAAACCAAAAAAAATAGTTAGTCTTTAAATTCTTGTTTTTATTGTTATCATAAGTTTCTGTTTAAGAAAACCCCAAAACATAGGAAATATGGCTGAAAAGAAGCTTGAGGAATTTCCCACTCCAAATAATAATTATTTGCGTACTCCTATTACTCAGCCAGCAATTGATGTTGATGACTATAAAATTAAGCCCCATTACTTAAGTTTGGTTCAACAGAATCAATTTGGAGGCTCTGCTATTGAGGACGCAGGTATGCACTTGAATACTTTCACTGAAATATATGACATGATGCGCATAAAAGATGTTGACCCCGATGCAGTCAAATTGCGTTTATTTCCTTTCTCTCTTAGAGGAAGAGCAAAATAATGGTCGCTAGCTTTGCCTAAAAATACTATTATATCATGGGTGGGATGTACTTCTTTATTTATGACTAATTTTTTCCCACATGCAAAGACTATGCAACTAAGATCTAATATTACTGGTTTCAGACAAGAAGAGCGTGAGCCACTAGCGCTTGCATGGGAGAGGACGAAAGAATGCTTAAGAAGCTGTCCCAACCATGGGATGGAAGATTGGTTAATCCTCCATTTATTTTATAATGCTCTCAATCTTGTGGCTAAGTCTATACTTGATACTGCAGCTAGAGGAACATTTATGGGTAAACATATTACCGAAGCAAAGCAGCTGCTAGACAACATACAAGACAACCATGCCCAATGGCATGTGGAAAGATCAAACACGAAGAAGGTGAACTCCATCTTACCACAAGAAAATGAAGAACTCAATGCTAAGTTGGATGAGCTCATATTAGCCGTGAAAGGTAAGGAAACCCAGGTAAGAGTTATTTCCAAAACTAATATTGAATAAATAGACTTCATAGCTCGTAATGATTATAACCCTGCTTGGAAGAAAAATTATAATCCTATTTTTCAGAAACATTACTCTAATCCTGCAGATAACTCTAATAATAATATGGGAACTAGTAATGGTAGTCTCCAAGAAACACTTAAGTCTTTTATAAACTCATAGAATAAACAAAACAATATTCTTGTTAAAATAATAGAGAACCATGATGCTATGCTTGATAAATTATCTAACCAAGTTGTAAGTTTGAGGAATAATTTGCAGGCCCTCCAAGAAAGGACGAAGATTGTTGAGCCACAGCTAGGTAAGATAGTCGAGAGTCAAACTCTCATTTTAGCTAAATTTGCAGGTAAAGCTGAGCCCAACCCTGTTGAAGAACTTAAAATGATGAGGATCCAAAGAGAAAGCCTAAATAGCTTAATTATAGTAACATCCCTTCACCAAGCTACACCATCGAAGACCTCGTAAAGATCAACGTCAAAATTCCGGTAAGTGAAGGTAACGATAAAGCCATGTATCAACACTTTGTTGATCAAGTAGTGATTAAGGTACGCAAACTTGAAGAGGAATACAAGAAAATCACTGAAAAGTTACCTGTTAAACTAGATGATATATTTGAGCCCACAATCAAAATTAAGATTGGGACTAATGAGATAGCTGCACTTTGTGATCTAGGTGCAAGCGTCTCAACAATCCCAAAGAGTCTTTTTAACAAGCTAAATCTTGGCTCTTTCGAAATAACTGAACTAAAACTACATCTTGGAGATTCCACTTATAAACAAGTTGTAGGAATTAAGAAGAACACTTTAGTTTATATTAAAAGTTGTCCTGCTGTAATTGACTTTGTTATTGTTGACACCCCTGAACATATTATTGCTCCTATCATACTAGGTCGTCCTTTCTTAAGAATAATAAAGGCTTTAATTAACCTCCATGAAGTGAACGTGAAGTTGCAATTGCCTTCGCGAGATCCTTTTGTTATCCATTTCCCCAGAAAAAGAAAGCCAAACATGACCAGAAGGAGGCCATCACCTTGAAGGCTACTTTAGAGTGGGTGTTCCACTCATCTGGCCCAAGTGAGTAACGTCAAGGTCAAGCTATTGACCATAAAAGAGTGCTCCATGGGAGGCAACCCATGTTAAATAAAGGTTTGAGTTAAGTTTTAAGTTTTAATTTAAGTTTACGTTTAATAAAGAGTGCTAAAAAACTCCATTTGAGGAGAATAAGTTCGGTAGTATTTAAAATTCTGCTATATACAAGGTGTTGTTGGTCGATAATTTTAACTGTCAACTTTTTGACAAAAACAAGGTATTTCGCTAAGTTTTAGTATAAGAAGTAATTCTCGAATAAACGGGATGGACACAGAGAGTTTAACGACCAACTATACAGCGGGAATAAAAATTCCGGCCGTATAGTTTCGGTCGTATAGATATTTGAGTCATCGATAATTTTTCTTTCATATGTACTAACTATTTAGCGACCAACTATACGCCGGGAATAAAAATTCCGGTCGTATAGCTCCGGTCGTATAAATATCGGTGCTTTTTGTACGAATTCTTTTTCCATGTACTGATGGTTTAACGGCCAACTATACGGCAGGAATAAAAATTCTGGCCATATAGCTCTGGTCGTATAGATATCGATGCCTTTATAAAAATTCTTTCCCATGTACAGACGGTTTGACGACCAACTATATGGCGAGAACATATTGTTCCGGCCGTATAGTTCCAGCCGTATAGCTGCGCCGCCAGAAGGAAACCCTAAAAAATGACAGAAGGCCAACTATACGACGGGAACGAATTGTTCCGGCCGTATAGTTGCGCCCGTATAGTTGCGTCCAACCACAAATCGCATGGGAAGGTATCTCCAACTCCAAAACTTCAATCCCTTTTCTTTTTTCTACCTCCAAACTCTCTCAAAACCTGAAGAGATCTTCACCTCTACTCAATTCTGTTTGATTTCCTCGCACACAAGTGATCTACGGTATGTTTCTCCTCTGATCCTCCAATTACTTTTTGCAAATTAATTTTCGATCTATTGTCATTATCAATCTAGGGTGAGACCTACTATGAAGTAATTTCCATGATTCTCTTGCCTAGATTATTATTTTGAGAGGATTCTTTAGTTTGCTATGATGAGGAATATGGTATACTCATTATTGTTGGATCAAAAAGTTTTATTCCGTCTTCCTTTATTGTTTTAGATGATGAACAAAAGGAGATGAACTCGTGCTCATGCCGCTGCTAGCGCTTCTCGGGCTGTCGCTCAAGAACGCAAGGGGATACGTTTCAAGAACGAGCTCCAACGTGATCGCTTCGATAGGATCAGGAACCGCGAAGTGAAGGCCACCAAGTAGGCTTGCCCCGTTATATTGAACCAACTCGGTATCTCTGATAACTTCAGTTTACTTTGCAATAAAGCTAGCCTACAAAACTTTGTGTACAATGTTGTGCCTACTTATCGATGGTTAACCATTGAATTCCTAAGTTTGTTGCAAAGCACTATGAAACTATGGCAAGGAGAGGACACAATTTTTTTCCGACTCATGAACAAAAACTACACTTTAACACTAGATGAGTGGTGCGCATGTTTTAATTTCCCAAATAATGATGTTAATTCCTTACGCGCATCCTTTACTGGCTTAGACCCTTCCCCTGAACAATATTATAATGGAATGAGCTTTACTTCTAGAGTGAGCAAGGGGAAGAATATTCAACATCCTGCAATTCACTATTTGTTTTATGTTATTGCTAACACCTTGCAGGCTAGAAATGAGTTCACAAGACTCAATGAGGAGGGCATATTAGTCCCTTCAAAGGCTTCTTACATCAACTGCAACTTATCGATCAACTTGGGTGCAATCCTTGTGCGCTACTTGGAGCACCAATCCTACCAAAGCCAAGGACCAATCGCAGGTGGAGGCGTCATCACCGTGCTCGCCACTGCCCTAGGCATCAACCTAGGTGAGTTGCAACATGTGCTAGGTGAGCGACATATTGGTTTCTCTACTTTGAAGGCTTATGGAATGCTCACTAGGAGAGGTGGTGTTTATTATCTGCATATTGCTGGAGCTGGGCGTATTTACCTCGCTCCTATGCCTAATGGTCTTTTCTCTATCGAGAAAGGACATTTTCTATATGACTTGCAGGTTGAGCAACACCAACCCGAGGAAGAGATTTCAGCTGAGGCTGAGGACCAAGAAGAGGAGTAAGAAGTTCCTCATCAAGAGGAGCAGCCATCAACCTGGTTCGCTACATACTAAGACTTCCAAGAACTTGGAGGGACTGTTGAGAGAATGCATAGCCTCTCTCTGAACCTCCGAGAATCAACTAGTAACCTCTTAACTCAATTTGCAAACTGGAGTTCCAACTTTTTCCTGCCACCACAATGATTTGAAGGGCTTGCAAAAAGCCTAAGCTTGGGAAAGTTTCCTCATGTATCTTTATTTGGCGTTCATTTGCTTTTATTTATTTTGAGGTTATGTTTTTAATTTGAGTTTATAAGCACTCGTGTTGGCTTCCCCAACACTTTAACTTTAGTTATTTCTATTTTTTTCGAGATTTTCTAGCTGAGCTTTGCCGCCAATTTTCTATTCTTTAAATTCCCTCTCTTAAAAATAACAAAAAGATTTCTCCATTTTTGTTTATTTTCTCTCTTTCTTTTTATGTCTGCCTCGAAGTTCTCATGTATCTGCAGGAGAGTGATCGACTTTGAGTTTCCAAGAAACAAATAAAAAGAAAGAGAGAAGTGGAACCAAACATGAGAGGTATGTCTTATGACTCCCCACTTTTGAAGTTTCAGAAACCTATGCTAGTTAGTAGTAAATGTTGAGATATTATATTGGTGGAGTGAGTCTTTGTATTATAGTAATATTTTCGTTTGCATGGGTATTTAGTTGGGTACGTTTTATCCTAGCACTCGTAATTAACCAAGTCTTGCCTAAAAATGCTAAACAATTGTAATAAGAAAAAGTCTCACAATTGAAGGCTTGGGTGTTGTACTGTTAGTCTTAAAGGATTATTTCTAGAGACACTCAACACCACTAAAAATGTTGATTGACTTAATAGCTCTCTTTAAAAGGATTTATTCGATTGAATTAATGTTTAGCGGTTTTTGTGAGCATGCCAAAGTTTGACTTGTTAATCATAAGAATGATAATGCTTTACGCGTGTCAAACTTCATGGGATGCCAACAACTCCGCTGGCCTACGAACAATGTTCATGGAGGAAACTCCTAGATTTTGGCTATGAGTTGATTAAACACATATAGCAGCAATGCTACAGTGGGTAAGATTCTTGGCACTCCTGGGTAGTTGTGTTCATGATGGAATCACTCCTCTAGCTATCATGAGTAATTATTATGCAAAAGGAACAAAAACCTTAGTGATGCCACGAGTGTCCATCATAGCCCGATAAACTAAAACAAATTTTTTGGCATGCTCTCAATTACTTAAAAACTAAAATTCTTGAAGGACAATGAATAGAAAAGTAGTGCTTGAAAAGTCTTGATTTATTGATGTGGGAGAATTGAGATACTCTAGTATATATACTTTTCATGACAACTCTCACACTCTCAATTTATATGATTACACTTTATGTTCAAAGGCAAGCCTATGTATTGATTACATGCCATGGAATAAAGTTTATTCATTTGAATCATCCATGTTAACAATAATTTTGCTGCGCTATAAGGATGCATAAAACCCGTATGATATGCTTGCCATTACTATATCTATGCTGAAGTTTTTCAGATTTATGAAGTGGAGGAAACATGAGACTATCAATCATGAGTAATATCACCATCTCGTTATTTCAGTTTAAATGCCGAGTTCCTTTTTGACTTTGGTTTTCTTGCTCGGGGACGATCAAGTTTAAGCTTGGGGAGGTTGATGGATCTGAAATATAGCCATCTACGTCCATATTTAAAATGGATATTATTCACAATTTTGATAAAATATTTCTCTAAACCCTACCACTAATGCTTAATATTCAAAGGGTATGCAATCCTTTCTTTCTATTTTTTCCTGCACAGATAATGACGTTTGATGATGGGAATCACGACATTAAAGTCAAAGATACGAGATTTCCAACAACCAGAAGAAACCTGGAGTCGTCGGTCGAAGGCAGACACTTTAACGATTAACTATACGACCGGAATAAAATTCTGGCTGTATAGTTCCGGCCGTATAGTTGCCATCGGCGCCGTTAGGTCAAACAGAACAACTTTCGTGAAGGGACCCATATATAAAAAGGCCTTGGGCGACGAGAAACTAGAGCTCGCAGAAACCATCAGCCACCCTCCAGATCTCCATCCACAACACCGACGAGCCGCCGAAGGAATAAATTTAGATCTAATCTCTCCACCACCATAGCCATATTCCACCACTTGTAATAGTAGATCTCTTCTTGAATTGGCGACATTGTAAGACTATTTGCTATCAATCTTATGATTTCTACTACAATGTTTATGATCTTTGATCTTATCTCTATGTGTGAATAATTCTCCTTGGGCTAAGGGCTTCGGCCTAGCCATGTAGCTTTTTGTGCATGTTATTTATCATAGATGGGATCATGTATTAGTTTGTATGACATGATGATTATTGTATCCTCTCTTGCCTCAATCTAAGGACTTGTCAAGTACCCAAGACCCCGAGGATTGAGCCAGGTATAGGGATTATGAGTAATGACTAATCTGCAGGTTGGGAACCCCAGTGACAGAAAGGGTAGTACGGCTGTACGTGAGGGATTTACTTGGGATCAATGGTGACATCACTATGCATATCATTAGTTCTCTTTCTATGGATGAGACTAGTAGGTTATTGCTATAAGTGGTTGCGGAGGCAATAACAATTATGGATGCACTGCCTACATATAATTTATCTTGCTCTAACAATTACATGCATACTTTATTTCTATTTTTATTCTCATCAGATGTTTTGCACAGCTACAGGTGAAACCGAACGCCCTAGGCCCTCTCTCTCCATCATTGACAACAACAAAAATACACAAACTCTTGGTCTGGTAAAAATACAAAAGGAATTCTAAAACTCCCGAAGTTCCGTTAAAGTAACTTCACTACGCTTTGCTTCCCGAGGATTCGATAAACCTAGGTCTACTAGGGAAAAAGAAGCTATACTACATCCGTAATCCGGATCGATGGTATCACCCACCAAAATGAGAGAGGAAGTGCGGGCGCATTCGATTCGGCCGCGAATACCGCAAATGTATTGGGCGGAGGGCGAAATTTGGTGCCCCCCTAAAAACTTTTGCGGGCCAAGCGGGTTTACAATAACTGATCGACGCCTTTTTTGCGGGGGACGGAAAACTGGTAGTTATTTTACAGTTTTGAGATATTTACGATAGCTACTAGAGATGCTCTTACTACACCTCTGTTTTGGTTGCTTATTAAGTTTTTCTCATCCTGCACTTTTCCAGCGATCATAGCCCTTTAGTCCCACACGTGATAAAAATCTTGGTCTATTTTTTACATTTTCAACACGGGAAAGCTATTTTTACATTTGGTGCTCCTAGGCTAAACCTAACCCACAGGGGCAAGCAGGGAGCCCGATGAAGGAAAACTGTAGGTAAGCTAGCTCTATCGGTGAGACAACATATAATTTGCCCTTGTTTGCCTCTCTCCACGCCACCCTGCTCCGACATACCACCAGATCGGCGCTGGCATCGCCCCTCCCCTTCGTCGGCCCCCCACATCGGTAGAAAGGGCCGCGCGCCATCGCTTCGACCTCCACCCCCTTCCAGCGGCTCTATTTCAGCGTCCCTTGGTGCACTGACAATTCTGAGCACACATCGTGGATACCCTGACAGCTAGGTGTTCGGCAATTTGGCATGGACTTGGACGATGAGCAGATGTTCACTTCTCTGATGGAAGAGGAAGTTGTTGTTGCCGCGAACGACAAATAGCATTTAAATATCCTCTCTTGTCGAAGTCGGGCACCGCAAGAGCAGCCGAGGCAAGATATCTCACTTTTCTTTGTGCCAAGTGGCTTGCAGAAAGGATGTCGAGCAGGTATTTGGTGTGATCCAATCTCGATTTCATATATACGGTATCATGCTCTTAACTAGTAGAAAGATCAAAAGTGGGACGTGATGAATGCATGTGTGATCATGCATAATGTGATCGTTGATAGTGAGCGGATCAACCATAGATTAACACTCGATTTTATTGGCAGAGTCCTCTTGCGGATGTTGATCACGAGGTGTCGGCAACATTTGTTGCATTCGTTGCCATGCGTCAGGAAATCAGAGACCCGAATACGCATCATCAACTGCAAGAAGATCGGGTGGAGCACCTGTGAGCGATCACAAGAAACGCCTAGTTTTTGATGGGTTCGTAGCATGGAAAACAAAAAAAATCTACCGCAAGAACGAACAAAACCCAGATCTAATCTAGATAAAAGCCAAGATCTAATCTATTAGACATGTGCAACGAGATAGATCTGTACTAACCCTTGTAGATCCGAAAACCTTGTGCGAGATCGGATCTCGTGGTTGATGTAGACGATCACTTGCCGATCTCAAGATCGAGTAGACGATCCTTCCGGCGCCGTGTTCCGGCAGCGCTTCCGCAGTCGATCACACGTGCGGAGTCGGAGCAGACCTTCCCCTCCCTGTTCCAGCAAGCAGCGAAGGTAGTATATCTCTCCACGGAATCCCAGCATCACGATGGCGTGGTGGTGGTGGTAGAGTAGAGAATTCTGCAGGGCTTCGCCTAAGCCAGAGCAGATGGAAGGAGGAGGAGAGAGGCGGCTAGGGTTTGGAGTGGGAGGGGCAAAGGGGGGTGGCGCCTCCACCCCTCTATATATAGAGGGAGGGGTGCGGCCTAGGGTTCCCACCCCTAGGCCCACCCCTTAGGGCCGACGCACAAGGGAGCTTGGGGGGAGAGTCCTTCCCCCAAGTTTCCCTTACTTACCCTTTAAGTTTCCCTTTATCCTTTCTTGGTTTTCAAGTAAACTCCAAAAAATCTTCTAGAACCTTCTGGAACATTCCGAAACCTTCTAGAATCCTCATATAAATACTCTGGAACATTTCCTAACTTAGAAAATGATCTCCATTATATGAATCTTATTCTCCGGACAATTCCGGATCTCCTCGTGATGTCTCGGATCTAATCCGAGACTCCGAACAACATTCGGTCTCCAACGCACATTCCATATTCTCTTAAAACAACTTCGAACCTTAAGTGTGTCACCCTATGGTTCATGAATATGTAGACATGATGGAGACACCTCTCCGATCAATAACCATCAGCGGGATCTGGAGATCCATAACGACTCCCACATACTCAACGATGACTTCGTGATCGATAGAACCATTAACATACGAAACCAATTCCCTTTTTCACGCGATACTCTGCTTATCCGAGGTTTGATCGTCGGTATCTCCATACCTAGTTCTACCTCGTTACTGATAAGTACTCTTTACTCGTTCCATGTTATGTCATCCCTTGTGACCTAGTCACATGCTTGCAAGCTAACTAGATGACATTCCATCGAGAGGGCCCAGAGCATATCTATCCGTCATATGGATGGACAAATCCCAATCTTGGTCCATGCGCTTCAACACATACTTTCAGAATACCAAATGACACCTTTATAACCACCAAGTTACGAAGCGGTGTTTGATGTCATCAAAGTACCCATCCGGTGATGGTGATTAACATAACCTCATGGTCGAAGGATTAGGTTACTATGCATTTGAAAGCTTGTAGCAATACGAACTTAATGACTTGATCTTATGCTACGCTTACTATGGGTGTGTGTCCATCACATCATTCTCCTAATGATATAACCTTGTTATTAATGACATCCAATGTCCATGATCAGGAAACCATGATCATCAATTAATCAACAAGCTAGTTCAACAAGAGGCTTACTAGGGACTCTTTTATGTTTACAAAACACACATGTATTAGTGTTTCCTTATAATACAATTATAGCATGGGATTCAAACATTCATCATAAACACAAAGATATAGTAATAACCACTTTTATTATTGCCTCTTGGGCATATCTCCAACAGTCTCCCACTTGCACTAGAGTCAATAATCTAGATTACATGGTAATATACCTAACACCCATAGCGTTCTGGTGTTGGTCATGCTTTGCTCTAGGGAGAGGTTTAGTCAACGGATCTGCCACATTTAGATCAGTGTGTACTTTGCAAATCTTTATGTCACCATCTCGGACATACTCGCGAATAGCATGGAAACGTAGCTTGATGTGCTTCAGCTTGCTATGTGACCTTGGCTCCTGTGCATTAGCTATGGCACCTGTGTTGTCACAGTAGATGGCCATCGGGTCCAACGCACTAGGAACCACGCCAAGTTCAGTAATGAACTCCTTCATCCATATGGCTTCTTGTGCAGCCTCCAAAGCAGCTATGTATTCCGATTCAGTTGAAGATTTCGCCACAACACTTTGCTTGGCACTCCTCCAGCTCACTGCAGCACCATTCAAAATAAAGACGTATCCAGACTGTGACTTCGAGTCATCTGGATCGGTGTTCCAACTAGCATCAGTGTAACTGTTTACAACAAGCTGTTCATCACCTCCATAAGAAAGAACCATATCCTTAGTCCTATTCAGGTACTTAAGGATATTCTTGACCGCTGTCCAGTGTTCCATTCCAGGATCACTTTGATATCTGCTAGTCAAACTAACAACATGTGCTATATCCGGTCTTGTACACAACATGGCATACATGATAGAACCTATGGCTGAGGCATAGGGAACATTATTCATCTTCTCTCTATCTTCTGCCGTAGCTGGACTTTGAGTCTTACTCAAGGTCTTACCTGTCAACATGGGCACGAACCCTTTCTTGCTCTCTTCCATTCTAAACTTCTTTAGAACTTTGTCCAAGTATGTACTTTGTGAAAGCGCTAGTAGGCGTCTTGATCTATCTCTATAAATCTTGATGCCTAGAATATATGCCGCTTCGCCAAGATCCTTCATTGAAAAACTATTATTCAAATAGGCTTTGACGCTATTAAGAAGTTCTATATCATTCCCAATCAACAATATGTCATCTACATATAGTACTAGGAATGCTACGGAGCTCCCACTCACTTTCTTGTAAATACAAGCTTCTCCATAAGTTTGTATAAATCCAAAGTTTTTGATTACTTTATCAAAACGTTGATTCCAACTCCGGGATGCTTGCTTCAGTCCATAAATGGAGCGCTGAAGTTTGCATACCTTGTCAGCATCACTAGGATCGACAAAACCCTTGGGTTGTACCATGTACAACTCTTCCTCAATGTCACCATTAAGGAACGCCGTTTTGACATCCATCTGCCATATCTCATAGTCGAAATATGCAGCAATTGCTAACAAAATCCTCACAGACTTTAGCTTCGCTACTAGTGAGAAAGTCTCATCATAGTCAACACCTTGAATTTGTCGGAACCCTTTCACGACAAGTCGAGCTTTATAGATAGTAACATTACCATCAACATCTGTTTTTCTTTTGAAAATCCATTTGTTCTCGATAGCCTTACGGCCATCCGGTAAGTCCACCAAAGTTCATACTTGGTTTTCGTACATGGATCCCATTTCGGATTTCATGGCTTCTAGCCATTTGTCGGAATCTGGGCTCACCATAGCTTCTTCATATGTCGCAGGGTCATCAGTGTTGTCCACTAACATGACGTTCAAGGCAGAGTCATACCACTCAGGAGTGGTACGAACCCTCGTTGACCTGCGAGGTTCAGCAGCAACTTCGTTTGAAGTTTCATGATCACCATCATTAGCTTCCTCTCTAGTTGGCGCAGGCGGCACAAAAACATCTTCTGGTGCTACGCTACTCTCAACCCCTAGAGAAGGTTCAATAACCTCGTCGAGTTCTACTTTCCTTCTAGTCACTTCTTTCGAGAGAAACTCCTTCTCAAGAAAGGATCCATTCTTGGCAACGAAAACTTTGCCTTCGGATCTATGATAGAAGGTATACCCAATTGTTTCTTTAGGGTATCCTATGAAGACGCATTTCTCCGCTTTGGGTTCTAGCTTATCAGGTTGTAACTTCTTTACATACGCTTCGCAACCCCAAACTTTAAGGAACGACAACTTAGGTTTCTTTCCAAACCACAGTTCGTACGGTGTCGTTTCAACGGATTTAGATGGTGCCCTATTTAAAGTGAATGCGGCTGTCTATAATGCATAGCCCCAAAGCGATAGTGGTAAATCTGTAAGAGACATCATAGACCGAACCATATCTAAGAGAGTTCGATTACGACGTTCGGACACACCATTACGCTGTGGTGTTCCCGGCGGTGTCAACTGCGAAAGTATTCCACATTTCTTTAAATGCATGCCAAACTCATAACTTAGATATTCTCCTCCGCGGTCAGAACGCAGAAACTTAATCTTCTTGTTACGATGGTTTTCCACTTCACTTTGAAATTCCTTAAACTTCTCGAAAGTTTCGGACTTATGTTTCATAAAGTAGACATACCCATATCTACTTAAGTAATCCGTGAAAGTGAGAACATAACGATATCCACCACGCGACGCTACACTCATTGGACCGCACACATCGGTATGTATTATTTCCAATAAGTCTGTAGCTCGCTCCATTATTCCAGAGAATGGAGTCTTAGTCATTTTTCCCATTAGACATGCTTCGCATCTTTCAAGTGATTCAAAATCAAGTGATTCAAGAAGGCCATCAGAATGGAGTTTCTTCATACGCTTCACTCCAATGTGACCAAGACGACAGTGCCACATGTATGTAGAATTATCATTCAATTTTGTTCGTTTAGCATCTATGTTGTGAACATGTGTATCACTACTATCGAGATTCAGTAAGAATAAACCATTCATCTCAGGTGCATTACCATAAAAGATATTACTCATATAAATCGAACAACCTTTATTCTCGGACTTAAAAGAGTAACCGTCTCGCAATAAACAAGATCCAGATATAATGTTCATGCTTAACGCAGGCACCAAATAACAATTATTCAAATTTAAAACTAATACCGAAGGTAGATGTAGAGGGAGCGTGCCGACGGTGATCACATCAACCTTGGAGCCATTTCCAACGCGCATCGTCACCTCGTCTCTCGCCAGTCTTCGTTTATTCCGCAGCTCCTGTTTCGAGTTACAAATATGAGCAACCGAACCAGTATCAAATACCCAGGCACTACTACGATTACTAGTAAGATACACATCAATAACATGTATATCGAATATACCTTTCTTCTTGATGTTGCCGTTCTTCAGATCCGCCAGGTACTTGGGGCAGTTGCGCTTCCAGTGACCAGCGCCCTTGCAGTAGAAGCTTTCAGTTTCAGGCTTAGGACCAGCCTTGGGCTTCTTAACACGTGCGGCAACTTTCTTGCCGTCCTTCTTGAAGTTGCCCTTGTTCTTAGGCTTGCCCTGTTTCTTGAAATTGGTGGTCTTATTGACCATCAACACTTGGTGCTCCTTCTTGATCTCCACTTCAGCAGTTTTCAGCATGGACGATAGTTCAGGCAACGTCTTGTTCATGCAGTGCATATTGTAGTTCATCACAAAGTTCTTATAACTCGGTGGCAGTGATTGGAGGACACGGTGAATCCCTAACTCATTAGGAATCGTTATCCCCAACTCTTGGAGCTTGTTTGCGTGCCCAAACATGGTGAGCACGTGCTCGCTAACGGAGCTTCCCTCTTCCATCTTGCAGGTAAAGAACTTTTCGGAGGCCTCATAGCTCTCCACGGCCGTGTGAGTCTCAAAAATGAGCTTGAGCTCCTTAATGATCTCGAACGGGTCGTGGTGCTCAAAACGCTTCTGAAGCTCCGTTTCCAGACCGTACAGGATGGCACACTGAACTGTGGAGTAATGATTTTTCCGAGTGGCGTAAACATTTTTTACGTCATCGGTGGCATCTTCTGCAGGTGGGTCACCTAGCGGTGCATCGAGCACATAGGTCATCTGACCAGCCCTGAGGACAATCTTCAGACCACGGAGCCAGTCCGTGAAGTTGCTTCCATTGTTCTTAAGTTTTTCTTTCTCTAGGAACGCATTGAAATTGATGGAGAGGTTCGCCATAATCTACAACAAATTTGCAAGTAATTTAGACTAAGTTTATGATAAATAGTGTTCAAATCTAATTCTTAAATTAACTAGGTGAAATCCCACTCAAAACAACATCCCTCACATTGTCTTAGTGATTACACGAACCAAGTCCACTACACCAAGTCCGATCTTCACGAGAGAAGATGTAGTTTCATCGGCGAACAATCTTCATGTTCATCATATCATTCATATGACTCGTGATCTACCTTTCGGTATTCCGTGTCCCGAGGCCATGTTTGTATATGCTAGGCTCGTCAAGATCAACCTTAGTTTCCGCATGTGCAAATCTGGCTTGCACCCGTTGTATGCACACGTAGAATCTATCACACCCGATCATCACGAGATGCTTCGAAACGACGAGTCTTAGCAACGGTGCCAACTAAGGACGAACACTTTTATTACTTGATATTTAGTGAGAGGGATCATCTTATAATGCTACCGTCGCAATCTAAGCAATACAAGATGCATAAAGGATTAACATCACAGGCAATTCATAATTAATGTGACATGATATGGCCATTTCTTCTTGTGCCTTTGATCTCCATCTCCAAAGCACGGACATGATCTCCATCATCACCAGCATTGCGTCAAGGTCAGTGGCGCCGCTTCATGGTTGTCCATCATCACAAGCAACTATTACAACTATTTGGAATAAAGCTATTACAAGATGAATAAACACGCAGGTCTTAACAGAATTAAAGACAACCATTAGGCTCCTGCCGGTTGCCATATTACAACAAGGATCATTGCATACATCAAATATAATCACAATCACATGATGGCCATATCACATCACAAAACCCCTGCAAAAACAAGTCAGACGCCTCTAATTTTCTTTGCAAGTTTTACGTGGTTTGGGGCTTTCGAATAAGAACGGATCTTACCTACGAAACTGAACCACAACGTTGATACAAGTGCTATCAAGTGCAAAGTGTAGATTTGATCTATACTATGATGGGAGAGACAGACACCCGCAAAGCCACTTGTGCAAAGCAAGTTCCACGTCATGCGTGGAGCAAGTCTCATGTGCGATGACATGTAATGTTAGCCCGAGCCGCTTCATCCCACCATACCGCAAGATGCAAAGTACACACAGCAAAAGACGGCATGAGAACCAACGCCCACAACACCATTGTGTTCTACTCGTGCAACAGATCTATGCGTAGACTAGGCTCTAATACCACTGATGGGTTCGTAGCATGGAAAACAAAAAATTTCTACCGCAAGAACGAACAAAACCCAGATCTAATCTAGATAAAAGCCAAGATCTAGTCTACTAGACATGAGCAACGAGATAGATCGGTACTAACCCTCGTAGAACCGAAAGCGTTAACGAGATTAGATCTCGTGGATGATGTGGTCGATCACTTGCCGATCTCAAGATCGAGTAGATGATCCTTCCGGCGCCGCGTTCCAGCAGCGCTTCCGCAGACGGTCACACGTGCGGAGTCGAAGCAGACCTTCCTCTCCCCGTTCCAGCGAGCAGCGGAGGTAGTAGATCTTCTCCACGCAATCCCAGCAGCACGACGGCGTGGTGGTGGTGGTGGTGGAGAGAATTCTGCAGGGCTTCGCCTAAGCCGGAGCAGATGGAAGGAGGAAGAGAGAGGCGGCTAGGGTTTGGAGTGGGAAGGGGCAAGGAGGGGTGGCGCCTCCACCCCTCTATATATAGAGGGAGGGGTGTGGCCTAGGGTTCCCACCCCTAGGCCCACCCCTTAGGGCCGGCGCACTAGGAAGCTTGGGGGGAGAGTCCTTCCCCCCCAAGTTTCCCCTTTAAACTCCCCTTATCTTATCTTATCTTATCTCGGTTTTCAAATAAACTCCAAGATATCTTCTAGAACCTTCCGGAACATTTCGAAACCTTCTAGAATCCCCATACAAACACTCTGGAACATTTCCTAACTTAGAAAATGATCCCCATTATATGAATCTTATTCTTCGGACAGTTCCGGATCTCCTCGTGATGTCCCGGATCCAATCTGAGACTCCGAACAACATTCAGTCTCCAACGCACATTCAATATCTACTTAAAACAACTTCGAACCTTAAGTGTGTCACCCTATGGTTCGTGAATAAGTGGACATGATGAAGACACCTCTCCGATCAATAACCATCAGCGGGATCTGGAGATCCATAACAGCTCCCACATACTCAACGATGACTTCGTGATCGATAGAACCATTAACATACGAAAACAATTCCCTTTGTCACGCGATATTCTACTTATCCGAGATTTCATCGTCGGTATCTCCATACCTAGTTCTGCCTCGTTACTGATAAGTACTCTTTACTCGTTCCATGTTATGTCATCCCTTGTGACCTAGTCACATGCTTGCAAGCTAACTAGATGACATTCCACCGAGGGGGCCCAGAGCATATCTATCCGTCATATGGATGGACAAATCCCAATCTTGGTCCATGCGCCTCAACACATACTTTCAGAATACCCAATGACACCTTTATAACCACCCAGTTATGAAGCGGTGTTTGATGTCATCAAAGTACCCATCCGGTGATGGTGATTAACATAACCTCATGGTCGAAGGATTAGGTTACTATGTATCGAAAGCTTGTAGCAATGTGAACTTAATGACTTGATCTAATGCTACGCTTACTATGGGTGTGTGTGTGTCCATTACATCATTCTCCTAATGATACAACCTTGTTATTAATGACATCCAATGTCCATGATCAGGAAACCATGATCATCAATTAATCAACAAGCTAGTTCAACAAGAGGCTTACTAGGGACCCTTTTATGTTTACAAAACACACATGTATTAGTGTTTCCTTATAATACAATTATAGCATGGGATGCAAACATTCATCATAAACACAAAGATATAATAATAACCACTTTTATTATTGCCTCTTGGGCATATCTCCAACACACCCATGGCGTTCTAGTGTTGGTCATGCTTTGCTCTAGGGAGAGGTTTAGTCAACGGATCTGCCACATTCAGATCAGTGTGTACTTTGCAAATCTTTATGTCACCATCTCGGACATACTCGCGAATAACATGGAAACGTAGCTTGATGTGCTTCAGCTTGCTATGTGACCTTGGCTCCTGTGCATTAGCTATGGCACCTGTGTTGTCACAGTAGATGGCCATCGGGTCCAACACACTAGGAACCACGCCAAGTTCAGTAATGAAATCCTTCATCCATATGGCTTCTTGTGCAGCCTCCGAAGCAGCTATGTATTCTGATTCAGTTGAAGATTTCGCCATAACGCTTTGCTTGGCACTCCTCCAGCTCACTGCAGCACCATTCAAAATAAATACGTATCCAGACTGAGTGTTCGAGTCATCTGGATCGGTGTTCCAACTAGCATCAGTGTAACTGTTTACAATAAGCTGTTCATCACCTCCATAAGAAAGAACCATATCCTTAGTCCTATTCAGGTACTTTAGGATATTCTTGATCGCTGTCCAGTGCTCCATTCCAGGATCACTTTGATATCTACTAGTCAAACTAACAGCATGTGCTATATCCGGTCTTGTACACAGCATGGCATACATGATAGAACCTATGGCGCGACCAACTGTTCATCACCTCCATAAGAAAAATAATCATAGGGTGCGCGACCAGCGCTCCCTATGGGAGTAGCCCCCGAGTGTCTGTTCGAGTCGTAGACTCGAGCAGAGACTTGTAGTCGTCGGTTGCATAGATAGAATGATCCGAAAGTACTTCGGGTGATCTTGTGAATGTCACGCCGGCACTTTTTCGAATGTGCGACTAGCGCTCCCTATGGTAGTAGCCCCCGAGTCCTTAGTCGAATCGTGGATTCGAGTGAGGATTCGGAGCGTGCCACTCTAAGATCTTGTATATGCGCGTCCAGCGCTCCAGTTTGGAGTAGCCCCCGAGTGTCTGGCGGAGTCGTAGACTCAGGCAGAGACTCGACTATTGTATCTTACGGTCGTAGTCAAAAATCATGCGAGGAGAAACCACTGACCCAGAAGTGCATCGAGTCAGCATGTCACGCATAAGGATCTTGAATCAATGATGCAGTTGGATTCGACACAGTCACTTCTGTCGGGAGCATCGCTAGCACCGCGTCTATCGGGTGCACGGACAACACCACATCTTTGTAGCATCAAGCGATGCAACCATCCGAGGAGGAACTCGACTCGGGTCTTGTCGACTCCTGTTGGAGGATCCGGTAGAATAGCTCGACGTAGTCGACATCCTTGTAAGCTGCATAATACATTAAGAATTGTGAAATACTTGTGTCTTGTAAAGAATATTTGCCTGTTGGCTTGTAGAGTAAAATTCTGGTGCCAATCGAGTCAACACTTTTGCACTGCATGCTAGGCCTTTTCGTTAGCCTGATTACCCTTAGTCTTAGTACCTTGCCGAGGCACTCGGAGTTCAAGGATTCGATGATCAGGCAGAATCAGCTACTCGGGCTATCGCGTATGAGGTGCTCGAGTGCGTGGAATCAACGGCACATTAGGTTACTCGAAGAGGGTGTAGCCCTCGAGTGTTTCGAGTGCGAGTTAAAAGAAATCAGCTCTAAGTAGAGAGAAACTTAGCTTTATTGATAGTTGCCATGATGAACGAGCCGCAAGATCCGATGCGATCGGCGAGTCGCGGGAGTTGAAGATTGTAGCGGCTCGTGGTCATGGGAGTCAAGGGAGCCCCCGAGTCACCCGATATGAAGACTACAGCCGATCGTTGAAGCTGAAGACTGCGACGGGTCGCCGAAGCGAAGGGAGCCCCTAAGCCATGAGTCGTTGGAGCCGAAGATCGTAGTAAATCGTTGGAGTCAAAGACTGCAGCAGGTCGTGAGATCGACACCGGATGAGTAGTCATCGTGTCGGTCGAGAGTTTTGTAGCGGTCATGTAGTTGACGTAGCAGAGGGTCACGCGGCGGACGTAGTCGACGCGGCGGATCGAAATCACATGGTGATGACGAGTTGCCGCATCCAGAGACTATAACGGGCCACAACAGTCGAAGACCGCATCGGGTCGCCTCATCCGAAGAGTGCAGAAGGTCACCGGAATCGAAGGACGCGGTGTTGGGTCCGCAGCATAGAAAACAAAAATTTTCCTACGGTGTGAACTACACGCCAAGATCTATCTACTAGGTACAAAGCAACGGGTGGACATACATCCAACAAGAACTTACCCTCGTAGACAACGAGCTTTGTTAACGAGTAGGAACTCGTGGTTGATGTAGTCGTACACTTGCCGATCTCAAGATCGTGATGAAGTCCAGCAGGTCCGGCTCCAGCACGTCCATCAGATCCAGCTCCAGCACCACCAAGTCCAGCACCGCAAAGCAGTGGTGCATCCGTGATCGCACACACGTGCGGTACCCCGATAACCTCCATCCCTCGCTCCAGAAAAGCAGCGGAAGCAGCAACTCCTTTCTAGATAAAGCCAACGGGAACATGTATCTCGCTAATCCGAGACCATGGGGAATAATACTAGAGGGGGAGAGAGATCCTTCACAAGGAGGTGTGTGGAAGAAGGAGTGAGAGGGGGGACTTTTATAGGAGGAGGGGAGGGTGTCCCTTCACCTCCCCCATTCATGTGGTGGTAACTCCCTCCACATTAAAATTCCCCTTCACATTCTCTTTTAAAGTCTCCACTTTAAATGCATTAAATTTCTCCAAATTTAATGCTCTCTCATTTAATAAAACTCTTTTATTATTTTTATTCAGAATTTTGTTAATTACTTTAATTAACAAACATTCACATAAAACCCCCTGCAACATTTCAATATTACATGCAAAACCAATTTCAGCAATTTCACCCGAAACAGTTTCGGTGTCTATTGAAATAATTACAGCGCTTTCGTAAATCTTTATCTGAAACATATTTGCTCCAAATGGTGTCGGTATCCCTTAAGTGTGTCACCCTATGGTTCACGAATAATGCAGACATGATCGAGACCCCTCTCTGATCAATAATCCGCAGCGGGACCTGGAGATCCGTACTGGCTCCCACATATTCAACGATGACTCTTGTGATCATGTGAACCTTTAACGTTGTAACTAAATGCCTTTGTCTCGCGATATATTACATGTCCGAGATTCGATCATTGGCATCCAAATACCTAGTTTGATCTTGTTACCGACATGCACTCTTTTCTCATTCCCGTGATATAACATTCTAGTGATCACATCACTTGCTTGCAAGCTATCTTAATGTGATATCACCGAGAGGGCCCAGAGTATATCTATCCGTCATCGGGATGGAAAAATCCCACTCTTGATCCATGAGCCTCAACATAACACCTTTGTAGCACTGAACCCACCTTTATAGTCACCTTGTTACGATGTGACATTTGGTGTTATCAAGATACTCTTCCGGTGTTAGCAATTAACATGATCTCATGGTCTAAGGACTAAGATTACTTCGTATGATGTTATAGCAATATAAACATAATGACTTTGATCGTAATGCTATACTTCGGATGAATGTTCATCACATCATTCCACCAATGTTGTGACCTTGTTATTAACAACATCCAATGTCCATGATCAGGAAACCTTGATCATCTTGTTAATCAACAAGCTAGTCTATAAGAGAGGCATAACTAGGAACCCTTTTTGTTTATTAAACACACATGTATTGATGTTTCCGATCAATACAATTATAGCATGTAAAATAAACATTTATCATAAACATGGAATAAGATAATAACCACTTTATTATTGCCTCTCGGGCATATTCCCTTCAGTCTCCCACTTGCACTAGAGTCAATAAGCTAGTTTGAAAAACTTTGTGTATTGAACACCTATGGCTTTCTGGTGTTGCATATACGTTATTGCTAGTGGTTAACATAATCTCTGGATCTGACAGTTTCAGGTCCGTGTGTATTTGCATGTCTCTGCGTCTCTACGCATCACTCATTCTCAAATGAGATGGCACTGTATAGATTTGGTCCTTTGGTGAGACCTTTAGTTTGTTCGGCTCAAAATATGTTGATATTATTGTCACACAATATATCTTCATAGTATTAGCCCACTTTGAACCACACCTAGTTTGATAACAAACTACTTAACACAAATGCCCTCCTTTGCTGCTACTATAGCAGTCATATACTTAGCCTTTTGTTGTAGTATCCGTCACAATGTCTCAACTTTGGAACTCATCCAAATCCATCATGGAACATCCTTTCCATTACATTGTGCCACCCATAGTCTAAATTGAGATAAATTTAATTTGTATCTTGTGACAAAACTAGTATCAATGTAACACTTTACAATGAACTACCTTTAACTATTTGTCACTTATACATTATATATTCTTAGTTCTTCCAAAGCTCATAAGAATATCTTTACTATTGTCCAATGATCATCTTATGAATCATTCTGGTATATGCTCATAACATTTAGAGCATAGGACATTCTGGATATATACATATCATGGTATAATCGATCAAAATCTTCATGTGATTTTACTCACCAAGTGTTGAAACACTTGAATTTTGATACAATCCTTTCCATGCAGCAAGAACCTTTCCTGTTGTTTCCATATTGAACCCTTTCAATATCTCATATATGTATGTCTGGCACAACCATATTAGCGCCTTAATCTATCCATATAGATATTGATGCCTAATATTCCGGGTTTGCCCAAGCCTTTCATCGAAATCTTATTTTAATGAAATTCTTAACTTGTGTCAATACAAGATACATCATTTCCAATCAACAATATGTCCTCTACATAATGTATTAGAAATATGTCTCAGTGCTCCCACTTAATTTCTTGAAAATGCAAGTATCTTCATCATCTCCGATGAATTTAAACTCTTTTAACAGTTTCATCATGGTGAAGATTCCAACTCCGCTATGCTTACTTCAACTATTGAAGTTTACATGCCCTTTTAGCACCCTTTGAATTAACAAAACCCTTCGGACCATGTCATGTACATGTCCTAGGTTACCGTTCTATTAGAAGAACCTTGTTTTGTTTATTCAACTACCATATACCAAATTATATGTAGTGGTTGCTACATTAATCCGTCAAGACTATATATCGCTATGAAAGATCAAATCTTGTCATAGTCAACTCCTTGAACATTGTCGTAAACTTCTTTCCGACATGTCGACTATTTCATAGATGTTAAACATCCATGTCTTATTTCTTTATAGATCCAAACACGACCGATAGGCTTCACGCCTTTCCGGAGGGTCTTCCAAGTTCAGAAACTTGTTTTCTCGTGTATGGATACTATCACAGATTCTATGACTTCTAGTAATTTTATGGAGTCAGGGCCCATCATCGCTTCTTTGCATGTAGTCGGTTCATCATTGTCAAAACAATAACGACTTGCTTATCAAATCTTACTATTTGATTCTTACCGACCCACACGGTTCTATAGGAACTCTAATCTCTGAGATCACACCTTTTGTAATCACGAGAGCCATGAGCATTGTGGCTGCCACCGGGACACTTTCCGGCACTGCACTACTTAGCACATATAGCTAAGGTTCAACAACCTTATCAAAGTTTTATTGTCCTCCCACTTAACTTTTCACGAAAAATTCCTTCTCAAGAAACTTGACGTTCCAAGTAACAAACTCTTTTGTCCTCGGTGTTATGGAGAAATTCCCAACAAACTCTTTGGGATAACCTACAAAGACGTGCTTATCCGACTTTGGTTGTAAATATTTTACTTATGCATAGCATACCAAAATTTAAGAAAAGACAATTCGGGTTTTATCCCAAACCATAACTCATATGGTGTCATTTCAATGGATCACGATGGTGCTCTTTTTAGTGTAAAAGCGGTAGTCTCTAAAGCTTCAATCCTTAAAACATAATGGCAGTTTTATAAATGACACCCTTGATCTTACCATGTCAAACATGGTTTGATTTTATCTCTCGAATATGCCATACTCCTAAGTTTATCGGAAAACACAAATCATGGAACAATTCCTCAAGTCTTAGGTGTTTTTGCTAAACATGTAACTCAAATATCTTCCTTTATGATCGAATCATAAACTCTTTATTTTCTTGTTACAATGATTTTCCACTTCATCTTGAAAGTCTTTGAACAATTTTCAAATGTTTCATACTTCTTCCTTATTAAGTAAATATACAGATATATTCACTCAAATTTTCGGAGAAAGCATATGAAGCAAAAAGATCCATCGCATATGGCTACACATAATGGACTATGCACATCAGCATGCACAATTTCCAATAAGCTAGTCATCCGTTCCTCTCTGGCCTATGGACAGAGTTTCAATTATCTCGAGGAAAGTCTCACATGCGTCAATTGATCAAAATCAAAGACTCCAAAAATCCATCAACATGGAGTTTCTTCATGTTTTCTTTCAAATATAATTTAAACAGCGATGTCACTTCATAAGTGATCTTTCAATCATTTGTCTTGCGACATTTTAGCAATAGTGTTTATGGATGTGATTTCTCCAACTAGACTTGTAAAAGTTCATCCATCCTTTATGGAATACGGTAATTATTTGAACAGCCATTGTTCTCATGATACCGGAACAAAATAACAATTATATAAACAAATCTTGATGGCTTGGTTTGATGACAACGAAAAACACAATAACACTTTATTTTTTTTGATGAACATCATCACTCATTCTCTTGCTGGTTACTTAGGCCATTGTAATTCATGAATTGCTTGTCCTGTATGACACTTCATACCAACCAATTCGGTATCCAATACCTAAGAACCACATTGTTTAACAAGCAAGGAATATAGCCATCACATGTATATCTTCTATATACCTAAGTTGGACATCTCCAACCTTTTATTTTCTGCCAAATATTTTATAGATTCTTTCAGCAATTAGAAGAATCTATCAACATCAATAGTGGTGTCATCAACATGACACATGGTACAAAGCGTATATAGTCAAATACTAATACCTTTGGACTTGCACTTTGAAGTGGATCACCATCATCAAATGTTTGGTGTTCTTTCAAAAATCCATTCTTTAGTAATCTATTAGTGTAGTAAACATTTTACTTACATCTTCTATTCATCCTTATCATGACAACTTTCATGATCAAGCTACTATAGCCTATAAGGAAGAATCGCGAGTATAATATCAGTTCCCAAAACCTTTTTGTTAGATTCGGATGCCTAGCATCTCCATCCTTCACAAATTCTCATACAATATGAGAACATGTATTTTGCTAAATTATACTCTATCATAATGCAACCAAAAAACATTGTTTCAGATATCACAATATCTTTCACACATGATGGTTTCTGAAACAATTTTAATCTCCAATATAATCTTGATATTAAAACAACTTTTTGAATATCAATAATAATGGAGGCAAACATGATACTTTAGATACTAACATTGGAATTCTTACTCTTGATTTAATACTACTTATTAAACTTCATGGAGTAAATAGAGTTTGCTGAAAGTTTGCAATAGGACTTATAAACTTTAAATTGACATTCGAAACAATACGATACCAGTTCGTAAAGTAAAAATCCAGAATTCTATAGTTCTATTATCTCAAATAAAAACTAAACATAAGGTAGAAAACGAATGCTAATGACTACAACAAACTATGCAAATTCACTTTGATTTAATTTATGACAAATTTGGTTCTACTAATCCAAATTAGAAATGAACTCCCACTCAAAAACGACATCCCTCGTGCCTTTTTGGTGATTACATGAACCAAATCCACTACACCAAGTCCGATCATCACGTGAGTCGGTGTAGCTTCAAAGGCGAGCATCAATATGGCCATCATATCAACTATATGACTCATGCTTAACCTTTCGGTCCGTGTTCCGAGGCCATGTCTGTACATGCTAGGCTCGCCAAGTAAGAACCTTAGTACTCGCGTGTGTAAAAATGTCTTACACCCATTGTATGAAAGCGTAGAGTCGAGTACACCTGATCATCACGTGATGTCTCGAAACACGATCCATAGAACGGTGCATACTTAAGGAAGAACACATTTTTATCTTGATATCTAAATGAGGGATCATCTTAAAATGCTACTAAAACGCCAAACTAGTAATATAAGATGCAAACATCTAATGTGTAAAGTGAGATGATATGGTCCATGCATTTGATCTCTATCATATGCATCATGGTATGATCTCTATCATTCCTTTGTGTGTAAGGCCAAGATCTATGGAACTTACACGTTAGGTGTGTTGTAAGAGTATCAACTATACATCAACTTACAGTATTACCATATCATGACACTAGCCCCGCAACGATCTAAACTAGACGCCTCTAATTTATCAATTGCAAGTTTTACGTGGCTTAGGGCTTTCAGAGATAGAACCGTTCTTACTTACGAACATGGAACCACAACGAGGATAACCAAGTTATTAGCAAATCGTTGTAAATCAGATATTGACTATAGTAGGAGAGACAGACACCCGCCAGCCACTTATGCAAAACTAGTTGCATGTCAGTCGTGAAACCGGTCTCATGTATGATAACATGTAAGGTTGGTCCGGGCCGCTTCATCCCACTATGCCACCAATATCCAAAATACATAGAAGATGCAATAACATAATCATCATCGTCCACATATAAACATATGTATACTACCCGTGCAAAGCACCTACGCATAGATCAGGCTCTGATACCACTGTTGGGTCCGCAGCATAGAAAACAAAAAATTTCCTACGGTGTGAACTACACGCCAAGATCTATCTAGTAGGTACAAAGCAACGGGTGGACGTACATCCAACGAAAACTTACCCTCGTAGACAACGAGCTTTGTTAACGAGTAGGAACTCGTGGTTGATATAGTCGTACACTTGCCGATCTCAAGATCGTGATGAAGTCCAGCAGGTCCGGCTCCAGCACGTCCATCAGATCCAGCTCCAGCACCACCAAGTCCAGCACCGCAAAGCAGCGGTGCATCCGTCATCGCACACACGTGCGGTACCCCGATAACCTCCATCCCTCGCTCCAGCAAAGCAGCGGAAGCAGCAACTCCTTTCTAGATAAAGCCAACGGGAACATGTATCTCGCTAATCCGAGACCATGGGGAATAATACTAGAGGGGGAGAGAGATCCTTCACAAGAAGGTGTGTGGAAGAAGGAGTGAGAGGGGGCCTTTTATAGGAGGAGGGGAGGGTGTCCCTTCACCTCCCCCATTCATCTGGTGGTAACTCCCTCCACATTAAAATGCCCCTTCACATTCTCTTTTAAAGTCTCCACTTTAAATGCATTAAATTTCTCCAAATTTAATGCTCTCTCATTTAATAAAACTCTTTTATTATTTTTATTCAGAATTTTGTTAATTACTTTAATTAACAAACATTCACATAAAACCCCCTGCAACATTTCAATATTACATGCAGAACCAATTTCAGCAATTTCACCCGAAACAGTTTTGGTGTCTATTGAAATAATTACAGCGCTTTCTTAAATCTTTATCTGAAACATATTTGCTCCAAATGGTGTCGGTATCCCTTAAGTGTGTCACCCTACGGTTCACGAATAATGCAGACATGATCGAGACCCATCTCTGATCAATAATCAGCAGCGGGACCTGGAGATCCGTACTGGCTCCCACATATTCAACGATGACTCTTGTGATCATGTGAACCTTTAACGTTGTAACTAAATCCCTTTGTCTCGCGATATATTATATGTCCGAGATTCGATCATTGGCATCCAAATACCTAGTTTGATCTCGTTACCGACATGCACTCTTTTCTTGTTCCCGTGATATAACATTCTAGTGATCACATCACTTGTTTACAAGCTATCTTAATGTGATATCACCGAGAGGGCCTAGAGTATATCTATCCGTCATCGGGATGGACAAATCCCACTCTTGATCCATGAGCCTCAACATAACACCTTTGTAGCACTGAATCCACCTTTATAGTCACCTTGTTACGGTGTGACGTTTGGTGTTATCAAGATACTCTTCCGGTGTTAGCAATTAACATGATCGCATGGTCTAAGAACTAAGATTACTTCGTATGATGTTATAGCAATATAAACATAATGACTTTGATCGTAATGCTATACATCGGATGAATGTTCATCACATCATTCCACCAATGTTGTTACCTTGTTATTAACAACATCCAATGTCCATGATCAGGAAACCTTGATCATCTTGTTAATCAACAAGCTAGTCTATAAGAGAGGCATAACTAGGAACCCTTTTTGTTTATTAAACACACATGTATTGATGTTTCCGATCAATACAATTCTAGCATGTAAAATAAACATTTATCATAAACATGGAATAAGATAATAACCACTTTATTATTGCCTCTCGGGCATATTCCCTTCACGCGGAGGGCCGCTGTAGAGGAGGGAGCCCCCGAGTCACAGGAAGCCGAAGACCGAAGCGGGTCGCGCGGTGTCGATGGTAGTAACAGGACATGCGACGGAGTCAAAGACCGTGGCGAGTCGCGTCAGCTGAATGCCGAAGTGGGCCGCGGTAACCAAAAAAGAAGTGGGTTGTGGCAGCCGAAGACTGAAGCGGGTTCGCCGGTGTGGAGGGAGCCCCCGAATCACTGGAGTCGGAGACCGTATCGGGTCGCTGGAGCCGAAGAAGTCCCTAGGTCGCCGGAGCCAAAAACCACAACGAGTCAAGCGGCGGAGTCGGCGCAACCCCCGAGCGTAGAATCGACGCAATCAGATAGAGCCGACGACGGATGTGTAGTCGAGGTCGACGGAGTTGCATGGCAGACGTAGTCGATGCGGCGGAGTGGTAAAATATTTGTTGGACGAACTTGTCGTGGCAGATGCATACCCAACGTGACGGACCAGTAGTCGACGCTTCGGTCGGGAGTTTGATGTGGTAGTGGGTTGGTGTAGTGCTCGAGCGCATAGTCGTGCGGAGGCCAGAGTCGAAGTAACAACGAGTCGTCGGCGGAAGGCAGTCGACGCAGTGGCGAGTGGCTTGGCGGAGCAAAAATATGGCAGTGTTGAAGTCGGGCCATCCGAGTCATGGGAAGTCTCCAGTGTGAGTGCATGTCAACCCGATTGATCTTACGATGAGACGATAAGGCATAAACTGGCTAGATCGATCCAATATTAATTTTCTTTTATTTCTTTTGGTTTTGATTTCCACGTGAAGAAATCCGCACTTCTGGTTCAGACCGAGTAGAAAACGACTTATAGTACCAATTCCAATACCACATGGTTGCCTTGATATTTTGGAGCCTATTGATCGGTTGGGCATATATTTTTTTTTCAACACGCGATGTAGCAGTACAGTTTCTACCGGGAGCTCTCCTGGTTGTTTTTTTCTTGGGACCATCACAGCCATATACGCACGCCTTTTGCTCCTTTGATCCAGAATACAATTGCCTGAGACTAGATCGCCGAAACCTGACTTTATTTTATGTCAATACAGCCTCGCGAATGCCTCTTTTTATAGGAATTGATCTTCCTGGACTATGTGACGCGTGCGCACAGTAGTAGGAGTTGACTCAGGCTTTTCTCCGTGTATAGTTCTTGTCCCCGCTTCCGTCAGCTTCTTTGATTCAACTCGAGACTTGAGTCCGTATGAGTCCAACTTGAGTCAGTTGGCGTCCCGCGTTTGGATAGCTTTGATTGATCGTAGAGCCCCTGAGCTCGTGCGGTTGAAGATCAAATCGGCCGCCACGAGTTAATGAAGATGACCGCGATGAAGCGGATGAACGCGAGCTGTCGAGGGAGTCGAAGTAGATCCGCTCCCCAGAAATCGCCGAGTCATAGATCGCAGGTGATTGGGCCATCGAGATCGCAACATCAGCACTCCCAATTCCCACAGACGGCGCCAATTGACGAGGGTTTAACTCATCAATGCCCATTGTTATGGACTTGGGTTTTGGAGAAGGAGGGATGCACTGGAAGTCTCGATCGGCTAGCAAACAAGCACACAGGGACGCAAGGTTTACCCAGCTTCAGGCCTCATAGAGGACCCTACTTCTGCTTGTCTGCTCTTGATTGATGATGATCCGAAGGATTACAATGTCGCCGATGGCGGTGTCGTGCAGATTGGATCTGGCGTTTGAGAGATCGTAGATCTATCTATTGTCTATTGCAGCGTCTAGATCTATTGTCTATTGTGGGAGTCGCAATTGAGAGATTGCCTTCTCGCTGGACCCTCCTAGCCTTTATATATGGGGAGGCTAGGTCTCAGGTACCAATACGAGTTGGTTACAAGTTAGATTAGAACTCTAGTCTTGAACTTTCCTTGTCTTGTACGTTGGGAGTCCGTGTCCATATGGGCTTCATACCACTCGAACCGTCATAGGCGTCATGGACCTTAGCAATTCGTCGAGTGGGTCTTCTGTCGAGTCGCACCAGGTACGCTGTAGTTGAGTGCCTATTAGGCATACCCATGTCACTCTCCATCTCAAAGGTGTTCGTCCCAACCACTTGAGATTAACACATATAGATTCAAAATCAAGTCGAGTTCTATATGGAAAGATACACATAGATGATGGAGTTTCATTCCGACCATCGGTTTCGAGGTTCGTGGCCTACATCTTCTGATATTCGTGGTCAAAGTTGGAGATTTTCTTAGCGTTTTTCTTCAGATTTTTCGCACACAATCAACCGCTCGAAATTTCCTTTGAGGAGTAGTTTGGTCTTGTTGTTCCCCATAACTCTCATGTTGCAATTTTTGTGTTTTGATGTAGTTAGAAGAATCGATATGTGGGTTTAAGATGAAATGTAGATGATGAACTTCTCTCTCCTCTTCCATGGAGTGCTTCTTACCCTTCAAATCAACATGAACATGCTTCGTTTCAAAAGAAACTCTACTTGAAAAAGAAGGACGTCGAAGATGAGGTTCCATTCCGACCATGGCACTAAGTTTCGTGATCAGGATCTTCTCATAGTCGTGCTCATGTTTAGAGTTTGTTTTAACCTCCAAATAGAATGTTTAGTTATGTGTTCATAACACTCGTAGCAACTACATGCAACCAAACAATTTGCTCATGTTTTCATTCTTGTGAAGAAAAAAATGAACCACAGGCTATCAAACAAGTTGCATAAGCCAACCCAGAGCTCGTGTGAGCGTGGTTGTACTAGCCTCAACACTACCCAAGCAGACCAGAAGGAAGGCTACCAAACTCCCGAAAATATGTTGGAGCACCCTGATACGTCGTAAACGTATCTATAATTTTTGATGCTCCATGCTTGTTTTATATCTACTTTCTTATGTTTTGTCTATATTTTGAGATAGTTTTATGCATTTTCTGGAACTAACCTATTAACAAGATGCCACAGTGGCAATTGCCTGTTTTCTAATGTTTTTGTTTTCAGAAAAGCGGGAAAAGAAATATTCTCGGAATTGGACCGGACAAAAGCCAAAGTCAATATTTTACCAGAAGACTCACGGAGCCAGAAGGAGAGACGAAGGAGGGCCAGGGGTTGGCCACAGCACCTGGTGGCGCGGGCCAGGCTAGGCCACGCCAGGGGGTGGTGTGGGCCCCTCAGGCCTCCACCGACCTTGCCCCTTCGCCTATATATTCCTTCTGGGACGAAAACCCTAGGCCCAAGATCAGAATTCCACGAAAAGTTCCGCAACGCCGCCACCACCGAAGAGGGGTTTCAGGGAACCGAAGAGGGGTTTCAGGGAACAGAAGTGCCCCCGGAGCCTGAAGGAAATATGCCCTGAGAGGCAATAATAAAGTTGTTATTATGTATTCCTTATATATGATAGATGTTTATTTTGCATGGTAGAATTGTATTGATCGGAAACATCAATACATGTGTGTTTAATAAACAAAAAGGGTTCCTAGTTATGCCTCTCTTATAGACTAGCTTGTTGATTAACAAGATGATCAAGGTTTCCTGATCATGGACATTGGATGTTGTTAATAACAAGGTCACACCATTGGTAGAATCATGTGATGAACATTCTGATGGGTTCGTAGCATGGAAAACAAAAAAATTCTACCGCAAGAACGAACAAAACCCAGATCTAATCTAGATAAAAGCCAAGATCTAATCTATTAGACATGTGCAACGAGATAGATCTGTACTAACCCTTGTAGATCCGAAAGCCTTGTGCGAGATCGGATCTCGTGGTTGATGTAGACGATCACTTGCCGATCTCAAGATCGAGTAGACGATCCTTCCGGTACCACGTTCCGGCAGCGCTTCCGTAGTCGGTCACACGTGCAGAGTCGATGTAGACCTTCCTCTCCCCGTTCTAGCGAGCAGCGGAGGTAGTAGATCTCTCCACGGAATCCCAGCAGCACGACGGTGTGGTGGTGGTGGTGGAGTAGAGAATTCTGCAGGGCTTCGCCTAAGCCTGAGCAGAGCGAAGGAGGAGGAGAGAGGCGGCTAGGGCAAGAGTGGAGGGGCAAGGGGGTGGCGCCTCCACCCCTCTATGTATAGAGGGAGGGGTGCGGCCTAGGGTTCCCACCCCTAGGCCCACCTCCTAGGGCCGACGCACAAGGGAGAGGGGGGAGGGAGTTTCCTTCCCCCCAAGTCTCCCCTTTTCCTTGCTTGGTTTTCAAGTAAAGTCCACGGAACCTTCTGGAACTTTCCGAAACTTTCCGGAACATTCCGAAACCTTCTAGAACCCCCATATAAACACTCTAGAACATTTCCGAACCTAGAAAATGATCTCCATTATATGAATCTCATTCTCCGGACAATTCCAGATCTCCTCATGATGTCCCAAATCCAATCTGAGACTCCGAACAACATTCGGTTTCCAACCCATATTCCATATCTACCTAAACAGCATCGAACCTTAAGTGTGTCACCCTACGGTTCGTGAATATGCATACATGATGGAGACACCTCTCCGATCAATAACCATCAGCGGGATCTGGAGATCCATAACGGCTCCCACATACTCAACGATGACTTCGTGATCGATAGAACCATTAACATACGAAACCAATTCCCTTTGTCACGCGATATTCTACTTATCCGAGGTTTGATCGTCGGTATCTCCATACCTAGTTCTACCTCGTTACTGATAAGTACTCTTTACTCATTCCATGTTATGTCATCCCTTATGACCTAGTCACATGCTTGCAAGCTAACTAGATGACATTCCACCGAGAGGGCCCAGAGCATATCTATCCGTCATATGGATGGACAAATCCCAATCTTGGTCCATGCGCTTCAACACATACTTTCAGAATACCCAATGACACCTTTATAACCACCAAGTTACGAAGCGGTGTTTGATGTCATCAAAGCACCCATCCGGTGATGGTGATTAACATAACCTCATGGTCGAAGGATTAGGTTACTATGCATTTGAAAGCTTGTAGCAATACAAACTAAATGACTTGATCTTATGATACACTTACTATGGGTGTGTGTCCATCACATCATTCTCCTAATGACATGACCTTGTTATTAATGACATCCAATGTCCATGAGTAGGAAACCATGATCATCTATTAATCAACAAGCTAGTTCAACAAGAGGCTTACTAGGGACTCTTTTATGTTTACAAAACACACAAGTATTAGTGTTTCCTAATAATACAATTATAGCATGGGATGTAAACATTCAACATAAACACAAATATATAATAATAACCACTTTTATTATTGCCTCTTGGGCATATCTCCAACACATTCATCTGAAGTATAGCATTACGATCAAGTCATTATGTTTATATTGCTATAACATCATACGAAGTAATCTTTATCCTTAGACCATGAGATCATGTTAATTGCTAAGACCTGAAGAGTATCTTGATAACATCAAACGTCACACCGTAACAGGGTGACTATAAAGATGGGTTCAGTGCTACGAAGGTGTTACGTTGAGGCTCATGGATCAAGAGTGGAATTTGTCAATCCCGATGACGGATAGATATACTCTGGGCCCTCTCGATGATATCACATTGAGATAGCTTGCAAGCAAGTGATGTGATCACTAGAATGTTATATCACGGGAACGAGAAAAGAGTGCATGTCGATAACGAGATCAAACTAGGTATTTGGATACCGATGATCGAATCTCGGACATGTATTATATTATGAGACAAAGGGATTAAATTACAAGCATTAAAGATTCTCACGATCACAGAAGAGTTACCGGACACCAATTTGGAGCACATATGTTTCAGACGAAAGAATTGCAAAGCGCAGGAATTGTTTCGATAGAATCCGGAAATTGTTTCGGGTGAAATTGCAGGAAGTGGTTCTGCATGTGATATTGAAATATTGCAAGGGGTTATATGTGAATGTTTGTTAATTAAAGTAATTAACAAAATTCTGAATAAATTTAATAAAAGAGTTTTATTAAATGAGAGAGCATTAAACTTGGAGAATTTTAATGCATTTAAAGTGGGGACTTTAAAAGGGAATGTGAAGAGGCATTTTAATGTGGAGGGGTTACCACCACATGAATGGGGGAGGTGAGGGGTCACCCCACATGCGCCGGCCATGGAGAGAGGGGGTACCCCCCTCCTCCTATAAAAGGCCACCCTCTTCCTCCTTCTTCCTCACACCTCCTTGTGAAGGATCTCTCTCCCCCTCTAGAATTATTCCCCCATGGTCTCGGATTAGCGAGATACATGTTCCCGGTGGCATTTCGTATGGAAGGAGTTGCTGCTTCCGCTGGATCGCTGGAGCGAGGAGGTGGAGGTTGTCCGGTGGCTTGAACGTGTGTGAGAGTACGGATGTGCTGCTGAGTTGCGGCGCTCGGACTTCCTCACGATCTTGAGATCGGCAAGTGTATGACTACATCAACCACGAGTTCCTACTCGTTAACAAAACTCGTTGTCTTCGAGGGTAAGTTCTCGTTGGATGTATGTCCACCCGTTGCTTTGTACCTAGTAGATAGATCTTGGCGTGTAGTTCTCATCGTAGGAATTTTTTTATTTTCTATGTTGCAGACCCAACAGAGCCATCTCCATCGACTCCACCGCCATCTCCATCGCCGTTGCTGACTCCCATGATGATGAGGGAGTAGTTCTCTCTCGAGGCTAAGGGCTCTACCGGTAGCTATGTGTTCATATGTCTCTCTATGCGTGATCTTATTGAGATCATGAGCTTTGTAATCTAGATCTATTCTGCTACTCAAGTGCTTTAATGAATCTTTGCTTATCCTCACGTGTGTGAAGTTGATAGTGTGCACACCGTGTGGCAGTTTGGCTAAGGTTACATAAATACTTATCATGAGTATAATTTGAGTTGGATGTCTCTATGAGATTGTGGTGTTTGTTGGAACTGTCTAGCGCTCAAGGTGATAGTGAGGGGTTATCTAGATGGGTAATGCAAACTTTAAGGTGTGTTGTTATAGCCCTGCATCGTCCAACCGGAGAGTAGTTCAGGGTAGCATCATAAAGAGGAGATATTTATATGAGAGTGTCAACTAGTGAAAATATGACCCCTAGGCCTTGTTTCTAAGCATTGAAACACCGTTTACAATCAGTCCTGTTACATGTTTGCTTGCTGTCACTCTTATTTCAGATTGCAATTACCACTTATAATCATTCATATTTTTTGTATTTCACTATCTCTTCGCCGAATTAGTGCACATATACACCTGACAAGTGTACTGGGGACACAAGAGACTTTTTATATCTTGATTGCAGGGTTACTTGAGAGGGATACCTTTGACCACTTCCTCCCTGAGTTCGATAAACTTTGGGTGATCCACTTAAGGGAAACTTGTTGTTCTACAAATCTCTGCACTTGGAGGCCCAACACTGTCTACAAGAATAGAAGCGTGTGTAGACATCACACCTAGGGACGCAGCCCCTGGAATCTCACCTTTGACGCACCATCTATACCCGTTCGTTGTTAGAGCATCTCCAGCAGCGGCGCTAAAAATTGCACGCGCCCAATAAACCGCTTGTTTAGCGCGCGGAGCCTTGTTTTCGGCGCTCCAGCAGCGACTGCAAACTAGCGCGCGCAGTAAAAAAAATTCCAGCGTGCAGTATATGCGCTATCGCGAGCGCCACATCTGGGGCTCCTGGTTCGGCGCGCTGGAAACGCACACTCGCACGTAGAGCTGAAATCCCCCCCCCCCCCCCCGCGCCCGCGCTTCCTCTCTCCCCATTCCCAAATCCCGCCGGCGCCGACAGCACCGCCGCTTGTTCCCTCTGCCGCACCGAAGCTTCCCCCGCCCTGTCGCCACCGCGCTGAAGCTTCCCCCGCCGCTAATCGACGACCGCCGCCGCGCCCCCGTCGCTTCCGCGCGACCACCGGCGCCACTCCCCGCCGGTTCGAGCTCCGCGGGCACAGATCCGGCGCTGCCCCGGCCGTCCACCGCCGCCGCCGTCGCTTCGGCACCACCACCGGCGCTACTCCCCACCAAGGTATGTAGTGTCCTCCATTGCCATACCTTCTGATTCTAGGATATTATTTAGATGTAGCCGCCCTATGTAGATGGTGCGCCGCCGGTCGAAGGAAGAGTCCGATGATGAATGGGATGCAGAAGAAGATGAAGATCTTGCTATCATTTTGGCTGTTCGCGCTAGGATGAAGTGCCGGAAGCATGGTGGTTCCGTGATTGGTCGAGAGAGATTGTGGAGGGAGAGGTTGGAAGGCCCTGCCAAATTGACGAGAAGCTATTTCATCGAGAAGCCCATCTTCCCCGAGCGCTACTTCCGGCGCCGGTTTAGGATGAGCACAAGATTGTTCAAGAACATCGCCGAGAGTGTGATGGAGTTTGATCGTTTCTTTGAGAAAAGGAGGAATGCCGCCGGGGAGCTTGGGCATAGCACCTACCAAAAGGTGACCGCCGCCTTGCGTATGATGGCATATGGTATTCCGGCGGATTTAGTTGATGACCACTTGGCAATGGGGGAGAGCACCGCCATTCTTTGTGTCCGCCGCTTTGCCGTGGCTATCGTGAGAGTGTTCGGGGAGGAGTACTTGAGATCCCCCAATGCTCAAGACACGGCAAGGCTATTGGAGCAAAACAAGCGGCGTGGAATGCTTGGCTCTATTGATTGTATGCATTGGAGTTGGAAGAATTGTCTTGCGGCTTGGCATGGACAATTCAAAGGCCACAAGAAGGATTCCACCATCATCCTTGAAGCCGTGGCCGATTATGAGACATGGATTTGGCATGCTTTTTTGGGATGCCCGGATCTTGCAATGATATCAATGTTCTCCAGCGGTCACCACTCATGGCTAGGATAGCTAATGGTGAAACTCCACCGGTGCAGTTTGTGGCAAACAACAAAACATACACCTATGGCTACTTCCTTGCCGATGGCATCTACCCAAGGTGGAGGACATTTGTGAAGCCGGTCAAGGATCCAGAAGGCAAGAGAGAAGTCGATTTCCATAATGCACAAGCGGCGGCAAGGAAAGATGTGGAGAGAGCATTCAGGATATTGCAAGCTCAATTTGCAATTGTGCGTGGACCGGCTCGGTTTTGGGATCAAGAGATCCTTTGGTACATCATGATGGTTGTGATCATGCATAACATGATCATAGAGGATGAGCGTGGTGAGGATGGCCTCGACTACAACTATGAGTATGTGGGACAACCCGTCTGAATTCGAAGGAGGCAAGATAGAATAGCCCGGTTCCTTACCTCCTACCATGCCATTCGAGTTAATGAGGTGCATGATGATCTCCAAAAGGATGTCATGGCGGAGTGGTGGGTTTGGAATGGAGGAAATTGATGTTCTCCTATGATTGTTGTATGTTTTTTGAGATATATTTGTTGTATGATTGTTGTATGTGTTGTTGTATCGGTACTTTGAACTATTCATTTGGGTTGATGTTGTATGAATATTTGAACTATTTATTCTTGATTTATTGTGTGTGTTTGATCTTTGTTTTGTCATTTGTATGTGATTTCCCCCCCATGGGGTGACGTCACCTAGTTCGCATTAATTTCCCCCATAGGCACGTTGGCCTGGTAACCTTCTCCTTCCTCCTCCCGACTATAGATCCCTTTTTTCTACTCATCTCTGTTCATCGATCCCCTACCACCAGCCCCTCCCTACCACGGATTCCCACATCAACATCCACCCCTGCCGCCTCTCCTTGACTCCATGGCGATTCAGATCCATGCTCTGCCGCCGGGAAGTACACATGATGCATCGTCTTCTTCTCCAACTTCGACAACCATGGCCGCCAACACCCCCACCCCCATCTCGACGCCACCATCGGGAAAATTTTCACTGGTTGAAGTTCTGGCTAGATCCGGCCTCCCCATGCCCCGCATAATCCTACTCTACAATTCCATGGAACAAATCGATGCCAACCAAAAAAAATGTGATGCTTTGGTTGGTCCGACGGTTATAGGAGCATTTTTCCCCCCTCTATTCTCTCATGTTTTTAGATTTCTTCCTATCCACATGATGTGTAATGATCTAGCCTGTTTGGTGGTGGGGGAAATTGATCTAAGATATTTGATTTGTTGTGATTGTATATCTGAAATTTCCTTTTTTTTCTCATGTCCCGATCTATTTCTCTGTTCCATTTTAATAGCTTTTGGATTATGATATTTTCAGTTCATATTACAGTTGTTTTCGCGAATCTCGGATCTTGAAAACTAGTATTATGGTTCTTTGTTAATATGTATAATTTTATTCATGCTCCGTTCAAAAGATTACATTTGTTTTTTCTGTTCATAATATGGTGATCTCCAACTAAGATTTATGATATGAAAAAGGATCCGATTGATGACTTCTATCCTGTGTTTTTAGTTCGACATGATATTGATAAGAAATAAGTAAATATCAGAAATTAGTTTCTGTTCTGTGTACTATTTTTCTTGTTCCAATTTATCAAAAAACTGTTGCAATGAGATGGTAATGATCACAAAAAGGAATGGTAGAATCTGCGTATGAATTTATGTACTGAGTACAGTTCCAGTTGATCTATTTCGGCATATTGATTTATGTTGTTGAACTGTTTAGAACCATTTATATGATTTTTTATGTCATGTCTAATTGCCATGCTAAACTGTACCGGGCTGTTCCATGACGACATCACAGGCCCGTTAAATGCGTACCCTGACTTTATTCACCGTATCCCCTGCTGTATTCTTCAATTTTTCTCCTTTTTCTAATCATTTATGTTTCCTTGTCCACAGATCTCATAGCTAGTTATTAGAGCAAGTACCATAAATTGGCTATAAGGATTAAAATACTATTTTCTTACCTAGTTGGAAGAGAGAGAAGAGGAGAGAGAAGAAGAGTAAGCTCTTAGGCTAGTCCTAGTGGTAGTATCATAAGGAGTATCATGCATGTCACCTTGGCAAAAATCTGATGTGACACCACAATTAATGAAGAAAGAGGTGTTAGTAGTATCATAATATGATACCGTATCATAGCTCGTGAAACTAGGTAATTTAATGACCAATACATCTCATACACACAATTGCATTGAGATTGTAGAAAAAATAAAATAGAATGGTACTATGATACTACTAGATGATACTAACCACTAGAGAGGTACTATCGTACACTAGTATCATATGCATGATACTAGTAATATGATACTCCCACTATGATCAGCCTTATGCAAGAGCCAGCTCTAGCACGTGCTCCTAGGCACCTTGAGAGAGTGAAAAGTGGGTCATATAGTGCTAAAGTACTATATTTTTGTAACTCATTATTGTACATGTTAACTCTAAGTTGGCTATAGATGACATGTCATTTGGCTTATAGCCAGCAGCTGGCTATACTATTGCCCTTGCTCTTAATGATAGGATATGGGGGTGCGGCGTCCCAAGGTTATGTCGCAATAGCCAAATCTAACACCGTGTACTATTTGGCAACGTTGTGAAATATAGCAACAGCTCTACAACGGTTGTTGGTTCTATATATCTGTACTGCGGGTCCCACTATTGACAGAATAACATAAAAATATTCTCTTTCTTACCCGTCTCTCTTTCTCATCTCACCAATCTCTTCTTTCCCACCTATCTGCTATCTTCTCCATGGAAAAATCCCCATTTGACTCAAAGCTCAAATCACCTCATGTGCGTGCATGGCTAATGTGTGGGACGTGCTAAACCTGCTCCTCGTCAAGCTCGTTTCGTATTTTCGGCTCGTTCAGCCGGAGGGACGGCCGTAGAGGACTCTGCCATTTTCTGTTCCTTAGCTCGTGTCTTGCCGGCGCCAAGCCACCTTGTACATATACTCCGCCTCCGGACGCTCCACTGCCGCCGCTTGCTCCCTCCTACAGCACGCGCATCTTGGATTGACTTCTCTGCCGCCTCGTGCATCGGCACGGGCGCTCCTGCTCCAGCTGCAGTCCGATGCGCATCGACCACCACGACGCCTCTTCCAATTTGCTGGCCACACGCGACGCCCTCGGTGAACTCAGCCAGTGTCGTCGCCTGCGGTACAGCTTCACGACGAGATGTGAGAGAGGTTGGAGGCGTGAGCGAGAATGATTTTTTTATTTCATCCACAGATTTAGCATCGGAGCAAGGAGTTGCGCCGATTCCCTCTTCTCTCTAATTTGGAACCATCCCACAACGTTAGGAACTAGTTTTAAAAGCCAAATACTAAATATGAAACTAGTTTTAGCCACACATTGTGGCTGCCCTAAAAGTCCAGGTTAACCAAACTCCTCCCTACACAATGCATCTTAGCTAATCAAAGTAGCGCTTCGCATGGCGCTCGTATGATTTAGCGATTTGCGTGGTGCTCGTATGATTAGCTGCGCATGGTCCACACCAATCACAAAAAAACAATCGACATCGGGTACGTAGCGTGCACGTACTACAGTACAGGCGAGCGACACGAAGTGGCACATCCATTCGTCGTATCCGGCTAGTAGGCAACCGATAATCGCTGGAGACCCACACCATGTGGCCCGGAGAATTCGTTGATTCAACCGATAATAATCGCTGCAATGCCATAACGACTGTACTCCTACGTGACCCTGTCTCTGCGATCTGACATGGGAATGGGGGCGAATCTTCGAAACATGAAACGACGACGTACGGTAGATGCTATCATTTGCTAAGCCAATGTAAACACCATCTTAGCCATCTCCAACGCCTCCGCAAACGGATCCTGCGGTGGGAACCTGTCCTCTCGGACCGAGGCCACGGTCTAACACGTACCCACAAACGAGGAGGAGGCCCCGGACCCGTCGGTTTCAGTGCAAACCAGACCAAAAGTTGAGCTTGGTTTACGGGGGCTCGGATTGCCCATGCGTCCGGGTGGTGTCCTGCATGGTCCCGCCAGCCAGAGACCCATCGACACTAGTCTTCACTCTTCACCACCAAATTCCTAGCACACACTGCCATGGACGCGACGTCGCTGCCCTCCACGGCACCCGCCCTCTCCGGTTGTGGCCCGTTCGTGCCTCCAGGAGCTGCTCCGGCTTCGGCCGCCTCTGCTCAGGCATCTGATCTACCGCCATCGGCCGTTGTTCAGCCCGCTTCGGCCGCTACTAGTCCTTCAAAACCAGTCGGCAAAGCTTCTTCTACCGCAAGCATCGTCTGTGTGAAGAAAGAACTGACGGACGACCAACGGAAGGAGGAGTCGAGGAAGAGGGATGACCGGCGAGAGAAGGCCCGGCAGCGCCTTGCTGAAGCCCAAGCCGCCAAGGAAAGGTCCTCCGCCCTTGAGCACGCCGACGCCATCTAGGCCAAGTTCACCGCCGAGGCCCTCCATACGAATACTGCCACTTTGCTCATGATAAAAGGAGCAGCAGCTTGCTGCCTTCGCCGCGGGCACAGCGAGCTCGGCCGCGTCCGCGAACAAACCACTTCATGTCGAAGCGGCCAATGGGCCGGAGATCGTCGGCGACTCTTCGCTGGCAGTGCTTGCCCTCGACCTAAACGCGTCACCTGTCGGCGGCGGCTCTTCATGCAGCAGCAAGACCGGGAGGAGCATCGGGGTTGGTTCGAGAAGAAGAGGAAAATGATATACGAGCGAGATGCGTAGATTGCTCTATTTATGTTTACGGACCTGTATAAACCATGTGTCATGTTTTCGTACTCCGCTGGTCCTTCAGAATTTGGTTTAAATTTGGTTCAGTTTGAAAAGGTCGGAAAGATAAGACACCGTTGGGTGCACCGGCCATGACAGACTGGACATCTATCGTCCCGGAGCCTGTCCACCCCGCCCCGCGAACGGACCGAAACGATCGAAAGGCCTGTCCGTTTTAGATCCCAAATTACTAGTCGATGTTTTTGGTTGTCCCCTTCCACGATTTTGTCCTCAGGAATTGGCATCTGACTTTCACCCTCCACTGTCTTTGGAATAGTATCTCTGTAAGCACAGGAATTCCGTCGCCTTTCGGGAGCAACGCCCCGCCTCTCCCTTCTGTTGCAAACTGAGAGTCATATGGACATAATTTTACGGAATGATAGATCGTGGCAATCAGTAAATTGGTGAGGGAGGTTTCGGGGGGAATTGAAAGGCGACCAGCTTGCTGCTACGGCATGGCCGCGGGCAGGCACACCCTTGATACCCCTCTCCCTACGCCGGGCGCAGTTTGAAACGGAAAGCCGAGGAGAGGAGGGTCCACGTGCGGGGACAGGCTACCGTATTAGTACAGTACTACTACACAGTGCAGAGTCAGAGAACGCCAAGTGGTGCCTGTTAAGTAGTACTATCTTGAGTTATCCGTGAGTCGACACTTTCCAAGCATGCGCGTGACTCAAATCCAGCGGCGCTGCCTACGCACTCGTCTCGACCATCAATCGGCCAACGTACTAATGACCTACTAGTTCGCACTCTGCTACTAATTTCTTACCTTAATAATGGAACTGCCAGCGATCAGGAGTAGCACCTGACACGATCTCGTACTACTAGTTTGTGATATTGTACCGGCTTGACCTTCTCACCAACCTCGGGGTGTCAGTCGCACACAACCAAACCGTACAGGTCACGGTTGATCGGCTATGCGACTACGGAGAAAACGACAGGCTATGTATGTCCTTCGAGCTGCGCGAGCATCCCGGCTAATCTCGTGCTGACACAAAAACACAAAGCCTACGCCTACGTACGTACGTAGCCTGGAAGCCGTGACATGCTAACTCTGTTTCACAATATAAGCCAGCTGCTAAAAAGGATTATATTGTGACATGCTATAGATTTTGGGGCTCTCTTAGGCTAGGCCCCGTGTCGTATGTCTCTGTGGAAACTTTCTATTTTTATTGTCCGATTTTCACTTGGCTATACAAGACTTTTGGAAGGGTGCATGAGCATGACACGTTTTTGCCTGTGCCGCTGAAGTAAAGCAGAGCTATTTGGTTGCCTCCACGTGGTTATCATATCTACTACTCCGCCAGACATCTTATATTTTCAAACGGAGTGAGTAATTGTGAGCAGCGAGATTACCATGTCCACAAAGTTCACAGCACATACATAGCCATTTCAAAAGAGGATCATGGTGTCAACCTAACATCACATAAAAAACGAGTGTCAATCTAGCATAGCTAGTTCACCACTTTACCCCTAGGTACGATAAGCAGTAATCGACAGAAATTACACGTCCCTCGTCATATATTTTATTGATCTTTTTCAACTTGTCTTTGGCTAGTTAGCACTCTGCACATCAAACAACATGTACTCAATCTTCTTCTTCTCCTCCTTTTTTTCATGTCATTCATGCCGCCTGGTCTTCACTATCTCTGCTTGAGAGTTCTATACCTGTTTCAACATATCTACTTCATTCTTTAATGCTTCAATCATCTCCTTATACTTCTCCACCGGTTCCATGCTTTAACTTTCGGAGTGTCATCCTGCATCCTGGACAAGTTCTACTCGAGCACCCTTTTATTAGTTCCAACCGTGAATTCACGTCAGCTAACAATCTTGAATACTTCTTCTCAATTTTGGTCTTCTCATCTGCTCGATGGTGGTGGATCGCTAGAAACGACTAAATCAATAGTTCTTAACGGGTCTAGGTTTGAGGTGCTTTAAAGTTTGTGCGAGCCACGACACGGAGACCAAGCAGGCAACCAAGCGGCCCAACTTTTTCTTCCCAAGGCCTAGCTGGCCATCGCGCATCCTACCAAGCGCTCCCTCGGTGTGTCCCGTGCCTTTTGTTCGGAGCTCCTTGTTCTAAATGGCTCTGTTCCACATGGTTTGTGAGAAGATGTATTACTACTTATGGCCACCCGTGGCAACATTATATTTTTTGATAATGGACACTTTATTATTTAAAAAGTTTAACTATTACACCCGGTCTCAGCATAACTAGGATGCACATAGCCGCACATTTCTGAAAATAAAATGTAAATGCACAAATTCTACTTCTACCTTTTCGTGTCCGAATTTTTCAGGATGTTACACCGTGTACATATGCGGAGCCTATGTTTGCTCCTAGTAATCGGGCATTTTATTAGCGAAAGACGGTTGTAGGGCACTATGTAACGCCCCGGCCTCTCCGGACTGGCTGTTGTCATCCATGGCAGCTCTTTAGGATCTTTAGACTAGCACCGCAGACAAACACTAGTATTTTATGCGTACTTTGTCCTCACTCGTGCGCACCCCTGGAAACAACTTCGCGGTCGGTCACCCATCCTCGTATTGCTCTAGGTTAAGCATGCTTAATCTGAAGTTCCTTTGAAGCTAAGCTCTGGAAAAAAGTTGTAACTTATTGGTATGAGTATCCTATCAATCGTATTAAGCCATGCGCCAGGATCTTACATACACCTATCACTAGAAGATCGACGTCCTCGTCGATTAACCTAATCCAGAAATGTTCCTTCTTGGCACACATACGTGCGTCCAGTTCTGACACATGTGCCATGCCATGTGCCACTTCAGGCCCACACGTGCCATACTCCATATGTCTATACCTGCCCCGGCCTCTCCAGACCGGCGGTTTTCACCCCTGGCAGCTCTCTAGGATCTCTAGACTGGCTCCACACACGAACACTAGTATTTTATGCGCACTCAAGAATATCTTTCCGGTCGGTCACCCATCCTCAAATTGCTTCAGACCAAGCATGCTGAATCTCAGAGTTCTTTTCAGATGAGCTTCCAGAAAAGAAGTTGCAACTTGTTCGTATGCGCAGGATATCAATCCTATTGTGCCCTATACTAGGATCTCACACGGTAGTACCGACTGGTAGTACCGGGTAGTACCCTAGCTTGGTCGGTACTACCATCCATGCGCGATGAAGTGCTTAGCTTCTAGATTTTATGGAACCCTATATAAAGGAGCTCTTCTTGTAGGGGTTCGTAGCATGGAAAACAAAAATTTTCTATCGCATACAAACAAACAAGCCAAGATCTATCTACTAGATTGCAGCAACGAGTCGATGGAATAACTCACCCTCGAAGATTCCAAAGTGTTTAACGAGAGCAGATTCTCGTGGGTGATGTAGTCGTACTCTTTCCGATCTCAAGATCGCGTAGACGATCCTTCCGGCTCCACGTTCCGGCAGCGCTCCCGTAATCGGTCACACGTTCGGTACTCGACGAAGACCTTCCTCTCCCTTGTTCCAGCAGGCAGCGGAGGTTGTAGCACTCTCCTCGCGATTCCGGCAGCACAACGGCGTGGTACCGGAGGTAGAGGGGAAATCCCGCAGGGCTTCGCCTTAAGCCGGTGCGAGTATGGTGGAGCTTATGAGAGAGGCTATTAGTGGTCTAGTAATTAGACACACCAATTAGAAGGCTCTAAACCAATTAGAAGGCTCTAAACCGCTGGCTAAAGCAATTAGAAGCTCTAAACCAAAACGGCTCTAAACCGGAGATTAGAGGTGGAAACTTGTGTGTGCTAGGAGGGGAGCCCTGCCCCTCCTTATATAGGTGGGAGGGCTGGCCGGCCAAGGGGAGGGAGTGGAGTCCCTCCCCAACTCGGCTTGGGTGGGGCGCCGGCTTGGGGAGGACTCCCTCCCCAACTCGGCTTCACCTCCTCCTCTTTTCCCACTTCCCAAAATTGCCGTTTGACTTTCAAACTAGCCGTTTGACTTTTCAATTTAGGATTTAAATAAACCCTTTATTTTGGACAGCAAGAACACCTAGTACATGATGCAATCATTCCAACTTACAATGACACATTCATGTACCCTTCCCCCTCCGGAGTGCCGGACATTCCGGGACCTTCTAGAATGTTCCCGATGAAAACACCGGAACCATTCCCCAACTCCGAAACGGGACTTTCCTTATATGAATCTTATTCTCCGGACCATTCCGGATCACCTCGTGATATCCCGGATCCCATCCGAGACTCCGAACAACATTCGGTCTCTTTCTCATAATACCATAACTACTCAAACAACGTCGAATCCTTAAGTGTGTCTCCCTACGGTTCGTGAATTATGCGGACATGATCGAGACACTTCTCCGAACAATAACCAATAGAGGAATCTGGAAATTCATATGGCTCCCACATATTTCTACGATTACATTGCGATCGAATGAACCACTTACATACGATACCAATTTCCCTTTGTCTCACGATATGTTACTTATCCGAGGTTATGATCGTCGGTATCTCTGCATACCTAGTTCAACCTCGTTACTGATAAGTACTCTTTTCTCGTTCCCGTGATATGTGATCCCTTGTGACCCAGTCACATGCTTGCAAGCTAATTGGATGACATTTCACCGAGAGGGCCCAGAGAATATCTATCCGTCATATGGATGGACAAATCCCACTCTTGATCCATGTGTTTCAACCAATACTTTCCGAACACTCAATACCACCTTTATAGCCACCCTGTTACGGTGTGGTGTTTGATGACATCAAAGCATCCATCCGGTAAAGGTGATATGCATGATCTCATGGTCGAAGGAATTAGGTTACTATGTATCAGAAAGCATATAGCAATTGAACTATTGAAATGACTTGATCTTTATGCTACGCTTATCTATAGGAGTATGTCCACCATATCATTCTCCTAATGATATGATCTTGTTGTTAATAACATCTCAATGTTCATGATAGGGAAACCACAATCATCTATTAACCAACAAGCTAGTGAAGTATAGAGGCTATACTAGGGACTTCAATTTAAGTTTACAATTCACACAAGTATTAATGTTTCCTTGTTAATACTATTATAGCATGAATATAAACATTTATCATAAACACAAAGATATAATAATAACTATATTTATTATTGCCTCTAGGGCATATCTCCAACAGTCTCCCACTTGCACTAGAGTCATCTAATCTAGATTACATGGTAATATACCGAACACCCATGGCAGTTTGGTGTTGGTCATGTTTTGCCCTCGGGAGAGGTTTAGTCAACGGATCCGCCACATTCAGATCTGTGTGTACTTTGCAAATCTTTATATCCCCATCCTGGATATGTTCTCGAATAGCGTGAAAACGCAGCTTGATATGCTTCAGCTTCTTGTGTGACCTTGGTTCTTGCGCATTGGCTATGGCGCCCATGTTATCACAGTAGATAGACATTGGGTCCAGCGCACTAGGAACCACACCCAGCTCTGTAATGAACTCTTTCATCCATATCGCTTCTTGTGAAGCCTCCGAAGCAGCCATGTATTCCGATTCAGTTGAAGATCTCGCCACAACGCTTTGCTTTGCACTCCTCCAGCTAACTGCTGCACCATTCAAAATAAATACGTATCCGGATTGTGATTTAGAATCATCCGGATCAGTGTTCCAACTAGCATCGGTGTAACCATTAACAACGAGCTGTTCATCACCTCCATAAGAAAGAACCATATCCTTAGTTCTTCTCAAGTACTTAAGGATGTTTTTGACCGCTGTCCAATGATCCACTCCTGGATCACTTTGATATCTGCTAGTTAAACTAACAGCATATGCAATGTCGGGTCTAGTACATAGCATGGCATACATTAGAGATCCTATGGCTGAGGCATAAGGAGTCTTACTCATCCTTTCTCTATCTTCTGCCGATGTCGGACTTTGAGTTTTACTCAAGGTCGTATTGGGCAACATGGGCAAGAACCCTTTCTTGCTTTCTTCCATTCCAAACCTCTTTAGAACTTTGTCCAAATATGTACTTTGTGACAATGATATTTGGCGTTTCGATCTATCTCTATAAATCTTTATGCCTAATATGTAAGCTGCTTCGCCAAGATCCTTCATTGAAAAACTATTATTCAAATATTCTTTGACACTATTAAGAAGGTCTACATCATTCCCAATTAACAATATGTCATCCACATATAGTATTAAGAACGCTACAGAGCTCCCACTCACCTTTTTGTAAATACAAGCTTCTCCATAAGTTTGTATAAAACCAAAACTTTTGATTATCTTATCAAAACGTTGATTCCAACTTCGGGATGCTTGCTTCAATCCATATATGGACCGTTGAAGTTTGCATACCTTGTTAGCATCTTTAGGATCGACAAAACCTTTGGGCTGCATCATATACAATTCTTCATCAATGTCTCCATTGAGGAATGCTGTTTTGACATCCATCTGCCATATTTCATAATCGTAATATGCAGCGATTGCTAACATAATCCTCACAGACTTTAGCTTCGCTACTGGTGAGAAAGTCTCATCGTAGTCAACTCCTTGAATTTGTCGAAACCCTTTTGCGACAAGTCGAGCTTTATAGACAGTAACATTACCATCAGCATCTGTTTTCTTCTTGAAAATCCATTTGTTCTCGACAGCCTTCCGGCCATCCGGTAAGTCCACCAAAGTCCATACTTGGTTTTCGTACATGGATCCAATCTCGGATTTCATGGCTTCTTGCCATTTATTGGAATCTGGGCTCATCATCGCTTCCTCATATGTCTCGGGGTCATCGGTGTTGTCCACCACCATGACATTCATAACGGAATCATACCAATCTGGAGTGGTACGAGTTCTCGTTGACCTCCGAGGCTCTGTAGTAACTTCAACCGAAGTTTCATGATCATCATCATTAGCTTCCTCTCTTATTGGTGCAGGCACCACAGGAACTTCTTCCGGTGCTGCGCTACTCGCAATTTCGAGAGAAGGTTCGACAACCTCGTCGAGTTCTACTTTCCTTCCAGTCACTTCTTTCGAGAGAAATTCCTTCTCTAGAAAGGATCCATTCTTGGCAACGAAGATTTTGCCTTCGGATCTATGATAGAAGGTATACCCAATAGTTTCCTTCGGGTATCCCATGAAGACGCATTTTTCCGCTTTGGGTTCAAGCTTGTCCAGCTGTAACTTCTTTACATAGGCTTCGCATCCCCAAACTTTAAGGAACGACAATTTAGGTTTCTTCCCAAACCATAATTCATACGGTGTCGTTTCAACGGATTTAGACGGTGCCCTATTTAAAGTGAATGCGGCTGTTTCTAATGCATAACCCCAAAATGATAGCGGTAAATCTGTAAGTGACATCATAGAACGAACCATATCTAAGAGAGTTCGATTACGACGTTCGGACACACCATTACGCTGTGGTGTTCCCGGCGGTGTCAACTGCGAAAGTATTCCGCATTTCTTCAAATGCTCGCCAAACTCGTAACTTAGATATTCACCTCCACGATCAGAACGTAGAAATTTAATCTTCTTGTTACGTTGATTCTCTACCTCACTTTGAAATTCCTTAAACTTCTCGAAAGTTTCGGACTTATGTTTCATGAAATAGATATACCCATATCTACTCAAGTCATCCGCGAAGGTAAGAACATAACGATAACCACTGCGCGATGCTACACTCATTGGACCACACACATCGGTATGTATGATTTCCAATAAGTCCGTAGCTCGCTCCATCATACCAGAAAACGGAGTCTTAGTCATTTTACCCATCAGACATGCTTCGCATCTTTCAAGTGATTCAAAATCAAGTGATTCAAGAAGTCCATCGGAATGGAGTTTCTTCATACGCTTCACTCCAATGTGACCAAGACGACAGTGCCACATATAGGTCGAGTTATCGCTTGATTTCAATCGTTTAGCTTCAATGTTATTAATATGTGTATTTCTACTATCGAGATTCAATAAGAATAGACCATCTATCAAAGGTGCATGTGCATAAAACATATTACTCATATAAATCGAACAACCATTATTCTCGGATTTAAACAAGTAACCGTCTCGCAATAAACAAGATCCCGATATAATGTTCATGCTCAACGCAGGCACCAAATAACAATTATTTAAGTATAAAACTAATCCCGATGGTAGATGAAGAGGTAGCGTGCCGACCGCGATCACATCAACCTTTGATCCGTTTCCTACGCGTATCGTCACCTCGTTCTTCGCTAGCTTCCGTTTATTCTGCAGCTCCTGTTTCGAGTTACAAATATGAGCAACCGAACCAGTATCAAATACCCAGGCACTACTACGAATACTAGTGAGATACACATCAATAACATGTATATCAGATATACCTTTCTTCTTGATGTTGCCGTTCTTCAAATCCGCCAAGTACTTTGGGCAATTCCGCTTCCAGTGACCTTCTCCCTTGCAGTAAAAGCACTCAGTATCAGGCTTGGGTCCAGCCTTGGTCCTCTTCGTCGGCATGGTAACTTTCTTACCACCCTTCTTGAAGTGTCCCCTCTGCTTAGACTTGCCTTTCTTGAATTTGGTGGTCTTATTGACCATCAACACTTGGTGCTCTTTCTTGATCTCCACTTCTGCAGATTTTAACATAGCAAATAGTTCTGGCAACTCTTTGTTCATGTTCTGCATGTTGTAGTTCATCACAAAGTTCTTGTAACTTGGTGGTAGTGATTGGAGGATGCGGTAAACCCCCAAAGTATTAGGAATCACTATACCCAAGCTTTGAAGTTTGTTTGCGTGCCCAGACATCTTAAGCACGTGCTCACTGACGGAGCTGCCCTCTTCCATCTTGCAGTTAAAGAACTTTTCAGAAGCTTCATAACTTTCAATTGCCGCATGAGTCTCAAAAATTAATTTGAGATCCTCGACAATTTCATATGGGTCTGACTCTTCAAACCTTTTCTGAAGCTCCGATTCTAAACCATACAAGATAGCACACTGAACTATGGAGTACTGATTCTTCCGAGCGAGGTAAACATTCTTTACTTCATCGGGAGCATCAGCTGCAGGTGGGTCACCCAGCGGTGCATCCAGCACATAGGTCAAATTACCAGCTGTGAGGACAATCCTCAAATTGCGGAACCAATCCGCGAAGTTGCTTCCATTGTTTTTCAACTTTTCTTTCTCTAGGAACGCATTAAAATTGATGGTAGGGGCTGCCATTGATCTACAACATATTTGCAATAGTTTAGACTAAGTTTATGACAAATTGAGTTCAAATTAATGAAATTAAACTAGGTGAACTCCCACTCAAAACAACATCCCTCACATTGTTTTAGTGATCACACGAACCAAATCCACTACATCAACACCGATCATCACGAGAGTTGATATAGTTTCAATGGCGAACAATCATCATGTTCATCATATCTACTATATGATTCATGCTTTACCTTTCGGCGATCCGTGTTCCTGAGGCCATGTCTGTACATGCTAGGCTCGTCAAGATCAAACCTTAGCTACCGCATAAGCAAATCTGGCTTGCTTACGTTGTATTCACCCGCGGAATCAAAGACACCCGATCATCACGTGGTGCTTCGAAGCAGCAAGCTTTGGCAACGGTGCATACTAAGGGTGAACACTTTAGAACTTGAAATTTATGTGCATGAGGGATCATCTTATAATGCTACCGTCGTCTACTAAGCAATACAAGATGCATAAAGGATTAACATCACATGCAATTCATAATATGTGATATGATATGGCCTTTCTTCTTTGTGCTTCCGATCTCCATCTTCAAGCACGAACATGATCTCCATCATCACCGGCATAGCATCAAGGTCAATGACGCTTCTTCATGGTTGTCGTCCACCAGCTTCAACTATTACAACTATTTTGAACAGACACGCAGGTCTTAACAGAAATTAAAGACAACCATATGGCTCCTGCCGGTTGCCAACTTACAATAAGGAACATTGCATACATCAAATATAATCACAATCATGGCCATATCACATCACTGCACACCCCTGCAAAACAAAGTTAGACGCTTCTACTTTCTTTGCATATTTTACGTGGTTTGGGGCTTTCCATAAGTGTCGTTCTAACCTACGAACAAGAACCACAACATTGATACTAGCATTGTTGATTACCCGTTGTAAATTGGATCTTTACTATGCTAGGAGAAACAGGCACCCGCAAAGCCACTTATGCAATACGAGTTGCATGTCAAGCGTGGAGCAAGTCTCATGAACGATGTCATGTAAGGTAAGCCCGGGCCGCTTCATCCCAACATACCGCAAGATGCAAAGTACACAAAAAGCAATCTACAATAAAAGCATCAACGCCCACAATGACCATTGTGTTCTACTCGTGCAACAGATCTACATATAGACACGGCTCTGATACCACTGTAGGGGTTCGTAGCATGGAAAACAAAAATTTTCTATCGCATACAAACAAACAAGCCAAGATCTATCTACTAGATTGCAGCAACGAGTCGATGGAATAACTCACCCTCGAAGATTCCAAAGTGTTTAACGAGAGCAGATTCTCGTGGGTGATGTAGTCGTACTCTTTCCGATCTCAAGATCGCGTAGACGATCCTTCCGGCGCCACGTTCCGGCAGCGCTCCCGTAGTCGGTCACACGTTCGGTACTCGACGAAGACCTTCCTCTCCCTTGTTCCAGCAGGCAGCAGAGGTTGTAGCACTCTCCTCGCGATTCCGGCAGCACAACGGCGTGGTACCGGAGGTAGAGGGGAAATCCCGCAGGGCTTCGCCTTAAGCCGGTGCGAGTATGGTGGAGCTTATGAGAGAGGCTATTAGTGGTCTAGTAATTAGACACACCAATTAGAAGGCTCTAAACCAATTAGAAGGCTCTAAACCGCTGGCTAAAGCAATTAGAAGCTCTAAACCAAAACGGCTCTAAACCGGAGATTAGAGGTGGAAACTTGTGTGTGCTAGGAGGGGAGCCCTGCCCCTCCTTATATAGGTGGGAGGGCTGGCCGGCCAAGGGGAGGGAGTGGAGTCCCTCCCCAACTCGGCTTGGGTGGGGCGCCGGCTTGGGGAGGACTCCCTCCCCAACTCGGCTTCACCTCCTCCTCTTTTCCCACTTCCCAAAATTGCCGTTTGACTTTCAAACTAGCCGTTTGACTTTTCAATTTAGGATTTAAATAAACCCTTTATTTTGGACAGCAAGAACACCTAGTACATGATGCAATCATTCCAACTTACAATGACACATTCATGTACCCTTCCCCCTCCGGAGTGCCGGACATTCCGGGACCTTCTAGAATGTTCCCGATGAAAACACCGGAACCATTCCCCAACTCCGAAACGGGACTTTTCTTATATGAATCTTATTCTCCGGACCATTCCGGATCACCTCGTGATATCCCGGATCCCATCCGAGACTCCGAACAACATTCGGTCTCTTTCTCATAATACCATAACTACTCAAACAACGTCGAATCCTTAAGTGTGTCTCCCTACGGTTCGTGAATTATGCGGACATGATCGAGACACTTCTCCGAACAATAACCAATAGAGGAATCTGGAAATTCATATGGCTCCCACATATTTCTACGATTACATTGCGATCGAATGAACCACTTACATACGATACCAATTTCCCTTTGTCTCACGATATGTTACTTATCCGAGGTTATGATCGTCGGTATCTCTGCATACCTAGTTCAACCTCGTTACTGATAAGTACTCTTTTCTCGTTCCCGTGATATGTGATCCCTTGTGACCCAGTCACATGCTTGCAAGCTAATTGGATGACATTTCACCGAGAGGGCCCAGAGAATATCTATCCGTCATATGGATGGACAAATCCCACTCTTGATCCATGTGTTTCAACCAATACTTTCCGAACACTCAATACCACCTTTATAGCCACCCTGTTACGGTGTGGTGTTTGATGACATCAAAGCATCCATCCGGTAAAGGTGATATGCATGATCTCATGGTCGAAGGAATTAGGTTACTATGTATCAGAAAGCATATAGCAATTGAACTATTGAAATGACTTGATCTTTATGCTACGCTTATCTATAGGAGTATGTCCACCATATCATTCTCCTAATGATATGATCTTGTTGTTAATAACATCTCAATGTTCATGATAGGGAAACCACAATCATCTATTAACCAACAAGCTAGTGAAGTATAGAGGCTATACTAGGGACTTCAATTTAAGTTTACAATTCACACAAGTATTAATGTTTCCTTGTTAATACTATTATAGCATGAATATAAACATTTATCATAAACACAAAGATATAATAATAACTATATTTATTATTGCCTCTAGGGCATATCTCCAACACTTCTTCCCCAAGTTGAGCTACCACTTTCACTCTCTGTCTCCCCATTAATGCATTGAGCTTCACCTTCTTAGATCTCTCTCCATAGCCCACCCAAACTCCTTGATACTTTAGGATTTGGGAGACAAGACCTAGATCTTGTTACTATTTGATTATTTGAAATCATAAACGAAAGTGATCATCCTCGGAGCTCATATTTGGTTGGAAAGCTCTCTCGTCGTGTTGGGAGCGCCTAATTGAGTTGTGTAGATTGCCGTAACACGATGTTGTAAAAGTTTCGACTACCACCTTCAAAGCCACCACATAGGACCGTATGCCAGTCTTGGTGGTGTGCACACGGGATAATAATTTGGGACCTTTGTGGATTTGTGCTGTCACGCCTCTATCATCCATGGCCGTCCTTGGGCGACCTACATTCGAGCCCTCGGCTCTATTTCATATTGTTAGATCATTTTCAAAAAAAAATGAGGGAAAAAGTGATTCAACGATATTACATCACTCAAATGTTCTAGTAGTACTCGGTAACCTTCTATGTTGGATCCTTGCAATCCTGCGGTGTAAATTGGAACTGCATTCCACTATCAATTTTCAATGGGCCAAACAGTAGTAGACGTGTACACCCAGGTGACGTGGCATGCTCCTTTTTCCTGTTTGATGCGAGTAGCTGCATTCTTTTCGGCGCGGGAACTCTGTCGTTTTGCTACTGAAACGGAACTTCTTTGCGTACGATCCAAACGTGTCCGATGTCTGTCCGACATGTATCCAGTGGACTGTTTTGCTTCTGCTAGGCATATGTGTGGCCCGATCTATGCATCGTACAAAATTCGTACGAATTTTGTCGTACGTATAGCAGTACTCCTACTGAAAACTGAAAGTAAAGGGCGTAACAATACTTGTTGCCGCTGAAAAAGGGATCCGTACTTCTCACTTATGCTTTGTCTTGCTCTTGCCTGTTTATTTTTTTTTGTCTCATGCTGCGTTCCAGCGATCATCTACCCCTTCCCCCTCCCCCCAACACATGTTAGGGATGGTTGAAATCCATGCTTATTCACGCCTTCATGGGGTTTTAGCCGATTTTTTTTGTCCAATACTCAAATTCGACTATAGTACGTTTTCATAGGGGTTAGCAGAAAAACCGATAACCAAAACCGAATAGACCGATCAGAAAATTGGGTAGAAAATTTTGAAGACCGAATTTAGTTTGGTTAGTTCGATCATTAGTTCCCGGTACCCAAATGGACAGAACTGACCGAAATTTACATGGGAGTGGCCTAGTCCCAAAGCCTAAGTTGCTCATCACTATAGATTTATCTTCCTCAACTGAGCCAAATATGGTATTGTAGACTATTAATTCCCGTCAATTGATATGAATGTACAAAGTGTATTGTATTTTCAGATTACAACGGAAATTGTACCAATTTTTTTACGAAATATCATCCAACTTTTATATTTGATAATATCCACCACACAATTCGGACATGACCAAACCATAACCCGAATTACCGGGAACCCGAATTTGTCGGATAGCAAAAATAATAAGTAAATTTTGTTCTTTATTTTTCAAAAATAATAAGTAAATTTTGTTCTTTATTTTTTAAAGACCGATTCTAAAATAGACAGAAATACAGTCATGACCGAACACCCACCCTTACGTTTTCGTAGCAAAATGCGTCCCTGCTTGTCTTACCTTTTCAAGCAACTTTCTGCTTGTCTTACATGGTACGCATGGGATGAAATCCTAGTATTTTGACACCTCCATGTGGTTTTTTAGCAGATATTTCTTTAATTCAACCTTAAGTACTACTCTCTTTGTTCCAAATAAGATATCATAAATTTATCTAAATATTACCATCTAAAGAGGCTCCCCGAATTGAAAAATAGACATCATGGTCTACAACCAACGTACTTAGAACAAAGTGTCTAGTCCACTATCAGACTAGCCCCAATAAGAGTATCATAGCTAGTATCATGCATGTCATGTTGGCAAAATTCTGACATGACATGCTAATTAATGATGAAAGAGATTGTGTTGGTATCATAGGTAGATACAGTATCATAGCACGTAGAACTAGAAAAACTAATCTCAAATAAATCTTGTACACAATTTTACATTGAGATTCTAGAAAACAATAATATACTAAAATTATGATACTATTACATGATACTATGCATTGTGAAGATGGTATCATATATATGATACTGCTATATGATACTTCCCACTTTAAATAACTAGTCTCATAGCATGATTAACTTGTTCGTGTAGTACTATGTGGTTAGTGTAGTGCTCGCATGATTAACTTGCCCATGGTCCACCACACCAACCAATCAGCAGAGAAAACAGTTCCCGATTGGCACCACGTAAACGTACGTGGCGTGCACGCACTGTACTTGCGCGCGACACGAAGTGGCACATCCTCCACCGTGTCCACATGTCCCCCGTCTGCTTCTCTCCGTCGGACTGACACGAAGTGGCGCACCTGCAGAGATATCGTGCCAAGGCTGTTGCGCCATAAACGAGGCGGGTACCCAACACCAACAGTTGGCTGGGCCTGGGCATGAACCGGGCCCCTGCATTTTTGTCTTCACGGTCGATTCGAGCCTCGTGACAACGGCTAGTAGCAGCCGCCGAAAACGCAAGGATAGCTTGATTGGACTGATAATCGCTGCCTCGCTGGTATCTTCGCTAGGGGCTTGATTTGATTGATTGTATCTCTGTGATCGATATGGGAACGAGAGCGAATCTTTGAAGCGTCAAACGACGACGTGGATTGATACCATCTTCCTTTTTTCGTAAGCTGGATCGTGTACTAGGTGTGTGATCACGTGAGATGCGGAGTAAACGTGCAACATAGGCGTATTGCAAGCTTATCACCCGCAACCTGATAATAAAAACGGATTTGCTAAAACACAGCTAGCTGTGACATAGTTTAGGACACAGCTAACTCATTGACCGTCCGATTGTCTGGCTAAGATGCGTGTTTGTGCGTGAAATTGCATGGCCTCTTTTCTTATCGTCCTCGGCCCGTGCCCGTTGTCTGTTTATAAGAAATACATATATAAATTGAAAGATGGCCTGGCCCGTTGTACTATAATATACTAGTATGTACTATCGGGTGTGCCTTGTCTTTTTTCTTTTCCTGTCTTCAGTCGTTGTTTGATTATGTGCAATGGTTGTTGCAACTAGGCCATTAGAGTACTAAATTATGTGGGCTGTTACTTCTTTTTGAGCAATTAACAGTAGGAAAGGCTCCTACAGCTTTTTCGTGGGTTGTTACTATGTAACCTCTTAGTCTCGTTGGCCTACTTTTTTTTTTTATTATGTACCTCCTCAACCTGAACTAATTTGGCTAATTTATTTTACATAAGCTGTGTATCTCGACACTAAAACATGCCTAAATACATGCATATTTAGACAAAATCGAGTCAATTAATTTAGGATGGAGCGAATATCTAAAGATCGATACTTGAGGAATTCTAGTTTAAGAAAAAGAAACTGGCAGCGGGTGTAACTAACTTTCTATTTTACTTTTATATATTTTTTTTAATACCATACATTTATACTTGTCAACAACAGTTGCAAGTGAGGTTGCAACTGGGTATTTTTACCGTTACAAGTGAGGCTTCACCTAGGTATTTTTCCAGTTGCAAGTGAGACTGTAACTAGGTATTTTCTCAGTTGCGAGTGAGACTGCAACTGAGTATTTTTTTTACGGTTGCAACTGAGCTTGTAATTAGGTATTTTGCAAGTGAGACTCGAACTAGGTATATTTCCAGTTTCAAGTGAGGTTGTAACTAGGTATTTTGTATTTGCAGAAAAAAAGTAACTAGGTATTTTACAAGTGAGACTGGAACTGGGTATTTTTCCAGTTACAAGTGAGGTTGTAACTGCGTATTTTTTTCAGTTGCAAGTGAGGCTGCAAGTGGGTATTTTTCCAGTTTCAAGTGAGGTTGTAACTGCGTATTTTTTCAGTTGCAAGTGAGGCTGCAACAGGGTATTTTTCCAGTTGAAACCGAGGCTATAACTGATTATTTTTCGATTGTAAGTGAGAGTTGTAATTAAATTGTACTTTTTTAGTTGGAAGTGGTTTTCGGGAATTGCTAATTTTCAGCTAGCCAAGAATTTAGGCATAGTCAACTCATCCACCGTCGATAATCCCCATCAGGCTTGGTGTTTGTTGTCGGGGATGTAGTGGTCGGCTCGTTATTTTCCAATTTGACCTGCATGTGTATGTTGTTGGCAACTACTTTAGTTCTGGTGGATCGGTAATGGACTTTCGTATAATTTTTGTTTTTGCTGGGCGCTAGCTTTTATTCATAATGATGCTTTTGCATTTTATTTGTCATTAACGCGGTCACAAGAAATTTGTTAGGTGGTCCTTTTTCAGTTACAAGTGGGTTTGAATTTTTTTATTTTGTAAGTAGAGGTTGCAACTGAGTTATTTTATCAGTTATAAGTGGGGTTGAAACTGAGTTATTTTTTGTTTCAATTAAAGTTGCAACTGTGTTATTTTATCAGTTGCAAATGGTAATATAACTGAGTTATTTTTTTTCAGTTACAAGTGAGATTGCAACTGAGTTATTTTTATAGTTACAAGTGAGGTTGTAACTCAGTTGTCTTTTCAGTTACATGTGAGGTTGCAACTGAGTTGTTTATCAATTGCAAGTGAGATTGCAACGAAGTTATTATCTCTGTTTCTAAATATACGATGTTTTGATTGGCTTTATTTGAGTCTAAAAAATATTATATATTTGCAAAGGAAGTAGAAGTTCAAGTGAGTTTTGATTTAACGTTGACGCACCATCCTCTCTTGGCCACGTCAGGGAAAAAATCCATAGCGAGATGCTGGAGCAAATAAAGTGTGCGATGCCTGGCAACCACACATGCAGGCCAGCAGCGCAGCAGGCCATGGGGCCGGCCACTCACACAGGGCAACATCGCAACAGCGGCACTCAGCGTAGCAGTGTGGAACGGCGTGGGTTGACTTACTACGCAGGCTGATGTCACTTGACTGTGACTTACATTAAGTCTCAGTCAACTGCGTTTTAGAGCAAGCAGACCACCACCACCCGCCGCCGGAGGTCGCTCCCGAACCTCAACGACGAGATCCCAAACAGCATGACGCTAGACGGCACTAGGGATAAAAAGGTCCTCCCACCCGCTCCCCCTCGAGTGACCGTTGACTGGTAGAGACCAGGCCGAACCCGGTCCTTCACCGACGGCTTTGTCGGCTAGAGATGTTGAAGGGGAGACGCTGGACTAGTTCCTAGGTGTAGTTTTAGAGTTTCCGGATGTTTGCGTTAGTTTGGAGTAGGGCACTAGGTCCTTTTGGCGGGATCTGGTTCATCTCGAGCCGTTGGCTTCTGGGCATTGTGCTCCGGCGGCGGTGAGCTTCTCCAGCCCATGGATCTCCGCAAGTAAGGCTCCTTTTGGCTACTCTGCTACTATTTCCCCTCTTGTTCGGCCGTGGTGGCGAGAGAGAGAGAGAGAGAGAGAGAGAGAGAGAGAGAGAGAGAGAGAGAGAGAGAGAGAGAGAGAGAGAGAGAGAGAGAGAGAGAGAGAAAAGCAGGGTTGGAGTTGCTAGCAGATCTTCTGGGTGTTCTAGGGTTTCTTTCGTCCCTAGCACACCGATGCGGTGCCGAGCCGTCCCAAGGTGAGATCGCGTATCAATAAGCGCTGCAGCTTCTCTTGTGGTGGCCTCGCTCCTCCTCTTGGCCGGCCTCGGTAGCGAGGGAGATGAGGGCGGTGTCTACGCTACCGTGACTTAGTGGAGGCGGTGTCGAGAGTCATCGAAACCTGCGACTCCTCCAGCACACCACAAGCGATGCCAAGGTTTGGACGCCTCTATCTTTGGCCACAAGTGGCTCTGTCCCCGGCGAAGGCGCCTTGAGGCCATTCTTTATCGGCGGCAAACATGGCCTTGATCACGTTTGTGCTAATTCTCATAGGGTGGTAGCTGAAAAAGAAAAGGGTTATGTTGTAATTTCTCTCTTCTTTAGGGCCGTTCTCGTAAATGTACACCCATGACTGATATATAATACTCCCTCCGTCCCAGAATAGATGTCGAAAATTTGGCAAAATTTAGATGTATCTAGACGCTATTTAGTATATATAGATTCATCCAACTTTAAACAAACTCGCGACATCTATTTTGCGACGGAGGGAGTGTAATACAAATTCCATGCATCTCCTTCCTCCTTGGGGACATTAATCCGTTCAAAAAAAAAGAGAGAGAAAAAGGTTGGGCAAGGAAACGAGAACGCAGCTGTGTGCCTGCAGCGGCGCTACGAGTTTTTGAATCGGCCGGGATTGAACGAGGAAGAGTCGAAGAGACGCACGAGCGGTTCCGTTTCTGGCATTCCGCCCGGCTCTGCGCTCGATGATGAAGCGAGGACGGACGTTCTCCCTCCACCGTGGTTCGAACCGGCGGAGAGGAGAGCCACGTGGGGATGCGGTGGCGGACATCCTACTGTACCACTGCACAGTTGCAGAGGCAGACAGATATCTTGGCTACGTACGTATCTTGGCTTCTCCTCGTCGGGAATGGCAAAACTTTCGAGGCGTGGTGCGCGTGCCCAATCAAGGTGTGAGCAATACTCAACCTGGAACAGTGTACTGCTACTCCGTGGTGTGGTAAATTACGTACGATGCTCAGAGAAATGTTACTGCTTCCGCACTCTGCTGTGACTCCTTTGTTAGCGTGACCACGCATCTCTGCCTGCCCGCCCGCCCGGCCGGGCTTCTTTCCAGTCCAGTCAGTCCGGCCACCCCTCGACGCCGGCAACGGAGCGGGCATCAGCACGAGACAAGTTGGTAAGCAGCGCGTCGCTATATCTATCGAGATTGTTTTACGGGCCACTTCGACAGGGTGATCAGATCTCAGATCCACCATTGGCATCGCTAGCTGCGGCTATCTTATTCTAAGAAGCCTGTGCCCGAGCTGGGCCATTGATTTCTTAATGACGATGGTAATGCCGCATGCTCATCTTATATCTATACTGCCAGCGTATAGTTTCCTTGGCAGCTTCCTGCTGCCCTTGCGCATGAACATGTCGATCGTGCCACTCCGGCTGCAGCTTGTCCAACTGCAGCCTCGCTGCCCATCAAGTGCTACCACCTAGAGGCGTTTTAGGCTTTTAGCTGAGAACTCACAGTCCACTCGCGTCACTAAGACTATTTCTAGCAAATACCGCATCCCACACGAGACTACAAAATAACCGTCGTTTTGCATATCTCCGTTTTTTCGCGACAGATATCCGAAGAAAACTCATTTTGCCACTTGTCAAGAAGCAGCCCGCAAAGACATTAAAAGAGCCTTTGGGGTACTATAAGCTAGGTTTGCAATTATTTGAGGTCTTGCTTGTTTCTAGAAAAATAAATGTCTCAACAACATCGTGACTACATGTGTAATTCTTGTAATTCTTCACAAGGTGATCGTTGAGGACGAGAAAGACAAGAGGTTTCCCTTTTGAGTATAGCAATTGGTTGCCGGGTCAATCCTTAAAAACAAACAAGATCGAAGCATCAACCTACCAGCAGATTAAAAACAAAAATCAAAACAAAAATCAGTATGTCCAGCTCCGTGAAGATCTTTATTGCCCAGGTCCTTGCATGGGAGATAGCTCCCTCGTCATTTAATTGATTTAATTTGTATCCACTTTTTAATTGTACCAAGATAGCTCCCTCGTCATTTAATGATTTAATTTGTATCCATTTGTAATTGTACCATTCTTTCATTTTGGGACCATTTATTTGTATTTAATGATTTAATTTGTATCCATTTGTACCATTCTTTCATTTTGGGACCATTTATTTGTATTTTTCAATTATTTAGTTTTAAACTATAGTTGTAACATATGGATTATTGTTGATTTGTGTTCGTGGAACATTGATTAATTTGAATAATAATAGATGTTGTTTTGATATGGAAACATGCATATGCGAGATCTGTTCCCGTATCTGCTAGAGATGCTCTAAAAGCAGATCATTCGGGCGCTCTAAAAGCAGATCATTCGGGCCTACCAGGGAGCCGGAACCGAACCACTTCCAATTCAACAGGAAAATTAAGAGTTAACCAAGCGCACACTCTTATTATCAACAATGTGAGATGTAGAACATTGCTAACTGCAACTTCTGGATCATAGTCAGTGACAGCATCGAGCATCGTTGGTGCAGCAGAGCGTTGCAGGATGCGCTCTCCAGCACAAAGGAAACGAAGTACGGTACAATACACAGGTAAAAGACCCAGCAATCGACAATAGGGTAACTGTAGGAGCCAAGGACCTTCTATTCTTCAAACAATAATGTGAACATATGATCCTGAACCGACCACCAACCACCAGACGAACGATTTTACATCATTTGCACGGTTCTATTTTGAACACGCATTTCTATATGCGCGTCTGGTTTGTATTATCAGAAAATATCTGTTTTATGTTGACGCTGCAAGTCTTTACTCAGCCATCACGGATCAAATTCGTTGGCTCGCTCAGAACATAATTAGGCAGTTCGTACTTGGCACCTGCATCACATTTTACAGAGTTACTTTCTATTCTAGAAGTAAAAATAGGTGCCAGAATAGTTCAACTTTTGAAGAGGAAACAGCAGCTCTGAACGAAGATAGGCGCACCTCTCTCATCGTAACAAACTGTAAGGTCGGGATTCGAAACAATGATCCCAGCACTGTCCACTATGGTCTGAGCAAGAGTTAAATCAGCTTCCGTGGCAGCAGCCCTAAGTGCATCCCAAATCTCTGTAGACACAGGCAGCAACTTATCACCAAGTCCAGACTGCTAGAACTAGCTTGACACAGCTAAATAAAGGTGTTCCAAGTTCAGAGCATGCAAACCATTGGACAGTACAACCTGTAATATTCTGCAATATTCTCAACTGCTCGTTACAAAAACCAAACTGAGCAAAGATTATCTAGATGGGCAAAATGAGAAACCAAATCTGATTCCTGCCGACACTAGGAATGTACTTACATTTTATTTGGTCATTTTGTTCCATTTGATATGACTTGAATATAATGAACTGCTCACTAGGACCGATGAGCCCAGGGGTCACTATCAACTCTTAAGAATGAAATTTTTATTATATCTAGTTAACAGGCATTTAAATTTTCTCTTTGAAGAATTTTACTTCGAGAGATCCAATATAATTATTAAGAAAACGACAACTGAAATAGTCAAAAAATTGTAAGAATTGCAATCTGAAATAAATAACTAAAGAATCATAATTTTCATCTAGTAAAACCCATCTACTGCCAACTAACTATATGTCCCAAGACCAAAGATATATCTGTACCAATTCAGATAACGACAGGAGTATCAAATAAACCAGAGAGAAATTTTACCCTAACCTGAGACCACGCACAAGCACAATACTACAAATGCACCAAGCCAGGTGGGAGCAATTCTTATCCCTCCTCACCTTAAGAACAGAATATTAACTACTGGCCAGGTTTGTATAAACAGTTAAATACCTTTCTGTCCACCATAGTGCGGAGCTGTGTCCCAGAATTCGTCACGCATCTGTTTGAGTTGAGCTGGCATTATTGGTTGAGTATGCTTCCAAGGCTTTGGCTTCCTTAGTTTCTTGCTGCTCTCTGTATTAATGAGAAAATGTTAAGAAATCATTATTGAAGAAATGCAAAGAAACCACATGCAAAGGAAATTTTCCCCGAAAACTTCATGTTAAGGAAATTTGAAATATCATGCAAAGAATATCAGCATGCATGCAACGATATAATTTGTCCAACAAACTAGCAGGAACCTAGTCCAATGATTGCTGGTAATAGCAGGATGCCCTTATGATATCAACACGCAACAATAGTACCTACTTGTTGTTGTTACAGCACAACTTTATACATAATTCCACAAACAATTTTGTTTACAGATATCTTAACAGTTTTCTGAATCCACAAACAATTTTGTTTACAGATATCTTAAAAAATTTCTGAACGGAACAAGCAAAAATTCATCTTCAGTTAGTTGGCCAGTATTTAGAGGAGTAATACCAGCTGGCCAAACTCTCTACAGAAGTGGAATCAATGCTAGAAGTAGGAGGGCGCACTACATCAGTGAACACTGAACTGACAAATACTTAAGGGGAAAAAGACAGTCACTTAAAATAGTAAGTAAACCAACCATTGGCACAAATGAGTGCTGTCTTTCCCAAATGCTCCACCTAATAAAGTACCAGGAACTAGATATAAAGTACTACCTGGAACTAGATACGGTTTCAGCGATTGATGGAGTTTATTTTTTTTGCCTAATCAGAACAAACGCTATTCTATCACAGAATAATAAGCCGTCACGTTTGCTTTTGCAATATATCTGCAAACCAGTACCCTTTTTTTACTCTTTGGCAAAAAAAAAAAATCGATTCATTCGCGTTGTGGAATAGTGTTAACTATTTTATTTTCCCACTAACGAAATCCACCTCCACGAATTTCCACTGCTACTCCCTCCACTGTAAGCGCTGCAATTCAGCCCAGTAGTAAATCTAGTTAGTACAAACCACATCACTGTATGTAATCATCAGGCAATCACCAAACTTCGTCCCCGTTAACAATTCTGCCACTTTGTCGGAAGATTAATAATCAAATCCGCGCTCTGAATTTGGTAGCTTCAACTGTCCATTCATGTTCAGACAACAATTTACCGATTTAAACGAGTAAACGCCGAAGAGCGCATCGATCAACAAAACGAGTTAATCCTACTTCTATCCCTAGAAGACGCAGTTCCTGGATGCAATTCAACTAGGATCTTAGTCTACCCAGGCAACAAGAACAAATAATTAAACAACGGAAACGATGCAAGAGAAAATAGCACCAAAGAAGAAAAATCAGAATACCATCAACTTTGGGTGTGGATCCAGCGCAGCCCATGGCGGCGGCCGCCGGTCAAACGTTCATGCGGCGATCCCGGCGCGGGAGCTCCACGAAGCGGAGCCGGATCTCGCGGCGGGAGAGGCGGCGGGGCCTGGGAAAGGAGAGCGCGGTGGATTGGAGCAGAAGCGATCAGCGGCACCGGCATGTGAGTGGCAGAGTGAGGAGCCGGGGAGAGAAAAGAAATAGCAGAGGGAGGGTGACGTCGACGCGCGGGCGAGGTGTCTCGCCACGTACAGCCCACGTGGCAGTCGGACAACAACCTCTTGCTCACTGCGACCTGGACCCCGCGCGTGGCCAGACACGTCTCCCTCCCCTGCCACCTGGCTCTCTAGGCCCACGGCCAGTCGGCCACTGCCACCCGGGTCCCACCGCCCGGACAGGGATCACGCCGGTCCGCACCTTCCCGTCCTTTCCATTGCTGGCCTCTTGCCACACCTCGCCTCCCCTCCGCCATTCCCCTCCGCATCTGGAGCTCCGAATAAACCCCGAGCCCTAGCCGCTGCCGCCGCCGCCGGCCGCCGGGCCGCCGCAGCCATGAACGCCTTCCGGTTCCTCGGGGACATGACCCACCTCTTCTCGGTCATCGTCCTCCTCCTCAAGATCTACGCCAACAAGTCCTGCTCAGGTAAACCAAATCCGCCCATACGCTAGGGTTCCTGCCCGTTTCTCTTCTTCTGTCTGGGGTGGATCCGCCGGCCGCTCACGGATCTGCGCGCGTGGCGCTTCGCAGGGGTGTCGAGGAAGACGCAGGAGCTGTACCTGGCGGTCTTCGTGGCGCGGTACCTGGACCTCTTCACCGACTACATCTCGCTCTACAACACGGTCATGAAGGTCGTCTTCATCAGCACCTCGGCCGCGATCGTCTGGTACATGCGGCGCCACCCGCAGGTGCGCCGGACCTACGACAAGGACCAGGATACCTTCCGCCACGTCTTCCTCGCCGCTGCGGCCTTCGTGCTCGCGCTCATCTTCAACGACCGCTTCACTCTCCGGGAGGTGATGTGGTCTGATCTCACCTGTGTCTTCGTGCTATAAGAAATTCGTGTTATTGTTTAGTAGTAGGGCTGTCCAGGCCCCATTTGTTAACGTGTACTGCTGAGCGATCGTCATTACAGAAATTGGTTTATAGTCCTGTGTGGCACTGTCATTTATTAGATTTTGCTGAGTATCTCCAGTGGGTTTACATTTCTAAACCCATTTTGCAGCTTGATCAACCAATCTTATGCAAATGGGAAGTAACTTTTTTATGCGGTGATGATCATATGTGACTTACATTCCTGCCAAATTCTAGAATAATAATATCAGTTAGTATTTCAGTCTATTTTACAGAGCATTCTGTGTTACACTAGAGAACTCGTAAGCTGAATGTGCCACAGTTCTAGATAAGTATATGCTAAATAAACCAAAGGTGAGGAATATCCATGTCTATGTGCTGCATTTGAAACTTTAAAAACTTTAGCGATTCCTTACACTGTCCACCACAACGTGTATTTAGTCGGCCATTCTTCTTGTTTGGGTAAAATTTAATTTAATCCATTCGTCTGTAAGTTCGTTTGTGTGGTATAACCTATCTTATTTTGTAAGGGACCGCTTTATTTTTGGAACTTCTCCATGTTGCTCTTGTTTTTGCTGGGATTTTAGGTACTTGGCGACTCATAGTAGTACATCACTGAAATATGATTTATCTGTTCTAATAATTCATTGCTGTGATGCCTGTACTTTTCCTAAAATATTATCACAATGCAGATATGCTGGGCGTTTTCCATTTACTTGGAGGCAGTGGCGATTCTTCCTCAGTTAGTTTTACTCCAGAGAAGCAGAAATGTGGATAACTTAACTGGACAATATGTTCTCTTTCTCGGGTATGAGTTCTACGCCAAATAGTCTGTTCACTTTGGCGTGCTTATCTCTGATGTCCCTGTTATATATGAAAATGAAATCATTTTTCATCTCATACTGAATATAACTTTGTATATTATTTTCATAAAAGATATTGGTTTATGTATGCATGGGTCGTCGTAGGTAGCAGAAATCTACGTAGTCAAAAACCATCCAGTGTTGGATATTTCATACAGCAAATTTAATTTGATAATATAGGTGTTTGATATTCATATAATGTGCAATCAAGTATATAATTATTCTACAAATGTAATGTTGGATGTTCGCACTTTGCTTAATTTGAGTTTGAGAGGAAACATAACTAACATGAGAAAAAAGAACCAGAGGGAGACATTTTACCCTGTCAATGCATGGATATCAGTCCTGAATTGAGATGTAAAATATATACGCCCTCCGTCTCAAAGTAGTTGTCTATTTGTCTAAATATGGATGTGTCTAGACATGTTTTATAACTAGATTTCTCCGTGTCTAGACAAATCTAAGACAACTAATTTGAGACGGAGGGAGTATTATATATGGATAGTTTGGTTTTGTTGGACCTGTACTTGGACAGGAGAAAGTTGAGCACCAGTAGTTTTGGCTCTTTCGGCTATTGATATTAATATGTGTAGTTCATCTTGTTCATATATTATTTTCAGGTTAAATTGGAGCAAAGCTGACATATGACTCCATACTTGTGCATTTGGGTTGACCTAGGCCAGTTCTGAATTAAAGTTCCCGTTTAATTTAGATGTAGGCCAGTTCCCATATGACTCCATACTTGTGCATTTGGTTGCATGTCGTGGATATATATTATATTTGTATCTAGATTTGAATTAGGCATGTGATTTTGTGCATAAATTTGAGTTCATAATCTCAAAATAAATTCTGGAATCCTAAGTATGTTACTCCCCCCGTCTCAAAATAGATGGCACAAATTTGTCTAAATTGAATGTATCTAGACACCATTTAGCATGTAGATACATCCAAATTTGGACAAATTCCCGGCATCTATTTTGAGACGGAGGGAGTACATGGGAGACCAGGAATAAACTTCTTCTGAAGATAAAAATTTATACCTGCATGTCTTGTTATTTTTGTCTGTTCCTGACCAAACAAATACTTGGTTGCAGGGCCTACCGTGCATTCTACATTCTAAACTGGATCTACCGTTACTTCACGGAGGGTCACCAAAGCCGATGGATCCGTGAGTTCCATGCTCTCCACAGTTTATATCGTGTTTCTTGCCCCCACATTTTTATCGCAAGCATTATTAGTTCCTAATGTCCTCTGTTTCTTTCAGCTTGGATTGCTGGTTTGGTCCAAACGGGTCTATATGCAGATTTCTTCTACTACTATTTCTTGAGGTAAACTGCATATTTGTGTTGCACAACAGTACGGCACGCACACCATATGCACACTTCCTCGGCAGCTGATGTGATTGCATTGATCATTGCAGTTGGAAGAACAACGTGAAGCTGGAGCTGCCCGCCTGAGCACGCTTGGCCATGTCGGAGAAGGTGGTGCACATTGCATGACTTGGAAGTGCCATCGAGAGTACCAGTTGATAATATCGGCATGTCAATGTGGTGACCAGTTGCTGTTTGTAGGGTTGAATCTGTTTAACCATGAGAAAAATACATGATGGTCTGTATTGGTTTCCTTGGCACTATCTGTTAAGTAACGTTTCAGAAGCTAACAGTTTGTGGCTGCGCAACAGTAGTAGACTTAGTTCCATTTTGTGAACCATTGGATGGATGGAGAATCGGCAAATCACTATTATTTGTTTTGCTCTGTTGTTTGCGCGCTCTGTTGTTACACCTTGTGCTGTAAACAAACAACGGTGATCTCCGACGGTCTTGCCACCTTATTATGTGAATCAATGCACTTTGAAGTACGTAGAATGTGTGTTCTTGGTTGTTGCCGTGCCAGATTTTTTTATATATTCTGTGCCTAGTGTGTTACCGTCAAACTGTAAGATACTACAACAGATGAAAACCCTTTTAGTTTTTCTGTTGGTTTAACAGATGGCGCAAGTTCCAAGCCTTGGATAGGATTTGGCTGGTGGTGCTAGGTGTTTCCTGGCCTGATGGCTATCCAAGATGACGAGAGTGAGATGGACGGGTATGTTGGACCGGACACTGGGTACATCATCAGTGTTGTCTAAAACTGGTCGATCAATCCCAGATTCAACAACAGCTCGTTGTTGGTGCCAGAAACTCCAATCTGGTTTTGAAAGAAAATGATGAATCGATGATGCATCTTGTTACGTGGATGCGCTAGCGTCTCTATCTCCTCCATGCCTTTTTCTTTTCTCCAGGCCTCCGAGCGAGTAAACTGCGGGGCAATTTCTGGACTGGTGAAAGAAGACACGAGCTCTAGTCGAGTTCTCCGCTGTCGTTGCTCTGAGCACCACTACGCTATCCTGAGCACCTTTCACTTGCCAATGAACACACTGCTGGCTCTGATCTAGAGTCGATGTCGATGTCGTTATGACACCATCTATGATGTCTCCAAGACTTTCAATGTCGTTATGACACCATATGTGATGTTGGCATGATACCGGCCATCGCCGCTTGCAGATGATTCCGAGTTAACTGCAGCGCGATTCCGAGTTCTCCGCTGGCGCTGACGCTGACGCTGCCGGTGTGTGTGTGTGTGTGTGTGTGTGTGTGTGTGTGTGACACCGAGCGATAAAAACCCACACGCAACTCTCGGCTTCCTGAACGACTCCTCGGCACACCAACCCAGCAGCACCCAAGTCCACACGCACCCCGAGGTCGCCGTCGCCGCCGCCGCCGCCGCGATGTGCACGCTGGAGCAGCGCGGCCGCGTCTTCGTGCTCACCCTCACGGGCGACGGCGAGCACCGCCTGGGCCACGCGCTCATCGCCTCGATCCGCTCCGCGCTCGCCTCCGTCGCCGCCACCGCGGCCCAGGCCAACAAAGCCGGCCCGGGGGCCGCCCTGGTCACCGTCGCCGAGGGCCGCTTCTTCTCCAACGGGCTGGACATCGGGTGGGCGGGCACCTCCCGCGCCAAGCTCGGGGAGCTCGTGGACGCGCTCCGACCCGTCGCCGCCGACCTCCTCGCCCTCCCCATGCCCACCGTCGCCGCCCTCACGGGCCACGCCTCCGCCGGCGGCTTCCTCCTCGCGCTCTGCCACGACTACCGCGTCATGCGCGCCGACCGGGGCGTGCTCTACATGAGCGAGGTCGACATCGGCCTGCCCCTCCCGCCCTACTTCATGGCCGTGCTCCGGGCCAAGATCTCCTCCGCCCAGGCGCTCCGCGACGTCGTCCTCCGCGGGAGGCGGCTCAGGGCGCCCGAGGCCAAGGAGTTGGGCGTCGTCGACGTCGTCTGCCCCGGCGCCCCCGAGACCGCCGCCGAGGCCCTCAGGCTCGCGGAGGAGCTGGCGGCAAGGAAGTGGGACGGCGCCGTCTACGCATCCATCAGGATCTCCATGTTTCCGGACGCCTGCAGGTCCGTCGGGATCGTTGAAGAGAGCGACGAAGAGAAGGCCAGGAACTTCGCTTCCAAACTATGATGAAGGGATCAGAGGTCAGTCTCTCTCTCTCTCTCTATCTCTCTCTCTGAAGCTCTGCATCCCCAGTCTCTGTCGTCTTCGCCTAGCTGTTTGCTCAACTTACTGAATCAACAAGGGGAATCCAGTAAGTTTGAGCTGCAATTGTAGCACTTGAGACCAGCTTTAACCTGATTGAGATCATCATTAGTCCACCTTAGGTAGTGTTCATAACCTGTCTGATAGTATGAATGAACCAAGAGTATGTTCCACAAACTGGGACTAACATGTCAACAAAGGAAACATACAGGATACAGCTAGAGGGTTCATTCCGATTGTCCTTTGGCTACTGTTTAATATAATTTCAAGTTAGAGATGAAGGCGGCACTACATATGTCCTTTTCCATCTGTGAGCAAGGCGTTAGTAATAACACAACTATTACTCTGTACTATACTGATACTATGTACAGCCTTGTGAACTTTGCGATTGCAGTGCTCGAAGATTTGTTTGTCAAGTTCAGGGCTTTGGTTCACTATGTTGTCCTCTTCAGTTGTTTGTTCGTTGTAGACAAATCATGTTTTTGGCTGTTCCAGGGTTCCTTGTTATCTAGGGGTATTAGAAATTTTCCATGTGCAGTTGATCATTGCTTTTACTTTGGGTTTGTCTAGACAGCATTCCTGAATAATTATGAAAACTACGACGGCAGAACGTCTAAGTAATTTATCAAGATTGTGCAACTGAGTTTTATACATATATGTTTGTCTATGATAACCAAAATGCGAAAGCATAGTTATGACCCTATGACTCCATGCCTATCATTAATTAATGAGGAAACATCTGATCTCGTGACATTGGGGTGTTTGGCCACCAGACCCTCACAAAAATGGCCCATTATTCTATTTGGTATTTTTTTTTACGTGTGGCTTACATCACTAAATAGATGAGTGGATATATAATTCTAAATAAGATAAGATGTCGTTGTCCTCTTTATTCACAAATCATGTTGGAACAAAAGGGCTCGTTCCTGCTCCAAGTTGCTATCAGATGTACATGGGAATAGGGTGGAACAGAGAACAAATTTCAAGAAGAGAAAAACTGCTTCAGGACAAGATTTCACATTCTCTTCTTTTTCTTTTTGCGAAATTCCACCGATCTATTAATAATCATCAATATTAGTACAAAAAATCCTAAAAGTAATAAAAATTACAAATAGATCAATAGACCACCTAGCAACGACTACAAACACTAGCACGAGCCGAAGGCGCGCCGCCGTCCTCGCCCCTCCATTCTTTGGCCGGAGCGAAACTCCCAGTTTGCAGTCCAAGAAACCCGTAGTTTGCAGTTTCATGGACCAGTTTAGGTAGAATTGTTTTCCCAATGTCTCTCATACCGAACTTGGGTATGTGGAACTTGGGTGAAGGGATGCAAAATTCTACACATTGAAAGTAAAAATAATACGGGACTTCATTTGCTAGCTTCACTTCGTGGACCACACAATACTTGGTTTGCTAGCTTCACTTCATGGGCCACTCATTGTGTGGTATCCTTCAGAGGTATATGTAGGGATAGAAGGTAGCTTGACTCAATGCATGAAATTTTTCTAGAGGAGATATTCATCTTAATTGTCTTGATACGGTAAGGAAAATACCTTCGGTGGATAGATAGATTGGTAGATACCACAAAGAGCGCTTGGAAAATATGAAATGTTACAATATTCTTTGTGCAGCTTTCCATTCCCGTTTTCTGATGTCTCTGCCAAGGTGGTTGCTAAATAATAACTGAATAAAGGACATTCTTATTATAGGGAACAATTTAGGAGAAAGCACTACACGTTTGGTTTCTGCTGGTTTGGCGTATTAACTGTGCTATTGGACTGAAGCCAACCATGAGTACAAAATTCCTAAATTTGGATGACAGGGTACAAGTCCACTTAGCAGCTGTAGCACTTGGCTAGCTCTGATTTGAGGACAGTACTAGTCAAGCTTAGCTGATCTGATAATCTATCTGATTCAGATGAACTGAAACTATATACGATAAACTGGGTCTAGTAGTTCAACATAGTACACAGCTAGATGGTTCATTGTAAGTGTGCTTAGGCAGTTTTTTCGATACTTCCAGTTAGAGATGAATTCGTGGCACTACATATGACCTTCTCCATCTATGAGAAAATATTTAGTAACCAAACTATTAATTTCTGCTATACTAATATACTGTACAGCCTTGTGAACTTTACGATTCGAGTACACCTCCATTAGTACATGTGGGAGTACCATTTAAACCCGGCCCTCAATGTAAAATTGCAGTTTAGTCTTCTTCTCTCGGCCTAATTTGATTGCCGATCAAATCGTGTGTCGTTCTCACCGTCTTACAACAAAACTGCATGGCGTTGCTCGTGGCTACCAGCAGGCCGACACTGCCGCCCCAATCGAGAGGTCACGCCATCCAATCGAGAACGACAATCAGGCATTCTGTCCTTGGCTGCACCATGGCTTGTCTCCCCTTCTCGTCATCGCTGCACGGTAGTTTGAAAGAGGAGGACATACATAGTTTGAAAGAAAACGTGGTTCAAGTTCAGATTGTAGGGACTGTTTTGAAACAAGAGAGAAACTCACGAGACCATCACACCTACAGTAGCACCCTGCATCTCGGTGACCAATTAAAATGTTCGTCATTTGTTTTCTAGACCAAATACAGTACACCTTCCATTGTAGTGTTAATAAAAACCATAAAATGGCTTGAGGTGGAAAGGAAATAAGCTTGCAAAGACCACAATCAAGAACAAGGAAATAACTAGAAAGATGCACACAACTTGAAAACGATGGACACTTTCATCAACAGAAGCGACTGTAAGCCCCATCACACTGTAGAAAAGATCGCCTAAGCGCCTAGATATGATTTTGCGATTGAACCAAAATGGCGATAAATATTGAGCATGACCGCCACCTCAAGACGACATCACACCGAGAGAAACACAGCGCCTTGAACAAACCAACCACCAAAGACTGAAGGCCCCGAGATGGTTGCTCCATGGAGGGAAAACCACTACAATGTCGCCACACTACTTGGCAAACTGGACCAAGAGTTTTCACCCAGAAGGTGTTGTTAGTGCTTAAGCTAAATGAAAACGAAAGATGCAGAGTTCCATGCAAGGTTCTGCCAATGAAAGCTTCAGTATAAGGAATTCATAATAGTCTCATCACCGTCACATCACCAGGAAACAAGCTAGAATGCCATTGTTTACGACCCTAGATATTATGAATAAATAATCTCATCACCGTCATAACATCAGGAAAGAATATACCATAATTCCCCAAATCTCTTCTGATTTAAAGTTCGGAACTACTCTGCGTACGAAATCTGTCCGACTAGCTATCCAATGGTCTGCTTTTGTTCTGTTACACTCTGCGTACGAAATCGTACAGGGGGTGTCGTATGGAAATCGTACATGGGGTGTGGAATGTGTAGCAGTTCTCTTTAAAGTTTTCATACAATCTTCATTCATGCTTCTGAACGATCCTGCCTTTTTTCTGCAGGGTTTCTATGGAGCCAGGAATCTCTCTTCCGTACTCTGCATGTGTACATTGATCACCCACTGATGCTCTGCATGAAGCAGAGTATATACTTATGCAGACCTTGTAATTTTCTTGCTTTGGAAATGTGAAATAAAAGCATGTTTGTGTGTGACTGTTGGACTGATTATCTTTATGTCACTGCGATGAGAAAATCACTTACAAAATTGCCATATGATGTGTCTGAATGATCATTTTCTTCTTAAGATTTTGTGTATTGAAACCATAAGGGAAGGATGACGTGGATAGCTTAAGGGACCTACCTCATCAAAACTGAAATGTTGCAATCTCATAATAGATCAACAAGCTCAGATTTGCCACTTGGTTGAATTATTTTTCCAATGTCTCTCATCCCAAAGGTGTTCTAACATTCTTAAATTTCTCTTTCACCGACATTTGTGGAACTTGGTTGAAAGGGATACAAAATCCTACACAAGGCAAGAACGTAATATAAGGCTTCACATGCTGGTTTCACTTTATGGCCTACTCATTGTGTGGTATCCTTCGGAGGTATATGTAGCAAGAGAAAATGCACACTTTGTATGACAAGTAGGTGTTGCTTCACTCAATGCATGTATTTTTTCTAGATTAGATATTCATCTTAATTGTCCGGATATGGTGAGTAAAGAGAAGATTCGGTTGATAGATAGATTGAAAGATCAAAAACGGAGGGTGATGTGAAATGTTAGAGTATCTCTTAGAAGCTTCGCATACATGGTCTTTGATGTCTCTACGAAGGTGTTCGCTGAATTACTGAATAATGAACATTGCTATTCTACTCTACAATTTAGGAGAAAGAATTACTGGTTTGGTTTATGCTGATTTCGAGACAAACTTCAATCTGATTGAGGTCATCATTAGTCAAGCTTAGCTAATGTTGATAATCTGTCTGATTTGACTGAACCAACAGTACATTCGAAAAACTGGTCTAGCATGTAAACACATCATACAGCTAGAGAGTTCATTCTAGGTGTCCTTTCACTCTAAACTTTTATGATTTCAAGTTAGAGATGGAGGCGGCACTACATTTGTCCTTTTCCATCTGTGAGCAAGGCGTTAGTAGTAACACAACTATTACTTTGTACTATACTGATACTATGTACAGCCTTGTGAACTTTGGGATCACTGCTAAAAAATAGCAGATCTGTAGCGTGCCCTTTTTGACGTTAGTAGCGCGTCCGCCGCACACTACAGGTAACGCGTCTTATCTACAAGTAGTTGAAGATACTAGCACGCTACAAGTAGTAGGGATATTAGACGCGTGCCCCAAAGCATGCACGCTCCTATTAACTATTTTGAGCATTAAAAAAATATGGTTCATCCATTTATCCAATATGTGCACCTGTATATAGTTCATCCAATAATTCAAAATACACATTTTTGCGAATATAGAAATATAGTTCACATGCTCTAGCAGCCGTAGCCAAAGTGGCAACTCCTGGCCAGATCTATTGCCTCCGCAGCCCCGTGCCAATGTCGCCCTCGCCGCAATGCCATGTCGATGACATCGCTGCAGGAACCCCGTGTCCATGGCGTTGCCTCCACGGCCCGGTGGCCATGTTGTTGCCGCCACAGCCCCATGTCGATGTCGTCCTGGCCGCAACCGCATGGCAATGACGTCGCCGACACAACCTCGTGTCCATTTCTTCACCGCCGCAGCACAATATCCATGTTGATGAAGAGGTCGTCCTCCGCTACAATCTCTCTAAACAACCGAGACAAAAAGAAAGAAAAGGGAATGTTTTACCTTGTTGGAATATCACCAAACACCTATCAGGCTTCAATCACAGCAGAGGTCGGGGCTGCGCTAACCCACCGTGGTTGATGAAGAGGTCGGGAATGAGGGCGCCAGCCTAGTGGAACTGGAGGTCAGGATGCAGAGGTGGGATAATTGGGACAAGTCAGATTCCACTTTTAGACATCTAAACTAACTCTAAACTAAGTGGGATAAGCAGGATAAGTGAAATTTGTTAAATCCTACTTGTCCCATTTCTTCCACTTAGTTTAGAGTTAGTCTAAGGGTCTAAAACTAGAATTCTACTTGTCCCGTTTGTCCCACTTCTGCATCCCAGTCTCGAGGAGAGCTGCTTGTTGCACATGGCTGCTTAGACTTGCCATCGAGTTGCTCGCGTCGGCGTCGAGGACGAGTGCATGGACGTGTAGCAAGACGGTACGGCATCGACCTGGGGTGCTGGCGGCAGCCGGGACAGAGGTAAGGTCGCCGGTCTCCGGCGACGGAGCTGCAGGGACACGCGGAATAGGGTGGCAGCCGGCTGGCGCAAGGAGGCGGGGGCTGGCGAGCGCTCGCGTCTAGAAACAGGGGATCGTGGGGGATAAGATAACACAGAGGGGGCCGTGTTCGTGCGTGTAGTGTGCGTTCTTGGTGTGTGGCGTGAGTGTGTGTTGCCTTGGGCTTGGGCCGGCTCATCGCACGGATCGACCCAAACTGGTCCGTAGCATGTCTTACCGGCCGAACGCTACGCCCAAGGACTTATCTGTAGTGTGGTGTTACTGGGAACGCTACAAGCAAGTGTCGCATAGCCACGTACGTGGATCCTAGGTAGTCGCAGCGTGTCTATTTTTTTCCGCACGCTACATGTAGCACGTATCAGTGGTGTGCCCCTTTTAGGAACGACTACTGATAATACCAGTAGCGTGTCCAAATTAAGGCCCGCTACAGATAAGGTTGCGCTTATAGCCTATTTTCTAGTAGTGGATTGCAGTGCTCCAAGATTTGTTTGTCAAGTTCAGGGCTTTGGTTCACTATGTTGTCCTCTTTAGTTGTTTGTTCGTTGAAGACAATTCATGTTTTTGGCTGTTCAAGGGTTCCTTGTAATCTAGGGGTATTAGAAATTTTCCATGTGCAGTTGATCATTGCTTTTACTTTGAGTTTATCTAGACAACATTCCTGAATAATTATAAAAACTACGACAACAGAATGTCACGTAATTTATTAAGATTGTGCAACTAAGATTCATTCTTCTTTCCAATTGTTGCACATATATGTTTGTCTATCATAACCTAAATGAGTAAGCATAGTTATGACCCTATGACTCCATGCATGTCATTAATTAATGAGGAAACATCTGATCTCATGAAAGCGGGGTGTTTGGCCACCAGACCCTCACAGAAATGGCCCAGTATTCTATTTGGTATTTTTCTTTTGACATGTGGCTTACATCACTAAATATATGAGTTGATATATAGTTCTAAATAAGACAGGAGGACAATCCAAGTTGATATCAGATGTTCGTCTACAACCATGCTATGTGACATTAAGCAAACAATTAAAACTTCCATCTCTGCTGATTTATGATTACATAGTACAATTTTTCATCAAGCTTCTGAACCAACCTACTTTTTTCTACAGGGTTTCTATGGACCGGGAATTCTCTTTCTATTCTACGCGTGTACATTGATCATCCACTGATGCTCTGTATGAAGCACACAGTATATACTTCTGCTTCTGCAGACCTTGTACTTCTCTTACTCTAGAAGCGTGAAATAATAATATGCTCGTCTATGAACTGTGGCTTATCTTGCCGTTGCTACAAGAAGACATTCATTTGCAAAATTGCAGTATGATGGGCCTAAATGCAGATGTTGCTCTTAAGGTATTGCATATTGAAATGTTGCAATCTCACAGCAGATAGACAAGCACACATTTCCATTGAAAATATTAACAAGTGCATGTTGGAAATATGCCCTAGAGACAAATAGTTATAAGGACTAGTATCGTATTTCATATAGTTTATGATTAAGTTTTATATCATGCTATAACTGTATTGAGTGGAAACATCAATACACGTGTGATATACAAATAACCAGGGGTTCCCAGTGAAACTCTAGTCACTAGTTCATTGGTCAACAGATGATCAAGTTTCCTGATCATGTGGCATTTATGCTAGTTGGAAATGGAGTCAACTCATTCCGAGAATGAGATGATGAACCAATACCCAACCTAAACATCATGACCCGATCATGTCACGAAGTTCAAGTTAGGATGATTAGAAATGGATCCTCGTAGACTATTCCTTAGACCGTGAGGCTATATCAATCACTGTCTTCCGAGAGTGCTTAGATAGCATCAAGCGCCACTTGGTAATACAGTGGTTATAAAGGTGTGTTTAGGTACTCGGAGGAAACCGTAGAGGCAATATATGTCAAGAGCGGGATTTGTCCGTCCATGTGACGAGAAGATACTCAAGGGCCCACTCGGAGAAGTTATATCCAATAGCTGCGCAGCGCGTGATTTGATCATAGGGATATCACTTGTCGGAACGAGTCAAGTAGCATTGTTTGGTAACGAGATTGAACATGACATGGTGATGTCATTGATCAGATCTCGGGCAATGCAAGTATCGAGAGATAAAGGGAATAAGACACGACTGTCCCGGTTCAAAAGACAAAAGATCTTCGTGGAACACACACGGGTCACATGGCCATCCAGGTCCCTCTGTCGATCATTGGTGCGGGAGTGTCCCGACCATGTATGGAGTGTTCCCGAACCATGGGGTATCACGCTTAAGGGCTTGATGATGCTTAGAGAGTGTTTATAGGATCGGTAGAATCGCCGAAGAATAGTAGAGAGAAAACCGGAAGGGTTTCGGTAAGTCCGGAGGATGTCCGGAGTGGAGGTGGAAGTGTTCCATAACCATAGAGGTTGAATAATATGTGAATGAATGTTAAATATTGATTTAATCATTTATTCATAATTATTTAATAAAGAGAAAATCAATTTAAAAGGTTAAAAGGCTTAATAGGCCAATTCCGGGAGGGGAGAGGGCCCATTAGGAAAAGGAGAGAGGGAGAAGGGGCAAGGGGGTGGCCGGCTGGGCCAAGCCCCCCCGCACGGGGCCTACTAGGGCTGGCCGGCGGCCTCCCCTCCCCCTTCTCTCCTTTAGTCCCACCCCGGGACTTTGAGGGAGGTAGTACCTCCTTTTCCCCTATATATAGTGGGGGTATTTAGCCAGATAAATACACACAATAATCAATAAAGGTCTTCTCACTTTTGGTAGGACCTCCAATTGATATTCTCTCTCTCTATCTCTCTCTCTCTCGTGACCGTGGTCCTAAGTTCGGACTACGCGAACGAGAGACATCTTCACCGCGGAGCGCCATCGCGCTGCGGGATTCGGATCTAGGAGCTCTACTTCTGTAACTGCTGCTAGATCGAGGAAGCAGGAGTCATTATCAGGCACCAGACGTGTGTAACTCCCCGCGAGGTGTCGCACTTGAGCCACTCAAGTCATTGGAGCCAAGGGAACGCGAGGACTTCATCACGACCTTGAGGTCAGCTTCGGCTCATCTACATCAACCACGCTCTTCTGAGCGTTGGCAACGCTTTTCGGTCTTCAAGGGTAAGTTCGCGAAAAAGCCCCTCCCGTTACTGTATTACTAATAGATAGGTCCTGGCAGCATCAGGGGTTCAGGGGCGTAGGGTAAAATTTTATTGTTTTTATACGCGGAACCCCTACAGTGGTATCAGAGCTAGATCTATGCGTAGTAATGCTAGTACGGGTAGAACACACGAGATGTAGCATGTGGGCGTTGATCTTTTAGTTGTTACCCTCCCACGTGTACTTGTGTATACCGCAACAATGCTTGATGAAGCGGCCTCCAATCGACTTTACGAGTTCATTCGTGAGACTGGTCCACGCTTGACATACGACTTGTACCGTATAAAGTGGCTTAGGGGGGGTGTCTGTCTCTCTCACATTAGTTGGTATGCCATTTGCAATGGAGGGCCCCGAAAGGGGTGTAGTAGAGACAACTACTTGATCAGCGTTGTGATGAAAGTTCGTAGGAAAGAACAGTTCTTTTGCGAAAGCCCATTCAGCCACGTAAAACATGCAAAGATAAAGTAGAGGCGTCTAACTTTTTTTTGCAGGGAGCGTTGCTTTGTGATATGGTTGTGGCAAAGGTAAAATGATTACCTTATGTTACGTAGTAGTAGATAGTGAGGGAGGTGATGGACTACCACGCCGGAAGGACACCGGTACCCTGGTGTCTACATCGCCGGAACCCTGGCGCCGGAATCCGGTGACGACGGATGGAGATCACAACGTGAAGGACCATATCACATTGCATTTACATTCAATGTTATTGTTTGTATATCTTATTGTGTGCTAGTATTATATACTCGACGGTAGCCTAATAAGATGATCCCTGTTAAAATTACCAACGATTGTGTTCCCCCTTAGTGTGCACCACCAAGAAAGTTCTTCGGTATGAGGCGATCCATGGTACAGGCATGGGTGTCAGACATATCTACGTTCACATACAGTGGGTGTAAGCCATATTGCACAACGAATACATTAAGGTTGAGTTGGCGAGCCTAGCACGCCATAGAAGCGTGGCCTCGGAACACGGATAGTCGAAAGATCAAGCACGAGTCGCATGAATGATGTGACCGATATTTAGCATCTGATGGCTCAGTGTTGATGTAGAGCTGGTTGGGAACCCAAGAGGAAGGTATGATGAGCACAACAGCAAGTTTCCCTCAGTTATGAAACCAAGGTTTAATCGAACCAGTAGGAGCAATGAAACACCCCAAAGGTGTTGCTAGCTGAGCCTTGGCAGGGCGCACTACCGGTGCTAGTAGCAACATGGAGACCTGCACAACACAACCATAGAACTCTGTCCCCAACTTGCGATGAGGTTGTCAATCTCACCGTGTTTTGCTAAAAACAAAGGATTCAACGTATCGAATGGAAGGAAGTAATAGTTTGCAGAAAGTAAACACAAAGCAGTAAACAGTTTGTAGATTGTATGTAAAAGAAAAGGACCGGGATCCATAGTTCACTAGAGGTGGCTCTCCTTAAGATAGATAACATGCTGGGTGAACAAATTACAGCGAGGCAATTGACAAACATCGAGAAAGCATACATGCATATACTAATCATCTTGACTCCTTTGAGACTTGATTGGGCATTACAACATTATACATAGACCGCCATCCAACTGCATCTATGACTAATAATCCACCTTCAGGTTATCATTCGAACCCCCTCCAGTATTAAGTTGCAAGCAACAGATTATTGCTTTACAAATTGCGTGTAATGTAAACAATACGATTGTTCTATGAACAAAGGATTGTTGTTTTATCCCTAGTAGCAACACCACATCTAGTACCTTAGAGATTTCTGTCACTTCCCTAGATTACCAGAGGCATGAACCCACTATTGAGCATAAATACTAACTCTTGGAGTTGCTAGCATCTACTTGGCCAAGATAGCTACTAACAACAGAAAGCATGCAAGATCACAAATAACAAAGACATGATAGAATCAATAATCAATCTGAAATAGCATCTCAATATCCATCGGATCCCCGCAAACACAACATGTAGAATTACAAATAGATGATCTTGATCATGAACGGAGCTCACAAGATCTAGGCATGAAAGCACAAAGGAGGAGAACCAGCCATCTAGCTACTACATGGATCCGTAGTCCAAGGATGAACTACTCACGCATCACATCGGAGGCTTGCATGGTGATGAAGAAGGCCTCTAGGGTGAATTCCCCTCTCTGGCAGGGTGCCGGGAAGATCTTCAGATCCCTCCCGATCTAGGGATGGAGATGACGGCGGCTACAGACTCTTTCGTGGATTTTTGATCGGGTCCTTAGGGTTTTCGTCCTGAGGGAATCTTATAGGCGGAAGGAGAGGCCGAGGGGGTGCTGGGGTCGGCCAGACCACCCCCTGTCGCGGGCCAGGCCTAGCCGCGCGTCCAGGTGGTGTGGCTGGCCCCTAGCCCTTCTCCGTCTCGTATTCTGGCATCTGATGACTTCCGGAAAAATAGGCACTTTGGCTTTTGTCCCATCCAATTTCGAGAATATTCATTTTCTGACTTTCCTAGAACCAAAAACAGCAGAAAACAGACAGTTGACACTGTGGCTCTTGTTAATAGGTTAGTCCAAGAAATCATATGAAAAGTACTCCAAAGTGTGGACAAAACACAAGAAAGTGGATAAAACCAAGCATGGAACATAAAAAATTATAGATACATTTGCAGTGTATCAACATCCCCAAGCTTAACTCCTGCTCGTCCTCGAGTAGGTAAGTGATAAAAAGAAAGAATAATTTTTGAGGTGACATGGACCATCATAAACTTGATCAAAGTATTTGTAAAACATTCAAAGCTGGGATCATAGTACTTCAATCATAACATGAAATACAAAGTTCTAGCAATAAGACAAAGAAACTATGATGCAACATGTGTTGGGTCCGCAGCATAGAAAACAAAAGTTTTCCTACGGTGTGAACTACATGCCAAGATCTATCTACTAGGTACAAAGCAAACGGGTGGACATACATCCATGGAGAACTTACCCTCGAAGACAACGAGTTTTGTTAACGAGTAGGAAATCGTGGTTGATGTAGTCGTACACTTGCCGATCTCAAGATCGTGAGGAAGTCTGAGCGCCGCAACTCAGCAGCGCATCCGCACTCGCACACACGTTCAAGCCACCGGACAACCTCCACCTCCTCGCTCCAGCGATCCAGCGGAAGCAGCAACTCCTTCCAGACAAAATGCCACCGGGAACATGTATCTCGCTAATCCGAGACCATGGGGGAATAATTCTAGAGGGGGGAGAGAGATCCTTCACAAGGAGGTGTGAGGATGAAGGAGGGAATGGGTGGCCTTTTGTAGGAGGAGGGGGTGCCCCCTCTCTCCATGGCCGGCGCATGGGGGGGGGGTGACCCCTCACCTCCCCCATTCATGTGGTGGTAACTCCTCCACATTAAAATGCCTCTTCACATTCCCTTTTAAAGTCTCCACTTTAAATGCATTAAGTTTCTCCAAATTTAATGCTCTCTCATTTAATAAAACTCTTTTATTAAATTTATTCAGAATTTTGTTAATTACTTTAATTAACAAACATTCACATATAGCCCCTTGCAATATTTCAATATCACATGCAGAACCACCTTCTGCAATTTCACCCGAAACAATTTCCGGTTTCTATTGAAACAATTCCTGCGCTTTGCAATTCTTTCGTCTGAAACATATGTGCTCCAAAATGGTGTCCGGTAACTCTTAAGTGTGCCACCCTACGGTTCGCGAATAATGAAGACATGATCGAGACCCTTCTCCGATCAATAATCAGCAGCGGGACCTGGAGATCCGTACTGACTCCTACACATTCAACGATGACTCCTGTGATCGTGAGAACCTTTAACGCTTGTAACTAAATCCCTTTGTCTCTCGATATAGTACATGTCCGATATTCGATCATTGGTATCTCGATACCTAGTTTGATCTCGTTACCGACATGCACTCTTTTCTCATTCCCGTGATATAACATTCTAGTGATCACATCACTTGCTTGCAACCTATCCTAATGTGATATCATCGAGAGGGCCCAGAGTATATCTATCCATCATCTGGATTGACAAATTCCACTCTTGATCCATGAGCCTCAACATAACACCTTCGTAGCACTGAACCCATCTTTATAGTCACCCTGTTATGGTGTGCCGTTTGATGTTATCAAGATACTCTTCCGGTGTTAGCAATTAACATGATCTCATGGTCTAAGGATAAAGATTACTTCGTATGATGTTATAGCAATATAAACATAATGACTTGATCGTAATGCTATACTTCGGATGAATGTTCATCACATCATTCCACCAATGGTGTGACCTTGTTATTAACAACATCCAATGTCCATGATCAGGAAACCTTGATCATCCTGTTAATCAACAAGCTAGTCTATAAGAGAGGCATGACTAGGAACCCTTTTTGTTTATTAAACACACATGTATTGATGTTTCCTATCAATACAATTATAGCATGCAAAATAAACATCTATCATATACAAGGAATACATAATAACAACTTTATTATTGCCTCTTAGGGCATATTTCCTTCAGTCTCCCACTTGCACTAGAGACAATAATCTAGTTCACATAGTGATAAATCTAACACCCATGGAGTTCTGGTGTTGATCATGTTTTGCCCTAGGGAGTAATTTAGTCAACGGATCTGCTACATTCAGGTCCGTGTGCACTTTACAAATCTTTATATCTCCATCCTTGACATGCTCGCGGATGGAGTGAAACCGGCGCTTAATATGCTTGGAATTCTTGTGAGACCTTGGTTCCTTTGCGTTGGCTATGGCTCCATTGTTGTCACAATAGATCACCATCGGGTCCAACGCACTGGGAACCACACCCAGTTCCGTTATGAACTCCTTCATCCAAACCGCTTCCTGCGCTGCTTCTGAAGCAGCAACATATTCCGTCTCCGTTGTTGATCCAGCCACCGCAGGTTGTTTGGAGCTCCTCCAACTAACTGCTGCCCCGTTCAAGAGAAATACGTATCCGGATTGAGACTTAGAGTCATCCGGATCAGTGTCAAAGCTAGCATCGACATAACACTTAGCGACTAGCTCTTCTTCACCTCCGTATACAAGAAACATATCCTTAGTTCTTCTCAAGTACTCAAGGATATTCTTGACCGCTATCCAGTGTTCCGAACCTAGATCAGATTGGTACCTACTAGTCAAACTAATAGCATGTGCCACATCTGGTCTTGTACATAGCATGGCATACATTATAGAGCCTATGGCTGAGGCATAGGGGATCTTATCCATCATCTCTCTTTCTTCTGCCGTAGCCGGACTTTGAGTCTTACTCAATGTCTTGCCTTGAAACATAGGTAAGAACCCCTTCTTACTTCCATCCATATTAAACTTCTTTAATAACTTATCAAGGTATGTACTCTGTGATAGCCCAATTAGGCGTCTTGATCTATCTCTATAGATTTTAATGCCTAATATATATGAAGCTTCACCAAGGTCCTTCATCGAAAATTTGCTGTTTAGATAACTTTTAACACTGTTTAAGAGATCTAAATCATTTCCAATCAATAATATGTCATCCATATATAATATCAGAAATGCCACATTGCTCCCACTCACTTTCTTGTAAATACAAGCCTCTCCATAAGTTTGGACAAATCCAAACTCTTTGATCACCTCATCAAAGCGGAGATTCCAACTCCGGGATGCTTGCTTCAGTCCATAGATGGATCGCTGAAGTTTGCACACCTTATCAGCATCCTTAGGATCGACAAAACCCTTAGGTTGTATCATATACAACTCTTCTTCAATATTACCATTGAGGAACACAGTTTTGACATCCATCTGCCATATTTCATAATTGAAATATGCAGCAATTGCTAACATAATCCTAACCGACTTAAGCATCGCTACGGGAGAGAATGTCTCATCGTAGTCAACTCCTTGAATTTGTCGAAACCCCTTTGCGACAAGTCGAGCCTTATAGATGGTCACATTACTATCAGCATCAGTTTTTCTTTTGAAAATCCATTTATTCTCAACGGCCTTTCGGTCGTGAGGTAAGTCCACCAAGTTCCAAACCTGGTTTTCGTACATGGATTCCATCTCGGATTTCATGGCTTCTAGCCATTTGTTGGAATCAGGGCTCATCATCGCTTCTTCATATGTCGCAGGGTCATCTATTTCATCAATCATGAAATTCATAACAGGATTGCCGTACAGTTCAGGAGCTGCACGTGTCCTGCTTGACCTGCGAGGTTCGGTAGTGTCCTCTTTCGGAGTTTCATGATCAATATCATTAGATCTCTCTTCATTAGGTGAAGTCAACTCCGAAACAACTTCTGGAGCTGCGCTACTCGCCATTTCATGAAGAGAATGTTCAATAACCTCTTCGAGTTCTACCTTCCGACTACTCACACCTTTCGTGAGAAACTCCTTCTCAAGAAAGGATCCATTCTTGGCAACAAAGACCTTGCCCTCGGATCTGTGATAGAAGGTATACCCAATCGTTTCCTTAGGGTATCCTATGAAGACGCATTTTTCCGCTTTGGGTTCGAGTTTATCCGGTTGAAGTTTCTTCACATAAACTTCGCATCCCCAAACTTTAAGAAATGACAGCTTAGGTTTGTTTCCAAACCATAATTCATACGGTGTCTTTTCAACGGATTTATATGGTGCCCTATTTAAAGTGAATGTAGCGGTTTCCAGTGCATAACCCCAAAATGATAGTGGCAAGTCAGTCAGAGACATCATAGATCTAACCATATCCAATAAAGTATGATTACGACGTTCTGACACACCATTACGTTGTGGTGTTCCGGCAAGCGTGAGTTGTGAAACTATTCCACAGTCTTTCATATGTGTGCTAAACTCGTAACTAAGATACTCTCCTCCACGGTCGGACCGCAGAAATTTGATCTTTCTGTTACGATGATTTTCCACTTCATTCTAAAATTCTTTGAACTTTTCAAAAGTTTTAGACTTGTGTTTCATCAAATAGATATACCCATATCTACTCAAATCATCCGTGAAAGTAACAAAATAACGATATCCACCTCGCGCCGACACACTCATTGGTCCACAGACATCAGTATGTATGATTTCCAATAGACCTGTCGCCCATTCCATTGAACCGGAAAACGACATTCTAGTCATCTTGCCCATAAGGCATGGCTCACATGTATCAAATGATTCAAAATCAAGTGATTCCAAAAGTCCATCAGAATGGAGTTTCTTCATGCGTTTAACGCCAATATGACCTAGACGGCAGTGCCACATATATGCAGATATATCATTATCAAGTTTAATCCTTTTAGCATCAACATTATGAATATGCGTAATACTGCTATCGAGATCCAACAGAAATAAACCATTCAACACAGGTGCATGACCATAAAAGATATTATTCATATAAATCGAACAACCATTGTTTTCAGACTTAAACGGATAACCACTTTGCATCAAACACGATCCGGATACAATGTTCATGCTCAGGGCAGGCACCAAATAACAATTATTCAGGTTTATAACTAATCCCGACGGCATATGGAGAGGCAGCGTTCCGACGGCGATCACATCAACTCTTGATCCATTGTCGACCCGCGTCGTGACCTCATCCCTTGCTAGTTGTCGCTTGTTCCGCAGCCCCTGAACCGAGTTACATATATTAGCAACCGATCCCGTATCAAATACCTAGGTGCTACTGCGAGTACTAGTCAAGTACACATCAATAACATGTATATCACATATACCTTTGTTTGCCTTGCCGGACTTCTTGTCCGCCAAATACTTGGGGCAGTTGCGCTTCCAATGGCCAGTCCCCTTGCAATAGTAGCACTCGGTGTCAGACTTAGGGCCAGCTTGGGGTTTCTTTTCAGGCGTGGCAACAGACTTGCCACCCTTCTTTCCCTTGTGCTTGTCTTTCTTGTCCTTCTTGAAACCGGTGGTCCTATTGATCATCAACACTTGATGTTCTTTCCTAATCTCCACTTCTGCAGTCTTAAGCATTGACAGAAGCTCAGGAAGAGACTTCTTCATGCCCTGCATATTATAGTTCATCACGAAGCTCTTGTAGCTAGGTGGCAGAGATTGGAGAACACGATGTATGCCTAAGTCAATGGGAATCGTTATTCCCAAGGACACAAGCTTATCGGCGTACCCAGACATTTTGAGTACGTGCTCACTAACGAAGCTATTTTCCTCCATCATGCAGCTAAAGAACTTTCCTGTAGAATTATAACTCTCTACGGCAGCATGGGTATTGAAAATCATTTTCAATTCACCCATGGTATCAAAGGCATTGCCATTTTCGAAACGTTTTCGAAGTTCTGGCTCTAGCCCATACAGTATGCTGCAATGAACTAAGTTGTGGTCATCCTGACGAGTTACATAGACGTTCTTTTCCTCGTCAGGGGCATCAGGAGCTGGTGGGGGGCCTAGCGACGCATCTAGCACATATTGCTTTTGTGCAGCAGTGAGGAGAATCCTCAAATTCATAGCCTAGTTGGTGAAGTTGCTACCATTCGCAGCAAGTTTCTCTTTCTCCATGAACACATTGAAATTAAAAGCAGGTGGTGCCATCTACAACAGAATTTGTAAAGTATATTTAGACTAAGTTTATGATAGATTGAGTTCAACTAATCCAAATTACTAATGAACTCCCACTCAAAAACGACATCCCTCGTGTCCTTTTGGTGATTACATGAACCAAATCCACTACACCAAGTCCGATCATCACGTGAGTCGGTGTAGCTTCAAAGGCGAGCATCTATATGGGCATCATATCAACTATATGACTCATGCTTAACCTTTCGGTCCGTGTTCCGAGGCCATGTCTGTACATGCTAGGCTCGTCAAGTAAGAACCTTAGTATTTGCGTGTGTAAAACTGTCTTACACCCGTTGTATGAAAGCGTAGAGTTGAAAACACCCGATCATCACGTGATGCCTCAAAACACGATCCACAAAACGGTGCATACTTAAGGAAGAACACATTTTATCTTGATATCTAAATGAGGGATCATCTTATAATGCTACCAAACGCGCCAAACTAGCAATATAAGATGCTAACATCTAATGTGTGAAGTGAGGTGATATGGTCCATGCATTGATCTCTATCATTTGCATCGTGGTATGATCTCTATCATTCCTTTGTGTGTAAGGCCAAGGTCTATGGAACTTACACGTTAAGTGAGTTGTAAGAGTATCTATTATACATCTACTTACAACAATACCATATCAAAACACTAGCCCAGCAACGATCTAAACTAGACGCCTCTAATTTATCAATTGCAACTTTTACGTGGCTTAGGGCTTTCGGAGATAGAACCTGTCTACGAACATGAACCACAACGAGGATAACCAAGTTATTAGCAACTCGTTGTAAATCAGATATTGACTATAGTAGGAGAGACAGACACCCGCCAGCCACTTATGCAAAACAAGTTGCATGTCAGTCGTGGAACCGGTCTCATGTACGATGACATGTAAGGTTGGTCCGGGCTGCTTCATCCCACTATGCCACCAATATCCAAAGTACATAGAAGATGCAACAACATGATCATCATCGCCCACATATAAACATATGTGTACTACCCATGCAAAGCACCTACGCATAGATCAGGCTCTGATACCACTGTTGGGTCCGCAGCATAGAAAACAAAAATTTTCCTACGGTGTGAACTACACGCCAAGATCTATCTACTAGGTACAAAGCAAACGGGTGGACATACATCCATGGAGAACTTACCCTCGAAGACAACGAGTTTTGTTAACGAGTAGGAACTCGTGGTTGATGTAGTCGTACACTTGCCGATCTCAAGATCGTGAGGAAGTCCGAGCGCCGCAACTCAGCAGCGCATCCGCACTCGCACACACGTTCAAGCCACCGGACAACCTCCACATCCTCGCTCCAGCGATCCAGCGGAAGCAGCAACTCCTTCCAGACGAAATGCCACCGGGAACATGTATCTCGCTAATCCGAGACCATGGGGGAATAATTCTAGAGGGGGAGAGAGATCCTTCACAAGGAAGTGTGAGGATGAAGGAGGGAATGGGTGGCCTTTTATAGGAGGAGGGGGGTGCCCCCTCTCTCCATGGACGACGCATGGGGGGGGGGTGACCCCTCACCTCCCCCATTCATGTGGTGATAACTCCTCCACATTAAAATGCCTCTTCACATTCCCTTTTAAAGTCTCCACTTTAAATGCATTAAGTTTCTCCAAATTTAATGCTCTCTCATTTAATAAAACTCTTTTATTAAATTTATTCAGAATTTTGTTAATTACTTTAATTAACAAACATTCACATATAGCCCCTTGCAATATTTCAATATCACATGCAGAACCACCTTCTGCAATTTCACCCGAAACAATTTCCGGTTTCTATTGAAACAATTCCTGCGCTTTGCAATTCTTTCGTCTGAAACATATGTGCTCCAAAATGGTGTCCGGTAACTCTTAAGTGTGCCACCCTACGGTTCGCGAATAATGCAGACATGATCGAGACCCTTCTCCGATCAATAATCAGCAGCGGGACCTGGAGATCCGTACTGACTCCTACACATTCAACGATGACTCCTGTGATCGTGAGAACCTTTAACGCTTGTAACTAAATCCCTTTGTCTCTTGATATATTACATGTCCGAGATTCGATCATCGGTATCTCGATACCTAGTTTGATCTCGTTACCGACATGCACTCTTTTCTCGTTCCCGTGATATAACATTCTAGTGATCACATCACTTGCTTGCAAGCTATCCTAATGTGATATCACCGAGAGGGCCCAAAGTATATCTATCCGTCATCTGGATTGACAAATTCCACTCTTGATCCATGAGCCTCAACATAACACCTTCGTAGCACTGAACCCATCTTTATAGTCACCCTGTTACGGTGTGACGTTTGATGTTATCAAGATACTCTTCCGGTGTTAGCAATTAACATGATCTCATGGTCTAAGGATAAAGATTACTTCGTATGATGTTATAGCAATATAAACATAATGACTTGATCGTAATGCTATACTTCGGATGAATGTTCATCACATCATTCCACCAATGGTGTGACCTTGTTATTAACAACATCCAATGTCCATGATCAGGAAACCTTGATCATCCTGTTAATCAACAAGCTAGTCTATAAGAGAGGCATGACTAGGAACCCTTTTTGTTTATTAAACACACATGTATTGATGTTTCCTATCAATACAATTATAGCATGCAAAATAAACATCTATCATATACAAGGAATACATAATAACAACTTTATTATTGCCTCTTAGGGCATATTTCCTTCAACATGAAAAGGCACAAACAAAAGATTCATGAATAACAATGCTTGGCAAGACGTTTGTTTGTTTCACATAAAGAAAACATAGCATAATAGTATTCAGCTTGTCCCTCATAGAGTAGCAAATATAAATGCATAGGACACCTTCAAAGTTCATAAGAGTGACTAGATACAAATAGTTTAAAACAAGCAATATCAAGTTATGCATCAATCAACTAGTCTTGGGACAATGCACATAGAACTAAGAATGGACACTATGCTCTCAAAGTAGGTGCATAAAGTTAGAAGGTGGAGACTCAATATAGTGGTGGAAGAAAGACCTTCATATAAGGAAGTAGGGATTCAAGTCTCATAAAGAGCTTCTAAAAATTATGGTACTTATAGCTTTCAGCTCTCATTGCCCCTATCATAAGCATCTTGAAGTGATTAAGGTTAAAGTGACACAACTAAGAGGATATGCTTGACAAGTTATAAACCGAAATCTCATGCCCCTTACTTACGAAGACCGAACCTCATGCTACTCAACTTTAGTCACGAGTAAGCTCTTGTCATTGTAAGTACATGTGTATAATAAAGAACCGCCAATGGGGTACCCCTTGCACATGATACATGAGCTATCCCATAATCAAAGTGACAAGGCAAACAGACAATGAGCATCTCAGCGATCTTTTTATTTGCTATTTGCATAGGTTTTTATTGAGGATGCTTCATAGAGTGCTTATTATGGTGATGTTGCAAGTTTCCACCATGATTAGGCATGGCTTAGGCTAGCGGCCCAGGCATTTATCTAACACACATACAAACTCCATGATCTTACAAGTTCCACTTTTATTTCACACCGCCGGGATCCATAAGAAAAAGAACATGATATCAACGGGGTACAAAGTACAAGTGCAATGTTGAAAGCGTTCCCCATGATACATGGTTCTGCTAATTTCAATTTATAAAGCGCAAGCATATACGCAACAAAGAAGGACCCAATGGTTCAAGTTTATTAAATGCAAAAAAGTAAAGTGTGCCATCAAGTTCGTGAGAGCTTTCATCACTAGTTTTCTCATAACAAGTTTAATTTGGAAGGTAAACAAAAGCATGAATATACTTGGAATAGCATAAGCTAGTAGGTAGGTATGGTGGACTCTTTGGAATAACTTGGTTTAGGGAGTTGGATGCATGAGTGGAACTCATACTTGGTTGTGGAGGCTAGCAAAAGACTGGGAGCGATAAACTAAGAGAGCAATAATGGCCATAATCATGCAGAGCGACAAAACATCATTGATCAAAGCATAAAGTGATAATACAAGTTGAAAACTAAAGGATCATAAAGGCTATGGTGACTTGAGATAGTCATAACATGGTGTGAGCATGCGCCAAGTCAACCCAAATAAAGCATCAAAGGAGAATACCACTATATTATGCTTTAATATGCTAAAACAACGCATGATTCATCCAAGGCACATTAAGCAATCTCAATTGTTTATAACAAGTCATGCTACAGCAAAGAATACTAAGCATAAAGCCAAAACAATATCAAGCATGGCATGACAGAGCATAGGCCATAGTCAAAAACGAGCTCTTTTTACCACACTAGTACGAACTTTCCTACTCTTTTCCAAACCAAACCAAACTATTTGAGAACCAATGTATGAAAGAGGGGGTCCAACCAATTTATTGAGAAAACTAAGCAAACCAAGAAAACGAAAAACCAAAACGAAAACGAAAAATAAGACGCTCCAAGAACAACACAGTGCATGGAACAATAAAAATGAAGCGTTTGGAAGAAACCTGGGATTTTTATTGATGAAGAAGGGGATGCCTTGGGCATCCCCAAGCTTTGACGCTTGTACTTCTTGGATGTTTCTTGGGGTGACACTCTTGGCATCCCAAGATTGAGCTTTAGTCCATCCTTCATCTCATTACTCATTCCTTCCATACACCTGAATTTTTTTCCTTCATACAAAACTTCACACAATCTTTATTAGAAACATTAGTGCACTCAAGATAAAAGGTCTTAAGGTTCAGTTCCAACACCAATAAACTTCCATTAGAACACTAGCTACTATAGCACTTCCCTCAAAAAGCTCAATTCCCCAAAAGAACTCAATAAGGAACCAACAAGAAGCAAATGCAGAAAATGGCAGAAATCTGTCAAAACAGACCAGCAGGTAAAGACGAATTTTTTCGAAGACCTTCTGTTGCTCAAATCAAAAAGTGTTGAACTAACGAAAGTTAGATAACAACCTGGGGCAGAAGCAAAAAAATTCACGCCTCAAAAAGTCGTTCAGAGATTTTACAAGAAGTTTTACGGTGAAGCACAGAAATCTGTTTCGGGACAACAACTTTCCTAATCATTACTTCTCTCTCATTAGAGGTTACTCTTGGCACAAAAAGAAAATAAAAAGGATAAGAAGAGGTTATTATAGAGGTAATAACTTCCAAGACTCATCTAAAACTTTTGGGTTATCTCCCCTAAGTACTTTTCTTTAACGCCTTTAAGTTAGGCATAAGAAGCAAGAAAGAATCAAGTATTCTCAAATGAAGAAGCATTAAGATTAATACCAGAAATATCTTCAACAAGGCAAGGTATATAATCCAAATAAATTCTAGAGGGTCCTCTCTCAATGCTTTTAGGTTCACTATTTTCTTCATCAAAAGGGTTTTCAGGAACAATCCAATCAAGATTCTTTTCTATGGCTTCATGTATTGCTACTAGTTTAAAGGGTTTTGTTCATCTTTTCTCGGGTACCAACAACATCTACACATGAGCCTAGCATATTGAAATGTTCAAAGACTTTTCTAGCTTCTTTGGCAACATCATAGAACTCCTTAAACAAAGTTTCTAGAATAAAATCCCTCTTTTCAGGGTCCTCAATTTCTTTAAGCTTAAGAAACATTACTTGCATTAAGGGGTTGAGGTTAACAAACCTAGCTTCTAACATGTGAATTAAAGAAGCTGCAGCAATCTCATAGTTTGGAGCAAGTTCTGCAAGGGATCTATCCTCAGTATCTTCATGCTTACTAACATGATTAAAGAATTCTTCAATATTATCTTTCCCAATTATAGAACCACTACCAATTGAAAGATTTTTCAGGGTGAATTTAGGGATCAACATGGTGAGCTAAGGAAGAGGCAACAACTAAAGGAGACTTAATTTTTTTGTGTTTTTGAATAAGAAAGCAAACTAGGAAAGCTAATTTTTTGTGTTTTTGATAAAGAAACAAGCAAACAAAACAAACAGAAACTAAGAAAAACAAAAATAACAAAGTAAAGAGATTGGTTATGAGGGACTCCCCTTGTGAAGATGTCCTTGACTCCCCGGCAACGGCGCCAGAAAAATGCTTGATGGCTCAGTGTTGATGTAGAGCTCGTTGGGAACCCCAAGAGGAAGGTATGATGAGCACAGCAGCAAGTTTCCCTTAGTTATGAAACCAAGGTTTAATCGAACCGGTAGGAGCAAGGAAACACCCCAAAGGTGTTGCTAGCTGAGCCTTGGCAGGGCGCACTACCGGTGCAAGTAGTAACGTGGAGACCTGCACAACACAACCACAGAACTCTGTCCCCAACTTGCGATGAGGTTGTCAATCTCACCGTGTTTTGCTGAAAACAAAGGATTAAACGTATCGAATGGAAGGAAGTAATAGTTTGCAGAAAGTAAACACAAAGCAGTAAACAGTTTATAGATTGTATGTAAAAGAAAAGGACCGGGATCCATAGTTCACTAGAGGTGGCTCTCCTTAAGATAGATAACATGCTGGGTGAACAAATTACAGCGGGGCAATTGACAAACATCGAGAAAGCATACATGCATATACTAATCATCTTGACTCCTTTGAGACTTGATTGGGCATTACAACGTTATACATAGAATGCCATCCAACTGCATCTATGACTAAGAATCCACCTTCAGGTTATCATTCGAACCCCCTCCAGTATTAAGTTGCAAGCAACAGATTATTGCTTTACGAATTGCGTGTAATGTAAACAATACGATTGTTCTATGAACAAAGGATTGTTGTTTTCTCCCTAGTAGCAACAGCACATCTAGTACCTTAGAGATTTCTGTCACTTCCCCAGATTACCAGAGGCATGAACCCACTATCGAGCATAAATACTAACTCTTGGAGTTGTTAGCATCTACTTGGCCAAGATAGCTACTAACAACGGAAAGCATGCAAGATCACAAATAACAAAGACATGATAGAATCAATAATCAATCTGAAATAGCATCTCAATATCCATCGGATCCCCGCAAACACAACATGTAGAATTACAAATAGATGATCTTGATCATGAACAGAGCTCACAAGATCTAGACATGAAAGCACAAAGGAGGAGAACCAGCCATCTAGCTACTACATGGATCCGTAGTCCAAGGATGAACTACTCACGCATCACACCGGAGGCTTGCATGGTGATGAAGAAGGCCTCCAGGGTGAATTCCCCTCTCTGGCAGGGTGTCGGGAAGAGCTTCAGATCCCTCCAGATCTAGAGATGGAGATGACGGCGGCTACAGACTCTTTCGTGGATTTTTGATCGGGCACTTAGGGTTTACGTCCCGAGGGCATCTTATAGGCGGACGGGGAGACCGAGGGGGTGCCGGGAGCGGCCACACCACCCCCTGGCGTGGGCCAGGCCTGGCCGCGCGGCCAGGTGGTGTGGTGGCCCCCTGGCCCCTCTCCGTCTCGTATTCTGGCATCTGATGACTTCCGAAAAAATAGGCACTTTGGCTTTTGTCCCGTCCAATTCCGAGAATATTCATTTTCTGACTTTCCTGGAACCAAAAACAACAGAAAACATGCAGCTGGCATTGTGGCTCTTATTAATAGGTTAGTCCAAGAAATCATATGAAAAGTACTCCAAAGTGTGGACAAAACACAAGAAAGTGGATAAAACCAAGCATGGAACATCAAAAATTATAGATACATTTGCAATGTATCAGCGTCCACCCTTGAACCCACATTGATTTAATTAATTATAAACTTAGTCTAAATTCCTTTTTTGCAATTATAAATTTAGAAAATGGTTCTCCCCGAGATTACCTTCCCTATTGACGATTGGTTAAAAGGAGAAAAGCTCAAATTAGATGGATCCAACTTTTCTGCATGGGTCATGCTCCTTTTTGATCTCCTTGGTGAGAACAAAGTAGATGACTACATGATCTACGAGATGTACTTGGAGCCACCCTATTCTCATGAGACCCAGGAGCAGCGGGATCTCCGCTGCTGCCGTCGTGTGATGGCCACATTCATATCAGTAATGATGCGCCTCGGGATGGAAGATGGGCTATGGCTGATGGTGGGAAGTCTTAATCCCTGAACGATTATGGCACATCTGAGATCGCATTTCATGGAACAAGTGCGCATATGGGAGTATGAGCTGATGGGGGACTTCCTCTCCATAAAGATGGAGGAAGGCTCCTCACTGGACGATCACTTGTTGAGCATATATGATGCATACATGAGTCTGGCATACTTCCTAGACAACTGGTTCGCAAGCTATTTTGCAATAGGAGTTGTGCTGCGGTCGCTGCCACCAAGATTCCAAGCACAAGTCAGGATTTGCATTATGAGAGGCGACGCGGAAACACAGGATTTCCACGAGTTCATATCACATTTCAGAGATGTGGTGGTTGAACCCGTTGTCACTGAGGTCATCAATGACAAAGGTATATATTTGATATACAATTTTATAAATGTTATAATCTCGCAAACACATTTGTAGTGTTAAGTATATTTGATACTTGTTCTGTTTTGCTGAAAACAGGTCCTTCTGCATGAGAGGTGCTTGCTGGAGAGGAGGTGACGTTGCGTGCTGATGTCGAGCATGATGATGATGGCCAACGACGCTCACCCTCGACATTTATCACTTAGTTTATGTTATTGGATAGTTATTGTAATCAAAAGATTGTGAACTTCTTTAGTATGTCTCACACTTTGTGAGACGATTATTCATATGAGTTTGTAACAAACAGTTATTCCACTTTTATGAATGATTTCTATTTGTGTTCATATCTTGTTTGATTATATGCGAATTATCCTTCTTGTTTGAAACTAATTAATAATGCATGAACATTTGTAAAATATTGAAATGCCTTAAAATACCCAACTTAATGATATTTCATTACTGAATGAAACCATTGTTTAAATTCCAAGTTATAATGATAATATGTGAAAGTCATTCAATTTATTATCACATATAAATCATGCCTAAGTTTGGCAAAATAACTTGAACACCGTGTATTACTTGAATACAATGTGTTTAATGAATGTTAAAAGTAAATACATATTCGATGTATTATGATTTAACGAAATGGTAATTTTCATTATGATTGTTTAATTGTGTAAAGAAGTTTACCAAAGGAAACATGAGTATGAAACTATTTGATTTGATCAAAGTGTTTCATCAATAAATGGTATAAATATAAAAGAGAATCTAATTACTATGATTTGATCAATAGTAATGAAATTCAACTTTATAAAGAATGGCATAAAAGTAATTGTGAAATGCAAAGCGTTTTGAAATGTCAAAATGCAAAGCATCACAATGTGATATTAGATATCAAAATGGGTAAATAGATGGCGCCAAATAAATCGTTGTAGTATAGATGTAGAGACCATTAGTTAGAAATAGTTAGCACTCAATTAGAATATATAGTAAACCATTTGAATTCATGAAAGTGGCTCCATATCTAGTATGGATCATCGTAAAAGTTTTGGGGTTATTCGATATAACCAATAATAGCGAATAAGTCCTTGTAGAGTATTCATTGGAAACTTTGAATACAAAATCCATAGCTGAAACCAAAAGAGAAGCAAAACTGGTATTGCTTGGATTTTGGTATATTTTTTAGAAAGTTTGTATTCAGTGATATTTCTCAATTATAAAGCAAATGGAAGATAGTGTAAAACACGATGAGGATCCAAATCCATGCATCAAAGTGTTGAGAAATGCAACAGAAAACGTTCCTGAACGATTCTCTTCACAAAAGGAAAGAATCAATGCTAATGATCATTGTGTTTTTCCCACTAGTGTTTTCACTACATGAAGTAGGATTCAAAATGTAATCCATATCTTGTATGGAGACATTTGTGAATCATTTGTCATGATTCTTGGAATATGACATACCTACGAACTACTAAGGAAATAATGGTAAACTAGAATTATGAGAAATCCTAAAAGCAAAATTCACTTGAGATTAGAAGGCAATTCGTTGCTAAATCTCACAAGTAAAAGGGGTTACTTGAATTTTCCCAAATGACTACAAAGCCATAGTGGAAAAGGGGGTGAATGACAAAAGCACAATTTGTCAAGTATTGGACGAATTGTAATGAATTTGATTCATATGTGCTTAATATCCAGTGGACTTAAAACTAGTAAAAGTACTAGTATCTCATAGTAAATCTCCAAGTTTGATATTTGATCAAAGGATTTTGAGGTTGTTCAAAATAGTGAGTAGATATGCAATTTGCATGAAATTGAGTGGGAGCTATGAAAGTCTTCCTAAAACAATATGGGAATGACATATTTTTGAGTGGGAGCAATATAAGTCTCAAATTCAAATATGTAGGAACATAGTTTGAGTAAGAGTACTGACTCATACCCAAATATGTTAGGAACATATTTTGAGTAGGAGCTTATAGAGTAATTCTTAAGTGCGTTAAGAATAAAAGCGCGAGTACCAATAAATAATGATTTATAAGGTGTAGAAGTTGATAATAAGTGTATTATGATATAATGTAGTATTCCTTAAGGGATTCTGAAAAGGGTTTCAGAATAGAAGTTAATTAAGGAACTAGTCCTTAATAACTCAAGTTAGGAATAGTATTAAGTTTAACATCAATGGTTGAAAGAAAGAAAAGGGATGATAATCATCCACTATGTTGAGACATAGGTTCTATCTTAGGAAACCATGATGATAACTTAACATAATATATAATCCAAGAAGTAACGTTTAAAAGTGATTAAGTTCAAATCACAAAATGTTGAGCTAAGTTTGTCTGCAGTGTCTAATAGAGAACTGCAGACATGTTTTCCAAATCCATAAAGGATGACATATCTTAAAACATAAAGGGTTATGTATAAGGAAATATGTTAGAAACTCCTGTAAATACCGATTAGAGTCAAGTAGGAAGCGAGGTGAATAAAACATCGAAAGTTGCACAGAGTGCACTAGTGTTTTGATGATTACATTTATAATAATATATAAGGGTACCATCTAAAGTGTTGTATAATGTTATTGCGGGGCTAGTTCTCTTTTAACGTAGAATGATGTGTCCCAGGGCACAGTGCCCATGAGAAAGCCCTTGAGGTTGATCTAAAGTCACTGTAGGCTCCTGGAATCAGGCCTCGTTCTGCTGCCATAGCGACGATGCATACACACAGATGTTATCATGAGATGATAAAGTATTAATATCAATCAAGGTGACATTAGTAAGTTGCAAAGGATTTGGGACTATAAAGTACAGACCCAAGACTCAACCTCTTCCATGAGCAAGCATGTTCAGGGTACCGGATATATGGTGCCAATGATTAAGAACAAATGTAGCTAGTGTATTTGTACTCTAGTGCAAGTGGGAGACTGTTGGAAATATGCCCTAGAGACAAATAGTTATAAGGACTATTATCGTATTTCATATAGTTTATGATTAAGTTTTATATCATGCTATAACTGTATTGAGTGGAAACATCAATACACGTGTGATATACAAACAACCAGGGGTTCCCAGTGAAACTCTAGTCACTGGTTCATTGGTCAACAGATGATCAAGTTTCCTGATCATGTGGCATTTATGCCAGTTGGAAATGGAGTCAACTCATTCCGAGAATGAGAAGATGAACCAATACCCAACCTAAACATTGTGACCCGATCATGTCACGAAGTTCAAGTTACGATTATTAGAAATGGATCCTCGTAGACTATTCCTTAGACCGTGAGGCTATATCAATCACTGTCTTCCGAGAGTGCTTAGATAGCATCAAGCGCCACTTGGTAATACAGTGGTTATAAAGGTGTGTTTAGGTACTCGGAGGAAACCGTAGAGGCAATATATGTCAAGAGCGGGATTTGTCCGTCCATGTGACGAGAAGATACTCAAGGGCCCACTCGGAGAAGTTATATCCAATAGCTGCGCATCGTGTGATTTGATCACAGGGATATCACTTTTCGAAATGAGTCAAGTAGCATTGTTCGGTAACGAGATTGAACACGAAATGGTGATGTCATTGATCATATCTCGGGCAATGCAAGTATCGAGAGACAAAGGGAACAAGACACGACTGTCCCGGTTCAAACGACGAAAGATCTTCGTGGAACGCACAGGGGTCACATGGCCATCCAGGTCCCTCTATCGATCATTGGTGCGGGAGTGTCCCGACCATGTCTAGAGTGTTCCCGAACCATGGGGTATCACGCTTAAGGGCTTGATGATGCCTAGAGAGTGTTTATAGGATCGGTAGAATCACCGAAGAATAGTAGAGAGAAAACCGAAAGGGTTTCGGTAAGTCCGAAGGATGTCCGGAGTGGAGGTGGAAGTGTTCCATAACCATAGAGGTTGAATAATATGTGAATGAATGTTAAATATTGATTTAATCATTTATTCATAATTATTTAATAAAGAGAAAATCAATTTAAAAGGTTAAAAGGCTTAATGGGCCAATTCCCGGAGGGGAGAGGGCCCATTAGGGAAAGGAGAGAGGGAGAAGGGGCAAGGGGGTGGCCGGCTAGGCAAAGCCCCCCCCGCGTGGGGCCCACTAGGGCTGGACGGCGGCCTCCCCTCCCCCTCCTCTCCTTCAGTCCCATCCCGGGACTTTGAGGGAGGTAGTACCTCCTTTTCCTCTATATATAGTGGGGGTATTTGGCCAGATAAATACACACAAATCAATAAAGGTCTTCTCAATTTTGGGAGGACCTCCAATTGATACTCTCTCTCTCTCTCTCTCTCTCTCTCTCTCTCTCTCTCTCTCTCTCTCTCTCTCTCTCTCTCTCTCTCTCTCTCTCTCTCGTGACCGTGGTCCCAAGTTCAGACTGCGCGAACGAGAGACATCTTCACCGCGGAGCGCCGTCGCGCTGCGGGATTCGGATCCAGGAGCTCTACTTCCACAACTACTGCTGGATCGGGGAAGCGGGAGTCATCATCAGGCACCGGACGTGTGTAACTGCCCGCGAAGTGTCGCACTTGAGGCATTCAAGTCTTTGGAGCCAAGGGAGCGCGAGGACTTCATCACGACCTTGAGGTCGGCTTCGGCTTGTCTACATCAACCATGCTCTCCTGAGCGTTGACAGCACTTTTCGGTCTTCAAGGGTAAGTTCGCGAAAAGCCCCTCCCGTTACTGTATTACTAATAGATAGGTCCTGGCAGCATCAGTGGTTTGATACGTCCAAAACGTATCTACTTTCCTGAACACTTTTGCTATTGTTTCTCCTCTATACTTGTGTGATTTGGATACAACTAATGCGGACTGACGCTGTTTTCAGTAGAATTGCCTTGGTGTCTATTTTTTGTGCAGAAAATCAACTATCAGGAAAAATCCTGGAAAATATGCCAAAAATCCTATTTCACCTGAAGACTCCAAGAGCCAGAATACGAGACGGAGAAGAGCCAGGGGGTGGCCACACCACCTGCTAGCGCGGGCCAGGCCAGGCCGCGCCAGGGGGTGGTGTGGGACCCCAGGCACCCCCTCGACCTCCCTCTTCGCCTATAAGGAGCCTTCTGACCTAAAAACTTCGGGGGGTTCTACGTTTTTCCAGAAGGAGTTCCGCTCCGCCACCACCACCAGATTCCACGAAACAGCACCAGAAACTCCGTTCTGGCACCCTGCCGAGACGGTGAATTGGAGGAGATCATCGCCATCATCATCACCATCGCTTCTCCATCGACCATCCATGTTTATCCCATCTATGAGTGAGTAATCCCCCGCTGTAGGCTATGAGGATGGTAGGGATTGGATGAGATCGTTCATGTAATGGCATCAGGTTGTTAGGGTGTGGTGCCTAGTATCTTTTATTAGTGCTTTATGACTTTGTTGCGACTTGTTGTGCTTAATGCTTGTCACTAGGGCCCGAGTGCCATGATTTCAGATCTGAACATGTTATTGATTCATTATGATAGTATTGATTTTGGTCTTATCTACAAGTTGTATACACACGTTGTTGTCCGGAACCTATGGCCTCGAAGTGACAGAAATTGGGATAACCGGAAGGGAATGGCTTTGATGTGAGGATCACATGTGTTCACGGAGTGTTAATGCTTTGCTCCGGTGCTCTATTAAAAGGAGTAACTTAATTGCCAGTAGTTCCCTAGAAGCCCCGCTGCAAACGGGCTGGCAGGACAAAAGATGTTGTGCAAGTTCTCATTGCGAGCACGTATGACTATATACGGAACACATGCCTAGGATTGTCTAGTACTTGGATGCTTTATCTTATTTATCTGCAATTGTCCTATGTTCTGATTGTTATGTGAATTGTCTTGTCCATGCAACGCCCGTCCATCCATCCCTATGCCTACCGCACTCGAATCCCACTGTTTACTGCTTTTGTTACTACTGTCTTTGCTTTACTACTAATGTTACTTTACTATTCCTACTACAAAACTGTTGCTACTGATAAACTGCTGTGAGCAAGATTGTTTCCAGGTGCAGCTGAATTTACAACTCAGTTGTTAAGGCTTATAAATATTCTTTGGCTCCCCTTGTGTCGAATCAATAAATTGGGTTTCACTTCCCTCGAAAATACTGCGATACACCCCCTATACCTGTGGGTTATCAAGACTATTTTCTGGCGCCGTTACCGGGGATCATAGCTTTATTTATCAAGTTCACTTGGATTCTCTATTGTTTGCTGTTATCCATCCATCATGGGTAAGTCTCGTGATGGCAAGGTTCCTATTTTACCATCCACTACAAGAAGAGGTACGGTTCTGAACACCTCTGCTGCTCTTGATTCACCGTCTATTATGAGTAAGTTCCTTACACCACCACATACACATGCTACACACATTGCTACTACTGCTGAATCTGAAACTTCGGATGCTTATGATGCTGCTTCTACTGTGCTTGATAAGAGTGGTTCATTAGGTCCTTTCCTAGATGCTACGATTGCTAGAACTATAGCTGGAAATACCGAAACTCCTAATGAAGACACTACCACATCTGTTAGCTCACCTGAGTCTAGTGAGAGTTATGATATTGAAGATGGTTATGTTGAGATGACCGATGAGTTTATTAAAGAATGTTAGAACACCCATGATAGGAGCGCTGCTAAAAGTCTCCTTGAGAGGCGTACTATTAGACCCAAATTATCTCCTGCTGCTAAGTCTGCTGTTTCTCCCATAAACGTTATAGATGAAGATTATGATTTCTCTCTCGATCTATCTTACATAGCTATTGTCGAGAAAGAACCTTTTTGTGGGACTAAGAATGAAAGTGCGGTAGCACATATGAATGAACTTTCTACCATGAGTGGCTTGTTTTCTGATGATATTAAGATGCGTACTTACTTTGTCGCTAAGATTTTCCCCTTTTCACTGAAAGGAGAAGCTAAAACTTGGTTTAGTAATTTACCTCCTGGATCTATTGATAGCCCCGATTGCTTGATTAGTACTTTCCCGCAGAAATATTTTCCTCCTAGTGCTAGACATGCTATTTTGCAGGAACTTTTTGATTTTAAACAGGGAGAAAAAGAGGTATTGCCCGAATCTTGGGCAAGGTTTTGTGCTTTGATTCATGCACATGCTGGAAGTCCATTACCTAAGAATGAGGTTCTTGATATATTTTATAATGGACTAACAGAGGAATCTAGGACATACCTAGATAGTTGTGCTGATTGTGTTTTCAGGAATAGGAGTCCTAAGGAAGCTAAGGAATTAATGGCTAAAATAAGCAAGAATTATGAAGATTGGACTCCTCCTAAACAAGCTATACCTGAAGTAATTGTACCTGAACCATCTATTCCTGTGCCTATTCCAACATCAAAGAAGAGGGGAGTTATTGAATTAAATGATGAAGTGATGAAGGAAGCTAAGAAATGTCTTAAGGAGAAGGGAATTAAAGCTGCAGATGTCAAGAATTTACCTCCTATAGAAGAATTATGTAAGCCTATTCCCTACTCATCCACTATTGAGGTACACTCTCTCCAACACTTTGATGAAGGTGATATCCCTTACTCTAAACCTCCTGATCAATGCTTAGAAGAATTTGATATCTTTATTGTTAAGCAAGATAACTTTAATAAAAGGGTGCAAAATCGTCTAATGGAAAACACTAGAGCTATTGTTGAGTTGAAAGATATTGTGGAAAAAACCTCTAATGATGTTAAAATGATTGTTAAACAATTTCAAATGGTTCAAACTCAAATAGATCAACTCGTTAAAGTGCAAAACGACTTGCTAATTAATGCTGCTAAAGAAAAACATGCTTATGAAATTAGAACTAGAAGTGGTGCTGCTACCCAGGATCCTCTATATCCTGAGGGGCATCCCAAAAGAATTGAGCAGGATTCTCAACAAGCTGAAAATAGTGGTTCTACTCGTAAGAAAAGGAAAAAGAAACATAAAACTGTTGTAGAACCCTCTGAACCTGCTATAGATCCTAATAGTATATCTATCTCTGATGCTGAAACTGAAAGTGGTAATGAAGAAAATGTTGTTCCTAATGAAGAAAAAGTTGAAGAAGAACCTGAAAACCACACTAAGAATACTAAATACACCAAAGAAGATTTTATTGCTAAGAAACATGGTAGTGAAAGAGAACCTTGGGTCCAAAAACCTATGCCTTTCCCTAATAAGAAACACAAGTCAAAGGAAGATGAACACTATAATAAGTTTTGTGAGTGGATGAAGCCTTTATTCTTGCAAATTCCTTTGACTGATGCTATTAAATTGCCTCCTTACTCAAAGTATATGAAGGACATTGTCTCGAATAAAAGGAAGATCCCTAATGAAGAAATTTCTACTTTGCTTGCTAATTATTCCTTCAATGGTAAGGTTCCTAAGAAACTTGGAGACCCAGGGATTCCAACTATCCCTTGCTCTATTAAGAACAGTTATGTTAGAACTGCTTTGTGTGATTTGGGAGCTGGAGTTAGTGTTATGCCTTTCTCTCTCTATAAGAGGCTTCAACTTGAAAAATTAATACCAACTGATATATCTTTGCAAATGGATGATAAATCTACCACTATTCCTGTGGGTATATGTGAGGATGTACCTGTTCAGGTGGCTCACAATTGCTTGATATTAACTGATTTTGTTGTGCTTGAAATACCCGAAGATGATAATATGTCTATTATTCTTGGGAGACCTTTTCTTAATACTGCAGGAGCTGTTATTAATTGTAATCAAGGAAAGGTGACCTTCAATGTTAATGGTTGGGAACATACTGTCTATTTCCCCAAGAAGATTGAAAGGACTTATGGTTTGAATTCAATTGAACATGTTGAAGGCATTCAAGTTGGAGAAATATATTGTCCCATACCAAGAGAAAAATTTGAAACTATTATGATTGGGACCATTGCTATCAAGGTTGAGGTAACATAATCATTAGTGGAGTACAAAGTTTTGTCTCACATGCAATTGTTTTGGTAGCAAGACTTGATCAACCTTGTTAACAAAAGGATTCCATTGAACAAAACAATGTTTTCATTATGATTATCTCCGTTTATTTCTATCCTTTCCATTTTAGTTTTTGCTTTCGTTTAGTTTTCTTTTTGTTGTTAGTTGCTTGCATGTTAGAACTTCTGTAGTTCTAGCCTTGTTTTGTCCTTGCATCATGTTTCCAAAAGAAAAAATCTGTCTGTCAGAAAAATCATTCTTCTATTTCTGAAAAATGCCCAAAAATAAAGTGTCTCAAAAAATTCCAGACAATTCATATTAAATTTTTACTAAAAAAAAGGGGCAGAGGAGTACCTGGGAGGCACCAGGGGGGCCCACCAGGCAGGCACACCACATGGTGGCGCGGCCAGCCTTGAGTGGCGCTATGCCCTGGTGTGGGCCACCCCTGGCCCCCCACTAACTCTCTCACCTGCCACTTTCTTGTCTCTCCCGAGTAAGCTCCAGTTCATAGCTCAAAATTGCGTAATTGCTGTGCTTGCTCTCGATTTTTTTCGATCTCCTTGCTCAGCCCATCTTTCTTGCTGAAATTTGGAGCATTTGTTCCCTGGTATGTGACTCCTCCCCTTGTCCAAGTAGATTTGTGTTTAGTGGATTATATATTGAGTATTTTTCTGCTGTAGGTGACTGGTTATGAGAGCTTGTAAGCTTGTTTGATGCTTAGAGATATAGTTTTGATGCATGTTTAGGCCTCTTGCAAGTCCCTATGAGTAGAATCCTTCATTATATTTACTTTGCAATCACTTGTTTAATAGGTGTTTAAATTTCAGAATACCAAGCATGAACAACCATACTTTTGGAGAGATATTTGAGAGTGATGCACCTAGGAGGTCGAGGCCCTTGAGGACAGCCTCTCAAGCGAGGCCATCATACAATGAAGATCTCATTGCAACTCGTATTGGTAGTGAAAAGGATGATGGGGATGCTCACCCATCCTCTTTTCCTAGTTTTACTTTCTTACAAGCTGCAGGTATTCTTGATGATTTCTTGCTACTGATTGAGAGGGTTGGTTTGACCTTATATATGCAAGATGAGAGTGCGCAATACGCTATGCTCACCAAAACTTTTGTTGAGAGCTTCACGTTTACTAACACACCCTATCAGTCTACTGTCTCTTTCAAAATCTATAATTTGCCCTTCACCATGCCTTTGGAGAGATTTTGCAGTATTGTAGGTGTGCGCATGACAGGAACCGTGAAGAAAATTCAAGGGTGACCCGCTGATTTGTTGGAGCTTTACCGAGGGGTGACCAATGATGATGACCGCGTGGCGCAGTGCGGAAAGATAAGAAATATCCAACTCCCTGCTCTTAGATACTTTGCATATTATCTTGCTACTGGTGTACTTGGTAGGGAGAACACAAGTAATATCTCCAACTATCATTTAGCAGTCCTTGCTGCTACGCTTAACAATGATACTCGGTACAATCTTGACTCGCTTATTGCTCGCCGCCTAGCTGCTAGGGGGCCTATCTATGGGGGCATCATTGCCTCGCGTATAGTCAATGCATTAGGTCTTTCAGTGGATCCCTATGATGCTATGCTGGCACCATAGAGGCTTGACCTTGTTGCCATGAAAACTCATCACTTTGTCACTTCTACCTCTGATTTGAACAATCTAGTATATAGGATGCTTTTCACTGACGGGGATGAAAGGGAGATCCTTTTGCCACAGCCTGCTTTGTTTAGTATTCACAGGAGACTGTGGTCACGCTCCAAGGAGGAGGTGGACGAGCAGCTTCGCTTGCTGGGTTTCCATGAGCAGCACCAGGAGGATGTGCCCTCCTATGATTACTCCGCGCATTATGGAGGGACGTACTCGAGTTCGCACCAGGATGAGGGGACCTCTTCGTCGTACCAGGGTGACACTTCATCCTGGCCAGCTTGGGATTGATACCCACTTAGGCCAAAAGCCTAAGCTTGGGGGGAGGTACGCTGACACCGCACTCATCTTCATATCATGTTGCGTCGGTACTTTGTATATTCATGTTTTCGTTCTCTTTTTAGTTTTCGTTCTTCTTTGCTTTTGCTTTCTAAAAATATAAAAAGACCAAAAACATTTCTGTTGTTTCTCTTTGGTTTGCTTCTTCTTTTTGCTTTGCTTGTTTTTCGCTTTTGGCTCTTGTTTAAAAATCTTAAACACCAAAAATATTTGTCGTTCTTCTTTGGTTTTGTGAGTTTGCTACAGGGTTCAGCAGTCCTCAGTGGATATTGGTTTCATATTATTATTCAAGCCACACAAGTGAAGAGCAATAATGAGGATCAATGACAACTTGAGGCGTGGTAAGAGGCTGGTAACGAACTCTATTTGTTTTCATTTTATACATATACTCATCAGTGTGGGCTTTCTTAGTCCGTTCAAGTAGGGTGTATGTTATCTTTGGATGCTTAGTAGTTCTTGCTTTCTTATGATTAGCTCTAGCTCGCTAATAGTTTGTAGCATGTCTTATGAATGTTTGCTTGCATTGCTCTATTCATAAATTGGTATGACACCGCGGTATCCTCCTCTGAATGTTTCATTTGAATTGACTTGGCACATGCTCACGCATGCACATGACTGTGATAATCAGTTAAGCCTTGATGAATTATTTTGCCTTGAGGATCTTGAATCACTTTCATGCCTTGAGTAGTCCTGTTTTGTTGCAAGCATGATAATGACAGCTATTGCTCTCTCGTTTGTCGCTCCCTTACTATTGCTAGCCTTCACTTCCACTGAGTGTTTTACTCAAGTTTCCAACTCCCTAAACCAAATATTTCCAAAGTGTCCACCATACCTACCCATTAGCATCATTTGCTACCTCCGTGCATATTCAATATGCCTTGTTTTCTTCTGAATAAAATGTTTGCTTGTTATGAGAAAGTTAGTTAGTAAAGCTCTCACGAACTTGATGGCACACTTTATTTTCTTGCACTTAATAAACCTAAACTATTGCGTCCTTCTTTGTTGCACATATGCTTGCGCTTTATGAGTTGAAGTTAGCAGAACCATGTATCATGGGGACCGCTTTCAACGCTTCATTGGTACTTTGTACCTAGTTAATATCATGTTCTTTTGCTTATGGATCCCGGCGGTGTGAAATAAAAGTGGAACTTGTAAGATCATGGAGTTTGTATGTATGTTAGAGAAACGCCTGGGCCGCTAGACTAAGCCATGCCTAATTATGGTGGAAACTTGCAGCATAACCATAATGAGCATTCTATGAAGCATCCTCAATAAAAATCTATGGACATAGTAAATAAAAAGATTGCCGAGATGCTCGTTGTCTGCTTGCCTTGTTATTTTGATTATGGGATAGCTCCCGTGTCATGTGCAAGGGGTACCCCGTTGGCGGTTCTCTATGATACGTATATACTTACAATGACAAGAGCTTACTTGTGACTGAAGTTGAGTAGCATGAGGATCGGTCTTCGTAAGTAAGGTGCATGAGACTTCGATTTATAACTTGTCAAGCATATCCTCTTAGTTGTGTCACTTTAACCTTAACCATTTAAAGATGCTTATGATAGGGACAATGAGAGCTCAAAGCTAATGAGTACCATACTTTCAGTATTTGGAAGCTTTTCAAAATTATTCAAAACCTTTTTCTTTACTTGTTGAGTCTTGATTTATTCTTTGAGCACCTTCTTGAGAGCAAAGTTGTCATTCTTTGTGTTTGTTCCATTACTTGATTATTTGTGTTATGACTTTGATGCTTGTATCCTTGATATCTTTACTTCTAGTCATCACTTGAACTTCAGAGGTGCCTTGATATTCATAATCAAAGGCAAGCGAGATACCACTCTATCATACCTTTCTATGAGCATTATAATGTTGCTTATGTTTGTGCCTCATGCTACTTATTATTCTTGAGTAGGAATCTCTTCATAGCTTGCAATGACTATTAAGTAGACTCAGTTACATACTCTTTATTATGAACTGTTTAAGTAGTTGATCGCATTGCTGAGAATATTTACATCTTATGAAGCAAATGTGTTCGTGAAAGTTCTTTTATCGCACTCAGTTTTCAACTGAATTGCTTGAGGACAAGCAATAAGGGTTCAGGGGCGTAGGGTAAAATTTTATTGTTTTCATACGCGGAACCCCTACAGTGCAATGATGGTAAAGATGAAATTTTTCAACAGGGTCTAGAAATGCATCTGCTTGATAGCCTATTGGATTCCATTTAGGTCTGCTATGTACATGGGAATTAGGTGGAACAGAGACTGCTTCAGGACAAGATTTCACATACTCTTTTGTCGAAGAGGAACTCCCAGTTCGCAGTCCAAGAAACCCGCAGTTTGCACTTCAACTGACCATCCTAGGTTGAATTGTTTTCCTGGTGTCTCTCATACCAAAGGTATTGTCATATTCTTAAACTTCTCCTTCACTTGCGTATGTGGAACTTGGGTGAAAGGGATACAAAATTCTACACAAGGCAAGTAAAAACAATATGTGACTTCGTTTGCTAGCTTCACTTCATGGACCAAATAATACTTCGTTTGCTAGCTTCACTTCATGGGTCACTCATTTTGTTCGGTATATGTAGGGAGAGAAAATGCACACTATGCATGACAAGAAGGTAGCTTGACTCAATGCATGAATTTATTCTAGAGAAGATATTCATCTTAATTGTCTTGATATAGTGAGTAAAGAAAGTACCTTCGGTGGACAGATAGATTGATAGATACCACAAGGAGTGCTTGGAAAATATGAGATATTACAATATCTTTGTGCACTACATATGTCCTTTTCCATCTGTGAGCAAGTCAGTAGTTGTAACCAAGATATTAATTTGTAGTATACTAACACTCTAAACAACTTTGTGAAATTCGCGATTTGAGTGCTCGAAGATTTATTTGTCGAGTTCAGGGCTTTGGTTCGCTTCTTTGTCCTCTTGCAGTTGTTTGTTCTATGCAGACAAATTCATGTTTTTGGCCGTTCCAATGTTCTTTGTTAAGGGGGTCATTACAATTAGTCCATGTGTAGTAGATCATTACTTTTACTTTGTGTTTTTCTGGACAACGTTCCTGAATAATTATGAGGAACGTTAGATATTATCATCAAGATTATGTAATTGATGTTTGTTGGTCTTTCCAACTAGTATGTACGTGTCTGTCTATGATAACTTAAGTAGGTACTCCGGGGATGATAACCTAAGTAGTGTAGCTATGAGCCTATGAATGCATGCTTGTCCTTAATTAATGATGAAACATCTGATCGCATGATACCGGGGTGTTTGGCCACTAGACCCTCAGAAAAATGGTCTAGTATTCTATTGGGTACTACTATTGACATGAGGTGATATATACATAATTATAAATAAGAAGAGAACTATGCGACATTAGGAAAACGCTCAAAACTTGTGATCTCTGTTGATTTGTAATTTACAAACAATAATATTTCTTCAAGCTTCTGAATCAACCTACTTTTTTCTGCATGGTTTCTATGGAGCCAAGATTCACCCTTTGTATTCTGCATGTGTACATTGATCAGCCACTGAAGCTTTGTACTAAGCACACAGTATATACTTCCACATACCTTGTACTTTTGTTGCTTTGGAAGGGTGAAATAAAAACATGCTTGCGTGTTGACTATTCGACTGATTATCTTGCTCTTGCTGCAATGAGATACTCATTTACAAAATTGACATATGATCTACCTTAATGGACATTTTGTTCTTAAGATACTTGCCTATTGGAACCATGCGAGCATGTTTGACAGAAGGATATGGATAGCTTAAGCGACCTATCTCCTCCAAATTGAAATGTTGCATTCTCACAATAGATCAACAAGCACACAATTCTTGTGTCTGCTGTGTACATATTTTGAAACCCGACTGCTGTGTACAGGGGGGCCAATCAAGAATATAGACCAAATATTATGGAGAGAGGAAACACTCACAGTTTAGATTTCACATTCTGCTTGGCTGAAGAGAAACTCCCAGTTTGCAGCCTAGAGCATCTCTAAACCATCCCAAAAAATTTAGAGGAGAAAAAGTCTCCCTATCCTTTAGAGGAGCAAATATACTATAAATTTTGCGCCGTGCAACCGATCCCCAATAATTTAGAGGAGTAAATTTTTTTGAACAAAGTTCGCAAATTTGAGCACGTGAATACATGGGAACATATCACATAAAGATTCATAGTTCATATATATCGATAAATTAGTCATACATAGTGATAGCATCATCCTAATTTGCTAAAATCTCACGTCAACTCATACTTTACAAGATGAATAAGAGAGAAGCTCAATGTTCATACACCATTATTCATACTAGCAAGCTCTATTTATTCATAGAGTTCCTACATTGGAGCGCATTACTAGCAAAGTCCACCTATTGATAATCGATATTAATGATCTTGCATCTCCACCAGTTATTTGATTGAAACTGGCATGTATTTCTTCCCAAAATTGTTGGAAAGGCTGGTCAGCTCCAACAATTGTTTGATGATGCCAAGCAAAGTAAATCATTATCATCATCCTCCGGCCATGGAGCTTCTCTCTTCTTTACCTTGCTACGAATAATCATCTAGATTAGAAAATTGACGAGTTTTAAACAAAAATGCTACAAATAACCATGGAGCTTATCTCTTCCTCACCTTGTTCCCGGTGGCGTCGGTATGAGAAGGTGCCGGTGCGGGTCCAAGGCTGGCGCGGCTGCTGGTGCCGGTGCCGGAGCCGGAGCAAGTGGCGGCGCGGGTGCCCGCGGCGGCGCTCCTGCGAGCTCGGCCGGGGAGTTGCAACGGCGGGTAGTCATGGCCGGGAAGGTGCTTGGCCTCGAGGATCTGGCCGTATCACGGTGAATCCTAGCCACGGTGCGTCAAATCCGGTGAAGCTCAGCGGCGGATTTGTGGCCAGGGAAAATAGCTCGTGGCGGCCGATTACGGCAACGTAGGCTACTCGGAGAAGCACAGAGGGTAGCTAGCCATCGGCGAAGGACAGATCTGGCGAAGGGCGGCGGAAAGGGCACCTGGATGGCGGCGGACGAGCGGGTGGGAGGAGAAAAAATAAAGGAGTCGAAGTCACGACCACCTAAATATAGGAGTCAAAAACGGCGACTCCTATATTTATTCTCCTCTAAACGGCGATAGGGGTTCGGTACGGTTTCGGCCGTTAGAGGAGTAAATTTACTCCCCTATAGGCGTTTTGGGGATGGGTTAGAGATGCTCTAAGAAGTCCATATGTTGCAGTCTAAGAAACCGCGAGAGATTAAATTATTTTCCCAATGTCTCGCATGTGTTTGTCACATTCTTAAATTTCTCTTGCAGTAACATATGTGGAACTTGGTTGAAGGGATACAAAATCCAACACAAGACAAGAAAATAATATGAACCTGCGTTGCTAGCTTCACTTCATGGGCCACTCATTGCGTGTTATCCTTCGGAGGCATATGTAAGGAGAGGAAATGCACACTATGCATGACAAGTAGGTGCGGCTTGACTTGGTGCATAAATTTTTCTAGAGTAAATATTATCACCTTAATTACCCTGGTACACTGAGTACAGAGAAGTAGCTTCATTCGATATCATAGATTACAAAGTGGATAGGGCATTAAAAATGTTACAATATCTTGCAGCTTTGCATCCCAAATCTCTTAAGAACAAGATGTCCATTAAGGTAGATCATATGTCACTACATATGTCCTTTTGATGTTGTTTTCGATACTTCCGGTTACATATGTCCTTCTCGTTTGTGAGCAAAGTGTTAGTACCCAAACTAAGTGCATCTCTAACTGATCCGTAAAAGTGATCAAATCCTTAAAATACCACTTTTACCATTTTGGTAAAAAATGGCACATTCCAGGATCCCGTAAAACTCTGCTGGCCTGTAATTTTTGTATAGGCCATTGAAAATCCACTCGCGAGAACAGTGTATTCTCAGTTTTGGAGGCCATTTTGCCAGGTCCTCGTAGATAGGTCAATGCTAGACGCTAGAACGGTGCTAGACTCCCTGAAATCCGGCAAATCCTGCCACCGAGCTCTGATTCTGGCCAAGTCCGTGCCAAATTTCTGGCAACCTATCTTGGTTCTGACCAATTCCCGGCAAGACTGGGAAGTTATGTGATGGATCTAGGGGTTCAAGATTCCGATCATGTCAATGTCGTGTGCTTCCATGGGATGAAATGAAATAACAAATGTACAGAACTTGCCATTAGGTGAAATGAAATAAATCAAAAACAATTGTCGCCAATGTGGGGTACGCCAGGGTAGTTCTTTTTATTTGAATAATCACGATAGGTTCATTTAGCTCTGGTAACACACCTATTTTTTCGCCGTCTCCAGGCCTTCGACGTGGTGAGTTTTTTACCTCCCGAGCCCGCCTGCATCTATGTTCTCGTGTACACAACTTCTTTTTCTCTAATGTTTGGTTGCAGGGCTCTAGAGCCATCAGTACTAATTTGACTAGTCCGAGTAGTACGACCTGGATGGCGCCCCCTCGGTTCCGGGCGGCTGGACCTGATTGGGAATGCTCCTGGCACTCCATCGCCCTGAAGTGATGAGATCAGGGGATCACTACTTCAAGTGACATAATAATGGAGTTGTGCAGTGGATGCTCATCTACGAGTTGGATTATTTTCCCTGATGCCTCTCATCCCTATGACATGGTCATGCTAAAATAGAAATGGTGGAGTTTTTTCTCACTTGATCAAGATTCGAAGCTTGCATCAGTACTAGATACAAGAATCGTCTAAAACTCTGTTTCCGTCACTACATGGGTTGCGTCACCACTCACATCTGTAGTATATGTAGGAAGGAAAACTTATGATGGTTAGACTAGTTGGTGTGGATTTTAAGTTCCAACTTATTTCTTTCTTTTTGTCGGTTCCTCCCTTTTGTCTACTTCAAAATCCCTACAATGTCCTCGCATCCACAAGAAAGGGACGAGACCATGTTTGCTGCACTCCTCTATCATTTGCCCCGGTTCTCTTTGTTCACGACTGCATATGTGTTTGATACATGTAGCTCACAAACCGTTCCTAACGGATACATAGTAATAGATGGTTTCAGAACAATAGTATGGCGAGGCGAGATGGTGTGAATTCCGTGGAAATCTATGAAGATACTATGATAGAAAACAATACCTCGTGTATCTCTGGAATCTCTACATGTGATTCTATTTATTTTGGGAGATACGAAAACAAGAAGAGTCTTTACCGGAATGGCAAAATACATATATCCAAATGGGGATACAAGGATACATCGAACAAATGCTATAGCAGCCGGAACAAATGTCATAGCGGCAGCTAGCATATAGAGTGATCAATAGATTGATACTCTACTGCAGTTGCAGTTAAATAGTTTGACTTTGTTTAGCTATAAGCATTCAAATGATGTTTATTAGTTTATTTTTTTGAAGTGTCCGTTTTCAGTTGCAAGCTTCTGGACATCCATTGAAATTAAGGCTTCTTTAACTTTTGGTCGGATCTCGAGATTCTAGCCAAACTCTTTTTTACAAAATTTTATTAAAAGTGTCATCATTTTTTGTTGAATGTACTTGATTTCATATCTACTAGACTATGAAAGCGCACATTGTCGCGCCCGCCCATATTTTAAGAAATAATAGGTTTGGTGTAAAAATGGATGTACAGGTTCATATTTTGTAAAATAAATTATTTGAGAAGTATTTTTTTATTTGGGTATAATGGGCTACAACCGGCTTGCAGACTAGGCCTTAATTGTGTGGGACGTGAACATAGTTTTTTTTGAAGTTTAAAGTAAATATAGTATATGGACTGCACGAAACATGCGAAGTTTGAATAGCTCAAGATATAAAATATAAACCTATGCCACCGTCCTTCCCATATTAGAGTTTAAAGCAAATACGGTATATGAATAACACATGTGAAGTTTGAATAGTTCAAGATAGAATATATCGATACAGATGGTGGGGTACAATTGTCACTTCATAGAACTGATAACATAAACGCTTCCGTGTCTACACTTTCTCTAGATCACATTCATCAAAGAGATAATCCATAATAGACATAATAAAAACGTTCTATCTTCCAAAGGCTAGACATATTCAACTTTGCAGGAGTTCTTGCCTTCTTGGGGTGGAATATCATTGTGAGACTCTATACATAGAATTGGCTCTCTCCTCGAGTTAAATGGGTGCTGCAGCAGGGCACAAGACGGTTGTCAAAATCAGGATCCTTAGGCGTGTTCCAGCATAGTTTCCACTTATAATGCCGAGAGCTATTCATTGTACCCTTTTATCTTCATATAGTACAGTACTGTCTGGGATCCACAGAGACTCCCAAATCCCTCCATATAAATGAACTCACATCCTCACCATGAACATGGAAACAAGAAATAATCGAACTTTGATTCACGTACCACGCTTCTTTAGCCTGAGAGAGTAAACCGATGAGTGCAGAGTCATCTGAGACAATGTGATGTATAGCTAATTTACTAATAATTAGTGCATCATACACAACAACTAAAGAATTGTAAAATGATGAAGCAATATCAGCATATAGTAAGCTAGTTGAGAAAAGAGTATTATAAATAAAGAAATTTTATAAAATGTGCCTGCAAGGCTGCAAGTGGGATTTGAAACGTGCCAAGCTGATGTAATTCGTATCCATGAGTTCCAGTACTGACTTGAATCTTATTACCAAACCTCATTGCCATCGCCTAAGCTACCACATCTTCTATAGAAGCACAACCAAACCTAAGGTGGGCAGCTATAAAATAGGAGTTTAACAGAATCATCCGTCCACTATCATTGATGATGTCTAAAGAATTTCGCCTGCAAGCAAAAATTAGGCCGGATGATCAAGTAGAGAACTAACAGGGTGGGAAGTGCAACGTGAGGTAGCCTAACGCTACATATCGGTGAAATGCACCAGCCAACTAAACTCATAGCCTGCTTCAGTTTTACAAGGAGACGACAATGATAAACCAAAGGCATCACAAATAATGATGATCCATCATATATCAAGGAGAATTACCCACAAATATATGTGAATTAATAATTCAATAGGGAGAATTTTTTATTAGTGCCAATACCTTTTCATGAGTCCCTTCCTAAATATGTCTATATGAAGAATTATTATCTTAAATAATAATAATACCTGTTTAGAATCAAGATCACATAGAAAATAAGTGTTTATAGGTTATAGTAAATTATCTCTCTCTACTACCACCATGCTAGGCCAAATTTGGCAAATAAGTACCACGTGAAATAAGGCGCACTTGTAATGGCGAGGGAGAGTAATCAGATCTGGCATGATAATGTTCATCATACTTCTCATATACACTGACCATTTATTATGTTCATCCTATAGTAGTACATATAATGGGTAATATTCGGCAAAAGGCACATTAAATTGGTAAACGCCATTGGATGACCGGTAACTCTTCATAAACAAACATAAAACATACATAGAAATCTAATTGGCCGTCTTCCATTTTATAGCATTTCCAAGTTTAGAATCAACACCAACCCATGTTTCACCATCACGGTGCGATTCTCCAAGAAATTATGTAAACCCTTTCTAGACCTGCACCCACCGTGATTTTACTTTAGGAGCATGTGTATTCAAAAGTGACTTGCACATCATCTCCCCTATATGCAGGTGCTAGCTGCCTAAAATTCAGTCCATTGATCAGCTGTAACTTTGCCTCAACAAAGCAGGTCCACTTAGAAAAGATCCATGTTAAAACATGTCGTGAAGCTATACAAAAATAAACAGTGTATGCTAGTTAGCTGAGTCTTAAGACATAGTACCTTTTTCCTTCGGAAGTAGGGTATCAAATTATCACGCCGTCGGATACTACTCTGGGGAACTGCATGCCATTGAGAGCAAGAATGTAATTAGTTTGAGATAGGGATGCGACGGTCTCACCACCTGAAGAAATGGTACGTGCATATGCCCTATAGATGCAGACCATGTAATCTGAGGGCTCACTGGAAGTGACGCCGGACGCGACCGTGATAGTTTGTCCAGACCCTGTGCCCAGTTCGACAGAACAATTCGTACCAACAATGAGCAACATAGTTCTAGGAAAAAGGAAAGGGGAAGTTGTTAGGGTATACGGGTTGGGGACGATAACACGGGAAAGACAAAGTCAGATATCATTCAACTCGTAACCAACTCTAGGCAAGAACCACTTTTAAATATAAGTTTCTAGACACGCGACTTGAATAAGTTTCTAGACATGCGACTTTATTCAATTCAAGGACTAGTTCCACATAATTTTCTGCATAGTATACTATGTGATTCATTTCCAAACTTTAAGGAAGGTAGTTCCCATGCAGCTCTTACACTTCATAGTTCATACGACAGAGGATGGACGTGCCATTCCAACACTAGTCAAAGTGATCAGTGCAAGCATGCGCAGAGGAGTAAAGCACATCATGGAGGCATAATCAATTGGTGTACCGGATCATCCTAACCTTGTTGAACTACTTTTCCCAATACAACTCATCCCTAAGGCTTGATCATGCTAGAATAGCAATTGCAAAGGAGTTTTGTCACTTGCAGATATGGAGATTATGTGAACTGATAAAGAAAAAGCTTGGATTTTTTTTGAAACTAGCCTAAATTCAACACATTATCTCTTTTTGAAACGTATTATGTAGCACAATGCACACACGCTCATGGACGCACATGCACATAGACATATACATGACTAACTCGTGCATTAGCCCATAAATAAACTCACTACCAGGCGCCAGGTGCACAGATTGTAACGCACACAGATCCAACCGTATAAAAGGTGACTGAGACATAACTAAGTCTTAGGTATCTGAGAACTAGCAAAACTGTTTAAATATATGTTTCTATAAACATGCAATTTTCTTCAATTCAAGGACTAGTTCCACATCATTTTTTCCATAGTATACTAGTTCAATGCCTGTGCAACGCACGGGAGAACATCAAGATGTATAAAACCATTCATCTAGATGGTATTTTTTCAATCCCCTATGTAGACATATTCATCCTTCTCAATTTGTCTATCGACTCTCTTGTTGGTTAGAAATCTTTCTTTCTACCAACGTCTTATTTTGCATCATTGATTTGTCTCTGTGTATAGTTTTGTAATCCATGAATCGTCACAGCAGGGGTGAACTTGCCAGTAGCCCATGACACTTTACCGTTTGCCCGTTGTTGTCACTCCAGTACGCCGCCATTATTCTTTGCCACGACTCATTTATGTAGACATAATGTAGGTGAAAACCTCGGTTATTTAGAGGATATGTGAAATGCAGACACTTTTAGTTAACATTTCAATGGCAACATCTAGCCTAGAGAAAGTGCATGCAAGTCTGGTTACTCAAAAACTGTAGTCTCCCTCTCCTCTCCCTCTCAAAACGAACCTCAAGGGCACACACCCTCTGCTTCACCATTGCGCCTCAGTCACCCCACTCCAATGTGCCACTCTTTGCTACCCACAAGTGTTTTCTCCAACTCTAGCACACCCCACAAGTGTTTTCTCCAACTCTGGCACATTGGCATAGTTTGTTTCTATAACCCACGATTTCAGAGATTGTATCAACCAGCTTTCAACAACAGTACTCCTGGTAGGCTTTCCGCTCAGCCTAGAGTTGTGAAATATCTACCAATTTTCAAAAATAATTAGTCAAGGTTCAGAAGGCTCACACAAGACTGTACTTACCAAAAAATTTCAAGCATAGCTTGAAAAGTGTAAGTTCAATTAAAATTTCTTAAATGGTGTCAATAATTGTCCCCAACTATGTTCAAAGATGACTCAAAATGCTAGTTTAAATAGATTAGTAAGAATTAGTTCATATATGTAGCTATTGAATTTCGTGTAACTACGAGCAAATATGCAACTATGTAGGTACATGGTGCTGAATTATTATTTTCAATACAGAAAACTAAAAAGCGTGGAAGAGGTGTGCTTTTGAGTTGTTAATTTATTGTCTAGCCATCATCTAGGTCGCTCACCGCCAATTCTGCACATCTTCATGCCAACCTCTCTCTTTTTCTGCGAACTTAAGATTTGATATTTCGTAAATCTATATAAATCAGAACAAACTAAAGTTGAGAACACCAATAATATGGGCCTTTCACCTTTGTTAGAAGAAACAATTAACCCTCTCAAAAGACATAGAAACGATTCATGATAAGTATTAAAAAAAAAGATAGAAACAAAATTCACATGAGTAAACAATTTACAACATGATGTTGTACTAACCAAATAAATCAACAAGGGGAGAGGGATTAAGGACAAAGGTAGCAACCTTGAGGGTGTAGATAAATTTAATTGTGTGATATATCCAAAGAACAATTTCGTGGACCAGATTTACATTCTGGCACATTGAATTAATGTTAGGAAATACAAATCTTTGTCGGCTAGTGCATTGCTAAGTAATGTCACAATAACAATTACCGTCTGTTGTGAAGGAAACAGAAATTTCATAGCAAATATTGAGGTAATGTCAATTCATCCTAAACTAATTGTAAATATTTTTCTGTATAGACCTAGACAATATGTATTTTGGAATGGCAGTGATACCTTTAATCCTATTATGGTGCAGTCTGATACAGGCCAACCATGATTAGTAGAGAAAGTCTATGCACCTTTAGATGTATGATTTGATGAAACCAGTAACTAAACTCTCCATGGAAGTACTGAAAAACCTTTCGTAAATAAGTAATGAAAAATCAAAAAGTGAACTAATTTGTCCAGAAATACTTCAAGAATTTACCTGAGAATGTTTTATGCAGTCGTGAGCTAGTCTAAGAGTATGACCAGTCATGAGCTAGTTTAAGAGTAGAATCTAGCACTTCTATGAGTCACGTAACAAGTATAACTTCAACTATGATATATGTGCCCCAAAGTTGGCTACCATTATAACCCAGCAGTACACAATCCTGAAGATTGAATTATTGTGAGTTAGGATCGCCTATCCAGCAAGAAAGCATACTCAATACCCGTACAATTTATTTTATTTTCAATTTTCAAAAAAATTCGCATGGGAAGAAAAGACCGTGGGTACTTTTTGAGTAACTCACCATGATCTCAAAATTTACCACACCCTACATCACCGCAAATATGTTGAGTGTTCTCATATTCATTTCCAAACCTTGGAAGGTATTTCTTATGTAGCTCTTACACTTCATAGTTCACACGACAGAGGATGGACGTGCCATTCTAACACTAGTCAAAGTGATCAGTGCAAGCATGCGCCGAGGAGTAAAGCACGTCATGGAGACATAATCAATTGGTGTCCCTGATCATCCTAGCCTGGTTGAACTACTTTTCCCAATACCGCTCATCCCTAAGGGCTTGATCATGCTAGAATAGCAATTGCAACAGAGTTCTGTCACTTGCAGATATGGAGATTTTGTGAACAGATAAAGAAATATCAAGGATATATATTTGCTTTGGCTCAGCAAGTCATGCCAAATCTATCTTATACTATGTAAAGAGGAAAATATATGATGACATGCGGCTTTATTCCTTTCACCAAATTTATTTCGGGGTAGCCATTGTTTCCATCTGTCCACATCCGATGGTCCATAGTGCTCTCTCCATCTCGAATTATATGTCTAGAATTTGTCTAAATCATATCTATCTATTATTATATACTAAAAGCAATATAAGGGTGTTTTTTGAGGCATCTGGTTGATCCACATCATCTGTATTTTTTTTTTGACAATCAATACCACGTTATATTCAAAGTAGCAAATAGTACATGGTAGAGATACATAAGCTGACTCCATCGATTACAAAATAAAGTCTAAAAGAAACTAGCAAATCTTCGAGGTCTTCAATCTCTTTCTTCTTCCAAGACATAATCCTGCACTTTTCTGAAGGCAGCCAAACACTGACAAATATCAAACCATAACCTGTAAATACCAATGAAGGTTCTCCCATAATTTTTTGAGCCGCAGTGCCAAGGCTACGTGCACGCGCGCAACCATTAGAGTAATCAATCAACATCAGCAAGAGATCCAACACAAGTATTTCAGGGAAAATTAACCGAACAGCCTGATCGACGTCGTTGACAAACCGAAAGTACGAATCACCATTGTCGAGGATGTAGCAGCCGGGACAAATATTGCGAGGATAATCCTCCTCGCGACAACCATGAGAAAAGGTCCAAAATCAATCCGGTGAAGGAAGATCTGAAAGACTGTACCTATAGAAACTTAATCTTTCAACACCACCATTGACGTCGGGAAAGAGATCTCGTCGTCGAACGATATGCCAAAGATCACTTATTGTAGACGATGCCATCTCTATTAAGAAGATGACAACCAAAACACTAATCTAATCTTAAAAACACTACTTTTACTAAAAACTTCATCCATAGATCGGGTTCCCCACCCCTCCGATGCCGGCGAGACCGGCCGGAGGAGGGGGAACCGATCTATGGAGGAGACGGAGATGATGTGGCTAGGTCAGGAGAGGAGGCGGCGGGACGTAGGAGTAACTATCCACATCATCTGTATAATTAGTGGCTATGATTTAATTTGAGTTGTAGATTACGTAACAGATCACACGTGACAGGCCGGTCACGGGCCGTTCAATTCGTGAAATTCGTGTCAAGTTGAAGCCATGTCCGTCCCTCACAAAAAAAAGAGTTGAAACCGTGTCCGGAGGCAATGTAAAAAAAAAAGACGCAGAGGCCTAGGTCTGGATCCATCCACGTTGTATAAGAGAAGGACAAACTGCTGCTATTAAAAAATTTGATCGATTCAATAAGACGATCGGCTTGCTTAGTAAGTGGATTGACTAGCTAGCTTGGTATACCACCTACGAGCTGAACTACATCAACCACCTCATAGTAGGTCAGTTAGCTTAGTACCGGATCCGTTGTGATGTATACAAAACTAACTCAAAATCAGATCAGTCAAAGAGAAATAAACACCCCCACAAAAAAAAGAGAAATAAACACAAGAACTGATCGGTACGTGTCTCAGAATATATACTCCTTCCGTCTTAAAATAGATGTTAAAAATTTGTCTAAATTTGGATATACATAGAGACTATGTACTATATAGATACATCCAACTTTAAAAAAAATTACGACATTTATTTTGGGACGGTATATTTTTAACCTATTAAAGCATACTATACTTAGGAAAAGAGTCGGTACATGTGATGCTAACTCCAAAACTGATCGGAGATGAAAAACTACAAACGTATATTTGGATAAAATGTATTACTTCATCCGATCTAAATTAATGTTCTCAGATTTGTCTATATTCAGATGTATCTAGCACTAAAACATGACTAGATACATTCTAATCTAGACAAATCTGGTAACATTAATATGGATCGGAGGGAGTACCTTATTTCCGCAATAACATAACAAATGGTCCATTGTATATTTAAACTAACCAGTTGTAAGACATCATGTACTTTAAATTAACATGAGCATATGGTGTATTTCTAAGGAAAAAGAAGGGATGAGAGGAAACAATCAAATAAAAGTAGAATTGAAATTCTCGATGTTCAATGAGGATAAAAAATTAGAAAAAGGATGTCCTAAAAATTTTCGCCTTATTAACGAAAATATATTTGTTGTTCCCTTTCCAAAGATCAAGTGAGAACTAGCTGGACAGATAGTGGTGTGTGATACGCTCCTCATAATACAGGTTGTCCAACATTCACTCTATCACTTAACCTCCAAGAAAACGACAACTAGAAAGGGAAATCCATGAGAGCCAGTGATTCGAGAGACTATAGACGACTCAATGAAAACACCAAGAATTAGATGGGGCAATGATCAAGCCTCCGTTTCTTATGACATCGTCTCAATCACCATGACATTTCGTGAAGATCAATCTAATATAATATACCTAAACTAAAGTATGGAGAAAAACAGTCAACGATCAAGAAAACAAGATAGAAACTAAAACAATCACTTTTTAATGGAAATGAAATGGCAGAAAGAGGTTCGAGGCGATAGAGAATTCTAGCGTCAAAAGCGACGGCTAGGATCCTTCATGGACTATTCATGTCAACGTCCATCTTATTTTTTATGAGAGAAAATAAAAAAGGTTCTACAACAAAAATAAAAATTAACATCCTTACAAACTCCAATGAGAATACGAACACATGAAATCATATTTTTCTTATACAAGCTTCTAGAACATACATTCACATACTCAGCACATTAATTATTCCTATAAACAAGAGTTACACCTCATCATGTCAATCTGTCACATTCCAAAAATCCTACTTTTGGAAAGCGTACAATCAAAACATAATACAATAGGAAAATCAGATGAACTAGTAAATTATTTTAAATGCAAAAGTATCCGACCATCCCTAACCAATTTTTATTAATGGACCACAACTAACGGATATTGATAAGTGCACGGAACAGATCAATGCTAATCCATCATGACAATTTTAACTATTCATATCACAAAACGAACTCTACCATAAAAATATGGTAGAGAGAAGAGAGATATGCCATAAGTTATAAGAAAAGCAAAGCATCTCATAATCAAGTTAGTAGATCCGATTTTTTCTTAGTACATAAAAAGAGTTGATATTCATAATAATGCCTATACACAATTAATACAAAAATGTCAGCACAAATTTGTTTGAACAAATCACAAGTCAATAGATTTTTATAGTTGTAGTTAAGAAAAAATATTGCCAATAGATCATCATAATCATACATGAACATATTGCAAACGATAGAAAATGTGAGATGATCAATGCCATGTTCTATACATGTGATCATTATTTAACATGATTGGTGGTTCTAGGCTTTATTATTTTCTATAGCATCATTTGAATGACCATCAATCTACAAAAACAATCCTGATCAATTCTCACTCTCTAAGCATAATTCTCCTATCTACAAAAACCAACTAAAGACGATGCCCTCTCATTTGCGAGGGCCACCTTGCTAGTTATCTATAAACAATAAAATGTGTCTTGATAGATGGAGAATCTAGAAATACCTCAGACATCTAATTTGAGTCATAGGAAGTACTACTCCCTCCGATTCAAATTAATGGACTCGGATTTAGCTAAATTAAGATGTACCAAATCATGTTTTAGTGAGCCCATTAATTTGGATTCAAAGACAGTATTTCTTTTTCACCATTTTGCTATTGTTGAAAAGCATCGATAGGCGATACCATGTGGTTCAACGAACGGCCACGGCAAGCACCAGCTAGGCCACCCGCTCATCGCCTCGATACAATCGACCCTCTCCTCCGTCGTGGCCCATGCCGCCTACGCAGGCCTATGGCAGCCTTGGTGACGGTTGCCTAGGGTCGCGCCTTGTCAACGGGCTCGACATTGGGTTGGTGGACACTTCCCGTGCGCGACCCACGGAGCTCGTTGGCCTCGGGTGCTATGCTTGGCTCAGAAAAACTGATTCAGCTAATTTCATGTCTTCCCCTAAAAAAGAAGCTAATTTCATGATCCGCGCGCTAGACGACGCAGGTCGGTGCGCAGGCGAGGACGCTCAAGCGGGAGCAGCAAGAAGGTGTACCGTGTGCGCGGTACATGGTGCAAGGCCAAGCTCAGTTGTGCTTTAAAAAAACTGAAACTTGCCTTCCCAAAAAGGCTAAGGCGTGAAGAGTGTGTTTACTCGAACATGGTGAGGGTTAAAATACCTAAACATTGTTTTATACAGTGAACGATTATTATAAGATATATAAATATATTATATGTGGTCAAAATGTATGAACTAATAATTTTAATAAAGCATGAATATTTTTTAAAAAATCATGAACCAAATTTCGTAGTTCATAAACATTTTTTTACAAATCTTGAACATTTGATGGAAAATCATGAACCAATTTTCAAATTGAATATATTTTGAAGTATCATGAACATTTTTCAAATTCATGAACCAAAAATCAAAATTCATGAACATTTTTTCAAATTCTTGAACCAAAAATCAGAATTCATGAACAAGTTTTTAAAAATCTTGAACATTTATGAAAATTCATGACTGATTTTCGGAACTCATGAGTATTTTTTGAAAAATCATGAACCATTTTTCAAATGCATGAACTAAAAATCAAGATTCGTGAACATATTTTCTAAAACTGTGAAGATTATATGGAAAAGTGTGAACATTTTTTAAATCATGAACAAATTATGAAATTCAGAACCTTAAGAAAACATAAAAAAGAAAACAGCAAAAGCAAATAAAAATAAAAAATAAAAATAAGAAAATGAAAATAAAAACTGAAAAGAAAAATGAAAAGTAATAGGAAGAAAAGAAAGAGGCTACATGGGCTAGCCCAATGCGGCGTGGGGTGTGAGCATAGTTGGCCATCAAGCCGTGCCTTCCTGGACTAACATGTGGGCACACATGCTTTGGTAATCAGATCGGCATAATAGAAAATGATCCAAAGTGAAAAAAATCTTTAAGAAAACAGAAAAAAGAAAACAACAAAAGCAAATAAAAATAAGAAAAGGAAAATGAAAACAGAAAAGAAAAACGAAAAGTAACACGAAAAAAGAAAGAGGCTACGTGGGCTAGCCCAATGTTCTTTTAATTAACGTTTGCCATACACCCTCTTCAGTTATAACTTGAAAAGCCACTTATTAAGGAGGGCTTAATTCTTGATCTCCAGATCATGAATACCCAACCCACACCCTGTTCTTTGGGTCGACAAAGCTCTTTTTCTCATTATCTTCCTGCCAAAAGAATCTTGATAGAAAATAATCCAACCTTTCTAAGACTATTTTTGAAAGTTGGAAGAATGATATCATATACACTACCATATTACCTAGCACTGAATTAATGAGTACCAATATTTCCTCTATGGAGAGTATTTTACCCTTCCAGCTGCTCAATCTTAACTGCAGTCTTTCCTCGATGGTTTTCTATTCAGCATTTGTAAGCCTTGATAATGAACTAGAATACCCAAATACCTAATCGGAAAAACGCACTGACTATAGCCAAAGAGCTCAGCATACAATTCAGCCGCATCCTTGCCAAAACAGAACAATTCATTTTTATGAAAGTTAATTTTTAATCCCAAAAGCTGCTCAAAAGTGAAAGAATTAGTTTAGGATTTTTTGCCTTCTCAAGATCATGTTCCATAAATAAAATTGCATCGTCGGCATACTGAAGGATAGGTAAACCGTCATCCACTAGATGGGGAATCACCCATTCAATTTGGCCATCAGACTTCGCATGTTCAATCATGATAGATAACATATCAGCCACTATATTAAATTGTTGGAGATATGCCCAAGAGGCAATAATAAAAGTGGTTATTATTATATCTTTGTGTTTATGATGAAAGTTTACATCCCATGCTATAATTGTATTATTAGGAAACACTAATACTTCTGTGCTTTTGTAAACATAAAAGAGTCCCTAGTAAGCCTCTTGTTAAAATAGCTTGTTGATTGATTGATGATCATGGTTTCCTGATCATAGACATTAGATGTGATTAATAACAAGGTTATATCATTAGGAGAATGATATGATGGACACACACACATAGTAAGCGTAGCATAAGATCAAGTCATTAAGTTCGTATTGCTGTAAGCTTTGAAATACATAGTAACCTAATCCTTCGACCATGAGGTTATGTTAATCACCATCACCGGATGGGTACTTTGATGACATCAAACGCCGCTTCGTAACTGGGTGGTTATAAAGGTATCATTGGGTATTCTGAAAGTATGTGTTGAAGCGCATAGACCAAGATTGGGATTTGTCCATCCATATGACAGATAGATATACTCTGGGCCCTCTCGGTGGAATGTCATCTAGATAGCTTGCAAGCATGTGACTAGGTCACAAGGGATGACATAACATGGAACGAGTAAAGAGTACTTATCAGTAACGAGGAAGAACTAGGTATGAAGATACTGACGATCAAACCTCGGATAAGTAGAATGTCGCGAGACAAAGGGAATTGGTTTTGTATGATAATTGGTTCAATCGATCACGAAGTAATCGTTGAGTATGTGGGAGCCATTATGGATCTCCAGATCCCGCCTGATGGTTATTGATGGGAGAGGTGTCTTCATCATGTCTGCATATTCACGAACCGTAGGGTGACACACTTAAGGTTCGAAGTAGATATGGAATTTGCATTGGAGACCGAATGTTGTTCGGAGTCTCGGAATGGATCCGGGACATCACGAGGAGATCCGAAATGGTCCGTAGAATAAGATTCATATATTGGGAATCATTTTCTAAGTTAGGAAATGTTCTGGAGTGTTTGTATGGAGATTCTAGAAGGTTTCGGAATGTTCTGGAAGGTTCTAGAGGATTTCTTGGAGTTTGCTTGAAAACCAAGAAAGGGATCAAAGAAACCAAGTGGGGTAAGACACGGATTCGTGGGGGAGGAGGACTCCTCCCCCCAACCCACCGGCCCAAGGAGGAGGGAGTCCTACTAGGACTCCTCCTCCCTAGGCGCGCCTCCCTCCTTTAAATAGAAGGGAGGGGGCGCCCCCTCTTGGACCTTGTCTCATAACTCCTAATCTCAGCCGCCTCTCTCCTCCACGATTCATCTGCACAGGCATAGGCAAAGCCCTGCAGATTTCTCATCTCCACCACCACCACCACGCCGTCGTGCTGCTGGGATTCCATGGAGAAGATCTACTACCTCCGCTGCTCGCTGGAACGGGAAGAGGAAGGTCTGCTTCGACTCCGCACGTGTGACCGTCTGCGGAAGCGCTGCCGGAACGCGACGCCGGAAGGATCGTCCACACGATCTTGAGATCGGCAAGTGATCGACTACATCATCCACGAGATCGGCAAGTGATCGGCAAGTGATCTTGTTAACGCTTTCGGTTCTACGAGGGTTAGTACCGATCTATCTCGTTGCTCATGTCTAGTAGATTAGATCTTGGCTTTTATCTAGATTAGATCTGGGTTTTGTTCGTTCTTGCGGTAGAAATTTTTTGTTTTCCATGCTACGAACCCACCAGTGGTATCAGAGCCTTGTCCATGCGTAGATCTGTTGCACGAGTAGAACACAATGAGGTTGTGGGCGTTGGTGCTCGTGTCATCTTTTGCTATATGTGTACTTTGCATCTTGCGGTATGGTGGGATGAAGCGGCCCGGGCTAACATTACATGTCATCGTACATGAGACTTGCTCCACGCTTGACGTGCAACTCGTATTGCATAAGTGGCTTTGCGGGTGTCTGTCTCTCCGATCATAGTATAGATCAAATCTACACTTTGCACTTGATAGCACTTGTATCAATGTTGTGGTTCAGTTTCGTAGGTAAGATGCGTTCTTAGTCGAAAGCCCAAGCCACGTAAAACTTGCAAAGAAAATTAGAGGCGTCTAACTTGTTTTTGCAGGGGTTTTGTGATGTGATATGGCCTACATGTGATTATGATTGTATTTGATGTATGCAATGATCCTTGTTGTAATATGGCAACCGGCAGGAGCCTAATGGTTGTCTTTAATTCGGTTAATACCTGCGTATCTATTCATCTTGTAATAGCTTTATTCCAAGTAGTTGTAATAGTTTCTGGTGATGATGAATAACCATGAAGCGGCGCCACGGACCTTGACGCAATGCTGGTGATGATGGAGATCATGTCCGTGCTTTGGAGATGGAGATCGAAGGCATAAGAAGAAAGGGTCATATCATATCACACAAATTATGAATTGCCTGTGATGTTAATCCTTTATGCATCTTGTATTGCTTAGATCGCGACGGTAGCATTATAAGATGATCCCTCTCACTAAATATCAAGTAATAAAGTGTTTGTCCTTAGTTGGCACCGTTGCTAAGACTCGTCGTTTCGAAGCATCTCGTGATGATCGGGTGTGATAGACTCTACGTGTGCATACAACGGGTGCAAGCCAGATTTGCACATGCGGAAACTAAGGTTAATCTTGACGAGCCTAGCATGTACAGACATGGTCTCAGAACACGGAATACCGAAAGGTAGAGCATGAGTCATATGATTGATATGATGAACATGAATATTGTTCGCCGATGAAGCTACATCATCTCACGTGATGATCGGACTTGGTGTAGTGGATTTGGTTCGTGTAATCACTAAAACAACTGCGAGGGATGTTGTTTTGAGTGGGAGTTCACCTAGTTAATTTAAGAATTAGATTTGAACACTATTTATCATAAACTTAGTCTAAATTACTTGCAAATTTGTTGTAGATTATGGCGAACGTTTCCATCAATTTCAATGCGTTCCTAGAGAAAGAAAAGCTTAAGAACAATGGAAGCAATTTCACGGACTGGTTCCGTGGACTGAAGATCGTCCTCAGGGCTGGTCAGTTGACCTATGTGCTCGAAGCACCGCTAGGTGACCCACCTGCAGAAGATGCCACCGATGACGTAAAGAATGTTTACGCCACTCGGAAACATCACTACTCCACAGTTCAGTGTGCCATCCTGTACGGTTTAGAATCGGAGCTTCAAAAGCGTTTTGAGCACCATGACCCATTTGAAATCATTAAGGAGCTCAAACTCATCTTTGAGACTCGCGCGGCCATGGAAAGCTATGAAGCTTCCGAGAAGTTCTTTACCTGCAAGATGGAAGAGGGTAGCTCCGTTAGCGAGCACGTGCTCACTATGTCTGGGCACGCAAACAAACTCTGAGAGTTGGGGATACCGATTCCTAATGAATTGGGGATTCACCGTGTCCTCCAATCACTGCCACCAAGTTACAAGAACTTTGTGATGAACTACAATATGCACTGCATGAACAAGACGTTGCCTGAACTATCGTCCATGCTGAAAACTGCTGAAGTGGAGATTATGAAAGAACACCAAGTGTTTATGGTCAATAAGACCACCAATTTCAAGAAAAGGGGCAAGCCTAAGAACAAGGGCAACTTCAAGAAGGACGGCAAGAAAGCTGCCGCACCTGCTAAGAAGCCCAAGGCTGGTCCTAAACCTGAAACTGAGTGCTTCTACTGCATGGGTGCTGGTCACTGGAAGCGTAACTGTCCCAAATACCTGGTGGATCTGAAGAACGGCAACATCAAGAAGAAAGGTATATTCGATATACATGTTATAGATGTGTATCTTACTAGTAATCGTAGTAGTGCCTGGGTATTTGATACTGGTTCGGTTGCTCATATTTGTAACTCGAAACAGGAGCTGCGGAATAAACGAAGACTGGCAAGAGACGAGGTGACGATGCGCGTTGGAAATGGCTCCAAGGTTGATGTGATCGCCGTCGGCACGCTCCCTCTACATCTACCATCGGGATTAGTTTTAAATTTAAATAATTGTTACTTGGTGCCTGCGTTAAGCATGAACATTATATCTGGATCTTGCTTATTGCGAGATGGTTACTCTTTTAAGTCTGAGAATAAAGGTTGTTCGATTTATATGAGTAATATCTTTTATGGTTTTGCACCTGAGATGAATGGTTTATTCTTATTAAATCTCGATAGTAGTGATACACATGTTCACAACATAGATGCTAAACGAATAAAATTAAATGATAATTCTACATACATGTGGCACTGTCGTCTTGGTCACATTGGAGTGAAGCGTATAAAGAAACTCCATTCTGATGGACTTCTTGAATCACTTGATTTTGAATCACTTGAAATATGCGAAGCATGTCTAATGGGAAAAATGACTAAGACTCCATTCTCTGGAATAATGGAGCGAGCTACAGACTTATTGGAAATAATACATACCGATGTGTGTGGTCCAATGAGTGTAGCATCGCGTGGTGGATATCGTTATGTTCTCACTTTCACGGATGACTTGAGTAGATATGGGTATGTCTACTTTATGAAACATAAATCCGAAACTTTCGAGAAGTTTAAGGAATTTCAAAGTGAAGTGGAAAATCATCGTAACAAGAAGATTAAGTTTCTGCGTTCTGATCGCGGAGGTGAATATCTAAGTTATGAGTTTGGCATGCATTTAAAGAAATGTGGAATACTTTCGTAGTTGACACCGCCGGGAACACCACAGCGTAATGGTGTGTCCGAACGTCGTAATCGAACTCTCTTAGATATGGTTCGGTCTATGATGTCTCTTACAGATTTACCGTTATCATTTTGGGGCTATGCATTAGAGACAACCGCATTCACTTTAAATAGGGCACCATCTAAATCCGTTGAAACGACACCGTACGAATTGTGGTTTGGAAAGAAACCTAAGTTGTCGTTCCTTAAGGTTTGGGGTTGCGAAGCATATGTAAAGAAGTTACAGCCTGATAAGCTTGAACCCAAAGCGGACAAATGCGTCTTCATAGGATACCCTAAAGAAACAATTGGGTATACCTTCTATCATAGATCCGAAGGCAAAGTTTTCGTTGCTAAGAATGGATCCTTTCTGGAGAAGGAATTTCTCTCGAAAGAAGCGACTGGAAGGAAAGTAGAACTCGACGAGGTTGTTGAACCTTCTGTCGGAGTTGAGAGTAGCGCAGCACCGGAATATGTTTCTGTGCCGCTTGCTGAAAGGGTTTCGCAGCATAGTAAATCAAAATTTTCTACGGAAGCGAACAGAGAGAAAGCCAAGATCTAATCTAGGAGATGCAAACAACGAGAGAGATTGGATTAGATCTTCATACCCTTGAAGATTCGCACAGCGGAACGTTCGTCGGAACGTGGGTGATGTAGTCGTACTCGCTTCTCCTCCTCGCGATCCGATCCGATCTAGCACCACAAGTGGCGGTGCCCCCGTGAGATGCACACGTGCAGCACCTCGACGTCTCCTCCTTCCTCGGACCAGCAAGTAGGGTGGAGAGATAGATTGGATCTACAACGCGACGGCGCGGTGTATATGGTGGAGAATTTCTGCAGCAGGGCTTCGCCTACAAACAGTCGGGAGGGAGAGAGGAGGGCAGCAGGGCAACTAGGATTTGGAGGAAGGTGTGTTGGGGGAGGGGGCGCACCAGCCCTCTATATATAGAGGGGGGGTGCGGCCAGCCCTTGCCCATCCTCCAAGCCTATCTCTAGTTTAAACGATTTAAACTCTCCCTTCTAGAAACCCTATCTTATCTCTAGTTTAAACGATTTAAACTTATCTAGGATCGGCTGGGCCCTATGGGGCCTTGTGCCCCTGGCCCAATGCGGCCAGGACACTCCCTCATAGGCCCATGCCCCCTCCCGGAATGTGGGACCACGTTGGCCCCCTTCCGGAAGGTTCTAGAAGCTTCCGGTACAATAACGATTAATCCGGAACAATTCCGAACTCCAAAAACTACACTGCCTTATATGAATCTTATTCTCCGGACCACTCCGGAACCTCTCGTGATGTCCCGGATCCCATCCGAGACTCCGAACAAAAATTCATAAACCAAGTATCCAATCTATCCTAGCGTCGAGACACGTTAAGTGTGTGACCCTGCGGGTTCGAGAATATGCAGACATGATCTTCTATCAATAATCAACAGCGGGGTCTGGGCACCCATATTGACTCCCACACATTCATCGATGATCATATCGGATGAACCACGATGCCAGGATTCAATCAATCCCATATATATATTCCCTTCGTCTCGCGATATTTTACTTGCCCGAGATTCGATCGTCGGTATCGTCATACCTAGTTGAATCTCGTTCACAGCAAGTACTTTACTCATTCCGTAATCCGATATCACTTTGTGATTAACTCCTTAACCACATGCTTGCAAGCGGTGTTGATATCGATTACCGAGTGGGCCCGAAGTATATCTCTCCGACTTGGGAGGGACAAATTCCATCTCGATACATACAACCCAACAGACACTTTCCGATCACCTGAGAGACACCTTTATGATCACCCTCTCATAGGATGACGTTTGATGACCTCAAAGCTTTCTTCCGATACCAGGGAGTTGTATTATCTCATGGTCTAAGGAATACAATATTTGACATGAGAAAAGCTTCGCAAAGACGAACACGATGAAACGATCTAATAGCTTTGCTTAGTTTGGGTCTGTCCACCATATCATTCTCCCAATGATATGATCTCATTATCAATTGACAACTCATGTCTATGGTTAGGAAACCTTAACCATCATTGATCAATGAGCTAGTCCATAGAGGCGTACTAGGGACACGGTGTTGTTCACAAACCACACAAGTATTAATGTTTCCGCTTAATACAATTCTAGCATGGAATATAAACTTTATCATGAACAAGAATTATAATAATAACATCTTTATTATTGCCTCTAGGGCATAATTCCAACAGTCTCCCACTTGCACTAGAGTCAATAATCTAGTTTACATTTGGCAACAATCTCACACCCATGACACTGAGGTGCTGATCATGTTTTACACGTGGAAGAGGTTTAGTCAATGGATCTGCGACATTCAGATCTGTATGTACTTTGCTAATCTTCATATCTCCATCTGCTATATAATCTCGGATTATATGAAACTTGTGGTTGATATGCTTGGTCTTTGGATGATATCTTGGTTCCTTAGCGAGTGCTATGGCGCCAGTGTTGTCACACAATATCTCCAGTGGGTCCAATGCACTTGGAACCACGCCAAGCTCAGTGATGAAGTTTCTGATCCAAACTCCTTCACTTGACGCTTCTGCAGCAGCCATGTATTCCGCTTCTACTGTAGATCCCGCGATCACGCTTTGCTTGCAGCTTCTCCAGCTCACAGCTCCTCCATTCAAAATATACACGTATCCTGTCTGAGATTTAGAATCATCCTTGTTGGTGTCGAAACTAGCATCGACGTAACCTTTTACGACGAGCTGTTCATCACCCCCATAGACTAAGAACATTTCTTTAGTCCTATTTAGGTACCTTAGGATGTTCTTCACGGTTGTCCAGTGTTCCACTCCTGGATCACTTTGATATCTACTCGTCAAACTAAGAGCATTGGACACATCCGGTCTAGTACACAGCATGGCATACATGATGGAACCTATGGCCGAGGCATAAGGCACTTTGCTCATAGCTTCCCTATCATTTACCGTAGCTGGACACTGAGCCTTGCTCAATATCTTACCTGACAACATAGGCACTGAACCTTTCAATGCCTTTATCCATTCTGAACCTTTTCAGAACTTTGTCTAGGTATGTACTCTGGCTTAAAGCTATCAGGCGTATTTGTCTATCTCTATAGATTTTGATGCCCAATATATAAGCAGCTTCACCTAGGTCTTTCATTGAAAAACACTTGTTCAAATAACTCTTCACATCGTTAAGCATGTTGATGTCATTTCCAATAATCAATATGTCATCCACATATAGTACCAGAAACGTCACCGAGCTCCCACTCACTTTCTTGTAGATGCAAGCTTCGTAGCAATTTGGAACAAATCCAAAGCTCTTGATTACTTGATCAAAACGAAGGTTCCAACTCCGAGACGCTTGCTTCAGTCCATAAATGGAACGCTGAAGTTTGCATACTTTATCAGCATCCTTAGGATCGACAAAACCTTCGGGTTGCATCATATACAACTCTTCATCAATGTTGCCATTGAGGAAAGCAGTCTTGACATCCATTTGCCATATTTCATAATCATGAAACGCAGCAATTGCTAATAAAATCCGAATGGACTTAAACATCGCTACGGGAGAAAAAGTCTCATCGTAGTCAACACCTTGAACTTGTCGAAAACCTTTTGCAACAAGCCGTGCTTTATAGACGGTAACATTACCATCCGCGTCTGTTTTCTTCTTGAAGATCCATTTGCACTCAACGGCCTTTCGGTCGCTAGGAGGGTCCACCAAAGTCCATACTTGGTTTTCGCTCATGGATCCCAATTCGGATTTCATGGCTTCTAGCCATTTCTCAGAGTCTGGGCTCATCATCGCTTCCTCATAGTTCGTAGGTTCGCTGTCTTCTACTAACAAGACAGTCAAGACAGGGTTGTCGTACCACTCAGGAGGGGCACGCGACCTTGTCGACCTGCGACGTTCAGTAGCAGCATCATCCGAAGCTTCATGATCCTTGTCATTAGCTTCCTCTATTGTTGGTACAGGCGGCACTGGAACAATTTCAGGTGCTGCGCTACTCTCCAATTCAAGAGAAGGTTCAATAACCTCGTCTAGCTCTACTTTCCTCCCACTCACTTCTTTCGAGAGAAACTCCTTCTCAAGAAAGGAACCGTTCTTTGCGACAAACACTTTGCCTTCGGTTCTGTGATAGAAGGTATACCCAATGGTTTCCTTAGGGTATCCTATGAAGACGCATTTCTCCGCTTTGGGTTCGAGCTTGTCCGGCATCAACTTCTTGACGTAAGCTTCGCATCCCCAAACTTTAAGAAACGACAACTTAGGTTTAGCACCAAACCACAGTTCATACGGTGTCGTCTCAACGGATTTAGATGGAGCCCTATTTAAAGTGAATGCAGCGGTTTCTAATGCATAACCCCAAAATGATAACGGCAAATCAGTAAGAGACATCATCGATCGGACCATATCTAATAGGGTTCGATTCCGGCGTTCAGACACACCATTGCGCTATGGTGTTCCGGGTGGCGTGAGTTGTGAAACGATTCCACTTGCTTTGAGATGCGTGAGAAAATCATAACTCAAATATTCGCCCCCACGATCGGATCGTAGAAACTTAATCTTTCTGTTACGATGGTTCTCCACTTCATTCTGAAATTCTTTGAACTTTTCAAACGTTTCAGATTTATGTTTCATTAAATAGATATACCCATATCTACTTAAGTCATCGGTAAAAGTGAGAAAGTAGCGATATCCACCGCGCGTCGAAACACTCATCGGTCCGCATACATCGGTATGTATGATTTCCAACAAGTCCGTTGCTCGCTCCATCATACCGGAGAACGGGGTTTTGATCATCTTGCCCATGAGGCATGGTTCGCATGTGTCAAATGATTCAAAATCAAGAGACTCCAAAAGTCCATCAGAATGGAGTTTCTTCATGCGCTTTACACCAATATGACCTAGACGACAGTGCCACAAATAAGTAGTATTATCACTATCTACTTTGCATCTCTTAGCCTCAATGTTATGGATGTGTGTTTCATCCCTTTCGAGATTTAGAAGAAATAAACCATTCACAAGAGGTGCATGACCATAAAAGATGTTACTCATATAAATAGAACAACCATTATTCTCCGATTTAAATGAATAACCGTCTTGCAATAAACATGATCCAGAAATAATGTTCATGCTCAACGCATGCACATAATAACATTTATTAAGGTTTAAAACTAATCCCGAAGGTAAAACTAAGGAGAGCGTGCTGACGGCCATCACATCAACTCTTGATCCGTTGCCAACGCGCATCGTCACCTCATCCCTCGCAAGCCGCCGTCTATTCCGTAGCTCCTGTTTCGAGTTACAAATATTAGCAACTGAACCAGTATCAAATACCCAGGCACTACAACGAGGGCTAGTAAGGAAAACATCAATAACATGTATATCAAATATACCTTTGATGGTGCTAGCCTTCTTGTCCGCTAAGTACTTCGGACAGTTGCGCTTCCAGTGACCCTTGTCCTTGCAATAGAAGCACTCAGTGTCCGGCTTAGGACCAGACTTGAGCTTCTTCTCAGCAGGGGCAACGCGCTTGCCGCCGCTTTTCTTGAAGGGCTTCTTTGCACCCTTACCTTTCTTAAAGGAGGGCTTGTTGACCATCAACACATGATTATCCTTCTTGATGTCCACCTCCGCAGCCTTCAGCTTTGCGAAGAGCTCGGTGATCGTATCAGTGGAACCAATCTGATTATGAGTCACTACAAAACTTTTGTAGCTGGGAGGGAGTGATTGCAGAACCCTGTCAATCTTGAGCTCCTCTGGAATCTTGCATTCCAGTTGCTCAAGGCGTTGAGTGTAGCCCGACATCTTAATGGCGTGCTCACTAACGGAACTCCCTTCCTCCATCTTGCAGTTAAAGAACTTCTCAGAGATCTCATATCTCTCAGAACGGGCCTGAGTCTGAAACATGGTTTTCAGCTCCTCGAGAATCTCAAAGGGCCCGGGATAGTTTTCAAAACGATTTTGAAGTTCCGGTTCCATAGCAAACAACATGGTGCTCTTAATCACACCATAATCATCTTTGCGCGACTGATAGACAGCTTTCTCATCAGCCGGCGCAGTTGCAGCAGGGGGGTCACCTAACGCTTTCCCAAGGACATAGTCCTTTTGTCCGCCAGACAGAATGATTCTAAGATTGCGGAACCAGTTGGTGAAGTTAGACCCATTGTTTCTAAGCTTTTCTTTCTCAGCAAAAACGTTGAAGTTGAAGTTGGACTTGGCCATGTGATCTACAGTATTTGTAAGTACAATTTAGACTATGTTCATGATAAATAGTTCAACTTAATCAAATTACTAGATGAACTCCCACTAAATTCAACATCCCTCAAGTTGTTTAGTGAACATGATCCAAATTCACCACACCTAATCCGATCTTCACGAGAAGAGATGTGGTTTCAATGGTGGATAACAAAGTGTCGATCATATCATTCATATGACTCATGCTTAACCTTTCGGTTCGTGTGTTCCAAGGCCATGTCTGTACATGCTAGGCTCGTCAAGTTAGACCCAAGTATTTCCGCGTGTGCAAAACTGGCTTGCACCCGTTGTATGTGAGCGTAGAGTCTATAGCACCCGATCATCACGTGATGCTTGGACACGACGAACTTTCGCAACGGTGCATACTTGGGGAGAACACAGTTTTTATCTTGATCTTTAAGTGAGGAATCATCTTATAATGCTACCGTCACGATCTAAGCATAATAAGATACATAAAAGGATAAACATCACATGCATATAACTTTATGTGACATGGTATAGCCAATCTTCGCGCAATGATCTCCATCTTGTGCGTTCCGGCATGATCTCCATCACTTCACCATGATTGCCTCCACCACGAATAGCAACTACAACTATTGCTAACTACTTAGCGATAAAGTAAAGCTATTACATGGCGTATAAGAAGTTGACTCGCAGGTCATACACAATTATAAAGACAACCATATGGCTCCTGCCGGTTGTGTACTCATCGACATGCAAGTCATGAAACATTACAAAACATGATCATCGCATACATTATACACATCACATCTTGGGCCATACCATATCACAGAAAACACTCCCTGCAAAAACAAGTTAGACGCCTCTACTTTGTTGTTGCATGTTTTACGTGGCTTATGGGAGTAGATGCTAAGAACGATTCTTACCTACGGAAAGCCACAACGGTGATATTATGGTTGCCAAACTCCGGTGTTAATCCCATGACAACTATAGTGAGAGAAACTGACATCCACCAGCCGCATGTATGGTACAAGCCACACGTCAAGTGCGGAGCCGGTCTCGCGAACGACGTCGCGTAAGGTTGGCCTGGACCGCTTCAATCTCACTATCCCGCGTCATAAGAAGAACACAAACAAGAGGCTTGCAACAGAAAACATCAACGCCCGCAACAACCATGTTGCGTTCTACTCGTGAATCACATCTACGCATAGATCTAGCTCTGATACCACTGAAAGGGTTTCGCAGCATAGTAAATCAAAATTTTCTACGGAAGCGAACAGAGGGAAAGCCAAGATCTAATCTAGGAGATGCAAACAACGAGAGAGATTGGATTAGATCTTCATACCCTTGAAGATTCGCACAGCGGAACGTTCGTCGGAACGTGGGTGATGTAGTCGTACTCGCTTCTCCTCCTCGCGATCCGATCCGATCTAGCACCACAAGTGGCGGTGCCTCCGTGAGATGCACACGTGCAGCACCTCGACGTCTCCTCCTTCCTCGGACCAGCAAGTAGGGTGGAGAGATAGATTGGATCTACAACGCGACGGCGCGGTGTATATGGTGGAGAATTTCTACAGCAGGGCTTCGCCTACAAACAGTCGGGAGGGAGAGAGGAGGGCAGCAGGGCAACTAGGATTTGGAGGAAGGTGTGTTGGGGGAGGGGGCGCACCAGCCCTCTATATATAGAGGGGGGGTGCGGCCAGCCCTTGCCCATCCTCCAAGCCTATCTCTAGTTTAAACGATTTAAACTCCCCCTTCTAGAAACCCTATCTTATCTCTAGTTTAAACGATTTAAACTTATCTAGGATCGGCTGGGCCCTATGGGGCCTTGTGCCCCTGGCCCAATGCGGCCAGGACACTCCCTCATAGGCCCATGCCCCCTCCCGGAAGGTGGGACCACGTTGGCCCCCTTCCGGAAGGTTCTAGAAGCTTCCGGTACAATAACGATTAATCCGGAACAATTCCGAACTCCAAAAACTACACTGCCTTATATGAATCTTATTCTCCGGACCACTCCGGAACCTCTCGTGATGTCCCGGATCCCATCCGAGACTCCGAACAAAAATTCATAAACCAAGTATCCAATCTATCCTAGCGTCGAGACACGTTAAGTGTGTGACCCTGCGGGTTCGAGAATATGCAGACATGATCTTCTATCAATAATCAACAGCGGGGTCTGGGCACCCATATTGACTCCCACACATTCATCAATGATCATATCGGATGAACCACGATGCCAGGATTCAATCAATCCCATATATATATTCCCTTCGTCTCGCGATATTTTACTTGCCCGAGATTCGATCGTCGGTATCGTCATACCTAGTTCAATCTCGTTCACAGCAAGTACTTTACTCATTCCGTAATCCGATATCACTTTGTGATTAACTCCTTAACCACATGCTTGCAAGCGGTGTTGATATCGATTACCGAGTGGGCCCGAAGTATATCTCTCCGACTTGGGAGGGACAAATTCCATCTCGATACATACAACCCAACAGACACTTTCCGATCACCTGAGAGACACCTTTATGATCACCCTCTCATAGGATGACGTTTGATGACCTCAAAGCTTTCTTCCGATACCAGGGAGTTGTATTATCTCATGGTCTAAGGAATACAATATTTGACATGAGAAAAGCTTCGCAAAGACGAACACGATGAAATGATCTAATAGCTTTGCTTAGTTTGGGTCTGTCCACCATATCATTCTCCCAATGATATGATCTCATTATCAATTGACAACTCATGTCTATGGTTAGGAAACCTTAACCATCATTGATCAATGAGCTAGTCCATAGAGGTGTACTAGGGACACGGTGTTGTTCACAAACCACACAAGTATTAATGTTTCCGCTTAATACAATTCTAGCATGGAATATAAACTTTATCATGAACAAGAATTATAATAATAACATCTTTATTATTGCCTCTAGGGCATAATTCCAACACTTGCACCAACTGGAGAGGAAGCTAATGATGCTGATCATGAAATTTCAAACGAAATTACTACTAAACCTCGCAGGTCAACGAGGGTTCGTACCACTCCTGAGTGGTATGACTCTTCCTTGAACGTCATGTTGGTGGACAACACTGATGACCCTGTGACGTATGAAGAAGCTATGGTGAGCCCAGATTCCGACAAATGGCTAGAAGCCATGAAATCCGAAATGGGATCCATGTACGAAAACCAAGTATGGACTTTGGTGGACTTACCGGATGGCCGTAAGGCTGTCGAGAACAAATGGATTTTCAAAAGAAAAACAGATGTTGATGGTAATGTTACCGTCTATAAAGCTCGACTTGTCGCGAAAGGGTTCCGACAAATTCAAGGAGTTGACTACGATGAGACTTTCTCACCTGTAGCGAAGCTAAAGTCTGTGAGGATTATGTTAGCAATCGCTGCATATTTCGATTATGAAATTTGGCAGATGGATGTCAAAACAGCGTTCCTTAATGGTGACATTGAGGAAGAGTTGTATATGGTACAACCCAAGGGTTTTGTCAATCCTAAAGATGCTGACAAGGTATGCAAACTTCAGCGCTCCATTTATGGACTGAAGCAAGCATCCCGGAGTTGGAATCAACGTTTAGATAAAGTAATCAAAAACTTTGGATTTATAGAAACTTATGGATAAGCTTGTATTTACAAGAAAGTGAGTGGGAGCTCTGTAGTATTCCTAGTACTATATGTAGATGACATATTGTTGATTGGGAATGATATAGAACTTCTTAATAACGTCAAAACCTATTTGAATAATAGTTTTTCAATGAAGGATCTTGGCGAAGCGGCATATATTCTAGGCATCAAGATTTATAGAGATAGATCAAGACGCCTAATAGCGCTTTCACAAAGTACATACTTAGACAAAGTTCTAAAGAAATTTAGAATGGAAGAGAGCAAGAAAGGGTTCGTGCCCATGTTGTCAGGTAAGACCTTGAGTAAAACTCAAAGTCCGGCTATGGCAGAAGATAGAGAAAAGATGAATAAAATTCCCTATGCCTCGGCCATAGGATCTATCATGTATGCCATGCTGCGTACGAGACCGGATATAGCACATGCTGTTAGTTTGACTAGCAGATATCAAAGTGATCCTGGAATGGAACACTGGACAGCGGTCAAGTATATCCTAAAGTACCTGAATAGGACTAAGGATATGGTTCTTTCTTATGGAGGTGATGAACAGCTTGTTGTAAACGGTTACACTGATGCTAGTTGGAACACCGATCCAGATGACTCGAAGTCACAGTCTGGATACGTATTTATTTTGAATGGTGCTGCAATAAGCTGGAGGAGTGCCAAGCAGAGTGTTGTGGCGAAATCTTCAACTGAATCGGAATACATAGCTGCTTCGGAGGCTGCACAAGAAGGCATATGGATGAAGGAGTTCATTACTAAACTTGGCGTGGTTCCCAGTGCGTTAGACCCGATGGCCATCTACCATAGCTAATGCACAGGAGCCAAGGTCACATAGCAAGCTGAAGCACATCAAGCTACGTTTTCATGCTATTCGCGAGTATGTCCAAGATGGTGACATAAAGATTTGCAAAGTACACACTGATCTGAATGTGGCAGATCCATTGACTAAACCTCTCCCTAGAGCAAAGCATGACCAACACCAGAACGCCATGGGTGTACGGTATATTACCATGTAATCTAGATTATTGACTCTAGTGCAAGTGGGAGACTGTTGGAGATATGCCCAAGAGGCAATAATAAAAGTGGTTATTATTATATCTTTGTGTTTATGATGAAAGTTTACATCCCATGCTATAATTATATTATTAGGAAACACTAATACTTGTGTGTTTTTGTAAACATAAAAGAGTCCCTAGTAAACCTCTTGTTAAACTAGCTTGTTGATTGATTGATGATCATGGTTTCCTGATCATAGACATTAGATGTGATTAATAACAAGGTTATATCATTAGGAGAATGATATGATGGACACACACCCATAGTAAGCGTAGCATAAGATCAAGTCATTAAGTTCGTATTGCTGTAAGCTTTGAAATACATAGTAACCTAATCCTTCGACCATGAGGTTATGTTAATCACCATCACCGGATGGGTACTTTGATGACATCAAACGCCGCTTCGTAACTGGGTGGTTATAAAGGTATCATTGGGTATTCTTAAAGTATGTGTTGAAGCGCATAGACCAAGATTAGGATTTGTCCATCCATATGACGGATAGATATACTCTGGGCCCTCTCGGTGGAATGTCATCTAGATAGCTTGCAAGCATGTGACTAGGTCACAAGGGATGACATAACATGGAACGAGTAAAGAGTACTTATCAGTAACGAGGAAGAACTAGGTATGAAGATACTGACGATCTAACCTCGGATAAGTAGAATGTCGCGAGACAAAGGGAATTGGTTTCGTATGATAATTGGTTCAATCGATCACGAAGTAATCGTTGAGTATGTGGGAGCCGTTATGGATCTCCAGATCCCGCTGATGGTTATTGATGGGAGAGGTGTCTTCATCATGTCTGCATATTCACGAACCGTAGGGTGACACACTTAAGGTTCGAAGTAGATATGGAATTTGCGTTGGAGACCGAATGTTGTTCGGAGTCTCGGAATGGATCCGGGACATCACGAGGAGATCCGGAATGGTCCGGAGAATAAGATTCATATATTGGGAATCATTTTCTAAGTTAGGAAATGTTCCGGAGTGTTTGTATGGAGATTCTAGAAGGTTTCGGAATGTTCTGCAAGGTTCTAGAGGATTTCTTGGAGTTTGCTTGAAAACCAAGAAAGGGATCAAAGAAATCAAGTGGGGTAAGACATGGATTCATGGGGGAGGAGGACTCCTCCCCCCAACCCGCCGGCCCAAGGAGGAGGGAGTCCTACTAGGACTCCCCCTCCCCAGGCGCGCCTCCCTCCTTTAAATAGAAGGGAGGGGGCGCCCCCTCTTGGACCTTGTCTCATAACTCCCAATCTCAGCCGCCTCTCTCCTCCACGATTCATCTGCACAGGCATAGGCGAAGCCCTGCAGATTTCTCATCTCCACCACCACCACCACCACGCCGTCGTGCTGCTGGGATTCCGTGGAGAAGATCTACTACCTCTGCTGCTCGCTGGAACGGGGAGAGGAAGGTCTGCTTCGACTCCGCACGTGTGACCGTCTACGGAAGCGCTGCCGGAACGCGGCGTCGGAAGGATCGTCCACACGATCTTGAGATCGGCAAGTGATCGACTACATCATCCACGAGATCTAATCTCGTTAACGCTTTCGGTTCTACGAGGGTTAGTACCGATCTATCTCGTTGCTCATGTCTAGTACATTAGATCTTAGCTTTTATCTAGATTAGATCTGGGTTTTGTTCGTTCTTGCGGTAGAAATTTTTTGTTTTCCATGCTACGAACCCATCATAAATAGCATTGGTGATAAGGGATCTCTCTATCTTGGCCCCCTTTTTGTCTGAAAGTATTTGCCAGCATCATCATTGACTTTAATAGCATCACTACCTCCCGCCACAAAGCTATTGATTAAAGCACGTCTCTCAATTAAAAAACCTTTCATTTTAAGAGTCAGTTGAAGGAAAGACCATTTGATTTTATCATAGGATTTCTCAAAATTGATTTTTAGAATCAAAATTGGGGGAGATTTCACTTCCCGGTCTCTGCACCAACTAAGGATGCACACAACCTTTTTAAACATGAATACCATACTTTTTAAACTTGGTAAATACCAAGCATGGTCCTCGGGATAAATTGCATGAGTACCAAGAGAGACTGATCCTCAAGTACAAATAGCAACCTTAATCCGCGTCACTCGTGGATATCAGCAGAATCAGCAGGCCGACACCGCCGTCCCATTCGAGAGGTCACGTCATCCAATCAAGAGCGTCAAATCAAGCATTTTGTCCTTGGCTGCACCATGGCTTGTCTCACTCGTAGGCGCGCTTAATCACCCTTCTCGTCATCGCTGCATGGTAGTTTGAAAGAGGAGGACATACATAGTTTGAAAGAAAACGTGGTTCATGTTCAGATTGTAGAGAACGTTTTGACCCAAGAGAGAAACTCACAAAACAATCACACCTACAGTAGCACCCTGCATCTCGGCGACCAATTAAAATGTTCATCATTTGTTTTCTAGACCAAATACAATACACACGCCATTGTGTTATTAAAACCATAAAATGGATTGAGGTGGAAAGGAAAGAAGCTTGCAAAGACCACAATCAAGAACAAGGAAACAACTAGAAAGATGCACACAACTTGAATACGATGGACACTTTCATCAACAGAAGCGACTGTAAGCCCCATCACACCGTAGAAAAGATCGCCTAAGCGCCTAGATATGATTTTGCGATTGAAACAAAATGGCGATATGACCGCCACCTCAAGCCGACATCACACCGAGAGAAACACCGCCGCCTTGAACAAACCAACCACCAGACACTAAAGGCTCCGAGATGGTTGTTCCATGGAGGGAAAACCACTACAATGTCGCCACACTACTTGGAAAACTGGACCAAGAGTTTTCACCCAGAAGGTGTTGTTGGTGTTTAAGCTCAATGAAAACGAAAGATGCGGAGTTCCATGCAAGCCAACGGAAGCTTCAGGTTAAGGAATTCATAATAGTCTCATCACCGTCACACCACCAGGAAACAAGCTAGACTGCCGTTATTTACGACCCTAGCTATTATGAATAAATGATCTCATCACCGTCACACCACCAGGAAATAATAGACCACAATTCCCCAAATCACTTCTTGCAAACACAACATCTGTATAATATACTTGTCACCAGCCAGAGTAGTGCACCACATGCCTTTCTCCAATATTCAATTTAATTGCATTGAAGGAGGAAATTGTGAATTGTGGTGGTTCGTCGTTGCAAAAACTGGTGTGCAAGGTCAGCAAGGCGGGATATGAATTCGTGCCATCGTGGAGACGGAGCACAAGGACCTAGGCTGCATCAGCAAGCATCACCACACGGTCGGTCTCTGCCCCTTTTCTTCTACATGGTGACGAAATTGGTCGCTGAACATACTAATGGAGTTGTGCAGTGGATATTCCTAGTCTAATTTGTTTTCCTAATGCCTCACATACCTGTGACATGGTCGTGTCATATTAGCAATGGCAGATGGTTTTTTCTCACCAGATGATACGAAGCTTGCATGAGAAGATACAGAAATATAGTGGAAGGTCTACAACTTTGTTTGATTCACTAGATGGTTTGTGTGAGCACTCACCTCTGTGGTATATATAGAGAGGAAAACATATATGGCTAGAATAGTAGGGATGGCTTTTAAGTTCCAACTCTATATACGTCTTCTTTCTTTATATTTGTGGTTCCTCCCTTTTTCCTAGTCTCAATTCCCTACGACAACCCATGTTTTCATGTACTCCTCTATCCTTTTGTCACATTTCTTCGTTCAACATTGCATGTTCTTGCTCTATGCAAGACATGTACTGAATGTGATCATGAAGACACCAACCAGGTTTGGATCGATGTGGTCAGCAAATACGAGACCACATCACAACTGGATCGCTCGCCCTCCCTCGTAAGACACCTTGGTGTCCTAACATCCTAGGCAGTAGGGTTGCGAGCGGGATCCCGCGGAAGTTAAATGAACTAGAAGCGGGACTTTTGCGGGATCCCGCTTGCAACGCTACTAGGCAGGAAACCAGGACTCTCTGCCACATATTCAAATTGCGGAGTCCCCAAGTATGGAGGGATATTCCTCATTTCTTCCACATGAGGTTATTCTGGTAGTTGGTGAAACACGCGAGAGTTTCATTCTCAATATTTGAGGATTTTTTTCTCTCCAATTCTTCTATCAACTATGTATGTATCTGAACGTCGTGATCCGAGGCATCACCCATAAAGTTGAAAGGATATGGCAGTTTTGGTTTTGCAAACACTAATGTTGTGTTTGGATGCACAGAATTAATGTCTGGAATTGAATTAAGTGGGAATTCCAAATCCAGTCTGCGAAAGAAATGGCTTCCAATTCAAATTGTGTTGTTGGGGTGGCTTGGAATTTGGTCTTGGAATTAGATGGTAGTACCTAATTCCAATTCATGTTTGGATGTAAAAATCATAGAATTGGATGTTTTCTTGAGTTTGGATAATATAAAATTATGTGCTTGTTGTGAGTTATGATCATTATACATCTCTCTTCTCATGTTTAAATAGGAACGCTACCAAATTATCCTTATGTGTACAACAACAACTGCGCATGCAATTTAATTCTACCATTAGGATCACATGGGCATTCATATACTGCTATGATCATGATTTTACAAAGCTTTTGCATCACCGTCTCAAGAGTCAATGCCAATATGAACATTGCGTGACAGCAGATGTAAGCATACGTAATTTTTTTTTTTGCAAAATGAAGCTGATTCCATTAAACCAAGTTTCTTACAGAAAAGCCCAACACAAACAGAAAATTACAGAAAGGTCCCTCTAAGCTCCAGCTTCTTCCTCACAGCGCAACACGCTCTGCCGGCGCGCCGCCACCACTCCACCATTGAATCCTTTGGCTGGGTGAAGCCCCCAAGCGGACGGGAAGTTGACAGTCCTCGGTTCCTGGGAACCTCCATCTTGCACCTCGAGCGAAGCCGGCCTGGTCAACGAAAGCAACTCCGTCGAGATCTTCAAACACCAGAGCCGCCGCCTCGCGGACTCTGGCACGGGGGAGCCACGCAACACGCCACCGACGGGACGCGAGCACGACTAGGACGGCAGATCCGCCGTTAGCCTCCACTGGAACACCAACAACAGAGGAGGGAACCACCGCCCGCAAACGCCACTCCGGCGACGCCACCATCTCCCTAGCGCCTCCGGCAAGCTTCCTACTACTTCCTACACTATAGACACGCCAAGACCCGCTGATTCCCCATCCTCCCATCGCCGGAGTGTAATATTTGCATCTGTAGTAGAGCAGAAAGCTTTTGCATCACTATCTCTAGTTTGGACTCTGGATGGTTATTTTCAGTAGCACCACTATTGTTGTACTGCTTTTTTTTTAGATAACAACCGATGGAATTTCAGCAATGGCGAAACCGATTACAAACGACTCCAGAAAAAACAGAAAATACAACATGGACCCAGAAGACCACACACCGTACTTCCAAATCGCGATCAAGCCCATCGTCCTCATCGTCACCACCCAAGTACCGGGATCGGATCCAGAAGCAGCACATCTTTAGCCACCATCGAATCACCGCCGCCACCTTCGCCACATTGGGATTTGAACACCGCAGGAGTGCCCACCCCGAGGAGTGAGAGCTAAAAGACTTTTCCAGACCATCGGGTAGGTAGGAGATGGTGAAGACCAGGCAGTACCTCCAATCCAAGATCCCCGAGCAGAAGGTCCCAACCATCGATGCCACGTCGAATCGCCTCCTCCCCTCGCCACCATGGCCGGCCATAAGAAGCTTCAAGACGCGACAGTCGTATCTCAAAAAAAAAGACCATACAAAACCCTAACAAGGAGGGCGTTTGTACCATCCCCTTCCACTCCCTCGCCACCACGGCCGATCGAGAGGAAGACAACAGCAACAGCAACCCTCCGACTCTCGAAGCTCCACGGCAGAGTCGAAAAACGACCGTGCCCGGAGAGACCACCCTCCCCAGATCCGTAGATCTGAGAGGATACCAGGCCAGCAGCTCGCCGGCGCCGCCACAAGTGGCCTTGCCGAGATGGGGATCGAGCTCCAGCACCCTTATTCTGACGCGACGTCGCCTTCGCCATCCCGACGACGTCTCCCAAAACCCTAGCAGAGCTCAGGCTGTCACCACCGTCGTCCACACTTCGGCGCAATGTCTCCGCGCAGCAGAAGCCGCGTCGTCGTGCCCTCACCAAGCAGGCCGCCCACCATGGCCACCCAGCCCGTGTCGTCGCCTCCATGAGCAGGGGAAGCCCCCCCGCCGCCAGTGCTCAGGCTTTGCCTGGCGACGCCATCGGCGGCGACGGAAAGGAGGAGCGAGAGGGATTGGGGCTGGCCGGCGGCGGCGATGGGAGATCGTCCCCGTCGCCCGCGCAGGGGGCGACGCGGGACGAGGGCGGCGGCTAGGTTTTTTTACTCGAGTCAAAAGGGTCGTCCCCCTATTGTTGTACTGCTGTACAACACGCTTCTTTTACCGCTGAATCAACGGGTCTGAAAATATCACTAGCTTGTGTAGGCATTTTGTCGAACAGAAGCTCTGAAACCGGACTGCAAGACTCACGAATCGGAGAAGAATCAGGCCGCCACGCGGAAAGAAAGTAAAGAACCTCTCCGTCGGCTTGCCCTGGCGCCGCGGCAGAGGGTCAGAAGAGGACAACGGCGGCGGCAGGGGGGCCGAGAGTGCGGCAGCGGCCTTGTGGCGCGCGAGCTCGCAGCAGACGACGAGGAGCTTGAGACACGCCCTGCTCCATGCGTTGCAGCCTCCCCTGTAGCAGCTCGTCCGGGAGCTAGGGCAGGTCGTCCACCGCGGCTGACACCCCCCCCCCCACCCCCCCCCCCCCCCCCCCCCCCCGGCTCCGCGTCCCCATCCACCGCCACTTCGATTCGGAATAAACTGGATAGCCGTAGCGGGCCCAAATTGTCCTTGTCGCACTTCTTACAACATTTGATCGTAGTCAGAATAGATCCAAGCAGCCACAACCAAGTCCAAATTGTGCCTATTGCACTTCTTGCAACATTTGCTCATTACAGAATAAATCGGAACAACTGTAGCCAAGTCCAAATTGTGATTCTCGCACCTTATTGTTATTTTCTTGCAAGATTTGATCATAATCGCTTATTTTGGGTCTGCAAAAGTTTGAAGAATGAAAATTTTAATAGTTAGGCTCCATTAACTAGGCCATGAAACCATGACCCAGGTATCTTAGGACGCTTGCTCCAGTACAAACCCCTCCCCAAACTCAACCAAACTGAAACACAAAAACGGCCGAGATCGCTCGATATCCTTTCATAATTAAGGGCATGATGGTGCTTTTAAATAGTAAACTAGTAAAATATAGCCCTGTAGAAAACCCATATGACCCAACTAGTCCGGTTGTGGTCGGCGGGCTAGTGGCGGTAGCAGTGGCAGTTGTGGCCTGCGCGCGGTGGTGGTGCTGGCCAGCCACGAGGCACCCTGAGGTGATGTTGGCCAGCACGAGCCTCGTCAGGGTTGACGACGGCGTGTAGAGGACGATGGACAGTCCAACGGCGTGTCATCAATGTGTTCAGCTATATGAGACGAACACGCGATGGAGCCAAACATATCCGGCCACTTGTCCGGCGTGGCCAAAAACAAGGTACCTGACGGTCTGATAGCGTAGGCCAGAGTGTACGGCAAAGAAGTTCTAGAGCAAATGATGACAGACTTGTCCGGGCTCCTGTCATAGCCTGCTAGCTGCAAAAATGAATATGCGCTAAGGAAAGCTCACAATCATCAGTTAATTAATTGACTAACTACCCGATAGGCCAAACTAAGTTTGGGAGAGGGGTTGTACTCCACCCTTGTCTAACTCGCAAAGTGAGACTGTTCACATAGGGTGCTTCTCTACGCTGACGTCGGTCGGCATACACGGGGCAGCGCATACCCTATCGTCCCATGGGTTTGGTTGGGTCGCGGCCCAATAGAAACAAGTATATTTGTTTCCCGTTAATTTCTTTTCTGTTCTATTTTTTCTTTTTTTTAGATCTAAACATTTTGTTTTTAAAATCTGAATAATTTTTTAAAAAGTAAATATATTTTTCAAAAATGTTTATTTTTATAAAGTTGAACATCTTTAAATTTGAACAAAACTTCAATTCCAACCTTTTTTAAATCTGATTTTTTATATGAACTTTTTTCAAATTCAAACATTTTTCAGTTTTTTTTTATTTCAATATTTCTAAAAATAAAGAATCTTTAAATTAAACTTTTTTATATTTAAATATTTTTACGAATTTGAATAAAAAATAGAAAATTATAGAACAAAAACAGAAAAACGAGATGAGAAAAACCAAAAAACAACAAAAACACGAACTAGAAAAGCCGAACACGAAAAATGGAGCTGTGGGTGTTTTTTTGGGGGGATATAGGATTTTCCGGCCACATAGCCAACCCATGACTTGTGTACCTTCCACAGACCAGCACATTGGTGAAAACTACAAACCCATTGTAGTCGCAAGAAGGGTAGATAGAACCGACGAACAACAAGGACTACATGTTCCAGATCTTGCGACAAAACCCATCAGCGAGGCAGACTATGATAATCGAATAAGACGTCTCTTGTTTTTTTCTCATAAATCAATAATAAACTTCTGACACACGTGTTAGGAAATTAAATTTAACCTATAGTTAGACTAATAAAAACTTGGGTCATGTGACACGAAAAATATATCAATGGAGATGGCTTGATTGAGCCAATTTCAAGATACACCGTTGATTCTGCGATACATGTTACTCTAGCTTTCTAAATTTGTTCCTACACATGTGGCGGTCTGGGGATTTGATACTAACTTCGCGTCACCATTTGTACATTATACCATGCGATTTTTTTTCAAGAAATCAGAATTGGAGTTTCTTGTGGGAGTTTTTTTACCGTCGCCAACTGTGACATTGGTTGTGGCGTTCTGCACCAGTCAAATTGATTAGTCTAAGCATATGCCCAGGAGTGAAGAGCAGGCTAGCTGGATCGGTTGTCACCGTAGTGAATTGCATTCACTCACTTAATTATACTCCCTCCTTCCCAAATTAAGATGCCTATTAGTTTTGGTCAAAGTCAACATTTCTAAAATGTGATCAACTATATATAAAAATATAGTAACTTTTAGAATACAAAATGCATAGGCCTCTAATTCAGTACAACCCCTTCCCCTAAACTCATACAAACTCGTGTATTCTTAAACACATGGACGGATCAGATCGCTTGATACCCCTTCGTAATTACTGTAACCAGGAGTACGTACGGTACAAAACCCATCTTTTAATAAACGTATCTGTACCCTTATGTATGTTCGCAAAAGAAAAAAAATATGGATGTATGCCGGATCATCGCCGGCAGTGGCCATGGCCGCGAGGTGGTAGTGGTGACGGTCAGGCCAGATCATCGCTGGCGACGACAGTGGCCGCGAGCTCCGCGAGCTGGCAGTGATGGCAGTCGGGTCTGGCAAGCCGGTCACTCGGCCTAGCCACACACGCCTCGGCAGGACAAGGCCCGCGGCGGCGGCTTGTAGACTTGGCGGCGGCGCGATGGGTAAGCTTGGCGGCGGCCCGTCGGACAGTCCGGATCCGAGTCCGGCGATCGGCCAGACAGTCCGGCGGTTTGTCCAGCGCTTGTCTAGCGTATGGTACCCAACTGCAAATTTTTAACAGGAGCTCTTGGGTGCAGCCGGACATGTTGCCGGACAAGTAAGAAAACTTGTCCAGCGGTAAAAAAAACTTGCCACAAAACATCCTTTCCAAATATACTTGCGTCCAGCCACTTGTCCGGCCAGTCGGAAAATTGGTGCCAGTGTGTGCAGCCTCTATAAACAGACCGTCCGGCAAAGAAAAAACTTACCCGTGCACATCTTCGAAAACTATTTATATGGACGGATACTTTCCCACGGCGGCCAATAACTTATATCTCATCTGTCCGAAAACTACACGTCAACATCATATAGTGAATCATCGAGAAATAAAAAACTAATGCAATCAAATTTTTACATGGAAAATAAATTTGTAAACACTACACATTGGACAATACCATTTCATATATGACACAAAATTCAATGCTATTTGGAAAAAATTAAATGACTTTATCAAGTCAAATATTACTAAAGAGGTGGTAGCACAAAAAATCAAAGGCCGGACAGACCGGCTTCTCTTGCACCGGACAGTCTGGCAGGGACGGGCACACCGGCTTCTCGTGTGCCGGACAGTCTGGGAGTGAGACGGCGGTTTTGACGATACCCGGAGGCAGCGGTGGCGGCGGTTGTAGCCGGTGGCGGCCGCCGATGTTGCGACGATGGCTGGCGGTGGCGGTGGTGGTGATGACTATGGCTGGCGCGGGCACGAAGACAGGACGAGATCGTATGTCTATACGTGCCGATCCATATTCTTATACCCGGTTTGGATACGGGTTTGTACGAGTTTAGGGAGAGGGGGTTTGTACCGGATCAACTCTCAAATGCATATAATACGAAAATATATTTCATCATGGTTCTAATAACATTGAGTTTATATTGTGGATGTTAATATTATTTCATATATACTTGGTCAAAGTTTATAAACTTTGACTTTAATAAAATCTAATAGGCATCCTAGTTTGGGAAGGAGGAAGTATTTCCCAGTGCCACTCATTTCTACCGCATAATCATGCCAGGACCAGAATTGCAATTGCAGCGGGATCTCGCTTACAGATATGATGAAGCTTGGGCGAACAGATAAAACAATAACATGCACAATGCATCTCGGTTTGGTTGCCCACTATGGGTCACGACACCACTCACATCTCTTCTATGTATAAATAGAAAAAAAAAATGAGTAGACTACTAGTAGTACGTACCTGCCGCTTTACTCGTTGTATCAAGACTATCCACTATCCAGGGACATGGGTAGCCAATGTTTCGATTAATCTCTACTTATAACGGTGTATGGTACTATCGTGCAAAGTGGTTTCTTAAAGAAAGGTATATTCCTCTTGGATGTCAACAAGCACGTGAGCTTTCATTCTCTCACCCACTAAGAACTTACATTATCTCTCACTTTGCGGTGCTTCGAAAATAGAAAGAGTTGTATTTTACGATATTGACCTACCAGCCTACAGTTTTACATAATTTGCATATAAACATTCAATATTATAACAAACGGTATTAGAAATCTGGCCTCCCACGGTGTTGCAGACCGCTTGATCCAGAGTTGTTGCAACGAAATGCATGAATATGTAACTAATTCATGAACTACGTGCACAAGAAATACTACTAGGGGTGCACATGGGTAGAAAATTGTATGTCCGAGTAATAATACGTTTCCACGATTGACTTCGCATCAGCGAGGGTTCGATAGTAGTGTGAAATTATCGTAGGCAGAAGCAATAGCATCGTTAGAGGCTGCGTCCACGTGTTATATCGGCAAGGAACAACCCCTTGCATGGCTTGCGCATGGGGGATCAATCAGAACAAAGGAGGAGGGTGATCGTGATCTCAAGAGAGGATCACTAACAAAGTGATAGTCTATCTCAATGTGTTTAGTCCTTGCATGAAAGATAGAATTTGTAGATAAATAAGTGGCACCTAAGTTATCATACCATAAACATGATTTTTTTTTCTTCAGATGAACTCCAAGCTCACCAAGTAAGGCTTCAACCCATCTTAATTTAGCTGTAGCATTTTTTAGAGCCTTATATCCAGGTTTAGTACTAGATCTTGATATTGTAGCCTGTTTTCTTGCACTCCATGAGACCAAATTTGGTAAAAAAAAATATAGCAAAGCTTCTAGTAGATCTTTTATCATCAAGACAGTCTATCCAATCTGCATCTGAAAAGCACTGAGCAAGGTAGATGAGGATTTGTGAAAAGTCAGTCCAACATGAATAGTACCCTGAAGATATCGTAAAATCCTTTTGGCAGATGTCTAATGAGCATTCGTTGGAGCATGTAAATTCTGAAACAAATTATTGACTGAGAAGGTAATATCAGGTCGTGTCAATGTTAAGTATTGTTGAACAGCTACAATACTTCCGTATTGTGTACTGTCATCAGGATCAACAGGATTACCCTAGTTAAAGACAAATTTTTAGTAGAGAATAAAGGTGTGGGAGAGGATGTACATGTTTTCATACCAACTTTAATAAACAAGTCAGCCTCATATTTTTTCTGAGTGAGGAGTAGACCATCCTGAACTTTCTTTACCTTAATTCCTAAAAATAAGTGCAAATCCCCCAAATCCTTGAGTGCAAAATCAACATTGGGATCACGAAGAAGAGCAGAAATAGCCTGATCTAAGGAACCGGTGACTATAATATCATTAACATAGATTAGCATAAATATCATAACATTGGACTTGTTGTAGAGAAAAAATGGAAGTATCTATTTTAGAAGGACTGAAACCAAGCTATTGCAACTTGGTACTAAATCTGAAATACCATGCTCAAGGGGTTTGTTTGAGACCATAGGGCTTTGTCAAGTTTGCATATAAAATGTGGAGTTTAAGAATTTTCAAAACCTCGGGGTTGTTTCATGTAGACATTCTCTTTCAGAACGCCATGTAAAAACGTATTCTTAAGATCTAGCTTCCGCAGACTCTAGCCTCTGGAGATAGCAATTGCCACAACAAGTCTAACAGTTGCTGTCTTGACAACTAGACTGAAGGTGTCATCATAATATATGTTATATCTCTACTTGAAGCCCTTTGCAACCAGACGTGCATTATACCTATCAATTGTACCATATGCATCTTTCTTGACACGATACACCCATTTATAGTCAATAAGTTTTTTTTGTAAAATGTCGAGGAACAAGATGTCATGTTTTATTTTCCATGAGAGCATTATACTCTTCTTATATCGCCTTGCAACAATGATGATGTTCAAGGGCCTCGTGGAGTGTGCGTGGTTAACCTGTAGACGTGAATATGCCATACTGAATAGTATTATCAGTGTATTTTTGGATGATGTATACCTTTTTGCAGTCGATATGCAAGGTTCAAGAGGAGGCGGTGACGTAGAAGGGGGTGTACCAAGCCTGGCTACAGAGGATCCGCTGGAGCTGTTGTCATTGTCAGTGGACATGCCAGGTGAATCCCGCTGTAGGGCCACATCATCTTGTGGCAAACGTGTGGGAGAGCGAGAGCACGTCAACGCTTTGTTGGCTAGCGAAGACAATGCAGGGGACCACATCTCGTCACCGCATGGCAGAGTTCGTGAGCGAGAGCACGTTTAATTGGCTTGTGGCGGGGTATGCGAGCGAGACTATGATAGCTTGTCATGTTGTGGTGAACGTGACCGGGACGGAATCCGTGAGTTGTGCGTGGCAGACCGGGACCATTGCAGGGTCGGTGACTACGACGCCCATCTCGTCCACGTGTCGTGGAGACGGTGAGGACCGGCGAATGTGGAGGCAGAAGAAGTATATCATTGCGAAGAATAGAACCAACATTAGGATGTAGAGAGGTAAAATGAAAAATACTCTCATAAAAACTACATCCCTGAGATATAAATGTGAGCCATTGAAACTTCTAGACACTTGGGTCCTTCGTGAAGAGGACTATAACCCATGTATACACACCACATAGAACGAAAATCAAGTTTCATTTCTGTTGTAAGGATGGAGATTGGGCTAATAAGAACAACAAAAAAAGTCTAAGAGACTCATAGTTGGGTCTTGTGTGAAGGTGACGTTCTACAGGAGTGTCGAGATTTATCACCTTGCTAGCTTGGAAGTAGAACTATGAGAAAAGTGGTTGTAAGAAAAGCTTGATCCCAATATTTAGACGTATGGATGCATTTGCAAGTAAGACAAGACCAATTTCAACAATATGATGATGTTTGCGTTCCGCGGAACCATTCTTTTTATGAGCATGTGGGCATGAAACATGATGATCAATACCAATTTTTTGAAAGAAACTTTTGAGTTTTTTATATTCTCCACCCCAGTCAGTTTGCATGGTAATTATTTTCTATCTAATTTGCGCTCAACAAGTTGTTAAAAGTTGAGAAAACCTTGGTAAACATCAGAATACTTCTTGAGCAAATAAATCAAAATAAACTTACTGAAATCATCTATAAAGCTTACATAAATATGAGTGTTTGCCAACACAAATAGGTGTCGGACCCCATACATCAGGGAACACTTGTTCTAGAGGAGAGTCATGATATGGTAAGATGACTCTTAGCTATTTGACATGGATCACAAATGTATGAATTTATTTCAGGCGAATAGGAGATTTTATTTTTTCTAAGAACTTTCCGAACCACAAAAGATGAAGGATGTACTAAACAACGATGCCACATGGAGGGTGACAACTTTATTGTAATGAAGGTGTGCTTGGAAGACTGTAGAAAAAGGTACTAGCAGGTGAAGACCACCATGACATGGACCCTTAAATAGAATTCTCTTTGTGGCAGTATCCTTAATCAAAAAAATGTGGTGAAACTCAAAGAAAATATGATTATAAAGTGTAAGCTTATGAACATACAAAATAGTTTTAGATGCATTAGGAACATGAAGAATATTTTTAAGATGCAAGTAAGAATGTGGAGTAATCAATATTGAATGACCAATATGACTTATTTGCATACCGTTTACATCGGCCGTGTGGACGTGATCTCGCCCCTTGTATCTGTCATGGGTGGTGAGCTTTCTCAACTCGCCCGTGACGTGGTTGGTGGCACCCATGTCAGGTTCCAGTTTGTGTCAACCCTATAGGAGGCGACATGGCCAGTCTTCTCTCCACGATCATCATCATCAAAGTCACCAGGATCTTGATAGGGCCACCAACAGTCGCTTGCTAGGTGGTCATTGACTTTGCATATTTGGCGTGTGATGTCGCCGAAGGGGGTGGGGGACAACCATGGCGACGTCCATTTCCACCATCATCTTGACATCCACCACCATTGTGGCGTCCACTGTCGTATCCACTATCTCAATGACCAATACCATCGCGGCGACACTTCTATCCTTCTTCATCACCACGACCACCCATATCACCATGAATTGCCATAGTCGTCATAGAGAGACCACGGTCATCACGACGTCCACCATCACCGCAGGACACTTATCACGACCACGGCTAGCGAGGTGTGCGTAAGAGGTGACGCTCGTGTCTTGATCCGTTGCCGAGAGCATGGCTTGGCGCATATCATGCACGCTGATATGTCAAAACAAATCATTAAGGGCGTGTTTGGTTAGTTGGGCCTCCGTTTCTCGTTTTTCCCTTTTGACCCGCCAGATGCTGCATGAAAAGAGATTTGTCTTGGGCCAACTTTGGGCTCTTGTTTTGTTCCCCGTATTCTTGTTTCCCTCCAACACTGTCCGGTGTTTGGTTCCTCACTGCACATAGTGGGCAATAAGTGGTTGATACGTCCATTTTGCATCACTATTCTATGTCTTAATTCACTATTATTCATTGATATATTTCATATTGAGAGGTGATACTTATGTTATTTCATCTATTTTTGCATGGTTGATGACTTTTGGAGCATAGACCGCTGCAGTCAGGATTCTGATGGAAAAGGTGTTGTTTGGAGGCAAAATTCGCGAAGATCAGAAAATCCAGGAAAATATACGGAAAATCCTATTTTTTCAGAAGACTAAGGATGCCAGAAGATGGAGTGGAGATGGGCCACAGGGGGCCCACACCACCCCATGGCGTGGGCAGGCCTAGGCCGCGCCAGGAGATGGTGTGGCCACCCTGGCCCACTCCAGCCTCTCCTCTCTGGCGTATATCAACCTCCCAAAACCCTAAGACTCGGGGAGCGATCACAGAAAGATTCCGCCGCCTCTGTGGGGCGGAAAACACCGAGAGAGAAAGATCTCTCCGGCAGACAGATTTCTGCCGGGGGAATTCCTTCCCGGAGAGGGGAGATCGTCGCCATCAACACCACCATCAAGCTAGACATCATCGGGATCATCATCATCATCATCACCACCATCATCACCATCATCACCCTCATCACCATCTCCATATTGCTGTAACAATTGGTTGAATCTTGTTATAGTTCATAGGGAAAACTTTCTCGGTGTTGATTACTCTTTGTAGTTGATGCTATTGGGTGAACCATTGAATTATTGTTTATGTTCAGATTGTTATACATCATCATTCCATCTCTGATCATGATCCATATGATGTCTTGTGAGTAGTTCGTTTTGTTCTTGAGGACATGAGAGAAGTCTTGTTGTTAGTAGTGGAGTTGTGTTGAGAAAGATTCAATAGATTGTTATTTAAGTTGTGGTGTACTTCTTCTAGTGGTGTCATGTGAACGTCGACTACATGACACTTCACCTATATGGGCCTAGGGGAATGCATTGTGTATTTGGCTACTAATCGTAGGGGTTGCCGGAGTGACAGAAACCTAAACCCCCGTTAGGAAACCATTGCACAAGGGACGTAAGGGTCTTAGAGTTTAAAGCTGTGGTTACGTTTCTACTTTAATTACTTTCTTGTACTTACGGATGTTTGCAGGGGGTATAATCACAAGTATATATTAGTCTTGGATGGGGCGGTACATTAGCACAGGTTCACCCACACAACACTTAGCAAGCTAAAGAGGATTAATCAACTATATGAAGCGAAAGCACTTGACAGTCTTCCCATGTGTCCTCGAGAACGTTTGGTCATCTTAAGTAATACAACCGGCTTGTCCTTTGCTGCATAAAGGATTGGGCCACTTGCTGCATTTATTCCTACTGTCTTTTATTTACTCGTACTTTGTTTACTCGCTTTATCGAAAACCCCTAAAAATCCGTTTGCTAAGTATTTGCAGAGAATTCCTGATCCATACCACTAGCCAGCACCTTCTGCTCCTCCTTGGGTTCGACACTCTTACTTATCGAAAATACTGCGATACACCCCCTATACTTGTGGGTCATCAAGACTATTTTCTAGCCCGTTGCCGGGGAGTGAAGCGCTATTGGAGAGTGGAACTGGTAAAGGAAACTTCTACTGTGAGTATTGTTTATTACTATTAGTTGCTTTATTTTTGTTATGGATAATTCGTTGAGTTTCTTATTTGGTAATGCTACTACCACTGCTAAGGTAGTAGATAAGCCACCATCTGTTGAGAATGATGTTTTCAAAATACCTACAAGAATTATTGATCGTGTTATCGATAACTACTATGTTGGGGATGGAACTGTCCATCCCGGTGATCATTTACTCTTTATACACGAATTATGCGGGTTGTTCAAGTGTGCAGGTATTACTAGAGATCAAGTTAAGAAGAAGTTATTCTCATTATCGCTGAAAGGAAGAACTGGGGAATGGTATAAGCTGCTGAAGAATGGTCAAGCTCTGGAATGGGAGGAAATAGTGTCTCTCTTTTATTCAAAGTTTTATCCTCCTAGTGAGATTCATAAAGATCGGAATCAAATATACAACTTTTGGCCTCTTGATGGAGAGAGTACAGCTCAAGCTTGGGGGAGATTGAAGTTACTAATGCTCAAATGTCCCATTCATGAGCTCCCCAACAATATTATTATTAACAACTTTTATGCAAGGCTCCCTCTACATGACAAGGATTTATTGGATGCTTCTTGTGCTGGATCATTCACTCGCATGAAAGAAGAAGCTAAATGGGATCTTCTGGACCGTATTCAAGACAATGCTGAAGCTTGGGAGAATGACAAAGGTAGAAAGTCAGGTATAAATTATGATTATGAATGCATTGAATCTTTTATGGGAACTGATGACTTTCAAAATATTTAAAATGCTTATGGTCTAGACTCTCAAGCTATTGCTTCTTATTTTAAGGCTTTTGCTTCCTATATTGAAGTGCCTCAAAAGAAGTGGAATAAGTATCATGAACCTTATAAAGATATTGCTAAGAGTGTTCCTGCAAGAAATACTGAAGTTTATACTGCTAATCATGTTTTACCTGAACCTTATATTGAGAAAATGTCTTTTCCAGTTAAGGTAAAGGAACATTCTATGATAGCTAGTATGGTTATTGGAAGTATGAGTAAAGCTATTGAACCTGATAAACAAATGGTTGATGAACCTATAATAGCAAGTGTGAAAGACTTTGTCACTAAATATGAAAAAGAGGGACACACTATCCTTTGTAAGGATACCTCTAATATTGTTTCATAAAATAGTTTTATGAGAGCTAGTATTTTCGTGTTTTCTATTAGAATAAGTGATCATTGCTATGATGGTCCTTGTGATAGCTATATTGTTAAGTTTATGCATGATACTGAAAGCTACTATGAGAGAGGGAAAAGTGTTCTTATGTATCTCAATAATATCAAGTTTCCTCGTTTTATGCTGAAAGTTTTTATGTTGCACTTCTTTTGCCTTCTTATGCAAGTTGCCTCTGGTTTCAAGAACTTGTTTATTTACAAAATTCCCTTGCATAGGAAGTGGGTTAGACTTAAATGTGTGTGTGTTATTTCTTCTTAATGCTCTCTTTCACTTCAATTCATATCCCTATGAGAGCTTCTTCAAAATTATCATGCCCATCTTAAAGGCTATAAAGAAAGAGCTTTATGGGAGACAACCCAATTTGTTTTTGCTTTCAGTTTGTTTTTGTTTCTTTGAGTCTTGGAAAATATTACTTCGGTAATAACCGCTCCTTATCCATTTTGTTTGGTTTTTGTGTTAAGATCAACCTCTAATGAGAGAGAAGTAATATTTGGGGAAGTTGTTGTCCCGAAACAGATTTTCGTGCTTCACTATAAAAATTCGCGAGAGATCTCTGTATGTCGCATTGAGCTGTAATTTTTTGTGTTTCTGCCCCAGGTTGTTATTTAACTTTCGTTAGTTTTGCACTTTTTGATTTGAGCAACAGAAGATTTTCGAAAAAATTGATCTTTACCTGCTGGTCTGTTTTGACAGATTTTGCCACTCTTGCATTTGCTTCTTTATTCGATTTCCTTTTTCAATTCTTTTTGGGTTTTCGGAAGGAGTTACTTCAGTAGCTTTTTTTTTGATGATTTTCAGTTGAAGTTGGACTCAAAAGGTTTTATCACTTCATATATACTTATGTTGCTAATGAGAACTGTGTGAAGTTTTGTGTGAAAGAAATTTCCAGGTAGTGGAGACAATAGTGTAATAAGGAAGAGAAGGGTTTTATGACTCAAGTAATAAGTGTATGAAGATTAATATATCGATGATATTCAAGAGATGACTCCGGAAGAATCTACTAGATACCAAATTCAGAGACCTGCAGAGTCTGTTTTCAAATAGGTAACAGTTCTGGTAAGAAAAGTTCCGCGAAAATACTATCCAACTATATTTTTGCAGTTTTCAGTCAATAAGGAAAGTTACGAAGCGAAAAAGGGACGGAAACAGAGCCGGGGTGGCCCACACCACCCCATGGTGCGGGCCCACCCCTGATCGCGCCACCAGGTGGTGAGGCCACCCAGGACTCTGCCTCCGACTCGTTTTCTCCTAGTACCTTCCTTTTGATATGAAACTTCGTAATATATAACCCCCAGATCCCCCGAGGTTCGTATATCGTGTTTTCGTCGTGTTTTTGTTTCGATCTATTTCTGCCAGGAATTATTCTTGAAAGCTTAGAAGCACAATGGTGTCTGCCAAGGATAAAGGGAAGGATCCCATGGAGGAAGATCTCCAAGACCCCAAGCAGGGGCTGGTACCTTTAGTCTTTTGCCCTGCATCAACGGAAGCCCTACGAGTCACTAAGGAGTTCTGCGATAAGTACCGAGACTTGCAGAGGAAGGTGGACATGCTTCAATGGGAGAATAATAGGCTTCGCAAGATGCTGGAAGATTTCCTCATGTCAACTAAGAAAATATTACCACCACCACCAAAGGAGTAATTCGTCATCAGGATTGGCATCCCCTTGGTTTGTTCCAAGCTTGGGGGAGTGCCGCGGTATCACATCACTATCTTCTATGTTTTTACCTTATTAGTAGAGTCATATCATGAATAGAGGAGTTATTATGTAGCATGTTTTGCATTATGGAAGTGTCCCCTCTCTCGTTAGATATGTATCCCTTGGTGTGAGTTGCCGTTATGGAATATTAATGAGAAGTTCTATCATTCACTCTTTTGCATAGCTTATATTAGTTTTCAATTCGTGGTTATATGATTGATCTTGTTGTTAGTATTGGTAGCACTCTGGGATCATTGAGTTAATTTAGTTGGTTTTGGCAAACCTGGCTCGGTCAGTAGCAACACTATTTTTGAGAGTTGAATGAAAAAGATAGAAGTACTCTAAAGAAAAATAATTTTATCGTCTTTCTTTCTTAATTTGCTCATAAGTTTAGTATTCTCTAGTTAAGATCTTTTGTGCTTCCAAGGAAGATTGCATGTTTGTATTTATCACTTGTATGTTTGTTTGTTTCCTTCAACTCTTGTACTTGCTACCCAGCCTTGCTAGCCAAAAACCTATACTGAGAGGGTATTCTTCTCGTGCATCCACCTCCTTTAAACCAAAACCTTTGCCATTGGTGTCCACCATACCTACCTATTAGCATTATTGCTATTCCAAGTAAATTCTTGTTTTATCTACCTCCCAAATTAAACTTGTTATGTGAAAATTAGTGATTAAAGCTCTCACGAACTTGATGGCACACTTTACTTTCTTGCACTTAATAAACTTGAACCATTATGCTCACCTATGTTGCGTATATGCTTGCGCTTTGTAAGTTGTGAATTAGCAGAACCATGCTGTCATGGGGAACGCTTTCAACATTGCACTGGTACTTAGTACCAAGTTGATATCATGTTCTTTTGTCTATGGATGTCGTCGGTGTGAAATGAAAGGGGAGCTTGTAAGTCCATGGAGTTATGCATGTGTGTTAGAGAAACGTCTGGGTCGCTGGTCTAATCCATGCTAACATGGTGGAAACCTGCAGCGTAACCATAACAAGTATCTATGAAGCATTCTTCTTATAAAAAAAGAGATAGAGATTGAGCAAAAGAGAAAAGAAAAAAAAGAGGTTATGAAAAGAGGAAAGAGAGAAAAAAGCACCATATTCCCATGGTAAATAAGAAGATTGCTGAGATGCTTGTTGTCTGCTTGCCTTGTCATTTTGATATGGGGATTCTTCCGTATCATCGGGCAAGGGGTACCCCGTTGGCGGTTCTCTATGATACACATATACTTACGATGACAAGAACTTACCGGTGACTAAACTTGAGTAACATGAGGAGCGGCCCTCGTATTCAAGGGACATGAGATTCTCAACTTACAACTTGTCAATGCATATCCTCATTTTTGATCACTTTAACCTTAATCACCTAAAGATGCCTATGATAGGGGCAATGAGAGCTGAAAGCTAGTAAATATCATAATTTTTGGGAGCTCTTTATGAGACATGCAATCCCTACTTCCCTCTTTGTAGGGCCTTTCTTTTACTTTGTAGTTGAGTCAGTAAACCTACTCCATTCTATCTCAGCAAGTATTTTGAGTTGTTGTGTTTCATTCATTCATATGATGATTTATTTATTCATGTTTCTTATGTTCCTTGCTTTGCACATTGCTCTTATCCTGATGTTTACTACTTCCAAAGCTATCATTGAAAAACCAGCTATTTGTGAACTCCAGCAAATTATCAACTATTCTTCGACCAAGAGCTAAGTTTGCCATTACCAATTATGATTCACTTTATGTATCTTTATTGTGTTTCCTTTACTTATTACAAGTTGAGTTATATAATAGTGAGTTGTCTTCTATTATGATCTATGTATTTGATGAATGTGATGCTTCTTGTCTGTATTCTTTTATCGACTCTTCACTCCATAAACCTGAGGTCATGTTTATTGAGCTCAGTTTCGCTTGGGGACAAGCAAATCTAAGCTTGGGGGGAGTTGATACGTCCATTTTGCATCACTATTCTATGTCTTAATTCACTATTATTCATTGATATATTTCATATTGAGAGGTGATACTTATGTTATTCCATCTATTTTTGCATGGTTGATGACTTTTGGAGCATGGACCACTACAGTTAGGATTCTGATGGAAAAGGTGCTGTTTGGAGGCAAAATTCGTGAAGATCAGAAAATCTGGGAAAATATACGGAAAGTCCTATTTTTTCAGAAGACTAAGGATGCCAGAAGATGGAGTGGAGATGGGCCACAGGGGGACCACACCACCCCATGGCGCAGGCAGGCCGAGGCCACGCCAGGAGGTGGTGTGGCCACCCTGGCCCACTCCAGCATCTCCCCTCTGGCGTATATCAACCTCCCGAAACCCTAAGACTCAGGGAGCGACCACAAAAAGATTCCGCCGCCTCTGCGGGGCGGAAAACACCGAGAGAGAAAGATCTCTCTGGCAGACAGATTTCTGCCGGGGGAATTCCTTCCCGGAGAGGGGAGATCGTCGCCATCAACACCACCATCAAGCTGGACTTCATCGGGATCATCATCATCATCACCATCATCATCACCATCATCACCCTCATCACCATCTCCATATTGCTGTAGCAATTGGTTGAATCTTGCTATAGTTCATAGGGGAAACTTTCCCGGTGTTGATTACTCTTTGTAGTTGATGCTATTGGGTGAACCATTGAATTATTGTTTATGTTCAGATTGTTATACATCATCATTCCATCTCTGATCATGATCCATATGATGCCTTGTGAGTAGTTCGTTTTGTTCTTGAGGACATGAGAGAAGTCTTGTTGTTAGTAGTGGAGTTGTGTTGAGAAAGATTCAATAGATTATTATTTAAGTTGTGGTGTACTTCTTCTAGTGGTGTCATGTGAACATCGACTACATGACACTTCACCTATATGGGCCTAGGGGAATGCATTGTGTATTTGGCTACTAATCGTAGGGGTTGCCGGAGTAACAGAAACCTAAACCCCCGTTAGGAAACCATTGCGCAAGGGACGTAAGGGTCTTAGAGTTTAAAGCTGTGGTTACGTTTCTACCTTAATTACTTTCTTGTACTTACGGATGTTTGCAAGGGGTATAATCACAAATATGTATTAGTCTTGGATGGGGCGGTACATTAGCACAGGTTCACCCACACAACACTTAGCAAGCTAAAGAGGATTAATTAACTATATGAAGCGAAAGCACTTGACAGTCTTCCCATGTGTCCTTGAGAATGTTTGGTCATCTTAAGTAATACAACTGGCTTATCCTTTGCTGCATAAAGGATTGGGCCACTTGCTGCATTTATTCCTACTGTCTTTTATTTACTCGTATTTTGTTTACTCGCTTTATCGAAAACCCCTAAAAATCCGTTTGCTAAGTATTTACAGAGAATTCCTGATCCATACCACTAGCCAGCACCTTCTGCTCCTCGTTGGGTTCGACACTCTTACTTATCGAAAATACTGCGATACACCCCCTATACTTGTGGGTCATGAGTGGTATGCCTCTAATCTAACATACTTGATATTAATCCCCAAAACTGAATAGTAGGTTAAAAATGGTGAAACATAATAGTAGGTTAAAAATGGTTAAACATAATACTGCATCCATTGGAAAATACAAGATAAGCTATTTTTATTGGCAGGCAAAACATTTATTGAAACCTTATAAATGAAGTCAGATCGATTAATCTAAGATAAAATGTATATTTCGTTCTTTTTGTAATAACAAACTAATGATCCAGTTGTATACTTTAGGATGACCATTTTTAAGACATCATTTATTTTAAATCAACATGAGAATATCATGTATTTTTATGGCAAATGAAGGGACATGGGGTAAAAAGATCAGATAAAAGTAGAATTAAAACTCTTGATGTTTAATGATACTCTTTTGACACAAAAGCTTTAGCCTTATTAACAAAAAATATATTTTATGTTCCCTCGAAATGGTTAAATACGACTAAAGATCTCTTCTACACATGTGATAACTATTTTGGTTATATATACAAATGGTGGTTGTATAATGCATTACTTTCAATCAATGTCCGTCAATTTAAGAAGATATTTTCTCATAAATTGCGACACACTAAAGATGATGCTCTTCTATAAAAAAATAACAGGGGTGCCCTCGCATTGGGAGGGCCACCATGCTAGTTAAACTCAATTGTAGAATATGCATACTGATATTGTAATTCACGTGCGAATGCGACAATAAATTTACACCTAGATGTACTATTCCCTCTTATGAAGACTTGACGATATTGCCTGGTAACATGGATAAAAGAAAATCAATTTATGTTCAAGACCTTAAGTGGTTAAGTTGATAAGTTCTTCTCCTACTACACTTGAGGGTAGTACCTTTTCCATTGCGGCATGTGTTACCTATGTCATTCAAGCCTTCAACTTTTCCTAGGAGAATAGATAAAATCCTCATGATTTTAGCTTTCGGAATGAGATCAAGTAGCAAGACCAAAATTGATGCTTGTGTTGTTGTTACTGTTCTCCACCGTCGTGGGAGGTTGTTGCTCTTACCTATAGTGTCAACCGGGGCATCTAAAAATAACCCATTGCTACAACTTGCACATTAGGTGAAAAAAAAGATTAAATAAATCACACTACTATAGTTTGCGTTGTTTCTATATAGGTGTAGCATTTTATCTTCTGTATTTCAATGCCCAGGTGCATCTTACCTTTGCTATATATTTCTTACCATTTATTATTGTGTTATCTCTGACTTCATGACTCGGTGATGGTCTGTAGAACTACGTTATGCCATTGTTGATGGTACTCAGGTCTGCTACATGGTAAATCCTATATTGATCTTAGATAGTAGGCTAGCGACACATAAGGCATTAGACCTCAGTGTTTTAAGGAGATACCTGCCTCTTTTAGATTGTATGTTTTTCCTTACCTAAAGGCTCTGTATAACTTCTTATCAGCATATATAGTTTTTGCCTTCTATTGGTCACATTAATTTTACTCTCATTGTAAGTCAACTTTTACAGGATTTTCCTATGCTCTAGGTACTTTGGTTTCTGAGAGCTTTGCATATATAGTGCCCCGAATAAGTAAACATACCATTTAATGTATAATCATGTTGACTCCTCACATTATATAGCTATTTTCTCTAACTTCAGTATTTTATATTTTCTGATATTCTTATTTTGAAAATACAAACATTTAGGCTGTGTTATGCATAGCATTATATACTGATATTTCACCTTTATTAGAAGCTGCAAAGGATATAGGTGTATGTTTTTCTACAAGTTTATATGAAGTCACTTGAGGTCTATTTATTTGGATACATGACGTCTAATTTTTTTGTAGTATTTATTTTTGTTGCACATAGAATCCCAATTTACCAGTTCTCACATGCACTAAAACGAAAATCCATTTTCAAGTTAAATTCGAATTCGTGGAAAATTAATTAATGTGCTCAAAATTTGCAGGTCGGGGAATCATATATAAGAGCCATAGTACTTGAGTTTTTTTACTTCTAGCAGTTTCAAAAACTATGTAATGTTGTAGGGTTGATATTGGTTATTCCTAGAAACAAGGTATAAGACCTTGAGAAGAATAGTGGTATAAGACCTTGAGAAGAATAGTTATGACTACTGCTCTTATTGAGTGTTGTGTATGAATGAATGATATATATGGATATCTTACATTTCATATAAATATACAGTTTGTTTGGCAGCATTATACTAAAATACAATTTGTTAGGTGTATTCACTTACGTCATGTGAAGAACTCTCGTGTTACGGTAGAAATATCATTTTAATGATTGATGATTAGTAAATAGGCAGGTGAATCACAATCATACATATTACAAACACTAAACCTTGGTGAAATTGAAGACAACGGTTGCATTTAATAAATAAAAATGCAAATACACGCAATTGTAATATAATCGATGACCATTAATGTAAGTTATGCCGTTAGCATTGTTCATTACTTATGATGAAGCAAGAAAGGTAACATATGAATCACTTACATGCCACCGTCAAGACGAAGGTTGAACCGGTGAATTGTACTTGTTACATATCTTTGCTAGCTAAATCTACCAACATAGCATAATGGACAAGATATGTCAACCAGTGCGGCAAAGCTTGACCAAAAAACTTTGAGAAAATTAGATTTCACCGGGTATAACAAAGAATGCCTATATTTTTATTTTGTTTACAGCGGCATTAAAAGATAGAAAAACTAAAAGCGTTACAAGGGCAAAACACTGTTAATCCCACCACACCTATCACACAGTGCCAAAGCGCAATACAACCGGCGAGGCGAAGCTCGCTTATCCGTCTAGTATATTGTACATGTGTGGATTTGCAAGGGATTTTGGGAATTGTCGTCTATTGTTTCCTGGTGGTATGACAATGATGAGACTATTTATTCATAATACATAGCATTGTAAATAATGGCACTCTAGCTTTGTCGGAGACTTGTGTCCCGTGAAGGAATAAGGGGTCCAACGAGCCCTGAGTCTGAGAGGGGGATGAACACGCATTCGGGTATTGTCGGAGACGGCGAAGCTCGCACACGGTAGATAATTTCATAGGCGAGTTCCATAAAACATAGGCGAGTCAGCACATTTATAGTCAAATTATTGACGCTAAATATTATTCAACTTTTACCATGTGCCTCAGCATAGGATTTTGTTCCACACAGGAAGGACCCCGAAGGGTCCAGGGTTGCATTAAATGGTGTAACTGAATTTTACAAGGAATCTAGAAGAAAATAAAATACAAAAAATCCTTGATTTACAAGAAAGACCATAAGAAAAATTGGGAAAAGCAGTTTGGCCATTCGATTTGGATGGAGGGAAGAGGTATCAGCTAATCCTGGCCTTCCTTGTGTTTTTAGCTTCGTAAGTTTGGAATGAAGGGGGAGGGGGTGTCACCAAAACACACCTCTTAAGGATGTGCATGGCATTATTCCATCACTAGCCGAAGTGATTAGTACAACCTTGCACCAAAGAGTGAAGCAGAGACTTCCCAACAAATGCAACTAATGGAGTTTTCCAGTGAATTCATGTCATAGTTGAATTATTTTTCCTAATGCCTCTCATTCCTATGACATGGTCATGCCGGAATAATAATAGCAGTTGGTTTTCTCTCGCTGGAATATTCTAAAGCTTCCATCAGTAGATAGAGAAATAGCCTACAACTTTGTTAATTTGCATCCCTACGTAGGTCGTGTCACCACTCACATCTCTAGCTAGTATATGTAGAGATGAAAAATTGATGGCTTTACTAGTAGGTGTGGCTTTTAAGTTCCAATATATGTCATCTTTATTTCTGTCCTCGTTCCTCAAATAATCCCTACGACAGTCTCATGCCCATTACAAAAGGACGAGATATACCATATGTTTCGGTGTTACCCTTGTGGCTTGTGGCCTTGTGTCACCGCCGCATGTTCTTGCTCCAGCAAGACGTCTACACGAGGTGCATGCAGGGTGATCAGTAGGCTCCGATCTAGTGTTCGAGGGTGGAAATGGCATTTGCGTCTCGAGCAATAATGACGATGACGACGACCTTTCTAGCTTAGTGGCAATTCCTTCTTTGCAATAACGAGAAAATTCGAAGGTAGAAACACGAGGGACAAATCCCTACAAGCAACAACTATATTTGTGCACTAGCTATGGCAGCTATTTTTTTTTAAATAATACATTTTTTATTCAATTTCACGAATATTACGTAAATTAAGGAATTTACACATCTATTGCACTGTCGTTTTTTGAAAAAACGACCAGCCCGTGTCGTCATTTGAAAAGACGATCTGCCGGTCGGAATATTTGCAGCCAGATGATCGTTTTTTAAAAAAACGACATGCCATTTTGTTTTTTGAAAAAACGACTGGACGACGGCTGGACTGACAACCAGTTGGTCATTTTTTGGAAAAACGACTGGGCAGATCGTTTTTTCAAACAAAGACGGCTGCATGGATCATGCACTCCACGTTGGGCTAATCTTTTTGCGCCGTTCTTTTTCGCGCCGTTTCTCTTCCGCCACCTCTTCCCGCCAGTATTTCTCCCGCCACTTTTTCGCGCCGTTTCTCTCCCGCCACCTCTTCCCGCCAGTATTTCTCCCGCCACTTTTTCGCGTCGTTTCTCTCCCACCACTTTTTCGCGTCGTTTCTCTCCCGCCACTTCTTCCCGCTGTTGCCCCTATAAATACTGGCACCTAGATGGTATCTCTTCATCCTGTTATTCCTCCCATTTCCTTCCCCTCTCCATCATGAGTGTGCCATGTTCGGACCCAGAGTATAGGCCTACGAAGACGAAAGATGCCAGGTTGCCGCAAGGGGTGACACACGAGCGCTGTTGGTGCGGCCATCTCGTGAAGGTCAAGGAGTCGATCGATTTCTCCACCTACATGGGCATGAAGTTTTTCATGTGTCCCAACTACGACGCAATCCCGCCCCGGCAAGCAAGTTCGTCATACGAGAGGCCTCCGGTATGTTCCCAGAGCATGGTTAATATGAACCATTCATGTTATCATGAGTTCTTTTATTCATTCCATTGATTTGCTTGTAGTCACCTCCTCCACTTTGCAAGTGGTACCATTGGATTGACACCGAGCAGCCAGCCTGGGCCAAGAAAGAGTGTCATGACAGGAACCGAGCTGCGTGGGCTGCCTTTCATGAAGAGGAACGTGCTGAAAGGATGGCCGAAGAGGAGAAGAAGGAACGGGAGAGAGAAATGAAAGAATTCTGAGCAGAGCAAGCTCAAAACCATGAGCTGAACATGAAGAGAAGGGAGGAAGAGAAGGCAAACCGCGAGCGCCAGGAAGAGGTGCGCAAGGAGGCCCGTGAGACGGAAAGGAAGAGATTAAGAGAAAGAGCTGCCGAGGCACGGGCGGCAGAGGAACGTGGGGACAAGACCGGGAAGTACCTGCGCTGGACTCAGGGAAGGTAGACGTATGTCTCAGTACCGATGTATCTTAATTCCTGTTGTAGTGTCTTGATGTAACTTCATTTCAGTTGTAGTGTCCCGATGTATCTTAATTTCAGTTGTAGTGTCTTGATGTATCTTAATTTCAGTTGCAGTGTCTTGATGTAACTTCCTTTCAGTTGTACTGTCTTGATGTATCTTCATTTCAGTTATAGTGTTGTGATGTATCTTTAATTTAACATGTCAGACAATGTATCTAAAATGTTTCCCACCGAAATGCTTTCCATCAAAAAACATTCCCGCCAAAATGCTTCCCGCCAGAATGTTTCCCGCCAGAATGCTTCCCGCTAAAATATCTCCCGCCAAAATATTTCCCGCCAGAATGTTTCCCGCCAGATTTTTTCCCGCCAGAATGTTACCCATAAAAACCCCTCCTCGCGCAGTTGTTTAAGCACAGCCACCCCGTTTTTAGCCAGTATGTTTCCCTACGATCGCAGTTTCGTGACAGATATGTCTGTCGACCTTTTTCATTTGGCTAGGAACTTTAGGATAGACAACAATCCAGCCCCATTGGAGGAACTAATTAGTAGTGATTGTCTCCTCACTGAGCTGGGTGAGGGATTGCGTAGAAAAGGGTGGCCGAAGAGGACTCTAGAGGAGATACGGCAAGAGCTACTTCGGATCAATGCTCGGTGGAGCAAGCAAAGATTCTCTGTTGAAGGGATAAGGCAGCAGAAAATCACGCTCCCTTGGATTTGGATAGAAGAGAGTGAAGACTCCGACGATCTCTTCATGCCACCGGTCGGTGGTACCAGCAATAGAGCAGAGCGTGACAAGGCTGAGACCTTGAACAAGACGCAGGATAAGAAGAGCAATGACAAGGTAGAAGAGAGTGAAGATGAAGATGATATATTCATGACGCCTACTGTTGGGACTAAGTGGAGGGCTGAGTGGGACGAAAGGCTGGCCAAGAAGAAGGCATTGTCGAAGGGTAAGGGCGAGGCATCATCGAAGGGTAAGGGCAAGGCATCATCGGTCGAGGCATCATCGAAGGGCAAGGGCAAGAAGAGCAGGCCATGAAGAAGGCATCGTTGAAGGGTAAGGGCATAGTCGTAGGGATAAAGAGCGCTCTTATTTATGTACCGCAAGTTATGTTGAACTGTGTTGCAAGCTATGCTGAAGTGTTTGTCGAATAAAAAATGTGTCTCATACATAGACATCTACCTAGACAGATACAAGATACAAGTCTCATACATAGACAGATACCCCGACAGATACAAGATACATAAACAGATAACTAGACAGATACAAGATACAAGTCTCATAAATAGACAGATACCCCGACAGATACAAGATACATAGACAAATACACAGACAGATACATAGATAAATATCACTGCCACCGGTCACGAGGTTGCCCTGGCGTCGGTGTACCCCATCCGTACCTTCTAGGAGGCACCACATTGCGGGGAGGTAGAGTTGACCCGTCACCCTGCGTCTGTGTATCCTGTGTGGGGATAGGTGGTGGAGTCTGATGCGTCTCCTGAGTCTGTTGTGTGTCTGATACAGTCCAAACCAGTCAACCTGATCCTGCTGAGTCTGCTGATCCTCCTCATTAGTCGCCCACAAACCCACTGAGGACATGCTTGGGTCTCCATATCCTCCTGCCATGTAAAAATATTAAGTACTCAACGATTATACACTACATGTAACCAAAATAGATAGGAAAATGCGTACCCTCAGGACGATAGCCCATGAATGGGACTTGTGGCTGCTGCTGGTGCCACTGGTCGAAAGTAAGCTACGGCTGCTGTTGCCACTAGTCGAAAGTAAACTGCGGCTGCTGCTGCCACGCCGATCCTCCAGCCTGGTCTGGGGGTGGTGCTCTCGGTGTCTCCTGCTGCTACTGCCACGCTGAGCCTCCAGCCTGGTCTGGGGGTGGTGCTCTCGGTGTCTCCTGCTCCTGCTGCCATACTGAGCCTCCAGCCTGGTCTGGGAGTGGTGCTCTCGGTGTCTCCTGCTGTGAGATCCGTGGACGAGGCCCGTGGCGGATAGGTGCAGTGGGTGTCTCCTGCTGTGAGCCTCGGAGTAGTGTCTGATCTGCACGCGGGGTGCGCTCCTGCGTGGAGTGACGTGGCGGGCGAGCCTGCGTGGAGCGACGCGGCGGGCCCTCCCCCATGGAGTGACGAGGTGGACGTTGTGCTGCTCGGTGCTGAACGACGTCTGAAACGTTCGTGCATGTGATGGTCGCATAGATACTCTGTAGTCTTTACTTGACATGCCTTACGAAGGACTGAACTCCTTGACGTGGTAGTAGAAGAGGAGCGGACGAGAGCGAACGTCCCCACTGATTCACTTCATTTTGTAGCTCCCATGTCATATCGGCCTGCATTTGTATAGTGGATAAGTACACATTATATAGGCTACCAGGTGCAGTGACGAAGAAAAGTGTAGTTACCGCTGATTGTCTGGGCTCCATAGTCGACTGGCTAGGGTATCTTTCATCATCATGTGCGTGGTGGACGGGACGCAACCGTGTCATGCTCATGTACCTCTGTAAGTATGCACGGAATAGCTTCATATCAAACGCAGGAGCGGACCACACGTCAGTTGTTGCATTCTGCCAACCATCGATATAAGTATTAACCCGTTGAAGCCACTGATTTGCACTTCTTTTAGTACCCTTCCGAGAGTACCTGCAGTTAGATTTTGTAAGTACACAATCGGTGTAAAATTATAGATACATAATATATTAACTTACATATGCACGTCCGATGAAAGGGGCACCTCCGGACATGGAGGATCTACCATCTGGCGAAGACCGAATTGCCTCATGACCCTCTGTTGAGACATCTCCTCCACCTGACAATCGAAGATGATCTTCGATTTAGTGAGCCAGTAGTCCTCATCTCTACGACACATAATAGATAACCCGCCGGGATATCTTGCGGCTGCCTCAGCTGTGGTGTAAGGCTCCCAAATCACCGATTCCTCCTTCAACGTGTCGAACTACTCGCTAAACGCCGGGTAGCAGCGGGTTACTTGTTTTCCCGCGAAACGACACTGTTGGATTAAATAGTTGTTAGTTTCCTTCGTAGTGCAATATGCACCATGCAATTAACAGAACCTTTTAACTTACCTTGCGTCGTGTCCAATGTGTACCGAATGTAGGCATGTCAATTCTCTCGTGGTCAAACAGCATATCAGACTCATAGACAATAGGGCGCTCTCCCTAGACGATTACCGCTTGATTCTTTGCTACCTCCGGGCAGCCAATAGGGAACCTCTCCCATGACCACAGCTGCAGCAATAATGGGCATCCTAGCAAGGCAGATTTTTCTTTGGTTAGCGTACAGCCCGTGCACATACCTCAGTACGTTGCTGCTAAGACAACAGAACCCCAACTTCATTGGGTGATGTCGTTCTGGCACGTCGCCTCCGCGATCTCTCTAGCATAGCGGATGTAGCGTGCACTGATGGTTGAGACGTGGTTCTCGGTGAACATCACCTTCCCAAGTAGCCACAATAAGTACGCCTCAAGGCTGCGCGTAATTTGTGGCTCAGTCATCAGAACGCTTGGGTACCCGAACCTTTGTATCTACATTGGTTAATAGAACAAGTTTTAGCATCGTGTGATATGAAAATAGGTGTGTCAAATACGAAGATACTTAGTAGCAAACGAACCTGATAGTTCTGCAACCAATCAAATTTGGGCCCATGATTTTCGTACGTGAACTCCCGAACTCCTTCACGAATGCCATAGAATCGTTGGGCCATTTCCTGGGCCCAATTCGCCGGTGCATCCACCGGGCCTATTGGCACTCCAGCCAACGGCAGGCCCAGCAAGTACGAGACATCCTGCAGTGTAGGAGCCATCTCCCCCACTGAAAGTGGAAAGTGTGAGTCTCGGGTCGCCATCGATCCACTAAGCAGGTGAGCAACGACCCGTCGTAGCCCATGCGCGTGGTCTGGAATCCATTGTGTCGTCCTTCTATCTCCTGCGTATGAGTGGCCTCAACCAGACGCACAAATGGTAATAGCCCGGCCCACTTCAACCTGCATACCGAGATAGAATTACAATTTGTTTACCTCATACATAGACAGCTATCTAGACAAATATTTGAACCCCAACTAGGAATAAATGTCTCATACCTCTGCAGTCAATAAGGGTGTATCATCTAGTTAGACATGGGAGTGCGAGTGATAAGGTGCTTCAAGCTCCCTGGTTCCGCATCCAATAAAGTTGACCGGTGCTTTATATCAATATCAGCATTTAGCAAAGATCCTGCCATCTGCATAATTCAGAACATGGTTCCATAAGAATTACAAATTCAGAACATGGTTCCTTAAGAATTACAAATTTAGAACATGGTTCCATACGAATTACAAATTTAAAACATAGTTCCATACGAATTATAAATTTAAAACATAGTTCCATACGAATTACAAATTTAAAACATAGTTCCATACGAATTACAAATTTAAAACATGGTTCCATACGAATTACAAATTTAAAACATGGTTCCATACGAATTACAAATTTAAAACATGGTTCCATACGAATTACAAAATCTGGTTTCTTCCTCTGCCTCTTGTTCCTCGCCTGCCACGTCCATGAGGAGCCGCTCCTCCAGTCCCGAAGATATGGCAATTGGTGTCTCTATGACCAAAATGATTACATAGAAAACATTGTCTAGTAGGGCCTCCGGCTTCGGATCCATCCATATCGTTACAGATGCGAACACATTGTCGCCTTCCTCTGCCTGTCCGCATTAGTCCAGGATCTGGGATGTAAATCCTTTCATCGGGGTTTACTTTGTTGAAATTGCCCCATGCTCTATATCCCATCATCTCGCCAGTCCATGTATTGATCACCGACTCCTTAAGAAAATAAGGAGACATAAACGATCTCGCATCCATACCTAACCGCCCACACGCAGCAAGTACATGAGAGTAAGGCAAATGCAGCAGCTTGGGTTTGTTGCAGGTACACTCACACGTCGGCCAAGCCTCATTGCTTATCCTCACCTCTTGTGTCTTTACCTCTTCTCCAGATCCGATCCTGTTGGAAGGGAGGCGAACCTCAAATCTTCGCTCTTGATTACCGATGGCGACGACTTGCATAGACCGAGCCTTTTCCATTTTGGCATTCATGTAATCCATTATCTTTGAACAGTACCTCGTGTTTGGGTTGTTCATGATATGCATCTGAGCAAGCTGGAGTCTGTCTCTGAAGTACTTCAATGTTCCGGTGAAAATACACTCCACAATAGCTGTTAATGGCAGAGCCCTGCTTCCTCTCAAGACGAAGTTGTAAGTTTCGGCAAGATTTGTAGTCATGACGTCAAACCTAGCACCATGAGTGTCGTGCAACAGAGACCACCTCTCCACAGGCTCGTGCTCTATCCATTCCTGAAAATTCTTAATCCGTCTGCCAGGCCTCCTCCTAGTACCGGGTTGGTCAAATCCTGGAAAATCGCAAAGAGCAATTGGTTCTTCCTCGGGTGGTGCTGCTCCAGCTACTGTCTGTGCAGCTACCGCGGCCGCATGAGCCGCCACAGCTGCTGCTCTAGCTGCTCTCCTCTGCCTAACATGTTTTTTTGTGAATTCATCTAGATAGGCCCGACACTTGATATACTTCCACTCCTGGTTCTGCTTGCAAAGCTTCTTGAATAGGTTCATCAGGGCCTTGTTCCTGAACTGTGAGAAAAAGTTAGCCCCTAGATGCCGCATGCACCAACGACTCTGCATGTCTAGCCATGGAGTTGGTTCATCTGGAGCAGGCTGAGTCAGCTTCCTTATCGCGCTGAGTATACCCGGATGCCTGTCATGTAGGATGCATACATTCAGTACATCCCTCACAACTGCTATCTTCAGCTGCCTAAAAAACCATACCCAACTCTCGGTGTTCTCGCTCTCCACGAAAGCAAATGCAAGTGGAACAACTTGATTGTTCCCGCCTTGACCTATGGCAGTCAAGATCTGGCCCCTGTACTTGCCAGTGAGAAATGTTCCATCTACACAAATGACTGGTCAACAGTGAGTGAAAGCTTCTATGCATATAGCAAATGAGAAGAACAATCGATGCAGCACCCTCAAATTGGGTTCTTGAGGCAATGTTAAGTGTTGGAGGTCGAGGTATGTGCCTGAATTCCTAGCCTGCAGTGTCTGTAGCATCCGAACAACACAGTCGTATCCATCTCGAAACGAACCAAATCTTGTCTCCAGTGCCCTCTGCTTAGTCCTCCAAGCCTTTCCGTAAGATATATTGTAGCGAAATCTGACAACAACTTTGTTGATGATAGCTTTCACCACCATGGCTTTGGTCTCCACTATCTCAGTGTATAACAGTCTAGCCAGGAGGGTTGACGTGAGATTACGATGGTCTTGCAGGACATTGTCAAGTTGACATGTGTGCTGCACAACATCGCTAACCTTCCATTTGGTGTCATATCGAGGAACATGGGCATGGACCCTGGCAGGACACCCAGCTACCTCGCAAACCAAAGTCAAATATTGTTGGGATGACACCTTTGATTTGAAAACCCGTTGCGTGGACAATGCCCACTCAACGATTGCTTCCTGTAGATGCCTCTTGCTAGGATATAATGCACCAATGGAGATGTTGTTGGCGTGATAGTGCCACGAGGAATCATGCCCATCGTTCACATTCATTGCTGCTGTGTGTTCTTGATTCCATGATGCCGGAATAGGTTGGTCCTCTTGATCAGACTCAGCGGAATCATAAGAGCTATCACTATACCCTTCTGAATCTTCGGCTTCCATCTGATCTTGCAACCAACCGTCGTGTATCTCGTCCTCATCGACCTCACCACTGAAAATATCTTCTCATGTCCCTTGACTACCTTCAGCTGATTCATATCCACCATCCTCGGTGTGTGCAAAACTAATCTGACCAGGTTCATAACTACCTCCATCACTGTGTGCATAACTACTCTGACCAGGTTCATAACCACCACTGCCATCTTGGCCTTGACTGCTCTGGTCATCATAGTAGCCACCACCTCCGTCTTCGGCTTGACTGCTCTGCTCATGATCATAACCACCACCAGCATGGTGTGTCTGACTACTCTGGCCCTGATCATAACCAGGATCTTTCGCCACAGGAAGCACTAAGACACTGGGGTTAATTACCCTACGCAGACAGGCTTTCACCCATTTGACCCATTTAGCTTGCTCTTCTATCGGTCTCAAAAAAAAATCTGGTTTAATCCTTGACTTAGTCCATAATACATGCACACCGACAGTATGGGTGGGAGGGAGTGATGTCTACGCACTTCTATTCTTGTAGACAGCTGTTGGTCCTCCAAGTGCAGAGGTTTGTAGAACAGCAGCAAGTTTTCCCTTAAGTGGATTACCCAAGGTTTATCGAACTCAGGGAGGAAGTGTTCAAAGGTATCCCCTCTCAAGCAACCCTGCAATCAAGATACAAGAAGTCTCTTGTGTCCCCAACACACCTAATACACTTGTCAGGTGTATAGGTGCACTAGTTCGGCGAAGAGATAGTGAAATACAAGTGGTATGGATAATTATAAGTGGTAACGGTGATAGAAAATAACTTGATGGCGTGGAAAAGACTAAAGGCAAACTGAAATAAAGATGGAAGCAAGCAAACATGTAATAGATCTAGTAGCAAACGGTGTTTCAATGCTTAGAAACAAGGCCTAGGGATCATACTTTCACTAGTGAACCCTCTCATATAAATATATTCTTCTTTATGATACTACTCTTAACTACTCTCCGGTTGAACACTCTAATCGATGGTAGGGCTATAACAGCACACCTCAAAGTAAGCCTTTCCCATCTAGAAAACCCCACACTGTCACCTTGAGCACTAGATGAGTCCAACAAACACCACAATTTCATAAAGACATCCAACTCAAAATATAACTCATAACAAGTATTTGTAATCTCTAGCCTAAGTGCCACCATGATGTGCACGCTGTCACTTTCACACACATGGGGAGAGCAGAGATCTATTAAAGCACTTGAGTAGCAAGGTAGATCTATAGATTACAAGCTCATGATCACAATATGATCATGCATAGAGAGAGAGATGAACACATAGCTAACGGTAGAACCCTTTGCCTCGAGAGAGAACTACTCCCTCCTCATCATGGGAATCAGCAATGGTGATGGAGATGGCGGTGGAGATCGATGGAGATGGCTTCGGGGGCACTTCCCCATCCCAGCAGGGTGCCGGAACAGAGACTTTCTGTCCCCCGAATCTCCTCTTCGGTGGCGGCAGCGCTACAGAACTTTTCATGGATTTCTGATTTACGATTTAGGGTTTTGGTATCAGGAGTCTTCTTATAGGCGAAGGAGGCAAGGTCGATGGAGTGCCAGGGGGCCCACAACACCTGGTGGCGCAGGTAGGGCTAGCCCATGCCTAGGGGGGTGTGGCCAGGCCCTGGCCCTCCTCCGTCTCGTATTCTGGCTCCGTGAGTCTTCCGGTAAAATAGGAACTTTGGCTTTTGTCCCGTCCAATTCCGAGAATATTCATTTTCTGACTTCCTGAAACCAAAAATAGCAGAAAATAGGCAACTGGCACTGTGGCATCTTGTTAATAGGTTAGTCCAAGAAATCATATGAAAAGTACTCCAAAGTGTGGACAAAACACAAGAAAGTAGATAAAACCAAGCATGGAACATCAAAAATTATAGATACATTTGCAATGTATCAACATCCCCAAGCTTAACTCCTGCTCGTCCTTGAGTAGGTAAGTGATAAATGAAAGAATAATTTTTGAGGTGACATGCACCATCAAAGACTTGATCAAAGTATTTGTAAAACATTCAAAGCTGGGATCATAGTACTTCAATCATAACATGAAAGACAAAGTTCTAGCAATAAGCAAAAGAAACTATGATGCAACATGAAAAGGCACAAACAAAAGATTCATGAATAACAATGCTTTGCAAGACGTTTGTTTGTTTCACATAAAGAAAACATACCATAATAGTATTCAGCTTGTCCCTCATAGAGTAGCAAACATAAATGCATAGGACACCTTCAAAGTTCATAAGAGTGACTAGATACAAATAATTTAAAACAAGCAATATCAAGTTATGCATCAATCAACTAGCTTGGGACAATGCACATAGAACTAAGAATGGCCACTATGCTCTCAAAGTAGGTGAATAAAGGTAGGAGGTGGAGACTCAATATAATGGTGGAAGAAATGCCTTCATGGAAGGAAGCGGGGATTCAAGTCTCATAAAGAGCTTCCAAAAATTATGGTACTTATAGCTTTTAGCTCTCATTTCCCCTATCATAAGCATCTTGAAGTGATTAAGGTTAAAGTGAACAAACTATGGTGTACATGCTTGACGAAGTATAAGTTAGAAATCTCATGTCCCTTGTATACGAGGGCCGCTCCTCATGCTACTCAAGTTTAGTCACCGGTAAGTTCTTGTCATCGTAAGTACATGTGTATCATAGAGAACCGCCAACGGGGTACCCCTTGCCCGATGATACGGAAGAATCCCCATATCAAAATGACAAGGCAAGCAGACAACGAGCATCTCAGCAATCTTCTTATTTACCATGGGAATATGGTGCTTTTTTCTCTCTTTCCTCTTTTCATAGTATCTCTTTTTTTCTATTTTCTCTTTTTTCTCAATATAGGACTCTTTTTTTATAAGAAGAATGCTTCATAGACAGCTCATTATGGTTACGCTGCAGGTTGCCACCATGTCAGCATGGATTAGACCAGCGGCCCAGGCGTTTCTCTAACACATATACATAACTCCATGGACTTACAAGCTCCCCTTTCATTTCACACCGACGACATCCATATACAAAAGAGCATGATATCAACTAGGTACAAGTACCAAGTGCAATGTTGAAAGCGTTCCCCATGAAAGCATGGTTCTGCTAATTCCCAACAAATAAGTGCAAGCATATACAACATAGACGACACAATGGTTCAAGTTTATTAAGGGCAAGAAAAGTAAAGTGTGCCATCAAGTTCGTGAGAGCTTTAATCACTAGTTTTCTCATAACAAGTTTAATTTGGAAGGTAGACAAAAAAAAGAATATACTTGGAATAGCATAAGCTAGTAGGTAGGTATGGTGGACTCTTTGGAATAACTTGGTTTAGGGAGTTGGATGCATGAGTGGAACTCATACTTGGTTGTGGAGGCTAGCAAAAGACTGGGAGCGACAAACTAAGAGAGCAATAATGGCCATAATCATGCAGAGCAACAAAACACCATTGATAAAAGCATAAAGTGATAGTACAAGTTGAAAACTAAAGGATCATAAAGGCTATGGTGACTTTGGATAGTCATAACATGGTGTGAGCATGCGCCAAGTCAACCCAAATAAAGTATCAAAGGAGAATACCACTATACTATGCTTTAATATGCTAAAACAACGCATGATTCATCCATGGCACATTAAGCAATCTCAATTGTTTATAACAAGTCATGCTACAGCAAAGAATACTAAGCATAAAGCCAAAACAATATCAAGCATGGCATGACAGAGCATAGGCCACCGTTAAAAACAAGCTCTTTTTACCACATAAGCATGAACTTTCCTACTCTTTTCCAAACCAAACCAAACTATTTGCAAACCAATGTATGAAAGAGGGGGTCCAACCAATTTATTCAGCAAACTAAGCAAACAAAATCAAACCAAAAACCAAACCAAAAACAAAAAAGAAGACGCTCCAAGAACAACACAACTGTGCATGAAACAATAAAAATGAAGCGTTTGGAAGAAACCTGGGATTTTTATTGATAAAGAGGGGGATGCCTTGGGCATCCCCAAGCTTTGACGCTTGTACTTCTTGGATATTTCTTGGGGTGACATGCGTGGCATCCCCAAGCTTGAGCTTTAGTCCATCCTTCATCTCATTACTTGTTCCTTCCATACACCTAAAATTTTTCCTTCATACAAAACTTCTCACAATCTTTATTAGTAACATTAGTGCACTCAAGATAATAAGTCTTTAGGTTCAGTTCCAACACCAATAAACCTCCATTATAACACAATCTACTGTAGCACTTCCCTCAAAAAGCTCAATTCCCCAAAAGAACTCAAAAAGGAACCAACAAGAAGCAAATGCAAATAATGGCAGAAATCTGTCAAAACAGACCAGCAAGTGAAGACGAATTTTTTCTAAGACCTTCTGTTGCTCAAATCAAAAAGTGTTGAACTAACTAAAGTTAGATAACAACCTGGGGCAGAAGCATAAAAATTCACGCCTCAAAAGAACGTACAGAGATTTTACACGAATTTTTACGGTGAAGCACAGAAATCTGTTTCGGGACAGCAACTTTCCCAATCATTACTTCTCTCTCATTAGAGGTTACTCTTGGCACAAAAATCAAATAAAAAGTATAAGGAGCGGTTATTACTGAAGTAATAACTTCCAAGACTCATCTAAAACTCTTGGGTTATCTTCTATCAAGTACTTTTGTTTAACGCCTTTAAGTTAGGCATGATAGTTTGAGAAGATGCTCACATAGGAAATATGAATTGAAGTAAAAGAGAGCATCAAGAAGCAAATTCAAAACACATTTAAGTCTAACCCACTTTCTATGCTTAGGAATCTTGTAAAGAAACAAGTCATGAAAGCACAAAGCAACAAGCATAGGAAAGCAAAATAAGTGCAACTTCAAAATTTTCAACATAAAGAGGGGAAACTTAATATTATTGAGATGCATAGAACCATGTTTCCCTCTCTCATAATAACTTTCAGTAGCAACATGAATAAAATTAACAATATAACTATCACATAAAACATTCTTATCATGAGCCACATGCATAAAAGAATTAATACTCCCCACATAAACATAGTCATTCTTGTTAATTGTAGTGGGAGCAAATTCAACAAAATAGCTATCATTATTATTTTCATCACCATAATCATCAAATATATGAGGCATATTATAATCATAATTAATTTCCTCCCCAATAGTAGGTGGACTGAAAATATCATATTCATCATTGTAATCATCATATATTGGAGGTTTGGTATCATCATAAGCAATAGAATAGCTATCTTCCAAAGCTGGGGAACTAAAAAGATCATTTTCATAGGAACTGGCTTCCCCAAGCTTAGATTTTTCCATAGCATTAGCAATAATAGTGTTCAAACAATTCATACTAACAACATTGCTATTAGCATGCAAATAAAGTTCCATAGGTTTTTTAATTTTCTCTTCAAACACTTCATGTCCTAACTCAAGATAAATACTATAAAGCTCTCTAATTTTGTTGTTGTTTTCCATTAAGCCTAACTAGTGAAAACAAGAAACAAAAAGACAAAATTGCAGAATCTAAAGGAAATAACTTCGAGCACTCACACCGGAGGATGTGAGTACCTTTTACCTTACCTCCCCGGCAACGGCGCCAAAAAATAGGCGTTTGCCGTGGGAGGTTCTTCTTCTTTAATCCTCTGGTGTGAATACCTTTTATCTTACCTCCCTGGCAATGGCGCCAGAAAATAGCTTGATGTCTACGCACTTCTATTCTTGTAGACAGTTGTTGGGCCTCCAAGTGTAGAGGTTTGTAGAACAGCAGCAAGTTTTCCCTTAAGTGGATTACCCAAGGTTTATCGAACTCAGGGAGGAAGTGGTCAAAGGTATCCCCTCTCAAGAAACCCTGCAATCAAGATACAAGAAGTCTCTTGTGTCCCCAACACACCTAATACACTTGTCAGGTGTATAGGTGCACCAGTTCGGCGAAAAGATAGTGAAATACAAGTGGTATGGATAATTATAAGTGGTAACGGTGATAGAAAATAACTTGATGGCGTGGAAAAGACTAAAGGCAAACTGAAATAAAGATGGAAGCAAGCAAACATGTAATAGATCTAGTAGCAAATGGTGTTTCAATGCTTAGAAACAAGGCCTAGGGATCATACTTTCACTAGTGAACACTCTCATATAAATATATTCTTCTTTATGATACTACTCTTAACTACTCTCCGGTTGAATACTCTAATCGATGGTAGGGCTATAACAGCACACCTCAAAGTAAGCCTTTCCCATCTAGAAAACCCCACACTGTCACCTTGAGCTAGATGAGTCCAACAAACACCACAATTTCATAAAGACATCCAACTCCAAATATAACTCATAACAAGTATTTGTAATCTCTAGCCTAAGTGCCACCATGATGTGCACGCTGTCACTTTCACACACATGGGGATAGCAGAGATCTATTAAAGCACTTGAGTAGCAAGGTAGATCTATAGATTACAAGCTCATGATCACAATATGATCATGCATAGAGAGAGAGATGAACACATAGCTACCGTTAGAACCCTTAGCCTCGAGAGAACTACTCCCTCCTCATCATGGGAATCAGCAATGGTGATGGAGATGGCGGTGGAGATCAATGGAGATGGCTCCGGGGGCACTTCCCCGTCCCGGCAGGGTGCCGGAACAGAGACTTTCTGTCCCCCAAATATCCTCTTCAGTGGCGGCGGCGCTGCGGAACTTTTCGTGGATTTCTGATTTACGAATTAGGGTTTTGGTATCGGGAGGCTTCTTATAGGCGAAGGAGGCAAGGTCGATGGAGTGCCAGGGGGCCCACACCACCTGGTGGCGCGGGTAGGGCTAGCCCGCGCCTGGGGGGTGTGGCCAGGCCCTGGCCCTCCTCCTTCTCGTATTTTGGCTCCATGAGTCTTCCGGTAAAATAGGAACTTTGGCTTTTGTCCCGTCCAATTCCGAGAATATTCATTTTCTGACTTCCTGAAACCAAAAACAGCAGAAAACAGGCAACTGGCACTATGGCATCTTGTTAATAGGTTAGTCCAAGAAATCATATGAAAAGTACTCTAAAGTGTGGATAAACCACAAGAAAGTAGATAAAACCAAGCATGGAACATCAAAAATTATAGATACATTTGCAATTTATCAGGGAGCCCTAAACGAGCACATAACCAATCCTTCAACTCAATAATGGATATTGTTTCAGGATCCTAGAGCACTTCATCAATACAATAAAAATCGCTCAAATCAACTCCATTCTTGTTGTTTTGACGACACCGTCACCATAGTAGAACCTAAACACTACATTATTGGACATAACTTCAGACCTAAAACAATACCACAATTTATCAAATGCCCGCACAATGGAAGCTTTTAGCCCGCAAATATACTAATAATCCTATAGCCGAATAATCTTGCATAGCCCACAGATATAACTATAATCCTATAACCGAATAATCTGGCAGAGCCCACAAATATACTAATAATCCTATAGCCAAATAATCTTGCATAGCCCACAGATATAATTATAATCCTATAGCCGAATAATCTGGCATAGCCCACAAATATACTTATAATCCTATAGCCGAATAATCTGGCAGTTCATCATGGAGTGCTAACATACAACATCCAGAACTACCAAGAAGATAAACAACCACAAATGACTGTAGTTAGCAAGAAATTAGGGTTTACCCTTGAAGCGTGTGAAATCCTGCCGTGCAGCTGCCTCCACTCAACCGTGCAGCTGCCTCAAGCCCCAGCCCGAGACTCTATTGGGTCCGCAGCATAGAAAACAAAAAAATTCTACGATGAGAACTATACGCCAAGATCTATCTACTAGATACAGAGCAACGGGTGGACATACATCCATGGAGAACTTACCCTCGAAGACAACGAGTTTTGTTAACGAGTAGGAACTCGTGGTTGATGTAGTCGTATGCTTGCCGATCTCAAGATCGTGTGGAAGTCCGAGCGCCGCAAATCAGTAGCGCATCCGTCCTCACACACACGTTCAAGCCACCGGAAAACCTCCACCTCCTCGCTCCAGCGAATCATGGAAGCAGCAACTCCTTCCAGACGCAAGGCCACCGGGAACATGTATCTCGCTAATCCGAGACCATAGGGGAATATCTAGAGGGGGAGAGAGATCCTTCACAAGGAGTGGTGTGGTTTGTGAGAGGGGAGAGGGGAGACGGGGGCTTTATATAGGAGGGAGGGAGACCCCTCCCCTCCCATAGCCGGCGCATGAGGGGGGGGGGACTCCTCCCCTCCTTCATTCATGTGGTGAACCTCCACTCACATAAACATGGCCTCCACCCAAAATCCCACTCACATGTACTTAATTTCCACCAAATTAAATGCAACTCTCAATTAATAAAACTCTTTTATTTATTTTATTCAGAATTTTGTTAATTACTTTAATTAACAAACATTCACATAAAACCCCTTGCAACATTTCAATATCACATGCAGAACCACTTTCTGCAATTTCACCCGAAACAATTCCGGTTTCTATCGAAACAATTCCGGTTTCTATCGAAACATTTCCTGCGCTTTGCAAACCTTTTGTCTGGAACATATGTGCTCCTAAATGGTGTCCAGAAACCCTTAAGTGTGTCACCCTACGGTTCGCGAATAATGCAGACATGATTGAGACTCCTCTCAGATCAATAATCAGAAGCGGGACCTGGAGATCCATACTGACTCTTGCATATTCAACGATGACTTCTGTGATCGTGAGAACCTTTAACGTCAGCAATTTAATCCCTTTGTCTCATGATATAATACATGTCCGAGATTCGATCATCGGTATCCAAATACCTAGTTTGATCTCGTTACCGACATGCACTCTTTTCTCGTTCCCGTGATATAACATTCTAGTGATCACATCACTTGCTTGCAAGCTATCTTAATGTGATATCACCGAGAGGGCCCAGAGTATATCTATCCGTCATCGGGATTGACAAATTCCACTCTTGATCCATGAGCCTCAACATAACACCTTCATAGCACTGAACCCGCCTTTATGGTCACCCTGTTACGGTGTGACGTTTGATGTTATCAAGATACTCTTCCGGTGTTAGCAATTAACATGATCTCATGGTCTAAGGACTAAGACTACTTTGTATGATGTTATAGCAATATAAACATAATGACTTGATCGTAATGCTATACTTTGGATGAATGTTCATCACATCATTTCACAAATGCTGTGACCTTGTTATTAACAACATCCAATGTCTATGATCAGGAAACCTTGATCATCTTGTTAATAAACAAGCTAGTCTATAAGAGAGGCATAACTAGGAACACTTTTGTTTATTAAACACACATGTATTGATGTTTCCTATCAATACAATTATAGCATGCAAAATAAACATCTATCATATACAAGGAATACATAATAACAACTTTATTATTTCCTCTCAGGGCATATTTCCTTCAGTCTCCCACTTGCACTAGAGATAATAATCTAGTTTATATAGTGATAAATCTAACACCCATGGAGTTCTGGTGTTGATCATGTTTTGCCCTAGGGAGTACTTTAGTCAAAGGATCTGCTACATTCAGGTCTGTGTGCACTTTACAAATCTTTATATCTCCATCCTTGGCATGCTCGCGGATGGAGTGAAACCGGCGCTTAATATGTTTGGAATTCTTGTGAGACCTTGGTTCCTTTGTGTTGGCTATGGCTCCATTGTTGTCACAATAGATCACCATCGGGTCCAACGCACTGAGAACCACACCCAGTTCCGTAATGAACTCTTTCATCCAAACTGCTTCCTGCGCTGCTTCTGAAGCAGCAACATATTCCGCCTCCGTGGTTGATCCAACCACCACAGGTTGTTTGGAACTCCTCCAACTAACTGTTGCTCCGTTCAAGAGAAATACGTATCCAGATTGATACTTAGAGTCATCCGGATCGGTGTCAAAGCTAGCATCGACATAACACTTAGCGACTAGCTCTTCTTCACCTCCGTATATGAGAAACATATCCTTAGTTCTTCTCAAGTACTTGAGGATGTTCTTTACCGCTATCCAGTGTTCCGAACCGAGATCAGATTGGTACCTACTAGTCAAACTAATAGCATGTGCCACATCCGGTCTTGTACATAGCATGGCATACATAATAGAGCCTATGGCCGAGGCATAGGGGATCTTATCCATTATCTCTCTTTCTTCCGCCGTAGCCGGACTTTGAGTCTTACTCAATGTCTTGCCTTGCAACATAGGTAAGTACCCCTTCTTACTTCCATCCATATTAAACTTCTTTAATATCTTATCAAGGTATGTACTCTGCGATAGCCCAATTAGGCGTCTTGATCTATCTCTATAGATTTTAATGCCTAATATATATGAAGCTTAACCAAGGTCCTTCATCGAAAATTTGCTGTTTAGATAACTTTTAACACTGTTTAAAAGATCTATATCATTTCCAATCAATAATATGTCATCCACATATAATATCAGAAATGCCACATTGCTCCCACTCACTTTCTTGTAAATACAAGCCTCTCCATAAGTTTGGACAAATCCAAACTCTTTGATCACCTCATCAAAGTGGAGATTCCAACTCCGGGATGCTTGCTTTAGTCCATAGATAGATCACTGAAGTTTGCACACCTTATCAGCATCCTTAGGATCGACAAAACCCTTAGGTTGTATCATATACAACTCTTCTTCAATATTACCATTGAGGAACGCAGTTTTGACATCCATCTGCCATATTTCATAATCGAAATATGCAGCAATTGCTAACATAATCCTAACCGACTTAAGCATCGCTACGGGAGAGAATGTCTCATCATAGTCAACTCCTTGAATTTGTCGAAACACCTTTGCGACAAATCGAGCCTTATAGATGGTTACATTACCATCAGCATCAGTTTTTCTTCTGAAAATCCATTTATTCTCAACGGCCTTTCGATCGTGAGGTAAGTCCACCAAGATCCAAACCTGGTTTTCGTACATGGATTCCATCTCGGATTTCATGGCTTCTAGCCATTTGTTGGAATCAGGGCTCATCATTGCTTCTTCATACGTCGCAGGGTCATCTATTTCATCAATCATGAAATTCATAACAGGATTGCCGTACAGTTCAGGAGCTGCACGTGTTCTGCTTGACCTGCGAGGTTCGGTAGTGTCCTCTTTCGGAGTTTCATGATCAATATCATTAGCTCTCTCTTCATTAGGTGATGTCAACTCTGAAACAACTTCTGGTGCTACGCTACTCGCCATTTCATGAAGAGAAGGTTCAATAACCTCTTCGAGTTCTACCTTCCGACTACTCACACCTTTCGCGAGAAACTCCTTCTCAAGAAAGGATTCATTCTTGGCAACAAAGACCTTTCCCTCGGATCTGTGATAGAAGGTATACCTAGTCGTTTCCTTAGGGTATCCTATGAAGACGCATTTTTCTGCTTTGGGTTCGAGTTTATCCGGTTGAAGTTTCTTCACATAAACATCGCATCCCCAAACTTTAAGAAATAACAGCTTAGGTTTGTTTCCAAACCATAATTCATACGGTGTCTTTTCAACGGATTTAGATGGTGCCCTATTTAAAGTGAATGCAGTGGTTTCCAGTGCATAACCCCAAAATGACAGTGGCAAGTCAGTCAGAGACATCATAGATCGAACCATGTCCAATAAAGTACGATTACGATGTTCTGACACACCATTACGTTGTGGTGTTCCGGCAGGCATGAGTTGTGAAACTATTCCACAGTCTTTCATATGTGTGCTAAACTCGTAACTAAGATACTCTCCTCCACGGTCGGACCGCAGAAATTTGATCTTTCTGTTACGATGATTTTCCACTTCATTCTGAAATTCTTTGAACTTTTCAAAGGTTTCAGACTTATGTTTCATCAAATAGATATACCCGTATCTACTCAAATCATCCGTGAAAGTAACAAAATAACGATATCCACCTCGCGCCGACACACTCATTGGTCCACACACATCAATATGTATGATTTCCAATAAATCTGTCGCTTGTTCCATTGAACCGGAAAACAGCGTTCTAGTCATCTTGCCCATAAGGCATGGGTCACATGTATCAAATGATTCAAAATCAAGTGATTCCAAAAGTCCATCAGAATGGAGTTTCTTCATGCGTTTAATGCCAATATGACCTAGACGGCAGTGCCACATATATGCAGATATATCATTATCAAGTTTAATCCTTTTAGCATCAACATTATGAATATGCGTAATACTACTATCGAGATCCAACAGAAATAAACCATTCAACACAGGTGCATGACCATAAAAGATATTATTCATATAAATCGAACAACCATTGTTTTCAGACTTAAACGGATAACCACTTTGCATCAAACACGATCCGGATACAATGTTCATGCTCAGGGCAGGCACCAAATAACAATTATTCAGGTTTATAACTAATCTCGACGGCATATGGAGAGGCAGCGTTCCGATGGCGATCACATCAACTCTTGATCCATTGTCGACCCGCGTCGTGACCTCATCCCTTGCTAGTTGTCGCTTGTTCCGCAGCCCCTGAACCGAGTTACATATATTAGCAACCGATCCCGTATCAAATACCTAGGTGCTACTGCGAGTACTAGTCAAGTACACATCAATAACATGTATATCACATATACCTTTGTTTGCCTTGCTGGCCTTCTTGTCTGCCAAATACTTGGGGCAGTTGTGCTTCCAATGGCCAGTCTCCTCGCAATAGTAGCACTCGGTGTCAGACTTAGGGCCAGCTCGGGGTTTCTTTTCAGGCGCGGCAACAGATTTGCCGCCCTTCTTTCCCTTCTGCTTGCCTTTCTTGTCCTTCTTGAAACCGGTGGACTTATTGATCATCAACACTTGATGTTCTTTCCTAATCTCCACTTCTGCAGTCTTAAGCATTGACAGAAGCTCGGGAAGAGACTTCTTCATGCCCTGCATATTATAGTTTATCACGAAGCTCTTGTAGCTAGGTGGCAGAGATTGGAGAACACGATGTATGCCTAAGTCAATGGGAATCGTTATTCCCAAGGACACAAGCTTATCGGCGTACCTAGACATTTTGAGTACGTGCTCACTAACGGAGCTGTTCTCTTCCATCATGCAGCTAAAGAACTTTTTAGAAGTATTATAACTCTCTACGGCAGGATGGGTATCGAAAATCATTTTCAATTGTCCCATGGTATCAAAGGCATTGCCATTTTCGAAACGTTTTCGAAGTTCTGGCTCTAGCCCATACAGTATGCCGCACTGAACTAAGTTGTGGTCCTCCTGACGAGTTATATAGACGTTCTTTTCCTCGTCAGGGGCATCAGGAGCTGGTGGGGGGCCTAGCGGCGCCTTTAGCACATATTGCTTTTGTGCAGCAGTGAGGAGAATCCTCAAATTCATAGCCCAGTTGGTGAAGTTGCTACCATTCGCAGCAAGCTTCTCGTTCTCCATGAACACATTGAAATTAAAAGCAGGTGGTGCCATCTACAACAGAATTTGTAAAATATATTTAGACTAAGTTTATGATAGATTGAGTTCAACTAATCCAAATTACTAATGAACTCCCACTCAAAAACGACATCCCTCGTGTCCTTTTGGTGATTACATGAACCAAATCGACTACACCAAGTCCGATCATCACGTGAGTCGGTGTAGCTTCAAAGGCGAGCATCTATATGGGCATCATATCAACTATATGACTCATGCTTAACCTTTCGGTCCGTGTTCCGAGGCCATGTCTGTACATGCTAGGCTTGTCAAGTAAGAACCTTAGCATTCGCGTGTGTAAAACTGTCTTACACCCGTTGTATCAAAGCGTAGAGTCGAGAACACCCGATCATCACGTGATGCCTCAAAACACGATCCACAAACGGTGCATACTTAAGGAAGAACACATTTTATCTTGATATCTAAATGAGGGATCATCTTATAATGCTACCAAAAGCGCCAAACTAGCAATATAAGATGCTAACATCTAATGTGTGAAGTGAGGTGATATGGTCCATGCATTTGATCTCTATCATTTGCATCGTGGTATGATCTCTATCATTCCTTTGTGTGTAAGGCCAAGGTCTATGGAACTTACACGTTAAGTGAGTTGTAAGAGTATCTATCATACATCTACTTACAACAATACCATATCAAGACACTAGCCCAGCAACGATCTAAACTAGACGCCTCTAATTTATCAATTGCAAGTTTTACGTGGCTTAGGGCTTTCGGAGATAGAACCAGTCTTACCTACGAACATGAACCACAACGAGGATAACCAAGTTATTAGCAACTCGTTGTAAATCAGATATTGACTATAGTAGGAGAGACAGACACCCGCTAGCCACTTATGCAAAACTAGTTGCATGTCAATCGTGGAACCGGTCTCATGTACGATGACATGTAAGGTTGGTCCGGGCCGCTTCATCCCACTATGCCACCAATATCCAAAGTACATAGAAGATGCAATAACATGATCATCATCGCCCACATATAAACATATGTGTACTACCCATTCAAAGCACCTACGCATAGATCAGGCTCTGATACCACTGTTGGGTCCGCAGCATAGAAAACAAAAAATTTCCTACGATGAGAACTATACGCCAAGATCTATCTACTAGATACAGAGCAACGGGTGGACATACATCCATGGAGAACTTACCCTCGAAGACAACGAGTTTTGTTAACGAGTAGGAACTCGTGGTTGATGTAGTCGTACGCTTGCCGATCACAAGATCGTGTGGAAGTCCGAGCGCCGCAAATCAGCAGCACATCCGTCCTCACACACATGTTCAAGCCACCGGACAACCTCCACCTCCTCGCTCTAGCGAATCAGCGGAAGCAGCAACTCCTTCCAGACGCAAGGCCATCGGGACATGTATCTCGCTAATCTGAGACCATGGGGAAATATCTAGAGGGGGAGAGAGATCCTTCACGAGGAGGTGTGGTTTGTGAGAGGGGAGAGGGGGGCTTTATATAGGAGGGAGGGAGACCCCTCCCCTCCCATAGCCGGCGCATGAGGGGGGGACTCCTCCCCTCCTTCATTCATGTGGTGAACCTCCACTCACATAAACATGGCCTCCACCCAAAATCCCACTCACATGTATTTAATTTCCACCAAATTAAATGCAACTCTCAATTAATAAAACTCTTTTATTTATTTTATTCAGAATTTTGTTAATTACTTTAATTAACAAACATTCACATAAAACCCCTTGCAACATTTCAATATCACATGCAGAACCACTTTCTGCAATTTCACCCGAAATAATTCCGGTTTCTATCGAAACAATTCCTGTTTCTATCGAAACATTTCCTGTGCTTTGCAAACCTTTTGTCTGAAACATATGTGCTCCTAAATGGTGTCCGGCAACCCTTAAGTGTGTCACCCTATGGTTCGCGAATAATGCAGACATGATTGAGACTCCTCTCAGATCAATAATCAGAAGCGGGACCTGGAGATCCATACTAACTCCTGCATATTCAACGGTGACTTCTGTGATCGTGAGAACCTTTAACGTCAGCAATTTAATCCCTTTGTCTCATGATATAATACATGTCCGAGATTTGATCATCGGTATCCAAATACCTAGTTTGATCTCGTTACCGACATGCACTCTTTTCTCGTTCCCGTGATATAATATTCTAGTGATCACATCACTTGCTTGCAAGCTATCTTAATGTGATATCACCGAGAGGGCCCAGAGTATATCTATCCGTCATCGGGATTGACAAATTCCACTCTTGATCCATGAGCCTCAACATAACACCTTTATAGCACTGAACCCACCTTTATGGTCACCCTGTTATGGTGTGACGTTTGATGTTATCAAGATACTCTTCCGGTGTTAGCAATTAACATGATCTCATGGTCTAAGGACTAAGACTACTTTGTATGATGTTATAGCAATATAAACATAATGACTTGATCGTAATGCTATACTTCGGATGAATGTTCATCACATCATTTCACAAATGCTGTGACCTTGTTATTAACAACATCCAATGTCCATGATCAGGAAACCTTGATCATCTTGTTAATCAACAAGCTAGTCTATAAGAGAGGCATAACTAGGAACCCTTTTGTTTATTAAACACACATGCATTGATGTTTCCTATCAATACAATTATAGCATGCAAAATAAACATCTATCTTATACAAGGAATACATAATAACAACTTTATTATTTCCTCTCAGGGCATATTTCCTTCAGACTCCACCGTGCAGCTGCCTCAAGCCCCCGTCCCAGACTCCACCATAGCCATTGCACCTCAAGAACTCCAAGAAAATCCTCCACGAAAACGCCTCAAATCGCTACACCAGACTATTCCACAAGTAGATCGGGAATCTACTAGTTTCAGCAGCAAATTTAGTGGAAATCGAAGCAAAGTGTAGCAGCAAATGGGAGCAGCTCCATGGGAGAAGAAGCGGCAGGGGAGAAGAGCTAGCAGCAGGGCTGAGGGAGAGGAAGAAGGAGGCGTGCGGGGTGGTCTGGCGCGGGGCTGGCGCGGCGCGTGTGTATATGGGCGAGATCGTCGTTCCACCATAAAACGACGCGGCAGGTCGTCCTATCGAACAACGACGCGGGATCGTCGTTCCACCATAAAACGACGTGCGGCTGTGTCGTGTTTCCACGCAACGGCCGGAGCGTCTGTCGCGTTGCAGCCCGGCAGGGTGGGGCCCCGGCGCTGCTTTCGGTGCCTCAAAAGACGACGCGGTCGGGTCGTGTCCTCAAAAAACGACGAGCCCGAGTCTTTTTTGAAAAAACGACAGTGCACTACATCCGTAAATTCCTTAATTTGCGTAATATTCGTGAAATTGATTAAAAAAACGTATTATTTAAAAAAAATAGCAGCTATGGCACCTCAGGAAAATAGAAGTTAATTACCACTTGTATTGCCTAATAGTGTAATATCACGTGTGTATGATTGATCCACTTGACAACATGTCATAAATAAAAGTTAATTGATTACCAGTATCGAGTCTCCATCCAACTCACCTGGTCGATCTATTAGCGCAGCCGCCCATATTGCAGGTAAACTACCGAGTCTCTTCTTTCCAATCTCGATCGACGCATGCATTGGAATATATGTGATCATCGTCGTCGGCCCACTTGACAATGATCCACGTACGTCTATCTATCCACTTGACAATGATGATGATCTAAAAAGAGAGAGATTAAGTTAGCCATCTTGCAAGTTTTCACATCTATAAATACAGTACCTCGCGAGGAACGTATCACAATTCACATCCATCGGCATTTCTCCCAAGTAAAGCTAGCTGCAGCGACTAGCGAACGTGCATATGGCGGCGACGACGCGCAGCGCCTGCGCCCTCACCCTTGCGCTGGCCATGGCCATGGCCGCCGCCACCACCACCATGGCCCAGAACTCGCCGCAGGACTTCGTGGACCACCACACCGCGGCGCGCGCGGAGGTGGGCGTCGGGCAGGTGTGGTGGGACGAGACCCTGCAGGGGTACGCGGAGTGGTACGCGGAGCAGCGGCGCGGCGACTGCGCGCTCCAGCACTCGGACTACCAGAGCGCCGGGTACGGCGAGAACATCTTCTGGGGCTCCGGCGGCTGGCCGTGGACGGGGGTCGACGCCGTCAACACGTGGGTGTCGGAGAAGGAGTACTACGACTACAAGAGCAACACCTGCTCGCCGGACGCCCCCTTCGGGACGTGCGGCCACTACACGCAGGTGGTGTGGCGCGACTCCACGCTCATCGGCTGCGCCCGCGTCGACTGCGACGGCGACCTCGGCGTCTTCATCACCTGCAACTACTACCCGCCCGGGAACTAGGAAGGCCAGTGGCCCTGGCTCGCCGCACGTTCTGCTGCTTAAGTACGTACGTGTTCAGCTTAGCTGTGATGGATGTGAATATGATCCAGCCATCGTGCTACTAGATCGGAGAGGTTCGATCCAGTCCAGGTCTACGCGCGTACCAGTGTCTGTCTAATCGAGGGTTTATATATAGCAACGGGTGCTGCCTGTCTGCACTATGCTCTTGTCTGTAATATGTTTTTCCACATTGTGTGTTTTCAATAAAGTGCTCCGGATCTTTGTGTGTATTCTTGTTGCTAGTACTCGTTGGATCTTTATTTGTTCCGCCCCAATGAGATGGTATTGATGTTTGCAATGTACTATGTTGTACTACCTGGGTCTGTCTAATTCTCAGCTAGCTGAGAACGATTTGCTGTAGAGCTGATTGATCGATGGTCGGATATTTTTCCTTTGAGTGCTGCACTTTGACGAGGTAGCTAGGCTGGGTTGGGCTGTTTTACTAGTATATAAACGTGATGTACACTTTGACGAGGGAGCTAGGGTGGATGGTCTTAGTATGGGCCGTCGCTTCTTTTTTAGTTTCTTCTGTTTTTTAGTCCTAGTACGTGGGCATCAATGATCCTAGTTTCAAAAAGTTGAAAATCATTTTTTTGTTCTAAAAATTCTACAAAAAATCCAGTATGTAGCCAATGATTTATCCGACAAAACATGCAGTATACCAATTTAAAATATTTTATATTATGAGCTACACAAAAATGATAAAATTGTAGATGTGAGTATACATAATTTTACATCTCTAAATTTTAGCAGGATTTGTCATTTTTGTGTAGCCCAGAATATAAAGAATTTAATATTGTGATTTTTTGCGCTTATAGGATACAACATTGAATATATCCAGAATTTATTTTAGACTTTTTTGAAGTTATAAATATGATTTTTGAATTTTCTTAAACAAAGGGAAAACTAGACTTTGGGAGCCAAAGACACTTTCCGGTGGTCTTTTCTCTTATTTCCTTGCATTGTCCGTTACTGTGTTTTTTCTCTCTTATTTATCGATGAAGGACACTTGAGAAAGAGAGACAATCCTAAAACAAATAGGAAGTGATAGACAAACCATTAACTCCTTGACAAGATGACGAAGTGTGTTTCTAGGAATAACATGCAAAAAATGAACGGCAATAAACAATCAACAACGGGGAAGGTTTCATGTTAGAAAACTTCAAAAGGCTAGATCCACAACTATTTTTGACAGACTATACATAGCTAGTACCACCTAATAAACAATTTTGCATTTAGGAAAATAAAAAATGAAAAATAACGCTGCCGTACCGCTCGCTCTAACAGTAGATGACCGCCTCCAACCCGGCACTCAACAACAACCAAAATGACAGCCCAACAAAAAGCCACCCTAGCAGAATAACGGCCGAGCAAAGGAAAAAGGTCATGCAACAGCTCAATAGGGCAAAGCGACAACAACACAATACAGTAAACCAACAACAGAGTGCGACAGAACAACAAGGGCCAACAACAGATTGTACACGCGAGGATCACCAATCTTGATGCATAGGACAAATCCAACGAACCAGGAGTTGACTGAGCACTAAGCTAATTCTCCGTTAACAATTTTCAAAATCAATATATCCGAGAAAATATGAGAATAGCTAAATTCTTAGTAAATTTGATTTAGATTTTAAAAATCTTAGTTGCAAGTCTATTTGCAGGAAAATACAAAACCAATTGCAACTCCAGTTGAAACTCGTATAAAAGAACGAAATTCATATATCAAAGATGGTCTAGCTTAGTCCTTAGTTAATGCGATGTAATTTAAACATCTCCGTTGCAAGTCCAGTTGTAATTGGGAAAGATACAAACCAGTTGCAAGCCCAATTATAACTCATAGAAATAACCAAAAAAATCATGACTAGCGATTTTTTTATGTATTTAATGTAATTTGAACATTTTAGTTGCAAGTCTAGATACAACTGGGAAAAATAGAAAACCAGTTACAGCTCCGATTGCAACTCATATAAATAACCAAAAGATTATGACTAGCTAAATTGTTAGTGCACTCGATGTAATTTTCAAAATCTTAGTTGCGAGTACAGTTATAACTGGGGAAAATAGATAAACAGTTGCAACCGGACATGGAAAAGAACAAAAACAATATATCAAAGAAAAAATGGACTAGCTAAATTCTTAGTAAATTTGATTTAAATTTTAAAAATTCGAGTTGCAAGTCCAGTTGCAACTAGGAGAGAAATAAACGCCGGTTGCAACTCCAATTAAAACTCATATAAAAGCACGAAAATCATATATCGGAGAAAGCATGATGGTCTAGCTTAACTTTTAGTTAATTCGATGTAATTTAGAAAATCTCAGTTGCAACTCGGAAAAATAGAAACGAGTTGCAACACCGATTGCAACTCATAGAAAAGAATAAAACAATCACCACTAGCTAAATTCTTAGTGAATTTGATTTTAGATTTCAAAAATCTCAGCTGCAAATCCAATTACAACTGTGAAAAATATAAAATCTAGCTTTGAAATCATATTTCTGAGTTGTAATTTTTTTGGAAAACAAAAAAAGTATATATCCAGTAATGTATACTAAAAACGTGTAAAATATCAATTGAAAAATGTGTATTTTGAGATACCAAAAGATGAAAAAATTATAGAGCCGTGTATAGTAATTTCAAAGGGAATGTCTACGCCGCAGTAGACTACGACGCAACTTATGTCGCAGTCAGTTGATATCACCAATTTCTTTGTCAACCCGTTACTACATCCGTTCTAGGATTGTGTAACTAGACCTTTTTCTTGTGTTGTTGGGCTATTCCAATTGTTCTCTTGTGGTTTTGTTGGGCCCGGTTTGTTGTTTTGTTTTGTTGGACCAGATCTTTTACTTTTTAGATTGCTGGATCACACTTTATATCTTCTCAAAAAAGGCAACACCGTGTATTAGGTGAGATAAAAGCAAAAAATATCCTAGAAAGAAAGAAAAAATAACAAAGAAGATCCTAACCACTCCTAGTTCATGTGGGGATTGCTGAGGAGAGACCTCTGCGCGGGCGGAGCTCCCGCTTGTATTCTTTGACTCCTTCCACCGGCAGATTCCGTCTCCTCCCTCCTTGTCTCCTCCTCAATTCATCTCTGTGTCCTCCTCAATTTGTTGTGTATGCTTACCACCGCCATTTCGAAACGATTGACAAGGTGTTCTAGAACAAACAAGCTTGGGGAGAGGAAAAGTAGCGGAACCGCAAAAGACAACGACAACTATGTGGACCCACCAGTCAGTGAGTGCAACATGAACCAGTTGCAAGTCTAATTGCAACTCATATAAAAGACAAGTCAGTTATGATTATGATTGCAACTTATAGGGATAGATGAGTTGCAAGTCCGATTGCAACTGTCAAGGAGACAAGTCAGTTGAGTCCTATTGCAACTCATATGAAACATGGAACAGTTGCGAGTCCGATTGGAACTCATACCTCTGAAAAAGACGAAGTCTGTTGCGAGTGTTACTGCAATTCATAGGGAACTCTAAACCAGTTGCGAGTCCAATTACAACTCATACCTATGAAAAATACAAGTCAATTACGATTCTGATTGCAACTCATATAGAACATGGATTAGTTGCGAATCCAATTGTAACTCATACCTATGAAAAAGACAAGTCAGTTGCAAGTCCGATTGCAACTCATATAAAACATGGACCAGTTGTGAATCCGATTGGAACTCATACCTATGAAAAAGACAAAGTCACTTGCGTGTTATTGCAAATTATAGGAAACTTTGAACCAGTTGCGAGTTCGATTGCAACTCATACCTATGAAAAAGACAAGTCAGTTCCGAGTCCGATTGCAACTCATACCTATGAAAAAGACAAGTCAGTTGCGAGTCCGATTGCAACTCATAGGGAACTTTGAACCAGTTGTGAGTCCAATTTTAACTCATACCTATAAAAAAGACAAGGCAGTTGAGTACGATTGCAACTCATATGAAACATCGACAAGTTGCAAGTCTGATTGGAACTCATACCTACGAAAAAGACAAAGTCAGTTGCGAGTGCTGTTGCAACTAATAAGAAACTTTGAACCAGTTGCGAGTCCAATGAACTCATACCTATGAAAAAGACAAGTCAGTTGCTAGTCCGATTGCAACTCATATGAAACATGGACATGTTGCTAATCCGAAGACAATTCAGTTGTGAGTACGATTGCAACTCATAAGAAAAATGGACCAGGTGTGAATCCGAAGACAAGTCAGTTGCGAGTCAGATTGCAACTTATATGAAACATGGACCAGTTGCGAGTAAGATTGGAACTCGTACATATGAAAACGACAAAGTCAGCTGCGAGTGTTATTGCAACACATAGGGAACTCTGAACCAGTTGTGAGTCTGATTGCAACTCATACCTAAAAAAAGAAGTCAGTTGTGAGTCCGATTGCAACTCATATGAAACATGGACTAGTTGCGAGTCGAATTGAAACTCATACCTATTAAAAAGACAAGTCAATTGCGAGTCCGATTGCAACTCATATGAAACATGGACAAGTTGCGAGTCCAATTGCAACTCATAGGAAACTTTGAACCAGTTGCGAGTGCGATTGGAACTCATACTTACGAAAAAGACAATGTATGTTGTGAGTGTTATTGCAACTCATAGAGAACTCTGAACCAGTTGCGAGTACAACTGCAACTCATACCTATGAAAAAGACAAGTTAGTTGAGAGTCCAATTGCAACTTATAGGGAACTTTGAACCAGTTGCGAGTCCAATTGTAACTCATACCTATGATGACAAGTCAATTGCGAGTCCGATTGCAACTCATATGAAACATGGACCAGTTGCGAGTCAGATTGGAACTCATACCTATGAAAAAGACAAAGTCAGTTGCAAGTGTGGTTGAAACTCATACGGAACTTTCAACTAGTTACGAATCTGATTGCAACTCATACCTATGAATAAGACAAGTCAGTTGCGAGTCCGGTTGTAACTCATAACTATAAAAAATATAAGTCAGTTGCGAGCCCGATTGTAACTCATATGAAACTCTGAAGCAGTTACGAGTCCGATTGTAACTCATACTTATGAAAAAGACAAGTCATTTGCGGGCCCAATTGCAAATCATATGAAACATAGACTACTTGCGAGTCCGATTGGAACTCATACCTATGAAATTGACAAAGTCAGTTGCGACTGTTATTTCAACTCATAGGAAAATTTGAACCAGTTGCGACTCCGATTCCAACTCATACCTATGAAAAAGACAAGTCAGTTGCGAATCCGATTGCAACTAATATCAAACATGGACCTGTTGCGAGTCCGATTGGAACTGTACCTATGAAAAAGACAAAGTCAGTTGCGAGTGCTATTATAACTCATAGGAACTTTGAACCTGATGCAACTCCAATTGCAACTCATACCTATAAAAAAGACAAGTCAGTTGGGAGTCCGGTTGCAACTCATACCTATGAAAAAGACAAGTTGCGAGTCCGATTGTAACTCACATGAAACAATTGACCAATTGTGAGTCCGATTGCAACTCATATGAAACAATGGACCAGTTGTGACTCTGATTGCAACTCATACCTATGAAAAAGACAAGTCAGTTGCGAGGTGCGAGTCTGATTGCACCTCATGCCCATGAAAAAAATACAAAGTCAGTTGTGAGTGTTATTTCAACTTATAGGAAACTTTGAACCAGTTGTGAGTTTGAATGATGTGTGTCAACTCAACAACAGTAATCACACCCTTCCTGCTGGTCTTCTTCAACATTTGTCTATTCAATTACAACTTGGGACTTCTATTTCAATGGATTTTCTTGAGGCACTTCCCAAGACTTATGGTTATAGGTCCATACTTGTGGTTGTGTATCGTTTCACTAGATCATTTCATTCCTCTATCTCGGTTGTGAGTCGGATTTTCAAATAAAATGGAAACATGAACCATTTGCAAGTCTAATTGCAACTCATATGAAAGACAAGTCAATTGCAATTATGATTGCAACATATAGGGATAGATGAACCAGTTGCAAGTCTAATTGCAACTTATAAGGAGAATGAGTCAGTTGCGAGTCCAAACTCGTAAAACATGAGCCAAATTGAAAAGTCGAATTCAATTACAACTCATAGGAAAACACGAATAGTTGCGAGTTCGATTACAACTCATATTGAACATGGACTAGTTGTGAGTCCGATTACAACTCATATAAAACATGTAGTAAAAAGAGTTGTGAAAACATGGAACATTTGCAAAAAAGTCAGATAACAACTCAAATTGCAAGTGGAATTGCAAAAACTATATGAAATATGAAAATAATTACAAAAATCCGATTCCAACTCATAAGAATTATGAACAAGTTGCGAGTCTGATCGCAGCGCATAGGGAACTAAAAAACCTACTGCATCTGATATTTATAAAAGTACTCTTTTTTTATATGTCCCCTAACAACATCTTGTTTATACGAAGCTTCTTCTTCTTCATATGAATAGCATCTATAAAATGAATGCATACAATAAAAAAGTCAACTACCAAATAAAAGACCACATCCACACAATATTGTATATATGTACTCCCTCCGTCTGAAAATAGACGTCGCAAAATTTTATGAATTTGGATGTATCTAGTGTCTAGATACATCCATAATTTCACAAAATTTTCAACATCCATTTTAAGACAGAGAGAGTAATATATACAAATTAGTTCATACCACCCGAAAAAAGGTTGAGTGGATAAACAAAAAACAGTCCAAAAAGTATATATAAATATATAAAAATGAGAGGACCAAAAATTAATCAAAACAACGGTAAAAAAACAAAGAAGAAAAAATGCCAAACAACAAAACAAACAGCTGCGCAAAAAAAGCAACCTACCGGCCACAAAACAACCAAACAACCGAACTCAGCTTGATTATGGCCCACCAACCGCAAGGCCCAACAAAAACTACACAAAGTCGGACTTAGCAAAACGCAACACGCAAATCAGACCGGACAAACCCAAACACAAATACAGGACAAACAGGCCAGGCATGAATCTTGATGCAGACAACAAGATCAACAATCCACAAACTGACTATAACGTAATATACTCAGCTAGCTATGACTTAGCTGAATATCTAATGCTCAGCTAACTATGGCATAAGATACGTCATAGTCAGATAACGTCAGCGTGTCGTGTATGATATTTATTTGACTTTGCTTGTAGCCTTGTACGCACTCACGTCGTCGCTGTAACCCATGTCGTCGCCCGCCTCCCCTACGCTAGCTTCTACGCGCAGTGTGTGTGAGATGTATGAGTGTAACATTAATACACACTGTTTGTGATCACTTGGCTTGCAACTTTTAATTCTATACTTTGGTCTTAACTTTGTCAAAATTTGTATATAGCTGGTTAAATATTTAAACTAGATTTATTCGTATCTAGACAAGTTGGATACATTAATATGAACCAGAGGAAGTACAATTTTCATATAGATCTACATTCTCTGTTTTGGAAGGTATAAAGACAAAATCATTTCTCCAGCTTCAAGACATTACAAAACAATTTTGCTAATTCTCAACTAGAAAAATTAGTTGTAACTTATTTACAACTACTATCTTCGTTCCATATTAACGGTTACGAATTTGTCTAGATTCACATGTATGTACACATAAAACACATCTAAATGCATGCATGTCTGGACAAATTTGCGATAATTCATATGGAGCTAAGAAAATACTACTCTGCAATCAACGTGCACTAGAAAAATCTCACTTGTGATTGAAATATATCATTTGCAAACCTACTTTTAACTGAAAAAATAAGTTGCAACTGTAGTTGTAACTGGAAAAAAATCTCAGTTGCGAGCCCACTTGCAACTGGATAAAATCCCACTTACATTCCCACTTGTAACTAAAAGAAATCTCGGTTGCAAATGGAAAAAATCCCAACTAGAACCCCACTTACAACAACAAAAAAACCAGTTGCAACCCCACTTGCAACAAGACAAACATCAATTGAATTCTCATTTGCAACCCTAAATGTAACTAAAGAAAAATACCGGTTGCAACCCCACTTGCAAGCGGATAAATCCTAATTGCAACCCTACTTGCAACTGTAAAGGATCCCAGTTGCAAAAAAAGTACAATTACAAAATTATAGGAAACATGAACCAGTTGCGAGTCTGATTGCAACTCATAGAAAACCGGGAAACATGAGTCAGCCGCAAGTCCGATTGCAACTCATAGAGGAGAAGAGTTAGTTGCAGGCCCGATTGCAACTCATATGAAACATGAGCCAACTAAAAAAAGATCGATTGCAACTTATATGAAGCGTGAAAAATCATAAGTGCAAAAGAATTTTAAAACAAAAAAATTTAATTGCAAAAATTATAGGAAACATGAACCAGTCAGGAGTTTGATTATAACTCATAGAAAATGTGAACCAGTTGCAACCACAACAACGCACTATGTATAGGTATTCCATACACATAAAAAGCTTGAGTGGAACAATAAAATAGAATGATCCAAAAAAACAAAAACAACATATAGAAAGGACCACAAAAAACAAATGGAAAAACCGCAACTCCCATGACAAAGCCAATTGCAAGTCTAGTTGCAACTCGTAGTAAAGAAAAGATCACAAAAACTTTCAGCTGCAACCGCAGTAGAATTCCCGTAAGAAAGCCATTAGGAAGTCCAGTTGCAACTCGTAATTAAGAAGGGACCACAAAAACCCTCAGTCGCAACTCCCTTGAGAAAGCCAATTGCAAGTCTAGTTGTAACTCATAGTAAATAAGGGACCACAAAAATTCCCAGTTGCAACCCCAGATACAATTCCCGTGAAAAAAGTAAGTTGCAAGTGACCACAAAAATAATCCTGAGTTGGTTGCAACTCCCGCAAAAAAACCAAACCATTTGCAAGTCCAGATGCAAATCATAGAAAAGAAGGGGCCACGAAACCAATCATAGGTTTCAACCCTAGTTGCAACTCCCATGAGAAAGCTAGTTGCAATTCCAGATGGAACACATAGAAAAGAAGGGACCACGAGAACAATTCAGTTGCAACCCGAGATGCAACTTCCTCGAGAAAAAACAGTTGCAAGTCCAGTCGTACCTCATATTAAATAAAGGATCACAAAAATAATCATGAGTTGATTGCAACTCCCGCAAAAAAACCATTTGCAAGTTCAGATGCAACTCATAGAAAAAAAGAGCCACGAAGCCAATCATACGTTTCAACCCTAGTTGCAACTACCATGAGAAAGCTAGTTGCAATTTCAGATGAAACTCATAGAAAAGAAGGAACCACGAGAACAATTCTCAGTTGCAACCCGAGATGCAACTTACTCGCAGTTGCAAATCAAGTTGTAACTCATAGTAAATAAAGGACCACAAAAACAATTTTTAGTTGCAAGTCCAGTTACAACTCCCGCGAGAACGCAGTTTGCAAATACAGTTAGAACACGTAGTGAGAAGGGACCACGAAAACAATCTTTAATTGCAAACCAGTTGCAATCCCGCGAGAAAAGCTAGCTGCGAGTCTAGTTGCAACTAACAATAGGACGACGAAGCAATCATGAGTTGCCTCTGCCCCTTTTCTCGAAAAATATGGTTATTTGCTATCGGAAACCACCTAATGAATCAAAAATGACTAGAACAAAGTATAATGAAAAAATACAACATGAAAAATCCTTCTCTATCAGTTTAGTCGCGGCAGTCGCCTCTGAAATATATATAAGCAATCTCTCTGAACCTTCTCTATCTCACTCTCAAAATGCAACAAAGCATAATGACGGAGCGTCTTCGTAAGAATAACATAAAAAGAGAGAAAATTCAAATAACTATGAAAAAAAATCATAGTTAGGAACTACGAGCAAGGAAAAAAAAAGAAAAACGACACGGGACAACACGGCCCAATGACAACATCCCAAAAAAAAAGGAACCTGGGACAAACACGGGTCTTGTCGTTGCGTCTACACGCGAGACAGTTCCTCCTCGAGAACAAAATTTGGGTATGATCGAACAAAACATTACGATTACGGAACAAATTACGAGTACATGTGGAGCATAAAAGTAGCGCCCGAGGACAATGGAACAATAATTTTGTCCAATCGATCTGATTGATGGAGCAAAAATAAATAAAACTTACGGAACACATCCCTAATAGAAAAACATAAAAAAATAAAATAAAAACATGACAAAAGAAACAAAAGAAAAATGTTAATTATGGAGAAAAGCCAATTAGGAAAATGTTTCACGTTGAAAAACTTCAAAAAGCCAAATCGTCGCTATTTTTAGCAGCCTATACAAATCTAGTACCCATGTAAAACCATTTTATCCTTATGAAAAAAACAAGACAACGTTGATGTTGCCTGCCGCTGAAAAAAGCAGATGTACCACTCGTCGCTGCGCGCGTTTCCGACCGATCTCATAACAACTAACTGGATCAAAGCCCGGGCAAAAACAAATCAACAACACCCAGAGGAAAAGGCCTGGGCAACAGCCCAAACGACAACACCACAAGCTGATCAAAACAGGCCGCGACAAACAAACGCGGCCACAGACAACACCTCACCAACTTTCGTTAATCGCACGGAGGTGATCGGACAGTGGACGAGTTAGCTGCGACTCATCTTAAAACACAGCTAGCTACGTTTTAGCAATTCCGATAAAGTAAAGTCATTTTGCAGTGACTATAGAGTTATTAAGATAGCCGAGTGAATAAACTAGAAAAAGATCCTCCTTCACGTGGCAAAGTATAATGGCTCGGTGCAGTGCCTTCGATGCATATGGAGAGTAGGGGATTGTACTCAAATTCAAATTTGGGAAGACCCTTGGATACCAACTAGTAACTCAAGAGGTATTTTAACCTGTCGAGGTCAATTGTTGTTCACTAATGTGAATGAATTAATTGATCCGATCACAGGTCAATGGGACGAGGAGCTAGTCCGTGAGAATTTCTAGCCTATTGATGATAATCGCATCATGCAGATACCACTATCAGAATCAATGGATGACTTTGTTGCATGGCATTACACAAAAAATGGGATTTTTTGGGTCCGATCAGCATACCATGCTGAGTGGGATCACCAGCATGGAGCAAATTACAAAGAACAGTAGGAATTGTATCATCTGAGGTAAACCCAGTTTGGCGTAAATTATGGAAAATAAACGTTCCAGCAAAAATTAAAATATTTGCATGGAAAGCACTGTATGGTACTATGTCGTGCAGGGCAATTTTGGCGAATCGGCACATCAAAGTCTCGGGCCAATGTCCAGTTTGTTCTAATGGACAAAAGATATTCACCATGCTCTTTTTTCATGCGACAGAGCTATGGCAGTTTGGAAGGCTTTGGGACTGGAGAATATTATAGACGAGGCGTTGTTAGTTGATAGGGCAGGACAAGTATCGCTTGAACATATGATTTGCTTGAACCAATGTAAGTTTTCCGTGCTAGGGAATGCTGCCTTGCAGGTGATGATATTAGTAGGTGTCTGGTATATATGGTGGGAACGGAGACAATTTATAAAAGATGTGAAGCTAGAGTCGCCACAAAGATCAGCAATGGCTATCACTGCTTTGGCTCCAACTTCTCAATGGTGGTATCGTCGAAGAAGGGTAACACGAAGAAATTATGTTGGGAGAAGCCACCAAGTGGAATGGTCAAGCTCAACGTAGATGCCTCTTTTAGGTTCTACTGGTGTTGTGCTACTGGATGATAGAGGTTTCTTCATCGGTGCATCAAATAAAGTCTTGCTCCATATTTCTGATGTCGAAACAGCAGAGGCCCTAGCACTACACCATTGATTATTATTTGCACAACATATGGGATGTAATCGTATAATAATCGACTCGGATAACCAAGCAGTGATTGAAGCAATGAATCAGGGGGCTTTTCTAGGAATCCAGCTGCCGCGGTGTTAGATTGTTGTGCTCGATTAGCAACAGAGTTCGTGAAAGCAACTTTTGTATACTGTCCTAGAGATCTAAATGTTGTGGCGGATGAACTAGCTAAGCAAGCAATAAATTAGAATTGTTGGCTAGATGATCCTCCTCCATTTATTCTTGATCATCTCGTATTAGATGTAACTATCATTGAGTAATAAAGGTTGCTTTTCAATGTAAAAAAAGATAGCCGAGTGATTTAAGTTATAAAGTCTCCAAGGAAATCCCACATCTTATACAAGTTTATGGTGTCGCACAGGATTCACACAAGCATCTGTTCTTATCCGAGCTTGTACAGGATTCACCCATGTTGTTAGATGGTGATTTTAATATCTTACGCAGTTGTGAAGAGAAAAGCAACAACAACTATAATCCTCGATGGTCTTTTATGTTTAATGCAAACATCGAGAGTCTGGACCTGAGAGAAATTGCTCTCTCCAGTAGACAGTTTACATGGGCTAATAGAAGGGATAATCCAACCTATGAAAAATTGGACCATATTCTTGCTAGTGTTGAATGGGAACATAGATTCTCTTTAGTAACAGTGAGAGCTTTAACACGTTCACTAACCATACACCGCTATTAATAAACTAGGTGATTCCCCGCGCGTTGCGGCGGGAATTGGTAGCAAAATGTGTTTTCTTTTAGAACATTGAGTCATAGCATAAGTGATTGCACAATTTTTTTGGTAATACTATGAGTGAAAAGCTTCAATTCTAAAAATATGTTGCCAACTTCAGAAAATAGTCATTGCCCGGTTATGGTAAGCAATATCAGAGCACAAAGAACTACTATCCAACCAGAAATAAATTCCATTGTTCGTGATACATGAGAAAATGTTTGTAATATAATACGCCAATGTAGTCTGACACAAACAAAAAAAATTATGGCTGAGGCAATGGATAGTATTGAGGATATGGGGCCTTGTGGACTTGAGGGCTGGAATTTGTTGTCCTGTGAATGCATCGTTGGGGTGCTCCTTTTGCGCTAGTGCAAAGGAGATCCCTGCCACATTGTAGTTCTTTCAGTTTTGCCAATACTTAGTCTAGCTTCTCTGAAATCTAGAAACTGAAGTCAGTAATTGCACGATAGCCGTTGACTGAATTGCATAGGAAAAAGCAACTTTGATGCATCCAGTAAAAAAACTTAAAAAACCAGTGAAAATAAACACAACTTGCTGCACACCAGAAAGCAGAAATTTAAGAAATAGACATGGGTAAGAATATGTAGTGAGAGAACTTGGCATACCTAGTTGCTTTTTACAGCCACATACCTTTTATGGCAACGGTAGCAATATGATAGTACAATTAGAAACCCAAAAAGAAATAACCTTGGTTCTCTGACATAAGATTTTGTCGGTGTATCGTGTGCAAGCCTTTGTTAACTCAATAAATTTGATACTGATATTGGGATGTGTATGTGTTGATGGAAGGCAAACCATAATAAGGAGATGGAAAAGGTGCGTGTAACAGGAAGTATCAAACTATCAATTGCAACGACTGCTTCGTGATGCATGGCAGATGACGATCGTCGATGTGGCTGGAGAGACCCACTGTGGCGTACAGATTTTATATCTGAATGCTGAATCATCACTTCGGATCCTCCATCAGTTTTAGACATGGTCTGCTCAAATGCCTCCATAACTTTCTTCTTATAGAGATCGTGGATGAGAAAGTGGCCAGGATTTCATCGAGAATAGAAAGAGAGATGTCATGGAGAATAGGAAGAGGAGAAGCCAAACCGTGTAGTAGAAGAGATGTCTAAACCATGCCGCCTATTGTGATGTGGAGGATTTTGGGATTGTATTGCGCCCTGAGAGCAGTAAGCTGTTTAAAAGGGCGAGGCCGACTGCTAGGCTACCTCGATCAGTTTCTTCCGCGTGATTATTTCTTTAAGTTTCTCGTGCATTCACGGCGGAGTCCATAAAGTTTGGTACGTTAATTTTGTGTGGCCATAAAGCAGCAGAAGGATAAATAACAGAGGGAGGCAAGCAGGTGATAAGTAAAATTTAAGAACCGCATGCGCCTGCTCTAAGAGCATTTCAGTCAACAGGCCATGGTAGCGGCAAAGCTGAGGTGTCATTCACTGAGGATATATGATATGGCATGCTTGCATGTAGAGAGAAATAGGGTAGTGGGGGACTCCTATTTAGATATAGAAGATTCTGGCCATCAAGCCCATCTTGAAAACAAGGATAAATTATCTTTCCAGCTATCCTAATTGCGCCGAGATGGCTTCTTTGAGATGATAAAAAAGGAATGGGAATCTATACTGGTGGGTACGACTCCTATTCATCAATGGCAAAATAAAATTAGGCACTTACGCCTTTTTTGAGAGGATGGGCGAAGAACCCGAGTGGCAAATATAAAAAAAAGAGCGCTTAATGTCCATTATTGATGACTTGGACATTAAGGACGAAACTTGTCCTTTGTCTGTTCAAAAAATTATAAACTTAAAAATGCAAATGAGTGTGTTAATAAACTTAGATAGGCTCAGCGGGCTAAAGTTAAACATGTTCAAGAAGGGGGAACAATACTAAATATTTCCACTTAATTGCAAATGGAAAGCACAGGAAAAAGAAAAATTCAGCTAGAGTAAGATGAAGGAACCATTGTGCGAGAGGATGTATCTAAATCATGAGGCAGGGGACAGAGACCCATGTTGTCGCCCACAACACTGGGTAAAGATTTCGGCTAGGCACCATGACCATCAACCACGAGGAGACCCTCATCTACATGACTAACATTAAAGTTCACAACATACCACCGTGCCCCATAGACATGGATGTCGCAACTCTACCAAGGTGGCCAAGGGCGCCGAGAATGTCAGGAAGCCATTCAGTGCGTTGGCCACATGATCCAGTAGGTCCATGTATGGGTGAGGTCGAAGATGATCAGAAGAGGATAACTATGTCTGGACAAGTGTAGTCATCGATGATGGTCCACACCATGATAGGTCCCCCACCTCACGCGCGCATGCCACCTTGTCGTCTGAGGCGCGCACAAGATCAACAACCGTACCGCGACAGTAGTTAGTAGGACCCACTATGTTCACCACCTGGAGCGCCACAACCCCAGTATCGTACTCCTTCCATCTCAAAATAATGTCACAAACTTGTCAAGATTTAGTTTTTTGACCCACCTCTCAATAAGAGACTAGCCACATTAACATATCCGACAACCCCTATATTGCACAAGTGCTTCTCCACAACCACCTACAATCCAATGAAAAATTGTGACGGAGAAGAATGTCGTAGATCTGTATTTGAACGATCGAATGACGATGAGCAGTGGCGGACCCAGCCATCAGCGAGACCCCGGCCCTCCTTCGTTTGCACAGTACATAATAGTGCAAAACAGTGCTTCTACAGTGCCTGAACAACCTCCACCGCCATCGCTCCACCCCGGGCCATGGCCCTGGTGGCCTGCGGCCTAGATCCACCCCTGACGAGGAGTCCGCATTCTGGATCTTCTGATACAACTAAGTAGTGAGCTGAACCACAATAATCGAGGAATAAATATCTTGTTTCACGAGAAACCTATAAACCTAGAAGTGCAACGCTCACACATATGAGGAATTTATTTCAACTAAAGGTTAGACTAATAAACTTGCTTAATATTTCTTGGTCTCTGGCTACTCCGTCGTATGTTATTCTAGATTTCTAAACATGTGATTTTCATCAATATTCAAACTAACTTTGCATCTTGTTTATCATAGTACCATGAGATCAACTTGAAGATAATATAGGAGCCACATTTCCTGTGGGGCTCTTGCTCAGTCTACAATTAAGTATGCTTGTGCCATCCACCACGAGTCGAAGTGACGAGTGTTGCAAGTACTAGAATGAAGGGCATTCTATCATAGTTCGAGGAGTGAAGTACATCATGAACATAATCAAGCTATACAGTGGATGCCGCTCTCCCAGTCGATGAACTTTTCCCAATGCCACTCATTCCTAAGACATGACCATACAAGAATAGAAACCTTAAGCTGTTGTTTCTCACTTAAAGACATGAAGCTTGGATGGGTAGATAAAGAAATAGCTTGCATACTCGTTTGCTTTTTTTTGTCAAAGGGGTTTCCTACAACAAAGCATAATATGTTCTACCGCTTGTTCAGTTTTACGTATCCACCTACAATACGGCAGATGCACACTTCTGCGGAAAACTAATAGAAGGAGATTACAACATGAACTAAACTTTAGACATTCTCCTGCACTCTTCGGAATGAAATTTCTTGTTTGCTTAGCTACATGGGATATGTCACATCTCTAGCAATACATGTATAGGGGAAAAGATATAAATAAAGATAGACTAGTATGTAACTTTACTCATTGTACCAAAAGAAAAATTGGGTACCAAGTGTTCAATTTTCCTTGTACAATGGTGGGCATGTGGTTCAATAAGGTAGAATCTCACGGTCCCATAGTATGTGATCGACAAGCGGGTACATCGACAATTATATTTCGTGATCACTGGAATTCAAACTTTTTTGATGAAATGTTTGTGTCTGGACGAGGAAAAGTGAAAATTCGATAAGGAATAGAAAATACATAGGGAAAAATAACATGTCCTCGCGTGAACAGAAAACAATAAAGACGGATGTATGTACTGTTGGATGATTATGCATAATTTTCACAATTAATTTCATAATATAAATCACGATAGCAACAGCTACAATCACGTAAAACTCTAACATATTAGATGTATTAATCAACATGAACAGTAGCAGTGCATACGCGATAACAACCATAGTATAACAATGGATCGGATCACGGTATACGTACTGATCGGTTGCCTATGTAGTCGCCGTTGGTGCAGAGGTCGCCGTAGACTGTCAAAAAAGTCGGTGTTGAAGACGAGTCGCCCGCGGATCAGGAGATCGTCCAGGAAGACTGATACCTTCGATCCGGATTACGGATATAGTATAGCTTCTTTTTCCTAGTAGACCTAGATTATCGAATCCTCGGGAAGCAGATGCGTAGTGAAGTTACTTTAACGGACCTTTGAGAGTTTTAGAATTTCTTTTGTGTTTTTATCGGACCAAGAGTTTACGTCTTTTTGTTGTTATCGATGATGGAGAGAGAGGGCCTAGGGCGTTCGATTTTACCTGTAGCTGTGCAAAACATCTGATAGGAATAAAAGATAGAAATAAAATATGCATGTAATTATTAGAGCAAGATAAATTATATGTGGGCAGTGCATCCATAAGTACTATTGCCTCCGCAACCGCTTATAGCAATAACCTACTAGTCTCATCCATAGAAGAAAGAGAACTAATGATATGCATAGTGATGTCACTGTCAATCCTAAATAAATCCCTCACATACAGCCCTACTACCCCTTCTGTCACTGGGGTTCCCAACCTCCAAATCAGTCATTACTCATACTCCATATACCTGGCTCAACCCTCAGGGTCTTGGGTACCTGACAAGTCCTTAGATTGAGACAAGAGAGGATACAATAATCATCATGTCATACAAACTAATACATGATTCCATCTATGATAAATAACATACACAAACGCTACATGGCTAGGCCGAAGCCCTTAGCCCAAGGAGAATTGCTCACACATAGAGATGAGATCAACAATCACAAACATTGTAAGGAAAATCATAAGATTGATAGCAATAGTCTTACAATGTCGCCAATCGAAAAAGAAATCTACTATTACAAGTGGTGGAATATGGATATGGAGATGGAGAAGTGTTTTGAGATCTGGAGGCGGCTGGTGATCTGGGGCAGAGACTTTTGGACGAAGCAGGCTTGTTTTCTTGTTGCCTGAGGCTTATTTATATAGGATTCCCTTCACGGAAGTTGTTCTGTTTGACCTAACGATGGCGGCGCCAACTATATGGCCGAAATTTTGTTCCGGTCGTATAGTTGGTCGTTAAAGCGCCTGCCTCCGCTTCACGGCTCCTGGTTTCTTCTGGTTGTTGTCTCATATCTTTGATTTTAATATAGTGATTCTCATCTTCAAACGATATTATCTGCGCAGGAAAAATAGAAAGAAAAGGATTGCATACCCCTTTGAATATTAGGCATTAGTGGCAGGGTTTAGGGAGATATTTTATCAAAAATATAAATAATATCCAGTTTAAATGTGGACGTAGATGGCTATATTTCAGAGCCATCAACCTCCCCAAGCTTAAACTTGATTGTCCCTAAGCAAGAAAACCAAAATCAAAATAGAACTCAGCATTTAAACTAAAATAATGAGATGGTGATCTTACTCATGATTGGTAGTCTCATTTTCCTCCATTTCATAAATCTGAAAAATTTCAGCATAGATAGAGTAATGGCAAGCATATCATACGAGTTTTTATGCATCCTTATAGCGCAGCAAAATTATTGTCAACATGGATGATTCAAATGAGTAAACTTTATTCCATGTCATGTAATCAACTCATAGGCTTGCCTTTGAACAATAAAGTATAATCATATAAATTGAGAGTGTGAGAGTTTTCATGAAAAGCATATACACTAGAGTATCTCAATTCTTCCACATCAATAAATCAAGACTTTTCAAGCACTACTTTTCTATTTATTGTGCTTCAAGAATTTCAGTTCTTGAGTAATTGAGAGCATGCCAAAGATTTTTATTAGTTTATCGGGCTATGATGGACACTCGTGGCATCACTAAGGTTTTTGTTCCTTTTGCATAACGATTACTCATAATAGCCAGAGGAGTGATTCCATCATGATTACAGCTACCCGGGAGTGCCAAGAATCTTACCCACTATAGCATTGCTGCTACATGTGTTTAATCAACTCATAGCCGAAATATAGGAGTTTCCTCCATGAAGATCGTTCGTAGGCCAGCGGAGTTGTTGGCATCCCATGAAGTTTGACACGCATAAAGCTATATCATTCTTATGATTAACAAGTCAAACTTTGGCATGCTCACAAAAACCGCTAAATATTAATTCAATCGAACAAATCCTTTTAAAGAGAGCTATCAAGTCAATCAACATTTTCAGTGGCGTTGAGTGTCTCTAGAAATAAGCCTTCAAGATTAAGCACTACAACACCCAAGCCTTCAATTGTGAGACTTTTTCTTATTACAATTGTTTAGCAATTTTTAGGCAAGACTTGGTTAATTACGAGAGCTGGAACAAAACATACCCAACTAAATACCCATGCAAACGAAAATCTTACTACAATACAAAGACTCACTCCACCAATATAATATCTCGACATTTACTACTAACTAGCATGGGTTTCTCAAACTTCAAAAGTGGGGACTCATAAGGCATACCTCTCATGTTTGGTTTCACTTCTCTCTTCCTTTTTTTATTTGATTCTTGAAAACTCGAAGTCGATCACTCTCCTGGAAATACATGAAAACCTCAAGGCGGAAAGAAAAGAAAGAGGGAAAATAAGGAAAAATGGAGAAATATTTTTGTGGTTTTTAAGAGAGGAGGTTTAAAGAATAGAAAATTGGCAGCAAAGCTCGGCAAGAAATCTAGAAAGCAAATAGAAAGAACTAAAAATAAGGTGTTGGAGAAGCCAACACGAGTGCTCATAAACTTGAATTAAAAACACAACCTCGAAATAAATAAAAGCAAATGAACGCCAGATAAAGATACATGAGGAAACTTTCCCCAAGCTTAGACTTTTGCAAGCCCTTCAAATCATTGTGGTGGCGGGAAAAAGTCGTTACTCCAGTTCGCAAATTGAGTTGAGAGGTTACTAGTTGATCCTCAGAGGTTCAAAGAGAGGCTATGCATCCTCTCCACAGTCCCTCCAAGTTCTTGGTAGTCTTGGTATGTAGCGAACCGGGTTTGTGGCTGCTCCTCTTGATAAGGAATTCTTGCTCCTCTTCTTGGTCCTCATCCTCCTCCGGAACCTCCTTCTTGGGTTGGTGTTGCTCAAATTGCAAGTCATGTAGCAAACGTCCTTCCTCGATAGAGAAAAGACCATTAGGCATAGGAGCGGGGTAGAGACGCCCAGCTCTAGTAATATGCAGGTAATAAACACCACTTCTCCTAGTGAGCATTCCACAAACTTTTAAAGTAGAGAAACCAACACGTCGCTCACCTAGCACGGGTTGCAACTCACCTAGGTCGATGCCTAGGGTAGTGGCAAGCATGGTAATGACGTCTCCACCTGTGATTGGTCCTTGGCTTTGGGAGGCTTGGTGCTCCAGGTAGCGCACAAGGATGGCGCCCAAGTTGAGTGACAAGCCGTAGTTGATGTAAGAAGCCTTTGCAAGGACTAAGATGTCCTCCTCGTTGAGTCTTGTGAACTTATTACGTGCCTACAAGGTGTTAGCAATAACATAGAACAAATAGCGAATTGCAGGATGTTGAATATTCTTTCCCTTGCTCACTCTAGTAGTGAAACTCATTCCATTATAATATTGTTCAGGGGAAGGGTCTAAGCCAGTAAAGGATGCGCGTAAGGCATTATCATCATTGTTTGGCAAATTAAAACATGTGCACCATTCATCTAATTTTAAAGTGTAGTTGTTGTTCATAAGTCGAAAAGAAATCGTGTCCTCTCCTTGCCATTGTTTAACGGTGCTTTGCAATGAACTTAAGAATTCAATAGTTAAGCGGCGATAAGTAGGCACATCATTATACAAAAAGTTTTGCAGGCCAGCTCTATTGCAAAGTAAATTAAAGTCATCAGAAATACCGAGTTGGTTCAATATAATGGGGCAAGCCCACTTGGTGGGCTTCACTTCGCGATTCTTGATCTTGTTGAAGCGATCATATTGGGGCTCATCCCTAAACCGTATCCCCATCCGCTCTTGAGCGATATCCCGAGAAGCACTAGCGGTGGCATAAGCACGAGTTTGGCTCCTTGTGTTCATCATCTTCCCGTGCGATTTTATGGTCGGATGCAACTATACGGGCGCAACTATATGGCCGGAACAATGCGTTCCCACCGTATAGTTGGCCTTCTGTCAAAATTTTAGGGTTTCCTCCTAGCGGCGCAGCTATACGGCCGGAATAATATGTTCCCGCTGTATAGTTAGTCGTCAAAGCGTTTGTACCTGGGAAAAGAAAATATACAAAGGCATTAATATCTATACGACCGGAGCTATACGGCCAGAATTTTTATTCCTTCCGTATAGTTGGTCGTTAAACTGTTAGTATATTGGAAAAGAATTTGTATGGAGGCACCGATATCTATACGACCGGAGCTATATGGCCGGAATTTTTATTCTCACCGTATAGTTGGTCGTTAAACTCTTAGTACATACGAAAGAAATATTGTCGATGGCAAAGATATCTATACGACCGGAATTTTTATTCCCGTCATATAGTTGGTCGTTAAACTCTCTGTATGCATCAAAAAAATTCTATTTCTTCGTAAATTATTTCTTTTCCTACAACTTAGTGATATACCTTGTTTTTACAGAAAATTGACAGTAAATATTGTCGACCAACAATAGCATGAATAAAGCAGGATTTTTAGTACTATCGAACTTCTTATCCTCAATTGGAGTTTTCTAGCACTCTTAATTGAACATAAACTTAAACTAAAACTTAAAAACTTTACTCAAACCTTTATTTTAAATGGGTTGCCTCCCATGAAGCGCTCTTTTATGGTCAATAGCTTGACCTCAAAGTTGCTCACTTAGGCCAGATGGGTGGAACACCCACTCCAAAGTAGTTGGCCGTCAAAGTGATGGCCTCCTTCTCATCATGTTTGGATTTATTCTTCCTGGGGAAATGAATAACAAAAGGATCCCACGAAGGCAATTAGATCTTCATGTTCCCTTCATGTAGATTAATCAAAGCCTTAATAGTTCTTAAGAAAGGGCGGCATAATATAATAGGAGCAGTAGCATCTTCAGGTATGTCAACAATAACAAAATCAATAAGAGCAAGACAACTTTTAATGTATACTAAAGTATTCTCCTTAATTCCTACAGCTTGTTTGTAGGTAGAATCTGCTAGATGCAATTTTAACTCGGTGATCTCAAAAGAGCCAAGATTTAACTTGTTAAAAAGACTCTTTGGAATTGTTAAGACGCTTGCACCTATAGATCACAAAGTGCAGCTATATCATTAGTTCCAATCTTAATCTTAATAGTAGGCTCAAATATATCATCAAGCTTCATAGGTAATTTTTCAGCAATTTGCTTATATTCTTCCTCAAGCTCACGTACCTTTATTGCTACCTGATTAACAAAGTGTTGGTACATAGCTTCCTCCCTACCTTCACTTACCGGAATCTTAACATTGATCCTTTTTACAAGATCTTCTACGGTGTAGCTTGGTGAAGGAGCATTACTATAATTAAGTTCTTCAGGCTCCTCCCTTTGGATTCTCATCATCTTGAGGTCTTCAACGGGATTGGGCTCATCTTTACCTACAAATTTGGCTAGAATGAGAGTTTGACTCTCGATTATCTTACCTAGTTGTGCCTCAACGATCCTCATTCTTTCTTGGAGGGCCTGCAAATCATTCCTCGTACTAACAGCTTGGTTAGACAATTTACCAAGCATAGCATCATGGTTCTCCATTATTTTAACAAGAATGTTGTTTTGTTCATTTTGTGAGTCTATAAAAGGCTTAAGTGTTTCTTGGAGACTACCATTACTAGTTCCCATATTATTATTAGAGTTACCTGCAGGACTAGAAAAATGTTTCTAAAAATGAGGATTATAATTCTTCTTCCAAGCAGGATTATAATCATTATGAGCTATGAAGTCTATTTCTTCAATATTCCTTTCAAGGATGGCTCTTACCTGGATTTCCTTACCTTTTACGGCTAGTATGAGCTCATCCAACTTAGCATTGAGTTCTTCATTTTCTTGTGGTGACATGGAGTTCACCTTCTTCGTGTTTGATCTATCCACATGCCATTGGGCATGGTTGTCTTGCATATTGTCTAGCAGCTGCTTTGCTTCGGTAATATGTTTACCTATAAATGTTCCTCCAGCTACAGTATCAAGCATAGACTTAGGCACAGGGTTAAGAGCATTATAAAATAGATGGAGAATTAACTAGTTTTTCATCCCATGACTAGGACAGTTTCTCATGCATTCTTTCATCCTCTCCCATGCAAGCTAGTGGCTCACGCTCTTCCTGTCTAAAACCAGTAATATTAGATCTAAGTTGCATAGTCTTTGCAGGTGGGAAAAATTTATTCATAAATAAAGAAGTGCATTCCACCCATGATGTAATAGTATTTCTAGGCAAAGATAGCAACCATTCTTTTGCTCTTCCTCTAAGAGAGAAAGGAAATAGATGAAATTTGACTGCATCGGGGTCAACGTCTTTTATACGCATCATATCACATATTTCAGTAAAAGTATTCAAGTGCATACCTGTGTCTTCAACAGTAGAGCCTGCAAATTGATTCTGTTGAACCAAACTTAAATAATGGGGCTTAATTTCATAGTCATCAGCAGCAATTGTTGGCTGAGTAATAGGAGTACACAAATAATCATTATTGGGAGTAGCAAACTCCCCAAGCTTCTTTTCAGCCATAGTTCCTATGTTCTTGGGTTTTCTTAAACAGAGAATTATAATAGTAAAAGCAAGAATTAAAAGGCTAACTATTTTTTTGGTTTATCAAATAAAGACTGAAAGCAAACTAACAAAATTAAAAAAACAAGAATTAAAACTAGTAAGGTTCCTAATAACCTCACCAGGGTAGCTATTGCTTCCCGGCAACGGTGCCAGAAAAAGGGTTGATACCTTCGATCCGGATTATGGATATAGTATAGCTTCTTTTTCCCTAGTAGACCTAGGTTATCAAATCCTCGGGAAGTAGATGCATAGTGAAGTTACTTTAACGGACCTTCGGGAGTTTTAGAATTCCTTTTGTGTTTTTACCGGACCAAGAATTTGCGTCTTTTTGTTGTTATTGATGATGGAGAGAGAGGGCCTAGGGCGTTCGGTTTCACCTATAGCTGTGCAAAACATCTAATGGGAATAAAAGATAGAAATAAAGTATGCATGTAATTGTTAGAGCAAGATAAATTATATGTGGGCAGTGCATCCATAATTGATATTGCCTCCGCAACCGCTTATAGCAATAACCTACTAGTCTCATCCATAGAAGAAAGAGAACTAATGATATGCATAGTGATGTCACGGTTAATCCCAAGTAAATCCCTCACATACAGCCGTACTTCCCCTTCTATCACTTGGATTCCCAACCTGCAGATCAGTCATTACTCATACTCCCTATACCTGGCTCAACCCTCGGGGTCTTGGGTACCTAAAAAGTCCTTAGATTGAGGCAACAGAGGATACAATAATCAGCATGTCATACAAACTAATACATGATCCCATCTATGATAAATAACATGCACAGATGCTACATGGCTAGGCCGAAGCCCTTAGCCCAAGGAGAATTGCTCACACATAGAGATGAGATCAACAATCACAAACATTGTAAGGAAAATTATAAGATTGATAGCAATAGTCTTACAATGTCACCAATCAAAGAAGAGATCTACTATTACAAGTGGTGGAATATGGCTATGGAGATGGAGAAGGGTTTTGAGATCTAGAGGCGGCTGGTGATCTGGGGCAGAGACTTTTGGACGAGGCAGGCTTGTTTTCTCGTTGCCCGAGGCTTCTTTATATAGGGGTCCATTCATGAAAGTTGTTCTATTTGACCTAATGGTGGCGGCGCCAACTATACGACCGGAACTATACGGCCAGAATTTTGTTCTGGTCGTATAGTTGGTCGTTAAAGCGCCTGCCTCCGCTTCACGGCTCCTTGTTTCTTCTGGTTGTTGGAAATCTCGTATCTTTGACTTCAACATAGTGATTCCCATCTTCAAACGACATTATCTACACAGGTGATGAGAGCATATTTGCATCATGTTTTACATTATTATTTTTCATGGTAGATGTAGGATCTTGGTATTTTATGGCGCTCGCGCGCATATTTTATGTCTGTTTTCATCAGGATCAGGACAGATGATGGATCCAACAGATACACATCTTGGAGCAGTTGTACTGAGGATAAAAGGAGTCAGAAAACAACGTAAATCACTTATTTGGGAAATATTAATAATACCAGAAGAAAACCCGAAGCGAACAAAGGAGACAGAGGGTTCAATGACCAACTATACGACCGGAATAAATTTTCTGGCCATATAGTTGGCGTCGCCTCCGCCTCCTCAAATAGTTTCACCCCGTGCAACTGGATTGGGGAGACGACATACAGAATACCCAGAGATTGCCAAAACCTCACCTCTGGAAGGCATCTGGAGGGGGAACTCATCCACCGGGGATCCATCTTCGCCCTACGCAGATCCGGGAGGCTAAGGCATCGATCTTCATCATCCACCACTGTATCACCACCATCTCCATCCATCCCATCTACAGCTTGTCTAGATCTTATTGTAATTCTTGTACTCGTTGTGGATTTATATAAGTACTATTCATCTATGATTGTTTCCATTACCATGATGTTGATTGCCTCCATGTCTGAGTAGATCTTTAGTTCTTGGGGAGATGGAGAAACCCTAGCATATGATTGAGATGAGATAGAGATTATTATGTTATACATCATTATGTGTATGTGTTAATTGTCTTCATCTTGATGTTGGGAGTTGTGCACCTCCTTAATATTTGCCTCCTATGGAGACTCGATGAAGGGGATTACTTGTTAGTAGACAGAGGGATGATAGCACTTACTATGACCATAAAGTTGTTGTCATTCCTTACGTGCTAACTTGGGGAATCAAGGAGAACTCATTAAGCCATGTCCATGCCATGGGAGAAATCCCTTAATAGTGGGATAATACGATTGATGTCGTTTATTCGTCAGCTATGGTTATGAAGGATGATGTGAGCAACGGTTGCTGCCTATTTGTCCATATATGGAGCTCCTCCCACATACATACACATTATGAGAATATTCATTATAATAATCTTGATTGCTTAGTCTAAATTGCTAGCGGTGTATCCACCACTCCCCAAGAACGCCTTTTTCCCTATTGCAGTTCCAAAGTTCTATTACACACGTGATTCTTACTTTTTGCATTAAGTTTTGCTTTACTTTAAATTACCTTGTTCAACCAAAAACCCAAAAACAACTCTAATTTTCTTGCATCTTAAAGTTATTTCTTAAGTACTTCGTTTAGTTGTAGTTAAAAGCATTTTAGTCTTTCGCCTACTGCTTCCTGTGGGATTGATATATTTATTTCAAAACTAGCTACAAACGATGTGTGCACTTGCAGTCATCAAGCTATTTTCGGGCGCCGTTGCCGGGGAGCTTAGTGCTACAAGTCACTTTAATTTTAGTTATTTACTTTCGTTGTACTAATATTTACTTAAGTTGCAGGACCGCAATCATGGACAACACTCAACATCTAAACCAGCTTGAGGCAGTAAGGAAAATGGGTTCGCCCATGGACGCTTTTATAGCTGTCAATAAAAGCATAAATCTGGATGGAATTGAGATCCATCCTTTATTATTTGAACTATTGCACTCTAAGAAATTTGCAGGAACCAATGAAGAGAGTCCATATGGACACTTACAATTCTTTGAAGACGTTCTTAGTTCCTTTATTTTTGATGACTATAATCTTGATATGGTTAAAACCTAGTTGTTTAGACAAACTCTCTCTAATAATGTTTGCGACTAGTACAAATCTTTTTGTGCAGAAGCACCGAGGACTTGGAAGGAATTGACAACCAATTTCCTATCAAAATATTACTCAGAAAGAAAAGCTCACAGGATGAGAGGTATTATTATTAGTTTCAAAAATAATCCTGGTGAGGGCTTATATGAAGGATATCTAAGATACAAAAGTTACCTAGATAATTGCTCCCATCATCGTTTACCTGATTGGTTAATCACTCATACTTTTTATGGAGGGCTAAATATTGAAAATAGAGTGAATTTAGATACTGCTTCTAATGGCAGTTTTCTATCTTATACCTATGATGAAGCTTGGAATCTAATAATAAAAATGAGGGAAGCAACGGAAAATCTTAAATAAAAAGAAAACTTTACAAATAGTTTTTCTGAATACGCTTGTGTTAATGATTTTCTTACAGATGAAAGGATAGATACAATGATTAAAACCCTCAGTATTGATTCTTACTCAGTAAAGAAAATTATTGATAATTATGCAGGGCATTTGCAGGTACCTACAGAATGGGAACCCCGTAAACCCCTCGAAGAAAAGAAGCGTGCAAGAGCGCTGATGGAAGAGTTCTCCTCGACACCTATTCAAGGGATCGTCAAGAAAAGGCAAAAAGAGGAAGAACAAATGAAGAAGAGACTGAAGAAACCAGAAAGGAACCCCGAAGCTACCAATATAAATAATGGTATAATTAAGGATCTTATGGAAGCACGGATAGTGGACAATGAAGTGGTTATGTTAAACCTTGAAACCTCATAATTCATTGAAGGTAAGGTACGAGGTAACGAAACTTCTAAACCAATGACCCCTATATATTGTGGAGAAACTTTCTTATACGAAATTTGTGAGCCGATTTCCATTATAAATATTATGCCTTCATCACTTTATGAGGAACTCCGCTATAATTTAAATAATCCAGATGTGGAACCGGTAGACACTACTATTAAATTGTCTGATAGGACCAATATAAAACCATAAGGTGTAATCAAAAATATCTATGTATTTATCGGATCACTCATGTACCCCCTTGATTTTCATATTGTTGATATGTCTCGAGATTCTTTTTGTCCTATTCTTTTAGGCAGGCCTTTTATTTCCATCACAAAAGCTCGAGTTGATAATAAGAAGGAGACAATTTCACTGTTGTTTGGAGAAGAGGAAATGACATTCCACTTCACCAAACTAAAGAAGAGGCCTTATGAAGTGGAAGATATCAAGGAAGAGAAAACGATTGCCGAGCTGGCAGCAATTCATTTCAGTACTCCACAAGATGAATTAGAGAGGAGCCTAATTAATTGGGAGGAAGCACCAGATGATGAGAAGAAAGAAGACATGGATGATTACCTTGATTCAATTCCGGAAGCACAAAATCCACATGACTATGAAGAACTGGTAAGAAAAGGAGATGAAGAGCCTCCACCAATTGAATTGAAACAACTTCCAGACGATATGAGGTATGAGTTTTTAGATAATGAAAATAAATGTCCTGTTATTATTAGCAAGAATCTATCAGAGAATGAAACAAATAAACTCATTTCAGTTTTGGTTAAGCATCGTGAAGCCTTTGGATATACACTAAGTGATATCAAAGGAATAGATCCATCTATTGTAACACATAAGATTACCATGATTGATGATGCTGAACCTGTAGTAGATACACAAAGAAGGCTTAATCCGAAAATGAAGGAAGTAGTAAGAAAAGAGGTTATACGCTTACTAGATGCTGGCATAATATATCCTATTTCTGACAGTAAATGGGTTAGCCCAGCTCATTGCATACCAAGACAAGGTGGTCTTTATGCTGCTATGAATGAGGATGTGAGCTAGTTCTTGCAAGGCCCGTTGTAGGATATCGTATGTGCATTGATTTTAGGAATCTAAACCGCGAGACACAGAAAAATCATAAACCTATACCATTCATGGATAAAATTTTAGAAAGACTTAGTAATAATTCTTTTTCTATTTTCCTGATGGTTATTCTGGATATTCTCAAATTGCCATACAACCAGAAGATCAAGAGAAAACAACTTTCACTTTCCCTTATGGCACATATGCTTATAGATGAATTCCGTTTGGCTTATGTAACGCAATAGAAACTTTTCAAGAATGTGTTCTAAAGATCTTTGATGATTTTGTTGAGAAAACTATGGAGGTTCTAACAAATGATTTTGTTGTTTGTGGAACAACCTTTGATAATTGCCTCTACAATCTAACCAAAGTCTTGCAAAGATGCAGGCAATCAAATTTGGTCTTGAATTGGGAACAATGTCGTTTCATGGAAAGAGAAGGTAAAGTTTTCGGGCATAAGGTTTTGGAGCAGGGAATAGAGATAGATAAAACCAATATAAATGCTGTAGAAAATTTTCCAATACCTCGGGACATTAAAAACTTAAAAATGTTTCTAGGACATGCAGGTTTTTATAAGCGTTTTATAAAAGATTTTGCTAAAATAGCTATGCCTCTCACCAACCTTCTTAATAAAGAAACTCCATTCTACCTAGATCATGACTGCATTGTAGCTTTTGAGAATCTTAAGGATAAATTAGTTTTAGCACCTATCATGCAATTGATGGGTTCGTAGCATGGAAAACAAAAAAATTCTACCGCAAGAACGAACAAAACCCAGATCTAATCTAGATAAAAGCCAAGATGTAATCTATTAGACATGTGCAACGAGATAGATCTGTACTAACCCTCGTAGATCCGAAAGCGTTATGAGATTAGATCTCGGGGTTGATGTAGTCGATCACTTGCCGATCTCAAGATCGTGTGGACGATCCTTCCGGCGCCGCGTTCCGGCAGCGCTTCCGCAGTCAGTCACACGTGCGAAGTCGAAGCAGACCTTCCTCTCCCCGTTCCAGCGAGCAGCGGAGGTAGTAGATCTTCTCCACGGAATCCCAGCAGCACGACAGTGTGGTGGTGGTGGTGATGGAGTAGAGAATTCTGCAAGGCTTCGCCTAAGCCTGAGCAGAGGGAAGGAGGAGGAGAGAGGCGGTGGCTAGGGCTTGGAGTGGAGGGGGCAAGGGGGTGGCGCCCCCACCCCTCTATTTAAAGGATGGAGGCGCCATGGGAGGGGGGGTCCTAGTAGGACTCCCCTCCCTTCCTTGGTCGGCGGATTGGGAGGGGGGAGGAGTCCTCCTCCCCCACGACTCCTTGTCTTGCCCCACAAGGACTCCTTGATCCTTTCTTGGTTTTCAAGCAAACTCCAAGAAATCTCCTAGAACCTTCCGGAACATTCCGAAACCTTCTAGAATCCCCATACAAATACTCCGGAACATTTCCTAACTCAGAAAATGATCCCCAATATATGAATCTTATTCTCCGGATAATTCCGGATCTCCTCCTGATATCCCGGATCCAATCTGAGACTCCGAAAAACATTTGGTTTCCAATGCATATTCCATATCTACTTAAAACAACTTCGAACCTTAAGTGTGTCACCCTACGGTTCGTGAATATGCAGACATGATGGAGACACCTCTCCGATCAATAACCATCAGCGGGATATGGAGATCCATAACGGCTCCCACATACTCAATGATGACTTCGTGATCGATAGAACCATTAACATACGAAAGCAATTCCCTTTGTCACGCGATATTCTACTTATCCGAGATTTCATCGTCGGTATCTCCATACCTAGTTCTACCTCGTTACTGATAAGTACTCTTTACTCGTTCCATGTTATGTCATCCCTTGTGACCTAGTCACATGCTTGCAAGCTAACTAGATGACATTCCACCGAGAGGGCCCAGAGCATATCTATCCGTCATATGGATGGACAAATCCCAATCTTGGTCCATGCGCTTCAACACATACTTTCAGAATACCCAATGACACCTTTATAACCACCCAGTTATGAAGCGGTGTTTGATGTCATCAAAGTACCCATCCGGTGATGGTGATTAACATAACCTCATGGTCGAAGGATTAGGTTACTATGCATTTGAAAGCTTATAGCAATACGAACTTAATGACTTGATCTTATGCTACGCTTACTATGGGTGTGTGTCCATCACATCATTCTCCTAATGATATAACCTTGTTATTAATGACATCCAATGTCCATGATCAGGAAACCATGATCATCATTTAATCAACAAGCTAGTTCCACAAGAGGCTTACTAGGGACTCTTTTATGTTTACAAAACACACATGTATCAGTGTTTCCTTATAATACAATTATAGCATGGGATGTAAACATTCATCATAAACACAAAGATATAATAATAACCACTTTTATTATTGCCTCTTGGGCATATCTCCAACAGTCTCCCACTTGCACTAGAGTCAATAATCTAGATTACATGGTAATATACCTAACACCCATGGCGTTCTGGTGTTGGTCATGCTTTGCTCTAGGGAGAGGTTTAGTCAACGGATCTGCCACATTCAGATCAGTGTGTACTTTGCAAATCTTTATGTCACCATCTCGGACATACTCGCGAATAGCATGGAAACGTAGCTTGATGTGCTTCAGCTTGCTATGTGACCTTGGCTCCTATGCATTAGGTATGGCACCTGTGTTGTCACAGTAGATGGCCATCGGGTCCAACGCACTGGGAACCACGCCAAGTTCAGTAATGAAGTCCTTCATCCATATGGCTTCTTGTGCAGCCTTCTGAAGCAGCTGTGTATTCCGATTCAGTTGAAGATTTCGCCACAACACTTTGCTTGGCACTCCTCCAGCTCACTGCAGCACCATTCAAAATAAATACGTATCCAGACTGTGACTTCGAGTCATCTGGATCAGTGTTCCAACTAGCATCAGTGTAACCGTTTACAACAAGCTGTTCATCACCTCCATAAGAAAGAACCATATCCTTAGTCCTATTCAGGTACTTTAGGATATTCTTGACTGTTGTCCAGTGCTCCATTCTAGGATCACTTTGATATCTGCTAGTCAAACTAACAGCATGTGCTATATCCGGTCTTATACACAGCATGGCATACATGATAGAACCTATGGCCGAGGCATAGGGAATATTATTCATCTTTTCTCTATCTTCTGCCATAGCCAGACTTTGAGTTTTACTCAAGGTCTTACCTGACAACATGGGCACGAACCCTTTCTTGCTCGCTTCCATTCTAAACTTCTTTAGAACTTTGTCTAAATATGTACTTTGTGAAAGCGCTATTAGGCGTCTTGATCTATCTCTATAAATCTTGATGCCTAGAATATATGCCGCTTCGCCAAGATCCTACATTGAAAAACTATTATTCAAATAGGTTTTGACGCTATTAAGAAGTTCTATATCATTCCCAATCAACAATATGTCATCTACATATAGTACTAGGAATGCTACAGAGCTCCCACTCACTTTCTTGTAAATACAAGCTTCTCCATAAGTTTGTATAAATCCAAAGTTTTTGATTACTTTATCAAAATGTTGATTCCAACTCCGGGATGCTTGCTTCAGTCCATAAATGGAGCGCTGAAGTTTGCATACCTTGTCAGCATCACTAGGATCGACAAAACCCTTGGGTTGTACCATATACAACTCTTCATCAATGTCACCATTAAGGAACGCCGTTTTGACATCCATCTGCCAAATTTCATAATCAAAATATGCAGCGATTGCTAACAAAATCCTCACAGACTTTAGCTTCGCTACTGGTGAGAAAGTCTCATCGTAGTCAACTCCTTGAATTTGTCGGAACCCTTTCGTGACAAGTCGAGCTTTATAGACGGTAACATTACCATCAGCATCTGTTTTTCTTTTGAAAATCCATTTGTTCTCGACAGCCTTACGGCCATCCGGTAAGTCCACCAAAGTCCACACTTGGTTTTCGTACATGGATCCCATCTCAGATTTCATGGCTTCTAGCCATTTGTCGGAATCTGGGCTCAGCATAGCTTCTTCATACGTCGCAGGGTCATCAGTGTTGTCCACCAACATGACGTTCAAGGCAGAGTCATACCAATCAGGAGTGGTACGAACCCTCGTTGACCTGCGAGGTTTAGCAGTAACTTCTTTCGAAGTTTCATGATCACCATCATTAGCTTCCTCTCCAATTGGTGCAGGCAGCACAAAAACATCTTCCGGTGCTGCACTACTCTCAAATCCGAGAGAAGGTTCAATAACCTCATCGAGTTCTACTTTCTTCCAGTCACTTCCTTCGAGAGAAACTCCTTCTCAAGAAAGGATCCATTCTTGGCAACGAAAACTTTGCCTTCGGATCTATGATAGAAGGTATACACAATTGTTTCTTTAGGGTATCCTATGAAGACGCATTTCTCCGCTTTGGGTTCAAGCTTATCAGGTTGTAACTTCTTTACATACGCTTCACAACCCCAAACTTTAAGGAACGACAACTTAGGTTTCTTACCAAACCACAATTCATACGGTGTCGTTTCAACGGATTTAGATGGTGCCCTATTTAAAGTGAATGCGGCTGTCTCTAATGCATAGCCCCAAAACGATAGTGGTAAATCTGTAAGAGACATCATAAACCGAACCATATCTAAGAGAGTTCGATTACGACGTTCGGACACACCATTACGCTGTGGTGTTCCCGGCGGTGTCAACTGCGAAAGTATTCCACATTTCTTTAAATGCATGCCAAACTCATAACTCAGATATTCACCTCCGCGGTCAGAACGCAGAAACTTAATCTTCTTGTTATGATGATTTTCCACTTCACTTTGAAATTCCTTAAACTTATCGAAAGTTTTGGACTTATGTTTCATAAAGTAGACATACCCATATCTATTTAAGTCATCCGTGAAAGTGGGAACATAACGATATCCACCACGCGATGCTACACTCATTGGACCGCACACATCGGTATGTATTATTTCCAATAAGTCTGTAGCTCGCTCCATTATTCCAGATAATGGAGTCTTAGTCATTTTTCCCATTAGACATGATTCGCATCTTTCAAGTGATTCAAAATCAAGTGATTCAAGAAGTCCATCAGAATGGAGTTTCTTCATACGCTTCACTCCAATGTGACCAAGACGACAGTGCCACATGTATGTAGAATTATCATTCAATTTTATTCGTTTAGCATCTATGTTGTGAACATGTGTATCACTACTATCGAGATTCAATAAGAATAAACCATTCATCTCAGGTGCATTACCATAAAAGATATTACTCATATAAATCGAACAACCTTTATTCTCGGACGTAAAAGAGTAACCGTCTCGCAATAAACAAGATCCAGATATAATGTTCATGCTTAACGCAGGCACCAAATAACAATTATTCAAATTTAAAACTAATCCCGAAGGTAGATGTAGAGGGAGCGTGCCGACGGCGATCACATCAACCTTGGAGCCATTTCCAACGCGCATCGTCACCTCGTCTCTTGCCAGTCTTCGTTTATTCTGCAGCTCCTGTTTCGAGTTACAAATATGAGCAACCGAACCAGTATCAAATACCCAGGCACTACTACGATTACTAGTAAGATACACATCAATAACATGTATATCGAATATACCTTTCTTCTTGATGTTGCCGTTCTTCAGATCCGCCAGGTACTTGGGGCAGTTACGCTTCCAGTGACCAGCACCCTTGCAGTAGAAGCATTCAGTTTCAGGCTTAGGACCAGCCTTGGGCTTCTTAGCAGGTGCGGCAGCTTTCTTGCCGTCCTTCTTGAAGTTACCCTTTTTCTTAGGCTTGCCCTGTTTCTTGAAATTGGTGGTCTTATTGACCATCAACACTTGGTGCTCCTTCTTGATCTCCACTTCAGCAGTTTTCAGCATGGACGGTAGTTCAGGCAACGTCTTGTTCATGCAGTGCATATTGTAGTTCATCACAAAGTTCTTATAACTTGGTGGCAGTGATTGGAGGACACGGTGAATCCCTAACTCATTAGGAATCGTTATCCCCAACTCTTGGAGCTTGTTTGCGTGCCCAGACATGGTGAGCACGTGCTCGCTAACGGAGCTTCCCTCTTCCATCTTGCAGGTAAAGAACTTTTCGGAGGCCTCATAGCTCTCCACGGTCGCGTGAGTCTAAAAAATGAGCTTGAGCTCCTTAATGATCTCGAACGGGTCGTGGTGCTCAAAACGCTTCTGGAGCTCCGTTTCTAAACCGTACAGGATGGCACACTGAACTGTGGAGTAATGATTTTTCCGAGTGGCGTAAACATTCTTTACGTCATCGGTGGCATCTTCTGCAGGTGGGTCACCTAGCGGTGCTTCGAGCACATAGGTCATCTGACCAACCCTGAGAACAATCTTCAGACCACGGAGCCAGTCCGTGAAGTTGCTTCCATTGTTCTTAAGCTTTTCTTTCTCTAGGAACGCATTGAAATTGATGGAGAGGTTCGCCATAATCTACAACAAATTTGCAAGTAGTTTAGACTAAGTTTATGATAAATTGAGTTCAATTTTAATTCTTAAATTAACTAGGTGAACTCCCACTCAAAACAACATCCCTCACATTGTCTTAGTGATTACACGAACCAAGTCCACTACACCAAGTCCGATCTTCACGAGAGAAGATGTAGTTTCATCGGTGAACAATCTTCATGTTCATCATATCACTTATATGATTCATGCTCTACCTTTCGGTATTCCGTGTTCTGAGACCATGTCTATACATGCTAGGCTCGTCAAGATTAACCTTAGTTTCCGCATGTGCAAATCTAGCTTGCACCCGTTGTATGCACACGTAGAATCTATCACATCCGATCATCACGAGATGCTTCGAGACGACGAGTCTTAGCAACGGTGCCAACTAAGGACGAACACTTTATTACTTGAAATTTAGTGAGAGGGATCATCTTATAATGCTACCGTCGTGATCTAAGCAATACAAGATGCATAAAGGATTAACATCACAGGCAATTCATAATTAGTGTGATATGATATGGCCCTTTCTTCTTATGCCTTTGATCTACATCTCCAAAGCACGGACATGATCTCCATCATCACCAGCATTGCGTCAAGGTCAGTGGCGCCGCTTCATGGTTGTCCATCATCACCAGCAACTATTACAACTACTTGAAATAAAGCTATTACAAGATGAATAGACACGCAGGTCTTAACAGAATTAAAGACAACCATTAGGCTCCTGCCGGTTGCCATATTACAACAAGGATCATTGCATACATCAAATATAATCACAATCACATGATGGCCATATCACATCACAAAACCCCTGCAAAAACAAGTTAGACGCCTCTAATTTTCTTTGCATGTTTTACGTGGTTTGGGGCTTTCGAATAAGAACGGATCTTACCTACGAAACTGAACCACAATGTTGATACAAGTGTTATCGAGTGCAAAGTGTAGATTGGATCTATACTATGGTGGGAGAGACAGACACCCGCAAAGCCACTTGTGCAAAGCAAGTTACACGTCAAGCGTGGAGCAAGTCTCATGTGCGATGACATGTAAGGTTAGCCCGAGCCGCTTCATCCCAGCATACCGCAAGATGCAAAGTACACAAAGCAAAAGACGGCACGAGCACCAACACCCACAAAACCATTGTGTTCTACTCGTGCAACAGATCTACGCATAGATACGGCTCTGATACCACTGATGGGTTCGTAGCATGGAAAACAAAAAAATTCTACCGCAAGAACGAACAAAACCCAGATCTAATCTAGATAAAAGCCAAGATCTAATCTATTAGACATGTGCAACGAGATAGATCTGTACTAACCCTCGTAGATCCGAAAGCGTTACAAGATTAGATCTCGGGGTTGATGTAGTCGATCACTTGCCGATCTCAAGATCGTGTGGACGATCCTTCCGGCGCCGCGTTCCGGCAGCGCTTCCGCATTCGGTCACACGTGCGGAGTCGAAGCAGACCTTCCTCTCCCCGTTCCAGCGAGCAGCGGAGGTAGTAGATCTTCTCCACGGAATCCCAGCAGCACGACGGTGTGGTGGTGGTGATGGAGTAGAGAATTCTGCAGGGCTTCGCCTAAGCCTGAGCAGAGGGAAGGAGGAGGAGAGAGGCGGCAGCTAGGGCTTGGAGTGGAGGGGGAAGGGGGTGGCGCCCCCACCCCTCTATTTAAAGGAGGGAGGCGCCATGGGAGGGGGAGTCCTAGTAGGACTCCCCTCCCTTCCTTGGCCAGCGGATTGGGAGGGGGAGGAGTCCTCCTCCCCCACGACTCCTTGTCTTGCCCCACAAGGACTCCTTGATCGTTTCTTGGTTTTCAAGCAAACTCCAAGAAATCTCCTAGAACCTTCCGGAACATTCCGAAACCTTCTAGAATCCCCATACAAATACTCCGAAACATTTCCTAACTCAGAAAATGATCCCCAATATATGAATCTTATTCTCCGGACAATTCCGGATCTCCTCGTGATATCCCGGATCCAATCCGAGACTCCGAACAACATTCGGTTTCCAACGCATATTCCATATCTACTTAAAAAACAACTTCGAACCTTAAGTGTGTCACCCTACGGTTCGTGAATATGCAGACATGATGGAGACACCTCTCCGATCAATAACCATCAGCGGGATCTGGAGATCCATAACGGCTCCCACATACTCAATGATGACTTCGTGATCGATAGAACCATTAACATACAAAAACAATTCCCTTTGTCACGCGATATTCTACTTATCCGAGATTTGATCGTCGGTATCTCCATACCTAGTTCTACCTCGTTACTGATAAGTACTCTTTACTCGTTCCATGTTATGTCATCCCTTGTGACCTAGTCACATGCTTGCAAGCTAACTAGATGACATTCCACCGAGAGGGCCCAGAGCATATCTATCCGTCATATGGATGGACAAATCCCAATCTTGGTCCATGCGCTTCAACACATACTTTCAGAATACCCAATGACACCTTTATAACCACCCAGTTACGAAGCGGTGTTTGATGTCATCAAAGTACCCATCCGGTGATGGTGATTAACATAACCTCATGGTCGAAGGATTAGGTTACTATGCATTTGAAAGCTTATAGCAATACGAACTTAATGACTTGATCTTATGCTACGCTTACTATGGGTGTGTGTCCATCACATCATTCTCCTAATGATATAACCTTGTTATTAATGACATCCAATGTCCATGATCAGGAAACCATGATCATCATTTAATCAACAAGCTAGTTCCACAAGAGGCTTACTAGGGACTCTTTTATGTTTACAAAACACACATGTATCAGTGTTTCCTTATAATACAATTATAGCATGGGATGTAAACATTCATCATAAACACAAAGATATAATAATAACCACTTTTATTATTGCCTCTTGGGCATATCTCCAATAGCAATCTCCAAAATGGGATGAACCTTTCAAAATCACGTGTGATGCTAGCAACTATGCTGTAGGGGCTGTGTTGGTACAATTAGACGGAAAGAATTTGAATGTTATTTATGATGCTAGTAGACCTCTTAATAAGATTCAGAAACATTATGCTACTACAGAAAAAGAGTTCCTAGCTATAATTTTTGCTTGCGACAAATTTAGATCCTACATCATTAATTCTAAAGTAATAATTCATACGGATCACCAAGATTTGCGTCACCTCCTTGTGAAAAAGGATGTTAAGCCTAGGTTAATTAGGTGGGTTTTACTAGTACAAGAATATGATTTGCAAATAGTAGATAGGAGTGGTAAAGATAATCCGGTAGCAGATCATCTCTCTAGGATGGAGGGAATAATTAATAACCCTGTACCTATTAATGAATCATTTTCGGGAGAATATTTAGCAAAGGTTGAAATTGATGATCCGTGGTATGCGGATTATGCTAATTATCTAGCAACAAAATTTATACCTCCTGGTATGTCAAGAAATCAAAGGATGAAATTCTTTATTGATCTTAAATATTACTTTTGGGATGATCTGTATCTATATCGTCATGGACCTGACAGAATTATTAGGAAGTGTGTTCCTAACCATGAAATGAATGCAATATTGAAAGCTTGTCATGACAGTCTATATGGAGGGCATCGTGCAGGTAAGAGAACTTCTACAAAGGTACTTCAATCCGGATTCTATTGGCCCACCTTGCTCAAGGACGCACACAGGTATGTGGAATACTATGATGCTTGCCAAAGAAGAGGTAATATAGGTAGGAGATAAGAAATGGCAATGAATTATAGTCTCATAATTGAACCCTTTGATGTATGGGGAATGGATTACATGGGACCATTTATAGAATCGAATGGTTATACTCATATTCTTGTTGTTGTTGACTATGTTACTAAATGGGTTGAAGCTATTCTCACAAGTCATGCAGATGCAGCCACCTCAGTGAAGATGATCAAGGATGTCATATTCCCCAGGTTTGGAGTTCCTAGATTTTTAATTACTGATGGTGGTTCTCATTTTATGAAAGGAACTTTGAGGAAGATCCTCAGCAAATATGGAGTAACTCACCGTGTTGCTTCACCATATCATCCTCAAACAAGTGGTCAAGTGGAACTCTCTAATAGAGAACTAAAGACCATACTCGAGAAGACGGTGGACAAAACAAGAAAAGATTGGTCATACAAGTTAAATGACACTCTATGGGCATACCGTACTGCGTTTAAAAATCCAATGGGTATGACACCTTATAAGATGGTGTATGGTAAGGCATGCCATTTAGCATTAGAATTGGAAACAAAGCTTTTTAGGCAATCAAGACCTAAATTATGATCTTAAAGCAGGAGGAGAAAAGTGTTTATTAGATATTCATGCTTTAGATGAGTTTAGAAGTGAAGCCTATGAGAATGCTAGGTTGTTTAAGGAAAAAAGTGAAAAGATGGCATGATAGAAAAATAGAGAATAAGACTTTTAAAAGTGGATACAAAGTGTTGCTCTATAATTATCGTCTTAAGTTGTTTCCAGGAAAGCTCAGATCGAAGTGGGAAGGCCCATATATAGTTGAAGAAGCTTATTCATCGGGAGCAGTGAAGATCCAAGGAAAAACACCCTCTCTTGCATGGATGGTAAATGTACAACGATTGAAGCATTATCGAGTAAAAGAAGATATAAGTGCAATCACCATAGAAGTAATCACCCCGGAAGAAGTGATTAAGCAAAGGTATACAAGGAACGGCAACTGCAAGAAGAATGGACTCGAGATGGAATGAGTAATACTACGGTCAAGCTATTGACCATAAAAGAGCGCTTCATGGGAGAAAACCCATGCGAAATAAAGGCTTGAGTAAGTTTTTAAATTTCCAATTAAAGTTTTATTTGAGCATTGTGTTAAATAAGAAACATTTGATGCTCTAGCAAAGAAGAAGGAAGATTGATAATGCCAAAATTGGTCAAAAATCTAAGCTGACATTTGTCTGTCAAAACTCGATATTTCGTTAAGTTTCAGATTAATAAAGAATCCTTGGAGAAGCAGAAAATTTTTGGTGGACACAGAAGGTTTAACGACCAACTATACGACAGGAATAAAAATTTCGGCCGTATAGCTGCAGTCGTATAGTTGTTGCGACATCACCCCTTCCATCCACGAAAGGTACTGAGAGTTTAATGACCAACTATATGGCTGGAATTAAAAATTCCTCCCGTATAGCTGCAGTCGTATACATATCAACGCCTTTGACAAAACAATTTCCTGGGTACTGAGAGTTTAACGACCAACTATATGACCGGAATTAAAAATTCCGCCCTTACAGTTGTGGTCGTATAGCTATCGACCCATTGATGCACTCGACTTTCAATGTAGAGCTCGTTGGGAACCCCAAGAGGAAGGTATGATGAGCACAGCAGTAAGTTTTCCCTCAGTTATGAAACCAAGGTTTAATCGAACCAGTAGGAGCAAGGAAACACCCCAAAGGTGTTACTAGCTGAGCTTTGGCAGGGCGCACTACCGGTTCTAGTAGCAACATGGAGACCTGCACAACACAACCACAAAACTTTGTCCCCAACTTGCGATGAGGTTGTCAATATCACCGTGTTTTGCGGAAAACAAAGGATTAAACATATCGAATGGAAGGAAGTAAAAGTTTGCAGAAAGTAAACACAAAGCAGTAAAAGATTGTAGATTGTATATAACAGACAAGGACCGGGATCCATAGTTCACTAGAGGTGGCTCTCCTTAGATAGATAACATGTTGGGTGAACAAATTACAGCGGGGCAATTGACAAACACCGAGAAAGCAATACATGCATATACTAATCATCTTGACCCCTTTAAGACTTGATTGGGCATTACAACATAATACATAGACCGCCATCCAACTGCATCTATGACTAATAATCCACCTTCAGGTTATCATCCGAACCCCCTCCAGTATTAAGTTGCAAGCAACAGATTATTGCTTTACAAACTGCGTATAAAGTAAACAATACAATTGTTCTATGAACAAAGGATCGTTGTTTTCTCACTAGTAGCAACAGCACATCTAGTACCTTAGAGATTTCTGTCACTTCCCCAGATTACCAGAGGCATGAACCCACTATCGAGCATAAATACTAACTCTTGGAGTTGCTAGCATCTACTTGGCCAAGATAGCTACTAACAACGGAAAGCATGCAAGATCTCAAATAACAAAGACATGATAGAATCAATAATCAATCTGAAATAGCATCTCAATATCCATCGGATCCCCGCAAACACAACATGTATGAATTACAAATAGATGATCTTGATCATGAACGGAGCTCACAAGATCTAAACATGAAAGCACAAAGGAGGAGAAACCAACCATCTAGCTACTACATGGATCCGTAGTCCAAGGATGAACTACTCACGCATCACACCGGAGGCTTGCATGGTGATGAAGAAGGCCTCCAGGGTGAATTCCCCTCTCCGGCAGGGTGCCGGGAAGAGCTTCAGATCCCTCCCGATCTAGGGATGGAGATGACGGCGGCTACAGACTCTTTCGTGGATTTTTGATCGGGTACCTAGGGTTTTCGTCCCGAGGGCAACTTATAGGCGGAAGGAGAGGCCGAGGGGGTGCTGGGGTCGGCCAGACCACCCCCTGGCGCGGGTCAAGCCTGGTCGCGCGGCCAGGTGGTGTGGCCGGCCCCTGGCCCCTCTCCGTCTCGTATTCTGGCACTTGATCCCTTTCGGAAAAATAGGCACTTTGGCTTTTGTCCCGTCCAATTCCGAGAATATTCATTTTCTAACTTTCCTGGAACCAAAAACAGCAGAAAACAGGCAACTGGCACTATGGCTCTTGTTAATAGGTTAGTCCACGAAATCATATGAAAAGTACTCCAAAGTTGGAACAAAACACAAGAAAGTGGATAAAACCAAGCATGGAACATCAAAAATTATAGATACATTTGCAATGTATCACCCATCTCTAAAAAAATTATTCGGAGTCCAGAGAGTTTAACGACCAACTATACGGCGGGAATAAAAATTCCTGCCCGTATAGTTCCGACTGTATAGTTGGTTCCACCGTAGATGTAATCTATAGTTGGTTCATAACTATACGGCGGGAGCTATACGGACCGCGCCCATATAGTTGCTCGTTACGAAAGGCGGCTAGGGTTTTTGACCTCTCCTTTTAAAGTTGATCGCATCTAACCTTTTTCATTAAGTTTTCGCAGAGCTATAGCCTCCAGCCTTGAAAAATCCTCGCCATCCCTATACAAGCCCCTCTAACAACATCCGTGCAGTGAAGCCATGCAGCCCTTCCATATCAACAAGATCTAGAAGAAGAAAGAAGAGAAGACCGTGAAGAGGATCGAAGAAGTAGAACCTAAAGGATCATCGTCATCATCCAGCCTGGAGATCAAGCCTCTCCCAAATTGGGAGGATATGTTCCCGCAAAGGATGGAGATGATGAGGCAAGCTAAGCGAGGAAGGAACAAGGATGAGTATCTCCCTAATCCTTATCGTTACAACATATGATCCTATTATAAACCTCCTCTTGGTCCATCACCTCTTAAACCTAAGAAGGTGCAGCAAGATGAGATTCATGATAAGATCTATGAGTTAGAAAAGGCTCGAAGGCATGCGTTGAAACAATTGGAGAAGGGATTGACTCCTCTGGATGATGAGCAAAGATCTTGAGAAAAAGGTCGATGGCATTGATGGTAGAGTTGGTTTCTTGATTAAAACTGTCTTTGAGTTGACAAATGAGAAGAAATTTCTCAAGAAGAAAATGTTGAAGCTCCAATACGACATGGTCGAGCTCAACATCTGCTTTGCAAGCATAGTTAAAGATGGCAACATAAAAGAAGAGGGCGACACTCTTTCTACCCAGGAGGAGGAATAGGTACCAACAAGGAGTTAATTGATCCCGCCTGGCTTGATTCCAAGCTTGGGGAGATCTTTAAAGACCTTGTAATCTATCTTATAAGTTTTATATTACAGTTTTGCATTAGTTCGAACTAGAAATAAAGTTTGCATCATTAGAATTCCCTTCAGGAATAGTCGATCCCTTTTATGAAATTCCGAGTTTATTATTATTATGGAGCAATATTGAGTTTGTGCTTATCTTATTGGATATATGAATGGCTTGAGTATAATTTTACTTGCACTTGATAATAGCAATAGAAGTCTTCCACACCCTTGGTATTAATGGAACGTATAAAGATAATTTGGTCAATATATTGTAAGTCTTGGGTTTGATTTACAAAGAAAAAACTATCTATGCAGTTAAATTGAAAAATAAACCTAGAACAAAGGAAAATGAAAGTGCTATCAAAATAGAGTGAGAACAAGTCGAGGTAGAATCTTGAAGTCATAAGAATGCTTCATATTCAATTGGAATTCGATAAATGAGATCGTTAAACTTTGAATTCCTACATTAAGTGGAATGTATGGCTAGCTCCTTTGCACATCACTTAAACAAAAGTGTGAGCATATATACAAAAGGGAAGGAAAGAAAGAAGAAAAAGAGCGAGCGTGTAAAGACAAAATAGGCATATACCACTATATTGTAGTATGACAAAGAAACACTTTTGAGATTTTGAATCCCAAGTGAATACGTTGATCCTAACACACTTGGGACTATCTCGCTAACTCATTCAGTTGAACCAGATACTTTTACATTATGTTGAGATTCATCTTTTATGACCTATTGATCACTAAGGTGTGGAAGCCTGCTAATACTATTCAGATGGTTCGAGTAAGGTACTATTCATGAACTTATTCATGTGTATAATATATGATAAACACATGCTGCAACTGCCTCATTTATTTTATCGACTCAACTCCATGAATTTGAGGATCACATCCAATAAGCTAAACTTGATCGAGACGAGCAAAATTCTAAGCTTGGGGAAGTTGATGAGTGCATATTTGCATCATGTTATACATTATTATTTTGCATGCTAGATGTAGGATCTTGGTATTTTATGGCGCTCGCGCGCATATTTTATGTCTGTTTTCACCAGGATCAGGACATATGATGGATCCAATAGATACAATTCTTGGAGCAGTTGTACTAAGGAGAAAAGGAGTCAGAAACAACGTAAACCGCTTATCTGGAAAATATTAATAATACAAGAAGAAAACCCGAAGCGAACAAAGGAGATAGAGGGTTCAATGACCAACTATACGACCGGAATAAATTTCCTGGCGTATAGTTGGCGTCGCCTCCACCTCCTCAAATAGTTTCACCCTGTGCAACTGGATTGGGGAGACGACATACAGAACAACCAGAAATCGCCGAAACCTCACCTCCGGAAGGCATCTGGAGGGGGAACTCATCCACCGGGGATCCATCTTCGCCCTGCCTAGATCCGGGAGGCTAAGGCATCGATCTTCATCATCCACCGCTGCATCACCACCATCTCCATCCATCCCATCTACATCTTGTCTAGATCTTGTTGTAATTCCCGTACTCGTTGTGGATTTATACAAGTACTATTCATCTATGATTGTTTCCATTATCATGATGTTGATTGCCTCCATGTCTGAGTAGATCTTTAGTTCTCGGGGAGATGGAGAAACCCTAGCATATGATTGAGATGAGATAGAGATTATTATGTTATACATCATTATGTGTTTGTGTTAATTGTCTTCATCTTGATGTTGGGAGTTATGCACCTCCTTAATATTTGCCTCCTATGGGGACTCGATGAAGGGGATTACTTGTTAGTAGACGGAGGGATGATAACACTTATTGTGACTATAAAGTTGTTGTCATTCCTTACGTGCTAACTTGGGGAATCAAGGAGAACTCATTAAGCCATGTCTATGCCATGGGAGAAATCCCTTAATAGCGGGATAATACGATTGGTGTCGTTTATTTATCAGCTGTGGTTATGAAGGATGATGTGAGCAGTGGTTGCTGCCTATTTGTCCATATATGGAGCTCCTCTCGCATACATACACATTATGAGAATATTCATTATAATAATCTTGATTGCTTAGTCTAAATTGCTAGAGGTGTATCCACCACTCCCCGAGAACGCCTTTTTCCCTATTGTAGTTCCAAAGTTCTATTACACACGTGATTCTTACTTTCTGCGTTAAGTTTTGCTTTACTTTAAATTACCTTGTTCAACCAAAAACCCAAAAACAACTCTACTTTTCTTGCATCTTAAAGTTATTTCTTAAGTACTTCATTTAGTTGTAGTTAAAAGCATTTTAGTCTTTCGCCTACTGCTCCCTATGGGATTGATATCTTTGTTTCAAAACTAGCTACAAATGATCTGTGCACTTATTTGGGAAATATTAATAATGCCATAAGAAAACCCGAAGCGAACAAAGGAGATAGAGGTTTCAACAACCAACTATACGATCGGAATAAATTTTCCGGCCATATAGTTCTGGTCGTATAGTTGGTGCCTCCTCCGCCTCCTCAAATAGTTTCACCCCGTGCAACTGGATCAGGGAGACGACATACAAAACACCTAGAAATCGCTGAAACCTCACCTCCGGAAGGCATCTGGAGGGGGAACTCGTCCATCGGGGATCCATCTTCCCCCTGCGCAGATCCGGGAGGCTAAGGCATCGATTTTCATCATCCACCGCTACATCACCACCATCTCCATCCATCCCATCTACATCTTGTCTAGATCTTGTTTTAATTTCTGTACTCGTTGTGGATTTATACAAATACTATTTATCTATGATAGATTCCATTGCTATTGCCATGATGTTGATTGCCTCCATGTCTGAGTAGATCATTAGTTCTTGGGGAGATAGCGAAACCCTAGTATGAGATTGAAATAAGATAAAGTCTATTATGATATTCATCGCTGTGACCATGTGTTAGATTGTCTTGATCTTGACATTGAGAGAAGTCGACTTCTCAATATTTGCCTCTCATGGGGACTCGATGGAGGGAACTACTTGTTGGTAGACGGAGGTGTGCTAGCACTTACAGTGACTATAAAGCTATTGGCACTCCTTACGTATCAACTTGAGAAACCGAGGAAACACACGGAACACTATCCATGCCATGGGATACGTCCTACGGGATTACGTCCCTTAATAGCACAGTAATTCGATTAATGTCGATTGCTGACTGATGTGGTTATGAGGATGATGTGAGCAGCGGTTGCTGCCTATTTGTCCAAATACGGAGTTCCTCCCACACATACATAGTTGAGAATGTTCATGATAATAATCTTTATCTTAGCTCCTTATAATGCTAGTGGTGTATCCGCTACTCCCTGAGAACGCTTTTCCCCTATTGCAGTTCCAATCTCTCTTACATACGCGATATTTACTTTCTGTGTTCAGTTGTTTTACTTTACTTTGTTTTACTGTTGCTCTTATACCTGAAACCCAAAACACCTTTTTACACAATACTCGCATTTTATCTTTTCACTTAGAAATTATTTAGCATTTCTATTATAATATTTATGCAAAGAGTTATTAGACTTTAGACTCCTTCTCCCTGTGGAATCGATATCTTTATTTCGAAACTAGCTACAAACGCTCTGCGCACTTGCAGTCATCAAGCTATTTTCTGGCGCCGTTGCCGGGGAGTTAAGCACTGTAGGTCTTTTAGTTTTTGCTTATTTATTTTTGTCTTGCTAAGTTTTGTTTTGATTTACATGTTTCCACGAACATGATGGAGTTTGAGCATATGACTAGTGCTAACTCACTCAACCACTTTGGGAAGCCCTATGATATTTATAAAAGAGACAACTCTAATGAGAAGACAAGGGGTTTGAAATAAATCCTCTACTACTCAGTATTTTACACAAGAAGCAATTTACTGGAGATGAAGAAGATCCTAACCCATATGAGCATATTGCATGTTTCAAAGATATATATGGCACTTTTCAATTGACGGGATATACTGTTGATGAGGTAAGGGTTAAAAACATTAGTCAGACTTTGACTAGTACAGCTCTCTCATGGTATAGATCTCTACCCCCTGAAGCCACTACTACTTGGGATAATCTAGCCTGTGAATTTCTAGCAAAATATTATCCATTATCAAAATCTTTTGGAATTAGGCGTCTCATAATGACTTGGAGGAATCGCTCTAATGAAGGACTAGTAAGAGCTTATATCAGATTTAAAGATTTACTACGTCTATGTCCTCATCATGATTTACCTGAATGGTATTTATTGCATATCTTTTGTGGCGGTTTAATTGAACCTAATAAAATTGAACTAGACTCTTTCGCGGAAGGAGCCTTTATGAATCTTCCTATAACAAAAGCTTAGGCTTTACTTAATAGAATTCGTGATCATAGAGTTTCATGGAATTTTGGTCTAGGAAGTGAAGGAGGCGTAGAAATAGAACATGATTGTATATAATAAAAAGAGCCATGTTAAAGAATTATCTAAAGAACTTTATTTGGATCCAGATCTTGTGTTGCAAGTTGTTAAAGCTTTTACACAACATATCAAAGCTCTGAAAAGAGGGTGCGGTCAAGTATGATCCACCACCCAAACCTGAAAAGAAAAGAGAAGATAAAGCAACACTGGCCTCCCTAGAACCAATACATGAGATGCCTTTCCCTAACACTGCACAAAAGCATATTCTTGAATATGAACAGGTCAAAGCAGTACATGAGAAGAAGGAAGAAGAAAGTATGCTAGAAATCGTGGAACATCTGGAAGAAACCAAAGATGAAGAGGTAACCAAGGAAGCAATTATGGCTATGTACGCACATTGTAACATAGTTGAACTTGATGAAGAGACTTCTGTATTGATTAAAGGTAAAACAGAGGTAAAAGATGTGGGTAAGCCTATTCTTCCCTACATATTTAAAGAAACCTCGCACTATGGTTTATGTGATCTTGGCACCGAAGTTAATGTTATATATTATGATTTCTATTTAGAAATAAAAGAAGAGATAGAACCGGCTACAATTGAAAATACTGATATGGCAATTATGCTAGCCAATAAAAATCTTAGAATTCCAATGGGAGTAGTTGAAGATGCAACTATCACAATTGGCAACAAAAATTTCCTATCGATTTTGTAGTTGTTGATATGCCAGCTGACACTCTTTGCCCAATTATATTTGGAAGAAACTTTTTGAGTGATATAGGTGCCTATATTAATTTCAAGAAGGAGATTGTGTCTCTTAAGCTTGGGGGAGCGGAAAATGAATTCCACTTTTCCAAATTTAAAGACAGGCCTCCACAAATACAAGAAGAAGAGGAAGAGAAAACTATTGAGGAAATGGCGGCTCTTTTCTTTAGTAATCAAGAAGAAGAAATAAATGAAGACTCAAATTATGAAGAAATAGTTATGAAGGACACATCCCTAGAAGAACTAGAAGATGAATTTGATTCACTTCCCATTATGGGACATCCAACTGATGAGGTTTTTGAAGAGCTAGAAAAGAGAGAGGATGAGGAATTACCACCACCAAAGTTGAAAACTCTACCAGATAATCTTACATATAGGTTTTTAGATGATACAAATAAATTTCCTATTATTATTAGTGCTAAACTTTCAGGAGAAGAAGAAGAACTCATGAAGATACTTAAGGACCATCGCAAAGCCTTTGGGTACTCAATGGATGATTTGAAGGGCATTAGTCCTATGATAACCGTCCATGGATATTCATGGAAGAAGGTGCTAAACCAGTCGCGGAATTTAATATAAGATTGAAGCATGAAATGAAGAAAGTGGTAAGAAAAGAAATTGTACACCTACTGGACGCAGGTATAATCTATCCTGTTAAAGAAGGTGAATGGGTAAGTCATGTTCATTATGTCCCTAAGAAGGGTGGTTTTACTGTTGTTCCTAATGAAAACAATGAATTGATTCCTACTAGAACTATTGTTGGGCATAGGATGTGCATAGATTTTAGGAAATTAAACAAAGAAACTAGAAAATATCACTATCGTTTACTGTTCATAGATCAAACTTTAGAAAGGTTAGCAAACCACACTCATTTTTTGCTACTTGGACGGATACTCTAGTTTTTCTCAAATAGTTGTTCATCCGGATGACCAACTTAAAACAACTTTTATTAGTCCTTATGGTTTACATGCTTACCGATGTATGACTTTTGGTTTATGTAATGCTCCAGCTACTTTTCAAAGATGCATGACTGCTATTTTCGCGGATTTTATAGAACTTATAATGGAAGTATTTATGGAACTTCGTTTACTAGTTGCTTAGATAATCTCAAAAGAGTTTTGCAATGTTGTGAAGAAACCAATCTTGTTCTAAACTAGGAGAAGTGCCATTTTATGGTCAAAGAAGGTATAGTTCTTCCATACAAGGTATCAGGTAAGGGAATAGAAGTGGATAGAGATAAGGTTGAGGCAATAAAGAGAATGCCACAACCTAGGGATATTAAAGGTATAAGAAGTTTCCTTGGTCATGTGGGATTTTATAGAAGGTTCATTAGAAATTTCTCTGGAATATCTAAACCTTTGACTAACCTCCTGCCAAAGGGAGTAAGATTTAATTTTGATGATAAATGTCTTGAAGCCTTTGATAAACTCAAAAATGCTTTATCCCATGCTCCTATCATTAAACCACCTATCTGGGATACAACCTTTGACTTAATATGTGAAGCTAGTGATGATGTTGTAGGAGTAACTCTGGGACAACATATTGGTCGTAGATTTAATATTATACATCATGCTAGTAGAACTCTAAATGGTGCTCAAAAGAATTACCCTAAGGAAAGACCATAAACCAAGACTGATCCGTTGGATTCTTTCACTTCAAGAATTTGAGTTGCAGATTATGTAGAGGCAAGAAATAAAAATGTTGGATGCAGTGTCCATGTTTGCCCAACAAGACACTAATCTTATTGAGAGGAACTTTAGTCCTGGTGATTTTTTTTACAAGAATTATTCAATGAACTAAGGTCAATTCCTCCAAAAGAGAAGAAGTCTTTGGTGTTGGAGGAGTTTTTCATCCCGGAATAAGCAAATGGTAAGCGCAAGGTAAGTGTTCTTACCCAAATAAGTGATTTGTTTTCACAAATTTTACTTCTGAATTTTTTTCCTTTGAACTCCTTATGTTTTTATGAAGTTTTTTAGGGTTTTTACCAACTATATGGGCGGAACTATACGACTGGAGAGGAAGCTCCCGCCGTATAGTTGGTCGTTAAACTCTTTGTATCAATTTCGTGAAATTGTTTTCGATATATGAGCCTATACGGTCGCAACTATACGACTGGAGCCAAAATTCCGGCCGTATAGTTGGTCGTTAGATTCTCAGACACTTTTGATTTTTGATGTCTGTATTTATATGGTCGCAACAATACGTCCGAAGCCAAAACTCCGGCCGTATAGTTGGTCGTTAAACTCTCACACACTTTTCGCTTGTCTTTTCGTTTATTCATCTAAAAAACATTATTGTCGGTTCTGAGTCGTTATTTAATCGATCCGGGCTCGAGATATTTGGAAATATCTGCCCAGAACCAACTATACGGCCAGAGCTATATGGGCTGTGCCCATATATTTGGTCGTTACGCGGCAGGACACTTCCAAATCCGCGATTTCTTTCCCTGTTTTGTTAAGATTCTTTTCTTGGGCGACAATTTGATGTTTCTCGCAAGTTTTACCGACCTCTGACCCCCCTTATATACTGCCATTGTCTCTCTCTCTCTAATCATAATCACCAGGAACCAATCTAGCAATCCGCTATCACATCCCAGGTCGTGGGAAACCCATGGGGCTCATTGCTCCTTCCAGGGACCGCTCTAGCAGCCCGTCCATGGAGGACGATGACGAGGAGGTGGAGAGGTTTAGCCTGAGGTACAAGGAGTACGTCGAGCCAAGCTACTACAACAATGATTCCGATGATGATGTGGTTGATGTCTTCATCCACCGTGATATCTACGATCCCCCAGAGATCAATTGGGCGGCAATGAAGAAAGCTCAACGATACGTTGCTAACGTATCCATAATTTTTTATGTTCCATGCTTGGTTTTATCTACTTTCTTATGTTTTGTCCATACTTTGGAGTACTTTTCATATGATTTCTTGGACTAACCTATTAACAAGAGCCACAGTGCCAGTTGCCTGTTTTCTGCTGTTTTTGGTTCCAGAAAGTCAGAAAATGAATATTCTCGGAATTGGACCGGACAAAAGCCAAAGTCGTTATTTTTCCGAAAGATTCACGGAGCCAGAAGGAGAGACGAAGGGGGGCCACAGGGTGGCCAAACCACCCCTAGGCGCAGGTCCCCCAGGCCACGCCAGGGCATGGTGTGGGCCCCCTGGCTGCCCACCGACCTTGCCCCTTCGCCTATAAAATTCTCCCGATGCAAAAACCCTAAATCGACAAGCCTCCAGCCATGAAAAGTTCCGCAGCGCCACTGCCACCGAAGGGGAGATTCGGGGGATAGAAAGTCTCTGTTCCGGCACCCTGTCGGGACGGGGAAGTGCCCCCGGAGCCATCTCCATCGATCTCCACCACCATCTCCATCACCATTGCTGATTCCCATGATGAGGAGGGAGTAGTTCTCTCTCGAGGCTAAGGGTTCTACCGATAGCTATGTGTTCATCTCTCTCTATGCATGATCTTATTGAGATCATGACCTTGTAATCTATAGATCTACCTTGCTACTCAAGTGCTTTAATAGATCTCTGCTCTCCCCATTTGTGTGAAGTTGACAGTGTGCACACCATGGTGGCACTTAGGCTAGAGATTTCAAATATTTGTTATGAGTTATATTTGGAGTTGGATGTCTTTATGAAATTGTGGTGCTTGTTGGATCCATCTAGTACTCAAGGTGACAGTGTAGGGTTATCTAGATGGGTAAAGCGAACTTTGAGGAGTGTTGTTATAGCCCTACCATGGATTAGAGTGTCCAACCGGAGAGTAGTTTAGCGTAGTATCATAAAGAAGAATATATTTGTATGAGAGTGTTCACTAGTGAAAGTATGATCCCTAGGCCTTGTTTCTAAGCACTGAAACACCGTTTGCTATTAGATCTATTACATGTTTGCTTGCTTCTATCTTTATTTCAGTTTTACTTTAGTCTTTTACACGCCTTCAAGCTATTTTATATCACCGTTACCACTTATAATTATCTATACCACTTGTATTTCACTATCTCTTCGCCGAACTAGTGCACCTATACACCTGACAAGTGTATTGAGTGTGTTGGGGACACAAGAGACTTCTTGTATCTTGATTGCAGGGTTGCTTGAGAGGGGATACCTTTGACCACTTCCTCCCTGAGTTCGATAAACCTTGGGTGATCCACTTAAGGGAAAACTTGCTGCTGTTCTACAAACCTCTGCACTTGGAGGCCCAACAACTGTCTACAAGAATAGAAGTGCGTAGACATCACTCAACAAGAGAGAGAAGATCGCAAGCCGCATGGAAAAGGGCGTGTGGAGACGGTTAAGTTCATCACCACGGATCCAAGGCCGCACAAGCATAAGGAAATACCTAATACTGGTGCGGGTGTTAGCGAGGGAGCCAAGGTGCCAACCATGAAGCCTACCGCTGGTGCTCGTATGAAGGTGAAGCCTCAAGAAGAGTGGAGGTACGGTTTCCACTTCCCCGATCCATCAATTATGGATGAGGAAGAAGAAGCTGTTCCCAGCACCAAGGATCGCATGCGGGCACTAGCACTGGAGATATATCAGAAGCAGGAGCTACTCCATCGCTTTGAAGTCAGTCACCATCTCAATGAGATGGAGAAGAAGGAAGACCTCCTCCCATTGGTGACTAAGCTTGCAGATAGAGTAGACACTTTGCAATCTGATTTACGCAGGTGCTACAGCCGCATCACTGCTCTGGAGGATACCAACAAGAAGCTACGCATCACCGTGTTACATGCCATGGTGCCATAGTGATCTACAATAATCACGGTATCAAATAATCGCACGGGATTATTTGATCCCGCCTGGCTTGATTCCAAGCTTGGGGAGATCTTTAAGACCTTGTAATCTATCTTATAAGTTTTTATTACTATTTTTGCGTTAGTTAAAACTAGCAATAAAGTTTGCATCATTATAATTCCCTTCAGGAATAGTTGGTCCCTTTTATGAAATTTTGAGTTTATTATTATATATGGAGCAATATTGAGTTTGTGTTTGTTTTATTGGATATATGAACGTCTTGAGTATACTTTTACTTGCACTTGATGATAGCAATAGGAGTCTTCCACACCATTGGTATTAATGGAACACATAAACATTTTGGTCAATATTTTGTAAGTTTATGGTTTGGTTTACAAAGAAAAACTATCTATACAATTGAGTTGAAAAATAAACCTTGAACAAAGGAAAATGAAAGTGCTATCAAAATAGAGTGAGAACAAGTCGAGGTAGAATCTTCAAGTCATAATAATGCTTCATATACAATTGTAATTTGATAATTAAGATCGTTAAACTTTGAATTCCTACATGAAGTGGAATGTATGGCTAGCTCCTTTGCACAACAATTAAACAAAAGTGTGAGCATATATACAAAAGAGAAGAAAAGAAAGAAGAAAAAGAGCGAGTGTGCAAAGAGAAAATAGGCATATACCACTATATTCTAGTATGACAAAGAGACACTTTTGAGATTTTGAATCCCAAGTGAATACGTTGATTCTAAAACACTTGGGACTACCTCGCTAACTCATTCGGTTGAACTGGATACTTTTACATTATGTTGAGATTCATCTTTTATGAACTATTGATTACTAAGGTGTGGAAGCCTGCTAATACTATTCAGATGGTTCGAGTAAGGTACTATTCATAAACTTATTCCTATGTATCGTACATGATAAACACATGATGTAACTGCCTCATTTATTTTATCGACTCAGCTTCATGAATATGAGGATCACATCCATTAAGCTAAACTTGCTCGGGATGAGCAAGAGTCTAAGCTTGGGGAAGTTGATGAGTGCATATTTGCATCATGTTTTACACTACTATTTTGCATTGTAGATGTAGGATCTTGGTATTTTACGATGCTCGCTCGCACATTTTATGTCTGTTTTCGCCAGGATCAGGACAGATGATGGATCCGATGGATACAATTCTTGGAGCAGTTGTACTGAGGAGAAAAGGAGTCAAAAATAACATAAATTGCTTATTTGGGAAATATTAATAATATCAGAAGAAAACTCGAAACGAACAAAGGAAACAGAGGGTTCAACGACCAACTATACGACCGGAATAAATTTTCTGGCCGTATAGTTGGCACCGCCTCCGCCTCCTCAAATAGTTTCACCCCGTGTAACTGGACCAGGATACGACATATAGAACACCCAGAAATCACCAAAACCTCACCTCTGGAAGGCATCTAGAGGGGGAACTCATCCACCGGGGATCCATCTTTGCCCTGCGCAGATCCGGGAGGCTAAGACATCGATCTTCATCATCCATCGCTACATCACCACCATCTCCATCCATCCCATCTACATCTTGTCTAGATCTTGTTGTAATTTCCGTACTCGTTGTGGATTTATATAAGTACTATTCATCTATGGTAGATTCCGTTGTTATTGCCATGATGTTGATTGCCTCCATGTCTGAGTAGATCATTAGTTCTTGGGGAGATGGCGAAACCCTAGTATGAGATTAAAATAAGATAAAGTCTATTATGATATTCATCGCTATGACCATGTGTTAGATTGTCTTCATCTTGATATTGAGAGAAGTTGACCTCTAAATATTTGCCTCTCATGGGGACTTGATGGAGGGAACTACTTGTTAGTAGACGGAGGTGTTCTTGCACTTACAGTGACTATAAAGTTGTTGGCACTCCTTACGTATCAATTTGAAAAACCGAGAAAACTCATGAAACACTATCCATGCCATGGGATACGTCCTATGGGATTACGTCCCTTAATAGCGCAGTAATTTGATTGATGTCGATTGCTGACTTCTGTGGTTATGAGGATGATGTGAGCAGCGGTTGCTGCCTATTTGTCCAAATACGGAGTTCCTCCCACACATACATAGTTGAGAATGTTCATGATAATAATCGTTATCTTAGCTCCTTATAATGCTAGTGGTGTATCCGCTACTCCCTGAGAACGCTTTTTCCCTATTTCAGTTCCAATCTCTCTTACATACGCGATACTTACTTTCTGTGTTCAGTTGTTTTACTTTACTTTATTTTACTGTTGCTCTTATACCTAAAACCCCAAAATACCTTTTTACTCAATACTCCCATTTTATCTTGTCACTTAAAACTTTATTTAGCATTTCTATTATACTATTTATTTCAAGAGTTATTAGACTTCAGACTCCTTCTCCCTGTGGGATTGATATATTTATTTCAAAATTCAAACGATATGTGCACTTGCAGTCATAATTAATCCATTATGTGTAGCCATGTGCGGTGGATCTTTCAGCTTCATATGCTTTCTCCGGAAATTTAAGTGAATATATATGTATATTTACTTAATATAAGGAAGAAGTATAAAACATTTGAAAATTGTTCAAAGACTTTCAAGATGAAGTGGAAAATCATTGTAAAAAGAAAATAAAGAGTTTATGATTTGACCATAAAGGAAGATATTTGAGTTACATGTTTAGCAAAACACCTAATATTTGAGAAATTTTTCCATGGATTTGCATTTCCTGATAAACCATAGGAGTATGGTATGTTTAAGAGATCAAACCGAACCTTGTTTGACATGGTAAAATCAAATATGTCATTTATAAAACTGCCATTATGTTTTAAGGATTAAAGCTTTAGAGACTATCGCTTTTACACTGAAAAGAGCACCGTCGTATCCACTGAAATGACACCATAAAGGTTATGGTTTGGGACAAAACCCGAGTTGTCTTTTCTTAAATTTTTGTATGTTATGCATAAGTAAAATGTTTACAATCAAAGTCGGATAAGCACGTCTTTGTAGGTTATTCCAAAGTATTTGTTGGGTATTCCTCCATAACACCAAGGACAAAAGAGTTTGTCGCATGGAACATGAAGTTTCTTGAGAAGGAATTTTTCGCGAAAAGTTAAGTGGGAGGACAATAGAACTTTGATAAGATTATTGAACCTTAGCTATATGTGCTAAATAGCGCAGCTCCAGAAAGTGTCCCAGTGGCGGCCACAATGCTCATGGCTCCCGTGATTACAAAGGTTGTGATCTTGGAGATTAGACTTCCTATTTGAACAGTATGCGTCGGGTAACAATCAAATAGTGAGATTTGATAAACAAGTTGTTATTATTTTTACAATGATGAACCGACTACATGCAAAGAAGCGATGATGGGCCCTGACTCCATCAAGTGACTATAAGTCATAAAATCCGTGATAGTTTTCATACATGAGAAATCAGGTTTTAAAACTTGGAAGACCCTCCGGAAAGGCATGAAGCCTATCGGTCGTGTTTGGATCTATAAAGAAATAGACATGGATGTTTGATATCTATGAAATAGTCGACATGTTGGAAAGAAGTTTACGACAATGTTCAAGGAGTTGACTATGACAAGATTTGATCTTTCATAGCGATATTTAGTCTTGACGAATTAATGTAGCAACCACTACATATAATTTGATATATGGTAGTTAAACAAACAAAATAAAGTTCTTCTAATAGAATGGTTACCTAGGACGTTTACATGACATAACCAAAGGGTTTTGTTAATTCAAAGGATGCTAAAAGGGCATGCAAACTTCAATGGTTGAAGTAAGCATAAGGGAGTTGGAATCTTCACCATGATGAAATTGTTAAAAGGTTTAATTTCATCGGAGATGGTGAATATGCTTGTATTTGCAAGAAATTAAGTGGGAGCTGAGATATATTTCTAATACATTATGTAGAGGATATATTGTTAATTGGAATGATGTATCTTTTATTAACACGGGTTAAGAATTTCATTAAAATTGGATTTCGACGAAAGACTTGGGCAAAACCGGAATATTTGGCAATGTCTATATGGATAGATTGAGGTGCTATATGGTTGTGCTAGACGTACATATATGAGATATTGAAAGGGTTCAATATGGAAACGACAAGAAAGGTTCTTCCCCATGGAAAGGATTGAATCAAGATTCAAGTGTATTGACACTTGGTGAGTGAAATCACATGAATATTTTGATGAATAATACCATGATTTGTACATATCCAGATATGTCATATGCTCTAAATGTTGTGAGCATATACCAGAATGATTCATAATATGATTATTGGACAATAGTAAAGATATTCTTATAAGCTTTGGAAGAACTAAGAATATATCATGTATAAGTGTCAAATAGTTAAAAGTAGTTCATTGTAAAGTGTTACATTGATACTAGTTTGTCACAAGATACAAATTAAATTTATCTCAATTTAAACTATGGGTGGCACAATATAATGGAAATGAGGTTCCATGATGGATTTGGATGAGTTCCAAAGTTGATACATTGTGACAGATACTACAACAAAAGTCTAAGTATATGACTGCTATAGTAGCAACAAAGGAGGGAATTTGGTTAAGTAGTTTGTTATCAAACTAGGCGTGGTTCACAGTGGGCTAGTACTATGAAGATATATTGTGCGACAATTATATCAACATATTTTAACCCAAAGGAACTAAAGGTCTCACCAAAGGACTAAATTTATACAATGCCATCTCATTAGAGAATGAGTGATGCGTAGAGATGCAAAGACATGCAAATACACGCGGACCTGAAAATGTCAGATCCGGAGATTATGTTAACCACTAGCAAACACGTATATACAACACCAGAAAGCCATAGGTGTTGAATGCGTAAGTGTACAGACTAGATTATTGACTCTAGTGCAAGTGGGAGACTGAAGGGAATATGCCCGAGAGGCAATAATGAAGTGGTTATTATCTTATTCCTTGTTTACAAAAATGTTTATTTTGCATGCTATAATTGTATTAATTGGAAATGTTAATACATGTGTGTTTAATAAACAAATAAAGGGTTCCTAGTTATGCCTCTCTTATAAACTAGCTCGTTGATTAACAAGATGATCAAGGTTTCCTGATCATGGATATTGGATGTTGTTAATAATGAGGTCACAACGTTGGTTGAATAGTGTGATGAACATTCATCCAAAGTATAGCAATACGATCAAACTCATTATGTTTAAATTGCTATAACAGCATACGAAGTAATTCTAGTCCTTAGATCATGAGATCATGTCAATCACTAACACTAGAAGAGTAACTTGATAACACCAAACATCACACCGTAATAGGGTGACAATAAAGGGGGTTTTAGATACTCCGAAAGTGTTATGTAGAGGCTCATGGATCAAGAGTGGAATTTTTCCATCCCGATGACTGATAGATATACTCTAGGCCCTCTCGATGATATCACATTGAGATAGCTTGCAAGCAAGTGATGTGATCACTAGAATGTTATATCACAGGAACAAGAAAAGAGTGCATGTCGATAACGAGATCAAACTAGGTATAGAGATACCGATGATCGAAACTCGAACATGTAATATATCGCGAGACAAAGGGATTTAGTTACGATGTTACAATTTTCACACGATCACTAGAGTCATCGTTGAATGTGTGGGAGTCAATACAGATCTCTAGGTCCCGCTGCTGATTATTGATCGGGAGAAGGGTCTCGATCATGTCTGCATTATTCACGAACCATAGGGTGAAACACTTAAGTTATACCGACACCATTTGGAGCAAATAAGATACCAGAGAAAGATTATGAAAGTGCTAGAATTGTTTCGTTGGACACCGGAATTGTTTCGGGTGAAATTGCTAAAATTGGTTCTGCATGTGATTTCAAAATGTTGCAACGGGTTTTATGTGAATGCTTGTTAATTAAAGTAATTAATAAAATTCTGAATAAAATAAATAAAAGTGTTTTATTTAAAGAGAAAAATGCATTTCATTTAGTGGACATTAAATGCAAGTGAGTGGAGTTGAAATTTATGTGAGTGGGCTTAGTGGAAGCTCCACCCACATGAATGAGGGAGAGGTGGGGGCACCCACCATGGCCGGCCAGCCATGGCCATGGGGCTGCGCCCCATCCCCTATAAAAGGAGCCCCATGGCTCCTCTCCTCTTGCACCACCTCCTCGCGAAGGTTCTCTTCCTCCTCTAGCAATTCCCCATGGTCTCGGATTAGCGAGATACATATTCCCGGTAGCTTTTTCTAGAAGGATTTGCTACTTCCGCTGCTTTGCTGGAGCGAGGACTCGGAGGTTATCGGGGTACCAAACGTGTGTGCAATCACGAATGCACCACTGCTTTGCAGTGCTGGACTTGCTGGTGCTGGACCTGTTGGACTTGCTAGTGATGGACCTGCTGGACTCGCTGGACTTCATCACGATCTTGAGATCGGCAAGTGTATTGTAACTACCTCGGTGAATTACGCTCCTAGTACAAGCCTGGATGATTAGAAATGGTTGAAATAGTACGGTGGGGCCCAAATGCCACTCACAGGTAGACCTTTCGGCCGTCCCAACCATTTCCAAACATCGGGACAAGAACGGGCGGCGTAATCGGTAGGCGAAGGGATCAACTACATACACAAATGAGTATGTATGCAAGCCACCATACAATAGTACATCAGAGCCATTCCATCTAAAAAGAAAGGAAGTATAGCAACGCCATACGGCAAGATCCAAATACCCTAGGTAGATATAATAGTGTAGGATATCTCCTCATACATCAATCAACAGAGTATCAAGCGGAAGCGGAAGACAAAATCCGAGTACGGATAAGAAGCAAATCGGCATAAGATGCCCCATAAATAAGCACATCCCGCCCACAGATCTCACGGATCCCCGTTCCCGGAATCTCTACACCGAATGATCGTTGCCCACATCGTCCGTCTCTTCCACCCAGTATCCATCTTGCGAGGGTACCTGTTCATATGAACCAATAATTTATCGTGTGAGACCCTAGGGGTACTCAGCAAGTCTTTATGCCTCTAAAGGGGACACAACCTGGGGTGACGCAATTGTAGCAAAAGATAAACCCTAACAATTCTATAGATACTCGCTAACCATCCGCCTAACCAGAGATAGACGGATGTCCGTGAATTAATAACAACAGTTATAACAGTTAAAACGGTAATATCCACAGATCCATCCTCCTCCTCGCTTACCGACGAGGAAGCGGACGAACAACCCCCCCATCCGTTGGCAGTTTTATTATCCATTCCGTGAGTGTTGCACTATTTACTAGTCAGATACCTAGTCTAGTCAAATTAAAAGCGATACTTTAGTTATGCTTGTCTATGATCAAGAAACTGTGCTCCAAGTCATCCATAACCGCGGACACGGCTTTCAGAAAGTTTTACCCTGCAGGGGTGCACAAATAGCAACACACACTCGATATGCCTCGGAAAAACCAAATCAAAACCCAACGAGGCAGTCACGACAAAGCGATCACAGGATTCAGAAATATTTCAGGGGGCCACCCCATTGAGCTACCCGCAACGAAGTTAGCTGACTCCAAGACGGACTCAAGGTTTGCGTCAATGGCTGTGAACGAATGGGAACCCGAAAATGTGACTGGGCTTGTCGACACCACGAAAACACTCCGCTTTCCTAAACAGTACAGTGTGCAGTACCTCGCACAATTTAAATAAAGCAGTAAAGCATGGCATAAGTATAGGATAGTAAATAAAACCTCAAACTAGTTTGTGGCCCCAAGAAATAAGAATGAATCAAGCTCTGGCTCAGGGGGGTCCATAAGGCCTCCCGGATGTGGATAGCGCGAATAATCTTGGAACAGGAATCAAGTACTCGGGGTCTTACGGGACACAAGTGAGCCTGAAAAACCAAATAGCGAATATGGCTCACCGATGCCACTTTCATTAGTTATCCCATTACTACTCAGGTTAAGTTGTATAGGTACCTCGTTATCCATCAGACACTCACATACCCTACACATGCTGTTCTACGACTCGCATGGCTCAAACAACTCCTGTAGTAAGGGCTCATGGGATGGAGGAACAAGCTTCGGTGGGGTTTAAAAGTAAAGGCTATGCGATACTTGGGATTCAATTTAATGCATTCGCGACTCAATGATGCAAGAATAAGATAGAGGCAATAGGTACTATATGTATGCAAGCATGTGGTAGTGCTTGCCTGGCAGCTCAGTTGAAGCAAGAGATGGATCTGGGTAGTGCTCCTAGTTGTCTTGATATATCCCCTGCTCAGCGTCTATCCGAGGAAGAACCAAACAAACAAGGGCCAATATAAATAAAGTGCACAAGCATATGAATAAATGCGACAAGCAAACAATCATGCCATGATGAATGATGCACAATTTGCATGGCAATAAAGTAGCATGGCATGGGTGAGGTGTGGAATACAATAATAAAGCATTTTATTTAGTTTTGGCCCCATTTTATTCTCATATTAGTTGCTGTATATTTTATATTTATATGATGCATGCTTCAAAACAAGACATGGAATGCATAAACAGAAAGGTCTCGTCGAGCTAATCATTTTAGACATATTATTTGTTAAATTTGGAGTTATAAAACAAAAGTTATTAATTATTTAAGACGAAAGGGCAATTTTATTGTAATTTAACTAAACTTGGAATTTTAAATGTTCAAAATAGATTTTGAATGGCATATTTGAAATCCTCATATTTTTCTGCATTCAAAACATATATTATTTGTATTATTTGGATTAATATTTGAAAAGCTATTTAAAACAGAATTAAATTTGAATTTGAAATAATTAGAAAAAAGATTTGAATTTAAATCAGATTTGCAGAAATACTTTTCTCACACAGACAGTTCTAGCCGCAGTCAGTGACAGGTGGGGTCGAACGCTGACTGGGCAACTCAGCGCGCGGCAATTCTATATACACCGCGGGTTCACCTAGCCGTAGTGACTGACAGGCGGGGCCAGGCGAGCGCAGGGCCACACGCGGGTGATGCCAACGTGTGCCGGACACGTGGGCGATCCCGGCGCGCTGGGAGGGGCTGGTCTGAGATGGGCTGGATCTTTCAGGGGTTCTCGCGCAAAATCGCAACGAGGCTGACAGGTGGGGTTCGGGGAGCGCGGGTTTAGGCGGGAAAAAGGGCAGGGGCTTCTGCGCAAAACGGCCAGCGGCCTGCTGCTGTCGCTGACGGACGCGACACTGGCGGCGGCGGTTCTGGCCAACTTCCGGTGACGATGGCGACGCCTCCTCTGGACGAAACGGGTCGCTCTAAAAACGAAAGACGAAGAGGGACACAAGGGCTACAATTTTCGTTAAGCAAGCGACTACGGGGGTGGGCTGTAGCGCGCGGGGCAGGGCGGAAAACAGAGGCCAAACGAACGCTGCAGCTGCTGCTGACGCGCACGCTGGCGGTGACTGCGGCGACGCGCGCGCACGCAGGGTGCTCGACGGAGGCCGGCGGAGCTATGGTGCACGAGAGGGGATAGGACCTTGTCTGGGGGGTAGAGGGGCTCACCAGGAGCTCGTCGGTGCAGACGTACGTGCTCGGGGTGGACCAGATCGTCGAGGAGGCAGCAGGCCGGAGTACTCCTGGTGCACGCGGACGCGGCGGCGGCGAGGCTTCTCCGGCGAGCTTCTGGCGCTACCCCGCGGCCTAGGCGTCGAAGAGGAAGCAGGGGTAGGCCCTAGTGCTACTGGATCGTCTTGGCGTGCTCGGGATCGTCGGCTAGCAAAGGTAGACCGGAGCTAGGGTTTGGAAGCACCATGGCCATGGCTAGGAGGTTGTGGGGAGGAAGGAGAGGATCTGGGGCTTCCTGGATCTCGATCTGGATGGGGAGGAGGCACGTGGGGGCTGGTGTTACAGATAAGAGGGGAGGGAGAGGATCACATGGGGGTGATGGCTTTGAAAAAGGTGAGGGGGAGGGGGTCTCGGGCTAGGTCTCTCCCTCCTTTGTCTTGTAGCCAAAGAAAGGGGGAGGGCAGAGAGGCTGCTAGGTGGGGCCAGGTGGGGCCAGCAAAGAAGAGAGAAGAGAGAGGCCGAGGGAGAGGGGGTATAGATAGCATGGGCTCGGTCTAGGGTTAGAGAGGACTCGGGTTAGGGTTTGGAGGGATAGGGTAGATCATGGGTTAGGTTTAGGGTTTAGCTAGGTTGGGGTAGAGAGGGTATGGTGATGATGGGGTAAGGTTAGATGGGTAGGTGATGGGGAGGATCTAGGATAGATGATTAGGGAGAGGGGTGATGGATTAGGGCTTAAGGAGCTTGCATGCTCCACACTTGAACAAGCAAGAAAGGTGGTAAAAGAGAAAAAGAGGGATGTGGTAAGGTGGTTTAAGCATGATCAAATAAGATCAAGCCAAAAGAAAAGATAGAGGTAGAGATAATCCACTCCAAGAACAAATAAAATCCAAATAACAAGCAAAAGGTGGTGCTTGCGTGGGCCATGCAAAATATTTAATGCCATGTTGATACTTGTGAAGACAATATTATTTCATGGCATTATTATCATGCATCCCAAATTATGGAGTAAGGCCCAAGCAAGGAATTTAGAAAGAATTCCAAGTGGAGTATGTGGAGATGATCACATTGGATTATATTTGGGACTTGCTAGGGTGTATATGCCACTAGGTATTTAATAAGCCCACAAAAATATCCCAACATGATGATAACCCAGAACAACACATAAGGAAGCTAGGAAAAGGTTCCACTCACAGGGCATGCGAAGGTGGCCATGTGGCTCTCATGTTTCAATATTGTGGAAACAACATGATGCTAAGATGAGAGCAAGTGGAATAGAATTGGATCCATCCCAACCCACATGAGCTAGAGGTAAAACCAATAAGTGCCAAGCTCATATTTAGTTGGATGGTGGAATTATAAGGTGGTGAAAGAAAGGGTGGTGGAGTTAACAAAAGATATGCCCCCAACTCAACTTGGGCATTTGAACAATATATCAAGAAGCAAATACAATATCAAGAGGCAAATACAATTAATAATGCATATGAGATAAGAACCAAACAAGAAGGGGTTTGATATGATGCTCAAATGCAAGGAGGCATGATGACATGAGCATGATATAATGATGATGCAACAATTATATATATGAAGTAGCCACTATATAGACTAGGCCAGTAGCATTGCAATTGTTAGACAATTGGGATGCTACATGTATGAAGGGTTCACAGCATAGAAAACAAAAAAATTCCTACGATGAGAACTATACGCCAAGATCTATCTACTAGATACAAGCAACGGGTGGATATACATCCATGGAGAACTTACCCTCAAAGACAACAAAGTTTTGTTAACGAGTAGGAACTCATGGATGATGTAGTCGTACGCTTGCCGATCTTAAGATCGTGTGGAAGTCCTAGCGCCGCAAACCAGCAGCTCATCCGCACTCGCACACACGTTCAAGCCACCGAACAACCTCCGCCTCCTTGCTCCAGCGATGCAGCGGAAGCAGCAACTCCTTCCACACGAAATGCCACCGGGAACATGTATCTCTCTAATCCGAGACCATGGGGGAATAATTCTAGAGGGGGAGAGAGATCCTTCACGAGGAGGTGTGAGGAAGAAGGGTGGCCTTTTATAGGAGGAGGAGGGCACCCCTCCCCATGGCCGGCGCCCCATGGGGGGTGACCCCTCACCTCCCCCATTCATGTGGCGGTAACCCCCTCCACATAAAAGTGTCCCTTAATATTCCTCTTTAAAGTCTTTACTTTAAATACATTAAATTTCTCCAAATTTAATGCTCTCTCATTTAATAAAACTCTTTTATTAAATTTATTCAGAATTTTGTTAATTACTTTAATTAATAAACATTCACATAAAACCCCCTGCAACATTTCAATATTACATGCAGAACCAATTTCACCCAAAACAGTTCTGGTGTCTATTGAAATAATTCCAGCTCTTTGTAATTCATTCGTCTGAAACACATTTGCTCCAAATGGTGTTGGTGTCCCTTAAGTGTGTCACCCTATGGTTCGTGAATAATGCAGACATGATTGAGACCCCTCTCAGATCAATAATCAAAAACGCGACCTGGAGATCCATACTGACTCCTACACATTCTACGATGACTTCTGTGATCGTGAGAACCTTTAACGCTGGTAACTAAATCCCTTTGTCTCGCGATATATTACATGTCCGAGATTCGATCATCGGTATCTCCATACCTAGTTTGATCTCGTTACCGACATGTACTCTTTTCTCGTTCCCGTGATATAACATTCTAGTGATTTCATCACTTGCTTGCAAGCTAACCAATGTGATTTCACCGAGAGGGCCCAGAGAATATCTATCCGTCATCGGGATGGACAAATCCCACTCTTGATCCATGACCTTCTACATAACACTTTTGTAGCACTGAACCCACCTTATAATCACCCTTTCACGGTGTGACGTTTGATGTTATCAAGATACTCTTCTAGTGTTAGTGATTAACATGATCTCATGGTCTAAGGACTAGGATTACTTTGTTAGATGTTATAGCAATATAAACACAATGACTTTGATCGTAATGCTATACTTCGGATGAATGTTCATCACATCATTCCACTAATATTGTGACCTCGTTATTAACAACATCCAATGTCCATGATTAGGAAACCTTGATAATCTTGTTAATCAACGAGCTAGTTTATAAGAGAGGCATAACAAGGAACTTTCCTTTTGTTTATTAAACACACATGTATTAACATTTCCAAATTAATATAATTATAGCATGTAAAATAAACATCTATCATATACTTGCAATATGTATAATAACAACTTTATTATTGCCTCTCAGGGCATATTCCCTTCAGTGTACGACTACATCATCCACGAGTATAACCTCGTAACGCTTTGTCGCTCTTCAAGGGTATGTTCTCTATGGATGTATATCCACCCATTGATTGTATCTAGGTAGATATATCTTGGTGCTTAGTTATTCACATCGTAGGAATTTTTTGTTTTCTATGCTGCGAACCCAACAGCCATGAGGTCCTCTTCTTCTTCGACCCCGCCAAGTCTCCCTTGGCTAAAATATCGGAGGTAAACCACCATGGCATCCCCTAATTTCCGTCATCATAGTTTCTTTACAGCCTATATGATAGATTTAGCAAGTACTCATGTTAGATCTAATTGAATAGGCCGATCGGCTGAGTCTGATCTATCAAGCAACATCACTGGTAGCTGTGATCCAGGTCCGGATCCTACTAATCCACAAAAGAGTAGTGAGGCGAGTTGCCTATCCGAGAGTGACATATGGTCCTATGTTGATCCAAGATCAGAAGAGGATTGTCAATCTAAACTCCATTTACAACACGAATGATGTAGAGGATGTCCAAATGCTTCGGATGAGAAGAGCTCCCTTTTATGAACTTGTGAAAATGTTTAGAGAGAGGGGATTGTTGCAAGATAGCATCCACACCTCTGTTGAATAGAAAGTGGTCTAGAGTCATCCACAACACATTTAGGAGATCCATAGAGACAAATTCCCGCTATTTCAACCAAGTCTTGTATACAATTAGGGAGCTGAGAGAAGAGATGATCAAGCCACCTTTAGGTCAAACACACCTCCAAGATACAAAGTAGCCATAGATGGTATCCATATTTCAAGAGGAGGACACATACCGCCCTTTCTATTCTTCAAAGTACCACAATGCACAAAATCATCACACTCTGTTTGTTCTTGTCATCACAGGATTGCATTAGCACAATAGATGGTACTCATGTGACAGCTAGAGCACCGAAAGCACAAGCATTTGCATATAGAGGAAGGAGGCACTACACGAGGCAGAATATGCTGGCTGCGGTTGATTTTGATCTCACGTTCACATATGTGCTAGCTGGTTGGGAAGACTGTGCCCATGATGCAAACATTCTTGCTGACAACCTTTCTAGGCCCGATGGCATACAAATCCATGATGGTAAGTTCTACTTTAGAGATGCTGGGTATGCTTATCGACCTGGGATTCTACCACCCTACAAGAAAATCAGGTATCATCTGAACGAGTTCTCCCCAAGGAACATATCGTAGAATGTGGATGAGTTGTTTAACCTCGGACACTCTAGCCTGAGATTCAGGCGTTTGCTGGATTGACAAATAGATTCAAATTTCTTGACTAAAAGCCATTTCACACTTTCCCACACTCAAGTTAAGCTTGTTCTTGAATGATACATCATTCACAACAGGATCTTAGGATGGGATCTAGATGAGCATTTCCCAGAAGAGGCAAATGTAACTCCTCATGATGTTGAGACTGGCCATTGTGTCGAGCACATCGACATCGAAGCTTGGATGAACAAGAGTAATGAGTGGACCAATGGTTGCCAAACGAAGTGCAATAAATTGATTCTAGGGTTCGTTTTCCCGTGGCAATCACGCCCCTAATCGAACGCCACCTCATCTCACACCTACACAGGGCGGCGATCGACTCGCCAGCTCACAGTTGTTAACGGAATTAAAACACGAAAAGGACACGCGAAAGAAAAGAAAAGAAGAAGAAAAAGTCTCGTCTCCCCCTCTCTCTCTCTCTTGCGCCCCCGCTCGTGCCGAGCCCGTGCCCCTCATTCCACGGCGATCGGTCGGAGCCGTCCGGCAGGGAGAGAGAGGTCGCCGCGTTCGAACGGCGGCCCGATGATGGGCGACGACAAGTCGGCGCGGAGCCTGAGCCCGATGGGCGCCCGCGACCGCGACCTCGAGCTCCTCATCCCCGTCTCCGGCGGCAGCGGCAGCGGAGGCTCGGCCCCCGGAGATGATGACGTGGACAGGACCGCGTCGTCGTCCGCCTCCGCCGCGCTCTCCTCCTCCGGCCGCGAGGTTCGTCTTTCTCGTCCCTCTCCCTTCACGTCTCGTTCCCCTAGGGTTTTCTCTGCTATCTAGCCGCAGTTATTCGGTTCTGTAGTTAGGGTGATTTGTAAATAGCATGCAGTTATTGTGCTATTTCCGTGGTATATTAATCACAGTTTATTGTGGAATTTGCTTGATTGTGGGAAGAGTAGGTTCGGGTAAGCAGTCTATGTTAAACGTTTGCAGTTCGTAGGGCTTGCGATGTTGATGTTAGGCGAGTGTTTGATGCGAAGCCTACTGTGGGATGAGTAATTCAGTGAAGAACTTACTTAGTTGTGCATTTGAGTGTAATATCTGTGTGTCTTTAGCAATGAAACTTGAGAAGAAATGTCTTTATTCCGTTAGTTTTCTGCAATGAACCTATTATGATGTTACATCTCCAAACAGAAAACAACATACCATGCATAGTTGTTTTCTCGTGTTAGAACCTTAAGTCATTCTTAATCTGCCTAGGGTGCTTGCCGTGCTGACAGAAAATTCGAGCCAATCATTATCTGAAAAAGATGAAAGTAGAATGCTGGTGTTCTTTATTCTCGTTCCTTGTTGCTTTTCCTTTTGGATACTTCCCTTCCACAAAAAGTACGCTCTTGAGATTTGGTAGCTGTCTTTGTATTTATCAGGTTAGATGTTTGAACAACTAGTATTGATTTTTTTTGCCGTCCTCTTTTCTGCAATACAGGCTTTCCATAAGGTGGTCCGCAGCTGGGCCTCAAAGAAATTCATGACTGGATGGTAAGTCTGTCCACTAAAATAAATCCCCAATCGCACTATGAATTGAGGAACGATGGTGTGCACTAAAACGGTCAAATTAATGGATGGTAGAGCTATAGATCTGCCAGCATTCACTTTCAGTGCTCTTTTGTGCTGTAGGAAATACTTTAGGCAGGTTATGTCATAAGGCTGCCAGGAGTGTGACTAGTTAGTATGGGTAGCTTCATGCATCATTATAATTTTTTTCTTACAACTTTTCACTTTCCTAATATCTCCATTTGTGATTATCCAACAACTTGAATGGAGCATGAATTTGATTAAAAAAATGGAGCATGAATACAGAGGAAATATGTTACCATATTTTTCAATTAGCATGACTGACAGTTGCTTAGCCGAGAAGCTACTATTAACACTGAATTTTGGAATCCTCTTTTCAGTTAACTTGTGCATTCAGACAGTCATGTTCTCCACTGTTATCTAGTCTATTTCCGTTCCTTTTTCTGAAGTCTGGCACTGTTGAAAGGCACCAATTCAGGCACCACAAATACTGCTTGAACATAATAAATCTCACTCAAAATTTCATTGTTTATTCTGCAATAACCAAGTACGCTCACCAGCCATTACCAGCTGTCCTGTGCCTGAGGATTTTACGCTCAATACTTATGTGGAATTATTTGGCAATGATGTTATATCAAAACTTTTTTCATACATGCACTGATACTGTTATGTTGTCCTTTCTTATCTCGGACAATGCCAGTGTAATTCTCTTCCCAATAGCGATAACATTCTACTTCACCTGGTGGTTCATTCATTTTGTTGATGGATTCTTCTCTCCAATCTATGCACAACTGGGAATCAATATTTTTGGTATGTAAACTAGTCCACTTTGTTTTGTATAGAAATATCAAATTCTTGAATGGTTCGTCATCATGTTGTAACTTCTTCCTTCATTCCGTGACCAGCTTGGGGTTTTGATCCTGTAGTGTTATTATTTATATTATACTAGTACATTATTTTGTTGTTGTGTATATGACAGTTTTCATGACTTATACGCTGAACCTTTTGGTGCGTGCTTGTTTTAATTTATAGTTTATACTGTGCCTTTACATTTTTAAATTTCTGTCAAGATGTGAGAAACCTGGCTTCAAATTATGTACTCCCTCCATCTCGAATTAGATGTCTAAGATTTGTCTAGATTCACATGTATCTAGACACTAAAACATGTTTACATACATGCGAATCTAGACAAATCTCCGACATCTAATTCGGGGCGGAGGGAGTAGTTGAGATCAATAATCAATATTTCTAACATAATCCTTGGTAGCAAGGATGCTTATTGCCTATCCAACTTATTTTCCCACTGTGTGCTCTTTTGAATTGCAGGTCTTGGCTTCATCACCTCTGTTACTTTCATATTTTTTGTTGGAGTCTTCATGTCATCTTGGGTTGGAGCATCTGTCCTTGGCCTTGGTGAATGGATCATTAAGCGCATGCCACTTGTGCGCCATATCTACAATGCATCCAAGCAAATAAGTGCTGCAATATCGCCAGGTAAATTCACAGTTATCCATATATTCAATCTGCAAAGTAACTTGGGTTCTTATTGAATTGTTGGTTGTACAGATCAGAACAAACAGGCATTCAAGGAAGCAGTCATCATAAGACATCCTCGTGTTGGAGAATATGCATTTGGATTCATCACCTCATCAGTCTCTCTCCAGGTGTGCAAGGCTCCTCACTATTATCCAGAGTTCCCAATAATGATTGGTTTACATTTTTTAATGCTTCATGTTATTTATTTTATGCACATACTGCTGTTATGCTACCCTGTAATCATATGCACTGGCTTGAATTCTTGTGTGGTGGAAAAATGAAATTATTGTACGGATTATTGGGTGAAATTAACAGAAGCATATCTGTTCCACCATGTGCTGGGTATTAAAATACTCAAAATGTTTGCATATGATTTTATTTTAGCTATTCTATTCTAATCATGCTACCTTGGTCATGGTTTAAATACTTGCATGGTTGAAGTTTGAAATTCCATTCTACTCCCTCCGTTCTAAAATTTAAGATGTTTTAGCCTGTTTCTGAAACGCATGTATCTAGACGCCTTTTAGTGTGTATGTTGACTACACACTAAAAGGCGTCTCGATACATGTGTTTCAGACTACACACTAAAAGGCTTCTAGATACATGCGTTTCAGAAACAGGTAAAACATCTTATATTTTAAAACGGAAGGAGTACTGGTTATTGGGTGAAATAAGCAGAAAGTAACTGATTTAGCATGTGCTGGATAGAAAGAATGCTTACAAAATACTCAAATGATGACATATGATTTTATTTTAACCTTTCTGTTGTTTCTTCTGATTACCATATAGTTTTACCCTGTTTGAATATATGTCCCATCATTATGTTGTAACAGAGCTATGCTGGTCAAGAGGAACTTTACTGTGTCTATGTCCCGACGAACCATCTATATATTGGTGACATCTTCATGGTGAACTCAAAGGATGTCATCAGGCCAAATCTTTCTGTGCGTGAAGGCATTGGTAAGTCACTAACTCCTCTCGGCATCTAGTTAGATAATCTTGCTTCAAAACATGGAATGATGAGACATATATGCACTGTTTTGCAGAGATCGTTGTATCTGGTGGTATGTCCATGCCCCAGATTTTGTCAACCCTGGATCCTCATACAATCCACACAGACCGCAGTGGAGCGAGCAGAAGCTGAGACGAACTCCCGGCGTACCTGTTCATCGATAACAGAAAGTAAACATTTCACACAGACTACAAAGTGCGGCGAACAAGATCCTGAGCACAATGTATTAGCAACTTTTCACGCTTGAGGATCACAGGGATATGTAATTAAGTAGAAGTAGGTGACTACACGTGTTGCTGATCTGATGAAATTTGTAAAATGGCTTGTACTTTGTACCACCCCGGATGCTTGGTAGCTATATTTGCAATTTTCTTACTGTTGTTTAGTCGTTCTCTTCTAGCTTTTCCGAGTGCCACTTGCTTTCGGTATCAACGATGTCAAAGGTGTTGTAAAGAAAATGTTTGAGGTGCCTTACGTTGAATTCTTGGACTAATTAACGTTCTCATGGTGCGTTGCTTGAAATTTATGCACAATTTTGTTCTCTTATTCCTCTACTCCACTATGCAAAGGTTCAGAGTGCATTGCTTGTAATATAGTAACCTTTTGTGCCACATGACCATGTGGATGGTTTTCTTCGCGCCTAAACTTAGTATTTTCGCAGTTTCATAGTAACCTTTTGTGCTACATGACCATGTTAAAAAGCAAAAGACATAATGGCCTGATTAGTTGGACCTCCCCATATTAGTTTCTTTATAATAATGTTGTGTGACTAACTTCACAATGAACAAACCTTGCATTAGAACTTCTCTGGAAAAAAAATAAGTAGTCATAATTTACCATAAACGTTTCAGCACAATGAATATTCTATCCATTCTCTAAAGCCAATTGTACTGTTGTGCCTTTTGAGATATACATCAACTTGATAGCCTTATGGACTGCTCTGGAGGAAATATGAGAAGAAGACACAATCTCTTAAGATTCAAGCTCCCAATAGGTAATTCAAAGAACCTACAGTCTAAACTCCTGCATGGTAAAAGAACCATAATAGGTTAAATTGTTTTCCCAATGTCGCTCATCCCGATAGATGTTGTAGCCCCCGGACCCAGATCCAAAATATGTTAAACTGGGATGAAGTGGATACAAGACAACACAAATAATAGGCCTCCCCATTTCGTGAGCGCCATTCATTGGTATCCTTCGGACCTTCGGTACATATAGAGAGAAAACAAACTTGTGGCTTAACTCACTGAATTCACCTTAATTGTCTGGATATGGTGGGTAAAAGGAGATTCGGGTAATAGTCCGGATACCGTAAGTAAAGAGAGGAATGCCGCTTTGGATTAAAGGATGAAATTTTGAAGGCTTACAATCAATATAATTGTTTATGAAGAATCCATATGGATTAGAGGAATGACACCTCCAAAATTTCTTTGCCGAAAGGCATAGTGGCATATGTATATATAGTACAATACGAATTGAGGTTCTTTTTTCGAAATCCTACTTCTTTTACAGTAGAATTCGTACTTTTATCTGCTTGTGTGAATTGTGCCGACCCAACGTTCAGACAGTGAAGTGTTTTAGGAGATTGATGATGAGGAATGGAGTGCTGAGATAGACAAAGTGTCGAGCCCGTTAGGTTTGGGCCATGGGCCGAGAGATCAGACGCTTCCACCGTCTCACGCCTGGGCCCGATCGCTCGCGACATAGCAGAGCCCATCTCAAACACACGAGGAGAGTCGCCGCCCCTGTAAAACCCTAAGAGCATCTCTAGTGGAAGGTCTAAATTTGGTAGTCTATATCTTCATATAGACAACGGTGTAAAAAGATTCTCTTTTAGACAATCCCACTTTTTCAGTGGCTAGTCTAAATTTGGTAGTCTATATTTCCAACGGCTATATTTCCAACGCTATATTTCAATTCTATATATACCACCTATTCCACCTTTCATCCAACATTCCTGGTTGCTTCTTCTCTCGTAGATGTTGTCAATTCAGTACAAGCAGCAATTCAATACTCCCTCCGACCTATATTAATTGACTTCAATTTGTCAAAAATTGGATGAACCTATATACAAAATAGTGTCTAGATTCATCTAAATTTAGACAAATATGAGTCAATTAATATGGGTCGGAAGAAGTAGCAAAATTCAACATATCTATATAGGAGTATGTACGTATAGCAGCAAAACTCAGTCAGCAAATTAATCAAATCGAGAGAGAACGGGAATTCTAAAGAAAAACAACCACATGCTCCAGGTCGCTCTACACCTCATCGACCTGTACCCAATCCATCTCCAGACTGCCGCTCCAGGTCGCTCTACACCTCATGGCCCTATACCCAATCCAACTCACTGCCGCCCACGAACCATCCACGGTACCTATTCCCAATCCACACCGCCGCCCACCCCACCAGGACCTTCCACCCCGTGGCCACACGCGAGCGCGGCGGTTGGAGTGTCCGCATCCACACACGGTGGCGCCCCACCGGCCAAACAAGCTCGGCAGCCACCGTCCCTCATCTCCCCTACGGAAACCAGCACAAGGGCGGCCAAGATCGACTCAAAAATCGGCAACGAGATCTACATCTTGACTATTTTTCCTGTCGCTCGATCCACAAATTGGGAAAAAAAGGGCATACCTCACTGCGACAGCGAGCTCGGGGCAGAGGCGCGAGCGTCCTCCTCGCCTCCAGCGGCTCCGAATTGGCGCGGGAGCGAGCTCGGGAGACAGCAGCTTCCTTTGGACGTCGTCGCTCGGTGGTCCAAATGTGGAGGACGGGTAGCTGTTTTGGACGACGTCTAAAATTTAGACCACGGGATACACTAGCCACTGGAGCCGTTTTTTGACCCTCGGTTGTCTATATTTGCTTTAGACTACCACATACACCAGCCACTAGAGATGCTCTAATGCCCTAGAGGCCCTCTATATAACCGCCAGGCGGAGTAGTCTTCTTCATCCACGCCGCCACCACTCATCTCATCCTCCCACAGATTCAGTCTCTCGATCTCGATCTACCGTGTTCTCGCCTCTGTTTCCTTTCGTTCGTTCTGTTTTTGGGATTTGACTGGTTTTTGCATCGGGTTTTGGAGGACGGTGACGATTGATATTTGGTCTCGTTCGTCGTAACTGGCATGAATTTGCCTTGCCGACCATCCTGCTATATCACCACCCATATTCTGAGTCCTCTCTTCTCGATTCAAAATCTTTTCCCTAGAACTAGATCTGTTTGATGGAGCGTTGTTGTTTCATGATTTTTTTAATTTGTGGCCGAGGATTAATCAAATTATTGACAAGCATATGTCCGAATTTTCTTCATGTGGATCAATCTAATCTTCTCTATGAGGCCTGCTCTACCGAAAGATTTGACTTTTTTGGTTTGTCTGATTGTTATCTTTGGTGGTCTCGTGAAGCTGATGATGATTAGTGTGAACCTTTCTCAATGAAATCACTAATGATTACATAACCTACTGCCTTCCTTCTGAGGCTCCGCGATTCCTCCAAAGATTTTGGATGTTTTTGTTTGCGTTTAGGTGGTTGCTTATTTTCTTGAAATAGTCTGTTCCGTGGAGGTCGCATGATGATCACAAGTGCATAGTTCATATGATCAAATCGTGATTACTTGAACAAAAATAGTCTTTTGCTCCTATCTGACGACCTTCGCAGCAAAATATATCGATTCACTTAATTTCTTCTATGTGCCTTTTTGCCCGTTGTCATACAGGTGTTAGTCTGTATGCATGTTGATGATGCATGAATTGTTATTTAGGACGATGAAGATTGATATTTGGTCTCGTTCGTCGTAACTGGCATTTGTTTGCCTTGCCGACCATCCTGCTATATCACCACCCATATTCTGAGTCCTACATTAGCTTCTCCGTTTGACATTTTTTTATTGTTTATGTTAAAATATGCCTGCCATCTAATATGCTATGGTCGGGTGCTGATCACAAGTGCATAGTTCAGATGATCAAACCATGATTACTTGAACAAATTAGTCTTTCGCTCCTATCTGACGGCCTCTGTATCCTAATTTTTTTCGTAATACTTTGTATGTCTCACTAGTGAGTTAAACGAGTCATGAGATACCATATTTGATCAGTGCCAGCACTAGTCACCGGCCACACAAATTTGCCTCGCAGTCATTCAGCATCTCAACGTTATGAGGATGATGATTTCAAATTTGTCGCCCCAGTCTTAGGGTCTACTTAGGTAGATCTGTGCTGATTGACATAATACTGAATCTGACTCTGAACATCGAATTTTCTTTTTTATGGCTGACCTATGATCTGTTAACGTCTTCTTTTTTTCATTATAGAATATGGCTGAACGTTGCCAGTACTGAACTGTTGGAGCATGATGATTTCAAATATGTCGCTCCACTCTTAGTGTCCACTTCGGTGGATATCTGCTGATTGACATACTCTTGTATCTGACTCTGTTAATGTAAATTATTAATTATTAATGTGTGTAAGATGGTGTAACATGTCTACAATCCTGTAGATGTTTTGGAATGACCACGTCTAAGTATAGTTTATATTTGGCCACTTTTATTGAGCAAACAGGCATATATGGTGGTTGCCTCTGAACTCCAGTGATGCTGAGTTGCAATCAGGAATGCTTGGAATGCTTGAGTTTCGAGGGACATGGAAACCAGTATCATTTTTGTAAACGTAACCTTATCAAGGCTAGTAAAATCAGTGAGATCAATTGTCATTCTGTTGTCCTCCTAACTCTAATTTTGGAGAAGTTGAATTCTGTAAGATTCTGGAAATAATGTAGCAGTTGGTGGAAACCAAGACAGTCTCATTGTTGTAACCCTTCTCTACGAAAAGTAAAATCAGTGAGCGCAATTGTATGTCTGTTGTAAATCTGATTTTTAAGAAATCGAATTTAGTTAAATTTGTTGAAATTAATATACCATATTTTTAGCAGTATGATTCTAAAGGATGATTTGGAATTTGCTGGACCTTGGTTTGAACAAACTGCTGATTATTGGAAACGAAATATCGGGCTTATTCTTGGAAATTATATTGATCTTAATTGAAATAGTAATTTAGATATGATTGTAAATTAAATCTTTTAAACTAGGCCTAGCTTAATATTAAAATTAATCAAATTATTTCGTATTTTTGATCTTAGGGCGAGCAATTCTGGAATGAGTAAAGTTATGGATTGTTGCTTAGTGCTTTGGCCAGTCATCTTTGTGGTTGATCGATTGCATAAGACCTGCCTGAGTAATATTTTTTCTGGAGCAACCGGCAGGATCTTTGAACAATACAAATGGCCAGTTAATAAGGAACAAATTGGAAGGCTCACACTACCCCAAGGCTGCGTCCACACGGGTCAATCACTCTTTTGCCCTTGCAAGACAACACTCCATAACTTACAACCGCATTCGGAGCCACCTATCGACTGCGTCCCTATGATACGGTACAAGTGACCAAAGATGACACCCAACAAATCGACTGCGTCCCTATGATACGGTTTTGCCACAAGTGACCAAAGATGACACCCAACAAATCGACTGCGTCCCTATGATACGGTTTTGCCACAAGTGACCAAAGATGACACCCAACAAATCGACTGCGTCCCTATGATACGGTTTTGCCACAAGTGACCAAAGATGACACCCAACAAATCGACTGCGTCCCTATGATACGGTTTTGCCACAAGTGACCAAAGATGACACCCAACAAATCGACTGCGTCCCTATGATACGGTTTTGCCACAAGTGACCAAAGATGACACCCAACAAATCGACTGCGTCCCTATGATACGGTTTTGCCACAAGTGACCAAAGATGACACCCAACAAATCGACTGCGTCCCTATGATACGGTTTTGCCACAAGTGACCAAAGATGACACCCAACAAATCGACTGCGTCCCTATGATACGGTTTTGCCACAAGTGACCAAAGATGACACCCAACAAATCGACTGCGTCCCTATGATACGGTTTTGCCACAAGTGACCAAAGATGACACCCAACAAAGTCCGGAGCAGCCGCTCCGGCATTCACACCGGCCCTGGCCCCAGGACCGCGCACACGCCTAGCTGACAACGTAGCTGCAGAAGACAGCGCCATGCGATGAAATAGCGGACTTCCAAGGCGTCGCCCCTAAGGGGAAGCGACGGTGACACCACCGACGCCCACTTTAGCCAAGGCTGGTTAGGGGGAAGCGACGGTGACACCACCGACGCCCACTTTAGCCAAGGCTGGTTAAATAGGAATGTCATCTCTTAATATGATATTAAGAGTATATGCTGGATGATCTTGGCTTGACTTACTTTTCTACTCTATTTGTAATAAGAGTTGATGTTTAAGAACTACCATGATATCCATGGTAGGAATAACTGGATGGTGTTTAAGAACCACGGGCGGGGCCGGAAACGCCCGCAAGATCCCGTTGGATCGGTCGCCACACCTGCCCTGGCACCACCTCCAAGCCACCAATCGACGAATCCCGTCGCCCCGCGCAGTTACTCGCACCGAAGCATCGCAGCGCCAGCCTGCCCAGCCCAAGCCGAGTCCAGATCGAGCCTTCCCGCCGCCAGCCGCTGCGCACCTGGCCGATGCAAGCCCACACCGCTGCGGCCACCATCGTCGATGCCGCCTCCAGCACTACGACCCCCTCCAACGGCCATAGGGACCCAAGCAATCCAACGCCACCAGCCATCGCGGGTTCCCCATCCCGCGAGCAAGCGCTCTGCCCGGCGCGGAGAGGAAACGGGACCTATCGCCACCAGCTCCACGTGGGCTTTGCCCGACGGATTCCGCCGGCGATGGCAGGGACAGGGGTGGTGGAGTGATAGTGGTGGTGGCCGGCCATTTTTTTTCCGGCCGTGTCGCCCAGGGGAGGGAGCGACGCGGGGGCTTTGGTGGGTATTTTTTGTGGATGTTTTTATATTGGATGGATGCCCATTTGCACCCCTAGTAATATATTAGTTTGTTTGCATTTCAGATATCTATGGATTTCTCCCCCTTTGCCTTTGTGGTGACCTTTGCCACAAGCTTTGCTATGGATACTCTTTCTGTGTTTTAGCTTTTTTTTTTCTAGAACAGGTATATACCCCATGTTTAGATCATCTAGTAATTTGGATTTAATAGTGATGTATCAATTTCAATCTGTGTCCAAACAACCATGCAGGATAGCTTACATTTTCTCAGGTTGATAGCTTACATATGAACATTTCTCTAGTGAGAAATAAAAAATGGACATTTCTCTAGCTTACATATGGACATTTCTCTACTGGCAAATAGATATCCTACAAAACATGAGAGGACTCTTGCTGGTAGAGTTGGAGGCAGATGATGATTTGAGATTTATCGCCTTCTTAGTTTGAGTCAGAAGATAAACTTCCGATGTCGAGTAGTATTATTATTTTATGTTCTCTGCCAAGTATTCTTTTTGATGAAAAGTTGCTTCGAGTATTTCTAATTTAAACTTATGATTTTCTATTGAGATTATTGGATCCAGTTTGAAGCTAGTAATTTGTTGGTAAATTTAACTATTATCCTCGAGGTGAAACTATGTGATTGGTGTCCAAAAGCTATATAAGATGCTTTCAGAAATATTATCACCTTTGTCTGTTAGACCTGCACATGGCGCCAGATTTTGTTGTGAGCTGCCTTCAAATGGATGCAGTTATGTAATTGATGATTAATTCAACTCCTATTCTAAGCTGTTTAATTTTAATAGGTTTGAATAACTTAGCAGCGAATTCAATCTGGAAGAGGGGAGCAAGTGCTGCCGGCGGTGCATTTGATTCAGATTGTTATCAGTGAACAGTTGGCGCATAGATAGCTAGTTATCTCGTCGACCCGGTCGGGCATCTGCCCGAGCCGAGCACAGACTGGGCCAGAGTTGGTGCTGGAAGGAGAGTTTTCTTGTACCGTACGTGAACATGATTGGGAGGGGGACTCCGCTTTCGTTAACGTTTAGTTAGAGCATCTCCCCTCGTGGCTCTCAAAGGTCCTTCAAAGGCTTTTGAGGACTGTCGACGCCAATTTTCGGCTCCAGCCGCATCTCCCATTTTGGTTTTGGCGCCGGCCTAGCGCTCAATTTACCCGGCGTGTCCGGTCGAAAACCAATTCCAAGAGAGGCTAGCGGGGGCGCCGACGGGCGGGAAAAGTTCGGCGGGCCAGCCTTGTCGGCGACCTAATTGAAATTATTTCCTTTTTCCACCATAATTAGCGCCGGTTTCCTCCAAAATTAGCCCCTATCTCCCTCCTCCCCTTCCGCCTCGCCTCCCACTCCTGCCATTTCCCAGCAAAGAACAGATCGCGCCACCATACCGCCGAAGAAGTACGTCGCTTCCCGCGTGACCGCAGCAGCGCCGCCGACGAAGAAGAGGGGCAAGTCAGAGAAGGAGCGGCCGAAGGGGATGACGAACGCGGAGTGGGCGTTCGACCTGCAGCGCCGGCAGGTCAAGAACGCCAGTCGCCGGAAGAAAGAGCTCAGGGCGAGGAAGAGGCAGGCCTCGGAGGCTCTGGCCGCGGAGGTACTCATGGCGCAGAGAGCCGCCCACATGGCGGGCATGGCGAGCTTTCCCCGCACGCGTGGGGGAGCCAAGGGAGCGTCTCATCGCCGTCGCCATATTTGACAACAACCCAGGCTGGGCCGATGTCCCAGGACAGTCAAGGTACACCCAAGCTATCCCTCTTCTCGCCGTGCGGGCCACTCGACGCGATCGACAACTTCAACCCGAATGCCTTCAGCGCCGTCGACCTCAATGCCAGCTTCAACCTGGCCGCGTCTCCTGCTCTCTACCGCCCCCTCTTCCATGGCGGTATGCCCACCACTGCTGTTAGCAGCAGCAACAACCATGGGGTGCTCAACGGAATGCCGCAGGGCACCGACACCATTATGGCCAACATGATCAACGGCGGGGGGCTGTCACCATTCTACACGTAGGAGGACGCGGAGGCCTACAACGGCCGCGACGACAGCCAAGAGCCTTGGGAGAACGAGGCCTACGCGTTCGCCGAGGACGACGAGGAGGAGGTGCAGGCGCCCGTGCCGGTACCTAAGGCCGTGCCGTGCCCGTGGTAAAGAAGAAGAAGAACGTTGGTCGTGGCCCGAAGTGGAGCTCACGGGAGGACGAGTTGCCTCGCTGGGGCTTGGAAGTCGGTCAGCATCGACCCCTTCACCGGCACGAACCAGAGCTCTGAGGCCTACTGGCTACGCGTCAAGGCGGCGTACGACGAGCGGCGGATCTTGGACCCCTACTTCAAGGACTTGTACCACGACCGCTACGACTCCGGCATGTCGCACCGCTGGCACATGATCCAGCATGCTTGCAACAAGTGGCATGGCGTCATGGAGGAGGTGCGCCATGTCCATGTCAGCGGCACCAACTTCGAGGACCAAGTAAGTGAACTCACCGTGTCCATTGTCCATCGTAGCCTAGTGTTTGGTCACTGTCCATTGATCACGGCCGTTTGTTCGTTCCATTGCATTGCTTTCGTAGATGCGCGCCATGATCACCGACTACCGTGAGTACAACGACGATGTCGAGTTCAAGTTCATCCATGTGTTCGCCATGATCGAGATGTGCGACAAGTGGACCGAGATGTGCACGGCGCTCGCCAAGGGCAAGTACGACCCCGACGTGCTGCCAGCTCTCTCTTCGGGAGGTCGTCCGATCGGGCAGAAGAAGGCCAAGGCGGCGAGGGATGCCGCGTCGGCCATCGAGAAGCTGCACAGCTCGATCATGGCCTGCATGGCGGATGCCTCCTCGCACACTGTCGAGAAGGCGGAGCAGGCCACCAAGATGGAGCAGGTTGTCGCGGTCAGGTGGGCGTCGGTCATCGAGAGGCAGGATGCCAAGCTCGAGCTGATCAGGGCCAATGTGGCAGCGAAGAAGAGGAGGGAGGACCTGTCGATCCTCATGGTCGACACCAGGGACATGGACGCCGACGTGCGGGCGTGGTGGGAGGCCTAGCGCACCGCGATCCTGTACGAGGTCCGAGGTCCACCGGCATCCACTTCACCAGCACCTGCTGATGGGTTCGTAGCAAGGAAAACAAAAATTTTCTACCGCAAGAACGAACAAAACCCAGAGCTAATCTAGATAAAAGCCAAGATCTAATCTATTAGACATGTGCAACGAGATAGATCTGTACTAACCCTCGTAGAACCGAAAGCGTTACGAGATTAGATTTCGGGGTTGATGTAGTCGATCACTTGCCGATCTCAAGATCGTGTGGACGATCCTTCCGGCGCCACGTTCCGGCAGCGCTTCCGCAGTCGGTCACACGTGCGGAGTCGAAGCAGACCTTCCTCTCCCCGTTCCAGCGAGCAGCGGAGGTAGTAGATCTTCTCCACGGAATCCCAGCAGCACGACGGTGTGGTGGTGGTGGTGGAGTAGAGAATTCTGCAGGGCTTCGCCTAAGCCGGAGCAGAGCGAAGGTAGAGGAGAGAGGCGGCGGCTAGAGCTTGTTATGAGAGAGTTATTCGAGGGGGCGCCCCCTCCCTTCTATTTAAAGGAGGGAGGCGCGCCTGTGGAGGGGGAGTCCTAGTAGGACTCCCCTCCTATGGCCGGCGGGTTGGGAAGGGGGGGAGGAGTCCTCCTCCCCCACGAATCAGTGTCTCGCCCCACAAGGTTTCCTTTGACCCTTTCTTGGTTTTCAAGCAAACACCAAGAACTCTTCTAGAACCTTCCAGAACATTCCGAAACCTTCTAGAATCTCCATACAAACACTCCGGAACATTTCCTAACTTAGAAAATGATCCCCAATATATGAATCTTATTCTCCGGACCATTCCGGATCTCCTCGTGATGTCCCGGATCCAATCCGAGACTCCGAACAACATTCGGTTTCCAACGCATATTCCATATCTACTTAAAACAACTTTGAACCTTAAGTGTGTCACCCTACGGTTCGTGAATATGCAGACATGATGAAGACACCTCTCCGATCAATAACCATCAGCGGGATCTGGAGATCCATAATGGCTCCCACATATTCAACGATGACTTCGTGATCGATAGAACCATTAACATACGAAACCAATTCCCTTTGTCACGCGATATTCTACCTATCCGAGGTTTGATCGTCGGTATCTCCATACCTAGTTCTACCTCGTTACTGATAAGTACTCTTTACTCGTTCCGTGATATGTCATCCCTTGTGACCTAGTCAAATGCTTGCAAGCTAACTAGATGACATTCCACCGAGAGGGCCCTGAGCATATCTATCCGTCATATGGATGGACAAATCCCAATCTTGGTCCATGCGCTTCAACACATACTTTCAGAATACCCAATGACACCTTTATAACCACCCAGTTACGAAGTGGTGTTTGATGTCATCAAAGTACCCATCCGGTGATGGTGATTAACATAACCTCATGGTCGAAGGATTAGGTTACTATGCATTTGAAAGCTTACAGCAATACGAACTTAATGACTTGATCTTATGCTACGCTTACTATGGGTGTGTGTCCATCACATCATTCTCCTAATGATATGATCTTGTTATTAACGACATCCAATGCCGATGATCAGGAAACCATGATCATCCATTAATCAACAAGCTAGTTTAATAAGAGGCTTACTAGGGACTCTTTTATGTTTACAAAACACACAGGTATTAATGTTTCTGGTTAATACAATTATAGCATGGGATGTAAACATTTATCATAAACATAAAGATATAATAATAACCACTTTATTATTGCCTCTTGGGCATATCTCCAACAGTCTCCCACTTGCACTAGAGTCAATAATCTAGTTAAAAACTTGTGCATTCAACACCTATGGCTTTCTGGTGTTGTATAGACACTATTGCTAGTGGTAAATATAATCTTCGGATCTGACACTTCCAGGTCCGTGTGTATTTGCATGTCCTTGCGTCTCTACGCATTACTCATTCTCTAATGAGATGACATTGTATAAATTTGGTCCTTTGGTGAGACCTTTAGTTCCTTGGGATTAAATCATGTTGATATAATTGTCGTACAATGTATCTTCATAGTATTATCCCGCTATGAACCACACCTAGTTTGATAACAAACTACTTGACGCAAATGCCCTCATTTGCTGCTACAATAGCAGTCATATACTTAGCCTTTTGTTGTAGTATCTGTCACAATGTTTTAACTTTCGTACTCAACCAAATCCGTTATGGAACTTCCTTTCCATTACATTGTGCCACCCATAGTTTAAATTGAGATAAACTTAATTTGTGACAAAACTAGTATCAATATAACAATTTACAATGAACTATTTGTCACCACTATATAAATAATATATTCTTAGTTCTTCCAAAGATCATAGGAATATCCCTACTATTGTCCAATGATCATCTTATGAGTCATATATGCTCATAACATTTAGAGCATAGGACATATCTGGATGTGTACATCTCAAAGATTGATCAAAATATTCTTGTGATTTCACCAAGCGTCAAAACACTTGAATCTCGTGTCAACACACTTGAATCTTGATTCAGTCCTTTCCGTGCGTCAAGAACCTTTCTTGTTGTTTCCATATTGAACTCATTCAACATCTTATCTATGTACATTTGGCAAAACCATATTAGCGCCTCAATCTATCCATATAGACATTGATGCCTAATTCTTGGGTTATGCCTAAGTCTTTCATCGAAATGAAATTCTTAACCTGTGTCAATAAAAGATACATCATTTCTAATCAACAATATGTCTTTCACATAATGTATTAGAAATATGTCTTAGCGCTCCAACTTAATTTCTTGCAAAAATGCAAGCATCTTCATCGTCTCTGATGAAATTAAACCTTTTAACGGTTTCATCACGGTGAAGATTCCAACTCCGCGATGCTCACTTCAACCATTGAAGCTTTGCATACTCTTTTAGCATCCTTTGAATTAACAAAACCCTTTGGATCGTGTCATGGACACATCCTAGGTAACCATTCTATTAGAAGAACTTGTTTTGTTTGTTCAACTACCATATACCAAAATATATGTAGTGGTTGCTACATTAATCCGTCCAGACTAAATATCGCTATGAAAGATCAAACTTTATCATAGTCAATTCCTTGAACATTGTCGTAAACTTTTTCCGACATGTCGACTATTTCATAGATGTGAAACATCCATGTCTATTTCTTTATAGTTCCATATACGACTGTAAGGTCTTGCACCTTTCCAGAGGGTCTTTCAAATTCAAAGCTTGATTTCTCGTGTATGGAATTATCACGGATTTTATGGCTTCAAGCCACTTAACGAAGTCAGGGCCCATCATTGCTTCTTTGCATGTAGTCGGTTCATAATTGTCAAACAACAATGATTTAACTCTCAAATCTTGGCATTTGATTACTTACCCGACCTACTTGGTTCAATAGTAACTTAGATCTCCGCAACCTTTGAGGCACGTGAGCCATGAGCATTGTTGCTGCCTCCGGGACACTTTCCGACGCTGCACAACTCAGCACATATTAGCCAAGGTTCAACAACCTTGTCAAAGTTCTATTGTCCTCCTACTTAACTTTTCACCAAAAATTCCTTCTCAAGAAACTTGACATTCTAAGTGACAAACACTTTTGTCTTCGGTGTTATGGAGGAATACCCAATGGTTATTCAAAATATCCTACAAAGGCATGCTTATCCGACTTTGGTTGTAAACATTTTACTTATGCCTAGCATACCAAAAATTTAAAAAAGGACAACTTGGGTTTTATCCCAAACCATGACTTATATGGTGTCATTTCAGCGGATCACGATGGAGCTCTTTTCAGTGTAAAAGCGGTAGTCACTAAAGCTTTAATCTTTAAAATATAATGACAGTTTTATAAATGACACCTTTGATCTTACCATGTCAAACAAGGTTTCATTACATATCTCGAACACTCCATGCTCCTATGGTGATTTGGGAAATGCAAATCCATGGAACGATTCCTCAAATCTTAGGTGTTTTGCTAAACTTGTAACTCAAACATCTTTCTTTATGATCCAATCATAAACTTTTTATTTTCTTGTTACAATGATTTTCCACTTCATCTTAAAAGTCTTTGAACATTTTCAAATGTTTCATACTTCTTCCTTATTGAGTAAGTATATACATATTCTCACTCAAATCTTCGGAGAAAGCATATGAAGTTGAAATCCATCGCCCACGACTACACATAATGGACTATATACATCAATATGTACAAATTCCAATCAGTTAGTCGTCCGTTCCTCTTTTGGCCTACGAACGGAGTTTTAATTATATCCAGGAAAGTATCACAAGCGTCATTTGATCAAAATCAAAGACTCCAAAAATCCATCAACATGGAGTTTCTTCATGTATCCCTTTCAATATAATTTAAACGACGATGTCACTTTGCAAGTGATCTTTCAATCATTTGTCTTGCGACATTTTAGCATTAGTTTTATGGTCGTTATTTCTCCAACCAGACTTGTATATCATCCATCTATTATGGAATACAGTAATTATTTGAACAACTTTTTGTCGTCATAATACCTGATAAAAATAACAATTATTGAAACAAAACTTGAAGGCAAGCTTTGATGTTAACGAGCAACACAACAACCCTTTGTTTGTTTTCGATGAAAATCATCACATATTCTCTTGCTAGTTACTTAGGCCATTGCAGTTCATGAATTGTGTTGTCCTATATGAAACTTCATATCAACCAATTCGGTATCCTATACCGCAGAACCACATTATTTAACAACCAAGGAATACAGCCATAACATGTATCTTCTATATACCTAAGTTGGATATCTCCAATCTTTTCTTTTCTGCCAAATATTTTATAGATTCTCTTTCAACAATTCCTTTTCTTTTAAAAGAATCTATCAACATCAATAGTGGTGTCATTCACGTGACACATAGTATAAAGTGTGTATAGTCAAATACTAATTCCTTTGGACTTGCACTTTGAAGTGGATCACCTTCATCAAATGTTTGGTATTCTTTCAAAATTCCATTCATTAGTAATCTTTTAGTGTAGTAAACATTTTACTTACATCTTCTATTCATCCTTATCATGACAACTTTCATGATCAAGCTGCTATAGCTTATAAAGGTGAATTGCGAGTATAATGTTTCTTTTCCAAAACCTTTTGGAGGATTAGGACGACCAGCGTCTCCAACCTTCACAAATTCTCATCAAATATGAGGACATATACTCTATCATGTTGTAACCAACACATTGTTTTAGATATCGCAATACCTTTCACATATGATGGTTTCTGAAACATTGCTTTCAGCTCTTAGATAAACTTGATATTAAAAACAATCTTTTGAGTATCAAGAATCATGGAGGCAAACATGATACATTAGATACTAACACTGGAATTGTTACTCTTGATTTAATACTGTTTATTAAACTTCACAGAGTAAACGGAGTTTGCTGAAAGTTTGCAATATGACTTTTAAACTTTAGATTGACACTCAAAACAATACGATACCAGTTCGTAAAGCAAATATCCAGAATTTCTATAGTTCTGCTATCTCAACTATAACTAAGCGTAAGGAGGTGAACGGATGCCAATGACTACAACAAACTATGCAAATTCACTTTGATTGTGTTTATGATAAATTGAGTTTGACTAATCCAAATTACAAATGAACTCCCACTCAAAACAACATCCCTCGAGTTGTTTTAGTGATTACACGAACCAAATCCACTACACCAAGTCCGATCATCACGTGAGATGATGTAGCTTTAAAGGCGAACAATCAACATGTTCATCATATCATCCATATGACTCATGCTTTACCTTTCGGTATTCCGTGTTCTGAGACCATGTCTGTACATGCTAGGCTCGTCAAGGTTAACCTTAGTATCCGCATGTGCAAATCTGGCTTGCACCCGTTGTATGCACACGTAGAATCTATCACACCCGATCATCACGAGATGCTTCAAAACGACGAGTCTTAGCAACGGTGCCTACTAAGGACGAACACTTTATTACTTGATATTTAGTGAGAGGGATCATCTTATAATGCTACCATCGCGATCTAAGCAATACAAGATGCATAAAGGATTAACATCACAGGCAATTCATAATTAGTGTGATATGATATGGCCCTTTCTTCTTATGCCTTTGATCTCCATCTCCAAAGCACGGACATGATCTCCATCATCACCAGCATTGCGTCAAGGTCAGTGGCGCCGCTTCATGGTTGTCCATCATCACTAGCAACCTTGCAACTACTTGGCATAAAGCTATTACAAGATGAATAGACACGCAGGTCTTAACAGAATTAAAGACAACCATTAGGCTCCTGCCGGTTGCCATATTACAACAAGGATTATTGCATACATCAAATATAATCACAATCACATGATGGCCATATCACATCACAAAACCCCTGCAAAAACAAGTTAGACGCCTCTAATTTTCTTTGCATGTTTTACGTGGTTTGGGGCTTTCGAATAAGAACGGATCTTACCTACGAAACTGAACCACAACGTTGATACAAGTGCTATCAAGTGCAAAGTATAGATTGGATATAAACTATGATGAGAGAGACAGACACCCGCAAAGCCACTTGTGCAAAGCAAGTTACACGTCAAGCGTGGAGCAAGTCTCATGTGCGATGACATGTAAGGTTAGCCCGAGCCGCTTCATCCCACCATACCGCAAGATGCAAAGTACACAAAGCAAAAGACGGCACGAGCACCAACGCCCATAAAACCATTGTGTTCTACTCGTGCAACAGATCTACGCATAGACAAGGCTCTGATACCACTGATGGGTTCGTAGCAAGGAAAACAAAAATTTTCTACCGCAAGAACGAACAAAACCCAGATCTAATCTAGATAAAAGCCAAGATCTAATCTATTAGACATGTGCAACGAGATAGATCTGTACTAACCCTCGTAGAACCGAAAGCGTTACGAGATTAGATCTCGGGGTTGATGTAGTCGATCACTTGCCGATCTCAAGATCGTGTGGACGATCCTTCCGGCGCCACGTTCCGGCAGCGCTTCCGTAGTCGGTCACACGTGCGGAGTCGAAGCAGACCTTCCTTTCCCCGTTCCAGCGAGCAGCGGAGGTAGTAGATCTTCTCCACGGAATCCCAGCAGCACGACGGTGTGGTGGTGGTGGTGGAGTAGAGAATTCTGCAGGGCTTCGCCTAAGCCGGAGCAGAGCGAAGGTAGAGGAGAGAGGCGGCGGCTAGAGCTTGTTATGAGAGAGTTATTCGAGGGGGCGCCCCCTCCCTTCTATTTAAAGGAGGAAGGCGCGCCTGGGGAGGGGGAGTCCTAGTAGGACTCCCCTCCTATGGCCGGCGGGTTGGGAAGGGGGGAGGAGTCCTCCTCCCCCACGAATTCGTGTCTCGCCCCACAAGGTTTCCTTTAACCCTTTCTTGGTTTTCAAGCAAACACCAAGAACTCTTCTAGAACCTTCCAGAACATTCCGAAACCTTCTAGAATCTCCATACAAACACTCCGGAACATTTCCTAACTTAGAAAATGATCCCCAATATATGAATCTTATTCTCCGGACCATTCCGGATCTCCTCGTGATGTCCCGGATCCAATCCGAGACTCCGAACAACATTCGGTTTCCAACGCATATTCTATATCTACTTAAAACAACTTTGAACCTTAAGTGTGTCACCCTACGGTTCGTGAATATGCAGACATGATGAAGACACCTCTCCGATCAATAACCACCAGCGGGATCTGGAGATCCATAATGGCTCCCACATATTCAACGATGACTTCGTGATTGATAGAACCATTAACATACGAAACCAATTCCCTTTGTCACGCGATATTCTACCTATCCGAGGTTTGATCGTCGGTATCTCCATACCTAGTTCTACCTCGTTACTGATAAGTACTCTTTACTCGTTCCGTGATATGTCATCCCTTGTGACCTAGTCAAATGCTTGCAAGCTAACTAGATGACATTCCACCGAGAGGGCCCAGAGCATATCTATCCGTCATATGGATGGACAAATCCCATTCTTGGTCCATGCGCTTCAACACATACTTTCAGAATACCCAATGACACCTTTATTACCACCCAGTTACGAAGTGGTGTTTGATGTCATCAAAGTACCCATCCGGTGATGGTGATTAACATAACCTCATGGTCGAAGGATTAGGTTACTATGCATTTGAAAGCTTACAGCAATATAAACTTAATGACTTGATCTTATGTTACGCTTACTATGGGTGTGTACATCACATCATTCTCCTAATGATATGATTTTGTTATTAACGACATCCAATGCCCATGATCAGGAAACCATGATCATCCATTAATCAACAAGCTAGTTTAATAAGAGGCTTACTAGGGACTCTTTTATGTTTACAAAACACACAAATATTAATGTTTCCGGTTAATACAATTATAGTATGGGATGTAAACATTTATCATAAACATAAAGATATAATAATAACCACTTTATTATTGCCTCTTGGGCATATCTCCAACACCTGCGGCATCCACTACCCCAACACCTGTGGCGTCATCCACTACCCCAGCACCTACGAGCGCACCGGCGACAGGCACTCCTCTGCCGGTCGTCGATGTCGACGCCACCATCTGATGCGCCGCTATGCTTTGTGATGCCGGCGCGACTTCTTTTGATCGCTAGACTATGATGATTTGCAGCGATTTGCGACGATGGGATCATCGAGACTTTGTTTTGTAACCGTTAAACGCCTAGACTATTTTTGTTCGACTATGCGATCGGCGACCGGTCGTTCTACCCGCCATATTTGTTCTTGTTCGAATTTTGAATTTCTAATTTGGGGGCCGATTTGGGGGTTACGGCTGGAGACCGGCTCCCCCCATAGCCGGTTCTTGCGCCGACGCCCCCCCATATGGTCTTACGTTGAGGTTAAATTGGGGGTTGCGAGTGGAGATGCCCTTAGATATCTATGTTCTTCCTATGCCAGCACTATGTGGAGCGGTGAATGATAATCGGCGATGACCGGAACCGCGGGGAGGGTCTGGCTGCGAAGTACTCCCTCCGTTTTAAAATATAAGATGTTTTAGCTTTGTGAAGATAATGTATCTAGATGCCTTTTAGTGTGTAGATTTGGAATGCAACGCAAGATGTCAATGTCTGAGCTTAGGCCACGACAAGCACAATACTATCTTAAATACCACTCAAACTGAAATTTATTCTACTACTACTACACAAAATCTGGTACAGTATTGTGTATCTTGTCTATTGGATCACAAAAAATGAACCGTCCAAATTTTCGCAAAAACGCAGAAAGCTTTGCGTTTCGATGCATTGATAGATAAGAAGTTCAAGTTACAAGTCCTAGAGAGGACCAACACTCGCAGCATACAACTCGACCTAGCCTAGACTAAGGGAGTATCTGGCGCAACCCCCGTGCTCCCGCTTTGGCCCATGTCTTAGCCTCGGCTTTGATCGTGTCGACTAGGGTGGTCATCGAGGGGGACTCGTTCAAGACGATCACGTTTCTATGCTTTTAAATCCACCACACCGTGAGCATGATCACATACGAGGTTTCTTTGCGCATCATATGTGGGATGGATCGCACCACCAGCTTCCACCACTCCGCGAAGGGGCCTTCAGCAACCGGGGGCCCAACAGTAGATCGAATCCATGACAGGACCTCATGCCAGATGGTCCGAGAAAACGGGCATCCGGTAAGGATGTGTGACATGGTCTCCATAACCTGGTCACAGAGAGCTCAGTATGGCCGATGGGGCAGTTCTTGGCGCTCCAACCTCTCACCCGTCCAACATCTGTCTTGACAAGCAAGCCAAAGGAAGAACTTCACCCTAGGTGGCGCCCATGATTTTCAGATCAACTTCCAAGGGCCTGAAACTATAGATCCCTGGAATAGGGCATAGTAGCAGGATTTGGAGGAGTATTGGCCATCTGTCGTCCACCACCAGACTAGCTTGTCTGGCTCAACCCCCAGATGCATGCTTTATAGCTTGATCCAAAGCTAAACGTACTGCTAGAGCGCAAGGGGATTAATCACACCCGAGATATCAGAGATCCAGGTCCGGTGCACGACCGCCTGCTGCACCGTCCATGCTCTCCTGAGTCGTCGTGGGACCAACGCCAGGAGCTCCGGCGCTATCTCCCCGACCGACTTTCCATCCACCCATCTACCTGTCCAGAACAGCGCGGTGGACCCCTCGCCCACCACCATCGAGGTAGAGGCAAAGAAGATTTCACGCCCATCCTTAGTGAACTGCATATCCAGCCCGCGTCAAAATGGCCGTCTAAATTCATCTGATATAATGTAAAATAACCCTAATTCTGTAAGTACAGTGTACCATGTATCCGATCTCTTAAACCAATTGTGCACCCTATCCTTGATTGTTGTTTTGTTTGTGCGAAGATTTCAACCGCTGCATCAGCTTGATATCCTACTTGATTCTTTGCTTGCCTCGGACACAGCCTGAGAAAGCTCATATTATTTTTACTCTGTTTGGATTGGACAAAAAGCTACAACTCGTGACACGAAGAACCCAGCTGGCTGAGCAAACTCGAATGTTTGAATTGTTTCCCCAATGTCGCTCATTCCGAAGGTATGGTAACATTCAATGTTTTGGCTTTCCCTCAAATTCAACATAACATATATGAAACTAGGGTCGAGTGGTATATAAAATCCAACGCAACAGAATAAAGCCATATGCAGCTTACCATATATCGTGTGGCATCCTTCAAATGTCTAGTACATGTAGAGAGAAAATGCACATGATAAACTGGGGTGGTGCAGCTCATTGCATGGAATATAATAGATATTCGCAATAATTGTCCAAGATTTGGTGGATAGATATGTTGTAGATTCAACAAAATGGCTTGGACAATATGTAAATGTTACAATCTTGTTTATTCGAGTAGGACCCGGATCTAATATAAAGGTCATCCAAACATAATAAAAATTACATCAACATTGATCACTACCAGTGGCGGACCTAGGATTTGGGTACCAGGGCTAATTTCGGTTGTCCAAAAACCATGTAAATGTTTTTAGTTCTCATCCTTTCCTAATGACATAATATATAGCCAAAAGCAAACTACAAATGCATAGACGTTTTAAAATGTATGCTCAATGATTGAAAGGACAATGAGAAATTCTCGAAAAAGAATGACTATTTTTAGTATCTAAATAATGAAGATTTGCTCTGATCCTACCATATGAATTCCCAATCATAGTAAAACACTCCTAAGTTTTATTATGGATTCTTGTGGATATGTCTGCTTAATAGTATAGTGATTCATCATGTTAAGCTTCATGCACTAACCAACGCAACCAAAAATCTAAACTAATGGAAATGACTAGTACAATCCACATATACCGTAACACCCCCTCTTACGTGTGACAGAGGAAGACAAGTCAACACGTGAATATAACAGTCTCAGAGGTATAGCTCAAGAGGCATATACGTGGACACAAAGGGGGGCTACCAACAATTTTTAATAAATTGCGAAAACCAGGACTCGAACTCGAGACCTTGGCTCTGATACCATGTTAAGCTTCATGCACTAACCAACACAACCAAAAGTCCGAACTAATGGAAAGGGCTAGTATAATCCACATATACCGTAACACATCAATCATCATTATTCTCAAATATGTCCTGATATATTTATTATCAAAATTGCAAAATAATTATTTCGATCAAGACCGATGGAAAACAAAATTGATGAATGTATCTTCTATCGCGTTGTCACCTTTGTCTTCTATGTAATTAGATTGAGTAAGATAAGTAAATTAATCCACAATCAGCTAGACCTAAGTGTAGCAGTTTTAGGACTGAAATCGGCTCCTCCCTTCTATAGAGATTAGGCTCTCTATGAGAAACAAAAAGATTACCTAATAGAGCGAGCAAGAAGCCGGCTAGACTGAGGCAATGAGCTGATGAATGAACACAATCATTCAGCGCTCGTGCAGCGTTGCCTGGGCAGCGATAGCACTTCGCCGCGGCTCTGCAGGTTGGGATCTCGAACAACGCACTGTGGCGGCGGAGTTATCAAGTACTCGACAGATCGCGGTTGTTCAAGGGCTCCAGCGGCGACTGAGAACGAATTGTTTTTATGTTAGCAACAAAATATGAATGAATAAGCAACCTGCTGGTTACAACGCTAGTTTTTTTTTCCTCCGAGAGAAAGATCGTGCGCTAGTGATCTCTTGCTCGCTGATTTGGTGGGCTTGTACGATTAGCCCTGGTCAGGCTGGCCCAACGACACGGGCTGGGGTGTTGGAGGTCCAAAATTTCTGAGAAATTAATGAGAGGAGTATCTGTACTGCATGGGCCATGATCCGGGCTGTAGCCCGGGCTGCCCGGGGCCCAGGTCCGCCCCTGATCACTACCACCGCCAGCATGAGCTGCTTACGTGCCGCCGTCGCTGCTCTCCTACCGGATCCAGTCTGACTTAGTGATGACTATCCAAAAAAATTCATGCGCGCACCCTCTTAGTGATGTTTACTTTGAAAGTTAACATTAACATAGACCCAACAGTGGCAATAAGTGTGGCAACTTAGGTAAGGCTCTTGTCGCGTATATATTAAATACGACATTCAAGAATGGGACGTTGTTGAAAGTCAGGATACTCAATAAAGTTAGTTTTGCTAGAAATAGAAAGATCTTTGGATGAAGGTCCCATAGATAAGAGTAACACACAATCTTCGGTCACACTTTAGAATTTTGAATATTTATTTACTTGTGTGGTCTTATGGCATGACATTTTATTTGTTATAAAGAAATAACGTTCCCTAAGAAGTTGCAACCTAACTTATTGAAGATAAAATCTTATTATTTTAGAAGTATAGGAAATTAGGAATGATGGCTTCTCCACTATTATTAGTATACCGAAAACGGTAGCAGATGTGACATGAGCATAAAACTTGCATTTTCATCAAAAGTTTTTGTTATTAGATTTTTTTGTCTTCTCATGTTCCTTCAGTTCTTTTATATTTTATTTTACATGGTTGAGGATTAAACTAAATTGTATAAATGCAATGCCCAAGTTTTCTTCATGTAAAACAATATAATCTTATTTACGAGGCCACCTCTGCTATATGATCTTTTATTGTTTGCTATGATATTTTGTGGTTTCCTGGAGCCTATGATAAACCTTCCTTAATAAAATCTATTAATGATTGTATAACCTACTACCTTCCTTCTAAGGCTTCATGACTCCTCATTTTTTACATCATGCGCTACTAACTCATTTTTAGAGTAATTGGTTTATTAGAGTTAGATGATGATCACAAGGTCATAATACTTCGGATGATCAAAGTGTGAAAAATGGCCACCCGCTCCTATCTGATGACCTTCACCATAAATATCTCTAGAGAAACAAACATTTTGTGTTTTCTTCTATTATTTTATTCAGTACATTTGGTAGAATTGGAGGAATTGAGTCGTGGATGTTACTAATGTCTGAATTTGTGTGAAGAGCAGTGAAGATTGATATTTGGTCTCACTCGTCGTAACTTGAATTTATTTTCCTTTTCGACCATCCAGCTATACCACCACCCATACTCTGAGTCCTCTTTAAGTTTCTTGATTGATCGTTCATGTTTTTTTTTTTTGGCTTGTGACTAAAGGAAACTAGCAAACAAGCGATATGCCTCAATTCTCTTCATGTTGAAAGCATACCATCTTAATGAGGCTAACCATTTTATTAGTATGTTTACTTGGTCTATAAGATTACTACAAATGCATAGTTCAGATGATTAGACCATGATTACTTGAACAAATAGTATTTCACTCCTAACTTGTAGCCTTTGCTGCACATGTTTTCCTAAAAATTTAAATGAAACCTGTAATTCGGAATTTTTGAGTTAAATGAGTATATCAAAGGACATGTAAGACCAATGGGAGGACATATGCCAACCTAAATTGGAGGCCTCATTAATCTATCTCGTCGAGGTTGAAGCTTTTGTGATGAATTCGTTAATCAGATGATAGCTCTGAAACCTATATGAGAAGGATGGTTTCAAATTTGCCTCTTTTTTTGCATGAATTTGATGCCCTTGTCTTAGGGTCTACTTGGATGGATCTGTGCTGACTGACCCTACTTCTCAGCATGACTCTGGAGATTAAAATTTCTTTGTAATTTTGGGTACTATTTACTATTTCCTGGTTTGTTACAAGTATTTCTTAGTTGAGCTTGTCAACTGGATCCAATCAATTCGTGATTAGTTTGTAAAATGTGTGCTACTATGTGATTGGCGGCTCACAGTTCTGAAATATTCTTTGTGGAATATGATCTTTTGACCTGAACATTTCTCTCCACAACACCATCCTTAGTCTTCACTATCACGATTCTTTGAACAGAATGAAAAATTTAGCTAATCTCAAGCCAATTGAAATGAGAAATGTATCGTCTCGGTAGCCTACTACTGGACTATGATGGATGGAATGTGGGGAATATAAAATGCTGCAACCACAGATTACTCAATCAGTTTGGCTGGGCAAGAAATTCTGGCTTGGCAGGCCGTGGATCCCCGCAGGCTAAACAAGAGCAGCCGTTTCAATTGTTTTCCCAATTCCGCTCATTCCGAGTGTATTGTCAGGTTCCCGAACCATTCCAAAATAACATATGTCAAACTGGGGTGAAGTGGTTACGAAAAGCAAAACAAGAGAAAATAATATGCTTGATGAATGGTCCACTGATCATTCCATTTGAATGGTATCCTACGGATCTCTGGTATATATAGGGAGAACTGCACTTTAAGTAGACAAGCTGGTGTGGTTTAACTCGTTGCAATTTGCATTCACCTTAGCTGTCCGGATACCGTGAGTAAAGGAGAGAAAGATCTGGTGGATGGATAGATCATAGACACCACAAAGTAGATGGAATTACTGAACTGTTAAACATTGTCCCGTCCCTAGCTAGGACCCAGCTTTGGCACGGGAATTACATATATTCCAGCCAAAACTTTGTGATTATATATCCCCTCAGAGGTGGTGTCTGCTCCTACGGTGCATATGAACCTATTATAAAAATCACAAAAACAAATATTAAAATGTCAAAAAGTTCCAAAAGAAAATTTCGTGTGGACGTGGACATTCTATGTTGCACTCACGTCCCAAAAAAATAACATATTACGTGGCATGTGTAAAAATAACAAAACAAATACGTGAATAGTCATATTGAAGCATCGAAAATTTGTCTATTTTACATGAGAGATAAAAAATGTTTTACATCAAAAATTTGTGTACAAACATAGAATGTCAGGATATACATGCCCATATTTATTCTCTGATTTTTTTGACATTATGAAATGTGCTTTCGGAAAATGGGTTCCTATGCACTCGTGAGCCGAATTAAATTTCAGTATCCCACTGCCTTACTGCTGAGCCATCACGACTACTGATTTTTTCATCCTTTAGTTTTTCATTCCGATTTCCATTGTGTCTAGATTAACCCCAACAGAAAACTTGTCATTTACAACAAATGATTTCCGTGTTAGAAGAGCACTTTTATGTCTTTTAGAAGTCTTTTACAATGGATTGCACTCCGTGGTAGAAGCATCATGATACAAACATCTACCTCGGGTTGCCAAAATTCAGGGCGGATGAGTTCAGAACAACCATAGAATAAGTTACCATGATATGTTTCGCTAGACCATCAATGACGTGACAAACATCGTTAACCGAGCAATCATGCCGTCATCTCCTTTACCGGTGGCGTCAACTTGTTAACCAGTGATGTCACTTTGTTTACCACCGAATTTCACCTCATTACCATTGACCTATGGGCTCTGACGTCATCTTGAATGTGACATGGCTGCACTAACATTAAGCGGGTTGACAACTTGACATGGCGGCACACAAGATCATACGTATGTCCACATGTGCATTTTTTCCTACATGGAGATTATTCAACCACAAAACTCATCCGTCGCAGACGGGCAGTCCATAAAAAACCAATAATGTTTTTTTGAGAATAATAAAAAAACCATAAATGTTAGGTAGGTCAGTCCATATAGTTGTTGGGCTTTTGGAATGGATTGTCTATGTCATAATTCGTCCTCGTACAACCCATTTATTTTATATTTCTGGTTCTTACAGCCCATGCCGCACGGACTAGTGATATTAGGTGGGTTAATTACTATAATTTGAAATTTAAATTAATCTATTATATACTAAAAACAATATAAGTTTTTTTTTTGAGGCATTCGGTTAATCTTTTTTTAAGGAAGAGGCATTCGGTTAATCTACGTGACCACATCACCTTAATTATCTAAACCAGATCCATAGTTCATGGTTTGGATTTGAAAAGAATAGAAGTTGTGCGATCCTATGGCTTTTCGTACGGCCGGCTGCCATCAAGAGATCACCAAAATAAACCATATGCGATATTAAACCCTACCGTAGCAAACCGAAACATACGAAATATAGTAAATACTTTAAATGCAGATGTAGTAGGGGTCGTGAACCTGATGGTTCACAACTTAGTTTTGGAAGATATGGCACCAAAAGTTGTAGAGCTGGCCATCTTTCATACGAGTCATTGAAGCAGCGCGTCGGACTACAAGCGGACAATTCCATCGTGCTATGAGCGGAAAATTCCGTCGACGTGCCTTCTCGTTCGGTAAACTTTCTAAATCTCACTCTGAAGATTGATTTTATTTTATTTTCCTACTGTTATTATTTCTTGTTGTTTTGAGTATCTCAAACTATGCTTTTCGACTATGTTAGGTAAAAATTGCAATTCTCTCTTGAAACTCATTGGTAGTATTAATTAATCATAAATACTTAACTGATCATACATCTTTTGAGCTAATAATGTAATCTTCTCAAGCCAATTGATTTGGTATTCAATCGGTGCAAGATCTGCCTTGGGTAGAAGAGAACACTGCAGGCTAAGCAATCATGGTAGGTTGAATTGTTTTCCCAATGTCACCCATTCCCTCGCTCAAAGTAAGATAAAATGGGGTGAAGTGGATACAAAATCCAACACAAGACAACAAAGTGATACACGGCTTCATAGGCCATTGCTTTGCACCATATCCTTCGGTTGTCCGGTATATGTAGAGGAGAAAATGTATAGTACAAGCTAGGCGTGACTTGATATTTACCTGCTTAATTGTCTTGGTACCTCAAGTAAAGGAAAGAAGATTATGTGGATAGATAGTGAACACATATGAAAATGTACATATGTCCAGTCGGAGGGTGATGATTACAAGTGAATTGTTTAGACGATCAAACCGCGACGGCTCGAAAAATAGTCTTTCACTCTTAGCTGACAACCTCTCCTTGTATTCTAATGAAACTCACACGAGGGGTCAAGTTAAATGAGTCGATCAATGGATATGCAAGATGACAATGGGAGGACTGCGCAGGTTGAACTTGGCCTCACAAATCTCTATCGTCATGATTGATGAGGGCTAGTCGTCGCTATTAAAGCTGGCAATGTTGAGGTTTGGGATGAACTTACAAATCATAAGGATGAAACTATTATGAGGATTATGGTTTCAAATTATGTCACCGGTCTTACGGTCTACTTCATTGCACACGACACTTGATTTTTTTAATCTATTTTGCAGTTCTCTCTTGAAACTCATTGCTAGTCTTAATTGATCATAAATACTTAACGTATCATACATCTTTGAGCTAATAATGTAATTTTCTCAAGCCAAACGATTTTCTATTCAATCGGTGCAAGATCTGCCTCGGGTAGAAGAGAACATTGCAGGCTAAGCAATCATGATAGGTTGAATTGTTTTCCCACCGTCGCTCATTCCCTCGTTCAAAGTAACATAAAATGGGGTGAAGTGGATACATAATCCAACACAAGAGAAGAGAGTGATACACGGCTTCATAAGCCATTGCTTCCGTATCCTTCGGTTGTCCGGTATATGTAGAGGAGAAAATGTATAGTACAAGTTGGGCGTGACTTGATATTTACTTTAATTGTCTCGGTACCTCGAGTAAAGGAAAGAAGAGTTTGTGGATAGATAGTGAACGCATATGCAAATGTACATTTGTTCGGTCGGTCTGTAAGGTCAGGATGATGATTATAGGTGAATTGTTTAGACATCAAACCACGACTGTTCGAAAAATAGTCTTTCACTCTTAGCTGACGGTCTCTCCTTGTATTCTTAATGAAACTCACACGAGGGGGTCAAGTTAAATGAATCGATCATATGCAAGATGGCAATGGGAGGACTGCGCAGGTTGAACTTGGCCTCAAAAATCTCTATCGTCATGATTGATGAGGGCTAGTCGTCGCTATTAAAGTAGACAATGTTAAGGTTTGGGATGAACTTACTAATCATAAGGATGAAACTGTTATGAGGACTATGATTTCAAATTATGTCACCAGTCTTAGTGTCACTTCAGTGGATCTGTGCCGATTGACATACTTCCGAATCTAACTATGAAGTTGAAACGATGTTGTGATGTTGGTTATTATTTACTGCTTCCTATTGCTGCCTTGAGTATTTCTAAATTCTAATTTTTCTTTATCAATTATGTCGAGGTTATTGGATTCAATATGTTATTCACGATTCGTTGGTAAATGTGTGCAACTATTTGATTGGTACTAGTTCTAAGATATGCTTAGTGAAATATGATCTCTATCTTGGTAAGTTAGACTTGCACACGACACTTGATTTTGGTGTAATCTACTCCCGCCGTTTCAAAATATAAGATAATTTAGCTTTTGTGAAACGAATGCATTAAGTGGTCTGGGTAATTTTATACTCCCTCCGTTCCAAAATATAAGGCACCTAAGGGTTAGTCAAAAGTCAAACCTTACTAATTTTGACTAAATATTTAGGAAAATATATCTACATCTACAATATTGAATGGACACATTAAGAAAATATACTTTATGTTGAATCTATTGATATTGATTCAGTATTGTGAATCTTTATATTTTTATGTATAATCTTGATCAAACTTAGAAAATGTTGACTTCCGACTAATCCTTAGACGCCTTATATTTTGGGACAGAGAGAGTACTTAATAGCTAGTAAACATGCTCTCTGGAAAACCATGGTTAGATTTAACTGATCACAAAGCTTTAACCAGAATAAACAATCTAGCAAATTGAAATGATGCATCCTTTTGGCCCACGGTTCGTTTGGTTGTAGGGTGTCAAGTGCGATCAAGTCAAGGTCCCACTTCTAGCTTAGTGTAAAATTTTGACAAAATTTTGCACTACTAATTTTAAAATAAACTAAAAGTGGGACTTTCGTGGGATCCTACTTAACACTTTATTTGGTTGTAAGTATTTGAGACGGTGTGAGAAATGCATCAGCTTCTCGACAGTAGACCTGCCGCCCAGACAGCACGCGTGGGCGGTTATGAAGGTCTCTAAAAACCTAAAAAAAGCCCCCCCACACGAATCTCACCTACCTGGCCGCAGCCGACGCCGGAGATGGCAGCCGCGCCCGACTGTTGAAGACGACAGGTGGGCTAGCGTGCCCCGGCGGGCTTCCTTTGCACGGAGGAGGATGCCATCTGGGTGGTGTGGGTGATGTAGTGAGCGGCGAGGCGTTGGTGCAGTTGTCGGCGTGCGGTTGGGAATGAGAGGAGGAGTGGCCGAGCTCGGCGATGTACCTGCAGCGGAGGTTGGAGCGAGGTGGTCCAGCGGCACATAGCTGCCGGGGGAGGCGCGAGCCCAGAACATGAGGCGGCGACATGGAGGGTTTTCGGCCAGGAGGAGTGCCAGCAAGCAAGTGTCCGGTTGTCTCCTCTTTGCGGGTGCGTGGCAGTACCCCCGCATCAGCCCGAGGTGGGGGATGGAGGGGAAGATGTGGGCCAGATCTGGGTCATTGGGGGCTGTGATCTACATGCGACTGTCTGCCTTGAGTAGAGTGTCAAGTGGGATCCCGCCAAAGTTCCACTTCTAGTTCACTTGCCAAAATCTAGTTCAATTTTTTGCTCAAACATTGAACTAGATTTCTGCAAATGAACTAGAAGTGAGATTTGGTAGGATCCCACTTGACACGTTAGCCTGGAATTGGCAATGCCTGTGGCGTGTGGTGGGCGGCCTTGGTCCGTAATGGAGGTGGTTCGAGAGTGCAGATGCTCGTGGTGCTAGAGTTGGAAGATGGGTCGTGTCCCCCAAGCCATGCGGGGTGAGGTGTTGTGGTGGAAGCAGTGTGAGACATCATGGACGGTGTGGCCCTGATCCAATATACATGGAAGCAGGTGTGCGGTGATACAGGCGAAAGTCCTACACGTCGATGATGTCACCCGCGGGTGTCGTTCCCTTTCTTGGAGGCATCGCCGAGGTGTGTTGGCATCGTTTCGCTCCCACTTGGAGTTAGTAGTTGTTTCCGGGTGAAAGCCCAGGTCCTGAGTCGGATTGGCGCAATGGGGGCGTCCTCGATGTCGTTTCTCTATTGGGAGCATCACGTTTGGAAACATAGCTTGGAGGTTCTATGTGGCGCTACTCCGGTGCTTTCTGTTGTTCGAGACTGATCCTTAGGGTGCAATGCACATTATCACCGAGAGTCCTAGATGACTTTCTCGGGACTGACCAAATCCCGCCATCCACTTGCCGTCTCCTTTAGGCCTTAAGGGTGGATGGTGTGTCGACAAGGAAAGTCCAGTTGGAGTTGTTGTTCTTCGGAGGTGTTCGACATTGGTCGAGACGCGGCTATATTGCTCAGTTTAGGATAGGACCTTTTGTGTCATAGTTGTAAGGTCTGTGGTGGCTGTCTATGGACTAGCCGGTGTGGAGTTCTTACTGCGCCCGCATTTCACGGTGAGTTGTAGTCATCTCGTGCTCAAACTTAAGCCTTCTATAAAAATATACTAAATGCACCAGCTTGATTGCGTACTTAAGACCAGCAATGGACGCAGCAGGATAAATATAAAATACTACAAGCTCAGATTGTTCAAGCTGTTTGCCTTGGGCAAAAGCTTCGAATTTGCTGTCCAAAGAGCCTTGCAGGTGAAACAACAGTTGTTTGTCGAATTCATTTCCCAGTGCCGCTCATTCCCTCAAACTAAAAGTAATATACGCCGAACTATGGAGAAGCGGATAAAAGTCCAGCATAAGACAACAAAAGATATACATCTTCACGGACCATTCTATTGCATGTCATCATTGGGATCTCCAGTATATGTAGTGAGAAATGTGTACAAGCTGGTGTTGCTTAAATCATTGTATTAAATTCACTGCATATCATGATTGTTCCGATACTCTTAGTAAAAGAGAGGACGATTCGGTTGATATATAGATTGTAGACACAGTACAGCATATGAAATGCTAAGTTCAAATAAGCCCTACAATCGCCTAGGGCGTAGCCTAGTCCAGGAATCGTTGTGAGGTACTGAGGTGTACTGAATAGTAACAAAATGTAGGGCCAAACCCAATAAAAAAATCTGATGTGAGAATAGCATTAGGCTCCCTTTGATTCATAGGGTTTTCAAATGATATTTGTAGGATTGAGATCCTATGGAAATTTCCTACAATAGCCGTATGATTCAAATGATCGTAACCTATAGGAAATAATTCCATAGAAATCTTGTACTGTGAAGTTCATAGGAAGAAAACATTGTGTTCGACTTCATGGAAAATTTCTTCACCACAACCATAGCAAATTGCCCTCCATATAGGATTCACATGGACATGACATGCCAATCCTATGAGTTTCCTTTTCCAATACTTTTCATATCCTATGAATCAAAGGAGCACTTAGGATGTTGTTAACCGAAGATTGAATAAAGAGTTATCCGGTTTTCATGTGCCTATATATACACAACTCTGTTTAATTTGAACTTGAAATATTTAATTGTTAACTAAAGATTGAATAAATGACAAAGAAGGACGATTGACGCTCTGATGCTTGAACTCAGCTTTTCAGAATTGCTTTTGGTAAAGTTGGATAGATTAGTTGTTTGGATTTAGAAGAAGCCAACAAATTGGCAAAACGGATGTTTGCATTCGTTTCGAACAATTAAAGGGAGGACTAAACATTCTAGAGATAATCATTGTAAAACTCAAGTGACAAAATCCATGAATCTACAAATGTTTCAAATTTACATTTGCATTGCTCACAACAAAGAAAGTGGTGCCACTTTGTTTAAGCATATTCCTATTGGTGACTATTGTGCCCCTACTCCCACACCACTCTTCTGAATATTCCTTCATAAGCCGTGACGCGGTCTGGGCGGTGTTTCCCTTCCTCACCAGTCATGGCGGGAGAAGGTGCAAGGCAAGTCCTCGTTGTTTGGTTGTTGTGGGTTGTGCTGTAAGCCATGTGGCGTCATGCTTTTATTGTTGTAGCCTTTCTTAACGTTTTACCAGTTGTTTTGGTCTTTCCTTGTATGAAATGTGGTACACCTTTCGGGGTGTATTCTAAAAAAAACTTAAAACATCTTTCTTTTGTCGTGCACACAAGATGGGGGCCATCGTATAATTTGAATAGGATATGTGCGCCCATCATGACAACAGAAGGAGTCTCGAAACAAAGTCAATACACAAGAGGTGTCTTAAAATATGCTCACGTGCATGACAAAAAAAATCATAGTCAAAGGTAAAAGTAAGGCATAAAACATCGATCTTTGGTCCTCATGCCTTCGTCTATTTATGTACACTTCAAGAACTGTGTGCATGCTGCCATCTTGTAATGTGTTGCTTCTTTCCCGGGCTTTTAGCTACCGTGCCTCCACGGGGTCATCTAGCCATTTCTCGTCTTAGCGCCACTTCACAAGTTTTCCTCGTCAATCTTGGTTAGTGATTATGTTGATTTCAGTCAGCCCCTTGTAGATGTGTCCATGATTTTGTAACACCCTCAAATCGGCCCTATGCAAGTTTTAGCCCTTTCCGCCAAACCCGCATAGAAACGATTCAAGGACGCCCACCAGGCACTTTCGTGCGGATGAAAAAAACGAAGTAATACCATTACACAACAGTCCTCGATGGGACCCACAGAACAGATATATATACAACACGACTCCAAGAGTCAAGGATACAGATATACAATACAAAGATCCAAAGCACCTGGAAAACGATACAGCGTCCGAGTACGGACAAGATGCAAATTGGGCTAAGAGCCCTGAAGAATAACCAATGGCGTCCATAACCCTGCCCAGGCCAAGCCGGAAGGGTAACCCTGCTAACGACGTCGATCTCAAACCTGCTAAAACAAAAGGGGTGCCGACAAAGGGCAAAGGAAAAAGAGGAGCGTCAGTACTGAGGCCAATACATGGCGAGGCTAGAATTCGGCGGCTCTCGCCTACATAGGTATGGTGGGCTGAAGCGGCAGCGCAGCGGCACTAAACAACCTATAGAGACTCGAGACAACTGGCGGTTATCAGAGAGGGGGTAAGAAAGACCTATTTGGATCCAACCTGAAGCTAACACCAAACAAACCCATCCTGGTATTTCCCCCTCGAGACCAAAAGAGGAAGTCGGACCAAGGAACTCACACAGTTGGCAATTTTACTCATTCCGTTATAGTTGCAACACTTACTAATCAGATATAGATAGCATGAGTCATCCTGATGGCATAAGTAGTGGGCAGTTTTAATTAACATTCCGTTGTAGTTGGAACATTTACTAGTCAGATATCATTGTCCTGAGAAATCCAAAAACCCAGCAGTTGTTGACACATTTATCACATTCCGTTGGAGTTGCAATACTTACTAGGCAGGTATAGTAAGACACAAGGAACCCCAGCTCCACCAGTTGTTGGTATTTTTAATATCCATTCCGTTATAGTGAAGCTGATTACTAGTCAGATATATAAGTCAAATTTATAGAACTACTTTAGTTATGCTTGTCTATGATCGAGATACTGTGCTCCAAGTCGTCCATAACCACGGACACGGCTTTCAGAAAGTTTTACCCTGCAGGGGTGCATAAATAGCAACACACACTCGATCAACCTCGGAAAAACCAACTCAAAACCCAACGAGGCTTTCACGATAAAGAGATCACAGGATTCAGAAATATTTCAGGGGGCCACCCCACTAAGCTACCCGCAACGAAGTTGCATGCGATCATGATGATGCAATGCACAAAAACACCGCGATTTTCTAGTAGTGGTTTTAGCGGGATGACACAGATTTCTTCTTAGAACGCAAAATCTTGAAGCTTTTGCGAATGTGATGTTGTAGTTGTAGACCACACTTTTCTATTTGGAGATGTTGCTTGACATGAACTAGTCCAGGTGATACACACGGGAGGTTAGTCTCATTTTGAAATCTTGGATCCTTGGGTGGCGAGGTCATACAGTCATACTTGCCACTTCTGTGGTTGACATGAAGTAGTCCCGGTGATGCATATGGGAGGTTATTTTCATGTTAGAATCTTTGAGCGTGTCTTCTTATGTGATAGCCTTGGACGGGCTTACTCCATGAATTTTAGTTCCTTGATGAAGCTCGATCTTTCTCATCCCTTGTTTCGGAGATGGATGTTCTATACCTTGTTGTTTGCCTTACGACAGATTATTTGTATAGTAGTAGTATTAGACACCCCTGCTAGGTAATTGGTTAGATCCATGCTTTCCTAAACATTCTACGTACTAAGTCTCTGTAGATAACTAGTTCCTTTTTTGTTGTGTGCATCCTCGATGTCTAGACTAGGTTTTGACATTATTGATATTATATTGTTGCAGAGGATGTGTAATTAGTGTTATCATGGTATTAATATATCCCCTTTATCAAAAAATACACGCAATGATAAATATTAGAACATACACGAATCAAGGCCATACCCCAAGATCCAGTTGTGGAGTATGCAACATACACGCACTAGCTTTACCTAGGCGGGGAAGGTGTGAAATGGCTTCTGATCAAGATCTTGAACCTGTTCTTCCAAGTAGCGAATGCCCTATCAATGGTAACCCTAAGGCTAGAGTGCCTGAGATTGAAGAGCTGTTTGGCATTCTGTGGCCTGTTCCTTCTAGTGAACTCGTTGAGATGGTACCTGGTAGACCTGAAGGGTGGAAGAATCCTAGGGCGACAGCCATATCCCGCATCTCCTAGATAGAACTTTCCATCAGGGATATTGATCCCATCTAGCCTGGACATGCTGTCATCAAGGATGGTTGCATCATGGGCTGATCCTTTCCAACCAGCTAGCACATATGTGAACATCATGTCGAGATCAACAACAGCTAGCTAGTATATTTTGGCTGGTGTAGTGCTTCCTTCCCCTCTAAACTGCATATTATGATCTTGGAACTCTAGCAGTAACACGAGGACCATCGATTACACCGATACAATCCTGTTACATGTACATAAGGATGAAATGAGAAAATGGGAATACATGGGACTCAATCGAATCATGCAATGATAAAACAAAGGAACACATGCTCACCTTGAAATATGGCATCCACCTCATGCTATTGCGTATCTTTTCAGGTGTTTGACCCGTAGGCGACTTGATCATCTCGTCTCTCAGCTCACCGATTGCATACAAAACTCGGTTGAAATAGCGTGATATTGTCTCCATCTTCTTCTAAAAGTGTTGTGGATGACCCTAAATCTCTGGTTATAGCCAACCACATGAAGGAACATCACGACTTGTTCTTCCATTGAGGTGTGGATGCTATCTACCAAAAGTCCACCCATCCTTAACCTTGCGACAAGTGCAAAGAAGGGGGCTCTTCTCATGCTGAGCATGTTCGGAGACTCTACATCATTGTAGTTGTAGATATAGTTCAGATTGGCCATCCTTTCTTCATCTCGGGCACATATAGGACCGAACATCAGTCTAGGAAATGCAGCCCGCCTAACAGCTCTCTTGTGCAACATCAGGATCCAGGCTTGAATCACTGCTATAAGCACAGCTGCCTGATGGATAAACGCCATCCTGTCGGCCTAACAATCCAAAGCTACGGTAAATCTGTGCTTCAGCCCTACTAGAAACAGTAGTGGAGAGAGATTCACGGTTCTTACCTCACCCATGGCGATGCGCGGCCAGGGATAAGGAGGGAGATGCGCCTCGATGCCGCTGACCCGCTCACCACCCGGAGTTGGAGGAACCGCCGGGTACGGTAGATATGCGCCGCCTCCGCCGCTCGTGTTGTGGAATCAAGAAGAAAGGAGATTTTAGGGAGGGCCAACGCGTAGGGTGAGCTATCCCAGCAGGTGAAGGTACTCTTGGCACAAAGCAGGAACGGAAAACTTCCGTTTCCTGCCTACGCTCTTGCGGATGGCGCGCGCATGCCGCTGCCCCTTTTTTGCAGCTCCAAGGCATGGCTCCACGGAAATGCTCGATTCGAGCTTTCTAGTTGGGCCTGGCCCTAGAGTGCTTTATAGAGCGTGCTGGCCATAACACAGCGGTCGTGCGGGAAACCAAAGGGTCAGATTTCGTCGCGCTGGCCTGTTTGGAGGGAATGCAGGCTAGCAAACACACCCCTTACATTTTGTTACCTAGCTCCCTCGTCGACCTGGCAGGCCTCGGCAGCCATGGCGTAGGGGTCGCCTGCATCAAGATTCAAGTAACTGTGACACCTGGAACCTCCCTCTCAGCTTGCGCACCTATCGGCACAGTCTGGGACCTGCGGCCAAAGTTTCGAGAACGTGAACTGCACCCATCTTTTTGTTCACTATAGGTTTTATCAGCAAGTGTGGTTGTGGTGTGCCGTCTTGGCCCTGGACTAAAGCGGACTTACCAACCCACGCGTGCCGAAACCTTTTCATGCACTTAATTAACAGCAAGGATACAAGCTCCAAAACAACTGCGCCCAGATTTTGATACGGTGGCCATCCTAGTCCACTGGAGCATCTGGAATGAGAGAAATGCCAGAATTTTTCAGCAAGAGCACAACACGGTGGACCGTGCCTTTGAGCATATCCGAGCATGGAGATCTGCTGGTTGTGTCATTGCCTTCTAGATGGTGCAATCTGAGGTGTACTGCTAGAGATTTTCTCTGTTCTTTTGTTTTCTGGGTGTCAATAGTTTTTCCATGTGTCTGCTAGACCAAGATCAATTGTGATCTAAGATTGTTTCCGACAAGTGCTTGTACATCTTGTGCAACTTGTACATGTTGTACATCTGGTTCTACTCCTTCTCTATCTTAATAAGATATGACTGACCTTCATCGCCAATTTTGTTTCCTGGAGAAACAATCAGGCTGTGTGTTCCCTTGTTGTTGCTTTTGGAGACGAGGGCAAAAGCTATGCCCTATTTCATTAATTACGAAAGGAGTTTTACAAGAAAATAAAGAGATTCGGAGATTACAAAGCCTACACTCCTGGCATGATTTCACCCAAACGCTTTGCGCCCGCCAAAACCCACAAGCTGACATCTTTCTTAATTTTATCGATAACACTAGAGACAGTGCATGATTGTTGTTGAAGACCTGAGCGTTCCGCTCATTCCATATCTCCCAAGAGGTTAGCAAAGTGACATAAGCGATAGCCTTGCGGTTGGGAGTGGGTTCTTCCGCCATCATGGGCAACCACCACTAAAGCGAGAGCCCCACCCATTGCCGAGGTTGAAGATCACGGAGACCCAACCAATCTCTTAGGTAGCCCCAAATATGAATGGTGAACCGGCAATTAACAAGGACATGTGAAATTGATTCCATGGTTTGCTTGCATAAAGGACACAAGCCACAATTCGTCCAACCCCTCTTCTCCAAACGGTCCGCCTTCCAAAGCCTATTCCTCACCTCAAGCCACACAAAGAATTTTGTTTTGAGAGGAGCCCAAGCCTTCCAAACCATTGTATTCATGTTGGATGAAGTAGCTCCTAAAAATTGCACCTCATAGGCTAACACCATCAAATATTGACCACCCACCGTGAGCTTCCAAGAGATGTCATCCTACCTAGTAATGTCAAGATCCACCTCATGGAGAAGAACCCAAAGCTCCACAAATTGCATTAGGTGATCCATGGTAAAGTCGTCACCCAACCTTACATTTCCAAGCATTATCTTGCAATTTTTGGATATTTCACTTCTTTCTTTTGGATAAAGAAAAAATGAGAGGGGGCACATCTATCGGTTTCCTTCCTTGTAGCCATGGAGCGAGCCAAAAGGGGGTTTGCGACCATTGCCAAGTTTAATAGTTGTGACGGCATAGAAAATATTCATGGCATCTTTACTGCAAGGGTTTTCGTAAACCACCCAAACCTTATTGGGGTCTTTCCACTCAAGCCACGACCACCTCAAATGCACAGCCTTCACGAAAATTTCCATATTAAGTACCCCAAGGCCACCAAACTCACTAGGACGACAAACCGTCTCCCAGTTCACTTTACATTTTGCTAGTTGTGTCTTTCGACGACCAAAGGAACACCCTTTTCAAGTTATTGATATACTTTTTGGTGTCCAGAGGGATGGAAAGCGGGGTCAAATAGTATATTGCTTGAGACGCAATGAACGATTTAATTAGGGAGATCCGACCAAGCATGGTGACATACTTTCCGCCCCCTTGTTGTTTTTCTGCACTTCACTCGGTAGCATTAGAGCTACTGAGTCATAGATGTTCCTCTCTGAATTTTTTGGGACTGTGAACATTTATGTTGGTCTCGTTAGTCGAAATTGGCATTTGTGTTCGACCATTCTGTTATATATGAACGCCCATATTCTGAGTCCTCGTGCTACATACATTTGCATTTTTTTGCTTTTTGTTTTGCTTTACCCCTGGCCAGTAATTAAACTCAAATCTAGCTTGATACGATTGAAGCTGGCAATGTTAAAAGGTTCCGATGAACCATCTAATAAGATGAATGTCTGAAAGTGTTATGAGGATGTTTATTTCAAATTGTCGCCCAGTCTTAGGTCTACTTTGGTAGACCTGTGCTGATTGACATACTTCTGAATCTGACTCTAAAGTTGGAACTTAGATGTCGTGCTTTTTTTGGTATTATTTACTGTTTCTTGTTGAGTTTAACCTACCGGAGAGCTAAAAATTGATTAGAGCATGCGAGAGAGCTACAAGTTCCTCAAAGGTAGACTAATACATGATGGGGTCCTTGCACTACATGAGATTATCCATGAGGTAAAGTCTAGGAGGTTGAAAGGCATATTTTTAAAATTAGATTTTCAGAAGGCTTACGACCGACTGGATTGACGATTTCTTCGCCAAGTCCTCTAGCGATGAGGCCTCGATGACCGCCTGATCACAGGGATCATGCAGTTCATCATGACCGGAAGCAACACGATTAACATTAATAGGGATATAGAACCCTAGTTCCACCCACCCTGCGGAGTGAGGAAGGAGGATCCCATATCCCCCTTCTCTTCAATGCGGCGGTGGATGCGTTCGCAGAGATCTTAGAGAAAGCCAAGAGCGTCGATCACATCTCTAGGGTGGTCGGTCACCTTATCCCAGGAGGTGGGGTCACACACCTACAATACACGGATGACACGATAATCATGACAGAAGGCTCAAATATGGACATTGCAAACCTCAAGTTTCTCCTTCTCTGCTTCCAAGATATGTCTGGCCTCATGATTAATTTTTACAAGAGCGAGATTATCGCACTCGGGTACTCACCTAAGGATCAATAGAGGATATCCGACAACTTCAATTGCCGGATGACCTCCTTCCCTATTACCTACCTAGGGATGCTGATCTGTGACAGATCTTATCAAGGACTTGGAACCGCTCGTGGGCAGAATTAGATCGAAATCTGAGCCTTGGTGTTGGAAGATTTACATCAAAAGGAAACATGATGATGTTGATTGACTCCTGCATGTGTAGCCTAGCCATTTATATGATGTGCCTCTAGCTTCTCTATGAAGGAGTGCACGGATCCTTTGACAAGGAGCTATCGTGCTTTTTCCGGTAGGACCGTAAGTGGCACAAAAAATATCACATGGTTAAGTGGGCAGACATTTGCACCGCCAAGGATCTTGGCGTATAGGAATTCTAGCTTCCCGGAAATTTAACAAAGCGATGTTGCTCAAATGGGTCTGCGTATCCTGCGGGATGATGGTGGCATGTGGCTGAAGATAATCAAATCCAAGTGCCTGGGAGGGGGGGCCCCTAGGCTGCGACCGTCAGGATGGCTCCCAATTCTAGCATTCCATCCATGAGATTAAGCACGAGATTCGGCGAGGGGTTAAATTCTCCATAGGGAATGGAGAAGGTACCCTATTTGTCTGGACTCCTGGCTTAGGGAGCGCCCCCTTCGGGAGGTGTACCCTAGCCTGTTTTCCATTTTCTTCGAACCATGCACTATGATAATGAAAAATATTTCAACATATACAATCAAATCGATCAGGAATATCCATCTCTAATAAATAATCATGTTCTGATCATCTAAAGAAGCATGCTCGTGGCGAACGATGTAACTCTGCTACCCAATGAATAAAATCAGCCATGATGGCTTTCCCTCAATAAAAGAAGCATGCTCGTGTAATCTTTGACCTACCTTGGACAAATTACAAGTACTAAATCGAGTACCTAATAGTGTACTCTTCTCCAGCCTAATGAAATGTTGTTCAATTGCCCTAAGAATTGCATAAGCACAATTGAGTAACCCTGAAGCCTAAGTGTTATCCTAGGTTGAATTGTTTCCCAATGTCCCTCATTCCCTCATTCAAATTGACATATCTAGGATGAAGTGGATAAAAAATCCAACACAATACATCAGAGTAGTACACAAGTTTATGGGGCAATGCTTTCCATGGTATCCGTCTAGTATATGTAGAGAAAAATGCATAGTACAAGTTGGATGCACCTTGAAAATAATTTACTATAGGTTAATATTCACTTTAATTGTATTAATACCTCGAGTAAGGGAGTAGATTTTGTTGATAGATAGTGAATGCATATGCAAATGTACATATATTTACTTGGTCTGTAAGGTCGGGTGATGATTATGTCAGGAGTGAGATTGTAACGTGTTTCTATAATTTTTGTCATGGTAGTTCAAATTTAAACTAAAATCACGAAAATAATAATGAAACAGAGGATGCATGTGTTAATTGGTGTATAAGGTCGGTTGATGGTTACAAGTGCATAGTTTAAATGACCAAAACATAGATGAATAAGTCTTTCACTCCTTAATAACAACATTTTGTGCACCCGCTCTAATATTTTAACGAATCTTGTTAAGTGAATCTATCTAATCGAAATGCAAGACCAATGGGAGACCAGTCGCTAGCTGAACTTTGAGGCCTCGCAAATCTTAGCTCATAGGGATTGAAGTTGGCAATGTTGGCAATGTTATGAATGTACTCATCGAATGAAAGCTTTGAAAATGTTATGAGGATGATGACTTCAAATTTGTCGCCCCAGTCTTATGGTCTGGTTGGTGGATCTGCCTATTGACATACTTCCTCCATCTGACTCTGAAGATTGAAATTTCATTTTGATTTTTGTACTATTTATATTTCTTGTTGTTTCTAGTATTTCTAATTTAAGCCCGTCAATTCTGTTAGGAAAACCTTCGCAATAAACAAACATCATGGGCAGAGCTATGTAGGGACATGGGTGCACAAATGTACACCCATTATTTTTGGAAAAACACTTGGATACCTATGCATGACTCACATGTATAGAACAACATGCAGTAAATAAATATTGAAATTTGTGTAAAATATTATTCTTGTGAGTTTTTACACCCATTAATTGTATGTTGGTCACTGACAAACAAATTTCTTAAAAAAAATCTTTTGAAAACCCTTGTTAATCTTAATTTATCATATGTCTTTGAGCTAATAATGTAATCTTCTCTAGCCAATAGAAATGTCCAATGTCTCTTATTCCCTCATTCAAAGTAACATAAACCAGGGTGAAGTGATAGAAAACCCAACACGAGAGACACAAACTAATATGTAGCTTCATGGCCTATTGCTTTGCATGGTATACTTCAGTTGTCCAGTATATGTAGAGACAAAATGCATAGTAGAGGCTATCGTGGATTTTAACTCATTGCATAAAATTCACCACAATTGATATTCACCTTAATTATTTTGATACCTAGAGTAAAGGAGTGAAGATTATGTGGATAGATAGTGAATGCATATGTGAATGTGCATATGTTTTAGTTGGTCTGTAAGGCCGAGTGATGATTACAAGTTAATTGATGAGAAGATCAAGATCATGATTACATGAATAGTCTTTGCTCCTAGTTGTTGGCTTCTCCTTGAATTCTGAATGAAACTTACATGAAGGAATCTAGTTAAATGAACTGATCAATGGATAAGCAAGAGAACAATGGAGGACTGAACTGGTATAATTTTAGGTCTCACAAATCTAACTATCGCTATTGAAGCTGACAATGTTAAGTGTTGTTAATGAAGCAAACCTTTATGCACGAGCCCGAGGCCTCATTGGCGTGACGGAAATGGAGAACACCAATGACCCCGGCTTAATCATCTCGTTTTATTCTTTCTAGCTCCTTGTACATATTAATTATTCTCATCTTTGTGTTTTTCACAGCCTATTGAAGGTTTTTTCGACTTTGTATATCTTTTATTACCTTCTCAATATAAGAAATGCAACAATGTTGCATTTTTCCAAAAAATGTTAAGTGTTACGACCAATTTACTAATCCCAAGGCTGGAACTATTACGAGGATGATAATTTCAAAATTTTGCCCTAGCCTTAGGGTCTACTTTGGTGGTTCTGTGGTGATTTTTGAATATTCCTCTAAAGATGAAACTTTCGATGTTGTGGTGCTCGTATTTTTTATGGTCTCCTGTTGTTGCCCCGAGTAAATTTAGTTTATCATTCTATTGAGAGGTAGTTGGATTCAATCTGAATTGATTTGTTGGTAAGTGTGGAACTATGTAATTGGTTCCTGGCTGTTGTAGAATATGCTTAGTGAAATATGATCTCTATTTTCCTACTAAGTTTGACCTGCACATGGCGCCTAATTTTGTTGTAAGTTGCCTAATTGGTATGATTAACTTTGCAATCAAGAAACTTAGTTGGTAAACATTTTCTCTGGAAAACTATGGTTACTTTTAACTGATCGCAAATATTTGAACATAATGAACAACTTAGCCAATTGAAATGTTGCGCCCTCATGCTCGCAGTTCCTTTGGTCATGAAGATTTCAATCAGCACGAGAAATGTATTAGCTTGAAAGCCCACATATGGGAATCTTTTAAAGGACATGGAGTAATAGAAAATGCTAAAATATCTGATTTTTCAATCGGTTTGCACATCAAAAGCTCGTGGTTTGCAGATCTACAGTTTTAACAACTATGATATGTTGAGTTGCTTTGCCATTGTCGTCCATTACCTGAAATTCAAAGTAATATGTCACACTATGGTGAAGTGGATACCGAAAGCAACACAATAGATGATGCACTTTGTTGAGTCATTGCATTGCGTTGCATCCTCTGGATCTCTATTCTATGCATGTATGAGCTGGCGATGTCTATGTGATTCATCATCAATAAAACATGCAATGACGGCTTTCCCTAAAAAACAACAATGATAAGTCAAATTATTTTCCTAGTGTTGCTCCCTTAAAGTAACATTTCAAACTTAGAGGTGAGATGGACACAAAATAGTAGCTTGTGCCATTACATGGTTGATCACTTAGCATTCTCTCTGGAAAATAGTGATTAGTTTTTAACTGTAGAATGAACAACTCTGAGCCAAAGGAAAGGATGTGTTCTCTTGTGCGTTATGTTCTTTTGGTTGTGAAGATTTGAATCAGCATGTGAAATGTATCAGGCTGATAGCTTACATATGGACATTTCTCAAGGGACAGTGAGAAATAGAAAATGCTACAATCTCTGTGCAAACAATCATCTATGACAAAACATCCATCAATGGTTGAGTTTTTTTCCCAATGTCGCTCATTCCCTAGAATTCAAAGTAATATATGTCACGATGGGCTGAAGTGGATACAAAATCCAACACAAGTCACATATGATGCACTTTGTTGAGCCATTGCATTGCATCCTTCAGATCTCCTATATGTACTATTAGCTACAGTACCCGATAGAGAACAATATGCAACTAATTGCAGAAGATATTCACCTTAATTGACTTGATGCCTATAGTAAAGGAGAGGATGATTCGGTGGACATACAGATTTTACATACCACTAAATGGCTTGGATATAATACGAAATATTTCTATCTCTTAATAATATTTACTTGAAGAAGTTAATAGTCTCATGAAGTGTCCAGCTTAGGTAGGTGCTCTTGTCGCATTATTGTAAATAAATAGTATAAATTTTCATTGGAGCCCAAAATCCATTAAGAGTATAGAAAAAACATAACAACTGGCATGGGTATAGGAGCTACATTTCCATCAAAAGAGGGCAAAAACAGTTTGATTCTTGACCTCTTGTTCTTTCAGGTTTTTGAAGTTTTTATCACTTCTCTATATGGATCAAGATTAAACTAAAGTATATACAAGCCTATGTTTCAGTTCCCCTAATGTGGAAAGCACATTTTGTCAATGAGGTTTTCAATGTATAGGTAACAAAATATGAAAGGACAATTGTTGGTAGAGCTGGAGGCATACAAAATCTAGCTTGTAGGATTGAAGCTAGCAATGTTAAGTGTTGTGGTGAACATACTAATCAGGTCAAATCTCTGAAATTGTGATGGCGATGAGCCGATGATGATTTCAGATTTATTGCCTGGCATATTTCTGAATCTGACTCGGAAGATAAAATTCTCGAGTAGTTGCATTATTTACTGTTCTATGTCGAGTATTATTTTTTGATGAAAAGTTCCTTCGAGTATTTCTAATTTAAGCTTATAATTTCAGTTGAGGTCATTGGATCCGGTATGAAGCTAGTGATTTGTTGGTAATTTAATTGTTATCCTCGATGTGCAACTATGGGATTGGTGCCTGGAAGCTATATAAGATCCTTCCTGAAATATGATCTCCTTTGTCTGTTAGACCTACACATGGTGCTAGATTTTTTTTTGAGCCGCCTTCACATGAATGTAATTCTGTAATTGATGATTAATTCAAGATCTGCATTTAAGTTGTTTAATTTTGAAGTATGGTCCAAATTGATTAAGGAGGCTAACTTTTGATGAGCGGAGCGAGATCCGTCACCGAGGCTTGGGACGAAAGTATCATTGAAGACCTAGGTTTTCACCATTATATATTTCTCTTTTAAGCCACAGACTGGGATAAGTCGCATCTGACATAATCCCGGATGTTGAGTAAACACTCCCCATATAGTGAATTATGCAAACAAATATTAGTGATATCATGCTATTATATGTTGCAGCAGCAGCTGGCATAGATCTGCATTGTGAGAATGTAGTGAAAAATAGTACCTATCAACATATGACTGGTTTATTTAAAATAAAATATTGGCGGAAAGAGCCAAACAACAAAATATGCCGCTTGCGATCATACAAAATCGCGGACGATAAACACAGGAACAGTTAGTGGCGGATCCCGCGGGGGCCAGACCCCCCCCCCCCCCCCCTATGGTTCGGCCCCCCTAATAATCTGTAGCAGGGACCATCGTTAGTTTTAGCGTTAATCTTAATATACTCCTGCAATTTTCAATGGCCTAATCTCAAATTGTCGACCGGGCCAAGCCCACACCAGTTTGCCCAGAAGGCCACGATGGCAACGATTGACCTACTATTAGCTAGTAGTAGATGCGATCGACCAATTCAACGCATCGACACATCGCAATCATCGACCTCGCAACTTTCGCTTCAGCTTCTTCCTGTTCGTCCCCCGCACGAGTCGATCTTGTGTTATCGGCGTCTAGCCTTCTTGAAGATTGATTACCAACTCCATCGCTCATCGCTGCCCGCGTTAGGACTTTGTCGAGAGCCAGTGCTGTGCCTCAGTCTACCACACTCGATTCCTAACCAGATCCGGTGAACCCAAAGGTAATATACTTGTAGATAAATAAATATTGTTTTTACCGGTTGGATCATACAGACAGCTAATTATTTATTTTTAGATTAATTGAAAATTATATACTTGTTTTTGGACAAACTAGTATAAAAGAATTACATTAGTCTTGAAGAGGATGGACCTCCAATAATTAAACTAGTTGAGTCGATCGTCTAACTGTATCATTGAAATGGAAGTTTTATTTGATTTGCATATTTCTAACAACACAAATCAGAGGCGTCTCCTCTTTCTCTAGAAAAAATTCCAAGACATATATTGTTACAGTTTGATATCGAGGCAAGCGTCAGACTTGACATTTTTGTACAACCTAGTAGACACCCCCTCCCCCCGGGCCGCCGCCGCTGCATGGAAAACGTCAATGTCCAAGTTTTATTCGATTTGCTAGACATCTATTGTTACAGTTTTAAATCAAGGCCATATTCAACACATGACATTCCTATGTTATAATTCTTGTACGGTCATTGCGTCCCTCGCCCCCCCTATGGTCAAATCCTGGATCCGCCCCTGCAGGAACATGGTATGTGAAATCCCAACAGTTCGCAGACAATTGGTTTCCGAGAAGCGCGTGCCCCCTTCCTACATAGTTTCACGAAATCGTGTGCGCAATAGAGGATCATCGCCCACCCTCGGTAGCGACGGTTTGAATCGCCGTGTGTAAGGGTGTTTTCCATCTTGTGTGAACATCCAATCTGTACTAGTTTAATGAGATGAATATCTGAAAGTTTTATGAGGATGATGATTTCCAATTGACGTCCCAGTCTTAGGGTCTACTTTGGTAGATCTGTGTTGATTGACATACTTCTGAATCTGACTCTGAAGCGGGTATGTACAATGGTATAGAAAGTGTGCCTTCTCTTAACTAGTTAACTCTCCACATCATCTAGAGAAGACAATATATATAGGTTGTACAATGTATTATCTGTTATTGTCATCTCTAATAATTAATAAAAATTAAATATTTTTTAGTAATAAACTGGTTTTGCTACGGGAAGACATATGGTACAACATAGAAAATAGCCTTCTCTAATTTTTAAGAGATCATTCGTTAGCTAAGGGAAGACAATCTTCTCTTTCTTATTTCTCTCTCCTCCAACTAAGAAAGAATCCAACTTGGTAACCATAAGGGAAGGCGCACGTCACCCCCAGTGTACATGTCCTTAGATGTTGTGATTTATGGTAGTATTATTTTTAATGTTTCTTGTTGATTTTATTCCACGGGAGAGCTAAAAGTTAAGAGCAACTATAGCAGATCCCACAAAAATCGATCCTTTTTTTTTGAACTTTAGAGAACTTTATTCAAACAAAGGCATTCGCTGGGCAGTCGGCCAGAAGGCTGCTGATCAGGAAGCTAGGGGTCTCGACCATCCAACTCTCGGTCACATTAAGGGTGCTAGCACGCTTCGCACACAAGTGAGTCGGGTAGTTGGAGGTTCTCATTACATGTTGAATATCGAAAGAAATAAAAGAGGAAGCTAGCTCTCCAATTTCTACTAATATAGGAGCCACAATAGAAAGGCTATTGTGGCGAGAGTTCCAGAGGTTTACTACCTCCAGGCAGTCCGTCTCCATAGACACATGCGTGAGCCCTCGGATCTTGGCAAAAAGGACACCATCACACACCGCCATACACTCGGCAATAAGAGGGTCTGTGATCCCCGGAAGTGGCTTGCTCCAGGCACCAACAAGGTGAGATGATGATCTTGCAACACCGCCCGCACCTCCATTACCATAAGCAAAGTTGATCGCGCCATCAGTATTGATCTTGACATATTCGAGCTCAGGAGGGCGCCACCCATGTCCTGGCAGCACCACCTGCTGTTGAGAAAGGCTAGAAGGGAGAGAGCTTCCCTTGTAGTCTTGACAGAAAACACCGGATCAATATGTTCTTGGTCATGCTTCCACTTGTTATGAGAATGCCATATAGACCACATAACAGTTATGATTTTAGCTCGATCTTGATCCGTGAACCGCTGGTCACACAAAATGTCACGTGCCCATCTTAGAGGGTGCAACCGAGGGAGACTAACACCAAGCAAAGTAAGAGCTTCATCCCAAAAACGTTTGGCATGAGAACAGTTAATCAACGCATGCATGAGGTCTTCTTCCATTGCCAAACAGAGATTGCATCTACTAATTTCCTTGATATGTCGCCGCTTCAAAGTGCATTCATCAGGCAAGATTCCACGTAGAACCCGCCACCAAAATACTCTTACTTTCGGCACCACTTTTAATTTCCACAAAGCAGTCCACATCTGTTTTTCCGTCGATGAGGTTTCTGTAACCGTCCCTTCTTCTAGAGCTAAATGCTCTTTTTGAGTCACTAGAGCACGGTACGCCAATTTAACAGAGTAGACACCCGATCTTTCATGATTCCATGCATAGAAATCCTCGCCACCACCCATTCACAAAGGAATATTAAGAATAGCCTCGGCATCTGGTAGTGCAAACAAATTGACGTCGCGGATTATATCCCTGCGCCAAGTCCAATTCTCAAGATCAATCAAATCACTAACCTTTTCAAGCTCAGTATCATCTGGCTTAAACAAAGGTGTCATAGAGAAAGAATCAGGGATCCATTTATCATTCCAGATGGAAATAGATGATCCATCCCCTACACGCTTGATTAGCCCAGTATGCAAGGCCTCACGACCAGCCACTATTGCACGCCAGGTGGCTAAAGCCGATCTAGGTACAGTAGCCTGCATGAAATCACACTCTGAGAAATACCTTCCTTTCAAAACTCTAGCACACATATATACAGGACATCTAAAATAGTTTTTATGGTGTGAAACTAACCCTGATAGAGTAGATACCGTAAACAGGAAAATATATACGGTAGGCCCTAGCGCGAGCCCACTTCTTTTTATTTGTTTCCAAACTACAACGTCTTCCTCCATCGATGGACTCCCCCCCTCCCCGCCGCTGGACACCTCCCCTCTCGCAGCACGCTGGCCTCCCAATGTGCCCACCATTGGCCTCCCTCCGCAGCCGCCTGTGCCATCCCCACGCCGCTGCAGGCCGCCCAGCGCGTCGTTGCTGGCCTTCCCATCCACCGTCGCTGGCCTCCCTGCATATCCCGCTAGTCCGTAAGGAGGCGGCTCCCCTAAATTTGGTAAAGATCTGGCAGGAAACAGAGCTCGGCGATGGGATTTTGCCGAATTCTGGTGAGTCCGGCACTGTTCCGGTGACAGTTGGGCTCTCCGACGAGGTTTGACCGATTTGCAGGGCACCACAAAAATCTCCTCGGAAACTGCACCTATAGTGTTCTCGGGCGCGAATTCTGGTTGCACTGTAAAAAAAATTATGGGTCGATCGAGTTTTATGGGATCTAGAATGGGCCTTTTTTTGACCAAAACCGTAAAATACAGTTATTTTACGGGTTTGACCCTTTTACGGGATATGTTAGAGTTGCTCTACGATCCATCCATAGGCCAACTGAAATGCTAGGAGGGCTAGTCGGGTTAGAAGAAGGTGTCTCTGGGTGAACTATATCCCACCTTTTCTTTTGGCTTCTCTAGCTAAGGATTGTAGTCCCGACTGATCCTTATGGAATTTTTCCTTAATCGCAAAAAAAAAGAAAGAAATGGTGTACGTGCCTCTTAGAAATGCATTAGCTTGCATGATAGCCTGACTGCGAGTGATGCCATCAACGTCTAGATCTCTAAACAAAAAAGTTTCTAATGCTTCAGTTCGCGCTTGTTCCTGTAAAATGATTTTTCAATAGAGCCAGATTGTGATGAATGGAATCTGAGAACTGAAGAGACGTCTTAGGGGTCTTTTTTTTTGAAGATCCACTATGATAATGAAAAAGATTTCGACATATTCAACCAAATCGATCAAGAATATCCCAATCTGATAAATAATTATGTTCTGATCATCTCAAGAAGTAGATTCTTGTAATCTTTGACCAGCCTTCGACAAATTACAAGTACTAAATCCGACCCAATAGTGTAAATTTCTCCAGCCTAATGAAATGTTGTTCAATTGTCGTCGCATCAACACAATTGAGTAACCCTGCAGGCTAAGCAACCAAACTAGGTTGAATTGTTTCCTCAATGTTCCTCATTCCCTCATTCAAGGGACTTGCAAGTCCCTTGATATATTCACTAGGCTAAGCAACAAAATCCAACACAATACATCAGAGTAGTACACAAGTTTATGGGGCATTGCTTTCCATGGTTTTCTGTCTAATATATGTAGAGAGGAAATGCATAGTACAAGCTGGATGCACCTTGAAAACAATTCACTGCAGGTAGTATTCACCTTAATTGCCTTGATACCTCGAGTAAAGGAGTAGATTTTGTGGATAGATAGTGAATGCGTATGCAAATGTACATATGTTTACTTGGTCTGTAAGGTCGGGTGATGATTATGTTGCGAGTGAGATTGTAAACGAGTAAAGCGAGTAAGATTGTAAGGCGTTTCTTAATTTTTTTCGTTGTAGTTCAAATTTAAACTAAAACCATGACAATAATAATGGATTGGATGAAGTATGTGTTAATTGGTATATAAGGTCTATTGATGATTACAAGTGCATACTTCAGATGATCAAAACATGAATGGATAAATCTTTCGCTCCTTACTAATGGCCTTTGCTGCACCCATTCTTATCTTTTAATGAAACTTGTTAAGTGAATATATCAAGGGACTTGCAAGACCAATGGAGAACAGTTGCTAGCTAAACTTTGAGCCCTCGCAAATCTTAGCTCGTGGGGATTGAAGTTGGCATTGTTGGAAGTGTTATGAATGTACTCATCGGATGAAAGCTTTGAAAATATTATGAGGATGATGACTTCAAATTTGTCGCCCCAGTCTTATGCTCTGTTTGGTGGATCTGCTAATTGACATACTTCCTCAATCTAACTCTTAAGATTGAAATTTCCTTTTGATTTTTTCTACAATTTACTATTTCTTGTGGTTTCTAGTATTTCTAATTTAAGCCTGTCAATTCTGATATGTAAACCTTCGCAATGAACAAACATCATAGGTGGAGCTGTGTAGGGACATGGGTGCACAAATGTACACCCATTATTTTTGGCAAAACACTTGGAATACCTAACTAATAGTCACACATAATCTTTCGTCACTGCACTTTAGAATTCTGAATATTTATTTGCATGGTTATATAGCAGGCTATTTTATTTTCTATACGATGCTCCATAAGAAGTTACGGTCTGAGGTATTGAAAATGCAATCTTATTCTTTGGGGAGTATATATAACTGATGTCTTCTTATATATTACTGAGTATAGCAAAACTCCAAAAACCATAGCAGTCGAGATGGGTATAAAATCTACGTTTCCCTCAAAAGATTGTGTTATTAGGAAAAAATAATTTAATCTTTCTCCTCATTCCTCAAAAGATCGGATGGGTAAACATATGCAATTTGAGTAATTTTTTCTAGAGCAATCGGCTTGTCAAGGCCGGATAATAATCACAAATGCATATTCGGATGACCAATACTTGAATGAAATAGTCTTTCATTCCTATATGACTGACCTTCGTCGTGAATTTTCACTAGAGGAACAAACAGGTTGTGTCTTCCCTTGTTGTTTTTCTGCAGGACACTTGGTAGCATTAGAGCTACTGAGTCATAGATGCTACTGTTAATAGTGAACATTTACATTTGGTTTTATTCATCATAATTGCCATTTGTTTGCAACTAGTCTGTAAGGTCAGGGAGATAATTTCAATGGCTATATCTAGATTTGTGATCAGGCCTCACGACTTTCCACCCATTGGTCTTGTTTAGTTTTTGAAAAGTTTCAGCAAAAAATTAGAAGAGCTGTAGAAAGGCTGTCAGTTATGGGTCGATCTGTTTTTCAAGATCTACTATGATAATAAAACAGATTTCAACATATGCGACCAACAGGTCAAGAATATCCCAATGTGATAAGTAATGATGGTTTGATCATCTGAAGTATAATATTGTAATATGTAACCGACCATGGACAAACTACAAGTACTAAATCTGAGCTAATAATTTTATCTTCTCCAGACTAATGGAATTGTTGTTCGGCTGTTGTGAGAATTCCATCAGCAATTTCAACGACCTTGCAGGCTAAGGTGCCATGGCAGGTTGAATTGTTTCCTGAATGTCCCTCATTCCCTCGTTCAAAGTAACATAAACTATTGTCAAGTGCATACAAAATCCAATAAAGTAATACGCAACTTCATGGGTCATTGCTTTGGATGGTATCCTTTGGACTTCGGTTGTATGGTATATGTAGAGAGAAAATTATAGTACAATCTCTCGAGGCACATTGAAAATGCATGTTAGAGACTGACGTGGCTTAACTCATTGTGTAAAATTCACTGCAGTTGATACTGACCTTAGGTGTCTTGACACCTGAGTAAAGGAGAAGATTTTGTGGATAGATACTGAATGCATCTGCAAATGTACATATGTTTACTTGGTCTCTAAGGTCGGGTAATGATTACAAGCGAACAGTTCAGTTCAGATCATCAAACCCTGATTACTTGAACGAATACTAGTCTTTTCCTCCGGGCTGATGACCTTTATTCGAATTCTTAATGAATCTTAGGAGGGAATCGAGTTTAATGAGTCGACCAATGGATCTGTGAGAGAATAATTGGAGGATTATGCTGGTCGAACTTGGCCTCACAATCTAGCTCATCGTGATTGACATTAGCTAATCGGCTCTGTTGAAGCTGGCAATGTTAAGTGTTGTGATGAACTTACTAATCACAAGGTTGAACTGCTATGAGGATGATGATTTCAAATTTATCACCCCACTTTTGGGGTCTGCCGGGGGATTTCTTTTGATTAACATACTTTTTAATCCGACTTTAGAGATGAAAATGTAGACTTGTCCTTTGTTGTCTCTAGTATTTATCTTGCAATAGGAGGTGATGGTAGGTCCAAATTTTCCCGTCTATCCGTCACACACCTGACCCAGGCCCAACTTTGTCCGTCGCAATACCATCCACTCGAGGGCATCCGACACATTCCTATCCATAGTTTTAAAAACCGGATTGGTGATCTAACCAGTGGAGTAATTGGTTTACTGGTCGGACCACTAGTTCATCTGATTCGATAAAAAATGGCTATGGACCATAAAAGGTACATATAGGTTAATATTTCAATATATATTCACAAAAGATGGTGAGCCCACCTTCTACTGAGCCTCATGTAGTGCTATTTCTACATAGGAGATGGTTGTGCATTCGATTCTTGTTGTAACATATTTTTCACCGGTTTTTTGCTATTTGGACCGGTGCCTCTGAAAAAACACAGTGAGACCATCGATTTAGGTTTTTTCTGGTCGGACCACCAAACCAGTCCGATTTTTAAAACTATGCTCATATCTCTAGCAGTTTGTGTAGAAAAAAGAACTCTCTGTGGTTCCGTCAATTTCTTGGGAGCTCCTATATGCGGCTATTCGGTGGTAAGTTGGGTCGTAGCCCATCAGACTCTTTTCTTATTATTATTTTATATGTTTTTTCTTTTCTATTTCTTTTTGAGTTTTTCAAAATCTGAACAATTCAAAAAAAATCTGATCTTTAAAAAGGTCTGAACATTTTTTAAATATGATTTTTTAGAAAAACTAAACAATTTCCAAATCTGAATAGTTTCTTTTAATCGATCATTTTCCAAATCTAAACATTTTTTAAAAAATATAAAATGTTTTAAAAAGCCTGAATATTTTCAAGATCTAAAAAATAAAAACAATAAAGAAAAAATAAAACTGATGAAAATCTGAAACAAAAATATAGACCCAACACTCTGTTGGGGTTCGTAGCATGGAAAACAAAAATTTTCTATCGCATACAAACAAACAAGCCAAGATCTATCTACTAGATTGTAGCAACGAGTCGATGGAATAGCTAACCCTCGAAGATTCCAAAGCGGTTAACGAGAGCAGATTCTCGTGGGTGATGTAGTCGTACTCTTTCCGATCTCAAGATCGCGTAGACGATCCTTCCGGCGCCACGTTCCCGCAGCGCTCCCGCAGTCGGTCACACGTTCGGTACTCGACGAAGACCTTCCTCTCCCTTGTTCCAGCAGGCAGCGGAGGTTGTAGCACTCTCCTCGCGATTCTGGCAGCACGACGGCGTGGTACCGGAAGTAGAGGGGAGATCCCGCAGGGCTTCGCCTTAAGCCGGTGCGAGTATGGTGGAGTTTATGAGAGAGGCTATTAGTGGTCTAGTAATTAGACACACCAATTAGAGGGCTCTAAACCAATTAGAAGGCTCTAAACTGAATAGCTCTAAACCGGGGTCTAGATCTAGGGTTTAGTTTAGAGGATAGGAAACTTGTGTGTTCTAGGAGGGAGCCCTGCCCCTCCTTATATAGGTGGGAGGGGCTGGCCGGCCAAGGGGAGGAGTTCCTCCCCAACTCGGCCTTGGGAGGTGCGCCGGCCAAGGGGAGGAACCCTCCTCCAACTCGGCCTCCACCTCTCCTCCTCTTTCTCCTCTTTCCGAAAACTGGCAGTTTGACCGAAAACTGGCAGTTTGACTTTTCCAATTAGGATTTGAATTAACCCTTTATTTCGGACAGCGAGAACACTTAGTACATGATGCAATCATTCCAACATGCAATGACACATTCATGTACCCTTTCCCCCTCCGGAGTGCCGGACATTCCGGGACTTTCTAGAATGTTCCCGATGAAAACACCGGAACCATTCCCCAACTCCGAAACGGTACTTTCCTTATATGAATCTTATTCTCCGGACCATTCCGGATCACCTCGTGATATCCCGGATCCCATCCGAGACTCCGAACAACATTCGGTCTCTTTCTCATAATACCATAACTACTCAAACAACGTCGAATCCTTAAGTGTGTCTCCCTACGGTTCGTGAATTATGCGGACATGATCGAGACACTTCTCCGAACAATAACCAATAGAGGAATCTGGAAATTCATATGGCTCCCACATATTTCTACGATTACATTGCGATCGAATGAACCACTTACATACGATACCAATTTCCCTTTGTCTCACGATATGTTACTTATCCGAGGTTATGATCGTCGGTATCTCTACATACCTAGTTCAACCTCGTTACTGATAAGTACTCTTTTCTCGTTCCCGTGATATGTGATCCCTTGTGACCTAGTCACATGCTTGCAAGCTAATTGGATGACATTTCACCGAGAGGGCCCAGAGAATATCTATCCGTCATATGGATGGACAAATCCCACTCTTGATCCATGTGTCTCAACCAATACTTTCCGAACACTCAATGCCACCTTTATAGCCACCCTGTTACGGTGTGGTGTTTGATGACATCAAAGCATCCATCCGGCAAAGGTGATATGCATGATCTCATGGTCGAAGGAATTAGGTTACTATGTATCAGAAAGCATATAGCAATTGAACTATTGAAATGACTTGATCTTTATGCTACGCTTATCTATAGGAGTATGTCCACCATATCATTCTCCTAATGATATGATCTTGTTGTTAATAACATCTCAATGTTCATGATAGGGAAACCACAATCATCTATTAACCAACAAGCTAGTGAAGTATAGAGGCTATACTAGGGACTTCAATTTAAGTTTACAATTCACACAAGTATTAATGTTTCCTTGTTAATACTATTATAGCATGAATATAAACATTTATCATAAACACAAAGATATAATAATAACTATATTTATTATTGCCTCTAGGGCATATCTCCAACAGTCTCCCACTTGCACTAGAGTCAATAATCTAGTTTCAAACCTTTGTGTATTCAACACCTATGGCTTTCCGGTGTTGCATGTACACGATTGCTAGTGGTCAACTGATCTCCGGATCTGACACTTCCAGGTCCGTGTGTAATTGCATGTCTTTGCGTCTCTACGCATCACTCATTCTCTAATGAGATGGCTTTGTATAATTTGGTCTTTCGGTGTGACCTTTAGTTCTTTGGGGTTAAAACATGTTGATAATATTGTCGCACAATATATCTTCATAGTATTATCCCGCTGTGAACTACACCTAGTTTGATAACAAACTACTTGACACAAATGCCCTCTTTTGCTGCTAACATAGCAGTCATACACTTAGCCTTTTGTTGCAGTATCTGTCACAATGTCTTAACTTTGGAACTCATCCAAATCCATTATGGAACTCACTTTCCATTATATTGTGCCACCCTTAATTTAGATTGAGATAAACTTAATTTGTACTCTGTGACAAAACTAGTATCAATGTAGTACTTTTACAATGAACTAACCATCTATTTGTCACTTCTACAAATAATATACTCTTAGTTCTTCCAAAAAGATCATAAGAATATCCTTACTATCGTCCAATGATCATCTTATGAATCATTCTGGTATATGCTCATAACTTTTAGAGCATAGGACATATCTGGATTTGTACATACCACAGTATGATTGATATAAACACTCTTTGCGATTTCATATATCAAGTATCAATCTATACTTGAATCTTTGTTTCACTTACCAAATGTCAATACACTTGAATATATCATCAACATTGAACTCTTTCAATCCTTTCTGTGCGACAAGAACCTTTTCTTGTAGTTTCTATATTGAACTCATTCAATATCTCGTTTATGTACTTCTGGCACAACCATATTAGCATCTATTGATGCCAAATATTTGGGTTTTGCCTAAGTCTTTCATCAGGATGAAATTCTTAATATGTGTCAATAAAAGATACATCATTTCTAATCAACAATATGTCCTCCACATAATGTATTAGAAATATGTTTTTAGCGCTCCCACTTAATTTTTTTTGCAAATGCAAGCATCTTCATTGTCTCCGATGAAATTAAACTCTTTTAACAGTTTCATCATAGTGAAGATTCCAACTCCGCTATGCTTACTTCAACCATTGAAGTTTGCATATGCATTCAGCATCCTTTGAATTAACAAAACCCTTTGGACCATGTCATGCACACGTCCTAGGTAACAATTCTATTAGAAGAACTTGTTTTGTTTATTCAACTACCACATAACAAAATTATATGTAGTGGTTGCTATATTAATCCGTATAGACTAAATATCGCTATGAAAGATCAAATCTTGTCATAGTCAATCTTTGAACATTGTTGTGAACTCTTTCCCAACATGTCGACTATTTCATAGATGTGAAACATCCATGTCTACTTCTTTATAGATCCAAACACAACTGTAAGGTCTTACACCTTTCTCGAGGGACCTTCAAGTTCAAAACTTGATTTCTCGTGTATGGAATTATCACGGATTTTATGGCTTCAAGCCATTTGACGGAGTCAGGGCCCATCATCGCTTCTTTGCATGTAGTCCGTTCATTATTCTCAAATAATGATTCAACCCTCAAATCTTAGTATTTGATTGTTTACTCGACCTACTTGTTTCAATAGGAACTTAGATCTCAATGACCACATCCTTTTGAGGTACATGAGCCATGAGCATTAGTTGCTGCCTCCGGAACACTTTTCGGTGCTGCGCAACTCTGATCATATAGCTAAGGTTCTTTTAACCCTATCAAAGTTCTATTGTCCTCCCACTTAACTTTTCACGAAAAATTCCTTCTCAAAGAAACTTGACGTTCTAAGCGACAAACACTTTTGTCTCCGGTGTTTATGGAGGAATACTTAACAGTAATACAAAGACAGATTTATCCGACTTTGGTTGCAAACATCTTTAATGCATAGCATACCAATGTTTAAGAAAGGACCACTTGGGTTTTATCCCAAACCATAACTTTATATGGTGTCATTTCAGCGGATTATGATGGAGCTCTTTTCAGTGGAAAACGGTAGTCTCTAAAGCTTTTAATCTTTTAAAATATAATGGCAGTTTTATGAATTACACCTTTTGATCTTACCATGTCAAACAAGGTTTTAATTACATATCTCGAACGCTCCATACTCTTATGGTGTTTCGGGAAATGCAAATCCACGGAACGATTCCTTAAATCTTAGGTATTATGCTAAACTTGTAACTCAAATATCTTCCTTTATGATCTTATCATAAACTATTTATATTCTTGTTACAATGATTTTGCACTTCATCTTGAAATCTTTGAATTTTTCAAATATTTCATACTTCATCCTTATTAAGTAAATATTCATATATTCACTCAAATTTTCGGAGAAAGCATATGAAGTTGAAATCCATCGCTCTTGACTACACATAATGGAGTTCGTACAACAATATGCACAAGTTCCAATAAGCTAGTCTTTCGTTCCCTTTTGGCCTATGAACGAAGTTTTAATTATTCTCTAGGAAAGTTTCACAAACGTCATTTGGTCAAAAATCAAAAGACTCCAAAATTCCATCCACATGGAGTTTCTTCATGTTTTCTTTCCAATATAATTTAAACTGCGATGTCACTTCCTAAGTGATCTTTCAATCAATTTGTCTTTCGACATTTTTTTAGCACTAGTTTTATGGATGTGATTTCTCCAACGAGATTTGTAAATCATCCATCTTTTATGGATTACGGCAATTATTTGAACAACCCTGTTGTTCTCATAATACCTGATGAAACAAATCTTGAAGGCAAGCTTTGATGTTTAACGAGCAACACAATAACCCTTTATTTGTTCTTGATGAACATCATCACATATTCTTTTGCTAGTTACTTAGGCCATTGTAGTTCATGAATTGTGTTGTTTCGTATGACGATTCATACCAACAAATTCAGTATAAAATACTTAAGAACCACATTGTTTAATGAGCAAAGAATATAGCCATAACATGTATATCATCTATATACTTAAACTGAACAATTCTAGTCTTTTCTTTTCTGCCATATATTTCTGAGATTCTCTTTCAGTATTTCCTTTTCTGTTTGAAAGAATCTATCAACATTAATAGTGGAGTCATACATATGACACATAGTCCAAAGCGTGTATAATTAAATACCAATGTCTTTGGATTTGCACTTTGAAGTAGATCACCATCATCAAATGTTTGGTGTTCTTTCAAATTCCTTTCTTTAGTAATCTATTGGTGTAGTAAACATTTTACCTACATCAAATATTCACCTTTATCATGGAATCGTCCATGACCAAGCTACTTTTAGCTTATAACGGTGAATCGCGAGTATAATGTTGCTCTCCAAAACCTTTTGGAGGATTAGGATAACTAGTGTCTCCAACCTTTTGCAAATTCTCATCAAATATGAGAACATGACTTTTGCCATATTATACTCTATCATGTTGCAACCAAAACTTTGTTTCAGATATCACAATATCTTCCACACATCATGGTTTCTGAAACAACTCTTTCAGATCCTAGATAACCTTGATATTAAGACAATCCTTTAAATATCAAGAATCATGGAGACAAACATGATACTTTATATACTAACACTTGGAATTGTTACTCTTGATTTAATACCAATTATTAAACTTCATGGAGTAACCGGAACTTACTGAAAGTTTGCAATAGGACTTTTAAACTTTAGATTAACACTTCAAAACAATACGATACCAGTTCGTAAAGTAACTAACCAGAATTCTATAGTTCTATCATCTCAATTATAACTAAGCGCAAGGTGGTAAACGGATGCCAATGACTACAACAACTATGCAAATTCACTTTGATTTAGTTTATGATAAATTGAGTTCTAATTAATAATTAAATTAATCTAGGTGAACTCCCACTCAAAACAACATCCCTCACATTGTTTTAGTGATCACACGAACCAAATCCACTACATCAACTCCGATCATCACGAGAGTTGATATAGTTTCAATGGCGAACAATCGACATGTTCATCATATCTACTATATGACTCATGCTTTACCTTTCGGTGATCCGTGTTCCTGAGGCCATGTCTGTACATGCTAGGCTCGTCAAGATCAAACCTTAGCTACCGCATAAGCAAATCTGGCTTGCTTACGTTGTATTCACCCGCGGAATCAAAGACACCCGATCATCACGTGGTGCTTCGAAGCAACAAGCTTTGGCAACGGTGCATACTAAGGGTGAACACTTTAGAACTTGAAATTTTGTGCATGAGGGATCATCTTATAATGCTACCGTCGTCTACTAAGCAATACAAGATGCATAAAGGATTAACATCACATGCAATTCATAATATGTGATATGATATGGCCTTTCTTCTTTGTGCTTCCGATCTCCATCTTCAAGCACGAACATGATCTCCATCATCACCGGTATAGCATCAAGGTCAATGACGCTTCTTCATGGTTGTCGTCCACCAGCTTCAACTATTACAACTATTTTGAATAGACACGCAGGTCTTAACAGAAATTAAAGACAACCATATGGCTCCTGCCGGTTGCCAACTTACAATAAGGAACATTGCATACATCAAATATAATCACAATCATGGCCATATCACATCACTGCACACCCCTGCAAAACAAAGTTAGACGCTTCTACTTTCTTTGCATGTTTTACGTGGTTTGGGGCTTTCCATAAGTGTCGTTCTAACCTACGAACAAGAACCACAACATTGATACTAGCATTGTTGATTACCCGTTGTAAATTGGATCTTTACTATGCTAGGAGAAACAGGCACCCGCAAAGCCACTTATGCAATACGAGTTGCATGTCAAGCGTGGAGCAAGTCTCATGAACGATGTCATGTAAGGTTAGCCCGGGCCGCTTCATCCCAACATACCGCAAGATGCAAAGTACACGCAAAGCAATCTACAATAAAAGCATCAACGCCCACAATGACCATTGTGTTCTACTCGTGCAACAGATCTACATATAGACACGGCTCTGATACCACTGTTGGGGTTCGTAGCATGGAAAACAAAAATTTTCTATCGCATACAAACAAACAAGCCAAGATCTATCTACTAGATTGTAGCAACGAGTCGATGGAATAGCTAACCCTCGAAGATTCCAAAGCGGTTAACGAGAGCAGATTCTCGTGGGTGATGTAGTCGTACTCTTTCCGATCTCAAGATCGCGTAGACGATCCTTCCGGCGCCACGTTCCCGCAGCGCTCCCGCAGTCGGTCACACGTTCGGTACTCGACGAAGACCTTCCTCTCCCTTGTTCCAGCAGGCAGCGGAGGTTGTAGCACTCTCCTCGCGATTCTGGCAGCACGACGGCGTGGTACCGGAAGTAGAGGGGAGATCCCGCAGGGCTTCGCCTTAAGCCGGTGCGAGTATGGTGGAGTTTATGAGAGAGGCTATTAGTGGTCTAGTAATTAGACACACCAATTAGAGGGCTCTAAACCAATTAGAAGGCTCTAAACTGAATAGCTCTAAACCGGGGTCTAGATCTAGGGTTTAGTTTAGAGGATAGGAAACTTGTGTGTTCTAGGAGGGAGCCCTGCCCCTCCTTATATAGGTGGGAGGGGCTGGCCGGCCAAGGGGAGGAGTTCCTCCCCAACTCGGCCTTGGGAGGTGCGCCGGCCAAGGGGAGGAACCCTCCTCCAACTCGGCCTCCACCTCTCCTCCTCTTTCTCCTCTTTCCGAAAACTGGCAGTTTGACCGAAAACTGGCAGTTTGACTTTTCCAATTAGGATTTGAATTAACCCTTTATTTCGGACAGCGAGAACACTTAGTACATGATGCAATCATTCCAACATGCAATGACACATTCATGTACCCTTTCCCCCTCCGGAGTGCCGGACATTCCGGGACTTTCTAGAATGTTCCCGATGAAAACACCGGAACCATTCCCCAACTCCGAAACGGTACTTTCCTTATATGAATCTTATTCTCCGGACCATTCCGGATCACCTCGTGATATCCCGGATCCCATCCGAGACTCCGAACAACATTCGGTCTCTTTCTCATAATACCATAACTACTCAAACAACGTCGAATCCTTAAGTGTGTCTCCCTACGGTTCGTGAATTATGCGGACATGATCGAGACACTTCTCCGAACAATAACCAATAGAGGAATCTGGAAATTCATATGGCTCCCACATATTTCTACGATTACATTGCGATCGAATGAACCACTTACATACGATACCAATTTCCCTTTGTCTCACGATATGTTACTTATCCGAGGTTATGATCGTCGGTATCTCTACATACCTAGTTCAACCTCGTTACTGATAAGTACTCTTTTCTCGTTCCCGTGATATGTGATCCCTTGTGACCTAGTCACATGCTTGCAAGCTAATTGGATGACATTTCACCGAGAGGGCCCAGAGAATATCTATCTGTCATATGGATGGACAAATCCCACTCTTGATCCATGTGTCTCAACCAATACTTTCCGAACACTCAATGCCACCTTTATAGCCACCCTGTTACGGTGTGGTGTTTGATGACATCAAAGCATCCATCCGGCAAAGGTGATATGCATGATCTCATGGTCGAAGGAATTAGGTTACTATGTATCAGAAAGCATATAGCAATTGAACTATTGAAATGACTTGATCTTTATGCTACGCTTATCTATAGGAGTATGTCCACCATATCATTCTCCTAATGATATGATCTTGTTGTTAATAACATCTCAATGTTCATGATAGGGAAACCACAATCATCTATTAACCAACAAGCTAGTGAAGTATAGAGGCTATACTAGGGACTTCAATTTAAGTTTACAATTCACACAAGTATTAATGTTTCCTTGTTAATACTATTATAGCATGAATATAAACATTTATCATAAACACAAAGATATAATAATAACTATATTTATTATTGCCTCTAGGGCATATCTCCAACACACTCTACAAACAAAAACCGCTGAAAACTATTAAAAGTCGCATCCTCGCAAGAAAGCCCGAAGCAACCGAGAAATGGGCCTGGCCCAACTCCCACGCAGGGTGCATGGCGCGGTAAAATCGCGCCGCATTGAGCGACACATTGGACTTTACCTATTTCTCCATGTCTCTCACTCAAGTCCTCGTATCTAGTCGAAACCTATGGTAGGGGAACACGAATCTGGCCGTATTCGATCAAATCGATGGGGTTGGGAGAGGGGGTGGCAGGAAATAGATGGCAGGCAGAGGTGGCACGGGTGCTGGAGGAGGAGGCTGACCAGCATCGGTGTGATGTGCGAAGAGGAGGTGGAAGAGAAGGAATTTGTTGCTTCACATAGCGTGGAAGTAGTACCTCCTCCATCAGCGTGTTGTTCACCTTCGGTTTCATCGTCGCGGTGAGGTTTCATCGACGACATCCGCCAGATCATTCTGGCAAAAATCGAGGCTCGCCAGAACCAGGGCGATGACCAGGCAATCAGGCAGGAGGCACATGCGCGGTAGTCCAGTGCCTTGTGGAGGTGTGCATATTTGTTTAGCCTTGTGTACTTTGGTGTGTTGATTCGGCGCTGTTGTTGCCGTAGTCCCTGCCATAGCCGCCAATCACAACCAGGAGGCCAAGCATGTTCCCCATGCCCTCCACGCCCATGAACAGGCGCCGCTCTCTGCGTCAGCGGCCGTAAGCAGCTGCATGCACAGTTCTGTCCGCCACCATGGCGTACACGGCCAACACAAGGCAGGGCAGTAGTAGGCAGGAGCCACGACACTTCTGCTAGTAGCACTATTGTGTGTTATGTGTGTATATGCATTCCAACCCCTAATGCTAATGAGTTCTGGCAGGCATAATGCAAATTCAGCTGCAATAATGGTTGCTCACCATGCACCATACGTTTATCTGATATATAATATCCCACTCCTTTATCCATGTTATTCAGTAAAAGCGAATTTTAGTGAGCTATAAATACAAAAAGGTGAAATTGCAGCAATTAGAATTCTGAAGTGGTACAAAACAATCAGAACTGTCCTCCAAAATCGAATGGCAATCAACATCCTGGAGCCGAGAAGAAAAATGTGGAGCAAGGGAAGTACCAGTACTAGTCCTCTCCAACATGTGCAGGTGCAGAACATCCTGCATCACAACGTACGCTTAGTCCCATGGGTTTGCAATCAGTCTGCTCCTCTTCAGCATGGTAGGTACATCTTCTGAATATCCATCAACCAGTCCTTAGATCCGGACTCACCGTAGACGACAATGTTGCTGCTACACAGGGGCGGGCACAGAAAATTTGCAATGGGTATTCATAGTCACAAAGAAATCCAATCAAAATTTAAAGGGTGATTTTTTTTTCTGTGCGTGTGACTATCTCCGGTTGACTGTCACTGCCATTCTGTGCTTCAACTACTACAAGCTGGAGCTCGCGAGAAGGAAAAATGATTTGAGTTTGCGGTCCAGATTCAGCTTCAACACTTGATTGTTCTGGTTTAGAGGTGGAAGCAAATCTTATTTTTCTTTGAAGCTCTCTACCACAATAACTTCAAATCACCACTACTCTTCTTCATCTCTCTGTTAGTGTTTTCAGTTTCACACTACAAAATTCAGTACTGCTACAACTTAGATCATCGTCGGATCGATGGAGTCACTAATCAAACAATAGATAATCTAATTCAAACTTGGAAGAGCAATTCTTGATTTGCTAGTTCTAAATCGAGAAAATAATAAGTGGGGATTTAGATACCTTTAGAGGATTTGATGTTGTTGCCGGCGCAATCTGCAGCCCAACACCGGGCTGCTGCTGGACCAAGCGATGTAGCTGGATTTACTAGGCTGAATACTACTTTGAATTTTTTTGCCAAAAATAATGGGTATTCAGCTGAATACCCATGAATACATATAGGCCCGCCAGTGCTGCTACAACCACGTCAACCATCTTAGGTTTATGAAAATTGATGGTATCTTGGATTTCTTTCGATCTTTCTAAAGCCCTTTCATGAATTTTGTGACAAAGAAATGCTATCAAGTGCAGGGTTAGTAATCCTCATGTCAGCAAATACAAATGTTCAAAATACTACTACTCATAAACTGGTATTGATCTTGCAAGCTCTATTTTTCAAGAATACGAGAATTTGACTTGAATATTTTCCACTGGAAGAACAAGTTCACTATCCAATACCTTTTCTATATATTTCTGCTCCCTAATGGTTATTTGAATATCTGGAAGACTGGCTGCCAAGAAGGAAAAAAAAATCCTATTGTGGTTCACCTGCATTCAGCAGGGCGTACATGCGCGTGGTATTTGCACGAAAATGGATGTCCGCCTTAAAATAATTAAAATCTACATGGATTTCTTTTATCAGAGCTTGGATGAGATAAAGTTCCTTGAGTTTGTAAATAAACATGATCTGACAGATGCACATCATATATTGCGCCTATACGTAGTTCGTTTGCTACATCAGCCGTGAATCAGGGCCGGTCCTAAGATTTCGGGGGCCCGGGGCGAAACTAAAATTTTGCGCCCCTTATTATAATTTTTTATGGATATATGAGATGATGAAAAATAAATAGTTTAAGTATACTTTCAACTATAATAGTCATATAAAAATAACAATGTTTATATCATACCTTAAAATTTCCTCCAAAAATTCGTAGAAGCAAAGTGTGTGACGATGGAATGAATATCAATCTCATCCACTAACTTCTTATCGATCATAGAGTCATCAAACCATTTCACCTCTCCTGAGAATAGTTCTTTTACAATTTCAACTTTAAAAAGCTTCTTTTAGCTGATGTAACAGTCACGGGCATAGTAAATAAGATCCGATAAGCGATACAAATATTAGGATAACAATCCTCTTCCCTGACAAACTCAAAAAACTCCATAGCAGATATTGATGTATTTGGAAAGTGAACTTCATAATACTTAACTCAGAAATAAGTGTATTTTACTCAACATCACATATATCAGGTTTACCATTCGTACCAGGCCGAGTAAAAGTTTTTGCAAATGTAGTGCAATGTTCTTGAAGTTGAGAACCATCCAATGCCTTCAAGGATGTCGAACTTACTAAAAACCCAAATATACTTTTGAATGACTAAAGTCTTCAAACCTGTGCTAAGAATTCTAATTAGAATTAAGATTTAAGAACTAAGAATTAGGGCGTAACCAGCAGAGACATGGGCAGGAGCGGACCACTAGACCGGCATCCAGGCGGTCGATCGTCTCGTCGATGGTCTGGCCTTCGCGCCTGGCGTCGATCGTCGATGGCCTCGAGGCTCCCCGCTCCTGTATCCCGACCAATATTCCGATCCAGTGGAGGCGACTGGACTCGGGAAGGAGGCGTACGATCAATCGTTGGTTCTGTTTGCCTAGGAGGAAGCGCAGCGACCGACGCCGTCTAGGACTAGGAGTTGAGCGGTTGGCCTCCGCCTCGGCCTCCCCCTGTACCATATCAATCGCCTTGGCTCAGAGTCTACGACAGCGGAAAAAAGACCCAATTAATCCACCAGCCCAATAAAAAAATCTTTTTTAGATATATACTAGCCCTGTCGATATAGCATATTTCTAGGAGGGTCCCAACTTTTTTTGGGCCCGGGGTGGCTGCCCCGTAGGTCCCCTCCAAGGGCCGCCCTGCCATGAATCCATGATGTATGATTCAGTTATTGGCATGTTATGTACTAATTACAATATGTTTAATTTTTTTTACATCGGATAGTGATCACACGCATACTTCGGCCCAAGCATCCGGCGATGGGCCTCGCTCCGTGCCGCCAGAAGTTAGCCTCATTAATAAATTTGGATCATACTTTAACAACAGCAACTAACAAATAAAACCCAAAAAAATAGCATATTACAAGAAATAAGAAGATCACGGGGCCAGTCGTGTGGGAAAAAAAATATCCATCATTTCTCCCTCCAACCGTGTAAATACCTCTATAAATAGGTCTCTATTCTCCAAGCATTGTAGAGACCACCATAAATGGAGCAAACTGGTACACTGGTAAATAACTTGCAAATGAGAAGAATTTTCACCATTAAAAAACAAATAATTTCTGCATAGCCATAGCGACCATATTACGTCGAGCGCTTCACCCTAATGATAATTCTATATTATAATCTATTCAATGTACCCAATTGCTAAATATATATGCAACACTCCATGACGGGTAAAATTTAGAAGCCAATTGGATGAATGACCATATAGAATGAGCGAACTTAAATAGTAAGAGTAAGTGTTTTATTGTCTCGGCGTGATGACAAAATGCAAATTTTAAACTCCCATGCAAAAGTTGCGGTTTGTTAGGTTCTCCTTGGTAAGGATTACACATATGTGAAAGTACCACCTGATTTTTCTTATTTGGAACGGCACCTTCATTTTCCAGATTTTGTTGTTGTTATCGACTGGTATCTCTGAATCAATAAGTGCTCTTTACTTGGAATTGACCAAGTTCACCATTGTTACATAGATTAATTCCAACAAAATTTATCATTGCCAACTGCTCTATAAGAGCGTTCCATGCTGCAATGAACAAACCTAGTTGGTAAACAATCTCTTTGGAAAACCATGGTTAGTTTTAATTGATCCCAAATCTTTGAGCAGAATGAATACTTAGCCCGCTAAAATGTTGCTCCTTCATGTGGTCGCGGTTCTTTTGGTTGCGAAGGTCTCGATTGGCGTGAGAAATGCATAGCCTACTTAAGTACTATGTTGAATGGACCGGGAGACGTACAAAATGCTACAAGCACAGATTTTTCAATCTTTTTGACTTGGGCAAGAACACAAAATATGCAGTCCAAAGAACTCCGTTGGCTAAATAACTTTGAAAGATTGAATTATTTTTCCAATGTCTTTCATTCCCTCAAACTAAAAGTAACATATGTTAAACTTGGGTGAAGTGGATACTAAATCCAACGCAACATAATAAAGTAATGCAGCTTCATGGCACATTTCATCGCATGGTATCCTTCGGATCTCCGGTATATGTAGAGAGAGAATGCATACAAGCTTGTGTGGCTTAACTCATATCATGAAATTCACTACACACCTTATTGTCCATGTACTCTTAGTAAAGGAGAGCAAGATTCGGTCTAGTTTGGCTTAACTCATTTCATGAAATTCACTATAGACCTTAAGTGTCCTGACTGATACCCTTTCTGTGGAGGAATTGTCCTGATACTCTTAGTAAAGGAGAGGAAGATTCAGTGGATTGATAGATTTAGTTATAACAAAATGGCTTGGAAAATATGAAATGTTAAGTTTACATAGGCCCGGTCGTCGGACGAGGCAGTAAGTGTGACCAAGTAGGACCTAGATAAGGTAGGGGCCCTTGTTCCGTAGCCTAATCAAAGAATGGATGATTGTTGAATAGTACAAGAATCAAAAACAAAGCGAAGGTACAGAGCCATACCCATTCAAGAATCTGATATCAGACAAGCTCTAGGGACTCTAATAGAGTGGGCTTTGTTAGAATTAGAAAGATCTTCGAACAATGCCTCCCAAACTTAGATCCGTACACACCCTTTGGTCACTGGACTTGAGAATTTTGAAATTTTGGTTGCATGGTTATTTGGCATGATATTTTCTTTCTATAAACAGTAAGAAGTTGTCGTCAGAGTTATTGAAGATACAATATTATTCTGAGAAGTATAGGTATGATGTTGTCTCACATATTGTCGGTACAGAAAAAACAAAGCAATTGACGTGAGTACAAAACCTACATTTCCCTCGAAACATTGTGTTAAAGCCTATTGATGATTAGTATGAACCCTTCTCGATGAATATATTGTTACTACATAACCTACCGCCTACCTTCCATGGCATCACGATTCCTTGATTTATATTACCTAATCCAGCAGTGAACGACCCGATAATTGTATTTCTCTACAAACCTTTGGTCATTAAACTTGATAATTGTCCTAAGATATGAAAGTGTTCTAGCTGGCGAGTTACGTTGCTGGGATGATGCCTACAACTGCCATCAAAGCGTAGAAGGCTTGTACTCCAGCCACAGCCTTAGCGACATGAACCTCCAACGACAAGCAGTGGTGGCATTCCGATGATCAGCCGTGCGACCAAGGTGGTGTGCCGGAAGTATGCTACTATTGGCCTGGACGTGTTCTAATTCAGTCTGATGGAAGAGCCGAGCCACGAACGGACGGCAGCCACGGCCATGCTCATACTCCTTGATCATTTGAACACTCAATATGCATGCACCACGTTGTTGGCGAGGCTACCGCGCGCAGAGTTTCCGTGATTTAGGGGTAGCAAGAAGTATTCTCGATCTCATAAAAAAATTGAAAAGAAAAAAGAGTAAGAGGCAATTTGTGGTTGCTTCGGAGGTCAAGACATGCAGCTTTGAGATAACTTAGCAACGTCTGCTGGTTTTCCTCACAAATGACAAGGGTCATCGGCGTCATAGCTGGTAAGCAGAGATGATCAGCTGAAGCACTCTTTCAAATTTTATTCCTCTAATACCCTTCCGTCGTGGTGTGAGCTGCATAGACTGACGATCAAGACTGACCTTACAAACGCCTCCAAATCATAAATGAGATAAAATCTGGCACACGTTGCCTAAATGGGGTACGCAGAAGAAATTCTTATTAAATGGATTAATTCATGTCACAAACATCAAACTAAGGGGTAAAAAATAGAATTTACTCTTTAAATAAAGAATACGGGAAAAGCACATATGGCGTACAACGGTACAACGGGTGACTACCGAGTACTAAAGAGAAAATGGTAAAATAATTTTTAGAGGAGAAGCAATATTATTACTTCGTAATACATGTTGAGTCACCCAATTTATCGTACTTGTTCTGATCATACCAAAGGGGTAACTGCAGTAAATTTATACGTAGGGAATTTTGACTACTAAATCTACTACAGCTGTCAAGGGACAAATGGAATCATAGCTATAAATTTGGTATTCACCTCTGTTCTCAGTTTGAAAGGATGTGCGGGATAACGGCGCTAAGTTTCCTGTTCCAGCTACTCCTTACTTCCTTAATTAGTGATTCAAGAAGATGACTGACCATCACAGAACAATTAGAGATTCACTTATGATGAACATAATCAACTCTAGAACATAAAGTGTATCTTATCCGCACGTTTTGCTGGTTCTTGCATCCTCGTGTCCGTATGTCCAAGTTTGACCTAGGAGGAAGAAATTTGGACTAAAACATAGCATTGGAAATAAACCAAATAAAATTCCTTCCCCCCACTTGTCTGTTGGTAAGAACATAATTTAACTCTAGAACAGAAAAGATCTTATCCGTCGACTCTCTTTCATCCTCGTGTCCGGCTGTCCAAGATCGATCTAGAAGCAAGAACAAACTTGGATCAAAACATAGCATCGGCAATAAACTAAATAAAATTCCTGTCGGTATCAACTATGAATGTTGCTGCTATCCACCTGAGATGAGGATTCAGTCCAGTGGGGAAGAGGGGAAGGCACGAGAGTCTAGTGGCTGTAGGTGGGGATGAAGGCTGGTTGCTGGAGGGTTGACCGCGACATCGCCTCGTAGACATTGCAGAGGAGGATGGGCCTTGTCCTGCGGCGCGGAGGAAGATGTGCGTTGCCGACTCAGCTCGCATCTCCTTCATCATCGTTACTGCGCCGCGGCTACCCGCTACGCCGTCTGACCGTCACCTCTCGTAATTATTGACAGAATACGCAAGCCGCAAACCCTCTCCGGATATGAAGGCCCATGTTTGGCCCGATCAACGACAGGACACGCAAGGCAGTTTGCGGAGCAGCAGCCCATACACGTTGGGTCAGCCGTTTTTACATGCGGTTAGCTTCCAATGATTCAACGGACGATTTGGATGATCTACACCGTTTGTGCACGAGATCAGACGGTCTAAAATATCAAATCGGTATAGGTGGTGGGGCATATTTACAAGTTGGTGCGTTTCTCAACCTCCATAATAAAACCAGACAAATAAACGACATTCATTTGTTTGGCAAAGGTCACATGATGGATTTTCTCCACAAGTATGAGAAAATACTAATGGTAGCACAATGTTTGTTTTCCCCTTCTTTTCCGCTGAATCACCAAAACTCTGCAACAAAGAGTATATCATCATAAATCATGAATCTTCTTTGTTTCAAGAACGTTACTCAAACTCTCCTATATATGTGAGCGAGCTCTTCTACTCTATACTTGTTATAAACTAAATACAACTAAGCACATCATCAAATTGTAGATTTTGGAAAATCTGAACCAAAAAATAAAGCCCTTGTCCATGTCCAGTCAATTAACTATAGTGAATTTCTTAACACAATCGTTCACGTCATTTCTCATACCTTCTATTGGCTAGGAGGCGGTCATAACAAATGACTGGATCTTCACTTCAAGACATTTTATTCACATGCAAAAGAAACAGAAGTACACAAGTTTCATCATCTTTTTGAGGTTATATCATGCATTCCATCCCAACTCTTGACCTACAGCACTGACGTTAATTTCAGATATCAAATATTTACAAACATGTAGTCTCCAAAAGAGGGACACCAATGCAATTAGTACTTGGTATGACACGAATATGTATTAAATAAGAAAGAATGATGGAAACAGAAGAAGATAGTAGTGCTACCTTCCAACATCATGCTAATATTCTACATCTTCCTATTTCCTAACCGTGATAATGAACCATATATCGGCAATATGATAACTGGGCCTACTACTAAACATTGATTCTACACGGAGGTAGAACCAAGTAAAGCAATTTATGCATTTGTTGGAGGTTACTGACACTTCAGGAGTTATTTTCTTAGTATTGTATCAAATACCGATGTCATACTGCTTCAGAGCTTCTTCCAATTCAACAATGGTTATGTACATATGTCCCTAAAAAACAGCTAGGTACATGTGCAAGAACGCCTGATGTTAGTTAATCCATACAACGGAAATTAGGTAAACATGCAGACATAAAGAAAAAAGAAAATGTTGAATATGAATGCTATGAGACTAAAATACCGGCACAATCAGCTATCCTAATGCTGGAAGTCTGGTACCAATGTTTAGTAGATGAACCATTACTCCTTTAGTTCTTCAAAATAAATTCTTGTCATATCAGTGTACATATGTTTGAGAATTTCTCTCTTAAGACCACAATATTTTACTGTCACATGCTCTCTGCAATAATATGAATACATGAAAAGAAATGAAAATATTTATCAGAAGATGCAAACTCTAAGTCAAGCAAGAAGAAAAAAAGAGCCACAAGTATAGGCAAGACTGCCCTTAAAATGGATAGAATTATTATTGCCTTTGATTTATTTTCTCATAGATTCAGCTGAAACTTGGTAAGTCAAATGACTGCATTGTTCTTAAGATATAAGGTCAAGATGCAGGAACAATGCAGTGTACAGATCCAAAGAAAATAGAATGAGAAAATAATCTCAGATTCGCAGGAAGAAAAGCAACACTGATTGTTGGATTTCCAATAATTGTGTAGGTAGGAAAAGTTACAATAGAGTTCTAATATAGTGGTACTATGATAAAACTAAAATTGTACATATAGTTTCAGTAGTAGTGCAGAAAAGGAAGAAGCTAGCTAGTAGGAATGTAGGATAGCAAAATTGTAATCAGCAATCGCTGAATGTCCTAATTAATGACCTCCGGTACTTATGCAGGAAGTTTTTTATTTCTTGTTGCAGCTAGTCGTGCGAAGGCCTCCTTCTCGCCTGGCATGTATCTTCTAATATTAATCTAGAGGGGAAGGAACATTAATCTTCAGTCGGTGACTGAGATGAGATTGTGGAGAAAATTAAAGAAAGGAAAAAAGGTAGGAGGGTTACTTACATATGGGGATCAAAGGCCGTGGACTCACCACCAATCACAGTCTGTGTGGTGGAAACGGGAAGCGTCAGTGCCATGGTCAACAACTTCGACTGCCCTCTAGCAGTGGCGGAACGCGGTCGACGGGATCGCCGCTGTGGAGGCAGGTGTTTGGTGCTCTCCCCTCCATCCCGCTCCCCTCGTCAACTTCTGCCGCCGATGATAGACGAAGGACCGCCGCCCACAACCTAGCTAAGTTTGACAAGAGGCCATGGAAGAACGACAGACAGCAAGCGAAAGGCTGTTCGGAGGTGGAGGTTAGATGAGGGCCAACGTCGCTCGTGGTCATGATAGAGGTCGGGAAAGGGGACCTCCGCTCTCTCTCCCCCTCTCATCTCCTTCCCGTACACTCTATCTCTCTGCGGCGCCGATAGGAGCGCGGTGGCGGCGGCGCACCACGCACGAGGTGTGGTTGTTTGGTTGCTAGGAGTGAAATCGTATCGATACAGACCTTTACCGGTTTCCTTTCACCACGGTCCAGTAATAACCAAAATAATGGGCCATTCAGGGCCCAATACACCACAGCAATCGTATTTGACGACCAGAAAAGCGTCCCTCGGGATAATTCGGCCCAATGAGCGAGAGAAGCTCATCCGACGACCAGGAACCTCCAGAATCAAGATCGGACGGTCAAAAATTCTCAAGTAGTGAGAGAGCTCACTCTTGTCCCAGTTATAATATCCCTAATTAATATCTCAAATATTACATTCAAATCTGACGTGAGAGCAGCTCTAGGTACTCAAAATAAAGTTAGATTTGTAAGAAATAGAAAGATATTCGAGTAATGCCCCAAAACTAAGAGTCACACACAATCTTTGGTGACTGCACTTTAGAATTCTGAATACTTACTTGCATGGTTATGTATAGCAGGATATTTAATTTTATATACAGTATTCCGTACAAAGTTGTAGTCTGAGGTGTTGAAAATGCAGTCTTATTATTTGAGGAGTATATAGAAATGATGTCTTCTTATCTATTACTGAGTATAGCAAAAAGCCAAAAACCATAGCAGCTGACATGGGTATAAAATCTATGTTTCCCTCAAAAGATTGTGTTATTATTAGCAACAAAACAATTTAGTCTTTCTCCTCATTCCCTCAAAAGATCGGATGGGTAAAAAGATGCAGTTTGAGTAATTTTTTCTGGAGCAATCGGTTTGTTAAGGCCGGATAATAATCACAAATGCATATTCAGATGATCAATACTTGAATGAAATAGTTTTCCACTCCTATCTGACTAACCTTCATCATGAATTTTCACAGGAGAAACAAACAGGTTGTGTGTTCCTTTGTTCTTTTGTGCACTACACTTGGTAGCATTAGAACTACCGAGTCATAGATGCTACTGTCAACGGTAACATTTATATTTTTTCGTTTTTCATAATTGTAATTTGTTTGCAACTGGTCTGCAAGGTCAGGGAGATAATTTCAATCGCTAATATCTAGATTTGTGAGGCCCCACGACTTTCCATCCATTGGTCTTGTTTAGTTTATAAAAACTTTTCACTAAAAAATTAGAATATATAGTTGCCAAAAGGTTGTCGTTTAGGGGTCTGTTTTTTGAAGATCTACTATGATAAAAAAAATCAACATATGCAATCAATCGGTCAAGAATATCCCAATGTGGTAAGTAATGACGTTTTGATCATCTGAAGTATAAAACTGTAATCTGTAACTGACCTTGGACAAACTACAAGTAGTAAATCTGAGCTAATAATTTTAACGTCTCCAGCCTAATGTAATGTTGTTCAGTTGTTGTGAGAATTCCATCAGCAGATCTCAGCAATCTTGCAGGCTAAGGTGCCACGGTAGGTTGAATTGTTTCCTCAGTGTCCCTCATTCCCTCGTTCAAAGTAACATAAACTAGGGTGAAGTGGATACAAAATCCAACAAAGTAATACGCAACTTCATGAGCCATTGCTTTGGATGGTATCCTTCGGACTTCGGTTGTCTGGTATATGTAGAGAGAAAATACATAGTACAATCTCTGGAGGCGCGTTGAAAATGCATGTTAGAGACCAACGTGGCTTAACTCGTTGCGTAAAATTCACAGCAGTTGATATTCACCTTAAGTGTCTTGACACCTCGAGTAAAGAAGAAGATTTTGTGGATAGATACTGAATGCATCTGCAAATGTTCATATGTTTACTTGGTCTGTAAGGTCGGATAGTGATTACAAGCGAATAGTTTAGTTCAGATCATCAAACCCTGATTACTTGAACGAGTAGTAGTATTTTCCTCCGGGTTGATGACCTTTATTCGAATTCTTAATGAATCTTAGGAGGGAATCAAGTTTAATGAGTCGACCAATGGATCTGTGAGAGAATAATTGGAGGATTATGCTGGTCGAACTTGGCCTCACAATCTAGCTCGTCGTGATTGACATTAGCTAATCGGCTCTGTTGAAGCTGGCAATGTTAAGTGTTGTATTGAATTTACTTATCACAATTCACAAGGCTGAACTGTTATTATGAAGATGATGATTTCAATTTGTCACTCCACTCTTGGGGTCTGCTTCGGTGGTTTTATTGGTTGGCATACATTTTAATCCAACTTTAGAGATGAAACTGTCGATGTGTCCTTTGTTGTCTCTAGTATTTATTTTGCAATAGGAGGTGATGCTAGGTCTAAATTTTCTCGTCTATCCGTCAATCGCCTGACCCAGGCCCAATTTTGTTCATCGCAATATCATCCACTTGAGGGCATCCGACACACTCCTATCCATAGTTTTAAAAACCAGACCGGTGAGCGAACTAGTGAAGCAATTGGTTTATTGGTTTACTGGTCGGACCACTAGTTCATCTGGTTTGATAGCGACAAAAACTTTATTATCAATTAAAATTTAATTTATTTTTTTAAAAGTAAAATTTAATTAAATTTAGGAACAAAAGGATCATAAAAGGTACATATAGGGTATATTTCAATATATATTCACAAAATATGGTGATCCCAACTGCTAGTGAGCCTCATGTAGTGCTATTTCTACATAGGAGATGGTTGTGACTTCGATTCTTGTTGTAACTTTTTTTCACCGGTTTTTTGTTGTTTGGACCGGTGCCTCTTAAAAACCAGTGAAACCGTCGATTCACGTTTTTTCTAGTCGGATCACCAAACCGGTCTGGTTTTTAAAACTATGCTCCTATCTCTAGCAATTTGCGCAGAAAAAGAACTCTATGGTTCCGTCTATTTCTTGGGAGCTCCGATATGTCGCTATTCGGCGGTAAGTTGGGCCATAGCCCATCAGACTCTTTTCTTATTATTCTTTTATATGTTTTTCTTTTATATTTCTTTCTTGAGTTTCTCAAAGTCTGAACAATTCAAAAAAAAATCTATTTTTTTTTAAAAGTCTAAACATTTTTAAAATATGATTTTTTAGAAAAACTAAACAATTTCCAAATCTAAATAGTTTCTTTAAATCGATCGTTTTTCAAATCAACAAAAATGTTTTAAAAAGTCTTAATATTTTCAAGATCTAAAAAATAAAAACAATAAAGAAAAAATAAAACCGATGAAAATCTGAAACAAAAATATAGACCCAACACTCTACCAACATAAACCGCTGAAAACTATTAAAAGTCGTGTCCTCGCGTGAGAGCCCGAAGCAACAGAGAAATGGTCCTGGCCCAACTTCCATGTGGGGTGTGTGGCACGGTAAAATCGCGCCACATTGAGCGACGCATAGGACTTTACCTATTTCTTCATGTCTCTCACTCAAGTCCTCGTCTCTAGTCGAAACCTATGGTAGGGAACACGAATCTGACCATATTCGATCAAATCGATGGGGTTGGATGAGGGGGTGGCAGGAAATAAATGGAAGGAAGAGGTGGCGCGGGTGCTGGAGGAGGAGGCTGGCCAACATCGGTGTGATGTGCGAGGAGGAGGTGGAAGAGAAGGGGATTTGTTGCTTCACATAGCGTGGAAGTAGTACCTCCTCCATCAGTGTGTTGTCCACCTTCGGTTTCATCCATAGTTGCAGGGTTTGGGATTGGTGGCGCGTTCCGCGATCCCGGGTCGATCGAGGGTCGGGAACGCGAGTGGATCGACGCGATTTGCTTTTGGGTCGCGATCCCGTTCGCGCCCTTCCTGTTCCCATATTAGCGACACTGAAATATGGTAGGACCATTAAAAATAAAGCGTAAAAATGGTAATTCCAAGCGTCATATTTGGGCTTATTAATACCCTTGATTTTGCGGCTCTTTTCCCTTGTCTCTTCATTTCTCAGCGCCGCCTCTTCATCTCTTGGCGTCATATTTGGGCTTATTAATACCCTTGATTCTGCGGCTCTTTTCCCTTGTCTCTTCATTTCTCAGCACCACCTCTACGACCCACTCTATCGATCCGGGGTCATCAACCCAACCCAAAGTGGATCGCGATCCACAATCGAAGTTGGCATACCAGAGATGTGTACCCCTGACCGATCCTTGTTCGTTGGCATGTCGAACCTCATTTCTCGATTGCCGTTCCTCGATCCGGGCAATCTGGCTCGCTGGCAACTATGGTTTCATCGCCGCGGTGAGGTTTCATCGACGACATCCGCTAGATCATTCTGGCAATAATCGAGGCTCGCCAGAACCAGGACGACGACCAGGCAATCATGCAGAAGGCGCATGCGCGGTAGTTCAGTGCCTTGTGGAGGTGTGCACATTTGTTTAGCCTTGTGTACTTTGGTGCGTTGATTCAGCGCCGTTGTTGCCGTAGTCCCTGCCATAGCCGCCGATCACAACCGGGAGGTCAGGCATGTTCCCCATGCTCTCCACACCCATGAACAGGCGCCGCTCTCTGCGTCAGCGGCCGTAAGCAGCTGCATGCACAGTTCTGTCTGCCACCATGGCGTACACTGCCAACACAAGGCAGAGCAGTAGTAGGCAGGAGCCAGGGCACTTCTTGGACACGGATGTAGATCGATCCTGCTAGTAGCACTATTGTGTGTTATGTGTGTATATGCATTCCAACCCCTAATGCTAATGTGTTCTGGCAGGCATAATGCAAATTCAGCTAAAATAATGGTTGCGCATGCTGCACCATATGTTTATCTCATATAATATCCCACTCCTTTATCCATGTTATTCAGTAAAAGCAAATTTTAGTGAGCTATAAATACAAAAAGGTGAAATTGCACTGACAATTAGAATTCTAAAGTGGTACAAAACAATCATAACTGTCCTCCAAATCGAATGGCAATCAACATCCTGGAGCTGAGAAGAAAAATGTGGAGCAGGGGAAGTACCAGTACCAGTCCTCTCCAACATGTGCATGTGCAGAACATCCTGCATCATGACGCTTAGTCCCATGGGTTTCAATCAGTCTGCTCCTCTTCCGCGTGGTAGGTACATCTTCTGAATATCCATCAACCAGTCCTTAGATCCGGACTCACCGTAGAGGACAATGTTGCTGCTACAACCACGTCAACCATCTTAGGTTTATGAAAATTGATGGTATCTTGGATTTCTTTCGATCTTTCTTAAGCCCTTTCACATGAATTTTGTGACAAAGAAATGTTATCAAGTGCAGGGTTACTAATCCGCGGGTCAGCAAATACAAATGTTCAAAATAATACTACTCATAAAACTGGTATTGATCTTGCATTGCAAGCTCTATTTTCCAAGAATACGAGAAATTTGACCTGAAAATTTTCCACTAGAAGAACAGGTTCACTATCCAATACCTTTTCTATATATTTCTGCTCCCTAATGGTTATTTTGAATACCTGAAAGACCGGCTGCGAAGAAGAAAAAAAAAATTCTATTGTGGTTCACCTGCATTCAGCAGTGCGTACATGCACGTGGTCTTTGCACGAAAATGGATGTCTGCCCTAAAATAATTAAAATCCACAAGGATTTCTTTTATCAGAGCTTGGATTAGATAAAGTTCCTTGAGTTTGTAAATAAACATGATTTTACGGATGCACATCATATATTGCGCCTATACGATAGTTCGTTTGTTACATCAGCCGTGATGTAGGATTCAGTTATTGGCATGTTATGTACTAATTACAATATTTTTAATTTTTTACATCGGATAGTGATCACACACAATACTTTTTTCCCATTGCAACGCACAAGCATTTGGTTAGTAATCTCTATTTATTAAATTCGTTAGGAGGTAATTGGATTCAATCTAAAACTCTTGATTGGTTGGTTTATGTTTCCAACTATGCTTACTGAAATATGATACTATCTATCTTTGTATGTTAGAGTTGTACATGAGGCCTAATTTTGTTCTAAGATTCCTATTAATTGTTCTAATTAAATGAAAAACCCTTTTATATTTTTCATAAAATACGCTTTATTAAACTCATAATTTAGCAAATAAAATTATAAGAACTTACACCTGACCGCTGTATAGGTAGGATGCACACAGCGGCAACTAACAAATAAAATCCAAAAAATAGCATATTACAAGAAACAAGAAGATCACGGGGTCAGTCATGTGGGAAAAAATATCCACCATTGCTCCCTCCAACCGTGTAAATGCCTATTAGGGTGGCAAGCGGAACCCGCATAACGACCCGCAAAAGCAAAATATAGGCCAAAAGGGATCCCGGAAGCTAGCAAAATTAGAGAAGAATTAGTTAAAAAGCAGTGCTGCAACCCGCCCCGTTTGACACCCTAATACCTTTGTAAACAGGTCTCTATTCTCCAAGGATTGTAGAGACGACCATAAATAGAGCAAACTGGTACACTGGTAAATAACTTGCAAATGAGAAGAATTATCACCATTGAAAACCTAATCATTTCTGCATAGCCATAGTGACCATATTATGTCGAGCACTTCACCCTAATGATAATTCTATACTTATAATCTATTCAATGTACCCAATTACTAAATATATATGCAACACTTCATGATGGGTAAAAGTTAGAAGCCAATTGGATGGATGACCATATAGAATGAACAAACTTAAATAGTAAGAGTAAGTGTTTTATTGTCTCAGCGTGATGACAAAATGCAAATTTTAAAATCTCATGCAAAAGTTGCGGTTTGTTAGGTTCTCCTTGGTAAGGATTACGCATCTCTGAAGGTACCACCTGATTTTTCTTATTTGGAACGGCACCTTCATTTTCCAGATTTTGTTGTTGTTATCGACTGGTATCTCTGAATCAACGAGTGCTCTATACCTGGAATTGACCAAGTTCACCATTGTTAGATAGATTAATTCCAACAAAAGTTATCACCATTGGAATATTTGCCTTATTTGCTTTGTAAAAGAAAAAGAAAAAAACATCTCCTGTCTGGGCCGTCCGGTACTACCGGGCCAGTACCGGACAGGTCTGAGCTGCGCGGCCCATCCTTCTGCCTGGCCCGGTCCTGTTGCCCGGTACTACCGGTTTGGCCCGGTACTACCGCCCGGGTGGGCCGGTAGTATCGGCCGGCCCAGCTTGCTCCCGCCGCTCCCGCTGCCTGCCGCCGCCGCTCCGCCTGGGCCGCACTGCGCGCGCTCCCGGCTTGGCTCGCACGCTGCCGCCGCTCTCGCTCGATCGCTGCGCCAGCTTCGCTCGCCTGGCTCGCTCCCGCTCGCGCGCGCCTGCCGCTCTCCTGATCCCCTGCGTCGCTCGCCGCGCTAGCTTCCCTCGCTCGCTCGCTGTGTTGCGAGGTCGGTGCGGTAGTACTCCGGTACTACCAGACCTAACCCAAAAAGGCCCCAACGGGCAGCATTTCGGCCCCTCCTTTAAACAGGCCATTTGCCTTATCTTTTCGGTTGCTTCTTTTTCCTCTTCTTTCTTAAGCTTTGCCTAATATTTGACACATCTCTTGGCTTGATTTCTTCCTCCCCCTCCAATGATTCTTGCCCATATTTGAAGGGAAGGTAGAGGTAGAATCCTCAAATTCGAAAAGAGTAAAAAGTTATTTACGGTAGAAGATTTTTTACTGCAAAAAAATTAAAAAACTATTCGAGGTGCATATCATATGATATGCGCCTCACATAGGTAGAGCCGGATTCAAATTCGAAACAGCCACTACCACACCTACCACCTCTCCTCCTTCTCCTTCTCCTCCACCTCTCCTTCTCCTCCACCTCTCCTCCTTCTCCTTCTCCTTCTCCTCCTCCTTCTCCTTCTCCTCCACCTCTCCTTCTCCTTCTCCTCCACCTCTCCTCCTTCTCTCCTTCTCCTCCTCCTCCTCCTCCTCCTCCTCCTCCTCCTTCTCCACCTCCGGTGGCATCCTCCTCCTCTTCCTCCGGCGACCTTCTCCTCCTCTTCCTCCGGCGACCTCCTCCTCCACCTCCGGTGGCATCCTCCTCCTCCTCCGGCGATCACTTCGGCCATGGCCTCCACAACCACACCGACCACCTCCTCCACCTTCGGCGGCCTCATCCTCCTCCACCATCTCCGGCGACCCTCATGGCCATGGCCTCCTGCACTTGCCTGCGGTGGTAGGTTGCGGCCACTAGCACGGCCTCCGACGAGCTCCGACGAAATTCCGGCCAGATCTAGATCTGGCCACCATTTTTTTTGAAATTCAAAAATAATAGCCGAGGCACATTTGGATCAATATGCGCCTCGCGTATGCAGAATATAGGAGGCGCATTCGGATCAATATGCGCCTCGCATATTTTGAGTATGGGAGGCGCATATGATCAATATGCGCCTCGCATATCTAGGATATAGGAGGCGCATATGATATGCGCCTCGCATAACAAATACTAGAGGCGCGACGCTAGAGGCGCATATCATATGCGCCTCGGATAGGGTTTTTGGTGCGCCTCGGGTAGGGTTTTCCCTAGTAGTGACCACCAAAATGGCACTAAGAGCAAGCCTTCCTCCACGCCATCAAGCTTCAATGCCAAGACTTGACGTCCTAGATGATGCATGCAACTTCATGGATGAGGAAGACGAAGACCTTTACTTCGCCAAATTGGACGCGTACGTCAAGAGGATGTCTACACAAGCCAAGGTGGCCATGGAAGAGGATGAGCAAGCGCCAAGTCAAGAGTCTACACTTCAAGATGGAGGAAGCCAAGGCCACATATGTGATGAAGTCAATCCGAGCACCGCTCTCGATAACAACATGAGCCTACTTCCACCACTACTACAACATGGCAACATGATGGTCGAGCATGGGATTTTCCCTTCGACCATGGAGGTGACCGATGACCATCTTATGGCATCCAACTTTGAAGGCGATAGAGTTGAGAATGGTGAGCATGGGATTTTCCCTTCACCAAAGGAGGCGCATGGAGTTGAGCATGATGGCTCAATACACGGCGCCCAAAAAAGTGCTTGGTGCGTGGTGTTGATGTAGAGCTCGTTGGGAACCCCAAGAGGAAGGTATGATGAGCACAGCAACAAGTTTCCCTCAGTTATGAAACCAAGGTTTAATCGAACCAGTAGGAGCAAGGAAACACCTCAAAGGTGTTACTAGCTGAGCTTTGGCAGGGCGCACTACCGGTGCTAGTAGCAACGTGGAGACCTGCACAACACAACCACAGAACTTTGTCCCCAACTTGCGATGAGGTTGTCAATCTCACCGTGTTTTGCGGAAAACAAAGGATTAAACGTATCAAATGGAAAGAAGTAAAAGTTCGCAGAAAGTAAACACAAAGCAGTAAAAGATTGTAGATTGTATGTAAAGAAAAAGGACCGGGATCCATAGTTCACTAGAGGTGGCTCTCCTTAGATAGATAACATGCTAGGTGTACAAATTACAGCGGGGCAATTGACAAACACCGAGAAATCAATACATGCATATACTAATCATCTTGACTCCTTTGAGACTTGATTAGGCATTACAACATAATACATAGACCGCCATCCAACTGCATCTATGACTAATAATCCACCTTCAGGTTATCATCCGAACTCTCTCCAGTATTAAGTTGCAAGCAACAGATTATTGCTTTAAGAACTGTGTGTAAGGTAAACAATACAATTGTTCTATGAACAAAGGATCGTTGTTTTCTCCCTAGTAGCAACAACACATCTAGTACCTTAGAGATTTCTGTCACTTCTCTAGATTACCAGAGGCATGAACCCACTATCGAGCATAAATACTAACTCTTGGAGTTGCTAGCATCTACTTGGCCAAGATAGCTACTAACAACGGAAAGCATGCAAGATCTCAAATAACAAAGACATGATAGAATCAATAATCAATCTGAAATAGCATCTCAATATCCATCGGATCCCCGCAAACACAACATGTATGAATTACAAATAGATGATCTTGATCATGAACGGAGCTCACAAGATCTAAACATGAAAGCACAAAGGAGGAGAAACCAACCATCTAGCTACTACATGGATCCGTATTCCAAGGATGAACTACTCACGCATCACACCGGAGGCTTGCATGGTGATGAAGAAGGCCTCCAGGGTGAATTCCCCTCTCCGACAGGGTGCCGGGAAGAGCTTCAGATCCCCCCGATCTAGGGATGGAGATGACGGCGGCTATAGACTCTTTCGTGGATTTTTGATCAGGTCCTTAGGGTTTTCGTCCCGAGGGCAACTTATAGGCGGAAGGAGAGGCCGAGGGGGTGCTGGGGTCGGCCAGACCACCCCCTGGCGCGGGCCAGGCCTGGCCGCACGGCCAGGTGGTGTGGCCGGCCCCTAGCCCCTCTCCGTCTCGTATTCTGGCACTTGACCCCTTCCGGAAAAATAGGCACTTTGGCTTTTGTCCCGTCCAATTCCGAGAATATTCATTTTCTGACTTTTTTGGAACCAAAAACAACAGAAAACAGGCAGCTGGCACTGTGGCTCTTGTTAATAGGTTAGTCCAAGAAATCATAATAAAAGTACTCCAAAGTTGGAACAAAACACAAGAAAGTGGATAAAACTAAGCATGGAACATCAAAAACTATAGATACATTTGCAATGTATCAAAGCACACCGAGCCTATTCCTATATGCTTGCGTGATGATGTGGTACCAATCCCATGTGAGTATGAGATCCACTTAGCCCACTTGAGTGAAAACAAGAGAGATGAGCGACTCCACCATACGTGAGATTGAGTGCTTTCACTTGGAGGGCATGAGCGAGACACCGAGTGAGTTGAGAGTGGTATTTGATAGGTCATGTGAGGCCACATTGATTTCTAACGACTTACTCTCTACCTCTAGTGTGTTTTCTCATGACGTGCTAGGTTATATAGATCAAGAAACACCAAGCTTGGAGATGATGATGGTTCCGACCGAGAAGACGTACATGGTGGATGAAGATGATGCCATCCCCATACATGATGAAGAAGTTGCCCACATGGAGGCCAATACTACCACAACACCCACTTCATATGAGAGGTATGAACAAGGTAAAAATAAGGGTGTTGATGATGACATGATCTCACTAGTGGACATGATGATTTGTGACGATTGGCATGCTATGGATGATGTTTGTGATATCACATATGCTTCATTGATATTTCCATGTGATACTTTGCCTTTTTATAATGTTGAGCATGTGAAATTATTTGATTGTGATGATGTTGCCATAGACATGCCATGCTCTAAACGTTACATGGATGATATCATTGCTTGCACTTTGTTGAACAATTGCTCTTTCCAATGTTTTGCTTGCAATGATGATCAAAATGTTATTCCTCAGACCATGCTTTGTCATGGATGTTTTACAATTTCTCCCGTTGCTTGCAATAAGATGAATACTTGCTCCTTCACTTGTTTTTCTTGCAACAATAATACTCATATGGTTTGTATTGAGATGGCCCCCATAGCTTTCTCAAATCTTGGAGATTTTGGTAAATGCCATGATAATCATATTCCCCACTTGCACACTCACCATGCATCTATGTTACACTTGATTGATACTCATGGTGATGTGCACAAGAATAGATACGTCATGATGGATGATGTGTTCCTCTACCATGTACACATGTTCTTCCTTTTGTCTATGATGTGTGTAGGTACCCGCACAAGAATGTCAACCTCGGTTGAGCACGAGTTGACAAAAAGAGCTCTAGAGAGCATCCCCGAAGTGAGTTCAAGATCGAATCCAGCTCTGATACATTTTGCATGCTTTGCATCTTTCATATTGAAAATTGCTTTTTCCTATGGTTTGCTTGCAAGCATGTTGATGGTATTCTTTCACTTTGTGACAATCATGTTTCGTTGCTATTGTATATTCATGCTTTGTGTGCTGCAACAAAAATGTTGAACAATTTATCTTTCCGATGTTTTGTGTGCAACCATATTGCCATTATGAGCATGTATTATCATGAGAGCTCCCAAGTATATCGTATTGTTGTTGCAACAAACGTAAGGACCACTTGCTCTTTCATTTGGTTTGTTTGCAAACACATTGCTTTTGCTTCCGCTTGTGATACTCATATGCCCATGATATTTGTTTTTGATGATTTGTGTGTGGCATCCAACGTATTGAACAATTTATCTTTCCGATGGTTGGATTCACACTTGTCAATGATGTTGTTTTGGATATTCTTCCTCATGTGTTTTGATGACTGCAAGTGCATAGATCGTTTGTACTAGTTTTGAAATAAAGATATCGACCCCACAGGGAGCAGGAGTCTGAAGTCTAATAACTCTTGAAATAAATATTATGATACAAATGCTAGATAAAGTTCTAAGTGACAAGATAAAATGCGAGTATTGTGTAAAAAGGTGTTTTTGGATTTTGGGTATAAGAGCAATAAAGTAAAGTAAAACAACTGAGTACAGAAAGTAAGTATCGCGTATGTAAGAGAGATTGGAACTGCAGTAGGGAAAGCGTTCTCAGGGAGTAGCGAATACACCACTAGTATTGTAAAGATCTAAGATAAAGATTATCATCATGAACATTCTCAACTATGTATGGGTGGGAGGAACTCCGTATTTGGACGAATAGGCAGCCGCTGCTCACATCATCCTCATAACCACAGCAGTCATCAATCGAATTACTGTGCTATTAAGGGACGTAATCCCATAGGACGCATCCCATGGCATGGATAGTGTTCCGTGAGTTTTCTTGGTTTCCCAACTTGATACGTAAGGGGTGCCAACATCTTTATAATCATTGTAAGTGCTAGCACGCGTCCGTCTACTAACAAGTAGTTTCCTCCATCAAGTCCCCACGAGAGGCAAATATTGAGAGGTCAACTTCTCTCAACATCAAGATGTAGAAAATCTAACATATGGTCACAACAATGAATATCATAATAGACTTTATCTTATTTCAATCTCATACTAGGGTTTCTCCATCTCCCCAAGAACTAATGATCTACTCGTACATGGAGGCAATCAACATCACGACAATGGTAATGGAAACAATCATAGATGAATAGTACTTGTATAAATCTACAACGAGTACAAGAATTACAACAAGATCTAGACAAGATATAGATGGAATGGATAGACATGGTGGTGATGCAGCGGTGGATGATGAAGATCGATGCCTTAGCCTCCTGGATCTACGCACGGCGAAGATGGGTCCTCGGCGGATGAGTTCCCCCTCTAGATGCCTTCCGGAGGTGAGGTTTCTATGATTTTTGGGTGTTCTGTATATCATCTCCTCGAACCAATTGGACGGGGTGAAACTATTTGACGAGACGGAGGCGGCGCCAACTATACGGCTGGAAAATTGCTCCGGTCGTATAGTTGGTCGTTGGCCTCTCTACCTGCCTTGTTCGCTTCTATTTTTTTATGGTATTATTAATATTTCCCAAATAATCGACTTACATTGTTTTGACTCCTTTTCTCCATAGTACAACTGCTCCAAAAATTGTATCCATTGGATCCATCATCTATCCTGACCCTAGTGAAAACAGACATAAAATATACGCGCGAACGCCGTAAAATACCAAGATCCTACATCTGCAATGCAAAATAATAATGTAAAACATGATGCAAATATGCACTCATCATGTTTTTGCCGAATTCTCCTATCATTGCATCAAAGATGTTGATCAATATTCTAGTCAATTGCTTTGAGTACCACACTAGACGTTCTATGGAGTTTTTGAGTTCCCACATTTGGATGATGTTCAAACGATTTCCATGCACTTTGACCTTGCATATGCATCTCATTTGCTATACTTGAGTTGTGCTAATAGTATTGTGAACAAGAATGGACATGCCACAAATGACATGCTCATCTATCACGCACGAAAATACATTGCTTGGTCTTTTTTGTATGAAGGTACAATTGCTTACGCGTCAACCTCTATGGACCATAAGTTGACAAGACGAACCGTAGAGAGTTACCTATGGCTTCCATTAAACGAGCTATATCTACACCATAAGGTGACTTCCTTCTACTTGAGGACTCAAGTTATAATCTTCATGAATTGGATACTCTTTGAGTGTTGCTTCGCTTTTGATGTGAGCTTTATAGGCTTCATGGAAGGTGAAGGAACATTGAAGTGTTGTCAAGTCAATCTTTCCGAGGACGACTATATGGTGAACCCCAAGATCAAGAAGGTCTCTCGACATCTTCTACTTTTTGATGAGCATGTAGAGTCGTGGACGACTCTTTTTGAAGGGGGGAGCTGATGGAGCCCGGCCTATGGTCATTACCACATTAAGGTCTCCAACTTACACCAAGTCGTCATGGACTCTAAAGGTGAATATGTTCCTCTATGCGAGCCCACTTACCACCCTATTGAATGGTATACTACTTCATACTCCGTCCCATATTCATGATAGGTTCATACCAACAAGTACGGAGGCAAGGCAGGACGCCCGGAGCACCAAGCCTAACAAGATGGAGGCTTGGAAGAGAAGACGGAAGAAGCAGCACCAGAAGCACCGGAGTCTTCGGCCCTAAAGAACATAGTCTCCGTCCAGACTCCCGACCGGCCTCCGGACCACTGCCAGGACCGCTCAGTACCCCACACCGGAGACTTGCGCCAATACCGGAGTCTTCGGCCACATCGGAGACTCCGGACCTTGCACACTGGAGTCTCCGGCCTATGAAATGGGCATGTGTGCCAACAGCTGGGCCCTTGGCCCATGTACCCCTCTATTCTGCCCCAAACCCTAGTTTTATGCCCAAACTACCCCTATTCTAGTGGCTAGCCTATAAATAGATCCCCCACCCCTCATTGTATCCCTTAGGCATAGAAGATAGACTAAAGACAACCCCTTTGTGGAATCTCTAGTTTTGCCTCAACCCCTTCTACCAAAGGGGACCGACTATCGTCACCACTTCGTTGGAGTTTGCATCGCGCCTCCCTCATTGTACAAGGCCTACGTTTGCGAGTGCGTGAGTGTAGTTGTCAAGACCCTCTCCAAGGTGTCCTTCCCTCTCCGCTTGGGATCGAGGGAGCACGTTGACCAATATTTCCTTGCGAGGATTCTATCAGACCGGTGGCCACCGGGGGGAGCAATCAGCCTTATATCATGTGAGTTTTGCATGTGTTCATCGTGTTCTTCGCGAGGTGTGCATCCACTTCTGGCACCTTCTCCCTTTCCCCTCGCTTTTCCATCGATTTGACCACGAGATCCGTGAATATCGGGCCACCCTTGAGGTCACCCCTTATCACGAACCCTAACCTTGATCCAATGATGACGACCACCAGTACGGGAGGGATGCGCCCTTACCGCCCACCTGTACCGACTACATCGCCAGGTAAAGGCCGACGGCGGCTGGATCCTAGCCAGCCCCCTTTCTTCTTCCTCCTCATTCTTTCTTTCTCTTTCTCTCTCCACCCCAAACCCTAATCTCCTAGAACCTTTTGATTCTTGATTGATTTCGTGTTTTTGAGTGGGCCAACTGAAATGTTGTACGTGCCTCTTAGAAATGCATTAGCTTGCATGATAGCCCGACTGCGAGTGATGTCATCAGCATCTAGATCTCTAAACAGAAAAGTTTCTAATGCTTCAGTTCACGCTTGTTCCTGTAAAATGATTTTTCAATAGAACCAGATCGTGATGGATGGAATCTGAGAACTGAAGAGACGTATTAGGGGTCTGTTTTTTGAAGATCCACTATGATAATGAAAAAGATTTCGACATATACAACCAAATCGATTAGGAATATCCCAATCTGATAAATAATCATGTTCTGATCATCTCAAGAAGTAGATTCTTGTAATCTTTGACCAGCCTTCGACAAATTACAAGTACTAAATCCGACCCAATAGTGTAATCTTCTCCAGCCTAATGAAATGTTGTTCTATTGTCGTGAGAATTGCATCAACACAATTGAGTAACCTTGCAGGCTAAGCAATCAAACTAGGTTGAATTATTGTTTCCCCAATGTCCCTCATTCCCTCATTCAAAGTAACATAAGATAGGATGAAGTGGATACAGAATCCAACATAATACATCAGAGTAGTACACAAGTTTATGGGGCATTGCTTTCCATGATTTTCTGTCTAGTATATGTAGAGAGAAAATGCATAGTACAAGCTGGATGCACCTTGAAAACAATTCACTGTAGGTAGTATTCACCTTAATTGTCTTGATACCTCGAGTAAAGGAGTAGATTTTGTGGATAGATAGTGAATGCATATGCAAATGTACATATGTTTACTTGGTCTGTAAGGTCGGGTGATGATTATGATGCGAGTGAGATTGTAAACGAGTAAAGCGAGTAAGATTGTAATGTGTTTCTATAATTTCTTTCGTTGTAGTTCAAATTTAAACTAAAACCATGACAATAATAATGGATTGGATGAAGTATGTCTTAATTAGTGTATAAGGTATGTTGATGATTACAAGTGCATAGTCCAGATTATCAAAACATGAATGGATAAGTCTTCGCTCCTTACTAATGGCCTTTGCTGCACCCATTCTAATCTTTTAATGAAACTTGTTAAGTGAATATATCAAAGGACTTGCAAGACCAATGGAGAACACTTGTTAGCCAAACTTTGAGCCCTCGCAAATCTTAGCTCGTAGGGATTGAAGTTGGCATTGTTGGAAGTGTTATGAATATACTCATCTGATGAAAGCTTTGAAAATATTATGAGGATGATTACTTCAAATTTGTCGCCCTAGTCTTATGGTATGTTTGGTGGATCTGCTGATTGACATACCTCCTCAATCTCACTCTTAAGATTGAAATTTCCTTCTTATTTTTCTACTGTTTACTATTTCTTGTTGTTTCTAGTATTTTTAATTTAAGCCTGTCAATTCTGATATGTAAACGTTCGCAATGAACAAACATCATAGGTGGAGCTGTGTAGGGACATGGGTGCACAAATGTACACCCATTATTTTGGGCAAAACACTTGGAATACCTAACTAAGAGTCACACATAATCTTTCGTCACTGCACTTTAGAATTATGAATATTTATTTGCATGGTTATATAGCAGGGTATTTTATTTTATATACGATGCTCCATAAGAAGTTGCAGTCTGAGGTATTGAAAATGCAATCTTATTCTTTGATGAGTATAGATAACTGATGTTTTCTCATATATTACTGAGTATAGCAAAACTCCAAAAATCATAGCAGCCATATGGGTATAAAATCTACGTTTCCCTCAAAAGATCGTGTTATTAGGAAAAATAATTTAATCTTTCTTCTCATTACTCAAAAGATCGGATGGGTAAATAGATGCAGTTTGAGTAATTTTTTCTGGAGCAATCGGTTTGTCAAGGCCAAATAATAATCACAAATGCATATTCGGATTACCAATACTTGAATAAAATAGTCTTTCACTCCTATCTGACTGGCCTTCATCGTGAATTTTCACTGGAGAAACAAACAGGTTGTGTGTTCCCTTGTTGTTTTTCTGCCGTACACTTGGTAGCATTAGAGCTACTGAGTCATAGATGCTACTGTCAACGGTGAACATTTATATCTGGTTTCATTCGTCATAATTGGCATTTGTTTGCAACTGGTCTGTAAGGTCAGGGAGATAATTTCAATGGCTATATCTAGATTTGTGATCAGGCCTCACGACTTTCAACCCATTGGTCTTGTTTAGTTTTTGAAAGTTTCAGCAAAAAATTATAATAGTTGTAGAAAGGCTGTCAGTTAATTATAATAGTTGTAGAAAGGCTGTCAATTATGGGTCGATCTGTTTTTCAAGATCTACTATGATAATGAAAAAGATTTCAACATTTGCGACCAACCGGTCAAAAATATCCCAATGTGAGTAATGACGGTTTGATCATCTGAAGTATATATTGTAATATGTAACCGACCATGGACAAATTACAAGTACTAAATCTGAGCTAATAATTTTATCTTCTCCAGCCTAATGTAATGTTGTTGAGTTGTTGTGAGAATTCCATCAGCATATTTCAGTGACCTTGCAGGCTAAGGTGCCATGGCAGGTTGAATTGTTTCCTCAATGTCCCTCATCCCCTCGTTCAAAGTAACATAAACTATTTTCAAGTGGATACAAAATACAACAAAGTAAATACCCGACTTCATGGGCCATTGCTTTTGATGGTATCCTCTGGATTTCGGTTGTCTGGTATATGTAGAAAGAAAATGCTTAGTACAAGTTGGACACGCATTGAAAATGCATGTTACGGACCGACGTTGCTTAACTCATTGCGTAAAATTCACTGCAGTTGATACCATCGATTGATGCGGAGGCCGGGGTTATACCTCCATTTCGGAAAAAAAAACTGCAGTTGATACTCACCTTAAGTGTCTTGACACCTCGAGTAAAGGAAAAGATTTTGTGGATGGATACAAAATGCATATGCAAAATGTACATATGTTTACTTGGTTAAGGTTAATGATTACAAGTGAACAGTCCAGTTCAGATCATCAAACCCTGATTACTTGAACGAATACTAGTCTTTTGCTCCGAGTTGATGACCTTTATTCGAATTCTTAATCAATCTTAGGTGGGAATCAAGTTAAATGAGTCGACCAATGGATCTGCAAGAGAATAGTTGGAGGATTATGCTGGTTGAACTTGGCCTCACAATCTAGCTCGTCGTGATTGACATTAGCTAATCGGCTCTGTTCAAGCTGGCAATGTTAAGTGTTGTAATAAACTTACTAATCACAAGGCTGAACTGCTATGAGGATGATGATTTCAAATTTGTCACCCCATTTCATTTCTGTTGATTGACATAGTTTTTAATCCGACTTTAGAGAAGAAAATGTCAACTTGTCCTTTCTTGTCTCTAGTATTTATCTTGCAATAGGTGATGGTAGGTCCAAATTTTCCCGTCTATCCGTCACTCGCCTGACCTAAGCCAATTTTGCCAATCGCAATACCATCCACTCGAGGGCATCCGACACACTCGTATCCATAGTTTTAAAAACCGGACCGGTGAGCGAACCAGTAAAGCAATTGGTTTACTGGTTTACTGGTCAGACCACTAGTTTATCTCGTTCTATGGTGACAAAAACCCGCTATTATTAATTAAAATTTAGGAACAAAAGGACCATAAAAGGTACATATAGGGTATATTTCAATATATATTCAAAAAATATGGTGAGTCCAACTTCTACTTAGCCTCATGTAGTGCTATTTCTACATAGGAGATAGTTGTGAGTTCGATTTTTGTTGTAACATATTTTTTCACCGGTTTTTTGCTGTTTGGACCGGTGCCTCTTAAAAAATCAGTGAGACCGTCAATTTAGGTTTTTTGTGGTCGGACCACCGAACCGGTCCGATTTTTAAAACTATGCTCCTATCTCTGGCAGTTTGCGCAGAAAAAAGAACTCTCCATGGTTCCGTCTATTTCTTGGGTGCTCCTACATGCCGCTATTGGGCGGTAAGTTGGGCCGCAGCGCATCATACTCTTCTTGTATTATTCTTTTATATGTTTTTTCTTTTCTATTTCTTTTGAGTTTTCAAAATTTGAACAATTGAAAAAAAAATTATGAACATTTTTAAAATATGATTTTTTATAACAACTAAACAATTTCCAAATCTAAATAATTTCTTTAAATCGGTCATGTTTCAAATCTAAACATTTTAAAAAATATATAAATGTTTTAAAAAGTCTGAATATTTTCAAGATCTAAAAGATAAAAACAATAAATAAAAAATAAAACCGATGAAAATCTAAAGAAATATATAGACCCAACACCTACCAACAGAGAAATGGGCCAGGCCCAACACCCACGCGGGGTGTGCGGCACGGTAAAATCGTGCCGCATTGGGCGACGCATAGGACTTTACCTATTTCTTCATATCTCTCACTAAGTCCTCATCTCTAGTCAAAACCTATGGTAGGGAACACGAATCTGACCGTATTTGATCAAATCGATGGGGTTGGGAGAGGGGGTGGCAGGAAATAAATGGAAGGCAGAGGTGGGACGGGTGCTGGAGGCGGAGGCTGACCAGCATCGGTGTGATGTGCGAGGAGGAGGTGGAAGAGAAGGGAATATGTTGCTTCACATAGCGTGGAAGTAGTACCTCCTCCATCAGTGTGTTGTCCACCTTCGGTTTCATCGTCGCGGTGAGGTTTCATTGACGACATTCGCCAGATCATTCTGGAAAAAATCAAGGCTCGCTAGAACCAGGGCGACGACCAGGCGATCAGGCAGAAACAGGCGGATGCGTGGTAGTCCAGTGCCTTGTGGAGGTGTGCACATTTGTTTAGCCTTCTGTACCGGCGCCGTTGTCGCCGTAGTCCCTTCTATAGCCGCGATCACAACCGGGAGGCCAAGCATGTCCCCCATGCCCTCCACGCCCATGAACAGGCGCCGCTCTCTACGTCAGCGGCCGTAAGCAGATGCATGCACAGTTCTGTCCGCCTTATAGCAGATCCTGATAGTGTTGTTCTGGCCTTCAAGGAAATCAGCACTTATAGGGAATGCCGTGGGAGGTTTGGCCAAAGATTTGCGCGCTTATCAGCAGAACAAATGTCGCCAAGTAAGCTATAATAGTTGCTGGTATGATCTCTCCATTACCTCCAATGTGAAATTGCTTAACCTCATTGTTTTGATTTTGGTAGCCGAGTGGTGGTTCCAATTTGGAGGAGAAGTTCCCCATCTGCAGAAGTATGCCTTGAGGATTGTATCACAATGTGTGTCATCAAGTGGATGTGAAAGGAATTGGAGCGCTTTTGCTTTGGTCCAAACGAAGCAAAGAAACAAACTTCTTTATGGCAAGTTGCACAAGTGTGTATCCGTGCGCTACAACTTGAAGATATGAAGTATATTTGCCTATACAAATGTGTATCGTGATATATAATGTATTGTGTCCTTGTTAGAGTAAATGTTGCTGTTTTACCAAAGATTTTTTAGAGGAACGATTGCTGTTTTAACTATTGTTACTAAGAGGAAAGTCTGCTCTTTACATTTTAGTCTTCTTACTTTGTTTTTTTATGGAATTTATTTTCGTTGAAGATACGGGATGAAGAAGACCAGGACCCATTGAGAGAGAATGCTAAAGAGAAAGAGGTTGATCCATGTGCAAAGATGATGGATACAACCATGTTTGATGAAACAAATCCAATGTTGGAGTGGTTGAATGAGGATGAGGAGCATATAATTTCAGATGGAGCTGAAGCTGCTAATGCCGTGTTTGAGAAAATACGTTCCCTTAATTCAAGCAAGAGAGCCTCTCATCTTGGAAGAAAGGACAATACCAAGAAAAGAAAGAGAGAAAGAGGGCAGTGGATGAAGATGAGGATGAATACATTGATTCTGAGGATGATGATGAAGAGAATGAGTATAATGACAATGATGATGACCAAGATGATAGTGCAAGTGAATCTGATGAAGGAGTGTTTAGTCAGATTGGAGCAGATAAAGCAAACCAAGTCCAAAATGAGACTCATGTCACAACTGGAGGCAATTCGGCAAACCGGAGATCTACACGGGTTAGGCAATGCAAGGTCACGGACGTCAACAGCCTGTATGATTAAGATAGGTAAATTTCTTATACTGTTTTCATCTATAAATTGCCATTTTGATAGCTCAAGTTAATTTTATAATAATTTGTATCATCCTGTGTCTTCTTCAACCAATATAAATTGTTTGTCCGACTAATTATATTCTGTGATTAATCTCTTATATTATATATCTACTTTGTCCCAACTTATGCTTCTGCTACTACCTTACATTTCTGCTATATATTACCTTTCATGATCTTTAATATTCTAAATTTCAAGGTTGAAGAAAAGGAAGCCTGGGAGATCATATTCACAACCCATTTGTTTCTTGCACGGCTGAAGGGTGGAGGAATAGGAAGTCATAACTAATTCCTGTTTGCATTTTGGGGCCGGGAGTTGAACTTTGAATGGATCGGTTGTACTGGTTATGGACTGTGATTATGAACTTTTATGTGCTTTTTTGGATTTCTAATCTGAACTGTGTTAAGTAGCCTATTTATCTGGACATTTTTTGTTGGAATATTGTTGTTATGGACTATGATTATGAACTATTGTGTTGGTGTTTCAGATAATTATTCATATGTTCTTATTTCTAGATGGATGATCTAATCTATAATAGTGTTAATCTAGTGTTACTGTTTTAATCATGCGTACATACTGTTATATGACTACATTCTGTTATATGACTCGTACATGTATATTTTGCTAAAGATTCTGCTACCCATTCTTGTTTTGCTTTATTTTGAAAATTTTGGCAAATTTCGGCCGTTTTTTGTTCAAATTTTGGTTAAGCAATTTCGTCCTAAAATTTTCGAATTTTTTTTGAAAAACCGAATTTCGGCCATTTCGGCGAGGACCGGTAAAAATTGCAAACCGAAAGCCAAAACCTTGGCCGTAAGCAGCTGCATGCACAGTTATGTCCGCCACCATAGCGTACACCGCCAACACAACGCAGAGCAGTAGTAGGCAGGAGCCAGGGCACTTCTTGGACACGGATGTAGATTGATTCTGCTAGCACTATTGTGTGTTATGTGTGTATATGCATTCCAACCCCTAATGCTAATGAGTTTAGGCAGCCATAATGTAAATTCAGCTGCAATAATGGTTGCTCATGCTGCACTATATGTTTATCTCATATAATATCCCGCTCCTTTATCCATATTATTCAATAAAAGCAAATTTCAGTGAGCTAAATACAAAAATGTGAAATTGCACTGGCAATTAGAATTCTGAACTGGTACAAACCAATCAGAACTGTCCTCCAAATCGAATGGCAATCAACATCCTGGAGCCGAGAAGAAAATTTTGGAGCAAGGGAAGTACCAGTACTAGTCCTCTCCAACATGTGCAGGTGCAGAACATCCTGCATCACGACGCTTAGTCCCATGGGTTTGCAATGAGTCTGCTCCTCTTCAGAATGGTAGATTGGTAGGTACATCTTCTGAATATCCATCAACCAGTCCTTAGATCTGGACTCATCGTAGAGGACAATGTTGCTACTACAACCACGTCAACCATCTTAGGTTTATGCAAATTGATGGTATCTTGGATTTCCTTCAATCTTTCTTAAGCCCTTTCATGAATTTTGTGACGAAGAAATGTCATCAAGTGCAGGGTTAGTAATCCGCGGGTCAGCAAATACAAATGTTCAAAATAATAATACTCATAAAACTGGTATTGATCTTGCAAGCTCTATTTTCCAAGAATATGAGAAATTTGACCTGAAAATTTTCCACTAGAAGAACAGGTTCACTATCCAATACCTTTTCTATATATTTCTGCTCCCTAATGGTTATTTTGAATACCTGAAAGACTGGCTGCAAAGAAGCAAAAAAAAATCTATTGTGGTTCACCTGCATTCAGCAGGGCGTACATGCACGTGGTCTTTGCACGAAAATGGATGTCTGCCTTAAAATAATTAAAATCCACAAGGATTTCTTTTATCAGAGCTTGGATGAGATAAAATTCCTTGAGTTTGTAAATAAACATGATCTGACAGATGCACATCATATATTGGGCCTATACGATAGTTCGTTTGTTACATCAGCCGTGATGTATGATTCAGTTATTGGCATGCTATGTACTAATTACAATATTTTTAATTTTTTACATTGGATAGTGATCACACGCATACTTGTTTTCCCGTTGCAACGCACACGCATTTGGCTAGTAATTTCTATTTAATAAATCCGTTAGGAGGTAATTGGATTCAATCTAAAACTCTTGATTGGTTGGTTTATGTTTCCAACTATGCTTACGTACTGAAATATGATATCTATCTTCGTATGTTAGAGCTGTACATGAGGCCTAATTTTGTTCTAAGATTCCTATTAATTGTTCTGATTAAATGAACAAACCTTTTATATTTTTCATAAAATACGCTTTATTAAACTCATAATTTAGCAAATAAAAATTATAAGAGCTACACATGACCGCTGTATAGGTAGGATGCACACAACAGCAACTGACAAATGAAAGCCAAAAAATGGCATATTACAAGAAACAAGATCACGGGTCAGTCGTGTGGGAAAAAATATCCATCATTGCTCCCTCCAACCGTGTAAATACCTTTATAAACAGGTCTCTATTCTCCAAGCATTGTAGAGACGACCATAAATGGAGCAAACTGGTACACTGGTAAATAACTTGCAAATGAGAAGAATTTTCACCATTAAAAAATCAAATCATTTATGCATAGCCATAGCGACCATATTATGTCAAGCGCTTTACCCTAATGATAATTCTATACTTATAATCTATTCAACGTACCCAATTGCCAAATATATATGCAACACTTCATGACGGGTAAAAGTTAGAAGCCAATTGGATGAATGACCATATAGAATGAGCGAACTTAAATAGTAAGAGTAAGTGTTTTATTGTCTCAGCGTGATGACAAAATGAAAATTCTAAACTCCCATGCAAAAGTTGCGGTTTGTTATGTTCTCCTTGGTAAGGATTACACATCTGTGAAAGTACCACATGATTTTTCTTATTTGGAATGGCACCTTCATTTTCCAGATTTTGTTGTTGTTATCAACTGGTATCTCTGAATCAACGAGTGCTCTATATTTGGAATTGACCAAGTTCATCATTGTTACATAGCAACAAAATTTATCAGTCCCTTGTGATAATTGAACCATTGCCAACTGCTCTATAAGAGCGTTTCATGCTGCAATGAACAAACCTAGTTGGAAACAATCTCACTGGAAAACCATGGTTAGTTCTAATTGATCCCAAATCTTTGAGCGGAATGAACACTTAGCCCGCTGAAATGTTGCTCCTTCATGCGGTCGTGGTTCTTTTGGTTGCGAAGGTCTTGATTGGCATGAGAAATGCATAGCCTACTTAAGTACTATGTTGAATGGACTGGGAGACGTACAAAATGCTACAAGCACAGATTTTTCAATCTTTTTGACTTGGGCAAGAACACAAAATATGCAGTCCAAAGAACCCCGCTGGCTAAATAACTTTGAAAGATTGAATTATTTTTCCAATGTCTTTCATTCCCTCAAACTAAAAGTAACATATGTTAAACTTGCGTGTAGTGGATACTAAATACAACGCAACATATTAAATTAATGCAGCTTCATGGCACATTTCATCGCATGGTATCCTTCGGATCTCTGGTATATGTAGAGAGAGAATGCATACAAGCTAGTGTGGCTTAAATCATATCATGAAATTCACTACACACCTTATTGTCCCCTCTTAGTAAAGGAGAGGAAGATTCGTTCTAGTTTGGCTTAACTCATTTCATGAAATTCACTATAGACATTAAGTGTGATACCCTTTCTGTGGAGGCAATTGTCCTGATACTCTTAGTAAAGGAGAGGAAGATTCAGTGGATTGATAGATTTAGTTATAACAAAATGGCTTGGAAAATATGAAATGTTAAGTTTACATAGGCCCGGTCGTCGGACGAGGCAGTAAGTGTGACCAAGTAGGACCTAGATAAGGTAGGGGCCCTTGTTCCGTAGCCTAGTCAAAGAATGGATGCTAGGATTGTTGAATAGTACAAGAATCAAAAACAAAGTGAAGGTACAGAGCCATACCCATTCAAGAATCTGATATCAGAAAAGCTCTAGGGACTCTAATAGAGTGGGCTTTGTTAGAATTAGAAAGATCTTTAACAGTGCCTCCGAAACTTAGATCCGTACACAATCTTTGGTCACTAGACTTGAGAATTTTGAAATTTTGGTTGCATGGTTATTTGGCATGATATTTTCTTTCTATAAACAGTAAGAAGTTGTCGTGAGAGTTATTGAAGAGAGAATATTATTATTTGAGAAGTATAGGAATGATGTCGTCTCACATATTATCGGTACAGAAAAAACAAAGCAATTGACGTGAGTACAAAACCTACATTTCCCTCGAAACATTGTGTTAAAGCCTATTGATGATTAGTATGAACCCTTCTCGATGAATATATTGTTACTACATAACCTACCGCCTACCTTACATGGCATCACGATTCCTTGATTTATATTTCCTAATATAGCGCTGAACGATCCGATAATTGTCTTTCTCTACAAACCTTTGGTCATTAAACTTGATAATGGTCTTGCAGGTTGCTGGTGGATGGCATGGGGGCTGCTGGATCGGCTTGAATAAAGGAGGTGTCCTAGGATCCCTCTGATGCCAAGATGAAGAAATACTTGATACATGTATTCATTGATCTAGCTAGAGTGTCGAGTTCTGAAAGGCTCCACCGGCGAACTCCCTTGGGTGACTCATGCTTGGAGTTTGCCAGATCAGATGGGTTTTGGTCACGCGCAACCGTGTTTTTTCTGGCGTTTGGTTTCAGAGTGATGGGAGTGGTGTGAATCCCTGTAGTATGTTGCCATCGTAGGACATGTCTTTAGTTCCATGGTGAAGTCAGTGGTGGAGAATGGCATGGAGGCCGAGATTTGAAGACTAGGAATGGTGGTTCGAGTCCTGATGGTGATGGGAAATTCGCTTGGTGATTTGTGAACTAGAGCAGCAGTATCGGCAAAGTTGGGACGACAACACAAGAGAAGTTCAGAATCTATACTTTCAGGGTGAAAATCTAAGGTCTGGTCTTAATTGGTTGTGCTTGGCAATGGTCTTGTTGAAGATATTTTTTTGTGAACGCGGACTTTCTTTGGCGTGAAAACCTATGATCTATGATCAGGGGACGATGACGACGACGTTTGTGCACTGTTACCTTCTTAGAGGCTTCTCTTTTGGAGAATATGGATTTCTGGTGTTGTCTTGGTGGTGTTTGGCCCGCTGCTACAAGGAATAGATCATTGTAACGGGAGTTTTTTTTGTAGTTCTTCTTTTTTTGGTTGTGAGCATCCGTATTTCCATTAGGGCACTACATTATTGCAGAGGCTGAGTGTAATTGGCATCTTCGCGATATTAGTATATTTCCCTTGTCAAAAAAATTGAACTTGAGAATTTTCAAAGGTTAGTCATGTAGCAGAACTTGATGACATTGTCGACGTAGCTGTTTGTCGATTCCCACATCTAGGTGTATCCCTCCCAGCCATGAGAAGATTCGCATTGTGTTTCTCCACGCGATCAATCATCAAAGTATATAATGACTCCACACATATTTCGTGTAGCGTCACCATGTCGACGTACGATCAAACACAGGGAAGAAGTAGAGAACAAGTCAAAATTAGATCTAGATGATGGTAGAGATCATATAGAGCTTGCATGATCATCATCTAAATTAGATCTAGATGGTGGTAGAGATCCGGCAGCGCTGCGCGCGCTAGAGAGAGAGAGAGAGAGAGAGAGAGAGAGAGAGAGAGAGAGAGAGAGGCTGAATTGTGAACATCCGTATTGCCATTAGGGCACTCCACTATTGCAGAGGATGGGTGTAATTAGCATATTCATGATATTAGTATATTTCCCTTGTTGAAAAATTGAACTTGAGAATTTTCAAAGGTTAGTGTCATCTGTCATGTAGCAGAACTTGATGACATTGTCGACGTACCCATTTGTCGATTCCCACATCTAGGTGTACCCCTCCCGGCCATGAGAAGATTCTCATTGTGTTTCTCTATGCGATCAATCTTCAAAGTATACAATGCCTCCACACACATTTCATGCAGCATCACCATATCGATGTACGATCAAACACAGGGAAGAAGTAGAGAACAAGTCAAGATTAGATCTAGATGGTGGTAGATATCATATAGAGCTTGCATGATCACCATCTAAATTAGATATAGATGGTGGTAGATATCCGGAAACGCTACGTGCATGAGAGAGAGAGAGAGGACGACATTAGCGAACTAGTGTGATAGTGTTAGGTGCTGGAGGCCAACAGCAGCTGGGGCATCTGGCGTCGGTGACTTGGAGGAGGTGGTGGTGGTTTAGGGTAATGGTGGAGCACGGTACTAGGGTTAGACCTCTAGGAGCCCCCTTTATATATGTGGACAGGGCCTCCAAGGGTCGTCGACCATGTATGAGAGTCGTAAGAAGACGCTCTGATCCCAGCCGAATCGGCTAGGGTTGGAGGAGTCCTCCTAGGACTCCCCTTCCCTCTCAATTCGGATCAAGGGGAAACTGAAGGTTTCTCCCCTCCCCAAGTCGATGATAGCCTAGTGATTGCCTTGCCCGTCAAGGTAATGTGGTCCCCAATGATATTATAATTTTCTAGGCCTATTAAATATTCTAGAACATTTTGGAGACTTTTTAAACCTTCTAAAATCACTCCAATACTTCCCATATATGTTCGTAACCATTCTGAATACTCCCAAAACGGTTCTAGAAACTTCTGGAGTAATCCAAGACCTCTCGGAACCATTCTAAGATTACCATTCTCTCTTATCTTCATATATAACTTATACCTAAATGCATTTGTACCGTCAAGTGTGTGACCTAAAGGGTTTGGGTGTAAATGGACATGTCCAAAAACATTATAACCGATGTCAGGATCTTGATAGCCATAATGATTCCCATGTACACACGAAGATGTTTATCGGTGTACCATATGTATTAACCGTTATATTTTTCATTACTTTACTTCTCGATACTATTGCATTTCTTGAGGCAAAACTATTATGTTATCCTTGTCAAGCCGATATGTACTCTTTTATTATTTTGTATTATCTATGTCCTTGAGATTACTTAAGGCACATGTTTAACCAAATGAGGACGGACATCATAATACCGAGAGTGCCTATAGTATATCTTTCCATCATTTGAGTAGTAATTCTCAAACTCGACATGTCTAGAACATCAGTATACTTTCAAGTAAGCATGTAATCCACTTATATAGCTACCAAGTGACGAACATAACGTTTGGTGTCATCGTGCAAACCATCAGGTAAACATGTCTATGATATTCTCATGGACATAAAAGACAAGTAAATGGTAATACAAATTACATTGAGAAAATGCTGGCAGCATATTGATGAAGTGTTTTGCGGTATATCAATGGAGTCTTCCTAACAACATTGTTACTCCAACAATATTTTCCCATACACTATTGGCAATTTCGTAACATCTTACTAACGATCATAGTCAGGAAAACGTGACTATCATTAATATATGAACTAGTCTTAGATGCGAGAATAGGTATATGTTTGGTGTTTATTAGTCCACACATACAGTTAGGTTTTTTCTATGAATATCATATTCAGGAAATAACACAATTATAGCATAGAATATAAACTTAATTATAACCATCGTAATAATAATAACTAGTTTATTGTTGCCTTTAGGACATATTTCCAACACGCTTTATCATGTACTAGAGTTAATGATCGAGTTTACATTTCAAGCATCTTACACCAATTAATGACACTATGGTGTTGTTCATGCTTTCTTTGTGATAGAGTCTTTCTTGTGATATTGGGTATTAGTTATTCATTGTATTGTGTTTTTACCTTGAATATTTCTAATTTTAGCTTAGAACTTCTAATAATTAGATCCAATTGGAAATTCATAATTCCTTGTAACTATGTGATTTGTGCCTGGCAGAGATAAAAGATGCTTATGATATACCATTTCCATCGGTGTATGATAAACTTGCACATGACACCAGGATTTGGTTTAAGCTTCATTCACATGAATGTAGTCTAGCAATTGATGATTAATTCAAGCCCTCCATTTTAAGATATGTTGACACTAATTGGTTTGGTTAAATTCCTAATGAACTAACCTAATAGTAAGTTGTGCTCTATCCTTGCGGGTGTTGTTTTGGCCGTGGAAAGATGTTAATCGTTTTGAAAAATACATCAACTTGATTGTCCTAGATTGATTCCCTTTATGGACTGCCATGGAAAATGCTACAACTTCATATTTTCTAGATAAAAAATCCCCACAATCTAACTAACCCTGATAGATCAAATTATTTTCCCCATGTCGCTCATTCCAAAGGTACACTAACATTTCCTAATTTGTCGTCCCCTCAAATTCAAAATAATATGCATCATCATGGTCCATTCATTGTATTGCGTAGTATCACTTGGATCTTTAGTATATGTACAGAGAGAAAATGCACAAAAGCTTGTGTGGTTTAACTCATTGGGATTGAATTCAATGTACTAGATATTCACCATAATTGTCTTGATACCTGAGTAAAGGATAGAAAGATTCGGCAAAATAACCCAATCCATTGAACAATCTAATGTGAGAGAAGCGATTTGCACCATGCCTCGTCGATTCCTCCTTGCGCATGTGTGCTGGTACGTCCTATGTCTCTTGCCTATATATGATATCTTTGGCTAGTCTCTCTCATGCATACCATAGGATCATCTCCCCTCCACATTTTAGGTTATCCTAAAGCTCTCACCTCTCGCGGTGTTATGGAGATACGACCATCCTCGCTCATAAGCGTCCTCTCCGTAAGAAATGGGTTCAGAGGGGTGGTGGTATCTCTTTCACACCACAAGACATGTAGAGTTAGAAAGATTTTTTGATAATGCCCCTAGAACTAAGATCCATGCACAGTCTTAGGCCAGCGCACTTGCGAATTTTGAATATTTACTTGCATGGTTATATTGCATCATGATAGTTTATTTTATACAGAGAGTTGGAATCTGAGTTGTTGAAGATAAATTGTATTCTTTGAGAAGTATAGAAATTAATTTTATGGAAAGATCGGATTATTAGCTCAGACTGTTCCTTTTGTTTTGATCTATTCCTTTTCAATTTTTATTCTTTTGCTATATGGCAAAGGATTAAACTAAATTATAGACAAGCATATGTATAAATTTTCTTCATGTGGAAGTGGAATAGCCTATCCTATCGTGTGTATGAGGCCAGCTCTGTGATATGATCTTTCTTCTTTTTTTGCATACATTTTTCCTGATGACTCCTGGTTTCGTGAAGCCTAAGATGATTATTAGTGTGATTGTGTGAAACTTTCACAATGGAATATGGTTTTGATTACATAACCTACCACCTTCCTTTCGAGGCACCACAATTCAAATATATGATTATTGCATGATTTTTTTCTCTATATATAAATTTTCTTATCTAGGTCGATGATCAAAGAGCATAGTTCATATGATCAAACCTGATTAATTGAACAAAAATATCCTTTTGCACCTACCAATGACTTTCTTCGCACCTGTTTTCTTCAACAAAGAAAAGTTACTTGCACATGAGGAATGCTTCAGTGGATATGTGTTGCTTGACATACTTCTCGATTTTACTTTGAAGATAAAAAAATTATATACATCTAAAATGTTATTTTTTTCTATCATTTAGCATGTCAATTTCAAATGTGTTTCTTATCATATCTATCAAAATTGAAGGGGAATTGAAACTCCGATGTCATCGATTCCACCGACATATTATTTATTTTGACCTAAAACCTTCTTTATATACCATTTGGTGGCCTTTCTCAGGACACATGGAGGTGGATATCGAAAACCATGAAACAGAGAGTCTGCAGTCCACCACCGAAGGAAGATTGGAGGGAGAATCGCTGCCAGAATTGCCGCCGATAGCCTCTCCTCCTTCACCAACGTCTCCTCATCGCTCTCCACCATGAGAGGGGAGTAGTACACCCCCTGGACTATGGGTTTTTGTTGGTAACTGGTCCAATATCTCTATGTATGATCATTGTTGAAGTCCATATTGTGTGACTTGCATGATTATGGATCTATCTATGTAATTTCTATGGTGGGTATTGTGGTACGAGATGATACTTGTTATGAATTTACCGTTGTGTTGGAACTTTTATGATTTGTCATATTTTGGAGATACTTCTATGATACATGTAATGGTTTTTATTCATAATGCCTTTGTTTACCCATGTCATGAGGTGTTTGACAACGTCAAGTGTAGGTAGATGGGAGATATGTGATAATGTGGACAACAAATAAATCATTGCACTAGTGTTTAGCGTATTTACCATTAAGAAGTATGATGTATGTAGATAAGGTGTGGCCGAGTGACACACGACATATGTGTTAGTGACAGAAATGCAACCAAACCCTCTTTATCTAGGGGTAAAAAGGGAGAAGTATGATATGCTGGAGTGACAATAACTACACGCTAGCCTTAATAGGTTGACAAATAACACATATGGGTACTTCTTTCAACCATGTGTTTTAGGACATGCAGCCGCCATAAAAGCTACCATTAAAGCATGATAATAGTGTGTAATTTTAGTATCTATAACATGATCATCATCATAGATGGAGAGAGAGGATTGAGTGAACCAATGAATCCAGGTACATTGTTCCTATAAGAGTAAACCACCGTCTTGTCCTCTTGTAATTAGAGGATTGGGACATTTTTACATTTGTTGTTTTGTTACTTTTTACTTCCAAGCATTAAATTAACCTTCCTGGTCATTTAACTTGTTTAGTGCATAAACAACTAAAACTTGTGACACTTTAGTTGAATAGAATAAATAGATTTTTCTTCTTGCTCCTACGGATCAATACCCTACTTCCACATTGAGAGCTGCTACAGTGATCCCCTGCTCTTAGGGGTTATCAGGAATCTAGTGTGAGATACATGGATTTTACCAAAATGGAACCATATGTAGTTAGTCCCCATCTAAATACATTTGGGCTATCATCTGGGCTATCAGATAGTTCAATATCCATCAACCCTTAAAATATATCCATCGCAACAATTTCTTATCGGTTAAAGCCCTTCTAAAAGCTACATTTAGAAGCACTTTCGATATAGCACTTCCCACCAAAACATATTTCTGTTAGATAATATTATAAATTGATGGATATTGATGTGTGAGAGGCAAGCTCCTAACCAAGTGTCTTCCTAGAATCTTGTGTTGTTCCCATATCCTATTTCAAAAGACTTCGTAGCAAAGAAATCCACCTTCACTCTCATTAAATCTTTCCACAAGGAAGAGTCCATTGGTTGTACTTTTACTTGTGGTAACACTTTGGAGTGAAGATATTTGTTCTATGGTAGCTCTTTCCACACGCCTTCCGCATTCACAAGTTTAAACAGCCACTTTCTAATTAAAATATTATTTCTAAAACCTCTCTCTAAACCATCTTCTTCATTTGGTCTACATTTGATCTTAGTTAATCCATATTTTCTTTTGTGGCCATCACCCTGACAAAAGATACGTGATCTGAAAAAGTATAATCTCTTCCATACCTCTTCAGGTAGTTCCAAGAAAGATAGTATAAACATGGCCAACCTACTTAACATGGGATTATTTAGAGCACCTCCACTCGTTGGGTGTTCCGAGGCCGAAATCCGGCGCTATTTAGCGTCGGACAGATGTAACTTTCGGCCTGTGAATGGCCATTTTCACACTCGCATTCCCAGCCACGGTTCCCAGGCAAAGCAAATCGGCGACATATTTGAATATTTTTTTGTTCCCGTCGACGAAATCTCGCCCAAAGGTGTTCGATAGAAATCAACCAAACTAGTTCGACGGAAATATGCCCAAAAAGGTTCGGCGATAAAATTATTACAAAACAGGATGAAATCCGGCGATCATTTGCCGACGTCGATGAGCTCCTCCGGCGCGTCCGGTACGACCGGGATGGGCTCCTCGTCCAAGATAGGGCCTGTCGATGGATTGGAGGAGATGGAAGCAGAGCTCGGCGAAGGAGTGGCGGCCAAGATGATCGGCGTTGGGCTCGGCGTGACGTCCTCGTCGAGGATGGTCAGGCGGCGCGCCATGTACCAGGCCTTGACCTGGGGTCTCATTGTCGAGGTGTCTTCGCCATCCAAGAGGAACTAGAGGTCTGTGTTCCTATTTTTGGCGGCGAAGTTCGCCTTGAGGAGGTCGAGCTTCCTGTCTTGGTTCTGCAGTATTTGCGTCCACCTCTCCTTGGCCTTCTCCTCCCTCTTCACGGCATGGGCCTTGGAGTCGACGATGCACTTATCGATCAATGAGTGGAGACGTTCAACGGGAGGGCCTGTAGCTTTTAGCATCTTCGCCTTCTTCTGGCTGACTTCTGGCCTTCCTTCGCCGGCAGCTAGGGGAGCCTCCGGGTTGTACACGTCGTCCTTATTCTTGGCGAGGCTCATGTGAGTGTCCGCCCATTTCGGGCAGTTCTAAATCTTGTCGAAGACGTGGTGGAACTTGAAATCCGTGCCAGTGTCGTCCCTGTACATGCCGAGTGAACGGATGAGCTGCACAGACAAGGCGGAGTGTGTCAGTACATTCATCAAGTCGGCATAGTTTAGGCATGAGGTCGGCGAACTACCTTGCTATCCATGCTTTCGCCGTTGACTGGTGTGTGATGGTCCAAAATATATCGAGCTCATTGGGGAACCCCAAGAGGAAGGTATGATGAGCACAGCAGCAAGTTTTCCCTCAGTACGAAACCAAGGTTTAATCGAACCAGTAGGAGCAAGGAAACACCCCAAAGGTTTAGCTAGCTGAACGTTGGCAGGGCGTACTACCGGTGCCAACAGCAGCACGGAGACTTGTGATAACCCACAAGTATAGGGGATGTATCGCAGTATTTTCGATAAGTAAGAGTGTCAAACCCAACGAGGAGCAGAAGGTGCTAGCTAGTGGTATGGATCAGGAACTCTCTGCAAATACTTAGCAAACGGATTTTTAGGGGTTTTTGATAAAGCAAGTAAACAAAGTACGAGTAAATAAAAGACAGTAGGAATAAATACAGCAAGTGGCCCAATCCTTTATGCAGCAAAGGACAAGCCGGTTGTATTACTTAAGATGACAAAACATTCTCGATGACACATGGGAAGACTGTCAAGTGCTTTCGCTTCATATAGTTGATTAATCTTCTCTAGCTTGTTAAGTGTTGTGTGGGTGAACCTGTGCTAATGTACCGGCCCATCCAAGACTAATACATACTTGTGATTATACCCCTTGCAAACATCCGTAAGTACAAAAAAGTAATTAAGGTAGAAACCTAACCACAGCTTTAAACTCTAAGACCCTTACGTCCCTTGTGTAATGGTTTCCTAACGGGGGTTTAGGTTTCTGTCACTCCGGCAACCCCTATGATTAGTAGCCAAATACACAATGCATTCCCCTAGGCCCATATAGGTGAAGTGTCATGTACTCAACGTTCACATGACACCACTAGAAGAAGTACACCACAACTTAAATAACAATCTGTTGAATCTTTCTCAACACAACTCCACTACTAACAACATGACTTCTCCCATGTCCTCAAGAACAAAACGAAATATTCACAAGACATCATATGGATCATGATCAGAAATGGAATAATGATGTATAACAATCTGAACATAAACAATAATTCAATGGTTCACTCAATAGCATCAACTACAAAGAGTAATCAACACCGGGAAAGTTTCCCTATGAACTATAGCAAGACTCAACACAATTGTTACAGCAATATGGAGATGGTGATGAGGGTGCTGATGGTGATGATGGTGGTGGTGATGATGATGATGATCCCGATGAACTCTAGCTTGATGGTGGTGTTGATGGCGACGATCTCCCCTCTCCGGGAAGGAATTTCCCTGGAAGAAATCTGTCTGCCGGAGAGATCTTTCTCTCTCGGTGTTTTCCGCCCCGCAGAGGCGGCGAAATCTTTCTGTGGTCACTCCCCGAGTCTTAGGGTTTTAGGAGGATGATATATGCCAAAGGGGAGAGGCTGGAGTGGGCCAAGGTAGCCACACCACCTCCTGGCGCGACCTAGGGCTGCCCGCGCCAGGGGGTGGTGTGGGCCCCCTGTGGCCCATCTCCACTCCGTCTTGTGGCATCCTTAGTCTTCTAGAAAAATAGGATTTTCCATATATTTTCCCGGATTTTCTGATCTTCGCGAATTTTGCCTCCAAACAGCACCTTTTCCATCAGAATCCTGACTGCAGCGGTCCATGCTCCAAAAGTCATCAACCATGCAAAAACAGATGAAATAACATAAGTATCACTTCTCAATATGAAATATATCAATGAATAATAGTGAATTAAGACATAGAATAGTGATGCAAAATGGACGTATCAAGTCCCCCCAAGCTTAGACTTCGCTTGTCCCCAAGCGAAACTGAGATCAATAAACATGGCCTAAGGTTTATGGAGTGAAGAGTCGATAAAAGAATACGGACAAGAAGCATCGCATCCATCAAGTGCATAGATCATAAATAGAAGACAACTCACTATTTTATAACTCAACTTGTAATGAGTAAAGGAAACGCAATAAAGATACATAAAGTGAATCATAATTGGTAATGGCAAACTTAGCTCTTGGTCGAAGAATAGTTGATAATTTGCTGGAGTTCACAAATAACTGGTTTTCAAAGATAGCTTTCAAAGTAGTAAACATCAAGATAAGAGCAATGTGCTAAACAAGGAACATAAGAAACATGATTGAATAAATCATCATATGAATGAATGGAACACAACAACTCAAAATACTTGCTGAGATAGAAGGGAGTAGGTTTACTGACTCAACTACAAAGTAAAAGAAAGGCCCTTCAAAGAGGGAAGCAGGGATTGCAAGTCTCATAAAGAGCTCCCAAAAATTATGATACTTACTAGCTTTCATCTCTCATTGCCCCTATCATAAGCATCTTTAGGTGATTAAGGTTAAAGTGATCAAATATGAGGATATGCATTGACAAGTTGTAAGTTGAGAATCTCATGTCCCTTGAATACGAGGGCCACTCCTCATGCTACTCAAGTTTAGTCACCGGTAAGTTCTTGTCATCGTAAGCATATGTGTATCATTGAGAACCGCCAAAGGGGTACCCCTTGCCCGATGATACGAAAAAATCCCCATATCAAAATGACAAGGCAAGCAGACAACAAGTATCTCAGCAATCTTCTTATTTACCATGGGAATATGATGCTTTTTTCTCTCTTTCCTCTTTTCATAATATCTCTTTTTTACTTTTCTCTTTTTTTATAAGAAGAATGCTTCATAGATACTCGTTATGGTTACCCTGTAGGTTTCCACCATGTCAGCATGGATTAGACCAGCGGCTCAGGCGTTTCTCTAACACATGTGCATAACTCCATGGACTTACAAGCTCCCCTTTCATTTCACACCGACGACATCCATAGAAAAAAGAACATGATATCAACTAGGTACGAAGTACCAGTGCAATGTTGAAAGCGTTCCCCATGACAACATGGTTCTGCTAATCCACAACTTACAAAGCGCAAGCATATACGCAACATAGGTGAGCACAATGGTTCAAGTTTATTAAGTGCAAGAAAGTAAAGTGTGCCATCAAGTTCGTGAGAGCTTTATTCACTAATTTTCACATAACAAGTTTAATTTGGGAGGTACATAAAACAAGAATTTACTTGGAATAGCAATAATGCTACTAGGTAGGTATGGTGGACACAAATGGCAAAGGTTTTGGTTTAAAGGAGGTGGATGCACGAGAAGAATACCCTCTCAGTACAGGTTTTTGGCTAGCAAGGCTGGGTAGAAAGTATAAGAGTTGAAGGAAACAACCAAACATACAAGTGATAAAAACAAACATGCAATCTTCCTTGGAAGGACAAAAGAATACTAAACTTATGAGCAAATCAGGAAAGAAAGATGATGAATTTTTTTTTCTTTAGAGTACTTCTATCTTTTTCATTCAACTCTCAAAAATAGCGTTGCTACTGACCGAGCCAGGTTTGCCAAAACCAACTAAATTAGCTCAATGATCCCAAAGTGATACCAATACTAACAACAAGATCAATCATACAACCACGAATTGAAAACTAATATAAGCTATGCAAAAGAGTGAATGATAGAACTTCTCATTAATATTTCATAACAACAACTCACACCAAGGGATACATATCTAACGAGAGAGGGGACACTTCCATAATGCAACCATCCTACATAATAACTCCTCTATTCATGATATGACTCTACTAATAAGGTAAAAAGATAGAAGATAGTGATATGATACCGCGACACTCCCCCAAGCTTGGAACAAACCAAGGGGATGCCAAACCTGATGACGAATTACTCCTTCAGTGGTGGTGGTATCTTCTCATCTTTGTCCGTCTTCCAGGGTAAAGGCTTCCTATCAACAAAGGACATCGTGGTTTCCAACATCCTGAAACTTGCAGCAACACTTATGCGTTTAAATCTAGCTTCATACTCATAGTTTTGATTTTGAACGTCATAGAACTGTGCTTGCAGTTTGTTGGTTGTTTGGCGGAGTGAGAGGACTTCGTATTTGAGTTCAGCAGTTTCCTTTTGGTGCTCGGTGATGAGTTCGGAGCAAATATTATGGATGATATCCACTTCGCGCTCCGCCATCTTCTTGTACCTAAAGACTTCTTGCTCCAGTGCTTCCATCCTGTCCTCCAGACTTCCTTCACCTTTAGGGCCTTGAACCTCTTTAATCCGGACCTCCCCACCTTCGAGCAACAACTCCTTGGGATGAATCTTCAATTCTCTCATGTATGGGTTGATGATATCTTCTAAGGAATCTCCCTCGGCTGATCCAGTGGAAGACATTGTGGCTACAAATCTAGGATTCTACCTGGCAGAAACAGATCGGAACAAAAACACGACGAAAACACGAAATACGAACCTCGGAAGATCCGGGGGGTTATATATTACGAAGTTTCATAACAAGAGGAAGGTACTGGGAGAAAACTAGTCAGAGGCGGAGTCCAGGGTGGACTCACCACCTAGAGGCATGGCCAGGGGAGGGCCCGCGCCATGATACGTCCATTTTGCATCACTATTCTATGTCTTAATTCACTATTATTCATTGATATATTTCGTATTGAGAGGTGATACTTATGTTATTTCATCTGTTTTTGCATGGTTGATGACTTTTGGAGCATGGACCGCTGTAGTCAGGATTCTGATGGAAAAGGTGCTGTTTGGAGGCAAAATTCGTGAATACGAGAAAATCCGGGAAAATATATGGAAAATCCTATTTTTCCAGAAGACTAAGGATGCCAGAAGATGGAGTGGAGGTGGGCCACAAGGGGCCCACACCACCCCATGGCGCGGGCAGGCCTAGGCCACGCCTGGAGGTGGTGTGGCCACCCTGGCCCACTCCAGCCTCTCCCCTCTGGCGTATATCATCCTCCCGAAACCCTAAGACTCGAGGAGCGACCACAGAAAGATTCCGCCGCCTCTGCGGGGCGGAAAACACCGAGAGAGAAAGATCTCTCCGGCAGACAGATTTCTGCCGGGGGAATTCCTTCCCGGAGAGGGAAGATCGTCGCCATCAACACCACCATCAATATGGACTTCATCGGGATCATCATCATCATCACCACCATCATCACTGAAAGGGCATGTACGCCCCATGTGTGGTTTTGGTAATTAATGAAAATCCCTATGGACTAATGTGCAAATTGAGTTTCACTTGTAGGTTTGTCCATTGGCATCGCTTGGACCATGTGTTGGTTTCAAGGATGAAAAAGAAGAAGCATCGTCCAAGGGCTTTGTGCCTATTGGAATCAAGTAGAAGAAGAAGATGGAGTTCCTCATGGCTATCTTCAAGACATCATCAAGAATTGAAGTGCAAGCTCAAGATGCGTCATCTCTAGAAGATCTCATGCTTGAAGCTTGCCATCCTCGGCAATCATGGAATGATGAAGACAAGTTCGAAGAAGAGGCTTCCCCATGGAGTATGGGGGAGCATGTCTCAAGACTTCATCAAGCAAGTGCAATCAAGAAAGGTGTTCCATCTTGAAGGTGACAAGATCATCTACATCAATCTCAAGTGGGATGCTCAAGGCAAAGATATGATCTTGATAGGGTTTCTATTTTACCGGTCTCGTGTAGTGTTGGGAGACCGGGTTTAGGATAGATAGCCGTACTATCAAGAGGGGCTCTCGAGTGGGTGACTCATTCGTATCTTTCAGAGAGAGCTCAAACCTTTGCATACATAGCATCATCTTTCTTGGTTGTTGTTTGGTTCTTGTCCATGTGAGGATCTAGAGCTTGTGGTTATCTTCATAACAAGCTCTAGTTCATCAAAAATGGATTTCCCTTGCGTATCTTATTGCGTGTTTGATCTTGCGGGTTTTCTGGCTCCACACCTTGGGAGGATTCTACACGTCGTTATCTTTCGAACAAAATTGGTTTCATCTCGTTTGGAGTTCGGATGCAAAAGTTGTGGCAGTTCTGGTTCTGAAGTTTTTGCCTGACCGGTAGTTCCAGCGGGCCACCGGTAGTACCGCCATGGCAGTTTGTCGCCGACAGTACCGGTGTTAATTCCGGCCCAACTTCCGGTAAACCCATTTTTGGTTCAGTACACTCTCTGCCTGGTTAGCGCTATTTGACGGAACTTGGATCGGATTTTCAGGCGGTAGTACCACTAGGATATTCTTGCCACCGGTAGTTCCGGCGAAGTGGCGGTAGTACCGGTCAGGCTCGCGTTTTTGTTCTTTCTCTCGCTGTTTTCTGACCGTTGGCTGGGTGCCACCGGTAGTACCGTCCAGTCTCGCGTATTTGTTCTTTCTCTCGCTGTTTTCTGACTGTTGGCTGGGTGCCACCGGTAGTACCGGCCACCCACCGGTACTACCAGCCGTGCGCGATTCTGTGGGTAACAGGCAGATCGGGGAGCCCTTTAAAAGGAGCTCCCCTTTCCCCTTTAGCCCCAACTTGCTCTTTCTTGGTTCTTGCTCTCTCTCTCTCTCTCCTCCATTGTTAACCTTGAAGAGCTTGCCCTCTCCCCTTTCCCCTCCTATGATTCTTACATCTTTTTGAGGGATTTGAGAGAGGATATCTAGATCTAGAAGCCCCACCAAGAAAAATCCCTTCTTTGTGAAGGAATCCTTGGGATCTAGATCTTGGAGAGTTTTGTGTTCTCCTCTTGTGTTCTTCCTCCCTTATTCCCCCAATAGCTTTTGTAGCTTTGGTGGAATTTGAGAGTGGAGGACTTGCCTCTTGCATTTGGTGCATAGGTTTGAGTTCTCCTCAGAGATTCGATGAGTTCAATCCCTTGGGATTGTTTCTCTTGGGTTCTTGGAACCCTAGACAGTTGTGTGGTTGGATTGTTGACCTTTTGTGGTCTTGTAGCCTTTTGTGCCCTTGTTGCCTTTTGTGGCTTTGTAGCCATTGTGGCGTTGTTCTTGGGGATCCAATTGAGTTATGGAGGTTCCCCAAGCTTGTTGGCCTTTTGTGGCATTGTGGAGCCTTTGTGGCATTTCTTGGGAGCCCTCCAATTGAGTTGTGGAGATTGCCCCAAGCCTTCTATGGGTTCGGTGACCGCCCTCAAGTGTCCCATAGTGGAACGTGAGTAGGCCTTTGTGGCGAGCTCACGGGAGAATAGGGTGAGCCTTTTGTGGCGTCGGTGAGTTGTGTGGCTTCGCATCCTTGGTGAGGCCTTGTGTGGCGTTCATCGAGCCACCACACCTCGAGGTGAGCCATTTGTGGCGTTCGAAGTACATTGCGCCCCCGCACCTCTCCAACCGAGACGTAGCTTCTTTGGAAGTGAACTTCGGGAAACAAATCATCGTCTCCGTGTCCATCGGTTATCTCTCAACCGAGCCCTTTACCTATGCAATTTACATTGTGATAGCCTTCGTGATTGAAGTACTATTTCATGCTATCTCCTTGTTGCTTGTCTTGCTTAGCATAGGTTGTTGGTGCACTTAGTGAAACTAGTGGATATAGGTTTTGGCTTGATAAATTAAATGTTAAGTTTTATTCCGCATTTATTTGAGCCTAGACCGTAATAATTTTAAAACGCCTATTCACCCCCCCTCTAGGCGACGTCCATTTCCCTTTCAATCACCATCAACACCCTCATCACCATCTCCATATTGTTGTAACAATTGCGTTGAATCTTGCATTAGTTCATAGGGGAAACTTTCCCGGTGTTGATTACTCTTTGTAGTTGATGCTATTGAGTGAACCATTGAATTATTGTTTATGTTCAGATTGTTATACATCATTATTCCATCTCTGATCATGATCCATATGATGTCTTGTGAGTAGTTCGTTTTGTTCTTGAGGACATGGGAGAAGTCTTGTTGTTAGTAGTGGAGTTGCGTTGAGAAAGATTAAGTAGATTGTTATTTAAGTTGTGGTGTACTTCTTCTAGTGGTGTCATGTGAACGTCGACTACATGACACTTCACCTATATGGGCCTAGGGGAATGCATTGTGTATTTGGCTACTAATCGTAGGGGTTGCCGGAGTGACAGAAACCTGAACCCCCGTTAGGAAACCATTGCACAAGGGACATAAGGGTCTTAGAGTTTAAAGTCGTGGTTAGGTTTCTACCTTAATTACTTTCTTGTACTTACGGATGTTTGCAAGGGGTTTAATCACAAGTATGTATTAGTCTTGGATGGGGCGGTACATTAGCACAGGTTCACCCACACAACACTTAGCAAGCTAAAGAAGATTAATCGACTATATGAAGCGAAAGCACTTGACAGTCTTCCCATGTGTCCTCGAGAACGTTTGGTCATCTTAAGTAATACAACCGGCTTGTCCTTTGCTGCATAAAGGATTGGGCCACTTGCTGCATTTATTCCTACTTTCTTTTATTTACTCGTACTTTGTTTACTTGCTTTATCGAAAACCCCTAAAAATCCATTTGCTAAGTATTTGCAGAGAATTCCTAATCCATACCACTAGCCAACACCTTCTGCTCCTTGTTGGGTTCGACACTCTTACTTATCGAAAATACTGCAATACACCCCCTATACTTGTGGGTCATCAAGACTATTTTCTGGCGCCGTTGCCGGGGAGTGAAGCTCTATTGGAGAGGTAAAGGAAACTTCTACTGTGAGTATTGTTTACTTCTACTAGTTGCTTTATTTTCGTTATGGATAATTCGCTGAGTTTCTTATTTGGTAATGCTACTACCACTGCTAAGGTAGTAGATAAGCCACCACCTGCTGAGAATGATGTTTTAAAAATACCTACAAGAATTATTGATCGTGTTATGGATAACTACTATGTTGGGGATGGAACTGTCAATCCCGGTGATCATTTACTCTTTATACACGAATTATGCGGGTTGTTCAAGTGTGTAGGTATTACTACAGATCAAGTTAAGAAGAAGTTATTCTCATTATCACTAAAAGGAAGAGCTGAGGAATGGTATAAGCTGCTAAAGAATGGTCAAGCTCTGGAATGGGAGGAAATAGTACCTCTCTTTTATTCAAAGTTTTATCCTCCTAGTGAGATTCATAAAGATCGGAATCAAATATATAACTTTTGGCCTCTTGATGGAGAGAGTACAGCTCAAGCTTGGGGGAGACTGAAGTTACTAATGCTCAAATGTCCCATTCATGAGCTCCCCAACAATATTATTATCAATAACTTTTATGCAAGGCTCCCTCTACATGATATAGATTTATTAGATTCTTCTTGTGCTGGATCATTCACTCGTATGGAAGAAGAAGCTAAATGGGATCTTCTAGACCGTATTCAAGACAATGCTGAAGCTTGGGAGAATGACAAAGGTAGAAAGTCAGGTATAAATTATGATTATGAATGCATTGAGTCTTTTATGGGAACTGATGACTTTCAAAATATTAAAAATGCTTATGGTCTAGACTCATAAGCTATTGCTTCTTATTTTAAGGCTTTTGCTTCCTACATTGAATTGCCTAAAAAGAAGTGGAATAAGTATCATGAACCTTATAAAGATGTTGCTAAAAGTATTCCTGCAAGGAATACTAAAGTTTATACTGCTAATCATGTTTTACCTAAACCTTATATTGAGAAAATGCCTTTTCCAGTTAAGGTAAAGGAGCATTCTATGATAGCTAGTATGGTTAATGGAAGTATGAATAAAGCTGTTGAACCTGATAAACAAATGGTTGATGAACCTATAATAGCAAGTGTGAAAGACTTTGTCACTAAATATGAAAAAGAGGGACACACTATCCTTTGCAAGGATACCTCTAATATTGTTTCACATAGTAGTGTTATGAGAGCTAATATTCCTATGTTTTCTGTTAGAATAAGTGATCATTGCTATGATAGTCCTTGTGATAGCTATATTGTTAAGTTTATGCATGATACTGAAAGTTACTATGAGAGAGGGAAAAGTGTTCTTATGTATCTCAATAATATCAAGTTTCCTCGTTTTATGCTGAAAGTTTTTATATTGTGTTTCTTTTGCCTTCTTATGCAAGTTGCCTTTGGTTTCAATAACTTGTTTGTTTACAAAATCCCCTTGCATAGGAAGTGGGTTAGACTTAAATGTGTGTGTTTTTGCTTCTTAGTGCTCTCTTTCACTTCAATTCATATCCCTATGAGAGCTTCTTCAAAATTATCATGCCCATCTTAATGGCTATAAAGAAAGAGCTTTATGGGAGACAACCCAATTTGTTTTTGCTTTTAGTTTGTTTTTGTTTCTTTGAGTCTTGGAAGTAATTACTTCGGTAATAACCGCTCCTTATCTTTTTTGTTTGGTTTTGTGTCAAGATCAACCTCTAATGAGAGAGAAGTAAGATTTCGGGAAGTTGTTGTCCCGAAACAGATTTTTGTGCTTCATCGTAAAAATTCGTGAGAGATCTCTATTGGAGATATGCCCAAGAGGCAATAATAAAGTGGTTATTATTATATCTTTATGTTTATGATAAATGTTTACATCCCATGCTATAATTGTATTAACCGGAAACATTAATACTTGTGTGTTTTATAAACATAAAAGAGTCCCTAGTAAGCCTCTTGTTAAACTAGCTTGTTGATTAATGGCTGATCATGGTTTCCTGATCATGGACATTGGATGTCGTTAATAACAAGATCATATCATTAGGAGAATGATGTAATGGACACACACCCATAGTAAGCATAACATAAGATCAAGTCATTAAGTTCGTTTTGCTACAAGCTTTCAAATGCATAGTAACCTAATCCTTCGACCATGAGGTTATGTTAATCACCATCACCGGATGGATACTTTGATGACATCAAACACCGCTTCGTAACTGGGTGGTTATAAAGGTGACATTGGGTATTCTGAAAGTATGTGTTGAAGCGCATAGACCAAGATTGGGATTTGTCCATCCATATGACGGATAGATATACTCTGGGCCCTCTCGGTGGAATGTCATCTAGTTAGCTTGCAAGCATGTGACTAGGTCACAAGGGATGACATATCACGGAACGAGTAAAGAGTACCTATCAGTAACGAGGTAGAACTAGGTATGGAGATACCGACGATCAAACCTCGGATAAGTAGAGTATCGCGTGACAAAGGGAATTGGTTTCATATGTTAATGGTTCTATCGATCACGAAGTCATCGTTGAGTATGTGGGAGCCGTTATGGATCTCCAGATCCCGCTGATGGTTATTGATCGGAGAGGTGTCTTCATTATGTCTGCATGTTCACGAACCGTAGGGTGACACACTTAAGGTTCGAAGTTGTTTTAAGTAGATATGGAATGTGCTTGGAAACCGAATGTTGTTCGGAGTCTCGGATTGGATCCGGGACATCACGAGGAGATCCGGAATGGTCCGGAGAATAAGATTCATATATTGGGGATCATTTTCTAAGTTAGGAAATGTTCCGGAGTGTTTGTATGGAGATTCTAGAAGGTTTCGGAATGTTCTGGAAGGTTCTAGAAGAGTTCTTGGAGTTTGCTTGAAAACCAAGAAAGGGTCAAGAAAACCTTGTGGGGGCTAGACACGGATTCGTGGGGGAGGAAGACTCCTCCCCCCCCTTCCCAACCCGCCGGCCATAGGAGGGGAGTCCTACTAGGACTCCCCTCCCCTGGCACGCCTCCCTCCTTTAAATAGAAGGGAGGGGGCGCCCCCCTCCTAGCCCTCTCTCATAACAAACCCTAGCCGCCGCCTCTCTCCTCCTCCTTCGCTCTGCTCCGGCTTAGGCGAAGCCCTGCAGAATTCTCTACTCCACCACCACCACCACACCGTCGTGCTGCTGGGATTCCGTGGAGAAGATCTACTACCTCCGCTGCTCGCTGGAACGAGGAGAGGAAGGTCTGCTTCGACTCCGCACGTGTGACCGACTGCGGAAGCGCTGCCGGAACGTGGCGCCGGAAGGATCGTCCACACGATCTTGAGATCGGCAAGTGATCGACTACATCAACCCCGAGATCTAATCTCGTAACGCTTTCGGATCTACGAGGGTTAGTACAGATCTATCTCGTTGCACATGTCTAATAGATTAGATCTTGGCTTTTATTTAGATTAGATCTGGGTTTTGTTCGTTCTTGCGGTAGAATTTTTTTTTGTTTTCCATGCTACGAACCCATCAGTGGTATCAGAGCCTTGTCTATGCGTAGATCTGTTGCACGAGTAGAACACAATGGTTTTGTGGGCGTTGGTGCTCGTGTCGTCTTTTGCTTTGTGTACTTTGCATCTTGCGGTATGGTGGGATGAAGCGGCTCGGGCTAACCTTACATGTCATCGCACATGAGACTTGCTCCACAGTTGACGTGCAACTCGTATTGCACAAGTGGCTTTGCGGGTGTCTGTCTCTCCCATCATAGTAAAGATCCAATTTGCACTTTGCACTTGATAGCACTTGTATCAACGTTGTGGTTCAGTTTCGTAGGTAAGATGCGTTCTTATTCGAAAGCCCCAAACCACGTAAAACATGCAAAGAAAATTAGAGGCGTCTAACTTGTTTTTGCAGGGGTTTTGTGATGTGATATGGCTATCATGTGATTGTGATTATATTTGATGTATGCAATGATCCTTGTTGTAATATGGCAACCGGCAGGAGCCTAATGGTTGTCTTTAATTCTGTTAAGACCTGCGTGTCTATTCATCTTGTAATAGCTTTATTCCAAGTAGTTGTAATAGTTGCTGGTGATGATGGACAACCATGAAGCGGCGCCACTGACCTTGACGCAATGCTGGTGATGATGGAGATCATGTCCGTGCTTTGGAGATGGAGATCAAAGGCATAAGAAGAAAGGGCCATATCATATCACACTAATTATGAATTGCCTGTGATGTTAATCCTTTATGCATCTTGTATTGCTTAGATCGTGATGATAGCATTATAAGATGATCCCTCTCACTAAATATCAAGTAATAAAGTGTTCGTCCTTAGTAGGCACCGTTGCTAAGACTCGTCGTTTCGAAGCATCTCGTGATGATCGGGTGTGATAGATTCTACGTGTGCATACAATGGGTGCAAGCCAGATTTGCACATGCGGATACTAAGGTTAACCTTGACGAGCCTAGCATGTACAGACATGGTCTCGGAACACGGAATACCGAAAGGTAAAGCATGAGTCATATGGATGATATGATGAACATGTTGATTGTTCGCCTTTAAAGCTACATCATCTCACGTGATGATCGGACTTGGTGTAGTGGATTTGGTTCGTGTAATCACTAAAACAACTAGAGGGATGTTGTTTTGAGTGGGATTTAATTTGTAATTTGGATTAGTCAAACTCAATTTATCATAAACACAATCAAAGTGAATTTGCATAGTTTGTTGTAGTCATTGGCATCCGTTCACCACCTTACGCTTAGTTATAGTTGAGATAGTAGAACTATAGAAATTCTGGATATTTACTTTACGAACTGGTATCGTATTGTTTTGAGTGTCAATCTAAAGTTTAAAAGTCATATTGCAAACTTTCAGCAAACTCCGTTTACTCTGTGAAGTTTAATAAACAGTATTAAATCAAGAGTAACAATTCCAGTGTTAGTATCTAATGTATCATGTTTGCCTCCATGATTCTTGATACTCAAAAGATTGTTTTTAATATCAAGTTTATCTAAGAGCTGAAAGCAATGTTTCAGAAACCATCATTTGTGGAAGGTATTGCGATATCTAAAACAATGTGTTGGTTACAACATGATAGAGTATACGTCCTCATATTTGATGAGAATTTGTGAAGGTTGGAGACGCCAGTCGTCCTAATCCTCCAAAAGGTTTTGGAAAAGAAACATTATACTCGCAATTCACCTTTATAAGCTATAGCAGCTTGATCATGAAAGTTGTCATGATAAGGAAGAATAGAAATGTAAGTAAAATGTTTACTACACTAAAAGATTACTAAAGAATGGAATTTTGAAAGAATGCCAAACATTTGATGAAGGTGATCCACTTCAAAGTGCAAGTCCAAAGGTATTAGTATTTGACTATACACACTTTGTACTATGTGTCATGTGAATGACACCACTATTGATGTTGATAGATTCTTTTTAAAAGAAAAGGAATTGTTGAAAGAGAATCTATAAAATATTTGGCAGAAAAGAAAAGATTGGAGATGTCCAACTTAGGTATATAGAAGATACATGTTATGGGTGTATTCCTTGCTTGTTAAACAATGTAGTTCTGCGGTATTGGATACCGAATTGGTTGGTATGAAGTGTCATACAGGACAACACAATTCATGAACTGCAATGGCCTAAGTAACTAGCAAGAGAATATGTGATGATGTTCATCGAAAACAAACAAAGGGTTGTTGTGTTGCTCGTTAACATCAAAGCTTGCCTTCAAGATTTGTTTCAATAATTGTTATTTTAATTAGGTATTATGACGACAAAAGGTTGTTCAAATAATTACCGTATTCCATAATAGATGGATGATATATAAGTCTGGTTGGAGAAATAACGACCATAAAACTAATGCTAAAATGTCGCAAGACAAATGATTGAAAGATCACTTGCGAAGTGACATCGCCGTTTAAATTATATTGAAAGGGATACATGAAGAAACTCCATGTTGATGGATTTTTGGAGTCTTCGATTTTGATCAAATGACGCTTGTGATACTTTCCTGGAGATAATTAAAACTCCGTTCGTAGGCCAAAAGAGGAACAAACGACTAACTGATTGGAATTTGTACATATTGATGTATATAGTTCATTATGTGTAGTCGTGGGCGATGGATTTCAACTTCATATGCTTTCTCCAAAGATTTGAGTGAGTATATGTATATACTTACTCAATAAGGAAGAAGTATGAAACATTTGAAAAATGTTCAAAGACTTTCAAGATGAAGTGGAAAATTATTGTAACAAGAAAATAAAAAGTTTATGATTGGATCATAAAGATGTTTGAGTTACAAGTTTAGCAAAACACCTAAGATTTGAGGAATCGTTCCATAGATTTGCATTTCCCAAAACACCATAGGAGTATGGAGTGTTCGAGATATGTAATGAAACCTTGTTTGACATGGTAAGATCAAAGGTGTCATTTATAAAACTGCCATTATATTTTAAAGATTAAATCTTTAGTGACTACCGCTTTTACACTGAAAAGAGCTCCATCATAATCCGCTGAAATGACACCATATAAGTCATGGTTTGGGATAAAACCCAGGTTGTCCTTTCTTAAATTTTTGGTATGCTAGGCATAAGTAAAGTGTTTACATACAAAGTCGGATGGGCATGTCTTTGTAGGTTATTTCGAATAACCATTGGGTATTCCTCCATAACACCGAAGACAAAAGTGTTTATCACTTAGAATGTCGAGTTTCTTGAGAAGGAATTTTTGGTGAAAAGTTAAGTGGGAGGACAATAGAACTTTGACAAGGTTGTTGAACCTTGGCTAATATGTGCTGGGTTGCACAGCGTCGGAAAGTGTCCCGGAGGCAGCAACAATGCTCATGGCTCACATGCCTCAAAGGTTGTGGTCACGGAGATCTAAGTTACTATTGAACCAAGTAGGTCGGGTAAGTAATCAAATGCCAAGATTTGAGAGTTAAACCATTGTTGTTTGACAATGATGAACCGACTACATGGAAAGAAGCAATGATGGGCCCTAACTTCGTTAAGTGGCTTGAAGCCATAAAATTCATGATAATTCCATACACGAGAAATCAAGCTTTGAATTTGAAAGACCCTTTGGAAAGGTGCAAGACCTTACAGTCGTATATGGATCTATAAAGAAATAGACATGGATGTTTCACATCTATGAAATAGTCGACATGTCAGAAAGAGTTTACGACAATGTTCAAGGAATTGACTATGATAAGATTTGATCTTTCATAGCGATATTTAGGCTGGACGGATTAATGTAGCAACCACTACATATATTTTGGTATATGGTAGTTGAACAAACAAAACAAATTCTTCTAATAGAATGGTTACCTAGGATGTGTCCATGACACGATCCAAAGGGTTTTGTTAATTCAAAGGATGCTAAAAGAGTATGCAAAGCTTCAATGGTTGAAGTGAGCATCGCGGAGTTGGAATCTTCACCATGATGAAACCGTTAAAAGGTTTAATTTCATCAGAGACGATGAAGATGTTTGCATTTTGCAAGAAATTAAGTGGGAGCGCTAAGACATATTTCTAATACATTATGTGAAAGACATGTCGTTGATTAGAAATGATGAACCTTTTATTTGACACAGGTTAAGAATTTCATTTCGATGAAAGACTTAGGCATAACCCAAGAATTAGGCATCAATGTCTATATGGATAGATTGAGGCGCTAATATGCTTTTGCCAAATGTACATAGATAATATGTTGAATGAGTTCAATATAGAAACAACAAGAAAGGTTCTTGACGCACAGAAAGGACTGAATCAAGATTCAAGTGTGTTGACACGAGATTCAAGTGTTTTGACACTTGGTGAAATCACAAGAATATTTTGATCAATCATTTTTGAGATGTACACATCCAGATATGTCCTATGCTCTAAATGTTATGAGCATATACCAGAATGACTCATAAGATGATCATTGGACAATAGTAGGGATATTACTATGATCTTTGGAAGAACTAACAATATATTATTTATATAGTGGTGACAAATAGTTCATTGTAAATTGTTACATTGATACTAAGTTTTGTCACAAATTAAGTTTATCTCAATTTAAACTATGGGTGGCACAATGTAATGGAAAGGAAGTTCCATAACGGATTTGGTTGAGTACCAAAGTTAAAACATTGTGACAGATACTACAACAAAAAGGCTAAGTATATGGCTGCTATTGTAGCAGCAAATGAGGGCATTTGTGTCAGGTAGTTTGTTATCAAACTAGGTGTGGTTCATAGCGGGATAATACTATGAAGATACATTGTATGACAATTGTATCAACATGATTTAATCCCAAGGAACTAAAGGTCTCACCAAAGGACCAAATTTATACAATGCCATCTCATTAGAGAATGAGTAATGCATAGAGACGCAAGGACATGCAAATACACACGGACCTGGAAGTGTCAGATCCGAAGATTATGTTTACCACTAGCAATAGTGTCTATACAACACCAGAAAGCCATAGATGTTGAATGCACAAGTTTTAACTAGATTATTGACTCTAGTGCAAGTGGGAGACTGTTGGAGATATGCCCAAGAGGCAATAATAAAGTGGTTATTATTATATCTTTATGTTTATGATAAATGTTTACATCCCATGCTATAATTGTATTAACCGGAAACATTAATACTTGTGTGTTTTGTAAACATAAAAGAGTCCCTAGTAAGCCTCTTGTTAAACTAGCTTGTTGATTAATGGATGATCATGGTTTCCTGATCATGGACATTGGATGTCGTTAATAACAAGATCATATCATTAGGAGAATGATGTAATGGACACACACCCATAGTAAGCATAGCATAAGATCAAGTCATTAAGTTCATTTTGCTACAAGCTTTCAAATGCATAGTAACCTAATCCTTCGACCATGAGGTTATGTTAATCACCATCACCGGATGGATACTTTGATGACATCAAACACCGCTTCGTAACTGGGTGGTTATAAAGGTGACATTGGGTATTCTGAAAGTATGTGTTGAAGCGCATAGACCAAGATTGGGATTTGTCCATCCATATGACGGATAGATATACTCTGGGCCCTCTCGGTGGAATGTCATCTAGTTAGCTTGCAAGCATGTGACTAGGTCACAAGGGATGACATATCACGGAACGAGTAAAGAGTACTTATCAGTAACGAGGTAGAACTAGGTATGGAGATACCGACAATCAAACCTCGGATAAGTAGAGTATCGCGTGACAAAGGGAATTGGTTTCATATGTTAATGGTTCTATCGATCACGAAGTCATCGTTGAGTATGTGGGAGCCGTTATGGATCTCCAGATCCCGCTGATGGTTATTGATCGGAGAGGTGTCTTCATTATGTCTGCATGTTCACGAACCGTAGGGTGACACACTTAAGGTTTGAAGTTGTTTTAAGTAGATATGGAATGTGCGTTGGAAACCGAATGTTGTTCGGAGTCTCGGATTGGATCCGGGACATCACGAGGAGATCCGGAATGGTCCGGAGAATAAGATTCATATATTGGGGATCATTTTCTAAGTTAGGAAATGATCCGGAGTGTTTGTATGGAGATTCTAGAAGGTTTCGGAATGTTCTGGAAGGTTCTAGAAGAGTTCTTGGAGTTTGCTTGAAAACCAAGAAAGGGTCAAGAAAACCTTGTGGGGGCTAGACACGGATTCGTGGGGGAGGAGGACTCCTCCCCCCCTTCCCAACCCGCCGGCCATAGGAGGGGAGTCCTACTAGGACTCCCCCTCCCCTGGCGCGCCTCCCTCCTTTAAATAGAAGGGAGGGGGCGCCCCCTCCTAGCCCTCTCTCATAACAAACCCTAGCCGCCGCCTCTCTCCTCCTCCTTCGCTCTGCTCCGGCTTAGGCGAAGCCCTGCAGAATTCTCTACTCCACCACCACCACCACCACACCGTCGTGCTGCTGGGATTCCGTGGAGAAGATCTACTACCTCCGCTGCTCGCTGGAACGAGGAGAGGAAGGTCTGCTTTGACTCCGCACGTGTTACCGACTACGGAAGCGCTGCCGGAACGCGGCGCCGGAAGGATCGTCCACACGATCTTGAGATCGGCAAGTGATCAACTACATCAACCCCGAGATCTAATCTCGTAACGCTTTAGGATCTACGAGGGTTAGTACAGATCTATCTCGTTGCACATGTCTAATAGATTAGATCTTGGCTTTTATCTAGATTAGATCTGGGTTTTGTTCGTCCTTGCGGTAGAATTTTTTTTTGTTTTCCATGCTACGAACCCATCAGTGGTATCAGAGCCTTGTCTATGCATAGATCTGTTGCACGAGTAGAACACAATGGTTTTGTGGGCGTTGGTGCTCGTGCCGTCTTTTGCTTTGTGTACTTTGCATCTTGCGGTATGGTGGGATGAAGCGGCTCGGGCTAACCTTACATGTCATCGCACATGAGACTTGCTCCACAGTTGACGTGCAACTCGTATTGCACAAGTGGCTTTGCGGGTGTCTGTCTCTCCCATCATAGTAAAGATCCAATTTGCACTTTGCACTTGATAGCACTTGTATCAACGTTGTGGTTCAGTTTCGTAGGTAAGATCCATTCTTATTCGAAAGCCCCAAACCACGTAAAACATGCAAAGAAAATTAGAGGCGTCTAACTTGTTTTTGCCGGGGTTTTGTGATGTGATATGGCCATCATGTGATTGTGATTATATTTGATGTATGCAATGATCCTTGTTGTAATATGGCAACCGGCAGGAGCCTAATGGTTGTCTTTAATTCTGTTAAGACCTGCGTGTCTATTCATCTTGTAATAGCTTTATTCCAAGTAGTTGTAATAGTTGCTGGTGATGATGGACAACCATGAAGCGGCGCCACTGACCTTGACGCAATGCTGGTGATGATGGAGATCATGTCCGTGCTTTGGAGATGGAGATCAAAGGCATAAGAAGAAAGGGCCATATCATATCACACTAATTATGAATTGCCTGTGATGTTAATCCTTTATGCATCTTGTATTGCTTAGATCGTGATGGTAGCATTATAAGATGATCCCTCTCACTAAATATCAAGTAATAAAGTGTTCGTCCTTAGTAGGCACCGTTGCTAAGACTCGTCGTTTCGAAGCATCTCGTGATGATCGGGTGTGATAGATTCTACGTGTGCATACAACGGGTGCAAGCCAGATTTGCACATGCGGATACTAAGGTTAACCTTGACGAGCCTAGCATGTACAGACATGGTCTCGGAACACGGAATACCGAAAGGTAAAGCATGAGTCATATGGATGATATGATGAACATGTTGATTGTTCGCCTTTAAAGCTACATCATCTCACGTGATGATCGGACTTGGTGTCGTGGATTTGGTTCGTGTAATCACTAAAACAACTAGAGGGATGTTGTTTTGAGTGGGAGTTCATTTGTAATTTGGATTAGTCAAACTCAATTTATCATAAACACAATCAAAGTGAATTTGCATAGTTTGTTGTAGTCATTGGCATCCGTTCACCACCTTACGATTAGTTATAGTTGAGATAGTAGAACTATAGAAATTCTGGATATTTACTTTACGAACTGGTATCGTATTGTTTTGAGTGTCAATCTAAAGTTTAAAAGTCATATTGCAAACTTTTAGCAAACTCCGTTTACTCTGTGAAGTTTAATAAACAGTATTAAATCAAGAGTAACAATTCCAGTGTTAGTATCTAATGTATCATGTTTGCCTCCATGATTCTTGATACTCAAAAGATTGTTTTTAATATCAAGTTTATCTAAGAGCTGAAAGCAATGTTTCAGAAACCATCATTTGTGAAAGGTATTGCGATATCTAAAACAATGTGTTGGTTACAACATGATAGAGTATACGTCCTCATATTTGATGAGAATTTGTGAAGGTTGGAGACGCCAGTCGTCCTAATCCTCCAAAAGGTTTTGGAAAAGAAACATTATACTCGCAATTCACCTTTATAAGCTATAGCAGCTTGATCATGAAAGTTGTCATGATAAGGAAGAACAGAAATGTAAGTAAAATGTTTACTACACTAAAAGATTACTAAAGAATAGAATTTTGAAAGAATGCCAAACATTTGATGAAGGTGATCCACTTCAAAGTGCAAGTCCAAAGGTATTAGTATTTGACTATACACACTTTGTACTATGTGTCATGTGAATGACACCACTATTGATGTTGATAGATTCTTTTTAAAAGAAAAGGAATTGTTGAAAGAGAATCTATAAAATATTTGGCAGAAAAGAAAAGATTGGAGATGTCCAACTTAGGTATATAGAAGATACATGTTATGGGTGTATTCCTTGCTTGTTAAACAATGTAGTTCTGCGGTATTGGATACCAAATTGGTTGGTATGAAGTGTCATACAGGACAACACAATTCATGAACTGCAATGGCCTAAGTAACTAGCAAGAGAATATGTGATGATGTTCATCGAAAACAAACAAAGGGTTGTTGTGTTGCTCGTTAACATCAAAGCTTGCCTTCAAGATTTGTTTCAATAATTGTTATTTTAATCAGGTGTTATGACGACAAAAGGTTGTTCAAATAATTACCGTATTCCATAATAGATGGATGATATACAAGTCTGGTTGGAGAAATAACGACCATAAAACTTTTCCATACAAGCAATAACAAGTTATGAATCAATCAACTAGTCTTGGGACAATGCACATAGAACTAAGAATGGCCACTATGCTCTCAAAGTAGGTGCATAAAGATAGAAGATGGAGACTCAATATAATGGTGGAAGAAAGGCCTTTTGTAAAAAGGAAGTAGGGATTTAAGTCTCATAAAGAGCTTCCAAAAATTATGGTTCTTGTAGTTTTCAGCTCTCATTGCCCCTATCATAAGCATCTTTAAGGTGATTAAGGTTAAAGTGACACAACTAAGAGGATATGCTTGACTAGTTATAAACCGAAATCTCATGCCCCTTACTTACAAAGACCGATCCTCATGCTACTCAACTTCAGTCACGAGTAAGCTCTTGTCATTGTAAGTATATGTGTATCATTAAGAACCGCCAACGGGTACCCCTTGCACATGATATGGGAGCTTTCCCATAATCAAAATGACAAGGCAAGCAGACAATGAGCATCTCAGCGATCTTTTTATTTGCTATTTGCATAGGTTTTTATTGATGATGCTTCATAGAGTGCTCATTATGGTGATGCTGCAAGTTTCCACCATGATTAGGCATGGCTTAGGCTAGCGGCCTAGGCATTTCTCTAACACACATACAAACTCCATGATCTTACAAGTTCCACTTTTATTTCACACCGCCGAGATCCATAAGCAAAAGAACATGATATCAATGGGGTACAAAGTACAAGTGCAATGTTGAAAGCGTTCCCCATGGTACATGGTTCTGCTAATTTCAACTTATAAAGCACAAGCATATACGCAACAAAGAAGGACCCAATGGTTCAAGTTTATTAGAGGCAATAAAGTAAAGTGTGCCATCAAGTTCGTGAGAGCTTTAGTCACTAGTTTTCTCATAACAAGTGGAAGGTAAACAAAAGCATGAATGTACTTGGAATAGCATAAGCTAGTAGGTAGGTATGGTGGACTCTTTGGAATAACTTGGTTTAGGGATTTGGATGCATGAGTGGAACTCATACTTTGGTGTGGATGCTAACAAAAGACTGGGAGCGACAAACTAAGGGAGCAATAATGGCCATAATCATGCAGAGCGACAAAATATCATTGATCAAAGCATCAAGTGATACTACAAGTTGAAAACTAAAGGATCATAAAGGCTATGGTGACTTGTGACAGTCATAACATGGTGTGAGCATGTGCCAAGTCAACCCAAATAAAGCATCAAAGGAGAATACCACTATACTATGCTTTAATATGCTAAAACAACGCATGATTCATCCAAGGCACATTAAGCAATCTCAATTGTTTATAACAAGTCATGCTACAACAAAGAATACTAAGCATAAAGCCAAAGCAATATCAAGCATGGCACGACAAAGCATAGCCACAGTCAAAAACGAGCTCTTTTTACCACATAAGCATGAGCTTTCCTACTCTTTTCCAAACCAAATCAAACTAATTGCAAACCAATGTATGAAAGAGGGGGTCCAACCAACTTATTCAGAAAAATAAGCAAACCAAGCAAACTAAAAACCAAAACCAAAACGAAAAAGAAGACGCTCCAAGAACAACACAACTGTGCATGAAACAATAAAAATGAAGCGTTTGGAAGAAACCTGGGATGTTTATTGATGAAGAAGGGGATGCCTTGGGCATCCCCAAGCTTTAACGCTTGTACTTCTTGGGTATTTCTTGGGGTGACACGTGTGGCATCCCCAAGCTTGAGCTTTAGTCCATCCTTCATCTCATTACTCATTCCTTCCATACACCTGAAAATTTTCCTTCATACAAAACTTCACACAATCTCATTAGCAACATTAGTGCACTCAAGATAAATAAGTCTCAAGGTTCAGTTCTAACACCAAATAAACTTCCATTAGAACACTAGCTACTGTAGCACTTCCCTCAAAAAGCTCAATTCCCCAAACGAACTCAAGAAGGAACTAGCAAGAAGCAAATGCAGAAAATGGCAGAAATCTGTCAAAACAGACCAGCAGGTAAAGACGGATTTTTTCGAAGACCTTATGTTTCTCAAATCAAAAAGTGGTTAACTAACGAAACTTATATAACAACCTGGGGCAGAAGCACAAAAAATTACAGCTCAATCCGACATACAGAACTCTCTCAGGAATGTTTACGGTGAACCACATAAATCTGTTTCGGGACAGCAACTTTCCCAATCATTACTTCACTCTCATTAGAGGTTACTCTTGGCACAAAAAGCAAATAAAAAGGATCAGGAGCGGTTATTACTGAGGTAATAACTTCCAAGACTCATCTAAAACTCTTGGGTTATCTCCCAACAAGTACTTTTATTTAACGCCTTTAAGTTAGGCATAAGAAGCAAAGAAAGAATCAAGTATTCTCAAATGAAGAAGCATTAAGACCAAATTTTGTTTTCATAGGAGAAGCAAAAGAAATCTTTTCTCTCTTTTTAGGGAAGTGTTCTATACCTTTCTTGAGTGGGAGTTGATATTTAATGGTGCCTTCTTTCATATCAATGATGGCACCAACAGTTCTAAGAAAAGGTCTTCCCAAAGTAATAGGACAAGAAGCATTGTATTCAACATCCAAAACATAGAAATCAATGGGGACATAGGAATCATTAACCATAATAAGAACATCATTAAGACTCCCCATGAGTTTCTTTTTAGCATTAGCATCAAGTGGAACATTCAAATAGCAATCTTCAAGAGGAGGCAAATCAAGCATATCATAAATCCTTCTAGGCATAATAGAAACACTACTATCAACATCACACAAAGCTTTGAAATCAAAGCCATTCACTTTCATATTAATGATGGGTTCCCAACCATCTTCTTGCTTTATAGGAATAGAAGCTTTATGTTTCATCTTTTCTTCTTTAATTTTTATGAGAGCATCAGTAATGTGTTTTGTAAAAGCCATGTTCATAGCACTAGCATTAGGACTTTTAGCAAGCTTTTGTAGGAACTTAATAACTTCAGAGATGTTGCAACCATCAAGCTCAAAATCAACTTTATCGTCTAAAGTAGTAGGACTATTACTAGCCTCAACACTAGTGGTGGTAATAGTATAAACACTAATGTTTCTAGCAATTTCATCTTCTCTTTCCCACTTAGCATGTAATTCAGCTAATAGTCTAACATTTTCATCAATTCTTACTTGTATGGCATTAGTAGCTGCAAAGGGATTCTCATTAGTTTCAGGTTTAGCAGCTATTTTATTCAAAGAAGATTGAGCTTCAGCCAAAGATGTTATATTTCTTTCAGCATTAGAGAGTTTTTCCTCAATAGTTTTATTGAAAGCAGTTTGTTTACTAATAAACTCTTTAAGCATAACTTCAAGTTCAGAGGGAGCACTCTTATTATTGTTGTAAGAATTTTCATAAGCATTACCATTGTTGGGAGGATAAGGTTTATAATTGTTGTTACCAAAATTGTTCCTAGAAGCATTATTACCATAAGCATTGTTGCCAAAGTTGTTATTTCTTATGAAGTTCACATCAACTTGCTCTTCTTGAGCAACCAAAGAGGCTAAAGGAACATTATTTGGATCAATATGGGCTTTCCCATTAACAAGCATAGACATAATAATATCAATCTTATCACTCAAGGAGGAGGTTTCTTCAACAAAATTTACCTTCTTACCTTGTGGACCTCTTTCAGTATGCCATTCAGAATAATTAACCATCATATTATCCAATAGTTTTGTTGCAGCACCCAAAGTGATGGTCATAAAGGTACCTCCAGCAGCTGGATCCAATAGGTTCCTTAAAAATAGTTCAATCCTGCATAAAAAGTTTGGATGATCATCCAAGCAGTCAGTCCATGAGTGGGACAATTCTTTACCAAAGATTTCATTCTTTCCCAAGCTTGAGCAACATGCTCATTATCAAGTTGTTTAAACTTCATTATTTCACTTCTCATGGATATAATCTTAGCAGGAGGATAGTATTTTCCAATAAAAGCATCTTTGCACTTAGTCCAAGAATCAATACTATTCCTAGTTAAGGAATTCAACCATTCTTTAGCTTTTCCTCTCAAAGAGAAAGGAAACAATTTCAGTTTAATAATATCACCATCTATATCCCTATGCTTTTGCATCTCACAAAGTTCAACAAAGTTATTTAGATGGGAAGCAGCATCTTCATTACCAATACCAGAAAATTGTTCTCTCATAACAAGATTGAGCAAAGCAGGTTTTATCTCAAAGAAAGTATTTTCAGCCACAGGTGGAGCAATAGGTGTGCTCATAAAATCATTGTTGTTGGTGCTAGTGAAGTCACACAACTTAGTGTTTTCAAGAGTAGTCATTTTTTTTGGGTTTTCAAATAAGAAAGCAAACAAGTAAAACTAATTTTTTTTGTTTTTGAAGAACAAAACAAGCAAACAAAGCAAAAAAGAAACTAAGCAAAACAAAAACAACAAAGTAAAGAGATTGGTTATGAGGGACTCCCCTTGTGAATATGTCCTTGACTCCCCGGCAACGACGCCAGAAAAGATCTTGATGCACTCGACTTTCAACGTAGAGCTCGTTGGGAACCCCAAGAGGAAGGTATGATGAGCACAGCAGTAAGTTTTCCCTCAGTTATGAAACCAAGGTTTAATCGAACCAGTAGGAGCAAGGAAACACCCCAAAGGTGTTACTAGCTGAGCTTTGGCAGGGCGCACTACCGGTGCTAGTAGCAACGTGGAGACCTGCACAACACAACCACAGAACTTTGTCCCCAACTTGCGATGAGGTTGTCAATCTCACCGTGTTTTGCGGAAAACAAAGGATTAAACGTATCGAGTGGAAAGAAGTAATAGTTTGCATAAAGTAAACACAAAGCAGTAAAAGATTGTAGATTGTATATAAAAGATAAGGGTCGGGATCCATAGTTCACTAGAGGTGGCTCTCCTTAAGATAGATAACATGCTAGGTGAACAAATTACAGCGGGGCAATTGACAAACACCGAGAAAGCAATACATGCATATACTAATCATCTTGACTCCTCTGACACTTGATTGGGCATTACAACATAATACATAGACCACCATCCAACTGCATCTATGACTAATAATCCACCTTCAGGTTATCATCTGAACCCCCTCCAGTATTAAGTTGCAAGCAACAGATTATTGCTTTACGAACTGCGTGTGAAGTAAACAATAAAATTGTTCTATGAACAAAGGATCGTTGTTTTCTCCCTAGTAGCAACAACACATCTAGTACCTTAGAGATTTCTGTCACTTCCCCAGATTACCAGAGGCATGAACCCACTATCGAGCATAAATACTAACTCTTGGAGTTGCTAGCATCTACTTGGCCAAGATAGCTACTAACAACGGAAAGCATGCAAGATCTCAAATAACAAAGACATGATAGAATCAATAATCAATCTGAAATAGCATCTCAATATCCATCGGATCCCTGCAAACACAACATGTATGAATTACAAATAGATGATCTTGATCATGAACGGAGCTCACGAGATCTAAACATGAAAGCACAAAGGAGGAGAAACCAGCCATCTAGCTACTACATGGATCCGTAGTCCAAGGATGAACTACTCACGCATCACACCGGAGGCATGCATGGTGACGAAGAAGGCCTCCAGGGTGAATTCCCCTCTCCGGCAGGGTGCCGGGAAGAGCTTCAGATCCCTCCCGATCTAGGGATGGAGATGACGGCGGCTACAGACTCTTTCGTGGATTTTTGATCGGGTACCTAGGGTTTTCATCCTGAGGGCAACTTATAGGCGGAAGGAGAGGCCGAGGGGGTGCTGGGGTCGGCTAGACCACCCCCTGGCGCGGGCCAAGCCTGGCCGCGCAGCCAGGTGGTGTGGCTGGCCCATGGCCCCTCTTCGTCTTGTATTCTGGCACTTGATCCCTTCCGGATAAATAGGCACTTTGGCTTTTGTCCCGTCCAATTCCGAGAATTTTCATTTTCTGACTTTCCTAGAACCAAAAACAGCAGAAAACAGGCAGCTGGCACTGTGGCTCTTGTTAATAGGTTAGTCCAAGAAATCATATGAAAAGTACTCCAAAGTTGGAACAAAACACAAGAAAGTGGATAAAACCAAGCATGGAACATCAAAAATAATAGATACATTTGCAATGTATCAAACCCCACCCACCTCTAGCTGACGCCGCTCGAGCTCTGCCTCGCCAGAATTGGAGCCGGAGCCGCCGCAGCAGGAGGAGAAGGGTGCCTGTGATTTAGGGCACCCCAAGCTCCGCCGCAACCGCGCCTCGCCTCGCCGTCGTCTTCTAGTTCATTTGCCCGCCTCGCCGACCTTGCTAGAGCCCTGGTACGTCCCCGATAGACCCCCACCGAGCCGCTAGGGTTCAAGCTCGACGGAGACCTGTTTGTCATCGACGACGACCCCCATCCGTAGATCCCAGTTCTAATCCTACGGCCCACAGCGCGCGTACAATTTCGCGTGTTAAGAGCCACTGACCAGCGGGACCCTCCTATCAGCTGAGCCCCGCGCCGCGGAGAGCCATTGGGCCGGCCCATGTTCGTTCCCGCGCTAGCCCAGCCATTCAAATTTGGATTTTTATTTTTAGTTTAAATCTTAGTTTTGTCCCCTAGTTTGAAAATCAATTCAGAGATTTTTATAAATCCAAATTGCATGAAACCAATTTTGTCTGAAAGGTATTGAAATGATATATCCAAGCCCGTTGGCTTTAATTCAATTAGAGTTATAGATCGCTCCTGATAAAAATAACAAAACAGAAGCATTTGCACCTTGCAACATTTTTATAAAATCAACCAAGTTAGCTTTTGAGTTGATTCCAACTCTCAAAAATCACATTTCACCATATCTATCTAAATATGTAATAATATTAAGGTTTACATGCAGTGACTTTGGACTAGTACCAAAATAATGCTATATAGGCATTTCTAGTCACTTTAAATCATTAAATAATGAACTTAAACCAAAGTAATTATGATCCAACCTTTAAATCTCATTCCCACATGTTAGAATATGTGGTGATGACATGTGTGAACATGATCCCATATTTTAAGTGGTGACTATTAAATCTTAGTTAAAGTTTTAATGAGTAGAAATTACTTTTCTAAAATAAAAAGGAGGAAACTATTGAATAAAACTTGTGATGCTTGTGATGATAATAGATCATCAATTGTGTGCCATAGAATACTAAGTAAACCAGTTAAGTATTGTTTGGTGATTGTGTACTCCATATGTATTTATAGAAGATAGTATCGACCAAGCTTACGAGGAGGAGGAGTGCTACCATGAAGAAGAAGAAGAAGAAGAAGAAGAAGAAAACTTCAACCATTGCACCAACTAAGGCAAGCTAGCCCTATCCAAGTTACCCTTGCAAGTTGTACTTGCAAGCCACCATTAACAGTGCAAGCTATTGTAGTGAACTGGAATTAAGCTAGTTAACTTGATCCAAGATGCTATAGGCATGCTTGAGTCATACCACTTTGACTATTAGTTACCCCAAGTCTTCTTTACAAGTTTTACCTCCCTTAGTTTACACAAAGTCCCTTACTTGTTTTGAAGGTAGCATAAAAAGTATAAAACTTGACCTATTTAGCTAAGCTTTAGATGTCATTCTATGGCATGAGATTGAACCCCTCATCTTTCCACCTTAGTGAACACTCTTAACTTAGTAGTTAGAGTAGATCAAAACTTGAGTCACTTTAGATGGGAACAATTTGTGAAAATGAATTGTGAAAACCTTGGAATGATGAGTCATTCTATTGAGATGTTTTGACATGTGTTGGGAAACACAAATGGTCTATGATGATGAAAATGTTGAGGCATGAGCCTTAGCCCTTTTATAAAACTGATGGTTGGATTCGGATGCGATACCATTCCAAATTTACCATACAACCACACTACCTGAATTGGGTAAGGCTTAGCTAGAAATTTATATGCATTAGTATTAGTTCCCTCGCGGGAGAGGTTTGAGCTGAGGCTACCTCTCAATGTTGTCCACCTATGCAGTGCCCAAGATGACTGATGGGGTCATGGTTGGGAGGCCATGCTCATAGGATAGGTGCTTATACTAGGGTGTGTAAAGGGAAGGTTATGTTTGATTATCTGCATACTAAGTATGATGATTCAGGGTTATCCCTGACAGATGTATCGAATCTTGTGGTGAAAGTGTACCACCTCTGCAGAGTGTCAAACTATTCGAATAGCCGCGCCCGCGGTTATGGACAGTTGGAATGGCCATACAGTTTTGTTGTCAGGTGTTTTCCGAATAACTTATGAAATGAATGATGAATCTTGACTTGACCACCACAGGGTGGTGTTTATGATATTAGCTTCCCACCTTAAGTGATTCTAGAACTTTATTTTATCTTTCTTTGCTTCAGAACTCAGCTTAGGTTTCAAACTTAACTTTATAGTTAAACTTAGATTTAGCACTTTAACTTAGCACTATACTACTTGTTAGTGGTAGTTTGTGAGTACTTAAAGAGTACTCATGGCTTTTGTCCCTGGCTATTATCATGGCCAAACTATGAAGGAGACTATCAAGATGATGGCCAGCAGGACGGCTATGATAACTAGGACTATCTGCCTTCGTCAGCATTGCCTGTACCCCTGAAGATGGACCCCACCGCTATGCTTTATATTTATTTCCGCTGCTTGTTGTACTAAGACTGGATCATGAGATCCTTATTTGTGTAAGACCTTATGTATGGTTTGTAATGGATGATGTACTGTGATATCCAATCCGTTATGTCTCGCAAAAATGGTAATCCTGGGATTGCGAGGTATGGCATAACGGGCATCTAGGATTAAAAATCTGGGTGTTGACACTTCCTCTGGATCATCCAAGGGAGATTCCTTAGAAGATATCATCAACCCATACATGAGAGAATTGAAGATTCATCCCAAGGAGTTGTTGCTCGAAGTGGGGAAGTCCGGATTAAAGAGGTTCAAGGCCCTAAAGGTGAAGGAAGTCTGGAGGACAGGATGGAATCATTGGAACAAGAAGTCTTTAGGTACAAGAATATGGCGGAGCGCGAAGTGGATATCATCCATAAGATTTGTTCTGAACTCATCACCGAGCACCAGAAGGAGACTGCTGAACTCAAAAACGAAGTCCTCTCACTCCACCAAACAACCAACGAACTACAAGCACAGTTCTATGACGTTCAAAATCAAAACTGTGAGTATGAGGCTAGATTTAAACGCATAAGTGCTGCTGCAAGTTTCAGGATCTTGGAAACCACGATGTCCTTTGTTGATGGGAAGCCTTTACCCTGGAAGATGGACGAAGATGAGAAGACACCACCACCGAAGGAGTAATTCTTCATAAGGTTTGGCATACCCTTGGTGTATTCCAAGCTTGGGGGAGTGCCGCGGTATCACATCACTATCTTCTATCTTTTTACCTTATTAGTATAGTCATATCATGAATAGAGGAGTTATTATGTAGTATGGTTTGCATTATGGAAGTGTCCCCTCTCTCGTTAGATATGTATCCCTTGGTGTGAGTTTCCGTTATGGAATATTAATGAGAAGTTCTATCATTCACTCTTTTGCATAGCTTATATTAGTTTTCAATTCATGGTTATATGATTGATCTTGTTGTTAGTATTGGTATCACTTTGGGATCATTGAGTTAATTTAGTTGGTTTTGGCAAACCTGGCTCGGTCAGTAGCAACACCTTTTTTAGAGTTGAAAAGAAAAAGATAGAAGTACTCTAAAGAAAAATAATTTCATCATCTTTCTTTCTTGATTTGCTCATAAGTCTAGTATTCTCTAGTTAAGATCTTTTGTGCTTCCAAGGAAGATTGCATGTTTGTCTTTATCACTTGTATGTTTGTTTGTTTCCTTCAACTCTTGTACTTGCTACCCAGCCTTGCTAGCCAAAAACTTGTACTGAGAGGGTATTCTTCTCGTGCATCCACTCCTTTAAACCAAAACCTTTGCCATTTGTGTCCACCATACCTACCTATTAGCATTATTTCTATTCCAAGTAAATGCTTGTTTTATCTACCTCCCAAATTAAACTTGTTATGTGGAAATTAGTGATTAAAGCTCTCACGAACTTGATGGCACACTTTACTTTCTTGCATTTAATAAACTTGAACCATTGTGCTCACTTATGTTGTGTATATGCTTGCGCTTTGTAAGTTGTGAATTAGCAGAACCATGATGTCATGGGGAATGCTTTCAACATTGCACTGGTACTTTGTACCAAGTTGATATCATGTTCTTTTGTCTATGGATGTAGTCGGTGTGAAATGAAAGGGGATCTTGTAAGTCCATGGAGTTATGCATATGTGTTAGAGAAACACCTGGGCCGCTGGTCTAATCCATGCTGACATAGTGGAAACCTGCAGCGTAACCATAACGAGTATCTATGAAGCATTCTTCTTATAAAAAAAGAGATAGAGATTGAGAAAAAAGAAAGAAAAAAAGAGAGATATTATGAAAAGAGTAAGGAGAGAAAAAAGCACCATATTCCCATGGTAAATAAGAAGATTGCTGAGATACTTGTTGTCTGCTTGCCTTGTCATTTTGATATGGGGATTCTTCCGTATCATCGGGCAAGGGGTACCCCGTTGGCGGTTCTCAATGATACACATATGCTTACGATGACAAGAACTTACCGATGACTAAACTTGAGTAGCATGAGGAGCGGCCCTCGTATTCAAGGGACATGAGATTCTCAATTTACAACTTATCAATGCATATCCTCATTTTTGATCACTTTAACCTTAATCACCTAAAGATGAATATGATAGGGGCAATGAGAGTTGAAAGCTAGTAAGTATCATAATTTTTGGGAGCTCTTTATGAGACTTGAAATCCCTGATTCCCTCTGCGAAGGGCCTTTCTTTTACTTTGTAGTTGAGTCAGTAAACCTACTCCCTTCTATCTCAGCAAGTATTTTGAGTTGTTGTGTTTCATTCATTCATATGATGATTTATCCAATCATGTTTCTTATGTTCCTTGTTTAGCACATTGCTCTTATCTTGATGTTTACTACTTTGGAAGCTATCTTTGAAAAACCAGCTATTTGTGAACTCCGGCAAATTTTCAACTATTCTTAGACCAAGAGCTAAGTTTGACATTACCAATTATGATTCACTTTATGTATCTTTATTGTGTTTCCTTTACTCGTTACAAGTTGAGTTATATAATAGTGAGTTGTCTTCTATTATGAGCTATGTATTGATGAATGTGATGCTTCTTGTCCGTATTCTTTTATCGACTCTTCACTCCATAAACCTGAGGCCATGTTTATTGAGCTCAGTTTCGCTTGGGGACAAGCGAAGTCTAAGCTTGGGGGGATTTGATACGTCCATTTTGCATCACTATTATATGTCTTAATTCACTATTATTCATTGATATATTTCGTATTGAGAGGTGATACTTATGTTATTTCATCTGTTTTTGCATGGTTGATGACTTTTGGAGCATGGACCGCTGCAGTCAGGATTCTGATGGAAAAGGTGCTGTTTCGAGGCAAAATTCGCGAAGGTCAGAAAATCCGGGAAAATATATGGAAAATCCTATTTTTCCAGAAGACTAAGGATGCCAGAAGATGGAGTGGAGGTGGGCCACAGGGGGCCCACACCACCCCATGGCGCGGGCAGGCCTAGGCCACGCCTGGAGGTGGTGTGGCCACCCTGGCCCACTCCAGCCTCTCCCCTCTGGCGTATATCATCCTCCCGAAACCCTAAGACTCAGGGAGCGACCACAGAAAGATTTCGCCGCCTCTGCGGGGCGGAAAACACCGAGAGAGAAAGATCTCTCCGGCAGACAGATTTCTACCAGGGGAATTCCTTCCCCGATAGGGGAGATCGTCGCCAGCAACACCACCATCAAGCTGGACTTCATCGGGATCATCATCATCATCACCACCACCATCATCACCATCAGCACCCTCATCACCATCTCCATATTGTTGTAACAATTGCGTTGAATCTTGCATTAGTTCATAGGGGAAACTTTCCCGATGTTGATTACTCTTTGTAGTTGATGCTATTGAGTGAACCATTGTATTATTGTTTATGTTCAGATTGTTATACATCATTATTCCATCTCTGATCATGATCCATATGATGTCTTGTGAGTAGTTCGTTTTGTTCTTGAGGACATGGGAGAAGTCTTGTTGTTAGTAGTGGAGTTGCATTGAGAAAGATTCAATAGATTGTTATTTAAGTTGTGGTGTACTTCTTCTAGTGGTGTCATGTGAACGTCTACTACATGACACTTCACCTATATGGGCCTAGGGGAATGCATTGTGTATTTGGCTACTAATCGTAGGGGTTGCCAGAGTGACAAAAACCTGAACCCCCGTTAGGAAACCATTGCACAAGGGACATAAGGGTCTTAGAGTTTAAAGTCGTGGTTAGGTTTCTACCTTAATTACTTTCTTGTACTTACGGATGTTTGCAAGGGGTTTAATCACAAGTATGTATTAGTCTTGGATGGGGCGGTACATTAGCACAGGTTCACCCACACAACACTTAGCAAGCTAAAGAACATTAATCTACTATATGAAGCGAAAGCACTTGACAGTCTTCCCATGTGTCCTCGAGAACGTTTGATCATCTTAAGTAATACAACCGGCTTGTCCTTTGCTGCATAAAGGATTGGGCCACTTGATGCATTTATTCCTACTGTCTTTTATTTACTCGTACTTTGTTTACTTGCTTTATCGAAAACCCCTAAAAATCCGTTTGCTAAGTATTTGCAGAGAATTCCTGATCCATACCACTAGCCAGCACCTTCTGCTCCTCGTTGGGTTCGACACTCTTACTTATTGAAAATACTGCGATACACCCCCTATACTTGTGGGTCATCACGCCACAGGGTGGTGTGAGCCACCCTGTCTCTGTTTCCGTCCCTTTTTCGCTTCGTAGCTTTCCTTATTGACTAAAAACTGCAAAAATATAGTTGGATAGTATTTTCGCGGAACTTTTCTTACCAGAACTGTTACCTATTTGAAAACGGACTCTGCAGGTCTCTGAATTTGGTATCTAGTAGATTCTTCCAGAGTCATCACTTGAATAACATCAATATCTTCATCTTCATACACTTATTACTTGAGTCATTAAACCCTTCTCTTCCTTATTACACCATTATCTCCACTTCCTAGAAATGTCTTTCACACAAAACTTCAGACAGTTCTCATTAGCAACATTAGTATAAGTGAAGTGATAAAACTTTTTGTGTACAACTTCAATTGAAAACCATCAAAACAAAAGCTACTGTAGCAAATCCTTCCGAAAACCCAAAAAGAATTCAAAAAGGAAATCGAATAAAGAAGCAGATGCAAGAGTGGCAAAATCTCTCAAAACAGACCAGCAGGTAAAGATTAATTTTTTCGAAAATCTTCTGTTGCTCAAATCAAAAAGTGCAACACTAACGAAAGTTAAATAACAACCTGGGGCAGAATCACAAAAAATTACAGCTTAATCCGACATACATAGATCTCTCACGAATTTTTACGGTGAAGCACAAAAATCTGTTTTGGGACAGCAACTTCCCCAAATATTACTTCTCTCTCATTAGAGGTTGATCTTGACACAAAAACCAAACAAAACGGATAAGAAGCGGTTATTACCGAAGTAATAACTTCCAAGACTTAAAGAAACAAAAACCAAACTGAAAGAAAAAACAAATTGGGTTGTCTCCCAAAAAGCTCTTTCTTTATAGCCATTAAGATGGGCATAATAATTTTGAAGAAACTCTCATAGGGATATGAATTGAAGTGAAAGAGAGCATTAAGAAGCAAAAATACACACACACATTTAAGTCTAACCCACTTCCTATGCAAGGGAATTTTTTAAACAAACAAGTTGTTGAAACCAGAGGCAACTTGCATAAGAAGGCAAAAGAAGTGCAACATTAAAACTTTCAGCATAAAGCGAGGAAACTTGATATTATTGAGATGCATAAGAACACTTTTCCCTCTCTCATAGTAACTTTCAGTATCATGCATAAACTTAACAATATAACTATCACAAGGGCCATCATAGCACTGATCGCTTATTCTAACAGAAAACACAGGAATACTAGCTCTCATAACACTACTATGTGAAACAATATTAGAGGTATCCTTACAAAGGATAGGGTGTCCCTCTTTTTAATATTTAGTGACAAATTCTTTCACATTTGCTATTATAGGTTCATCAACCATTTGTTTATCAGGTTCAACAACTTTATTCATACTTTCATCTACCATACTAGCCATCATAGAATGTTCCCTTATCTTAACTGGGAAAGGCATTTTCTCAATATAAGGTTTAGGTAAGACATGATTAGTAGTATAAACTTCAGTATTTCTTGCGGGAACACTTTTAGCAACATCTTTATAAGGTTCATGATACTTATTCCACTTCTTTTTAGTCACTTCAATGTAGGAAGCAAAAGCCTTAAAATAAGAAGCACTAGCTTGAGAGTCTAGACCATAAGCATTTTTAATATTTTGAAAGTCATCACTTCCCATATAAGATTCAATGCATTCATAATCATAATTTATACCTGACTTTCTACCTTTGTCATTCTCCCAAGCTTTATTGTCTTGAATATGGTCCAGAAGATCCCATTTAGCTTCTTCTTCCATACGAGTGAATGATCCAGCACATGAAGCATCCAATAAATCTTTGTCATGTAGAGGGAGTCTTGCATAAAAGTTATTGATAATAATATTGTTGGGGAGCTCATGAATGGGACATTTGAGCATTAGTAACTTCAATCTCCCCCAAGCTTGAGATGTATTCTCTCCATCAAGAGGCCAAAAGTTGTATATTTGATTCCGATCTTTATGAATCTCACTAGGAGGATAAAACTTTGAGTAAAAGAGAGCCACTATTTCCTCCCATTCCAGAGCTTGACCATTCTTCAGCAGCTTATACCATTCCTTAGCTCTTCCTTTCAGTGATAATGAGAATAACTTCTTCTTAACTTGATCTGTAGTAATACATGCACACTTGAACAACCCGCATAATTCGTGTATAAAGAGTAAATGATCACCGGGATGGACAGTTCCATCCCCAACATAGTAGTTATCCATAACACGATCAATAATTCTTGTAGGTATTTTGAAAACATCATTCTCAGCAGGTGGTGGCTTATCTACTATCTTAGCAGTGGTAGTAGCATTACCAAATAAGAAACTCAGCGAATTATCCATAACAAAAATAAAGCAACTAACAGAAGTAAACAATACTCACAGTAGAAGTTTCCTTTACCAGTTCCACTCTCCAATAGCGCTTCACTCCCCGGCAACGGCGCCAGAAAATAGTCTTGATGACCCACAAGTATAGGGGGTGTATCGCAGTATTTTCGATAAGTAAGAGTGTCAAACCCAACAAGGAGCAGAAGGTGCTGGCTAGTGGTATGGATCAGGAACTCTCTGCAAATACTTAGCAAATGGATTTTTAGGGGTTTTCGATAAAGCAAGTAAACAAAGTACGAGTAAATAAAAGACAGTAGGAATAAATACAGCAAGTGGCCCAATCCTTTATGCAGCAAAGGACAAGCCGGTTGTATTACTTAAGATGACCAAACATTCTCGATGACACATGGGAAAACTGTCAAGTGCTTTCGCTTCATATAGTTGATTAATCTTCTCTAGCTTGTTAAGTGTTGTGTGGGTGAACCTGTGCTAATGTACCGCCCCATCCAAGACTAATACATACTTGTGATTATACCCCTTGCAAACATCCGTAAGTACAAGAAAGTAATTAAGGTAGAAACCTAACCACAGCTTTAAACTCTAAGACCCTTACGTTCCTTGTGTAAAGGTTTCCTAACGGGGGTTCAGGTTTCTGTCACTCCGGCAACCCCTACGATTATTAGCCAAATACACAATGCATTCCCCTAGGCCCATATAGGTGAAGTGTCATGTACTCAACGTTCACATGACACCACTAGAAGAAGTACACCACAACTTAAATAACAATCTATTGAATCTTTCTCAACACAACTCCACTACTAACAACATGACTTCTCCCATGTCCTCAAGAACAAAACGAACTACTCACAAGACATCATATGGATCATGATCAGATATGGAATAATGATGTATAACAATCTTAACATAAACAATAATTCAATGGTTCACTCAATAGCATCAACTACAAAGAGTAATCAACACCGTGAAAGTTTCCCTATGAACTATAGCAAGATTCAACACAATTGTTACAGCAATATGGAGATGGTGATGAGGGTGTTGATGGTGATGATGGTGGTGATGATGATGATGATGATCCCGATGAAGTCTAGCTTGATGGTGGTGTTGATGGCGACGATATCCCCTCTCCGGGAAGGAATTTCCCTAGCAGAAATCTGTCTGTCGGAGAGATCTTTCTCTCTCGGTGTTTTCCGCCCCGCAGAGGCGGCAGAATCTTTCTGTGGTCGCTCCCCGAGTCTTAGGGTTTCAGGAGGATGATATATGCCAGAGGGGAGAGGCTGGAGTGGGCCAAGGTAGCCACACAACCTCCTGGCGCGGCCTAGGGCTGCCCGCGCCAAGGGGTGGTGTGGGCCCCCTGTGGCCCATCTCCACTCCGTCTTGTGGCATCCTTAGTCTTCTGGAAAAATAGGATTTTCCGTATATTTTCCCAGATTTTCTGATCTTCGCGAATTTTGCCTCCAAACAGCACCTTTTCCATCAGAATCCTGACTGCAGCGATTCATGCTCCAAAAGTCATCAACCATGCAAAAACAGATGAAATAACATAAGTATCACTTCTCAATATGAAATATATCAATGAATAATAGTGAATTAAGACATAGAATAGTGATGCAAAATGGACGTATCAACCTGCACAACACAACCACAGAACTTTGCCCCCAACTTGCGATGAGGTTGTCAATCTCACCGGTCTTGCTAAAAACAAAGGATTAAATGTATCAAATGGAAGGAAGTAATAGTTTGCAGAAAGTAAACACAAAGCAGTAAATAGTTTGTAGATTGTATGTAAAAGAAAGGACCAGGGTCCATAGTTCACTAGAGGTGGCTCTCCTTAAGATAGATAACATGTTGGGTGAACAAATTATAGCGGGGCAATTGACAAACATCGAGAAAGCATACAACCATATACTAATCATCTTGACTCCTTTGGAAATTGATTGGGCATTACAACATTATACATAGACCGCCATCCAACTGCATCTATGACTAATAATCCACCTTCAGGTTATCATCCGAACCCCCTCCAGTATTAAGTTGCAAGCAACATATTGCTAGCATCTACTTGGCTAAGATAGCTACTAACAACGGAAAGCATGCAAGATCACAAATAACAAAGACATGATAGAATCAATAATCAATCTGAAATAGCATCTCAATATCCATCGGATCCCCGCAAACACAACATGTAGAATTACAAATAGATGATCTTGATGATGAACAGAGCTCACAAGATCTAGACATGAAAGCACAAAGGAGGAGAACCAGCCATCTAGCTACTACATGGACCCGTAGTCCAGAGATGAACTACTCATGCATCACACCGGAGGATTGCATAATGATGAAGAAGGCCTCCAGGGTGAATTCCCTTCTCCGGCAGGGTGCTGGGAAGAGCTTCAGATCCCTCCCGATCTAGGGATGGAGATGATGGCGGCTACAGACTCTTTCGTGGATTTTTGATCGGGTACCTAGGGTTTTGGTCCCGAGGGCAATATATAGGCGGAAGGAGAGGCCGAGGGGGTGCTGGGGTCGGCCAGACCACCCCTGGCACGGGCCAGGCCTGGCCGCGCGTCCAGGTGGTGTGGCCGGCCCCCAGCCCTTCTCCGTCTCGTATTCTGGCTTCAGATGTCTTCCGGAAAAATAGGCACTTTGGCTTTTGTCCCGTCCAATTCCGAGAATATTCATTTTCTGACTTTCTTGGAACCAAAAACAGCAGAAAACATGCAGCTGGCATTGTGGCTCTTGTTAATAGGTTAGTCCAAGAAATCATATGAAAAGTACTCCAAAGTGTGGACAAAACACAAGAAAGTAGATAAAACCAAGCATGGAACATCAAAAATTATAGATACATTTGCAATGTATCAACATCCCCAAGCTTAACTCCTGCTCGTCCTCGAGTAGGTAAGTGATAAAAAGAAAGAATAAATTTTGAGGTGACATGCACCATCATAAACTTGATCAAAGTATTTGTAAAACATTCAAAGCTGGGATCATAGTACTTCAATCATAACATGAAAGACAAAGTTCTAGCAATAAGACAAAGAAACTATGATGCAACATGAAAAGGCACAAACAAAAGATTCATGAATAACAATGCTTTGCAAGACGTTTGTTTTTTTCACATAAAGAAAACATAGCATAATAGTATTCAGCTTGTCCCTCATAGAGTAGCAAATATAAATGCATAGGACATCTTCAAAGTTTATAAGAGTGACTAGATACAAATAGTTTAAAACAAGCAATATCAAGTTATGCATCAATCAACTAGTCTTGGGACAATGCATATAGAACTAGGAATGGCCACTATGCTCTCAAAGCAGGTGCATAAAGATAGAAGGTGGAGACTCAATATAATGGTGGAAGAAAGGCCTTCATAGAAGGAAGCAGAGATTCAAATTTCATAAAGATCTTCCAAAAATTATGGTACTTATAGCTTTCAGCTCTCATTGCCCCTATCATAAGCATCTTGAAGTGATTAAGGTTAAAGTGAACAAACTATGGTGTATATGCTTGACGGAGTATAAGTTAGAAATCTCATGTCCCTTGAATACGAGGGTCTCTCCTCATGCTACTCAAGTTTAAGTCACCGGTATGTTCTTGTCATTGTAAGTACATGTGTATCATAGAGAACCGCCAACGGGGTACCCCTTGCCCGATGATACGGAAGAATTCCCATATCAAAATGACAAGGTAAGCAGACAACGAGCATCTCAGCAATCTTCTTATTTACCATGGGAATATGGTGCTTTTTTTCTCTCTTTCCTCTTTTCATAATCACTTTTTTTCTCTTTTTCTCTTTTTTTCTCAATATAGGACTCTTTTTTTATAAGAAGAATGCTTCATAGACAGCTCATTATGGTTACGCTGCAGGTTTCCACCATGTCAGCATGGATTAGCGGCCCAGGCGTTTCTCTAACACATATACATAACTCCATGGACTTACAAGCTCCCCTTTCGTTTCACACCGACGACATCCATATACAAAAGAGCATGATATCAACTAGGTACAAAGTACCAAGTGCAATGTTGAAAGTGTTCCCCGTGACAACATGGTTCTACTAATTCCCAACAAATAAGTGCAAGCATATACAACATAGACGACACGATGGTTCAAGTTTATTAAGGGCAAGAAAAGTAAAGTGTGCCATCAAGTTCGTGAGAGCTTTAATCACTAGTTTTCTCATAACAAGTTTAATTCGGAAGGTAAACAAAAGCATGAATATACTTGGAATAGCATAAGCTAGTAGGTAGATATGGTGGACTCTTTGGAATAACTTGGTTTAGGGAGTTGCATGCATGAGTGGAACTCATACTTGGTTGTGGAGGCTAGCAAAAGACTAGGAGCGACAAACTAAGAGAGCAATAATGGCCATAATCATGCAGAGCGACAAAACATCATTGATCAAAGCATAAAGTGATACTACAAGTTGAAAACTAAAGGATCATAAAGGCTTATGGTGACTTGAGATAGTCATAACATGGTGTGAGCATGCGCCAAGTCAACCCAAATAAAGCATCAAAGGAGAATACCACAATACTATGCTTTAATATGCTAAAACAACACATGATTCAACCAAGGCACATTAAGCAATCTCAATTGTTTATAACAAGTCATGCTACAGCAAAGAATACTAAGCATAAAGCCAAAACAATATCAAGCATGGCATGACAAAGCATAGGCCACAGTCAAAAACAAGCTCTCTTTACCACTTAAGCATGAGCTTTCCTACTCTTTTCCAAACCAAACCAAACTATTTGAAAACCAATGTATGAAAGAGGGGGTCCAACCAATTTATTCAGCAAACGAAGCTAACGAAAAACCAAAACAAAAAACGAAAAAGAAGACGCTCCAAGAACAACACAACTGTGCATGAAACAATAAAAATGAAGCGTTTGGAAGAAACCTGGAATTTTTATTGATGAAGAGGGGGATGCCTTAGGAATGCCCAAGCTTTGACGCTTGTACTTCTTGGATATTTCTTGGGGTGACACGTGTGGCATCCCCAAGCTTGAGATTTAGTCCATCCTTCATCTCATTACTCATTCCTTCCATACACCTGAAATTTTTCCTTCATACAAAACTTCACACAATCTTTATTAGCAACATTAGTGCACTCAAGATAATAAGTCTTAAGGTTCAGTTCTAACACCAAATAAACTTCCATTAGAACACTAGCTACTATAGCACTCCCCTCAAAAAGCTCAATTCCCCAAAAGAACTCAAAAAGGAACCAACAAGAAGCAAATGCAGAAAATGACAGAAATCTGTCAAAACAGACCAGCAGGTCAAGACGAATTTTTTCGAAGACCTTCTGTTGCTCAAATCAAAAAGTGTTGAACTAACAAAAGTTAGATAACAACCTGGGGAAGAAGCACAAAAATCAAGCTTCAAAAGGACGTACAGAGATTTTACACAAATTTTTACGGTGAAGCACAGAAATCTGTTTCGGGACAGCAACTTTCCCAATCATTACTTCTCTCTCATTAGAGGTTACTCTTGGCACAAAAAGCAAATAAAAAGGATAAGGAGCGGTTATTACTGAAGTAATAACTTCCAAGACTCATCTAAAACTTTTGGGTTATCTCCCAATAAGTACTTTTATTTAACGCCTTTAAGTTAGGCATAAGAAGCAAGAAAAAGAATCAAGTGTTCTCAAATGAAGAAGCATTAAAACCAAATTTTGTTTTCATAGGAGAGGCAAAAGAAATCTTCTCTCTCTTCTTAGGGAAGTGTTCTATACCTTTCTTGAGTGGGAGTTGATATTTAATGGTGCCTTCTTTCATATCAATAATGGCACCAACAGTTCTAAGAAAAGGTCTTCCCAAAGTAATAGGACAAGAAGCATTGCATTCAACATCCAAAACATAGAAATCAACGGGGACATAGGCATTGTTAACCATAATAAGAACATCATTAATGCTCCCCATGAGTTTCTTTTTAGCATTATCATCAAGTGGGACATTCAAATAACAATCTTCAAGTGGTGGCAAATCAAGCATATCATAAATCCTTCTAGGCATAATAGAAACACTACTATCAAGATCACATAAAGCCTTGAAATCAAAATCATTCACTTTCATATTAATGATGGGTTCCCAACCATCTTCTTGTTTAGGAATAGAAGCTTTATGTTTCACCTTTTCTTCTTTAATCTTTATGAGAGCATCAGTAATGTGTTTTGTAAAAGCCATGTTCATAGCACTAGCATTAGGACTTTTAGCAAGCTTTTATAGGAACTTAATAACTTCAGAGATATTGCAACCATCAAGATCATGTAACACCCTCGAATCGGCCCTATGCAAGTTTTAGCCCTTTCCGCCAAACCCGCATAGAAACGATTCAAGGACGCCCACCAGGCACTTTCGTGCGGGTGGAAAACAAAGTAATACCATTACACATTAGTCCACGATGGGACCACAGAAAAGATATATATACAGTAGCGACTCAACAAGTCAAGAATATAGATATACAACACAAAGATCCAAATCACCTTGAAAACGATACAGCGTCCGAGTACGGACAAGATGCAAATGGGGCTAAGAGCCCTGAAGAATAACCAATGGCGTCCATAACCCTGCCCAGGCCAAGCCGGAAGGGTAACCCTGCTAACGACGTCGGTCTCAAACCTGCTAAAACAAAAGGGGTGCCGATAAAGGGCAAAGGGAAAAGAGGAGCGTCAGTACTGAGGCTAGTAAACGGCGAGGCTAGAAATTGGCGGCTCTCGCCTACATAGGTATGGTGGACTGAAGCGGCAGCACAACAGCACTAAACAACCTATAGAGACTCAGTAAAACTGGCGGCTATGAGAGAGGGATAAGAAAGACCTATTCGGATCCAACCTGATAGTAGCACCAAACATACCCATCCTGATATTCCCCCTCGAGACCAAACGAGGAAGTCAAACCGAGGAACTCACACAGCTGGCAGTTTTATTCATTCGATTATAGTTGAAGCACTTACTAGTCAGATATAGATAGCACGAGTCATCCTGATAGCATAAGTAGTGGGTAGTTTTAATCACCATTCCGTTGTAGTTGGAACATTTACTCGTTAGATATAATTGTCCTGAGGAATCCCCAAACCCAGCAATTGTTGGCACTTTTATCACATTCCATTAGAGTTGCAATACTTACTAGGCAGGTACAGCATGTCACAAAACAACCCCAGATCCACCAGTTTTTGGCATTTTAATATCCATTCTGTGATAGTTGAATCTGATTACTAGTCCTATATTAAGTCAAGTTTATAGCACTAGTTTAGTTATGCTTGTCTATGATCGAGATACTGTGCTCCAAGTCGTCCATAACCGCGGACACGGCTTTCAGAAAGATTTACCCTGCAGGGGTGCACAAATAGCAACACACACTCGATCAACCTCGGAAAAACCAACTCAAAACCCAACGAGGCTTTCACGACAAAGCAATCACAGGATTCATAAATTATTTTAGGGGGCCACCCCACTAAGCTACCCGCAACAAAGTTGGCCGGCTCCGGAACGGACCCAGGGTTTGCGTCAATGGCTGTAAACGACTGGGAACCCGAAAGTGTGATTGGGCTTGTCGATACCGCGAAAACACTCCGCAATCCTAAACAGTACAGGTGCTCCATGCACAATCTTAAATAAAGCAGTAAACATGGCATAAGTACAGGATAGTAATAAAGCCCCAAACTACTTTGTGGCCCCAAGAAATAGAAATGAATCAAGCTCTGGCTCAGGGGGGTCCATAAGGCCTCCCGGATGTGGATAGTGCGAATAGTCAAGGAACATGTATCAAGTACTCGGGGTCCTACGGGACACAAGTGAGCATGGAAGAACCAAATAACATCTATTGCTCACCGATGCCTCTGCATTAGTTATATCTAGCATTTTAATAGTTGTATTTAAAGTCATGATCAACTCTACCATAAACATCTGCCAGCATTCCAACAATTGTGGCACTCGACAACACAAGATCGCACCTGAGCAAGCAACTACGACTCGCAAGGCCAGCTATCTACCAAACAACAGGTATTAGGAGGCGTCCAAGGCAATATAGAGGCTGCACGGGATATATCTGGTACAGAACACTAGAGCATCGAGACACGGATAGCAATAGATCAACGGGAGGAAATAAAGACTATAAATGCAAAATAGGTAGAAGGGGGAGAGATGCTCACCTGGGAAACACTGCCGACGAATCATATCCGGAGAACTTGTCAATACTCGCATCAACTCATCGGCCTAATCCGCGAAGAAGCAAACACTAGAAGAAACACCGGATGCAATATTTAATACTACGGCAGAAGCTCCGGCATGATTATGATATGATGCATGGCATGGCATAGATGCGGTGCAATCAGGCAGTATTACACGGAACCGGGGTCCCGACAATTAATTAGGCGGTTAAAGTTATTTAGAAACCCCGCAATTTAAATGTTGTCTTAACAAGGCAAAACATTGCATTGGTTCGCTACACAAATTTAAATAGAGGCAATATAAGACTAGAATAGTCCTCATATAGCCTCCATATTTAGTTATGAGTGAATCGACAAAATACCCCAAACACATGAATATGAATGCCATCATGAACAATTTAATATGCAACATTGGATAATGTCATATTATAAAATTAGGGGTCTTGGAAAGGGAATCACATTAGGGTTCGACGAACTTGGGCTCCGAGGGTCTAGGGGTCGACGAGATCGGCCTTCGCCGGGGTCGATGGGGTTCGATCTTCGGGATCGGTTTTCGGAAACAGGGTCTTCAGATCCAGGTGGAAGAACGCGGCGGTCTCGGCGTCTTTGGGTCCGGGAAGATCTTGTCGTCCATGATGGAGGACTTGGTTTTCCATGTTGATGGCCTATCGGATGCCGCCGAGTTTTGTACGGTCTTTGGTGTTCAACTTCTGGCGTCGATCTCGGGTTATCATGTACAATTGTCGGTCTTGTCCGCGGACGACCTTGTCTTGACGGTTTGATGTCACTGCAGCTCATGTAGTGGCAGCTCTTGTCGTCAGTCAAACTTGGCTAAACAGGGTGTACATCTCACTAGCACGTTTTCCTCACGTAACCACACCTACGAGAACAATTCGCTTACAGAGGAAAGGCGGTGGTCGCATGCTCGCATGGCACTTGACAGGGGCACGCAGGAGATCTCGGTGAAGGACTCGCCGAGGACAGACTCGACGGCGGCGTGGTTGTCCGAGACGGCCGGATGCGGGGTGCGCAGACCATGGGGAGGCAGGGGGCGGCAAGGTGACGTGGCCGGCGGCACCACGCCCTGCTGTGCTGCAGGAAGGCCAGCGCGGGAAGCAGCGGCACGAGGTCGCGCTGAAGGGCCTGGGTCAAGGGCGACGCGGCGGCTGACGGTGCCCATGTCACGGGGAGTCCCGCGAGAAGGACGAGGGCCAGCAAGGAGGGTGCAGAGGAGAGGGGCTTGAAGGCGACGGCGGTTCCAGCAGGAAGAGGGCGAGGCCAGATATCGAGCAAAGACGAGGGAGCACCGGAGACGAGCACGGGGCATGGAGGCGGCCGAGGGCACGCGCAGGCGGCGACCATGGCTGGGATGCAGCCTGCAGAGGGAGGCGTCGGAGGTGGTAGTCGTAGAGGCCGGCGGGGCTTGGCCCGAGGAGGAGGAGAGGCTGGCGGCAAGGCGAGTCGGGCGGCGGTGGTGCGGGATCTGGGGAGGAGCGGGGAATGCTGCGGGGTTGGTGGCTCGCGAAAACAAAGGGAGTCAGGCGGGAGGAGAGAGGAGGGAGGTGCGCCTGGGGGCAGGGGAACCGAGGTAGGGCCGAGCGGACCAGATGCGTGACAGGGTTGGGAGTGGGCGGGCGCGGGCGAGGTGGGGCCGGGTCGAGCGGGAGTTGGGGGACGGTCACGCGTCGGTCGCGCGTCGCATAGCGCGTGCGTGCTGCTGTGCTGGCGGCGGCAGGTGGGGAGTTGGGTGGGGGCTGGTTGTGGAGTGCGGTGCACAGGAGGTGGGGCCAGGTGAGGTGGCCAGGGAGGTGAGGTGGAGGGCTGGGAGTGGCTGGGGGTAGGTAGAGGGTTAGGGTTAGGGTTAGCTGGTTGGGGTTTTGTTTGTGGGGTGGTAGGTGGCTGTCGGCTGGGCCTTTTGGGCCTGGCCGACGGCTGCCTCCCCCACTAAAAATATTTATTTCTACTTAACTTTTAAAATATTTTTATAAATAGTTTTTAGACGAATAAAAGATCCAGATAAGATCGAGGTTTTTATTTAAAGTAAAGACGGGGGATGTTTAGAAAACATAACTAGGCTTTTAGAAAATAGTTTTAGACAAACAAATGCATGATGACATGACAATGCTCAAATGCAATGTGGCATGATGACATGAGCATGCGGTCATGTTGATGCGCAACACAAAAACACGGCGATTTTCCAGTAGTGGTTTTAGCAGGATGCCACAGATCAAAACCATAATTATCATCTAAGGTAGTAGAGATATTACTAGCCTCAACACTAGTGGTGGTGATAGTAGAAACACTAATGTTTCTAGCAATTTCATCTTCTCTTTCCCACTTAGCATGTAATTCAGCTAATAGTCTAACATTTTCATCAATTCTTACTTGTATGGCATTAGTAGCTGCAAAGGGATTATCATTAGTTTCAGGTTTAGTAGCCATTTTATTAAAAGAAGATTGAGCTTCAGCCGAAGATGCTATATTTCTTTCAACATTAGAGAGTTTTTCCTCAATAGTTTTATTGAAAGCAGTTTGTTTACTAATAAAGTCTTTAAGCATAACTTCAAGTTCAGAGGGAGCACTCCTATTATTGTTGTAAGAATTTCCATAAGCATTACCATTGCTGGGAGGATATGGCTTATAATTGTTGTTACCAAAATTATTCCTATAAGCATTATTGCCAAAATTGTTATTGCTTATGAAGTTCACATCAACTTGCTCTTCTTGAGCAACCAAAGAAGCTAAAGGAACATTATTTGGATCAATATGGGCTCTCCCATTCACAAGCATAGACATAATAACATCAATCTTATCACTCAAGGAGGAGGTTTCCTCAACAGAATTTACCTTCTTACCTTGTGGAGCTATCTCAGTATGCCATTCAGAATAGTTAACCATCATATTATCCAGAAGCTTTGTTGCAGCACCCAAAGTAATGGTCATAAAGGTACCTCTAGCAGCAGAATCCAATAGGTTCCTTCAAGAATAGTTCAATCCTGCATAAAAAGTTTGGATGATCATCCAAGCAGTCAGTCCATGAGTGGGACAATTCTTTACCAAAACTTTCATTCTTTCCCAAGCTTGAGCAACATGTTCATTATCAGATTGTTTAAACTTCATTGTTTCACTTCTCATAGATATAATCTTAGCAGGAGGATAGTATTTCCCAATGAAAGCATCTTTGCACTTAGTCTAAGAATCAATACTATTCCTAGTTAAGGAATTCAACCACTCTTTAGCTTTTCCTCTCAAAGAGAAAGGAAACAGTTTAAGCTTAATAATATCACCATCTATATCCCTATGCTTTTGCATCTCACAAAGTTCAACAAAGTTATTTAGATGGGCGGCAGCATCTTCATTACCAATACCAGAAAATTGTTCTCTCATAACAAGATTGAGTAAAGCAGGTTTTATCTCAAAGAAAGTAGCTTCGGGCACAGGTGGAGCAATAGGTGTGCTCATAAAATCATTGTTGTTGGTGCTAGTGAAGTCACACAACTTAGTGTTTTCAAGAGTAGTCATTTTTTAGTGTTTTTGATAAAGAAAGCAAACTTGTAAAACGAATTTTTTTGTGTTTTTGATAACAAAACAAGCAAACAAAGCAAAAAGAAACTAAGCAAAACAAAAATAACAAAATAAAGAGATTGGTTATGAGGGACTCCCCTTGTGAAGATGTCCTTGACTCCCCGACAACGGCGCCAAAAAAATAGCTTGATGGCCTAAAATATATCGAGCTCGTTGGGGAACCCCAAGAGGAAGGTATGATGAGCACAGCAGCAAGTTTTCCCTCAGTACAAAACCAAGGTTTAATCGAACCAGTAGGAGCAAGGAAACACCCCAAAGGTGTAGCTAGCTGAACATTCGCAGGGCGCACTACCGGTGCCAGCAGCAACGTGGAGACCTGCACAACACAACCACAGAACTTTGCCCCCAACTTGCGATGAGGTTGTCAATCTCACCGGTTTTGCTGAAAACAATGGATTAAATGTATCGAATGGAAGGAAGTAATAGTTTGCAGAGAGTAAACACAAATCAGTAAACAGTTTGTAGATTGTATGTAAAAGAAAGGACCGGGGTCCATAGTTCACTAGAGGTGGCTCTCCTTAAGATAAATAACATGTTGGGTGAACAAATTACAACGGGGCAATTGACAAACATCGAGAAAGCATACAAGCATATACTAATCAACTTGACTCCTTTGGAACTTGATTGGGCATTACAACATTATACATAGACCGCCATCCAACTGCATCTATGACTAATAATCCACCTTCAGGTTATCATCTGAACCCCCTCCAGTATTAAGTTGCAAGCAACAGATTATTGGTTTACGAATTGCATGTAATGTAAACAATACGATTGTTCTATGAACAAAGGATTGTTGTTTTCTCCCTAGTAGCAACAACACATCTAGTACCTTAGAGATTTCTATCACTTCTCCAGATTACTAGAGGCATGAACCCACTATCGAGCATAAATACTAACTCTTGGAGTTGCTAGCATCTACTTGGCTAAGATAGCTACTAACAACGGAAACCATGCAAGATCACAAATAACAAAGACATGATAGAATCAATAATCAATCTGAAATAGCATCTCAATATCCATCGGATCCCCGCAAACACAACATGCAGAATTACAAATAGATGATCTTGATGATGAACAGAGCTCACAAGATCTAGACATGAAAGCACAAAGGAGGAGAACCAGCCATCTAGCTACTACATGGACCCGTAGTCCAGAGATGAACTACTCACCCATCACACCGTTAGGCTTGCATGATGATGAAGAAGGACTCCAGGGTGAATTCCCCTCTCCGGCAGGGTGCCGGGAAGAGCTTCAGATCCCTCTCGATCTAGGGATGGAGATGACGGGGGCTACAGACTCTTTCGTGGATTTTTGATCGGGTACCTAGGGTTTTGGTCCCGAGGGCAATATATAGGCGGAAGGAGAGGCCGAGGAGGTGTTGGGGTCGGCCAGACCACCCCCTGGCGCGGGCCAGGCCTGGCCACGCAGCCAGGTGGTGTGGCTGGCCCCCAGCCCTTCTCCGTCTCATATTCTGGCTTCAGATGTCTTCCGAAAAAATAGGCACTTTGGCTTTTGTCCCGTCCAATTCCGAGAATATTCATTTTCTGACTTTCCTGGAACCAAAAACAGCAGAAAACAGGCAGCTAGCACTATGGCTCTTATTAATAGGATAGTCCAAGAAATCATATGAAAAGTACTCCAAAGTGTGGATAAAACACAAGAAAGTAGATAAAACCAAGCATGGAACATCAAAAATTATAGATACATTTGCAATGTATCAGTGTGCGCCCAATCTCTTCGAGAATGTCGTGCCACTTGCTGCACGCCTGCTGCATGAGTCCCTAGTGATTGATCATGGCCTTCTCGCCGCACATCATGTGGGTCTTGCTGAAATTCGGGTCCGTGAGGTTGCGTTCATTGAACGCCAGCTTCACACGCTTCTAATAGTTATCCGAGTTTTGATTTGCGCCTATGATGGGGTCCATGCTTCGGCGAGGCAAGGTTCCTCAAGCGTTGTCCAGTTCATGCAGGGATCCGTTGTCCTCGCCTTCTTCTTGCCTTCGCCATCACCAAGGTGTCCTCTTCGGTTGCGTCTGGTCGGCATCCGCCTCGGCCAAGGCATCCTCTTCATTGGCCCGGGACTGCTCTTCAGTGAAGAAGATGGCTTCTACAGAACCGGAGGCAATCATGTCTGACATGTAGGTGTCGCCCGCCATACCGCCAAACACATTGCGAGCGTCTGCGTCGCTGAAGTGGACGGGCGAGGAACTGTTGCCGGCAAACGAAAGAGGACCACGGCGCATGGCCGACACAGTGTTGGTGTACACCGGAGAGCTGGCGTAGGGGACGTTGATGTCGATATTGAAGGCCGGAGGACGAGGTGCGGGGCAAGGGAAGAGCGCGTTTAGGTTGAACCCACCGTCAAACTCGAGGGAGGGCGCGAACCTCTGGTGTGGGTTCGCCTGGCTCTCCTGGAACATGGCCGGCAAGATCGGCGAGAACCTGGCCAGAGATCCGACGCTTGGCTGGCTTCCCAATGCACGGCGTACTGCGCGGCAGCCACCGGCGTGGGGCGTGACATCGCCGTACGCACGGCGTGCTCCGAAGCCTCCTGCACTTCCCTCATCGCATTTGCATGCTCCGACCTTGCCGTCCTATCCTTGCGGCTCTCTGTTTCGATCTTCCTCCACCGGCACTCCTTCAAACACTCGGCGTCCGTGAAGCCGTTCGGCCTCGGCGTCGGCTTCCTCGACTTCTTCTCCTTTGGTACACCGACGGAGGCTGGTCGGGGTTTGATGAAACCCTTGGGCGGCATGGTGGGTGGGAGCTTGCGGAACTAGCGGGATATGTGGCGGGGAATAGAGAAGAAAGACGGGAGGGAAGAAGAAAGGCGGGAGGGGAGAAGAAAGGCGGGAACTCGGCCTAGAGACATTGACAGGGTTGGCCCACATATTTTCCCACAGTGTTCGGCGTTCCTAGGCGGTTCCCAGCGCCCCAGGTTTGACCTGAGAACGCCGGATGAAAGTTGGGCCAAATCCGACGCAATTCGGCATCCTGGGAACGCGATTGGGCGAAATTTCACTGTCCGGATGAAAAATCGCCCTGAGAACACTCTCCAAGGAACGCGAGTGGAGATGCTCTTAGAACCAGACGATCACCATATGATAATAATTTACCCATCCAACATGCCAATTTTTTCTCTGAACATTCTTTGACAGGTTTCCATTCATCATTCTTATGTTCTTTAAAGTGAGTAAGAACTTCCAATTATTTTAAAGTGATGGATCTTGATTCATTGCCAAATAATTCGTTGTATTGTGCTTCTAATTTCTTTGCTTGTCCAAAGTAGAAGATTTCACTCTTATGAAAACTATTCTTTAATCTCGAAATTGTTTAATATGAAAAGAATTAATTCCATGTTTAAAGCCTTCTCAAGATTAGGTTTCATGCAAAGAATTACTGCTACAAGATACTTTGTAAATATTTCTGGGCCTTCTTGTGTATTCTGTGAGAAGCGAGAATTCTTAGGAAACCCCTGGTCCAATATCTACTTTGGTGTATAGGTGAACTTGGGCGCCACCGATTTTGCTAGGGTAAAAGATTCACATAAAAAGAGACGACGTTTCACACCGAGAGCAGCTCTAGCAGGTGCTCTAAAACAACCCATTTCCTTGAAAAACTTCTTGTTTAGAGGATGGAGGGCAAAAATGTAGTTACTCTGTAAATACCCATCCCTTTGTAAATTAAGATCCCGGATGGGACAGGTTAAGGACAACGCTAGGCATTCCTAGGAAACCCCAATCCCTTAGGTCGAGAGCCTGTCACGTGTTGTAGCAGGGTCTCTAGCAGGGTCGACCACCCGTTGTAGCAGGGTTGACGTGCCTCTGTAGCAGGATCGATGTGCCTCTATTGCAGGGTCGGCCACCCCCTTGTAACAGGGCCTTGGTCCCTGCCCATGGCGAGCGCCTCCTCCCTTCTTCACTAGTAGAATACAGGGCTTCCATCTAAGCCTTTAGTACTGGTTGGCTCACTTGTCCAGGCGTCCTAGGAACATTAATACCGGTTAGTTGAGGGCCTTTTGTACCGGTTCGTGTTACGAACCGGTACGAAAGGCTTCTCAGTCCAATTTTGAAGCAAGGTGGGCCCAGTGCTGAATCTTTAGTACCGGTTCGTCTTAAGAACCGGTACTATAGGGTCCCTGCCCTATTTCACAAGCCCGATCGGCCTTGCATCTCATTTCCCCTTCTCCTTCTCCTCTCTCACATTTCCAAATATTTTGCACCTCTCACACTCCAACAAATCTCCATTTTTTCCACCATTTTATCAACATTGACGGCACCCATCTATCCAAGGGTTAGCAATATCATCCTTTCTTTCGGCATTCCTAATTTAGCTCATTTCTTTCCTAGTTTAACTCGTATTATTTTTGTAGTGCTAGCAAGGTGTTCGATGAAATGCCTAAGTTAGGGATTTCATTCTTTTTATATGCAATTTGAGCTCAAATTAAAGTATGATTTGTAGGTTTTAGTATCATCCCCGTCCTCACCACCATCGATCGCCAGCGTCGTCCCCCAGCACCGTACCACCTCGGTGAGCCTCTTCTTTTTTATAAAAAAACTTAGTTTTATGTGATGAACTTGAATATTAATTAAGTTGGTCACTCATATATCCATGATGTTGTTAATGATTTTTGATATACTTATATATATAATGCAGATGAATCGACAATGGATGTACGGTGACCGATGCCATCCCGACTTCATTACTGACATGCATTATTTTCTCAACGTGGCTGAGGCAAACAGGTGGTCGAATGGTTTCTTTTATTGTCCATGTAGTTCTTGTAACAATACGAAGGATTACTCTACCTCAAAGACCCTTCACGTCCACCTGCTTGAGAACGGTTTCATGCTCGGCTATAATTGTTGGACCAAGCACGGAGAAAGAGGGGTTATAATGGAAGACAACGAAGAAGAAGAGGATAGTGACAACTATCCTATGTTCACTGAAGATGGTGATAGTAGAATGGGGGAAGACGGAGATGAATAAGAACCCATTTTTTATGAGCCCATTTTTGATGACCCCGATGACGATTTGGGTCGGGCCATTCTTGATGCAAAGATAAACTGCGGAAGTGAAAGGGAGAGGATGAAGTTGGAGAAAATGTTAGAGGATCACAACAAACTGTTGTACCCAAATTGCGAAGATGGCCAGAAAAAGCTGGGTACCACACTAGAATTGCTGCAATGGAAGGCAGAGAATGGTACTTCTGACAAAGGATTTGAAAAGTTGCTGAAAATAATAAACAAGATGCTTCCAGGGGAGAACATATTGCCCTCTAGTACATACGAAGCAAAGAAGGTTGTCTGCCCTCTAGGATTAGAGGTGCAGAAGATATATGCATGCATCAATGACTGCATCCTCTACCGCGAGGAGTACGAGAATTTGAATGCATGCCCGGTATGTGGTGCATTGAGGTATAAGATCAGGCGAGATGACCCTGGCGATGTTGAGGGCGAGTCCACCCCTAGGAAGAGGGTTCCTGCGAAGGTGATGTGGTATGCTCCTATAATACCACGGTTGAAACGTTTGTTCCAAAACAAAGAGCATGCCAAGTTGTTGCGATGGCACAAAGAGGACCATAAGAAAGATGTGATGTTGAGACACCCCGCTGACGGGTCGCAGTGGAGAAAAATCGACAGAGAGTTCAAGTCATTTTCAGATGACGCAAGGAACTTAAGATTTGGTCTAAGTACAGATGGCTTTAATCCTTTCGGGGAGCAGAGATCCAGTCATAGCACCTGGCCAGTGACTCTATGTATCTATAACCTTCCTCCTTGGTTGTGCATGAAGCAGAAATTCATTATGATGCCAGTGCTCATCCAAGGCCCGAGGCAACCCGGCAATGACATTGATGTGTACTGAGGCCATTGGTTGAAGAACTTTTACAGTTGTGGCGTGAAGAAGGTGTACCTGTGTGGGATGAGCACGAACAAAAGGAATTTAACCTACGAGCGTTGTTGTTTGTAACCATCAATGATTGGTCTTCTCTTAGTAACATTTCAGGATAGTCAAACAAGGGATACAATACATGCACACACTGTTTAGGTGAGACTGACAGTATATATTTGGGAAACAAGAATGTGTACCTGGGGCATTGTCGATTTCTTCCAAAACAGCATCACATAAGAAAGAGAGGAAAACATTTCAGAGGTGAGGCAGATAACCGAATGAATCCTACCCGCCCTACTGGAGATGTTATATATGATATGGTCAAGGATTTAAAAGTGATCTTTGGAAAGGGTCCTCGCGGACAATCTATTCCGCATGATGTTGATGGACACGTACCCATGTGGAAGAAGATGTCTATATTTTGGGAGCTACCCTACGGAAAAATCCTAGAGGTTCACTCTGCAATCGACGTGATGCACGTGACAAATAATCTTTGCGTGAACCTGCTAAACTTCTTGGACGTGTATGGGAAGACAAAAGATACACCGGATGCACGGCAGGACCAACAATGTATCCACGAAGGAAACAACCTGAATCCAGAGAAGTATCAAAACCTAAAGTCTCATGACTACCACGTGATTATGACACAATTACTTCCGGTTGCATTGAGGGGGATTCTGCCAGAAAATGTTCGAGTACCCATTGTGAAGCTATGTGCGTTCCTCAATGCGATTTCTCAGAAGGTGATCAATCCACTAACTCTACAAAATTTACAGAAGGATGTGGTTCAATGTCTAGTCAGCTTCGAGTTGGTGTTCCCACCATCCTTCTTCAATATTATGATGCATCTCCTTGTTCACCTGGTCGAAGAGATTGGAGTTCTCGGTCCTATATTTCTACACAACATGTTCCCCTTTGAGAGATTCATGGGAGTCTTAAAGAAATACGTTCATAACCATGCTAGGCCAGAAGGAAGCATCTCCAAGGGCTATGGAACAGAGGAGGTCATTGAGTTCTGTGTTGACTTTATTCCTGACCTTAAGCCGATCGGTGTTCCTAAATCATGCTATGAGGGGAGACTGCATGGAAAAGGCATGCTAGGAAAGAAAGCAACAATGTGTATGGACGGACATTCTTTCACTCAAGCACACTACACAGTTCTACATAATTCCAGCTTGGTGGCTCCGTACATAGTGGAACACAAGAATATTTTACGCTCTGAATACCCGGAGCAACGTGAAGATTGGATTGATGGAGAACAAATGAAGACTTTTAGTGGTTGGTTGCAAACACGTCTCATGAATGTCACTGATGAAGAACAGCTATACTTGTTGGCCAAGCAACCATCTTCGACTATATCGACTTTTCAAGGGTACGAGATAAATGGGAATACATTTTACACGTTCGCCCAAGATAAAAAAAGCACCAACCAAAACAGTGGTGTCCGCTTTGATGCAGCAGAGGACAATGGGAAGAAGGTCACATATTATGGGTACATAGAGGAGATATGGGAACTTTACTATGGACCTAATTTCAAGGTCCCTTTGTTTCGGTGCAAATGGTTCAACCTGAAAGACGGGGTACAAGTAGACCCGCAGTACGGAATGACTACAGTGGATCTCAAGAATCTAGGGTACGACATCGAACCATTCGTCCTAGCCAGTGAAGTGGCTCGGGTATTTTATGTGAAGGACATGTCTACCAAACCGAAAAAAAGAAAACAAAGGCAAGAGGACACATCATACGATGAGCCAAAGCGCCACATAGTTCTTTGAGGAAAAAGAAACATCGTGGGAGTAGAGGAAAATACAGACATGTCAGAAGATTATAATAAGTTTGATGATATTCCACCCTTTAAGGTGCTGACCCAAGCATCATGTTAAATAATGAAGATTTTCCATGGTTGCGTCGCAATCAGAAGAAAGGGAAACACACGAAGAAAACTCAGAAGACTAGATAGGGATCATAACTTGTGTATCTCAATATGGAAATCACTTTCCCATTTATTTGTGTGTGATGATCTTACTGTATGTAAGATATTAACAATGGAGATGGTTGGCTTGTTTTACTAGTTAAGTAGCTTTCATGGGCTTGCAGGGAAATTTTTGAGAAGCTCCGCCACGGGAGATTTCCCAACCCTTTCCCCAACACTGTTAGAGGAGATGGTGTCTTTCACGGGCTTGCAGGGAAATTTTTCTGAGGCGGAGCTTCCGAAGATGCCCTAGGGTGTGTGCACCAACGACATCTTCGAGAAGCTCCACCACGGGAGATTTCCCAACCCTTTCCCCAACACTGTTAGAGGAGATGGAATCTTTCACGGGCTTGCAGGGAAATTTTTCGAGGCAGAGCTTCCGAAGATGCCTAGGGCGTGTGCACCAACGACATCTTCGAGAAGCTCCGCCACGGGAGATTTCCCAACCCTTTCCCCAACACTGTTAGAGGAGATGGAATCTTTCACGGGCTTGCAGGGAAATTTCCAAGGCGGAGCTTTCGAAGATGCCGTAGGGCGTGTGCACCAACGACATCTTCGAGAAGCTTCGCCATGGGAGATTTCACAACCCTTTCCCCAACACTGTTAGAGGAGATGGAATCTTTCACGGGCTTGCAGGGAAATTTTTCCGAGGTGGAGCTTTCGAAGATGTCGTAGGGCGTGTGCACCAACGACATCTTCGACAAGCTCTGCCACGGGAGATTTCCCAACCCTCCATCCATGGGGATGAAACTCTCTCTACGTATGTTGGCTTGTTGAGCTACTTGCCATGGCGTATCGATGCTCCTTTTATAGGCACGGCGCCGCTTCTACTTTGTCTTGTTCCTCTGACAAGGCGTCGTGCGCTACATGCTTTATCTCATCGAGCAGTGGGTCCACCCATAAGTCATTATCCTGCCGACAGCTTTAGTCTCGGTTGCACCCACCAGCCGGGACTAAAGGTTACCCACGCGTCCTTATCCAAACGACAGCTTTAGTCTCGGTTGCACCCACCAGCCGGGAATAAAGGTTACCCACGCGTCCTTAACCCACCGACAGTTTTAGTCTCGGTTGCGTCCACCAGCCGGGACTAAAGCTTCTTAGCCCAGGGCTGAGCTTCGCTGAACTTGAAGTGGATCTCTGATGAAATAGCATGTTGTGAACCTATAAATGATTTTTTTAAAACGAAATATAAAAGGAAATAAAAATAAAATAGAAATAGAAATAGAAATAGAAAAGAAAAAGAAATACAAAAAACAAAATAAAAACAAAAAAATAGAAAAGAAAAAGAAATAGAAAAGAAACAGAAATAGAAAAAAGAAAATAGAAAAAGAAAAAGAAATAGAAACAGAAAAGAAATACAAAAAGAAATAGAAAAGAAAACAGAAATAGAAAAAGAAATACAAAAAAATAAAAATACAAAAAAAATACAAAAGAAAATAGAAAAAGAAATAGAAATAGAAAAGAAAAAGAAATACAAAAGAAAATAGAAATAGAAAAAGAAATAGAAAAGAAAAGGAGATACAAAAAGAAATACAAAAGAAAATAGAAATAGAAAAAGAAATAGAAAAGAAAAGGAAATACAAAAGAAAATAGAAAAAGAAAAAGAAATAGAAAAAAACAAAATAGAAACAAAAAAAATAGAAAAGAAATAGAAAAATAAATAGAAAAGAAAAAGAAATACAAAAGAAAATAGAAAAAGAAATAGAAAAAAACAAAGTAGAAACAGAAAAAAAGAAAAAAGAAAAAGAAATAGAAATAGAAAAAGAAATAGAAAAGAAAAATAAATACAAAAAGAAAATAGAAAAAGAAAAACAAATACAAAAGAAAAAGAAAAAGAAATACAAAAGAAAATAGAAATAGAAAAAGAAAAGGAAATACAAAAGGAAATAGAAATAGAAAAAGAAAAAGAAAAAACAAAATAGAAACAGAAAAAAGAAAAGAAAAATAAGTTTGCTACCGGTTGCAGCCACAAACCGGTACCGGTTTGTGGCCGCAGCCGGTAGCAAAGGTCAACCTGGGGGCCTCCTTTCTCACTCCAAGGGGCACATTCGGCGCAAAGGTCTTCCACACACACGCCGCACCGACGCCACGCCGCACGCCGCCACGCCGACGCGCCACTGTCTGTCGCTGTGCCTCTGTGCCGCCGCCCGTCGCCGTGCCGCCGTCCGTAGGTAATCCCCCACTCCTCCCCTTCTTCCTGGTCATGATGATCTCGACGACGACGCCCGCCACTGCACCTGCCACCGCGCCCACCCCGCGCTGCACCTGCCACCGCGCGGTGTGCACTGCGTGTGAGGCTTCGTCGACACCGCCCTTAGTGTTGGGTCCGTAGCATAGAAAACAAAAAATTTCCTACGATGAGAACTACACGCCAAGATCTATCTACTAGGTACAAAGCAACGGGTGGACATACATCCAACAAGAACTTACCCTCGAAGACAACGATTTTTGTTAACGAGTAGGAACTCGTGGTTGATGTAGTCATACACTTGCCGATCTCAAGATCGTGAGGAAGTCCGAGCGCCGCAACTCAGCAGCACATCTGTACTCGCACACACGTTCAAGCCACCGGACAACCTCCACCTCCTCGCTCCAGCGATCCAGCAGAAGCAGCAACTCCTTCCATACGAAATGCCACTGAGAACATGTATCTCGCTAATCCGAGACCATGAGGGAATAATTCTAGAGGGGGAGAGAGATCCTTTACAAGGAGGTGTGAGGAAGAAGGAGGAGGAGGGCCATTTAAAGGAGGAGGGGGGTGCCCCTCCTCTCCATGGACGGCGCATGGGGGGTGACCCCTCACCTCCCCCATTCATGTGGTGGTAACCCCTCCACATTAAAATGCCTCTTCACATTCCCTTTTAAAGTCCCCACTTTAAATGCATTAAAATTCTACAAGTTTAATGCTCTCCCATTTAATAAAACTCTTTTATTAAATTTATTCAGAATTTTGTTAATTACTTTAATTAACAAACATTCCCCACTTTCAATATCACATGCAGAACCACTTTCTGCAATTTCACCTGAAACAATTTCTGGTTTCTATCGAAACAATTCCTGTGCTTTGCGGTTCTTTCGTCTGAAACATATGTGCTCCAAAATGGTGCCCGGTAACTCTTAAGTGTGTCACCCTACGGTTCACGAATAATGCAGACATGATTGAGACTCCTCTCAGATCAATAGTCAGAAGCGGGACCTGGAGATCCATACTGACTCCTGCATTTTCAACGATGACTTCTGTGATCGTGAGAACCTTTAACGCTTGTAATTTAATCCCTTTGTCTCATGATATAATACATGTCCGAGATTCGATCATCGGTATCCAAATACCTAGTTTGATCTCGTTACCGACATGCACTCTTTTCTCGTTCCCGTGATATAACATTCTAGTGATCACATCACTTGCTTGCAAGCTATCTCAATGTGATATCACCGAGAGGGCCCAGAGTATATATATCCATCATCGGGATTGACAAATTCCACTCTTGATCCATGAGCCTCAACATAACACCTTCGTAGCACTGAACCCATCTTTATAGTCACCTTGTTACGGTGTGACGTTTGATGTTATTAAGATACTCTTCAGGTGTTAGCAATTAACATGATCTCATGGTCTAAGGATAAAGATTACTTCGTATGATGTTATAGCAATATAAACACAATTACTTGATCGTAATGCTATACTTCGGATGAATGTTCATCACATCATTCCACCAATGGTGTGACCTTGTTATTAACAACATCCAATGTCCATGATCAGGAAACCTTGATCATCTTGTTAATCAACAAGCTAGTCTATAAGTGAGGCATAACTAGGAACCCTTTTTGTTTATTAAACACACATGTATTGATGTTTCCGATCAATACAATTCTAGCATGCAAAATAAACATCTATCATATATAAGGAATACATAATAACAACTTTATTATTGCCTCTCAGGGCATATTTCCTTCAGTCTCCCACTTGCACTAGAGACAATAATCTAGTTCACATAGTGATAAATCTAACACCCATGGAGTTTTGGTGTTGATCATGTTTTGCCCTAGGGAGAGCCTTAGTCGACGGATCTGCTACATTTAGGTTCGTGTGTACTTTACAAATATTTATATCTCCATCCTTGACATGCTAACGGATGGAGTGAAACTGGCGCTTAATATGCTTGGAATTCTTGTGAGACCTCGGTTCCTTTGTGTTGGCTATGGATCCATTGTTGTCACAATAGATCACCATTGGGTCCAATGCACTAGGAACCACACCTAGTTCCGTAATGAACTCTTTCATCCAAACCTCTTCCTGCGCCGCTTCTGAAGCAGCAACATATTCCGCCTCCTTCGTTAATCCAGCCACCACAGGTTGTTTGGAACTCCTCCAACTAACTGCTGCTCCGTTCAAGAGAAATACGTATCCGGATTGAGACTTAGAGTCATCTGGATCGGTGTCAAAGCTAGCATCGGCATAACACTTAGCGACTAGCTCTTCTTCACCTCCGTATATAAGAAACATATCCCTTGTTCTTCTCAAGTGCTTGAGGATGTTCTTGACCGCTATCCAGTGTTCCGAACCTGGATCAGATTGGTACCTACTAGTCAAACTAATAGCATGTGCCACATCCGGTCTTGTACATAGCATGGCATACATAATAGAGCCTGTGGCCGAGGCATAGGGGATCTTATCCATCATCTCTCTTTCTTCCGCCGTAGCCGGGCTTTGAGTCTTACTCAATGTCTTGCCTTGCAACATAGGTAAGAACCCCTTCTTACTTTCGTCCATATTAAACTTCTTTAATATCTTATCAAGGTATGTACTCTACGATAGCCCAATTAGGCGCCTTGATCTATCTCTATAGATTTTAATGCCTAATATATATGATGCTTCACCAAGGTCTTTCATCGAAAATTTGCTGTTTAGATAACTTTTAACACTGTTTAAAAGATCTATATCATTTCCAATCAATAATATGTCATCCACGTATAATATCAGAAATGCCACATTGCTCCCACTCACTTTCTTGTAAATACAAGCATCTCCATAAGTTTGGACAAATCCAAACTCTTTGATCACCTCATCAAAGTGGAGATTCCAACTCCGGGATGCTTGCTTCAGTCCATAGATGGATCGCTAAAGTTTGCATACCTTATTAGAATCCTTAGGATCGAAAAAACCCTTAGGTTGTATCATATACAACTCTTCTTCAATATTACCATTGAGGAACGCAGTTTTGACATCCATCTGCCATATTTCATAATCGAAATATGCAGCAATTGCTAACATAATCCTAACTGACTTAAGCATCGCTACAGGAGAGAATGTCTCATCGTAGTCAACTCCTTGAATTTGTCGAAACCCCTTTGCGACAAGTCGAGCCTTATAGATGGTCACATTACCATCAGCATCAGTTTTCTTTTGAAAATCCATTTATTCTCAATGGCCTTTCGATCGTGAGGTAAGTCCACCAAGGTCCAAACTTGGTTCTCATACATGGATTCCATTTCGGATTTCATGGCTTCTAGCCATTTGTTGGAATCCGGGCTCATCATCGCTTCTTCATACGTCGCAGGGTCATCCATTTCATCAACCATGAAATTCACAATAGGATTGCCGTATAGTTCAGGAGTTGCACGTGTCCTGCTTCACCTGCGAGGTTCGGTAGTGTCCTCCTTCAGAGTTTCATGATCAATATCATTAGCTCTCTCTTCATTAGGTGAAGTTAACTCTGAAACAACTTCCGGTGCTATGCTACTCGCCATTTCATGAAGAGTAGGTTCAATAACCTCTTCGAGTTCTACCTTCCGACTACTCACACCTTTCGCGAGAAAATCCTTCTCAAGAAAGGATCCATTCTTGGCAACAAAAACCTTGCCCTCGGATCTGTGATAGAAGGTATACCCAATCGTTTCCTTAGGGTATCCTATGAAGACGCATTTTTCCACTTTGGGTTCGAGTTTATCCGGCTGAAGTTTCTTCACATAAACATCGCATCCCCAAACTTTAAGAAATGACAGCTTAGGTTTGTTTCCAAACCATAATTCATACGGTGCCGTTTCAACAAATTTAGATGGTGCCCGATTTAAAGTGAATGCAGTTGTTTCCAGTGCATAACCCCAAAATGACAGTGGCAAGTCAGTCAGAGACATCATAGATCGAACCATATCCAATAAGGTACGATTACGATGTTCCGACACACCATTACGTTGTGGTGTTCCGGCAGGCGTGAGTTGTGAAACTATTCCACACTCTTTCATGTGTGTGCTAAACTTGTAACTTAGATACTCTCCTCCACGGTCAGACCGTAGAAATTTGATCTTTCTATTACGATGATTTTCCACTTCATTCTGAAATTCCTTGAACTTTGCAAAAGTTTCAGACTTGTGTTTCATCAAATAGATATACCCGTATCTACTCAAATCATCCGTGAAAGTAACAAAATAACGATATCCACCTCGCGCCGACACACTCATTGGTCCACACACATCAGTATGTATGATTTCCAATAAATCTGTCGCTCATTCCATTGAACCGGAAAACGGCGTTCTAGTCATCTTGCCCATAAGGCATGGCTCACATGTATCAAATGATTCAAAATCAAGTGATTCCAAAAGTCCATCAGAATGGAGTTTCTTCATGCGTTTAACGCCAATATGACCTAGACGGCAGTGCCACATATATGCAGATATATCATCATCAAGTTTAATCTTTTTAGCATTAACATTATGAATGTGCGTAATATTACTATCGAGATCCATCAGAAATAAACCATTCAACACAGGTGCATGACCATAAAAGATATTATCCATATAAATCCAACAACCATTGTTTTCAGATTTAAACGAATAACCACTTTGCATCAAACATGATCCGGATAAAATGTTCATGCTAAGTGCAGGCACCAAATAACAATTATTCAGGTTTATAACTAATCCCGATGGCATATGGAGAGGCAGCGTTCCAACGGCGATCACATCAACTCTTGATCCATTGCCGACCCGCATTGTGACCTCATCCCTTGCTAATTGTCGCTTGTTCCGCAGCCCCTAAATCGAGTTACATATATTAGCAACCGATCCCGTATCAAATACCCAGGTGCTACTGCGAGTACTAGTCAAGTACACATCAATAACATGTATATCATATATACCTTTGTTTGCCTTGCCGGACTTCTTGTCCGCCAAATACTTGGGGCAGTTGCGCTTCCAATGGCCAGTCCCCTTGCAATAGTAGCACTCGGTGTCAGACTTAGGGCCAGCTCGGGGTTTCTTTTCAGGTACGGCAACAGATTTGCCACCCTTCTTTCCCTTGTGCTTGACTTTCTTGTCCTTCTTGAAACCGGTGGTCCTATTAATCATCAACACTTGATGTTCTTTCCTAATCTCCACTTCTGTAGTCTTAAGCATTGACAGAAGCTCGGGAAGAGTCTTCTTCATGCCCTGCATATTATAGTTCATCACGAAGCTCTTGTAGCTAGGTGGCAGAGATTGGAGAACACGATGTATGCCCAAGTCAATGGGAATCGTTATTCCCAAGGACACAAGCTTATCGGCGTACCCAGACATTTTGAGTACATGCTCACTAATGGAGTTGTTCTCCTCCATCATGCAGCTAAAGAACTTTTCAGTAGCATTATAACCCTCTACGGCAGCATGGGTATCGAAAATCATTTTCAATTCTCCCATGGTATCAAAGGCATTGCCATTTTCGAAACGCTTTCGAAGTTCTGACTCTAGCCCATACAGTATGCCGCAATGAACTAAGTTGTGGTCCTCCTGATGAGTCACATAGACATTCTTTTCCTCGTCAGGAGCATCAGGATCTGGTGGGGGGCCTAGCAGCGCATCTAGCACATATTGCTTTTGTGCAGCAGTGAGGAGAATCCTCAAATTCATAGCCCAGTTGGTGAAGTTGCTACCATTCGCAGCAAGTTTCTCTTTCTCCATGAACACATTGAAATTAAAAGCAGGTGGTGCCATCTACAACAGAATTTGTAAAGTTTATTTAGATTAAGTTTATGATAGATTGAGTTCAACTAATCCAAATTACTAATGAACTCCCACTCAAAAACGACATCCCTCGTGTCCCTTTGGTGATTACATGAACCAAATCCACTACACCAAGTCCGATCATCACGTGAGTCGGTGTAGCTTCAAAGGCGAGCATCTATATGGGCATCATATCAACTATATGACTCATGCTTAACCTTTGGGTCCGTGTTCTGAGGCCATGTTTGTACATGCTAGGCTCGCCAAGTAAGAACCTTAGTACTCGCATGTGTAAAATTGTCTTACACCCGTTGTATGAAAGCGTAGAGTCGAGTACACCCGATCATCACGTGATGTCTCGAAACACGATCCATAGAACGGTGCATACTCAAGGAAGAACACATTTTATCTTGATATCTAAATGAGGGATCATCTTACAATGCCACCAAAAGCGCCAAACTAGCAGTATAAGATGCTAACATCTAATGTGTAAAGTGAGATGATATGGTCCATGCATTTGATCTCTATCATTTGCATCGTGGTATGATCTCTATCATTCCTTTGTGTGTAAGGCCAAGGTCTATGGAACTTACACGTTGAATGTATTGTAAGAGTATCTATCATACATCTACTTACAAAAATACCATATCAATACACTAGCCCAGTAACGATCTAAACTAGACGCCTCTAATTTATCAATTGCAAGTTTTACGTGGCTTAGGGCTTTCGGAGATAGAACCGTTCTCACCTACGAACATGAACCACAACGAGGATAACCAAGTTATTAGCAACTAGTTGTAAATCAGATATTGACTATAGTACGAGAGACAGACACCCGCCAGCCACTTATGCAAAACAAGTTGCATGTCAGTCATGGAACTGGTCTCATGTACGATGACATGTAAGGTTGGTCCGGGCCGCTTCATCCCACTATGCCACCAATATCCAAAATACATAGAAGATGCAATCACATGATCACCATCGCCCACATATAAACATATGTGTACTACCCGTGCAAAGCACCTACGCATAGATCAGGCTCTGATACCGCTGTTGGGTCCGCAGCATAGAAAACAAAAAAATTCCTACGATAAGAACTACACGCCAAGATCTATCTACTAGGTACAAAGGAACGGGTGGACATACATCCAACGAGAACTTACTCTCGAAGACAACGAGTTTTGTTAACGAGTAGGAACTTGTGGTTGATGTAGTCGTACACTTGCCGATCTCAAGATCGTGAGGAAGTCCGAGCGCCGCAACTCAGCAGCGCATCCGTACTCGCACACACGTTCAAGCCACCGGACAACCTCCACCTCCTCGCTCTAGCAATCCAGCGGAAGCAGCAACTCCTTCCAGACGAAATGCCACCAGGAACATGTATCTCTCTAATCTGAGACCATGGGGGAATAATTCTAGAGGGGGAGAGAGATCATTCACAAGGAGGTGTGAGAAAGAAGGAGGAGGAGAGGGCCTTTTATAGGAGGAGGGGGGGTGCCCCTCCTCTCCATGGCCGGCACATGGGGGTGACCCCTCACCTCCCCCATTCATGTGGTGGTAACCCCTCCACATTAAAATGCCTCTTCATATTCCCTTTTAAAGTCCCCACTTTAAATGCATTAAAATTCTCCAAGTTTAATGCTCTCTCATTTAATAAAACTCTTTTATTAAATTTATTCAGAATTTTGTTAATTACTTTAATTAACAAACATTCACATATAACCCCTTGCAATATTTCAATATCACATGCAGAACCACTTCCTGCAATTTCACCCGAAACAATTTCTGGATTCTATCGAAACAATTCCTATGCTTTGCAATTCTTTCGTCTGAAACATATGTGCTCCAAATTGGTGTCCGGTAACTCTTAAGTGTGTCACCCTACGGTTCGCGAATAATGCAGACATGATTGAGACTCCTCTCAGATCAATAGTCAAAAGCGAGACCTGGAGATCCATACTGACTTCTGTGATCATGAGAACCTTTAACGCTTGTAATTTAATCCCTTTGTCTCATGATATAATACATGTCCGAGATTCGATCATCGGTATCCAAATACCTAGTTTGATCTCGTTGCCGACATGCACTCTTTTCTCGTTCCCGTGATATAACATTCTAGTGATCACATCACTTGCTTGCAAGCTATCTCAATGTGACATCACCGAGAGGGCCCAGAGTATATCTATCTGTCATCGGGATTGACAAATTCCACTTTTGATCCATGAGCCTCAACATAACACCTTCATAGCACTGAACCCATCTTTATAGTCACCCTGTTACGGTGTGACGTTTGATGTTATCAAGATACTCTTCAGGTGTTAGCAATTAACATGATCTCATGGTCTAAGGATAAAGATTACTTCGTATGGTGTTATAGCAATATAAACACAATGACTTGATCGTAATGCTATACTTCGGATGAATGTTCATCACATTCCACCAATGGTGTGACCTTGTTATTAACAACATCCAATGTCCATGATCAGGAAACCTTGATCATCTTGTTAATCAACAAGCTAGTCTATAAGTGAGGCATAACTAGGAACCCTTTTTCTTTATTAAACACACATGTATTGATGTTTCCGATCAATACAATACTATCATGCAAAATAAACATCGATCATATATAAAGAATACATAATAACAACTTTATTATTGCCTCTCAGGGCATATTTCCTTCACTTACGGTGTTCAACGAAATTCCCATGCCACGCCACGCCACACACGCAGCGCACACGGGCGACATGCCCGCTTTGCTCGCGCCGCACACGCCCACGCGGCCTCGCCACGCCACGCCACGCCCACGCGGCCTCGCCACGCCACGACCACGCCCACGCAGCCTCGCGACGACGCTGCTAGGCGGCCTCGCTAGCGCGTGCGGGCCGGCAGTGTCCGGTGTCGACGCCGCCTCGCTCGTGCCGGCTACGCGGCCTCACAACACCGCCACGCCACGCCGCCTAGCCGACGACGCCGGCTAGGTGGCCTCGCCACGCCACACGCCACGCCGGCTAGGCGGCCTCGCTAGCGCGCGGGCCGGCAATGTCCGGTGTCGACGCCGCCTCGCCACACGGCCTCGCTAGCGCGCGCGGGCCGGCAGTGTCCGGTGTCGACGCCGCCTCGCTCGCGCCGGCTACACGGCCTTGCGACACCGCCACGCCACGCCGCCTAGCCGACGACGCCGGCTAGGTGGCCTCGCCACGCCACACGCCACGCCGGCTAGGCGGCCTCGCTAGCACGCGCGGGGGGCGGCAATGTCCAGTGCCGCCGGCGACGGTGTTATGCATCTAGCAATCTGTTATGATCATGAAATGATGAATCAAATAATTCCACTTAATTTTGTAGTGACATTGAGCTATGGAGGACAACACCTTCATCCGAGATGAGGAGCAAGAAGAAATGGTGCAGAAAATGATATATGAGAGTGCCCATGGACCGGAACCCGATGGAGATGACGATGATTTCGCCTCACAATTTCTGAACGATGTCGATGAGGGATTTGAGTCTGAAGAAAGAAGAGACAACGAAGTGTTCTTAACAAACTCTGGCGAGGTGTATATTTATATATCAAGGCTAGATGCATTGATTTATTTGTATTGCACTTATTAACGAATTATTTTTCTTATAGCCTTCTGGATCATCGAGCAAATCTGTTAAAACCCAACAAGGCCCGATGCAACGTCTAAAGGGCGAGGGTAGGTTAGCCCTCACCGCATTTAAGGCTAGTGGTGAACCGGTGGAGCACTGCCGTACATTTGTAAATCAAGCTGGAGTTCGTGTTAGGGACCATGTACCGATCAGCATTGTACAGTGGCATAAGCTGAAGAACGCAGGGGTTGAAGCTAGTTATGTCAACGATACTCTAAAACAGTTTCTTTGGGACAGTCTACTGACACACTTCAGCCTACCGGAAGACATGACGGAAGGGCAGAAGAATAAAGTCAAGGAATGGAATTTTAAGAAGATGGCCACACAATTCTAGACCTGGAAGAAATATTTATGGGCCAGATATGAAGATGAAGATCCAGTATTCACTGAAAGTCTAGTGAAGATAAAAGATCACTGGCCCGCATTTAAGAGGTATAAGAAATCGTCTACTATTGTGTCCCGATCAATCACAAATACGAAAAATGCTTCAAAGAAAAAACATTTCCATCATTTGGGCTCAGGTGGCTACAAGACTGCCATTCCGAAGTGGATAGCATTTGAAGCTAAACTAATGGAGGCAAGAATCACTCCATAGACATGGGACTAGCCCGACCGGTCCAAGTTCTAGTTGTTCACGCATGGGGCAGGGTTGGACCCAAAGACAGGGAAGATCGTTGCAAAGGGAAAATGGAAGAAAAAATTGAAGCAATCACGACGGAGCTTATAGATGCAACTGAAAAAGTTAGAAAGGGAGAGTACATTCCCGATAGAGAGAATGACGAGCTGACACTCGCTCTGGGGAATCCTGAACACGTTGGACGGATACGAGCCCTCCCAGGTGTCACCATGAAGGAAGCGTGGCCGGAGTGCGCTGACACTTATAGAAGTCGTTCGAGAAAGAAGAAGCAGGAGTCAGCCAAGTTAGCGGAATTGATAAATAGGGTGGAGGTGCTTGAGAAAAATCAGAGGGCACCTGAGCAGCCGCTGTTTCTACAAGATCCTCAAGTCGATGCCGCCCCATCTCAGCGAAGAAGCAGTCTGGGTTCCTCGCATCTTGAATGTGGAGGAAGCTACCCCGTGGATTATGTCACGGAGAAGACAGATTGCGAGCTACATTTGCCAATGAGGAACGTGTCCGTTAAGGTGGCGGTCGACTATGTTTACCCAACTGAAGATGGAGCAACGCACCATCATATGCCCATTCCAGCTGGCTATGTTCATGTCGGGGTGGATGATGTTGTTCCGGGTTATGAAACAGTGGAGCTTGATTTTTGTGGAGGTGACGAGGAGAAGACATTGGCCAATGTCAAGCGAGGTTTCGCCCTATGGTCCAAGAAATACATCATCCTTTTGCAAAGGCCACCGACTCTCCTCGTAGCAGTCCACATGAGTAGCAAATTCCGCATGAGCATCAATGGCCATCGACTCCTCCTGGTAGCAGTCCACATGAGCAGCAAAGTCCACACCTACCTGAGAGGGACCCCAGCGCGAGTCAACCATCTCGAGATCCTCCATGTAAGACTGCGCCCGTTAAGCGAAACGGTACGCCGCCTAGGAAGAGACCTAGCAAGGAGAAACCACTGCCGCCTATTGAGAAGTTACCTTGGGAAAAAACTATCGAGGAATGCACCGAAACCTCTAAGTCCGAGGTGGAAAAACATTATTCTAAGAAAGTGCCAGAGATACCTTTTGAGAAGACTCTAGATCCGGTAAAAGTTGTGCGTACCGTTGAGAATCTATATGACCCTATACCATCGCCACCATCTGACTATAGGCGTTCTATTGAAAGGTCGTATGACGATATGGTGGAGGCGAAAAAACCCGATAAATCGGTGGTCTCGGGTATAAAAAGGAAACAAGTGCACCATCTCGGAGAACAACCCGTTCAATCAGTCCCCCTCTCAAGGTGTTTGACGAGAAGGCCGTTCAAAGTTCTCGACAAAACACAACCGATTACCCCATCGCTGAAGTAGCATATAAATTTGTTCTTGAGAAAGATTTGGTCGAGAATATCAGGTCACTACCAACAAGTATGTGTCATTTGCATGTGTGGTACACTAATGCCACAAAGAGAGGGATCGAGGCTATCATGGTGCAAGTTAAGGATGAGCACTACTTCCAAGAATACTCTATGAGCATTGACTTCTGTGAACTTTTTCAGTTATACAATCTCCAGGCCCTCGACAAATCTATCATCAGTTGCTATTGTTTGTAAGTGATTTATTAATGTAATTTGAGAAGTCTTTAGCTTAGCTCGTTCATTGTCTACAAATTATCCTCAATCTAATCTTTTGTGCGCTATATTATGCAGATCGAAGAAGCTCGAATGCAAAAGGGATGAAATCACGGACATTGGGTTCATTGACCCAGATACAATGCATGAAATAACCATAGAAGATCCCATCTTTAACAAGGATACACCGGAGACTTTGCTAAGGTTTTTGAAGCGACAATGTGACAAAAAGATAATACTTTGGTATTACAACTTCAAGTGAGTGTTACTGTCTTATGACACATTCTATTTTGCTCACCATATGTTGAATTTTTAACTGATGACTTATATCTATGACACTGCATATTTAAACGTCCGTAGGTTCCACTTTATTCTTATCGTCATTAAAATGTACGATGGAGAAGTTGAAGTCTTTGACTCACTAACCAAAGAGCCTATACTATACAAGACGGCTTTTGAGATGCTCAAAAAGTAATTTTAATTCTTATCGGTTTTTTCGTTAATTTCCTGATATCAACAAATTGATAACTCTTCTATGCATTTTCTTTTGTCGGGCAGCTATGAAAAAAATTCATCGAGGAAGATCCGGCCGGTGGATGGAAACAGAAGCTGATATGGCGTGCGAACAAAGTAAGTAGTACTACCTAGGTCCACACACCTTTATCATACTTGATTATTGTTTGATTGAATTATATTCTTGTACAGAAATGCGCAAAACAACCAAAGGGGACTAATCTATGTGGATACTACGTTTGCGAAAACATCCACAAGATTGTCAGCGAGAGAATGAATAATCAAATAAATAGAGAGGTACGAAAACAATATTCACAAATTTATTTTGTTACCATAACTTGTGCTGAGTTTCAGTCATAATTGTTTGATTGTGATTTTGATATATATATATACATAGCTCATGTATTCATTTGTATCTCATTCTTTTACAGTTGGCAAGAAAGCGGGACAGGATCTCAATCGAGCACCGCTTCAAAGCAATTGGCGAAGAATTGGCGGGATTTTTTCTTCGGGACGTCATACCTAACTTCGTAGAGTACCACTATGAATGAAGATCTACATGTAATATATAGTTTGACTCGGAGAGTACCACTATGCTACATGTAATAGATAGTATGCCTCGGAGAGTACCACTATGCATGAAGATTGATCTTCATGCATGTACTACTTAATTTTGTGATCTTATGCAATTACATGTGTTATATTATATGCACCAAGTTGATATGCATCACCTAGATCTTCATGTACTACCTAAACCCGAACGCGTTTTTGGCGTATCGACGCGATCCTCGTACGATGAAACGGTCTGATACCCCTAAACCCCTCCTAAAACCCTAAACCCTCAATTTTCTGCCATGGCAGAGATTTATGCACTTTCTCTGCCGCGGTAGCCAACCTTTTGTGGCATCCCGCTAAAACCACTACTAGAAAATCGCGGTGTTTTTGGTGCATTGCATCATCATGACTACATGCTCATGTCATCATGCCATATTGCACTTGAGCATCGTCATCATCATGCATGGTTTTGCATAAAACTATTTTCGTAAACCTATTTTTGTTTTCTAAATACCCCGTATTTAATTTCAAATCAAAAAGCCCGGTCGTCCGGATATTTTGTTTTGTCTACAAACTATTTACAAAAGGCTTTTAAAAATCAAATAAAGATAAAAACTATTTTTCCCGGGAGAGGCCGCCACCGGCCAGGCCCAAAGGCCCAGCTGGCAGCAGCCTACTACCCTAGATAAAAATCCGGACCAATCCTGGCTAAACCCTAGCCTAATCCCCATCCGCCTCCACCCTGGCACCCCTCCACCTCACTCAATCCACTCCTTGCCTGCCACCTCCCCACCTCCTAGCCCACCCGCCTGCCACGCACACCCACGCACACACACGCACGCCGCCGCAGCAAACCCCCATCCCGCGCCTGCCCTTTTTTTTCCCGCCCACACCTGCCAGCAGAGCCATCCGCCCCGCTCACCAACCGCCAGCCTCCCTTCCCCTGCACGCCTCCCCACCTGCCCTGCCCGGCCCCACGCGCACGCGCACACGCGCGGACACGCTCCCGCTCAACCCGGTCGCCCCCTGCACGCGTCCCACCACCACCTGGTTGCCACCCCTCACCAACCTCCCACAGCCGCGCTCGATCCTACCCGTACGCCACCTCCTCCCTCTCTTCCCACTCACCAACCACGCATCCAACCTGCATCCCCGGCCCCACCACTCGACCCTGCTCGCCCCGCTCCCCTCTCATGCCCCGAATCCCCCACCTACCCCCGCTCGCCTGGATCCTCGCGTGTCCTCCTCCTTCTCGCCTCGCCCAGCGACCCCACACTCCTCTACGAGCAAGCTCCGGCCGCCACCTCTGCTTGCCTCTCCCGCTCGCCCTGCCTCACCTCGCCGTCCCACGGAGCCTCTCCAGGCCGCTCCGTCCTTGTCTCGAATCGTCGCCGGCGCTATGCCTCGCCGTCCCTTTCTACACGAGTTCTCTAGCTTGAGCAAGGACGTGTCCGCCTCACCGGTTTTCCTCTCTGCGCCGCCTCAGAACCTGGAACCCCATCGCGAGTCGCCTTCTGTCACAGGCAGGCCCACCGATGCCGCCTCTCCGTCAGGCCCCACGCTCGCCGCCGGTCGCCAGTACATCATCCGCCCCGGTCTTGCCTACAAGCCCCTACACCGGCCACCCCGGTCAACCTCGTCGTTCGCCCCTCGCGTGACCCCGAGCTCGCCCACACCTTCCTCCTTGGACGCCATCGTCCCCTGTGAGCCGCCCTCCGTGGCTCTACCGTCGCTAGCAACCGCCACGGCACGCGCGTCTCCGCAGCGTCGCCGGCCACTGTGTCCGCGTCGTCTCTACGGTCTTTCTCCCCAGCATCGCCGTCCGAGCAAGCTCACCGCCAGGACCCCGTCGCCATGGCCGCCTCCACCACGGCGCTACTCACGGGCAAGTCCCTGCCCCATGTGCCAGCCTTCTCCTTGCATCCTGGCGCCCTCGACGCCCGTCCCTGGTCACCTGAGCGTCTTCTACCACGGAAGGTGCTGCAGCCGTGAACCCTGCTGCTAGGAGCTCCTCCTCTATTTGTTGTTTTGTTCCTACGATGATGTTGTGCTTGTGGTTCCTGTTGCTTCACCTGACGCGGGCCTGATCGATGTATTGGTGTGGTTTGATGGTGACAGTGTAGTCACTACAAGGATGGTTGGTTCACCCTAGGCACATGTGTCGCAAAGGATCGTCATAGGAACAACCCCGATGTCTAGTTCTCCGTGGTGCCAAAGAGGTACCCCAAGATCTACCGACACCGGTACCGAGAACTACTGCAAGGACGCCAAGTTCTTCCCAGAGCCCGAAGATCCAAAGACCAAACCCTGAAGCTCCGACCCCGAAGACCGAACCCCGGCACCGGCTTCATGATCTCCTTCGCGGACGACAAGACCCCGTTCCTGGAGGTGAACACCGATCCCGCCGAGACCGAACCCGAACCCCTTCAAACACCAAGATCGTCGATAACCGATGTGTGACCCCTATCCGAGACCCCTATTTTTTATAATATGACATATATACTTGTTGCATATGAATTACTCATACTCGCATGCATATTGTGTGGTTTGGGGGGCATTATGCCGATTCACCGCATGATTAAATATGGAGTCAATCTGCGGGATATCTTTGTCTTATTCCGGACTCCATTTAAATTGTGTAGCGAACCGATGCCATGTTTCGCCCGGTTAATACAACATTTAAATTGCGGGGTAGTTAAATAACTTGAACTGCCTAATTAATTATCGGGACCCCGGTTCTGCTTAATTTTGCCTAATTGCACCGCATCTGTGCCATGCCATGCATCATATCATAAGCATGCCGGATCTTCTGCCGTAGTATTAAATATTGCATCCGGTGTTTCTTCTAGTGTTTGCTTCTTCGCGGATTAGGCCGATGAGTGGATGCGAGAATCGACAAGTTCTCCGGATATGATCCTTTGGCAGTGTTTTCCCAGGCGAGCATCTCCCCCTTTCTACCTATTTTGCTTTTATAGTGTTTATTTCCTCCTGTTGATCTATTGCTATCCGTGTCGCGATGCTTTAGATTCCGTGCACCAGTTATATCCCGTGCAGCCTCTATATTGCCATGGACACCTCCTAATACCTGTTGTTTGGTAGATAGCTGGCCTTGCGAGTCGTAGTTGCTTGCTCAGGTGGGATCTCGTGTTGTCAAGTACCACAATTGTTGGAATGCTGGCAGATGTTTATGGTGAAGATGTTTAGTGGTGGATATGAACATGACTTTAAATACAACTATTAAATTGCTAGATATAACTAATGCAGAGGCATCGGTGGGAAATAGATGTTATTTGGTTCTTCCATGCTCACTTGTCTCCCGTAGGACCCCGAGTACTTGATACCTGTTCCTTGACTATTCGCACTATCCACATCCGGGAGGCCTTATGGACCCTCCTGAGCCAGAGCTTGATTCATTTCTATTTCTTGGGGCCACAAAGTAGTTTGGGCTTTATTACTATCCTGTACTTATGCCATGCTTTACCGCTTTATTTAAGATTGTGCGTGGAGCACCTGTACTGTTTTGGATCGCGCCACGTTTTCGCGGTATCGACAAGCCCAGTCACACTTTCGGATTCCCAGTCGTTTACAGCCGTCATCACAAATCCTGGGTCCGTTCCGGAGCCGGCCAACTTCGTTGCGGGTAGCTTAGTGGGGTGGCCCCCTGAAATATTTTATGAATCTTGTGATCACTTTGTCGTGAATGCCTCGTTGGGTTTTGAGTTGGTTTTTCCGAGGTTGACCGAGTGTGTGTTGCTATTTGTGCACCCCTGCCGGGTAAAACTTCCTGAAAGCCGTGTCCACGGTTATGGATGACTTGGAGCACAGTATCTCGATCATAGACAAGCATAACTAAAATAGTGCTATAAACTTGACTTAATATATGACTAGTAATCAGATTCAACTATAACGGAATGGATATTAAAAATGCCAACAACTGCTGGATCTGGGTTGTTTTGTTATATATGCCTAGTAAGTATTGCAACTCCAATGGAATGTGATAAAAGTGCCAACAACTGCTGGGTTTTGGGATTCCTCAGGACAATTATATCTGACTAGTAAATGTTCCAACTACAACGGAATGGTAATTAAAACGGCCCACTACTTATGCTTCAGGATAACCCATGCTATCTATATCTGATTAGTAAGAGCTTCAACTATAATGGAATGAATAAAATTGCCGACCGTGTGAGTTCCTCGATCTGACTTCCTCGTTTGGTCTCGAGGGGGGAAATACCAGGATGGGTATGTTTGGTGTTAGTATCAGGTTGGATCCGAATAGGTCTTTCTTATCCCTCTCTCATAGCCGCCAGTTTTACTGAGTCTCTATAGGTTGTTTAGTGCTGCTGCGCTGCCGCTTCAGTCCACCATACCTATGTAGGCGAGAGCCGCCGAATTCTAGCCTTGCCGTGTACTGGCCTCAGTACTGACGCTCCCCTTTTTCCTTTGCCCTTTGTCGGCACCCCTTTTGTTTTAGCAGGTTTGAGATCGACGTCCTTAGCAGGGTTACCCTTCCGGCTTGGCCTGGGCAGCGTTATGGACGCCATTGGTTATTCTTCAGGGCTCTTAGCCCCATTTGCATCTTGTCCGTAGTCGGACGCTCTATCGTTTTCAAGGTGATTTGAATCTTTGTATAGTATATCTGTATTCTTGACTTATGGAGTCGTTGTTGTATATATATGTTCTGTGGTTTCTATCGTGGACTAATGTGTAATGGTATTACTTTGTTTTCCACCCGCACGAAAGTGCCTGGTGGGCGTCCTTGAATCGTTTCTATGCGGGTTTGGCGGGAAGCGCTAAAACTTGCATAGGGCCGATTCGAGGGTGTTACACCTTTGGTACCGGTTCTTGTTACAAACCGGTACCAAAGGTCCCTAGCCCTGCGGTCTGCTGGATGCCCACGTGGAGGCCCCTTTAATACCGGTTCGTAAGGAACCGGTAGCAAAGGGGGGGGCTTTTGTCCCGAATATTTTGTACCGGTTGCGTTTCCGGTACAAAAGGGCCTCTGGAACCGGTATTGATGCCCATTTTTCTACTAGTGCTTCCTCATCGACGACCGCCTCCTCTGCATCGACCAAGACGTTGTGCTGCTCTGCCTCGCCTTGACTTCCTCGAGGCCAAGCAAGTCGTCGCCTCTAGATCTTCGCGGTATCGTGGAGGGGGTGCGAGGACGCGGCGTTGGGGGTGAAATATGGTGGGTATGGGCCGGTGAGTTTTGCTCCGATGATGGCCAAGGCAACCAGAGTAGGCGTGGTAGGTGCCGAAGGGAGCGATCTTGAGGGAGAGAAGAGATAGGAGCAGAGGGCGAGCAAAGGAGGATGAAGGGTAAGGGTTGCTTTCGGTGGTGGTGGTGGTGGGTCTGCTGGGACACGTGTCCCACGGGTGAGGAGGAGGACACGACTGGCCGAAAGATGCAACGTCTGAAGAATCTGTATCATTTCAGCAGTTATCCATGCACGGCTTTTTTTTGCGAACTTATCCATGCACGTTTTGGTGCCCGGGACTTCTTCCCTGCACTCCCGCTCTCACTCTAAATTTGGAGTCGATGCTTTACCCCTTTTTTTTTTAGTACAACCAAGGATTTACTTGAGCTAGCACGTTTTTTTTTTTTGTTGCGAATCAGCTATAGCACGTTTCGTTAGGTCAGCGTGCCGATCTAACCTGAACTGTAAGGCCCGGCCCAGGTCATATCGATTGGGCTGCAAGCTCAGACCGTGCAAGAAGTCCATAGCGCTTTTCGAGCAGGGTCAGACCGACGACATTCTGTTTTGACTTTTGAGGTACGCACACGCACGCAGAGATTCTGCATTTGCATTGGAAAATGATCCCCTTCCCCCGGACGATGATCGTCCGGGTCGGGGGTCGCGTTTTATGTTGCGTGCGTATCGCACGGGACGTTGTGTCTGGCAGTTCCTCTTCCCCGATGGGCCTGCCGTCGGAGCGCCTCCTCCCCTGCCTCCCTGTTGCGCGCCGTCGGCCGGAGCGCTTCCTCTCTGCTACGCGGCTGGCCGGAGGTCCTCCACCACCTACCTACTGCGCGCCGCCGCTGGCCGGAGACAGTGGCCGGAGACAGAGGCGCTCGTCGCCGAAGCTCACTGCTCCCTCATTTCTTCAGCAGGCACCCGCCGCCTTCCCGCCATGGTGGGCGTCATCGGCATCGTTGCAGGCCGGCCTCTGACCTCCGCGTCCGGCCCCTTCCTCCTTCCATGGTGGCTGTCGCCGGCGCCGCCGCCATGAGGTGGAGGTGCTCCTGTGAGCGGTGCTACCGGATGCCACCGGCACTGCTACGTACGACGCCGATGTGTGCTACCTGTGCCCAGCGGCTGTGCTAGAAACGGTGTCAAGTTTTGCTATTAGCAACCGGTGGCGATGCTACATGTGGGCTTAGGATTTTGCTACCTTAGCATATTGTTTTTGCTATCTATTCATATATTTTTTGCTACTTGTGCACAATTTTTTTGCTACAACCAATGTCTACGGTTTTGCTACGAGGTCTCCGGTTGGAGTCTCCGGTGATGTCTCCGGCGATGTCCCCTTTGCTACACTAGAATATTTTTTTTGCTACCACCGTTTTGTGGTTTTGCTACAACAGTGTCAACCTTTTGCTACAAGGTCTCCGGCGAGAGTCACCGACGAGTTTTTTCCGATGATGTTTCCGGCGAAGTCGGTTTTGCTACATTAGTAAACATTTTTTTTGCTGCATGGTCTCCGGCGAGGTCTCCGACGAAGTCTCCGACGAGACGTTCTATTTTTGGAACGAACCGTTTTTTTGCTTCGAAAACAAAAGCGAGGACATCTATAGCAAAAATGGGTGTTTTGCAGCAAACCGGGATTTTTGAGACATTGTGGGGACACGTGGCACGCGGTGGAGCAGGACGATGGGAAGCCCCGTCTTTCGGGGGACGCCTAGCGCGATCCATTTGCATTTCCCCCACGTAACCATAGCACCTCTCCACAGGAGACAACGTAGCTAGCCAGTACGTACTCGCATCGCACAGGTAAAAAACCCGAGGGCTCGTGCGGGGGACGGACGGGGCAGTTGAGCCGAACAGATCAGGTAGTTGGGAAACCGTTGCGTGAGCGATCCAGCTCTTCCTCTCGCTCACTCTCCCTGTCTCGTGGATCTCGCACTTGGCTTGCATGCAGCCATTCCGCACGCCCGGTTTGCCCACCCGATCCCACCTTCCCGTCTCACCCTCCAGTCACAGCTACCCGCAGCTGCAACCCATCAGTCTGTACATATACCGCGGCGCCCTCTCCGCCATACTTGCTCTCCGGTCGGTCGTCGGTCGTCGACCCCTCTACCTCCTCTCTCTCTCTACCCCGCCGAGAGCCACGCCGCGACAAGTACGTGTATCGTAGATCAACTATCCATGGACAATTTTCAAGAGGGAGATGATCACTTATCGCAACTGCAAGCGGACGACGAGCTGCTCCGCCACTTGCAGTACCTCGCTCCGCCGCCGCTGGCTCATCAGGCCGCGCTCATGGAGCAGCAGCAGCAGCAGTCCTCGGCGGCAGGGATTCCCGAGCTGGTCGACTGGGCGTCTCTGCTTCTCCCTCTCGGACCGGGCGCAGCCGGGACGTCGCAGCAGGTGCACGCGGCGGGTATGGGCGGGGAGGGGATGATGAGCAGCGTGGCGGCGACGGAGACCGGCGGCGGCGGGGAGGGAGGCAGCAGCGCGGGGGCCGGGGTAAGCGGCGGGGAGCAGGTGGCCAAAGAAAGGAAGGCCGCCGGCGGCGCGCGCGGGAGGAAGGCGACCCGGCCGCGGTTCGCGTTCCAGACCAGGAGCGAGAACGACGTCCTCGACGACGGCTACCGGTGGAGGAAGTACGGCCAGAAGGCCGTCAAGAACAGCGCCTTCCCAAGGTACCTGTATTGCTTGCTTTGCTTCTCGTCGGGTCTGACCTTTACCGTACGTTGCAGGGTATTTTTTTTTTTTTTGGGTGTAATACGTTGCAGGGTAATTAGCATGTGAAGTATGCATACGTGTCAATCGAAATTAACGTGTTGTGCGTGGTTCTTTTTGTTGGCAGTGGAACATCGTTTATAGCTAGCTAGTTAATTGGTACTCTAATTTGATTCACCAAAAAGAAAAAGACTTCGTTACTATTGTGCTGTTTGAGACAGGAAGGGCGTAGCAATGCACAAAAATGCTTCAGGCAGTTGAGAATAAGCATAGATTCAGATATTGCCAATACAATCGCAATATTAGTTTCTTGTTTGAACTGAACATGCAAAAGACTTGCATGTCATGGTATTGGCTTGAACCTTAATTAGGGCACACGGCATCTGTTAAAATCTCTAACTTATGCATTGAAGAGATATCATCAAGCTACACCGTCATAATCAAAAACTGTGGGTCATCTCTCCACAATGTAGGAGTGTTGCTCGACACTTGAATTTCGTGAAGTAGTCTCTCTATAAGAATTCTTAGGTGATCATTCTCGCATGAATAGCCAAGGACAAAGACCTACTCCCTTCCTCCGTTTCAAAATATAAAATGTTTTAGCTTTGTGAAAGGAGTGTATCTAACCCCTTTGAGTGTGTAGGTTCACTCCAAACCTATATAAACTTACACACTAAAAGAGGTTTAGATACACTTTTTTCACAAAACTAAAACATCTTATATTTTGAAATGGAGGGAGTAGTAAGAAAAACATTGACTCTTTTGAACATGTCATTTAGGTACCTTTGTTGAGTCTCTCTGGCCGCATCTAGTGTGATCCCTATAGCAGCGCAACGCTACTACACTTATCGACATCATTTGTTCTCATCAACTTTATGTCTTGTCATGCTTTCGTATATGTGCATCGCAGGATGTTGTGATGTATAACCTCTTAAAATTTGTAGCAACTTAAGTTTCATTAATGAAGCTAGGAGAGGACCCCTTTTCTCAATAAAAATGGTTGCATTGGCATGATCAAGACTAGGGGAGGGGGGTGGGGTGGAACTACACGGTATTATGGGATAGATGAACCGATGGGAAGACCCGGACAAAGAGGGAAGATGTATATATCTAGACAGTGGCGGAGCTAGGGCCCGGCATGCCCGGGTAGCTACCCGGGCTCAGCTGACTAGTTCCTTTGATATATTATAAGATGATTGATGAAGTAGTTTGAATGGGAAAACACTCCAACGATGCGTTGTAGCTATAGTTTGCCCAGGCTCAAATATTGGGTTAGCTCCGCCACTGTATCTAGACATACGAAGAGAGGAAGAACAAAGAAGGGTTGAGAGTTGGGCCCCACCCTGCTAATGAACTAAAGTTGCTACGTCGGCGTAACTCATATGGGATGACCCAAGGGGTGAAGTATGACATGTACACGTACCGAACGGCCCACACATACACCATCTTATTTTGTGCATGACTTCTCGCACCCTCGTTTCCCGCCACTTATCTATTCCGTTCTTCCTCCTAGATTCCACCACCACACACCTGCTCCTTGGTCTGTAGGCGCAGTAGTTGCGACGATGTATAGTTGGCTAGTTGCGCCACAATTAGGCCATCCACTAAGATCATGTCTAGTCTGGGTGCCACCATGACACAACCAAGCATTCCACTATGACTTGGGTGAGGGGTAGGGAGGGGATGGGGATGGGGCGATCGTTACTCGTCTAGAAGCCAGTTAGCCACACCCATCTTCATTATCGCCATCTAGGTGAATGTCGATAGTAGTCAACACAACTACATGCTTCCTCATTCCCTCTCCCTTCCTTCTTGCTCACACCTCTCACCATTGAAATCTTTCTCCTTCGATGCCTTCTTTATCCTTCAACCCCCTCCCCCCCCCCCCCCATAGACACATCAGACAATGTTCAAGCGTCTGCTCTATAATAGGACTAGGTCAAGCGAGTGTTTGATCCCTATATTTTCACATTTTACTCTAGATAGGCATACTAGACACATTAGATCTAACTGAAGCATGTATAGTTTGATTTCACAACCCAAGAATTTTTCTTTTCCACGAGTATACGTTTCGAAACATATGTTGTATTTGGAAGTTGTAAACTTAGTAATGTACCACAACAACACAAGCAAATGCAGATCATGCATGCATACAGTGGAATGAGCCATTGGCTATTGTTGTTGCCGTCAACCCAAACCCTAAACACAGCTACATACACCTGATTTATTTCTAATACTCCCTCCGATCCATAATAAGTATTGTTGGTTTAGTACAAACTTTATACTACAACAACACTTATTATGGATACTAAATCAGCAACACCCATTATGCATCAGAGGGAGTACAATTTATTGAAGTTATGCAAATGCCAAGTAAGTAGTATATGCAACTTTAGATTTACTTATTTCTCTTCACCGTTTAATGCATGGCATTGCCAACATTTTTGTGATGTTTCAGGAGCTACTACCGATGCACGCACCACACGTGCAACGTGAAGAAGCAGGTGCAGCGTCTGGCCAAGGACACGAGCATCGTGGTGACCACGTACGAGGGCGTCCACAACCACCCCTGCGAGAAGCTCATGGAGGCCCTCAGTCCCATCCTCAGGCAGCTCCAGTTCCTCTTGCAGCTCTAATAACCAGTCAATTAATTAACCGTCTGTGAAAAGCGCCTACAATAATGTACTCACTGATCTACATATACAGCCCAGCGTACTCAGTCCGGGGAAGAGAAGGAAAAAGCTTGTCCTACCTCCCAAGTCACCATACAGCAGCTGATCCACATTTGTATGTTCTACTTGTTGGTTCCGTCCTCTCGAGTCCCTTTATCGAAGAAAAAGAAAGATAGTCCTCATCTCACCAATTGAATTTATTATGTCCATCATACAAACAATCCATCCATATCTGTAGGGTGTAATCCTCTCTTGCACGAGAATTATATTAGCGCACTCTATCCATCACATATTTATAGGGCGTAATCCTCTCTTGCACGAGAATTTGCGCACTCCATCCGTTCCTTCTTTTTCTGTAGCGTGTAATCTTTCTATGTATACAAGACCACTTTTTTGCGGGGCATACAAGACCACTTCATATATTGGACATAACTTTTAAGATTAAACATACTACCAAAAGATGTGAGTTATATGACATAAAAATTATGTCAATGGATTCAGGTTCTAAGAAGATTGTTATGGTATGCTTTTAGTGAGATATAACTCATGTTTTCTTGGTCAATTTATCAGTCATAATTAGCATAAAAATATGAAGCCCTGCCTTGTATACATAGATTGAGGGATTATTTTGTTAGTTGGGTCGAATAATAAAGCCAGATCGTCCCTCAAAGGAAAGAACATGCACCAAACGTACACAAAAGGATTTTTGGAGGGGGCAAATTTGAAAGAGATCGATGAAAAGCTCCTCTTGAGGGGCAAATTGCATATATTAATACAGAACATTTCAAAATAATATCTCTCTAACAAAACATACATAATAGAAAATCAAGAATGAATCTATTTTTGATTCCATCGTTTTGAAGATATAGGTTAGGTTTTATTTTTCCTAATCTTCATGCACAATTTTATCATGATTATAATTTATAATATAATAAAATTTGGTAAAAAGATAAACATAAAAGTACTTTACAAGACAAAACAACGGTACTATTCTTACCAATCCATATACATACTTCTGTGCATATTGGTGGCCAAATTTTATAGCGTTGACCACACATGCGATATTGTAAATTATAATTTGGGAAAGGAATATCTAGATTTATATTCACTTTTTTCTTTGATAATCTTGGAAGAATATCGATTGTTATATATACTATCCATTTTGGTCATGTGCACAGTTCTTATATGCAACTTTGGAATTATTTTAATATGTCACAAAAAATTAAACTCGTGATATTATGAAAAACAAATCACATTTGCTGCAAATAAATGTGGAATTTAATTAGTAATGGTACATAGCAAATCTAATTATTTAGACGCTTCTCTTTATTTTGTAGCAAATTTTTGGATCTTGAAAATAAAATTATTTTATCTATCCCAAATTAGATGTCACAGATTTTATCTAAATTCACATATGTCTGAATATATGCCACCAAACAAATATACAACAAGTAATTCGAACCGAGTGAGTAGCATATTTGAGACACTTCTTTTTTTTGAACACTGATAATACTTTATTTATACGAAATCAAGGTTACATCCTTCAGGAGTAGGGGTAGAATAGAACTAGGTGGATCGTCGAGCCACACATGCTCGTCAGAATCCCTAGCTAACCGTGCTATTTCATGAGCTACATCATTTGCCTCACGATGAGAATGCTCGAAAATAATCTTTGGGAATTCGATCGCCGGATGATAGCAGTCTTCGAAGATTGCGGCTGTTGTTCCTGCAGATCCCCCTTCTCTCATTGCATTTACCGCCTCCAAACAATCAGAGGACAATATAACTCTATTGCATCCCAAACTCTGCGCCAGAATCAAGCCCTCCTTGATTGCATACGCTTCCGCCGAGACAACATCAAGTATCGAAACTTTCTTAGAGTTAGCCGCTGCTATGAATCCACCCTTGCTATCTCGAACGACCACCCCTGTTGTACCTCTTAGTAGGTCTTCATCAAAAGAGGAGTCCACATTACTTTCACATGATCTAGCAGGGGGCGTGTCCACCCATCTCTCTTTACCTTAGCCGATGGTGAGTTGGCGGCATAGAAATTTGTATACAGTGCCTCTATCGCTCTTGCTGAGCGAGTCGAATTCTGCGTCTTCTCCTCGTGTGTTCCTTGTCGGCGAGACCACCATAGGTACCAGCTGGTGACTGCCACCAATTCTAGGATTGAATGTGTACAAGAGGGCACTGAAATTCCTGAACGTAGCAAATATTTCAGGACCTCTTGGCCAGTACGATCAATATCACATGCTCGTTCAACAATCTTCCTCATATCAAGCTCTTCCCAGATTGTTATTGCATGCGAGCATTTAAATAGCATGGGCAGCACATCTTCTGCTCCCTGGGCACATAACGCACATTGTGCATTGATCTTCATGTGCCTATTCGCCAAGGTCGCGTTACACGACACTGTGTCCTGCATGACCCGCCAGATGAAAATTTTCACCTTGCTTGGAGCACGAAGTTTCCAAAAAAATTCCCACATAGGATGGTCCTTCATAGGTCCATCATGGCCCCTGTACACTCGATGGCCAAACTGGCCTTCCCATTCGGCATAATAGGCCGAACGCACTGAGAACGTTCCTGTCTTTGTCAAATTCCACGAGACGAAGTCCTCCATACCATTGGTTGATAAAGGGATTGCCATGATCCTTCTAACATCAACCATCCAAAATGTCTGTTTTAATAGATCCTCATCCCACGTATTCGTAGCCGGATCAATTAGCTCACTAACCCGTGATAGAATGTTGTGACCTCTCGGGGTGAAAATCTTTCTATTTGGTCCATTAGGGATCCAATCATCTTCCCATATTTTGATCAAGTTACTATTTCCAACACGCCAGATATGGCCTTTCTTCAGAATTTGCAAGCCTGCCCAGACGCTCTGCCATGTAAAAGAGCTACCTTGCTTCAATGTAGAGTTCCGTAAGTCTCCTGATGAAAAATACTTAGCCCGGAGGACTCTGGCACATAGTGAATCAGGTTCTTCAATTAACCTCCAAGCTTGTTTAGCTAGCAAAGCTAAATTGAAGCAATGTATATCTCTAAACCCCATACCTCCTTTCTTCTTTGGGACACACATTTTCCATCATGCCATCCAGTGCATATTTTTTTGGTTAGCACTATCTCCCCACCAATATTTAGACATCGCTGCTATGATTCCTTTACAAATTTTTTGTGGAATCTTAAAGACCGACATCGCATAAGATGGTATAGCTTGTGCTACTACTTTTAACATCACTTCTCTTCCTCCCGCCGACAACAACTTCTCCTTCCATCCACTAATTCTTTGGATGATCCTCTCAACCAAGAACTAGAAACAGTCACTCCTGTCCGCCCCCACAGTGGCTGGTAGACCAAGATATTTATCTGTCAAAGCTTCAGTGACAATATTCAAGATGTTGCAGATTGCTTCCCTCTCCTCCACACGAGTATTCGGACTGAAGAATATGCTTGACTTCGCCTCACTCACGAGTTGTCCCGAGGCTAAGCAATACTCATCCAAAATCCTTTTCAAACATTGGGCGTTACCTTGATCCGCTTGCATAAGTATCAAGGAATCATCCGCAAACAACAGGTTTGATACAGCTGGAGCATCCCTGCATACACGGACGCCCACCAATTCCTCGTTTAATTCCGCCTGAGCTAGCAATCATGTTAGACCTTCAGCACAGAGCAAAAACAAGTAAGGTGATAGAGGATCGCCTTGCCGTAATCCTCTTGTTGGAGTGAAGATTTCACTCTCATCCGAGTTAATCCTCACGCGATAACGAACAGAAGATACACATGTCATAATGAGCTTTACCCATGATTGATCAAACCCTATCTTCAGCATGATCTTCTCTAAAAATCCCCACTCGACGCGGTCGTAGGCCTTGTGCATGTCCAGTTTTACCGCACAAAACCCCTTCTTTCCTTGTCTCCTCTTCTTGATGGCGTGAAAGCATTCATAGGCCACCAAAACATTTTCCGCTATTAATCAACCAGGAACAAAAGCACTCTGAGTTGGTCCAATGATCTCTGGTAAAATACCTCGCAATCTGGCCACGAGCACCTTCGAAATGACTTTATAAACCACATTACAGAGGCTAATTGGTCTAAATTGAGTCACATTTTCAGGAGCTTTTACCTTGGGGATTAAGACGATCGTTGTGTCATTCCAGCCATCCGGGATTTTACATTTGTTTAACGCCTCCAAAACCTCAAACACAAGGTCATCCCCAAGTAAGTGCCAGAATCTCTTATAAAACAATGCGTGGAGGCCGTTTGGCCCTAGGGCTTTGAAATCTCCAATATTAAATAATGCCTTCTTCACTTCTTCTACCGTAGACGGTGCACCTAGTGTCTCGTTCATAGCTTGAGACACCCTAGTATGAACCGCATTTAGAACATTCACATTCTGGCCATTGTCCTCTGAGGTAAACAACTGTGAAAAATACCTCTTTACATGGTCATGTAGCTGCGTCCCTTCTTTCCACACTCCCGTGTCATCGAGCAGACGCCGGATCAGATTCCTCTTCTTTCTAGATGTCGCAACATTATGGAAAAAAGAAGTATTCCGGTCGCCATGCATGAGCCAGTTTGCCCGACCCCGTTGTAGCCAATAAATCTCTTCTTGTTCCAGGAGATTCTCTATTAGCACCTGCACTTCCTTTTGTCTACCAATCGATTCTACCGTGGAGGGACCCTGTTTCAGCGTCTCGAGTTCCCTTTGCAGCTTCGAAATCCTCTTTTTTGGTCCCTTAAGTGTGTTACGGTCCCACTCATGAAGATCATGGTGTACCGCATTGGTTCTCGTTGCCAGCGTGGGTGCGATACCCAAAAGCTTAGCCTTCTCCCAAGCGTTTTGACAATTTCCTCCACCGATTCTTCAGCCAGCCATCTAGCCTCGAATTTTCTACCTCCCCCATGACGTATTGCATGTTCATCGTAGTATTCAGTATTCACCACCACCGACCTGTGGTCTGATCGGTGATGCTGCTCATTCACCGCTGTAGACATAGTGAACGCATTCTTCCACTCAGTATTACATACTGCTCTATCAAGCCTCTTTTTTAACTCCCCTCTTCTCCAGGTGAATTTGTCACCGATAAATCCCATGTCATGAAGATCACAATCCGTCAAACAGTCTCTGAAATCTTGCATCATCCGAGGTGGTCTGGGGATACCTCCCTCCTTTTCATCTGAAAACAAGATCTCGTTGAAGTCTCCAATCATGATCCATGGTAGGGCGTGTCTGTTACTAAGGGTGCGAAGGCAAGTCCATGAGATGTGCTTGTCCTCCCATTTGGGATCTCCATAGAAGCCCGTAAAACGCCATGGACTACCACCATTTGTTTCAAACACCACATCAATATAATTAGGGGTCACATACTCGGAAATCAATTTATTATCACTGTTCCAAAATAAAACAAGGCCTCTAGCCCTTCCATCACTCTCATCGATACTCAAGAACTCAAAACCCAACTTACGGCGTAAAACCTCTGCACTATGTTTATTTAAATGAGACTCAGACAAAAAGAGAATGTCTATCCTTGACTGCTCTCGGAGGTCCAAGAGCGAGCGAACTGCCGGTGGCGAGGTTGCCGCCCGGCAGTTCCATCCACAGAGTTTCATTGGGACGGGCGGTCCTCCTCGAGGGAGGCCGCCAAATCATCAGAGAGGATTTCCTCTGAGTTGTCTTCACTGTCCTTCTTGGTTCTCTTCTTGTCGCGAGGCTTCACCGGTGACTCGGTCACGACTACGCCTTCCATTGCCATAGCCCTCTCCTTCACCGATAGGTCCTCCTCCTCTGGAGTCTCCACACCGGAGCCATTCTTCTTATCAACAGAGCCATCAGGCTGCTTACGTCCACCATTGCTATATTTGTCTGAAGCAGGAGAATCAAAAACTTTAGAGTTTTTTAGGTCATCATATTGAACGCGGCCTCGCCCACGTCCAGCTCCCATCCATCTTCCACCACGTGCATAGAAGGTTCCTGCACGTCCACGGCGGCTAGTGTCAGCAATCATCCACTCTCCAAATACGTGATCCTCAGGTTGATGGAATCCCGTACCACACTCTTCGAATTCATGGCCTAGAAACCCACAAATCTCACGGAATTTTGGTACTTTTTCATACTTCACCATGAAGACATCTCGAGCTCCTTTCCTGATCACGGAAGTAAACCTCTCCAGCGGTTTGTTCACGTCGATCTCAACTCTAACACGGACAAAATTACCACCGCCCATGCCAACACTGTCTACCTTGACGAATTTGCCAACTCGTCCAGCTAGATTTTGAAGGATCTCCTTTTTATTCACATATGCCTCAGGTATGTCATGGATCTGAATCCAGATCGGTAGCCTGTCCAGGATCAATGTGGAGGGCTTCGAGTAGCCGTCATACGCTTGGATCACAATCCCCCAGTTTCTGAACAGCCACGACCCCTCTTCAACAACCTTCTTCCAATCCCCCAAGCAGCCAAGCTGCAGGATGAAAGTGTTGCTACCAACATCACAGAATTCTATCTTCTTTGCCAATGACCACGCGTAGCGCATAGTATCCTCAAAGGCTGCCGAACTGAAGGTCTTGTCAGTCAAAACCCTAGCCACGACCAGCAGATCCGGTTCTTCATCCATCGCCACATCCTCGTCAATGACAAGGTCGTCAAAAGCATCATCACCAATCTTCAGATCACGTAGGAGAGCATCAACGTCCAGCGTCCGCCTGACTCCGATCCGCTCGGCTTCGAAAGCCCGCCTCTCGACGCCATCAGGAGTAGAGTTACGAGCAACAACGAGAGATACGATCTAGAGATCGTTCTCCGGTAGGGATTATACGAGGGTAGACCTCCGATCAGAGATCGAGGTAGGGGACTCGAGATCGGCTTGGAATTGCCGCCGAGTAGGAAACCCTGACAGGTACTGACATATTTGAGACACTTCTGTAGTCTAGTCTACCATAGAAAATGGGCCGTTCAGAGAGGTCACGCAATACAGGCCATTACACAACGGACCACGCACCTAATAACTTAACCCATGTAAAGACCACGCGGCCCGCTAAGCGCGTCTGAACAAAGAGTCTAACTCCCATTCCCCCAGAGCATCGCGTAACCATCTCGCCGCCGGCCGCCGCCACTCTCCGTCCTCGCTTGCTGGCCTGAAAATTTCGTGGCGCCGAGATAATTCGCTGCAGATAGTGTCGCCGTCCACGAAGGTATTCACTGCACTAGTAGCAATAAGACTCCGGTTTTTGTTTGTGATGCTTGTTTCTCGTGTGCCAAACCTCAGCGCTAGGGTTCTAGGCACGGGAGATTCATAGGTGGTAGTAGAAGATTCGTTAGTAGCTACCGGATTTCTGATCGAACGGAACCCTAATGAGAGGAACCGAAGGAATTTCTGATTAGGCGCGATATGTGACAGGATTCATAGCTCGTCAGAGCATACGCTTGGATTTGGATCGTAGGGGCAACTGCAGGCTAGATTTTTCTTTTGGGTTGTTAGGCTGCAGACTGCAGGTATCGGCTTTAATTTGCAAGGGAGAGTCCCAAAGGCTTGTCGATTTTGGGACAGATTTACATATATTTGGGTGAGATTATATCCGGCAAACCACAGGGCAAGTGATGTAACTGGACTAATCTATTTGATTTGGACGAGATTATGTTCGTTGCAGACTTGCAGTGTCTAGTAGTTTTACCTTGTAGTTTCAGTGAGGAGAACTGCGCTAAGTTGCATTTGGGGGCAGCCTCTGTTAATGTAACAGCTATCAAAACACACAAATCACTGGATTATGCTGTGAAATAGATTCCGTTTTGGTGGCTCATTGTCTGAGACTGTTCCTTGTAACACATTATATGGTGTCATAGGTTAGGTTACTAATTGGTGTGGTAAGATGGGTCAGTGGGATAAACTTTATGATAGTGCAAGGTTATGTGCAAACCAATTAACCCTTTTGTACTGAGATAAGGGAATTGATTTCTGAACATCATACAGCTCATGTCATCCTTTACAAAAACACAAATTATCCATTCCTTTATCAGGATAAAATTTCTACCGACAGAATAGAAGATTAAATAACCGTCACTAGTTCTTTAAGGTGTCTATGAAGTTAATTATGGAAACTATCCCTTACATGTCTCATTTGTATGCATTCCGTACCCAGGGAAGAAACATCATATGTATATGTGCAGTATGAACTCTTATCTCATTACAGTAATTGATAGTTAGTCCATTGTTTCTTGATGTTGCGAACGTAGGGAGGACATAGTGTGTGAGTCCAGAACTCGAAGATGAACAAGGGGAAGATTTTCAAGTTAGCCAAGGGATTCAGAGGAAGGGCTAAAAACTGCATAAGAATAGCCAGAGAGCGTGTGGAGAAAGCATTGCAATATTCATACAGGGACCGGCGCAACAAGAAAAGGGACATGCGGTCTCTCTGGATCGAGCGCATCAATGCTGGCACACGGCTCCATGGGGTATGTATTCGTTGAGTTGTTAGGTTTTACTAGGAATTGAGTTTCTTGTATTCTCATGTTAAGTACAGTAGAAAATTTGAAAGAAATCATCAAGCATGTCCCATGTGTCCCTATAAAATACCAAGTCATAAGTTCTTGGGTTTCTAATTTTGCTAACTTAGGCACCTGCGTTTAACATCCTGTCTTTAAACTAACCATCTAGGTGAACTACGGCAACTTCATGCATGGACTGGTGAAGGAGAATGTCCAACTGAACAGGAAGGTGCTTTCGGAGCTGTCGATGCATGAGCCATACAGCTTCAAGGCTCTTGTTGATGTTTCCCGCACTGCATTCCCTGGGAACAAGCCGCCTGTCAAGAAGGAAGGACTGGCTAGTATTCTATGAAAACATCCTTCCCCAGCAATGAACTGATGATGTCACCATTCAGGATGTAACCCTGCAATGAACTCGTGCGATGGGTGCGTATCACATCACATTTTAGTCTACGTTATTATTGTGTCTGGTAGCCTGCTGATGCTGAACAGAAGTTGCTCAGTTTACCGTCAATAATGAATCCTTTAGAGTTGGTTATTATTTGTGTCCTGCGCATAATAATAAGCTAAGGTGGCAACCAAAACACGACCCATTATTTAAGCATGACAAAAGAAGATCTGTTCACTTAGCGTAGACAGTTTTTCAAACTACTTGCTTTCATATAAAGGTCATGGAGTCCCTGTGAAGATTTTTTGAATTGGCCACATCGTCTTCTTTTGGAAGAACAGGCATCCTTAAATAGTCACCGCGTGCTGATGCATATCATGTGCTTGTGCAAAACCTACCATGACAGCAACACGTCCGCACATTGCCTGGCCGTTCCTGCTGCTAGCGTTTCATGCACAGCTCCCAGTTGGGGTTACATATTTTCACATGGCTGTCTCTGTGCTAGCCCTGTTGCTTTTAACCTGTCCCTTATCTCTCCGGATGGAGAGCTGCATACCCTGAGGATGAAGATAGCAACCCTTAACTCCAAGCACTAACATAGCTGGCACACGGTGTCACTATCCATCCTGGGTTGCCGTTGCTTCCTCCTTCATCTGGGAGGGCTCCGGGGGCAGGTTCCTCTCGAGTTCAGACTGCTGTTAGGTAGGCCGTTGGCGAGAACGAAAGCGATCTCCCCCGGAAGGCGGAAACGGCGCGGAACATCACATCGTTTTCGATCTTGCATGGCGGATCTGTTGTTTGTTCATTAGTATCATATACTACTAGATGTGTGTGCAAAGAGATTTAGGGTGTTGAGTGCTCAAATCGCACTCAGTTGGTGGCCAGTTCCCTGTTGGTAGGCGGGCACAGTACTAACTACAGTATAGTAGTACGTGTATACCAACATAAAGCATGCGTAACCAAGGCAAAGCCTGAGATAAACCGTCTCTCAGACGTGATTTTGGGTGCTTCTGGATTCGGTGATGTAACATTACATGACGTCGGATTAGATTAGCGTGGTGGGGTTTAATTAGTAGTAGTGCTGGTAGCGACAACCGAAATAAACTGCTGTCTCATTACGTCAATGTGAAGGACAATGTGTTCCAGACTCAAAAAAAAAAGGACAATGTGTTTATGTGCAGGTTCAGGCCTCCTCCTCCGTAGAGAGTAGCAGAGGATGATATAATGGGGCATCTGAACCTACAATGATCAGTAATCTATCATGGACGCCGGATTGCGCATGTTGCTGGATCATGAAGGGGTAGTAGTAGTAGTGGGATCGATCGATCCAGAAAGTGTTGGGCAACTTCTGGTGGCGATGCCACATGACTCTGTCCAAGGTCGTCTCCTCCTATGCAAAGTCAGACGCGGAACATGGTGGCGCGATATCCAGGTCAACGCGATATCCTACTTTTATCAGCCCTGATGTGCTGGATCTCCTTCTTCTTCTGATCCATTTACAAGGCCAAGGAGCAGCTCGGTATAGTAGTTTGTTCGTTCCTCTCTCTGAAACCGTCCACTGAATATCTATATCTTGTCAGCCGGAAGAGGAAGAATGGGTTAATTAATTCAGAGGAAAATATACGCTAAGAGGCCTTTCATTGACTACCAACAAAAAGTATGGAATTTGAGACGTGAACGGGCTATTGACAGAGATGCGATGGAGCTGCTAGCTCATGGTGTTCTCCACTAATATGCATAGCTTGGACTTTGTTATACAGTAGTAGTTTCCTTTTCCTAGAGTAGCTTGCTAAATAAAGTAGATCGATCAGGATTTGACTTGGCAATGCATTGACTCGGCTTGTCGGTCCCAACCGCCATGTTTCTTTCAGTGGTCTGGAGAAACGGTGGTGGTGTGGTGTAGTACGAACACCATCATCTTTATCCCAGCACGTATACAAATACCTTTGGCGCACGAGCTGGCGAATCATTCATGGAAGGTGAGTTAACTTATCGAGTTGAATGTTTCATTTCATCATCGAACGGGCGAATCATGAGGCGTTAGCAACTCATTGTCCGGCCGTGGTTCGTTGGGCACACGAAATTAAGGAGTACTAGTTTCCATGCTATTTTTGTCCTCTTCGCAGTGATTCCGTACGGGGAAAATTAAGGATCTGAAAGAAGTGCTGCTTGTATTCTGTATAAGAAGTCTCTTCGTTTTAAGCCGGCCATTTATTTGTTTCCGGCATCAGATTGAGAGCATGCATGCATGATGCATCCGTCCGACAGCGTTCGCCCCTTGACTTGCAACTTAGGGCATCTCTAACCGGTCCTCTAAAATAGGTTAGAGGAGTAAATTTACGCAGCGGCGGGATCTACCCGAACTCGTAAACGGTTAGAGGAGTAAATTTTTACTTATCGGCGGAGTAAACTTGGCCTCCGACTCCTAAATATACTCCTCCAAAACCAAATCCGAGAAAACACCCCGCCGCTCGACCCGCCTCACCCTTTCCCGCCGGAGACCCCCAACCCCCGCCGCCCCCATCCCGGTCCCTCCGCCGCTCTCCGGACCACCTTTTCCCTCGGCCGCCGCCTCTCGCCGTCGCCGGAATCGACGGGGCGAGGTCGTTTTCGCCGGCCGCCGGTCCGATTTGGAGGAAAACGAGCTCCGTCGCCGATGATTCGCCGCGACTTCGAGACGTCAGAGGCCGGGAAGGCTGTAGAAGGCAGGCACCGTCCCCCTCGACGCCTCCTCTGCCCTACCCAACCGCTACCCGACCTCCATCCGGCCAACCTCGTCGCCTCCTCCGCCCGTGAGGTGTTCGACGGAATAGCAAGGTGAGTTTTTTTAGCCGAATTTATTTGTTTTGTTTTCAAATTTGACCGGCGCCATCCTAGTGTAGATGAAGAGGTTGAGGGAGTATCTCTTGGGCGATTCATCGTCGGAGGAAGAGGAGGAGGACGACGACAACGTCGAGATGGCCATGGCCATCATATTGAATGATGAAGTTCGGCGGCCGAGGCTAGGCTCGCAGTTCGGCTACGCATACATCAGCCGGGATAGAGCCGAGGGCCATGCCAAGATCATGCCTAAACATTTATTTGATTGTGTGTGAACTATGCCGAATGTTTAGCTATGTTCCAGTTTGATTTCTAGAAAAAAAATGTTTACTCCTCTTAAGTTTAAGGGATCGGTTCAGCGCCGCCAACCTTTAGAGGAGTAAATTTACTCCTCTAAGTTTTACTCATCGGTTTACTCCTCTAATCGATTGGGGATCGGTTAGAGATGCCCTTAGCCCACGAACGACACGACACCATTTGTTAGCACGAGAGTCATTGATGAAGAAAGAGAAAACAAAAAACAAGATTTCTGGACAGATCGCTAGAGTTTGCTCGGGACGAAAAGGACCAGCATTGTTGCAGCTTTGTTCGTGATAATGGGTAGAACGAGGCTGTAGGAAACGGACAGTCGCCCTCGCGTCGTCTCTCCGGAGGCGACTCGGGAGGAGAAACCCTAACCCCTCTCCCTTCCCTCCTCCCCCTCTCTCTGCCTCACCGCCACCTAAGGTGCTCCAGGGCAAGCCCGTGCGACACCAGTGAAGGTGGCGGCGGGGATCTCGCCGCTGCTCCTCCTGTGGAGGGCTCTAGAACGCCGGGGCTGCCGCCCCGGGCGGTGAGGACGACGTCGATCTAGCGGCAGGTGGCGTGCGTGGAGCGTGTGGTCCGGTTGTCTCGGCCGCGCAGGCGGCAGGGAATCGGCGGCCGGAGGTCGCAGCGTGGGGCCGATCCGCAGGCCTTAGTTCTAGATCCGAAGTGGAAGCCCCACCTCCTTGAGTTGTTCGTCCTCCTGCCCGATATGTTTCCTTGACGCTCCATCGGTTCTAGGTCCTTGTCAGGTTGGTAGTTGGGGGTTTGGTTAGGGGGAAACCCTTGGTAAGTGGATTTGACCACGATGATAGCGGCGCCGCGAGCACCGTGCCCTTCTTCAAGGCCTCGTCGAGGTACCACTCCCATGATTAGGTGAAAGCCTTGGTCCCCTTTCGGACGGCGACGACATCGTGACATTGTTCCCCTTCTTGGAGGCGTCGTCTTGGTGGTTGCAGGGTTGGTGGTCGAGCTTTGGTTTGCCTGGGGATGGCCGAGGCGACATTGGCGTATCCAGTGGGGTGCCATGGCACACCCTACAAAAATACAAATCTTTTTTATCTACTAATGATTGTACTAACCATGGCTAAATGCATAGCTTAATAGGGTATTTTTAAGCATGCCACGCCTACCGATTTCATTCTAGATCAGCCACTGCGAGGTGACATGCCATTCTTGGTTGCAACATCGCCCATGTCGAGTGGCAGGTGTCTGGCTTGTTGATACGTTGCAAACGTATTTATAATTTTTGATGTTCCATTCTTGTTTAGCATCTACTTTGTTTTGCTTTCTCAACACTTTGAGGTATTTTTATATGTTTTTTGGGACTAACCTATTAACAAGGTGACATAGTGCCAGTTGTCTGTTTTCTTCTGTTTTTGGTTCCAGAAAAGGCAGAAAATCAATATTCTCGAAATTGGATGGGATAAAAGCCAATATGCCTATTTTTCCCGGAGCAACACGGAAACACGAAGCAGAGACGGAGTAGGGCACTAAGGTGGGCACACCATGTGGTGGCGCGGGCTAGCCCTGGCCGCGCCAGCAGGTGGTGTGGCCCCCCTGGCCGCCCACCGACCTTGCCTCTTCGCCTATAAGATGCCTCCCGATGCAAAAACCCTAAATCGTCAAGCCACCAGCCATGAAAAGTTCCGCAGCGCCGCCGCCACCAAAGGGGAGATTCGGGGGACAGAAAGTCTCTGTTCCGGCACTCTACCGGGACGGGGAAGTGCCCCCGGAGCCATCTCCATCGATCTCCACCACCATCTCCATCGCCATTGCTGATTCCCATGATGAGGAGGGAGTAGTTCTCTCTCAAGGCTAAGGATTCTACCGGTAGATATGTGTTCATCTCTCTCTCTATGCATAATCATATTGTGATCATGAGTTTTGTAATCAAGTAGATCTACTTTGCTACTCAAGTGCTTTAATAGATCTCTTCTCTCCCCATTTATGTGAAAGTGACAGCGTGCACACCATGGTGGCACTTAGGTTAGAGATTACAAATACTTGTTATGAGTTATATTTGGAGTTGGATGTCTTTATGAAATTGTGGTGTTTGTTGGAACCATCTAGTGCTCAAGGTGAAAGTGTGGGGTTATCTAGATGGGAAAGGCTTACTTTGAGGTGTGTTGTTATAGCCCTACCATGGATTAGAGTGTCCAACCGGGGAGTAGTTCAGAGTAGTATCATCAAGAGTTGATATTTATATGAGAGTGTTCACTAGTGAAAGTATGATTCCTAGGCCTTGTTTCTAAGCATTGAAACACCATTTGCAACTAGATCTGTTACATGTTTGCTTGCTTCCGTCTTTATTTCAGTTTGCCTTTAGTCTCTTCCACGCCATTAATCTATTTTCTGACACCGTTGTCTTATATCTATACCACTTGTATTTCACTATCTCTTCGCCAAACTAGTGCACATATACACCTGACAAGTGTATTGGGTGTGTTGGGGACACAAGAGACTTCTTGTATCTTGATTGCAGGGTTGCTTGAGAGGGATACCTTTGACCACTTTCTCCCTGAGTTCGATAAACCTTGGGTAATCCAATTAAGGGAAAACTTGTTGTTGTTCTACAAACCTCTGCACTTGGAGGCCCAACAACTGTCTACAAGAATAGAAGTGCGTAGACATCAAGCTATTTTCTGGCGCCGTTGCCGGGGAGGTAAGGTAAAAGGTACTCACATCCTCCGGTGTGAGTGCTCGAAGTTATTTCCTTTAAATTCTGCAATTTTGTCTTTTTGTTTCTTGTTTTCACTAGTTAGGCTTAATGGAAAACAACAACAAAATTAGAGAGCTTTATAGTATTTATCTTGAGTTAGGACATGAAGTGTTTGAAGAGAAAATTAAAAAACCTATGGAACTTTATTTGCATGCTAATAGCAATGTTGTTAGTATGAATTCTTTGGACACTATTATTGCTAATGCTATGGAAAAGTCTAAGCTTGGGGAAGCTAGTTTTTATGAAAATGATCTTTTTAGTTCTCCAGCTTTGGAAGGTAGCTATTGTATTGCTTATGGTGATACCAAACCTCCAATATATGATGATTACAATGATGAGTATGATATTTTCAGTCCACCTACTATTGAGGAGAAAATTAATTATGATTACAATATGCCTCCTATATTTGATGACTATGGTGATGAGAATAATAATGATAGTTATTTTGTTGAATTTGCTCCCACCACAATTAATAAGAATGACTATGCTTATGTGGAGAGTAATAATCATTTTATACATGTAGCTCATGATAAGAATGTTTTATATGATAGTTATATTGTTAATTTTATTCGTGATGCTACTGAAAGTTATTATGAGAGAGGGAAACATGGTTTTATGTGGCCCAACAATATTAGGTTTCCCCTCTTTATGTTGAAAGTCTTGAAGTTACACTTGTTTTGCTTTCCTATGCTTGTTGCTTTGTGCTTTCATGACTTGTTGCTTTACAAGATTCCTATGCATAGGAAGTGGGTTAGACTTAAATGTGTTTTGAATTTGCTTCTTGATGCTCTCTTTTACTTCAATTCATATTTTTTATGTGAGCACCTTCTCAAACTATCATGCCTAACTTAAAGGCGTTAAAGAAAAGTACTTATTGAAAGATAACTCAAAAGTTTTAGATGAGTCTTAGAAGTTATTGCTTCAGTAATAACCTCTCCTTATCCTTTTTATTTTGCTTTTTGTGCCAAGAGTAACCTCTAATGAGAGAGAAGTAATGCTTGGGAAAGTTGTTGTCTCGAAATAGATTTTTTGTGCTTCGCTGTAAAAATTCGTGTAAAATCTCTGTATGTCGGTTTGAGCTGTGATTTTTTTTGCTTTTGACCCAGGTTGTTATCCAACTTTTGTTAGTTTAACACTTTTAGATTTGAGCAACACAAGGTCTTCGAAAAAATCGGTTTTTACCTGCTGGTCTGTTTTGACAGATTTCTGCCATTATTTGCATTTGCTTCTTGTTGATTCCTTTTTGGTTCTTTTTGGGGAATTGAGCTTTTTGAGGGAATTTATAAGTAGCTTGTGTTTTGATGGAAGTTTCACTTGTGTTGAAAATGAACCCAAACACTTATTATCTTGAGTGCACTAATGTTGCTAATGAAGATTGTGTGAAGTTTTGTATGAAGGAAAAATTTTAGGTGTTAAGGAAAGAATGATATAATGAGATGAAGAATGGACTAAAGCCCAAGCTTGGGGATGCCACCCGTGTCACCCCAAGAAATATCCAAGAAGTACAAGCGTCAAAATTTGGGGATGCCTAAGGCATCCCCTTTTTCATCAATAAAAATCTTAGGTTTCTTTCAAACACTTTATTTTTATTGTTTCATCCACAATTGTGTTGTTCTTGGAGCGTCTTTGTTTTATTTTTAATTTTTGTTTGCTTAGTTTGCTTTGAATAAGTTGGTTGGATCCCAACACACTTCTTTTGGAGAGAGACACACCCCGTTATTCATTGTTTAGAATACTCTAGTTTTCATTCTTATTGTTTTGTGAGTGTTCTCTTTTGCTAGCACTTTGTTTAGACTTAGTTTTCTTGTGCTTTCAGCTTAGAACTTTTTAGTTCTTCTTTGTGGATTCGTGAGACAAGCTCACTGATCTTTATTTATTATTATCTTTGTGAGTTGTTTCAAATAAGTCGATTGGTGTTGGAAAAGAGTAGGAAAGTTCATGCTTATAAGTGGTAAAAAGGAGCTCGTTTTTTACTGTGGCCTATGTTTTGTCATATCATGCTTGATATTGTTTTGGCTTTATGCTTAGTAATTTTTGCTGTAGCATGACATGTTATAAACAATTGAGATTGTTTAATGTGCCTTGAAAGAATCATGCGTTATTTTAGCATATTAAAGCATAATATTGTGGTATTCTCCTTTGATGCTTTATTTGGGTTAACTTGGTGCATGCTCACACCATGTTAAGACTATACCAAGTCACCATAGCCTCTATGATCATTTAGTTTTCGACTTGTAATATCACTTTATGCTTTAATTAATGATGTTTTGTCGCTTTGCATGATTATGGCCATTATTGCTCTCTTAGTTGGTCGCTCCCAGTCTTTTGCTAGCCTCCATAACCAAGTATGAGTTTCACTCATGCATCCAACTCCAAATAAAACCAAGTAATTCCAAAGAGTCCACCATACCTACCTATTAGCATTTGCTATTCCAAGTATATTCATGTTTTTATCTACCTTCCAAATTAAACTTGTTATGAGAAAACTAGTGATTAAAGCTCTCACGAACTTGACGGCACACTTTACTTTTCTTGCCCCTAATAAACTTGAACTATTGTGTCGTCTATGTTGTATATGTTTGCACTTATATGTTGGGGATTAGCAGAACCATGCTGTCATGGGGAACGCTTTCAACATTGCACTTGTACATTGTAGCTAGTTGATATCATGCTCTTTTGTCTATGGATGTCGTCGGTGTGAAATGAAAGGGGAGCTTGTAAGTCCATGGAGTTATGTATGTGTGTTAGAGAAACGCCTAGGCCGCCAGTCTAATCCATGCTATCGTGGTGGAAACCTGCAGCGTAACCATAATGAGCTGTCTATGAAGCATTTTTCTTATAAAAAAGTCAGATATTGAGAAAAAGAGAAAAAAGATATGAGAAAAGAGGAAAGAGAGAAAAAATCACCATTTTCCTATGGTAAATAAAAAGATTATTGAGATGCTCATTGTCTGCTTGCCTTGTCATTTTGATATGGGGATTCTTCTGTATCATCGGGCAAGGGGTACCCCGTTGGCGGTTCTCTATGATACACATGTACTTACTATGACAAGAACTTACCGGTAACTAAACTTGAGTAGCATGAGGAGCGGCCCTCGTATTCAAGGGACATGAGATTTCCAACTTATACTTTGTCAAGCATATACTCCATAGTTTGTTCACTTTAACCTTAATCACTTCAAGATGCTTATGATAGGGGAAATAAGAGTTGAAAGCTAATAAGTACCATAATTTTTGGAAGCTCTTTATGAAATTTGAATCCATGCTTCCTTCTATGAAGACCTTTCTTTCATTTTTATATTGAGTCTCCACCTTCTATCTTTATGCACCTATTGAGAGAGCATAGTGGTCATTCTTAGTTCTATGTGCATTGTCCCAAGACTTGTTGATTAATGCATAACTTTGATATTGCTTGTTCTTAAACTAATTGTATCTAGTCACCCTTATAAACTTTGAAGGTGTCCTATGCATTTATGTTTGCTACTCTATGAGGGACAAGCTGAATGCCAACTGTGCTATGTTTTCTTTATGTGAAACAAACAAACGTCTTGCAAAACATTGTTATTCATGAATCTTTTGTTTGTGCCTTTTCATGTTGCAACATAGTTGCTATGTCTTATTGCTAGAACTTTATCCTTCATGCTATGTTGAAGTACTATGATCCCAGCTATCCATGTTTTACAAACACTTTGATCAAGTTTATGATGGTGCATGTCACCTCAAAAATTATTCTTTCTTTTTATCACTTACCTACTCGAGGACAAGCAGGATTTAAGCTTGGGGATGTTGATACGTTGCAAACGTATCTATAATTTTTGATGTTTCATGCTTGTTTAGCATCTACTTTGCTTTGCTTTGTCAACACTTTGAGGTATTTTTATATGTTTTCTGGGACTAACCTATTAACATGATGTCACAGTGCCAGTTGCCTGTTTTCTTCTGTTTTTTGTTCTAAAAAAAGCAGAAAATTAATATTCTCGGAATTGGACAGGACAAAAGCCAATATGCCTATTTTTCCCGGAGCAACACGGAAACACGAAGCAAAGACGGAGTAGGGCACCAGGTTTGGCACACCATATGGTGGCGCGGGCTAGCCCTGGCCGCGCCACCAGGTGGTGTGGGCCCCCTAGCCGCCCACCGACCTTGCCTCTTCGCCTATAAGATGCCTCCTGGTGCAAAAACCCTAAATCGTCAAGCCTCCAGCCATGAAAAGTTCTGCAGCGCCGCCGCCACTGAAGGGGAGATTCGGGGGACAGAAAATCTCTGTTCCGGCACCCTGTCGGGACGAGGAAGTGCCCCCGGAGCCATCTCCATCGATCTCCACCACCATCTCTCCATCGCTATTATTGATTCCCATGATGAGGAGGGAGTAGTTCTCTCTCGAGGCTAAGGGTTCTATCGGTAGCTATGTGTTCATCTCTCTCTCTATGCATAATCATATTGTGATCATGAGCTTTGTAATCAAGTAGATCTACTTTGCTACTCAAGTGCTTTAATAGATCTCTTATCTCCCCATGTGTGTGAAAGTGACAGCGTACACACCATGGTGGCACTTAGGCTAGAGTTACAAATATTTGTTATGAGTTATATTTAGAGTTGGATGTCTTTATGAAATTGTGGTGTTTGTTGGAACCATCTAGTGCTCAAGGTGACAGTGTGGGATTTTCTAGATGGGAAAGGTTTACTTTGAGGTGTGTTGTTATAGGCCTACCATGGATTAGAGTGTCCAACCGAGGAGTAGTTCAGAGTAGTATCATCAAGAGTTGATATTTATATGAGAGTGTTCACTAGTGAAAGTTGTAGGGATTCGTAGCATGGAAAACAAAAATTTTCTATCGCATACAAACAAACAAGCCAAGATCTATCTACTAGATTGCAGCAACGAGTCGATGGAATAACTCACCCTCGAAGATTCCAAAGTGTTTAACGAGAGCAGATTCTCGTGGGTGATGTAGTCGTACTCTTTCCGATCTCAAGATCGCGTAGACGATCCTTCCGGCGCCACGTTCCGGCAGCGCTCCCGTAGTCGGTCACACGTTCGGTACTCGACGAAGACCTTCCTCTCCCTTGTTCCAGCAGGCAGCGGAGGTTGTAGCACTCTCCTCGCGATTCCGGCAGCACAACGGCGTGGTACCGGAGGTAGAGGGGAGATCCCGCAGGGCTTCGCCTTAAGCCGATGCGAGTATGGTGGAGCTTATGAGAGAGGCTATTAGTGGTCTAGTAATTAGACACACCAATTAGAAGGCTCTAAACCAATTAGAAGGCTCTAAACCGAAATAGCTCTAAACCGGGGTTTAGGTCTAGGGTTTAGTTTAGAGGATAGGAACTTGTGTGTACTAGGAGGGAGCCCTGCCCCTCCTTATATAGGTGGGAGGGCCGGCGGCCAAGGGGAGGAGTCCCTCCCCAAGTCGGCCTTGGGAGGCGCGCCGGCCAAGGGGACTCCTCCCCCAAGTCGGTTTCCTCTTCTCCTCCTCTTTCCACTTTCCAAAACTTGTCGTTTGACTTTCAAACTAGCCGTTTGACTTTTCAATTTAGGATTTAAATAAACCCTTTATTTTGGACAGCAAGAACACCTAGTACATGATGCAATCATTCCAACTTACAATGACACATTCATGTACCCTTCCCCCTCCGGAGTGCCGGACATTCCGGGACCTTCTAGAATGTTCCCGATGAAAACACCGGAACCATTCCCCAACTCCGAAACGGGACTTTCCTTATATGAATCTTATTCTCCGGACCATTCCGGATCACCTCGTGATATCCCGGATCCCATCCGAGACTCCGAACAACATTCGGTCTCTTTCTCATAATACCATAACTACTCAAACAACGTCGAATCCTTAAGTGTGTCTCCCTACGGTTCGTGAATTATGCGGACATGATCGAGACACTTCTCCGAACAATAACCAATAGAGGAATCTGGAAATTCATATGGCTCCCACATATTTCTACGATTACATTGCGATCGAATGAACCACTTACATACGATACCAATTTCCCTTTGTCTCATGATATGTTACTTATCCGAGGTTATGATCGTCGGTATCTCTGCATACCTAGTTCAACCTCGTTACTGATAAGTACTCTTTTCTCGTTCCCGTGATATGTGATCCCTTGTGACCCAGTCACATGCTTGCAAGCTAATTGGATGACATTTCACCGAGAGGGCCCAGAGAATATCTATCCGTCATATGGATGGACAAATCCCACTCTTGATCCATGTGTTTCAACCAATACTTTCCGAACACTCAATACCACCTTTATAGCCACCCTGTTACGGTGTGGTGTTTGATGACATCAAAGCATCCATCCGGTAAAGGTGATATGCATGATCTCATGGTCGAAGGAATTAGGTTACTATGTATCAGAAAGCATATAGCAATTGAACTATTGAAATGACTTGATCTTTATGCTACGCTTATCTATAGGAGTATGTCCACCATATCATTCTCCTAACGATATGATCTTGTTGTTAATAACATCTCAATGTTCATGATAGGGAAACCACAATCATCTATTAACCAACAAGCTAGTGAAGTATAGAGGCTATACTAGGGACTTCAATTTAAGTTTACAATTCACACAAGTATTAATGTTTCCTTGTTAATACTATTATAGCATGAATATAAACATTTATCATAAACACAAAGATATAATAATAACTATATTTATTATTGCCTCTAGGGCATATCTCCAACAGTCTCCCACTTGCACTAGAGTCATCTAATCTAGATTACATGGTAATATACCGAACACCCATGGTAGTTTGGTGTTGGTCATGTTTTGCCCTCGGGAGAGGTTTAGTCAACGGATCCGCCACATTCAGATCTGTGTGTACTTTGCAAATCTTTATATCCCCATCCTGGATATGTTCTCGAATAGCGTGAAAACGCAGCTTGATATGCTTCAGCTTCTTGTGTGACCTTGGTTCTTGCGCATTGGCTATGGCGCCCATGTTATCACAGTAGATAGACATTGGGTCCAGCGCACTAGGAACCACACCTAGCTCTGTAATGAACTCTTTCATCCATATCGCTTCTTGTGAAGCCTCCGAAGCAGCCATGTATTCCGATTCAGTTGAAGATCTCGCCACAACGCTTTGCTTTGCACTCCTCCAGCTAACTGCTGCACCATTCAAAATAAATACGTATCCGGATTGTGATTTAGAATCATCCGGATCAGTGTTCCAACTAGCATCGGTGTAACCATTAACAACGAGCTGTTCATCACCTCCATAAGAAAGAACCATATCCTTAGTTCTTCTCAAGTACTTAAGGATGTTTTTGACCGCTGTCCAATGATCCACTCCTGGATCACTTTGATATCTGCTAGTTAGACTAACAGCATATGCGATGTCGGGTCTAGTACATAGCATGGCATACATTAGAGATCCTATGGCTGAGGCATAGGGAGTCTTACTCATCCTTTCTCTATCTTCTGCTGATGTCGGACTTTGAGTTTTACTCAAGGTCGTATTGGGCAACATGGGCAAGAACCCTTTCTTGCTTTCTTCCATTCCAAACTTCTTTAGAACTTTGTCCAAATATGTACTCTGTGACAATGATATTTGGCGTTTCGATCTATCTCTATAAATCTTTATGCCTAATATGTAAGCTGCTTCGCCAAGATCCTTCATTGAAAAACTATTATTCAAATATTCCTTGACACTACTAAGAAGGTCTACATCATTCCCAATCAACAATATGTCATCCACATACAGTATTAAGAATGCTACAGAGCTCCCACTCACTTTCTTGTAAATACAAGCTTCTCCATAAGTTTGTATAAAACCAAAACTTTTGATTACCTTATCAAAACGTTGATTCCAACTTCGGGATGCTTGCTTCAATCCATAGATGGACCGTTGAAGTTTGCATACCTTGTTAGCATCTTTAGGATCGACAAAACCTTTGGGTTGCATCATATACAACTCTTCATCAATGTCTCCATTGAGGAATGCTTTTTGACATCCATCTGCCATATCTCATAATCGTAATATGCAGCGATTGCTAACATAATCCTCACAGACTTTAGCTTCGCTACTGGTGAGAAAGTCTCATCGTAGTCAACTCCTTGAATTTGTCGAAACCCTTTTGCGACAAGTCGAGCTTTATAGACAGTAACATTACCATCAGCATCTGTTTTCTTCTTGAAAATCCATTTGTTCTCGACAGCCTTTCGGCCATCCGGTAAGTCCACCAAAGTCCATACTTGGTTTTCGTACATGGATCCAATCTCGGATTTCATGGCTTCTTGCCATTTATTGGAATCTGGGCTCATCATCGCTTCCTCATATGTCTCGGGGTCATCGGTGTTATCCACCACCATGACATTCATAACGGAATCATACCAATCTGGAGTGGTACGAGTTCTCGTTGACCTCCGAGGCTCTGTAGCAACTTCAACCGAAGTTTCATGATCATCATCATTAGCTTCCTCTCTTATTGGTGCAGGCACCACAGGAACTTCTTCCGGTGCTGCGCTACTCGCAATTTCGAGAGAAGGTTCGACAACCTCGTCGAGTTCTACTTTCCTTCCAGTCACTTCTTTCGAGAGAAATTCCTTCTCTAGAAAGGATCCATTCTTAGCAACGAAGATTTTGCCTTCGGATCTATGATAGAAGGTATACCCAATAGTTTCCTTCGGGTATCCTATGAAGACGCATTTTTCCGCTTTGGGTTCAAGCTTGTCCGGCTGTAACTTCTTTACATAGGCTTCGCATCCCCAAACTTTAAGGAACGACAATTTAGGTTTCTTCCCAAACCATAATTCATACGGTGTCGTTTCAACGGATTTAGACGGTGCCCTATTTAAAGTGAATGCGGCTGTTTCTAATGCATAATCCCAAAATGATAGCGGTAAATCTGTAAGTGACATCATAGAACGAACCATATCTAAGAGAGTTCGATTACGACGTTCGGACACACCATTACGCTGTGGTGTTCCCGGCGGTGTCAACTGCGAAAGTATTCCGCATTTCTTCAAATGCTCGCTAAACTCGTAACTTAGATATTCACCTCCACGATCAGAACGTAGAAATTTAATCTTCTTGTTACGTTGATTCTCTACCTCACTTTGAAATTCCTTAAACTTCTCGAAAGTTTCGGACTTATGTTTCATGAAATAGATATACCCATATCTACTCAAGTCATCCGTGAAGGTAAGAACATAACGATAACCACTGCGCGATGCTACACTCATTGGACCACACACATCGGTATGTATGATTTCCAATAAGTCCGTAGCTCGCTCCATCATACCAGAAAACGGAGTCTTAGTCATTTTACCCATCAGACATGCTTCGCATCTTTCAAGTGATTCAAAATCAAGTGATTCAAGAAGTCCATCGGAATGGAGTTTCTTCATACGCTTCACTCCAATGTGACCAAGACGACAGTGCCACATATAGGTCGAGTTATTGCTTGATTTCAATCGTTTAGCTTCAATGTTATTAATATGTGTATTTCTACTATCGAGATTCAATAAGAATAGACCATCTATCAAAGGTGCATGTGCATAAAACATATTACTCATATAAATCGAACAACCATTATTCTCGGATTTAAACAAGTAACCGTCTCGCAATAAACAAGATCCCGATATAATGTTCATGCTCAACGCAGGCACCAAATAACAATTATTTAAGTATAAAACTAATCCCGATGGTAGATGAAGAGGTAGCGTGCCGACCGCGATCACATCAACCTTTGATCCGTTTCCTACGCGCATCGTCACCTCGTTCTTTGCTAGCTTCCGTTTATTCTGCAGCTCCTGTTTCGAGTTACAAATATGAGCAACCGAACCAGTATCAAATACCCAGGCACTACTACGAATACTAGTGAGATACACATCAATAACATGTATATCAGATATACCTTTCTTCTTGATGTTGCCGTTCTTCAAATCCGCCAAGTACTTTGGCCAATTCCGCTTCCAGTGACCTTCTCCCTTGCAGTAAAAGCACTCAGTATCAGGCTTGGGTCCAGCCTTGGTCCTCTTCGACGGCATGGTAACTTTCTTACCACCCTTCTTGAAGTGTCCCCTCTGCTTAGACTTGCCTTTCTTGAATTTGGTGGTCTTATTGACCATCAACACTTGGTGCTCTTTCTTGATCTCCACTTCTGCAGATTTTAACATAGCAAATAGTTCTGGCAACTCTTTGTTCATGTTCTGCATGTTGTAGTTCATCACAAAGTTCTTGTAACTTGGTGGTAGTGATTGGAGGATGCGGTAAACCCCCAAAGTATTAGGAATCACTATACCCAAGCTTTGAAGTTTGTTTGCGTGCCCAGACATCTTAAGCACGTGCTCACTGACGGAGCTGCCCTCTTCCATCTTGCAGTTAAAGAACTTTTCAGAAGCTTCATAACTTTCAATTGCCGCATGAGTCTCAAAAATTAATTTGAGATCCTCGACAATATCATATGGGTCTGACTCTTCAAACCTTTTCTGAAGCTCCGATTCTAAACCATACAAGATAGCACACTGAACTATGGAGTACTGATTCTTCCGAGCGAGGTAAACATTCTTTACTTCATCGGGAGCATCAGCTGCAGGTGGGTCACCCAGCGGTGCATCCAGCACATAGGTCAAATTACCAGCTGTGAGGACAATCCTCAAATTGCGGAACCAATCCGCGAAGTTGCTTCCATTGTTTTTCAACTTTTCTTTCTCTAGGAACGCATTAAAATTGATGGTAGGGGCTGCCATTGATCTACAACATATTTGCAATAGTTTAGACTAAGTTTATGACAAATTGAGTTCTAATTAATAAATTTTAATCTAGGTGAACTCCCACTCAAAACAACATCCCTCACATTGTTTTAGTGATCACACGAACCAAATCCACTACATCAACACCGATCATCACGAGAGTTGATATAGTTTCAATGGCGAACAATCATCATGTTCATCATATCTACTATATGATTCATGCTTTACCTTTCGGCGATCCGTGTTCCTGAGGCCATGTCTGTACATGCTAGGCTCGTCAAGATCAAACCTTAGCTACCGCATAAGCAAATCTGGCTTGCTTACGTTGTATTCACCCGCGGAATCAAAGACACCCGATCATCACGTGGTGCTTCGAAGCAGCAAGCTTTGGCAACGGTGCATACTAAGGGTGAACACTTTAGAACTTGAAATTTATGTGCATGAGGGATCATCTTATAATGCTACCGTCGTCTACTAAGCAATACAAGATGCATAAAGGATTAACATCACATGCAATTCATAATATGTGATGTGATATGGCCTTTCTTCTTTGTGCTTCCGATCTCCATCTTCAAGCACGAACATGATCTCCATCATCACCAGCATTGCATCAAGGTCAATGACGCTTCACCATGGTTGTCGTCCACCGGCTTCAACTATTACAACTACTTTGAATAGACACGCAGGTCTTAACAAAAAATTAAAGACAACCATATGGCTCCTGCCGGTTGCCAACTTACAATAAGGAACATTGCATACATCAAATATAATCACAATCATGGCCATATCACATCACTGCACACCCCTGCAAAACAAAGTTAGACGCTTCTACTTTCTTTGCATATTTTATGTGGTTTGGGGCTTTCCATAAGTGTCGTTCTAACCTACGAACAAGAACCACAACATTGATACTAGCATTGTTGATTACCCGTTGTAAATTGGATCTTTACTATGCTAGGAGAAACAGGCACCCGCAAAGCCACTTATGCAATACTAGTTGCATGTCAAGCGTGGAGCAAGTCTCATGAACGATGTCATGTAAGGTTAGCCCGGGCCGCTTCATCCCAACATACCGCAAGATGCAAAGTACACAAAAAGCAATCTACAATAAAAGCATCAACGCCCACAATGACCATTGTGTTCTACTCGTGCAACAGATCTACATATAGACACGGCTCTGATACCACTGTAGGGATTCGTAGCATGGAAAACAAAAATTTTCTATCGCATACAAACAAACAAGCCAAGATCTATCTACTAGATTGCAGCAACGAGTCGATGGAATAACTCACCCTCGAAGATTCCAAAGTGTTTAACGAGAGCAGATTCTCGTGGGTGATGTAGTCGTACTCTTTCCGATCTCAAGATCGCGTAGACGATCCTTCCGGCGCCACGTTCCGGCAGCGCTCCCGTAGTCGGTCACACGTTCGGTACTCGACGAAGACCTTCCTCTCCCTTGTTCCAGCAGGCAGCGGAGGTTGTAGCACTCTCCTCGCGATTCCGGCAGCACAACGGCGTGGTACCGGAGGTAGAGGGGAGATCCCGCAGGGCTTCGCCTTAAGCCGATGCGAGTATGGTGGAGCTTATGAGAGAGGCTATTAGTGGTCTAGTAATTAGACACACCAATTAGAAGGCTCTAAACCAATTAGAAGGCTCTAAACCGAAATAGCTCTAAACCGGGGTTTAGGTCTAGGGTTTAGTTTAGAGGATAGGAACTTGTGTGTACTAGGAGGGAGCCCTGCCCCTCCTTATATAGGTGGGAGGGCCGGCGGCCAAGGGGAGGAGTCCCTCCCCAAGTCGGCCTTGGGAGGCGCGCCGGCCAAGGGGACTCCTCCCCCAAGTCGGTTTCCTCTTCTCCTCCTCTTTCCACTTTCCAAAACTTGTCGTTTGACTTTCAAACTAGCCGTTTGACTTTTCAATTTAGGATTTAAATAAACCCTTTATTTTGGACAGCAAGAACACCTAGTACATGATGCAATCATTCCAACTTACAATGACACATTCATGTACCCTTCCCCCTCCGGAGTGCCGGACATTCCGGGACCTTCTAGAATGTTCCCGATGAAAACACCGGAACCATTCCCCAACTCCGAAACGGGACTTTCCTTATATGAATCTTATTCTCCGGACCATTCCGGATCACCTCGTGATATCCCGGATCCCATCCGAGACTCCGAACAACATTCGGTCTCTTTCTCATAATACCATAACTACTCAAACAACGTCGAATCCTTAAGTGTGTCTCCCTACGGTTCGTGAATTATGCGGACATGATCGAGACACTTCTCCGAACAATAACCAATAGAGGAATCTGGAAATTCATATGGCTCCCACATATTTCTACGATTACATTGCGATCGAATGAACCACTTACATACGATACCAATTTCCCTTTGTCTCACGATATGTTACTTATCCGAGGTTATGATCGTCGGTATCTCTGCATACCTAGTTCAACCTCGTTACTGATAAGTACTCTTTTCTCGTTCCCGTGATATGTGATCCCTTGTGACCCAGTCACATGCTTGCAAGCTAATTGGATGACATTTCACCGAGAGGGCCCAGAGAATATCTATCCGTCATATGGATGGACAAATCCCACTCTTGATCCATGTGTTTCAACCAATACTTTCCGAACACTCAATACCACCTTTATAGCCACCCTGTTACGGTGTGGTGTTTGATGACATCAAAGCATCCATCCGGTAAAGGTGATATGCATGATCTCATGGTCGAAGGAATTAGGTTACTATGTATCAGAAAGCATATAGCAATTGAACTATTGAAATGACTTGATCTTTATGCTACGCTTATCTATAGGAGTATGTCCACCATATCATTCTCCTAACGATATGATCTTGTTGTTAATAACATCTCAATGTTCATGATAGGGAAACCACAATCATCTATTAACCAACAAGCTAGTGAAGTATAGAGGCTATACTAGGGACTTCAATTTAAGTTTACAATTCACACAAGTATTAATGTTTCCTTGTTAATACTATTATAGCATGAATATAAACATTTATCATAAACACAAAGATATAATAATAACTATATTTATTATTGCCTCTAGGGCATATCTCCAACAAAAGTATGATCCCTAGGCCTTGTTTCTAAGCATTAAAACACCGTTTGCAACTAGATCTATTACATGTTTGATTGCTTCCATCTTTATTTCAGTTTGCTTTTAGTCTCTTCTAGGTCATTAAGCTATTTTCTGGCACCGTTGTCTTATATCCATACCACTTGTATTTCACTATCTCTTCGCCGAACTAGTATACCTATACACCTGACAAGTGTATTGGGTGTGTTGGGGACACAAGAGACTTCTTATATCTTGATTGCAGGGTTGCTTGAGAGGGATACCTTTGACCACTTCCTCCCTGAGTTCGATAAACCTTGGGTAATCCACTTAAGGGAAAACTTGCTGCTGTTCTATAAACCTCTGCACTTGGAGGCCCAACAACTGTCTACAAGAATAGAAGTGCATAGACATCACTTGTGCTCATGGCCGCACCATGGCCTTGCTTGCAGGTGGGTAGACGCCATCGAGCCTGGGCGCGAGGGGAAGGGTCCCCTCTCCTGCAGCAGCGGCTCCTGGTTGGTGAGCATTCATTCTATGGTGGTCCTTTTCATCCATGTGGGTTATGGTTGCCCTCTTTCATCGCTTCTTCTTCGGTGCGTCTTTGTCCAGCATCTTCGATCCGATGGTGTGGTTTTGCTCCTAGTGGTGGTGGTCTCGGTGGAGCTCCGTATGCGTCCATCTACTTCCTCTTCGACTGCCTTGCTCTCGCAGTCTCGCCGCGTTCTAGGGGGAACTCCTTTGCCTCCCGATTGTACGGTGCCCTTCGATCCATGGCGAGGGACAAGGGACCCCTTTCCGGAGGTGAATACTGCGGTGATTGGGTCTTCAGGTGGCTGGCTGAAGCCCTCAATGGCGCGTGCACGCAGCTTCCCCTTGCACGGTCCTCCTGGTGTTGGTCTCGTCGTCATGTTGTAGCCTAGGTGTCTCAAAGTTGTGCTTTTTGTGTATTTTTTGTTTGCTTAGACTGCCAGTGGCTTGTAAGCTGTTTGTTAGAGCAGCTCTAACAGAGCGTGTAAAAACGCGAACTGTAAATTGTGTTTACAGGGCACGGTAAATCGAAAATAGACGACGCAGAATGGAACGGAGCCAGTTTTGTGAAAGAAAATATTTGTGGGACCCATCACTTTTTTCTTTTTTCCTACTTTATTCTTCCTCATACGAGTCCTCTGCTCGCGAGCTCGCCACCGGCCAACCGTCTGCCGCGCCCCGCGCCGTCCGCCGCCCCCTATGCCGCCTCGGCCCACCGTGGAATCGATTCGTGCTAGCCAGCTTGGAATCGATCAGAACCAAAATAGCTAGCTAGCTTCCTTGCTGCGCGTGCGTGCCGTGCGCCGCCGTGGCTGCGCGTGCGTGCCGTGCGCTGCCTCCGCCAGACCCTGCGCTCGCTCGCCGCTTGCCGCCCTGGCTGCAAGCTGAGCTCGCCGCGACCTGTCTGGTCTGGCTGTTGCGTGGCCACACCGCTGGAGCCTAGCACAAACGGCCAATTTTTACTAAGCCTTGCGAATTTTACGGCTGGAGTCACAGTGTACGGACGGCGACGGTGAACGTGAGCGGTGGAGAAAGTAAGGGCTCGGCATGTACCCGCTCATTGGAGCGCTACTTGTACATGTCTCGATATCGAATTCTCGGACCACTGTAAAAAGATATACAAGCCGGATCTTTTTATAGACTCCGCTAGCTCGACCGTTTGCTCGTGGACCGTAAACTCACTGGAACTTTACAGTTCTGGCCCGGTTTATAGGCTATGTTAGAGCTGCTCTTAGCACGGTGTATCTGACCGTTTTCGGTGCCATTAATAGGCCTTGTATTTAAAAAAAATGGGCAGAATTGCCCTGTTTCTGGAAGTTGGGCACGAAATAGACCGTGTCTGAAAATACTAGTTTACAAAATAGCCTCTTTTCATGACGCCCGGGGTGGGGTGACGTGCTAGATAGCGTGATGCACTGGGTTGCGGCGCCATGCGGGACGTCACGCCGCCCTTGGTAGACCAAGCTGCCGCGCCAACCTGCATTGCACGGCGGCCCAGCCCAAGCCGCCACGCTGTACACAGCACGGCGCCCGGGGGCGACGGACGCCGTGCAAACAGCCTATTTTACGTCATTTGTTCAAAACCTGGTTCGTTTCATGCTGGGTTTTCAGAAACATGCCATTTTTTATCAATTTATACGCGTGAGAACCGCGATGTACTGCATCCGTTTCTCCCTCTCCTGTTTCACAGTTCAGAAGTCAGAACTTGAGATCGACCACCCGCTCGGTCGGTCAGCGGCCACATGTGGTGGTCGTCAGCCGCAGTTCACAGTCAGCGAGGATCCTATAGTGCCGTCACCACCTACGTAGTAGGAGTAGTGTAGTAGTACTGGCAGACCCGGCCGGGGGCCAGGAATGTTTGGGCGATGGAGCCAATGATCTACTACTGCTGGAGGTGACAGTCGTGGGCGCCTAGCTGCCACGCCAAAGGCCTGCTGCCTGGCCGTAGCCCCATGTTCGCGCTCATGATGGCGGCCTCGACACCCCGGGGGCCGGCCGTCACCACCGAGCATACGCGATGTATTCCCACGCCGATCGCGTTCGGTGGGTGCGCGCACTCGGCTGGCGACGACGATCGAGCCTTCCGTCCCCGAACGATCCCCCGCGGTACGCCGACGACACGGAGCCGTCCGCATCGTGTCGTGTCGTGTCGTGAGATCAGGTGGATAAATCGTCGTGCTCGTGTCGTGCTGGATTCGCGCGCGCTCTCGGTCGCGTGGCCAAATGGGCAGCCTAGGCCGTGGTTGGATTTTTCTTTTGAATGAACAATATAAAAGATGCATTACCGTTAACTATCCCAGTGCAAGATTACAAAGCTCAAAACAGAGCAAGAGCCAACAGTGCTAAGCTGTATAGAGCAAATTCTAGATGACCATGATTTCCATAGAAGATACCCATGACTACAATTAGAGTCAAACAGCATTCGTTTCGTTTGTCCGTCGACAGCCTAGGCTCGAACTTGCTGCAAGTGCCGTCTCCACAGGGGTCACCGTTGTACTGCATACCAGTTGATGCCCCGCGGACAGGTGACTCTCCCGACGGTTTTTCTGGATAAGATGTCGATATTGAATAACCTTCGCCGACCTCAAACTCAAAGAGTCCCCCGCTATTAAAGGGGAGGAGTCGGTCGATATAGACAATGTGACTCCTACCTCCATCCCCACCTACCTCGCGCTCTCGCACCCCCTCCCCAAGGGCAACGGGCACGACCCTCCCCGATATGGCGTACTCCCCTACTCCTCCCCCCCCGTCATCGCCACCGGCAGGGGTTGCCGGGCGGCACCGGCAGCGGCGGTTATTCTCTCCCTGCACCATGGCAGTCGGTCGGGGCCGGCCCTTCTCACTCGTGGCGGTGCTCCTAGGGAAGCAGCGGCTCGGGGCGCTCCGGGTTGCGTTGGGTGGCGGGGCTCTGCAGCGATGGACACGACGGTTGACGGCGGCTCCTCCTAGCCTAGACCCATCAGGGCCCTTGGGCCCGATCTAGGCTCTTCGATGGGCCGGTGCGCCCACTTCTGCACTTCCTTCTAGAGGTGGTGACACCGACGCTGCTCTGGTCGGGGATGGAGGCACAACGGCCGGCTGATTGCAGTAAGGCAGCGGGGGCTTACGATCCCCTTGGGGTCCGGCCGGGCCCGCCTAGGCCTGATGCCCTCGCAATGGGTGTATCTTAGCTCTATATCCTAGGCAAATAATAATGCTTTAAGGCCTTTCACAATGTGTGTATCTTAGCTCTATATCCTAGGCAATTTGCTTATGTGGCACCATAGTTAATGATGAAAGAGAGTGGTGTTGTATCTTAGCTAAGTTACACTTCCTGCACGCAACCATATGCAGAAAAATTGGCTAGCCCAATCATATGCATGCATGAGACCCAGATCATTAAATGCATGAATTCATAAAATATACACCCTTAAGAAATACTACCTCCGTTCCAAGGCTTAAGACATATAATTTTTTGAAAAAATCAAACTATGTAAAGTTTGACCAAGTTTTTAGAAAAAATATTAATATTTACAATATGAAATATATACTCTTGTATATATCATGAAACATATTTTCACGTGGTTTCTATATAATGTCACCGTTCTTGATAGTTTTTTCAAAAAGTTTGGTCAAACTTTTCGTAGCTTGACTTTTCAAAAAAATTATATGCCTTAAGCCTTGGGACGGCGGGAGTAGTCCATTGGAGCAACTGTTTCTTAGAATATGTCAGTACCTATGATAGAGTGCTAAGAACGATCCGTTGTGAAAGGGCTAAGAAAACGAAGTTGGGTATGCATAGCTCCATCATTAATCTGCCGGTATGTCTCAAAAAATGCTTGTCCGGATTTCTTCTAGGTTTCACACGGCAACAAACATTGTCAAACTCAAAGAAATGGATTGGATCCCTCACATCCTCGATGATCATGCACACGTGTCGTCATGATATTGGTGAGAGATTTCTTATCTCAGAAACTACCTGGACCTCGAATAATTGCAAGGCGAGTTTGCAACACACCAGACGCTCTCTCGGTGTTTTTTCGGCCCACCTCTTAATATTGGGAAAAATGAGTTTGCTTTTTTTACTTTGAGTTGTTGTGATGGTATTCACAAATGTTGATCAATGAAGTATAACGATAGTCATTGATAGTGTAGTTGCAAGCCAAAGCATCTCTATTTGCAAGACTAGCAAATAAATGAGATATATGCAAGATGTTGATGTAACAGTGAGAACCAATCGGTCCAAAGAAGCAATATCAACTCCACAAGTCCTCAGAGACAACTTCAACCACGATTGTTCGATCACAATGATGCCCAGTGTATTCCCTGTGGTGTGTTGTAGGGCGGTTCTTCCACCTGCACCGCATGCAATCGATTCTCCCAAGCAAGTCTGACCAACCTATTTCGTACTCATCACCATTAGCCTCTTTGTGTACATATTAGGAGCTCAGAGGTACTCGACACCCAATACCCAGATCAATGCCTTGGCAAACAACCACACACACTTGAGCATAGAATCTTCTCCAATACGAAGATACTCGTTGGTGTAATCCCTTGGAATATCGTATCCATAGGAATGCCTTATGTGATCACCCTCATTGTGGCATATATCTTTTGATACACACTAAAACCAATGAGCCAAGCAACAATTCTCTTGGGAGTAAAAAACGGCATTTGGCCTCGCATGCTTCCACTGTGCACACAAAGACACCTCGTCTCATTCAATAACATCTACGAAGTAAACGTGGAAGGTTGGTGCAAACCTTGGCGTAATAGTATTTCATGAGCATTTTGCGGCTGATAGATCGGTTCCGAGAAATGCATATACGACCAATGGTGGATTCCCTCCGCCTTCTCTTCTTATTCTCATAATCGATGTTTTCACGGTGACCATCAAGAGAATGTCCTTAGCCTCGCCATCGATCAAAGCATCACAGTCTAAAATCATTTGAGGACAATGAGTCCTCAAAAAAAGAACTCCACTAACACACTCGAAGACGAAGTCCACGCCTTTGACATAATTGAGGAAGTTGAGGTTGAAAGAGAATAAAATTGTCGCTATTTTCCTAGGTCTATGAAGTTAAGTGTCGTGGAAAAGAGAAAAAAAGAGAGATCAAAACAAGCTTGTTCAAGCTCTACAAGTCTATGCTAGGAGGTGGCGACTTCCGGAGGACTTCTGAGCGCCCTCCTCCTGAAAATTCAGGGGTGCCTCTTTTCCCAAGAGATGCAGGAAACAACAAAAAATAGCCTCGTGAACTATCACTATACCATGGTAGATTATTAGGGGCATAAAAAAAGCCTTAAAAATACTGAAAGTGCCTTTAAAAACTTTGAAGGCAATTTAAAAAATGCCAAATTAAATGGGGTAGGGAAAAATCAATTATGGCAATTTCAAAAATGCCTTTAAAAATAGATTTTTTGTGGCACTTTCAAATTTGCCTTTAAAAATAGATTAATTGAGACACTTTCAAATTTGCCTTGGAATATAATCCGAGGCAATATTGAGCAATGCCTCTAATATTTTTTTGGCACTCCTCGAAAATGCCTCAAAAAACAATTGTAGGCATTATAATGCCTCAAAAAACAATTGTAGGCGTTATACAATAGTGCCTCTATAAACAATTTCAGGCACTTCTAAACATGAATTTAAGCTCACATTGCAGGCACCATTTTATATATATTCTAATGAACAGCTCATGATTGTACAACAAAAATAGTATTGCATTTGATCCAAATCATCATTCAAGTTACATCAGTTTCTACCATTCATTACAAATTCAATCATATTAGTTAGTACTACAAAGTAGCCAACATATCCTACATACAGAAATTGCAGAGCTTCTGTACCATCATAACTAGCTCACCATCATACATCTGCTCTCGCAACCCTTAATTTAGTTGTGAGACTTTTCAACTTCAGTAGCAAGACCATTCTGGCAAAAGGAACGGAGAAAATTAACTACAAGAATAACATATATTGAAGCATGGTCAATTTTACTTTGCTCAATTATTTAATGCTACATTCCCCTTAAAAATGCATCCAGTTGGGAGTTCTTTGGCTCTTCCATTCTTAAGGTCAATATGTCTTGGCCATAGTAGCATCTGATTAATTTTGCATCACACTAGTTGGCATAGTGCCATAAGCTTGTGTATGGTCTAAATATTGTAGAAAAAGAAATATATATATATATATATATATATTATGCATGTACCTTGATTAGATGGCTAACGAGACAAAATCGATTTGATTGCTCCTACCTTATTGAGTTTTACTGTTTCTTTTCTTAATGAGCCTGTTCCGGTCACTCCAAATCCAAGTCCTCTCTAGGATTGCATCAACTTTGTCCATCAAGTAGCAAGATGCTAGCTGAAAAAGCTTGTGCGACTAGTAGATCAAATGGATTTTCTAGCCCACATACTATGCATTTTGCACTACCGCAATACGCATTAACCGCTCCTCATCCCATTGTTTCTGTTTCTCTTTCATTACCTCTGTCTGGGATTTCTGCATGTTCTTCAGCAACTCAACCTCATTCCTCAATGCTTCACTTTACTTGGAATTCATCACCTCGAATCTCGCATTGTTGTTATTCATCCTAGACAAGTTCTCCCCAATGCCTTCTTCTCTGTTTCTTCTATGAATTTCTTCACATCAACCCAGTAGACTTGAGTGCTCTTTGTCAAGCTTATTCTTCTCATCGTATAGTTGCTTCACCAAATTCGCATTCTCAATTCTCTTGTCAATTCTTGCACTGTTGCACTCACCATACATCCCTCGTAGCTTTGCAATTGCATTTTTCGTAGCATCTAGCCATTTATTGTCCATCCAAGCCATAAACCCATAGTTTTCGACCCCCTGAAATTTATTGGCACATACCTACTACTTGGCAAACAAGTGAATGACGATACAAGGAGCTAAGCACTTACATTCTGAACTTGGCAGAGGTAGAATCTGCGACATGTGTTGGTTTCTTCGAATGCAACACGCCTGGCATGCTCAAGTTTGTGGACGCGACAGACCTCGGGAACATCTTCTTCTATGCCGCAGAAGCTAGGATCTTCGAAGGAGCCACGAGCATAGTCCATGTGTGTGATGTCCTAACACACCAAATCCAGTTCATCTGATTGTAAATCGACAATTTCCAACTCGCTACCAATCCCTAACCCTATGAAATAATTGGGGGAAATTGGAGTTACCCCTGGATACGATTGACAGAGCTGTCGCTCTCATTCTAGCTCGTCATGGCGCCCGTCCGGCCAGTGCGATGCACAAGAGGCAGTTGTCTTGCCGGGGGCGTTGTCGCTGTCGCCACCGTTGGCTGCAGTTGACCGGGGAGTGTGAAGGGTGAAAAGGTGAATCTGGTTTCGGCGGTGAGCGGGTAGGGTGTGTTTCGGTGGGAGGTGAGGAAAAGGATCCCACCCCCTTTTCTAGGACAACGGTAAATCTCCTGTCTGGGCCATCGTCGCTTTTGCATCCACAGGGCGCACGACGAGAGTGGCTCGCTAGAAACGGCCGATTCAAGCGTACTAGTTGGCCATGGCCACGGAATGCTTTACGGTTCGCCCTGGCAGTCCAACGCCTCGTGCAGGTAACAAAACATCCCGATTTTGCCTTCGGCAGACCTGCCCGGAGGTATGCAGCCTAGCAAACGCGCCCTGACTGTTTAGGATGGTGCATTGCCGCATTGGTGCGGATCGTGGGGGAATCGCATGAAATCCGCGGAGAAATGACGAGACCTAAATGCCACATCAAAACACCTTATTAATGCACACACCTTCATATCGGTAAGCTGGCTAGGTTTGCGGTAAGTCTTTTTTTCCACGGCGGCTTCGTCCGTCCTCCACAGACGCACGCATTACGTTTAAGCTAAGCGTGTTGCGTGAGCTATATCTCCCTTTCTCCCTCCCCCCCTCCCTCCTCCGCCTACCCCAAAATCGTCAAACCAGTTTGGTGGGTCGCAGCTGTGTCGGGCGGAAGCACCCGCGACCGTGTGGAACGAATGATGAGAGGCCCAGGCCCCGGCGGCGGCACCCCGGGCCGCCCGCGGTGGGGCTCGGGCGCCACCACGCCCGCGCGCTCCCTCAGCACCGGCTCCTCGCCGCGCGGCTCCGACCGCAGCTCCGACGACGGCGAGGAGCTCGTCGAGGTCACGCTCGACCTGCAGGAGGACGACACCATTGTGCTGCGAAGCGTCGAGCCCGCGGCAGCCGCGGCGGCCGCCGCCGCCGCCCTCGCGTCGGGGGCGTCCCCGTCCGCCGCGGCGCCCCGGTGGGCGGCGGAGCCCTCGCGGTCGCGGTCGCCCGCGATCATGCGCACCTCCTCGCACCGCCTGCTGCAGTTCTCGCAGGAGCTCAAGGCCGGGGCCATGTCCCGGGCCAAGCAGTTCTCGCAGGACCTCACCAAGCGCTTCACGCGCACCGGGAGCCGCGCCAACCTCGTCGCCGAACCCTCCTCATCTGCCTCCTCCTCCGCCGCCGCGGGCCCGTCCTCGGGCATCGAGTCCGCCCTCGCCGCACGCGCCGAGCGCCGCCAGCGCGCGCAGCTCGACCGCACCAAGTCCGGCGCGCAGCGCGCGATCCGCGGACTGCGCTTCATCAGCGGCAACACCAAGGCCAGCAACAACGCCTGGATCGAGGTCCAGCGCAACTTCGACAGGCTCCAGCACGACGGCCGCCTCTCCCGCGACGACTTCCCGCAATGCATAGGTTCGTTTTTGCTTAAATCAAATCTCCCTCGCTCGCTCCCCCCCCGCAAATCCTTCTCACTCCCTAGCCGCCACATTTGGTTTCTCTTAGGGATGACGGAGTCCAAGGAGTTCGCCATGGAGCTCTTCGACACGCTCAGCCGCCGCCGCCAGATGCAGGTGGACCACATCAGCAAGGACGAGCTGCGCGAGATCTGGCAGCAGATCACCGACAACAGCTTTGACTCGCGTCTCCAGATCTTCTTCGACATGTTCGTTCAATCACATACAGTCTTTTTTCACCCTGCTAAATCTATTCCAGTCTTCTACTGTACCATTTTTGTTTGCTAAATTAATGTGCCCCCATTTGCGGACGATTTAATCATCAGGGTGGATAAGGACGCGGACGGCCATATCACCGAGGCGGAGGTGAAAGAGGTACTAATTACACCATTGCTGTGCTTCATATGTTTCTTTTTCACCTTTCTCTAAGGAAAACTTGCTTGGTCGGTTGCGCTTGGTGTTTCTACATACAGTAGCATACAACTTTTTTTGGTAGAATTATTTGGACCATTTTGATGATGATTGACCTGTCAGTTTCCCGGACTCTGTATCTATGTCCTTGTTTGCTGATTGTCTACAAGTTTGTATTCCTGGATTCTCGCAAAAGAAACAATTTCTGGAAATCGGTGGCTTGGGAAATACTGCCGACTAAACTGGCCGTGAAAGCATCGTCTCTGGCCGGTCTCCACACACAACAAACTTTCCTAGATATTGAATTGTAGCTTTGTTCTAGAACATGGAGGGGGTGTTGCGTAAATTTACTATACATGGATGGCGATGGAAGTCCAGATGGACCAGAACGCAGTAGTTGGTGGGGGCATTTACGTCAGACTGATCAATTATTATAATCTCTTCAGAAGGGGGGACTTTTGGATTAGAGGTTTAATTTATTATTTTCGTTAGTGGAATTGTGTAAAGGGCCGAGCCAGGTTGTTTGTCTATCTTACTTTTGCAAGGTGTGATTGAAAGGGATGGTTTCTGATAATTAAAGGTGGCAATTGCTTTGTTCCAGATCATCATGCTAAGTGCGTCCGCTAACAAGCTGTCGAAGCTTAAGGATCAAGCAGAAGAATACGCGGCCTTGATCATGGAGGAACTTGACCCGGAAGGCCTTGGCTACATTGAGGTAATAATCTATAGATTCCTTCTGGCTTCCTATCAGGCCATCACTATCCTCTGGTTTCCTTGAAATGTTAGGCTGTCAAGATAGCGAAGTTCTGTCTATTTTTCCTCTGGAAAAGAGCTCCGTTTATATTTTCTGGGAAGGAACCATTCCTGCGAGTCAAATGCTGCCACCAATCTCCAGCAAATATCCTAGACAAGAGCCTGTATTTGTTCTACATTTGTCCTCTTCCATGTATCTGTTTAACATACCCAAAGGTGTGCTAGTGACCATCTTACATGATGGTCAGTCTGGGATACAAGTCCCCATCGCGTTTCTCTCTGTGCTTTGCTCCGTGTAATTTCTGGAGCTTTAGCACCATTCCAACCTCTACAAAACTGCAATTATCTGTAATAGAAGAATCCAGGGGCCCACAGCACATAGATCTTTAGAAATCAAACCATCTGACTTCAGCAAAGACACGTCATTAATAATAACTGTATATAAATTCATATATGTTAGTTCACTAAAGGATTTCCATTTTAAGCAATATCAACATAGTAGATGTAGCAAAAATGTTGCGGTGATTGGCATGTCTAATACTGAAACTGACAACCAAAATATCCAGCTATGACCGGCAAAACTGCGAAGAAGAAATGTCCCAGCTGCTGGAACCAATAATCTACCAGTCCCAACTATCAAAACAGAATATTAACTAAAAATCCTGATTATGCTTCCCCTGATGACTACTTATGTTCAAAGCTGGTGACCACCTGCATAGCAAAAGATCATATGTAGTTCAGACCTCAGTACAAATCTTCTCATAATTTGCTTCCTTCAAATGACATTTTCCCATTTGTGGATCTAAATGTATGTTGCTTAATCCTAGCAAGAAAGATATAGTTTATCTTTACCATCCAACCTGAAATCTTACAATATTGATTTTTTTTGTCCTATCAAGACTAGAGGCTATTGCAGGGCCTGTGCTTTCTGATTTACTCCTGAAATGATTTTGGTTCTGTCGGGATGGAGCTTTTCACAGTCAAATTGTATCCAGTATTCTACCTGATGTTGCATTTGTGACACAGCGACAGCCACATTGCCCTAATCATACAAGCTTGGTATCAAATCTCATTTTTAATAGGATTGTTGTTCTGGTATCATCAGGGGTACAATTACTGTTGATCTTTTATTAGATGTTAACTGTTATTTGTCTTATTTATTAGAGAAAGTAATTGTATCCATATCAAATACTGCAGCAGCTCCACTTCTGTGATATTCAGAAAATGCAGTGCATTACAAAAAGTCCTTTTGGCACACGAGCACCGGTGATTCTTGTGTAGCCTACAATATAACGTATTATCTAGCAAAACTCTACAGATGTGTAGATAACATGTGCACGCATCCATGTCATTTTTTAAAGAGTTTTTTGAAAATTTAAATACAATTTGAATTTTTTAAAATACCAAGATCACTAGAGCTCGGGAACCAAAACACCCCTCTCTAGTTAGCTCTATTTTCTTATGTGTGTATGCATCTTCGCTAGGCTGCCTTTGTTTTCTTGGCAGATTGTCCAAGTGTAGCACTTGTACTGGTGAATATTCAATTCGAGGCCCCTCTTTTTTGGGATGGAGTTATTGCATGCATGTTCCAAAAGATTTTAGCAGGTATAGTGCATCATACGGGAGCCATGTGTGCCACCAGATGTAATTAAAATCTCGTGGGGCCTTCTGCAGTTTGGTGGGCTATTTGACTTCGGTTCTTAGACTGATGTGCACTGTTAGCCTGCCCTGTATTTTCTGAGAAGTAAAACTAAGGATATTTTCCTTGTTGATTGAGTCATGGCTGTTCAGTCAGATTACACAATAACCTGCAGTGTTAAGTCCACAGTACTTAGTTATCCTATAATACCATGGTGGTTGTGGCATGTTAAAAAACACTGCTTTTGCTTTTCGTTGCAGCTCTGGCAGTTGGAGACGTTGCTATTGCAGAAGGATACATATGTGAACTATAGCCAGGCCTTGAGCTACACAAGCCAGGCACTGAGCCAGAACCTTGCTGGCCTTAGGAAAAGGAGCCCTATCCGGAAAATGAGCAGCAAATTAAGCTACTATCTGGAAGACAATTGGAAACGCCTCTGGGTACTTGCACTGTGGATTGGGATAATGGCTGGATTGTTCATTTGGAAATTTATCCAGTACCGCAACCGTTACGTCTTCAATGTGATGGGCTATTGTGTAACGATTGCAAAGGGGGCTGCTGAGACTCTTAAGCTGAACATGGCACTCATCCTCCTACCTGTATGCCGTAACACCATCACTTGGCTGCGGAATACAAGAGCTGCACGGGCATTACCGTTCGATGACAACATCAACTTCCATAAGGTTAGTCATTGGACTTCTCATTGGCTGTATCATTGCTTGTAGATTCTCTGTGGATTTACGCCATGCCCTACTGGCCTACAAATTCCCTGCAGAATTCCTGTTTGTCTTTATCATATGTTGTCATATGTTGTTGAATCATTGTTTGTAGATTCCTGTGGATTTACGCCATGCCCTACTGTCCTACAAATTTCCTGCAGAATTCCTGTTTGCCTATCATATGTTGTTGAATCCTGCGGAATTAACCCATGTCCTACTCCTATAAATTTCCTTCAGAATTCCTGTGTTTCAAACAGGCTCAGGATAAATATGTGTATTTTGTGTTGGAAGAGATATCTCTGCACAGTTCCCTTTTCTCTGCCTAGTTTCTGTAGTGTAGGGTGGTTGACCTCACATGGTTGATGGTGTGTACACCTGGGACTGACTTGGCACAGTGTGTCCAACACTACAAAGGCGACATAGGTACATCATAATAGAGCTTAGGTAGTAGATTCCTCCTGCATACTTTCTGTCTGAAAGCTTTCTCTAATGTCACTAGTACACAATAATTGTTTGGCCTGTATCAGTGCAGGCCTTCCTCCACTAGCAGGTTTTTTAGAAAAACAATCTATTCTGGTGTGGATGGCAAGAAGGCCTATATTTCTTTGTTTCAATAGGACTCCTTACGAGCGTTCTTTCTATCTACTATCACCTAAAAATAATCAAGTTTATAAACTGGATCACCTCTTTTCTTCTTAATGAATAGCCAGAGCTCCTGGTGGTTGCTCTTAATTTTTTTTTATTAATGACTGGACGAAACCAAGAAATTACCCCTTATGTGCGAAATTATAGAAGATCCCCTTCAAGATTTGGGTTATTAATCTGAAATAACAAACATGACTAGTTGTTTTTAATTTAATCAGGTCAAAATCTTTTTTATTGGCATCTGTCATATTAGATTTTTTGATTTAAAAAACCTATGGATGGAATAGTCAGATTCTTCCATCAGCAGTTTTGGCTTGCACAAGCTAGTCATGGAAGCTCAGACCGCGAAAGCATATTTCTATATGAGTGTTAAAGAAACAACCTCGGGTTACGTGTATATAAGATCTGCACTCAACTAAATTAAGGCACAAGAGAAGCTGAAATCTGTTGGCACCATGCAGAAGTCAGATGGGCCATGATGACAGCCATCAGCTGATAGTAATAGTTGGGCAATTTCAATGTAAAGCCAGCTCATGCGGGGTCCAGCACATTTGAATGCTCAAATGGAATAGTTTTTAAAAACAGAAGGAATCCAGACGTATAATGTGATCATTTGTGGTTCCTAATGTGTCATCATAAATTCCTATGCTAGGCTAATATGGACACATAATGATGTATTGGTATTCAGCCACACCAGGATTATGGCTAACAGTGAACATTTTTCTTGTGTTGTAATGGCAGACTATTGCAGTGGCAATTGTGGTTGGTGTTATCCTTCATGTAGGAAACCATCTTGCATGTGATTTTCCACGGCTTATAGCTTCGTCAGATCAGAAGTATGATCCGCTGAGACAGTACTTCGGGGATACTAAGCCAACATATTTGATGTTACTCAAAGGAGTGGAGGGCGTAACTGGAGTTATTATGTTTGTCTGCATGCTCATCGCTTTTACTCTAGCAACCAGGTGGTTCCGCCGTAGCCTAGTGAAGCTTCCAAAGCCATTTGACAAGCTAACTGGCTTCAATGCCTTTTGGTACTCTCATCATTTGTTCATCATTGTATACATATCACTTGTTATACATGGAGAGCGTGTATACCTTATTCTGGATTGGTACAAAAGAACGGTTAGTTTCTATCTTTTCTTCTCCTTCACCCCCTTTACCAGAATAATTTTGTAAGCATCTAATCTCTTTTGCAGACATGGATGTATCTTGCAGTTCCTGTTGGTTTGTATGTAGGGGAGAGAACTTTGAGGTTCTTCAGATCTGGCAGTTACTCTGTCCGGCTGCTGAAGGTCAGCCCACATAATAATATTGAAATTCGAGTTACATTTCCGTGGTTAGTGCGCTGACACACTTACTTTTCAGGTGGCCATATATCCTGGTAATGTTTTGACATTGCAAATGTCAAAGCCTCCAACATTCCGTTACAAGAGTGGACAGTATATGTTTGTTCAATGTCCAGCTGTTTCACCATTTGAATGGTACATGCCTCTAGTAAAAAATTACAGTTGAAAAAAATCTACTTTACATCATCTAATATGTTTAGTGTACAATTTGTTTGTAGAATAGGTACCCATTATACTGCATTCAATGTTAAATACCTCTTTACCCTTTTCAGGCATCCCTTCTCGATAACATCGGCTCCCGGGGATGATTATCTGAGTATCCATGTTCGACAGCTTGGTGACTGGACACGTGAGCTTAAGCGTGTATTCTCAGCAGCTTGTGAGCCACCTATGAGTGGCAAAAGTGGCCTCCTTAGAGCAGACGAGACAACCAAAAAGGCGTATGTTTATCGTTCCTATTCAGCAGCACTAATATGTTTGCGCAATTGGGGACTTGACAATTTCTTTTTTCAAATCGCAGTTTACCGAAACTTTTGATTGATGGACCGTACGGTTCTCCTGCGCAAGACTATAGCAAGTATGATGTTTTACTACTTGTTGGATTAGGAATTGGTGCAACTCCTTTCATCAGCATATTGAAAGATCTGATCAACAATATTATCAAAATAGAGGAAGAGGAAGTAAGTGAATCTTCTTTATTATACTAACTACGATAAGGGTGTACCCAGTGCTGAAAGCTCCCACACATTGTGGGGTCTGTGGAAGGGGATTTCTAGGCAGCCTTTCCCCTTGCTTTTTTATGCAAAGAGGCTGATTTGAACCCAGTACCTCCAGGACACAAGTGGAGATACTAACTAATAAGGACTAGTATAATTGATTCTTAAAGTTCTCTATTGCAAATATATTTGTAATAAAACTATTGACAGACTAGACTGCAACCTTTATCATATTTGCAAACTGGCTTCTTCCTTATACCCTGAAAACAATAAGAACTAGTACTCCCTCTGTCCAAAAATAAGTGACTTAGATTTGTCTAAATTCGCATGCATCTAGACGCGTTTTAGCGTATAGATACATTCAAATCTAGACAAATCGAAGTCACCTATTTCTGGACTGAGGGAGTACAATAAGATTTGATTATTTAGTTTTGTTATGGGTTATTTATCCATCTATTATGATATATTTTACTAGTACCATGATAAACTAGACCAACTAATTAAATTCATCAACCTATGTCTGCAGGAAGCTTCAACTGATCTTTACCCACCCATCGGACGCAATAATGCCCATGTTGATCTTGACACCCTTATGAGGATTACATCTAAACCAAAGAGGGCTTTAAAGACAACAAATGCTTACTTTTATTGGGTGACACGCGAACAAGGCTCTTTTGATTGGTTTAAAGGAGTCATGAATGAGATTGCTGAACTAGATCAAAGGGTATCTATCAGCTAAACTTTTTCAAGTGACATTATGTTTGTTCGCTATTTAGTTCTTACAGCTGTCTTTCTTCATTACTAGAATATCATTGAGATGCACAACTATCTCACAAGCGTTTATGAGGAAGGGGATGCTCGGTCAGCGCTCATCACAATGCTGCAAGCACTCAACCATGCCAAGAACGGAGTTGACATAGTCTCTGGAACTAAAGTAAGTTATGAGTTATAATAACACACCAATCAGCCCTCTTCCCAGTCTTGATATTTGCAGTGTTAGTGTTCTAATTTCGCGGTGTTGTTAGGGTGTATATGGTTTAAACGTGTTCTCACTTTTGTGAAGATAATTTCACGCGATCACAATTTACTGATATACTGATTTTGTAGGTGCGGACACATTTTGCAAGACCAAATTTTAAGAGGGTGCTATCTAAAGTAGCCTCCAAACATCCTTATGCTAAGATAGGTAAGTTACTGTTCATACTCCCGATACTATTAAAGCTTGTCTTCTCATGCTTTTAGCTGTGACATTATATCCGTCATGGAGTAGATGGTATTTCTCAGTTCATAAAACTGGGACCAGCATGTATATAAATGTAACTAAAAACGTACACAAGCCTCTCAACTTTCAGCATCCGATACAGCAATTAATAGCGTGGTTCTGGCTGGCTAAGTAATTTGGGTTAATCTGGTAACCGTAACTCTGCTGCCGCATACAGGTGTATTCTATTGTGGAGCTCCGGTTCTGGCGCAGGAACTAAGCAAACTTTGCCACGAGTACAACGCCAAAGGCGCAACAAAATTTGAATTCCACAAGGAGCATTTCTGAGATTGAGGTAAATTGTGCACAATAGGAAAAATAACACAGGACAGTGGTGTATGTATGTGTGTTTGTTTGTTGCGCGCTGGATTCGGGGCAGCTAAGGGAGAGAAGAAGCATCTAGCGCTTTTCACGGTGCGCGTGCAGCCAGTTACCAGTGGACACTCGTTGCTTGGGGATACTCACATACAGTAAGAGCACCGACCGAGAAAGATAACTTGGGGATATCAGCTGGTAGTACGTACATACACAGGACATCAGTCATTGGTTCCGAAGTTCATATCTCGGTTTTGCATTGGCTGAGGGCATGATCCCCACCACACGATCTTGTATATGTGGAGTCTGCACGATGATGTGGATCCTTCTGAGTATTATGGTCTATGGTTTCGAGTTTCGGCTGATGTAGGACACAGGAAAAAGGCCACCATGTGCACAAGGCTAGGTAACTGTATATTTGCACACAGCTGGGTTGTCATCAGGCCACATCAAGTTTGTTCTAACTTTGTAATTATACACAGATATGGGAAACAGACAGGGAGTACAGTTTGAAAATGTAATTAGCGTTTGTAGGTTTGTTAGTGTTTTGGGGTCTAATTTGGGGGAACTGAAGCCTGTAATCGTTGTGTTCGTGTGCCACGAGAGAATAACAAAAGCATTCTTTTAATCTTTTTTCTAGGTGATGTTGTTGGAATTAATCTTGACATTAGTTGTTAGGGCCTGTTGACCGGTGGAGGCCACTTGAGTTTAGTCCCACCTCGTCTATGGAAGGATGCTACACCCACCTTATAAGGGAGAGATTCTTTTTTCCCTTTAGTTCAGGCTTTTATGATTTTGGGATGGAGTGAACTCTCTTCTTATTGTATTGAGCTATGTGCGCATAAACGTCCAGAATATAGTGGATGCTAATATCCGGTATCGGAGCCATCATCGTCATGCCTTCCTGAGGGGCTTCTCAGGGGATGGGATGTTAGGGGCTTGTTGGTCGGTAGAGATTGCTTGAGTTTAGTTCTACGTCGAGTTTAGTCCTACGTCGTCTACGGAGGTCACATCCATCTGATAAGGAAGAGATTATTTCCTCCCTTCAGAGTAGTCTTTTGAGATGGAGTGGTCTCCCTTTTTATTGTTGGTCTATGTGCGCATAAACGTTCAGAACATAGGCGTTAAGTGGACGCTAACATCTGATATTAGAGATAGTGTGCGCATCGCTATTAGGTGTGTGGCGATCTGCATCGCTCTTGTTCAGGAGGATGGGATGTCAGCAAACGGGTGACACAGTTGGGAATGGTCCAGTGAACACTAGTTTAGTCCCACCTCGTCTATGGAAGGAAGCCACACCCAGCTTATAAGGAAGAGATTCCTTTCTTCTTTCGGTCCGGACTTTTGGTATGGATTGGACTTTTTTTTTATTGTTGAATTGTGTGCGCATAAACGTCAGAACGTAGGCCGAGTGGGCCAAGCGGATATTTAGCCGTGCATGACCAAGTAGCATTGTTAATTTTTCTTTTTGAGAAAAGTAGCATCGTTAATTAGTCATGTGCAAAGTAGCATCGTTAATTAGTCATGTGCATGTGGAGTGTTTTGGCTCAGTGAATCGGTCACGCATGTAGTTATCCGGGCATCCAGCAGTGCATGAGTGGATGCGGATTAGCTTGGTAGAGGCCTTGAGAAGAGATAAGTTAGTGGATTAGTGCACGAGTTAGTGACTAGTTAGTGCGTGAGTGGATGAGAGAAAGGTAAGCCGAAGGTGTGCGACGTTCAGAGAATCATCATCAGCTATCGGAAACCCCTATTGGACTTTGCCCCTGTGGCGTCTTGACGCGTTGTCGTCCTTCCTTGACCTCCTCCCCAGATCTTGCCGCCGGCCTCTCTCCCCCCTGTCACCGGCGGCCATGGTGGTCGGCGATGAGTGGGAGGGAGGTCTGGATTCTAGTAGTTGTAGTCGTTTTTCTTTTTAACTTCTCCACGGCAAATAACTGGACGTTTGGATCCAGATCCGTTCTTGTCTCTTCTACTCTACCTCAATATCTTGTCCATGGGTTGGAGCATGGCAGGTGATGGTTCTTATGCCGGTGCCCCTTGGCCGAATCCATGGCGACCTGTTGCTCCGGTGGCGGTCGCTCCCACATCGTTATCCCCTTCTTTCTTCTTCAATAATTTCATGGTGCAGTTTGAAGTTTCCCCCCTTCACGAACTTGATCTGGGGGATTTGTGGTTGGATTTCTCGATCTGCTGCTACCAAAAAGTGGTCACATCCAAGATGCAGCAGGTCCGGATCAGGGCAATTCTCCCAGGCGTCACCTTGGTCGGCAGTTGCGGGCTTTCCATCCCGTATCTGTTGATGAGGTGGTCTACATGGTCGACGAGCAACATTCTGGATGTGAGCAAGGTGTTGCAGGAGACGATCCTGCACACGAGGAACATGGCTTTCCTTGTTTCTTGTTTTTCTGCTCAGTCTGCTGCAACTAAGATTGAAGTTCGCTGACATGGGGATGATGATTTCGTCCTGCAGATAATAGTCTTGTTGGAAGCCATTAGATGGTGTCAAGATTGTTCACTGATTGATCAGATTTCAGCAGTCACCACCAGTCTATTGATGATTTCCTACAAATGGTATGCAAAGCTCAATTTTCTTCATGTCTTCATCTTGGAAATCATGGACGTTAGCTTCCAGCATGTTGATTTTGCTGCTCGTTGGTGCGAATGCCTGAACTGGAATAATCTGCCTAGTGTGAACTTGTGGTGTCAAGTTAATTTCACTGTTACAGATCTGCTAGACTATTATGTTCGCACACAATACATGAATTTCATAAGCAGCAAGAATCTTGGCTTTGGGATTTTGTGGCTTCGGATTGATATTAAAGCAGATCCCATAATTCTGGAGTTGATGGCCAGTACTACTACAATTCATGAGCAACATTTTCTGTGTTGTTTAAGTTGCACTTGCTTGTCACTGTCAAAAGATCGCCATGTTGAAGATGCAGTCTCTATGCTGTTCGGGCTGTTTCACCGGAGGTGGACGACAACTCCTCCGTTGTTGATCCCCAGATTCAATGGCAGGGACATTGTAAGTTTGAGCTCGGTGAAGGCTATTCGACATCTACAGCTCATCTCTACACCTCGTGTGCATATTCCAGATAGACCGTTGGGAGAGCCACCCACGGGGCATCAACTGGACCGCACCTCTATCGAGGCCATTGGGGATTGCAGATGCGGCAATTTCGAGTCTGTGTTGTCGGCGGATGAACGAACGCCGTATGGTTCCATTTGTGATCTCCAGCATCTTCTTCGTGAGTTTAGATCGCCTTCTTCATGTGTTGTGCACTTAGGCACTTATTTCTCTTGCTCTACCGTTGAGAGCCTTGTAATGTTGTACCATGATCTTTAATGCTAATATTTCTAGCTTTGTTCAAAAAAAAAAAAAAAGGTAAGCCGAAGAGATGTAGCCCATGTGGTAAACCAAGAGAGAAGATCTCTTGGCAGAGCCATGATTATTTCTCCTTGGTGATGTAAGTTGTAACTCTTATTTTAGCAGAGGCCCTTGCATGCTCTTGTTATTAATTTGAACTTGTTCTGTTTGTATATGTTTGATGTCTGGAATCCTGTCGCAGAGGATGGGCTCGGCGTGCATCACATGGTGCTTACTGCCTAGTACTAATATGGTAGGCTGTTCCTGCCGAAACCGCCGCCATCGTCGTCTAGCCGCCTGGCCAAGCATGTCCAGTTCATGCGACCAGAACTCTAAAAATCCTTCAGGAACTCATCAAACGCAGCCTGAGACGCCCCGCCGTCGCTCAGCGCCTGCGACGCCTTCTCCTTGGCAGCCACCGCCCGCTCCCGGACCGCCCGCCCGCCGTCGGACTCCATCACCCACCTCACCTTCGCCTCCACCTCGGCCGCCGCCACCAGCTCCGCGTCGTACCCGGCCATCTCGACTCCCGCGCCCATCTCCTCCACGACGAACACCTTGTTCTGCCGCTGCTCCGCGTACAGCGGCCAGCACAGCATCGGCAGCCCGGACACGATCGCCTCCAGCGTCGAGTTCCACCCGCAGTGCGTCACGAAGGCGCCCGTGGCCCCGTGCCGCAGCACGTCCGCCTGCGGCGCCCACGACTTGACCACGAGCCCCCTGCCGCCGGTCCTCTCCAGGAACCCCTCCGGCAGCAGCGCGGCCAGGTCCGGCTCGGCGCGCGCGCCGGCGAGCATGTCCGGGACGCCGCTGTCGCCGCGCGGGGTCTGCAGCACCCACAGGAACCTCTGCCCGGACCTCTCCAGCCCGACGGCGATCTCCGACAGCTGCCGCTTCGGGAAGGTGCCCATGCTCCCGAAGCAGAGGAACACCACGCTCTTCTCCGGCTGCGCGTCCAGCCACGCCAGGCACTCGTGCTGCTGTTGCTTCTCCTCACCTCCGCCGCTTTCGCCGGACGAGACCATCGGCCCGACGCAGTACACGGGCGGCGTGGCGCCGCCGGGCACGCACGAGCCGTCCCTCAGCGCTTGCAGCGCCCTCGTCTCCAGCGACTCGAACGTGTTGACGATGATGCCCCTGGACGCCTCCGGGATCCGCTCGAACGCGTGCAGGAAGCTCCTGTACACCTCGTTGTGCCGGTCCAGCGCGAGCCTGGGGAGCTCCGTGGGCCTGAAGGGGCGGTTCCCCGGGAAGGAGAGCGGCGCGTCGCCGACCTCCCCGAAGCTGGTGTCCCCGATCTGGGCCTGCATGTGCGGGAGGTGCAGGTTCACGGCCAGGCTGCTGGCGCTGCCGGTGTACAAGACGTACGCCGGCAGGCCCAGCTCCAAGGCCACGTCCACGGCGTCCACGCAGAAGCAGAATATGTCGAGGACCAGGGCGCGCACGGAGGGGAGCACCGACCGGAGGTAGTCGCGGAACGGCGCGTTCATGCGGCGCAGGGGCACGAACAGGTTGTTGGGCGCCTCGGCGGCGTCGACGTCCGGCGGCGCCGGCAGCACGTGGAAGTGGACGGACGGGTTGGCCGCCGCGGCGCGCGCGACGGCGGCCGAGGTGTCCGTCTCCTTGCCGGCCGGGGGGCCGTTGACGACGACGGTGACGGCGAAGCCGCGGCGCAGGAAGAGCTTGGCCAGCTCCACCATGGGCACCAGGTGGCCCACGCCCAGCCCCGGGTTCAGAACCACGGTGTCGCCCATGGCCGCCGGACGCTCCGTTGCACGGTCGGCGTGCACGCTGCTGCGTATGTCTTCGGGAGCCATGGAAACCAATCTACCGTATCTCGTAATATATCGGCCACAAGATATACGAGATAGTAACAGCATTTATTTATTAGGTTTAAAAAGATTGCAGATCGCGTGGTCTGGATCGAGATATGGAGGTTCGTTGTCTGTATTATCCTCCTACGAAAGTACCAGATCAGCCTTGTAAAACAGTAGCAGATCGGGTATGAATACAAGGGACACGTACGTACGGCTACACCTGGAGGGGAGTTGCACGAATATACGATACGGCCGCTCCCTCTGTCCTGACTCGACACGCCAGCTCAAACTTAGTATTTTGCCTTAAAATTTGATGCTTCAGTTTTTTTTAAAACTTTCAAATTGTGGAAACAACACTGGTAAAATAATTGTTCCTGGATTATCTGGGATTTTTCAAGAGCAAAACACAAGTACAATTTTATTTTTTCATTTTTTTTCTAAAATTCGGATTTCTGATATGATTTTGGATATTTTATCATAATATTTTTTTTAACCCTCTTAGTTTTGTCTACATAATTTAATAAATTAGGAGTTTATAGTTTGTACGAAAGGAACATAGCTTTCCTCAAAAAAGGAAAAAAATCCTTTATTTTCCAAATTCTAATCGATGGTAAAACTGTACCAAAAATTGTGTCGCTTAAAAGGATTTGGTTCAAAATATTTGAGAAAATTGCAGAAAGTAGTACAATTGAGACAAGGCCTTCAAAAAAACTACCAGTTTTTGGGTCTTTTGCAAAAAATAATAATATCATATTTATGCCTGATTGCTGCTGCAGAAAAAACTACCAAATCGGTCTAGCACGCTATTTTAACTCGTTTGATCATGTTTATGACAGGGCTAGCCCACCTGGGTGCTGACGTGGGGGCTGATGTCGCACGTGGGCTCGTTCCAGGGGCGAAGCTCCCAGTAGGGCAAGGTAGGGCAGCCGTCCTACCTTGATTTTTAGCAAGAACTTTTAGATACGTATTTTTTTCTGAACATTTTGACTGGTCATACACTAAAAACAAGCTTTATATGAGAAAGTTATGCTTGTTTTAGTGAACACTGCACAAAACTAATTCTGGAGTAAAATAAGGTCTAGATATAGTCTAGTTTTAAACCAACTATTTCTATTTGCAGCATATAATTCTCAATCTAATAAAACAAGACTCTAAACAATATCCTAGATGAGGTATCTAAGGAGAACCTGAGAGTAATTTGGCCACCTTATGGCATGTGGCTAGAACCAACTCTAATTATGTGATGATTGATGTTTCTATTTTGGCTTGTATATACAATTCATCTAAAATTCTAATTGACATTATGGCTCAATTGGAGAGATGATGTTTTAGATCCCTCCTAAAAGATGTGAATTCGCAAAAAATGAAGTCATAATCCTAAGTATGAATGAAATGGTAATAAAATGAGTGAAGAGTCATTAAAAGCGAGAAGACACTAGGTTACTATTGATTATTTTAGAGTATGTACACTTCATATCATCTATAGAATCTATTACAACTAAATTTTTATAGTTGCTTTGATGAGTTGTCGTTAGAGTTGTTTCAGAACTTCTTGTTTGACTCAAGTGACTCGTTTTATAGTTTTAATGTGAATACGATTTCTCAGCTTACAGAGATTTATATTATTATGAGCATGAGCCTATATAAGATAACCTTTAGATATTTGTTATTCATATACAAGAATTAAATACTTCGGAGATTATGTTAGTATTTGAATAATACATCATGCTTCATATTGTTTATCGCCTTGTTGAGTCGGTATTGCTTTTACTCGTAGCAACAACAACAATTGAAAGGGCTTTGTCAATGACAAAGATCATCAAGACCGAGTTGGTATTTACTTTCATTAGTGTTCACCCTACCTTAGAACTTTTCTGTCCTCCGCCACTGAACCTTGGCAAGCATTTGCAAAATAGAATTGAGAAACATCTACAAGACTTGCTAATTAATTTTGTTTTTCGTTTACCAGATCTTTCCAGTTTACTTTGTATCTTTGGCTTGTTTTCAATGATGAAGATAGGTTGGGTTGAAGATTCTCCTACATCTATGCATACAAATGAGATAAAGATAAAGTTAAACACATTCATGTGTAAAATGAACCAATAGTGACAGAAGTTGTGGGCAGTACATCCTTAGCTACTAAAACTCCTGAAACCACATGTGACAATAGTCACTTGGTCTAACCATTATACCACGAAACCACGGGTTACAACGATTATTAAGTAAAACAGACCAAAGCCTTAAGATTAGTGATGTTACGGTTGATCCCAAGCAAATCACTAAGCGAATACCGTACTCCCCTTTTTGTCACTAGGGTTTCGCGCGCCAGACGTCGTTCTTCACTCATCTCACCTCACACCTTGATCAATCCGCAGGGTCTTGGGTACCTAGAAGTCTGTTAGAGTTCAGTTCAAGGACAATGAACACATATAGAGGAAGACAGGGAGGTTTGAGATCACATATTTGCATTTGCTAGATATAATTGAGACCAAGAGCTATGAAATTATAGGATCTATGTATTGTCTGAATAAAGATGCAAATGGAGTGGCTAGATATGAGTTACTAGATGGAATTAGCAAGGTGCTGAAATGGTGGGAAAATGTGAGCATAAGCAGGTCATGCCGGTCCTTGTTATAAACAAAAACAAGAAACCATCTCCTAGATTGATCACTGCTTGTGATGATCAAAGTGCACATCCCGTGGGTTAGATTACATCTCTATGAACAAAACTACTTCGCTCGCCCACCGCGGGCGATGGGCCGAACCCACGCTTCCTCCCCACTCATCCCCCTCCTTCCCTCCTCCCGCGTCGCTGCCGCCATTCAGGGCCGCCGAGCAAACCTCGCGCAGTGCCGATGGTAGGGCATGTCTTGACCCGCTAGCTTGGAGGAAGGCACGGGGTCTCCCGATGGTGGAGGTACGGAGGTGGAGCGATTCCTTGGCCCGGCGGCGGTGGTCGTCTGTAGCGTTGGCGGACTGGCGATGAAGTTGCAAGGTGGTCGTGCGTAGCGGTGAGGGGCAGCGGTGAGTGCTGGCGGTCTCAGCAGCGGCCGAGCTGTGTGGGCCCAAACTGGGCCTACCGGGTTGTGGCTATCCCTTCCCCAGGGGGTTGTTGGGCCTACTCCTTGGCCGTCTATGGTCAAGGTGAAGGGAATATGCCCAAGAGACAATAATAAAGTGGTTATTATTTATATGATAAATGTTTATTTTTATGCTATAATTATGTTAATTGGAAATGTTTATACATATGTTTTTAATAAACAAATAAAAAGTTTCTAGTTATGCCTCTCATATAAACTACTTCGTTGATTAACAAGATAATCAAGGTTTCCTGATCATGGACATTAGATATTGTTAATAACGAGGTCACGACGTTGATGGCATGATGTGATGAACATTCACCCAGAGTATAGTAATACGATTATATTCATTATGTTTACGTTACTCCCTCCGTTTCGTTTTACTAGTCTTGCATGTATATCTAGGTTATCAATTTGACATATATAATTTCAATTATATAATATAAAAATTATATCATTAAAAAAATATAAAGTTTAAAGTTTTCGGTGATTTTTTTTTTATGATATATACCGCGCTCAATCTGGCGACATAGAAGTACGCGCAGGACTCGTATACCAAAACGGAAGAAGTACTATAACATCATACGAAATAAACTTAATCATTCAACCATAAGATCATGTTAATCACTAACATTGAAAGATTAAGTGGATTCAGATACTCTACCATGAGCACCAGGTGACCCACGCCCAGCCCCGGGTTCAGAACAACGGTGTCTCCCATGGCCGCCGGACGCTGCGTTGCACGGGTCGGCGAGCTCGCTGCGTATATCTTCGGGAGCCATGGAAACCAATCTACCGTGGGAGGAAAAAGGATTACCACCAACTAACTGCTTACACGTAATCCCGTATTTCCATAAGGTTTAGTCCGATACGAGATACTAACAGCATTTATTTGAACCGGCTTCCTTCCGGTTGATCGTGGACACGGTTAAAACCAACTGAGCCAGCAAATCCTGGGCCCACCACTCTCTCCCCTAATCTCTCGATGCCTCCACGGCTTTCTTGTCCTTCCTTTCTTCTTCCTCGGCCCCATGCTGCCCTGCAAAAAATAGAAAAAGAGAGACAGAGATGAGGGGAGGAAAGCCCACCTCATCGGAGCCGGCGACGTCGCGGCTGGCCGCGATAGAGACGACAACGGCGAGCTTGGACCTCGCCGGAAGCGGCGCACGACGCGGAAGGGGCGGCACCGACGTAGGTGAGGAGGAAACTTAACAGGGGGGTAGGGGGTGCAGGTCGCCGGTGCTGGAGTCAGAGCTTAGAGGGATGGCCGGGGCGGTGGCAGACCGACGAAGGTGGAGCTTCGAGGAGGACGGGGAAGCGAGGCGGTCACGGGAGGTGGTGGCAGGCGGTTCGGCCGGCGGTGGCTGCGGGGGCATGCGAAGAGGCCGGTGGTGGCTAAGGGGACGGAGAGCGGTCACCCTCTTCTCTTCTTCCCTCTCTCCGGTGCAGGCCGTTCGGTTTGTTCTGACAGGCGCGGTGTTACAGTACCTGTCGGAAATTCGACCGTAATGACGGGTGACCGTAAGCTAGCATTGCCCACATTTATTAGGTTTAAAAATATTGCAGATCGTGTAGCCTGGATCGAGATATGGAGGTTCGTTGTCTGAATTCGGCTCCTAGGAAAGTACGAGAACAACCTTGTGAAAGAGTAGCACATCGGGTATAAATACAAGGGACACGTACGTACGGCTAGGAATTTTCATCCGGAGGGGAGTTTCACGAATATATGATATGGCCGCTCCCTCTGTCCTGAGTCGACACGCCTGGTGAAACTTACTATTCCTGTCCCGATCTAGATACGACAGAAAACTGCTCCTCGCGTCGCCTCCTCCAAGCGGCCCGGGGGGAGGGGGGGGGGGGGGGGGGGGGGGGGGACCCTAACCGACCACCACCACCCCCTCGCCCTCTGCTCTGCCGCCTCGTCGCCCCCTGAGGCCGCCACCGGTGAAGCCGGGCGCCGCCAGTGAAGGGGGCGACGGGGATCTAGTGCTCCTTGGTCTCTAGCACGGTGGTGAGGAGGATGACCTCGTGCTGGGTTTCTAGGGGACTCCCCTACGTCTCGCATCTGGGTGTTGAGGAGGTTTTGTCCACACCGGGTGGTTGCCCACCATGCTCGGCGACCTCTAGGAGGGTGGCCTCTGTGTGGATCCAGGACGGGATGCTCGAGCGGGGAGCTGTGGCTCAGGGGACGGCGCAGGGCGCACTTGTTCCCCCGGGAGTTGGATGAGAGGGCTAACCCACTCCCCCCGTTCTTCTTGCTTGGTGCGTGTGGATCCACCCCCGACGGGAAAGGCCCTTCCTTGCAACTTGATCCAAGACTCGTTCCAGATCTGAGCTTATCTTGGCCCGTGGGTGATGCTCCTGCCATGGAGTTATTGGCTGGTGGTATCCCTATGGTGTTGGGTGATCTCTTGATCCGTTCTGCTATGGCGGCGTGGGGGAGTTTTGGAAGACCGGGCGGTGGCCCGGGACGGAGAGGCAGAGTCGACCTGCGGTTGGTGACGTCTGCGGGTGCTGGCTGGTGGTCTTGGCCGCGTGGGCGGCGAGGCGTTGGTGGGTTCTGGTCATGAGGGAGGGCGGCGTCATCGGCCCTCTTCCTCTGATCTGAAGGACAGCCCCCCTCTCCCTCTAGCTTGCTCCTCCCACTGGATCTAGCTGTTGCTGTCGTTAGCGCTAGAGAAGGCTGGGGGCTGGTGGGGTTTGTTTGGGACTGGGGGAAACCCTTGATCGGCTAACCCGACCACAACGGCAGTGACGCCCTTTGGGCGCCTCTCCCCTTCCTTGAGGCACCGTCGAGGTCCCTCATCCCCACCCCCGTTCTATGCTCCCGGATGAAAACCCAAAATCCATGGATTGGGCGACAACGGCGCCATTGGTGTCGTTTTCCCTCTGGGGGATACCGCTTGGGGGATGCTAGTTTTTCAGGCGAGTAGGTCATGGAGCAAAGGGGTTGTTGGTGTTTAGGCCTAGGAGGTGGTGGTGGTGCTTTGGTTCGGCAGGTCCAGTGTGATCCTATGGGGCGCTCGCAACCGGCATGTGCTGCTGTTCTTTGGTAGGGTCGGCGCCCTTGGGCCTGGGCGGAAGAGGAAGGGTCCCCTTCTCGGCGACAGTGCCATGGTGGCGATTGCCTATGTTCTTCCTACATGGTGGTTGTTCTTGGTCCAGTCTCTGCTACTGGCTCCCGGGCTCATCATGTCTCCATCTTCGGCTGGATCCAAGCTTCTTGGTGGGCATCTTCGTTGGCAACCAATGCTTCATATATCTATTCTTAGTGGTTGCTGTGTGCATTGTGTTGTAAGCTATTTTTGATCAGCACCCTTGTACCCTTCAAGCCATTTGGGGCTTTATTAATTTAAAGCCGGGCTTTTGGACTTTTATCTAATAAAAACTTACAATTAGAAATAACTGATTTAGGTTTATCTAAATTCTAATTTGTCTAGACATGTTTTAATTTTCTAAAGTTCGGGTTTTTGATATGATTTTGGATATTTTATCATCATATATTTTTTCCTCGAAATAGATTTTCGACCCGCTATATTAATATACCAAACCACCTGATACAACGATACAACTGCTGGGGCCTCAACACAGTCACGCCCAAACGAAAAACTAAGAGAAACAAAAAAGAAATCAATGCCAACAGCAGCAGATCAACTAAACGAAGATGGCTCACAACCGCTGCGCCCACCGAGAACTCCGAAACATCGCGTAACAAGCAACACCTTCAAGAAGGGGAGCGACGAGGACGACGTTGCTGCCCGTACCTGTCCTAGGGTTTCCCCTGTACGCGGAGGTAAGCCGGAAGTGGGTACACCCGATGACCTCCAAGAAGGAATAGCGACACCCGTAGGCGTCATCCCACTAGTGTCGGAATACGAAAAGGATTTCTCCTGACCCCCCAAAACCACCACCCTGAACGCTCTGTAGTCTTCCACCCCAACGACGCCGCCCACGAGCACGCGCCATCATGGTCTTGACGCCACCTTCATCGTCACACTCTGAACCGAAGAGAGGCCTAGAGGACAAAAAAGGGAAATAATTGGTTCGGGGATCGAGAGTATTGCAGCTGCATGTGAGGGAACTGCCTCCACCGCTAACGCGGTAGCCGACCGAACGTGGCAGCAGGAGCACACCAGACGACCATTGGCACCGGAGGGTGGCAACAGAATAGCCACCTGGAGGACTTCCTCCACCGCCAAAGGTGGGTGCTGACCAGAACGGCAGCAAGGACAAACCAGACCAGGCAGGCCCAGCTGGACCTAGGGAATATCCGTAAAGTCCCCGCTGCCACACTACAACTCATAGGCCATTGCCGCTACCCTCTTCTTCGGCGCCATAGGTCTAGCCAGGCCCATATCGGGCCTGTAAAGCCTCCACCACCACGATGCAACACAACAGCTCCATCGCCGCCATCCGAGCACCAACATCCCGCTCTTCATGCCACCAGAGCAACCATCACCGTGGCTGAGGCCCACCCTAACCCAGATGGGACCAAAGGGCCTAGATCTAGGCCAGGAGAGGCGTCGTCGGCCATGCTAGGAAGCCTCGCCGAAACCACCAACCAGCCATGGACCCCGCCGCCAAGGGGCAGCTTCCACGCCACCGTATCCACCCAGTCACGTCGGACTACCGCAAGGCCGAAGATCTCTGCCGCCGGACGCCATGCGTCGTGCCATCACATCCAAGCGCGCAGGGTGAGATAGGTCGCTACCACCGGCACCACATAGACCACACCCGGTGGCCCTCGGCGGCAACAGCGAAGAGAGGAAGGGGAGAAGTGTACGGAGGGCGCGGTGCTGATGGGAGGCCCTGATGTTTGCAAGTGCACATATCGTTTGTAGCTAGTTTCGAAGTATAGATATCGATCCCACAGGGAGCCAAAATGTAAGTGTTTATGAGTGAAGTCTCTATCACACCCGAAGTTGTCACAGGTCTTCGAGTGAATTGACTACAAGTGTTGAAATAAGAATGGAGTTTTGATTAAATGAGATGTATTTAAATAGAACTGAAATGTAAACTTCCGAAATATAAAGCATGAAAGTAAAGAACGACTTGGTTGTTTGTTGTTTTCTGCAGATGGAAAAATAAGGCACAGGGAGATTCAGTTCATGGTGATAGTGACTGTGCCAGGTGGATGAATGATAAATGTAACAATTATAATCTTATAAGTATATGTGTAGGCGAGCAACCCATAATTAGCCAGAACTCCTGTTGGTAGATTTCATCCCAACTTCAATAATCCTACTAGTCTGTTACCAAAACCATGGTCAGACACTAGACGATTAAGACCCTTCAGGTTACTGAGCGATTAAGCTCCTTGGATCGGACTAATGCAATAAGCATAGTGGTTCCTCGTTATCCTCGAGTCTACTAGTTTTCCATTGATATCCCCGTGTCACTCGGGGGTCGTCGGTCTGCTAGCGAACAAGATCCTATCTATGTAGAACAAAGCATCATGTTGTCTGGGCCCTTAATTGGACAACAAGCATTAGGAATCCCACAGATAGTCAAGCACACATAATAAAGTAATTAGAATCAATCACAAACTAATGGAAAATATATGAAGGCACATCACATCTCACCAATCCCCTGCATCTCCCACGCTCAAGGAACTTACTCACACATGAGAGAAGAACAGATCATCGATACAATTAAATAAAGGGAATTCTTCTTGATATTACCGTGGGGATCCACAATAAGAATAGAAAAGTATCCAACACAATTCAAGATAGGAAGAAATAATCTCAAACCCTAGTCTTGCAAGGTGAAGATCCCTCTCTCTCAAGTACAAGTAGTGGCTATGGGGGTGTATTTGCTAGTATAGTCAAGGAATGAGTTCATGAATATTACCTTACTCGAACCATCTGAATAATATTAGCAGGCTTCCACACCTTAGTAATCAACAGTTCATAAAAGATGAATCTCAACATAATGTAAAAGTATCCGGTTCAATCAAATGAGTTAGCGAGGTAGTCCCAAGTGTTTTAGGATCAACATATTCACTTGGGATTCAAAATCTCAAAAGTGTCTCTTTGTCATACTACAATATAGTGGTATATGCCTATTTGCTCTTTGCACACTCACTCTTTTCTTCCCTTTTCTCTTTATATATATGCTCACACTTTTGTGTAAGTGCTGTGCAAAGGAGCTAGCCATACATGATGGCTCAAGATATCTCGAGCTCGTTGGGAACCCCAAGAGGAAGGTATGATGAGCACAACAACAAGTTTCCCTCAGATATGAAACCAAGGTTATCGAACCAGTAGGAGAAAGGAAACAACTCCAAGGTGTTGTTACCAACTTGGAATCCTGCACAACACAACCACAGAACTTTGCACCAACTTACAATGAGGTTGTCAATCTCACCGGTTTTGCTGAAAACAAAGGATTAAACGTATTGTGTCGAAGATTGTAATTTCTTGCAGAAAGTAAACAGTAAACAATAAATAGTAGATGGTATATCAATGGTAAAAGAATGGACCGGGGTCCATAGTTCACTAGAGGTGATTCTCCTTAAGATAAATAACATGTTGGGTGAACAAATTACAGCAGGGCAATTGACAGACTCGAGAAAGTATACCATGCATATACTAATCATCTTGACTCCTATAAGATTTGATTGGGCATTACAACATTATACATAGACCGTAATCCAACTGCATCTATGACTAATAATCCACCTTCATGTTATCATCCTAACCCCCTCCAGTATTAAGTTGCAAGCAACAGATAATTGCATTAAGAAAAGTGTGTAAAGTAAACAATACGATTGTCCCATGGACAAATGATTGTTGTTTTCTCCCTAGTAGCAACAACACATCTAGTACCTTAGAGATTCCTGTCACTTCCCCATATTACTAGAGGCATGAACTCACTATCGAGCATAAATACTTCTCCTTGGAGTTGCTAGCATCTACTTGGCCAAGATAGCTACTAACAATGGAAAGCATGCAAGATCACAAATAACATAGACATGATAGAATCAATAATCGATCTGAAATAGCATCTCAATATCCATCGGATCCCCCCAAACACAACATGTAATATTACAAATAGATGATCTTGATCATGAACGGAGCTCACAAGATCTAAACATGATAGAACAAAGGAGGAGAACCAACCATCTAGCTACTACATGGACCCGTAGTCTAGGGATGAACTACTCATGCATCACACCGGAGGCAGTCATGGTGATGAAGAAGGCCTCCAGGGTGATCTCTCCCTTCCGGCAGGGTGCCGGGAAGAACTTCGAATCCCCCTGATCTAGGGATCAAGATGGCGGCGGCTACAGACTCTTCCATGGATTTCTGATTGGGTCTTTGATCAGGTACTTAGGGTTTTTGTCCCAAGAGGCTTTTATAGGTGGAAGGGCCAGGTCGGTGGAGGGCCGAGGGGCCCACACCTGGTGGCGGCGTGCCTAGGGCTGGCCGTGCCACCCTAGGGTGTGGCCGCCTCATGGCACCTCTTCGGCTCCCTTCCGGGCTCCGTGTTGCTTCGGGTAAAATATTGACTTTGGCTTTTGTCCGGTCCAATTCCGAGAATATTTCCTTACTAGCTTTTCTGAAACCAAAAATAGCAGAAAACATGCAACTGGCACTGTGGCATCTTGTTAATAGGTTAGTTCTAGAAAATGTATAAAAATATCCCAAAGTGTGGACAAAACACAAGAAAGTAGATACTAAACAAGCATGGAACATCAAAAATTATAGATACGTTTACAACGTATCAATACATTCCACTTCATGTAGGAATCTAAAGTTTTAACAATCTCAATTATCAAATTCCAATTATATATGAAGCATTACTATGACTTGAAGATTCTACCTCGACTTGTTCTCACTCTATTTTAATAGCACTTTCATTTTCCTTTGTTCAAGGTTTCTTTTTTCAAATCAATTGCATAGATAGTTTTTCTTTGTAAATAAAACCGTAGACTTACAACATATTGACCATATTATCTTTATGTGTTCCATTAATACCAATGGTGTGAAAGTCTCCTATTGCTATCATCAAGTGCAAGTAAAATTATACTCAACCCATTCATATATCCAATAAAATAAGCACAAACTCAATATTGCTCCATATATAATAATAAACTCAGAATTTCATTAAAGGGATCGAGTATTCCGGAAGGGAATTTAATGATGCAAACTTTATTGCTAGTTTGAACTAATGCAAAAAAATAGTAATAAAACTTTATAAGATAGATTACAAGGTCTTAAAGATCTCCCCAAGCTTGGAATCAAGCCAGGCAGGATCAAATAATCCCTTGCGATTATTTGATACCGTGATTATTGTAGATTACTGTCACACCATGGCATGTAACACCATGGTGCGTAGCTTCTTGTTGGTATCCTCCAGGGCAATGCGTCTATAGCACCTCCGCAAATCAGATTGCAGAGTGCCTACTCTATCTGCGAGCTTAGTCACCAATAGAATGAGGTCTTCCTTCTTCTCCATCTCATTGAGATGGTGACGGACTTCAACACGATGGAGTAGCTCCTGCTTCTGATATGTCTCCAATGCCCGCACACGATTCTTGGTTCTGGGGACAACTTATTCATCCTCATCCATAATTGATGGATCGGGGAAGTGGAAACCGTACCTCCAATCTTCTTGAGGCTTAACCTTCATACGAGCACCAACGGTTGGCTTCGAGAGTGGTGCATTCGCTCCCTTGCTAGCACCTGCACCAATATTAGATAATTCCTTACGCTTGTGCGGCCTTGGATCCATGGTGATGAACTTGACCATCTCCACATGGCCTTTTCCATGCGGCTTGTGATCTTCTCTCTCTTGTTAAGCTTTCTTCATTGTAGCACAATCTATCTCCGGTGGATCATAGATGTCACGACAGATGTAGATGTCAACCACGTCATCATTAGAATCGTTGTTGTAGTAGCTTGGCTCGATGTACTCCTTGTACCTCGGGCTAAACCTCTCCACCTCCTCATCATCGTCCTCCATGGACAAGCTGCTAGAGCGGTCCCTGGAAGGAGCAATGAGACCCATGGGTCGCCCACGGCCTGGGACGGGATATCGTATTGCTAGATTGGTTCCTGAAGATTATGATTAGAGAGAGAGACAATGGCAGTATCTAAGGGGGGTCAGAGGTCGGTAAAACTCGCGAGAAACACCAAATTGTTGCCCAAGAAAAGAATCTTAACAAAACAGGGAAATAAATCATGGATTTGGAAGTGTCCTGCCGCATAACGACCAACTATACGGGCGCGACCCGTATAGCTCCGGCCGTATAGTTGGTTCCGGGCAGATATTTCCAAATATCTTGAGTCCAGGTCGATTAAATCACGACTCGGAACCGACAATAAGAGTTTTTTTGAATGAATAAACGAAAAGACAAACGAAAAGTGTCTGATAGTTTAACGACCAGCTATACGACCAGAATTTTGGTTCTAGTCATATAGTTGCGATCGTATAGATACAAACACCAAAAATCAAAAGTGTATGAGAGTTTAACGACCAAATATACAGTCGGAATTTTGGCTCCGATCGTATAGTTGTGACTGTATAGATACAGACACCAAAAATCAAAAGTACCTGAGAGTTTAACGACCAACTATACGGCTATAATTTTGGTTCCGGTCGTATAGTTGCAACCGTATAGGCTCAGATATCGAAAACAGTTTCACGACAATGATACAGAGAGGTTAACGACCAACTATACGACGGGAGCTTCCTCTCTGGTCATATAGTTCCGCCCGTATAGTTGGTAAAAATCCTCAAAAAGTTCAGAAAAACATAAGAAATTCAAAGGCAAAATTTGCAAAAGTAAAAATTGTGAAAACAAATCACTTATTTGGGTAATAACACTTACCTTGCACTTACCATTTGCTTATTCAGGAATGAAAAGCTCCTCCAACAACAAAGACTTCTTATCTCTTGGAGGAATTGACCTTAATTCATTGAATAATTCTCGTAAACAAAAATCACCAGGAGTAAAGTTCCTCTCAACAAGATTGGTGTCTTGCTAGGCAATCATGGACACTGCATCTAACATCTTTATTTCTTGCCTCTGCATAATCTGTAACTCAAATTCTTGAAGTAAAAGAATCCAACGGATCAGTCTTGGCTTATGGTCTTTCCTCTCAAGGAGTTATTTTAAACCATCACGATTCGTATGAACTCTTACCTTTGCATCAACTATGTAAGAACAAATTTTTTCATAAGAGAAAAATACAACAAAAAGTTCCCTTTCTTCTTTAGGGTAAATCTTTTGGGCACTATTAAGAGTTCTACTAGAATGATGTATAATATTAAATTTGGGACCAATGTGTTGTCCCAGAGTTACTCCTACATCATCATCACTAGCTTCACATATTAAGTCAAAGGTTGTATCCCAGATAGGTGGTTTAATAATAGGAGCACGGAATAAAGCATTTTTGAGTTTATCAAAGGCTTCAAGACATTTATCATCAAAATTAAATCTTATTCCTTTTTGCAGGAGGTTAGTCAAAGGTTTAGACATTCCAGATAAATTTCTAATGAACCTTCTATAAAAACCCACATGACCAAGGAAACTTATTATACCTTTAATATCCCTTGGTTGTGGCATTCTCTCTATTGCCTCAACCTTTGCCCTGTCCGCTTCAATTCCCTTACCTGATACCTTTTTTTCAAGGACTCTACCTTCTTTGACCATAAAATAGCACTTCTCCCAGTTTAGAACAAGATTAGTTTCTTCACAAAGCTGCAAAACTCTTTTGAGATTATCCAAGCAACTAGTAAACGAAGTTCCATAAATAGAAAATTCATCCATAAATACTTCCATTATAAGTTCTATAAAATCCGCAAAAATAGCAGTCATGCATCGTTGAAAAGTAGCTGGAGCATTACATAAACCAAAAGGCATACACCGGTAAGCATGTAAACCATAATGACTAATGAAAGTTGTTTTAAGTTGGTTGTCCGGATGAACAACTATTTGAGAAAAACCAGCGTATCCATCCAAGTAGCAAAAATAAGTATGGTTTGCTAACCTTTCTAAAGTTTGATCTATGAATGGTAAAGGATAGTGATCTTTCCTAGTTTCTTTATTTAATTTCCCGAAGTCTATGCACATCCTATGCCCAACAATAGTTCTAGTAGGTATGAATTCATTGTTTTCATTAGGAACAACAGTAAAACCACCCTTATTAGGGACACAATGAACATGACTTACCCATTCACTTTCTTTAACAGGACAGATTATACCTACGTCCAGTAAGCATACAATTTATTTTCTTACCACTTCCTTCATTTCAGGATTCAATCTTCTATTAAATTCTGCAACTGGTTTAGCACCTCCTTCCATGAATATTTGATAAACAACTATCATGGGACTGATGCCCTTCAAGTCATCCATTGAGTACCCAAAGGCCTTGCGATGCTCCTTAAGTATCCTCATGCGTTCTTCTTCTTCTCCTGAAAGTTTAGCACTAATAATAACAGGAAATTTATTTGTATCATCTAAAAACCTGTATTTAAGATTATCCGGTAGAGTCTTCAACTCTGGGGTGGTAATTCCTCATCCCCTCTCTTTTCTAGCTCTTCAAAAGCCTCACCAGTTGGAGGTCCCATAATGGGAAGTGAATCAAATTCATCTTCAAGTTCTTCTAGGGACTTGTCCTCCATAATTACACTACAAGAAAAGTTTCCTTCCGCAACGTATTGGCCCGATGGTTGTCGTAGAAGGTGCGACTTCCGTGACGAAATTCTCGGCTCGGCCGTGGCCGATGGGAAACTTTTTTTTCCGGTTTCGCGGCCCTCTACTATGACGGATCTGCTAAAAATATGGAGGAAGCTCGGCCAACGCGTGGCAGAAGCAAGATTTTCGTTTCCTCGCGCGATGTTGACTCGCCGAAATCTTTTGAGGCGTGTGGGTCCCGGACATCAGTGTCTCTAGCAGACCATACTTTTTGGTCGCGCCTCTCTGATTTGAACTCGATAACGTTGCTCGAGGCACCTGCCGTTTAGTCAGGCTGCTAGGTCCCACATGTTAGCCTCTCATTAGAAGGATCATGTGCATGATGGGATTTTTTCATTCGCTTGCGCTACCCTGTTCTGAACTTGATAGCGTTGTTCGATGCATCTACCGTTTAATCACGATGTTGGGCCCCACATGTCATCCTCTCATTAGAAGAAACATGTGTATGATGGAATTTTTTCCTTCGCTAGCGCTATCCCGTTCCGAGTTGATAGCGCTGCTCGACGCATCTACCGTTTAACCAACCTCCTGAGCCCCACATGTCATCCTCTCATTAGAAGAAACGTGTGTATGATGGATTTTTTTCTTGGCTCGTGCTACCCTGTCCTGAACTTGATAGCACTATTCGATGCATCTACCATTTAATCACGATGCTGGGCCCCACATGTCATTCTCTCATTACAAGAAACATGTGTATGATGGATTTTTTAACCTCTGTCGCGCCTTCGTGTTCCGAACTTGATAGCGTTGCTCGCTGCATCAGCCGTTTATTCAGGCTGGTGGGTCCCTTATGTCAGCCTCACATTAGAAGAATCGTCGGTATGATGGAATTTTTTTCTTCTCTAGCGCTACCCTGTTTCGAACTAGATAGCCTTGCTCGACGAATCTGCCGTTTGCTCACGCTGCTGGGCCTACTATTTTAGCCTCTCATTACAAGAAACGTGTGCATGCTGAACTTTTTTCTCGCTCGCGCCTCCCTGTTTCGAACTGGCAACGTTGCTCGATGCAGCATATGTATAAGGTCGCCCTGCTGGGTCCCACATATCATCCTCTCTGTAAATGAAACATTGATTGCTCGATGCAACATCTGTATAAGGTCTCTGCTGGGTCCAACATGTCAGCGACTCTGCAAATGCAAAGTGTGTATGCTGCACTCCGCTGTTTTGACCTTGGCAACATTGTTGGGTCCCAGATGTTTGCCTTCTCTGTGTAAGAAACGTGTGTATGCTAGAAAAAAATATAAAAGAACGACAGAGATTATACTATATATTATATATTTATATTGAAAAAACTATAGAAATCAAACTCAAGACTTCAACAAATAGGAACCGCGTGTGCTTCCACTACGCCAGAACCATCTATGCCACTACTAGAAAAGATTATATTTAGAAATGTTGAAATCACTTAAAATGAAAAGGCAGCAACCCTGATGACTTGCCATAAAAAATGCTAAATACTCTGTACAAATACAATAAGGGTAGGAGAAGCTTGTCCTATACTTTATCAGAATGGCACGGAAATACTAAATTAAGATGATTTTGGGCGATAAGAAAATAACTTGGGTCCAATCTTGTGAACCAATGGGCTTCTTATCGTGGGCTCCTTACCGAAACTTCTTCAGTGTGGTTCAAGCTTAAAAAACCAAGTAATAATGTGTTGAGGGTTGGCGGCCCACAACCAACCTGAACCCGGAAGGATAAATTAGCTAGGTTTTGGGCCATAGTTGGGTAGAATGTAGTACTATTTTCTAATAACTTCCTTACTGAAAATTCAATATACTCAATATGTTGCGGGTCAGCAGTCCACCTGACCCGACAGGGTAAATTTGCAAGGTTTTGGGCTAGTGTTGGGTCGAATGTGCAATCTTTTTGCTAGATCCTTAATGAAAATTCAATGTAGTTCGTACCCCATCCTCCAAAAAATGCAGTTGGTACCCTAGAAAATATATACTCTTCTCACCACAAAAGGCTAATTAATGGTTTTTCTTTTGAAACAAGAGTATGGGAAGTTTTTTGTCCGAAGTGGGGTTGAAGTATTCGTTTTCATAGGCTGAGTAGTAAAAATATATTGTACTGAAGGTCGATGGTCCACCTGACCTGGTTGTACCTATGCCGATTCCGAAAGAATGAAGTTGGAAATGGAGAAAAGTGACCGATATTGCACCTTATTATACATAGCGAACATAGCGAGGAACTTGGGTAGCGCATGATTCGAACATGGAAAGTACTGGAGGGAGTTTGACTGATTGACATAAAATCGTGTCATATGAAGTCTTACAGCACGCAATCATCTTTTCAGCAAAGGATATATTTCGAGATGGTTTGGGCGGCTTTGAATCGGCCTAAGTGCCCAATCGATTTGATGTACTCAAAACCATGTAATCATGCCATATAAACTATTGGCATAGACACACGGTGGCCTTGACTTGCCTAGCCGCAGAAAGCTCGGGTAAGCACCAACTTAAACTGATCACTCGAAGTTGTATGCTTCCGTACGATGAAATTAGTACATGCCGCAATTAGCGCCAACATGTGGCATTGTCATCATGCAAAAAGGCTCAGAATTCGCACATTTAGTTCACAGTTTCGAACACAATAATACAACCAGTTTGTACACTAGCACATACAGTACAATGTCAGCACATCAGAGCTTGACTTGTTCATGTCACATCAGAGCTTGAGTTGTTCATTTCACATACAGAAGAATGAGCAAGGATACATACTGTATTGAACAAGTAATTTCACAGTAGCATCAAAAGTATGCCATGTATCAGAGACAATATGGGGTCTGCGTAAACAATTTTTCTTTTTTGGAAGGGTGTGCATTAACTCTCTTTTTTATAATATCGGCATAAACATTTGCGGTTATCATCCTATGGTGTCTCGGCCTGATTTGGCGTACCGAGCCAAGATCAATTACAGCCCAGTTAAGGCCTGTTTCGTGGCCCTATAAGAAGTAGTGACCTACTTTTCCCTGTTCGCTAAGAGGAAAGAAGGAATATTCCTCTCAAAACATAAAGCTGCACGAGGTGCGATGTTTCAAAAAAAAATACACGAGTCGCATATATACTATAAGCCAGTAACAGTACTAAAAACTATAGTACAGAAATCACGCTACAAAATAAGAATGGCTACATGGATTATACCGTGGAAGGCAACACTAAATACAAAAGCACGACAGGGCTCATATAAACTGATTCAAGCTGGCCACTAAAACCAGTGTACTAACAGTTAACTGTTGAACCACGATGCAAAAAAAGATGACACAACGATACACCAGAAAGATCCACAGCTCAGTCTAGGGATGGCACAATGAGCATACCAAACCTAAACTAGGCCTAAACCAAATTACCGCCTGTCGCATAGAGTTCCAACCATCTTTGGGAAGGCTGATAACTGCCACAGGCTCACCTTCAATTGGCAGCAGGTTGCAGCGTTTAATCCGAGGGAATTGTATTCTGCGAAATCTACTGTATGTTGTGTACACACAGTTTTTCCTCATGAATGGGAACAATGTGCCATCAGCAGCCTTGCATCCGCGTTTCTTCATCATCTTGTCAATGATTGGATAATTGAGACCAAGAAACAGAGAGTTGTACCTCAGGCTATTAACCTGCCTCCAAACGATGACCCTTGGAGGTCCAGCAGAGCTAGGATCCTCTTCAAAAATGTAGACACGAGAGGCAGGATATAGGCGTAGCTTAGTCCTATTTTGAGCATGATGAATGATTTCACCATCTTCGCCATGGGCAACCCCCATGCCATACGTTGTAATTATGATCATCAAGCGTTCACCATCAGCTGATCGAGCAAGGAACCACATGTCTGGCCGATCATTCAAAATAGGTGCTAGGATTACAAACAGAAGCTCCTTGTTTCCTGCAACATCCGAATTCGAGACAAAAAGTGCATTACTGGCATACATATTCTAACACCAGCATTCTTCATTGTTCACGCTAACAGTGTGAATAGGAAAATCCTAACAATAATATTACTCAATAAATTAACAACATTAGGAATTGCATTTCTTACTCTGCTATTCCGAACATTTGGATTTCTTGCTTATCTTAGTTTCCTAGTTGTTGTAAGTTTCAAAAGAGGAAGCGCCACTTTGTTTATATAGAGGCATGTCCACTTGAATCCTATAGGATTAGATGCCTGCTGTAATGCCCGAGAAAATATCCCCAACTAGATTTGATTGTTTGTTTTTATTTTGTGCATCATCATGACATCATGCATATTTTTGCCTAAAAATATTTTCACCAAAGCCTATTTTGTTTTCTAGTTAGTCCCCTCCTTTATTTCAAATTAAACCCCAGGTTTTTCCGGGTCTTTTATTTGTCTAAAAACTATTTACAAAAGCGTCTTTGAAAATAAAACAAAATAGATATTTAATAAAAGTATTTTTAGGGGGAGGCAGCCGACCAGACCAAAAGGCAAAGCCAGCCAGCCTACAACCCCGACCGAACCAACCAGTCTAACCCTAACACTGACCCAACTACCACCTAACCTAAACACACGCATCACACAATGCGCGCGTAGGCGCACCGGCGCGACCCAATGACACACACAACATGCGCTCAACGCGACCGAACCCAGCCCCACCGACTCTACACGACCACCTGCCCCACTCCCGTCGCACCGCAACCTAGCCCGAGTGGTTTGTAATAAAGACTATCAATAGAATTTTCAAGATGCTAGAATGGAAAAGAAGATCCAACGACTGGAAATGTTGGGATTCGTGACTCTTGATCCAACGGTCAATATTTAGTAAGTTGTTTGTACGTTATATAGTGGTAAAGTTAACGATTATTAGCTACTAGTAAGTTGCATAGGAGAATCATATAGTAGACGTGTGACATATCATCACTAGATAAAATTATAATTGGTAAATCACAAAACATTATAAATTTGATCAGCATCTATAAAGTATATGGGTGTATATTTGATCTTTGTACTTTGTATCATCGTGTAGAAGTCAAAGATTATTAGCTACCTAACACATGAAATTTTTGATAACATGGTCTAGAGAAACAAGGGAGAAGAGTCTAGTATGGTGGAGAAGTGTGTTTTGAGGTTTGTGCGTAGCATTCATTATGCCAAAGATTATCAATAGAATCTTCTAGATGCTAGAATGGAAAAGAAGATCCAACGGCTATAAATGCTGGGATTCGTGAGTCTTAATCAAACGGTCAAAATTCAAAGTTATACGTACACTATATAGTGGTTTGTAAAGAAGACTATCAGTAGAATATTCAAGATGCTAGAATGGAAAAGAAGATCCAATGACTGGAAATGTTGGGATTCGTGAGTCTTGATCCAACGGTCAATATTCAAAGTTGTTTGAACACTATATAGTGGTAGGATCATGTAGAAGTCAATGATTATTAGTTACTAGTAAGTTGCACATGAGACTCAGATAGTAGACGTATGGCATATCATCACTATATAAAATTATAATTTGTAAAGCACAAAAAAATATAAATTTGATCAAGATCTATAAAGTATGGGTGTATATTTGGTCCTTGTACTTTGTATCATCATGTATAGAAGTCAAAGATTATTAGCTACCTACTAACACATGAAATTTTTGATAACATGGTGTAGAGAAACAAGGGAGAAGATTCTAGTATGATGGAGAAGTGTGTTTTGAGGTTTGTGCATAGTACTCATTATGCTGAAGACTATCAAAATCTTCTAGATTCTAGAATGGAAAATAAGATCCAACGGCTAGAAATGCAGGATTCATGAGTCTTGATCCAACGGTCAACATTCAATGTTATTCGTACACTATATAATGGTAAGATAAGATAAGATACTAGTAGGTTGCACGTGCCATGCAGGTGAGGCTCAGATAATAGACGTCTGGCATATCATCACTATATAAAATTATAATAGGTAAAGTGGAAAAAATATAAATTTGATCAACATCTATTCAGTATGGGTGTATATTTGGTTCTTCTACTTTGTATCATCATGTGTAGAAGTCAAAGATTATTAGCTATCTAACACTTGAAATTTTTGGTAACATGGACTAGAGAAACGAGGGAGAAGATCTAGTATGATGGAGACGTGTGTTTTGAGAGGTTTATGCATAGTGCATTCATTGTGTTCAAGACTATCAATAGAATCTTCTAGATGCTAGAATGGAAAAGAAGATCCAATGGCTAGAAATGTTCGGATTTGTGAGTCTCGATCCAATGGTCAATATTCAAATTTATTCGTACACTATACAATGGTAAGATAGTGGTAAGATAAGATGTCTAAAACCATGGCTTGTGGCATACAGATCCATACTCTTCAGACTGTCTTTACACAAAGGAACAATCTTGTCGTCACTCGGAAAATTAAGAATGATATTTCCTGATATTTGGAAACTCACATCGACGACATTGTTTACTACAAGAAGATGCACCCGTCTACCTCCGAAAAGACAATTAACTCAAGAGAAATCTATCGCATTTACTTGTAGCTCAAGCTTGATATAATTTCGTTAAGTTTTCAATATGAAAAATCTTTGCAAAAAGTTGAACTTGTTGTAAAAACTATCGGTGGTGGTTTGTGATATATTAAATCATCCCCCAATGGTTACCTCCAAAAAATGTAAATCTTTCAATGTAACCTACAATTTACTTGTAGTTCAAAATTGAACTAATTTCAATAAATCGACATAAAATCAATTTCAAGTGGGCAAAGTTAGCTATAGAATAAGTTTGAAAACTTATAAAACACGGGAATCATAAGTACAACATGAGGTTCCACTATATATGTCTGAAAGCTTGGCTTGTGGCGTTCAGGTCCATATCCTTCAGACTTTGTTTACAAACGCGAACAATAATCTCATCATCACTCAGAAAATTGAGAATGTTCTTTCCTGATAGTTGGAAATTCACACCGACGATACTGATTACTACAAGAAGATGCATCCATCTACCTCCAAAGAGACATTTAATTAAAGAAAAATCTATCGCGCTTACTTGTAGCTCAAGTTTGAGCTAATTTTTCATTAAATTGTCAAGATGCAAAATCTTAATTAGAAAGGAGTTAAAACCTATTGTCAAAACTCTCGATTGTTTTCTGATATATTAACAGAGCCCCCAATGGGTACACCTCCAAAAGTTTTTTGTAATTATTTAGAATCAACCTACAATAATTTAGTTGTTGTAGTTCAAGTTTGACCAAATTTCGATAAATATAGGCATGAAGTCGTTCAAGTGGGGCAAAGTTAATTAGCTATATAGGGAGTTTGAAAACTCATAAAACATGGGAATCGTAAGTAAAATACGTTGGTCCACTTAATATGTTTAAAAGCTTGGCTTATGGCTTTGAGATCCATATTCTTTAGACTTTCTTTACATAAAAGAACCATCTCGTCATCACTCGGAAAACTGAGGTATTTCTTTCCTCATAGTTAGAAACCCACACCGACGACATTGTTTACTAGAAGAAGATGCACCCATCTACCTACGAAAATACATTTAATTCAAGAGCTATCTATCGCGCTTACTTGTAGCTCAATTTGATCTAATTTCGTGAAATCGACAAGAAGTCACTGAAGTGTGCAAAGTTTGCTAGGACGAAGCTTGAAAAATCCTAGTACTAAAAACTTGGGCATTACGTATAAGAAACCGCTGGTTTAGTTTGTGTGATAATTGGGGTCGTTGCATTTTCTTTTAACTATGGTAGGTCTCGTAGGAGAGAGGTGCTTGAGAGTTAACACGATCGATGGAAGTACAACTTACATAAAGGACCTCATAAAAAAATGAAAATTGCATCCAAGTCCATCCATTTAACAAAATGACCCTAAAACTGAATAATGAAGTGTGTGTGTTTTGGTGTTTGTGCATACTAGCATTCATCGAGCTAAAGACTATCAATAGAATATTTCTCGATGGAAAATAGAAGATCTAACGGTTAGCAATCTTTGGATTTGGCAGTCTTGATCCAACGGTCAATGTTCGAAGTTAATTCGTACACTATACAATGGTGGTATGGTATTGTAAGAGATAAGACAAGATAAGAAGTAACGTGAATGGCCGATCTAATGGTTGGTCTCGTAGGAGCGAGGTGCTTGAGAGTTAAGACAGTCAGTGGAAGTACAAGTTACATCAAGGACCTCATAAAAATGAAAATTGCATCCAAGTCCATGCATGCATTTAGCACAAGGACCCTGAAACTGAGCAATGAAGTATGTATTTTGAGGTATGCGCATACTAGCATCCATTGTGCTAAAGACTATCAGTAGAATCTTTCTAGATGCTAATAATGGAAAAGAAGATCCAACAGTTAGCAAAGTTTGGATTTGCCAGTCTTGATCCAATGGTCAATGTTCAAAACTGGTTCAAAATTGCCATCCCTCCTAATGTTTGGCCGATCTTTTGGATAACCTTCCCTCCCGATGTTTGGCAAGTAAGTAAAAATTTCGAAAACCGGAAAAGTTTGAATTTTTTTGCCGCCAAGGACCAAAGTGGCTTCCTTCCTATGTACTCCTCCTCGTCCCTACTACACACCAACGCACGGCCGAACACGCAAGAGACACAGAGCCATCGTACCAAGGCACACGTGTGCAGCGCCACGCTATGGACGAGGGGAGAGAGATCAGCCGGACCGGTGCGCGAGGGCAAAGGGGAGGAGAGATGGAGCATAGGGAAGGAGAGAGAAAACACACGATTTGTTTTGCGTGCATAGGTCCTGAAATTTACTACTAGTAGAGTGTACACTGTAAGGCCACATGAGTACCTCGTGTCAGAAACCCATCATAACTTTGCTCTGACATGGAACCGCCTTCAACTTCTCTTCGCTACTGTCCTCTTCCCCTGCCAACATTTTATTCTCTCAACATGTACAACACATGGACAAAGGTGACCATATGTCTAAGCAAAGAAATATACTACTCCCGCATTGTGTAAAAAATCACACCTTAATAAGGCTCAGGTAGTAAATTGTATGACATATCATCACTATATAAAATTATAATTGGTAAAGCACAAAAAATTATAAATTTGATCAACATCTACTGTATAAAGTATGGGTGTATATTTGGTCCTTGTACTTTGTATCATCATGTGTAGAAGTCAAAGATTATTAGCTACCTAACACTTGAATTGTTTGGTAACATGGTCTAGAGAAACGAGGGAGAAGATTCTAGTATGATCGAGAAGTGTGTTTGGAGAGGTTTATGCATAGTGCATTCATTGTGTTCAAGACTATCAATAAAATCTTCTAGATGCTAGAATGGAAAAGAAGATCCAACGGCTAGAAATGCTAGGATTCACGAGTCTTGATCCAACGGTCAACATTCAAAGTTATTCGTACACTAATCTCATCATCACTAATTTCATAGCATAGTAGACTATATTCTCTCTACTTATATACTACTATAGTGGAGAAGTTTTGAATTGGATCCATAGCACTAATCATGATCGTTGGGCTGTTAGATCCAATGGTTCAGAGCAACTGGATTCGTGTTGAATAGTACTCCCTCCACCAAAATATAAGGCGCCTAAGGATTAGTCAAAAGTCAACATTGTTTAAGTTTGACCATGATTATACACAAAACTATAAAAATTAAGAATACTAAATTAATATCAATATATTCACCATAAAGTATATTTTCTTAATATGTCCATTCAATATTGTAGATGTAGATATTTTTTTAAATATTTAGTCAAAGTTAGTAAGGTTTGATTTTTGACCAATCCTTAGGCGCCTTATATTTTGGGACGGAGCGAGAGAGTACAGACTGAAGGAAATATGCCCTGAGAGGCAATATTAAAGTTGTTATTATGTATTCCTCGTATATGATAGATGTTTATTTTGCATGCTATAATTGTATTGATCGGAAACATCAATACATGTGTGTTTAATAAACAAAAATGGTTCTTAGTTATGCCTCTCTTATAGACTAGCTTGTTGATTAATAAGATGATCAAGGTTTCCTGATCATAGACATTGGATGTTGTTAATAACAAGGTCACAACATTTGAGAAATCATGTGATGACCATTCATCCGAAGTATAGCATTACGATCAAGTCATTATGTTTATATTGCTATAACATCATACAAAGTAATCTTTATCCTTAGACCATGAGATCATGTTAATTGCTAACACTAGAAGAGTATCTTGATAACCTCAAACGTCACACCGTAACAGGGTGACTATAAAGATGGGTTCAGTGCTACGAAGGTGTTATGTTGAGGCTCATGGATCAAGAGTGGAATTTGTCAATCCCGATGACAGATAGATATACTTTGGGCCCTCTCGGTGATATCACATTAAGATAGCTTGCAAGCAAGTGATGTGATCACTAGAATGTTATATCACGGGAACAAGAAAAGAGTGCATGTCGGTAACGAGATCAAACTAGGTATTTGGATACTGATGATCGAATCTCGGACATGTATTATATCATGAGACAAAGGGATTAAGTTACTAGCGTTAAAGGTTCTCACGATCACAGAAGTCATCGTTGAATATGCAGGAGTCAGTATGGATCTCCAGGTCCCGCTTCTGATTATTGATCTGAGAGGAGTCTCAATCATGTCTGCATTATTCGCGAACCATAGGGTGACACACTTAAGAGTTACCGAACACCATTTTGGAGCACATATGTTTCAGACGAAAGAATTGCAAAGCGCAGGAATTGTTTCGATAGAAACCAAAATTGTTTTGGGTGAAATTGCAGAAAGTGGTTCTGCATGTGATATTGAAATGTTGCAAGAGGTTTTATGTGAATGTTTTTTAATTAAATTAATTAACAAAAATTCTGAATAAATTTAATAAAAGAGTTTTATTAAATGAGAGAGCATTAAACTTAGAGAATTTTAATGCATTTAAAGTGGAGACTTTAAAAGGGAATGTGAAGAGGCATTTTAATGTGGATGGGTTACCATCACATGAATGGGGGAGGTGAGGGGTCACCCCCATGAGGCTCTGGCCATGGGTAGGGGCACCCCCTCCTCCTATAAAAGGCCCCCCTCTTCCTCCTTCTTCCTGACACCTCCTCGTGAAGGATCTCTCTCCCCCTCTAGAATTATTCCCCTATGATCTCGGATTAGCGAGATACATGTTCCTGGTGGAATTTCGTCTGGAAGGAGTTGCTGCTTCCGCTGCATCGCTAGAGCAAAGAGGTGGAGGTTGTCCGGTGGCTTGAACGTGTGTGCGAGGATGGATGCACTGCTGATTTGTGGCGCTCGGACTTCCACACGATCTTGAGATCGGCAAGTGTACGACTACATCAACCACGAGTTCCTACTCGTTAACAAAATTGTTGTCTTCGAGGGTAAGTTCTCGATGGATGTGTGTCCACCTGTTGCTCTGTATCTAGTAGATAGATCTTGGCGTATAGTTCTCATCGTAGGAATTTTTTTGTTTTCTATGCTGCGGACCCAACACAGACCTAGATGCTAGAATGGAAAAGAAGATCCAACGGTTAGCAATGTTTGGATTTGCCAGTCTTGATCCAACTATTAATGTTCAAAGTTAATCTCTACACTATATGTAGAGGTATGGTATATATTGTAAGAGATAAGAGACAAGATAAAGATAAGATAGAAGTACTGCGAATGGCTGATCTAATGGTAGGTCTCGTAAGAGCGAGGTGCTTGATAGTTAACACGGTCGGTGGAAGTACAAGTTACATTAAGGACCTCACAAAAAATGAAAATTGCATCCAACAAGTCCATGCATTTAGCACAAGGACCCTTAAACCGAGTAATGAAGTACTATGTGTTTTGAGGTTTGTGCATACTAGTGTTCATCATGCTAAAGACTATCAGTAGAATATTTCTAGATGCTAAGAATGGAAAAGAAGATCCAACGCTTTGCAATGTTTGGATTTTCCAGTTTTGATCCAACGGTCAATGTTCAAATAAGTTAATCCCTACACTATTTAGTGGTGGTATGCATGGTATTGTAAGATATAAGAGACAAGATAAAGGTAAGATAAGAAGTACTGCAAATAGCCGATATAATGGTAGGTCTCGTAGGAGCGAGGTGATTGAGAGTTAACACGGTCGGTGGAAGTACAAGTTACATCAAGAACCTCGTAAAAAATGAAAATTGCATCCAAGTCCATGCATTTTAGCACAAGGACCCTGACACTGAGCAATGAAGTACTGTGTGTTTTTAGGTTTGTGCATACTAGCGTTCATCGTGCTAAAGACTATCAATAGATCGAATCTTTTTCAATGCTAAGAATGGAAAAATGATCCAACGGTTATTAATGTTTGGATTTGCTAGTCTTGATCCAACGGTTAATATGTTCAAAGTTAATCCCTACACTATGTAGTGGTATGGTATTGTAAGAGAAATGAGACAAGATAGAAGATAAGATAAGAAGTACTACGAATGGCCGATCTAATGGTAGGTCTCGTAAGAGCGAGGTGCTTGAGAGTTAACACGGTGGGTAGAATTACAATTTACATCAAGGATCTCATAAAAAATGAAAATTGCATCCAAGTCCATGCATTTATCACAAGGACCCTGAAACGGAGTAACGAAGTACTGTGTGTTTTGAGGTTTGCGCATACTAGTGTTCATCATGCTAAGCACTATCAATAGAATCTTTATAGATGCTAAGAATGGAAAAGAAGATCCAATGGTTAGCAATGTTTGGATTTGCCAGTCTTGAGATCCAACGGTCAATGTTCAAAATAAGTTAATCCCTACACTATGTAGTGGTGGTATATATGGTATTGTAAGAGATAAGAGACAGGATAAAGATAAGAAGTACTACAAATGGCCGATCTAATGGTAGGTCACGTAAGAGCGAGGTGCTCGAGTGGTCGGTGGAAGTACAAGTTACATCAAGGACCTCATAAAAAAATGAAAATTCCATCCAAGTCCGTGCATTTGGCACAAGGACCCTAAAACCGAGTAATAATGAAGTACCGTGTGTTTTGAGGTTTGCGCATACTAGTGTTCATCATGTTAAAGACTATCAGTAGAATCTTTCTAGATGCTAAGAATGGAAAAGAATATCCATCGGTTAGCAATGTTTGGATTTGCTAGTATTGATCCAATGGTCAATGTTCAAAGTTAATCGTTAGCAAAGTTTGACCTAATTTCATGAAACCGTGAGCAAAGTTTGACCTAATTTCATTAAATAGTTAGGATGCAAAATCTTAGCAAGAAGATGAACCTATCGTCAAAACTCTTGGTGGTTTCTGATATATATTAATTGACCCTTCCCCCCGTTGGGTACCTCCAAGAGCTTTTTCGTAAAACTTTCAAAGCAACCTACAATTTACATGTAGTAGTCCAAATTTTACCTAATTTCTATAAATCGACATAAAATCATTCAAGTGGGTGAAGTTAGCTAGGAAATTTGAGAACTAATAAAACATGGGAAAGTGTAAGTGCCTTGTGTTGGTCCACTATATATGTGTGAAAACTTGGCTTGTGGCATTCAGATCCATAGTCTTTAGACTTTCTTTAGGGGAAAGAACAATCTAGTCATCGAAAAATTAAGAATTTTCTTTCCTAAGATAGTTGGAAACTCACACTGGAGGCATTGTCTACTACAAGAAGATGCACCTATATCTACCTCTGAAAAGACTTTTAAGTCAAGAGGAATCTATTGCACTTACTTGTAGCTAAAGTTTGGCCTAGTTTTGTTAAACTGGCAAGATGCAAAATCTTAGCAAGAAGTTCAATTTGTCATCAAAAATCTCGTTGGATGGTTTCTCATATATTGACCCCCCGATGGGTACCTTCAAAAGCTTTTTCGTAAAACTTTCACAATAACCTACAATTTGCTTGTAGTAGTTAAAATTTGACCTAATTTTGACGAATCGACATAAGGTCATTCAAGTGGGCGAAGTTAAGTAGCGAGTTTGAGAATTCATAAAACACAGGAAATCATAAGTACAATATGTTGGTCCACTATATATATGTGTGAAAACTTGGCTTCTGGCATTTAGATCGATATTCTTTGAACTTCCTTTACGAGAGAGAATAATCTTGAGATCACTCAGAAAGTTGAGAATGGTCTTTCCTGATAATTGGAAACTCACACCGACGACATTGTTTACTACAAGAAGATGCACCCATCTACCTCTGAAAAGACATTTAATTCAAGAGCAATCTATCGTGCTTACATGGAGCTCAATTCTGACTTAATTTTGTTAAATTGTCAAGATACAAAATCTTAGAAAGAAGTTGAACCTATCATCAAAGCTCATAGTGGTTTCTGATATATTAATTCACCCCCTCCCCCGAAATGTACCTCCAAAAGTTTTTTCATGAAACTTACAAAGCAACCTACAATTTACTTGTAGTTCAAATTCGACCTAATATAATTTCGATAAATCGGGATAAAGTCATTCAAGTTGGTAGAGTTAGATAGGAAGTTTGAAAGCACATAAAACATGGGTATCTGATACGTTGCAAACGTATCCATAATTTTTGATGTTCCATGCTTGGTTTTATCTACTTTCTTATGTTTTGTCCACACTTTGGAGTACTTTCTATACACTTTCTTGGACTAACCTATTAACAAGAGCCACAGTGCCAGCTGCCTATTTTCTACTGTTTTTGGTTCCAGGAAAGTCAGAAAATGAATATTCTCGCAATTGGACGGGACAAAAGCCAAAGTCAGTTTTTCACCGAGGGAGACCCGGAGCCAGAATACGAGACGGAGAGGGGACAGAGGGCAGCCACACCACCTAGCCGCGTGGCCAGGCCTGGCCCGCGCCAGGGGGTGGTGTGGCCAGCCTAGGTACCCCCTCGGCCTCTCCTTCCGCCTATAAGATGCCTCCGATACAGAAACCCTAAGTACCCGATCAAAATTCCACGAAAGAGTCTGTAGCCGCCGTCATCTCCATCCCTAGATCGAGAGGGATATGAAGCTCTTCCCGGCACCCTGCTGGAGAGGATAATTCACCCTAGAGTCCTTCTTCATCATCATGCAAGCCTCCGGTGTGATTAGTGAGTAGTTCATCTCTGCACTACGGGTCCATGTAGTAGCTAGATGGCTGGTTCTCCTCCTTTGTGCTATCATGTTTAGATCATGTGAGCTCCAATCATGATCAAGATCATCTATTTGTAATTCTGCATGTTGTGTTTGCGGGGATCCGATGGATATTGAGATGCTATTTCAGATTGATTATTGATTCTATCATGTCTTTGTTATTTGTGATCTTGCATGCTTTCCGTTGTTAGTAGCTATCTTGGCCAAGTAGATGCTAGCAACTCCAAGAGTTAGTATTTATGCTCGATAGTGGGTTCATCCCTCTGGTAATCTGGGGAAGTGACAGAAATCTCTATGGTACTAGATGTGCTGTTGCTACTAGGGAGAAAACAACAATCCTTTGTTCATAGAACAATCATATTGTTTACTTTACACGCAATTCGTAATGCGATTATCCGTTGCTTGCAACTTAATACTGGAGGGGGTTCGGATGATAACCTGAAGGTGGATTATTAGTCATAGATGTAGTTGGATAGCGGTCTATGTCTAATGTTGTAACGCCCAATCAAGTTTCAAAGGAGTCAAGATGAGTAGTATATGCATATTGCTTTCTCGATGTTTGTCAATTGCCCCGCTGTAATTTGTTCACCCAACATGTTATCTATCTTAAGGAGAGCCACCTCTAGTGAACTATGGACCCCGGTCCTTTCTTTTACTATCAATCTACAATCAACTGTTTACTGCTTTGTGTTTACTTTCTGCAAACTATTACTTTCTTCCATTCGATATGTTTAATCCTTTGTTTTCAGCAAAACCAGTGAGATTGACAACCTCATCGCAAGTTGGGGACAGAGTTCTATGGTTGTGTTGTGCAGGTCTCCACGTTGCTGCTGGCACCGGTAGTGCGCCCTACCAAAGTTCAGCTAGCAACACCTTGGGGGTGTTTCCTTGCTCCTACTGGATTGATAACCTTGGTTTCATAATTGAGGGAAAACTTGCTGCTGTGCTCATCATACCTTCTTCTTGGGGTTCCCCAATGGGATTGATATATTTTGGGCTAAGCAACTGATTTTCTGGCGCCATTGCTGGGGAGTCAAGGACATCTTCACAAGGGGAGTCCCTCATAACCAATCTCTTTACTTTGTTATTTTTGTTTTGCTTAGTTTACTTTTGTTTTGTTTGCTTGTCTATTTATCAAAAACACACAAAAAATTAGTTTTACCAGTTTGCTTTCTTTATCAAAAACACAAAAAAATTAGTTTTACTAGTTTGCTTTTCTTTATCAAAAACACAAAAAATTAAGTCTTTCTATAGTTGTTACCTCTTTCTTAGCTCACCATGTTGATCCCTAAATTCACCCTGAAAGACCTTTCAATAGGTAGTGGTTCTATAATTGGAAAAGATAATATTGAAGAATTCTTTAATCATGTTAGTAAGCATGAGGATATTGAGGATAGATCCCTTACAGAACTTGCTCCAAATTATGAAATTGCTGCGGCTTCTCTAGTTCACATTTTGGAGGCTAGGTTCGTTAACCTGAACCCCTTAATGCAAGTGATGTTTCTTAAACTTAAATAAATTGATGACCCTGAAAAGAGGGATTTTATTCTGGAAACTTTGCTTAAGGAATTCTATGATGTTGCTAAGGAAGCTAGAAAAGTGTTTGATCGTTTTAATATGCTAGGATCATGTGTAGATGTTATTGGTACACGAGAAAAGATGACCAAAATCGAACCTAATGTGGAGGAAAATAAGATACCAATACCCTTTAAACTTGCAGCAATATATGAAGCCATAGAAAAGAATCTTGATTGGATTGTTCCTGAAAACCCATTTGATGAAAGTAGTGAACCCAAAAGCATTGAGAGAGGATCCTCTAGGACTTATTTGGATGTGATACCTTGCCTTGTTGAAGATATTTCTGGTACCAATTTTAATGCTTCTTCATTTGAGAACACTTGATCCTTTTTCTTGCTTCTTATGCCTAACTTAAAGGCGTTAAAGAAAAGTACTTATTGGGAGATAACCCAAAAGTTTTAGATGAGTCTTGGAAGTTACTACTTCTGTAATAACCGCTCCTTATCCTTTTTATTTGCTTTTTTGTGCCAAGAGTAACCTCTAATGAGAGAGAAGTAATGATTGGTAAAGTTGCTGTCCCAAAACAGATTTCTGTGCTTCACCGTAAAAATTCGTGTAAAATCTCTATACGTCCTTTTTAGGCGTGAATTTTTGTGCTTCTGCCCCAGGTTGTTATATAACTTTCGTTAGTTCAACACTTTTTGTTTGAGCAACAGAAGGTTTTTGAAATAATTCGTCTTTACCTGCTGGTCTGTTTTGACAGATTTCTGCCATTTTCTGCATTTGCTTCTTGTTGGTTCCTTTTTTAGTTCTTTTGGGGAATTGAGATTTTTGAGGGAAGGGCTACAGTACCTTATGTTTTAATGGAAGTTTTATTGGTGTTATAACTGAACCTAAAAGACCTATTATCTTGAGTGCACTAATGTTGCTAATAAAGATTGTGTGAAGTTTTGTATGAAGGAAAAATTTCAGGTGTATGGAAGGAATGAGTAATGAGATGAAGGATGGACTAAAACTCAAGCTTGGGGATGCCACGCGTGTCACCCCAAGAAATATCCAAGAAGTACAAGCGTCAAAGCTTGGGGATGCCCAAGGCATCCCCCTCTTCATCAATAAAAATCCCAGGTTTCTTCCAAACGCTTCATTTTTATTGTTTCATGCACAGTTGTGTTGTTCTTGGAGCGTCTTCTTTTTATTTTTTGTTTTAGTTTTTCGTTTGCTTGGTTTTCTTAGTGTGCTGAATAAATTGGTTGGACCCCCTCTCTCATACATTGGTTTTCAAATAGTTTGGTTTGGATTGGAAAAGAGTAGGAAAAGTTCATGCTTAACTGGTAAAGAGAGCTTGTTTTTTACTGTGGCCTATGCTTTGTCATGCCATGCTTGATATTGTTTTGGCTTTATGCTTAGTATTCTTTGCTGTAGCATCATTTGTTATAAACAATTGAGATTGCTTAATGTGCCTTGGATGAATCATGCGTTGTTTTAGCATATTAAAGCATAGTATTGTGGTATTCTCCTTTGATGCTTTATTTGGGTTGACTTGGCGCATGCTCACACCATGTTATGACTATCCCAAGTCACCATAGCCTTTATGATCCTTTAGTTTTCAACTTGTAGTATCACTTTATACTTTGATCAATGATGTTTTGTCGCTCTACATGATTATGGCTATTATTGCTCTCGTAGTTTGTCGCTCCCAGTCTTTTGCTAGCCTCCATAACCAAGTATGAGTTCCACTCATGCATCCAACTCCTTAAACCAAGTTATTCCAAAGAGTACACCATACCTACCTACTAGCTCATGCTATTCCAAGTATATTCATGTTTTTGTCTACCTTCCGAATTAAACTTGTTATGAGAAAACTAGTGATTAAAGCTCTCACGAACTTGATGGCACACTTTACTTTTCTTGCCCTTAATAAACTTGAACCATTGTGTTGTCTATGTTGTATATGCTTGCACTTATTTGTTGGGGATTAGCAGAACCATGCTTTCATGGGGAATGCTTTCAACATTGCACTTGTACTTTGTACCTAGTTGATATCATGCTCTTTTGTCTATGGATGTCGTCGGTATGAAATGAAAGGGGAGCTTGTAAGTCCATGGAGTTATGTATATGTGTCAGAGAAACGCCTAGGCCGCTGGTCTAATACATGCTGTCATGGTGGAAACCTACAGCATAACCATAATGAGCTGTCTATGAAGCATTCTTCTTATAAAAAAAAGAGTCCTATATTGAGAAAAAAGAGAAAAGAAAAAAAAGATACTATGAAAAGAGGAAAGAGAGAAAAAAGCACCATATTCCCATGGTAAATAAGAAGATTGCTGAGATGCTCATTGTCTGCTTGCCTTGTCATTTTGATATGGGGATTCTTCCGTATCATCGGGCAAGGGGTACCCTGTTGGCGGTTCTCTATGATACACATGTACTTACGATGACAATAACTTACCAGTGACTAAACTTGAGTAGCATGAGGAGCGGCCCTCGTATTCAAGGGACATGAGATTTCCAACTTATACTTTGTCAAGCATGTACACCATAGTTTGTTCACTTTAACCTTAATCACTTCAAGATGCTTATGATAGGGGAAATGAGAGCTGAAAGCTAATAAGTACCATAATTTCTGGAAGCTCTTTATGAAACTTGAATCCCTACTTCCTTCTATGAAGGCCTTTCTTTTACTTTTATGTTGAGTCTCCACCTTATATCTTTATGCACCTACTTTGAGAGCATAGTGGCCATTCTTAGTTCTATGTGCATTGTCCCAAGACTTGTTGATTGATGCGTAACTTGATATTGCTTGTTTTAAACTATTTGTATCTAGTCACTCTTATGAACTTTGAAGGTGTCCTATGCATTTATGTTTGCTACTCTATGAGGGACAAGCTGAATGCTACTATGTTATGTTTTCTTTATGTGAAACAAACAAACGTCTTGCAAAGCATTGTTATTCATGAATCTTTTGTTTGTGCCTTTTCATGTTGCAACATAGTTTCTTTGTCATATTGCTAGAAATTTGTCTTTCATGTTATGATTGAAGTACTATGATCCCAGCTTTGAATGTTTTACAAATACTTTGATCAAGTTTATGACGGTGCATGTCACCTCAAAAATTATTGTTTCTTTTTATCACTTACCTACTCGAGGACGAGCAGGAGTCAAGCTTGGGGATGTTGATACGTTGCAAACGTATCCATAATTTTTGATATTACATGCTTGGTTTTATCTACTTTCTTATGTTTTGTCCACACTTTGGAGTACTTTTCATATGATTTTTTTGACTAACCTATTAACAAGAGCCACAATGCCAGCTGCGTGTTTTCTGCTGTTTTTGGTTCCAGGAAAGTCAGAAAATGAATATTCTCGGAATTGGACGGGACAAAAGCCAAAGTCAGTTTTTCACCGAGGGACACTTGGAGGCAGAATACGAGACGGAGAGGGGCCAGGGGCCACCACACCCCTGGACGCGCGACCTAGCCTGGCCCGTGCCAGGAGGTGGTCTGGCCGCCTCTGGCACCCCCTCGGCGTCCCCTTTCGCCTATAAGTTGCCTCCGATACAGAAATCCTAAGTACCTGATCAAAATTCCATGAAAGAGTCGGTAGCCATCGTCGTCTCCATCCCTAGATCGGGAGGGATCTGAAGCTCTTCCCGGCACACTGCCGGAGAGGGGAATTGACCCCGGAGGCCTTCTTCATCACCATGCAAGCCTCCAGTGTGATGCGCGAGTAGTTCATCTCTAGACTACGGGTCCATGTAGTAGCTAGATGGCTGGTTCTCCTCCTTTGTGCTATCATGTTTAGATCTTGTGAGATCCATTCATGATCAAGATCATCTATTTGTAATTCTGCATGTTGTGTTTGCGGGGATCCGATGGATATTGAGATGCTATTTCAGATTGATTATTGATTCTATCATGTCTTTGTTATTTGTGATCTTGCATGCTTTCCGTTGTTAGTTGCTATCTTGGCCAAGTAGATGCTAGCAACTCAAGAGTTAGTATTTATGCTCGATAGTGGGTTCATGCCTCTGGTAATCTGGGGAAGTGACAGAAATCTCTAAGATACTAGATATGCTGTTGCTACTAGGGAGAAAACAACAATCCTTTATTCATAGAACAATCATATTGTTTACTTTACACGCAATTCGTAATGCAATTATCCATTGCTTGCAACTTAATACTGGAGGGGGTTCGGATGATAACCTGAAGGTGGATTATTAGTCATAGATGTAGTTGGATAGCGGTCTATGTCTAATGTTGTAACGCCCAATCAAGTCTCAAAGGAGTCAAGATGAGTAGTATATGCATATTGCTTTCTCGATGTTTGTCAATTGCCCCGCTGTAATTTGTTCACCCAACATGTTATCTATCTTAAGGAGAGCCACCTCTAGTGAACTATGGACCCGGGTCCTTTCTTTTACTATCAATCTACAATCAACTGTTTACTGCTTTGTGTTTACTTTCTGCAAACTATTACTTTCTTCCAGTGGATATGTTTAATCCTTTGTTTTCAGCAAAACCGGTGAGATTGACAACCTCATCGCAAGTTGGGGACAGAGTTCTATGGTTGTGTTGTGCAGGTCTCCACGTTGCTGCTGGCACCGGTAGTGCACCCTGCCAAAGTTCAGCTAGCAACACCTTGGGGGTGTTTCCTTGCTCCTACTGGATTGATAACCTTGGTTTCATAATTGAGGGAAAACTTGTTGCTGTGCTCATCATACCTTCTTCTTGGGGTTCCCCAATGGGCTCGATATATCTTGGGCTAAGCAGTATCGTCAGTACAACATGTCAGTCCACTATATATATATATGTCTGAAAACCTGGATTGTGGCATTCAGATCCATATTCTTCGGACTTTCTTGATTAAAAATAACAACCTCGCTTGTCATCTCTCGGAAAATTGAGAATTGAATGTTCTTTCCTGACAGTTCAAAACTCACACCGACGACATTGTTTACTATATATTGATTTTTTTCAATGAGTATACTATTTAATACTATATATAGTTTGGTCAAACTTTCTAACGGTTGACTTTGACTAAACCTAATATGCTGAGTAATACTCCCGCCGTTTAGAAATATAAGATGTTTTAGCTTTGTGAAATGAATGTATCTAGAAGCCTTTTAGTGTATGGGCGTCTAGATACATTCGATTCACAAAGCTAAAACATCTTATATTTCTAAACAGAGGGAGTATTAAATAAATGGAGTATAGGATAAGATTAGGAAAACAAAAAAAATTTAGAACCCTCACAAGCTTTTTCTTAGCACCACAAATCTGAATATTACATTGACACTAATGATTAACCAAACTACAAACAGAGCAAACCCAAACACATACGGAGTAGTAGTAGTACAACTTAACGACTTCCAGGGGGACTCCACGGTCTTCTCAGGCGACTTGGCAGCATCCTCCGCGGGCAACATGGCTGCGTCCTCCGTGGTACCATTGCCAAGCAGGGACTCGTGGATGCTGGGCAGCACGCTGCTGTGCGCGATGGTAACACCGGCCAACAGCTTGCTGAGCTCCTCGTCACGCATGACGCCGAGCATCACGTGCCTCGGGATGATGCGGATCTTCTTGCTGTCCTTCGCGGCTTGCCCGGCAAGCTCCAACACCTCGGCAGTAAGATACTCGAGAACGGCCGCGAGGTAGACGGGAGCCCTGAAGCCTATGCGCTGGGAGTACCGACCCTCCTTGAGGTAGCGCCCGATCTGGCCGACGGGGAAATGCAGCCCGGCCTTGACAGACCTCGACACCTTCTTCTTCCTGCGGCTGCCTAGTGCGAGACTGCGACTTGGAGTGGCCAGAGCAGGATTCGGAAGCCGGCGACATGACTTCTTTTTCTCTACGGCCTTTGTCGCCGCCACCTGGGTCTTCTTCTTCCCACGGGGAGCTCCGGTCTTCGGAGCCATAGGTGCAAAGTCTAAGAGGAAGAAAGGTTAATTATGGAGGGCCGGTGAAGGTGCCCAGGTCCCTTGTGTTGAAACTTTAAAAGCGCCATCTTTACTATTTTACAAGTATGAATTTGTAGTTCAAAATTTACCTACTTTGGTTTTATTGACAAAATGTCATTTAATTATGCGAAATTAGCCAGAAGGCCTGAAAATTAATGAAACTTGTTAACCATGAAACATACTCTATTTTGTGTGAAATTTAGTGCGTTGTGGCATTTGGAGCCATACTCTTTGCCTTTTCTTTAAAAAATAATTATATGTGGCACTTCTAAAACAATTTAACAAAATTCTATACATAAAAGTTGAAAAGTCCAATCAACAACATTAGTATGCCATGCCAAGATGCACCCCGTCTACCCGAAATGGACACGACCTTTGTCATTATTTAACTTGAAACCCAAGTATATGTTAACACATCGCTGGTCATATTGTGAAGAAGTGTTTTTAAACCTTATCAAAATTCATGTTTATCATTTACGGAAGAGGACACCATACATAAGTGCTTAACATTTTTTTATTGTTTTCTTTACTTTTCTTTAATTTATCCCAATAAATGGGACGAGTGATGCAGATATGACCCTGGCATTGGTAACTTGGCTTAAAATGTGAACAATGTTCATACATGGTTATTCTACTATTGTGTAGCAAGTTTTTCGAAAGTTGTCCAAATCCATGTTTGTAGTTTTCGTCCAAACAAGCACAAATATAAGAGGACACCATGTACGTTTCAACTATGTATCATTACCACCCACCTCCCGCAAAAAAATTATGTATCATGACACACATTGAAATAAGTATTTTCATATAGTACTAACATGCGGTGGAAATTATCTATACATTTTGCTAGAATATAGTGAGTGCACTCTAAGCCTAATTATCAGGACATACTTAATTACTAAAAACAAATCCTATCACTTGGAAATTGAAAAGCATTTTCCTAAAAGTTCGGAACTCTCATTGACAACATTATTTACCAAAGCCAAGATGCTTCGTAGAACGAGATATAGTACACTGCCCGCCTCTTCTCTGGATGCCATTTAATTTTGCACTCGGGCACGCTTCTTTGGTGGGGGGCAGGAAGAGACCTCCTCGTCGTCGTCCTCGGCCTCCTCCCCGCCATCGTCCTCGGCCTCTTCCCTGCTATTGTCTTCGGCCTCCTCCTCAAGGTCGACCTCAGACTCCTCCTCTTCCTCAGTCTCATCTTCCGTCTTATCGGAGTCGCTCGGTGTTGGTGGTGGTGTCCCTTTGAAAAAGCGCTGCCAGTGGCTATCTTCTTCATCAGGAGTCAGACAGCAGCGACAGCCATGGACCGTCGACTGAGTCTGGGCTTCCAGGTGGAGTTTCGGGGCCTTTCCCATTTGTTAGGTCAATCAATGTGTTCCAGAGAGAGTTGTCGTACGACATTTTGGAAGGAAATAGAGAGAGATCGAGTTCTAAGTAACGGTGGGTTGGGTATTTTGGGTGAAAGTAGGGGTGCGTACTGTTGCAATTTATAATGTTTATTTATAGTCGTGCTTATGTTAATACCATGAAAACTATCCCAAAATATCATAAATAGATTGTACCAGACTCGTCCCGTCAACAAAAAAAGGATTGTACCAGACTTGTTGGTTCTTGATTTTTCTCGGCCTAGAGAATTCAGGAGGCGCCCCGCTTTATCCAAAAATGAAGAGAATCATGCAGATCATGCTGAATTACTCGGTGTCTCTTACTTCCTCCATTAAAAATTAAGTGCCTATAGCAGTACATAGTTATCTAGCTATAGTACTACTAGTATATGTATACTCTTCACAAAGTTGCGTCACCGAACTTGATTGATGGTGGTATGGTGTGGGCCTCATCTTTTTCTGCACCGCTGCATCTCAGACAAGAAGTATAATCATTGCGTGAAAGCTTACACGGGAAGGAAGGAGAAATGGAGAGGATAGTGGATGGATGGTGAGATGGGGGCGAAGGAGAGAGAAAATCTACTACGTAGTACTGTAGTATCTGTACTAGTACCGCGTGTCATCACCCATCGTAATATGTAAACTTTTAGCTGAAGTTAGATAGGAAACATGATCAACTACATTATGTGTGGCTTGTGGCATTCTGAACCATATTACTTGGACTTTCTTCACAAAAAACATCACCGTCCTCACTGGTAAATTGAAATTCTTTTTTTCCTAATTGTTGGAAACTCCCACATGCAAAAATGCTTACTATGCCAAGATGCACCCATCTACCAAACTATCGTGGGAACTCTATCAAATTGTAAACTATGATGTCAATATGGCCTTGATGACCTTGGTCATTCGGGTTGAAATAAACCCGATGTTTGGTCGATCTTTTGGATAACCTTCCCTCCTAATGTTTGGGAAGCAAGTGAAAATTTCGAAAACCAGAAAAGTTTGAATTTTTTGCCGCCAAGGACCAAAGTGGTTTACTTCCTATGTACTCCTCCGCATCCCTACTCCACACCAACGCGCGGCTGCCGAACACGCCAGAGACACAGAGCCGCCGTACCAAGACACACGTGCGCAGCGCCATACTATGGACGAGGGGAGAGAGATCAGCCAGACCGGTGCGCAAGGGGAAAGGGGAGGAGAGATGGAGCATAGGAAAGGAGAGAGAAAACATACGATTTGTTTTGCGTGCATAGGTCCTGAAATTTACTACTAGTAGAGTGTACACTGTAAGGCTGCATGAGTACCTCGTGTTAGAAGTCCATCATAACTTTGCTCTGACATGGAACTACCTTCAACTTCTCTTTGCTGCTGCCCTCTTCCCCTGCCAACGTTTTATTCTCTCGGTATGTACAACACGTGGACAGAGGTGACCATATGTCTAAGCAAAGAAATATACTACTCCCGCATTGTGTAAAAAAGCACACCTTAATAAGGCTCAGATAGTAAATCGTATGACATATCATCACTATATAAAATTATAATTGGTGAAGCACAAAAAATTATAAATTTGATCAACATCTACTGTATAAAGTATGGTTGTATATTTGGTCCTTGTACTTTGTATCATCATGTGTAGAAGTCAAAGATTATTAGCTACCTAACACTTAATTTTTTTGGTAACATGGTCTAGAGAAACGAGGGAGAAGATTCTAGTATGATCGAGAAGTGTGTTTGGAGAGGTTTATGCATAGTGCATTCATTGTGTTCAAGACTATCAATAGAATCTTCTAGATGCCAGAATGGAAAAGAACCAACGACTAGAAATGCTGGGATTCGCAAGTCTTGATCCAACGGTCAACATTCAAAGTTATTCGTACACTATATAGTGGTTTGTAATAAAGACTATCAGTAGAATCTTCAAGATGCTAGAATGGAAAAGAAGATCCAGCGACTAGAAATGTTGGGATTCGCGAGTCTTGATCCAACGGTCAATATTCAAAGTTGTTTGTACACTATATAGTGGCAAGATCATGTAGAAGTCAACGATTATTAGCTACTAGTAAGTTGCACGTGAGACTCAGATAGTAGACGTATGACATATCATCACTATGTACAATTATAATTGGTAAAGCACAAAAAATTATAAATTTGATCAACATCTATAAAGTATGGGTGTATATTTGGTCCTTGTAATTTGTATCATCATGTAGAAGTCAAAGATTATTAGCTACCTAACACATGATTTTTTTTGATAACATGGTCTAGAGAAACAAAGGAGAAGCTTCTATTATGACGGAGAAGTGTGTTTTAAGGTTTGTACATAGCATTCATTATGCCGAAGACTATCAATAAAATCTTCTAGGTGCTAGAATGGAAAAGAAGATCCAACGGCTAGAAATGCTGGGATTCGCGAGTCTTGATCCAACGGTCAACATTCAAAGTTATCCGTACACTATATAGTGGTAAGATAAGATAAGATAAGATACTAGTAAGTTGCACGTGCCCTGCACATGTGGCTCAGATAATAGACGTCTGACATATCATCACTATATAAAATTATAATAGGTAAAGTGGAAAAATATAAATTTGATCAACATCTATAAAGTATGGGTGTATATTTGGTTCTTGTACTTTGTATCATTATGTCTAGAAGTCAAAGATTATTAGCTACCTAACACTTGAAATTTTTGGTAACATGGTCTAGAGAAACGAGGGGTAAGATTCTAGTATGATGGAGACGTATGTTCTGAGAGGTTTATGCATAGTGCATTCATTGTGTTCAAGACTATCAATAGAATCTTCTAGATGCTAGAATGGAAAAGAAGATCCAACGGCTGGAAATGTTCGGATTCGCGAGTCTCTATCCAACAGTCAATATTCCAAGTTATTCGTACACTATATAGTGGTAAGATAAGATGTCTAAAAACATGGCTTGTGGCATTCAGATCCATACTCTTCAGACTATCTTTACAGAAAGGAACAATCTCGTCATCACTCGGAAAATTAAGAATGATATTTCCTGATATTTGGAAACTCACATCGATGACATTGTTTACTACAAGAAGATGCACCCGTCTACCTCCGAAAATACAATTAACTCAAGAGCAATCTATCGCATTTTCTTGTAGCTCAAGCTTGATATAATTTCGCTAAATTGTCAATATGCAAAATCTTAGCAAGAAGTTGAAATTGTTTTAAAAACTATCGGTGGTGGTTTGTGATATATTACATCAGCCCCCAATGGTTACCTCCAAAAAACATAAATCTTTCAATTGAACCTACAATTTACTTGTAATTCATAATTGAACTAATTTCAATAAATTGACATAAAATCAATTTCAAGTGGGTAAAGTTAGCTGTAGAATAAGTTTGAAAACTCATAAAACACGGGAATCATAAGTACCACATGAGGGTCCACTATATATGTCTGAAAGCTTAGCTTGTGGCGTTCAGGTGCATATCCTTCGGACTTTGTTTACGAAAATGAACAATAATCTCATCAGCACTCGGAAAATTGAGAATGTTCCTTCCTGATAGTTGAAAACTCACACTAGCGGTACTTATTACTACAAGAAGATGCATCCATCTACCTCTAAAGAGACGTTTAATTAAAGTAAAATCTATCGCGCTTACTTGTAGCTCAAGTTTGAGCTAATTTTTCGTTAAATTGTCAAGATGCAAAATCTTAATTAGAAAGGAGTTAAAAACCTATTGTCAAAACTCTCGGTTGTTTTCTGATATATTAATTGAGCCCCCAATGTGTACACCTCCAAAAGTTTTTTGTAATTCTTTAGAAGCAACCTACAATAATTTAGTTGTTGTAGTTCAAGTTTGACCAAATTTCGATAAATATAGGCATGAAGTCGTTCAAGTGGGGAAAAGTTAATTAGCTACATAGGGAGTTTGAAAACTCATAAAACATGGGAATCATAAGTAAAACACGTTGGTCCACTTAATATGTCTAAAAGCTTGGCTTATGGCATTGAGATCCATATTCTTCAGACTTTTTTTACATAAAAGAACCATCTCGTCATCACTCGGAAAACTGAGGATTTTTTCCCTCATAGTTAGAAACTCACACCGACGACATTGTTTACTAGAAGAAGATGCACCCATCTACCTATGAAAATACATTTAATTCAAGAGCAATCTATCGCGCTTACTTGTAGCTCAAGTTTGATCTAATTTCGTTAAATCGACAAGAAGTCACTGAAGTGTGCAAAGTTTGCTAGGACGAAGCTTGAAAAATCCTAGTACTAAAAACTTGGGCATTATATATAAGAAACCGTTGGTCTAGTTTGTGTGATAATTGGGATGGTTGCATTTTCTTTTAACTATGGTAGGTCTCGTAGGAGAGAGGTGCTTGAGAGTTAAAACGATCGATGGAAGTACAACTTACATCAAGGACCTCATAAAAAATGAAAATTGCATACAAGTCCACCCATTTAACACAATGACCCTAAAACTGAATAATGAAGTGTGTGTGTTTTGTGGTTTACGCATACTAGCGTTCATCGTGCTAAAGACTATCAATAGAATCTTTCTCGATGCGAAGGGAAAATAGAAGATCTAACGGTTAGCAATGTTTGGATTTGGCAGTCTTGATCCAGCGGTCAATGTTCGAAGTTAATTCGTACACTATACAATGGTGGTATGGTATTGTAAGAGATAAGACAAGATAAAGATAAGATAAGAAGTACCGCGAATGGCCGATCTAATGGTTGGTCTCGTAGGAGCGAGGTGCTTGAGAGTTAAGACGGTCAGTGGAAGTACAAGTTACATCAAGGACCTCATAAAAATGAAAATTGCATCCAAGTCCATGCATGCATTTAGCACAAGGACCCTGAAACTGAGCAATGAAGTATGTGTTTTGAGGTATGCGCATACTAGCGTCCATTGTGCTAAAGACTATCGGTAGAATCTTTCTAGATGCTAATAATGGAAAAGAAGATCCAACGGATAACAAAGTTTGGAATTGCCAGTCTTGATCCAACGGTCAATGTTCAAAACTGGTTCAAAATTTCCTTCCCTCCTGATGTTTGGCCGATCTTTTGGATAACCTTCCCTCTCGTTGTTTGGAAGCAAGTGAAAATTTTGAAAACCGGAAAAGTTTGAATTTTTTTGCCGCCAAGGACCAAAGTGGTTTCCTTCCTATGTACTCCTCCTCGTCCCTACTCCACACCAACACGCGGATGCCGAACACGCCAGAGACACAGAGCTGTCGTACCAAGGCACACGTGCGCAGCACCACGCTATGGTCGAGGGGAGAGAGATCAGCCGGACCGGTGCGCGAGGGGAAAGGGGAGGAGAGATGGAGCATAGGGAAGGAGAGAGAGAACACACAATTTGTTTTGCGTGCATAGGTCCTGAAATTTACTACTAGTAGAGTGTACATTGTAAGGCCGCAAGAGTACCTCGTGTCAGAAACCCATCATAACTTTGCTCTGACATAGAACCGCCTTCAACTTCTCTTCGCTGCTGGCCTCTTCCCCTGCCAGCGATTTATTCTCTCAGCATGTACAACGCGTGGATAGAGGTGAACATATGTCTAAGCAAAGAAATATACTACTCCTTCATTGTGTAAAAAATCACACCTTAATAAGGCTCAGATAGTAAATCGTATGACATATCATCACTATATAAAATTATAATTGGTAAAGCACAAAAAACTATAAATTTGATCAACATCTACTGTATAAAGTATGTGTGTATATTTGGTCCTTGTACTTTGTATCATCATGTGAAGAAGTCAAAGATTATTAGCTACCTAACCCTTGAAATTTTTGGTAACATGGTCTAGAGAAACGAGGGAGAAGATTCTAGTATGATCGAGAAGTGTGTTTGGAGAGGTTTATGCATAGTGCATTCATTATGTTCAAGACTATCAATAGAATCTTCTAGATGCTAGAATGGAAAAGAAGATCCAACGGCTAGAAATACTGGGATTCGCGAGTCTTGATCCAACAGTCAACATTCAAAGTTGTTCGTACACTAATCTCACCATCACTAATTTCAATAGCACAGTAGACTGTATTCTCTCTACTTATATACTACTATAGTTTAGCAGTTTTGAATTGGATCCATAGCACTAATCATGACCGTTGGGCTGTTAGATCCAATGGTTCAGAGCTACTGGATTCGTGTTGAATAGTACTCCCTCCGCAAAAATATAAGGCGCCTAAGGATTAGTCAAAAGTCAACATTTTTTAAGTTTGACCATGATTATACACAAAAATATAAAAATTTAGAATACTAAATTCATATCAATAGATTCACCATAAATTATATTTTCTTAATATGTCCATTAAATATTGTAGATGTGGATATTTAAAAAATATATTTGGTCAAAGTTAGTAAGGTTTGACTTTTGACCAATCCTTAGGCGTCTTATATTTTGGGACGGAGCGAGGGAGTACAAATCTAGATGATAGAATGGAAAAGAAGATCCAACGGTTAGCAATGTTTGGATTTGCTAGTGTTGATCCAACTATTAATGTTCAAAGTTAATCTCTACACTATATGTAGTGGTATGGTATATATTGTAATAGATAAGAGACAAGATAAAGATAAGATAAAAGTACTGCGAATGGCCGATCTAATGGTAGATCTCGTAAGAGCGAGGTGCTTGAGAGTTAACACGGTCAGTGGAAGTACAAGTTACATTAAGGACCTCATAAAAAATGAAAATTGCATCCATCAAGTCCGTGCATTTAGCACGAGGACCCTTAAAACGAGTAATGAAGTACTATGTGTTTTGAGGTTTGTGCATACTAGTGTTCATCGTGCTAAAGACTATCAGTAGAATCTTTCTAGATACTAAGAATGGAAAAGAAGATCCAACGGTTAGCAATGTTTGGATTTGCCAGTTTTGATCCAACGGTCAATGTTCAAATAAGTTAATCCCTACACTATGTAGTGGTGGTATGCATGGTATTGTAAGAGATAAGAGACAAAGATAAAGATAAGATAAGAAGTATTGTGAATGGTCGATCTAATGGTAGGTCTCGTAGGAAGCAAGGTGCTTTGAGAGTTAACACGGTGGGTAGAATTACAATTTACATCAAGGACCTCATAAAAATGAAAATTGCATCCAAGTCCATGCATTTAGCACAAGGACAACCCTGAAACTAAGCAATGAAGTGTGTGTTTTGAGCTAGAGGTTTACGTATACTAGCGGTCATCGTGCTAAAGACTATTAGTAGAATATTTCTAGATGCTAAGAATGGAAAAGAAGATCCAACAGTTAGCAATGTTTGGATTTGCCAGTCTTGATCCAACGGTCAATGTTCAAAGTTAATCGGTACACTATATGTAGTGCGTGATATGGACGTTATTGTAGGAGATAGGACAAGATAAATATAAGATAATAAGAAGTACTACGAATGGTCGATCTAATGGTTGGTCTAGTAGGTGTGATTAGCTTGAGAGTGAACACGGTCGATGGAAGTACAAGTTACATATCAAGGACCTCATAAAAATGAAAATTGCATCCAAGTCCATGCATTTAGCATAAGGACCCTAAAACTGAGCAATGAAGTGTGTATTTTGAGGTTTGCGCATACTAGTGTTCATCGTTCTCATCAAGACTATTAGTAGAATCTTTTTAGATGCTAGGAATGGAAAATAAGATCCAATAGTTAGCAAAATGTTTGGATTTGCGAGTCTTGATCCAACTTGTCGTCAAAACTCTTGTTGGATGGTTTCTCGTATATTAATTGTGACCCCTGATGGGTACCTCCAAAAGCTTTTTGGTAGAAATTTCACAGTAACCTAAAATTTACTTATACAAGTTCAAATCTGACCTATTTTCGATATATCAACATAAAGTCATTCAAGTGGGTGGAGTTAGGTAGGCAGTTTTGAATTGGATCCATAGTACCAATCATGGTCGTTGGGCTATTAGATCCAATGGTTCAGAGTAGTTGGATTCGTGTTGAACAGTATCTAGGGCAAACTCCACCATGTTCTAGATAGTTATTATTAATATACTTAATGTATGCCTTTTTCTCTAACAAGACTACTGGTTAATAACAACTCAATATTCGTTAAATCACATTTCATACAGTATATACGAGTGTGGCACGTGCATGTGTGTGTGTGCGTGTGTGTGTGCGTGTGAAAACTTTGGCTTGTGGCATTTATTTAGATCAATATTCTTCAGACTTCCTTTACGGGAGAGAATTATCATGACATGACTCGAAAAATTGAGAATGTCCTTTCCTGGTAGTTGGAAACTCACACCGACGACATTTCTTACTACAAGAAGATGCACCCATCTACCTTTAAAAAGACATTTAATTCAAGTGCAGTCTCTCATGCTTACTTGTAGCTCAAGTCTAACTTAATTTCATTAAATTGATGCAAAATCTTAGCAAGAAGTTGAACCATACCTATATATCATCAAAACTCTTGGTGGTTTCCCATATATTAATTGACCCCTCCCCTCGATAGATATGGTCATATGGGTACCTCCAAGAAAGATCTTTCGTCAAACTTTCAAAGCAACCTATAATTTACTTGTTGCAGTTCAATTTGTACATAATAATTTCAATAAATCGGCATAAAATCAATCAAGTGGGCGAAGTTAACTAGGAAGTTTGAGAACTCATAAAACATGGGAAATCATAAGTACACCATGTTGGTCCACAATATATGTGTGAAAACTTGCCTCGTGTGTCATTCAGATCCATATTCTTCAGACTTGCTTTACGGGAAAGAACAATCTCGTCATCACACTCGGAAAATTTAGAATGATCTTTCCTGAGATAGTAGGAAACTCATAGTGATGGAATTGTTTACTACAACAAGATGCACCTATAGACCTCCTAAAAGACATTGAATTCAAGAGCAATCTATATCGCGCTTACTTGTAGCTCAAGTTTGACCTAATTTCGTTAAATTGTCAAGATGCAAAATCTATCTTAGCAAGAAGTTAAACCTATTATCAAAACTCTTGGTGTTTTGTGATATATTAATTGACCCCTCGATGGGTACCTCCAAAAGCTTTTTTGAAAATCTTTCAAAGCAACCTACAATTTTCTTAGACACGAGGCTAGTAAATTTCTAAGCTATGTATAGTAAGGGCATGTGCAGTGTCTAGAAGTAGCTATGAAAACTACTTTGGGTCCAGCGTTTAGAACTGAAGTGGGTCCACACAACCATGCTAAAAATAAAAATAGACTGTTATCCACTAAATAGATGGTTACGAGGGTAGTAGGTGCCTATGGTGACTTCGTGTCAACACCCGTATTTTTAATCCCAGATGCCTATTATGCCATACCTCGCAATCCCAGGATTACCATTTTTGCGAGACATAACAGATTGGATATCACAGTACATCATCCAACCATAATAAGGTTTTACATGAATAAAGGATCTCATGATCCAGTCTTAATACACACAAGCAGCGGAATAATAAAGCATAGTAGTGGGCTCCATCTTTAGTGTCGAGGTAATGCTAACGATGGGAGATGATCCTAGTTGTTGTAGTCGTTCTGCTGTCCATCTTCCGGATAGTCCTCCTCATAGTCTGGCCACGGGAATAGCCAGGGACAAAGCCATGAGTACTCTTTAAGTACTCGCAAACTATCACTAACAAGTAAGGTAGTTCTAGTAGGAATACTAAGTTCTAAGTTTATTTGCAAAAATCCAGATTTATCTAAAGCTGAGTTCAAAAGTAAAGAAAGCTAATTTAATGTTCTAAATCACCTAAGGGGGAACTTAGTTTTCATAGTCACAACCCTGTTGTGGTTAAGTCAAAGTCACAATTCATTTCACAAATCATTTTGAAAACATCTGACGACAGAACAGTATGGCCACTCCAACTGTCCATGACCGTGGACGCGGCTATTCGAATAGTTTGACACTCTGATGAGGTGGTACACTTTCACCACAAAATTCGATACATCCGTCAGGGATAACCCTGAATCAATCATACTTAGTATGCGGATAATCAATCCTAACCTTTCAATTAGACACTCTAGTATAGGCACCTCCCCTATGAGCTTGGCCTCCCAGCCATGGCCATCTGCCATCCTGGGCACTGCATAGGTGGACATACATCCAGAGGTAGCCTCAGCTCAAACCTCTCCCACGAGGGAACCCATACTAAGGCATATAAACTTCCGGCTAAGCCCTACCCAATTCAGGTATCGTGGTTGTACGGTAAAATTGCAATGGTACCGCATCTGAACCCAACCATCAATTTTTGTAAAGGGCTAAGGCTCATGCCTCAACATTTTCATCATCAAATCCATTTGTGTTTCTCAACACATGTCAAAACATATCAATAGAATGACTCATCATTCCAAGGTTTTCATAATCATTTTCACCAAGTAGTCCCATCTAAAGTGATCAAGTTTTATGCTTATCACTAGCCACTAAGGTTAAGAGTGTTCATTAATGAGGGGTGCTAATATTCAATCTCATGCCATAGAATTGTGGGTGCTAATATTCAATCTCATGCCATAGAACTGTTGGGTCCGCAGTATAGAAAACAAAAAAATTTCTACGATGAGAACTATACGCCAAGATCTATCTACTAGATATAGAGCAATGGGTGGATATACATCCATCGAGAACTTACCCTCGAAGACAACGAGTTTTGTTAAGGAGTAGGAACTCGTGGTTGATGTAGTCGTACACTTGCCAATATCAAGATCGTGTGGATGTCCGAGCGCAGCAAATCAACAGCGCATCCGTCCTCGCACACACGTTCAAGCCACCGGACAACCTCCACCTCCTCGCTCCAGTGATGCAGCGGATGCAGCAACTCCTTCCAGACGAAATGCCACCAGGAACATGTATCTCGCTAATCCGAGACCATGGGGGAATAATTCTAGAAGGGGAGAGAGATCCTTCACGAGGAGGTGTGAGGAAGAAGGAGGAAGAGGGGGGCTTTTTATAGGAGGAGGGGGGTGCCCCTCCCCATGGCCGGCAGCTCATGGGGGGTGACCCCTCACCTCCCCCATTCATGTGGTGGTAACCCCTCCACATTAAAATGCCTCTTCACATTCCCTTTTAAAGTCTCCACTTTAAATGCATTAAAATTCTCTAAGTTTAATGATCTCTCATTTAATAAAACTCTTTTATTAAATTTATTCAGAATTTTGTTAATTACTTTAATTAACAAACATTCACATAAAACCCCTTGCAACATTTCAATATCACATGCAGAACCACTTTCTGCAATTTCACCCGAAACAATTCCGGTTTCTATCGAAACATTTCCTGCGCTTCGCAATTCTTTCGTATGAAACATATGTGCTCCAAAATGGTGTTCGGTAACTCTTAAGTGTGTCACCCTACAGTTCGCGAATAATGCAAACATGATTGAGACTCCTCTCAGATCAATAATCAGAAGAGGGACCTGGAGATCCATACTGACTCCTGCATATTCAACGATGACTTCTGTGATCGTGAGAACCTTTAACGCTAGTAACTTAATCCCTTTGTCTCATGATATAATACATGTCCGAGATTCGATCATCGGTATCCAAATACCTAGTTTGATCTTGTTACCGACGTGCACTCATTTCTCGTTCCCGTGATATAACATTCTAGTGATCACATCACTTGCTTGCAAGCTATCTTAATGTGATATCACCGAGAGGGCCCAGAGTATATCTATCCGTCATCAGGATTGACAAATTCCACTGTTGATCCATGAGCCTCAACATAACACCTTCATAGCACTGAACCCATCTTTATAGTCACCCTGTTACGGTGTGACGTTTGATGTTATCAAGATACTCTTCTGGTGTTAGCAATTAACATGATCTCATGGTCTAAGGATAAAGATTACTTTGTATGATGTTATAGCAATATAAACATAATGACTTGATCGTAATGTTATACTTCGGATGAATGTTCATCACGTCATTTCTCAAATGCTGTGACCTTGTTATTAACAACATCCAATGTCTATGATCAGTAAACCTTGATCATCTTGTTAATCAATAAGCTAGTCTATAAGAGAGGCATAACTAGGAACCCTTTTTGTTTATTAAACACACATGTATTAACGTTTCCGATCAATACAATTATAGCATGCAAAATAAACATCTATCATATACGAGGAATACATAATAATAACTTTATTATTGCCTCTCAGGGCATATTTACTTCAGTCTCCCACTTGCACTAGAGAAAATAATCTAGTTCACATAGTGATAAATCTAACACCCATGGAGTTCTGGTGTTGATCATGTTTTGCCCTAGGGAGAACTTTAGTCAACGGATCTGCTACATTTAGGTCTGTGTGCACTTTACAAATCTTTATATCTCCATCCTTGACATGCTCGCGGATGGAGTGAAACCGGTGCTTAATATGCTTGGAATTCTTGTGAGACCTCGGTTCCTTGGCATTGGATATGGCTCCATTTTTGTCACAATAGATCACCATTAGGTCCAATGCACTAGGAACCACACCTAGTTCCGTTATGAACTCTTTCATCCAAACCGCTTCTTGCGCTGCTTTTGAAGCAACAACATATTCCGCCTCCGTCGTTGATCCATCCACCACAGGTTGTTTGGAACTCCTCCAACTAACTACTGCTCCATTCAAGAGAAATATGAATCCGTATTGAGACTTAGAGTCATCCGGATCGGTGTCAAAGCTAGCATCGACATAACACTTAGCGACCAGCTCTTCTTCACCTCCGTATACAAGAAACATATCCCTAGTTCTTCTCAAGTACTTAAGGATATTCTTGACCGCTATCCAGTGTTCCGAACCTGGATCAGATTGGTACCTACTAGTCAAACTAATAGCATGTGCCACATCCGGTCTTGTACATAGCATGGCATACATTATAGAGCCTATGACCGAGGCATAGGGGATCTTATACATTATCTCTCTTTCTTCTACTGTAGCCGGACTTTGAGTCTTGATCAATGTCTTGCCTTGCAACATAGGTAAGAACCCCTTCTTACTTCCGTCCATATTAAACTTCTTTAATATCTTATCAAGGTATGTACTCTGCGATAGCCTAATTAGGCGCCTTGATCTATCTCTATAGATTTTAATGCCTAATATATATGACGCTTCACCAAGGTCTTTCATCGAAAATTTGCTATTTAGATAACTTTTAACACTGTTTAAAAGATCTATATCATTTCCAATTAATAATATGTCATCCACATATAATATCAGAAATGCCACATTGCTCCCACTCACTTTCTTGTAAATACAAGCCTCTCCATAAGTTTGGACAAATCCAAACTCTTTGATCACCTCATCAAAGCGGAGATTCCAACTCCGAGATGCTTGCTTCAGTCCATAGATGGATCTCTGAAGTTTGCATACCTTATTAGCATCCTTAGGATCGACAAAACCCTTAGGTTGTATCATATACAACTCTTCTTCAATATTACCATTGAGAAACGCACTTTTGACATCCATCTGCCATATTTCATAATCAAAATATGCAGCAATTGCTAACATAATCCTAACCGACTTTAGCATCGCTACGGGAGAGAATGTCTGATCATAGTTAACTCCTTGAATTTGTTGAAACCCCTTTGCGTTAAGTCGAGCCTTATAGATGGTCACATTACCATCAGCATCAGTTTTTCTTTTGAAAATCCATTTATTCTCAATGGCCTTTTGATCGTGAGGTAAGTCTACCAAGGTCCAAACCTGGTTTTCGTACATGGATTCCATCTCGGATTTCATGGCTTCTAGCCATTTGCTGGAATCCAGGCTCATCATCGCTTCTTCATACGTCGCAGGGTCATCCATTTCATCAACCATGAAATTCACAACAGGATTGCCATACAGTTCAGGAGCTACACGTGTCCTATTTGACCTGCGAGGTTCGGTAGTGTCCTCTTTTGGATGATCAATATCATTAGCTCTCTCTTCATTAGGTGAAGTCAACTCTGAAACAATTTCTCGTGCTGCGCTACTCGCCATTTCATGAAGAGAAGGTTCAATAACCTCTTTAAGTTCTACCTTCCGACTACTCACACCTTTCGCGAGAAACTCCTTCTCAAGAAAGGATCCATTCTTGGCAACAAAAACCTTGCCCTCAGATCTGTGATAGAAGGTATACCCAATTGTTTCCTTAGGGTATCCTATGAAGACGCATTTTTCCGCTTTGGGTTCGAGTTTATCCGGCCGAAGTTTCTTCACATAAACATCGCATCCCCAAACTTTAAGAAATGACAGCTTAGGTTTGTTTCCAAACCATAATTCATACGGTGTCGTTTCAACGGATTTAGATGGTGCCCGATTTAAAGTGAATGCAGCGGTTTCCAGTGCATAACCCAAAATGACAGTGGCAAGTTAGTCAGAGACATCATAGATCGAACCATATCCAATAAAGTACGATTACGACGTTCCGACACACCATTACGTTGTGGTGTTCTAGCAGGCGTGAGTTGTGAAACTATTCCACACTCTTTCATGTGTGTGCTAAACTCGTAACTTAGATACTCACCTCCATGGTCGGACCGCAGAAATTTGATTTTTCTGTTATGATGATTTTCCACTTCATTCCGAAATTCTTTGAACTTTTCAAAAGTTTCAGACTTGTGTTTCATCAAATAGATATACCCGTATCTACTTAAATCATCCGTGAAAGTAACAAAATAATGATATCCACCTCGCGCCGACACACTCATTGGTCCACACATATCAGTATGTATGATTTCCAATAAATCTTTCGCTCGTTCCATTGAACCGGAAAACGGCGTTCTAGTCATCTTGCCCATAAGGCATGGCTCACATGTATCAAATGATTCAAAATCAAGTGATTCCAAAAGTCCATCAGAATGGAGTTTCTTCATACGTTTAACGCCAATATGACCTAGATGGTAGTGCCACATATATGCAGATATATCATTTTCAAGTTTAATCCTTTTAACATCAACATTATGAATATGCATAATACTACTATCGAGATCCAATAGAAATAAACCATTCAACACAGGTGCATGACCATAAAAGATATCATTCTTATAAATCAAACAACCATTATTTTCAGATTTAAAGGAATAACCACGTTGCATCAAACACGATCTGGATACAATGTTCATGCTGAGTGCAGGCACCAAATAACAATTATTCAGATTTATAACTAATCCCGATGGCATATGGAGATGTAGCGTTCTGACGGCGATCACATCAACTCTTGATCCATTGCCGACCTGCATCATGACCTCATCCCTTGCTAGTTGTCGCTTGTTCCGTAGCCCCTAAACCGAGTTACATATATTAGCAACCGATCCCGTATCAAATACCCAGGTGCTACTGCGAGTACTAGTCAAGTACACATCAATAACATGTATATCACACATACCTTTGTTTGCCTTGCCGGCCTTCTTGTCCGCCAAATACTTGGGGAAATTGCGCTTCCAATGGCCAGTCCCCTTGCAATAGTAACACTTAGTGTCAGACTAAGGGCCAGCTCGGGGTTTCTTTTTAGGTGTGGCAACAGATTTGCCACCCTTCTTTCCCTTGTGCTTGCCTTTCTTGTCCTTCTTGAAACCGGTGGTCTTATTGATCATCAACACTTGATGTTCTTTCCTAATCTCCACTTCTGCAGTCTTAAGCATTGACAGAAGCTCGGGAAGGGACTTCTTCATGCCCTGCATATTATAGTTCATCATGAAGCTCTTGTACCTAGGTGGCAGAGATTGGAGAACACGATGTATGCCTAAGTCAATGGGAATCGTTATTCCCACTGACACAAGCTTATCGGCGTACCCAGACATTTTGAGTACGTGCTCACTAACGGAGCCGTTCTCCTCCATCATGCAGCTAAAGAACTTTTCAGAAGCATTATATCTCTCTACGGCAGCATGGGTATCGAAAATCATTTTCAATTCTCCCATGGTATCAAAGGCATTGCCATTTTCGAAACGTTTTCGAAGTTCTGGCTCTAGCCCATATAGTATGCCGCAATGAACTAAGTTGTGGTCCTCCTGACGAGTTATATAGACATTCTTTTCCTCGTCAGGGGCATCAGGAGCTGGTGGGGGGCCTAACGGCGCCTCTAGCACATATTGCTTTTGTGCAGCAGTGAGGAGAATCCTCAAATTCATAGCCCAGTTGGTGAAGTTGCTACCATTCGCAGCAAGTTTCTCTTTCTCCATGAACACATTGAAAATAAAAGCAGGTGGTGCCATCTACAACAGAATTTGCAAAGTTTATTTAGACTAAGTTTATGATAGAGTGAGTTCAACTAATCCATATTACTAATGAACTCCCACTCAAAAATGACATCCCTCGTGTCTTTTTGGTGATTACATGAACCAAATCCACTACACCAAGTCCGATCATCACGTGAGTTGATGTAGCTTCAAAGGCCAGCATCTATATGGGCATCATTCAACTATATGACTCATGCTTAACCTTTCGGTCCGTGTTCCCAGGCCATGTCTGTACATGCTAGGCTCGCCAAGTAAGAACCTTAGTATTCGTGTGTGTAAAACTGTCTTACACCCGTTCCTATGAAAGCGTAGATTCGAGTACACCCGATCATCACGTGATGTCTCGAAACACAATCCACAGAATGGTGCATACTTAAAGAAGAACACATTTTATCTTGATATCTAAATGAGGGATCATCTTACAATGCTACAAAAAGCGCCAAACTAGCAGTATAAGATGCTAACATCTAATGTGTAAAGTGAGGTGATATGGTCCATGCATTTGATCTCTATCATTTGCATCCTGGTATGATCTCTATCATTCCTTTGTGTGTAAGGCCAAGTTCTATTGAACTTACACGTTGAGTGTGTTGTAAGAGTATCTATCATACATCTACTTACAACAATACCATATCAAGACACTAGCCCAGCAACGATCTAAACTAGACGCCTCTAATTTATCAATTGCAAGTTTTACGTGGCTTAGGGATTTCGGAGATAGAACCGGTCTTACCTACGAACATGAACCACAACGAGGATAACCAAGTTATTAGCAACTTGTTGTAAATCAGATATTGACTATAGTAGGAGAGACAGACACCCGCCAGCCACTTATGCAAAACAAGTTGCATGTCAGTCGTGGAACCGGTCTCATGTACGATGACATGTAAGGTTGGTCCGAGACGCTTCATCCCACTATGCCACCAATATCCAAAATACATAGAAGATGCAATAACATGATCATCATCGCCCACATATAAACATATGTGTACTACCCGTGCAAAGCACCTACGCATAGATCAGGCTCTGATACCACTGTTGGGTCCGCATCATAGAAAACAAAAAAATTCCTACGATGAGAACTATACGCCAAGATATATCTACTAGATACAGAGCAACGGGTGGACATACATACATCGAGAACTTACCCTCGAAGACAACGAGTTTTGTTAACGAGTAGGAACTCTTGGTTGATGTAGTCGTACACTTGCCGATCTCAAGATCGTGTGGAAGTCCGAGCGCCACAAATCAGCAGCGCATTCGTCCTCGCACACACGTTCAAGCCACCGGACAACCTCCACCTCCTTGCTCCAGCGATGTAGCGGAAGCAGCAACTCCTTCTAGACGAAATGCCACCGGGAACATGTATCTCGCTAATCCGAGACCATGGGGGAATAATTCTAGAGGGGGAGAGAGATCCTTCACGAGGAGGTGTAAGGAAGGAGGAAGAGGGGGTCCTTTTATAGGAGGAGGGGGTGACCCTCCCCATGGCCAGCGCCACATGGGGGGGGGTGACCCCTCACCTCCCCCATTCATGTGGTGGTAACCCCTCCACATTAAAATGCCTCTTCACATTCCCTTTTAAAGTCTCCACTTTAAATGCATTAAAATTCTCTAAGTTTAATGCTCTCTCATTTAATAAAACTCTTTTATTAAATTTATTCATAATTTTGTTAATTACTTTAATTAACAAACATTCACATAAAATCCCTTGCAACATTTCAATATCACATGCATAACCACTTTCTGCAATTTCACCCGAAACAATTCCGGTTTCTATCGAAACAATTCCTGCGCTTTGCAATTCTTTTGTCTAAACATATGTGCTCCAAAATGGTGTCCGGTAACTCTTAAGTGTGTCACCCTACGGTTCGCGAATAATGCAGACATGATTGAGACTCCTCTCAGATCAATAATCAGAAGCGGGACCTAGAGATCCATACTGACTCCTGCATATTCAACGATGACTTCTGTGATCATGAGAACCTTTAATGCTAGTAACTTAATCCCTGTGTCTCAGGATATAATACATGTCCGAGATTATCATCGGTATCCAAATACCTAGTTTGATCTTGTTACCGACATGCATTCTTTTCTCGTTCCCGTGATATAACATTCTAGTGATCACATCACTTGCTTGCAAGCTATCTTAATGTGATATCACCGAGAGGGCCCAAAGTATATCTATCCGTCATCGGGATTGAAAAATTCTACTCTTGATCCATGAGCCTCAACATAACACCTTCGTAGCACTGAACCCATCTTTATAGTCACCCTGTTACGGTGTGACGTTTGATGTTATCAAGATACTCTTCTGGTGTTAGCAATTAACATGATCTCATGGTCTAAGGATAAAGATTACTTCGTATGATGTTATAGCAATATAAACATAATGACGTGATCGTAATGCTATACTTCGGATGAATGTTCATCACATCATTTCTCAAATGCTGTGACTTTGTTATTAACAACATCCAATGTCTATGATCAGGAAACCTTGATCATCTTGTTAATCAACAAGCTAGTCTATAAGAGAGGCATAACTAGGAACCCTTTTTGTTTATTAAACACACATGTATTAACGTTTCCGATCAATACAATTATAGAATGCAAAATAAACATCTATCATATACGAGGAATACATAATAGCAACTTTATTATTGCCTCTCAGGGCATATTTCCTTCAAGAATGACATGTAAGTATAACTAGATAGGCCTAGTTTTATACTCTTTATGCTATCTATCTTAAAAGTAAAGAACTTTGGTAAAGTAAGAGAAAGTAAAGCTTGCAAGTAAAACTTAGGATTGGTATAATCAAAAATGGTATAACCATAGCATGCCTAGTGCATCTTGCTTAGGTTAATACTTGCACAAGTATGAGACTTGCAAGTTTTCCTCGTAATGATGGCTTACTAATGATAGCTTGCCTTGGTTGGTGCAGTGATTGAAGTTTTCCTCGTCTTCTTCGGGGTAGAACTCCTCCTCCTCATAGACTTTGTCGGTACTATCGTCTATAAATGAATACGGGTACACAATCACCAAACAATACTTATCTATTGCTATTTAGAACCCTAAGGCTCACACTTGATGATCTAGCATCATCACAATCATCACATGCATTAAAGAACTAGTTTCACTTACTTTATTTGAGAAAAGTAATTTCTACTCATTGAAATTAATTACGATTTAATATTCTCGAAATAGAATATGGGATCGTGTGGACACATGTCATCACCACATACTATAATACACGGGAATGTGATTTAAAGGGTTGGTCACATTTTATAATGTTTAAGATTATTATTTAGTAGATTTAAAATGACTAGAAATTCCTAATAGCATTCTTTTGGTAGTAGCCCAAAGTCACTACATGCAAACCTAAATATTTTTACATATTCATATAGGTATTATCAAATGTGATTTTTGAAAGTTGGAATCAACTCAAAAGCTATTATGGTTGATTTTTTAAAAATGTTTGAATGTAGAAAAGTCTCTATCTTGTTATTTTTACTAAAGATTATCTCTAACTCTAAATGATTTAAATCCAACGGACTTGGATAGATATTTTAATTACCTTTCTAGAAAAATTTGAGTCATGCAATTTGGTTCAGCGAAACTCTCTGAATTGATTTTTGAATCTAGGCACAGAATGTGGTTTTAGTTAAATTGGAAAAATCCTTATTTGAATTCTCAGGCCTGCGTGGGAAACTAAACGGGCCGGCCCAACTACATAGCGCAGCACAGCGCGCAGCTGACAGAGGGGGTCCACTGGTCAGTGACTTAAACTAAGTGAAGCGATATCGTTTAACCTAAGCCCTACGATTAGAAGACAAATCAATGGATAAGGGTCGTCGTCGATGACAAACAGCTCCGGTGACGAGCTAAACCTAACGCGGCGGTGGGGGTCTCACGAGGCTCACCTGGGCTCCAGCTAGGGTTGGCGATGAGGGCAATCGACATGGTAGACGATGGCGAGGTGAGGCGTGGTCACGACAGAGCTTGGGATGGTCAGAATTGCTGGCGCCCTTCTCCTCCAGTAGTAGTGGACTCTGGTGAAATTCTGGCATGTTGGTGCTCGCCTTGCTCCGGGGAGAAGTGGGGAAGGTCAGCGAGGAGTGGGGAGTGGGGTGGTATGGATAAATGGGGTGGAGAGGCCCTATATTTATACACCGACGAGGCGACTGAGCGGGATGGGTTGGCGTCTCTGGCGAGGACGGTATAGCGAGCTAAAGGCACGGGCGGGGGTGTAGGACGGTGCGGTGCTCCCTGGCGGTTCCCATGGAAGTAAGGGCGCAGCACGGGGTGGTCTAGCTTGGTCTGGCGCGTGCGGTGCTCCGTGCGGGACATACGGCGTTCTTGACGGTGCACGGGAGCTACGGGTCACGCGGCGGCGAACGGGGGTGTCTGCCGGGGTGGCGTGATCATGGTGAGGCTGCACGTGCACAGAGAGGGCAAGGAGCGAGCTGGCGGGGCTGGTCGCGCACGGCGCACTGGCGCGCTCTGGACATGGCGCAGAGGTGTAGAGCGCGGCGGTGCTAGGGTGGTCCACGGCTCGGCTGGGGCTGTGGCCTAGACAGGGGGTGGCGGTAGGCTGCGATGATGCTCCTCGACGTCCTGTTCGGGCGCGGGGATGTCTGGTGCGAGCTGGTTGTGGTTGGCCGGTGATGACCACAAAACGGCAGCGCTCCACTGTTCTCCATGGTGAAGGGGGGCTTGACTGTTGCTGCGAGTCACTCAGGGGGACAAGGGGGTTAAGAGGGAGATCAATTGGTCGATGATCACTGTACAAAACAGTGAAGTTAGGCTAGAGATTATTTTGTGCATGCCAAGTGTTTGTGTTAATGGCCGCATGAAATTTATTTTTGAATTTTTGATTCAAATTTTTTGAGTGATCTTAGATTAAGCTTGAGAGACTATGTTTGCTTGGAGAGGTCAAGGTTTATTGATTTGGTGGTTTTTTGGAAAAGTGTGATCTTAGCACATACACTTGATTCAATTTTCAAATGTCCTTTAAATGGATTTGCTAGATGTTTTTGTAAGTTTGTAAAGTGGGCCTTTATAAACTTTTACTTGGTCTAGCAACGGGTGAAAAGAAATAGAATAGTTTCTATTAGAAATTTTCTTCTAGGAACACTTAAAGTGGCCTAGTGGTTTAAAATGGTCAAAATGACCATTTGGTTTATTTATTCTTATTTGATTTCTTTCTCTTTTGATTTTGCTTGTAAATGGTCTAGATGATGTGGCATTCACCTTTAAACCATTTCATATCATTTAGAACAATCAAGCATGGCATATACACTCAATTCTACACTAATGCAAACACACATGCATTCATATGTTTTTTTCTTAATAAAAGTTTTTGTTAACCCTAAATTGGGTGATTAGGATTCAATAACCTTGATTAAAGTTTTGGGATGTTACAAACCTTCCCTCCTTAAACAAAATCTTGTCCCAAGATTTAAGAAAAACTAGGAACTAAAGAGATCTAGAGACTTAGTCCCAATGTAATCTTCTTGCTCCCAGGTAGCTTCTTCGGTATGGTTGCTCCATTGGATCTTGAGAAATTTGATAATCCGGGTCCTGGCGGTTCTGAAGGCTTCTTCCAAGATACGGATGGGCACTTCACGATACGTCAAATCCTTGTTGATATCTATGGCTTGGTGATCGATGTTCTTGAAAACTTCGGCCTTCTCAAGAACTTCTAAGCATTTGTGAAGTAACAAGATATGGAACACATCATGGATGGCTAACAGCTCCTCTAGCAGTTCCAGTTGATAAGATACTTCTCCTCGGTGATTCAGAATCTTGAAGGGTCTGATCTATCTGGGGGCTAACTTTCGTTTCAGTTGAAAACGTTGCATTCCCTTCAAAGGCGACACTTTGAGATACACAAAATCTCCAACATTGAAAGTCAGGTCTCTACGTCTCTTGTTAGCATAACTCTTCTTTCTGGATTGGGTGGTCTTGAGGTGCTCACGGACTTTGTGAACCTTCTCTTCGGCTTCTTGTAGGATGTGGGGTCCGAAAATCTGACTCTCTTCTACTTGCGACCAATTCAAGGGGGTACGACACTTCCTTCCATATAAGAACTCAAATGGGGCCATTTGCAAACTGGCTTGATAACTGTTGTTGTATGAGAATTCTGCAAAAGGCAGACAATCTTCCCATTTTGATCCATACTCTAACACACAAGCTCTCAACATATCTTCTAAGATTTGTTGACTCTTTCAGTTTGTCCATCAGTCTGTGGGTGATAAGCTATGCTGAAATTCAACTTGGTTCCTAATCCTTCTTGGACTTTCTGCCAAAATCTTGAGGTAAACTGGGTTCCTCGATCCAACACTATGGTCTTAGGGGTTCCATGCAAACTGACAATCCTAGCAATGTACAACTCTGCTAGCTTCGAACTCTGGTAGGTTGTCTTGACAGGTATAAAATGGGCTACCTTGGATAGTCTATCAACTATGACCCAAATAGAGTCATTTTCCCTACTAGAAGTAGGCAAACCAGTGATAAAGTCCATTCCGACAGAATCCCATTTCCATTCCGGAATCTGCAATGGTTGCAAAAGTCCTGTGGGTCTCTGATGTTCCTCTTTGACTCTTTGACATATATCACACTTGGCGATGTAGCTTCCGATTTCTCTCTTCATCTTGTGCCACCAAAATTGCTCCTTCAAATCCTGATACATCTTGGTTCCTCCAGGATGGATATAATAAAGAATATCATGAGCTTCCTGCATGATAACTTGTTTCAACTCTGAATCTGCTGGCACATAGATACGTCCTTTGTACCACAAAACTCCTTCTTCATCTTTGGTGAATCCAGGTACCTTTCCTGTACCGATATGACGTTTGATTCCATCGATACTTGCATTTCCCTTCTGGGCTTCCTTGATCTGACTGATCAAAGTGGGTTGAAGTTCAATGCTAGCTAAAAATCCTTTGCTAACTAGCTCAGTTCTAAACTTCTCCAACTCTTCATGCAAACTTGGTTGATCTTCTTTGATCATGGTGTTTAATCTACATGGCCATCTGCTAAGAGCATCCGCTACCACATTGGCTTTGCCGGGGTGATAGTGAATGTCAAGGTCATAATCCTTGATTAACTCTATCCATCTCCTTTGCCTCATATTCAACTCCTTCTGAGTGAAAATATACTTCAGGCTCTTGTGATCCGAATAAATCTCACAGTGGTTACCCATAAGGTAATGACGCCATGTCTTCAATGCTAAAACTACAGCTGCTAGTTCAAGATCATGGGTAGGGTAGTTTTTCTCATGTTGCTTCAGTTGTCGGGACATATATGCTATTACTTTACCTTCTTGCATCAACACACATCCGAGACCAATCTTGGATGCATCACAATACACATCAAAAGGCTTCTTGATATCTGGCATAATCAAGATTGGGGCTGAAATCAATCTCTTCTTGAGCTCTTGAAAACTCACTTCACATTTGTCCATCCATTCAAACTTCTTATCTTTCTTCAAAAATTGGGTCATCGGTCTTGCGGTGCTCGAAAATCCTTCAACAAACTTGCGGTAATATCCCGCTAATCCGAGAAATGCACGGACTTGGGTTTGAGTGGTTGCGGCTTTCCATGCTTCAACATCTTTGATCTTGGCAGGATCGACAGCGACTCCTCCTGCCGATACGATATGTCCTAGGAATCCTACTTTCTTCAACCAGAACTCACATTTGCTAAACTTGGAATATAACTGATGCTCTCTAAGGGTTTCAAGGATGGTTCTCAGGTGTAGCTCATGATCTTCTTCTGACTTGGAATAGATAAGAATGTCGTCGATAAAAACAACGACAAACTTATCCAGGAAGTTCATAAAAATCTTATTCATGAGATTCATGAAATAAGTGGGGGCATTGGTTAATCCAAAAGACATGACAATATACTCATATAATCCATATCTGGTGGTAAAGGTGGTCTTTGGAATATCCGTTGCACGAATCTTGAGTTGATGATAACCAGCTCTAAGATCAATCTTAGAGAACACTCTGGCACCAGTCAACTGGTCAAACAGATCCTTGATCTTTGGCAGTGGGTACTTGTTCTTGATGGTGACGTCATTCAGCTTCTGATAATCCGTGCACAAATGGTTACCTCCATCCTTCTTATCAACAAACAAAACCGGTGATATCCATGGTGATGCGCTTGGTTGAATCAAACCTTTCGCCAGCATAGCATCAAGTTGCTTCTTCAGCTCCACTAGTTCAGACGGGTTCATACTATAAGGTCTCTGAGCTATGGGTCCTGTTCCTGGAATCAGTTTAATAATGAACTCGATATCCCGATCCGGGGGCATACCGGGCAATTCATCTAGGAATACATCGGGGTATTCATAGACTACTCTAACTTGGTCTATGGTTGGTTGGGCTAAACTCTTGTTGCACTTGAATTGACGGGGCAAGATTTCAGATACATGCTCTACTGATACTCCAGAGCTACTGGTCATGGTTATGGATTTCTTGGCACAGTCGATCAATCCTTTATGTTTTGACATCCAATCCATTCCTAGTACTACTTCCAAACCTTTGGTTCCAAGTACTATTAGATTGGCATAAAAATCTATTCCATGGATTCTGATAGGTACAGCCTTGCAAATTTTTCTAGCTTTGGTGGTTGAACCAGGTATTTGAACTATCATTACATGCTTCAATTTTGTTGGTTGAATCTTACTAGTGCATGCAAATTCTTCTATAACAAACGAGTGTGATGCTCCAGAATCAAACAACACTCTTGCTAATACTGAGTTAATAGAAAACATACCCAACACGACATCTGGCGCTTCTTGGGCTTCTTCAGCATTCATGTGGAACAGACGGCCATTGTGGTTGAGCGAATTCCCTAGGGCAAATCTTCTTCCAGGCTAAACACGGCACTGTTGCTGAGCGGGTGCATTCACATTGGTGGCTGCTGCAAGCTTCTTGGGACACTCGTTGGAGTAGTGACCCTTGACTCCACATTCAAAGCAAGTAATCTGGGACTTGTCTTTGGCTGCAACAGGCACAACATTGCTTCCAGTCCTTGGGGCAGTATTGTTGTTGTTGTTGTTGGACTTGGGTGGTGCACGGTTTAAGTGGTTGGAGTTGCCGGGGTTGTTGTTGCTGCTTCCTCCGGACTTCATATTTCCTCCGCTACGATTAGGGTAGCTAGGACGGTTCATCGGGGGTATGTTGTTTCTCAGGGCATATCCTGCTGATGGGTTGGGGCGATACTTCTGGTTATTGTTGGATCCACTCTGGTGCATCATTCTACGCTTGTGGTTGCTATTGGCTTGGTTGATCTTCCCTTCCATCTGGATGCTAGAATCTAAAAGCTCTTCGAGATCTTCAAAACGGATGTTGACTAACACCATTTGTATCTCATCATGCAATCCGTTTAGGAACCTTTCCTTCTTCTTGGCTTCAGTGTTGATCTCATCAGGGCCATATCTAGCTAGGGACAGAAATTTGTCACGGTATTCAACTACCGTCATCCTTCCTTGCTTCAGTTCCATGAACTCATCTCTCATCCTGGTGACTAAACCTTGCGACACATGGGTGCGGTTGAACTTGATCTTGAAAGCTTCCCAAGTCATCACTTGACCGTGGTTCATAGTACGAGTGCTATTCCACCAGGCTCTTGCATCTCCTACCAGACAGTGGGTGGCAAACAGTACCTTCTCATTGGCGTCAACTCGTGCGACTTCCAGATTGTTCTCCATGGTTTGTAGCCAGTCATCCACATCTAAAGGGTCTTCATACTTACTAAAGATAGGGGGATTGGTATTCTGAAAGTTCTTGAGTTTGGATCCATGGTGATCCTGGTTTCCATGGCCTTGGTTATTGTGCGCCATCTGAGCTATCTGTTGAAGAGTGGCTAAGTTGGCTTGGCGTTCTGCTCTACTAGCTTCACGGTCAGAAACTAGCATCTGAAGAATCTGCAGCATCGGGTCCTGCGATGAGCCACTTTCTCCGGGGTTTCCACGAGTCATCTGAAGATTGAGATAGATAATGGGATAAGAGGGAAATTTCTAAGGTTCATGGTTTTGTTTCAAAAGCTTTAAACTTTGAGTTTGACTCATGTTTTGTAAACTAATTTCCTCTTGTCATTCATTCATTCATTCATTCAAGCACACAATACAAACACACACCACACACAAAAAGGAAAATAGATGGTTTTAAGAACCATTCTGTGAACTAAGCTACAGTGGGATCGATACAACTCATTCCTACGGTAGTGATCAAGTGCATCTACTCATCATCGATGAAGTTGGAATCATCATCATCAGTGTGGAACTCCATGGCATCATCCTCTAGATAGTCGTTGTCATCACTGAGGTAAGAGTAAAGATCTCCTTGGATATCGTTACCTTCCTCTTCCTCCTTTGCTTCCAGCTGAATTTCCTGCTCACAGATGGTCTTCTCGGAGTCGGCCACCTTCTTGCAAAGACGAGCGATTGTGCGATCCTTCTTCTCGCATTAACGTCGAAGTGATTTGTGATCCTTGACGAGCATGGCGAGAGTATGGTCCTTCTTGGCGGCAATGGCAAGGTTGTGGTTGGCATAGGCTCGAGCATTGTCCAATTCCTTCTGCCTATCATACAGCAGGAAGTCAAGGTTCTCCACTTGGCGCTTCATCTCTGGGTTACTTGGCATCTCCAATGGCATTCACATAGAATCACGCCTCGCGTAGTGCGCAAAGCAAGTTCCCTGGATCAAGTTGATGTTTTGGCCACACAGACGGGCAAGAGCTTCATGCATGGCCCTGACTAATCCATCTAGCCAGTTGTTCTCTTGCACAATAAATTGAATCTTCTCAGAAATGGGTGCTTCCATCTTGCCTATGAGGTCTGCAACTATCAGCCATTGTAGATCTCCTCCTGGGTACTCCTTGAGTTGGGCACCGAAGAATTCCGGATGCGGGCGCTCTAGGTACTCTGACAGTGCATCTAGATCCCTCTGAAAGATCAGTTGGCCTCTGTTGCCCAATTGGTAGAACTTGCAATACTGAACTTCCATCTATAAGAATTTAGGATGAGTAAGTTAGTGATGTGATCAAGTGTGTCAATTTTTATGTAGAATGTAAGAAGTTTTGAGGAACATGCATTTTTTTGAAAGAATCTCAAGGGTAAGAGTGGGAATAGGTTTTCATAAATACTCACTTTCTTTGTTTTTGAAACTAAGTTTTTGTTCGGACGTCCATTCTAACTAGGGTCTCCTATGGTTAGGATGGCTCTGATACCAACTTGTCAACACCCGGATTTTTAATCCCAGATGCCTGTTATGCCATACCTCGCAATCCTAGGATTACAATTTTTGTGAGACATAACAGATTGGATATCACAGTACATCATCCATTACAAACCATAATAAGGTTTTACACGAATAAAGGATGTGATGATCCAGTCTTAATACACACAAGCAGCAGAATAATAAAGCATAGTAGTGGGCTCCATGTTCAGTGTCACAGGCAATGCTGACGATGGGAGATGATCCTAGTTGTCGTAGCCATTCTGTTGTCCATCTTCCGGGTAGTCCTCCTCATAGTCCGGCCACGGGAATAGCTAGGGACAAAGCCATGAGTACTCTTGAAGTACTCGCAAACTATCACTAACAAGTAAGGTAGTTCTAGTAGGAATACTAAGATCTAAGTTTATTTGCAAAAAGCTAGATTTATCTAAAGTTGAGTTCAGAAGTAAAGAAAGATAATTTAATGTTCTAAATCACCTAAGTTGGAACTTATTTTTCATAGTCACAACCCTGTTGTGGTCAAGTCAAAGTCACAATTCATTTCACAAATCATTTTGAAAACATCTGACGACGGAACAGTGTGGCCACTCCAACTGTCCATGACCGTGGACGCGGCTATTCAAATAGTTTGACACTCTACAGAGGTGGTACACTTTCACCACAAAATTCGATACATCCGTCAGGGATAAGCCTGAATCAATCATACTTAGTATGCGGATAATCAATCCTAACCTTTCAATTACACACTCTAGTATAGGCACCTCCCCTATGAGCTTGGCCTCCTAGCCATGGCCATCTGCCATCCTGGGCACTGCATAGGTGGACATACATCAAGAGGTAGCCTCAGCTCAAACCTCTCCCGCGAGGGAACCCATACTAAGGCATATAAACTTCCGGCTAAGCCCTACCCAATTCAGGTATTGTGGTTGTACGATAAAATTGGAATGGTATCGCATCCGAAGCTAACCATCAGTTTTTGTAAAGGGCTAAGGCTCATGCCTCAATATTTTCATCATAAAATCCATTTGTGTTTCTCAACACATGTCAAAACATCTCAATAGAATGACTCATCATTCCAAGGTTTTCATAATCATTTTCACCAAGTAGTCTCATCTAAAGTGATCAAGTTTTATGCTTATCACTAGCCACTAAGGTTAAGAGTGTTCACTAATGAGGGGTTCTAATCTTCAATGTCATGCCACAAAATGACATCTAAGTATAACTAGATAGGCCTAGTTTTATACTCTTTATGCTATCTATCTTAAAAGTAAAGAACTTTGGTAAAGTAAAAGAAAGTAAAGCTTGCAAGTAAAACTTGGGATTGGTATAATCAAAAATGGTATAACCAAAGCATGCCTAGTGCATCTTGCTTAGGTTAATACTTGCACAAGTATGAGACTTGCAAGTGTTAGCTTGCTTAGTAATGATGGCTTGCTAATGATAGCTTGCCTTGATTGGTGCAGTGATTGAAGTTTTCCTCGTATTCTTTAGGGTAGAACTCCTCCTCCTCGTAAACTTGGTCGGTACTATCATCTATAAATGAATACGGGTGCACAATCACCAAACAATACTTATCTATTGGTATTTAGCACACTAAGGCTCACACTTGATGATCTAGCATCATCACAATCATCACATGCATTAAATAACTAGTTTCACTTATTTTATTTGAGAAAAGTAATTTCTACTCATTGAAATGAATTAAGATTTAATATTCTCCAGATAGAATATGGGATCATGTGGACACATGTCATCACCACATACTATAATACATGGGAATGTGATTTAAAGGGTTGGTCAAATTTTATAAAGTTTAAGATTATTATTTAGTAGATTTAAAATGACTAGAAATGCCCTAATAGCATTCTTTTGGTACTATCCGAAAGTCACTGTATGCAAACCTAAATATTTTTACCTATTCATATAGGTATTATCAAATTAGATTTTTGAGAGTTGGAATCAACTCAAAAGCTATTATGGTTGATTTTTGAAAAATGTTTGAATGTAGAAAAGTCTCTTTCTTGTTATTTTTACTAAAGATTATCTCTAACTCCAAATGACTTAAATCCAACGGGTTTGGATAGATATTTTAATTACCTTTCTAGAAAAATTTGAATCATGCAATTTTATTTAGTGAAACTCTCTGAATTGATTTTTGAATCTAGGCATAAAATGTGGTTTTAGTTAAATTGGAAAAATCCTTATTTGAATTCTCAGGCCTGCGCAGGAAACTAAACGAGCTGGCCCAACCGCACAGCGCAGCGTAGCGCGCGGCTGATAGAGGGGGTCCACTGGTCAATGACTTAAACTAAGCGAAGTGGTATCGTTTAACCTAAGCCCTACGATTAGAAGACAGATCAACGGCTAAGGGTCGTCGTCAACGACGAACAGCTCCGGCGACGAGCTAAACCTAATGCAGTGGTGGGGGTCTCACGAGGCTCACCTGGGCTCCATCTAGGGTCGGCGACGAGGGAAATCGATGTGGTAGATGCAGGCGAGGCGAGGCGTGGTCACGGCGGAGCTTGGGGTGGTCGGAATTGCTGGCGCGCTTCTCCTCTAGTAGCGGTGGACTCCGATGAAATTCCGGCATGGTGGTGCTCGCCTTGCTCCGGGGAGAAGTGGGGAAGGTCAGTGAGGAGTGGGGAGTGGGGTGGTATGGAGAAATGGGGTGGAGAGGCCCTCTATTTATACACCGACGAGGTGACCGAGCGGGATGGGTTGGCATCTCCAGCGAGGACGGTACAACGAGCTAAAGGCACGGGCGAGGGTGTAGGACGGTGCGGTGCTCCCTGGTGGATCCCATGGAAGTAAGGGTGCGGCACAGGGTGGTCTAGCATGGTCTAGCGTGTGCGATGCTCCGTGCGGGACATGCGGCATTCTTGACGGCGCGCGGGAGCTACGGGTCATGCGGCGGCGAACGGGGGTGTCTGCCGGGGTGGCGTGATCATGGCGAGGCTGCGCGTGCACAGAGAGGGCAAGGCGCGAGATAGCGGGGCTAGTCAGGCACGGCGGATTGGCGCGCTCTAGACATCGCGTAGAGGTGTAGAGCGCGGCGGTGCTAGGGTGGTCCACGGCTCGGCTGCGGCTGTGGCCTGGACAGGGGGTGGCGGTAGGCTGCGACGATGCTCCTGGACATCCTGGTCGGGCGTGGGGCTGTCTGGTGCGAGCTGGCCGTGGTCGGCCGGTGATGACCACAAAACGGCAGCGCTCCACTGTTCTCCATGGCAAAGGGGGGGCTTGTCTGCTGCTGCTAGTCACTCAGGGGGACAAGGGGTTAAGAGGGAGATCAATTGGTCGATGATCACTGTACAAAACAGTGAAGTTAGGCTAGAGATTATTCTGTGCATGCCAAGTGTTTGTGTTAATGGCCGCATGAAATTTATTTTTGAATTTTTGATTCAAATTTTTTGAGTGATCTTAGTTAAGCTTGAGAGACTAGGTTTTCTTGGAGAGGTCAAGGTGAATTGATTTGGTGGTTTTTGGAAAAGTGTGATCTTAGCACATACACTTTATTCAATTTTCAAATGTCCTTTAAATGGATTTGCTAGATGTTTTTGTAAGTTTGTAAAGTGGGCCTTTATACACTTTTACTTGGTCTAGCAAGGGGCGAAAAGAGATAGAATAGTTTCTGTTAGCAATTTTCTTCTAGGAACACCTAAAGTGGCCTAGCGGTTTAAAATGGTCAAATTGACCATTTGGTTTATTTATTCTTATTTGATTTCTTTCTCTTTTTATTTTGCTTGTAAATGGTCTAGATGATGTGGCATTCACCTTTAAACCATTTCATATCATTTAGAACAATCAAGCATGGCATATACACTCAATTCTACACTAATGCAAACACACATGCATTCATATGTTTTTTCTTAATAAAAGTTTTTGTTAACCCTAAATTGGGTGAATAGGATTTAATAACCTTGATTAAAGTTTTGGGATGTTACACTTCATCAAGCTCAAGCCCCCCACCGGACAGTCTGAAGACACAATCTTTCATAGGTGCTCATAGGGGTAGGATGTGCGTTCATGCGTTCATAGGGGTGAGTGTGTGTATGCATTTGTGAGCATGTGCGTTTTGTAGTGGATTTTCGCAAAAATGAGAGAGATGGGCCTTCTGTTTGTATTAAGTTTTGATCGGTTTTCCCAAAGTAATTGTAATGGTCACTAGTATCTAGGGTCTATGGGCTCACTACCGAGGGACACATTATTAGTGGTTCAATTACATCCCATAACATCCAACGAATATGAGCTCCAACCCCCTAGCACTTCCTTTGCCACGAAGCCTCGGCGCTCGACTTTGAAGGATGGTTATGAGGGTAGTGAGAGGCGACGTTCCTATCAATATCTAGCGAGGTGCCTATGGTGACTTCGTCAAGCTCAAGCCCCGCGGGATCAGTGTCAAGATCCAGTCTTTCTGAAGTGCTCATAGGTGTAGGGTGTGCGTATCTGCATTCATAAGGGTGAGTGTGTGTATGCATTTGTGAGTGTCTCCGTTTTGTAATGGGTTTTCGCAAAAAGAGAGGGGGGCCTTTGGTTTATTTACTTATTGAGTTTTGATCTATTTTCCAAAAGTACTCCATGTAATGCAAGTCAAACTAGGTGAGTGATGTTTGGGGGCCCACGGGCTCTCTAGCACGGGCCCCAGTTATCAGTGGTTGAGTTAAATCCAATACGGAGTAGTAGCCAGCGATTGTGAGAACCGGCTCCCCTACCCCTTCCTTCTCCATGAAGCCTCTGCACTAGGCTTTGAAGGCGCGCTCTTTTTTCGAGCAATGTCGACGGATTCAGTCATGTCGGCCCGACGAACAACGGGGGATCTTGATGCGCAAGGCGGCCGGGTTAGTGTAAGTTCACCAGAGTTCATGGTCTCAGTTTATTTTCTCGAATTCAGCTTATGGGTTCTCTCCTTTTGGGGTTTTTCTCTATTCTGCCCGTCTCGATCGACGATGTTTCCTGGGTTCTGATGCCGGCACGGATGGTAGACGTGGAGTGGTACGGCATCATTACCGATGCGGATCTTCGGCTCTGGTGTGACTGCGCCCTAGCACCCCATCGCCGCGTCGCATTCAAGGGAACGAACTTCGGCCGCAGGTTCTTGGGTTGCAACTATGAATGTGAGCGCTGCATGTTCATCCACTGGGTGGAACTACCACACTCACTTTCGCTGCAGCGTGCGATGATGTCGTTGTGGTTACAGCTCGAGATCCGCGACGACCTCGAAGAGGAGGAGCAGTAGCGCCATCAGATGCATGCCGAGGAGATGGCTGTAGAGTTAACAAATGTCTCCAACTCACTACACTTAGTCGTAAATAGGATAGATGCTCTTAGATTTGGGTAATTAGAGCTGGACATTAGGTTCTTGACCAAGTATGATCTGCAATCTAGATATTTAGCATGCTCATGATGCTTTTGGTGGCTGGCTGTAGATTCCACTAATAATTAAGTAATCCCCTTTTGTTTACTAGTACTCACCATCTCATAGTACTGCCACGTTAAATTACACTAGGTCAATTAATATGGGAGTAGTTGATAGTCTGCTTGCAGCCCTTCTAGAGTTTGTGGTTACTACTAATTGATCTGGTTTATGTGTTACTGGTATCTCTATCTATATACGAGTATCTCTACATTTTTTGCACATTTGTGCACCTCCCCCGTCGCGCACCTTCTTTACCCACCAGCGTCCACCTTTCCATCCCATCAGTGCAATCTCCGGTGAGTCCGCAACCATTTGGATGGTTGTTTAGGTGATTACTATTTGAAATAATAGATCTATATGCCACATTAGGAAGCTGGGATCACCATGGATGTAGCCATGGAATTAGTTATAAGGTCCACTGAAAATAGGTAAGTATATGCTGCCAAGAAGAGTCTTTTAAGGATGGGAAGCTTTCCCCTGGCTTTATTTCATAGAACGGTTCTCTGCTGAACAATGCAGATGTAATTTGCTGCATATCGTTCATAAACAGATTATTGTTTGTTGGTGTCCTGCATTGCTGAGTTCTTTAAAGTATATTGTTCATTAAAGGGAAACACGCCCAATCCTTGGCATCATATTAATGCATGTATCCTTCTTTGCATTGCGAAGTTGATGTGTTCTTTCCTAAAGTTTACTACTTTTGCTGCATTTCATTTAGCATCATGCGCATGTCCCACCCGTGGAGGAGGCATTATCGAGTGACAACTGTTTTTATGTATCAAGCTGCTTTGCTGTAATTTCAGTAACCTATGCTTTGTCCCCGAAAGCATTTTTTTTGATAAAGAGCGCTTTATTACTTAAAATGTCCCCTAAAGTATATTGATCATTTTTATTGCACCATGATTTGCAGAAACAAAGTCATTCTGATCTATTGCCACTTATTACTAAAGCCAGGACTGCTCATGTGCCAGCTAAGAAGGCAAACCCTGAAGTACGGCCCTTTTCATGTCGGTTTTGTTTCCCATGTTTAGGAAATATGCCTCTATGGTTCTTTGCCATTTGCGGTACCACTGTGGAGCTTGCACGATGTGTGCAGCTGAATTTGGATTGTGAAACGAGAATTTGTTTTTTTTTGAAATGAGAATCTGGTTTAATTTTGGATTTGTTATCTGCAGTTTCCACCTTACTCATATTGCTCATGGCATAATGGTGCTGGTCACTACAAGGATTTGACAATTTCCTATCTCCGACAGAAATACAAAGCTCATAGACACATGATTTCATGCCTTCAAGAGAAAGTGAAACACCAGAACGAACAGATTAGGCGCCTGAAGGAAGAAGTGTCCACATCCACTAAGCGGATAGCTGATTTGTCTGCAGGATGGAATACATCAATTTCAGTTGCTCATGATGTTGTTGTTGATTTTCAAAAGTTTCTGGCTGACAACTTAGTCCCTAAGTTGCCTAAAGTGGATGGCGATGAGCTGTTGGCCCAGGTGTACGACCGGATCTTGGAACAGGTGGGAATGCGAGCTGACAGTCTTTTCAATTCGGCTCTAGAAGCAGATGAGACCCTGATAGAAATTCGAGATTCTCCACGCCCATATAGTCCTGATCCTGTAAAATATGAGGAAATCTGTAAACCATATTGACCGGTCTGCTTTCATTTTTGAAGGGTTTGGGTCTCTTGTGAGGATGACTGTTTGTTAAGTCAGGTACTATAACTGTTTTTTTGCTCTGCTGGTGTGTGGTGTCCACGAATCTATATATTTGATGTACTATTATGACATATATATTGGACCTGGCTTTATGTGACTATATTTGGCAACAACAGTCATCTTATTCGAACTTGCAGTGGTTTTTTATCTTTCAATTATTTCCTTCTGAGATCTGTTAATGATGATGTTAATGCTAGTTGCGAGTGATTTTTTAGCATGTTTATGGTAGTAAACCAAAACTTGTAGTTGTAGATTGTGGAATTTTAGGTCGATGTTTGAACTCTAGATCTTGATGTCATAGAAAGGGCAGGCTTCTACCACCTGGAATATTTTACCCAGCAATTGATTGTATCACACGAATAAGTGCACAAACTTGATGTCTGTAGGCGGTAAACTGAGCAACACAAGTGCACAAACTTGTATCAGTCGTGTGGTTGCTACTATTAATACAGCCGTGGTTTCCCCTAAAAAAAGGCGGGGTTCGCAAAAAAAAAAAAAAATAGTGGGGCGAAAGTTAATTTCGAGTTCGAGGTAGCTCAATCGTGTGCCCCTCGACCCCATCGTCATCTTCTCCGCCTGGCCGCCCTCCCTCGACTGGACCGTCCCTGCCGCTCCACCATTGAACACCACCGCACCGCCGTTCGCTGGTATGTATGTCCCCAACCTCCAGCCATTACGGGCTTTCTGAAGGATAGAATGCATTTATTTTTGGGCATTGTGAGCGAAATAAGCTCATGGCATTTACAGGAAATGGAATTGGCGTTGGCGGATGCATTTGCTGTGTCGGTGGATTCTTGTAAAGCAGTGGTGGATGCTGAAGCAGCACCAGCGGATACATGTGAAGAGGATGTGGAGGCCGATGCTTGTACCCCATCGGAGTCTTGGGCAGTGTTGAGTGATGCTTGGAAAGCGGTGGAGGTGCAATCGAAATCCTCGTCGGTTGCCGCTGCCAAAGCGATGGCTGGGTGGGATGCTAGGAATGCGTCAGCTGGTGGTCGTGCTTCTTCAGCATCAACGGCTGTGGATCATCATTCGTCGGCAGCACCTGCTCCATCTGCTGAGAACTCGTCGACCCCATTGTAAGTTCTGTGTTGGATTTTGTCTCCCTGACTTCCTCCCTCTTTTGTGTATTCTACTCCGGGGTTTTTTCTGGACGCAGTGGATATTAGTTTAAACTAGTACTGGGAACATAAAAATCTATTTAATCACAAACTAGTGATCCGAATGGGATGAAACTTTCACAGGATTCAAATCTACGCACCGATAATTAACTGATTTTTTGTCAATTTTTTTTGAATAGTTTTACTTTTTAGTTCAAAATCTGAACTACTGTCATACGTTTGATCTAAGATGGAAGGTGGATCCTGGGGCAAGTCACCATGAGACTTGGGTTCACCAAGTCACTGAAGTTGCGTCCATTTTTTTCCCTCTTCTTTATGATAAAACCAGAAAATTCAGGTGGGGGCCTTTCTGTCCTCCCCGGTGACCTAAAAAAGTTCTTCATTCCCTTTCCCAGTTCTGACATGCTGAAGCATTTTGTGATTCTTTCGTACTACTCTGGTTGATTGCTTGTGTTGTTTAGGTTATTTTGTTAACAGACTCTGCTTTTTAGGTAGTTTTTCAGATGGCTGTAGTTTAGGAAATTTCGATGATAAATTTTCCTATGAAAATGTATGATGCATTGTGGTGTTTACTTAATTCTTTTTAGGGTTGTGCATTGTGCATTGTGCTGTTTACTTAATTCTGATGATGCACTTGTGCTATTTGCATCATCCTACCAGCTTCGGTGGAAGAACATATGTAACAATCAACGACTTGCCAGGCGATGTATTTGGTCATATTGTTGTCGGGCTTCCTCCGCACCCATCCTGCATACTGAGGGCATTAGTCGCCCAAAAATGTTGGATGGACTTCATGGGAAGTAACGATTTCAAAAGGATAAGCCTGTCACACAACAAAGGAATGCCATTACTTGGGTTTTTCACCAACAGTTCCGAGGATGCTCGATTCTTAATAGATCATAACCTTGACCAATCCATCTTCCAGAAGCTAAACATGCTGGTGGAAGTACATAAAGCCTACAAACCATATGTACTCAGATGTCGCAATGGTAGGGTGCTACTTCATTATCCGCAAGTGTCTAACATGATAAAGGCCTGGTATCCAATCAGTGGAAGTGAAACAGTGATACCAGAACCACCAATTTAGCGGAGACGTGAGTATGATAGCGGCACAATTCTGTGTTCGTGAAATCATGGGCAATTGTCTTCACACTGTTGCAACAATTTCTGGGTTGTTTGGATAGTAACCAATGGTAACCAAGCACGGGTGCAGAGGTACTCATCAGAGTTAGGAAAATGGGAGGACTGGATTGAACCGACTGAGATGTTGGCTAAGATTGATCGCAGGCCGTCAACTCTCATAGGGGACATTTTGTACTGGCCAACAATGAACTCCAGATATATAATTGCCTTCGATAACGTGACAACAAAACTGTGTTATATCGAGTGCCCCCATGAGACACATGATATTTCCAGACGCAATTTTGTCATCGCTAAGAGGCATAATGGAGATGTTGCCCTTGCGGTTATAAGAGACTTCAGTCTAAACACGTGGTCCAGTGCAAGATCATCAACAGGCAAATGGGAAGCTTGGGTGCCTCATATAAAGGTTGAGTTGGATACTCTCCTTGGCCTTGATAAATCATGGGCATATGGTGGGAAAGATGCAGTAAGGTTACTCTACGCATTTGAGGATAGAGAAATGGTGGTTAAATGGGCGAAGGAGGGAGTATTCGAATTAGATCTCAGCAGCATGAAGTCTAAGAAGTTCAGATCTCATAAACGTTGGTGTACTTTACATCCCTACATTATGACACCTGGTTAGTGCAGTCATTCATGTGCAACCCTTGCATTTTTGAACACCTATGATTTTGCTGATCATTTTGTTCATTTCCTTCAGCAACCGACGTGATTCAGAGTGCTAAATCAAAGAAATGAAAAGGAAGTCCTGTCAGCAACACAGCTGATTCAGACTTCAACATCAAGGAGATGAAAATTAACACTCGGATGAACAAGCAAGGCTTGTTTGGGCAAGCATGTGTTTGCCCAAGTTGTGTTATTTGGAGCTGCAGTCTGATATTTATTTGTTTTGGTAGCTGATGGAACTGTGGCGGCACCTTTGTTTGTGCGTCACAGCGGCAGGGGCTGGAATATTAGAGTTGTCTGTTCATTTTGGGGGCCTATGTGTGTCTGATAAAACATTGTTTTATATGATGAAATGGTGTTCTCTATATAGTAGTGTATGCGTGATTAAATTCTGTTTTATTTGTTCTACAGATACTTTAGCTGGTCTTTGTGTTTTGATAGTATGTTGTAGTAGGAGTATTTGTTTCGCAGCAGGCTTTTTATTTGATCTGAATTAGTACTACCATTTAGTTAGTGCTTCCCGTAGAAGAGTCTATGTCGACACCTAAATAATTACTAGACCTTAGTTGCACACCATTTTCACATGCTTGAATAGGAGCTAATTCAGACATTTGTTTGTTGTTATGTTAAACAAACATTCTTGTATCGGAGATCTGCATTTTCATACGCGTGGTAGATAATCACTCTCCCTGACTTGGATCCCTGAAATAGAGGGAGAACGGCCTATTTTTTTAATTATTCTTTGGACAATCTCTAAATTCAAAATCACTGTCGACCGCAAAACCTACCGCCTACCCCATTTGAATCGGAGGCATGAGTTGATGTGAGTGATATGTTGCAAACGTATCCATAATTTTTGATATTCCATGCTTGGTTTTATCTACTTTCTTATGTTTTGTCCACACTTTGGAGTACTTTTCATATGCTTTCTTGGACTAACCTATTAATAAGAGCCACAATGCTAGTTGCATGTTTTCTGCTGTTTTTGGTTCCAGGAAAGTCAGAAAATGAATATTCTCGGAATTGGACGGGACAAAAGCCAAAGTCAGTTTTTCACCGAGGGATACCTGGAGCCAGAATACGAGACGAAGAGGGGCTAGGGGTCCACCACACCACCTGGCCCGCGCCAGGGGGTGGTCTGGCCGCCTCCGACACCCCCTTGGCCTCCCCTTTCGCCTATAAGTTTCCTCTGATACAGAAACCCTAAGTACCCGATCAAAATTCCACGAAAGAGTCTGTAGCCGATGTTGTCTCCATCCCTAGATCGGGAGCGATCTGAAGCTCTTCCCGGCACCCTCCGGAGAGGCATTCTTCATCATCATGCAAGCCTCCGGTGTGATGCGTGAGTAGTTCATCTCTAGACTACAGGTCCATGTAGTAGCTAGATGGCTGGTTCTCCTCCTTTGTGTTATCATGTTTAGATCTTGTGAGCTCCATTCATGATCAAGAGCATCTATTTGTAATTCTGCATGTTGTGTTTGCTGGGATCCGATGGATATTGAGATGCTATTTCAGATTGATTATTGATTCTATCATGTCTTTGTTATTTGTGATCTTGCATGCTTTCCGTTGTTAGTAGCTATTTTGGCCAAGTAGATGCTAGCAACTCCAAGAGTTAGTATTTATGCTCGATAGTAGGTTCATGCCTCTGGTAATCTGGGGAAGTGACAGAAATCTCTAAGGTACTAGATGTGCTGTTGCTATTAGGGAGAAAACAACAATCCTTTGTTCATAGAACAATCATATTGTTTACTTTGCACGCAATTCGTGATGCAATTATCTGTTGCTTGCAACTTAATACTGGAGGGGGTTCGGATGATAACCTGAAGGTGGATTATTAGTCATAGATGCAGTTGGATGGCGGTCTATGTATAATGTTGTAATGCCCAATCAAGTCTCAAAGGAGTCAAGATGAGTAGTATATGCATATTGCTTTCTCGATGTTTGTCAATTGCCCCACTGTAATTTGTTCACCCAACATGTTATCTATCTTAAGGAGAGCCTCTTCTAGTGAACTATGGACCCCGGTGATACGTCCATTTTGCATCACTATTCTATATCATAATTCACTCTTATTCATTGATATATTTCGTATTGAGAGGTGATACTTATGTTATTTCATCTGTTTTTGCATGGTTGATGACTTTTGGAGCATGGACCGCTGCAATCAGGATTCTGATGGAAAGGGTGATGTTTGGAGGCAAAATTCGTGAAGATCAAAACATCCGGGAAAATATACGGGAAATCCTATTTTTTTAGAAGACGAAGGATGCCAGAAGGAGGAGTGGAGATGGGCCACGGGGGGCCACACCACCCCCTGGCGTGGGCCACCCTAGGCCGCGCCACCAGGTGGTGTGGTCGCCCTGGCCCACCTCTAGCTCTCCCCTCTAGCTTATATATTCCTCCCGAAACCCTAAGACTCGGGGAGCGACCACAGAAAGATTCTGCCGCCTTTGCAGGGCGGAAAACACTAAGAGAGAAAGATCTCTCCGGCAGACAGAGATCTGCCGGCAGAATTCCTTCCCGGAGAGGGGAGATCGTCGCCATCAACACCACCATCAAGCTGGACTTCATCGAGATCATCATGATCATCACCACCATCATCACCATCAACACCCTCATCACCATATCCATATTGCTGTAACAATTGGGTTGAATCTTGCATAGTTCTTAGGGGAAACTTTCCGGGTGTTGATTACTCTTTGTAGTTGATGCTATTGAGTGGAACCATTGAATTATTGTTTATGTTCAGATTGTTATACATCATTATTCCATCTCTGATCATGATCCATATGATGTCTTGTGAGTAGTTCGTTTTGTTCTTGAGGACATGGGAGAAGTCATGTTGTTAGTAGTGGAATTGTGTTGAGAAAGATTCAATAGTTTGATATTTAAGTTGTGGTGTACTTCTTCTAGTGGTGTCATGTGAACATCGACTACATGACACTTCACCTATATGGGCCTAGGGGAATGCATTGTGTATTTGGCTACTAATCGTAGGGGTTGCCGGAGTGACAGAAACCTGAACCCCCATTAGGAAACCACTGCACAAGGGACGTAAGGGTCTTAGAGTTTAAAGTTGTGGTTAGGTTTCTACCTTAATTACTTTTTTGTACTTACGGATGTTTGCAAGGGGTATAATCACATGTATGTATGAGTCCTAGGAAGGTCAGTACATTAGCACAGGTTCACCCACACAACACTTAGCAAGCTAAAGAAGATTAATCAACTATATGAAGCGAAAGCACTTGACGATATTCCCATGTGTCCTCGAGAACGTTTGGTCATCTTAAGTAATACAACCGGCTTGTCCTTTGCTGCATAAAGGATTGGGCCACTTGCTACATTTATTCCTACTGTCTTTTATTTACTCATACTTTATTTATTTGCTTTATCAAAAACCCCTAAAAATCCGTTTGCTAAGTATTTGCAGAGAAGGCTGGACCGCGCTTTTTGCAACCTGAGCTGGGACCTGGTTTTTGAGAATCACGTTCTACACGCACTTTCTTCATCTCTCTCGGATCACTGTCCGCTCCTCCTATCCAACCAAAGCGGCCCTCGCAAACCTCCGACCTTCCGCTTCAAATCTTTCTGGACCAAAATGCCAGGCTTCCAGGAGAAGGTCCAGCAAGCATGGTTGACGCCCTCTTCTCACACTCAGCCGGTACATGTGATCAATTACAAGCTCAGAACTACGGGACAGTGCTTGCGCTCTTGGAGCAAGGGCCTCTTCTCGAACCACAAACTTCAGCTTATTATGGCCTTGGATGTCATCCTCCAGTTGGATATTGCTCAAGAGTCCCGAACCCTGTCCGCGGATGAAAGGGCCCTTCGTGCCGGCCTCAAAACAAGGGTTATGGGTCTGGCCGCCATGGAACGTTCTAGGAAACACCAGGCTTCAAGAATAAACTACCTCCACGAAGGAGATGGCAATACTAAGTTCTTCCATATGCGGATTATCTCGAGGAAACGCAAGAACCACATCCAAAGGCTTAAGCATAACGACGGTTGGTCTGTGACACACGAAGATAAGGAGAAGGTTATCTTTGAACATTTCTCCCAAACTCTGGGTAGGCCGCCTCCCCGCCAACTCGACTTCAACTGGACTGTTCTCAACCCCACTTCTCATACTTTGGATGATCTCAACCTGCCTTTCTCTGAGATCGAGATTAAGGAGGCGCTTGACGATATGCCTGGGGATAAGGCCCCCGGCTCTGACGGCTTCTCCATTGCTTTCTTCCGGACATGCTGGAATATCATTAAGAATGATCTCATGAAAGCTATCAACGCCTTCTCTGAGATGGCAACCTCCAACTTTCACATCCTAAACAGGGCTAACGTCATCCTCATCCCGAAAAAGGATGGTGCGGAAGCAGTCACTGACTATAGACCTATAAGTCTCATTCATGTGGTCCCAAAGATCATTGCTAAAGCTATGGCTCGTCGACTCAGCCCGAAGATGGATGCCATTGTCTCTCGTTGCCAAAGTGCTTTCATAAAGACTAGAACCATCCATGATAACTTCATGTATGTCAGAAACACAGCCCGCAAACTTCACCGCAGCAAGACATGTGCCCTGCTCATTAAGTTGGATTTTGCTAAAGCTTTTGACACGGTCCGTTGGGACTATATCCTGGACCTCATGCAGCGCCTTGGTTTCCCCCCGAGATGGCGGGCTCTGCTGGCTTCTTTGTTCACCTCTGCTAGCTCTCGGGTTATTCTCAATGGGATTCCCGGGAAGGACATCACCCACGGCCGCGGTCTTCGACAGGGAGACCCTCTGTCACCCTTCTTTTCGACATCGCCATCGATCCTCTGCATCAAATCCTGGACAGGGCCAAGGCCCACGGACTGATCAGCGAAATGCCTGGAGGCTCTCAGGGGCCTCAGATTTCTATGTATGCTGATGACGCTGCCATCTTCTTGGCCCCAAATGAGCAGGATTTATCAAGTTTGGCCAACATCCTCCAATTTTTTGGAGAGGTTACCGGGATGATGACCAATGTGGCCAAGAGCTCCATTGCCCCGATTTGCTGCTCCGACATTGACCTCACCTCGATTCTGACAAACTTCCCTGCCGCCACCGCCCAGTTCCCCCTCAAGTACTTGGGGTTACCCCTTTCTCTTGGCAGACATAGAAGGGTTAACCTTCAACCATACATTAATAAAGCTGCCTCCCGCTTAAACCCTCTGAAGGGCAGATTCCTTAATCAGGCTGGATGTTGTGCCTATGTGAAATCTATCCTCTCGTCTATGCCGATCTTCCTGCTCACAGCTCTTAAAGCGGACAAGGGTGTTCTCAGGGCCTTCGCCAAGATCAGTCGCGGTATGCTTTGGGCTTGCAAAGAAAATGTAAGTGGTGGAAAATGCAAAGTCAACTGGCAAAAAGTCTACCGCCCCAAGGAACTTGGCGGATTGGGGATCCTTGACATGGAGAAGTTCTCCTGCGCTCTCCGGCTCGGCTGGCTCTGGTACGAGTGGAAGGCCCCTAAAAAACCGTGGGTGGGTTTCGACACTCCCAACGACGCCTCCGATAGGCAGCTCTTTAATGCTGCCACTAGAGTCACCATTGGTGATGGAAGAAAGGCTTCTTTCTGGTCTTCCTCCTGGCTTGATGGATCGCCCCCAAAAGACATGGCTCCTCTGATCTTCAGAGCCTCGAGAAGAAAAAACCGAACGGTCCAGGATGCCCTTAATGGACAAAACTGGGTCTCGGATATTATGGTGGACTCCTTCTCCGTTGAACACATTGTCCAGTTCATTCACCTTTGGGATCTTATCTCGGACGTCCATCTCTCCTCGGGAATTGAAGATTCCATTATTTGGACTCTGTCTCCTAACGGTTGCTACTCGGCAAGATCTGCTTATAAGGCGCAATTTATGGCCTCTCTGCCTTGTTCCTTCGGGTCGATCATCTGGAAGACCTGGGCCCCGCCCAAATGCCGGTTTTTCGCTTGGTTGGCCGTCCAAAATCACCTTTGGACCGCTGACCGCCTGGACAAGCGTGGATGTCCGCACCACCCCACCTGTCAGCTGTGCAGATGTTCCCCTGAGACGGCACGACACATCTTCTTCGAATGCCGGTTTTCTAAGAGAATCTGGTCGGCTGCGGCATCTTGGCTTTCCTGCCCTGACTTATTACTTAACATGGGCTCCGACCGTCCCAAGGTGATTGACTATTGGCAAGCCACTGCCAGATCACCCGCTTCCTCTCCCAAAGGTCTCAAAACCGCGATCATGCTCATCACATGGGAAATCTAGAAGGAGAGGAATGAGAGAGTTTTCAACAACAAATCTTCGCTTCCTACGGAATTCATGCGTAGGATAAAAGAAGAAGGTAAGGATTGGATCATTGCGGGAGCGAAAAACCTGGCGGATCTGGTGGGGTAACCGGTGGTGTTGGTTGGAATGTATCTTTTTTCTTTTTGATGGCTTAGGCCATCACCCCTTGTTTTGATCCTTCTATATCAATATATAGGCAAAGCTTTTGCCTCCTTTCAAAAAGTATTTGAAGAGAATTCCTGATCCATGCCACTAGCCAGCACCTTATTCTCCTCGTTAGGTTCGACACTCTTACTTATCGAAAATACTGTGATACACACCCTATACTTGTGCGTCATCACCCAGTCCTTTCTTTTACTATCAATCTACAATCAACTGTTTACTGCTTTGTGTTTACTTTCTGCAAACTATTACTTTCTTCCATTCGATACGTTTAATCCTTTGTTTTCAAAAAAACCAGTGAGATTGACAACCTCATTGCAAGTTAGGGACAGAGTTTTGTGGTTGTGTTGTGCAGGTCTCCACGTTGCTGCTGGCACCGGTAGTGCGCCCTGCCAAAGTTCAGCTAGCAACACCTTTGGGGTGTTTCCTTGCTCCTATTGGATTGATAACCTTGGGTTCATAACTGAGGGAAAACTTGCTGCTGTGCTCATCATACCTTCCTCTTGGGGTTCCCCAACGGGCTCGATATATTTTGGGCTAAGCAACTAATTTTCTGGCGCCGTTGCCGGGGAGTCAAGGACATCTTCACAAGGGGAGTCCCTCATAACCACTCTCTTTACTTTGTTGTTTTTGTTTTTGTTTTGCTTAGTTTATTTCTGCTTTGTTTGCTTGTTTCTTTTATCAAAAACACACAAAAATTAGTTCCTACTATAGTTGTTATTTTCGTTGGTCTGTTATTGTCTTGCTTTATCATGCTTTCTATCAATGGTTGGTTTCTTAACTGAATCTAATTGGCAAGGGGGGTTCACAGAAGAACAAAAATATTATTATAAGGAACACCGCTTGTCACAAAAAGGGAAGCACTTATGGGAACAAATTGATAAATTGTATATCATTGCTAGAAACATGTGCTCTACTTATAATGTTACTTATTGCTTTGATAAATCTTGTTGATGTAAGAGGTATAAACACCTCCCTTTTCAATGTGAGTATAATGATGATGTTACCATATGGTCTTATGTTAAGGGAAATTATGACTTTTATGATGTGGAACAAATTGAAGAATTTATTGCTTGGAAGGGTGCATTCGAACTAGCTTATTTGCTTGAAAATACTGATGATGCACCTTATAAATATGAGGTTTATGATATACTTCAATTTTTCTTTGATAATTACAAGTAAGAAAATGGCTATATTCTTGAATATCTTAATAGATGCTCTCCACCAGCGGAAGAAACTAATGCCTTGCAGGAGCCTATGGAAGAAGAAATTGCTGAAACTGGAAGCTCATTGGATGAAAAAGAGGAGGAGAGTGATGATCAAGAGAAGGAAGAATGGATCAACCCATTCCTACCTTCTAATGAGAGTAACTCTTTACCCCTTACATTATTTGATTGTCCCCCATGCTTACCAAAGGTGGATGAATGTTATGTTCCTGTGGATTCTTTTGAAAATGTTTATAATAAAGCTCTAGTGCTTGTAGATCATGAAAAGCATGTTTTATGTGATAGTTATATTGTTGAGTTTATTCATGAGGCTACTGAAAATTATTATGAGAGATGAAAATATGGTTGTAAAAGTTTTCATGGTACTGAAACACCTCTCTATTTGCTAAAAGTTTTGAAGTTACTCTTGTTTTATCTTTCTATGTCTGTCACTTTGTTCTTTGTGAATTTATTTGAATACAAGATTCCTATGCATAGGAAGTGGGTTAGACTTAAATGTGTTTTGAATTTGCTTCTTGATGCTCTCTTTTACTTCGATTCATATTTCTTATGTGAGCATCTTCTCAAACTATCAGGCCTAACTTAAAGGCGTTAAAGAAAAGTAATTATTGGGAGATAACCAAAAAGTTTTAGATGAGTCTTGGAATTTATTACTTCTGTAATAACCGCTCCTTATCCTTTTTATTTTCTTTTTGTGCCAAGAGTAACCTCTAATGAGAGAGAAGTAATGATTGGGAAAGTTGTTGTCCCGAAACAGATTTCTGTGCTTCACCGTAAAATTTCGTGTAAAATCTCTGTACGTCCTTTTGAGGCATGAATTTTTTTGCTTCTGCCCCAGGTTGTTATCTAAATTTCATTAGTTCAACACTTTTTGATTTGAGCAACAGAAGGTCTTCGAAAAAATTCGTCTTTACCTGCTGGTCTGTTTTGACAGATTTCTGCCATTTTCTGCATTGCTTCTTGTTGGTTCCTTTTTGAGTTCTTTTGGGGAATTGAGATTTTTGAGGGAAGTGCTACAGTAGCTTGTGTTTTAATGGAAGTTTTATTGGTGTTACAACTGAACCTAAAAGACCTATTATCTTGAGTGCACTAATGTTGCTAATAAAGATTGTGTGAAGTTTTGTATGAAGGAAAAATTTCAGGTGTAGGAAGGAATGAGTAATGAGATGAAGGATGGACTAAAGCTCAAGCTTGGGGATGCCACGCGTGTCACCCCAAGAAATATCCAAGAAGTAAAGCTTCAAAGCTTGGGGATGCCCAAGGCACCCCCCTCTTCATCAATAAAAATCTCAGGTTTCTTCCAAACGCTTCATTTTTATCGTTTCATGCACAATTGTGTTGTTCTTGGAGCGTCTTCTTTTTCATTTTCTTTTTGGTTTTTCGTTTGCTTGGTTTGCTTAGTTTGCTGAATAAATTGGTTGGACCCCCTCTCTCATACATTGGTTTTCAAATAGTTTGGTTTGGATTGGAAAAGAATAGGAAAAGTTCATGCTTAAGTGGTAAAGAGAGCTTGTTTTTGACTGTGGCCTATGCTTTGTCATTCCATGCTTGATATTGTTTTGGCTTTATGCTTAGTATTCTTTGCTGTACCACGACTTGTTATAAACAATTTAGATTTCTTAATGTGCCTTGGATGAATCATGCGTTGTTTTAGCATATTAAAGCTTAGTATTGTGGTATTCTCCTTTGATGCTTTATTTGGGTTGACTTGGTGATACATTGCAAATGTATCTATAATTTTTGATGTTACATGCTTGGTTTTATCCACTTTCTTGTGTTTGGTTCCAACTTTGGAGTACTTTTCATATGATTTCTTGGACTAACCTATTAACAAGAGCCACAGTGCCAGCTGCCTGTTTTCTGCTGTTTTTGGTCCAGGAAAGTCAGAAAATGAATATTCTCGGAATTGGACGGGAAAAAAGCCAAAGTGCCTATTTTTCCGGATGTCATCAAGTGCCAGAATACGAGACGGAGAGGGGCCAAGGGGCCACCACACCACCTGGCCACGCGGCCAGGCCTAGCCCGCGCCATGGGGTGGTGTGGCCGCTCCCGGCACCCCCTCGGCCTCTCCTTCCGCCTATATATTTCCCTCGGGACGAAAACATTAAGTGCCCGATCAAAAATCCATGAAAGAGTCTATAGCCACCGTCATCTCCATCCCTAGATCAGGAGGGATCTGAAGCTCTTCCCGGCACCCTACCGGAGAGGGGAATTCACCCTGGAAGCCTTCTTCATCACCATGCAAGCCTCCGGTGTGATGCGTGAGTAGTTCATCCTTGGACTACGGATCCATGTAGTAGCTAGATGGCTAGTTCTCCTCCTTTGTGCTTTCATGTCTAGATCTTGTGAGCTCCGTTCATGATCAAGATCATCTATTTGTAATCCTACATGTTGTGTTTGTGGGGATCTGATGGATATTGAGATGTTATTTCAGATTGATTATTGGTTCTATCATGTCTATGTTATTTGTGATCTTGCATGGTTTCCGTTGTTAGTATCTATCTTAGCCAAGTAGATGCTAGCAACTCCAAGAGTTAGTATTTATGCTCGATAGTGGGTTCATGCCTCTGGTAATCTGGGGAAGTGACAGAAATCTCTAAGGTACTAGATGTGCTGTTGCTACTAGGGATAAAACAATAATCCTTTGTTCATAGAACAATCGTATTGTTTACTTTACACGCAGTTCGTAAAGCAATAATCTGTTGCTTGCAACTTAATACTGGAGGGGGTTCGGATGATAACCTGAAGGTGGATTATTAGTCATAGATGCAGTTGGATGGAGGTCTATGTATAATGTTGTAATGCCCAATCAAGTCTCAAAGGAGTCAAGATGATTAGTATATGCATGTATTGCTTTCTCGGTGTTTGTCAATTGCCCCGCTGTAATTTGTTCACCCAGCATGTTATCTATCTAAGGAGAGCCACCTCTAGTGAACTATGGATCCTGGTCCTTGTCTTTTACATACAATCTACAAATTGTTTACTTCTTTGTGTTTACTTTCTACAAACTATTACTTCTTTCCATTCGATACGTTTAATCCTTTGTTTTCCGCAAAACACGGTGAGATTGACAACCTCATCGCAAGTTGGGGACAAAGTTCTGTGGTTGTGTTGTGCAGGTCTCCATGTTGCTACTAGCACCGGTAGTGCACCCTGCCAAAGCTCAGCTAGTAACACCTTTGGGGTGTTTTCCTTGCTCCTACTGGTTCGATTAAACCTTGGTTTCATAACTGAGGGAAACTTGCTGTTGTGCTCATCATACCTTCCTCTTGGGGTTCCCAACGAGCTCTACATCATCATTGCACCAGCACTTTTCTGGGCGCCATACAGAGAGCCATCAAGCATTTTTCTGGCGCTGTTGCCGGGGAACGAAGAAGAAGAAACTCCCACATCAACTACACGCCATTAAAGATTTTTCTGGCACCGTTGCCGGGGAGTCAAGGACATCTTCACAAGGGAAGTCCCTCATAACCAATCTCTTTACTTTGTTGTTTTTGTTTTGCTTTGTTTGCTTGTTTTGTTATCAAAAACACAAAAAAATTATTTTTACTAGTTTGCTTTCTTATTTGAAAATCCAAAAAATTACTACTCTTGAAAACACTAAGTTGTGTGACTTCACTAGCACCAACAACAATGATTTTATGAGCACACCTATTGCTCCACCTATGCCTGGAAATACTTTCTTTGAGATAAAACCTGCTTTACTCAATCTTGTTATGCGAGAGCAATTTTCTGGTATTGGTAATGAAGATGCTGCTTCCCATCTAAATAACTTTGTTGAACTTTGTGAGATGCAAAAGCATAGGGATATAGATGGTGATATTATTAAGCTGAAATTGTTTCCTTTCTCTTTGAGAGGAAAAGCTAAAGAATGGTTGAATTCCTTAACTAGGAATAGTATTGATTCTTGGACTAAATGCAAAGATGCTTTTATTGGAAAACACTATCCTCCTGCTAAGATTATATCTATGAGAAGTGAAATAATGAAGTTTAAACAACTTGATAATGAACATGTTGCTCAAGCTTGGGAAAGAATGAAATCTTTGGTAAAGAATTGTCCCACTCATGGACTGACTGCTTGGATGATCATCCAAACTTTTTATGCAGGATTGAACTATTCTTCAAGGAACCTATTGGATTCTGCTGCTGGAGGAACCTTTATGACCATCACTTTGGGTGCTGCAACAAAACTTCTGGACAATATGATGGTTAATTATTCTGAATGGCATACTGAGAGAGCACCACAAGGTAAGAAGGTAAATTCTGTTGAGGAAATCTCCTCCTTGAGTGATAAGATTGATATTATTATGTCTATGCTTGTTAATGGGAAAGCCCATATTGATCCAAATAATGTTCCTTTAGCCTCTTTGGTTGCTCAAGAAGAGCAAGTTGATGTGAACTTCATAAGAAATAACAATTTTGGCAACAATGTTTATGGTAATAATGCTTATAGGAAAAATTTTGGTAACAACAATTATAAGCCTTTCCCTCCCAACAATGGTAATGCTTATCGAAATTCTTACAACAATAATAAGAGTGCTCCGTCTGAACTTGAAGTTATGCTTAAAGACTTTATTAGTAAGCAAACTACTTTCAATAAAACTATTGAGGAAAAACTCTCTAATGTTGAAAGAAATATAGCATCTTTGGCTGAAGCTCAATCTTCTTTGAATAAAATGGCTTCTAAACCTGAAGCTATTGATAATCCCTTTGCAGCTACCAATGCTATACAAGTAAGAATTAATGAAAATGTTAGACTATTAGCTGAATTACATGCTAAGTGGGAAAGAGAAGATGAAATTGCTAGAAACATTAGTGTTTCTACTATTACCACCACTAGTGTTGAGGCTAGTAATAGTTCTACTACTTTAGATGATAAGTATGGTTTTGATCTTGATGGTTGCAATATCTCTGAAGTTATTAAGTTCCTACAAAAGCTTGATAAAAGTCCTAATGCTAGTGCTATGAGCATGGATTTTACAAAACACATTACTGATGCTCTCATAAAGATTAAAGAAGAAAAGATGAAAGATAAAGCTTCTATTCCTATAAAACAAGAAGATGGCTGGGAACCCATCATTAATATGAAAGTGAATGACTTTGATTTCAAAGCTTTATGTGATCTTTATAGTAGTGTTTCTATTATGCCTAGAAGGATTTATGATATGCTTGATTTGCCTCCTCTTGAAGATTGTTATTTGAATGTCCCACTTGATGATAATGCTAAAAAGAAACTCATGGGAAGTCTTAATGATGTTCTTATTATGGATTCCTATGTCCCTGTTGATTTCTATGTTTTGGATGTTGAATACAATGCTTCTTGTCCTATTACTTTGGGAAGACCTTTTCTTAGAACTGTTGGTGCCATCATTGATATGAAAGAAGGCACCATTAAATATCAACTCCCACTCGAGAAAGGTATAGAACACTTCCCTAAAAAGAGAGAAAAGATTTCTTTTGCTTCTCCTATGAAAACAAAATTTGGTCTTAATGCTTCTTCATTTGAGAACACTTGATTCTTTCTTTGCTTCTTATGCCTAACTTAAAGGCGTTAAAAAAATTACTTATTGGGAGATAACCCAAAAGTTTTAGATGAGTCTTGGAAGTTATTACTTCAGTAATAACCTCTCCTTATCCTTTTTATTTGCTTTTTGTGCCAAGATTAACCTCTAATGAGAGAGAAGTAATGATTGGGAAAGTTGCTGTCCCGAAACATATTTTTGTGCTTCGCCATAAAAATTCGTGAGAGAGCTCTATATGTCGTATTGAGCTGTAATTTTTTGTGCTTATGCCCCAGGTTGTTATCTCACTTTCTTTAGTTCAACACGTTTTGATTTGAGCAACACAAGGTCTTAGAAAAAAATTGTATTTACCTGCTGGTCTGTTTTGACAGATTTCTGCCATTTTCTGCATTTGCTTCTTGTTGGTTCTTTTTGAGTTTTTTTTGGGGAATTGAGCTTTTTGAGGGAAGTGCTACAGTATCTAGTGTTCTAATGGAAGTTTATTTGGTGTTAGAACTCAAACTTAAGACTTATTTATCTTAAGTGCACTAATGTTGCTAATAAAGATTGTGTGAAGTTTTGTATGAAGGAAAAATTTCAGGTGTATGGAAGAAATAAGTAATGAGATGAAGGACGGACTAAAGCTCAAGCTTGGGGATGCCACGCGTGTCACCCCAAGAAATATCCAAGAAGTACAAGCGTCAAAGCTTGGGGATGCCCAAGGCATCCCCTTCTTCATCAATAAATATTCTAGGTTTCTTCCAAACGCTTCATTTTTATTGTTTCATGCACAGTTGTGTTGTTCTTAAAGCGTCTTATTTTTCGTTTTCGTTTTGGTTTTTTGTTTTCTTTTGTTTTCTTAGTTTGCTGAATAAATTGGTTGGACCCCCTCTTTCATACATTGGTTTGCAAATAGTTTGGTTTGGTTTGGAAAATAGTAGGAAAGTTCATGCTTATGTGGTAAAAAGAGCTTGTTTTTGACTGTGGCCTATGCTTTGTCATGCCATGCTTGATATTGTTTTGGCTTTATGCTTAGTATTCTTTGCTGTAGCATGACTTGTTATAAACAATTGAGATTGCTTAATGTTCCTTGGATGAATCATGCGTTGTTTTAGCATATTAAAGCATAGTATAGTGGTATTCTCCTTTGATGCATTATTTGGGTTGACTTGGCGCATGCTCACACCATGTTATGACTATCTCAAAGTCACCATAGCCTTTATGATCCTTTAGTTTTGAACTTGTAGTATCACTTTATGCTTTGATCAATGATGTTTTGTCGCTCTGCATGATTATGGCCATTATTGCTCTCTTAGTTTGTCGCTCCCAGTCTTTTGCTAGCCTCCACAACAAAGTATGAGTTCCACTCATGCATCCAACTCCCTAAACCAAGTTATTCCAAAGAGTCCACCATACCTACCTACTAGCTTATGCTATTCCAAGTATATTCATGCTTTTGTTTACCTTCCAAATTAAACTTGTTATGAGAAAACTAGTGATTAAAGCTCTCACGAACTTGATGGCACACTTTACTTTTTGCATCTAATAAACTTGAACCATTGGGTCCTTCTTTGTTGCGTATATGCTTGCGCTTTATAAGTTGAAATTAGTAGAACCATGTTTCATGGGGAACGCTTTCAACATTTCACTTGTACTTTGTACCCCGTTGATATCATGTTCTTTTGCTTACGGATCCCGGCGGTGTAAAATAAAAGTGGAACTTGTAAGATCATGGAGTTTGTATGTGTGTTAGAGAAATGCCTGGGCCGCTAGCCTAAGCCATGCCTAATCATGGTGGAAACTTGCAGCATCACCATAATGAGCACTCTATGAAGCATCCTCAATAAAAACCTATGCAAATAGCAAATAAAAAGATCGCTGAGATGCTCATTGTCTGCTTGCCTTGTTAATTTAATTATGGGAAAGCTCCCGTATCATGTGCAAGGGGTACCCCGTTGGAGGTTCTTAATGATACACATATACTTACAATGACAAGAGCTTACTCGTGACTGAAGTTGAGTAGCATGCGGATCGGTCTTGGTAAGTAAGGGGCATGAGATTTCGGTTTATAACTTGTCAAGCATATCCTCTTAGTTGTGTCACTTTAACCTTAATCACCTTAAAGATGGTTATGATAGGGGCAATGAGAGATGAAAGCTATAAGTACCATAATTTTTGGAAAGCTCTTTATGAGACTTGAATCCCTATTTCCTTCTATGAAGGCCTTTCTTCCACCATTATATTGAGTCTCCACCTTTTATCTTTATGCACCTACTTTGAGAGCATAGTGGCCATTCTAAGTTCTTTGTGCATTGTCCCAAGACTAGTTGATTGATGCATAACTTGATATTGCTTGTTTTAAACTATTGTATCTAGTCACTCTTATGAACTTTGAAGGTGTCCTATGCATTTATATTTGCTACTCTATTGAGGGACAAGCTGAATACTATTATGCTATGTTTTCTTTATGTGAAACAAACAAACGTCTTGCAAAGCATTGTTATTCATGAATCTTTTGTTTGTGCCTTTTCATGTTGCATCATAGTTTCTTTTGCTTATTGCTAGAACTTTGTCTTTCATGTTATGATTGAAGTACTATGATCCCAGCTTTTAATGTTTTACGAGTACTTTGATCAAGTATTTGATGGTGCATGTCACCTCAAAAATTATTCTTTCTTTTTATCACTTACCTACTCGAGGACGAGCAGGAATTAAGCTTGGGGATGTTGATACATTGCAAATGTATCTATAATTTTTGATGTTCCATGCTTGGTTTTATCCACTTTCTTGTGTTTGGTTCCAACTTTGGAGTACTTTTCATATGATTTCTTGGACTAACCTATTAATAAGAGCAACAGTGCCAGCTGCCTGTTTTCTGCTGTTTTTGGTTCCAGGAAAGTCAGAAAATGAATATTCTCAGAATTGGATGGGACAAAAGCCAAAGTGCCTATTTTTCCGGATGTCATCAAGTGCCAGAATACGAGACGGAGAGGGGCCAGGGGGCCACCACACCACCTGGCCGCACGGCCAGGCCTGGCCCGCGCCAGGGGGTGGTGTGGCCGCTCCCGGCACCCCCTCGGCCTCTCCTTCCGCCTATATATTTCCCTCGGGACGAAAACCCTAAGTGTCCGATCAAAAATCCACGAAAGAGTCTGTAGCCGCCGTCATCTCCATCCCTAGATCCGGAAGGATCTGAAGCTCTTCCTGGCACCCTGTCGGAGAGGGGAATTCACCCTGGAGGCCTTCTTTATCACCATGCAAGCCTCCGGTGTGATGCGTGAGTAGATCATCCTTGGACTACGGTTCCATGTAGTAGCTAGATGGCTGGTTCTCCTCCTTTGTGCTTTCATGTCTAGATCTTGTGAGCTCCGTTCATGATCAAGATCATCCATTTGTAATTCTACATGTTGTTTTTGTGGGGATCCAATGGATATTGAGATGCTATTTCAGATTGATTATTGATTCTATCATGTCTTTGTTATTTGTGATCTTGCATGCTTTCCGTTGTTAGTAGCTATCTTGGCCAAGTAGATGCTAGCAACTCCAAGAGTTAGTATTTATGCTCGATAGTGGGTTCATGCCTCTGGCAATCTGGGGAAGTGACAGAAATCTCTAAGGTACTAGATGTGTTGTTCCTACTAGGGAGAAAACAACAATCCTTTCTTCATAGAACAATCGTATTGTTTACTTTACACGCAGTTCGTAAAGCAATAATCTGTTGCTTGCAACTTAATACTGGAGGGGGTTCGGATGATAACCTGAAGGTGGATTATTAGTCATAGATGCAGTTGGATGGCGGTCTATGTATAATGTTGTAATGCCCAATCAAGTCTCAAAGGAGTCAATATGATTAGTATATGCATGTATTTCTTTCTCGGTGTTTGTCAATTGCCCCGCTGTAATTTGTTCACCCAGCATGTTATCTATCTAAGGAGAGCCATCTCTAGTGAACTATGGATCCCAGTCCTTGTCTTTTACATACTATCTACAAATTGTTTACTTCTTTGTGTTTACTTTCTGCAAACTATTACTTCTTTCTATTCGATACGTTTAATCCTTTGTTTTCCGGAAAACACGGTGAGATTGACAACCTCATCGCTAGTTGGGGACAAAGTTATGTGGTTATGTTGTGCAGGTCTCCACATTGCTACTAGCACCGGTAGTGCGCTGCCAAAGCTCAGCTAGTAACACCTTTGGGGTGTTTTCCTTGCTCCTACTGGTTCTATTAAACCTTGGTTTCATAACTGAGGGAAACTTGTTGTTGTGCTCATCATACCTTCCTCTTGGGGTTCCCAATGAGCTCTACATCATCATCACACCAGCAGTTTTCTGGGTGCCATACACAGAGCCATCACTTGGCGCATGCTCACACCATGTTATGACTATCCCAAGTCACCATAGCCTTTATGATCCTTTAGTTTTCAACTTGTAGTATCACTTTATGCTTTGATCAATGATTGTTTGTCGCTCTGCATGATTATGGCCATTATTGCTCTCTTAGTTTGTCGCTTCCAGTCTTTTGCTAGCCTCCGTAACCAAGTGTGAGTTCCACTCATGCATCCAACTCCTTAAACCAAGTTATTCCAAAGAGTCCACCATACCTACCTACTAGCTCATGCTATTCCAAGTATATTCATGTTTTTGTCTACCTTCCAAATTAAACTTGTTATGAGAAAACTAGTGATTAAAGCTCTCATGAACTTTATGGCACCCTTTACTTTTCTTTCCCTTATTAAACTTGAACCATTGTGTCGTCTATGTTGTATATGCTTGCACTTATTTGTTGGGGATTAGCAGAACCATGCTTTCATGGGGAACGCTTTCAACATTGCACTTGTATTTGTACCTAGTTGATATCATGCTCTTTTGTATATGGATGTCGTCAATGTGAAATGAAAGGGGAGCTTGTAAGTCCATGGAGTTATGTATATGTGTTAGAGAAACGCCTGGGCCGCTGGTCTAATCCATGCTGTCATGGTGGAAACCTACAGCGTAACCATAATGATCTATCTATGAAGCATTCTTCTTATAAAAAAAGAGTCAGATATTGAGAAAAAAGAGAAAAACAAAAAAAAGAGATATATGAAAAGAGGAAAGAGAGAAAAAGCACCATATTCCCATGGTAAATAAGAAGATTGCTGAGATGCTCGTTGTCTGCTTGCCTTGTCATTTTGATATGGGGATTCTTCCGTATCATCGGGCAAGGGGTACCCCTTTGGCGATTCTCTATGATACACATATACTTACGATGACAAGAACTTACCGGTGACTAAACTTGAGTAGCATGAGGAGCGGCCCTCGTATTCAAGGGACATGAGATTTCCAACTTATACTTTGTCAAGCATGTACTTCATAGTTTGTTCACTTTAACCTTAATCACTTCAAGATGCTTATGATAGGGGTAATGAGAGCTGAAAGCTAATAAGTACCATAATTTTTGGAAGCTCTTTATGAAACTTGAATCCCTACTTCCTTCTATGAAGGCCCTTCTTTTACTTTTATGTTGAGTCTCCACCTTCTATCTTTATGCACCTACTTTGAGAGCATAGTGGCCATTCTTAGTTCTATGTGCATTGGCCCAAGACTTGTTGATTGATGCATAACTTGATATTGCTTGTTTTAAACTATTTGTATCTAGTCACTCTTATAAACTTTGAAGGTGTCCTATGCATTTATGTTTGCTACTCTATGAGGGACAAGCTGAATGCTACTATGATATGTTTTCTTTATGTGAAACAAACAAATGTCTTGCAAAGCATTGTTATTCATGAATCTTTTGTTCGTGCCTTTTCATGTTGCAACATAGTTTCTTTGTCTTATTGATAGAACTTTGTCTTTCATGTTATGATTGAAGTACTATGATCCTAGCTTTGAATGTTTTACAAATGCTTTGATCAAGTTTATGACGGTGCATGTCACCTCAAAAATTATTCTTTCTTTTTATCACTTACCTACTCGAGGACGAACATGAGTTAAGCTTGGGGATGTTGATATGTTGCAAACGTATCCATAATTTTTGATATTCCATGCTTGGTTTTATCTACTTTCTTATATTTTGTCCACACTTTGGAGTACTTTTCATATGATTTCTTGGACTAAGCTATTAACAAGAGCCACAGTGCCAGTTTCCTGTTTTCTGCTGTTTTTGGTTCCAGGAAAGTCAGAAAATGAATATTCTCGGAATTGGACGGGACAAAAGCCAAAGTCAGTTTTTCACCGAGGGACACCTAGAGCCAGAATACGAGACGGAGAGGGGCCAGGGGGCCACCACACCACCTGGCCGCGCGGCCCAGCCTGGCCCGCGCCAGGGGGTTATCTGGCCGCCTCCGGCACCCCCTCGGCCTCCCCTTTCGCCTATAAGTTGCCTCCGATATAGAAACCCTAAGTACCCAATCAAAATTCCACGAAAGAGTCTGTAGCCATCGTCGTCTCCATCCCAAGATCGGGAGGCCTTCTTCATCACCATGCAAGCCTCCGGTGTGATGCGTGAGTAGTTCATCTCTGGACTACGGGTCCATGTAGTAGCTAGATGGCTGGTTCTCCTCCTTTGTGCTATCATGTTTAGATCTTGTGAGCTACGTTCATGATCAAGATCATCTATTTGTAATTCTGCATGTTGTGTTTGCGGGGATCCGATGGATATTGAGATGCTATTTCAGATTGATTATTGATTCTATCATGTCTTTGTTATTTGTGATCTTGCATGCTTTCCGTTGTTAGTAGCTATCTTGGCCAAGTAGATGCTAGCAACTCCAAGAGTTAGTATTTAAGCTCGATTGTGGGTTCATGCCTCTGGTAATCTGGGGAAGTGACATAAATCTCTAAGGTACTAGATGTGTTGTTGCTACTAGGGAGAAAACAACAATCCTTTGTTCATAGAACAATCATATTGTTTACTTTACATGCAATTCATAATGCAATTATCCATTGCTTGCAACTTAATACTGGAGAGGGTTCGGATGATAACCTGAAGGTGGATTATTAGTCATAGATGCAGTTGGATGGCGGTCTATGTATAATGTTGTAATGCCCAATCAAGTCTCAAAGGAGTCAAGATGAGTAGTATATGCATATTGATTTCTCAATGTTTGTCAATTGCCCCGCTGTAATTTGTTCACCCAACATGTTATCTATCTTAAGGAGAGCCACCTCTAGTGAACTATGGACCCCGGTCCTTTCTTTTACTATCAATCTACAATCAACTGTTTACTGCTTTGTGTTTACTTTCTACAAACTATTGCTTTCTTCCATTCAATACGTTTAATCCTTTGTTTTCAGCAAAACCGGTGAGATTGACAACCTCATCGCAAGTTGGGGACAGAGTTCTGTTGTTGTGTTGTGCAGGTCTCCATGTTGCTGCTGGCACCGGTAGTGCACCCTGCCAAAGTTCAGCTAGCAACACCTTTGGGATGTTTCCTTGCTCCTACTAGATTGATAACCTTGGTTTCATAACTGAGGGAAAACTTGTTGTTGTGCTCATCATACCTTCCTCTTGGGGTTCCCCAACAGGCTCGATATATTTTGGGCTAAGCAGTGAGTCTCGCCTTAAATTCCTGACCAGATGTTTTTCGAACTACATAACCTTTTTTCTAGTAATAAAAACTTGGCCGACAGCCAAATTCAAAATCATAATCGAGCGGGAAAATAACCCACCGACCCCGAAGCATTTTGCACCCCCTCTGTTTCAAACATTTTCAGGCAAAATCACCCACCAAGGTAGTACCATTTTTATAATATTACATGGACCCTAGACAAATTTAAAATCTGAGTCAAGCGGCAAGATTTACCGCCTATGCTGTGTGAATGGAAGGTATCCAAGTTTCTGTGCAATTTTTTTGTTTATGGATGATTAGTTCATGTGACTCTCGGCCTTGAATTCCTGGACAGATAGCGTACGGTCTACTACCTTTTTCTATTAGTAGATGGAGGCAAGCCAAATTCAAAATCTCAATCGAGCGGCAAAATCACCCACCTACCAAGCATTTCCCGCCCCACCATTTCAAAAACTTTGAGCCAAAATATCCCATCGACCGGGGGAGTACCATTTTTATATTATTATTATTAGATGTGCGCAAGCCAAATTCAAATTCTCAATCGAGCGGCAAACCACACACCTACCTTGAAGCATTTCGCGCCCTTCCATTTCAAAAACTTTAGAATTTAAAATTCCAAATCTACCCATTGTTCAGACGACAAATGGGCATGCTAAAGTCGGTAGCTCGGGGGCACAATCGTAATTATTTTTTCTACCCACCTTTATGGTCCCGATTCCTCCAGTTTTCCCCGCCAGCCCTCCCAAAAATCCCAAGCGCATATGTCCCCTCCACGACCACCACACGCACTGGCTTGAGCTGCGGTCTCGTGCACCTCCGCGCAGCCACTTCACCGACGCTCACCCACCAGATCTAGGAGCTGCGGTGTACTTCACCACACCGATGGCGTCATGGACCGCCCAAGCTCTGCTTCCTCGCTGTCGAAAGCTACCCAACCATAGCGGATCCGCTTCACCGGTGTCCACCGGGCGTGATCTAGTTCAAAGAGTTCCATGTCCACCACTCCAGACCAGATGCACGGTCGTTGTTGTTCACTGCACCGGATCTGCCACAACGACGCTCTCGTCCACCGCTTTCAAGCCGGCATCGACCGCCCAAGATCTGCTTCCCCGACGCCAACAGCCACCGCAACTGCAGCACCCTCGGTGACCTGGACGTCACTCGCACGGTACCAACGATGCTTAGACACCTCTCCAACCAAGGTTAACCAAATCTCCAACCCGTTTTTGTTTTGTCAGCGGTATAGCAGGTTCAAGCCTGTCGCAGTGAACTGCATTTTTGTAATCGTGGTAGTACATACAAGTCATTGGGCACGCCTGTTCTTTGTGCTAGTACATACAATGTCATTAGATATGTTGGTTTGCACTCGCTGCTCTACAAATATCAAGTCATCCACATGTCTGTTATTTTGTCATGCACATGTTCTTATCTTAGCTTCTCCACACACTAGTAAATGCCTGCTATTGTGTAGTTCTTGCAAAATGTAATGTTAGTGGAAAAAATTAGCGTGGATTCCTAGCTACACAGTTACTGACTCTATCTGGTTATTCCTGAGCTAAGTTCCTGCTATTATTTCCTCCCTGCCATCATTCTGCTATCATGTGGTACCCGTTCAAACTCTTTGTACTAGTTTGATTATAATTTTGTTGTTGCCATCTAGTTCTTCAAAAGCTGCAACACTGACTATTTTTGTTTTCTTTGCGTAGAGCTCAAAAAGGCAACACTGAACATGTTGGTTTGCACAGCCTACAGGTCCACCAGCGATGCCATTATATATTTTCTGTATCTGGTGCTGGTTCGTCCTAATCAATGGCATAATTATTCTATACTGTATAGTTCATTCGTGCTTTCCATTCCTGCTCAACAAGTTCTGGTATGATGCGGTCATAATTTCTATGTGGTTCATTCTTAGCTATGACAATAACTGCATGTCATTGTGTAGCTCACCGCAAATTCCGAGTCACCCAATGTCTCTTGCATTCTAGGAGATACCACTTCTTCCATTTATATTTGCTGAAATGATCTGGCTAGTTTATACTGAAATTCTAAGAAACACTTTGTTTGATTGCTCATTTCATTGTTGGCATACTTGTCTAATGCTTGTTTGTCCTGTTCTACAGGTTTACAAGGCACACCATTATATCTCGTATCTGGTTCTGATTCGTCCTAAGTAACGACATAACTATCCTCTACTATATAGTTCATTCATAGTTTGCGTTCCTACTCTACAAGTTTGTATTATGCAGTTATAATTCCTATTTGGCTCATTCTTAGCTATGAGTAGTTTGTCTTCTTTGCTGTATTAACTTGTTATTAGTTAGTTTCAGACTGCAATTATTGCTATCGCCACTAAAGAGGGGACTGCATGTAACATCCCAAAAATCATGTTTCAAAACTCATTCATATCATCCTTGCAACTTTCATTCATTTAGGGTTTTTCTCAAAATCATTTAGATGCATAAACTTAGGCTATGATTTCATGTGGGCAATTTATCTCAATTGGCCAACACCATTTGAGATTTGATTGTCTATGAACTTGTTTGCTTGCCTCCATGGTTGGAAAGATTAGGTATAGAATTTTAACCCAAGTTTCCAATTTAGAAATATTTTCAAACCCTATTCCAAACATTTTCAAACTAGAGACAAAGTCTCTGTTTATTTCAAAACCCAAGCTTGACCAAGCCTTGCAAGGTCACCACTTAGTTAAAATGACTGTTTTTGAACCCACAAAACCCTGCAAAAATTTCCAAAGCAGTTTGTATTCAAAAGGATTTGAATTCATATCAAAATCAATTCAGAAAAAATGGAATTAGAAAAAGAAAAGGAATTCTCAAAAGAAAAAGGCCGCGCGGCAGAGTTCTGGCCCAGCAGCAAATCGAGCCCAGCAAGCCCACCCGGGGACCTTCCTTTTCTTCTTTCACGCGCAAGCACACGCAAACAGACGCTGACAGCCAGGCCCCACTTCCACTCCGCGCACCTCGCTGACAAGCGGGCCTCCTCCACGTCAGCATCGTCTCCCCCGCACGACCAGTTCATCCCCAAATCAACGCGGGCGTTTTCTGTGTTTAATCCGCGGCGTTAATTCGATTAAATGGCCGAGTAATTCTCGCTCGTGACCAGGCTATAAGAATCCCCTCTGCCCCCTCTCTCTTCTCCCTCAAACCCCGAACCCAGAGCGCCACCAGGCTGCGAGCATTACTCTCTGTAGCCCCGCCGTCTCCGACGACTGCGCCGGCGAATTCCGGTGAGTTCTGAGCTCCCCTCTGCCTATCGTTCTTGCAAACTGGTTCAGTGAATCTCTGCGCTTCTTTTAACACATTTCGTTTGCCCTCGCATGAACCGTAGCTCCGGCAGCATCGTCGACTGGCCGCCACCGTCTTCTGTACGAACTCCGGCGAGCTCTAGTGGTAAGCCCAGACCGCCCCGCGCCTTCTAGTTCACGCACACGACTCTGTCTCGACTCTGTGAATCTAACCGTGTCTTTGCCTTGCCTTGGGGTGATTCACAGCGACGTCCACGACGACCACCCGACGCATCGACGCTGTCCTCCACTCCGTCGAGGAATCGCGGCTGAACCCGAGCGCCCCTTGACCAACCGCGAGTACGACAAGCATCACCGTGACCCCCTGAGCCCGGTGAACTACTCCTCTTTCTCACTCGCCTCCTGCATCGTCGCCTCCGTCGTCGACCGACCGTTCCGCCGCCGGTAGCCACCGCTCCGCCGCCAGATTTTGGCCAGGGCAATAGGAACCGTTAGATCTGCATCTGATGGCTTGGATAGAATGACTAATCGAAGGGGTACGCGTTGATCTGAGCCGCACCTGCCCCTTTAAATCTAGCGGTCTGTATCACTCGATCCAGACGAACCGGTACCGACCAATTAGACAGTGACGCGTGGCTAGGGTTAGGTCTGAAAATAGATTTAAAACCAGAAATTTGATCCAAATTCAAATGCCTATATCTTTTGAATTCCACGTTGGAATTTTGCAAACTTTATACCGTTGGATTCAGTAAAACAATACCTATCTGCCTATCCTTTTTGTTTAGCAAATAGTAACCATTAGTTTGGCTTAAATTGCAGAAACTTGTTTGAGGCCTTTTTGAGTATAGATTTAGTTTAGTATTTTGTTTTAGGGTTAAATAAGTTTGTCTTGGTTACTTTGTGACTTGTTTAGATTCTGTAAACATGCACTTGCTTGGTAGAATTTTCAAAAAATCACCACTTAGTAGATTCATGCATGCATGCATTCATAATATCTTTGTTTGTATATATTTGTGTGTAATTGTGTGCTACAACTTTGTGTGTAGATTTTGCTAGTGATTGTGATTGTGACGAGTGCTACTCTCCACACTACCAAGGCAAGTGATATCTTCATGAATATTCCATTCCTATATTTTATACTTGCATTAGATATTTTTTTGTTAAGACTTGCATGCCACACTTGTCAAATGATGTTGGGAAATCCTATATAGATTAGAATGCTAGAGTTGCTAGGAAAAATTCCCTAAGGATAAGTTGCCATGCCATGCTTAGCCTAGCTATTAGAAAACAAGGGTGGTTTATATATTCACACTATGGAAAAACATTCTAAGTCTAAGGACTTGTTTTTATTTAACAAAACAACTAAGTTAATGAATCACCTAGGTGGAATGGAAAGAATGGTTTATGTTGAGTGGTTCACAAGGCCATGGACTTGGCTTGTGTATCTCACTTGTGGATGGCCACCCAGGAACAAAGAGATTTGAGATGTCAAATGTTGAGAAGCTTCAAGTGCAACCACTTGGCAATATGGGCTCTGCCATGATCTTAGGATGCTAGAACTTAGTCTTTTGGACAGTGGGTGGTAGAGGGAATGATAGGTTGGAACGCGTCCATTTGACTAAGGAAAGGCTACTGAAGGATCATGTCTTGGGAAACCAAGGCTTGTGGGGAAAGTGCACCACCTCTGCAGAGTGTAAAACCTAAGTACTTAGCCATGTCCCTGGTAAAGGACAATTTGAGCATCAAGACATGGAAACTTCAAGAATCTCATCACTCCAATTTCTAAATAAAACTTGTGGGTGAACAAGGGTTAAAGGATCTTCAGTCCTTGATTGGTAGATGCCCTGAGTGGATCTTCAGTCTTTGATTGGTAGATGCCTTGGGTGTTTTGTGCCTTACAAAAACTTAGTATTTTCAAAAAGTTAGGAAAAATCTATTTTGAGCAATGCAAGCCTAAGATCCACCAGCCAAATGCATATAGTATCATAGTCCACTTAAAATATACTAAGGTATCACTTGCCAATACTATTCCAAAGTATTGACCCTCTGTGGCTGTAACTTGTAATGTTGCAGGTTATTCTGATGATGATTAGGAGTCATGAGTCTACACTCAACATGCTTGCCTGTGGCACATGAAGATGAAGACTTATGTTTATTTACATATTCCATAAACTCTTGTATTAGGCCTTTGGCCATGAGTTGTAAAAGACTATGTTTTATCTCTGGAATGACTGTAATAAACGACCTTTGTATCTGTGTACTTCATCTTAAACTGTGGATGCTAGCATTGATCCAGGGAATAGCATTGCAATCACAAGGATCTTTTCCTTTACAAAGGAGGGATCTTATAGATGGTATCAGAGCACTGTGTTGCCTGTAGGATTATGACCCTAGGATTGGAAACCACTAAGGAAAAAAAATTAACTTCTTCTACACTTGTCTATTCTTCTCGTAAACTTTTCTAATCTTCTCATTCTCATCTCTATTTGTAGATGAACTCCATCAACGAAGCCGTGAAGAAAGGACCACTCATGACCATGACCTTGGAGTGTGAGACTGAGTTTCCCAAGATTCTCAAGGACCTCATGGAGGCCATGGGAGTACATGGTGCAGCAGTGTACAAGGGCTTTCCAGTGATGGAGGAAGGAGTGGAGTATTGGTGGGTGCAACTTCACTTGTACAAGAACAAGGAAGACAACCACAAAGAAAAGGGCCTCTGCGTATACACCAACACTTTGAGTCAGCAAAAGAAGCAGCTTGGAAAACTATCAAAGAACTAAGTGCTAGAGTCAAGTGCAGGATGCTCAACCTCCAAAAAGACTTAGAGAAAGAGAAGGAACATACCCAAGAGTTGGAAGTCACCAACCAAAACTTAAGAGGAGATATTATAGACTTAGTGATAGAAGCATGTGAACAAGATAGGGTGATTGCCACTAGGAACATTGTGTTAGCCACCAGATCCAGTGAGATAGGATTGTAAACGCACTTCGTTAGTTGGACCACCACCTATCACCTTATTTTCCAAAATGATACCTTAATAAGTTTGAACCTTGGTTGATGTAATGGATTCTTGTATGCATGACTTGTATGATTTTTGTTCCAAGATTGTGTCTGAATGTTGACTTGTTTATCTTAAATTTTTGTTGTTCTAACTTTTTCAATCTTATAAATAGATGCCTATTGCCATCAGCACTGTTGAGGAGTTCCAGGCTACCCGTTTTGGTCCTCGTATCGTAGAGCTTACTACTTTACTCGATCTCCCTCTTCCTATCATTACGGTGCACCCACTCACCAAGTTTGAGAGGAAGGACCTCTGGGGCTTCAAGGTGAACCAGCCAGGACGCCAGACCGAGCCTATTACGGAGGCCATCGTCTTCAAGCTTATGCATGATGACAGGGAGAGAGGCATGGAGGTTGTCATGCAGGATCTGATAGGACGACTGTTAGGTCGTCACTCCCGACAGGTTAGAGGCACTCACTTCCACGCCTTCGGAAGGCGTGATGATGACGGAGAGTCCATTGACTTTGAGGACGACTCGAGGGTCACAGCAGAGCCGATACGCCTGTACCTCCAGGACTTAGAGACTCTTATTAGGCACGTGGATACCGATAGGACCAACGTCATGCTTAGTAATGACGAGCTCCAAGTGCAGCTTCGCGAGAAGGACAAGCTCTTCGCGCAGCAGGACGAGATAGTCAAGGAGATGGAGGCAAGGTTCGAGACCCAAGACCGTAAGTTCAAGAGTCAAGAGAAACGTGTCCAGGATAGGAACAAGAGGATTCGTGATATGACCGAGGAACTGCAGTCCAAGGACTTTGAGTTAGAGCAGCAGCAGACAGTGATTGAGAGGCTTCGTTCCCAGAAGAGGGCTCTCAAGGCCAAGATCGACTCTTTGACCACTACCATCGAGGAGAACAAGACCGCAATGGAGAACGCAGGTCTTACCTTTGTCGAGGAGGAGATTGATGCCGACGAGTAGATTTGACTACTCAGTTATCTTTATTTACCGCACTTGTTATTTGTGAACTTATTATTGGACCATCCGACATGTGGATGGCTTGCCACTTGTGTGTTTTTACTTTGAGACTTTTGTTATCTTGTTGTTGAGCTTTTATCCTTGTGTTGCATGCTATGTGTTTGCTTGTGCAATGTATTGTGCATAAATCATGTAAGGGTATCTTTCTTATCTCTATATGAATAAACCACAGATGCCTCCCCGTCGCGCAAACCCCAACCCCAACAATACCCCGGAAATGCAACAAATGATGAATGCACAGACTCAGCTTATGCAAATGATGACGACGTTCATCCAGAACCAGAACAACAACAACCCCAACAACAACAACAATAACAACAATAACAACAACAACAACCCTCCAGGTTTTGATATGCTCACCAGGTTTCTGTGTCTGAGGCCAGCTAAGTTTTCAGGAACAACTGATCCAATGGTGGCCAATGATTGGCTACGTTCTGTGAACAAAGACTTAGTGACCGTGGGATGCACAGATGCTGAAAAAGTCAGGTTCGCGGCACATCTGTTGGAAGGACCAGCCGCCGCATGGTGGGACAATTTCCAGATTACCACACCTATTGATGAGGTGACTTGGGCTATCTTTGAAGATGGTTTTCGTACTACTCATATCTCACCAGGTATGATGAGCCTGAAAAAGAAGGAGTTTCACAACCTGAAGCAGCGCCACCACAGCGTGGCTGAATATATTGAAGAGTTCAACAATCTGGCGCGCTATGCACCGGATGAGGTTGACACTGATGCCAAAAGGAAGGAAAAGTTTCTGGAAGGCTTGAATGATGAGCTAAATCTGCAGCTGTCTGTGGCATACGTTCCAACTTACCAGTCGCTGTGTGACAAGGCTGTTATAGTGGAGAATAAAATGAAGCAAGTCGAGAGTAGGAAGAGGAAACACTCCGACAAGCACAGCTCGGGATCGTCTCATAAACGATCTCACTATGATGATAGTGTCAGCTCAGGATCCCACAAGCATGGGAAATTTAACAAGCACCACAACCACAACCGTCATGACAACAAGCATCATCGCAGTCATGAAAATGATAAGTACAAGAACCACACGAGTGGACATAAGAGCCACCATAGTGGAGGTGGAAGTGGAAGTAGAAGCCAGCCTAAGACGGACATCAGTCAGATTGAGTGCTACAAATGCAAGAAGCTGGGGCATTATGCTAATGAGTGCCCTGAAAAGAAAGTTGAAGGACCTAACAAGCCCAACCCTTTTCAGAAAAGACAGGTTAACCACATCAATGTGGAGGAGGTCTATGAAGAGCCTGATGCTGTTGCTGGTAAGTTCAGACTCAATTCCATCTCAGCATTTGTACTCTTTGATACTGGTGCATCTCATTCATTCATATCAAAAGCATTTGTTGATAGAAATGGGTTTGCATCTGAAACCATTGGGTGTCCTATAAGAGTAAGTTCTCCTGGTGGAGAAATGATAGTAAACTCAGGATGTCATGACCTAATCATAGAAATCGGAAAACATAAGTTTCCAGTAAACTTAATAATCCTGAATTCCCAAGGATTGGATGTGATTTTGGGAATGGATTGGATGGCTAAGTATGAGGGAGTACTAGATTGTGCAAATCGTACAGTTTCACTCACAACCCCTGAAGGTAAGCGGATAAAATTTAAGTCCAATTTTAAATCTAAAGGAAGTAAGCTAAATTCTCTTAAGGGGGTTAGCATGGACAGTGTGCCAATTGTGTGTGAATTTCCGGATGTGTTTCCGGAAGAGTTGCCAGGAATGCCACCAGATAGAGATGTGGAGTTTATAATAGATTTGGTACCAGGTTCTGGACCAAGGGCAAAGAGGCCTTATAAAATGTCAGTTGACGAACTTAAGGAACTCAAGAAACAACTTGGAGAACAATTGCAGAAAGGATTCATCTAGCCAAGTTCTTCATCTTGGGGAGCTCCAGTTTTGTTCGTAGAAAAGAGAGACAGAACTCAAAGATTATGCATAGATTACCGTTCTCTCAACGAGGTAACCATCAAGAACAAATATCCTTTGCCAAGAATAAATGACTTGTTTGATCAGCTAGAAGGAGCATGTGTGTTCTCGAAGATTGATCTTCGGTCAGGCTATTTTCAACTCAAGATAAGAGAGCAAGACATACCTAAAACAGCATTCACCACAAGGTATGGATTGTATGAGTATACTGTGATGCCTTTTGGTTTAACCAACGCTCCAGCATACTTCATGAATATGATGAACAAAGTGTTCATGGAATTTCTCGACAAGTTCGTTGTCGTTTTCATCGATGACATCTTGGTCTACTCCAAGAGCAAGGAAGAGCATGAAAGACATCTACGTTTGATACTTGAGAAACTAAGGGAACATAAGCTTTATGACAAATTCAGCAAGTGTGAGTTTTGGTTAGAGGAAGTTGGATTTCTTGGTCATGTTATGACAAAGGATGGTGTAGCAGTTGATCCTGCTAAAGTTTCAGCTGTGACAGAATGGGAATCTCCTAAGAACGTAAAAGAGGTTCGTAGTTTCCTTGGTTTAGCTGGTTAGTACAGAAGGTTCATAGAAATTTTTTCAAAGGTTGCTAAACCAATGACAGAATTGTTAAAGAAAGATAAGAAATTTGCTTGGTCTGAAGGTTGTGAACTCAGCTTTCAAGAATTAAAGAAGAGACTTGTGTCAGCACCAGTTTTGTGCCTACCAGATTTAGAAAAGGATTTCCAAGTGTATTGTGATGCTTCGCATCAAGGATTAGGTGCCGTACTTATGCAAGGCGGGAAAGTTGTGGCTTACGCCTCGAGACAACTCAAAACTCATGAAGTAAACTATCCTACTCATGATTTAGAGTTAGCCGCTGTTGTCCATGCACTCAAAACATGGAGACATTACCTTTTGGGAAAACGTTGTGAAGTATTCACCGATCATAAGAGTTTGAAGTATATCTTCACCCAGAAGGAAATCAATATGAGGCAAAGGAGATGGCTAGAACTTATCAAGGATTACGACTTGAGTTTGCAATACCACCCCGGTAAAGCAAATGTAGTAGCAGATGCTCTAAGTCGTAAAGCGTTTGTAAATGGTCTTACCAAAGGTAAATTGCCAGATGACTTGTGTAGGCAATTCAAGGAACTCAGGTTGGAGATTGTGCCAGAAGGACATCTTATGTCTTTGGATGTTCAACCCACTCTGTTGGATAAGATTAAAGAAGCTCAAAAGACGGATAAAGAAATCGAAGAGATTAAGGAAAAGATTAGCCAGGGGAAAGCTCAAAGTTTCCATAAGGATGAACAAGGTACTTTATGGCACGGGAAACGTATTTGTGTTCCACAAGATCCGGAATTGCGGAAACTGATTCTACAAGAGGCCCATAACTCTCCATATTCTATTCACCCGGGAAACACCAAAATGTACATGGATATGAAAGAAAGATTTTGGTGGAACAATCTCAAAAGGGACATCGCCGAACACATTGCTTTGTGTGATGTGTGTAGTAGAGTGAAAGCGGAGCATCAGAAACCAGCAGGTTTGCTTCAACCAATGCCTATTCCTGAATGGAAGTGGGAAAATATTGGTATGGATTTCATTACCGGATTACCAAGGACCAGGTCAGGGTATGATTCCATATGGGTAGTAGTGGATCGCCTAACTAAAGTGGCTCATTTTATACCCGTAAAGACAACTTATACTAGTGCAAAGTTAGCCAAAATTTACATGAGCAGAATTGTATGCCTTCACGGTGTACCTAAGAGTATTGTGTCTGATAGAGGAACTCAGTTCACTTCTCACTTTTGGAGACAGCTTCATGAATCTTTAGGGACGAGATTGGAATTCAGCACTGCTTTTCATCCTGAAACCGATGGACAAACAGAAAGGACTAATCAAATTCTTGAAGACATGTTGAGGGCATGTGCAATAGACTATGGAGCAAGTTGGGATGAAAGTCTGCCTTACGCAGAGTTCTCTTACAACAACAATCACCAATCTAGTATTGGGATGGCACCATTTGAGTTTCTCTACGGAAGAAAGTGTACCACCCCATTGCTATGGAATGGTGTGGGAGAAAGAAGTTTGTTTGGACCAGATCTTATCAAAGACGCCGAAGAAAAGGTCAAATTGGTTAGGGACAGGTTGAAGATAGCACAGTCTCGACAGAAAAGCTACGCAGATGCTAAGCGTAGAGAAGTCACTTACGAAGTTGGGGATAGAGCTTATCTTAGAGTATCACCACTTCGTGGAGTGAAAAGATTTGGAGTCAAAGGAAAGTTAGCACCAAGATATGTTGGACCATTCAACATTCTAAGTCGCAAGGGAGAAGTTGCATATGAAATTGAATTGTCAGCATCTTTATCAGCAGTCCATAATGTTTTTCATGTGAGTCAGCTTAAGAAATGTCACCCAGAGATGGAAGGATCTTCTTTGAAGGATACCATATCTTTGGAAGAAGTTCAACTAGAAAATGATCTCACTTATGAAGAAAAGCCTGTCAAAATTCTTGAGACCACAGAAAGAGTCACAAGGACAAAAACTATCAAGTTTTGCAAAGTACAATGGAACCATCATTCCAAAGAAGAAGCAACATGGGAAAGAGAAGATGATCTTCGGAAAGACCACCCACACCTATTTGCTAGCCAATCCGAATCTCGAGGGCGAGAATCATTTTAAGGGGGTTAGATTTGTAACATCCCAAAAATCATGTTTCAAAACTCATTCATATCATCCTTGCAACTTTCATTCATTTAGGGTTTTTCTCAAAATCATTTAGATGCATAAACTTAGGCTATGATTTCATGTGGGCAATTTATCTCAATTGGCCAACACCATTTGAGATTTGATTGTCTATGAACTTGTTTGCTTGCCTCCATGGTTGGAAAGATTAGGTATAGCATTTTAACCCAAGTTTCCAATTTAGAAATATTTTCAAACCCTATTCCAAACATTTTCAAACTAGAGACAAAGTCTCTGTTTATTTCAAAACCCAAGCTTGACCAAGCCTTGCAAGGTCACCACTTAGTTAAAATGACTGTTTTTGAACCCACAAAACCCTGCAAAAATTTCCAAAGCAGTTTGTATTCAAAAGGATTTGAATTCATATCAAAATCAATTCAGAAAAAATGGAATTAGAAAAAGAAAAGGAATTCTCAAAAGAAAAAGGCCGCGCGGCAGAGTTCTGGCCCAGCAGCAAATCGAGCCCAGCAAGCCCACCCGGGGACCTTCCTTTTCTTCTCTCACGCGCAAGCACACGCAAACAGACGCTGACAGCCAGGCCCCACTTCCACTCCGCGCACCTCGCTGACAAGCGGGCCTCCTCCACGTCAGCATCGTCTCCCCCGCACGACCAGTTCATCCCCAAATCAACGCGGGCGTTTTATGTGTTTAATCCGCGGCGTTAATTCGATTAAATGGCCGAGTAATTCTCGCTCGTGACCAGGCTATAAGAATCCCCTCTGCCCCCTCTCTCTTCTCCCTCAAACCCCGAACCCAGAGCGCCACCAGGCTGCGAGCATTACTCTCTGTAGCCCCGCCGTCTCCGACGACTGCGCCGGCGAATTCCGGTGAGTTCTGAGCTCCCCTCTGCCTATCGTTCTTGCAAACTGGTTCAGTGAATCTCTGCGCTTCTTTTAACACATTTCGTTTGCCCTCGCATGAACCGTAGCTCCGGCAGCATCGTCAACTGGCCGCCACCGTCTTCTGTACGAACTCCGGCGAGCTCTAGTGGTAAGCCCAGACCGCCCCGCGCCTTCTAGTTCACGCACACGACTCTGTCTCGACTCTGTGAATCTAACCGTGTCTTTGCCTTGCCTTGGGGTGATTCACAGCGACGTCCACGACGACCACCCGACGCATCGACGCTGTCCTCCACTCCGTCGAGGAATCGCGGCTGAACCCGAGCGCCCCTTGACCAACCGCGAGTACGACGAGCATCACCGTGACCCCCTGAGCCCGGTGAGCTACTCCTCTTTCTCACTCGCCTCCTGCATCGTCGCCTCCGTCGTCGACCGACCGTTCCGCCGCCGGTAGCCACCGCTCCGCCGCCAGATTTTGGCCAGGGCAATAGGAACCGTTAGATCTGCATCTGATGGCTTGGATAGAATGACTAATCGAAGGGGTACACGTTGATCTGAGCCGCACCTGCCCCTTTAAATCTAGCGGTCTGTATCACTCGATCCAGACGAACCGGTACCGACCAATTAGACAGTGACGCGTGGCTAGGGTTAGGTCTGAAAATAGATTTAAAACCAGAAATTTGATCCAAATTCAAATGCCTATATCTTTTGAATTCCACGTTGGAATTTTGCAAACTTTATACCGTTGGATTCAGTAAAACAAGACCTATCTGCCTATCCTTTTTGTTTAGCAAATAGTAACCATTAGTTTGGCTTAAATTGCAGAAACTTGTTTGAGGCCTTTTTGAGTATAGATTTAGTTTAGTATTTTGTTTTAGGGTTAAATAAGTTTGTCTTGGTTACTTTGTGACTTGTTTAGATTCTGTAAACATGCACTTGCTTGGTAGAATTTTCAAAAAATCACCACTTAGTAGATTCATGCATGCATGCATTCATAATATCTTTGTTTGTATATATTTGTGTGTAATTGTGTGCTACAACTTTGTGTGTAGATTTTGCTAGTGATTGTGATTGTGACGAGTGCTACTCTCCACACTACCAAGGCAAGTGATATCTTCATGAATATTCCATTCCTATATTTTATACTTGCATTAGATATTTTTTTGTTAAGACTTGCATGCCACACTTGTCAAATGATGTTGGGAAATCCTATATAGATTAGAATGCTAGAGTTGCTAGGAAAAATTCCCTAAGGATAAGTTGCCATGCCATGCTTAGCCTAGCTATTAGAAAACAAGGGTGGTTTATATATTCACACTATGGAAAAATATTCTAAGTCTAAGGACTTGTTTTTATTTAACAAAACAACTAAGTTAATGAATCACCTGGGTGGAATGGAAAGAATGGTTTATGTTGAGTGGTTCACAAGGCCATGGACTTGGCTTGTGTATCTCACTTGTGGATGGCCACCCAGGAACAAAGAGATTTGAGATGTCAAATGTTGAGAAGCTTCAAGTGCAACCACTTGGCAATATGGGCTCTGCCATGATCTTAGGATGCTAGAACTTAGTCTTTTGGACAGTGGGTGGTAGAGGGAATGATAGGTTGGAACGCGTCCATTTGACTAAGGAAAGGCTACTGAAGGATCACGTCTTGGGAAACCAAGGCTTGTGGGGAAAGTGCACCACCTCTGCAGAGTGTAAAACCTAAGTACTTAGCCATGTCCCTGGTAAAGGACAATTTGAGCATCAAGACATGGAAACTTCAAGAATCTCATCACTCCAATTTCTAAATAAAACTTGTGGGTGAACAAGGGTTAAAGGATCTTCAGTCCTTGATTGGTAGATGCCCTGAGTGGATCTTCAGTCTTTGATTGGTAGATGCCTTGGGTGTTTTGTGCCTTACAAAAACTTAGTATTTTCAAAAAGTTAGGAAAAATCTATTTTGAGCAATGCAAGCCTAAGATCCACCAGCCAAATGCATATAGTATCATAGTCCACTTAAAATATACTAAGGTATCACTTGCCAATACTATTCCAAAGTATTGACCCTCTGTGGCTGTAACTTGTAATGTTGCAGGTTATTCTGATGATGATTAGGAGTCATGAGTCTACACTCAACATGCTTGCCTGTGGCACATGAAGATGAAGACTTATGTTTATTTACATATTCCATAAACTCTTGTATTAGGCCTTTGGCCATGAGTTGTAAAAGACTATGTTTTATCTCTGGAATGACTGTAATAAACGACCTTTGTATCTGTGTACTTCATCTTAAACTGTGGATGCTAGCATTGATCCAGGGACTAGCATTGCAATCACAGGGATCTTTTCCTTTACAAAGGAGGGATCTTACACTGCAAGATCATATCTCAAGGTGGTTTTCCAATGTAGCTGTCACACTTAAAGGGAGATGCAGTTGATGGATTGAGAAAGCAAATTGAGGACTTTGCTATCAACTTGATTTGCAACTGAAGTGCTGAATTTTCTTTCCCTTTTGTTCATATTTGTAATATTTTTAAGAAGTTTGTAGCTGATGTAAAATCTAGATAATTCGCATAGGCCATGTAGGCATTTACTTGATGCCGTCCACGCATGGCTGTACCATAACTGCGCCAGCCAGGTCGATCAGGTTTCAGAGTTACCGAAATAGTAATGGTAACTGGACAAAACAGTAACATGACAAAACAGTGACAGACCAAAACATCAATGGTAACTGGCTAAAACAGCAACGTGACAAAATAGTAACAGACCGGAACAGTAACAGGCCGAAAAGTAACAAGCCAAAACAGTAACAGGCCAAAAGATTACCAGGTCGAAACAGTAACAGGCCAAAACAGTAACAGGCCAAAATAGTAATAGGCCTAAACAGTAACATGCCAAACAGTAGCAGGCCAAAACATCACCAGACTAGAACAGTGGCAATCTAGCACAGTAACATGCCTAAATACTAACAGGCTAGAACAGTAACATGCCTGAATAGTAACAGGCCAGAGCAGGGAAAACCAGCACAGTAACGGGCCAGAACAGTAAAGGGCCACAATAGTAAGGACACGAATAGTAAACGGCCAGAACAGTAACGAGCCAGAATAGTAAAAGGACAGAACAGTGTCGGACCTTCTCAAAAGTGGGTCGTTTGTAGGTGGCCCATGACGAGCTGGGAGAATAGTGACGGGCTGACCGTGGGCTTCAACAGTATCGGGCCTACTTGACGCAACCTGTTAACGGGCCGCACAGTATTCGAAAAGTGTGGGATTAGTTGAACTCACTCTATCATAAACTTAGTCTAAATAAACTTTACAAATTCTGTTGTAGATGGCACCACCTGCTTTTAATTTCAATGTGTTCATGGAGAAAGAGAAACTTGCTGCGAATGGTAGCAACTTCACCAACTGGGCTATGAATTTGAGGATTCTCCTCACTGCTGCACAAAAGCAATATGTGCTAGAGGCGCCGCTAGGCCCCCCACCAGCTCCTGATGCCCCTGACAAGGAAAAGAATGTCTATATAACTCGTCAGGAGAACCACAACTTAGTTCATTGCGGCATACTATATGGGCTAGAGCCAGAACTTTGAAAGCCTTTAAAAAATGGCAATGCCTTTGATACCATGGGAGAATTGAAAATGATTTTCGATACCCATGCTGCCATAGAGAGTTATAATGCTTCTGAAAAGTTCTTTAGCTGCATGATGGAGGAGAACAGCTCCGTTAGTGAGCATGTACTCAAAATGTCTGGGTACGCCGATAAGCTTGTGTCCTTGGGAATAATGATTCCCATTGACTTAGGCATACATCGTGTTCTCCAATCTCTGCCACCTAGCTACAAGAGCTTTGTGATGAACTATAATATGCAGGGCATGAAGAAGTCTCTTCCCGAGCTTCTGTCAATGCTTAAGACTGCAGAAGTGGAGATTAGGAAAGAACATCAAGTGTTGATGATCAGTAAGACCACCGGTTTCAAGAAGGACAAGAAAGGCAAGCACAAGGGAAAGAAGGGTGGAAAATCTGTTGCCACACCTGAAAAGAAACCCTGAGCTGGCCCTAAGTCTGACACCGAGTGTTACTATTGCAAGGGGACTGGCCATTGGAAGCGCAATTGCCCCAAGTATTTGGCGGACAAGAAGGCCGACAAGGTAAACAAAGGTATATGTGATATACATGTTATTGATGTGTACTTGACTAGTACTCGAAGTAGCACCTAGGTATTTGATACGGGATCGGTTGCTAATATATGTAACTCTGTTCAGGGGCTGCGGAACAAGCGACAACTAGCAAGGGATGAGGTCATGATGCGGGTCGGCAATGGATCAAGAGTTGATGTGATCGCCGTCGGGACGCTACCTCTCCATATGCCATCGGGATTAGTTATAAATCTAAATAATTATTATTTGGTGCCTGCACTGAGCATGAACATTGTATTCGGATCGTGTTTGATGCAAAGTGGTTATTCCTTTAAATCTGAAAACAATGGTTGTTCGATTTATAAGAATGATATCTTTTATAATCATGCACCTATGTTGAATAGTTTATTTCTATTCGATCTCAATGGTAGTATTACGCATATTCATAATGTTGATGCTAAAAGGATTAAACTTGATAATGATATATCTGCATATATGTGGCACTGCCGTCTAAGTCATATTGGCGTTAAACACATGAAGAAACTCCATTCTGATGGACTTTTGGAATCACTTGATTTTGAATCATTTGATACATGTGAGCCATGCCTTATGGGCAAGATGACTAGAACGTCGTTTTCCGGTTCAATGGAACGGGTGACAGATTTATTGGAAATCATACATACTGATGTGTGTGGACCAATGAGTGTGTCGGTGCGAGGTGGATATCGTTATTTTATTACTTTCACAGATGATTTAGGTAGATACGGGTATATCTATTTGATGAAACACAAGTCTGAAACTTTTGAAAATTTCAAAGAATTTCAGAATGAAGTGGAAAATCATCGTAACAGAAAGATCAAATTTCTGCGGTCCGACCGTGGAGGTGAGTATCTAAGTTACGAGTTTAGCACACACATGAAAAAGTGTGGAATAGTTTCACAACTCACGCCTGCCGAAACACCACAACGTAATGGTGTGTCGGAACGTTGTAATCGTACTTTATTGGATATGGTTGGATCTATGATGTCTCTGACTGACTTGCCACTGTCATTTTGGGGTTATGCACTGGAAACCGCTGCATTCACTTTAAATCGGGCACCATCTAAATCCGTTGAAACGACACCATATCAATTATGGTTTGGAAACAAACCTAAGTTATCATTTCTTAAAGTTTGGGGATGCGATGTTTATGTGAAGAAACTTCAGCCGGATAAACTCGAACCCAAAGCAGAAAAATGCATCTTCATAGGATACCCTAAGGAAACAATTGGGTATACCTTCTATCACAGATCCGAGGGCAAGGTTTTTGTTGCCAAGAATGGATCCTTTCTTGAGAAGGAGTTTCTCACGAAAGGTGTGAGTAGTCGGAAGGTAGAACTCGAAGAGGTTATTGAACCTTCTCTTCATGAAATGGCGAGTATCGCAGTACCGGAAATTGTTTTGGAGTTGACTTCTCCTAATGAAGAGAGAGAGCTAATGATATTGATCATGAAACTCCGAAAGAGGACACTACCGAACCTCGCAGGTCAAGTAGGACACGTGCAGCTCCTGAACTATACGGCAATCCTGTTGTGAATTTCATGGTTGATGAAATGGATGACCCTGCGACGTATGAAGAAGCGACGATGAGCCTGGATTCCAACAAATGGCTAGAAGCCATGAAATCCGAGATGGAATCCATGTACGAAAACCAGGTTTGGACCTTGGTAGACTTACCTCACGATCGAAAGGCCGTTGAGAATAAATGGATTTTCAAAAGAAAAACTGATGCTGATGGTAATGTGACCATCTATAAGGCTCGACTTGTCGCAAAGGGGTTTCGACAAATTCAAGGAGTTGATTACGATGATACATTCTCTCCCGTAATGATGCTAAAGTCGGTTAGGATTATGTTAGCAATTGCTGCATATTTCAATTATGAAATATGGGAGATGGATGTCAAAACTGCGTTCCTCAATGGTAATATTGAAGAAGAGTTGTATATGATACAACCTAAAGGTTTTGTCGATCCTAAGGATGCTAATAAGGTATGCAAACTTCAGCGATCCATCTATGGACTGAAGCAAGCATGCCAGAGATGGAATCTCCGCTTTGATGAGGTGATCAAAGAGTTTGGATTTGTCCAAACTTATGGAGAGGCTTGTATTTACAAGAAAGTGAGTGGGAGCAATGTGGCATTTCTGATATTATATGTGGATGACATATTATTGATTGGAAATGATATAGATCTTTTAAACAGTGTTAAAAGTTATCTAAACAGCAAATTTTCGATGAAAGACCTTGGTGAAGCGTCATATATATTAGGCATTAAAATCTATAGAGATAGATCAAGGCGCCTAATTGGGCTATCGCAGAGTACATACCTTGATAAGATATTAAAGAAGTTTAATATGGACGGAAGTAAGAAGGGGTTCTTACCTATGTTGCAAGGCAAGACATTGAGCAAGACTCAAAGTCCGGCTACAGCGGAAGAAAGAGAGATAATGGATAAGATCCCCTATGCCTCGGCCATAGGCTCTATAATGTTTGCCATGCTATGTATAAGACTGGATGTGGCACATGCTATTAGTTTGACTAGTAGGTACCAATCTGATCTAGGTTCGGAACACTGGATAGCGGTTAAGAATATCCTTAAGTACTTGAGAAGAACTAGGGATATGTTTCTTGTATACGGAGGTGAAGAAGAGCTAGTCGCTAAGTGTTATGTTGATGCTAGATTTGACACCGATCCGGATGACTCTAAGTCTCAATCCGGATACGTATTTCTCTTGAATGGAGCAGCAGTTAGTTGGAGGAGTTCCAAACAACCTATGGTGGATGGATCAACGACGGAGGCGGAATATGTTGCTGCTTCAGAAGCGGCGCAAGAAGCGGTTTGGATGAAAGAGTTCATAACGGAACTAGGTGTGGTTCCTAGTGCATTGGACCCAATGATGATCTATTGTGACAACAATGGAGCCATAGCCAACACCAAGGAACCGAGGTCTCACAAGAATTCCAAGCATATTAAGCGCCGGTTTCACTCCATCCGCGAGCATGTCAAGGATGGAGATATAAAGATTTGTAAAGTGCACACGGACCTAAATGTAGCAGATCCGTTGACTAAAGTTCTCCCTAGGGAAAAACATGATCAACACCAGAACTCCATGCTATATTTGCTGCCATAAACTAAAGAGAGGACTTTTGTTGCCCAAATTCACTAGTTAGTTCGCTGAGATTGCTTTCTGCTAGCTGCATACACTAACTAGATTATAATAATCTCACGGCAGTATTCAATTTGTCCTGAAATCACGTGCTTTGCATGGTGAAGATATCCCATCTTTCAGATGTGTATATATGTCTTTTGTCAGTTTTGCATGGTGATAGTACAACAAGTATGAAGTATAATTCAGTACAACCTTCCTACTATTTTGTTGCCACATCGATTCTAAATTTGGAACTTTTTTTGTAGGCCCAAAACAATAGCAAGGACTGCTTTATTCGGATATAAGCTCTGTACATTACAAGGCATATCATTGGAAGGAATATAGATAGGATTAGTTAGAATGTCATAGTTTGAATAAGCTGTGTACTCAAAAGAAAATTTTCATGTATGGGATCGGATTTCAGTAATAAATAATGATATGTTTCTTCATGCAATCCATTCATATTCTGTGATTTGTCTGTGTTATGTTACGTATCTTTACTCTTGCTGAGGGAAAAAAACTAGAATCTTTGAAGCGACCAAGCCACTCGGCCTCGAAAATAATATTAATTTTAAAATAAAACTATTCAATCCGTGTACCTTATGTTCCAACGGATAGAGGTGTTTCTCGACATGTGTTGGCACTTTGCAACGCTCTGCCAATTGGTTACCAACGCCTCTATATGCGTTGCATTATACCGTAGCAACACCCAAAAACGCAACGCATACTAAATCCGTTGGTATGAGTGCTACCAACGCTTATATGGATGTTTAGATACATATCCATGTGTTGCTGTAGGGGGTGTCTTGTTGTAGTGATGGGTGTTAGATTTATCACTATGTGAACTAGATTATTGTCTCTAGTGCAAGTGGGAGACTGAAGGAAATATGCCCTGAGAGGCAATAGTAAAGTTGTTATTATGTATTCCTCGTATATGATAGATGTTTATTTTGCATGATATAATTGTATTGATCGGAAACGTCAATACATGTGTGTTTAATAAACAAAAAGGGTTCCTAGTTATGCCTCTCTTATAGACTAGCTTGTTGATTAACAAGATGATCAAGGTTTCCTAATCATAGACATTGAAATGATGTGATGAACATTCATCCGAAGTATAGCATTACAATCAAGTCATAATGTTTATATTGCTATAACATCATACAAATTATTCTTTATCCTTAGACCATGAGATCATGTTAATTGCTAACACGAGAAGAGTATCTTGATAACATCAAACATCACACCGTAACAGGGTGACTATAAAGATGGGTTCAGTGCTACGAAGGTGTTATGTTGAGGCTCATGGATCAAGAGTGGAATTTGTCAATCCCGATGATGGATAGATATACTTTGGGCCCTCTCGGTGATATCACGTTAAGATAACTTGCAAGCAAGTGATGTGATCACTAGAATGTTATATCACGGGAACGAGAAAAGAGTGCATGTCGGTAACGAGATCAAACTAGGTATTTGGATACCGATGATCGAATCTCGGACATGTATTATATCATTAGACAAAGGGATTAAGTTACTAGCGTTAACGGTTCTCACGATCACAGAAGTCATCGTTGAATATGCAGGAGTCAGTATGGATCTCCAGGTCCCGCTTCTGATTATTGATCTGAGAGGAGTCTCAATCATGTCTGCATTATTCGCGAACCGCAGGGTGACACACTTAAGAGTTACCGGACACCATTTGGGAGGACATATGTTTCAGACGAAAGAATTGCAAAGTGCAGGAATTGTTTCGATAGAAACCAGAATTGTTTTGGGTGAAATTGCAGAAAGTAGTTCTGCATGTGATATTGAAATGTTGCAAGGGGTTTTATGTGAATGTTTGTTAATTAAAGTAATTAACAAAATTCTAAATAAATTTAATAAAAGAGTTCTATTAAATGAGAGGGCATTAAACTTAGAGAATTTTAATGCATTTAAAGTGGATACTTTAAAAGGGAATGTGAAGAGGCATTTTAATGTGGAGGGAGTTACCACCACATGAATGGAGGAAGTGAGGGGTCACCTCCATGAGGCGCCGGCCATGGAGGGGGTACCCCCTCCTCCTATAAAAGCCCCCCTCTTCCTCCTTCTTCCTCACACCTCCTCGTGAAGGATATCTCTCCCCCTCTAGAATTATTCCCCCATGGTCTCGGATTAGCGAGATACATGTTCCAGGTGGCATTTCGTCTGGAAGGAGTTGCTGCTTCCGCTGCATCGCTGGAGAGAGGAGGTGGAGGTTGTCCGATGGCTTGAACGTGTGTGCGAGGATGGATGTGCTGCTGATTTGCAGTGCTCGGACTTCCACACGATCTTGAGATCGGCAAGTGTACGACTACATCAACCACGAGTTCCTACTCGTTAACAAAACTCGTTGTCTTTGAGGGTAAGTTCTTGATGGATGTATGTCCACCCGTTGCTCTGTATCTAGTAGATAGATCTTGGCGTATAAATCTCATCGTAGGAATTTTTTTGTTTTCTATGCTGCGGACCCAACATGTTTTGTTATACCTTAAGTGTGTCACCCTATGATTCATGAATGATGCAGACATGATCGATACCCCTCTCCGATCAATAATCATTAGCAGGACCTATAGATCCATACTAACTCCCACATATTCAACAATGACTCTTGTGATCGTGAGAACCTTTGACATCGTAACTAAATCCCTTTGTCTCGTGATATATTACATGTCTGATATTCGATCATCGGTATCCCCATACGTAGTTTGATCTCGTTACCGACAAGTACTATTTTCTCGTTTATGTGATATAACATTCTTTGTTATCTTATCACTTGCTCACAAGCTGTGTCCATGTGATATCACCGAGAGAGCCCTGAGTATAGCTCTCCACGATCGGGACGGAGAATTACCACTCTTGATCTATGAGCCTCTACATAACACTTTGGAGTATCTGAATCCACCTTTATAGTCACCCTGTTATGGTGTGATGTTTGATGTTATCAAATGCACTCTTCCGGTGTTAGTGATTAACATGATCTCATGGTTTAAGGACTAAGTTTACTTTGCATGATGTTATAGCAATGTAAACATAATGACTTTGACCGTATTACTATACTTCGGGTGAATGTTCATCACATCATTCCACCAATGATGCGACCTTGTTATTAACAACATCCAATGTCCATGATCAGGAAACCTTGACCATCTTGTTAATCAAGGAGCTAGTTTATATGAGAGGCATAACTAGGAACTCTTTATTTGTTTATTAAACACACATGTATTAATGTTTCCAATTAACATAATTATAGCATGAAAATTAAACATCTATCATATACTTGGAATAAGATAATAACCACTTTATTATTGGCTCTCAGGCATATTCCCTTCACCTCAGCCACACACAACCAAGGAATAGACCCAGCAAACCCTTAGGGAAGGGACAACCACAGCCTAGTAGGCCCAATTTAGGCTGCACTACTCGGCCACTTCTGAGACCACCACTGCCCACTACTACGCACGGCCACCCTGCCACTCCGTCGCCGATCCGCCAACGATGCAGACGACCAGCACCGCTGGGCCAAGGAATCGCGTGACCACCGCACCGCCACCATCGGGAGACCCCGCGCCTCCCTCCAAGACGGTTGGTGAAGACATGCCTTGCCGCTGGCACCGTGTGAGCTTTGCTCGGCGGCCCTGGCCGGCGGCGGTGGCACAGGAGGAGGGTAGGAGGGGGCTGAGAAGGGAGGAAGCGTGGGTTCACCCTGTCGCTCGCGTGGGACGAGCAGAGTGAAGCGGGTTTTTCATAGAGATGCAATCTAAACTATCATATGAGCATTTTGATCATCACAAGAAGTGATCAATCTATGAGATGGTTTCTTGTTTTCTTTTATAACAAGGACTGACATGACCTGCTTATGTTCACATTTTCCCACCATTTGTAGCACCTTTCCCATTCCATCTAGTAACTCATATCAAGCCACCCCATTTGCATGTTTATTCAAACAATACATAGACATCTAATTTCATAGCTCTTGGTCTCAATTATAGCTAGAAACTGCAAATATGTGATCTCGGACCTCCCTATCTTCCTCTATATGTGTTCATTGTCCTTGAATTGAACTCTAACAGTCTTGTAGGTACCCAAGACCCCGCGGATTGATCAATGTGTGAGGTGAGATGGGTGGAGAGCGGCGTATGACATGCGAAACCCTAGTGACAAAAGGGGGAGTATGATATTCGCTTAGTGATATGCTTGGGGATTAACCGTAACATCACTAATCTTAAGACTTTGGTCTGTTTTACTTAATAATCATTGTAATCCATGGTTTCCGGCATAACGGTTAAGCCAAGAGATTATTGTCACCTATGGTTTCAGGGGTTTTATTAGCTAAGGATGTGTTGCCCACAACTCCTGTCACTATTGGATCATTGTACACATGAATGTGCTTAACCTTATCTTTATCCCATTTGTATGCATAGATGTTGGTGAATCTTCAACCTTGGCCTATCTTCATCATTGAAAAGAACCCAAATATACAAAGTAAACTAGGTAGATCCGGTAAACAAAAAACAAACTTAATTAGCTAGTCTTGTAGACATTGCTCAATTCCATTTTGCAAATGCTTGCCAAGGTTTGATAAACCTAGGTCTATTCTAGGGAAAAGCTACTATACTGCATCCGTAATCCGGATCAAAGGTATCAAGAGGTAACCCACTTGCACTACTGTTAGGACCACTGCTTCACTCTCCACCCCTACCTCCACCGCCGTCTTCTCCGGCGACCTCGTTCCAAGGCTGCCTACGCCGCCACATGTATTTCCTGATGCCATGACCTAGCTAAGCGAGTTGTGTGTGTGATCCCCACAATGATGCTCTGAAAGGTTCCCTTTGGAAAGCGATCGTTAACGGCCGTCTGTGCGGGGATCGAGCCTATGTGCGACGCCAACACCCAGATGGGCTAGCCCTGTCATAAACATGATCAAACGAATTAAAATAGCGTGTTAGGCTGATTTGGTAGTTTTTTGCAGCAATTAGGCACGGATATGATATTTTTTGCAAAAGACTCGAAAACTGGTAGTTTTTTTAAGCCCTAACCTTAGTTGTCGTTCTCAAATATTTTGAACCAAATCCTTTTAAGCAACACAAATTTTGGTATAGTTTTACCATCTATTAGAAATTGGAAAATAAAGGATTTTTCCTTTTTCGAGGAAAGCTATGTTCTTTTCCTACAAACTATAAACTCCTAATTTATTAAATTATGTAGACAAAAGTAAGAGGGTTAAAAATATATTATGGAAAAAATTCTCTCCGCCGCACGGGCGAGCAAGGGCTTGATAGCTGTGAGATTAGACACATTTTTATGGCTTTTATCGATGGTTTTCTCCCGAATTTGATCGTTTTCTAGCTTTACCTAACGCTAGTACTTCGGCAGCAAAGAAAACTTGGTTTTTAATGTGTGTTTCAGGTTCTGAACATCAACATAAGGTTTTAACTAGAGAAACACAATATTCAGGCAAAAACAAGCAAGTCTCTCTTTGGAAGCACTCGAGGGGAGCATACAGAGGCTTTAACGAGCAACTATATAGCAGGGACATTTTTCCGACCATATAGTTCCCGCCGTATATCTGTCGCCACCTCTATCTTGTCAAAAGGAACAACTTCCATGAAGAGGCCATACGCAAAAACACAACACAGCAGCCGCCATCCCATCCAGAAGGGAGAAAGAAGAGATCCAGAGAATATGGGGAAGAAGTTCTTCATCTCGCTCCACGATCTTCGACCTCCTAGCCAATACACCCCCATAGCCACTGCTTGTACTTGAGAGAGAGAGGGATCTTCACCTTGCAAGACCAGGTTTTGAGATTGTTTCTTCCTATCTTGAATTGTGTTGGATACTTTTCCTTATTGTGGATCTCCACGGTAATATCAAGAAGAATTCCCTTTATTTAATTATATCGATGATCCGTTCTTCTCTCATGTGTGAGTAAGTTCCTTAGGCATGGGATATGTAGGGGATTGGTGAGATGTGATGTGCCTTCATATATTTTCCATTAGTTTGTGATTGATTCTAATTACTATATTATGTGTGCTTGACTATCTGTGGGATGCCTAATGCTTGTTGTCCAATTAAGGTCCCAAACAACATGAAGCTTTGTTCTACATAGATAGGATCTTGTTCGCTAGCAGACCGGTGACCCCTGAGTGACACGGGGATATCAATGGAAAACTAGTAGACTCGAGGATAACAAGGAACCACTTTGATTATTGCATTAGTCCAATTCAAGGAGCTTAATCGCTAAGCGACCTGAAAGGTCTTAATCGTCTAGTGTCTGACCATGGATTTGGTAACAGACTAGTAGGATTATTGAACTTGCGATGAAATCTACCAAGAGGAGTTCTAGTTAATTATGGGTTGCTCGCCTACACATATACTTATAAGATTAAAATTGTTACATTTATCATTCATCCACCTGGCACAGTCACTATCACCATGAACCGAATCTCCCCACGCCTTCTTTTGCCATCTGCAGAAAAAACAAACAACCAAGTCTGTTTTCACCAGGATCAGGACAGATGATGGATCGAATGGATACAATTCTTGGAGCAGTTGTACTAAGGAGAAAAGGAGTCAAAAACAACGTAAATCGCTTATTTGGGAAATATTAATAATACCAGAAGAAAACCAGAAGCGAATAAAGGAGACAGAGGGTTCAACGACCAACTATACGACCGGAACAAATTTTCTGGCCGTATAGTTCTGGCCGTATAGTTGGCGCCGGCTCCGCCTCCTCAAATAGTTTCATCCTGTGCAACTGGATCAGAGAGACGACATACAGAACACCCAGAAATCGCTGAAACCTCACCTCCGGAAGGCATCTAGAGGGGGAACTCATCCACAAGGGATCCATCTTCGCCCTGCACGGATCCGGGAGGCTAAGGCATCGATCTTCATCATCCACCACTGCATCACCAACATGTCCATCCATCCCATCTACATCTTGTCTAGATCTTATCGTAATTTCCATACTCACTGTGGATTTATACAAGTACTATTCATCTATGATAGATTCTGTTGTTATTTCCATGATGTTGATTGCCTCCATGTATGAGTAGATCATTAGTTCTTAGGGAGATGGAGAAACCCTAGTATGAGATTGAAATAATATAAAGTGTATTATGATATTCATCGCTGTGCCCATGTGTTAGATTGTCTTCATCTTGATGTTGAGAGAAGTCAGCCCCTCAATATTTGCCTCTCATAGGGACTTGATGGAGGGAACTACTTGTTGGTAGACGGAGGTGTGCTAGTACTTACAGTGACTACAAAGATGTTGGCACCCCTTACGTATCAACTTGGGAAAACCGAGGAAACTCACGGAATATTATCCATGCCATGGGATACGTCCTACGAGATTACGTCCTTTAATAGCATAGTAACTCAATTGATGTCAATTGCTAGCTGTTGTGGTTATGAGGATGATGTGAGCAGCGATTGCTTCCTATTTGTCCAAATACGGAGTTCCTCCCACACATACATAGTTGTGAATGTTCATGATAATAATCTTTATCTTAGCTCCTTATAATGCTAGTGGTGTATCTGCTACTTCCTGAGAACGCTTTTCCCCTATTGCAGTTCCAATCTCTCTTACATACGCGATACTTACTTTTTGTGATCAGTTGTTTTACTTTACTTTATTGTTGCTCTTGAACTCCTACTCAAAAATGACATCCCTCGTGTCTTTTTGTTGATTACATGAACCAAATCCACTACACCAAGTCCGATCATCACGTGAGTTGATGTAGATTCAAAGGCGAGCATCTATATGGGCATCATATCACTCATGCTTAACCTTTCGATCCGTGTTCCGAGGCCATCTCTGTACATGCTAGGCTCGCCAAGTAAGAACCTTAGTATTCGCGTGTGTAAAACTGTCTTACACCCGTTCCTATGGAAGCGTAGATTCGAGTACACCCGATCATCACGTGATGTCTCGAAACACGATCCATAGAACGGTGCATACTTAAGGAAGAACACATTTTATCTTGATATCCAAATGAGGGATTGTCGTGGTGGTGTCACGGTAGATGCCATGTATAGGCTAAAGGTGGGGACTAAGTGCACTAGGGGAATCCAGAGAGGGATAGTGTGGTGATTCCACACACAGTAGCTTTGTATTTGATTCACTTCCACAGATTACAAGTGCTCCTTGAGCTGTATTGGAGAGAGGAGGAAGAAGGAACTCTCTTACTCTCACCACTAGCTAGCCCTCAGGAACACACACGATTCTCTAGTACTCAATCTGTCTCAGACCAACCCAGTAAAACTCAACCCCTTCTACAGAGCCCCTAGCCCTCCTTATATAGGGGTGGCTAGGTCTCCAATTAGGGCATACGTGGAGGCATATTCCACCTCCCAAAATAGTAAGCCGACCGGGTTACTTTAACCTAGTGTCATCCATGCAGAGGCTACGTGAGCCTCTGCGGCGCCCGCGTCATCCAACACGGGCTTCGTCACCTCTGCCGGCCATGCCTCAGTGGTCCTGGCCTCTGTCCGCTTTGCCCTCGCTCTGCGTACAATGGTCACCCTTTGACCAGCGAGATACCTTCCTTCTCTTGTAAGCTTCTTATAACCCGGATCGTACCTAGTTGATCCGGCCATACCTGTTCCTGCATGAAATTTAGATACATCTCACCGACTTACGATATAAGTCGGCTGAGACCCAGTTAGGTGGACATCCCCTGGTCCGGGTTACGCCGTGATTCGGCCTGCCTTGAGGTGACTCGACCAGCATCTGCTTTGACCTTGCCGTACCTCGGCTAACCCAACCTTTACCCCAGCGTGACCCTACCCGGGGGTATCCCCCCAACATTAGTCCCCGAAGCTAGTGCGGTCTTAGCTGCCTTAGCCGCTAAGGCCACAGCAGGTTCAATTTTATCGAGCCTCTGGTTTTCTTTCCGAGTTGCCTCATAGTCCGGATTTTCACAGGTTTACTTTCCCTTGGCACATTCCGAGTTTTCACTCGCTGGCCGGGTCACCTCATACTCATCCGGATCATTCTTCCTTCTCTTGTACGCTTCCCCACGTGGAGGTTAATCATCACGTTTGCCTCATTTTAAGGGCCTGCACTAGTAACTACCACAGTAATTGTCAGTTATTACTATAGCACACGTCACATCGTGCCTGCCTCCTCGTTAATTGCATCATAACGTCCCGTCATGTGATTTCCTGCGCCCTGTGGCCTTTCCTGTGGCTTGCTGCTGATTGGTTGATCCGGGTTGTACACGGCCGCATCGTGTGGCCCGCCCACACAACGCGATCCCACTACCCCTCAAAGGAGTGGTTAAATAGGGGAGGGGTGCGCCCCTCGGGTTCTTTCCCCACTTCCGCGCCCCTCTGCCTCTGCTTCTTCTTCTTCCTCTTCAGCGACAGTGCCACCGCCACCGCATCTAAGTAGCAGCGCCGCCGCCGCACTGCTTCCACGCGCACCAGCATCGCCGCCACCTCCCCGCATCTCTTCCGCCACGGGTCCTCGCCTATCCAGGCCTCTGTCACCCACCACCGCTAGCGCCAGTGAGGGCAGTGATCTAGAGATGACAGAGGAGGAGCTCGCCGTTGCAGAGCAGGAGATGGAGGAAGATGCGGCAACCGCCGACCGCGGTGCGTGGGCTGGATCCTGGGTTTGCCAGGATGACCTGGACTGGCTGTATCGCACCAGGCGCATCCCGGAGGGTGTCACCGCACGCCTCGCTGCCGCCGAGCTTGCCCCTCACCCAATCCGGGTGAGTATGTGGTATTTCTCTCCCACTTCCAACGTGGATTCGGGCTCCCAGCAAGCGATTTCTTCAACGACTGGCTCAACACATATGAGCTTCAGCTGCATCACCTTCCGGCTAATGCCATCACCTCTCTCTCTCTGCCTTCGCTTCCACCATTGAAGGCTATGCCGGACTGTGGCCCACGAAGGAGCTCTGGATCCGGTTCTTTAGCCTCCGCCGGAATGTGATTCCGAGCATAGAACTTGACCCGGAGGACAAACAGCTCACGCAGTTCGGCGTAGCTTCCATCTGCCCCCGGAGACAGTCCATCTTCCCCCGAGTCACGGGGCTTGACTCTTGCAAGGGGTAGGCCCGGACTTTCTTCTATGTCCGGAACAACACATCTGAAGATCTGATTCGGTTGAGCCCTTACGCTCCGGGTCCTCCCAATCCGGATCTGTGGGACGCTGTCCCCAAGAAACCCACCATCCTGGCGAACCAAGTCAACAAACGGTTCCAGGAGCTGAAGGACTTGGGGTTGTGCAATGAGGACGCGATGATTACGTTTGTTCGCAACCGGAGCTCCCCCCTTTAGAAACGCACGCACAAACTCTGTCACATGAGCTGGGGCCGCGACCCCAACCGGACTTCCTCGTTCGAGTTAAATAACACCGAGATCTACCGCCGGGTCAAGGCCCTCTTCACCACCCACAAGGACTTCTCTTCTGAGTGGACATGGGGGATCGAACACTTTTTCCGAGATAGCCTTCCCCCACGGTAAGTCTCATGCCCCAAACATTTTTCTGAGTTAAATCTTATGTCGGTTTTTGTTGTATGTTTAATCCTGTTGCCTTTTCTTTCCCTTAGATGTTTCTTCAGCAGACCCTTAAGGATGGCGCCGAGCCTTCCCTCAAATGGGCGCCTGACCGGGATACCTCGGACGAAGAGGAACTGGATCAGGAGATGTTCCTTCCGATGACCGATGCGACCAAGCGACCCACCGGTAAACTCTCTTCCATTAGAGATTGGCCCGACGATGAAGATGATTCAGACGTTGAGGTGATGGAGGCATTTGATGTTGTCCCCCTTTCTTATGCTTTTTCAGCATCAGCTAACCCCGGTGGGCAGATCCATGAAGACCCTCCCCTTGCCGTGTGTGAGCCTGTCCCGGTCGCACCGAAGAAGAAGAGGGGAGCTGCATCTGCATCTTCCTCCAGTTCTTCTCAGCCAGCTAAAAGGCGAAAGAAGTCCGGGGACAAAACTGCCACCAAGGCCACGACTAGGGCCGTGGCCCGGAGAGCTCGCAAGCCGAAAGAGCCCCTGACTTCGAATGAGTAAGTCGTTTCTCCCTTTGCTATTCACTTGCTCTTCCTTTGTTATAGTTTCTCATTATTTATGATTTGATTCGGCAGGGCCGTGGTAGAGGTTCCCCAGAGCGGATCCGGTATTGCTTCTCCACTCCGACATAGCCCTTCTCCCCCTCGTGGCGACGACTCATGCCCGTTGAGCCCCGTTCTGGAGGGTTCAGCGGCTGCTCCGGGTTCTAGCCCACCTCGTCAAGAGGAGGGCAACCTCGGAGCGGGGGGAAGCAGTTCTGCCGAGGAAGCGGCAACCACTACTTCGGCTCCACCGCAACCAGCTACCACTGAGGTTCCCTCAGCACCTCCGTCGAAGCAGAAATCAGCACCAGCACCAACTTCAGCACTAGCAGCAACAGCCAAAGCAACAGCAGCAGCACCAAGACCCTCCGCCTCGTTCTAGTCTTCCAAGGTTCGGCGAGAAGACATCAGCAGTAGCAAGGCTAGCGCCAAGGCAGCTCCCAAGGGCAAATCCACTGCGGCAACCTCAACCTCTCAGCAGCAGCGCAAGGGCAAAAAGGCTCCTGACGCCACCAGGGCAACATCAATCGAGGCTGGACAGCACACACTTGCGTCCATGCTTTCGAAGAAGACTCCACCTCCGAAGGACGCCCCTGCCGAGCCAGCTGATGCACAACTTGTTTTGCACACTAGCCCCGCTGTTTCCCAGGTTGAGAGAAAGGAAGCGCATGCCAAGGGCCTAGTGGCGCCCCACATGCTCAGCGGCGAGCGATACCCTCCGACCTTGATCGAGTTTGTGAACAACTGGAACAAGGCAGAGTTCGTCCACAACGACGATCTCCCGGAGAAGTTCGGTCCAGCCGAATTTGCTGCGCAGATGAATTTTGCTGCCAAGGCAATTAATCTTGCAGGTCGGATGATGGAGGTACGTTAATTCATCTTTTCCTTAATATGTAGTAGACATTATTGATATAGCCATTAGTCCCCGAGCCTCCGGGGGAGTAACTTGTTACTCGGCCGGATGCTCCTTAGAGAACTAACGTAACTCCTTGATAACTTTGAATATGCACACACCTAGAGCCGGGTTAAGTTCCACTTGGCCCGGATCTTGTACACTCTAATATGCACACACCTAGAGCCGGGTTAAGTTCCACTTGGCCCGGATCTCGTACACTTCGAATATGCACACACCTAGAGCCGGGTTAAGTTCCACTTGGCCCGGATCTCGTACACTTCGAATATGCACACACCTAGAGACGGGTTAAGTTCCACTTGGCCCGGATCTCGTACACTTCGAATATGCACACACCTAGAGCCGGGTTAAGTTCCACTTGGCCCGGATCTCGTACACTTCGAATATGCACACACCTAGAGCCGGGTTAAGTTCCACTTGGCCCGGATTTTGTACACTTCGAATATCCACACACCTAGAGCCGGGTTAAGTTCCGCTTGGCCCGGATCTCGTACACTTCGAATATGCACACACCTAGAGCCGGGTTAAGTTCCACTTGGCCCAGATTTTGTACACTTCGAATATGCACACACCTAGAGCCGGGTTAAGTTCCGCTTGGCCCGGATCTCGTACACTTCGAATATGCACACACCTAGAGCCGGGTTAAGTTCCACTTGGCCCGGATCTTGTACACTTCGAATATGCACAAGACTAAGCTATCTTTTTGTACTTTTTTTAGGTGACCACCAATCGCCGGAGTGCTGAGTTTCAGCATCTCCTGGATACTCACAAAATGCTGCGTGCGAAACATATTGTGCTTATCGCCAAACACGATAAAAGGGGTAAGTTTCTTCCTTGGCATTTTTTCTGTTTTTCTTCATCTTTTTCCGCCGAACTAATCCATCATTCGGATTTCGCAGCTGGGGCGGAGGCTGAGAATACCATCATGAGGAAAAATTTGGACCAGATAAAGGGTAAGTTATTTTTGCTCAACCTTGCTATGCTTTCTATCTCCTTTTCTCCTTGGCTCAGCAAACATTCATACCTCGGCTTTGCCGGGTCCACAAACTATTTCAGCATCTCTTGAAGATAGTGTGCTCGTGCCTGATATGATCCTGCATTTTCTCGAACAAGCAGGGAAGCATCAAGCTTAACTCAAGAAGAAAGATGATGAGCTCGCCGTCCTCCGAACCAAAGATGATGAAATTGCCAAGCTCAAGGCAGACATGAAGAAGCTGAAAGCGCAGCACCAATCCGAACTTCAAAAAGCTGGCCATGCCTTTACTGAAGAGCGCGAGTGCCTCAACCTCCAGATTGCCAAGGACCAAGAATTGTTGAAGGAGGCCGACTCTAAACTTGAGTCGGCGAATGCTGAGCTTGTTCAACTCCGGGAGAGGCGTGACAAGTGTACCAAGGAGCTAACCCGGATCCACATCCATATTTCTCGTAAGTGCCTTTTCTCTTCAATTTTCATGAACCTCTCCGGGTCAACCCTTCTCACTTATTTCAACTGTCTCGTTTTCAGACAAATTTCCAGAGAGCAATGCTGTTGCAACTACCGCTGTCGCCAAGTTCCGCCAGAAGAGGGGTACCCCAATTGCCCCTAGCGCTGGAGAAATTCCATATGACATGGAGGACTTGCTGGTCAGCTTGTCCTCTCGTGTCGAGATTGTGAAGAACTACGGCAAGGACGTCTTGGATGTAGCAGTTCGGATCTTTAATGCCTTTTGGCTTGGAGAAGATACTCCGGAGGGTGCCCCTGCTCTTTTTGCCAGGCTCATGGAGTGCGAGACTCAGCTCGATCTCTGGAGAGAATCAGCTGGACGCGCCGGAGCTGAGATCGTTCTTCACTACGTGCTTACGTGGTACGAGAAGATTGACCTCAAACTCCTTGAGCGTATACGCACCGGATCAAGGTGGTCTATTGACCCGGATTGGGTAGCTCGGCGCAAGGCTTGCGCTCATAGCTTCATCCAATACGCCCCCATTCATCAATGGAACGAGGGACCAAGCTTCCTAGATGCCGCCGATGATGAAAATGCTGAATTCGCTGAAGATGATTCGGATGAGGACGAAGAGGACGAAGCCTCAGACGTCAAGGAAGACGCCGATGACTCTGAAGCCGAGGCTGGGGCTGCGCCTGCTGGCGCCGAATTACCTCCTCCTGCTCCTCCTTGATTATAAACACTTATTTGTTGGGAATTGTATCAAGCACACAAGTGATATTTTGCTACTAAGTTTTTATGCTGGATTAACTTGGGCATAGTCCCCGAGTTTCATTTTCTTGTTAATCCAATCTCTTGGCTCGGCTCGTGTCTACATTGGTTCGGTTTTATGACTTACGAGTCCGAGCTTCAAAAATTGTCTTAACAATACTTGGAAACTTTAGGATTAGCTCAAAATAATTCAGCATAATAAATTGAAATTAAACATAAGGTTAGTCCGAAAAACAAACGTCGGCTCGATTAAGTTCCTTTCCTTAGTCGTTTTTCATGTGCTACGCAATTCCAAACTTGTTCTCTTGCTTGCCATGAAGCCAAATCTTGTTGGACAGCAGCAAGTCGAAGAGTTGGGTTCTTGGTGCTCACACACTACTAATCCGGCCTAAGTAGAAAAACTTACGCCAGCCGATGTATAAATAATAAATACAGAAGGCAACAAGGTCTATGGAACTTACACGTTGAGTGTGTTGTAAGAGTATCTAACATACATCTACTTACAACAATACCATATCAAGACACTAGCCTAGCAACGATCTAAACTAGACGCCTCTAATTTATCAATTGCAAGTTTTACGTGGCTTAGGGCTTTCGGAGATAGAACCGGTCTTACCTACGAACATGAACCGCAACGAGGATAACCAAGTTATTAGCAACTCGTTGTAAATCAAATATTGACTATAGTAGGAGAGACAGACACCCGCCAGCCACTTATGCAAAACAAGTTGCATGTCAGTTGTGGAACCGGTCTCATGTACGATGACATGTAAGGTTGGTCCGGGCCGCTTCATCCCACTATGCCACCAATATCGAAAATACATAGAAGATGCAATAACATGATCATCATCGCCCACATATAAACATATGTGTACTACCCGTGCAAAGCACCTACGCATATATCAGGCTCTGATACCACTGTTGGGTCCGTAGCATAGAAAACAAAAAATTTCCTATGATGAGAACTATACGCCAAGATCTATCTACTAGATACAGAGCAACGGGTGGACACACATCCATCGAGAACTTACCCTCGAAGACAACAAGTTTTGTTAACGAGTAGGAACTCGTGGTTTATGTAGTCGTACACTTGCCGATCTCAAGATCGTGTGGAAGTCCGAGCGCCACAAATCAGCAGCGCATCCGTCCTCGCACACACGTTCAAGCCACCGGATAACCTCTACCTCCTCGCTCCAGCGATGCAGCAGAAGCAGCAACTCCTTCCAGACAAAATGCCACCAGGAACATGTATCTCGCTAATCCGAGACCATGGTGGAATAATTCTAGAGGGGGAGAGAGATCCTTCAGGAGGAGGTGTGAGGAAGAAGGAGGAAGAGGGGGCCTTTTATAGGAGGAGGGGGTACCCTGCCATGGCCGGCGCCTCATGGCAGTGACACCTCACCTCCTCCATTCATGTGGTGGTAACTCCCTCCACATTAAAATGCCTCTTCACATTCCCTTTTAAAGTCTCCACTTTAAATGCATTAAAATTCTCTAAGTTTAATGCTCTCTCATTTAATAAAACTCTTTTATTAAATTTATTCAGAATTTTGTTAATTACTTTAATTAACAAACATTCACATAAAACCCCTTGCAATATTTCAATATCACATGCAGAACCACTTTCTGCAATTTCACCCAAAACAATTCCGGTTTCTATCGTAACAATTCCCGCGCTTTGCAATTCTTTCGTCTGAAACATATGTGCTCCAAAATGGTGTCCGGTAACTCTTAAGTGTGTCACCCTATGGTTCACGAATAATGCAGACATGATTGAGACTCCTCTCAGATCAATAATCAGAAGCAGGACTTGGAGATCCATACTGACTCCTGCATATTCAACGATGACTTCTGTGATCGTGAGAACCTTTAACGCTAGTAACTTAATCCCTTTGTCTCATGATATAATACATGTCCGAGATTCGATCATCGGTGTCCAAATACCTAGTTTTATCTCGTTACCAACATGCACTCTTTTCTCGTTCCCGTGATATAACATTCTAGTGATCACATCACTTGCTTGCAAGCTATCTTAATGTGATATAACCGAGAGGGCCCAGAATATATCTATCCGTCATCGGAATTGACAAATTCCACTCTTGATCCATGTGCCTCAACATAACACCTTCGTAGCACTGAACCCATCTTTATAGTCACCCTGTTACGGTGTGACATTTAATGTTATCAAGATACTCTTCTGGTGTTAGCAATTAACATGATCTCATGGTCTAAGGATAAAGATTACTTCGTATGATGTTATAGCAATATAAACATAATGACTTGATCATAATGCTATACTTCGGATGAATGTTCATCACATCATTTCTAAAATGTTGTGACCTTGTTATTAACAACATTCAATGTCTATGATCAGGAAACCTTGATCATCTTGTTAATCAACAAGCTAGTCTATAAGAGAGGCATAACTAGGAACCCTTTTTGTTTATTAAACACAGATGTATTCATGTTTCTGATCAATACAATTATAGCATGCAAAATAAACATCTATCATATACGAGGAATACATAATAACAACTTTATTATTGCCTCTCAGGGCATATTTCCTTCAAAACCAAATGGAGCTGATATAATACCAGATAAAGATTTTGATAGCGCATGGATTATTTCGATAAGCACCGGAACTATTTTGGGTCAAATTGCTAAAAATGGTTTTAAATGTAATATCGAAGTAATGCAAGGGGTTTTATGAAGATGTTTGTTAATTAAAGTAATTAACAAAATTCTGAATAAAATAAATAGAAGTGCTTTATTTAAAGAGAAAAATGCATTTAATTTAGTGGGAAATTAATGCATGTGAGTGGAGAGTCCATCCACATGAATGAGGGAAGAGGTGGGGGCACCCCCATGGCCGGCGACCATGCCCCTTGGGGCAGACCCCCTACCCTATAAAAGGAGACCTCCTCCTCCTCTCCATTTGCACCACCTCCTCATGAAGGTTCTCTTTCCCCTCTAGCAATTCCCCATGTCTTTGGATTACCTAAGTACATGTTCTCGGTGTTTATCTAGAAAGGATCTGATGCTTTCTCTGCTTTACTGGAGCAAGGACTTGGGGGTTGTCACGGTGTTGGACGATTATGCAATCACAGATGCATTGCTGGTTTGTAGTGCTAGACTTCATCATGATCTTGTGATCGGCAAGAGTACGACTACATCATCCACGACAATAATCTCGTAACGCTTTTCGGTCTTCGAGGGTAAGTTCTCTATGGACGTATATCCACCCGTTGCTTGTATCTAGATAGATATATCTTGGTGCTTAGTTTTTCATAGCATAGGAATTTTTTGAAGGGAATATGCCTGAGAGGCAATAATAAAGTGGTTACTATATTATTCCATATTTATGATAAATGTTTATTTCGCATCCTATAATTGTGTTAACCAGAAACATTAATACATGTGTGTTTAATAAACAAATAAAAGGTTCCTAGTGATGCCGCTCATTATACTAGCTTGTTGATTAATAGATGATCAAGGTTTTCTGATCATGATCATTGGATGTTGTTAATAACAAGGTCATGTCATTGGAGAATTATGTGATGAACATTCACCCACATTAGCTATAGCAATATGATTATGTTATTAAAGTTTATATTGCCATGTCAATCTCACTCGAAGTAACACTAATCATTAGACCATGAGATCACTTTAGTCACTAACACCAGAAGAGTATTTTGATTCCATTAAACGTCACACCGTAACAGGGTGATTATAAAGATGTCGTTGGGTACTTAGAAAGTGTTAGATGAGTCTCGTGGATCAAGATTGAGATTTGTCCATCCCGATGACAGTGAGATATACTCTGGGCCCTCTCGGTGATATCGGATTAATAACAACTTGCAAGCAAGTGATTTGATCACAAGGGATGTTATATCACGAAATGAGTAAAAGAGTACTTGTAGGCAACAAGATCAAACTAGGTATGGATGATACCAAATGATCAGATCTCGGTCAACGAAAATATCACGAGACAAAAGGAATTGGTTACTATGAAAAAGGTTCACACTATCACTAGATTCATCATTGAGTAAGTGGGAGTCATCACGGATTTCTAGATCCCACTGATGATTATTGATAGGAGAGGTGTCTCGATCAAGTCCATGTTATTCACGAACCATAGGGTGACACACTTAAGGTTCACTGACGCGTTTTGAGTGCATTTGGAACTCCGGCTAAATTATTGGACAACAAAGGCGTTATTTCAGAAAAGCATTGAAACTATTTCGGAATATCAAAATAACACAAGGGGTAATTCTTAATGTTTGTTAATTGAATGAATTAACAATTATTAAATAAACAAAAATGTTTTATTAATTTCATAAGTGTGGTTTAATTGTTATGAATGTCATGCAATTAAAAAGGAAAATAAGAGAGGGGTTACCTACTTGATGGAGGGGGTGATACGTCCTAAACATCCTAAACTTATGTTTTGTCCACACTTTGAAGTATTTTTACACATTTTCTGGAACTAACCTATTAACAAGATGCCACAGTGCCAGTTGCTTGTTTCTGCTGTTTTTGGTTTTAGAAAAGCTAGTAAGGAAATATTCTCGAAATTGGACCGGACAAAAGCCAAAGTCAATATTTTACCCGAAGCAACACGGAGTCTAGAGGGGAGCCGAAGAGGGGCACCAGGGCGGCCACACCCTTGGGTGGTGCGGCCATCCCTAGGCACACTACCACCTAGTGTGGGCCCCCTGGTACTCCACCGACCTTGCCCTTCTGCCTATAAAAGCCTCCTGGGATGAAAACCCTAAGGACCCGATCTAAAATCCACGAAAGAGTCTGTAGCCGCTGTCATCTCCATCCCTAGATCGGGAGGAATCTGAAGCTCTTCCCGGCACCCTGCTGGAGGGGAGAGTTCACCCTGGAGGCCTTCTTCATCACCATGCCTGCCTCCAATGTGATGCGTGAGTAGTTCATCCTTGGACTACGGGTCCATGTAGTAGCTAGATGGTTGGTATCCTCCTTTGTACTACCATGTTTAGATCTTGTGAGCTCCGTTCATGATCAAGATCATCTATTTGTAATCCTACATGTTGTTTGCGGGGATCTGATGGATATTGAGATGCTATTTCAGATTGATTATTGATTCTATCATGTCTATGTTATTTGTGATCTTTCATGCTTTCCGTTGTTAGTAGCTATCTTGGCCAAGTAGATGCTAGCAACTCCAAGAGGGAGTATTTATGCTCGATAGTGGGTTCATGCCTCTAGTAATATGGGGAAGTGACAGGAATCTCTAAGGTACTAGATGTGATGTTGCTACTAGGGAGAAAACAGCAATCCTTTGTCCATGGGACAATCATATTGTTTACTTACACACTTTTCTTAATGCAATTATTTGTTGCTTGCAACTTAATATCGGAGGGGGTTCGGATGATAACCTGAAGGTGGATTATTAGTCATAGATGCAGTTGGATTACGGTCTATGTATAATGTTGTAATGCCCAATCAAATCTCGTAGGAGTCAAGATGATTAGTATATGCATGTATGCTTTCTCGGTGTTTGTCAATTGCCCCGCTGTAATTTGTTCACCCAACATGTCATCTATCTCAAGGAGAATCACCTCTAGTGAACTATGGACCCCGGTCCATTCTTTTACCATCAATCTACCATCTACCATCTACTATTTACTGTTTACTTTCTGCAAGCAATTACTATCTTCCACACAATACGTTTAATCCTTTGTTTCAACAAAACCGGCGAGATTGACAACCTCACTGTAAGTTGGGGCAAAGTTCTGTGGTTATGTTGTGCAGGATTCCAATTTGGAGATAACACCTTGGGGTTGTTTCCTTGCTCCTACTGGTTCGATAACCTTGGTTTCATAACTGAGAGAAAACTTGCTGTTGTGCTCATCATACCTTCCTCTTGGGGTTCCCAATGAGCTCATCGTATTTTGAGCCATCAAGCCTATTTTCTGGCGTCGTTGCCGGGGAGTCAAGGATAGCTTCACAAGGGGAGTCCTTCATAACCAATCTCTTTACTTTGTTTTTGTTTTGCTTAGTTTATTTCTTCTTTGTTTGCTTGTTTCTTTTATCAAAAACACAAAAAAATTAGTTGTTCTGGTTTGCTTCCTTTATTTAAAACACAAAAAAAATGAATAATCCTGAAAATACTAAGTTGTGTGACTTCACCAGCACCAACAACAATGATTTCATGTGCCCACCTATTGCTCCATATGTTACTGATGCTACTTTCTTTGAAATTAAACCTGCTTTGCTCAATCTTGTTATGAAAGAACAATCTAGTGTTGGTACTGCAGATGTTGTTGCCCACCTTAATAACTTTGTTGAACTCTGTGAGATGCAAAAACATAGGGATATAGATGGAGATATTATTAAGCTTAAATTGTTTCCTTTCTCTTTGATAGGAAAAGCTAAAGAATGGTTGCTATCCCTAACTAGAAATAGTATTGATTCTTGGACTAAATGCAAAGATGCTTTCATTGGAAAATACTATCCTCCTGCTAAGATTATATCTATGAGAAGTGAAATAATGAAATTTAAACAATATGATAATGAACATGTTGCTCAAGCTTGGGAAAGAATGAAATCTTTGGTAAAGAATTGTCCTACTCATGGACTGGCTGCTTGGATGATTATCCAAAGATTTTATGCAGGACTAAATTATTCTTTAAGAAATCTGCTGGATTCTGCTGCTGGAGGTACCTTTATGACCATTACTTTGGGTGCTGCAACAAAGCTCCTTGATAATATGATGGTAAACTATTCTGAATGGCACACTGAGAGAGCTACACAAGGTAAGAAGGTAAATCCTGTTGAAGAAACCTCCTCCTTGAGTGATAAAATTGATGTTATTATGTCTATGCTTGTTAATGGGAAAGCACATATTGATCCCAATCATGTTCCCTTAGCCTCTTTGGTTGCTCAGGAAAAGCAAGTTGATGTGAACTTTATTAGAAATAATAATTTTAGTAACAATGCCTACAGGAATAATTTTGGTAACAACAATTATAGGCCATATCCTCCCAATAATGGCAATGCTTATGGAAATTCCTACACCAATAATAGGAGTGCACCCTCTGAACTTAAAGTCATTCTTAAAGATTTTATTAGTAAACAAACTGCTTTCAATAAAACTATTGAGGAAAAACTTTCTAATGCTGAAAGAAATATATCATCTTTGTCTGAAGCACAATCCTCTTTGATTAATAAAATGGCTGCTAAACCTGAAACTATTGAAAACCCCTTTGCTGCTACTAATGCCATACAAGTTAGAATTGATGAAAATATTAGACTATTAGTTGGATTGCATGCTAAGTGGGAAAGAGAAGATGAAATTGCTAGAAATAGTAGTATTTGTACTCTCACCACCACTAATGTTGATGCTAGCAACCCACATGAAGTCCCCATTCCTTTTGCAACAATGCCTAAAACCAATGGAACCTTTTCTAATAAAAATGCTAAAATTCTTCGAAATATGGGAAACAATATCTCTACTACCTTGGATGGTAATTATGATTTTTATCTTGATGGTTGCAATATCTCTGAAGTAATTATGTTCCTACAAAAGCTTGCTAAAAGTCCTAATGCTAGCGCTATGAATATGGCCTTTACAAAACACATTACTGATGCTCTCATAAAAATTAAAGAAGAAACGATGAAACATAAAGCTTCTATTCCTATGAAATTAGAAGATGGTTGGGAACCCATCATTAATATGAAAGTGAATGATTTTGATATCAAAGCTTCATGTGATCTTGATAGTAGTGTTTCTATTATGCCTAGAAGAATTTATGAAATGCTTGATTTGCCACCATTGGAAGATTATTATTTAAATGTACAACTTGATGATAATGCTAGAAAGAAACTCATGGGAAGTATTAATGATATTCTTATTATGGTTAACCATACCAATGTCCTGGTTGATTTCTATGTTTTGGATGTTGAATGCAATACTTCTTGTCCTATTATTTTGGGAAGACCTTTTTTAGAACTGTTGGTGCCATTATTGATATGAAAAAAGGCAACATTGAATATCAATTCCCACTCAAGAAAGGTATAAAAAACTTTCCTAAGAAGAGAGAGAAGATTCATTTTGCCTCTCTAATTAAAACAAAATTTGCTCTTAATGCTTCTTTATTTGAGAATACTTGATTCTTGCTTCTAATGCCTAGCTCAAAGGCGTTAAAGAAAAGCACTTATTGGGAGATAACCAAAATTTTATTTAAGTAAGTTTTGTTGAGTATTGGAAGTTATTACCTCTGTAATAACCGCTCCTTGTCCTTTTTGTGTGGTTTTTCTGCCAAGAGTAACCTCTAATGTGAGAGAAGTAAGACTTAGGAAAGTTGCTATCTCGAAACAAATTTTTTTGTTTCGCTGTAAAAATTCGTGAAAAATCTCTGTACGTCGGATTGAGCTGTAATTTTTTGTGCTTCTGCCCCAGGTTGTTATCCAACTTTTATTATTTTAACACATTTCGATTTGAGCAACAGAAGGTCTTCGAATTTTTTTGTTTTTACCTGCTTGTCTGTTTTGACAGATTTCTGCCATTATTTGCATTTGCCTCTTAATCTTTTTCTCTTGGAGTTCTCTTTGATCACTTGAACTTTTAAAAGGAATTGCTACAGTAGCTTGTGTTTTACTTGTGTCGAAACTGAACCTAAAGACTTATTATCTTGAGTACACTGATGTTGCTAATGAAGGTTGTGTGAAGTTTTGTATGAAGGAAATTTTAAAGTGTAGGGAAGAACAATGTGATAAGATGAAGTATGGACAAAAGCTCAAGCTTGGGGATGCCACCCGTGTCACCCCAAGAAATATTCAAGAAGTACAAGCATCAAAGCTTGGGGATGCCCAAGGCATCTCCTTCTTCATCAATAAAAATCGCAGGTTTTCTTCCAAACACTTCTTTTTATTGTTTCATGCACAATTGTGTTATTCTTCGAGCATATTCGTTTTTGTTTTTAGTTTTATTTTTCTTAGTTTGCTTGAATAAATTGGTTGGACCCCTGCATTCATACATTAGTTTTCAAATAAGTTGGTTTGGATTGGAACAGAGTAGGAAAGTTCATTCTTATAAGTGGTATAAAAGGAGCTTGTTTTTGACTGTGGCCTAGACTTTATCATGGCATGATTGCTATTGTTTTGACTTTATGCTTAGTAATTACTGTTGTAGAATGACTTGTTACAAATAATTGAGATTGCTTAATGTGCCTTGAAAGAATCATGCGTTGTTTTAGCATACAAAAGCATAGTATTATGGTATTCTCCTTTGATGCTTTATTTGGGTCGACTTGGCGCATGCTCACACCATGTTAAGACTATACCAAGTCACCATAGCCTCTATGATCATTTAGTTTTTGACTTGTAATATCACTTTATGTTTTAATTAATAATGTTTTGTCGCTTTGCATGATTATGGCCATTATTGCACTCTTAGTTGGTCGCTCCTAGTCTTTTGCTAGCCTCCACATGTACCAAGTATGAGTTCCACTCATGCATCCAACTCCAAATAAAACCAAGTTATTCCAAAGAGTCCACCATACCTACCTATTAGCATTATTGCTATTCCAAGTATATTCATGTTTTTATCTACCTTCCGAATTAAACTTGTTATGTGAAAATTAGTGATTAAAGCTCTCACAAACTTGATGGAACACTTTACATTCTTGCACTTAATAAACTTGAACCATTGTGCCCATCTATGTTGTGTATATGCTTGCGCTTTATAAGTTGTGAATTAGCAGAACCATGTTATCATGGGGAACGCTTTCAACATTGCACTTTATTTTGTTGATATCATGTTCTTTTGCTTATGGATCCCGGCGGTGTGAAATAAAAGGGGAGCTTGTAAGCTCATGGAGTTTGTATATGTGTTAGAGAAACGCCTGGTCCACTAGCCTAAGCCATGCCTAATCATGGTGGAAACTTGGAGCATAACCATAGTGAGCAATCTGTGAAGCATCCTCAATAAAAACCTATGCAAATAGCAAATAAAAAGATCACTAAGATGCTCATTGTCTGCTTGCCTTGTCATTTTGATATGGGAAAGCTCATGTATCATGGGGCAAGGGGTACCCCGTTGGCGGTTCTCTATGATACACATGTACTTACAATGACAAGAACTTACTCGTGACTAAACTTGAGTAGCATGACGTTCAGTCTTCGTAAGTAAGGGCCATGAGATTTCAACTTATAACTTGTCAAGCATATCCTCATATTTGTTCACTTTAACCTTAATCACCTAAAGATGCTTATGATAGGGGCAATGAGAGCTAAAAGCTAATAAGTACCATAATTTTTGGAAGCTCTTTATGAAACTTGAATCCCTTCTTCCTTCTATGAAGGGCCTTTCTTTTACTTTTATGTTGAGTCTCCATCTTCTATCTTTATGCACCTATTGAGAGAGCATAGTGGTCATTCTTAGTTTAATGTGCATTGTCCCAAAACTTGTTGTTTAATTCATAACTTTGATATTGCTTGTTATTATACTTTTGTATCTAGTCAATCTTATGAACTTTGAAGCTGTCCTATGCATTTTTGTTTTGCTATACCATGAGGGACAAGCCGAATACCACTCTTGTTATGTTTTCTATATGTGAAACAAACAAACGTCTTTCAAAGCATTGTTATTCATGAATCTTTTGTTTGTACCTTTTCATGTTACAACATAGTTGCTATGTCCTATTGTTAGAACTATATCTTTCATGTCTATGTTAAAGTACTATGATCCCAGCTATCAATGTTTTACAAATACATTGATCAAGATTGTGATGGTGCATGTCACCTCAAAAATTATCTTCTTTTTTATCACTTACCTACTCGAGGATGAGTAGGAGTTAAGCTTGGGGATGTTGATACATCGTAAATGTATCTATAATTTTTGATGTTCCATGCTTGTTTTATATCTACGTTCTTATGTTTTGTCCACACTTTGGAGTATTTTTACACATTTTTGGAACTAACCTATTAATAAGATGCCACAGTGTCGGTTGCCTGTTTTCTACTTTTTTTGGTTTCAAAAAAGCTAGTAAGGAAATGTTCTCGGAATTGGACCAAACAAAAGCCAAAGTCAATATTTTACCCGAAGCAACACGGAGTCCGGAGGGGAGCCGAAGAGGGGCACCAGGGCGGCCACACCCTAGGGTGGCACGGCCATCCCTAGGTGTGCCGCCACCTGGTGTGGGCCCCCTGGTACTCCACTGACCTTGCCCTTCCGCCTATAAAAGCCTCCCAGGACGAAAACCCTAAGGACCCGATCAAAAATCCATGAAAGAGTCTGTAGTCACCGTCATATCCATCCCTAGATCGGGAGGGATCTGAATCTCTTCCTGGCACCCTGCTGGAGGGGAGAGTTCACCCTGGAGGCCTTCTTCATCACCATGCATGCCTCCGGTGTGATGCGTGAGTAGTTCATCCTTGGACTATGGGTCCATGTAGTAGCTAGATGGTTGGTTCTCCTCCTTTGTGTTACCATGTTTAGATCTCGTGAGCTCCATTCATGATCAAGATCATCTATTTGTAATCCTACATGTTGTGTTTGTGGGGATCCGATGGATATTGAGATGTTATTTCAGATTGATTATTGGTTCTATCATGTCTATGTTATTTGTGATCTTGCATGGTTTCCATTGTTAGTATCTATCTTAGCCAAGTAGATGCTAGCAACTCCAAGAGGGAGTATTTATGCTCGATAGTGGGTTCATGCCTCTAGTAATCTGGGGAAGTGATAGGAATCTCTAAGGTAGTAGTGTTGGGTTCGCAGCATAGAAAAAAAATTTCCTACGATGAGAAGTATACGCCAAGATCTATCTACTAGATACAGAGAAACAGGTGGATATACATCCATAGGGAACTTACCCTTGAAGACAACATAGTTTTGTTAACAAGTTGGAACTCGTGGATGATGTAGTCGTACGCTTGCCGATCTCAAGATCGTGTGGAAGTCCTAGCGCCGCAAATCAGCAGCGCATCCGTCCTCGCACACACGTTCAAGCCACCGGACAACCTCCACCTCCTCGCTCCAGCGAATCAGCGGAAGCAGCAACTCCTTCCAGACGCAAGGCCAACGGGAACATGTATCTCGCTAATCCGAGACCATGGGGAATATCTAGAGGGGGAGAGAGATCCTTCACGAGGAGGTGTGCTCTGTAAGGGAGGAGAGGAGGGATTTTTATAGGAGAGGGGGGCTCCTCCCCTCCCATGGCCGGCGGCCAAGGGGGTTCCCCCACCTCTTCCTCATTTATGTGGTGGAAGCTCCACTCACATCAATTCAAGCTCCACCCAAAGTTCCACTCACATGCATTAAATTTCCACCAAATTTAATGCAACTCTCATTTAATAAAACTATTTTATTTATTTATTCAGAATTTTGTTAATTACTTGAATTAACAAACATTCACATAAAACCCCTTGCAACATTTCAATATCACATGAGAACCACTTTCTGCAATTTCACCCGAAACAATTCATGTTTCCATCGAAATAATTCCAGCGCTTTGCAGTTCTTTCGTTTGAAACATATGTGCTGCAAAATGGTGTTTGGTAACCCTTAAGCGTGTCACCCTACGGTTCGCGAATAATGCAGACATGATTGAGACCCTTCTCAAATCAATAATCAGAAGCGAGACCTAGAGATCCATACTGACTCCTACACATTCAACGATGACTTTTGTGATCGTAAGAACCGTTAACGCTAGTAACTTAATCCCTTTGTCTCATGATATAATACATGTCCGAGATTTGATCATCGGTATCCAAATACCTAGTTTAATCTCGTTACCGACATGCACTCTTTTCTCGTTCCCGTGATATAACATTCTAGTGATCACATCACTTGCTTGCAAGCTATCTTAATGTGATATCACCGAGAGGGCCCAGAGTATATCTATCCGTCATCGAGATTGACAAATTCCACTCTTGATCATTATCCTCAACATAACACTTTCGTAGCACTGAACCCACCTTTATAGTCACCCGGTTACGGTGTGACGTTTGATGTTATCAAGATATTCTTCTGGTGTTAGCAATTAACATGATCTCATGGTCTAAGGACTAAGACTACTTCGTATGATGTTATAGCAATATAAAAATAATGACTTTGATCGTAATTCTATACTTCGGATGAATGTTCATCACATCATTTCACAAATGTTGTGACCTCGTTATTAACAACATCCAAAGTCCATGATCAGGAAACTTTGATCATCTTGTTAATCAACGAGCTAGTCTATAAGAGAGGCATAACTAGGAACCCTTTTTGTTTATTAAACACACATGTATTGATGTTTCCTATCAATACAATTATAGCATGCAAAATAAACATCTATCATATACAAGGAATACATAATAACAACTTTATTATTGCCTCTCAGGGCATATTTCCTTCAGTCTCCCACTTGCACTAGAGACAATAATCTAGTTCACATAGTGATAAATCTAACACCCATGGAGTTCTAGTGTTGATCATGTTTTGCCCTAGGGAGAACTTTAGTCAACGGATCTGCTACATTTAGGTCCGTGTGTACTTTACAAATCTTTATATGTCCATCCTTGACATGCTCGCGGATGGAGTGAAACTGGCGCTTAATATGGTTGGAATTCTTGTGAGACCTTGGTTCCTTGGCGTTGGCTATGGCTCCATTGTTGTCACAATAGATCACCTTCGGGTCCAATGCACTAGGAACCACACCTAGTTCTGTTATGAACTCCTTCATCCAAACCGCTTCCTGCGCCACTTCTAAAGCAGCAACATATTCTGCCTCCGTCGTTGATCCAGCCACCACAGGTTGTTTGGAACTCCTCCAACTAACTGCTGCTCCGTTCAAGAGAAATACATATCCAGACTGAGACTTAGAGTCATCCGGATCAATGTCAAAGCTAGCATCAACATAACACTTAGAGACTAGCTCTTCTTCACCTCCGTATATAAGAAACATATCCTTAGTTCTTCTTAAGTACTTAAGGATATTCTTGACCGCTATCCAGTGTTCCGAACCTGGATCAAATTGGTACCTACTAGTCAAACTAATAGCATGTGCCACATCCGGTCTTGTACATAGCATGGCGTACATTATAGAGCCTATGGCTGAGGCATAGGGGGTCTTATCCATTATCTCTCTTTCTTTTGTCGTAGCTGGACTTTGAGTCTTACTCAATGTCTTGCCTTGCAACATAGGTAAGAACCCCTTCTTACTTCCGTCCATATTAAACTTCTTTAATATCTTATCAAGGTATGTACTTTGCGATAGCCCAATTAGGCGCCTTGATCTATCTCTATAGATTTTAATGCCTAATATATATGAAGCTTCACTAAGGTCCTTCATCGAAAATTTGATGTTTAGATAACTTTTAACACTGTTTAAAAGATCTATATCATTTCCAATCAATAATATGCCATCCACATATAATATCAGAAATGCCACATTGCTCCCACTCACTTTCTTGTAAATATAAGCCTCCCCATAAGTTTGGACAAATCCAAACTCTTTGATCACCTCATCAAAGCGGAGATTCCAACTCCGGGATGCTTGCTTCAGTCCATAGATGCATCGCTGAAGTTTGCATACCTTATCAGCATCCTTAGGATCGACATAACCCTTAGGTTGTATCATATACAACTCTTCTTCAATATTACCATTGAGGAACGCAGTTTTGACATCCATCTATCATATTTCATAATCGAAATATGCACCAATTGCTAACATAATCCTAACCGACTTAAGCATCGCTATGGGAGAGAATGTCTCATCGTAGTCAACTCCTTGAATTTGTCAAAACCCCTTTGCGACAAGTCGAGCTTTATAGATGGTCACATTACCATCAGCATCAGTTTTTCTTTTGAAAATCCATTTGTTCTCAACGGCCTTTCGATCGTGAGGTAAGTCCACCAAGGTCCAAACCTGGTTTTCGTAAATGGATTCCATCTCGGATTTCATGGCTTCTAGCCATTTGTTGGAATCCGGGCTCATCATCGCTTCTTCATACGTCATAGGGTCATCTATTTCATCAATCATGAAATTCATAACAGGATTGACGTACAGTTCAGGAGCTACATGTGTCCTGCTTGACCTGCGAGGTTCGGTAGTGTCCTCTTTCGGAGTTTCATGATCATTATCATTAGCTCTCTCTTCATTAGGTGAAGTCAACTCCAAAACAACTTCCGGTGCTGCTCTACTCGCCATTTCATGAAGAGAAGGTTCAATAACCTCTTTGAGTTCTACCTTCCGACTACTCACACCTTTCGCGAGAAACTCCTTCTCAAGAAAGGATCCATTCTTGGCAACAAAAACCTTGCCCTCGAATCTGTGATAGAAGGTATACCCAATCGTTTCCTTAGGGTATCCTATGAAGACGCATTTTTCCGCTTTGGGTTCGAGTTTATCCGGCTGAAGTTTCTTCACATAAACATCACATCCCCAAACTTTAAGAAATGACAGCTTAGGTTTGTCTCCAAACCATAATTCATACGGTGTCGTTTCAACGGATTTAGATGGAGCCCGATTTAAAGTGAAAGCAGCGGTTTCCAGTGCATAACCCCAAAATGATAGTGGAAAGTCAGTCAGAGACATCATAGATCGAACCATATCTAATAAAGTATGATTACGACGTTCCGACACACCATTACGTTGTGGTGTTCCGGCAGGCGTGAGTTGTGAAACTATTCCACAGTCTTTCATATGTGTGCTAAACTCGTAACTAAGATACTCTCCTCCATGGTCGGACCGCAGAAATTTGATCTTTCTGTTACGATGATTTTCCACTTCATTCTGAAATTCCTTGAACTTTTCAAAGGTTTCAGACTTATGTTTCATCAAATAGATATACCCGTATCTACTCAAATCATTCGTGAAAGTAACAAAATAACGATATCCACCTCGCGCCCACACACTCATTGGTCCACACACATCAGTATGTATGATTTCCAATAAATCTGTCGCCCGTTCCATTGAACCGGAAAACGGTGTTCTAGTCATCTTGCCCATAAGGCATGGCTCACATGTATCAAATGATTCAAAATCAAGTGATTCTAAAAGTCCATCGGAATGGAGTTTCTTCATGTGTTTAACGCCAATATAACCTAGACGCTAGTGCCACATACATGCAGATATATCATTATCAAGTTTAATCCTTTTAGCATCAACATAATGAATATGCGTAATACTACTATCGAGATCCAACAGAAATAAACCATTCAACACAGGTGCATGACCATAAAAGATATCATTCATATAAATCGAACAACCATTGTTTTCAGATTTAAAGGAATAACCACTTCACAACAAACACGATCCGGATACAATGTTCATGCTCAGTGCAGGCACCAAATAACAATTATTTAGATTTATCACTAATCTCGACGGCATATGGAGAGGCAGTATTCCGACGGCAATCACATCAACTCTTGATACATTGCCGACCCGCATCATGACCTCATCCCCTGCTAGTAGTCGCTTGTTTCGCAGCCCCTGAATCGAGTTACATATATTAGCAACCGATCCCATATCAAATACCCAGGTGCTACTGCGAGTACTAGTCAAGTACACATCAATAACATGTATATCACATATACCTTTGTTTGCCTTGCCGGCCTTCTTGTCCGCCAAATACTTGTTGCAGTTGTGCTTCCAATGGCCAGTCCCCTTGCAATAGTAGCACTCGGTATCAGACATAGGGCCAGCTCGGTATTTCTTTTCAGGTGCGGCAACAAATTTGCCACCCTTCTTTCCCTTGTGCTTGCCTTTCTTGTCCTTCTTAAAACCGGTGGTCTTATTGATCATCAACACTTGATGTTCTTTCCTAATCTCCACTTTTGCAGTCTTAAGCATTGACAGAAGCTCGGGAAGAGACTTCTTCATGCCCTGCATGTTATAGTTCATCACGAAGTTCTTGTAGCTAGGTTAGCAGCATAGAAAACAAAAAAAATCCTACGATGAGAACTATACGCCAAGATCTATCTACTAGATACAGAGCAATGGGTGGATATACATCCATAGAGAACTTACCCTCAAAGATAACAGAGTTTTGTTAACGAGTTGGAACTCGTGGATGATGTAGTCGTACGCTTGCCGATCTCAAGATCGTGTGGAAGTCCTAGCGCCGCAAATCAGCAGCGCATCCATGCTCGCACACATGTTCAAGCCACCGGACAACCTCCACCTCCTCGCTCCAGCGAATCAGCGGAAGCAGCAACTCCTTCCAGAGGCAAGGCCACCGGGAACATGTATCTCGTTAATCCGAGACCATGGGGAATATCTAGAGAGGGAGAGAGATCCTTCACGAGGAGGTGTGCTTTGTGAGGGAGGAGAGGGGGCTTTTTATAGGAGAGGGGGGATCCTCCCCTCCCATGGCCGGCGGCCAAGGGGGGTGCCCCCAACTCTTCCTCATTCATGTGGTGGAAGCTCCACTCACATCAATTCAAGCTCCACCCAAAGTTCCACCAACATGCATTAAGTTTCCACCAAATCTAATGCAACCCTCATTTAATAAAACTATTTTATTTATTTTATTCAGAATTTTGTTAATTTCTTTAATTAACAAACATTCACATAAAACCCCTTGCAACATTTCAATATCACATGTAGAACCACTTTCTGCAATTTCACCCGAAACAATTCTGGTTTCCATCGAAATAATTCCAGCACTTTGCAATTCTTTCGTCTGAAACATATGTGCTCCAAAATGGTGTTCGGTAATCCTTAAGTGTGTCACCCTATGGTTCGCGAATAATGCAGACATGATTGAGACCCTTCTCAAATCATTAATCAGAAGCGGGACCTGGAGATCCATACAGACTCCTGCACATTCAACGATGACTTCTATGATCGTGAGAACCTTTAACACTAGTAACTTAATCCCTTTGTCTCATGATATAATACATGTCCAAGATTCGATCATCGGTATCCAAATACCTAATTTGATCTCGTTACCGACATGCACTCTTTTCTCGTTCCCGTGATATAACATTCTAGTGATCACATCACTTGCTTGCAAGCTATCTTAATGTGATATCACCGAGAGGGCCCAGAGTATATCTATCCGTCATCGGGATTGACAAATTCCACCCTTGAGCATGAGCCTCAACATAACACCTTCGTAGCACTAAACCCACCTTTATAGTCACCCTGTTACGGTGTGACGTTTGATGTTATCAAGATACTCTTCTGGTGTTAGCAATTAATATGATCTCATGGTCTAGGGACTAAGACTACTTCGTATGATGTTATAGCAATATAAACATAATGACTTTGATCATAATGCTATACTTCGGATGAATGTTTATGACATCATTTCACAAATGATGTGACCTCGTTATTAACAACATCCAATGTCCATGATCAGGATGATCATCTTGTTAATCAACGAGCTAGTCTATAAGAGAGGCATAACTAGGAACCCTTTTTGTTTATTAAACACACATGTATTGATGTTTCCTATCAATACAATTATAGCATGCAAAATAAACATCTATCATATACAAGGAATACATAATAACAACTTTATGATTGCCTCTCAGGGCATATTTCCTTCAACTAGATGTGTTGTTGCTGCTAGGGAGAAAACAGCAATCCTTTGTCCATGGGACAATCGTATTGTTTACTTTACACACTTTGCTTAATGCAATTATCTGTTGCTTGCAACTTAATACTGGAGGGGGTTTGGATGATAACCTGAAGGTGGATTATTAGTCATAGATGCAGTTGGATTACGGTCTATGTATAATGTTGTAATGCCCAATCAAATCCTTTAGGAGTCAAGATGATTAGTATATGCATGTATGATTTCTCGGTGTCTGTCAATTGCCCCACTATAATTTGTTCACTCAACATGTTATCTATCTTAAGGAGAATCACCTCTAGTGAACTATGGACCCTGGTCCATTCTTTTACCATCAATCTACCATCTACTATTTACTGTTTACTTTTTACTTTCTACAAGCAATTAGTATCTTCCACACAATATTTTTAATCCTTTGTTTCAGCAAAAACGGTGAGATTGACAACCTCACTGTAAGTTGGGGCAAAGTTTTGTGGTTGTGTTGTACAGGATTCCAAGTTGGAGATAACACCTTGGGGTTCTTTCCTTGCTCCTACTGGTTCGATAACCTTGGTTTCATAACTGAGGGAAAACTTGTTGTTGTGCTCATCATACCTTCCTCTTGGGGTTCCCAACAAGCTCATCGTATTTTGAGTTATCAGGGGGTTATCACCATGAAGAGGGATAGGGATCACCTCTAGGGCCGGCGAACCCCCTTAGGGGCTGCCCCTTCTCTCCTATAAAAGGTGGCAACTCCTCCCCTAGTCTTTTAGACACTCGAGCCTCTTTATTCTCCCTCTCTTGTTGCTCCACCATTTCCATTGCTTAGCGAAGCTGTACCGCAGAATATTTCAAAGTGTACACTTAAAGAAGTGGAGTAGGAGTTTCTGGTGGATCCCTTATTTTGCTGCCCCGCTGGACCGAGGGCGTGGATGACGTCAACGATCTGCACGTGTGACCGAGTACAGAGGTGTCGCTAGTTGTGGCGCCTTGAGTACCCGATCTTGAGATCGCCGTTGTACACCTTCATGTTCATCAAAAATGTTTGAGCAGGAACATAATCCTGTTTATGGTCTTCGAGGGCGAGTTACTCGTTGCTACATCTCGTAGACGATTTTGGCTAGATTTTGGTTTGTGCGTAGGAATTTTTTATTTTACATGCTACGAACCCATCAGTGGTATCAGAGTCATGTCTATGCGTAGATGTTATGCATGAGTAGAACACATGGAGATGTGGGCGTTGATGATCATGTTATTGCTTTCTTCGTATATTTTGGATCATAGTGGCATAGCAAGATGAAGCAGCTTGAGTCTAACCTTACATGTCCTTGCACGTGATACTTCTCCCGCGCTTGACATGCAACTTTGTTTTGCATAAGTGGCTCAGTGGGTTCCTGTATCTCCCACAATATTTATGATCTAATTTATAAAGGATTGCTATTAATATGTTTACCACCGTTGTGGTTACGTGTTCATAGGTAAGAATGGTTCTTCCCTAAAAAGCCCTAAACCACGTAAAATATGCAAGACAAATTAGAAGTGTCTAACTTGTTTTTGCAGGGCATGTGATGTGATATGGTCAAACATTAAAAATTGTATACAATGATCCTTTTTGTAAGTTATAAACAATCGGCATGAGCCTTATGGTTGTCATTTTATTTTATGGCATGCGTGCTAAATATATATCCAAGTGATATATTGTAATGGAGGAAGACGATGAAGGTGGAGGCGCCATGAGCTTGGTGCTACGCTGGTGTAATGATGGAGATCATGACATGATGCACAAGATGGAGATCGAATGCGTGAAGGACCATATCACATCACATTATATATGCATGTGATGTTTATCATTTTATGCATCTTATTTTTCTTATATGTTGCTTAGTTCTTGGCGGTAGTATTATAAGATGATCCCTCTCACTGAATATCAATATAATAATATGTGCTTCCTTAATATGCACCATTAAGAAAGTTCAACATTTCAAAGCACCACGTGATGATCGGGTGTGATAGACTCTACGTTCGCATACAACGGGTGTAAGATAGTTTACACACATGGGTACTAAGGTTCTTACTTGGCGAGCCTAGCATGCACAAACATGGTCTCGGAACATGAACCGAAAGGTAAAGCATGAGTCAAATGATATGATGTCCATATGATGCTCGCCATTGCAGCTACACCACCCCACGTGATGATCAGTCATGGTATAGTGAATTTGGTTCGTGCAATCACTAAAAATGACTAGAGGGTTGTCATTTTGAGTGGGAGTTCATTTAGTAATTTGGATTAATTAGAACTCAATTTATCATAAACTAAATCATGGTGAATTGCATAGTTCTTATAGTCACTGGCATTAGTTTACTACATTGTGTTTAGCTGTATTTGAGATAATAGAACTATAGAATTCTGGATTTTTACTTTACGAACTAGTATCATATTGTTTTATGAGTGTCAATCTAAAGTTTAAAGTAATATTGCAAACTTTTAGCAAAACTTCACTTACTCTGTGAAATTCAATAAGTAGAATTTAATCAAGAGTAACAAATTCCAGCGTTAGTATCTAAGTATCATGCTTGCCTCCATAATTCTTAATATTAAAAATTATTTTAATATCAACATTATCTAGGAACTGAAAGAATTGTTTCAGAAACCATCATGCGTGAAATATATTATGATATCTAAAACAATGTTTGGTTGCAATATGATAGAATGTAATTTTACTAAGATACATGTTCTCATATTGTATGAGAATTTGTGAAGGTTGGAGACTTTGGGTGTCCTGATCACCCAAAAGGTTTAGGGAATTAACATTATATTCACGATTTGTCCTTATGAGCTATAGTATCTTGATCATGAAAGTTGTCATGATAAGGATGGATAGAAGATGTAGGTAAAATGTTTACTGCATTAAAATGATTATTAAAGGGAATGAAATTTGGAAGAGCGCCAAATATTTGATGATGGCGATCTACAACAAAGTGCAAGTTCAATTATATTGGTGTTTGACTAATAGGATTTGGACTGTGTGTCATGTGTATGACACCACTTTTGACGCTTATAGATGCTTCTACGAAGGAAAGGAAATGCTGAAAGAGAATCTGGTAAATATTTGGTAGAAAATAAAAAGATTGGAAATGTCCATCTTAGGTAGATGATATACATGTTGTGGATATATTTTTTGCTTGTTAAAACAATGTGGTTCTTAGGTATTGGATAACAGATTGGTTGGTATGAAGTGTCACACAGGACAACACAATTCATGAACTGCAAGGGCCTAAGTAACTAGCAAAAGAATATGGGATGATGTTCATCGAAAACAAATAAAGTGTTGTTGTGTTTCTCATTGACATCAAACCTAGCCTTCAGAATTTGTTTTAATAAATTGTTATTTTGTTCAGTATTATGAGAACAATTGTTGTTTAAATAATTACCGCATTCCATAGAAGATGTATGAACTCTTACAAATCTAGTTGGAGAAATCACATCCATAACACTAATGCTGAAATGTCGCAAGACAAATAATTAAAATATCACTTGCAAAGTGACATTGTTGTTTAAATTATATTGGAAAAGAAAACATGAATAAACTCCATGTTGATGGAATTTTGGAGTCCTTTTGATTTTTGAATCAAATTAACGCTTGTGAGAATTTCCTAGAAATGATTTAAATTTCGTTCACAGGCCAAAATAAGAACGAACGACTAACTTATTGGAAATTGTACATGTTAATGTTTGTATTCCATTAAGTAGGCTATGAGCGATGGATTTCAACTTCATATACTTTCTTCAAAAAAATTAGTGAATATATGTGTATATTCACTTAATAAATAAGAAGTATGAAACATTTTAAAATGTTCAAATGATTTCAAGATGATGCAAAAAATCATTGTAATATGAAAATAAAGAATTTATGATTAGATCATAAAGGAATATATTTGAGTTACAAATTTTAGCAAAAACCTAAGATTTGAAGAATCATTCCATTGAGTTGCATTTCTCGAAACACCATAGGAATATGGATATGGAGTGTTCGACAAATATATAACCAAACCTTGTTTGACATGGTAAGATCAATGGTGTGATTTATAAAACTGTCATTTTATTTTGAATATTAAGCTTTAGAGACTACCGCTTTTCCACTGAAAAGAGTGTCATCATGATCCGTTAAAATGATACCATATAAGCTATGGTTTGGGATAAAACCCAAGTTGTCTTTTTCTTACATTATTGGTATGCTAGGCATAAATAAAATGTTTACAACAAAAGTCGGATGGGCATGTCTTTGTAGGTTATTCCAAAAAACACTGGGTATTCCTCCATAACACCGAAGACAAAAAAATGTTTGTCTCTTAGAAATGTTAAATTTCTTGAGAAGGATTTTTTTGCGAAAAATTAAGTGGGGCGACAATAGAACTTTGATAAGGTTATTAAACCTTAGCTATATGTTCTGAGTTATGCAACACCGGAAAGTGTCCCGGAGGAAGCCACAATGCTCATGGCTCACGTGCCTCAAAGGTTGTGGTCACGGAGATCTAAGTTCCTATTGAACCATCGTTGGTTGGGTAAAACAATCAGATAGTAAGATTTGAGATATAATCATTATTGTTTGACAATGATGAACCGACTAATTTCAAAGAAGAGATGATGGCCCCTGACTCCATCAAATGACTAGAAGTCATAAAATCCGTGATACTTCTCCATGCACGAGAAATCAAGTTTTTGAACTTGGAAGTCCCTCCGGAAGGCGTGAAGCCTATCGTCATGTTTGCATCTATAAATAAATAGATATGGATGTTTCACATCTATGAAATAGTCGACATGTCGGGAAAAAGTTTGCGACAATGTTCAAAGAGTTGACTACAACAAGATTCGATCTTTCGTAGCGATATTTAGTATGGACGAATTAGTGTAGCAGCCACTACATATGCCAATTTTTGTATATGGTAGTTGAATAAACAAAACAACATTCTTCTAATAGAATGGTTATCTAGGACATGTACATGACACGGTCCAAAGTGTTTTGTTAAATCAAAGGATGCTAAAAAGGCATGCAAACTTAAATGGTTAAAGTAAGCATCATGGAGTTGGAATCTTCACCATGATAAAATGTTAAAAGGTTTAATTTTATTAGAGATGATGCTCACATTTGCAAGAAATTAAGTGGGGGCTCTGGGACATATTTCTAACACATTATGTATAAGACATAATATTGATTGGACATGATGTATTTTTTATTGGCACAAGTTAAGTATTTCATTAAAATTAGATTTAAATGAGAGATTTTAGGCAAAACCAGAATATTGGACATCAATGTCTATGTAGATAGATTGAGGTGCTAATATGGTTGTGCCGAAGTACATATATGAAATATTGAATGAATTTCAATATGGAAACAACGAGATAGGTTCTTGCCGCATGGAAGAAGTTGAAACAAGATTCAAGTATTTTGACACTTGGTGAGTGAAACCACATGAATGATTTGATATGATCTAAATGTTATGAGCATATATCAGAGTAGTTTATAACATGATTACTGGATAATAGTAAGATATCCTTATGTGCTTTAAAGTACTAAGAATATATTATGTATGTAGAGGTGACAAATAGTTTTTGTAAAGTGTTAGACTAATACTAGTTTGTAGTTCAATGTAAAATGTTACATTGACACTAGCTTTGTCACAAGATACAAATTCAGTTTATCTCAATTTAGGCTATGGGTTAAGGTGGCACAATTTGATGAAAGAAATTTCCATCATAGATTTGGATGAGTTCCAAAAGGTTAAGTATTGTGATGGATACTACAACGAAAGGCTAAGTATAAGACTGCTCTAGTAGTAGTATAGGAAGGCATTTGTGTCAAGAACTTTGTTATCAAACAAGGTGTAGTTCCAAGTGGGCTAGTAGTATGAATGTCTATTGTATGACAATAGTATCAACATGTTTTAAACCCCAAGGAACTAAGTTCTCACCAAAGGACCAAATTTATACAATTCCATCTCTTTTGAGAATGAGTGAAGCGTAGAGACGCAAATATGTACAAATACACATAGATATGAAAGTGTCAGATATGGAGATTAGGTTTACCACTAGTAACGCGTACATACAACACCAGCCATATGTGTTTATATGCACAAGTTTCAACTATATTATTGACTCTAGTACAAGTGGGATACTGAAGGGAATATGCCCGAGAGGTAATAATAAAGTGGTTATTATATTATTCCATATTTATAATAAATGTTTATTTCTCATGCTATAATTGTGTTAACCTAAAACATTAATACATGTGTGTTTAATAAATAAAGAAAAGGTTCCTAGTGATGCCTCTCATTACACTAGCTTGTTGATTAACATATGATCAAGGTTTCCTAATCATGAACATTGGATGTTGTCAATAACAAGACCATGTCATTGAAGAATGATATGATGAAAATTTACCCATAGTAGGTATAGCAATACGATCATGTTATCAAAGTTTATATTTCCATATCAATATCACTCGAAGTAACACTAATCCTTAGACCATGAGATCACGTTAATCACTAACACCGGGAGAGTACTTTGATTCCATGAAACGTCACACTATAACGGGGTGATTATAAAGATGTCTTTGCGTACTTAAAAAGAGTTAGTTTAGGCTTGTGGGTCAAGATTGGGATGTGTCCATCCCGATGATGGAGAGATATACTCTGGGCCCTATCGGTGATATCACATTGATAACAGCTTGCAAGCAAGTGATTTGATCACAAGGAATGTTATATCACGGAATAAGTAAAATAGTACTTGTCGACAACGAGAACAAACTAGGTATGGATGATACCAAATGATCGGATCTCGTACAAGTAAAATATCACGAGACAAAAGAAATTGGTTACTACGAAAAAGGTTCACACGACCACTGGATTCATCGTTGCGTAAGTGGGAGTCATCACGGATTTCCAGATCCCGTTGATGATTATTGATCGTAGAGGTGTCTCGATCATGTCCATGTTATTAACGAACCGTAGGGTGACTGATACGTCCATTTTGCATCACTATTCTATGTCTTAATTCACTATTATTCATTGATATATTTTGTATTGAGAGGTGATACTTATGTTATTTCATCTAGTTTTGCATGGTTGATGACTTTTGGAGCATGGACCGATGTAGTCAGGATTCTGATGGAAAAGGTGTTGTTTGGAGGCAAAATTCGCGAAGATCAGAAAATCCAGGAAAATATACGGAAAATCCTATTTTTCCAGAAGACTCGGGATGCCAGAAGATGGAGTGGAGGTGGGCCACAGGGGGGCCACACCACCCCATGGCGCGGGCAGGCCTAGGCCGTGCCTGGGAGTGGTGTGGCCACCCTGGCCCACTCTAGCCTCTCCCCTCTAGCGTATATCATCCCCACGAAACCCTAAGACTCGGGGAGCGGCCACAGAAAGATTCCGCCGCCTCTGCGGGGCGGAAAACACCGAGAGAGAAAGATCTCTTCGGCAGACAGATTTCTGCCGAGAAATTCCTTCCCGGAGAGGGGAGATCGTCGCCATTAACACCACCATCAAGCTAGACTTCATCGGGATCATCATCAGCAGCAGCAGCACCCTCATCACCATCTCCATATTGATGTAACAATTGCGTTGAATCTTGCATAGTTCATAGGGGAAACTTTCCCGGTGTTGATTACTCTTTGTAGTTGATGCTATTGAGTGAACCATTGAATTATTGTCTATGTTCAGATTGTTATACATCATTATTCCATCTCTGATCATGATCCATATGATGTCTTGTGAGTAGTTCGTTTTGTTCTTGAGGACATGGGAGAAGTCTTGTTGTTAGTAGTGGAGTTGCGTTGAGAAAGATTCAATAGATTGTTATTTAAGTTGTGGTGTACTTCTTCTAGTGGTGTCATGTGAACGTCGACTACATGACACTTCACCTATATGGGCCTAGGGGAATGCATTGTGTATTTGGCTACTAATCGTAGGGGTTGCCGGAGTGACAGAAACCTGAACCCCCGTTAGGAAACCATTGCACAAGGGACGTAAGGGTCTTAGAGTTTAAAGCCGTGGTTAGGTTTGTCCCTTAAATACTTTCTTGTACTTACGGATGTTTGCAAGGGGTATAATCACAAGTATGTATTAGTCTTGGATGGGGCGGTACATTAGCACAGGTTCACCCACACAACACTTAGCAAGCTAAAGAAGATTAATCGACTATATGAAGCGAAAGCACTTGACAGTCTTCCCATGTGTCCTCGAGAACGTTTGGTCATCTATAGAAATACAACCGGCTTGTCCTTTGCTGCATAAAGGATTGGGCCACTTGCTGCATGTATTCCTACTGTCTTTTATTTACTCGTACTTTGTTTACTTGCTTTATCGAAAACCCCTAAAAATCCATTTGTTAAGTATTCGCAGAGAATTCTTGATCCATACCACTAGCCAGCACCTTCTGCTCCTCGTTGGGTTCGACACTCTTACTTATCGAAAATACTGCGATACACCCCCTATACTTGTTGGTCATCAAGACTATTTTCTGGCGCTGTTGCCGGGGAGTGAAGCGCTATTGGAGAGTGGAACTGGTAAAGGAAACTTCTACTGTGAGTATTGGTTATTTCTGCTAGTTGCTTTATTTTCGTTATGGATAATTCACTGAGTTTCTTATTTGGTAATGCTACTACCACTACGAAGGTAGTAGATAAGCCACCACCTGCTGAGAAAGATGTTTTCAAAATACCTACAAGAATTATTGATCGTGTTATGAATAACTATTATGTTGGGGATGGAACTGTCCATCCCGGTGATCATTTACTCTTTATACACGAATTATGCGGGTTGTTCAAGTGTGCAGGTATTACTACAGATCAAATTAAGAAGAAGTTATTCTCATTATTGCTGAAAGGAAGAGCTGAGGAATGGTATAAGCTGCTGAAGAATGGTCAAGCTCTGGAATGGGAGGAAATAGTGCCTCTCTTTTATTCAAAGTTTTATCCTCCTAGTCAGATTCATAAAGATCGGAATCAAATATACAACTTTTGGCCTCTTGATGGAGAGAGTACAGCTCAAGCTTGGGGGAGATTGAAGTTACTAATGCTCAAATGTCCCATTCATGAGCTCCCCAACAATATTATTATCAATAACTTCTATGCAAGGCTCCCTCTACATGATAAAGATTTATTGGATGCTTCTTGTGCTGGATCATTCACTCGTATGGAAGAAGAAGCTAAATGGGATCTTCTGGACTGTATTCAAGACAATGCTAAAGCTTGGGAGAATGACAAAGGTAGAAAGTCAGGTATAAATTATGATTATGAATGCATTGAATCTTTTATGGGAATTGATGACTTTCAAAATATTAAAAATGCTTATGGTCTAGACTCTCAAGCTATTGCTTCTTATTTTAAGGCTTTTGCTTCTTACATTGAAGTGCCTAAAAAGAAGTGTAATAAGTATCATGAACCCTATAAAGATGTTGTTAAGAGTGTTCCTGCAAGGAATACTGAAGTTTATACTACTAATCATGTCTTTCCTGAGCGTTACATTGAGAAAATGTCTTTCCCAGTCAAGGTAAAGGAACATTCCATGATAGCTAGTATGGTTAATGAAAGTACAAATAAAGTTGTTGAACCTGATAAACAAATGGTTGATGAACCTATAATAGCAAATGTAAAAGACTTTGTCACTAAGTATGAGGAAGAGGGACACACTATCCATTGTAAGGATACCTCTAATATTGTTTCACATAGTAGTGTTATGAGAGCTAGTATTCCGGTGTTTTTTGTTAGAATAAGTGATCATTGCTATGATGGTCCTTGTGATAGCTATATCGTTAAGTTTATGCATGATACTGAAAGCTACTATGAGAGAGGGAAAAGTGTTCTTATGCATCGTAATAATATCGTTAAGTTTATGCATTTGCTTCTTTATTCGATTTCCTTTTTGAATCCTTTTTGGGTTTTCGGAAGGAGTTGCTACAGTAGCTTATGTTTTGATGGTTTTAAGTTGAAGTTGGACTCAAAAGGTTTTATCACTTAACTTATACTAATGTTGCTAATGGGAACTGTGTGAAGTTTTGTGTGAAAGAAATTTCCAGGAAGTGGAGATAATGGTGTAATAAGGAAGAGAAAGGTTTTATGACTCAAGTAATAAGTGTATGAAGATGAAGATATTGATGATTCAAGAGATGACTCCGGAAGGATCCACTAAATACCAAATTCAGAGACCTGCAGAGTCCATTTCCAACTAGGTAACAGTTCTGGTAAGAAAAGTTCTGCGAAAATACAATCCAACTATATTTTTGAAGTTTTCGGTCAATAAGGAAAGCTACAAAGCGAAAAAGGGACGGAAACGGAGCCAGGGTGGCTCACACCACCCTGTGGCACGGGCCCACCCCTGGCCGCGCCACCAGGTGGTGAGTCCACCCAGGACTCCGCCTCCGACTCGTTTTCTCCCAGTACCGAAACTTCATAATATATAACCCCCGGATCCCCCGAGGTTCATATATCGTGTTTTCATCGTGTTTTTGTTTCGATCTGTTTCTGCCAGGAACTATTCTTGAAGCTTTGAAGCACAATGGTGTCCGCCAAGGATAAAGGGAAGGAGCCCATGGAGGAAGACCTCCAAGACCCCGGGAAGGAGAAGGAGATCGAGAGTGAAGGTGAAGAGGAGCAAGGCCAACGTCCGCACACCGGCACTACCATTGCAAGCATTGGAGTGGTGAAACCTACCAAGATTAGAAGGACTGCACGGATGCAGACTGGGGGGAAAGCTCCTCGTCACAGTTTGGCTCCAAGGTCACTTCCTCCACACACCAAGGATCCCTTCCATACCTTCATCCATAACCATGAAGGAAAAGAAGACTTCAAGGAGGAAGAACGGAAAAAGAATCACGAGAGCTGGGATCCACGAACTGAAATGATCACGAGCCGTATTGTGCACAACTCGGAGTTGATTCGTACTCTCACCTTCGAGATTGAGGACTTGGGGAAACTAATCAGAGAGCTCATCGAGAGGATACCACCACCACCTAAGGAGTAATTTGTCATCGGGTTTGGCATCCCCTTGGTTTGTTCCTAGCTTGGGGGGAGTGCCACGGTATCATATCACTATCTTCTATCTTTTTACCTTATTAGTAGAGTCATATCATGAATAGAGGAGTTATTTTGTAGTATGGTTTACATTATGGAAGTGTCCCCTCTCTCGTTAGATATGTATCCCTTGGTGCGAGTTTCCGTTATGGAATATTAATGAGAAGTTCTATCAATCACTCTTTTGCATAGCTTATGTTAGTTTTCAATTCGTAGTTATATGATTGATCTTGTTGTTAGTATTGGTATCACTTTGGGATCATTGAGTTAATGTAGTTGGTTTTAGCAAACCTGGCTCGGTCAGTAGCAACACCTTTTTGAGAGTTGAAAAGGAAAAGATAGAAGTACTCTAGAGAAAAAATAATTTCATCATCTTTCTTTCTTGATTTTCTCATAAGTCTAGTATTCTCTAGTTAAGATCTTTTGTGCTTCCAAGGAAGATTGCATGTTTGTCTTTATCATTTATATGTTTGGTTGTTTCCTTCAACTCTTGTACTTGCTACCCAGCCTTGCTAGCCAAAAACCTGTACTGAGAGGGAATTCTTCTCGTGCATCCACTCCTTTAAAACCAACACCTCTGCCATTTGTGTCCACCATACCTACCTAGTAGCATTATTGCTATTCCAAGTAAATTCTTGTTTTGTCTACCTCCCAAATTAAACTTGTTATGTGAAAATTAGTGATTAAAGCTCTCACAAACTTGATGGCACACTTTACTTTCTTGCATTTAATAAACTTGAACCATTGTGCTCACCTATGTTGCGTATATGCTTGCACTTTGTAAGTTGTGAATTAGCAGAACCATGCTGTCATGGGGAACGCTTTTAACCTTGCACTGGTACTTTGTACCAAGTTGATATCATGTTCTTTTGTCTATGGATGTCGTCGGTGTGAAATGAAAGGGGAGCTTGTAAGTCCATGGAGTTATGCATGTGTGTTAGAGAAATGTCTGGGCTGCTGGTCTAATCCATGCTGACATGGTGGAAACCTACAGCGTAACCATAACGAGTATCTATGAAGCATTCTTCTTATAAAAAAAAGAGTCCGATATTGAGAAAAAAAGAGAAAAAAAGAAAAAAGAGGTTATGAAAAGAGGAAAGAGAGAAAAAAGCACCATGTTCCCATGGTAAATAAGAAGATTGCTAAGATACTTGTTGTCTGCTTGCCTTGTCATTTTGATATGGGGATTCTTCCGTATCATCGGACAAGGGGTACCCCGTTGGCGGTTCTCTATGATACACATATGCTTATGATGACAAGAACTTACCGGTGACTAAACTTGAGTAGCATGAGGAGCGGCCCTCGTATTCAAGGGACATGAGATTCTCAACTTACAACTTGTCAATGCATATCCTCATTTTTGATCACTTTAACCTTAATCACCTAAAGATGCCTATGATAGGGGCAATGAGAGCTGAAAGCTAGTAAGTATCATAATTTTTGGGAGCTCTCTATGAGACTTGCAATCCCTGCTTCCCTCTTTGAAGGACCTTTCTTTTACTTTGTAGTTGAGTCATTAAACCTATTCCCTTCTATCTCAGCAAGTATTTTGAGTTGTTGTGTTTCATTCATTCATATGATGATTTATTCAATCATGTCTTATGTTCCTTGTTTTGCACATTGCTCTTATCTTGATGTTTACTACTTTGAAAGCTATCATTGAAAAACCAGCTATTTGTGAACTCCGGCAAATTATCAACTATTCTTCGACCAAGAGCTAAGTTTGCCATTACCAATTATGATTCACTTTATGTATCTTTATTGTGTTTCCTTTACTCATTACAAGTTGAGTTATATAATAGTGAGTTGTCTTCTATTATGATCTATGCTTTGGATGAATGTTATGCTTCTTGTCTGTATTCTTTTATCGACTCTTCACTCCATAAACCTGAGGCCATGTTTATTGAGCTCAGTTTTGCTTGGGGACAAGCGAAGTCTAAGCTTGGGGGAGTTGATACGTCCATTTTGCATCACTATTCTATGTCTTAATTCACTATTATTCATTGATATATTTCGTATTGAGAGGTGATACTTATGTTATTTCATCTCTTTTTGCATGGTTGAAGACTTTTGGAGCATGGACCGCTGCAGTCAGGATTCTGATGGAAAAGGTGTTGTTTGGAGGCAAAATTCGTGAAGATCAGAAAATCCGGGAAAATATACGGAAAATCCTATTTTTCCAGAAGACTCGGGATGCCAGAATATGGAGTGGAGGTGGGCCACAGGGGGCCCACACCACCCCATGGCACGGGCAGGCCTAGGCCGTGCCTGGGAGTGGTGTGGCCACCCTGGCCCACTCCAGCCTCTCCCCTCTTGCGTATATCATCCCCACGAAACCCTAAGACTCGGGAAGAGACCACAAAAAGATGTCACCGCCTCTGCGGGGCAGAAAACACCGAGAGAGAAAGATCTCTCCGGCAGACAGATTTTTGCCGGGGAAATTCCTTCCCGGAGAGGGGAGATCATCGCCATCAACACCACCATCAAGCTGGACTTCATCGGGATCATCATCATCAGCACCCTCATCACCATCTCCATATTGCTGTAACAATTGCGTTGAATCTTGCATAGTTCATAGGGGAAACTTTCCCGGTGTTGATTACTCTTTGTAGTTGATGCTATTGAGTGAACCATTGAATTATTGTCTATGTTCAGATTGTTATACATCATTATTCCATCTCTGATCATGATCCATATGATGTCTTGTGAGTAGTTCATTTTGTTCTTGAGGACATGGGAGAAGTCTTGTTGTTAGTAGTGGAGTTGCGTTGAGAAAGATTCAATAGATTGTTATTTAAGTTGTGGTGTAATTCTTCTAGTGGTGTCATGTGAACGTCGACTACATGAAACTTCACCTATATGGGCCTAGGGGAATGCATTGTGTATTTGGCTACTAATCGTAGGGGTTGCCGGAGTAACAGAAACCTGAATCCACGGTAGGAAACCATTGCACAAGGGACGTAAGGGTCTTAGAGTTTAAAGCTGTGGTTAGGTTTCTACCTTAATTACTTTCTTGTACTTACGGATGTTTGCAAGGGGTATAATCACAAGTATGTATTAGTCTTGGATGGGGCGGTACATTAGCACAGGTTCACCCACACAACACTTAGCAAGCTAAAGAAGATTAATCGACTATATGAAGCGAAAGCACTTGACAGTCTTCCCATGTGTCCTCGAGAACGTTTGGTCATCTATAGAAATACAACCGGCTTGTCCTTTGCTGCATAAAGGATTGGGTCACTTGCTGCATTTATTCGTACTTCCTTTTATTTACTCGTACTTTGTTTACTTGCTTTATCGAAAACCCCTAAAAATCCGTTTGCTAAGTATTTGCAGAGAATTCCTGATCCATACCACTAGCCAGCACCTTCTGCTCCTCGTTGGGTTCGACACTCTTACTTATTGAAAATACTGCGATACACCCCTATACTTGTGGGTCATCAGTGACACACTTAAGGTTCGCTGACACGTTTTGAGTGGATTTGGAACTCCGACTGAATTATTGGACAACAAAGGGGTTGTTTCAGAAAAGCGTCGAAACTGTTTCGGAATATGGAAATAACACAAGGGGTAATTGTTAATATTTGTTAATTGAATGAATTAACAAATATTAAATAAACAAAAATGTTTTATTAGTTCCATAAGTGTGGATTAATTTTTATGAATGTCATGCAATTAAAAAGGGGGGTTACCTACTTGATGGAGTGGGTTACCACCACGAAGAGGGAGAGGTAGCACCTCTAGGGGCCAGCGCACCCCTTAGGGGCTTCCACCTCCTCCGCTATAAAAGGTTGCAACTCATCCTATCTTGTTTTAGGCACTTGAGCCTCCTTCTTCTCCCTCCCTTGTTGATCCACCATTGCCATTGCTTAGCGAAGCTCTATAGCAAAATAGTTAGAAGTCTACACTTAGAGAAGTGGAGTAGGAGTTTCCAGCAGATCCCTTCTTCCGCTGCCCAGATGGACCGAGGGCTTGGAGGACGTCAATGAGCCGCACGTGTGACCGAGTACGGAGGTGCCGCCAGTTGTGGCCCCTCGAGTACCCGATCTTGAGATCGTCACGTGTACACCTTCATCTTCACCAACAACATTTGAGCAGGAACGTAATACCGCTTACAGTCTTCGAGGGTGATTTACTCATTGCTACCATCTCGTAGATGATCTTGGCTAGATAGTGGTTCGCGTATAGGACTTTTTTGTTTTCCATGCTACGAACCCATCATTTTTTGGTTTTTTATGTTGCGAACCCAACACGAGGCGCTAGATCTTGGCCAGGCGAGCAAAGGTCTAGTGGCCATCGGGCAGGTCCGGTGATGGATCCCCGAGGTCGGGTTGACCAGTGACGAGGAGGTGCCATAGTTGCCGCGTCGTCGACCTTCTGTTGTTGCGTGCTGACATGTGATAGTCTCCCTCGTATCTAGGGTTGGTCCCGGCTTGGAGGCAGCTGCCTCTCCGATGGTTCTCCTTAGACTAGCAGTGGTCCTGCATGTCCGGATGGACACGGTGGCGATGGCAGTGCTTCTTGGCAGCAGGGATCCACGGTGGTAGTTCCACTGGTGGACAGATGAGTAGGGTCTAGGGCTGAGGTGGGCGTTGATGGTGACACCCTTGATACAGTGTGGCGATGGGGCTTCACATGCCCCTTCGATCTCGGTCAAGCCAGGGACGGCCTAGTTTGCCTTGCTGCTGCATCCCGTCGGCTACCGCCTACCAGCGATGGAGGCAATTACCTCCTGCGTGCTGCTATCACGCCGACTCTCGCTGAAGATTCCTCTTTTCAGTCTTACCATCCTCACAACGTGCTTCACAGTGAGACGTTGGTGGTGACTCCAAGACCGTGGTGGCGTGTTATGGTGGGCGGTGAGCTTGGTGGAGCCATTCAAAGGGTCCAGGAGTGTTTTTAGGGGTCGGAAGAAATCCTTGTCGTCTAGACACCAATATGGTGACGCCTACGGGTGTCACCGTCCTTCCTGAAGGGCGTCAGGTGTACCTATTTCCCACCTCCTGTAGCATAGCGAGGGAAACCATAGGATCAATCTAGGCATCAGCATCGTCATCGCTTTCCTTCTTGGAGGTGTTGCTTGGTATGCAACACTTTGGAGTGCTGGGAGCGTGGTGGTCATTAGCCGGAGGGCACAACGGTTGCAAGTCATCTTCGTTTTTGTCGAGCCATCATTGTCGGCTTTGTTTTCTTTTTGGTCTTCTTCCTTTTCTCTTGCTTGGTTCTTTTGGGATTGATTTGTGTTGTGTGCCCTAGCAATGGTCTCACACTTGTATCCATTGGTTGCTATATTAATATAGCTGGGCGCAAGCCTGTTTCGAGGAGGATGATCAAAATGCTTTCTTACAACAAGCAGATCCAGTGGTTTATTCAGCTGATGATGGAGGGTTCATTTTTTCTAGTCAACAAACAGGGAATTCCTGCCGATTATTTGTTGACTCAGCAAAGCAACAACACGAAGAAGGGAAAAAATAGTTGTGTTGAAGAGAACAATGCCAGATAGTTTTTCTGATTTGGCTAAGGATTCTCAGGATGAGTTTGTGTTTGATAGAGGGGATTTACTTACCGAAGTCTATGACGCACAACTTACTGAAGAGAAATTTGAGTTTAGCCAGAGGTTAATAGAGATGAAAAGAAGTATGCAACAACCATATGAGCATGTAAATAAAATACATATAGAGAAAGGGTAGTGTTCGTGTTGAGATTGCCTCGACCGCAGGTTTGTTTTTTGGGTTTATCTAGGTCTCAATCGCTAAATCTCAATCACCTGAAAGTGTAACCGTAGTAAAAGGAAATATGCAACTCGTTCTAGTTTCACTTTTCTAGCAGAAAAGTGCAACTATATTTTTCTACCAGAAAAGTGCAACTGAAACTAGTTGCATTTTTTTTAACAGACGGTTTGCACTTTTCTTTGGTGACTGAGACTTAAGAAAATCTCAGTCGACTGAGAAATAGTAAAACCGTTCTTTTTTCCTTTTGAACTGGGCTAGGATAAGAAGTTGATTCGTGGGGCTCCAAAAACATAGAAACAAGAAAGGAAAATATAAGATTGGAGTCATACGTACTCTTCTCATATACTGCACGATTGTTTGATTGCATTTTCCTCCCACACGGAACACGACTTTTCCCCAGGCGTCACTGCCAGGGGAGGAAAAATAGATCTTGCCCTAGGGCACAAGCCTTCCGACGCCGCCCTCCGGCGGATCCCCCTGTCGATGACCTAGGTCATTGGTGGTGAGGCGGGGCGCCGGATCCACGTGTGTGGATAGTTTTAGTCCAAAGTAGCTTTGTTTTAAGGTTGTTCATCATCTTGCTTTCGGGATCGGTGATGGTGACACTGAATAAATTTTCTTCAGACCGTTTCCCGATGGATTTGGATTCCAATCTATACAAGCAAGGATGTTGTCACCGTGGCGGCATCCATGTGGTGGATGCGTGTCCTCGGGCTCCACCATTGTGGCGGTGTTTTCTCCAGTGCTGACGTGAAACCTAGGAGGTAGTCAAGGAGCGATGCAGATTGTGGTTTGCATCGACGGCATCTGGAAGATGGTGGATCATGAGCTGGATCCGTGGATCATGGATGACAAGTTTGGTTTACTCCTCTAACGTCTTAGTCATGCGGGGTTGCTAGATTTGGAGTTCGATGGCGTGTCTAGGGTGCTACCCCGGTCTGATTCATTCAAGGACAATGATTTTACCTTCGGTGAGCCACCTTGGAGGTCCGTAAAGCCGCATATCAGCGATGGAGCCGCATCAAACTCGGTGAGGAGGTGATCCGTCATTTCTTCCTTTGGTCGGTTCTGTGGTGGTGCCAGACGCAGGTGACGGACGTTTGACCTGAATCTTAGAGGTTTCTTCGGTCTAGATTGTAATTTTCTTTCTTGGTGGTGGTCATTTACGCAAAAGCAAAAGACTTGTGTTTGTTGTCTTTTTAGTTTTATCAGGTCGTTGTTTACGTGGCTTGTACTAAGACCTCTATGATATAAATGAGACAAGTGTTACCATGAATTTTTTTCCTCCCACACGAATATCCATTGGAAACCCGAAAGGTACTCCAAAAATTGACTAAATTTAATTTATTTAGACACACCTGCCCATTTAGCATATCCAGTTTGTAATCTATACGCACTTCCACACATACATATGCATCAATCAACCACCGATCGGTACTCTGAGTGAACTCAACACCTCGGCATCAGTCGAGGGCACGGATGGCAACAATAGTTGCGAGTCCGATCTGGGCGATCTAGCATCAGAGGATGGATCCTACGGTTCCGGATCTGAGAGGTGAGGGAGAAACAGCTTCCCCAGCCACTACATGTGTGCCGTCATCAACACTGGCGATGGAGGCACTCAAAGGGACAATGCCCAGGTGATGCTTCGCGTCGTAGTTGCTTGCTCAGGTGATGCTTCGCGTCGTTGTTGTTCCACGTTGTTGGAGTTTAGCACATGCTTACTGGTGGAGATGATCATGGCTTTAATTGCAACTTGATAATTAATATGCTAAGAATAGATATAACTAATACAGAGGCATCGATGGGCAATAGCTAATATTTGGTTTTTAACCGCTCACTTGTGTCCCGTAGGCCCCGAGTATTTGATACCTGTTTCTTGACTATCACACTATCCGCATGTAGGACCATGAATCCCCTTAGCTAGAGCTTGCTTTATTTCTTATTTCTTTGGGCCACAAACTATTTTGGGGCGTTATTACTATCATGTAATTATGTCATGCATTACTACTTTTTATTTATTATTGCGCGTGGAGCGCCTGTACTGTTTTCAAACATGAAATGTTTTCACGGTATCTACAAGTCCAGTCACACTTTTGGGTTCTCAGTCGTTTACAGACATTGACACAAAATCTAGGTCCATCTCGGAGCCGGCCAACTTTATTGCGAGTAGCTTAGTGGGGTATCCCCTGAAATATTTTATGAATCTTGTGATTGCTTTGTCGTGATGACTCGTTGGGTTTTATTTGGTTTTTCCGAGGTTGATCGTATGTACGTTGCTATTTGTGCACCCCCGCAGGATAAATCTTTCTGAAAGCCGTGTCCACGGTTATGGATGACTTGGAGCACGGTATCTTGATCATAGACAACCATAACTAAAGTAGTGCTATAAATTTAACTTTGACATGTCTAGTAATCAGTTTCACTATAACGGAATGAGTAAATAAAAGTGCAAACAACTGGTGGATTTAGGATGTCTCATGCCAATTGTATCTAACTAGTAAGTATTGCAACTACAATGGAATGGTCAATTAAAACTGCCCACTGCTTATGATATCAGGATGACTCATGCTATCTATATATGACTAGTAAGTGTTGCAACTATAATGGAATGAATAAAACTGCCAACTGTGTGAGTTCCTCGGTTTGACTTCCTCGTTTGGTCTCTAGGGGGAAATACCAGGATGTGTATGCCTCTCTGATAGCCGACAGTTATATTGAGTCTCTATAGGTTGTTTAGTGCATGCTTCGCTGCCGCTTCAGTGCACCATACCTATGTAGGCGACAGCCGCCGAATTTTAGACTCGCCATGTACTAGCCTCAGTACTGATCGGTCCCTTTATTCTTTGCCCTTTGTCGGCATCCCTTTTGTTGTCACAGGTATAAGTTCGATGTCGTTAGCAGGGTTACCCTTCCGGCTTGGCCTGGACAGGGTTATGGACGCCATTGGTTATTATTTAGGGCTCTTAGCTCAGTTTGCTTCTTATCCGTACTCAGATGTTGTATCACTTTTAAGGTGATTTGGATCTTTGTATTGTATAATATCTGTATTCTTGAGTCATTGAGTCGTTGTTGTGTAATGATATTACTTTGTTGACTATTGTGTAATGATATTACTTCGTTTTCCACCCACATGCAAGTGCCTGGTGGGCATCATTGAATCGTCTCTATGCGGGTTTGGTAAAAATCGTTGAAACTTGCATAGGATCGATTCGAGGGCGTCACAGGTGGTGAGGGGGTCGCCGGATCCACGCGTGTGGATAATTTTAGACCAAAGTAGCTTCGGTTTTAGGTTGTTTATCGTCTTGGTTTCGGGATCGGTGATGGCGGCGCTGAATAAATTTTCTTCAGATCCTTTCTCGATGGATTTGGAGACCAATTTATTCATGCAAGAACCTTGTGACGGTGGCGACATCCTTGTGGTGGATGTGTGTCCTCAGGCTCCACCGCTGCGCTCCACCTCCTCTCCCGAAACGCCACCGCAGCGACGCTGGCACGCAACCATCTCTGCGGCGGCGATCCCCATCTCCCCCACCATGCGCAGCTTGTTCAATTTCTACTCCGCGTACAGGGGCCAGCACAGCATCGGCACGCCAGCCATGACTCCCTCGAGCACCGAGTTCCACCCGCAATGCGTGACGAACACGCCAGTGGCGGTGTGGCGGAGCACATCGGCCTGCGGTACCCACTGGTTGACCATGAGACTTCGGCCGCTGGTGCGTTCTAGGAACCCATTGGGCAAGAGTTCTCCAGGCCGCACGACCCATAGGAACCGGTGGCCGGAGTTCTCCAGGCCGACAGCGATCTCCCTTAGTTGCTCCTCGGAGTGGTTGTGTCCCGCGCTCCCGAAGCAAAGGAACACGGCGCTGTGGTCTGGCTGCCCGTCTAGCCATGAGAGGCACTCGTGCTGTTGCTGTTTTGAAGTCTGGGCGGCGCCAACGAAGGGTCCAACGCAGTACACGGGCGGCATGACATGGCCCGGGAGACAGCGAGGGTCCCCGAGAGTGGCCACGGCGGGAGCGTCCAGAGAGTCGAACGTGTTGACTAGGATGCCATGGGCCTCTGAGATCCCGTGCAGCGACGCCACGGTCGCCTTGCATATGTCACTCTCCGGGTGGTCGAATATATCGTCGAATAGGTGGGATGCAGGCATAGGCGGGATGCCGAAGAAGTCGAGAGGCGTGTCATCTGGTCTTAGATCCTTGGAGTGGCTTGTCCGCTCCTGCGCGTGGAGGGACGGGAGCTGGACGAAGGCGGCGGCGTTGGAGGTGAAGAAAACGTAGCCGGGGATCCCGAGGCGCCTGGTGACGCGGAACGCCTCGACGGAGATGGAGTTGACGACCACGGCGTTGACGCCGCGCGAGCTGAGGAGGAAGTCGTGGAAGCGGTCGTTGTGGCAGGCGATGATGTGGAGGTAGTTGAGGATGAAGTGCGCGCCGGGCGTGAGGGGGCCCTCGACGACGAGCGGGATCCTGTGGAAGGTGACGGACGGCATGGAGGCGGCAGCGCGGGCGACGGTAGCAGCGAAGGCGTGGTCAAGGTTGGCGGCGGGGTCGATGAGCGCGACGGAGACAGCGTAGCCGTGGTCGATGAGGACGCCGGCGAGGCGCATCATCGGGACGAAGTGGCTGACGATTTAAGCTGGCAATCGGGTCGGGTTTGCTCGGGTCAAGCTAAACCAGACCCATGCCTGATTTCATTATCGGGTCTACTGTGTACCCACAACCCGACCCGAGGCGGCACTCACGTGGGAGAGGCGTGGGCGTCCGATGGATGGTGGGTTTGGTGTGGTGTGAGACCAATCATCGTTTGCTGATGCATCAGACGATCACGTCACTGATCCAGAAATCAACTCTTCTAATGATATAAAATCGTTTGCTTTCTTTTCTAGTATAAGATCATGCAGCACGAGACAAAGGAAGCGCGCATGCATGCATTCTTGGACCGCGCTTTCGCGGGGTACAGTCTGCCTATTTTATTTTACTCGAAAAAGAAAGAAAGAAAATAAACAACGCAAATCAAATCGTCCTCCATCCCAGCTTTCTTTGCACAACAGGGCACACCCATCGAGGGAAGGGAACAAATAATGAATTCCGTCCATCTCATAACCCGGACTTTTAGAACCTGGGGACGCCGCCCCCCATATCCTATCGTTGATAACTAGCTATGAGATCCGTGGACAAGAAAACATAAATGATTAGGAAAAGGAGAATGATTGAAGAATACGTCAGGGAATATGGTTAATACAGTCAGGATACACATTTAATAGGCCTGTGGTGTCGTCATGGAACAGCCCGGTCCTAGCTACCAAAACTGAACCTAAACCAGCATCGTCATCAGCTGGAAGGCTGGATATGACCTCAGCCACAACCGAGACAAGGGGATACTCACCTAAACCGCCCACACATAGAGGAACAAAGGCAACCCCCCTCCTGGCCACCTCCAGATCCGATTCTCCGCCCTGCAAACAGAATGTGCACGCTTAGTGCCAACCAAACCTCTCTTGCTATGATGTGTAAATTGACAGTACCATGTTAGAGCATACTTATGCAGCAGCAGCAGCTCGCTCCATGTAAATTTATTATGTCAACTCAGTGCAAACACATCAGAAAAAAATGCACAGTTTACAACTGTTCTGCATGCTTCAGCCAAGAATACGACTACTATTACCCGAATGTTTTAGTTGGCAGAGAAACAGACATGTTCATCAAATTACACCTCATGTACAGAATCCACACTTGACATCTACACCAATAAATGGCAAAAGTGATATTCTAGTATAGCATAGGTTCATGGAAAACAAACAAAAGATCCCACTAAACTTAAAGGAGGCACTCAAGCACTACAGATAAAAAGTGTAATAAAATGGCTAGCGGAGGACTCGACTAAACCCACCTAGTTGAAGAAGGCCGTCGCTGCTGGCCGGCCAGATCCAACGGCAATGGCTACCTCCTGGCCAGCTCTAGCTCCGGCTGGCAATGGCTAGGGGAGGAGGGGCGGCGCCGGCCGATTCTGGGGCGGCACCGTTGATCTGGTGGGGCGGCTCGGGGAGGGAGTGGAGCTGGGGGAGGAGGGAGGAGGGGCGGCACCGGCCGATTCGAATCGCGGGAGAGGGGTGGTGTCGGTGAGCGCAGAGGAGAAATGGCCGGTTAGGGTTTCGGTCGGGATGTTTTGTTCAGTCCGAAAATGAACACCAGCCGTCGATATTCATCTGACGTTCCTCGCGCTTTGACCGCAAAACGGGCCTGGTTTTGCTAGGACGCAGCCAAGTTTTCCTCTACCTTTTATTTTCTTATGGCGCCTGTAGCTCGAATAGGTTTTCCCGCTCCCCCTGTGCCTCAGAAAATTTCATGCGTGTACAGACGTACTCCCTCTTATCCATATTATTAATTGTCATGAAAATAGATATATCTAAACATGTTTTAGTGCTAGATACATTCATTTCAGCGACAAGTAATATGTATCAGAGAGTACTACTAATCAAAATAACCATGCTCGCATGTAGGAATAGCTATATATGCGCGCGCACACACACGTCTAAACTCCATCCGTTTTCCTTCACAACACGTCATGTACTCACTTGTACATGTATGGAGAAACTTCGGGTCAGGTCAATTCATGTACACACTGCAAGGTGGCATTCGCGTCCTGTGTCCGTGAAATTAAGCATCGGGCCGGGCTTTTCGTTTTTAAAGTGAGTAATCCCGCGCTCATATATCACCTCTTGTATACATAGCTCGTGAGAGTGTGCCGTACAAATGGGTGGACTCGATGGTAGGTTCGGCATGTAAAGCAGAACCTCTATGTTTATGTGTGTCGCATTGGATCCACTCCTAGGTTCTCGGCATTGTCAACGACTAAAAATGTGCTCACTGCCGATAAAAAAACATCACATCAACTCCCCAAGGTCAACATCTACACCCCCGGTCCGCCCACACCTAAAAGACCCCTCGGTTTTGCGAGTCGAGACGAGATCCAGTTCTAGACTCACTAGATGAAAGAGTCGAGCCGAGCTAGCTCGTTAATCCAACGCGACTCGGACTCTAGGTCTAGCTAGGCAACATGATCATGTATACTATTTTTACGGTGAAATTTCTTCTGACGTGTATGATCATGTATATGTTTTGGGTGCGCTGGACATGACCTCAATCCATGCTTAGTACTTTGATCCTGGTAAGGATATGCAAGGGTGGTATAATAAAGAGGGGAAAAATCAATGGGAAGCTCTGAAGTGTTACTTGTTTCACAAACAAGACTATCTTATCCAAAGATTTTGAACATATAGTGTGAAACCTCTACTTTAAGGCCACCGACCTAATTATTGTAAGAACTTTTTTTTTTTTTTTTGGCTTGTCCATGGTCTATGACCAATCATAACACACAAAAAAGATGAAAGTCACATGGAATAACCGATTTCGAAGGAAGGCTTGTGGGACCCACATAATAGGGTTTTGCCTAAAACCACACCGGTATGGGTCGAAAAAACTCCCCACTTGCGTAGGGTCCTAATAGGGGTATAGAAGGGTGGTGTAAAGACGAATCCAATACATAAATCTGTAGTAACACTTGCTTCATAAACAAGACTATCTGACACGAAGATTCCAGACTTGTTTTGTGAAACCCTACTTTGAAACCACTAACCCAACTTTTGTAAGAACTTGATCTCTTTTTAGGGCTTCATGTTCCTATAATCTATCCTAACATAAATAATCAGTAAATAGAAAAGTCACATACGATCATATGACATACCCTAACACAAACAAGAGACCATATGCATCTCATGTACTACAAACTTGATCGTGGCGTGGAAGCAAGGCGTCCAAGAGCTAGCTAGCTAGCCAGGTTCGTTCCACACAATAAAAAGACGTGTATTACGATATACCGTGTACGTATATGGCATGACCATCATCTAGAGAGGACATGCAAGGCAAACGTGTGCATCACTACTCGAAAACAAGTATTTTCCGAGTATTGAAAATATTTGATAATAGCAACAAAAAAAAAACTCGGCAAAGTCTTTGCCGAGTTTTATACTCGGCTTATGCCACGTCGGCAAGTGCAATTTTTACCTTTATCAAGTAACATGCAACAATATGTAGCAAAATAAAGGATTTTGACCGCCGGGGACGAATACAACAGTGGCCCACGACACCCTAGACGACTGGCCATAGGCCACCAATGCCACGATAGACAACCGGACGCTGACCCAACATGCCGCCAGCCATTTAACAAGTAGACAAACTCGCGGCTCAGACACACAAACTCGTGCTTTGCCACGCCTTGACGTAAACCCTATAGAACCGCTGGCGAACCGCTGTCCGATCTCATCGCCTATTGCCACCATCAATGGGGCCAGTCAAACACATATCTCGTGGCCCACCGGGCACCTCCCGTATTCAACAATGCACACAACACATGGAAAGGACCCGACATGTATGGGCTTCATGCATCACTCCAACCATGCTGGTGGCGGCTGCCCTAGACAAGGGGCGTGCACCAATTCCTCCATGTGCCGGTGAGAGCACGTTTGCCAATTAACCTACCATCATGTTTCCCATCAGCATAGCCCCACACGAGCTGACCATAACCAACATCAGCATGGAGGACCCCGCCACCTTTAGAGATTGGCCTTTTCCTCCCAAGCTCTCTTATCCTCTACTCCTAGAGAGAGTTTCGGGTTCTTCCGGTCCACCGACTATCACCCTAAATTTTCTGGGTTGAGGATTCTCAATTTACCTCTCGACTCCACATCACCTCTCGACGACGACGCGGACATCACGCCAATGCATGGATCTCGATGTTGTAGGTCCTCCGGCGTCGCTAGGCCAACAACAGTTGTCCCCTCAAGGTGTCCGCGCCTAACTGTAATCGTGTTATCCCCAGACTTGTTGTGCGTGGACTGAATTTTTTGGACGAACCTTTCCGGAAACAGTCTATTGGAAGGCAAAAATATCAAACATGAAAGTGCAACGCTGTGCATATACTACGTGCATGCCTGGCATTTTTCCATCACGTGCTGTGTGGTAGAACCGCATCCATCCACTTGATTGGTAAGCTTTTTTTTAGGAGACTTGATTGATAGTCTGTCACGCAAGCGCGATGTCAAGCGGGAAAATTCAACTTTGTAGCCGAAATTTTGGGTTCCAGCCTAGCGGGAAAATTAGGCCCAAAATCACTTGTGAAAAATTGGCATAGTCCAAACCGGTGAACCCCACCATAGCCACAGCTCTACCCTGAGTCAATCCTGGCATCATGTTGTACTTTGAGTGTGTAGACATCATGTTGTACTTTGAGTGTGTAGAAAGGGAAGTAGTTGCAATAGATCATAAACTTCTTATTATTGTCTTCTAGCTTTTATGTTAGCTTTAGATCTGTTTTTTTCTAGCACAATGGGTGAGCTTAACCTAATTCACGCAAGTCTGAAGCTTCATGTATGTTAGATGAAATAGTTTTGTTCACATCTCTTCAGTATATAAACTTTTAATATCAAGCTTGTAGTAGTCTGTTATGTGAAAATTATGTTCCTTTCTAACTGGGTGATTCTTTTATTCATATTAGTTTGTTATATTTTCTTTTCCATCTTTGGTATATATGCACTAAATATTTCGCAATAGCTTATTCTGCAAGTTGGCACTATTTGCTTGTACAGACCCTGAACTTACAATACCATGTTACATTTGCATGCACCAGCTGCTCGCCGGCAGTACGCGGTAGTTGCTTGCCAGCAGGAAGCAACAATAGCCCATCGACTCCTAGGTTCTTGCCTCCCCCTCTGTCATGTCTGTCTATCAACTAGAAGCAAGGCACACTCATGTCTGGTGCTCTCCTTGCTCTCTATCTTTCTCATGTTCGCTGGGTTATGTATGAAGAGTGACAAGAAAAGCAATCTTGCTAGAAATAATTAATTAATCACCGGAATCTCGTAGGCTTATGTTTGCTGCATTCGTTGATAGGGCTGTTGTTGCTTATCACTGTTATGTATAATTGTTGCCTTGCAATTCTGGTGGCATGCATGTTTCCTGTTTATGCCAATTGCCAATATGTGTGTTATCTCGTCTTTATGTTTCGTGTGGTTCGATTCACTGGCCACCTTTCATGTCTGGCGTAGTTGTAGCCACGGGGAGAATAGATGGCATCTACTCCCCTGCCACTTGTACTCTCTCCCGGGCTTAGGTTTGCTTCATGCATATGTAGGTTTGATGTTGCTTGCCATTGCTATCTATATTGCCCTCTTGCAATTTCGTGTTTATTTGCCAATTTTCCAAGATGCGTAGCAGCTTGTCTTTTTGTTTCTAGAAAATTCGATTCATTTGTTGCCACTTGTGTCTTTGTGCAGTTGCAACCATGCGCAGACGTGGCACATGCCATCTGGTGAATTCCCCAACACTTCATGGCATCGACAAGTTGGAGGAGATCCAACGTCCCAAGATGGTGCAGGACGTGGACGACAGCAGCCCTTACTAGTGAGCTTGTTCGGCTGACTTAGCGGCTGATGGAAGAAAGCAAAGCCTGAGAGAGCGAGGCTTGTATATGCACTAATAAAATACAGGGTGTTGCCTGCCTATTGTGTGCCAAAACTGAGAGAATTAACTTTTCACAATTTTCTGCTGCGCTGGATTTGTCTGTAGAATAGACAACCGTACCTTGTTGACTGTGTGAAACATACTCAGAAGTACATTCTATTTCTGTCTCAAGTAGACATCCGATTTGTTGTGTATGAAGCTTCGGCTCCATTTTATAGTATTTCTCTTCACTTAGCCGCAGTAGTTAATCAGATTGATCTAGCAAATTAGAGAAAGAAAATATTGTGTGAGCTGATTGAGCTCAGGCACGTTGACATGGAATCGACCCAGCTCGTTCTACCTCCATTTCTAGATATAAGATGTACTATACTATTTGTGTTTGAAGAGAATTCCAGAATATATGATTATGGTGTATAGTGTTGCACAAATCATCTAGACAATATTTTCAGGGAATTTGTTTATGTTTTTTTATGTTATGCAAACTTCTTTATTTTCTCGGGTCAATTAAATAGGGCTTAATTAATCTTGCCTAAAACTGGTGTAATTTTTTTACTTCGCGTGTTTTTAAACTTTCGTACTATCAAAAATTACGGGAATCGATCAATTTTCGTACTATCAATTTTTTTTTACTTACATCTAAGAAGTACCGACGGAGTTAGTATGCTGCATCGGCTTCCGCTAACCTAGGAACGGATCAATCGATTCTCTCGGAAGACGGTATGTGCAGTTATTACGGGAAAACAAATCGATGTACTGATTTGGTGGATGTGATTCCCCGAGAAAGAAGAGTTATTACGGGAAAGTAATTAGTGAAGGAGAATCCCCAACTACTCTCCACGTCACCGATCCGGGGCATCTCTCCGTTTCATGTGCATTCCTTGTAATCAAGGGCGACGGATGGCAAGAGAATTAGCGGGAGAAACAAAAAATTGGCGCGGGTAGAGTTTCAAACTTTAGAACACCTTTTCCTTTCCCTGTGTGTATAAATACCAAGAAGGGTGTAGCCACCGCGTGCGGTACGCGTGCGACTTAGGCGTGGCGGCACCGGCGAGCGACCATAGTCTCTTCTTCTAACACAGATAGGTATCCCGTTGGCCTTGTTTCTTCCTTGGTCGCACTCAGTCAGACCACACGCCGGATGATTGGATCATTTTTTGTTACGCATCATGTTGTTTGATCACCACGTTAATTTCTTTCTCCGTTCCCGTTCAGCTGTTGGTTTCCCGTGCTTTGATGCAAAAAAGTTGGAGGCATGGACAAGGCGTGGCGCGGACGGCCAGTGAGTCGTCCATGTCGTTGATTCGACCGCCGGCCGACGGAGCATTTCTTCCCATGGCGATCCAACAGGTAATTGGCGAGGTGCGTCTGCTAAGAAGCATTTGCTCCTGATCATCATGCTAAGTGCGTCTGCTAATAAGCTGTCGAGGCTTAAGGAGCAAGCAGAAGAATACGCGGCCTTGATCATGGAGGAACTTGACCCGGAAGGCCTTGGCTACATGCATTGAGGTAATAAACTATAGATTCCTTCTGGCTTCCTATCCGGCCATCACTATCCTCTGGTTTCCTTGAAATGTTTGGCTGTCAAGATAGCAACGCCATCGCTACTGAAAAACAAAGCTATGTCTATTTTTCATCTGGAAAAGAGCTCCGTTTATATTTTCTGCTCTGCGTGAAGCGGCCAGCACAGCATGGGCACGCCTGCCGTCACGCCCTCCTGCAGTGCGTCACGAACGCGGCGGTGGCCCTGTGTCGGAGCACCTCCGCCTGCGGCGCCCACTGCTTGACGACGAGGCCGCAGCCGCCTGTGAGGTCGAGAAACCTGTCCGGCAGGAGCGCGTCAATGTCTAGGACATCACCGCGGGTCCCGCGCACGACCCAAAGGAACATGTGGCCGGAGTTCTCGAGGCCGCCGGCGATCTCCCTGAGCTGCTCCTCCGAGTGGTTTGTTGTGCCGGTGCTACCGAAGGAGAGGAAGACGACGCTGTGGTCCGGTTGCGCGACCAGCCAGGCAAGGCAGTCGTGCCGCTCTTTCGCCTCGTCTGTTAGCTTTGCGACAAGTAAATAACGAAGAACGAAAATAAAATCGTAGCAAGGAGGACACAGATTTAACGTGGAAAACCCTCTCCAACAAAGAGAGGGGAAAAACCACGGACGCCAGCCAGCGAAACTTCACTATAACGGAGAGTGTTTACACAACGCTGGGGATTTCACAGATGCAACTTATCACAGCCGGCGGCTTACAAGAGGTATATATAACGGTGGTAACCTAGGTCATCAACGATCCGTACCGTTAGAAGTTGGCCTTTACTTTATAGAATTTGGATCAACATATAACAAACTCCACCTTGAGACAAATTTCTTCTTGTAGCATCAACAGTAATCATCTCCCTGAACAAACAAAGAAAAAACTTTCGGCGCCAATAGCCACTTCGGCTAAACAGTTATACCAACTAAGCTTGAGCATAGCTCAAACTTAGCAACAGGAACAGGCTTTGTCATCATATCAGCAGGATTATCATGAGTGCTTATCTTGCATACCTTCAGTGTACCTTGTGCAACAACATCACAAACATAATGGTACTTGATATCATTGTGCTTTATTCTCTCATGGAATATCTGATCCTTAGTAAGGTAAATAGCACTTTGACTGTCACGGAACAGGTTAATGCAAGAATCATCCTGACAAAGCTCAGCATACAAACCTTTTAACCAAACAGACTCTTTGCAAACTTTAGCAACAGCCATATATTCTGCTTCGGTTGTAGATAGAGCAACAACCGGTTGTAGCGTTGCCTTCCAACTCACGGCACATCCACCTACCGTGAACACATAATCTGTGAGGGACCTCCTCTTATCCTTCTAGCTTCCTTGAAATGTTTGGCTATCAAGATAGCAACACCATCGCTACTGGAAAAACAAAGCTATGTCTAATTTTCATCTAGAAAAGAGCTCCATTTATATTTTCTGCTATGCGTGAAGCGGCCAGCACAGCATGGGCACGCCTGCCGTCATGCCCTCCTTCACGAACACGCCGGTGGCCCTGTGTCGGAGCACCTCCGCCTACGGCGCCCACTGCTTGACGACGAGGCCGCAGCCGCCTGTGAGGTTGAGAAACCTGTCCGGCAGGAGCGCGTCAAGGTCTGGGACATCACCGCGGGTCCCTCGCACGACTCAAAGGAACATGTGGCCGGAGTTCTCGAGGCCGCCGACGATCTCCCTGAGCTGCTCCTCCGAGTGGTTTGCTGTGCCGGTGCTACCAAAGCAGAGGAAGACGACGCTGCGGTCCGGTTGCGCGTCCAGCCAGGCGAGGCAGTCGTGCCGCTCTTTCGCCTCGCCGATTTTTTGCTAATTAGTTGATAGATCAGCCTAACTAGGACTTTAGGGTGTTCTTGTATATCAAAGTGGAATCAAACGCATTCCTGATACAAATGTTTCCATGTGCTCGAATCAGTTCTCCTAGTTGAGGAAGACGGCTCAGTCATGGCTTAATGAAATTCTGGAGAACACCATCCATAACTGGTATGATATGCAAAGTTCTTTCTTTTGGAATTTCGAGGGAACATATGGAGGCCCTGCACGGTTGGAGACCTGCAGCATTGCACCTAGAAACCATGAGAAACCTGTGGGGATTATCTCGGACGATGGATCGATACAAAAAACTCCTGTGAAGGAGTAAACGATCAAACCACAATCGAAGCATTTATTGTAGGCCTCCCAATTAGTTTGCTGCGTCATCGCTTGAAGTGCGACAAAGTTATCGACTTGGGAAAGATGATAGAGACGGCAAGCAAATATGCAGATGCCGACGATGGTTCATAGGGACTGATGAACGCACTAGCTGTGCCATGGTCGGCAAAGTAGCCACAGCAGACCCAGAAGCGCAAAATAACCTCGGAGGAAAAACCCAACCCGGAAATAGCCATTGTCAACGCAACTTTTGGGTCTGGAGGACGAGGAGGGCATGGAGACAGCCGCGGGCGTGGTCGTGGAACTTCTAGAGTCCAAGGTAGAGGAGACCAGCAACCTGGCAAAACCTACTCTTGGACTGACATTGCCAACAACTCTTGCGTGCATCACTTAGATGCCAACGGGTGCTCTTCCCACACAAATGTTGAGTGTCGTTTTAATGACGACATAAAGAAATACGAAACCGCTGGCTATAGAGCCAAGCTACAAAATGGAAAGAAGAACACTGAAAAAGAAAAGGGGACCAAGGAAGATTCTGACATGGAGGAGGCATCAGAGCCGGCAAATTCCAAGTCGGATGGGAAGAAGACCTTCCCAACCAAAAAGACACTTACGTCTGCTTCCTCGGATCTCAGCCAGCTAAGGTCAAAAAGGCAGTGATGCACGAGCTCAACGCCACAGTTCCGGCTGTTCCTTAGTATCTGTACTGATCTGAAGTGATAATTACCTTTGACCGAAGTGATCATCCTCTTAAGCCACACAGGAGCGGAAAATACGCTCTGGTCTCCAATCCACTGATCAACGGCTATGGGTTTTCAAAGACACTCATGGACGGTGGCAGCAGCATTTTCAACATCATCTACATCGAAACGCTCCGCCGCATGAAGATATCGGAAACACAGCCGAGTCACAGCACTAGACGACAGGCAAACTCGCTGGGAGAAATTACTTTGGATGTTACCTTTGAAACTCCAAAGAACAATCAGACGGAGGCACTATCTTTTGAAGTGGTCCCGTTCAAGAGCGCATACAACGCTATCTTTGGCGACTAGCTTACTGGGCTTTATGGCTCGCCCCTGCTATATTTATAATATGATGAAAATTCCAGGTTCCAATGGCGTCATCATAATCTGGGGAAACCCGATGAATGCACGAGAATGCGAAGATGAAATTCCGCTTTTGTTGAAGCCGTATTGCACGCCGAGGAGTACCTTTCGATGAGACTGAAGAGACATATGAGATTAGTGTTTAATGATACAATTTGAAATCTGATCATAGCCTTGGAAACCATAAGGTGACTATCCGAGCATAAAAGAAAGGAGGAGCACATGCTTATATATAAAATGGCTACCTTAATTCAGAGTGTAGATATGTATAGTAACGGTCTATATGTAGATGTGGTTTAGGTGCTGCAGTATCTATCGTTACCAGATAGCCGTGTTCGAGGTAAAACTTCACCCAATTTCAGAGGTTTGACGGCAAGCAAGGATGAAAAGTAAAAAAATGAATCTTTAAGCAATCTGCCAAAAGAAGAAGCTGCTCGTCTATCGCCACGGCACCGACACTGCCTACTTGTTGCTCTACGTTGACGACATCATCTTAACGGCATGCACTGCTGGCTTCCTTCGACAGCTCACCGACCGCCTTCGCGCTGAGTTCGCACTCAAGGACCTTGGCCCGCTCCACTACTTCCTCGGCATCGAGGTAGTCCGACGCGCGGATGGGTTCTTTCTTCATCAGCGGAAGTATGCTCATGAGCTCCTCGAGCGTGCTGGGATGCTTAACTGCAACCCTGCGCCTACTCCAGTCGACACGAAGGCCAAGCTTTCGGCTAGCGATGGGTCCTTGGCTCCCGACGCGTTGTTCTATCACTCCATCGTCGGTGCCCTGAAGTACTTGACGCTGACACGTCCGGAGTTGCAGTATGCCGTGCAGCAGGTGTGCTTGCATATGCATGCTCCTCGAGATGCCCACTGGACAGCGGTGAAGCGGGTCCTTCGCTACATATGCGGTAGCATGGACCTCGGCGTCTCGCTGCACGCCTCGCCATCGACGGACATCGTCGCCTACTCAGACGCGGACTGGGCTGGTTGCCCCGACACGCGGCGGTCTACCTCGGGCTACTGTGTCTACCTCGGCTCGTCGCTCGTCTCTTGGTCTTCCAAGCGACAACCCACCATTTCTCGCTCTAGTGCCGAGGCCGAGTATCGGGCCGTGGCTAACGCCTTGGACGAGTGTACGTGGCTTCGTCAACTTCTCTCCGAGCTCTCTTGTCCTGTCGACAAGGTCACGGTGGTGTTCTGTGACAATGTTTCGGCTGTCTACCTCTCCGCCAACCCCGTTCATCATCGTCGCACCAAGCACATCGAGCTGGACATTCACTTTGTTCGTGAGCAGGTTCTCTCGGTCACGTTCGAGTTCTTCACGTACCGACTTCTCAGCAATTTGTGGACATCATGACCAAGGGTTTGCCGACGTCGACCTTCGACGAGTTTTGTTCCAGTCTATGTATCGGTATCGACCCTTCGACTGCGGGGGGTGTTGAGACACGTATTGTACTATGTATAGGTCTCCTTGTACTCTAAGGATTGTACCTGTAATTGTCTATATATATGAGACAGCCGACCCTATGAGGAGCTGTGCATTCTCTACAATTCCATCTACACTCTCCGTCACCGAAGTCTCGAATTAGATGTCAGAGTTTTGTCTAAATTAGCATGTATATCTATACACTAAAACATGTCTAGATATAACTATGTGAATTACCGAACCGGTATGTACATACGCTGCCAAGTATGTATGCCCAAGCTCTTCTGTCCATCTACTCCTATAGATAATTTCTGATTTTTCCTTGACACTGACTAGCACCCTGTTTTGGGGGGTTGGGGATTCTCAATTTTCCATATCGGTCCGCTCTCGACTCCAAACCGCCTCTCGATGGGCGATGTGGACATCATGTCGATGCATGGCTCTCGACTCCATAGGTCATTTGGCGTCGCTAGGCCAGCAACAGTTTCTCCCCTCGTGCTACGTACCCGGTCTGATTCATTCAACGATAATGGTTTCACCTTGGGTGAGCCACCTTGAAGGTCCGCAAAGGTGCATATCAGCGATGGAGCCGCATCGAGCTCGGGTGAGGAGGTGATCTGTCATTTTTTTCCTTTGGTGGGTGTTGTAGTGGTGCCAGAGGCAGGTGACAGGCATTGACCTCGAGCTCAGAGGTTTCTTCGGTCTAGATTGTAATTTTCTTTTTTGGTGGTTGTCCTTTACGCAAAGTTTTGGGTTTTGCTGTCTTTTCAGTTTTGGCAGTCGGTGTTTATGTAGCTTGTTATTATATAAATAAGACACGTGTTACCATGATTTTTTTCCTCCCACACGAATATCCATTGGAAACCGAAAGATACTTAAAAAACCGACTGAATTTAATTTATTCAGACGCTGCGATTTAGCATATTCAGTTTGTAATATATACACACTTTTATGCATACAGATGCATCAATCAAGCAGCATATGGTGCCAAGCTCTCACGGTCACGGATCACTTCCCTTCCCCACTGCGAGCAGGCCGAGGCTGCCGCCGGCTCTCGACGTCCGACAAGAACCGGAGGAACGCCGCGCGTGACGATCGGCCATCGTCCCAGGCCACGGCCGCGGCCTTCTTGTGCGCCGCCACCCGCGACCTGAGCTCTCTGCCCTCCTCAGACTCCATGGCTAGCCTCACCTTGCGCTCCACCTCGGCTGCCTCTACCAGCCCTTGCTGCGACGCAACCATCTCCGCGGCGGCGATCCCCATCTCCCCCACCATGCGCAGCTTGTTCAGTTTCTGCTCCGCGTACAGCGGCCAGCATAGCATCGGCACGCCAGCCGTGACTCCCTCGAGCACCGAGTTCCACCCGCAGTGCGTCACGAACACGCCAGTGGCCGTGTGGCGGAGCACATCGGCCTGCGGTACCCACTGGTTGACCACGAGACCTCGGCCGCTGGTGCGCTCCAAGAACCCGTTGGGCAGGCCGGCGTTGATGGTGCCCGGGTCGTCGCTGAACGGTGCCCGCACGACCCATAGGAACCGGTGGCCGGAGTTCTCCAGGCCGACAGCGATCTCCTTGACTTGTTCCTCCGAGTGGTTGTGTCCCGCGCTCCCGAAGCAGAGGAACACGACGCTGTGGTCTGGCTGCCCGTCTAGCCACGAGAGGCACTCGTGCTGCTGCTGTTGTTTTGAAGTCTGGGCGGCGCCAACGAAGGGTCCAACGCAATACACGGGCGGCATGACACGGCCGGGGAGACACCGAGGGTCCCCGAGAGCGGCCACGGCAGGAGCGTCTAGAGACTCGAAGGTGTTGACTAGGATGCCATCGGCCTCCGAGATCCCGTGCAGCGACGCCACGGTCGCCTTGCATATGTCACTCTCCGGGTGGTCGAATATATCGCCGAACAGGTGGGATGCAGGCATAGGCGGGATGCCGAAGAAGTCGAGAGGCGCGTCGTCTCGTAGATCCTTGAACTTGAGGCTTGTTCGCGCCTGCGCGTGGACGGACGGGAGCTGGACGAAGGCGGCGAGGGCGGCGGCGTTGGAGGTGAAGAGAACGTAGCCGGGGATCCCGAGCCGCTTGGTCACAGCGAACGCCTCGACGGAGATGGAGTCGACGACCACGGCGTCGACGCCGCGCGTGGAGGAGGAGCGCAGCAGGAAGTCGTGGAAGCGCTCGTTGTGGCGGGCGATGATGTCGAGGTAGTTGAGGATGAACTGCGCGCCGGGCGTGAGCGGGCTCTCGACGAGCGGGATCATGTGGAAGGTGACGGACGGCATGGAGGCGGCAGCGCGGGCGACGGCAGCAGCGAAGGCGTCGTCTAGGTTGACGGCGGGGTCGATGAGCGCGACAGAGACTGCGTAGCCGTGCTGGATGAGGACGCCGGCGAGACGCATCATCGGGACGAAGTGGCTCACGATGAAGCCGGGGTACAGAACCACGGCCTTCTCCATGGAGCGGAAGTGGATACCGCGGCTGCTGCTATGATTCAGTGGTGATGCTTCAGTCGACTAGTCTTCTTCTTGTACTACTCCGGCGATGAGGCGGCGGCACTGACGTGGGAGGCGTGGACGGACTACGGATGGTGTGTTTGGTGTCGTGTGACCAACATATATATATTGGCAATTATCGTCTGCTGATGCATCAGACGATCACGTCACTGATTCAGAAATCAACTCAACTAATGATATAAAATCGTTTGCTTTCTTTTCTACAAGATCATGCAGGAGACAAAGAAGCGCGCATGCATGCATCTTGGACCGATTTCGCGGGGTCTGCCTATTTTATTCGAAAGAAAGAAAATAAACAAGCAAATCGATGAGTCCGCTAGAAAATAAACAATAATAAAAAATGCACGAAATCGCGACTGATGGAAAAAGGCAGACCCAGGGAACAAAGAAAGTCGAAGTCACTTTCAAAAAAAAAAAGGTCAAAGTCGGAGTCGCATGAATCGATCCACTAAGCACGTTTGGCCGCGGAGGACCATATTTTTCGTTTTTCTTACTTGCTTGGTGGGTGTTGTATGAGAGAAGATTTGTCTTGGGTCAAGTTTGACACTTTGGTTGGTAGTCTATATCTAGTTTTTTGTAATTTTGGCAAGTTATTTGGTTGGCAACAAAACTGATTTTATGTCGTTTGATGCAAAAACCTATATGTTTGGATGCACATAAACTAGCAGCAAAATAAACTAGTAGTACCAAGTTAGAGAACCCTAGCTACTAACAAATATGACTTCATGATGTTAAATGAGGCAAGTTTGACGGATTCAGAACTAACCACGTTCTAGAACTTACTATGTGTACAATCAAAGCTACGATATCCACTGAACTATAAAAATCTTGCTTCTGTCACGCGTCCGACCGAGTTTTTTTCATGTTTTTAGCGATTTCGTCGTAGTAGAGGGTCGTGAAACCGAGAAAAAAAAGTTTTTCATCAGCCACGGTCGAACTGAGAAATTTGTCGCGGAAGACACACCTTCTAGGACAACCGACGGGCCAAGTCGTTACGGATGGACACTTTTTTATAGTGTGTGGTATGTAAACAAACCAAATCCCTAGTAACCTCTAGTCAACTAGCTCATTGGACAACTGATGGTCAAGGTTTCTTGATTTATATCAATTGATAATAATGTCATGTCATTGAATGAATGATGTTATGGACACACACTCAACTTAAAGTATTGCAACGAGATCCAATCACAAAGTTCAACATTGTGATAACTAGAGAAACGTAGTAACCCAGTCCTTTGACCGTAAGATCATATCCAATCAAGTAAACTGATTAGAGCAGATTTAGGTTTAGAATCAAGTAAACTGAACATGTTTTTCACTTTGTGTAGTTTGGATGGTGAATTGTGGTATGTTAGAGTTCAATTGAGGACCATGAACACATAGAGAGGAAGACAGGCAGGTCTCAGATCACATATTTGCAATTGCTAGCTGTAAAATAAAGATGCAAATGGAGTGGCTGGATATGAGTTACTAGATGGAATGGGCAAGGTGTTTCAAATGGTGGGAAAATGCGAGCATAACTAGGTGTCAGTCCTTGTTATGAAAGAAAACAAGAAACCATCTCCTAGATTGATCACTACTTGTGATGATCAAAATAATTTCTTATAGCAAGAAGATCCAGTGGTTAGTGGTTTATTCAGCTGATGATGGAGGGGTCATTTTTCTTGGTCAACCAATTGCACTAGATGATGAATTGATGTGCCCTGGCAGTCAACGCTGAATTCCTGTCGATTATTTGTTGACTTAGCAAAGCAATAATATGAAGAAGGGCAAAAAATATTTGTGTTGAAGAGAACAATGGAAGATAGTTTTTCTTATTTGGCCGAGGATTCTCAGGATGAGTTTGTGTTTGAAAGAGGGGATTTACTTACTACCAGGCCGACATAGGAAGTAAGCTGAGGTAAGATTCGGTTTCATCTAGGAAACTCGAGAATGGCTAAGAATTGCCAGCCGAGATGCCGTGATTCATTGAGAATCAGGTTCAGCCGACATAAAAGTATATCGGCTGAGCAAATGTGTTCCATGTCAGTTAAAGGAACCTGCTGTGACCTTTCAGCTAGCACTACAAGACCGCGACAGCTTCAGAGACTAATGTCGGAGGGATGGCCCCTGGTAGGATCAAGTTATTGTATAAAGTAAGGTTGGCCGACATACGGAAGCCGACATAAGCCAATGTATCCCGACCGACATATAAAACTTATGTCGGAATAAGATGTTTGCTCCCATACTACAGGAACAGGTCAGGCCGTGTTGTCTCGGCTGGTACCAAGGAACCGGCATGGGGCTGGCGTATGGCCCAAGGTTATAGGCCGGCCTCAAGGTTAATGCTTCTGTCTATCTTAGAAATCCCAGGATTGTCAGACGGGCGTGCCCCTGTATTATGGAGACGTGGCCATGGGTTACGGTGTACAATCACATCGAGGATATTCAGGACGAGACAGTTGTCAGGCATGGCAATGGTAATCAAGGATGGGCACGTCAAGTCCCATCGAGGGTATCTAGGGGCAGCCCCACGACAAGAGGAGCATCTGGGCCTAGGGCAACGACTTTGTGCAACATCTAAAGAGTATATTTAGGTGCCACATGAGCCCTAGCTTGTAACCTAGGCACCCCTTTATAAGGTGCCCCAGGACCTCCTAGAGGAGGGTTGGTCCATTCGTTCTCCATTTCTCCCCCTTAGCAGGAAGAGAGAGCAGTTAGCAGAGAGCTTCTTCTTCCTTGGAGCATACAGCTCGTAACACTTGAGATATAGAGAGATAGATGTAGGAGTAGGGGTTTTATCTCACTTGGAGAGCCCTGAACCTAGGTACATCGTGTGTTCTGTGTACGGTCTCAACCGCACCATCTCTCTTTGGATCCTCCGACGTCCATTCGTCCTCAAGTGAAGCCATCCCATGGCATCTGTCGTGACACCACCATGACAATTTTATTTCTTGTCTGCATGATAAGTTAGGTATTTACTCTGTTCGCTTAGCTTATAATCTAGCCAGAGTAGATGCTTTCTTTACAGAGCGAGCTGCGGTGGGACAAGGTTTATCCTCTGATCGTTCCACAGAAACAAAGAACTGTAAGTCATTGGAAAAATGAAAATTGTTCTCTGGAGAATAGCACATGACTGTCTGCCTACAGGTTTTCAACTGCAACACCGTCACATTCCTGCTGATGCCAGGTGTGTTTTCTATGGGCAACTTGAAAGAGTGGAGCACTTGTTTGTTCTGTGCCTGTTTGCTTCCATGATTCGGAGTTCACTGAAAGAATCCTTTCCTATGAAGCTACGTCGTAGTGATGTTGTCAACACTAAGCAATGGATCTTTGATCTGCTTGTGAGGGAAGGGCCACTAGCTGCTACTGTTCTGGATGTGACTTATGGGAGGCTCGCAACGATGCAAGGAACAATGAGGCGAATCCGCACCCAGGTCGGATTACAGCTAAAATCAAGGCATATGTGATATGATTGTCCAACATTGTTTCAAAACTAACGCTGCGCCTAGGCGTGAGTCCGTCCTGTCAGGTCCTCGATGGTCTCCGCCACCTGCAGGTATGGAGAAACGTATGGGTTGGGGTGCGGTGCTGCGTGATCCCACTAGTGTGTTTATCCTTTCATAAAGGATTACCAGAATTCCCTGCTCCTGAGTTAGCCGAAGGGCTGGCTATTAGGGGTGCACTGAAGATTCTACGTGATCGTGGCTTTCAGAATTTTGTATTGGCTTCAGATTGTCTGTCGGTGATTCAGCACATTTCTTCCTCGGCTCAAGATCGGTCTTTGGTGGGCATGCTGGGGAAGGATATCAAGACCCTAGCTGGGGCTCTTGATAGCTGTCTTTTCAAACATGTCAGTGGGAATTCGAATGTCGTCACACACTGTTTAGCTCGTTCTGCAGAACGCTCCATTTTTGTAATCTTTTTGTTAGTGTTACCCGAAGGTTATGCGGGCTGAACTTTGTAATGATATTAAGTAATCAATAAAGTCTCAGTCTATCGGAGGTGCTCACAGGGTAGGGTGTGCATGTGTGCGTTCATAGGGGTGGGTGCATGTACGTGTTGTGAGCGTCTACGATTATACTGTATTTATCAACAAAAAAAATAATCAATAAAGTGCGACTCTCCTTAAAAAAAGTTATCCATTATATTTTTTTGAGTTAAAATTATCCATATATTACTCACTCACTACATGTCTACATACAGACTCGCAACACGTACAGTACGCCAGTCTCACGGCCTCACCGCTCACGCACCTTCCCCACTGCGAGCAGGAGCCTGCCTGCCTGCCGTCCACGTCCGACAAGAACCGGCCGAATGCGGCGCGCGACGACCCGCCGTCGCTCCGGGCCGCGGCGGCCGCATCCTTGTGTGCGGCCACGCGCGACCTGATCTCCCTGCCCTCCTGGGACTCCATGACCAGCCTCACCTTGTGCTCCAGCTCGCCGGCCAGGACCAGCCCCTGCTGCCATCCGATCATCTCCTCGGCGACCCCCATCTCCCCCACCATGTGCACCTTGTTCATCTTCTGCTCTGCGTGAAGCGGCCAGCACATCATGAGCACGCCTGCCGTCACGCCCTCCAGCACCGAGTTCCACCCGCAGTGCGTCACGAACGCGCTGGTGGCCTTATGTCAGAGCAGCCGCGGCTGCGGCGCCCACTGCTTGACGACGAGGCCGCGGCCGCTTGTGCGGTCGAGAAACCTGTCCGACAGGAGTGCGTCAAGGTCTGGGACATCACCGCGGGGTGCTCGAACGACCCAAAGGAACATGTGGCCGGAGTTCTCGAGGCCGGCGGCGATCTCCCTGAGCATCACCATCTAGTGGCCAATGGTTCTTAAATGTACAAAGGGGGGCAATATCATACACAATGTCCAAAAGAATGGCGGTTTCTATGTCCAAAAAGTTGCAGCCGCCGTCGCCATTGCCGTTCAAGCATCGCGAGTATGGATGGCCTGCTGCCTGCGAGCGACCCAGGCCCTACGATCGGGGTCGACGATGGTGTGCAAGTCGGTGAGCATGATGACAGTCTCCTCGGCCATGATCTTGGCTTCGGCTTCCTTGGCCTTGGCCTCTGCCTCCAACACCCTAGACCTGGCCTCGGCCTCCTTGGCCTTGTCATCGGCCTCCCTCGCATTTGCCTTCGCCTCGATCTCGATTAGCCTGGCCTTGGTGTAGGCCTTCTCCGCCTCGATTGACCTCGTCTAGAGCTCGACAAAGGCCTTGGCGGTGGCCTCTTTCTCTTTACGCCACCTCTCTTCCCTCTCGGCGATGGCCTCTTCCTTCTTCTCCATGATCTTCGTCAGCGTCTCCTGGAATGCCAAGGAACCAGCCTGTCGGGCCATGTCGGCCTGCGTAGCCTTGTGGCCTCCAGGACGGCGGGCACGGGCGCCTACAGGGTTGGCCACGCCTTCGTCATTGCTGCCGTCGTCTAGGTCGATGACACCAGCTGCATAAGCATTGCTCTTTTCCTTCTTGTTGTCAAGTTCTTTCCAAAGGGCATAGCTAGTCTCCCTTTTTTTGCGAGGTGGCGATCCTAGTGTGGCCTCCAAGCGAAGGTGTGCGCAGGCATGGCGTCCTGGGATGGCCGCAAGGGGTGGAGGTGACAGAGCTGGTAGAGGACGCGCGGACCATGGACAAGCCGCCGGCGCTGAAGGCCAACATGCCACCGAACGCGACGGTCATCGCATCCTGCTTTATCATGTGCACGGCGTGCTTGGCGGCATCCACTGCCAGCTCTTTTTGGCTGGTCCTGTTCTGCGCGGCGAGGATGTGCTCGTTCTCCTCCCGGCGCTCCTTCTCTAGCTTGGCTTGGGCGAGTCGACCTCGCGCCGCAAGCAGCCGGCCAGCACGCTTCTCCATTTCAATTTTCCGCTCCGCCGGCGTTAGGTCGGACGCAGGCTTCTTCGGCCGGCCACGTTTCTTGGTGGCGGGAACGCCGGAAGGAGCGGCGTCGACCATGGCGGCGGGATCCATCGCCTTTCCCACCGCTCCCGCCAGTGGGAATGTTGAGAGAGGTTTTTTGGAGGGAGAACTAGAGTGGTCTGTGTGCCACTGGCGGGAGGGACCGCCAAAAGATATGGTCAGACGCGCAAGGCAGCGCGGCCTATCCGGGTCGACCCAGCGGTCACGCAAATTAGATGCACGGATGGGTCAAGCCGGGCGCGTCGGGACGGATGGGTCGTGCCGCTGCGACGCTGCGCACGTCACGTGCGGACGAGTTTGGACACGCCCGGGCTGGTTGGGTCGACTCGGTGGATATGCCCTAATCCCGCCCGGTAGGAGCATCTCCAAGGGCGCTCCCCAAATTTGGTGCCTTTTCGTCCGGACGGACACCGGTCTGGGGAGGAAAATAACCTCCGTCTGTCCCTTGTCTGCCCCTAGCTCCCAACGGGCCGGCCTCAAATCTTGTCCTACGCGCAGATTTGAACCAATTTCTCACATATTTCGATATGTAGGTTGAAGTGGGCCGGACTTTTACCTTTTGCTCGTCTGGTTGAGGACACCGGAGACTCTACACGTCTATTATATGACCAGTCGTTGGTCAGCTGCTTGGTTGACCGATGGAGGCCCGAGACACACATTTTTCACTTCCGTTGGGGAGAAATGGCTCCTACTCTCCAGGATGTGTCTTACCTGTTGGGATTTCCTTTGGCAGGCCAGCCCATTGGGCCGCTGGATGCACCAGCCAGTTGGCAAGCCAATATGGCCCAACGTTTCGAGGGTATTAGTGTCGTTCCATTTGACCACGATGATCACGGGCCCAAGTTCGACTGGTTACTAGGATTTCAGGTGTGTTCGATAACTTGTTAGTCCAATTGTCTTTACGCATCGCACCATTCTATGTTTTTTGGTACTAAGCTATCTTTGTATTAATGCAGATCCAACGGTTAGGCTATCCAGAGCTCCAGTTGACTGAGCCACAGATTACTCGGTGCTTGGAGGCATACTTACTTTGGCTTCTCGGGAAGATGATGTTCACCGAGAACCATGTCACCACTATCACCGCTCGCTACATCCCTATTGCATTGGAGATTGCTAATAAAACAAGCGCCGACATGATTACACAAAAGAGTTGGGGTTCTGCGGTCTTGTCAGCTATGTACAGAGGTATGTGCAGCGGTTGCCAGCGTAAAGCTCCTAGGTCAGGCTTGCTTGGATGCCCTTTACTGTTGCAGCTTTGCTCGTGGGAGCGGTTTCCTATTGGACGACCGGACGTAGTTGTTGAGACGGCATACCCATCGCATGCATTAGGTGACCCTCCGACAGGACTGTTCGACGCAGACCGCATCGACTTACCGACTTTCAGTACAATTTGGACACATCGCAAGGTACGTGCAAAGTTTTAATTAGTTCATGTACTATATGACTAGAAATGACATGTGTTCTTTGGCAGAGATGCTTTTCTCATGCTCAGGTGAGGGGTTGCTACCCCGCTTTCTCCGAGCAGTTTGACGTGCTGCTCGCGAGCTCGGTGATGTGGGAGCCCTACACGGATGAAGCCATTGGTGCTAGATTCTGCAAGGATGGAGACGACGTGGGAGCCGTCACACTGATTTCTACTCTCTGTACCAGAGACGCGGCGTATTGGCTTACAAAATCGAAGATCATCTTCGATATGCAGGTAGAGGAGATGAGCCTACAGAGAGTAATGAGGCAGTTCGGCCTTCGCCAGTTGGCCGACCCTCGTCCTACTGAGAGTGTCGTACCTTCGTGTAGGGGTTCGTAGCATGGAAAACAAAAATTTTCTATCGCATACAAACAAACAAGCCAAGATCTATCTACTAGATTGTAGCAACGAGTCGATGGAATAACTCACCCTCGAAGATTCCAAAGTGTTTAACGAGAGCAGATTCTCGTGGGTGATGTAGTCGTACTCTTTCCGATCTCAAGATCGCGTAGACGATCCTTCCGGCGCCGCGTTCCCGCAGCGCTCCCGCAGTCGGTCACACGTTCGGTACTCGACGAAGACCTTCCTCTCCCTTGTTCCAGCAGGCAGCGGAGGTTGTAGCACTCTCCTCGCGATTCCGGCAGCACAACGGCGTGGTACCGGAGGTAGAGGGGAGATCCCGCAGGGCTTCGCCTTAAGCCGGTGCGAGTATGGTGGAGCTTATGAGAGAGGCTATTAGTGGTCTAGTAATTAGACACACCAATTAGAGGGCTCTAAACCAATTAGAAGGCTCTAAACCGAAACAGCTCTAAACCGGGGTCTAGGTCTAGTTTCTAGTTTAGAGGATAGGAACTTGTGTGTGTTGGGAGGGGAGCCCTGCCCCTCCCTTTATAGGTGGGAGGGCTGGCGCGCTAGGGGAGGGAGGGAGTCCCTCCCCAACTCGGCCTAGGGCTGGCCGCCGGCTTGGGGACTCCTTCCCCAAGTCGGTCTCCTCTTCTCCTCCTCTTCCCACTTTCCAAAACTGGCAGTTTGACTTTCAAACTAGCCGTTTGACTTTTCCAATTTAGGAATTAAATAAACCCTTTATTTTGGACAGCGAGAACACTTAGTACATGATGCAATCATTCCATCTTGCAATGACACATTCATGTACCCCTTCCCCCCCGGAGTGCCGGACATTCCGGGACCTTCTAGAATGTTCCCGATGAAAACACCGGAACCATTCCCCAACTCCGAAATGGGACTTTCCTTATATGAATCTTATTCTCCGGACCATTCCGGATCACCTCGTGATATCCCGGATCCCATCCGAGACTCCGAACAACATTCGGTCTCTTTCTCATAATACCATAACTACTCAAACAACGTCGAATCCTTAAGTGTGTCTCCCTACGGTTCGTGAATTATGCGGACATGATCGAGACACTTCTCCGAACAATAACCAATAGAGGAATCTGGAAATTCATATGGCTCCCACATATTTCTACGATTACTTTGCGATCGAATGAACCACTTACATACGATACCAATTTCCCTTTGTCTCACGATATGTTACTTATCCGAGGTCATGATCGTCGGTATCTCTGCATACCTAGTTCAACCTCGTTACTGATAAGTACTCTTTTCTCGTTCCCGTGATATGTGATCCCTTGTGACCAAGTCACATGCTTGCAAGCTAATTGGATGACATTTCACCGAGAGGGCCCAGAGAATATCTATCCGTCATGTGGATGGACAAATCCCACTCTTGATCCATGTGTTTCAACCAATACTTTCCGAACACCCAATGCCACTTTTATAGCCACCCTGTTACGGTGTGGTGTTTGATGACATCAAAGCATCCATCCAGTAAAGGCAATATGCATGATCTCATGGTCGAAGGAATTAGGTTACTATGTATCAGAAAGCATATAGCAATTGAACTATTGAAATGACTTGATCTTTATGCTACGCTTGTCTATAGGAGTATGTCCACCATATCATTCTCCTAACGATATGATCTTGTTGTTGATAACATCTCAATGTTCATGACAAAGAAACCACATCATCAATCAACCAACAAGCTAGTGAAGTATAGAGGCCATACTAGGGACTTCAAATTAAGTTTACAAATCACACAAGTATTAATGGTTTCCTTGTTAATACTATTATAGCATGAATGTAAACATTTATCATAAACACAAAGATATATAATAATAACTACATTTATTATTACCTCTAGGGCATATCTCCAACAGTCTCCCACTTGCACTAGAGTCATCTAATCTAGATTACATGGTAATATACCGAACACCCATGGCAGTTTGGTGTTGGTCATGTTTTGCCCTCGGGAGAGGTTTAGTCAACGGATCCGCCACATTCAGATCTGTGTGTACTTTGCAAATCTTTATATCCCCATCCTGGATATGTTCTCGAATAGCGTGGAAACGCAGCTTGATATGCTTCAGCTTCTTGTGTGACCTTGGTTCTTGCGCATTGGCTATGGCGCCCATGTTATCACAGTAGATAGATATTGGGTCCAGCGCACTTGGAACCACACCCAGCTCTGTAATGAACTCTTTCATCCATATCGCTTCTTGTGAAGCCTCCGAAGCAGCCATGTATTCCGATTCAGTTGAAGATCTCGCCACAACGCTTTGCTTTGCACTCCTCCAGCTAACTGCTGCACCATTCAAAATAAATACGTATCCAGATTGTGATTTAGAATCATCCGGATCGGTGTTCCAACTAGCATCGGTGTAACCATTAACAACGAGCTGTTCATCACCTCCATAAGAAAGAACCATATCCTTAGTTCTTCTCAAGTACTTAAGGATGTTTTTGACCGCTGTCCAATGATCCACTCCTGGATCACTTTGATATCTGCTAGTTAGACTAACAGCATATGCGATGTCGGGTCTAGTACATAGCATGGCATACATTAGAGATCCTATGGCTGAGGCATAGGGAGTCTTACTCATCTTTTCTCTATCTTCTGCCGATGTCGGACTTTGAGTTTTACTCAAGGTCGTATTGGGCAACATGGGCAAGAACCCTTTCTTGCTATCTTCCATTCCAAACCTCTTTAGAACTTTGTCCAAATATGTACTTTGTGACAATGATATTTGGCGTTTCGATCTATCTCTATAAATCTTTATGCCTAATATGTAAGCTGCTTCGCCAAGATCCTTCATTAAAAAACTATTATTCAAATATTCCTTGACACTATTAAGAAGGTCTACATCATTCCCAATCAACAATATGTCATCCACATACAGTATTAAGAATGCTACAGAGCTCCCACTCACTTTCTTGTAAATACAAGCTTCTCCATAAGTTTGTATAAAACCAAAACTTTTGATTACCTTATCAAAACGTTGATTCCAACTTCGGGATGCTTGCTTCAATCCATAGATGGACCGTTGAAGCTTGCATACCTTGTTAGCATCTTTAGGATCGACAAAACCTTTGGGTTGTATCATATACAACTCTTCATCAATGTCTCCATTGAGGAATGCTGTTTTGACATCCATCTGCCATATCTCATAATCATAATATGCAGCGATTGCTAACATAATCCTCACAGACTTTAGCTTCGCTACCGGTGAGAAAGTCTCATCGTAGTCAACTCCTTGAATTTGTCGAAACCCTTTTGCGACAAGTCGAGCTTTATAGACAGTAACATTACCATCAGCATCTGTTTTCTTCTTGAAAATCCATTTGTTCTCGACAGCCTTCCGGCCATCCGGTAAGTCCACCAAAGTCCATACTTGGTTTTCGTACATGGATCCAATCTCGGATTTCATGGCTTCTTGCCATTTATTGGAATCTGGGCTCATCATCGCTTCCTCATATGTCTCGGGGTTATCGGTGTTGTCCACCAACATGACATTCATAACGGAATCATACCAATCTGGAGTGGTACGAGTTCTCGTTGACCTCCGAGGCTCTGTAGTAACTTCAACCGAAGTTTCATGATCACCATCATTAGCTTCCTCTCTTATTGGTGCAGGCACCACAGGAACTTCTTCCGGTGCTGCGCTACTCGCAATTTCGAGAGAAGGTTCGACAACCTCGTCGAGTTCTACTTTCCTTCCAGTCACTTCTTTCGAGAGAAATTCCTTCTCTAGAAAGGATCCATTCTTAGCAACGAAGATTTTGCCTTCGGATCTATGATAGAAGGTATACCCAACAGTTTCCTTCGGGTATCCTATGAAGACGCATTTTTCCGCTTTGGGTTCAAGCTTGTCCGGCTGTAACTTCTTTACATAGGCTTCGCATCCCCAAACTTTAAGGAACGACAATTTAGGTTTCTTCCCAAACCATAATTCATACGGTGTCGTTTCAACGGATTTAGACGGTGCCCTATTTAAAGTGAATGCGGCTGTTTCTAATGCATAACCCCAAAATGATAGTGGCAAATCTGTAAGTGACATCATAGAACGAACCATATCTAAGAGAGTTCGATTACGACGTTCAGACACACCATTACGCTGTGGTGTTCCCGGCGGTGTCAACTGCGAAAGTATTCCACATTTCTTCAAATGCTCGCCAAACTCGTAACTTAGATATTCACCTCCACGATCAGATCGTAGAAATTTAATCTTCTTGTTACGTTGATTCTCTACCTCACTTTGAAACTCCTTAAACTTCTCGAAAGTTTCGGACTTATGTTTCATAAAATAGATATACCCATATCTACTCAAGTCATCCGTGAAGGTAAGAACATAACGATAACCACTGCGCGATGCTACACTCATTGGACCACACACATCGGTATGTATGATTTCCAATAAGTCTGTAGCTCGCTCCATCATACCAGAAAATGGAGTCTTAGTCATTTTACCCATCAGACATGCTTCGCATCTTTCAAGTGATTCAAAATCAAGTGATTCAAGAAGTCCATCGGAATGGAGTTTCTTCATACGTTTCACTCCAATGTGACCAAGACGACAGTGCCACATATAGGTCGAATTATCGCTTGATTTCAAACGTTTAGCTTCAATGTTATTAAGATGTGTATTTCTACTATCGAGATTCAATAAGAATAGACCATCTATCAAAGGTGCATGTGCGTAAAACATATTACTCATATAAATCGAACAACCATTATTCTCTGATTTAAACAAGTAACCGTCTCGCAATAAACAAGATCCCGATATAATGTTCATGCTCAACGCAGGCACCAAATAACAATTATTTAAGTATAAAACTAATCCCGATGGTAGATGAAGAGGTAGTGTGCCGACCGCGATCACATCAACCTTTGATCCGTTTCCCACACGCATCGACACCTCGTTCTTCGCTAGCTTCCGTTTATTCTGCAGCTCCTGTTTCGAGTTACAAATATGAGCAACCGAACCAGTATCAAATACCCAGGCACTACTACGAGTACTAGTGAGATACACATCAATAACATGTATATCAGATATACCTTTCTTCTTGATGTTGCCGTTCTTCAAATCCGCCAAGTACCTTGGGCAATTCCGCTTCCAGTGACCTTCTCCCTTGCAGTAAAAGCACTCAGTATCAGGCTTGGGTCCAGCCTTGGTCCTCTTCGTCGGCGTGGTAACTTTCTTACCACCCTTCTTGAAGTGTCCCTTCTGCTTAGACTTGCCTTTCTTGAATTTGGTGGTCTTATTGACCATCAACACTTGGTGCTCTTTCTTGATCTCCACTTCTGCAGATTTTAACATAGCAAATAGTTCTGGCAACTCTTTGTTCATGTTCCGCATGTTGTAGTTCATCACAAAGTTCTTGTAACTTGGTGGTAGTGATTGGAGGATGCGGTAAACTCCCAAAGTATTAGGAATCACTATACCCAAACTTTGAAGTTTATTTGCGTGCCCAGACATTTTAAGCACATGCTCACTGACGGAGCTACCCTCTTCCATCTTGCAGTTAAAGAACTTTTCAGAAGCTTCATAACTTTCAATTGCCGCATGAGTCTCAAAGATTAATTTGAGATCCTCGACAATATCATATGGATCTGACTCTTCAAACCTTTTCTGAAGCTCCGATTCTAAACCATACAAGATAGCACACTGAACTATGGAGTACTGATTCTTCCGAGCGAGGTAAACATTCTTTACTTCATCGGTAGCATCAGCTGCAGGTGGGTCACCTAGCGGTGCATCCAGCACATAGGTCAAATTACCAGCTGTGAGGACAATCCTCAAATTGCGGAACCAATCCGCGAAGTTGCTTCCATTGTTTTTTTCAACTTTTCTTTCTCTAGGAACGCATTAAAATTGATGGTAGGGGCTGCCATTGATCTACAACATATTTGCAATAGTTTAGACTAAGTTTATGACAAATTGAGTTCAAATTAATTAATGAAATTAAACTAGGTGAACTCCCACTCAAAACAACATCCCTCACATTGTTTTAGTGATCACACGAACCAAATCCACTACATCAACACCGATCATCACGAGAGCTGATATAGTTTTAATGGCGAACAATCATCATGTTCATCATATCTACTATATGATTCATGCTTTGCCTTTCGGCGATCCGTGTTCCTGAGGCCATGTCTGTACATGCTAGGCTCGTCAAGATCAAACCTTAGCTTCCGCATAAGCAAATCTGGCTTGCTTACGTTGTAGTCACCCGCGGAATCAAAGACACCCGATCATCACGTGGTGCTTCGAAGCAGCAAGCTTTGGCAACGGTGCATACTAAGGGTGAACACTTTTAGAACTTGAAATTTATGTGCATGAGGGATCATCTTATAATGCTACCGTCGTCTACTAAGCAATACAAGATGCATAAAGGATTAACATCACATGCAATTCATAATATGTGATATGATATGGCCTTTCTTCTTTGTGCTTCCGATCTCCATCTTCAAGCACGAACATGATCTCCATCATCACCGGCATAGCATCAAGGTCAATGACGCTTCTTCATGGTTGTCGTCCGCCAACTTCAACTATTACAACTATTTTGAATAGACACGCAGGCCTTAACAGAAATTAAAGACAACCATATGGCTCCTGCCGGTTGCCAACTTACAATAAGGATCATTGCATACATCAAATATAATCACAATCATGGCCATATCACATCACTGCACACCCCTGCAAAACAAAGTTAGACGCTTCTACTTTCTTTGCATATTTTACGTGGTTTGGGGCTTTCCATAAGTGTCGTTCTAACTTACGAACAAGAACCACAACATTGATACTAGCATTGTTGATCACCCGTTGTAAATTGGATCTTTACTATGCTAGGAGAAACAGGCACCCGCAAAGCCACTTATGCAAAACGAGTTGCATGTCAAGCGTGGAGCAAGTCTCATGAACGATGTCATGTAAGGTTAGCCCGGGCCGCTTCATCCCAACATACCGCAAGATGCAAAGTACACAAAAAGCAATCTACAATAAAAGCATCAACGCCCACAATGACCATTGTGTTCTACTCGTGCAACAGATCTACATATAGACACGGCTCTGATACCACTGTAGGGGTTCGTAGCATGGAAAACAAAAATTTTCTATCGCATACAAACAAACAAGCCAAGATCTATCTACTAGATTGTAGCAACGAGTCGATGGAATAACTCACCCTCGAAGATTCCAAAGTGTTTAACGAGAGCAGATTCTCGTGGGTGATGTAGTCGTACTCTTTCCGATCTCAAGATCGCGTAGACGATCCTTCCGGCGCCGCGTTCCCGCAGCGCTCCCGCAGTCGGTCACACGTTCGGTACTCGACGAAGACCTTCCTCTCCCTTGTTCCAGCAGGCAGCGGAGGTTGTAGCACTCTCCTCGCGATTCCGGCAGCACAACGGCGTGGTACCGGAGGTAGAGGGGAGATCCCGCAGGGCTTCGCCTTAAGCCGGTGCGAGTATGGTGGAGCTTATGAGAGAGGCTATTAGTGGTCTAGTAATTAGACACACCAATTAGAGGGCTCTAAACCAATTAGAAGGCTCTAAACCGAAACAGCTCTAAACCGGGGTCTAGGTCTAGTTTCTAGTTTAGAGGATAGGAACTTGTGTGTGTTGGGAGGGGAGCCCTGCCCCTCCCTTTATAGGTGGGAGGGCTGGCGCGCTAGGGGAGGGAGGGAGTCCCTCCCCAACTCGGCCTAGGGCTGGCCGCCGGCTTGGGGACTCCTTCCCCAAGTCGGTCTCCTCTTCTCCTCCTCTTCCCACTTTCCAAAACTGGCAGTTTGACTTTCAAACTAGCCGTTTGACTTTTCCAATTTAGGAATTAAATAAACCCTTTATTTTGGACAGCGAGAACACTTAGTACATGATGCAATCATTCCATCTTGCAATGACACATTCATGTACCCCTTCCCCCCCGGAGTGCCGGACATTCCGGGACCTTCTAGAATGTTCCCGATGAAAACACCGGAACCATTCCCCAACTCCGAAATGGGACTTTCCTTATATGAATCTTATTCTCCGGACCATTCCGGATCACCTCGTGATATCCCGGATCCCATCCGAGACTCCGAACAACATTCGGTCTCTTTCTCATAATACCATAACTACTCAAACAACGTCGAATCCTTAAGTGTGTCTCCCTACGGTTCGTGAATTATGCGGACATGATCGAGACACTTCTCCGAACAATAACCAATAGAGGAATCTGGAAATTCATATGGCTCCCACATATTTCTACGATTACTTTGCGATCGAATGAACCACTTACATACGATACCAATTTCCCTTTGTCTCACGATATGTTACTTATCCGAGGTCATGATCGTCGGTATCTCTGCATACCTAGTTCAACCTCGTTACTGATAAGTACTCTTTTCTCGTTCCCGTGATATGTGATCCCTTGTGACCAAGTCACATGCTTGCAAGCTAATTGGATGACATTTCACCGAGAGGGCCCAGAGAATATCTATCCGTCATGTGGATGGACAAATCCCACTCTTGATCCATGTGTTTCAACCAATACTTTCCGAACACCCAATGCCACTTTTATAGCCACCCTGTTACGGTGTGGTGTTTGATGACATCAAAGCATCCATCCAGTAAAGGCAATATGCATGATCTCATGGTCGAAGGAATTAGGTTACTATGTATCAGAAAGCATATAGCAATTGAACTATTGAAATGACTTGATCTTTATGCTACGCTTGTCTATAGGAGTATGTCCACCATATCATTCTCCTAACGATATGATCTTGTTGTTGATAACATCTCAATGTTCATGACAAAGAAACCACATCATCAATCAACCAACAAGCTAGTGAAGTATAGAGGCCATACTAGGGACTTCAAATTAAGTTTACAAATCACACAAGTATTAATGGTTTCCTTGTTAATACTATTATAGCATGAATGTAAACATTTATCATAAACACAAAGATATATAATAATAACTACATTTATTATTACCTCTAGGGCATATCTCCAACACTTCGGTCGTCCACACGTAAGTTTATTGACTTATCTGGTTTATTGACTAATCTGGTTTATTGACTTATAGCAATCCTCTCAAATTGTAGGTTGTCAAGAAAGGGAAGCAACAAGATCGTCACAGGCTGGCTCCATAGAGTTGGGACATACGTAGAGGAGTGGAATAGCGCAACAACACGAGTCTGGGACTCGGATGCACACGTTTGATATGGAAGAGTTCAACCACTATCTGTGAAGCTACATGAGCGCCACACGTCTATGCATCGCACAACAGAGTGACCCAGAGGCGATGCCGGGCGCGGCTACTTGGGATAGTTATCCGAGCCAGTCTACTACGGGCAGCAGACATCACGCGGTAACACATTGTCTTCATCTAATGCACCTACTTGCTATAGAGTTTCTATTCCATTTTTCACCCCAGTGGTTCAAATTGTAGGCACAGTTGCTACTCGATCTTGAGACAGATAGTGCTGATTACAGACGGTCCCTTTCGTCCGGACCTCTGCTTATACCACGGGAGCAGCAGCAGACCTGGCTGAGTCGCCTAGAGGAGAAGATCCGATGTATCCACGGAGTTATCACGTGCACCCGCTCTTCGGACGTTGCTCACCAGTCGGGACCACAGCGGCCTCCGCGTCACTCGACGCAGCAGAGGCAGCACCAGCAGCAGTCACGTCCACCCTCGCCCGTACGACAGTCTCCACGTCCACGGCTTACACCACAGGCAACACCGAGGCCTCCCCCTCCAGACCAACCTAGAGGTTTGTCGTGGAAACAGCAGAGTTCTTTCGACTGGTGGCAGCAGCAGCAGCCACCTTTTCAGGGTGGAGGTTCGTCGTGGCAGCCACCTATTGGCCACTCTCCCGCGCCGAACTACGGCTTTCGTCCACAGCCGCAGCCACAGGGTATGCGTCTTACACAATACCGAGACTAGCTTCATATCAATTTCTTATATACTTCGGTATTCATATGCAGGAGCCTTTTGAGTGCCTGGGTCTATGCCTGACTATCAGGGATCTTTTTCTGGATCGGCGTGGACGAGTGATCATGAGGTGGAGCACAACACTCAGGACTTCTTGACACAAAGCAGTTGGATCAACATTTTTCAGACCCCCACACATGAGACTCAGTACGACGAGCACGGCTCAGTGATTCCTCCTCGAAATGTTCGGGCGCCCATTAGGTACGGCTGGACACCACCAGAGCAACCACGTGAGCATCAAGACAGACGACGACGTTGATACCTCTCTCAGCCATATGTCTATCTATGTGTGAGACATGCACATTTCTATGTGTGAGACATTTCTCTATCTATCTATCTATGTATGAGACATATGTCTACCTATGTGTGAGACATGCACCTTTCTATATGTGAGACATTTCGCAATGTTATTCATTTCTTGGTCGAGATTGCTAACAAACGACTACAACAGATACTTAGGATACAAACGAGATAATTAAGATACACACACGAGCTACAAAGGAGAATTGTTCTATCCCTACCATGATGCCTTCTTCACGGCATGTTCTTCTTGCCCTTACCCTTCGACGATGCCTCGACCGATGATGGCTTGCCCTTACCCTTCGACGATGCCTCACCTTTACCCTTCTTCTTGGCCTGCCTTTCGTCCCACTCAGCTCTCCACTTAGTCCCAACGGCAGGCGTCATGAATATATCATCTTCATCTTCACTTTCTTCTAACTTGTCATTGCTCTTCTTGGCATGCGCCTTGTTCACAGTCTCGGCCTTGTCACGCTTTGCTCTATCCCTGGTACCACCGATCGGCGGCATGAAGAGATCGTCGGAGTCTTCACTCTCTTCTATCCAAATCCAAGGGAGCGTGATGTTATGCTGCCTTGCCCCTTCATTAGAGAATCTTTGCTTGCTCCACCTAGCATTGATCCGAAGTAGCTCTTGCCGTATCTCCTCTGGAGTCCTCTTCGGCCAGCCTTTTCTATGCAATCCCTCACCCAACTCAGTGAGGAGACAATCACTACCAATTAGTTCCTCTAATGGGGCTGGATTGTTGTCTATCCTAAAGTTCCTAGCCAAATGAAAAAGGTCGACAAACATGTCTGTCACGAAACTGCGATCATAGGGAAAACCGGGAAACATACTGGTTACAAGGGTTTACTTAAACAACTGCGTGAGGAGGGGGTTTTATAGGGGAACGAACAAAAAATGGCGGGAAACATTTTGGCGGGAAACATTATGGCGGGAAATTTTTGGGCGGGAAACATTTTGACGGGAGATATTTTGGTGGGAGATATTTTGGCGGGAAATATTTTGGCGGGGAATATTTTGGCGGAAGATATTTTGGCGGGGAACATTTTGGCGGGAGATATTTTGGCTACATTGTCTCCAAAATTAAATGACATGTTGAATTTAAGAGACATCACAATACTATAACTAAAATGAAGTTACATCAAGACACTACAACTGAAATTAAGATACATCAAGACACTACAGCTGAAATTAAGACACATCGGAACACTATAACTGAAATGAAGTTACATTACGACACTACAACCGAAATTAAGATACATCGGTACTGATACATATGTCTACCTGCCCTGAGTCCAGCGCGGGTACTTCCCGGTCTTGTCTCCACATTCCTCTGCAGCCCGCGCCTCGGCAGCCCTTTCCCTTAATCTCTTCCTTTCCGCCCCACGGGCCTCCTTGCGCACCTATTCCTGCCGCTCCTCTTCATCTCTTCTCTTCCTGTTCAGCTCGCGGTTTCGAGCTTGCTCTGCTCGGAATTCTTTCATTTCTCTCTCCCGTTCCTTCTTAGCGTTCGCGGCCTTCCTTTCAGCACGTTCCTCATCAAGAAAGCTCTCCCTTGCACGTTGGATCCTGTCCGCAATCTCCTGCACGGCCCAGGCTGGCTGCTCCGTGTCAATCCAATGGTACCACTTGCAAAGTGGAGGAGACTGCAAGCAAATCAATGAAATGAATAAAAGAACAAATGATAACATGAATGGTTGATATTAACCATGCTCTGGGAACATACCGGAGGCCTCTCGTACGACGAACTTGCTTGTCGGGCGGGCTTGCGTCGTAGTTGGGACACATGAAAAACTTCATGCCCATGCAGGTGGAGAAATTGATCGACTCCTTAACCTTGGCGAGATGGCCGCACCAACAACGCTCATGTGTCACCCCTTGTGGCAACCTAGCATCTTTCATCTTCCTAGGCCTATACTCTGGATCCGAATAAGGCACACTCATGATGTAGAGGAGAAGAAATGCGAGAGAAAGAGAAGGAACAGCTAAACTGGGTGAAGAGAGAACATCTCGGTGCCTGAATTTATAGAGGCAATGGGAAGAATTGACGGGACAAAACGGCGGGAAAACGTGGCGGCAATCGGCTGGCGGGAAATAGTGGCGGGAACCGGCTGGCGGGAACCGAAAACTAATCTAGACGTTTAGCGCTGCTTGCAGTGTTTAAGCATGTGTTGGTTATGCATTGATCATGCAGGATTTGATCAGGGCCTGGCCGATTAGGCCAATCGGTGAGGGCCACGCCGATTGGGCCATTCGGCCTGCCTCCGACCGAGAGGTGCACTCGGCTAGGCGTTGGCCGATTGGTCCAGCCCCGTTCGGCTAGGCCCTGACCGACTAGGCTAATCGGTCACGCCCTCGCCGATTGAAGCTGGCTGACACTGCCATGTCAGCCGAGAGCTCACTCGGCCAGGCTGTCGTCGATTCGTTGTATTCGGCGAGACTCTCGCCGACAAATGTCTAGATCTGTGAAATCTCAAATTCACGCGACAGTTGTGAAATTAATTAAAAAAGTATATTATTTAAAAAAATCGCCCGCGAAAGCACGGGCATGACCAGGATTTTAGCTTCAGGGTTTATTCTGCCAAATCCCTACAAGTCCAAGGTTCAAAAATGGACTTTTTAGAGAGCGGTTGGGGGCACTTGCCACGTAAGGCTTTGATATGTACACTTCTATTTTCCGAAAATATATTGTGTCTATGCATATCACTGTAAGCAGCAAGGATAGGAATCGTAGCAAAAGGAAATAGCAATCAATCTAGACTAGATCTACGAGTAATTCGCACTACAATCACCGATAATTGCGGCCATGAGACTTGTCTAGCCTAGTCTAATCCTTCCATTCAAAGCCAACCTAACTGTTCTTCGTATCTTGCCTTATATCTCAACGCTTCCAGACAGAATTGGCAAGACGAACTGGAAGCCTCCTCTCTCGGACGGGTCGAGCTCACGACCCATCATAAGCTGGCCTAGAACCCAGTTCTTCAGTTCTGCTCCCTTCAGATGACGTGTTGTTGACAATCCCCGCCTCTTTAGAAACGACTTGCCCCAGTCCGGAGCCTAAGGAAACTTTTGCTTCAACGAATCCAAATCTTCACATGTCGTCAATTCAGGAGAAGAATCACTCCAATGCACCAACACTTGGTTGATGGAATCACAACCCCGCTGATGAAGCCCTTGTTGCAAAACTTCAACAAGTACTTGATAGTCAGCATTAGGAATTGTCAATTCAGACTGTACCTGGCGAGGGGGAGCCACGAATTGCTTGAGTTGAGAAACATGAAACACCGGGTGAATGCGACTAGAACTTGTAAGTTCCAACTCGTATGCCACCGTTCCAACTTTCCTGAGAACTGAATATGGACCAAAATACTTGAAAGCCAGTTTATGAGATGCCCGTCAAAGGATAGACGACTTAGCGTAAGGCTGTAGCTTCAAGACAAATTTATCCCCCACTGAGAATTGTCACTCTATACGGTGTTTGTCTATCTGATGCTTCATGAGCTACTTAACACGGAGCAAATGTTGACGAACTAGCTCTTGCATAATGGCACGTTGATCAAACCATTCTTGAATATCAGGAGTAGGCATAGTATCATCAGAAGAGAGGTCGAAGTATCGAGGAGCACAACCATATAGAACTTCGAAGGGGATTTCCCTAGCGATGAATGCCAATTGGAATTATACCAAAACTCACAAAGTGGCAACCATTTACTCCAGTGCTTTGGGTGACCACTGATGAAGCAACGTAAGTAATACTCAATTTGCTGATTCATTCTCTCAGTTTGACCATCCAATTGAGGGTGGTATGTTGTACTTGTGTAGATCGATACCAGTACGCTTGAACATTGTCTGCCAGAAGGTGCTCATGATTTTTTTATCTCTGACAGATACCAGAGAGACAGGCATATTGTGCAGCTTATAGACTATGTCCAGGAAAATATCCACAATCTGAGATGCAGCAAAGGGGTGCTTCAAGGGCACAAAATGAGCATATTTGTAAAAGCATCCACAAACACAATGATAGAGTTGAATTTGCTAGAATTAGTAAGATCTTCAATAAAATCCATTGTAACTACCTGCCATGCACCTTGAGGTACGGCCAGTGGTTGGAGCAACCCAGGATAATGGACTCTTTCGGGCTTAGCTTGTTGGCAGATCAAACAAGACTAGACCTGTTGTTTAATGAACATTCTCATGCCAGTCCACCGGAACAGAGAGTGAATCCTTTTGTATGTAACAGGGAAACCTGAATGACTACCTATGGGACAAGTATGGAAGGCTTGGAAAATCTTCAAGTGTAATGCAATTGTATTTCCAACCCGGATGGCATCATGAACACGAATGACTCCATGTACTAGCTTATAAGAACCAAAGTATGGTCAGGATAAATTGATACCTTCTGCAAGATGTCCCGAGCTTGAGTATCCCCAACATACGAGTCAACTATATCTTGTAACCACATATGTTGAGCAGAAGAAACTTCACATAGATGGACCTGAGTATGTGACATGCGACATAATACATCAATAGCTCCATTCTCTACTCCTTTCTAATACACAATGGTATACTATAAGCCCGTTAGTTTTGTTAGTGCCTTATGTTACCAATTTGTGTGTAATAGTTGCTCATTCAGATTTTTCAAACTCTTATGATCAGTTTTAATGTAAAACTCCTTCATTTGTAAGTAAGGGCGCAAGTGCTCCACGGCTAAAAGAATAGCTAGGTATTCTTTCTCATAGAAAGATAAGGTAACGGTTTTTGGTCATAAAGCTTTAATAACATATGATAGAGGATGTCCTTCATGAGTGAGAATGGCTCCAATACCTTTGTCACTGGCATTAGTTTTTAGAATAAACACCTTATTAAAGTCAAGCAGGGATAACACTGGTGATGCAATCAATGCAGTTTTAAGTGTTTGAAATGCCTCTTCTTCCACATGAGTCCAAATGAACAATGTTCCTTTCCAGAGCAGGTTAGACAATGGCTAGATGATAATGACATAATGTCTAATAAACTTCCTGTAATAACCAGTGATTCCCAAGAAACTTCTGACCTCCTTAACATTTTATGGGCTTTTCCATTTCTTGATTATAGCAAGTTTGCTACATCAGTAGCTACGCCAGATCTACTGATCACATGACCCGAATAAGCTATACTTTCTTGACCAAAAGCACACTTAGATAGCTTAACCTTCCACTAGGACTGCTAAAGAATAATGAGAACTTGATGCAAGTGCTGCAAGTGCTCTTCCCAAGTTTTGCTATAGATGAGAATATCATCAAAGAAAACCAAGGCACATTTCCTCAAAAAAGGAGTGATACCTTCGATCTGGATTCACAGATGTAGTATACTAGTGTTTTCCCTAGTAGACCTAGGTTTAATCGAACCTCGGGAAGCAATGCTAAAAGGAATTTAAAAGGACACGTATGCAAGACTTTGTTTTTTTGTTTTACCTTTGTTTACCGGACCACTCTAGTTTACTTTATATCATGGGTTGTTTCAATGGATGGAGATAGGCCAGGGTTGAAGATTCACCTGCAGCTGCACATCATATGAGATAAAACATAATAATAGGCAGTCATGTGCAATGTTTTAATAGAGATAATATTTGTGGGCAACACATGCTAATATACTAAAGCCCCTGTGAGTCAAGGCATAGCAATAGCCTTTTGATCCAACCGGTTGCACCAGGAATACCGGCTACAAATAGTAATTAAGTGAAAAACATAGATCAAAGCCTTAAGGAGAGATGTTGTTGTTATTCCTGAATGGGTCGCTAATCAAAGACTGTTCATCCCTTTCTATCACTGGGTTTCCTATGAGATCGCTGCTAGCCAAATATCTCACCTCAAGCCTTTATCGATCTCGGGGGTCTTCGGTACCTACAAGTCCAAAGAAACAAAAGATACAAATCTCTTATTCAAACAAAACACAATGATCCCATAAATTAGATGCACATAATTGCTGCGAGGTTTCACCCCAACCCGCAGCTCATGAGGACTATTCACTCATAACAATAAGATCAAGGATAGAAAACATTGTGCAAAATACTAAGATTGAAATCAAATATTCTCACAATGGTCCCCAAATCGCAAGGAGATCTCAAGTACAAAGCAATGGCTATGGCTAAGAGGATAGAAGATGAGGGGTATGGTGTGGATCTCCTTTGGTGGTGTTGTGATGCAATCTGGGAATGGTGGCCCTCTGCGTGGCGGCTGGGACCTCGAAATATATAGGCGCCTTCACAAAAGTTGTAGGGTTTGCCGAGATGAAGCCACCAACAAATGGTATGGGCGGGCCGTACGGGTGGACCCTACCCATACTAGTGGTCGTTATGGCCCCTGACGCCTGGGTTATTGCTCCAGGATTACTTGGCTGTGTAGACTTCCTCAAAACCTTCATTTATGGCTCCTGATTTTGCATTAAAAAGAGTGATTTCCTGCACAACACAATTCAAAGCAATGGTTTGCATACCTTTGCAATAATTAGTCATTAGTGGCAAGGCTAGAGAGATTCTTGTCAATTGCTTGACTAAAAACAATGTTTAAACGCGGAAAAATATGGCTATTTTTAGAGCCATCAACCTCCCCAAAGCTCAAACCTTGATCACCATCGAGCAAGAAAAACAACAAAACTATAAGGAATTCAGCATTTAAACTGAAACAACGAGAATATGAATTCACTTACGGTTAGTAGTCATATGCGTCCAGTACTTCTTCCATTTGAAAGGATCATCAAAGTCAGAGAGATGCCAAGAACATTATACAAGCTTTGATAACTCAAGACAATCAAAGTAAAGTTCAATATAAGTATAAATAACTAGGAGTGTAACAATCATTCCAATTCCTCTAGTTAACTCTCAACTTTCCAAGGAACACTAGGATGTTTTATAATAGAAAAATTGAGTAAGAGATTTCATGTCCTAAGTAGCATAACAGTGAAGTGTCTTATTGACACCCACATCAGTAAATCAAGACTATCAAAACACTTCTATTCCCATCATTGTCTTTCAAGAAAAATCATAAAGTAGTAATGAGACCATGCCAAGGACTTGTTATGTGGATCTTCATATTTTTTCTTCCTTCTTTCAAGGATAATTCTCAACAAGGATCATTGAGTGATTCTTTTAAACAATGGTTTGCACAACCTTCGAGAGTACTAATACTTTTGCCCATTACAGTGACAAGTGCCACCCATGTCGTCAACTCATAGCTGAAATCAGGGGTTCTACCATTGATCATTCGTAGGCCAGTGGAGTTGTTGGCATCCAAAGGTGTGCGTCAAAAACATAGAAATCTTTTAAATAGTATCACAATTTGATCCACAAGGTTAGCTTTTGCATGCATCACAATTACTGCTAGACTTCATTTCAATCAAACAACTCCTTTCAATAGTGCCATTGATGATTCCAAAATTGAAGCATATTTACCTTTTGTTTTTACATAAATAGAGTAGGGACCTATGCATTTCACTGCATCTACACGTGCTATTTTGTTCTTGTTTCAATAGGATCCCACATCATGGAGTCATATATGAACATATCAATTAGAGCTGTCATATTGTGTAATTATATGATATTTCTAAGTGATAAAAGTCATTTCAAGAATTTACCTTTGCACCTGGAAGAATATTAAACAAGGAGGAGGCATCAGTACCGTTAACGACCACTGGTACGGGCGGAGCCCGCCCATACCATCCGCCCGTACCAGGCGCCATCGCGAACACCTCGTCAAATACTTCTCCCTAGCGAAGACGAGAGGGAGATCCGACATTCATAACCACCAGAAACCACGAAAAACCACATTCGAGAGGGATCTGAAGGAGGAACTTGGCTGGGGGAAATCCCAGTTGGTTCACAGATCATTGGAGGACAACGCATCATCCCCTTCATCATCAACCGTTTCATCTCCACTACCACCATTACTCCCATCTTTCATCTATTAGATTTCTTTGTAATTCCGGATCCAATTGTGGTTTGCATTAGATCTACCGCCGTACTTTTATCCATTCATTTGATTATAATGATGTTGTTGATTGCTTCCATGAGTGAGTAGTTCCTTTGTTCTTGGGGAGATGGAGAAACCCTAGCACCATTATGAACTTGTAATAAAGATGATCTATTCTTGTGCCTGTGTGACTTGCTTGTCTATGATATGATTATTATTTGTGTTTGATCTCTCTCTTTAGATGGTATGTGTAGTCGGCCGCATATCATTTTCCTTCGGGACTAAAGGCAGGGATAAATCCTTTGGTCGTGTCTTGGAAGCGTACCCGGAATGCCCCATGACAGATTGGCGCTAGCTCGTAACCTACACGGTCAAAGGAGTATTAAAGAGGGACTCCCTAAGCTAATTACGATATCCACGGGGAAACCCTTAATTGCGGTGGTTTGTATGGGTGATTGCTCTCAGACATCCTAGTGGTTATTTAGAGTGAACCTCACTCTTGGCTCAACAAAGTGGCTTCCTACGATCCTTGAAGTGAACATCTTATTATGGGGCTCTCTCCACGCATATCAGGGCACAAGGAGTATGTTATATTGATTACATATAACAATAATACTATGATAGTGGTGTATCCTATATCCCCGAGAATGTTTTAGCCCTATTGAGTTCAACCACGCTTTCACACAATCTTGTTACTTGTTTTCTTTTACTTGTTTTAATTACTTTTCTGCAATCAACTGTAAACCTTTCAAACACCCTTTACTTGAGATCAAATACATCTTATAAGTATACTTTGGTAGAGAGTAACGAGGGGCATAAATACCTTTACCAATAGCTCTCTGTGGGTTCAATATCTTTACTTCGAAACTAGCTACAATTGGTATGTACACTTGCAGCCATCAAGCTATTTTCTGGCGTCGTTGCTGGGGAGCTAAGCGCTTTTGGTCTTTGTTCTTAGTTACTTATTTTACTCATTGTTTTACTAAGGTTGTTTACTAGTTTCAGGTGAGCACCATGACTGCACTCGGACTAAATACCTCGGGAAGTTCAATAGAGTACTCGTTAAAAAATTCCCGAGTGGGAGCGAACTAGAATACGAGGTCAACCCTCGCTTTATCGCTATTATTAAAGACAAAACTTTTGCAGGAGATGATCTCGATGAGGATCCTGACAATCATTTAATGCATTTTACTGAGCTATGTTGGACTCTTAAATTGAGAGGCTATTCTGATGATGAATTGAAACTTAAATTGTTTAGCCAATCTCTAACCAACACTGCTTTGGCTTGGTATAGAATTTGCCCTGCAGAGAAAATTGATACCTAGGAAAAACTCAAACGAGAATTTGTGTGTCGATTCTTTCCCAAGGTAAAAATTGTTGAAGTAAGAAGGGCAATAACAAACTTCAAGAACCGCCCAGGCAAAGGTTTAGTAAGAGCCTACAAAAGGTACAAGTCTCTACTTCATAAATGTCCCCATCATGATTTACCTGAATGGTACGTTTTGCATATTTTCTATGGATGAATTAATCAAGAAATTAAACATGAGCTTGACACGAATTCAGGAGGTTCTTTCATGGAGTTAACTATAATTAAAGCTTGGGAACTTTTAGAATGAATTCGCCGTAATAGAGAAACATAGGGATTTGATTTAGGATATGGAGGAGGTATAGAAATTGAATATGATTGTCTCAATGCTTATAAAGACTCCGGTAAGGTAAAAGAAACTGCTAATGAATTGCAACCTGATGATGATATTATCTTGCAAATCCTTCAGTCTTTTATAGAATATATTGAAGCTCCAAAGGAAGACTGGCTTCATTATACTCCGCCACCCGAACCAGTTGTAGAAGACGATCCAATAATCATGGCACCTGTCGAGCCATTAAGGGAGGTACCCCCATATGTTGAACCCTTTCCTTTTCCAAGGACAATGAGAAAACATATGATGGTTCAGCAACTAGAAGATCAACACGAAGAGGAAGAATTATTTCTCAAGGAGCTAGAAGAGAAAACACAAATAAGTAAAACTGAAGAAGAGCGTGTACAAGAGGCAGAGGCATCAATAAAGTAAGATATTTTAACCATGTTTGCACATTGCAACGTGATTGAGCTAGATACCTAAGCTTCGCAATTTGTTGAAGGAAAGGTAAAAGCTAAAGAAGTGGGTAAGCCTATCCTCCCGTGCACTTTTGGAGGAACTTCCTATTATGGCCTTTGTGATATTGGTATAGCCGTTAACGTTATCCCTTTTAATTTTTATTTAAAAATTCAAAATGAATTAGCTCCAGCTGAATTAGAATATACGGATATGACTATAATGCTTGCAGATAAAACTCTCAGAGTCCCTATGGGAATAATTAGGAATATACTAATATGCATTGGACCTTACAAATATCCCATTGATTTTGTGCTTATTGATATGCCACTGACATTTATTGTCCCATCATTTTTGGAAGAACTTTTCTAAATACCGCAGGAGCAAACATAGAATGAAAGAGGCAAACTGTGTCTCAAGTTTGGCGAAGAGATAATGGATTTTCATTTCTCTAAATTTGACCATAAGCCGTCTATTGAAGAATTAGATGATGACGAGTATGAACGTGAGGAAGAAGGTAATATCGTAAATTTAGCTTCAATAGTCATCGAGACTCCTAATGATGATCTAGCAAGAAGTTTAGTCAATAATAATAATAATATTCTTCAAGACAAAGAAAAACTGAAATAGATGACTATCTCGACTCCACACCTGAGGTGGACATCGAGATTAATCAAAAATATGAAGAACCCATAAGGAAGGGAGATGAGGCTTTTCCTCCTCTGGTTCTTAAAACTCTACCAAAGGAACTAAAATATAGGTTTCTTGATGAGACAAATAAATTTCTTGTTATTGTAAGTGCTAACCTCGCAGAGAAAGAGGAGGAAAACTTGATGAAGGTGCTCTGCATGCATCGAAATGCTCTTGGGTATTCGATGAGTGACTTCAAGGGGATTAGTCCCTCGATAGCCACCCATAGAATATTCATGGAAGAAGGAGCTCAGCCAGTCGAAGACTTTCAGATACGTCTTAAACCTCACATGAAAGAGGTAAGATAAGAAATAATACGTTTGTTGGATACAAGCATCATCTTTCATGTGGAGGAGAGTGAATGGGTAAGTCCTGTTCATTGTGTTCCAAAGAAAGGTGGGTTTACGGTTGTAGAAAATGAAAATAATGAAATGGTACCTACTAGAACTGTTGTTGGACACAAGATGTGCATTGACTATAGGAAACTAAATAAGGAAACTCGAAAGGACCATTACCCTTTATCTTTTATAGATCAAACTTTAGAAAGGCTTACTATGCATTCTTATTTTTGTTACTTAGATAGCTATTCCGGCTTTTCCCAAATTGTTGCACATCCTAATGATCAACTTAAAACTACTTTTATTTGTCCTTATGGCCTTTATGCTTATCGTCGTCTGCCTTTTCGTATTTGCAATGCTCCTGCCACTTTTCAAAGATACATGACTGCCATTTTTTCCAATTATGTTAAAAGTATCATGGAAGTATTCATGGATGATTTCTCTGTTTATGGAACTTCCTTTAATCATTATCTTCATAATCTTCATAAAGTTTTGTAGAGATGTGAAGACACTAACTTAGTCTTGAACTGGGAGAAATGTCATTTTATGGTTCAAGAAGACATAGTACTCAGTCACAAAGTCTCAGGTAAGGGCATATAAGTCGATAAGGCGAAGATTGAAGCAATAGAAAGGTTACCCCCTCCTCGAGACATAAAAGGTATAATAAGCTTCTTAGGTCATGTAGGATTTTATAGAAGATTCGTTAAGAATTTTCAAAAACTGCTATACCATTAATTAACCTTCTTCAAAAGTATGATCGTTTTAATTTTGATGAAAAGTGTCTTACTTCTTTCAACATAATAAAACAAGCTCTTCTTGAAGCTCCCATTGTAAAACCACCTAATTGGAAGAAACCATTTGAGCTGTTTTGCGAAGCTAGTCATGAACCTGTAGGAGCAATTCTTTGTCAGTATGATGGTGATGACCTTAATATCATTCATCATGCTAGTCGCACCTTAAACGAGACCCAAAATAACTATCCTATGGCAGAAAAAGAATTCTTCGCGGTAGTTTTCTCTTGTGATAAATTTAGATCTTATATCATGGACTCCAAAGTTAGAGTACATACTAACCGTGTTGGTTTAAAGGAAATCCTAGAAAGGACCGATGTTAAGCCAAGAATGATCCGTTGGACTCTAATTTTGCAAGAATTTGATTTACATGTCCTAGAAAGGAAGGAAGAAACGGAGGAAACACTGATGGACACTCAAGAAGTTTATCATCCTAAGGAGGTGTCATCCATGTACATTCCTGTGGGAATCACACTACCAAAAAGTAAGTTCTGTATTTCTTCTTGCAAAGGTTTTGGTGATTTTCTATGACCTATTTTATTCGAAGAGAGGAAGAAAAGAAACTCAAATGAGTCCATATTCCATCGATGATCATGGCCTATGAAATCCTAAACACATCTCTATTCTAGATGACTTTTTGCTATTTCCTTTTGCATATTTGATTTCCTCTCATTTTTCTAAGTTCATTGCCGATCTTACGAGATCGGTACGGTCGGATCCGCCCGTACCGATGGTCATTAAGCCAGCATATGGCTTGGCTTTATTTTCACATAATCGGTACGACCGCGTCGTACGGGCGCAGCCCCCCGTATGGCTGGTCGTTATCTATTCTGTGACCGCTTTTCGTTTTATTCTTGTGCCAAAAAAAGAGAAATTGAACCGCCGCGAAGTCGATACAGACGGGTAGTACGGGAAGGACCCGCACGTACTGCTGAGTCGGTTGTCTAGTTACCGACTTCACCACGTACTGTTTTTGGAAACGACCCGGTACGGGCACATCGTACGTGGCATGCGCCCGTACCGACTGGTCGTTAAGACCCGAATTTTCTTCTTTTGCACTTATTTGTTTCCATATTTGTTAGGATTCTTTTCTTGGGCGACCCATTTCCTCTCAGTACGAATTTTACCCTACCTCTAACCCTTTATAAGTCTCTTTAGAGATCCACCTCTCTCTTATATCAACAGATCTAATCTACTTGATGCCCTACTTGATTCAAGGCAAAGGCAAGCCTCTAAACCTCATGGCTCGTTCGTGGGATAGTTTCTAGACCTCCTCCATCGAAGCTGATGATCGTGAAGCTCAAGGCCTAGGCCCAAAGGACAAGCGGTACACTTATGATTCCGATGATGATTCTGAAAACGAGGAGTTCCAAATCTTCATGGAGCAATCAAAGAAGGGATGGAAGCAACTGGACTACTTGGTGATGGTGAAGCCTGAAGATGAGGAAGAAGCCAAGAAACCTCATGGGAAGGGGTGCACGGAGTCTCTCAAGCTCATCTCAGTCAACTACTCTTCACCAAAGCGTAAGAAGTCTAACCGCTCCAATGCAGGAACTTATCAGGAGACTATGGCTCATACGTCAGCAACAAAGAAGATCACCATGAACGCGCGCATGAGCGTGAAGACACAAGAGGATTGGGGGTTCAACCTTCTGGACGTGCCAGTTGGCGTGCACGTCCCGGATAATGAACACCATCTTCACAGGATAGATAAGTACCAGAAAGAAGAGCTCATCCACAGAGAAATCATGCGCAAGCGCCTATTGGATCTTGAAGGGAAGAAGGAACTCAATTACATGATGAGCAAAGTTGCTTATGGTATGTTCCTCTTGCGTTCGGATCTACAGAAGTGTCTTCAACGCATATATGCTCTGGAAGAGACAAACAAGAAGCTTCGTGTGGCACTTTCCAACAAGACTCCTTCACCATGATGCACGCCATGGTATCGAATAATCGCAAGGGGTTATTTGATCCACCCGGCTTGATTCCAAGCTTGGGGGATCTGTGAGAACCTTGTAATCTATCTTACAGTTTTGCATGTTTACTTTTCTGCATGCATGGTTAGGTTTAAAATTCCGAATTTACAATAGTTGCATCAACTTCGAGTTCCCTTTGTTCAAGAGAATATTTATATCCGTTGAGTTATGAGACTTTATGATAATTGAAGTTGTGTTTGATTCATGATTATATTAGATGATTGAACTAGATTGAGTGTTATGATACTTGTACAACTGTCATAATTTTAGGGACTTCCACACCAACAAAAGTATTGATTAAGTTATGATAAGAAGAATTCTGGTAGCATATTATAATTAATTGTTTTTGAAAGCCATTAAAGTAGTGAACATGATCAAATAGTTGTGTTGAAAAGAAGGAGAGAAAAGGGAGCAAGTAAAAACATAGACGCAAGTATCAAAAGAAAATAAGAAAGCAGCTACCAAAAGAATCAAACATATAAAAAAGGGAGAAAGAAAATGATTATGAATCTTCATTACTAAACTTAGTGCTCTATATCTTTAAACTCTGTGATTATATGATATGTTGAATCACTAGAAGCTTCTTATAATTTCATTAATACTTAAAAAGATGTGAAAGCCTCTAAGTTATGTAATGTGTAAGGGTATGGTAATACCCCCGACGTGTCTTTACATCCGATGTTGTATTCCTGCTTCAATTCCTACCTTATTTATTGTAACGACTCGTGTCTCGTGAACATGATGATCTTGTCCATAAGCCACCATCTTGATCAGGGACAAGCAAGAGCATAGCTTGGGGGAGTTGATGAGTCCAAAATTGAAGAAAAATTACATTTTGTTTTTGCATAAATAGAGTAGGGATCTTTGTGTTTTGCTGCGTCTATGCGTGCTATTTTGTTCTTGTTTCAACATGATCCCAAATCATGGAGTCATATATGAACATATCAATTAGACCTCTCATCTTGTGAAATTATATGATATTTCTAAATGATAAAAGTCCTTTTGTGAATTTACCTTCGCACCTGGAAGAATACTAAACAAGGAGGAGGCATTAGTAATGATAACCAGACACCATCGTGACTGCCTCGTCAAATTCTTCTCCCTGGAGAAGACGAGAGGGATATTTGACATTCACAACCACCAGAAACCACGAAAAACCACATTCGAGAGGGATCTGAAGGAGGAACTTGGCTGGGGCAAAATCTTAGCTGCTTCACGGATCATTGGAGGACAACGCATCATCCCCTTCATCATCAACAGCTGCATCTCCACTACCACCATTACTCCCATCTTTCATCTATTAGATCTCTTTGTAATTCCAGATCCAGTTGTGGTTTGCATTAGATCTATCGCCGTACTTTTATCCATTCATTTGATTATAATGATGTTGTTGATTGCTTCCATGAGTGAGTAGTTCCTTTGTTCTTAGAGAGATGGAGAAACCCTAACACCATTATGAACTTGTAATAAAGATGATCTATTCTTGTGCCCATATGACTTGCTTATCTATGATATAATTATGATTTGTGTTTGATCTCTCTCTCTTTAGATGGTATGTGTAGTCGGTCGCATATCATTTGCCTTCGGGACTAAAGGGAGGGAGAAATCCTTTGGACATGTCTTGGAAGCGTATCCGAAATGCCTCGTGAGGCACCGGCTCGTAACCTACACAGTCAAAGGAGGATTAAAGAGAGACTCCCTAATATAATTACGATATCCATGGGGAAACCCTTAATTGCGGTGGTTTGCATGGGTGATTTCTCTCAGACATCACAGTGGTTATTTAGAGGTGACCTCACTCTTGGCTCAACAAAGTGGCTTCCTACGAGCCTTGTAGTGAACATCTTATTATGGGGCTCTCTCCACACATATCATGGCACAAGGAGTATGTTATCTTGATTACATATAACAATAATACTATGCTAGTGGTGTATCCTACATCCATGAGAACGTTTTAGCCCTATTGAGTTCAATCACGCTTTCACACAATCTTGTTACTTGTTTTCTTTTACTTGTTTTAATTACTTTCTGCAATCAACCATAAACCTTTCAAACACCCTTTACTTGAGATCAAAGATAGCTTATAAGTATACTTTGCTAGAGAGTAACGAGGGGCATAAAGACCTTTACCAATAGCTCTTTCTGGGTTCGATATCTTTACTTCAAAACTAGCTACAATTAGTCTGTGCACTTGCAGTCATCATCCATCAAGTCTATCAAAACATCTATGGGGTTAAGTATCTTCAAAGGTAAACTCTCAAGACAATCATTCATCAAACAAGTCATAAATTTGAGACATTTTCTTATTGTACTTGTTTGGCAATATTATTTCAAGGCAAAACTCGGTTAGCTACAAGAACTAGAGCAAAATCTTCCACAACTAATCATTCATACAAATAAAAATCTTTACTCTAACTTGAATTACTCCCACTACCATATCATCTTAGCAAATCAACCAACTAAGATAAACAATTCAAACTTCAAAAGTAGGAGACAAAGGACATACCTCTCACGAGCGACTTCATAATCCTCTTCCTTATATGGATGTGTTCCTTCAAAACTCAAGTAAAAATCACTCCCATAATAAAATTAAATCAAAGAGACAAAAGTCAAATCCACTTTCATGAAAAAGGAAAAAGGGAAAAATCTTTTTGTATTTCTGAAGATGGGGATTGGAGAATATAAAAGAACTTGCGACCAAGCAAGGAACTATGAAAAGAAAAACAAACGAAAAACAAAAGAAAAGCAAAGTGTTGGAACAAACCAACACGAGTGTTTCAAAGCTCACAAGGAGCAGGAGTACAACCTCATTATTACACAAATAAAATTGTCGTGGGACACATCCCCCAGCTCAGGCTTTTGCAAGCCATTTTGTGCTCATTATGGTGGTGGTGGTGGATAATCTCCCATGTTCCATTGGCTGCTCCAATTGTTGAACTAGGTGGCGAGGTTGGCAGTAGCATCTCAAAGGTTGATGGAGAGGTTGTTCATGTTTTGGATGTTTCCTTCGAGAGTACAGATATCATCATAGGTGGTGTAAAAGTTTGGTGAATGCACATCTTGTTCGGGTCCTTCTTGTTCTACTTCTTCATCTTCTCCTTCTTCATCCACGGGTATTTCTTGTTGGGGTAGACTTGCCTCAACCTGCGCGTCATAATGCAAACGTCTATCCTCGATATAGAATATACCATTAGGCAAAGGATCCGGGATTAAGTAATCCGCTCCAGGTATATCAAGGAAGTATCTACCATTAGTTCTAGAAATCATACCACAAGCTCTCAGAGTAGAAAAACCAAGACGTGGGTCTCCTGTCAATGGTTGGATATTACCTAGGTTGATGTGAAGTGCACGTGCCAGCATGGTTATGACTCCTCCTCCGCATATGGAACCACGAGGCTACAGAGCTTTATGCTTAAGATAAAACAAAAGAAAGGCGCCCAAATTTGGCGTTAAGTTACAATTAGGAATAACAGCTTTAGCGAGGATCATCATGTCCTCCTCATTGACTCTAGTAAACTCACCATGTTCCTGCAAGGTGTTAGCAATAACATAAAAAAATAACGAACAACAGGGTGATCAATTTGGTTTCCCATGGGTCTGTTTCCATGAATTCTCATTCTATTAAAGTAAGCCAAGGGTGTTGGATTCAAAACAAACGTGGTGGAGCGTATGTCGATGGAGTTGTTGGCAAACCCAAAGTAGTAAGACCATTGGTCGAGTTCCAAGGAGTACTCACAGTTCATAAGACGGAAGTTGATACGATCAACTCCAGGCATTTAATCCTCGGGGCAATAGTGTGAGCACACCGAATGTGTGAAGGTGCTGAGATACTCAAGCGTTAAGCAGTGGCACGTGGCGACATCCTTGTCATGGTATTGCCGACGAGTACGCCATGGAGGGGTCCTCATAGTGCGTGTTTAGAGACGTGGGGTAAGGCAGCGAGTTGGTAGGTACGAGGTAACACACCTTACCCAGGTTAAAGTCCCACAACAGTGGCGGAACTCTACTCCTGCTATAAATCACTATAATAGCAATTCGCTGAATTATAGAGATAGGTTCATTGTGTGAGGTGTTGCACGTTGTAGGTAGCAATCTAGGTTGTTCCCTAAAGGCTCCCACATGTCTGGCTTATAAAGGCGCCAGAACCTAGGGTTTACAGGGAAAGGTCCTTACCGGACAAGGTAAAGAGTCCTACACTAATACGAACTAGTCTTTCGTGTCTTGCACTCTAAGGCTCCGAGTACGTCGGTGACTCCTGCGTAGCCCTCCTTCATCCGGCATGGGCCTCCCTTATGGATCCATCTAAGTGGGCCGCCCAGCATGCCATAGGCCTTGCTACCAACTATGGGCCACCTGGGTTAGCAGGAATAAGGACGTGCTATGGTGATACCCATTTGGAATATCCCCAACAGTAGCCCTCGAAGGACTTTGAAATCTTGCGTCGTCTTGCCCATTGATCTTGAATGCTCCATCTAGGTGATGCCGGCAATCCATCAAGCAATATCTCAAAGGTCTCCCAAAGAACCCTGCAATCCTCTCCGGTTTCACAATGTAGCCGGAGATTCCTTGAGTCTTCATTTCTAGAGCCGGACAATCTCCGTCTTCGATGAAATCTTCAGACATGACACGTCACTACAACTGTCAGGAGGATGATGTACGGTGCAGCCTACACTACCTCGAAACTCACCGAAGGAAGGGAATTAATCATCAGCTATTTTAACACGTGCGAAATACGAAACGGTAAAGCGGCAAAGACGGAGGACATGGCGAAATTACCGCACACGTTCGTCTCCACATCGGCAACGCTCCATCCATCAAATCCCTTTGCACGAATCTTGACGTGGGGTCTATATATTTTCACTGTGGCCAGGTTATTTTCTTTTTACCCGCATTCGATTCCTCGTCTTCGTCTTCCTCCAGCCGCGCGCCTATTCGAGCTCCTTTTCGGAAAACCCTAGCCAGAGCCCTCTTCTTCTCCACATACTCCCATCATCACAATGGCCTCCAGTAGCTCCATCCCTTCGATGACGGCGACCACCGAGGCTACTCTAGAGCCATCTCAGGGAGTAACTGTCCCACCGGAGGGAGTGGTTTTCCCTGTCACCGCCGTGGTGGAAACCTCCGGTGATGACCAAGAACAAGCGGCACCATATGTCGCTGAAGAGGACAATGACTCCCACAAGGGAGTATGGAGGGGCTCTGACCTCTCCGCCGAAGATTTGCAAGAACTGGTCACCGAGGGGTATCTCCCCGTGGTGAAGGATTTGGTCTAGTGGCTAGCGCCGGCCAGCGAGGTGGCTCCTTCTACCCAAGCCGGAGAGAAGGTGTACCTCAAAGCTCAGCTAGTACGAGACGTAAGCCTTCCAGTCTCCGACTTCTTCTTGGACATCCTCTGGCACTTTCGGGTAACAACATCCTAGTCCTTAGCAACTTCATAGCTCTATGCAAAGGATTCCTAGGCATCAAACCTAGATTAGATCTGTTCATATACTTTTTTACTGTCAAGAGAGAGTCCGTAGAGTTCAAGGACGAGTTGCGGATTTGTGGAACCATTAGCTTTAAGATCCGACCTAACCGGCACTTCCCCAACATCGTAGGGCATGAGTCATGCAAGAACTGGTAGCACACATACTTCTATGGCCCAAATATTCCCCTGCCTGACCGCCTTGAAACATATCCCGACTTTGTCGATGGAGCCGCCGCTGAAGTGCTCGCATGGCGGACCCTAGCCCCTCTTCCGTCCGAAGACGAGGCCAACCGCGATGTAAGGCAGATTGAATGGCTCATGGACAGAGGTCTGACGGGCTTGGACCTAGCCATGTGTTGGTTTGTTAGGCGGATCCATCTTCTACAACACCGCGACAAGTTGATGTGCAAATACACTCAATACAGGAGGGATCCCATGCGAATTTCGTGGGATAACTTCTCCACTGACTCTATCAAACTCTGGCTAAAGGACATCATCAAGGTGAAGGACAGGAAGCATGGCTTCAAGATCACCTATGACATGTTCGACTGCGGCAAATGCCCAGAGGTATCTTTTGTTTCCTTTGTTGCTCGTTATATACTCTAAGGTTTTTTCCGACTTGAAGTTGTCAATCTAACACTCCTTTGTTTCCCAGCTGGCAACCTTGGCGGCGGACCAAATGGCCTCCCAGGTCTATGATCCCAAGCTAATGGATATCCAGGTGGTGTTCGACGATGACTCCTCCAAGGATCAGCCAGCTCCGGCAGTGCGAAAGCGGAAGAGCTAACACTGTTGCCGAGTCCAAGAAGAAGAAGAAATCGGAGACTGGAGTCTCTAGATGATCCACTGCCGCCTTAGAGGCGGAGAAGAAGAGATCCACCGGCATTCCCCTCACCAAGGCTCCTGCCGTGGAGTAAGTGTATTCATTCTCTAGCTTGTATTTTTAGCTCATACCTTTTTTCAGCTCTTGTACTTATAATTTTTACATTTCAGGAGGAAAACCGGTGCTAGTTTGAAGCGATCCTCCAGAGATGCTGGAGGGTCAAAAAACATTCGTGACATGCTGACCGGAGATGTGGCCGCCAAGCACTATCCCGCTACTGCTCCCCCTACTCCTGCGCCAAGCCTTCTGCTGGTCCTGTTGGGCCTTCGTCTCACGTCATCCATGAGATCTCCGCCATGGAGACCTATGTCAATCCAATCCTTGATATCTCAGGCTCTGTCGAGGCGGACATTTCTCCCAGCGGTCAAGCAACGCAGGAGAGCACTACCTCTAAAGTGGTTGAAGCTCCGGCTAAGGATGCCACCGAGAAAGGTAAGCAAGTAATGGAAGAGGCGGAGGCGGAGGTGGTTGTGGCAATGGACAAGGCAGGAGCCTCTGAGCCATCAACTGTTTTGAAAACACAAAAGGCGACTAGGGCATCATCCATGCCTCCGGCTTCAACATCTCCTTTAGCTGCGACTCCTCCGACGTTGTGCCTAGATGACCTCATTGCGCATGCGGATGCCATGTATAACAATGCCGGTATCTTCCATACTGCATATGCCAATCTGGCCAACAATCTCAAGCTTATTGCCATTGTAAGTTTTTTGAACTTCACTTCTTTTATTTTGTGTAGTATATCCCTCTATAGCCCCCGAGCTCTTAGGCGGATAAACAAAAGTTGCAAAAGTAAATCCAACATTGTTGCAAAGTAAATCGAAATCAGCGTGAATGCCTAGTTGGTTTAGGATGTAGGGACATGCCTACTTAGTGGACTTGATTTCTCAAAGATTGAGACGATTGAAACAGTTCAGCTGAAACTCCTTGGTGAATTCGATACCAAGTGACTCGGGGGTTAGCGTATCAACGGGTGGTGCGGTTTGTTCCGCATCCATCGCACGTGTACGACCCCTCGTGTTCATCTAAAACAAAATAAATAATAAAGCTAATCAAAAAATTATTCCAATAGAGACATAGCATAAACGACCCTCTACACTTTTTACAAAAGAAACTCCTCTGAAAACTAACTAGACATGCTCAATATCAAGATTAGCTCAAGAACAAGACCTAAGTCTAGATTGATAATGGTGAAAGATTGAGCAAGGTTTTGTCACAAATAAGCTATGGATCAGGGGAGAAACATACCATATATTGAATGGGTGTGAGGAATCGAAGAAAGAACGAGCAGAATTGAAGATCCAATGGAGGTGGTTTGGAGTTTGGAGGTAGAAGAAAGAGAGATTTGTGTTTTGGGAATTTTAGAGTTACCTCTTCATTGGTTGATATCGTGGTCGAGTATGTGGTATAGGCGGGTGGTACAGCCGGAGCCTGCCCGTACCGAGTGACATACATCGGGGTCGAAGGATTCCTTTCGGTGGTGCACTCGGTACGGGCACGCGGTACGGTCGCGCATGCCTGTACTACTGGTCATTATTCGGTCAATACATTTGCTTGAAAGTTGATGTTTTGCTCGAGGGTACGGTATGGGCGTGTGATACGATCGCCTCCGGTCATAATAGTGGTTGTTATAGCCACTGAGTCTTGTGGCTAAAATAAACACTTCTATTTTCTAGAGCTGCGATGTAGTACGGGCGCGTGGTACAGGGTCTCCCGGTCGTACTAGTGGTCGTTATACGGCCTGGAAGCTGAAAAACTTGTAGAATTCGGTTAATAGCTTCGACCGCATTTGCGCATCTTAGCAAATGGCAAAATAACATCAAATAGACTTCAGAAAAATTAGCAATACCTAAGGGCCATGTGTTAGTAAATAAAAGATCGAGGATTACCTTATTTCTTCTCCTCTCTCCAAAGGACTTCTTGAACACTCTTTATTAAAAACAAAAACAAAACAAAATAGAACAAAATCTAACACAAGAATAAAAAATATTTCACATGGGTTGCCTCTAATGAAGCTCTTCTAATTAAGGAAAATTAGCTTGACCCAGATGGCGATCATTTAGGTTTTGTGAGTGGAACACCCACTCCAAAGTAATTGGCTTTCAGCTGATTATACCATCGTTATTATTATTAGGTTTGGCCTTCTTCTTCCTAGGGAAGTGGACTATAAAGGATCTCTAGATGATAGTCATATCCTCACATTCCCTTCATGTAGATTAGTCAAAGCTTTAATAGTTCTTAGGAATAGCCTACCTAGAATTATATGTGCTATGGGATCTTCATACATGTCCACTATAACAAGATCAATAAGAGCAGGACTTCCTTTAATTTCAATAACTATATTTTCTTTTATCCCAATAGCTTGTTTATAAGTTTAATCAATAAGATGGAGTCTCATTTCAGTGGTTGTAAAAGACCCCAAGTTTAATTTGTCAAATAGACTCTTGGAAATTGTTGAGATGCTTGCACCAAGATCACAAAGTGCAGATATCTCATTAAGACCAATTTTAATTTTAATAGTGGGCTCAAAGATATCATCTAGCTTAGCAGGAAGCTTATCAGCTAGTCTCTTATACTCCATTTCAAGTTCACAAACTATAGATGCTACTTCGTTTGTAAATTGTTGGTATGTAGCATCATTATCTTGTTCTATACCTGGATTCTTTACAGTGATCATCTTCAATAGATCTTCCATGGTATAATCTGGTGATGGCGCATTGCTATAATCTATCTCTTCAGGCTTCTCATCTTTATTTTCTGCCCTCATCATCTTGAGGTCTTCCACGGGGTTTGGTTCAGGATTTCCATCGAATTTTGCAAGTATGAGAGCTTGGCTCTTAGCTACTTTGCCCAATTGTGCCTCCATGGTCTTGGTTCTTTCCTGTAGAGCATGCACATCCTTTTTAATTGCAATGGGCTGGCTAGATAATTTTCCAATACCAGTCTCATGGTTCTCTATGATTTTAATAAGCATATTATTTTGCTCAGTTTGAGCTTGCATGAAAGTTCTAGTAGTATTTTCAAAAGAGATTTTTCCATGATTTGCTCCACTATGGTTATCATAATTGTTATTGTAAGGAGAAGTTGCAGGATTAGAATATTGTTTTCGAAAATTTGAGCCAAAGTTTTGACTCTTCCAAGCAGGATAATAAGGATTACGAGCTATAAAATTAACTTCACTAGCATCGGTAGTGATAACATTATTTTTGGTATGTAGCATCGGTACCTTGTTCTAGACTGGGATTCTTTATGGTGATCATCTTTAATAGATCTTCCATGGTGTACTCAGGTGTTGGCACGTTGCTATAATCCATCTCTTCAAGCTTTTCTTCATTTATTTCTACCCTCATTGATGACTGCAAGTGTACAGATCGATTGTAGCTAGTTTTGAAATAAGAGTATTGAACCCACATAGAGCTATTTGGTTAAGGTCTTTATGCCCCTCGTCACTGTCTACCAAAGGATACTTGTAAGCTTCCTTTGATTTCAAGTAAAAGGTGTTTAAAAGGTTTTTGATTGAATGCGGAAAAGTAAATAAAACAAGTAAAATAGAACAAGTAACTAAGGCGTTTGGAATGGTAGTTGAACTCAATAGGGCTAAAGAGTTCTCGGGGATGTAGGATATACCACTAGCATGTTGCAATTAATCATAATTAGAATAACCTATTTCTTATGTCATGACATGTGTGGAGAGAGTTCCATAATAAGATGTTCACTGCAAGGCTCGTAGGTAGTCACTTCGTTGAGCCAAGGAATGATGTCATCTCTAAATAACCATCACGATGTCTGAGAGCAGTCACCCATACAAAACCACCGCAATTAAGGGTTTTCCCGTGGATATCGTAATTAGCTTAGTGAATCTCTCTTTATTCCTCCTTTGACCGTGTAGGTTATAAGCGAGTGCTTCTAGTCACAAATAGCTCTGGGCATACTTCCAAACACGTCCAAAGGATTTTATCCTTTCCTTAGACCTGAAGGCAAATGATATGTGTCCGACTACACATATCATCTAAAGAGAGAGATCAAACACACATCATCGATCCATAGATCATGGACACATGTAATAGATCATCTTTATTTCATTTTATAATAATGCTGGGGGTTTTCCATCTCCCCAAGAACGAAAGGAACTACTCACACATGGAAGAAATCAACAACATCATCATAATCAAATGGATGGATAAAAGTATAGGGATAAACCTAGTGCAAACCATAATTGAATCTGGAATTACAATAAGATCTAATAGATGGAAGATGGGGGTAGTAATGGTGATGGAGATGCAATAGTTGATGATGAAGGGGATGATACGATGTCCTCCAATGATCCGTGAAGCAGCAAGGATTTGCCCTTCTCCAAGTTCCTCTTCCAGATTCCTTTATGGTGTGGTTTTTTGTGGCTGAAGGTTTCTGTGAATGTCGGATCTCTGATCCATCTTCGCGAGGTGAAAGTATTTGACGAGGCAGACATGCTGCCGTATGGTACGTGCGGACGGTACGGGCGGTCTCCACCCATACCAGTGGTCGTTAAGGCCCATGTGTCCTCCTCCGCGTATGCAAATCTCCCAGGTGCGAGGAAAAAACAATTAAATGAGTTTTATCACTTAAAAATACCATATTACAGCATAATATGATAGTCCCAATTGATATGTTCATAAGAGACTTAGTAATTCGAGATCCTATTGAAACAAGGACAATAAGTGTGCGCAAATGCGGTAAAATTCCAAAAACCCTACTCTACTTATGCAAAAACAAGAGGTAAATATGCTTCAATTTTTGACTCATAACTCCCCTAATCTAGACTCTTGCTCATCCCCAAGCAAGATGGTGGCTTATAGACAAGATCATCATGTTTATGAGGCACGAGTCATTATAATAAATGAGGCAAAAACTGAAACAAGAATAGAATATCAAATGTAGAGTTGCATCATGAGTTTTATCACACCTTTACACATCACATGACTTAGAGGCTTCCACACTTTTTCTGTCAATAATGTTATAAGAAGTTTTTAAGGGTACTTTTTGCGGAGAAGTTTTTTAAGGGTTAACATATTATATAATCATAAGGTTAAATTGGTTGAGAACTTGATTCGAGTAATGAAAGATTCATGATCACTACTTTTTTTCTTTTCTTTTCTTTTCAAGCTTATACTTTTCTTTTTCCTTGAAATTCTCTTAATAGCTGATTTTTTATATAGGAGAGCTACCTGATCATGCTCACTACTTTTTATGGCTCTTGTAAACCTAAACCAGTGACTAACATGCTACCAAGTTTTTCTTCTCATATGTGGAAGACCGTAAAATCATAACAGTTTTACAAGTATCATAACACTCATCCTAATTCATTCATCTAATATAATAATCAGGAATCAAAAGATTACTTCAAATACCATAAAGTCTTGAAACTCAACGAATATAATTCTTTCCTTGAACAAAGAGAGTTTGAAGATGATGCAACTAATGCAAATTCTTGAATTAATGCCTAACATGCGTGCGGTAAAATAAACATGCTAAAACTTAAAGATAGATTACAAGATATTATAGATCTCCTCAAGCTTGGGATCAAGCCGGTGGGATCAAATAATCCCTTATGATTATTCAATACCGTGTTGTTCTTCAAGGTGAAGAAATTCTAGAACTACGAAGACTAGCGTGCAGCGTCTTAATGGTTGTTTCAAGGATCATTATGTGAATCCTATGCTGCTCGTTAATTTCTCCAACTGAGCCATCATTTCCCTATACATATCTATTTTTTGCTTTTGTGCTTCAATAGATCGAAGGCTTATGTCGAGGTTGGCTTCCAATCCTCTCATTATCTTCACATCCATCTAATTCAAATAGCGGTGCAATAGTTCAACATGTTTAGAAGATCTTGAAGACTATACCTCGATTTTCTTGATACATCGATCAAGCTTGTATAAAGAGGCATGAATCCCCTGTTCCTGATGTTTCAGTTTCTCTAGATATGATTCTCCTCTCCATTGGTGCTGAGTTGGATTTGATCGAAATCACCTTCTTTCCCTACCAAGAGATTGAATACTTTCTGCCCTTCCTTCATTGTCTCAACTAGCTTGAATCCATCATCGACTGTAGGTTGATCATTCCGGGCTTCCTTTATATTCCTTCCTTTAGATTCCTCCGTGACCTTCGAAGAAGAACCTTCATAACCTTCTTTAGCTTGAACAATGTTCCACGGATGTGACATGTACGGAGGATCGTCGAGGAAGAAGTAGTGATGCGAGGCAGATCTGTTCTGACAAGAAAGGAAAAGAGGCCTTCTGGAAGGCTTAAGGGTTAGAAACAAGGTAAAACTCACACGGGAAGAAAAAGGGTCGGCCAAGAAAAGAATCCCAACAAATAAGTAAAGAAATAAGAGAAAAAAATAAAATGAATCGATAACGACCTTTGGTATGGGAGGGTGCCCGTATGGCGCGTCCGTACCCGATTATCTTCCAAAATTCGACCCTTCGGATGTCGGTACAAAACCAACCAACCCAGTGGTATGGGCAGGACCCGCTCGCACGGACCGCCCTTACTGGCAGTTACCGACCTTTCTATTTTTTAACACAAGTAATAAACCAAACGAACGAGGGAACATAGAGTCGATAACGACCTGTCATACGGTCGGAGATGCCCGTACGGTTCGGTCGTACCAAAATTCCAAAATTGGAGAAGGAACTACTGACCGTTTAACGAGCGCTGGTACGGCGGGTCCGGTCGTACCGTCCCCCGTACCAGCCTCGTAAAACTGGCAGTAACTTCGGGAAAACACAAGGATTCCAAAAATATGAATTAGAAAGACAAAACAACAACTAGAACAAAGATAAATTAGGTATTCATATGCCTTGTTCATCTAATGGGAATGACTTTACTTGGGTACCTTCATCTCCTTTTAATTTTTGAATCAACTTTTTCCTTTTCCCTTTGAACAAGGTTGGTCACAAGAAATCGCTAAAACCATTGCAAAGAGAAATTGAAAACTTTCTTTGGTCTTAAGGGCTTGATGATGGTCGGAGACCATGTCTGGAGTGTTCCTGGACCGTGGGGTATCACGCTTAAGGACCTGATGATGCTCGGAGACCATTTTGGTATTATCGGAATCACCGAAGAATAGAAAGATGAAAAACCGGAAGGGTTTCGGAAAGTCCGGAGGATGTTCGGAGTAGGGTGAAAGGATAGCCATGAGGATTAAATAATATTTAAGTAAATGTTAAATATTGATTTATAATTATTAATAAAAGGAAAGGAAATTAAAATGGTTAAATACCTATTGGGCCAAAATCCCTAAGGAAAGAGGGCCCATGAGGGAAAGACCAAAGGGAGGAAGGAGGGGGAGGTGGCCGGCTAGTCCAAGGGACCCCGCATGGGGCCCACTTGGGCCCTGGCCGGTGGCAGCCAGCCCCCTCCCCTCTCCTCTGTTTAGTCCCACATGGCTAAGCCAATTGGCTATGTGGTGCCTTTTTCCTTATATAGAGAGAGGTATCTTGAGAAAAGAAACACACCAATATTCAATAAAGGTTCCCTCTCTTTTGGGGAGACCTCCAGTTGATTCTCTCTCTCTCCCGTGACCGCGGTCCCAAGTCAAGACTGTGCAAACATGAGACTTCTTCACCGCGGAGCGCCCTCGTGCTGCGGGATTCGGATCTAGAAGGTAATACCAAGCGGAAGGAACTCAAGCGAGGGAAGACAATATAGGAGCACGCGGGAGGGCATTTCCTCCACCACCGGAAGGCGGTAGCCGACCGGGTGCAGCAGCGGATCAAACCAGGCCCCTACCGGCCCGGCCTAGCCCAAAAGGGCATGTAAAGCCCCGCCGCCGCATTACGGCGAGGGTGCCACCGCCACCACCATCTCAAGCACAAGCCCCTTCTCCTCAGTCCACCAGAGGCACAACCACAATGCCTGGGCGGCCCGCCTAGGCCCAGATCGAGCCCGATTGGGCCTATTGCATTTCCCAATATATGCAAAATATGTTCTGGTTGTAAACACGTCTTGAGATATGAAAATGTAATGCTTTCCCACAAAAAATAACAAATCTTGCAAATTTTGAGTTTTCCATCCATCTTTAATACGATGGCTTGCCAACTACTTGCAAATTTAGCCGAGTTGCACGCTAGCCTAAGAAATATACTTCCTCTGTTTTAAAATAAAAGATGTTTCACTTCTGTGAAAAAAGTGTACCTAAACTCTTTTTAGTGTCTATGTTTATATAGATTTGGAGTAAACCTACATGCTAAAAGGAGTCTAGATATACTTCTTTTATAAAACTAAAACATCTTATATTTAAAACGGAGGAAGTACCTCTTAGACCTAAGGAATTCAACATTTGTGACAGCTTTTGGTTTATTTTGTCACAATAGCTTAACCACATGTAGTATGTAGTATCACGTACTCCTTCATAAATAACTGATTTGACTTTGTCTAGATTTAAATGTATCTAGACGTTTTTTTAAAAACGGAGGAAGTACCTCTTAGACCTAAGGAATTCAACACTTGTGATATCATTTGGTTTATTTTATCACAATAGCTTAACCACATGTAGTATGTACTATCATGTACTCCCTCCATTTATAAATAACTGACTTGACTTTGTCTAAATTTAAATATATCTAGACGTTTTTTAGTGTATAGATATATTTAAATCTAGAAAAATTAAAATCAGTTAATTCTGGAGGAAGGGAGTACTACTTCTTCCTTCTTAAAATAGATGCGGGGTGAGTACCTATTTTAAATTCTCATAATTGTCATGAATAAATTTGTATGTAGCGAATATTCCCAACCACGGATGACGAGCAAATCAAGCCGAGTCGCCTATGACCCTACCGTGTTCTGCTGGCCCATTTAATCAAGCATCTTTCAGCCCGTTAATTAGAGATCGACGACCTGCTTCCTAGCTGGCACCTGCTACAGCGAAACTAATCACCCTGCGCTTTCTGGCAGCTTGTCTGCGTTTTTGACATGTGTTTCTTGGTCGGCCACTTGGCCTACACCTTTTCTCTGAGAATCTACTGCTACCCCTTACTCTAATTCAAATTAGTTATCGAAGATTCATCGAATCTATTCCCTCCGTCTCAAAACAATTTGAGTTTGTCTAAATTCGTATACATATATACTAAAATGTGTCTAGATATATTTGAATCTAGACAAACTCACGTCACGTATTTTGGGACGGAGAGAGTAGACATATTTAGGCAGCATTTTTTCTAAATTTAAACAATTATAATTTGGATCGGAGTATGTATTAGCTAGTAGCACCATTGTCTCATAAAGACTCTTCCCCAGCGGACAGTCGGACAGTCAATCTATCGTCATCGCTCAGGAAAAGGGCTGACGTTTTACGAGCTCTGACCACTCACTTCGATTTCCGTTTCCATTATAACGAGCAGGGCATCTCAAATGAATCGGCAATTACAGCCGTGTCATACACTGTGATCTGATCTCAGCAATGGCGACGGCGAAGAAGACGTTCGTGCTCTACCCGTCGCTGGGCGTCGGCCACCTGAACCCCATGGTGGAGCTGGCCAAGCACCTGCTGCGCCACGGCCACAGTGCCGTCGTCGTTGTCGTCGACACGCCCGACGGCGACGCCGTCTCTGCCGTTGCCTTGGCGCGCCTCGCCGCGGCCAACCCTTCCATCGCCTTCCGCCTCCTGCCCGCCCCGCACAGCACGGACACCGCCGCGCACCCGGTCAAGCGCAGCCTCGACGCGCTCCGCCTCGCCAACCCCGTGCTCCGGGACTTCCTGCTCACCCTGCCCGCCCCAGGCGCCGACGCACTCCTGCTCGACATGTTCTGCGTCGACGCGCTCGACGTGGCCGCAGAGCTCGCCCTGCCCGCCTACTTCTTCTTCGCCTCGGCCGCCAGCGACCTCGCCGTCTTCCTCAACCTGCCGTACAGCTACCCGAACCTGCCGTCGTTCAAGGACATGGGCGAGACGCTCGTGCACACTCCCGGCACGCCGCCGGTCCGCGCGCTGGACATGCCGCTGACGATCCAGGACAGGGAGAGCGACCCGACCAAGGTCCGGCTGTACCAGTTCAGGCGCATGTCCGAGGGGAGGGGCGTGCTGGTGAACAGCTTCGACTGGCTGGAGCCCACGGCCCTGAGAGCGCTCGCGGATGGCCTCTGCGTGCCCGGCCGGCCGACGCCCAGGGTGTTCTGCATTGGGCCACTGGTGAACGACGGCGGGGACGGCGGCGAGAAGCGGCACGAGTGCCTCGCGTGGCTGGACGCGCAGCCGCGGCAGAGCGTCGTGTTCCTCTGCTTCGGCAGCATGGGCGCGTTCTCGGCGGCGCAGCTGAAGGAGATCGCTAGTGGGCTGGAGAGCTCCGGGCAGCTGTTCCTGTGGGCAGTGAGGAGCCCGCCGGAGGAACAGAGCGAGTCCACGGAGCCGGACATCGCGCGGCTGCTTCCGGCGGGGTTCTTGGAGAGGACGAGAGGCAGGGGCATGGTGGTGAAGAACTGGGCGCCGCAAGCCGAGGTCGTGCGACACGAGGCGGTCGGCGCCTTCGTGACGCACTGCGGGTGGAACTCGACGCTGGAGGCGTTCATGTCCGGGCTGCCGATGATATGCTGGCCGCTCTACGCCGAGCAGGCGCTGAACAAGGTGTTCATGGTGGAGGAGATGAGGATCGCCGTGGCGTTGGAGGGATACGAGAAAGGAACGGTGAACGCGGAGGAGGTGGAAGCGAAGGTGAGGCTGGTGATGGAGACGGAGGAAGGGAAGAAGCTCCGGGAGACGCTGGTGGTGGCGAGGAAGATGGCGTTGGACGCGATCGGCGATGGCGGGTCTTCTGAAACGGCATTTGCCGAGTTCCTCGGAGATCTGGAGAACAGCAGCGCGGAGAATTCAGTCGATCAAGCTGTATGACTGATGAACGGAGGCAGCTTCACAAGCATTAGAGAGAAGCTGTGATTTGCATCACTGTATCAGCGCACCAGGGAGCATTGCGCCAAATCATCAATGAGCCATGTGCCACATAGACAGTTCATTCTGAATGTCAATTTTATTCTAGAAAAAGTACCAGAATGGCCTTCTGAATAACCGCATTGTACAAATGTCTAACATAGGATACATCATAACTGAGGAAGGCTGGGGTTTGCACTTTTCAGAGCTTTCAGTTTGGAATTTGCAAACACAGCTTTGCTATGGCATATAATGGCTGAAGCAGTTAATTTGCATAGCACAACTCCCAGAAATAGTAGTACTCCTACAAATTTTATCATCAGCATAAAAGATAGCTATGATTTTGCATTTTGTTACATCCAGTGCAGGAGGGCTCAAAGCCTAAAAGTAATTATACCAGTAAATTTGAAATAATAGGTAAATGCAGTAAATCATCAAAGAGGCATGTGCTAAATACAACAGTTCACTGTGACTATCAATGATCGTTTCATTGTAAATTGTTATACAACATGAATTGGGAACGTTTGAGTTTTCACGGCCATCTATGTGGAATCATTTCGAGATTGCAATTGGCTGAAGCGGCTAATCTGCATAGCCTAACTACTCTCACCACCTCCTGTAAGCCTGTAACTGTCACAGGAGATAGTAGTTCGTACCCCTTCATAGTTCAGAGAGGAAATTGGTGCAAACCTTCTAAGAGCAATCTCCTTGCTATCTTCTATGCTCGGTCAATTTGAGAGCTTCAAATCAGTAAAGGAACTCGGCGAAGGCCATCTGCAACGACCCGCTGTCTTCCAAAGCTTCTGCGACCAGTGAAGCGAAGCTGAGTCTGGTGATGGAGGCAGAGGAAGGGAAGAAGCTCAGGGAGATGCTGGTGCTGGAGAGGAAGATGACATTGCACCCAACGCTGAGGGCGGCTTGTCTGAAGTGGCATTTGCTGAGTTTCTAAGATATTTGGAGAATAGCAGCGTGAAGAATGGAGAAAACAATTGATCAAGCTGTATAACAGATACCCTGAAAGAATGGTGGTAAAGTTCAGAATTTCTCATCAGCATTAGAGAGTATGGTTCTGCATTTTTCCGCATTAGTGCATCCAATGCACCAAGGAAAATTGATGCAAACCTTGAAAGAAAAATGTGCTAAATACAACATAAATATAAGTATAATCAAATAGTAACTGCAGGAAAGCATCATCAAAAATGTTCTAAATATAACCGGATCTCAAAATGTAACTGTTCATTGAGATTTTCAATTCTGATTTCTGAATAGATGTATCTGGAGTAACATATTGTGATAGAGCATAACTGAGAAATGTTTGCATTTTCACAGCTTATGTTTGGGACTTCCTATCTGAAGCACAGCCAGCTGTGATGTATCATTTCAAAGCAGCTAATCCGCGTAGCATAACTACAATCACCATCACAGTGAGAAGTGAACTGATGCAAACCTTCAAAGCCGCACATTCCAATACCAATCTTGTCGATATATCTTCTGTGCTTGATCACTTTGAGAGCTTCAGATCCTTCAACAACTCATCGAATGCCGTCTGCGACGGCCCGCTGTCTGCCAGCGCTTCTGCAGCCTTCTCTTTCGCCAATGCCAGCCTCTCCCTGAGCGTCTCGCCCTCCTCCGACTCCAGCACCAGCCTCACCTTCTTCTCCACCTCCTCGGCCGTCACCAGCTCCTCATCGTACCCCTCCATTACCAATCCAGCCTTCATCTCATCTACCACGAACACCTTGTTCAGCCTCTGCTCCGCGTACTGCGGCCAGCACAGCATCGGCACCCCGGCCGACACCGCTTCCAGGACGGAGTTCCACCCGCAGTGCGTCATGAACGCGCCGGTGGCGGCGTGCCGCAGCACCTCCACCTGCGGCGCCCACATCTTCAGCACTATCCCCCTGCCGCGCGTCCTTGCCGTGAACCCCTCGGGGAGGAGGGCGTCCAGGTCTGGCTCCGGACACGGCAGGAAGAATTTGGCCGGGTCAATGGGTGGACTCCGCACGACCCACAGAAAGCGGTGGCTAGAGTTCTCGAGCCCATGCGCTATCGCCTTCAGCTGCGCCGCCGACACGGCGCCTAGGCTGCCGAAGCAGATGAACACCACGCTCCGCTCCGGCTGCGCGTCCAGCCACGACAGGCACGCGTGCCGCTCCCCTTCCGCCTCCGCGCCTTTCACAATCAGCGGCCCGATGCAGTGCACCGGCGGGGTCGGGCGGTCGGGGACACACACGCCTTCCCTTAGCGCGCTCACGGCCCTCGCCTCCAGCCACTCGAAGGTGTTGACCAGCACGCCCCGCGCCTCCGGGATGCGCCCGTAGTGCGCAATCCGGGTGTCGCAGGTCCGGTTCGCGCGGTCGAGGACGGTGTGCGGCATGTCGGACGCCGGGATCGGCGGGACACCGGGGAAGCGGAGGAGCGCCTTGCCCATATCCTTGAAGTCCCCCTCCGTGGTGGCGAAGTGGTGGGGCAGGTGGAGGAACGCCGCGAGGTCGCCGGCGGAGGAGGTGTAGTAGATGTAGGCCGGGACGCCGCTCTCGGCGGCGGCGTCGAGGGCGTCGATGCAGAAGAGGTCGAGGACGAGCGCGGCAACGGAGGGGAAGGAGCGGAGGAAGGCGAGGAGGGACGGCACGGTGAGGCGGAGCAGGTCGAGCATCTGCAGGAAGGGGTCGGGGTCCGGGGTTGGGTAGTCCGGGGGCGGGAGGTTGTGGAAGGCGATGGAAGGATTGGCGGCGACGATGCTGGCAACGGCGGAGGAGGAGGCGGAGAAGAAGTCGGCCGCGGAGGCCGGCGGGGTCGGTACGGCGATGACGACGGAGATGCCCCGGCGGACGAAGAGCTTGGCGAGCTCCACCATGGGGACCAGGTGGCCCACGCCCAAGCAGGCGTGCAGCACCACGGTCGGATCGGAATTTTGCTCCATTAGAGACGCGCCGACGACGATGAGCGGATGAGGTGTGTACAGTGCGAGGCCGAGGAGTAGCCCGAGACGAAACGGATGATAGGCACTTGCGGGTACCTGCTACGAAGCCAAATGACAAACAAATTGCAACACGCTAGGGAACAAAACCTGGCGCGGCATCCGGCCTTAAATGGGCTGCGAGGTGGCGGCCCATTTACACAGGTGAGTTTATCATTTTCCGGTTTTGGTTTTTACTTTCTGTTTTTTTTTTTTGCGAAATTCCACCGATTTATTAATAATCATCAATGGCAGTATAAAGAAGCTTAAAAGTAATAGAAATTACAAATAGATCATTGGACCACATAGCGACGACTACAACACTAGCACTAGCCGAATGCACGCCGTCGTCTTCGCCCCTCCATCATGCGAGCCAGACAAAGCTTGTCGCAGTACAGCTTGTTGTAGTAGACAGGCGAGAAGTCGCCGTGCTAAGGTCTCATAGGACCAGCGCACCAGAGCAGCAACCATCGCTGAAGATGACAACCTTAGATCAGAAGAGACTAACCTAAAACCACGACGAAGAATATGGAAAACGACCAGATCCCAAGAGATCCGCCGGACACACGACCCTACGCGCCCTCCACCAATGCTAGACGCACCACCAGAGTAAGGACGGGTGGACATTATTCTGACTTTAGGACATAGCCACCGCCTCAACATCCTGAAAAAGACATTAAAAAAAGGCTAAACAAAAACGAAAACCCTTCTGCCGACAAGAGGCCGTGGTCCACCACATCTCCCAGGCCCTAAGACCACCGGAGATGGAGCGGACCGACAGCGTCACCGGCGAGGAAACGGAACCCTAGATGGGTTTAGCTGCTTCCACACGGTCGCCTGGTGACTGCCTCCTGACGTACATACTGGTTCGTATGTGGGCTTCCAATTTTTTATCTGCACAATTTTTAAAACCTGTTTTTAAATGTAATTAATTTTGAAATCTGAACATTACTCATATTCAAATCTAAATAAATTGGAATCAAAAATGCGTATTGGATTTTGCATTCTTATATCCACTGCACATGGGCCCAAAGTAATTATACCGGTACAAGCTGAGCTTGTTGTCGTCCTCTGGCTCCAGCGCCAGCCTCACCTTCTTCTCCACCTCTTCAGCCTTCACATGCTCCACCTCTTTAGCGTTTTTAGACTTAATCGATGATGAATTAATTTTTAGTTTTGCAAGACTCAAACAAATCAACTCTAGTATGTCACCTTTCTTGTTAGATTACCATATGACTCTTGTCTCCATGAGTTAAATGTTAACCAATCTGTCGATCATCTTTGCTCACATAGATGGCCACTCAATTCGTTTACCATTATAAGGGCATCTTTAACAGATTATAAAATTTAGAGGAGCAAAATGGCTCCCTAAAAGTTAGAGGAGTAAAAATTCTCCACTAACCAAAAGTGGTTCATAACCGATCTCCAATACTTACATGAGTAAAAACCCCGACCACTACAAAATTCAATCAAATTCGACAGAATTTTGGACGATTCAAACCAAATATGAAACATAGTACTTCATTTCACTTAATTTGTACACATTTACAACTAAAAGTCGGTCGAATTTCACTAAAATCGATCGGATTTCACCTAAAACTAACATAATCCTCCCAGTCGAAAGAGGAGGGACGGTCCCATGCCATTGCCGCCGTCGATAATCCCACACCGTCGCCGAGGTCCTCCTCCTTCACCCTATGCAAGGACCATGGCTGCTGCAGAACAGAGAATTCCTGCCAGGTGTGAGAGATGAAGCAAAACGCAAAGGAACAAAATATATGTAGAAATTATAGAGGGAAAGGGCATAATTAGGGGAGTAACATGCATCCACTTATGGCTATGGTTACAGAAGGGGCGGTCGAGCTTCCACGCGTCGTCGGGCGCTTGCTGGACCAATTCGTGGCGTTGGGGAAGGTGCCGTTTCTGTTAGAGGCGCTGGCATAAGGGCGGCGACTGCAATAAACAGAGAGGAACGAAAATGGACTTCTCTTTTTTTTTTTACCCCATAGCTCCTAGGACGAACCGGTAGGCCCATACGAGGCTTCTATGGCCCCATGAACTTGGTGTGGCCTAACTCTTTCTCTGGAGTAGCAGCTCAGCAACAAAAGCTAGACTCGTTTAGGCGATCAATATAAGTAAAAACATCCATAACGACTGTTTGGGACAGTAAGGTTAGGCATACCATTGGCATCCCCATGCAAAGGGTGGTGTTTGTAGTTCCCTCTTGTTAGGGTTTCTTCCTTCTGTCGCGGGCGACGGCCGGCGTTGAGTTTCTTTCCCCGATCTCCTATCCCTGATCCTAGCCAGTGGGTTCGGGCTCCTATCTCGCTGACTTGGGAAGGTGTAGGCTTTTGGGGCGGCAAGATTTGACCAGTGCTATGGCGTACAATAGTTCGTCAGGTTCGGAAACTGGAGACATTGTTGAGATGATGAAACGCATGGGAATCCGGGAAGAGGATCTCGATGATGTGGTGTTCGAGGAGGAGGGGCCGCCGCCAGAGGAGGCGACAAAGTGGTTGGCTATAGCTAGGGTTTTTACGACAGGGGAATACTCCATCTTTTGGTTCTTCAAGAACATGCGATCTGCATGGAACCTGGCACAAGAGGTGAAAACAAGATATCTAGAAGGTAACCTGCACAGGTTCCAATTCTCCTGCCTGAGGGATTGGGAGAGGGTGATACAAGGAGGGCCCTGGAAATTCCAGGGTAACCTAGTGTTGATTGCTATGTATGATGGATTTACTAAACCTTCTTCGATTGAGTTGTTTCATATTGACGTTTGGATCCACATTCATGATCTTCGAGTAGGATACGCTCCGATGGTAAATTCTCTAGCTTCCAAAGTTGGGGAGTGGTTAGCATCGGATGGAATATCAAACGATTTTGAAGAGAATTTCTACCGTGCAAGGGTCCGAATGGATGTTCGGAAGCCGCTGAAAATTGTTGTCTCAGTAATTAGGGCTAGAAAGAGGAAACTATTCTTAGTCAAATATGGAAATATTCCCGGCTGGTGTCAGGAGGTGTGTGGACACTTTTGGCATGAATTCAAAGACCATTGTGATGGGATGCACTCACCCTGAGTCCCTTGCTTTTAAAGACCTCTGGCACATCATTCCAAGAGTATAATTTTTTTGAGGTGGTTCCAAGAGTATAATTGATAAACCTGTTAATTTGCATAGCATAACTTCTAGAATTCAGGTAGAACAAATCTTACCATCAAACCTCATTTTCACAATATAAGAAATTTTGGCAAGTTGTTTTTCACGTGCCAAAATGCCTTATATTGTGGACCCAGGGCCTGTTGGATTTTGAATTTTTTAATCCACTCGGGATGGGATCAGAGTAATTAGAGCATCTCCACTCATATTCCCGAGAGGACCTCCCCATGCCGAGTTTTTCATCTGGACGATGAAAAATCGCACACACTCGCATTCCTAGGGGCCTAGTTTTCGCCAGATTCAGCCCAAAATACATCCGGCATTCCCAGGCCGAACGCGGGGAGCCGGGTGTGACCTAGGAACACCAGATGAAGCTAAATCGGCGGGAAAAATTTACAGGAAGGTAGCCCCGCCCTGTCAGCGAGTGGAGCAGTTCATCCTCATCCCGTCGCCTCGACTCCCGTGAAGGACCACCGTGCAAACGGCCGACTAAACACTCGCCCACGTTGATGTAATTGCGCGCCACCGCCCGCCCACCTTCCCGATGTTTCCTTTTTCCCGCTCTCGCCTCTACACCCCTCCCGCCCTCGCCGCCCTTTCCCCATTTGGCTATAAATGTCGGCGCTCTCGCTGTTCCTAAAGAACACACTCCCGCCTCCCATTCCCCCAACACCAAAACTCCAAGGTCCGGCGAAGAGGAGAAGACCTCGGCGACAGCGATGGCGGACTGCTATCCCGGCGACCCGACGACGTCAAACGGCTTCTGCTGGCGCTCTCTGTAGCCCTGGGAGGCCCCTGGACTTCCGCTGCCCGCCGACATGGAGGCTCAGCGCGGGCGGCGTGCCCGTGCCGCCGGTGCCGGAGGGCCACGAGCTCGTCTACGAGATCCAGGTGATCATAGCTGCCATGGAGGACCCCGTGCTCGCCGAGGGCCCGGGCAACCTCACTCACTAGGAGCAAGTCTTCATTGACCGGCGTGAGCCGGAGCTGACCACCCAACGCTGCAGGACGCGTTCGGTGGTGGAGCGCACCCGGCCGCACGCTCGTCGCCGTCCTCGAGCACATCAGTGCGGGGAACAACCCGCGTCTGGGCTATCCCCCGCGCTTGCCGCCGACGTTTTCCCGGCGCTGTGGGGCGGACAGCTGGATGCCGAGAAGGATGGCTGGTGGGTCGTCTGGCTTGTCGGCGGCCTTGGCGTCGCGCTCGTCTGGTCACGATGCCACTCCGGCCAGTGAAGCGGGAGGCGGAGTCACCGGTGCGCTCACCGCCGCGCACACGTTCGCGTGACATCTTCATAAACGAATGTCGCGCGCCGTCGCGACTGAGCGGCCACCTTTGGCTGGCAAGGCCGAAGGTGCGCAAGCCGAAGAAGGAGCATGTGGACTGGGCGATGCCGGTCGACGAGGACGAGTTCCTCCTGAAGATGGCGATGGATGCGTCCCTCAACGACGTGCCGCTAATGTAGGCTCCCGACGCGTGCGCCTGGTCCAGGGCGAACTGGGAGCGTGAGGAGGCCGAGCGCGTCCGGCGCCTTCATGAGCAGGTCGTGCGCCAGGCCGCGCGCGGCACTCACCGGCAGCGCGCCAATCAAGGCGCGCCGCTCGTCGTGCAACGACGAGCGATGAAGACGAGGCCGAACTCTCATCGCAGCCATGGCACTGCAGCGACACCGACAAGGGCAACTTCGGGCCACCACAGCTGACAACGGCGGCACTGGTGCCACCGACTATACCTCCTTCTACCGCAACTTCAGCATGTAGTCGGTGCGCCGTCGGCATAGGCTATTTATTTACTATTTTCGATGGTTTTTTAAGTTTATTCGGGTATATGTCCGAATTTGATATAATATGCACGATCTCGCCTATATTTTAATGCAGTCTTCTAAAATTCGTCATCTTTTGCTCAAAATTTCGCCGAATTTTCAAATTCTCGAGAATTCGTCTGGAACGCGACTGGGACAACGACCGTTTTTAGGCCGAAAGTTTCATCATACGGCGAAAAATATCGCCGGATTTCGGGCCTGGAAACGGCTGGAGATGCTCTCGTACGGATAAAAACAGGAATAATATAGGTGCTGCAGATCATGAAAGAGACATGTGCTAAATGCAATGTGACTTGAAATTCTCAATTGTTGCATTGTAAATTGTGATCCAACATAACTGAGAAATATTTGCGATTTTTGCAATTTGAGCTCAGAACTTGTCCATCTATGCAAAATCATTTCGAGTAGTAATTCCTGAAGCAGCTCTTCTTAAGCCTGTAACAGTTCAGGAGTAAAAGGCTGCATGCGCCGGGACATATAGTTCCCCTTTCGGGTAAAAAAGTTCAGAGAGGAAATTTATGCAAACCTTCAAAATCACAGAGCCTAAAATCCATCTTGTTGCTACCTTCTGTGCTTGATCACTTTGAGAGCTTCAGATCCTTCAAGAACTCACTGAACGACGTCTGCGACGACCCGTTGTCCGACATTGCTTCGGCGGCCTTCTCCTTCGCCATTGCCAGCCTCTCCTTGAGCTTCTCGCCTTCCTTCGACTCCAGCACCAGCCTCACCTTCTTCTCCACCTCTTCGGCCTTCACAAGCTCGTCGTCGTACCCCTCCATGACCACTCCGGCCTTCATCTCGTCCACGACGAACACCTTGTTCAGCCTCTGCTCCGCGTACTGCGGCCAGCACAGCATCGGCACCCCGGCCGACACCGCTTCCAGGACGGAGTTCCACCCGCAGTGCGTCATGAACGCGCCGGTGGCGGCGTGCCGCAGCACCTCCACCTGCGGCGCCCACATCTTCAGCACCATCCCCTTGTGTAGAGTCCGGTCAATGAACCCCTCGGGAAGGAGCACGTCCAGGTCTGGCGGCGGACGCGGCAGGAAGAATTTGGCCGGGTCAACGGGCGGGGTCCGCACGACCCACAGGAAGCGGTGGCCGGAGTTCTCGAGCCCATGGGCTATCGCCTTCAGCTGCGCCGCCGACACCGCGCCCAGGCTGCCGAAGCAGATGAACACCACGCTCCGCTCCGGCTGCGCGTCCAGCCACGACAGGCACGCGTGCCGCTCCCCTTCCGCCGCCGCCGCGCCTTTGACGATCAGCGGGCCGATGCAATGCACCGGCGGTGTCAGGCGGTCGGGGACGCACATGCCCTCCCGGAGCGCCTGCACGGCCCTCGCCTCGAGCCACTCGTAGGTGTTGACCAGCACGCCCTGGGCATCCGGGATGCGTCTGTAGTGCCCGATCCGGGCCGTGCAGGTCCGGCTCGCGCGGTCCATCACGCTTTGCGGCAGGTCAGACGCCGGGATCGGCGGGACCCCGGGGAAGCGGAGGAGCGCCTTGCCCATGTCCTTGAAGTCCCCCTCCGTGGTGGCGAAGTGGTGGGGCAGGTGGAGGAACGCGGCGAGGTCGGCGGCGGAGGAGGTGTAGTAGACGTACGCCGGGACGCCGCTCTCGATGGCGGCGTCGAGGGAGTCGACGCAGAAGAGGTCGAGGACGAGCGCGGCGACGGAGGGGAGGGAGCGGAGGTAGGCGAGGAGGGACGGACCTGTGAGGCGGAGCACGTCGAGCACCTGCAGGAAGGGGTTGGGGTCCGGGGTTGGGTAGTCCGGCGGAGGGAGGTGGTGGAAGGGAATGGAAGGGTTGGCGGCGGCGATTCTGGGGCCGTTGGAAGCGGTGGCGGCGAATACGGTGGCCGCGGAGGCCGGCGCGGTGGGTATGGCGATGACGACGGGGACGCCGTGGCGGAGGAAGATCTTGGCGAGCTCCACCATCGGGGTCAGGTGGCCCACGCCCAAGCCGGCGAACAGCACTACGGTCCGATTGGGAGTGGCCTCCATTGGTGATGGGCTGAAGCAGTAGCCGGCGACGAGCGGAGAAGTGTGGTGGTGGTCTTGGTGACGAGAATTGTTTGGATCTCTGTTACTTTCCAGAGGCGCAGTAGCAACTTGCCCGGTTGTTTGTTAGCAAACGATAAACAACAAAGTGAGGATAAAACCGTCTTTGGTGGACACACACCTAGATTTCTCGCGCTAACCATACTAGTACTAGTAATCAATTGATCTGAACACGATTGCTATATGGCTACAGATTCATTAACTTCCCGTTGGGTACCGTAATGTATCACTAGTTACAAATCTCACGGAGAAGAAAGTGGGCAAGGTAACGGAAGTTCAAATAGATGTTCGTGGTGCGGGGAACTTTGTAAGGGTTCGAGTGAAGCTGGATGTTCGTAAGGCCCTAGCCCGATTTGTTACTATCTCAAGAGGTGGAGAATTCTACCAAATTAAATATGAGAAGATATCCAAATTTTGTGGCTTTTGTGGCTCCTTTGGACATGTCCATACTGAGTGTGGCTCTGGGGAACACGAGAATGATCTAAAATGGGGTGATTGGCTGAAATCAGAGTGGGAAACTTGGCACAGACGTGGAGCTGGTGGCAGCCGTGGATCCGGGCGTGGGAGTAGGGGACGGGCTCCCTTTGATGGTGGTCGGGGCCGTGGTCGTGACCCCTTTATGGGTCGTGGCAGAGGTACTGCTGCTGGGGGGACAGATGCCCCGTTTATTTGGAGACAGAATGCGCTAGCTACAAGAAATCAGGAGGAAGAAGAAGATGCCCTTCGTGACACGGCATCTAGCCCTTCAAAAGTGAAGGACGTTGATATGGAGATGATAGGTGGCTCGAATATGAGAGCAAAACGACGAATTGATATGGATGCTGCTGATGGGACTACTCCCGTAGAGGGTATTGAAGATTTATGTGATCATGGGCCTATGATTACTGATGAGACTACAACAAAGCCTCAAGTTGTGGGGGTTAATGGTGATTTGGAGGTTGCCGCAAAAGGATTGGAGAGACCAAAGCGTTCAAAGACGACTAGAGCTAACTCCTCGTCAATAGGATCGGCGGGTTCCCGGGAGGAGCCTGTCCGGGCGCAATGAGAATTTTATCTTTGAACTGTCAGGGTTTGGGGAACGACCCGACAGTTCGATTGTTTTTGGACCTCCGAAGGCGAATTGACCCCGAGGTGATGTTCTTATCGGAAACTCACTTAGATGATTATCCGGCTGAGTGTTTGAAGCGTAGGCTAAACATGGATTTAAAGATTGTTAATCCAAGTGTTGGTAGAAGTGGTGGTGTTATTCTCTTCTGGAAAAAGGAGATTATCATTCAACGAATCTTCTCAGCTCCGAAATATATAGATGTGAAGGTAATCGAGACACCTCAGAAGATATGGAGATTAACATGGTTATATGGGGAGCCGCGGTGGGAAGATAAATACAAAACTTGGGATAAAATTAGAGAGCTGAATACTAACTTGAGTATGCCATGGGTTATTATTGGTGACTTCAACGAGATTCTTTTCTCACATGAGAAGGAGGGTGGTAGAGCTAGACCACATGGGTTTATGGATGCATTTAGGGATGCTTTAACTGACTGTAATCTGGAAGACCTTGGATTTTCTGGAGATAGCTTCACATGGAAGAGGGGCAGAATTAGGGAACGTCTTGATCGAGCTGTATCAAATGGTGATTGGTTAAATATGCACCCAGGAGCCGTGGTGCAACATTTGGGCTACGTCAAGTCGGACCACCGTCCGATCCTTCTCGACACGGAATACCAATATGATATTGGAAGGTATAAAGAAAAACCTCGTAGATTCGAGGCCAAATGGTTGAGAGAAGGAAATTTTCGTCAGGTTGTGGAACAAGCGTGGACATCGGCTGCTGTAGAGGGAGGTGGAGTGCTGGCCAAGCTTGGTCGCATGCATGCTGAATTGCATCTGTGGGATTCAACGGTACTCGAACAGCCGAAGAAAAGGCTTCGGAAAGCCCAACGTGAATTAGAAAGAGCAATGAACAGACAGATCACGGACGAATCAGAAGCCAAGGCAAAGGAAATGGCGAATCTTGTTGAGCTTTTATTGGAACAAGAAGAGGTATATTGGTCTCAAAGATCCAGAGCAAACTGGATCCAGCAAGGGGACAGAAATACATCGTTCTTCCACAATTTCGCTTCGGCTCGCCGAAAGAAATTTTTTATTAAACGATTGAAGGATGGTGATGATTGGGTGGATGGTACGAATTCTCTTAAGCCCTTAATAATTAATTATTTCTCTAATTTGTTTACCTCAGAGATTCAGGAAACAGATCCGGAGGTTTTGGATAAGGTCCAGCCTAGAGTTACACAATTGATGAATGAAAATCTGAATGCTCTGTTCTCGGCTGAGGATGTTAAAAATGCGGTTTTCAGTATAGGTGATTTTAAGGCTCCGGGGCCTGATGGGCTACATGCTATTTTCTATAAAAAGTTCTAGAGCTTGTGTGGCGAAGAGATCACTAATGAAGTGTTGCAAGAATTGAACACAGGGGTCATCCCTGAAGGATGGAATGATACAACTATTGTACTGATACCCAAAGTGGATGATCCAAAGCTGTTAAATCAATTCCGTTCAATTAGTCTTTGCAATGTTATTTATAAAATTATCTCCAAAATGCTTGCAAGAAGACTTAAAGTAGTTTTACCTGAGATTATTTCACCCATGCAAAGTGCTTTTGTCCCTGGTCGATTAATTACTGACAATGTTCTGGTTGCTTATGAGAGTGTCCATGATATTAAGAATAAAAGGTCAGGGAGTAATGGAAGTTGTGCGGTGAAACTTGATATGCACAAAGCCTATGATAGGGTGGAGTGGGTTTTCCTTGAAAATATGATGAGAAAGCTTGGATTTGAAGAAAGGTGGACTTCTTTGATAATGGCTTGTGTGCGATCGGTGAGGTACCAAGTGAGATTCAATTCAGAAGAAACTGATATGTTTATACCTACTAGAGGTCTCCGCCAAGGGGATCCTCTTTCTCCTTATTTATTCTTGTTATGTGCGGAGGGGTTATCCAGTCTTTTGTTGTATGAAGAAGAAGTTGGTGGCATCGATGGGGTAAGGGTGTGTAGGAATGCACCGTCAGTCTCACATCTAATTTTTGCTGATGATTCCTTGATCCTCATGAAAGAGGATATGAACAATGCAACTTTCTTACAACGGGCATTGGACACGTACTGTGCAAATTCAGGATAATTGGTGAGTCTGGCAAAATCTAGTATATTTTTCTCTCCGAATACTAATGTGCTTATTAGAGGGGAGATTTGTGCCATGCTTCATATTGACACGGAAGCGCTATCGGATAAATATCTAGGCCTCCCCACTTTGGTTGGGGTTGATAAAAGTGATAGTTTTGAGGGTCTCATTGAACGAATCATCAAAAGAATAAATGGTTGGAAAGAGAAGCTCTTATCTATTGGTGGAAAAGAAATCCTGTTGAAATCTGTTGCACAAGCCATCTCAGTATATGCTATGTCGGTGTTCCTAATTCTGAAAGGTGTATGCAAGAGAATGATGGATGCAATTGCTAAATTTTGGTGGGGAGATGATGGCAATAGCAACAAGATGCATTGGTATGCCTGGTGGAAGTTGTGCTACCCAAAGAATGAGGGAGGTATGGGATTTAGAGACTTCCACTCTTTTAACTTGGCAATATTGGCAAAACAAGTGTGGAGACTTATTGATGATCCGAATTCTTTATGTGTGCAAGTGCTGAGGGCGAAATACTACCCTGATGGTGATATTTTAAAGGCTGGGCCTAAGGCGGGATCATCCTTTACTTGGCAAAGTATAGTGGCTGACATTGCAACTTTCAAAAGAGGGTATATTTGGAGAGTGGAAACGGGTGAACAAATTAAAATTTGGACCGATCCCTAGGTTTCATGCAGCCCGGACAGGAAGATCATGTCTCCTAGAGGTGCAGCGATCTACACCAAAGTCAGTGAGCTGATTGACCCTATATCTGGAGTTTGGGATGAAGAGCTCCTGCATGAGCTGTTTTCTACGGTGGATGTTTGGAAGAATCCTACAGATCCTTCTGCATAGTAATCGTGGCTTTGAGGATTTTATCGCTTGGGCGCCAACAACCCATAGAAAATTTACTGTATGTTCGACATATTATTTACAATGGAGGCATCAGTTTGGTAATTATTCAAATCAATTGTCTATTGCATATTGCAGGAGGATCGGCCAGGAACCCTATCTGGCAAACTATGTGGAAACTGAAAATTCCAAGTAAGGTGAAAATCTTCATGTGGCGTGCCCTCCATGGTATTCTCCCTCTAAAGTCAATATTAGTGAATCGGCATATTGGTCACGATGGAGGATGCCCTATATGCAATCAGGCCCAGAGGACGCGTTACACCTCCTATTTCATTGCCAAATAGCAAGGGCCCTCTGGGAAGGTATCGACATTTCTAAGATTATCAATGAGAATTTACTGGAAGAACGTTCTGGATCTGTGGTTATTGAGAATATTCTGCGACGACAAGACAACGATCTCCTAGGTTTTAACAATATTGGCCTGAAAGAATGTTTTTCGGTTGGATGTTGGTATTTGTGGTGGATTAGACGCAAGAGAACACATGACGAGTCCACTCCAACAGTTCATCGGTGCAAAATGTCAATTTTGGCAATGACAGCTAACCACGCTAAATCTGCAGGTCCAATAGTTGAAGCTACTCATATGAAATTAAATATGGATGCATCGTTTCTTGAAGATGAAAAGACTGGCTCGACTGGTACAGTTATACGTGACTACAAAGGCCAGTTTGTAGCAGCCTCGTGTTCGTTCATATCGCATGTAGGTACGACATCTTTGGCAGAAGCAATTGCGATGAGGGAAAGACTAGCACTGGCGAACAGATTGGGAATGAATAGATTACAAGATGAATCTGATTATACCGGTGTGATTGAGGCTTGCAATGGAGACGATAGATGGTGGAAAGAAGCTTCGGTGGTCTTTGCGGACTGTGTTGATTTGACTACCTCCATTGGAAATGTTTCTTTTAAGCACTGTCCAAGGGAAGCTAATAATGTGGCTCACGAGATCGCTAGGTTTAGCTTTTCTAATAATCTCTCGTGTAATTGGGACGATGAGCCCCTAGCTTCCTGCTTAATTCTCTCATAAACGATGTAACTATTGGTTGAAGGCTGCAGGTTTTAGACGCACTATTTTTTCTTACCAGGGTACCTAACGAAACTGGAAGGTTTTAATGATCGGCTTGCAGATCTAATATATGATGTTTCAAAAAAAAAGTAAATGCTCTAAGATTATTGGTGCTTAACAAAATCTTATTTGATATGCGACACTTCAGAAGCCGTCGTCTGGCTTCAAATTTTATACTCCTTTTTTTGGGTACGTACGTACGAGATAGAGACACCTCTCGCCCCTCTCGCCCCCCGAGGGCGACGGGGGGCTCTCCCCAAATCGTTGGCGCCTCCCTCCTCCTCCAGACTCCTCCTCCTTCGCCGCCGCCGGCAGGGGCCACCGGGCGCAGCCCCGGGGGCATCGGCGGCGGCGGACAACCTTTCCCCACGGCCCGGAGGCGGGTTCGGGGGCCAGGTCCTCCCTGCGGCGCTGCGATTCGGGCGGCGGTGGCCCTGCTTCGGCGGGCAGGTGCAGTGGCGGCGACGCGGCTGTGGCGGCGGGGCAGCACGACACAGCCTGTGGCGGGGCTAACGGCAGCCAGGCCCTGCGTGCCTAGATCGGGCCCTTAGGGCCCCATATGGGTCTCTGGCGGTCTGGCGGGTTGCCCCTGAGCTGCACTCGATCTGTAGACATGGCAGGGTAGGGGATTCGGGATCGGCGACGACCATGACCCACCGGTTGCAGCGTGGCTGCAAGCTTTACGGGCCCGTCTGGGCCCGGCTGGACCCTTTTGGGACTGGTGTGTCCCCGCGGGGACTTTACGGGCCTGCTGGCCCGGCCGGACCTATTTGGGACTGGTGTGCCTGCGTCCGCTTCCGGTCGACTACCTCCTGCGGTGGAGGCAGTTCCCCCCCGTGCGGTTGCGGTGCTACTGGCCCCAATTATACCTACTTTTCGCTTCTGTCCTGCAGACCCCGCAATTGTATCCTGGGTGAGACGATGTGGATGGCTTCGTGACCGGAGTGGCGCATGCTCGTGGACGGCAAGTTGGTGGTGGCGAGGCCTTGTCCTTGTTGGGCTCCTATGCAAAGGATCGATCGGGGGTAGTGGCTAGGGTTTTTCAGGAGAAATCATTGTCGGCTCGACCGACACCGGCGCGGTGTCGCCCTCGGGTGGCACTAGTCCTTCCTGAAGGGCGCCGTGGCTACCCTACCACTTCCCTCTGTGTGCCGGGGGAAACCCTAAGACCATTCTATGGTCTGGGCAGCAGCGTTGGCTTCCCTTCTTGAAGGTACTGCTTGGTGCTTGTTGAGTCATTGCTAGGAGTGTGGTGGAACTTCTCCGGAGGGCGCACCAGAAGCGAGCCACCTGCTTTTAGTTGATCTGCCTATGCCTCCATTATGTTTCTGCTTTTTTCCTTTCTTTTGGGCATGTGTGTGCTGCTGTCCCAGCATCTTTTTTTGTTTTGAGTCTTTCTTTTGGGCGTTGTGCTGTCTGGCCCAGCAGCGGTCTCACATGTGGTTGCTATATTAATATAGCTGGGCGTATGCCTGTTTCGTCAATTTTATACTCCTTGGACTTTGCTACACTCCCCGGACAAAAAACTGGATCAGATCATCTACAATATGGATGTGTTCAGCGGGTGCTATTTAAACTATCACTCTCGATCCATACAAATCTGAGAACATTAATATGAATCGGAGGGAGTACTTAATAAAAAGAGAGAGAGTATGTCAAAAATTGCTACAAAATAATCTCCATAGTAAAACGGTGTCACAAGTTTAATGAATATGAAATATGAGGGATGTGGCGATATGGCTCCCGAGCTCATCCGGTCCCGCTTAGGCCTTATTTACTTCTCTCGTATTTTTATTCACTATTGTGGGGATATGCGAGAATTTGGTGTCCACTCAATACTCTCCAATCCCCGCAAATATTCTTCCCCAAAAATACTCTACCATGTAGGAGAGTTTTCAATCTAGACAAAAATAAGAAGGATTTGCGGGGATATCCCGGGATTATCCCCGGCCAAACCCGGAGTAGTAAACGGACTACGCGGATTTTGCGGGAATTGGAATAATCTCCTCCATTTCTCACAAATACACTAGTAAATACGAAAGAAGTAAACAAGGCCTCACTGATTAGGTATCTGGTGCATCGACTGATGTGCCGATGTATTCTCCGCGAGAAATACAACTCACCAGAAAAGCGTTGGCATCGTATCAGTACCGCGGGCCCGATGAGGGACATGAACGGGATAACTTACGGAGTGGGGTAGAGATGTGGAAGCTTCCATATCTAGCATAAGCAACTTTTACGGTATCTTTTACCACTTCTAAAATGTGACTAGTATAATCCGATCTAATGGCCGATGTAAATTTGGCCCAATAAGCCCACTTAAAAAAATTAGATAAATAAAAAGGCCACGTTTGGACGAGCTGGAACATATTCTTATCCCGACGCCGCCCGTTGTCGCTGTCCCCGGACGCCGCCTCCGCCCTCCGCCCTCCGCCCACCGTCGCTGTCCTCAGGACGCCCGCTGCCGCAGCTGTCCTCGGACGAGAGCCGCCGCTCTCCCTCATACGAGCGCCGCCTCTCTCCCCCAGACGTGCTCCACGGACGCAGCTCGATCCCCAGGTTTGGGCCGACGCTCCTCTCCACTCTCTGCACCCCGCCGCCGCCGCCATAGGTTGTCTCCTCCCCTGATTGTTGCCCCGCCATGACGCTACAGTCTAGATAGGCGTTGTTGTGTATTAGCCCGCGTTAGAATTCAGGGCTGTTTAGAGGAGTGCTGGTCTCTGAATCCAAATCTCTTGATGGTTAGGTTCTTTTAGTACTGGAGTATTAGCTATTGGAATGCCAATTTTTTGCTGGTGTAGAACAGCGACAAATTTCTTGCGCAAAAGAAAATGGAACTGCAAGCCGGTGTCTGTGATGTGTCCGACGAAACGAATCGGTTAATCTGACAGAGAAGTGCTCTGTTCTTGAAGGTATGCAGACAGTGAGTGGCATTTTTGTGGAGTCAGTCGACTAAATGAAGAACAGTATGAACTCTGAAATTTCTACGAGGAGTTAGTTGTTAAATTCTGCGATCTGTTGATAATATGAAGAACAGTATGAACTCTGAATTTCTACAAGGAGTCAGTTGTCTAAATGAGCATACTGAAGGCAAGCATTTTTATTTAACAAGTCCTGGAGCGTATGTGTTCACCGAGGAGTTCTGGCTTGAAGCTTTTACCTCGAATTGTTAAAGAATTCAGAGAATAATATAAACCTAGATCAGTCTTTAGGATTAACACATTGTGCATGTTGCATCTATCTTGTCATTCTTGTTGGAGCGGTACCTACCATTCTGTACCAGGCTGCAGCATCTGATCATCAGAGGGAGTCATTGTAACTTCATCAATTGATAAGATTTTTGTGGATCTGTCCTAATTAATACTATACTACACATTGCACTGGTGGCATATCTAACTTCACGCATTAGACTGGTCCTAAATCTAACCAAGATTTTGTGGACTGTCTAAAGCTAGTTATATACTGTAGGCGTTGGTGATTTTGGGCCATCAGTGGTGGAGTATCCTGACGGAAATTTAGAAAAATCAGATTAGTTATTAATTGATTTTTTTGCTTATCTTTATTGTGTACACTACAGCTTAGCAACTGATTTCGTTTTTATCTCTATTGACAATTCCATTTTTTTTTGTATAGTTCCTCGATGGTTGGGTGATATCTGCAGAGTAAGCCAAGGAGAGAAGCCCAGCATGCAGCCAGGCGCCCCAATCAGCTAGGACACTGTCATCTGGCTATCAATACTCCAGATAGTTCTCTCCATCACGTCCTCTACAATTCGAAGTCATTTTCCAATAAATTATCGAGGAACTAAAATCAAAATCTAGTGTGTTATGAACTATTCCACTAGTTACAGAATTGTAGTCACTTGTGTACTACAGTGCCTTCAAGCCAACTGTTGTGTTTGTTCCCCTGGTAGAAATCCTTAAAAGTGGTATCTACAATACTACTGCCATTACTTGCTTTCAGGTGGTCACAGAAAACTCAGAAGATCAACTTGAATTTCTATTAGAAGCCTTGGAAAGGATGAATGCACATCTGACAGCTGTAGTAGTTTCAAACGACCTAGTTCGTTCGTCTCTGTTGAGTGTTGACATTTATATTCATTATTACTTGCTTGATTCTCATCTGGCTATCAATATAAAGAAGCTAAACAACCTTAGATTGTTGAATCATCACCATTCACATCCTGGTTTTCAGGAAGTACTTGGGAGGTCAGTTAACAGGACAGTGGGCACTCAATCAAGGACTACTAGCGCTCTGCAGAACCACTGGTGAGCTTAGTCCCGGTTCGAATACGGATACGGATGACCATCGGTGTATGTTACTGAACAATCAAACACTTGTTCTGTGATGTGCTGCAATTACTAGCAACCCAAGAGGCGCAGGGATTGGAACTTTAGAATTACTGCTGATCTAGGAGGCGCATGGATTGGAACTTTAGAAGCTATTAAACTCGTCGTGAGTCTAAACAGCTGGCATTATTATTTCAATATATTGAAGCAACCATGGAGATGAAAACTCATTGATCTCATGGATTTGAACTTTCATACAAATATTTTAATACCGTGAGTCTAAACAGCTGGCATTATTATTCGAGGTACATACAAGAATATCATTAACAATCATAAAATCAACATTAGAGCTCCGGCAGATCACAAAGAACCATCTACATATAATTTATAAATAATTCAATGGTGACTGCCTGTTGCGAATGTTATCTGAAGAATCTCTTTGAATGACTCTTGCTTTCGTTATTTGTACCGTCACTGCCATCACTTTGTAACTTTACTCCTAGTACAATGTCGATAAGAGTTGGCATTGCTAACAGTGATCATGATATTACCTAGCACAAGGAGACATAAAGTGAACGACAGATATTAGAAGTATAGTAGGCATTTACAGATAAAATGCCATATGTGAAAGACCATAATTATGTCCCAACAACTGATCATAATGAGTGCTCTTACATCTTAATAAATCACTATATTATAGTACTCACTACAAATTTCTACAGCTTTGGAACAAGGAGAAGTTTAGGGTATTAGGTCTAGATGCCGCTGTGGATTACACTCAGCTGCAGATACCTCCCATGCACGATTAATAGAACAGTTCACTAACATACAAGGAGCCCAACATATTTTTTCTGAAATTGACAGAGATCCACATATATTAATGTGAAGCCTACAATTGTACTGCATTCTTGTTTACTCCAGCCTTTGATGTGTGCATATCTTAAACAGAATTAGTCAAATGGGTAATTTTGCAATGTGAAGTAGAGATTTAGAACAAGAACTTGGGGGTGGGTACGATAGTCAGAATGGTGTGCTATGCTCACCAAGGGGTGCTTTTTACAAAGCATCAGGGATCTTACTTTCATTGATATCTTTGCGTGGGAAAAACTTGATCTGCTTTTGTCCATAATACGATCATATACAAATGTTCTTCCATTTCAATTATGTAGCCCTCTCTTGGTACAAATGTTTTTAGCACTTGATATTTTATTTTGGTTGCAGATTCATTCATTCACAGATTAATTGGTTAAAAAAATATAAGTGCGAGAAGTAGTGTTCGGGAAGTGTGTGGCACTACATAGAAGCACTTCAAATTTCTTCTTAGTTTTTTACCACTGGCAGTTCTTTCTTCCGTTTATTGTACAGGTCTATTGAGGTACAAACTGAGAAAAATCTGAACATCTCATTCTTTTGTAGGCAGAGCTGGGAGATATGGGTCTAAATTCCCAGTTGGCGAAGTTACCTATGTAGATGCTAAAGATCTCCCATTACTAGTGCTTGCTTAATTGAGTAGTATTAGCTGTATATACACTCTTTATTGTTGGGGGCAAAGTCAAAAGGGTTTTAGATATATTCTAGTATCTGCATTCTGTAAAAGAGATAGGATTTAGTATTTGTTATGCAATGATGCCTAAAAATTGCCGATTCGATAGCCCGCCATATGGGACTTTTGAACCAGGAGGTTTATCACCCGAGGTGATGATTATTGAGTTTTGTCGTATTTTGGAGTCCGACAGGATCAAGACCATGGCATGGATCAGTACAGTGTTCTAGCGCTTGAAATAAAGGGTTTGCATTCATCTTGTTGCATTTTCAGTCAGTTGGATGAATATGCTGATGACAAAAAGATTTCTGATATACTTTTCAATTGGTGCATTTTCAGTGTAAAATTCGAAACGCAATTGTCAAATAATGTGTGTCTGTTCATTGTTGTCTCATAGACAAGCCATTATTACTTCAACATAACAGGACAATTTTCTTTACTAGAATGTAGTTTCAGAAGACAACACTTCGGTTTCTTGTATATTCGGGAACATGATGTAACAAGGATGATAACACACAATGCAACTGATCCAGTACAGTAAATCCACTACTGCTGCTTTAAGCAAGAACTTGACAGCTAGTATTCCACTTCGGAAGCCACAAAAAAAGTGTCGAAAACAGGACATAACTCACCACAACGCCCTTATGGCACCTCCGCAAAGCTGGACACCTCCTCATCGCCGTCAATGCCGCCCTCCATTACCCGCCTCCTTCGACGGCACCCTCATCCATTCCCACCTCGCCTACCAGCCCCCATTCCCCACCTCGCCGACGTTGATGTCGTCTTCCCGGACCCGGAGGGTCAGACCTGTCGCAGTGGCGCCCAAGACAACACCAGCGGCAACATCAGACCGGACACCACTGGCGGCACCTTCTCGCCACGAACGCCGCGTCGGTCACGGCACCCGAGAGGAGCGTGCACACAACGGAGCCAGAGCAGGCCAAGCCGCCATCCGCACCTCTGGGCACGCGCGGCGCACCAAGCGGGCCATGAGATGCCCACCACGTAGACGCCGCAGACTCTCTCCACCGCCTCGCCGCCCGCGCTGTCGAGATTCCATGATGGAGGAGGGCGGCGCCGTGGGATCTGGGATGGGAGGGTCCTGCGCCTCTCCACCACCGTCTCCACCCCATGCGCTTTCTCTCAACCAAGGTGCTCTCCCTCGGCGGCGGTGGCCTGTCCAGCAAGGCTGCTGCTCCTCTGTCCCGCTCGTTCTCCCACCTCTCCACTGCTGCCCCACAACACTAGCCATGGTGTTGTCTCCAGATCGACGGCGGAGCTACGCGTGTGGGGAGGCGGCCGGCGGGGCGATCGGCGATGGGCAGGGGAGGCGGCCGTCGCGAGGCGATCGGCGATGGGCAGCGTTAGGTTTTTTTTCCCGAGAAACTGACGAGCGATAATCTGGGTCAATCGATATCAACCCGGCCAGTTGGGCTTTATTGGGCTGGGTCCATCTACGGCCTATTTTCAGTCCGGTGGGGAATTTGCCATCGGGAGACACTAGTATAAATTGTATTAGTCTTTTTGACACTAGTATAAAATGTTGTAGGCCATTGGATGGATGAAAATAAATGGCTATTATTCATTTGGGGTACAGTAAAACACCTCCTAGCATATCTAGTTCGGCTTTAACCTCTGCTTGAGCGTCCTCCCGTCGCCTTACACATCCCAGACGAGATACCTTGGTTGTTGCCGCGGTGGCGGGATGCCAGCTGGCGCGTTGTGGTCGGGAAAGAAAGCGCTGCTGCAGGAGGCGCGATGAGGGAGCACAGGGGCGACGCTAAAATGGAGGCATGAGGGTGAGCTTCGACTGAACGGGGGTTGGGGTGAGGGTGGGAGTCATGAAGGCGGTGAAATCTGGATGGGGCGCTGAGGTGAAGAGAGGGGATTACAAAATACTCCCTTCATTTTTAAAATATAAGATGTTTTAGTTTTTTTTTCATCTAAGTTTGGAGTGAACCTACACACTAAAAGGGTGTAGAGACACTCCTTTCATAAAGCTAAAACATATTATATTTTAAAACGGAGGGAATACGTATTACATATTCAGTTGCTTATAGCAATGGATCTCTTTTCTTCCTAAGACCTTTTCCCCTCTGACGATTTTAGGATTTTACCTCTGTATTGTCGTCCACGGTACGTTCGTCTTCTGCACCGGCAGCCGTCTTCCACCTTGATTTTCTTCGTATGCCTGTTATGTCCCCGTTCCCAGTCCAGAACCTTGCACCACCTCTAGACCGCTAAAGCTACAGGTCCAGGCATTCAACGCAATTACACCGTGGCCAGAGCAATGGGCCAGGTTATCCTCTATAATGGATAGAAAGTTCAGTATACCAATTTCCGAGTAATTGAGTGGTGCAGATAAAGGATCAAATGAGCTCGGGATCAGTTTGGCATTTCTGGAAAGATGAGTTCTTTAAAAGGAGTGTGTTTCATGTGGGGAATGGGACAGACACACATTTTTGGAAAGACGTTTGGCTAGGTAATATATCATCGATATCAGTGTCTCCGTGATGCTATTTTAGGTTGGTCGTAGTGCTAAATAATTTAGACTAGTAACTTGCACATGTTACTGGTTGATGTTACTACCTTTATAGTGGGTGATAATATGTGTGTGGTTTCATGCAAGACCAAATTAATTAGTAGGTTTTAGACTCATATGGTCTTGGTATGCGTGATGTTATGGTAACTAGCCTTATGAGTAATAAAGTTACTAGTACCTTTCTTCATTAATTATCATGCCATGTCATCCATTTGCTTAGTTGACATTGCATGTACATGTATGTTATAGCTAAGTTACTCCCACTGTGACTAGCCTTATGAGTAATCGAGTTTTTTTTATCGAAATTTGTTTTATGCACCTTATCTCATTGTCTTGTCTTTGTGCATAGGAATGTTAAAAGAACCTTGAGTGGATTGTAAAATCCATTTCCCCCTTTTGAAACCTAAACCAAATGAAAAAATCTCTTTTTTTCTATGCACCATTCCTTTTGATCAAATGAATGAAATGTGATACCAAAGGAAAAATTCATATGCATATGCCTATCCTCCACTATTCCAATGAGTCAAGGAGGCCCCTAAAGGCCTTTGATTCCACCATGTTTATCTCATTGTTAGCCTTACATGTAGGGCTTTGATTAGGATACCAAAGAGAATTGTCGCATCTAGGGATAAAACGTATTTTAACATATTTTTGACAATGAGGGAGTAGCAAATAGTTGATTTTTTTTTTGTTAATATTCACAACTTAACTTACCTTTCTATTTAAAAGTATAAAACATGATTGGATGCGAAGTGTTGGGTAATATGCAAGTCATTCATAAGATTTTCAAAATTAACATACCCTTGGTGTTTCCCCTCCCTGGTTTCCCATTGATAACCTCTCATGTAGGACACTTTGATAACTGAAGAGGCACCAAATAAAATCAACACATATATTGACCACATGTTGAGGCTAAGAGTCAATGTTGAAATTGCACACATGTTGAGGCTCCATGTATCCGTATGAAAACTTATATGACATATTTTCTATGAATGAGGGAGTAACTAATAGTTGAAGATAGATATTTGAATTATGCACAACTGATTTTACCTTTCTGTTTCAAATTTTAAAGCATATTTGGAAATGAATATTTTTCTATGATATAGTAGACACATCATTCATAGATTTCCCAAATTATATCCGCCCTTATATTTTACTGTGGTTCCACCATGTGATCATGGTAGATACATCATTCAAAGATTTCCCAAATTATATGTGCCCTTATCTTTTAGTTGCACCCTGTGATCACGGTAGACACATCATTCATGAATAGTTGCGTGATATAGTAGACACATCTTTATGTTCCCCTTGCATGTACGACACTTTAATTATGGGAGGCTATACCAAAGAGAATAGAAATGTTGGGCTTACGGAAGGAGTTTGTTATTATTACGGGAAAACTTACGGTTGACGTGCCAATTAGGCGTGAAACTAGATGAGAAAAAGAAAAAATCTGGGCAAGAGCTGTGGACTCTCAATCAGGATGAATCAAACCGCGTCCATAGAAATGATTCGTAAAGAAATTCTAGACATGTAGCATTACTCGAAATAGAATAACAACATCAAGTGATGGAAAATCTGCAGCTTTGTGGCTACAAACTAATTCTAAAATTGCACACATGCGACAATCGAGAACTCTTGGTATTAGTAGGAAAACTAACATGACCCACTTTCTAAGGACGGAGTAGCTAATAGTTGAAGAATAAAATTTAAAATATGCTAATATTCACAACCTGAGTTACCTTTCTATTCCAAAGTGTGTGAAACACATGCCAAATCACATGCGTCCTTAAGTTTTTTTTCCTTACCGGTTTTCTCGCCGTTATCCTTACATGTGGAGAACATTAGTCATGAAAACTTGTGGTTTCTCTGCTAGTACATGTTAATGTTAAAATTGCACGCATGGGGGAGCTCGTTAGTGTCCGCATGAAAACTAAAATGACCTATTTTCAAAGAGTGAGGGGTAGCTAATAGCTGAAGATTAAAAACTGAATTTGCTAATATTCCTAACTGAAATTGCCATTTTTGTTTCTCAAAGTATAGAACACATTCGGATATAGGATTTTATAAAATACTCCCTGATCTGTCCTTCGAGTATGATATATGCATTGAAAACTGTGGTCAATTAGGCATCTCGGAGACCCATGAAAAAGAAGGGGAAAGTAGGTGAAATTTCTCAGAAAAGAAGGAATGTAGTACAAAAGTCCAAATCCTTTTGGATGATGTAATTCTTATCGCTAGCTAATAAAAGTCCGTTTGAAGTTAAATAAAAAAAAGAAGGTTTAGACACATTGAGTAGTGAGCATGTCGATGTCTCTCTTTTCCTTGGAGAGAATAATAACCCATCAGTTAGTGACATAGCAACAGACTTGCTTGACTTCGGCCGGCCACACTATCAGAAAAAACCGAGCATCCAGAAACCTCGACCAATTCAAATTTCAAAGTTTCAAACTTGAACGGGTTCTTGCTGACAATGATATTACTCCTCGGATTGGGTGGCATCAGGGAGCGAAGAGAAAATATTTTCCAGGGTAAATTTGGCATTAGAAAAGCCAAGCGGGTCAAAGCCGGCACAAAACGAGACGAAACTGCGCTACATCGTGCGCAGACCTTGACCCGCCGGAGCCGCACTTTATAAGACCATGACTGTATGACCAAGAATCCGGTGCAGAAGAAAGCAGCCGCGCAGCCGTGTAGCCTCTCCCTCCCTCGATGGCGTCGTCGAGCAGAGCGGCGGCGGAGGACAAGAACGAGCCGACGAGGCCTCTTGCCATCCCCTACCCGTCCGTCCACCCGGCGGCCAGCGACGTGGAGGAGGCGGCGCAGACGGCCACCGGGTGGCGCTCCGTGCAGTACCTCCGGAAGCGCCGGTGCCTGCTCTGCTGCGGCGGCTGCTGCGTCCTCGCCGTGGTGATCGTCGGCCTCATCATCCTCGTCCTGGCGCTCACCGTGTTAAAGGTCAAGGACCCGCGCCTCACCATGAACGGCGTGTTCCTGACCGCCCTCGGCACCGGCTCCGGCTCCGGCTCCGGGGTCGCCGACCCGGTCGCCCTCAACGCCACCTTCACCGCCGACGTCTCGGTCAAGAACCCCAACGTGGCCTCGTTCCGGTTCTCGCAGAGCGCGACGGAGGTGTACTACCGGGGGCAGACGGTCAGCGTGGCGTACGTGCCCGCCGGCCGCGTCGGCGCCCGCAGGACGGCGCGGATGAACATGACGGTGGACATCCTCGGCGACCGGTTCGCGCGGGTGCTCAACGTCACCGGCCTGGTGCTCGGCCAGGAGTACGACTTGACCACGTACACGGAGATGAACGGCACGGTGAGGGTGCTGGGGGTCTACGAGAGGGAGCTCGAGATCAGGATGAACTGCTCGATCATCGTGGAGGTTGGCGGCGCGCTGGGACCCGGGACGCCTGCCGGCGTGCAGAGCAAGGGCGTCAGTTGTATTGCGCGTGTGAGCTGATCAGAGTTTCTTTGCAATTTTTACATGACAGCTTTTGAACATGTAAACTATTTTGCAAATCAATATCTTGGTACCAGAGAAGGCAGGTTCACTAACACAAAGCCTGAGAAAAAAACCTATGGTCTGAAATGTCAATCATCGAGGAATCAGCTGTTCTTCATGTGCCATACTTGGGGCCTGTTTGATTCGATCTGCATAGGAAATTTGTAGGATTAAATCCTATAGAATTTTTTTCTATGATGGTCATTTGATTCGTAGGATTGATTTCTATAGGATTTTTTCTAAGGATTCCTTTGCACTAGATTTTATGGGAAATCAAACATCCACTCCTACTTCTTTTTCAGAATCCTTTGTTTTTTCTATGTTGGAGCCAAACAAACTTTGGTCCGTAGGATTGGAGTGGGCATGACATTGCAATCCTAGATTTTTCCTATTCCTACCTTTTTCTTATCCTATAAATCAAACAGGCCCTTGGTGTTGCCTTGTCAGTAGTTTTTTTTAGAGCATACGGCGCGGACCAAACTCCTTTTTTTCTTGTCCGTTTTGTTGTCTGCGCACAGAGTCCAAAAAAACAGCACCCAACAGAGAGTAAGAGCAACTCCAACAGAGACTGCAAATTATGAACATCTAACTCAGAGTCGACTACGCTCTCACTCTCCTCCTCGCGGAAATAGGAAGCAGCGGCGGCGGCTCCCTCCCTCCAGATCTCAACCAGTGAGAGCGCTGGTTCCCTCTCCCTCCGCTTGCCGCTCCGGCGGTAGGAGGGAAGGGAACCTCGTTTCTCCGCCTAGTAGTCAGGGTTAGGGTATATCTGCCAAGGGGCGTCGTTGGGTGGTGGGAGCGATGCCCGGGCAATAAATCTGTCTCAACGCTACTCCCACACCGACGACGACCTTCACGGCAGCGCCTCGGAGTTGATGGCAAGGTGTGCTAGTCGTTCCTTTAGATCGACAACTTGGTCTTCTCGTCGTTCTTCAGATCTGGCAAGATCAGTTTCTCGGTGTGTCGTCGGCGTTCGTCGTTCTCAGCAACGGCGCTGGTGGCCGGGGCGAGGTGGTTTCTCTGGAGCGAGGATGTTGGTCCGGAGGTGGTGGATATGTCGTTCTTCTCCGACTTTGTCGATGAGAGGCAGCGGATCTTGGTTCAAGACATCACGGGGACGTCCTCCGGTCGACGTGCCACAACGACATGTGCCCCTCTGCGTGCAGTAGGCCTGTTCCTCAACTCACAAAGCCTCGTTGGCGATGGTCCTTTTTTGGATCTTGCAGTGTTAGAGAGATTCGACGTCTATTCCAGCGTGCATCTCGATGGCGCTGGAGTTGGGCGGCGGCCGCTGGCTTCGGTGGTTGCAGAAAAATCTAGGGATCGTTTTGTATTTCTCGATCTCTTAGGATTTTTTATCTGCATTGTTTCTAGATAATCATTTTATCTCGGTCTGTCTTTTAGTTTCCACATGTGTTGCTCCATGTAACTTGATTTTCGATTAATGAAATATGTGGTTGCTCTAAAAAAAACATAGGCTGCAAATTTTGGCGTTGTAAAACGCGTATGAAGCGCGCGCGCGAATCTCCTCCGGCAGAGGCGCGAAAACGTGCGCGCTAATTTTACAGCCCGAACCCTCCAATAGGCGCGCTAAATTAGAGCGCATGCAAAAAATCTAGAAATTGAAGTGAAAATTACATAGAACATGACATAGTGCAAGAAAAATACTAGAAATTACTACTACTAGAATCTACTCCTGCTACTAGAAACTAGTACTACAATCTAGTCCAACGAGGAGATCGAGATGTAGTCATCGCCGGACGAGACCGGGAGCGGATCCCCACGGGCCGGACGAGATGTAGTCTCCCTCCCTACGGGCTAGCACCTCAACCGGGAGTGGATCCTGGTGCCGCCCGCGCCCAAGGAGGGCAAAGGGCTAGAGGAGGAGATCGCCTGCCGCATCTACAAGCTCTCGCTGGCCCTCTGGTGGGACCGCTGCTACCAGAGCAAGGCCTTTTGGAAACGGTTCCTGGACTGGAAGAACACGACACGGTGCACGAGTACCTTCCGCGGTGAGTTCTAGTCGTGGCAGTTGTGGTGACCTAGCATATCACTACATGATGTAGTACACTATAGTCATTGACATAACACTAATGACACATCGTTTCACTAGTATTACATCCCTCAGAATGGTACAACAGAAACATAGCAGGTTCAAGACATGACTATAGATTATAACTTGACTCTTTACAAAAGATCCAGAGAACACTCTAGGTTATAGAGAAAGAAAGAAAATTCTTACAAAGAAGAACCAGAAATAACAATTCATAACTATCATACTAGTAACACTAGTATCTAACTATCTGGCTTGCAATTGCGGCTATTGCAATGCTCTATAGAAGTAGGTTCTATGACTAGAGATTATGCCTCTGTCTAATTAGTAACTTTGTCTTCACTTCCGTTGAGGTCTATCTTGACTATATATACTTCATTGAAGAACTTGAGATTTCGGTGACGATTCCCATGAGCATAAGTTGGTATTGACGACATCTTCATCGACTTTATAATCTAGCAAGGATTAAAAAGATACGGTTGAGTACGAGCGTACTCAGCAATTTCACAAAAAAGGAGTGTATGATGCACTATCTACAGCCACATACCATAGGTCGTAGGCTATGCAGGTTTTCGTAAACATTTCTTCAAAGGTTGCTTTTTTTTCTGAAAAGCTATGTTCGTCAGCCTTCACAGGTTTACCAGAACTTCGTGGAGTTCCTTTCCTACCGCGTTCGTAGCTTCTTCCCGAAACAGGGAGTAACATGTCACTATTTTATACACTCTGCAGAGGTGCATTACTTTACCCATAAGAGATCTTAAGCCTTGTTGCACAGCCAGGAGTATGACTCCGTTCAAAACTCCTTGGTTTGAGGCCCAACCTAAGATCCAAGCCATTCGTTGTCCTTCTCTGTGACCTCACATGACAACACGACCCTACAAGTAAAAATACTTCAGCTATGCCCCCATTGTGGGCGACAATAGTTATGATAACCCCTTGTAGACTCTGTAAGCAGCTCAGCCCTGGCAGCCACCATCAGATATGGTGAACCTCCACCAACTATAGTTATGCACAGATGATCTAGACACCAATATCGCGGGGCACTGAGGGGTGATACATTGCAAATGTATCTATAATTTTTTATGTTCCATGCTTGGTTTTATCTACTTTCTTGTGTTTTGTCCACACTTTGGAGTACTTTTCACATGATTTCTTAGACTAACCTATTAACAAGAGCCACAGTGTCAGCTGCCTATTTTCTGCTGTTTTTGGTTCCAGGAAAGTCAGAAAATGAATATTCAAGGAATTGGACGGGACAAAAGCCAAAGTCATTATTTTACCGAGGGACACGTGGAGCCAGAATACGAGACGGAGAGAGGCTGGGGCCCGGCCACACCACCTGGCCGCGCGGCTAGGCCTTGCCCGCGCCAGGGGGTGGTCTAGCCGCCCTAGGCACCCCCTCGGCCTCTCCTTCCACCTATATATTGCCTCTGATATGAAAACCCTAAGTACCCGATCAAAAATCCACGAAAGAGTCTGTAACCGCCATCATCTCCATCCCTAGATCGGGAGGGATCTGAAGCTCTTTCCGGCACCCTGCCGGAGAGGGGAATTCACCCGTGAGGCCTTCTTCATCATCATGCAAGCCTCCGGTGTGATGCGTGAGTAGTTCATCTCTGGACTACGGGTCTATGTAGTAGCTAGATGGCTGGTTCTCCTCCTTTGTGCTATCATGTTTAGATCTTGTGAGCTCCGTTCATGATCAAGATCATCTATTTGTAATTCTGCATGTTGTGTTTGTGGGGATCCGATGGATATTGAGATGTTATTTCAGATTGATTATTGATTCTATCATGTCTTTGTTATTTATGATCTTGCATGATTTCCGTTGTTAGTAGCTATCTTGGCCAAGTAGATGCTAGCAACTCCAAGAGTTAGTATTTATGCTCGATAGTGGGTTCATGCCTCTGGTAATCTGGCGAAGTGACAGAAATCTCTAAGGTACTAGATGTGATGTTGCTACTAGGGAGAAAACAACAATCCTTTGTTCATAGAACAGTCGTATTGTTTACTTTACACGCAATTCGTAATGCAATTATCCGTTGCTTGCAACTTAATACTAGAGGGGGTTCGGATGATAACCTGAAGGTGGATTATTAGTCATAGATGCAGTTGGATGGCGGTCTATGTATAATGTTGTAATGCCCAATCGAATCTCAAAGGAGTCAAGATGAGTAGTATATGCTTGTATGCTTTCTCGATGTTTGTCAATTGCCCCGCTGTAATTTTTTCACCCAACATGTTATCTATCTTAAGGAGAGCCACATCTAGTGAACTATGGACCCCGGTCCTTTCTTTTACATTCAATCTACAATCAACTGTTTACTGCTTTGTGTTTACTTTCTGCAAACTATTACTTCCTTCCATTCGATACGTTTAATCCTTTATTTTCAGCAAAACCGGTGAGATTGACAACCTCATCGCAAGTTGGGGACAGAGTTTTGTGGTTGTGTTGTGCAGGTCTCTATGTTGCTGCTGGCACCGGTAGTGTGCCCTGCAAAAGTTCAGCTAGCTTCACCTTTGGGATGTTTCCTTACTCCTACTGGATTGATAACCTTGGTTTTATAACTGAGGGAAACTTACTGCTGTGCTCATCATACCTTCCTCTTGGGGTTCCCTAACGATCTCGTTAGTACGCGAGTCAGCAAGGGGTCTCACCCATGTGCTGGATCCTAGCAAGGAATCTGCAGCTTCACGATAAGGTCGTCCATTGGCACACAAAATGAAGAAGATCGAGATGACTTTCCTATCTCATTCCAAGTCTTATGGTTAACGCGTATTATATGGCGCACAAATCACTAGCGACATTGGTTGTTAAATCCTATATGATATATTCCCGTGCAATGGTGATCCCATTACTAGTTATAATAGATTAATCGATAACCCTGGATCAGCAACTAGTAGTTCAAGTTAATTATGAAAATAATGTTTTCTGCCATCCTTTCCGAAATGCAGGTGTCAACAGTAACAGTTTACAAATACTTGATAGAAAATAAGCAAAGGACGTGAGCAAGTATGAACTTGCCTTTGTGATTACAAGATTATGCAATTACGATTTTCGAGACGATATATGATCCAATATCTGGAAACATGGTTCGATAAGGACTACTGTTTAAAGAAGCAATATGCTATTATGCATAGATAATGATATGCATTTTGTATAAATCCCAAAGTAAATCCCCATGTTGAATTATGGATTGGCTTTGGTGATTTATGCAATATTTGGGTTATATTCAAGTGTACTTCATAATAAGATATAAACTAGGATTATGGAAGTAATTAACAAGTTAGGAAAGTAAAGAACACCATTGATTAATGTGGAGTATTACTTGATGATTACTTGTAAGAATGATCATATTTAAAATTAGTGAGTTTCAATAGATTTGTTAAAGCTTTTGTTTGAAGTGGCAAAAATAATAAATTTTGAAGAAAATATTGTTTAGGTCAGGTTAATCAATTTTAAATGTTATGAGGATGAAAACTATGGTTTTTGATAGGGTACAAATGATGTGGAGTTATTGCACTTTTAATTGGTTGCATAATTTACCAAAGTAAACTATAAAACATGAACAAACTTAAGACATGATGTTTATGAGTTTTTAGACAAAAGTTAACTATAAAAACATGAACGAATCTTAAGGTGTAATGTGTCTAGAACATTACTAAGTTTTAGGGTTTTGATAAGTATAATTATGAATGTGGGATCACTCACTTCCAATTTAAGTGAATGATGAACCAAGATTTGATTTTTCTTAGAAATAATATATAATTCATTGATGGAAGTATAATTGGATGATTTCACTAATTTGTTAGGGTTGGAAGTATTTATTAAAATTTAGAACTTAATTCTTTGGTTTAAAGAAATAACTTTATATAAATTTTACATGTTTTAATCTTAAAGAATTACATTCTTTGTTTTTATAAATCCCAAATAACCAAATAAAGTTAATATAGATTTATTTTGATTTACAAATGATAAGAGAAAATATATCTCTTTTATTTTAATAAAAGAAAAGGACTATAAAGTCAATTATAACACTTATTTTTTATAAATCTTAAAATTTCTTAGAATTTTACAATTAGCCTTTTTATAAAATAGTAGATCTATTTTTATACACAAAAACGATTTTTGTTGATTTTTAGGACTTTTCCTTATTTTGTTATTTTTCATTTAGTATTTTAGTGTCCTTAATATTTAGTTGTATTTTATTTAAGTTAAACAAATAAGGTTATATTTTTCCTCGTTAGAGATTATTGTTGTGATCATTCTGATATGTTATATGTAGTTATGGGAGTTTTCTATATTTTTCTAGGGCGAAATTAACCTCAGGGTTATTTTGGTAATTTTTCTATTCTATTTCTTTATTAAATTAGGTTTCTATTTCTTTTCTTTAAACTAAATAAGTAAATGGGCCTAGCCTAGCCCACTAGCACTGTCCACCTGGCTAGCTAGACCTTTGGTTGGGTTGACTGGGTTGGGAACCAATCTAGACCCAACCACACTCTCCTTTCTCTCACGTGTGCTTGCGCCTCTAGCGATCCCGTGCTGCCGTCGTCGACGCCTGCCGCTCCCAGCCAGCTCTAGCCACTTTGTCTGCCATTGACTAACTTAAATGGTGCAGCTTGGCAAGATCTACTGTTTTAACCAAGTCGATTTGGAAATCACTCACCCTCCTTGTCGCCCTTCCTCATCTAGTGCTAGGGTTTCGGCACCATGGTCTTGCCATGCTTCAGCAGACTGAGGGTGTCGTCCTGGTGGATTAGTGGTGTGGCGGGAATGCTGTGGTGACCCTCTCCCGCCCTGGTTGCTTGTCGATGTGGTGATGCTGCAGGTTGCAGCTTAACGCAGGAGTAGCACTTCGTGCTCCCTGTGTCGTTGTGCCATGGCTACCACCTTGATCTACGTCGCCACTACTACTTCTCCGATGACATACCTCTCTCTCCCTTCTATCTTCTTTTCTCTGGCTCCCAGAACCTTAGCTCGAGCTATTTAGGTCAAGCATGAATTGCTCCCTAGTTTAACCTCTAGGGTTCTTCTCCCTCTCTGTTTACTCTCAACTATGATAGAAACTTGCTTAGTGTACTGATGTTGTGATGAACTCAGTACTGATATCTATGATGTCCTATTATTTGGTTTCTGGCCTCTTTTACTATACACTATCACTTATAGTAATCTTAAGGATTTTAAGTTGGTTGCTCCAAACTGTGGTTACTTGATTGATGCTACTGCTGCACTAGTATTTATGCATGGAGTAGGTACTATCTAGATAGCATTCTGATAGGAATGTTATGCATCAATAACTTGCCAAAGGTGATTTTGGTATGATGTACTGACTGTAGTTTACTCTGGATGGTGTGTTGGTGATGTTGTATGATTTGGCCATAATAATTTAGATGTTCTAGAAATTCGAACTATGATCAAGTTCCCTCATGAATGAACTTTGATGTTAAGTAGAGAACTAGGTTTATCCTAGGAAAATTCTTGTTGAAAACAGGGATGGCCTACCAGTATGGGTTGTGAAATACTTCAGTTGGGAGGGTTGTATTTCCCATAGTATGAGATGGATTCTGCATGTGGTTGCATGAATTAGATTTAAACAAGGTTCCACTATGAACCATTGGTTCATTGACCAACTGATTATAAGCTTATAATATTTTGGATAAATTTGTATTAGTGTTGGTTAAGTATGCTTGCTAATGGTTTGGAATAAGCTATTGGTGATGAGATCAGGCACAAGCATGATCTTTGGAAAATATAAGTTGATTTGTGCAAAGTATGCTCTCTTTACCTACTAATAAATAGCTTAACATTTACATAAATGATTCCTAGGACAGATTACCTAGGAAAATGATTTGTTTATCTAAACTCCTAGATGTGTAGCCCCTGCTATATTTGGTCTTCTACTGTGGTGCCTCCAAACTTGGAGTGTGCACAGTAGTGGCTTTGATCTAGCATCATATGCTACTTGATGTCTACGCACGCTTCTATTCTTGTAGACAGTGTTGGGCCTCCAAGTGCAGAGGTTTGTAGAACAACAACAAGTTTCTCTTAAGTGGATCACCCAAGGTTTATCGAACTCAGGGAGGAAGTGGTCAAAGGTATCCCTCTCAAGCAACCATGCAATCAAGATACAAGAAGTCTCTTGTGTCTCCAACACACCCAATACACTTGTCAGGTGTATAGGTGCACTAGTTCGGCGAAGAGGTAGTGAAATACAAGTAATATGGATGATTATAAGTGGTAATTTCAATCTTAAATAAGAGTGGCAGCAAGCAAACATGTAACATGATTGATTGTAAACGGTGTTTCAATGCTTAGAAACAAGGCCTAGGGATCATACTTTCACTAGTGGACACTCTCATATAAATATCTTCTCTTCATTATTCTACCCTAAACTACTCTCTGGTTGGATGATGTAGGGCTATAACATCACACCTTAAAGTTCGCATTCCCCATCTAGATAACCCCTCACTGTCACCTTGAGCGCTAGATGGTTCCAACAAACACCACAATCTCATAGAGACATCCAACTCAAATTATACTCATGATAAGTATTTATGTAATCTTAGCCAAAGTGCCACACGGTGTGCACACTGTCAACTTCACACACGTGGGGATAAGCAGAGATTAATTAAAGCACTTGAGTAGCAGAATAGATCTATAGATTACAAAGCTCATGATCTCAATAAGATCACGCATAGAGAGAGAGATAAACACATAGCTACTTATAGAGCCCTTAGCTCGAGAGAGAACTACTCCCTCCTCATCATGGGAGTCAGCAACGGCGATGGAGATGGTGGTGGAGTCGATGGAGATGGCGATGGAGTCGATGGAGATGGCTCCGGGGGCACTTCCCCGTCCCGGCAGGGTGCCGGAACAGAGACTTCTGTCCCACGAATCTCCTCTTTGGTGGCGGCGGCGCTGCAAAACTTTTTGTGGAATTCTGATCTGGTACTTAGGGTTTTCGTCCCGGGGGGAATATATAGGCAAAGAGGCAATGCCAGAGGTGGGCCAGGGTGGCCACACCCTCTGGTGGCGCGGCCAGGGGTGACCCGTGCCACCCTAGGGTGTGCCAGCCTCCTAGCTCCCATCCATCTCCCCTTTGGACTCTGTGTAATGGCGGGAAAATAGGAACTTCGGCTTTTGTTTCGTCCAATTCCGAGAATATTTATTTTCTGGCTTTTTTGAAACCAAAACAGCAGAAAACAGGCAACTGGCACTGCGGCATCTTGTTAATAGGTTAGTTCCAGAAAATGTATAAAAATACCTCAAAGTGTAAACAAAACATAAGAAAGTTGATATAAAAAAGCATGGAGCATCAAAAATTATAGATACGTTTACAACGTATCAACATCCCCAAGCTTAACTCCTGCTCGTCCTCGAGTAGGTAAGTGATAAAAAAAGAATAATTTTTAAGGTGACATGCACCATCGCAATCTTGATCAAGGTATTTGTAAAACATTGATAGCTGGGATCATAGTACTTTAACATAACATGAAAGATATAGTTCTAACAATAAGACATAGCAACTATGTTGTAACATGAAAAGGTACAAACAAAAGATTTTTCATGAATAACAATGCATTTAAAATACATTTGTTTGTTTCACATTTAGAAACATAATAAGAATGGTATTCAGCTTGTCCCTCATGGTATAGCAAAACATAAATGCATAGGACACCTTCAAAGTTCATAAGGATGACTAGATACAAATAATTTAAGAACAAGCAATATCAAAGTTATGAATCAATCAATAAGTTTTGGGACAGTGCACATTAAACTAAGAATGACCACTATGCTCTCTCAATAAGTGCATAAAGATAGAAGATGGAGACTCAACATAAAAGTAAAAAGAAATGCCCTTCATAGAAGGAAGCAAGGATTCAAGTTTCATAAAGATCTTCCAAAAATTATGGTACTTATTAGCTTTCAGCTCTCATTGCCCCTATCATAAGCATATTTAGGTGATTAAGGTTAAAGAGAACAAATATGAGGATATGCTTGACAAGTTATAAGTTGAAAATCTCATGCCCCTTGCTTACGAGTACCGAACCTCGTGCTACTCAACTTTAGTCACGAGTAAGTTCTTGTTATTGTAAGTACATGTGTATCATAGAGAACCTCCAACAGGGTACCCCTTGCCCCATGATACAGGAGCTATACCATAGCAAAATGACAAGGCAACATACAATGAGCATCTCAGTGATCTTTTTATTTGCTATTTGCATAGGTTTTTATTGAGGATGCTTCATAGATTGCTCACTATGGTTATGCTGCAAGTTTCCACCATGATTAGGCATGGCTTAGGCTAGCCGCCCAGGTGTTTCTCTAACACATATACAAACTCTATGAGCTTACAAGCTCTCATTTTATTTCACACCGCCGGGATCCATAAGCAAAAGAACATGATATCAACTAAATAATGTGCAATGTTGTAAGTGTTCCCCATGGTAACGTGGTTCTGCTAATTCATAACTTATAAAGCGCAAGCATATACACAACATATATGGGCACAATGGTTCAAGTTTATTAAGTGCAAGAAAGTAAAGTGTGCCATCAAGTTTGTGAGAGCTTTAATCACTAATTTTCACATAACAAGTTTAATTTGGAAGTTAGATAAAAACATGAATATACTTGGAATGGTGTAACACACCATGCATAGGAATTTATAGTGGACTCTTTGGAATAACTTGGTTTCTTGGGAGTTGGATGCATGAGTAGAACTCATACTCAATACAAGTGGAGGCTAGCAAAAGACTCGGAGCGACCAACTAAGATAGCAATAATGGCCATAATCATGCAAAGCGACAAAACATTATTAATTAAAGCATAAAGTGATATTATAAGACAAACACTAAATGATCATAGAGGCTATGGTTACTGGTTCATATTCTTAACATGGTGTAAGCATGTGCCAAGTCAACCCAAATAAAGCATCAAAGTAGAATACCACAATATTATGCTTTTGTATGCTAAAACAACGAATGATTCTGTCAAGGCACATTAAGCAATCTCAATTGTTTGAAACAAGTCATGCTACAATAATAATCACTAAGCATATGGTCAAAGCAACATCTAGCATGACATGATAAAGTCTAGGTCATAGTCAAAACAAGCTTCCTTTTGTACGACTATAAGTATGAAACTTCCTACTCTTTTCCAACACCAATCGAAAACTAAAGTTAAACGTAGTGCTAGCAAAGGAGAACACTCATAGAACAATAAGAGTGAAAACTAGAGTGTTCTAGGCAATGAATAACGGGGTGTGTCTCTCTCTAAAAGAAGTGTGTTGGGATCCAACCAACTTATTTAAGCAAACCAAACAAAAGAAAACTAAAAACAAAGATGTTCCAAGAACAACACATAGTGCATAAGGTAATAAAAATAAAGTGTCTTGAAAGAAGACCTGAGATTATTGATCAAGCTTTGACGCTTGTACTTCTTGAATATTTCTTGGGGTGACATGGGTGGCATCCCCAAGATTGAGATTTTGTCCATACTTCATCTCATCACATCATTCTCTCCCTACACTTGAAAACTTCCTTTATACAAAACTTCACACAGTCTTCATTAGCAACATTAGTGTATTCAAAATAATAATCTTTTGGGTTCAGTTTCAACACAAGTAAAACTTCCATTAAAACACAATCTACTGTAGCAATTCATTCTAAAATCTCAAGTGATCAAAGAGAACTCAAAGAGAAAGAGATTAAGAGGCAAATGCAAATAATGGCAGAAATCTGTCAAAACAGACCAGCAGGTAAAAATCGATTTTTTCGAAGATCTTCTGTTGCTCAAATCAAAAAGTGATAAACTAACGAAAGTTAGATAATAACCTGGGGCATAAGCACAAAAAACTACAGCTCAATATGACGTACAGGGATTTTTCATGATTTTTTTTACAGTGAAGCACAAAAATCTGTTTCGGGACATCAACTTTCCCAAGTCTTACTTCTCTCTCATTAGAGGTTATTCTTGGCACAAAAACCACACAAAAAGGATAAGGAGAGGTTATTACTGAAGCAACAACTTCCAAGACTCAACAAAACAAAAATAAACTAAAAGTAAAAAATATAATGGGTTGTCTCCAAAAAGCTCTTTCTTTATAGCCATTAAGATAGTCATGATAATTTCGATGATGCTCACATAAGAAATATGAATTGAATTAAAAGAGAGCATCAAGAAGCAAATATGGAACAAATTTAAGTCTAACCCACTTCCTATGAAAAATAATCTTGTAAAGAAACAAGTCATGAAAGCACAAAGCAACAAGCATAGGAAAGCAAAACAGGTGCAACTTCAAAAATTTCAACATAAAGAGGGAAACCTTAATATTGTTGAGATACATAAAACCATGTTTCCCTCTCTCATAATAACTTTCAGTAGCATTATGAATAAAATTAATAATATAACTATCACATAAAATATTCTTATCATGAGCCACATGCATAAAATAATTATTACTCTCCCGATAAGCATAGTTATTCTTATTAATCGTAGTGGAAGCAAATTCAACAAAATAGCTATCATTATTATTCTCATCATCATAATCATCAAATATAGGAGGCATATTTTAATCATAATTAATTTTCTCCTCAATAGTAGGTGGACTAAAAATATCATATTCATCATTGTAATCATCATATATTGGAGGCATAGTATCATCAAAGTAAATTTTCTCCTCCCTGCTTCGGGGACTAAAAAGATTATTTTCATAAAAACTAGCTTCCCCAAGCTTAGACTTTTCCATAGCATTAGCAATAATGGTGTTCAAATAATTCATACTAATAATATTGCTATTAGCATGCAAATAAAGTTCCATAGGTTCTTTAATTCTCTCTTCAAACACATCATTTTTGTTGTTTTCCATTAAGCCTAACTAGTGAAAATAAAAATAAGAAACAAAAAGATATAATTACAGAATCTAAAGGAAATAACTTCAAGCAATCACACACTAGCAATAATACTAAAAGATAGCTTAGTAGCCAGAAGATGTGAGTACCTTTTACCTTACGTCCCCGGCAACGGTGCTAGAAAATAGCTTGATGTTTACGCACACTTCTATTCTTGTAGACAGTGTTGGGACTCCAAGTGCAGAGGTTTGTAGAACAACAGCAAGTTTCCCCTAAGTGGATCACCCAAGATTTATCGAACTTAGGGAGGAAGTGGTCAAAAGTATCCCTCTCAAGCAACCCTGCAATCAAGATACAAGAAGTCTCTTGTGTCCCCAACACACCCAATACACTTGTCAGGTGTATAGGTGCACTAGTTCAGCGAAGAGATAGTGAAACACAAGTAATATGGATGATTATAAGTGGTAATTTCAATCTTAAATAAGAGTGGCAGCAAGCAAACATGTAACAAGACTGATTGTAAACGGTGTTTCAATGCTTAGAAACAAGGCCTAGGGATCATACTTTCACTAGTGGACACTCTCATATAAATATATTCTCTCCATTATTCTACCCTGAACTACTCTCCGGTTAGACGATGTAGGGCTATAACAACACACATTAAAGTTCGCATTCCCCATCTAGATAACCCCTCACTGTCACCTTGAGCGCTACATGGTTCCAACAAACACCACAATCTCATAGAGACATCCAACTCAAATTATACTCATGATAAGTATTTATGTAATCTTAGCCAAAGTGCCACACGGTGTGCACACTGTCAACTTCACACACATGGGGATAAGCAGAGATTAATTAAAGCACTTGAGTAGCAGAATAGATCTATAGATTACAAATCTCATGATCTCAATAAGATCACGCGTAGAGAGAGAGATGAACACATAGCTACTTGTAGAGCCCTTAGCCTCGAGAGAGAACTACTCCCTCCTCATCATGGGAGTTAGCAATGGCGATGAAGATGGCAGTGGAGTCGATGGAGATGGCGATGGAGTCGATGGAGATGGCTCCAGGGGCACTTCCCCGTCCCGGCAGGGTTCCGGAATAAAGACTTATGTCCCCCGAATCTCCTCTTCGGTGGCGGCGGTGCTGCGGAACTTTTCGTGGAATTCTGATTTGGTACTTAGGGTTTTCGTCCCGGGGGAATATATAGGCAAAGAGGCGATGCCTGAGGTGGGCCAGGGTGGCTACACCCCCTGGTGGCGCGGCCTGGGGTGACCTGCGCCACCCTAGGGTGTGCCAGCCTCCTGGCTCCCCTCCGTCTCCCCCTTTGGACTCCGTGTCATGTCGGGAAAAATAAGAACTTCGGCTTTTGTTTCGTCTAATTCCGAGAATATTTCTTTTCTGGCTTTTCTGAAACCAAAAACAGCAGAAAACAGACAACTGGCACTACGACATTTTGTTAATAGGTTAGTTTCAGAAAATGTATAAAAATACCTCAAAGTGTAAACAAAACATAAGAAAGTTGATATAAAACAAGCATGGAGCATCAAAAATTATAGATACGTTTACGACGTATCACTACTCTCTACTTTGCTGTTAAATTCCCCTTTGCCTGTGATGCAGAAAGACCGATGCCTAAATCTATGGATATATTAGTGCTCTTACTCCTATGATGATTTTATACTCCACTTGAGTATAAATCTGAGGAGATGTTTATTGTACATGAAATCATGCATGGAAAATTATATGAACAGACTCTATGTATGATTGATGATGTAGGAACCTTTGGTTGTTACTGAAATTTGGCTGTGACTTGTGGTTGCTTGTGGATCTTGCCCTGGATCTCAACTTGATCTGCTCCACTTTGCTCCCCACCTGACCTGCTTCTCCTTACAAGCTTGCCTTGTTCCTCCTAGTGCTGACCTGCTCTTGCTCAACAACTAAACTTCCCTCTCCTTTAGGATCCATGGCTAGTTTATTCGTTGATGAAGTTTGATGGATTTGCGGATGAACTAGCGACTATCCTCTCCTCTTAGCTCCTGGATGGCTTCCCCAAGCAACCAGTATGCTATAGATAGAGTGGTGATCTGGATGATTAATCTTGTGGTGCACAGTGGTGGTTTTGGAGCTGAACCATGTATTCTAGAGGTGTGGAGATAGAATGGTTGGATGTGGGCAGGGTGAGTTTTGCTATCTATGGTTGTTCCCACTCTCTATTTGATACTCTCTTGTGGTGTTGACAGCACATCGGCATGCATGTGTGTGTAAGTTGTGTGCTTTCTTTTTGTGATATTATGGATCAGATCAAGTTCAAATATCTTTATTCTACTTTCTTACTTACACTCTCTGCTGAAACTTGCTCCTACTCCTTTTGCCTATGATGTGGTAATGAGGCACTTATGCAAATAAGAACAGATGCTACCTCTGGTAAAACTTGCCCCTATTTCTATATTTCTCAATGATGCAATTTCATCACAATGTTTATAGCTGAGAGAAACAATACTAACACTTAACCCTTGTATTTTCTCCCTTCTGCTCTCTTTGTTTTGCTTGCAGGTACAAAAGAAGATGAGCAGATACAGAAACTTAATTTAGGAAATGTAGTTTAGGTTTTTATTTTATTAATTTGTAATTCATTTATTGTAATCTTTCATTTTTATTTAGACATTTGTAAAAATAGTGTAAAATTTGTATTATTGTAATAAAGTTCATTTTCACTTTTTGTTAGTTGAAACTTGTAAAGGTTTGTATCTTATTTAATAAATTTAAGTTTTCTTTGTTTTTGTAATATCAATTTCTCTGGTAATATTGTTTATATGACAATTATAAAGTAAATGTCTTCTTCTTTATTACAACTTAGAACTTGTAAATATTTATATCTTATTTATAAATAAGGATTCAATTCTTTATGAATTATTGTAATTCATCTAACACTTATTAATCCATATACATATTCTTTTTTAATTCAAATATATTATTTAAATATTCAAATTTAAAATGCTTTCCCCCAAGAACAAAGAATTCAACAAAGTTCATGTCGAAATTCATAGCACTTGCACTGACGTTTCCATCAAAACAAGAGAGATCTCGATCCCTCTATAGCTCTTTTAGTTTTGCGCAAAAATTTCCCGAATTTTCTTATGCATGAATGCAATGCACACACATGTGTCCTCAATATTTCTAGGTGTTAATCATGGGATGTTACAGCAGGTCTATGACGTCCCCGCCTTCGAGCCCAACGATGACGGCGCCGTCAACTACTCCAACGGCGAGCTCGGTATCGAGGACGATGTTATCGTCAAGGAGGAGGAGGGGGAGGACGTTGTCGTAGCCGCTGCCGCGCACCTGCCCCCGAAGTACCAGGAGATCCTGTGTGGGGCTACGACAAGGACGCCTTCACCGAGCAGGCCATTGCAGCCAGCATGAAGGACGAGGATGCCTTGTGGAGCAGCTACCAAGAGGTGTTCCAGCTCACCGACCTAGTGGCGCAGGCAAACGCGCAACTGCCTCCACCGCCGCCACTGTCAGGTAGGCTGCTCCGGCCGTGCCGGAGGAGATGGATGTGTGGCCAGCGTTGCCTGGGAAAGTGATCGAACAGCCTGCGCCCGCTCCCGCACCTGCTCCGGCCTTGCCACCAGCATACCTCTAGGCGCCGCCGGAGTACATCGACCTCGACCCCTAGATGGATGTTGCGGCGCCGGTAGTGGGGATCGGTAGCTAGGGCTAGCTTAGATTTAGTTTTTTATATTTTGATTGTAAATTACATATGAATATGTACGAACTTGGATAGTTTGAGCACGTATTGTCTCTGTTTGAATTAAAAAAACACCCTTGTCCTGTTGGCCATGCGCAGACATATGGGCCGTGTCGTTGGGCGTGGCTGGCCGGACAGGCCGAACCACAACCCAAAAGCGACCACGGCCCGACCCAAACGGACAAGAACAGACCATTTCGGTCGGCCATTTGGGTCGGCCCGGTGGAGATGCCCTAAACTATCCGCTGGTATCGGACCAATGCATTCGTGGCCCAAATCGGAGCAGCGCTTGTGCTCTCGTGTGTCTTCGAGGACAACCGAAACATCCTCCCTTAATCCGCGCCTGGTTCACATGGCAGCGACCTCATACTGGCCTACTGCGCTTCCCGTTAATAGTGACCACTGACATGCCTGCGCCGGTCGGCTGCCTACTTCGTCTTGCTGACCATGTCGCCCGCTTCCCCTCACTGACCGTGCCAAGTCGGTTGTAGCGTTGACGCTGCCATTGGCTAGCTTTATAAGAGGTCACGGGAGGCCGCATCTTCACCCACAATCCACCCTTCCTCTGCTCCCCGCCTCAAATTTGCTAAATTTGGAGTTGTAGATTAATTTCTATGAATTTTACAAGGTTTAATACATTTTCTGCCTTGGCTCGTGTAGCTCTCAGAGACGCCGAGGACCACCACCTCTTACAATAGCACATTCATTTACATGGCTCGGGCGGTGGATCCTCTCCTTTGCCTCGGCTCTTTGCATGACCATGATCTCCTCTCTCCAAGAAAGGCAATTCTCGTCGTCCATCACTAGAGGAGGAAGGATGAGATGGATTATGTGTGGAAACAGTAGGTCCTGCTCAACTTTATTTATGATGGCTTCGTAGGGACTTTTCTTGGTGGCCAATCCGAACTATTGGTTCTAGATTGGAGGGTTGAAGAACTCTTGTTGTTTGATGAAAAGGCATGTGGGAATAGAGTCTAACACGGTTAGCCCCACACAAACTAAAAGGACTCCGTGTTCATGATTGACACTTCCCATCAGTGGTCATCATCAGCAGGAAACTCATTATGATAAACACCTCCAATTTTGCCGGCTGAAACTGATTCCCACGCGTTGAACTACCTCTCGATCGTGGAAGATAATTGACTGATGAAATGGACAAAGCGGTTAAGATTTAGGTCCTCATGACCGGAACGAGAAATACCTCATTCCCCGTAGAAGGCTTAACCAAGCAACAAAGTTAACCCTAAAGACCTATCAACATCATCAATTATGTCTTCCTGATCTAGACCTTAACCCTACCATGAACTACTCACGCCGCACTACGTCCTATTTAGGAAAAATGACATGAAGGTATATGTGTGATCTCTCGTACCGGCACTTCATGTCAAAAGACACCTCTCTCCCCTCAGACCTCCTCAGGTCGATAAGGTACTGACACCTATATTTGAGATGTACTCTCCCCTTTCACTAACTTATTTTAGGATCTCGCCATGAGCCCGTTATCCTTAAACATCTAAGACAGAGAAGGCATCAGTCCTGCTCATCAAGTCAACGACACATGAAGAGCTGATTCTTTAGGTCATTGGTACACACCAGAGACCTATCCCTTAGGTTACTAACGTACACCAGGCCTATTTCATGAGATTATTGAATTCATCGATCTCGTCAGCCGAGGGTCAGAGCAAGAGGTGTGTAACTCCATTGAAGGACAAGCGCCTTATTAAAGGTACTGATCAGGGGCTTGTCGGTGATGGGTGGATTAAAACCTGTAAATTACAAGAGCCTTACCAAACTTTCCTTCCCACCAAACTCAACTCCCGCAACATTAAAGCCCATAACCCGAAGCTCTCAACCTACCTGACCCGCCGTGTTGCAAGAAGACTTCCTGAAGGGTTCGTGCCACCAGACATACATTGAAGAGAGATCGAAGATCAACTTAACATGAAATGCAAGATGAAGATCTAGCGTTGCTAACGAATATTCTTACACCACCGACGTCTATATATACCGTAATACATTCATCTGGAAAGGACACACCATCTACGTCCATGTCATAGCTTTTAGCCTCTAGTCTTAAACCCTTGATTCATATATTCTTGATGGCTACTTGTGTAAACCATCGGGATCCATCTTGTAAACCCTTGTACGATCTCTCGATCATCCCATGAATAAAGTCTGGAGAATTTCATCCATTATCATCACCTTTATCTTTGTGATCCGAACCTGCCGACCCGAGCCGATTACTGAACAAATAAACTATCTTTCGATCTCCGGAAGTAAGACTGACATGGATCGTGAAAATTATCCTTCGTTAGGAAGACATCGCCTTCGAAAACGGCAGCGGCTCTTCTTCTTCGACATTTTTGGCCACGATGGAGATGTTGGGTGGCGATGCAAAACCAGGGGAAGCCCTTGGTCGTTCTTCAACCAAGACGGCAGCAGCGCTTCCTCGCTGCTCCCCTTCCTAAAGGCATCATCGATATTTGCACACTCCCTACCCTCCCTCCCACCTCAGTATCCTGGGTGAAAACCCATGGCTTTTGCTGAGCTGCGGTGACACTTCGACGCCACCTTCCTCCTTGGAGGCGTAGTCTTGGGGAGTGGGGTTCCGACAGGGGTGGGCGTTATGATGTGTTCATGGTGGTGGATGCTCTGTTTATGGGCCCCTTGATATGATGTTGGGGCTGCGCGGCCTGTTTTGGTTTTTATATGTGCTCCTCCACCTTTCGCATGGCTGCTGACTATGGGACGACGCCCTCGCCTTGGAGATTGGGGGAGGGGGTTCCCGTGGGTCAGTAGCATAGTTTGTGCCGCACTCAAGACAATTCTGTATGAACTCCGCCCATTTTCCTTGCCAGGCCTGGTGCTCCTGTCCTGGTGTTCTTTCTGTCTAGCAGCAATCTTCAGCTTGTTCAAGATGTTTTCTTGCTTGTTGTGCAACGTGGATCTCCTATGGTTTGCGACTAAAGCGGTGGTGGATACATCAGCGGTTCAGCAGTTTAGGGGCGTAGGTTCATCCTACTAGATGCCCAAAACTGTCCTTTGTAGCGCAGGTGTCGTTCAAGGGCTTTTTTTTACAAAGAGCATATAATAATATCGCAAAAATACCAATCAAACCCCACCTCTACAACGACGCATTGTCCTAGCGCCATTGCGAATGCACACATCCCAGGAAGCAGAATTTATAAAAAAGAATAGTCCCGCTATAGAGATTTATTCCTTGTAACAGCAGTACTAACACCACCAAGACAACACTAGAAGTCTAACTTCTCCAAAAGCGACACCTCCAAGAAGGAAACGGTGCACAAACGTTGTTATCACCCGATTATAGATCTTAGATTTTCACCCTGTAGAAAGTCATCACTCCCAAAAACGATGCCTTCACTAAAGCCGTTGCCAGACACAACCAATTAAGGTCTGATCTTATATTTTTACCCTAAAAGGTAAGACTTTGGGTTTCTTCTCTGCTATGGCCCCCACTTACTGGTGCTTGCTGACCATGTAGTTCCTTCCGCGTTTTGCTCCTTTTCTTTTAAACTTGTTCAAGCTTGTAAGCAGTACCTTGTATTAAAAAAACCTTGGTCCATGCCTTTATTAGTTTATTAAAGCCGGGCTCATGCGAGGCTTTTATCTGAAAGAACTAGATGAAGGGGCAAGATTAGAGCTCTTAAGATGCAGACACCACCGTCAAAATATCATACATGCATGTATTAACGTGATGCGTTTCGTGTCTCTCCGAAAAAGCACTCAGTGGCTTCGAAAAAAGAGAGATGAGTAGACATTCCAAGGCGTTAAAACTCAGCGGCTCTATGGTTTTGACATATGGTCGGGACGTACGTCCTTTCAAAGAAGGATAAGCACTGAAACAAAATTGTAGAAATTCACTAGCTCACGGCATAAACGGTCAGTGGCTCATTGGTCTCGACATAGGTGAACGTCCTGAACAAGCCTCTACACCTCATGTTGGCGGTTGGCCACCAGCGTCTCGTCATCTTGGAGTCCGATCCGTACCATGTCGTCGCACGGCAACTTCTGGCCTGACAAGGGCACGCCTTTTCGTCGGTGCCCGTAGAACAAAAACATGTGACGTAGCCGTGTGAGAAGGTACTCGCCGTCGCCGTACGCGAAGCGCGGCTGCAGGAGGTACCGCCTGCTGAAGGTGTAACGATGGCTCCATCGTCGTTTCTCCAGCACCCACACGTCGGTCGTCAACGAGATGTACCTCCGGGCGACGAGGCCCAGCCTCCCGTGCACCTCCGTCAGGTGGTAACCATCCATCGTGTCCAGCCTGCAGCAAGGGCAGCGTCACGATTCTCGAGTTGTGTCCACTGCCCGTGACCCGGTGCGTGAACCCATCCACGTTGACAATGCCGATGGCGAGGTCGCACTTTGCACCACCTGGACCGATTGGCACTTCGTGCCACGTCACATCCCCTAGCGTGAACACGTGCACAACGTCGAACTCGCATACCCCCGTCCCGTAGAAGCTGCACGGGACGTGAATCACCTTGTGTTGGCCAGATGTCGGGTGGCACGTGAAACTGTACGCCTCATGCCATTTGTTCCAGTGGTTGCGTCCGACGACGACGAAGAGGTCGGTGCCCGGCAGAGACGGGATGGGTAGCGTCTCGCCGGTGCGTGGGCTGACCACCGTGATGGCGCTATCGGGTACCTTCCGGTTGTCGTGTACCCTTCCGACTGTGTCCGTGTGCCTCCACATCCCATCAAGTGTTGTATTTGTAACAACTGTTCTCGTGTATATGTAATATTATGTCAAGTATATGTTTTTTTTTAAATGCCAAGTATATATAGAAGAGATGTGGAGGCACCGTTGCCTACCACGAAATACTAACACTACTTTTGACTTGCTTTTGACGTTCGTGTCGCACGATCGGTCAGGATCGGTGTCCTTCAGTTCCTGCCGGTACACGAGCCTATTGCTCCTACCCGCCTCCGTTCCGTACGAGATCGATCGATCTCGATCGAAGCTTGATGTCGCCCGTCGTTGCGTCGTCTAGCACCTCGCCCGCGGCCCTCCTCTCTTCATCGCGTGACATGACGTCGGCCCATCAGCTCTCCACGGCGGTCGACGCCCTCGCCTCTTTCTCGTCGACCATGGCTCCCTCATCGACCATGGCGGATTGACGTTGCAGAACCTCTCCGGTGCGCACATGCATGGCTACCTCGACACCTCTGTGAAAGCTTCGGAGAAGACCATCACCGAAGGAATCGGTGATGACGCCAAAATCGTCCTCAACTCCGAGTATGCACGGCGGTGGGGGCAAGATCAGAAGGTACTCGCCCTTCTGCTTTCCTCCATGGAGGAGGACATCGCGTGCCAACTTATTGGCTGCAAGACGCTGGCGGCCATCTAGGCTGATGTCCACACCATGTTTGGCGCGCAAACTCACGCAAACGTGAGGCATATCCGTCGATAGCTGCAGTCCACGCATAAGGGAGACATGTCGGCGGCGACCTGTATGCACAAGATGAAGGGCCTTGTCGATGTCATGGCCACCGCCGGCGCCCCCATCACCGACGACCAGCTCGTGGACTAAATCATCACCGGGCTTGGTCTAGCCCTACAACTCCATCGTCGGAGCTCTCACCGTGGGTAACGTCTCAGCTACCTATGCCGACTTTTTTCAAAGGTAAAATCAAACTACAAATTATGGTTCAAAATATTCAAAACAATCCATAAAATCTACATAGATAGTAGTGATTCGATCATGTAGCATCATGTATTTGGCAATTATTTTAGGGTAAAAACAACAAATATAGCTTTCTATAATTATCTAAAAAGGGTTGGGTTACTTCAAAAAAAAAAGGGTTGGGTTGTTCCCTTAGCAAAAAAAACTCAGTTGTCATTTCCACGGCACTCGGAACCCGGATAAAAATTATGAATAATCTACAAATGATAATATCTTGAAAATTTTGGAAGACTTAAAAAAAAAATTGGAGGTGATGTACTGTAAATCACCAAGCTAGCATCGCGAAGCACGTAAAATATGAGGAATCCTCTTCTAGGAACAGAAAGCGTAAACCGATGAAAATGCGCTTTGTTCAAGCATGCTGCAATGCAAACGGGCCCCAAAATCCCCCGGCTCTTGTCTGTCTTCCTTCCGTCGCCTCCCCGTACCATTTGATAGATGCGCTGGTGGCGGCGCCGGTGCAGATCCGCCGCGGGAGTTCGGGGCGCATCGTGGTGTCGAGGTGTGGGCGAAGGCGGCGACGTTTCGCGCAGGGTGCGATGGAAGTCAGACGTCCATCGATTCGAGGCGGCAGCGGCGAACCTAGGGCAGTTCGATTCGCGGCGGCAGCGGCAGCGGCGAACCTTGGGCTGTTCGATTGGCTGTTAGATCGCGATTGCGACTGGTGCGGCGGCGGCGGTGGTTCGATTTAGGAGGCTGCGGTGGTTCCCATTGGCACCTCTGTTGGTGTTCGGTGAACTAGAGGATATGGCGGTATGTCCACACCCTCTAAGCCCCGCCATTAATCTCCATTATTTAGCAGTTGCTTAGTGAATTAGTATCCATTATTTAGCACTCAAGTGTGTCGCTATTGTTGGTGAGATCATTCATTGTGTGAAGAGAAAACACCACGCAGCGGTGCTCACATTATTGTTCTTGCCACCATCATTTACGCAAGAACGAGGAGTCACTCTCACCCAGTCTGGCATCATCTACACAAGGACGAGGGGTCACTTTCACTCAGTCTGGCACCATTTACACAAGGACGACAAGAGTGGTCACTCGCTCCAATTACTCCCCTGAACGGCGCAATCTGGATCGAGTATTTAGCACCAGCTTCTCTGTCTGGATCCCCATTTTCTCCATCCAGCAGGTCTACAAGCATTGCCACCACCAACAGCAACCCCATCAGCGAGCCATGGAGGCGACGGTTGTGAGCATCGGCAAGTCCGTGCTGGTCGGGGCGCTGGGCTATGCCAGGTCCAAGGCTGCGGAGGAGGTCGCACTGCAGCTCGGCGTGGAGGGTGACGTCTCCTTCATCGCCGATGAGCTTGAGATGATGCAGTCATTCCTGATGGCTGCCGACGAGGAGCGCGGCCAGCGGAAGGTGCTGGCCACGTGGGTGAAGCATGTCCGCGACCTCGCCTACAACGTGGAGGACAGCCTCATGGACTTCTCGCTCCTCTCCGAGAAGAGCAAATCTTGGTGGCGCAGCCTGCGCACCGTGGGAGAGCGGCACCGCATCGCCAAGGAAATCAAGGAGCTGAGGGCCAAGGTTGAGGACGTGAGCAACAGGAACCTGCGCTACCGCCTCATCGACGAGAGCTCAGGATCCAAGCCTACCACGGCAGAGGAGCAGGCCAGCATTGCCACCGCGGCATTGTTTGGCATCAACGAAGCAAGACTTGCTGCGTTGGACCACGAAAAATCATCAGAGGTGAACCTCTACCAGCTGATTAGCAGCAACTGTATGGACCTTAGGGTAATCGCGGTGTGGGGTACAACCGGTGATCTCGGGAAGACGTCCGCCATCCAGGAGGTCTACGATGACCCAACCATAGGCTCAAACTTTGGATTCCGAGCATGGGTTAGATTGACTCATCCTTTCAATCCACAAGAGTTCATCCACAACCTTGTGAGGCAGTTTTACGAATTTTTTCCTGAGAATCTTGGAGAGAAACGGAAAAAGGAAACCATAGGGAGCAATGTTATGATGAAGATGGAGAACATGAGCCAAAGTGAGATGATTGATGTGTTCGACACTCAAGTGAATGACAGTAGCTACCTGATTGTGATTGATGACCTGTCCACGATAGTTGAGTGGTCTTGCATCAAAAGATTTTTCCCTGACAACAAGAAACGAAGCAGAATCGTCGTTTCTACGCAGCAAGCCGAAATTGCTAGCTTGTGCACAGAGCAACCATACCAAGTGTCCGAGCTCAAGCAGTTGTCGTCTGATCAAACTCTTTATCTGTTCCACAAGGAGGTAATTCTTTATCTAGTACATCTTTTGCTATCGGTTTGTTTCCTTTTCTTTACGGATGACTTATTCTTTTTTTTTCATTTAATTTTAATTATAGATCAGTTCAGAGGAGCGGGTCAGCATGGCTGGTCGTGGTGTGGCAATGCTTGACATCAAGGAAGCAGAGCTTGCTGCCATGGAGAGGGAGAAACTGAAGGTGGGCCTCAGCGAGCTGATCGAAATCAATTATAAACTGCATTTCTATGTATTATATGGTTTGTATAAATCTTCCATTTCATGCTCCCTTTTATCGTCACACGGACACACACTATACTCCATCTAAAATTTTACCTAGTCATATTTTATGAAATATGCAGCAAGTTGTCTTATTAAAGTTGAGAATTTTAATACAGAGTCAAATTAATATGACCCATTAATTATGTCCTAGTGTTACCACTTCATAAGGAAGGCATTATCAATATTCCATGATAGTATATTGCTAATATGCACATTTTGCACTCTTTTTATATATGTGCAAGTGCAAGTAGATATTAGTCATTAAAGAATACTAATTAGTGCTATTTCCATATTAATGAATACAAGTTAGGTAGGTTGTCGGGTCATTATCTAAAAAAGGATGGTTTGCTGGTCATATGTAAACATGTAAACTTGAAAATCCTCAGCATTTGAAAGACAAGTAGGCAATCTAGATGCAAATTTTGTAGAGTACAAGTAAAAAAGTTCTCATGCATCTTTTTGTTCAGGATATGCGTGCATCATGTTCTGTTGAGCCCATACCCGACTCAAACAAAGTTACTACTTCTGAGAATAAAACAGCATTGCCCATAAGTGAAATACAAGAGGAGTATCAACGACCTAAGAATGCAAGTGAAGATAAAGTTTGTAATCCAACTTCTGGAAAGAAGTTTGGTCGCAGCAGGACACTAGCACTGGATGATGAAGAGCTCATTGGCCGAGAAACTGACAAATCTAATGTCATCAGATTAGTTGGTAAACCGGTCAACAATCAAGGCTGTAAGGTGATCTCAATTTGGGGAATGGGGGGTCTTGGAAAAACAACTCTTGTCCGAAGCGTCTACCGATGCAAACAGCTTGGCGACTGGAAACATGCTTGGGCCACTGCATTACGCCCTTTTAACCCTGAAGTACTCCTTAGAGGTTTGGCTTTCCAACTTCAGATAAGTATTCAAGAAGATCCTGCTAGAGCAACAACCACAGGAGCGCAAAAGAAAAGCATAGCAGTGATGGAACTTGAAGTATTGAAGGAAGAGTTAGCTCGGCTACTAAAATCACAAAAGTGCCTTGTCGTTCTTGATGATATATCATCCACTTCTGAATGGGAGCTGGTCAAAGGGTGTTTGGATAATGCTGGAACGATAATAGTCACCACAAGAGAGAAAAATATTGCCGAACATTGTTCAGGAGATTACGGAATCATGTATAGTATTAAAGGTCTGGAAGATGATGCTGCATTTGACCTTTTCTTAAAGAAGGTACTTTCATCACTAATATCCTTTATTCCCTTCAATATAAATTTTTGCACGTGATGTTATTTCTATTTCGATGCTAAGCTTGACATTTTTCTCAATTCAGAACAAGAATTTTAAGACCTGCTTGAAAACAAACGTTGAAACCCTATTAGTCTTGTACAAACAAAAGTATTAGATCTACGACAATGTCCACTGTGCTCCAACATAGACGCCACAGTTTTCTACTACTCCCTCCGTCCTACAATATAAGATGTTTTATCAAGTTGTGTATTGTGGGACGGAGGGAGTATTTTAGAGGGCTGACAATTTGAGATATTGATTCTCAATGGTGATTTGGCTTTTTCATAAATAATCTCAATATCACTACAAATATGGCTCTGAGCTCATATGCCTTTACTTTGCAAAACAAGATTTGCATTTTAAAATATCGGAACAATTCACACATGCAAAGGTAATTTGGAGGCTATGGTGCCAGCAGAACGATGTGTCTTCGATGCCAAGAAAACATGTTTAGTGAGCACCCTCCACCTGCAATTCTCCGCTGAGGAACGCGCCTTATTCCATGCCTCCACCACGATGCTTGTTGGCAATGGAGAGAAGGCGCTGTTTTGGGAAGATCGATGGTTCCAGGGCCGCTCCATCAGGGAAATCGCGCCCGACCTCCACAACTGCATCCCTAAGCGGCGACGCAAGGTCCGGACAGTGGCTGACGGCCTTATCGAGAACAACTGGGCTAGGGACATCCAAGGAACTGTGGGTCTACATGAGATTGGCCAATACCTACAGCTCTGGACATCGCTACAGACTGTTACTCTCACAGATGACCAGGATCAGTTACAGTGGAAGTGGACATCTGACGGAGTCTACTCGGCGCGCTCTTGCTACCTAGCATCCTTCCAAGGATCAACTTCTTGTTTCTCCTGGAAGATCATCTGGAAAAGCTGGGCGCCACCGCGGGTGAAGTTCTTCCACTGGCTAGCCAACCAGGATCGATGCTGGACTGCTGAGCGCCTAGAGCGCCACGGCCTCCAACACCATCCCCGATGCCCACTCTGCGACCAGAGTTCGGAAACCATCAGACACCTGCTTCTGGAGTGCCCCATCGCCAAGCAGGCGTGGTATGAGATCTTGGCCTGGCTGCGAATGACTGCGCAACCCCCAGATCAAGAGGCCTCGATCATGGACTGGTGGCAACTTGCCAAGAGGAACACGCCCAAGCCAATGCGTAAGGGCCTCGCCTCCGCCGCGCTACTCATCCCGTGGATGATCTGGAAGCACAGAAATAACTGCATCTTCAAAGGAGCGCGACCATCAGCACAGACCTTGATCTCCAATATCAAAGAGGAAGCCAGACTTTGGGCAAGGGCTGGGGCTCTTGGCCTTCGTGTTGTACTGCCATCCACTTGGGATGTACACTAAGCTCTGTACCTGTAAGAAACCCTGAGCCTCTCGGGAGGATGTAAACCAAACTCTATCTTTGCAATGAAATGAAACGCAAAAGTCTTTTGCGTTTTCTCGAAGAAAAAAAAGAATAATATAAATACAAATGCTTAGTTAACTCTCCATATGCAGGGACTTTCAAGTTCATATTTTAATATGTAAATAGGAATAAAAGGGAATTCCAACATCAATTATATTATTAAATCAATGGAAACGTATGGTTAAAATTTAACAGAACAAAAAGTATGGCCCAGATTTGATGGAACAAATAGATCATCGATATCCCCAGTTGGTATTCAGTCCAAACCGTGGCTTTTACCATGATGAATCATTGTATCCAGAGTTTGAGTTCTACACGATATGCATCATGTGCGTTACTTTGAAATCAGGGTCAACCAAGAGAACAAAGAAAGCAGTTGAGCAGTAGTTAGGTTCATCAATCTAGAATCAGTATTTAATGCTGGAGATTCATCAGCCTGACCTCCGCAACTAAGGACATGGATCCCATCTCATGTAGGCTCAAAAAGTATACGAGTTCAATCCGATATGGCTTCTTAAATCAGGACAATGTTCTTACCTCAGAGACTTTAATCTTTAATTGGTTTGTGTGAATATGTCAGAATAATTTCAAATATATTTTGAAACTATATTTATGAAAACCTTAGTGGCACAATTTTGATCTAACATATCTGAATAATTTAGTATGCATTAGTGCTCAAAGATAGAGAAGTTTGACTACATACTTTCTAAATGTCATATATTTTGGAACGACAAAGGTATTAATTCATTTCAGTTGTGCTAAAATATAAGTCAACACAAAACAGCATAGGCATGACCAAAGAGAAGAATATGATGAGAGTGAATGTTTTAGAAAAGAGAAGTAGGAAACAAACGATATGTCAAATACGAAATTTTGTTGTCCTAGAAAACCATAAGTCAATGAACAAAAACATAGGCATGATAAAAACACTATCACGAGAGTGAGAGATAATATTTGTTTTTTAGATACACCTATAATTACATTGTTATAGGGCTAAAGTGACACAATTAGAGTAAAATGAGCAAATGTGTCGAAGCATATGGGAGAATGAGATTGTATTTACAATATATTTTATTAGTGAGATGGGGTGGGTGAAGGAGAAGATAATAAAGAACAGTACTACGAACCATGAGTCTCTGATTTTAATTTTTGGTGCAGAAATCCTAAAACAAATATTGGTAAAATGCTAGTCACCATTGGGATGAGAATTAATGAAGGAGGGAAAGCTGAAATAGTAAGAAACTCCTTTGCACACTGGGCTGTGGACGTCGATGCATTTAATCTTCAGTTGTCCCACACATCAATGTCCATACCAAGTTACCAATAACCTATAGGAAGATGTATGGCAAAGTATTATTATGTTCATACGCAATGTACATGTCAAATAATTTAGCGGTGACTTAAATCGAGTAATAGTTGATTGTGAAATCAAATAATTAGAAAATACAATTACAAATACAAACAAGTCTTGTAGTGCAAATGATTGCCTGACACACCTTTCTAGTTAGAATTAAAGATTGAAAATGGAAATTTCAGTTTCGTGTCCCTAATCCTTAGGGTCAGGGCTCCACCTTCCAGAAGTCATTAGCTGAAGCTAGGACAAACAAATCCATAATATTTCATGTTCTTAATGTAGCAACATTTATTATTTAATCCAAATAATTAACTTGGTTAAATTATGTCCTCTGCAGGTATTCAAGGACAAAACTAAAGAAAATGATTTAGTCCCTGCCATGATGGAGCAAGCAAGACTTATCCTAAAGAAATGTCATGGTCTTCCCCTTGCAATATCAACTATAGGTGGATTTTTATCCACTAAGCCAAAAACTGCTATTGAATGGAGGAAGATGAATGATAGTGTTAGTGTTGAATTGGAGATAAACCCTGAACTTAGGATAATAAAGACAATTCTTATGAGGAGCTATGATGGTTTGCCATACCATCTCAAGTCTGTTTTTTTGTACCTCTCCATATTTCCTGAAGACCACAGAATTATTTTAGGTCGCTTGGTGAGGCGGTGGATAGCGGAGGGTTACTTAAGGGATATGCATGGAGTGACTGCAGAGGAACTTGGTCGCAGGTACTTTGATGAGCTCTTGGATAGGGGTGTGATCCAGCCAGGTGAAGGGTTAACTCATTATAACGGGAAAATCAGTTCTTGCCAACTTCATGATATGATCCGTGAAATTTGCATCTCAAAGGCTAGGGAGGAAAACCTTGTTTTCACACTGGAGGATGGATGCTGTTTGAACAGTACACAAGGTCCAATACGCCATCTTGTCATAGGAAGCAACTGGAAAAGGGATAAGGATGTGTTGATGAGCATGCTGGACTTGTCGCATGTACGATCATTAACCGTGTTTGGAGAGTGGAGACCGTTTTTTATCTTGGACAAGATGAGGTTCCTCCGAGTGCTCGATTTGGAAGACACAATAGGATTAAAAGATCACCATCTTAATCAAATCGGGCAGCTCCTTCACCTCAAGTACCTCTCTTTACGAAGATGTGGCAACATTTATAGCCTGCCAAATTCTTTGGGGAATTTGAGGCACCTCCAAGCATTGGATGTTAGAGGTACACATATATTTAAGTTTCCATCAACAATCACCAAGCTTCGGAAGCTACAACACTTTCATGCAACTGGCCGTTGGTATGGAGGAATGACATACGATGAGGAGGAGATATTTTACAAGTACAACATGTACACCTGTAACATTTTCACAGTTATGACTGGATCATGTGGCATTTTGATGTCTACGGGTCCTCTTCTTTTGAGACCACAAATTGTGGATGATGATTTGAACAGGTCTGATATAGTCAACCTACACCGCTTTGGTATGGCTAATGTACGTCAGTTTCAAGGGTTAGTTAAGCCCCGTGGTGTTCAAATTCCTCGAGGGGTCGGGAAATTGAAGGCCCTGCAGACACTACGTCATGTCAATATTTTGGAGGGCAAGGGAAATGTTGCTCTAAAAGAGCTCCAAGAGCTTACTCAGCTGCGTAAGCTTGGAGTGGTTGGTGTCACGATCGAAAACAGTATGGTGTTCTGGTCTGCCATTTCCGGTCTCAGTCAACTTAGATCTTTGTCAGTTGGGGTTGAAAACACTTGGGATGATGAGTTAGATGGTTCTTGGGGCGAGGGTTTGTCGCCACCAAGGTGCCTCGAGAGTCTCAAGCTGTTGGGCAATCTAGTCAGAATGACCGCATGGATCCATCAGTTTCAGAATCTCTCCAAGTTGACGCTAGACCATTCTCAGTTGAAGCAGGACGATGCCATACAAGCCCTCGGGGTGCTACCAAACCTTGCAGTTCTACGGCTGAACTTTTGGTCGTTCAACGGGAAACAGCTCCATTTCCAAAACTCATCTTTCCCGAGTCTCGTGGTGCTGCAGCTTTACCAGTTACCTAATCTTGAATCGATGCTGTTTGAAGAAGGCGTGATGCCTAGGCTGGAGCTGCTACGAGTTCTCAGTTGTAATGACCTGAAGGAAATTTCTGGGCTGCAAGTCCTCACAAACCTCAGGGAGATTCGTCTGCGTAGTAGGCACAATGAATTGGAGGTAGATGTGCAGAGGCAGGTAGCGGAGCATCTGAAGCACGTTAGACTGAGGATTTTTGTCTGAACTCTATATATGTACTAGCTTCATTTTATAAGTACGTGCTAGCTACTCCATTGTACTGTAAGGGCGGCGTGGCTTGTGGCGACAGACATTTGACAATCGATTGTTTTCAGCTTCCACAGTATTTTGTTCGCTCACGATGGGTTTCCTGGATTTGTAAATAGCTTGTGCCTCTATGAATTTCCCAAGTGTTTCCTCTGGTGCCTACTTCCAGATTTGTAAAATAGAGCTGCAGTTGCAATCGTGTCATTTCAGATATTATTTTCCTTTCTTTGGATTTATTTTTGAAGGAAAAAAAGGTAATTACAGGTTTCTTTACAAAAAAAGCCATGGCCAGAAAACTTGCTGGATCACTGAGGAAGTTCACTTTGGAGTTTGGAACAGTTTGGTGTTGGCATTGTTAAAAATCCTGTCATTCCTTGTCTTCCAGAAGGCTGAAGCTCATGCACCAAAGCATATCGGTGTTGCCTTTGTGTGATGGTCCAGTTTAGGTACGTTTTCTTGGTCTCTCCTCTACTGGCTACGTGATACCATGGCCTGTGAGCCGTGGTTACTCTGTGCTATGGGATCGATCCAATGATGTGCTGGTTTAGATTTTAGCCGGAGGATATTTGTCAATTGTAAGTTTGTAACAATGCAGGTGGCATGGATTCGGGAGAGCCCGCCTCCTGCCTACTCAGTCCGCCGGGCCACAGTGAGACGACCTAGCCGGAGCACCGCGTCGGACGGGACGCCCCACTTATGTGGCGAGCTAAGTTACTGAACAATCACCCTTGCCTGGTTCCAGTTTTTTTGACGCGATTTCTCAGAAAACAGTAGGTGCTCGTTTGTGTACTGTGTTAACTGAACAACTCTAGTTTTTTCTCCTACACTTCAGTTAGTACTCTTTCTATCACCTGTAAGGTGTCAATGGAATGACAGTACCACGCAACTGTGAATCAGATTGAAATAAGAAGAAAATATAACTGAGATCAAGGAGTTCAACTTTAATTCTAATCCCAATTGCTTGCTCAAGACACTGTAAACATTCAGCAGTACTGAAGTAGACAAATAAATAGGTGATTGCATAGATAATGGTTCAATTACTACAGCCTTCAGTCTCACTGCAAACAGAAACTTTGTTCACTATAAAGATGTCATACAGTTGAACACACACATAGGTCTATGAATCCAAGTATAGGTCATTACCCCAGTATAGGTCGCATCCATACAGTTGTCACCGCAACCTCTTGTTCAACTCACTTCTGAAATGAGGTTTATGAATCCCAGAATAGGCCATTACCTCTCATAAGTTCTTTTGCTCTGGCCACAAGTGCAGAGAGTGGCACATTGTGCTCCATGAGCCCTACATCGCCTGAGAAGTACCTGTAGTCCTTGGCCTTAAAGTGTTTATGTTCAGCCATTACCAGCACTTCCATCATCCCACATTTAATGAAACATTCCGTGTAGGCAGGACTACACTCCATCATGCATACAGCTTGTTCAACCACTGCCCTCCTGACTCCGGGACAATGGGAAGCAGTGTTCATATTTGCATTTAGTGAATTGACGAGCCTTTTTATAAATCTTTCCTTATTCTGGCCACGCTCCAGTTCTCGAGCAAAGTCTCCAGGAATGGCAATACATATTTGTGAACTAAGGCCAGCAAGGACCTTTAGTTCTGCCCCATCTGTATTCATGATTCCTTCCAATACCTGCAGTTGGAAAACAGCTAGACCATGTCATGTGTGAACCATGCTTGTGAAAAAAATAGTTTGACAAGGTTCATTCACATGCACCTACTCCAATGATGTTTCCATCTATTTATATGTTGCTTTACATACAAGAACAGTGCTTATATCTCAGAAGTCAGAAGCCAGTGTTCAGATTACTCAATGCGTTAAATAAATCTAAACTGCAACGGCTGCTAAGAGCACACATGCACATGTATGTTCGTGAAAAAGAATGCCAAACACAAGATATATGTAGGTAAGTTTTTCATAGCAATATATTTTGGGGAATCTAAGGAAATGTTGCAAGAACGTAAATTGTAAGTCACGATATCCTTCACGTACCTTTGGCAAGATGTTTGAGAGTTCCTTGAGGTCTGCTTTGCTTAACTTGGATCGAGCATGCACACACATATTCTGCAACAGGCTTGCTGCAATGTACCTGCACCTGCCAACATGGATCATAGTCGTGAGTTCCTTGATGAACACATACCCTGGTTCCTCTGACATAGCCAAACAGTTACGGGGACTCTCCATTGCTAACACTGCCAGTGCTTGACTGGCAACAGCTTGTAGCAACTCATCTGAATCCGTAACTGCTCGGCTGAGAAATGCACACATCAACAAATGAATGATCACTCTGAAGCTGCCCAATCTCCTCCCTCGTGTTTCCATCCACAGCAAGGTTTCTAAGGATCTCTGCTGCAAATTCCCTAAGCTCTTGGCTGCTCCCATCGTCATCCAAGATCTGTGCAAGGTTTCTCAAAAGGAAAGGATGTTCTGAAATCTCGTGTCGCAATTTTATACCAAACCCCTCCCTTCAGTGCCCGTAAGTCTTCTTAGCACCTTCAACGACGAACCTTTCAGCATCGCTTGATGTGTGTCATTAGTATTTGTTAGGTCAGTTATGTTGCTTGTAAACTCTATAATCGTAGAGATGAGGCCCATTGCTCTGCTGATTTCCATGCAGTTTCCTGTATCAAAGTCTCAAAGTCGGCAAGCCTTTCAAGACTTAACATGCCTAGTACAGGGAGATCATGGTCCACCGACTGACCCTCCTCTGGAACAGAATAGCATTTTGTAACGTTCTTCCAGCATTTGAGTATATAGGAGGAGTCTTGTTTGTCTATTAATTTAGATGGCTCTTCCACCGGAATCAAGCAGTGTACTACTATCATCTGCTTCCAGAATTTAAGTTCAGGAGTGAGGCATGTGTCTTGAATTGCGGCTTGTTGTTTTGCCTCTTGCCTATAATTGTGCATAAGAGGACTCTGTATTTCCATTGGGTGAATAGTGTTGAGGAGTGAGGCGATCTCCCGAATTACCCCAGGGATAGGGAGAACTCGGAGGCTCACAGCAAGCTCGGCTAGGACCTTGGCAGCAAAATACCTGATATCTCTTTGTCCTTGGCTTGTCCATCCCAACATCTTGAGCAATGAGGTTACCGTCTTGGTTGAATCGGTTAGTTTTGAGATTGTCATAGCCTTCAAAGGCTCCTTTTTCAGAAAGCTATGGAGCATCTGAACTCCGAGGAGCTGCATCTTGGGTGTGTCCGACTTCAGAGATTCCATTGCAAAGGTGACAATGCTGATATTTTTCGCAGACAGTATACCCCCTTCCATGTGCTTCTCGAAGGGAATACAGATAGTAGAAATCGACACATTCCACTCCCCACTCACCTCTGAGTCCAGCACGACGGGCGAGGGATCTCTGAAGGATGAATGAGAAGACCTGGAGGACGCATGGCACGATGTAGAGTATCCCTTGCCCAAGCACCGTCACGTAGAAGATGGCAAGAGATGGCACTAGGTTCGTCGTGTCGCCGCCATCGCCATAGTCGCCGGTTGGTTCTGCAAGATGCAATGCTGCGAGCACGACACGCAGAAGTGCCGCTGGGATCTTGAGGTTACCTAACGACTCTATCACCAGACCATATGCCTGGAACAAGATGATCACGATCTTGAGACCTCCGGAGGTCACCGCCAACATCGCCGCAGCAACAAGCATACACGAGTTCATGGCGGTTTTGCGCCAAGATGCCAGTTTCCTCCCGACCGCAGAATCTGCCAGCTTGATAATGCTCGGGAGCTGCATGCTGCTGATTGTCAGTAGGAGAACAGCCAGGAACAACACCAGGTACACTACCCATTTGGTAACTGAGGTTGGGAGGGTGAATGTATGGGGTTCGGTATAATCATCGCAGTTGTCGCAATTGTAAGGCACGGAGGGGCCCAGCAATAGAATTGCAATCATGGGGCTCCACAGCGACAGAGCACGACGTAGCGGACTGCGTACGTGTAGTCTTGGACATAGACACTGCAAAGCGGCGAGCGCCAGCATGGATAGACGCCAAAGTTCCGTTGGTGCGCGATTCATATTCCAGATCAGCATGTACATCAGGACATCAGAGAAGCACACTATCAGAACCAGCCCGTTCCACTCGAGAGGCCTGAAAGCGCCTCTCGTGCCGAAGAAGAACTGGTAATCCAGCCTGTTGCTGCGGCTGCTGAACATCCTGAAGTAAATATACATGCAAATATTTTGTGTAGTTAGGGAAAATGGAAATAAATATATGTGTGGAAAGAAATAGCATCATGCGAAATAGCGCATTGTGTGTGTCAAGTTTTGCTCAGGTGAGAGCAGGTACTGTCGATTTTAATGGATTTGATTTCCTCCTAGGCGGTTTCAGTTTGAGAAACTGACTTGATGTTTCACTAGTTCCAGGGAAACTGGATAATTTCCTGCCCTAGTGGATGAGCATCATGAACTAAACCTAACTTCCACAAAAGCTCCATGGCCCCCGTCGTCTTAGCCCGTATCAAGTTAGAGGCGAGTTCTTGGATCTTCGCCGGTGCCAAACACTTGGGTCATTTCTTGCCGGGAGATTAGGTCCCTTTGGTTTGCTTTGTTGCCTTTGGGATTAAGACTTTGTTATCTTACTCTTCTTATTCAATGAATTAAGGCAAATCGTTTGTCTTTCTTTCAAAAAAAAAAAATTAACTTCCACTGGAAGTCCATCCAAATATCTTTCAGTGAGTTTTTCATCCAGAAATCAGATCAGAATAGCTTTGCTACTGCATACATTTGCTCTGTCTCACCCTAATTTGTCTTTGTTCTGAAAATGCATGGCACGTAATGGTGAAAACAATATCTACAGGTTAAGAAAAACGGTGGGAAAAGAACAACCATGTGAACGGTAGGTGTGTGTGTGTGGCAGACATGAACGTCACAACCAACATCCGGTTCGCACGGGTGCTCAACAGCACCGGCACAGAAATGAACAGCACGATGAAGGTGCTGGGGATCTACAAGAGCTCGAGATGATATGCCTGATCATCATACAGGTTTAGGTGTGTTGGGGGTCAGGACTCCCGCCACCGCGCAGAGCAAGGGCGTGCTTGTGTTAGCTGATTATACATTGCCTTTGCCATTCAACATATACTGGTTTTGAGGCTGCAATACCGGTTTCAGTTTCTGTTACCCTTGTCTTCAATTTTCCTGTAGATTGAAGTCACAGTATATACTCCGTATATGTTTTGATTCCCCATTCTCATGGTTGCTACTAACACTGCAACACCTCTACGATTCAATATAAACAATTCAGAAAACAATTACCAGCACAGAGAGAATTTGCAAAATTGAGAAGCCGGTCTCAGGGTAAAACAACAAATCAAAGACGGTACACGGCAACTGACTTAACTGATTCCAAGAATAATGACAAGGATCAAACCAACTCACAAAGACAACAAATATAGATGATCGAATGAAGCAAATTGTTATGAAAAAATTGAATCAAAGACTGTAACGCAATACGAGATACATAACTTCATGAATACAAGATCAGTGAACTGAATCAAAGACTGCAACGCAAAAGGTATGCAGCAAAAATAGGACTGGAGCTATCAATTTCAAATATCACATGCATAGAACTTAGGTGTCAAACAATGAGAATATTTAATGACCAATTCCTTCCGGCTGTCAAATTAGCTACCAGTCAGATGTAGCTTGGCCAGCGCACATACAAGTACACTAACACTACAGAAGCACACAAAGCAATTAGCGAGGAGGTATTCATCACCAAATCAAGGATAAGTAGAAGAAAAAGCATTCACCCACCAAATTTTGCTGGCTTAATTAGCTAAGCAATATTCAGACATGCACACCACAATCCCTAATATCTTCTTCAAGCGCTGTTGGTGTTCAATTACACATGAGAATCGACTTAGGAGAATCAACCTCGCACGGCACGAAAATCTTCTAGTTCTCTCACCCAAGTACAAATAAAATAGCAACAAGTGAGAAAAGGATTGAATAACTTGTAACCCATGTCCAAAGAAAAAGTTGAGAGGAAGGATTACAGTGTCATCATGAGGTGTATACAGAGGAAACTGACTCAACCACCAGTTGTTCTGTCTACTCTACAGTGTCTTGGGTGGTTATTTGTTAGGTACAATCAAACTATGGTAGACCAGAACTTTCTATTCAAACAACACACAAAGGCCTTCCCTTCTATATTTAACTTGGGGTGAGATACTAAAAACAGTTATCAGTTATTCACAGTGAGAACTTGGTTTTGTTCAAGGAAAACAGCAGTGCAAATCAATATCTTGGTAACCAGAGAAGGCAAGTTCACTAACACAAAACGTGAGCACAGTTAATGCATAAAAATCTAATGACCAGGGAGAATTGAGTACAATTGAACCAATCAGGTAGCATTTCAAAAGTAACATCACGAGTTTACCCGCAAAAGAAATCACAAGTTTATATACGCATTAGGCAAACTGAAAACAAGTAGAGTTGCTTGGAACTGCTCTCTCTACTGGAACTACAATATTTTGGGTCGTTATCCATAGACCATAGGTAGTTGTTCAAATCTGTAGCTCGGAATCAAACTGTGGCAGATCACACTTTTCTATTCACAAAACACGAAAATATCTTACGTTCTACATTAACTTCAATGAGATACCAAAAAACATATATAGCATGGATGCTCACTTCTTTCAGGTCATTATTATGGTAACCAGAGAAGGTAAAGGAAAACATCAGCGCAAATCAAAAACCAGATAAGGAAAGTTCACTAACACAAAAACATGAGCACATTCAAGGCAGAAGTCTAACGAGCAGAGAATTGAGGCCAATTGAACCAGGTAACATTTCAGAATCCAAGCTAATTAAACGACATCACGAGTTTATATAGGCATCAGGCAAAGTGAAAATATAGTTGGTAGTACATGAAAATTATCACAAATTAATGTAGTAACTAGTACTTCCCTTGAAAGTTTAAATAATATATGTCATCGAGAAGATCACAGTTTAAAGTAAGTAAACTATGCATTTTTAAGCAAATAATTGAATTTGAATTAGCATGTCATTAGACCCAATAATACCTCGAATAACGACAACGGGAGCAATAAACTTTACCTTCTATTAGATCGTCACAGTAAGAGCAACTTTAAGATGCCGAATTGATATGTTTTGCGTGTGATAACATGCTTTCCTTTCATGTTTTTGTTGCCAAAGGAAGGTAACCAACATAGAAGTATAGTATTATGGAACACAATGTATCATTCATATGAGTGAAATACGGTGGTTGAGAGATTGATGTTGCAAATACATGCTCTTTTTTACCACAGGTAAATAACATTATTTCACTGAGGCTTAATAAATCAATGCTCTGAATTATCAACCATCCAGGAATCAGCTGTCTCCAATAATACCTCGAATAACAACAGCAAGGAGTTCTGTTCAATACAGCTTACCTTCTAGTATTAACAGTAAGAGCACGCTTAAGATGCCAAATAAATATGTTGTGCGTGCAATAACAGGTTTTCTTTCATGTTTGATTTTACCAAAGTAATGTAACTGACATAGAAGTCATATAGAATACAATTATCATTCATATGACTGGAGAATGCAGTGGTTCAGACTTCAGAGACTTAGATAGTCATCAGGCAAACTTACAATACATAGAATTGCACAAAATTGAATGGATATACCGTCGATGGAAACTTAGACAGTAACCTATACAGCTGCAGACCAAAATGATCTCGCATTAATGTAGCACTAGTTCCTTACTTTAAAAGTTGAAATAACGTATCGTGTTGAGAAGAACGCAGTCAAAAGTAGGTAAACTATGCATTTTTAAGCGAATAACTGAAGTGGATTTAGGATGCCGACAACAACAATAACTCATTTAGACTGAAGAAATCAACGCTCTGAATTAAATACCAATCATCCAGGAATCAGCTGAGCTGTCTCTTAGACCCAATAATACGTCGAATAACGACAACACGAGTTCTATTTACGAAGCTTACCTTGTACTACTATTAATAGTAAGAGCACTCTTAAGATGCGGAATCGGTATGTTTGAAAGAGTGACAAGAGAGTTTCTCATTCATATAACTGGAATAGAGATTGATGGTCCGGAAACATGTACTGTATGACATCGGTTGATAGGAAGCTACTATATTAGAACTGAGGAACAATGTATATACACAGCTGCCTTGGTCCAACCATCTACTGTAAAACTTTCGCTGTCCTAGCTCAACAATTGGAGGAACATCCTAAGTTACCCGCAGATTAGCAAAACCTCTAGTGACAAACTAAATAATCGATCCCACGTCCTTGACAAGCAGCAGCGACATCAGCAGCAGCAGATGTTGGTTGCTATGGAAATGAATAATAAATAGAAGAGGGCGGGATGCAGCAACCGGTCTCTGGCCGGCGGTCACCTGTGGCGGCGTCGGTCTGCGGCGTACTGGGAGAGCGGGACGAGCTCGGAGAGTGGTGTGGCGAGCGGGGTGGAGACTGGGGTGGGGATGGGCGATGAGCGGCATACGGGGCATGAGGCGCTGCGTCGCAGCCATGCGTCGAGGCACATGAGGTGGAAGCGGTGGCGGCAGTCGGGCATGAGGCGCTGCATCTCCCCGTCGCGGTACTCGCAGAGGCAGATCGAGCAGGCGGTCTCGGTGGAGCCGGCTGCGGCCGCCGCGGCCCTGGAGAAGGGCGCCTTGGGGTAGGAGGCGATCACGGCGGGGTCGAGGCCGACGGGGGAGGCCCCCAGGGCGGCGCCGGCGCTGCGGGAGGAGGAGCCCGGGGAGTCGTCCTCGGCGACGAAGAGGAAGCGCGGGACGGTGATGGAGATGTGGCCGGAGCTGGAGGCCGAGGAGGCGGGGCCGTGGCGCGCGGAGTGGTTGTGGTCGGGGTGGAGGTTGCGGCGGCGGCGGAGGCAGAAGTGGGAGGCGAGGAGGAGCGAGGCGAGGAGGACGAGGAAGGCGAGCGCGATGGCGATGGCGGTGCCGAGGCCGAGGCTGGAGAGCGAGTCGGCGAAGGACATTGCTGCGGCGTGGGCGGCGGCGGGGAGAGGAGGAGGGTGGTGGGGTGGAATGGCATGGCGCGGTGGGGAGCGGGGCAGAACGGGAAGGCTGAGGTATTTGTTCGCCTAGGTTTGGGGGATGGGGTTGTTGGCGGCATTAATTGCCGGGGAAGAGGGAGGAGGGGGATTGGAGTTATGGCGCGGGAGCGAGAGCGGGACAGGACGGACGGACGGACGGACGGACGCGCTGCCTGCCCTGCCGTGCCGTGCGTGTGTCTCGATGCTCCTGCCGGCGCTGCTGCCGAGAGCTAGTGTGGAATCGGGAGAGGAGGCGGGGAACGCGTGAGGGCGGTGGTGGGCCGTCGTCGGCAGTCGGGCTTGGCTGTTCTGCGCGCACGGATTCGCGGGTGGCGAACTGCAAACGCGGGCCGTGCGTCTGGTGGGCTACAGAGGGAGAAGGGAATGGCCGATGGCGGAAGCTTGAATAGTGCTACTGTAGCTTGTAGGTTTGCGTGTCCGTGTTGACGCTAGGCGGTGGGCAGGCCTACTACAATGGGGACAACACGGGATCGCGTAACCAGGAGACGCGGCCTTTTGGGTTGACGTTGGAGCAGATGCGGAACAAAAATTACTGTGTTTTGTAAACAGCAGAACATCGGAGGCTCCGTTACAGAGATCAGAAGGTGGTAGATGGCGTGAACGACCAAAAAAAATCGCCGTTGCCGGGGATCGAACCCGGGTCACCCGCGTGACAGGCGGGAATACTTACCACTATACTACAACGACTTGCTAATATCCTTTCAGGATTTTTCCCTACTGTACTAGGAGACGTTTTGGCCTGTGGCCGGTACCTTTCATTTAGCAGACTCCTTCGCGCGCAACTTGTTGAAACTCGTACCATCTGTGTTTAATTTACTTTCTATGGAGTAAAGACGAGCGAGACTGCAAAGGGACGTGTGAGAGAAACCAGAGACGTGGCACACTTTAGCTCAGCACCTGACCATGCTCAACCGTCGAACCTTGTTCGAGCTTCCAAAAGGGTCCTAGTTGCACCTCAACTTCGAATGCTAGGGGCAAAGATGACGGAATTGGCGTTCCCGGCCCCAATTTCGGCGCTATTTACGACGCGTTCGGTAGCCTGTATGAAGCCCAGACATCCCGGCGAAGCAGAAAATGGGTTGTTTGGTTTACTGCAGAGCTGGTTGGGTTGCGCTGGCGCGAACCTTAAAGCAGCCCGCAGCCAGGCCCAACGATTACGAGCCGTTTTCAGCGAGCCACCCTCGTCTTGTGCCTCGCAGATGCAAAAGCGCTGCTCCCCCGCACGAGTGTGGCCGAGGACGGCGATGGCACGAGCTTTTCGGTTGCATCGAAAAGCTGGCGCGGGGAGTGAGCTCATCTCTCCTGCCGAAACGCCCCTATTTCTACCGCACCCGCCTAACCAGGGAAAAAGCACCCACCATCCCCCCAGATCGAGCTCCGTTTCCCGCTCCATTCACGCTAGGTAAGAAGCTTCTTCTTCTCCGGTGAGCGACAGCGGGCCACGGCGGCGTGAAGGGCACCTCCTCCTCCTGTATGACTGAGCTTCGTCGGCCACCTCCTGCGATGACGGTAAGAATCTCCACTTCCACCTAGGGTTAGCTTAGATCTGCAGAGCTGCTATGGTTAGGAGCTGTAGTTTGTAGCTTCATTCAAGTAAACGGTAGATTGTTGTGCAAATAGCAGGTGTAGGTTTCAACCAGATTTGTAGGATTTTCTCGGTAGGATCTGAAAGTTAGGCTGCGTTCGGCTCGATCTTGTGGATGAACTATTACTTTTGATAGATTGATATGAATTTGATGCATATGCAAGTTTCCTCCATTAGAACACCATCTTTTGCACCTTGATTTATTTGCATCATTATTGCGTCCATGTTGTAGGACTCGTTCCGCAACCAGATTAGCCAGGCTTTGATCCCCATTGGGGACTCCCAGATCCCATGTTCTTATGTGGATGACAGTCAGCGTCTCCCATAGAACCATGTAGTGTCGTCGATGTCACCCACTCTAGAGGTGGCATCGTCTCCGCTAACACTTTTGTCCAGACCTATGTCGCCTCCATCGAGGCTAAGGTCGCGGCTAAGCTCAAGAAGGCACAGATGAAGGGGACCATGAAATGGCTCCCTTACATGTCCACCTTCGTGCTCAACAAGATGTGCGAGATAGTGAAGAGCGGCATCCGTATTGAGAAGGGGTTCAAGGAGATTCATCTCAATGCATGCGCGAAAGCTTTGTTCGAGCATTGTGGTGTTGAGGTCTCAGGCACTCAGGTGTACAACCACCTGAGGAAGTGGAGAGTGTGTTGGATCCAAATCAACAAGCCGAGAGACCTTAGCAGCGCGCAATAGGATGAGGACACCTTCACCATTCTTCTTGCCACTGAGCACTTCCAGGGACATGTTCAGGTTTGCAGCTATGATCACTGTAGACCTCTCTTCGTAAACAACATTGCCACCGCTAACACACTCTTTTTGCAACTCGTAGGCATACGCAAGGGACACAGAGTACCTCAACAAGCCCATCCAGAACTATGTCCAGATACAGACCATCTTCTCCTACGGCCTTGCCACAGGGAGGTAATGGGGTCAAGCGAGCCCCTTGGCACTCCTGAAGACCTTGACACCCAAGAGTCTGACACCATGAACCCTAATGCCCTAGAGAAGTCGATCGATGCTTGAGCAGCAGCAGCAGCTGTGGCAGCATCTACAAGAGATGTTGTTGTTGTTAACGATAAGAGGAAGAGGGGTGTGCTTGCTGATGACGAGATCCACGCCTTCAACAGCATGACCGATGCCATGAAGGACGTTGTGCAGGCCATCAGGGACAACAAGCCCACTGACATGCGCCCTGACCTCTATGCAGCAGTGATGGACATTGTTGGCTTTGCGGAGTGCCATCTCATGGCGGCTCTCAGCCACCTCGTCGACAACAAGGCGTAGGGCACCAACTTCGTTGGTATGCGTGAGACGCACATGATCCTGTGGATCAGGACATTCCTGGCCAAGTACTTTGACTAGAGCTTCGACTCCTGTCAAAGTATGAGGTGGTGTGCATGATGGTGGCGGTGATGATGATGAACTTAGGACCTTTCTGATGTACATTTTGGCAGTATCTAGGACCCAAAAACTTCTATGGCTTGTATGAATCGATGAGGTGGTATATACTAACCTCTCGTGTGATTCTCAACCTGATTGCGGTGGTAGGATGACACCCCCTTTTGATGTGGTGGTAGGTTAACACATGTAGTGTAGGATGAATCTGTGATCCCCTTTTGGAAATGATCATGCATGCACCTGTTAGTATGTACTTGCCTTATGAACTTGCGATGCTAGTTATGGATGGTACATGCATATGATTTTCTGATGCTATTACACATTGACATTTTCCTCTTATGCCTTGTAGAGAAACTACTATGCAGTATTCAGAGGCAGGAAACCAGGGGTTTACTCCAAATGGAGACACTATCGGGATCAAGTTTCAGGTTACTCCAACAACAACTACGAAGGGTTTGACACCGCCGAGGAGGCATTTGAGGCATACCGCGTGTACATAGGTGAGGACAACAACAACAACAACCTTGTTCATGACAACTACATAAACCAAGGAGAACATCAGTTGAACGATGCAGCCCATGAAGAACAACAACATGTGCAACTTGCAGTTGGGGAAGAACAACACCTGCACATTGCTGGTTCTGAAGAACAACAACATGCCCAACATGATAGCCTCAAGGACTTCATCATCGTCGTTCTTCTTATGGTGATCGTCAAGATGATCTTCTTCTACGGTGGTGTGCACGATCGGATGTGTTTGTAGGGTGGTAAGCACACTAGAGTTTGAAAGGGTGACCATAAGAGGCAGCCTGTGTGCAACCAAACACCTGCTTTTTTGCATGCAATGGGCCAAAAGTCACTGATGCAGGCAACCAAACACAAGGGACAGAAAGGCCCAAACCATACCGAGGTAGCCCATGCAGGCTACCAAACGGGATGCAAAACTAGGCCCGATGCATGCCTTAGTGTAACACCCTCAAATCGGCCCTATGCAAGTTTTAGCCCTTTCCGCCAAACCCGCATAGAAACGATTCAAGGACGCCCACCAGGCACTTTCGTGTGGGTGGAAAACGAAGTAATAACATTACACAACAGTCCTCGATGGGACCCACAGAACAGATATATATATATATAACAGCGACTCAGCGAGTCAAGAATACAGATATAATATACAAAGATCCAAATCACCTTGAAAACGATAGAGCGTCCGACTACGGACAAGATGCAAATGGGGCTAAGAGCCCTGAAGAATAACCAATGGCGTCCATAACCGTGCCTAGGCCAAGCCGGAAGGGTAACCCTGCTAACGGCGTCGATCTCAAACCTGCTAAAACAAAAGGGGTGCCGGCAAAGGGCAAAGGAAAAAAAGAGGAGTGTCAGTACTGAGGCCAGTACACGGCGAGGCTAGAATTCGGCGGCTCTCACCTACATAGGTATGGTGGGCTGAAGCGGCAGCGCAGCGGCACTAAACAACCTATAGAGACTCGATACAACTGGCGGTTATCAGAGAGGGATAAGAAAGACCTATTCGGATCCAACCTGAAGCTAACACCAAACAAACCCATCATGGTATTCCCCCCCCTTGAGACCAAACGAGGAAGTCAGACCAAGGAACTCACACAGTTGGCAATTTTACTCATTCCATTATAGTTGCAGCAATTACTAATCAGATATAGATAGCATGAGTCATCCTGAAGCATAAGTAGTGGGCAGTTTTAATTACCATTCTATGGTAGTTGGAACCTTTACTAGTCAGATATAATTGTCCTGAGGAATCCCAAAACCCAGCAGTTGTTGGCACTTTTATCACATTCCATTGGAGTTGCAATACTTACTAGGCATATATAACAAACAACCCAGATCCACCAGTTGTTGGCATTTTTAATATCCATTCCGTTTTAGTTGAATCTGATTACTAGTCATATATTAAGTCAAGTTTATAGCACTACTTTAGTTATGCTTGTCTATGATTGAGATACTGTGCTCCAAGTCGTCCATAACCGCGGACACGGCTTTCAGAAAGTTTTACCCTGCAGGGGTGCACAAATAGCAACACACACTCGATCAACCTCGAAAAAACCAACTCAAAACCCAACGAGGCATTCACGACAAAGCGATCACAGGATTCAGAAATATTTTAGGGGGCCACCCCACTAAGCTACCCGCAACGAGGTTGGCCGGCTCCGGAATGGACCCAGGGTTTGCGTCAATGGCTGTAAACGACTGGGAACCCGAAAGTGTGACTGGGCTTGTCGATACCGCGAAAACACTCCGCGATCCTAAACAGTACAGGTGCTCCACGCACAATCTTAAATAAAGCAGTAAACATGGCATAAGTACAGGATAGTAATAAAGCCCCAAACTACTTTGTGGCCCCAAGAAATAAGAATGAATCAAGCTCTGGCTCAGGGGGGTCCATAAGGCCTCCCGGATGTGGATAGTGCGAAAAATCAAGGAACAGGTATCAAGTACTCGGGGTCCTATGGGACACAAGTGAGCATGGAAGAACCAAATAACATCTATTGCCCACTGATGCCTCTGCATTAGTTATATCTAGCAATTTAATAGTTGTATTTAAAGACATGATCATCTCCACCATAAACATCTGCCAGCATTCCAATAACTGTGGTACTCGACAACACGAGACCGCACCTGAGCAAGCAACTACGACTTGCAAGGCCAGCTATCTACCAAACAACAGGTATTAGGAGGTGTCCATGGCAATATAGAGGCTGCACGGGATACAAATGGTGCACGGAAACTAAAGCATTGCGACACAGATAGCAATGGATCAACAGGAAGAAATAAAGACTATAAATGCAAAATAGGTAGAAGGGGGAGAAATGCTTGCCTGGGAAACACTGACGACGGATCACCGGAGAACTTGTCGGTACTCGCATCAACTCATCGGCCTAATCCGCGAAGAAGCAAACACTAGAAGAAACACCGGATACAATATTTAATACTACGATAGCAGATCCGGCATGCTTATGATATGATGCATGGCATGGCACAGATGCGGTGCAATTAGGAAATATTAAGCGGAACCGTGGTCCCGTCAAATGATTATATGGTTCAAGTTGTTTAGAACCCCCGCAATTTAAATGTTGTATTAACAATGCAAAACATGGCATCGGTTCGCTACTCAAATTAAATGGAGTCCGGAATAAGACAACAATATCCCGCATATAGACTCCATACTTAATCATGCGGTGAATCGGCATAATGCCCCCAAACGATAGACAGGTATGCATGCATGAACCATTTAATATGCAACAGTTGATAATGTCATATTATAAAAATAGGGGCTTAGGGTCACACATCTGGTTCGGCAGATCTTGGGTTCCGGGGGGTTCAACAGGGTTCGACGGGGATCGGTATTGACGGGAACGTTCTCAGACAACGGAAGGAGAGCTTGGCGTTCCGGGAAGAAGGACTTGGTTTGGCGTCAGGGAGCGCATTGGATTCGCCCTGATCGGTGTCGATCGTGTCGTCGCGAAGATCTTGTCGAATCCGCGCATCGGGTCGGTCTTGGCATCCGGGGTGAAGTACTTGTCGTTCCCGTGGTGATCTTGGCGTTCTTCAGGTTCGGGTCTTGGCGTCTGAGAGGAAGTACTTGGTGGTCCCGAGAAGAAGGCCTTGTCGCATCCGATGAATCGGTCCTCGGGGTCGAAGAACTTGGCGCGCCAGGGTTCGGTCTTCAGATCTTGGTCGGGTCGCCGGTAGATCTTGGCAGGGTTCGATGCACTCGTCACGGGGTCGGTCTTCGGGTCATCGGCCCATGTGGAAGAACTTGGCGGTCTCCGGAGTCCGAGAACGGGTCTTGGCGAAACTTGGCGTTGATCTGTACTTGGAAGATCTTGGCGACATTGTGATATGGTTTTGCCAAGCGGATCGGACCCTTACATGCAGGACAAAGAACGGTTGGTGACAAGATGTTGGCCGCACGAAACAAACGACCTGCAACAACAGGAATACTCATGCGGCTTCCATGCGCGGTACACAGGGGTGCAGCCCGAGGCTGCCTAGGATGCTGGCCTGCACGAAGGGAGGCGAAGGAACGGTGCTCGCGAGGGGTCTGGTGGTGGCGGCCCGAGGCGCTCGCAGGAGGGCCGCCGCGACAGCGGCGGAAGGCGAGGCCGGCGCTTGGCGACAGTGGCGACGCGGTGAGCTCGGGACGGAGCGACGAGGAGGCGCTCACGGGGCTCGGGCGGGCCGACGGAAGGTGGGATCGCCGGAGGAGACGCGCTGGGGGCGACGAGGAGGCCGAGGTCGTAGGAGAGGAAAACCCGCGAGGTGGCGGCGCGGCCGGACCGGGCCGTGCTTCGGCGAGACAGGGCGCTGGCGGCCGGGCTGGGAACAGCAGCGTCTGGGGCGGCGCTCGCGCGGGACCTGGCGGAGAAGAGCCGGGCCAGCGCGGCGACCGACGGCGTCGACGGCGCGGGGTCGATGGTGGAGACAAAGGGGAGGGGCGGCCTGGGGAGCGCGCGGATCTTGGACGAGGCGGCGGGCGACCGTGGAGGACGGGCCAGAGAAGCGGGTGGAGGCGGCGGTGGATGGCGAGGTCGGCGGGGCGACCGGCGAGGGAGGAGGACGCGAGGGTGGCCGGCGAGATCGCGGAGGCAGGCGGGGAGGCGGCGCTGCCTCGTGGAGAGAGGCGGGGTCGCGGCGGGATTTGGGAGGAGCGGGGTGCGGGGGTAGGTGGACGCAAGGCGCGTCGGTGGTGGTGGGGCCAGAGGTGGTGCGTTGCAGGTGGGGTGGACGAGGTGTGGCTGTCCATCCCGGCAGGGTGGGGGCCCGCGCATGGTAGGGAGGAGGCGTGGTGCGGGGGTGGTGGACGTGCTGGCGGCGGCAGGTGGGGATGGGGCTGCGCGCGGTGGGATCGCAGGGTGGAGACCAGGTGGAAAGTGGGTGGGAAAAGAGAGGGCGTGGGGCCAGAGAGAGAGAGAGAGAGAGGCGGCGGGGCAGGAGGGAAAAGGTGGGAAGTGGGGTCAGGCGGCTGAGGTGGCGCGCTGGGGTTGGTGAGGTGGCAAGCACCGATTGGTGCAGGTGAGGTGGAGGGGCTGGGTAGGCTAGGTTTAGGTAGAAAAGGGTTTGGGGGGATCTGGGTTAGATAGGATTTTTATCTGGAGGTGGCCGGCTGGGCTTTCGGGCCTGGCTGGCTGCCTCCCAAAAATAATTTAAATATTTTATTTATTAAAAACAAGGCTTTTGAAAACCGTTGGTAGACAAAACAAAATATTCCGGATAGACCCGGGTTTTATGTTTGAATAAAGACAGGGCTTAATTAGAAAAACAAAATAGGTTTTCGAAAATAGTTTCAGACAAACAAATGCATGGTGATGACGATGCTCAAATGCAATGTGGCATGATGACATGAGCATGCGGTCATGATGATGCAATGCACAAAAACAACGCGATTTTCTAGTAGTGGTTTTTGCGGGGCGCCACACTTAGGCAGGCAGTGCTACCTATGGCACTGCCAGACCGGGCCAAAAATCTGATGCATGCTACCAAATGTGACCTTAGCGCTGGACGGATGTAACATTCGGCCCGGGAATGGACAGTATCCCACTCGCATTCCCAGGCCGAGTTCCTGCCTTTGGCCAAAATTTAAACAAACACGACAAAATTTAGACGAATATAGGCGATTTCATTAAAATACAGGCAAGTTCGCACATATTATGTCAAATTCTGACATATACCTAAATTTTGGCTGCAGTAGGCTAAGAAAAACTTAAAAACATAGAGATAAACTAATACTAAACAATGCCGATGCTGATGCCACCCTGATGCCGATGCTCGACGTTGTTCACATGCCAAAGTGGCAGTAGCTGATACGTTGCTAACGTATCCATAAATTTTGATGTTCCATGCTTGGTTTTATCTACTTTCTTATGTTTTATCCACACTTTGGAGTACTCTCTATACACTTTCTTGGACTAACCTATTAACAAGAGCCACAGTGTCAGCTGCCTGTTTTTGCTGTTTTTGGTTCCAGGAAAGTCAGAAAATGAATATTCTTGGAATTGGACGGGACAAAAGCCAAAGTCGGTTTTTCACCGAGGGACACACGGAGCCAGAATACGAGACGGAGAGGGGCCAGGGGCTGCCTCAGGCACCCCCTCGGCCTCCCCTTTCGCCTATAAGATGCCTCCGATACAGAAACCCTAAGTACCCGATCAAAAATCTACGAAAGAGTCTGTAGCCACCGTCATCTCCATCCCTAGATCGGGAGGGATTGGAAGCTCTTCTCGGCACCCTGCCGGAGGGGAGAATTCACCCTGGAGGCCTTCATCATCACCATGCAAGCCTCCGGTGTGATGCGTGAGTAGTTCATCCTTGGACTACGGGTCCATGTAGTAGCTAGATGGCTGGTCCTTCTCCTTTGTGCTATCATGTTTAGATCTTGTGAGCTCTCCTCATGATCAAGATCATCTATTTGTAATTCTACATGTTGTGTTTGCGGGGATCCGATGGATATTGAGATGCTATTTCAGATTGATTATTGATTCTAGCATGTCTTTGTTATTTGTGATCTTGCATGCTTTCTGTTGTTAGTAGCTATCTTGGCCAAGTAGATGCTAGCAACTCCAAGAGTTAGTATTAATGCTCGATAGTGGGTTCATGCCTCTAGTAATCTGGGGAAGTGATAGAAATCTCAAAGGTACTAGATGTGTTGTTGCTACTAGGGAGAAAACAACAATCCTTTGTTCATAGAACAATCGTATTGTTTACTTTACACGCAATGCATAATGCAATTATCATTGCTTGCAACTTAATACTGGAGGGGGTTCGGATGATAACCTAAAGGTGGATTATTAGTCATAGATGCAGTTGGATTACAGTCTATGTATAATGTTGTAATTCCCAATTGAATCTCAAAGGAGTCAAGATGAGTAGTGTATGCATGATTTCTTTCTCGATGTTTGTCAATTGCCCCGCTATAATTTGTTCACCCAACATGTCATCTATCTTAAGGAGAGCCACCACTAGTGAACTATGGACCCCGGTCCTTTCTTTTATCATCAATCTACAATTGTTTACTACTTTCTATTTACTTTCTGCAAACTATTACTTTCTTGTACACAATTCGTTTAATCCTTTGTTTTTAGCAAAACCGGTGAGATTGACAACCTCACTGTAAGTTGGGGCAAAGTTCTGTGTTTATGTTGTGCAGATTTCCACGTTGCTGCTAGCACCGGTAGTGTGCCCTGCCAAAGCTCAGCTAGCAACACCTTGGAGGTGTTTCCTTGCTCCTACTGGATTGATAACCCTTGTTTCATAACTGAGAGAAAACTTGCTGCTGTGCTCATCATACCTTCCTCTTGGGGTTCCCCAACGAGCTCGATATATTTTGGGCCATCAAGCTATTTTTCTGGCGCCGTTGCCGGGGAGTCAAGGACATCTTCACAAGGGGAGTCCCTCATAACCTATCTCTTTACTTTGTTTTTTGTTTTGCTTAGTTTATTTTAGCTTTGTTTGCTTGTTTCTTTATCAAAAACACACAAAAAATTAGTTTTACTAGTTTGCTTTGTTTATTAAAAACACAAAAAAAATTAAGTCTTTCTATAGTTTTTACCTCTTCCTTAGCTCACCATGTTGATCCCTAAATTCACCCTGAAAGACCTTTCAATAGGTAGTGGCTCTATAATTGGAAAAGATAATATTGAAGAATTTTTTAATCATGTTAGTAAGCATGAGGATATTGAGGATAGATCCTTTGCAAAACTTGCTCCAAACTATGAAATTGCTGCAGCTTCTTTAGTTCACATGTTGGAAGCTAGGTTTTTTAACCTTAACCCCTTAATGCAAGTAATGTATCTTAAACTTAAAGAAATTAAGGACCCTGAAAAGAGAGATTTTATTCTAGAAACTTTGCTTAAGGAATTCTATGATGTTGCCAAGGAAGCTAGAAAAGTCTTTGAACATTTTAATATGCTAGGCTCATGTGTAGATGTTGTTGGTACACGAGAAAAGATGAACAAAACTGAACCTAATGCGGAGGAAATTAAGATACCAATACCTTTCAAACTTGTAGCAATGCATGAAGCCATAGAAAAGAATCTTAATTGGATTGATCCTGAAAACCAGTTTGATGAAAATAGTGAACCCAAGAGCGTTGAGAGAGGATCCTGTAGAACTTATTTAGATGAGATACCTTGCCTTGTTGAAGATATTTCTGGTATTAATCTTAATGCTTCTTCATTCGAGAACACTTGATTCTTTTTCTTGCTTCTTATGCCTAACTTAAAGGTGTTAAAGAAAAGTACTTATTGGGAGATAACCCAAAAGTTTTAGATGAGTCTTGGAAGTTATTACTTCAGTAATAACCGCTCCTTATCCTTTTTATTTGCTTTTGCCAAGATTAACCTCTAATGAGAGAGAAGTAATGATTGGGAAAGTTGTTGTCCCGAAACAGATTTCTGTGCTTCACTGAAAAATTCGTGTAAAATCTTTGTACGTCGTTTTGAGGCATGAATTTTTTTGCTTCTGCCCCTGATTGTTATCTAACTTTAGTTAGTTCAACACTTTTTGATTTGAGCAACAGAAGGTCTTCGAAAAAATTGGCTTCTACCTACTGGTCTATTTTGACAGATTTCTGCCATTATTTGCATTTGCTTCTTGTTGGTTCCTTTTTTAGTTCTTTTGAGGAATTGAGCTTTTTGAGGGAAGTGCTACAGTAGCCTGTGTTTTAATGGAAGTTTTATTGGTGTTGAAACTGAACCTAAAGACTTATTATCTTGAGTGCACTAATGTTGCTAATAAAGATTGTGTGAAGTTTTGTATGAAGGAAAAATTCCAGGTGTATGGAGAGAATAATGTAATGAGATAAAGAATGGACTAAAGCTCAAGCTTGGGGATGCCACCCCGTGCCACCCCAAGAAATATTCAAGAGGTACAAGCGTCAAAGCTTGGGGATGCCCAAGGCATCCCCTTCTTCATCAATAAAAATCCCAGGTTTCTTCCAAACACTTCATTTTTATTGTTTCATGCACAGTTGTGTTGTTCTTGGAGTGTCTTCGTTTTTTGTTTTTGGTTTTCATTTGCTTGGTTTTCTTAGTTTTCTGAATAAATTGGTTGGACCCCCTCTTTCATGCATTGGTTTTCAAATAGTTTGGTTTGGATTGGAAAAGAGTAGGAAAAGTTCATGCTTAAGTGGTAAAAGGCGCTTGTTTTTGACTGTGGCCTATGCTTTGTCATGCCATGCTTGATACTGTTTTGGCTTTATGCTTAGTGATCTTTGATGTAGCATGACATGTTATAAACAATTGAGATTGCTTAATGTGCCTTGGAAGAATCATGCGTTGTTTTAGCATATTAAAGCATAGTATTGTGGTATTCTCCTTTGATACTTTATTTGGATTGACTTGGCGCATGCTCACACCATGTTATGACTATCCCAAGTCACCATAGCCTTTATGAACCTTTATTTTTCGACTTGTAATATCACTTTATGCTTTGATTAATGATGGTTTGTCACTCTGCATGATTATGGCCATTATTGCACTCGTAGTCGGTCGCTCCTAGTCTTTTGCTAGCCTCCATAACCAAGTATGAGTTCCACTCATGCATCCAACTCCTAAAACCAAGTTATTCCAAAGATTCCACCATACCTACCTATTAGCATTTGCTATTCCAAGTATATTCATGTTTTTATCTACCTTCCGAATTAAACTTGTTATGAGAAAACTAGTGATTAAAGCTCTCACGAACTGGCACACTTTACTTTCTTGCATTTAATAAAATTGAACCATTGTGTCCATCTTTGTTGCGTATATGCTTGTGCTTTATAAGTTGAAGTTAGCAGAACCATGTATCATGGGGAACGCTTTCAACATTGCACTTGTACTTTGTACCCCGTTGATATCATGTTCTTTTGCTTATGGATCCCGGCGGTGTGAAATAAAAGGAGAACTTGTAAGATCATGGAGTTTGTATGTGTGTTAGAGAAACGCCTGGGCCGCTAGCCTAAACCATGCCTAATCATGGTGGAAACTTGCAGCATAACCATAATGAGCACTCTACGAAGCATCCTCAATAAAAACCTATGCAAATAGAAAATAAAAAGATCATTGAGATGCTCATTGTATGCTTGCCTTGTCATTTTGATTATGGGATAGCTCATGTATCATGTACAAGGGGTACCCCGTTGGTGGTTCTCTATGATACATATGTACTTACAATGGCAGTAGCATGAGGTTCGGTCTTTGTAAGTAAGGGGCATGAGATTTCAGCTTATAACTTGTCAAGCATATCCTCTTAGTTGTGTCACTTTAACCTTAATCACCTTCAATATGCTTATGATAGGGGCAATGAGAGCTGAAAGCTAATAAGTACCATAATTTTTGGAAACTCTTTATGAAACTTGAATCCCTACTTCCTTCTATGAAGGCCTTTCTTTTACTTTTATGTTGAGTCTCCACCTTCTATCTTTATGCACCTACTCTGAGAGCATAGTGGCCATTCTTAGTTCTATGTGCATTGTCCCAAGACTTGTTGATTGATGCATAACTTTGATATTGCTTGTTCTTAAACTATTGTATCTAGTCACTCTTATGAACTTTGAAGGTGTCCTATGCATATATTTGCTACTCTATGAGGGACAAGCTGAATGCCACTATGCTATGTTTTCTTTATGTGAAACAAGCAAACGTCTTGCAAAGCATTGTTATTCATGAATCTTTTGTTTGTGCATTTTCATCTTGCAACGACAGTTGCTTTGTCCTATTGTTAGAACTTTATCTTTCATCTTATGATTGAAGTACTATGATTCCAGCTATCAATGTTTACAAATACTTTGATCAAGTTTATGATGGTGCATGTCACCTCAAAAATTATTCTTTCTTTTTATCACTTACCTACTCGAGGACGAGCAGGAGTTAAGCTTGGGGATGTTGATACGTTGCTAACGTATCCATAATTTTTGATGTTCCATGCTTGGTTTTATCTACTTTCTTATGTTTTGTCCACACTTTGGAGTACTTTCTATACACTTTCTTGGACTAACCTATTAACAAGAGCCACAGTGCCAGCTGCCTATTTTCTGCTGTTTTTGGTTCTAGGAAAGTCAGAAAATGAATATTCTCGGAATTGAACGGGACAAAAGCCAAAGTCAGTTTTTCACTGAGGGACACACGGAGCCAGAATACAAGAAGGAGAGGGGCCAGGGGGCCACCACACCACCTGGCCGCACGGCCCAGCCTGGCCCACGCCAGGGGGTGGTCTAGCCGCCTCAGGCACCCTCGGCCTCCCCTTTCGCCTATAAGATGCCTCCGATATAGAAACCCTAAGTACCCGATCAAAAATCCACGAAAGAGTCTGTAGCCGTCGTCATCTCCATCCTTAGATCGAGAGGGATCTGAAGCTCTTCTCGGCACCCTGCCGGAGGGGAGAATTCACCCTGGAGGCCTTCTTCATCACCATGCAAGCCTCCGGTGTGATGCGTGAGTAGTTCATCCTTGGACTACGGGTCCATGTAGTAGCTAGATGGCTGGTTCTTCTCCTTTGTGCTATCATATTTAGAGCTTGTGAGCTCTGTTCATGATCAAGATCATCTATTTGTAATTCTACATGTTGTGTTTGTCGGGATCCGATGGATATTGAGATGCTATTTCAGATTGATTATTGATTCTATCATGTCTTTGTTATTTGTGATCTTGCATGCTTTCCATTGTTAGTAGCTATCTTGGCCAAGTAGATGCTAGCAACTCCAAGAGTTAGTATTTATGCTCGATAGTGGGTTCATGCCTCTAGTAATCTGGGGAAGTGACACAAATCTCTAAGGTACTAGATGTGTTGTTGCTACTAGGGAGAAAACAACAATCCTTTGTTCATAGAATAATCGTATTGTTTACTTTACACGCAATGGGTAATGTAATTATCTGTTGCTTGCAACTTAATACTGGAGGGGGTTCGGATGATAACCTGAAGGTGGATTATTAGTCATAGATGCAGTTGGATTACGGTCTATGTATAATCTTGTAATGCCCAATCGAATCTCAAAGGAGTCAAGATGAGTAGTATATGCATGATTTCTTTCTCGATGTTTGTCAATTGCCCCGCTGTAATTTGTTCACCCAACATGTCATCTATCTTAAGGAGAGCCACCACTAGTGAACTATGGACCCCGGTCCTTTCTTTTATCATCAATCTACAACTGTTTACTGCTTTCTGTTTACTTTCTACAAACTATTACTTTCTTCCACACAATTCGTTTAATCCTTTGTTTTCAGCAAAACGAGTGAGATTGAAAACCTCACTGTAAGTTGGGAGCAAAGTTCTATGGTTGTGTTGTGCAGGTTTCCACGTTGCTGCTAGCACCGGTAGTGCCCCCTGCCAAAGCTCAACTAGCAACACCTTAGAGGTGTTTCCTTGCTCCTACTGGATTGATAACCTTGGTTTCATAACTAAGGGAAAACTTGCTGCTGTGCTCATCATACCTTCCTCTTAGGGTTCCCCAACGAGCTCGATATATTTTGGGCCAGAAACTCCGTTCTGGCACCCTGCCGGGACATGGAATTGGAGGAGATCATCGCCATCATCATCACCATCGCTTATCCATCGACCATCCATGTTTCCCCCATCTATGAGTGAGTAATCCCCTGCTGTAGGCTATGGGGATGGTAGGGATTGGATGAGATCGTTCATGTAATGGCATCAGATTGTTAGGGCATGGTGCCTAGTATCTTTTATTAGTGCTTTATGACTTTGTTGCGACTTGTTGTGCTTAATGCTTGTCACTAGGGCCTGAGTGCCATGATTTCAGATCTGAACATGTTATTGATTCATTATGATAGTTTTGTTTTTGGTCTTATCTGCAAGTTGTATACACACGTTGTTGTCCGGAACCTATGGCCCCGAAGTGACAGAAATTGGGATAACCGGAAGGGAATGGCTTTGATGTGAGGATCACATGTGTTCACGGAGTGTTAATGCTTTGCTCCGGTGCTCTATTAAAAGGAGCACCTTAATTGCCAGTAGTTCCCTTGAGGCCCCGCTGCAAACGGGCTGGCAGGACAAAAGATGTTGTGCAAGTTCTCATTGCGAGCACGTATGACTATATATGGAACACATGTCTAGGATTATCTAGTACTTGGATGCTTTATCTTATTTATCTGCAATTTCCCTATGTTCTGATTGCTATGTGAATTGTCTTGTCCATGCAACGCCCGTCCATCCATCCCTATGCCTACCGCACTCGAATCCCACTGTTTACTGCTATTGTTACTGCTGTCTTTACTTTACTACTGTTGTTACTTTGTTATTCCTACTACAAAACTGTTGCTACTGATAAACTGCTGTGAGAAAGATTGTTTCCAGGTGCAGCTGAATTGACAACTCAGTTGTTAAGGCTTATAAATATTCTTTGGCTCCCCTTGTGTTGAATCAATAGATTGGGTTTCACTTCCCTCGAAAATACTGTGATACACCCCCTATACTTTTGGATCATCAAGACTATTTTCTGGCGCCGTTGCCGGGGAGCATAACTTATTTATCAAGTTCACTTGGATTCTCTATTGTTCGCTGTTATCCATCCATCATGGGTAAGTCTCGTGATGGCAAGGTTCTTATTTTATCATCCACTACAAGAAGAGGTATGGTTCTAAACACCTTTGCTGCTCTTGATTCATCGTCTGTTATGAGTAAGTTCCTTACACCACCACATACACATGCTACACACACTGCTACTACTGCTGAATCTGAAACTTCTAATGCTGCTTCTACTATGTTTGATAAGAGTGGTTCATTAGGTCCTTTCCTAGATGCTACGATTTCTAGAACTATAGCTGGAAATACCAAAACTCCTAATGAAGACACTACCACACCTGTTAGCTCACCTGAGTCTAGTGAGAGTTATGATATTGAAGATGGTTTTGTTGAGATGACCGATGAATTTATTAAAGAATGTAAAAACACCCATGATAGGAGTGCTGCTAAGAGTCTCCTTGAGAGGCATACTATTAGACCCAAATTGTCTCCTGATGCTAAGTTTGCTGCTTCTCCCATAAACATTATAGATGAAGATTATGATTTCTCTCTCGATCTATCTTACATAGCTATTGTCGAGAAAGAACCTTTTTGTGGGACTAAAAATGAAAGTGCGGTAGCACATATGAATGAACTTTCTACCATGAGTGGCTTGTTTTCTGATGATATTAAGATGCAAACTTACTTTGTTGCTAAGATTTTCCCCTTTTCACTGAAAGGAGAAGCTAAAACTTGGTTTAGTAATTTACCTCCTGGATCTATTGATAGCCCTGAGTGCTTGATTGGTACTTTCCTGCAAAAATATTTTCCTCCAAGTGCTAGACATGCTATTTTGCAGGAACTTTTTGATTTTAAACATGGAGAAAAAGAGGTATTGCCTGAATCTTGGGCAAGGTTTTGTGCTTTGATTCATGCACAAGCTGGAAGTCCATTACCTAAGAATGAGCTTCTTGATATATTTTATAATGGACTAACTGAAGAATCTAGGACATACCTAGATAGTTGTGCTGGTTGTGTTTTCAGGAATATAGGACTCCTAAGGAAGCTGAGGAATTAATGGTTAAAATAAGCAAGAACTATGAATATTGGACTCCTCCTGAACCAGCTATACCTGAAGTAATTGTACCTGAGCCTACTATTCATGTGCCTATTCCAACATCAAAGAAGAGAGGAGTTATTGAATTAAATGATGAAGTGATGAAGGAAGCTAAGAAATGTCTTAAGGAGAAGGAAATTAAAGTTGTAGATGTCAAGAATTTACCTCCTATTGAAGAATTATGTAAGCCTATTCCCTACTCATCCACTATTGAGGTACACTGTCTCCAACACTTTGATGAAGGTGATATCCCTTACTCTAAACCTCCTGATCAATTCTTAGAAGAATTCGATATCTTTATTGTTAAGCAAGATAACTTTAATAAAAGGGTGCAAAATCATCTAATGGAAAACACTAGAGCTATTATTGAGTTGAAAGATATTGTGAAAAGAACCTCTAATGATGTTAAAATGATTGTCAAACACTTTCAAATGGTTCAAACTCAAATAGATCAACTCGTTAAAGTGCAAAACGACTTGCTAGTTAATGCTGCTAAAGAAAAAGATGCTTATGAAATTAGAACTAGAAGTGGAGCTGCTACCCAGGATCCTCTATATCCTGAGGGGCATCCCAAAAGAATTGAGCAGGATTCTCAACAAGCTGAAAATAGTGGTTCTACTCGTAAGAAAAGGAAGAAGAAACATAAAACTGTTGTAGAACCCTCTGAACCTGCTATAGATCCTAATAGTATATCTATCTATGATGCTGAAACTGAAAGTGGTAATGAAGAAAATGAAGTTCCTAATAAAGAAAAAGTTGAAGAAGAACCTGAAAACCATACTAAGAATACCAAATAAATTAAAGAGGATTTTATTGCTAAGAAACATGGTAGTGAAAGAGAACCTTGGGTCCAAAAACCTATGCCTTTCCCTGATAAGAAACACAAGTCAAAGGAAGACGAACACTATAACAAGTTTTGTGAGTGGATGCAACCTTTATTCATGCAAATTCCTTTGACTGATGCTATTAAATTGCCTCCTTACCCCAAGTATATGAAGGATATTGTCTCGAATAAAAGGAAGATCCCTAATGAAGAAATTTCTACTTTGCTTGCTAATTATTCTTTCAATGGTAAGGTTCCTAAGAAACTTGGAGACCCCGGGATTCGAACTATCCCTTGTTCTATTAAGAACAGTTATGTTAGAACTGCTTTGTGTGATTTGGGAGCTAGAGTTAGTGTTATGCCTTTCTCTCTATATAAGAGGCTTCAACTAGGAAAGTTAATACCAACTGATATATCTTTGCAAATGGCTGATAAATCTACCACTATTCCTGTTGGTATATGTGAGGATGTACCTGTTCAAGTGGCTCATAATTGCTTGATATTAACTGATTTTGTTGTGCTTGAAATGCTTGAAGATGATAATATGTCTATCATTCTTGGGAGCCCTTTTCTTAATACTGCAGGAGCTGTTATTAATTGTAATCAAGGAAAGGTGACTTTCAATGTTAATGACAAGGAACATACTGTCTATTTCCCCAAGAAGATTGAAAGGACTTATGGTTTGAATTCAATTGAACATGTTGAGGGCATTCAAGTTGGAGAAATATATTGTCCCATACCAAGAGAAAAAATTGAAACTATTATGATTGGGACATTGCTATCAAGGTTGAGGTAACATAATCATTAGTGGAATACAAAGTTTTGTCTCATATGAATTTATTTTGGTAACAAGGCCTGATCAACCTTGTTAACAAAAGGATTTCGTTGAACAAAACAATGTTTTCACTATGATTACCTCCGTTTACTTCTATTGCTATCCATTTTAGTTTTAGTTTTTGTTTAGTTTTCTTTTTGTTGTTAGTTGCTTGCATGTTAGAGTGTATTAGAACTTCTGTAGTTCTAGCTTTGTTGTGTCCTTGCATCATGTTTTCAAAAAAAAATGTCTGCTAGAAAAATCATTCTTCTATGCCTGAAAATGCCCAAAAATTAAGTGTCTCGAAAAATTCCAGAAAATTCATATTAATTTTTTACGTGAAAAAAGGGGCAGAGGAGTACCTGGGAGGTACCAGGGGGGCCCACCAGGCAGGCACACCACATGGTGGCACGGCCAGCCTTGGGTGGCGCCATGCCCTGGTGTGGGCCACCCCTGGCCCCCCTACTAACTATCTCACCTGCCACTTTCTTCTCTCTCCCGAGTAAGCTCCAGTTCATAGCTCAAAATCGCGTTCTTGCTATGCTTGCTCTCGATTTTTTCGATCTCCTTGCTCAACCCTTCTTTCTTGCTGAAATTTGGAGCATTTGTTCCCTGGTATGTGACTCCTCCCCTTGTCTAAGTAGATTTGTGTTTAGTGGATTATATATTGAGTATTTTGCTGCTGTAGGTGACTAGTTATGAGAGCTTGTAAGCTTGTTTGATGCTTATAGATATAGTTTTGATGCATGTTTAGGCCTCTTACAAGTCCCTATGAGTAGAATCCTTCATTATATTCACTTTGCAATCACTTGTTTAATAGGTGTTTGAATTTCAGAATAGAAGATGAGTGAACACTATCTAAACCAACATGAGATTTGGGTGCCTGAGGTCATGAAGGTCCACCAGGAGGAGGAAGTTTTTCTCTCCATTTATCCATGCTCTGAGTTCATGAGAGCAACAGGAATTCTACAAGATTTTTACACTTTGGTTTCTAATGCAGGGTTAGAGCACTTTTTGGAAGATGAACCTTGTCAATTTGTGAAGCTAACCATGTCGTGGTGCAGGACTTCCAATTTAGTCACTCTTTGCCTAACCCCATGGTACATTACAAAATTTACAATATTGTTGTCAACCTTTCTCTTGATGATTTTTGTGCAGCTATTAAGGTACCTCAATGGGGATCATGTAGGAAGATTAAAGAGAGACCTGAACCACTCATGGATTTATACACAGAAATTTGCCAAGGGAGTAGCTTCTCGAAGGAGAGTGGAAAAATCCGTAACATTCATCTTCCCTCCATTCGCTACTTTGCCTACTTTATTGCCAAGTGTGTTCTTTCTAGGAAAACTGCCAATAAGTTATCTTCGTTTGATCTAGCATTTATCTCTGCTGCTCTTAAACGAGATAGGTCTTACAACTTAGGTGATTTGATAGCTTTCCGTCTTGCTGCTAACCGTGAGAAAGGTGGAATTTGTGGAGGCCTCATTGCTTCTTGTTTACTAGCATTGCATGGTTTAGTGCCTCATCATCTAGACTTACAGTTTCCCATAGAAAGGCTTGATCTTAATTCCATGATACATCATAAATTTGTTTCCTCGTGGGCTAGTATGAGCGAGTTATCTTATGAAATAACCTTTCTCAAAGCTGGTTGGAGAAAGAGCAAGTCCGAGCGTGTTGTTCTTTTGCCTGCACCAGTTTTGTTTAACCTTGATAACAGGGAAGGATGGTCCCTCACTAAGGAGGAGCTCGACACGTACTTGGGAGAGCTCTCCCAACAGGATCAGGGCACTAGAAGGGAGGTCACGGATGATTCAGTCCAGCCTTCGAATGAGGGAGAATCTTCATATCAGTAGCCCACTTATGATTGGGGAGCTTCTTCTTCTTCTCATGGGCCCAGCTACGACCATTCTTACCAAGATCCGCCCGCTTGGAACCCCTATTCGTACATGGATTGATACCCACTTAGGCCAAAAGCCTAATCTTGGGGGGAGGTACACCGACACCGCACTCATCTCCATATCATGTTGCATCGGTACTTTGTATATTCATGTTTTCATTCTCTTTTTAGTTTTCGTTTTTCTTTTGCTTTTGCTTTCTAAAACACAAAAAGACCAAAAATATTTCTGTTGTTTCTCTTTTGGTTTGCTTCTTATTTTTGCCTTGTTTTGTTTTTCTCTTTTTGTTTTGTTTGAACTATTCGAAGAACCCAAAAAGATTTTGCTTTGCTTGTTTTTCCCTTTTTGGTTCTTGTTTAAAAATCGAAAGCACCAAAAAATTTTGTCGTTCTTCTTTGGTTTTGTGAGTTTGCTACAGGGTTCAGCAGTCCTTAGTGGAATATTGGTTTCATATTATTATTCAAGCCACACAAGTGAAGAGCAATAATGAGGATTAATGACAACTTGAGGCATGGTAAGAGGCTGGTAACGAACTCTATTTGTTTTCATTTTTGTACATATACTCGTCATTGTGGGCATGCTTAGTCTGTTTGTGTAACGTGTATGTTATCTTTGGATGCTTAGTAGTTCTTGCTTTCTTATGATTAGCTCCAGCTTGCTAATAGTTTGTAGCATGTCTTATGAATGTTTGCTTGCATTGCTCTATTCATAAATTGGTATGACACCATGGTATCCTCCTCTGAATGTTTCATTTGAATTGACTTGGCACATGCTCACGCATACACATGACTATGATAATCAGTTAAGCCTTGATGAATTATTTTGCCTTGAGGATCTTGAATCACTTTCATGCCATGATTAGTCCTGTTTTGTTGCAAGCATGATTATGACAGCTATTGCTCTCTCGTTGGTCGCTCCCTTACTATTGCTAGCCTTCACTCACACTGAGTATGTTTTACTCAAGTTTCCAACTCCCTAAACCAAATATTCCCAAAGTGTCCACCATACCTACCCATTAGCATCATTTGCTACTTCCGTGCATATTCAATATGCCTTGTTTTCTTCCGAATAAAATGTTTGCTTGTTATGAGAAAGTTAGTTAGTAAAGCTCTCACGAACTTGATGGCACACTTTATTTTCTTGCACTTAATAAACCTGAACCATTGCGTCCTTCTTTGTTGCGTATATGCTTGCGCTTTATGAGTTGAAGTTAGCAAAACCATGTATCATGGGGACCGCTTTCAACATTTCATTGGTACTTGTACCTAGTTGATATCATGTTCTTTTGCTTATGGATCCCGGCGGTGTGAAATAAAAGTGGAACTTGTAAGATCATGGAGTTTGTATGTATGTTAGAGAAACGCCTAGGCCGCTAGCCTAAGCCATGCCTAATCATGCTGGAAACTTGCAGCATAACCATAATGAGCATTCTATGAAGCATCCTCAATAAAAATCTATGCATATAGTAAATAAAAAGATCGCCGAGATGATCATTGTTTGCTTGCCTTGTTATTTTGATTATGGGATAGCTCCTGTGTCATGTGCAAGGGGTACCCCGTTGGCGGTTCTCTATGATATGTATATACTTACAATGACAAGAGCTTACTTGTGACTGAAATTGAGTAGCATGAGGATCGGTCTTCGTAAGTAAGGGCCTTGAGACTTCGATTTATAACTTGTCAAGCATATCCTCTTAGTTGTGTCACTTTCACCTTAACCACATTAAAGATGCTTATGATAGGGGCAATGAGAGCTCAAAGCTAACGATCATACTTTCAGCATTTGGAAGCCTTTCAAATTATTTAAAACCTTTTCTTGTTGAGTCTCCATTTATTCTCTGAGCACCTTCTTGAGAGCATAGTTGTAATTCTTTGTGTTTGTTCCATTACTTGATTACTTGTGTTATGACTTTGATGCTTGTATCATTGATATCTTTATTTCTAGTCATCACTTGAACTTCAGAGGTGCCTTGATATTCATAATCAAAGGCAAGCGAGATACCAGTCTATCATACCTTTCTATGAGCATTGTAATGTTGCTTATGTTTGTGCCTCATGCTACTTATTATTCTTGAGTTGGAATCTCTTCATAGCTTGCAATGACTATTAAGTAGACTCAGTTGCATACTCTTTATTATGAACTATCTAAGTAGTTGATCACATTGCTGAGAATATTTACATCTTATGAAACAAATGTGTTTGTGAAAGTTCTTTTATCGCACTCAGTTTTCAACTGAATTGCTTGAGGACAAGCAATAAGCTAAGCTTGGGGGGAGTTGATACGTCCAAAACGTATCTACTTTCCAGAACACTTTTGCTATTGTTTCTCCTCTATACTTGTGTGATTTGGATACAACTAATGCGGACTGACGCTATTTTCAGCAGAATTGCCTTGGTGTCTACTTTTTGTGCAGAAAACCAACTATTAGGAAAAATCTGGGAAAATATGCCAAAAATCCTATTTCACCCAAAGACTCCAGGAGCCAGAATACGAGACGGAGAAGATCCAAGGGGTGGCCACACCACCCCCTGGCGCGGCCTGGCCTGGCCCGCACCAGGGGGTGTGGGCCCCCCAGGCACCCCCTCGATCTCCCTCTTCGCCTATAAGGAGCCTTCTGACCTAAAAACTCTGGGGGTTCGATGTTTTTCCAGAAGGAGTTCCGCTCCGCCGCCACCATCAGATTCCATGAAACAGCACCAGAAACTCCGTTTTGGCACCCTGCCGGGATGGGGGATTGGAGGAGATCATTGCCATCATCATCACCATTGCTTCTCCATCGACCATCCATGTTTTCCCCATCTATGAGTGAGTAATCCCCCGCTGTAGGCTATGGGGATGGTAGGGATTGGATGAGATCGTTCATGTAATGGCATCAGATTGTTAGGGCATGGTGCCTAGTGTCTTTTATTAGTGCTTTATGACTTTATTGCGACTTGTTGTGCTTAATGCTTGTCACTAGGGCCCGAGTGCCATGATTTCAGATCTGAACATGTTATTGATTCATTATGATAGTTTTGTTTTTGGTCTTATATGCAAGTTGTATACACACATTGTTGTCCAGAACCTATGGCCCCGAAGTGACAGAAATCGGGATAACCGGAAGGGAATGGCTTTGATGTGAGGATCACATGTGTTCACGGAGTGTTAACGCTTTGCTCCGGTGCTCTATTAAAAGGAGCACCTTAATTGCCAATAGTTCCCTTGAGGCCCCGCTGCAAACGGGCTGGCAGGAGAAAAGATGTTGTGCAAGTTCTCATTGCGAGCACATATGACTATATATGGAACACATGCCTAGGATTATCTAGTACTTGGATGCTTTATCTTATTTATCTGCAATTGCCCTATGTTCTGATTGCTATGTGAATTGTCTTGTCCATGCAACGCCCGTCCATCCATCCCTATGCCTACCGCACTCGAATCCCACTGTTTACTGCTATTGTTACTGCTGTCTTTACTTTACTACTGCTGTTACTTTGCTATTCCTACTACAAAACTATTGCTACTGATAAACTGCTGTGAGCAAGATTGTTTCCAGGTGTAGCTGAATTGACAACTCAGTTGTTAAGGCTTATAAATATTCTTTGGCTCCCCTTGTGTCGAATCAATAAATTGGGTTTCACTTCCCTTGAAAATACTGTGATACACCCCCTATACTTGTGGGTCATCAGTGTCGCGTGCGGCCTAGCGCTCGGCCTGCTCATGCAGACGTCGAACACGGTCGACCTCCTTGCACTCCAAGTCTAGCTTGGACCAGGCGCACGTCGAGGGCAGGCATGGGAGGCATATCGTTGAGAGACCGCTCCATGGCCATCCTCAAGACGAACACATCCTCGTCGATGGGGATGGCCCAGTCCGTCGGCTCGGTCTTCGGCGTGCGGAGGTTCAGCCTTACCAGCCGAAGGTGCCCACTCAATGACGAAGGCGCGTGGCGCTCGTTGATGACAATGTTGCGCGCACGCGTGCGTGCGGCGAGCGTGGTGGCAACACCGCCTTGTGCTTCACCGGCTATAATGGGGTTGGCGTACTCCCTAGCACCAAGCTAGATGAGTGGGACGCCAATACCGCTGACGGGCCAGAGGACCCGCTCGCCATCCTCCTCGGCATCTAGCTGGACCCACGATGACGGGAGACTGTCGACGGCGAGCGGGGGGGTAGCCGAGGCGCGGGTTGTCCCCCGCACTGATGTGCTCCAAGACGGGGGTAAGCGTGCGCCCGGACTGGAGCAATCGTAGGCGGTGAGCTGCTCCCAATGCGCGAGGTTCCTAGGGTCCTCGACAAGGTCGGGGTCCTCCATGTCGGAGATGGCGGACTGGATCTCATCGATGATCTCGTCTTGCCCCGGCACCGGCGGCATGGGTAAGCCGCCTGATAACTGGATTCCTGCACCAACAATAGGGTTATTGCAGTACTTGTAGCAGCAAATATTTAAGAGTTTGTCCTGATGGGAGATCGACAAACGGAAACAACACGACCCCCCAACCACGTTGTCAATGCGGCCATGTTTCGCACCCAAACCATGGTTTAGAAATAGCCTATTCTATCAGTTACTAGAATAGTGAAAATTAAGAGAGGTTTAAAATATCCAATAACAAAGAACTTTTAACAAGAACATAATAAACTAAGACAGAAAGTAAACAGGAATATGAACTGAATTAAAGAGATTGTAGTTGTAGGATTGAATGGAATGAGAGAGGGCTTGTAGGCTTCGGTCTCACTAGTACTAGATGGGCAAATATATGTGTGATCTATAAGAGATTCCTTAGACAAATAAATGTTCCCCATTTTATTATCGGCTGTCACACTGTGTGCACTATGCATGATTCTCGCGCGTCACCTCAAGGCAAAATGCACTTCCGGACGAAAGGATCACATAAACTCATCTTAGATCATAATAAATTCTAACTTAGCGCACTAGATCATACCTCAACCTAGAATTGATTCAATTACTCACACATGGATGAACAGCAAAACATATATAAATATATAATGATGTCACAACCATGTTCAATCTTACAATTACTAAACACAAGAGAGAGAGGGAGATGGAGATGATGATGGAGATGGAGATCGATGCGTGGTGGTGGTGACGTCTTCCTTCTCCTTCCCTTCTTATTGCTTGGATGCCTTGATGGTGATGGTGTTGAGGGAGATATAGATCTCGGAGGTGTGGTTGAGGCAGATCTCCGCCGTTGTGGAGATCGGATGGGTGGCGATGGCGGCAGGGCTCCGCCCCTGGAGGGCTATGGTGATGTGTCTCTTTGTTAGATCCTCCCTCCTTTATATAGGCCTTAGAGGTGCCCTAGGGTTCCCCCAATACCGTCATATGATTTAGGGAAGGTTCTCGAGCTTCTTTGGGGTGAAATCCCGTCGTTTCCGACCCTTTTTACAACTATACGGGCGCAACTATACTGCCGGAATTATTGCTCCGGTTGTATAGTTGCTCGCTAAACTTTCAGATCCTTTTAGTATTTTGGTCACCATTTATTCATACGAACTCTGTTTTGGGTGTTCTTAGGCTTGTTGAGTTCGTATCGTCGAGGGATACAACCCCATGGTATTGGATATTTATTTTGAGAAGTTGAAAAAAATCACTTTTCCAACCTCTCAAATGGCCAAGTCTGGTCCCTGCAGCTCCTCCATACTATGCTCTCTTTGTTCCTTTTTCCTTTGTTTTATCCATAATCATCATCAACACTTACACACATGTCACGGACAAGGAAAATGATAAAATTCTACCTAAACTACTAAATGTGCAAAGCTCATATGAAAGTATATGAGAACTATAAGTCATGCATATAAGGCATAACTATAACTGGAAGAAACATGATATGAGAGATAAATGACATATTTTATATGGATAAAAGAGGTGGTATTTCACATCCATCAACTTCCAAGCTAGACCTTGCTTGTCCTCGAGCAGGAAGGGTCGATAATAAATTAATGGTTGTGAAATAGCTTATCATTGGAAATCAATGCCTTGCATCCTTATTTCTTCTACAAGCTTGAAGAGAGAAAACATGTATTCATACAAGGCAACACAAGCTCAGTTATAAAGACCACTGAAAATTCATCAAAACTTATATGCTCCATGTCAACAATGAATCTAACTTGCAGACAAACTTGTGATCCTGTTATTGCACCTTTTGTATGAATTTTCATATCATTATTTTTTATAAGGCAAAACCTAGTCACAAATAGATGTCAAGCATAAATAGGAATAAAGTTTATCGATTCTACCCAATCATGTCATCTAGTTAAGGCTCTCAAGTGCAAACATCAGTTATTGAGTTTCAGAAGGTTTATCTCTTAGTAACGAGATTTATGCCAAAAGGAAATGCGAGAACATGTCAAAAGAAGCATAGCATTAGAGTGTCTCTTTTGGTCATCCACATCAATGAATCATGGCTATCAAACACTCATTTCTATTATTTGTCTTTCTAAAACTTCAGTTCATCAGTAACGAGATCATGCCAAAACTTAGTGTGTTTAATGAGACTGTGCAGGCTAAGAATGGATACTCGTGACCATTACCAAGGTTTCCCTTTTCGGTATAACGATTTCTCATAACGGTCAGAGGAGTATTCCCTCTTTTGCTTTGAATGAAGGCCCATGAGAATACCAATGCATACCCAAATATAGCATTTCTGTTACATATGTTGGGCAACTCATAGCCAAACTCGAAGAGTTTCCTCTTTTTGGACTATTCAAAGGCCAGCGAAGTTGTTAGCATCCCATGTTGTGCGACAGTGGTGCAGATACGCATAAAGCAATATCATACTTTAATCAACAGGTCAAGATTTGGCATGCATCTCAATTACTGCTAAATATTAGTTTCTTCAAACAAATCCTTTCAAAGAGTACTATCAAGTTGATCATCGCATCTATGGTGTTGAGTATCTTTAAGGCTAAACTCTTAAGACAATTAAACAATACCTTATTTAGCATAGAACTCAAAACTTCGAAATATCATTTCCAATTGACAACGCCTTCCGTAAGCAAACTATCAAGTCTATTGTTTTGACATTATGGGGTCGAGCATAACTTATTTATTTAAGACAAAGCTATTTAGTGACAACCAACAAATTTCAAAAGATCTTGATCAAGTATTTATTCTTTCCAAGTGCAAAGATTGTGGCAATGTTTTCTAGAGGATCACAATAGTGTCACAAGCTTGATAAACAATTTGGCAAGATTCATACAAGCTCTAAGTCAACTCCTATGGTGCCTATCATGAGCAAGTGTATCCCCATATGAATACAGAACTAGACTCACTTAAACAAGCATTCAAAAACAACGGGATACATGATTGCATTAAACCCTCATCGAATTCGAACATTGCACAAGACTCTACACATGCAGAAGTAACCTCCCCAAGCTTAGAACTTTGCAAGAACCAAACTTGAGTATATCACCAAAAGAAAAGAGAAAATACAGTTTCCAAATGAGAGTGTGATAAGTGGTTACGTCCCCAAGCTTAGTTAAAAACAAGGGCGATACACTTTACCGTTGAGGTACAAGTAACCTCTCTTTTGATGGACAGAGAACCTTTGCTTTAACATATACTTCTTGATATATATAGCCTGGTGGCTGCCTTCCTTGCGAACCTGCTTGGAAACAGACACTGATTATCGAAGCGCTGAATTGAAGCAATCAAGTGGCTCATACGAGTGTTTGCACGGTTGGCACTACCGTACACGTCATCACACAAGGTTCAAGTCCCTGCGAAAATAACACACAAAATAAAATGCATCGGTTTGGTATACGAACATAGTTCATTTACCCCACTGATAAAAGGAAAGTAAAAAGTAAACATGAACTTCTATAGAGAATTACAGTCTAGGAGGTTTCTGAGGTAGAAATTTATTGCTTATATATGCTCGGCTTCTCTAAATCATGGGAGAAGCTCCCAAGTGGTGTTTCGAGGTTTTTAGAAGAAGAAAAAATAAAATTTTGAGAAATGGTTACCTTCCAGTTGGTGTTTGAGGGGTTTTCCCATCTATACGGGCGCAACTATATGACCAGACCAAAAAGGTATCGCCATATAGTTGGTCGTCAAATCTTCTGTGTCCTCAAGATATAAAAAATTAGACATGCATTGATAACTATACGCCCAAACTATATGGCCAAAAATTTTATTCCTGCTGTATAGTTGGTCGTCAAACCATCAGTATCCTGGAAAGAAATTTGACGAAGGCATCGCTATCTATACGGCCGGAATTTTTATTCCCGCCGTATAGTTGGTCTTTAAATCTTCTGTGCCCATGAAAGAGAATTTGTTGATGACAAAGATATCTATACGGCCAAACTATACGGCTGGAATTTTTATTCCTGCCGTATAGTTGGTCGTTAAACCTTCAGTAATCATCAAAAAAATTCTATTTCTTTCTTATCCTGAAACTTAGCAAAACACCTTGTTTTGACAGTAAAATAACAACTTTAATTTTCGACCAACAACAACATGTATAAAACAGGATTTAAGTACAACCGAGTTATCCAACACATAGTAACAATGAATTCTACCTTTTGAAAACTACAACAAGATAATTCTAATAGCAAATCATGCAAAGAATAAAAATGCCAATGCAACTAGACTCAAGATACAAAACTAAGAAAGACGCCTAATGACTTCCGGGTTGCCTCCCGGGAAGCGCTTTCTTATAACCAAGTAGCCAGATTTTTATAATCCACATTTATTCAACAATGGAGGCAACTATAGGAGTAGTTTTTCTTACCTCCAACGAGTGTATACATGATTTATATCATCGTTTTCTCTAAGATGTACCCGCTTGCGGTGCATTGGTATCTTGTAAGTGTTCTCGTTGCCACATGAGGATGAATGCACCCAGCACGGTAAATATGTATTCTTTCCTTCCTGCATAGAGGGTGTTAAAGATTTATTATCAACCTTTGAATCTTTACCTTGATTACTATTTTGAGGGTGCAGCTCATAATGTCCTTTTGGATCCAGTAGCTTGGTCTTTGCCACCGTACTTTCTTGCACCTCATTAGTAAAACAAAAGTCATAGCAAACAGATATGGGAGGCGCACGGGGTTTCGTCTTTGGCTGATCATAATTGATTTCCCCAAAAAGAGTATTGAAACAAATACTAGTAGAATCATCAAAAACTTCTTCAGGGCAATTATCAGGGATTCTAGAATAATTTAAGTCCTCATCATCACTAAAGTCAAAAGAATAATAAAGATCAGGAATAGTGGGGGATCAAGTTTGAGAGCGGCTTTCAATTTATTCCATTCCTTGATTTCTTTTTCTTCTGTCTTCTTGATGCGTCCCCAATACTCTTCATGAAGCCGTTTCACTTCATTTGCAGATGTCAGATGTGTGGGATATTCAACACGAGGCTTCTTATTTTTATTTTTCCTAGTTTTAGGCTTCCTGGATTTACCCTTCTTTCCTACTTCAATGATGCAACAAGTAGAAGATATGGGGGTAACAGTAGAGGACTGTTCTCCATCGTTAGTAGCAGCAGTTATAATATGATTAAAATAATCAGCTATGAAAGGCATTGCTTTAGAAAGAACATCTCTTACCATGGTATCATCATAAGGAATTTTTCCTCTTCTATTTTCATCTTTAAGAAACTCATTGACCAAGTTCTCTAGATCAGTAGGGAGAGTTTTTTATTCGTGCATAATTTCACATTATCATTGATGAAAATTATTATGTATATCTCTTAAGAATTGACAAGCTTCTTTCAAAGATTTTCCAAGGAATGCACCATCACGCATCATATCTAGCTTATCCTTAGAAGAGTGATTTAAGCCTCCATAAAAGTGATTCAACAATAACCAATCAGGTAAATTATGATGTGGACAATCATGCATCAATTTTGAGAACGTACTATAAGCTTGTACTAAATCCTCATGGTTGCTCTGCTTGAAATTCAGATACGAAGCCTATGCTCATAAGTTTGCTTTTGCGAGAAATACTTACCGATAAAAGCTTCGGAGATACCTGTCCATGAATTGAAGTGTCCCGCGGGATGCGATTTTAGCCAATCTTTAGTTTTTCCTTTCAGCGAGAACCGAAACAGATATAACTTCAGCTTATCATTTGTCCATCCATTTGCCTTCACAGTAAAACACAATGAAGTAAATTTGTCAACATGCTCATATGAATCATTTTCCGGATCTCCTGCAAAAATTGTTTCCATGATCATATTTATCCACATAGGATTAATCTCATATCCATCCACATCAATAGAGGGATGAACAATAGGAGCATGTAAATGATCAACACTCGGAGCACCATACTCCGCAAGACTTTTACTTTCCATAGTTCCTATATTTTAAATTTCCTATAACTAAAATAAATAACAAGACTACTAACAAAAGGTAAACTAATTTTTTGTTCTTTTCAAATAATTAAAAGCAGTAAGATAAATAGCAACAAAGGGAAATAAACTATGTGCGAGTAGGAAGATAATAACCGGACGCTTAGCTCCCCGGCAACGACGCCAATTTGATGACTGGATTCCTGCATCAATAACAGGGTTATTGCAGTACTTTTAGCAACAAATATTTAAGAGTTTGTCCCGATGGGAGATCGACGAACGGAAACAACACGATCCCGCAGCCATGTTGTCAATGCGGCCATGTTTTACACCCAAACCGTGGTTTGGAAATAGCCTATTCTATAAGTTACTAGAACATTGATAATTGAGAGAGGTTTAAAATATCCAATAACAAAGAACTTTTAACAAGAACAAAATAAACTAAAATGGAAAGTAAACATGAATATGAACTGAATTAAAGAGATTGTAGTTGTAGGATTGAATGGAATGAGAGAGGGCTTCTAGGCTTCGGTCTCACTAGTACTAGATGAGCAAATATATGTGTGATCTATAAGAGATTCCTAAGACAAATAAACGTTCCCCATTTGATTACTGGGTTGTCATACTATGTGCACTTTGCATGATTCTCGTGCGCCACCGCAAGGCAAAAGGCACTTCCGGACCAAAGTATCACATAAACACATCTTAGATCACAATAAATTCTAACTTAGCGCACTAGATCATACCTCAACCTAGAATTGAATCAATTACTCACACATGGATGAACAGAAAACATATATAAATATATAATGATGTCACAACCGTGTTCAATCTTACAATTAATAAACACAAGAGAGAGAGGGAGATGGAGATGGAGATCGATGCGTGGTGGTGGTGATGTCTTCCTTCTCCTTCCCTTCTTCTTGCTTGGGTGCCTTGACGGTTATTGTTGGGTCCGCAGCATAGAAAACAAAAAATTTCCTATGGTGTGAACTACACGCCAAGATCTATCTACTAGGTACAAAGCAACAGGTGGAAACGAGAACTTACCCTCGTAGACAACGAGCTTTGTTAATGAGTAGGAACTCGTGGTTGATGTAGTCGTACACTTGCCGATCTCAAGATCGTGATGAAGTCCAGCAGGTCCGGCTCCAGCACGTCCATCAGATCCAGCTCCAGCACCACCAAGTCCAGCACCACAAAGCAGCGGTGCATCCTGATCGCACACACGTCCGGTACCCCGAGAACCTCCATCCCTCGCTCCAGCAAAGCAGCGGAAGCAGGAACTCCTTTCTAGATAAAGCCACCGGGAACATGTATCTCGCTAATCCGAGACCATGGGGGAATAATACTAGAGAGGGAGAGAGATCCTTCACAAGGAGGTGTGAGTATGAAGGTGTGAGAGGGGGTCCTTTTATAGGAGGAGGGGAGGGTACCCCTCCCCATGGCCGGCGCCCCAAGGGGTGACCCCTCACCTTCTCATTCATGTGGTGGTAATTCCCTCCACATAAATTTGCCCCTTCACATTCTATTTTAAAGTCCCCACTTTAAATGCATTAAATTTCTCCAAATTTAATGCTCTCTCATTTAATAAAACTCTTTTATTATTTTTATTCAGAATTTTGTTAATTACTTTAATTAACAAACATTCACATAAACCCCCCTGCAACATTTCAATATTACATGCAGAACCAATTTCAGCAATTTCACCCGAAACAGTTTCGGTGTCTATTGAAATAATTCCAGCGCTTTCTTAAATCTTTATCTGAAACATATTTGCTCCAAATGGTGTCGGTATCCCTTAAGTGTGTCACCCTACGGTTCGCGAATAATGCAGACATGATCGAGACCCCTCTTAGATCAATAATCAGAAGCGGGACCTGGAGATCCATACTGACTCCTACACATTCAACGATGACTTCTATGATCGTGAGAACCTTTAACGCTAGTAACTAAATCCCTTTGTACTGCGATATATTACATGTCCGAGATTCGATCATTGGTATCTCCATACCTAGTTTGATCTCGTTACAGACATGCACTCTTTTCTCGTTCCTGTGATATAACATTCTAGTGATCACATCACTTGCTTGTAAGCTATTTCAATGTGATATCACCGAGAGGGCCCAGAGTATATCTATCCGTCATCGGGATTGAAAAATTCCACTCTTGATCCATGAGCCTCAACATAACACCTTCGTAGCACTGAACCCACCTTTATAGTCACCCTGTTACGGTGTGACGTTTGATGTTATCAAGATACTCTTCCGGTGTTAGCAATTAACATGATCTCATGGTCTAAGGACTAACATTACTTCGTATGATGTTATAGAAATATAAACATAATGACTTGATCGTAATGCTATACTTCGGATGAATGTTCATCACATCATTCCACCAATGGTGTGACCGTGTTATTAACAACATCCAATGTCTATGATCAGGAAACCTTGATCATCTTGTTAATCAACAAGCTAGTCTATAAGAGAGGCATAACTAGGAACCCTTTTTGTTTATTAAACACACATGTATTGATGTTTCCGATCAATACAATTATAGCATGCAAAATAAACATTTATCATAAACATGGAATAAGATAATAACCACTTTATTATTGCCTCTCGGGCATATTCCCTTCAGTCTCCCACTTGCACTAGAGTCAATAATCTAGTTTGAAAAACTTTGCGTATTGAACACCTATGGCTTTCTGGTGTTGCATATACGCTATTGCTAGTGGTTAACATAATCTCCGGATCTGACAGTTTCAGGTCCGTTGCATGTCTTTGCGTCTCTACGCATCACTCATTTTCAAATGAGATGGCATTGTATAAATTTGGTCCTTTGGTGAGACCTTTAGTTCGTTCGGCTCAAAATATGTTGATATTATTGTCATACAATATATCTTCATAGTATTAGCCCACTTTGAACCACACCTAGTTTGATAACAAACTACTTAACACAAATGCCCTCTTTTGCTGCTACTATAGCAGTCATATACTTAGCCTTTTGTTGTAGTATCCATCACAATGTCTCAACTTTGGAACTCATCCAAATCCATCATGGAACATCCTTCCATTACATTGTGCCACCCATAGTCTAAATTGAGATAAATTTAATTTGTATCTTGTGACAAAACTAGTATCAATGTAACATTTTACAATGAACTACCTTTAACTATTTGTCACTTATACATTATATATTCTTAGTTCTTCCAAAGCTCATAAGAATATCTTTACTATTGTCCAATGATCATCTTATGAATCATTCTGGTATATGCTCATAACATTTAGAGCATAGGACATTCTGGATATATACATATCATGGTATAATTGATCAAAATCTTCATGTGATTTTACTCACCAAGTGTTGAAACACTTGAATTTTGATACAATCCTTTCCATGCAGCAAGAACCTTTCTTGTTGTTTCCATATTGAACCCTTTCAATATCTCATATATGTATGTCTGGCACAACCATATTAGCGCCTTAATCTATCCATATAGATATTGATGCCTAATATTCCGGGTTTGCCCAAGTCTTTCGTCGAAATATTATTTTAATGAAATTCTTAACTTGTGTCAATACAAGATACATCATTTCCAATCAACAATATGTCCTCTACATAATGTATTAGAAATATGTCCCAGCGCTCCCACTTAATTTCTTGCAAATGCAAGCATCTTCATCATCTCCGATGAATTTAAACTCTTTTAACAGTTTCATCATGGTGAAGATTCCAACTCCGCTATGCTTACTTCAACTATTGAAGTTTACATGCCCTTTTAGCACCCTTTGAATTAACAAAACCCTTCGGACCATGTCATGTACATGTCCTAGGTTATCGTTCTATTAGAAGAACCTTATTTTGTTTATTCAACTACCATATACCAAATTATATGTAGTGGTTGCTACATTAATCCGTCAAGACTATATATCGCTATGAAAGATCAAATCTTGTCATAGTCAACTCCTTGAACATTGTCGTAAACTTCTTTCCGACATGTCGACTATTTCATAGATGTTAAACATCCATGTCTTATTTCTTTATAGATCCAAACACGACCGATAGGCTTCACGCCTTTTCGGAGGGTCTTCGAAGTTCAGAAACTTGATTTCTCGTGTATGGATACTATCACGGATTCTATGACTTCTAGTCATTTTATGGAGTCAGGGCCCATCATCGCTTCTTTGCATGTAGTCGGTTCATCATTGTCAAAACAATAACGACTTGCTTATCAAATCTTACTATTTGATTCTTACCGACCCACACGGTTCTATAGGAACTCTAATCTCCGAGATCACAACCTTTGTAATCACAGGAGCCATGAGCATTGTGGCCGCCACCGGGACACTTTCCGGCGCTGTGCTACTTAGCACATATAGTTAAGGTTCAACAACCTTATCAAAGTTCTATTGTCCTCCCACTTAACTTTTCACGAAAAATTCCTTCTCAAGAAACTTGACGTTCCAAGTAACAAACTCTTTTGTCCTCGGTGTTATGGAGAAATTCCCAACAAATTCTTTGGGATAACCTACAAAGACGTGCTTATCCGACTTTGGTTGTAAACATTTTACTTATGCATAGCATACCAAAATTTAAGAAAAGACAATTCGGGTTTTATCCCAAACCATAACTCATATGGTGTCATTTCAATGGATCACGATGGTGCTCTTTTCAGTGTAAAAGCGGTAGTCTCTAAAGCTTCAATGCTTAAAATATAATGGCAGTTTTATAAATGACACCCTTGATCTTACCATGTCAAACATGGTTTGATTTTATCTCTCGAATATGCCATACTCCTATGGTTTATCGGGAAACACAAATCATGGAACAATTTCTCAAGTCTTAGGTGTTTTTGCTAAACATGTAACTAATATCTTCCTTTATGATCGAATCATAAACTCTTTATTTTCTTGTTAAAATGATTTTCCACTTCATCTTGAAAGTCTTTGAACAATTTTCAAATGTTTCATACTTCTTCCTTGTTAAGTAAATATACAGATATATTCACTCAAATTTTTGAAGAAAGCATATGAAGCAAAAAGATCCATCGCATATGGCTACACATAATGGACTATGCACATCAACATGCACAATTTCCAATAAGCTAGTCATCCGTTCCTCTCTGGCCTATGGACGGAGTTTCAATTATCTTGAGGAAAGTCTCACATGCGTCAATTGATCAAAATCAAAGACTCCAAAAATCCATCAACATGGAGTTTCTTCATGTCTTCTTTCAAATATAATTTAAACAGCGATGTCACTTCATAAGTGATCTTTCAATCATTTGTCTTGCTACATTTTAGCAATAGTGTTTATGGATCTGATTTCTCCAACTAGACTTGTAAAAGTTCATCCATCCTTTATGGAATACGGTAATTATTTGAACAGCCATTGTTCTCATAATACGGGAACAAAATAACAATTATTTAAACAAATCTTGAAGGCTTGGTTTGATGACAACGAAAAACACAATAACACTTTATTTGTTTTCGATGAACATCATCACTCATTCTCTTGCTGGTTACTTAGGCCATTGTAGTTCATGAATTGCGTTGTCCTGTATGACACTTCATACCAACCAATTCGGTATCCAATACCTAAGAACCACATTGTTTAACAAGCAAGGAATATAGCCATAACATGTATATCTTCTATATACCTAAGTTGGACATCTCCAACCTTTTATTTTCTGCCAAATATTTTATAGATTCTCTTTCAGCAATTCTTTTTATTTTAAAAGTATCTATCAACATCAATAGTGGTGTCATCAACATGACACATGGTACGAAGCTTGTATATAGTCAAATACTAATACCTTTGGACTTGCACTTTGAAGTGGATCACCATCATCAAATGTTTGGCATTCTTTCAAAAATCCTTTCTTTAGTAATCTATTAGTGTAGTAAACATTTTACTTACATCTTCTATTCATCCTTATCATGACAACTTTCATGATCAAGCTACTATAGCTTATAAGGAAGAATCACGAGTATAATATCAGTTCCCAAAACCTTTTTGGTAGATTCGGATGCCTAGCATCTCTATCCTTCACAAATTCTCATACAATATGAGAACATGTATTTTGCTAAATTATACTCTATCATAATGCAACCAAAAACATTGTTTCAGATATCACAATATCTTTCACACATGATGGTTTCTGAAACAATTTTCAGCTCCAATATAATCTTGATATTAAAACAACTTTTTGAATATCAATAATCATGGAGGCAAACATGATACTTTAGATACTAACATTGGAATTCTTACTCTTGATTTAATACTACTTATTAAACTTCATGGAGTAAATAGAGTTTGCTGAAAGTTTGCAATAGGACTTATAAACTTTAAATTGACATTCGAAACAATACGATACCAGTTCATAAAGTAAATATCCAGAATTCTATAGTTCTATTATCTCAAATAAAAACTAAGCATAAGGTAGAAAACGAATTCCAATGATTACAACAAACTATGCAAATTCACTTTGATTTAATTTATGACAAATTTGGTTCGACTAATCCAAATTAGAAATGAACTCCCACTCAAAAACGACATCCCTCGTGCCTTTTTGGTGATTACATGAACCAAATCCACTACACCAAGTCCGATCATCACGTGAGTCGGTGTAGCTTCAAAGGCGAGCATCAATATGGTCATCACATCAACTATGTGACTCATGCTTAACCTTTCGGTCCGTGTTCCGAGACCATGTCTGTACATGCTAGGTTCGCCAAGTAAGAACCTTAGTATTCGCGTGTGTAAAACTGTCTTACACCCGTTGCATGAAAGCGTAGAGTTGAGAAAACCCGATCATCACGTGATGTCTCGAAACACGATCCATAGAACGGTGCATACTTAAGGAAGAACACATTTTTATCTTGATATCTAAAAGAGGGATCATCTTACAATGCTACAGAAAGCGCCAAACTAGCAGTATAAGATGCTAACATCTAATGTGTAAAGTGAGATGATATGGTCCATGCATTTGATCTCTATCACTTGCATCGTGGTATGATCTCTATCATTCCTTTGTGTGTAAGGCCAAGGTCTATGGAACTTACATGTTGAGTGTGTTGTAAGAGTATCTATCATACATCTACTTGCAACAATACCATATCAATACACTAGCCCAGCAACGATCTAAACTAGACGCCTCTAATTTATCAATTGCAAGTTTTACGTGGCTTAGGGCTTTCGGAGATAGAATCATTCTTACCTACGAACATGAACCACAACGAGGATAACTAAGTTATTAGCAAATCATTGTAAATCAGATATTGACTATAGTAGGAGAGACAGACACCCGCCAGCCACTTATGCAAAACAAGTTGCATGTCAGTCGTGGAACCGGTCTCATGTACGATGACATGTAAGGTTGGTCCGGGCCGCTTCATCCCACTATGCCACCAATATCCAAAATACATAGAAGATGCAATAACATGATCATCATCGCCCACATATCAACATATGTGTACTACCCGTGCTAAGCACCTACGCATAGATCAGCCTCTGATACCACTGTTGGGTCCGCAGCATAGAAAACAAAAAATTTCCTATGGTGTGAACTACACGCCAAGATCTATCTACTAGGTACAAAGCAACGGGTGGAAACGATAACTTACCCTCGTAGACAACGAGCTTTGTTAACGAGTAGGAACTCGTGGTTGATGTAGTCGTACACTTGCCGATCTCAAGATCGTGATGAAGTCCAGCAGGTCCGGCTCCAGCACGTCCATCAGATCCAGCTCCAGCACCACCAAGTCCAGCACCACAAAGCAGCGGTGCATCCGTGATCGCACACACGTCCAGTACCCTGACAACCTCCATCCCTCGCTCTAGCAAAGCAGCAAAAGCAGCAACTCCTTTCCAGATAAAGCCACCGGGAACATGTATCTCGCTAATCCGAGACCATGGGGGAATAATACTAGAGGGGGAGAGAGATCCTTCACAAGGAGGTGTGAGTATGAAGGTGTGAGAGGGGGGCCTTTTATAGGGGGAGGGGAGGGTACCCCTCCCCATGGCCGACGCCCCAAGGGGTGACCCCTCACCTTCTCATTCATGTGGTGGTAACTCCCTCCACATAAATTTGCCCCTTCACATTCTCTTTTAAAGTCCCCACTTTAAATGCATTAAATTTCTCCAAATTTAATGCTCTCTCATTTAATAAAACTCTTTTATTATTTTTATTCAGAATTTTGTTAATTACTTTAATTAACAAACATTCACATAAAACCCCCTGCAACATTTCAATATTACACGCAGAACCAATTTCAGCAATTTCACTCGAAACAGTTTCGGTGTCTATTGAAATAATTCCAGCGCTTTCTTAAATCTTTATCTGAAACATATTTGCTCCAAATGGTGTCGGTATCCCTTAAGTGTGTCACCCTATGGTTCGCGAATAATGCAGACATGATCGAGACCCCTCTCAGATCAATAATCAGAAGCGGGACCTGAAGATCCATACTGACTCCTACACATTCAACGATGACGTCTATGATCGTGAGAACCTTTAACGCTAGTAACTAAATCCCTTTGTACTGCGATATATTACATGTCCGAGATTCGATCATTGGTATCTCCATACCTAGTTTGATCTCGTTACCGACATGCACTCTTTTCTCGTTCCTGTGATATAACATTCTAGTGATCACATCACTTGCTTGCAAGCTATTTCAATGTGATATCACCGAGAGGGCCCAGAGTATATCTATCCGTCATCGGGATTGACAAATTCCACTCTTGATCCATGAGCCTCAACATAACACCTTCGTAGCACTAAACCCACCTTTATAGTCACCCTGTTACGGTGTGACGTTTGATGTTATCAAGATACTCTTCCGGTGTTAGCAATTAACATGATCTCATGGTCTAAGGACTAAGATTACTTTGTATGATGTTATAGCAATATAAACATAATGACTTGATCGTAATGCTATACTTCGGATGAATGTTCATCACATCATTCCACCAATGGTGTGACCTTGTTATTAACAACATCCAATATCTATGATCAGGAAACCTTGATCATCTTGTTAATCAACAAGCTAGTCTATAAGAGAGGCATAACTAGGAACCTTTTTTGTTTATTAAACACACATGTATTGATGTTTCCGATCAATACAATTATAGCATGCAAAATAAACATTTATCATAAACATGGAATAAGATAATAACCACTTTATTATTGCCACTCGGGCATATTCCCTTCAGTGATGGTGTTGAGGGAGATCTAGATCTCGAAAGTGTGGTTGAGGCAGAGCTCTTCTTCTATGGAGATCGTATGGGCGGCGGTGGCGGCAGGGCTCTGCCCCTGAAGGGCTATGGTGTTGTGTCTCTTTCTTGGGTCCTCCCTCCTTTATATAGGTCTTGGAAGTGCCCTAGGGTTCCCCTAATACCGTCGTATGACTTAGGAAAGGTTATGGAGTTTCTTTGGGGTGAAATCTCGTCGTTTCCGACCCTTTTTACAGCTATACGGGCGCAACTATACGGCCGGAATTATTGCTCCGGTCGTATATTTGCTCGTTAAACTTTCAGATCTTTTTAGTATTTTGGTCGTCATTTCTTCATACAAACTCTGTTTTGGGTGTTCTTGGGCTTGTTGAGTTCGTATCGTCGAGGGATACAACCCCATGGTATTGGATATTTATTTTGAGAAGTTGAAAAAATTCACTTTTCCAGACTCTCAAATAGCTAAGTCTGGTCCCAGCAGCTCCTCCATACTATGCTCTCTTTGTTTCTTTTGCCTTTGTTTTATCCATAATCATCATCAATACCTACACACATGTCACAGATAAGGAAAATGATAAAATTCTACCTAAACTACAAAATGTGCAAAGCTCATATGAAAGTATATGATAACTATAAGTCATGCACATAAGGCATAGCTATAACTCGAAGAAACATGATACGAGAGATAAATGGCAAATTTTATATGGCTAAAAGAGGTGGTTCACATCCATCACCGCCTACTGAGCTTCCATGCTGATGGACAGCGGAAGTCGGGCGGCGCCGGGTAGCTGGCCTCGTGGAGCAGCCGCGCCTTCCACGGCTACAAGTATCGTCGGCCGAAGCCGTTCGCCGCCGCCGGGTCGCCTAGGAAGCGCTCCTCCATTGCTCGGGGTTCTTATCGTCCCCGAAGATGACTTTGTGGGGGAATAGGGGTGAGAGAGTGTGCAGCCTAAAGACAGTGAGAGCAACCGGAATTTATAGCTGAAATAGGAAAGAGCGGCGAGGGCGAGAGGGGTGTAGCGGCCTGGGCGGGAAAAGTGGAAACGACAGGAAGGTGGGCGGGCGGTGGTGCGCCATTACGGCAACACGTGGAAGTCGAGGACATGCGGCCGTTTCCCGACGATCCGTCGCGGGAGCCGAGGCGATGGGATGAGGACGACTCGGTTCACACGCTGACAGGGCGGGGCCACCATGTGATTTTTTTCTTTCTCGCCGATTCCGCTTCATCCGACGTTCCTAGGCAACTCTCGGCGCCCCGGGTTCGGCCTGGGAACCCCTAATGTAAAATGGACCAAATCCTATGGAAAGTGGACGCCTAGGAATGCGACTAGACAATTTTTCGCCGTCCGGATGAAAAAATCAGCCTGAGAGACCCTCTAGAAATGCTAGTGGAGATGCTCTTAGGCAACATAGGAAAAGATGTGAGCAACATTCAAGCTTATAGAGGGCTTCTCTAGACAGCTAATTTTACCTTTATTTCTACACTTGTTGTTTCGATGATAGGTCGAGTGGCATCTAATGCATTTACATCATCCCTCTATTTCATATTCAATCTGGCGGCATACTTGTCCCCAAATTCACATGTTCATCGCAAATCTGAGAATTCGTAGTGTGGGAATCTCAATCCAGTGTATTTTCTATCGCTATATTTTTTTAATCGGCACCGATAAAAATAATACTGGATTTTATTCCCAATTTCAAGAGGATGACTTAAGTAGTGGATAAGTAGGAATCCATATTATTACTGGCTTCTTTAAGGGAGAAAGCTTTTGTGCTACCTCAACGATCCAAGTCAGCATCTAGCAGACTAGCACTATAGATGGACGCATCTACAGTAACCGCACTACAATACTTCTTTTGGCTTTTTCCCACTAAATCCCCTATTAGTGCTTCTAGAGATACCGAAGAGATAAGAGACACTGCCTTTCTTCCTCCACGACCAATCCACCACCAGGCCTCTCTCCACCTACGCCCCGCAGGCCAGCCCTAACACTTCTTCAATCCATGGAGAGGCTTAGACCGCCTCCCTCCTCATCTTTCCTACATCTGATTTGTTGATGTGGCTACGACTACGGTGGTAGGGTTAAGTCGGCTGCTGCAAAAGAGCGTAATGCGAGCACCCGGATTCCTCCTTGTTGGTACCCGTAGTCAATCTCTTCTCATGCAGGAATCTAGTGTAGCCCGGCCTCCCCATTGCACCTTCTAGGGGAATTGGACGGAGGGGATGTCCATCCGTGACCTCCTTTTGTCTCGGCAGCTACAACCCAACAGTCGGATACCAAGAGGGTGGGGGAGATGACCAAATACGTGGTAGAGATGGAGCATGTGGCGGAGGAGGACTTGTGGTTGGCTTGGTAAGTCTTCCATCTACACTTCAATCTTCTTAAAGTAGATATAATCTCGTGCTAAAATGGAATGTCACAAAGAGCTCGGGCCCTTCATTGGTAGGGGTAAGTTTGAATTTCCCCAATTCATTTCAAGGGTTAGGTTTACTTTCGATTTGAGATTTTTTGATTTGTCCATGATTCAACTCGATTTCTTTGCAATTTATTATCTCTTAGAAGGACATGAAGTTGGATGCCACAGGGAGTATAACAAAGAATGCAGGACCAGCCGGACATGGAACTACCGGTAAATTGACGAGACCACATGTGTGGACTCGTCAGGGCCAATGAGTTGCTTAGGGTGGAATTGTCGAGGTGCGGGAGGAACTTCGACAATTCAGGAGCTTGTGGTAATATCCAATTCTTTGCATCCTAGGCTATTTTTTTTTTTGTGAAACTAGACAACATAAAAATAAAGTTCGCGTCTTAGATGTCGTTCAGGTCTTCGAGGCTTTGCTAGAGTTAGTAGTGAAGGTCTGAGTGGAAGATTAGCCCTTTTTTTTTGGCATGAATCTATGTACGTGGAAATCAATGTGATGAATATTTTTTTTATTGATGCTTATATTAGGCTGTCACCTGATGAACGCATGTGGCGCCTAACCTGTATCTATGGGGAACCAATGATGGAAAATAGACACCATGTGTGGTCTAAACTCCAAGATTTAAAAGCTGCTTCTAATTTACCTTGGGTAGTTTTCGAAGATTTTAATGAGGCTTTGTGGCAATTTAAACACCTCTCAAGGGTTCCAGGCCCGAAAACCAAATGATGGCCTTTCGGGATACTTTACAAAATTGTGGCTTACATGACCTGAGGTTCAAGAGAATGCCCTACACGTTTGATAACAAGAGATAGGACCACACTAATGTCAAAGTCCGATTGGATCGGGCATTAGCTGATCATACATGGTGGAATATTTACAATGACGCTGAGGTAAACCACATTGTCACTACCCGTTCAGATCATCTAATGATTTTTGTTAAGCTGCAACAGGAATAGTGTCTACCACAACGACGATCACCCCGACAGTATGAAATACTTTGGGAACGAGCGGGAGAACTGCCAGAAGTTATTGAGAATATGTGGAAGGAGGAAAAGGAGCAGCGGGATCTGAATGGGGTACTACTGAAGCTGGATATGGTAATGACAAAGTTAAAAGGATGGAGTAAAAAGAAATTTGGGAATATAACTCAGGAACTCGACAAGCACAAGAAAAAGCTAGAAACTCTCTTACTACACAACGTCAATGATGTTAATAGAGAGGAAATTCGACGCACGTTTGACCACATAGATGAGCTTCTTTACAGAGAAGAAATGCTATGGCTACAACGATCGAGGATAGCATGGCTTAAATAAGGAGACATGAACACCAATGTTTTTCACCAAAAAGCTGTCTGGAGGGCAAGAAAAAACATGGTGAAAAAGCTCAAGGATGCTAATGGTGTGTGGCAGACGGCTCCAACAGACATCGAGAGAATGTCAACTTCATATTTCAAGGAGCTGTTCACCCAGGACCCGAGGCTAAATGCAGATGAGGTCATACCTTTATTGTCAAGAAAAGTCACAGATGATATGAATGAAACATTGGTTCGTGATTATACTGATGAAGAGATCCCAAATGCACTATTCTAGATTGGACCTTTGAAAGCTCTAGGACCCGACGACTTTCCAGCGCGGTTCTATCAACGAAATTGGGGTTTACTAAAGACAGAAATTATTGAAGCGGTGAAGTTGTTTTTCCATACATGATATATGCCTGAAGGGGTGAATGAGGCCACAATCATTTTAATTCCAAAGGTGGAGCATCCAACCGAATTAAAGGAATTTCGGCCCATCAGTCTGTGTACACTCATTTAGAAAATTGTTGCAAAATGCCTGGTTAATCGATTGCGGCCTATTCTTGGGAAGTTAATATCGCCAAATCAAAGCGCCTTTGTGCCTGGCCGCTTAATCACCGACAATGCCCTTATAGCTTTCGAGTGTTTACACTACATTGAACATAATAGGAAGGCGACCTATCTATTGAATTGCATGCACTAGCCAATGCAACCAACAGTCCGAACTAATAGAAATGGCTAGACAATTTATTTCAATACTATCAAATGCTTATGATAGGGTGGATTGGGGTTTCTTAAGGAGAGCGATGGAAAGGTTGGGATTCTCTCATTGATGGACCGAATGGATCATGGAGTGTGTGACCACGGTGAGATATAAGGTTAAATTCAATGGAGCCCTGCTGGAATCGTTCTCGCCTTCACGTGGTCTACGTCAAGGTGATCCCCTATCACCCTTTCTTTTCCTTTTTATTGCTGACGGTCTCTCCGCTTTATTGCGTAAAGAGGTGCAGGAGAATCAAATAACGCCAGTGAAAATCTGTAGGCGTGCATCGAGGATATCACATCTCCTCTTTGCAGATGATAGTCTCCTCTTTTTCAAGGCAGACCCCCTTCAAGCAAGCAAAGTGATGCAGATCCTGGACAAGTATGGCCAAAGCACGGGGCAACTAATAAATCAGGCGAAGTGTTCAATCTACTTCAGACCAGCATGTGAGCCAGAAACAAAAACTACAATTATGGAAATTCTGCAAGTTGCGGCTGAAAGCTTTGAGACCAAATATCTAGGCCTACCCACACCAGATGGTCGGATGACCAAAGGCAAATTCCAGAGCCTCCAAGGTAAACTATCCAAGCAATTCATGCAAGTAGGTGAAAACCAAATCGCCCAAGGGGGGAGAGAGGTGATGATCAAGGCGGTAGGACAAGCTCTTGCCACTTACGTTATTGGGGTTTTTAAACTTCCTCTTGGCTTATGCGATGACCTGGAGAAGATTATTCGAGATTTTTTATGGGGTTCGAAGAACGGTAAGCGCAAGACTCATTGGATAGCTTGGGACATGTTGCTGCAACCAAAGAAGAATGGAGGCATGGGCTTTAAAGATATGCGAATTTTCAATCAAGCTTTATTAGCAAGATAAGTGTAATACTCCGTCCACTCATGGGCCCGGGGGGTGTCACTTCTGACAGCTTAATAGGATATCTAGACTGGCCCCACAGACCAACACTAGTCTTTTCTGCACAATTTGTCCTCACTCGTGCGCACCCGGTTACCCACTTCCCGGTTGGTCACCCATCCTAGAATTGCTCTAGGCCAAACACGCTTAACCTTAGAGTTCTTTTCGAATGAGCTTCCGGAAAAGAAGTTGCAACTTGTTGATATGGGTATCCTATCAATCCTATTAAGCCATGTGCCTGGATCTCACAATAAGCATGGTGGCTAATCCAATTCCCTAATTCTCTGTGTGTCCAACTTCTACGAGCCAAATACTATCCTAATGGAAATTTATTAGACACGGTGTTTACAGGAAATGGGTCATCAACTTGGCACGCCATTGAGCATGGGTTGCGGCTGGTTAAACAAGGCACTATCTGGAGGATTGGCAATGGAGCAAGGGTTAGGATTTGGAGAGACCCATGGATACCCAGAAACCATCACCTGTTACCTATTTCCCCAAAGAAAAGGTGCAGATTTAAATGGGTGTCCGAGCTGCTCCAACCTGATGGAACATGGAACATGCAGCCGCTACACCGGTGGTTTCTCCCCATTGTCAGCAGCGCGTATAGGTTGGGAATGGAAGCGAAAATATGTGAAGAAGACAGGGGAACAACCAGCGCAAGGCCATATGGAGAAAATAGAGAGTGGAGTTTAATCTGGCATGGCCAAGCTCCACCAAAAGTTAAAACATTCGCGTGGAAATTAGCCAGAAATGGCCTTGCTACTCGGGTAAACATGGCAAGAAGGAAGATGATCACGGAAGGTACATGTCCAATCTGCGGACGGGGAGAGGAGGACACCTACCATGCCTTAATCACCTACCCTCAATCCCGAGATTTATGGCAGTGTATGCGAGAAGTTTGGGATCTGTCCAGCACAAACAAGATTAAACGAGTGGGAACAGATTGGCTTCTGCCACTCCTGGATGCCATTGATGACAATAAAAGTCTCAAGGTGGTCATGATATTATGGAGAGTTTGACATGTACACAACGAATTAACCCATGACAAGCCGGCTCCACCAGCTTAGGTATCTTGCATGTTCCTCTTTAGTTATGTTGATACTTTAATTTCTCTTAAGCAATCTCCGCAGGAAGACCATGTCAAGGGGAAGCAAGTTGCGGGAACGCAATACCAAAAAAACCTTACAAGATCACGACAACGAAGGAACAATGGGCATCGCTAGAAGAGGGAAGAATGAAACTAAATGTCGATGGGAGCTATATACAAGGAACTGGGAAGCCGGTACTGGAATGATTCTGAGGAATAGCAAAGGGAAGGTGTGGTTCAGTGCATGCAGAGCTGTATAAAGCTTCTCTTCGGCCCTGGAAGCTGAGCTGCTGGCCTGCGATGAAGGTCACAAATTAGCACTGAACTGGACCACAGAACCGATCGTTGTTGAAATGGACTGCTCAACAGCCATAGCAATGATCACAACTAAGGAACGGGGCTGCTCTAAAATGGTGCACATCACGGCGAGCATAAAAGAGAGCCTAGGTGAAAGAAATATCACGATTGAGAAGATTGACAGGAGTGAGAATGTTGCTAGCCACTGTTTAGCTCATTTTGGTAGGACTAGAGACAGAACTCAGTTTTGGATTCGAGGCTATCCGCCGAAAATCCAAGATGCTGTAAACGTCGATTGTAAAACTCTGATCAGCTAATAAACTCCTTTTATCCCAAAAAAGAAGAGAGCACTAATATGGACGGGAGGTAGTACTAGTAATTAAAATATAGTTTAAGATTGCTCATCACATTTGCCGCTCCGGCTATGTGTCGCTTAAATTGTGGATCACGAGTTATTTTGCAAGGAAACATGTTTTTCGTAATCCTTTTAAATGTCAATCTCGTGTCAACAGCTCGAGGTACCGGCTTTTCCACGGAATCACGTTTCTGCTTGATGTGCTGTTCTCTGTTCACGATGCTGAAACCGCTCGAACGCTCTTTCAACCACAAGAGAATCTCTGGAAAAATTTCAAACTTTGCTTAATTCACTCCTTGGATTCCGATTTGCTACGTGCCCATGCCAAACAGCTTTCTCGAACCTGGGACCGAGCCGATGTCCATCCAGAAGCTTCCGAGCTAGGAGTTCCCGACCCCGTCCGCGCCGACCGATCCCACGGGCCCGCCACGCGTCGGCACGGAGACGGCTGGCCAACCTCGCGATCTCCACCCATCCCCATTCATCGCCGCGGGCCCACGGCAGGAATGACGCCTCCCTGTCACGGCCGTTGCCCAGCCGCAGTAAACATCTCGTGCACCCAGCTTGTAGCTCCCCACGCTCACTTCCAGGTGGGCCTCACGCGGTAACACCGGGTACGTACGTGCACGCGAGCAGACGCCGGGCTAGCGCGGGCGTCGATCTCGCGGCCGTCCGTGGTCAGATCAACGGCTGGGGGCGCGTCACGGCCGCGCAGAAAACACGCGGCCCCGAACCACGGGAAAGGAAGGGGAGAGCGGCGACGGCAGAAAAGGCGTTGCTGAACAGAAGCGTTCCAGCGAGCAGAGGTAGAGAGAGAGAGAGAGAGAGAGAGAGAGAGGAGGAAGAGGGGAGAGCGCGTGGCCATGGCGGAGCACAAGGAGGAGTCGGTGATGGACAAGATCTCGGAGAAGCTCCACGGGTCCTCCTCCTCGGGGTCGGACGACGAGGGAAGGTCGTCGCCATCGGCCGCGGCCGCCGTCAAGGCCAAGATCTACCGCCTCTTCGGCCGCGAGAAGCCCGTCCACTCCGTCCTCGGCGGCGGCAAGCGTGAGTCCACACACACCGACAACCCCCTCTCATCTGCTTCTCGCTTTACGCGCCGCTGGGGTTTTTTGCGACCGCGTAGTTTAGTAGTACTAGATCCGGCCGCATCGGGGTTTTGCTCCGCCTGTCTGAGCGGTAAACTGCTCTTCTAGTCTTCTATGGCCGTGCTTGCTGTACTCTCTTGAGAAATCTCGTGTTGGTCGGTGATAGCTCGCTAGTTACTGCGTAGAAACCGTCCCGATCTGCGATTTCCCGACACAAATTTCAGCGGCATTGTCCCCAGAACGTGTGCAAGGTAGTAGTATCAGATTACCACGATTTGTTCCTGCATAGCCTGCGTTCCTAGGTTATTAGATCGAAGGGATTGTGGGACTCCCTTCGTCTGAAAAGGCACTCGGCTAGCAGCTGAACTGCAGTGCTCTATGCTTCTGCGCCTAAACCCTGGATATACTCTTTGTCTGTAAGCCTTGTTGATTCGGGCCTTTGCTTTGCTTTGCTGTGGTGTGCTCATGGATTTACGCTTGCAGCTGCCGATCTCTTCCTGTGGAGGAACAAGAAGATCTCTGGCGGGGTGCTCGCGGGCGCCACCTCCATCTGGCTGCTGTTTGAGGTCCTGGAGTACCACCTCCTCACCCTCTTCTGCCACTGCCTCATCCTCACCCTGGGCACCCTCTTCCTCTGGTCCAACGCCTCTGCATTCATCAACAAGTGAGCTCCTTTAACTGCAACTGTTATTCGTGTCTAGATCATCAGATATAATATGACAATGCCTCATTAATCTAATCTGATTTTGGTTTGGCATATGGTTGAATGATGCTATATACAATGAGCCATTGATTCTCTTTTGCTTTGAATACAACATGATGCAAGTTTTGGATTATTGTTTATGTACTATAAATAGTAGTATATATGTTAGTCTGTGGCTGTGAATCACTGTATGCAATTATTTTCAGGGCCCCTCCTAACATTCCTGAGGTGAAGATCCCAGAGGACCTGGCTGTCAATGTTGCCCGCTCGCTGAGATATGAGATCAACAGGGGCTTTGCTAGCTTGAGGGCGATTGGTCAAGGCCGTGACCTAAAGAAATTCCTGATTGTACGTTTACTTGGTTGCATGACTTGGTTTTCTTTAGCCTTTGCTGTTTATTCTGTGGTTATGTCGTCTCACGCACTTATGTTGTCTCTTTATTTCTCAGGTGATTGCAGGTCTGTGGATCCTCTCTGCTCTTGGGAGCTGCTGCAATTTCCTGACCTTGTTCTACATAGGTAATGTGGTTTGTTGTTACAGTCTGAACTTGCAAATGTTCAATCACTCTACTAGCATTGTTTACTGATTATGGTTTATCCTGCAGTCTTCATGGTACTTTACACTGTGCCGGTTCTGTACGAGAAGTACGAGGACAAGATCGATGCTTTTGGAGAGAAGGCCATGGTCGAACTGAAGAAGTACTACGCCATCTTCGATGAGAAGTGCCTGTCCAAGATTCCTAAGGGACCGTCGAAAGACAAGAAGCATTAGAGTGGTCGAGAGTGCTCTGTGCAAGACTTGTCTTCTCTGTTGATCACTACTCTCGGTTTTCAAGGATGGTTGTGATTCCATGTCCGTAGTTGATAGTAGATACCTATCTGGTCGAATCCTTGAGCAGTCAGTAGTCGTGAAGTGCAACTTCGACGAACTTATGTTATGCCAGCTTTTGCTCTATATCCTGCTTTGAAGTCTGTTTAGGGTAGCATCCTCACTTGCAAGTTGTTGGTGTTAGAATGCTATCAGTGGGAGTGATGCTTGTGGTATTAGATGACTTTGCTATAATTAAGTGGCTCTTTTGGTGCTAGACTAGATATGCATGTCATCCCTTGTTTGCTGTTGGATCTGTTGGACTTGGATGTCATATTGGTGTGCCTAAGCTCCTGGTTTGTTTACCCTACCTCTGTAGTTTTTTTACGAATTTACAAATGGTAAGATGAACCCTTGGCGGTCACCATCCCAGACTAGATGATCCTTCAGACTCATAAGCATGCTTAGCTAAATTATGCACCACCTGATTGGCATCCCTGTTAAAAGTGTCGAAACATGACCTTGTCCAACATACTTGCTTTTAATAAACACTCTGCCAAGATCGCCGAGTCTTCTCCCTCTGTAGTTGATACTGACAACGGTCTTGGAGCAGAACGTTTTTAAGTTTTCATGGCAAGTTACAATATGCGCATACAACTTAGAAACCACCCGTTCTCAAAATCGTACTCCAAGACCATTTTGAGATAACGTGATTGTACATAAAAAATAACTCTCACAGTTTTACAATCATGTTATCTTCAGAATCATTACCCATATCAAGAATTGTTCTTGCTGCAATTGTTTCTATGGGTTAACTGGATCAGCAGAAGTTTCAAGGTTTCATTGAGCCTTTCATAGTGAATTACAACAACACGTTACAAGAAATATCAAAACAGGCTACCGTAACTTTACAATTCAATTCACTCACACATGAGGCTTCCAAAATCGTCTGGGCACATTATCTTCAGAATCACTGTCTGTATCATCACCATCAGATGATGATGATGGTCGATCATGAGCGTTTAATATGTAACAAGCAACCTGGTCCATGAAAGAGTGAAATCAGACGGTTAAATGTACACCGGAATATCAGATTAAAGAGCAGAGCAGAATGGCATAAAAGTAACAATTACTCATTGATCAATCAGAAAATGGAGTTTATGGTTAATAAAATCGACAATTTCTGATACAACGTAATGGCAAACAGAAAATGAAATCCATGAAACATTTATTCGCTCTAAACTTAAACTTTTCCCCATCATACAAGCAAAGTATTGACCATAAGACAGAAGCACTTACCGCATAGGGTAATAGAGGCACTAGTTTTACTTCATCTTTTCCATTCTTAGGACAACTGTGTGGAGCAGCACATGTCAAGTTGCTCAGCCAAAGAATCGAACGGCATTGCCGACATATTGCTCTATTTGATGCGGAACTCCAGTTTATGTGTTCTGTAGAAATGACAATTCAACATGTTTAGAGTGGACCATTATTAATTCCGGACTCAGTTACATCAAGAATTCTATCATATGGGAGCATTACCTGCGTGCTTACTGTGGAAAATCTCTTTCCAATTCAAATCGGGATCATGAAATACTGGATCCGCACTATTCTGCACAACAAGACCGTGACCATTCTGTACACTGGATAGAGGTGTGCTGTTGGAACTCCCATTGGATATGCTAAAGAAAAGGGAGTAGTTCTTTTTCCACAGCTTGTTGTCATTTGCAGATGAATTCCAAGACCTTCTAGGGAATGCCCAAGTGTCAACACAAGAACTAGCACATGTTTGGAGCACTATATTGACACAAGAGAACAGAAAAATACCAGCAAACGAGGCCAGCTGCTACCAAAGAGCGCATGTCCAGAAAACTGAAGATATGAACAAGCACATCATGTGGTATGTGTGGAGGACCTGTTGAAGAGGTTCAAGATAAATATCATATAGTGTGTCAATATGAAAGTGTAAGCTGCAGCTTAAGATGACTAGGTAGTTGTACTGAGAACATTCAAAACTATGGTACCTAACACCTGCGAGTTATAAAATCGAGAGTATAGAGCGAATAAATATAATATGATGGCAATCATCAGCTTTACTTAAGCTGGACTTCATAGTTGTGAATTTTATCATCCTAGAAGAACATTCAAACATAAATAGTCGAGTTAAGCAGCGAGCACAGTAGTTCCCTACACTTATGCAAAGTCAATTATTGGTAGTTTCTACTTGCAAGTTTGCTACTCCCTCCGATTCATATTACTTGTCGCTAAATTGGATGTATCTAGCACTAAACCATGTCTAGATACATTCATTTGAGCGACAAGTAATATGAATCGGAGGGAGTAGAAAGTTTTGCACATCTCAGAAGGACCCCAACATGCCTGGCTCTTCTTGAACTTTAGCACGTCTTTTATGTGCAATAACAGAGCACTTGAACTCTGAAACAGCTTGTGACTTCTTTTGCTTTGGCAGGGAAACTTCTACGGCTTGGAGAAGACCATTAGCTGCAGCTAATGCATATCCTGTCTGCACACTATAGGAAACAACGAGTTATTCCAAACTATCATGTAGGGAGACCATGGAGTGTAAATGAACCTATTACGAAAAATACATAAAAAATAAAATTTAAATTGTCGAAAAAATCTGAACAAAAATTTCGCATATACATCCGGACATTCTATGTCCATACACAAGTTTTCAGAAAGAATGAACATTTTATGTGGCTTGTGTAAAAAAGACAAAAAACATGTTTGTGAATAGACAAGTTGGAGGACTGAAATTTGTCTTTTTTACATGCGACATCTAAAATGTTCTTTCCACCCGCAAACTTCTGTACGAATATTTAGTATCCGGATGTAAATGAAAATATTTTTTCCTAAATTTTTTGACATTTTGAAATGTGTTTTCACACAATGGGTTCACTTGCACCCGTGAGCTGAATTGAATTTCTGGACTAGGGAAGGATAAAGTCATTTCGAAAACAGAACACATCAAGCTAGTAAGAATGCATGACCATTGTAGTGATAGAATGAAGTTTAATGTGAGACTTCCACCTCAATTCCAATGATAATTTAACGACACAAATGACTATAATAATCTTTATGATACATGGAAAATTTATATGCAACTATATAACACAATGAGCACAAACCATAGATTAGATTATGACCATGATACAGCGAACCTCTCGAAGCATATAAAACTAATAATGGATTCAGGGTGATAAGATTATCAATATCAACTTAACATAATCTCAAAAGTCCCTTCTCATTGTCTAGGTGTATTTTGGCTATTTGTACTATACATATTGATTCTAATATAATTGGGCATGTCAGTAATACATACCCCAAAGTGCATACTTCCTCGGGAAAATTTTGCTTAGAATCAATACTCAATTTTGCATTAGACGAATTAAAAAGGCAATGCGATGTTGTCTACTACAAATATAGAACATCAAGTATCAAGACTACCTTTGTATTTCATGTTAATGTGGATCCATTAGTTACCCAAGATCTATAACTACAAGAGCCACAACTTGCTCATAAAGTCATTATAAAACCATAACCGGCAGAATTTCCTTTTGCCACCAGTTAACTAGCTATTCGAATTCGAATGTTGGCACACGATTATTGAAAACTGAATCGACAGAATATAATTGAGAGGATTGTTGAGCGGTTCGCCGAAATTTAGGCACAGAAATCGCTCTGGGGGACAGTAACGAATTAGTATGCAGAGTATCACAATTTGAACAGTGCAGCCACCACCAGGACAATTCCTAAATTCTCCGAGCAGCAATACGTCGGCAATCGTACCGGTGGATCCCGGAAGAGTACAGGAAAATCGACGGAATTGTACACATCTGGGGCGCCAGAGGAGGGCTTACTTGGGGAGGAGGCGGAACGCGATTAGAACGTCGCCGGCGACGAGGGCCTGGGCGGCCTTGGGGAGGTCGGCATACCCGTGGCGCAGGAGCTCGGCCAGCTCGCTGCACGCCGTCGGGTAGTCCCAGGGCCGCGACAGCGCGGCCGCTATCCCCATCTCCGTGTACCTCTTCACCACAGCCGTCTCCTGTCGCCGCGCCACCAGCCGCTGCGGCGCCCGCCGACGTACCGGCATCGTTAGGAGCACGGGGCCGTTGCTCGTGGATCCTCCACGTCACCGTCGCGGCGTCGCCTGGCCGTCCCGGCCGCCTGACCACCACCGGTCACCGCCTCGGTGCAGCTGGGCTGTATGCCCGTTTTGGCTATCCCGTACTAAAAGTTCGCTCTCCTTTTCTCGCCGGTGGATCATAGAAGAGCGCACGATAAGGCGCTTGATGGGCCGACATAACTGATTGGCTGTCACGATACGTACTGTGATTCGGGCCCAGTGGCAGCGGGGGTGAAATAATCCGCTCGACAGCGGCGCCAATGGAAGCACCGCACGCACGCTCAGCCTCATGGGCCGCGGCCCATTAAGATTATTATCTTCCTCGCTTCGCTGCCACCACTGCCACCGCATGCGAGAACCCACTTCCGCTGGTGCCAGCGAGCACCCACCCACCCCTCTCAACCCTAAGTTTCTTTCCTCGCCTTTGTCGGCGAGGTCCTAGCCACACCTCCGCTGGCGACGCCGTGGCCAGCCGCGTCGACCCCGTCGTCGGTGAGGTCTCGGCCGGCCGGCCATCCCTCTATCCCCAACCTACACCCTGAGCCCTAAGTCCGACCTTCGGCGAGCACCCACCCACCCTAACCCTAAGTTCCTTTCCTCACCTCCGCTGGAGACGCCGCGACTAGCCGCGTCGTCCCCATCTCCGGCAAGGTCTTGGCCTCACCTCGGTCGACGACACGGCGGCCAGCCGCGTCATCCGCATCGTCGACAAGGTCTGCCAACCGCCATCGTATTCAACTCTGGCTTCTTCCTCGTCCGTGGTGGTTGGCCGGCCCACACGAGATGCTGTAGGAAAAAGGAGTGCGCGGCACTTGTTGCCGGCGCTGCCAACTAGGAGTGTATAGCATTTGCGGTGGCAGCCAGAGCTTCCCACGGTCGAAAACTTCGCGGAGCCATGCTCAACCGATGGAATGGGAGCAACTAGGCGCACCGTGCACATTGAAGCAAGTATACTAGTTTGACTTCTTCCTCCATTCCAACATCTTGTATTTTGGAACGGAGAGAGTAGTTTCTTACGCCTAATGCCGTCTCCAAGAAACCTAGGACACGTTTGGTAGGCTGCATACACCTGGGGTGGGCTGGCGGACGACGAAAACTGCCCGATTGGACGCCTGCACCACCCCCATGTTGTGGTCCGCACGCAGGCCAGAGCCAAACCCAATGACAACGCTTGATTCAGCCATTTTTCTAGGGCCTGACTCGGGCGAGCGAAAAAATCCGAAACGGTGCACGGGTGGGGGACGAGAGGGAGACACCATGTCGCTTCGAGGCCAACCGCAATAAATCCCCTCACCGCCCACTCTTCTCTCTCACTCTCCAGTGTCTGTTGCGGTGACTCTACCCCACTCGACGGTTCCATTTCTGGTGACGAATCGGTCACACACCATCTACGTGAGCGTTGAAGGGCTTAGTGGGAGAATCCGGCGACGAGTCTGTTGCTCACCATCAACACCGGTGGGCTTAGTACGAGACTCCGATGATGAAACCTAACCATGGCGGTAAGCTCTTCAAACTTTTCCTCGAGCCATCTAGATAGTAGATCTATAGGTAAAAGATCATTGTTAGGGTTCTAGATGGGATGCGTTGTAGATCTGCACGGATACCCCTAGTCTAGGGTTTTTCGATTTAGGGGTTTATTGTTGCACCAAGATGTGTTCATGTGATTTGTGTTGGAAATATGCCCTAGAGACAAATGTAGTAAGGACTATTATCATATTTCATATAGTTTATGATTAAGTTTTATATCATGCTATAACTGTATTGAGTGGAAACATCAATACACATGTGATATATAAACAACCAGGGGTTCCCAGTGAAACTCTAGTCACTGGTTCATTGGTCAACAGATGATCAAGTTTTCTGATCATGTGGCATTTATGCCAGTTGGAAATGGAGTCAACTCATTCTGAGAATGAGATGATGAACCAATACCCAACCTAAACATCGTGACCCGATCATGTCACGAAGTTCAAGTTACGATGATTAGAAATGGATCCTCGTAGACTATTCCTTAGACCGTGAGGCTATATCAATCACTGTCTCCCGAGAGTGCTTTGATAGCATCAAGCGCCACTTGGTAAAACAGTGGTTATAAAGGTGTGTTCAGGTACTCGGAGGAAACCGTTGAGGCAATATATGTCAAGAGCGGGATTTGTCCGTCCATGTGATGGGAAGATACTCAAAGGGCCCACTCAGAGAGGTTATATCCAATAGTTGCCCAACGTGTGATTTGATCACAGGGATATCACTTGTCGGAACGAGTCAAGTAGCATTGTTCAGTAACGAGATTGCACACGACATGGTGATGTCATTCATCAGATCTTGGGCAATGCAAGTATCGAGAGACAAAGAGAATAAGACACGACTGTCCCGGTTCAAACGACGAAAGATCTTCGTGGAACGCACAGGGGTCACATGGCCATCCAGGTCCCTCTGTCGATCATTGTGTTGGGTTTGCAGCATAGAAAACAAAAAAAATTCCTACAACGGGAACTATCGTCAAGATCTATCTATTAGATACAAGCAACGGGTGGATATTCATCCATAGAGAACTTACCCTCGAAGATAACAAAGCTTTGTTAACGAGATGGAACTCGTGGATGATGTAGTCGTACACTTTCCGATCTCAAGATCGTGATGAAGTCCAGCAGGTCCGGCTCCAGCACGTCCATCAGATCCAGCTCCAACAAGTCCAGCACCACCAAGTTCAGCACCGCAAAGAAGCGGTGCATCCGTGATCGCACACACGTCTGGTACCCCGACAACCTCCGTCCCTCGCTCCAGCAAAGCAGCGGAAGCAGCAACTCCTTTCTAGATAAAGCTATCGGGAACATGTATCTCGCTAATCCGAGACCATGGGGAATAACTAGAGGGGGAGAGAGATCCTTCACGAGGAGGTGTGTGTTGTGAGGATGAGAGGGGGGCCTTTTATATGGCGTGGCAGCCATGGTGGTGCCCCCACCTCTTCCACATTCATGTGGGTGGAGCTCCCACTCCCATAAAAAGCCTCCACTCAAAATTCCACTCACATGCATTAAATTTCCACCAAATTTAATGCAAGCTCTCATTAAATAAAACTATTTTATTTATTTCATTCAGAATTTTGTTAATTACATGAATTAACAAACATTCACATAAAACCCCCTGCAACATTTCAATATCACATGCAGAACCAATTTCTGCAATTTCACCCGAAACAGTTTTGGTGTCTATTGAAATAATTCCAGCGCTTTTTTAAATCTTTATCTGAAACATATTTGATCCAAATGGTGTCAATATCCCTTAAGTGTGTCACCCTACGGTTCACGAATAATGTAGACATGATCGAGACCCCTCTCCGATCAATAATCAGCAGTGGGACCTGGAGATCCGTACTGACTCCCACATATTCAACGATGACTCTTGTGATCGTGTGAACCTTTAACGTCGTAACTAAATCCCTTTGTCTCATGATATATTACATGTCTGAGATTCGATCATCGGCATCCAAATACCTAGTTTGATCTCGTTACCGACATGCACTCTTTTCTCGTTCCCGTGATATAACATTCTAGTGGTCACATCACTTGCTTGCAAGCTATTTCAATGTGATATCACCGAGAGGGCCCAGAGTATATCTATCCGTCATCGGGATTGACAAACCCCACTCTTGATCCATGAGCCTCAACATAACACCTGTGAAGCCGCCTTTCTAGTCATCCTGTTACGGTGTGATGTTTGATGTTATCAAGATACTCTTCCGGTGTTAGCAATTAACATGATCTCATGGTCTATGGACTAAGATTACTTCGTATGATGTTATAGCAATATAAACATAATGACTCTAATCGTAATGCTATACTTCGAATGAATGTTCATCACATCATTCCACCAATGTTGTGACCTCGTTATTAACAACATCCAATGTCCATGATCAGGAAACCTTGATCATCTTGTTAATCAACGAGCTAGTTTATATGAGAGGCATTACTAGAAACTTTGTATTTTGTTTATTAAACACACATGTATTAACGTTTCCAATTAATACAATTATAGCATGCAAAATAAACATTTATCATAAACATGGAATAAGATAATAACCACTTTATTATTGCCTCTCGGACATATTCCCTTCAGTCTCCCACTTGCACTAGAGTCAATAATCTAGTTTGAAAAACTTTGCGTATTGAACACCTATGGCTTTCTGGTGTTGCATATACATGATTGGTAGTGGTTAACATAATCTCTAGATCTGACAGTTTTAGGTCCGTGTGTATTTGCATGTCTTTGCGTCTCTACGCATCACTCATTCTCAAATGAGATGGCATTGTATAAATTTGGTCCTTTGGTGAGACCTTTAGTTCGTTCGGGTTAAAATATGTTGATATTATTGTCATACAATATATCTTCATAGTATTATTCCACTTCGAACCACACCTAGTTTGATAACAAACTACTTAACACAAATGCCCTCCTTTGCTGCTACTATAGCATTTATATACTTAGCCTTTTGTTGTAGTATCTGTCACAATGCCTCAACTTTGGAACTCAACCAAATCCATCATGGAACATCCTTTCCATTACATTATGCCACCCATAGTCTAAATTGAGATAAATTTAACTTGTATTTTGTGACAAAACTAGTATCAATGTAACACTTTACAATGAACTACCTTTAACTATTTTTCACTTATACATGATATATTCTTAGTTCTTCCAAAGCTCATAATAATATATTTACTATCGTCCAATGATCATCTTATGAATCATTCTCGTATGTGCTCATAACATTTAGAGCATAGGACATATCTGGATATATACATATCATGGTATAATCGATCAAAATATTCATGTGATTTTACTCACCAAGTGTTGAAGCACTTGAATCTTGATATAATCCTTTCCATGCAGCAAGAACCTTTCTTGTTGTTTCCATATTGAACCCTTTCAATATCTCATATGTGTACGTCTGGCATAACCATATTAGCGCCTCAATCTATCCATATAGACATTGATGCCAAATATTCCGATTTTGCCCAAGTCTTTCATCAAAATCCTATTTTAATGAAATTCTTAACTTGTGTCAATAAAAGATACATCATTTCCAATCAACAACATGTACTCTGCATAATGTATTGGAAATTTGTCTCAGCGCTCCCACTTAATTTCTTGCAAATGCAAGCATCTTCATCATCTCCTATGAAATTAAACTCCTTTAACATTTTCATCATGGTGAAGATTCCAACTCCGCTATGCTCACTTCAACTATTAAAGTTTGCATGCCCTTTTAGCACCCTTTGAATTAACAAAACCCTTCGGACCGTGTCATGTACACGTCCTAGGTAACCATTCTATTAGAAGAACCTTGTTTTGTTTATTCAACTACCATATGCCAAATTATATGTAGTGGTTGCTACATTAATCCGTCAAGACTAAATATCGCTATGAAAGATCAAATCTTGTCATAGTCAACTCCTTGAACATTGCCGTAAACTTCTTTCCGACATGTCAACTATTTAATAGATGTTAAACATCCATGTCTATTTCTTTATAGATCCAAACACAACCGATAGGCTTCACGCCTTTCTGAAGGGTCTTCCAAGTTCAGAAACTTGATTTCTTGTGTATGGATACTATCACGGATTCTATGACTTCTAGTCATTTTATGGAGTCAGGGCCCATCATCGCTTCTTTGCATGCAGTCGGTTCATCATTGTCAAAACAATAACGACTTTTGTTTCAAATCTTACTATTTGATTCTTACCGACCCACATGGTTCAATAGGAACTCTAATCTCCAAGATCACACCCTTTGTAATCACGGGAGCCATGAGCATTGTGGCCGCCACCGGGACACTTTCCGGTGCTGCGCTACTTAGCACATATATCTAAGGTTCAACAACCTTATCAAAGTTTTATTGTCCTCCCACTTAACTTTTCACGAAAAATTCCTTCTCAAGAAACTTGACGTTTCAAGCGAAAAACTCTTTTGTCCTCGGTGTTATGGAGGAATTCCCAACAAAATCTTTGGGATAACCTACAAAGACGTGCTTATCCGACTTTGGTTGTAAACATTTTACTTATGCATAGCATACAAAAATTTAAGAAAAGACAATTCAGGTTTTATCCCATACCATAACTCATATGGTGTCATTTCAATAGATCACGATGGTGCTCTTTCTGTGTAAAAGCGGTAGTATCTAAAGCTTTAATCCTTAAAACATAATGGCAGTTTTATAAATGACACCTTTGATCTTACCATGTCAAACAAGGTTTGATTTGATCTCTCGAACATACCATACTCCTGTGGTTTATCGGGAAATGCAAATTCATGGAATAATTCTTGAAATCTTAGGTGTTTTGCTAAACCTATAACTCAAATGTCTTCCTTTATGATCAAATCATAAACTATTTTATTTTCTTGTTACAATGATTTTTCACTTCATCTTGAAAGTCTTTGAACAATTTTCAAATGTTTCATACTTCTTCCTTATTAAGTAAATATATAGATATGTTCACTCAAATTTCTAGATAAAGAATATTAAGCAAAAGGATCCATCGCATATGGCTACACATAATGGACTGTATACATCAACATGCATAATATCCAATAAGTTAGTCATCCGTTCCTCTTTGGCCTATGGACGGAGTTTCAATTATCTCGAGGAAAGTTTCACAAGCGTCAATTGATCAAAATCGAAAACTCCAAACATCCATCAACATGGAGTTTCTTCATGTTTACTTTTCAATATAATTCAAACAGCGATGTCACTTCATAAGTGATCTTCCAATCATTTGTCTTACGACATTTTAGCAATAATGTTTATGGATGTGATTTCTCCAACTAGACTTGTAAAAGTTCATCCATCCTTTATGGAATACGGTAATTATTTGAACAACCATTGTTCTCATAATACCGGGAACAAAATAACAATTATTAAAACAAAATCTTGAAGGCTAGGTTTGACGACAATGAAAACACAATACCACTTTATTTGTTTTTGATGAACATCATCACTTATTCTCTTGACAGTTACTTAGGCCGTTGCAGTTCATGAATTGTGTTGTTCTGTATGACACTTCACACCAACCAATTCGTTATCAAATACCGGTATCCAATACCTCAGAACCACATTGTTTAACAAGAAAGAAATACAACCATAACATGTATATCTTCTATATACCTAAGTTGGACATCTCCAACCTTTTCTTTTCTGCCAAATATTTTATAGATTCTCTTTCAACAATTCCTTTTCTTTTAAAAGAATCTATCAACATCAATAGTGGTGTCATTCACATGACACATAGTACAAAGTGTATATAGTCAAACACTAATACCTTTGGACTTGCACTTTGAAGTGGATCACCATCATCAAATGTTTGGTGTTCTTTCAAAAATCCATTCTTTAGTAATTTATTAGTGTAGTAAACATTTTACCTACATCTTCTATTCATCCTTATCATGACAACTTTGATGATCAAGCTACTATAGCCTATAAGGAAGAATCGCGAGTATAATGTTAGTTCCCAAAACCTTTTTGGGAGATCCGGATGCCTAGCATCTCCATCCTTCACAAATTCTCATACAATGTGAGAACATGTATTTTGCTAAATTATACTCAATCATAATGCAACCAAAAACATTGTTTCGGATATCACAATATCTTCCACACATGATGGTTTCTGAAACAATTTTTCAGCTCCTAGATAATCTTGATATTAAAACAACTTTTGAATATCAATAATCATGGAGGCAAACATGATACTTTAGATATTAACATTGGAATTCTTACTCTTAATTTAATACTACTTAATAAACTTCATGGAGTAAATAGAGTTTGCTGAAAGTTTGCAATAGGACTTCTAAACTTTAAATTGACATTCAAAACAATACGATACCAGTTCGTAAAGTAAATATCCAGAATTCTATAGTTATATTATCTCAATTCAAACTAAGCATAAGGTAGTGAACAGATGCCAATGACTACAACAAATTATGCAAATTCACTTTGATTTAGTTTATGACAAATTGAGTTCGACTAATCCAAATTAGAAATGAACTCCCACTCAAAAACGACATCCCTCGTGCCTTTTTGGTGATTACATGAACCAAATCCACTACACCAAGTCCGATCATCACGTGAGTCGGTGTAGCTTCAAAGCGAGCATCAATATGGGCATCACATCAACTATATGACTCATGCTTAACCTTTCGATCCGTGTTCCGAGGCCATGTCTGTACATGCTAGGCTCGCCAAGTAAGAACCTTAGTACTCGCGTGTGTAAAACTGTCTTACACCCGTTGTATGAAAGCGTGGAGTCGAGTACACCCGATCATCACGTGATGTCTCGAAACACAATCCATAGAACGGTGCCTACTCAAGGAAGAACACATTTTATCATTCCTTTGTGTGTAAGGCCAAGGTCTATGGAACTTACACGTTAAGTGTGTTGTAAGAGTATCTACCATACATCTACTTACAACATTACCATATCAATCACTAGCCCAACAACAATCTAAACTAGACGCCTCTAATTTATCCATTGCAAGTTTTACGTGGCTTAGGGCTTTCGAAGATAGAACCGATCTTACCTACGAACATGGAACCACAACGAGGATAACCAAGTTATTAGCAACTCGTTGTAAATCAGATATTGACTATAGTAGGAGAGACATACACCCGCCAGCCACTTATGCAAAACTAGTTGCATGTCAGTCGTGGAACCGGTCTCATGTGCGATGACATGTAAGGTTGGTCCGGGCCGCTTCATACCACTATGCCACCAATATCCAAAATACATAGAAGATGAAATAACATGATCATCATCACCCACATATAAACATATATGTACTACCCGTGCAAAGCACCTATGCATAGATCAGGCTCTGATACCACTGTTGGGTTCATAGCATAGAAAACAAAAAATTTCCTATGATGGGAACTATCGCCAAGATCTATCTATTAGATACAAGCAACAGGTGGATATTCATCCATAGAGAACTTACCCTCGAAGAAAAAAAAGCTTTGTTAACGAGATGGAACTCGTGGATGATGTAGTCGTACACTTGCCGATCTCAAGATCGTGATGAAGTCCAGCAGGTCCGGCTCATGGGGGTGGCCGGCGGTGCCACCCCTACCCCTCCTCTCCTTTAGTCCCACCCTGGGACTTTGAGGGAGGTAGTACCTCCCCCCTAAATATAGTGGGGGTATTTGGCCAAATAAATACACCCAATAATCAATAAAGGTCTTCTCACTTTTGGGAGGACCTCTAATTGATATTTTCTCTCTCCCCCTCTCTCTCTCTCGTGACCGTGGTCCCAAGTCTGGACTGCGCGAACGAGAGACATCTTCACCGCGGAGCGCTGTCGTGCTGCGGGATTCATATCCAGGAGCTCTACTTCCGCAACTGCTGCTGGATCAGGGAAGCGGGAGTCATCGCCAAGCACCGGACGTGTGTAACTCCCCGTGAGGTGTCACACTTGAGGCACTCAAGTCGTTGGAGCCAAGGGAGCGCAAGGACTTCATCATGACCTTAAGGTCGGCTTCGGCTCGTCTACATCAACCACGCTCTCCTGAACATTGACAACGCTTTTCGGTCTTCAAGGGTAAGTTCGCAAAAAGCCCCTCCTGTTACTGTATTACTAATAGATAGGTCCTGGCAGCTTTAGGGGTTCAGGGGCGTAGGGTAAAATTTATTGTTTTCATGCGTGGAACCCCTACAGTGGTATTAGAGCTAGATCTATGCGTAGTAATGCTAGTACGGGTAGAACACACAAGATGTAGCGTGTGGGCGTTGATCTTTTAGTTGTTACCCTTCCACGTGTACTTGTCTATACCACAGCAATGCTTGATGAAGCGGCCCCTAACCGACTTTACACGTTCATTCGCGAGACTGGTCCACGCTTGACATACGGCTTGTACCGTATAAAGTGGCTTAGGGGGGTGTCTGTCTCTCTCGCATTAGTTGGTATGCCATTTGCAACGGAGGGCCCCGAAAGGGGTGTAGTAGAGACAACTACTTGATCAGCGTTGTGCTGAAAGTTCGTAGGTAAGAACGGTTCTTGTGCGAAAGCCCATTCAGCCACATAAAACATGCAAAGATAAAGTAGAGGCATCTAACTTTGTTTTGCAGGGGGCATTGCTTTGTGATATGGTTGTGGCAAAGGTAAAGTGATTACCTTATGTTAAGTAGTAGTAGATAGTCACGGAGGTGACGGACTACCACGCCGGAATGACACCGGTACCCTGGTCTCTACGGCGCTGGAACCCTGGCGCCAGAATCCGGTGACGACGGATGGTGATCACGACGTGAAGGACCATATCACATCGCATTTACATTCAATGCTATTGTTTGTATATCTTATTGTGTGCTAGTATTAGATACTCGACGGTAGCCTAATAAGATGATCCCTATTAAAATTACCAACAATTGTGTTCCCCCTTAGTGTGCACCACCAAGAAAGTTCTTCGGTATGAGGCGATCCATGGTACAGGCATGGGTGTCAGACATATCTACGTACACATACAGTGGGTGTAAGCCATGTTGCACAGCGAATACACTAAGGTTGAGTTGGCGAGCCTAGCATGTGTAGACATGGCCTCAGAACGCGGATGGTCGAAAGATTGAGCACGCGTCGCATGAATGATGTGACCGACGTTTAGCGTCCACCCTTGAACCCACATTGATGGTCGTGACGATCGGGGGAGATGTGGCTGATAGGGGTCATGTTATCACTAGGAACCCTTATGGGGATAGGTGTTTCTGAGTGGAGTTATATTAACTCATTTAATTATAAACTTAGTCTAAATTCCTTCTTGCAATTGTAAATGTAGAAAATGGTTCTCCCCGAGATTACCTTCCCTATTGACGATTGGTTAAAAGGAGAAAAGCTCAAGTTAGATGGATCCAACTTCTCTGCATGGGCCATGCGCCTTTTCAATCTCCTTGGCGAGAACAAAGTGGCTGACTACATGATCTACGAGATGTACTTGGAGCCACCCTATTCTCATGAGACCCAGGATCAGCGGGATCTCCGCTGCCATCGTCGTGTGATGGACACATTCATATTAGTGACGATGCGCCTCGGGATGGAGGATGGGCTATGGCCAATGGTGGGAAGTCTTAATCCCCGAATGGTTATGGCACATCTGAGATTGCATTTCATGGAACAAGCGCACATGTGGGAGTATGAGCTGATGGGAGACTTCCTCTCCATAAAGATGGAGGAGGGATCCTCACTGGACGAGCACTTGTTGAGCATGTACGATGCATACATGATTCTGGCATACTACCTGGACAACTGGTTTGCAAGCTCTTTTGCAATGGGAGTTGTGCTTCGATCGCTACCACCAAGCTTCCAAGCACAAGTTAGGATTTGCATTATGAGAGGCGACACGGAAACATTGGATTTCCACGAGTTCATATCACATTTCAGAAATGTGGTGGTTCAACCCGATGTCGCTAGGGTCATCGATGACAAAGGTATATATTTGATATACAATTTTATAAATGTTATAATCTTGCAAACACATTTGCAGTGTTAAGTATATTTGATACTTGTTCTGTTTTGCTGAAAACCAGTCCTTCTGCATGAGAGGTGCTTGCTGGAGAGGAGGTGATGTTGCGTGTTGATGGCGAGCATGATGATGATGGCTGACGACACTCTCCCTCGACATTTATCATTTAGTTTATGTTTTGGATAGTTATTGTAATCAAAATATTATGAACTTCTTTAGTGTGTCTCACATTTTTGTGAGACGGTTATTCATATGAGTTTGTAACAAACAGTTGTTCCACTTTTATGAATGATTTCTATTTGTGTTCATATCTTGTTTGATTATATGTGAATTATCCTTATTGTTTGAAACTAATTGATAATGCATGAACATTTGTAAAATATTGAAATGCCTTAAAATACCCAACTTAATGATATTTCATTAATGAATGAAAACCACTGTTTAAATTCAAAGTTATATTGATAATATGTGAAAGTCATTTGATTTCTTATCACATATAAATCATGCCTAAGTTTGGCAAAATAACTTGAACACCGTGTATTACTTGAATACAAAGTGTTTTAAATGAATTGTTAAAATTTAATACATATTCGATGTATTGTATTTTAACAAAATGGTAATTATCATTATATGATTGTTTAAATGTGTAAAGAAGTTTACCAAAGGAAACATGAATATGAAACTATTTGATTTGATCAAAGTGTTTCATCAACAAAGGGTATAAAGATAAAAGAGAATCTAATTACTATGATTTGATCAATAGTAATGAAATTTGACTTTATAAAGATTGGCATATAAGAAATTATGAAATGCAAAGCGTTTTGAAATGTCAAAATGCAAATAAATGTAGTGTAGATGTCAAAATGGGTAAATAGATGGCACCAAATAAATCATTGTAGTGTAGATGTAGAGACCATTAGTTAGAAATAGTTAGCACTCAATTAGAATATATAGTGAACCATTTGAATTCGTGAAAGCGGATCCATATCTAGTATGGATTGTCGTAAAAGTTTTGGGGTTATTCGATATAACCAAAACAATAGCGAATAAGTCCTTGTAGAGTATTCATTGGAAACTTTGAATACGAAATCCATAACTAAAACCAAAAGAGAAGCAAAACTAGTATTGCTTGGATTTTGGTACATTCTTGAGAAAGCTCACCTCTAGTGATATTTCTCGATTATGGATCAAATGGAAGATAGTGAAAAACACGATGAGTATTCAAAACCCTGCATCAGAGTGTTGAGAAGCGCGACGGACAATGTTCCTGAACAACTCTCTTCACAAAAGGAAAGAATCAATGATAATGATCATTGTGTTTTCCCCACTAGTGTTTTCACTACATGAAATAGGATTCAAAATGTAACCCATATCTTGTATGGAGACATTTATGAATCATTTATCATGATTCTTGGAATATGACATACCTACGAACTACTAAGGAAATAATGGTAAACTAAAATTATGAGAAATCCTAGAAGCAAAATTCTCTTGAGATTAGAAAGCAACTTGTTGAATCTCACAAGTAAAAGGGGTTACTTGGAATTTTCCCAAATGACTGCAAAGCCATAGTGGAAAAGGGGGTGAATGGAAAAGCACAATTTGCCAAGTATTGGATGAATTCAAATGAATTTGATTCATGTGTGCTGAATGTCTAGTGGATTTAAAACTAGTAAAAGTACTAGTGTCTCATAGTAAATCTCCAAGTTTGATATTTGATCAAACGATTTTGAAGTTATTCAAAATAGTGAGTGGATATGCAATTTGCATGAAATTGAGTGGGAGCTATGAAAGTCTTCCTAAAACAATATGTGAATGACATATTTTTTACTGGGAGCTTATACAATGATTCTTAAAGTGTGTTAAGAATAAAAGCGCAAATACTTATAAATAATGATTTATAAGGTGTAGGAGTTGATAATAAGTGTATTATGATATTATGTAGTATTCCTTAAGGGATTCTGAAAAGGGTTTCAGAATAGAAGTTAATTAAGGAACTAGTCCTTAATAACTCAAGTTAGGAATAGCATTAAGTTTAACATCAATGTTTGAAAGAAATAAAAGGATGATCATCATCCACTATATTGAGACATAGGTTCTATCTCAGAAAACCATGATGATAACTTAACATAATATGTGATCCAATAAGTAATGTTTAAAAGTGATTAAGTTCAAATCACAGAACGTTGAGCTAAGTTTGTCCGTAGTGTCTAGTAGAGAACTGCAGACATATTTTCAAAATCCATAAAGGATGACATATCTTAAAACATAAAGAGTTATGTTACAAGGGAATATGTTGGAAACTCCCGTTAATACCGATTGAAGTCAAGTAGGAAGCAAGGTGAACAAAAACATCGAAAGTTTCATAGAGTGCACTAGTGTTTCGATGGTTACATTTATAATAATAGATAAGGGTACCATCTAAAGTGTTGTATAATGTTATGGCGGGGCTAGTTCGCTTTTAACGTAGAATGATGTGTCCCAGGGCACAGTGCCCATGAGAAAGCCCTCGAGGTTGATCTAAATTCACTGTAGGCTCCTAGAATCAGGCCTCATTCTGCTGCCATAGCGACGATGCATACACACAGATGTTATCATGAGATGATAAAGTATTAATGTCAATCAAGGTGAAATTAGTAAGTTGCAAAGCATTTGGGACTGTAAAGTACAGACCCAAGACTCAACCTCTTCCATGAGCGAGCATGTTTAGGGTACCGGATATATGGTGCCAATGATTAAAGAACAAATGCAGCTAGTGTATTTGTACTCTAGTGCAAGTGGGAGACTGTTGGAAATATGCCCTAGAGACAAATAGTAGTAAGGACTATTATCATATTTCATATAGTTTATGATTATGTTTTATATCATGCTATAACTGTATTGAGTGGAAACATCAATACACGTGTGATATATAAACAACCAGGGGTTCCCAGTGAAACTCTAGTCACTGGTTCATTGGTCAACAGATGATCAAGTTTCCTGATCATGTGGCATTTATGCCAGTTGGAAATGGAGTCAACTCATTCTGAGAATGAGATGATGAACCAATACCCAACCTAAATATCGTGACCCGATCATGTCACGAAGTTCAAGTTATGATGATTAGAAATGGATTCTCATAGACTATTCCTTAGACCGTGAGGCTATATCAATCACTGTCTCCCGAGAGTGCTTTGATAGCATCAAGCGCCACTTGGTAAAACAGTGGTTATAAAGGTGTGTTCAGGTACTCGGAGGAAACCGTTGAGGCAATATATGTCAAGAGAGGGATTTATCCATCCATGTGACGGGAAGATACTCAAAGGGCCCACTCAGAGAGGTTATATCCAATAGCTGCACAGCGTGTGATTTGATCACAGGGATATCACTTGTCGGAACGAGTCAAGTAGCATTGTTCAGTAACGAGATTGAACATGACATGGTGATGTCATTGATCAGATATCGGTCAATGCAAGTATCGAGAGACAAAGGGAATAAGACATGACTGTCCCGGTTCAAACGACAAAAGATCTTCGTGGAACGCAGAGGGGTCACATGGCCATCCAGGTCCCTCTGTCGATCATTGCTGCGGGAGTGTCCCGACCATGTCTGGAGTGTTCCCGAACCGTGGGGTATCACTCTTAAGGGCTTGATGATGCTTAGAGAGTGTTTATAGGATCGGAAGAATCACCGAAGGATTGTAGGGAGAAAACCGGAAGAGTTTTGGTAAGTCCAAAGGATGTGTTTAGTGGAGGTGGAAGTGTTCCATAGCAACAAAGGTTGAATAATATGTGAATGAATGTTAAATATTGATTTAATCATTTATTCATAATTATTTAATAAAGAGAAAAATCAATTTAAATGGTCAAAGGCTTAATGGGCCAATTCCCGGAGGGGAGAGGGCCCATTAGGGAAAGGAGAGTGGGAGAAGGGGCCAAGGGGGCGGCCGGCGCCCTAGTGGGCCAGCCCCCCCGTGCAGGGCCCATGGGGGTGGCCGACGGTGTCACCCCTCCCCCCTCCTCTCCTTTAGTCCCACCCCGGGACTTTGAGGGAGGTAGTACCTCCCCTCCCCCTATATATAGTGGGGGTATTTGGCCAAATAAATACACCCAATAATCAATAAAGGTCTTCTCACTTTTTGGAGGACCTCTAATTGATATTTTCTGTCTCTCCCTCTCTCTCTCGTGACCGTGGTCCCAAGTCTAGACTGCACGAACGAGAGACATCTTCACCGCGGAGCGCCGTCGCACTGCGGGATTCGGATCCAGGAGCTCTACTTCCACAACTGCTTCTGGATCAGGGAAGCGGGAGTCATCATTAGGCACCGGACGTGTGTAACTCCCCGCGAGGTGTCACACTTGAGGCACTCAAGTCGTTGGAGCCAAGGGAGCGCAAGGACTTCATCACGACCTTGAGGTCGGCTTTGGCTCGTCTACATCAACCATGCTCTCCTGAGCGTTGACAATGCTTTTCGGTCTTCAAGGGTAAGTTCGCGAAAAGCCCCTCCCGCTACTGTATTGCTAATAGATAGGTCCTGGAAGCTTCAGGGGTTCAGGGGCGTAGGGTAAAATTTATTGTTTTCATGCGCGGAACCCCTACAATTTGTTCTTCCTTTCTTCGTAATATGAACCATTGATTTGTGTTTCTCGTAAGGTAGATCTGACAGCGGTTTGTGGATAACCATTTGTCGATGATTACACTGGACAAACGCACTTTCAAGACGAGGTAATCGAACCAAGATGTGTGTTCAATGTTTTGTGCATTCGACCAGGTTCACTTACCCCATCTCTGAAGCTGGTGTTCGTCCATTGCCGCATGTAGTAATTCTGAAAACTATAAACCAGGTGCTATATGAGGCAAAGTTTTCGCCTATACAAACTTGTAGTATACACATTTGTCGATGATTAGACTGACCAAGTGCACTTTCGGGATAGAGTTATTGAACCAAGTGGCGTTTCATTGCTTGAGCATTCGACTAGGTTTGCTAACTCCATCTCTGAAAATGTAGTAAGTCAAGTGCCACATGTGGTAAGAATCGGAAACTTCAAAAAGACGCTATATAAGGCAATGTTTCCACCTTTACAAACTGCCAATGATCAGGAGAGTTCCATATGCATCAACTTTCTATAGATGGGATTTAGTACCTAGTATTTTTGCCCAAAGAGGAAATTTGTGCAGGATCCTTGGTACTAAGGGATCATCTATGGAGATTTGTTTGATTCTTCTGCTCTTATGTCCCTAATATAAGGCACTGTGATCTGCGTGTTGCTACTTTGCATTTCTTTGATCGTTTGTTTGCTACGCCGATGATTACAAATGTCACACAATGTAACTTTAGGTAAGGGTGATAGAACCTTGTTGTGTGTATAAACCATGTATTTCTACATCTGATTTGGTTCGCTCAAACCATCTCTAAAAGGTGGTATACATTGCCACATTATGTGAGTGCAACATTGGCAAATATGAGGCAACATAAGTACTCTTTTCGAACTCTTTGTGTGTTCCACAACTGATGGCCTTGTGTAACGTGTTCGTGTTCATTGCTTTGCTTTCTGAGAGTACTAATATATTTCATTGCAGGCTATGAAGATTGGTGTCCGGGGAAAAGAGCCTAACAATGGCTCGAACAAGAGGGCCTATAACTCTGGAATGCCTCCCAATGTTGGCAACTAGGATGAGCTAGTGACCCTGACCTAGTTTTTCAAGGTGATGATAGCACCTGCCCTGGGATTGCTTCCTATCCCAGAGGCATTCATGCCATATTTGGACACCGTCCCGGACACGGTCACTCTGAAGCTGACTACTGGCTGCCAATGGGACATCACGATCATAAATGTCAATGGTAAAGCTTGCTTCGATCAAGGTTGGGCACTTTTTGCAGTAGCTCATGACCTGAAGATTGGTTACTTGCTGACCTTCAAGAATATATTGCCAAAGATTTACAAGGTCGTCATCTACGACTACAGTCAAGCCGATGTTGTCCAGAGGTGCCCTCAGCACCCTGAAGCATTCAGGAGGATCATGGAGCAGTAGTGAGTTCTGTCTAGATGCTAGTAGTCAATGAAGTTTTATGTTATTTGTATGTGTTGTTCGTGAACTCTAGTACTTTTTCGTTATCGTGGTTTGATGGCCCACAAGTATAGGGGGTGTATCGCAATATTTTCGAGGGAAGTGGAACCCAATTTATTGATTCAACACAAGGGGAGCCAAAGAATATTTATAAGCCTTAAAAACTGAGTTGTCAATTCAGCTGCACCTGGAAACAATCTTGCTCACAGCAGTTTATCAGTAGCAACAGTATAGTAACAACAGTAGTAAAAGTAAAGACAGTAATAACAATTGAAGTAAACAGTAGGATTAGAGCGTGGTAGGCATATGGATGGATGTACGGGCGTTGCATGGACAAGACAATTCACATGGCAATCAGAACATAGGGCATTTGCAGATAAATAAGATAAAGCATCCAAGTACTAAATAATCATAGGCATGTGTTCCATATATAGTCATACGTGCTTGCAATGAGAGCTTGCACAACATCTTTTGTCCTGCCAGCCTGTTTGCAGCGGGGCCTCAAGGGAACTACTGGCAATTAAGGTGCTCCTTTTAATAGAGAACCGTAGCAAAGCATTAACACTCCATGAACACATGTGATCCTCACATCAAAGCCATTCCCTCCGGTTATCCCGATTTCTGTCACTTCGGGGCCTTTGGTTCCGGACAACAACATGTGTATACAACTTGCAGGTAAGACCATAAACGATACTATCATAATGAATCAATAACATGTTCAGATCTGAAATCATGGCAAGTTGCAACAAAATCAAAAAGGACTAATAGTAGATACTAGGTACCATGCCTTAACAATCCGATGCCATTACATGAACGATCTCATCGAATCCCTACCATCCCCATAGCCTACAACGGGGGATTTACTCACTCATAGATGGGGGAAACATGGATGGTCTATGAAGAAGCGATGGTGATGATGATGGCGATGATCTCCTCCAATTCCCTGTCCTGACAGGGTGCCAGAACAGAGTTTCTGGTTCCGAATCGTGGAATCTGGTGGTGGCGGTGGAGAGGAACTCTTTCTAGAAAAACGTCGAACTCCCTGAGTTTTTAGGTCAGAAGGCAACTTATAGGCAAAGAGGGAGACCGAGGGGGCAGCCGAGGCAGCCACACCACCCCCAGGCGCGGCCTGGCCTGGCCTGGCCCGTGCGGCCAGGCAGTGTGGGCCCCTCGTGGCCCTACTTCGTGTCATCTTCTGGCTCCGTGATTCTTCTGGTGAAATAGGATTTTTGGCATATTTTTCGGTATTTTTCCTAATAGTTGATTTTCTGCACAAAAACTAGACACCAAGGTAATTCTGCTAAAAACAGCGTCAGTCCGTGTTAGTTGTATCCAAATCACACAAATTTAGAGGAAAAACAATAGCAAAAGTGTTTGGGAAAGTAGATACGTTTTGGACGTATCAACTCCCCCAAGCTTAGCTTATTGCTTATCCTCAAGCAATTCAGTTGAAAACTGAGTGCGATAAAAGAAACTTTCATGAACACATTTGTTTCATATGATGTATATATTCTCAGCAGATGATCAACTACTCAGGCAATTCATAATAAAGAGTATGCAACTAAGTTTACTTAATAGGCATTGCAAGCTATGAGGAGATTCCAACTTAAAAATAATAAGTAGCATGAAACATAAACATAAGCAACATTACAATGCTCATAACAAGGTATGATAGAGTGGTATCTCACTTGCCTTTGATTGTGAATGCCAAGGCACCTCTGAAGTTCAGGTGAAGACTAGAAGTAAATATATCAAAGATACAAGCATCAAAGTCATAACACAATTAATCTAGTATTAAGACAAGCACATTATACTAAGAATGACAACTATGCTCTCAAGAAAGTGCTCATAGAATGTGTGAAGACTCAACAAGGAAATGAAAAGGTTTTGAAAAGTTTGAAAGGCTTCCAAATGCTGAAAGTATGGTACTCATTAGCTTTGAGCTCTCATTGCCCCTATCATAAGCATCTTTAAATGGTTAAGGTGAAAGTGAGGTCAAATATGAGTTATATGCTTGACAGACTATAAACTGGAAATCTCATGTCCCTTGAATATGAGGGTCGCTCCTCATGCTACTCAACTTTAGTTATTGGTAAGTTCTTGTCATAGTAAGTATGTGCGTATCATAGAGAACCGCCAACGGGGTACCCCTTGCCCGATGATATGGAAGAATCCCCATATTATAATGACAAGGGAAGCAGACAATGATTATCTCAGCAATCTTCTTATTTACCATGTGAAAATGGTGGTTTTTTCTCTCTTTCCTCTTTTCTCATATCTCTTTTTTCTTTTCTCAATAGCTATCTCTTTTTTATAATAAGAATGCTTAATAGATACTCATTATGGTTACGCTGCAGGTTTCTGAAGGGAATATGCCCGAGAGGCAATAATAAAGTGGTTATTATCTTATTCCATGTTTATGATAAATGTTTATTTTACATGCTAGAATTGTATTGATCGGAAACATCAATACATGTGTGTTTAATAAACAAAAAGGGTTCCTAGTTATGCCTCTCTTATAGACTAGCTTGTTGATTAACAAGATGATCAAGGTTTCCTGATCATGGACATTGGATGTTGTTAATAACAAGGTCACACCATTGGTGGAATGATGTGATGAACATTCATCCGAAGTATAGCATTACGATCAAAGTCATTATGTTTATATTGCTATAACATCATACGAAGTAATCTTTATCCTTAGACCATGAGATCATGTTAATTGCTAACACCGGAAGAGTATCTTGATAACATCAAACGTCACACCATAACAGGGTGACTATAAAGGTGGGTTCAGTGCTACGAAGGTGTTATGTTGAGGCTCATGGATGGGATTTGTCCATCCCGATGACGGATAGATATACTCTGGGCCCTCTCGGTGATATCACATTGAAATAGCTTGCAAGCAAATGATGTGATCACTAGAATGTTATATCACGGGAACAAGAAAAGAGTGCATGTCGGTAACGAGATCAAACTAGGTATGGAGATACCGATGATCGAATCTCGGACATGTAATATATCGTGGGACAAAGGGATTTAGTTACTAGCATTAAAGGTTCTCACGATCACAGAAGTCATCGTTGAATGTGTAGGAGTCAGTATGGATCTCTAGGTCCCGCTGCTGATTATTGATCGGAGAGGGGTCTCGATCATGTCTGCATTATTCGCGAACCGTAGGGTGACACACTTAAGGGATACCGACACCATTTGGAGCAAATATGTTTCAGATAAAGATTTAATAAAGCGCTGGAATTATTTCAATAGACACCGAAACTGTTTCGGGTGAAAATGCTGAAATTGGTTCTGCATGTAATATTGAAATGTTGCAGGGGGTTTTATGTGAATGTTTGTTAATTAAAGTAATTAACAAAATTCTGAATAAAAATAATAAAAGAGTTTTATTAAATGAGAGAGCATTAAATTTGGAGAAATTTAATGCATTTAAAGTGGAGACTTTAAAAGAGAATGTGAAGGGGCATTTTAATGTGGAGGGGTTACCACCACATGAATGGAGGAGGTGAAGGGTCACCCCCTCCATGCGCCGGCCATGAAGGAGGGGCACCCCCTCCTCCTATAAAAGGCCACCCCCTCCTCACTTCTCACTCACACCTCCTTGTGAAGGATCTCTCTCCCCCTCTAGTATTATTCCCCCATGGTCTCGGATTAGCGAGATACATGTTCCCGGTGGCTTTATCTGGAAAGGAGTTGCTGCTTCCGCTGCTTTTCTGGAGCGAGGGACGGAGGTTGTCGGGGTACCGGACGTGTGTGCGATCACGGATGCACCGCTGCTTTGCGGTGCTGGACTTGGTGGTGCTGGAGCCGGACCTGCTGGACTTCATCACGATCTTGAGATCGGCAAGTGTACGACTACATCAACCACGAGTTCCTACTCGTTAACAAAGCTCGTTGTCTACGAGGGTAAGTTCTCGTTGGATGTATGTCCACCAGATAGATCTTGGCGTGTAGTTCACACTGTAGGAATTTTTTTGTTTTCTATGCTGCGGACCCAACAGTGGTATCAGAGCCTGATCTATGCGTAGGTGCTTAGCACGAGTAGTACACATATGTTGATATGTGGGCGATGATGATCATGTTATTGCATCTTCTATGTATTTTGGATATTGGTGGCATAGTGGGATGAAGCGGCCCGGACCAACCTTACATGTCATCGTACATGAGACCGGTTCCACGACTGACATGCAACTTGTTTTGCATAAGTGGCTGGCGGGTGTCTGTCTCTCCTATTATAGTCAATATCTGATTTACAACGAGTTGCTAATAACTTAGTTATCCTCGTTGTGGTTCATGTTCGTAGGTAAGAACGGTTCTATCTCCGAAAGCCCTAAGCCACGTAAAACTTGCAATTGATAAATTAGAGGCGTCTAGTTTAGATCGTTGCTAGGCTAGTGCATTGATATGGGATTGTTGTAAGTAGATGTATGATAGATACTCTTACAACACACTCAACGTGTAAGTTCCATAGACCTTGGCCTTACACACAAAGGAATGATAGAGATCATACCACGATGCAAGTGATAGAGATAAAATGCATGGACCATATCATCTCACTTTACACATTAGATGTTAGCATCTTATACTGCTAGTTTGGCGCTTTTTGTAGCATTGTAAGATGATCCCTCTTTTAGATATCAAGATAAAAATGTGTTCTTCCTTAAGTATGCACCATTTTGTGGATCGTATTTCGAGACATCACGTGATGATCGGGTGTACTCGACTCTACGCTTTCATACAAACGGGTGTAAGACAGTTTTACACATGCGAGTACTAAGGTTCTTACTTGGCGAGCCTAGCATGTACAGACATGGCCTCGGAACATGGATCGAAAGGTTAAGCATGAGTCATATAGTTGATATGATGCCCATATAGATGCTCGCCTTTGAAGCTACATCAACTCACGTGATGATCAGACTTGGTGTAGTGGTTTTGGTTCATGTAATCACCAAAAAGGCACGAGGGATGTCGTTTTTTAGTGGGAGTTCATTTCTAATTTGGATTAGTCGAACCAAATTTGTCATAAATTAAATCAAAGTGAATTTGCATAGTTTGTTGTAGTCATTGGCATTCGTTTTCTACCTTATGCTTAGTTTTTATTTGAGATAATAGAACTATAGAATTCTGGATATTTACTTTACGAACTAGTATCGTATTGTTTCGAATGTCAATTTAAAGTTTATAAGTCCTATTGCAAACTTTTAGCAAACTCTATTTACTCCATGAAGTTTAATAAGTAGTATTAAATCAAGAGTAAGAATTCCAATGTTAGTATCTAAAGTATCATGTTTGCCTCCATGATTATTGATATTCAAAAAGTTGTTTTAATATCAAGATTATATTGGAGCTGAAAATTGTTTCAGAAACCATCACGTGTGAAAGATATTGTGATATCTGAAACAATGTTTTTGGTTGCATTATGATTGAGTATAATTTAGCAAAATACATGTTCTCATATTGTATGAGAATTTGTGAAGGATGGAGATGCTAGGCATCCGAATCTACCAAAAAGGTTTTGGGAACTGATATTATACTCGCGATTCTTCCTTATAGGCTATAGTAGCTTGATCATGAAAGTTGTCATGATAAGGATGAATAGAAGATGTAAGTAAAATGTTTACTACACTAATAGATTACTAAAGAAAGGATTTTTGAAAGAATGCCAAACATTTGATGATGGTGATCCACTTCAAAGTGCAAGTCCAAAGGTATTAGTATTTGACTATATACAAGCTTTGTACCATGTGTCATGTTGATGACACCACTATTGATGTTGATAGATTCTTTTAAAAGAAAAGGAATTGCTGAAAGAGAATCTATAAAATATTTGGCAGAAAATAAAAGGTTGGAGATGTCCAACTTAGGTATATAGAAGATATACATGTTATGCCTATATTCCTTGCTTGATAAACAATGTGGTTCTCAGGTATTGGATACCGGTATTGGATACCGAATTGGTTGGTATGAAGTGTCATACAGGACAACGCAATTCATGAACTACAATGGCCTAAGTAACCAGCAAGAGAATGAGTGATGATGTTCATCGAAAACAAATAAAGTGTTATTGTGTTTTTCGTTGTCATCAAACCAAGCCTTAAAGATTTGTTTAAATAATTGTTATTTTGTTCCGGTATCATGAGAACAATGGCTGTTCAAATAATTACCGTATTCCATAAAGGATGGATGAACTTTTACAAGTCTAGTTGGAGAAATCACATCCGTAAACACTATTGCTAAAATGTCGCAAGACAAATGATTGAAAGATCACTTATGAAGTGACATCGCTGTTTAAATTATATTTGAAAGAAAACATGAAGAAACTCCATGTTGATGGATTTTTGGAGTCTTTGATTTTGATCAATTGATGCATGTGAGACTTTCCTTGAGATAATTGAAACTCCGTCCATAGGCCAGAGAGGAACGAATGACTAGCTTATTGGAAATTGTGCATGCTGATGTGCATAGTCCATTTTGCGTAGCCATATGCGATGGATCTTTTTGCTTCATATGCTTTCTCCGAAAATTTGAGTGAATATATCTGTATATTTACTTAATAAGGAAGAAGTATGAAACATTTGAAAATTGTTCAAAGACTTTCAAGATGAAGTGGAAAATCATTGTAACAAGAAAATAAAGAGTTTATGATTCGATTATAAAGGAAGATATTTGAGTTACATGTTTAGCAAAAACACCTAAGACTTGAGGAATTGTTCCATGATTTGTGTTTCCCGATAAACCATAGGAGTATGGCATATTCGAGAGATAAAATCAAACCATGTTTGACATGGTAAGATCAAGGGTGTCATTTATAAAACTGCCATTATGTTTTAAGGATTGAAGCTTTAGAGACTACCGCTTTTACACTGAAAAGAGCACCATCGTGATCCATGGAAATGACATCATATGAGTTATGGTTTGGGATAAAACCCGAATTGTCTTTTCTTAAATTTTGGTATGCTATGCATAAGTAAAATGTTTACAACCAAAGTCGGATAAGCACGTCTTTGTAGGTTATCCCAAAGAATTTGTTGGGAATTTCTCCATAACACCGAGGACAAAAGAGTTTGTTACTTGGAACGTCAAGTTTCTTGAGAAGGAATTTTTCGTGAAAAGTTAAGTCGGAGGACAATAGAACTTTGATAAGGTTGTTGAACCTTAGCTATATGTGCTAAGTAGCGCAGCACCGGAAAGTTTCCCGGTGGCGGCCACAATGCTCATGGCTCTCGTGATTACAAAAGGTGTGATCTCGGAGATTAGAGTTCCTATAGAACCGTGTGGGTCGCTAAGAATCAAATAGTAAGATTTGATAAGCAAGTCGTTATTGTTTTGACAATGATGAACCGACTACATGCAAAGAAGCGATGATGGGCCCTGACTCCATAAAATTACTAGAAGTCATAGAATCCGTGATAGTATCCATACACGAGAAATCAAGTTTCTAAACTTGGAAGACCCTCCGGAAAGGCGTGAAGCCTATCGGTCGTGTTTGGATCTATAAAGAAATAAGACATGGATGTTTAACATCTATGAAATAGTCGACATGTCGGAAAGAAGTTTACGACAATGTTCAAGGAGTTGACTATGACAAGATTTGATCTTTCATAGCGATATATAGTCTTGACAGATTAATGTAGCAACCACTACATATAATTTGGTATATGGTAGTTGAATAAACAAAACAAGGTTCTTCTAATAGAACGGTAACCTAGGACATGTACATGACATGGTCCGAAGGGTTTTGTTAATTCAAAGGGTGCTAAAAGGGCATGTAAACTTCAATAGTTGAAGTAAGCATAGCGGAGTTGGAATCTTCACCATGATGAAACTATTAAAAGAGTTTAAATTCATTGGAGATGATGAAGATGCTTGCATTTGCAAGAAATTAAGTGGGAGCGCCGAGACATATTTCTAATACATTATGTATAGGACATATTGTTGATTGGAAATGATGTATCTTGTATTGCCACAAGTTAAGAATTTCATTAAAATAAGATTTCGATGAAAGACTTGGGCAAACCAGGAATATTTGGCATCAATATCTATATGGATAGATTAAGGTGCAAATATGGTTGTGCCAGACATACATATATGAGATATTGAAAGAGTTCAATATGGAAACAACAAGAAAGGTTCTTGCTGCATGGAAAGAATTGTATCAAGATTCAAGTGTTTTGACACTTGGTGAGTAAAATCACATGAAGATTTTGATCGATTATACCATGATATGTATATATCCAGAATGTCCTATGCTCTAAATGTTATGAGCATATACCAGAATGATTCATAAGATGATCATTGGACAATAGTAAAGATATTCTTATGAGCTTTGGAAGAACTAAGAATATATCATGTATAAGTGACAAATAGTTAAAGGTAGTTCATTGTAAAGTGTTACATTGATACTAGTTTTGTCACAAGATACAAATTAAATTTATCTCAATTTAGACTATGGGTGGCACAATATAATGGAAAGGATGTTCCATGATGGATTTGGATGAGTTCTAAAGTTGAGATATTGTGACGGATACTACAACAAAAGGCTAAGTATATAACTACTATAGTAGCAGCAAAGGAGGGCATTTGTGTTAAGTAGTTTGTTATCAAACTAGGTGTGGTTCAAAGTGGGATAATACTATGAATATATATTGTGTGACAATAATATCAACATATTTTGAGCCGAACGAACTAAAGGTCTCACCAAAGGACCAAATTTATACAATGCCATCTCATTTGAGAATGAGTTATGCGTAGAGACGCAGAGACATGCAAATACACACGGACCTGAAACTGTCAGATCCAGAGATTATGTTAACCACTAGCAATAAGCGTATATGCAACACCAGAAAGCCATAGGTGTTCAATACGCAAAGTTTTTCAAACTAGATTATTGACTCTAGTGCAAGTGGGAGACTGAAAGGAATATGCCCGAGAGGCAATAATAAAGTGGTTATTATCTTATTCCATGTTTATGATAAATGTTTATTTTACATGCTAGAATTGTATTGATCGGAAACATCAATACATGTGTGTTTAATAAACAAAAAGGGTTCCTAGTTATGCCTCTCTTATAGACTAGCTTGTTGATTAACAAGATGATCAAGGTTTCCTGATCATGGACATTGGATGTTGTTAATAACAAGGTCACACCATTGGTGGAATGATGTGATGAACATTCATCCGAAGTATAGCATTATGATCAAAGTCATTATGTTTATATTGCTATAACATCATACGAAGTAATCTTTATCCTTAGACCATGAGATCATGTTAATTGCTAACACCGGAAGAGTATCTTGATAACATCAAACGTCACACCGTAACAGGGTGACTATAAAGGTGGGTTCAGTGCTACGAAGGTGTTATGTTGAGGCTCATGGATCAAGAGTGGGATTTGTCCATCCCGATGACGGATAGATATACTCTAGGCCCTCTCGGTGATATCACATTGAAATAGCTTGCAAGCAAGTGATGTGATCACTAGAATGTTATATCATGGGAACGAGAAAAGAGTGCATGTCGGTAACAAGATCAAACTAGGTATGGAGATACCGATGATCGAATCTCGGACATGTAATATATCGCGGGACAAAGGGATTTAGTTACTAGCATTAAAGGTTCTCACGATCACAGAAGTCATCGTTGAATGTGTAGGAGTCAGTATGGATCTCTAGGTCCCGCTGCTGATTATTGATCGGAGAGGGGTCTCGATCATGTCTGCATTATGCGCGAACCGTAGGGTGACACACTTAAGGGATACCGACACCATTTGGAGCAAATATGTTTTAGATAAAGATTTAAGAAAGCGCTGGAATTATTTCAATAGACACCGAAACTGTTTCAGGTGAAAATGCTGAAATTGGTTCTGCATGTAATATTGAAATGTTGCAGGGGGTTTTATGTGAATGTTTGTTAATTAAAGTAATTAACAAAATTCTGAATAAAAATAATAAAAGAGTTTTATTAAATGAGAGAGCATTAAATTTGGAGAAATTTAATGCATTTAAAGTGGAGACTTTAAAAGAGAATGTGAAGGGGCATTTTAATGTGGAGGGGTTACCACCACATGAATGGAGAAGGTGAAGGGTCACCCCCTCCATGCGCCGGCCATGAAGGAGGGGCACCCCCCTCCTCCTATAAAAGGCCACCCCCTCCTCACTTCTCACTCACACCTCCTTGTGAAGGATCTCTCTCCCCCTCTAGTATTATTCCCCCATGGTCTTGGATTAGCGAGATACATGTTCCCGGTGGCTTTATCTGGAAAGGAGTTGCTGCTTCCGCTGCTTTGCTGGAGCGAGGTACGGAGGTTGTCGGGGTACCGGACGTGTGTGCAATCACGGATGCACCGCTGCTTTGTGGTGCTGGAGCCGGACCTGCTGGACTTCATCACGATCTTGAGATCGGCAAGTGTACGACTACATCAACCACGAGTTCCTACTCGTTAACAAAGCTCGTTGTCTACGAGGGTAAGTTCTCGTTGGATGTATGTCCACCCGTTGCTTTGTACCTAGTAGATAGATCTTGGCGTGTAGTTCACACCGTAGGAATTTTTTTGTTTTCTATGCTGCGGACCCAACAGTTTCCACCATGATTAGGCATGGATTAGACCGGCAGCCTAGGCGTTTCTCTAACACACATACATAACTCCATGGATTTATAGGCTCCCCTTTTATTTCACACCGACGACATCTGCAAACAAAAGAGCATGATATCAACTGGGTATATATTTACAGGTGTTGAAAGCGTTTCCCGTGACAGCACGGTTCTGCTAATCCCCAGCCTATAATTTGCAAGCATATAACTTTCATGGACAGTCACAATGGTTCAGGTTTATTAAGTGCAAGAAATAAAGTGTGCCATCAAGTTTGTGAGTGCTTTACTAACTAACTTTCTCATAACAAGCAACACATTTTATTCGGAAGAAAACAAGGCACATTGAATATGCACGGAACAACAAATGACGCTAATTGGTAGGTATGGTGGACACTCTCGGCAATATTGGTTTTTGGGGGATTGGAAACACGGGTAGAGATCATACTCAGTGTAGGTGAAGGCTAGCAATAGCAAGGGAGCGACAAACAAGAGAGCAATAACTGTCATAATCATGCTTGCAACAAAACATGACTAATCATGGCATGAAAGTGATTCAAGACCCTCAAGGCAAAATAATTCATCGAGGCTTAACTGATTATTTCAGTCATATGCATGCGTGAGCATGTGCCAAGTCAATTCAAGTGAAACATTCAGAGGAGGATACAATAGTGTCATACCAAGTTATGAATAGAGTAATGCAAGCAAACATTCATATGACATGCTACAAACTATTAGCAAGCTGGAACTAATCATATGAAAGCAAGAACTACTAAGCATCCATAAATAACATACACCCTACATGAACAGACTAAGCATGCCCAAAATGATGAGTATATGTACAAAAATGAAAACAAATAGAGTTCCTTACCAGCCTCTTACCACACCTCAAGTTGTCATTAATCCTCATTATTTCCCTTCACTTGTGTGGCTTGAATAATAACATGAAACCAAATTCCACCGAGGACTGCTGAACCCTACAACAAACTCACAAAACCAAAGAAGAAGAACAAATATTTTTGGTGTTTTCGATTTTTTAAAGAAGAACCAAAAAGGAAGAACAAGCAAAGCAAAATCTTTTTGGGTTTTTCGAATAGTTCAAACAAAGCAAAAAGGGAAAGGCAAACCAAGGCAAAAATAAGAAGAAGCAAACAAAGAGAAACAACATAAATATTTTTGGTCTTTTTGTATTTTAGAAAGCAAAAACAAAGAAAGAGCGAAAACTAAAAAGAGAACGAAACATGAATATACAAAGTACCGAAAAAACATGATGTGGAGATGAGTGCGATGTCGGTGTACCTCCCCCCAAGCTTAGGCTTTTGGCCTAAGTGGGTGTCAATCCCAAGCTGGCCAAGATGGAGCACCTCCGTAGTACGGTGAGGAGGTACCCTCGTCCTGGTGCGAGCTCGAGGATGCCTCACCGTAGTGTGCAGAGTAATCGTAGGAGGGCACATCCTCCTGGTGCTGCCTGTGGAAACCCAGCAAGCGGAGCTGCTCGTCCACCTCCTCCTTGGAGCACGACCACGGCCTCCTGTGAACACTGAACAAAGTAGATTATGGCAAAGGAATCTCCCTTTCATCCCCATCAGTAAACAACATCCTATATACTAAACTGTCCATATCAGAGTTAGGAGCGACGAAGTGATGTGTTTTCATAGCAGCAAGGTCAAGCCTTTGTTTTGCCAATATAGTATCATTGGGATCCATCGAAAGCTCTAATGCACTGACCATACGTGAAGCGATGATGCCCCCATAAATAGGTCCCCTAGCAGCTAGGCGGCGAGCAATATGAGAGCCAAGATTGTACCGAGTATCATTGTTAAGCGCAGCAGTGAGGAAGGCTAAATGATAATTGGAGATATTACTCGTATTCTCCCTACCAAGAATGCTAGTAGCAAGATAATAGGCAAAGTATCTAAGAGCAGGGAGTTGGATGTTTCTTATCTTCCCGCACTGAGCTACGCGGTCATCGTCATTGGTCACACCTCGATAGAGCTCCAGCAAATCAGCGGGTCGCCCTTGAATCTTCTTCACGGTCCCTGTCGTGCCTACACCTATAATACTGCAAAATCTTTCCAATGGCATGGTAAAGGGCAGATTATAAATTCTGAAAGAAACAATTGACTGATAGGGGGTGTTAGTGAAAACAAAACTCTCAACAAAAGTTTTGGTGAGCATAGCATATTTCTCACTCTCATCTTGCATGTATGAGGTCAAACCAACCCTCTGAATCAGTAGCAAGAAATCATCAAGAATCCCTGTAGCTTGCAAGAAGGTATAACAAGGAAAAATAGATGGGTGAGCATCCCCATCATCTCCTTCTGACATGGGTATACCCTACATGTACTTGAGCTTGGTATATATGGCCTGAAAACAGCGGGAGCCCACGGTGTCGCCAAGGCCCAAACAGAGAACTCGAGTAACCTACGGACTCTCGATTGCTTGAAGAACAAGAAGGAGCTAAAGATAGAAAGTTTAAAGGGGAAAACCCTAACCTGTAATCGACTCGACCTGCTACCCGAGACCTAGCCTATCTATATAAAGGCTAGGAGGGGCGGCGAGGAGGACACACACAACCCTAGTTTCCACAACCCTCGCCAGATTGCATCTGCGCACCATTGTAATCCTTGATTCCTTTGATAATTCCACGAGAAGACAAGTAGGAGTAGGGACCTCTGCGGGGCCTGAACCTGGGTAAATCTTCGAGTCCTCTGTGTGCTTGTTTGCTAGCCGATAGATGTCTCCAACACTCCCTCCTTCTCCAAAACCCAAGTCCATAACAATGGGCATTGACGAGTTAAACCCTTGTCAATTGGCGCCGTCCGTGGGAATTGGGAGTGCTGTTGTTGCGGCTTCTTAGGCCCCATCAATTGCGATCTACAACTCCGCAACAACGGAGATTTGCCAGCTCTTCGGTGCGTTCGACTTCGTCGTCCACACGCCGGCCACTCACCCGGCCTTCGAGTCCGTGGGCGATGTAATCAGCCTGGTGATCGGGAGCTTCCGCTTCCAAGTTGGTCAGACGAGCATGCTTCGCATGCCTGACTAGCCGACGATACCATCGATTGCTCCAACATCATGGTTCCCTCCGCCGATCGGCACCCTCAGCAAGCTCAATACCTCGACAACAGTTGAGAATACGGTCAGCGACCACAGTCACGAATCTGATCTAGGCGATCTGACAACTGAAGATGGAGCCTATGGCTCCGGGTCTGAAAGTTGTGGGAGCAGCAGCTTCCCCAACCACTTCATGTGCACCGTTGTCAACACAGGCTAGTCCTCCGTCCATCGCGACAATGCAGGCAATGGTGGCCATGAAGCCAACCCGCCAAACGGCGGCATACCCAATGGCGGACCACCCAACGGTGGCCCTACCAACGGCGCCCCCGTCAACAACGGAGGAGTAGTCGAACCTCCCACCATGGTGAATGAGCACACCGGCGAGCGTGTCGTGATCAGGCTCAACGATCTCGAGTGGGCCCGTTGCCGAGAAGCTTTGCGGGGCAATCCCCTGCCTCCCGGCCCATCGCAAGAGATGCTAATGGGCTACCATTGGCTACTTAAGGAGGAATACAGATGCCAGCTGCAAACCATCGCGCAACTCGAAGCACGTAAAAAGGCGGTAGATGAGTCGAGCCTTCGACGGGCTGGACTCTCCTCCCACGAAGGATCCTCCTCCAAAGGCAACGAGTACGTGGCCAACAAGAGACGATATCGAATGGCCCACCTCACCGAGCAGGAGTGCATAGAAGCTGCAAAGGTCCTCAACTTCAGCTCTATGATAGTCGACACCCGGGGCAACGTGGTCCCAAAGACGCCGCAGGCGGCAGTAACAGCGGCCACCATGTACCTGCTCAACAATCAGCCGCCAGCTGGAGATCCCCGAGTTGCCATGCACTGATCTACAATCACAGGCTTGGGATTAGTCAAGGCTGCTCTCGACAAAGAACCAGCGCCAGAGCCGAAGAAAGGCAAGGCCCTGGCAAAACGCTACTCCTCACCCTCATCGAGCGACGACAGTCATGACCTGTCTCGACGCCGCCGCTCACGGTGACACGACCACGACTACGACGCGCGTGATGACATCACGCAGCGCAAAATCGATAAATCAAGGACGCGACACGCTCGGTCGACTGACTCAGAAGACGAAGATGTAGATCTTTGTGGCGCTAGATGCTTCAGTAGAGACATCAGACAAAAGCGAATGCCCAAGGGGTTTAAGCTCCCATCAGAGAACCCAAAGTTCGATGGTCTGCAAGACCCGAAAATATGGTTAGAGGACCACATCTCCTCCGTCAGGCTCCACGGTGGGAGTCGAAGCATGGCTATGCAATGCCTGCAGCTATAGCTGCAGGGCGCCGCCCGAGCATGGCTCAACAACCTCCCACGCGGATCCATTCGCAGTTGGGAAGAGCTGGTCTACAACTTTGTGCGCAACTTCAAGGGCACCTACACAAGGCCCACATCAATCGAAGAGCTGAGATGCTACCAGCAAAGATCAGGCGAGTCACTACGCTCATACATCTAGAGGTGGTCCATCATCAAGAACTCCGCAGAAAACATCTCAGAGGATCGCGCGATTGATGCATTCAACGGCGGTGTACGCCGCATAGATCTCAGGGAGGAGCTAGGCCGTTCGAAGCCCAAAACCATTGACCACCTGATGGAAATCGTGAATCGATGGGTAGATGGAGAGGATTCAGTAAAGAATCGCGTTCATTCCAACGATGAAGCAGAACTCAAACGCAGATGCGACCGCCGAAGCAAACGTCGTATGCACATCTACGATGACCGCGACGACGTCAACATGGTCGCACTCGGCTACGCCGATAGACGTGACGACAACCGCAACAGCAGCTACCAAAGTAGTGGATACCACGACTCCTGGAAAACCACGCAAGTATGGCAGCACCGCACTCGCGATGAGGCACCCGCAACATCCATCGAAGATAAGTTGTCCAGGCCGTGCACTTGATACGTCCAAAACGTATCTACTTTCCCGAACACTTTTGCTATTGTTTCTCCTCTAAACTTGTGTGGTTTGGATGCAACTAACACGGACTAACGCTGTTTTCAGCAGAATTGCCCTGGTGTCTACTTTTTGTGCAGAAAATCAACTATCAGGAAAAAATCCCGGAAAATATGCCGAAAATCCTATTTCACCAGAAGACTCCAGGAGCCAGAATACGAGACGGAGGGGGGCTAGGACCAGGCCACACCACCTGGCCATGCGGGCAAGCCCTGGCCGCGCCAGGGGGTGGTCTGGCCACCCTAGACCCCCCCTCGGTCTTCCTCTTCGCCTATAAGTTGCCTTCTGACGTAAAAACTCGGGGGGGGGGGGTCGACGTTCTTCCAGAAGGAGTTCCGCTCCGCCGCCACCACCAGATTCCACGAAACAGCACCAGAAACTCCGTTCTGGCACCTTGCCGGGATGGGGAATTGGAGGAGATCATCGCCACCATCATCACCATCGCTTCTCCATCGACCATCCATGTTTCCCCCATATATGAGTGAGTAATCCTCCGCTGTAGGCTATGGGGATGGTAGGGATTGGATGAGATCGTTCATGTAATGGCATCAGATTGTTAGGGCATGGTGCCTAGTATCTTCTATTAGTGCTTTATGACTTTGTTGCGACTTGTTATGCTTAATGCTTGTCACTAGGGCCCGAGTGCCATGATTTCAGATCTGAACATGTTATTGATTCATTATGATAGTATTGTTTATGGTCTTACCTGCAAGTTGTTTACACATGTTGTTGTCCGGAACCAATGGCCCCAAAGTGACAGAAATCGGGATAACCGGAGGGAATGGCTTTGATGTGAGGATCACATGTGTTCACAGAGTATTAATGCTTTGCTCTGGTGCTCTATTAACAGGAGCACCTTAATTGCCAGTAGTTCCCTTGAGGCCCCGCTGCAAACGGGCTGGCAGGACAAAAGATGTTGTGCAAGTTCTCATTGCGAGCAGGTATGACTATATATGGAACACATGCCTAGGATTATCTAGTACTTGGATGCTTTATCTTATTTATCTACAATTGCCCTATGTTCTGATTGCTATGTGAATTGTCTTGTCCATGCAAAGCCCGTCCATCCATCCCTATGCCTACCGCACTCGAATTCCACTGTTTACTGCTATTGTTACTATTGTCTTTACTTTACTACTGCTGTTACTTTACTATTCCTACTACAAAACTGTTGCTACTAATAAACTACTGTGAGCAAGATTGTTTCAAGGTGCACCTGAATTGACAACTCAGTTGTTAAGGCTTATAAATATTCTTTGGCTCCCCTTGTATCGAATCAATAAATTGGGTTTCACTTCCCCCAAAAATACTGCGATACACCCCCTATACTTGTGGGTCATCAAGACTATTTTCTGGCGCCGTTGCCGGGGAGGATAGCTTTATTTATCAAGTTCACTTGGATTCTCTATTGTTCGCTGCTATCCATCCATCATGGGTAAGTCTCGTGATGGCAAGGTTCCTATTTTATCATCCACTACAAGAAGAGGTATGGTTCTGAACACCTCTATTGCTCTTGATTCACCATCTGTTATGAGTAAGCTCGTTACACCACCACGTACACATGCTACACACACTGCTACTATTGCTGAATCTGAAACTTCTGATGCTTATGATGTTGCTTCTACTGTGCTTGATAAGAGTGGTTCATTAGGTCCTTTCCTAGACGCTACGATTGCTAGAACTATAGCTGGAAATACTAAAACTCCTAATGAAGACACTACTACTACACCTGTTAGTTCACCTGAGTCTAGTGAAAGTTATGATATTGAAGATGGTTATGTTGAGATGACTAATGAATTTATTAAAGAATGTAGAAACACCCATGATAGGAGCGCTGCTAAGAGTCTCCTTGAGAGGCGTACTATTAGACCCAAATTGTCTCCTATTGCTAAGTTTGCTGCTTCTCCCATAAACATTATAGATGAAGATTATGATTTCTCTCTCGATCTATCTTACATAGCTATTGTTGAGAAAGAACCTTTTTGTGGGACTAAGAATGAAAGTGCGGTAGCACATATGAATGAACTTTCTACCATGAGTGGCTTGTTTTCTGATGATATTAAGATGCGTACTTACTTTGTTGCTAAGATTTTCCCCTTTTCACTGAAAGGAGAAGCTAAACCTTGGTTTAGTAATTTACCTCCTGGATCTATTGATAGCCCATGATTGCTTGATTAGTAATTTACTGCAGAAATATTTTCCTCCTAGTGCTAGACATGATATTTTGCAGGAACTCTTTGATTTTAAACAGGGAGAAAAAGAGATATTGCCTGAACCTTGGGCAAGGTTTTGTGCTTTGATTCATGCATAGGCTGGAAGTCCATTACCTAAGAATGAGCTTCTTGATATATTTTATAATGGACTAACCGAGGAATCTAGGAAATACCTAGATAGTTGTGCTGATTGTGTTTTCAGGAATAGGAATCTACCACTATTCCTGTTGGTATATGTGAGGATGTACCTGTTCAAGTGGCTCATTATTGCTTGATATTAACTGATTTTGTTGTGCTTGAAATGCCTAAAGATGATAATATGCCTATTATTCTTGGGAGACCTTTTCTTAATACTGTAGGAGCTGTTATTAATTGTAATCAAGGAAAGGTGACTTTCAATGTTAATGACAAGGAACATACTATCTATTTTCCCAAGAAGATTGAAAGGACTTATGGTTTGAATTCAATTGAACATGTTGAGGGCATTCAAGTTGGAGAAATATATTGTCCCATACCAAGAGAAAATTTTGAAACTATTATGATTGGGACCATTGCTATCAAGGTTGAGGTAACATAATAATTAGTGGAATACAAAGTTTTGTCTCATATGGAATTGTTTTGGTAACAGGACCTGATCAACCTTGTTAACAAAAGGATTTCATTGAACAAAACAATGTTTTCACTATGATTATTTCCATTTACTTCTATTCTATCCCTTTTAGTTTTGCTTTCGTTTAGTTTTCTTTTTGTTGTTAGTTGCTTGCTTGTTAGAGTGTCTTAGAACTCCTGTAGTTCTAGCCTTGTTTTGTCATTGCATTATTTCCAAAAAAAATCTGTCTGTCAGAAAATCATTCTTTTATACCTGAAAAATGCCCAAAAATAAAGTGTCTCGAAAAATTCCAGAAAATTCATATTAAATTTTTACGTGAAAAAAGGGGCAGAGGAGTGCCTGGGAGGTACCAGGGGGACCCACCAGGCAGGCACACCACCTGGTGGTGTGGCCTGCTGATACATTGCAAATGTATCTATAATTTTGGATGTTCCATGCTTGGTTTTATCCACTTTCTTGTGTTTTGTTCCAACTTTGGAGTACTTTTCATATGATTTCTTGGACTAACCTATTAACAAGAGCCATAGTGCCAGCTGCCTGTTTTCTGCTGTTTTTGGTTCCAGGAAAGTCAGAAAATGAATATTCTCGGAATTAGACGGGACAAAAGCCAAAGTGCCTATTTTTCCGGATGTCATCAAGTGCCAGAATATGAGACGGAGAGGGGCCAGCGGCCACCACACCACCTGGCCACGCGGCCAGGCCTGACCAGTGCCAGGGGGTGGTGTGGCCGTTCTCGGCACCCCCTCAGTCTCCCCTTCCGCCTATAAGATGCCCTCGGGACGAAAACCCTAAGTGCCCGATCAAAAATCCACGAAAGAGTCTGTAGCCGCCATCATCTCCATCCCTAGATCGGGAGGGATCTGAAGCTCTTCCTGGCACCATGCCAGAGAGGGGAATTCACCCTGGAGGCCTTCTTCATCACCATGCAAGCCTCCGGTGTGATGCGTGAGTAGTTCATCCTTGGACTACGGATCCATGTAGTAGCTAGATGGCTGGTTCTCCTCCTTTGTGCTTTCATGTTTAGATCTTGTGAGCTCCGTTCATGATCAAGATCATCTATTTGTAATTCTGCATGTTGTGTTTGCGGGGATCCGATGGATAGTGAGATGCTATTTCAGATTGATTATTGCTTCTATCATGTCTTTGTTATTTGTGATCTTGCATGCTTTCCGTTGTTAGTAGCTATCTTGGCCAAGTAGATGCTAGCAACTCCAAGAGTTAGTATTTATGCTCGATAGTGGGTTCATGCCTCTGGTAATCTGGGGAAGTGACAGAAATCTCTAAGGTACTAGATGTGCTGTTGCTACTAGGGAGAAAACAACAATCCTTTGTTCATAGAACAATCGTATTGTTTACTTTACACGCAGTTCGTAAAGCAATAATCTGTTGCTTGCAACTTAATACTGGAGGGGGTTCAGATGATAACCTAAAGGTGGATTATTAGTTATAGATGCAGTTGGATGGCGGTCTATGTATAATGTTGTAATGCCCAATCAAGTCTCAAAGGAGTCAAGATGATTAGTATATGCATGTATTGCTTTCTCGGTGTTTGTCAATTGTCCCGCTGTAATTTGTTCACCCAGCATGTTATCTATCTAAGGAGAGCCACCTCTAGTGAACTATGGATCCCGGTCCTTTTCTTTACATACAATCTATAAATTGTTTTGTGCTTTGTGTTTACTTTCTGCAAACTTTTACTTCTTTCCATTCGATACGTTTAATCCTTTGTTTTCAGCAAAACATGGTGAGATTCACAACCTCATCGCAAGTTGGGGACAAAGTTCTGTGGTTGTGTTGTGCAGGTCTCCATGTTGCTACTAGCACCGGTAGTGCGCCCTACCAAAGCTTAGCTAGTAAGACCTTTGGGGTGTTTCCTTGCTCCTACTGGTTCAATTAAACATTGGTTTCATAACTGAGGGAAACTTGCTGCTGTGCTCATCATACCTTCCTCTTGGGGTTCCCAACGAGCTCTACATCAACACCGCACCAGCACTTTTCTGGGCGTTGTGCATTGAGCCATCACCTGCCCTGGCTGGCTCCATGCCATGGTGTGGGCCACCCTGGCCCTCCACTAACTCTCTCACCTGCCACTTTATTCTCTCTCTCGAGTAAGCTCCAGTTCATTGCTCAAAATCGCGTTCTTGCTGTGCTTGCTCTCGATTTTTTCGATCTCCTTGCTCAACCCATCTTTGTTGCTGAAATTTGGAGCACTTGTTCTCTGTTATGTGACCCCTCCCCTTGTCCAAGTAGATTTGTATTTAGTGGATTATATCTTGAGTATGTTGCTGCTGTACGTGACAGGTTATGAGAGCTTGTAAGCTTGTTTGATGCTTAGAGATATAGTTTTGATGCATGTTTAGGCCTCTTACAAGTCCCTATGAGTACTATCCTTCATTATATTCACTTTGCAATCACTTGTTTAATAGGTGTTTAAATTTCAGAATATCAAGCATGAACAACCATACCTTTGGAGACATATTTGAGAGGGATGCACCTAGGAGGTCGAGGCCCTCAAGATCAGACTCTCAGTTTAGGCCATCATACAACGAATATCTCATTGCAACTCGTATTGGTAATGAAAGGGATGATGGGGATGCTCACCCATCTACTTTTCCTTGTTTTACTTTCTTACAAGCTCCAGGGATTCTTGATGATTTCTTGCTACTGATTGAGAGGGTTGGTTTGACCTCATATATGCAAGATGAGAGTGAGCAATACGCTATTCTCACCAAAATCTTTGTTGAGAGCTTCATGTTTACTAACACGCCCTATCAGTCAACTGTCTCTTTCAAAATTTATAATCTTCCCTTTACCATGCCATTGGAAAGATTTTGCAGAATTGTAGGTGTAAGCATGACAGGAACCGTGAAGAAAATTCAAGGGCGACCCGCTGATTTGCTGGAGCTTTACAGAGGGGTGACCAATGATGATGACCACGTGGCGCAACGCGGAAAGATAAGAAACATCCAACTCCCTGCTCTTAGATACTTCGCATATTATCTTGCTACTAGCATACTTGGTAGGGAGAACACAAGTAATATCTCCAACTATCATTTAGCTTTCCTTGCTGCTGCGCTCAACAATGACACTCAGTATAATCTTGGCTCGCTTATTGCTCGCCGCCTAGCTGCTAGGCGGCTTATCTATGGGGGCATCATTGCCTCGCGTATGGTCAATGCATTAGGACTTTCAGTGGACCCCAATGATACTGTATTGGTGATACATTGCAAATGTATCTATACTTTTTGATGTTCCATGCTTGGTTTTATCTACTTTCTTATGTTTTGTCCACACTTTGGAGTACTTTTCATATGATTTCTTGGACTAACCTATTAACAAGAGCCATAGTGCCAGCTGCCTGTTTTTTGCTGTTTTTGGTTCCAGGAAAGTCAGAAAATGAATATTCTCGGAATTAGACGGGACAAAAGCCAAAGTGCCTATTTTTCCGGATGTCATCAAGTGCCAGAATACGAGACGGAGAGGGGCCAGCGGCCACCACACCACCTGGCCACGCGGCCAGGCCTGACCCATGCCAGCGGGTGGTGTGGCCGCTCCCGGCACCCCCTCAGTCTCCCCTTCCGCCTATAAGATGCCCTCGGGATGAAAACCCTAAGTGCCCGATCAAAAATCCACGAAAGAGTCTGTAGCCGCCATCATCTCCATCCCTAGATCGGGAGGGATCTGAAGCTCTTCCTGGCACCATGCCAGAGAGGGGAATTCACCCTGGAGGCCTTCTTCATCACCATGCAAGCCTCCGGTGTGATGCGTGAGTAGTTCATCCTTGGACTACGGATCCATGTAGTAGCTAGATGGCTGGTTCTCCTCCTTTGTGCTTTCATGTTTAGATCTTGTGAGCTCCGTTCATGATCAAGATCATCTATTTGTAATTCTGCATGTTGTGTTTGCGGGGATCTGATGGATAGTGAGATGCTATTTCAGATTGATTATTGATTCTATCATGTCTTTGTTATTTGTGATCTTGCATGCTTTCCGTTGTTAGTAGCTATCTTGGCCAAGTAGATGCTAGCAACTCCAAGAGTTAGTATGTATGCTCGATAGTGGGTTCATGCCTCTGGTAATCTGGGGAAGTGACAGAAATCTCTAAGGTACTAGATGTGCTGTTGCTACTAGGGAGAAAACAACAATCCTTTGTTCATAGAACAATCGTATTGTTTACTTTACACGCAGTTCGTAAAGCAATAATCTGTTGCTTGCAACTTAATACTGGAGGTGGTTCGGATGATAACCTGAAGGTGGATTATTAGTTATAGATGCAGTTGGATGACGGTCTATGTATAATGTTGTAATGCCCAATCAAGTCTCAAAGGAGTCAAGATGATTAGTATATGCATGTATTGCTTTCTCGGTGTTTGTCAATTGTCCCGCTGTAATTTGTTCACCCAGCATGTTATCTATCTAAGGAGAGCCACCTCTAGTGAACTATGGATCCCGGTCCTTTTCTTTACATACAATCTATAAATTGTTTTGTGCTTTGTGTTTACTTTCTGCAAACTTTTACTTCTTTCCATTCGATACGTTTAATCCTTTGTTTTCAGCAAAACATGGTGAGATTGACAACCTCATCGCAAGTTGGGGACAAAGTTCTGTGGTTGTGTTGTGCAGGTCTCCACGTTGCTACTAGCACCGGTAGTGCGCCCTACCAAAGCTTAGCTAGTAAGACCTTTGGGGTGTTTCCTTGCTCCTACTGGTTCAATTAAACATTGGTTTCATAACTGAGGGAAACTTGCTGCTGTGCTCATCATACCTTCCTCTTGGGGTTCCCAATGAGCTCTACATAAACACCGCACCAGCACTTTTCTGGGCGTTGTGCATTGAGCCATCACCTGCCCTGGTTGGCTCCATGCCATGGTGTGGGCCACCCTGGCCCTCCACTAACTCTCTCACCTGCCACTTTATTCTCTCTCTCGAGTAAGCTCCAGTTCATTGCTCAAAATCGCGTTCTTGCTGTGCTTGCTCTCGATTTTTTCGATCTCCTTGCTCAACCCATCTTTGTTGCTGAAATTTGGAGCACTTGTTCTCTGTTATGTGACCCCTCCCCTTGTCCAAGTAGATTTTTATTTAGTGGATTATATCTTGAGTATGTTGCTGCTGTACGTGACAGGTTATGAGAGCTTGTAAGCTTGTTTGATGCTTAGAGATATAGTTTTGATGCATGTTTAGGCCTCTTACAAGTCCCTATGAGTACTATCCTTCATTATATTCACTTTGCAATCACTTGTTTAATAGGTGTTTAAATTTCAGAATATCAAGCATGAACAACCATACCTTTGGAGAGATATTTGAGAGGGATGCACCTAGGAGGTCGAGGCCCTCAAGATCAGACTCTCAGTTTAGGCCATCATACAACGAAGATCTCATTGCAACTCGTATTGGTAATGAAAGGGATGATGGGGATGCTCACCCATCTACTTTTCCTTGTTTTACTTTCTTACAAGCTCCAGGGATTCTTGATGATTTCTTGCTACTGATTGAGAGGGTTGGTTTGACCTCATATATGCAAGATGAGAGTGAGCAATACGCTATTCTCACCAAAATCTTTGTTGAGAGCTTCATGTTTACTAACACGCCCTATCAGTCAACTGTCTCTTTAAAAATTTATAATCTTCCCTTTACCATGCCATTGGAAAGATTTTGCAGAATTGTAGGTGTAAGCATGACAGGAACCGTGAAGAAAATTCAAGGGCGACCCGCTGATTTGCTGGAGCTTTACAGAGGGGTGACCAATGATGATGACCGCGTGGCGCAACGCGGAAAGATAAGAAACATCCAACTCCCTGCTCTTAGATACTTTGCATATTATCTTGCTACTAGCATACTTGGTAGGGAGAACACAATTAATATCTCCAACTATCATTTAGCTTTCCTTGCTGCTGCGCTCAACAATGACACTCAGTATAATCTTGGCTCGCTTATTGCTCGCCGCCTAGCTGCTAGGCGGCTTATCTATGGGGGCATCATTGCCTCGCGTATGGTCAATGCATTAGGACTTTCAGTGGACCCCAATGATACTGTATTGGTGATACATTGCAAATGTATCTATAATTTTTGATGTTCCATGCTTGGTTTTATCTACTTTCTTATGTTTTGTCCACACTTTGGAGTACTTTTCATATGATTTCTTGGACTAACCTATTAACAAGATGCCACAATGCCAGTTGCCTGTTTTCTGCTGTTTTTGGTTTCAGGAAGTCAGAAAATGAATATTCTCGGAATTGGACGGGACAAAAGCCAAAGTTCCTATTTTACCAGAAGACTCACGGAGCCAGAATACGAGATGGAGGAGGGCCAGGGCCTGGCCACACCCCCAGGCGTGGGCCAGCCCTACCCATGCCACCAGGTGGTGTGGGCCCCCTGGCACTCCACCGACCTTGCCTCCTTCGCCTATAAGAGCCTCCCGATACCAAAACCCTAAATAGTCAATCAGAAATCCACGAAAAGTTCCGCTGCGCCGCCGCCACCGAAGGGGAGATTCAGGGGACAGAAAGTCTCTGTTCCGGCACCCTACCGGGACGGGGAAGTGCCCCCAGAGCCATCTCCATCGATCTCCACCACCATCTCCATCACCATTGCTGATTCCCATGATGAGGAGGGAGTAGTTCTCTCTCGAGGCTAAGGGTTCTACCGGTAGCTATGTGTTCATCTCTCTCTCTCTATGCATGATCTTATTGAGATCATGAGCTTGTAATCTATAGATCTACCTTGCTACTCAAGTGCTTTAATAGATCTCTGCTCTCCCCATGTGTGTGAAAGTGACAACGTGCTCACCATGGTGGCACTTAGGCTAGAGATTACAAATACTTGTTATGAGTTATATTTGGAGTTGGATGTCTTTATGGAATTGTGGTGTTTGTTGGAACCATCTAGTACTCAAGGTGACAGTGTGGGGTTATCTAGATGGGAAAGGCTTACTTTGAGGTGTGCTGTTATAGCCCTACCATCGATTAGAGTGTCCAACCGGAGAGTAGTTAAGAGTAGTATCATAAAGAGAAGATATTTATATGAGAGTGTTCACTAGTGAAAGTATGATCCCTAGGCCTTGTTTCTAAGCATTGATACATCGTTTGCTACTAGATATGTTACATGTTTGCTTGCTTTCATATTTATTTCAGTTTGCCGTTAGTTTCTTCCACACCATCAAGTTATTTTCTATCACCGTTACCACTTATAATTATCCATACCACTTGTATTTCACTATCTCTTCGCCGAACTAGTGCACCTATACACCTGACAAGTGTATTGGGTGTGTTGGGGACACAAGAGACTTCTTGTATCTTGATTGCAGGATTGCTTGAGAGGGAATACCTTTGACCACTTCCTCCCTGAGTTCGATAAACCTTGGGTGATCCACTTAGGGAAACTTGCTGCTGTTCTACAAACCTCTACACTTGGAGGCTCAACAACTGTCTACAAGAATAGAAGTGCGTAGACATCAAGCTATTTTCTGGCGCCGTTGCCGGGGAGGTAAGGTAAAAGGTATTCATACCGGAGGATTAAAGAAGAAGAACCTTCCACGGCAAACGCCTATTTTCTGGTGTCAGTGCTCGAAGTTATTTCCTTTAGATTCTGCAATTTTGTCTTTTTGTTTCTTGTTTTCACTAGTTAGGCTTAATGGAAAACAACAACAAAATTAGAGAGCTTTATAGTATTTATCTTGAGTTAGGACATGAAGTGTTTGAAGAGAAAATTAAAAAACCTATGGAACTTTATTTGCATGCTAATAGCAATGTTGTTAGTATGAATTCTTTGGACACCATAATTGCTAATGCTATGGAAAAGTCTAAGCTTGGGGAAGCTAGTTTTGATGAGCATGATATTTTTAGTCCCCCAAGCATGGAGGAGAAAGTTTACTTTGATAATACTATGCCTCTAATTTATGATGATTACAATGATGAATATGATATTTTCAGTCCACCTACTATTGAGGAGAAAATTAATTATGATTATAATATGCCTCCTATATTTGATGATTATGGTGATGAGAATAATAATGATAGCTATTTTGTTGAATTTGCTCCCACTATGATTAATAAGAATGACTATGTTTATGTGGAGAGTATTAATTCTTTTATGCATGTGGCTCATGATAAGAATGTTTTATGTGATAGTTATATTGTTAATTTTATTCATGATGCTACTGAAAGTTATTATGAGAGAGGGAAACATGGTTTTATGCATCTCAATAATATTAAGTTTTCCCTCTTTATGTTGAAAGTCTTGAAGTTGCACTTATTTTGCTTTACCATGCTTGTTGCTTTGTGCTTTCATGACTTGTTTCTTTACAAGATTCCTATGCATAGGAAGTGGGTTAGACTTAAATGTGCTTTGAATTTACTTCTTGATGCTCTCTTTTACTTCAATTCATATTTCTTATGTGAGCATCTTCTCAAACTATCATGCCTAACTTAAAGACGTTAAAGAAAAGTACTTATTGAGAGATAACCCAAAAGTGTTAGATGAGTCTTGGAAGTTATTACCTCTGTAATAACTGCTCCTTATCCTTTTTATTTGCTTTTTGTGCCAAGAGTAACCTCTAATGAGAGAGAAGTAATGATTGGGAAAGTTGCTGTCCCGAAACAGATTTCTGTGCTTCACCGTAAAAATTCGTGTAAAATCTCTGAACGTCTTTTTGAGGCGTGAATTTTTGTGATTCTGATCCAGGTTGTTATCTAACTTTCGTTAGTTCAACACTTTTTGATTTGAGCAACATAAGGTCTTCGAAAAAAATTCGTCTTTATCTGCTGGTCTGTTTTGACAGATTCCTGCCATTTTCTGCATTTGCTTCTTGTGGGTTCCTTTTTTAGTTCTTTTGGGGAATTGAGCTTTTTGAGGGAAGTGCTACAGTAGCTAGTGTTCTAATGGAATTTTATTTGGTGTTAGAACTGAACCTTGAGACTTATTTATCTTAAGTGCACTAATGTTGCTAATGAGATTGTGTGAAGTTTTGTATGAAGAAATATTTTCAGGTGTATGGAAGAAATGAGTAATGAGATGAAGGATGGACTAAAGCCCAAGCTTGGGGATGCCACACATGTCACCCCAAGAAATATCCAAGAAGTACAAGCGTCAAATCTTGGGGATGCCCAAGGCATCCCCTCTTCATCAATAAAAATCCCAGGTTTCTTCCAAACACTTCATTTTTTATTGTTTCATGCACAATTGTGTTGTTCTTGGAGCGTCTTCTTTTTTGTTTTTGTTTTGGTTTTTCGTTTTGCTTGGTTTTCTTAGTTTGCTGAATAAATTGGTTGGACCCCCTCTTTCATGCATTGGTTTTCAAATAGTTTGGTCTGGATTGGAAAAGAGTAGGAAAGTTCACACTTATGTGGTAAAAAGAGCTCGTTTTTGACTGTGGCCTATGCTTTGTCATGCCATGCTTGATATTGTTTTGGCTTTATGCTTAGTATTCTTTTCTGTAGCATGACTTGTTATAAACAATTGAGATTGCTTAATGTGCCTTGGATGAATCATGCGTTGTTTTAGCATATTAAAGCATAGTATAGTGGTATTCTCCTTTGATGCTTTATTTGGGTTGACTTGGCACATGCTCACACCATGTTATGACTAACACAAGTCACCATAAGCCTTTATGATCCTTTAGTTTTCAACTTGTAGTATCACTTTATGCTTTGATCAATGATGTTTTGTCGCTCTGCATGATTATGGCCATTATTGCTCTCTTAGTTTGTCGCTCCCAGTCTTTTGCTAGCCTCCACAACCAAGTATGAGTTCCACTCATGCATCCAACTCCCTAAACCAAGTTATTCCAAAGATTCCACCATACCTACCTACTAGCATATGCTATTCCAAGTATATTCATGCTTTTGTTTACCTTCCAAATTAAACTTGTTATGAGAAAACTAGTGATTAAAGCTCTCACGAACTTGATGGCACACTTTACTTTTCTTGCCCTTAATAAACTTGAACCATTGTGTCGTCTATGTTGTATATGCTTGCACTTATTTGTTGGGGATTAGCAGAACCATGTTGTCATGGGGAACACTTTCAACATTGCACTTGGTACTTGTACCTAGTTGATATCATGCTCTTTTGTCTATGGATGTCGTCGGTGTGAAATGAAAGGGGAGCTTGTAAGTCCATGGAGTTATGTATATGTGTTAGAGAAATGCCTGGGCCGCTGGTCTAATCCATGCTGACATGGTGGAAACCTGCAGCGTAACCATAATGAGCTGTCTATGAAGCATTCTTCTTATAGAAAAAGAGTCCTATATTGAGAAAAAAGAGAAAAGAGAAAAAAAGAGATTATGAAAAGAGGAAAGAGAGAAAAAAGCACCATATTCCCATGGTAAACAAGAAGATTGCTGAGATGCTTGTTGTCTGCTTGCCTTGTCATTTTGATATGGGGATTCTTCCGTATCATCGGGCAAGGGGTACCCCGTTGGCGGTTCTCTATGATACACATGTACTTACGATGACAAGAACTTACCGGTGACTATACTTGAGTAGCATGAGGAGCAGCCCTCGTATACAAGGGACATGAGATTCCTAACTTATACTTCGTCAAGCATGTACACCATAGTTTGTTCACTTTAACCTTAATCACTTCAAGATGCTTATGATAGGGGCAATGAGAGTTGAAAGCTATAAGTACCATAATTTTTGGAAGCTCTTTATGAGACTTGAATCCCTACTTCCTTCTATGAAGGCCTGTTTTTACTTTTATATTGAGTCTCCACCTTCTACCTTTATGCACCTACTTTGAGAGCATGGTGGCCATTCTTAGTTCTATGTGCATTGTCCCAAGACTAGTTGATTGATGCATAACTTGATATTGCTTGTTTTAAACTATTTGTATCTAGTCACTCTTATGAACTTTAAAGGTGTCCTATGCATTTATATTTGCTACTCTATGAGGGACAAGCTGAATACTATTATGCTATGTTTTCTTTATGTGAAACAAACAAACGTCTTGCAAAGCATTGTTATTCATGAATCTTTTGTTTGTGCCTTTTCATGTTGCATCATAGTTTCTTTGTCTTATCGCGCCTAGAACTTTGTCTTTCATGTTATGATTGAAGTACTATGATCCCAGCTTTGAATGTTTTGCAAATACCTTGATCAAGCCTTTGATGGTGCATGTCACCTCAAAAATTATTCTTTCTTTTTATCACTTACCTACTCGAGGACAAGCAGGAGTTAAGCTTGGGGATGTTGATACATTGCAAATGTATCTATAATTTTTGATGTTCCATGCTTGGTTTTATCTACTTTCTTATGTTTTGTCCACACTTTGGAGTACTTTTCATATGATTTCTTGGACTAACCTATTAACAAGATGCCACAGTGCCAGTTGCCTGTTTTCTGCTGTTTTTGGTTTCAGGAAGCCAGAAAATGAATATTCTCGGAATTGGACGGGAGAAAAGCCAAAGTTCCTATTTTACCGGAAGACTCACGGAGCCAGAATACGAGATGGAGGAGAGCCAGGGCCTGGCCACACCCCCCAGGCGCGAGCTAGCCCTACCCGCGCCACCAGGTGGTGTGGGCCCCCTGGCACTCCACCGACCTTGCCTCCTTCGCCTATAAGAGCCTCCCGATACCAAAACCCTAAATAGTCAATCAGAAATCCACGAAAAGTTCTGCTGCGCCGCCGCCACCGAAGGGGAGATTCGGGGGACAGAAAGTCTCTGTTCCGGCACCCTGCCGGGACGGGAAAGTGCCCCCAGAGCCATCTCCATCGATCTCCACCACCATCTCCATCACCATTGCTGATTCCCATGATGAGGAGGGAGTAGTTCTCTCTCGAGGCTAAGGGTTCTACCGGTAGCTATGTGTTCATCTCTCTCTATGCATGATCTTATTGAGATCATGAGCTTGTAATCTATAGATCTACCTTGCTACTCAAGTGCTTTAATAGATCTCTGCTGTCCCCATGTGTGTGAAAGTGACAACGTGCTCACCATGGTGGCACTTAGGCTAGAGATTACAAATACTTGTTATGAGTTATATTTGGAGTTGGATGTCTTTATGAAATTTTGGTGTTTGTTGGAACCATCTAGTACTCAAGGTGACAGTGTGGGGTTATCTAGATGGGAAAGGCTTACTTTGAGGTGTGCTGTTATAGCCCTACCATCGATTAGAGTGTCCAACCGGAGAGTAGTTAAGAGTAGTATCATAAAGATAAGATATTTATATGAGAGTGTTCACTAGTGAAAGTATGATCCCTAGGCCTTGTTTCTAAGCATTGATACATCGTTTTCTACTAGATCTGTTACATGTTTGCTTGCTTTCATCTTTATTTCAGTTTGCCGTTAGTTTCTTCCACACCATCAAGTTATTTTCTATCACCGTTACCAGTTATAATTATCCATCCCACTTGTATTTCACTATCTCTTTGCCGAACTAGTGCACCTATACACCTGACAAGTGTATTGGGTGTGTTGGGGACACAAGAGACTTCTTGTATCTTGATTGCATGATTGCTTGAGAGGGAATACCTTTGACCACTTCCTCCCTGAGTTCGATAAACCTTGGGTGATCCACTTAAGGGAAAACTTGCTGCTGTTCTACAAACCTCTGCACTTGGAGGCCCAACAACTGCCTACAAGAATAGAAGTGCGTAGACATCAATTGGCACTACAAAGGCTTGACCTTGTTGCTATGAAAATTCATCACTTTGTCACTGCTGCTTCTGATTTGGACAGTCTAGTATATAGGATGTTGTTTACTGACGGGGATGAGAGGGAGATCCCTTTGCCGCAGTCTTCTTTGTTTAGTGTTCACAGGAGACCGTGGTCGCGCTCTAAGGAGGAGGTGGACGAGCAGCTTCGCTTGCTGGGTTTCCACGAGCAGCACCAGGAGGATGTACCCTCCTACAATTACTCCGCACACTACGGAGGGACATACTCGAGCTTGCACCAGGACGAGGGTACCTCCTCGTCATACTACGGTGACACGTCATCCTGGCCGGCTTGGGATTGATACCCACTTTGGCCAAAAGCCTAAGCTTGGGGGGAGGTACGCCGGCATCGCACTCATCTCCCTATCATGTTGCGTCGGTACTTTGTATATTCATGTTTCGTTCTCTTTTTAGTTTTTGTTCTTTCTTTGCTTTTGCTTTCTAAAACGCAAAAAGACCAAAAATATTTCTGTTGTTTCTCTTTGTTTTGCTTCTTCTTCTTTTTCGCCTTGGTTTGTCTTTCCCTTTTTGCTTTGTTTGAACTATTCGAAAAACCCAAAAAGATCTGAACATGTTATTGATTCATTATGATAGTATTGTTTATGGTCTTACCTGCAAATTTTTTACACACGTTGTTGTCCGAAACCAATGGTCCCGAAGTGACAGAAATCGGGATAACCGGAGGGAATGGCTTTGATGTGAGGATCACATGTGTTCACGGAGTGTTAATGATTTGCTCCGGTGCTCTATTAAAAGGAGCACCTTAATTGCTAGTAGTTCCCTTGAGGCCTCACTGCAAACGGGCTGGCAGGACAAAAGATGTTGTGCAAGTTCTCATTGCGAGCACATATGACTATATATGGAACACATGCCTAGGATTATCTAGTACTTGGATGCTTTATCTTATTTATCTGCAATTGCCCTATGTTCTGATTGCTATGTGAATTGTCTTGTCCATGCAACGCCCGTCCATCCATCCCTATGCCTACCGCACTCGAATCCCACTGTTTACTGCTATTGTTACTACTGTATTTACTTTACTATTGCTGTTACTTTATTATTCCTACTACAAAACTGTTGCTACTGATAAACTGCTGTGAGCAAGATTGTTTCCAGGTGCAGCTGAATTGACAACTCAGTTGTAAAGGCTTATAAATATTCTTTGGCTCCCCTTGTGTCAAATCAATAAATTGGGTTTCACTTCCCTTGAAAATACTGCGATGCACCCCTTATACTTGTGGGTCATCAGCACTGTGCACTTCTACATCGACAAGCACGACGGAAAAAAGAAGTGCAGCCACCTCCTCAAAGACTGCCGCGAGTTCCTCAAGCTTCATGAGGGTCTAGCTCTGATGAATCGTGATGCTGTAAATAGGGGCTACGGAGCTGCCCCAGGAGCTGTGGCACATGGAGCTCTGCCACCACCACCTGGACCACCCCCAAATGCAGCTGCGCTGGACCAGCACCACGGAGGCGAACCATACCCACGGGCCATGGGTACCATGATGGTCCAAAAGGGACGCCCCTCGAATCGGGTGCAGAAGGCCATCACTCGCCAAGTCAACTTGGCGACAAACTCACCACCACCCACCACTGAGTACCTCAGTGGAAGCGACTCCTGTATTACCTTTGACAAGCGTGACCACCCACGCCAAGTACCTCGCCCAGGCCATTGCCCCCTCGTCCTCGAGGCACAAATTGGAGGCTTCGACATGAGTCGCGTCTTCATGGACGGCGGAAGCGGCATCAACCTTATGTTCGCGAGTACCTTGCGAGCAATGATGATCCCTCTGACCTGCCTAGAAGCCTCAGACACAACATTCCACATCATCGTCCCAGGCAAAGGCGTATATCCCCTTGGCAAAATCAACCTCGACGTCAACTTCGGCACACCAAAAAACTTTCGACGCGAGCGCATCGACTTCGAAGTCATCGACTGGCCCTCACAGTACCACTGCATCCTCGGACGTGTCGCGTTTGCTAGGTTCATGGCAGTGCCACATTACGCCTATCTGCAGATGAAGATGCCAGGCCCTAATGGAGTCATCAAAATCAACGGGAGCTTCGAGAGGTCTGACAGTTGCGACATGGAATTCAATAGAATCTCCCAGTCCTTCGGCATGTAGGAGGAACTCGCAAGATTGAAGGAGTCGACAGACAACAGTATGCCTCCCCTAAGCCGGCCAAGCTCACCCGACCTGTCCTTCGACTCGTCGGTGCACACGAAGAAAGTTCAGGTCCACCCATCGGATCCCGCCAAGACGGCCCTCATCGCCAACAACTTGAGTCCCGCATAGGAACTTGCACTCGTCGAATTCCTCTGTGAGCACTGGGAAATCTTCGCCTGGTGTCTAGCGGACATGCTAGGAGTTCCTAGGGAATTCGCCCAGCAAGCACTCAATGTCAACCCAGACGCAAGGCCAGTCAAACAAACAATTCGGCGACTGTCTGAACCAAGAGCAAAAGTAGTCGGAATGGAGATCAACAGACTCCTCGACACTAAATTCATACGCGAGATCAACGAAAGTACCTGGCTCTCTAACACGGTGCTGGTACCCAAAAAGGACACAGATATCCTGCGGATGTGCGTGGACTTCACCTCTTTGAATAAGCACTACGCGAAGGACCACTTTCCGCTACCACGAATCAACCAGATCATCGACTCCACCGCGGGATGTGAGCGCCTCTGCTTCCTTGATGCCTACTCAGGCTACAACCAGATTCGAATGAAGGAGGAAGATCAAGAAAAAACAGCGTTTACAACGCCTTTTGGTGTGTTCTGCTACAACACAATGCCCTTCGGGCTAAAGAACGCAGGAGCCACCTACCAGCGGTGCATGCAGGCTTGCCTCAAAAGACAACTTGGTCACAACATTCAAGTCTATGTCGACGACATCGTAATGAAAACCAAAGAGGAAGCTTCACTAATCGACGACTTGCACGAAACCTTCGCCAACCTTGACCGCTACCGGATCAAGCTCAATCCGGACAAATGCGCCTTCAATATACCATCTGGGCAACTACTCGGGTATCTTATCTCCGCAAGAGGGATCGAGGCAAACCCGAAGAAAATAAAAGCCCTCGAGGCACAAATTGGAGGCTTCGACATGAGTCGCGTCTTCATGGATGGCGGAAGCGGCATCAACCTTATGTTCGCGAGTACCTTGCGAGCAATGAGGATCCCTCTGACCTGCCTAGAATCCCTAGACACAACATTCCACGGCATCGTCCCAGGCAAAGGCGTATATCCCCTTGGGAAAATTAACCTCGACATCATCTTCATCACACCGAAAAACTTTCGGCGCGAGTGCATCAACTTCGAAGTCGTCGACTGGCCCTCACAGTACCACTGCATCCTCGGACGTGTCGCGTTTGCTAGGTTCATGGCAGTGCCACATTACGCCTATCTGCAGATGAAGATGCCAGGCCCTAATGGCGTCATCACAATTAACGGGAGCTTCGAGAGGTCCGACAGTTGCGACATGGAATTCAACAGAATCTCCTAGTCCTTTGGCATGAAGGAGGAACTCGCAAGATTGAAGGAGTCGATAGACAACAGTCTGCCTCCCCTAAGCCGGCCAAGCTCACCCGACCTATCCTTTGACTCGTCAGTGCACACGAAGAAAGTTCAGGTCCACCCATCGGATCCCGCCAAGACGGCCCTCATCGCCAACAACTTGAGTCCCGCATAGGAACTTGCACTCATTGAATTCCTCTGTGAGCACTGGGAAATCTTCGCTTGTTGTCTAGCGGACATGCCAGGAGTTCCCAGGGAATTCTCCGAGCACGCACTCAATGTCAACCCAGATGCAACGCCAGTCAAACAAACAATTCGGCGACTGTCTGAACCAAGAGCAAAAGTAGTCGGAATGGAGATCAACAGACTCCTCGATGCCAAATTCATACGCCAGATCAAGGAAAGTACCTGGCTCGCCAACATGGTGCTGGTACCCAAAAAGGACACGGATATCCTGCGGATGTGCGTGGACTTCACCTCTTTGAATAAGCACTGCCCGAAGGACCACTTTCCGCTACCGCGAATCGACCAGATAATCGACTCCACCGCGGGATGTGAGCGCCTCTGCTTCCTCGATGCCTACTCAGGCTACAACCAGATTCGAATGAAGGAGGAAGATTAAGAAAAAACAGCGTTTACAACGCCTTTTGGTGTGTTCTGCTACAACACAATGCCCTTCGGGCTAAAGAACGCAGGAGCCACCTACCAGCGGTGCATGCAGGCTTGCCTCAAAAGCCAACTTGGTCGCAACATTCAAGTCTATGTCAACGACATCGTAATGAAAACCAAAGAGGAAGCTTCACTAATCGACGACTTGCGCGAAACCTTCGCCAACCTTGACCGCTACCGGATCAAGCTCAATCCGGACAAATGCGCCTTCAGTGTACCATCCGGGCAACTACTCGGGTATCTTATCTCCGCAAGAGGGATCGAGGCAAACCCGAAGAAAATAAAAGCCCTCGAGGCACAAATTGGAGGCTTCGACATGAGTCGCGTCTTCATGGATGGCGGAAGCGGCATCAACCTTATGTTCGCGAGTACCTTGCGAGCAATGAGGATCCCTCTGACCTGCCTAGAATCCTCAGACACAACATTCCACGGCATCGTCCCAGGCAAAGGCGTATATCCCCTTGGCAAAATTAACCTCGACGTCATCTTCAGCACACCGAAAAACTTTCGGCGCGAGTGCATCGACTTCGAAGTCGTCGACTGGCCCTCACAGTACCACTGTATCCTCGGACGTGTCGCGTTTGCTAGGTTCATGGCAGTGCCACATTACGCCTATCTGCAGATGAACATGCCAGGACCTAATGGCATCATCACAATTAACGGGAGCTTCGAGAGGTCCGACAGTTGCGACATGGAATTCAACAGAATCTCCTAGTCCTTTGGCATGAAGGAGGAACTCGCAAGATTGAAGGAGTCGACAGACAACAGTCTGCCTCCCCTAAGCCGGCCAAGCTCACCTGACCTATCCTTTGACTCGTCGGTGCACACGAAGAAAGTTCAGGTCCACCCATCGGATCCCGCCAAGACGGCCCTCATCGCCAACAACTTGAGTCCTGCATAGGAACTTGCACTCATCGAATTCCTCTGTGAGCACTGGGAAATCTTCGCTTGTTGTCTAGCGGACATGCCAGGAGTTCCCAGGGAATTCTCCGAGCACGCACTCAATGTCAACCCAGATGCAACGCCAGTCAAACAAACAATTCGGCGACTGTCTGAACCAAGAGCAAAAGTAGTCGGAATGGAGATCAACAGACTCCTCGACGCCAAATTCATACGCCAGATCAAGGAAAGTACCTGGCTCGCCAACACGGTGCTGGTACCCAAAAAGGACACGGATATCCTGCGGATGTGCGTGGACTTCACCTCTTTGAATAAGCACTACCCGAAGGACCACTTTCCACTACCGCGAATCGACCAGATCATCGACTCCACCGCGGGATGTGAGCGCCTCTGCTTCCTCGACGCCTACTCAGGCTACAACCAGATTCGAATGAAGGAGGAAGATTAAGAAAAACAGCGTTTACAACGCCTTTTGGTGTGTTCTGCTACAACACAATGCCCTTCGGGCTAAAGAACGCAGGAGCCACCTACCAGCGATGCATGCAGGCTTGCCTCAAAAGCCAACTTGGTCGCAACATTCAAGTCTATGTTGACGACATCGTAATCAAAACCAAAGAGGAAGCTTCACTAATCGACGACTTGCGCGAAACCTTCACTAACCTTGACCGCTACCGGATCAAGCTCAATCCGGACAAATGCGCCTTCGGCGTACCATCTGGGCAACTACTCGGGTATCTTATCTCCGCAAGAGGGATCGAGGCGAACCCGAAGAAAATAAAAGCCATACTGGCCATGGAGAAGCCGAAGAACATAAGAGGCGTCCAGCAGTTGGCTGGACGGATCGTGGCGCTCATTACCAAAGCGAGGTGCAATGAGATCTTTGTTGTATGAAGGCCTAAACTAAGAGGCTGATCTTGAGGGACTTGACCTCCTAGGTGCATCCCTCTCAAAAATTTCTCCAAAGGTGTGGTTGTTCATCTTTGATATTCTGAAATTTAAACATCTATTACACAAGTGATTGCAAAGTGAATATAGAATGGAGGGCATTACTCATAGGGACTTGTAGGGGCCTAAACATCCATCAAAACTATATCTCTAAGCATTGAACAAGCTTACAAGCTCTCATAACCTGTCACCTACAGCAGCAAAATACTCAAGATATAAACCACTAAACACAAATCTACTTGGACAAGTAGAGCAGTCACATACCGGAGAACAAATGCGCCAAATTTCAGCAGCAAAGATGGGCTGATCAAGGAGATCAAAAAATCGATGGCAAGAACAGCAAGAACGCGATTTCGAGCAATGAACTGGTATTTTCTTGGGAGAGAGAAGAAAGTGGGATGTGAGAGAGTGAGTGGAGGGCCAGGGGTGGCCCACACCATGGCCATGCGCGCCCCTAGGCTGGCCGCGCCACCAGGTGTTGTGCCTGCCTGGTGGGCCCCTCTGGTACCTTCTAGGCACTCCTCTACCCCTTTTTTCATGTAAAAAATTAATATGAATTTTTTGGAATTTTTAGAGACACTTTATTTTTGAGCAATTTTCAGGTATAGATGAATGATTTTCTGACAGAAAAAGGTTTTTGGAATGATGCAATGACAAAACAAGGCTAAAACTTCAGAAGTTCTAAGACACTCTAACATGCAAGCAACTAACAATAGAAAAGAAAACTAAATGAAAGCAAAAACTAAAATGGATAGAATAGAAGTAAGCGGAGATAATCATGGTGAAAACATTGTTTTGTTCAATGAAATTCTTTTGTTAACAAGGTTGATCAGGTCTTGTTACCAAAACAATTTTATATGAAACAAAACTTTGTATTCCACTAATGATTATGTTACCTCAACCTTGATAGCAATGGTCCCAATCGTAATAATTTCATATTTTTCTCTTGGTATGGGTCAATATATTTCTCCAACTTGAATGCCCTCAACATGTTCAATTGAATTCAAACCATAAGTCCTATCAATCTTCTTGGGGAAATAGTATGCTCCTTGTCATTAACATTGAAAGTCACCTTTCCTTGATTACAATTAATAACAGCTCCTGCAGTGTTAAGAAAAGGTCTTCCAAGAATAATAGACATATTATCATCTTCAGGCATTTCAAGCACAACAAAATCAGTTAATATCAAGCAATTATGAGCCACTTGAACAGGTACATCCTCACATATACCCACAGGAATAGTAGTATATTTATCAGCCATTTGCAAAGATATATCAGTTGGTATTAGTTTTTCTAGTTGAAGTCTCTTATAGAGAGAAAAGGGCATGACACTAACTCCTGCTCCCAAATCACTCAAAGCAGTTCTAACATAACTATTTTTAATATATCAAGGAATAGTTGGAATCCCTGGGTCTCCAAGTTTCTTTGGAACCTTACCATTAAAGGAATAATTAGCAACCAAAGTGGAAATTTCTTCATTAGGGATCTTCCTTTTATTCGAGACAATATCCTTCATATACTTTGAATAGGGAGGCAATTTAATAGCATCAGTCAAAGGAATTTGCAAGAATAAAGGTTTCATCCACTCACAAAACTTATTATAGTGTTCATCTTCCTTTGACTTGTGTTTCTTATCAGGGAAAGGCATAGGGTTTTGGACCCAAGGCTCTCTTTCACTACCATGTTTCTTAGCAACAAAATCTTCTTTAGTGTATTTAGTATTCTTGGTGTGCTTTTCAGGTTTTTCTTCAACTTTTTCTTTATCAGGAACATCATTTTCTTCATTACCACTTTCAGTTTCAGCATCAGAGACAGATATACTATTAGGATCTTTGGCAGGTTCAGAGGGTTCTACAATAGTTTTATGTTTCTTTTTTATTTTCTTATGAGTAGTACCATTATTTTCAGCTTGTTGAGAATCCTGCTCAATTCTTTTGGGATGCCCCTCAGGATATAGAGGATCCTGGGTAGCAGCACCACTTCTAGTTCTAATTTCATAAGCATGTTTTTCTTTATCAGCATTAACTAGCAAGTCTTGCACTTTAATAAGTTGATCTATTTGAGTTTGAACCATTTGAAAATGTTTAAAAAGCATTTTAACATCATTAGAGGTTCTTTCCACAATATCCTTCAACTCAACAATAGCTCTATAGTTTTACATTAGATGATTTTGCACCCTTTTATTAAAATTATCTTCTTAACAATAAAAATATCAAATTCTTCTAAGCATTGATCAGGAGGTTTAGAGTAAGGGATATCACCTTCATCAAAGTGTTGGAGAGAGTGTACCTCAATAGTGGGTGAATGGGGAATTGGCTTACATAATTCTTCTATAGGAGGTAAATTCTTGACATCTGCAGCTTTAATTCCCTTCTCCTTAAGACATTTCTTAGCTTCCTTCATCACTTCATCATTTAGTTCAATATCTCCCCCTCTTCTTAGATGTTGGTATAGGCGCATGTATAACTGGTTCAGGTATAATTGTTTTAGGTATAGCTGGTTCTGGTATAATTGTTTCAGGTATAGCTGGTTCAGGAGGAGTCTAGTCTTCATAATTCTTGCTTATTTCAGCCATTAATTCCTCAGCTTCCTTGGGAGTCCTATTCCTGAAAACATAATCAGCACAACTATCCAGGTATGTCCTAGATTCTTTAGTCAGTCCATTATAAAATATATCAAGAAGCTCATTCTTAGGTAATGGACATCCAGCCTATGCATGAATCGAAGCACAAAACCTTGCCCATGATTCAGGCAATATCTCTTTTTCTCCCTGTTTAAAATCAAAAAGTTCCTGCAAAATAGCATGTTTAGCACTAGGAGGAAAATATTTCTGCAGGAAAGTACTAATCAAGCAATCAGGGCTATCAATAGATCTAGGAGGTAAATTATTAAACCAAGTTTTAGCTTCTCCTTTCAGTGAAAAGGGGAAATCTTAGCAACAAAGTAGGTGCGCATCTTAATATCATCAGAAAATAGGCCACTCATGGTAGAAAGCTCAGTCATATGTGCTACCGCACTTTCATTCTTAGTCCCACAAAAAGGTTCTTTCTCAACAATAGCTATGTAGGATAGATCAAGAGAGAAATCATAATCTTTATCTTTAATGTTTATGGGAGAAGCGACAAACTTAGCATTAGGAGACAATTTGGGTTTAATGGTACGCCTCTCAAGGAGACTCTGAGCATCACTCCTATCATGGGTGTTTTGACATTCTTTAATAAATTCATCGGTCATCTCAATATAACCATCTTCAATATCATAGCATTCTCTAGACTCAGGTGAACTAACAGGTGTAGTAGTGTCTTCATTAGGAGTTTCAGTATTTCCAGCTATAGTTCTAGCAATCGTAGCATCTAGGAAAGGACCTAATGAACCACTCTTATCAAGCACAGTAGAAGCAGCATCATAAGTATCAGAAGTTTCAGATTCAGCAGTAGTAGAAGTGTGTGTAGCATGTGTATGTGGTGGTGTAAGGAGCTTACTCATAACACACGGTGAATCGTAGCATGTGTATGTGTAGCATGTGTATGTGTACCTCTCCTTGTAGTGGATGGTAATATAGGAACCTTTCCATCACGAGACTTACCCATGATGAATGAATGGCAGCGAACAATAGTGATTCCAAGTGAACTTAATAAATAGAGATATGCGTCCCCGGTAACGGCGCCAGAAAATTGTCTTGATGACCCACAAGTATAGGGGGTGTATCACAGTATTTTCGAGGGAAGTGAAACCCAATTTATTGATTCGACACAAGGGAGCCAAAGAATATTTATAAGCCTTAAAAACCGAGTTGTCAATTCAGCTGCACCTGGAAACAATCTTGCTCACAGCAGTTTATCAGTAGCAACAGTTTTGTAGTAGCAACAGTATAGTAACAGCAATAGTAAAGTAAAGACAGTAGTAACAATAGCAGCAAACAGTGGGATTCGAGTGCGGTAGGCATAGGGATGGATGGACAGGCGTTGCATGGACAAGACAATTCACATAGCAATCAGAACATAGGGCAATTGCAGATAAATAAGATAAAGCATACAAGTACGAAATAATCATAGGCATATGTTCCATATATAGTCATATGTGCTCGCAATGAGAACTTGCACAACATCTTTTGTCCTGCCAGCCTGTTTGCAGCGGGGCCTCAACGGAACTACTGGCAATTAAGGTGCTCCTTTTAATAGAGAACCAGAGCAAAGCATTAACACTCCGCGAACGCATGTGATCCTCACATCAAAGCCATTCCCTCCGGTTATCCCGATTTTTGTCACTTCGGGGCCTTTGGTTCCGGACAACAACGTGTGTATACAACTTGCAGGTAAGACCATAAACAATACTATCATAATGAATCAATAACATGTTCAGATCTGAAATCATGGCACTCGGGCCCTAGTGACAAGCATTAAGCATAACAAGTTGCAACAAAGTCAAAAAGCACTAATAGTAGATACTAGGTACCATGCCTTAACAATCCGATGCCATTACATGAATGATCTCATCCAATCCCTACCATCCCCATAGCCTACAGCGGGGGATTTACTCACTCATAGATGGGGGAAACATGGATGGTCGATGGAGAAGCGATGGTGATGATGATGGCGATTATCTCCTCCAATTCCCCGTCCTGGCAGGGTGCCAGAACGGAGTTTCTGGTTCCGAATCGCGGAATCTGGTGGTGGCGGTGGAGCGGAACTCTTTCTGGAAAAACTTCGAACTCCCTGAGTTTTTAGGTCAGAAGGCAACTTATAGGCGAAGAAGGAGGCCCAGGGGGCAGCCGAGGCGGCCACACCACCCCCAGGCACGGCCTGGCCTGGCCTGGCCCGTGCGGCCAGGTGGTGTGGGCCCCTCGTGGCCCTACTCCATCTCGTCTTTCGGCTCCGTGAGTCTTCTGGTGAAATAGGATTTTTGGCATATTTTCCGGGATTTTTCCTGATAGTTGATTTTCTGCATAAAAACTAGACACCAAGGTAATTCTGCTGAAAACAGCGTCAGTCCGTGTTAGTTGTATCCAAATCACACAAGTTTAGAGGAAAACAATAGAAAACGTGTTCGGGAAAGTAGATACGTTTTGGACGTATCATGGTTCGCTATTATTGTGTTTCTCTTCAGTGGTATCCTCACCTCTCTCCAAAGAGGTGACCATATCAGCAACGGTGCAGGCAGGAAATCAAACGCATTGCTTCATATCATATACTTGTGTTCATACATGCATCTAGGGAACAAAACAACCATATTTCTGTATTTGGTAGATGCAAAAAAGGTATACAGACTACCAAACGGGGGTGCAATTAAAGGAGATATGCCCTAGAGGCAAATAATAACCAGAGTTTATTATCATATCTCAATTAGTTCGTAATAGTTTCATATTGTGATATATTTGTATCAAGTGGAGACATTGGTACATGTGTGGTATGAAACAAACCAAGTCCCTAGTAGCCTCTATTCAACTAGTTCATTTGTTAGATGATGATCAAGGTTTCCTGATCATGGTGCTAGAAAACAAAAGCAAACTGACAATAACGTCGTATCATCTGAATGATGTGATGGACATCACCCAAATATTGTGATACAATCAAGTTACAGAGTTCATTTTTGCAATAGTTAGAAACATAGTCTCCTTCTCCTTAGATAGTGAGATCGTATTACTCACTGTTTTCCGAGGCTGCTTTGACTGCATCGAACGTCACATGTGTGAGCGGTGATCATAAATGTGTATGTTAGGTATTCCAGAGGATTAGTAGATGACATATGACTCAAGACAGCGATTTGTTCACCCATGTGATGAGTAAGATACATACGGCCGACTTGGTGAGATTACATCCATAATATTGCAATATGTGACTGGGTCAGGGGGATGTAATAACGTGATAACAAGTAGAACAGAACTTACCGGTAACGAGATTGAACAAGATATGTGATACCAATGATCGTATCTCGGTCAAGTCGTATCGAAGAAACAAAGGGAATTGGACTCGACATTTTACAGTTCAAATGACATTATCATCATGGAATGCATAGGGGTCATTATGGGCATCCCGGTCCCGCTATTGATCATTGATGGGATCATGTCTATGCAATTCTCGAGCTGTGAGGAAATACACTTAAGGCTACAATGAGCTAGAGATCCTATGTAAGTTGGAATCATCAAATGAAAGAGAAAAGGAAACCGGAAAAGTTCCGTGAGAGAACCAAAATCGTTCCGGAAAGTTTCGAAGTCGTTCGGAGGAAATCAAAAGGGAACCCAAAGGTGTTTGGTTCAAATCGGATTTTGTAATATGTATTTACATATTAATTAATGTAATTAATATTAAATATAATATTGAAATCTAATTTGAAAGGGTATTCTACTAATGGGACAAATTCTTAGGGAAAAATGGCCCATGAGGGAAAACCGCAAGAGGGAAGGTCCAATGGCCAAAGGGACCAAGCCCAGCTGCCACATGGGGAGCCTTGGGCTATGTGGGTTGGCCCCCCTGGCCGGCTGTCCCATGGTGCCCTAGAGGCCCATGGCACCACCCCCTCTCTCCCTTGTTTAGTCCCACATTGAAAACCCAAAGGGGAGGGCACACCTCCCTCTCCCTATATAAAGGGGTGCCCATGGGTGGGAATAGACACAACAATTGAGATGTTATCTAAGGCATTTTCCTTAGAGAATTCCTCCCTCTCTCTCTAGTTATCTCATTGTGTTGGCATGGTCCCAAGAAAGGACTGTACACGCAGGAGATGGCGCACCTGCAACACGCTGTTGCGCTGCAGGGATTCCAAGCCAGAAATCTATTTTCACACTCCTAGCAGGGATCAAGGAGTCGGAGGTCATCATCATACATCGTGTGTGTACAAAAACTTGAGGGTGCCTCATACGAGGGCATCTTGGATGTCGTGAGCCGGAGCTGCTGCACAATAAAGATGGAGCAGTGGGTGACCTGCGAGGAGCTTCGCGACCTTGGGGTCGGCCACGAGTTCGACTACTTCAACCATATTCCCCTCGGAACATTAAATGCGTATGATCTACAAGGGTATGTATTCTATACGCTCTGGTCGTTACTGCATTACTACATAGATAGATCCTGGGCATTAGGGAGTTCCAACGTAGCATTTTTTTGTTTTTTGCTAGGGAACCCTTCAGTGGTATTAGAGCCGATCTATGCGTAGGAGTGTTGTACGACTAGTACACACATGTATTGTGCAGGCATTGATCCTCTAGTTGTTACCCTCGAACATGTACTTCTTTATATCTCGGTATTGTTTGATGAAGCGGTTTGGACTGACCTTACGCGTATTCATACACGATACTGGTTCCACGCTCGACATACGGCTTTCTCCGTATATGTGGCTAGCGGGTGTCTATCTCTCATTCAATAGTTGATATGGCATTTACAACGGAGGGCCCCAAAAGGGGTGTAGTAGAGACAACTATTGGATCCATGTTGTGGTTGGGAAGTTCATAGATTAGAAACGGTTTTATTCTGAAAGCCCTAACAACCATGTAAAACTTGCAAACGATAAAGTAGAGGTGTCTAACTTTGTTTTACAGGAGGGCTTGTGTTGTGATATGGTATTGGTCGTTATGAAGGTAAAGTAGTTTACTTTTCTATTACTAAGTAGTATAGTAATAGTCATCGTTCCGATGGACGACCTGCTGGTGGCATTGTGGACTTGGCGTCAAACCAGGGTTAAGATGGAGATCATGCCAGAGCGCTCGATGGAGATCAAGCTACAAGAAGAAGGACCATATCATATCACAATATACATGTGATGTTGATAGCTGTTTTACATCTTATTGTATGCTAGTATTAGATACTCAACGGTAGCAGATAAGATAATCCCTAAATAATTCCAATGATAGTGTTCCCCTTGTGTGTGCACCACCAAGAAAATTATCCGTTATGAGGCAGGCCATGACGATTGGGTGTTAGACATATATGCGTTCGCATACAGTGGGTGTAAGACATGTTGCACTGCAAATACACACAAGTTAGATTTAGCGAGCCTAGCATGTGTAGACATGGCCTCGGAACACAAGAGACCAAAAGGTCGAGCATGAGTCACATGGTAGATGTGATTGACATTGGGGAATGTCTACCTTTGAAACTGCATTGCCGGTCGTGTCGATCAGGGGAGGTGTAGCGGATTGGGATCGTGTGATCACTAATCACTAAAATCATCCAGGGGATGACAATTTTAGTGGGAGCTCAATTAGGATTGAACTCATATTATGAACTTAGTCTAGATTTCTATTTGCAAATATCTTAGTAGATCATGGCCTATCCCATTTAGGTATTTTGCGATCATGGGAAATTTCTTGCTTGATGTGAAACTTAGCAGAAGGGTCCAACTTCATAGATTAATACCCACGCCCGAGGGATATCCTTGTAATAAGATGATATAATCTTCTTGATACAATAACCATTAGGAGATAATCTGATGACTCCACAACATTTGTGTTTTCTCCATAATCATCCAATAAGCCATTCTCCATATGATGGAGAGTTTGACTACAATTTTGCAGTATGCAAGATCTGGCACATAAAGTATGAGCCGCCGGATGAGTTTTCCTCCATATGGATGAAAATAGAATATTTGGAGAATCACTTAGCAATCTTGCATTAGAGTTGAGAACTCTCAAAAGGGATTGATTGTAATGGAGATCATGGATAAAAATAATATATGTTAGATATACAAAGTTATAAATGTAATTCTTGCAAAATTCGTTAAAGCTTACAGAAGTATTGGATACTTGTCCCGTTTTGTGAAAAACAGGATGGTCTGCTTAATAATTGCTAGAATTGAGGCAATGTGTCTTGATGACGACAAGCAAAATAGTTGTTGGACAACATCACCCCCTTTCCTCAAGGTTTATCATTTGGATCAGTGGGCTTGAATATAATTTTGTAATCCTTTTTTGTGTGTCTTGCTTTTAGCAAGACGATTGTTCATATGAATAAGTTACAAGACAGTTGCACTATTCTTATGAATAATACCTTTATGGTCACATTATAATTATAAATGAGTTATTCTCGTCACTATGTTAATGACAATAGTTGAAACATTTAAAAATAATTAGAATGCTAAAAGATATCCAAAGTTTAATAATGATATGCCACTATTATTTAAGTCATGATGGTTATTGCATGTTTTTCATTCTAAATGAAGATCAGGGTCTTAGATATTTGATATAGAGACTTTACAAAACCATGCCTCGTTTGACAAAATGACTAAACCTCCACGTTCTGATAAAATGGTGATATGCAAAGAAATGTTGAATTTTATACATAATGATGTATTAGATACTCAACGGTAGCAGATAAGATAATCCCTAAATAATTCCAATGATAGTGTTCCCCTTGTGTGTGCACCACAAAGAAAATTATCCGTTATGAGGTAGGCCATGATGATTGGGTGTCAGACATATATGCGTTCGCATACAGTGGGTGTAAGACATGTTGCACTGCAAATACACACAAGTTAGATTTAGCGAGCCTAGCATGTGTAGACATGGCCTCGGAACACAAGAGACCAAAAGGTCGAGCATGAGTCACATGGTAGATGTGATTGACATTGGGGAATGTCTACCTTTGAAACTGCATTGCCGGTCGTGTCGATCAGGGGAGGTGTAGCGGATTGGGATCGTGTGATCACTAAAATCATCCAGGGGATGACAATTTTAGTGGGAGCTCAATTAGGATTGAACTCATATTATGAACTTAGTCTAGATTTCTATTTGCAAATATCTTAATAGATCATGGCCTATCCCATTGAGGTATTTTGCAACCATGGGAAATTTCTTGCTTGATGTGAAACTTAGCAAAAGGGTCCAACTTCATAGATTAATACCCACGCCCGAGGGATATCCTGGTAATAAGATGATATAATCTTCTTGATACAATAACCATTAGGAGATAATCTGATGACTCCACAACATTTGTGTTTTCTCCATAATCATCCAATAAGCCATTCTCCATACGATGGAGAGTTTGACTACAATTTTGCATTATGCAAGATCTGGCACATAAAGTATGAGACGCTGGATGAGTTTTCCTCCATATGGATGAAAATAGAATATTTGGAGAATCACTTAGCAATCTTGCATTAGAGTTGAGAACTCTCAGAAGGGATTGATTGTAATGGATATCATGGATAAAAATAATATATGTTAGATATACAAAGTTATAAATGTAATTCTTGCAAAATTCATTGTAGTTTACAGAAGTATTGGATACTTGTCCCGTTTTGTGAAAAACAGGAATGTTCTGCTTAATAATTGCTGGAATTGAGGCAATGTGTCTTGATGACGACAAGCAAAATAGTTGTTGGACGACATCACCCCCTTTCCTCAAGGTTTATCATTTGGATCAGTGGGCTTGAATATAATTTTGTAATCCTTGTTTGTGTGTCTTGCTTTTAGCAAGACGATTGTTCATATGAATAAGTTACAAGCCAGTTGCACTGTTCTTATGAATAATACCTTTATGGTCACATTATAATTATAAATGAGTTATTCTCATCACTATGTTAATGACAATAGTTTAAACATTTATAAAGGATTACAATGCTAAAAGATATCCAAAGTTTAATAATGATATGACACTATTATTTAAGTCATGATGGTTATTGCATGTTTTTCATTCTAAATGAAGATCGGGGTCTTAGATATTTGATTTAGAGACTTTACAAAACCATGCCTCGTTTGACGAAATGACTAAAACTCCACGTTCTGATAAAACGGTGAAATGCGAAGAAATGTTGAATTTTATACATAATGATGTATCATATTTTCAACAAATAGTGGAAATCATTTTCACTTCATGTTGAATTTTATATATAATGATGTATCGTATTTTCAACAAATAGTGAGAATCATTATTTCATTGTGGATCTAAGTGAATATGAGTATTTACTTAATCAAACATAAGTTTGAAACTATTTGAAATTGTTCATATGATTTCAAAGTGAAGAGGGATGTTGAAAGATTTGTTTTGATTGACATGACAAAATTATTTAAGTTAATTTTGGGCATAAAGGACTTGTGAAAGATGTTTTACAAATTATGATAATAGGGTAAATTTAAAGTGTATTGACCTATCTAAATATCATAATCATTTTATATTAGATACATATGGTCTAATATTATCTCTTACCGGGGTTATAGTTATTATTTAGAGTTAGAAATTGAAATAAGCAAACACTCATTTGAAATACAAAGGAACATTTAAAGATTCGTGGAAACAATACCATAAGAGTTATGGCACGTTCGAGTTTTTGGAGATTTCGATAAGTCGAAATCATGGCGAATAAACAAGTCTTTGTAGAGCATGCTTAGAAAACTATGAATGCATCTACCACAAAGGACAAACCTGCTATTGTCCTAAGTTTTATGTGTCTTGATGAAGGTACAGGTGGAAGAAAGTATAAGATCAAAATAAGGTATTTAACCTTACCTCTAGATTGTTGAGTGGTGCAATGGAATTTATCCCGTGAAACCGAACTCTACAAATAGAGGAGAAACTAATGATAATGATCATAAAGTTTCAGCAAATAGTTTTGCTAAAGAAAATAGGATTCAACAATATATATACTGCAAGTTTGCGAAATTATATTATTGACTCACTTGTCATGTTATTTGAAGATATACCTACGAACCACAAAGAAGCATGATGGACCTAAGTGTGAGAAATGACTAGGAGTCACAAAATCATATATTAAGTTACATTTAAGACTGGAAAGTAATATGTTACTTGATCTCATTAAGTAAAGATGTTTACTTGGTATTTCTGAATGACTCCAAAGTCATAACAAGGAAATGAAACTTAATGAAGATGTAAAGCTCTTTTGTCACAAAGTATGGAAAATTCAAGGAATTGACTACAACTGTAGTGATGCTTGAGTCTATTGGATTTACACTAGCAATATATGGATATTGAAGTCTTATAACTAGAATTCTCGATTTGATGGTGATCAAAGAATTTTGGAATGTCCAAGTTTATTGAGAGGACCTGCATTTTGTAATATGTATTTACATATTAATTAATGTAATTAATATTAAATATACTATTGAAATCAAATTTGAAGGGGTATTCTACTAATGGGCCAAATTCTTAGGGAAAGGGCCCATGAGGGAAAACCGCAAGAGGGAAGAGCCAAGGGCCAAGCCCGGGTAGCTGCCACATGGGGAGCCTTGGGCTGTGCGCGGGGTGGGCCCCCCTGGCCGGCTGGCCCATGGTGTCCTAGAGGCCCATGGTGCCACCCTCTCTCTCCCTTATTTAGTCACTGATACGTTGCTAACGTCTCCATAATTTTTGATGTTCCATGCTTGGTTTTGTCTACTTTCTTATGTTTTGTCCACACTTTGGAGTACTTTTTATACACTTTCTTGGACTAACCTATTAACAAGATGCCACAGTGCCAGTTGCCTGTTTTCTACTGTTTTTGGTTCCAGGAAAGTCAGAAAATGAATATTCTCGGAATTGGATGGGACAAAAGCCAAAGTTAGTTTTTCACCGAGGGGAACACGGAGCCAGAATACGAGACGGAGAGGGGCCAGGGGCCGGCCACACAACCTGGTCGCGTGGCCAGGCCTAGCCCGCGCCAGGGGGTGGTATGGCCACCTAGGGCACCCCCCAGCCTCCCCTTTCGCCTATATATCGCCTCCGTTACAGAAACCCTAAGTACCCGATAAAATTCCACGAAAAGTTCCACAGCGCCGCCGCCACCAAAGGGGAGATTCGGGGGACAGAAAGTCTCTGTTCCGGCACCCTGCCGGGACGAGGAAGTGCCCCTGGAGACATCTCCATCGATCTCCACCACCATCTCCATCACCGTTGCTGATTCCCATGATGAGGAGGGAGTAGTTCTTCCTCGAGGCTAAGGGTTCTACCGTAGCTATGTGTTCATCTCTCTCTATATGCATGATCATATTGTGATCATGAGCTTTGTAATCAAGTAGATCTACCTTGCTACTCAAGTGCTTTAATAGATCTCTGCTCTCCCCATGTGTGTGAAAGTGACAGCGTGCACACCATGGTGGCACTTAGGCTAGAGATTGCAAATACTTGTTATGAGTTATATTTGGAGTTGGATGTCTCTATGAAATTGTGGTGTTTGTTGGAACCATCTAGAGCTCAAGGTGACAGTGTGGGGTTATCTAGATGGGGAAAGCGGACTTTGAGGAGTGTTGTTATAGCCCTACCATGGATTAGAGTGTCCAACCGAAGAGTAGTTTAGAGTAGTATCATGAAGAGAAGATATTTATATGAGAGTGTTCACTAGTGAAAGTATGATCCATAGGCCTTGGTTCTAAGCATTGAAGCACCGTTTGCAACTAGATGTGTTACATGTTTGCTTGCTTCCATCTTTATTTCAGTTTGCCTTTAGTCTCCACCACGCACCATTAAAGATATTTTCTAGCACCGTTGTCTTATATCCATACCACTTGTATTTCACTATCTCTTCGCCGAACTAGTGCACCTATACACCTGACAAGTGTATTGGGTGTGTTGGGGACACAAGAGACTTCTTGTATCTTGATTGCAGGGATGCTTGAGAGGGATACGTTTGACCACTTCCTCCCCTAGTTCGATAAACCTTGGGTAATCCACTTAAGGGAAAACTTGCTGCTGTTCTACAAACCTCTGCACTTGGAGGCCCAACAACTATCTACAAGAATAGAAGTGCGTAGACATCAAGCTATTTTCTGGCGCCATTGCCGGGGAGGTAAGGTAAAAGGTACTCACATCCTCCGGTGTGAGTGCTCGAAGTTATTTCCTTTGGATTCTGCAATTTTGTCTTTTTGTTTCTTGTTTTCACTAGTTACGCTTAATGGAAAACAACAACAAAATTAGAGAGCTTTATAGTATTTATCTTGAGTTAGGACATGAAGTGTTTGAAGAGAAAATTAAAAAACCAATGGAAATTTATTTGCATGCTAATAGAAACATTATTAGTATGAATCCTTTGAACACCATTATTGCTAATTATATGGGAAAGTCTAAGCTTGGGGAAGCTGGTATTGATGAGCATGATATTTTTAGTCCCCCAAGCGTGCAGGAGAAAATTTACTTTGATGATACTATGCCTCCAATATATGATGATTACAATGATGAATATGATATTTTCAGTCCACCTACTATTGAGGAGGAAATTAATTATGACTACAATATGCCTCCTATATTTGATGATTATGGTGATGAGAATAATAATGATAGCTATTTTGTTGAATTTGCTCCCACTATAATTAATAAGAATGACTATGCTTATGTGGAGAGTAATAATTATTATATGAATGTGGCTCATGATAAGAATGTTTTATGTGATAGTTATATTGTTAATTTTATTCATGATGCTACTGAAAGTTATTATGAGAGAGGGAAACATGGCCTTATGTATCTCAACAATATTAAGTTTCCCCTCTTTATGTTGAAAGTCTTGAAGTTGCACTTGTTTTGCTTTCCTATGCTTGTTGCTTTGTGCTTTCATGACTTGTTTCTTTATAAGATTCCTATGCATAGGAAGTGGGTTAGACTTAAATGTGTTTTGAATTTGCTTCTTGATGCTCTCTTTTACTTCAATTCATATTTCTTATGTGAGCATCTTCTCAAACTATCATGCCTAACTTAAAGGCGTTAAAGAAAAGTACTTCTTGCGAGATAACCCAATAGTTTTCTTGAGTATTGAAAGTTATTACTTCAGTAATAACCGCTCCTTATCCTTTTTATTTGCTTTTTGTGCCAAGAGTAACCTCTAATGAGAGAAAAGTAATGCTTGGGAAAGTTGCTGTCTCGAAACAGATTTTTGTGCTTCACCATAAAAATTCGTGTAAAATCTCTGTAGGTCGTTTTAAGGAGTGAATTTTTGTGCTTCTTCCCCAGGTTGTTATCTAACTTTCGTTAGTTCAACACTTTTTTATTTGAGCAACAGAAGGTCTTCGAAAAAAATGGTTTTTACCTTCTGGTCTGTTTTGACAAATTTCTGCCATTATTTGCATTTGCTTCTTGTTGGTTCCTTTTTGAGTTCTCTTTGGGGAATTGAGCTTTTTGAGGGAAGTGCTACAGTATCTTGTGTTTTAATGGAAGTTTTATTGGTGTTGAAACTGAACCCAAAGACTTATTATCTTGAGTGCACTAATGTTGCTAATAAAGATTGTGTGATGTTTTGTATGAAGGAAAAATTTCAGGTGTATGGAGAGAATGATGTAATGAGATGAATAATGGACTAAAGCTCAAGCTTAGGGATGCCACGCGTGTCACCCCAAGAAATATCCAAGAAGTACAAGCGTCAAAGCTTGGGGATGCCCAAGGCATCCCCTTCTTCATCATAAAAAATCTTAGGTTTTTTCCAAACACTTCATTTTTATTGCTTCATTCACAGTTGTGTTGTTCCTGGAGCGTCTTCGTTTTTGTTTTTGGTTTTTGTTTTCTTAGTTTGCTTGAATAAATTGGTTGGACCCCCTCTTTCATACATTGGTTTTCAAATAGTTTGGTTTGGATTGGAAAGAGTAGGAAAGTTCATGCTTTAGTGGTAAAAGGAGCTTGTTTTTGACTGTGGCCTATGCTTTGTCATGCCATGCTTGATATTGTTTCGGCTTTATGCTTAGTGAACTTTGTTGTAGCATGACTTGTTAGAAACAATTGAGATTTCTCAATGTGCCTTTGAAGAATCATGCGTTGTTTTAGCATATTAAAGCATAATATTGTGGTATTCTCCTTTGATGCTTTATTTGGGTTAACTTGGCGCATGCTCACACCATGTTATGACTATCCCAAGTCACCATAGCCTTTATGATCCTTTAGTTTTCGACTTGTAGTATCACTTTATGCTTTGATTAATGATGTTTTGTCGCTCTGCATGATTATGGCCATTATTTCTCTCTTAGTTGGTCGCTCCCAGTCTTTTGCTAGCCTCCATAACCAAGTATGAGTTCCACTCATGCATCCAACTCCTAAAACCAAGTTATTCCAAAGAGTCCACCATACCTACCTATTATCATTTGCTATTCCAAGTATATTCATGTTTTTATCTACCTTCTGAATTAAACTTGTTATGAGAAAACTAGTGATTAAAGATCTCACAAACTTGATGGCACACTTTACTTTTATTGCCCTTAATAAACTTGAACCATTGTGTCGTCTATGTTGTATATGCTTGCACTTATATGTTGGGGATTAGCAGAACCATGCTGTCATGGGGAACGCTTTCAACATTGCACTTGTACTTTGTACCTAGTTGATATCATGCTCTTTTGTCTATGGATGTCGTCGGTGTGAAATGAAAGGGGAGCTTGTAAGTCCATGGAGTTATGTATGTGTGTTAGAGAAACGCCTGGGCCGCCGGTCTAATCCATGCCGTCATGGTGGAAACTTGTAGCATAACCATAATGAGCTATCTATGAAGCATTCTTCTTATAAAAAAAGAGTCAGATATTGAGAAAAAAGAGAAAAACAAAAACAAAGAGGATATGAGAAAAGAGGAAAGAGAGAAAAAAACACCATTTTCCCATGGTAAATAAGAAGATTGCTGAGATGCTCATTGTCTGCTTCCCTTGTCATTCTGATATGGGGATTCTTCCGTATCATTGGACAAGGGGTACCCCGTTGGTGGTTTTCTATGATACACATGTACTTACTATGACAAGAACTTACCGGTAACTAAACTTGCGTAGCATGAGGAGCGACCCTCGTATTCAAGGGACATGAGATTTCCAACTTATACTTTGTCAAGCATATACTCCATAGTTTCTTCACTTTAACCTTAATCACTTCATGATGCTTATGGTAGGGCAATGAGAGCTGAAAGCTAAAAAGTACCATAATTTTTCGAAGCTCTTTATGAGACTTGAATCCCTACTTCCTTCTATGAAGGCCTTTCTTTTACTTTTATGTTGAGTCTTGATACGTCCAAAACATATCTACTTTCCCGAACACTTCTTCTATTGTTTTTCCTCTAAACTTGTGTGAATTGGATGCAACTAACACGGACTGACGCTGTTTTTAGCAGAATTACCTTGGTGTCTAGTTTTTTGTGCAGAAAATCAACTATCAAGAAAAATCCCGGAAAATGTGCCAAAAATCCTATTTCGCCAGAAGACTCATGGAGCCAAAATACGAGACGGAGTAGGGCCGGGCCCAGGCCACACCACCTGGCCATGTGGGCTAGGCCTGGCCGCGCCAGGGGGTGGTCTAGCCGCCCTACACACCCTCTCGGTCTCTCTCTTCACCTATAAGTTGCCTTCTGACCTAAAAACTCAGGGGGCTTCGACGTTTTTCCAAAAAGAGTTCCGCTCCGCCGCCACCACCAGATTCCACGATTCAGAACCAGAAACTCCGTTCTGGCACCCTGCCAGGACGGGGAATTGGAGGAGATCATCGCCATCATCATCACCATCGCTTCTCCATCGACCATCCATGTTTCCCCCATCTATGAGTGAGTAATCCCCCGCTGTAGGCTATGGGGATGGTAGGTATTGGATGAGATCGTTCATGTAATGGCATCGGATTGTTAGGGCATGGTGCCTAGTATCTTCTATTAGTGCTTTTTGACTTTGTTGCGACTTGTTATGCTTAATGCTTGTCACTAGGGCCCAAGTGCCATGATTTCAGATCTGAACATGTTATTGATACATCATGATAGTATTTTTTATGGTCTTACCTGCAAGTTGTATACACACGTTGTTATCCGGAACCAATGGCCTCGAAGTGACAGAAATCGGGATAATCGGAGGGAATGGCTTTGATGTGAGGATCACATGTGTTCACGGAGTGTTAATGCTTTGCTCGGGTGCTCTATTAAAAGGAGCACCTTAATTGCCAGTAGTTCCCTTGAGGCCCCACTGCAAACGGGCTGGCAGGACAAAAGATGTTGTGCAAGTTCTCATTGCGAGCACGTATGACTATATATGGAACACATGTCTATGATTATTTAGTACTTGGATGCTTTATCTTATTTATCTGCAAATGCCCTATGTTCTGATTGCCATGTGAATTGTCTTGTCCATGCAACGCTCGTCCATCCATCCCTGTGCCTACCGCGCTCCAATCCTACTGTTTACTGCAATTGCTACTACTATCTTTACTTTACTACTGCTGTTACTTTACTATTCGTACTACAAAACTGTTGCTACTGATAAACTGCTGTGAGCAAGATTGTTTCCAGGTGTAGCTGAATTGACAACTCAGTTGTTAAGGCTTATAAATATTCTTTGGCTCCCCTTGTGTCGAATCATGAATTGGGTTTCACTTCCCTCGAAAATACTACGATACACCCCCTATACTTGTGGCTCATCAAGACTATTTTCTGGCGCCGTTGCCGGGGAGCATAGCTTTATTTATCAAGTCCACTTGGAATCACTATTGTTTGCTGCCATCCATCCATCATGGGTAAGTCTCGTGATGGCAAGGTTCCTATTTTACCATCCACTACAAGAAGAGGTACGGTTCTGAACACCTCTGTTGCTCTTGATTCACCATCTGTTATGAGTAAGCTCCTTACACCACCACATACACATGCTACACACACTGCTACTACTGTTGAATCTAAAACTTCTGATACTTATGATGCTGCTTCTACTGTGCTTGATAAGAGTGGTTCATTAGGTCCTTTCCTAGATGCTACGATTGCTAGAACTATAGCTGGAAATACTGAAACTCCTAATGAAGACACTACTACACCTGTTAGTTCACCTGAGTTTAGAGAGAGCTATGATATTGAAGACGGTTATGTTGAGATGACCGATGAATTTATTAAAGAATGTCAAAACACCCATGATAGGAGTGTTGCTAAGAGTCTCCTTGAGAGGCGTACTATTAGACCCCAATTGTCGCCTAATGCTAAGTTTGATACATCCCCCATAAACATTAAAGATAAATATTATGATTACTCTCTTGATCTATCTTACATAGCTATTGTTGAGAAAGAACCTTTTTGTGGGACTAAGAATGAAAGTGCGGTAGCACATATGACTGAGCTTTCTACCATGAGTGGCCTGTTTTCTGATGATATTAAGATGCGCACCTACTTTGTTGCTAAGATTTTCCCTTTTTCACTAAAAGGAGAAGCTAAAACTTGGTTTAGTAATTTACCTCCTGGATCTATTGATATCCCTGATTGCTTGATTAGTACTTTCCTGCAGAAATATTTTCCTCCTAGTGCTAGACATGCTATTTTGCAGGAAATTTTTGATTTTAAACAGGGAGAAAAAGAGATATTGCCTGAATCATGGGCAAGGTTTTGTGCTTCGATTCATGCACAGGTTGGATGTCCATTACCTAAGAATGAGCTTCTTGATATTTTTTATAATGGACTAACTGAAGAATCTAGGACATACCTAGATATATGTGCTGATTGTGTTTTCAGGAATATGACTCCCAAGGAAGCTGAGGAACTAATGGCTAAAATAAGCAAGAATTATGAAGATTGGACTCCTCCTGAACCAGCTATACCTGAAACAATTACACCTGAACCAGCTATACCGGCGCCTATACCATCATCTAAGAAGATGGGAGTTATTGAATTAAATGATGAAGTGATGAAGGAAGCTAAGAAATGTCTTAAGGAGAAGGGAGTTAAAGCTGCAGATGTCAAGAATTTACCTCCTATAGAAGAATTATGTAAGCCAATTCCCCATTCATCCACTATTGAGGTACACTCTCTCCAACACTTTGATGAAGGTGATATCCCTTACTCTAAACCTCCTAATCAATGCTTAGAAGAATTCGATATTTTTATTGTTAAGCAGGATAATTTTAATAAAAGGGTGCAAAACCATCTAATGGAGAACTCTAGAGCTATTGTTGAGTTGAAGGATATTGTGGAAAGAACCTCTAATGATGTTAAAATTCTTGTTAAACATTTTCAAATGGTTCAAACTCAAATTGATTAACTTATTAAGGTACAAAAATACTTGCTAGTTAATGCTGCTAAAGAAAAACATGCTTATCAAATTAGAACTAGAAGTGGTGCTGCTACCCAGGATCCTCTATATCCTGAGGGGCATCCCAAAAGAATTGAGCAGGATTCTCAACAAGCTGAAAATAGTGGTACTACTCGTAAGAAAAGAAAAAGAAACATAAAACTATTGTAGAACCCTCTGAACCTGCTAAAGATCCTTATAGTATATCTGTCTCTAATGCTGAAACTGAAAGTGGTAATGAAGAAAATGATGTTCCTGATAAGGAAAGAGTTGAAGAAGAACCTGAAAAGCACACTAAGAATACTAAATACAGTAAAGAAGATTTTGTTGCTAAGAAACATGGTAGTGAAAGAGAGCCTTGGGTCTAAAAACCTATGCCTTTCCCTGATAAGAAACACAAGTCAAAGGAAGATGAACACTATAATAAGTTTTGTGAGTGGATGAAACCTTTATTCCTGCAAATTCCTTTGACTGATGCTATTAAATTGCCTCCTTACTCAAAGTATATGAAGGATATTGTCTCGAATAAAAGGAAGATCCCTAATGAAGAAATTTCTACTTTGCTTGCTAATTATTCCTTTAAGGGTAAGGTTCCAAAGAAACTTGGAGACCCATAGATCCCAACTATTTCGTGCTCTATTAAGAATAGTTATGTTAGAACTGCTTTGTGTGATTTGGGAGCTGGAGTTAGTGTTATGCCTTTCTCTCTCTATAAGAGACTTCAACTGGAAAAACTAATACCAACTGATATATCTTTGCAAATGGCTGATAAATCTACCACTATTCCTGTTGGTATATGTGAGGATGTACCTATTCAAGTGGCTCATTATTGCTTGATATTAACTGATTTTGTTGTGCTTGAAATGCCTAAAGATGATAATATGTCTATTATTCTTGGGATACCTTTTCTTAATACTGCAGGAGCTGTTATTAATTGTAATCAAGAAAAGGTGACTTTCAATGTTAATGACAAGGAGCATACTGTCTATTTCCCCAAGAAGATTGATAGGACTTATGGTTTGAATTCAATTGAACATGTTGAGGGCATTCAAGTTGGAGAGATATATTGTCCCATACCAAGAGAAAAAATTGAAACTATTATGATTGGGACCATTGCTATCAAAGTTGAGGTAACATAATCATTAGTAGAATACAAAGTTTTGTTTCATATAAAATTGTTTTGGTAACAAGACCTGATCAACCTTGTTAACAAAAGGATTTCATTGAACAAAACAATGTTTTCACCATGATTATCTCCGCTTACTTCTATTCTATCCATTTTAGTTTTTGCTTTTGTTTAGTTTTATTTTATGTTGTTAGTTGCTTGCATGTTAATGTGTCTTAGAACTTCTGAAATCCTAGCCTTGTTTTATCTTTGCATCATTCCAAAACCTTTTTCTGTCAGAAAATCAATATGCTATGCCTGAGCCCAAAAATAAAGCGTCTCGAAAAATTCCAGAAAATTCATATTAAATTTTTACATGAAAAAAGGGGCAGAGGAGTGCCTAGAAGGTACCAGGGGGGCCCACCAGGCAGGCACACCACCTGGTGGCATGGCCAGCCCAGGGGCGCGCGTGGCCATGGTGTGGGCCACCCCTGGCCCTCCACTCACTCTCTCACTTGCCACTTTCTTCTCTCTCCTGAGGAAACACGAGTTCATATCTCGAAATCGTGTTCTTGCTGCTCTTGCCCTCGATTTTTCGATCTCCTTGCTCATCCCATCTTTGCTGCTAAAATTTGGAGCATTTGTTCTCCGGTATGTGACTCCTCCGCTTGTCCAAGTAGATTTGTGTTTAGTGGTTTATATCTTGAGTATTTTGTTGCTGTAGGTGACAGGTTATGAGAGCTTATAAGCTTGTTCATTGCTTAGAGATATAGTTTTGATGCATGTTTAGGCCTCTACAAGTCCCTATGAGTAGTGCCCTTCATTATATTCACTTTGCAATCACTTGTTTAATAGATGTTTAAATTTCAGATTATCAAACATGAACAACCATACCTTTGGAGAAATATTTGAGAGGGATGCACCTAGGAGGTCAAGGCCCTCAAGATCAGCCTCTCAGTTTAGGCCATCATACAACGAAGATCTCATTGCACCTCGCATTGGTAATGAAGGAGATGATGGGGATGCTCACCCATCTACTTTTCCTTGTTTTACTTTCTTACAAGCTGCAGGGATTCTTGATGATTTCTTGCTACTAATTCAGAGGGTTGGTTTGACCTCATACATGCAAGATGAGAGTGAGAAATACACTATGCTCACCAAAACTTTTGTTGAGAGTTTCGTTTTTACTAACACCCCCTATCAGTCAACTGTCTCTTTCAGAATTTATAATCTGCCCTTTACCATGCCATTGGAAAGATTTTGCAGTATTATAGGTGTAGGCATGGCCGGGACCATGAAGAAGATTCAAGGGAAACCCGCTGATTTGCTGGAACTCTATCGGGGTGTGACCAATGACGATGATCGCATAGCTCAGCGTGGAAAGATAAGAAACATCCAACTCCCTGCTCTTAGATACTTTGCCTATTATCTTGATACTAGCATTCTTGGTAGGGAAAATACGAGTAATATATCCAATTATCATTTAGCCTTCCTAGCTGTTGCGCTTAACAATGATACTCGGTACAATCTTGGCTCTCTTATTGCTCGCCGCCTAGCTTCTAGGGGGGATATTTATGGGGGCATCATTGCTTCACGTATGGTCAATGCATTAGAACTTTCTGTGGATCCAAATGATACTATATTGGCACCACAAAGGCTTGACCTTGCTGCCATGAAAACACATCACTTCGTCACTGCTGATTCTCATATGGACAATCTAGTGTATAGGATATTGTTTACTGATGAGGATGAAAGGGAGATTCCTTTGCCGCAATCTACTTTGTTTAGTGTTCACAGGAGGCCGTGGTCGAGCTCCAAGGAGGAGGTGGATGAGCAGCTCCGCTTGCTGGGTTTCCACAGGCAGCATCAGGAGGATGTGCCCTCCTACGATTACTCTGTGCATTATGGTGGTGTGTCCTCGAGCTCGCACCAGGACGAGGGTACCTCCTTGCCGTACTACGGAGGCGCTCCATCCTGGCCAGCATGGGATTGATACCCACTTAGGCCAAAAGCCTAAGCTTGGGGGGAGGTACACCGACATCACACTCATCTCCATATCATTTTGTGTCGGTACTTTGTATATTCATGTTTCGTTCTCTTTTTAGTTTTTGTTCTTTCTTTGCTTTTGCTTTCTAAAACACAAAAAGACCAAACATATTTCTATTGTTTCTCTTTGTTTGCTTCTTCTTCTTTTTGCCTTGGTTTGCTTTTTTCCTTTTTTGCTTTGTTTGAACTATTCGAAAAACCCAAAAATATTTTGCTTTACTTGTTCTTCCTTTTTGGTTCTTGTTTCTAAAAATCGAAAACACCAAAAATATTTGTTGTTCTTCTTCGATTTTGTGAGTTTGTTGCAGGGTTCAGCAGTTCTCAGTGAGATTTCGTTTCATGTTATTATTCAAGCCACACAAGTGAAAGGCAATAATGAGGACTAATGACAACTTGAAGTGTGGTAAGAGGCTGGTAACGAACTCTATTTGTTTTCATTTTTGTACATATACTCATCATTGTGGGCATGCTTAGTCTGTTCATGTAGGGTGTATGTTATTATGGATGCTTAGTAGTTCTTGCTTTCTTATGATTAGCTCCAGCTTGCTAATAGTTTGTATCATGTCGTATGAATGTTTGCTTGCATTGCTCTATTCATAACTTGGTATGACACTGTGGTATCTCCCTCTGAATGTTTCACTTGAATTGACTTGGCACATGCCCATGCATGCATATGACTGAAACAATAATCAGTTAAGCCTCGATGAATTATTTTGCCTCAGGGGTCTTGAATCCCTTTCATGCCATGATTAGTCCTGTTTTGTTGCAAGCATGATTATGACAGTTATTGCTCTCTCGTTTGTTGCTCCCTTACTATTGCTAGCCCTCACTTGCACTGAGTATGAGCTCTACTCGTGTTTCCAACTCCCCAAAACCAATATTGCCAAAAGTGTCCACCATACCTACCTATTAGCATCATTTGCTTTTCCGTGCATATTTAGTATGCCTTGTCTTCTTCCGAATAAAATGTTGCTTGTTATGAGAAAGTTAGTTAGTAAAGCTCTCACGAATTTGATGGCACACTTTATTTCTTGCACTTAATAAACCTGAACCCTTGTGACTGGCCATGAAAGTTATATGCTTGCAAATTATAGGCTGGGGATTGGCAGAACCGTGCTGTCACGGGGAATGCTTTCAACACCTGTAAATATATACCCAGTTGATATCATGCTCTTTTGTTTGCGGATGTCGTCGGTGTGAAATAAAGGGGAGCTTGTAAGTCCATGGAGTTATGTATGTGTGTTAGAGAAACGCCTAGGCCGCCGGTCTAATCCATGCCTAATCATGGTGGAAACCTGCAGCGTAACCATAATGAGTATCTATGAAGCATTCTTCTTATAAAAAGAGATAGCTATTGAGAAAAATAAAAAAAAGAGATATGAGAAAAGAGGAAAGAGAGAAAAAAAGCACCATCTTCCCATGATCTTCCCATGGCAAGCGAGATACCACTCTATCATACCTTGTTATGAGCATTGTAATGTTGCTTATGTTTATGTTTCATGCTACTTATTATTTTTGAGTTGGAATCTCTTCATAGCTTGCATTGCCTATTAAGTAAACTTAGTTGCATACTCTTTATTATAAATTGTCTAAGTAGTTGATCACATGCTGAGAATATATACATCATATGAAGCAAATGTGTTCGTGAAAGTTTCTTCTATCGCACTCAGTTTTCAACTGAATTGCTTGAGGGCAAGCAATAAGCTAAACTTGAGGGGAGTTGATACGTCCAAAACGTATCTACTTTCCCAAACACTTTTGCTATTGTTTTTTCTCTAAACTTGTGTGAATTGGATGCAACTAACACAGATTGACGCTGTTTTCAGCAGAATTACCTTGGTGTCTAGTTTTTGTGCAGAAAATCAACTATCAGGAAAAATCCCGGAAAATATGCCAAAAATCCTATTTTGCCAGAAGACTCACAGAGCCAGAATACGAGACGGAGTGGGGATGGGCCCAGGCCACACCACCTGGCCGCGTGAGCTAGGCCTGGCCGCGCCAGGGGGTGGTCTGGCCGCCCCAGACACCCCCTCGGTCTCCCTCTTCGCCTATAAGTTGCCTTCTGACCTGAAAACTCAAGGGGGTTTCGACGTTTTTTCAAACAGAGTTTCGCTCCACCGCCACCACCAGATTCCACGATTCGGAATCAGAAACTCCGTTCTGGCACCCCGCCGGGACGGGGAATTGGAGGAGATCATCGCCATCATCATCACCATCGCTTCTCCATCGACCATCCATGTTTCCCCCATCTATGAGTGAGTAATCCCCCGCTGTAGGCTATGGGGATGGTAGGGATTGGATGAGATCGTTCATGTAATGGCATCGGATTGTTAGGGCATGGTGCCTAGTATCTTCTATTAGTGCTTTTTGACTTTGTTGCGACTTGTTATGCTTAATTCTTGTCACTAGGGCCCAAGTGCCATGATTTCAGATCTGAACATGTTATTGATACATTATGATAGTATTGTTTATGGTCTTACCTGCAAGTTGTATACACACGTTGTTATCCGGAACCAATGGCCTCGAAGTGACAGAAATCGGGATAATCGGAGGGAATGGATTTGATGTGAGGATCACATGTGTTCACGGAGTGTTAATGCTTTGCTCGGGTGCTCTATTAAAAGGAGCACCTTAATTGCCAGTAGTTCCCTTGAGGCCCCACTGCAAACGGGCTGACAGGACAAAAGATGTTGTGCAAGTTCTCATTGCGAGCACGTATGACTATATATGGAACACATGTCTATGATTATTTAGTACTTGGATGCTTTATCTTATTTATCTGCAAATGCCCTATGTTCTGATTGCCATGTGAATTGTCTTGTCCATGCAACGCCCGTCCATCCATCCCTGTGCCTACCGCGCTCCAATCCTACTGTTTACTGCAATTGCTACTACTATCTTTACTTTACTACTGCTGTTACTTTACTATTCCTACTACAAAACTGTTGCTACTGATAAACTGCTGTGAGCAAGATTGTTTCTAGGTGCAGCTGAATTGACAACTCAGTTGTTAAGGCTTATAAATATTGTTTGGCTCCCCTTGTGTCGAATCAATAAATTGGGTTTCACTTCCCTCGAAAATACTGCGATACACCCCCTATACTTGTGGGTCATGAAGTCTCCACCTTCTATCTTTATACACCTATTTTGAGAGCATAGTGGCCATTCTTAGTTCTATGTGCATTACCCCAAGACTTTTTGATTGATGCATAATTTTGATATTGCTTGTTCTTAAACTATTTGTATCTAGTCACTCTTATGAACTTTGAAGGTGTCCTATGCATTTATGTTTGCTACTCTATAAGGGACAAGCTGAATATCACTATGCTATGTTTTCTTTATGTGAAATAAACAAACGTCTTGCAAAGTATTGTTATTCATTAATCTTTTGTTTGTGCCTTTTCATGTTACAACATAGTTGCTATGTCTTATTGTTAGAACTTTGTCTTTCATGCTATGTTGAAGTACTATGATCCCAACTATCAATGTTTTACAAATACTTTGATCAAGTTTATGATGGTGCATGTCACCTCAGAAATTATTCTTTCTTTTTATCACTTACCTACTCGAGGACAAGCAAGAGTTAAGCTTGGGGATGTTGATACGTTGCTAACGTAACCATAATTTTTGATGTTCCATGCTTTGTTTTATCTACTTTCTTATGTTTTGTCCACACTTTGGAGTACTTTTTATACACTTTCTTGGACTAACCTATTAACAAGATGCCACAGTGCCAGTTGCCTGTTTTCTGCTGTTTTTGGTTCCAGGAAAGTCAAAAAATGAATATTCTCGGAATTGGACGGGACAAAAGCCAAAGTTAGTTTTTCGCCGAGGGGGACATGGAGCCAGAATACGAGACGGAGAGGGGCCAAGGGCCGGCCACACCACTTGGCCGTGTGGCCAGGCCTGGCCCGCGCTAGGGGTGGTCTGGCCACCTAGGGCACCCCCTCGACCTCCCCTTTCGCCTATATATCGCCTCCGATACAGAAACCCTAAGTACCCGATCAAAATTCCACGAAAAGTTCCACAACACCATCGCCACCGAAGGGGAGATTTGGGGGACAGAAAGTCTCTGTTCCGGCACCCTACCGGGACGAGGAAGTGCCCCCAGAGCCATCTCCATCGATCTCCACCACCATCTCCATCACCGTTGTTGATTCCCATGATAAGGAGGGAGTAGTTCTTCCTCGAGGCTAAGGGTTCTACCGGTAGCTATGTGTTCATCTCTCTCTATATGCATGACCATATTGTGATCATGAGTTTTGTAATCAAGTAGATCTACCTTACTACTCAAGTGCTTTAATAGATCTCTGCTCTCCCCATGTGTGTGAAAGTGACAGCGTGCACACCATGGTGGCACTTAGGCTAGAGATTACAAAAACTTTTTATGAGTTATATTTGGAGTTGGATGTCTCTATGAAATTGTGGTGTTTGTTGGAACCATCTAGAGCTCAAGGTGACAGTGTGGGGTTATCTAGATGGGGAAAGCGGACTTTGAGGAGTGCTGTTATAGCCCTACCATGGATTAGAGTGTCCAACCGGAGAGTAGTTCAGAGTAGTATCATGGAGAGAAGATATTTATATGAGAGTGTTCACTTGTGAAAGTATGATCCGTAGGCCTTGTTTCTAAGCATTGAAGCACCGTTTGCAACTAGATGTGTTACATGTTTGCTTGCTTCCATCTTTATTTCAGTTTGCCTTTAGTCTCAACCACGCACCATCAAAGCTATTTTCTGGCACCGTTGTCTTATATCCATACCACTTGTATTTCACTATCTCTTCGCCGAACTAGTGCACCTATACACCTGACAAGTGTATTGGGTGTGTTGGGTACACAAGAGACTTCTTGTATCTTGATTGCAGGGTTGCTTGAGAGGGATACCTTTGACCACTTCCTCCCTGAGTTCGATAAACCTTGGGTAATCCACTTAAGGAAAACTTGCTATTGTTCTACAAACGTCTGCACTTGGAGGCCCAACAACTGTCTACAAGAATAGAAGTGCGTAGACATCAGTCACGCATGGGAAACCCAAAGGGGAGGGCACACCTCCCTCACCCTATATAAGGGGTGCCCATGGGTGGGAATAGACACACTAAATTGATATCTTCTCTAAGGCATTTTCCTTAGAGAATTCCTCCCTCTCTCTCTAGTTGTCTCATTGTGTTAGCACGGTCCCAAGAAAGGACTGCATACGCAAGAGATGGCGCACCTGCAACACGCTGTTGCGCTGCAGGGATTCCAAGCCAGAGATCTACTTCCGCACTCCCGGCAGGGATCAAGGAGTCGTAGGCCATCATCGTACACCGTATGTGTACGAGATATCAAGGGTGCCTCATACGAGGGCATCTTGGATGTCGTGAGACGGAGCTGCTGCATGATGAAGATGGATCAAGGGGTGACCTGCGAGGAGCTTCACGACCTTGCGGTCGGCCGCGAGTTCGACTACTTCAACCATGTTCCCCTCAGAACGTTAACCGTGTACGGTCTAGAAGGGTATGTATTCTATACGCTCCGGTCGTTACTACATTACTACATAGATAGATCTTGGGCGTTAGGGAGTTCCAACATAGGAATTTTTTTGTTTTCTGCTACAGAACCCTTTAGCAATACATGGACCAAGGCCTATTTTCGACTGGCAGCGCCAACCACAGCACTACCAGACCGGGCCAAGATTTAGGTGCAGGCTACCAAATGCGCCCCTAGGTACCACCTCCCCATACCTTGGCTCCCCTTCTTTGGCCGGCCTCGCCCGAAATCAGAAGATGGTACCTCAATTGATGAAAAAGTCGACTTCAGACAAAGCTAGAAGTAAGACGGAGAGAGAACAACATAGTTGAAAAGAGATGGTTTTGCCTTCTTGACCCCTCGTTGCTTCTATTTTCTTAACTTCTTTACGCTTTCTACTAAGATCTGAAGCCAGCTCGTGTATGAAGTACTCTGGACTTTGAAGTGATGTTTTTTTGCGAAAGTCGGTGATGGTGTTGATAGTGATTGTGGCATTGTGCATGTTGTTTTTAGGTTTTTGGTTCAACTGAAATTTTATTTGGCACAAAAAAGTTACCATCTATTTTTTATAGAGAAAGGTTATATCTCGCACACTATATCTATGGATGCATGATGCATGACTAACGTTATAGTTCCTCTTCACCATGTTTATATATACATACTCAAACTTTTGGTCTACCCATTACTTCTCTCTTGTTTGTTTGAAGTAGTCGCTCTATATTTGATGAAATAAACCATAATGTTGCCATCTATAGTAGTAGATGGGTTTCTGAGGATTCCTAGGTAATCAGCATGTTAAGCATGCCTAGAAAACAGAGCTTGTTTTTCGTTTCTTCTTGTACTTTTCCGACATTCCCGTGTCGGGGAAAAACTTTGTTCTATTATCCTTCGGTAACGGATTTCGGCTCCATGTTGAAGGTGTTTGGAAAAAAATACATAGTATGGAACCCAACTCCATGTTGGAGGTGTTTGGGAAAAATACGCAGCAGGCATCGCCTCATGAAAGAACTTTTAGTTATACTAGATCCATACTAAGCAACTACTGAACGTTGTGAGATGGTGAATATAAATTATATACATCTCCTCTTACTTAAGTTCATCAGTTGATCTGCACCTAACATATTTAAATTTGAATTACTTGATGGAGGAGATTAATTAATACCTATACCATAAAATGTAATGGTGCAAGTTTGAATTATTATTGTATCTCCTGCATCATGATTATAGATCCAAGATATATTGTGATTGCCGAGCATGTTATTGAACAAGAAATATGTTACAGTTTATTGCAATTTGTGGAGCTTATGCAAATTTTTAAAGTATATACAAAAAAGGTTTTAGTTAGTATACTATTCATTTATTCTAGCATATGCCAATTACTTTAACATATATCAATGTTTTTTGGATGCATAGTTGAATTATTTTCTTATTATGTATAGTGGCATTCCAACAGATTACCTCCTAGAGCAAAGCACATGTTTAGCCTAGTACCAACCAATGAAGGAAAGAGGCCTCATTGCCGTCCAATCGCTACTACACCGAATTAATCCTATGTGCATAATCTATAAATCATGAAAGTGTGTCGTGTTTACTTGTATTTATACATGTATAAATAACAATCCTTATTCTTTGTTGGTTGATAGACTCTTTTACGAACATAGACATTAGGGTAAACATAAGATTTAAGAGGAAAACGAGATCCAAAGCACTTAATGTGCATGGGTGCCTCTGATACCCAATACTACTGCCTCAAAATAATCTTCTCACATGGCAGTATGTGATGCCTAGTATCTTGCTTTGGAATTATGTGAGACAAGGTATCTTGCCAAGATTATAATAATGGTGTTTATAGAACTATAAGAAGGTTCATGTGGATTTAATCTAAGAACACGCGACATGGAGGATGTATGATGTGTTATTGGATGTGCCGCTATTTGTCGACGTGAGAATTCCGAAATAAATGGAATATAGGGCTGAAGGTAGAGCCGGTGGCCAAGGGATCCTATGAGCCTCACATGGTCTAGCTACAAGGCCAGAGGTTGGTTGCCCCCACAAACTGCATGGGCACCTAGTTGGGTCCCATGGTCCGGCTTCTCCGTGTGTATTTTCAATATAATTTCCATTTTATGATATTTCCCCCGTTTTATGAACTTTTATATTAGAAAACTGATATAGTGGATTCTAGCATCACTTGGTAGATTAATCTTATATATAATCAATTTTTTAGTAAAATATCTAACCTTATAATATGACAAATTTTTAATTAAATTTAAGTCTCAAATTAGTTTGTTGGTGAATTGTTTAATTCAACATGTACTCAATTTAAGTTTATTAGTCAATATGCACACTGTAGATTTGCAAAGAATGAAACATCATATTACGTTACTTAGAACATTCATCTCTAATTTTTCATGAAAATTAGTTGTATTTTACACCCCTTTTAACATATTTGATTTATTTTTTGTTTAGTGGACTAGGGCGAGTCGAAACTAGTGGTTATCACCAATTTATATTAACATTTTTACTTACTTAGAAGCAATTTTGTAAAACTTTTGTATGCAATTTTAACTATTACTATTGTTGTGTCTATAAATATATTATACTCCTACTTGAATTTCACGGTTATACAGTTCAAACTTCTACCATTACAAATTTGTACAATAGTGGTAAGGTAGAACTCTTTTTCGTCAAAATTATGTTATATTTATGATGATGCAAGGAACATTTTGGTGAACTAGATTACTTTAGATCAAAACAAAGCATACAACATGAAAACAATAATGGTTATGTAAAGAATAAGTTGTGCCACTTTGATGTATTGTTGGATCTTTGTATAAATTTTTGTCCATATTAGTATTTTTAAACATGTTAATAACAAGTTTTACAATGTCAAAATCTAACAAATATTCTAAAAGTTGTTTATAGAGTAGGATTGTTTGCTGTAAGTGTAACTACTAGGGAACTCTAGATTATGTGAGGTGTTAGCAAGTGTCTTGATCATAGACTGTGCTTTTCTCTTTGCTAGTCTAAATTATTTGGGCATGCTTAAAAGCATATGAAGACATATATTTATGCTAGTCGGGAAAAAATTGCACTACAAAAAATAATGAGGCACATGTAGGAGGACTATTGCAATAGTCGGAAAACACCGATGCAATAGTCAGTAAACACAATTGCAATTGAATCATCGATATCAGATTGAAACATTATTCGTGACAAAGACTAGAAGAGGGGTGACGAGGAATGGAAGAGTCAAACCTAAAGAGAAATCTGAGAAGAGTTCCATGATATTCTACAATGATACACCTAAATCTTTACAATGGGCTGTTGAGTGTAATAATGTTTCCTCAGACAAAAGTATATTTTGGCTATCATATCTTTGCTTGATTTAAAACTAATAAATGATAAATCAATGCCATTGTAGCAGCCGATTCAATTCAATCGCATAACAAATAGCCACGTGGCAACTAAATAATCAGTAGAGAGAATAACATTATGTGAAAACACATACCTTTCTATTTTTTGTTTTTGAGCAACACACTACTGGAATTGACCATTGACATAGTAACAAATTTACTACCCCATTAACATGTATAACTCTGAATGTGTCACAACTCATAACGTTCTTTTCTAGTTGCACCATTCACACTCAAGTCACATCTTCTATCTTATAAGCCTCTTGCCACTCGTATGTATCTGCACACTGCAACAACCTTAGGAACACGGATGTATAGCAAAGCACTGACTCGACGATGCAAAGGTTGTTGCAATCGTACACATGGCTGGTTCCTCCTACCGCGCCTAAATCAAAATTCATTCTCACTGCTCCACCTGCCAAAAATGTCCCCATCCTCACATTGAGTCCAGCTTGTTCTGCTTCAGGAACTCGAGGTCCTTGAGCTGCCGCTGCGCCACTTCCTTGGACACGACCTTGGCGTCGGGCCCCCTCCTCTCGCCGGTGGCCACCTGCTCTGCTAAAGTAGACACCATCCTCTCCACCGCCGGCCTCCCCACCGACGGGAACACGGCGTTCAGCATCGTGCACAGGAGCTCCTCGTCCTCCGGCTCCACCATGTCCTGCCCGAAGCAGCACACGTAGATGGCCTCCAGGGCCTTCTCCGCCCGAACCTCCATGGGTACCTGCGGAGCTTGGCCCTTCGATTTTGCCCGTTTCTGCATATATACATCGTCGTAGTTCGACCATGTCGTCGGTCAGGTACTAACTAATTGGCACTATGCATAGCATGGTATTGGTATTGCCATTGCAAATTTGCAGGAGCTCTGCTAGATATCGTGGATGCGTGCATACCTCCCTGGCCATCTTCATCATGTCGAGGAATGTCTCCTCCTCGTACTCGATGTCGTTGGACATGCGGAGCCGGGCCACGCCTTCCAAGATCTCCTCCGATTTCAGCAGCCCGGCACCAATGGCGGCCAGCCAGCAGCACAGCAGAACGTAGAAGGGGTCTCCTACCTGCGCAACCATTGAACCGTGACAAACGGGCACGCACGATACGGTGGTACTAGAATGGAGCTGGGGTACGCACACCTTGCCGCGGCGGTCGTTGAAGTCGTAGAAGGCCTGGGAGTCCATGACGGTGCACTTCTTGCTGACGCGGCGCCGGAACTCGGCGAAGTCGACGGTGTCGCCGCCGACGCCGCCGTCGTCGCTCAGGATGCGCGCCACGAGGCCCACCACGGGGAGGGCCCCGACGATGCGCCCCAGGATGGCCGCCGGCGAGTTCGGGTCCGGCTCCATGTACGCCACCACCGCTCCATGCCGCCGGCGCCGGCAGTGCTGGGCGGGGGAGCGGCAGGCCCGCCGGTGGCGCGGGAGGAAGGGGGAGGCGAGCGAGAGCTTGTGGGCGACGGGCAGTGTCCCCATGCCCATTGATGGGTTTTCTTGGACGCCCTGCGTGTGGTGGGAGTGGCGCGCGCCTTATCTGCTCATGGACTCGCTTTTGCCGAGTTTTACATTCACAATCTGTAGGAGCCTTGCAGAACCTTCTATCATAAAAGCACTACAGTTTGGGATCAAACCTTGCAAATTCAGATTCTGAAACTGCAAACCTCCAACCTTTATTAAACAACGAAATTATTAGTAATGAAAAAACATTGGCTCGTTAGGAACTCAGAGCGACTGAAAAGCAAAAGCTGCCATGGATATTTTCCCTATGGGTCTGGCAACATTTTATTTTCTTATTTTTAAAAAGAAATACCCACGCCCGGCTGGATGCCGTCACGCCGGCGGACCAGCGCGCTCATGTTCTCACGCGAATGAGCTCAGTTTTTTGCAAAAAATAATATGGTCAGGCGAATGCTCCTGGGTCTTGCAACTTTTTATTTTCTTCTGTTTTTTGTTTAACTAGCATGGTGGCCCTTGCAAATGCGGGAGCATCATCTTCAATATAACGAAAGCATCCGAGAAACAAATCAAACCTTATATTATAGAATTTCAAGTAATACGAATTAATAATTATCTTATATGCTTTGCTAGTACATGACACATTTGACTTGAGCATTTTTAATCACATCAACATGATGGAGGCATTCTCAATGTCTCGAATTGCTCACGAGATATTGTTGCAGAGGCCTTGTGTATGTTGTGTCTTCTTGATATTAATATGATCCCATTTGTCAAAAAAGGACCCCTATATTTTTTTACTATAGAAAATAGGTTTTAATCGCATTTAAAAAAATATGATAATTATTCATTTATGGAGTCACCATACATTGATCGTGTGTGTTGTTTGTATACGTTATTACCCCAAGATGTGGAAACAAAAATTTAACAGTGAGTTTTCACAAGATGTAAAGCCACAAAGGTATACATGTTGTGATCTAAATACTATTTGTAGAGCAAAAAATTAATTGCAAGATGATTTTTTAATGATATTCTAATAAAGTAGCAAACAAATTCATAATGCAGTGAACATTTATTTATAGTTGTGTGGGTCTTTGCTCTTCTCATTTACTTCATTCATTCTAAAATATATGAAGATTCAAACACATCCGTTTCTAAAATGCCTAGTATGTTTAATATAATTTTTTTGTTCTGTCATATTTTCTTTAGATTTATATTTATATAAATCAATAAAAATATAATGATCTTTTACTAATTTTTTTATTAAACGCCACTTAGTTTGTAAGAAAGACAATATTATTATTACTATTTGTTTCATTTCTCCCTTACTGTTACCCTCAACCTAAAATAAACTCATTCTACTGTCTTGCACACATTTAGCTATAGTGTCATGCAATATAGTTACCACATAACTTTAGTTATCTCTAAATTAACTATGTGATTGCAATGATGCATCCTCTTTTTTCTGAAAAGGATTAGAAACCATTAGGATCTACCCAAATACTAGTATGTGGCTATCCAAAGCACCTGAACTCTTATAAATATACATATTGGTTCATATTTGTACTCAAAGAGTTGTTTTTCAAATTGGTGAACTATAGAAAAATCCAAGATATATAATTGTAAAAAATAAACTATCTTTATGAGACACATCTAACAATAAAATCAACAATGATTCTAAAATTCTTGTAAATAAAAAACCAATATCTTCTATGGATACCATGGAGGAAATATAATTAGTGATTCCATTTTTTATTCGGTCGTATATATATAGTCTATCCATTTATAAATACATAACATCTAGAAAGTGTGTATGGTAAAAATATTTCACCTTGACTATTCATATTTTTGTCCTTGTATTTGTTTCTTGGTTAGTTCATGAATGAATAACAATTTAGTGTCATGTCTTTGCAAGAGATTTGTCCGGGGAGAATATCCGTAAGGATCTTAGGGTATCATTTTTGAGGTTGGTGTCTCTTGCTTCTTCCAAAATATACTAGGTTAGTCTAATCTTTGGAGATGTGATTTTTTGTGCATTTGTCGTTGGAGACAGGAAAGAACATAGGATGCGGCGAATGACTCATTGACTTTAAGGGACGTAGAATATATGCTTATTGGGAATGCTTTTAGTTGGCCTTCATTTGGTTTTGTTTTATCGATTTAATACTTTTATGGGACAATAGTTCATGAATGGATGGCAATTGTTGTTGTGCTTTTGCAATCATGGACAATGTGCGTTCAATGATCTTAGGGCCCCATTTTTTAGGTTGTTGTCTCTTGTTTCTTTCAAAACCTATGAGGTTAGTGTAAACTTTGAAAGAGGTTTTCTGTATATTTTTTGCCGGGGACACTGAAGAATATGAGATGCGGGGAAAGAGTCTTTGAATTTGGGGATTCTTTAGGATGCTCTTGATTTTATTGGGAATCAACTTTGTTGGCCTCGTTTCAGGTTTTATCTATCATATGTATATCAATAAAGTTAGACGACGGTTGTTGAAAATGTAAGAGGTGCATGCACAATCGGCGAGAGCGACCTTTTTTTTAAAAGTAGCTTGGGAAACTCTCTATACGCTTCACTGCTTGTAGTCTAAAAAGTACTCCCTCCGTCCTAAAATAAGTGAAGTGGGTTTGTCTAGATTCGGATGTATCTAGACACGTTTTACTATATAGGTACATGTGAATCTAGATAAACACAAGTTATTTATTTTGGGACGGAGGGAGTAGTATAGTCGGTCCTTGGGTTTTCCTGTACACTCACGCATGTTTGTCAAGTTAAGATGCTTTCCATAAACATATGAGGTGTACACCGTTACAGTATGCGATTTTTGTCTGTACCCAAAAACTGTTGGATCCAACCCCAATGTACTCCCTCCGTTTTAAAATATAAAATGTTTTAGCTTTGTAAAGAAAATGTATCTAGAGAAATTTAGTGTATAGGTTCACTCCAAAGCTAAATAAACATACACACTATAAAAGATCTAGATACGCTCCTTTCACAAAGCTAAAACATTTTATGTTTTGAAACGGACGGGGTACTAATAATTAGTACTCTGAAACATGTTGGACCCAAACGTTTGCACGTTACACGTATTGTGTTGGACCCATACGCAACATCTTGTATTAATCTGAACAGGTATACGTGTTGGACTCAAACATTTGCATGCTACACTTGTTGTATTAATCCGAACGGGTATCCCATATTTGTTACGAAAATCTCACGACTGTGATTTAAAATCTGCGTGAGCAAATTTTAGATTCAACTGCCAACATAATTTGTTGATGCGGCTTAGCGTGGTGCCTCTATTTTACATCCGTATATTGCTTTTAATATAGATAGATAGATAGATAGATAGATAGATAGATAGATAGATTTCTCACGCCCAGGGTCGGCTCTATATTTTTCAGGACCCTTGGGCGAAGTCGACAAAAGGGTCCCAAATGACAATATATATAAAGCATCTCTTTATGAATCAATAAGCTGATTCTCTCTCTTTCTTTTCTTTTTTTCTAGCACCTGACAATTGGTTTCAGATCGTAACACCTATCACAAATTAATGTGATGAAATTTATATCAAGTTGTAATCTTAAAAATTAGAACCCTAATTGATGGATTAATTAGAAAGATTAGACGAGGGATTAAGAAAGGATTAAGCCATTAAGCTTAAACTTACAGAGGGTACAGAGGGTAGGGCCGCCAGCCGCAAGGCGTGTCCAAGAGAGTAGCAAGGCCTGGAGCAGCTGAGACGGCGACCTCGCGTACCTTGGCGCCTTGTCGTCTTGGCGAGTTGGCGAGCCGCGAGCGTCGCGAGTCGCGAGAGAGACAGCCAGGCAAGAGACAGAGAGAGGCAGACAGTTCGCGAGACGGCGAGCGTCCTAAGACCCAGGCCGCGACCTTTCAGTTTCACGATCGATCGGGAATCGGGATCGATCTCCTCGCGACCAAGGCACCAGGCGTCCAGACTTTCTTGCCACGATCGATCGGGAATTGGGCTGCCAGCCTGCCGTTTCTCCAGTTCAACGCCAGGACCTCTTCAGCGCATACAAAATATTGGGTCCCTTCTAGCCTGGGCCTTTGGTCATCGCACAACCTTGCCATGGGTTAGAGACGGGCCTGCCCACGCCCGTCGCTACCTGATTGCACAGCTGTGCTGCTGTCCCACTGGCGTGAGCTTCGTTTTTTGCAAAAAAATATATATGATCAGGCTGCTCAAGCGCGGTAAATACTACTCTTTTTGTTCTAAAAAGGATGTTTTAGATTTATAAAAATTTAGATATATCTACATAATAAAATGTGCCTAGATTCATTCAAATTTAGAAAAATTTACTACTACTTCCTTTTTTAGAACAAGGGAGTAGTAAGCTTGATCTTTCTTTAGGTCGCTAACAACATCGTGCACGCTCGGTTAACTCCAGTATCAGCATTCTCAACAAAAAAAACTCCAGTATGAGCCGTCACGGCGATCAAGGCAAAGTATCATGTGAAGAAGAAGTCGATGGGAGACCCATTCGCCCCTAACACGTGCAGCTACGCCATCGCCACCCCTCCATGGATTACAAGCCTATGGGTTTTCACATCTAATTCGAATCAATTAATTTGGATCGGATGGTGAACGGAGTACCAATTTGTTACATATACTGATGATATTGAATTATAACATGTATGTATATGCATGGCTATATATATGGAGTTAAACTGATTAGCTGGATCAAACGAAAAACCCACGGAGAACTGGTACGTGCGGCTGCTCGCAGGAGGCGAGAGGCGGCGGCTGAAAGAACCCATCTAGGGTTCCTTCCCTCTGTCGGTGACGCTGTCAGTTCGTTCCTCTCCGGTAGCCTTAGAGTTTTGGAGGTGTGACGGACCACGGCCTCTCGCCGGTGGGAGTTTTTTGTTCTTCGCGTAGGCTGTTTTCTCGTGTCTTTTTTGTGATGTTGAGGCGACAGCTACATTTTGAAGTCAGAATAAAGTCCTCCCCACTCTATCCTCACTCCGATGGTGCATCTAGACAAATCCGAGTCAATTAATTTGGATCCTAGGATTGAGAACACACGAATGTCACAGGTTTGCTGGTGCAAAACAAGCGATTGTAAAAAGTCCGAAAACTACCTACACGAATGGCTGTCTCGATCCTATGCACTTGATGAGAGTTGAGGTTCAAGTAGATGTTCCAATTCGTACGGGATTTAGGCATAGGGAGCAACCCATAGGAACTTGGGTAGCACCATTCTTTTGATCCAAATGCAATCCATAGGAAATAATCTAAGGATTTGAATCCTACAAAAATCATGCAAAAAGTTCTTTTACCTTCTTGTCACGGTCGAATGGCCATATCTCTGGGTCAGAGTGTAGTAGTGCGGGCAGACCGAACGGGAGATCAGGATCTTCTGCAATCCCTCGACGCATGCCAAACATTCCACGAGCGAGGCGACCGGTGCTCAGGAGATCGGAGCGACTGGTGACGTTGCTCACCTATCCGTAGTGGAGGTTGCCCCATCCCATTGCCTGGTTGTAGCGCTCAGATATCTTACGCTTCATCGCTCCATATAGACGAACTGTTGGATGTGGTTCTGGGAAGAGTAATGCAGAAAGTTTGTGCGAATGGGTTGGCGGTTTCAACTTTTCTGCTAGGGTGGAGAGCGGCTATGATGGTACACAAGCGACCGGAGCGTCAGAGGAAGATGATGAGGGGTGTGTGGTTTCTCAAAAAAAAGGGGCGATTCTCTTGCGGTTGTCGAATCGACTCCAACGTCCCTGTACATTAGGGCATGTATGTACAATGGTAGAGAAAGCATACAATGAGAAAACAGTCTTCTCTTATTTTCTAAGAGGTTCTCTGAATTTCATACACTATTTAGGGCTTGTACAAGGGCATCTGCAATGTGCAAAAAAAAGTCATCTTAAAGCCTATGTGGCATTTCCTAAGGTTTACCTTATACATTGTGGAGAAAATAAACAATTCTTTAATCATAAGGTACACCTCAAGCTTGTGGGTTGCCCATAAAGAATAGAAAATTAAGTTTTCCTGTTTCCTCTCTCTTGCATGGAGCAATATGTCAAGATATGTGGGTCCTACCTTGTGGCAAATGTTGACCTACATTGTGGCATTTTCCCAAGCCATGTAGATCCTACCTTATGACAAAACTGGACCTCATACACTACAGATGCCTGACATGGGTCTTGCACTAGACCTAGGGTCCATGAAAACTTAGCTAGACTCACCCTCTCCAGTGTTTAGACCTAGGTCTAGGAAGAAAAGGATTCTCTTGGACTCCCCAAATTTCCAACCTTGTACATGGTGATGCTCACAATCGGTCCCCTCGGCTCTTCCTTTGACACCCGCTAGAGGAGGAAATGACGATGCCCTACAATGGTGGAGCTTGCCAAGAATGGCTGGGGGGTATGCAATTATTGAGTTCTTGGGAGGCAAAATACACAAAAATTATAATCTAAACCCTCTCGGAAATATTTTCTTCATGCATGTGTCCAATATTGGGTGGCGCTGCTCCCCCTGAACTACACCAAACTTCGCCATTGCTACGCTATTCATCTCCTTAAACCATCGACCCCCTTGTAGTATCATACTAGAGTATAACAGTACTATACTAGTACTAGTTTAGTCCGTACAATACCGGGTGAACTGTATTCCAACATCCATGTTGCATTTTTACCACACCAATATTATATTGTACTAAAACACAAGAATGTGTTGTACGGATTTTATACTAAATCTACACATGTTTGCATCACAACACTTTAGAGGAGGGAAATTGAGGTGGTCGTATTAGGAGCCATATTCTTCATGGCAACTACACTAGTACATGTAAGAGGACGCAATGCTGACTCAAAAAAGGGACACGATGCTCTAGTTTTTTCTAACATTTTTTCAAAACGAGTCAAAATTGTTGGCATGGCCATTAATTCATAGAAAGAAATTGAACCTTCCAAAACTCTCTATGGTTTTCGATTTATGACTACTAGTTACTTTAAGCGATTTTGTGCATAATTTTAGAGCAATCCAATATTTACTTGTCGTTCCATTTTCACCTAATTTTGGTAAATCAACGTAAAATCATTTAAGCTGGGGCTGAAGAGTATATAGGAAGGATAAATGGAGAGAGGCAATAAAGAAGAGAGAAAACACAAGTTTGATTTGCGTGCATTTACGAAATAGGTCCATAAATTTGCATGATAGGTCATACACGCAAAAGGACGCCTTGCTTAAGTTCAACTTTTTTTAAAAAAATATTTATTTCTTCGATTGTTATCAATCCATGGTCAACTTTGTCGGCATGCAAATTCTAAGCACGAATTTGAATATTTCCGGTCGTTCTCGATATATTGACTACCTCCAAAATCATTTTATAATTTCCTATGAGCAAAGTATCACTTACTTGAGTGGGCGAAGTTAGCTAGGAAGTTTGAAAACTCATAAACTTATGAATTGAAAACATGGTTATGTCAATAAAATGGGGTGGTGGCACTCCAAGCCACATAATTCGTAATTGCTTTCCACGGAAAAAATCATGCCACTTCGAAAATTGAAAATGGTTTTTTGATGCTGTAAGTTGGAAACTCCCATTGTAAACGTTGTTTACCAAGCCAAAAGATACGCTCATCTGCTAAATATGTAAAATTTATCATAAAGTATGACATGGATATGCCAATGACTTTGGTCGATGGACTTGAAATCCAAATTTATCCATAAATGGCAAGCCATAATGTGAAGTTATTTTTTTTCATAATTTTTCAAGTCTCTTGTTTACCATTATTGCAATCAGAACACATGAAAGGACTTCTTACTTAAATCTTTTGTATTTCCGCTTTTATCTTTTTCATATGAATTTATTAAAACAAGATCAAATTCGTTTGTATGCAAAAAAATCTTAGCAAGAAGTTGAATCTCCCCGAAATGTCGATGGTTTTCGATATTTTGGTGGTCTGGTGGGCACCTCCAAAAGTTTTTGGTAAACTTTAAAATCACTACTAGTTGATTGTATATCAAATTTGACCTAATCTTGATAATTAAATTAACATAAAGTAATTTTAGTGGGCGGAGTTTGGCTAAGAAGTTTGAGAACTCATAGAACTTGGGAATCGTATTTATAACATGGTCCAATCTGTTTGAAACACTAGGGTTGTGGCGTTTCGAGTCATACTCTTCGTACATTCTTTATAGAAAAACACTCATATCACACCGAAAATTATCATAAACTTTTTCCTAATAGTTGGAAACTCCCTCTAGCAAAAACAGATTAGTACAATAAAATGCACCCACCTACCAGAAGCGGGAACTGTATCATAAATAAACATATGATATCGATAAGGGCATGATCTTCGTCGTTGGGTGGAATCCAATGAATAATTAATAATGTTCATGCATGGTAGTAAAAAATATTGGAAGCATCCAATCAGTTTTTCTTCTTCCAAAATGTTGACAAAACACATGTTTCTCAATACACGTAACAGGATGCCACACAAAAAATATTATACTTTTTATTATTTATTTAAATATTTTCAAAACAGTGTAAATTTTGTCGGGATGCGGATGCACAACAAGAACTTAAAATTTTAAGAACCTTTGGTGGTTTTTGGTGTAATGAATTCCTGGTTAGCTTCAAAAGGTTTTTATAAAATTTTAATAGCAATCTATCGCGCTTACTTATTTTTTAAAATTGACACGATTGCTAGCAAAAAAAATAACATGGTCGATGGAACTACAGTTTACATCAAAGACCCCCCAAAAAAGAAAATTACATAGAGATCCATACATTTAGCACAAAGGGCCGTAAAATTAAGCAAGATTCTGGCTCCTTCTCCAGCGAGCAGCTGGGCCACACTATTTGTACTACTGTACTTGCTTCACAAAGAAAAGAAAAAAACACTCCTCACTTTGGAACCAATGTGTTGTTGTTGTGCTTGGTGGTTCCTCTTTGTAGAGTGTGAAATCGAACGAGAATGGAGTAGGAAAGGAGGGCAGATCATAATGGTGTGTATTCAATGCGATGGGACGTATGTCAACAATCCCTTGTCCACCACTTAAGTACTCCTGCGAATGGTAATCTTTTGAATATCCTTCCCTCCAGATGTTTAAGAAGGAAATAAAAAAATTTAAAACCGGGAAAGTTTGAATTGCTAGTCTACATGTTTTTTGCTGTCAAGGCCCAAAATGGTTCCTTATTATGCACACCAACGCAGCTTACGAGCACGCCAGATACTGACACGGAGCCGGTGACACACCTGCGCAATGCTGCATTGTAGACGAGAGAGAGAGAGATCCGCCGGCCAGGGTGTGGATGGTGATGATGCATCAAAGGAGATAGAAAATATAATTTGTTTTGCATGTATATATAGTAAAGATCCTGAATTTTACTACCTATTAGTACTACTAGTTAACTGTACCATGTACCTCGTGTCAAGAAGCCATCACAATTTTTCTCTAACATCGCATCGCTTCAACTCCTCCACTTCGCTGCTCTCTCACGCTGTCTCCTATGCGCTCATATATTCTCTCCTTTCTCTTCATTTTTTTGCAAAAAATATATATTCTTCCTACCTGCTTTACAGAAAATACACACATGTCTCTTGAAAATTATTATTATTATTGCTTTCCTAATGGTTGGAAACTCCTAGTGGCAATATTTTTACCATGACAAGATTCACCCATCTACTCCTGAATATGGGAAAATCGCCCTAAACCATGATGTGGATATGTCCATGACCTTGGTCGTCCGCCTTAAAACCCAAGAATGTTCAAAAGTTGTCAGAACTCATGTTTATCATTTTTTATGGCAAGTAATACACACAAAAGGACGCCACACACAACTCCTTTTTTTTCATTTTTTCAAAACATGGCCAAATTTATTGGCATGCAAATTCTTGGATAGGGAACATCGACATAAAGTATGATATAGATATGGTCATGACCTTGGCCGTTCAGCTTAAAATCCAAGAATATTCATACTCATATTTTTTTTAAGTTGTCACAACTCATGTTTATTTCTTCATGGAAAGCAGTACACGATAAGAGATAAGAGGACATCGTGCAACTTTTAATGTTAGTACTATTTTTATTTGATTCTTTTCAAAACAAGGTCAATTTTTTCTACATGCAGAATATTAGGAAGAAGTTGAATCTTTCAAAAAGAACTTGGTAGTTTTCGATACATTGACTGTCTAGTGGGTTACCTTCAAAAGATATTTGTTGAACTTTGAGAGCAATCTACTACTTACTTTTAGATTTAAATTTTACCTAACATTGATAAACCAGCTTAAATTCATTTAAATGGGCGAAGTGAGCTATAAGAACTCACAAAACCTGGTAATCATAAGTAAAACATGGTCCAAAGTTTGTCTAGGGACTAGAAATGTGGTATTCCGAGCCATATTCTTCGTGCTTGCTTTAATTTAAAAGAAAACATTCTTTTCACTTTGAAAATTCAAAATGGTTTGTTTGTTCCTAGAAGTTGGAACTCCCATTATTGCTGGTATTATTGTTCACCATGCCAAGATGCACCCATCTAGTACCAAATATGGGAACATTATCATAAAGTATGACCATTTACCCTTGTCCATCGGCTTGAAGCCTAAGAATGTTCATGCATGGCACACCATATTCTGAAAGAATTTTTTTTCAAAAGTTTTTAACGCTCATGATTATAATTTTCCGCGACATGTAGTACAAGTGAGAGGACGAGGTCGTATGATCTTTTATGGTTTTCAAATCAAGGTCAAATTTTTCTACATGCAAAATTCTTAAGGCAAGAAGCTAAATCTTTCAACAAATTCATTGGTTTTTGATATATTGACAGTCTGATGGATACCTTCAAAAGATACTTGTATAACTTTAAGGGCAATATTTCTACCACTTACTTGTGGTTCAAGTTTTACCTAATATTGACAAATCGACTTAAACTCGTTTAAGTGGGTGAATTTAGCTAGGAAGCTTTTGAAAACTCATAAAACTTGGTAATTAATCGCAAGTGAATCATGGTCCACACTTTGTCTGAAAACTCGGGTTGCTGTGGCACTCCGAACCATTTTTCTTCGTTCTTGCTTTAGAGGAAAACGTTCCTGTCACTTTGAAAATTGAAAAAGGTTTTTTTGTTCCTATAAGTTGGAAACTCTGATTGACACCATTTTCACAATACCAAGATGCACCCATCTACCAAATATGAGAATATTACCATAAAGTACGATACACATATGGCTATTATCTTTGTCATTCGACTTGAAACCCAGGAATGTTCATACACGGCAGGCCATATCGTGGAGCAGTTTTTCCTGAGTCGAGGCTTATCAAACATTTTTATTTCAAGCGGTACACATAAGAGGACGCCATGCGAAAGGCTTCATTTTTTAGATTTTTCATTATTTTTGGTTAACAGCTAGTGAGGATCAAATTATCGACATGCATATTAATAGCAAGAACTTAAATCTTATAAAACTCACGTTGGGTTTTTATGTGTATTCACCACCTCGGTACCATAAAGACTCAAAGGATGTTTGTAATTATTTAAGAAACATCTATCACACTTACTTATAGTTCAAGTTTGGCCTAATTTTGATGGCATGGTTAGCTAAGAAGCTTCAAAACTCATAATTAAATTTGGTAACCTTAAGTGAAACATGGTCCACAATATGTCTGGAAACTAGGCCTTGTGGCATTCTGGGACATACTCTTCGTGCACGCTTTACAGAAAAAATCATTCTCGTCACTTCAAAAATTGAAAATGCTTTTTATGTTCCTGTAAATTGGAAAAAACTCTTGTCACTTAGAAAATTTAACCTAATCATCTTGAGAAATAGACATAAAGTAATTTAAGTGGACGGAGTTTGGCTAAGAAGATTGGAAACTGATAAAACTTGAGAACCATAAGTAGAACATCGTCCACTATGTTTGAACCCAGGGTTGTGGCATTTCGAGTCGTGCTCTTCGTACATTCTTTATAGAAAAAACTTTCATATCACGAAATATTATCATAAACTTTTTCCTGATATTTGGTAACTCCCACTAGTAAAACAGATTAGTACAACAATATACACTCATTTAAGAGATACGGGAACTGTATCATAAATAAACATATGATATCGATAAGGGCATGATCTTCGTCGTTTGGGTTGAAGCCAAAGAATAATTAATAATGTTCATGCATGGTAGCAAATATTGGGATGTTTCTCAATACATGTAACATGACGCCACATAAAAAATATTATAATTTTTATTCTTTATTTGAATGTTTCCAAAATGGTGCTATTTTGTCAGGATGCAGATGCATAACAAGAACTCGAATTTTAGAGCAAACATGTGTTTTGTCGGGATGCAGATAATTGTATAACTTCGAGAGCAATCTACCACTTAATTGTAGATTCAAAATTTACCTAACATTGACAAATCAACTTAAATTCTTTTAAATGGGCGAAGTTAGCTAGGAAGCTTAAGAACTCATAAAACTTGGTAATGGTAAGTGAAACATGGTCCAAACTTTGTCTAGGAACTAGTCTTGTGGTATGATGACTCAAAATATATCGAGCTCGTTGGGGAACCCTAAAAGGAAGGTATAATGAGCACAACATCAAATTTTTCCTCAGTTATGAAACCAAGGTTATCGAACCAGTAGGAGCAAGGAAACACCTCCAAGGTGTTGTTTCCAACTTGGAATCCTGCACAACACAACCACAAAACTTTGCCCCCAACTTACAGTGAGGTTGTCAATCTCACTGGTTTTGCTGAAAATAAAGGATTAAACTTATTGTGTGGAAGATAGTAATTTCTTGCAGAAAGTAAATAGTAAACAGTAAATAGATTGTAGATTGATGGTAAAAGAATGGACCGAGGTCCATAGTTCACTAGAGGTGATTCTCCTTAAGATAGATGACATATTGGGTGAACAAATTACAGCGGGGCAATTGATAGACACCGAGAAAGCATACATGCATATACTAATCATCTTGACTCCTACGAGATTTGATTGGGCATTACAACATTATACATAGACCGTAATCCAACTACATCTATGACTAATAATGCACCTTCAGGTTATCATCCGAACCCCCTCCAGTATTAAGTTGCAAGCAACAGATAATTGCATTAAGCAAATTGTGTAAAGTAAACAATACGATTGCCCTATGGACAAAGGATTGCTTTCTCCCTAGTAGCAACAACACATCTAGTACCTTAGAGATTTCTGTCACTTCCCCAGATTACTAGAGGCATGAACCCACTATCGAGCATAAATACTCCCTCTTGGAGTTGCTAGCATCTATTTGGCCAAGATAGCTACTAACAACGGAAAGCATGCAAGATCACAAATAACATAGACATGATAGAATCAATAATCAATCTGAAATAGCATCTCAATATCCATCGGATCCCCGCAAACACAACATGTAAGATTACAAATAGATGATCTTGATTATGAACAAAGCTCACAAGATCTAAACATGGTAGCACAAAAGAGAAGAACCAGCCATCTAGCTACTACATGGACCCGTAGTCCAGAGATGAACTACTCACGCATCACACCGGAGGTAGGCATGGTGATGAAGAAGGCCTCCAGGGTGATCTCTCCCCTCTGGCAGGGTGCCAGGAACAGGTTCAGATCCCTCCTGATCTAGGGATGGAGATGATGGCGGCTACAGACTCTTTCGTGGAATTTTGATCCCGTACTTAGGGTTTTCGTCTCGGGAGGATTTTATAGGCGAAGGGGCAAGGTCGGTGGAGTACCAGGGGGCCCACACCCCCTGGTGGCGCCCCCTAGGCCGCGCCTCCACCAGGTGTGGCCGCCCTGGTGCGCCACTTCGTCTCCCCTCCGGACTCCATGTTGCTTCGGGTAAAATATTGACTTTGGCTTTTGTCCGGTCCAATTCCGAGAATATTTCCTTACTATCTTTTCTAAAACCAAAAACAGCAGAAAACATGCAACTAGCACTCTGGCATCTTGTTAATAGGTTGGTTCCAGAAAATGTGTAAAAATACTCCAAAGTGTGGACAAAACATAAGAAAGTAGATATAAAACAAGCATGGAACATCAAAAATTATAGATACATTTGCAACATATCAATATCCCTAAACTTAACTCCTGCTCGTCCTCGAGTAGGTAAGTGACAAAAAGAATAATTTTTAAGGTGCCATGCACCATTTTATCAAGGTATTTATAACATTGATAGCTGGGATCATAGTACTTTAACATAGCATGAAAGCTATAGTTCTAACAATAAGATATAGCAACTATGTTGTAACATGAAAAGGTACAAAACAAAAGTTTCATGAATAACAATGCTTTGCAAGACGTTTGTTTGTTTCACATATAGAAAACATAATGAGAATGGTATTCAGCTTGTCGCTCATAGTGTAGCAAAACTTAAATGCATAGGACACCTTCAAGATTCATAAGGGTGACTAGATACAAATAGTTTAAGAACAAACAATATCAAAGTTATAAATTAATCAACAAATTTTGGGACAATGCACATTAAACTAAGAATGACCACTATGCTCTCTCAATAGGTGCATAAAGATAGAAGATGGAGACTCACCATAAAAAGTAAAAGAAAGGCCCTTCATAGAAGGAAGCTGGGATTCAAGTCATAAAGAGCTTCCAAAAATTATGGTACTTATTACCTTTTAGCTCTCATTGCCCCTATCATAAGCATCTTTTAGGTGATTAAGGTTAAAGTGAACGAATATGAGGATATGCTTGACAAGTTATAAGTTGAAAATCTCATGCCCCTTTCTTACGAGTACCGAACCTCATGCTACTCAACTTTAGTCACGAGTAAGTTATTGTCATTGTAAGTACATGTGTATCATAGAGAACCGCCAACGGGGCGCCCCTTTCCCGATGATACGGAAGCTTTCCCATATTAAAATGACAAGGCAAGCAGACAATGAGCATCTCAGTGATCTTTTTATTTGCTATTTGCATAGGTTTTTATTGAGGATGCTTCACAGATTGCTCACTATGGTTATGCTGCAAGTTTCCACCATGATTAAGCATGGCTTAGGCTAGCTGCCCAGGCGTTTCTCTAACACATATACAAACTCCATGAGCTTACAAGCTCCCCTTTTATTTAACACCGCCGGGATCCATAAGCAAAAGAACATGATATCAACTAAATAATGTGCAATGTTGAAAGCGTTCCCTGATACATTGCAAATGTATCTATAATTTTTGATGTTCCATGCTTGGTTTTATCTACTTTCTTATGTTTTGTCCACACTTTGGAGTACTTTTCATATGATTTCTTGGACTAACCTATTAACAAGAGCCACAGTACCAGTTGCCTGTTTTCAGCTGTTTTTGGTTCTAGAAAGTCAGAAAATGAATATTCTCGGAATTGGACCGGACAAAAGCCAAAGTCGTTATTTTCTCGAAAGATTCACGAAGCCAGAAGGAGAGACGAAGGGGGGCACAGGGTGGCCAAACCACCCCTAGGCGTGGGTCCCCCAGGCCACGCCAGGGCATGGTGTGGGCCCCCTGGCTGCCCACCGACCTTGCCTATCCGCCTATAAGATGCCTCCCGATGCAAAAACCCTAAGTCGTCAAGCCTCTAGCCACGAAAAGTTCCACAACACCGCCGCCACCGAAGGGGAGATTCGGGGGACAGAAAGTCTCTGTTCCGGCACCCTGCCGGGATGGGGAAGTGCCCCCGGAGCCATCTCCATCACCATTACTGATTCCCATGATGAGGAGGGAGTAGTTCTCTCTAGAGGCTAAGGGTTCTACCAGTAGCTATGTGTTCATCTCTCTCTCTATGCATGATCTTATTGAGATCATGAGCTTGTAATCTATAGATCTACCTTGCTACTCAAGTGCTTTAATAGATCTCTGCTCTCCCCATGTGTGTGAAGTTGACAGTGTGCAAACCATGGTGGCACTTAGGCTAGAGATTACAAATACTTGTTATGAGTTATATTTGGAGTTGGATGTCTTTATGAAATTGTGGTGTTTGTTTGAACCATCTAGTGCTCAAGGTGACAGTGTGGGGTTATCTAGATGGGGAAAGTGAACTTTGAGGAGTGTTGTTATAGCCCTACCATGGATTAGAGTGTCCAACCGGAGAGTAGTTCAACGTAGTATCATAAAGAAGAATATATTTATATGAGAGTGTTCACTAGTGAAAGTATGATCCCTAGGCCTTGTTTCTTAGCATTGAAACACCATTTGCAACTAGATCTGTTACATGTTTGCTTGCTACCATATTTATTTCAGTTTGCCTTTAGTCTCTTCCACGCCATCAAAGTATTTTCTATGACCGTTACCACTTATAATTATCTATACCACTTGTATTTCACTATCTCTTCGCCGAACTAGTGCACCTCACCTGACAAGTGTATTGGGTGTGTTGGGGACACAAGAGACTTCTTGTATTTTGATTGCAGGGTTGCTTGAGAGGGGATACCTTTGACCACTTCCTCCCTGAGTTCGATAAACCTTGGGTGATCCACTTAAGGGAAAACTTGCTGCTGTTCTACAAACCTCTGCACTTGGAGGCCCAACAACTGTCTACAAGAATAGAAGTGCGTAGACATCATTCCCCATGGTAACATGGTTATGCTAATTCACAACTTACAAAGCGCAAGCATATACACAACATAGATGGGCACAATGATTCAAGTTTATTAAGTGCAAGAAAAGTAAAGTGTTCCATCAAGTTTGTGAGAGCTTTAATCACTAATTTTCACATAACAAGTTTAATTCGGAAGGTAGATAAAAACATGAATATACTTGGAATAGCAAATGCTAATATGTAGGTATGGTTGACTCTTTGGAATAACTTGGTTTTATTTGGAGTTGGATGCATGAGTGGAACTCATACTTGGTATGGAGGCTAGCAAAAGACTGGGAGCGACCAACTAAGAGAGCAATAATGGCCATAATCATGCAAAGCGACAAAACATTATTAATTAAAGCATAAAGTGATATTACAAGTCAAAAGAGTTTTTCTTATTGAAGGGTGGATTATTATCCATTTTTAGTGTTGAAAACTAAATGATCATAGAGGCTATGGTGACTTGGTATAGTCTTAACATGGTGTGAGCATGCGCTAAGTCAACCCAAATAAAACATCAAAGGAGAATACCACAATATTATGCTTTTGTATGCTAAAATAACGCATGATTCTTTAAAGGCACATTAAGCAATCTCAATTGTTTGTAACAAGTCATGCTACAGCAATAATCACTAAGCATAAAGTCAAAACAATATCAAGCATGACATGATAAAGTCCAAGTCACAGTCAAAAACAAGCTCCTTTATAAGCATGAACTTTCCTACTCTTTTCCAATCCAAATCAACTTATTTGAAACTATGTATGAATACGGGGGTTCAACCAATTTATTCAAGCAAACTAAGCAAACAAAAACTAAAAACAAAACGAAGACGCTCCAAGAATAACACAACTGTGCATGAAACAATAGAAATGAAGTGTTTGGAAGAAACCTGTGTTTTTTATTGATGAAGAAGGGGATGCCTTGGGCATCCCCAATATTTGACGCTTGTACTTCTTGAATATTTCTTGGGGTGACACGGGTTGCATCCCCAAGCTTGAGATTTTTTCCATACTTCATCTTATCACATTACTCTTCCCTACACTTTAAATTTTCATTCATACAAAACTTCACACAATCTTCATTAGCAACATTCGTGTACTCAAGATAATAAGTCTTTAGGTTCAGTTTCAACAGAAGTAAAACTTTCATTAAAACACAAGCTACTGTAGTACTTCCCTTTAAAAGTTCAAGTGAGCAAAGAGAACTCAAAGAGAAAGAGATTAAGAGACAAATGCAAATAATGGCAGAAATCTATCAAAACAGACCAGCAGGTAAAAACCAATTTTTTCTAAGACCTTCTGTTGCTCAAATCGAAAAGTGTTGAACTAACGAAAGTTAGATAACAACGTGGGGTAGAAGCACAAAAATTACAGATCAAGCCGATGTACAGAGATTTTTCATGAATTTTTATAGCGAAGCACAAAAATCTGTTTCAGGACAACAACTTTCCCAAGCATTATTTCTCTCTTATTAGAGGTTATTCTTGGCACAAAAACCACACAAAAAGGATAAGGAGCAGTTATTACAGAGGTAATAACTTTCAAGATTCAACAAAAGATTCCTAAAGAAATTTGGGTTATCTCCCAATAAGTGCTTTTCTTTAACGCCTTTGACCTAGGCATAAGAAGCAAGAATCAAGTATTCTCAAATGAAGAAGCATTAAGAGCAAATTTTGTTTTAATAGGAGAGGTAAAATGGATATTTTATCTCTTCTTAGGGAAGTGTTCTATACCTTTCTGAGTGGGAAATTGATATTTAATGGTGCCTTCTTTCATATCAATAATGGCACCAACAGTTCTAAGAAAAGGTCTTCCCAAAATAATAGGACAAGAAGCATTGCATTCAACATCCAAAATATAGAAATAAATGGGGACATAGACATTGTTAACCATAATAAGAACATCATTAATAATTCCTATGAGTTTCTTTTTAGCATTATCATCAAATTGGACATTTAAATAACAATCTTCCAATGGTGGCAAATCAAGCATTTCATAAATCTTTTTAGGAATAATAGAAACACTACTATCAAGATCACATAGAGCTTCGATATCAAAATCTTTTACTTTTATATTAATGATGGGTTCCCAACCATCTTCTAATTTTATAAAAATAGAAGCTTTATGTTTCATCTTTTCTTCTTTAATTTTTATGAGAGCATCAGTAATGTGTTTTGTAATGGCCATATTCATAGCACTAGTATCAGGACTTTTAGCAAGATTTTTTAGGAACATAATTACTTCAGAGATATTGCAACCATCAAGATCAAAATCATAATCTATACCTAATAATAAAGTACGAAGTGTTTCTTACCGGTTCCGGGTTTTTTGGACGATTTTACCCTGTCAGTTCACGGAAATAACTCCCGGTGACACCGCTAACTGAAATTTTAATGGTTTGGTTCGGTTTTTGACACCCGACTTGGAAACAACCTGGAGCATAGGTGCGCTTCCTCTGTGTCGTGCTGTCCAGAGTTCTTCGCGAACACGATTCAAAGGCGTTAAATCACCACCGTTGCTCCAAGCTCGATGGAGGGGAGGCACCGGGGGAGGGAGACATGGATATGGAGAGGTGGTACTACTGCTGATTGTCGAAGGTGGAGCAGGGAGGCCAGGTCCAACCGCACGGGATCGTCAGAGACATGAGGGTGCTTTGGCAGAAGATGTACGTCTCATTCCACTAACTGGCGGGGACGCGTCCCATTGACACCGGAGAGGAGGGATATCTTGGTTAGCACAAGGTGATGAGGCGATTTCTACTTGGTATGGTACAATCGTCAATTCAGAGTTTCAAACTTTCAGACTTTAGAGCTTGAGTTTGACAGAGGAAGAGATGTTGGAAACCAAGTCCGTTGTCTCGCCGGTAGCCCAGCACAGCTGCTGTTTCGAGGGGTCTGTATTCGGATGGATACGGATTTGTTCTGAAATATTTGTACATAGGAAGAGATGGAGATCGAACGATGGCTTGTGCAGGTAGCTAGGCTGCTGGGTGCAGCCTTTCTTGGACGAAACCCGTCATAAACAACCAGGCTAGCACGGCAACACCAACAACAGATGATTTGGTCCTCAGCGGGCTACTTAATTGATATGTTTGTTTTTCCTACTTGGCAAAATTAGGACATATACTAATAAAGATATCCTACCAATCAACTATTGCTATTTTCCACTAACAAATATAAATCAGATTACAGGGATGTGCAGATTAGAAACTTGATGAACTTACTACGAGACATTTAGTATATGCCAAGACTCCAGTTATGGTACTATTATTTTTGCACAACCAACTTCTGATAAATTTCTTGAAGAAGCTATATTAAGTTTTCAGTTGCATGTTTGAACCAGGTAAATTCTATTAGACGTACTTCTGAAAATCTTCATTATCACCCTGTCCGCTGTCGCTTCATTATGTACAATGCAATTTTTTGTTCTTCAAGAAATTATGTTGTTGGCACTTGTAGACACTCATTTTCCTCCTTTGTGTGTATTTCTTATATTTCTACAGTCAAGCATTTGAAATGCTTTATAAAGATTTTTATGTTGATTTGATGCTGGCAAACTTTTTTTTACTTTTATTTAATATTTATTATGCTACAGAGATCTGTAGTACCATGAGGATTACTAAACTTTGTTCTATCTATATAATGGAAGTCAATTGTGAGTGGTGGTTTTTGCACCTTATATTGACCAGGAAAGAAATACTAAGGTGCACGAGAAGCTGCTAATACTTTATCAGTATATATTTTGCTGGTGCCATAATGCCTGTGCCACATGGATTCAGTTTAAACAAGTACAACTACACCAGTAGCTAGCTTTGCTGCTGGTTTTTGTGCAACGAGTTTGTTAATGACCGAACGAGTTGTCTGTTCATCTTGGTGCAAAGAAGAGCGTGGATGCATCTCTTAGTTAGGCTACTGTGACTGATGGGAACAAGATGCAGAAACGAGAAGTAGGAGAAACTGGATCGACTGTCAAGGAAAGCTACTCCCTCTGTTTGGAAATATAAGATGTTTTAGGTTAGTGAAGCTAATGTATCTAGACACCTTTTAGCATGTAGATTCATTTGAACCTACACACTAAAAGGTGTCTAGATACATTTACTTCAAAAACCTAAAACATCTTATATTTCGAAACAGTGGGAGTACATGTTTAGACGGCTGCCCACTCCGAAGATAACTTTTCTCTTTCCATGTATTTGCCACTTGAGTTCAGATTGTAGCCAAAAAAGATGCCAAGCAAAACTGAAGATACAGTGTTTGCTACTTGAGCTCAAATTGAACAAGAAAAATGAGAAATAAAGTTGAAGAGACAGTGTTGAAGAGGGCAAATACAAATGTTTTAGTTTTATGAGATGATCCTTTCATTATAGTTTGTACCCTTCTTGGGGAAAAGATGAGAGCTATTTTTTATTTGTTTTGTGGAAAGTGGAAAGACTGATTTATTAGCTACTACCTCCATTTCTAGATGTATAATGTTTTGGTATCCTATTTTAGCCTTGTAAAACATCTTATATTTAGGAACTCCATGTCGTAGGTATCTAGGTCAAAATTTGTACGACCGTGCCAAATGCAATTTTACCACTGTGATATGCTTACTTTGTTATTATAAGTTATTTTTGGACGACCACACTTAAGAAATTAAGTTTTTTCTACTTGAGTGTTTATATTTTTTTGTGTTAAAATATTTTCTGCTATACAAGCGGGTGGGAGTAAGATTTATTACACTTTTTTTATGTGTCGACCTCGCCTCCAACCCCATGTCGACACTGGTTGATAGGGATTCATTGTTGGAGCGGATTATTATGCATCTTAGCGACTAGGATTTTTCTATCCCGTTGCAACGCACGGGCACGTTTCCTAGTTACCATCTAAAGTAGTAGAGCTATTGTTTCCCATATTTCGAAGAATTTCAACATTTTTATTGGAAAAGGTTCCATTGGTTTTAGGCATTGTTGCAAAAGGAATGGGGACTTCATTGGGTTTGCTAGCTTCAACATTAGTGGTGGTGATAGTACAAATACTACTATTTCTAGCAATTTCATCTTCTCTTTTCCACTTAGCATGCAATTTAGCTAACAGTCTAACATTTTCATCAATTCTAACTTGTATGGCATTAGTAGCAGCAAAGAGATTTTCAATAGTTTCAGGTTTAGCAGCCATTTTATTCAAATAAGATTGTGCTTCAGATAATGATGTTATATTTCTTTCAGCATTAGAGGTTTTTCCTCAATAGTTTTATTGAAGACAGTTTGTTTACTAATAAAATCTTTAAGCATGACTTCAAGTTCAGAGGGCGCACTTCTATTATTGTTTTAGGAATTTCCATATGCATTACCATTATTGGGAGGATATGACCTATAATTATGTTACCAAAATTATTCCTGTAGGCGTTGTTGCTAAAATTATTATTTATAATAAAGTTCACATCAACTTGCTCTTCTTGAGCAACCAAAGAGGCTAAGGGAACATGATTTGGATCAATATGAGCTTTCCCATTAACAAGCATAGACATAATACCATCAATTTTATCACTCAAGGAGGAGGTTTCTTCAACATAATTTACCATTTTACCTTGTGGAGCTCTCTCAGTGTGCCATTCAGAATAGTTAACCATCATATTGTCCAGAAGCTTTGTTGCAGCACCCAGAGTAATGGTCATAAAGGTACCTCCAGCAGTAGAATCCAGCAGATTTCTTGAAGAATAATTCAGTCCTGCATAAAAGGTTTGGATACTCACCCAAGCAGTCAGTCCATGAGTGGGAAAATTCTTTACCAAAGATTTCATTCTTTCCCAAGCTTGAGCAACATATTCATTATCAGCTTGTTTAAATTTCATTAATTCACTTCTCATAGATATAATCTTAGCAGGAGGATAATATTTTCTAATAAAAGCATCTTTGCATTTAGTCCAAGAATCAATACTATTTCTAGTTAGGGATAGCAACCATTCTTTAGCTTTTCCTCTCAAAGAGAAAGAAAACAATTTAAGCTTAATAATGTCTCCATCTATATCCCTATGTTTTTGCATCTCACAAAGTTCAACAAAGTTATTAAGGTGGGCAGCAACATCTTCAGTACCAACACCAGAAAATTGTTCTTTCATAACAAGATTGAGCAAAGTAGGTTTAATTTCAAAAAAAGTAGCTTCAGGAACAGGTGGAGCAATAGGTGTGCACATGAAATCATTATTGTTGGTGCTAGTGAAGTCACACAACTTAGTGTTTTCAAGAGTAGTCATTTTTTTGTATTTTTAATAAAGAAGCAAACTAATACAACTAATTTTTTTGTGTTTTTGATAAAGAAACAAGCAAACAAAGCAGAATAAACTAAGAAAAACAAAGTAAAGAGATTTGTTATGAGGGACTCCCCTTGTGAAGATGTCATTGACTCCCGCAACGGCGCCAGAAAAAAGGCTTGATGGCTCAAAATATATCGAGCTCGTTGGGGAACCCCAAGAGGAAGGTATGATGAGCACAACAACAAGTTTTCCCTCACTTATGAAACCAAGGTTATCGAACCGGTAGGAGCAAGGAAACACCTCCAAGGTGTTGTTTCCAACTTGGAATCCTGCACAACACAACCACAGAACTTTGCCCCCAACTTACAGTGAGGTTGTCAATCTCATCGGTTTTGCTGAAAACAAAGGATTAAACGTATTGTGTGGAAGATAATAATTGTTTGCAGAAAGTAAACAGTAAACAGTAAATAGATGGTAGATTGATGGTAAAAGAATGGACCGGGTTCCATAGTTCACTAGAGGTGATTCTCCTTAAAATAGATGACATGTTGGGTAAACAAATTACAGCGAGGCAATTGACAAACACCGAGAAAGCATACATGCATATACTAATCATCTTGAATCCTACGAGATTTGATTGGGCATTACAACATTATATATAGACTGTAATCCAATTGCATCAATGACTAATAATCCACCTTCAGGTTATCATCCGAACCCCCTCCAGTATTAAGTTGCAAGCAACAAATAATTGCATTAAGCAAAGTGTGTAAAGTAAACAATACGATTGCCCTATGGACAAAGGATTATTGTTTTCTCCCTAGTAGCAACAATACATCTAGTACCTTAGAGATTCCTGTCACTTCCCCACATTACTGGAGGCATGAACCCACTATCGAGCATAAATACTCCCTCTTGGAGTTGCTAGCATCTACTTGGCCAAGATAGCTACTAACAACGGAAAGCATGCAAGATCACAAATAACATAGACATGATAGAATCAATAATCAATCTGAAATAAAATCTCAATATCCATCGGATCCCCGCAAACACAACATGTAAGATTACAAATAGATGATCTTGATCCTGAACGGAGCTCACAAGATCTAAACATGGTAGCACAAAGGAGAAGAACTAACCATCTAGCAACTACATGGACTCGTAATCTAGAGATGAACTACTCACGCATCACACCGGAGGCAGGCATGGTGATGAAGAAGGCATTCAGGGTGATCTCTCCCCTCCGGCAGGGTGTCGGGAAGAGCTTCAGATCCCTCCTGATCTAGGGATGGAGATGACGGTGACTATAGACTCTTTCATGGAAATTTGATCCTATACTTAGGGTTTTTGTCCTAAGAGGCTTTTATAGGCGAAGGGGCAAGGTCGGTGGAGTACCAGGGGGCCCACACCCCCTGGTGGTGCGCCCCCCTAGGTCGCGTCGCCACCAGGTGTGGCCGCCCTGGTGCGCCACTTCGTCTACCCTCCGGACTCCATGTTGCTTCGGGTAAAATATTGACTTTGACTTTTGTCCGGTCCAATTCCAAGAATATTTCCTTACTAGCTTTTTTGAAACCAAAAACAACAGAAAACGGGTAACTGGCACTGTGATATCTTGTTAATAGGTTAGTTCCAGAAAATATGTAAAAATACTCCAAAGTATGGATAAACATAAGAAAGTAGATATAAACAGGCATGAAACATCAAAAATTATAGATACGTTTCCAACGTATCATGGTATTCCGAGCCATATTTTTCGCACTTCCTCTAATTTAAAGAAAAATATTCTTTTCATTTCGAAAATTCAAAATATTTTTTTGTTCCTAAAAGTTGGAAACTCCCATTATTGGCAGCATTATTGTTACCATGTCAAGATGCACCCAAGTACCAAATATGGAAACATTACCATAAAGTATGATGTACTTATATATATAGCCATTTACCCTTGTCGTTCGACTTGAAGCCCAAGTTTTTCCAAATGCGTCATCTACTGCCCAGGATTTGCTTCCTCACCACCGGCAGCTACCCGAACCACACCGCATCGGAGCCGCTGGATGAGCATTGCCGATCACGGCACCAGATCTGCCTCAGTGACGCTCTCGTCCACCGTACTCAAGCCGGCATCGACTGTCCAAGATCTGCCTCCCCAACTCCAACGGTCACCGCAACCGCAACACCCTCGATGACCTGGATGTCACCCGCATGAATATCGATGATACTTAGACGCCTCTCCGACCAAGGTAACCAAATCTCTAACCCGTTTTTGTTTTGTCAACAGTATAGCAGGTTCAATCTTGTCACATTGAGCTGCATTTTTATAATGGTGCTAGTACATACAAATCACTGGGCACGCCTATTATTTATGCTACATACAAGGACACTAGACATGTTGGTTTGCATTCGCCGCTCTTATTTTGTCATGCATATGTGCTTAGCTACTCCACACAACAGTAATTGATTGCCATTGTGTACTTCTTGCAAAATGTAAAGTCAGTGGAAAATATTAGTGTGGATTTCCTGATATCTATCTGGTTTGTCATGAGCTAAGTTCTTGCTATTGTTTCCTCTGTGGCATCCTTCCACTATCCTGTAGTATAAACTCTTCGTATTAACTCGTTTATAATTTTCTTTCAGCCATCTGGTTCTTCAAGATCTGCAATACTAACTATTTTCACTTCCTTTACGTAGAGCTTAAACTCGGAGCACTATTGAACATGTTGATTTGCAAAGCTTGTTCTACAGGTTCACAAATGATGCCTTTATATTTTGTATCTGGTTCTGTTTCGTCCTAAGAAACTACATAATTATCCTCTACTATGTAGTTCAATCATGGTTTGTATTCCTATTCTACAAGTTCACGTATGATGCCATTATAAATTTCTATCTAGTTCATTCTTAGCTATGACAGTAACGGCATGTCATTGCATAGCTCACCGCAAATTCTGATCCACCCAATGTCTCTTGCATTTCAGGATATACAACTGCTTCCATATATTTGTTGAAATGACCTGGCTAGTTTATATTTGTTGAATTCTAAGAAATACTTAAATTTTGTCGGGATGGGGATGCACAACAAGAACTTAAATTTTTAAGAACCTTTGGTGGTTTTTGGTGTAATGAATTCCTGGTTAGCTTCAAAAGGTTTTTGGAAAATTTTAATAGCAATCCATCGCGCTTACTTATAGTTTAAAATTGACACGATTGCCGAAAAAAATAACATGGTCGGTGGAACTACAGTTTACATCAAAGACCCCAAAAAAGAGAAAATTATATAGAGGTCGATACATTTAGCACAAATGGCCATAAAATTAAGCAAGATTCCAGCTCCTTCTCCAGCGAGTAGCTGGGCCACACTATTTGTACTACTGTACTTGCTTCACAAAGAAAAGAAAAAACACTCCTCACTTTGGAACCAGCGCGTTGCTGTTGTGCTTGGTGCTTCCTCTTTGTAGAGTGTGAAATCGAACGAGAATGGAGTAGGAAAGATGGCCAGATCATAATGGTGTGTATCCAATGCGATGGGCCGTATGTCAACAATCCCTTGTCCACCACTTAAGTACTCCTGCGAATGGTGATCTTTTGAATATACTTCCCTCCGGATGTTTGAGAAGGAAATGAAAAAAAATTGAAACCGGGAAAGTTTGAATTGTTAGTCTACATGTTTTTTGCCGCCAAGGCCCAAAATAGTTCCTTCTTATGCACACCAACACAGCTCATGAACACGCCAGATACTGACACTGAGCTGGTGACACACCTACGCAATGATGCATTGTAGTCGAGAGAGAGATCGGCCGGCCAGAGTGTGGATGGTGATGATGCAGCGAAGGAGATAGAAAATATAATTTCTTTTGCATGTATATATAGTAAAGATCCTGGATTTTACTACCTACTAGTACTACTAGTTAACTATACCCTGTACCTCGTGTCAGGAAGCCATCACAATTTTGCTCTGACATCGCATCGCTTCAACTCCTCCTCTTCGCTGCTCTCTCACGCTGTCTCCTATGTGCTCATATATTCTCTCCTTTTTCTTCATTTTTTCCAAAAAATATATATTCTTCCTACCTGCTTTACAGAAAATACACACATGTCTCTTGAAAATTATTATTATTGTTGCTTTTCTAATGGTTGGAAACTCCTAGTGGCAATATTTTTACCATGCCAAAATTCACCCATCTATTCCTGAATATGGGAAAATCACCCTAAACCATGATGTGGATATGTCCATGACCTTGGTCGTCCGCCTTAAAACCCAAGAATGTTCAAAAGTTGTCAGAACTCATGTTTATCATTTTTCATGGCAAGTAATACACACAAAAGGACGCCACACACAACTCTTTTTTCCATTTTTTCAAAACATGACCAAATTTGTCGGCATGCAAATTCTTGGATAGGGAACATCGATATAAATTATGATGTAGATATGGTCATGACCTTGGCCGTTCAGCTTAAAATCCAAGAATGTTCATACTCATATTTATTTTTTAAAAGTTGTCACAACTCATGTTTATTTCTTCATGGAAAGCAGTGTTGGAGATATGCCCTAGAGGCAATAATAAATATAGTTATTATTATATCTTTGTGTTTATGATAAATGTTTATATTCATGCTATAATAGTATTAACAAGAAAACATTAATACTTGTGTGAATTGTAAACTTAAATTGAAGTCCCTAGTATAGCCTCTATACTTCACTAGCTTGTTGGTTAATAGATGATTGTGGTTTCCCTATCATGAACATTGAGATGTTATTAACAACAAGATCATATCGTTAGGAGAATGATATGGTGGACATACTCCTATAGATAAGCGTAGCATAAAGATCAAGTCATTTCAATAGTTCAATTGCTATATGCTTTCTGATACATAGTAACCTAATTCCTTCGACCATGAGATCATGCATATCACCTTTACCGGATGGATGCTTTGATGTCATCAAACACCACACCGTAACAGGGTGGCTATAAAGGTGGTATTGAGTGTTCGGAAAGTATTGGTTGAAACACATGGATCAAGAGTGGGATTTGTCCATCCATATGACGGATAGATATTCTCTGGGCCCCTCTCGGTGAAATGTCATCCAATTAGCTTGCAAGCATGTGACTGGGTCACAAGGGATCACATATCACGGGAACGAGAAAAGAGTACTTATCAGTAACGAGGTTGAACTAGGTATGCAGAGATACCGACGATCATAACCTCGGATAAGTAACATATCGTGAGACAAAGGGAAATTGGTATCGTATGTAAGTGGTTCATTCGATCGCAAAGTAATCGTAGAAATATGTGGGAGCCATATGAATTTCCAGATTCCTCTATTGGTTATTGTTCGGAGAAGTGTCTCGATCATGTCCGCATAATTCACGAACCGTAGGGAGACACACTTAAGGATTCGACGTTGTTTGAGTAGTTATGGTATTATGAGAAAGAGACCGAATGTTGTTCGGAGTCTCGGATGGGATCCGGGATATCACGAGGAGATCCGGAATGGTCCGGAGAATAAGATTCATATAAGGAAAGTCCTGTTTCGGAGTTGGGGAATGGTTCCGGTGTTTTCATCGGGAACATTCTAGAAGGTCCCGGAATGTCCGGCACTCCGGAGGGGGAAGGGTACATGAATGTGTCATTGTAAGTTGGAATGATTGCATCATGTACTAGGTGTTCTTGCTGCCCAAAATAAAGGGTTTATTTAAATCCTAAATTGAAAAGTCAAACGGCTAGTTTGAAAGTCAAACGGCAATTTTGGGAAGTGGGAAAAGAGGAGGAGGTGAAGCCGAGTTGGGGAGGGAGTCCTCCCCAAGCCGGCGCCCCACCCAAGCCGAGTTGGGGAGGGACTCCACTCCCTCCCCTTGGCCGGCCAGCCCTCCCACCTATATAAGGAGGGGCAGGGCTCCCCTCCTAGCACACACAAGTTTCCACCTCTAATCTCCGGTTTAGAGCCGTTTTGGTTTAGAGCTTCTAATTGCTTTAGCCAGCGGTTTAGAGCCTTCTAATTGGTTTAGAGCCTTCTAATTGGTGTGTCTAATTACTAGACCACTAATAGCCTCTCTCATAAGCTCCACCATACTCGCACCGGCTTAAGGCGAAGCCCTGCGGAATTTCCCCTCTACCTCCGGTACCACGCCGTTGTGCTGCCGGAATCGCGAGGAGAGTGCTACAACCTCCGCTGCCTGCTGGAACAAGGGAGAGGAAGGTCTTCGTCGAGTACCGAACGTGTGACCGACTACGGGAGCGCTGCCGGAACGTGGCGCCGGAAGGATCGTCTACGCGATCTTGAGATCGGAAAGAGTACGACTACATCACCCACGAGAATCTGCTCTCGTTAAACACTTTGGAATCTTCGAGGGTGAGTTATTCCATCGACTCGTTGCTGCAATCTAGTAGATAGATCTTGGCTTGTTTGTTTGTATGCGATAGAAATTTTTTGTTTTCCATGCTACGAACCCCTACAGTGGTATCAGAGCCGTGTCTATATGTAGATCCGTTGCACGAGTAGAACACAATGGTCATTGTGGGCGTTGATGCTTTTATTGTAGATTGCTTTTTGTGTACTTTGCATCTTGCGGTATGTTGGGATGAAGCGGCCCGGGCTAACCTTACATGACATCGTTCATGAGACTTGCTCCACGCTTGACATGCAACTCGTATTGCATAAGTGGCTTTGCGGGTGCCTGTTTCTCCTAGCATAGTAAAGATCCAATTTACAACGGGTAATCAACAATGCTAGTATCAATGTTGTGGTTCTTGTTCGTAGGTTAGAACGACACTTATGGAAAGCCCCAAACCACATAAAATATGCAAAGAAAGTAGAAGCGTCTAACTTTGTTTTGCAGGGGTGTGCAGTGATGTGATATGGCCATGATTGTGATTATATTTGATGTATGCAATGTTCCTTATTGTAAGTTGGCAACCGGCAGGAGCCATATGGTTGTCTTTAATTTCTGTTAAGACCTGCGTGTCTGTTCAAAATAGTTGTAATAGTTGAAGCTGGTGGACGACAACCATGAAGAAGCGTCATTGACCTTGATGCTATGCCGGTGATGATGGAGATCATGTTCGTGCTTGAAGATGGAGATCGGAAGCACAAAGAAGAAAGGCCATATCATATCACATATTATGAATTGCATGTGATGTTAATCCTTTATGCATCTTGTATTGCTTAGTAGACGACGGTAGCATTATAAGATGATCCCTCATGCACATAAATTCAAGTTCTAAAGTGTTCACCCTTAGTATGCACCGTTGCCAAAGCTTGCTGCTTCGAAGCACCACGTGATGATCGGGTGTCTTTGATTCCGCGGGTGAATACAACGTAAGCAAGCCAGATTTGCTTATGCGGTAGCTAAGGTTTGATCTTGACGAGCCTAGCATGTACAGACATGGCCTCAGGAACACGGATCGCCGAAAGGTAAAGCATGAATCATATAGTAGATATGATGAACATGATGATTGTTCGCCATTGAAACTATATCAACTCTCGTGATGATCGGTGTTGATGTAGTGGATTTGGTTCGTGTGCTCACTAAAACAATGTGAGGGATGTTGTTTTGAGTGGGAGTTCACCTAGATTAAAATTTATTAATTAGAACTCAATTTGTCATAAACTTAGTCTAAACTATTGCAAATAGGTTGTAGATCAATGGCAGCCCCTACCATCAATTTTAATGCGTTCCTAGAGAAAGAAAAGTTGAAAAACAATGGAAGCAACTTCGCGGATTGGTTCCGCAATTTGAGGATTGTCCTCACAGCTGGTAATTTGACCTATGTGCTGGATGCACCGCTGGGTGACCCACCTGCAGCTGATGCTCCCGATGAAGTAAAGAATGTTTACCTCGCTCGGAAGAATCCGTACTCCATAGTTCAGTGTGCTATCTTGTATGGTTTAGAATCGGAGCTTCAGAAAAGGTTTGAAGAGTCAGACCCATATGATATTGTCGAGGATCTCAAATTAATTTTTGAGACTCATGCGGCAATTGAAAGTTATGAAGCTTCTGAAAAGTTCTTTAACTGCAAGATGGAAGAGGGCAGCTCCGTCAGTGAGCACGTGCTTAAGATGTCTGGGCACGCAAACAAACTTCAAAGCTTGGGTATAGTGATTCCTAATACTTTGGGGGTTTACCGCATCCTCCAATCACTACCACCAAGTTACAAGAACTTTGTGATGAACTACAACATGCAGAACATGAACAAAGAGTTGCCAGAACTATTTGCTATGTTAAAATCTGCAGAAGTGGAGATCAAGAAAGAGCACCAAGTGTTGATGGTCAATAAGACCACCAAATTCAAGAAAGGCAAGTCTAAGCAGAGGGGACACTTCAAGAAGGGTGGTAAGAAAGTTACCATGCCGACGAAGAGGACCGAGGCTGGACCCAAGCCTGATACTGAGTGCTTTTACTGCAAGGGAGAAGGTCACTGGAAGCGGAATTGCCCAAAGTACTTGGAGGATTTGAAGAACGGCAACATCAAGAAGAAAGGTATATCTGATATACATGTTATTGATGTGTATCTCACTAGTATTCGTAGTAGTGCCTGGGTATTTGATACTGGTTCGGTTGCTCATATTTGTAACTCGAAACAGGAGCTGCGGAATAAACGGAAGCTAGCGAAGAACGAGGTGACGATGCGCGTAGGAAACGGATCAAAGGTTGATGTGATCGCGGTCGGCACGCTACCTCTTCATCTACCATCGGGATTAGTTTTATACTTAAATAATTGTTATTTGGTGCCTGCGTTGAGCATGAACATTATATCGGGATCTTGTTTATTGCGAGACGGTTACTTGTTTAAATCCGAGAATAATGGTTGTTCGATTTATATGAGTAATATGTTTTATGCACATGCACCTTTGATAGATGGTCTATTCTTATTGAATCTCGATAGTAGAAATACACATATTAATAACATTGAAGCTAAACGATTGAAATCAAGCGATAACTCGACCTATATGTGGCACTGTCGTCTTGGTCACATTGGAGTGAAGCGTATGAAGAAACTCCATTCCGATGGACTTCTTGAATCACTTGATTTTGAATCACTTGAAAGATGCGAAGCATGTCTGATGGGTAAAAAGACTAAGACTCCGTTTTCTGGTATGATGGAGCGAGCTACGGACTTATTGGAAATCATACATACCGATGTGTGTGGTCCAATGAGTGTAGCATCGCGCAGTGGTTATCGTTATGTTCTTACCTTCACGGATGACTTGAGTAGATATGGGTATATCTATTTCATGAAACATAAGTCCGAAACTTTCGAGAAGTTTAAGGAATTTCAAAGTGAGGTAGAGAATCAACGTAACAAGAAAATTAAATTTCTACGTTCTGATCGTGGAGGTGAATATCTAAGTTACGAGTTTGGCGAGCATTTGAAGAAATGCGGAATACTTTCGCAGTTGACACCGCCGGGAACACCACAGCGTAATGGTGTGTCCGAACGTCGTAATCGAACTCTCTTAGATATGGTTCGTTCTATGATGTCACTTACAGATTTACCGCTATCATTTTGGGGTTATGCATTAGAAACAGCCGCATTCACTTTAAATAGGGCACCGTCTAAATCCGTTGAAACGACACCGTATGAATTATGGTTTGGGAAGAAACCTAAATTGTCGTTCCTTAAAGTTTGGGGATGCGAAGCCTATGTAAAGAAGTTATAGCCGGACAAGCTTGAACCCAAAGCGGAAAAATGCGTCTTCATAGGATACCCGAAGGAAACTATTGGGTATACCTTCTATCATAGATCCGAAGGCAAAATCTTCGTTGCCAAGAATGGATCCTTTCTAGAGAAGGAATTTCTCTCGAAAGAAGTGACTGGAAGGAAAGTAGAACTCGACGAGGTTGTCGAACCTTCTCTCGAAATTGCGAGTAGCGCAGCACCGGAAGAAGTTCCTGTGGTGCCTGCACCAATAAGAGAGGAAGCTAATGATGATGATCATGAAACTTCGGTTGAAGTTACTACAGAGCCTCGGAGGTCAACGAGAACTCGTACCACTCCAGATTGGTATGATTCCGTTATGAATGTCATGGTGGTGGACAACACCGATGACCCCGAGACATATGAGGAAGCGATGATGAGCCCAGATTCCAATAAATGGCAAGAAGCCATGAAATCCGAGATTGGATCCATGTACGAAAACCAAGTATGGACTTTGGTGGACTTACCGGATGGCCGGAAGGCTGTCGAGAACAAATGGATTTTCAAGAAGAAAACAGATGCTGATGGTAATGTTACTGTCTATAAAGCTCGACTTGTCGCAAAAGGGTTTCGACAAATTCAAGGAGTTGACTACGATGAGACTTTCTCACCAGTAGCGAAGCTAAAGTCTATGAGGATTATGTTAGCAATCGCTGCATATTACGATTATGAAATATGGCAGATGGATGTCAAAACAGCATTCCTCAATGGAGACATTGATGAAGAATTGTATATGATGCAGCCCAAAGGTTTTGTCGATCCTAAAGATGCTAACAAGGTATGCAAACTTCAACGGTCCATCTATGGATTGAAGCAAGCATCCCGAAGTTGGAATCAACGTTTTGATAAGGTAATCAAAAGTTTTGGTTTTATACAAACTTATGGAGAAGCTTGTATTTACAAAAAGGTGAGTGGGAGCTCTGTAGCGTTCTTAATACTATATGTGGATGACATATTGTTAATTGGGAATGATGTAGACCTTCTTAATAGTGTCAAAGAATATTTGAATAATAGTTTTTCAATGAAGGATCTTGGCGAAGCAGCTTACATATTAGGCATAAAGATTTATAGAGATAGATCGAAACGCCAAATATCATTGTCACAAAGTACATATTTGGACAAAGTTCTAAAGAGGTTTGGAATGGAAGAAAGCAAGAAAGGGTTCTTGCCCATGTTGCCCAATACGACCTTGAGTAAAACTCAAAGTCCGACATCGGCAGAAGATAGAGAAAGGATGAGTAAGACTCCTTATGCCTCAGCCATAGGATCTCTAATGTATGCCATGCTATGTACTAGACCCGACATTGCATATGCTGTTAGTTTAACTAGCAGATATCAAAGTGATCCAGGAGTGGATCATTGGACAGCGGTCAAAAACATCCTTAAGTACTTGAGAAGAACTAAGGATATGGTTCTTTCTTATGGAGGTGATGAACAGCTCGTTGTTAATGGTTACACCGATGCTAGTTGGAACACTGATCCAGGTGATTCTAAATCACAATCCGGATACGTATTTATTTTGAATGGTGCAGCAGTTAGCTGGAGGAGTGCAAAGCAAAGCGTTGTGGCGAGATCTTCAACTGAATCGGAATATATGGCTGCTTCGGAGGCTTCACAAGAAGCGATATGGATGAAAGAGTTCATTACAGAGCTGGGTGTGGTTCCTAGTGCGCTGGACCCAATGTCTATCTACTGTGATAACATGGGCGCCATAGCCAATGCGCAAGAACCAAGGTCACACAAGAAGCTGAAGCATATCAAGCTGCGTTTTCACGCTATTCGAGAACATATCCAGGATGGGGATATAAAGATTTGCAAAGTACACACAGATCTGAATGTGGCGGATCCGTTGACTAAACCTCTCCCGAGGGCAAAACATGACCAACACCAAACTGCCATGGGTGTTCGGTATATTACCATGTAATCTAGATTAGATGACTCTAGTGCAAGTGGGAGACTGTTGGAGATATGCCCTAGAGGCAATAATAAATATAGTTATTATTATATCTTTGTGTTTATGATAAATGTTTATATTCATGCTATAATAGTATTAACAAGGAAACATTAATACTTGTGTGAATTGTAAACTTAAATTGAAGTCCCTAGTATAGCCTCTATACTTCACTAGCTTGTTGGTTAATAGATGATTGTGGTTTCCCTATTATGAACATTGAGATGTTATTAACAACAAGATCATATCGTTAGGAGAATGATATGGTGGACATACTCCTATAGATAAGCGTAGCATAAAGATCAAGTCATTTCAATAGTTCAATTGCTATATGCTTTCTGATACATAGTAACCTAATTCCTTCGACCATGAGATCATGCATATCACCTTTACCGGATGGATGCTTTGATGTCATCAAACACCACACCGTAACAGGGTGGCTATAAAGGTGGTATTGAGTGTTCGGAAAGTATTGGTTGAAACACATGGATCAAGAGTGGGATTTGTCCATCCATATGACGGATAGATATTCTCTGGGCCCTCTCGGTGAAATGTCATCCAATTAGCTTGCAAGCATGTGACTGGGTCACAAGGGATCACATATCACGGGAACGAGAAAAGAGTACTTATCAGTAACGAGGTTGAACTAGGTATGCAGAGATACCGACGATCATAACCTCGGATAAGTAACATATCATGAGACAAAGGGAAATTGGTATCGTATGTAAGTGGTTCATTTGATCGCAAAGTAATCGTAGAAATATGTGGGAGCCATATGAATTTCCAAATTCCTCTATTGGTTATTGTTCGGAGAAGTGTCTCGATCATGTCCGCATAATTCACGAACCGTAGGGAGACACACTTAAGGATTCGACGTTGTTTGAGTAGTTATGGTATTATGAGAAAGAGACCGAATGTTGTTCGGAGTCTCGGATGGGATCCGGGATATCACGAGGAGATCCGGAATGGTCCGGAGAATAAGATTCATATAAGGAAAGTCCCGTTTCGGAGTTGAGGAATGGTTCCGGTGTTTTCATCGGGAACATTCTAGAAGGTCCCGGAATGTCCGGCACTCCGGAGGGGGAAGGGTACATGAATGTGTCATTGTAAGTTGGAATGATTGCATCATGTACTAGGTGTTCTTGCTGTCCAAAATAAAGGGTTTATTTAAATCCTAAATTGAAAAGTCAAACGGCTAGTTTGAAAGTCAAACGGCAATTTTGGGAAGTGGGAAAAGAGGAGGAGGTGAAGCCGAGTTGGGGAGGGAGTCCTCCCCAAGCCGGCGCCCCACCCAAGCCGAGTTGGGGAGGGACTCCACTCCCTCCCCTTGGCCGGCCAGCCCTCCCACCTATATAAGGAGGGGCAGGGCTCCCCTCCTAGCACACACAAGTTTCCACCTCTAATCTCCGGTTTAGAGCCGTTTTGGTTTAGAGCTTCTAATTGCTTTAGCCAGCGGTTTAGAGCCTTCTAATTGGTTTAGAGCCTTCTAATTGGTGTGTCTAATTACTAGACCACTAATAGCCTCTCTCATAAGCTCCACCATACTCGCACCGGCTTAAGGCGAAGCCCTGCAGGATTTCCCCTCTACCTCCGGTACCACGCCGTTGTGCTGCCGGAATCGCGAGGAGAGTGCTACAACCTCCGCTGCCTGCTGGAACAAGGGAGAGGAAGGTCTTCGTCGAGTACCGAACGTGTGACCGACTACGGGAGCGCTGCCGGAACGTGGCGCCGGAAGGATCGTCTACGCGATCTTGAGATCGGAAAGAGTACGACTACATCACCCACGAGAATCTGCTCTCGTTAAACACTTTGGAATCTTCGAGGGTGAGTTATTCCATCGACTCGTTGCTGCAATCTAGTAGATAGATCTTGGCTTGTTTGTTTGTATGCGATAGAAAATTTTTGTTTTCCATGCTACGAACCCCTACAAGCAGTACACGTAAGAGGACTCCGTGCAGATTCTTTTAATGTTAGTACTATTTTTATTTGATTTTTTTTCAAAACAAGGTCATTTTTTTCTATATGCAGATTATTAGGAAGAAGTTGAATCTTTCAAAAAAACTCGGTGGTTTTCGATACATTGACTGTCTAGTGGGTTACCTTCAAAAGATATTTGTTGAACTTTGAGAGCAATCTACTATTTAGTTTTAGATTCAAATTTTACCTAACATTGATAAACCAGCTTAAATTCATTTAAATGGGCGAAGTGAGCTATAAGAAGTCACAAAACCTGATAATCATAAGTAAAACATGGTCCAAAGTTTGTCTAGGGACTAGAAATGTGGTATTCCGAGCCATATTCTTCGTGCTTGCTTTAATTTAAAGGAAACAATTCTTTTCACTTCGAAAATTCAAAATGTTTTGTTTGTTCATAGAAGTTGGGACTCCCATTATTGCCGGTATTATTGTTCACCATGCCAAGATGCATCCATCTAGTACCAAATATGGGAACTTTATCATAAAGTATGGCCATTTACCCTTGTCCATCGGCCTGAAGCCTAAGAATGTTCATACATGGCACACCATATTCCGAAACAATTTTTTTTCAAAAGTTTTTAACGCTCATGATTATCATTTTTCGCGACATGTAGTACAAGTGAGAGGACGAGGTCGTATGATCTTTTATGGTTTTCAAACCAAGGTTAAAATTTTCTACATGCAAAATTCTTAGCGCAAGATGCTGAATCTTTCAACAAATTCGTAGGTTTTTGATATATTGATAGTCTGATGGATACCTTCAAAAGATACTTGTATAACTTTAAGGGCAATATTTCTACCACTTACTTGTGGTTCAAGTTTTACCTAATATTGGCAAATCGACTTAAACTCGTTTAAGTGGGTGAATTTAGCTAGGAAGCTTTTGAGAACTCATAAAACTTGGTAATTAATCGCAAGTGAATCATGGTCCACACTTTGTATGAAAACTGGGGTTGCTGTGGCACTCCGGACCATTTTTCTTCATTCTTGCTTTAGAGGAAAACGTTTGTCACTTTGAAAATTGAAAAAGTTTTTTTGTTTCTATAAGTTGGAAACTCTGATTGACACCATTTTCACAATAACAAGATGCACCCATCTAATAAATATGGAAATATTACCATAAAGTACGATGCACATATGGCTATTATCTTTGTCATTTGACTTGAAACCAAAGAATGTTCATACATGGCGAGCCATATCGTGGAGCAGTTTTTTCCTGAGTCGAGGGTTATCAAACATTTTTCATTTCCAGCGATACACATAAGAGGACGCCATGCAAAAGGCTTCATTTTTAGATTTTTCACATGCATATTAATAGCAAGAACTTATATCTTATAAAACTTACGTTGGTTTTTTATGTGTATTCACCACCTCGGTACCATAAAGACTTAAAAGGATGTTTGTAATTATTTAAGAAACATCTATCAAACTTACTTATAGTTCAAGTTTGGCCTAATTTTGATGGCATGGTTGGATAAGAAGCTTCAAAACTCATAATTAAACTTGTTAACCTTAAGTGAAACATGGCCCTCAATATGTCTAGAAACTAGGCCTTGTGGCATTTTGGGGCATACTCTTTATGCAGGCTTTAAAGAAAAAATCATTCTCGTCACTTCAAAAATTGAAAATGCTTTTTATGTTCCTGTAAATTGAAAAAAACTCTTGTCACTTAGAAAATTTAACCTAATCATCTTGAGAAATAGACATAAAGTAATTTAAGTGGACAGAGTTTGGCTAAGAAGATTGGAAACTCATAAAACTTGAGAACCGTAAGTAGAGCATGGTCCGCTATGTTTGAACCCAGGGTTGTGGCATTTCGAGTCGTTCTCTTCGTACATTCTTTATAGAAAAAAAACTTTCATGTCACGCAAAATATTATCATATACTTTTTTCCTGATATTTGGTAACTCTCACTAGCAAAACAGAATAGTACAACAAGATACGCTCATTTAAGAGATACTGGAAGTGTATCATAAATAAATATATGATATCGATAAGGGCATGATCTTCGTCGTTTGGGTTGAAGCCAAAGAATAATTAATAATGTTCATGCATGGTATCAAATATTGGGATGTTTCTCAATACATGTAACATGACGCCACATAATAAATATTATAAATTTTATTCTTTATTTGAATGTTTCCAAAACGGTGCTATTTTGTCAGGATGCAGATGCATAACAAGAACTCAAATTTTAGAGCAAACATGTGTTTTGTCGGGATGCAGATAATTGTATAACTTTTAGAACAATCTATCACTTAATTGTAGATTAAAAATTTACCTAACATTGACAAATCAACTTAAATTCTTTTAAATGGGTGAAGTTAGCTAGGAAGCTTAAGAACTCATAAAACTTGGTAATGGTAAGTGAAACATGGTCCAAACTTTGTCTAGGAACTGGTCTTGTCGTATTCCGAGCCATATTTTCCGTGCTTGCTCTAATTTAAAGAAAAACATTCTTTTCATTTCGACAATTCAAAATATTTTTTTGTTCGTAAATGTTGGAAACTCCCATTATTGGCAGCATTATTGTTACCATGTCAAGATGCACCCATGTACCAAATATGGAAACATTGCCATAAAGTATGATGTACTTATATATATAGCAATTTACCCTTGTCGTTCGACTTGAAGCCCAAGATTTTCCAAATGCATCATCTACTGCCCAGGATTTGTTTCCTCACCACCGGCATCTACCCGAACCACACCGTATCGGAGCCGCTGCATGAGCATCGCCGATCACGGCACCGGATCTGCCTCAGTGACGCTCTCGTCCACCGCACTCAAGCCGGCATCGACTGCCCAAGATATGCCTCCCCAACTCCAACAGTCGCCGCAACCACAACACCCTCAATGACCTAAATGTCACCCGCATGAATAACGATGATACTTAGATGCCTCTCCGACCAAGGTAACCAAATCTCCAACCCGTTTTTGTTTTGTCAACAGTATAGCAGGTTCAATCTTATCACATTGAGCTGCATTTTTATAATGGTGCTAGTACATACAAATCACTGGGCACGCCTATTCTTTATGCTACATACAAGGACACTGGACATGTTGGTTTGCATTCGCTGCTCTACAAATTTTCATGTCATGCACATGTTTGTTATTTTGTCATGCATATGTGCTTAGCTACTCCATATAATAGTAATTGCTTGCTATTGTGTACTTCTTGCAAAATGTAAAGTCAGTGGAAAATATTAGTGTGGATTTCCTGATATCTATTTGGTTTGTCCTGAGCTAAGTTCCTGCTATTGTTTCCTCTCTGGCATCCTTCCACTATCCTGTAGTATAAACTCTTCGTATTAACTCGTTTATAATTTTCTTGCGGCCATCTGGTTCTTCAAAATCTACAACACTAACTATTTTCTCTTCCTTTGCATAGAGCTTAAACTCGGAGCCTACTGAACATGTTGATTTGCAAAGCTTGTTCTACAGGTTCACAAACGATGCCTTTACATTTTATATCTGGTTCTGTTTCGTCCTAAGAAACTACATAATTATCCTCTACTATGTAGTTCAATCATGTTTTGCATTCCTATTCTACGAGTTCACGTATGATGCCATTATAAATTTCTATCTAGTTCATTCTTAACTATGACAGTAACGGCATGCCATTGCATAGCTCACCGCAAATTCTGATCCATCCAACGTCTCTTGCATTTCAGGATATACAACTGCTTCCATATATTTGTTGAAATGACATGGCTAGTTTATATTTGCTGAAATTCTAAGAAATACTTTGTTTCATTGATCATTTCATTATAGGCACACTTTTTAATGCTTGCTTGTTCTTCTCTATAGGTTCACGAGCGATGTCATTATATTCCGCATCTGGTGCTGGTTCGGCCTAAGAAAAGACATAACTATCCTCTATTGTGTAGTTCATTCGTGGTTTGCATTCCTGCTCTACAAGTTCACATATGATGTCATTATAATTTCTATCTGGTTTATTTTTAGCTACGATACTAACTGTGTATCATTGTGTAGCTCAAAGCAAATTCTGATTCGCCCTATGTCTCTTGCATTCTACGATATACAAATGCTTCTATATATATTTGTTGAAATGACATGGCTAGTTTATATTTGCTGAAATTCTAAGAAACACTTTGTTTCATTGCTCATTTCATTGTATCCACACTTATTTAATGTTTGCTTGTCCTATTTGTTTGATGTGTTGGTCAATAATTGAACCCTGGACCTATAGTAAACTCCAGCTCATAGCTCTTTTCATCAGTCAAATGAGTAGTTTCAAATTCTTTGATAATGAAGATGGTTGTTTGTTTGCCTTATTTGTTGTATTAACTTGTTATTACTTAGTTTCAGACTGCAATTATTGCTATCGCCACCAAAGAGGAGGCTACAAGATCATGTCTCAAGGTGGTTTTCTAATGTAGCTCCCACACTGAAAAGGGAGATGCTGTTGATATATTGAGAAGGAAAATTGAGAAGGCTCAATCTAGATTGGCAACTGATATGCTGAATTTTCTTACCCTTCAGTTTGTTGATGATATGTAATAATTTTAATAAGTTTGCAGCTGATGTAATATCTAGGTAAATCGCATAGGCCATGTATGCATATATTTGATGCTGTCCCCACCTAGCGATAGGCAGTATTGGCCCGTTATGTACTGGATCGATGATGAACAGTAAATGATGATCGCTGATGGTCCGTCCACATCTTTTTGATCATTGCGATTGGTGTGGGCCTCAAAAGGCCGAAAAAATAATGAACCTCACATGTAAAAGGACAAAAGAGGCACCACGAACGGGCTTCATGAACAGTAAAATGCCAGAATAGTAAAAGACCAGAATCCTAGCAGGCTGCAAAGCGGTAAAACGCCTAAGTCCTTACGAGGCTAAATAGTGAAAACTTAAATAGTAACAAGCCGGCATAGTAAAAGGCAAGAATTTTTGAAGTATAGAACAATAGCGGACCTTTTCACAAAATGGGCCGTTAGTGGGCGGCCTTCCATGGGCTTTAGGAACAGTGATGGACCTAGTGTAGGCCGCTAATGGGACGCATAGTGATGGACCAAGTTGTGCCTTAAGCAGGCCTAAACAGTAACGGACCGGAAAGTAACATGCCACATATGAGCTGCAAAGTGGTGGGACCCTTTAATCAGCGCAGGGCCGAAACAGTAATGGGCCTAAATAGTAATGGGCCATCTTTTTATTGGGCTTGTGTCATGGGCCGACCCACTTAATAATTAGCAGGCCTTGGCTGGACCCTGGCTTCCACCATGGTTTTGTGACCGTTAACGGCAGCAACTAACTGTTAACAACGCCTACCACGTGGCAGTTTGCATGATGTCAGCAGTCAACGGGGCTAGCGAAACCGATCTACGACGATACGAAATTCCGTGGTTGAAGGGTGCGATTGCCATGGTCAGGAAAAAACCGTGGTAGATTCTTTGGTGACGGGGATTTTAATACGGAGGCCATCCATCGTGGAAGACTTTTAACCACGAAAATCTGGCCTTCAACCACGAAAACCGTCAGTTGTACAAGCTAACTTTTCTTATAGTGGGAGCAATGCCTTTAACAAACTTAGAGAACACATTTGAACACTACAGCATGCTAATGTTATTGTGTGATCCTACCATACCAAAGAAAGCATGCCAACTCCATAGATCCTGATCCTCCACAGCATCAAGCACCACACTGCCCGATCCCTTGTGACGTTTGTATATGCCTTGGTGCGCAAATGGAAAATTCTTCCATGCTCAGTGCATATAGTCGATGCTTCCAAGCATCCCTAGAAACCCCTTTGCTGCATTCTGTGTCAGGATCCAAGTTGTGTCTTCTACATTGTGTATTCTCATGTAAGTCTTCCCATACACTGCCACAATTGTCCTACAAAACCTGTACATGCAATCGATGGTTGTGGACTCAGCCATGTGGATGTAGTCGTCTTGTGTATCTATATGAATTCCATATGCAAGCATCCGAAGGGCAACTATGCATTTTTGAATTGTGGAGAAACCTAGCGAGCCGACGACGTCTCTCTTCAGAAAAAGCTTCTGACTCATTATTAAATGGTGCCGAAATATGATGTCACCATGCAATGGGTCGTCGGTGAAGTAGTCAACGTAGAGCATGCAATAGCTTTTCATCCTCTGCCTCAGCTTTCTCTTGCACCGCCTAGGCTTCAAACCTCCAATAGACAACTTCTCATCGGTGCGGACGATCATGCCCAGGAGGGAAGTGACGATCATGAGATGATTGTCGTTGCCGACGGTGTCTTTGGCACCATCAGCAACGATGACTTCATCGTCCATTAGAGAGTTCATCATCTCTTCCTCGTCCGAATTCATGCCTTTGGCAAATCGCCGAGCACCTAGTGGGTAGGGCGGTTGTGTGGCGGGTTTGGGGCTACCAGGAGGCGGAACGGCGGCGGTGGCGATGCGGGCGGGGAGGTGGCTCGGGAGGGCATGGATAAGCTGGTATTTCTAGCAGACTGAACGGCCGATGACGGCAAGGATGGTAGCGGCTACGAGCTCCTAGGGTGGTGGTCATGGGGGAGGAAATGCAGAATGAACGAGTTTGCGTGCGCGTGTCACCGACATGACTTGCCCTTGTCGTTTTCAGCTCCATCTAGCACCCGCGCTAGCCCCCTGTGGGTTAGCTTCGGCCTGGAAGCACCGGATGAAAAAATGAGTCGCGTCGGTGCTAAAAATGAATTGGGTGCGGGCTTGAAGTGATTTTTAGCGACGACATCCTGATACCCTTTAGGGCACGTACTATGGAAGGCGCTAAAAGTGGGCGCTAGGATTAATTCCCCGGTCGATCAACAGTTGCTAGGTAGAATCCCGGCCAATGGACGCTTAACTAGGCGCGTCGACGCTAAATTTTACGCCCGACGTTTCGGTAGATTATGCCTTGCGATCTGTTAGTTAGTTAGATAAATAAGCGTTGTCATAGAGGAGCAGCGTTGGAGAGGTGGGCTATTTTCAGGGACGCCGGGATTTATTGACCGATATTCTACAGCTCACGCATCCATACTAGTGGCCCGCATTAAAGAGTTAAATCCATGGTTAGTCACTGTACTTGCTTACGAAACCCAGTGCGATCACTCTACTCAAGAAATACGAAGTTACGGTCAATCAACTCGCACGAGAGCGTCACACGTGGTCACTAGGCAATACGTAGCATTGTATTGGGTGACGTGGAGGTAAGTGGGACCCGATGTCAGTGGCACTGGTGCATTGATGGTGTCCTGAGGGAGCATTTATTTGCCCATAGGCCCCTGGACAAGTAGCTGGCGTTCGGACAGGCCCTCCCACCCAGTGACCGCCGTGAACTAGCTCTCCTCCGCGGAGCTGTCGAGGTGAAGGGGAAGAGAGGGAGCGGGAAAGGCACAACACAGAGCGGTCGAGGTAGAGATGGTGACATAGCGATCAAGGACGGAGGCGGTGGTGGTTCGTTGGAGTCTTCATCGACGACGGCGGTGGAGGCGGTGACGCGATGTCGCGGCTAGGAGCCGCGACCACTTTCCCAATTCGGTGGTCGGAAGGCGCTCCTCCTCCCGTCTACGGTATGCGCTTAGAACCCGTCGCAATTGAGTGAAATTCAAGTTTTTTGGGGGGATTTCTGTTCTGGAGTTGCTAATCTGATGTGCTCTCTCATGTCTATGAGTTCTGTGTCAGAGTTCAGTTATTTGGTTTTGTGAGGATTTTGGCCGATGATTTTGGTGTGGTTAGGGCTTAGGGTTTTAGAAACTAACCTTGTAATTCCCAGCAAATGTTCATAGTAGGATGATGAAAACATGTGGATATTTTGGTCAGATCCATATTGGTTGCAAAAAAGGAGGGTTTTCTTCAATATTCTGTACAAATCTTGTTTATATTGGTCACACATTTTTCTTTTAATTTGCAGCTAGGAGAAGTACATGCTTTACATTGGAGATAAACCATGGTGGATATTTTCTGAGCACTGGCAATAATAGAAGCTATGTTGGTGGTCATATTATCTATTATGATCAGGTTGACTCTGTGTCATGGTCAGCAGCAATGTTAGAGAACATATTTGAGCAAATTGGTTATAAAATGGCTGGTAGAATTAAGGCTCACTACTGCATTCCTATTCTTACCATTGCAACCAATGGTTTAAGAGAGTTAAAAGATGACCATGCCTTCATGTTTATGGTTACTGTGGTGGACATAGGGAATCATTTCTTCAGTCTTTATCTTGATCATGATGACAACTATAGTTTCATATCATGAGATGATGTTGTAAATTTCCCAGCAGCATCTTTGCCTCCTGTCATTAGCCCTTGTAAGCCAAGTAACAGCAACAAACCTGAAGATGCAGTTTCACATGATCCTCCTATGCCACTTCAAGTTGTGTATCCAACAAGCACTGTTGAAGATTCAGTGGAGATACAAGAGGAAGTTTCTGTTGCTGGTAGAGTAAGGAAAGGAAAAGGGGCAGAACCAACATTGATGAGATCATGAGTACTTCAGAAGAAGCTGCTCAATTAAGTGAAGAAGACAGTGAAGGTGATGATGGTGACACTGAACATGCAGCAGATTCGGAGTTTGAGCTGGCAGATTCAGATTCAGATTATGCTCTAGTGATGGTGATGATGATCTACATGTGGACACAGTGAAAGGCAAGAGTGGAGCTGCTAAGAAGAGTGCATCTATGAAAGACAATGTTGGAGCTGAGAAGAAGAAAATGAAGAGAAGATGCACTGCTAAAAATGATACTGGCAAGGTGAAGCCTGTACTCAAGGAGGAGTCTGAAGGTGATGATCTATGGGGTCCTGAGTCTGATGAGGATGCAGCCCAGATAAGGTTCAAAACTTTCAGAGAAGATGATCTACAGGATCCCAAGTTTGTAGTTGGTCAAGTATTTGCTAATGTGGACTTGCTTAGGAAAGCCATTAGATCATATAGTTGTATTCACAGAAAGCCAGTTAAGCTACCAATTAATGACAAGATGAGAGTGAGGGAAATGTGGAAACAAGTTCCCTTGGTACCTTTGGGCATCATGTGATTCTAGGACTGGAGCATTCTAGATAATGAGGTATACAAGTGAGCACACTTGCAGTGGCCAATGGAAAATTCCTGCATTAACTGCTCCATTCATTGCAAAAAAGTATTTAGAAAGATTTAGAGCTGATCAAGGAATGAGCCTGAAAAATTTCTCAAGGGTGGTACAAAAGGGTTGGAATATGACACCTTCTAGGAGCAAATTGCAGAGGGCAAAAAGGATTGCAATGACAGTCATATATGGAGATGAAGAGGAGCAGTACAAGATGCTATGGGACTTTGGAAATGAGATAAAGAGGAGTAATCTAGGCAACACATTCTGGCTTTCACTAGATGCTAATTCTAGATTCAAACAATGTTACATGTGTCTTGAAGCATGCAAAAGGGGGTTCTTACAAGGGCGCAGGCCAGTTATCTTTATTGATGGCTGCTTCTTGAAAACAAGGTATAGAGGACAGTTGCTAACAGCTGTTGGGATGGATCCCAATGATTGTATCTTCCCAACTGCTGTGGCTGTTGTAGAAGTGGAAGATACAGCTTCCTAGACATGGTTCTTGGAGACCTTGAAGGATGATTTAGGAATAATCAACACTAGCCATTGGACAATCATGTCAGACAAACAAAAGGTAAAAGAAATACTTCATTTCATACTTGTGAATTGTAAAAGCTACCACCTTACTGAACTGTACTTGTTGCCATCCTAATAAATAGTACTTGTTGTGAATTTCAGGGACTTATAAATGCTGTGAAAGCTGTGTTCCCAGATGCAGAACATAGGTTCTGTGTGAGACACATGTGGCACAACTTTCAATAATTGTTCAAGGGTGATGTACTGAAGAACCAACTGTGGAAGATAGCTAGGATCAACACAGTTACTCTCTATGAGAAGCACATGGATGGAATGAAATTGCTTAATTCAAATGCTCATTCATGGTTGGAGAATTTGGATCCAAAGACATGGGTGAGAGCTTTTCAGAGTGACCTTCCCAGATGTGACATCCTACTTAACAACAATTGTGAAGTTTTCAACAAGTAAACTACCATCTATACCTTGCTTTATATTTTGATCATCTTGTTCAAGTAGAGAAGCACAATTATAGTTCATGTTAATTAATACATTTACTCTATCACATCAGATACATCTTGGAGGCTAGAGAACTACCTGTTCTTGCAATGCTTGCAACAATCAAGTCACAATTACAGACTAGAGTATACATCAAAAATAAAGAGAAAATGAATTGGGCTGGTCCTATTTCCCCAAAGATCAGAAAGAAACTTGACAGGCACATTGAACTAGCAAACATTGTTTTTGCAGATGGAGCTGGAGATGGTTTGTTTGCAGTAGGGGAACTTGTTGCAGCTAAACCAGTTGACTATGTAGTATACTTAAAGCATAAGACATGTAGTTGCATGAGGTGGCAGAAATCAGGGATACCTAGCCCACATGTAATAGCATGCTTAAGGAATGATGATGTAGATCCAGTCACACTAGTTCACAAATGCTATTCAGTGGAAATGCATGATAAGGCCTATGGAAACATAGTGTACCCTTGTAAGGACAAGACAGAATGGGAAAAGATGGTTGGAGCTCCAATATTGCCACCTATGTACACAAAACATGTTGGTAGGCCTACTAAAAGCAGAAGGAAAGCCCCTTATGAGGTAGATACTGGAGGAGGAGGAAACAAGATGACTACATGGTGTAATAATGCATTGCAAGTATTGTGGCTTCCCTAATCATAACATTGCTGGTTGCAAATGGTTGAAAGCTGGCCTTCCTCCACCTACAAGTGTTGATCAGATTTTCCCTCCACAACCAACTACAAGTGATGATCAGATTTTCCATCCACAGCCAACTACAAATGCTGAGAATTTGCCTCCTCCTCCTGCTCATAGTGATCCTGTAGTTACACAGGTACCTACATTGTTTTACCTACATGTACTTCCTATATATGTAACATCAACAAAACCCTGATTGAATTTACCTACATGTACTTCCTATATATGTAACAACAACAAAACCCTGATGTCAACAGTCCAGCTATGAACACACATGAAGATGCACTTGTGAACAACTTGATTGAGCAGGTAAATTAGCTAATATTATTATTATATTTTCTGTGATTATGATCAACCAACTATAACTGGACATTTATGCATGTTCAGAGATCTTTGGAGAGGCATGTGGAAGCAATAGTAGTTCCTGAGTCTACCTTCATCACAGCAGCACAAAGATTTTTGCAAGAATCTGCTTCTAGTCAGCCAAGTGGTGCTACCTACATCAGGCAGGGTGAACTAGCTCAGAAACTGTTACAAATGCAGCCAGAGAAGAATAGGACAAATGAAGAAAGGAAATTAGCTTTACTTGAGGCAAAGTATCAAGCCGATGTGAATAAAGCAGAGGAAAGAGCAAGGAAGAAGCTGGAGCAAGACAAGATGAAGGCTGAACTAGCAGTAGCCAAAGCAAGAATTGCTGCAGAGAAGAGAGAGAGAAGAGAAAGGAAGCAGCTGAGATAAAGAAGAAAGCTAGGAAAGAGACCTCTAGAATCATTGCAGAGGTTAGAAAAGAAGTAAATGAGAAGAAAAGGAAGGAGGCTGCAGAAAAGAAAGCATTTGACAAGATGGTAGCTGCTGAAAAAAGAGAAAATCAAAGAGATGCTCAAATTGCAGCACAAACTACAGAGAGTGAAACTGCTGAAGCTGAAGTGATTGTAAACAGAGCTATGATGGAAGCTAATGCACCAGCTACACAAGGTGAAATGGTAGATCATCATGTACCTGTTGTTCCTTAGCTGTCAAGGACTGAAACCATCCCCATGTCAGAGGTTGTAACAGAGGAAGTGCCAACATCTAGGAGGATGGAGTGGTACTTAGGTGTCAAAGTACATGGACATGTAGTAGCCCCAGAAAATTAGGTGTCAAAGTAGTTTAAGGTCTCCTTTACCTGTCCCAGATCTATGTGGGTTCAGTCTATCTGGAACTCTTGCATGAGTCCATATTTTTGTAAACCAGGCAGCACCACTTCAAGCATAGACTTGATTATTTTGTCCTGTGATTTCCAATCTAGGATTACTTTGAATCTTATGACTTATGGAAATGTTGGTTATGCAATATATGCAGAATGTTCTTTAGTGACAATTACATAACATTGTTATAAACTATGTTAGAAACTCTCATGTTAGCACTAGACAATACATATCACTGCATTAGTTCATGTTCACATAGATAAGGCCAAAAGGCATCACATACATCAGGTTCACAGACTACTACATGAACAGAAGTATCACCCACATACCTAGTACACCATTAACTAACACTACACCATAACCACATCAACAAAAGCCTTTCACAGCACACAACAAACACAGCTGCAAATGTGGCCCTCAGACCTTACTTCTTCAACACTAGAACAACAACCATAGCAGACATCACACATACAAGACCAACTAGAATCTTTAGAAGAACCTTCATTTCCCTAAGTTCCCCTAAAATCATCATCAAATGCTCCTCCTGGCCTTGCACACGAGTCACTTTAGCCTCCTGCTTCCTCAGCTCTAGTTCTTCTCTCCTATCTTCTGCCCACCCTAAAGCATCAACTCTAGCATCCCCTCGAAGGTAATTGTGCTCAATCAGATAGCCAACATAATCCAGATCCCACCTCCAAAAGTTGCAGCCAGACTGTACAAAATCATAACTCAATCAGAAATTAGGTAAAATCGAGCTCAAGCCTAGCCAAATCGAGCTAAATCCTAAGAGCAGATAGACATACTCCATGGGTTTTACACTTGTAATAGATCCATCCTGGGTGCTCCGTCGTCCCCGAGCAGCCCTGCTTCACCTTGCGACCACAGTCGGGGCAACAGATGAGCGGAATCGGAGGACCCGGGCGGCGGAGCGCACAACGTGATGAGCTTGCGCTGGACATGGCGGAGTAGCTCGCTAGGTCGGCGTCGGTCCCTCCTACGCCTGCGACCACTCTCCTGCGGTGGCGCCGCCGATTTAAGATAAGACAGCAAAACGGAGGGGGAACGGCGCGGGTCAGAATGACCCGGTTCCGACCGGACCGCGAGGGTTAGTTCCCGGTTGGAGGAATTTGCACAAAGAACCCTCCATACATCCTTTTTTCACAACTTAACCGTTACGTTCTCTGATAATAGGACCCACGTCACCCAATACAACGCTACGTATTGCTCAGTGACCACGCGTGATGCTCTCGTGCGAGTTGACTGACTGTAACTTCGTATTTCTTGAGTAGAATGACCGTACTGGGTTTTCTAAGCAAGTACAGTGACTAACCATGGATTTAACTCCGCATTAAACATGCCCTTAGGCGTCGGCACAGTAACCCTTGCAGCGGGCGTCGTATATGAAATGGCCCGCCGCATGCCTCCACCACAGCCCCCGCTGTCGCCTCCTCCACCACACCGAAACGGACATAGAGAACTGAACCGCACCTCGCTCGCAGCTCCATCGGCGCGTTTCCTGCAGGCTCCGCGCTCCGGTAAACACAAGTGTCTTCATTAGACGAGTTACATTTTCTGATCTGAGTGCCCCCACTAGTACAGATTCATGTGCTCTTTCGAGTATGCCCCGTTCCTTGACAGTAATAAAGAACCCCCAACAAAACTAAGTACGTAGTACTTGCATAATCACCTACACTCATGTGCCTCCAGCTAAGCTCTCCCTAACTTGGTAAGAAAAAGGAAACGCGCTTCACATGCAGAGAAAAAGTCAGAAGTAGAACGGCGCGGAACCACGGGCGGCGAAGTCGTCTGCTCTTTCAGGAAAAGGAGCGCCCAGCAGCAAGGACATTGACCAGGTCGAATGGAAGAAACTCTTGGCCCATGTTAGTACAGTATGTTACTAACTCCATCGTTGGAAAAAAAAGAGATGGCCAGCGAAGGCTGTAACATGCATGTCACAGTAATGCGCTACGCAAGTTGTGTGTACCGGCCGGAATGCTAGCTAGAAGTGCTGACGTGCTTAATCATGGTGGTGCTGACGTGATCATTACTCATTAGGGTAGCTTATGACAGCCTGAAGAGTTGGTTTTCCAGGCATGTACATGGGTGACAAGGATGAATCGCCCAGTCGATCCTATATTATGATGCCCAAATAGCCGCTTGCATGTGTGTGTGCCGCTTGGAGCTATCAATGCCGAGAGCAATGGCGACCAGTCCATGGCTGCTACTCCTCTGCGTCGCCGCCGGCGTCGTGCTCCAAGCTCGCGCTCAGCCCGACAGCAAAGGTATGCATTGTTCAGTGTTTCCCGGAAGATCATGGAAAATATAGTTGCATGTTTTTAGTTACAGACCACAACGTTCTGGACCATATATATGCACTGGTTCATGGATAGGGTGTCAAGCGCGGCGGGGTGCGGCACAATCTTTTCACTAATCCTTCTCTAATTTTATTAACTTCCGAGACCTTTGTTTGTCTATATTTTGCTTCGCGGATCATTATACGGGTGCCGCTTGCCACCCTATTCATGGACCATGGGTGCACTGCAGGATTCATAAGCATAGACTGTGGCCTCTCGGGGGAGACGGGCTACGTGGACGATACCACCAAGCTCTTCTTCCTCCCCGATAAGGGCTTCATCGACGCAGGCACCAACCACAACATCTCCGCCGAGTACGTGACCCCGACCATGGGCAAGAGCTGGTACAACCTGCGCAGCTTCGCCGGTGCCGGCGCCGGCACGCGCAACTGCTACACGCTCCGGTCCCTCGTGTCCGGGCTCAAGTACATCGTCCGGGCCAAGTTCAAGTATGGCAACTACGACGGCCTCGACCTCCTCCCGGTGTTCGACCTCTACATCGGCGTCAACTACTGGCACCCCGTCAACATCTCGGGTCCGAGTGCGGCCATGTTCGTGGAGGCAATCGTGGTGGTGCCGGACGACTTCGTGCAGGTGTGCCTCGTGGACACCGGCGCCGGGACGCCCTTCATCTCTGGCCTCGACCTCAGGCCACTGAAGCGGACGCTCTATCCTGAGGTGACTGTGGCGCAAGGGTTGACCCTGATGAACAGACTCAACTTGGGCCAAACCAACGAAAGTTTCATCGTCAGGTATCCCGATGATCCACATGACCGGTTATGGTTCCCGTATGTCGACACGGTGACCTGGGCCGAGATATCGACGCCGCAGAAGGTGGAGACCATAGACACGGATCGATACGAGGCGCCGTCGGCGGTGTTGCGGACTGCGGTCATGCCACGGAACGTCTCTGGGGACATAGAGCTCACATGGCCCTCCGAGCCCACCCCTATGGACCCGTCGCCGGGGTACGTCATCATCCTGCACTTCGCCGAGCTGGAGGTCCTCCGCCGCAACGCCCTGCGCGAGCTGACCATCGTCCTCAACGATCAGCCGTGGTATCCGTTCGGCATCAAGCCGGCTTACCTCTATGATATCCCCGCCTACAAGGGTTCCCCCTTCCGGTACACCCAATTCAACCTCTCCGTCAAGACTACAAGTAACGCCACGCTGCCGCCCATCATCAACGCTGCCGAGATCTTCACCGTATTTCCCACCACCAACCTTGGTACCAACTCCCAGGACGGTATGTCAATGGTACCTACATACTATAAGTTTTGCAAAGTTAGTTCAAATGATATTATAGATGTTGATATTTTTCAAATATTCTTGACTTCAATTAAAACTTAAATACAATGTAGTACTAGAATGAGTAATGATTCCCCTGTAAAGAGGTGATAATTAATGGCATCATGAACGATTAACTATATATAGTATCGGCAATCACGGCAATCAAGGCGAAGTATCACGTCAGCAAGAACTGGATGGGTGATCCTTGCGCTCCCAAGGCCATGGTGTGGGATAGATTGACCTGCAGCTACGGTGCCATTGGCAGCCGTCCAAGGATCACAAGCCTGTAAGTATTTAGTATCTGTACGGAGGACAATGTGTGCTGAAGTGAGTTCTTGACATAATTAAGGGAGAATCAAGAAGTTGAAGCTACCGTGTGGTGAAGCTAACACTTGAAATATTCTCTCTGCAGAAACTTGTCTTCCAGTGGTCTGATTGGTGATATATCGTCTTCTTTCGTGAACCTCACGGCAATCCAGTACTTGTAAGTTCGGAGTTTTGGATCTATTTGGCCTAGTTTGTAGTTTTTTGGCAATAGAAATACTAAGAAAAGTGATATTGTTTTATATCTTGCAGGGACCTGTCAAACAATAACTTGATAGGCTCAATTCCAGATGCCCTCTCACAATTACCTTTATTGACAGTTCTGTATGTCTGGAAACTTTTGACAATTTTATTCCCAATTCGCATGAACTTTAATTGTAACACTGCGAGTATTTTGTTTCCATAGAGATTTGTCGGGCAACCAGCTAAATGGATCGATCCCCTCCGGACTCCACAAACGAATTCAAGATGGTTCACTGGATCTAAGGTACTTGTCCAGTTGTCCTCATTCTACTTCCCATTCTAACATGTTGCTGGAAGAATCTCATCAATTAGCCTCTCCATTTGATATTTTGCCAGGTATGGCAACAATCCAAACCTCTGCACCGATGGCAATTCATGCCAACCACATGCAAAAAAGAAAAGCAAGTTGGCACTCTATGTTGTTGTCCCTGCAGTATTGCTTGTGGTGATAGTATCAGTGACAATACTACTCATTTGCTTGCTAAAACAAAACAAACATGGTGAGGCTTCTGTATGGGCACAGCAATTTTATGATATATTTACCCATATGCGAGCACCACTAATGTTTGTTATTGCCTTTCACCTCCTATGAAGGATCAATGGACAACTCCATAATACCGAAGAATGAAACTATCATGAGCAACTCAACAGTGAACAATGCGAGCAGCAACAGTTCGTTGCGACGTCTTGAGAGTCGTCGGTTCACGTACAAGGAGCTTGAGATGATAACGAACAACTTTCAGCAAGTGCTAGGAAAAGGAGGGTTTGGGTACGTCTATAATGGCTTCCTGGAGGACGGTACCCAGGTTGCCGTGAAGCTGCGGTCACATTCTTCCAATCAGGGAGTCAAAGAGTTCCTCGCAGAGGTAAAACCTTTTTTTTTACTATTGTTGATGTTTAAGGGTTCAACAGGGCCTCAAAGTGAAATTTGATAGGTTATATACATACCTTTGTCCAGGCTCAAATTTTGACACGGATTCATCACATGAATCTTGTCTCCATGATTGGTTACTGTAAGGATGGGGAGTACATGGCACTTGTCTATGAGTATATGTCAGAAGGAACCTTGCAAGAGCATATTGAAGGTATCTACTCCCCATCTTCCTCAATATATTGTATATTAGTTTTTATCGACTTCAAAATTTGTAAAGGTTGACAAAGTATATAGAAATAATAACTACCTTTAAAATACCAAATGCATACTACATGAAACTATATTTCATGACAAATATAATAGTATCGATTCGATATTGTAGATGTTGATGTTGTTTCATATATACTTGATCAACCTCTACAAAGTTTGAATTTTATCTAACATGCAATGTATTAGGAAGTAAGTTTTTTTAGAAGTACAGCTTAAAAAATCCTAGTAGAGAAAACACTAGGCTCCGACTTCTGTATGTACGAGGCAATTTACTTTTACTGAAACATTTTGAACTTAAAAACTTAATATTTCTGTTCATTTTACAATTTCAATTATTTCCAGGAACCAATCGCAACGGAGCATGTCTTCCCTGGACACACCGACTGAGAATCGCCCTTGAATCTGCCCAAGGTATCTATGTCTTATAAAGTAAAATCCTACTAACATGTTTTAATGGATAATCTATATGTACATGTAAGTTATCCATATAATATTTTATTTGAGCCATTCATTTTTCCATGCCATCCCAATAAAATTTATTAATGATATCTTATTTATACATGCAAGATATCCACACCATCAAATATGTTAGCCATCTAATCGTCCATATCATTAATATTCAGCCGTTAAACCCTAAACCATTTCAAATAAATTAAATTTAACCTTTTAACTCCCAATAAAATGTTGCATATGTTAGTTGATAATTACCTATTTGATGTGTTATGTCCCCATTCATTTACGCAACAAAGTTGTTAGAGTGATTTCTGCGGCAACGTGTGGGGTATCTTTCTAGTTCACTTGAATGCATACTCCACTACTTTCCCGCATCTACTGTTATTGAAGGTTATATGTTTCAGCAAACCAGAGAACCAACCGATATGGTAATGTGTAGGGCTGGAGTACCTACACAAGGGTTGCAATCCACCCCTCATCCATAGGGACGTGAAGGCCACCAACATATTGTTGAACGCGAGATTGGAGGCTAGGATTGCTGACTTCGGCTTGTCCAAGGCTTTCAATAGCAATGACACCCACGTTTCTACAAACACGCTCGTTGGCACACCAGGATACGTCGATCCTGAATACCAAATGACAATGCAGCCGACGGCCAAAAGCGATGTGTATAGCTTCGGAGTTGTGCTGCTAGAGCTAGTCACTGGCAAGCCGGCTATTCTTCGGGTGCCAGTGCCCGTCAACATCATCCAGTGGGCACGACAGCGACTGGCCCAAGGAAATATTGAGGCCGTGGTGGATACACGCATGCACGGTCACTATGATGTCAACACTGTGTGGAAGGTTGCAAACATCGCCCTCAAGTGCACTGCACAATCCTCGGTGCAACGTCCCAACATGACCGATGTGGTGGCACAACTAAGAGAATGCATCGAGCTAGAGAATGGATGTTCTCGAGACGATGCAAATAATGGAATCTACACCGGTACGAGAGGCAATGACCCAAACATGAGTTATGATTCTTACACCTCCGATCAATCCACTAATGTAAGCCCAAACAACACTTCATTTGAGATGGAGAAATGTCTTATGAGGGTGCCAACGGTACCCATCGGTCCCGCTGCACGTTGAAGACTTCTATGTTTCATTGGCTATTTTTACAAATTGCAACAGTTCATTCTTTAATTTTATCTGTGAAGTGGTACATACAGTATTTGTAAGCATGTTAATTTTGGACGAATGGGTGTATATGTAATGATGTTCATACATCTAACATGTGCTATTTGAATTTCAGAGTGAACCTTTTGGGTAAACGCATGCTTATTGGTCACAAGGCCAACACTAATTTGTCACTATAAAAGAAGGCCTTATGACCTTATGATTTATTTCAAAGGTACTAGACGACAAAGATTAGGGTTACTGTTCCCATATTAGAGCATCTCCAATAGAAAGGCAAAAGTGATTCTCAATTCCTAAAAACTGCCACCATTACCAAAAAATGCATGCAAAAATTCAAATGATCTATTAATAATCATCCATAGCAGTATAAGGAGGATAAAACGTAATAAAAATTATAAATAGGTCCTTGAACCATCTAGCGACGACAATAAACACTAGGGTGAGCCTAAGCCGTGCTGTCGTTCCCACCCCTCCATTACAGGAGCCAGACAAAGCTTGTCGTAGAAGAGTTTGTTGTAGTAGACTGACGCGAAGTCGTCGTGTTAAGGCCCCAAAGAACCCGCGCACGAGAGCAGCAACCATTGTCAATGATTGCAACCATAGATTGAAAAAAACTGACCTCAAACCACTAACGAACATAAAAAAAAAAGGGTCAGATCCCAAAAGATCCGCTAGACAAACAACTTCACGCGCCCTCTGTTAGCATTAGATACACACCAGAGCGAGGATAAGATGAAAATGACCTTATTATGACTTCAAGATATAGCCTCCTTCTCACCATCTCAAATAAGACACTAAAATGTGATCCACCACGCCTTCAAGACCGTAACGTAACGGGGATCAACATCGTCACCGGCGAAAGGGAAGGAACCCTCGATGGGTTTTAGACTCTTGACTCGTGCCGGCTCAAAGATATAGGCCCGCTATGCAAGTTGTGTAGGGGAATATTTGATAGACGTGCTGGCATGCTTAATCGTGATGATGATGATGTGATCATTAGGCTGGCAAACTACAGCCTGAAGAGTTGGCTTTCCTTCTTATATTTACGAGTAGATTAAGACTGGGTATGCATGTACGTGGGAGACATGTCTGAAGCGCCCAGAGTCTATCGTATACTACTAATGATGGTCCAGCAGCCGCCTGTATGTGTGTGTTGGAGCTATCAACGCCGCGAGCAATGGCGGCCGGTCCATGGCTGCTGCTCCTCTGCGTCGCCGTCGCCGGTGCCGTACTCCAAGCTCGCGCCCAGCCTGACAGCAAAGGTATGCATTGTTTCCGGGAAGATCATGGAAAAGATATATAGTTGCATGTTTTCACAGATATGAAACGTTCTCGACCATAAAAGCTGTACATGGGTCCATTCCTTCATCAAGTCTCTGAATCTACGCGTAATCCTTGGCGTACTGCGCACTGCAGGATTCATAACCGTAGACTGCGGTCTCTCGGAGGAGACGGGGTACGTGGACGATACCACCAAGTTCTTGTACGCCCCCGACGCCGGCTTCATCGACACCGGCACCAACCACAACATCTCTGCCGAGTACGTGGTCCCGATCATGCTCAGGACCTGGTACAGCGTCCGAAGCTTCGCCGGCGCCGGTGTGCGGAACTGTTACACGCTGCGGTCTCTCGAGCCCGGGCTCAAGTACATGGTCCGGGCCAGGTTCTTGTACGGCAACTACGATCGCCTCGACCGCTTCCCGGCGTTCGACCTCTACATCGGCGTCAACTACTGGCTCACCGTGAACATCTCGGGTCCGGATGCGGTCGTGTTCGAGGAGGCCATCGTGGTGGTGCCGGACGACTTCTTGCAGGTGTGCCTGGTGGACGTCGGCGCCGGCACGCCGTTCATCTCTGGCCTCGACCTGAGGCCGCTGAAGAGGACGCTCTACCCGCAGGTGACTGCGGCGCAGGGGCTTGCACTGACGACCAGACTCAACTTCGGCCCGACCAACCAAAGCTCCTTCATCAGGTACCCAGATGATCCACACGACCGGATCTGGGACACTTTCTTCCCCAAGTACCGAGAAGATCCACTTCTTCCGGGGCTTGAACGGATATCCACGACGGAGAGGGTGCGGAACGACAATTTCTTCGAGGTGCCGTCGGCGGTGTTGCGGACGGCGATCGTGCCGCCCGACGTCTCTGGGAACATATACTTCACATGGTACCCCAGGCCCACCCGTATCGACCCGTCGCCAGGGCACGTCGTCGTCCTGCACTTGGCCGAGCTGCAGGTCCTCCCCCGCGGCAGCGTGCGCCAGATGAACGTCACCCTCAACGACAAGCCGTGGTATACCAGCGGCATCTCGCCATTTTACCTCTCTGACTTAATGGTCAACAACACTGTCCCCTTCAATTACGACGGCCGCTACAAACTCTCCGTCTAGGCCACCAGTAACTCGACGCTGCCGCCGATCCTCAACGCTGCCGAGGTCTTCTCCGTCTTCCCCACCGCCAACCTTGGCACCGACTCCCAGGACGGTATGTCATGGTAAACCCCAAAACAGGTGATGATTTGTCAGCAAAAAAAAAACAGAGTTGACGATTAATCCTGTCATCGCGATTAACTGCAGTGTCTGCAATCACGGCGATCAAGGCAAAGTATCGGGTGACGAAGAACTGGATGGGTGACCCGTGCGTTCCCAAGGACATGGCGTGGGACAGGTTGACCTGCAGCTACGGCGCCATTGGCAGCCGTCCAAGGATCACAAGCGTGTAAGTAGTTTCATATATGCACGGAAAGATGCGTGTTGACTCGTGTGTTCATGAAACGTTTTATACTGAGAATCGATAAGTTTGCGTGACTACCGTGTGGCGAAGCTGAACCAATTGAAATTTGCTCTCTGCAGAAACCTTTCTTCCAGTGATCTTAATGGTGATATATCGCCTTCCTTCACCAACCTCAAGGCAGTCCAGTACTTGTACGTTCGGAGTATTGGAACTATTTTGGCCTAGTTTGAAGATTTTTTGCAACAATAATATGTTAACAAAAGTGATCTCGTTTCATATCTTGCAGGGATCTGTCAAACAATAACTTGATAGGCTCAATTCCAGATGCCCTTTCGCAGTTACCTTCATTGACGCTTTTGTATGTCCAGCAACTTCTGCCACATTGTACCCAATTTGCATCAACAGTCGTTCTGACAGTGAAAATATTTTGTTTCCATAGAGATCTGTCAGGCAACCAGCTCGATGGATCAATCCCCTCTGGACTCCTCAAGAAAAGTCAAGATGGTTCCCTGAATCTAAGGCACGTTTGCCTGCTCTACTTCCATTTATCTAAAATGTTGCTCGAAGAATCTCATTAATTAGCTTCTCCATTTGATATTTTTTCAGACATGGTAACAATCCAAAACTCTGCACCAATGGCAATTCATGCCAGCTGCCTCCAAAAAAGAACAGCAAACTGGTACTCTACATTGCTGTCCCTGCAGTTTTGCTTGTTGTGATAGTATTAGTGACAATGCTACTCATTTGTTTGCTAAAAGAAAAGAAGCAAGGTGAGGCTTAGGCATGAGCAAATTAATTGTCTGATAAATTTTCGCATACGTGCGCACCACTAATGTTAGCTAGTGCAATTTTCCACAAATGAAGGATCAATGAACAACTCCATAACACCACAGAATGGGACGATCACGGACCACGGAAAAGCAGATGTTGTTGCCGATGACAGATCGCTGCGACATCTTGAAAGTCGTCGGTTCACATACAAGGAGCTTGAGATGATAACGAACAACTTCCATCAAGTTCTCGGTCAGGGAGGATTTGGGTACGTCTACAGCGGCTTCTTGGAGGACGGCACCCAGGTTGCTGTGAAGCTGCAGTCGGATTCTTCCAATCAAGGAGTCAAGGAGTTCCTGGCAGAGGTAAAATTTCTCTTACAACAATTGATTTTCAGGGTTAAGAGACCTCACATCGAAATTTGAGTGGTTAACATTTATCCAGACTGATATTTTAACACGAATCCATCACATGAATCTTGTCTCCATGATTGGTTACTGCATGGATGGGGAGTACATGGCCCTTGTCTACGAGTATATGTCGGAAGGAACCTTGCAAGAACACATTGAAGGTATGTAACTTGTTTAGAAGTACACTCTCCATGAAAAATGTAAGACATATTTCATTTGTTAGAGAGTCAAACTTTATAACTTTCACCAAGTTTATTGAAATAAATATTAATAACTATAACACAATATATATGACCACGAAAGCATAATTCATGATGTATCTGTTTATGTGTTTCGTATTGTAGATATTGATATATCTACATACTTCTTACTCCCGGGTGTAACTACACCCACGTCTCATATACTATTGGTTAAACTTAAAAAAGTTTGACTTTCCGACAAACTAAATATGTCTTACATTTTTGGGTCATATTAGAGAAAACACTAGCTTATGACATCAGTACATTTTGGACAATTTGTTGTTACTTGAGCACTTCGAACATACACAATTGATATTGTTGTTCATCTTACAATGTCGCCTATTTCCAGGAAGCAACCGCAATGGAGCATGTTTGTCCTGGCCACAGAGGCTCCGAATCGCACTTGAATCTGCGCAAGGTATGCACTTGAATGCATAGTCCACTCTATTGCCTCTGATACTATTATTGAAAGTTTTATGTTCAACATACATGAGAACCAACCTGAATGGTAATGTGTAGGGCTGGAGTATCTGCACAAGGGTTGCAAGCCACCCATCATCCATAGGGATGTGAAGGCCACCAACATCCTGTTGAACGCAAAATTGGAGGCTAGTATTGCTGACTTCGGCTTGTCCAAGGCCTTCAATAGCAATGAGACTCACGTGTATACAAACACACTCGTCGGCACACCCGGATACGTTGATCCCGAGTACCAGACGACAATGCAGCTGGCGACCAAGAGCGATGTGTACAGCTTCGGAGTCGTGTTGTTGGAGCTGGTCACGGGAAAGCCGGCCATTATGCGGGAGCCAATGCCTGTCAACATCATCCCGTGGACGCAACAACAACTAACACATGGCAATATTGAGGCCGTCGTGGATGGGCGCATGTGCAGTGACTATGATGTTAACTCGGTGTGGAAAGCTGCAGATATAGCCCTCAAGTGCACTGCACACTCCTCAATGCAGCGTCCTACAATGACCGACGTGGTAGTACAGTTGCATGAATGCATCGAACTAGAGAATGGACGTGCTGGCTTCTACACCAGCAACAACGACAATGATCCAAACATGAGTTATGGTGCTTACACTACTGATCGGTCCAGTATTGTGAGTACGAACAACATTGAGTTTGAGAGGGAGCATAATCTTAGGAGGGTGCCAACAATTCCCACTGGTCCTGCTGCACGTTGAAGACATATATATATGTTTCATTGGCAGTCTGTACTAACTGCAACCGCTCGTTCCATAGTTGTTTCCTTGAAGTGGTATCTAACGTGTTTGTAAGCATTTTGATTTTACATAAGTGAGTGTTCATCTCTGCAGATGTTCATGCATCTGAAGTGTGCTATTTAATGAAGTATTTTGGTTCATTGTGTGCTTATTGTTCAATGGGCCACTCCCTACTGTTTGTATCTACAATAGTCGAAGGATATGTTTGTTATTCTATTGTTGTAGAGCCTTTGACCTAAATGTGTTATTTCAACAGAACTAGATAACAAAAGGTATGGCTACTTTCCTATGAAATCCAAATATATAATGAATTGGTGTCCTTCCTATAGATTCGAATCACGGTCCCAATGTTTCCATTTACTTATTTCATCAAATCGACCCCTACTGCCTCTGATAAAGGTATTAAGATTCAACAATTTTGTTACCACTTTGCTGCAAAATCTAAATAAATAGTCTAGTATAGGTCGGACTAATATTTATCCTCAAAATCAAGGTACAATGTGGAGAGAGAAAGAGGGGGAGGAATTAGGTAGGACACTACATTGGGGTGTTAAAAAAATCCAAGATATATGTATGCGGATGTGGGCCCACCATCTGCATCTTGATTATGAAATGTTTTAGAAATATGTTAAAAAGGTTTAAAAAAAGTGTCGAGTCATGGCATGGACTTGTATTTAGGGTACTATGTGCATAAAAAACCGCCACCAAATTTGACAATTTTAAAAATATATTTTTTCAATTTTAAAAACTAGAAACTTCCACTATGTCACACACTGTTGATGCATGTGAAATGTATCTGCGAACTTTATAGTTTATTATGTTATATGTCAACATATTTGCATCTTATGTACTATTATGTACATGATTTACATTGATTTTGGGATTTTCTAATGATCCTTTTTATTGGATTATAACTCTGCAGTACAGGAAAATACTATTTTGCGTATTTTTTTTTACTTTTCAGCGACCTTCGGAAACTCAAGGATCTGGAATTTTTTTACTGAATTTTTTCATTGAAACGAATACCTGGAGCACTTGGAACTAACGAGGCGCCGCCATAGGCTCAAGATGGGGCCATGGCATGGCTAGAAGTCCCGGTCGTGTCGTGGGGCCTACTTAGCACCACGAGCATGAAATGTCATCGATCTTCGCGTCCCTGGACTCCTTATGAAGTAAACCAACTATATTTCGCCCCTTTCATGATTCCTCCTTACGACTCATGTCATTGCTTTTACACTTTGCCTCTTAACGAAAATTGGTCATTGTTTTGGCTGAAATCCAAATCTTTCCAGCAGCGGTAGCTCTTGCCAATGTACTAAAAAGAAGAGCAACTCTATGTTGGCCATCTACATTGGTGTTTCAATAGTGGTGACAGAGGCACTGGCATTGCTGCTACTTCTTGTAAGGGAGAAAAACAAGGTGAGAATAAAAAGGACTCAACACTCAAACACATTAACCGAAACAAATGCAAGTAGCAACTGAATGGATAATGCTTGAAGTTTCTTGTTACTAATGTCAAGCAGTGTGAAGCCACAAAAATGTAGCGGGCGACGCGCAGTTGCCATCACAGAAAGTGCTCGGCCGGGGATAGTTTGGCTACGTCTACGATGGATTCTTGGAGGATGGCACCTAGGTAGCGGTCAAGTTATTGTCTAAGTCGTCCATTCAAGGCGTAAGAGAGTTCCTATTAGAGTTAACTAACATCTTTTTAAAAAAAATGGGCGCTTTATTACTTAATATAGTAAGTCTGCATAACTAGGATGCACACACTCGCTCAACCACACAACTCAAGATAAAAGCAAAAGTACCAGAATTATGAATAATGGTAGAAATAACGATGTCCTCTAAACTCGCTAAGGTGGATCTATCCAGAGATCACGCTGCCATCCATATCGGGAAAAAATATCCCTCGCTGTATCCTCCAATCGCATACATCCCTCCGCAAATAAGTCGCGGGACTCCATACGTTAGAGAGTAGTCCATGATCGGGAGATAGCCGTGACTCGATAGATAACCTGCAGGGGAGAAGACACAATGTTATTAAAAATCTTGCCATTTCTACATAGCCAAAGCGACCAAATAATGGCAAGCGCCCCCACCCTAAATAAAGTCTCATATTTCCAAATACATTCACTGCCGAATGTAGAGGAGATAAACCAGAGACTACTTGGATGATTGACCATATAGCACGAGAAAATTTGCATTAGAAGAATAAATGCCTTATTGTCTTATCATGGTGACAAAAAGCGCATTGTGTACTTCCATGCCAATTTCTCCTAACAAGATTATCTTTAGTAAGGATGACCCCTTTACGTGGATACCAAATGAATATCTTCGTTTTAAGGGGTATTTTCATCTTCCAAATTTTACGATTATCATCGACTGAAATATCAGGTTGGATCAAAGCTCTATACATAGAATCAATAGTAAATTTACCACTCTGTATTAATTTCCATGTGGATTCGTCCACGTCCTCGAACAATTCTACCATGGATAATCTCAATAAGAGATTATTCCAAGACACCAGTCTAGGCCCTAGAAGACTTCTTCTGAAAGACACATTACGAGGATTGGATTTCATCACTTTGGATAGTGTATCCTCTTTATGCCTAACAATGGAATATAGAGCTGGATATTGTTCACGAAGAAAAGTTTGGCCAAGCCATTTATCTTTTCAGAACCTAATATGTGATTCATCCTTAATATTGAAAGCACCAAAACAGAAGAAATGTTTTTTGGATGCCATTAATCCAGAGCAAAAATGTGAATCACCGGGTTTCCAAACCACTTGAGATAGCTTTGGAACCAACATACTTCCTCCATAAAATGGTTTGCCAAACACCCTCTTCTATAAGCAGTTTGAATAGCCATTTCCCCAAAAGCGCGGTGTTTTTGACTTGCAAATCATGTATGTCCAGTCTACCATATTCTTTCGGTCGGCAAACCACATTCCATTTGGCAAGTCAGTATTTCTTTTTTCACTATCCCCTTGCCAAAAGAACCTTGAGCGGAAATAATCCACTTTCGTCAAGACACCTTTGGTAGCTAGAAAAAGGAGATCATATACAGTACCACATTGGTGAGTACTGAATTTATGAGTACAAGTCTTTCACCAAGGAATAGCAATTTACCTTTCCAACTATTAAGACGTTTCTGAAGTCTTTCCTCAACGAGTTTCCATTCAGCTATCGTGAGGCGCCGATAGTGAATCGGTATACCCAGATAGTTAATTAGAATTTTCCCCTGACCACGGCCAAAAAGCTCGGCATATAGGTGAGTCTCGTTTTGAGCCTCGCTAAAACAATACAAGTCACTCTTATGGAAGTTAATTTTCAATCTAGAGAGTTGCTCAAATACTGACAAAATTAATTTTAGATTCTTAGCTTTCTCCAGATCATGTTCCATAAATAAGATTATATCATCAGCGTATTAAAGAATATAAAGACCACCATCAATAAGATGGGGAACTAAACTTTCAATTTAGTCATCAGCCTTGGCTCTCTTAATAAGGATAGCCAACATACCAGCCACTATATTAAATAGTATAGGTGATAGAGGATCCCCTTGCCTCGGCCCTTTTTTGGTCTGGAAATATTTGCCAGTGTCATCGTTGATGTTTATGGCAACACTTCCGCCAGTCACAAAATACTGTATGAGAGCACGCCACTCCTCAGAAAAACCTTTCATACGGAGTGTTTGCTGGAGGAAAGACCTATTAACTTTATCATAAGCCTTCTCAAAGTCAATCTTGAACAATATTCCATTTAATTTATTTGAGTGTAGTTTATGTATTGTTTCATGCAAAATTACTACACATCTAGGATGTTTCTACCTTGCATGAAAGCAGTCTGAGAAGGGCGAACTACATGATCAGCAACTGAATTTAGTATAATCGTAGCAATTTTTGTGAAAATTTTAAAACTAACGTTAATAAGGCAGATTGGGCGATATTGCTGTATCCTTTCTGCATTAATAACCTTAGATAGTAAATTTATGTTGCCAAAACTAAGTCTAAAAAGGTCAAGCTGACCTGCTTGTAAAAAAACAAATAAATGCATCAGGTCTACCTCGATAACTTCCCAATTTTTTTGATAAAATTGCGCTGGAAAGCCATCAGGCCCTAACGCTTTGTTATGTTTCATTTGGAATACGGCTTTCTTGATGTCCTCCTCTGTGTAAGGAGCAATTAGAAAGCTATTTTCCTCAACCGAAATCTGGGGAATATCGTCAGTCTATGACTCATCCAACGAAAAGGAGTTTTTTGGCGGTTCCCCAAACAAAGATTTATAATAACTTGTAATATAAGATTTAAGTTGCTCCTGACCCTCTATTGTACCTTCATCCTAAATTAGGGAGTGAATAAGTTTCTTCTTATGCTTACCATTGGCAATAACATGAAAGTATCTTGTATTCGTATCTCCTTTAAGGATGAATTTAGCTTTAGAGCGTTGGTACCATTTGAGTTCTACCTCACGAAGAAGTCTGGCAATTTCTGGATTCGATTGGTTTTTCAGTTCAACCTCGTATGCAGTCAATAACCTGACTTCCGCTGGAGCTTTTAAATCATAAATAATAGTTGAAAGACGTATTTTCTCTTTTTAAGGATACCAGCAGTATGTCTGGCCCAACCACGAAAGAATTTGCATAAGGCACGCACTTTGTTATTCTATCGTTGTATAGGTGTTTGACCACTAACCGGTTTCTCCTAAATAGCCTTTACTAAATCATGGAAACCATCACGATTGATCCATCCTAGTTCAAATTTAAAACTACTTTTGGATTTACGTGGTGGTGTTCCAACAGATAACAGTAATGGAGCATGATCTGACAAAGCCTCAATACGCTCTAGAGCACAAACAGTTACCATAGAGAATTTATCTTCCCATTCGGTAACCATAAGCACTATCCAATTTTAGACAATTACAATTATAAATTATGTGACATGATCGTCTTGCAACAATCATTGGTGGGTAATGTCCTTCACATCATCTCTAGATGATATGACTACATTGTCAGTCAACATAAATACACCATGATCAGAAAACCTTCATCATCTGCTTCCCAATGAACTAGTTGAATAGAGGCTACTAGGTACTTCTGGTTTGTTTATACACCACACCTGTATCAGTGTTTTCTCTTGATATAGTTATAGCATGATATAAAACTCTTATAAACTAATGAAATATGATAATAAAACCCTTTATTATTTGCCTCTAGGGCATATATACTTCACAAAATATATTGTTCATCAGAGATATACTAAAAGTTTTATAAGGTTCCACCCCTAGACGAGGACGGTCACACCCGCCGTTTTGACCATGTTTTGAAACAGGCATAAGAAATTCAAAAATGATCAAAACAATGTAAAACCTTTGCGTGGTGTCATTTTATATGATATATCATCCATGAAAAATAACAAACTTGGATTATCGCAAATACCTTGGAAAAGTATTCTCAGAAATGAGCTATCATGTACGAAGTTGCATGGCTTTCAGTCCAAACGACCAATGTTATGGACATATTCATGGCATAGTTTGTGATAATGTGTCCATATTTTGCACAAATGTGCATCTTGGAATGGCAAACGATATTGCCAAAGAAAGTTTTCCTTTTCGTCGCACGAAAAAGTTACTTTCCATTTTCCCAGTGCGAAAATAGGGTGTTTTGTGAAGCAACCACTAAATGAAAGTTTCAAATTGATACCACCCCATTTTTCAAAAATACTAGACCATCTTCCATGGAAAATTTCGCAAGCGGGGTATCTTAAACCTTTCGATCCACCCCTCGAGAAAAATACAAATGTGTGTAGAATCGGTAGGAAGTGGGTCAGATTTGAACTGCAGGTACATGATCCAATGTTCATGATTTTTCCCAAAAATGATTTTTTGGTTCACAGTATATTGTTTCATCCGATATTTAGCAAAATTTTTGCAAGGTTCCACCCCTAGACGAGGATGGTCACGACCGCCGTTTTGACCATGTTTTGAAACATGCATAAGAAATTCAAAGACGATCAAAACAATGTAAAACCTTCACGTGGTGTCATTTTATATGATATACTATATCCATGAAAATAATAAACTTGTAATATCACGGATATTTTGAAAAAGTATTCTAAGAAATGAGCTTTCATGTACGAAGTTTCATGACTTTCATGCCAAACAACCAATGTTATGCCAGATTCATGGCATAGTTTGTGATAATGTGTTCATATTGTGCACATATGTGCATTTTGAAATGGTGAACAATTTCGCCGGAGAAGTATTCCTTTTCATTGCACAATAAAGCCATTTTCCATTTTTCAATTGCGAAAAGGGGGTGTTTTGTGAAGCAACCACCAAACGGAAGTTGAAAAATGCTACCACCTCATTTTTCAAAAATACTAAACCACCTTACATGAACAATATCCCAACCGTGTATATTAAACCTTTTGGTCCACCCCTAATAAAAAGATAAATATCTGCATAATCGATAGGAAGTGAGTCAGATTTGAACTATAGTTTCATGATCTAATGCTCATGATTTTTTTCCAAAATTATTTTTAGATTCATGATATATTGTTTCATTAGAGATCCACCGAAAGTTTTACAAGGTTCCATCCCTAGATGAGGACGGTCACACCCGCCATTTTGACCATGTTTTGAAACGGGCATAAGAAATTTAAAAAGATCAAAACAATATAAAACATTCACATGATGTCATTTTATATGATATAGTATCAAAGAAAAATAACAAACTTTGAATATCATGAATATCTTGAAAAAGTATTCTCAGAAATGAGCTATCATGTACGAAGTTTCATGGTTTTCAGGCCAAACGACCAATGTTTTGGATAGATTTATTGCATAATTTGTGATAATGTGTTCATATTGTGTATATATGTGCATTTTGGAATTACGAACAATGTTGCCAGGGAAGTTTTTATTTTTGTCACACAATAAAGCTAGTTTTCATTTTTCAAGTGTGAAGCAACTACCAAACGAATGTTTCAAAATGCTACCATTCTATTTTTTAAAAATACTAGACCACCTTTCATGGACAATGTTCCAACCGTGATATCTTAAACGTTTCGTTCCACCCCTAATGAAAAAGACATATGTCTGTAGAATCGGTAGAAAGTGGGTCATATTTGAACTGTAGGTTCATGATCTAATGCTCATGATTTTTTCCGAAAATCATTTTTAGGTTCACGATATATTGTTTCATCGGAGACCCACCGAATGTTTTGCAAGGTTCCACCTAGATGAGTAAGGTCACGCCCGCCGTTTTGACCATGTTTTGAAACGAGTATAAAAAATTCAAAAAGATCAAAACAATGTAAAACCTTCACGCGGTGTCATTTTATATGATATAGTATTCATGAAAAATAACAAACTTGGATTATCACGAATATCTTGGAAAAGTTTCAAAATGCTACCACCATATTTAAAAAAAATATTAGACCACGTTATATGGATAATGTCCTAACCAGGGTATCTTAAACCTTTCGGTCCACTCCTTGTGAAAAAGACAAATGTATGTAGAACGCTAGGAAGTGGGTCAGATTTGAACTGCATGTGCTCATAATTTTTTCCAAAAATCATTTTTATATTTACAATATATTGTTTCATCAGAAATTCACCGGATTTTTTGCAAGGTTCCACCCCTAGACGAGGACGGTCACACCCACCGTTTTGACCATATTTTGAAATGGGCAAAATAAATTAAAAAATGATCAAAACAATGTTTTTAGCTCGTTTTATATATGGGATATATTACTAGAAACTAAAACTATTATGCAAACAAAAAATCAAATGCAAACATATTTAAATTATATATATATATATATACATTAAATCAAAGGGGGTAAAAAAATGGGAAAACGGCATTGCTCATCTATGTCGACGGTTGCGTCACGCCGAAGGGCTTTTTCCAGCCGTGGGCACAGTGCGAGCTATGCGTTCGGCGTTGAAATCCCTCTGGGCTTAGCTGTTTGTTCCCGTAGTGAGTACGAATACGATAAAAAATATGACCGTGAGAAAAGTGACCGAGAATTATTTCACACGTAGAGAAATAGAAAAACCCATAATATTACTACGAGACAGACCACGGGTTGCGCTCCAATTTCCAAAGACGCGACGGTAGTGGCGAGCACGGGAAGACGCTGCGTGTGCAAATTGTTGCGGTCGAAAGCTCACACACTCCTCAGTCTGCTGATGCAATCGCCCAACCCAACCCAGACGTAGTCGTAATCAATACCGTCGTCATACACGCACTGGCTCAGAATACAAAGTAGTACTACCACACCTTCTTATGTACGCAAGGTGTACGGTAAACGTTTGCTCCAGAGAATAAAAGACCCCGAGAAATAATGAGCGGTGCCCTCGATCGATCACCTAGCTAGCTCGTCGCCGTCGGCTCCTAGAAACGGGAAACCGCCCCTGCTTGGCCGGGCCGCAAAAGAGAAAGAAAAGAAGCGAGAAGAAGAAGAAGAAAAAGCGGTCTGGGTCTGGCAGCGCAGAGAAAGCCATCCCGCCCGCGACGTGGCGGCCAACATGCAGCACCGCCTCGGCGCGGCTCCACGTACCCGCGCCCGCCCCCACGTACACCCCGCTCCCCGCCAAAACCACCCCACGCCACGCCAACCCCGATAGCTCCGCGCCCAACAGCTGCCCGATACCGCCCCCGCCGCGACGGCGCGCGTCCCTTCTTGCTTCTCCCCCCCGCCCCACCTATAAAAACCCCCGCGCCACGCCCGCTCGCTCCTCAACCCCGCGTCGCCGGTCAGTTACTGTCACTCCTCTCGATCTCTTTCTCTGTGCTGCCATGGCGAGCCACGCCCCCGATCATGGCCTCCTGCTCGACCCGGCCGCGCTGCCCTACCCCTCCTCCTGGGCCTCAGAGCCGGACCGGATCCCGCCGCAGCTCCTCGTCGCGCTCGGGGAGTACCTCTCCTCCTCCTCCTCCCCGTCCCCCTCCTCCCCCGCCGCTGCCGCCGGGGACCTGGACGCGGAGTGCGAGGCGGACGACGAGTTCATGATGTACGAGTTCAAGGTGCGGCGGTGCGCGCGCGCGCGGAGCCACGACTGGACCGCCTGCCCCTACGCGCACCCGGGGGAGGCCGCGCGCCGCCGGGACCCGCGCCGCGTCGCCTACACCGGCGAGGCATGCCCGGACTTCCGCCGCAGGCCGGGCGGCGCAGCCTGCCCGCGCGGGACCGCGTGCCCGCTCGCGCACGGCACCTTCGAGCTCTGGCTCCACCCGTCCCGCTACCGCACCCGCCCCTGCCGCGCGGGACCGGCATGCCGCCGCCGCGTCTGCTTCTTCGCGCACGCCGCGGGCGAGCTCCGCGCCAAGGCCGCCGCATGCGCCGGGGAGTACTCGCCGCTCGCGCTCTCGCCCAAGTCCACCCTCACCTCGCTCTGGGAGTCGCCGCCCGTGTCGCCCGTCGTCGAGGGCCGGGTCGCCAGGTGGGTGGACGAGGAGGACGCCGACGCCGCCGAGGTCGAGGAGCTCATGCTCGCAATGCGTCACCTCAGCTTCCCGAACACGAATTTGCCATCAGGAACGCAGCAGCTACTGCCGCCCGTGACGGAGGACGACGGGCCAGACCTCGGCTGGGTGTCAGACCTGGTCATGTGAGATCGAAGCCCAAGATGGCCATCAGTCCATCATCACCTCGAAGATGGGGCGCCAGTGCGCCGGCCTCCTCAAGATCGACAGCTTCATTAAGCTACTTATTATTAATTCTAGCATTCCCGAAACTGCATCATTCTTATGTACATAAACAAGTGTGTATGGTGCAAAAGCTGAATACAGCAAATTTGTAATCCAAGCGTGGCATGCGCGTGTGTCCCACTTTTTTTTTTCCGAGACCATGCACAAGAGAGGTTTCGGATTTAGGGCATCACCTATGTATGTGGAAGAACTTGTCCATAAGCTGGGACCCACATACCACACCACAAGCTTATTGATTACATCACAATGTATCTAGTTGAACTTATCTACAAGCTGGTCCCACATGTCAGATAAAGTTGCACACATGCAAGAGAGAGGGGTGAAGCTAAAATAATATTCTATTGCTTATGGACAACCCACAAGCTTGTAGGTCACCCTTAAGGTTTTGAGCTTATGGATAGCTTATTGATAGCCTCCACTATGTATGTGGAACTCCTTGTTGACTACTTTTTGCTTATAGATAGCCTTATTGCCAACATAGTGGATGCCCTTACTACGTACCTACTATTGATCAGCGTAGAAAAGCTGAGTGTAAAATCAGGCTAAGAGCCTCCTCCTGTTTCGTGATCTACCATATAGATGTTTTAGCTTCGTAAAAGGAATGTATCTAGTATTTTAAAACGGAGGGAGTCCGTACTTATATTATGTCCAAATGCGGTATCTATTTATAATCTGTAATTCGTATGCGACAAACTATAAAAATCGGTATGCAGTGATCAAGAGCTTAATCAGTAAGTCACTTGGTTAATCAAGTTGCATGGATCGATCGATGCACACTATATGAGCCCACTAGATCATCTGAAGAGAGGGAGACGCATGCTGTGCATAGAGGAGTAGTTCTTCCCACTTTGGTACGGCTATGGACCAAGATGTTTCAGTGTCTCCATCGGCGATTCAGACGGGGGTACGAGAAACATCCCCCCTAAATGCCTAATCAGTCAGGTTACAAGTCGAGTAAAAGCGAGAGGCAGAGTGGTCCGGAACCCTGGTCCCCCGGCCGGCCGAGCTAGGCAAGCTTCAAGAGGTCGCATCCCCTATCTTCTTCCTTGGAACAACAAATTGGAATCCACGTATTCATATTGCAAGTGTCGGTTGACTGCCAATGTCGAGGGGAAACGGATCCCACCAAAATCTCCATTTTGCTCAAGATTTGAACTATATTTTGCCAAATTAACTAGAAGTGGGATCCTGGTGGGATCTCTCACTTACACCCTAGTAAAGGAAGTTTATGTATCCTCTTGCGGAACAAAGAGGCGGTTGCTAGGGTTTTTAGCCGCCACAATCCGCCTCGCTGTTTACAACCCGGATTTATGGGTCCCTGCTTCCTTTACTTGCCGCGCGAGAGATGGTGGGCTTGCTGCTCCGACATCAGGAGATGGTGGGACTTGGACCTGCGCTCGACACTATAGAAGCGTCTCTAAAATTAGAGTTTGGTCAACTGGCATCGTTGTTATGGCAGCATTGTGTGAACCCGCCTCTTGTCCACATCGTCAGCGGCGATCTCGCTGGTGGTGTCGAGGAATGTGTGAATTTGTATAGACGCTACTTCTATAGAGTGGTGGATCTCGTCTAGTCTAGTGTGTTATGGATTTGGTGCTAGAAGCTTCAGATCGTTTCAAAGGTTTAATGGCGACGAGTTCACGTGCATGAAGACTTCCCAACAGTCATGAACAACCTCATGTCGGCTCCAGTAAGGGAGCGACGACAGGCGGCTCGCTCTGGCGGCAGTAGTGATCGTTAGGTGGTCTGAGGAACTCGATGTAATTTCGATTATGTTTGTGGTATTTTGTACTTTTTGTGAACTCATGCAATAGATTTGTATCTTTCCACTGTGGGTACATTAGTGATCTGGTGTGCCGCTTTTGTTTCTCAGCCGCCGCCCTTAACCTAGCCGCCCTCCATCTCCACCTCCTCCAGAGGTCGGTTCTCCCTCCTCTGCCTGACCTCGTCGGCCTCGGGAGGGGCCGGGAATCGGATCTATGGATGAAGTTTTTGATAAAAATATTGTTTGCCCAAGATTAGGTTAGGTTTGGTAGACCTCTTCTTTTTTGGCATCTACGTTGATGGAGATGACATCATACGCAATAAGTGATTTTCGGTCCTTCTCTCGACTACGAGATCTTCCCGATGTCAATGGTGCTATTGTAGATTAGAGTTTTATAGGTGTCAATGGTGTTGTTGTAGGAGTTTTATAGGTACGTTCTTTCAGATCTTACTTTGCCAGATCAATTTTAGATTTTTTTCCTCATGGTTACCACGAGGAGGATTATCCTTGCAATATTTGTCCCGACATCCTCGGCAATGGAGATTCGTGCTTCGGTTGCGATGTCAACCAAGCTGTTTGGTTTTTTTCATTCGTGCTCTCAGACCAAGCTGTTTGGTTTTTTTTCCTGAAATACTGGGTGGTGATACCTTTGGTGGTGTTTATTGATTACTCGTGCGCGCATAGTCTTGGTCTTGCGAATCAAATTAAAATAATGAGAGAACCTTAGTTTTGTATTATAAAGTCTGTGGTCTGACATCTCTATCATGTTTATTCGGCTGCCTTCAAAAAAGTACAAAACTGTTTCACAGAAGAAGACCTTAAAGATTTGATTATTTTTTAGACTTTACCGTGGACGCATCTGTCGTCATTTTTCAGCAGGCCTGAAAACGCAACGCCGCTGGATTAGGGGCGAAAAACAGCGAGCGGGGCGCGCGGTTTGCCTTTGACTCCCCCTGACCCTCCCCCGGGCGAGGAGAAGCCAAAGTGTCCAATTATTTCTCTAGTATAGTCGCCCAGTGCCCACACGAGTACGATGTACGCGACCACGGTTTCGGCGCGAAGACAGCCTGTATGAGCCGCCGTCGCTTTGCGTGCACCGCTCTCCCCTCCCCGATCGTCTTCTCGTGGCGAGTTCTCGTCGCTCCACGGCCAAGTTGAGTTGGAACTTGCGCTCTGCTTTTTCTTTCGCAAATAAAATACTACTGCAACTTGCTTTTTGTTTTCGATCTTCAACGAGGATGTGGTTCCACTTTGGCTAGGAGTAGCTGTATCTTATCTCGACAGGATTTGGTGGACTTGTTGTTATCGCCCTGCCAGATCTCGTGCCACGAACACTGCCTGGATCCTGGACTGGGCTCGGGGCTACCTCGTCTCGTCTGTGGGCGCAGACGTGCGTGCAGCTGCAGGGTTATCGGTTCAGTTCACTCCACCATTATTGGCTGGGAAAAGGATCCATCGGAACACTGTACACACCCCTGGTGGTCGTGTCCGTGGTCCGTACCGTGCCGTCCTACCAAAGCTTTTCTCCAGGTAAATCGATGGTGCACCATCCACCAGCATCGCACGCATTTTATTCGGCCTGCTACTACTGGCATAATCTTTGTTGTACTAGTACTGAAAACAGAGGTCAAAATTCCCGGCTCCCACAAACTGAATTCATCAACAATCTGTTTCGCTAGCCAAATCCAACGATCGCCGCTGCTGTTATGCTTCCAAAGAGATCGGATCGTAAGCATAACAAGGCATCCAAAAAGTCTTGCTCTTCTTGCCTCTGTTCAAGATCAATCGCTGTCTGGACCACCAATCGTGTACTCCACTCCGTAGCTAGTATCAGGTATAGCTCAATGCATCATCTACAATACCATGTACCACAGCTGTCTTGCATAGGAGCACCGCACCGAGACATGGTCAGTGGTATCCTCCCCTTGGAAGGCAGAAAAGGCAGCGTCAGGATTGTCTTGGAGACCATGCCGAGCGCGTCGATCAGAGGTCCGAACTCAATACTGAAGTGCCAGCCAAGTGGAAAAAAAAATTACACTTGAGAGGGGCCTAACATTTCCAGGTTTCCATTGCCGGTTCAAACCTGGCTGCTCCCTGAGAGGATTCTTTGAACTGAACCTGCGCTGTATTATTTGCCAGTGCTAGACCAGGGCCAGCTGAATTGGTCTGGGTCATGTGAGTTCCTCTGCACATTCTGAATCTTCATCCACAGAATGGCACACACATTGCCTTGATACCTCTCTCTGCATACCTTGTGGCAGGTCCAGCATCCAGTTACTGTTGCACATGGCCGATGCCACAGTTCTCAAATTCTTGTTCCGTGTGCTAACTCCATCAAAAAAGGCCCGGAGCAAAGTCTTTTGACTTTTCTCCATTGATCCATCTACCCTTCCAAAAGAAAACTTCATCTCCTATTCCCACTCTGATCTTGATCAAACTGTCAAGGACAGAGCTGGCCTCCGTGTCCTTTAGCATTGGTAACCCCTGCCACGGTCTGCGGCTATACCATCAACAAACATCATCGTTTCAAAAGAATAAATAACACACATCACCTATTGCACATATTTGAAGTGTCGAGAAGACAAACCTCATTGCTCATCTCTAGCGGCAGGCTAGCCAGGTAGCCAGACCCAGATATACTATGTACTTGCAGGGATCCGTTGAACTAAACCACATCTGGATCTCATGAATCATCTCTGCGCTCTGCAGCATATATCAATGTTGATTGATTGCGTAAGAAAAATCAATCAGACTTGTGAAGAAACACCTTCAACAGGAAAAAAACACGTTCCAAAGATAATAGGAAAAAACGAACGGAAGTAATTAACAATGCGTGAACCTAAAATACAATATATGTAGGAAAGTTACTTGTTGAAGTGAAATGGCATTTCTGAGCTCTGACTCACAATTTCCTTAGGTACCAAGATGAGTGTAACTACGAGTAATTCTCATAGATAATTGCTACAATCTTCAGAAATTACTCTGATCCAATATATTTTCTCAGTTACATGTAAACTCTCATACATTTGCCTATAAACATGGGCTGAAACACGTTTGCCATAAACCACAGCAGCATCCATATAGTCAACTGGTGCAAGGGCAAAAAGCTGCAATTTAGGATGTCAGCATGCCTTGTGAGTAAAATGAAAAGTTAGTTTCCACCTCCAATCTTGTCGAAGTTATCTTCATAAGTAGGTCATGTCAAGCTCAGAGCCTCAGCCTGGTAAGACATACAAATTCAGTGCCAATAGTGTCTTCTTTTTGTCAAGCCATAGGATTATTTCCCTGAGAAAGCACATAAGCTTAGCACTGTATTCATTGATAGAAAGAACCATGTACAGGCCTAATACTAGGCCATAACGGCCGAACACACATGGTAAGAGAACAGGCCAACGAACATTAGGCAGACACAGGAAATGGCTCTTTTCATCAGCATTTGACATATAGGCTGATAAGAGGGTCAACTTGCTTGCATGTAGTTGATATATATTGATAGGTTCATCTGTTATGCAACATTAAGCTCTTGCATGAGCAATGAGGTGCTATTGAAGGCTTTCAGCAGCACCTATCCATCCTCCCTTTGTTTCTTCTTGATAAGCTAACTGCAAACTGATAATAGTGGTGCTGTTGAGTATATTGGTAATTACCATAGTGTCAAGTAAACTGGATAACCATATATTTTATACACTCACCAGATGCCAATCTATGCACTTCTAGTGAGTTAACAGACTGCTCACCATCTTAATATTGCATCCACAAACCCATGGCAGGTCACAGCATAGCAACATAGTCAGTCAGCATACTCTTCTCTTGTTTTTGTTCTATAAACCGACAAGAACTTCCGAATGGCAATCCAACATCTCATCTGAAATTATCATAATGTGTCTGCTTTGACGCTTAAACAAAATACAAAATATGTTATCACCAAAAGTCACCACATGAACAACTTCCATTCCTAAAATGATGATACCGGTTTCCATCCCTAATGTCAATATGTCTCTTGGTGACATGTGACACAAACTTTATGAAAGTGTGACAGTCACCACATATTCGAAGGTTCTTCATTATCTGTATAGGCATGCCCTTGGGTGTAACAAGAAGGCCATAAGCAACAGCAAGCTTCTCACTGTGGTACAGAAGGGTACTCTGCTTCTGCTCTTCATCAATGTCATGGAGAACAAATTCAGTGTCAGGCACATAGCCTGTAGTCCTTAACAAAGTGTACAAATCCTGGAGGGTAGATTCTATATCTTTGATTTGCTCATGTTGTTTATCTCCAGTGATAAAAGAGTGCACCTTGTTCCTTATCTGCATCCAGCTACACCCAGGCTCTTTTGTTACACCTTGTTGTTTCATAATTCTACGTACCTCTGCAACTTCCACCCACATACCTAGAGAAGAATATATATTTGATAACATGACATAGTTGCCAGCATTTGATGGCTCAGTAGCGAAGAGTTTCTCAGCAGCCCTTCTACCAATTTCTGCATTCTTGTGAATCTTGCATGCCCCAAGAAGAGCACTCCAAATCACTGCATCTGGCTCAATAGGCATATCATAAATAAATTGTTCAGCTCCTTGAACATCACCAGTCCGCCCAAGTAGATCCACCATGCATGCATAGTGTTCCAGCAGAGGAGTTAGTCCATAATCCCTGCTCATTGACTTGAAAAATTGCCAGCCTTCATCTACCAAACCAGCATGGCTGCACGCATTTAGAAGCCCCACAAAAGTGACCCCATTTGGCAACACCCCTGCGGATTCCATATGCTTATACATATTGATGGCTTGTCTTCCAAGGCCATGCTGTGCACAACCTGTAATGAAGGTATTCCATGTAAATATGTCCCGTTCCTCCATTGAATAGAAAACCTTATGAGAATCTGCAGAACCACACTTGAAATACATTGACATGAGAGCATTAGCCACTATAAGTTCTGAATACATTCCATGCTTAATAGCTACTGTATGGATTTGTTGCCCAAGCTTAGAAGCGGCAACACTTGCACAAACACTGAGAAGAATAGTTAATATTTGGGAATTTGGTAGTTCATGCTCATGTAACATTGTTTTAAATAACTCCACTGCCTCATTTCCCCGCTCAGCCTGTGCATATGCAGATATTATCGTGGTCCAAGAGACGACATCCCGACCGAGCATGTTGTCAAATATATGTCTTGCATCCTCCATCATATCACTGTGTACAAGTGCCGAAATAAAGGAGTTCCATGACACAGTGTCTTTCACTTTCATTCCATTAAAGACTTGTCTCACATACTCCAAGCTTCTGCATTTTCCATACATGGTAATGAGAGCATTACATACATAACTATTGAACTGGCAGCCGGCCTTAACAGCAAGTGAATGCAGTTGTCTTCCTGTCTCAAGAGCTCCGATATTTGCACAAGCGAAGAAGCTACTAGTCAAACTAGATAGGCTAGGTAACATCCCTTTCCTATGGAGTGCTTGTAGTAAATCCAATGCTTCTTCACTCCTTCCATTCTGTGCGTAACCTGCAACCATTCCAGCCCACGATATCATGTTCCTAAAAGGCATCCTGTCAAACAGCTCCTTTGCCTCATCAACCATTCTATTCTGCATATAGCCAGTAATCATGGCGTTCCAGGACACAACACCAGGATCTGGAATCTTCTCAAATAAAATCCTTGCATCAGTGATCCTGCCACATCTAGCTAGGCCTGTGAGCAGTGCGGTCTGAGATGGAATGGATTTTACAGGGTCTCTCTCGTAGACGGCAATAGCAGCATCGATTCGACCACCATGAGATAGTCCAGCGATCATGGTTGACCATGTGTACTCATTCCTCTCTGGCATGCCTTCAAAGAATTTTATTGCAATGTCAAGCGCACCTGCATCCCTAGTGTATGCATTTAACATCGATGTCACAATGACCAGATCACTCTCAAAGCCTGTCTTAAGGGCTAGGGGGCGGAAGCCCTCTAGAACAGCAATATCCCGAAGACCTGTCACAGCTAAAAGCACGGACGCAAAGTTTGACTGGTCTGGCGACACACCTTCACGGTGCATCATGCGGAAGATGTCCCAAGCCTTGCGATGCTGCTCAGTTCTAGCATACCCAGAAATCATAACCGTCCAAGAAACGAGGTTGCGCTCCGGCATATACTCAAACAGACGCCATGCATCTACCATCTGCCGACTGTGGCAGTACCCAGTGACCATCGAGTTCCATGACGTGACATCCCTTCTTGGCATCGAATCGAACAGCCTGCGCGCCATCATGATATCCCCGTTCCGTACATAGCAGCTGACCATGGCGTTCCACGCCACGATGTTCCGCTCGAGCATTCCAGCAAACACCCTACGAGCGTCGACCACGCGGCCAAGGCGGGCGTAGCCTGACAGCAGGATGGTGCTGGTGCGCACGTTCCCTCCGGAGATAGAGTCCGCGAGGGATCTCGCGTCCTCGAGCATTCCTCTGTTGCAGTATGCGGAGATCATGGTGTTCCAGTCGAAGATGCTACGGCGTGGCATGGCGTCGAACACCTCCCTGGCCTACCTCAGGCGGCCGAGTCGGGCAAGCTCCTGGATACGGTCGCTCTGCGCGCCCTTGTCGAAGACGCGGTGGGCGCGCCTCGCGGGGAGAGGAGACGCCGTTGCGGCGGCGGCCGCCGCGGCCGTGAGGTGGCGGCGGAGGAGCGGGAAGCACGACATGGGCTTGCTCCATTTGACGGGTACGTAGCATTTTTTTCCCATATCGGAGGCGCCGGCTGTTTTCTGAATCTTGAGGAGAGACTGTTTCCAGCCACACTCCAGTATCAAAATACCATTTTCTTACATTTTCAAAATGTAAGAAAATGGTATTTTGATTAGGATTACCATTTTCTTACATTTTATCAGTAGTGCGTATCAAGAATTATGCCTCTTGGCAAAATACCATTTTCTTGGCACTAAATGTAAGAAAATACCATTTTGAAATACCACACGTCCTTGTTGATTAACCACAATCTAGGAACATTCCCTCTTAGCACACGTCTATGCGTTTAGTGCCGACACATGTTCGATGCTATGTCCACTACGAGCCACACACGCTATGTACCACATGTCCGTGCCCCTAACCCGCACACGCCTGTGTAATCGCGAGGATCGGCGCTGATACCACTTGTAAACCCCTCAGCCACCCTGGGCCTGGTGGCTGTTATCCCTGGCAGCTCTCTAAGATTTCTAGTCTGCCTCCACCTAACAACACTAGTCTTTTCTATGTATTTTGTCCTCACTCGTGCGCACCCGAAAACAACTCCCCGGTTGTTCACCCATCCCTAAATTTCTCTAAGCCAAGCACGCCTAACCTGGAGTTTCTTTGAAGATGAGTCCAAAAAAATTAGTTCTGCTATCATATCAATCATATTAAGTCATGCACTAGGATCTCACAGTAGCCAAATTTTGAGGGTACATACTAATCCTACCTATACTAGACTATTTATTTGGATTTTGCAGGAAAATGGTAACAAGATTATTGAATCTTAATACCTTAGTCGAGGTAGTAGGGATCAATTTGATGAAATAAGTAAATATAAATACTTGGATTGTGATTCAAAGCTACATGAAGGACACCAATTGTGTATAATTTTTCCGAAATGGGGAACGTAGGCCTGGCCTCTATTAGGAGGTTTAGATATTCAGATTTTTTTTGAAAGGTAAAAGAGTCTAGGAGACCCCGGAAGCTGAAATAGAGAACATGTGGTCTCCTAGACTCACCGCAGGCTCCAACACTGGAGAATCAAGAAGGAGAAGGCTACGCGACATCCCGACGCCGCTCGCCAGCGCGCAGGAGTAACTTGGGGATGGCGCGCGAGGCTAGCACCCTGCAGAAAGTGGCTCACTCCCCCCGCCGCCACGGCCGGCCAGAGCAAGCAACAGTTCTGAGGACAAGAACATCCCGCCCACGTTCCAAGCAGATTTATGAAAGGTGGCGGTGCTCGCCGCCGATGCCTCCCACCCACCATGGACAAGGAGAAGCTCAACGCCGAACCCTAGTTTGTCGGAGATCTGGCTGCAGAGATCTCTAACGCTGCTGCCAACTACGGGCACGAAGCCCTCTCCCGACATGAAGCCACAACTCCTACACCTAGCTACTCCGGCGCCACCCCTCCAACTCCGACTGGCTAATCCGGCAGAGAGGACCCGGGAGGGGACCGGTCGGCGGTGGGAAACTCTCAGGAACTAGAGCAGCAAGGGAGAGAGAGCAAAGCCGACAGTGGCAGTTCTTTAGATATTCCAATATAAAACAATCATGGATCACAGAGGGTCGAGACATGTATCAATCATCTAAAAAAGCATAAATAAAAGTATGCATATTGAAGTCTACTAATGTGTTGTCAGCCAATAACCAGACGGTAGAAATCTGAAATCTGTGCAACCTTCAAAAGACGGTTGCATCCAGTATTCATAGGTTCAAGTTGACCCGTGGGTAGAAGATAAGACCAAAGTTGGATCCAATGGGTAGCCACGCAAATAAGCTGCAACTATTTTTCTGTTAAACACCATATCATTATGGCATGTACATATGGACCAATATAAAGCCAAAAAACCAATACCAATTCAAGATTTATTTTCCTTATCAATCTCATTCAATCAATTACCAAACATATTAGTAACATTAGGTGGTGGTGGTATATTATATGTAAAGAAGATCATGCGCCAAATTATATGTGCGAAAGGACATGAAAGATCAATTGTTTCCATTGAGTCAAAAAACAACACTTCTAACTCCCATTCTTGTTCCTCTTTGCTAGGTTATCTTTTGTTAATAGGACTTTGTTGTTTAGGAACCACATGGATATCTTTATTTGAAGTGGAATTTTTAATTTCCACTAGTATTTCAAATAAATCTTGTATGACTATTCATTAGATCAGGATACATAGGCTTCAAATAAATCGTGTATGACCATTCATTAGATCAGGATACATAGGCTTCACGGTAAATAATCCTAAGGAAGTAAGTTTCCAAACAAACTCATCTGGGTCATTAGATAACTGCCCAGTCATAAAAAACGTTAGCATAAATGCAACCGATCTGTCTATTTATGACCAGTTAAAGACCTTCTGAAACCAATGTTCAATGGATTTTGTGCAAGAATATTTGCCACCAAAACATTTTTTTATAAAATGTTAAACAAAGACGAATACTGTTGATCTATAGGCGTGTCCCCGAGCCACACATCTTTCCAAAAGTGTACGGTTGTCCCATCTCCTACTTGAAAAGCACCTTTATTAAAAAACTTCTCCTTCACACTCATTAAACCTTTCTAAACGGGAGAGTCTATAGTCTTGAACCTGTGAGAATGTTTTGTTGTTTATGTATTTGTTTTGTATCAATTATTACCAAACACACTCTTCATTAAGTAATTTAAATTCTATTTGCTAAGTAAATATTTTTGTTTAGTTCAACCACCTCAAATTTCTAAGCCTCCCTGATCTTTCAGTTTGCAAATCATACTCTATTTTGTTAATCGATACTTCTTGGTCTTATTATCATCAATTTTCCAAAGAATCTAGACCGAAAGAAGTCTAAACTTTTCTTACCTTTTTGGGTATTTAAAAAACCGAAAGCATAAACATAGGCATATTAGTCAAGACCAAATTAATAAGAACAAGTCGGTCTCCATAAGAAAGTAGCTTGTCTTACCAGCATCCTAGCTTAGCCATAAAGCGTATTTCAACTGGATTCCTTCAGAATTACGATGTTCTCTATAATGGATAGGTATTCCAAGATACCGAAAAGATAATGAACCAGACTCACAAACTAAAATTGTGTTTGCACTATTGTTTTGTTTCCTTTGATGTACCAAAACTGAATATTTCACTCTTATCAAAGTTTATTTTTAAGCCTGACAATTGTTCAAAGATACAAAGGATGAGCTTCATATTTACCAATTGAGTATATACATATGGACTTTAGTGGAATTGTAGGCCTACTTTTTTCTCATCTAGTTTCGTTGTAATAACACATAAGGTCAAAAGCTCTACAGCAAAACAGACAAATAAATTATAGATACAAACAATAGGGAGGGCCGTATTGAACAATAAGCACACATGGACCCAAAAGGCTTCATTAAAAAATTAAATAGCACACTTCAGATGCATGAAACATCATGTAGAGTCACTTATGTATAATCCAAATGCTTAGAAATACCATAGATATCACTGCAAGGAGGTTGCAATTGGTACAGATTCCTAATGAAAACATAAGTCTTCAACGTGCAGAAGGGCCGACGAGCATTGTTGGCTCCCTCCTAAGATTATGCTCTGTCTCAAATGCAGTGTTGTTTCTGCTCGCAATACTGGACTGATCAGTGGTGTAAGGATCATAACTCATGTTTGGGTCATTTTCGCTGCTACCGGTGTAGAATCCGGTGCTTGCATAATCCCCAGGACGTCCATTCTCTAGTTCAATGCATTCATGCAATTGTGTCACCACTTCGGTCATGGTGGGACGCTGCATTGAGGAGTATGCAGTGCACTTGAGGGCGATGTCTGCAACCTTCCACACCGAGTTAACATCATAGTCACCACGCATGCGTCCATCCATCACAGCCTCTATGTTTCCTTGTGCTAGTCGTTGTCGCGCCCATCGGATGATGTTGACCGGCACTGGCTCCTGTAGAATGGCAGGCTTTCCCGTGACCAGCTCCAACAACATGACTCCAAAGCTATAGACGTCGCTCTTGGATGTCGGCTGTATTGTCGCCTGGTACTCGGGATCGACGTATCCGGGTGTGCCGACAAGTGTGTTTGTAGACACGTGGGGTCATTGCTATTGAAGGCCTTGGACAAGCCAAAGTCAGCAATCCTAGCCTCCAACTTCGTGTTCAATAGGATGTTGGTGGCCTTCACGTCCCTGTGGATGAGGGATGGATTGCAGCCCTTGTGTAGGTACTCCAGCCCTACACATGACCATATCAATTGGTGCCCAGGTTTGTTGAAACATAAACCTTTCAACAATAGTATCAGCGGCAAAGAAGTGGACTATGCGGTCAAGTGCATACCTTGGGCAGATTCAAGTGCAATTCGGAGCCTCTGTGGCCAGGATAGAGATGCTTCGTTGCGGTTGCGTCCTGGAAATAATTGACATCGTAAGATGAACAACAATGTCAATTGTGTATGTTCGATAAGATGAAGTAACAATAATGTATTGAAATCAGAAGCTAGTGCTTTCTCTTAGGTAACAATGTTTTAAGCTATACTCCCACCTTCTAAAAATGTCACACATACGAGCTCTTTGACCATGCTCCACCATATCCCATAGGGTAAGAGGGATATTTAATCCGAGCCGTCCATTTATCGAGTGTATAATTGTAGTCACGTATTTTGTTTAAATTTATGGAAAATATTAGTAAACAAAAATATTTTGTAAATAATGCATTGCTCTGTTATCTACATACCAAAGACTCATAAGATGGTTTCCATCTGTCGACAGATATAGCTTAATGAGGTTTGTATTTCCTTTTCACACATTTTTTGGGATTAATTGAAGGTAGAGGATCACCTCTACCTTATAGTTACATGGTTAGCCAAGTGGCTAGAAAAAAGAAAGAAAAGAAGAAGACTACACAACCTTCTCACACATGGTAATAACCATAACTTATATTCTATACTTGTGTAGTTACGTATCTTCGATCTTTGGACAAATATTTATCAGATGTGTAAGTTGCTGATGACAATATAATATAGTTATCTTACCACGTATCAGCAAGTGCGAGTAAAAAAAAAGCTCTACTACTTGCACGCACTACAGGGCACGCTACGCCGAGGGCATGCCCTCGGTGTATGCTACGCCGACGGCTGCCCTCGGCGTAGCCTCCTCGGCAAAGCTCTCCCTCGGCGGAGGTACTTTTGCCCGTCGGCGTATGCTACGCCGACGGCTTTGCCCTCGGCATAGCCCCGTCGGCATAATAAAGGCAGGCTGTAAAAAAACCAAAAAAATCAAATTTTTTTGAATTTTTTTTTGAGTTTTTTTTAACTTTTAAAAATCTTTGAATTGTTTGAATCATTAATCTCTCACCTGGAACATTTTTAACACTAATTACAGTTAAGATGGTTTCCATTTGTCCACAGATATAGCTTAATGAGGTTTGTATTTCCTTTTCACACATTTTTTGGGATTAATTGAAGGTAGAGGTGATCTCTACCTTATAGTTACATGGTTAGCCAAGTGGCTAGAAAAAAGAAAGAAAAGAAGAAGACCGCACAACCTTCTCACACATGGTAATAACCATAACTTATATTCTATACTTGTGTAGTTACGTATCTTCGTTCTTTGGACAAATATTTATCAGATGTGTAAGTTGCTGATGACAATATAATCTAGTTATCTTACCACGTATCAGCAAGTGCGAGTAAAAAAAGAAGCTCTACTACTTGCACGCACTACAGAAACGACACGCTATGCCGAGGGCAGAAAGCCGTCGGCGTAGGCCAAAATGCCCTCGACATATGTTACGTCGACGGCTACCCTCGGCGTAGCTTCCTCGGCGGAGGCACTTTTGCCCGTCGGCGTAGCTCTAGCCGTCGGCGTATGCTATGCCGACGGCTTTGCCCTCGGCATAGCCCCGTCGGCATAATAAAGGCATGCTGTAAAAAAACAAAAAAAAATCAAATTTTTTTGAAATTGTTTTTGAGTTTTTTCTTAGCTTTTTTAAATCTTTGAATTGTTTGAATCATTAATCTCTCACCTGGAATATTTTTAATACTAATTACAGTTAATCTTTGATCAAATTGCAGTCTTTAACAAACTTTCCGCTTGATCACCCATCCTAACACTACTCCAGTTTCAGCACGCTTAACTCCTCAGTTCCTTCCAAATCAGTTTCCGCGAAGCAATTTGTACCTAGTTGTTAATACTATGATATCTATCTTATTAAGTCTTATATCATAATGTCACATGTTTTTATTTTTTGAAACTACAAACACTTATTTAAGTAAACAACAATGAATAAGTAAAAATATTACTGTTCAAATAAAAATACTATTGAATTCAAATAAAAATATAATTTTACTTTTTTGTAATTTTCTATTTAATATGGAATAATTAATATCTTTAAATCCGTAAATCAGAAGTTGACAAATAATTTTGATTTAAAAATGTGTAATATTTGAGTGTAGATAGATAGATCTTATTTGTCTACAAATTTTGATATACTACTTGTATTTTTCCGAATTAGAATAATTTAGTTATGATTTTTCAAAGTTTAATGAGATAAAAGAAAAAATAGCTACGCCGAGGGCAGCCGTCGTCGTAGCATAGGATACGCCAAGGGCAATTCTACGCTGACGGCTGCTTGGCGAGGCTGGCCTGGTCATGGTCTACGCCGACAGCCCCGACGTTTGGCCGTCGGCGTAGCGACCGGCCGTCGGCGTATTCATCCATTCCTGTAGTGACGATAGTGCAGAAAATTTGCCTCTCATCTCAGGGAGGTCACAAAATAATCATGTTTTTAGGCGGAAAATAATCATGTTTGCATGGCAATAGATACACTATACTCTGAATCGGAAACGGTATTAAATTAGTAATAGTATCTTCCCTTATTTGACGTTTGTGCTTTGATGATACTTTATTTGTTTCCTTGTTTGTAAGCAGCAAAAAGTCTATATTGACCTGATGGACTTGTTAATAGCCTCTTACCCCCTAGGAGGCAATAGTATTGTTCGCCATTAGATGTCACATAATTAACGGCTCACATTCACTACCGCACGGCAAAGCCACGAATCACGGCAGCGAAGATTTTTCCGGTAGTGATTGCTTTTGGTGTACCTACAAATTTCTAAAGACATTTTTGGTTTGTCAGAAAGTTCAAACTTTCTAAGTTTGATTCATGGCACACACATATATATTGTGTAGGCATACTTAGTTTTATAAGTTTGGTCGAACTTAAGAAAGTTTGAGTTTCTAACAAACCAAGTATGTCTTGCATTCTTTTATGGAGGGGTACTTCTAAACAACTTACATACCTTCAATGTGCTCTTGCAAGGTTCCTTCCGACATATACTCGTACACAAGCGCCATGTACTCCCCGTCCATGCAATAACCAATCATGGTGACAAGATTCATGTGATGAATCCGTGTCAAAATTTCAGCCTGGATAAATGTTAACTTATAACAGCTCACACTGAGGTCTCTTGAACCCTGAAACATCAACTGGTGTAAAAGAAAGTTTACCTCTGCGAGGAACTCCTTGACTCCTTGATTGGAAGAATGTGACCGCAGCTTCACCGCAACCTGCGTGCCGTCCTCTAGGAAGCCGCTGTAGACATACCCAAACCCTCCCTGACCTAGCACTTGCTGGAAGTTGTTCGTTATCATCTCAAGCTCCTTGTACGTGAACCGACGGCTCTCAAGACGTCGCAGCGAACTGTCATCGGCGACACTGTTTGTCGTTGCGTGGTTCGTGATCCCCTCATTCTGCGGCCTTATGGAGTTGTTCATTGATCCTTCATAGGTGCAAATGGCAGTAGCTAACATTAGTGGTGCTCACGTATGGGAATCAGACAATTGATTTCTTCATGCCGAAGCCGAAGCCTCACCTTGCTTCTTTCGCTTTAGCAAGCAAACGAGTAGTATTGTCACTAATACTATCACAACAAGCAATACTGCAGGAACAGCAATGTAGAGTGCCAGCTTGCTGTTCTTTTTTGCATGCAGTTGGCATGAATTGCCATTGGTGCAGAGGTTTGGATTGTTGCCATATCTGACAAATCATCAAATGGCGATTATAATTAATGATATTCTTCACGAAACATGCTAGATAAATGGAAGTAGAGCGGGGAAAAGTACCTTAGATTCAGGGAACCATCTTGAATTCTTTTGAGGAGTCCAGAGGGGATTGATCCATTGAGCTGGTTGCCCGACAAATCTCTATGGAAACAAAATACTGTTAAAACGACAGTTGATGCAAATTGGTTTAAATTTGATAGGAAGTTGTTCGCCATACAAAAGCGTCAATGAAGGTAACTGCGAAAGGGCATCCGGAATTGAGCCTATCAAGTTATTGTTTGAGAGGTCCCTGCATGATATGGAACCCAACACTTTTCTTAACATTTTTGCTGCAAAAAAGCTAGAAACTAGACCAAAATAGATCCAATCAATACTCTGGACGTACAAGTACTTGACTTCCTTGAGGTTTGTGAAAGAAGACGATATATCACCATTAAGACCACTGGAAGACAGGTTTCTGCAGAGAGCAAATTTAGAGTGGTTTTTCACTACACGGTAGTTGTCGCCCATCTTCCGTACACATATGAAACACTTACACGCTTGTGATCCTTGGACGGCCACCACTGACGTAGCTGCATGTCAACCTATCCCACGCCATGGCCTTGGGGACGCACGGATCACCCATCCAGTTCTCCGTCACCCGATACTTTGCCTTGATCGCCGTGATTGCAGATACTGCAGTTAACCGCGCCATGGCACGATTAATCATCATCATCATCTCTCTCTCTCTTTGCTGGAAATAATAAGCGTGTTTTTTTTTTGTTTAATGGTACAACTATATGTTTTTTGATGACATACCGTCCCGGGAGTCCGTGCCAAGGTTGGTGGTGGGGAAGACAAAGAAGATCTCGGCAGCGTTGATGAACGGCACCAAGATCGCGGTGGCCTCGACGGAGATGTTGTAGCTGCTGGATTCCAGTGGGAGACTGTTGTAGGCGACAGAGGCATAGAGGTAATCCGGCGTGAAGCCTGTCGTATACCACGGCTTGTCGTTGAGCACGACGTTCATCTCGCGCACGGCCCCGCGGGGGATGACCTCCAGCTCGGCGAAGTGCAGGATGACGACGCACCCCGGTGACGGGTCCATAGGGGTGGGCTCTGAGGACCATGTGAACTCTATGTTCTGAGACTGGTTCCGCGGGTAGACCGCCGTCTGCAGCACTACCGACGGCGCCTCGAAGAAATCATGGTCTCTGTTCCTCACCTTCTGCGCCGTCGTTATCGGGGTCCAGGTTTCTGTGTCCACCCAAGGGTACCATATCCGGTCGTGTGGATCATCGGGATACCTGATGATGACGGTGTCGTCGGTCGTGCCGAAGTTGAGCCTGTGTCGCAGGGCCAGCCCCTGAGCGGCGGTCGCATGCGGATAGAGCGACCTGTGCAGGGCCCTCAGGTCAAGGCTAGAGATGAATGGCGTCCCTGCGCCGGTGTTCACCAGGCACACCTGCACGAAGTCGTTGTCGTCCGGCACGACGACGATGGCCTCCACCAAGTCGGCCGTTTCTGGACTTGACAAGTTCACGGTGTGCCAGTAGTTGACGCCGATGTAGAGGTCGAACACCGGGGGCCGGTCGAGGCCGTCGTAGTTGCCGTACATGAACGTGGCCCGGATGATGTACTTGGCCCCGGACACGAGGGAACGGAGCGTGTAGCAGTTGCGCGTGCCCTCGAAGCTGCGCACGGTGTACAAGCTCTTGCCAGTTGACAGGGTCACGTACTCGGCCGATATGTTGTGGTTGGTGCCGGCGTCGATGAAGTCGGCGTCCGAGGCATAGGAGATCTTGGTGCTGTCGTCCAGGTAGCCCGTCTTCTCCGAGAGGCCACAGTCTATGCTTATGAATCCTGCAATGCATATCGCGTACAATCGGTCAAGGGTAGATTCAGAGACTGTACCCATGGCCAATGAATGGTCCAAACCGTGGAAACAGAAATACTGAGGAATGTCTATATTTTTTTTCGAAATGGGGAACAAACCCCTGGCCTCTGCATATACCTTTGCTGTCAGGCTGGGCACGAGCTTGGAGTATGACACCGGCGGCGGCGATGCAGAGAAGCAACCGCCATGGACTGGCCACCATTGCTCGCGGCGTTGATGGCTCCATCGCACACATACACAAGCGGCACCACCACAATATACAGTTTACTCTGGGCGCTTCATCCCTTTACATTCATGCATGCTTGCCCAGTCTGGACTAAATTAATAATGAGGAAACAAAAAAAATCTGTTGGACTGTCATTGTCTGTTCTAATGATCACATCCGTACCGCACCACCATGATTAACCATGTAAGCACGTCTACCCAATACGTATTAAGATACACAGCTTGCATAGAGGGTAGCACCTGAGCGGCTGACCAGTGGGACCCTGTTGTAGCCTTCGCTGGCCACCTACTCGTCACACGTCGTCAATTTGGCGTAATTATAAAGAGAGGAACTGGTAGCATGGGAGAAGAGTTTACTTTCCTTCGAGCTTGTCAACGTTGTTGCTAGGGGCTCCATTTCTTTTCACGATATATAGGCCCTTCTCCTTCTGACTTTTGCTCCGCATTTGTAAGGAGATTCTTTTTTCTTGACGGGAGATTGGTAGAGCTCAGCTGCAGGCAGTTTAGAGAATGAGAGTGCGTGATTTTTTAGGGGATTTTATTACGAGTTGCACAAACTAGATTAAGTCCATAAATGTGATCCCTCTCACGTCCTAACATGTCAGTATATAACATAACAAACAGTTGGTCCGGGAACGATTCAATCAGAATATATTGGTCGGCAATAGTGGCATATAATGACAGAATATCGGTCAGTTAATTAACCTATAATAATGCTAATTTTTGCTCACTCTAGGCCAACAGTCAGTTGATGGCAACAAACTACGTATACCAATTTGTTGGAACACCAAAGCGCAGAGTGTTGTACCAAGTACTTTTCCTCATAAGAATTGTAAGAATGACTCAATGTTGAATATCAAAACCAATGATGTGTGATCTAGCCTCTCCTTACTCAAGCAATTTTTGTGTTTAAATAACTAGCAGAGACTTAGTCGGTCATTATTTGTGTTTATATATGTAGGAAATTATACAATTTGCTATGGCGGTGCATTATTATGTCATGTTTGCTCAACCAGCTTTTGTTTGTTTGACGTGATTTTGTATCTTTTGTAGCTAATTGTAAAAAAAGGTTTTCAAAATAATCTCAAAACAACATAGCTTAGCAAACCGAAAACAGAGTTTAAGCTAGATATCCGCCCGACTACAGCAATAAACTGGGACCGACACATACCTTTTGGCGCCTCGTAACCAAAAAAAAATTATGGAGGTCAGCTATTTTGGACATCACCATTTTCAAGTCTTTATAGCATGAGCATAGAGGTAGACCCAAGCTTAATTTTCAGCTTCTCTGCAAAATACTAGTTATGATCATCGTAAGATGTATGTGATTTTATGATTCCTTTTGTACGTGTTGTATAACTATGCCGCCGCGAAGTAAAGGACAAGCCCGTGAGCGTGCTGATGCAGGCCGGGGCCATGCTGGCCGCAATGGCTGTGTAGATAAATCATATGTTGATGATGAGAGAAGTAATCACGAAGATGTAGAAGTAAGCCGATCTGCTAATAGTAATGTGCGTAGTGCGGTTACTATCTCTGATCAAAAATAAAAGATGTTCTGGAAGGCTGAAATAGCCTACCAACATTTTGCTCATTGGGAACTATATAGGCTTCTGCGTCTGTATTTGCATGCATTTTTTGGTAATCGTGTGAGTTTTTAGGAATTGAGGATCACTTTTGTCTTTATATTGGAGATGCTCTAATATAGGAACAATAACCATAATTTTTATCCGTCTAGTACCTTTGAAATAAATCATAAGGTCATAAGCTAGAAATAGACAATTAACGCCTTCTTTTGTAGTAAAAAACTAGTGTTGGCCTTGTGAACAATAAGCATGCGTTTACCCAAAAGGTTTCACTCTGAAATTTAAATAGCACATGTTAGATGTATGAACATCTATACATCTTCACCCACTATTCTAAAATCAACATGCTTATAAATACTATAGATACCGCTTCACGGATAAAAATTATAGAATCGACTGTTGCAATTTGTAAAAATAGCCAATGAAATATAGAGGTCTTCAACGTGCAGCGGGACCGATGGGTACTGTTGGCACCCTCATAAGACATTTCTCCTTCTCAAATGAAGGGTTGTTCGGGCTTACATTGGTGGATTGATCAGTGGTGTAAGAAGCATAACCCATGTTTGGGTCATTGCCGCTGCTACCAGTGTAGAATCCATTATTTGTATCGTCTTGAGAACATCTATTCTCTAGCTCGATGCATTCTCTCAGTTGTGCCACCACATCGGTCATGTTGGGACGTTGCACTGAGGATTGTGCAGTGCACTTGAGGGCGATGTCTGCAACCTTCCACACAGTGTTGACATCATAGTGACCGTGCATGTGTGTATCCACCACAGCCTCAATATTTCCTTGCGCCAATCGTTGTCGTGCCCACTGAATGATGTTAACGGGCACTGGCACCTGAAGAATGGCCGGCTTTCCAGTGACTAGCTCTAGCAGCACAACTCCAAAGCTATACACATCGCTTTTGGCCGTTGGTTGCATTGTCATTTGATACTTAGGATCGACGTATCCTGGTGTGCCGACGAGCGTGTTTGTAGACACATGGGTGTCATTGCTATTGAAAGCCTTAGACAGGCCAAAATCAGCAATCCTTGCCTCCAACCTCGCGTTCAACAATATGTTGGTGGCCTTCACGTCCCTATGGATGAGGGGTGGATTGCAACCCTTGTGTAGGTACTCTAGCCCTACACATTACCAGATCGGTTAGTGCTCAGGTTTGTTGAAACATATACGTTCAACAACAGTAGCTGCGACAAAGTATCGGACTATGCATTCAAGTGAACTAGAAAGACACTCCACACGATTGCGCTGAAAACTCTCTAAGAACTGTTGTGTAAATGAATGGGGATATAACACATGAAATAGGTAGTTGTCAACTAACATATGCAACATTTGATTGGAGTTAAAGGATAAATTTAATTGATTTGAAATGGTTTTGTGTTTAACGTCTAAATATTGATGATATGGACGATTAGATGGATAACATAATTTATGATGCGGATATCTTGCATGTATAAATAAGATATCATTAATAAATTTTAGTGGGATGACATGGACAAATGAATGGCTCAACTAATAGATGATATGGATAGCTTACATGTACATATAGACTACCCATTAATACATGTTAGTAGGATATTACTTTATAAGATGGTAGATACCTTGGGCAGATTCAAGGGCGATTCTCAGTCAGTGTGTCCAGGGAAGACATGCTCCATTGCGATTGGTTCCTAGAAATAATTGACATTGTAAAATGAACATCAACATTAAGTTTTTTCAGTGCAAAATTTTTTAGTAAAAATAAATTTCCTAGTACGTACAGAAGTCAGAGCCTAATGTTTTCTGTACATGGAGTTTTTTTAAGATAACTTCTAAAAAATTACTCCCAAATACATTGCATATTAGTTTAGACCAAATTCAAACTTTGTAGAGGTTGATCAAGTATATATGAAACAACCTCAACATCTACAATATCGAATCGATACTATTATATATGTCATGAAATAAAGTTTTATGTAGTATGCATTTGGTATTTGAAAGTTATGTATTATTTCTATATAGTTGGTCAAATTTTACAAATTTTGAAGTTGATAAAAACTAATATACAATATATTGAGAAACATAGGGAGTAGATACCTTCAATATGCTCTTGCAAGGTTCCTTCTGACATATACTCATAGACAAGTGCCATGTACTCCCCATCCTTACAGTAACCAATCATGGAGACAAGATTCATTGATGAATCCGTGTCAAAATCTGAGCCTGGACAAAGGTTCGTACATAACCTATCAAATTTCACTTGGAGGTCTGTTGAGCTCTTAAACATTGACTATAGTAAAAAAAAGAGTTTTACCTCTGCGAGGAACTCCTTGACTCCCTGATTGGAAGAATGTGACCGCAGCTTCACAGCAACCTGTGTACCGTCCTCTAGGAAGCCATTATAGACGTACCCAAACCCTCCTTTGCCGAGCACTTGCTGAAAGTTGTTCGTTATCATCTCAAGCTCCTTATACGTGAATCGACGGCTCTCAAGACGTCGCAGCGAACTGTCGCTGCCCACATTGTTCACCGTTGAGTTGCTCATGATAGTTTCATTCTTCAGTGTTATGGAGTTGTCCATTGATCCTTCATGTGGCGAATAGCAATAGCAAACATTAGTGGTGCTCGCATATGGGAAAACATATCATACAATTGGTGGGCCCATACAGAAGTCTCACCTTGTTTGTTTTGTTTTAGCAAGCAAATGAGCAGTATAGTCACTAATACTATCACCACAAGCAATACTGCAGGGACAGCAACATAGAGTGCCAACTTGCTTTTCTTTTTTGCATGTGGTTCGCATGAGTTGCCATGGGTGCAAAGGTTTGGATTGTTGCCATATCTGACAAAATAGAGGCTAATTGATGAGATTCTTCCAGCAACATGTTAGATAGAATGTGAAGTAGAACGAGGATAAGTACCTTAGATCCAGTGAACCATCTTGAATCCGTTTGAGGAGTCCAGAGGGGATTGATCCATTGAGCTGGTTGCCCGACAAGTCTCTATGGAAACAAAATACTGGCAGTGTTTAAATTAAAGTTTATGCGAATTGGCAATAAAATTGTCGAATGTTTTCGGACATACAGAACTGTCAATAAAGGTAACCGTGAAAGGGTATCTGGAATTGAGCCTATCAAGTTATTGTTTGACAAGTCCCTGCAAGTTGTGAAACAATATCACTTTTCTTAGTATTATTATTGCCAAATAACTACAAACTAGGCAAAAATAGATCCAAAACTCCGAACTTACAAGTACTGGATTTCTGTGAGGTTCGTGAAAGAAGACGATATATCACCATTCAGACCACTGGAAGACAAGTTTCTGCAGAGAGAAAATTTTAAGTGGTTCAGCTCCACCACAGGGTTGTTTTTCAACTTCTTGATTCTCCCATAATTATGTCATGAACTCACTTCAACACACATCTTTCGTACAGATATGAAATACTTACATGCCTGTGATCCTTGGACGGCTGCCAATGGCGCCGTAGCTGCAGGTCAATCTATCCCACGCCATGGCCTTCGGAGCGCAAGGATCACCCATCCAGTTCTTGCTCACCCGATACTTTGCCTTGATTGTCGTGATTGCAGATACTACAGTTAATCATTGATGATGCCATTAATTATCACCTCTTGATAGGGAAATCATCACCCCGCTTCTATATATACTGAGTATTGAGGAACACATGGATTAGTAATTTGTTTTTTTGCATGACAACATACCGTCCTGGGAGTTGGTACCAAGGTTGGTGGTGGGAAATACGGTGAAGATCTCGGCAGCGTTGATGATGGGCGGCAGCGTGGCGTTACTTGTAGTCTTGACGGAGAGGTTGAATTGGGTGTACCGGAAGGGGGAACCCTTGTAGGCGGGGATATCATAGAGGTAAGCCGGCTTGATGCCGAACGGATACCACGGCTGATCGTTGAGGACGATGGTCAGCTCGCGCAGGGCGTTGCGGCGGAGGACCTCCAGCTCGGCGAAGTGCAGGATGATGACGTACCCCGGCGACGGGTCCATAGGGGTGGGCTCGGAGGGCCATGTGAGCTCTATGTCCCCAGAGACGTTCCGTGGCATGACCGCAGTCCGCAACACCGCCGACGGCGCCTCGTATCGATCCGTGTCTATGGTCTCCACCTTCTGCGGCGTCGATATCTCGGCCCAGGTCACCGTGTCGACATACGGGAACCATAACCGGTCATGTGGATCATCGGGATACCTGACGATGAAACTTTCGTTGGTTTGGCCCAAGTTGAGTCTGTTCATCAGGGTCAACCCTTGCGCCACAGTCACCTCAGGATAGAGCGTCCGCTTCAGTGGCCTGAGGTCGAGGCCAGAGATGAAGGGCGTCCCGGCGCCGGTGTCCACGAGGCACACCTGCACGAAGTCGTCCGGCACCACCACGATTGCCTCCACGAACATGGCCGCACTCGGACCCGAGATGTTGACGGGGTGCCAGTAGTTGACGCCGATGTAGAGGTCGAACACCGGGAGGAGGTCGAGGCCGTCGTAGTTGCCATACTTGAACTTGGCCCGGACGATGTACTTGAGCCCGGACACGAGGGACCGGAGCGTGTAGCAGTTGCGCGTGCCGGCGCCGGCACCGGCGAAGCTGCGCAGGTTGTACCAGCTCTTGCCCATGGTCGGGGTCACGTACTCGGCGGAGATGTTGTGGTTGGTGCCTGCGTCGATGAAGCCCTTATCGGGGAGGAAGAAGAGCTTGGTGGTATCGTCCACGTAGCCCGTCTCCCCCGAGAGGCCGCAGTCTATGCTTATGAATCCTGGGGCGATAGATCATGCGTAGATTTAATTAGAGACTTGATGGAGCAATGCACACATGGTCCACCAACATATGATGCAGATCGTTGTGGTCTGTGAAAAGATATATGCGACGATATTTTCCATGATCTTCCCGGAAATACTGAAGAATGCATACATATATTACCTTTGCTGTCAGGCTGAGCGCGAGCTTGCAGCACGACGCCGGCGGCGGCGAGGCAGAGTAGGAACAGCCATGGACTGGCAGCCATTGGTCGCGGCACTGCTAGCTCCATGCAAGCGGCTAGTGGAGCATCATAATATAGGATCGACTGGGCGCTTCATCCATGTCACCCACGTACATGCCTGGCAACTCTCATCTACTACCTCCATTCCATAATATAAGTATTTTTAGAAAGCTGTTTTAACTTGCTAAAAAAATATATATTGTGGAACGGAGGTAGCAACTAATTAGGAGGAAAACCACAACTCTTTTAGACTGCCATTCGCCAGCCTAATGTACAAAGATCACGTCAGCACCACCATGATTATGCACGTCAGCACGTCTACCTAGCATTCCGGTACACACAACTCTCGCCATGTTACAGCCTTCGCTGGCCACCTCTTTGTTATACGAGTTGGTAACATGGGCCAAGAGTTTCTTCCCTTCGACCTGGTCAATGTCCTTGCTGGGCGCTCCTTTGCCTCATAGAGCAGACGACTTTGTGGCCGAACAAGGATTTTCTACAGTGGATGGTACCGGAGTACCATGTCAGCGATGACGTCATCCATGTGCTAACCAAAAATTTAAAATTTTATGAAATAAAAATAAAACTTGATTGAAACTTATGAAACATTTTATATTGTTTACAAATGTTTTAATGTTTCAGTTCGGTTTTAATTGTGTTTCAGACGCATGTGTTGACCGAAAAAAGACGGACTAGCGCACCAATCTCAAAAAAAAAACTAGACAGTTGGATAAGACACCGAAAACAAAACTAGACAGTTGGATAAGACACCGACGTGTACCGTTAACTGTAAAAAAAATAGTTTTCGCTTCGTGGCCCGACTTCCGCGCCGTTGTACTTCTGACTTTTTATCTGCATGTGAAGAGCATTCCGTTTTCCCGCATGTGACTATGTGAGAGCGCTAGCTAAGCTGGAGGCAGGCACATGAGTGCGGGTGATTATGCAAGTACTTTGCTTTGTTGGGGGTTCTTTATTACTGTGGAGCCCTTGGGTTGGGTCACGACCTCAACGGGGCATACTAGTGGGGGCGCTCACATAAAAAATAAATAGAAACTCTCCTAATGCAGACACTAGTACAAAAAAAACTGGCGATTAGAGATGGTTTCTCGTATAGCACATAGAACTAATAATTTAATAGTAAATACATCTCATAACACAATTGCATTGAGATTCTACCAATAATTAAATATGATGTTATTATGATACTAGTCATTATAGGAATAGTATCATATGTATTGATATACTGTATAATACTTTGCACTATGACCAGACTAATAATAGTGTTTTCAGGATTCCTCGGGTTGCAACCCCTCCTGAAACTCAGTTTGGGTACCAAGTAGATTATCCAATTGTGAAATTAGAGTTTGCAGATTATCGCATGTCCAAACACGACATACTCATATTTTCGTATATTGCATAGAGCTGCTCCTCTTCCTCACCGACCGCCCATGCCCCGCTCGCGATCGTGGTCGTCGCCGCCACCATCCTCTCCCCATCATCGGCAGTCGCATCCGCGTCGCCATGTGATCCCCGCGTCAAGGCCGACCACTCCTCATCACTCCTTGTCACCCACTCCTTGTCACCGACAAAGGCGATAGCCCGAACCTCGGCCATTGCCGTCAACGACAGCTTCTCTAGGTAGGGTTTCCGTTTTGCACCTCACAGGCTATGGCAGGAGCAGGGCCGGACATGTCTTTCTGTTTCCACCGGACTTGACTTTCGTTGCTGCCGGACTAACTGGTGGGAAAAATACAGGTCGTCTTTGGCCGCGCCACCGCCCACCACCGACGTATAGTTTTCATACAAATACACGACCTATGTGTATAGATCCATATACGTGTGGTTGGTCCATACGGGTTTCTACCAGGCTAACATATTAATTAAGTATTCCTTAGTTAGTCGTAAAAGATGTATTCAACCACGAAGGGGTCTCGAGCTTATTCAGCCGCCCTTGTGTTTGAGTTGGGGGAGGGGATTGTACTAGAGCAAACTCCTACCAATTTTTTTAGGTGGTTTCCCAACCGCGGAAAATAAGCCCTCGTGTTTAAATTTGAACCGTCTCCGATAATATGAGGCCTCTAGAGAATCCTCCCATCCCCATGTGGTCCTGGGGTCTTGAGATCCCCAGTACTATACAACGCTTTTTTCACTTCTTCTGTGTAAATGGTTCCAAAAGCCCTCTATTCATCTCCTCCGTGACAAGACAATGTACATCATCAAACACATTATCATTAGGAGAGATTACTTCAGAAGTAAATAATTCCATAAAATATTTGTGAACTAAATCACACATAGAATCTCTATCTTCATGCCTGACCTCTTGCTCATCCACTAGTCCCTTGACAGTATTCTGCTTCTTGCGTTTTGCTTCCAAATTATCGAAGAAGCTAGTATTTCTTTTCAAGGATACGTCTGGGAGACGTATCTTTTTCATAGAAGGAAAGGCCAAAAGGCCCAAATACAACATGCGGTGGCACAAACACCACGAGCGCAGCTCCACGCCATCACAAGGACAGCACATACACCCTAGCTAACTACTCGCGACACCTCCACCTATCCACCTGTCCCAGGCAGTCGCGGAACAGCCCAGCCGATCTCCACAGGCCTGCCTCCGCGGAGATCTTGCGGATGACCTCCATAGGGGATGGGCTGGCCCCCTCGAAGACTATGTCATTCCTATGCCGCCAGAGCATCCAGCAGACGAGAGAAATCCCAGTCCAAAGATCCCACTCTTGACCTTTGCCGCCACACCTATCCTGAATCCAAGTTACCAGCTTGGAGTCGTGGTCTGGTAGCCAATGGCTCTTGTTCCACCAGCTCAGGCAAGTTGCCCAAACCTCACGCGCGAGGACGCACCCCATCAGCAGGTGGTCAATGGTTTCTCCACATTGGTCATAGAAGGGACAGGCTGCCGGGTGTCGGAGGCCCCGTCGACTAAGCCTGTCGGCAGTCCAACACCTGTTTCTGATGGCGAGCCAAAGAGCGATCTTACAGCTGGCAGGGGCACGGGAACGCCAGATCTGCAGAGCTCCCGCCATCGAGGTACGCCCCGCAAAAAGGGCCCGGTAACAGGAGCGTGCAGTGTAGCAGCTGCTTGGGTCCCAGCTCCGCTTGAAGACATCTTGTGTACCCTCCGTTAGGGTGATCTCCTCCAGCCGGTCCGCAACCTCCAGGAGTTCCCTAATGGTCACCGCGCCTACGTCAGGGGGCACATCATGGAGCCAACCTCCTGCCAGGCCATCGCGAACTCGGCGCGCGGAAACCGCACTAGTTGGGACCACCGCGAAGAGGTTTGGAGCCAAATCCCGGATCCGTCCACATTGCATCCACTTGTCCGTCCAAAAGAAAGTGGAGGCCCCATCCCCCAGCACCGAGCAAGTAGCCGCTTCGAAGAGCTGCCTCGACAGCTTTGGGACCCGGATGTCGAGGTCCTGCCATGGCTTGTTCAACTCAGTCCGCTTCAGCCACAACCATCTAGCCCTCAGCGCAATGTTGAGGAGGCGCGGATTGGGGATGCCGAGTCCCCCCAACTCCTTGGGCATACACACTCTGTCCCACGCCACCAGGCAGTGCCCACCATGTACATCTTTTCGACCTTTCCAGAGGAAGCCGCGGATGATCTTCTCAATGGCAATGATGATCTCGATGGGGAGGTCAAGGGACATCATTGCGTAAATTGGTATAGCTGACAGGGTCGTCCTTATCAACTCGAGACACCCTCCTCTATTGAGCATGGAGGCCTTCCACAGTGGCAGTTTGGCGGCCACCAGGTCGACAAGGGCTTGGAGCTGCGCCGCTGAGGGTTTCCGTAGGGAGAGTAGGAGCCCCAGGTAACGCAGCGGGAACTGAGAAATGGGGCAGCGGAGCTCCTGGGCCACCAGGTTTCTGTCCACATCAGAGCACCTGATCAGGTTGGTCGAGCACTTGTCTAGGTTGGTCCATAAACCAGACGCCCCCCCCAAAAAATCCTCGATGATCCCGGAGATCACCTGGCAATCCACCAATGAAGGCCTCAGGAAGGTGACCACATCATCCGCATAGATCGAGGTGCGGTGATGGAGCCCTGTCGTCGCAAGTCTGGTGAGGAGCCCATGCTATTCGGCTTTGACTATCATAAGGTGGAAGACCTCCATCATCAGAATGAAAAGTTGTGGGGAGAGCGGGTCTCCTTGCCGTAATCCACGCCTGTTGGCTATCTTCGCCCCTGGGCAGCCGTTCGTCAAGATCCGCGTGGAGGCTGTGGAAAGGAGCGTGCAGATGCATGTGAGGAGACGCTCTCCGAATCCCATTTTTCGGAGGACCTCCAGAAGGAAGGCCCAATCCACTGTGTCAAAGGCCTTGGTGATGTCCAGCTTGAGAAGCACGGCTGGCGTTTTGCTGGCGTGTAGTTTGCGGGTTGTTCCTTGGACCATCATAAAGTTGTCATGCAGGCAACGTCTACGCACGAATGCACTCTGGTGGACCCCTACCATCTGTGGCAGGACTGGCGCTACGCGGGTCGCGATCACCTTGGCCACCCACTTGGCGATCCCATGGATGAGGCTGATTGGTCGAAAATCCCGCACCTCTTCTGCACCCATCTTCTTGGGCAGAAATGTGACCAAAGCACCGTTAACTTCCCCAAATCCACGGCAGTCCAGCCTAGAAAGCGAGCGGAAGGCGTCCATAACGTCACACTTGATGATCTCCCAGCAAGAGACAAAGAAGCGGTTGGAGAAGCCATCTGGCCTAGGACACTTGTCCAACGGCATGATTTTGATGGCGGCTAGGACTTCCTCTTCGGTGAAGACCCCGTCAATGTGCTGGAGGTCTGTCGACTGCAGGCCTAGGAAGTCAAGATCCAAGGAGAAGGGGCGGTCCTTCGCTACCCCGAGCAGCTTCTCAAAGAACGAATCCACGGCTTCAGCCTTGTCCGCATGCTCAGAAACACGAACACCGTCCACTAGGAGATGACCAATGAAATTCTTCCGTCTACGATGACTAGCATGTGTATGGAAAAAACTCGTGCAGGCATCGCCCTCTTGAAGCCACAGGAGCCGCGATCGCTGTTGTGCCAGGGTTCTCTCCAAGGAGGCCAGCCCCAGGAGCTTCTTCTTGAGAAGGCACCTCAGTCCACGCTCTGCAGGGGAAAGCTGTCTGCTCTCCATGGCGACATCAAATCGAAGGATCATCTCAGTGGCCAGGAGGATCTGCATCTTGATGCTCCCGATGAATTTGGAACTCCAGCGGGAGAGCTCTTTGGCCACAACCCGAAGTTTCGTATCGAGCCTTTTGAAGGGGTTGGGCTCCCAATGTTGCGTCGCCCACGCTCCCTACACCACTTCCGTGAAGCCGTCCACTTTGGGCCAGAAGGATTGGAATTGGAATCTACGCCCCTGTTGCGGGTCCGAGGCTAGGTTCAGCAACAGCGGGCAATGGTCCGAAGGCCCGGATGAAAGGGCCGAGAGGAAGGCGCCAGGATATCGCGCTTCCCAATCCACCATGGTGAAGATTCTGTCTAGCTTCTCAAGCGTGGGTCGCGCCCGCTCACTGGACCAAGTATATCTGCGACCGTTGAGATAAAGTTCCTTTAGCTCGAGCACCGAAAGAGTCCGCCTGACCCTGGCCATCATGCGGCGATGCAGGACTCCCTGGTTCTTATCCTCCGGGTTGACAATGAGGTTGAAGTCTCCCGCCACCATCCACGGCCTGGCATGCAGGTCTCGGATATCCTGTAACTCCTGGAGGAAGGCGTGTTTGTCTTCGTCGCCCTGGGGACCGTACACTCCAGTAAACCACCAACTGTGATCCACGCCCGTCGAGATGCGGGCCGTGATTGCATTGTTGGAGTAGTGGGGGTGGGTGACCGAGACTAGGCTGGACTGCCAAGCTAGCAAGATCCCACCCTGAGTCCCATCCGCTGGCAAAAAGAAAAACTGATCAAAGGAGGAACCGAGGCTCTCCCTCACCACGCGGTCAGTAATGATCGCCATCTTGGTCTTCTGGATGCAGACCACCGCCGCTCTAGTAGGCGACAACACTCTCGAGACCGCTAGACGAGCCGGGGAATTCAAACCACGCGCGTTCCAAATACCAATACCAAAGTCAGGTTTATCCATTTCTGTCTCCATGTTTCAACCAACTTGCTCTGGCTCTCTGAACCCAATAAATCTCCTCCTTTTCCAGCGTTAACTCAATCTACAGCTACACTTATTTTTGCGCTGTTATAGATGCGTATGTCATTGGACCCCTTTTAAGCCGTTCAAGGTCATTTTTTAATTCCTTAAGTCTCCTAGCCGGTCCTTTTGAAATCTGCTTATCCCACATGTGGAGTTCAGAGTGTACAACACTCGTCTTCTCCATGAGAGTTGGATCCTACCCTCTCGCCTTTGCCCTATCCCAAGTAGCCCTTACCATATCCTCTACTGAAAACTCCTGCAACCATCGAGCCTCAAAATGCTTCGGAGCCGAACCATGTGCACGCGACGGGGTATGGTACTCTATATCCACCACTAAAGGACGGTGATCTGATCTTGTTGTCTCTCCATTGATCAGACTAGCATTCTGAAATAGATTATTCTGTTGGATATTAGAAACTCCTCTATCCAATCTTTGATCCATATGCAGGCAGATAATGCAAATGGAACAAAACTGAAAGATATATTGGATAGTTATTGTGCAAGCTTGGGGCAGCAGATTAGTGAAGGAAAATCCAGTATATATTTCAGTCCTAACACATTGGTGGAGAAGCGGGCGGAGGTTTGTCAAATCCTTAATATTATGATAGGGTCTTTAAGTGACAAATAGTTAGGACTTCCAGCTTTGGTGGGTATGGATAAGAGTGATTGTTTCAGACATTTGATTGATAGAGTTCTCACAAGAATAAGGGGATGGAAAGATAAATTGTTAAGTATGGGTGGAAAGGAGATCTTGATAAAGGCTATTGCTCAAGATATACCAGTTTTTGCTATGATGGTTTTCAAAATTCCAAAAAGCATATGTAAAGGAATATCTTATGTTATCTCTCAATTCTGGTAGGGCGATGAGGAAGAGCAAAAACACATGCACTAGAAAGCGTGGTGGAAATTATGCATACCGAAGAAGAGTCGAGGGATGGGTTTTCAGGATCTGCATTGTTTTAATTTCGATATGTTAGCCAAACAGGTGTGGCAGCTGCTTAGTGAACCAGAGACTTTATGTGCATGGGTTCTGTGGGACAAATATTATCCAGACGGTCGTCAATTAAATGCAATAATGAAGAGTGGTAGCTCTTACACTTGGTAAAGTATTTTGGCGGGCCTGGAGTGTTTTAAAAAGGGATGCATTTGGAGAGTGGGCGATGATACCTAAATTAATACATGGGAGGATAGTTGGATTCCTTCAAGTCACAACCTTAAAGTTATGACACCAAGAGGTTCAATTTTGCTTAGCACTGTAAATTACTTGATAAACCCTATAGATGACCAATGGGATGAAGAGCTTCTTAATGAGTTGTTTTGGCCAGCGGATGTTCATCGTATTCTACAAATTCCTTTAACTCCGGATATGGAAGATTTTGTGCCTGGCATCACACAAAAACGGGGCTGTATACAGTTAAATCAGGCTATCATTGGCAATGTGACTACAAGTTTGGAAGACATGATATAAACTCTGATATTGACGAGGCTGCAAGTAATCCGGTGTGGGAGAAGCTATTGGACCTAGAAATTCTAAGATGTTTATTCATGAACATATTATGTTTGTTCGGTTGCACTTGAGTCTCTCTCCATGGTTAGCTTGTTATCTTTTAAAACTTATTCTCACGGCTAATGTCACTTCTTTGGTTTTGACTTATGACAATTACTCTTAGTTTGAAAAACAACCGCAATGGATTTAATTCCAATAATTTTAAGAACAAGAGAAAGTGTCTTCTTGACAACTTTTGTGACATGCTTTTGTCCCAAGTGCTTAATCTTAGTAGCACTTAACCCCACATCTCAACGGTTTGACTTGATAACACTTTTTGAAAAAATATTTGTTTGAAGGAATGGAGATTTTGCGGTGGTTGAGGGAGATGCCAAACTTGTCTTGCAAAGTTGAAAAGTTGAAGTGAATTATAAGAGTACCAAAAATTTATGGAACTAACAACTCCTATGGCCTACGAACGATCTTGAGGTCAACTCGAATTTCGGCTATGAGTTAGCGAGAAATTTGTAGCATTGCTGCGGTGTGCAAGTTTTTGTTCCATGGGCTGAAGTATTAGAGCAAAAGTGAACTACTATCAAAATTTGTGCTGAAATTATTTGATCATTATGAAAGTCTTGGCATCACCTCACCACTCAAAAGATTAAAGTTCTTGAAAGACAAGGAAAATATGGGGTGTTAGAGGGCCACGAATTTCGAAGTGGGTATTAATGAAAAGCTCTAAGTTTATTCTTCTTTTGCCAACTACTAGTACACCCTTAATTTGACTAAAGAATTCTTGCTTAAAAATATTTTTACTCTCGTAAAAAGAGAGGCGTTGAAAGAATTGATTCGCAAGCCTAGCCAAATTTCTGATAATCTCTTTTGAGTTCAAGATTTATTAGCTAGCAAGTTACTACTGTTAGGCAGCAAACTTAAGTGCAATTGTTCAAATATATTATGCTCATGTTCAAGGTTGCATGATTTGTGATAATGGAATACAATACCACCTTGGACTTGTGAGTTTCTATGCTTAAATTAATTTCTCGCTATTATTCTTTATAGCTTTGTCACTCGAGGGCGAGTAACATCTAAGATTGGGGAAGTTGATATCTCCAAATATTTCCACTTTTCTCAAGGATTTCAATTGGTTTTCACCGGATTTCGTTGATTTTGATCTTTCAACTAACGCTAATATCGCAAGTTAGCAAAACCTTTTTTGTTTGTTTATGATGACTTTCAAGTACTAGGCACTTTTGGAAAGATCCGAGAGCATTTATGGGCTAATCACACCTAAATAAACAAATCACCAATTGAAGGCATTTCCACTTGAGACATACCGAGCCTTTAACGACCTGCAGTACGGCCAGTGGCCGCTCGTACGGTCCACCCGTATGACCCTCCATCGCCTTTATTGTATCAATACAGGCAACACTCGTGAAGGAGAGGGAGGAAGAATATGAACACAACCGCCACAAATCGTCCCAAAAGAGAAGATATACGATCTGAAGAAGGAGAAAAACTTCATCTCATCCTTAATTCCACCATAATTTCCCACTTGTACTGAGAGAGAGATATTCATACTTGTAAGTTAAGATGATTTCCATTTACAATATGAGTATATCTTAGATCCATTCTCCTCTCATGTGTGAGTAAATCCTCATAGGCATGAGATGTAGGGAATTGGTGAGACGTGATGTGCTTCCTTTATTTTCATCCATTTGTGATTATTGTTGTGATTATTATATTGTGAGAATGATTATCTATGTTTGCCTATTGCTTGTTATCCAATTTAAGGGCCCAGGTAACATGATCCTAAGATCTCATAGATATGAACTTGTTTACTAGCGATTCGGTGACCCCCCGAGTGACACGGTCGATATCAAAGAGGAGCTAGTACAACTCGAGGACAACAAGGAATCACCAAGTTTAAAGCCTTGATCTGGTTGAAAGACCTTTATTGATATGCTAACCATGGCTTTGGTAACAGGCAGAAGGATCATTGGAATCAATAAAAATCTATCAAGAGGACTATTGATTGGTATGTGGGTTGCTTGCCTACTCACATATGAATAAGAAGTATCATAATCACTTATCCCATTTTATTCACCTAGCACATTCACTAACACCATGAACCGTTTCTCTCCGTACCATACTTTTTATCTACAGAAAACCTTGAACAACCTTTGTGCTTTTTTAGACCAATATTTATGTTACCTACATATCAAATTTTGAAATATGTAAGCATTACTCAAGAAAAAAGTAGTATATTGCTCCACCATGAGAAAAATCCTAATCTCCCGGAAATGGCCGTCCAACGTGACCTACCAATGGGGAAAATGTTGGATGGCATTGGACTTGTACCTTCTTTGAAAACCCTGCTCAGAATTCAAATTTCTTGAGTCAAAAAATGTAAAATCAAGTTTTTTCCATAGAACCCCAAAATCCGTAGTTGGAGAAGTTGTTTGAAATTCCATGTAGCACCAACCTTCCAAGTTTGGGCTCATTCCATGGAAGGATGATATGATTTTGGGCAGTGGGATTTGGGAGCACTAAACATTAAAATTTGGGAGCATTGCAACATCATAAAACCAAACAATTTTTGAAAATTTAAAATCTGTTTCAGGTTTCACCATATGAGCAGAGGTCCGCATCACTGGTATTTCGTAAAATTGTGGATTTTTATGCGCTAAACTAAAACTGTGGAGATTTTCTAGGGAATAGTTGTCGCTAGGTGGCTTACTCGATAAGGATCAACTCGCAGCACGGCCGCCTCAAACCACATGCGGAACGCCTACCGCCGCTGATAGCTCCAAATTTCATCACTATTTATCATTGATTTTCCTCTTGTTTATTGCTGGATTTCACTGAAGATTATCCTTTCTACTAACGTTAACATTGCAATTAGTGAATCCTTGGTTTCTTGTGATGGTTTTCAGGCAATAAACATTTACGGAAGATCTAATAGCATTTATGGCTAATTACACCTAAAGAAGCAAATCTCCAATTGGAGCCTCTTTCATTGGAGGCATCCAGAATGCATAACGACCAGCGGTACGATCGAGATGCGCCCGTACCTTCCGCCCGTACTACACGCCGTCAGCTCCGTTATATCAATACAAGTAACTTTTATGAAGAGGAGGCGACAAAAAGGACAACGTAAAAGAGAACACAGCCGCCGCAAACTCATCTAGAAAGGGTTAGATTAGATCTGGAAGAGGTGAAGAACCTCTCCTCATTCCTCGACGATTTTCAACTCCTCAACCACACACTCCACCATCATCCCCATCATTACTTAGAGAGAGAGATATTGGCAATTGTAAGATTAGCGTTTAATACTTTAATCTACCTTTGATTTGTATTTGATTTGATCTTCAATCGTTATTATGGTTTGCTACAATAACTTTGAGATGATTCCTATTTGCAATACAATTGTGCTTTTGATTTGCCTTCCTCTCATGTCTGAGTAAATCCCCATAGGCGTGGGAGATGTAGGGGATTGGTGAGATGCGTCGTGCCTCCGTTAAATCCATTCATTTGTGATTGTTGTAGCGTTTATTAAATAGTAAGAATGATTATCTATGTTCGTATAATGCTTGTTATATAATTTAAGGGCCCAAGTAACATGATCCAAAGTTCTCATAGGTATGAACTTGTATGTTAGGGAATCAGCGACCCCCGAGTGACATGGCCGATATCAATAAGGCTCTAGCACTACTCGAGGACAACAAGGAACCATCAAGATTAAAGCCTTGATCCGGTCACAAGATCTTAATTAATTTGCTGACCATTATCGTGGTAACAGGCAGACGGATCATTGGTGCCGAGAAGAATTGACCATGAGGACTCCTAATCGGTATATGTGTTGCTTACCTACTCACTTACAAATAAGAAATATCACTATCACTTATTCCACTTTATCTATTTGGCACTTTCACTATCACCATGAATTGTTTGTCTCCGCACCTAACTTCTCATCTGCAGGACTTTTAAACACTTTTCGTATCTTTACTTTTACGCAATTTAATCCTTATTTATTTTCTCAGCAAGTTTTCTCTATCTTTTACTCACCACTTTCCACCGTCAGCTTTTGCAGTCAATTCACTCAAGACCAGTGATACCTTGAGTGCGACAGAAACGCCACATAAAAACACTTACCTAGCCTTCTTATCGGGATCGATATAAAAACTGAAATTAATACTTCCGCGAAAACATTCTCTAACGAACCTGTGCACTTGCATGTCATCAAGATATTTTCGGGCGCCGTTGCCGGGGAGTTAAGCGCTAAGTGTTTTTTATTGATAAAAGCAGTTGTTGACACCATTCATGATCTTCGTTGAAGACAGAGGTACCACTCGATCAGGAAAAACTTATCTACCTCCGTATATTGATCGTGTTCCTATTGAGAGACGCCTAAAATTTATTAAAAGATTTTCTAACTCACGTACTGTAGACGTGAACAGTTTGATTTCACTGATGACAGATTTGACCATCACCCAAGATGCACGATTGTCCTTGTTTAAACTCAATTTTCATATGCATTCCATACATTTTTAGGTACCTAGCAACATTTTAGCTGACGAACAAAAGCAACGTATTTAGCTTCGGTGTAGTGCTACTGGAGATAGTCACAGGGCGGCCTCACATCTTGAATGACCCTGAGCCGACGAGCATCATCCAGTGGGTGCAACGTCTCGCACGTGGCAACATCGAGAACGTGGTAGACTCCAGGATGTGCGGCGACTACGACATCAACATCGTGTGGAAAGCCGCTGACATCGCGCTCAAGTGCACAATGCATGCCCCAGAGCAGCGACCTACTATGACCGACGTGGTGGCGCAGCTGCAAGAGTGCCTTGAGCTCGAGGTTGCCCGATCGAGGCGATGCAACTTCCGGGTTTTACACGGCCGGGAGCGGTGGTAACCCAAGCGGATATAGTGGGCATGTCACTGATGTTTCCACTAACGTGAGCCGGAGCAGCACTGCGTTTGAGATGGAGCATTTGGGAAGAGTGACATCAATGTCTAGCGGTCCAGCTGCGAGGTGAAGAGATGACTTGAACAATGAATGTTTTGGGGGTTAACCTGGCAGAAGCTCTATTCATATTAGCGGGAAAGAAAGCCTGGAACTTGGACAATGAATGGCTCCCATATTAGTCTACAAGTTGGCTTTTGTTCTCTCTCGCAGGAATACACCAAATCTTTTGACTGTGTTATTATTACTCAAGTGTAAATGTAAAAAGCAAATTTTCTAGACATTTAACGTGTTCCCTTGTTTTCTCTCCACGTTGTTCATGAGTACTAAAAATGGCTTTATGAGGGTGATGATTCTTAACAAGCTATAGCATCATTGACAATCATGTCATTTTTGACACTCCCCCGGTTTAACGGGTGTTGGCCCTGTTAGGAGAATAGCAACTTGTATTCGCAGGCTAAAGGCCATAATATATAGTGTATGTGCAAGTGACAAATATGTAGGAAATCCCTCATACAACGGGAAAATATACATATATACATGGACCATAATATAACCCTCTAACACCCTCCCCCACCTTCAGACTCATGATGGATCCTCATCACTGTGTTCATAGAGCAGTGGAGAGCTGAACCATGGCAACCAATTGTTTATTTATAGATAAGGCCTCACTACAAAGAAGACATGAATATATCCAAGTGTGGCGAGAAAAAAAAATCATCAATGAAGATATAGTAGAGATGGCCCTCTTTCGAAGAGAAGGAAGATAAACCCCAAACATCTGAATAAACGAAATCGAGAGGACGCCCGGACACTAACTCAGTGTGAGGATATGGTAGCTGAATTTTCTTACCAAGTCTACAACCCATACAATCCAAAGACATGGCTAAAAAAATTATTAGACTCGCATCTAAGAAATGAATTATGCTCCACTGTTTAGACAGATAGGGCCGCATTCATTTGAGCAGAAAGAAACAATAAAGAAATTTTTCTAGACACTTACAAGCGGGTTTTTGACTCCCTTAGACATGGTTTTGTACTAGACTCAGGTCCAGAATAATTTAGCTAGACTCAACTTCTCCAGCGTTTAGACCTAGATCTAGTAAGAAAAAGATTCTCTTAGACACCCTAATTCCCAATGTTGCACATGCTCCTGTGCTCGTAGAGAGAGCGGCCACGCATGCTAGTCTTATAGCTATGCAGTGTGTTGCATCAACTTCTTTTTAATGAAACAAGTTGCCATAGGTAGAGTGAATTTTCATGTTATGGATACTCCTGAACCCGAATTTACTTACCGTACCATTTAATTACATAGTTACCTCGGCATTATATTACAGAAAAGTCTGTAATTTGGCGGTTCCTTCTTACTGTTTATTCAGAACTTTGTCATTTTTGTCTAAACTTCATAGTTTCAGGTTTAAAAAATCACACACATACATACATGTTGCCTCTACATGCAAATATTTTTTTTCATTTTTTTTACTTTATATACTACGACTTTCGATTTTACTGTTACAGGCAGGTTTTGGAGTACCCCTAGTTTATTCGCTGCTCTGCTCCACATGCGATGACTGGCGCCGTTCCTGTTCTACGATTTGGATAGAACAGAACCGCTGCGACTTTTCTTGTTTGAGTTTTTTGCAAGTGTACATAACATGCTACGATCCCTGTTACAGTGAAATGTTCCCGTTGGACACGGGAGAACAGCACACTGGTTGAAGATCACACTCATCACAACTTGTGTGGGAGCATCTGAATTCTTGACCTGCAATGCGGAGAAGACAGCTCCCCAGCTTGGTGCAAGCAGCAAGCGGATCCTGCCAGCAGCACGCACGCTACTGCTACACCCCCTCTGATCCAACCAAATTAATTGACTCGGATTCGTCTAGTTACAGATATATCTAGCACTAAAATATGGTCTAAATGCATCCCACATCTAGATAAAACTGAGTCAATTAATTTGGATCAGAGGAGTACTACAAAGTAATTCAGCAGGGCAAAAATCAGCTTTTATCAATAGTGGTTCGAATACACTAGTACGGCTTATTTTTCACACAACACCTCGGAGTCCTCGACAGCATCCGTGTACGTAATGAAGAAAAACTGCGGGTGGCGTGGCACAGGTTTCTCAGCGGGACAGCAGTAGCTACTGTACACGATTACAGACCATGGGCGTCAGCTATATCTCGCCGTTCGACGACGACGATGCAGATTGGCTAAAGGCGGTCGCCACGTTGTGGTTGGCGCCAGCCGGCAGCGGCGGCTTGTTGGCCAGCCTATCAGCCTCCCTGGCCTCATCGACGTCCTTCTGGCTCAGGAAGCTTGGCTGGTTGGTCGATGACAGCAGCCTCGCCCACATCCGGTCCGTGATCTTCACCTTGTTCCGTGTGGATGTCACCCTCTGTTCAACAAGAGAAAATACGCAATTATGATTAAATCATGGTTAGCTTGTGAAGTGGTAAATGCAGTACTAAATGGTTCAGTTATGTTAGCTAACAGGCTTCACTATGTCCTTCAGGGAGCACTAATAAGCTCTTGCGACAAGCGGGAAAAAAAAAATGAAAACATAGGCTGCAACTGAACTACCCATCAGATGTTATGCATATTCAGTAGCCACAAATTGTCATACTGTGCGTGTCAATGAACGAGACCACTTGAAATTACTCACGTAGAAAGGTATATAGGCATGTCTGCCATTCACCATCCCAATGGTGGAGCTATATCCTGCCATTGCACCATGAATGGCACTGTGAGCCAGCAGTGTGCAGTAGACATTGTCTGATGCGTTACTTGGAATAGCTCGGACCATGTACGTAGGATCTGCATAATGTAGATAGACTATTGTTAACCTTGTGCTATACAGATCCATAAGTTGTTTTAGAACATCGTGTCCCCTGTGAAGAAAAGAGAATCAGTCAATGCGTTACCAATGTATTTAATGGTCATCTCCGTCTTTTTGCTTTTGAAATGATCCTGCAATGGATTAATGAAATGACTAAGTAAACTGCACACTCCTTGAATCATCCAAAGCAAAACAGGCAAGGCAACACAGTTTCTAGTAAATGCCAATAATAATTAACTATGTCATGGAGAACAGAACTAAGTCCAATGGCAAGGAAACGTTGGTATGTATCGTGCACCTTGATCTTGTGAGTCAACCAAAGACCAATATCAAGAAGTAGCTTATTTCCAGATGCATCTTGCTGCTCTGAAGAGGGTATGCTTTGGGCAATAATATCCTGGCCTGCTCCCTCGGCAACAACAATGACCATGTGCTTATTCTCTTTCAGCCTCCTTTCTATATATTGAAGCAACCCCCCTTCTCCATCCATATAAAATGGGGACTCTGGAATTAAGCAGCAATCCTGTGGAAATTCGAGAGATCCAAAGACCAAATAAGGAACTATTTACATGGAGGTTAGATAATGAATCAGAAAGCAAGAATTCTAATACTAGTGTTTAAGAAATAGGGAGTCAAATCAAATATGCAGGGATCAGACAGAGTGGACCAAAACAAAATATAGAATGCAATATCCTGGACAGTTATAGAAGCCAAAAACTTACCACATCTCGGCTTGCAAGAGTAGCATACATTGCAATGAACCCTGCATAAATAGAGGAAATAAAGGCTTTAAGGACAAGAGAATGTAATACATAGTGAGTTAGCAAACTCCAGTCATGTTTGAAATGAAGAAAATTAAGCAGCCTTTTTTATGCAGACCGTCAATACAACTAATAAGATGTCAATTGTTTAACTAAAAGTATCTAGCAACAAGCTAAGCTGAATATCAAACAGTTTTTCCTTGTACTTGTACAATCCTGGCATGTGCTTTCAGCAAACTTAAGCTATATAAGAAAAGTAACATGCAAAAAGATGGCAAGTGACTATTGAGAATATGTAAGAAAACTTACCACTATATCGACCCATCAGTTTTACTAAGCCTATTCCATTCTCAGCACTGCAAGCTTCCACATGAGCCGAATCAATGGCCCGTTGAGCCTCTTCTACGGCCGAATCAAAACCAAAGGACTTGTCGATTATCTAATAGTCAAAAGATACAAACAATCAGCAATGAGTCATATCATCACATTAGTGGGCATATTAACTGATATTTAGATAAAAATTCTGCATAAGCAAATGAACTAATATATTGTACAAACAATTACCGCTATGTCATTATCTATTGTCTTGGGAATACCAGCCACAGCGACTTTTAGGCCACGTTTCCGGATTTCCTGCCAGTAATAAAAAGCAATGAAGTACTCTGTATTATATTTTTTCAAATACAGAAGCAATGAAGTATAAATAAAGACTATCTTTGCGAATGAATCTTTAGGTTATTTCTACATACTATCCTGCCACTATAATGCATTCATGAAACAGATGTTGCTGTGGGTAAACACATGCTAAAATGAAAAGGTGTCTCATCAGTCATTACTATACATATTTTTCTACTACTATAACATATCCATGTAGAGGCAACTATTGCCACATTTTTCTATAGTGAAAAACATGTACGATATTTGTACCACTACCAAAATTAATACCTTGAAGATCTCATATGCTCCCTTCTGAGTTCCATCTCCTCCAATGATATACACCTAAATAACATATTCTAGCATATGAGTCCATATGTCTAGTCAGAACTATCATAGTGGTGCATTTGAACAGTCATGTTTACCTGATTAATTCCACGATCCTGGATGTTATCAACAATCTTTTTTGTATCATGCCCACCTCGTGATGTTCCAAGAACTGTACCACCCTTTTTGTGGATGTCATTGACACTCTTTGGTGTAATAGCAACGTAGTTGCTAGAATAGAAGCCCTTGTATCCATTCTATAATTGGGTAATAAGACGTTAAGAGACAGAAGATCCTGAATCATAGCTGAAACTAAACATATGGAAAGGTTTAACTACCGCAAGACCCTCAACATACAAATAACTTCTCTAACATAATTGCGCAATTTTCACATCCATGTTATCCTATAAAAATTTGAAGCAGACATTTCACAAATAAGTTGTAGCAAGTCATTCATGTTAGAGCCATTTCATTTTCAGTATATGATATAATGGAGATGAATGTCCCAGTGTGATTGGGAGTTTACTAAAATAAGGCATTGCAATCTGAAATGTTTGATATGGTGTGACCACCACACTCTTATCTGTGTAGCCCTTCTAACAAAAATAAATGCAGAAAGACAGAAAACGCATGTATAAAAATGCAAAAGTAGCATTTAACAAGTATCAGAGGGACACATAGCCATTTAGAACAGGGCGCATACCTGTATTCCATAGATTTTGTTGACATTGTACATGTGCGACAGGCCACACACCAGCTCTCTAATGACAGTGTTAAGCCCAGGGCAAAGGCCTCCACAAGTTACAATGCATGCTTTCACTTCATCTGACTCAAAATAAACCTAATGCAAATATTTCTGTCAGCCAAGAGAGATAAGTGTGATCAACAACCAAATGAGATGGCAGGTGCAACCTACCCTCTGACGGGGTCCAGCACGACGGAAGTGAATCCCCCGCCGGCTATTCTTCTGAACAACAACCTGTAAGAGCAAAAATAGCTACTTGTAAGTTCACAATCAACAAAAAATCACAGCGCAAAACAATGAGTGACACTTCACATACCTTTTGTGGTACCGTGTCATCTTCATTGACAAAATATTGCCTGGTATCAATGAAAACAAAAGCTTCAGCATCGCAGATACAGCATGCATACACAGTGACTTAGCAAAAACTTGAAGATCAAACAAACAATATGTATGCAAGACAAGCCTTACTTGACAGTTGAATATGCCGGGTGGTCTTGTAATGGGTTCGGGTAAGTCTGCAAAAGGAATAAAACACAGATGCCCAATTATGATGGATCATGGAACCACCTTTGAATCAAATTAAATTGAGCACGGTTGGACAAACATTAACCGACATTCTCTGACATAATATGCCCCTTCTACATATTCTCATAGATTTGCTGAGAAGTTTTAACTAAATATGCTGGGAGAAGTATAACCAGCCAATAGTACCAGGTAACTTGTTCCGGTGAAGATATCATCCCCAACCAAATCTCCAGTTCCCAAAAGCAGAGACAGCAACAGTAAAAGATATGGAATCCACAATTTTGCTAGCATTCATCAGAGTTGTCTGATATCTGTGGATCTTAGGTGGAGTATTAATTAGCTGCTCACTGCACGCTCTAAAGCTGAGCTTAATGAAGTTCGAGAGTTGCCCAGAATGGATCTCCATAGCAGAAATCCTAAAATCGACCAAACCATCAGAGTTGTCTGCTATCTGTGGATCGTAAGCTAATTAATTAGCTGCTCACTGCACGCTCTAAAGCTGAGCTTAAGGAAGTTCGAGAGTAGCGATCTCCGTAGCAAAAATCCTAAATCGACCAAACCACGGAAACATCGGGGTCAGGCTCCCCCTAAATCGGTACACCCATTAACGAACTGAAACGATCGCACCATACTGAAACCCGGAACCGAGCAACGAGGAGGAGGGGAGGAGGGGGGAGAGGGGCGCTCACGGGGATGTCGTGGAGGTAGTCAGCGAGGTGCGGCACGTCGTCGAGGACGTATCCGAAGTCGCCCTCGGAGATCTTGACGAATGCGGCGTCGGTGAGGCTGACGGCGGAGGCGTTGCGGAGGGAGCGGAGGTTGGGGTAGGAGTCGCGGGAGATCCGCACGCACATGGCCGAGAAGGGCAGCGCCGCCGCCTGCTCCCCGGCCTGCCCCCGCGGGCGCTCGTCCGCCTCCTCGTCCTCCCGCCGCTGCTGCTCGTCGTCGTCGTTGTCGTCCGGCGGCAGGATGATGTGGGACGCCATGGGGCGAGGGGAGAGCAGGAAATCTGAGGTTTAGCTGTGCTGGCTGGAAGCCGACGAGGGGACTCCGTTTACGGCTGGGTTTATATGGTTTGCTCGGTGGTGCCGACTTGCCGACGCGAGAGGGGGGAAAGGAAAGAGATGTGCGAGGTAGAGAGGCGAACAATTTTGAGGCGCGTGGAGATGCGGCGGGCCTGGTGGTTTCGTTTGCCGGTTTTATTAGCTGCGGTATTGGCACGCGTGTGGGGTCAGGCGTCAAAAGTTACTACCTTCTGATGTGTGATGTGTCCAAAGACCAAAGACCAAAGGCGTCAGAGCATTTCATCAGGGTTAACACAGTTCACTATATCTCCAATTATTATTCTTTCTGAGAGATCTTCAACCAGTGCAAATAGACGAATGCGTCCAGAGGTGTGTGTTGCTAAGGTTGTGTGTAGTGTTTACATCGTACTGCATCACATTCAGTGGTTCCAGAAATCCGCTTTAGAGTTTGAGTTACATGGAGCCCCTTTTATTTTTCAACATCGAAAAACCCTAGATGTACCAACATCGAAAAACCTCAACCTAGAATACCTTACATTCTGGCCATAATAGAAATGACAAGAATTGACAGAATTTTAAGGATTGAAATTTTGCAAGGCACCATTTCACTATTTTAGATGGCAGATTCATTTTTTGTGCAGCCTATTTTGAGTTGAGATTTTTTTTTCAGTTGGTAGAGTACATTATTTTCTACATCTATAAATTTTTGCTCGGATATTTTTGAAACTTCAAAATGCGAGTTTGAATTGTTCAAAAAACTAGATCCATGTCGCCTTTGTCCAAATATCGTCTATACCGGCTTATACTGAGTATTGACTGATATGTCAGTCATGCTTTTTACGCAAACCGATAGCCGGTCCGTCGTTTGTATGCATAAGAAAAAGAGTCATGTGTGCATGGTTTTGTCAAGAATACATATTCAGCAGTCGTGTCAGAGTGTCAAGGGCATGTCTCCTTCGAGGTGATTATGACGCTTGACGCCCCCATGTCATAATCAGCGGCTTATTTTGGGTACTGACACTTCAAACCCCGGTGGCGTGCGCACGCCGGTTTTGAGTGTACCGGTCGCCTTGTTCCGTCCCTTCTGCCTTGCGCCGCAGGAAAGAAACCCAGCGGATCAGACAGGAAACACGCCTGTGCCTTGCCTGGTCAAAAAACACCAACGCAGACGGCTTACACTGTTCGTTTCGATTTTGTCCGCCTCCTGTCACTGAAAATAGATTAGACTAAATGTCGTGCAGATCAACTTGCGCCTCTTTAATTAGCCATGGCGCCAAGTTGTAAAACATAATCCAAAGCTGACTTCCTTAACAAGAAGAGATCGACTTGCGCTTCTTTCATTAGCAGTTCAGCTTCATGCACATAACTGTCAAGCAGCTAACCAACCTAAAACGGTGCGACTATCTTGGAAACGCCAGAAAGATGACAGGGAAAATGGTTTCCAGTTTCCAACCATGAGCCAGCAGATTTACTTTGCCACAGACATGTCAAAAAAGAACAACATGCCCACGCGGTGCGTCTCCAAACTACAGTAAAACGCCGCTGGGTGCCGCCTGCTTTAGGGATCGCCGGAGTGCGGCTGCTCGTCGAGGGCACGCAAAGTGATCAAAGCCGTAAGATTATTCATCTCTGTAACTACCCAACAGAAGAAAAAAAACTGGTTTATTCCAGCACAGGGGCCATTGGACACCTAATATATGGCTTCAATTGCTGCAAGACAGGGTGGTCCGGGCACCGATCGCTGGACGCTCACTTCGCATGGAACTTGCTGCTGACGGACCCGTAGCTCGGAACATGGATAACTGCAACAAGAACCATCAGGTTAGTCGGTGAGCCCTTGCAGAGCAACATGCATGCTGCGGCTAACTTCCAAGCGTGGAGCATTACCATCGCCCCATGATGCAAATGTAAGTGGCGAAGAGATGAGTTTCTTTGCGACTGAAGAGATGTCGTTCAGAGTGGTCTCCTCCACAACTCTCATGAAAAACTCAATGGGTTTCCTGCAGTTTTGACAAATGCACAGCGATCAAGAGATGAACGATGATTCGGCGGAAATGATGTAACAATGTTTCTAGAATTCTCAAATGGCTTGGACATGTTGGGCAACCAAAGTACTTTATATCATCTAAAAAAGACATCTACTCAAAACACAGTAATACTATGTAATAATAATACTATCAACCATCTACAAGTAGACGGCAATTTTGTTTTGTTTACACTGTGCAACAAGACTTGTACTGCGTACATGTACATATGATATGGCAAAGATGTAATTTAATTTATAATACTCCCTCCGTCCTAAAATAAGTGACTTGGGGTTTGTCCAAATTCGCATTGTATCTAGACTTGTTTTAGTGTGAGATACATCCAAATCTAAACAAATACAAGTCACTTATTTTGGGACGGAGGGAGCACTGGATTGCAGAAAATGGACTTGATTAATGTAATAGGATACTCTGACATGCATACCTTTCCCCGTAAGTCAGAACCTGACTCCCGATATCTTCAGATGCTACAACCTGTAAGAAGAAAAACAGTGTAAGGAGCATTTTAGGGTAGCAAGTCATAAAGTTAGGACTTGATCGGGAGAAAGAACAGAATACTCTTGATTCCAAGTTCATCAGAACAGCAGCCTTGGTAGCCTCTTTAGCACGGTCAAGTTCTTCTTGAGTAACTAGATGAGGTAAAAGACCAGGGACAGAAATATGTAACTGATTATGATCAATCTAATCTGGAAACAGATAGCCTTAAGATAAACAAGAAGGAACCTTTTCCAGGAGTTGCAACTTCAAGGAGTTCTCCTGCTGCCAAGTCCACAGCCTCTGATGCAAAATCTGGGCTCTGTTGGAATGATAACATGGCATGTCAAAGACAGGGGAGTACATAACAAGCATATAAAACTGTAGAGGCCTGAGTAGACTATGTTCAGCCTTTGACTCGAATGCCAAGTTAAGTCTACGCCTCTGCGGAGAGTTTAAAATAAAGGATTGGGACGGGGTAACAGGCCAAACTGGACAGCATTACCACCAGCTTGCCTAGAACATTTGAGACCAGGAAAGAGGACAGGACCATGAAATGGGCATGGACCTTATCGATAATTGTGCTGGTAAGTATAATCATACGAAGTACCACTTCATTGTTTTCCAAGTGACTTATTAGTCCATATAGGAAAAAATGTTCTTAAATAGATAAATGTATGCCTGTCTTAATAAATTTTGTGTACGCATGTTTAATAATGTTCAGTAGTATGACGAATTATTCACATGCGCAAGTCGAAACTTTACTGATCTTTTAGATGGGCATACTTCACAGTGGTAGAACACTCGTTGTATGCCATCACGTGATACACATGCACAATCTTAAAAAACTGTCTAGATATGAAGAGAGAATATGGGAATTGCATAAGCATGAGAATTGTATTGTAAATATCAGTATAAATATCACAAGTGGTACTATCCACAATCAGCAAGAATTCTTTATTGTGCCCATTGCATCAGTTTTAGAAGGACAAACACATTAGATATTATGTTCCATGAGAGGCTTACAGTGACTGCATGAATCCCAAAAAGTCCTGAATTGTTGTAGATACTGTTGAAAGCAGAGAATGACTCAATCTGCTCATAGTGGTTCAAGACACGGAGATCTGTAGGTACAAGAGTACAGCTCAAATTAGGAAGTGTTACAAAAGTATGCATGTATATCTATCAGACAAGTATGAAAACATTGATTTGAACAGCAGCATACACAATCGGGAATGCATTCCCTTCCCAGGGCCACCAACAGAGAAGGACCCCCCTCCTCCCATGAGCATCTATAAAGCATAAAATAGATTTATCTTATCTTTTAGTTGCGATATATTTGAAAAAATTGGCTTGCACACATGAGAATATATAAAGAAAACCAACAATGATTCAACAAACTGTTGTGGACAATAGTACAGTGGATGCATTGACCATCTTGCCGGACGGCTGGGCACATCCACCGTTACTAGTGTCCACAACAACATAGGGTGTCCCTATATAACTAGATCACTTCAACATTTGTTAGGCATACCTGAAGCACAGTCACGATCATTGCAGTTTTCTCTTGGTGCCAGCCGCCTGGCACCTCAAAAGCAAGTGCAATGTGCGTATTCTGATCACAGGAAATTCAACATTAAGCATAAGAGAAGTAAAGCATGCATACATGACACGTCCTCAAGAATAATGCTGCAAAGTAGCCAAGGACTCACTGGAGAATCTGCTTGGCAACGGTATTCCCCTCCCACATACACTGATTTTGGTTCTTCATGATGTTTCACAGCAGGAAGGTCTGACAGAAGAGGTTCCGCAATTGAAAGAAACTCATCATGCTCAAGTCCTGATGCTGCAAGAACCATCCTGGGAGCAGTGTAATTTTCCTACATTTTTCAACAAACAGTAAAACTGTCAAAGGGAGTGATTTCTCAGTACATAATACATGGGAAATAAATTGCTGAATCTTACATGAATGAATTCCTCCAAGGTACTAATATCCAATCTGTTTATAGCAGAGTCTGTAGCCATCAGAGGTTTGGCCAGTGCCCCAGAATATCCAGCCGAATGAAGTGCCTCCAAAATTAGACCTTGTGGATTAGCAGACAATTCAGATATTTCAGATTTTATCTTCTGGAGCTGCAAATATGAAAAAAAAAAAAGCACATGATTAGTAAACACAGGGGGGGGGGGGGGGGGAATTAAGTTTTACTCAAGAAAGACCAAATACCTGCTCTTTGACCTCCCACTCTAAAAATGCAGGATTCCTCACAGTGTCAAGGAGAACTTCAACCATCTCCGGTGCATAACTTTTCACTGCATCATAGGTATAGCTCATTTGTTCACGAGAAGCAGCGGCAGATACATTTCCTCCGATGGCTTCGACCTCACGAACTAACCGCAAGTGACTCCGATTTGTTGTGCTCTTGAAGGCCATTCTCTCCAATAGATGTGATGCTCCAGATGAAGCAGGCGTTTCGTAAATAGAACCACAGTTAATATACAACCCCACCGATGCAACCGGACCCTGAAATAAGTCCTTATGAAAAAAATTGGTATGGACAAAACAAAAAGGCAGTAACATCAATGAGAATCAAGCAATACCGGCGATGTCTCTGATGCAATCTTGACACCATTTGGAAGAGTAGTGATTTTTGTCTTGGATCGCTCAACAAAATCTGGTACCGGTGGAGGAATTGCAATGCCTGGGAGTGGAACATCAAGAGGGGGGAGTTTGCTTGAGCTTCCGCCGAGAAGCCAGCTAAACAGACCACCTGAAGACTGCTTGACAACACTTGTGCTAGCAAACCTACTAGCACCATGATGCTGAAAGGAAGGGGGAAAAAATTGTCTTCAACATGTTGATATATCAATAATAATTAAACTAGAGTAAAACAAGAGAAAGGGCAGGTAAACTTAGCTGAGGGGTAAATACTACAATGAATATGGCAATGATCAAAGGTTGCATTGCATATCGGGTACATTCATAATATTGGGAAGAACAAATAGTATTGTTAAGTAAAGGTTCAAAGGAAAAGGAGATTAGGAGAATGTGATAACTGCTGTAGATCCAGGTATTTGATCCTCTAGACTCAGAAACCAGAGGGAAGCACCTGTGTAGCTTTGTCCCTGGTCTCTCTCCAGTCCTATATATTCCTCAATTTTGGTCTGTTTTTTCTTCCTAGATCAGATTTTCTAGTTATTTTTCTTCTCTATACGAAATTGAGGACACTTAGACATGAAATGTACACCAGGCTCAGTTGGTGCAAATAAAACCACAAAAGGTTATATTTTGATGAACAATGAAACTATTGGGGCCTAAGTCCTACACACCAATAGAAATCAACGAAAATACACTTCCCACTGTCGTTATTGGCTATCAAACCACCTTTGCAAGGTACATAAATTCAATGATGTGCAATGCATGTTTTACTCTTACATACGTATCACCAAGAAATCTATAGATCACATTAAAACCTAAACGGGGGGGGGGGGGGGGGGGGGGGGGGGGGGGACGGGACCTAGGACGAGCCAAAACAAACAATCAAGCCGTAGCAGCTCGTCCCATCAACATTTACAACTGTTTCAGCAAACGGGCATTTCAATTCTCCACACCTCTGCCTAACAAATGTATACTGTCTTGCTTCGACCATAACATCACAGCTGAAGTGCAGAGCACTAGACATGACACAGATTTTCACGCGCCCATATACACTATGAAATCTTGAAGAATGAGAGTACATGGGGAAATCGGCCTGCGCGGGCAGTTTGCATCCAATCCAAGCGCGCTCACAGAGCGGATCGAGACATGAACGCGAATGCGGGAGGGGGAGGGGAGGAGGGTGGGGGAAGGGGAGGCGTCGAACCTTGAGAGAGCGGAGATGGCTCCCGGCGACGCGATACATGGCCGCCTACGAGCAGAGATCCCGGGACGCTGCGGCGGTGGAGGAGGAGGAGGAGGAGGAGGAGCCGCCGCCGGTGAGGGTGGTGCGGGTGCGGGTGCGAGAGAGAGCCCTCTGCGCGCGTGTAAGAGCTTAGCGGCGGGCCCGATCCGCTTCGGGCGTTGCCTTGTGGCTGCTACTGGACTGCCGATGGGCCAGTGAATTTTTTCACTCGGCCCACGGCTTTCATCCCGTCTCTGTTTTTCTTTTTTGCCGGAAATTGGATCTCGTCCTGTTCGTCTAGTATAGGACCAACACGGCGAAGTAGTAGTACAGAACGTACGTTACGGCGCTCACACACTCCTCCGTAAAAAAAAAAAAAACCCGAAACAGGACTACCCGAATAGTACGAGTTTGAGCGGTGAAGGTATCCAAGTAGGATTGCGCGCGTCCGACGGGAACACGGGTCCAAGTCTAGTCTGCAATGTTTGTGCTCGAGCAGTCAATCAAAATATATAAAGGGCAATTAAGCTAGCTATATAGGGGGGCGCAGATAGAGAAAACGGAAAAAGATCTGACCGATCCCTTACTTGATTCGCCGTCTCTGTTTTGTGCACGTACATAGTACGAGGTGCTCGTCCGTTGTCGACGAGGATGGGATCAACGTTCTCGTCCGGAGCAGAGGTGGAAGTTTCCCCGGCGGCAGCGGCGCCAGGTGGCGACGACAAGAAGCTGTGGAACGACGATCTGGTGGACAGCTACGTCTTCGTGGTCGACGCGGCGGAAGTCGAAGTTCGCCGGGCGGTGGCGCCTGGTGGCGACGAGAAGACGTTGTGGCCGGAGTTGGTGGGAAAGAATGAGTTCGATGCGGCGCACGCGATTCTGCGAGACAGCACGATGTCCGCGTCCACTACTACGACTACGGCAGGGATGAGCCGCCGCCAGGCTTCGACCCCAAGCGCGTCGTCCTCTTCATCGATTCCATGTTCCGCGTCGTCAATGTTCCGGAGATCGGCTAGCTTTAGCCGAGCAACTCACATCCGAGAGTTGGGTCGATATAGAGTCATACACTCCTACTTATACGTGCTTATACGCCCGGACTCTTCAGGCTGCATATGTGTCAAATAAGTAATACTCCCTCCGTTTTAAAATATAAGATGTTTTACTTTGTGAAGAGAGTGTATCTAGTCCTCTTTTAATGTGTAGGTTAATTCTAATGTTTAATAGTACAGTATTAGAAAGTAATGTTTGGCTTCAGCCCCTGTGTTCATCTAAAGCAAGTATCAGCCGACCTATTTCTCGAAGTATAATGGTATTAGAGTAACTCTAGCAGACACAAAAACGCGCGGCCCGTAAAGCACGTTGTCACATCTGACGGTGCGTCCTAGGCATGAAAGGCGCCACCAAGCAGAGGAGACATAGCGTGCGTGCGTGTGTTACTTGTGTGTGGGGGCCTGCGTGCCAGATGAGCTGGGTGTGGTGTGAGTTGGCATATAGGCCACGACTGTAACCAAAAGAAATTAAGTCTGAAGAATAGAGGAAACTCAAGTCTGTCTGTCTAAGTCTCTCCCTGTTCTTCTTCTTCTCCACGGGTCTGCTCAATCTTTTCTCACGCCGGCAATCATACCAGCAAAGGGAACCATACACACATTCTTAGGACGGTCCTAAGAACGCGTTTCTTGGACCCAAAAACGCTCGCGCCGAACAGACACCGAAAACCCAATCCGTGAAAGAGAATATTTTGTTTCACAAGTCGCGTATTCGGTTCTCTTACGCGCTAGCGACGGGCTGAACCAAAAATTGAACCGTAAAACATGAGGCGGGGGTTGTCTTGCGGCGGGCGGCCACCGACTTCTTCGGCCTTTTCTGTGGGGGGTGCTCTTCAAGCCCGCCTTCTTTCTCAGCCTTTTCGGAGCAGTGGTGGGAACGGCCGCGGAGGCGGAGGCGAGGACGGCTTGGCTGCCGCCGGGAGAGGTTGCGGCGGCAGGTGCACTTTTCCTCTTGGTGGCGGCGGAGCCCAGCTTGGGCAGCTGAACATCATGAACACGCACGGGTTGCGACGGCGGTGGAGGAGGAAGGGGAGGGGTCGATTAGGCTGGTTCAACGACTCCGGTGGCTGCGGGGACAATGTCAGGGTCCATTGCGGCCGAATCCCGGGACCGGTGGGGCAGAACGGCGATGGAGGAGGTAGATCTGCGACGGCGGAGAGCGTGGAGGCGGGAACGCGCGGCGGTGAAACTTCCCCCTACCAAGAGGAAATGTGTTTTAGGACACCCTCGGGCCAGCCTCACAACCCGGGTATATGGGGGCGCAGACGCGTTTTCTGTCACATCCCAATTTTTAGAATTCGTATTGCATTGCATCATGCACATCATGCAAAAAAATAAGTTTTGAAAAGCTTTTCTCAAAAACACCTCACAAGTGTATGTTCTTCCTATATGGCAATTGCAAGGATTTTAATCCCCTTGAATGCCTAGGAACATGGGTAATGTAATTATAAACCCACATGTCTTTATATCTCCCAAATCGGAGCTCTAAAACTGTAGTTATGCTTAAATTCAGATTTGATAAAAATTATGCTTAAATTCAGATTTGACAGAAATTCAGCTCAGTGTTCATTTCAGAAAAACAGTTCAGAAAAGGTTAAAGAAAAAAAAATGCAGCGCCGGCTGGCCACGTGAACCAGCCCAGCCGAGACCGCGCCTCGCAGCGGTCCACGACGGCCCACCCGGGAGCAACCACGGGATGCAGAACAGCAGCAGCCACGCGTGCTTTTTTTTCACCCGACAGGCAAGCCCCGCATGTCATCCCCTTCGTCCATTCGCTCCCGGCTTGGACACCGCAACGACCGCGGTGAAATCCGCCATTTTCGCTCGAATTCGGCCGCCCCTGGTCCCAAACTTCCCTCCCCCATAAAATCCACGCCCGCCTCCTCGAAAACCCCTCCAAACCCTAGTTTCTGAGCTGCCAGTCTGTGGAAATTTCTTGCCAGAGTTGCCGACCGTTGTCGCCGCCTTCAGCTCGGTACGACCATCGTATTCCTCCCGTGCCCCCCCTTTTCTTGCTAAACCTTCGTTGCGTCGCGCCGCCTCATCTTGGCATATTCCCCCTCTATAGCACGCCTGGAGCACCACCAGATGCCGTCGGAGTCCGAGACACGCAGCCGGCCGCCACCGTCGCTCGAGGAAGCGAGGAACGCCACTGAACACGCCCCCCGAGACCATCACTCGCTGCCGCACTTTGTCGACCCCGTCGCCGAGTCCCAGGACCACTGGAGCACCACCCGCCGCCGCCGGACCTCGTCGATCGAGGTGAGCTCGCAAGCTCGTGTTCCCTACCGTGTGATGGAGATCGGATGGCCAGGATTAGATGGCTGGCCGAACTGGTATCGTACAATGGACGCCTGTCGTGTGGCGTTGCGTCAGCGTAGTCCAGCCCAGTCAGCGCACGGTCAGCAGAATATTCCCTCGAGTTTTCTAGGAATTAAATAAATAGACAAAAAATGTATTTAACTTTAAAAATTTATAGGAAAAGATTTACTCATCAGAAAAATACAAATAATATGTCGTTGGATTCACAAAAATGTGTAGTATTTTATTCATTAATAAAATTACTATTTTACTGTACAGATATGTTCAGAGATATTAAAAGAAATATTGTAGTATTTTAATTCTAGAAAAAGATCTATAAACTATTTTTACATGAGTCCTTTTGTTCCTGGCTCTAAATTGAAACCTCTATCCAGAAGTATTTTTACCAAAAATTAACTACACTGTTTACAATAGAGGCTGATTTAAATTGAATAAAGCCTATTAAATGGGTCTAATTAGTGTTTTAAATGGTTTTGATGCATTAAAAGTTTTCCATGCATGTCATTTATAAGTATAATGATCAGGGAACCTAAATACTCCACTAAAACCTTTATGAACATGTCATGCATGTATTTTTTGCATTTGTATTGCTCTCTTTGTATTGTTGTTTACCCCGTTGCATCGATTTATGTAGATTGTACGGAGTGTTTCCCATGTAACTGTTTTGAGTGTTTGAACAACTCCAACAACTATGAAGGCAAGTGGGTCTATATAAATGTCCTACTTATTTTCCCTATGTATTGTAGCTCTATTTTTGTAGCTGCATGTGTAGGAATATTATTTCTATGCTATATCCTACTACTGTCGTAGTGCTCCTTGTTAGGTGAGCCACGTAAGTTAGATATTCTTACATAGACGAGGGTGGGATACACCATGGCAAAGTATGTTTTAAAAGTATGTGTTTTATGGAAATTAAAAACAACATAATTAATGAACTCTGTGGGTAGAATTGGTATTGCTTGGTTTATGTTGAGTGGTTACCGGACCCATGTCTATGGTTTACCCGCGTATCACACTTTTGGATGGCCACCCAGGTTTCAGAGAAATGACTAGTGTCTTTGTTTGGTAGCTTTCGTGTGCAACCATATGCTAGTGAGTTACGGGTGGCTGGTTGGACTTAGTAGGTTGTGGTGAATTGAACCCTTCATATCCAAAGATGTAGTGAATGGTAGGTTAGTACATCGTGTGGATAGGTTTGGGGAACTACTTCTCGAATTGTCTATTCTTGGTCTTCTCCCAATCGTGACTCAAAATGTGTGTCATGGTAAGAGCAGGTTGACCAGGTCACATGGTGAAAGGGCATGTATGCCCCCATGTGTGGTTTTGGTAATTAATGATAATCCCTATGGACTAATGTGTAAATTGAGTTTCACTTATAGGTTTGTCCATTGGCATCGCTTGGACCATGTGTTGGTTTCATGGATGAGAAAGAAGAAGCATTGTCCAAGGGCTTTGTGCCTTTTGGAATCAAGTATAAGAAGAAGAAGATCAAGTATGTCTTGAAGAAGAAGAAGAAGAAGATGGAGTTCCTCATGGCTATCTTCAAGACATCATCAAGAAATGAAGTGCAAGCTTAAGATGCACCATCTCTAGAAGATCTCATGCTTGGAGCTTGCCATCCTCGGCGTTCCTAGAGTGATGAAGACAAGGTCAGTGAAGTGGTTTCCCCATGGAGTATGGGGGAGCCATTCGCAAGTCTTCATCAAGCAAGAGCAATCAAGAAAGGTGGTCCATCTTGAAGGTGAGAAGATCGTCTACATCAAGCTCAAGTGGGATGCTCAAGGCAAAGGTATGATCTTTATAGGGTTTCTATTTTACTGGTCTCGTGTAGTGTTGGGAGACCGGATTTAGGATAGATAGTTGTACTATCAAGAGGGGCTCTCGAGTGGGTGACTCGTTCGTATCTTTCGGAGAGAGCTCAAACCTTTGCATGCATAGCATCATCTTTCTTGGTTGTTGTTTGGTTCTTGTCCATGTGAGGATCTAGAGCTTGTGGTTATCTTCATAACAAGCTCTAGTTCATCAAAAACGGATTTCCCTTGCATATCTTATTGCGTTTTTGATCTTGTGGTTTTTCCGGCTCCACACCTTGGGAGGTATCTCACATATATATTCATGGTATTTTCTCCCTTTTTGTTGGATTCTACGCATCGTTATCTTTCCAACAAAATTGGTTTCATCTCGTTTGGAGTTCGGATGCAAAAGTTGTGGCAGTTCTGGTTCTGAAGTTTTTGCCTGACCGGTAGTTCCGGCGGGCCACCGGTAGTACCGCCAGGGCAGTTTGCCGCCGGTAGTACCGGTGTTAATTCCGGCCCAACTTCCGATAAACCCATTTTTGGTTCAGTACTCTCTCTGCCTGGTTAGCGCTATTTGACGGAACTTGGATCGGATTTTCAGGCGGTAGTACCGCTAGGTCATTCTTGCCACCGGTAGTTCCGGCGAAGCGACAGTAGTACCGGCCAGGCTCGCGTTTGTGTTCTTTCTCTCGTTGTTTTTTGACCGTTGGCTGGGTGCCACTAGTAGTACCGGCCACACACCGGTACTACCGATCGTGCGCGAATCTGTGAGTAACGGGCAGATCAGGGAGCCCTTTAAAAGGAGCTCCCCTTTCCCCTTCGGCCCTATCTCTTGTTCTTCTCGGTTTTTGGCTTTCTCTCTCCTCCATTGTTGACCTTGAAGAGCTTGCCCTCTCCCTTTCCCCTCCTATGATTCTTGCATCTTTTTGAGGGATTTGAGAGAGGAGATCTAGATCTACAAGCCCCACCAAGCCAAATCCCTTCTTTGTGAAGGAATCCTTGGGATCTAGATCTTGGAGAGTTTTGTGTTCTCCTCTTGTGTTCTTCCTCCCTTATTCCCCCAATAGCTTTTGTAGATTTGGTGGAATTTGAGAGTGAAGGACTTGCCTCTTGCATTTGGTGCATAGGTTTGAGTTCTCCTCGGAGATTCGGCGAGTTCAAGCCCTTGGGCTTGTTTCTCTTGGGTTCTTGGAACCCTAGACAGTTGTGTGGTTGGATTGTTGACCTTTTGTGGTCTTGTAGCCTTTTTGTGGCCTTGTTGCCTTTTGTGGCTTTGTAGCCTTTGTGACATTGTTGTTGGGAGCCTCCAATTGAGTTGTGGAGATTGCCCCAATCTTGTACGGGTTCGGTGACCACCCTCAAGTGTCCCATAGTGGAACGTGAGTAGGCCTTTGTGCCGAGCTCACGGGAGAATAGGGTGAGCCTGTTGTGGCGTCGGTAGGTTGCGTGCCTTCGCATCTTGGGGTGAGGCCTTGTGTGGCGTTGGGTGAGCATCGAGCCACCACACCTCGAGGTGAGCCACTTGTGGCATTCGAAGTACATTGTGCCCCCGCACCTCTCCAACAGAGACGTAGCTTCTTTGGAAGTGAACTTCGGGAAACAAATCATCGTCTCCGCGTCCATCGGTTATCTCTCAACCGAGCCCTTTACTTATGCAATTTACATTGTGATAGCCATCGTGCTTGAAGTACTATATCTTGCTATCACCTTGTTTCTTGTCTTGCTTAGCATAGGTTGTTGGTGCACTTAGTGAAACTAGTGGATATAGGTTTTGGCTTGATAAATTAAACGTTAAGTTTTATTCCGCATTTATTAGAGCCTAAACCGTAATAATTTTAAAACGCCTATTCACCCCCCCTCTAGGCGACGTCCATTTCCCTTTCACATGGGTAAGTGCACAAACCTCTGCAGGGTGTAAAACTAAGTGCTTAGTCGTGTCCCCGGTTATGGACAATATATGAGTTGCTGAATTTAGAGGCTATGACATATTCTCGCTCATCCCAATTTCATAATTTGATAAAACTTGTGGTTGAACTTAATTGTGTTGTGTGCCAAAAGATCAAATGGTTTACAAATGATAGGATGAACTTATTTTGATGCCGCAAATAAGCCTTGAACTCCACAAGCCAAAAAACATGTAGTGTATAGACTTGTTTCTCTCTCTCATAGTTCCACTTGCCATACATTCAAAGTATTGACCACTCTGTCGCTGCAACGTTTTATATTGCAGGTTGTTCCGGTTGTTCTGAGTGATCTTATAGGTTGCGACCCTTAACTCGACATTTGTTCACCTATGGCACAATTGAAAATGGAGCCTACTATCTATTTATGCTTTTGTATGCTTCTTGAATATTTGAGATAGCTTTGAGCCATGCATTATGTAATAATTGCAAATTCTGGATCATTCGATGTAATAAATGATGCACTATTAAATTCTTTGGTATTCATCTATACTATGTGTGCTAGTGAACTGATCCATGGATTGGCACTATACACGCGAACTCAGCCTTATCAGGCGAGGGTGTTATATTTCTCGGGGGGGGGGGGGGGGGCGAGATTTGTTTTCGATTTCGACCCTCTTTTCGATGTCTGTTCGGGTCATTTTTAACGCGCAAAATCGAAAATGGGTGGTGATTTCTCAGGTCGCGCGTGTTTTCGGTGTCTTCTAGAGTTGCTCTTATCTTACCAACTAGACACAGTGGATTAGTGCTAATATTTTATAGATGAAAGGGTTTGAAAAAACTCCCCTATCTATAGGGTTCATGCATGCACATAGGCAATGCCCATTCTGATCCTGGCCTGGTCTTCTAAGGTGACTCAACATATCACTGCATGATGTAGTATACTATAGTCGTTGACATAACACCGATGAAACACCGTTCCACTAGTATTACATCCCTCGGAATGGTACAACAGAAACATCGCAACTCCAAGACATGACTATAGATTACAACTCAAATCTTTACAAAAGATCTAGAGCACTTCCTCTAAACAGTGAGGAAAACTTTATACAAAAGAAAACCAGAAATAGAAATTCGGAGTCTATTCTAGAAGTAATACTACTAATAAAATATATAGCTATCGCTTGTTGCTATAGCAATGCTCTATAGAAGTAGGTTCTAGTATCTAGGGATTTATCTATACTCTACCCTTCAGCTTTCCTTCTATTGTTGTTGATGTAGTCATCAACTTCATTGATCCACACTAGATATCTTCAACTCTTCAAAGTAGTTCTCCTCCTGAGTTTGTTATTGATTGCTCCAAAATCTAACAAGGGTTAAGAAGGTACGATTGAGTACGAGCGTACTTGGAAAGTTCACTAAAAAGGAGTGTTTGATGCACTATCTACAACCATATACCAAAGGGCATAGGCTATGCAGGTTTTCGTAAACATTTCTTCAAAGGTTGCTTTTATTCTAAAAAGTTATGCCTGTCATCCTTCACAGGTTTACCAGAACTTCATGAAGATTCTTCCGTGCCATGTTCGTAGCTCTTTCTCGGAATAGGGAGTAACATGTTACAATTCATACACTCTGCAGAGGTGCGTTACTTTACCCATAAGAGATCTTAAGCCTTGCTGCACAGCCAGGAGTATGTCCCCATTCAAACTTCCTTGGTTTGAGGCCTAGTGTAAGATCCAAGCCATTTGCTACCCTTCTCCGTGACCCCGCATACCCGCAGTTGTTGTACTATCAGAACTTAAGGCAGACTTCTCCTGGTAATACGGCTTTACCATAGTATGATATGCACGACAACCATAAACACTAGAAATATGTCTTTTATATGCCCAGATCCACAGTAAGCTTCTCCCAAAATATATGACTTTACCCACAATCTGCAACTTACAAAATGCCTAGACCAGTGTCTGTGGCATGCGAAAGGAAGAAGATCCAGATGAATTCCCCGTCCCATTCCAAGTCTTATGGTTAACGCGTATTATACGGCGCAAGAATCACTGGTGACATTGGTTGTTAAGTCCTAGATGGTACATTCCCGTGCAATGGTGATTCCATTGCCAGTCATAATAGATTAACTGATCACTCTGGATCAGTAACCAATAGTTCATATTAATCATGAAAATAGTGTTTCATGTCGTCTTTTTTGAAATGCAGGTGATAACAATAATAGATTGTAAATACTTGATAGAAAATAACCAAAGGACATGAGCAAGTGTGAACTTGCCTTTGTGGTTATAAGATTATGCAACCACGGTCTTCGAGTCAATATAAGAAAACAACTTCATTGGTTCGGTAAGGACTAATATTTAAAGAAGCAACATGATGTGATGCATAAGTAGTGCCATGCATTTTGTAAAACCTCGAAGTAATACCCAAGATTGTGAATGAGTTGGACTTAGGTGATTTCTTTAAAATCTGGTTTATCTTTAAGTTACGTCATGAGCAAATACATCTTTAAAGAATTTTAGATTCAAGCATACAAGAAATAAAAGGTAAAGCATAACAACAATACAAGATTAATGTAGATTGGTACCATGTAACTATTATGAAAGTGCATGTTTTAAGTTGTTAAGAAATAACATACCATTTTTGTTTGAATTGGCAAAAAGAATAACTTTTGAGGAGAAAATAATTATTACCCTAGGTTAAACACTTCATATTGTTTTTCGAATGCAGTTGATAGGTATTTGAATAATGATCTTGAGTTAGTGGACTTTTAGCTTACAGAATAAAAGACCAAAGTTAACTATAAAATGCAATTAGAATGAAGACATATTATTTTGATAAAACCATTGGGTCCTAGGGTTTTCTTAAGCAGAATTAAAGATGTGAGATTATCCACCTACAATGTAAGTGGATGATGTAATTTATCTTTTAAGTTAAAGCCTTTCATTTAGGTGTAGGTGTTGGAAACAACACTATTTAATCAAATATAATTACTTAAATGAAAATGATAATCTAACAATTCCTTAAAGAGAGTAATTGTATAGAAGTTGCTATTGGTTTTAACTTTAAGAAAATATTTAATACCATTGTGCATAAAATGGCTTTGTAATCAAAGGTTTTAATTACTTACTTTTCTTTGTATGTTGTACTCAAATTGTAAAGGTAAAAGTAATTTTAAAATATTAGAAACACTTTCATTATAATTATTAAGAAAAGAATATCATTAATTTATAGCACTAAATTCTAATCGATTCAAATAGAGCTACAAAAACTTATTTTAGTTTATAGATGATAAAAGGAAATACATTCTTTTCATTTAATTGCAAGAAAAGGATTTTACATTGCTTTTATAACACTTTATTTTAGAAATCCCAACATTACTAAGAATATGAACTTTAGTATTTTTCTAGAATAGTAAATGAATTTTCATACACGGAAGTGATTTTTATTTATTTTAGAATTTTTCCTTTTTTTCATTTCATTAAGAGTTTTGAATGGTTTAAATATTTAGTTGTATTTTATTTAACTCAAACTAGTAATGCTATATTTTTACTAGGTAGATTTTATTTTTCTGAACATTTGGATTAATAATATGTATATTTAGGATTTTTCTACCCTTTCGAGAGCCTAGTTATTACAAGGGTATTTTTGTAATTTCTAGTTTTGTATTTTATTTTATTTTTCTCATTCCCTTTACTTAACTAGGTGTGGCAGAAAGCCAATCTGGCCCATAGGCTAGCTTAGCCCACTATGACCCAAATGCTTGGGCTAATCCTAGCCTAACCCACATTCTATCCCCCTCATATCGCACAGACGTGTACATGAGTACTCTCTTATTCCCCTCCTGATGTGTTCATCGCCGCTACCGCCCGCCCGATCCTGGCGAGTACCGGCCATCGCGGCCACCGCATCCGGCCGCCACAACACCATCGCACTCCGGACTACCCCTCCATCCAACTCGATTTGGTTTTAAGGCCTGAATGACCTCGCCTCCTTCAGCTCTCTGGCTAGGGTTCCTCTGCCTTGGCGCCACCGTGCATCGGTGATTGATGAGTGCATATTTGCATCATGCTTTACATTATTATTTTGCATTGTAGATGTAGGATCTTGATATTTTACGACACTCGCGTGCACATTTTATGTTTGTTTTCATCAGGATCAGGACAAATGATGGATCCAATGGATACAATTCTTGGAGCAGTTGTACTAAGGAGAAAATGAGTCAAAAACAACATAAATCTCTTATTTGAGAAATATTAATAATACTAGAAGAAAGCCAGAAGCGAACAAAGGAGGCAGAAGGTTCAATGACCAACTATACGACCAGAGCATATTTTCTGGCCGTATAGCTCTGGCCGTATAGTTGGCGCCGCCTCCGCCTTCTCAAATAGTTTCACCCCATGCAATTGGATCAAGGAGACGACATACAGAACACCCAGAAATTGCAGAAACCTCACCTCCGAAAGGCATCTAGAGGGGGAACTCATTCACCGGGATCCATCTTCGCCCTGTGCAGATCCGGGAGGCTAAGGCATCGATCTTCATCATCCACCACTGCATCACCACCATCTCCATCCATCCCATCTACATCTTGTCTAGATCTTGTTGTAATTTCCGTACTCATTGTGGATTAATACAAGTACTATTCATCTATGATAGATTTCGTTGTTATTACCATGATGTTGATTGCCTCCATATCTGAGTAGATCATTAGTTCTTGGAGAGATGGAGAAACCCTAGTATGATATTGAAATAAGATAAAGTCTGTTATGATATTCATCGTTGTGACCATGTGTTAGATTCTCTACATCTTGATGAGAGAAGTCGACCTCTCAATATTTTCCTCTCGTGGGGACTTGATGGAGGGAACTACTTGTTGGTAGATGGAGGTATGCTAGCACTTACAATGACTATAAAGTTGTTGGCACTCCTTACGTATCAACTTGGGAAACCAAGGAAACTCACAGAACACTATCTATGCCATGGGATATGTCCTACGGGATTACGTCCCTTAATAGCGCAGTAACTCGATTGATGTGGATTGCTGACTGTTGTGGTTATGAGGATGATGTGAGCAGCGGTTGCTGCCTATTTGTCCAAATACAGAGTTCCTCCCACACATACATAGTTGAGAATGTTCATGATGATAATCTTTATCTTAGCTCCTTATAATGCTAGTGGTGTATCCGCTACTCCCTAAGATTTCCTTCCCCTATTGTAGTTCCAAATCTCTCTTATATACGCGATACTTACTTTCTGTATTCAGTTTTTTTACTGTACTTTATTATTGCTCTTATACCTAAAACCCAAAAATACCCTTTTACACAATACTCGCATTTATCTTGTTATTTAGAACTTTATTTAGCATTTCTATCATAATATTTATTTCAAGAGTTATTAGACTTCAGACTCCTGCTCCCTGTGGGATCAATATCTTTATTTCGAAACTAGCTACAAACGATATGTGCACTTGTAGTCATCAAGCTATTTTCTGGCGTCGTTGCCGGGGAGCTAAGCGTTGTAGGTCTTTTAGGTTTTGCTTATCTATTTTTGTCTTGCTAAATTTTGTTTTGAGTTATAGGTTTCCACCAACATGATGGAGTTTGAGCAGACGACTAGTGATCCCCACTCAACTACTTTGGGAAGCCCTATGATATTTATAAAAGAGACAACTCCAATGAGAAAACAAGGGGGTTTGAAATAAATCCTCTACTACTTGGTATTCTACATAAGGAGCAATTTACTAGAGATGAAGAAGATCCTGATCCATATGAGCATATTGCATGTTTCAAAGATATATGTGGCACTTTTCTATTGACGGGATATACCGCTGATGAGGTAAGGGTTAAACTTTTTAGTCAGACTTTGACTAGTTCAGCTCTCTCATGGTACAGATCTCTACCCCTGAAGCCACTACTACTTGGGATAATCTGGCATGTGAATTTCTAGCAAAATATTATCCATTATCAAAGTCTTTTGGAATCAGGCGTCTTATAATGACTTGGAAGAATCGCTCTAATGAAGGACTAGTAAGAGATTATATCAGATATAAAGATTTACTACGTCTATGTCCTCATCATGATTTACCTGAATGGTATTTATTGCATATCTTTTATGGTGGTTTAATTAAACCTAATAAAATTGAACTAGACTCTTTCGTGGAAGGAGCCTTTATGAATCTTCCTATACCTAAAGCTTGGGATTTACTTAATAGAATTTGTGATCATAGAGTTTCATGGGATTTAGTCTAGGAAGTGAAGGAGGCATAGAAATAGAACATGATTGTATTCATGACTACAATAAAAAGGCCATGTTAAAGAATTATCTAAAGAACTTTATTTAGATTCAGATCTTGTGTTGCAACTTGTTAAAGCTTTTATAGAACATATTAAAGCTTCAAAAAGAGGGTCCGGTCAAGTATGATACACCACCCGAACCTGAGAAGAAAAGAGAACATAAAGCAACACTGGCCTCCTTAGAACCAATACATGAGATGCCTTTCCCTAACACTGCACGAAAGCATATTCTTGGATATGAACAGGTTAAAGCAGTATAGAAGAAGAAGGAAGAAGAAAGTATGCCAGAAGTCGTGGAACATCTAGAAGAAACCAAAGATGAAGAGGTAACCAAGGAAGCAATTATGGCTATGTACGCACATTGTAACATAGTTGAACTTGATGAAGAGACTTCCGTATTGGTTGAATGTAAAACAAAGGTAAAAAATGTGGGTAAGCCCATTCTTTCCTGCATATTTAAAGAAACCTCGCATTATGGTTTATGTGATCTTGGAACCAAAGTTAATGTTATATCTTATGATTTCTACTTAGAACTAAAAGAAGAAATAAAATTGGCTACAATTGAAAATACTTATATGACAATTATGTTAGCCAATAAAAATCTTAGAATTCCAATGGGAGTAGTTGAAGATGCAACTGTCACAATTGGCAACAAAAACTTTCCTATCAATTTTGTAGTTGTTGATATGTCAGCTGACACTCTTTGCCCAATTATATTTGGAAGAAACTTTTTGGGTGATATAGGTACCTATGTTAATTTCAAGAAGGAGATTGTGTCTCTTAAGCTTGGGGGAGCAGAAAATGAATTCCACTTTTCCAAATTTAAAGATAGACCTCCACAGATACAAGAAGAAGAGGAAGAGAGAACTATTGAGGAAATGGTGGATCTTTTATTTAGTAATCAAGAAGAAGAAATAAATGAAGATCCAAATTATGAAGAGATAGTTATGGAGGACAAGTCCTTGGGAGAACTAGAATATGAATTTTGTTCACTTCCCATTATGGGACTGATACGTTGCTAACGTATCCATAATTTTTGATGTTCCATGCTTGGTTTTATCTACTTTCTTATGTTTTGTCCACACTTTGGAGTACTTTTCATATGATTTCTTGGACTACCCCATTAACAAGAGCCACAGTGCCAGTTGCCTGTTTTCTGCTGTTTTTGGTTCCAGAAAGTCAGAAAATGAATATTCTCGGAATTGGACCGGACAAAAGCCAATGTCGTTATTTTCCCGGAAGATTCACGAAGCTAGAAGGAGAGACGAAGGGGGGCCACAGGGTAGCCAAACCATCCCTATGCGCAGGTCCCCCTAGGCCACGCCAGGGCATGGTGTAGGCCCCCTGGCTGCCCACCGACCTTGCCTCTCCGCCTATAAGATGCCTCCCGATGCAAAAACCCTAGATCGTCCAGCCTCCAGCCATGAAAAGTTCCGTAGCGCCGCCGCCACCGAAGGGGAGATTCGGGGGACAAAAAGTCTCTGTTCCAGTGCCCTGCCAGGATGGGGAAGTGCCCCCGGAGCCATCTCCATCGATCTCCACCACCATCTCCATCGCCATTGCTGATTCCCATGATGAGGAGGGAGTAGTTCTCTCTCGAGGCTAAGGGTTCTACCGGTAGCTATGTGTTCATCTCTCTCTCTATGCATGATCGTATTGAGATCATGAGCTTGTAATCTATAGATCTACCTTCCTACTCAAGTTCTTTAATAGATCTCTGTTCTCCCCATGTGTGTGAAGTTGACAGTGTGCACACCATGGTGGCACTTAGGCTAGAGATTTCAAATACTTGTTATGAGTTATATTTGGAGTTGGATGTCTTTATGAAATTGTGGTGTTTGTTTGAACCATATAGTGCTCAAGGTGACAGTGTGGGGTTATCTAGATATGGAAAGCAAACTTTGAGGTGTGCTATTATAGCCCTACCATCGATTAGAGTGTCCAACCAGAGATTAGTTCAACGTAGTATCACAAAGAAGAATATATTTATATGAGAGTGTTCACTAGTGAAAGTATGATCCCTAGGCCTTGTTTCTAAGCAATGAAACACCGTTTGCTATTATATCTATTACATGTTTGCTTGCTGCCATCTTTATTTTAGCTTACCTTTAGTCTCTTCCACGCCATCAAAGTATTTTCTAGCACCGTTGTCTTATATCCATACCACTTGTATTTCACTATCTCTTTGCCGAACTAGTGCACGTATACACCTGACAAGTGTATTGGGTGTGTTGGGGACACAAGAGACTTCTTGTATCTTGATTGCAGGGTTGCTTGAGAGGGATACCTTTGACCACTTCCTCCCTGAGTTCGATAAACCTTGGGTGATCCACTTAAGGGAAAACTTGATGTTGTTCTACAAAGCTCTGCACTTGGAGGCCCAACAACTGTCTACAAGGATAGAAGTGCATAGACATCAAGCTATTTTCTGGCACCGTTGCCGGGGACTGAAGAAGAAAAAGCTCCCACGTCAACCACGCGCCAACAAGTATTTTCTAGTGCCGTTGCCAGGGAGGTAAGGTAAAAGGTACTCACATCCTCCGGTGTGAGTGCTCGAAGTTATTTCCTTTAGATTCTGCAATTATATCTTTTTGTTTCTTGTTTTTATTTTCACTAGTTAGGCTTAATGGAAAACAACAACAAAAATTAGAGAGCTTTATAGTACTCCCTCCGACCCATATTAGTTGACTTGGATTTGTCTAGATTCGGATGTATCTAGCACTAAAACATGTCTAGATACGTCCGAATCTAGACAAATCCAAGTCAACTAATATGGGTCGGAGGGAGTATTTATCTTGAGTTTGGACATGAAGTGTTTGAAGAGAAAATTAAAAAACCTATGGAACTTTATTTGCATGCTAATAACAATGTTGTTAGTATGAATTCTTTGGACACCATTATTGCTAATGCTATGGGAAAGTCTAAGCTTGGGGAAGCTAGTTTTGATGAGCATGATATTTTTAGTCCCCCAAGAACGGAGGAGAAAATTTACTTTGATGATACCAAACCTCCAATATATGATGATTACAATGATGAATATGGTATTTTTATTCCACCTACTATTGATGAGAAAATTAATTATGATTACAATATGCCTCCTATATTTGATGATTATGGTGATGAGAATAATAATGATAGCTATTTTGTTGAATTTACTCCCACTACAATTAATAAGAATGACTATGTTTATGTGGGGAGTAATAATCATTTTATGCATGTGGCTCATGATAAGAATGTTTTATGTGATAGTTATATTGTTAATTTTATTCATGATGCTACTGAAAGTTATTATGAGAGAGGGAAACATGGTTTTATGCATCTCAACAATATTAAGTTTCCCCTCTTTATGTTGAAAATTTTGAAGTTGCACTTGTTTTCCTTTCCTATGCTTGTTGCTTTGTGCTTTCATGACTTGTTTCTTTGCAAGATTCCTATGCATAGGAAGTGGGTTAGACTTAAATATGCTTTGAATTTGCTTCTTGATGCTCTCTTTTACTTCAATTCATATTTCCTATGTGAGCATCTTCTCAAACTATCACGCCTAACTTAAAGGCGTTAAAGAAAAGTACTTATTGGGAGATAACCCAAAAGTTTTAGATGAGTCTTGGAAGTTATTACCTCTATAATAACCTCTCCTTATCCTTTTTATTTGCTTTTTGTGCCAAGAGTAACCTCTAATGAGAGAGAAGTAATGATTGGGAAAGTTGCTATCCCGAAACAGATTTCTGTGCTTCACCGTAAAAATTCGTGTAAAATCTCTGTACGTCCTTTTAAGGCGTGAATTTTTGTGCTTCTGCCCCAGGTTGTTATCTAACTTTCATTAGTTCAATACTTTTCGATTTGAGCAACAGAAGGTCTTCGAAAAAAATCGTCTTTACCTGCTGGTCTGTTTTGACAGATTTCTGCCATTATTTTCATTTGCTTCTTGTTGATTCCTTTTTGAGTTCTTTTGGGGAATTGAGATTTTTGAGGGAAGTGCTACAGTAGCTTGTGTTTTAATGGAAGTTTTATTGGTGTTGAAACTGAACCCAAAGACTTATTATCTTAAGTGCACTAATGTTGCTAATAAAGATTGTGTGAAGTTTTGTATGAAGGAAAAATTTCAGGTGTAAGGAGAGAATGATGTAATGAGATGAAGGATGGACTAAAGATCAAGCTTGGGGATGCCACCTCGTGTCACCCCTAGAAATATCCAAGAAGTACAAGCGTCAAATCTTGGGGATGCCCAGGGCATCCCCTTCTTCATCAATAAAAATCCTAGGTTTCTTCCAAACACTTCATTTTTATTGCTTCATGCACAGTTGTGTTGTTCTTGGAGCGTCTTCGTTTTTTTTTGTTTTTGGTTTTCGTTTGCTTGGTTTTCTTAGTTTGATTGAATAAATTGGTTGGACCCCCTCTTTCATACATTGGTTTTTAAATAGTTTGGTTTGGATTGGAAAGGGTAGGAAAGTTCATGCTTAAGTGGTAAAAGGAGCTTGTTTTTGACTGTGGCCTATGCTTTGTCATGCCATGCTCGATATTGTTTTGGCTTTATGCTTAGTATTCTTTGCTGTAGCATGACTTGTTATAAACAATTGAGATTGCTTAATGTGCCTTTGAAGAATCATGCGTTGTTTTAGCATATTAAAGCATAGTATTGTGGTATTCTCCTTTGATGCTTTATTTGGGTTGACTTGGCGCATGCTCACACCATGTTATGACTATCCCAAGTCAGCATAAGACTTTATGATCCTTTAGTTTTCAACTTGTAGTATCACTTTATGCTTTGATCAATGATGTTTTGTCGCTCTACATGATTATGGCCATTATTGCTCTCTTAGTTGGTCGCTCCCAGTCTTTTGCTAGCCTCCACAACCAAGTATGAGTTCCACTCATGCATCCAACTCCTAAAACCAAGTTATTCCAAAGAGTCCACCATACCTACCTACTAGCATATGCTATTCCAAGTATATTCCTGTTTTTATCTACCTTCCGAATTAAACTTGTTATGAGAAACTAGTGATTAAAGCTCTCACGAACGTGATGGCACACTTTACTTTTCTTGCCCTTAATAAACTTGAACCATTGTGTTGTCTATGTTGTATATGCTTGCACTTATTTTTTGGGGATTAGCAGAACCATGCTGTCATGGGGTACGCTTTCAACATTGCACTTGTACTTTGTACCTAGTTGATATCATGCTCTTTTGTCTATGGATGTCGTCGGTGTGAAATGAAAGGGGAGCTTGTAAGTCCATGGAGTTATGTATGTGTGTTAGAGAAACGCCTGGGACGCTGGCCTGATCCATGCTGACATGGTGGAATCCTGCAGCGTAACCATAATGAGCTGTCTGTGAAGCATTCTTCTTAGAAAAAAAGAGCCAGATATTGAGAAAAAAGAGAAAAAGAAAAAAAATAGATTATGAAAAGAGGAAAGAGATAAAAAAGCACCATATTCCCATGGTAAATAAGAAGATTGGTGAGATGCTCGTTGTCTGCTTGCCTTGTCATTTTGATATGGGGATTCTTCCGTATCATCGGGCAAGGGGTACACCGTTGGCGGTTCTCTATGATACACATGTACTTACGATGACAAGAACTTACCGGTGACTAAACTTGAGTAACATGAGGAGCGGCCCTCGTATTTTCAAGGGACATGAGATTTCTCACTTATACTTCGTCAAGCATGTACACCATAGTTTGTTCACTTTAACCTTAATCACTTCAAGATGCTTATGATAGGGGCAATAAGAGCTGAAAGCTAATAAGTACCATAATTTTTGGAAGCTCTTTATGAAACTTGAATCCCTGCTTTGTTCTATGAAGGCCTTTCTTTTACCTTTTTGTTGAGTCTCCACCTTCTATCTTTATGCACCTACTTTTAGAGCATAGTGGCCATTCTTAGTTCTATGTGCATTGTCCCAAGACTTGTTGATTGATGCATAACTTTGATATTGCTTGTTTTAAACTATTTGTATCTAGTCACTCTTATGAATTTTGAAGGTGTCCTATGCATTTATGTTTGCTACTCTATGAGGGACAAGCTGAATGCCACTATGCTATGTTTTCTTTATGTGAAACAAACAAATGTCTTGCAAAGCATTGTTATTCATGAATCTTTTGTTTGTGCCTTTTCATGTTGCAACATAGTTGCTTGGTCTTATTGTTAGAACTTTGTTTTTCATGTTATGATTGAAGTACTATGATCCTAGCTATCAATGTTTTACAAATACTTTGATCAAGTTTATGATGGTGCATGTCACCTCAAAAATTATTCTTTCTTTTTATCACTTACCTACTCGAGGACGAGCAGGAGTTAAGCTTGGGGATGTTGATACGTTGCTAACGTATCCATAATTTTTGATGTTCCATGCTTGGTTTTATCTACTTTCTTATGTTTTGTCCACACTTTGGAGTACTTTTCATATGATTTCTTGGACTAACCTATTAACAAGAGCCAAAGTGCCATTTGCCTGTTTTCTGCTATTTTTGGTTCCAGAAAGTCAGAAAATGAATATTCTCGGAATTAGACCGGACAAAAGCCAAAGTCGTTATTTTCCCAGAAGATTCATGGAGCCAGAAGGAGAGACGAAGTGTTATATGTTGATCCAAATTCTACAAAGTAGAGGCCAACTTCTGACGGAGCGGAGCGAGGCCCGTCGCCGGAGGCTTGGGCCGATGCGGTACGGATCGTTGATGACCTAGGTTACCACCGTTATATATACCTCTTGTAAGCCGCCGGCTGGGATTAAGTTGCATCTGTGAAATCCCCGGCGTTGTGTAAACACTCTCTGTTATAGTGAAGTTTTGCTGGCTGGCGCCCGTGGTTTTTCCCCTCTCTTTGTTGGAGAGGGTTTTCCACGTTAAATCTGTGTCCCCCTTGCTGCGATTTTATTTTCGTTCTTCGTTATTTATGTGCCGCAAAGCTAACATGAAGGGGGGCCATAGGGTGGCCAAACCATCCCTAGGCGCAGGTCCCCCTAGGCCGCACCAGGGCATGGTGTGGGCCCCCTGGCTGCCCATCGACCTTGCCTCTCCGCCTATAAGATGCCTCCCGATGCAAAAACCCTAGATCGTCCAGCCTCCAGCCACGAAAAGTTCCGCAGCGCTGCCGCCACTGATGGGGAGATTCGGGGGACAGAAAGTCTCTATTCCGGCACCCTGCCGGGACGGGGAAGTGCCCCCGGAGCCATCTCCATCGATCTCCACCACCATATCCATCGCCATTGCTGATTCCCATGATGAGGAGGGAGTAGTTCTCTCTCGAGGCTAAGGGTTCTACCGGTAGCTATGTGTTCATCTCTCTCTCTCTATGCATGATCTTATTGAGATCATGAGCTTGTAATCTATAAATCTACCTTGCTACTCAAGTGATTTAATAGATCTCTGCTCTCCCCATGTGTGTGAAGTTGACAGTGTGCACACCATGGTGGCACTTAGGCTAGAGATTTCAAATCCTTGTTATGAGTTATATTTGGAGTTAGATGTCTTTATGAAATTGTGGTGTTTGTTTGAACCATCTAGTGCTCAAGGTGACAGTGTGGGGTTATCTAGATGTGGAAAGCAAACTTTGAGGTGTGCTGTTATAGCCCTACCATCGATTAAGTGTCCAACTGGAGAGTAGTCCAGCGTAGTATCATAAAGAAGAATATATTTATATGAGAGTGTTCACTAGTGAAAGTATGATTCCTAGGCCTTGTTTCTAAGCACTAAAACACCGTTTTCTATTAGATCTATTACATGTTTGCTTGCTGCCATCTTTATTTCAGCTTTAGTCTCTTCCACGCCATCAAAGTATTTTCTAGCACCGTTGTCTTATATCCATACCACTTGTATTTCACTATCTCTTCGCCGAACTAGTGCACCTTGATAACCCACAAGTATAGGGGATGATGTGTAGCCTTTTCGATAAGTAAGAGTGTCGAACCCAACGAGGAGCTAAAGGTAGGATAAATATTCTCTCAAGTTCTATCAACCACTGATACAACTCTACGCACACTAAACGTTTGCATTATCTAGGAAATAAAACTAGAGCAACAATACGAGTAATAGAGATAACTTTGCATGATAATAAATAACAAGAAAGTAAAGCTAGTTGCCGCAGCAATAAAATACACTAAACTAACAGAACCATGAGTGTGGAATAGTGGTGGTAATTGTGGTGGCTTTGTCCAAGTTTAAATAGCGAATAGATCAGGTTCATTGTCTTCGATGCAGTTTTCTAAGTGGGAGAGGCTAAATATACATGCGCTTCACTACTTGGAATTACATGTATTATATGATTGGATTGTTAGCAAACATCCGTAAGTACTAATCAATGCATTAAGGTTTCCCCAACCATAGCCTTAAGTTTAATGGTCCTCTTACTCCCATATGTGCAACGTTCTGGTTTGCGTCCTCAGGTTTCTGTCACTCCGGCAGAACTCTCCCCTTCCTTTTACACATACTACAAACCCTATGATGTTTAATCCATGCGCGCACAAATATAATGGACACCAAAGTATTGTACCATATCAACATACAACTCTAATGAACCAAAGTCGTTCAACCATTCAATCTAAGAGCAAAGAAACTACGCAAACATGACATAGATCATAGGATTATAACTTATAGCATCAAACACCATATTTACATAGGACGATACAGAGGTGTGTGGGAGGATGAACCACTGCATACTAGGAGGATTAGGTGATGGAGATGGCGGTCAAGATGGCGAAGAGGGTGGCGGCGATGCCGGTGCCGGCGCGGGGGACTCCTTCCCCGCCGCCGGTATCATGGGAGAGCACCGCCCCTTAGCCCCTTGCTTCATGGCTTCTTGGCAGCCCTCCCCCATGGAGATGGGATCCATGGGGGAGGCAAAAACGTGGCTTTGGTGGCTGCAAATTCGTGGGTGGAGATGCCCTGGGCGAATTAGGTTTCCTCCCTCTATATAGCTTCTCGGATTCCCGTCATTCCATCTTGGGCTGCAGTAAATCGTACCTAAAAGGCCCGCCCGGACTCGGAATCAGCTAAATTTTATGTCCATAACATTTGCCGCAAAATTTCTAACAACTTTGTAGTTGAAGAGTTTTTCGTTTGACACCGTCTTCGACCCGAAACGTGACCATCTTCAAAACAAATCTGGAAAAATCCCAATTTGACTCCAACAAGGTTTCCACTTGTATTCATGGTAATTCCTACATATCAAAGTGTAAAAGAAGAATATTGTGCACTTTTGCAACTATTAGTAGGTTAGTCCAAATAAATCATAAGCTTTATACAAAAAGGAGTGTCAAAAGCATATTATTAGCATAAAACCATCAAAAATTATAGATACATTATGGACGTATCAACATCCCCAAGCTTAGTTCCTGCTCATCCTCGAGTAGGTAAACGATCAAAACAATATAATTTTTGAGGTGACATGCAGACAACACAATCTTGATCATCATTATTGTAAAAGTATTGATAGCTGGGATTAAGGTACTCTAAACATGAATCATGAAAGATAGAGTTCTAACAATAAGACATAGCAACTATGTTGTAACATGAAAAGACACAAACAAAAGATTCATGAATAACAATGATTTGCAAGACGTTTGTCTGTTTCACATAAAGAAAGCATAATGAGAATGGTATTCAGCTTGTCCCTCATAGAGTAGCAAAACATAAATGCATAGGAAACCTTTAAAGTTCATAAGGGTGACTAGATACAAATAGTTTAGGAACAAGCAATATCAAAGTGATGCATCAATCAACAAGTCTTGGGACAATGCACATAGAACTAAGAATGACAACTATGCTCTCTTAATTGGTGCATAAAGATAGAAGGTGGAGACTCAATATAAAAGTGGGAGAAAGGCCTTCATAGAAGGAAGCAGGGATTCAAGTCTCATAAAGAGCTTCCAAAAATTATTGTACTTATTAGCTTTCAGCTCTCATTGCCCCTATCATAAGCATCTTGAAGTGATTAAGGTTAAAGTGAACAAACTATGGAGTATATGCTTGACAAAGTATAAGTTGGAAATCTCATGTCCCTTGAATACGAGGGCCGCTCCTCATGCTACTCAAGTTTAGTTACCGGTAAGTTCTTCTCATAGTAAGTACATGTGTAACATAGAGAACCGCCAACGGGGTACCCCTTGCCTGATGATACGGAAGAATCTCCATATCAAAATGACAAGGAAAGCAGACAACGAGCATCTCAACAATCTTCTTATTTACCATGGGAAAATGGTGCCTTTTTCTCTCTTTCCTCTTTTCTCATCTCTTTTTTTCTTTTTCTCAATCTCTATCTCTTTTTTATAAGAAGAATGCTTCATAGATTGCTCATTATGGTTACGCTGCAGGTTTCCACCATGATTAGGCATGGATTAGATCGGCGGCCTAGGCGTTTCTCTAACACACATACATAACTCCATGGACTTACAAGCTCCCCTTTCATTTCACACCGACGACATCCATAGACAAAAGAGCATGATATCAACTAGGTACAATGTACAAGTGCAATGTTGAAAGCGTTACCCATGACAACATTGTTCTGCTAATCCCCAACATATAAGTGCAAGTATATACAACATAGATGACACAATGGTTCAAGTTTATTAGGGGCAAGAAAATTAAAGTGTGCCATCAAGTTCGTGAGAGCTTTAATCACTAGTTTTCTCATAACAAGTTTAATTCGGAAGGTACATAAAAGCATGAATATACTTGGAATAGCAAATGCTAATCGGTAGGTATGGTGGACTCTTTGGGATAACTTGGTTTTATTTGGAGTTGGATGCATGAGTGGAACTCATACTTGGTTATGGAGGCTAGCAAAAGGCTGGGAGCGACCAACTAAAAGAGCAATAATGGCCATAATCATGCAAAGTGACAAAACATCATTAATTAAAGCATAAAGTGATATTACAAGTCGAAAACTAAAGGATCATAAAGGCTATGGTGACTTGGGATAGTCATAACATGGTGTGAGCATGCGCCAAGTCAACCCAAATAAAGCATCAAAAGAGAATACCACAATACTATGCTTTAATATGCTAAAACAACGCATGATTCTTTCAAGGCACATTAAGAAATCTCAATTGTTTATAACATGTCATGCTACATCAAAAATCACTAATTATAAATCCAAAACAATATCAAGCATGACATTGCAAAGCATAGGCCACCGTAAAAATGAGCTCCTTTTACCACTTAAGCATGAACTTTTCCTACTGTTTTCCAATCCAAACCACACTTATTTGAAAACTAATGTATGAAAGAGGGGGTCCAACCAATTTATTCAAGCAAAAAGCAAACCAAGCAAATGAAAACGAAGACGCTCCAAGAACAACACAATTGTGCATGAAACAATAAAAATGAAGTGTTTGGAAGAACCTGAGATTTTTATTGATGAGGAAGGGGATGCCTTGGGCATCCCCAAGCTTTGACGCTTGTACTTCTTGGATATTTCTTGGAGTGACACGGGGTGGAATCCCCAAGCTTGATATATAGTCCATTCTTCATCTCATTACATCATTCTTTCCTTAACACCTGAAATTTTTCCTTCATACAAAACTTCACATAATCTTCATTAGCAACATTAGTGTAATCAAGATAATAAGTCTTTGGATTCTGTTTCAACACCAATAAAACTTCCATTAAAACACAAAACTGTAGCACTTCTCTTAAAAAGCTCAATTCCCCAAAGAGAACCCAAAAAGGAATCAACAAAAGCAAATACAAATAATGGCAGAAATCTGTCAAAATAGACCAGCAGGTAAAGACCAATTTTTCGAAGACCTTCTGTTGCTCAAATCGAAAAGTGTTGAACTAATGAAAGTTAGATAACAACCCGGGGCAGAAGCACAAAAATTGACAGCTCAAACCGACGTACAGAGATTTTACACGAATTTTTACAGCGAAGCACAAAAATCTATTTCGGGACAACAACTTTCCCAAGCATTACTGCTCTCTCATTAGAGGTTACTCTTGGCACAAAAAGCAAATAAAAAGGATAAGAAGCGGTTATTATAGAGGTAATAACTTCCAAAACTCATCTAAAACTTTTGGGTTATCTCCCAATAAGTACTTTTCTTTAACGCCTTTAAGTTAGGCATAAGAGCAAGATTCAAATATTTTCGAATGAATAAGCATTAAGATCAATACTAGAAATATATTTCTTTTTCAAGGCTTCATGCATTCCTACAAGTTTTGAACTGAAAATCTTCCATAGAAAGATTTGTTTTGGTTTCATAGGCATGAACACAAGTGTTCAAGGTCGGCCCCCACTTAACCATTACTCATCTTTCCAATCACTTTCCTTTTTGAAAAAGTTTTTAGGTAACAAGTACAAATATTTTTTTTTGTAATTCACATTCCCTATCCATACTAAGATAGAGAACAACTTAAAACTGAAAGTAAATCCTACTTAGAGATAAAGCAAACAAGTGCACACAAGAATATTCACCCACACGCTATTGCTCCCCGGCAACGGTGCCATAAAAGGTTTTGATAACCCATAAGTATAGGGGATCATGTGTAGCCTTTTCGATACGTAAGAGTGTCGAACCCAACGAGGAGCTAAAGGTAGGATAAATATTCTCTCAAGTTCTATCAACCACTGATATAACTCTACGCACACTAAACGTTTGCATTAACTAGGAAATAAAACTAGAGCAACAATACGAGTAATAGAGATAGCTTTGCATGATAATAAATAACAAGAAAGTAAAGCTAGTTGCTACAACAATAAAATACACTAAACTAACAGAACCATGAGTGTGGAATAGTGGTGGTAATTGTGGTGGCTTTGTCCAAGTTTAAATAGCGAATAGATCAGGTTCATTGTCTTCGATGCAGTTTTCTAAGTGGGAGAGGCTAAATATACATGCGCTTCACTACTTGGAATTACATGTACTATATGATTGGATTGTTAGCAAACATCCATAAATACTAATCAATGCATTAAGGTTTCCCCAACCATAGCCTTAAGTTTAATGGTCCTCTTACTCCCATACGTGCAACATTCCGGTTCGCGTCCTCAGGTTTCTGTCACTCCGGCAGAACTCTCCCCTTCCTTTTACACATACTACAAACCCTATGATGTTTAATCCATGCGCGCACAAATATAATGGACACCAAAATACTGTACCATATCAACATACAACTCTAATGAACCAAAGTCATTCAACCATTCAATCTAAGAGCAAAGAAACTACGCAAACATGACATAGGTCATAGGATTATAACTTATAGCATCAAACACCATATTTATATAGGGCGGTACAGAGGTGTGTGGGAGGATGAACCACTGCATACTAGGAGGATTAGGTGATGGTGAAGAGGGCAGCGGCGACGCCGGCGCTGGCGCGGGGGACTCCTTCCCCGCCGCCGGTATCATGGGGGAGCACCGCCCCTTAGCCCCTTCCTTCATGGCTTCTTGGGAGCCCTCCCCCATGGAGATGGGATCCATGGGGGAGGCAAAAACATGGCTTTGGTGGCTGCAAATTTGTGGGTGGAGATGCCTTGGGCGAATTAGGTTTCCTCCATCTATATAGCTTCTCGGATTCCTGTCACCCCATCTTGGGCTGCAGTAAATCGTACCTAAAAGGCCCGTTCGGACTCGAAATCAGCTAAATTTTATGTCCATAACGTTTGCTGCGAAATTTCCAACAACTTTGTAGGTGAAGAGTTATCCATTTGACACCATCTTCGACCCAAAACTTGACCATCTTCAAAAAAAATCTGGAAAAATCCCAATTTGACTCCAACAAGGTTTCGACTTGTATTCTTGGTAATTCCTACATATCAAAGTCTAAAACAAGAATATTGTGCACTTTTGCAACTATTAGTAGGTTAGTCCAAATAAATCATAAACTTTATACAAAAAGGAGTGTCAAAAGCATATTATTAGCATAAAACCATTAAAAATTATAGATACATTATGGACGTATCACACCTATACACCTGACAAGTGTATTGGGTGTGTTGGGGACACAAGAGACTTCTTGTATCTTGATCGCAGGGTTGCTTGAGAGGGATAGCTTTGACCACTTACTCCCTGAGTTCGATAAACCTTGGGTGATCCACTTAAGGGAAAACTTGCTGCTGTTCTACAAACCTCTGCACTTGGAGGCCCAACAACTGTCTACAAGAATAGAAGTGTGTAGACATCAGGGACCTCCAACTGATGAGGCTTTTGAAGAGCCAGAAAAGAGAGGGTACGAGGAACTACCACCCCCAAAGTTGAAGACTCTGCCAGGTAATCTTAAATACAGGTTTCTAGATGATACAAATAAATTTCCTGTTATTATTAGTGCTAAACTTTCAGGAGAAGAAGAAGAACTCATGGAGATACTTAAGGAGCATCGCAAGGCATTTGGGTACTCAATGGATGACTTGAAGGGCATCACTCCCATGATAGTCGTCCATCGAATATTCATGGAAGAAGGTGCTAAACCAGTTGCAGAATTTAATAGAAGATTGAAGCCTGAAATGAAGGAAGTGGTAAGAAAAGAAATTGTACGCCTACTGGACGCATGTATAATCTATCCCGTTAAAGAAAGTGAATGGGTAAGTCATGTTCATTGTGTCCCTAAGAAGGGTGGTTTTACTATGTTCCTAATGAAAACAATGAATTGATACCTACTAGAACTATTGTTGGGCATAGGATGTGCATAGACTTTAGGAAATTAAATAAAGAAACTAGGAAAGATCACTATCCTTTACCGTTCATTGACCAAACTTTAGAAAGGTTAGCGAACCACACTCATTTTTGCTACTTGGACGGATACTCTGGTTTTTCTCAAATAGTTGTTCATCCGGATGACCAACTTAAAACAACTTTCATTAGTCCTTATGGTTTACATGCTTACCGATGTATGCCTTTTGGTTTATGTAATGCTCCAGCTACTTTTTCAAAGATGCATGACTGCTATTTTTACGGATTTCATAGAACTTATAATGGAAGTATTTATGGATGACTTTTCTATCTATGGAACTTCGTTTACTAGTTGCTTGGATAATCTCAAAAGAGTTTTACAGCGTTGTGAAGAAACTAACCTTGTTCTAAACTGGGAGAAGTGCCATTTTATGGTCAAAGAAGGTATAGTCCTTGGACACAAGGTATCAGGTAAGGGAATTAAAGTGGATAGAGCTAAGGTTGAGGTAATAGAGATAATGCCACAACCTAGGGATATTAAAGTTATAAGAAGTTTCCTTGGTCATGTGGGTTTTTATAGAAGGTTCATTAGAAATTTCTCTGGAATATCTAAACCTTTGACTAACCTCCTACAAAAAGGAGTAAGATTTAATTTTGATGAAAAATGTCTTGAAGCCTTTAATAAACTCAAAAATGCTTTATCCCGTGCTCCTATTATTAAGCCACCTATCTAGGATACAACCTTTGACTTAATATGTGAACCTAGTGATGATGTTATAGGAGTAACTCTAGGACAACACATTGGTCGCAGATTTAATATTATACATCATGCTAGTAGAACTCTTAATGGTGCCCAAAAGAATTACCCAAAGGAAGAAAGGGAACTTTTTGCTGTATTTTTCTCTTGTGATAAATTTCGTTCCTATATAGTTGATGCAAAGGTAAGAGTTCACACGGATCACGATGGCTTAAAATAACTCCTTGAGAGGAAAGACCATAAGCCAAGACTGGTCCATTGGATTCTTTCACTTCAAGAATTTGAGTTGCAGATTATGCAAAGGCAAGAAATAAAGATGCTAGATACAGTATCCATGTTTGCCCAGCAAGACAACAATCTTGTGGAGAGGAACTTTAGTCCTGGTGATTTTCTTTTACGAGAATTATTCAATGAACTAAGGTTAATTCCTACAAGAGAAAAGGAGTCTTTGTTGCAGGAGGAACTTTTCATCCCCGAATAAGCAAACGGTAAGTGCAAGGTAAGTGTTCTTACCCAAATAAGTGATTTGTTTTCACAAAATTTACTTCTAATTTTTTTCCTTTGAATTCCTTGTGTTTTTCTGAAGCTTTAGAGGGTTTTTACCAACTATACGGGCGGAACTATATGACCGGAGAGGAAGCTCTCGCCGTATAGTTGGTCGTTAAACTCTCTGTATCATCATCGTGAAATTGTTTTTGATATCTGAGCCTATACGGTCGCAACTATATGACTGGAGCCAAAATTTTGGTTGTATAGTTGGTTGTTAAACTCTTAAATACTTTTGATTTTTGGTGTCTGCATCTATACGGTCGCAACTATACGACCGGAGCCAAAATTCCGGCCGTATAGTTGGTCTTTAAACTCTCAGACACTTTTGGTTTTTGGTGTCTGTATCTATATAGTCACAACTATACAACCGGAGCCAAAATTCCGGCCGTATAGTTGGTTGTTAAACTCTCGGACACTTTTTCCTTTGTCTTTTTGTTTATTCATCTAAAAAATGTTATTGTCGGTTCCGAGTCGTGATTTAATCGACCTGGACTCGAGATATTTGGAAATATCTGCCTAGAACCAACTATACGGCCGGAGTTATACGGGCCGCGCCTTTATAGTTAGTCGTTACGCGGCAGGACACTTCCAAATCCGCGATTTCTTTCCCTGTTTTGTTAAGATTCTTTTCTTGGGCAACAATTTGGTGTTTCTCACGAGTTTTACCGGCCTCTGACCCCCCTTATATACTGCCATTGTCTCTCTCTCATCATAATCTCCAGGAACCAATCTAGCAATGCGTTATCCTGTCCCAGGCCGTGGAAAACCCATGGGGCTCATTTCTCCTTCCAGGGACCGCTCTAGCAGCCCGTCCATGGAGGACGATGGCTAGGAGGTGGAGAGGTTTAGCCCGAGGTACAAGGAGTATGTCGAGCCAAGCTACTACAACAACGATTCCGATGATGACGTGGTTGACGTCTACATCCGTCGTGACGTCTATGATCCACCGGAGATCGATTGGGCAACGATGAAGAAAGCTCAACAAGGGAGGGAAGATTGCAAGCCACATGGAAAAGGGCGTGTGGAGACGGTCAAGTTCATCACCACGGATCCAAGGCTGCACAAGCGTAAGGAATTATCTAATATTGGTGTAGGTGCTAGCAAGGGAGCGGAGGCACCACTCTCGAAGCCAACCATTGGCGCTCGTATGAAGGTTAATCCTTAAGAAGAGTGGAGGTATGGTTTCCACTTCCCCGATCCATCAATTATGGATGAGGAAGAAGAAGCTGTCCCCAGGACAAAGGATCACGTGCAGGCACTGGAGATATATCAGAAGGAGGAACTACTCCATCGTGTTGAAGTCCGTCACCATCTCAATGAGATGGATAAGAAGGAATACCTCCTTCCGTTGGTGACTAAACTCGCAGATAGAGTGGACACTCTGCAATCTGATTTGTGGAGGTGCTACAGCCGCATTACTGCCCTGGAGGATACCAACAAGAAGCTACGCACTGCGGTGTTACATGCCATGGTGCCACAATGATCTATGACAATTATGGTATCAAATAATCGCAAGGGATTATTTGATCCTGTCTAGATTGATTCCAAGCTTGGGGAGATCTTTAAGACCTTGTAATCTATCCTATAAGTTTTTATTACTATTTTGCATTAGTTCAAACTAGCAATAAAGTTTACATCATTAGAATTCCCTTTAGGAATAGTCGATCCCTTTTATGAAATTCCGAGTTTATTATTATATATGGAGTGATATTGAGTTTGTGTTTACTTTATTGATATATGAATGGTTTGAGTATAATTTTACTTGCACTTGATGATAGCAATAGGAGTCTTCCACACCATTGGTATTAATGGAACACATAAAGATAATTTGGTCAATATGCTGTAGGTCTACGATTTGATTTACAAAGAAAAATTATCTATACAGTTAAGTTGAAAAAGAAACCTTGAACAAAGGAAAAAGAAAGTGCTATCAAAATAGAGTGAGAACAAGTCGAGGTATAATCTTCAAGTCATAAGAATGCTTCATATACAATTGGAATTTGATAACTGAGATTGTTAAACTTTGAATTCCTACATGAAGTGGAATGTATGGCTAGCTCCTTTGCAAAGCACTTAAACAGAAGTGTGAGCATATATACAAAAGAAAAGAAAAGCAAGAAGAAAAAGGGTGAGTGTGCAAAGAGAAAATAGGCATATACCACTGTATTGTAGTATGACAAAGAGACAGTTTTGAGATTTTGAATCCCGAGTGAATACGCTGATCCTAAAACACTTGGGACTACCTCGCTAACTCATTCGGTTGAACCAGATACTTTTACAATATTTTGAGATTCATATTTTATGAACTTAAGGTGTGGAAGCCTGCTAATACTATTCAGATGGTTCGAGTAAGGTACTATTCATGAAATTATTCATATGTATCATATATGATAAACACATGCTGCAACTGCCTCATTTATTTTAATCGACTCAGCTTCATGAATATGAGGATCACATCCATTAAGCTAAAACTTGCTCAGGACGAGCAAGAGTCTAATCTTGGGGAAGTTGATGAGTGCATATTTGCATCATGTTTTACATTATTATTTTGCATTGTAGATGTAGGATCTTGGTATTTTACGGTGCTCGTGCGCACATTTTATGTCTGTTTTCACCAGGATCAGGACAGATGATGGATCCAATGGATACAATTCTTGGAGCAGTTGTACTGAGGAGAAAATGAGTCAAAAACAATGTAAATCGCTTATTTGGGAAATATTAATAATACTAGAAGAAAGCCAGAAGCGAACAAAGGAGGCAGGAGGTTCAACGACCAACTATACGACCAGAGCATATTTTTCGGCCATATAGCTTCGGCCGTATAGTTGGCGTCGCCTCCACCTCCTCAAATAGTTTCATCCCATGCAACTGGATCAAGGAGACGACATACAGAACACCCAAAAATCACAGAAACCTCACCTACAGAAGGCATCTGGAGGGGGAACTCATCCACCGGGGATCCATCTTCGCCCTGCGCAGATCCGAGAGGCTAAGGCATCGATCTTCATCATCTAACGCTGCATCACCACCATCTCCATCCACCCCATCTACATCTTGTCTAGATATTGTTGTAATTTCCGTACTCGTTGTGGATTTATACAAGTACTATTCATCTATGATAGATTTTGTTGTTATTTCCATGATGTTGATTGCCTCCATGTCTGAGTAGATCATTAGTTCTTGGGGAGATGGAAAAACCCTAGTATGAGATTGAAATAAGATAAAGTCTGTTATGATATTCATCGATGTGACCATGTGTTAGATCCTCTACATCTTGATGTGGAGAGAAGTCGACCTCTCAATATTTGCTTCTCGTGGGGACTTGATGGATGGAACTACTTGTTGTTAGACGGAGGTGTGCTAGCACTTACAGTGACTATAAAGCTGTTGGCACTCCTTATGTATCAACTTGGGAAACCGAGGAAACTCACGGAACACTATCCATGCCATGAGATACGTCCTACGGGATTACGTCCCTTAATAGCGCAGTAACTCGATTGGTGTCGATTGCTGATTGCTGTGGTTATGAGGATGATGTGAGCAGCGGTTGCTACCTATTTGTCCATATACGGAGTTCCTCCCACACATACATAGTTGATAATGTTCATGATGATAATCTTTATCTTAGCTCCTTATAATGCTAGTGGTGTATCCGTTACTCCCTGAGAACGCCTTCCCCCATTGAAGTTCCAAATCTCTCTTACATACGCGATACTTACTTTCTGTATTTAGTTGTTTTACTTTACTTTATTATTACTCTTATACCTAAAACCCAAAAACACTCTTTTACACAATACTCGTATTTTATCTTGTTATTTAGAACTTTATTTAGCATTTCTATCATAATATTTATTTCAAGAGTTATTAGACTTCAGACTCCTGCTCCCTGTGGGATCGATATCTTTATTTTGAAACTAGCTACAAATGATATGTGCACTTGCAGTCATCAGTGATCCCTGCGATTCTCTACTAGTGAGATGATGCTGGTTACCGCGGTGTGGCTCGGCACGGGTTGAGCGTTGTAGTGCTCCTCATGCCTCCACACCGCTATGCTAACCTCCGTCGCCTCTACCGACACTACCTCTGCATATTCTCCGACGAGCTGTGACTCGCCACTAGGTACATGTTCCTTTCTCCTCTCTCTACCTTCCTCTTCCTTCTTACCTTTGCTCGGTACCAATCCTAATTAGGGTTTCCCCATGTGTAGTCCCCATTTAGGTTGTAGTGACACATTAGTATGATTACCAAACCTACCATGATCTAATTAGCTTAGATCAGGAACTATTTAAGAGAGGTCTTAGTTACTGGACATGTTATTTTATACCCCTGATTATATCCTATCTTGGATGATTCATTGTGTTCAATCTTATATGTCCCCTGTTACTTGGTATGGATATAATGCATTACTAGCACCTGGTATTGATGCAAAGTGTAACTTCCTGTTATTTGGCATGTTGTTGCCTATGGTTGCTAGTACCGCCTTAACTGTATCACGAATTCAGTTATATGCTCACTGATACCATGGTCCTACATGTATTCTAATTGCACTGTCCTTGTGCTTGTTCTTGGCAAACATAATTATTTGCCCACTTACTGTGACTAGGAAATGATTACCATTGTTGTCCCATTATAATCCTAGAATTTTTGGAATAACCAAATGGGTATACGTCCTAAAGCTAGAGGGGTATATCTAGATAGCTTGATCTGTTGTTTTAAGTTGGATGGCTGAGAATTACAATATGGCTCCCAATGATGCATGGTTTGAGGCTCCCTTTAATATTTAGAACAAATATTATGATGTGATCTTATTTTTATTCTATGTGAAGTTTGTTTGTAAAGCAGTTCTTTGCAGTTCTAAGAGGAATAATTCTTCAAATACTCCTAGACATGTTCTAGTTGCAGGGTAATTGGATTTGAATGGATTTGTATCTTAGCCATGATTTACTTGATACTAATAATGTAAGCTAATAAGAACATATGCTACATGATCTAGTGGTACTTTTATTTACCTTGTTGCTTGATAAGATTTATCAAACTACTATTGTAGTTGTTGCTTGTGGTGGATGAACTAGATGATGGATCTTAGCCAACTGCTACTAGATCTTGTGGCTTGATCCACCTCCTTCTCCTCCTGGTTTAACTCCACCCACTACTCCTGTCTTCTGGAACCCCTTCTCCTCCTTGCTGCTGACTTGATTTGAGAGCTCTTGCTCTAGATGATCATGAGATCTATGGTGATGTTGGCTTCTAATGCGTGAATGGCTTGGGAATGAACATATAAGATCAAGTGGTGTTCTTAGTGGTGATGTGGTAGTGGGTATGGTTGCTAATGGTGTTTCGGTGGAATTCTGATAGTTTTCTCATGATGTGAGAAACACAGTGTAGTTAGCAGCTGAGCTATTGGGGCTACTTCCTTAAGATCTACCTCCTGATGCCGCTTCGCTGTGTTGACAACACAATAGCTGCATGTTGTGGTGTAAGCTGCTTACATGTGGGGGCTCCCTGGTTCAACTTTCTGTGACTAGAGCTTCTCCTTGTAGATGAGCTCGGATGTGAGGATATTTTCTAAGATTTCTCTGTTTCTTTTGCTAGTCAATGGTGAAACTTTCCCCATGCCTGTGATGCATAGACTGAGGCCATACTTGTCATAAGAACATATTCGACACTTTGGCCCCTTTTAAATAAATTCCCAATGATGAATTAGGCACTAGCATCTCTAGGCCAAATCTGAGAGTATAACTAATGCACTAACCTATATTTTTATTGGTTTTATTTTTATCTGTTATATTATGGAGGAATGGAAGTGAAGAAGAAGTAGTAAATAGGAATTTAGTTTAACTTTATTTTTGTTATTTGGTTGTAATTTTCTCTTCTATTTGGATAGTGTAAAGAAAATATTATTATAGTAATAAAGTTTAATCTATTCTTTATCCACATTCTTGTAATATGTATTTTCTTATTGTAATATCTTCTTTGTTTAATACTTGGTGTAATAAAGATTTATTCTTTAAGACTTGTAAATTATTATACTCCAATTTATGGAATAAAGAACTCTATTGTTTATTCATAATCTTATTTCCTTTATTGAATTCTTTTATCATTTGATAATTCCACTACATTCATATTTTAATTCCATAACCTTTTTGATTTTGAATATATATTATTTGAATATTCAAATTTGAACTGTTTTCCCTTCAAACACAAAGACCCTATAGAGGTCATGTCGAAATCTGTCGCACATGCTTTGACGTTTCCATCGAAACAAGAGAGATCTCGACCCCTCTATACCTTTTTTTAGTTTTGTACGAAAAATTCCCGGATTTTCTTATGCATGAATGCAATGCACACACTTGTGGTCTCTTCTTTTCTTACCTAAAACCCTGGGATGTTACATCTTCCCCACCCCTAGGTTGGTGTAAACTTAACATAGTTGGCTCCTATGGAGCTAATGGTAATGTAGGAGCAGGTATTATTGTTAGGGATGCGAATTTTCAAATCATCCTATCATCATGGCATCACATTTTCGATGCCCTAGATGCTGAATACAAAGAAGTGATAGAAGAACTATCCATTGCTATGCAATTATGCAACCAGCCCCTTATTCAGGGCAGAGCCAGGATTTGAACATGAGGGGGGCAAAGATTATTTTGAACAATCAAGTCAATTTACCAGCATCGAGGCATATCAAAATAATTTTTTTGCGGTCAAAAATACCAAATTTCTTTTAGATTAAAATTTAACTTAGACGCAAGCTACATCTTTTTGCTATTTGTATCTTTTGTTTTCTCCTTGAGATAACAAGTGCATAATAGATTTGACAAACCCTAATCCAAAATCGATCCATACTTCTATATGAAAGTACAGTAATTAACCAATCTATAATTCATATAAGACATGATAAAAAGCTATTGGTACACCTGAATGTGTGATGCTCAATGGATCTAATGGTGCCACTCTATGGTAGGATTAGGTAAAAGAGCGCCTCGCAGAGCAGCATGCTGGAACCGTGGCAGCGTCCTTAGGCTTATCGTCTCATGGCGACTGGCAGATGACGGCCATGGAGACGATGTTCATGAGTGATGACACCACTTTCTATGGCGGCAAGAGGGCTCTCCGTCTAACCAAATTAGGAATCAATCTTAAATAAAACTTCCTAAGTGACTATGTAGGAAACCATGCATGTTTAGTTTAAACTTTAATTTGTTGATGTAGGTCCAGATGTTGGGGATATACTTTTCGGGTATACCCACTGTGACTCGCTGACCAGGTGGCCCACTTCGGGTTAGAGCTTTGCTTCACGGGCGGCCAAGTCAGGGAGAGAAGATGGAGGTCCATCCGGCTACGGGAAGGCCCAGAAGACTTACCGACTTAGGCCTATGTAGTTACTTGTAGTCCAAAATGTACTTTGTAACCGACTCTGTATCGTAGCCAGATAGGTCTCTCCTGTAACCCTAGGCCAGATATCTATATAAGACATCGTAGGGACCAGCCTTTTGGGCACTCCACAATCCACAACCTCAACTCGCACAGGCAATACCTCTCTTGTAATTTGTACTTCCGGCTCTGCCATATTACTGGATTGCTAGCAGGAGTAGGATATGTCCGAAGCCAGCGGATTCGAACCTGTATAAAGCTTGTGTGCTCACCGTCCCGAAACACCATCACCTCACCCCCTTTCTCCACATGCCTCGAGGACCCCCTCTCGGTGTACATGTCTTCAATCTGACGACAGTTGGCGCCCATCGTGGGGCAGGTGAGTTTTAGATCTATGTTCCAAGCAGAATCTATGTGAATCGGATTTGGCAACACAATCACCGTCGGTCGGGTCCTCTATGCTAGCGACGTCCCTCTTGTCCTTCTCGACGAGACTTGGATTCTGGCTAGGGAACCCGTGACCACCTACACCATCATGTCTTTTGGTGAGATTGATGTTTACCTCGGTTTTGCTGAACCTGCCCAACCCACCCCAGCGGTGATGATAGAGGCGGAAGACATTTATGGATCCACTTTGTCTACGGAAGCGACAGAGTTTCGGGTCTCAGAAAACCCTAATCCACAACCTCAACTCGCACAGGTAAAACCTCTCTTGTAATTTGTACTTCCGGCTCTGCCATATTACTGGATTGCTAGCAGGAGTAGGATACGTCCAAAGCCATCGGATTTGAACCTGTATAAAGCTTATGTGCTCACCGTCCCGAAACACCATCTGAAAGGGCATTTATGCCCTTCCTATTATTTTGATGTTTGTTGACAACACTTGGATAGGTTAATCTGTTGTTAAATGTTGCAGGAGATATCAGATAGTTGAGAGTTGTTGCCTTAAGGAAAAGTGCTCCCCTGGATCCTGTCTGTGCTAAGAAACCTGTCCCAACCGGACTGTCCGGCTGATCTTCATCGGAGTGTCCGCCCCTGCCGGACTGTCCGGTTGGATCCGTCCGGACTTTCCGCCCCTGGGATGTGGGCGTCTTTCCTGGACACTCAGAACACCAAATCGGACTCCTCACAGACACGGTCCGGAATATGGCCAGAATCTTCTCTGGCCGGAGTGTCCGGTGAGTTTGCCCCGGAGTATCCGGCCCTGGGGGCTTATCGATCGTCCTGGACATTCAGAATGGCTCATCGGACTCCTCCCGGACTCGGTGCGGACACAGGTCGGAAACTTTGCCAGGCCGGAGTATCCGGCGGGTGTCAACCAGAGTGTCCGGCTGGGCCGGACTGTCCGGCTTGTATTTGCCGGACTGTCCGGTGTAAGTGGCTCCCAACGGCTCTAATTCCAGGGGCCCTATAAATAGGCCCCTTCTTCTACCTTGGAAGCTGCTCGACCAGTTCAAGAAAAGCATCACCATTTGAGCCACCAAATCCACAAGAACTCTTCACTCAACCATCCAAAGTCGTTGATCTTTGGAGAATCGAAGGAGGAGGCCTTGATCTACTACTTCACCAAGAGAGATTTCCATTTCCCCCTCATTCACTTGAGGGCCCCTTGTTCTAGGGTTTCCTTGGAAACCCTAGCTTGTGATTTGGTCTTACAAGTTTATCTTTGATTGTTTGACAGCTTGCTTGTATTCGGGAGCCTCCAATTAGGTTGTGGATGTGTGCCTCGAACTTGTTGTAAAGGTGCCGGCTTCCACCTCGAAGGTTGCCGTTATAGTGGAAGGTGAATCAAACCCTTTGGGGTGAGGTTCATCGGAGAACAAGGGAGGCCTCTCGTGGCGTTGGTGGTTTGATACCACCCCCTCTCCAAACGTAGACGTACTTCCCCTCAAAAGGAAGGAACTACGGGAAACAAATCCTTGTGTCTCCGAGTGCTCCACTTTGGTTACCTCTATCCTTTACCGCACTTTACATCTCTAGTTCTTGCATAGTTTTGTGCTAGTTGACATATAGGTAAATTCACCTTAGTTGCATAATCTAGAGAATTTACCTTTTGTGTCAAACCCTAATTTGATTAAGAGTAAAATTTGGAGTAGCACCTATTCACCCCCCCTCTAGGTGCTCATACGATCCTTTCAATTGGTATCAGAGCCTCGGCTCTTTATTCGGGCTTAACCGCCTAAGAGATTATGGCCACCACCGGGGAAGGATAAAGTGAGGATAGCCATTCGGTGACCATGGTAGATCTCAAGAAGTTGGAAACAAGCTTTGAGCTCTACCTTGGGCAACGAGATCCAACAATTGCGTCAACTCGTTGAGCAACTTGTTAAGGACAAGCAAACCTCACCTCCTCCCTCTCCAGAGGAAACACCACCTAACCCAAAGGCTAAGCCCTTGGAGGAGCTGGCGGGGGATGAACATAATTCCACTAACTCCACCACCAAAAAGGGTGATGGGAAAGAAGAGTTCCATGCGGTCCCCGGATGGTACTCTCCCGACCCTCCTATCCCACATCCACATATAAATAATAGAGGAGACCCACCTAAGTTATCTGCACATTCCTTTGCTCAATGGCAAGTTTTAATGAAATCTCATGTGCGCATCTCTTGCATTGATTTGTGGAACATTATTGAAGAAGGACTCAAAATTGAGGATCCAACCAACTTGACTAGAAGAGAAGTGGTCAATAGCCAACTCAATGCGACTGCCTTGCACATGATTCAACTTGGTGTAGGGCCAAAGGATTTTCCCCACATTGAGCATTACAACACCGCCAAGGAAGCTTGGGATGCTCTCATTGACCTGTTTGTTGGCAACGAGAGTATGAGAAGAAATAGATATGATGCCTTAAGCAATGAGGCCGAAGGGTTCTTCATGAAGGATGGTGAGGATCATGAAGACATGTATCGAAGACTCAAATCCACAGCCACCGCCTTTAGGAATGTTGGTGCCTCTCACATTGATGATGCTTGGATCAAGAGGAAGTATGTGAGTGCACTCATGCATTTTGAGCCTACTGACTTGAAGAGTCTCCAAGGAAGACATAATTACCATCTCATGACCTCCAATGAAGTGATGCAAGAGATGGCCGCCTTCAAGGTCACTGCCAAGAATGCCAAAGACGCCCGCGCTCGTGCCATTGGAATGAATAGCGGTGTCAATCTTGCCTTGAAGGCCAAGGTTGTGGAATATGATGAAGATGAAGGAAGTGATGAGGGACTTTCAATGAACCACCCCGAAGATGTCAAGGTAGCTCATGGTGAATACATGGCCTTCTATGCAAGAAACTTTTGGAAAGATCCCGCCAAAGCCAAGATGGAAATGCAACGAAGAAACAACACCAATGGAAGAAGAGATAGTGGTTCCAAGTTGAGAACATGCTTCAACTGTGGTGACTGCTATCACTTCGTTGCAGCTTGTCCCTATGAGAAAAGAGAACATCATGGTGGTAAACTTGTGTTGAAGAAGACCTCCAAAGCTCCTTACAAGAAACCTTTTGTCAAGAGGAACACAACCAACAAGAAGCCGGGAGAAATTTCTTTGATCACACATGAAGAGTTCTCCTCCGATGATGATGAAGAAGAGGGAGATGAGGATACGCCAAATGGTGTGGCGGCTCTTGCCACCACCTCTACTCCTTCATTCTCACTCTTTGACTCTCCAAATGAGAACCTCTCCAACAAGAACGTCACTTGTCTTATGGCAAGAGGAACGGAGGTAATATCATCATCACACTCCACTTCTTTAATCAATGATGATTTTGATGATGAGTTATCTCTTGAGGTCAAAAAGGAACTAGTTTCTTTTGATGTGTTCATGAATAACTTGCAAGGGGAACACAAGAAACATGTTGTAGACCTCTTAAATCAACTTTCACACACACAAGAACTTCTAGATGAGAGGTTTCAATTAGGAAGAGAGCACATGATTGAGATAGAAGCTCTTAATAATGCTCTAGGAGAAGAACAAGAAACTAGAATATCTCTTGAAACCAAACTAGAGGGACTTGATGGTGCTAATGATCTCATTATTAATAGACTCATCAAGGAACGTGATCATGGTATTGTTAAATACAAAAAGGCTAAAAAGGATAAGATTGAGTTTGGTGTTGTTCATAGAAAACTTGCCGAGGATTTTAGGACACTTGACAAGGCTCACAAGGCCTTGGAAAGTGAACTATTGTCACTCACAAAGTCTCATGAAAAGCTTCAAACTCAATTGATCAATACTCCCTCACCTAGTACATTCATTCCTTCTAGTTGTACAAATACTCTTGAAGAACATGCTAGGTTGAAGAAGAAGCTAGCTAAGACCTCCTTTCCCAAAGGAAACAAGTCTATTGATGATCTCTTAAACAAGCAAAGGTCAAATGGTGAAAAAGGGGGCATTGGCTTTGTCTCTATCGCCAAGAAGAATAAGAACAACAAGAAGAAGAAGGCCAAGCCCGCCCAAGAAAAGAACAAGGTCATTGTGGGAAGTAAGACCACAAGTGGAAAAACTATGTCTCATGATGACTGTGCGGGAAGTGCTAACCCTCACTATGTCTTAATGCGTGATTATTATGGTGATGTGTATGCAAAATATGTTGGCCCTTTTGATGGTTATATTGCATGGTCTATTTGGGTTCCCAAGACCCTTGTTGCTAACAAAAGAGGACCCATTGAAAAATGGGTACCTAAGACCTAGTTTGATCTTTTGTAGACCTATGCTTCCGGAGGGTCAAAATGGGTGCTTGATAGTGGATGCACAAGTCATATGACCGGAAGCGCATCTAGTGTCAAGGAATTGAGACCAAATGTTGATCAAATATCCGTTACATATGCCGACAAGTCAAAATCTAAGGTAATGGGTTTCAGCAAAGTTGTGGTTGCACACGATATCACTCTTGTGGACGTCATGCTTGTTGAGACCCTTGGGTATAATTTACTTTCAGTCCGTGCTCTAGGAAAGATGGGTTTTGCCGTCTTTGTTGATGTTGATATTGTGATCCTCTTGTGGAGCAAGTCTCTAAAGGTTGCTTTCGTTGGGTACGTCGAAGATGACTTGTATGTGGTGGACTTCTCGGGGAAAACCACAACTAGTCCGATGTGCCTATTCGGAAAAGCCGACGTGGGTTGGCTATAGCACCGCCGCCTAGCCCATGTCAACATGAGAACTTTGCAAAGCCTTCACAAGGATGGTCATATTGTTGGACTAAAATAAAATGTTTGCTTTGCCAAAGATCGTGTTTACAGGGCATGTGTAGAAGGAAAAATGCATGAATCTTTCCACAAGCCAAAGAACTACATCAAGTCAAAGAGGATCTTGGAGCTCCTTCATGTGGATCTCTTTGGTCCTCCCTCTCATGCAAGCCTTGGTGGGAAGAAATATTGTGTGGTAATTGTTGATGACTACTCAAGATACACTTGGGTATATTTCTTCAAGCTAAAAAGTGAGACCCAAGTGAACTTCATTGACTTCATCAACATGGCTCAACGCCAACACAATGTCCCGGTATTGACAATAAGAAGTGACAACGGTACCGAATTCAAGAACTACACATTGAATGGATTTCTTAGTGATGAGGGAATAAAACATCAATATTCCGCTACATATACCCCTCAACAAAATGGTGTAGCTGAGAGGAAGAACCGGACTCTTATTGATATGGCAAGGACCATGTTGGCGGAGTTTAAGTCTCCATACAATTTTTGGGCTGAAGCCATCTCCACCGCATGCCATGCTTCAAACCGTCTCTATCTCCGCAAAGAATTGGTCAAGACCCCTTATGAGATACTTACCGGTAACAAGCCCAACGTCTCATACTTTCGGGTGTTCGGTTGTAAGTGCTTCTATCATATTAAGGGTATTCGTTTGTCCAAGTTTGATTCCAAAGCATTAGAGGGTATTTTTGTTGGTTATGGTCTCGAATCCCACACTTATAGAGTCTATGACATGCTCTCTGGAGTTGTCATAGAATCTTGTAGTGTGGTGTTTGAAGAATATGATGGTCCCCAAGCGGGACGTGTTTGTTTGTGATGTAGATGATGAAATGCCTCAAGAAGCCATAGGAAGAATGGGTGCTTTCTTTATCCGTCCTATTGAGGAACCCCTTATGGCGGATCGAGAAGAACTATGCTCTACTCAAGTGGAGCCCTCATCTTCACAACATCCACAAGCTCCGATCGAAGGGGACAATGACCCACACCAAGAACAAGTTGTGGACCCTCAACCCACTGATCAAGAAGATGCCTCCAACCAAGAAGTGATTGAGTCTCTGTTGGCTAGAATGTCCAGTGGTGCTAAGGCCATTACACAAGGAAGATCTGTACAAACTGCCATAAGAACAGCCGAATACCTAGCCAGTCGAGGGCTTGATCAAGACCAAGGTCAATCTCTGCCTCCTGTAGAAGAGGATATCTCCAATGATGATCAAGGTCAAGTTGATGGTCATGACGAGGACCAATATTATGAAGTGATTCCCACAAGAAACAACAAGGAAATCGAAACTCGTCGCCAAGCTAGAATGGATAGAATTTTGGAATTAAGAGACCACACTCTTGAGAATGTGGTAGGAGATGTAAGAAGAGGGATATCTACTCGAGCACAATTGAAGAACTTTGGTGAGCACCAAGCACACATTTCCATGGTGGAACCAAAGAAAGTATGGGAAGCTCTTGAAGATTCGGATTAGTTGGATGCAATGCACAAAGAGCTCAACAACTTTGAGAGAAACAAAGTATGGAAGTTAGTGGAGAAGCCAAAAGATTGCCGCAATGTCATAGGCACCAAGTGGATCTTCAAGAACAAGAAAGATGAGCATGGAATTGTGATAAGGAACAAGGCAAGATTGGTTGCACAAGGGTTCTCTCAAATTGAGGGCATTGATTATGCAGAGACTTATGCACCTGTGGCTCGTCTTGAGTCCATCCGTATCCTTCTTGCTTATGCGGCTCATCATAAATTTAAACTACAACAAATGGATGTAGAAAGTGCATTTCTTAATGGTCCATTGCATGAGTTGGTATATGTGAGACAACCCCCAGGGTTTGAGGATCCCAACTTCCCAAACCACGTCTACAAACTCGATAAGGCACTCTATGGGCTTAAACAAGCCCCACGCACGTGGTATGAGCACCTTAGAGAGTTGTTGTTAGATCGTGGGTTTGAGGTTGGGAAAATCGATCCCACTCTTTTTACTAAGAAGGTCAATGGGGAACTTTTTGTATGCCAAATCTATGTATATGATATTATCTTTGGCTCATCTAACAAAGCTTTTAATGATGAATTCTCAAAGCTTATGACTGACAGGTTCAGGATGTCTATGATGGGAGAATTGAGAGTTTTTGTTGGCTTTGAGATCAAGCAAGTAAGAGGAGGAACATTCTTCAACCAAGCCAAGTATACTCAAGATATGCTCAAAAGATTCAGCATGAAAGACCTAAATGGAGCTCCCACTCCCATGGCAACAAAGACTCATCTTGAACTAAATCCAAATGGTAAAGATGTGGATCAAAAGGTATATCGATCCATGATTGGCTCTTTGCTTTACCTTTGTGCATCTAGACCTGATATTGTGTTGAGTGTAGGAGTGTGTGCAAGATATCAAGCGACTCCTAAAGAAAGCCATTTGATGGCGGTCAAGAGAATCTTTCGATATTTGGTTCATACCCCAAACTATGGTATTTGGTATCCTAGGGGCTCAACTTTCTCTCTTTGTGGGTACATGGATTCGGATTGGGCTGGTGACAAGGATGATAGAAAATCAACCTCCGGGGTTTGCCAATTCCTTGGGAGGTCTTTGGTGTGTTGGTCTTCTAAGAAGCAAAATTGTATATCCCTTTCCACCGCCGAAGCCGAGTATGTGGCAGCTGCTAGTGCTTGTACACAATTGCTATGGATGAGGCAAACTTTAAAGGAATAGGGTGTCCATTGTGACAAAGTGCCTCTTCTATGTGACAATGAAAGTGCTATCAAGATTGCATATAACCAAGTGGATCATACAAGGACAAAGCATATTGAGATTCGTCATCACTTCATTAGAGATCATGTTGCCCGAGGTGATATTGAGCTATCATATGTGTCAACCAAAGATCAACTTGCCGACATTTTCACGAAGCCACTTGATGAAGCAAGATTTTGCTTTTTGAGGAATGAACTAAATATCGTGGATTCTAGGAGCTTGACTTGATTACCTTGCATATTCACCTATGTCTTGACCCATATTTGGTGTAGGTGCAGGCATGGAGATAGGGGGAGTGCGGTCCTAATACATTGGACTATCCCTCCCCCATAATGCCAACATTAATAAATTCAATACTATTAATATCATTTTGTGATATGTGAGTTTCATTGATGAGTAGTGGCTATGAACCCAAGGATAATTATTCGCGGTGTCATTCCACAAACTCTTACATGATGGCCTTGGCCATCGCCCTCTTCTTACTGAAGCGTTGGTTCTTGGTCCGTTTGATTTGGAACTTAATTTGAATTTTTCTTGAAAATCAATGTTTTCTTGGTTCTTCACAATACATCATCTGAATCCCAGGCCTTTCCTCATCTCTAAACATGCTCCTCTAGCCACACATTTGTCTACTACTTGAAACTGGGGGTTTTGGTCGCGAGGAGGCCGGACTGTCCGCCTTGAACCAACCGAAGTATCCGGCCAGACCGAACTCTCCGCTTGATTCTCTCCGGACATTCCGGCCGGGCCGGACACTCCGGTGAATATCACCCGGACACTCTGGCCCCAGCAGTTTCCAAATCGTAATAGGGGGTCAGGGAGAAGTGGACGGTTCAGTCCTCCTTCTTCCCCCCGACTCCCTCTTGCTCTCTGCCTGCTGCCCCCGACCAAGGACTCCACCGGGAGGGCTCCTCCACCCCGGATCCAGCCGTTGCTGCCGGCTATTCTCTTCCCTTTGCTGCTGGGATCCATTCCCCTCCGGTGAAGGACACCATGGATGCTGGTATAGTGCCCCTCCCCTTCCCATACCTAGGGTTTGATCTAGATGAACTTTTGGGGGCTATGTCTCACCTAGATCCATGGATACATCATATAGCGTGCAATACTAGTCCTAGTAGTGGTCCTAGCAATCCCGATCTACAATGGTTGAACACACTCAAACTGCCCCTAAAATCGTCAAGACTCTAGCCGGAATGTTCGGCGTGTACGGGACGGACACTCTGGTCCGACCGGAATGTCCGGTTAGTACGCACCGGAATGTCCGATCATGGCGGAGTCTCCGGGATGATTTTGCCGGACAGTCCGGGTGTTTTCCGCCAGTTCAGCTCCTGCATTACTTTGACTACTACTACATGTTTGTATCTTCTGGACAAGTGTGCTTACCCCATATGCTATCCTTCTACTCTGATCTCACAGGTGGTTCTCGTCCTCGCCGGCCTAGGGCTGCTAAGCAGGCACATCCTCGCAGGTTCCGTGATGAAGAGTTTGACGTTCATGTAGATCCTTCTATGGTGAGACAGGCTGCTCGTGACCGTGCTACAGCAAAACAGGAAAAGGTCAGAAAACTGAAAAGGGATGAAGCCAAGCGCATGAGGTTTGAAGCATTGATCACTCTGACAGATTTGGGTACCGAGGAGTTTGTGGAGATGAGAGTCCAGCAGTTCTACTCTCTGCCTCGCACCGTGGATGATGATCGCTTCTGGAGAAATGAACAAGCCCTACTTTTCTCTGAGGTGTTTTGTGGGTTCAGGACTGCTGTATGCCCCATGCAGTGGTTGGATCTCGAGAAGCTCCAAGCACACAGGTACTTTGAGGACGCTCTGTGGGTGACAGAGAAGATGGGGCTGCACACCATCTTTCAAGTAAAAGAAGACTATAATGTTGAGTTGGTCCAACAGTTCTATGCTACAGTGGTCTTTGGGGATACTACGGATATTCCCCTTGAGTGGATCTCTGGCACTACTAGGTGCCGCTCCAGCATGGCTCAGTTTGCACAGATTCTTGGAGTGCGTTTCAATCCCAATGCTCCCAGTGGTCTCAGAATGCATGTTCATGGTCAGGCATATGACAAGGAGAGGTTGGCCCCAATCTACTCTCAGAATGGTGTGGCTGGCCAAACCATCAACATCAAGCTCATCTACAACATTCTGCTTCGCATATTTCGCCATACACTCACTCCCAAGGCGGGCAACAAGGATGAGATGAGAGGTGCAGAAATCAATCTTATGGCACATGCTCACTTTGTGTATACTCATGGTCCTGACCACCAAGGTGGTGCTATTGATGTCATGGATTTCATCTATCAGGACTTGTACAAGTGCATCATTGACAAGAAGTGCCCTCTGTTTGCTCCCTATGTGATGAAGCTCATTGCTGCTCAGGCTCCAGCAACTCCATTGCTCTACACTGATCTTGTTCCACACCTTCCTGCCAAGCTACAGAGGAAGGCTGCCCCCACCACCAAGGATCCTCATGGCTACCCCCCTGCTCAGGACATATTTGAGGATGATGTGATGGATGCAGATGATTTTGACAGTGATGATGAGGAGGTACCGGAGGCTGTGACCCGTGGCCCTCGCATGAGGCATGCCAGCAATGCATATCGCTTCACCACCTCTAAGGAGGAAGTACACAAGAAGGTGAAGAAGGCCTCCTGGTGGAAGAAGCTTCTCCTATGCCAGAATATTGACATTCGCCATGGACAGTATGAGGCATACAAGACTAACAGGAATATCATGAAGGAACTCAAGCGGATCAACCAGCCCATGGATGTTGATCCCTCTCAGCAGCAGGCATCAGATGGCACTCTTTCCTATGGTCACTGGAGTCAGGGTCGTGTGGACTGGTCCATGTTTGAGGACGTGACTTCTTCTTCTCACCCTCACGGTCAGAGCTCGACTCAGGGTGATCATCAGGGTGAGGATGACGACGAGGATGAGGATGGGGAGGAGGATGCTGACTACGACTTCAGTGGCTAGAGTTGGCTTTGGGGATGTTTTAGTTGTGCTCTTTTCCCTTTTTGGCGTCTTGATGCCAAAGGGGGAGAAGAAGCCCCTTTATTAGGTTGCTGCCGGGATTTGCATGGGTACACGAGTGCTTCATGTTATTTCGATTTGCCTCTTTGATGCCTCGTGTTCTCTATCTTACTTTACTTGTTTGAAGTACTATGTTGTGTTGAACTCAGTTGTGTGTTGTGACATGCTTACCCGGTTTTGTTAAACGACTTTGTTATGCCTAGCTTATCATTCTAGTGGTTATTATCATGTCATACCTTGTTAGCTACAAAACCTAGTGAGGATGTGATCCTAGGGTGTGTGATTGTCTGAAAATGCAAAGCTAAAATGGTCACACATCTAGGGGGAGCCTCACTATTTTTGTATGTCTCCTATTGTGAATTTTATTACCTATCCTGTCTGCAAATCCTTGGGTTGTCATCAAACACCAAAAAGGGGGAGATTGAAAGGGCATTTATGCCCTTCCTATTATTTTGATGTTTGTTGACAACACTTGGATAGGTTAATCTATTGTTAAATGTTGCAGGAGATATCAGATAGTTGAGAGTTGTTGCCTTAAGGAAAAGTGCTCCCCTAGATCCTGTCTGTGCTAAGAAACCTGTCCCAACCAGACTGTCCGACTGATCTTCACCGGAGTGTCCGCCCCTGCCGGACTGTCCGGTTGGATCCGTCCGGACTTTCCGCCCCTGGGATGTGGGCGTCTTTCCTAGACACTCAGAACACCAAATCGGACTCCTCACGGACACGGTCTGGAATCTGTCCGGAATCTTCTCTGGCCGGAGTGTCCGGTGAGTTTGCCCTAGAGTGTCCGGCCCCGGGGGCTTATCGATCGTCCTAGACATTCAGAATGGCTCATCGGACTCCTCCCGGACTCGGTGCGGACACAGGCCGAAAACTTTGCCAGGCCAGAGTATCCGGCGGGTGTCAACCGGAGTGTCCGGCTAGGCCGGACTGTCCGGCTTGTATTTGCCGGACTGTCCGGTGTAAGTGGCTCCCAACGTCTCTAATTCCAGGGGCCCTATAAATAGGCCCCTTCTTCTACCTTGGAAGCTGCTCGACCAGTTCAAGAAAAGCATCACCATTTGAGCCACCAAATCCACAAGAACTCTTCACTCAACCATCCAAAGTAGTTGATCTTTGGAGAATTGAAGGAGGAGGCCTTGATCTACTACTTCACCAAGAGAGATTTCCATTTCCCCCTCATTCACTTGAGGGCCCCTTGTTCTAGGGTTTCCTTGGAAACCCTAGCTTGTGATTTGGTCTTACAAGTTTGTCTTTGATTGTTTGACAGCTTGCTTGTATTCGGGGGCCTCCAATTAGGTTGTGGATGTGTGCCTCGAACTTGTTGTAAAGGTGCCGGCTTCCACCTCGAAGGTTTCCGTTATAGTGGAAGGTGAATCGAACCCTTTGGGGTGAGGTTCATCGGAGAACAAGGGAGGCCTCTCGTGGCATTGGTGGTTTGATACCACCCCCTCTCCAAACGTAGACGTACTTCCCCTCAAAAGTAAGGAACTACGGGAAACAAATCCTTGTGTCTCCGAGCGCTCCACTTTGGTTACCTCTATCCTTTACCGCACTTTACATCTCTAGTTCTTGCATAGTTTTGTGCTAGTTGACATATAGGTAAATTCACCTTAGTTGCATAATCTAGAGAATTTACCTTTTGTGTCAAACCCTAATTCAATTAAGAGTGAAATTTGGAGTAGCACCTATTCACCCCCCCTCTAGGTGCCCATACGATCCCTTTACCATCACCTCACCCCGTTTCTCCACACGCCTCGAGGACCCCCTCTCGGTGTACATGTCTTCAATCTGACGACAGTTGGCGCCCATCGTGGGGCAGGTGAGTTTCAGATCTATGTTCCAAGCAGAATCTATGTGAATCGGATTTGGCAACACAATCACCGTCGGCCGGGTCCTCTACGCTAGCGACGTCCCTCTTGTCCTTCTTGACGAGACTTAGATTCTGGCTAGGGAACCCGTGACCACCTACACCATCATGTCTTTTGGTGAGATTGATGTTTACCTCGGTTTCGCTGAACCTGCCCAACCCACCCCAGCGGTGATGATAGAGGCGGAAGACATTTATGGATCCACTTTGTCTACGGAAGCGACAGAGTTCCGGGTCTCAGAAAACCCTAATCCCACCCAGCCCGCACCTGAAGTGGAGATAGTGGACAAGATCAGATCTCAAGAGGATCTCACCAAGGAGGTCAAACCTGAAGCGGATCTCCTCAAGGAGGTCGAATCTCAGGAGACTCTCCCTAAAGAGGTTGAATCTCAGGAAGATCAAAGCAACAACAGCTCTGGATCCGGCTCTGCTGATGCTAGAGAAGGAAAGTCACTTCTGAGGCACACATTGAGGCAGATGATGCTGGGCGAAAACGCCAGCATGGAAGAGATCCTTGAGACTATCAAAAGTTTTGAGGAAGCCAACAAAGAAAGCGGCAACTACCTCAGGATGCATACATCGCACTTCGTCAGATATATTGGATTTGGATCTGGCTCTGCCGATGCTGGAGACAACAATGACTCGGTGCTGGAGGCAATTGGAATGAACACCGACTTACCAGCTGTTGGAGATATGCCCAAGAGGCAATAATAAAGTGGTTATTATTATATCTTTATGTTTATGATAAATGTTTACATCCCATGCTATAATTGTATTAACCGGAAACATTAATACTTGTGTGTTTTGTAAACATAAAAGAGTCCCTAGTAAGCCTCTTGTTAAGCTAGCTTGTTGATTAATGGATGATCATGGATCCCTGATCATGGACATTGGATGTCGTTAATAACAAGATCATATCATTAGGAGAATGATGTGATGGACACACACCCATAGTAAGCATAGCATAAGATCAAGTCATTAAGTTCGTTTTGCTACAAGCTTTTCAAATGCATAGTAACCTAATCCTTCGACCATGAGGTTATGTTAATCACCATCACCGGATGGGTACTTTGATGACATCAAACGCCGCTTCGTAACTGGGTGGTTATAAAGGTGACATTGGGTATTCTGAAAGTATGTGTTGAAGCGCATGGACCAAGATTGGGATTTGTCCATCCATATGACGGATAAATATGGTCTAGGCCCTCTCGGTGGAATGTCATCTAGTTAGCTTGCAAGCATGTGACTAGGTCACAAGGGATGACATATCATGGAACGAGTAAAGAGTACTTATCAGTAACGAGGTAGAACTAGGTATGGCGATACCGACGATCAAACCTCGAATAAGTAGAGTATCGCGTGACAAAGGGAATTGGTTTCGTATGTTAATGGTTCTATCGATCACGAAGTCATCGTTGAGTATGTGGGAGCCATTATAGATCTCCAGATCCCGCTGATGGTTATTGATCGAAGAGGTGTCTTCATCATGTTTGCATATTCACGAACCGTAGGGTGACACACTTAAGGTTCGAAGTTGTTTTAAGTAGATATGGAATATGCGTTGGAGACCGAATGTTGTTCGGAGTCTCGGATTGGATCCGGGACATCACGAGGAGATCCGGAATTGTCCGGAGAATAAGATTCATATATTGGGGATCATTTTCTAAGTTAGGAAATGTTCCGAAGTATTTGTATGGGGATTGTAGAAGGTTTCAGAATGTTCCGGAAGGTTCTAGAAGATTTCTTGGAGTTTGCTTGAAAACCAAGAAAGGATCAAGGAATCCTTGTAGGGCAAGACAAGGAGTAGTGGGGGAGGAGGACTCCTTCCCCCTTCCAAATCCGCCGGCCAAGGAGGGAGGGGAGTCCTACAAGGACTCCACCTCCCATGGCGCCTCCCTCCTTTAAATAGAGGGGTAGAGGCGCCACCCCCTTGCCCCCTTCACTCCAAACCCTGGCCGCCGCCTCTCTCCTCCTCCTTCCCTCTGCTCAGGCTTAGGCGAAGCCCTGCAGAATTCTCTACTCCACCACCACCACCACACCTTCGTGCTGCTGGGATTCCGTGGAGAAGATCTACTACCTCCGCTGCTCGCTGGAACGGGAAGAGGAAGGTCTGCTTTCTGGAACGGAAGGATCGTCCACACGATCTTGAGATCGGCAAGTGATCGACTACATCAACCCCGAGATCCAATCTCATAACGCTTTCGGATCTACGAGGGTTAGTACAGATCTATCTCGTTGCACATGTCTAATAGATTAGATCTTGGCTTTTATCTAGATTAGATCTGGGTTTTGTTCGTTCTTGCGGTAGAATTTTTTTGTTTTCCATGCTACGAACCCATCAGTGGTATCAGAGCTGTATCTATGCGTAGATCTGTTGCACGAGTAGAACACAATGGTTTTGTGGGCGTTGGTGCTCGTGCCGTTTTTTGCTTTGTGTACTTTGCATCTTGCGGTATGGTGGGATGAAGCGGCTCGAGCTAACCTTACATGTCATCGCACATGAGACTTGCTCCATGCTTGACGTGTAACTTGCTTTGCACAAGTGGCTTTGCGGGTGTCTGTCTCTCTCACCATAGTATAGATCCAATCTACACTTTGCACTTGATAGCACTTGTATCAATGTTGTGGTTCAGTTTCGTAGGTAAGATCCGTTCTTATTCGAAAGCCCCAAACCACGTAAAACATGCAAAGAAAATTAGAGGCGTCTAACTTGTTTTTGCAGGGGTTTTGTGATGTGATATGGCCATCATGTGATTGTGATTATATTTGATGTATGCAATGATCCTTGTTGTAATATGGCAACCGACAGGAGCCTAATGGTTGTCTTTAATTCTGTTAAGACCTGCGTGTCTATTCATATTGTAATAGCTTTATTCCAAGTCGTTGTAATAGTTGCTAGTGATGATGGACAACCATGAAGCGGCGCCACTGACCTTGACGCAATGCTGGTGATGATGGAGATCATGTCCGTGCTTTGGAGATGGAGATCAAAGGCATAAGAAGAAAGGGCCATATCATATCACACTAATTATGAATTGCATGTGATGTTAATCCTTTATGCATCTTGTATTGCTTAGATCGCGACGGTAGCATTATAAGATGATCCCTCTCACTAAATATTAAGTAATAAAGTGTTCGTCCTTAGTAGGCACCGTTGCTAAGACTCGTCGTTTCGAAGCATCTCGTGATGATCGGGTGTGATAGATTCTACGTGTGCATACGACGGGTGCAAGCCAGATTTGCACATGCGGATACTAAGGTTAACCTTGACAAGCCTAGCATGTACAGACATGGTCTTGGAACACGGAATACCGAAAGGTAAAGCATGAGTCATATGGATGATATGATGAACATGTTGATTATTCGCCTTTAAAGCTACATCATCTCACGTGATGATCGGACTTGGTGTAGTGGATTTGGTTCGTGTAATCACTAAAACAACTCGAGGGATGTTGTTTTGAGTGGGAGTTCTTTTGTAATTTGGATTAGTCAAACTCATTTTATCATAAACACAATCAAAGTGAATTTGCATAGTTTGTTGTAGTCATTGGCATCCGTTCACCACCTTACGCTTAGTTATAGTTGAGATAGTAGAACTATAGAAATTCTGGATATTTGCTTTACGAACTGGTATCGTATTGTTTTGAGTGTCAATCTAAAGTTTAAAAGTCATATTGCAAACTTTCAGCAAACTCCGTTTACTCTGTGAAGTTTAATAAACAGTATTAAATCAAGAGTAACAATTCCAGTGTTAGTATCTAATGTATCATGTTTGCCTCCATGATTCTTGATACTCAAAAGATTGTTTTTAATATCAAGTTTATCTAAGAGCTGAAAGCGATGTTTCAAAAACCATCATATGTGAAAGGTATTGCGATATCTAAAACAATGTGTTGGTTACAACATGATAGAGTATATGTCCTCATATTTGATGAGAATTTGTGAAGGTTGGAGACGCTATTCGTCCTAATCCTCCAAAAGGTTTTGGAAAAGAAACATTATACTCGCAATTCACCTTTATAAGCTATAGCAGCTTGATCATGAAAGTTGTCATGATAAGGATGAATAGAAGATGTAAGTAAAATGTTTACTACACTAAAAGATTACTAAAGAATGGAACTTTGAAAGAATGCCAAACATTTGATGAAGGTGATCTACTTCAAAGTGCAAGTCCAAAGGTATTAGTATTTGACTATACACACTTTGTACTATGTGTCATGTGAATGACACCACTATTGATGTTGATAGATTCTTTTAAAAGAAAAGGAATTGTTGAAAGAGAATCTATAAAATATTTGGCAGAAAAGAAAAGATTGGAGATGTCCAACTTAGGTATATAGAAGATACATGTTATGGCTGTATTCCTTGCTTGTTAAAGAATGTAGTTATGCGGTATTGGATATCGAATTGGTTGGTATGAAGTGTCATACAGGACAACACAATTCATGAACTGCAATGGCCTAAGTAACTAGCAAGAGAATATGTTATGATGCTCATCGAAAACAAACAAAAGGTTGTTGTGTTGCTCGTTAACATCAAAGCTTGCCTTCAAGATTTGTTTTAATAATTGTTATTTTGATTAGGTATTATGATGAGAAAAGGTTGTTCAAATAATTACCGTATTCCATAATAGATGGATGATATACAAGTCTGGTTGGAGAAATAACGACCATAAAACTAATGCTAAAATGTCGCAAGACAAATAATTGAAAGATCACTTGCGAAGTGACATCGCTGTTTAAATTATATTGAAAGGGATACATGAAGAAACTCCATGTTGATGGATTTTTGGAGTCTTTGATTTTGATCAAATGACGTTTGTGATACTTTCCTGGAGATAATTAAAACTCCGTTCGTAGGCCAAAAGAGGAACGGACGACTAACTGATTGGAATTTGTACATATTGATGTATATAGTCCATTATGTGTAGTCGTGGGCGATGGATTTCAACTTCATATGCTTTCTCCGAAGATTTGAGTGAGTATATGTATATACTTACTCAATAAGGAAGAAGTATGAAACATTTGAAAATGTTCAAAGACTTTCAAGATGAAGTGGAAAATTATTGTAACAAGAAAATAAAAAAGTTTATGATTGGATCATAAAGATGTTTGAGTTACAAGTTTAGCAAAACACCTAAGATTTGAGGAATCGTTCCATGGATTTGCATTTCCCAAAACACCATAGGAGTATGGAGTGTTTGAGATATGTAATGAAACCTTGTTTGACATGGTAAGATCAAAGGTGTCATTTATAAAACTGCCATTATATTTTAAAGATTAAAGCTTTAGTGACTACCGCTTTTACACTGAAAAGAGCTCCATCGTGATCCGTTGAAATGACACCATATAAGTCATGGTTTGGGATAAAACCCAGGTTGTCCTTTCTTAAATTTTTGGTATGCTAGGCATAAGTAAAGTGTTTACAACCAAAGTCGGATGAGCATGTCTTTGTAGGTTATTTCGAATAACCATTGGGTATTCCTCCATAACACCGAATACAAAAGTATTTGTCGCTTAGAATGTCGAGTTTCTTGAGAAGGAATTTTGGTGAAAAGTTAAGTGGGAGGACAATAGAACTTTGACAAGGTTGTTGAACCTTGGCTAATATGTGCTGAGTTGCGCAGCGTCGGAAAGTGTCCCGGAGGCAGCAACAATGCTCATGGCTCACGTGCCTCAAAGGTTGTGGTCACGGAGATCTAAGTTACTATTGAACCAAGTAGGTCGGGTAAGTAATCAAATGCCAAGATTTGAGAGTTAAATCATTGTTGTTTGACAATGATGAACCGACTACATGCAAATAATCAATGATGGGCCCTGACTTCGTTAAGTGACTTGAAGCCATAAAATCCGTGATAATTCCATACACGAGAAATCAAGCTTTGAATTTGAAAGACCCTCTGGAAAGGTGCAAGACCTTACAGTCGTATATGGATCTATAAAGAAATAGACATGGATGTTTCACATCTATGAAATAGTCGACATGTCGGAAAGAGTTTACGACAATGTTCAAGGAATTGACTATGATAAGATTTGATCTTTCATAGCGATATTTAGTATGGACGGATTAATGTAGCAACCACTACATATATTTTGGTATATGGTAGTTGAACAAACAAAACAAGTTCTTCTAATAGAATGGTTACCTAGGATGTGTCCATGACACGATCCAAAGGGTTTTGTTAATTCAAATGATGCTAAAAGAGTATGAAAAACTTCAATGGTTGAAGTGAGCATCGCGGAGTTGGAATCTTCACCGTGATGAAACCATTAAAAGGTTTAATTTCATCAGAGACGATGAAGATGCTTGCATTTTTGCAAGAAATTAAGTGGGAGCGCTAAGACATATTTCTAATACATTATGTGAAAGACATATCGTTGATTAGAAATGATGTATCTTTTATTGACACAGGTTAAGAATTTCATTTCGATGAAAGACTTAGGCATAACCCAAGAATTAGGCATCAATGTCTATATGGATAGATTGAGGCGCTAATATGGTTTTGCCAAATGTACATAGATAAGATGTTGAATGAGTTCAATATGGAAACAACAAGAAAGGTTCTTGACGCACGGAAAGGACTGAATCAAGATTCAAGTGTGTTGACATGAGATTCAAGTGTTTTGACACTTGGTGAAATCACAAGAATATTTTGATCAATCATTCTTTGGGATGTACACATCCAGATATGTCCTATGCTCTAAATGTTATGAGCATATACCAGAATGACTCATAAGATGATCATTGGACAATAGTAGGGATATTCCTATGATCTTTGGAAGAACTAAGAATATATTATTTATATAGTGATGACAAATAGTTCATTGTAAATTGTTGCATTGATACTAGTTTTGTCACAAATTAAGTTTATCTCAATTTAAACTATGGGTGGCACAATGTAATGGAAAGGAAGTTCCATAACGGATTTGGTTGAGTACCAAAGTTAAAACATTGTGACAAATACTACAACAAAAGGCTAAGTATATGACTGCTATTGTAGCAGCAAATGAGGGCATTTGCGTCAAGTAGTTTGTTATCAAACTAGGTGTGGTTCATAGCGGGATAATACTATGAAGATACATTGTATGACAATTGTATCAACATGATTTAATCCCAAGGAACTAAATATCTCACCAAAGGACCAAATTTATACAATGCCATCTCATTGGAGAATGAGTAATGCGTAGAGACGCAAGGACATGCAAATACACATGGACCTGGAAGTGTCAGATCCGAAGATTATGTTTACCACTAGCAATAGTGTCTATACAACACCAGAAAGCCATAGGTGTTGAATGCACAAGTTTTTAACTAGATTATTGACTCTAGTGCAAGTGGGAGACTGTTGGAGATATGCCCAAGAGGCAATAATAAAGTGGTTATTATTATATCTTTATGTTTATGATAAATGTTTACATCCCATGCTATAGTTGTATTAACCGGAAACATTAATACTTGTGTGTTTTGTAAACATAAAAGAGTCCCTAGTAAGCCTCTTGTTAAGCTAGCTTGTTGATTAATGGATGATCATGGTTTCCTGATCATGGACATTGGATGTCGTTAATAACAAGATCATATCATTAGGTGTCGTGGTGGTGTCACGGCAGATGCCATGGATAGGCTAAAGGTGGGGACTAATATGCGCTAGGGGAATCCAGGGAGGGATAGTAGAGTGATTCTCTACACAGAAGCTTCGTATTGATGTTCAGTCTCCAAGATTACAAGTGCTCCTCGAGCTGTATTGACAAGAGGAGGAAGAAGGAACTCTCTTACTCTTGCCTATTAACTAGCCCAAGAACCCTAGACCCACAAGTATTTTCCTTGCTATGTATCTGAAAAGACCCAACCCCCTTACCAGAACCCCAACCCCCCTTATATAGGGGTGGTTCGGTCCCGGCCTAGGGCATATGTGGAGGCATATTCCTAAGAATATGCCTCCTCCCAAATTAGTAACCCGACAGGGGTGCTTTTCCCCCACGTCACTCTTGCTTTAGCGACGTTGCCTCTGCGGCGCCTGCGTCAGCCGACGTGAGCGTCGTCACCCTTGTCGGCCACGATCCGGTGGTCCTGCCCTTGCTTTATTCGCTCATCCAGTACGCACCGGCCCTTCTTTTTGACTAGAGATATTCCTTCCTTCTCCTAGAAGCCAAACGAGGATCCGGATCACAGTTGATCCGGCCACACCTGTTCCTGCATATAAGCTAGACAAGTGTCTCCGACTTATTCCTTGAGTCGGACGAGACAATGTTAGGCGACCCCCCTGGTCCGGGTTACTTCGTGATCCGGCCTGCCTTGAGGTGACTCGGCCAGCATCCGCTTTGACCTTGCCGAACCTCAGCTAACTCGGCCCTTATACCTCGGAGTGACCCTACCCGGGGTTATCCCCCCAACATTAGTCCCCGAAGCTGGTGCGGACTTAGCGGCCTTGGTCGCTAAGGCCACATAAGGTTCATTCGTATCCAAGCTTCGGACGTTTATTTCCGGGTTAACGTTTCGTCTCGGATTATATGGATTTACGTTCCCTTCGCACGCTCCAAGTTTTCACTTGCCGGCCGGGTCACCACTTTGGCTCGGATCGTTTGGTTTTACTTTCCTTACGCACAGTTAAGTTTTGACTTGCCGGCCGGGTTACCACCGTGGCTCGGATCCGGGCCTTGCTTCCTTCTCTCGTACGCCAACCCACGTAACGGTTAATCATTACGTTGCCTTATTTTAAGGGCCTGCGCAGTAACCGCCGCAGTAAATGCCAGTGATTACTGTGCGGGGGTTACGTCACGTCTGTCTCCTCGTTTACCGCAACTGCACGTCGTGTCATTGGATCACATTTACTCTGCGGCCCCCGGTGTGGCTCCTCTCTGATTGGTCGATGCTGGTGATACACGGCCACATCGTGTGGTTTTCCTGCGCAGCACGATCCCACTCGTTGATGACTGGGGGCGGTTAAATAGGGGAGGGGCACGCTCCTTAGAACTTTTCCATCTCCGCGCCCCCTCGCCCGTTCCTCTTCTTCTTCCTCGCAACCGCGCCGCCGCCAGTGCCCGTTGCAGCAGCGCCGCCGCTGCACCTTCTCCGTTCCTCCTCACCCCAGTCACCGCTGCGCCTCTGTTTAGCCACGGGTCCTCGTCAGTCTAAACCACAGAGCCCGCCGCCGCCAGTTCCAGCGAGGACAGCGGAATCGAGATGACGGAGGAGGATCTCATCATCGTTGAGCAGGAGATGGAGGAGGACGCCGGCGCGGCGGACCGCGGCGCGTGGGCCGGCTCCTGGGTCTGCGAGGACGACATCGCCTGGCTCTACCGGACCCAGCGCATTCCCGCCGGCGTCGCCGCTTGTCTCCCCTCCTCGGAGTTGGCCCCCTCACCCAATCCGGGTGAGTTCGTCGTTTTCCTATCCCATTTCCAACAGGGATTTGGGCTTCCAGTGAGTGATTTCTTCCGGGACTGGATCCGGACCTATCACCTGCAACCACATCATCTCCCGGCGAACGCCATCACCTCTCTGTCTGCTTTCGTTTCTTCGATCGAGGGCTACACCGGACTATGGCCTACGAAGGAGCTGTGGATCCGGTTCTTCGGCCTCCGCCGCAACGTCGTCCCCAACATCCACGTCGAGTCGGAGGACAAGCAGCTAACTCAGTTCGGAGCTGCCTCGATCTCGCCCCGGAGGTATTCAATCTTTCCCCGGGTCACCGGGCTTGACTCCTGCAAAGGATGGGCCCGGACCTTCTTCTACGTCCGGAACGAAGGCACGGAAGATTTGATCCGGTTGCTGCCCTACGCTCCGGGTCCCCCTAACACGGATTTCTGGGAGGAGGTTGCCAAGAAACCTACGGCTCTGGCCAACCAATTGAACAAAAGGTTTGTAGAGCTGAAGAAGCTCGGATTGCGCAACGAGGATGCCATGATCACATTCGTGCGCAACCGAATCTCTCCCCTTCAGCGGCGCACTCACAAGTTGTGCCATATGAGCTTCAGTCGCGACCCCAACCGAACCTCCTCGTTCGAGTTGAGCAATACGGAGATCTTCCGCCGGGTCAAGGCTCTTTTCACCACCCATAAGGACTTCTCCACCGAATGGACGTGGGGAATCGAGCATTACTGCCGTGACAGGCTCCCTCGCGCGGTAATCTTTGCGGGGTAAACTTATTTCGGATCAATTTCATGTCGGTTCTTATCATATTTCTGACTTTGCTCCTTATGCTTTTTCTCAGCTATTTCTCCCGCAAACCCTCGAGGATGGCCCGGATCCGACCCTTAAGTGGGCCTCGGACCGAGAAATTCCGGATGAGGAGGAGCTGGACCAGGAGATGTTCCTCCCCACACCCGATGCCACCAAACGACCCAGCGGTAAATTCTCTTCTCTTAGATATTGGCCCGACGATGAGGATGACTCGGATATCGATGTGATTGAACCCGTTGAGGCTGTCCCTCTTTCTTTTGCCTTCCCGGCATCAGCTAACTCCGGTGGGCACATCCACGAGGATTCTCCACTTGCCACGGGCGAGCCTGTTCCGGTGGCGTCGAAGAAGAAGCGCGGATCCGCGTCGAGTTCTTCTTCCGAACCTTCTCAGCCTTCCAAAAGGCAAAAGAAGGCCGAAGACAAGACTGCCTCCAAACGGGCAGGCAAAGCCCCGGCACGGAGGGCCCGGAAACCTAAGGAGGCCGAGACCTCGGATGCGTAAGTTCTTTTTTCACTGCGCAACACACTTCTCCCTGCTTCGGGGTAATTTCACTCCTAACATTATGTTCTCTTGCAGGGCTCCTGTGGAGGTCCCTCAGAGCGGATCGAGCATCTCCTCTCCTCTTTGGTCCAGTCCTTCCCCTCCCCGCGACGATGAGTCACGCCCGCTGAGCCCTATTCCGGAGGGCTCTGCGGCCGCTCCGGGTTCCGCAGTACCTCCTTCAGAGGGACGCGAGCTCGGATCGGGAGGGGTCGGATCGGCCGAGGCAACGGCGTCCGGCACTTCGGCATTGCCGCAACCAGCAACTACCAAGTCTACCGCAACTCCAGCACCAGCATCAGCTCCAGCACCAGCCACCGAACCAACGCCTGTCCCGGCTCCGAAGAAACCAATAGGAGCTCCAGCGCCAGCCACCAAAGCTCCCGTGCCAAGTTCATCTGCCTCATCCGAGTCATCTCAAGCTCGGCGAGGACCCACTCCAGCGGCTTCCAAGGGCAAATCCACTGTGGTCACTTCCTCCCAGCAGGCCAAAGGCAAGTCCACCTCCGTCGAGGCTGGGCAGCGAACCTTGTCGTCGATGCTTCCAAAGAAGTCATCAGCAGCGATGGATCCTCCCGCCGAGCCAGCTGATTCGCAGCAGATGGTTCTTCACACTAGCCCGGCTCTTGCGCTGATTGAAAGGAAAGAAGCTCACGCCAAGGGCTTGGTGGCACCTCACATGCCCACTGGCGAACGGTACCCTCCGAGCCTCATCGAGTTTGTCATGAACTAGAATAAGGCGGAGTTCGTCTACAACGACGATCTCCCGGAAAAGTTCGGCCCAGCTGAATTTTCCGCTCAGATGAATACCGCCGCCAAGGCCATTAACCTTGCTGGGCGTATGATGGAGGTACGTTGTTTCTTCTTTACATGCTATAGATAATAACCATTAGTCCCCGAGCCTCCGGCGGAGTAACTTGTTACTCGGCCGGATGCTCCTTAGAAGATCAACGTAGCTGCATGTAAACTTCGAATATGCACACGCCTAGAGCCGGATTAAGTTCCGCTTGGCCCGGATCTTGTACACTTCGAGTATGCACACACCTAGAGCCGGGTTAAGTTCCGCTTGGCCCGGATCTTGTACACTTCGAGTATGCACACACCTAGAGCCGGGTTAAGTTCCGCTTGGCCTGGATCTTGTACACTTCGAATATGCACACACCTAGAGCCGGGTTAAGTTCTGCTTGGCCCGGATCTTGTACACTTCGAATATGCACACACCTAGAGCCGGGTTAAGTTCCGCTTCGCCCGGATCTTGTACACTTCAAATATGCACACACCTAGAGCCGGGTTAAGTTCTGCTTGGCCCGGATCTTGTACACTTCGAATATGCACACACCTAGAGCCGGGTTAAGTTCCGCTTGGCCCGGATCTTGTACACTTCGAATATGCACACACCTAGAGCTAGGTTAAGTTCCGCTTGGCCCGGATCTTGTACACTTCGAATATGCACCCACCTAGAGCCGGGTTAAGTTCCGCTTGGCCCGGATCTTGTACACTTTGAATATGCACACACCTAGAGCCGGGTTAAGTTCCGCTTGGCCCGGATTTTGTACACTTCCAATATGCACACACCTAGAGTCGGGTTAAGTTCCGCTTGGCCCGGATCTTGTACACTTCGAATATGCACCGAACTAACTGTACACGCCTGTGCCTTTTTCAGGTAACTACCAACCGTCGGAGCGCCGAGTTTCAGTGCCTGCTTGATACCCATAAGACCTTGCGCGCAAAACACGTTGCACTTGGCGCGGAGCATGAAAAGAGGGGTAATTTCCTCCCTTAACACCTCACCATTTCGTTTGCTTCTGCCGGACTAACCTCCTTATTCGGTTTTTTGCAGCTGGGGTGGAGGCTGAAAACAAGATTATGCGGAAAAACTTGGAGGAAATCCGAGGTATGTCCCCTTTCGGCCAACGTCGCTGTGTTTTCCATTCTTTCTTTTTCTTGGCTCGGCAAACATTCACTCCTCGGCTTTGCCGGGTCAACACACTATTTCAGCATCGCTTGAGGATAGTGTGCCCGTGCCTGATATGATGCTGCATTTTCTCGAACAAGCAGGACAACATCAAGCCGAGCTGAAGAAGAAGGACGATGAGCTTGCCCTCCTTCGGACCAAGGACGGCGAGATAGCCAAACTGAAGGCCGAGATGGAGAATATGAAGGCCCAACACAAAACCGAGCTCCAGAAAGTTGGCCAGAACTTCACCGAAGAGCGTGAGCGCTTTACCCTTCAGATCTCCAAGGACCAGGATCTGCTCAAGGAATCCGAAGTCCAGCTTGGGTTGGCGCTTGCCGAGCTTGAACAACTTCGGCAGAGACGCGATAGTTGTATCAAGGAGTTGACCCGGATCCATCGCCATATCTCACGTAAGTTTCTTTGCCTTGCCCGACCTAGTTTTCCGAGATAGCTCATATGCCTTTGCTTCAGCATCCTCCCTTTCCTTATTTTCAGATAACTTTCCGGAGGGTACTGCCATCGCCAGTGCTGCCGTTGCCAAATTCTGCCAAGAGAGGGGTACTCCCATCACTCCTGATGGTGAGAGCATCCCCTTGGACATGGAGGACTTGTTGGTTAGCGTGTCAGCTCGGGTGGAAACTATCAAGAACTATGGAAAAGATCTCCTCGACGTTGCGGTCCGGATCTTCAACACATTCTGGCCAAGCGAGGACGCTCCAGAAAGGATCACGCTCCTTGCGGAAAAACTGATGGAGATTGAGACTCAACTTGACCTCTGGAGGGAATCCGCTGGGCGTGCCGCGACAGATACCCTTCTCCATTATATCCTTTCATGGTACGAGAAAATCGATCTGAGCCTCCTCACCCGTCGGCGCACCGGATCCAAATGGACCGATGGTCCGGAGTGGGTAGCTCGGCGCCAGGCTTGCGCCTACAGCCTCATCGAATATTCTCCAGTCCATGACTGGGTTGAGGGGCCAAGCTTTCTGGACTCCGGCGAGGAGGAGCAGATGGAGAACATGGAGGATGGGTCGGGCGATGATGGAGAAGATGCTGCTTCAGATATTGAAGACAGTGATGATGACGCCGAACTTCTTCCTCCTGCCGCTCCTTAGTTGAAAAAACTTGAAAATTTATCAGATCCCCGGTATGCCGGGTGCAATTGTATGCTGAATACCTAATATTTTGCTACTATGCTTGTATGCTGGATTAACTTGGGCGTAGTCCCCGAGTTTCATTTTCTTGTTTGTCCAATTCTCTGTCTCGGTCCGTGTCTACCTTGATTCGGTTTTACAACTTACGAACCCGAGCTTCAAGAATCGTTTTAACAATACTGAGAAACTTTGAGGCTTGGCTCAAAATAATTCAACATAATAGCTTGAAAATAAATACAGGGTTAGTCCGAAAAACAAACGTTAGCTCGAATAAACTCGTTTCCTTAGTCGTTTTTCATGTGCTACGCAATTCCAAACTTGTTCCCTTGCTCGCCATGAAGCCAATTCTTGTTGGACAGCAGCAAGTCGAAGGGTTGGGTTTTTGGTGCTCCCACATTACTAATCCGGGTTAAGCGAAACGAGTCATTCCAGCTAACGCATAAAAAGTAACAAGAATCATTTATTAAGGCAGTCCCCGAGTTACTGCTCGAGGCCCTGCTATTTCATTGATAAACCCATTGCCGACATACATACCGACATCCATTGATGACTCGGGTACATACACTCTTTAGCTAAGTGTAGAAGGGACGAAGTAGGCTACATTCCATGGTCGCTTGGATTCCTCTCCGTACCTGTCCGCCTTGTTCTTTTCCTGTGGCTTTGCATCTATGAGATAGTAAGAGTCATTGTGCAATGCTTTGCTGACGATAAATGGTCCTTCCCATGGGGGGGATAGTTTATGCATGCCAGTGGTACGCTGTGCCAACCAGAGCACCAGATCGCCTTCCCGGAAGACTCGGGGGCACACTTTCCGGCTATGATAGCGTCGGAGATTTTGCTGATATATGGCGGATCTGGACAGTGCCAGTTCTCTCGCTTCTTCCAGCAGATCGACATCATTTTGCCGGGCTTCTTGCACTTCGGCTTCTGTGTATTGGGTGACTCTAGGCGAATCATGCTCTATGTCGGCTGGTAATACAGCTTCTGCCCCATATACCAGAAAGAACGGCGTGTAGCCTGTTGATCGATTCGGAGTTGTTCTTAAACTCCACAATACCGTTGGTAGCTCTTCTATCTAGCACCCCGCTGATCTTTGCAGCGGCTCGATGAGCCGGGGTTTTATCCCAGATAGCACTAATCCGTTGGATCTTTCCACTTGTCCGTTCGATGCGGGGTGGGCTATCGAGGCTATGTCGAGTCGGATTTTCTTATCTCGGCAGAATCGTGCAAATGTTCCTTCAGCAAAATTGGTGCCGTTATCGGTTATGATGCTATGAGGATAACCGTATCTCAAGATGATGTCTTTGAGAAATGTCACAGCCGTAGCCCCATCACATTTTCTTATAGGCTTCACTTCGATCCATTTCGTAAACTTGTCCACCATGACCAGAATGTGCGTCATGTTCCCTTTTGCTGGTTTGAACGGGCCAACCATATCCAAGCACCACACAGCAAATGGCCATGTAATTGGTATGGTTTTGAGTTCGGACATAGGCATATGTGTCTTGGTGGCGTATCTTTGGCAACCATTGCATTTTCTCACCAGATCTTCGGCCTGCTCCAAGGCGCTTGGCCAGTAAAATCCATGTCGGAATGCCTTTGCCACTAAGGCCCGGGATGAGGCGTGATGCCCGCATTCTCCTTGGTGTATATCTCGGAGGATGTCAAGTCCTTCTTCTGGACCAACACACCGCTGGAGGACACTGGTTACACTCCGCTTGTACAGCTCGGAATTGATGATTGTGTAAGCTTTGGCCCTTATCTGAGTTTGCCTGGCTAGCACTTCCTCAGTGGGTAACGTTCCATCTTTCAAGAACTTGTATATAGGCAGTGCCCAAGCTGGTACTGCTCGCGCAGGGAACATCTCCTCATCAATTTCCATCCGATCCACCGGCATAACTTCAACCGGGTCTTGTTGAATAGTCCCCGGGTCTAGCGAGGTAGTCCCCGAGTTTGCCGAGGTAGTCCCCGAGTTTGCCGAGGCAATCCCCGGGTTCGGCGCACTACCTTCCATGTCAATGTCCATGGGTTCAGCTCCGGATTCTGCGTTTTCCGGAACATAATTTGAGTCGGTTCCTGGGGACGGCCTGATAGATGGCTTTCTGAGGTGCTCCAATGCAACGCCCGGTGGAATTGCCTGTCGGGTCGAACCGAGCTTTGACAGCATGTCGGTAGCTTCGTTTTCCATGCGAGGTACATGATGAAATTCACATCCCTCAAAGTAACCCGAGATTTTCTGCACATGAAATCTGTATAGTGCCATGTTTGGATCCAGGGCGTCCCACACTTCGGACACTTGCTGTATTACTAGATCCGAGTCGCCAAAGAAGATTATCCGTCTTATGCCAATTTCCTTTGCCACTTTGAGACCATGCACAAGAGCCTCGTATTCAGCGACATTGTTCGATGCCGCGAAATGGATCTGCAATACGTACTTGAGCTGATCCTTTTTTGGCGAGGTAAGCACAACCCCGGCGCCTAATCCGGTTTTGGTTTTCGATCCGTCAAAATGCATCCTCCAATAGTTTGGATCCGGTGGCGGTGGTTCGTATTGTACCTCGGCCCAATCCACGAAAAAGTCCGCTATAGCCTGGGACTTGATCGCTTCTCTTCTGTCGTACTGGGGCGCGTATGGTGCTAGCTCAATTGCCCATTTTGCAATTCTGCCGTTCGCATCTTTGTTACCCATTATCTCGGATATGGGGGCTTCGCATATCACTTTGATGGGATGCTCCTCAAAGTAGTGCTTTAACTTCTTTGCTGCCATATAAACTCCGTATGCCACCTTTTGAAAATGCAGGTAGTTCTGTTTTGAGGCAGACAATACCTCGCTCAAGTAATACACTGGTCTCTGCATCGACTTACCCTCTTCATCTCGTTCCACTACAATCACTGCACTTACAACTCGGTTGGTTGCGGCTATTTAGAGCAACATTGGCTCCTTCAACAGTGGAGAAGCTAACACTGGTGCAGTGGCCAACATCTTTTTTAAGTGGGCAAAAGCTTCATCGGCTTGCGGCGTCCAAACGAATTTATCTGATTTTTTCATGAGTTGGTAGAGAGGCAGTGCCTTTTCCCCTAGCCGACATACAAACTGACTCAACGACGCCAGGCATCCAGTGAACTTCTGGACGTCATTGAGACACTTCGGCAGCTCCATTCGTTCGATGGCTCGGATCTTAGTTGGATTGACCTCGATACCTTGGCTGGAGACAAGAAATCCTAGTAATTTCCCAGTCGGGACACCGAAGGTACATTTCTCCGGGTTAAGCTTCATTCGGAATCTCCTCAAGTTCGCGAATGTTTGCCTTATGTCGTCAAGGAGCGTTGCGCTTTCCTTGGTCTTGATAACCACATCGTCCACGTAAACTTGCACATTTTTACCTATTTGATCGTGCAAACATTTTTGCATACACCTTTGGTACGTTGCTCCTGCGTTTTGTAAACCAAACGGCATAGTGCGATAGCAATAAGCCCCGTACGGGGTAATAAAGGCAGTTTTTATTTGATCATCCGGGTTCAGGGGTATCTGGTGGAAACCAGAATAGGCGTCAATAAATGACAACAGTTCACATCCCGCGGTAGAGTCGATGACCTGATCTATCCTCGGCAGCGGAAATGGATCTTTCGGACATGCCTTGTTCAGGTTCGTGTAATCGATACACATACGCCAAACCACTGCCACGTTCGGATCATCCTTCTTCTTTTCTACCAGTACCGGATTAGAGAGCCAATCCGGATATATCACTTCCATGATAAATCCTACTGCTAGCAACCGAGCTATCTCGTCACCAATGACCTTTCTCCTATCCTCGGCGAAGCGTCGGAGAGGCTGCTTCACCGGCCTTGCTCCGGGTCTTACATTCAAAGAATGCTCGGCCAACTCCCTCGGAACACCTTGCAAGTCATGTGTGGACCAAGCAAAAATATCCCGATTCTCATGGAGGAAGTTGACGAGCTCGCTTTCCTATTTGTCAGTTAGCCCGGCCCCAATCGTCACGGTACGCTCCGGAAACATGTTATCCACCGGGATCTTCTTGGTGTCCTTCGCGGCTTGAAATGAAATGCTTCCATGCGGGTTGCTTAACGCCGGCATATACTGCTGCGCGGACTGAGCTAATGCCGCCACCTCTTGGATTTTTCTTTTCTCTTGGGCAATTACGAGTGACTCGGCTAGGTTAGACCCGGCTGAGGCGCACTCAATGGAACGTCGGAAATCCCAGCGATAGTAATTGCCCCACTTGGCCCGGGCAGCTTCATCTTCAGATAACCAACGTGGCAACTTGCCATGAATTTTCCCAGCGCTGGTCTCCCGAGTAATGCATGATACGTGCTCTCCAGGTTTACCACTTCGAACTCCAGATTTTCGGTTCGGCAGTTATCCCTCATACCGAATAGCACGTCGATCCGGACTTTGCCTATGGGTTCGCAGGATATGTCGGGCACGATACCGTGAAAAGTTGTTCTCGTAGCCTGGAGCATGTTCTCCAAGATGCCCAACTTGCACATCGTATCCGCATACATGATGTTAATGCTACTGCCATTGTCGATCAGTACCTTGGAGAATCTCACATTAATATTTGGTCCAATGAACGTCGGATCTAACACCAGTGCATACGAGCCCGGACTTGGCATAAGCTTGGGATGATCTTTAACGCTCCAGGTAATTTCCTGGTCCGACCAAGACATATACCTCGTCACTGCAGGCATAACCGCGTTAACCTCCATATGTCGGCGCTGCAAGCTTTTCCTATCCATTTCCTCTGTTCTGAACACGCAATAGCTCTGGTGATGTTCCCTATACTCATTCCTTCCCTCATTTTCGGAATACCTCTGATCCGGTTGTTGCTGGTTTTCTACATGATGCACTGCATCCCTTCTCTCATTGTTGTCATACCTCGGCGGAGGAGGAGGCAACATCAGTTGTTGCGTGTTTGCACCGGAGAGCAACTGCTGCCGGGGTAACTCCTGCCGAGGTTGATCATTCCGAGGTGCCTGAGCATTCCCCGAACCACCTTGTTCTATCTTGCGCATCCACTCACATTGTCTTGTCATGTGACCCGCGGGGCTGTTCGGATTTGGCGTGTGAAACTTGCACGGCTGGTCCAACATTGACTCATAGGTATACCTCGGACGATCTTTCTTCTCTTTCCATTGCTTCCTCTGCTCCGGAGTCCACATTTTCTTGCCATCGTTTCGAGGAGTCCATTGCCCTCCCGTTCTCTGGCGTTGATTGCTCCCTGCCCCGGGCTGATCTTGATTCACGGCCGCAACTTGTTGCGAACCATACCTATGGTCCGGTTTATCGTCTCTCCTTTTCCCCTGTAATCGTTCCTCCGGGATGACCCGGATCCGTCCCTCGGATAGTACTCCTCATTTGACTCATTCGACGCGATCCTAGGTTGAGTTGGATCACCCAAAGCATAAGAATCCGCGATCCGGATCATCTCTGCCAATGCGACTGGCATTTTCCTTTGCAATTTCATCCACAACTCGCTGCCATATCTACATCCTTGTGCGAACCATGCTATTGCCTGTGACTCTATGACTCCCTCACACGAGTTTCTCACGGTACACCACCGGGTCAAGAATTCACGGTCTGTTTCGTTAGATCTCTGCTTGCACATTGCCAGGGTCTGCGGTCTATTCGGTCTCTGATACGTACTTGAGAAGTTGCTGATGAACATTTCTTCAAAATCTATCCAGCAATTGATGCTTCCGAGTGGCAAATTATTCAGCCAAACCCTAGCTGGACCTTCCAACATTTGGGGTACATATTGTACAACCCACCTCAAGTTGCCAGTTGCAATTTTCACAGCTGTTGCGTAGTTTATTAGCCAATCCTCCGGCTTTGTACTGCCGTCATACGTCTTCGTGCCCCTGGGTAATTGGAAATTGGGTACTGGCGGTTCCTTCATGATCCGGGGTCCGAAGCACGCTGGACCCGGAGGACCTTGACATTCGATCTGTTCCGACCTATACAGGCGATCCAGTTTTAGCCTAGCGTCATCCGGCATCAAATCTCTGCTTCCCAATCTTGACCCTATCACATGATAGTCCGGTCTTGCGTATCCCGCATTCATCATCTCCGAGTCTCCATCATTGTATCGGTCTTGCTCTCGTTGTGCTCCTCTCTGTTGCATACCACAGCCGGCACTTTGCTCTTGCCTTGGTGCATTCCGCTGCTGCGGTTGACCCGCTCCTGCCGAGTTTCGCTGTCCGGCATTGCCGTTGGCAGCATTCCCTTGACCGGCATTGCCTTGGTCGTGGTTACCTCGGCTCACACTTCGTCGATCGTCGTTTTTCCGTATCTCTTTTTCCTTTCCCGCACGCGTTGGGTCGTACGAAACGATCTGCTTGTTCCGTCTTGCCGAGGTTACTACCTCTTCTCTTCTAGGGCCACCATGAGGCGAGGATGTGGCTCCAGCGGATTTCTCCGGGTTACCCATCACCGAATGGACGATTTTAGAAGCTCCAACTCTCTCCGGGTTACCTCTCAACAACTCTTCATTCTGCCTGTTCGCGATCCGAACCAGCTCGTTAACCCGGTCTTGCTGTCTTTGGCGGGCTTCACCCGTCAGACCCTCTAGCTCGGACGCCGCGGCATCTGCTGCTCTGAGGTTCTTCGCCGGGGTACTATACTTCGGCAACCCCACAGACAGATAGTTTTCCGACCCTTCTGGTCCATCATCACCTTCTCTGTTCATCTCGCTTATGAGGTTTCTCCCTTTTACCCTCATTACATCAACCTTGTTCGCTTTCGCGTACTCACGCAGCGTCATGTTCAACGACTGCTGAGCCGCTGCTATTTTCTTTGCGCCCTCCAGTATCTTTCGCCGGGTCTCCTCTAGCTCGGCCTGTGCCTGAGCCAGATCTACCACTGCTGCCACCGGGTTAGCCAAGCTATCCATAGCTTCCCTCAGCACGTTCTCGGGCCTCTCTAGCGGAGGACCCCTAGCTTTCCTTGGTGCCTTGGGTGTTGCCTCCGGGTCTGGCACTGGATCCTTGCTCGCGCCCGCGCCTGGCGCAGTCATCATCACCTCTGCATGGTCCGGGGAGCGAGCGATACGCGCCTCGCGAGCCACAGTGAGGGGTGGTTCCCCCGCATCGACGACGCGACACGGATGAACGCAAGACACGTCCACGGCAACATAGACCTTGTGCGCGCCGAGCTTGACGAAGACGCCGTTGCGCGGAAGGGGGCGCGTGCCTAAGCAGCCAACGTTGTCGCTGACGTAGTCCAGCGCACCGAAGCGCTGAACGAGCTCGGAGACGATGCGTTCGCCGGTCCCGATGTAATTTCCCATCCGGATCTTCACCCCTGCTAGCGCCGCTAGCCCCACGGTGGGCGCCAACTGTCGTGGTGGTGTCACAGCAGATGCCATGGATAGGCTAAAGGTGGGGACTAATATGCGCTAGGGGAATCCAGGGAGGGATAGTAGAGTGATTCTCTACACAGAAGCTTCGTATTGATGTTCAGTCTCCAAGATTACAAGTGCTCCTCGAGCTGTATTGACAAGAGGAGGAAGAAGGAACTCTCTTACTCTTGCCTATTAACTAGCCCAAGAACCCTAGACCCACAAGTATTTTCCTTGCTATGTATCTGAAAAGACCCAACCCCCTTACCAGAACCCCAACCCCCCCTTATATAGGGGTGGTTCGGTCCCGGCCTAGGGCATACGTGGAGGCATATTCCTAAGAATATGCCTCCTCCCAAATTAGTAACCCGACAGGGGTGCTTTTCCCCCACGTCACTCTTGCTTTAGCGACGTTGCCTCTGCGGCGCCTGCGTCAGCCGACGTGAGCGTCATCACCCTTGTCGGCCACGATCCGGTGGTCCTGCCCTTGCTTTATTCGCTCATCCAGTATGAACCGGGCCTTGTTTTTGACCAGAGATATTCCTTCCTTCTCCTAGAAGCCAAACGAGGATCCGGATCATAGTTGATCCGGCCACACCTGTTCCTGCATATAAGCTAGACAAGTGTCTCCGACTTATTCCTTGAGTCGGACGAGACAATGTTAGGCGACCCCCCTGGTCCGGGTTACTCCGTGATCCGGCCTGCCTTGAGGTGACTCGACCAGCATCCGCTTTGACCTTGCCGAACCTCGGCTAACTCGGCCCTTATACCCCGGAGTGACCCTACCCGGTCCCCCCAACATTAGGAGAATGATGTGATGGACACACACCCATAGTAAGCATAGCATAAGATCAAGTCATTAAGTTCGTTTTGCTACAAGCTTTTCAAATGCATAGTAACCTAATCCTTCGACCATGAGGTTATGTTAATCACCATCACCGGATGGGTACTTTGATGACATCACACGCCGCTTCGTAATTGGGTGGTTATAAAGGTGACATTAGGTATTCTGAAAGTATGTGTTGAAGCGCATGGACCAAGATTGGGATTTGTCCATCCATATGACGGATAGATATGCTCTGGGCCCTCTCGGTGGAATGTCATCTAGTTAGCTTGCAAGCATGTGACTAGGTCACAAGGGATGACATATCATGGAACGAGTAAAGAGTACTTATCAGTAACGAGGTAGAACTAGGTATGGAGATACCGACGATCAATCCTCGGATAAGTAGAGTATCGCGTGACAAAGGGAATTGGTTCCGTATGTTAATGGTTCTATCGATCACGAAGTCATCGTTGAGTATGTGGGAGTCATTATGGATCTCCAGATCCCGCTGATGGTTATTGATCGAAGAGGTGTCTTCATCATGTCTGCATATTCACGAACCGTAGGGTGACACACTTAAGGTTCGAAGTTGTTTTAAGTAGATATGGAATATGCGTTGGAGACCGAATGTTGTTCGGAGTCTCGGATTGGATCCGGGACATCACGAGGAGATCCGAAATTGTCCGGAGAATAAGATTCATATATTGGGGATCATTTTCTAAGTTATTCCGGAGTATTTGTATGGGGATTCTAGAAGGTTTCCGAATGTTCCGGAAGGTTATAGAAGATTTCTTGGAGTTTGCTTGAAAACCAAGAAAGGATCAAGGAATCCTTGTAGGGCAAGACAAGGAGTAGTGGGGGAGGAGGACTCCTTCCCCCTTCCCAATCCGCCGGCCAAGGAGGGAGGGAAGTCCTACAAGGACTCCACCTCCCATGGCGCCTCCCTCCTTTAAATAGAGGGGTAGAGGCGCCACCCCCTTGCCCCCTTCACTCCAAACCCTGGCCGCCGCCTCTCTCCTCCTCCTTCCCTCTGCTCAGGCTTAGGCGAAGCCCTGCAGAATTCTCTACTCCACCACCACCAACACAACGTCGTGCTGCTGGGATTCCATGGAGAAGATCTACTACCTCCGCTGCTCGCTAGAACGGGAAGAGGAAGGTCTGCTTCGACTCCGCACGTGTGACCGACTGCAGAAGCGCTGCCGGAACGCGGCGCCGGAAGGATCGTCCACACGATCTTGAGATCGGCAAGTGATCGACTACATCAACCCCGAGATCCAATCTCGTAACGCTTTCGGATTTACGAGGGTTAGTACAGATCTATCTCGTTGCACATGTCTAATAGATTAGATCTTGGCTTTTATCTAGATTAGATCTAGGTTTTGTTCGTTCTTGCTGTAGAATTTTTTTGTTTTCCATGCTACGAACCCATCACCAGAATCTTCGGATGATTCCATGATGTCGGTAGAATTCTGAAAGTTCTCCATGGAAATTGAAGAGGAGATCAACGCCAAGGCTGCGAAAGAAGGAGAAGCTATGAATCAAAGCCCCTATGATAGTATGGATGAAGGATCCGGAGAAAACTCTCTCGAACCGCATGATGATATGGATCTCGGAGATAATTCCGATGTGATCGAAGACGGGTCGATCATGGCTCAATGAACTTCCAGAAAACACCATCCAGAACTAGTATGACATGCAAAGTGCTTTCTTTTGGAACTTCGAGGGAACATACAGGAGGCCCTACACAGTCGAAGATCAGCAACGGTGCACCCAGAAACTCGGAGAAACTTGTTAGGACTACCTCAGATGATGGCTCGACACAACAAACTCCTGTGAGAGAGTAAATGACCAAACTGTGATCGAAGCATTCATAGCGGGACTCCCAACTGGTTTACTGCGTCATCGCTTAAAGTGTGTGATACGTTGCTAACGTATCTATAATTTTTGATGTTCCAAGCTTGGTTTATATCTACTTCTTATGTTTTGTCCACACTTTGGAGTCTTTTTATACACTTTCTTGGACTAACCTATTAACAAGATGCCACGGTGCTAGTTGCATGTTTTCTACTGTTTTTTGTTCTAGGAAAGTCACAAAATGAATATTCTCGGAATTGGACGGGACAAAAGCCAAAGTTAATATTTTACCGGAAGACACATGGAGTCCGAAGGAGAGACAAAGGGGGGCCACAAGGCGGCCACACCCCCCTTGGCACGGGCAGCCCTAGGCTACGCCAGGGCATGGTGTGGGCCCCCTGGCCGGCCACCGACCTCGCCCCTTCGCCTATAAGAAGCCCCTAGGACGAAAACCCTAAATCGAATAGCCTCTAGCCACGAAAAGTTCCGCAACACCGCCACCACCGAAGGGGAGATTCAGGGGACAGAAAGTCTCTGTTCCGGCACCCTGCCAGGAACGGGAAGTGCCCCGGGAGCCATCTCCATCGATCTCCACCACCATCCCCATCACCGTTGCTAATTCCCATGATGATGAGGGAGTAGTTCTTCCTCGAGGCTAAGGGTTCTACCGGTAGCTATGTCTTCATCTCTCTCGCTATGCATGATCATATTGTGATCATGAGCTTTGTAATCAAGTATATCTACCTTGCTACTCAAGTGCTTTAATAGATCTCTGCTCTCCCCATGTGTGTGAAAGTGACAGCGTGCACACCATGGTGGCACTTAGGCTAGAGATTACAATTACTTGTTATGAGTTATATTTGGAGTTGGATGTCTCTATGAAATTGTGGTGTTTGTTGTAACCATCTAGAGCTCAAGGTGACAGTGTGGGGTTATCTAGATGGGGAAAGCGAACTTTGAGGTGTGCTGTTATAGCCCTACCATGGATTAGAGTGTCCAACCGGAGAGTAGTTCAGAGTAGTATCATAAAGAGAAGATATTTATATGAGAGTGTTCACTAGTGAAAGTATGATCCCTAGGCCTTGTTTCTAAGCATTGAAACACCATTTACAACTAGATCCGTTACATGTTTGCTTGCTTCCATCTTTATTTCAGTTTGCCTTTAGTCTCTTCCACGCCATGAAGCTATTTTCTGGCACCGTTGTCTTATATCCATACCACTTGTATTTTACTATCTCTTTGCCGAACTTGTGCACCTATACACCTGACAAGTGTACTGGGTGTGTTGGGGACACAAGAGACTTCTTGTATCTTGATTGCAGGGTTGCTTGAGAGGGATACCTTTGACCACTTCCTTCCTGAGTTCGATAAACCTTGGGTAATCCACTTAAGGGAAAACTTGATGTTGTTCTACAAACCTCTGCACTTGGAGGCCCAACAACTGTCTACAAGGATAGAAGTGCATAGACATCAAGCTATTTTCTGGCACCGTTGCCGGGGACTAAAGAATAAAAAGCTCCCACGTCAACCACGTGCCAACAAGTATTTTCTAGTGCCGTTGCCGGGGAGGTAAGGTAAAAGGTACTCACATCCTTCGATGTGAGTGCTCGAAGTTATTTCCTTTAGATTCTGCAATTATATCTTTTTGTTTCTTGTTTTTATTTTCACTAGTTAGGCTTAATGGAAAACAACAACAAAACTAGAGAGCTTTATAGTATTTATCTTGAGTTAGGACATGAAGTGATTGAAGAGAAAATTAAAAAACCTATGGAACTTTATTTGGATGCTAATAGCAATGTTGTTAGTATGAATTCTTTGGACACCATTATTGCTAATGTTATGGAAAAGTCTAAGCTTGGGGAAGCTAGTTTTTATGAAAATGATCTTTTTAGTCCCCCAAGCACGGAGGAGAAAATTTACTTTGATGATACTATGCCTCCGATATATGATGATTACAATGATGAGTATGCTATTTTAAGTTCACCTACTATTGAGGAGAAAATTAATTATGACTACAATATGCCTCCTATATTTGATGATTATGGTGATGAAAATAATAATGATAGCTATTTTGTTGAATTTGCTCCCACTACAATTAATAAGAATGACTATGTTTATGTGGAGAGTATTAATTCTTTTATGCATGTGGCTCATGATAAGAATGTTTTATGTGATAGTTATATTGTTAATTTTATTCATGATGCTACTGAAAGTTATTATGAGAGAGGGAAACATGGTTTTATGCATCTCAATAATATTAGGTTTCCCCTCTTTATGTTCAAAGTCTTGAAGTTGCACTTGTTTTGCTTTACTATACTTGTTACTTTGTGCTTTCATGACTTGTTTCTTTACAAGATTGCTATGCATAGGAAGTGGGTTAGACTTAAATGTGCTTTGAATTTGCTTCTTGATGCTCTCTTTTACTTCAATTCATATTTCTTATGTGAGCATCTTCTCAAACTACTATGCCTAACTTAAAGGCGTTAAATAAAAGTACTTATTGGGAGATAACCCAAAAGTTTTAGATGAGTCTTGGAAGTTATTACCTCTGTAATAACCGCTCCTTATCCTTTTTATTTGCTTTTTGTGCCAAGATTAATCTCTAATGAGAGAGAAGTAATGCTTGGGAAAGTTGCTGTCTCGAAACAGATTTTTGTGCTTCGCTGTAAAAATTCGTGTAAAATCTCTGTACGTCGGTTTGAGCTGTAATTGTTTGTGCTTATGACCCAGGTTGTTACCCAACTTTCATTTGTTCAACACTTATCTATTGGAGCAAAAGAAGGTCTTCGAAAAAATTGGTTTTTACCTGATGGTAATGTAGGAGCAGGTATTATTGTTAGGGATGCGAATTTTCAAATCATCCTATCATCATGGCATCACATTTTCGATGCCCTAGATGCTGAATACAAAGAAGTGATAGAAGAACTATCCATTGCTATGCAATTATGCAACCATCCCCTTATTCAGGGCAGAGCCAGGATTTGAACATGAGGGGGGCAAAGATTTTTTTGAACAATCAAGTCAATTTACCAGCATCGAGGCATATCAAAATAATTTTTTTGCGGTCAAAAATACCAAATTTCTATTAGATTAAAATTTAACTTGGATGCAAGCTACATCTTTTTGCTATTTGTATCTTTTGTTTTCTCCTTGAGATAACAAGTGCATAATAGATTTGACAAACCCTAATCCAAAATCGATCCATACTTCTATATGAAAGTACAATAATTAACCAATCTATAATTCATATAAGACACGATAAAAAGCTATTGGTACACCTGAATGTGTGATGCTCAATGGATCTAATGGTGCCACTCTATGGTAGGATTAGGTAAAAGAGCGCCTCGCAGAGCAGCATGCTGGAACCGCGGCAGCGTCCTTAGGCTTATCATCTCATGGCGACTGGCAGATGACGGCCATGGAGACGATGTTCATGAGTGATGACACCGCTTTCTGTGGTGGGAAGAGGGCTCTCCGTCTAACCAAATTAGGAACCAATCTTAAATAAAACTTCCTAAGTGACTATGTAGGAAACCATGCATGTTTAGTTTAAACTTTAATTTGTTGATGTAGGTCCAGATGTTGGGGATATACTTTCCGGGTATACCCACTGTGACTCGCTGACCAGGTGACCCACTTCGGGTTAGAGCTTTTATTCACGGGTGACCAAGTCAGGGAGAGAAGATGGAGGTCCATCCGGCTATGGGAAGGCCCAGAAGACTTACCGACTTAGGCCTATTGTAGAGGTTCCAATCTTTAATAAGATAGAGCCCCCTGTGTTTACAATGCTAGTCCCTGGATCATTAGCTAGCATCCACAGTTTAGATGTAATATCAAGAAACAAAGGTCATAATATAACTTTATAACCAGGAATAACATAATTTTATTACATCAATACATAGCTCATTTGGCTATTACATTACATTGCAGCGGAATAACTATAGTCATGGGGTCCTTCATCTTCAAAGTGCCACAGGCAGATGTTGGTTGTAGACTTTGTAATCCTAATCAATCAATCTTCACTAAAAACAATCAAACCTGCAACATACAAGTTACAGCCACAAAGGGTCAATACATTTGAATTGTATTGGCAAGTGATACTATGGTAGTATAGTGGAGTCTATCATCTATATGCATTTGGCTAAGTGGAGTTGAGGCTTGCATTGCTCAAAATAGATTTTTCCTTAACCTTTGAAAATACTAAGTTTTTGCTTTGATAAAATCATTTTTTTCTCAATCAAAGATTGAAGATTTCATACAACCCTTGTTCAAACCACAAGTTTTAACTTAGAAATTTGAATGATGAGATTCTTGATTGCTTCCATGTCTTGATGCTCAAATTGTCCTTTACCAGGGACATGGCTAAGTACTTAGATTTTACACTCTGCAGAGGTGGTGCACTTTCCCCACAAGACTTGGTTTCCCAAGACAAGATCTTTCAGAAGCCTTCCCTTAGACCAAAATGGACGCGTTCCAACCTATCAAACACTACCACCCTCTGTCCATATGGCTAAGTTCTTGCAACCTATATGATCATGGCAGAGCCCATAATGCCAAGTGGTTGCACTTGAAGCTTCTCAACATTTGACATCTCAAATCTCTTTATTCCTGGGTGGCCATCCACAAGTGAGATACACAAGGTAAACCATAGAAATGGGCCTTGTGTAACCACTCAACCAAAAACCACCAAGCAAGTCCCATTCCACCCAGGTGATTCATTAACTTAGTTGTTTTATTAAACAAAACACAAGTCCTCAGACTTAGGATATTTTTCCATAGTGTGAATATATATATTCCACCCATGTTTTCTATTAGCTAGGCTAAGCTTGATAGTAATAGGATTCTTAACTTAGGAAAATCCTACTAAGGATTTATCTACTAGGTTTTCCTATAGCAAGGTTTATACTTAGCAAAATCCATGCAAGTTTTACTTAGCAAAATCACTAATGCATAGAGAAAGTAGTGGGACAAAAAGTATGAAGCATCACTTGCCTTTTTGGTAGAGTATGGGTTCACTCCTTGTCCTTGCAACAATCACACTCTTCGAGTCACTACAAATCAATCAAGCAAGGCACAAACTCAATCTACCAATCAAGCAAAACAACACATAAAATGACAAAGTCAAAGTAATGCATGCAAGCATGCCAAGCTTTGTTTTGTTTGAAAAAGTGGTTCCTAATGGGTCATAAACATTTGATAACACCTATTGGTCATTTTGTAAAGTGGCAAAGTCATTTGCAAAAGGTTTCACTACAAAACCATTTTCAAAACAAAGTATCATTTTATGTGGTGTAGAAATATTTTTACTAAGGAATTAATCAATAAGGTTTACCAAATACATTTTCAACTTATAAAACTTGGTGTTTGGGGTCAGAGAGTTTAAAACAAAACATTTCTCAAAGGTTTTCCTTCAAAATCAATTTTAATAAATAAACCACATTTCTATTTGACTAGAAATGGTTTTAAATCAAAGAATCATTATTTTATTTCACCAAATACATTTTTGAGTCCACAAAGTGTTTCCTATGGTCAGTAGGTTTGATCCAAAACATTTTCCCAAAGTTTTCTTTACAAAAACATTTTCATAACCAAAATCTTTATTTTCATTTGGCTAGAAATGGGCTAAATCAAGTTTTCCATCCTAAACGTTCCCAAATACATTTTCCAAACTATGGGTTGGTTCCTAGGGTCAGTAAGGTCACAAAAAACCATTTTGCAAAAGTTTTAACCCTAAAATAAATTTTAAACAATTTTTATACTCTAAACAAGCTCACAAAAGAATCTGCAAAAACAAGCAAACTAACAGATACTATTTGCTAAAACAAGGGCAGGGTTGGCTTGGGCCTCTCCTGAATCCAACGACATAAATTTTGTAATTTTTGGACGTGTGGATCAAAAGTTATAGGGGTTTGAAGTTTGCAAATAAATCAGATTCAAATCTGTTTTCAGATTTAATACTGGCCACGCGTCGCTGTTTCATTGGTCGATACCGGTTCGGCTGGATCAGCAACACGGTGCGTTGGATCAACTCAAATCGCGCGGTCCAGAGGACATACCCCTTCGCGGTTGAGTGAATCTATCGTGCTCGCCCGATCTAGATCGAACGGCTCCTATTGCCTGGCCAAGAACTGGCGGTGCTCAACGGTGGTGCATGGCGGCGATGGTCAGACAGCGGCGGCGCTGGCGAAATAGGAAGCGAGAGAGGGAGAGAGTAGGCTCACCAGATTCGCAAAAGGCTGGGGAAGCTCGTCGTGTGGTCGATGTGGCAAGGGGCGCTCAGGTACTGCTGCGATTGCTCGCCGGAGTAGAGAACGACGTCGGGTGGTCTCTGTCGTGGTCGGAGTCGTCGCTAGAGGTCACGAGAAGAACAACCGAGGTTATGGTTAGACGCAGGAGATCCCGGGGGTGCTGTGTGTGTGAACTAGAAGGCGCGGGGCGGTCTGGTTTACCTAGGAGCTTGCCGGAGTTGGAGCGGACGGCGGCGTCGTTCAGGAGGTTGACGTAGTCGATGCACTGGGGCGCCCGCGGTCAAATGGAGGGCACGGGGAGAAGTGTCTGGGAGTGGGGAAGCTGCTAGGGTGCTCAGGGAGGCACGGGGTGGTGTGTACTGGCCTGAATTGGTCGGAGACGGTGGTCGGAGAAGAGGAAGTACTAGATCGATTAGTGGCAGCCTCGGGGCAGAGAGGGAGAGGCGACAGAGGGGAAGGCGGAGAAGATGTTGGCGTTTAATAGCGTGCAGTCGCGGCGAGGTTTAAGGCGCGGCATCAATGCGAATTGATCGCGGCTTTCAAAGGCAGCAACGGCAGGCGTCGTTAACGCGAGGAGGAAGAAGGGGTCGCGCGGGTGTGAGAGAAGAACAGGAGGAGTGGGGTCCAGTCGTCAGCGGGAAAAGAAAGGAGGGGGAGGGTCCACTGGTCAGTGTCACTGTGGGTTTCTTTTTCGGTGAATAACAGTTCGCTTCGTGAGAGAGAGAGGTGGGCGGGACTGGGCCTTGTTGGGCCAGTTGGGCTGGGTCGGTTTGACTCTCTTTTTTTTTGTACTGTTTCTGTTTTTCCATTTCTGTTTCTTTAATTCTGTTTTGAATTCCTTTAATTAATTCAAGCACTCATTTGATTTCAAAAACTTTGCCAAAATTTGTGCAGTTTTAAATATTGTTTTGTAAAACATTCTGAAGTCAATTTTTGAATAAAACTTTATTCTTTTTGGGGTCTTTTAAATTATTCAAAAGGCCCTAGTTTTAAATCAAATAAGTTTTAATAATAATTTCAAACACCAATTCAAATCAAAACCACCACCAAACTTTGTAAAATTTTTAGTTCTGTTTAATAACACAAAACAAAGTCCAAAACAAAATAAATTTTTATTCTTTTAAGATCTATTAATAATTAAATAAATAGACCTTAGTTATTAATTCAAAATAGGGTTTAATTTATTTTAAAACTCTATTTGAAATCCAAATATTTTCAAAACCAAATCAGTAGGTTTTATTTGGAAATAAAGAATACTTGGAAATTTGTTTAAAACAAAATAACCTTTTATTTTCGGGTCCATTAATAATTAAATAAAATGGACCTTAGTTAATAATCCATATAGGATTTGTTTTATTAAATCTTTATTTTGAAAATCTAAAATAAAACCAAAACGCTCAGTAGGTTTTATTTTGAGAATATAAAATACTTGGAAAACTTATTTTAAATAAATAAATAAGTTTTGATGTTTTGGAAATAGTAAAACCTTTATTAATAAAACTTGGATATTTAAATCCTTTTTATTTTATTTTAAATAAACCTCTACTATTTTAATCAAAGCAAAACCTTTTGTTTCAAAGTCTTGGCCAAGGTTTAATTTGGCTTTATAAAATAATCTTTATTTAGATTTATATTTGCTTTTGAAAACCAAATCTTTTTATTTTAAAGATCCAAAATAGTAATTCCAATTATAAAAACTTTCTTTATTATTTGTTTATCTTTTTAAATCCCTTTAGGATTATTTGTTCACCAATTGGTATGTTTTTTTTGGTAAGGGCTTTATTAGCTTTGGAAATTGAATTTCCTTATTATATTCATAAGATTTTATTTATGGTTCCAAATCGAGTGAAACCAACTTCTATGGTCTTTCTTGATCCTTTGTGAATATTTGATGATCAATTTTGATATGGATCAAATCCATGGATTTGGAGATACTTTGGAAAATGATTTTATTTCCATTTGGGTTTAGGGTTTGGCTTTATTTTCCAAGTGTTCAAATTTCCAGATACATTCATTGAGGAATGCATTTCTCTTGATTTGGATTTGTTGAGTTCAAACTTTAACCAAAGTTTGTTCAAGATGGGATTTTAAGTTTCCTTTTAGAAACAAAAGTTTCTTTTCACCCTGATTTTCAACAAAAATTTATTTTGTTTATTTATTTTTCACATTACAAGATTTGGAAAATCTTGGGATGTGACAGGCTACCACCCTTAAAATAAATCTCGTCCCGAGATTTGGGAAGGTTAGGGTTACAAGCAGGTTCAAAACAACTAGGGTACTACCACCCTTAAAATTTTTCCAACTAAACTATATGTTGGCCTTCTTGGGATCCTGGGGAAACTTCTCTGGGCAAACATCTGCATAGTGTCTTTTATTTCCATACTTGACTCATGGGCCAAGGTTGAGTTTCTCCATAGGCTTGTTCAACTTATTCTTCATCTTTTCTGGATAGTTGCTTCCATAGTGTCCTGGGTTCTTGTAGTTGAAACAATGGATATCCTTGAGTTCTTTACGTGGCTCTTGTGGACAAGTTGCTACATAGTGGCCTAGCTCTTTGCAGTTGTTGCACCACACTTGGTCCATCTCTTTATTCTTCTTGTTCTCTGGGCACTCACTGGAGAAGTGTCCCATTTCCTTACATTTACGACATTGCACAAGGTTCATGTCTGGTCTTGGTTTCTTGGTTTTCTTTGATCCTTTGAATTGGGTTGTCTTGTTTGGAGGTATGAGTGGTCCTTTTCCTTTGGTAGACTTGGATCCTTCTTGTTTGGGTTGGGGCATTTCTTCTTCCGGCTCTTGTAATTTGTACTTCCGGCTCTGCCATATTACTGGATTGCTAGCAGGAGTAGGATACGTCCAAAGCCAGCGGATTCGAACCTGTATAAAGCTTATGTGCTCACTGTCCCAAAACACCATCTGAAAGGGCATTTATGCCCTTCCTATTATTTTGATGTTTGTTGACAACACTTGGATAGGTTAATCTGTTGTTAAATGTTGCAGGAGATATCAGATAGTTGAGAGTTGTTGCCTTAAGGAAAAGTGCTCCCCTGGATCCTGTCTGTGCTAAGAAACCTGTCCCAACCGGACTGTCCGGCTGATCTTCACCGGAGTGTCTGCCCCTGCCGGACTGTCCGGTTGGATCCATCCGGACTTTCCGTCCGTGGGATGTGGGCGTCTTTCCTGGACACTCAGAACACCAAATCAGACTCCTCACGGACACATTCCGGAATCTGGCCGGAATCTTCTCTGGCCGGAGTGTCCGGTGAGTTTGCCCCGGAGTGTCCAGCCCTAGGGGCTTATCTATCGTCCTGGACATTCAGAATGGCTCATCGGGTTCCTCCCAGACTCGGTGCGGACACAGGCCGAAAACTTTGCCAGGCCGGAGTACCCGGCGGGTGTCAACCGGGGTGTCCGGCTGGGCCGGACTGTCCGGCTTGTATTTGCCGGACTGTCCGGTGTAAGTGGCTCTCAACGGCTCTAATTCCAGGGGCCCTATAAATAGGCCCCTTCTTCTACCTTGGAAGCTGCTCGACCAGTTCAAGAAAAGCATCACCATTTGAGCCACCAAATCCACAAGAACTCTTCACTCAACCATCCAAAGTCGTTGATCTTTGGAGAATCGAAGGAGGAGGCCTTGATCTACTACTTCACCAAGAGAGATTTCCATTTCCCCCTCATTCACTTGAGGGCCCCTTGTTCTAGGGTTTCCTTGGAAACCCTAGCTTGTGATTTGGTCTTACAAGTTTGTCTTTGATTGTTTGACAGCTTGCTTGTATTCGGGAGCCTCCAATTAGGTTGTGGATGTGTGCCTCGAACTTGTTGTAAAGGTGCCGGCTTCCACCTTGAAGGTTGCCGTTATAGTGGAAGGTGAATCGAACCCTTTGGGGTGAGGTTCATCGGAGAACAAGGGAGGCCTCTCGTGGTGTTGGTGGTTTGATACCACCCCCTCTCCAAACGTAGACGTACTTCCCCTCAAAAGGAAGGAACTATGGGAAACAAATCCTTGTGTCTCCAAGCGCTCCACTTTGGTTACCTCTATCCTTTACCGCACTTTACATCTCTAGTTCTTGCATAGTTTTGTGCTAGTTGACATATAGGTAAATTCACCTTAGTTTCATAATCTAGAGAATTTACCTTTTGTGTCAAACCCTAATTCGATTAAGAGTAAAATTTGGAGTAGCACCTATTCACCCCCTCTAGGTGCCCATACAATCCTTTCAATTGGTATCAGAGCCTCGGCTCTTTATTTGGGCTTAACTGCCAAAGAGATTATGGCCACCACCGGGGAAGGATAAAGTGAGGATAGCCATTCGGTGACCATGGTAGATCTCAAGAAGTTGGAAACAAGCTTGAGCTCTACCTTGGGCAACAAGATCCAACAATTGCGTCAACTCGTTGAGCAACTTGTTAAGGACAAGCAAACCTCACCTCCTCCCTCTCTAGAGGAAACACCACCTAACCCAAAGGCTAAGCCCTTGGAGGAGGTGGAGGGGGATGAACATAATTCCACTAACTCCACCACCAAAAAGGGTGATGGGAAAGAAGAGTTCCATGCGGTCCCCGGATGGTACTCTCCCGACCCTCCTATCCCACATCCACATATAAATAATAGAGGAGACCCACCTAAGTTATCTGCACATTCCTTTGCTCAATGGCAAGTTTTAATGAAATCTCATGTGCGCAGCTCTTGCATTGATTTGTGGAACATTATTGAAGAAGGACTCACAATTGAGGATCCAACCAACTTGACTAGAAGAGAAGTGGTCAATAGCCAACTCAATGCGACTGCCTTGCACATGATTCAACTTGGTGTAGGGCCAAAGGATTTTCCCCACATTGAGCATTACAACACCGCCAAGGAAGCTTGGGATGCTCTCATTGACCTGTTTGTTGGCAACGAGAGTATGAGAAGAAATAGATATGATGCCTTAAGCAATGAGGCCGAAGGGTTCTTCATGAAGGATGGTGAGGATCATGAAGACATGTATCGAAGACTCAAATCCACAGCCACTGCCTTTAGGAATGTTGGTGCCTCTCACATTGATGATGCTTGGATCAAGAGGAAGTATGTGAGTGCACTCATGCCTTTTGAGCCTACTGACTTGAAGAGTCTCCAAGGAAGACATAATTACCATCTCATGACCTCCAATGAAGTGATGCAAGAGATGGCCGCCTTCAAGGTCGCTGCCAAGAATGCCAAAGACGCCCGCGCTCGTGCCATTGGAATGAATAGCGGTGTCAATCTTGCCTTGAAGGCCAAGGTTGTGGAATATGATGAAGATGAAGGAAGTGATGAGGGACTTTCAATGAACCACCCCGAAGATGTCAAGGTAGCTCATGGTGAATACATGGCCTTGTATGCAAGAAACTTTTGGAAAGATCCCGCCAAAGCCAAGATGGAAATGCAACGAAGAAACAACACCAATGGAAGAAGAGATAGTGGTTCCAAGTTGAGAACGTGCTTCAACTGTGGTGACCGCTATCACTTCGTTGCAGATTGTCCCTATGAGAAAAGAGAAGATCATGGTGGTAAACTTGTGTTGAAGAAGACCTCCAAAGCTCCTTACAAGAAACCTTTCGTCAAGAGGAACACAACCAACAAGAAGCCGGGAGAAATTTCTTTGATCACACATGAAGAGTTCTCCTCCGATGATGATGAAGAAGAGGGAGATGAGGATACACCAAATGGTGTGGCGGCTCTTGCCACCACCTCTACTCCTTCATTCTCACTCTTCGACTCTCCAAATGAGAACCTCTCCAACAAGAACGTCACTTGTCTTATGGCAAGAGGAACGGAGGTATTATCATCATCACACTCCACTTCTTTAATCAATGATGATTTTGATGATGAGTTATGTCTTGAGGTCAAAAAGGAACTAGTTGCTTTTGATGTGTTCATGAATAACTTGCAAGGGGAACACAAGAAACATGTTGTAGACCTCTTAAATCAACTTTCACACACACAAGAACTTCTAGATGAGAGGTGTCAATTAGGAAGAGAGCACATGATTGAGATAGAAGCTCTTAATAATGCTCTAGGAGAAGAACAAGAAACTAGAATATCTCTTGAAACCAAACCAGAGGGCCTTGATGGTGCTAATGATCTCATTATTAATAAACTCATCAAGGAACGTGATCATGGTATTGTTAAATACAAAAAGGCTAAAAAGGATAAGATTGAGTTTGGTGTTGTTCATGGAAAACTTGCCGAGGATTTTAGGACACTTGACAAGGCTCACAAGGCCTTGGAAAGTGAACTATTGTCACTCACAAAGTCTCATGAAAAGCTTCAAACTCAATTGATCAATACTCCCTCACCTAGTACATTCATTCCTTCTAGTTGTACAAATACTCTTGAAGAACATGCTAGGTTGAAGAAGAAGCTAGCTAAGACCTCCTTTCCCAAAGGAAACAAGTCTATTGATGATCTCTTAAACAAGCAAAGGTCAAATGGTGAAAAATGGGGCATTGGCTTTGTCTCTATCGCCAAGAAGAATAAGAACAACAAGAAGAAGAAGGCCAAGCCCGCCCAAGAAAAGAACAAGGTCATTGTGGGAAGTAAGACCACAAGTGGAAAAACTATGTCTCATGATGACTGTGTGGGAAGTGCTAACCCTCACTATGTCTTAATGCGTGATTATTATGGTGATGTGTATGCAAAATATGTTGGCCCTTTTGATGGTTATATTGCATGGTCTATTTGGGTTCCCAAGACCCTTGTTGCTAACAAAAGAGGACCCATTGAAAAATGGGTACCTAAGACCTAGTTTGATCTTTTGTAGACCTATGCTTCCGGAGGGTCAAAATGGGTGCTTGATAGTGGATGCACAAGTCATATGACCGGAAGCGCATCTAGTGTCAAGGAATTGAGACCAAATGTTGATCAAATATCCGTTACATATGCCGACAAGTCAAAATCTAAGGTAATGGGTTTCGGCAAAGTTGTGGTTGCACACGATATCACTCTTGTGGACGTCATGCTTGTTGAGACCCTTGGGTATAATTTACTTTCAGTCCGTGCTCTAGGAAAGATGGGTTTTGCCATCTTTATTGATGTTGATATTGTGATCCTCTTGTGGAGCAAGTCTCTAAAGGTTGCTTTCGTTGGGTACGTCGAATATGACTTGTATGTGGTGGACTTCTCGGGGAAAACCACAACTAGTCCGATGTGCCTATTTGGAAAAGCCGACATGGGTTGGCTATGGCACCGCCGCCTAGCCCATGTCAACATGAGAACTTTGCAAAGCCTTCACAAGGATGGTCATATTGTTGGACTAAAAGAAAATGTTTGCTTTGCCAAATGTCGTGTTTGCGGGGCATGTGTAGAAGGAAAAATGCATGACTCTCCCCACAAGCCAAAGAACTACATTAAGTCAAAGAGGATCTTGGAGCTCCTTCATGTGGATCTCTTTGGTCCTCCCTCTCATGCAAGCCTTGGTGGGAAGAAATATTGTCTGGTAATTGTTGATGACTACTCAAGATACACTTGGGTATATTTCTTCAAGCTAAAAAGTGACACCCAAGAGAACTTCATTGACTTCATCAACATGGCTCAACACCAACACAATGTACCGGTATTGACAATAAGAAGTGACAACGGTACCGAATTCAAGAACTACACATTGAATGGATTTCTTAGTGATGAGGGAATAAAACATCAATATTCCGCTGCATATACCCCTCAACAAAATGGTGTAGCTGAGAGGAAGAACCGGACTCTTATTGATATGGCAAGGACCATGTTGGCGGAGTTTAAGTCTCCATACAATTTTTTGGGCTGAAGCCATCTCCACCGCATGCCATGCTTCAAACCGTCTCTATCTCCGCAAAGAATTGGTCAAGACCCCTTATGAGATACTTACCGGTAACAAGCCCAACGTCTCATACTTTCGGGTGTTCGGTTGTAAGTGCTTCTATCGTATTAAGGGTATTCGTTTGTCCAAGTTTGATTCCAAAGCATTAGAGGGTATTTTTGTTGGTTATGGTCTCGAATCCCACACTTATAGAGTCTATGACATGCTCTCTGGAGTTGTCATAGAATCTTGTAGTGTGGTGTTTGAAGAATATGATGGTCCCCAAGCGGGACATGTTGATGTTTGTGATGTAGATGATGAAATGCCTCAGGAAGCCATAGGAAGAATGGGTGCGGGCTTTATCCGTCCTATTGAGGAACCCCTTATGGCGGATCGAGAAGAACTATGCTCTACTCAAGTGGAGCCCTCATCTTCACAACATCCACAAGCTCCGATCGAAGGGGATAATGACCCACACCAAGAACAAGTTGTGGACCCTCAACCCACTAATCAAGAAGATGCCTCCAACCAAGAAGTGATTGAGTCTCCGTTGGCTAGAATGTCCAGTGGTGCTAAGGCCATTACACAAGGAAGATCTGTACAAACTGCCATAAGAACAGCCGAATACCTAGCCAGTCAAGGGCTTGATCAAGACCAAGGTCAATCTCTGCCTCCTGTAGAAGAGGATATCTCCAATGATGATCAAGGTCAAGTTGATGGTCATGACGAGGACCAATATGATGAAGTGATTCCCACAAGATACAACAAGGAAATCAAAACTCGTCGCCAAGCTAGAATGGATAGAATTTTGGAATTAAGAGACCACACTCTTGAGAATGTGGTAGGAGATGTAAGAAGAGGGATATCTACTCGAGCACAATTGAAGAACTTTGGTGAGCACCAAGCACACATTTCCATGGTGGAACCAAAGAAAGTATGGGAAGCTCTTGAAGATTCGGATTGGTTGGATGCAATGCACAAAGAGCTCAACAACTTTGAGAGAAACAAAGTATGGAAGTTAGTGGAGAAGCCAAAAGATTGCCGCAATGTCATAGGCACCAAGTGGATCTTCAAGAACAAGCAAGATGAGCATGGAATTGTGATAAGGAACAAGGCAAGATTGGTTGCACAAGGGTTCTCTCAAATTGAGGGCATTGATTATGGAGAGACTTATGAACCTGTGGCTCGTCTTGAGTCCATCCGTATCCTTCTTGCTTATGCGGCTCATCATAAATTTAAACTACAACAAATGGATGTACAAAGTGCATTTCTTAATGGTCCATTGCATGAGTTGGTATATGTGAAACAACCCCCGGGGTTTGAGGATCCCAACTTCCCAAACCACGTCTACAAACTTGATAAGGCACTCTATGGGCTTAAACAAGCCCCACGCACGTGGTATGAGCACCTTAGAGAGTTGTTGTTAGATCGTGGGTTTGAGGTTGGGAAAATCAATCCCACTCTTTTTTACTAAGAAGGTCAATGGGGAACTTTTTGTATGCCAAATCTATGTAGATGATATTATCTTTGGCTCATCTAACAAAGCTTTTAATGATGAATTCTCAAAGCTTATGACTGACAGGTTCAGGATGTCTATGATGGGAGAATTGAGAGTTTTTGTTGGCTTTGAGATCAAGGAAGTAAGAGGAGGAACATTCTTCAACCAAGCCAAGTATACTCAAGATATGCTCAAAAGATTCAACATGAAAGACCTAAATGGAGCTCCCACTCCCATGGCAACAAAGACTCATCTTGAACTAAATCCAAATGGTAAAGATGTGGATCAAAAGGTATATCAATCCATGATTGGCTCTTTGCTTTACCTTTGTGCATCTAGACCCGATATTGTGTTGAGTGTAGGAGTGTGTGCAAGATATCAAGCGACTCCTAAAGAAAGCCATTTGATGGCGGTCAAGAGAATCTTTCGATATTTGGTTCATACCCCAAACTATGGTATTTGGTATCCTAGGGGCTCAACTTTCTCTCTTTGTGGGTACACGGATTCGGATTGGGCTGGTGACAAGGATGATAGAAAATCAACCTCCGGGGTTTGCCAATTCCTTGGGAGGTCTTTGGAGTGTTGGTCTTCTAAGAAGCAAAATTGTATATCCCTTTCCACCACCGAAGCTGAGTATGTGGCAGCTGCTAGTGCTTGTACACAATTGCTATGGATGAGGCAAACTTTAAAGGAATAGGGTGTCCATTGTGACAAAGTGCCTCTTCTATGTGACAATGAAAGTGCTATCAAGATTGCATATAACCAAGTGGATCATACAAGGACAAAGCATATTGAGATTCGTCATCACTTCATTAGAGATCATGTTGCCCGAGGTGATATTGAGCTATCATATGTGTCAACCAAAGATCAACTTGCCGACATTTTCACGAAGCCACTTGATGAAGCAAGATTTTGTTTTTTGAGGAATGAACTAAATATCGTGGATTCTAGGAGCTTGACTTGATTACCTTGCATATTCACCTATGTCTTGACCCATATTTGGTGTAGGTGCAGGCATGGAGATAGGGGGAGTGCGGTCCTAATACATTGGACTATCCCTCCCCCATAATGCCAACATTAATAAATTCAATACTATTAATATCATTTTGTGATATGTGAGTTTCATTGATGAGTAGTGGCTATGAACCCAAGGATAATTCTTCGCGGTGTCATGCCACAAACTCTTACATGATGGCCTTGGCCATCGCCCTCTTCTTATTGAAGAGTTGGTTCTTGATCCGTTTGATTTGGAACTTAATTTGACTTTTTCTTGAAAATCAATGTTTTCTTGGTTCTTCACAGTACATCATCTGAATCCCAGGCCTTTCCTCATCTCTAAACATGCTCCTCTAGCCACACATTTGTCCACTACTTGAAACTGGGGGTTTTGGTCGCGGGGAGGCTGGACTGTTCGCCCTAAACCAACCGGAGTATCCGGCCAGACCGGACTCTCCGCTTGATTCTCTCCGGACATTCCGGCCGGGCCGGACACTCCGGTGAATATCACCCGGACACTCTGGCCCCGGCAGTTTCCAAATCATAATAGGGGGTCAGGGAGAAGTGGACGGTTCAGTCCTCCTTCTTCCCCCCGACTCCCTCTTGCTCTCTGCCTGCTGCCCCCGACCAAGGACTCCACCAGGAGGGCTCCTCCACCCCGGATCCAGCCGTTGCCGCCGGCCATTCTCTTCCCTTTGCCGCTGGGATCCATTCCCCTCCGATGAAGGACACCATGGATGCTGGTATAGTGCCCCTCCCCTTCCCATACCTAGGGTTTGATCTAGATGAACTTTTGGGGGCTATGTCTCACCTAGATCCATGGATACATCATATAGCGTGCAATACTAGTCCTGGTAGTGGTCCTAGCAATCCCGATCTGCAATGGTTTAACACACTCAAACTGCCCCTAAAATCGTCAAGACTCTAGCTGGAATGTCCGGCGTGTACGGGTCGGACACTCCGGTCTGACCGGAATGTCTGGTTAGTACGCACCGGAATGTCCGGTCGTGGCGGAGTCTCCGGGATGATTTTGCCGGACAGTCCGGGTGTTTTCCGCCAGTTCAGCTCCTGCATTACTTTGACTACTACTACATGTTTGTATCTTCTGGACAAGTGTGCTTACCCCATATGCTATCCTTCTACTCTGATCTCACAGGTGGTTCTCGTCCTCGCCGGCCTAGGGCTGCTAAGCAGGCACATCCTCGCAGGTTCCGTGATGAAGAGTTTGACGTTCATGTAGATCCTTCTATGGTGAGACAGGCTGCTCGTGACCGTGCTGCAGCAAAATAGGAAAAGGTCATAAAACTGAAAAGGGATGAAGCCAAGCGCATGAGGTTTGAAGCATTGACCACTCTGACAGATTTGGGTACCGAGGAGTTTGTGGAGATGAGAGTCTAGCAGTTCTACTCTCTGCCTCGCACCGTGGATGATGATCGCTTCTGGAGAAATGAACAAGCCCTACTTTTCTCTGAGGTGTTTTGTGGGTTCAGGACTGCTGTATGCCCCATGCAGTGGTTGGATCTCGAGAAGCTCCAAGCACACAGGTACTTTGAGGATGCTCTGTGGGTGACAGAGAAGATGGGGCTGCACACCATCTTTCAAGTAAAAGAAGACTATAATGTTGAGTTGGTCTAGCAGTTCTATGCTACAGTGGTCTTTGGGGATACTACGGATATGCCCCTTGAGTGGATCTCTGGCACTACTAGGTGCCGCTCCAGCATGGCTCAGTTTGCACAGATTCTTGGAGTGCCTTTCAATCCCAATGCTCCCAGTGGTCTCAGAATGCATGTTCATGGTCAGGCATATGACAAGCAGAGGTTGGCCCCAATCTACTCTCAGAATGGTGTGGCTGGCCAAACCATCAACATCAAGCTCATCTACAACATTCTGCTTCGCATGTTTCGCCATACACTCACTCCCAAGGCGGGCAACAAGGATGAGATGAGAGGTGCAGAAATCAATCTTATGGCACATGCTCACTCTGTGTATACTCATGGTCCTGACCACCAAGGTGGTGCTATTGATGTCATGGATTTCATCTATCAGGACTTGTACAAGTGCATCATTGACAAGAAGTGCCCTCTGTTTGCTCCCTATGTGATGAAGCTCATTGCTGCTCAGGCTCCAGCAACTCCATTGCTCTACACTGATCTTGTTCCACACCTTCCTGCCAAGCTACAGAGGAAGGCTGTCCCCACCACCAAGGATCCTCGTGGCTACCCTCCTGCTCAGGACATATTTGAGGATGATGTGATGGATGCAGATGATTCTGACAGTGATGATGAGGAGGTACCGGAGGCTGTGACCCGTGGCCCTCGCATGAAGCATGCCAGCAATGCATATCGCTTCACCACCTCTAAGGAGGAAGTACACAAGAAGGTGAAGAAGGCCTCCTGGTGGAAGAAGCTTCTCCTATGCCAGAACATTGACATTCGCCATGGACAGTATGAGGCATACAAGACTAACAGGAATATCATGAAGGAACTCAAGCGGATCAGCCAGCCCATGGATGTTGATCCCTCTCAGCAGCAGGCATCAGATGGCACTCTTTCCTATGGTCACTGGAGTCAGGGTCGTGTGGACTGGTCCATGTTTGAGGACGTGACTTCTTCTTCTCACCCTCACGGTCAGAGCTCGACTCAGGGTGATCATCAGGGTGAGGATGACGACGAGGATGAGGATGGGGAGGAGGATGCTGACTACGACTTCAGTGGCTAGAGTTGGCTTTGGGGATGTTTTAGTTGTGCTCTTTTCCCTTTTTGGCGTCTTGATGCCAAAGGGGGAGAAGAAGCCCCTTTATTAGGTTGCTGCCGGGATTTGCATGGGTACACGAGTGCTTCATGTTATTTCGATTTGCCTCTTTGATGCCTCGTGTTCTCTATCTTACTTTACTTGTTTGAAGTACTATGTTGTGTTGAACTCAGTTGTGTGTTGTGACATGCTTACCCGGTTTTGTTAAGCGACTTTGTTATGCCTAGCTTATCATTCTAGTGGTTATTATCATGTCATACCTTATTAGCTACAAAACCTAGTGAGGATGTGATCCTAGGGTGTGTGATTGTCTGAAAACGCAAAGCTAAAATGGTCACACATCTAGGGGGAGCCTCACTATTTTTGTATGTCTCCTATTGTGAATTTTATTACCTATCCTGTCTGCAAATCCTTGGGTTGTCATCAAACACCAAAAAGGGGGAGATTGAAAGGGCATTTATGCCCTTCCTATTATTTTGATGTTTGTTGACAACACTTGGATAGGTTAATCTGTTGTTAAATGTTGCAGGAGATATCAGATAGTTGAGAGTTGTTGCCTTAAGGAAAAGTGCTCCCCTGGATCCTGTTTGTGCTAAGAAACCTGTCCCAACCGGACTGTCCGGCTGATCTTCACCAGAGTGTCCACCCCTGCCGGACTGTCCGGTTGGATCCGACCGGACTTTCCGCCCCTGGGATGTGGGCGTCTTTCCTAGACACTCAGAACACCAAATCGGACTCCTCACGGACACGCTCCGGAATCTAGCCGGAATCTTGTCTGGCCGGAGTGTCCGGTGAGTTTGCCCCGGAGTGTCCGGCCCTGGGGGATTATCGATCGTCCTAGACATTCAGAATGGCTCATCGGACTCTTCCCGGACTCGGTGCGGACACATGCCGGAAACTTTGCCAGGCCGGAGTATCCGGCGGGTGTCAACCGGAGTGTCCGGCTGGGCTGGACTGTCCGGCTTGTATTTGCCGGACTGTCCTGTGTAAGTGGCTGCCAACGGCTCTAATTCCAAGGGCCCTATAAATAGGCCCCTTCTTCTACCTTGGAAGCTGCTCGACCAGTTCAAGAAAAGCATCACCATTTGAGCCACCAAATCCACAAGAACTCTTCACTCAACCATCCAAAGTCGTTGATCTTTTGAGAATCAAAGGAGGAGGCCTTGATCTACTACTTCACCAAGAGAGATTTCCATTTCCCCCTCATTCACTTGAGGGCCCCTTGTTCTAGGGTTAGCTTGTGATTTGGTCTTACAAGTTTGTCTTTGATTGTTTGACAGCTTGCTTGTATTCGGGAGCCTCCAATTAGGTTGTGGATGTGTGCCTCGAACTTGTTGTAAAGGTGCCGGCTTCCACCTCGAAGGTTGTCGTTATAGTGGAAGGTGAATCGAACCCTTTGGGGTGAGGTTCATCGGAGAACAAGGGAGGCCTCTCGTGGCATTGGTGGTTTGATACCACCCCCTCTCCAAACGTAGACGTACTTCCCCTCAAAAGGAAGGAACTACGGGAAACAAATCCTTTTGTCTCCGAGCGCTCCACTTTGGTTACCTCTATCCTTTACCGCACTTTACATCTCTAGTTCTTGCATAGTTTTGTGCTAGTTGACATATAGGTAAATTCACCTTAGTTGCATAATCTAGAGAATTTACCTTTTGTGTCAAACCCTAATTCAATTAAGAGTGAAATTTGGAGTAGCACCTATTCACCCCCCCTCTAGGTGCCCATACGATCCCTTTACCATCACCTCACCCCCTTTCTCCACACGCCTCGAGGACCCCCTCTCGGTGTACATGTCTTCAATCTGACGACAGTTGGCGCCCATCGTGGGGCAGGTGAGTTTCAGATCTATGTTCCAAGCAGAATCTATGTGAATCGGATTTGGCAACACAATCACCGTCGGCCGGGTCCTCTACGCTAGCGACGTCCCTCCTGTCCTTCTCGACGAGACTTGGATTCTGGCTAGGGAACCCGTGACCACCTACACCATCATGTCTTTTGGTGAGATTGATGTTTACCTCGGTTTCGCTGAACCTGCCCAACCCACCCCAGCGGTGATGATAGAGGCGGAAGACATTTATGGATCCACTTTGTCTACGGAAGCGACAGAGTTCCGGGTCTCAGAAAACCCTAATCCCACCTAGCCCGCACCTGAAGTGGAGATAGTGGACAAGATCAGATCTCAAGAGGATCTCACCAAGGAGGTCAAACCTGAAACGGATCTCCTCAAGGAGGTCGAATCCCAGGAGACTCTCCTTAAAGAGGTTGAATCTCAGGAAGATCAAAGCAGCAACAGCTCTGGATCCGGCTCTGCTGATGCTAGAGAAGGAAAGTCACTTCTGAGGCACACATTGAGGCAGATGATGCTGGGCAAAAATGCCAGCATGGAAGAGATCCTTGAGACTATCAAAAGTTTTGAGGAAGCCAACAAAGAAAGCCGCAACTACCTCAGGATGCATACATCGCACTTCGTCAGATATATTGGATTTGGATCTGGCTCTGCCGATGCTGGAGACAACAATGACTCGGTGCTGCAGGCAATTGGAATGAACACCGACTTACCAGCATCTTCGGATGATTCCATGATGTCGGTAGAATTCTGAAAGTTCTCCGTGGAAATTGAAGAGGAGATCAACGCCAAGGCTGCGAAAGAAGGAGAAGCTATGAATCAAAGCCCGATAGTATGGATGAAGGATCCGGAGAAAACTCTCCCGAACCGCATGATGACATGGATCTCGGAGATAATTCCGATGTCCGAGAGTACCGATAGAAGCTTGACTCTAGGAGTGGGACCCAAAGCCGTCTTTGCTACCGGTGCTACCAAGAAGGCAAAGAAGAAGAAGAAAACTCTGGCTAAATATCTTCTAGCTGAGGAGGTGATAGCTGAAGAATACGAAGAGGACTTAGATGGAGCTTTGATCCCTGGTGAGCTTAAGGCACTCTGTTGGATGGACACATGGTTACTCCTAGTGCCCTTAAGATTCTCGGAGGTGCACTCACCACACCCATCCTGATAGCCGTAGATCTTACACCTGCGGAGTTGGAGGACAAGTCCCAAGCCCTATAAGCGCATCGCTAGGTAGTCCTTGATGAAGCCGCTCATATCCTCGAGGAGAAGCAGCGCCTTGCAGCTGCGGGACACCCTAGTTCCCTGCAGCATTAAAAGACCCAGAACGGCCCTGAGTTGGCTAACAAAAATCCGGAAGTTCACAAAACTCTTTTCAAAGGAGATATAACTATAGGGATACCTCGGATCGACATCAAGGGAAATCGAGTGTATGGCACGCCGGTAGAAAATGTTGCTGTGGCCCAAGATCTCTTGGCAAATAATCCAAGTCCAGACTAGGTCCGACTAAGTGTGAAGCTACTCACCAAGGGCCTGGAATAGCAGAAGGTCTCCATGTCCGGCAACGGGAAGCTGGTCTCGAAATCCGACCAATGCCGCACAGCCACAGGTCCAACAACAACCTCCCCGACGACAATCGAACAATCGCAAGGAAGATGAAGAAGCACAATGTCGGGAGCAAGACCGGCAAAGAATGCCCCCTCCTAGACATACAAGCCGTCCGACTGAGCCATGTCACAATGACGGCAATGACGGACGAAGGAATGATGAACACCACGCGGGATCAAGCTGACACGGTGGTCATCATCACGAAGCCCCAACTGGGGATAATAATCCACCACCACCACCCTCTTCGCCAAGCAGCCAACATAACGGCTCCAATTGAGGCTAGGGGGCACCACGACGAAGGCAGTGGTGGAAGAAGCAGAAGTCCAGCTCATGGACACCGTAGCCGCAGCGAATAACCGATATGGCACTCTCTGTCACCAAGTGACACTAGGCACCGGATCAACTCTAACATAGAGGTGCGATGCTATGAGTCAGATAATATCTATGTGGGTCCAAAATGCTTCGGACCGTGCATACGACAAACAAACTTTCTAGAAGGATTTGCTATCTCAAGGCACATTCAACCCTACGATGGTGTGGCTTAGCCAGACACCTGGCTCTAGGATTTCTTCTAGGCCTGATGCATCGCCAAAACAGGAAACAACTTGGTCGCGACCCGGTATCTCCCGCTTATGCTGAGGAAGACGGGTCGATCATGGCTCAATGAACTTCCAGAAAACACCATCCAGAACTAGTATGACATGCAAAGTGCTTTCTTTCGGAACTTTGAGGGAACATACAGGAGGCCCTACACAGTCGAAGATCAACAACGGTGCACCTAGAAACCCGGAGAAACTTGTTAGGACTACCTCAGATGATGGATCGACACAACAAACTCCTGTGAGAGAGTAAATGACCAAACTGTGATTGAGGCATTCATAGCGGGACTCCCAACTGGTTTACTGCGTCATCGCTTAAAGTGTGTGATACGTTGCTAACGTATCTATAATTTTTGATGTTCCAAGCTTGGTTTATATCTACTTCTTATGTTTTGTCCACACTTTGGAGTCTTTTTATACACTTTCCTGGACTAACCTATTAACAAGATGCCACGGTGCCAGTTGCATGTTTTCTGCTGTTTTTTGTTCTAGGAAAGTCAGAAAATGAATATTCTCGGAATTGGACGGGACAAAAGCCAAACTTAATATTTTACCGGAAGACACATGGAGTCCGAAGGAGAGACGAAGGGGGGCCACAAGGCGGCCACACCCCCTTGGCACGGGCAGCCCTAGGCTGGGCCAGGGCATGGTGTGGGCCCCCTGGCCGGCCACCGACCTCGCCCCTTCGCCTATAAGAAGCCCCTAGGATGAAAACCCTAAATCGAATAACCTCTAGCAACGAAAAGTTCCGCAACACCGCTACCACCGAAGGGGAGATTCGGGGGACAGAAAGTCTCTATTCCGGCACCCTGCCAGGAACGGGAAGTGCCTCTGGAGCCATCTCCATCGATCTCCACCACCATCTCCATCACCGTTGCTGATTCCCATGATGATGAGGGAGTAGTTCTTCCTCGAGGCTAAGGGTTCTACCGGTATCTATGTCTTCATCTCTCACTATGCATGATCATATTGTGATCATGAGCTTTGTAATCAAGTAGATCTACCTTGCTACTCAAGTGCTTTAATAGATCTCTGCTCTCCCCATGTGTGTGAAAGTGACAACGTGCACACCATGGTGGCACTTAGGCTAGAGATTACAATTACTTGTTATGAGTTATATTTGGAGTTGGATGTCTGTATGAAATTGTGGTGTTTGTTGGAACCATCTAGAGCTCAAGGTGACAGTGTGGGGTTATCTAGATGGGGAAAGCGAACTTTGAGGTGTGCTGTGATAGCCCTACCATGGATTAGAGTGTCCAATCAGAGAGTAGTTCAGAGTAGTATCATAAAGAGAAGATATTTATATGAGAGTGTTCACTAGTGAAAGTATGATCCCTAGGCCTTGTTTCTAAGCATTGAAACACCGTTTACAACTAGATCCGTTACATGTTTGCTTGCTTCCATCTTCATTTCAGTTTGCCTTTACTCTCTTCCACGCCATCAAGCTATTTTCTGGCACCGTTGTCTTATATCCATACCACTTGTATTTTACTATCTCTTTGCCGAACTTGTGCACCTATACACCTGACAAGTGTATTGGGTGTGTTGGGGACACAAGATACTTCTTGTATCTTGATTGCAGGGTTGCTTGAGAGGGATACCTTTGACCACTTCCTCCCTGAGTTCGATAAACCTTGGGTAATCCACTTAAGGGAAAACTTGCTGCTGTTCTACAAACCTCTGCACTTGGAGGCCCAACAACTATCTACAAGAATAAAAGTGCGTAGACATCAAGCTATTTTCTGGCGCCATTGCCGGGGAGGTAAGGTAAAAAGTACTCACATCTTCTGGCTACTAAGCTATCTCCTAGTACGGTTGCTGGTGTGTGAGTACTCGAAGTTATTTCCTTTAGATTCTACAATCATATCTTTTTATTTCTTGTTTTTATTTTCACTAGTTAGGCTTAATGGAAAACAACAATAAAATTAGAGAGCTTTATAGTATTTATCTTGAGTTAGGACATGAAGTGATTGAAGAGAAAATTAAAAAACCTATGGAACTTTATTTGGATGCTAATAGCAATGTTGTTAGTATGAATTCTTTGGACACCATTATTGCTAATGTTATGGAAAAGTCTAAGCTTGGGGAAGCTAGTTTTTATGAAAATGATCTTTTTAGTCCCCCAAGCACGGAGGAGAAAATTTACTTTGATGATACTATGCCTCCGATATATGATGATTACAATGATGAGTATGATATTTTAAGTTCACCTACTATTGAGGAGAAAATTAATTATGACTACAATATGCCTCCTATATTTGATGATTATGGTGATGAAAATAATAATGATAGCTATTTTGTTGAATTTGCTCCCACTACAATTAATAAGAATGACTATGTTTATGTGGAGAGTATTAATTATTTTATGCATGTGGCTCATGATAAGAATGTTTTATGTGATAGTTATATTGTTAATTTTATTCATGATGCTACTGAAAGTTATTATGAGAGAGGGAAACATGGTTTTATGCATCTCAATAATATTAGGTTTCCCCTCTTTATGTTCAAAGTCTTGAAGTTGCACTTGTTTTGCTTTACTATACTTGTTGCTTTGTGCTTTCATGACTTGTTTCTTTACAAGATTCCTATGCATAGGAAGTGGGTTAGACTTAAATGTGCTTTGAATTTGCTTCTTGATGCTCTCTTTTACTTTAATTCATATTTCTTATGTGAGCATCTTCTCAAACTACTATGCCTAACTTAAAGGCGTTAAAGAAAAGTACTTATTGGGAGATAACCCAAAAGTTTTAGATGAGTCTTGGAAGTTATTACCTCTGTAATAACCGCTCCTTATCCTTTTTTTTCTTTTTGTGCCAAGAGTAACCTCTAATGAGAGAGAAGTAATGCTTGGGAAAGTTGCTGTCCCGAAACAGATTTTTGTGCTTCGCTGTAAAAATTCGTGTAAAATCTCTGTACGTCGGTTTGAGCTGTAATTGTTTGTGCTTATGACCCAGGTTGTTACCCAACTTTCATTAGTTCAACACTTATCTATTGGAGCAACAGAAGGTCTTCGAAAAAATTGGTTTTACCTGCTGGTCCGTTTTGACAGATTTCTGGCATTATTTGCATTTGCTTCTTGTTGATTCCTTTTTGGGTTCCTTTTGGGGAATTGAGATTTTTAAGGGGAGTGCTACAGTAGCTTGTGTTTTAATGGAAGTTTTATTGGTGTTGAAACTGAACCCAAAGACTTATTATCTTGAGTACACTAATGTTGCTAATAAAGATTGTGTGAAGTTTTGTATGAAGGAAATTTTTAAGTGTAGGGAAGAGCAATGTGATGAGATGAAGAATGGACAAAAGCTCAAGCTTGGGGATGCCACCCCGTGTCACCCCAAGAAATATTCAAGAGGTACAAGCGTCAAAGCTTGGGGATGCCCAAGGCATCCCCTTCTTCATCAATAAATCCTAGGTTTCTTCGAAACACTTCATTTTTATTGTTTCATGCACAGTTGTGTTGTTCTTGGAGCGTCTTTGTTTTTTGTTTTTGGTTTTGGTTTTCTTGGTTTTCTTAGTTTGCTTGAATAAATTGGTTCGACCCCCTCTTTCATACATTTGTTTTCAAATAGTTTTGTTTGGATTAGAAAAGAGTAGGAAAGTTCATGCTCAAGTGGTAAAAGGAGCTTATTTTTGACTGTGGCCCATGCTTTGTCATGCCATGCTTGATATTGTTTTGGCTTTATGCTTAGTGATCTTTGATGTAGCATGACATGTTATAAACAATTGAGATTGCTTAATGTGCCTTGGAGGAATCATGCGTTGTTTTAGCATATTAAAGCATAGTATTGTGGTATTCTCCTTTGATGCTTTATTTGGGTTGACTTGGCGCATGCTCACACCATGTTATGACTATCCCAAGTCACCGTAGCCTCTATGATCCTTTAGTTTTTGAATTGTAGTATCACTTTATGCTTTGATTAATGATGTTTTGCCGCTCTGCATGATTCTGGCTATTATTGCTCTCTTAGTTGGTCGTTCCCAGTATTTTGCTAGCCTCCGTAACCAAGTATGAGTTCCACTCATGCATCCAACTCCTAAAACCAAGTTATTCCAAAGAGTCCACCATACCTACCTATTAGCATTTTCTATTCCAAGTATATTCATGTTTTTATCTAGCTTCCGAATTAAACTTGTTATGAGAAAACTAGTGATTAAAGCTATCACGAACTTGATGGCACACTTTACTTTTCTTGCCCTTAATAAACTTGAACCATTGTGTCGTCTTTGTTGTATATGCTTGCAGTTATATGTTGGGGATTAGCAGAACCATGCTGTCATGGGGAACGCTTTCAACATTGCACTTGTACTTTGTACCTAGTTGATATCATGCTCTTTTGTCTATGGATGTCGTCGTTGTGAAATGAAAGGGGAGCTTGTAAGTCCATGGAGTTATGTATGTGTGTTAGAGAAACGCCTGGGCCGCCGGTCTAATCCATGCCTAATCATGGTGGAAACCTGCAGCGTAACCATAATGAGCTGTCTATGAAGCATTCTTCTTATAAAAAAGAGTCAGATATTGAGAAAAAGAGAAAAAGAAAAAAAAAGAGATATGAGAAAAGAGGAAAGATAGAAAAAAGCACCAATTTCCCATGGTAAATAAGAAGATTGCTGAGATGCTTGTTGTCTGCTTGCCTTATCATTTTGATATGGGGATTCTACGATACACATGTACTTACTATGACAAGAACTTACCGGTAACTAAACTTGAGTAGCATGAGGAGCAACCCTCGTATTCAAGGGACATGAGATTTCTAACTTATACTTTGTCAAGCATATACTCCATAGTTTGTTCACTTTAACCTTAATCACTTCAAGATGCTTATGATAGGGGCAATGAGAGCTGAAAGCTAATAAGTACCATAATTTTTGGAAGATCTTTATGAGACTTGAATCCCTGCTTCCTTCTATGAAGGCCTTTCTTTTACTTTTATGTTGAGTCTCCACCTTCTATCCTTAGGCACCAATTAAGAGAGCATAGTTGTCATTCTTAGTTCTATGTGCATTGTCCCAAGACTTGTTGATTGGTGCATAACTTTGATATTGCTTGTTCTTAAACTATTTGTATCTAGTCACCCTTATAAACTTTGAAGGTGTCCTATGCATTTATGTTTTGCTACTCCATGAGTGACAAGCTAAATGCCACTATGCTATGTTTTATTTATGTGAAACAAACAAACGTCTTGCAAAGCATTGTTATTAATGAATCTTTTGTTTGTGCCTTTTAATGTTACAACATAGTTGCTATGTCTTATTGTTAGAACTTTATCTTTGATGCTATGTTGAAGTACTATGGTCCTAGCTATCAATGTTTTTGCAAATACTTTGATCTTGATTGTGATGGTGCATGTCACTGATGACCCACAAGTATAGAGGGTGTATCACAGTATTTTCGAGGGAAGTGAAACCCAATTTATTGGTTCGACACAAGGGGAGCCAAAGAATATTTATAATCCTTAACAACTGAGTTGTCAATTCAGCTGCACCTGGAAACAATCTTGCTCACAGCAGTTTATCAGTAGCAACAGTTTTATAGTAGCAATAGTAAAGTAATAGCAGTAGTAAAGTAAAGACAGTAGTAACAATTGCAGCAAACAGTAGGATTAAAGCGCGGTAGGCATAGGGATGGATGGACGGGCATTGCATGGACAAGACAATTCACATGGCAATCATAACATAGGGCAATTGTAGATAAATAAGATAAAGCATCCAAGTACTAAATAATCATAGGCATGTGTTCCATATATAGTCATACATGCTCGCAATGAGAACTTGCACAACATGTTTTGTCCTGCCAGCCCGTTTGCAGCGGGGCCTCAAGGGAACTACTGGCAATTAAGGTGCTCATTTTAATAGAGCACCGAAGCAAAGCATTAACACTCCATGAACACATGTGATCCTCACATCAAAGCCATTCCCTCCGGTTATCCCGATTTCTGTCACTTCGGGGCCATTGGTTCCGGACAACAACGGGTGTATACAACTTGCAGATAAGATCACAAACAATACTATCATCATGAATCAATAACATGTTTAGATCTGAAATCATGGCACTCGGGCCCTAGTGACAAGCATTAAGCATAACAAGTTGCAACAAAGTCAAAAAGCACTAATAGTAGATACTAGGCACCATGCCCTAACAATCCGATGCCATTACATGAACAATCTCATCCAATCCCTACCATCCCCATAGCCTACAGCGAGGGATTACTTACTCATAGATGGGGGAAACATGGATGGTCGATGGAGAAGCGATGGTGATGATGATGGTGATGATCTCCTCCAATTCCCCATCCCGGCAGGGTGCCAGAATGGAGTTTCTGGTTCCGAATCGTGGAATCTATTGGTGGCGGCGGAGCGGAACTCCTTTTGCAAAAACATCGACCCCCCTGAGTTTTTAGGTCAGAAGGCAACTTATAGGCGAAGAGGGAGACCAAGGGGGTGTCTGGGGCGGCCAGACCACCCCCTAGTGCGGCCAGGCCTAGCCCGCACGGCCAGGTGGTGTGGCCTGGGCCCAGCCCCACTCCGTCTCGTATTCTGGCTCCGTGAGTCTTCTGGCGAAATAGGATTTTTGGCATATTTTACGGGATTTTTCCTGATAGTTGATTTTCTGCAGAAAAACTAGACACCAAAGTAATTCTGCTGAAAACAGCGTCAGTCCGTGTTAGTTGTATCCAATTCACACAAGTTTAGAGGAAAAACAATAGCAAAAGTGTTCGAGAAACTAGATACGTTTTGGACGTATCAACTCCCCCAATCTTAGCTTATTGCTTGTCCTCAAGCAATTCCGTTGAAAACTGAGTGCGATAAATGAAACTTTCACGAACACATTTGCTTCATATGATGTATATATTCTCAGCATATGATCAACTACTTAGACAATTCATAATAAGGAGTATGCAACTAAGTTTACTTAATAGGCAATGCAAGCTATGAAGAGATTCCAACTCAAAAATAATAAGTAGCATGAAACATAAACATAAGCAACATTACAATGCTCATAACAAGATATGATAGAGTGGTATCTCGCTTGCCTTTGATTGTAGAGCAAACATAAATGCCAAGGCACCTCTGAAGTTCAAGTGAAGACTAGAAGTAAAGATATCAAAGATACAAGCATCAAAGTCATAACACAATTAATCAAGTTTTGAGACAAGCATATTACACTAAGAATGACAACTATGCTCTCAAGCAAGTGCTCATAGAATATGTGGAGACTCAACAAAGAAATGAAAAGGTTTTTGAATAGTTTGAAAGGCTTCCAAATGCTGAAAGTATGGTACTCATTAGCTTTAAGCTCTCATTGCCCCTATCATAAGCATCTTTAAATGGTTAAGGTTAAAGTGACACAACTAAGAGGATATGCTTGACAAGTTATAAACTAAAGTCTCATGCCCCTTACTTACGAGTACCAGACCTCATGCTACTCAACTTCAGTCACAAGTAAGCTCTTGTCATTGTAAGTACATATGTATCATAGAGAACCGCCAATGGGGTACCCCTTGCACATGATACATGAGCTATCCCATAATCAAAATGACAAGGCATGGAGACAATGAGCATCTCAGCGATCATTTTATTTGCTATTTGCATAGGTTTTTATTGAGGATGCTTCATAGAATGCTCATTATGGTTATGCTGTAGGTTTCCACCATGATTAGACATGGCTTAGGCTAGCGGCCCAGGCGTTTCTCTAACACATATACAAACTCCATGATCTTACAAGTTCCCCTTTTATTTCACACCGCCGGGATCCATAAGCAAAAGAATCATGATATCAACTAGGTACAAAGTGCCCGTGAAATGTTGAAAGCGTTCCCCATGATACATGGTTCTGCTAACTTCAACTTATAAAGCGCAAGCATATACGCAACAAAGATGGACGCAATGGTTCAAGATTATTAAGTGCAAGAAAGTAAAGTGTGCCATCAAGTTCGTGAGAGCTTTACTAACTAACTTTCTCATAACAAGCAAACATTTTTTTCAGAAGAAAACAAGGCACACTAAATATGCACGGAACAACAAATAATGTTAATAGGTAGGTATGGTGGACACTTTTGGCAATATCGGTTTTAGGGAGTTGGAAACACGAGTAAAACTTATACTCAGTGCAAGTGAAGGCTAGCAATAGTAAGGGAGCAACAAACGAGAGAGCAGTAATTGTCATAATCATGCTTGCAACAAAACATGACTAATCATGGCATGAAAGTGATTCAAGACCCCTGAGGCAAAATAGTTCATCGAGGCTTAACTGATTATTGATTCAGCCATATGCATGCATGAGCATGTGCCAAGTCAATTCAAGTGAAACACTCAGAGGAACATACCACATTGTCATACCAAATTATGAATAGAGCAATGCAAACAAACATTCATATGACATGCTACAAAATATTAGCGAGCTAGAGCTAATCATAGGAAAGCAAGAACTACTAAGCATCCATAAATAACATACACCTTACACGAACAGGCTAAGCATGCCCACAATGATGAGTATATGTACAAAAATGAAAATAAATAGAGTTTGTTACCAGCCTCTTACCACACCTCAAGTTGTCATTAATCCTCATTATTGCCCTTCACTTGTGTGGCTTGAATAATAACATGAAACCAAATTCCACTGAGGACTGCTGAATCTGCAACAAACTCACAAAATCAAAGAAGAACAACAAATATTTTTGGTGTTTTCGATTTTTAAAAACAAGAACCAAAAAGGAAGAACAAGCAAAGAAAAATCTTTTTGGGTTTTTCGAATAGTTCAAACAAAGCAAAAAGGAAAATGCAAATCAAGGCAAAAAGAAGAAGAAGCAAACAAAGAGAAACAATAGAAATATTTTTGGTCTTTTTGTGTTTTAGAAAGCGGAAACAAAGAAAGAACGAAAACTAAAAAAGAGAACAAAACATGAATGTACAAAGTACCGATGAAACATGATATGGAGATGAGTGTGATGTCGGTGTACCTCCCCCCAAGCTTAGGCTTGCGGGTGTCAATCCAAATACGAGTAAGGGTTCCAAGCAGGCGGGTCATCGTAAGAATGATCGTAGTTAGGCCCTTGGGAAGAAGAAGCTACCCAATCATAGGTAGGCCGCTGATATGAAGACTCCCCCTCATTCAAGGGCTGGACCGAATCATCTGTGACCTCCCTTCTAGTATCCTACTCCTTGATGACCCACAAGTATAGGGGGTGTATCACAGTATTTTCGAGGGAAGTGAAACCCAATTTATTGATTCTACACAAGGGGAGCCAAAGAATATTTATAAGCCTTGACAACTGAGTTGTCAATTCAGCTGCACCTGGAAATAATCTTGCTCACAGCAGTTTATCAGTAGCAACAGTTTTGTAGTAGGAATAGTAAAGTAGCAGCAGTAGTAAAGTAAAGACAACAGTAACAATAGCAGTAAAGAGTAGGATTCGAGTGTGGTAGGCATAGGGATGGATGGACAGGCGTTGCATGGACAAGACAATTCACATAGCAATCAGAACATAGGGCAATTGCAGATAAATAAGAATAAGCATCCAAGTACTAGATAATCCTAGGCATGTGTTCCATATATAGTCATACGTGCTCGCAATGAGAACTTGCACAACATCTTTTGTCCTGCCAGCCCATTTGCAGCGGGGCCTCAAGGGAACTACTGGCAATTAAGGTGCTCCTTTTAATAGAGCACTGGAATAAAGCATTAACACTCCGTGAACACATGTGATCCTCACATCAAAACCATTCCCTCTGGTTATCCCGATTTCTGTCACTTCGGGGTCATTGGTTCCGGACAACAACGTGTGTATACAACTTGCAGATAAGACCATAAACAATACTATCATAATGAATCAATAACATGTTCAGATCTGAAATCATGGCACTCGGGCCCTAGTGACAAGCATTAAGCGTAACAAGTCGCAACAAAGTCATAAAGCACTAATAAAAGATACTAGGCACCATGCCCTAACAATCTGATGCCATTACATGAACGATCTCATCCAATCCCTACCATCCCCATAGCCTACAGCGGGGAATTACTCACTCATAGATGGGGGAAACATGGATGGTCGATGGAGAAGCGATGGTGATGATGATGGCGATGATCTCCTCCAATTCCCCGTCCTGGCAGGGTGCCAGAACGGAGTTTCTGGTGCTATTTCGTGGAATCTTGTGGTGGCGGCGGAGCAGAACTCCTTCTGGAAAAACGTCGAACCCCCTTGAGTTTTTAGGTCAGAAGACAACTTATAGGGGAAGAGGGAGACCGAGGGGGAGTCTGGGCGGCCAGACCACCCCCTGGCGCGGCCAGGCCCAGCCCACGTGGCCAGGTGGTGTGGCTGGGCCCCAACCCCACTCAGTCTCATATTCTGGCTCCGGGAGTCTTCTGGTGAAATAGGATTTTTGGCTTTTGTCCTGTCCAATTCCGAGAATATTCATTTTCTTACTTTCCTGGAACCAAAAGCAGCAGAAAACATGCAGCTGGCACTATGGCTCTTGTTAATAGGTTAGTCCAAGAAATCATATGAAAAGTACTCCAAAGTGTGGACAAAACACAAGAAAGTAGATAAAACCAAGCATGGAACATCAAAAATTATATATACATTTGCAATGTATCAACATCCCCAAGCTTAACTCCTGCTCGTCCTCGAGTAGGTAAGTGATAAAAAAGAAAGAATAATTTTTGAGGTGACATGCACCATCATAAACTTGATCAAAGTATTTGTAAAACATTCGAAGCTGGGATCATAGTACTTCAATCATAACATGAAAGACAAAGTTCTAGCAATAAGACAAAGAAACTATGAAGCAACATGAAAAGGCACAAACAGAAGATTCATGAATAACAATGCTTTGCAAGACGTTTGTTTGTTTCACATAAAGAAAACATAGCATGGTAGTATTCAGCTTGTCCCTCATAGAGTAGCAAATATAAATGCATAGGACACCTTCAAAGTTCATAAGAGTGACTAGATACAAATAGTTTAAAACAAGCAATATCAAGGTATGCATCAATCAACAAGTCTTGGGACAATGCACCTAGAACTAAGAATGGCCACTATGCTCTCAAAGTAAGTTAATAAAGTTAGAAGGTGGAGACTCAATATATATAAGTGGAAGAAAGGCCTTCATAGAAGGAAACAGAGATTCAAATTTCATAAAGAGCTTCCAAAAATTATGGTACTTATAGTTTTCAGCTCTCATTGCCCCTATCATAAGCATCTTGAAGTGATTAAGATTAAATTAAACAAACTATGGTGTATATTCTTGACAAAGTATAAGTTGGAAATCTCAGGTCCCTTGAATACGAGGGCCGCTCATCATGCTACTCAAGTTTAGTCACCGGTAAGTTCTTGTCATCGTAAGTACATGTGTATCATAGAGAACCGCCAACGGGGTACCCCTTGCCCGATGATACGGAAGAATCCCCATATCAAAATGACAAGGCAAGCAGACAACGAGCATCTCAGCAATCTTATTATTTACCATGGGAATATGGTGCTTTTTTATCTCTTTCCTCTTTTCATAATCTCTTTTTTTTCTTTTCTTTTTTTTCTCAATATAGGACTCTTTTTTTTATAAGAAGAATGCTTCATAGACAGCTCATTATGGTTATGCTGCAGGTTTCCACCATGTCACCATGGATTAGACCAGCGGCCCATGCGTTTCTCTAACACATATACATAACTCCATGGACTTACAAGCTCCCCTTTCATTTCACATCGATGACATCCATCTACAAAAGAGCATGATATCAACTAGGTACAAAGTACTAGTGCAATAAAGAAAGCGTTCCCCATGACAGCATGGCTCTGCTAATCCCCAACAAATAAGTGCAAGCATATACAACATAGACGACACAATGGTTCAAGTTTATTAAGGGCAAGAAAAATAACGTGTGCCATCAAGTTCGTGAGAGCTTTAATCACTAGTTTTCTCATAACAAGTTTAATTAGGAAGGTAAACAAAAACATGAATATACTTGGAATAGCATATGCTAGTAGGTAGGTATGGTGGACTCTTTTGGAATAACTTGGTTTAAGGAGTTGGATGCATGAGTGGAACTCATACTTGGTTGTGGAGGCTAGCAAAAGACTGGGAGCGACAAACTAAGAGAGCAATAATGGCCATAATCATGCAGAGCGACAAAACATCATTAATCAAAGCATAAAGTGATACTACAAGTTGAAAACTACAGGATCATAAAGGCTTATGGTGACTTGGTATAGTCATAACATGGTGTGAGCATGCGCCAAGTCAACCCAAATAAAGCATCAAAGGAGAATACCACTATACTATGCTTTAATATGCTAAAACAACACATGATTCATCCAAGGCACATTAAGCAATCTCAATTGTTTATAACAAGTCATGCTAGAGCAAAGAATACTAAGCATAAAGCCAAAACAATATCAAGCATGGCATGACAAAGCATAGGCCACAGTCAAAAAACAAGCTCTCTTTACCACTTAAGCATGAACTTTCCTACTCTTTTCCAAACCAAACCAGGCTGTTTGAAAACCAATGTATGAAAGAGGAGGTCCAACCAATTTATTAAGCAAACTAACAAAAACCAAGCAAACAAAAAACCAAAGCGAAAACAAAAAAGAAGACGCTCCAAGAACAACACAACTGTGTATGAAACAATAAAAATGAAGCGTTTGGAAGAAACCTGAGATTTTTATTGATGAAGAAGGGGATGCCTTGGGCATCCCCAAGCTTTGAAGCTTGTACTTCTTGGATATTTCTTGGGGTGACACGAGTGGCATCCCCAAGCTTGAGCTTTAGTCCATCCTTCATCTCATTACTCATTCCTTCCATACACCTAAATTTTTTCCTTCATACAAAACTTCACACAATTTTATTAGCAACATTAGTGCACTTAAGATAATAGGTCTTTAGGTTCAGTTCTAACACCAATAAAACTTCCAAAAACACAAGCTACTGTAGCACTTCCCTCAAAAAGCTCAATTCCCCAAAAGAACTAAAAAAGGAACCAACAAGAAGCAAATGCAGAGAAATCTGTCAAAATAGACCAGCAGGTAAAGACGAATTTTTTCGAAGACCTTCTGTTGCTCACATCAAAAAGTGTTGAACTAATGAAAGTTAGATAACAACCTGGGGCAGAAGCACAAAAATTAACGCCTCAAAAGGACGTATAGAGATTTTACACGAATTTTTACGGTGAAGCACAGAAATCTGTTTCGAGACAGCAGCTTTCCCAATCATTACTTCTCTCTCATTAGAGGTTTCTCTTGGCACAAAAAACAAATAAAAAGGACAAGGATCGGTTATTACTGAAGTAATAACTTCCAAGACTCATCTAAAACTTTTGGGTTATCTCCCAATAAGTACTTTTCTTTAACGCCTTTAGGTTAGGCATAAAAAAGTAAACAAAGATAATCATGGTGAAAACATTGTTTTGTTCATTGAAATCCTTTTGTTAACAAGGTTGACCAGGTCTTGTTACCAAAACAATTTATATGAAACAAAACTTTGTGTCCCACTAATGATTATGTTACCTCAACCTTGATAGCAATGGTCCCAATCATAATAGTTTCATATTTTTCTCTTGGTATGGGACAATATATTTCTCCAACTTGAATGCCCTCAACATGTTCAATTGAATTTAAACCATAAGTCCTATCAATCTTCTTGGGGAAATAGATAGTATGCTCCTTGTCATTAACATTGAAAGTCACCTTTCCTTGATTACAATTAATAACAGCTCCTGCAGTATTAAGAAAAGGTCTTCCAAGAATAATAGACATATTATCATCTTCAGGCATTTCAAGCACAACAAAATCAGGTAATATCAAGCAATTATGAGCCACTTGAATAGGTACATCCTCACATATACCAACAGGAATAGTGGTAGATTTATAAGCCATTTGCAAAGATATATCAGTTGGTATTACTTTTTCAAGTTGAAGCCTCTTATAGAGAGAGAAAGGCATAACACTAACTCCAGCTCCCAAATCACACAAAGCAATTCTAACATAACTGTTCTTAATAGAGCAAGGGATAGTTGGAATCCCTGGGTCTCCAAGTTTCTTAGGAACCTTACCATTGAAGGAATAATTAGCAAGCAAAGTAGAAATTTCTTCATTAGTGATCTTCCTTTTATTCGAGACAATATGCTTCATATACTTTGAATAAGGAGGCAATTTAATAGCATCAGTCAAAGGAATTTGCAAGAATAAAGGTTTCATCCACTCACAAAACTTATTATAGTGTTCATCTTCCTTTGACTTGTGTTTCTTATCAGGGAAAGACATAGGTTTTTGGACCCAAGGTTCTCTTTCACTACCATGTTTCTTAGCAATAAAATCTTCTTCAGTGTATTTAGTATTCTTAGTGTGCTTTTCAGGTTCTTCTTCAACTTTTTCTTCATTAGGAGCTTCATTTTCTTCATTACCACTTTCAGTTTCAGCATCAGAGATAGATATACTATTAGGATCTATAGCAGGTTCAGAGGGTTCTACAACAGTTTTATGTTTCTTTTTCCTTTTCTTACGAGTAGAACCACTATTTTCAGCTTGTTGAGAATCCTGCTCAATTCTTTTGGGATGCCCCTCAGGATATAGAGGATCCTGGGTAACATCTCCACTTCTAGTTCTAATGTCATAAGCATGTTTTTCTTTAGCGGCATTAATTAGCAAGTCTTTTTGCACTTTAATGAGTTGATCTATTTGAGTTTGAACCATTTGAAAGTGTTTAACAATCATTTTAACATCATTAGAGGTTCTTTCCACAATATCTTTCAACTCAACAATAGCTCTAGTGTTTTCCATTAGATGATTTTGCACCCTTTTATTAAAATTATCTTTCTTAACAATAAAGATATCAAATTCTTCTAAGCATCGATCAGGAGGTTTAGAGTAAGGGATATCACCTTCATCAAAGTTTTGGAGAGAGTGTACCTCAATAGTGGGTGAGTAGGGAATAGGCTTACATAATTCTTCTATAGGAGGTAAATTCTTGACATCTGTAGCTTTAATTCCCTTCTCCTTAAGACATTTCTTAGCTTCCTTCATCACTTCATCATTTAATTCAATAACTCCCCTCTTCTTTGATGTTGGAATAGGCACCGGAATAGTAGGTTCAGGTATAATTACTTCAGGTATAGCTTGTTTAGGAGGAGTCCAATCTTCATAGTTCTTACTTATTTTAGCCATGAATTCCTTAGCTTCCTTAGGAGTCCTATTAATGAAAACACAATCAGCACAATTATCTAGGTATGTCCTAGATTCTTCGGTTAGTCCATTATAAAATATATCAAGAAGCTCATTCTTAGGTAATGGACTTCCAGCCTGTGCATGGATCAAAGCACAAAACCTTGCCCAAGATTCAGGCAATACCTCTTTTTCTCCCTGTTTAAAATCAAAATGTTCCTGCAAAATAGCATGTCTAGCACTTGGAGGAAAATATTTCTGCAGGAAAGTACTAATCAAGCAATCAGGGCTATCAATAGATCCAGGAGGTAAATTACTAAACCAAGTTTTAGCTTCTCCTTTCAGTGAAAAGGGGAAAATCTTAGCAACAAAGTAAGTACGCATCTTAATATCATCAGACAACAAGCCACTCATGGTAGAAAGTTCATTCATATGTGCTACCGCACTTTCATTCTTAGTCCCACAAAAAGGTTATTTCTCAACAATAGCTATGTAAGATAGATCGAGAGAGAAATCATAATCTTCATCTATAATGTTTATGGGAGAAGCAGCAAACTTAGCAATAGGAGACAATTTGGGTCTAATAGTACGCCTCTCAAGAAGACTCTTAGCAGCGCTCCTATCATGGGTGTTTTTACATTCTTTGATAAATTCATCGGTCATCTCAACATAACCATCTTCAATATCATAACTCTCACTAGACTCAGGTGAACTAACAGGTGTAGTAGTGTCTTCATTAGGAGTTTCAGTATTTCCAGCTATAGTTCTAGCAATCGTAGCATCTAGGAAAGGACCTAATGAACCACTCTTATCAAGCACAGTAGAAGCAGCATCATAAGCATCAGAAGTTTCAGATTCAGCAGTAGTAGCAGTGTGTGTAGCATGTGTATGTGGTGGTGTAACGAGCTTACTCATAATAGATGGTGAATCAAGAGCAATAGAGGTGTTCAGAACCGTACCTCTTCTTGTAGTGGATGGTAAAATAGGAACCTTGTCATCACGAGATTTACCCATGATGGATGGATAGCAGCGAACAATAGAGAATCCAAGTGAACTTGATAAATAAAGCTATGCTCCCCGGCAACGGTGCTAGAAAATAGTCTTCATGACCCACAAGTATAGGGGGGTGTATCGAAGTATTTTCGAGGGAAGTGAAACCCAATTTATTGATTCGACACAAGAGGAGCCAAAGAATATTTATAAGCCTTAACAACTGAGTTGTCAATTCAGCTGCACCTAGAAACAATCTTACTCATAGTAGTTTATCAATAGCGATAGTTTTGTAGTAGGAATAGTAAAGTAGCAGTAGTAGTAAAGTAAAGAAAACAGTAACAATAGTAGTAAACAGTAGGATTCGAGTGCGGTAGGCATAGGGATGGATGGACGGGCGTTGCATGGACAAGACAATTCACATAGCAATCAGAACATAGGGCAATTGCAGATAAATAAGAATAAGCATCCAAGTACTAGATAATCCTAGGCATGTGTTCCATATATAGTCATACGTGCTCGCAATGAGAACTTGCACAACATCTTTTGTCCTGCCAGCCTGTTTGCAGCGAGGCCTCAAGGGAACTACTAGAAATTAAGGTGCTCCTTTTAATAGAGCACCGAAGCAAAGCAATAACACTCCGTGAACACATGTGATCCTCAAATCAAAGCCATTCTCTCTGGTTATCCCGATTTCTGTCACTTCGAGGCCATTGGTTCTGGACAACAACGTGTGTATACAACTTGCAGATAAGACCATAAACAATACTATCATAATGAATCAATAACATGTTCAGATCTGAAATCATGGCACTCGGGCCCTAGTGACAAGCATTAAGCATAACAAGTTGCAACAAAGTCATAAATCACTAATAAAAGATACTAGGCACCATGCCCTAACAATCTGATGCCATTACATGAACAATCTCATCCAATCCCTACCATCCCCATAGCCTACAGCGGGGGATTACTCACTCATATATGGGGGAAACTTGGATGATCGATGGAGAAGCGATGGTGATGATGATGGCGATGATCTCCTCCAATTCCCCGTCCCGGCAGGGTGCCAGAACGGAGTATCTGGTATTGTTTCGTGGAATCTGGTGGTGGCGGCGAAGCGGGACTCCTTTTGGAAAAACGTTGAACCCCCCTGAGTTTTTAGGTCAGAAGGCAACTTATAGGCGAAGAGGGAGACCGAGGGGGAGTCTGGGGCGGCCAGACCACCCCCTATCATGGCCAGGTGGTGTGGCTGGGCCCTAGCCCCACTCCATCTCATATTCTGGCTCCGGGCGTCTTCTGGTGAAATAGGATTTTTGGCTTTTGTCCTGTCCAATTCCGAGAATATTCATTTTCTGACTTTCCTGGAACCAAAAACAGCAGAAAATAGGCAGCTGGCACTGTGGCTCTTGTTAATAGGTTAGTCCAAGAAATCATATGAAAAGTACTCCAAAGTGTGGACAAAACACAATAAAGTAGATAAAACTAAGCATGGAACATCAAAAATTATAGATACATTTGCAATGTATCACTCCTGTTGGGAGAGCTCTCCCAAGTACGTATCAAGCTCCTCCTCCATGAGGGACCATCCTACCCTGTTACAAGGTTAAACAAAATAGGTGCAGGCAAAAGAACAACTCGCTCGGACTTGCTCCTTCTCCACCCAGCCTTGAGAAAGGTTATTTCATAAGACAACTCACTCAGATTAGCCCAAGAAGAAACAAATTTATGTTGTAACATGGAATTAAGATCAAGCCTTTCTATGGGAAACTGTAGGTGTAGATGATGGGGCACTAAACCATGCAACGGTAATAAACGAGAAGCAATGAGGCCTCCACAAATTCCACCTTTCTCGCGGTTAGTAGCAAGACGGAAAGCTATCAAGGCACCAAAGTTATAAGTCCTATCTCGTTTAAGAGCAACAGATATGAATGCTAGATCATACGAAGATAACTTATTGGCAGTTTTCCTAGCAAGAACACACTTGGCAATAAAGTAAGCAAAGTAGCGAATAGAGGGGAGATGAATGTTACGGATTTTCCCGCTATCCTTCGATAAGCTGCTCCCTTGGCAAATCTCTGCGTACAAGTCCATGAGTGGTGCAGGTCGCTCTTGAATCCTTCCACATGATCCCCACTAAGGTACCTTAATAGCTGCACAAAAGTCATCGAGAGAAAGGTCGACAGCTATATTGTAAATTTTGTAGTGGACCATGGGGTTAGGCAAAGAGTAACTAAATTGAAAGTCATGCACTACATACATCGTTAGTTTCACAAATTGACAAGGTTCATCTTCCAAAAAGTACTCCAATCCTGCATTAGCAACCAAAGTATGGAAGTCCTAGGAAATTCATGTAGCCCTCATGAATTTGGAGCATGGATAGATGGAAGGAAAAACTTCCTCCTCTCGGTGAACCTTCATAACCTCAGGCACCCTCAGTTCATGTTGGTTGAGTGGATGCTCAGTCATCTTCTATTCTGAAATTTAAACATCTATTAAACAAGTGATTGCAAAGTGAATATATAATGAAGGGCACTACTCATAGGGAATTGTAGAGGCCTAAACATGCATCAAAAATATATCTCTAAGCATTGAACAAGCTTACAAGCTCTCATAACCTGTCACCTACAATAGCAAAATACTCAAGATATAAACCACTAAACACAAATCTACTTGGACAAGCAGAGGAGTCACATACCAGAGAACAAATACTCCAAATTTCAGCAGCAAAGATGGGCTGAGCAAGGAGATCGAAAAATCGAGGGCAAGAACAACAAGAACGCGATTTCGAGCAATGAACTAGTGTTTTCTCGAGAGAGAGAAGAAAGTGGTAAGTGAGAGAGTGAGTGGAGGGCCAGGGGTGGCCCACACCATGGCCAAGCGCGCCCCTGGGTTGGCCGCACCACCAGGTGGTGTGCTTGCCTGGTGGGTCCCCCTGGTACCTTCCAGGCACTCCTCTACCCCTTTTTTCACGTAAAAAATTAATATGAATTTTCTGGATTTTTCGAGACACTTTATTTTTGAGCAATTTTCAGGTATAGATGAATGATTTTCTGACAGAAAAAGGTTTTTGGAATGATGCAAAGACAAAACAAGGCTAAAACTTCATAAGTTCTAAGACACTCTAACAAACAAACAACTAACAATAGAAAGGTAAACTAAACGAAAACAAAAACTAAAATGGATGGAATAGAAGTAAACGAAGATAATCATGGTGAAAACATTGTTTTGTTCAATGAAATCCTTTTGTTAACAAGGTTGATCAGGTCTTGTTACCAAAACAATTTTATATGAAACAAAACTTTGTATTCCACTAATGATTATGTTACCTCAACCTTGATAGCAATGGTCCCAATCATAATAGTTTCAAATTTTTCTCTTGGTATGGGACAATATATTTCTCCAACTTGAATGCCCTCCACATGTTCAATTGAATTTAAACCATAAGTCCTATCAATCTTATTGGGGAAATAGATAGTATGCTCCTTGTCATTAACATTAAAGGTCACCTTTCCTTGATTACAATTAATAACAGCTCCTGCAGTATTAAGAAAGGGTCTCCCAAGAATGATAGACATATTATCATCTTCAGGAATTTCAAGCACAACAAAATCAGTTAATATCAAGCAATTATGAGCCACTTGAACAGGTACATCCTCACATATACCAACATGAATATTGGTAGATTTATCAGCCATTTGCAAAGATATATCAGTTGGTATTAATTTTTCCAGTTGAAGTCTCTTATAGAGAGAAAAAAGGCATGACACTATCTCTTGCTCCCAAATCACACAAAGCAGTTCTAACATAACTATTTTTAATAGAGCAAGGAATAGTTGGAATCCCTGGGTCTCCAAGTTTCTTTGGCACCTTACCATTAAAGGAATAATTAGCAAGCAAAGTAGAGATTTCTTCATTAGGGATCTTCCTTTTATTCGAGACAATATCCTTCATATACTTTGAATAGGGAGGCAATTTAATAGCATCAGTCAAAGGAATTTGCAAGAATAAAGGTTTCATCCACTCACAAAACTTATTATAGTGTTCATCTTCCTTTGACTTGTGTTTCTTTTCAGGAAAAGACATAGGTTTTTGGACCCAAGGCTCTCTTTCACTACCATGTTTCTTAGCAACAAAATATTCTTTAGTCTATTTAGTATTCTTAGTGTGCCTTTCAGGTTTTTCTTCAACTTTTTCTTTATCAGGAACATCATTTTCTTCATTACCACTTTCATTTTCAGCATCAGAGACAGATATACTATTAGGATCCTTAGCAGGTTTAGAGGTTTCTACAATAGTTTTATGTTTCTTTTTTCTTTTCTTACGAGTAGTACCACTATTTTCAGCCTGTTGAGAATCCAGCTCGATTATTTTGGGTTGCCCCTCAGGATATAGAGGATCCTGGGTAGCAGCACCACTTCTAGTTCTAATTTCATAAGCATGTTTTTCTTTAGCAGCATTAACTAGCAAGTCTTTTTGTACCTTAATAAGTTGATCAATTTGAGTTTGAACCATTTGAAAATGTTTAACAAGCATTTTAACATCATTAGAGGTTCTTTCCACAATATCCTTCAACTCAACGATAGCTCTAGAGTTTTCCATTAGATGATTTTGCACCCTTTTATTAAAATTATCTTGCTTAATAATAAAAATATCGAATTCTTCTAAGCATTAATCAGGAGGTTTAGAGTAAGGGATATCACCTTCATCAAAATGTTGGAGAGAGTGTACCTCAATAGTGGATGAATGGGGAATTGGCTTACATAATTCTTCTATAGGAGGTAAATTCTTGACATCTGTAGCTTTAATTCCCTTCTCCTTAAGAGATTTCTTAGCTTCCTTCATCACTTCATCATTCAATTCAATAACTCCCCTCTTCTTAGATGATGGTATAGGCGTCGGTATAGCTGGCTCAGGTATAATTGTTTCAGGTATAGCTGGTTCAGGAGGAGTCAAATCTTCATAATTCTTGCTTATTTTAGCCATTAGTTCCTCAGCTTCCTTGCGAGTCCTATTCCTAAAAACACAATCAACACAACTATCTAGGTATGTCCTAGATTCTTTAGTTAGTCCATTATAAAATATATCAAGAAGCTCATTGTTAGGTAATGGACATCCAGCCTGTGCATGAATCAAAGCACAAAACCTTGCCCATGACTCAGGCAATATCTCTTTTCTCCCTGTTTAAAATCAAAAAGTTCCTGCAAAATAGCATGTCTAGCACTAGGAGGAAAATATTTCTGCAGGAAAGTACTAATTAAGCAATCAGGGCTATCAATAGATCCAGGAGGTAAATTATTAAACCAAGTTTTAGCTTCTCCTTTCAGTGAAAAAGGGAAGATTTTAGCAACAAAGTAGGTGCGCATCTTAATATCATCAGAAAACAGGCCACTCATGGTAGAAAGCTTAGTCATATGTGCTATCGCACTTTCATTCTTAGTCCCACAAAAAGGTTCTTTCTCAACAATAGCTATGTAAGATAGATCAAGAGAGAAATTATAATCTGTATCTTTAATGTTTATGGGAGAAGCGGCAAACTTAGCATTTGGAGACAATTTGGGTTTAATAGTACGCCTCTCAAGGAGACTCTTAGCAGCACCCCTATCATGGGTGTTTTGACACTCTTTAATAAATTCATCGGTCATCTCAATATAACCATCTTCAATATCATAACTCTCTCTAGACTCAGGCGACCTAACAGGTGTAGTAGTGTCTTCATTAGGAGTTTTAGTATTTCCAGCTATAGTTCTAGCAATCGTAGCATCTAGGAAACGACCTAATGAACCACTCTTATCAAGCACAGTAGAAGCAGCATCATAAGTATCAGAAGTTTCAGATTCAGTAGTAGTAGTAGTGTGTGTAGCATGTGTATGTGGTGGTGTAAGGAACTTACTCATAACAGATAGTGAATCGAGAGCAACAGAGGTGTTTAGAACCGTACCTCTTCTTGTAGTGGATGGTAAAATAGGAACCTTGCCATCACGAGACTTACCCATGATGGATGGATGTCAGCGAACAATAATGATTCCAAGTGGACTTGATAAAAAAAGCTATGCTCCCCGGCATCGGCGCGAGAAAATAGTCTTGATGACCCACAAGTATAGGGGGTGTATCGCAGTATTTTCGAGGGAAGTGAAACCCAATTTATTGATTCGACACAAGGGGAGCCAAAGAATATTTATAAGCCTTAACAACTGAGTTGTCAATTCAGCTGCACCTGGAAACAATCTTGCTCACAGCAGTTTATCAGTAGCAACAGTTTTGTAGTAGCAATAGTAAAGTAATAGCAGTAGTAAAGTAAAGACAGTAGTAACAATTGCAGCAAATAGTAGGATTAAAGCGCGGTAGGCATAGGGATGGATGGACGGGCATTGCATGGACAAGACAATCCATATGGCAATTGCAGATAAATAAGATAAAGCATCCAAGTACTAAATAATCATAGGCATGTGTTCCATATATAGTCACACGTGCTCGCAATGAGAACTTGCACAACATCTTTTGTCCTGCCAGCACGTTTGCAGCGGGGCCTCAAGGGAACTACTGGCAATTAAGGTGCTCCTTTTAATAGAGCACCGGAGCAAAGCATTAACACTCCGTGAACACATGTGATCCTCACATCAAAGCCATTCCCTCCGGTTATCCCGATTTCTGTCACTTCGGGGCCTTTGGTTCCGGACAACAATGTGTGTATACAACTTGCAGGTAAGATCACAAACAATACTATCATCATGGCACTCGGGCCTTAGTGACAAGCATTAAACATAATAAGTTGCAACAAAGTCAAAAAGCACTAATAGTAGATACTAGGCACCATGCCCTAAAAATCCAATGCCATTACATGAACGATCTCATTCAATCCCTACCATCCCCATAGACTACAGCGGGGGATTACTCACTCATAGATGGGGGAAACATGGATGGTCGATGGAGAAGCGATGGTGATGATGATGGCGATGGTCTCCTCCAATTCCCCGTCCCGGTAGGGTGCCAGAACGGAGTTTCTGGTTCCGAATCGTGGAATCTGGTGGTGGCGGTGGAGCGGAACTCTTTCTGGAAAACATCGACCCCCCCTGAGTTTTTAGGTCAGAAGGCAACTTATAGGCGAAGAGGGAGACCGAGGGGGTGTCTGGGGCGGCTAGACCACCCCTTGGCGCGGCCAGGCCTAGCCCGCGCGGCCAGGTGGTGTGGCATGGGCCCAGCCCCACTCCGTCTCGTATTCTGGCTCCGTGAGTCTTCTGGCGAAATAGGATTTTTGGCATATTTTCTAGGATTTTTCCTGATAGTTGATTTTCTGCACAAAAACTAGACACCAAAGTAATTCTGCTGAAAACAGCATCAGTCTGTGTTAGTTGTATCCAATTCACACAAGTTTAGAGGAAAAACAATAGAAAAAGTGTTCGGGAAAGTAGATACGTTTTGGACGTATCAGTCACCTCAAAAATTATTCTTTCTTTTTGTCACTTATCTACTCGAGGACGAGCAGGAGTTAAGCTTGGGGATGTTGATACGTTGCTAACGTATCTATAATTTTTGATGTTCCATGCTTGGTTTATATCTACTTTCTTATGTTTTGTCCACACTTTGGAGTCTTTTTATACACTTTCTTGGACTAACCTATTAACAAAATGCCACAGTGCCAGTTGCCTGTTTTCTGCTATTTTTGGTTCTAGGAAAGTCAGAAAATGAATATTCTTGGAATTGGATGGGACAAAAGCCAAAGTTAATATTTTACCGGAAGATACATGGAGTCCGAAGGAGAGATGAAGGGGGGCCATAGGGCGGCTACAACCCCCCTTGGTGCGGGCAGCCCTAGGCCGCGCCAGGGCATGGTGTGGGCCCCCTGGCCGGCCACCGACCTCGCCCCTTTGTCTATAAGAAGCCCCTTGGACGAAAACCCTAAATCTAATAGCCTCCAGCCACAAAAAGTTCCGCAGCGCCGCCACCACCGAAGGGGATATTCGGGGGACAGAAAGTCTCTGTTCTGGCACCCTGTCGGGATGGGGAAGTGCCCCTGGAGCCATCTCCATTGATCTCCACAACCATCTCCATCACCGTTCCTAATTCCCATGATGAGGGAGTAGTTCTTCCTCGAGGCTAAGGGTTCTACCGGTAGCTATGTGTTCATCTCTCTCTCTATGCATGATCATATTGTGATCATGAGCTTTGTAATCAAGTAGATCTACCTTGCTACTCAAGTGCTTTAATAGATCTCTGCTCTCCCCATGTGTGTGAAAGTGACAGCGTGCACACCATGGTGGCACTTAGGCTAGAGATTACAATTACTTGTTATGAGTTATATTTGGAGTTGGATGTCTCTATGAAATTGTGGTGTTTGTTGGAACCATCTAGAGCTCAAGGTGACAGTGTGGGGTTATCTAGATGGGGAAAGCGAACTTTGAGGTGTGCTGTTATAGCCCTACCATGGATTAGAGTGTCCAATCGGAGAGTAGTTCAAAGTAGTATCATAAAGAGAAGATATTTATATGAGAGTGTTCACTAGTGAAAGTATGATCCCTAGGCCTTGTTTCTAAGCATTGAAACACCGTTTACAACTAGATCCGTTACATGTTTGCTTGCTTCCATCTTCATTTCAGTTTGCCTTTAGTCTCTTCCACGCCATCAAGCTATTTTCTGGCACCGTTGTCTTATATCCATACCACTTGTATTTTACTATCTCTTTGCCGAACTTGTGCACCTATACACCTGACAAGTGTATTGGGTGTGTTGGGGACACAAGATACTTCTTGTATCTTGATTGCAGGGTTGCTTGAGAGGGATACCTTTGACCACTAGGCACCGGATCAACTCTAACATTGAGGTGCGATGCTATGAGTCAAATAATATCTATGTGGGTCCAAAATGCTTCGGACCGTGCATACGACAAACAAACTTTCTAGAAGGATTTGCTATCTCAAGGCACATTCAACCCTACGATGGTGTGGCTTAGCCAGACACCTGGCTCTAGGATTTCTTCTAGGCCTGATGCATCGCCAAAACAGGAAACAACTTGGTCGTGACCCGGTATCTCCCGCTTATGCTGAGGAAGACGGGTCGATCATGGCTCAATGAACTTCCAGAAAACACCATCCAGAACTAGTATGACATGCAAAGTGATTTCTTTCGGAACTTCGAGGGAACATACAGGAGGCCCTACACAGTCGAAGATCAGCAACGGTGCACCTAGAAACCCGGAGAAACTTGTTAGGACTACCTCAGATGATGGATCGACACAACAAACTCCTGTGAGAGAGTAAATGACCAAACTGTGATCGAGGCATTCATAGTGGGACTCCCAACTGGTTTACTGCGTCATCGCTTAAAGTGTGTGATACGTTGCTAACGTATCTATAAATTTTGATGTTCCAAGCTTGGTTTATATCTACTTCTTATGTTTTGTCCACACTTTGGAGTCTTTTTATACACTTTCTTGGAATAACCTATTAACAAGATGCCACGGTGCCAGTTGCATGTTTTCTACTGTTTTTTGTTCTAGGAAAGTCAGAAAATGAATATTCTCGGAATTGGACGGGACAAAATCCAAACTTAATATTTTACCGGAAGACACATGGAGTCCGAAGGAGAGACGAAGGGGGGCCACAAGGCGGCCACACCTCCCTTGGCACGGGCAGCCCTAGGCTGGGCCAGGGCATGGTGTGGGCCCCCTGGCCGGCCACCGACCTCGCCCCTTCGCCTATAAGGAGCCCCTAGGATGAAAACCCTAAATCGAATAGCCTCTAGCCACGAAAAGTTCCGCAACACCGCCACCACCGAAGGGGAGATTCAGGGGACAGAAAGTCTCTATTCCGGCACCCTGCCGGGAACGGGAAGTGCCCTTGGAGCCATCTCCATCAATCTCCACCACCATCTCCATCACCGTTGCTGATTCCCATGATGATGAGGGAGTAGTTCTTCCTCGAGGCTAAGGGTTCTACCGGTAGCTATGTCTTCATCTCTCTCTATGCATGATCATATTGTGATCATGAGCTTTGTAATCAAGTAGATCTACCTTGCTACTCAAGTGCTTTAATAGATCTCTGCTCTTCCCATGTGTGTGAAAGTGACAGCATGCACACCATGGTGGCACTTAGGCTAGAGATTACAATTACTTGTTATGAGTTATATTTGGAGTTGGATGTCTCTATGAAATTGTGGTGTTTGTTGGAACCATCTAGAGCTCAAGGTGACAGTGTGGGGTTATCTAGATGGGGAAAGCGAACTTTGAGGTGTGCTGTTATAGCCCTACCATGGATTAGAGTGTCCAACCGGAGAGTAGTTTAGAGTAGTATCATAAAGAGAAGATATTTATATGAGAGTGTTCACTAGTGAAAGTATGATCCCTAGGCCTTGTTTCTAAGCATTGAAACACCGTTTACAACTAGATATATTACATGTTTGCTTGCTTCCATCTTTATTTTAGTTTGCCTTTAGTCTCTTCCACGCCATCAAGCTATTTTCTGGCACCGTTGGCTTATATCCATACCACTTGTATTTTAGTATCTCTTTGCCGAACTAGTGCACATATACACCTGACAAGTGTATTGGGTGTGTTGGGGACACAAGAGACTTCTTGTATCTTGATTGCAGGGTTGCTTGAGAGGGATACCTTTGACCACTTCCTCCCTGAGTTCGATAAACCTTGGGTAATCCACTTAAGGGAAAACTTGTTGTTGTTCTACAAACCTCTGCACTTGGAGGCCCAACAACTATCTACAAGAATAGAAGTGCGTAGACATCAGTGTGACAAAGTGACTGATTTGGGGACATGATAGAGACGACAAGCAAATATGCTGACACCAACGATGATTCAGAGGGACTAATAAATGTATTAGCTGTGCCACAGTCGGCTAAGCAGCCGAAGCAGGAGGCCCCAAAATGCAAGAACACCTTGGAAGAAAAACCCAATCCAGAAGTCGCGACAGTCAATGCAACTTTCGGGTCTGGAGGACGAGGAGGCCGTGGTGGAGGCCGGGGACGAGGCTGTGGAACTTCTAGAGTCCAAGGTAGAGGAGACCAGGAACCTGGCAAAACCTACTCTTGGGCCGACATTGCCAACAATCCGTGCCTGCATCACCCGGATGGCAACAGGGACTCGTCCCACACCAATAATGAGTGTCGTTTTAATGACGTCATCAAGAAATACGAATCTGCTGGTTTTAGGGCCAAGTGACGAAAAGGAAAGAAAAATTCCGACAAAGACAAAGAGCCCAAGGAAGATTCCGACATGGAGGAGGCATAAGCTTCAAATCCCAAGTCGGATGGAAAGAATACCTTCCCAACCAAGAAAGACACATATGTCTACTTCCTTCGATCCCAACCAGCCAAGGTCAAAAAGGCAGTGATGCATGAGCTAAACGCAATAATTCCAGCTATCCCTCATTATCTGGACTAGTCGGAAGTTACAATTACCTTTGACCGAAGCGATCATCTGCCTAAACCACACAGGCGAGGAAAGTATGCTCTAGTTGTCAATCCACTTATTGACGGCTATGGGTTCTCCAAGACCCTCATGGGCGGTGGCAGTAGCATCAACATCATCTGCATCAAAGCACTGTGCTGGATGAGGATGTCGGAAACATAGCTGAATCACATCTCCATGACTGTTCATAGAGTTGTCCCCGGACGACAAGTGAACTCTATGGGAGAAATCACCTTGGATGTTACCTTTGCAACTCCAAGGAACTATCGGACGGAAGCACTTTCCTTCTAAGTGGTCCCGTTCAAGAGCGTATACCATGCTATCTTTGGGCGTCCGGCTTACTAGGATTTTATGGCTCGCCCTTGTTATATTTACAACATGATGAAAACTCTAGGTCCCAATGGCATCATCATGATCCGAGGAGACCCAAAGAAGGGACGAGAATGCAAGGACGGAAGTACCGCCTTTGCTGAAGCCAGACTGCACGCCGAGGAGTACCAGGAGATCAAGAAGAACATCGACCTGTCCGAGATGCCCGCGACGAAGAAGGAGCTGACAAAGCCGGCTCCGAAGTTCAAGGCATCGGAAGATACAAAGATAACGCCATTGAAGGATGATGACCCCTCCAAGGTGACTTAGATAGGATTAGGTTTAGTCCACTCATAGGAAAGCGTGCTCGTCGAGTTCTTGAAAGCCAATAAAGATATTTTCGCATGGCAGCTGATGGCTCCAAAATTAGCCATCTTCCACTGGGTTTAAACATTGCTTTTGATCAAGCAATTGATAGGAAACTCTCATTCCTTGCCACTAATGACTAATAATTGCAAAGATATGCAAAACCTTTCTTTGAATTGTGTTGTGCAGGAAATCACGGTTTTTAATGCGAAATCAGGAGTCATAATGAAGGTTTTTAGGAAGTCTACACGGCTAAGTAATTGGGAAGCCATTCTAGGGCGTCACCACGCTTAACGACCACTGGTACGGGCAAGGCATGCCCGTACCATCCGCCCGTACTAGGTGGCGTTGGCTTTTTCTCGTCAAACCCTACGACTTTCGTGAAGACGCCTATATATTTTGAGGCTCCAGCCGCCAGCTAGAGAGCCACCATTCTCAGATTACATCACAACACCACAAAGGAGATCCATGCCATTGTTCATCACTTCCATCATCCATCCCCTCCACTATCCATAGCCATTGCTTTGTACTTTAGATCTCCTTGTGATTTGGCGACCATTGTAAGAATATTTGATTTCAATCTAAGTATTTGTATGATGTTTTCTATCTACGATCTATTTGTTATGAGTGAGTAGTCCTCACGGGTTGCTGGTTGGGGAGAAACCTCACAGCGATTATGTGCATCTAATTCATGGGAGTATTGTATTTTGTTTGCAATTGAGATTTGTATCATTTGTTTCTTTGTCTCTTGTCTTGTATGTGGACTTGTAGGTACCCAAGATCCCATAGCTTGATAAAGGCTTGAGGTGAGATACTTGGCTAGCAGCGATCTCATAGGAAACCAGTGACAGAAACGGTAGTATAGTCTTCGCTTAGCAACCCATTCGGTATCACAACAACATCACCACTTAAAGCTTGGATCTGTGTTTTACACTTAATAATCATTTGTAGCTTGTTGCTTCGGTGAGCACTCGGTTCGATTAAAAGAATATTGCTATGCCCGCTGCATCACGGGGGCTCTAGTATATTAGGTTGTGTTTCCCACAAGAGATTATCTCCGTTCAAACATTACACATGACTATGCTTATTATTATATTTTATCCCATATGATGTGCAGCTGCAGGTGGATCTTAAACCCTGGCCTATCTCCATCCATTGATTCAACCCATTATAAAGTAAACTAGATTGGTCTGGTAAACTAACGTAAAATGAAAAAACAAAGTCTTGTAGATGTGTCCTTTTTATTTCCTTTTAGCATTGTTTTCCAAGGTTCGATTAAACCTAGGTCTTCTAGGGAAAAAGCTATTATACTACATCCGTAAATCCGGATCGAAGGTATCAACCCTTTTTCTGGCGTCATTGCCGGGGAAGCAATTTCGCTATCCTGGTGAGTTCACTAGAGACCTTGTTTTTAGTTTTATTATTAGTTTGTAGTTTATTTCTTGTTATTAGTTTACTTTCTTGTTATCTATTTGAAAACCCAAAAAAATTAGTTACTTGTTATTTGTTTTCATTACTTAAAAATTACCAAAAATATAAGAGACATGGCTCAAAAGAGATTAGGCGAGTATGCTACTCCTACCGAGGATTTTATTCATGCACCTATCACCCAACCCGCTGTTGATGCGGAAACATATGAAATAAAGCCCAACCTTTTAAGTTTGGTTCAACAAAACCAATTTGGGGGCTCATCTGCTGAAGATTTGGGTTTGTACTTAAACACTTTCACTGAAATTTGTGACATGATGCGTATTAAGGATGTAGATCCAAATGTTGTTAAATTAAGATTGTTTCCTTTCTTTCTTAGAGGAAATGCTAAGGATTGGGTTCTAGCTCTACCAAAGGGAACTATTAAGTCTTAGGAGGAATGTACTAACTTGTTTATGACTAACAAAATTCCCCAGCTAAAACTATGCAGCTAAGATCTAACATTACAAGCTTTAGACAAGAAGACCGTGAGCCACTAGCGCTTGCGTGTGAAAGGATGAAAGAAGCCGTAATGAACTATCCTAGTCATGAGATGGAAGAATGTCTTATATTACATTTGTTTTATAATGATCTTAACCCAATGTCTAAGTCTATGCTAGATACTGCAGCAGGAGGAACAATCATGGGAAAGCAAGTGAGTGTTGCAAAGAAGTTACTTGATGATATGCAAAGCAACCATGCCCAATGGCATGTGGAAAGAACCTCAAAGAGAGTAAGTTCAATTACCGAGGTAAATAATGAAGAGATTACTTCTAAGGTAGACGAGTTGCTTAGCATAGTAAAAGGTAAAGAAGATAACCAAGTCAATGCTATCGCTACCGATGTTAATGATGTTAATTTTATATCTCGTACTCCTTTTAATCCTGCATGGAAAAATAATTATGCTTCTAATGTTCAAAAAAATTTATCCTAATCATATAGGAGCTCCTTACAACAATTATGATAATACTAATGGAGAAAATCATGGCAATCTCTCATTTGAGCAACCTGTTAGAACATTTATACAAGCTCAAACCAAGGAAAATAACATGCTTATTAAAATCACAGTGAACCATGAAAGTAGTATAGGAAAATTATCTAACCAAGCCGTTGCAATTAGAATGATGTGCATGCTCTACAGGAAAGAACAAAGAGTGTGGAGGCTCAGCTGGGTAAAGTAGCTAAGAGCCAAGCTCTCATACTAGCAAAGTTTGTTAGAAAACCCGAGCCAAATCCGGTAGAAGACCTCAAGATGATGAGGGTGGTAACCAATGAAGAAAAACCTGAAGAGCTGGATTATAGCAACGTGCCAACACCGAAATATACCGTGGAAGATCTACTAAAGATGATCACCGTGAAGAATCCAGGGATAGAACAAGGTAATTATGCTATGTACCAACAATTTATACAACAAGTAGCATCTAAAGTTCGTGAGTTAGAGATGGAGTATAAAAGACTAGCTGATAAGCTTCCTGCTAAGCTAGATGATAAAGTTGAGCCCACTATTAAAGTTAAGCTGGGAGTCAATGAGATATCCACACTTTGTGATCTTGGTGCGAGTGTCACAACGATTTCCAAAAGATTATTTGACAAATTAAACTTGGGTCCATTTGTTACTATTGAGTTGAGACTCCATCTAGCGGATTCAACCTATAAACAAGCTATTGGGATAAAAGAAAATATAGTTGTTGAAATTAAAGGTATTCCTACTCTTATTGATCTTGTTATTGTGGACATGCCTGAAGATCCCATAGCACCTATAATTCTAGGTAGGCCATTCCTAAGAACTATTAAGGCTTTAGTTAATTTACATGAGGGGAATATGAGAATAGGGCTACCATCTAGAGATCCTTTTATAGTCCATTTCCCTAGGAAAAAGAAGGCCAAGACTAATGATGATGATGGTATAATTACCTTAAAAGCCAACTATTTTGGAGTGGGTATTCCACTTCTTAAACCTAAGTGATTACCATCAGGGCCAAGCTAATTTACCTTAACTAGAATCGCTTCATGGGAGGCAACCCATGTGAAATAAAGTTTTTACTTTTGTGTTAGTTTTGTTGGTATGTTTTTTTAATAAAGAGTGTTCAAGAAGACCTTTGGAGACATGAGAAGAAATAAGGTAATCCTCGATCTTTCATTTTACTAACACATGGCCTAAAAAGTATTGCTGATTTTTTATGTAGTATATTTGATGTTATTTTGTCCTTTGATGAGATGTGCAAAGGCACAGAGCTTCTAATAAAAAAATTGAGTTTTATAGCTCACAGTGCTCTTAATGACCACTGGTACGGCCGAAAGGTGCCATACCGTGCGCCTGTACCACATCGAACCGCAGGGAGATAGAAATTCTGATTTTTGCCGCAGCGAACAGTGCTATTAATGACCACTGGTATGGTCGGACGCGTCCGTACTGTACCCTCGAGCAAACATCAGGTTTTAGGAAAAGTTACAGATTGAATAACGATCAGCAGTACGGGCACGCGCACCCGTACCGAGTGCATCGCCAGAAGGGAGTCATCGCCCCCAAGGTATGTCACCCGGTATGGGCGGGGTCCGGTCGTACCGCCCGCCTATACCACGTACGCAGCCGCCATATTCAGCCCGAGGAGGTAACCTAAAATACCTCAAAACAAATCTTTGTCTTTCTTCTTCCTCCAAACTCAAAACCACCTCCATGGGATCTTCAAATTTACTTAATCTTTCTTCGATTCCTCTCACTCAATCGATCTAACGTATGATTCTCCTCTGATCCTCAACTTATTTGTACAAAAGCTCCACTCAATCTTTCATCATTGTCAATCAAGACTTAAGTCTTATTCTTGATTCAATCTTGATATTGAGCATGCTTACTATTGTTTTAGAGGAGTTTATTTTGTAATTAGTGTAGAGAATCACTTATCCTATGTTTGTATTGGGCTAAAACAATTATTAGCAATTTTATTTATTTTATCTTATTATTATTTTTTAGATGAACACGAGGAGCCGTACACGTGAGATGGCTGCGGAGTCCTCTACACCACCCGTTGATATGTTGACCCCCCGAGTCACTTGGTATCGAGTTTATCGAGGAGTTTCAGCTGAACCGTTTTAATCGTCTCAAGCTCTGACAAATCAAGTCCACCAAGTGGGCGTGTCCCTATATCCCGAACCAGCTTCGCATTTGTGCTGATTTCGATTTACTTTGCAACAATGTTGATTTGTATGATTTTGTCTTTCAGGATGTTGCCACATATCACTGCTTGATGCTTGAGGTCTTCAGCACCATGACACATACAGTGGACCCCTACGGTTTTACCGAGGAACAAAGGCCCAGAGTTGATCGCATCAAATTCTGCCTTATGAACTATGAGTACACCCTAACACTCAATCAATGGGCTCAATGCTTTGGGTTTACCAACAACACTACCGATGTATGCACAACTACTTTTATTTTAAATCCTGCACCTTGGGAGTACTTTAATTTAATAAGAATCTATGGAACCACACCCAAGGGAAACCAAATTGATCACCCTGCTATTCGATATTTATTTTATGTGATTTATAACACTTTGCAGGCATGTGGTGAGTTTAGTAGAGTTAATGAGGAGGACATGTTGATCCTCACAAAAGCTTCTATTATTAATTATAACTTAACACCAAATTTGGATGCTCCTCTGGTGTTTTACCATAAGCATCAGGCTCTTCAATATCGAGGACCCATATGCGGAGGGGGAGTTGTGACCTTTCTTGCACGCGCACTTCACATCAACCTAGGTAACATCCAACCGTTTACAGGAAGTCATCGTCTTAGTCTCTCTACTCTAAGAGCATGTGGTATGATTTCTAAAACTCATGGTAGATACTTTTTCAATATACCTGGAGTAGATCACTTGATCTCGGCTCCTTTGCCTAATGGTTTATTCTCTATTGAGGATGGACTTTTGCATTTTGACGTGCAGGTTGAGGCTAATCTACCCCAACAAGAAAATCCATGGGAGGAGGAGAGGATGAAGAAGTAGAACAAGGAGGACCCGAACAAGACGAGTAGCCACCAAACTACTACACCAGCTATGAAGATATCTATGCACTCGAAGGAAATATTCAAACCATGAACAACCTCTCCATCAACCTTCGAGATGCTACCGCAAGACTCGCCACCCAGTTCCACGATTGGAGCAGCCAATGGAACGTGGGAAACTATCCACCGCCACCACAATGAGCAACAAAAGGGCTTGCAAAAGCCTGATCTTGGGCATGTGTTCCCCCGGCAAATTTATTTGTGTAATAATGAGGTTGTACTCCAGCTCCTTGGGAGCTTTGAAACACTCGTGGTGGCTTGTTCCAACACTTTTCTTTTTTCCTTTCCTTTTAGTTTGCTTTCATTTTTAAGTTTGCTTTTTTGTTTGTTTTTCTTTTCTTAAAACCCTTGCTTGGTCACAAGTTCTTTTTTATTCTTTAATTCCTATCCTCGAAAATACAAAAAGATTTTTCTATTCTTCCTTTTCCATAAATGTGGATTCGCACTTTGCCTCTTTGCTTTTATATTATTGTGAGAATAACCGTGTTTGAGTTTTGAAGGAACACATCCCTATAAAGAAGAGGGTCATGAAGTCACTGATGGGAGGTATGTCCTATGTCTCCCACTTATGAAGTTTGAGTTGTTTATCTTAGTTGGTTGATTTGCTAAGCTGCCATGCTAGTGGCAAGTAATTTAATATGGTTGAAGTAAAGCTTTTTATTAGTATGATGATTAGTTGCTGAAGCTCTTGATCTAGTTCCTTTAGTTAACTGAGTCTTGCCTTGGAAATAATATTGCCAAACAAGTACAATAAGAAAAAGTGTGAAATTTATGACTTGTTTGATGAATGATTGTCTTGAGAGTATACCCTTGAAGATACTTAACCCCATAGATATTTTGATACTCTTGACGACACTCATGAAAGGAGTTGTTTGATTGAAATAAAGTCTAGTGGTAATTCTGATGCATGCCAAAGCTAACCTTGTGGATCAACCCGCGGTACTAGCTCAAAAAAATAGAAGAGGGACAATTTTGTTTTATGTCTCTAATGCACACCTTTGGGATGCCAACAACTCTGCTAGCTTTTGAACGATCTATGGTATAACCTCGGATTTCGGCTATGAGTTGATGACATGAGTGTCATACGTGTCAATATATGGGCAAAAGTATTGTTACTCTCAAAGGTTGTGCAAACACTTGCAAAAGAAACATTCAGCGATCCTTGAAAGAATAAAAGAAAAAGATATCTACGAGGATCACATAACAAGTCCATGGCATGGTCTCTACTCTATGAATTTTTCTTGAAAAGCAATGATTGGATTAGAAGTGTTTTTGATAGACTTGATTTATTGATGTGGGTGTAAATAAGACACTTCATTTTTATACTACTTAGGACATGAAACTCTCTTACTCAATTATGCTAATTAAGCATCCTAGTGTTCCTTGGCAAGCTGAGAGTTAACTAGAAGAATTGGATTGATTGCTACACTTCTAGTTACTTATACTTATATTAAACTTTACTTTGATTGTCTTGACTTACCAAAGCTTGTATAGTACTCTTGTCATCTCTAACTTTGATAAGCCTCGCAAATGAATGAAGTGCTAAGCGCATATGACTACCAACCGTAAGTGAATTCTTATTCTTGTTGTTTCAAGTTTAAACGTTGAATTCCATATAGTTCTTTTGGTTCTTCTTGCTCGAGGGCGATCAAGGTTTTGAGCCTTGGGGAAGTTGATGGCTCCAAAATTAGCCATCTTCCACTGTGTTTAAACATTGTTTTTGGTCAAGCAATTGACAAGAAACTCTCAATCCTTGCCACTAATGACTAATAATTGCAAAGATATGCAAAACCTTTCTTTGAATTGTGTTGTGTAGGAAATCACGGTTTTTAATGCAAAATCAAGAGTCATAATGAAGGTTTTGGAGGAAGTCTACATGGCCAAGTAATTGGGAAGCCATTCCAGGGCGTTAGCACGCTTAACGACCACTGGTACGGGCAAGGCCTGCCCGTACCGTCTGCTCATACAGGTGGCGTTGGCTTAGTCTTGTCAAACCCTACGACTTTCGTGAAGACACATATATATTTTGAGGCTACACCCGCCGGCCAGAGATTCACCATTATCAGATTACATCACAACAACACCAAAGAAGATCCACGCCATTGTTCATCACTTCCATCATTTATCCCCTCCACTAGCCATAGCCATTGCTTTGTACTTTAGATCTCCTTGTGATTTGGCGACTATTGTAAGAATATGTGATTTCAATCTAAGTATTTGTATGATATTTTGTATCTCCGATCTATTTGTTATGAGTGAGTAGTCCTCACGGGCTGAGGGTTGGGGAGAAACCTCGCAGCGATTATGTGCATCTAATTCATGGGAGTATTGTATTTTGTTTGCAATTGAGATTTGTATATTTTGTTTCTTTGTCTCTTGTCTCGATCTGTGGACTTATAGGTACCCAAGATCCCATAGATTGATAAAGGCTTGAGGTGAGATACTTGGCTAGCGGCAATCTCATAGGAACCCTAGTGATAGAAAGGGTAGTACAGTATTTGCTTAGCGACCCATTCAGGATCACAACAACATCACCACTTAAATCTTTGATTTGTGTTTTACACTTAATAATGTTTGTAGCACGTTGCTTTGGTGTGCACTCGGTTGGATTAAAAGACTATTGCTATGCCCACTGCATCATGGGGGCTCTAGTATATTAGGATATGTTGCCCACAAGAGATTATCTCTGTTCAAACATTACACATGCCTATGCTTATTATTATCTTTTATCCCATACGATGTGAACCTGCAGGTGGATCTTCAACCCTAGCCTATCTCCATCCATTGATTCAACCCATTATAAAGTAAACTAGATTGGTCCGGTAGACTAAGGTAAAACAAACAAAGTCCTGTAGACGTGTCCTTTTTATTTCCTTTTAGCATTACTTTCCATGGTTCGATTAAACCTAGGTCTTCTAGGAAAAAAGCTATTATACTACATCTGTGAATCTGGATCGAAGGTATCAGCAACCATCTGACATGACCGGAGTACCTAGGGAACTTGCCGAGCATAGCCTAAATGTATACCCAAACGCTAAACCCATCAAATAGTCCTTATGATATTTCGGTGATGAAAAGCGCAAAGCAATAGCTAAGGAACTAGCTTGGCTCGAGTTAGCTAGATTCATAGAAGAGGTCATCCATACTGAATTGTCAGCCAATCCTGTAATGGTCCCTAAAAGGACACCACTGATTCAAGGATGTGTGTTGATTATACTGCCTTGAACAAGGCTTGTCCCAAAGATCCGTTTGCTCTGCCTAGAATCGATCAAGTCATCAACTCAACAGCAGGCTCGAAACTCCTATGTTTTCTCGACGCATATTCCAGATATCACCAAATTTGGATGAAGGAGTCAGACAAAATAAAGACTTTGTTCATCACCCCCTTTGGAACCTTCTGCTACGTAACAACGCCTTTTGGGCTCAAAAACACAAGAGCTACATACCAACACTATGCAGCGTTGCCTCCACGATTAAATCGGACGCAACATACATGCATATGTGGATGACATAGCTGTGATGTCTGAAAAAAGGAAACACGTATTTCTGGCTTGGAGGAAACATTCAGCATTCCACGAAAATACAATATAATGCTTAACCTGAAGAAGTGTTTCTTTGGAATACCAGTCGGAAAATTGTTAGGTTTCATTGTGTCTCAAAGAGGCACAGAGGTGAACCGCGACAAAATAAAGGCTATACTCAACATTTCCAGGCCGACTCGCCTGAAGGACGTACAACGGCTAACTGGATGCATTGTTGCGGTCAGTTGGTTCGTAAGCCGGCTAGGTGAAAGGGCCACAAATTATACAAGTTGTTCAAAAGACCAAGAAGTTCGTCTGGACTGATGAAGCTGAAGCTGCACTTCAGGATCTGAAAGCCGTACTCTCATCCGCCCCTATCCTTGTAGCACCGGGACCACACGAACCGATTTTTCTCTACTTAGCTATGACAAACAGAGTCGTCAGTGTTGTCATGGTGGTGGAATGACCGGAAGAAAAACATTAACACCTGGTGCAGCGTCCGACTTATTATCTCAGCGAGGTCTTGACTAATTTGAAGCAAAGGTACCCTCACTACCAAAAGTTAGCCTATGATGTGTTCTTCGCATGTAGAAAGCTACGACATTATTTTTTCAAGAGCACGGGATTACCGTGGTGAGCACAGCTCCCATGAGAGACGTAATCAATAACAACGATGCCACATGACGCGTCGCTAAGTGGGGCATTGAGTTAGCAGCATTCAATATTGAGTATAAACCTCACATAGCAATCAAATCCCAGATTCTTGCTGACTTTGTTGCTGATTGGACAAAGACAATAGAAAACACAGGTCTCCTAGAGACGGAAGTTTGGACCTTACGCTTTGATGGGTCTAAAGCGCTCGGGGGCTCAGGGGCTGGCGTGGTGCTCAAGTCACCCCAAGGTGATAAACTACTCTATGTGTTGTAGATTCACTTCACGGCGACAAATAACATTGCTGAATATGAAGCCCTGCTGCATGGAATTCGAATTGCAAAAGACACGGCATTCGCGAGTCATCTATGTTACATTGACCTTTGTTGTTTCACCATTGGATGCTGCTTGTAGTTGTCACCAAATTATACGCTTTTGAATTTGATTCTTATAGTTGACTAATTAGGATTTGATTCTTATAGTTAGCAATTCTCCAAATGGCTTCATAGTCAAGCTTAGATGGCTATGCCAATTGCGAATACTGCAAAATCCAAGCGTAGATATAAAGGAGACTTTTGTAGACCATAGCGTCAAAATGCAGGTTTTAAAATTGTTGCTACTAACACTAACATGGTAGTGAAACCTACTGTACATCATAAAAATAAAACATTCTAGTTAGTGTTATGTCTATTTTAGGTGGGTAAAACCAATTATGTCTTAATCGATGTCCCATCAGGGGATGATGATGATGTGAAGCAACATCTACTCAAGGAACCTAAGAAAGAGAGGTCCAGAGCATCTGATGATGTTGTTAGCATCAAGAAAGCTAAGAAAAGGAGGTTCCCAGCCTGTGATTCTGATTCTGATTTTGATGTTTCCAGAGTCAAGAAAGCTAAGAAAAGGAGGTTCCCAGCCTATGATTCTAATTCTATTTCTGATTCGCATTTTGATTATGATGTTGTCATAGACAAGAAAGCTAAGAAACTGAGTATCAGTGCTAAGGTTTTAAGTTATAATACATCTGATGTATATATAGTATATTGCTTTTGAGAGTTTAGCTCCATATATCATTAATACATTCAACATTTTCGCCTACCAGGATATGGACCCGTGTCAAGTATGCATGAGCAACTGCCAAACCAAGATCTCACCAGGCTCAACATTTTGTATCTACTTGTCAAAGGGGTTCCAGGACTATGTGGTAACAAACTATTCTTTCTTCAAACTACATTGTAAGTCTGTAACCATTTATTTAATGTGTGATTCTTTAGTTTTTGGTGTACAGACTTACACATAGAGGAAAATGAGAGTTTGGACTTCCAGGCGCTTGGGCATACTTACAAGATTGACCCTGAGAAAACAAAAAACAAGACAATCATGGGAGATGAAGGATAGAAGCAGTTCATAACAGAATAATCTTACTGGGAAGAAATGTTATGTTTTTCTTTGAAACCAGTGCCCTAGTAACTGTTCTCCTTTTCTGTGGTGGTGATTGCGATAAACACGCATCTGAATCAATGATTATCGCCCAAATATGCCACCTTAGCACCGATGAGGAGGAGCACCTCCTAGATATCCTACCGCTAGTCAACACCTTCGCCGGGGTCCCATCCGTGAGTCGTTTGACAAGGACAAATCTTGGCTAACAGAGGATGGTATGAAAACTTTATTTATCTTTTTTCTTATTTGGCTCCGTACTTAACTTGCAGTTGTCGTCTGACATCTTCAATTCTTTATTTTTTATCCATGGCGTGGCATTACATAAATTACCTAAGAAACTGGTTTTATCCATCGACATCCCTGATGAAGGCGTCGCTGGATCATAGTTTGAAGAATTTGGCATCACCTGTGTTACATACAAGATAGACTTAGATGGCCATTTATTCTTAAACAACCTGGAGTGGAAGATTTTCCACAAGAGTGAATATGATCTATAGGTTGGATGAGCCATGCTAATTCCGTGCTAATCACCACTAGGATGTAACATCCCGGACTCTCCGTGCCCGAGCTGTCATTCCTGGAAGCTTAATAGGATATCTAGACTGGCCCCACAGACCAACACTAGTCTTTTCTATGCATTTTGTCCTCTCTCGTGCACACCCGGGACCCACTTCCCGGTCGTTCACCCATCCTCAAATTTCTCTAGGCCAAGCACACTTAACCTTGGAGTTCTTTTCAGCTGAGCTTCCGGAAAATAAGTTGCAACTTGTTGATATGGTTATCTTATCAATCCTATTAAGCCATGTGTCATGATCTCACATACACCCACCCTTAGAAAATCGATGCCCTCGTCGATTAACCACAAGCCAGGAATGTTCCCTCTTGGCACACGTCTGTGCATCCAGTGCCAGCACATGTGCCATGCCGTGTCCACTCTGGGCCACATGCGCCATGCTCCACATGTCCACCACTGACCTGCACACGCTCGTGTTACCACGAGGATCGGCTCTGATACCAATTGTAACACCCCTGACTCTAACTGCCCAGACTGTCACCCCTAGCAGCTTAATAGGATATTTAGACTATCCCCACAGACCAACACTAGTCTTTTCTACGTACTTTGTCCTCACTCGTGTGCACCCGGGACCTAATTCCCGGTCGGTCACCCATCCTCAAATTTCTCTAGGACAAGCATGCTTAACCATGGAGTTCCTTTCAGATGAGCTTCTGGAAAAGAAGTTGCAACTTGTTGATATGGGTATCCTATTAAGCCATACATCAGGTTCTCACATAGGAACATCGGAAGCAAGAAATTGGATGTGGTTTTTGTGTTCAAGACCATGTAGAGAAATTGGATGAACTATTTGATGGGTTCATAGCATGGAAAACAAAAAATTTCTACCGCAAGAAAGAACAAAACCCAGATCTAATCTAGATAAAAGCCAAGATCTAATCTATTAGACAAGTGCAACGAGATAGATCTGTACTAACCCTTGTAGTTTCCAAAGCCTTGTTCGAGATCGGATCTCGTGGTTGATGTAGTCGATCACTTGCCGATCTCAAGATCGAGTAGATGATCCTTCCGGCGCCGCATTCCGGCAGCGCTTCCGCAGATGGTCACACGTGTGGAGTCGAAGAAGACCTTCCTCTCCCCGTTCCAGCGAGCAGCGGAGGTAGTAGTGTTGGAGATATGCTCTAGAGGCAATAATAAATATAGTTATTATTATATCTTTGTGTTTATGATAAATGTTTATATTCATGCTATAATTGTATTAACCGGAAACATTAATACTTGTGTGATTTGTAAACTAAAATTGAAGTCCCTAGTATAGCCTCTATACTTCACTAGCTTGTTGGTTAATGGATGATTGTGGTTTCCCTATCATGAACATTGAGATGTTATTAACAACAAGATCATATCATTAGGAGAATGATATGGTGGACATACTCCTATAGATAAGCGTAGCATAAAGATCAAGTCATTTCAATAGTTCAATTGCTATATGCTTTCTGATACATAGTAACCTAATTCCTTCGACCATGAGATCATGCATATCACCTTTACCGGATGGATGCTTTGATGTCATCAAACACCACACCGTAACAGGGTGGCTATAAAGGTGGCATTGAGTGTTCGGAAAGTATTGGTTGAAACACATGGATCAAGAGTGGGATTTGTCCATCCATATGACGGATAGATATTCTCTGGGCCCTCTCGGTGAAATGTCATCCAATTAGCTTGCAAGCATGTGACTGGCTCACAAGGGATCACATATCACGGGAACGAGAAAAGAGTACTTATCAGTAACGAGGTTGAACTAGGTATGCAGAGATACCGACGATCATAACCTCGGATAAGTAAAATATCGTGAGACAAAGGGAAATTGGTATCGTATGTAAGTGGTTCATTCGATCGCAAAGTAATCGTAGAAATTTGTGGGAGCCATATGAATTTCCAGATTCCTCTATTGGTTATTGATCGGAGAAGTGTCTCGATCATGTCCGCATAATTCACGAACCGTAGGGAGACACACTTAAGGATTCGACGTTGTTTTGAGTAGTTATGGTATTATGAGAAAGAGACCGAATGTTGTTCGGAGTCTCGGATGGGATCCGGGATATCACGAGGTGATCCGGAGTGGTCCGGAGAATAAGATTCATATAAGGAAAGTCCCGTTTCGGAGTTGGGGAATGGTTCCGGTGTTTTCATCGGGAACATTCTAGAAGGTCCCGGAATGTCCGGCACTCCGGAGGGGGGAAGGGTACATGAATGTGTCATTATGAGTTGGAATGATTGCATCATGTACTAGGTGTCTTCGCTGCCCAAAATAAAGGATTTATTTAAATCCTAAATTGAAAAGTCAAACGGCCAGTTTGAAAGTCAAACGGCAATTTTGGGAAGTGGGAGGAGAGGAGGAAACCGAGTTGGGGAGGGAGTCCTCCTCCCCAAGCCGGCGCCCCACCAAGCCGAGTTGGGGAGGGACTCCCCTCCCTCCCCTTGGCCGGCCAGCCCCTCCCACCTATATAAGGAGGGGCAGGGCTCCCTCCTAGCACACACACAAGTTCCTATCCTCTAAACTAAACCCTAGATCTAAACCCCGGTTTAGAGCTATTTTGGTTTAGATCCTTCTAATTGGTTTAGAGCCCTCTAATTGGTGTGTCTAATTACTAGACCACTAATAGCCTCTCTCATAAGCTCCACCATACTCGCACCGGCTTAAGGCGAAGCCCTGCGGGATCTCCCCTCTACTTCCGGTACCACGCCGTTGTGCTGCCGGAATCGCGAGGAGAGTGCTACAACCTCCGCTGCCTGCTGGAACAAGGGAGAGGAAGGTCTTCGTCGAGTACCGAACGTGTGACCGACTGCGGGAGCGCTGCGGGAACGCGGCGCTGGAAGGATCGTCTACGCGATCTTGAGATCGGAAAGAGTACGACTACATCACCCACGAGAATCTGCTCTCGTTAACCGCTTTGGAATCTTCGAGGGTAAGTTATTCCATCGACTCGTTGCTACAATCTAGTAGATAGATCTTGGCTTGTTTGTTTGTATGCGGTAGAAAATTTTTGTTTTCCATGCTACGAACCCCAACAGTGGTATCAGAGCCGTGTCTATATGTAGATCTGTTGCACGAGTAGAACACAATGGTCATTGTGGGCGTTGATGCTTTTATTGTAGATTGCTTTTTGTGTACTTTGCATCTTGCGGTATGTTGGGATGAAGCGGCCCGGGCTAACCTTACATGACATCGTTCATGAGACTTGCTCCACGCTTGACATGCAACTCGTATTGCATAAGTGGCTTTGCGGGTGCCTGTTTCTCCTAGCATAGTAAAGATCCAATTTACAACGGGTAATCAACAATGCTAGTATCAATGTTGTGGTTCTTGTTCGTAGGTTAGAACGACACTTATGGAAAGCCCCAAACCACGTAAAATATGCAAAGAAAGTAGAAGCGTCTAACTTTGTTTTGCAGGGGTGTGCAGTGATGTGATATGGCCATGATTGTGATTATATTTGATGTATGCAATGTTCCTTATTGTAAGTTGACAACCATGGTGAAGCGTCATTGACCTTGATGCAATGCTGGTGATGATGGAGATCATGTTCGTGCTTGAAGATGGAGATCGGAAGCACAAAGAAGAAAGGCCATATCATATCACATATTATGAATTGCATGTGATGTTAATCCTTTATGCATCTTGTATTGCTTAGTAGACGACGGTAGCATTATAAGATGATCCCTCATGCACATAAATTTCAAGTTCTATAGTGTTCACCCTTAGTATGCACCGTTGCCAAAGCTTGTTGCTTCGAAGCACCACGTGATGATCGGGTGTCTTTGATTCCGCGGGTGAATACAACGTAAGCAAGCCAGATTTGCTTATGCGGTAGCTAAGGTTTGATCTTGACGAGCCTAGCATGTACAGACATGGCCTCAGGAACACGGATTACCGAAAGGTAGAGCATGAGTCATATAGTAGATATGATGAACATGTTGATTGTTCGCCATTGAAGCCATATCAACTCTCGTGATGATCGGTTTTGATGTGGTGGATTTGGTTCGTGTGATCACTAAAACAATGTGAGGGATGTTGTTTTGAGTGGGAGTTCACCTAGATTAATTTAATTATTAATTAGAACTCAATTTATCATAAACTAAATCAAAGTGAATTTGCATAATTGTTGTAGTCATTGGCATCCGTTTACCACCTTGCGCTTAGTTATAATTGAGATGATAGAACTATAGAATTCTGGTTAGTTACTTTACGAACTGGTATCGTATTGTTTTGAAGTGTTAATCTAAAGTTTAAAAGTCCTATTGCAAACTTTCAGTAAGTTCCGGTTACTCCATGAAGTTTAATAATTGGTATTAAATCAAGAGTAACAATTCCAAGTGTTAGTATATAAAGTATCATGTTTGTCTCCATGATTCTTGATATTCAAAGGATTGTCTTAATATCAAGGTTATCTAGGATCTGAAAGAGTTGTTTCAGAAACCATGATATGTGGAAGATATTGTGATATCTGAAACAAAGTTTTGGTTACAACATGATAGAGTATAATATGGCAAAAATCATGTTCTCATATTTGATGAGAATTTGCAAAAGGTTGGAGACACTAGTTGTCCTAATCTTCCAAAAGGTTTTGGAGAGCAACATTATACTCGCGATTCACCATTATAAGCTAAAAGTAGCTTGGTCATGGACGATTCCATGATGAAGGTGAATATTTGATGTAGGTAAAATGTTTACTACACCAATAGATTACTAAAGAAAGGAATTTGAAAGAACACCAAACATTTGATGATGGTGATCTACTTCAAAGTGCAAATCCAAAGGCATTGGTATTTAATTATACACGCTTTGGACTATGTGTCATATGTATGACTCCACTATTGATGTTGATAGATTCTTTCAAACAGAAAAGGAAATACTGAAAGAGAATCTCATAAATATATGGCAGAAAAGAAAAGACTAGAATTGTTCAGCTTAAGTATATAGATGATATACATGTTATGGCTATGTTCTTTGCTTCTTAAACAATGTGGTTCTTAAGTATTTGATACTGGACTTGTTGGTGTGAATCGTCATACGAAACAACAGAATTCATGAACTACAATGGCCTAAGTAACTAGCAAAAGAATATGTGATGATGTTCATCGAGAACAAATAAAGGGTTATTGTGTTGCTCGTTAAAACATCAAAGCTTGCCTTCAAGATTTGTTTTATCAGGTGTTATGAGAACAAAAGGGTTGCTCAAATAATTACCGTAATCCATAAAAGATGGATAATTTACAAATCTCGTTGGAGAAATCACATCCATAAAAATAGTGCTAAAAATGTCGAAAGACAAATTGATTGAAAGATCACTTAGGAAGTGACATCGCCGTTTAAATTATATTGGAAAGAAAACATGAAGAAAATCCATATGGATGGAATTTTGAAGTCTTTTGATTTTGATCAAATGACGTTTGTGAAACTTTCCTAGAGAATAATTAAAACTTCGTTCATAGGCCAAAAGGGAACGAAAGACTAGCTTATTGGAACTTGTGCATATTGTTGTACGAACTCCATTATGTGTAGTCAAGAGCGATGGATTTCAACTTCATATGCTTTCTCCAAAAATTTGAGTGAATATATGAATATTTACTTAATAAGGATGAAGTGTGAAATATTTGAAAAGTTCAAAGAATTTTAAGATGAAGTGCAAAATCATTGTAACAAGAATATAAATAGTTTATGATAAGATCATAAAGAAAGATGTTTGAGTTACAAGTTTAGCATAATACCTAAGATTTAAGGAATCGTTCCGTGGATTTGCATTTCCCGAAACACCATAAGAGTATGGAGCGTTCGAGATATGTAATTAAAACCTTGTTTGACATGGTAAGATCAAAGGTGTAAAATATAGAACTGCCATTATATTTTAAAGATTAAAAGCTTTAGAGACTACCGCTTTTCCACTAAAAAGAGCTCCATCATAATCCGCTGAAATGACACCATATAAAGTTATGGTTTGGGATAAAACCCAAGTAGTCCTTTCTTAAAACATTGGTATGCTATGCATAAGAAAGATGTGTGCAACCAAAGTCGGATAAACCTGTCTTTGTATAAATATTAAGTATTCCTCCACAAACACCGGAGACAAAAGTGTTTGTCGCTTAGAACGTCAAGTTTCTTTGAGAAGGAATTTTTCGTGAAAAGTTAAAGTGGGAGGACAATAGAACTTTGATAAGGTTAAAAGAACCTTAGCTATATGTGCAGAGTTGCGCAGCACCGAAAAGTGTTCCGGAGGCAGCAATAATGCTCATGGCTCACGTGCCTCAAAAGTTGTGGTCACGGAGGTCTAAGTTTCTATTGAAACAAGTAGGTCAAGTAAACAATCAAATACTAAGATTTGAGGGTTGAATCATTATTTGAGAATAATGAACGGACTACATGCAAAGAAGCAATGATGGGCCCTGACTCCGTCAAATGGCTTGAAGCCATAAAATCCGTGATAATTCCATACACGAGAAATCAAGTTTTGAACTTGAAGGACCCTCGAGAAAGGTGTAAGACCTTACAGTTGTGTTTGGATCTATAAAGAAATAGACATGGATGTTTCACATCTATAAGTCGACATGTTGGGAAAGAGTTCACAACAATGTTCAAAGATTGACTATGACAAGATTTGATCTTTCATAGCGATATTTAGTCTAGACGGATTAATGTAGCAACCACTACATATAATTTTGTTATGTGGTAGTTGAATAAACAAAACAAGTTCTTCTAATAGAATTGTTACCTAGGACGTGTGCATGACACGGTCCAAAGGGTTTTGTTAATTCAAAGGATGCTAAAAGCATATGCAAACTTCAATGGATGAAGTAAGCATAGCGGAGTTGGAATCTTCACTATGATGAAACTGTTAAAAGAGTTTAATTTCATCAAAGACAATGAAGATACTTGCATTTGCAAGAAATTAAGTGGGAGCGCTAAGACATATTTCTAATACATTATGTGGAGGACATATTGTTGATTAGAAATGATGTATCTTTTATTAACACATATTAAGAATTTCATCCTGATGAAAGACTTAGGCAAAACCCAAATATTTGGCATCAATAGATGCTAATATGGTTGTGCCAGAAGTACATAGACAAAGATATTGAATGAGTTCAATATAGAAACTACAAGAAAGGTTCTTGTCGCACAGAAAGGATTGAAAGAGTTCAATGTTGATGATATATTCAAGTGTATTGACATTTGGTAAGTGAAACAAAGATTCAAGTATAGATTGATACTTGATGTATGAAATCACAAAGAGTGTTTATATCAATCATACTGTGGTATGTACAAATCCAGATATGTCCTATGCCCTAAAAAGTTATGAGCATATACCAGAATGATTCATAAGATGATCATTGGACGATAGTAAGGATATTCTTATGATCTTTTGGAAGAACTAAGAGTATATTATTTGTAGAAGTGACAAATAGATGGTTAGTTCATTGTAAAAGTACTACATTGATACTAGTTTTGTCACAGAGTACAAATTTAGTTTATCTCAATCTAAACTGAGGGTGGCACAATATAATGGAAAGTAAATTCCATAATGGATTTGGATGAGTTCCAAAGTTAAGACATTGTGACAGATACTTCAACAAAAGGCTAAGTATATGACTGCTATTATAGCAGCAAAAGAGGGCATTTGTGTCAAGTAGTTTGTTATCAAACTAGGTGTAGTTCACAGCGGGATAATACTATGAAGATATATTGTGCGACAATATTATCAATATGTTTTAACCCCAAAGAACTAAAGGTCACACCGAAAGACCAAATTATACAAAGCCATCTCATTAGAGAATGAGTGATGCGTAGAGACGCAAAGACATGCAATTACACACGGACCTGGAAGTGTCAGATCCGGAGATCAGTTGACCACTAGCAATCGTGTACATACAACACCGGAAAGCCATAGGTGTTGAATACACAAAGGTTTGAAACTAGATTATTGACTCTAGTGCAAGTGGGAGACTGTTGGAGATATGCTCTAGAGGCAATAATAAATATAGTTATTATTATATCTTTGTGTTTATGATAAATGTTTATATTCATGCTATAATTGTATTAACCGGAAACATTAATACTTGTGTGATTTGTAAACTAAAATTGAAGTCCCTAGTATAGCCTCTATACTTCACTAGCTTGTTGGTTAATGGATGATTGTGGTTTCCCTATCATGAACATTGAGATGTTATTAACAACAAGATCATATCATTAGGAGAATGATATGGTGGACATACTCCTATAGATAAGCGTAGCATAAAGATCAAGTCATTTCAATAGTTCAATTGCTATATGCTTTCTGATACATAGTAACCTAATTCCTTCGACCATGAGATCATGCATATCACCTTTACCGGATGGATGCTTTGATGTCATCAAACACCACACCGTAACAGGGTGGCTATAAAGGTGGCATTGAGTGTTCGGAAAGTATTGGTTGAAACACATGGATCAAGAGTGGGATTTGTCCATCCATATGACGGATAGATATTCTCTGGGCCCTCTCGGTGAAATGTCATCCAATTAGCTTGCAAGCATGTGACTGGCTCACAAGGGATCACATATCACGGGAACGAGAAAAGAGTACTTATCAGTAACGAGGTTGAACTAGGTATGCAGAGATACCGACGATCATAACCTCGGATAAGTAAAATATCGTGAGACAAAGGGAAATTGGTATCGTATGTAAGTGGTTCATTCGATCGCAAAGTAATCGTAGAAATTTGTGGGAGCCATATGAATTTCCAGATTCCTCTATTGGTTATTGATCGGAGAAGTGTCTCGATCATGTCCGCATAATTCACGAACCGTAGGGAGACACACTTAAGGATTCGACGTTGTTTTGAGTAGTTATGGTATTATGAGAAAGAGACCGAATGTTGTTCGGAGTCTCGGATGGGATCCGGGATATCACGAGGTGATCCGGAGTGGTCCGGAGAATAAGATTCATATAAGGAAAGTCCCGTTTCGGAGTTGGGGAATGGTTCCGGTGTTTTCATCGGGAACATTCTAGAAGGTCCCGGAATGTCCGGCACTCCGGAGGGGGGAAGGGTACATGAATGTGTCATTATGAGTTGGAATGATTGCATCATGTACTAGGTGTCTTCGCTGCCCAAAATAAAGGATTTATTTAAATCCTAAATTGAAAAGTCAAACGGCCAGTTTGAAAGTCAAACGGCAATTTTGGGAAGTGGGAGGAGAGGAGGAAACCGAGTTGGGGAGGGAGTCCTCCTCCCCAAGCCGGCGCCCCACCAAGCCGAGTTGGGGAGGGACTCCCCTCCCTCCCCTTGGCCGGCCAGCCCCTCCCACCTATATAAGGAGGGGCAGGGCTCCCTCCTAGCACACACACAAGTTCCTATCCTCTAAACTAAACCCTAGATCTAAACCCCGGTTTAGAGCTATTTTGGTTTAGAGCCTTCTAATTGGTTTAGAGCCCTCTAATTGGTGTGTCTAATTACTAGACCACTAATAGCCTCTCTCATAAGCTCCACCATACTCGCACCGGCTTAAGGCGAAGCCCTGCGGGATCTCCCCTCTACTTCCGGTACCACGCCGTTGTGCTGCCGGAATCGCGAGGAGAGTGCTACAACCTCCGCTGCCTGCTGGAACAAGGGAGAGGAAGGTCTTCGTCGAGTACCGAACGTGTGACCGACTGCGGGAGCGCTGCGGGAACGCGGCGCTGGAAGGATCGTCTACGCGATCTTGAGATCGGAAAGAGTACGACTACATCACCCACGAGAATCTGCTCTCGTTAACCGCTTTGGAATCTTCGAGGGTAAGTTATTCCATCGACTCGTTGCTACAATCTAGTAGATAGATCTTGGCTTGTTTGTTTGTATGCGGTAGAAAATTTTTGTTTTCCATGCTACGAACCCCAACAAGTAGATCTTCTCCACGCAATCCCAGCAGCACGACGGCGTGGTGGTGGTGGTGGAGTAGAGAATTCTGCAGGGCTTCGCCTAAGCCGGAGCAGATGGAAGGAGGAAGAGAGAGGCGGCTAGGGTTTGGAGTGGGAGGGGCAAGGAGGGGTGGCGCCTCCACCCCTCTATATAGAGAGGGAGGGGTGCGGCCTAGGGTTCCCACCCCTAGGCCCACCCCTTAGGGCCGGCGCACTAGGGAGCTTGGGGGGAGAGTCCTTCCCCCCCAAGTTTCCCCTTTAAACTCCCCTTATCTTATCTTATCTTATCTCGGTTTTCAAATAAACTCCAAGATATCTTCTAGAACCTTCCGGAACATTTCGAAACCTTCTAGAATCCCCATACAAACACTCTGGAACATTTCCTAACTTAGAAAATGATCCCCATTATATGAATCTTATTCTCCGGACAATTCCGGATCTCCTCGTGATGTCTCGGATCCAATCTGAGACTCCGAACAACATTCGGTCTCCAACGCACATTCAATATCTACTTAAAACAACTTCGAACCTTAAGTGTGTCACCCTACGGTTCGTGAATATGTAGACATGATGAAGACACCTCTCCGATCAATAACCATTAGCGGGATCTGGAGATCCATAACGGCTCCCACATACTCAACGATGACTTCGTGATCGATAGAACCATTAACATACGAAACCAATTCCTTTTGTCACGCGATACTCTACTTATCCGAGGTTTGATCGTCGGTATCTCCATACCCAGTTCTACCTTGTTACTGATAAGCACTCTTTACTCGTTCCGTGTCATGCCATCCCTTGTGACCTAGTCACATGCTTGCAAGCTAACTAGATGACATTCCACCGAGAGGGCCCAGAGCATATCTATCCGTCATATGGATGGACAAATCCCAATCTTGGTCCATGCGCTTCAACACATACTTTCAGAATACCCAATGACACCTTTATAACCACCCAGTTATGAAGTGGTGTTTGATGTCATCAAAGTACCCATCCGGTGATGGTGATTAACACAACCTCATGGTCGAAGGATTAGGTTACTATGTATTTGAAAGCTTGTAGCAATATGAACTTAATGACTTGATCTTATGCTATGCTTACTATGGGTGTGTGTGTGTCCATTACATCATTCTCCTAATGATATAACCTTGTTATTAATGACATCCAATGTCCATGATCAGGAAACCATGATCATCAATTAATCAACAAGCTAGTTTAACAAGAGGCTTACTAGGGACTCTTTTATGTTTACAAAACACACATGTATTAGTGTTTCCTTATAATACAATTATAGCATGGGGTGCAAACATTCATCATAAACACAAAGACATGATAATAACCACTTTTATTATTGCCTCTTGGGCATATCTCCAACAGTCTCCCACTTGCACTAGAGTCAATAATCTAGATTACATGGTAATATACCTAACACCCATGGCGTTCTGGTGTTGGTCATGCTTTGCTCTAGGGAGAGGTTTAGTCAACGGATCTGCCACATTCAGATCAGTGTGTACTTTGCAAATCTTTATGTCACCATCTCGGACATACTCGCGAATAGCATGGAAACGTAGCTTGATGTGCTTCAGCTTGCTATGTGACCTTGGCTCCTGTGCATTAGCTATGGCACCTGTGCTGTCACAGTAGATGGCCATCGGGTCCAACGCACTAGGAACCACGCCAAGTTCAGTAATGAACTCCTTCATCCATATGGCTTCTTGTGCAGCCTCCGAAGCAGCTATGTATTCCGATTCAGTTGAAGATTTCGCCACAACACTTTGCTTGGCACTCCTCCAGCTCACTGCAGCACCATTCAAAATAAATACGTATCCAGACTGTGACTTCGAGTCATCTGGGTCGGTGTTCCAACTAGCATCAGTGTAACTGTTTACAACAAGCTATTCATCACCTCCATAAGAAAGAACCATATCCTTAGTCCTATTCAGGTACTTAAGGATATTCTTGACCGCTGTCCAGTGCTCCATTCCAGGATCACTTTGATATCTGCTAGTCAAACTAACAGCATGTGCTATATCCGGTCTTGTACACAACATGGCATACATGATAGAACCTATGGCTGAGGCATAGGGAACATTATTCATCTTCTCTCTATCTTCTGCCGTAGCTGGACTTTGAGTCTTACTCAAGGTCTTACCTGACAACATGGGCACGAACCCTTTCCTGCTCTCTTCCATTCTAAACTTCTTTAGAACTTTGTCCAAGTATGTACTTTGTGAAAGCGCTAGTAGGCGTCTTGATCTATCTCTATAAATCTTGATGCCTAGAATATATGCCGCTTCGCCAAGATCCTTCATTGAAAAAATATTATTCAAATAGGCTTTGACGCTATTAAGAAGTTCTATATCATTCCCAATCAACAATATGTCATCTACATATAGTACTAGGGACGCTATAGAGCTCCCACTCACTTTCTTGTAAATACAAGCTTCTCCATAAGTTTGTATAAAACCAAAGTTTTTGATTACTTTATCAAAACGTTGATTCCAACTCCGGGATGCTTGCTTCAGTCCATAAATGGAGCGCTGAAGTTTGCATACCTTGTCAACTTTACTAGGATCGAAAAAACCCTTGGGTTGTACCATGTACAACTCTTCCTCAATGTCACCATTAAGGAACGCTGTTTTGACATCCATCTGCCATATCTCATAATCGAAATATGCAGCAATTGCCAACAAAATCCTCACAGACTTTAGCTTCACTACTGGTGAGAAAGTCTCATCATAGTCAACACCTTGAATTTGTCGGAACCCTTTCGCGACAAGTCGAGCTTTATAGACAGTAACATTACCATCAGCATCTGTTTTTCTTTTGAAAATCCATTTGTTCTCGATAGCCTTACGGCCATCCGGTAAGTCCACCAAAGTCCATACTTGGTTTTCGTACATGGATCCCATTTCGGATTTCATGGCTTCTAGCCATTTGTCGGAATCTGGGCTCACCATAGCTTCTTCATACGTCGCAGGGTCATCAGTGTTGTCTACCAACATGACGTTCAAGGCAGAGTCATACCACTCAGGAGTGGTACGAACCCTCATTGACCTGCGAGGTTCAGCGGTAACTTCGTTCGAAGTTTCATGATCACCATCATTAGCTTCCTCTCCAGTTGGTGCAGGCGGCACAAAAACATCTTCCGGTGCTGCGCTACTCTCAACCCCGAGAGAAGGTTCAATAACCTCGTCGAGTTCTACTTTCCTTCCAGTCACTTCTTTCGAGAGAAACTCCTTCTCAAGAAAGGATCCATTCTTGGCAACGAAAACTTTGCCTTCGGATCTATGATAGAAGGTATACCCAATTGTTTCTTTAGGGTATCCTATGAAGACGCATTTCTCCGCTTTGGGTTCTAGCTTATCAGGTTGTAACTTCTTTACATACACTTCGCAACCCCAAACTTTAAGGAACGACAACTTAGGTTTCTTTCCAAACCACAATTCGTACGGTGTCGTTTCAACGGATTTAGATGGTGCCCTATTTAAAGTGAATGCAGCTGTCTCTAATGCATAGCCCCAAAAGGATAGCGGTAAATCTGTAAGAGACATCATAGACCGAACCATATCTAAGAGAGTTTGATTACGACGTTCGGACACACCATTACGCTGTGGTGTTCCCGGCGGTGTCAACTGCGAAAGTATTCCACATTTCTTTAAATGCATGCCAAACTCATAACTAAGATATTCACCTCCGCGGTCAGAACGCAGAAACTTAATCTTCTTGTTACGCTGATTTTCCACTTCACTTTGAAATTCCTTAAACTTCTCGAAAGTTTCAGACTTATGTTTTATAAAGTAGACATACCCATATCTACTAAAGTCATCTGTGAAAGTGAGAACATAACGATATCCACCACGCGATGCTACACTCATTGGACCGCACACATCGGTATGTATTATTTCCAATAAGTCTGTAGCTCGCTCCATTATTCCAGAGAATGGAGTCTTAGTCATTTTTCCCATTAGACATGCTTCGCATCTTTCAAGTGATTCAAAATCAAGTGATTCAAGAAGTCCATCAGAATGGAGTTTCTTCATACGCTTCACTCCAATGTGACCAAGACGACAGTGCCACATGTATGTAGAATTATCATTCAATTTTGTTCGTTTAGCATCTATGTTGTGAACATGTGTATCACTACTATCGAGATTCAGTAAGAATAAACCATTCATCTCAGGTGCATTACCATAAAAGATATTACTCATATAAATCGAACAACCTTTATTCTCGGACTTAAAAGAGTAACCGTCTCGCAATAAACAAGATCCAGATATAATGTTCATGCTTAACGCAGGCACCAAATAACAATTATTTAAATTTAAAACTAATCCCGAAGGTAGATGTAGAGGGAGCGTGCCGACGGCGATCACATCAACCTTGGAGCCATTTCCAACGCGCATCGTCACCTCGTCTCTCGCTAGTCTTCGTTTATTCCGTAGCTCCTGTTTCGAGTTACAAATATGAGCAACCGAACCAGTATCAAATACCCAGGCACTACTACGATTACTAGTAAGATACACATCAATAACATGTATATCGAATATACCTTTCTTCTTGATGTTGTCGTTCTTCAGATCTGCCAGGTACTTGGGGCAGTTACGCTTCCAGTGACCAGCACCCTTGCAGTAGAAGCATTCAGTTTCAGGCTTAGGACCAGCCTTGGGCTTCTTAGCAGGTGCGGCAGCTTTCTTGCCGTCCTTCTTGAAGTTGCCCTTGTTCTTAGGCTTGCCCTGTTTCTTGAAATTGGTGGTCTTATTGACCATCAACACTTGGTGGTCCTTCTTGATCTCCACTTCAGCAGTTTTCAGCATGGACGATAGTTCAGGCAACGTCTTGTTCATGCAGTGCATATTGTAGTTCATCACAAAGTTCTTATAACTCGGTGGCAGTGATTGGAGGACACGGTGAATCCCTAACTCATTAGGAATCGTTATCCCCAACTCTTGGAGCTTGTTTGCGTGCCCAGACATGGTGAGGACGTGCTCGCTAACGGAGCTTCCCTCTTCCATCTTGCAGGTAAAGAACTTTTCGGAGGCCTCATAGCTCTCCACGGCCGCGTGAGTCTCAAAAATGAGCTTGAGCTCCTTAATGATCTCGAACGGGTCGTGGTGCTCAAAGCGCTTCTAAAGCTCCGTTTCTAGACCGTACAGGATGGCACACTGAACTGTGGAGTAATGATTTTTCCGAGTGGCGTAAACATTTTTTACGTCATCGGTGGCATCTTCTGCAGGTGGGTCACCTAGCGGTGCATCGAGCACATAGGTCATCTGACCAGCCCTAAGGACAATCTTCAGACCACGGAGCCAGTCCGTGAAGTTGCTTCCATTGTTCTTAAGTTTTTCTTTCTCTAGGAACGCATTGAAATTGATGGAGAGGTTCGCCATAATCTACAACAAATTTGCAAGTAGTTTAGATTAAGTTTATGATAAATTGAGTTCAACTTTAATTCTTAAATTAACTAGGTGAACTCCCACTCAAAACAACATCCCTCACATTGTCTTAGTGATCACACGAACCAAGTCCACTACACCAAGTCCGATCTTCACGAGAGAAGATGTAGTTTCATCGGCGAACAGTCTTCATGTTCATCATATCATTCATATGACTCGTGCTCTACCTTTCGGTATTCCGTGTTCCGAGACCATGTCTGTACATGCTAGGCTCGTCAAGATTAACCTTAGTTTCCGCATGTGCAAATCTGGCTTGCACCCGTTGTATGCACACGTAGAATCTATCACACCCGATCATCACGAGATGCTTCGAAACGACGAGTCTTAGCAACGGTGCCAACTAAGGACGAACACTTTTATTACTTGATATTTAGTGAGAGGGATCATCTTATAATGCTACCGTCGCGATCTAAGCAATACAAGATGCATAAAGGATTAACATCATAGGCAATTCATAATTAATGTGACATGATATGGCCCTTTCTTCTTGTGCCTTTGATCTCCATCTCCAAAGCACGGACATGATCTCCATCATCACCAGCATTGCGTCAAGGTCAGTGGCGCCGCTTCATGGTTGTCCATCATCACAAGCAACTATTACAACTACTTGGAATAAAGCTATTACAAGATGAATAGACACGCAGGTCTTAACAGAATTAAAGACAACCATTAGGCTCCTGCCGGTTGCCATATTACAACAAGGATCATTGCATACATCAAATATAATCACAATCACATGATGGCCATATCACATCACAAAACCCTTGCAAAAACAAGTTAGACGCCTCTAATTTTCTTTGCAAGTTTTACGTGGTTTGGGGCTTTCGAATAAGAACGGATCTTACCTACGAAACTGAACCACAACGTTGATACAAGTGCTATCAAGTGCAAAGTGTAGATTTGATCTATACTATGATGGGAGAGACAGACACCCGCAAAGCCACTTGTGCAAAGCAAGTTGCACGTCAAGCGTGGAGCAAGTCTCATGTGCGATGACATGTAATGTTAGCCCGAGCCGCTTCATCCCACCATACCGCAAGATGCAAAGTACACACAGCAAAAGACGGCACGAGCACCAACGCCCACAACACCATTGTGTTCTACTCGTGCAACAGATCTACGCATAGACAAGGCTCTGATACCACTGATGGGTTCGTAGCATGGAAAACAAAAAAATTCTACCGCAAGAACGAACAAAACCCAGATCTAATCTAGATAAAAGCCAAGATCTAATCTATTAGACAAGTGCAACGAGATAGATCTGTACTAACCCTTGTAGTTTCCAAAGCCTTGTTCGAGATCGGATCTCGTGGTTGATGTAGTCGATCACTTGCCGATCTCAAGATCGAATAGATGATCCTTCCGGCGCCGCGTTCCGGCAGCGCTTCCGCAGACGATCACACGTGCGGAGTCGAAGCAGACCTTCCTCTCCCCGTTCCAGCGAGCAGCGGAGGTAGTAGATCTTCTCCACGCAATCCCAGCAGCACGACGGCGTGGTGGTGGTGGTGGAGTAGAGAATTCTGCAGGGCTTCGCCTAAGCCGGAGCAGATGGAAGGAGGAAGAGAGAGGCGGCTAGGGTTTGGAGTGGGAGGGGCAAGGAGGGGTGGCGCCTCCACCCCTCTATATATAGAGGGAGGGGTGCGGCCTAGGGTTCCCACCCCTAGGCCCACCCCTTAGGGCCGGCGCACTAGGGAGCTTGGGGGAGAGTCCTTCCCCCCCAAGTTTCCCCTTTAAACTCCCCTTATCTTATCTTATCTCGGTTTTCAAATAAACTCCAAGATATCTTCTAGAACCTTCCGGAACATTCCGAAACCTTCTAGAATCCCCATACAAACACTCTGGAACATTTCCTAACTTAGAAAATGATCCCCATTATATGAATCTTATTCTCCGGACAATTCCGGATCTCCTCGTGATGTCTCGGATCCAATCCGAGACTCCGAACAACATTCGGTCTCCAACGCACATTCAATATCTACTTAAAACAACTTCGAACCTTAAGTGTGTCACCCTACGGTTCGTGAATATGTAGACATGATGAAGACACCTCTCCGATCAATAACCATCAGCGGGATCTGGAGATCCATAACGGCTCCCACATACTCAACGATGACTTCGTGATCGATAGAACCATTAACATACAAAACCAATTCCTTTTGTCACGTGATACTCTACTTATCCGAGGTTTGATCGTCGGTATCTCCATACCCAGTTCTACCTTGTTACTGATAAGCACTCTTTACTCGCTCCGTGTCATGCCATCCCTTGTGACCTAGTCACATGCTTGCAAGCTAACTAGATGACATTCCACCGAGAGGGCCCAGAGCATATCTATCCGTCATATGGATGGACAAATCCCAATCTTGGTCCATGCGCTTCAACACATACTTTCAGAATACCCAATGACACCTTTATAACCACCCAGTTACGAAGTGGTGTTTGATGTCATCAAAGTACCCATCCGGTGATGGTGATTAACACAACCTCATGGTCGAAGGATTAGGTTACTATGTATTTGAAAGCTTGTAGCAATATGAACTTAATGACTTGATCTTATGCTATGCTTACTATGGGTGTGTGTGTCCATTACATCATTCTCCTAATGATATAACCTTGTTATTAATGACATCCAATGTCCATGATCAGGAAACCATGATCATCAATTAATCAACAAGCTAGTTTAACAAGAGGCTTACTAGGGACTCTTTTAAGTTTACAAAACACACATGTATTAGTGTTTCCTTATAATACAATTATAGCATGGGATGCAAACATTCATCATAAACACAAAGACATAATAATAACCACTTTTATTATTGCCTCTTGGGCATATCTCCAACACTATTAACTTGTTGTTTGGAACTGTTAGCTTCGTATTTCGTAGTCTGCAATTGTTAATTAGTTGTTTGAAACTTGATGTGAACCCGCTGTTCTATATGCTATAGCTATATTTGGCAGTTGGTGGTCTACTTTTGGAAGATTTCCCTTTGCATGCTTATGATTGTGTGAACTGGATATTCTGTATGAAGTTCTAGATAAGTTCTAACTTCATGTGTTGTGTTGTTACCATGAAGTGAGGGAAAAATTACCTTGTTATATGCTGGTTGGATGCACCATTAAGTAATATTTGGGACATTATGTGCATGGTTCTGTGATGAATAGAGTTTGGTGATCTAGCAGCTGGAGATGTGCGTTGTGATACCTTCGATCTGGATTACAGATGTAGTATAACTTCTCTTTCCCTAGTAGACCTAGGTTATCGAATCCTCGAGAAGCGAATGCATAGTGAAGTTACTTTATTGGACCTTCAGGAGTTTTAAAATTCCTTTTGTGTTTTTACCGGACCAATAGTTTGCGTCTTTTTGTTGTTGTCGATGATGGAGATAGAGGGCCTAGGGCATTCCGTTTCACTTGTAGTTGTGCAAAAACATCTGATGGAAATAAAAGATAGAAATAAAGTATGCATGTACTTGTTAGACCAAGATAAATTATATGTGGGTAGTGCATCCATAATTACTATTGCCTCCACAACTGTTTATAGCAATAACCTACTAGTCTCATCCATAGAAGAAAGAGAACTAATGATATGCATAGTGATGTCATCGTTGATCCCAAGTTAATCCCTCACATACAGCCGTACTACCCCTTCTATCACTGGGGTTCCCAACCTGCAGATCAGTCATTACTCATACTCCCTATACCTGGCTCAACCCTCGGGGTCTTGGGTACCTGACAAGTCCTTGGATTGAGGCAAGAGAGGATACAATAATCATCATGTCATACAAACTAATACATGATCCCATCTATGATAAATAACATGCACAAACGCTACATGGCTAGCCGAAGCCCTTAGCCCAAGGAGAATTACTCACACATAGAGATGAGATCAACAATCATAAACATTGTAATGAAAATCATAAGATTGATAGCAATAGTCTTACAGTGTCGTCAATCGAAGAAGAGATCTACTATTACAAGTGGTGGAATATGTCTATGGAGATGGAGAAGGGTTTCGAGATTCGGAGGCCGCTGATGATCTGTGGAAGAGACTTTTGGGTGAGGCTGGAGAGGTTTTTCTCGTCGCCCGAGGCTTCTTTATATCAGAGTTTTAAAAACTGGACCAATTTGTGAACCGATGAGGCTACTGGTTCACTGGTTTGCTGGTCGTATCACTGGTTCATTTGGTTTGATGGCGACAAAAAACTATTATTTTTCATCCAAATTTAAGCAAATTTTAGAACAAAATGACCATAAAATGTATATAATGTATATTTCAATATGTATAAAAAACATGGCGTGTCCAAATGGTATTGGGCTATACGTGTTGCTATTTATGCATTTCATAAGGTTCACACTTCGATTCATCTAGTAAACATCATTTTTTCTGGTTTTTTGCAGTTTGGACCGGTGCCTCTTAAAAAACTGGTGAGTCCATCGGTTCAGGTTTTTTCTGGTTAAAAAACCGAACCGGTTCGGTTTTTAAAACTATGCTTTATATAGGGGTCCCTTCACGAAAGTTGTTCTATTTGACCTAACGGTGGCGGTGCCAACTATACGACCGGAGCTATACGGCCGAAGTTTTGCTCAGGACGTATAGTTAGTCGTTAAAGTGTCTGCCTCTGCTTCACGGCTCCTGGTTTCTTCTGGTTGTTGGAAATCGTATCTTTGACTTTAATGTAGTGATTCCCATCTTCAAACGACATTATCTGTGTAGGAAAAATATAAAAAGAAAAAATATAAAAAGAAAGGATTGCATACCCCTTTGAATATTAGGCATTAGTGGCAGGGTTTAGAGAGATATTTTATAAAAATATGAATAATATCCAGTTTAAATGTGGACGTAGATGGCTATATTTCAGATCCATCAACCTCCCCAAGCTTAAACTTGATCGTCCCCGAGCAAGAAAACCAAAATCAAAAAGGAACTCAACATTTAAACTGAAATAACGAGATGGTGATCTTACTCATGGTTGGTAGTCTCATGTTTCCTCCACCTCATAAATCTGGAAAACTTCAGCATAGATAGAGTATTGGCAAGCATATCATACAGGTTTTATGCATCCTTATAGTGCAGCAAAATTATTGTTACCACGGATGATTCGAATGAGTAAACTTTATTCCATGTCATGTAATCAACTCATAGGCTTGCCTTTGAACAATAAATTATAATCATGTAAATTGAGAGTGTGAGAGTTGCCATGAAAAGAATATACAGTAGAGTATCTCAATTCTCCCACATCAATAAATCAAGACTTTTCAAGCACTACTTTTCTATTCATTGTCCTTCAAGAATTTCAGTTTTTGAGTAATTGAGAGCATGCCAAAGATTTTTATTAGTTTATCGAGCTGTGATGGACACTCGTGGCGTCACTAAGGTTTTTTTTCCTTTTGCATACTGATTTCTCATAACAGCCAGAGGAGTGATTCCATCATGATTATAGCTACCCGGGAGTGCCAAGAATCTTACCCACTATAGCATTACTGTTACAAGTGTTTAATCAACTCATAGCCGAAATCTAGGAGTTTCCTCCATGAAGATCGTTCGTAGGCTAGCGGAGTTGTTGGCATCCCATAAAGTTTGACACGCATAAAGCTATATCATTCTTATGATTAACAAGTCAAATTTGTCATGCTCACAAAAACCGCTAAACATTAATTCAATCGAACAAATCCTTTTAAAGAGAGCTATCAAGTCAATCAACATTTTCAGTGGTGTTGAGTGTCTCTAGAAATAAGCCTTCAAGACTAAGCACTACAACACCCAAGCCTTCAATTGTGAGACTTTTTCTTATTCAATTGTTTAGCAATTTTTAGGCAAGACTTGGTTAATTATGAGAGATGGAACAAAACGTACCCAACTAAATACCCATGTAAACGAAAATCTTACTACAATACAAAGACTCACTCCACCAATATAATATCTCAACATTTACTACTAACTAGCATAGGTTTCTCAAACTTCAAAAGTGGGGAGTCATAAGGCATACCTCTCATGTTTGGTTCCACTTCTCTCTTCCTTTTTTATTTGCTTCTTGGGAACTCGAAGCCGATCACTCTCCTGCAAATACATGAAAACCTCGAGGCGGAAAGAAAAGAAAGAGGGAAAATAAGGAAAACTGGAGAAATCTTTTTGTGGTTTTTAAGAGAGGGAATTTTAAAGAATAGAAAATTGGTGGCAAAGCTCGGTTAGAAAATCTTGAAAGCAAAATAGAAAGAAAATAAAAATAAGGTGTTGGGGAAACCAACACGAGTGCTTATAAACTCGAATTAAAAACACAACCTCGAAATAAATAAAAGCAAACGAACGCCAAATAAAGATACATGAGGAAACTTCCCCTAGCTTAGGCTTTTGCAAGCCCTTAAAATCATTGTGGTGGCAAGAAAAGTCGTTACTCCAGTTCGCGAATTGAGTTGAGAGGTTACTAGTTGTTTCTCGGAGGATCAAAGAGAGTCTATGCATCCTCTCCACAGTCCCTCCAAGTTATTGGAAGTCTTGGTATGTAGCAAACCGGGTTTGTGGCTGCTCCTCTTGATAAGGAACTTCTTGCTCCTCCTCTTGGTACTCATCCTCCTCTGGGACCTCCTCCTCGGGTTGGTGTTTCTCAACCTGCAAGTCATATAGCAAACGTCCTTCCTTGATAGAGAAAAGACCATTAGCCATAGGAGCGGGATAGAGACGCCCAGCTCCAGCAATATGCAGGTAATAAACACCACCTCTTCTAGTGAGCATCCCACAAGCTTTTAAAGTGGAGAAACCAACACGTCGCTCACCTAGCACGAGTTGCAACTCACCTAGGTCGATGACTAGGGCAGTGGCAAGCACGGTGATGACACCTCCACCCGTGATTGGTCCTTGGCTTTGGGAGGCTTGGTGCTCCAAGTAGCGCACAAGGATGGCGCCCAAGTTGAGTGAGAAGCCGCAATTGATGTAAGCAGCCTTTGCAAGGACTAAGATGTCCTCCTCGTTGAGTCTCGTGAACTCATTACGTTCCTGCAAGGTGTTAGCAATAACATAGAACAAATAGCGAATCACAGGATGTTGAATATTCTTCCCCTTGTTTACTCTAGTAGTGAAACTCATTCCATTGTAATATTGTTCAGGGGAAGGGTCTAAGCCAGTAAAGGATGCACGTAAGGCATTAACATCATTGTTTGGCAAATGAAAGCATGCGCACCATTCATCTAATGTTAAAGTGTAGTTGTTGTTCATAAGTCAGAAAGAAATCATGTCCTCTCCTTGCCATTGCCTAACGATGCTTTGCAATGAACTTATGAATTCAATGGTTAAGCGGCGATAAGTGGGCACATCATTGTACACAAAGTTTTGCAGGCCAGCTCTATTGCAAACTAAATTGAAGTCATCAGAAATACCGAGTTGGTTCAATATAATGGGGCAAGCCCACTTGGTGGCCTTCACTTCGTGGTTCTTGATCCTGTCGAAGCAATCACGTTGGAGCTCATTCCTGAACCGTATCCCCATGCATCCTTGAGCGATACCCCGAGAAGCGCTAGCGGTGGCACGAGCACGAGTTTGGCTCCTTGTGTTCATCATCTAAAACATTGAAGAAAGACAAAAATAAAACTTTTTGATCCAACAACAGTAAGTACAACATATTCCTCATCATAGCACACTAAAGAATCTCTTCAAAATAATAATCTATGCAAGAGAATCATGAAAATTAGTTTATAGTAGGTCTCACCCTAGATTGATAATGACAACAGATCGAAGATGAATTTTCAAAAAGTAATTGGGGGATCGGAGGAGAAACATATCGTAGATCACTTGTGTGCGAGGAAATCGAACGAAATTGAGTACAGATGAAGATCTCTTGAGGTTTTGATAGTTTGGAGGTAGAAGAGAGAAAAATGATTGAAGTTTTGGAGTTGGAGGTACCTTCCCGTGCGTTTTTGTGGCTGCACGCAACTATACGGGCGCAACTATACCTGCCGTATAGTTAGCCTTCTGTCAAAATTTTAGGGTTACCTCCTGGCGGCGTAGCTATACGGCCGAAACTATACAGCCGGAACAATATGTTCCCGCCATATAGTTGGTCGTCAAACTGTCTGTCCCTGGGAAAGAAAATATACAAAGGCATCGATATCTATACGACCGAAACTATACGGCCGGAATTTTTATTCTCGTAATATAGTTGGTCGTTAAACTCTCAGTATATTAGAAAAGAATTTGTACGCAGGCACCAATATCTATACGACCGGAGCTATATGGCCAGAATTTTTATTCCCGCCATATAGTTGGTCGTTAAACTCCCAGTACATATGAAAAAAATTGTCGATGGCAAAGATATCTATACGGCCGGAATTTTTATTCCCGCCGTATAGTTGGTCGTTAAACTCTCTATATGCATTAAAAAAATCCTGTTTCTTTGAAAATTATTTCTTTTCCTGGAACTTAGTGATATACCTTGTTTTTGACAGAAAATATTGCCGGCCAACAACAACATGAATAAATCAGGATTTCTAGTACTACCGAACTTCTTCTCCTCAATTGGAGTTTTCTAGCACTCTTTATTGAACATAAACTTAAACTAAAATTGAAAAACTTTACTTAAACCTTTATTTCATATGGGTTGCTCCCATGAAGCGCTCTTTTATGGTCAATAGCTTAACCTCAATATCGCTCACTTAGGCCAGATAAGTGGAACACCCACTCCAAAGTAATTGGCCTTCAAAGTGATGGCCTCCTTTTCATCATGCTTGGCTTTCTTCTTCCCGGGGAAATGAATAACAAAAGGATCATGCGAAGGCAATTGAAGCTTCACATTCCCTTCATGTAGATTAATCAAAAACTTAATAGTTCATAAGAAAGGACGACCTAATATAATAGGAGCAGTAGCATCTTCAGGCATGTCAACAATAACAAAATCAATAAGAGCATGACAACCTTTAATATATACTAAAGTATTCTCCTTAATTTCTACAACTTGTTTGTAGGTAGAATCTGCTAGATGCAATTTTAACTCAGTGATTTCAAAGGAGCCAAGATTTAACTTGTTAAAAAGACTCTTCAGAATTGTTGAGACGCTTTCACCTAGATCACAAAGTGCAGCTATCTCATTGGTTCCAATTTTAATCTTAATAGTAGGCTCAAATATGTCATCTAGCTTTACAGATAATTTTTCAGCAATTTCCTTATATTCTTCCTCAAGCTCACATACCTTAATTGCTACATGATTAACAAAGTGTTGGTACATAGCTTCCTCACTACCTTCACTTACCGGAATCTTGACGTTGATCCTTTTTACAAGATCTTGAACGGTGTAGCTTGGTGAAGGAGCATTACTATAATCAAGTTCTTCAGGTTCCTCCCATTGGATTCTCATCATCTTGAGGTCTTCAATGGGATTTGCCTTAGCTTTACCTGCAAATTTAGCTAGAACGAGACTTTGACTCTCGATTATCTTACCTAGCTGTGCCTCAATATCCTCGTTCTTTCTTGGAGGACCTGCAAATCATTTCTCAAACTAACAACTTGGTTAGATAATTTACCAAGCATAGTATCATGGTTCTCCGTTATTTTAACAAGAATATTGTTTTGTTCGTTTTGTGAGTCTATAAAAGATTTAAATGTTTCTTAGAGACTACTATTACTAGTTCCCATATTATTATTAGAGTTACCTGCAGGATTAGAATAATTTTTCTGAAAATTAGGATTATAATTCTTTTTTCAAGCAGGGTTATAATCATTACGAGCTACGAAGTCTATTTCTTCAAAAAAAATCAGGGGTAGGTCTTACCTGGGTTTCCTTACCTTTTACGGATAGTATGAGCTCATCCAACTTAGCATTGCGTTCTTCATTTTCTTGTGGTGAGATGGAGTTCACCTTCTTCGTGTTCGATCTATCCACATGCCATTGGGCATGGTTGTCTTGCATATTGTCTAGCAGCTACGTTGCTTCGGTAATATGTTTACCCATAAATGTTCCTATAGCTGCAGTATCAAGCATAGACTTAGGCACAGGGTTAAGAGCATTAGAAAATAGATGGAGAATTAACCAATCTTCCATCCCATGACTAGGATAGTTTCTCATGCATTCTTTCATCCTCTCCCATGCAAGCGCTAGTGGCTCACGCTCTTTCTGTCTAAATCCAGTAATATTAGATCTGAGCTGCATAATCTTTGCAGGTGGGAAAAATTTAGTCATAAACAAAGAAGTACATCCTACCCATGATGTAATAGTATTTCTAGGCAAAGATAGCAACCATTCTTTTGCTCTTCCTCTAAGAGAGAAAGGAAACAGACGCAATTTGACCGCATCGGGGTCAACGTTTTTATACGCATCATATCACATATTTTAATGAAAGTATTCAAGTGCATACCTGCGTCTTTGTAGCACCCCGCTAAAACCACTACTAGAAAATCGCGTGTTGTTTTTGTTTTGTGCATCATCATGACTGCATGCTCATGTCATCATGCCACATTGCATTTGAGCATCTTCATGTCTTTATGCATATGTTTGCCTAAAACTATTTTCTAAAGCCTATTTTGCTTTTCTAAATATCCCCCTTGTCTTTATTCAAATCAAAACCTTGGTTCTCCGGATTATTTTGTTTTGTCTAAAAACGGTTTACAAAAGCCCCGTTTTTAAAAAATAAAATATTTAGATTATTTTTGGGAGGCAGCCAGCCAGGCCCAAAAGCCCAGCCGGCCACCTCCAAACCAAACCCTAGAAACCCTAGACCAACACCCCACCTATTCCCTACCACCGCCGCTAGTCCCATCTGACCCAACGACCACGCCCAAGCCCCCCGAGCCCGACCACCTCACATCGATCGCCCAAAAAAACCCGACCTAGACCCACACTCACGCGTGAGGCGTGACCGCCTGCCCCAGCGTCGCGCACACACGAGCAAACCCACCTCGGTAGCCACCAACTCCTGGACTTGGACCCGGTCACGATCCCCAGCCTCGCTCGCGTACACCTCGCGCCATCTCCCGCTCTCCTGGCCCCACCACCTGGCCACCTGCCTGTTCCCCCACGTCGCGCTGGCCTCGATCTCCCCCGTGACCCATTCTCCCCCGTCCCTTTTTTTCTACAGCAGCTGCCACACACGGTCATACACGCACACTCGCGCACACCTTCCTCCACCTACCGCCCTGCCCTGTTCCCGACCCCACCATCCGCGTGCATCGTGCAGCGACCAACCCCGCCGCCATCTCCTCGATCCCCCGCTCCCCTTCACCCCCCATTGCCGCTCAGGCCACCCACCTCTGCAACTCCCTGGTGCCGCCAGCGTGTCCGTCGCCTCTCTGTCGCAGCGTGGCTTCGCCCGAGGCCGTTCGCCCCTGCGCCGGTACCCCGACCTCGCCTTCTCCGCATGGTCAGCACCCCGTGCCGCCACCACCAAGTTCCGCCCCGCCTCGAGCGCCTCCTCGCCGTCTTCCTCGAGCTCCCGTCGCCAGCCTCGCCCCGTCCCGCATCCGGCGCCTCCGCAGCTCCGCATCGCCATGGCCGCCTCGCCTCTGCCTTGCAGCGCTTCCACCGAGAGACGCTCTTCTGCGGCCTCACGGGCGTCCTCGTCCCCGTTCGGGTCGTCCGCGTCATGATCCCCATAGACCCATGGTGCTCTTCTACCAGTGGCCGTGACCCTGTGGTGGCGTTTCTTCTCGGCGTCCTTGTACCTGAGCTCGTCCTTGATGTGGTTGGCTCTCTGCCCGTTTGTTGGTGTGACGGTGGAGCAATTGGAGCTTTGGAGTATTATTTGTGCTGCTAGACAATGAAGGCCATGATGCCATCGAATTCTACTTCCGTGAGTGCAGCCAAGACCGTCTCTAGCGATCTCCTATGTGGTGGTACCCATCAAGATCTCCGTCATCGAACCCTCGAGGCCTTCCACACGGAGCACCGAGAACTCCTTCCCGGACCCGAAGACCATCGGTCAAGTTCGCCACCAACAAAAGACGGACGACAAGACTCCAACCGGAGATCGGAGGTGATGGTGCCGGAATGACAAGATCTACTTCACGGGCACCGAGCGTCAAGATCGCCTTCACGGAAAACCACAAGACCTCCTTCCTGGGATTTGAAGACCGAACCCTCGGCACACCAAGATCTTCTCCTCGTAACGCCATGATCTCCTTCACAGATCCGAAGACCCTGAACCCCGGAGTCCGAACCTCGTTTCCCGTCAAACCGATCCCCGTCGAACCCAGTCGAACCCCGAACCCCCGGAACCAAGATCTTCTGAACCCAGATGTGTGACCCTAAGCCTCTATTTTTCTAATATGACATATACCTATCGCATCATTAAATCATCATGCTTGCATACATGTCATCTGGTGGGTTGGGTTAAATAGTCGATTCACCTAAATTAAATATGGAGTCTATATGCGGATTATTCTAGTCTTATTCCGGACTCCATTTAAATTGGTGTAGCGAACTGATGCCATGTTTCGCCCTGTTAATACAACATTTAAATTGCGGGGGTTCTAAATAACTTGAACCATGTAATTAATTATCGGGACCCCGGTTCCGCTTAATATTGGCTAATTGCACCGCATTTGTGCCATGCCATGCATCATATCATAAGCATGCCGGATCTTCTGCCGTAGTATTAAATATTGCATCTGGTGTTTCTTCTAGTGTTTGCTTCTTCGCGGATTAGGCCGATGAGTTGATGCGAGTATCGACAAGTTCTTCGGATAATGTATCTTCGGCTATGTTTCCCAGGCGAGCATTCTCCCCCTTCTACCTATTTTGCATTTATAGTCTTTATTTCCTCATGTTGATCTATTGCTATCCGTGTCGTGATGCTTTAGTGTTCCATACCAGATATATTCGTGCAGCCTTTATATTGCCTTGGACACCTCCTATTACCTGTTGTTTGGTAGATAGATGGTCTTGCGAGTCGTAGTCGCTTGCTCAGGTGCGATCCCATGTCGTGAAGTACCACACAGTTGTTGGAATGTTGTCATATGCTTTACGGTGGAGAGGATCATGACTTTAAATACAACTATTAAATTGCTAGATATAACTAATGCAGAGGCATCAGTGGGCAATAGATGTTATTTGGTTCTTCCACGCTCACTTGTGTCCCGTAGGACCTCGAGTACTTGATACCTGTTCCTTGACTATCGCACTATCCGCATATGGGACCATGAATCCCCTTAGCCAGAGCTTGATTCATTTCTTATTTCTTGGGGCCACAAACTAGTTTGGGGCTTTATTAATATCCTATACTTATGCCATGTTTTACTACTTTATTTAAGATTGTGCGTGGAGCACCTGTACTGTTTTGGATCATGCCACGTTTTCGCGGTATCGACAAGCCCAGTCACACTTTCGGGTTCCCAGTCGTTTACATCCGTCGTCACAAACCCTAGGTCCGTTTCGGAGCCGTCCAACTTTGTTGCGGGCAGCTTAGTGGGGTGGCCCCCTGAAATATTTTATGAATCCTATGATTGCTTTGTCGTGAAAGCCTCGTTGGGTTTTGATTTGGTTTTTCTAAGGTTGATCGTGTGTGTGTTGCTATTTGTGCACCCCTGCAGGGTAAATCTTTCTGAAAGCCGTGTCTGCGGTTATGGACGACTTGGAGCACAGTATCTCGATCATAGACAAGCATAACTAAAGTAGTGCTATAAATTTGACTTAATATGTGACTAGTAATCAGCTTCACTACAATGGAATGGATAATAAAAGTGCCAACAACTGGTGGAACTGGGGTGTATCGTGTCATGTTATACCTGCCTAGTAATTATTGCAACTCCAATGGAATGAAATAAAAGTGCCAACAACTGATAGGTTTGGGATTTCACATGCTAATTGTATCTGACTAGTAAGTACTGCAACTACCACTGAATGGTTAACTAAAACTGCCCACTACTTATGCTGTCAGGATGACTCATGATGTCTATATCTGACTAGTAAGTGCTTCAACTATAATGGAATGAATAAAACTGCCAATTGTGTGAGTTCCTCGGTTTGACTTTGTCGTTTGGTCTCGAGGGGGAAATACCAGGATGGGTATGATTGGTGTTAGTATAAGGTTGGTTCTGAATAGGTCTTTCTCATCTCTCTCTAATAGCTCACAGTTAATCGAGTCTCTATAGGTTGTTTAGTGCATGCTGCGCTGCCGCTTCAGTCCACCATACCTATGTAGGTGAGAGCCGCCGAATTCTAGCCTCGCCGTGTACTGGCCTTAGTACTGATGCTCCTCTTTTTTCCTTTGCCCTTTGTCGGCACCCCTTTTGTTTAGCAGGTTTGAGATCGGCGTCGTTAGCAGGGTTACCCTTCCGGCTTCGCCTGGGCAGGGTTATGGACGCCATTGGTTATTCTTCAGGGCTCTTAGCCCCATTTGCATCTTGTCCGTACTCGGACGTTGTATTGGTTTCGAGGTGATTTGGATCTTGTACTGCATATCTGTATTCTTGACTCATGGAGTCGTGTTGTATATATCTGTTCTGTGGGTTCCATCGTGGACTATTGTGTAATGGTATTACTTCGTTTTCCACCCGCACGAAAGTGCCTGGTGGGCGTCCTTGAATCGTTTCTATGCGGGTTTGGCGGGAAGCGCTAAAACTTGCATAGGGCCGATTTGAGGGTGTTACAGTCTTCAACAGCAGAGCCTCCAAATTGATTCTGTTGAACCAAACTTAAATAATGGGACTTAATGTCATAGTCATCAACAGCAATTGCTGGCTGAGTAATAGGAGTACGCAAATAATCATTGTTGGGAGTAGAAAACTCCCCAAGCTTCTTTTCAGCCATATTTCCTATGTTTTTGCGAGAAGCGAATGCGTAGTGAAGTTATTTTAATGGACCTTCAGGAGTTTTAGAATTTTTTTTGTGTTTTTACCATACCAATAGTTTACATCTATTTGTTGTTGTCGATGATGGAGAGAGAGGGCCTAGGGCATTTGGTTTCACCTGTAGTTGTGCAAAACATCTGATGGGAATAAAAGATAGAAATAAAGTATGCATGTACTTGTTAGAGCAAGATAAATTATATGTGGGCAGTGCATCCGTAATTGCTATTGCCTCCGAAACTGCTTATAGCAATAACCTACTAGTCTCATCCATAGAAGAAAGAGAACTAATGATATTAGTGATGTCACCGTTAATCCCAGGTAAATCCCTCACATATAACCGTACTACCCATTCTTTCACTGGGGTTCCCAACCTGCAGATCAGTCATTACTCTTACTCCCTATACTTGGCTCAACCCTCAGGGTCTTGGGGTACCTGACAAGTCCTTGGATTGAGGCAAGAGAGGATACAATAATCATCATGTCATACAAACTAATACATGATCCCATCTATGATAAATAACATGCACAAACGCTACATGGCTAGGCCGAATCCCTTAGTCCAAGGAGAATTACTCACACATAGAGATGAGATCAACAATCATAAACATTGTAATGAAAATCATAAGATTGATAGCAATAGTCTTACAATATCGCCAATCGAAGTAGAGATCTACTATTACAAGTGGTGGAATATGGCTATGGAGATGGAGAAGGGTTTCGAGATATGGAGGCGGCTGATGATTTGTGGAAGAGACTTTTGGACGAGGCTGGAGAGGTTTTTCTCGTCGCCCGAGGCTTCTTTATATAGGGGTCCCTTCATGAAAGTTGTTCTATTTGACCTAACGGTGGTGGCGCCAATTATACGACCAGAGCTATACGGCTGGAACTTTGCTCTGGTCATATAGTTGGTCGTTAAAGCGCCTGCCTCCGCTTCATGGCTCCTAGTTTCTTCTGGTTGTTGGAAATCTCGTATCTTTGACTTTAATGTAGTGATTACCATTTTCAAACGACATTATCTACGCAGGAAAAATATAATAAGAAATGATTGTATACCCCTTTGAATATTAGGCATTAGTAGCAGGGTTTAGAGAGACATTTCATCAAAAATATGAATAATCTCCAGTTTAAATGTGGACATAGATGACTATATTTCAGAACCATCACGCTACGGAAAGGGAGGCACAGTTTCGATTCCATCAAACCACTGATTTTTTGTCATTTAATTTCTTCTATCAAATAGACTTACATGTGGGACCAGTGAAAAACCACCTCCAGATTGAGCCCTACCGTGAAATACAACCATGTAAACCGCATTGACAGGTAGGGTCAGTTCAAGGATGTCGCGGTAGTCAGAAAAAAAAAGTAAAACATGCGCCGTGACAAAACCAATGACGATTATACACACGACGAGATGGCAAACTGGGCTTCAAGGTTCGGGATGAAATCCATGACGAATGCTAGGAATGTCATGGATGACCGGGCCGGAGGCCCTCCGAGCGCCTCCTGACAAAACATACCAGAACATTAGAAATCCTTGACGTTTTTACCTCGCATCATAAAAAACGTCATAGACTGCACCCAATATTGTAGTGACACGTCTAGCGGCCTTCCTTGTGCCATCCACTGCGTCGCCATGCACCCTCCTTGCATCGTCGCATACCACTGCAAGAGCTTCGAGTCAATAAGCAAGGGTAGATTTATATCTATCTTGACCGAAGGCCAATCCTTACCTTAATTCGGGGATAAAGAGGGAAAAGTAGCCTCATCCGTGCGAAAATACGAATTATAGCTCAACGTGCTAGCTTGTTTCTTTGCCACCGAGGAGCATGCAATGTTGATCCCCTGCTAGCGGGCCCTTTAACAGCAATGTACGTACCAAGCCAATCCATGAGCGTAACAATGACCGGGAAATTGGACGACGACCCGCCCTTTACGTGGGGACAAGTCTTCTTTTCTTTTTCGTCTGAGGGAACTCTTTCGGCTCGAGAATTTCAGGGGATAGAGATATGGTATAAGAAATAGGATATAAAGTAACTCTAAATGAATTGTTGATATATCTGGATTGTATCCTTAACATACTGAAACGATTGCCATTATTCGTATCAAACCAATAGTGATTCATACAAGCTAAATCTTCTAATCAATGGCCGTCAAGGACCGCCACCGCCTAGGTCGCCAGTCCCCACGGCGAGGCGCCGCAGGAGAAGAAGGGGCACTGCCTCCATCATCAGGGCACGAGCTTTGCGTGATCGTGTCCTCTGATGGAGGAACAGAGGAGAGCGGGGTTGGGGTTGGTCGGCGGCGCCTAGGGTTTGGGGCCTCTAGTGTCGCTCGAGCAAGGGAGACATGGGAGGAGAAAGCTAGTAATGTTTGATTCTGATATTCTTCACAAGGATCAAATCGCCGATCGATGATATCAAGACCTTGTTCATCTAAAAGTAGTCACCAACCGATTTTGGAACGAGTTGTTCAGGGCATGTAAAATGTGGTGATGTGAGCCTTCTCTTAGGGGTGATATGTTGGATTTTTTAGTCGAAGCAGAGAGAATTGAGAAAGAGAAAGTTGTCTTCCCTTAGCTAATATGGAAAAAATATGTTCTCCATTGTACCTCATGTCTTCCTTTATTAACCCAACTAGTTAAATGCTCGTGCATTGTTATGTTTCTCTCAATTTTTTTATTACCACACATGTAAACATAATACACATAGAAGTACACATTTATTAGATAACCAACATAATGGTCTAATAAAACTAATAAGAATCTACTTTACTTAAAATGTAATTTGATAAAAAAGTATAATTTCCTCATATCCTCGATTTCACTTCCCTCATATCCTAGCAGAGATGACTCCCAGCGACGCGATACATGGGCGCCTACGAGCCGAGATCCTAGGAAGCTACGGCGGTGGTGGAGGAGGAGGAGGAGGTGCCGCCGTCAATGAGGGGTGGTGCGAATGCGAGACCCGGTGAACCCGTGTATAAGTGCTTAGCAATGGGCTCGATCCGCTTCAAGTGTTGCCTTCTGGCTTGCTACTAGATTGTAGATAGGCCCGTGGAATTTTCACTCGGCCCACGGCTTTCGTCCGGTCTTTTTTTGTCGTGCTACGCGTCCCCTCGGATCAAAATTTCTGATCGCCGGGTCGTCCTGCTGACACGTGTCCGTTATGGTGCATTAAATCCGCTTTTGCTATACAATGCCCCGCTTTTGCTATACAGTAGCAAGAAAATGGTTCGTCCCAAAAACAGAAAAAAAGACTATCCCTCACCGGAGACCTCGCCAGAGACCTCGTCGGAGACACCGTTGCAAAATATATATACTAATGTAGCAAAACCTATTTCGCCGGAGACTCGTCGAAATTCGCCGAATACTTTGTAGCCAAAATATTGTGCTAATGTAGCAAAATCGGAGAACAATTCTAGCAAAAATTTTACAGTAGAGTAGCAAAAAGACGACTTCACCGGAGCATCGCCGGGACACCCTTCAGAATTTATAGCCACAATTTGAAAAAAAAAACATTGTAGCATTTGGAGAATATCAATGTAACAAAACCTAAACAAGTACATAGCAAATCGTAAACGAGTATGTAGCAAAATCAGCTCCCCAATTCGCCCAAGGTAGAAAAAGTTGTTGTCGTAGATAGCAACATGGTCGACCCAAGGTAGCAATACCGGTCACCGTATGTAGCAACTCTCGACACCGTAGGTAGCAACGCTGGCCTCCGCATGTAGCAACGCCAAACGCCGCGGGAGCAACACCGGCATCCGCGGGTAGCAACGGAGGTCGCCGCAGGTAGCAACTCCGGACGTCGTGGGTAGCACAACCGGCTTCCGCAGGGAGAAACACCGGTGCCGCTGTGTGCAGGGCCGCCGGTAGCACATCCAGTGCACATGGGACAAGGGGGTGGAAGAGAGAGAGGAACGGCGGTGCGAAGTCCAGCGACATTGGCCTCTGGCCGCGCGCAACCGTGGAGGATGGCCTCCTTGTTGTTGGACGCCCCCGAAAGACGCTGGCGGAGCAGCGCGCGGTAGGGGGCGGAGCTCGCGCTCGTGGGTGGCCTTGGAGGCAGCTGGGGATGGGCAGGCCTAGCCCTCGACTCCGGCGAGTCCTCCCCCTAGCTACTGCGTGCTCTGCTACGGAGCTCACAGGATGTAAGGTCGATCCCCCATGGCAAGGGCGAGGCACACGACGACGTATGGAGAGATGCACATCAGCACCACAGCGGTCTGCGGCGGAGCGAGGCGATGGCATAGCAAGGCGGAGGGGCTGTGTGGCGATGGCGCACCAAGGCGAACGGGCAGCGAGGCGGCGCAGCGGCAACATCGCGGGTGGGCGACAGAGTCGGAGATATTCAGTAGGAGGAAGGTAGGAGACGAGAAGCGATAAGGTTGGGCCCACCACTCCCTGTACGTGTGCCCGCAGCCGAGCGATGCGACCCGGGGATAGAAGTTAGCGATCCCCCGAGGGAGCCCAATCCTTTTCCTTTTTTTCGGATCTTGTTTTGTCCCGTCTATTATCCTACGCGAAGTACTACATGTATGTAACGTTGTGGTAAATGATAGGGCTCCCCTAGGGATCGAATGAAACGATTCGTTTCGTTCGTTCGCAGTGCACGTCCGCATTGGGCCTTCCTCATTCGGTTCGCAGTGCACGTCCGCATTGGGCTCCCCTAGTTATGCCTCTCTTATAGACTAGCTTGTTGATTAACAAGATGATCAAGGTTTCCTGATCATAGACATTGGATGTTGTTAATAACAAGGTCACAGCATTTGTGAAATGATGTGATGAACATTCATCCGAAGTATAGCATTACGATCAAGTCATTATGTTTATATTGCTATAACATCATACGAAGTAATCTTTATCCTTAGACCATGAGATCATGTTAATTGCTAACACCTAAAGAGTATCTTGATAACATCAAACGTCACACAGTAACAGGGTGACTATAAAGATGGGTTTAGTGCTACGAAGGTGTTATGTTGAGGCCCATGGATCAAGAGTGGAATTTGTCAATCCCGATGACGGATAGATATACTCTGGACCCTCTCGGTGATATCACATTGAGATAGCTTGCAAGCAAGTGATGTGATCACTAGAATGTTATATCACAGGAACGAGAAAAGAGTGCATGTCGATAATGAGATCAAACTAGGTATTTGGATACCGATGATCGAATCTCGGACATGTATTATATCATGAGACAAAGGGATTAAATTACAACCGTTAAAGGTTCTCATGATCACAGAAGTCATCGTTGAATATGCAGGAGTCAGTATGGATCTCCAGGTCCCGCTTGTGACTATTGATCTGAGAGGAGTCTCAATCATGTCTGCATTATTCGCGAACCGTAGGGTGACACACTTAAGAGTTACGGGACACAATTTTGGAGCATATATGTTTCAGACGAAAGAATTGCAAAGCGTAGGAATTGTTTCGATAGAAACCGGAAATTGTTTCGGGTGAAATTGCAGAAAGTGGTTCTGCATGTGATATTGAAATATTGCAAGGGGTTATATGTGGATGTTTGTTAATTAAAGTAATTAACAAAATTCTGAATAAATTTAATAAGAGTTTTATTAAATGAGAGGGCATTAAACTTGGAGAATTTTAATGCATTTAAAGTGGGGACTTTAAAAGGGAATGTGAAGAGGTATTTTAATGTGGAGGGGTTACCACCACATGAATGGGGGAGGTGAGGGGTCACCCTCCCATGCGCCGGCCATGGGGAAGGGGGTACCCCCTCCTCCTATAAAAGGCCACCCTCCTCCTCCTTCTTCCACACACCTTCTTGTGAAGGATCTCTCTCTCCCTCTAGAATTATTCCCCCATGGTCTCGGATTAGCGAGATACATGTTACCAATGACATTTCGTCTGGAAGGAGTTGTTGCTTCCGCTGGATCGCTGGAGCGAGGAGGTGGAGGTTGTCCGGTGGTTTGAACATGTGTACGAGTACAGATGCGCTGCTGAGTTGCGGCGCTCGGACTTCCTCACGATCTTGAGATCGGCAAGTGTACGACTACATCAACCACGAGTTCCTACTCGTTAACAAAACTTGTTGTCTTCGAGGGTAAGTTCTCGTTGGAAGTATGTCCACCCGTTGCTTTGTACCTAGTAGATAGATCTTGGCATTTAGTTTTCATCGTAGGAAAAATTTTGTTTTCTATGCTGCGGACCCAATAGCTCTAGCTACAAGAAGACCATCGCCGTTGCTACTGAAGGTCAACAACGCTGCTACCTACTGCCATCAGTGCTGCTACCTACGACATCATGTGTCCGCCATTGTAGAAGATCCAGTGCATCTCCTTCCCGTTTGGCACGGTGCTACATAGGAAGGACGATGATGCTACTGGAAGTGCTCGTCGTTGCTACAAATGAAGGGTCGCGATACTACCGACCAACGGATGTGTCTTGAGATTTTGCTACATGGCGATGTTACAATAGTAGCATTTTTTGCTATTTCTGTTCTACATTTTTGCTACAATAGCACAAAGTATTTGCTACTATATTTTTGACGAATGTATGCAGCAAAGTCAGTTTTGCTACGATAGCCCAACTTTTTTTTTGCTACCAAGCCACCAACGATGTTTTTCGGTGAGGTCGTTCTTTTTGCTACATTAGCACAATTTTTTTGCTACCACCGTTTTGTGATTTTGCTATAATAGCGTAATTTTTTTGCTACATGATCTCCAGCGAGGTCTGCCGGCGTAAGTCTCCGGCGAGGTCGGATCTGCTACGTCAGCATAACTTTTTGCTACAAGTTCGCCGGCGAGGTCTCCGGCGAACTCTCCAGCGAGATCCAGTCCATCTGTTCTTTTTTCTGAACAAAACCGTTTTCTGCTGCATGTAGCAAAAACGGGGCTATTTGTAGTAAAAGCGGGATAGTTATAGGGTTCCCAACCTTTAATAAGGTAGAGCCCCCTGTGTTTACAATGCTAGTCCCTGGATCAATAGCTAGCATCCATAGTTTAGATGTAATATCAAGAAACAAAGGTCATAATATAACTTTATAACCAGGAATAACATAATTTTATTACATCATACATAGCTCATTTGGCTATTACATTACATTGCAGCGGAATAACTATAAGTATGGGTCCTTCATCTTCAAAGTGCCACAGGCAGATGCTGGTTGTAGACTTTGTAATCCTAAACAATCAATCTTCTCTAAAACAATCAAACATGCAACATACAAGTTACAACCACAAAGGGTCAATACATTTGAATTGTATTGGCAAGTGATACTATGGTAGTATGGTGGAGTCTATCATCTATATGCATTTGGCTAAGTGGAGTTGAGGCTTGCATTGCTCAAAATAGATTTTTCCTTAACATTTGAAAATACTAAGTTTTTGCTTTGATAAAATCATTTTTCTCAATCAAAGATTGAAGATCCTTTACAAGGCATCTCTCAATCAAAGATTGAAGATTTCAAACAACCCTTGTTCAAACCACAAGATTTTAACTTAGAAGTTGGAGTGATGAGATTCCTGATTGCTTCCATGCCTTGATGCTCAAATTGTCCTTTACCAGGGACATGGCTAAGTACTTAGGTTTTACACTCTGCAGAGGTGGTGCACTTTCCCCACAAGACTTGGTTTCCCAAGACAAGATCTTTCAGAAGCCTTCCCTTAGACCAACATGGACGAGTTCCAACCTATCAAACACTACCACCCACTGTCCATTTGGCTAAGTTCTTGCAACCTATATGATCATGGCAGAGCCCATATTGCCAAGTGGTTGCACTTGAAGCTTCTCAACATTTGACATCTCAAATCTCTTTGTTCCTGGGTGGCCTTCCACAAGTGAGATACACAAGCCAAGTCCATGGCCTTGTGAACCACTCAACACAAACCATTCCTTCCATTCCACCCAGGTGATTCATTCACTTAGTTGTTTTATTAAACAAAACATAAGTCCGCAGACTTAGAATTTTTCCATAGCATGAATATATATATTCCACCCAGGTTTTCTATTAGCTAGGCTAAGCTTGATAGTAATAGGAATCTTAACTTAGGAAGATTTCCACTAAGGTTCCATCTACTAGGTTTTCCTATAGCAAGGTTTATACTTAGCAAAATAAAATCCATGCAAGTTTTACTTAGAGAAATCACTAATGCATAGTGAAAGTAATGGGACAAAAGATATGAAGCATCACTTGCCTTTTTGGTAGAGTATGGGTTCACTCCTTGTCCTTGCAACAATCACACTCTTCAAGTCACTACAAATCAATCAAGCAAGGCACAAACTCAATCTACCAATCAAGCAAAACAACACACAAAATGACAAAGTCAAAGTAATGCATGCAAGCATGCAAAAGATGGTTCTAATTGCAAAGGTGGTCTTCACTAGGCTTCTAAACTGTGTAAGGTCCAAATTGGTCATTTACCAAAATGGCAAAGTCATTTGTAAAAGGTTTCACTTCAAAACCATTTTCAAAACAAAGTATCATTTTATGTGGTGTAGAAATATTTTTACTAGGGCATTAACCTATAGGGTTCACCCAATATGTTTTCAAATCACAAAACTTGGTGTTTAGGGTCAGTGAGTTTAAAACAAAACATTTTCCAAAGGTTTTCCTCCAAAACCATTTTTAATAAATAAACCACATTTCTATTTGACTAGAAATGGTTTTAATTCAAGGAATCCTTATTTTGTTTCACCAAATGAGTTGCTACTGCAAAACTTGGTGTTTGGGTCAGTAGGTTTGGTCCAAAGCATTTTCTCCAAAGTTTTTACTCAAAACCATTTTTCATAAACAAAACAATAGTTTTTAATTAGCTAGAAATGGACTAAACCAAGTAATCCATTCTAAACTTTTCCAAATTCATTTTCCAAAACATGGGTTGGTTCCTAGGGTCAGTAAGGTCACAACAATCCATTTTGCAAAGGTTTTAACCCTAAAAACATTTTTAAACAATTTTTCTAATCTAAACAAGCACACAAAAGTATCTGCAAAAACAAGCAAACTAATAGATACTATTTGCTAAACCAAGGGCAGGGTTGGTTAGGTCTTGTTCTCCTGAATCCAACGACATAAAATTTGTAATTTTTGGACGTGTGGATCCAGAGTTATAGGGTTTTTAAAATGGCACTTAAATCTATTTTTCAAATTCTGTTTTAAAATAGACCTGGCCACGCGTCATGTTTTAATTCGCCCGTACCGGTTCACACGGATCAACCTTCCTGGACCGTCAGATCTAAGTGGCTACGCACGGTGCAGATCAAAAGATACCCTTTCGTTCACGTTCTATCACAACGCTACGATTAGGATCCTACGGTCGCTACGCGTTTGACCACTAAGCAGCGGCGCTGGCGGCAGCGACTGGCGGCGGAGCGACTGGCGGTGGCGTTGCCGGCGATGCAGGAAGCAAGAGAGGGAAAGGAGATGCTCACCGAGTTCGCCGTGGCGTGGGGAAGCTCAACGTGCCTTCTGCTTGTCGAGGGGCGCGTTGGTGTTGCGGAAATTTTTCGTCGGAGATGAGACAGACGGCGGTTGCTCACAGTCGACGACGAAGGCGACGCTACGGTGTGAGCTAGGACACGAAAACGATGGCATTAGTTGCGGAAGAAGTCACTGGTCTTAGGCGCATCATCGAAAAGAAGAGGGGCGGTCAGAACATTACCAGGGAAGTCGCCGGAGACAAGACAGACGGCGGTGCTGTCAGAGCTTGTCAAAGCCGACGCTCTGGGGCGCCCGCGGTTGAATGAAAGGCATGGGGAGAAGCGTCTAGGAGTGGGGAAGCTGCCAGCATGCTCAGGGAGGCTCGGGGTGGTGTCGAGTCGCCGGAATCGGCACCGGACTTCGTCGGAACAGAGGGTGCTCGGGGAGGAATTGGGGGCGGTCTAAGGCGTGCCAGCGTGGGGTGTCAGAGGGGAAATATAGAGGAGACACGGGCGTTTCAATCTGCGTGATCACTGCAGGTTTTACTCGTGGCATTAAGGCGAATTAAGCCGGAGAAATCAACGGCAGAACGGGGGGAAGAACTGGTCCACGGGGAGGGGGTGAAGGAGACGATGATGTGGCATGGGGTCGTCTTGTCAGCGATAGAGAAGGAAAGGGAGTGGGTCCCGGTTGTCTGTGACTGAGTGGGTTTCTTTTTCGGTGAAAAACGGTTCGCTTCGTGAGAGAGAGAGGTGGGGTCCACCGGTCAGTGGGAAAAGAAATGAGGGGGAGGGTCCACTGGTCATTGTCTGTGTGGGTCAGAAACTGGGTGTGAATTGTTTTCTTTCTGGAAGAGAACTGGGCTGGTTTGCTGGGCCTTAGTGGGCTGGGCTGGTTTCTTCCCTTTGCACTATTTTTTTCTGCCTAAACATTTTTCCTTTTCTATTTCTATTTTTCTGTTTTGAATTTTCAATCAATTATTCAAACATTCAAACAATTCAAACAAACACCACACTTCACAACTTTGAACTTGGTTCTGTTTAAGACATCAACCAAAGTCCAAAATGAAATAATATTTTTATTCATTTTAGGATCCATTCAATAATTAAATAAAATGGATCTTTAGTTTATTAATAAAATAGGGTTTGATTTAATTAATAAAAACTTCATTTGAAACTCAAATACTTTCAAAACCAAAATAGTAGGTTTTATTTGGAAAGTAAAGAATATTTGGAAAGCTTGTTTAAAACAAAATAACATTTTTGCTATAGGGTCCATTAATAATTAAATAAAATGGACCTTAGTTAATAATCCATATAGGATTTGTTTTATTTAAATCTTTATTTTGAAATCTAGAATAAAACCAAAACACTTCAGTAGGTTTTATTTTGAGAATATAAAATACTTGGAAAACTTTATTTTAAATAAATAAATAAGTTTTGATGTTTTGAAAATAGTAAAACCTTTATTAATAAAATTGGATATTTAAATCCTTATTATTTTATTTTAAATAAACCTCTACTATTTTAATCAAAGCAAAACCTTTTGTTTCAAAGTCTTGGCCAAGGTTTAATTTGGCTTTTAAAATAATCTTTATTTAAAATATTTCTTTTCATTTTGGAAACCAAAACCTTTTATAAAAAGATTTCAAAGTAGTAATAAAATACTTAGAAAACTTATTTAAAATAAATAAATAAGTTTTAGTGTTTATTTAAAATGGGAAAAGCCTTTACTTAAATAAAATTTGGATATTACATCCTTATTATTTTATTTAAATAAACCTTTACTCATTTTATCAAAACAAAATATTTTATTATAAAAGCTTGGCCAAATTAATTTGGCTCTTTAAAATATAGTCTTTATTTATAAAACTTCTATTTCCTTTGAGAACCAAATCCTTTTATTTAAAAGATCCAAAATAGTAATTCCAAAACATTTTATTTTCCTTTATTAAATGTTTATCTTTTTAAATCCCTTTAGGATTTTATTGTTAAAAAAATATATGTTTGAAGATTCCCAATTGAATCAAAAAGTTTCTTCTGGCCTGAAAAACAACAAAGTTTTATTTTATTCAATTATTTTCACATTACAAGATTTGGAAAATCTTGGGATGCGACAATAGTTTGTATCAAAAGCGGAAGAAAGGGACGGGAAGGAGATCTGACCGTCCATCTGCCTCGATCGGACGGCTGGGGACCGGAGGACGCTTAGCATTGTCCATACGTTATACTAGATCATGATGGCGCGCGTTGCCGCATCCGTCTATTTTTACAGTAGATTGGTTGAAATTTAGCATGAACCAAAAAAGGTTAATTGGTAACAGCTTGAGATCAAATTCAGAATTGTAGATATTCAGACAATTGAAAATAATTAATGTATTAACCGTTCGAAATAACCAACATCGCTTAATAAAATGGTACAGGTTTTTTTTTAGATGAAAATGGTACAAGTTGGCATCTATTAAAATGCCTCCCAGTCATATACTTTAGTAATTCCAAAAGTAATGACACGAACATTACAGACATCACCGGACACATGGAAAATAAAAGGGTTTCTGCACGACCTTCTTTGATATTAGACACAATGGCATGAACTATTAGTTTGAGTGCTTATCATATCACAGCATAACATTATGAGGATTAAAAAAATTCAGGAAGACAAGAAAATTTGTGTAATATTTCTTCGTTTGTGCAGATGGCCATATAGCGTTACATACAGGTTGAAGCTTCACAGAGATGGCAAATTTAAGTTTGAGATGTAGACACTAACTTTTGTCTGTCACGAGCATATCATATAGTTTGCAGTCAATTAAGGAAGTGGCGACCAAAATATCAGACGGATGCAAGTGAAAAATTCAAAATTTTCAAGGCAAGTAAAATCTTCAATATGTGATTAGTGGAAAACCGTACAAACTTTGCGCCACTACAGGTGCTCCTTGCGCGCAACTGGTGGAATATCGATTCTCCACGGCTTAATCCTGCAAACCAATCTGAATGCCTTAGGAGCTTATGAGTTCAAACCAGTGTCAGCATCTAGTTAAACAAAGGACCGGTAAGATCGACCTGGACCTTTAAATTGCAGACGATGGTGAGCGGCGACGCCGAGGATGCTTGGCATCGAGCGGTCATACTACAATGCCGCCGCCTGGCCGGCGATGGGTCTATCAAACCAATGGGGAATTGGGCACATGGATCTGGCGAGATCGAGTGGGGTGGGGCGATGCGGTACTGGGTACGTATATACTGCCCAATAGTCGATGATGCGTCTGCTCAAATCAAGAAGAGGAGGTGAGCAGACAACAGACCTCTAGATTCTAGAACGAATACATACATGTTCAAGCTTCACAGAGATGGTAAATTTAAGCATATCATATAGTTTGCAACCAATTAAGGAAGTGGCGACCAAAATATCAGACGGATGTAAGTGAAAAATTCAAAAATTTCAAGGCAAGTAAAATCTTCAATATGTGATTAGTGGAAAACGTACAAATTCTGCGCCACTACAGGTGTTCTTTGCGCGCAACTGGAATATCGATTCTCCACGGTTTAAGCCTGCAAACTAGTCTGAATGCCTTGGGAGCTCATCAGTTCGAACCAGTGTCAGCATCTAGTTAAACAAAGGGCCGGTAAGATCGACCTGGACCTTTAATTGCAGACGATGGTGAGCGGCGACGCCGAGGATGCTTGGCATCGAGCGGCCATACTGCAATGCCAACGCCTGGCCGGCGATGGGTCTATCGGACCAATGGGGAATTGGGCACATGGATCTGGCGAGATCGAGTGGGGTGGGGCGATGCGGTACTGGGTATGTATATACTGCCCAATAGTCGATGATGCGTCTGCTCAAATCAAGAAGAGGAGGTGAGCAGACAAGTAACAGACCTCTAGATTCTAGAACGAATACATACATGTTCAAGCTTCATAGAGATGGTAAATTTAAGCATATCATATAGTTTGCAACCAATTAAGGAAGTGGCGACCAAAATATCAGACGGATGCAAGTGAAAAATTCAAAAATTTCAAGGCAAGTAAAATCTTCAATATGTGATTAGTGGAAAATCGTACAAACTCTGCGCCACTACAGGTGTTCCTTGCGCGCAACTGGAATATCGATTCTCCACGGTTTAAGCCTGCAAACCAATCTGAATGCCCTGGGAGCTCATCAGTTCGAACCAGTGTCAGCATCTAGTTAAACAAAGGGCCGGTAAGATCGACCTGGACCTTTAATTGCAGACGATGGTGAGCGGCGACGCCGAGGATGCTTGGCATCGAGCGGCCATACTGCAATGCTGCCGCCTGGCCGGCGATGGGTCTATCGGACCAATGGGGAATTGGGCACATGGATCTGGCGAGATCGAGTGGGGTGGGGCGATGCGGTACTGGGTACGTATATACTGCCCAATAGTCGATGATGCGTCTGCTCAAATCAAGAAGAGGAGGTGAGCAGACAAGTAACAGACCTCTAGATTCTAGAACGAATACATACATGTTCAAGCTTCATAGAGATGGTAAATTTAAGCATATCATATAGTTTGCAACCAATTAAGGAAGTGGCGACCAAAATATCAGACGGATGCAAGTGAAAAATTCAAAAATTTCAAGGCAAGTAAAATCTTCAATATGTGATTAGTGGAAAACCGTACAAACTCTGCACCACTACAGGTGTTCCTTGCGCGCAACTGGAATATCGATTCTCTACGGTTTAAGCCTGCAAACCAATCTGAATGCCCTGGGAGCTCATCAGTTCGAACCAGTGTCAGCATCTAGTTAAACAAAGGGCCGGTAAGATCGACATGGACCTTTAAATTGCAGACGATGGTGAGCGGCGACGCCGAGGATGCTTGGCATCGAGCGGCCATACTGCAATGTCGCCGCCTGGCCGGCGATGGGTCTATCGGACCAATGGGGAATTGGGCACATGGATCTGGCGAGATCGAGTGGGGTGGGGCGATGCGGTACTGGGTATGTATATACTGCCCAATAGTCGATGATGCGTCTGCTCAAATCAAAAAGAGGAGGTGAGCAGACAAGTAACAGACCTCTAGATTCTAGAACGAATACATACATGTTCAAGCTTCATAGAGATGGTAAATTTAAGCATATCATATAGTTTGCAACCAATTAAGGAAGTGGCGACCAAAATATCAGACAGATGCAAGTGAAAAATTCAAAAATTTCAAGGCAAGTAAAATCTTCAATATGTGATTAGTGGAAAACCGTACAAACTCTGCGCCACTACAGGTGTTCCTTGCGCGCAACTGAAATATCGATTCTCCACGGTTTAAGCCTGCAAACCAATCTGAATGCCTTGGGAGCTCATCAGTTCGAACCAATGTCAGCATCTAGTTAAACAAAGGGCCGGTAAGATCGACCTGGACCTTTAAATTGCAGACGATGGTGAGCGGCGACGTCGAGGATGCTTGGCATCGAGCGGCCATACTGCAATGCCGCCGCCTGGCCGGCGATGGGTCTATCGGACCAATGGGGAATTGGGCACATGGATCTGGCGAGATCGAGTGGGGTGGGGCGATGCGGTACTGGGTACGTATATACTGCCCAATAGTCGATGATGCGTCTGCTCAAATTAAGAAGAGGAGGTGAGCAGACAAGTAACAGACCTCTAGATTCTAGAACGATCGTAGTACAAAAGAACGCACCTCCATTGGCATTTACTGCGAGACCTCAAACGCCACCGCCGCACAACCGGTTATGTCGATGCTCGTACAATACTACTCCAGCTAGCCAGTTGGCCCAACCGAATAAGAAAAGACCCATCAACCAAATTACTCAGATTTTACCTCGGCAGTAGCGTCCCGTAGGGATATTGGTCCACATAGCTTGCCAGTTCACGGTAATTTGATACAGATCAAACGGCCAACATAGCACAGATCTATAAAATGAATGGTTCCGGACGCTGATGGCACGAGGGAGCTTCTAGTTGGCTCAGTTCTAATGTACCTAATGGTGCTCACACACTCGTCCGTGACACGCAAAAGTGTTCCGAAAACAGGACCACCCGAGTAGGAGCTGGGGCGGTGAAGCTATCCGAGTAGGATTGCGCGCGTCCGTCGAGTCCGAGTCTAAATCTGCAGCGTTTGCTCTCAAGCAGTACAAATATATAAGGGCAATTAAGCTAGGGCGTGCTTCCATAGAGAAGAAAGGGAAAAAAACTACCGGTCCCCTTATTCGGCGTCTCCGCTTTGTGCACGTACGTGCTCGTCCCTTGTCGACGAGGATGGGAGCAACGTTCTCGTCCGGAGCAGAAGTCCAAGTTCCCCCGGCGGCGGCGCCAGGTGGTGACGACGACAAGAAGCTGTGGAACGACGATCTGGTGGACAGCTACGTCTTCGTGGTCGACGCGGCAGAAGTCCAAGTTCCCGGGGCGGCGCCTGGTGGCGAAGAGAAGACGGTGTGGCCGGAGCTGGTGGGCAAGAAAGAGTCCGAGGCGGCGCACGCGATTCTGCAGGACAGGCACGATGTCCGCGTCTACTACTAGGGCAGGAACGCGCCGCCGCCAGGTTTCGACCCCAAGCGCGTCGTCCTCTTCAGCGACTCCAGGCTTCGCGTCGTCACGGTTCCCATGGTCGGCTAGCGAACTCCAAGTCCAAACCGAGTCGATCTGGTCGATATAGGGTCGTCATTGTAGGTGCTTTACATGAACAGTTACTTCCGTGGTTATACGCAAATTCTTCAGGCCGCATATGTTAGCGTCCACTTGGCCCAGCCCAGCACTCAGCCTACGTTCTGGATGTTCATGCGTTCACAGCCCAACTATAAGAAGAGAGCCCACTCCATCCCAAAAGCCCGGACTGGAAGAAGGAAGAAATCTCTCCCTTATAAGCTGGGTGTGGCCTCCTCCCGTAGATGAGGTGGGACTAAACGTCGTGTAGTCTCACCGGTCAATAGCAGTCTAACATCCCATCCCCCTGAGAAGCCCCTCAGGAAGGCATGGCGATCGCTAGCTCTAATACCAGATGTTAGTGTCCACTTGGCCTATCTCAGTACTCAGCCTACGTTCTGGACGTTCATGCGCTCACGGCCCAACTATAAGAAGAGAGTCCACTCCATCCCAAAATCCCGGGCTGAAAGGAGGAAGGAATCTCTCCCTTATAAGGTGGGTGTGACCTCCTTCCGTAGGCGAGGTGGGACTAAACTAGTGTAGCCTCCACCGGTCAACAGCAGCCTAACACCTCATCCCCCTGAGAAGCCCCTCGGGAAGGCATGGCGATCGCTAGCTCTGATACCAGATGTCAGCGTCCACTTGGCCCAGCCCAGCACACAGCCTACGTTCTGGACGTTCATGCGCTCACGGCACAACTATAAGAAGAGAGCCCACTCCATCCCAAAAGCCCGGACTGAAAGGAGGAAGGAATCTCTCCCTTATAAGGTGGGTGTGGCCTCCTTCCGTAGGCGAGGTGGGACTAAACTAGTGTAGCCTCCACCGGTCAACAGCAGCCTAACATCCCATCCCCCTGAGAAGCCCCTCGGGAAGGCATGGCGATCGCTAGCTCTGATACCAGATGTCAGCGTCCACTTGGCCCAGCCCAGCACATAGCCTACGTTCTGGACGTTCATGCGCTCACGGCCCAACTATAAGAAGAGAGCCCACTCCATCCCAAAAGCTCGGACTGAAAGGAGGAAGGAATCTCTCCCTTATAAGGTGGGTGTGGCCTCCTTTCGTAGGCGAGGTGGGACTAAACTAGTGTAGCCTCCACCGGTTAACAGCAGCCTAACATCCCATCCCCCTGAGAAGCCCCTCAGGAAGGCATGGCGATCGCTAGCTCTGATACCAGATGTTAGCGTCCACTTGGCCCAGCCCAGCACTCAGCCTAAGTTCTGGACGTTCATGCGCTCACAGCCCAACTATAAGAAGAGAGCCCACTCCATCCCAAAAGCCCGGACTGAAAGAAGGAAGAAATCTCTCCCTTATAAGCTGGGTGTGGCCTCCTCCCGTAGATGAGGTGGGACTAAACGTCGTGTAGCCTCACCGGTCAATAGCAGTCTAATAGCATATGTGTCAAATAATAGTTCCTTGTAATAATCCAACGTTTAATATTAGGATGCAATGTTTGATTTTGATGTTTTGGGTACCACGGATCAAGTCACCGATCCATCCATGACGGTGGAACCAGGGCTTCAGCGCCCCTATATATTCATCTAAAGAAAAAGCTGCCAACCGATGTCGCCGAGGGTCGCTTAGGACCTGTATAGGGCTCCTCCGATCCATCCATGACGGTGGAACCAGGGCTTCAGCGCCCCTATATATTCATCTAAAGAAAAAGCTGCCAGCCGATGTCGCCGAGGGTCGCTTAGGACCTGTATAGGGCTCCTTTAATTCATAGGGTAGAAAACCAAAGGTAATGGAAATAGATAGGATTGGAGTGCCCTGCCATAGTAGATCCTATGGACACAGGATTCCAGCTAAGGATTTTTCCCTAAGGTCACACTTCATGCAATTTTTCCTGCAAAATTGCACTTTTTTTCGAAATGGGGAGCGGAGCCCCGGCCTCTGCATCGAGCGATGCACACAGCCTTCATTTATTATTAGAACCACATTGTTTGGCAAAGGCCATTACAAAGATCATACAAACCGGAACCGCCAAAACAAAACACTGAGAAAAACGATAATCGTATCGCCAGCTTCCCAACGAGATCTATGAAACACTTATCTACCTGTTTCGACCCCGCCCCATGGTCACCCACACTGTTGCCACTCGCCAAGAGAAGCTGGACTGCCTTGGCGTGGCGGCTCGAACTCAAGCAAAAGGATCCCTAGAACCGCACAGCATATCCACGGAGCGACGCCCACGCACCCGCTCCGGATGTCGCCGCCTTCATAATCTTCCACCAACACGTTGTCAGCATGTAGATAGATGCGCATACTCTCGCCACACCACCTCGGTGCCAAGCAGCAGCACCCCCCCCCCCACACGCTAGCCGCACCACCTGTCATGCCGCTTCCATCCAACGATGCTCCACAGGCGATGCTCCCAGGAGAGAACGCGATACCGACACCGCGGCACCGCCATCGCCCGACCCGAAGATCTTAGGGTTTCCCCCAGAGCAGCACGAGTGAGGTCGACACTAGTTGCCCGGTGATGCCTTCATCAAGGTCACGGCATGGTAGCGCCGCCATCGCCCGCCAATCGGCCCGGCTATCACCGGCACCTAGGTCTTCCCGCCTCGCAGCCGGGACTAGATGATGGATCGCGAGATCTGCCAACCAGCCTCAGGTCGAGCACCATCGACGGAGAAGAAGGTCGCCTCCACCATCTCCCTCGTGCCTCTGGACTGACCCCAACCTCCATGGTGTCATTGTCGAAGTTGTCGAGATGCAGCGGGCGTAGGCAACCCATCTGAACCCATAGGGACCAGATCGGCCCGCTGTTAGCCCTGCTTGCAGCTGCGTCGCCGCCGACATCAACACGCCGGAGATCGGCCGCCGCCAGCCTGCCCACCACGCCTTCCGCCACGTCGCCGCTTCATCCACACGCCATCGCACGCCGGAGATCCGACGACCAGAACACGGAGGCGAACCAGCCCCGCCATGGTGCCAGACGGCTGCACCATGCCCCAACGCGTGAGATCTAGCCCGTATCCTCACCCAGGCGCTCGAGAAGATAAAGGATCCCTGCCGCCGCCAGCTTCGGCCAGGCTTTGCCCGACCGTGCACTCTGGCAGCAGCGGAGGAGAGGGAGAGAGGTGGAGGGGGCTTGTGGCGGGGGAATTAGGGTTCCCTCCGAGAGAGAGTCTCTCTGCAAAATTGCACTACCGAGTTCCTATAGGATTAATTTCTATAGGGTTAGTTCCCGTGAATCAAACATCTCCAAAAGGAAAAAATTCACAGGGTCCCAATCCTATAGAAATTCTGAGCAAATCCTATGAATCAAAGGAGGCCATAATGGTACCATCTTACCAGTGACTCGCTGGATTACTATTTAGTTGGAGATGAGAGAAATGAATAAAAATACATGCAACCAACGATAGCGATGTTGGTTTGGATCACGTGATGGTATCATAGGGTGTCGCCCACGCACCCAGCTCTGCTGATGTCGGGCAATGGCCACTCTCGTCTGACTAAGAGCATCTCCACTCTCCCCCCATCTTAAATGCCTCCTAAGGTTGAAATGGGGCCACAGGCGCAGAAAAGTCTTCCCAACCCTCTCCTCCAAAACCGAAATGGCACCGGCGCGGCCCAACCAAACATCCGGCGCCCCCAGGCCGAACCCAACACAAGGGAGGGTCAACCGGGGGCGTCGGTGCAATTTGAAACGGTTGACGGGCCAGCCCTGTCGGCGGGACACCAAAATCTTCCCTCCCTTTTCTCCTCTCTTTTCTCTCCCCTTTCCCTCCAGACCGCCCAGACCTGCCTTTCCCCCGTCGCCGCCCACTCCTGCCATTTCCTTGCCCCACCTCTCATCTCTCGTACGCCACCGCCACCACCACCATGCCGCTGAAGAGGTACCAAGCTCCCCGCGCCTCGGCGCCCGCTAAGAAATGGAAGGCCGACAATCAACGGCCCGAGAAGATGACCAACGCGGAGTGGGCATTCCACATCCAGTGCCGGCAAGTGGAGAACTCCAGCCGCCGGCTGAGGGAGAAGAACTAGAGGCTGCATAGGGCGGTGGAGGCGAAGGTGGAGCAGGCCCATGCGGCCACTGTTGCGGCGCAACCTGCGGTCGCCATGGTGGCCCCGGCCTACAACGTTGGGCTCCACATCCTCGGGAGCCAGAGCAGCGTCTCCTCCCCATCGTTGTCCAGCGTGTCGTCATCCAGCCACCCGAACACGGTGCTGCACCTTCCTTGTTTCTCACCGGGCAACAACGACTTCGACCCGCTCGGCGGCTTCGACCCCAACTCCCTCGCCAACGACACATCATCGACCCATCGCCGCCTCCATGCTTTCACGCAGAGGCCTGGCTTCGGTAAGTTTGCCGCGGGCAGCAGCCAGAGGGTCCCCAAGCTATTTGGCGTCGGCAACAACCAAAGAACCCCCAACCTGTTCGGTGGATCACACTACGGTGATCGTGCCACGGATGAGTCCATCATGGCTGACATGATCAACGGCAGCTCCGCCCAGGCTTTCATGCAAGAGGAAGCCACTGCATACGTGTAGGACGACGGCGACACATGGGATGACGAGGTCTACGCGAACTTGGAGGTAGTCGAGGCTGAGGATGAGGTGGTGGAGGCACCGATGACCATCGCGGTCGACCTGAAAGGGAAGAAGAAAGTCGTGGAGGCAGAGGGGGGAAAGAAGAAAGGAGGCAGCAGACGTGGCCCCAAGTGGAGCTTGAGGAAGAATGAGTGCCTCACCGAGGCTTGGAAGACCGTCAGCATAGACCCCTTCACCGGCGCCAACCAGAACTCGGACTGCTATTGGAAGTGGGTGAAGGCGGCGTACGATGAGCAGCGCTTGTTGGATCCCTACTTCAAGGTCTTGCACCACGACCACAACGACTCCGGTATGTCTAACCATTGGTCCATGATCCAGCACGCCTGCAACAAGTGGCACGACATTATGGAGGAGGTGCACCGCGTCCATGTCAGCGACACCAACTACGACGATCAGGTAAATATCCACCGTTGTCGCCCGCTCCTGCCCATTTTAGACTTGTGTCCAACTAGTGTTTTTCGTAGATGCGTGCCATGATCTCCGCCTACCGCGAGGACAATGGCGACAACGGGTTTAAGTTCATCCACGTGTTTACACGGATGGAGGGGTGTGACAAGTGGGCGGAGACGCATACCTCTCTCGCGAAGGCCAAGTCCAGAAACTACGACCTAGGGGTGGCACCATCTGCGACATCGAAAGGCTGGCCCGTCAGCCACAGGAAGGCCAAGGCCATTAGGGACGCAGCACCGACCATCAAGAAACTACACTCGTCCATCCTAGCTTACATGGCCGACGCTGCCACGCACGCCGCCATGAGGGCGGAGCAGGCCACTAGGTTGGAGGAGATCGCCGCAGCAAGGTGGGCATCGGTCATCGAGCGACAAGACATCAAGCTCGGTCTCATCATGGCCAACATGGTGACAAAGAAGAGGAGGGAGGACTTGGCGATCTTGATGGTTGACACAAAGGACATGGCCGCCGAGGTGAGGGCGTGGTGTGTTGATCAGCGTGCCCTGATCCTCTCCGAGAACCGAGCGACCGCCAACCAGAACATCAGCCTGACACCGGCGACTGCGAACCTGACCCCAACCCCGGTTTGCACCTAGGCCAACACCATCGTTCTGCTGTCGGCAACCCTGGAGGTGCCTCCTACCGCGGCGGATGATCTCCTTCCCATTTGATTTTCATGTTCTCCGTATGTTTATTTTGGTCACCGATGGACTTGTATTCTGGTGACCATGCGGCGATTGCATCGCCTGAACTATGTTGTGCCCGGTAACGGCAAAACTATGTTTAATTTCCGGCGATCTTTTGAATGTTTGAATTTCCAATTGCGATTTTTGGGGGACTGTTTTAGGGGTGGCGGCTTGGAGGCGGTGACCCCTGATAGGGGGTACCTGCGTCGGCACCCCCCCATAAGGACAAATGCCTGACCCTGTATGGGGGGTGAGTGGAGATGCTCTAATATATAACTGAAGCAACAACAAATTTGTTGGTGATAACATGAAATCCTAATCTTTTCTCAAGATTTAATTGCAAACTCGATACTTACTCCTGATCTGCGTGCAGCAATCTTCGGTCCATCACCTGTCGTGTGTTGGGATGAGGATGTTGGTTGATTTGTCAGGAAACAAAAATTCAGAGTTTCAGAGAAATAAAAGACATAGTCAAAACATGATTAAAGATAAGGAAGAGGCCCACAAACCAACGTTCGGGCCTCTCCTCGTACGTAACAAAAACACCCTGATTGGGGGCGTCGCTAAACGACTCGTGGTTTGTGGCCCCCTGTTGTGTGCGGAAATAAAAGATGGGCCCCGGTAGCTAGCGATCTACCCTAGTTAGTCACCTAGCCATGCGGCTCCCCAACTCCCCATACGCCCGATCCGATCACAAATCTCTCACAAGCAGCAGGAAGGCTGGAACCTCGCCGTGTTGTGCCGGGGTAGTGCCGCTAGAGGCCAAGGGCATCCACACCTTCCCCAGATCATCTTCGTCGACTACAGTACAAGCCTGCACTAACCGGACAGCAATAGCGTCTTTCTCAACTCCGGCACCCAGTAAACATCCAATCTATCTCCACTCATTCATGTCCATTAGGTGTTCTAGTTGCTGTTTTGATCGATCTTGTCGTAGGCCTAATGTTTTGGACCTAACAATGGTATCAGATGCCAACAATATGTAGCACTAGAATCCTAATGGAGATTTGTTGATCTCGATTTTGTCCTATGGATCATGTATTGGGAAATTAAGATGATATGAATTAATTATGTTGATCCAATTATGCATTTGTTTTAGCCCATGCAATGTTTGTTTAGATCTAATCTAGTTGCAAACATGTACTTAAAGGTGTGCATAGATCAATATCAATTAGCATATTAAAGTTTTACCGAAGATCATGATATCTTCGGTAATTTATATTTGATATATTGTTACAAATTTGCAAGCAATTAGATCCAGGCACACACCTACAAGCTAAAGAAAATCCCCAATTCTTGGGATGAACCCTAACCCTAGTTTTCAACCCCCAAATTTGGAAGAATACCACAAAATTGCACACTGTTTTCTGCATCTTTTGAGCACGAGCACGATTTGGGGAGGAAAATACCTACCTAATGACGCCGGGTCGTTGCCTTTCCCTCCGGGGCCCGCCAGAGCACCCACTGTTCTGGCGAGGGCGACGATCCCACGACGCCGCTTCCCTCCCGACGGAGGAGCGCGCGGAACGGACGCACACGCCGGTGGCCGCCGCGCCACTCGTCGTTTGTCATCGCCTAATGACCGCCACCTGCTGATGGCCCCTCCGGCGAGCACCACCCCCATATGAAAATGACCACAGGGCCATGCTCGATGGAAGAGCACACCGGATTTGGTCCAGGGCATGCTCTCCCGGCGAGCACCGCCACCGCACATCGGCATAGAGGAAGGGGAGCACGGCCGCGCGTTGTTGCCGTCTGCCTCAAGAGAGTGCAAGGGAGGGAGGCTGGCAGAGGAGGGGAGGGCGTCGTCCCGCGTGTCGACGCCGGCCTCAGTTGTCCTCCACCTCTAGCTTCGGCCACCGTCATGTAGCATCGCGTGCTGCCGTGCACGAAGCGAAGGGGGCCGCCTCGCTTCGACCGCCACCACCTTACCGCCCTGGATACGAGACAACGCGGGGGCGTGCGGAAGAGCGCGGTGGCGCACTGGGGAGCACGGTGGAACGCGGAGAGCTCTGTTGAGCACGGGTCGCTGTCGCCTGCCGCTCTCTCTCAGTTCACTGGGAGCCAGGGTCGGGAGTGGCCAGTGATGAGGGTTAGGGTTAGCATGTGACCTGAGTTGATCTGGGCTGGCTCGTTGATAACCGTTGGATTAAATCCAACGGCCGAGAGCAGCGCAGAAGCTAGATGGGCTAGGATGGGACTTATTGGGCCATTTTTTATGCTGGGCTACGCCCCAGGCCGAAGTAGCTCTGGGCTGCTCCGGTTTTCCCTTTTCTTTTTTTCTTTTTTTTGTATTTTTAGTGCAATTTTCATTATGTTAAGAATCTTAAGTTTCATTCTGGACTATTTTATACAGAAAATTGAATGCATGGTTATAAAACATGTAATTGTTCTGGACTAAAATGAACCAACGGGTAATTTAATGCATGGTTATAAAACATGTAATTTAATATGTTTTAAATGTTGTATGATCATTTTATGCATCTAATAATGTTGTATTTTCATTATGATCAATTTTGATGCTTATTTTGAAAAAGTCATGAATGTAAAATTAATTCCGAGCAATGTTGTGTTAATTTTGCAAGTCTTTCTCCTAATGGTGTTTTAATTTTGTGTCACTTCTGCCCAACGGTTTTTTGACATAGAATTGAAATTTGATGTTTATGGCATGTTTAAATTTTTATTCATGCAATTTACTAATGAATTTCCATGTGAAAATTTCAGCTTCCGCTGCGATACGCTATGATATCGTTGAGCCACTAATATGAAGTATCTTCCCACGCTGGAAAAACTCAATCGAGTTAAGCTTGGCTTTCAACGATTTTGATTATGCTGTAAGGGAGGATAAGCCCACGACACCCGCAGTAGATGTCGAGGGGTATGAAGATTTAAAGAAAGCTTATGACTTCAAGATGGATAAATGGGAAAGATCTAATCATGTGGATATACTACTGGTGAAGTCTTCCATCTCATGTGAGATTAATGGGGCTCTCCACAAGAAGGATACTCCTAAGAAATTTATGGCATCCTTGGAGGAGCAGTTTCAAGGCTCTGAAAAGGTTTATGCGCATGAGTTTCTTCACAAGCTACTTGGGAAGTATATATGTAATGGAGAAGTTAAGAGCCACATAATAAAAATGGTATATGCTTCACAAAAGATGAAGACACTAAAGTGTGAGCTCGGTGACAATCTCCTTGTGATAATGATATTGGAGTCCCTTCCTGAAGAATTTGATCAATTCAAGATCAACTACAACTCCATGAAGGAAAAGTGGACCCTTTCTAAGCTAACCCCTAAAGTAGTCCAGGAAGGGAAATGTTCATGAGGCAGAACAAGGACCAAGCTTTTCATGTTGGCTCCCAAACGAGAAAGCATGACGAGCCAAGTTCCCCAAAGCCTCCCAATAAGCCTTTCAAGAAGAAGTGCCAAAGTCTAAAAAGGAAGTTGGACCGTCCTTTGGAAGCGCAAATGATGAGAATGTGTGCTTCCATTGCAAGCAAGGGGATCATTAGAGGAAGAACTGTCAAGAATACATCAAGTAGCTGATGAAGAGAGATACAAATGAAATTAATTTTGTTGATAAATTATATTATGCAAATTTATTTTGTACTTCATGGTGGATTGACTCAGGAGCAAGTGCTAATGTTGCTAACTTCATGCAGGGATTTAGTATGATCCAAACTAGAACAAGAGGTTCAAGAAAGCTTTAAGTAGCGAATGGAGTTGCAGTCAAGCGTTGAAGCAATAGGGTCACCCATCTTGGATCTTCACACCGACTTTAGTCTTCATTTAAATAATATTCTTTACATACCTACTTTGAGTAGGAATTTAATTTGTGTCTCTTGTTTAGATCATGAGATGTTCGAACAGTTGTTTGGCCACAAACAATTTATTTTGAAATATTGTAATAAAGATGTTGGCTTTGGTGTCAGACGAGGATTATATATGTTATCTCTCAATGATTATGTGATACATATGAGTAATGTTTAAAATAATGAAAAGAAATGGAAGGGTACTAACACTTCTTAGAAATTGTGGCACCGTCATTTAAGCCACATTTCGAGGGGGAGAATGGAAAGACTTATTAAAAATGATGTACTCCTTCCATTAGACTTTTTTGGATGCGGACAACTGTGTAGACTGCATTAAAGGAAAATATACGAAAACGATTAAGAAAAGAGCCATAAGAGCCACATGGGTTCTCCAACTTATTCACACTGACATATGTTGACCTTTGAATGTCAAGTTTATAGATGGTTTTGATTCATTTATCACATTTACAGACGATTTCTCCCGATATGGGTATATTTACCACATATGTGGTCGATCAGAAGCTTTGGACAAATTCAAAGTATTCAAAGCCGAAATTGAGAACCAACTGAATGCAAAAAATTAAAGTTATACGATCTAATCGTGAGGGAGAGTATTATGGAAGGCATGCTCCTTATGGGAAAATTCCAGGACCTTTTGCCAAATTCCTACATGGAAATGGAATTGTTGCCTAGTATTCAATGCCTGGCAAACCTCAGCATAATGGTGTAGCTGAGCGTAGAAATCGCACACTCATGGATATGGTGCGAATCATGCTTAGCCATGCAGATTTGCCAGTAAGCCTATGGATGGAGTCTTTAAAGACAGACGCACATGTACTAAATTTTGATCCTACTAAAGCATCGTGCACACCTTACGAGATGTGGATGGGAAGGAAGCCAAGCTGAAACTACCTGCATGTGTGGGGTTGTCCTGCTGAAGCTAGAGTTTTTAATCCACAACTAAAGAAGCTAGATCCAAAAACAGTTAGTTGTTTCTTCATTGGATACCCTCATAGGAGAAAGGGATATTGTTTCTATTGTCCAAGTCACACCACTAAGTATGTGGAGACCCGACAAGCGATATTTTTTGAAGATAATGAAGTGATGGAGATAAGGAAGATCAATCTTAAGGAGAAGATGGTGTGTGCCCCATGCCCGATTATCCAAGAAATCGTTCTACCAATACCAAGGAGAGTAACTTCTCATATTTCTGAATCTGATAGTTTAGGCCGTTCACCTAATGGTGATGCTGAAACTAACGAAAGTGACAATGAAGTGCCTCACCAGTCAGATGAAGAAAATGATACACAAAATAATGATGCCCCTTCACCACCTCCTATGAGAAGATCACTGCAAGAAAGGAAGAAAGCCATCCCAGAAGATTAAATCACTTACATGAGTGAGGATGTAAATGATATAGGAAAGGTGGAGGATCTAACCTCATACAAAAGTATCAATTCGTCTAAGTGGCAAGTTGCCATGGAAGACGAGTTGAAGTCTATGTCCTCGAATGATGTTTGGGACTTAGTAGAAGTTTCCAATGGTGCTAAAAGAGTAGGCTGCAAATGGGTCTACAAAACCAAGTATGACTCCAAAGGGAATGCCGAAAGATTCAAGGCAGGACTTGTGGAAAAAGGGTTCACATAGAGAGGAGGAATTGATTACAATGAAACCTTCTCTCCTGTATCATCTAAAGATTATTTTAGGATCATCATGGCTCTAGTAGCTCATTCCGACCTAGAATTACACCAAATGGATGTTAAAACAACTTTTCCGAATGGAGAACTGAAAGAAGATGTTTACATGACTCAGCCGGAAGGTTTTGTATGGAAGGAAGTGAACATTTGACATGTTGCCTAAAGAAATCCATCTACGGCTTGAAGCAAGCTTCGATACAGTGGTACCTTAAGTTCGACAAGAATATTAGAACTTTTAGTTTTATGAAAAAATGTTGTGTACAACTGTATTTATGTAAAGTTTAAGGGCAATAGGTTCATAATATTAGTCATGTATGTGGATGACATATCGTTGGCTTGCAGCGATAAGTATATGCTTCACGAGACCAAGAATTTTCTGTCTTCCAATTTCGATATGAAAGATCTCGGTGTAGCCTCGTATGTTCTTGGCATAGAGATTCATCGGGATAGGTCTAAAGGTGTGTTGGGACTATCACAAAATGTATACTTTGAGCGAGTACTAACGAAATACAATATGCATAAGTGCTCAGCTTCACCTTCTCCAATAGTCAAGGACGATAGGTTTGGGACATTTCAATGTCCGCGGAACCAAATTGAAATTGATCAGATGAAGTCGGTTCCTTATGCTTCAGCTGTCGGAAGCATCGTGTATGCACAAGTTTCTACGCGCTCTGACTTGAGTTTTATAACGGGAATGCTTGGCAGATTCCAATTGAATCCAAGATTAGACCACTAGAAGGCCGCAAAGGAAGTCTTGCGTTATATGCAAGGCACTAAAGACTATATGCTTATATGTAGAAGGTCTGATAGCCTAGAAGTTATTGGCTATTCAGAAGCTGATTATGCCAGTTGTGTGGACAGTAAGAAATCTATGTCAGGTTATATGTTCACACTTGCTAGAGAACTCATGTCGTGGAAAAGTTCCAAGCAAACAATAACTGTCTCATCTACGATGCAAGCAAAATTTTTAGCATGTTATGAGGTCACTTGGCAGGGCTGTATGGTTAAAGAATTTTATTCCTGGATTTAAAGTGGTTGATAGCATTTCTAAACCACTTGTATTGTACTGCAATAATGAATCCGCAGTTATACGAGTAACAACAAGTCAAGTGTTGCTGCCAAGCACATTGACATAAAATATCATGTTGTGAAAGATAGAATCTAGGATCATACTATTGATGTTAAGCATAGTAATACTACTCATATGCTTGCGGATCCACTAACGGAAGGCTTACCACCCAGTATTTTTCATGAACATATTGTCGACATGGGATTACTGAAAGCCTTATGATTCTGGAATATAGAGACCACTACAAGAAACGACTCCCATTAAGTAAAATCTTATTCATTTTGAAATAGGCTGATATGCAATAAATGTTGAAGTTTAGCAGGATTTCATTGGCTGTTATAACACCTCATTTTGGTATATTATTCCTATGGAGAATGAACCGATAAAAGTTAAACCTAACTACCAAGGGAGAGAATGTTGGTTGATCTGTCAGTTTAAAGGAAACAAAAATTCAGAGTTTCATAGAAATAAAAGACATAGCCAAAACATGATTAAAGATAAGGAGGAGGCCCACGAACCAACGTTTGGGCGTCTCCTCGTACGTAACAAAAACGCTCTGATCGGAGGCATCGCTAACCGATTTGTGGTTTTGGTGGCCCTCTGCTGTGTGCGAAAATAAAAGGGGGGGGCAGTAGCTAGCGATACCCCAGTTAGTCGCCTAGCCCTGGTGGTCCCCAACACCCCATACGCTTGCTCCGATCGCAGATCTCGCACAAGTAGCAGGAAGGCTGGAACCTCACCGTGTTGTGCCGGGGCAGTGTCGCTGGAGGCCGGAGGGCATCCGCACCTTCCCTAAATCATCTTCGTCGACTACAATACAAACCTGCACCAACCGGGTAGCAATGACGTCTTCCTCGACTCCGGCACCTAGTAAAGATCCAATCTATCCCCACCTATTCATGTCCATTAGGTGTTCTAGTTGCTGTTTTGATCGATCTTGTGGTAGGCCTAATGTTTTGAACCTAACAAAGGACAGTTGGAATTTGAATCTGACGTTGACCAGGCTGTAATTCATATAAGACACGACAAAGAGGGAGCTACTGGTACTAGTAGATGTATACATACCTTAACGTGTGATGCTCCACGGATCTAAATGGTGCCACACTATGTACGGTACGATTAAGTAAGAGAGCGTCTCGCAGGGCAGCATGCCGAAACCGCGGCAGCGTCCTTAGGCTTATCGTCTCATGGCGGCTGGCAGATGATGGCCATGGAGACGATGTTGGTGAGCGAAGACTGTCGCCGTACATAATCAATGGTGAGGAAGAGCTTTGCGACGGGCCCGATCCGCTTCAGGCGTTGCCTTGTGGCTGCTACTGGACTGCGGATGGGCCAGTGGAATTTTTCACTCGGCCCACGGCTTTCGTCCCGTCTTTGTATAGTATTTTTTTTGGCCGGAAATTGAATCGCGTCCCGTTCCGTCTAGGCGCGAAGTGCTACACGACACGACGTACGTTACGGTGCTCACACACTCGTCCGAGTAGGAGTTTGGGCGGTGAAGGTATCAAGTAGGATTGCGCCGTCCGTCGGGAACACGGGTTCAAGACTTCAAGTCTACTAGTCTGCAACGAGTTTGCGCTCGAGCAGTCAAAATATATTAAGCTAGCGATAGGGGCCGTACGTACGTAGAGAAAACGGAAAAAAATCTGACCGATCCCCTACGTGATTCGCCGTGTCGCTTTGTGCTGTGCACCTACGTGCTCGTCCGTTGTCGACGACGAGGATGGGAGCAACCTTCTCGTCCGGAGCAGAGGTGGAAGCTCCCCCGGCGGCGGTGGTGGCGCCAGGTGGCGACGACGACAAGAAGCTGTGGAACGACGATCTGGTGAACAGCTATGTCTTCGTGGTCGACGCGGCGGCAGAAGTCCAAGTTCCGGGGGCGGAGCGTGGTGGCGACGTGAAGACGTTGTGGCCGGAGCTGGTGGGCAGACATGTCGTCGACGCGGCGCGCGAGATCGTGCTGCAGGATAGGCCCGAGGTCCGCGTCTACTTCTACGACTACTGCAAGAACGCGCCGCCGCCAGGCTTCGACCCCAAGCGCGTCGTGCTCTTTCGCGACTCCGACAACCTCGTCGTCACGGTTCCCAAGCTCGGCTAGCTTTAGCCAACATCTCCCAACCGACTTGTACTTATCACTTATGTTACTTATTATGTGTCTTACATGAATAGTAGCAGTCCGGCGGATGATCCGCCTATAGCTTGTTGATTTACCGTACGTGGGTATATGTATGTCACGAATTATTCATTCACGCTGCATATGTAACAAATGATAGGTCTATTGTACTCTCGTGTTCGGTATAGTAATCTTATATTCAGTATTATAAATCTAGTAATGTTTTTCTAAACGTGTCACGTAAGCAATACGAATCACATAGAAGAAAAGGCTGACGGCCCATACAAACGCACCCAGCATGGTACAAAGCCAAGTGGTTTACAACAAACCCTCCACGATGATCCGACGAAAGGAACCTCGCCTTGCCAAGTCCCCTACAAAATGGTGAGGAGACGAGGCACTAAGCAACCGAACCACGTCACGATCAAAGCAAGACTTCACCATAGCACGGCCACGACTCTAAGGTTGCACCGGATCAACGTACCTCCCCCTCATACGCCTAGAGGAGATCGGCGAGAAGTCGTCAGGATCCAGTCGGACTTAAGGAAGACGTCGACTAAGAAGAGTCCACCATGATGTACATTGCGCCCCTAAGGCTCGCGTCCTAAGAAGCACCCATCATCAGCAGTACCTTGTCACCGCCAAACTCCAAAGCATTGGGCCCTTCCTGGGCAGCATTGACGACGTCTTCAAGAAGATCACGACGTCGCCACCTGGTCCGGTGGCCCGAACCTAGGGTTTTCCCCGGCACCCGAGAAGAGGAAAACATGATACATGCCATGATCGCGCCCCCAAGGAGGTAATGGGGCACCCGCATGCATCACCTATCGGGCCACGTAGAGAAAAACAAAACTTTTTTCTACGCGGTGATCCCAAGATCTAGCTGAGGTAGTAGGCCACGAGAATTACCACTAGACGCGCGGTTGCGAAATCGATGAAGCACGTCGCTTGATGCAGTACAGTCCTCACGATCCGTTCCGATCCACGATCGTCGAAGTGCTGAACGTACAGCACCTTCGCCAGTATCCACACGTACGAGGAGGAGCCCCGGCGATGGACTGCTAGGTCCAGTACGGCGGCGACAGGACAGGACTGGACTGGAGCTAGGGTTTCTAACACATGGAGTGACCTAACCGTGTGCTCTAAGCACCTGCTCCCCAGCTTATATAGGGAGTAAAAGTGGGATCCACTCACTTGTGGCCCATTCACTAAAAGGCCTATATTAGTCACTGTGAGTCCAACTCACTGACTCTGCCCGTTTCCCTTTTGGGTCCAACTCAAATATGCTCCCGCTCTTAAGTGTGTGACCCGACAGGCTCATGGTGACCCGAACACGATCTGAGTCTCACTCGTGACCGATCAGTTGGTAGCGGCTCCTAGCAGAACGTGCCAACTCCCAAGTACCAAAGAGTCATGATGACATACCTTCCAATGCGACTTTCGTCTGAGTCCCTTTTGCCTCACGATATACCTTGTCGGACTATAGGCGAATGATCGTCATCCCTTAAATAGTCCGACTCTCTTTCTCGATCCGAGATAAGTGATTCATCCGACTAACTCTTAGTCGGTTGCCTCGGTTAACACTTAACCGAGTCACGCATGGCCATGCTTTCCGAATCATATCTTCCGGGAGGGCCCAGAGAATATCTCTCCAGATAGAGGGGCAAAATCCCATCTCGGTTATTCACATCACGCAGCTTGATTCTCAATCGACCCAAACTCCGCCTTTATAACTGCCCAATGACGTAACAACGTTTGACAGAACCTAAGTCGGTGATCCTCAACTCGGATTGTGCAATAACCTCAGGTCTAAGGATTACATTGATTGAGACATGCAAATGACGACTTGTTCGTTGCATCTCAATATGGGTCAGTCCGACTCGCTAAACTCTTTAGCCGAATCCGTGTAAGTCGGAATAGCATCTCCATGCCCATGACAAGTGGAACCTAGTCATCTTCCGACTTTCACATTGGTCTAAGTTGTGTGTCCAGCACAACCTCAATGACCAAGGACAATTAGTATGAACAACATGAATATATAGTTCCACAATCAAATCACATATTCAATGATACATATCAACAGATTATACATGGACCATAAGCTTATGAATACATTGGGAATAACATCATACATGATTGCCTCTAGGGCATATTCCCAACATCACCATGGCCAGCATCGGGTGCAACCGAGCAGGGCTTTCGCCTCGGCTATAAATTGTGTCCTTGAATCCCGCCAAAGGACCGCATTGAGAAGGTGGGCAGGCATGCAATTGACAAGTGGTAACCTCAGTGATGTCCATTATTATGGACTTGGGTTTCAGAAAAAGGGGTGAACTGGTGATTTTGGCTTATTTGACAAACAAAGGAGACAAGATGTACCCAGGTTCAGGCCCTTGTAGCCCTACTTCCTATTTGTTTGATTTTATTGATGGAGTGTACAAAGTCATCAGGTTGCTTGATGCGATCTAGCTTAGAGCGGATTGCTATGAGTAGATTCAAGTGCCCTCTTCAATGGCTCACTAGTAGAAAACGGGCCTTTGGTTCAGGCCATTAGTCCCGGTCGTGGCTGGGGCCGGGACTAATGGTCCGAACCAGACGGCCCGAGGAGGCCGAGCCACTTTGTCCCGGTCCGTAAGGAACCATTAGTCCCGATTTGAGATACAAACCGGGACAAATGGGTCTGGGTCGGCGCGCGTGCTCCTGGCAGAACCTTTAGTCTCGGTTTGTATCTCAAACCGGGACTAATGGCCTGGCCCTATATATATGCATCCAGCCCTCCACTCTCTCCTGTTTTTTTCCTATGTGAGAGGTGGGTATAACTTTGTGCTAACTTTTTTTTTCATATGCACTAGAGGTGTTCGGTGAAATGCCCGTTAGAGCGATGCCACTTGAGTTCACACAAGACAAAAATATGATATGAGGTGCCAGAGCGACACTTAAGGTTTCTCCTCTTTGTTTTGAAGTGTCCTAAAAGGTTAGCAACTATTTTCTCGTTTTGACTGCGCGGTACTAATTTAAGCATCGTGATTGCGTTTGATATATATGCATGGTTGTATGATGCAGATGAGCCACCCATGGATGTACGGTGACTGACGCTCTGACGCTTACAGAGAAAGCGTGTGTTCTTTTCGCCTTGTGGCCGAGGCAAACAAGCGGCGGGATGGTTTTATGTATTGTCCATGTGTTGAATGTCGGAATGAGCAGGCTCACACTTCCTCAAGAGTCATTCAGAGCCACCTGCTTCGGTCTGGTTTCATGTCCGGCTATAATGTTTGGACCAAGCACGGAGAAAGAGGGGTTATGATGGAAGACGGCGATGAAGAAGAGAACGATGATGACAACTACCGATCTATGTTTCCTGAATACGATGATACCGCAGTTGAAGATAATGAAGAAGAAGGGGGTGAAGAACGGGAACCAGATGAGCCCGTTGATGATTTTGGTTGGGTCATTAGTGATACAAGGCGAGACTGCGACACAGAAAAGGAGAGGTTGCAGTTCGAGCAGATGTTACAGGACCACAACACATTGTTGTATCCAACTTGTGAAGATGGCCAGAAGAAGCTGGGTAGCACACTGGAATTGTTGAAGTGGAAGGCAAAGACCGGTATGACTGACTCGGGATTTGAAAAATTGCTGGTAATAATGAAGAAGATGCTTCCAAGAAATAACCAATTACCCTCCAGTACGTACGAAGCAAAGAAACTTATCTGCCCTCTAGGATTAGACGTGCAGAAGATACATGGCATGCCCTAATGACTGCATCCTCTACCGCGGTGAGAAGTACGAGAATATGGATAAATGCCCGGTATGCACTGCATTGCGGTATAAGATCAAAAAAGATGACCCTGGTGATGTTGAGGGCGAGCAACCCAGGAAGAGGGTTCCTGCCAAGGTGATGTGGTATGCTCCTATAATACCACGGTTGAAACGTTTGTTCAGAAATAAAGAGCATGCCAAGTTGTTGCGATGGCACATGGAAGACCGTAAGAAAGACGGGATGTTAAGGCACCCTGCTGATGGTCGGCAGTGGAGAAAAATCAAGAGAGACTTCCCGGACTTTGCTGGTGACGCAAGGAACTTATGGTTTGGTCTAAGTACCGATGGCATGAATCCTTTTGGGGAGAAGAACTGCAGTCACAACACCTGGCTCATGACTCTATGTATCTACAACCTTCCTCCTTGGTTGTGCATGAAGCGGAAGTTCATTATGATGTCAGTGCTCATCCAAGGCCCGAAGCAACCCGGCAATGACATTGATGTGTACCTAAGGCCATTAGTTGATGAACTTCTACAGTTGTGGGCCAAACCAGGTCTACGTGTGTGGGATGAGCACAAACAGCAGGAATTTGACCTACAAGCATTGTTGTTCGTAACCATCAATGATTGGCCTGCTCTTAGTAACATTTCAGGACAGACGAACAAAGGATACAATGCATGCACACACTGTTTAGATAAGACTGAAAGTATATATCTGGATAAATGTAGAAAGAATGTGTACCTGTATAATCGTCGTTTTCTTCCGCCCAGTCATCCCTTAAAGAAGAAAGGCAAGCATTTCAATGGCAAGGCAGAAACCCGGACGAAGCCTGTCCCCCGTAGTGGTGCTGATGTATTTGGTATGGTCAAGGATTTGGATGTAATCTTTGGAAAGGGTCCTGGAGGACAACCTGTTCCGAAAGACCCCATTACCGGACATGCACCCATGTGGAAGAAGAAATCTATATTTTGGGAGCTACCCTATTGGAAAGTGCATGAGGTCCGCTCTGCAATCAACGTGATGCACCTGACGAAGAATCTTTGCATGAATATTCTAGGCTTCCTGGGCTTGTATGGGAAGTCAAAAGATACCCCGGCAGCACGGGAGGACCAGCAACATCATAAAGGACGAGACGGCAAGCATCCAGGGCAGTTTCAAGGGCTTGCCAGCTACGCTCTTACCAAAGAAGAGAAGGAAATCTTTTTTGAAGTCCTTTTCAGTATCAAGGTCCCGTCTGGCTTCTTGTCGAATATAAAGGGAATAGTAAATATGAAAGAGAAAAAAATTCAAAACCTAAAGTCTCATGACTGCCATGTGCTTATGACGCAATTGCTTTCGGTTGCATTGAGGGGAATTCTGTAGGGGTTCGTAGCATGGAAAACAAAAAATTTCTACCGCATGAACACACAATCAAGATCTAATCTGTGATCAAGCCAAGATCTATCTACTAGATTATAGCAACGAGTCGATAGAGGAACTCACCCTCGAAGATTCCAAAGCGGTTAACGAGAGCAGATTCTCGTGGGTGATGTAGTCGTACACTTGCCGATCTCAAGATCGCGTAGACGATCCTTCCGGCGCTGCGTTCCGGCAGCGCTTCCGCAGTCGGTCACACGTTCGGTACTCGATGAAGACCTTCCTCTCCCTTGTTCCAGCAGGCAGCGGAGGTTGTAGCACTCTCTTCGCGATTCCGGCAGCACGACGGCATGGTACCGGAAGTAGAGGGGAGATCTTGCAGGGCTTCGCCTTAAGCCGGAGCGAGTATGGTGGACTATGAGAGAGGCCTTGGCGATCTAGGGTTTAGAGGCACCAAGGGGTTTAGAGCAACCAGCAGCTAGGGATTAGCTAGACGGCGGCTTAGAAGAGATTTAGAGCAGCCGCATCTAGAAGGGGGGGCGGCGGCTGGTCTAGGGTTTAGAGGGGCGCCGGCTATGGGGCAAAGTGTAGGGAGAGGGGGCGCCCCCTCCCTTTCTTTTATAGGTGGGAGGGGCGGCTAGGGCTAGCCGAGTCCTCCCCCAACTCCCTTGCTGGCCGGCGGTTTGGAGGAGAGAAGGGAAACCTTCTCTTCCCAGGTTTCCTTCTCTCCCTCCACTTCACAAAATAGCCGTTTGACTTTTCAAATTGGCGTTTGACTTTTTCAAACTAGGATTTGATTAAACCCTTTATTTTGTTCAGCGATAACACCTAGTACATGATGCAATCATTCCAACTTGTTATGACACATTCATGTACCCTTCCCCTCCGGAGTGCCGGACATTCCGGAACCTTCTAGAACATTCCCGATGAAAACACCGGAATCATTCCCCAACTCCAAAACAGGACTTTCCTTATATGAATCTTATTCTCCGGACCATTCCGGATCTCCTCGTGATATCCAGGATCCCATCCAAGACTCCGAACAACATTCGGTCTCTTACTCATCATTCTATAACTACTCAACAACATCGAATCCTTAAGTGTGTCTCCCTACGGTTCGTGAATTATGCGGACATGATCGAGACACTTCTCCGATCAATAACCAATAGAGGAATCTGGAAATTCATATGGCTCCCACATATTTCTACGATTACTTTGCGATCGAATGAACCACTTACATACGATACCAATTTCCCTTTGTCTCATGATATTTTACTTATCCGAGGTTATGATCGTCGGTATCTCTGCATACCTAGTTCAACCTCGTTACTGATAAGTACTCTTTTCTCGTTCCTGTGGTACGTGATCCCTTGTGAGCCAGTCACATGCTTGCAAGCTAATTGGATGACATTCCACCGAGAGGGCCCAGAGTATATCTATCCGTCATATGGATGGACAAATCCCACTCTTGATCCATGTGTCTCAACCAATACTTTCCGAACACTCAATGCCACCTTTATAGCCACCCTGTTACGGTGTGGTGTTTGATGTCATCAAAGCATCCTTCCGGTAAAGGTGATATGCATGATCTCATGGTCGAAGGAATTAGGTTACTATGTATCAGAAAGCTTATAGCAAATGAACTATATTAAATGACTTGATCTTTATGCTACGCTTAACTATAGGAGTATGTCCATCACATCATTCTCCTAATGATATGACCCTGTTGTTAATAACATCTCTATGTTCATGATCAGGAAACCATGATCATATATTAACCAACAAGCTAGTTTAACAAGAGGCTTTACTAGGGACTCTTTTATGTTTACAAATCACACAAGTATTAATATTTCCGGTTAATACAATTATAGCATGGTATGTAAACATTTATCATAAGTATGAAGATATGATAATAACCACTTTATTATTGCCTCTTGGGCATATCTCCAACAGTCTCCCACTTGCACTAGAGTCAATAATCTAGTTTCAAACCTTTGTGTATTCAACACCTATGGCTTTTCGGTGTTGTATGTACATGTTTGCAAGTGGTCAACTGATCTCCGGATCTGACACTTCCAGGTCCGTGTGTAATTGCATGTCTTTGCGTCTCTACGCATCACTCGTTCTTTAATGAGATGGCTTTGTATAAATTTGGTCCTTCGGTGAGACCTTTAGTTCTTTGGGGTTAAAACATGTTGATAATATTGTCGTACAATATATCTTCATAGTATTATCCCGCTGTGAACTACACCTAGTTTGACAACAAACTACTTGACACAAATGCCCTCTTTAGCTGCTATTATAGCAGTCATATACTTAGCCTTTTGTTGTAGTATCTGTCACAATGTCTTAACTTTGGAACTCATCCAAATCCATTATGGAACTTACTTTCCATTATATTGTGCCACCCTTAGTTTAGATTGAGATAAAGTTAATTTGTACTCTGTGACAAAACTAGTATCAATGTAGTATTTTTACAATGAACTAACCATCTATTTGTCACTTCTACAAATAATATACTCTTAGTTCTTCCAAAAGATCATAAGAATATCCTTACTATCGTCCAATGATCATCTTATGAATCATTCTGGTATATGCTCATAACATTTAGAGCATAGGACATATCTGGATTTGTACATATCACAGTATGATTGATATAAATACTTTTTGTGATTTCATACATCAAGTATCAATCTATACTTGAATCTATGTTTCACTTTACCAAATGTCAATACACTTGAATATATCATCAACATCGAACTCTTTCGATCCTTTCTGTGCGACAAGAACCTTTCTTGTAGTTTCTATATTGAACTCATTCAATATCTCGTCTATGTACTTTTGGCACAACCATATTAGCGTCAATTGATGCCAAATATTTGGGTTTTTTCCTAAGTCTTTCATCGGGATGAAATTCTTAATATGTGTTAATAAAAGATACATTCGTTCCAATCAACAATATGTCTTCCACATAATGTATTAGAAACATGTCTTAGCGCTCCCACTTAATTTCTTGCAAACGCAAGAATCTTCATCGTCTCTAATGAACTTTTAAACTCCTTTAACAGTTTCATCATAGTGAAGATTCCAACTCCGCGATGCTCACTTCAACTATTGAAGTTTACATATGCTTTTAGCATCCTTTGAATTAACAAAACCCTATGGACCATGTTATGCACATGTCCTAGGTAATAATTCTATTAGAAGAACTTGATTTGTTTATTCAACTACCATATAACAAAATTATATGTAGTGGTTGCTACATTAATCCGTTTAGACTAAATATCACTATGAAAGATCAAATCTTGTCATAGTCAACCTTTGAACATTTTGTGAATTCTTTCCCAACATGTCGACTATTTCATAGATGTGAAAACATCCATGTCTATTTCTTTATAGATCCAAACACAACTGTAAGGTCTTACACCTTTCTCGAGGGTCCTTCAAGTTCAAAACTTGATTTCTCGTGTATGGAACTATCACGGATTTTATGGCTTCAAGCCATTTGACGGAGTCAGGGCTCATCATCGCTTCTTTGCATGTAATCGGATCATTATTGTCAAATAATGATTTAACTCTCAAATCTTGGCATTCGATTGTTCATCCGACCTACTTGTTTCAATAGGAACTTAGATCTCAATGACCACAACCTTTGAGGTACGTGAGCCATGAGCATTGTTGCTGCCTCCGGAACACTTTTCAGCGCTGCGCAACTTTGATCATATAGCTAAGGTTCTTTTAACCTTATCAAAGTTCTATTGTCCTCCCACTTAACTTTTCACGAAAAATTCCTTCTTAAAGAAACTTGACGTTCCAAGCAACAAACACTTTTGTCTCCGGTGTTTATGGAGGAATACTTAATTGTTTATACAAAGACAGGTTCATCCGACTTTGGTTGCACACATCTTTCTTATGCATAGCATACCAATGTTTTAAGAAAGGACTACTTGGGTTTTATCCCAAACCATAACCTTATATGGTGTCATTTCAACGGATTATGATGAAGCTCTTTTCAGTGGAAAAACGGTATTCTCTAAAGCTTTTAATCTTTAAAATATGATGACAGTTTTATGATTTATACCTTTGATCTTACCATGTCAAACAAGGTTTAATTACATATCTCGAACGCTCCATACTCTTATGGTGTTTCGGGAAATGCAAATCCACGGAACGATTCCTTAAATCTTAAGGTATTATGTTAAACTTGTAACTCAAATATCTTCCTTTATGATCTTTATCATAAACTGTTTATGTTGTTGTTACAATGATTTTGCACTTCATCTTGAAAGTCTTTGAACTTTTCAAATGTTTCATACTTCATCCTTATTAAGTAAATATTCATATATTCACTCAAATTTTCGGAGAAAGCAAATGAAGTTGAAATCCATCGCTCTTAACTACACATAATGGACTTCGTACAACAATATGTACAAGTTCCAATAAGCTAGTCATTCGTTTCCTTTTGGCCTATGAACGAAGTTTTAATTATCTCTAGAAAAGTTTTCACAAACGTCATTTGATCAAAATCAAAAGACTCCAAAATTCCATCCATATGGAGTTTCTTCATGTTTTCTTTTCAATATAATTTAAACGGCGATGTCACTTCCTAAGTGATCATTTAATCAATTTGTCTTTCGACATCTTTAGCACTAGTTTTATAGATGTGATTTCTCCAACGAGATTTGTGAATCATCCATATTTTATGGATTACGGCAATTATTTGAACAACCCTTTTGTTCTCATAATACCTGGTAAAACAAATCTTGAAGGCAAGCTTTGATGTTTAACGAGTAACACAATAACCCTTTTATTTGTTCTCGATGAACATCATCACATATTCTTTTGCTAGTTACTTAGGCCATTGTAATTCATGAATTCTGTTGTTTCGTATGACAATTCACACCAACAAATTCAGTATCAAATACTTAAGAACCACATTGTTTAATAAGCAAAGAATACAACCATAACATGTATATCATCTATATACTTAAACTGAACAATTCTAGTCTTTTCTTTTCTGCCATATATTTAAGAGATTCTCTTTCAGTATTTCCTTTTCTTTTTGAAAGAATCTATCAACATCAATAGTGGAGTCATACATATGACACATAGTCCAAAGGATGTATAGTTAAATACCAATGTCTTTGGACTTGCACTTTGAAGTAGATCACCATCATCAAATGTTTGGTGTTCTTTCAAATTCCTTTCTTTAGTAATCTCTTGGTGTAGTAAACATTTTACCTACATCAAATATTCACCTTTATCATGGAATCGTCCATGATCAAGCTACTTTTAGCTTATAACGATGAATTACGAGTATAATGTTGCTATCCAAAACCTTTTGGAGGATTAGGACAACAAGTGTCTCCAACCCTTTGCAAATTCTCATCAAAATATGAGAAACATGAACTTTGCCATATTATACTCTATCATGTTGCAACCAAAACTTCGTTTCAGATATCACAATATCTTCCACACATCATGGTTTCTGAAACAACTCTTTCAGATCCTAGATAACCTTGATATTAAGACAATCCTTTGAATATCAAGAATCATGGAGACAAACACGATACTCATACACTAACACTTGGAATTGTCACTCTTGATTTAATACCAATTATTAAACTTCATGGAGTAACCGGAACTTACTGAAAGTTTGCAATAGGACTTTTAAACTTTAGATTAAAACTTCAAAACAATACGATACTAGTTCGTAAAGTAACTAACCAGAATTCTATAGTTCTATCATCTCAATTATAACTAAGCGCAAGGTGGTAAACGGATGCCAACGACTACAACAACTATGCAAATTCACTTTGATTTAATTTATGATAAATTGAGTTCTAATTAATAATTAAATTAATCTAGGTGAACTCCCACTCAAAACAACATCCCTCACATTGTTTTAGTGATCACACGAACCAAATCCACCATATCAAAACCGATCATCACGAGAGTTGATATAGTTTCAATGGCGAACAATCGACATGTTCATCATATCTACTATATGATTCATGCTTTACCTTTCGGTGATCCGTGTTCCTGAGACCATGTATGTACATGCTAGGCTCGTCAAGATCAAACCTTAGCTTCCGCATAAGCAAATATGGCTTGCTTACGTTGTATACACTTGCGGAATCTAACACACCCGATCATCATGTGGTGCTTCGAAACAACAAGCTTTAGCAACGGTGCATACTAAGGGTGAACACTTTAGAACTTGAAATTTATGTGCATGAGGGATCATCTTATAATGCTACCGTCGTCTACTAAGCAATACAAGATGCATAAAGGATTAACATCACATGCAATTCATAATATGTGATATGATATGGCCTTTCTTCTTTGTGCTTCCGATCTCCATCTTCAAGCACGAACATGATCTCCATCATCACCGGCATAGCATCAAGGTCAATGACGCTTCTTCATGGTTGTCGTCCACCAGCTTCAACTATTACAACTACTTTGAATAGACACGCGGGTCTTAACAGAAATTAAAGACAACCATATGGCTCCTGCCGGTTGCCGACTTACAATAAGGAACATTGCATACATCATATATAATCACAATCATGGCCATATCACATCACTGCACACCCCTGCAAAACAAAGTTAGACGCCTCTAATTTCTTTGCATATTTTACGTGGTTTGGGGCTGTTAATAAGTGTCGTTCTAACTTACGAACATGAACCACAACATTGATACTAGTATTGTTAATCACCCATTGTAAATTGGATCTTAACTATGCTAGGAGAAACAGGCACCCGCAAAGCCACTTATGCAATACAAGTTGCATGTCAAACATGGAGCAAGTCTCATGAACGATGTCATGTAAGGTTAGCCCGGGCCGCTTCATCCCAACATACCGCAAGATGCAAAGTACACAAGAAGCAATCGACAATAAAAGCATCAACGCCCACAATGACCATTGTGTTCTACTCGTGCAACAGATCTACATATAAACCTGGCTCTGATACCACTATAGGGGTTCGTAGCATGGAAAACAAAAAATTTCTACCGCATGAACACACAATCAAGATCTAATCTGTGATCAAGCCAAGATCTATCTACTAGATTGTAGCAACGAGTCGATAGAAGAACTCACCCTCGAAGATTCCAAAGCGGTTAACGAGAGCAGATTCTCGTGGGTGATGTAGTCGTACACTTGCCGATCTCAAGATCGCGTAGACGATCCTTCCGGTGCTGCGTTCCGGCAGCGCTTCCGCAGTCGGTCACACGTTCGGTACTCGATGAAGACCTTCCTCTCCCTTGTTCCAGCAGCAGGGGAGGTTGTAGCACTCTCCTCGTGATTCCGGCAGCACGACGGTGTGGTACCGGAAGTAGAGGGGAGATCTCGCAGGGCTTCGCCTTAAGCCGGAGCGAGTATGGTGGACTATGAGAGAGGCCTTGGCGATCTAGGGTTTAGAGGCACCAAGGGGTTTAGAGCAACCAGCAGCTAGGGATTAGCTAGACGGTGGCTTAGAAGAGATTTAGAGCAGCCGCATCTAGAAGGGGGGGCGGCGGCTGGTCTAGGGTTTAGAGGGGCGCCGGCTATGGGGCAAAGTGTAGGGAGAGGGGGCGCCCCCTCCCTTTCTTTTATAGGTGGGAGGGGCGGCTAGGGCTAGCCGAGTCCTCCCCCAACTCCCTTGCTGGCCGGCGGTTTGGAGGAGAGAAGGGAAACCTTCTCTTCCCAGGTTTCCTTCTCTCCCTCCACTTCACAAAATAGCCGTTTGACTTTTCAAATTGGCGTTTGACTTTTTCAAACTAGGATTTGATTAAACCCTTTATTTTGTTCAGCGATGACACCTAGTACATGATGCAATCATTACAACTTGTTATGACACATTCATGTACCCTTCCCCTCCGGAGTGCCGGACATTCCGAAACCTTCTAGAACATTCCCGATGAAAACACCGGAATCATTCCCCAACTCCAAAACAGGACTTTCCTTATATGAATCTTATTCTCCGGACCATTCTGGATCTCCTCGTGATATCCAGGATCCCATCCGAGACTCCAAACAACATTCGGTCTCTTACTCATCATTCCATAACTACTCAACAACATCGAATCCTTAAGTGTGTCTCCCTACGGTTCGTGAATTATGCGGACATGATCGAGACACTTCTCCGATCAATAACCAATAGAGGAATATAGAAATTCATATGGCTCCCACATATTTCTATGATTACTTTGCGATCGAATGAACCACTTACATACGATACCAATTTCCCTTTGTCTCATGATATTTTACTTATCCGAGGTTATGATCGTCGGTATCTCTGCATACCTAGTTCAACCTCGTTACTGATAAGTACTCTTTTCTCGTTCCTGTGGTACGTGATCCCTTGTGAGCCAGTCACATGCTTTCAAGCTAATTGGATGACATTCCACCGAGAGGGCCCAGAGTATATCTATCCGTCATATGGATGGACAAATCCCACTCTTGATCCATGTGTCTCAACCAATACTTTCCGAACACTCAATGCCACCTTTATAGCCACCCTGTTACAGTGTGGTGTTTGATGTCATCAAAGCATCCTTCCGGTAAAGGTGATATGCATGATCTCATGGTCGAAGGAATTAGGTTACTATGTATCAGAAAGCTTATAGCAAATGAACTATATTAAATGACTTGATCTTTATGCTACGCTTAACTATAGGAGTATGTCCATCACATCATTCTCCTAATGATATGACCCTGTTGTTAATAACATCTCTATGTTCATGATCAGGAAACCATGATCATATATTAACCAACAAGCTAGTTTAACAAGAGGCTTTACTAGGGACTCTTTTATGTTTACAAATCACACAAGTATTAATGTTTCCGGTTAATACAATTATAGCATGGTATGTAAACATTTATCATAAGTATGAAGATATGATAATAACCACTTTATTATTGCCTCTTGGGCATATCTCCAACAAATTCTACCAGAAAATGTTCGACTAGCCATTGTGAAGGTATGTGCATTCCTCAATGCAATTACTCAGAAGGTAATCGATCGAGAAAGTCTATCAGGGTTACAGATTGATGTGGTCTAATGTCTGGTCAGCTTCGAGTTGTTGTTCCCGCCATCCTTCTTCAATATTATGACGCACCTCCTAGTTCACCTAGTCGAAGAGATTAGAATTCTCGGTCCTGTGTTTCTACACAATATGTTCCCCTTCGAGAGGTTCATGGGAGTCTTAAAGAAATATGTTCATAACCGTGCTAGGACAGAAGGAAGCATCTCCAAGGGCTATGGAACAGAGGAGGTCATTGAGTTTTGTGTTGACTTTCTTCCTGACCTTAAGCCGATTGGTGTTCCTGAATCTCGGTATGAGGGGAGGATGACTGGAAAAGGCACACTAGGAAGGAAATCAATGGTATGTAGGGACGGGAATTCTTTCACTCAAGCACACTACACAGTTCTACACAATTCCACCGTGGTGGCTCCGTATATCGAGAAACACAAGAATATTCTACGCTCCGAAAACCCGGGGAAGCCTAAAACCTTGATTAAAGGGGAACACGAGAAGAATTTTGGCAATTGGTTGCAGACACATCTCATGAATAACACCACTGTTGGAGATGAGTTGTACTCGTTGGCCAGGTTACCATCTTCGACTATATGTACTTTCCAAGGGTACGCGATAAATGGGAATACATTTTACACGATCGCCTAAGATAAAAAGAGCACCAACCAAAACAGTGGTGTCCGCTTTGATGCAACAGATGACAATGGGCAGATTGACACATATTATGGGTACATAGAGGAGATATGGTAACTTGACTATGGACCTACTTTTAAGGTCCCTTTGTTTCGGTGCAAATGGGTCAAGCTGACAGGAGGCAGGGTACATGTAGATGAAAAGTACGGCATGACAACAGTGGATCTCAACAATCTTGCGTACATGGATGAACCATTCGTCCTAGCCAACGATGTGGCTCAGGTTTTCTATGTGAAGGACATGTCTACCAAACCGAGAAAAAGGAAAGATAAGCAAAAGAGTACAGAATACGATGAGCCAAAGCGCCACATAGTTCTTTCAGGGAAAAGAAATATCGTGGGAGTGGATGACAAGACAGACATGTCAGAAGATTACAATAAGTTTCATGAAATTCTGCCCTTCAAAATGAAAACTGACCCAAGCATCCTGTTAAATGATGAAGATTCTCCATGGCTACGGTGCAGAAGAAAACCACAACACTAGATGTTGGTGATGTGTAATAATGTATTAAACCTTTTATTTGAGACATAAATCTATGTAATGTATTAAACCTTTTATTTGAGACATAAAGGTCCCCTTTCATGTAATACATCTTGCTCAATCAAACTAGACGTTGACGACCGGGTTCTGAGCCATGGTAGGTGATCACACAAAGAGAAGGAACCATCACAAGAGAAGGAACCCGCAAACACTAAGGATACATAGCACAACTGAAAATTAAGATACATAGCACAACTAAAAATTAAGAAACATGCCTAATGGTTGGAGTGATTCAGTCATGCTCCTGCCTAGCCCTGTAATACACGCCACTGTAGTCGTCGTAGTCGCCGGCGCCGTCGTCGCTATCGTCATCGGGGTCGCCGTAGTCGAACCTTGAAGGTTGGGCACGGGTGGGCTGGATTTGTGGGTATCGTAGGTGGGGGTTATTGCCGGTCGTGTTGTAGGCCATGACACTCTGGAGAGTCCGGCCACGCCACCACAGCCGACGGCCGGCCTCGTTGAAGTTCGAAGGAGGTGGGCCGTCCTCCTCGTGCCTGGTGAGTGCCCTCTCACGCCGATTGATGAAGAAGGCTTCCCAAGTCGAGAAATAGTCGGGATGTCAGTTGGGATTCCTCCGCTGCTCTGGCGTGAGCTCGAGGTAGTAGTGGTTCGTGATGGCCATCCGGCGCTCCACACCTAGAGGGACAGGAGGGACCGGCACTCAGCATCCAGCCGGTGGGGACGCGGTAGCCCGGTGGGCAGGGGTAGTTCGAGGCGTAAAGCGCCTCCGCCTCCCGGGTGGTTAGAGATACGATGGAAGCCATGGGAAGAGAATGATGAGTCTAGATGTGATATGTAAATGGAGGCCAAGCGTACATATATATACTGAAAAAATGGCGGGAAGACAGAGGTGGGAACCGGTGGAAAGCGCGGGAACATAGTGGCGCGTGAAACTTTCATCTCGGGTGGGGGCTCAAACCGGGACAAAAGATGGGGGGGCCTTATCTGGGGGAGGCTTATCTGGGAGGGCCTTATCTAGGGGGTGGCTAACCTTTAGTACCGGCTGGTGGGTGCAACCGGGACTAAAGGTGGTTTTTGTGTCATCTAACAAAACTGTTGGTGGGATAAGGACGCGTGGGTAACCTTTAGTACCGGGTGGGGGCTCAAACCGGGACTAAAGCTGTCGGTAGGATAAGGATGCGTGGGTGGACGCACTGCTCGATGAGATAAAGCATGTAGCGCACGACGCCCTGTCGGAGGAAGAAGACAAAGTAGAAGCGGCGCCGTGCCTATAAAAGGAGCATCGATACGCCATGGCAAGCAACTCAACAAGCCAACATGGATGGAGAGTTTCATCCCCATGGATGGAGGAAAGGGTTGGGAAATCTCCCGTGGCGGAACTTCTCGAAGATGCCCTTGGTGCACACGCCCTATGGCATCTTCGGAAGTTCCGCCTCGGAAAATATTTTCCTGCTAGCCCGTGAAAGACTCCATCTCCGCCTCCCTGGGGTTAGAGGTATGGTGGAAGCCATGGGATAGAGTGGAGAGAGGCGGCAGATATGAGTATAGATGTGTTACGGCAACAACCAAGCCAACATGGATGGAGAGTTTCATCCCCATGGATGGAGGAAAGGGTTGGGAAATCTCCCGTGGCAGAACTTCTCGAAGATGCCCTTGGTGCACATGCCCTATGGCATCTTCGGAAGTTCCGCCTCGGAAAATATTTTCCTGCTAGCCCGTGAAAGACTCCATCTCCGCCTCCCTAGGGTTAGAGGTATGGTAGAAGCCATGGGATAGAGTGGAGGCCATGGGATAGAGGCGGCAGATATGAGTCTAAACCCTAAACCCTAAACCCTAAGTCAGAGGAGGGAACCCTAAACCCTAAACCAAAAACCCTAAACCCTAAACCCTAAACCAAAACCCTAAACCCTAAACCAAAAACCCTAAACCAAAAACCCTAAACCCTAAACCAAAAACCCTAAACCCTAAACCCTAAAGGGGCTACGATCCGGAAGAGAACGGGCGGGAAGAAAACGAGCAGGAAAAAATAAGGTGGGGTAGATGATCTGGGGCCCCGGTCTAGGGTTTCGTCGGAGGAAGACCACCGGAGCGTCATAATCACATGAAAATGGCAAAATGGTTAATAGTTTGACTAGTTAGAATAATTATTTTATAAAATAGAAAATTGATTTGAATCACTTATTCAAAAATATGCAAAATATAATAGTTAATGCATTTTTAAATTGAAAATGGAAAAATGGTTATTAGTTTCACTAGTTAGAATAATTATTTTATAAAACAGAAAATAGATTTGGATTAGTTATTCAAATTCAAGAACTTTTCATGTTGAAATTTTTCTCAAATTCATAAGTATGCAAAAACTATAAAATTCAAATGTTTAAAAAATATGCTAATTGAATTTTTTTTAAACAGGCGCGCCCCTGGGTGAAAAATTTGAAAAAAGGACCTTTAGTCCCGGTGCGTGCTACGCACCGGGACTAAAGGTGGGGCGTTGGCGCGCGCTTGTTGGGCTGGGCCGAAAACCCTTTAGTCCCAGTGGGTGGCACACACCGGGACTAAAGGGGGGACCTTTAGTCCCGGTCCATATAACGCACCGGGACTAAAGACCCTTTAGTCCCGGTTAGTTATAAGGACCGGGACTAAAGGTCCCCAACTATACATTTGGCGCGCCTTTTTCTCCCCATGCAGAGCACCCCCCCTTCCCCCCCCCCCCACGCGCGAAGGACGACCTGGCGCCGGCAGGCTGCCCGATTCTCCGGCCGCCACCACCCCAACCGCCGCCGCCACCGCCTCCAACCGCCACCGCCACTCCAGCCGCCGCGCGCGCGCCCCCGCCAGAGGTACCCCGCGCCCCCTCCCCTTCGCTCCCCTATCCTGCTACGCGACGGCGCGGCGGCGCCGGCACTGCCAGTCGAGCAGGCCGGGTCGCCCCCTCCCCTTCGCTCCCCTCGCACGCGCTGGCCGGCTGGCTCCTGGCTGGCTGGCCGGCGGCTGGCTGGCTGGCTTGCTGGCTTGTTGGCTGGCTTTTTTTGTAGTATTTAGTAGTTGTAATATTTAGTTGTAATAGTATTTTGTATTAGTGTAATATTATTTTTGTAGTATTTTGTATTAGGTGTAATAGTATTTCTGTAGTATTTAGTAGTTGTAATATTTGTAATAGTATTTTTGTAGTATATAGTTAATTTTATTTTGTAGTGTAATATTATTTGATTTCGTGTGTTATTTAGTATAGTGTAATAGTAGTGTATAATTGTAACATTATTTAGTAGTTGTAATATTATTTAGTAGCTAGTATAATAGTAGTGTATATATTATTTAATTTTGTGTGTAATAATATTTAGTAGTGTAATAGTAGTGTATATATACTTGTAATATTATTTAGTAGTGTAATATTACTTAGGGTTAGGGTGGTAGTGGTCGCGAGGCCCCGCATTTAGGGTTAGGATGGTGGTGCTCGCGGGCCCCCGGAATTAGGGTTAGAGTGGTGGTGCTCGCGGGCCCCCGAAGATAGGGTTAGGGTGGTGGTGGTCGCGGGCCCCCGGACTTAGGGTTAGAGTGGTGGTGGTCGCGGGCCCCCGGACTTATGGTTAGGGTGGTAGTGCTCGCGGGCAGCCGGACTTAGGGTTAGGGTGGTGGTGCTCGCGGGCCACCGGACTTAGGGTTAGGGTGGTAGTGCTCGCGGGCAGCCGGACTTAGGGTTAGGATGGTGGTGCTCGCGGGCCACCGGACTTAGGGTTAGGGTGGTAGTGCTCGCGGGCCCCCGGACTTAGGGTTAATGTGGTAGTGCTCGCGGGCCCCCGGACTTAGGGTTAGGGTTAGGGCATCACTAGAATTTTGCTATTGTTTAGTATTATTGTAGCAAATCGCGTGTTCATATTATTGTTTAGTATTATTTTATGCAGCAATATTGAATGAAAAATGTTATTGTGTGCATTTTATAGAAAACTATGGATCCAATCCAGAGAGACCTAGCACAGGAAGAAATTCCCGAGGATATGATCAACAACACCCCCCTGTTGATCCACCCGAATCTCCGTCGATTTATCTGAACCCCTCCGGTGAGGGAGAGGAGGTCGTCCGAAATGATCAAGGAGAAGCCGACGGCTCCGGTGGTGGAGAAGCCGACGGCGAGGTATATATATGAAGTCTGGTGATCATTAGATGCATTAACTGAGTTGTATATATATATATATAAATTGACGAATGTTTCTTCTCTTAGGCCTCCACATCGAGCAAAAAATATTCCAAACGAGGCCCGGCTAAAAAGTTGGACGCATCTACGCGTCATACAATTACGCAGGTATCACCACGGGGTGAACCGGTGGAACCCGAAAAGGCTAAAACTGTATTTAAACAACAATGCGGAGTTATGGTTAGGGATCGCATCCCGATCACCGTTCGAGAGTGGAATAAGACCAAAGGGGCGAAAGAGGGTGAGTATGTCGCCGACAGGTGCAAAGAGGGTCTTTGGAATGACCTCATGACACATTTCACCCTGCTAGAATGTGAGGATGATGCCGACACAGCTGCATTGAGGAAGAAAGTCAAGCAGTGGACTCTTACGAAGATGGCCAAACTATTCAAGAACTGGAAGAAATCATTATGGCAAAAGTATCAGAAGACGGAGAAGACTCCTAAATTTGAATGCTATCTACCGAAGCAACAGGCTAACTGGGATGCATTTGTGAAGTACAAGGAGTCACAACCAGCTATGGAAATGTCGGAAAAAAAACAAGAAAAATGCCGCGATGAAGAAATATCACCATCACCTGGGGCCAGGGGGCTACGCGGTTGCCATGCCAAAGTGGGATGCTAAAGAGAATGAGCTGCTTGCTAAAGGGATCACTCCAGAACCAATACACGAAGAATGGGATCTGAGGGCAAGGAATTGGTTCCTTGGGCATGGGAGTGAGTATGACGAAAGTACAGGGGACCTTATTTGTAGTGACAGGATTAGGATACCCCGGATACATGGCAGAAAGTGGTGAAGGAGATTAAAGCAAGGACAACAAAGTTCCGTCCCGATAGAGAGAAAGACTTGCTGACAAAGGTCCTCGGGAATGACGAACGCGGAGGACGTGTACGAGGCCTTGGCCCTAGTTATACGTGGGAGATGGGGTTTCCCAAAGACAGAGATACTTATAGGAGCCGAGAGAGAGCAAAGAGGCGACGGCAGGAGGAGGAGGGAGACAGGTTCACTGAGTTGCTAGGAACACTTCGAATGCATCAGCCACACATTGATGAACTTCGAGGAGCAGCGCGCCTGCAAGATCCTGTACTCGATATTACCGCCATCCCATCTCAGCGAAAAAGAAGCGTGGCTGAATCGGAGTTCCCTTCTGACGATGCACGTATGGTAGATGGCGGTCCCGGCTACCCCGTGGATGGAATCAAGGAGCAGGCATCTTGTGAGCTCCATCAGAAGGTGAAGAACCTATCCATCAAGGTGGCGGTCGTATGTGCTTTACCTTGTCCACCTGACGCACGCTGGCATGGCCGTGAGATTCCAGCTGGCTATGCTAAAGTTGGTGTGGATGAAATCGCGATGGGGTGGGACTCAATGGAGCTTGGCATCCCTGGACTTGAAGGTGAGAGGACACTCAGAGAAGTACTGGGTGGTATCATTATATGGGACAAGAACAACATCAAGCTTCCAGGCTGGACGCCAAAGCCAACACCGCCTCGGAGTGGTCGCATGTCACCTTCACCTCCATCACCTCCAAGAAGCCCACCCCATGACTATGACCACCACAGCCCGAGTCCATCTCGATCTCCGCCGCAGCCTCCGATTAGTACTAAACGACGCAGGAGCCCAAAACGACAAATGTCGCCCCTCCCAAGAGTACCTCATAAGAATCTTCCTATCAGACCTTACAATCGTACTGATGAGGAAACCGACATGATCGTAAAGGCCAAATGTGTTGCGCAGCTTCAAAAGAAGAAACCCGAGCCCGCCCCGGTATACACCGAGAAGCAAAAAGCGTATGCACTTTCTTTTCTGAACACAAAATCGCAATATGACTTGCACCATAAGCCAGATGACTATCGACGCACACTTCAGAAGGAAGTGAAGAAGAGCAAATCAAGTAGAAGTGCAAGCGGGAGCAAATCATCAAGTCAAAGTGCAACCGAGAAAAGAAAGGATGTCCCCCAGCTCGGGGAACAGGCCAAAAAATCGATCCCACCCCTCAAGGTGATATCCCATGACATTCCCCAGCAGAATATGGAAGACGATGCGAAGCTTGCGGCCTCTATGAATGTGACTGTTGAGGAATTGCTAGGTTCCCAGGACGACAAGTTACCCAAGGCTCAGTTAGTCCCTACATATGTCCTAGGGAAGCCTCTGGTCAGCTTTGAGCAGTTCCAACAACTGCCAACACAAATGCATAGTTTACATAAATGGTACTTGAAAGCCGTAAAGGAGGAGAGAATAATGATCGTGGCGAAAGTCCCACGTGACTACTACTTCCGAGAAGAAGAGGTCCATGTTAAGTTTCCAGAACTCTTCCAGTTATACATTTTCGACGCCCTCGACAAAAGTCTCATAAGTTGCTATTGTCTGTAAGTTGTTGAATTCACTGTCTATATATAAGTTGTTCATTTTTTTCAGTTGTTCAGTTCATTGCATGTAATTATCCTAATTATATCCTTTTGTACTCTATTATTATGCAGAATGAAGATCATGGAATGTAAAAGAAGGTCAATCTTCAGTGTTGGGTTCATTGACCCAGATAAAATACATTGTCGGACGCTAAAGGATAAACCCGAGGACACACAGGAAAACCTTCTAAGGTTTCTAACGGAGCAAAATTTCTATGACCACATACTGTTTCCTTACAATTTCGCGTGAGTGTCTTACTCTATTATACACATTCTCTTTTGCTTACTCGATGTTAAGTGTAATTGATGAGTTACTGATGTATATATAAACGTGTACAATTTCCACTAGATTCTCATGGACATTCAACTTGATAAGGGAAGAGTTGAAGTCATGGACCCATTAAAGAGACCCCTGGAACAGTTTAGTGACATGTAGGACATGCTCCAGAGGTAATTTTCGCGCTACAGCGGTATCTTTTGTTGATTTCCTGAGATATCACATAATAAATAACTCATTTATTTTCTTTACCGGGTAGGGTTTGGAACCAGTTCAAGAGTACGGTTACGGGTGACTTTACTGAGAAGCTGACGTTTAAGCCGGTCTCGGTAAGTAGTACGCGCATCTCTTTACTTCTAGTTTCAATACAATTATGATGCTGGATTATTATTTTGATTGAATTCTATTCTCGTAAAGTGCGCGAGGCAGCCACCGAAGACGAATCTATGTGGATTCTACGTTTGCGAGTTCATTCGCACGTTTACCAGTGAGCTGAATGATTATAGAGTCGATGTAAGCAATACATTTATAACATTATTTTTATTACCGTCACTTTTTATTATTATGATTGATATTCATATTGATCTCCTTTTCTTATATAGTTCGAGAAAATGCGGGATCAGCTCCTACCACAGCAACGCGTAGTAGCAATTGCTGAAGAACTGGCAGGATTCTTGATGAACAAGATGATAGATGACGCCGGAGAATTTAGTGTGAATAGGCGCCGATGATCCCCGACCGTGTAATTGAATAGACGGGCTCTAGTCCCGATAATTGTGATCTTCATGTGTAACTATCATGTATATATTTGTATGCTCGATCTTAAGAGAAGTTATCTTATGTATGCACGAACATGTACGGTATGTGATAGCGTAGAAAACTATTTTGAAATGAAAAAAAAGAATACAAATTGAATTCTCTGTCGTGGCAAAGAAAGTGCCTAAAATTCTGCCGCGGCAGAGAACCATTTGTCCCGGTTCATAATACGAACCGGGACTAATGGGGGGTACCCAGCATCCGCAGAGACAGCCACGTGGATGCCCATTTGTCCCGGCTGGTAAGAGGGCCGGGACTAATGGGTGGGCCTTTAGTCCCGTCCCTCCAGTCCCGGTTACCAGGACCGGGAGGACTGGAGGCATGTTTTCCACCAGTGGCTCCTCCTAACCTTTATATGAGAGGCTGGGTATCAGAGTCCAATCTAGGTCGGTTACAGAATAAAAGGTAACCTTACGACTACGTCGGCTACATCTTGGGTTTTGCCCCTTGATAGTTACGTCTGGTTCCTGAGCTTCAGGTGTTTCTAGAACCTTTGGCTCCTTATGAGCCTTGTCCTGAATCCGTACTAGGTATGTCAATAATGGAGACCTGACAAGTCATACACATGTCAGTAGACCCCGAGGCTCCACTCAAGTCGTAGACTCGGGTTGAGTCTCCAGATTCTTTTATTTTATATACCCGTAAGGTGAACCCAAATATTTGTTCGGATGTGTGAACTGTAAGTTCAAATAAGCATTATCATGAGAATATTGGTACAACGAGTCTGGTGTATCCTACGGATCAGGAACCGGTTAATTGCTCTTGGGCAAAAACACCATGAACCCTCTCAAACTCAAGTCCTAGACTCGAACTTGGTATATGCTGGCATAATTCAGCTCGAGCCATGGAGGCCTTATAGAATCTGAATTCCACTTTTATGTTTAGATACCCAATGCGTCTGTCAGGATTTTTCATCGTATCGTAGATATGGAAAATTTCTAGCAGAGCACAACGTATGCGATTACCAGGCCCGTAGGACGAATCCTCGAGTCTTATCTTCATGTCGTAAACATGACATCCACACATGTTATCACGGCAGACGCGGTCTGAGAACTCGAAGATTTTCTCGACTATCTTGTTTGGCTGATGTAATGGATGAAGGTGTTGTGTTCTTGGAATGATGTTGGCATTTTCATCGGGTGTGCGACTAGCGCTCCCAATAGGGATAGCCCCCGAGGCTCTGTTCGGGTGCTTGCATCCGAGTATAGGCTCGAAGTTATTATTCTCGAGTATAGATATTTTTAAATCGACTCTATTGGAGGACTTGTTTCTATCGAGTGTGCGATCAACACTCCCAATGGGAGTAGCCCCCAAGGCTATGCTTGACTACTTGTAGCCAAGCATAGGCTTAGAGATCATCTTCATATAAGGAGGATCTCGACCCAGGTCTTGTTTTTAATGGTGTAGATTGTTTTTATTGACTCCGTTGGAGGATTTATTTTTATCGGGTGCGCGACCAGTTCTGTTCCTGCCCACGAGTTCTGTTCCTGCCCACGAGTTCTAAAACACATATAAGAGCCGCAAAAACCCTGTTTTACGGTATAAAAAGACTCAGACAGAACAGAACTCGCAGAAGAAACTGTAAAAGGGCATATTCTACCTTTTTTTCTCAATGCTTCTTTCTCCTAGCCCTGACCGCCCGCACGCCCGCCCGCCGCTGGCCGCCCGCCGGCCGCTCCCGCCGACTCGCGCGCCACCGAACGCGTCTGCTCGCCCGCCCGTCAGCGCCCTCCCTCGCGTCGTCCGGCCGTCGACGACCCTCCTCCGCGCCACCTGGTCGCCTAGTTTGTGCCTGCCCGCCCCAGTTCGAGGTCCAGCCATGGCCACCGTTGCCACCGTCTCTGGCGATTTGGCCCGAAATCAGTCCGTTTTGAGACGAGCGGTGTGAAATTGACAACAATATCCCCAGAGAACTCTCCGGCAGGTTTTCGTGGGATTCCGGCGAGTCCGGCGGCGGCATTCCGGTGACTGTTATGGCAGTTGGGCAGATTTGACAAGTTTGTGGTGCTCTTTAAAAGTTTCGTCCAAAACCGTAGAGTCCAAAACCGTAGATATAAGAATCCGGAATAAAGGCCTTTTAAAATACTTTAAGGGTTTTGAGTGATATAAAGGATCTGTTCATGCCACTTTTCTCAACAGAAACAGCAAATTGACGATTATTTTATAGGTTTGACCGTTTTAAGGGGGCTACTGGAGATGTTCTAACGAGCAGGAGAAAGTTAAGACCAAAGTGCCAGAATAGCACCATCAGTATGCAATGTTATGTCCGCTCAAAAAAAAAAAAGTATGCAATGTTATGCCAAAGTACCAACAGAACTCCGTTAGTCAACGTGGCTTTTCCTTGTCAGTTTTCTTGAAGTCTATGAAAAGCACTTGTCTTTTGGAGAAAAAAAAACGTCAGCATAAGGAGCGGCCCTTCTGTTTCTGTCGTTTAGATTCATAAAAATGAGAGTGCTCTGTGCTCTTCTCTGCTCGAGTTCTCCACGGCGGCCACATAACAGAGGCTCGACGGCAGGGTTAGTTGGTCCAGTCGATGAGTGAAGCGCGGAGATGTAACAGGGTTCACATAAATTATCCGCGCTTCAAATCCTTGGTTCAGGATTTGACCGACGACACGGCAGGGTTATTCTTGGTTCAGGATTTGACCGACGACACGGCAAAATAAGGCAATGAAATAGTCATAACGTGCAGTAACCATTTACAAAGAAGTAAAAACAGAGCAGAATAGTGAACAGAACGCATGACCTCATTCACACAAGTCATAGACTAACCCAAATCTATGGCTGCATTTCTCTTTACAGAACGTATGTTCCTCCTGAGGGTTTTCCCGAGGCTGTGCAAATGGTGAATAGCATGACCCGATTCACACAAGTCACAACAGTCAAGTGAACTAAAATCTATCATTTCCTCTACAAAACGTATGCTTCTACCGAGGTCTTCCACAAGTTGTGGAAAACTAACAAAGACCATTTACACTCTTCAGTTTCAATGTGGAAAAATGCACAACATATCATGCGCGTACAGCGTACTTCATCTAAATCGTTCACACTTATTGCACAATTGCTGGTCATCTCTAAGGATCCGGCTGGATCCTCCTCGAGCTGGGCTTGCCACGGGCTCTGACCTCCTCTGAGCTAGCATCTGTATCAGCGTCACCGTATCCCATAAGATCTGCATCATCCACAAGCACCATGCTTTCGCACATTGAACTTGAACTTGAACTCTGTAGTAGTTTGCTGAACTGAGTAACAGCCTGTGGCAATTAAGAAATTAGAAACAGATAATATGAAGAGCTCTACGGTTTCAGTTATAGAGATACCACTACTAGGATGCTAGAATAATTGCAGATTTTGAGCTGGTGTGTATGTGGTTAACCTACACTGGAAACATTACTAGGTTAATAAAGATGTATTAGTGATTATTTGAGAGAATGGTAATATGTTACTCCTGATGTAAAGTAAGCTCCACTAGCCAAACAATTTAGAGGGAAGAAAACTCTTATTTGTATCGCGGGAACCTCGCTTAATTCAGACTCCATAGTTGATCATGTACAATCTTAAATAAAGCATACATACACAGATGATTTTTAGTTTCAAATTATTGGGGGCATATATCAGATGTGTGGAGCCAATCAATGATCATGATATTTGGATGCATATGAACTACTCCCTCCGTCTCAAAATAGATGTCGCAAGTTTGTCTAAATTTGGATGAATCTAGATACTAAATAGTGTCTGGATACATTCATGTTCAAACAAGTTTCCGACATCTATTTTGAGACGGAGGGAGTACAAATTCAGTCCCACACTCCCACATGCATTAAGGTCGGACCATCCTTGTTGTGGTGTCACCTTGTCATAAAAAACATGCAATAAAAAGTACATAAGCATCCCATTGTACAAAAAATGCACAACACTTGCCTAAGTTATTATGGCATCATGATGATCTGAGGGGAGTTTTGCTTTCAGCGAAACAGGCCAGTTGCCCACTACTCTTGAATGAAAAATTCTGATACATCTAAACTGAAGTAAACCAGGACTTCACTAGCACCATTTTGCAACTTCTCAAATTGACTATAGAATTTGATGTCTATATTTGCTTATTTCACTTAGTTAACCACACAGTTGTTACATACGTTGAATCTCTTCTTGTAACAAATCAACTTTACGTACCTCCTTTTGAGCATTTGTCAAAGATACACGAGGCCTTAAGGCCCGTGTATGGTTCCAAGCATCTTGTGCAGTCATGTTTTTATATTTCATCTGTATGTTGCATTCAGAGTAATCAGCTTCAATTCAAAGGAGGAAAACATGAATAACAAATAAACTATATTTGAAGTCTTTGTTCCGTACCAAATAGCACAAAACCACAGTTGTGCTCCTGCCCCGTCCAGCCTTACAGTGCACATAAATGCTATTGCCTTTTGAGGCATGAACTGGGAAAGAAAATAGACACATTCTAAGTCCGAGAGCTTAATTTCGATGAAAATGCGTACGAAAAAGAAAAGGTCACTACATCACTACATCCCCTTCCAGATGATAAAGGAACAACCCAAACCAGGTGTCCAAGCATCAAAATATACTTACCATGCATAAAATGCAGAGCTGATAAGATGTTCTCTGTAGATGGTGCAGCTGAGTAATCGGGAGTGGGGATCTCTAGATGTTCAATGCCATGTTTCTGAAAATGATTTAGAACAAAAGATAAGCATATGCATGACCGAGAACTTGTTTAGCAAATAATTCCTGACTAATAGGCTTAGTCAGTGGATCAGCCAACACTTCAATACTAGGACAAACTGAATCTTAGCTAACTTAATTCTGCTGACAACATCGCTTACGCTTACTCTTACTGTGGAACCTACAAAACTTGGCCACTTTGATTGCTTCCGAGGTTGCAGCAATTAAGTATTGTAATTCCAGTGTTCAGGTCAGAAGCCTATCCTCTCAAACATGATCTAACAGAGCAAACGATTCCACTGTTCCAGGGTTGCAGCAGTTAAGTACTATAACTCCAGTGTTCATGTCAGACAAGATCACATATCAGCCTATCCTCTCAAATATGATGTAAACAGAGCAAACAGTCCCACGCTCAAATTAATCAGCATACATATATGATGAGTTCCATCTCAGGACACTAATTCCTACAATGCCTGTGCCAAAAACTTAGTGATTGCAAAACGAGATAAGATTTACCTGATAATAGGGTGCCGGAATCAATGTTTCAAATCCCTCTGTCAGTGTCACCACCGCCCTCACACCCAAGTCGTTCAAGCGAGGTACATGGTTGCGGAAGGGGACAGCGCCCAGTACCACATGCTGCGGAGGCAGAGAACATCAAAAAATATAAGAACAGTATAAGCGGCAAATCCTCACAGATGAACCGAGAGGGCACAATTCCACCTCGTCAATTCGATCCCACCAATTGAAGTTGCGCTGGATTTTGTTGCGGGCGACATTGGCGGCCAGCGTCGGGTAGAACAGAATCCTCGCACCGCATCCGATGAGAGTGCGCTTGCCGAAATCGAACCACCCGCCTCCACCGCCGCGGCCCGTCACGTCGCCGCCGCCCATCGCCTCGCCAACGGCGCCTCCTCCGGGAAGCACCTCGTCCCGCACCGCCCCTCCACAGTTGCTGCCTCCGACCATCTCCCACTCCTCCTCCTCGTCTCCACTACCGCCGAAGTCGAACCCGCCGCTGGGGCCCGTCACCTCGCCGCGGAAGTCGAACGACGCGTGGCTGCGGCCCGTCACCTCGCCGCCGAAGTCGGACGACACGCGGCTGTGGCCCGTCACCTCGACCCCGCCCCGTCCCGCCACCTCGCTGCCGCCTCGGCACGAAACCACGTCGCCGCCGCTTCCCGCCTCTGCGCCAACGGCGCCGCCTCCCGGGAACGCCCCGTCCCGCACCGCCTCCCCAGCGCTGCTCCCTCCCGCCTCCTCCTCCCACACCACCTTCTCCCACACCCCCAGCTTCTCCCGCCACATCAGCTCCTCCTCGTCGTCGGAGCCGTACCTGATCTCCGTGATCTTCATCGGCTCGCCGCGCGGTGGTCTCCCGCCGTCGCGCACTGGTTGGTTTTGGGTTTGGGGCTTTGGGCGGGAGGGGAATGGGGTGCCAACGGGAAGGTGCTCCGGGTTAAGCTGTGGGTTCTGCCGACCCAAGCACGGTTCCCTTTTAACTCTGGTTTGGTTCGGTTTGAGCGAGGAGGGGAATGGGCTGGTCAGGTTCTACCGACCCAGGCACGGTTCGGTTTTAAGTTAGTTTTGACAGGCTGGCGTGGGCTGCCTCCGCATTATCGATCTCTCTTTTTTTTTTTTGACAGGATTATCGATCTCTCCCTGGTGCATAAAGATTTTATTCTCAGAATTAGCCAAATGTGTACTATCAATCACTAGTAGAAGGCACGTGCTCTGCACGTGTGCGTTGCTATACAATTTATGTACTCCCTCCGATCGGTTTATTAGGCGTACACATAGTTTAAGAACAACTTTGACCATCAATTTTGATCAACATATTTTACATAATATTTTTAAAAAATTATACCATTGGATTCATCTTCAAAAGTAGTTTTCAATGATATAGTTTTTGAAAAACATAAAGTATATTTTATTGGTCAAAATTAATGGTCAAAGATTTTCTCAAACTACGTGCTTGCCTAATAAACCAGACCGGAGGGAGTATCTTTGCACTGAAATACATGCGATTTTGGGATAGAAGTCAAACAGACGCGGCTTCTTAATTTCATGTAAATTATACTATCTATTTTATCAGATTTTTATCTTGTTGACCAATATACTGTTTCATCTTCTTGTAATTATACACGTTGGATTGATTTATCAGAATGGCCGAAGAAATATCGGTGTTTACAACAAGCTGTACATACATGAGCCCGATGGCTCAATGTATCTAGAAAATGATCTGTGTCTCAAGAGTTAGTCATGTCATGTCCAATCGGCTCATTCAGAATTGTGTGCACATGAACCAAGCCATTAATCCTCTAAAAACTGGTCAAAGAACCTAAGCTCATGAGCAGCTCTATTGCACTCTCTATCCTTCCAATCTTCATGTTAAGATCAAAAGCCTGCTCAGTTACATACTAAACTTTTACGCTGCATGTATGTGCCAATACCAATACCACTATATGGGGGAAAAAGTTACATACCCCGTTGTATGCTATAACTGAAAAACGAATGTTGATTGCTAATCTGTAGAGCCAGTACTACATGCTGGAATAATACTTATACAAATATTTATTTTAGTCTATGTATTTGACAAGGACCAAACCATTTTTTTGTCTGGGTACTTGCTGCATGAATGCAACTCAAAAGGGGTATGATAGTGTTAAAAGATCTTAAAATCTGCTGCTGACAAAAGAGTTTTAACCCACACAGATCCAACATACGGTGCTAAACATATGGCTCATTGGTTGCCGGGAGATTAGGCTTTCTTTCCTGAATGGCTTCGGTGGCCAGACATTTGTAATATCTGTGCAAAAATCATTGTCGCCCCCCTTGTTGGATCTTGCTGAATGGCTCATGTGTTTTCTACAGGAATCTACAATCATAAAATCGGTTTTATGTTGCACTAACAGAGAAAAAATCCCAACAAAAGCAATGATTTGAAGCCATTTTGTGTTCATGTAGCATTACCCTTTGTGTTGTACCAGCAGATAGCAGTTTGGACAAAACTACAAACACTTTACGTGCAAGAAAAAATAGATAATCCAAAAAGGTACAACCAGACCTATCTCCAATTGTGTTAATATAGTGAGTTGATCACCGTCAACAAGAATCACATGCGCATCATTCTCATGCAAAAGAATCTTCACAAAAATCACAAGCACAAGCACGGGAAAAAGATGGCAACCAGGAGAAGGAAAATCTTTTGTCTCGTGGCATCAAGGTCAACTGATCATATAGAAGGATTTCCAGCTACAACGAGACTGGACTGTGTAGGCGTCAAGAAATTTTGAACCTAATGCGAGCCTGAAAGAATACGGTGGCCCATCTCAAATGAGGATTTCAGAGGCGATCTAGAGGTGGTGGTGGTGTGGAGCGGAGGCTGCTAGGAGATGGACCAATTGAGATGGTGGCATGTGACAGGTTAGAGAGATTATGGCCAGACGATGTATCTGGGGGAGGTTGGCCAGAAATCGAGAAGCTTCACGTTTTGCTAGAGGCGGCAAGGACCGTGAGCTCTGGTATATTCCAGAAAGGTCGGCAGTCCACAGTTTGGCGGGATTTGGGGGGTGGCGAATCCGGATGAGCACAACCGTTCGATTGAATGGAATCGACGACTATTAATGAATTTAGACCAGGGAGATGAAGGTAGATTCAAATGTTCAAATAAATGTGTACTATAGTAGTAGAGATTTCATCCTCAAACATGCTAAAGGAACTACTCCTTCCGTTCCAAATTATAAGATACTTAGTTTTTTTCTGAAACGCATGTATCTACGTCTTTTATTGTGTATAAGTTGGAAGCAAAGCAAGTGAATCTAAACACTAAAAAGCGTCTAGATACAAGTGTCTCAAAAAAAAACTACTAAAACATCTTATATTTTAAAACAGAAGGAGTACATAGTACACACGGACGAACCAAAATCTGAAGTTCAAGTTTCAGTCATTACAACCCTAGCCAGTCTGAGACCAACATGGTTGCAAGATTGCAGGTTCAAAGACAGCACAGAAAAATCGTACACAATATAAGGGCACGAGCTTTGAGACATGACAGATATTTCAATACTAACACTCTTTAACGTGCAAACAATTTATCTACCACATATATGGAGACAAGTCGATTAACATTTGATCCACAGATCCTTAAACATGCTACAGGGACTACATATATAACTATACTGAAGAACCAAAATCTGAAGTTCCCAGTTTCACCAATTACATCCCCAGTCTGGTTCCAATATGGTTGCAAGATTAATTAATGTCGAAAAAAGTAAAATCTAGGCTCCAGAAACAAGAGATGTGGACTTCTGTCGGCCATCTGGAATGGCAAAAAGCACAATCGGTTTTGATGACCGGATAAACGGAACATCACATCTGTAATACCCTTTCCTTTCAAGCTGTATAACTTCTCCTCGCTTGACATTCCGCATGTTCGGGTCTCCAAGAGCTAGAGCTTCTCGTCGAGTGCATGGTTTCAGATTGTCAAGGAAGTTCTCATCTTCTTCCAGCTGCAAAAAGTGTCACATATTCGTGATTAGATAAACATGTAGATATACCACTTAATTATGACTGACCAAGATAACATGGACACGATGATGGAAGAGATAACTCATCCAAGGAAACATCATCACACGCAAATAAAAAGAAGAAAACTAAATATCTTCGACATCAGCTCCAACAATAGTAGAGTGAAGTATGTATAGGGCGCCGTGTTTAAGTTTCAAAGAAAAACCAATTCAACGATAGCCAAAAGCTGTCGAGGCAAGATAAGTGGGCCAAACAACGCATAGTTGAACAGATTTAGTAACGGCGCCACAAAAGTGTATCTAACTAACCTAAGTGAAAAGGCATTCATACTTCAGAAATAACTAGTGTACTCCCTTCGTTCCATAATATAAGATGTTTTAGCTTATGTGAAACGAATGTAAGTTCACTCCGTTTCATATAAACTAAAACATCTTATATTTTGGAACGGAGGAAGTGGCAAATAGGTAGTACTCCGTACTAAGAATATGATTCTGGTGCCCATGTGCTTGCATGCCTATCAATATGAACTTAAAACATGATGTCTCACCTTTTTCTTATTGATTAGGTAGTCAAAATCTACCAAAGAAACACACACAAGGTCTTCAATATCTGATAGCCATGTTAGCTTCAGCTTTGTCATCTTCACTGACCCATCAAGATGGAGTTCACCAACAAGTTGAGTAATTATTCCATTATCTGTCTTGATTTCTTTGATGATAGCATTTCCCCAGTCCATCAAAGTGACTTCCTCACCCATGCTAATCGCTGATGCATCAGCATACTCTAGCCAAATTCTGTTTGCGAATGTTGTAGCCTTCTTTCCAGCACCCTCATATTTCTTGTGCCTTGGTAAGATTCGAACAAATGGTTCCTCTGGACCATTAGTAAGTGTCAAGAGCACACGATTCTCTTTCAGCACAGCAGTATGCCTTCCACACACTGGATCAACTATCTTCTTGTTGATTGTCCAGAGTTTATCCCACTCCATAAGATTCAGATTTTTTGAAGCACCCTTCATAGATAGGAAACACAAAAAAGAAAAGGAGTTAATAACTCAAACACCCATATAATTATTAGATCAGAAGAGCAACTCATTAGAAGATTACCTGCTCGAGTATAAATTGGATCAAGGCTTCGATCTTCAGGCCACGGCGTACTATTCCTTGCACAGTCGGAAAGCGTGCGTCTGTCCAGTCCTCCACCTTCTTGTTTTGTACAAACCAGAGAAGCTTGCGCTTGCTAAGAACGGTATAAACCATATTCAGCCTGCTGAACTCATAGATTTCAACCCTCCGCAGCCCCATGTCCTTCAGGATACGATAGTACTGTGCGTTCCGATCATGGTATTCACTTGAACGAAGAGCATGAGTAACTCCTTCCAATGCATCAACAAATGGGCAAGCAAAGTCATATGTTGGATAGACCTTGTATTTTGAGCCAACACGATGATGCGGATCAGGGTTGCAACGGTAGTAAACAGGATCTCGAAGTGATTTGTTAGGGTCATGCATGTCAAGTTTACCACGTACACAGCACTGAGTACCCCTCTTGGTACCATTAACCATCTCATTCCACAACGACAAGTTCTCCTCAACAGTACTGTTTCTACATTTAGATTCCACACCGTCCATCCTTTCACTTCTCATCTGCTCCTTGGGTGTATCATCAACATATGCCTTTCCCTGCTTAATCAAACATTGAGCCATTTCCATTAGCTTTGGGAAATAATCTGATGTGTACGTAACTACATCATACTTAACCCCAAGCGTCTCAATATCTTTCAGGACATTCTCAACAAATTCGTTGCTTTCTTTTGAAGGATTTGTATCATCAAATCGAACAATCAGACGCCCTTTATATCTCTCTGCAAAATACTTGTTCAACAGTGCAGCCTTGGCATGACCAATGTGAAGATACCCGCTAGGCTCTGGGGCAAAACGTACGCAAACCTCCCCAACTTTTGCACCTGGGAGATCTATTTCATGACCTGAGGTGCTCTCCTTCAAACTAGGCATCTTTTCTTTCAAGCTTGGTGCAGGAGATTTGCCAATTCCTCGCTTTCCAACATAAGCAGCTGTAACTTCATCCAGTGCGTATGCAAAGCCTACAGCTATGCTGTTGAACCAACGGACAAGGTTTTGATATTTCTTTGACCTCCTTAGACTCTCCCATCGTTGACCAGTTCCTGAAGAAAAGAGTTGTGATCTCCATGGTAAGACAGAGAGAAAGATAAACTACACATGGAAGAAATAAGCCAGAAATTACCTGTGAGATTTGACCACACTACAATGTCAGCAATTGAGAGTCCATAGCCAACCAAAAAGGTTCGAGATACCAAGTATCCATCAAGAAACGAGCAAGCAGCTTCAAATTCAGAGCCTGAAAGAATGAGTGGAGCGTACTCAAGCCATTGGTCAACCTACAGATGGATAAAAATGGCAACTTAGAATATACTGAGATGATCTTGAAAATATTGACACCATATGTAGAACAGAAACATACATTTGCTGCCTGAATAGCATCCTCGCCATAGAGGATTGAAGCAGATGCAGCACGGGCAATGTAACGAAGAATTGTGTTGACGCCGTGTATAAAATCCCTGTACAGGGATCATGATAGATTCACTTAGGCACTATAAACTCACATACTTAAATACTGCCGATATAAGGACAATGGCTAGTGGAAATGCACATTTCACCAATAAAACTGCTTTGGTTGACCAACAATATTCTAACAGATACAATTTTCATCAACATATTTTTTTTTAAACCAGGAATATTATTAAAATGAGGAGATTAAAAAAAGAGGTAGGCATAAATCGTGATAATAGTGTCCATAGTTGACGTAAAAAGAAAGCAAATGCAGTAGTTATTTAGAGAGGAAAGCCAAAGCCTAAATCTGTACATCGAAAGGTAATCTTACCCAGAACCCAAGTGTAGTGTAGGCACTGAACCTGAGGTAAGGCAGGGATCAATGGTTATGGAAACATCTGCAATCTTAGCAGCAGAAATGATGGAAAGGGGCGGGTTGTCCTGGGGGAATACTAGTTTCGCGTCTTTCACCTTCATTGAACTGGCCTCCATCTTTCCCAGTATAATCCAATCGGGAATCTGCGAACGGCAGAAAAACATTGTAAGTGTACAATCAAATGAAGAATTAATGATTCACATGTTTATTTTTCCTTTTCACATGCAGAAATATGCATTAATCTCAGACTTACTATTTTCATTGGTTCACGTAGTTGATCCATGCAATTTCAGAAGACCAACATATGATGAAACAAAAATGAATTAGAAGTTACAGCAACTGGAATTTCCAACAACTATATGTTAAGCAAAATGCTAACTAGTGATTGATAATGACCACATTTCAGGCTACGAAGCAACTCTCACAAGATTATGGCACACATAACAGCTGTGTTAATTTGTATAAATATTAAAAGAAAAGGAACAAATTGCACTTTATGCTACACAGATTGTCCCAAATGCAAGGTTTTTGTAGATCAGCTAGTTCCAGATAACACAACATGATATGAGATCAGAGAGCCGAGGCCTGATACCTAACTTGGGACATGGAGCAGGTACAGACTAGATGGTTTTGTGGAAGTTAATTGCTTTCGGTTTAAATAATTCACAGCTCACGCCGAAAACAAATGTCCAATTGCAAACGGGTTAATTAGATAATATGCTTTAATGTATTGTCTGTATAAAGTATCAAACCATCATCCCTCTGCAATGCATTTGCAAGTATATAAGGGCATTATGAGCTTGACCCCTCCGATACCGTAAGTACATCGGTGAACCCTAGACTTTTCTACCCCTAAGCAGCAGCGATTTTTCCTGGGAGTCTAGCAACCACATGAGCCCCATCAATTGCTCCAATACAATCCTAACTAGTAATCAACATAAGCATTTAATAAAACATTTTTATTTATAAATTCATGTACGTACGAGATTTAAAAAAATCCCCATGCACAATCCTGTTGACACAATGCGATACAAATTTCCATGAAATCAGATTCCAATTATGTACACAGACACAGTGCTGTCTATGCAAACAATGATAGATGTTCGACCTTTCGACAGTATACACGAAAGGTGATCTACTGCCTACGTAAACAGAGCAGAAATTCTCAACAAAAGAAGGGCAAACAGAGCAGGGATTAGGGGGGAGAGAGAGAAGGCAGAGGTCATCCTCACCTTCTCGCTGCCGGCGGTCGAGGTATCAGAGGCTCGGTGGAGGTCAGCGATAGGGCGGCGGCGAGATACGGGATAGAGGGGCGGTGCAGCGGCGATGGATGGAGTAGACGGGGTGGTGCGGCGGCGATAGAGGGAGGCAGCCTTCGAGGGAGAGTGGAGACGGGGGTGGAGACCGTAGCGGGCTCAGAGGGACGTGCCGGGACTTATTCGGGGTCGGGCCGGCCGTTTCCGGGGGGCCTGTTCCCCGCTGGGAGCTCCTATAGAACGCTCACAGCGTCGGTTAGCGGAGCGATAACTTCAGGGGATCCTTGGTGGGCGGGCGGCCCATGTAGCAGTTTATTCCTGTGGCTAGGTTTCATTTTTCTCGATCCATTGTGGCTGCCACTTGTTCGGTTAGTATTTGAAAAACTTTGTTCAAATTTGAAAATTATTCGAAATTTAAAAAAGTTCATATTTGAGAATGGTTCAAATTTTAAAATAGTTCAAACTTGAAAATGTTAAAATCTGAAATATGTTCAATTTGAAAATGTTATTTATTTACCATTACAATGACTAGGTTTGACCCTTCACAATGGTGGTTGTTCTTCCTATACCACTTGCTAGAAGTTAGATATTTTGTATGGTGCTCAATACGCGTATTCAGATTTGAGTTTTCAGCCCTTGATGCACCATACTTATTCACTGCTGCAGTTCTTGCTTCATAGTGACCATAAAGAGTGTCCAACAATTACCTATTTAGTCATTGATGTCTATATACATTTAATACTATTGCATGCTTTGTTGAGGCTTTTTCCTTGGAAATCTCTGGCTAAAGATTCTTACCTATTGTTATGGTTTTGTGGTGACACCGGAGGATTGGCAAGGGTGACACTACAGACACCAAAGATATATGTTCAACTTGATAAGTCTTCACAACATCTACGTCCTTTATTTTTGCAGGCTTTGGTTCTTCTATGATAAGAGGATGAATGGTGTCCTGAAATGCATGGTAGTTTCCTCTGCCCCGATATTTGTTCTTTAAATCGAGACAATAATATAGTAGAAGAGGTAAAATAATGAAATTCTCTATGTGTTCTTCTATTCCTTCTTATTTATATGTTTTGTCTTATTTGCTATAGTGGAAAACGATGAGGTCTGTCCCTCCTCGCTTCCATGAAGAAGTGTGATTTTTCATATATATAATGTTTCCGCTAAGCATATGTTTGGGCTTCATGATATGAGCTGTGGGTGTCTTCCCTATGAGGACCACCATTTTGGAAGATAAGGTTTCGTTAGTGGATCAGGTAAGGATATTAGTTGTATCTTGATCATGCAGCTTGCCATCAATAAACATAAGCACAATAGATTTATCAACGCGGATTTGTTACTCACAGGTATAGCTGTGCATACGCAACTGGCCGTTGATATATAGATCAAATGCTTCCCCGGATGCGATGAAAGCTTTTTAAACATGATAGTAGGCTAACGGCTAGCCACATCCTTCACACGCCGTTTGCAAAGCATGCATGCATGTGATATACCTTCGCTTAGATTTTTTACATGCTAATGTGGATGGCAACATCTTTTTGCATGCTAACGTGGATGGAAACATCTTTTGCATGCTAATGTGGATGGCTACCTTTTTGCATGCTAATGTGGATGGCTGTATTTTTTCTGCATACAAACTTACTACCATCGGATATAAGCTTTGGTTTTGATTGGGTACAAGCAATCATTCTCACCCATAAGGGAGACACAAATAAGCATCTAAAACCTGTGTCCATGGAGTTTTGCAGATAACTAGGGGTGGGTGGTCTTTTGGTTTGCATATAACAACACTTTGGCTAACAAAAAACTATAAGAAATAATGTGCAAATTAAATAGTCCTATACGCATGATAAGAAACAAACCAACCACCTTAACCAAAATAGCATGCAATAGGACTTTCACCCATAAGGGACACACAAATAAGCCTCTAAAACCTGTTTTCATGGAGTTTTGCATATAACTAGGGGTGGGTCGTATTTTGGTTTGCATATAACAATACTTTGGCTAACAAAAAACTGGAAGAAATAATATGCAAATGAAAAAGCTCTATACACATGAGAACAAACAAACCAACCACCATAACCAAAATAGCATGCAATATGACTTTCACCCATAAGGGAGACACAAATAAGCATCTAAAACCTGCTTCCATGGAGTATTGCAGATAACTAGGGGTGGGTGGACTTTTGGTTGATAGAACGTGCTTTTGGTGTAACGCCGTTAGTTTTTGCATGTCCCTATCTTTACATCTTGTGTGCTCTCTGTATCTATTTGTGTGTTATCCAACGGCCATCTTCATATGCGCAACTATACCCGTGAGTAGCTGGCTATTTTGCATAGATTTATTAAGTTTGGATTGCAGCCCTTACTTCTGATGAAAATCATAGAATTTGAATAGTTACTGGTTTGGTAGGAAAGACATCATTAGTTCTCGAGGTGGTAACTTTATTTCCCTTCTTGGAGTTACATTTTTCTTACATTATTTTTCACGTTTGTTGGAAGCACATATGTTAACTGTGGTAGGGTATGCATTTGTTCATGGTGAGATTTAACCCTCTGTATTTTGCTCAATGTATATTTTTTGTATTTGCCTAAATATGTGTAGGCCAAGCAAGAGTTGATCACTCGGTATCAAGGTCATATGCCGCATATTCACTTTGTATTATCTTTTGTTCTGAGTGAAAATGGGAGATATTATAGTTTTTACCTGCAGTTTAACACAATGTATACAGTTTTGTTATAATATGTCCTTATCTATAACAAAAAAGAGATTTCATGCATTGCTAATACGCAGGTTATGATTTTGTTGGCCAATGAAAATATCTACCATTTCTAAATTTTAGGCCTTTTGACTTAGTAGTATTGTTTTGTATCGACATTTATTAATAAATACCCTTGGCTACCATTGCCTACTAAAGAGCATGATTCTGGTTTTGTGTATTTTCTACTCGTGTAAGTAAGTTAATCTGAAGGATTTGAGTATTTTCCCCTTGAATTTTAGTAATAGATGATGCATTTTAGCAGTAAGTTTTTTTTGTTTTCCTCAGAAGGGAACCCCAACATGTTGAACTTTGCATTAAGCATTTTCACATCCTTTCCCTTTTCTTTTCATCTAGGATGGAGCATATGTTAGTGGTACTAAAACCAACTACAATAGGGTAACATGTTAAACTTAGCATTAAGCATTTGCACATACTTTCCCTTTTCTTTTTATCTAGGATGGAGCATATATTAGTGGTACTAAATGGGAACGACTAGAATAGGGTGTATAGATTATTCTCTAGAATGTGTTGTTTGTAAAAGCATTCGTCCCGTGAGTGAATTTGGAAGTTGTTGATGCATGTAAAATGCATACATAAACTTTGTAGTTTCTTGACACATATTTGCAACATATATGATGTTATATCCATGTTTTATATTAGTTTTGGGGGATTTACCAATGATCCCCTTTATTTTGGTTATAACCCTGCAGGACAGGAACACCCTTTTTGTGTATTTTTTAACTTTCAGGGATCTAAACAAAGTCAAACGGAGCTATGATTCTAGGGATGTCAATATTTCGTCAAGAGAAGCACCTGGAGCACTTGGACCTCACGAGAAGGGCCAGGAGGCCCCAAAGAGCCCAGGTGGCACGCCTAGTTGGGGTGGGTGATACATTGCAAATGTATCTATAATTTTTGATGTTCCATGGTTGGTTTTATCCACTTTCTTGTGTTTTGTCCACACTTTGGAGTACTTTTCATATGATTTCTTGGACTAACCTATTAACAAGAGCCACAGTGCCAGCTGCTTGTTTTCTGCTGTTTTTGGTTCCAGGAAAGTCAGAAAATGAATATTCTCGGAATTGGCCAGGACAAAAGCCAAAGTGCCTATTTTTCCAGAAGACTCATGGAGCCAGAATACGAGACGGAGGAGGGCCAGGGCCTGGCCACACCACCCCCAGGCGCGGGCTAGGCTTGGCCGCGCCAGGGCATGTTGTGGGCCCCCCAAGCACCCCCTCGGTCTCCCTCTTTGCCTATAAGAAGCCTTCTGACCTAAAAACTCCAGGGGGTTCGACGTTTTTCCAGAACGAGTTCCGCTCCGCCGCCACCACCAGATTCCACGAAACAGCACCAGAAACTCCGTTCTGGCACCCTGCCGGGACGAGGAATTGGAGGAGATCATCGCCATCATCATCACCATCGCTTCTCCATCGACCATCCATGTTTCCCCCATCTATGAGTGAGTAATCCCCCGTTGTAGGCTATGGGGATGGTAGGGATTGGATGGGATCGTTCATGTAATGGCATCATATTGTTAGGGCATGGTGCCTAGTATCATTTGTTAGTGTTTTATGACTTTGTTGTGACTTGTTATACTTAATGCTTGTCACTAGGGCCTGAGTGCCATGATTTCAGATTTGAACATGTTATTTATTCATTATGATAGTATTGTTTATGGTCTTATCTACAAGTTGTATACATACGTTGTTGTCCGGAACCAATGGCCCCGAAGTGACAGAAATTGGGATAACCAGAGGGAATGGCTTTGATGTGAGGATCACATGTGGTCACGGAATGTTAATGCTTTGCTCCGGTGCTCTATTAAAAGGAGCACCTTAATTGCTAGTAGTTCCCTTGAGGCCCCGCTGTAAACGGGCTGGCAGGACAAAAGATGTTGTGCAAGTTCTCATTGCGAGCACGTATGACTATATATGGAACACATGCCTAGGATTATCTAGTACTTGGATGCTTTATCTTCTTTATCTACAATTGCCCTATGTTCTGATTGCTATGTGAATTGTCTTGTCCATGCAACGCCCGTCCATCCATCCATATGTCTACCGCACTCGAATCCCACTGTTTATTGCTATTGTTACTGCTGTCTTTACTTTACTACTGCTGCTACTTTACTATTCCTATTACAAAACTGTTGCTACTGATAAATTGTTGTGAGCAAGATTGTTTCTAGGTGCAGATGAATTGACAACTCAGTTGTTAAGGCTTATAAATATTCTTTGGCTCCCCTTGTATCGAATCAATAAATTGGGTTTCACTTCCCTCGAAAATACTGCGATACACCCCCTATACTTGTGGGTCATCAAGACTATTTTCTGGCGCCATTGCCGGGGAGCATAGCTTTATTTATCAAGTCCACTTGGAATCACTATTGTTCAAGCTAAGTTTATTTCTGCCTTGTTTGCTTATTTCTTTATCAAAAATACAAAAAATTAGTTCCTACTCTAGTTGTTATTTTCGTTGGTCTGTTATTGTCTTGCTTTATCATGCTTGTGGTCAATGGTTGGTTTCTTTGAAACTGAATCTTATTGGCAAGGTGGGTTCACGGAAGATCAAAAATATTATTATAAGGAACACCACTTGTCACAAAAAGGAAAACACTTATGGGAACAAATTGATAAATTGTATACCATTGCTAGAAACGTGTGCTCTACTTATAATGTTACTTATTGCTTTGATAAATCTTGTTGTTGTAGTAGGTACAAACACCTCCCTTTTCAATGTGAGTATAATGATAATGTTAGCATATCTTCTTATGTTAAAGGGAATTATGACTTTTATGATGTGGAACAAATTGAGGAATTTATTGCTTGGAAGGGTGCATTTGAACTTGCTAGTTTGCTTGAAAATATTGATGATTCACCTTATAAATATGAGGTTTATGGTATACTTAAATTTTGCTTTGATAATTACAAGGAATAAAATGTCTATATTCTTGAATATATTAATAGATGCTTTCCACAAATGGAAGAGACTAATGCCTTATAGGATCCTATGGAAGAAGAAATTGATGAACCCGAAATCTCATTAGATGAAAAAGAGGAGGAGAGTGATAAACAAAAGGAGGAAGAATGGATTAGCTACCCATTCCTACCTTCTAATGAGAGTAACTCTTTATCCCTTACATTATTTGATTGTCCCCCATGCTTACTAAAGGAGGATGAATGTTATGTTCCTGAGGATCCTTTTGAAAATGTTTATAATAAAGCTCTAGTGCTTGTAGATCATGAAAAGCATGCTTTATGTGATAGTTATATTGTTGAGTTTATTCATGAGACTACTGAAAATTATTATGAGAGAGGAAAATATGGTTGTAGAAGTTTTTATGGTATTGAAACACCTCTCTATGTGCTGAAAGTTTTGAAGTTACTCTTGTTTTATCTTCCTATGCCTGTCACTTTGTTCTTTGTGAATTTATTTGCATACACGATTCCTATGCATAGGAAGTGGGTTAGACTTAAATGTGTTTTGAATTTTCTTCTTGATGCTCTCTTTTACTTCAGCTCATATTTCTTATGTGAGCATCCTCTCAAACTATCATGCCTGAAGATGATAATATGTCTATTATTCTTGGGAGACCTTTTCTTAAATACTGCAGGAGCTATTATTAATTGTAATCAAGGAAAGGTGACTTTCAATGTGAATGACAAGGAACATACTGTCTATTTCCCCAAGAAGGTTGAGAGAACTTATGGTTTGAATTCAATTGAACATTTTGAGGGCATTCAAGTTGGAGAGATATATTGTCCCATACCAAGAGAAAAGTTTGAACTATTATGATTGGGACCATTGCTATCAAAGTTGAGGTAACATAATCACTAGTCGAATACAAAGTTTTGTCTCATATGAAATTGTTTTGGTAGCAAGACCTGATCAACCTTGTTAACAAAAGGATTTCATTGAACAAAACAATGTTTTCACCATGATTATCTCCGCTTACTTCTATTCTATCCATTTTAGTTTTTTGCTTATGCCTAACTTAAAGGCGTTAAAGAAAAGTACTTATTAGGAGATAACCCAAAAGTTTTATATGAGTCTTGGAAGTTATTACCTCTATAATAACCGCTCCTTATCCTTTTTATTTGCTTTTTGTGCCAAGAGTAACCTCTAATGAGAGAGAAGTAATGAGTGGGAAAGTTGCTGTCCTGAAACAGATTTATGTGCTTCACCATAAAAATTCGTGTAAAATCTCTGAACGTCCTTTTGAGGCGGCAATTTTGTGCTTCTTCCACAGGTTGTTATCTAACTTTCATTATTTCAACACAGAAGGTCTTCGAAAAAATTCGTCTTTACCTGCTGGTCTGTTTTGACAGATTTCTGCCATTTTCTGCATTTGCTTCTTGTTGGTTCCTTTTTGAGTTCTTTCGTGGAATTGAGCTTTTTGAGGGAAGTGCTTCAGTAGCTAGTGTTTTAATGGAAGTTTATTGGTGTTAGAACTAAACCTTAAGACTAATTATCTTGAGTGCACTAATGTTGCTAATAAAGATTGTGTGAAGTTTTGTATGAAGGAAAAATTCCAGGTGTATGGAAGGAATGATTAATGAGATGAAGGATGGACTAAAGCTCAATCTTGGGGATGCCACGCGTATCACCCCAAGAAATATCCAAGAAGTACAAGCGTCAAAGCTTGGGGATGCCCAAGGCATCCCCTTCTTCATCAATAAAAATCCCAGGTTTCTTCCAAACGCTTCATTTTTATTGTTTCATGCATAGTTGTGTTGTTCTTAGAGCGTCTCCTTTTTTGTTTTCGTTTTGGTTTTTCGTTTGCTTAGTTTTCTGAATAAATTGGTTGGACCCCCTCTTTCATACATTGGTTTGCAAATAGTTTGGTTTGGTTTGGAAAAGAGTAGGAAAGTGTATGCTTATGTGGTAAAAAGAGCTCGTTTTTGACTGTGGCCTATGCTCTGTCATGCCATGCTTGATATTGTTTTGGCTTTATGCTTTGTATTCTTTGCTGTAGCATGACTTGTTATAAACAATTGAGATTGCTTAATGTGCCTTGGAAGAATCATGCGTTGTTTAGCATATTAAAGCATAGTATTGTGGTATTCTCCTTTGATGCTTTATTTGGGTTGACTTGGCACATGCTCACACCATGTTATGACTATCTCAAGTCACCATAGACTTTATGATCCTTTAGTTTTCAACTTGTAGTATCACTTTATGCTTTGATCAATGATGTTTTGTCGCTCTGCATGATTATGGCCATTATTGCTCTCTTAGTTTGTCGCTCCCAGTCTTTTGCTAGCCTCCACAACCAAGTATGAGTTCCACTCATGCATCCAAATCCCTAAACCAAGTTATTCCAAAGAGTCCACCATACCTACCTATTAGCATATGCTATTCCAAGTATATTCATGCTTTTGTTTACCTTCCAAATTAAACTTGTTATGAGAAAACTAGTGATTAAAGCTCTCACGAACTTGATGGCACACTTTACTTTTCTTGCCCTTAATAAACTTGAACCATTGTGTCGTCTATGTTGTATATTCTTGCACTTATTTGTTGGGAATTAGCAGAACCATGCTGTCATGGGGAACGTTTTCAACATTGCACTTGGTACTTGTACCTAGTTGATATCATGCTCTTTTGTATATGGATGTCGTCGGTGTGAAATGAAAGGGGAGCTTGTAAGTCCATGGAGTTATGTATATGTGTTAGAGAAACGCCTGGGCCGCTGGTCTAATCCATGCTGACATGGTAGAAACCTGCAGCGTAACCATAATGAGTTGTCTATGAAGCATTCTTCTTATACAAAAAGAGTCCTATATTGAGAAAAAAGAAAAAAAGAAAAAAAAGAGATTATGAAAAGAGGAAAGAGAGAAAAAAGCACCATATTCCCATGGTAAATAAGAAGATTGTTGAGATGCTCGCTGTCTGCTTGCCTTGTCATTTTGATATGGAGATTCTTCCGTATCATCGGGCAAGGGGTACCCCGTTGGCGGTTCTCAATGATACACATGTACTTACGATGACAAGAACTTACCGGTGACTAAACTTGAGTAGCATGAGGAGCGGCCCTCGTATTCAAGGGACATGAGGTTTCCAACTTATACTTCGTCAAGCATATACACCATAGTTTGTTCACTTTAACCTTAATCACTTCAAGATGCTTATGATAGGGGCAATGAGAGCTGAAAGCTATAAGTACCATAATTTTTGGAAGCTCTTTATGAGACTTGAATCCCTACTTCCTTTTATAAGGGCATTTCTTCCACCATTATATTGAGTCTCCACCTTCTACCTTTATGCACCAACTTTGAGAGCATAGTGGCCATTCTTAGTTCTATGTGCATTGTCCCAAGACTAGTTGATTGATGCATAACTTGATATTGCTTGTTTTAAACTATTTGTATCTAGTCACTCTTATGAACTTTGAAGGTGTCCTATGCATTTACGTTTGCTATTCTATGAAGGACAAGCTGAATACTACTATGCTATGTTTTCTTTATGTGAAACAAACAAACGTCTTGCAAAGCATTGTTATTCATGATTCTTTTGTTTGTGTATTTTCATGTTGCATCATAGTTTCTTTGTCTTATTGCTAGAACTTTGTCTTCCATGTTATGATTGAAGTACTATGATCCCATCTTTGAATGTTTTACAAATACTTTGATCAAGTTTATGATGGTGCATGTCACCTCAAAAATTATTCTTTCTTTTTATCACTTACCTACTCGAGGACGAGCAGGAGTTAAGCTTGGGGATGTTGATACATTGCAAATGTATCTATAATTTTTGATGTTCCATGATTGGTTTTATCCACTATCTTGTGTTTTGTCCACATTTTGGAGTACTTTTCATATGATTACTTGGACTAACCTATTAACAAGAGCCACAATGCCAGCTACCTGTTTTTTTGCTGTTTTTGGTTCCAGGAAAGTCAGAAAATGAATATTCTCGGAATTGGACGGGACAAAAGCCAAAGTGCCTATTTTTCCAGAAGACTCACGGAGCCAGAATACGAGACGGAGGAGGGCTAGGGCCTGGCCACACCACCCCCAGGCGTGGACTGGGCTTGGCCATGCTAGGGCATGGTGTGGGCCCCCCGGGCACCTCCTCGGTCTCCCTCTTCGCCTATAAGAAGCCTTCTGACCTAAAAACTCTGGGGGGGGTCGACGTTTTTCCAGAAGGAGTTCCGCTCCGCCGCCACCACCAGATTCCACGAAACAGCACCAGAAACTTCGTTCTGGCACCCTGCCGGGACAGGGAATTGGAGGAGATCATCGCCATCATCATCACCAGTGCTTCTCCATCGACCATCCATGTTTCCCCCATCTATGAGTGAGTAATCCCCCGTTGTAGGCTATGGGGATGGTAGGGATTGGATGAGATTGTTCATGTAATTGCATCAGATTGTTAGGGCATGGTGCCTAGTATCTTTTATTAGTGTTTTATGACTTTGTTGCGACTTGTTATGCTTAATGCTTGTCACTAGGGCCCGAGTGCCATGATTTCAAATCTGAACATGTTATTGATTCATTATGATTGTATTGTTTATGGTCTTATCTACAAGTTGTATACACATGTTGTTGTCCGGAACCAATGGCCCCGAAGTGATAGAAATCGGGATAACCAGAGGGAATGGCTTTGATGTGAGGATCACATGTGTTCACGGAATGTTAATGCTTTGCTCCGGTGCTCTATTAAAAGGAGCACCTTAATTTCCAGTAGTTCCCTTGAGGCCCCGCTGCAAACGGGCTGGCAGGACAAAAGATGTTGTGCAAGTTCTCATTGCGAGCACGTATGACTATATATGGAACACATGCCTAGGATTATCTAGTACTTGGATGCTTTATCTTCTTTATCTGCAATTGCCCTATGTTCTGATTGCTATGTGAATTGTCTTGTCCATGCAACACCCGTCCATCCATCCGTATGCCTACCGCACTCGAATCCCACTGTTTACTGCTATTGTTACTGCTGTCTTTACTTTACTACTGCTGCTACTTTACTATTCCTATTACAAAACTGTTGCTACTAATAAACTGCTGTGAGCAAGATTGTTTCCAGGTGCAGCTAAATTGACAACTCAGTTGTTAAGGCTTATAAATATTCTTTGGCTCCCCTTGTGTCGAATCAATAAATTGGGTTTCACTTCCCTCGAAAATACTGCGATACACCCCCTATACTTGTGGGTCATCAGTGGGCGCGCCACCTGCCCCCTCTTTCCCTCCTCGGCCATCCAATTCGCTTGATTCTTTTGCCCACGAACTCCGTGTGAGCTAAAAACCTCTATATAATGGACCCCCCGAGGCTTCCTCGAAGAGAGTGCCACAGAAACACCGAAACAACAAAACACCAAAATAGAGTCAAAACTAGCGAAGATTGGAGGGGGAAACTCCACCAGAGCCATCGCGGAGGGATCTCTAGGTTCTGCAACGTCTCCACCATCATCACCATGATGAAGAGTGAGTAATCCACCTCTGGACTATGGGTTTGTGGCAGTAGCTTGACCTATTTCTCTCTTGTTCTTCATAGATCTAGTACCATATGAGCCACCCAACATGATTATGATCACATATTTTATTCCTATGTGGTGGATCTTTATTCTATGATTTGATATATGAGATTGGAACATATTATGTGTGATATGTATTGATAGATGCATATCATGTACCCCATTCTTAAGTACTTGTTCTGATCCAACTTGTATACAGGAACATGTGTGGGGATAAGTGTGTATTAAATGGAGTAGCATGGTGGTAGTGATTGAATAGTGACAACAAATTCAAGATCTACTATGGTATTTACCTTTCTTTTGTTGCCTCACTAGGGATAAAGTGAATTCATGTGCTATAATAATCTTATGAAAGCTGGATAATCTTGTTTGGTCAAGATAGCATATTTGTGATTCAAACATTATGTCAAATTACCTAAGGCTATACTCTGTTGATTCTTAATTCAAGATTGCTTGGAGTTTTCCCTTTCTTGAGGAGTATAAGATAGATGTGTTGCATCATCTCTATGTTAGGACATGATGCCATATGAATGCTCATCAAACACATGTTGAAGTTCCACCAATTTATGTCTTTGATGAATTGTTTGTATCCGCTACAACCCAAAAAGAGAGTAGACAAGTGAACCCATGAACACCGGTCCATTTTAAACCATAAGAAACACCTTTCCAACACCACTATCACACTTTACATTTTCTGCCATTTATTATTTCGAAAATACAAAAATACATTCTTCACTTGCAAACACACACAAAACCCAAAACAACCACCTTTCATTGCTTTTATATTGCTTTCCTAGTTTACTTGCTTTACTTTATTTATATTTATATTTAATATTACTAATACGAAACCTTGTGCTTGACAAACACACGGTGGATTTTGGGACACAAGGTAAAAACTTTGCTTTGCAGGTTACTAGAAGAGGAGAAGAAGAATCAACCCATTGACAATTCCCCGGGAGTTTGATATAGACCCTCGAGTCACCCTTGTGGGGAAAAGAAGCTTGCTACAACACTCTACACTTGGAGTCCCAACGAGTTGGTACACACAGAGTTGTTTCCATCAAGAACATTTTCTGGCGCCGTTGCCGGGAAATTGAAGAGTTACATCATAGTGGTTGCTGCATGGTGAAGCACAAGTCAACTCCCACTACAACTACCAGAACATTTTCTAGCACCGTTGTCGGGGAGTTTCAAGAGGGACACCATAACTACATCTTCATCAAGTTGGAGTGAGCACATCTTCCGGCACCGTCAACCCCAACTTTGTGCAAAGACCTAAGCTTGAGGAGGTTGCACCACTGTGAGCTTTTCCTTCTCCTTTAGATTTTCAAAGTAATTTTCTTATCTTGTTTTTAGTATTTTTAGTTTTTTTAAAACACATAAAAATTAGTATCATTCTTTTTCTTGCAAACATGGGAGAAAGAGGTACAAAACTTTGTGACTACACAAACACTCCTAATGACCAATTCATTGCTAGGCCTATCACAACACCTGAAATAACTGCTTAAAGCTTTGAACTAAGTCCTGGTCTATTAAACCTCATAGCTAATGAATAATTTGGGGAAGTGCTAGTGAGGATGCCTCCATGCACTTGTCTGACTTCTGTGAAATTTGTGACATGCAAAATTTAAAAATGTGAAAAATGACATTGTCAAAATTAAACTATTCCTATTTTCACTTAGAAGCAAAGCTAAAGAATGGATATTATCACTACCTACTAGTAGCATAAATTATGGAGATGACCTTAAACAAGCTTTTATAAAGAAATATTATCCACCTGTTAAAATCCTACCAAACAGAAATAGTATCTGATACATTGCAAATGTATCTATAATTTTTGATGTTCCATGCTTGGTTTTATCCACTTTCTTGTGTTTTGTTCCAACTTTGGAGTACTTTTCATATGATTTCTTGGACTAACCTATTAACAAGAGCCACAGCGCCAGCTGCCTGTTTTCTACTGTTTTTGGTTCCAGGAAAGTCAGAAAATGAATATTCTTGGAATTGGACGGGACAAAAGCCAAAGTGCCTATTTTTCCGGAAGGGATCAAGTGCCAGAATACGTGACGGAGAGGGGCCAGGGGCCGGCCACACCACCTGGCCGCGCAGCCAGGCCTGGCCCGCGCCAGGGGGTGGTGTGGTGGCTCCCGGCACCCCCTCGGCCCCTCCTTCCGCCTATATATTACCCTCGGGACGAAAACCCTAAGCACCCGATCAAAAATCCACGAAAGAGTCTGTAGCCACCGTCATCTCCATCCCTAGATCGGGAGGGATCTGAATCTCTTCCTGGCACCTTGCCGGAGAGGGGAATTCACCCTGGTGGCCTTCTTCATCACCATGCAAGCCTCCGGTGTGATGCGTGAGTAGTTCATCCTTGGACTACGGATCCATGTAGTAGATAGATGGCTGGTTTCTCCTCCTTTGTGCTTTCATGTTTAGATCTTGTGAGCTCCGTTCATGATCAATATCATCTATTTGTAATCCATACATGTTGTGTTTGCAGGGATCCGATGGATATTGAGATGCTATTTCAGATTGATTATTGATTCTATCATGTCTTTGTTATTTGAGATCTTGCATGCTTTCCGTTGTTAGTAGCTATCTTGGCCAAGTAGATGCTAGCAACTCCAAGAGTTAGTATTTATGCTCGATAGTGGGTTCATGCCTCTGGTAATCTGGGGAAGTGACAGAAATCTCTAAGGTACTAGATGTGTTGTTGCTACTAGGGAGAAAACAACGATCCTTTGTTATTAGAACAATTGTATTGTTTACTTTACACGCTGTTCGTAAAGCAATAATCTGTTGCTTGCAACTTAATACTGGAGGGGGTTCGGATGATAACCTGAAGGTGGATTATTAGTCATAGATGCAGTTGGATGGTGGTCTATGTATAATGTTGTAATGCCCAATCAAGTCTCAAAGGAGTCAAGATGATTAGTATATGCATGTATTGCTTTCTCGGTGTTTGTCAATTGCCTCGTTGTAATTTGTTCACCCAGCATGTTATCTATCTAAGGAGAGCCACCTCTAGTGAACTATGGATCCTGGTCCTTTTCTTTACATACAATCTACAATCTGTTTCTGCTTTGTGTTTACTTTCTGCAAACTTTTACTTCTTTCCATTCGATACATTTAATCCTTTGTTTTCCGCAAAATACGGTGAGATTGACAACCTCATCGCAAGTTGGGGATAAAGTTCTGCGGTTGTGTTGTGCAGGTCTCCACGTTGCTACTAGAACCGGTAGTGCGCCCTGCCAAAGCTCAACTAGTAACACCTTTGGGGTGTTTCCTTGCTCCTACTGGTTCGATTAAACCTTGGTCTCATAACTGAGGGAAAACTTGTTGCTGTGCTCATCATACCTTCCTCTTGGGGTTCCCAACGAGCTCTACATCAACCACGAGCCAGCAAAGATTTTTCTGGCGCCGTTGCCGGGGAGTCAAGGACATCTTCACAAGGGGAGTCCCTCATAACCAATCTCTTTACTTTGTTGTTTTTGTTTTGCTTAGTTTTTTTTGCTTTGTTTGCTTGTTTTGTTCTTCAAAAACACAAAAAAATAGTTTTACTTGTTTGCTTTCTTATTTGAAAAACACAAAAAAATAGTTCCTTTCTTATGTTGCCTTTATGACTAGCTCTGCTCCAATCACTATTTCATTATGGATAGCTCACTCAGTTTCCTATTTGGGAACAGTATTATGACTACTAAGGTAATAGATGAACCACCGCATGCTAGAACCTCCATGGAAGAAGAAATTGCTGAACCTGAAAGCTCATTAGATGAAAAAGAGGAGGAGAGTGATGGACAAAAGGAGGAAGAATGGATCTACCCATGCCTACCTTCTAATGAGAGTAACTCTTTATCCCTTACATTATTTTATTGTCCCCCATGCTTATCAAAGGAGGGTGAATGTTATGTTCCCGAGGATTCTTTTGAAAATGCTTATAATAAAGCTCTAGTGCTTGTAGATCATGAAAAGCATGCCTTATGTGATAGTTATATTGTTGAGATATTCATGAGGCTACTGAAAATTATTATGAGAGAGGAAAATATGGTTGTAGAAGTTTTATGGTAATGAAACACCTCTCTATGTGCTGGAAGTTTTGAAGTTACTTTTGTTTTATCTTCCTATGCCTGTCACTTTGCTCTTTGTGCATTTATTTGCATACAAGTTTCCTATGCATAGGAAGTGGGTTAGACTTAAATGTGTTTTGAGTTTGCTTCTTGATGCTCTCTTTTACTTCAATTCATATTTCCTATGAGAGCATCTTCTTAAATTTTCATGCCTAACTTAAAGGCGTTAAAGAAAAGTACTTGTTGGGAGATAACCCAAGAGTTTTAGATGAGTCTTGGAAGTTATTACCTTTGTAATAACCTCTCCTTATCCTTTTTATTTGCTTTTTGTGCCAAGACTAACCTCTAATGAGAGTGAAGTAATGATTGGGAAAGTTGCTGTCCCGAAACAGATTTCTGTGCTTCACCGTAAATATTGCTGAGAGAGATATGTACGTCAGATTGATATTTTTTAATTTTTTTTGCTTCTGCCCCAGGTTGTTATCTAACTTTCGTTAGTTCAACACTTTTTGATTTGAGCAACATAAGGTCTTCGAAAAAATTTCTCTTTACCTGCTGGTCTGTTTTGACAGATTTCTGCCATTTTCTGCATTTGCTTCTTGTTGGTTCTTTCTTGAGTTCTTTTGGGGAATTGAGATTTTTGAGGGAAGTGCTACAGTAGCTAGTGTTCTAATGGAAGTTTATTTGGTGTTAGAACTGAACCTTGAGACTTATTTATCTTAAGTGCACTAATGTTGCTAATGAGATTGTGTGAAGTTTTGTATGAAGGAAAAATTTCAGGTGTATGAAAGGAATGAGTAATGAGATGAAGGATGGACTAAAGCTCAAGCTTGGGGATGCCATGCGTGTCACCCCAAGAAATATCCAATAAGTACAAGCTTCAAAGCTTGGGGATGCCCAATGCATTCCCCTTCTTCATCAATAAAAATCCCAGGTTTCTTCCAAATGCTTCATTTTTATTGTTTCATGCACAGTTGTGTTTTTCTTGGAGCGTCTTATTTTTCATATTCATTTTGGTTTTCGTTTGCTTTGGTTTGCTTAGTTTTCTGAATAAGATGGTTGGACCCCCTCTTTCACACTTTGGTTTGCATTTAGTTTGGTTTGGTTTGGAAAAGAGTAGGAAAGTTCATGCTTATGTGGTAAAAAGAGCTCGTTTTTGACTGTGGCCTATGCTTTGTCATCCCAAGCTTGATATTGTTTTGGCTTTATGCTTAGTATTCTTTGTTGTAGCATGACTTGTTATAAACAATTGAGATTGCTTAATGTGCCTTGGATGAATCATGCGTTGTTTTAGCATATCAAAGCATAGTATAGTGGTATTCTCCTTTGATGCTTTATTTGGGTTGACTTGGCACATGCTCACACCATGTTATGACTATCCAAAGTCACCATAGCCTTGATGATCCTTTAGTTTCAACTTGTAGTATCACTTTATGCTTTGATCAATGATGTTTTGTCACTCTGCCTGATTATGGCCATTATTGCTCTCTTAGTTTGTCGCTCCCGGTCTTTTGCTAGCCTCCACCACCAAGTATGAGTTCCACTCATGCATCCAACTCCCTCAACCAAGTTATTCCAAAGAGTCCACCATACCTACCTACTAGCTTATGCTATTCCAAGTATATTCATGCTTTTGTTTACCTTCCAGTTGTTATGAGAAAACTAGTGATTAAAGCTCTCACGAACTTGATGGCACACTTTACTTTACTTGCCCTTAATAAACTTGAACCATTGTGTCTTCTATATTGTATATGCTTGCACTTATTTGTTGGGAATTAGTAGAACCATGCTTTCATGGGGAACGCTTTCAACATTGCACTTGGTACTTGTACCTAGTTGATATCATGTTCTTTTGTATATGGATGTCGTCGGTGTGAAATGAAAGGGGAGCTTGTAAGTCCATGGAGTTATGTATATGTGTTAGAGAAACGCCTGGGCCGCTGGTATAATCCATCCTGACATGGCGGAAACCTGCAGCGTAACCATAATGAGCTGTCTATGAAGCATTCTTCTTATAAAAAAAGAGTCCTATATTGAGAAAAGAGAAAAAGAAAAAAAAGATACTAAGAAAAGAGGAAAGAGAGAAAAAAGCACCATATTCCCAAGGTAAATAAGAAGAATGCTGAGATGCTCGTTGTCTGCTTGCCTTGTCATTTTGATATGGGGATTCTTCCGTATCATCGGGCAAGGGGTACCCCGTTGGTAGTTCTCAATGATACACATGTACTTACAATGACAAGAACTTACCGGTGACTAAACTTGAGTAGCATGAGGAGCGGCCCTCGTATACAAGGGACATGAGATTTCTGACTTATAATTCGTCAAGCATGTACACCATAGTTTGTTCACTTTAACCTTAATCACTTCAAGATGCTTATGATAGGGGCAATGAGAGCTGAAAGCTTTAAGTATCATAATTTTTGGAAGCTCTTTATGAGATTTGAATCCCTACTTCCTTTTTACAAAAGGCCTTTCTTCCACCATTATTTTGAGTCTCCACCTTCTATCTTTATGCACCTACTTTGAGAGTATAGTGGCCATTCTTAGTTCTATGTGCATTGTCCCAAGACTAGTTGATTGATGCATAACTTGTTATTGCTTGTTTGAAACTATTGTATCTAGTCACTCTTATGAACTTTGAAGGTGTCCTATGCATTTATATTTGCTACTCTATTGAGGGACAAGCTGAATGCTTTTATGCTATGTTTTCTTTATGTGAAACAAACAAACGTCTTGCAAAGCATTGTTATTCATGAATCTTTTGTTTGTGCCTTTTCATGTTGGATCATAGTTTCTTTGCTTATTTCTAGAACTTTGTCTTTCATGTTATGATTGAAGTACTATGATCCCAGCTTTGAATGTTTTCCAAATACTTTGATCAAGTCTTTGATGGTGCATGTCACCTCAAAAAATATTCTTTATTTTTATCACTTACCTACTCGAGGACGAGTAGGAGTTAAGCTTGGGGATGTTGATACATTGCAAATGTATCTATAATTTTTGATGTTCCATGCTTGGTTTTATCCACTTTCTTGTGTTTTGTTCCAACTTTGGAGTACTTTTCATATGATTTCTTGGACTAACCTATTAACAAGAGCCACAGTGCCAGCTGCCTGTTTTATGCTGTTTTTGGTTCCAGGAAAGTCAGAAAATGAATATTCTCGGAATTGGACGGGACAAAAGCCAAAGTGCCTATTTTTCCGGAAGGGATCAAGTGCTAGAATACGAGACGGAGAGGGGCTAGGGCCCGGCCACACCACCTGGCCGCATAGCCAGGCTTGGCCCGCGCCAGGGGGTGGTTTGGTGGATCCTGCACCCCCTCGGCCCCTCCTTCCGCCTATATATTACCCTCGGGATGAAAACCCTAAGCACCCGATCAAAAATCCATGAAAGAGTCTGTAGCCGCCGTCATCTCCATCCCTAGATCGGGAGGGATCTGAAGCTCTTCCCGGCACCCTGCCGGAGAGGGGAATTCACCCTGGTGGCCTTCTTCATCACCATGCAAGCCTCCGGTGTGATGCGTGAGTAGTTCATCCTTGGACTACGGATCCATGTAGTATCTAGATGGCTGGTTTCTCCTCCTTTGTGCTTTCATGTTTTGATCTTGTGAGCTTCGTTCATGATCAAGATCATCTATTTGTAATCCATACATGTTGTGTTTGCGGGGATCCAATGGATATTGAGATGCTATTTCAGATTGATTATTGGTTCTATCATGTCTTTGTTATTTGAGATCTTGCATGCTTTCCGTTGTTAGTAGCTATCTTGGCCAAGTAGATGCTAGCAACTCCAAGAGTTAGTATTTATGCTCGATAGTGGGTTCATGCCTCTGGTAATCTGGGGGAAGTGATAGAAATCTCTAAGGTACTTGATGTGCTGTTGCTACTAGGGAGAAAACAAGGATCCTTTGTTCATAGAACAATTGTATTGTTTACTTTACACGCAGTTCGTAAAGCAATAATCTGTTGCTTGCAACTTAATACTGGAGGGGGTTCAGATGATAACCTGAAGGTGGATTATTAGTCATAGATGCAGTTGGATGGCGGTCTATGTATTATGTTGTAATGCCCAATCAAGTCTTAGAGGAGTCAAGATGATTAGTATATGCATGTATTGCTTTCTCGGTGTTTGTAAATTGCACCGTTGTAATTTGTTCACCCAGCATGTTATCTATCTAAGGAGAGCCACCTCTAGTGAACTATGGATCCCGGTCCTTTTCTTTACATACAATCTACAATCTGTTTCTGCTTTGTGTTTACTTTCTGCAAACTTTTAGTTCTTTCCATTCGATACGTTTAATCCTTCGTTTTCCGCAAAACACGGTGAGATTGACAACCTCATCGCAAGTTGGGGTCAAAGTTCTGCGGTTGTGTTGTGCAGGTCTCCACGTTGCTACTAGCACCGGTAGTGCGCCCTGCCAAAGCTCAGCTAGTAACACCTTTGGGGTGTTTCCTTGCTCCTACTGGTTCGATTAAACCTTGGTCTCATAACTGAGGGAAAACTTGCTGATGTGCTCATCATACCTTCCTCTTGGGGTTCCCAACGAGCTCTACATCAACCACGAACCAGCAGTATCCTATCATTTAGGTAAGACCAAGTTTTTTTACCATCGAGCGCAAAACCTCTAACTCAAAGAGCACCACCACCCTAGAGTTACCCTATGATGCTAGTTCCACTTGGCAAGCCGTTATCACCCTTCATAACCTTGATTAAGTCAAACTCAAATAGAACGCCCATAAGCCTTGCTGATGCGTGTCTTACTTTGGACCACTTCACATTGATTAAGCATAACCCCATGCACGGGATCTATGGGGCACTTCCTGTTGGGTCCGTAGCATAGAAAACAAAAAATTTCCTACGATGAGAACTACACGCCAAGATCTATCTACTAGATACAGAGCAACGGGTGGACATACATCCATGGAGAACTTACCCTCGAAGACAACGAGCTTTGTTAACGAGTAGGAACTCGTGATTGATGTAGTCGTACACTTGCCGATCTCAAGATCGTGAGGAAGTCCGAGCGCCACAACTCAGCAGCGCATCCACACTCGCACACACGTTCAAGCCACCGGACAACCTCCACCTCCTCGCTCCAGCGATCCAGCGGAAGCAGCAACTCCTTCCAGACGAAATGCCATCGGGAACATGTATCTCGCTAATCCTAGACCATGGGGGAATAATTCTAGAGGGGGAGAGAGATCCTTCACAAGGAGGTGTGTGTGGATGAAGGAGGGAATGGGTGGCCTTTTATAGGAGGAGTGGGGGTGCCCCCTCTCTCCATGGCCGGCGCATGGGGGGGTGACCCCTCACCTCCCCCATTCATGTGGTGGTAACCCCTCCACATTAAAATGCCTCTTCACATTCCCTTTTAAAGTCTCCACTTTAAATGCATTAAATTTCTCCAAATTTAATGCTCTCTCATTTAATAAAACTCTTTTTATTAAATTTGTTCAGAATTTTGTTAATTACTTTAATTAACAAACATTCACATATAGCCCCTTGCAATATTTCAATATCACATGCAGAACCACCTTCTGCAATTTCACCCGAAACAATTTCCGGTTTCTATTGAAACAATTCTACGCTTTGCAATTCTTTCGTCTGAAACATATGTGCTCCAAAATGGTGTCCGGTAACTCTTAAGTGTGCCACCCTATGGTTCGCGAATAATGCAGACATGATCAAGACCCTTCTCCGATCAATAATCAGCAGCGGGACCTGGAGATCCGTACTGACTCCTACACATTCAACGATGACTCCTGTGATCGTGAGAACCTTTAACGCTTGTAACTAAATCCCTTTGTCTCTCGATATATTACATGTCCGAGATTCGATCATCGGTATCTCCATACCTAGTTTGATCTCGTTACCGACATGCACTCTTTTCTCGTTCCCGTGATATAACATTCTAGTGATCACATCACTTTCTTGCAAGCTATCCTAATGTGATATCACCGAGAGGGCCCAGAGTATATCTATCCGTCATCTGGATTGACAAATTCCACTCTTGATACATGAGCCTCAACATAACACCTTCGTAGTACTGAACCCATCTTTATAGTCACCCTGTTATGGTGTGACGTTTGATGTTATCAAGATACTCTTCCGGTGTTAGCAATTAACATGATCTCATGGTCTAAGGATAAAGATTACTTCGTATGATGTTATAGCAATATAAACATAATGACTTGATCGTAATGCCATACTTCGGATGAATGTTCATCACATCATTTCACAAATGTTGTGACCTTGTTATTAACAACATCCAATGTCCATGATCAGGAAACCTTGATCATCTTGTTAATCAATAAGCTAGTCTATAAGAGAGGCATAACTAGGAACCCTTTTTGTTTATTAAACACACATGTATTGATGTTTCCTATCAATACAATTATAGCATGCAAAATAAACATCTATCATATACAAGGAATACATAATAACAACTTTATTATTGCCTCTCAGGGCATATTTCCTTCAGTCTCCCAGTTGCACTAGAGACAATAATCTAGTTTATATAGTGATAAATCTAACACCCATGGAGTTCTGGTGTTGATCATGTTTTGCCCTAGGCAGTACTTTAGTCAACTGATCTGCTACATTCAGGTCCGTGTGCACTTTACAAATCTTTATATCTCCATCCTTGACATGCTCGCGGATGGAGTGAAACCGGCGCTTAATATGCTTGGAATTCTTGTGAGACCTTGGTTCCTTGGCATTGGCTATGGCTCCATTATTGTCACAATAGATCACCATTGGGTCCAACGCACTAGGAACCACACCTAGTTCCGTTATGAACTCCTTCATCCAAACCGCTTCCTGCGCTGCTTCTGAAGAAGCAACATATTCCGCCTCCGTCGTTGATCCAGCCACCACAGGTTGTTTGGAGCTCCTCCAACTAACTGTTGCTCCGTTCAAGAGAAATACGTATCCGGATTGAGACTTAGAGTCATCCGGATCAGTGTCAAAGCTAGCATCGACATAACACTTAGTGACTAGCTCTTCTTCACCTCCGTATACAAGAAACATATCCTTAGTTCTTCTCAAGTACTTAAGGATATTCTTGACCGCTATCTAGTGTTCCGAACCTGGATCAGATTGGTACCTACTAGTCAAAATAATAGCATGTGCCACATCCGGTCTTGTACATAGCATGGCATACATTATAGAGCCTATGGCTGAGGCATAGGGGATCTTATCCATTATCTCTCTTTCTTCCGCCGTAGCCGGACTTTGAGTCTTACTCAATGTCTTGCCTTGCAACATAGGTAAGAACCCCTTCTTACTTCCGTCCATATTAAACTTCTTTAATATCTTATCAAGGTATGTACTCTGCGATAACCCAATTAGGCGTCTTGATCTATCTCTATAGATTTTAATGCCTAATATATATGAAGCTTCACCAAGGTTCTTCATCAAAAATTTGTTGTTTAGATAACTTTTAACACTGTTTTAAAAAATCTATATCATTTCCAATCAATAATATGTCATCCACATATAATATCAGAAATGCCACATTGCTCCCACTCACTTTCTTGTAAATACAAGACTCTCCATAAGTTTGGATAAATCCAAACTCTTTGATCACCTCATCAACGCGGAGATTCCAACTCCGGGATGCTTGCTTCAGTCCATAGATGGATCGCTGAAGTTTGCACACCTTACCAGCATCCTTAGGATCGACAAAACCCTTAGGTTGTATCATATACAATTCTTCTTCAATATTATCATTGAGGAACGCAGTTTTGACATTCATCTGCCATATTTCATAATCGAAATATGTAGCAATTGCTAACATAATCCTAACCGACTTAAGCATCGCTACGGGAGAGAATGTCTCATTGTATTCAACTCCTTGAATTTGTCGAAACCCCTTTGCGACAAGTCGAGCCTTATAGATGGTTACATTACCATCAGCATCAGATTTTCTTTTGAAAATCCATTTATTCTCAACGGCCTTTCGATCGTGAGGTAAGTCCACCAAGGTCCAAACCTGGTTTTCGTACATGGATTCCATCTCGGATTTCATGGCTTCTAGCCATTTGTTGGAATCAGGGCTCATCATCGCTTCTTCATACGTCGCAGGTTCATCTATTTCATCAATCATGAAATTCATAACAGGATTGCCGTACAGTTCAGGAGCTGCACGTGTCCTGCTTGACCTGCGAGGTTCGGTAGTGTCCTCTTTCGGAGTTTCATGATCAATATCATTAGCTCTCTCTTCATTAGGTGAAGTCAACTCCGAAACAACTTCTGGAGCTGCGCTACTCGCCATTTCATGAAGAGAAGGTTCAATAACCTCTTCGAGTTCTACCTTCCGACTACTCACACCTTTCGCGAGAAACTCCTTCTCAAGAAAGGATCCATTCTTGGCAACAAAGACCTTGCCCTCGGATCTGTGATAGAAGGTATACCCAATCGTTTCCTTAGGGTATCCTATGAAGACGCATTTTTCCGCTTTGGGTTCGAGTTTATCCGGTTGAAGTTTCTTCACATAAACATCGCATCCCCAAACTTTAAGAAATGACAGCTTAGGTTTGTTTCCAAACCATAATTCATACGGTGTCTTTTCAACGGATTTAGATGGTGCCCTATTTAAAGTGAATGCAGCGGTTTCTAGTGCATAACCTCAAAATGACAGTGGCAAGTCAGTCAGAGACATCATAGATCGAACCATATCCTATAAAGTACGATTACGACGTTCTGACACACCATTACGTTGTGGTGTTCCGGCAGGCGTGAGTTGTGAAACTATTCCACAGTCTTTCATATGTGTGCTAAACTCGTAACTAAGATACTCTCCTGCACGGTTGAACCACAGAAATTTGATCTTTCTGTTATGATGATTTTCCACTTCATTCTGAAATTCTTTGAACCTTTCAAAGGTTTCAGACTTATGTTTCATCAAATAGATATACCCGTATCTACTCAAATCATCCGTGAAAGTAACAAAATAACGATATCCACCTCGCGCCAACACACTCATTGGTCCACACACATCAGTATGTATGATTTCCAATAAATCTGTCGCCCGTTCCATTGAACCGGAAAACGGCGTTCTAGTCATCTTGCCCATAAGGCATGGCTCACATGTATCAAATGATTCAAAATCAAGTGATTCCAAAAGTCCATCAGAATGGAGTTTCTTCATGCGTTTAACGCTAATATGACCTAGAGGGTAGTGCCACATATATGTAGATATATCATTGTCAAGTTTAATCGTGCTATCATCAACATTATGAATATGCGTAATACTACTATCGAGATCCAACAGAAATAAACCATTCAACACAGGTGCATGACCATAAAAGATATTATTCATATAAATCGAACAACCATTGTTTTCAGACTTAAACGAATAACCACTTTGCATCAAACACGATCCGGATACAATGTTCATGCTCAGTGCAGACACCAAATAACAATTATTCAGGTTTATAACTAATCTCGATGGCATATGGAGAGGCAGCGTTCCGACGGCGATCACATCAACTCTTGATCCATTGCCGACCCGCATCGTGACCTCATCCCTTGCTAGTTGTCGCTTGTTTCGTAGCCCCTGAACCGAGTTACATATATTAGCAACCGATCCCGTATCAAATACCCAGGTGCTACTGCGAGTACTAGTAAAGTACACATCAATAACATGTATATCACATATACCTTTGTTTGCCTTGCCGGCCTTCTTGTCTGCCAAATAGTTGGGGCAGTTGCGCTTCCAATGACCAGTCCCCTTGCAATAGTAGCACTCGGTGTCAGACTTAGGGCCAGCTCGGGGTTTCTTTTCAGGCGCGGGAACAGATTTGCCACCCTTCTTTCCCTTCTTCTTGCCTTTCTTGTCCTTCTTGAAACCGGTGGTCTTATTGATCATCAACACTTGATGTTCTTTCCTAATCTCCACTTCTGCAGTCTTAAGCATTGATAGAAGCTCGGGAAGAGACTTCTTCATGCCCTGCATATTATAGTTCATCACGAAGCTCTTGTAGCTAGGTGGTAGAGATTGGAGAACATGATGTATGCCTAAGTCAATGGGAATCGTTATTCCCAAGGACACAAGCTTATCGGCGTACCCAGACATTTTGAGTATGTGCTCACTAACGGAGCTGTTTTCCTCCATCATGCAGCTAAAGAACTTTTCTATAGCATTATAACTCTCTACGGCAGCATGGGTATTGAAAATCATTTTCAATTCTCCCATGGTATCAAAAGCATTGCCATTTTCGAAATGCTTTCGAAGTTCTGGCTCTAGCCCATACAGTATGCCGCAATGAACTAAGTTGTGGTCCTCCTGACGAGTCACATAGACATTCTTTTCCTCGTCAGGGGCATCAGGAGCTGGTGGGGGGCCTAGCGGTGCATCTAGCACATATTGCTTTTGTGCAGCAGTGAGGAGAATCCTCAAATTCATAGCCCAGTTGGGGAAGTTGCTACCATTCGCAGCAAGTTTCTCTTTCTCCATGAACACATTGAAATTAAAAGCAGGTGGTGCCATCTACAAAAGAATTTGTAAAGTATATTTAGACTAAGTTTATGATAGATTGAGTTCAGATAATCCAAATTACTAATGAACTCCCACTCAAAAACGACATCCCTCGTGTCCTTTTGGTGATTACATGAACCAAATCCACTACACCAAGTCCGATCATCACGTGAGTCGGTGTAGCTTCAAAGGCGAGCATCTATATGGGCATCATATCAACTATATGACTCATGCTTAACCTTTCGGTCCGTGTTCCGAGGCCATGTCTGTACATGCTAGGCTCGTCAAGTAAGAACCTTAGTATTTGTGTGTGTAAAACTGTCTTACACCCGTTGTATGAAAGCGTAGAGTCGAGAACACCCGATCATCACGTGATGCCTCAAAACACGATCCACAAAACGGTGCATACTTAAGGAAGAACACATTTTATCTTGATATCTAAATGAGGGATCATCTTATAATGCTACCAAAAGCGCCAAACTAGCAATATAAGATGCTAATGTGTGAAGTGAGGTGATATGGTCCATGCATTTGATCTCTATCATTTGCATCGTGGTATGATCTCTATCATTCCTTTGTGTGTAAGGCCAAGGTCTATGGAACTTACACGTTAAGTGAGTTGTAAGAGTATCTATCATACATCTACTTACAACAATACCATATCAAAACACTAGCCCAGCAATGATCTAAACTAGACGCCTCTAATTTATCAATTGCAAGTTTTACGTGGCTTAGGGCTTCCGGAGATAGAACCGGTCTAACCTACGAACATGAACTACAACGAGGATAACCAAGTTATTAGCAACTCGTTGTAAATCAGATATTGACTATAGTAGGAGACACAGACACCCGCTAGCCACTTATGCAAAACTAGTTGCATGTCAGTCGTGGAACTGGTCTCATGTATGATGACATGTAAGGGTGGTCCGGGCCGCTTCATCCCACTATGCCACCAATATCCAAAGTACATAGAAGATGCAATAACATGATCATCATCGCCCACATATAAACATATGTGTACTACCCGTGCAAAGCACCTACGCATAGATCAGGCTCTGATACCGCTGTTGGGTCCGCAACATAGAAAACAAAAAAATTCCTATGATGAGAACTACACGCCAAGATCTATCTACTAGATACAGAGAAACGGGTGGACATACATCCATGGAGAACTTACCCTTGAAGACAATGAGCTTTGTTAACGAGTAGGAACTCGTGGTTGATGTAGTCGTACACTTGCCAATCTCAAGATCGTGAGGAAGTCCGAGCGCCGCAACTCAGCAGCGCATCCGCACTCGCACACACGTTCAAGCCACCGGACAACCTCCACCTCCTCGCTCCAGCGATCCAGCGGAATAAGCAACTCCTTCCAGACGAAATGCCACCGGGAACATGTATCTCGCTAATCCGAGACCATGGGGGAATAATTCTAGAGGGGGAGAGAGATCCTTCACAAGGAGGTGTGTGGATGAAGGAGGGAATGGGTGGCATTTTATAGGAGGAGGGGGGTGCCCCCTCTCTCCATGGCCGGCGCATGGGGGGGTGACCCCTCACCTCCCCATTCATGTGGTGGTAACCCCTCCACATTAAAATGCCTCTTCACATTCCCTTTTAAAGTCTCCACTTTAAATGCATTAAATTTCTCCAAATTTAATGCTCTCTCATTTAATAAAACTCTTTTTATTAAATTTATTCAGAATTTTGTTAATTACTTTAATTAACAAACATTCACATATAGCCCCTTGCAATATTTCAATATCACATGTAGAACCACCTTCTACAATTTCACCCGAAACAATTTCCGGTTTCAATTGAAACAATTCCTGCACTTTGCAATTCTTTCATCTGATGCTCCAAAATGGTGTCCGGTAACTCTTAAGTGTGCCACCCTACGGTTCGCGAATAATGCAGACATGATCGAGACCCTTCTTCGATCAATAATCAGCAGCCGGACCTGGAGATCCGTACTAACTCCTACACATTCAACGATGACTCCTGTGATCGTGAGAACCTTTAACGCTTGTAACTAAATCCCTTTGTCTCTCGATATATTACATGTCCGAGATTCGACCATCGGTATCTCCATACCTAGTTTGATCTCGTTACCGACATCCACTCTTTTCTTGTTCCCGTGATATAACATTCTAGTGATCACATCACTTACTTGCAAGCTATCCTAATGTGATATCACCGAGAGGGCCCAGAGTATATCTATCCGTCATCTGGATTGAAAAATTCCACTCTTGATCTATGAGCCTCAACATAACACCTTCATAGTACTGAACCCATATTTATAGTCACCCTGTTACGGTGTGACGTTTGATGTTATCAAGATACTCTTCCGGTGTTAGCAATTAACATGATCTCATGGTCTAAGGATAAAGATTACTTCGTATGATGTTATAGAAATATAAACATAATGACTTGATCGTAATACTATACTTCGGATGAATGTTCGTCACATCATTTCACAAATGTTGTGACCTTGTTATTAAGAACATCCAATGTCCATGATCAGGAAACCTTGATCATCTTGTTAATCAACAAGCTAGTCTATAAGAGAGGCATAACTAGGAACCCTTTTTGTTTATTAAACACACATGTATTAATGTTTCCTATCAATACAATTATAGCATGCAAAATAAACATCTATCATATACAAGGAATACATAATAACAACTTTATTATTGCCTCTCAGGGCATATTTCCTTCACTTCCGAACGTTTTCATGGAACTTTGTAGTCTAAAAGGGTGACATCCTGGCCGAGGGTTTAATAGGATTGATAGGATATACATACTAATAAGTTGTATTTTTTCAAAAGCTCATCGAAAAAGAACTCTAAGGTTAAGCGTGCTTGACTCGAAGCAATGTAAATATGATGACTGGTCGGGAAGTTCTTACCAGGTGCTCGCACGAAGTGTGTAGAAAAAATTAGTGGTCTCTAGACTACCTGTCAAGGGTAACCACCGTCGACCCTAGGTGTCCGAGCAAGCACGGAGTGTGCAGAAAAGATTAGTGACGGTCTCTAGACTAGTCGTCATGGGTAACAACCATCAGATCTAACCCTCATGGTTACATTGGAGCTGGAATATGCTAGACACAGGGACGTATGCCAAGAGTAGGCTTGGTGTATTGATCCACGGATTGATCTTCTAAGGGTGGATGTGTGACATCGTGATAGGATTGAAAGTAGTCTGTTAGATTTATATGGGCTGTGGACCATGTAGGCAACCCATGTAGTCTAATAAATCTTGAAATCTCAAGGCCCATCTACTATGGCAGCTTGGGAGCTGTGTGGGAGACACAGTTTAGTCCCACATTACTAGTTGGGAGAGAGTTGGACCAGATTATAAGGTGAGCTGTTTCACTCCCTGACATGGGTATACCCTACAGGTACTCGAGCTTGGTATATACGGCATGAATACAGTGGAAGCCCATGGCGTTGCCAAGGCCCAAATGGAGAACTCGAGTAATCTATGGACTCTCGATTGCTTGCGAAACAAGAAGAAGCTAAAGATACAAAGTTTAAAGGGAAACCCTAACTTGTAACCGACTTGACCTGCTACCGGAGACCTGGCCTATCTATATAAAGGCTTGGAGGGGGCGGTGAGGAGGACACGTGCAACCCTAGTTTCCACAACCCTCGCCAGATTGCATCTGCGCACCATTGTAATCTTCGATTCCTCTGTTAATTCCACGAGCAGACAAGCAGGAGTAGGGACCTCTATGAGGCCTGAACCTGGGTAAATCTTGCGTCCCTGTGTGCTTGTTTGCTAGCCGATTGATGCTTCCAACGCTTCCTCCTTCTCCAAAACCCAAGTCCATAACAATGGGCATTGATGAGTTAAACCCTCGTCACTCCCACTAAGTGAGTGAGAAGAGAATGAGTCCACGCGCACTCCTCCTCTGCCGCCCGCCTCGCCTCGCCTGCACGCGCATCACGTTTCGTGAATCGTGTTCGAGTTAGAAACTCGTTTTGTGGAAGACTAATTTTTTGCATGGTGCACCAGCTGTTGGGTACGTGTCAACATTTGTGTGCATGTTTGATGTGTGTCCTTGTCTTCCACCGCGTGGCGAATCGGTCGGCTCACCTCATAGGCTATAGAGCGAGAGACAGACAAATCTAGATGCATCATGTTCTTTCTCAGTGTCTCTCGTTATGTTCCTCTTGCTCCGTGATACATCATAAATGTATCTGTAATTTTTGATGCTCCATGCTTGTTTTGTTTCAACTTTCTTATGTTTTGTTCACACTTTGAGATACTTTTATACATTTTCTGAAACTAACCTATTAACAAGATGCCACAGTGCTAGTTGCCTGTTTTCTACTGTTTTTGGTTTCAGAAAAGCTAGTAAGGAAATATTCTCGGAATTGGACGGGACAAAAGCCAAAGTCAATATTTTACCAGAAGGAAGACGGAGTCCGGAGGGCAGCCGAAGGAGGGCCAAGGGCTGGCCACACCCTATGGTGGCGCGGGTACCCCCTGGCCGCCACCGGGTGGTGTGGGCCCCTCGGTCCTCCACCAACCTTGCCCCTTCGCCTATAAAAGCCTCCTGGGACAAAAACCCTAGATACCAGATCAGAATTCAACGAAAAGTTCTACAGCACCGCCACCAACGAAGAGGAGATTCGGGGGACATAAGTCTCTGTTCCGGCACCCTGCCGAGACGGGGAAGTGCCCCCGGATCCATCTCCATCGACTCCACCGCCATCTCTATTGCCATTGCTGACTCCCATGATGAGGAGGGAGTAGTTCTCTCTAGAGGCTAAGGGTTCTACCGGTAGCTATGTGTTCATCTCTCTCTCTCTATGCGTAATCTTATTGAGATCATGATCTTGTAATCTATAGATCTATTCTGCTACTCAAGTGCTTTAATGAATCTCTGCTTATCCCCACGCGTGTGAAGTTGACAGTGTGCACACCGTGTGGCACTTTGGCTAAGATTACATAAATACTTGTCATGAGTATAATTTGAGTTGGATGTCTCTATGAGATTGTGGTGTTTGTTGGAACCATCTAGCGCTCAAGGTGACAGTGAGGGGTTATCTAGATGGGGAATGCGAACTTTAAGGTGTGCTGTTATAGCCCTACATCGTCCAACCAGAGAGTAGTTCCGGGTAGCATCATGAAGAGAAGATATTTATATGGGAGTGTCCACTAGTGAAAGTATGATCCCTAGGCCTTGTTTCTAAGCATTGAAACACCATTTACAACCAGTCTTGTTACATGTTTTCTTGCTGCTACTCTTATTTCAGATTGCAATTACCACTTATAATCATCCATATTACTTGTATTTCACTATCTCTTCACCAAACTAGTGCACCTATACACCTAACAAGTGTATTGGGTGTGTTGAGGACACAAGAGACTTCTTGTATCTTGATTGCAGGGTTACTTGAGAGGGATACCTTTGACCACTTCCTCCCTAAGTTCGATAAACCTTGGGTGATCCACTTAAGGGAAACTTGCTGCTGTTCTACAAACCTCTGCACTTGGAGGCCCAACATTGTCTACAAGAATAGAAGCGTGTGTAGACATCAAGCTATTTTCTGGCGTCGTTGCCAGGGAGGTAAGGTAAAAGGTACTCACATCTTCTGGCTACTAAGCTATCTTCTAGTACTATTGCTGGTGTGTGAGTGCTTGAAGTTATTTCCTTTAGATTCTGCAATTATATATTTTTGTTTCTTGTTTTTATTTTCACTAGTTAGGCTTAATGGAAAACAAAAAAAAATTAGAGAGCTTTTTAGTATTTTTCCTACGGTAGAACATGAATGGTAGAAAAGAAAATTAAAAAACCATGGAACTTTCTTTGCATGCTAATAGCAATGTTATTGGTATGAATTTTTTGAACACCTTTGTTACTAATGCTATGGAAATGTCTAAGCTTGGGGAAGTTAGTTTTTATGAAAATTATCTTTTTAGTTCCCCAACTTTAAAGAAGAAAATTTGCTTTGATGATACTTTATCTCCCATATGTGGTAATTCTAATGATACTTGTGGTATTTTAAAACCACATATTGAAAGTGTCCCTTTAAAATACCTATGGAAATTGTTGAACGTGTTATGAATAACTATTATTTTGGAGATGGAACTATCCATCCTGGTGATCATTTACTCTTTATACATCAATTATGCAGGTTGTTCAAGTGTTCTGGTATTTCAATGAACAAAGTTAAGAGGAAGCCATTCTCTTTATCACTTAAGGGCAAAGAAAGGGAGTGGTATGAGCTACTAGATGATCCTCATCATTTGGAGTGGAAGGAACTTGAATCTCTCTTTTACTCTAAATTTTATCCTCCTCATGAAGTTCATAAAGATAGGAATTATATTTATAATTTTCATCCTCATGATGGAGAAAGTATTTCCCAATCATGGGGGAGATTGAAGTCACTAATGCTCAAATGTCCCATTCATGAGCTCCCTAGTAATATTGTTATTAATAATTTTTATGCAAGGCTTTCAGGACATTACAAGGACTGTCTAGATACCTGTTTAGAGGGATCCTTCACAAGTAAGGAGGTCAAAGCTAAGTGAGATCTTCTTGAAACAATTCAAAGCAATACTGAAGATTGGGATAACAACAAAGGTAAAGAACCAGGTATAAACTATGAGTATGATTTTTTGGAAATATGCCCTAGAGACAAATAGTAGTAAGGACTATTATCATATTTCATATAGTTTGATTAAGTTTTATATCATGCTATAACTGTATTGAGTGGAAACTTCAATACACGTGTGATATACAAAGAACCAGGGGTTCCCAGTGAAACTCTAGTCACTGGTTCATTGGTCAACATATGATCATGTTTCCTGATCATGTGGCATTTATGCCAGTTGGAAATGAGGTCATCTCATTCTCAGAATGAGATGATGAACTAATACCCAACCTAAACATCATGACTCGATCATGTCACGAAGTTCAAGTTACGATGATTAGAAATGGATCCTCGTAGACTATTCCTTAGACCGTGAGGCTATATTAATCACTGTCTCTCGAGAGTGCTTAGATAGCATCAAACACCATCTGGTAATACGGTGGTTATAAAGGTGTGTTCAAGTATTCGAAGGAAATCGTAGAGGCAATATATGTCAAGAGCTGGATTTGTCCGTCCATGTGACGGGAAGATACTCAAGGGCCCACTCGGATAAGTTATTTCAAATAGCTGCGCAACGTGTGATTTGATCACGGGGATATCACTTGTCGAAACGAGTCAAGTAGCATTGTTCAGTAACGAGATTGAACACGACATGGTGATGTCATTGATCAGATCTCGGGCAATGCAAGTATCAAGAGACAAAGGGAATAAGACACGACTGTCCCGGTTCAAAGGACGAAAGATCTTCGTGGAACGCACACGGGTCACATGGCCATCCAGGTCCCTCTGTCGATCATTGGTGCGAGAGTGTCCCGACCATGTCTGGAGTGTTCCCGAATTGAGGGGTGATACATTGCAAATGTATCTATAATTTTTGATGTTCCATGCTTGGTTTTATCTACTTTCTTGTGTTTTGTTCCAACTTTGGTGTACTTTTCATATGATTTCTTGGACTAACCTATTAACAAGAGCCACAGTGCCAGCTGCCTGTTTTCTACTGTTTTTGGTTCCAGGAAAGTCAGAAAATGAATATTCTCGGAATTGGACGGGACAAAACCAACGTTCATATTTTTCCGGAAAACTCACGGAGCCAGAAGACGAGACGGAGGGGGCCCACAGGGCGGCCACACCATGTGGTGGCGCGGGCTAGCCCTGACCGCGCCACCAGGTGGTGTGGGCCCCCTGGCCGCCCACCGACCTTGACTCATCGCTTATAAGAAGCCTCCCGATGCATAAACCCTAAATCGTCAAGCCTCTAGCCACGAAAAGTTCCGTAGCACCACCGCCACCGAAGGGGAGATTCGGGGGACAGAAAGTCTCTATTCCGGCACCTTGCCGGGACGAGGAAGTGCCCCCAGAGCTATCTCCATCGATCTCCACCACCATCTCCATCACCATTGCTGATTCCATGATGAGGAGGGAGTAGTTCTCTCTCGAGGCTAAGGGTTCTACCGGTAGCTATGTGTTCATCTCTCTCTATGCATGGTCTTATTGAGATCATGAGCTTGTAATCTATATATCTACCTTGCTACTCAAGTGCTTTAATAGATCTCTGCTCTCCCCATGTGTGTGAAAGTGACAGCGTGCACACCATGGTGGCACTTAGGCTAGAGATTACAAATACTTGTTATGAGTTATATTTGGAGTTGGATGTCTTTATGAAATTGTGGAGTTTGTTGGACTCATCTAGTACTCAAGGTGACAGTGTAGGGTTATCTAGATGGGAAAGATGAACTTTGAGGTGTGCTGTTATAACCCTACCATGGATTAGAGTGTCCAACCGGAGAGTAGTTCAGCGTAGTATCATAAAGAAGAATATATTTATATGAGAGTGTTCACTAGAGAAAGTATGATCCTTAGGCATTGTTTCTATGCACTGAAACACCGTTTGCTATTAGATCTATTACATGTTTGCTTACTTCTATATTTATTTTAGTTTTACTTTCGTCTTTTCCACGCCATCAAAGTATTTTCTAGCACCGTTATCTTATATCCATACCACTTGTATTTCACTATCTCTTCGCCGAACTAGTGCACCTATACACCTGACAAGTGTATTGGGTGTGTTGGGGACACAAGAGACTTCTTGTATCTTGATTGCAGGGTTACTTGAGAGGGAATACCTTTGCCACTTCCTCCCTGAGTTCGATAAACCTTGGGTGATCCACTTAAGGGAAAACTTGCTGCTGTTCTACAAACCTCTGCACTTGGAGGCCCAACAACTATCTACAAGAATAGAAGTGCATAGACATCAAGCTATTTTCTAGCGCCGTTGTCGGGGAGGTAAGGTAAAATGTATCACACCGGAGGATTAAAGAAGAAGAACCTCCCATGGTAAACGCCAATTTTCTGGCGCCGTTCCCGGGGAGGTAAGGTAAAAGGTACTCACATCCTCCGGTGTGAGTGCTCGAAGTTATTTCCTTAGATTCTGCAATTTTGTCTTTTTGTTTCTTGTTTTCACTAGTTAGGCTTAATGGAAAACAACAAAAAAATTAGAGAGCTTTATAGTATTTATCTTGAGTTAGGACATGAAGTGTTTGAAGAGAAAATTAAAAAACCTATGGAACTTTATTTGCATGCTAATAGCAATGTTGTTAGTATGAATTCTTGGACACCATAATTGCTAATGCTATGGAAAATTCTAAGCTTGGGGAAGCTAGTTTTTATGAAAATGATCTTTTTAGTTCCCCAGCTTTGGAAGATAGCTATTCTATTGCTTATGATGATACCAAACCTCCAATATATGATGATTACAATGATGAATATGATATTTTCAGTCCACCTACTATTGAGGAGAAAATTAATGATTACAGTATGCCTCCTATATTTGATGATTATGGTGATGAGAATAATAATGATAGCTATTTTACTGAATTTGCTCCCACTACAATTAATAAGAATGACTATATTTATGTGGAGAGTAATAATTATTATATGCATGTGGCTCATGATAAGAATGTTTCTTGTGATAGTTATATTGTTACTTTTATTCATGATGCTACTGAAAGTTATTATGAGAGAGGGAAACATGGTTTTATGTGTCTCAACAATATTAAGTTTCCACTCTTTATGTTGAAAATTTTGAAGTTACACTTGTTTTGCTTTCCTATGCTTTGTTGCTTTGTTCTTTCATTACTTGTTTCTTTATAAGATTCCTATGCATAGGAAGTGGGTTAGACTTAAATGTGTTTTGAATTTGCTTCTTGATGCTCTCTTTTACTTAAATTCATATTTCTTATGTGAGCATCTTCTCAAACTATCATGCCTAACTTAAAGGCGTTAAAGAAAAATACTTATTGGGAGATAACCCAAAAGTTTTAGATGTGTCTTGGAAGTTATTACTTCAGTAATAACCGCTCCTTATCCTTTTTATTTGCTTTTTGTGCCAAGAGTAACCTCTAATGAGAGATAGGTAATGATTGGGAAAGTTGCTGTCCCGAAACAGATTTCTGTGCTTCACCGTAAAATTCGTGTAAAATCTCTGAACGTCCTTTTGAGGCGTGAATTTTTGTGCTTCTGCCCAGGTTGTTATCTAACTTTTGTTAGTTCAACACTTTTCTATTTGAGCAACATAAGGTCTTCTAAAAAATTCGCCTTTACCTGCTGGTCTATTTTGACAGATTTCTGCCATTATTTGCATTTGCTTCTTGTTGGTTCCTTTTTGAGTTCTTTTGGGGAATTGAGCTTTCTGAGGGAAGTACTACAGTAGCTTGTGTTTTAGTGGAAGTTTTATTGGAGTTGGAACTGAACCCAAAGACTTATTATCTTGAGTGCACTAATGTTGCTAATAAAGATTGTGTGAAGTTTTGTATGAAGGAAAAATTTCAGGTGTATGGAAGGAATGAGTAATGAGATGAAGGATTGACTAAAGCTCAAGCTTGGGGATGCCACACATGTCACCCCAATTAATATCCAATAAGTACAAGCGTCAAAGCTTGGGGATGCCCAAGGCATCCCCTTCTTCATCAATAAAAATCCTGGGTTTCTTCCAAACGCTTCATTTTTATTGTTTCATGCATAGTTGTGTTGTTCTTGGAGCGTCTTCTTTTTTGTTTTCGTTTGGGTTTTTCGTTTAGTTGGTTTGCTTAGTTTTCTGAATAAATTGGTTGGACCCCCTCTTTCATACATTGGTTTGCAAATAGTTTGGTTTGGTTTGGAAAAGAGTAGGAAAGTTCATGCTTATGTGGTAAAAAGAGCTTGTTTTTGACTGTGGCCTATGCTTTGTCATGCCATGCTTGATATTGTTTTGGATTTATGCTTAGTATTATTTGCTGTAGCATGACTTGTTATAAACAATTGAGATTTCTTAATGTGCCTTAGATGAATCATGCGTTGTTTTAGCATATTAAAGCATAATATAGTGGTATTCTCCTTTGATGCTTTATTTGGGTTGACTTGGCGCATGCTCACACCATGTTATGACTATCCAAAGTCACCATAGCCTTTATGATCCTTTGGTTTTCAACTTGTAGTATCACTTTATGCTTTGATCAATGATGTTTTATCGCTTTGCATGATTATGGCCATTATTGCTCTCTTAATTGGTCGCTCCCAGTCTTTTGCTAGCCTCCATACCAAGTATGAGTTCCACTCATGCATCCAACTCCAAATAAAACCAAGTTATTCTAAAGAGTACACCATACCTACCTACTAGGTTATGCTATTCCAAGTATATTCATGTTTTTATCTACCTTCCGAATTAAACTTGTTATGAGAAAACTAGTGATTAAAGCTCTCACGAACTTGATGGCACACTTTACTTTTCTTGCCCTTAATAAACTTGAACCATTGTGTCGTCTATGTTGTATATGCTTGCACTTATTTGTTGGGAATTAGCAGAACCATGCTTTCATGGGGAACGCTTTCAACATTGCACTTGGTACTTATACCTAGTTGATATCATGCTCTTTTGTATATGGATGCCGTCGGTGTGAAATGAAAGGGGAGTTTGTAAGTCCATGGAGTTATGTATATGTGTTAGAGAAACGCCTGGGCCGCTGGTCTAATCCATGCTGACATGGTGGAAACCTGCAACTTAACCATAATGAGCTGTCTATGAAGCATTCTTCTTATAAAAAAAGAGTCCTATATTGAGAAAAAAAGAGAAAAGAAAAAAAGATCATGAAAAGAGGAAAGAGAGAAAAAGCACCATATTCCCATGGTAAATAAGAAGATTGCTGAGATGCTTGTTGTCTGCTTGCCTTGTCATTTTGATATGGGGATTCTTCCGTATCATCGGGCAAGGGGTACCCCGTTGGCGGTTCTCCATGATACACATATACTTACAATGACAAGAACTTACCGGTGACTAAACTTGAGTAGCATGAGGAGCGGCCCTCGTATACAAGGGACATGAGATTTCTGACTCATACTTCGTCAAGCATGTACACCATAGTTTGTTCACTTTAATCTTAATCACTTCAAGATGCTTATGATAGGGGCAATGAGAGCTGAAAGCTATAAGTACCATAATTTTTGGAAGCTCTTTATGAGACTTGAATCCCTACTTCCTTTGATGAAGGCATTTCTTCCACCATTATATTGAGTCTCCACCTTCTATCTTTATGCACCTACTTTGAGAGCATAGTGACCATTCTTAGTTCTATGTGCATTGTCCCAAGACTAGTTGATTGATGCATAACTTGATATTGCTTGTTTTAAACTATTTGTATCTAGTCACTCTTATGAACTTTGAAGGTGTCCTATGCATTTATATTTACTACTCTATGAGGGACAAGCTGAATACTATTATGCTATGTTTTCTTTATGTGAAACAAACAAACGTCTTGCAAAGCATTGTTATTCATGAATCTTTTGTTTGTGCCTTCTCATGTTGCATCATAGTTTCTTTGTCTTATTGTTAGAACTTTATCTTTCATGTTATGATTGAATTACTATGATCCTAGCTTTGAATGTTTTACAAATACTTTGATCAAGTTTATGATGGTGCATGTCACCTCGAAAATTATTCTTTTTATCACTTACCTACTCGAGGACGAGCAGGAGTTAAGCTTGGGGATGTTGATACATTGCAAATGTATCTATAATTTTTGATGTTCCATGCTTGGTTTATCGACTTTCTTGTGTTTTGTTCCAACTTTGGATTACTTTTCATATGATTTCTTGGACTAACCTATTAACAAGAGCCACAGTGCCAGCTGCCTGTTTTCTGCTGTTTTTGGTTCCAGGAAAGTCAGAAAATGAATATTCTCGGAATTGGACGGGACAAAACCAAAGTTCTTATTTTTCCGGAAAACTCACGGAGCCAGAAGACGAGACGGAGGGGGCCCACAGGGCGGCCACACCATGTGGTGGCGCGGGCTAGCCCTGACCGCGCCACCAGGTGGTGTGGGCCCCCTGGCCACCCACCGACCTTGCCTCATCGCTTATAAGAAGCCTCCCAATGCATAAACCCTAAATCGTCAAGCCTCCGGCCACGAAAAGTTCCGTAGCGCCGCCGCCATCGAGGGGAGATTCGGGGGACAGAAAGTCTCTATTCCGGCACCCTGCCGGGACAGGGAAGTGCGCCCGAAGCCATCTCCATCGATCTCCACCACCATCTCCATCACCATTGCTGATTCCCATGATGAGGAGGGAGTAGTTCTCTCTCGAGGCTAAGGGTTCTATCGGTAGCTATGTGTTCATCTCGCTCTATGCATGGTCTTATTGAGATCATGAGCTTGTAATCTATAGATCTACCTTGCTACTCAAGTGCTTTAATAGATCTCTGCTCTCCCCATGTGTGCGAAAGTGACAGCGTGCACACCATGGTGGCACTTAGGCTAGAGATTACAAATACCTGCTATGAGTTATATTTGGAGTTGGATGTCTTTATGAAATTGTGGTGTTTGTTGGACTCATCTAGTACTCAAGGTGACAGTGTGGGGTTATCTAGATGGGAAAGATGAACTTTGAGGTGTGCTGTTATAGCCCTACCATGGATTAGAGTGTCTAACCGGAGAGTAGTTCAGCGTAGTATCATAAAGAAGAATATATTTATATGAGAGTGTTCATTAGTGAAAGTATGATCCCTAGGCCTTGTTTCTAAGCACTGAAACACCATTTTCTATTAGATCTATTACATGTTTGCTTGCTTCTATCTTTATTTTAGTTTTACTTTAGTCTTTTCCATGCCATCAAAGTATTTTCTAGCAATGTTATCTTATATCCATACCACTTGTATTTCACTATCTCTTCACCGAACTAGTGCACCTATACACCTGACAAGTGTATTGGGTGTGTTGGGGACACAAGAGACTTCTTGTATATTGATTGCAGGGTTACTTGAGAGGGAATACCTTTAACCACTTCCTCCGTGAGTTCGATAAACCTTGGGTGATCCACTTAAGGGAAAACTTGCTGTTGTTCTACAAACCTCTGCACTTGGAGGCCCAACAACTGTCTACAAGAATAGAAGTGCGTAGACATCATGGGGTATCACGCTTAAGGTCTTGATGATGCTTAGAGAGCGTTTATAGGATCAGTGGAATCACCAAAGAAGAGTAGGGAGAAAACCGGAAGGGTTTCGGTAAGTCTGGAGGATGTCTGGTGTGGAGATGGAAGGTGTTCCATGGCCACGGAGGTTGAATAATATGTGAATGAATGTTAAATGTTTATTTAATCATTTATTCATAATTATTTAAATAAAGAGAAAATCAATTTTAATGGTCAAAGGCTTAATGGGCCAATTCCGGAGGGAGAGGGCCCATTAGGGGAAAGGAGAGAGGGAGAGGGGCCAAGGGGAGGCCGGCTGGGCCTAGCCCCCCCCCCCCCCCCCCCCGCGCGCGGGGCCCACTAGGGTGGCCGGTGGCCACCCCTCCCCCTCCTCTCCTTTAGTCCCACCCCGGGACTTTGAGGGAGGTAGTACCTCCCTCCCCCTATATATAGTGGGGGTATTTGGCCAATTTAAATAGACCAATAATCAATAAAGGTCTTCTCACTTTTGGGAGGACCTCCAATTGATATTATCTCTCTCCCCCTCTCTCTCTCGTGACCGTGGTCCTAAGTCTGGACTGCGCGAGCGAGAGACATCTTCACCGCGGAGCGCCGTCGCGCTGCGGGATTCGGATCTGGGAGCTCTACTTCCACAACTGCTGCTGGATCGGGGAAGCGGGAGTCATCGTCAGGCACCGGACGTGTGTAACTCCCCGCGAGGTGTCGCACTTGAGGCACTCAAGTCGTTGGAGCCAGAGGAGCGCAAGGACTTCATCACGACCTTGAGGTCGGCTTCGGCTCGTCTACATCAACCACGCTCTCCTGAGCGTTGACAACGCTTTTCGGTCTTCAAGGGTAAGTTCGCGAAAAGCTCCTCCCGTTACTGTATTACTAATAGATAGGTCCTAGCAGCTTCAGGGGTTCAGGGGCGTAGGGTAAAATATATTGTTTTCATACGCGGAACCCCAACATGATTACATTAAGTCTTTCACTGAAACTGCTGATTTTCAAGAGCTTAGTGCTAAATATGGTCTTGATCCTCAAATTCTTGTTGATTGTTGTAGAGCCTTTGCTTCTCATATTAATACTCCTAAATAAAAATGGGGCATGTATCATTATCCTTTTAAAGACACTTGCATGAAAAATGAAATGGTTATTAATGATAGCAATAAACATGATCAAACCTCTGAAAGTACTATTTCTTATAAGCATGTTAATTTTTTTGGAATACATAGACCTTTTGAAAAGAATCAAATTGAAGAAGAATATTGTATCACCCACAGGAATGAAAAAACTAGAACGTGGTATAGGGCTCTAAATGATATTGGTAAAAAAGTCTGTGCCCTCTATCCTTTTATTTCTGAACTTTGCTTTGAAGTGGGTCATTTCAATTTTCAATGCTCAGGCCATAATAATAGCCCTTCTAATCCAATAAGTACTGCAAGTTTGTACTGTGATGACATGATCACTCATAATCAGCATGATGAACTTACATTATTTTTGGGGTGTGAAGAGTTATCAAGAAAAACTTCTTTGGTAGATATGAGTGCTTTTGATATGAATAGCATTCTGCATGGTTGTCATCTTTATTGTGTTGATAATTGCCACACAAATACTTACATACAAAATATTATAAAAGATGAGATTTTACCAAAATATGATAGGACTAATACATGTTTTGTTCTTATTAATGAAAAGGAGGAATCCTCCAAAGTTTCTTCTATTGTCTCTAATAATAAACCAAGGTATATGGAGAAGCTTCCTTTCAAGCCTCTCCCTCCTAAAGAGGAGAAGAAAAAGAAGAAGAGGAGGAGTAAAAGGAGGGAGGAAACAGTATTTTCCCCTAAGCATGTTGCTCCTATTATAGATTTTGATGAGTCTGAACTCGATGATGTTCATATGCCTGTTACCTATAGTAGTGATCATGATTGGGAAAAGCACACTACTTTTGATATTGAAAATCTCTTCGGTACCAATTCTGAAAATGATGATGTTAATAATTGCTGCACTATTAGTACTATCCATGTTCCTTCCAATGATGATATGTTTACAAATGAACACACTTTGGAAGATAACTATTCTATTGCTTATGATGATACTATACCTCCAATATATGATGATTACAATAATGAATATGATATTTTAAATCCACCTACTATTGAGGAGAAAATTAATTATGATTATAATATGCCTCCTATATTTGATGATTATGGTGATGATAATAATAATGATAGCTATTTTGTTGAATTTGCTCCCACTATAATTAATAAGAATAACTATGTCTATGTGGGTAGTATTAATTCTTTTATGCATGTGGCTTATGATAAGGATGTTTTATGTGATAGTTATATTTTTAATTTTATTCATGATTCTACTGAAAGTTATTATGAGAGAGGGAAACATGGTTTTATGTGTCTCAACAATATTAAGTTTCCCCTCTTTATGTTGAAATTTTTGAAGTTGCACTTGTTTTGCTTTCCTATGCTTGTTGCTTTGTGCTTTCATGACTTGTTTCTTTACAATATTATTTCTCATAGGAAGTGGGTTAGACTTAAATTTGTTCCATATTTGCTTCTTGATGCTCTCTTTTACTTCAATTCATATTTCTTATGTGAGCATCATCAAAATTACCATGCCTAGCTCAAAGGCGTTAAAGAAAAGCACTTATTGGGAGATAACCCAAATTTTTAGTCAATAAATTTTTCTTTTGTTGAGTCTTGGAAGTTATTGCTTCAGTAATAACCTCTTCTTATCCTTTTTGTGTGGTTGTTGTGCCAAGAGTAACCTCTAATAAGAGAGAAGTAATGCTTGGGAAAGTTGCTGTCTCGAAACAGATTTTTTGTGCTCCGGTATAAAAATTCGTGAAAAATCTGTGTATGTCGGATTGAGCTGTAATTTTTTTTGCTTCTTCCCCAGGTTGTTATACAACTTTTGTTAGTTTAACACTTTTCGATTTGAGCAACAGAAGGTCTTCAAAAAAATCGGTTTTTTACATGCTGGTTTGTTTTGACAGATTTCTGCCATTATTTGCATTTGCCTCTTAATCTCTTTCTCTTTGAGTTCTCTTTGATCACTTGAACTTTTAAAAGAAATTGCTACAGTAGTTTGTGTTTTAATGTAAGTTTTGCTTCTGTTAAAACTGAACCTAAAGACTTATTATCTTGAATACACTAATGTTGCTAATGAAGATTGTGTGAAGTTTTGTATGAAGGAAATTTTAAAGTGTAGGGAAGAACAATGTGATAAGATGAAGTATGGATAAAAGCTCAAGCTTGGGGATGGTACCCGTGTCACCCCAAGAAATATTCAAGAAGTACAAGCGTCAAAGCTTGGGGATGCCCAAGGCATCCCCTTCTTTATCAATAAAATTCTCAGGTTTCTTCCAAGCACTTCATTTTTATTGTTTCATGCATAATTGTGTTGTTCTTGGAGCGTCTTCATTTTTGTTTTTAGTTTTATTTTGCTTAGTTTGCTTGAATAAATTGGTTGGACCCCTGCATTCATACATAGTTTCAAATAAGTTGATTTGGATTGGAAAAGAGTAGGAAAGTTCATGCTTATAAGTGGTATAAAAGGAGATTGTTTTTGACTGTGGCCTAGACTTTATCATGTCATGTTTGATATTGCTTTGACTTTATGCTTAGTGATTATTGCTGTAGCATGACTTGTTACAAACAATTGAGATTGCTTAATGTGCCTTGAAAGAATTATGCGTTGTTTTAGCATATAAAAGCATAATATTGTGGTATTCTCCTTTGATGCTTTATTTGGGTTGACTTGGCGCATGCTCACACCATGTTAAGACTATACCAAGTCACCATAGCCTCTATGATCATTTAGTTTTCAAGTTGTAATATCACCTTATGCTTTAATTAATAATGTTTTGTCGCTTTGCATGATTATGACCATTATTGCTCTCTTAGTTGGTCGATCCCAGTCTTTTGCTAGCCTCCACATGTACCAAGTATGAGTTCCACTCATGCATCCAACTCCAAATAAAACCAAGTTATTCCAAAGAGTCCACTATACCTACCTATTGACATTATTGCTATTCCAAGTATATTCATGTTTTTATCTACCTTCCGAATTAAACTTGTTATGTGAAAATTAGTGATTAAAGCTCTCACAAACTTGATGCCACACTTTACTTTCTTGCACTTAATAAACTTGAACCATTGTGCCCATCTATGTTGCATATATGCTTGTGCTTTATAAGTTGTGAATTAGCAGAACCATGTTAACATGGGGAACACTTTCAACATTGCACATTATTTAGTTGATATCATGATTCTTTTGCTTATGGATCCCGACGGTGTGAAATAAAAGGGAAGCTTGTAAGCTCATGGAGTTTGTATAATCATGGTGGAAACTTGCAGCATAACCATAGTGAGCAATCTGTGAAGCATCCTCAATAAAAACCTATGCAAATAGCAAATAAAAAGATCGCTGAGATGCTCATTGTTTGTTGCCTTGTCATTTTGATATGGGATAGATCCTGTATCATGAGGCAAGGGGTACCCCATTGGCAGTTTTCTATGATACACATGTACTTACAATGACAAGAACTTACTCGTGACTAAAGTTGAGTAGCATGAGGTTTGGTACTCGTAAGCAAGGGGCATGAGATTTTCAACTTATAACTTGTCAAGCATATCCTCATATTTGTTCACTTTAACCTTAACCACCTAAAGATGCTTATGATAGGGGCAATGAGAGCTGAAAGCTAATAAGTACCATAATTTTTGGAAGCTCTTTATGAGACTTGAATCCCTGCTTCCTTCTATGAAGGGCCTTTCTTTTACTTTTATATTGAGTCTCCATCTTCTATCTTTATGCACCTATTAAGAGAGCATAGTGGTCATTCTTAGTTTAATGTGCATTGTCCCAAAACCTGTTGATTGATTCATAACTTTGATATTGCTTGTTCTTAAATTATTTGTATCTACTCACCCTTATGAACTTTGAAGGTGTCCTATGCATTTATGTTTTGCTACACCATGAGGGACAAGCTGAATACCATTTTCATTATGTTTTCTATATGTGAAACAAACAAATGTCTTTCAAAGCATTGTTATTCATGGATCTTTTGTTTGTACCTTTTCATGTTACAACATAGTTGCTATGTCTTATTGTTAGAACTCTGTCTTTTATGTTCATGTTAGAGTACTTTGATCCGAGCCATCAATGATTTACAAATACCATGATCAAGATTATGATGGCGCATGTCACCTTAAAAAAAATTATCACTTACCTACACGAGGAAGAGAAGGAGTTAAGCTTGGGGATGTTGATACGTCGTAAAGGTATCTGTAATTTTTGATGCTCCATGCTTGTTTTGTTTCAACTTTCTTATGTTTTGTTCACACTTTGAGATACTTTTATACATTTTCTGGAGCTAACCTATTAACAAGATTCCACAGTGCTAGTTGCCTGTTTTCTGCTGTTTTTGGTTTCAGAAAAGCTAGTAAGGAAATATTCTCGGAATTGGACGGGACAAAAACCAATGTCAATATTTTACCAGAAGGAACACGGAGTCCGGAGGGCAGCCGAAGGAGGGCCAAGGGCTGGCCACACCCTATGGTGGCACGGGTACCCCCTGGCCGCCACCGGGTGGTGTGGACCCCTCGGGCCTCCACCGACCTTGCCCTTTCGCCTATAAAAGCCTCCTTGGACGAAAACCCTAGATACCAGATCAGAATGCCACAAAAAGTTCCGCAACACCGCCACCAACAAAGAGGAGATTCGGGGGACAGAAGTCTCTGTTCCGGCACCCTGCCGGGACGGGGAAGTGCCCCCAGATCCATCTCCATCGACTCCATCGCCATCTCCATTGCCATTGCTGACTCCCATGATGAGGAGGGAGTAGTTCTCTCTAGAGGCTAAGGGTTCTACCGGTAGCTATGTGTTCATCTCTCTCTCTCTATGCGTAATCTTATTGAGATCATGATCTTGTAATCTATAGATCTATTCTGCTACTCAAGTGCTTTAATGAATCTCTGCTTATCCCCACGCGTGTGAAGTTGACAGTGTGCACACCGTGTGGCACTTTGGCTAAGATTACATAAATACTTGTCATGAGTATAATTTGAGTTGGATGTCTCTATGAGATTGTGGTGTTTGTTGGAACCATCTAGCGCTCAAGGTGACAGTGAGGGGTTATCTAGATGGGGAATGCGAACTTTAAGGTGTGCTGTTATAGCCCTACATCGTCCAACCGGAGAGTAGTTCAGGGTAGCATCATGAAGAGAAGATATTTATATGGGAGTGTCCACTAGTGAAAGTATGATCCCTAGGCCTTGTTTCTAAGCGTTGAAACACCATTTACAATCAGTCCTGTTACATGTTTTCTTGCTGCCACTCTTATTTCAGATTGCAATTACCACTTATAATCATCCATATTACTTATATTTCACTATCTCTTCGCTGAACTAGTGCACCTATACACATAACAAGTGTATTGAGTGTGTTGGGGACACAAGAGACTTCTTGTATCTTGATTGCAGGGTTGCTTGAGAGGGATACCTTTGACCACTTCCTTCCTGAGTTCGATAAACCTTGGGTGATCCACTTAAGGGAAACTTGCTGATGTTCTACAAACCTCTGCACTTGGAGGCCCAACACTGTCTACAAGAATAGAAGCGTGTGTAGACATCACTCCGCTGCTCTCTAGGCTTTCCCATCCCGGCGGCTACGTGCACGGCTGTCCGGGAGAGCAGGCCTCTGAAACCCCGTCCATTGAGATCCTACACCACGAGACGAGCGATAAGGTTTTTGGGGAGCATCTCAGCACGACTGCTCGTCTCCATTCGTGTGTTCTGCTTCAGCTACCGACGACCTCAATAGTACCATGGGTGACAACGACAACGGCCAAGGTGCTGCTGGGGTGATGACATTCCCGGTCAACCTGTACGTGATATTCCTATCTTTGTATGCACTAGTTCTTGCTAGGTTTTCATATCTACTATATGTGGTTGTTTAGATGCATGTGTTTAGATCTGCTAGTGCTTATATAATTTTGATTTTGGTAATTAATCTCATGAGGAAATTGCCTAATATTCCAACAATCCCAAAACCTTATTTATTTAGGCAATTTTCGTCATATGCCTTTGCTGCTTCACTGAAACCGAGCCCGTTTACGGGTGCTAATTTTAAGAGATGGCAAGGGAAAACCCTCGTCTTGTGGCTCACTACAATGGGCATAGAAAAGTTGCAGATGGCACTCCCAGAGGTTCGCTTACTCTCGATGAAGAGAGAGTGTTTAGGGAGGCCACTATACTTTTCGTGGGCTTTGTACTCATTGTGCTTGGAGACAAGTTGGTTGATGCATATTTGCATATTTGTGATGCCAAGGAACTGTGGGATGCGCTGGGCGCTAAGTTCGGTGCTGCTGATGCCGGTAGTGAACTGTATGCTATGGAGCAGTTCAATGACTACAAGATGGTTGAAAACTGATCTGTAGTAGAACAGACTCATGAGCTACAGATCATGGCAAAGGAACTCGAACTCCTCAAGTGTGTGCTTCTGGACAAGTTTGTCGCGGGATGCATTGTCGCTAAGCTTCCCCCTTCATCGAGGAATTTTACCACTTCTCTGAAACATCAGAGGCATGAGCTCTCTGTTGAGTATCTCATTGGATCTCTAGATGTTGAAGAAAAGGCGAGGGCAAAATACAAACACACTAGTGGAACTGAGGGACATTCTGCTGCCAATATGGTGCAGAAAAATGCCCACAAGTCCAAGGGAAATAACAAAGTCTGACAGACTATCAACTTTAAGAAGAAGAAGGGGCAGAATAAGGAAAAGAAAGAACCTTGCTGGGTGTGTGGCAAGATTGGCCATCGGGCTCATCGCTGTCCACAGAAGAAAGGAAAGAAGGGTTAGGCTAGACAGAGTTATAAATCTGTCAACATGGTCATTGGCAATACTGATGCAGGAACTTCAGGTTTTGGGTATGGTAATTTATTACCTACTGTTTTTTCAGTATTTCAACCCACAGAATAGTGGGTTGATACGGGTGCCAATGTTCATGTATGTGCTGACATTTCCATGTTCACCTCTTACCAGGCTCGAGATTCCTCAGTCATGATGGGGAATGGGTTACATGCTACTGTTCTTGGTGCTGGCATGGTAGATCTGAAGTTTACTTCGGACAAGATCGTGCAATTGAAGAACGTGCAACATGTCCCTTCTATAAAGAAGAATCTCGTTGGTGGTTCCCGTCTTCTGAAAGATGGGTTTAAGTTGGTATTTGAGTCTAATAAAGTTGTATTGTCTAAGTATGGAACATTTGTTGGAAAAGGCTATGAATGCGGAGGCATGTTTCGCTTTTCATTGGTAGACTTTTGTGATGACGTAGTGAACCATGTTTGCACTACTGGTAATGAGACTAACTTTTGGTATTCACGACTTTATCATATTAATTTCGGTTGTATGTTGTGGCTTGTTGGTATGAGTTTAATTCCGAAATTCACTATTGTCAAAGGCTCTAAGTGCCATGCTTGTGTGGAAGAAAAGCAGCCTCGCAAGCCTCACAAGCCTGCAGAGGAGAGAAACTTGGCACCTCTAGAGCTCATACATTCAAATCTATGTGAGATGAATGGTGTGTTGACAATTAGTTGAAATAAATATTTCATGACTTTGATTGATGATTCTACTAGGTACTGTTATGTATATCTCTTGAAAAGTAAAGACAAGGCCTTAGATTTCTTTAAAATCTATAAGGCATAAGTTGAAAACTAACTTGAGAGAAAGATCAAAAGAATTTGGTCTGATCATGGTGGAGAGTACTTTTCTAATGAATTCAATTTATTCTGTTCGGAACATGGTACTATACATGAGAGGACGCCTCCCAATTCCCCTCAATCCAATGGGATTGCTGAGAGGAAAAAACAGACTCTAATAGATTTGGTTAACGCCATGTTAGACACTGTCGGTTTATCCAATGAATGGTCGGGGAGGCTATATTGACTTCATGTCATGTCCTAAACCGTGTTCCAACTAAAAATAAAGAGATTACTCCATTTTAAGAATGGAAAAAAGAAAAGGTTGACACTCTCCTACTTATGAACTTGGGGTTGTTTGGCAAAAGTCAATGTGCCAATCAACAAGAAGCGTAAGCTTGGACCGAAAACCGTGGATTGTGTCTTTCTTGGCTATGCTTCTCACAACATTACAGATTTCTTGTGGAGAAATCTGAAGTGGAAGACATGAGTGTGGGTGATACGTCCAAAACGTATCTACTTTCCCGAACACTTCTGCTATTGTTTTTCCTCTAAACTTGTGTGATTTGGATGCAACTAACACGAACTGATGCTGTTTTCAGCACAATTGCCTTGGTGTCTAGTTTTTGCGCACAAAATCAACTATCAGGAAAAATCCTGGAAAATATGCCAAAAATCCTATTTCACCACAAGACTCATGGAGCCAGAATACGAGACGGAGTGGGGCTGGGGCCTGGCCACACCACCTGGCCGCACGGGCCAGGCCTGGCCGCGCCAGGGGGTGGTCTGGCCGCCCCAGACACCCCCTTAGTCTCCCTCTTCGCCTATAAGTTGCCTTCTGACCTAAAAACTCAGGGGGGTTTGATGTTTTTCCAGAAAGAGTTCCGCTCTGCCGCCACCACCAGATTTCGTGATTCGGAACTAGAAACTCCGTTCTGGCACCCTACCGGGACGAGGAATTGGAGGAGATCATCACCATCGCTTCTCCATCGACCATCCATGTTTCCCCCATCTATGAGTGAGTAATCCCCCGCTATAGGCTATGGGGATGGTAGGGATTGGATGAGATCGTTCATGTAATGGCATCAGATTGTCAGGGCATGGTGCCTAGTATCTTCTATTAGTGCTTTTTAACTCTGTTGCGACTTGTTGTGCTTAATGCTTGTCACTAGGGCCCGAGTGCCATGATTTCAGATCTGAACATGTTATTGATTCATTATGATAGTATTGTTTATGGTCTTACCTGCAAGTTGTATACGCGTTATTGTCCAGAACCAATGGCCCCGAAGTGACAGAAATCGGGATAACCGGAGGGAATGGCTTTGATGTGAGGATCACATGTGTTCATGGAGTGTTAATGCTTTGCTCCGGTGCTCTATTAAAAGGAGCACCTTAATTGCCAGTAGTTCCCTTGAGGCCCCACTGCAAACGGGCTGGCAGGACAAAAGATGTTGTGCAAGTTGTCATTGCGAGCACGTATGACTATATATGGAACACATGCCTATGATTATCTAGTACTTGGATGCTTTATCTTATTTATCTGCAATTGCCCTATGTTCTGATTGCCATGTGAATTGTCTTGTCCATGCAACGCCCGTCCATCCGTCCCTATGCCTACCGCGCTCTAATCCTATTGTTACTGCAATTGTTACTACTGTCTTTACTTTTACTACTGCTATTACTTTACTATTGCTACTACAAAACTATTGCTACTGATAAACTGTTGTGAGCAAGATTGTTTCCAGGAGCAGCTGAATTGACAACTCAGTTGTTAAGGCTTATAAATATTCTTTGGCTCCCCTTGTGTCGAATCAATAAATTGGGTTTCACTTCCCTCGAAAATACTGTGATACACCCCCTATACTTGTGGGTCATCAAGACTATTTTCTGGCGCCGTTGCCAGGGAGCATAGATTTATTTATCAAGTCCACTTGGAATCATTATTGTTCGCTGCCATCCATCCATCATGGGTAAGTCTCGTGATGGCAAGGTTCCTATTTTACCATCCACTACAAGAAGAGGTACGGTTCTGAACACCTTTGTTGCTCTTGATTCACTGTCTGTTATGAGTAAGTTCCTTATACCACCACATACACATGCTACACACACTGCTACTATTGCTGAATCTGAAACTTCTGATACTTATGATGCTGCTTCTACTGTGCTTTATAAGAGTGGTTCATTAGGTCCTTTCCTAGATGCTACGATTGCCAGAACTATAGCTAGGAATACCGAAACTCCTAATGAAGACACTACTACACCTGTTAGTTCACTTGAGTCTAGAGAAAGCTATGATATTGAAGACGGTTATATTGAGATGACCGATGAATTTATTAAAGAATGTCAAAACACCCATGATAGGAGTGATGCGAAGAGTCTCCTTGAGAGGCGTACTATTAAACCCAAATTGTCTCCTAATGCTAAGTTTGTTGCATCTCCCATAAACATTAAAGATAAAGATTATGATTTCTCTCTTGATCTATCCTACATAGCTATTGTCAAAAAAGAACCTTTTTGTGGGACTAAGAATGAAAGTGCGGTAGCACATATGACTGAGCTTTCTACCATGAGTGGCCTGTTTTCTGATGATATTAAGATGTGTACCTACTTTGTTGCTAAAACTTTCCCCTTTTCACTGAAAGGAGAAGCTAAAACTTGGTTTAACAATTTACCTCCTGGATCTATTGATAACCCTGATTGATTGACTAGTACTTTCCTGCAGAAATATTTTCCTCCTAGTGCTAGACATGCTATTTTGCAGGAACTTTTTGATTTTAAATAGGGAGAAAAAGAGATATTGCCTGAATCATGGGCAAGGTTTGGTGCTTTGATTCATGCACAGGCTGGATGTCCATTACCTAAGAATGAGCTTCTTGATATATTTTATAATGGGCTGACTGAAGAATCTAGGACATACCTGGATAGTTGTGTTGATTGTGTTTTCAGGAACAGGACTCCCAAGGAAGCTGAGGAATTAATGGCTAAAATAAGCAAGAATTATGAAGATTGGACTCCTCCTGAATCAGCTATATCTGAAACAATTATACCTGAACCAGCTATACTGGCGCCTATACCATCATCCAAGAAGAGGGGAGTTATTGAATTAAATGATGAAGTGATGAAGGAAGCTAAGAAATGTCTTAAGGAGAAGGGAATTAAAGCTGCAGATGTCAAGAATTTACCTCCTATAGAAGAATTATGTAAGCCAATCTCCCACTCATTCACTATTGTGGTACACTCTCTCCAACTTTTTGATGAAGGTGATATCCCTTACTCTAAACCTCCTGATCAATGCTTAGAAGAATTCGATATTTTTATTGTTAAGCAAGATAATTTTAATAAAAGGGTGCAAAATCATCTAATGGAAAACTCTAGAGCTATTGTTGAGTTGAAGGATATTGTGGAAAGAACCTCTAATGATGTTAAAATGCTTGTTAAACATTTTCAAATGGTTCAAACTCAAATAGATCAACTTATTAAAGTGCAAAAAGACTTGCTAGTTAATGTTGCTAAAGAAAAACATGCTTATGAAATTAGAACTAGAAGTGGAGCTGCTACCTAGGACCCTCTATATCCTGAGGGGCATCCCAAAAGAATTGAGCAGGATTCTCAACAAGCTAAAAATAGTGGTACTACTCGTAAGAAAAGAAAAAAGAAACATAAAACTATTGTAGAACCCTCTGAACCTGCTAAAGATCCTAATAGTATATCTATCTATGATACTGAAACTGAAAGTGGTAATGAAGAAAATGAGGTTCCTGATAAAGAAAAAGTTGAAGAAGAACCTGAAAAGCACACTAAGAATACTAAATACACTAAAGAAGATTTTGTTGCTAAGAAACATGGTAGTGAAAGAGAGCCTTGGGTCTAAGAACCTATGCCTTTCCCTGATAAGAAACATAAGTCAAAGGAAGATGAACACTATAATAAGTTTTGTGAGTGGATGAAACCTTTATTCTTGCAAATTCCTTTGACTGATGCTATTAAATTGCCTCCTTATTCAAAGTATATGAAGGATATTGTCTCCAATAAAAGGAAGATCCCTAATAAAGAAATTTCTACTTTTCTTGCCAATTATTCCTTTAATGGTAAGGTTCCAAAGAAACTTGGAGTCCCAGGGATTCCAATATTCCTTGCTCTATTAAAAATAGTTATGTTAGAACTGCTTTGTGTGATTTGGGAGCAAGAGTTAGTGTCATGCCTTTTTCTCTCTATAAGAGACTTCAACTGGAAAAACTAATACCAACTGATATATCTTTGCAAATGGCTGATAAATCTACTACTATTCCTGTTGGTATATGTGAGGATGTGCCTATTCAAGTGGCTCATAATTGCTTGATATTAACTGATTTTGTTGTGCTTGAAATGCCTGAAGATGATAATATGTCTATTGTTCTTGGGAGACCTTTTCTTAATACTGCAGGAGCTGTTAATAGTTGTAATCAAGGAAAGGTGACCTTTAATGTTAATGACAAGGAGCATACTGTCTATTCCCCAAGAAGATTGATAGGACTTATAATTTAAATTCAATTGAACATGTTGAGGGCATTCAAGTTGGAGAAATATATTGTCCCATACCAAGAGAAAATTTTGAAACTTTTATGATTGGGACCATTGCTATCAAAGTTGAGGTAACATAATCATTAGTGGAATACAAAGTTTTGTTTCATATAAAATTGTTTTGGTAACAAGACCTGATCAACCTTGTTAACAAAAGGATTTTATTGAACAAAAACAATGTTTTCACCATGATTATCTCCACTTACTTCTATTCTTTCCATTTTAGTTTTTGCTTTCGTTTAGTTTACTTTTATGTTGTTAGTTGCTTGCATTTTAGAGTGTCTTAGAACTTCTAAAGTTCTAGCCTTGTTTTTTCATTGCATCATTCCAAAAAAAATCTTTCTGTCAGAAAATCATTCTTTTATACCTGAAAATTACTCAAAAATAAAGTGTCTCGAAAAATTCTAGAAAATTCATATTAAATTTTTACGTGAAAAAAGGGGCAGAGGAGTGCCTGGCAGGTACCAGGGGCCCACCAGGCAGGCACACCACCTGGTGGCGCGGCCAGCCCAGGGGCGCGCCTGGCCATGGTGTGGGCCACCCCTGGCCCTCCACTCACTCTCTCACTTCCCACTCTCTACTCTCTCCCAAGAAAACATCAGTTCATTGCTCGAAATTGCGTTCTTGCTGTTCTTGCCCTTGATTTTTCGATCTCCTTGCTCAACCCATCTTTGCTGCTGAAATTTGGAGCAATTGTTCTCCGGTATGTGACTCCTCCGCTTGTCCAAGTAGATTTGTGTTTAGTGGTTTATATCTCGAGTATTTTGCTGCTGTAGATGACAGGTTATGAGAGCTTGTAATCTTGTTTAATGCTTAGAGATATAGTTTTGATGCATGTTTAGGCCTCTTACAAGTCCCTATGAGTAGTGCCCTTCATTATATATTCACTTTGCAACCACTTGTGTAATGGATATTTAAATTTCAGAATAGAGGATGAATGAGCATCAACTCAACCATAATGAATTGAGGGTGCCTGAGGTTATGAAGGTTCACCGAGAGGAGGAAGTTTTTCCTTCCATCTATCCATGCTCCGAATTCATGAGGGCTGCAGGAATTTCCCAGGACTTCCATACTTTGGTTGCTAATGCAGGATTGGAGCACTTTTTGGAAGATGAACCTTGACAATTTGTTAAACTAACGATGTCTGTAGTGCATGATTTTAAATTTAGTTACTCTTTGCCTAACCCCATGGTCCACTACAAAATTTACAATATAGCTGTCGACCTTTCTCTCGATGAATTTTGTGCAGCTATTAAGGTACCTCAGTGGGGATCATGTGGAAGGATTAAAGAGCGACTTGCACCACTAATGGACTTGTACGCAGAGATTTGCCAAGGGAGCAGCTTCTCGAAGGAGAGCAGGAAAATCCGTAACATTCATCTCCCCTCTATTCGCTACTTTGCTTACTTTATTGCCAAGTTTGTTCTTGCTAGGAAAATTGCCAATAAGTTATCTTCGTATGATCTAGCATTCATCTCTGCTGCTCTTAAACGAGATAGGACTTATAACTTGGGTGCCTTGATAGCTTTCCGTCTTGCTGCTAACCACGAGAAAAGTGGAATTTGTGGAGGCCTCATTGCTTATCGTTTATTAGCGTTGCATGGTTTAGTGCCCCATCATCTAGACCTACAGTTTCCCATAGAAAGGCTTGATCTTAATTCCATGGTACAACATAAATTTGTTTCTTCTTGGGCTAATATGAGTGATTTGTCTTATGAAATAACCTTTCTCAAGGTTGGTTAGAGAAGGAGTAAGTCCGAGCGAGTTGTTCTTTTGCCTGCACCGATTTTGTTTAACCTTGATAACAGGGTAGGATGGTCCCTCACGAAGGAGGAGCTTGATACGTACTTGAGAGAGCTCTCCCAGCAAGAGTAGGATACTAGAAGGGAGGTCACAGATGATTCGGTCTAGCCCTCGAATGAGGGGGAGTCTTTATATCAGCAGCCTACCTATGATTGGGGAGCTTCTTCTTCCCAAGGTCCTAACTATGATTATTCTTACAATGACCCGCCTTCTTGGAACCCTTACTCGTACTTGGATTGATACCCACTTAGGCCAAAAGCCTAAGCTTGGGGGGAGGTACACCGACATCGCGCTCATCTCCATATCATTTTGCGTCGGTCCTTTGTATATTCATGTTTCATTTTTTTAGTTTTCGTTCTTTCTTTGCTTTTACTTTCTAAAACACAAAAAGACCAAAAATATTTCTTTTGTTTCTCTTTGTTTGCTTCTTCTTCTTTTTGCCTTGGTTTGCTTTTCCCTTTTTGCTTTGTTTGAACTATTCGAAAAACCTAAAAATATTTTGCTTTGCTTGTTCTTCCTTTTTGGTTCTTGTTTTAAAAATCGAAAACACCAAAAATATTTGTTGTTCTTCTTTGGTTTTGTGAGTTTGTTGTAGGGTTCAGCAGTTCTCATTGGAATTTGGTTTCATATTATTATTCAAGCCACACAAGTGAAGGGCAATAATGAGGATTAATGAAAACTTGAGGCGTGGTAAGAGGCTGGTAACAAACTCTATTTGTTTTCATTTTTGTACATATACTCATCATTGTGGTCATGCTTAGTCTGTTCATGTAGGGTCTATGTTATTCATAGATGCTTAGTAGTTCTTGCTTTCATATGATTAGTTCCATCTTGCTAATAGTTTGTAGCATGTCTTATGAATGTTTGCTTGCATTACTCTATTCATAACTTGGTATGACACCGTGGTATCCTCCTCTGAATGTTTCACTTGAATTGACTTGGCACATGCTCACGCATGCATATGACTGAAATAATCATTTGAGCCTCGATGAACTATTTTGCCTTGAGGGTCTTGAATCACTTTCATGCCATGATTAGTCCTGTTTTGTTGCAAGCATGATTATGATAGTTATTGCTCTCTCGTTTGTCACTCTCTTGTTATTGCTAGCCTCCACTTGCACCGAATATGAGCTCTACTCGTGTTTCCAACTCCCTAAAACCAAATATTGCCAAAAGTGTCCACCATACCTACCTATTAGCATCATTTGCTGTTCCGTGCATATTCAATATGCCTTGTTTTCTTTCGAATAAAATGTTTGCTTGTTATGAGAAAGTTAGTTAGTAAAGCTCTCACGAACTTGATGGCACACTTTATTTCCTATACTTAATAAACCTGAACCATTGTGATTGTCCATGAAAGTTATATGCTTGCAAATTATAGGCTGGGGATTAGCAGCACCGTGCTGTCACGGGGAACGCTTTAAACACCTATAAATATATACCCAGTTGATATCATGCTCTTTTGTTTGCGGATGTCGTCGGTGTGAAATAAAAGGAGAGCTTGTAAGTCCATGGAGTTATGTATGTGTGTTAGAGAAACGCCTGGGCCGCCGGTCTAATCCATGCCTAATCATGGTGGAAACCTGCAGCGTAACCATAATGAGTATCTATGAAGCATTCTTCTTATAAAAAAAGAGAAAGATAGCTATTGAGAAAAGAAAAAAAGAGATATTTGAAAAGAGGAAAGAGAGAAAAAGCACCATTTTCCCATGGTAAATAAGAAAATTGCTGAGATACTTATTGTCTGCTTGCCTTGTCATTTTGATATGGGGATTCTTCCGTATCATCGGGCAAGGGGTACCCCGTTGGCGGTTCTCTATGATACGCATGTATTTACTATGACAAGAACTTACCGGTAACTAAAGTTGAGTAGCATGAGGAGCGGCCCTCGTACTCAAGGGACATGAGATTTCCAGTTTATAGTCTGTCAAGCATATAACTCAGATTGGACCTCACTTTCACCTTAACCATATTAAAGATGCTCATGATAGGGGCAATGAGATCTCAAAGCTAATGAGTACCATACTTTCAGCATTTGGACCCACTATCAGAGGCATGAACCCACTATCGAGCATAAATACTAACTCTTGGAGTTGCTAGCATCTACTTGGCCAAGATAGCTACTAACAACGGAAAGCATGCAAGATCTCAAATAACAAAGACATGATAGAATCAATAATCAATCTAAAATAGCATCTCAATATCCATCAGATCCCCGCAAACACAACATGTATGAATTACAAATAGATGATCTTGATCATGAACCGATCTCACAAGATCTAAACATGAAAGCACAAAGGAGGAGAAACCAGCCATCTAGCTACTACATGGATCTGTAGTCCAAGGATGAACTACTCACGCATCACACTGGAGGCTTGCATGGTGATGAAGAAGGCCTCCAGGATGAATTCCCCTCTCCGGCAGGGTGCCGGGAAGAGCTTCAGATCCCTCCCGATCTAGGGATGGAGATGACGGCGGCTACAGACTCTTTCGTGGATTTTTATCGGGCCCTTAGGGTTTTTGTCCCGAGGGCAACTTATAGGCGGAAGGAGAGGCCGAGGGGGTGCCAGGGCTGGCCTCACCACCCCCTGGCGCGAGCCAGGCTGGGCCGCGCGGCCAGGTGGTGTGGTGGCCCCCTGGTCCCTCTCCGTCTCGTATTTTGGCACTTGATCCCTTCCGGAAAAATAGGCACTTTGGCTTTTGTCCCGTCCAATTCCGAGAATATTCATTTTCTAACTTTCCTGTAACCAAAAACAACAGAAAACAGGCAGCTGGCACTGTGGCTCTTGTTAATAGGTTAGTCCAAGAAATCATATGAAAAGTACTCCAAAGTTGGAACAAAACACAAGAAAGTGGATAAAACCAAGCATGGAACATCAAAAATTATAGATACATTTGCAATGTATCATGAAGCAAATGTGTTCGTGAAAGTTTCTTTTATCGCCCTCAGTTTTTAACTGAATTGCTTGAGGACAAGCAATAAGCTAAGCTTGGGGGAGTTGATACGTCCAAAACGTATCTACTTTCCCAAACACTTTTGCTATTGTTTTTCCTCTAAACTTGTGTGATTTGGATGCAACTAACAGGACTGACGCTGTTTTCAGCAGAATTGCCTTGGTGTCTAGTTTTTGTGTAGAAAATCAACTATCAGGAAAAATCCCGGAAAATATGCCAAAAATCCTATTTCACTAGAAGACTCACGGAGCCAGAATACGAGACGGAGTGGGGCTGGGGCCTGGCCACACCACCTGGCCGCGCGGGCTAAGCCTGGCCGCGCCAGGGGGTGGTCTGGCCGCCCTAGACACCCCCTCGGTCTCCCTCTTCGCCTATAAGTTACCTTCTGACCTAAAAACTTAGGGGAGTTTGACGTTTTTCTAGAAAGAGTTCCGCTCCGCCGCCACCACCAAATTTCGTGATTCGGAACCAGAAACTCCGTTCTGGCACCCTGCCGGGACGGGGAATTAGAGGAGATCATCGCCATCATCATCACCATTGCTTCTCCATCGACCATCCATGTTTCCCCCATCTATGAGTGAGTAATCCCCCGCTGTAGGCTATGGGGATGGTAGGGATTGGATGAGACCGTTCATGTAATGGCATCAGATTATTAGGGCATGGTGCCTAGTATCTTCTATTAGTGCTTTTTGACTTTGTTGTGACTTGTTATGCTTAATGCTTGTCACTAGGGCCCGAGTGCCATGATTTCAGATCTGGACATGTTATTGATTCATTGTGATAGTATTGTTTATGGTCTTACCTGCAAGTTGTATACACACGTTATTGTCCGGAACCAATAGCCCCGAAGTGACAGAAATCGGGATAACCGGAGGAAATGGCTTTGATGTGAGGATCACATGTATTCACGGAGTTTTAATGCTTTGCTCCGGTGCTCTATTAAAAGGAGCACTTTAATTGCCACTAGTTCCCTTGAGGCCCCGCTGCAAACGGGCTGGTAGGACAAAAGATGTTGTGCAAGTTCTCATTGCGAGCACGTATGACTATATATGGAACACATGCCTATGATTATCTAGTACTTGGATGTTTTATCTTATTTATCTGCAATTGTCCTATGTTCTGATTGTTATGTAAATTGTCTTGTCCATGCAACGCCCGTCCATCCATCCCTATGCCTACTGCGCTCTAATCCTACTGTTACTGCAATTGTTACTACTGTCTTTACTTTTACTACTACTATTACTTTACTATTGCTACTACAAAACTGTTGCTACTGATAAACTGCTATGAGCAAGATTGTTTCCAGGTGCAGCTGAATTGACAACTCAGTTGTTAAGGCTTATAAATATTCTTTGGCTCCCCTTGTGTCGAATCAATAAATTAGGTTTCACTTCCCTTGAAAATACTGCGATACACCCCCTATACTTGTGGATCATCAGTGGGTACCATTTTTTAACCAAGAGATGCTACATTCTTTGAGGATATATTTCCTATGAGAGATATGCCTAGCATATCTAATAAGAAATATGATCCAGTTTCTGAACCTGAAACTCCTAGGGAGACTAATGAACAATCAGATGATGAGAGTTCAGATTCATATGAGGATGACAATGAAGCTCCTAGAAGGAGCAAGATACAAAGTACCGCAAGATCTTTTGGTAATGATTTCATTGTGTACCTAGTGGATGACACTCCCACAACTATTTCAGAAGCTTTTGCATCTCTAGATGCAGACTATTGGAAAGAAGCGGTTCAAAGCGAGATGGATTCCATCTTGGCTAATAGAATGTGGTAGATATCTGAACGTCTTTATGGGTGTAAACCTGTAGGATGTAAATGGGTATTTAAAAAGAAGCTTAAGGATGATGGTACTATTGAAAAGTACAAAGCTTGGCTTGTGGCTAAAGGCTATACCCAATAGGAAGGCGAAGAGTTCTTTGATACTTACTCACATGTGGCTAGATTGACCACAATTCGAGTACTACTATCATTGGCTGCCTTTCATGGTCTTATCGTTCATCAAATGGACGTTAAGAAGACTTTCCTAAATGGAGAGTTGGACGAGAAAATTTACATGGAACAACCTGATGGTTTTGTACTAGAAGGTCAAGAAAGAAAGGTGTGTAAATTTAAGAAATCTTTGTATGGCCTCAAACAATCTCCCAATCAATGGCATGAGAAGTTTGAAAGAACTTTGACATCTATGGCCTTTGTTGTAAATGAAGCGGACAAATGTGTGTACTACCACCATGGTGGGGGCGAGGGGTTGTTCTATGTCTGTATGTTGATGACATACTAATTTTTGGGACAAGTCACAAAGTAATTAATGAGGTCAAAACCTTCTTGTCTCAATGTTTTGAGATGAAGGATCTTGGAGAAGCTGATGTTATCCTAAACATCAAGCTATTGAGAGATGAGAATAATGGGATTACACTTGTGCAATCACATTATGCGGAGAAGGTGTTGAGAAGATTTGGATATGATGATTGCAAATATTTTCCCACGCCTTATGATCCTAGTGTTTTGCTTCGAAAGAATCAAAAGGCAGTTAGAGATCAATTGAGATACTCTTAGATTATTGGCTCACTTATGTATTTAGCTTGCGCTATGAGGCTTGACATCGCGTTTGCTGTGAGCAAACTTAGCCGATTTGTGGCCAACTAGGGAGATGATCATTGGCATGCTCTTGAGAAGGTAATGCGCTATCTAAAGGGAACATTGAGCTATGGAATTTATTATACCGGGTATCCAAGAGTACTTGAAGGGTGTAGTGATTCAAATTGGATATCATATGCTGACGAGATAAAGGTCACAAGTGGATATATATTCACTCTTGGTGGTGGCACTGTTTCATGGAGGTCTTGCAAGCAGACCATCTTAGCGAGGTTGACTATGGAAGCAGAACTCACAATATTAGGTACTGCGACTGTCGAAGCAGAATGGCTTCGTGAACTCTTAACAGATTTGCCTATGGTTGAAAAACCAATACCGGAAATCCTTATGAACCGTGACAACCAAACTATGATTGTCAAATTGAACAGTTCTAAGGACAATATGAAGAGTTCAAGACATGTCAAGAGAAGACTGAAGTCTGTCAAAAAGCTGAGAAACTCTAGAGTTATAGCATTGGATTATGTCCAAACGGCTAAGAATCTGGCAGATCCTTTTACGAAAGGATTATCAGGAAATTTGATAGAAAATGCATTAAGGGAGATGAGTTTGAGACCCATGTGAGTTGTCAAGGGGTAATCCAACCCATGTGATCGGAGATCCCGTGAATTAGGACTTGGGGAAAACAAACCGAAACAATTGAGTTGAAAGAAACTTTTAAAACTCCCACTCCGCAGCAGATGCAATTCTCTTACAGTATACTGTTAGGAAGGTTGATTACATCTTAATATGTTCTGTCTGTCTCCTTGTGAGCAAAGACGCTGTCCTACAGAGCGATCTTGAAAGAGCACACCTATATGAGCTACACTGCTGGTCAGAGTGTATGAGATTTGGGTGAATCTCTAGGAAGCTCATGAAAGGCCGAGGAATATGCTTTATAAGCTCCACCCGAGGGGTAGCCTATGGCAGCCAAGTACCGGTAACGACATTGAGTGAAACTTGCTGCGCAAGACTGACAATTCAAAGCATAGTCCATTGTTTAGTTGTAGTAAGCGTATCTCTTTGTCTAGGTGAAAGTTCAACTTAACAGTCGCCACTGAACTGCAGGTATTTTAAACAGTGATTGAAACTAATGAGTCATATGATGTGCCTCTGAGATCTGGTGGGGGATTGTTAGATTTATATGGGTTGTGCCCCATGTAGGCTGCCCATGTAGTCTAATAAATCCTGAAATCTCAAGGTCCATCTACTATAGCAGCTTGGGAGCTGTGTGGGAGACAAAGTTTAGTCCCACATTGCTAGTTGTGAGAGAGTTGGACCAGCTTATAAGGTGAGCTGTTTTACTCCCACTAAGTGAGTGAGAAGAGAAGGAGTCCACGCGCACTCCTCCTCCTCCACCCGCCTCGCCTCGCCCGCATGCGCGTCGCGTTTCGTGAATCGAGTTCGAGTTAGAAACTTGTTTTGTGGAAGACTAAATTTTTGCATGGTGCACCAGTTGTTGGGTATGTGTCAACATTCGTGTGCATGTTTGACGCATCTCCTTGTCTTCCACTGCGTGGCGACTCGATCGGCTCACCTCCCAGGCTATAGAGCGAGAGACAGACAGATCTAGATGTATCATGTTCTTTCTCAGTCTCTCTCGTTGTGTTTCTCTTGCTGCGCTGCTCTCTAGGCTTCTCCATCCCGGCGGCTACGTGCACGGCTGTCCGGGAGAGCAGGCCTTCGAAACCCCGTCCATTGAGATCCTGCACCGAGAGACGGACGATAAGGTTTTTAGGGAGCGTCTCGGCACGACTACTCGCCTCCGTTCATGTGTTATGCTTCAGCTACCGACGATCTCATAGTACCATGGGCGACAACGACCAAGGTGTTGCTGCAGTGATGACTTTCCCGGTCAACATTTACGTGCTATTCATATCTTTGTATGCACTAGTTCTTGCTAGTTTTCAGATTTACTAGATGTGGTTGTTCGGCTGCATGTGTTTAGATTGCTAGTGCTTACATAATCTTGATTTCGGCTGCATGTGTTTAGATCTGCTAGTACTTATATAATCTTGATTTCGACGAGAAAATTGCCTAATATTCGAACATAGTCATACTAACAAAATTTGTTATAATATGATTGAGACGATAGTCATCATACTAACAATTTTGTTTTAGTTTCTTGTTTCAATTTCTTTTGCTGAAGCTCATGTGAAACCAGGAGCTGTTGGAGGAGTTGGGAGCACTGCAGTCTATCTGAAATTCCAGCCCCAAAGCAGCGCTGTACTGAAATTTAAAAGCATCCAGCAGAAAGCAAAAATGGAGACGAATGCCTTTCTGATAAAGCTACTGCGCTGCTCCTCGCTTATCCCTTTCCGGCCTACGATTTACACGCACGGTAGAGAGCCCAAGTCAGCTTGATCCGCTCCTCATTTTGCACACGCTTGATAATATTTACATGACATCACAACACATAAGTTTCTCTCGCAAATCCTCCACAGGCTAATGCGCCTGCAAACAGAACAGAGCTCCCGGAGAAGAACAAGGAAGAGCAGAAAGAGAGACCTCAACCGCGTAAAAAAACATCAGTACGAGTGTACGACCCTACGGCCGGGCTACTACTACTGATGGTAGCAGTCCTGGTTGACAGGAATATTCATGGGAGCCCCCCTGAAGCCGTTCCCGGCGGCCATGAGGCCCACCAGGTTCGCGCATGAGCTCGCCGCCGCCGGCTTGCTGCCGGCCACCCCTCCGAGCGTGGCGTAGCTCTTGCAGGGCTTCATCTTGCGCGGCTTCTCCTTCTTCTGCAGGTCCTCCAGGCTCCTCACCTCCGACATGCACGCGAACGACTGCGACTTGCCCTGGTAGTACATCGACAGCCCCTTCCTGCAGAGCACAGCCACGTACGGCTCCCGCACGGTCAGCAACCGTCGTTCGTCGGCGTCAACGGGGAACTGAGTTGGATTGCTCGGGTATACTGTACTTACTTGGCGGGGAGGTGCGCCGTCATGCCGGACATGTCGTAGATGCTGTCGGAGTTCATCCGCCTCAGCGGCGCCTGCGGCGGCGCGGACTGGCGGCGGTGGCCCCCGATGTCCGGGAGCCGGTCCCCCTCGTCGCCCGACTCGCCGCCGGAGGAGTAGCCGCAGGACGACGCCTCGAACGCCTGCTCTTCCTCCTCACCGAGCCTGCAGCTCATCTCGGCAAGCAGCAGCAACCAGCTCAACCCCGTCACTCTCTACTGCCGCCGCTGCTCGATCTCCCGATCTGCGGCTAAGACGATCAAGACACAAGCAGGGCGTTCTCTGAGTCTGGTCTCTCGTCGGTCTCCGTGCGGCGGCTCTGTATGCTCGTTGGCCTTTGGAGCGCCGGTGGGGTGGCGCGCGTATATATACAGCACAGAGGGCACGCACCCGGTGTCCTGGCGGGCGAGTCGAGCCGGGAACGGGATCTTTCGATCGGACGCGCGCGGGTAGGGCGCGTGGCTCGACTGATCTGACCGACACGGCCTGGTAGCACTCCCGTAATAACGTGCGAGATTTGCTGCAAATTTTGCCTGCCGCCACCGTCGGTCGGCGGTGGCGCTGGCACGCGGGGCCCCTGGAGGTAAACGGAGGAGGTTGGGTTGGCCGCTCCCCCACCACATGGCTTTCCCCCCGGATTCCGTTCCGGTCCGGCTATGTCCTGCCTGATCTTATCCTCTATGGGCTGCATGGATGATGGGCCCGGTATGGTCCCGCCGGAGGGAGATCGTCTCTCACGCTGCGGCGGCGTGGGTCTCCCGTGCGGTGCGGTGCGTGGTGGGCACATCGCATCATGTCCACTGAGGCAGTGACCAAGATCGTTGATGGGAGGACATGTGGCTATTTTCTGCAGAATCGTCGTGGTTTTAATATCCACACGAATCTCCGAAAACATCGTTCTTAGTTAAGATGGGGAGCACGGCCAGTGATCACTGACACGGAAACATAGAAAACTCGGGTACACGTCCGATCGCCTCAGTCAAATGCATACACGTGGGTACGTGTGTTATGCGTGGGCACTGCTGCGTCTTCTAATAATTAGGGAATAGTAGTCGGGACATCTTCCATGTATACTTTTTCGTGGTAGCTTAACGTACGATCGAACTCCATTTCGCAAGGATCGTGTTTGAAGAAAACACAGACATGAAAACACGTCGGGTAAGGAAAAACGCTCGCCCATCACGTATTCACGTGGCCCGTGGACGGACCAAAGTATCGACCTCTCGACCAATCGACTAGTTGCATCGCCGTCCGTGAAAAGCAAGCCAAGATATTTCTATATTCGATCAGCCCCCGAACCTAAGCACAAGGACGTGGCGCTGTTGTTCGGCGAAACAGGCAGCCAGACACGCGTCGTGGGCGAAGCTGCTACGCGCCAAGTGCGTGTCCCGTGCGGAATCCGGCGAGTCAGCCACGTCGAGCACGGTAACCCGACACGTACGTCGACCCTGGCGAAGAAAAATGGCTAACCAGTGATAAACAAGTCCCGGCGCGCGCGTCGCGTCACCGCCATTTCCGGCGAGACAGGGCCACGGGCCTTTTCCCGGCGACGTACGGGGGCCACGGCGCGTCTGGCCGGCCGGGGCGCACGCCGCACCCACTGACTTTCCCGCGTTCGCATGTCGCCCCCGCACCGTGTCACGCTGCCCCAGAACCAGATGCGACTCCTGCCCTTTTTCAAACGCCGTACTGATGCTATCGTTCTTTTATCATTGCGCTAGCTGCTAATCTGTTTACTACTAGATCATCACTGTACTCGTCTGATTTAACTCTTGGCGTTAATCCTCCTGCGTTCAGTATACCTGAATATATCGAGCTAACTGTGCCAGGCGCAGGCGCTGCGATCGACGCCTTAAATTAATCCTTATCCAAGCTGCTTGCCGCTGTTCCAGGCAGAGTGTTTGTACTTTCTGGATCGGCTCAATGCCGTGAGTGTCCTGTCAAAGTCCTCGCGACGTGACCTGGTTTTAGACCCAACCCGGAGCCCTTTTGAATCTGAAAGAAACATATAGACCAAACCCAGAGTGGTACTAGGATTAGAATGTGTGCACAGCGAAAAGTGTCAAGGCTCGAGTCCGTCCGTCCGGCCTATCAGGTCGGCTCTCGGTTGCTAGTTGGGTTATTATTTCCCTTTCCTCGGTTCGGTGCACCACACCCAGACGCGTTTCAGGTGGGAGAAGACATCTGTGACCGTGTATAGTAGTTAGCAGTCGCTGAACATAATAAATATGGCCAAAGGCCACCCACTGGCAAGCGCAATTGAGGTGACCAGCCAAGCGCGACCCACATATGCTCGTTCGCTAGCTGGAGGGCTGCCGAAGAAAACGTGCAGGTTGTTGCTGGAGAAGGACCAGCCAGTTGCAGCACGTACGCGACGCGAAGGAGCGGCTGGATCGTGTCGTGTGGGTTGCCGAAACCATGGCCAGATTTTGGGCGGACCACCACGATCCGCCTAGCCAGGGTACGTAACAGCGATATGCATTACCATGTGGCAAGCGAGATCACCGTGGTGATGGTGGTCGATCCCTTTTTCCTTGGACGCGAATTCGGATGCCTTCTTATCCGTAGGAAACGGTATGGTTCCAGTTTATTAAAACCAACGTCGGAAACTCGGAGATTACGACTGCAGTTTCATAGTGGTGAAACATTGCCCGGCCCTTTACACTGTGCAAGTCACCTCGTCCTGATGCAACAGGCGCCAGTGCTCCATTCATCTGCTGTAGCTCTCGGTTGGTTCCGTTTCCAGAGTCCCCGCAATAATATCCTTGTCACTTTTTTTTTTTGCGAGTAGTATCCTTGTCACTTTTTTTTTGCAGGTAATATCCTTGTCACCTCCCAATAATTTCCCCGATCCAGAACATTTTGGCCTTTTGGAATAATAGGGGCAAAAGATGAATGCGATATAGGTCGAAATATCCCGACGAAATGGCATCGTCCGTGTAGCCATATCCAGATACCATGTCGGCAGAATTCTCTGTTTCTGCCGCCAAAAAAAGGACAAAAGAGCTAAAGAGTCTGTATTTTCGGTTCAGAAGATGGCACTAGGCGTATGTAGACGGCCACATCCGTCGCTTCACCTCTTGCCGACCCTGGTGGCAGCCAGCACCCGCTTTTCCGCCCGAAAAACTAAATCAAGGCAAAAAGGAGCAGCAGAAACTAGTATATTTAAAGCATGATTAGAACAACCCGTCCCGCTTGCCACCCTATACACAACCTATTAAGGCCTTTGTCGCACACGGAAATCTCTTTTCATGTGTGGTGCAGAAACTCGCTTACGCCGTAATTTTTTTATCTTCTCCCATGGTTGAAGTAGGTCATTGGTACTCCTCTTTTCGAAATATAAGATGTTTTAGATTTATGAATGGAGTTTATCTAGACTCTCTTTAGTGTGTAGATTCATCTATATTTAGAGTGAACCTACACACTAAAAAGAGTCTAGATACACTTTTTTTAGATAACAGGCGAAAACGCCCGACTTTAAATTAATAAAGCCCATACGGCTAGAGAGTATAGATGCTGCGGAAATCAGCTTACAAGAAAAGGAACAACAAGCAAACACAAAATAAATAAGGACATGCCGCTTGAGAAGCTCCAAATCCTTATGAGCCGCAACGATCGCGAACTGGAGGTGACGCGAGTACATGATCTTGACGACGAAGCACCCGAGCCGTTGAAGAGAATGTGGCCACATCTGCAACCTGGGGCTTCCCGCTGTCGAGGCGCCATCCGTCTCCACGTCCGAAGAGGGCCCCTGCCCCCTCGCTCGATTCGAAGAGCGTCGTACCGTCGGAGTTGGAGAAGCTCACCCTAGAGCACACGGAAGGCAGGGAGACAACAAGGCAGCCAAAGGGAGAATAAGATCACAACCCACCGACGGAACCGAGACTGCGACGAGAAGGGCACCGCCAACGCCCGCATAGCACACACACCCTGTGAACCGGCAGACACTGGGCTCCAAAGACAACGCCTTCACGAAGGTAACGACACCAAAGCGTCGCCGCTGTCCGGTCCAAGCGGGACCGTGGATTTTCATCCGGAGCCCGACGACAGAGAGACCTGGTCCCTCGGCAATGCCCCCAAGAAGGAACATGGCACCCGAAAGCGTCACCATCGTCGCCACCAGCAACGCTGGGCAAGGTTTTCACCAGGAAACCACCTCTAAAGTCGAAGTCTCGCCGGCCACGAGTGGGGTCACCAGTGCGAGAGAGACACCAAGGTCTGCAAGAGAGCAAGACAACTCTCGAACACGATCGACCCCCCTGACAACCTCACCGCCCTCGCGGTCAAGGACGCCGGCCAGCACCTAGCACAACAGAGCCCGCCGCCAAGCTACCGCCACACCCACTGCTCAGGGCCACTGCCCCGACGTACAATATTCACCAACCTCAACCACCGCAGAGCAATGATCCACCGACATGAAACCGGCCACCCTAGCTACCGCGACCGGCACTCCTCCAAGAAAGACTAGCGGTCGACCCGGTAACCACGCATGAGAAACCATGGATTTGAAGAACTCACCAAAGGGGAAACGTCTACCTAGAGAAACTGGCGGCGACAAATTCCGGTCAACCACCGGAACAAGGGGTTGATCCCCTGCCCCCTAGAAGGGGTTGCCATGGCAGAGCAAAACTCGTCAGATCTGGGGGAGGATCCGCCCGATCCGCATGGAGATGCTCAGGCCACCGGCAGCCGGAGCTCGCGGCGGTACATCCTTATCCCACCGGCGCCACCAAGGACCTTGGGGGTACAGGAAAACCTTGAACGGCCGCTCGACACCGGAGACGAACCACAGGTCGGTAGGGAGATGGAATGGGACGGGACTGTGGAGGAAGAGGAGGCAGCGTGGCCTCGCCGCCGCCGCGGGCCGGCCGGAGGCCGCCGGCGACAGCGGCGGGGAGGGAGAGGCCGAGGAGGGGGGTTGGTGGCGTGCAGTGGCGTCGCCTCGTGAGTCGCAGGAGCGGATCACGAGACGCGTTTTTTCCACCACCTTCAGAGCAGTCTAGATACACTCATTTTACAAATCTAAAACATCTTATATTTTGAAACAGAGTGACATAGGTATGATAACTCGGATGCCTATGATTGGCTACCCTACATTGGATAAAAGGCCTACGGCCCATGAAGATTTCAGATAATAGCCCAAGGAAGCAATCGACAAAGGCTTTGATTGTATTAGGGAAGGAACCATGAACGGACATTATGTTGGTATTGTAATCACGCGTGTATGAAACCTATCCGCATACAGCTTTGAGACCCGGCCTATTATATATAGGGCGGGAGAAGCCTAAGCGAGGGTATCGAAATCTAGAGGACAACTTGTAATAGTGTGTTTTCAATATTCAGGCGACTTTGTCTTCATCGTTTTCCTGATATCCGACGAAATCCCCAGCGTTCTCTTTTCCGCGAAATCCCAAGTCCATTAACATGGGCATTGCCGAGGTTACCCTTCGTCAATTGGCGCTGTCTATGGGAAACTTGAACGCTGGAAGCACGGATTCGGCGGAACGCTCTCCACCAAGAATCAACTCGACGAAAGCAGACCCATGCCCGCCCACCCTTGTATTGGTACCCGCTGATTTCAACGGCGGATCCGATCTAATCATCGGAAGCCTCCACTTCCAAGCAGACAACATGCAAGAATCATACCCTTCGGTCCTGATCGCATCAGAACTGTTGGTGGGAAAAGGTACACCCATAGAGGTACCAGCATCATCCGTTGGATCCTCCACGGACATCACAACACGGATCGAAGCAGGAGAACAAGGCCACCAGCCAATCCCACTACACGAAGCAAACCCAACAAACTCAGAACCCGAAGACAGTAGTGAAAACATCGAATTTGAAGAAAGAATGGCAAAAATCTATCCAAAACTATGATCTTGGAGTAATATCAACACACCCGCGGAAGCAAAATACGACACCATTAGACCATGTACAACACGCCACCAGGTGTACATGATCAACGGAGATACCACAACACCACGCGATGAAAACGGTAATCCTATCCTCAACCCCGATGATATTTTATCAGATGACAATGCAGAAAACCACGACAACGAAGGAGAACATGGAAACAGAGGAGGAACAATAGATAATCGCATAGTCCAAGGAGGAGGCGGAGAACCTCACACAGGAGAGAGACAAGGACTTCGGCTACCAGTGTCGGCATGGCAAAAAGCAAGGGAGGCAATTTCGGGAGCAGTCCCAATGACAGCGGACGCTTCACATGAGGATCTACTAGCGTACCAATATCTGCTCCGCCACAAGAAGAGATACCTACTCTAGATGCAAAGGCAACTCGATGAAAGAAAAAGATTAGCCGATGAATCCAGTTTACGATGGGAACAATTAAGCTCTACTCGAGGATCAAGGAGTGTAACAGTAGCAGCACCACCAAGAAGGGCAACATCTCGAATACAGAATATCCCTGAAGCAGAAAGAAGTGGAATCATCCGAGATCTTGACCTATCATTCATGTCAATTGATCAAGTAGGAAACATCAAGGCAAAAACAGCTCAGGCAGCCATTGTGGCCGCGCAAACATATCTGATCACCACTCAACCCATACCCGATGATCCGCGTGAAGCCCTCCACCGCTCCGCAATGATGAACCTCGGCATGGTAGGAGCCTCACTCGCGGAAGTAGAACAAGGACTCACACAAAGATCCCCACACCATCACAACGGTCCTTGGGAAGTAGGACACACCTGACGATCTCGATCACCACACCAGGTGCATCTCGTAGGATCTGAGCCGTGAAGCAATACAAGAAACAACAACACCCAACATAGGAGCAGTGGACCCAGAGATGAAAGCCGCACCTGGCGATATCAAGATGGATATGACGAAGATGATCATGAGCTATGCGAGGCCAGCTGTTTCACGTAGAGGATTCGCAAGGCCTTAGTACCCAAGGACTTCAAACTTTCACACGACCGGCATAAATACGATGGACTCCAGGAACCCGTAGCTTGGTTAGCAGACTATTTAGCCACCGTCAAATTACAGGGTGGATCCACAACTACCGCAATGCAAAGTCTACAACTACATCTCACTGGCGCCGCAAGATCATGGCTCAAGAAGTTACCCAAAGATTCAATTGGTAGCTGGAATGATCTTGAAGATAAATTAATCCGACATTTCCACTCTACGTTCAAATGACCAGCATCTTTGGAGCAGTTACGAGCGTGCAAACAGAAATCTGTAGAGTCAATAAGAGCGTTCATACAGCGGTGGAATATTATCAAAAACTCAGCTGAATCCATATCCGACGAAAGGGCCATCGACGCCTTCAATGACGGCCTCCGTCGCCAAGAGTTCATAGAAGAGCTGGGACGGGTCAAACCAAAGACAGTATCATAGTTAATGGAGATAGCAAACCGCTAGGCTGATGGAGGACGCGCTACATAATAAGCGCACACGATCACCCGATGAAGATAGGGATAAACGCGGCAATGATAGAAGAAGAAGGAACAACAATGGAAATGCGGGACCAAGTTACGTCACAGCAGGTTTCTCGGGTGAAGGTAACAACAAAAGCAACAACCACAACAATGGATACCACCAGAATAGGGATGACGTTGGAGGAAGCTAGTCCGCACAGGTATCAGCCAAGATCACGAGACCCACCTATGTCTGCAATGCAAATGCTGGAAGGGCCCTGTAATATGCATTTTTACGTCGACTCAGCAGGCAGACGACAATCCAATCACCTGATGAAAGACTGCCAACCATTCCTAAAGATGCAGGAGTTGTGCAACACAAAGGCAACCGAAGCAGCATATCGAGGATACACATCCACGCCTGGTGCACTAGCCATCGGTGCACCACCACCACCAGCGGCACCACCACAAAACACAAACGATCAAAACAATGAGTACCCTAGATCAAAAGGAGCAATGTCTATGATTCAGAAAGGGCGTCCGTCTAATAGAATTCAGAAACTCATCACAAGACAAATCGATATGGTGGAAACAGTAACATCAGCTACACCCGAATATCTCCATTGGTCAGAACAAGAAATCACATTTAGCAGAGCCGATCACCCACTTCAGGTCCCAATACCGGGTCACTTAGCCCTGATAGTCGAAACACAAATTGGTGGGTTCGATATGAGCATGGTCTTAATGGATGCAGGAAGTAGCATAAATCTGATATATGCAAAAACACTAAGAACAATAGGCTACCCCCTAGACAATGTCGCGCCAACAAAAACATCTTTCCACGGAATAGTACCAGGTAAAGCCGAAATTCCTTTAGGCAAAGTATTTCTTGACATCTTTTTTGGTTCCAAGATAAATTTCAGGCGAGAAAAACTTGAATTCAAAGTCATGGATTGGCCATCATAATATCATGCAATACTGGGACGACCAGCCTTTGCAAGTTTTATGGCATTGCCACATTATGCATACTTAGTGATGAAAATGCCAGCACCAAAACAAATTATCACGATACAAGGAAGCTTCACATGTGTCGACAGCTGTGATCGGGAGTTCAACAAAATTTCTAAATCTTTCGAGATGGCAACAATGTTTGAACATCTCAGAACTTTAGCAAACACACAACCTCTAGAAGTAACACGTGTCAATCCCGATCAGGCTTTTGACATGGCAAAAGATACAAAAGAATTACAGATCTACCGTGCTGACCCAACGAAAAAAACGTTCGTGGCTTCTAACCTTGATCCCGTATAGGAAAGCGCGCTCATCGAGTGAGCACTAGGAAATTTTCGCATGGCTACCTTCGGACATGCCGGGAATCCCCAGGGAACTCGCTGAGCACGCGTTAAATTTATACCCAAAGGTGAAGCTAGTAAAACAGCCGCTTCAACGTTTCGCGGAGCCAAAGGGCAAGGGCATTGGAGAAGAGCTCCATTGCCTGACTGATGCCAATTTTATCAAAGAACTAACAAAATTAGAATGGCTCGCAAACCCAGTATGTGTTCCAAAGAAAAACACTACAGAACTTCGAATATGCATCGACTTTACTGCACTGAATAAGCATTGCCCAAAAGATCGCTTCCCATTGCCACGAATCGACCAAATAATCGATGCAACTGCGGGATGTGAACGTCTTTCTTTCTTGGACGCTTACTCAGGATACCACCAGATTAGGATGAAAGAAGAAGATCAAGAGAAAACAGCATTTATTACGCCCTATGGTGTATTCTGCTACACAACAATGCCTTTTGGACTCAAGAACGCTGGGGCAACATATCAGCGGATGCTGCAAAAATGTCTGGGCAGCCAAATAGGCACAAATGTGCAAGTGTATATCGATGATGTCATAGTCACAACAGGTCAAGGATCTGCGCTGATCAAGGACCTCGAAGAAACATTCAAAAATCTTGACAAGTTTAGCATCAAATTGAACCCGAAGAAATGTTCCTTTAGAGTCCCGGCAGGACCTCGAAGAAACATTCAAAAATCTTGACAAGTTTAGCATCAAATTGAACCCGAAGAAATGTTCCTTTAGAGTCCCGGCAGGTATCGGCTAGAGGAATCGAGGCTAATCCCGAAAAACTACAAGCAATCCTCACAATGAATAAGCCAACAAATCTGTGTGGCGTACAGCAACTGGCAGGGCGAGTAGTAGCACTTAGTCGTTTTATTGCAAGGTTAGGAGAAAAAGCATTACCATTCTATACCCTCACGAGGAAATCAGAAAAATTCGAGTGGACGGAGGAAGCTCAACGCGCCTTTGAAGATCTTAAAAGAACACTTTTGACATCCCCTGTCGTCATGTCACCAAAAGAGAAAGAGCCTTTACTCCTTTATATCGCTGCCACACATTAGGTGGTCAGCACGGTCCTGGTCGTAGAGCGACCTGAAGAAGGGAAGACCCACGATGTGCAGAGGCCAGTTACTTCCTGAGCAAGGTTCTATCGCCATCCAAACAAAGATACCCACACTACCAGAAACTAGCACACGGGGTATTTATGACAGCACGAAAACTACGCCACTATTTTTCGGAGCATCAGATCATAGTGGTCAACGAAGCGCCTTTATCAAGCATCCACAATAATCCAGAAGCAACCGGACGTGTCTCTCTCTAGGGGATCGAATTATCCTCTCGGGATATCACGTATGAGAAGCGCAAAGGAATTAAGTCACAAGTTCTGCTAGATTTTATCATAGAGTGGACAAAGTTGTAATGTGCGGGTCCACCAGACCTTTCTAGCGCCTGGAAAATGTACTTTAATGGATCAAAAAGAACGGAGGGAGCAGGAGCAGGAGTCGTACAAATATCACCTCAAGGCGACAAAATGCGTTATATACTTCAGATGAGCTTTGCAAACGCATCTTATAACAAAGCGGAATACGAGGCCCTGTTGCATGGCATGCGAATGGCCAAAGCTTGCGGTGCAAGTCGCCTCAAAATCTTCGGAGATTCCAATTGTGGCACAACAGGCAATGAAAAAGTGCGATGCCATATAGCAAGAATATGATTGCTTATCGCGGCCTATATAGCATTATGGAAGCTCAATTTGATGGTTGTGAGGTATCACATATAGGAAGAGCAAGCAATGAGGAAGCCGACAATCTAGCAAACATCGGATCATTATGCTTACCAATACTGAAGGAAATATGCCCTGAGAGGCAATAATAAAGTTGTTATTATATATTCCTTATACATGATAGATGTTTATTTTACATGCTAGAAATGTATTGATTCGGAAACATCAATACATGTGTGTTTAATAAACAAAAAGGGTTCCTAGTCATGCCTCTCTTATAGACTAGCTTGTTGATTAACAGGATGATCAAGGTTTCCTGATCATGGACATTGGATGTTGTTAATAACAAGATCACACCATTGGTGGAATGATGTGATGAACATTCATCCGAAGTATAGCATTACGATCAAGTCATTATGTTTATATTGCTATAACATCATACGAACTAATATTTATCCTTAGACCATGAGATCATGTTAATTGCTAACACCGGAAGAGTATCTTGATAACATCAAACGTCACACCGTAACAGGGTGACTATAAAGATGGGTTCAGTACTACGAAGGTGTTATGTTGAGGCTCATGGATCAAGAGTGGAATTTGTCAATCCATATGACGGATAGATATACTCTGGGCCCTCTCGGTGATATCACATTAGGATAGCTTGCAAGCAAGTGATGTGATCACTAGAATGTTATATCACGGGAACAAGAAAAGAGTGCATGTCGGTAACAAGATCAAACTAGGTATGGAGATACCGATGATCGAATATCGAACATGTAATATATTGAGAGACAAAGGGATTTAGTTACAAGCGTTAAAGGTTCTCACGATCACAGGAGTCATCGTTGAATGTGTAGGAGTCAGTACGGATCTCTAGGTCCCGCTGCTGATTATTGATCGGAGAAGGGTCTCAATCATGTTTGCATTATTCGCGAACCGTAGGGTGGCACACTTAAGAGTTACCGGACACCATTTTGGAGCACATATGTTTCAGACGAAAGAATTGCAAAGCACAGGAATTGTTTCAATAGAAACCGGAAATTGTTTCGGGTGAAATTGCAGAAGGTGGTTCTGCATGTGATATTGAAATATTGCAAGGGGCTATATGTGAATGTTTGTTAATTAAAGTAATTAACAAAATTCTGAATAAATTTAATAAACAGAGTTTTATTAAATGAGAGAGCATTAAATTTGGAGAAATTTAATGCATTTAAAGTGGAGACTTTAAAAGGGATTGTGAAGAGGCATTTTAATGTGGAGGGGTTACCACCACATGAATGGGGGAGGTGAGGGGTCACCCCCATGCGCCGGCCATGGAGAGAGGGGGCACCCTCCTCCTCCTATAAAAGGCCACCCTCCTCCTCCTTCTTTCACACACCTCCTTGTGAAGGATCTCTCTCCCCCTCTAGAATTATCCCCCCATGGTCTCGGATTAGCGAGATACATGTTCCCGGTGGCATTTCGTCTGGAAGGAGTTGCTGCTTCCGCTGGATCGCTGGAGCGAGGAGGTGGAGGTTGTCCGGTGGCTTGAACGTGTGTGCGAGTGCGGATGCGCTGCTGAGTTGCGGCGCTCGGACTTCCTCACGATCTTGAGATCGGCAAGTGTACGACTACATCAACCACGAGTTCCTACTCGTTAACAAAGCTCGTTGTCTACGAGGGTAAGTTCTCGTTGGATGTATGTCCACCCGTTGCTTTGTACCTAGTAGATAGACCTTGGCGTGTAGTTCACACCGTAGGAATTTTTTTGTTTTCTATGTTGCGGACCCAACAGTGGTATCAGAGCCTGATCTATGCGTAGGTGCTTAGCACGGGTAGTACACATATGGTTGATATGTGGGCGATGATGATCATGTTATTGCATCTTCTATGTATTTTGGATATTGGTGGCATAGTGGGATGAAGCGGCCCGGACCAACCTTACATATCATCGTACATAAGACCGGTTCCACGACTGACATGCAACTTGTTTTGCATAAGTGGCTAGCGGGTGTCTGTCTCTCCTACTATAGTCAATATCTGATTTACAACGAGTTGCTAATAACTTAGTTATCCTTGTTGTGGTTCATGTTCGTAGGTAAGAACGGTTCTATCTCCGAAAGCCCTAATCCACGTAAAACTTGCAATTGATAAATTAGAGGCGTCTAGTTTAGATCGTTGCTGGGCTAGTGTATTGATATGGTATTGTTGTAAGTAGATGTATGGTGGATACTCTTACAACACACTCAACATGTAAGTTCCATAGACCTTGGCCTTACACACAAAGGAATGATAGAGATCATACCACGATGCAAGTGATAGAGATCAAATGCATGGACCATATCATCTCACTTTACACATTAGATGTTAGCATCTTATACTGCTAGTTTGGCGCGTTTGGTAGCATTATAAGATGATCCCTCATTTAGATATCAAGATAAAAATGTGTTCTTCCTTGAGTATGCACCGTTCTATGGATCGTGTTTCGAGACATCACGTGATGATCGGGTGTACTCGAATCTACGCTTTCATAGGAACGGGTGTAAGACAGTTTTACACACGCGGATACTAAGGTTCTTACTTGGCGAGCCTAACATGTACAGACATGGCCTCGGAACACAGACCAAAAGGTTAAGCATGAGTCATATGGTTGATATGATGCCCATATAGATGCTCGCTTTTGAAGCTATATCAACTCACGTGATGATCGGACTTGGTATAGTGGATTTGGTTCATGTAATCACCAAAAGGACACGAGGGATGTCATTATTGAGTGGGAGTTCATTAGTAATTTGGATTAGTTGAACTCAATCTATCATAAACTTAGTCTAAATAAACTTTACAAATTATGTTGTAGATGGCACCACCTGCTTTTAATTTCAATGAGTTCATGGAGAAAGAGAAACTTGCTGCGAATGGTAGCAACTTCACCAACTGGGCTATGAATTTGAGGATTCTCCTCACTGCTGCACAAAAGCAATATGTGCTAGATGCGCCGCTAGGCCCCCCACCAGCTCCTGATGCCCCTGACGAGGAAAAGAATGTCTATGTGACTCATCAGGAGGACCACAACTTAGTTCATTGCGGCATACTGTATGGGCTAGAGCCAGAACTTCGAAAGCGTTTCGAAAATGACAATGCCTTTGATACCATGGTAGAATTGAAAATGATTTTCGATACCCATGCTGCCGTAGAGAGTTATAATGCTACAGAAAAGTTCTTTAGCTGCATGATGGAGGAAAACAGCTCCGGTAGTGAGCACGTACTCAAAATGTCTGGGTACGCTGATAAGCTTATGTCCTTGGGAATAACGATTCCCATTGACTTAGGCATACATCGTGTTCTCCAATCTCTGCCACCTAGCTACAAGAGCTTCGTGATGAGCTATAATATGCAGGGCATGAAGAAGTCTCTTCCCGAGCTTTTGTCAATGCTTAAGACTATAGAAGTGGAGATTAGGAAAGAACATCAAGTGTTGATGATCAATAGGACCGCCGGTTTCAAGAAGGACAAGAAAGGCAAGCACAAGGGAAAGAAGGGTGGCAAGTCTGTTGCCACGCCTGAAAAGAAACCCCGGGCTGGCCCTAAGTCTGACACCGAGTGCTACTATTGCAAGGGGACTGGCCATTGGAAGCGCAACTGCCCCAAGTATTTGGCGGACAAGAAGTCCAGCAAGGCAAACAAAGGTATATGTGATATACATGTTATTGATGTGTACTTGACTTGTAATCACAGTAGCACCTGGGTATTTGATACCGAATCAGTTGCTAATATATGTAACTCGGTTCAGGGGCTACGGAACAAGCGACAACTAGCAAGGGATGAGGTCAGGATGCGGGTCGACAATGGATCAAGAGTTGATGTGATCGCCGTCAGGATGCTACCTCTCCATTTGCCATCGGGATTAGTTATAAACCTAAATAATTGTTATTTGGTGCCTGCACTGAGCATGAACATTGTATCTGGATCGTGTTTGATGCAAAGTGGTCATTCCTTTAAATCTGAAAACAATGGTTGTTCGATTTATAAGAATGATATATTTTATGGTCATGCACCTATGTTGAATGGTTTATTTCTATTGGATCTCGATAGTAATATTACGCACATTCATAAAGTTAATGCTAAAAAGATTAAACTTGATGATGATATTGATGGGTTCGTAGCATGGAAAACAAAAAATTTCTCCCGCAAGAACGAACAAAACCTAGATCTAATCTAGATAAAAGCCAAGATCTTATCTATTAGACATGTGCAATGAGATAGATCTGTACTAACCCTCGTAGATTCGATAAGGCTTGTTCGAGATCGGATCTCGTGGTTGATGTAGTCGATCACTTGCCGATCTCAAGATCGAGTAGACGATCCTTCCGGCGCCACGTTCCGGCAGCGATTCCGCAGTCGGTCACATGTGCGGAGTCGAAGCAGACCTTCCTCTCCCCGTTCCAGCGAGCAGCGGAGGTAGTAGATCTCTCCACGGAATCCCAGCAGCACGACGGTGTGGTGGTGGTGGTGGAGTAGAGAATTATGCAGGGCTTCGCCTAAGCCAGAGCATAGGGAAGGAGGAGGAGAGAGGCAACTTGAGATCTAGAGAATAGAAGGGGCAAGGGGGCTTGTGCCTCCACCCCTCTATTTAAAGGAGGGAGGCGCCATGGGGAGGTGGAGTCCTTGTAGGACTCCCCTCTCCCTTGGACGGCGGATCAAGGAGGTGGGGGAGAGTCCTACTCCCCCACGAATCCTTGTCTTACCCCATAAGGATTCCTTGATCCTTTCTTGGTTTTCAAGTAAACTCCAAGAAATCTTCTAGAACCTTCCGGAACATTCCGAAACCTTCTAGAATCCCCATACAAATACTCTGGAACATTTACTAACTTAGAAAATGATCCCCAATATATGAATCTTATTCCCCGGACAATTTCGGATCTCCTCGTGATGTCCTGGATCCAATCCGAGACTCCGAACAACATTCCGTCTCCAACGCACATTCCATATCTACTTAAAACAACTTCGAACCTTAAGTGTGTCACCCTACGGTTCGTGAATATGCAGACATGATGGAGACACCTCTCCGATCAATAACCATCAGCGGGATCTGGAGATCCATAACGGCTCCCACATACTCAACGATGACTTCGTGATCAATAGAACCATTAACATACGAAACCAATTCCCTTTGTCACGCGATACTCTACTTATCCGAGGTTTGATCGTCGGTATCTCCATACCTAGTTCTACCTCGTTACTGATAAGTACTCTTTACTCGTTCCATAATATGTCATCCCTTGTGAGCTAGTCACATGCTTGCAAGCTAACTAGATGACATTCCACCGAGAGGGCCCAAAGTATATCTATCCGTCATATGGATGGACAAATCCCAATCTTGGTCCATGCGCTTCAACACATACTTTCGGAATACCCAATGACACCTTTATAACCACCCAGTTACGAAGCGGTGTTTGATGTCATCAAAGTATCCATTCGGTGATGGTGATTAACATAACCTCATGGTTGAAGGATTAGGTTACTATGCATTTGAAAGCTTGTAGCAAAACGAACTTAATGAATTGATCTTATGCTATGCTTACTATGGGTGTGTGTCCATCACATCATTCTCCTAATGATATGATCTTGTTATTAACGACATCCAATGTCCATGATCAGGAAACCATGATCATCCATTAATCAACAAGCTAGTTTAACAAGAGGCTTACTAGGGACTCCTTTATGTTTACAAAACACACAAGTATTAATGTTTCCGGTTAATACAATTATAGCATGGGATGTAAACATTTATCATAAACATAAAGATATAATAATAACCACTTTATTATTGCCTCTTGGGCATATCTCCAACAGTCTCCCACTTGCACTAGAGTCAATAATCTAGTTAAAATTTGTGCATTCAACACCTATGGCTTTCTGGTGTTGTATATACACTATTGCTAGTGGTAAACATAATCTTCGGATCTGACACTTCCAGGTCCGTGTGTATTTGCATTTCCTTGCGTCTCTATGCATTACTCATTCTCCAATGAGATGGCATTGTATAAATTTGGTCCTTTGGTGAGACCTTTAGTTCCTTGGGATTAAATCATGTTGATACAATTGTCATACAATGTATCTTCATAGTATTATCCCGCTATGAACCACACCTAGTTTGATAACAAACTACTTGACGCAAATGCCCTCATTTGCTGCTACAATAACAGTCATATACTTAGCCTTTTGTTGTAGTATCTGTCACAATGTTTTAACTTTGGTACTCAACCAAATCTGTTATGGAACTTCCTTTCCATTAGATTGTGCCACCCATAGTTTAAATTGAGATAAACTTAATTTGTGACAAAACTAGTATCAATGCAACAATTTACAATGAACTATTTGTCACCACTATATAAATAATATATTCTTAGTTCTTCCAAAGATCATAGGAATATCCCTACTATTTTCCAATGATCATCTTATGAGTCATTCTGGTATATGCTCATAACATTTAGAGCATAGGACATATCTGGATGTGTACATCTCAAAGAATGATTGATCAAAATATTCTTGTGATTTCACCAAGTGTCAAAACACTTGAATCTCGTGTCAACACACTTGAATCTTAATTCAGTCCTTTCCGTGCGTCAAGAACCTTTCTTGTTGTTTCCATATTGAACTCATTCAACATCTTATCTATGTACATTTGGCAAAACCATATTAGCGCCTCAATCTATCCATATAGACATTGATGCCTAATTCTTGGGTTATGCCTAAGTCTTTCATCGAAATGAAATTCTTAACCTATGTCAATAAAATATACATCATTTCTAATCAACAATATGTCTTTCACATAATGTATTAGAAATATGTCTTAGCGCTCCCACTTAATTTCTTGCAAAATGCAAACATCTTCATCATCTCTGATGAAATTAAACCTTTTAACGGTTTCATCACGGTGAAGATTCCAACTCCGCGATGCTCACTTCAACCATTGAAGTTTTGCATACTCTTTTAGCATCCTTTGAATTAACAAAAAAACCTTTAGATCGTGTCATGTACACGTCCTAGGTAACCATTCTATTAGAAGAACTTGTTTTGTTTGTTTAACTACCATATACCAAAATATATGTAGTGGTTGCTACATTAATCCGTCCAGACTAAATATCGCTATGAAAGATCAAATCTTATCATAGTCAATTCCTTGAACATTATCGTAAACTCTTTCCGACATGTCGACTATTTCATAGATGTGAAACATCCATGTCTATTTCTTTATAAATCCATATACGACTGTAAGGTCTTGCACCTTTCTAGAGGGTCTTTCAAATTCAAAGCTTGATTTCTCGTGTATGGAATTATCACGGATTTTATGGCTTCAAGCCACTTAACAAAGTCAGGGCCTATCATTGATTATTTGCATGTAGTCGATTCATCATTGTCAAACAACAATGATTTAACTCTCAAATCTTGGCATTTGATTACTTACCCGACCTACTTGGTTAAATAGTAACTTAGATCTCCGTGACCACAACCTTTGAGGCACGTGAGCCATGAGCATTGTTGCTGCCTCCGGGACACTTACCGATGCTGCGCAACTTAGCACATATTAGCCAAGGTTCAACAACCTTGTCAAAGTTCTATTGTCCTACCACTTGACTTTTCACCAAAATTCCTTCTCAAGAAACTCGACACTCTAAGCGACAAACAATTTTGTCTTCGGTGTTATGGAGGAATACCCAATGGTTATTCGAAATAACCTACAAAGACATGCTCATCCGACTTTGGTTGTAAACACTTTACTTATGCCTAGCGTACTAAAAATTTAAGAAAGGACAACCTGGGTTTTATCCCAAACCATGACTTATATGGTGTCATTTCAACGGATCACGATGGAGCTCTTTTCAGTGTAAAAGCGGTAGTCACTAAAGCTTTAATCTTTTAAAATATAATGGTAGTTTTATAAATGACACCTTTGATCTTACCATGTCAAACAAGGTTTCATTACATATCTTGAACACTCCATACTCCTATGGTGTTTTTGGGAAATGCAAATCCATGGAACGATTCCTCAAATCTTAGGTGTTTTGCTAAACTTGTAACTCAAACATCTTTCTTTATGATCCAATCATAAACTTTTTTATTTTCTTGTTACAATAATTTTCCACTTCATCTTGAAAGTCTTTGAACATTTTCAGATGTTTCATACTTCTTCCTTATTGAGTAAGTATATACATATACTCACTCAAATCTTCGGAGAAAGCATATGAAGTTGAAATCCATCGCCCACGACTACACATAATGGACTATATACATCAATATGTACAAATTCCAATCAGTTAGTCGTCCGTTCCTCTTTTGGCCTACGAACGGAGTTTTAATTATCTCCGGGAAAGTATCACAAGCGTCATTTGATCAAAATCAAAGACTCCAAAAATCCATCAACATGGAGTTTCTTCATGTATCCCTTTCAATATAATTTAAACGGTGATGTTACTTCGCAAGTGATCTTTCAATCATTTGTCTTGCGACATTTTAGCATTAGTTTTATGGTCGTTATTTCTCCAACCAGACTTGTATATCATCCATCTATTATGGAATACGGTAATTATTTGAACAACCTTTTGTCGTCATAATACCTGATCAAAATAACAATTATTGAAACAAATCTTGAAGGCAAGCTTTGATGTTAACGAGCAACACAACAACCCTTTGTTTGTTTTCGATGAACATCATCACATATTCTCTTGCTAGTTACTTAGGCCATTGCAGTTCATGAATTGTGTTGTCCTGTATGACACTTCATACCAACCAATTCGGTATCCAATACCGGTATCCAATACCTCAGAACCACATTGTTTAACAAACAAGGAATATAGCCATAACATGTATCTTCTATATACCTAAGTTGGACATCTCCAATCTTTTCTTTTCTGCCAAATATTTTATAGATTCTCTTTCAACAATTCCTTTTCTTTTAAAAGAATCTATCAACATCAATAGTGGTGTCATTCACATGACACATAGTACAAAGTGTGTATAGTCAAATACTAATACCTTTGGACTTGCACTTTGAAGTGGATCACCTTCATCAAATATTTGGCATTCTTTCAAAAATCCATTCTTTAGTAATCTTTTAGTGTAGTAAACATTTTACTTACATCTTATATTCATCCTTATCATGACAACTTCCATGATCAAGCTGTTATAGCTTATAAAGGTGAATTGCGAGTATAATGTTTCTTTTCCAAAACCTTTTGGAGGATTAGGACGACTAGCGTCTCCAACCTTCACAAATTCTCATCAAATATGAGGACATATACTCTATCATGTTGTAACCAATACATTGTTTTAGATATCGCAATACCTTTCACATATGATGGTTTCTGAAACATTGCTTTCAGCTCTTAGATAAACTTGATAAAAATAATCTTTTGAGTATCAAGAATCATGGAGGCAAACATGATACATTAGATACTAACACTGGAATTGTTACTCTTGATTTAATACTGTTTATTAAACTTCACAGAGTAAATGGAGTTTGCTGAAGGTTTGCAACATGACTTTTAAACTTTAGATTGACACTCAAAACAATACGATACCAGTTCGTAAAGAAAATATCCAGAATTTCTATAGTTCCACTATCTCAACTATAACTAAGCGTAAGGTGGTGAACGGATGCCAATGACTACAACAAACTATGCAAATTCACTTTGATTGTGTTTATGATAAATTGAGTTCGACTAATCCAAATGACAAATGAACTCCCACTCAAAACAACATCCCTCCAGTTGTTTTAGTGATTACACGAACCAAATCCACTACACCAAGTCCGATCATCACGTGAGATGATGTAGCTTTAAAGGCGAACAATCAACATGTTCATCATATCATCCATATGACTCATGCTTTACCTTTCGGTATTCTGTGTTCCGAGACCATGTCTGTACATGCTAGGCTCATCAAGGTTAGCCTTAGTATCCGCATGTGCAAATCTGGCTTGCACCCGTCGTATGCACACGTAGAATCTATCACACCTGATCATCACGAGATGCTTCGAAACGACGAGTCTTAGCAACGGTGCCTACTAAGGACGAACACTTTATTACTTGATATTTAGTGAGAGGGATCATCTTATAATGCTACCGTCGCGATCTAAGCAATACAAGATGCATAAAGGATTAACATCATAGGCAATTCATAATTAGTGTGATATGATATGGCCCTTTCTTCTTATGCCTTTGATCTCCATCTCCAAAGCACGGACATGATCTCCATCATCACCAGCATTGCATCAAGGTCAGTGGCGCCGCTTCATGGTTGTCCATCATCACTAGCAACTGTTACAACTACTTGGAATAAAGCTATTACAAGATGAATAGACACGCAGGTCTTAACAGAATTAAAGACAACCATTAGGCTCCTGCCGGTTGCCATATTACAATAAGGATCATTGCATACATCAAATATAATCACAATCACATAATGGCCATATCACATCACAAAACCCCTGCAAAAACGAGTTAGACGCCTCTAATCTTATTTGCATGTTTTACGTGGCTTGGGTCTTTCGAATAAGAACGGATCTTACCTACGAACATGAACCACAACGTTGATACAAGTGCTATCAAGTGCAAAGTGTAGATTGGATCTATACTATGATGGGAGAGACAGACACCCGCAAAGCCACTTGTGCAATACGAGTTGCATGTGAACTGTGGAGCAAGTCTCATGTGCGATGACATGTAAGGTTAGCCCGGGCCGCTTCATCCCACCATCCCGCAAGATGCAAAGTACACCAAAAGCAAAAAGACAGCACGAGCATCAACGCCCACAAAACCATTGTGTTCTACTCGTGCAACAGATCTACGCATAGACATGGCTCTGATACCACTGATGGGTTCGTAGCATGGAAAACAAAAAAATTCTACCGCAAGAACGAACAAAACCTAGATCTAATCTAGATAAAAGCCAAGATCTAATCTATTAGACATGTGCAACGAGATAGATCTATACTAACCCTCGTAGATTCGATAAGCCTTGTTCGAGATTGGATATCGTGGTTGATGTAGTCGATCACTTGCCGATCTCAAGATCGAGTAGACGATCCTTCCGGCGCCGCGTTCCGGCAGGGCTTCCGCAGTCGGTCACACGTGCGGAGTCGAAGCAGACCTTCCTCTCCCCGTTCCAGTGAGCAGCGGAGGTAGTAGATCTCTCCACGGAATCCCAGCAGCACGACGATGTGGTGGTGGTGGTGGAGTAGAGAATTATGCAGGGCTTCGCCTAAGCCAGAGCAGAGGGAAGGAGGAGGAGAGAGGCAACTTGAGATCTAGAGAATAGAAGGGGCAAGGGGGCTTGTGCCTCCACCCCTCTATTTAAAGGAGGGAGGCGCCATGGGGAGGTGGAGTCCTTGTAGGACTCCCCTCTCCCTTGGTCGGCGGATCAAGGAGGTGGGGGAGAGTCCTACTCCCCCACGAATCCTTGTCTTACCCCACAAGGATTCCTTGATCCTTTCTTGGTTTTCAAGTAAACTCCAAGAAATCTTCTAGAACCTTCCGGAACATTCCGAAACCTTCTAGAATCCCCATACAAATACTCTGGAACATTTACTAACTTAGAAAATGATCCCCAATATATGAATCTTATTCCCCGGACAATTTCGGATCTCCTCGTGATGTCCTGGATCCAATCCGAGACTCCGAACAACATTCCGTCTCCAACGCACATTCCATATCTACTTAAAACAACTTCGAACCTTAAGTGTGTCACCCTACGGTTCGTGAATATGCAAACATGATGGAGACACCTCTCCGATCAATAACCATCAGCGGGATCTGGAGATCCATAACGGCTCCCACATACTCAACGATGACTTCGTGATCGATAGAACCATTAACATACGAAACCAATTCCCTTTGTCACGCGATACTCTACTTATCCGAGGTTTGATCATCGGTATCTCCATACCTAGTTCTACCTCGTTACTGATAAGTACTCTTTACTCGTTCCATGATATGTCATCCCTTGTGACCTAGTCACATGCTTGCAAGCTAACTAGATGACATTCCACCGAGAGGGCCCAAAGTATATCTATCCGTCATATGGATGACAAATCCCAATCTTGGTCCATGCGCTTCAACACATATTTTCAGAATACCCAGTGACACCTTTATAACCACCCAGTTATGAAGCGGTGTTTGATGTCATCAAAGTATCCATCCGGTGATGGTGATTAACATAACCTCATGGTCGAAGGATTAGGTTACTATGCATTTGAAAGCTTGTAGCAAAACGAACTTAATGACTTGATCTTATGCTATGCTTACTATGGGTGTGTGTCCATCACATCATTCTCCTAATGATATGATCTTGTTATTAACGACATCCAATGTCCATGATCAGGAAACCATGATCATCCATTAATCAACAAGCTAGTTTAACAAGAGGCTTACTAGGGACTCTTTTATGTTTACAAAACACACAAGTATTAATGTTTCCGGTTAATACAATTATAGCATGGGATGTAAACATTTATCATAAACATAAAGATATAATAATAACCACTTTATTATTGCCTCTTGGGCATATCTCCAACAGATATGTCTACATATATGTGGCACTGCCGTCTAGGTCATATTGGTGTTAAACGCATGAAGAAACTCCATTCTGATGGACTTTTGGAATCACTTGATTTTGAATCATTTGATACATGTGAGCCATGCCTTATGGGCAAGATGACTAGAACGCCGTTTTCCGGTTCAATGGAACGGGCGATAGATCTATTGGAAATGATACATACTGATGTGTGTGGACCAATGAGTGTGTCGGCGCGAGGTGGATATCGTTATTTTGTTACTTTCACGGATGATTTGAGTAGATACGGGTATATCTATTTGATGAAACACAAGTCTGAAACTTTTGAAAGTTCAAGGAATTTCAGAATGAAGTGGAAAATCATCGTAATAGAAAGATCAAGTTTCTACGGTCTGACCATGGAGGAGAGTATCTAAGTTATGAGTTTAGCACACACATGAAATAGTGTGGAATAGTTTCACAACTCACGCCTGCCGGAACACCACAACGTAATGGTGTGTCGGAACGTCATAATCGTACCTTATTGGATATGGTTCGATCTATGATGTCTCTGACTGACTTACCTCTGTCATTTTGGGGTTATGCACTGGAAATAGCTGCATTCACTTTAAATCGGGCACCATCTAAATCCGTTGAAACGACACCGTATGAATTATGGTTTGGAAACAAACCTAAGCTGTCATTTCTCAAGGTTTGGGGATGCGATGTTTATGTGAAGAAACTTCAACCGGATAAACTCGAACCCAAAGTGGAAAAATGCGTCTTCATAGGATACCCTAAGGAAACAATTGGGTATACCTTCTATCATAGATCCGAGGGCAAGGTTTTTGTTGCCAAGAATGGATCCTTTCTTGAGGAGTTTCTCGCGAAAGGTGTGAGTAGTCGGAAGGTAGAACTCGAAGAGGTTATTGAACCTTCTCTTCATGGAATGGCGAGTGGCGCAGCACCGGAAGTTGTTTCGGAGTTGACTTCACCTGATGAAGAGAGAGCTAATAATAATGATCATGAAACTCCGAAAGAGGACACTACCGAACCTCGCAGGTCAAGCAGGACACGTGCAGCTCCTGAACTGTACGGCAATCCTGTTGTGAATTTCATGGTTGATGAAATGGATGACCCTACGACGTATGAAGAAGCGATGATGAGCCCGGATTCCAACAAATGGCTAGAAGCCATGAAATCCGAGATGGAATCCATGTACGAGAACCAAGTTTGGAACTTGGTGGACTTACCTCACGACCGAAAGGCCGTTGAGAATAAATGGATTTTCAAAAGGAAAACTGATGTTGATGGTAATGTGACCATCTATAAGGCTCGACTTGTCGCAAAGGGGTTTCGACAAATTCAAGGAGTTGACTACGATGAGACATTCTCTCCCGTAGCGATGCTTAAATCGGTTTAGGATTATGTTAGCAATTGCTGCATATTTCGATTATAGAATATAGCAGATGGATGTCAAAACTGCGTTCCTCAATGGTAAGATTGAAGAAGAGTTGTATATGATACAACCTAAGGGTTTTGTCGATCCTAAGGATGCTAATAAGGTGTGCAAACTTCTGCGATCCATCTATGGACTGAAGCAAGCATCACGAAGTTGGAATCTCCGCTTTGATGAGGTGATCAAAGAGTTTGGATTTGTCCAAACTTATGGAGAGGCTTGTATTTACAAGAAAGTGAGTGGGAGCAATGTGGCATTTCTGATATTATATGTGGATGACATATTATTGATTGGAAATGCTATAGATCTTTTAAACAGTGTTAAAAGTTATCTAAACAACAAATTTTTGATGAAAGACCTTGGTGAAGCGTCATATATATTAGGCATTAAAATCTATAGAGATAGATCAAGGCGCCTAATTGGGCTATCGCAGAGTACATACCTTGATAAGATATTAAAGAAGTTTAATATGGACGAAAGTAAGAAGGGGTTCTTACCTATGTTGCAAGGCAAGACATTGAGTAAGACTCAAAGTCCGGCTACGGCGGAAGAAAGAGAGATGATGGATAAGATCCCCTATGCCTCGGCCATAGGCTCTATTATGTATGCCATGCTATGTACAAGATCGGATGTGGCACATGCTATTAGTTTGACTAGTAGGTACCAATCTGATCCAGGTTCGGAACACTGGATAGCGGTAAAGAACATCCTCAAGTACTTGAGAAGAACTAAGGATATGTTTCTCATATACGGAGGTGAAGAAGAGCTAGTCGCTAAGTGTTATGTCGATGCTAGCTTTGACACCGATCCAGATGACTCTAAGTCTCAATCCGGATACATATTTCTCTTAAACGGAGCAACGGTTATTTGGAGGAGTTCCAAACAACCTGTGGTGGCTGGATTAACAACGGAGGCAGAATATGTTGCTGCTTCAGAAGCGGCGCAGGAGGCAGTTCGGATGAAAGAGTTCATTACGGAACTGGGTGTGGTTCCCAGTGTGGTGGACCCGATGGTGATCTATTGTGACAACAATGGAGCCATAGCCAACGCAAAGGAACCAAGGTCTCACAAGAATTCCAAACATATTAAGCGTCGGTTTCACTCCATCCGCGAGCATGTCAAGGATGGAGGTATAAAGATTTGTAAAGTACACATGGACCTGAATGTAGCAGATCCGTTGACTAAAGTTCTCCCTAGGGAAAAACATGATCAACACCAGAACTCCATGGGTGTTAGATTTATCACTATGTGAACTAGATTATTGTCTCTAGTGCAAGTGGGAGACTGAAGGAAATATGCCCTAAGAGGCAATAATAAAGTTGTTATTACATATTCCTTATACATGATAGATGTTTATTTTACATGATAGAAATGTATTGATTCAGAAACATCAATACATGTGTGTTTAATAAACAAAAAGGGTTCCTAGTCATGCCTCTCTTATAGACTAGCTTGTTGATTAACAGGATGATCAAGGTTTCCTGATCATGGACATTGGATGTTGTTAATAACAAGGTCACACCATTGGTGGAATGATGTGATGAACATTCATCCGAAGTATAGCATTACGATCAAGTCATTATGTTTATATTGCTATAACATCATACGAAGTAATCTTTATCCTTAGACCATGATATCATGTTAATTGCTAACACCGGAAGAGTATCTTGATAACATCAAACGTCACACCATAACAGGGTGACTATAAAGATGGGTTCAGTACTACGAAGGTGTTATGTTGAGGCTCATGGATAAAGAGTGGAATTTGTCAATCCATATGACGGATAGATATACTCTGGGCCCTCTCGGTGATATCACATTAGGATAGCTTGCAAGCAAGTGATGTGATCACTAGAATGTTATATCACGGGAACAAGAAAAGAGTGCATGTCGGTAACGAGATCAAACTAGGTATGGAGATACCGATGATCGAATCTCGGACATGTAATATATCGAGAGACAAAGGGATTTAGTTACAAGCGTTAAAGGTTCTCACGATCACAGGAGTCATCGTTGAATGTGTAGGAGTCAGTACGGATCTCCAGGTCCCGCTGCTGATTATTGATTGGAGAAGGGTCTCGATCATGTCTGCATTATTCGCGAACCGTAGGGTGGCACACTTAAGAGTTACCGGACACCATTTTGGAGCACATATGTTTCAGACGAAAGAATTGCAAAGCACAGGAATTGTTTCAATAGAAACCGGAAATTGTTTCGGGTGAAATTGCAGAAGGTGGTTCTGCATGTGATATTAAAATATTGCAAGGGGCTACATGTGAATGCTTGTTAATTAAAGTAATTAACAAAATTCTGAATAAATTTAATAAAAAGAGTTTTATTAAATGAGAGAGCATTAAATTTGGAGAAATTTAATGCATTTAAAGTGGAGACTTTAAAAGGGAATGTGAAGAGGCATTTTAATGTGGAGGGGTTACCACCACATGAATGGGGGAGGTGAGGGGTCACCCCCCATGCGCCGGCCATCAAGAGAGGGGGCACCCCCCTCCTCCTATAAAAGGCCACCCATTCCCTCCTTCATCCTCACACCTCCTTGTGAAGGATCTCTCTCCCCCTCTAGAATTATTCCCCCATGGTCTCGGATTAGCGAGATACATGTTCCCGGTGGCATTTCGTCTGGAAGGAGTTGCTGCTTCCGCTGGATCGCTAGAGCGAGGAGGTGGAGGTTGTCCGGTGGCTTGAACGTGTGTGCGAGTGCGGATGCGCTGCTGAGTTGCGGCGCTCGGACTTCCTCACGATCTTGAGATCGGCAAGTGTACGACTACATCAACCACGAGTTCCTACTCGTTAACAAATCTCGTTGTCTATGAGGGTAAGTTCTTGTTGGATGTATGTCCACCCGTTGCTTTGTACCTAGTAGATAGATCTTGGCGTGTAGTTCACACCGTAGGAAATTTTTTGTTTTCTATGCTGCGGACCCAACAAATACCACCCGGAGTTTTTTGTGAGGAGATAGTGGAGCGATCGATCAACGCGAAAAGAGTCTTCGAGGTTGTAGCACCAAAAAACAGGAAAAAAGAAACATCCGCAAAAAGAATCGGGGGCTCCTTCAGAAGCCAAAAACATAGAAGAAGCCATCAAGGAAGAAGAACAAGAAATTGAAGAGGTCATGCTAATTGAGCCCACCTGGATGCAGCTGTATATAACATATATGACTAAGGGAGAGCTACCAGAAAATGTGATAGAAGCCCGGCGAGTCACCCGATGATCGAAAGCTTTTAGGATAATCAAAGGAGTACTATACAAAAGAAGTATTTCGGGTGTGTTACAACATTGCGTAACACCCGAAGAAGGAAAAAGATACTAAAAGATATACATGAAGGAGTCTGTGGTCACCATGCTAGTAGCCGAGCAATTGCTGCAAAAGCATTCAGGGTAGGATTTTATTGGCTCACTATAGTTCAAGATGCAAAAGATATTGTCAGAACATGTGAGGCATGTCAACCATTCGCAACAAAGCCCGGAGCACCCGCCGCTGAGTTGAATCCTGTACCTTTGGCTTAGCCTTTCGCTTAGTGGGGACTCGATATGGTGGGTGATGACCCACAAGTATAGGGGGTGTATCGCAGTATTTTCGATAAGTAAGAGTGTCGAACCCAACGAGGAGCAGAAGGTGCTGGCTAGTGGTATGGATCAGGAATTCTCTGCAAATACTTAGCAAACGGATTTTTAGGGGTTTTCGATAAAGCAAGTAAACAAAGTACGAGTAAACAAAAGATAGTAAGAATGAATGCAGCAAGTGGCCCAATCCTTTATGCAGCAAAGGACAAGCCGGTTGTATTTCTATAGATGACCAAACGTTCTCGAGGACACATGGGAAGACTGTCAAGTGCTTTCGCTTCATATAGTCGATCAATCTTCTCTAGCTTGCTAAGTGTTGTGTGGGTGAACCTGTGCTAATGTACCGTCCCATCCAAGACTTAATACGTACTTGTGATTAAACCCCCTTGCAAACATCCGTAAGTACAAGAAAGCAATTAAGGTAAAACCTAACCATAGCTTTAAACTCTAAGACCCTTACGTCCCTTGTGCAATGGTTTCCTAACGGGGGTTCAGGTTTCTGTCACTCCGGCAACCCCTACGATTAGTAGCCAAATACACAATGCATTCCCCTAGGCCTATATAGGTGAAGTGTCATGTAGTCGACGTTCACATGACACCACTAGAAGAAGTACACCACAACTTAAATAACAATCTATTGAATCTTTCTCAACGCAACTCCACTACTAACAACAAGACTTCTCCCATGTCCTCAAGAACAAAACGAACTCTCACAAGACATCATATGGATCATGATCAGAGATGGAATAATGATGTATAACAATCTGAACATAAACAATAATTCAATGGTTCACTCAATAGCATCAACTACAAAGAGTAATCAACACCAGGAAAGTTTCCCCTATGAACTATAGCAAGATTCAACCAATTGTTACAGCAATATGGAGATGGTGATGAGGGTGCTGATGGTGATGATGATGATGATGATCCCGATGAAGTCTAGCTTGATGGTGGTGTTGATGGCGACGATCTTCCCTCTCCGAGAAGGAATTCCCCTGGCAGAAATCTGTCTGCCAGAGAGATCTTTCTCTCTCGGTGTTTTCCGCCCCGCAGAGGCGGTGTCATCTTTCTATGGTTGCTCCCCGAGTCTTAGGGTTTCGTGGGGATGATATACGCCAGAGGGGAGAGGCTGGAGTGGCCCAGGGCGGCCACACCACTCCCTGGCGCGGCCTAGGCCTGCCCGCGCCATGGGGTGGTGTGGGCCCCCTGTGGCCCACATCCACTCCATATTCTGGCATCCTGAGTCTTCTGGAAAAATAGGATTTTCTGTATATTTTTCGGGATTTTCTGATCTTCGCGAATTTTGCCTCCAAACAACACCTTTTCCATCAGAATCCTGACTGCAGCGGTCCATGCTCCAAAAGTCATCAACCATGCAAAAACAAATGAAATAACATAAGTATCACCTCTCAATACGAAATATATCACTGAATAATAGTGAATTAAGACATAGAATAGTGATGCAAAATGGACGTATCAACTCCCCCCAAGCTTAGACTTCGCTTGTCCCCAAGCGAAACTGAGCTCAATAAACATGACCTCAGGTTTATGGAGTGAAGAGTCGATAAAAGAATACGGACAAGAAGCATCACATTCATCAAATACATAGATCGTAATAGAAGACAACTCACTATTATATAACTAAACTTGCAATGAGTAAAGGAAACACAATAAAGATACATAAAGTGAATCATAATTGGTAATGGCAAACTTAGCTCTTGGTCGAAGAATAGTTGATAATTTGCTGGAGTTCACAAATAGCTGGCCTTTTCAATGATAGCTTTCAAAGTAGTAAACTTCAAGATAAGAGCAATGTGCAAAACAAGGAACATAAGAAACACGATTGAATAAATCATCATATGAATGAATGAAACACATCAACTCAAAATACTTGCTGAGATAGAAGGGAGTAGGTTTACTGACTCAACTACAAGGTAAAAGAAAGGGCCCTTCAAAGAGGGAAGCAGGGATTGCAAGTCTCATAATGAGCTCCCAAAAATTATGATACTTACTAGCTTTCAGCTCTCATTGCCCCTATCATAGGCATCTTTAGGTGATTAAGGTTAAAGTGAGGTCCAATCTGAGTTATATGCTTGTCAGACTATAAACTGAAGATCCCAAGTCCCTTGAGTACGAGGGTCGCTGCTCATGCTACTCAACTTTAGTTACCGGTAAGTTCTTGTCATTGTAAGTATGTGCTATCATTGAGAACCGCCAATGGGGTACCCCTTGCCCGATGACACGGAAGAATCCCCATATCAAAATGACAAGGCAAGCAGACAATGAGTATCTCAGCAATCTTCTTATTTACCATGGGAAAATGGTGCTTTTTTCTCTTTTTCCTCTTTTCATAGTATCTCTTTTTTCTTTTCTTTTTCTCAATAGCTATCTCTCTCTCTTTTTTATAAGAAGAATGCTTCATAGATATCATTATGGTTACGCTGCAGGTTTTCACCATGTCAGCATGGATTAGACCAGCGACCCAGGCGTTTCTCTAACACACATTCATAACTCCATGGACTTACAAGCTCCCCTTTTATTTCACACCGACGACATCCGCAAACAAAAGAGCAAGGTATCAACTGGGTATATATTTACAAGTGTTGAAAGCGTTCCCCGTGACAGCACAGTTCTGCTAATCCCCAGCCTATAATTTGCAAGCATATAACTTTCATGTAGAGTTCACAATGGTTCAGGTTTATTAAGTGCGGAAAATAAAGTGTGCCACCAAGTTCATGAGAGCTTTAATCACTAACTTTCTCATAACAAGTTTAATTTGGGAGGTAGATAAAACATGAATTTACTTGGAATAGCAATAATGCTACTAGGTAGGTGTGGTGGACACAAATGGCAAAGGTTTTGGTTTAAAGGAGGTGGATGCACGAGAAGAATTCCCTCTCAGTACAGGTTTTTGGCTAGCAAGGCTGGGTAACAAGTACAAGAGTTGAAGGAAACAAACGAACATACAAGTGATAAAGACAAACATGCAATCTTCCTTGGAAGCACAAAAGATCTTAACTAGAGAATACTAGACTTATGAGCAAATCAAGAAAGAAAGATGATGAAATTATTTTTCTTTAGAGTACTTCTATCTTTTTCTTTTCAACTCTCAAAAAGGTGTTGCTACTGACCGAGCCAGGTTTGCCAAAACCAACTAAATTAACTCAAAGATCCCAAAGTGCTACCAATACTAACAACAAGATCAATCATATAACCACGAATTGAAAACTAATGTAAGCTAAGCAAAAGAGTGAATGAAAGAACTTCTCATTAATAATCCATAACGGAAACTCACACCAATGGATACAAATCTAACGAGAGAGGGGACACTTCCATAATGCAAACCATACTACAAAATAACTCCTCTATTCATGATATGACTCTACTAATAAGGTAAAAAGATAGAAGATAGTGATATGATACCGCGACACTCCCCCAAGCTTGGAACAAACCAAGGGGATGCCAAACCTGATGACGAATTACTCCTTTGGTGGTGGTGGTATCCTCTCGATGAGCTCTCTGATCAGTTTCCCCAAGTCCTCAATCTCGAAGGTGAGATTGCGAATCAGCTGTGAATTTTGCTCAATGCGGCTCATGATCATGTCGTGTTGAGAATTCCAGATCTTGCTATTCTTTCCCCACTCTTCCTCCTTGAAGTCTTCTTTTCCTGCATGGCTAGAACGAGGCAAATCCCAATTGGAGGGTAATTTCTCCTTGGGCATATTCTGGTATTGATGCTCATGGATAAGAGTGTGGAAAGGATTCTTGGTGCGTGGAGGAAGTGACCAGGGATCTGAACGGTGATGAGGAGGCTTCCTTCCAATGGCTGGATTTTCCACCACTCCGATGCTTGCAACGGTAGTGCTGGTGTGTTTTGCCTCCTCTTCACCTTCACTCTTGATCTCCTTCTCCTTCCTGGGGTCTTGGAGGTCTTCCTCCATGGGCTCCTTCCCTTTATCCTTGGCGGACACCATTGTGCTTCTAAGCTCTCAAAGAGTATGTACTGACAGAAACAGATCGAAACAAAAACACGACGAAAACATAATATACGAACCTCGAGAGATCTGGGGGGGTTATATATTATGAAGTTTCATATCAAAAGGAAGGTACTGGCAGAAAACGGGTCGGAGACGGAGTCCTGGGTGGCCTCACCACCTGGTGGCGCAGGCCAGGGGTGGGCCCGTGCCATGGGGTGGTGTGGGACACCCCGGCTCCGGTTCCGTCCCCTTTTTCACTTCGAAACTTTCCTTATTGACTGAAAACTGCAAAAATATAGCTGGATTGTACTTTCGCGGAACTTTTCTTACGAGAACTATTACCTATTTCAATACGGACTCTGCAGGTCTCTGAATTTGGTATCTAGTAGATCCTTCCGGAGTCATCACTTGAAAATCATCGATATCTTCATCTTCATATACTTATTACTTGAGTCATCAAACCTTTCTCTTCCTTATTACACCATTCTCTCCACTTTCCTGGAAATTTCTTCCACACAAAACTTCACACAATTCTTATTAGCAACATTAGTATAAGTGAAGTGATAGAACCTTTTGAGTCCAACTTCAACTGAAAACCATCAAAACAAAAGCTACTGCAGCAACTCCTTTCGAAAACCCAAAAAGAATTCAAAAAGGAAATCGAATAAAGAAGCAAATGCAAGATTGGCAAAATCTGTCAAAACAGACCAGCAGGTAAAGATCAATTTTTTCGAAAATCTTCTGTTGCTCAAATCAAAAAGTGCTAAACTAACGAAAGTTAAATAACAACCTGGGTCAGAAGCAGAAAAAATTACAGCTCAATACGACATACAGAGATCTCTCACGAATTTTTACGGTGAAGCACAAAAAATCTGTTTCGGGACAGCAACTTTCCCAAATATTACTTCTCTCTCATTAGAGGTTGATATTGACACAAAAACCAAAAAAACGGATAAGGAGTGGTTATTACTGAAGTAATGACTTCCAAGACTAAAATAAACAAAACAAACTGAAAGCATAAACAAATTGGGTTGTCTCCCATAAAGCTCTCTCTTTATAGCCATTAAGATGGGCATGATAATTTTGAAGAAGCTCTCATAGGGATATGATTTGAAGTGAAAGAGAGCATTAAGAAGCAAAAACACACACATTTAAGTCTAACCCACTTCCTATGCAAGGGGATTTTGTAAACAAACAAGTTATTGAAACCAAAGGCAACTTGCATAAGAAGGCAAAAGAAGTGCAACATAAAAACTTTCAGCATAAAACGGGGAAACTTGATATTATTGAGATGCACAAGAACACTTTTCCCTCTCTCATAATAACTTTCAGTATCATGCATAAACTTAACAATATAGCTACAACAGTACCACAATAACACTGATCACTTATTCTAACAGAAAACACAGGAATACTAGCTCTCATAACACTACTATGTGAAACAATATTAGAGGTATCCTTACAAAGGATAGGTTGTCCCTCTTCCTCATACTTAGTGACAAAGTCTTTCACACTAGCTATTATAGGTTCATCAACCATTTGTTTATCAGGTTCAACAGCTTTATTCATACTTTCATCAACCATACTAGCTATCATATAATGTTCCTTTACCTTAACTGGAAAAGGCATTTTCTCAATATAAGGTTCAGGTAAAACATGATTAGCAGTATAAACTTCAGTATTTCTTGCAGGAACACTCTTAGAAATATCTTTATAAGGTTCATGATACTTATTCCACTTCTTTTTAGGCACTTCAATGTAAGAAGCAAAAGCCTTAAAATAAGAAGCAATAGCTTGAGAGTCTAGACCATAAGCATTTTTAATATTTTGAAAGTCATCAGTTCCCATAAAAGATTCAATGCATTCATAATCATAATTTATACCTGACTTTCTACCTTTGTCATTCTCCCAAGCTTCAGCATTGTCTTGAATACGATCTAGAAGGTCTCATTTAACTTCTTCTTCCATGCGAGTGAATGATCCAGCACAAGAAGCATCTAATAAATCCTTGTCATATAGAGGGAGCCTTGCATAAAAGTTGTTGATAATAATATTGTTGGGGAGATCATGAATGGGACATTTGAGCATTAGTAACTTCAATCTCCCCCAAGCTTGAGCTGTACTCTCTCCATCAAGAGGCCAAAGTTGTATATTTGATTCCGATCTTTATGAATCTCACTAGGAGGATAAAACTTTGAATAAAAGAGAGGCACTATTTCCTCCCATTCCAGAGCTTGACCATTCTTCAACAGCTTATACCATTCCTTAGCTCTTCCTTTCAGTGATAATGAGAATAACTTCTTCTTAACTTGATCTGTAGTAATACCTGCACACTTGAACAACCCGCATAATTCGTGTATAAAGAGTAAATGATCACCGGGATGGACAGTTCCATCCCCAACATAGTAGTTATCCATAACACGATCAATAATTCTTGTAGGTATTTTGAAAACATCTTTCTCAGCTGGTGGTGGCTTATCTACTACCTTAGCAGTGGTAGTAGCATTACCAATAAGAAACTCAGCGAATTATCCATAATAAAAATAAAGCAACTAGCAGAAGTAAACAATACTCACAGTAGAACTTTCCTTTACCAGTTCCACTCTCCAATAGCGCTTCACTCCCCGGCAACGGCGCTAGAAAATAGTCTTGATGACCCACAAGTATAGGGGGTGTATCGCAGTATTTTCGATAAGTAAGAGTGTCGAACCCAACGAGGAGCAGAAGGTGCTGGCTAGTGGTATGGATCAGGAATTCTCTGCAAATACTTAGCAAACGGATTTTTAGGGGTTTTCGATAAAGCAAGTAAACAAAGTACGAGTAAACAAAAGATAGTAAGAATGAATGCAGCAAGTGGCCCAATCCTTTATGCAGCAAAGGACAAGCCGGTTGTATTTCTATAGATGACCAAACGTTCTCGAGGACACATGGGAAGACTGTCAAGTGCTTTCGCTTCATATAGTCGATCAATCTTCTCTAGCTTGCTAAGTGTTGTGTGGGTGAACCTATGCTAATGTACCGTCCCATCCAAGACTTAATACGTACTTGTGATTAAACCCCCTTGCAAACATCCGTAAGTACAAGAAAGCAATTAAGGTAAAACCTAACCATAGCTTTAAACTCTAAGACCCTTACGTCCCTTGTGCAATGGTTTCCTAACGGGGGTTCAGGTTTCTGTCACTCCGGCAACCCCTACGATTAGTAGCCAAATACACAATGCATTCCCCTAGGCCCATATAGGTGAAGTGTCATGTAGTCGACGTTCACATGACACCACTAGAAGAAGTACACCACAACTTAAATAACAATCTATTGAATCTTTCTCAACGCAACTCCACTACTAACAACAAGACTTCTCCCATGTCCTCAAGAACAAAACGAACTCTCACAAGACATCATATGGATCATGATCAGAGATGGAATAATGATGTATAACAATCTGAACATAAACAATAATTCAATGGTTCACTCAATAGCATCAACTACAAAGAGTAATCAACACCGGAAAAGTTTCCCCTATGAACTATAGCAAGATTCAACCAATTGTTACAGCAATATGGAGATGGTGATGAGGGTGCTGATGGTGATGATGGTGGTGATGATGATGATGATGATCCCGATGAAGTCCAGCTTGATGGTGGTGTTGATGGCGACGATCTTCCCTCTCCGGGAAGGAATTCCCCCGGCAGAAATCTGTCTGCCAGAGAGATCTTTCTCTCTCAGTGTTTTCCGCCCCGTAGAGGCGGCGGAATCTTTCTGTGGTCACTCCCCGAGTCTTAGGGTTTCGTGGGGATGATGTACGCCAGAGGGGAGAGGCTGGAGTGGGCCAGGGCGGCCACACCACTCTCTAGCGCGGCCTAGGCCTGCCCGCGTCATGGGGTGGTGTGGGCCCCCTGTGGCCCACCTCCACTCCATATTCTGGCATCCCGAGTCTTCTGGAAAAATAGGATTTTCCGTATATTTTCTGGGATTTTCTGATCTTCGTGAATTTTGCCTCCAAACAGCACCTTTTCCATCAGAATCCTGACTGCAGCGGTCCATGCTCCAAAAGTCATCAACCATGCAAAAACAGATGAAATAACATAAGTATCACCTCTCAATACGAAATATATCACTGAATAATAGTGAATTAAGACATAGAATAGTGATGCAAAATGGACGTATCAGTGGGAAAACTTCACAAATCATCGCCAGGAGGACATGTCTTTCTGCTAGTAGCAGTCGACAAATTTAATAAATGGATTGAAGCAACGCCCGTCACCACCCAAGATGGAACTTCGGCTGTGAATTTTATCAAATCCATAGTATTTTGGTTTGGCGTACCGAACATTATCATCACAGACAATGGGACCAACTTCACTTCCAATAAGTTCAAGGAGTACTGCCAGGAGATGGGCATCAATATAAGTTACGCTTCGGTAGCTCACTCGTAAACAAATGGACAGGTCGGAAAAGCCAATGGACTAGTTATCGCTGGACTCAAGAAGAGACTACTAGCACCACTTGACAGGGCAAAAGGAGCATGGGTGGATGAATTGCCATCCGTATTATAGAGTCTACGTACAACTCCAAATAATTCAACACAAGATATGCCTTTCTTTTTGGTCCACGGTGCGGAAGCCGTGCTTCCAGTTGAGGTATCACACGAATCGCCAAGAGTAGCCGCATATAATGAAGAAGAATCAAGAGAAGCACTTGAAGATGATGTGGATGCGCTTGATGAAGCACGAGACGAATCCCTCCAAAGAGCAACTATGTACCAGCAAAACCTGCGCAATTACCATAGCAGAAGATTATGGCCTAGGTCCTTTACAGTAGTGGACCTAGTTCTTCGCCTCAAGCAAGATGGTCACAAGAAGCTGGAATCGCCATGGGAAGGGCCATACATCATCACAGAAGTTATTCCCGGAGGAGCATATCGACTACAAGACAAGAAGACAGGAGTAAATTACTCGAATCCATGAAATGTAGCACAGCTACGACGCTTTTACGCATAAGGTTATTTGCAATATGATAAGAATTACAGTTCGGCTTATTAAGCCAAGATCTCCAGGACAACGGCTAAAGGCCATCCGCTCAAAGAATAATGTATCATCGATTTTCGCCTTATATATAAAGAGATAAGTTATTTGTACCTTAATCTTTTTATTCCAAAGATCAATGCTTTCCATCAAGCTAACAACAACTATGAGCCTATGTCCAGATACATGCATTCGAACATAGCCTCGGGGGTTACTCCCATCGGGAGTGCTAGCGCGCACCCGATAGAAATTCAGTTGTGTATGAAGTGTATTGGTAAATTACAAACACCTTTTTTGAGTTTTATACTAGTGTATCCTCAAAAAGGTATTATTCCCATCAGGAGATAGTATAAAAAAACTATCTGATATAATTAGAAAGATTGGCGGCCTAGCAGGCCAACCGCCAATAAAGCAAAAAAACCTCAGATCACACTCAGACGCGACAAAAAATCCGAATGCCATGTTCAGAAACATGAAGGTAAGACCCTAGGATTCGTCCTGTGTGGCCTTGTAATCACACAAGAATGCGCTCTACCAGTAAAAAAATCCGTATCAACGATACGATGAAAAATCCTGACGGATAAGTTGGTTACCCGATGAAAATAGAAAACTGGAATTCAGTATTCGGTAAGACCTCAGCGGCTCGAACTGAATTACACCAGTTACAAATTCCGGATTTGAGCCTGGGGACTTGAATTTGATGTAGGTCAACCTTGTTTTTTCCCAGGAGCAATTAACGGATTCCCGATCTATCGTAAGCATCAGACTCGTTGTACCAAATCCCTACAAAACACAAAAAGTGACAAAGTAAAGGAAAAAAGAAAACTTTGAGACTCAACCTGAAACTGCGGTTCAGGTAGAGTTTCGGGGGCTACTGACATAGGTATGATAACTCGGATGCCTATGATTGGCTACCCTACATTGGGTAAAAGGCCTACGGCCCATGAAGATTTCAGATAATAGGCCAAGGAAGCAACCGATAAAGGCTTTGATTGTATTAGGAAAGGAACCATGAACCGACATTATGTTGGTATTGCAATCACGCGTGTATGAAACCTATCCGCATACAGCTTTGAGACCCGGCCTATTATATATAGGGCGGGAGAAGCCTAAGAGAGGGTACCGAAATCTAGAGGACAACTTGTAATAGTGTGTTTTCAATATTCAGGCGACTTTGTCTTCATCGTTTTCCTGATATCCGACGAAATCCCCAGCGTTCTCTTTTTCGTGAAACCCCAAGTCCATTAACATGGGCATTGCCGAGGTTACCCCTCGTCACGGTGAGAGTATTACATTGCACACGGTCCACTCTACGAAAATCGTCTGCCAATTGGAAACACCCCCCACCACGGTTCAAAACCAAGAAATAGTGTGCCTGATTTTTGCGACATTTCGTCTAGTTTGCACCGTTTTTTCTCTATATGCCCCTCTCACACGATGAGTCCTAAATCACACGTGTGCAGTGATTTCTCGAGGTCGCCTCTCGTAGTATTCTGTTCAACGCATGCACTACTTCTTCTCCTTCCTCGGCGTGCCAAGTACGAATTGGGACGATACAGCTTCCCGACCGCGCGCCCTAAAGCTCCACGCCGCCACTCTCTTGACACACACCATCTCTACGGTAGGCACACTTTGATATGGCTTGCAACAACAATACCGCCTGCCTTTCTTGCATCTGGTAGTGCCTGCCGGTGCAACGTAGTCGTGTTAACTTGACCTCTACTGTGGTGGAGGAGAAACAAACATCTCCGGTGGGGAAGAAGGAGAAATCCCTCCTGCCGTCGGACATCGAGTGAGGCGGCTCCACCCTCTCGTACTCCGGCTGTCCTTCCCGGTCGATCATTGAGAAAGGAATTTGAAGGACACGACCACTGCAATACCTGCAGATTATTCACCGCAGCTCGAATGGTGGGAGGAGGCCGCGGTTGATGGAGAAAAAAAGACCGTTTTATATCACTCATGGTTATCCATGGATTAAGCGTTTGGGATCATAAGAATCACGTAGAATTCATGTTGAACATCACAAACGATTCTTTTCTTGGAATCTTTTGCGAATATTTTGGTCATTTTGTCTTGCCACGTTTTAACTATCTCGTTCAAAGTGCGAACTCTCAGATTGTTCGTGCCGTTTCCCCTTGCCTATAAAATTCTTCGCATAATCTCCTTGCTGGTTGCCTCTCTCATTGACACCATGCCTTCATGCGAATCCACTCTTGGCTACATCAATCTCACACCATCTGATGAGGGGAAGGAGCATTCCTCAAATCACAGTGTTGGGGGAGGCGTCATCGACCTCACATGGTCTGATTCGGAGAAGGAGCACACCCCATAGGAGAGGGAGCATGGTCCAGAGGCGGATGAGCTAGCCGGGTTGTAGGCAGAGGACTTGCAGAGCATATGGTGGTGGAGGAATCCATCACATCGGCCCGACATGAGGAAGCAGCGGTGCACCGCGTGGTAGAGGAGTCATTCGAGACTCCATGAGTACCAGGTGCGTGCATTGCTACGCATCAAGAATTAAAGTAAGAAGAAGGTGGATAACACAACAACATGTATGTAGTTTCCCATGAGAGGGTTTGACGAGATTGCGGCAATTTGGATGGCTGCTGCGGCAAGGCCAAGGCCGCCTGGGAATTGGGCGTTTCCTCAGGCACCCACAACCCTTTTGCTGATGATGTCGAGGAATCAGGCTCTGGAGAGGGCATAGGAGTGTCCGACGATGCAGAGGCATCTAGATTTAGAGAGGGCATATGAGCCTCCATTGATGCAGAGGGATCATGCAACAATGACCTCATCGACATCTCCTCTGGTGAGGAGGAGGATGTTTACTACTTAGTTATTTTAGTTTTATTAGGCCCTATATATGTATGTAATGTGAAGTTAGGAGTCTTTTTATCACAGAAAGGACAACCATGTTTGATAGGAGCCTTTCTAGTGGATACCCAAATATTATTAATAGTCTTTTCCAGTTTGATTGGTTCATGCACTTCCAACCAAATATTATAAATTTTTCATGAAGCTGCATATCGTAAACAATTTTCTTTTAGATAAACCATTTACAATTTTTAGATGAAGAAGAGATGGAGTTTGTGCGATGTGCATGAATTTTCAAAAGCACACAGGGTTAATCAAACGCACAACGTGTGCAACATTTATCTTTCGCAAACAGCGATCCAGTATAATTGTTTGTGATGTTCGCCCCATTAGGGCCCAACATACGCTACTCTAGCATCTTTCTCATATACATAAGGATAAGGACTAGTAAGAGACCCCATCCGGTGTTTCTCCACTCGCTAGCCGCCACCCCTCTTTAAGACCACACAATAGATGCCTTGCGCTCTTGTCGGCGAGGTGGAAGCTAGCAAGCTTCTGCAACCTTTATGCAATGGAATACAGATGACCTCACCGACGTCTTCTCTGCCATGTACCCCTTCCTACCCGCTTGGTCGAAGACCGACGGTGCCGGCGATAACGCATGTCAAGTCGACTCGTCCTCGTTAGCTAGCTCCACTGTGCGCATGCGACGTACATCTGCCCGGAGGTATACATTGTTACCATGCATTCTTAACTCATATATAATACGGATTTATCGTGTAAGAATAGTTAACAATGTTGGATCCATTAGAATATTTTCTTAGGATCGTGTGTTTGGATTTTGTACTTATTAGCACAGTTAGCAAGGCCAGATTCATTAGAATATTGTGTTATTGACGTTGGGTCTCCACGGCAATTCACATGGATGATGGACTTGGGTTTTAGGGAAGAATAGTGCGCTGGTGGATTCATCAGCTAATAAACAAGAGGGGGACACAATTTACCCAGGTTTAGGCCCCTGGAAGAGAAAACTTACTCCTTCTTGTTTCTTCTTGATTATCAGAAAAGATTACAAGGTCGCCTTAATGGCTATGGTGATGTAGATTGGGTCTTTCCTAGGGAAGATTGTGTATGAGTTCGAGAGAGTCCTCCTTGTCAGCCCCTCCTAGGCTTTATATGAGAGGCTAGGTCTTAGGTATCATGACCGAGTCGGGTACATGCTAAGGATGGACCCTAAAATCTCATAAGCTTGGGCTTATTCTTGCTCCTCACACCTGGAATCTAGGCCTCTAAGACTTCGCAGCTGCTCGCTCATCTTGAGCTTCATTGTCCTTACCCAATCACCATATGGCCTCTAGTTGGATTGGACCTAGTATACCCATGTCAGTTATGATCGGTGTTTAAGCTAACTTGATGTATATCTTATATTGTATGTCAAAATTTCATTGTTAGATCTATATGCTATACTATGTAAACTTGCTAGATCTATATGTTCTGTTGTGTATGACTAGATATAATTGTTAGATCTATATGTTATATTGTGTATGACTAGATTTAGATGTATATGTTATATTGTGTATGACTAGATTTAATTGGTAGATGTATATGTTATATTGTGTAACCTTGTAGATCTATTTGTTACATTGTGTATGGCAGGATTTAATTGTTAGATTTATTGAATCTGCAACTTCACTCAAAATTTTGCAGCACTTGACTTCCAAAAGCAACTGGATCAACATTCTATTTCATTAGCTTCAGTTCCAATTAACTACGTGGTTATTATGTGTACAATGATCCAATTCTTTTCATCTTTATATGGTTTCTTGCATGTACAATAATCTATTTCTACCACAGCTTCATGTGGTTGCATATGTGTGTAACGATCTATTTCTTTCATCTTTATGTGGTTGCTTATGCGTACGATGATATATTTCTTCTACAACTTTATGTCGTTACTTATGTGTGCAATGATCTACTTCTTTGATATTTACTTATGTGGTTAGTTATGCGTACAATTATCTATTTGTTCTGCAACTTTATGTGATTGCTTATGTGTGCGATGATATATTTCATTCCATCTTTATTGATATTATCTTATTATATACTTGTATAACAATGGTCCTATTTTGGTAACACTGCATAGGAAGAAATGGATCTCAAGGCATTCAATTGGGTCCAACAAGTCCAACCCGTCACTGTTGTCATGTTATGTGGCACTACATAGATTTTAGTTAAGAGTGTCATATGCAGTGTTACCAGAATACGATAAAAGGTGACGAGAATCCTACACTGAAGGTTCTGAACAAAGGTTCGCAAGGGCTATTACCAAATGTAGTGTGGAAGATCATTCTAGCATAACCTGTCATGGCAGCAAAGACATCTGTACCTCTCTCATTTATATAACTTTCAATTGAAACTATGTCCAAATACATGTATACATGTGGTGTATGAAATGTACAATCAAATAGAATTCAGTTCTGCTAATGTATTTTGCATGCATTGTTAAGCTATAGGTTGCTAGGTATAGTTCGTATTGTTGTCGGATCGAAGACATGTACGCCGAGAGGGGGTCCTCGAGGCGTGTGGAGAAAGGGGGTGTGAGACGACGGTATTCCGAGACGGTAAGCACACAAGCTTTACCCAGGTTCGAATCCGCCGGCATTTGGACGGATTCTACTCCTGCTAGCAATCCAGTAATACGGCTGGCATGGGTATGATTGCTTGGGTGCTTATGTTTGTTTATCCTATCTGTATAAAGGCTCAAGGCCCATGGATACCCAAGATGAAGGTCCAAGAAGCATCCTACGGAAGCCTTAGTTAAGGTAAATAAGGAAATATAAACCGACATTGTGTTGGTGTTGCAATCATGAATATGTAACCTATCCGTGTACAGTCCCGAGACCCTGCCTATTATATATAGGCTGGGAGGAGCCTACATAGAGGTACCAAAAAAACTCCCAAGCAATCTGTAATGCATTATCCATTGATAATCAGATGACTTTGACTCCCTTGTTTGTCCGACATCTGACAAAATCCCCAGCGTTCTCTTTTCTGCAAAACCCTAAGTCTGTAACCATGGACATTGCCGAGGTTACCCCATGTCAACTGGCTCCGTCTGTGGGAAACCTGAACGCTGGAGCCATGGATTTGGCGGACCCCTTTTCTTCAAGCAACAATCCAATGGAAGCACATCCACGCCTTCCCACCCTGATTTTGGTCCCCGCCGATTTCAACGGCGGATCCGATCTCATCATTGGGAGTTTCCACTTTTGGGTGGAGGAACACGAAGAACCGCGCCTCTCGGCTCCAATTCCGTCGGGACAGTTGGTCGAAAAAGTTGCACCTATGGCGATATCCGCATCATCTGCCGGATCATCCGTAGAGGCCACACTCCAGCCGGATAAATATGAAGAAAACACTGAAAATACAGCAGATCTAGGGGATCAAGATGGTCTTTACAATGATCTCTCCCTCGGGTCAGACTCTCAGCTAACTCCACCACATGGATCTAGCCCAACAAACACGGAACTCGAAGAAAGCGGCAAAAGTATTAACTTTAGAATCAGGATGGCCGAAATCTACCTAGAACAGAAACTACTAGATTTCACTGATCCCGCAGATAGTGTCTCCCTCAGATCTGACGACGACGACACTAGTTCATAAATAACTCATCACCAAGTGTACATGATCATCGAGGATGCTTCAACTCAACGTGCCTCTAATGGTAATCCTATCCTTGACCCCGATAATATTTTGTCAGATGACAATGCAAGGGATCATGGAAACGAAGGAGACCTGACAAACAACCGCATAATCCTGGGAGGAGGAGAACCACGTAGAGGCGAGTGGCAAACTCTCTGGATACCAGCCGAAGCATGGAAAAAGCAAGGGAAGCAATTTCGGGCGAGGTCCTAATGACAACCGAGTCCACGCGCGAAGATCTATTGGCCTACCAATACTTGCTTAATCAAATGAAGAGGTATCTACTAAGGATGCAGAGGCAACTCGACGAAAGAAAAGGCTAGCCGATGAATCCAGCCTTCGGCAGGCGCAACTAAGCTCTACCCGAGGATCAGGAAGTGTAACTGGAGGAGCACCGCCAAGGAGTGGAACCTCACGGCTGCAAAACATCCCCAAAGCTGAAAGAAACGAACTGGCTCGAGATCTTGATTTATTGTTTATGTCAGTAGATCCAACAGGACACATCAAAGCAAAAACAGCCCAAGCCGCAATTGTAGCTGCACAAACATATTTGGTCACAACTCAACCCGCACCCGACGATCCTCGTGCAGCTCTCCACCGCTTCGCTCTGATGAACCTCGGTATGGTAGGAGCATGCATTGCACAAGCAGAACAAGGAATCACACGGCAACCCGACAGATCCCCACACCGTCACAACAACCCTCGGCAGGTGGGGCACACCCGATGATCACGATCGCCACATTAGGTGCACTTTTCGAGCTCCGAGACACGAAATGATGCAAGAAACAATCTCACACAGCACAAGAACGACGGATCCAGGGATGAGCGCCGTAGCCGAAGATACTACAACAGTGACAGATGAAAGGGCATGTATGCCCCCATGTGTGGTTTTGGTAATTAATGACAATCTCTATGTACTAATGTGCAAATTGAGTTTCTCTTATAGGTTTGTCCATTGGCATCGCTTGGACCATGTGTTGGTTTCAAGGATGAAAAATAAGAAGCATCGTCCAAGGGCTTTATGCCTATTGGAATCAAGTAGAAGAAGAAGAAGATCAAGTATGTCTTGAAGAAGAAGAAGAAAAAGATGGAGTTCCTCATGGCTATCTTCAAGACATCGTCAAGAATTGAAGTACAAGCTCAAGATGCGTCCTCTCTATAAGATCTCATGCTTGAAGCTTGCCATCCTCGGCAATCATGGAATGATGAAGACAAGTTTGAAGAAGAGGCTTCCCCATGGAGTATGGGGGAGCATTTCTCAAGACTTCATCAAGCAAGTGCAATCAAGAAAGGTGTTCCATCTTGAAGGTGTCAAGATCGTTTACATCAAGCTCAAGTGGGATGCTCAAGGCAAAGGTATGATCTTGATAGGGTTTCTATTTTACCGGTCTCTTGTAGTGTTGGGAGACTGGGTTTAGGATAGATAGTTGTACTATCAAGAGGGGCTCTCGAGTGGGTGACTCGTTCGTATCTTTCGAAGAGAGCTCAAACCTTTGCATACATAGCATCATCTTTCTCGACTGTTGTTTGGTTCTTATCCATGTGAGGATCTAGAGGTTGTGGTTATCTTCATAACAAGCTCTAGTTCATCAAAAACGGATTTCCCTTGCATATCTTATTGCATTTTTGATCTTGCAGGTTTTTCTAGCTCCACACCTTGGGAGGTATCTCACATATATATTCATGGTATTTTCTCCCTTGGTGATACCCAATATTTCGAACAAAATTGGTTTCGTCTCGTTTGGAGTTCGGATGCAAAAGTTGTGGCAGTTTTGGTTCTAGAGTTTTTGCCTGACCGGTAGTTCCAGCGGGCGACCATTAGTACCACTAGGGCATTTTGCCACCGGTAGTACCGGTGTAAATTCCGGTCCAACTTCCGGTAACCCCGATTTCATTTCAGTACCTTCTCTATATTGGTGAGTTCTATTTGTCGGACTTTTGATCAAATTTTCGGGCGATAGTACCGACCCGGTCGGAAGTTCTGGTGGACAGGCAATACTACCGGCCGTACTCATTTTTTGTTCGTTCGCATCACCGTTTTTGGACCGTTGGCTGAGTGCCACCGGTAGTACCGGCCACCCACCGGTACTACCGGCCGTGCGCGGATCTGTGAGTAACGGGCAGACTGGGGAGCCTTTTAAAAGGAGCTCCCCTTTCCCCTTCGGGCCTTACTTGCTCTTTCTTGGTTTTTGGCTTTCTCTCTCCTCAATTGTTGACCTTGAAGAGCTTGCCCTCTCCCCTTCTCCCTCCTATGATTCTTGCATCTTTTTGAGGGATTTAAGAGAGGAGATCTAGATCTACAACCCCCACCAAACCAAATCCCTTGTTCGTGAAGAAATCCTTGGGATCTAGATCTTGGAGAGTTTTGTGTTCTCCTCTTGTGTTCTTCCTCTCTTATTCCCCCAATAGCTTTTGTAGCTTTGGTGGAATTTGAGAGAGAAGGACTTGCCTCTTGCATTTGGTGCATAGTTTGAGTTCTCCTCGGAGATCAGCAAGTTCAAGCCCTTGGGCTTGTTTCTCTTGGGTTCTTGGAACCCTAGACGGCTGTGTGGAGTGGTGGTGTATTCTTGGGGCTTCCAATTGAGTTATGGAGATTCTCCAAGCTTGTTGGCCTATTGTGCCATTGTGGAGCCTTTGTGGCATTTCTTGGGAGCCCTCCAATTGAGTTGTGGAGTTTTCCCCAAGCCTTGTGCGGGTTCGGTGACCGCCCTCAAGTGTCCCATAGTGGAACATGAGTAGGCCTTTGTGGCGAGCTCACGGGAGAATAGGGTGAGCCTTTTCTGGCGTTGGTAGGTTGCGTGCCTTCGCATCTTGGGGTGAGGCCTTGTGTGGCGTTGGGTGAGCATCGAGCCACCACACCTCGAGGTGAGCCACTTGTGGCGTTCAAAGTACATTGCGCCCCGCACCTCTCCAACAGAGACATAGCTTCTTTGGAAGTGAACTTCGGGAACCACGTCCATCGGTTATCTCTCAGCCAAGCCCTTTACTTATGCAATTTACACTATGATAGCCTTCGTTCTTGAAGTATTATATCTTGCTATCACCTTGTTGCTTGTCTTGCTTAGCATAGGTTGTTGGTGCACATAGTGAACCTAGTCGATATAGGTTTTGGCTTGATAAATTAAACGTTAAGTTTTATTCCGCATTTATTAAACCATAATAATTTTAAAACACATATTCACCCCCTCTAGGAAACGTCCATTTCCCTTTCAACAGCAAGGATGACTATGAGTTATGCGGAACCAGTTGCTTTACCCAACGGGTTCGTAAAACTTCAGTACCCAAGGATTTCAAACTCCCTCATGACCGCCAGAAGTACGACGACCTCCAGGAACCTAAAGCTTGGTTGGCAGATTATTTGGCCACCGTCAAATTATAGGGTGGCTCCACGGCCACCGCAATGCAGAGCCTGTAGCTGCACCTAACCGGTGTCGCACGGTCATTGTAACACCCCGTCCACTGGGCCCCGAGGGTGTCACTCCTGGCAGCTTAATAGGATATCTAGACTGGCCCCACAGACCAACACTAGTCTTTTTTGTGCACTTTGTCCTCACTCGTGTGCACCCGGTACCCACTTCCCCGGTCGGTCAACCATCCTAGAATTGCTCTAGGCGAAGCACGCCTAACCTTAGAGTTCTTTTCGAATGAGCTTTCAGAAAAGAAGTTGCAACTTGTTGATATAGGTATCCTATCAATCCTATTAAGCCATGTGCCTGGATCTCACATAAGTGCACATAAAAGACTAGTGTTGGTCTGTGGGGCCAGTCTAGATATCATATTAAGATGCCAGGAGTGACACCCCCGGGGCCCAGTGGACGGGGTGTTAAAAGTGGTATCAGAGATGATCCTCGCGGTTAAATGAGTGTGTGCGGGTTAGTGGCGGGATATGTGGAGCATGGCACGTGTGGCCCGGAGTGGACACGGCATGGCACATATGCCAGCACTGGATGCACAGACATGTGCCAAGAGGGGACGTTGTTGGGTTGTGCTTGATCGATGAGGGTATTGATCTTCTAAGGGAATGTGTATGTGAGATCCAGGCACATGGCTTAATAGGATTGATAGGATACCCATATCAACAAGTTGCAACTTATTTTTCGGAAGCTCATTCGAAAAGAACTCTAAGGTTAAGCGTGCTTGGCCTAGAGAAATTCTAGGATAGGTGATCGATCGGGAAGTAGGTACTAGGTGTGCACGAGTAAGGATAAAGTGCGCAGAAAAGACTAGTGTTGGTCTGTGGGGCCAGTCTAGATATCCTATTAAGCTCCTAGAAGTGACACCCCTAGGGCCCAGTGGACAGGGTGTTACAATCATGGCTAAGACAATTACCCAAAGATTCTATCAGCAGCTGGAATGACCTTGAAGACAAGTTCATCCGGCATTTCCATTCCACGTTCAAGCAACCCGCATCTCTGGAGGAATTGCGAGCATGCAAGCAGAAACCTGGAGAATCAATACGAGCCTTCATCCAGCGATGGAACATCATAAAAAACTCAGTTGTGGCCATATCCGACGAAAGGGCAATTGACGCCTTTAATGATGGCCTTCGCCGTCGAGAATTCATAGAAGAACTAGGACGGGTCAAGCCCAAAACAATTTCATAGCTGATGGATATGGAAAATCACTAGGCTGATGGAGAGGACGCAGTACACAACAAGCGAACACGTTCAACCGAAGAAGATAAGGACATGCACAACAACGACATAAGACGAAGGAGCAACGACGGACACGGGGGATCAAGCTATGTTGCAGCTAGTTTTTCAGGAGAGGACAACCAAAGAAACGACGATTACAATGGTGGGAACCGCAACAACAAGGACGATGTTGGAGGAATCCAACCAACACAGTGATATCAGCCAAGAGCTCGAGACCCACCAATGTCTGCAATGCAAATGCTGGAAGGACCCTACAATATGCACTTTTACGTCGACTCAACGAGCAAAAGGCGATCCAACCATATCATGAAGGATTGCCGAACATTTTTAAAGATGCAAGAGCTATGCAATGCAAAGTCAGCCGAAGCAGAAAGCCAAGGGTACACTACTACACCTGGTATATTATCCATTAGCGCACCACCACCACCGCCAGTACACTTGCTAGCAGGGTAGCCGCAAAACACAACAAATCAAGAAAATGAATACCCCAGGTTCAAGGGGGCAATGCCAATGATTCAGAAAGGGCGCCCATCCAATAGGATCCATAAGTTGATTACAAGACAAGTCAACGTGGCAGGCATGGCACCACCAGCCACATCCGAATATCTCCATTAGCCAGAACAAGAAATCACATTCAGCAGAGCTGATCATCCACTTCGAGTACCACGACCAGGCCACTCAGCCTTAATAGTAGAAGCACAAGTGGGTGGATTTGATATGATTAAAGTCTTCATGGATGCGGGAAGAAGCATCAACCTGATCTATGCCAAGACATTAAAGGTGCTGAATTGTTCTTTAACAAATCTAGCACCAACAGAAACATCCTTCCACGACATAGTACCACGTAAATCTGAAATTCCCTTAGGTAAAATATCTCTTGATGTTGTTTTTGTATCCAAAGAAAATTTCAGGCGTGAAAATCTCGAGTTCGAAGTCATGGACTGGCCGTCACAATATCATGCGATCTTGGGTCGCCCAGCTTTTGCACGATTCAATGTAGTACCACATTAAGCGTACCTAGTTATGAAAATGCAAGCCCCCAAGGGGGTCATAACAGTGAAGGGCAGCTTCACATGTTTCGACAATTGCGATCGAGAGTTCAACAAAAACTCCGAATCCTTTGGGATGGCAAATAAGTTTGAGCAACTAAAAATGTCGGCAACCGCAGAACCTCTGGTAGTAGAACGTGTCATTCCTGATCAAGATTTTGACACCGCGAAAGATACAAAGGAAGTCCAGATCCACCCTACTGACTCAAAAAAAAGACATCCTTTGTGGCTTCCAATCTTGGTCCCGCATAGGAAAACACGCTCATCGAGTTCCTCTGTCAGTAGTGGGAGATTTTTGCATGGTTACCTTCCGACATGCCAGGAATTCCCAGGGAACTCGTTGAGCACGCATTAAACTTGGATTCGAAGGCAAAACCAGTAAAACAGTCAGTTTGCCGCTTTGTAGAGCCAAAATGAAAGGCTATTGGAAAGGAGCTCCATCGTGTAACTGATGCTAAATTTACCAATGAATTGAAAAAAGCAGAGTGGGTCGTAAACCCAGTATGTGTCCCAAAGAAAAATACAAAAGAACTATGTATGTGCATCGACTTCACTGCGTTGAACAAGCACTGCCCAAAGGATCACTTCCCACTACCACGAATCGATCAAATAATTGATGCAACAGCGGGGTGCGAACATCTTTCCTTTTTGGATGCATATTCAGGATACCATCAAATTCAGATGGCGTATTCTGCTACACAACAATGCCCTATGACCTCAAAAATGCTAGTGTAACATATCAATGGATGATGCATAACTTCTTAGGAAGTCAAATTGGCACAAATGTACAAGTTTACATCAATGATGTCATAGTCACAACAAAGAAAGGGTCAACTCTTATCAATGACCTCCGAGAAACGTTCGAGAACCTTGAAAAGTTTTGCATCAAGCTCAACCCGGCGAAGTGTTCCTTTGGAGTCCCTGCAGGACAACTCCTCGGATATCTCGTATCAGCAAGAGGGATATAAGCCAATCTAGAAAAAATATAGGCAATCCTAACAATTAAAAAACCAGGAAGCTGCTGGGCGTTTTCTCATAGCAAGCAAGCCATTTTGGGCACAAGTACGAGTCATTGCTCAGCCGTCCGTTAAACGCAATTCGTGGGCAACAAGTGTGAGTCACGCTGGGGCGGGTAGACCCACTTTTAATAGCAACGCCCAGATCAATGGAAAATGGAAGTTTCTAGAATTGTAGCTCTGTTCTGTTCAAGAAGTCTTTCTCCAGGGTTTGGTTCAGAAGGCGGGATGGAAGAGAGAGAATGGCCTTTTCACAGCCGACAAGCGACGCATTTAAGCCCACTCATCAAGTTCTGCTGGTAAAACTGCTTATGTTGTAAGACCGAGAATACAAGCTTAAACATAAACTCTGACCTACTTCCCCAAGACTATATGACCCGCCCCACATATTGCTACTCATGAGCCTCTCTTTCTTACTTTGCTTATCTGATAGGAAGGTTAGTCACAAGAAAAGCCTTTATTCTTTCTCACATGAACTGAATCATTATTCCCCCTCCCTATATTCCATTTAGAAATCACCGTCTGTGCTTGCTGCCAGCACACTCAATGGAGACACCCTGGGTTAGCTAGCCATCAAAGCATAAGGAAAGTCATACGCTTAAGGAAATTGCACTGAGTAACCCTAATCCAACAGGCATATTTTAAGTAATCTATTGACACAATAAGCGAAACCCAAAAGACAGTATGTCAACTACGAGCCATTGCGCAGTCAGCCATATAAAGACAATAGGGAAGGACGCTGTAAGGCTTGCAGAGCTAATAACAAGTAGACAGTTGTTTGAGGCTTCAGCCTTATAAGAAGAAATGAAGTGAGGGGAGCGCATCAAGCTAAAGAGAAGCATAAGGAAATAGCTAGAGCATAATCTTCGAGGCGTACATCAGTTGGCTGGACGAGTCGTAGCACTCAGTCATTTTATCGACCGTCTAGGAGAAAAAGCACTACCATTCTACGCCTTTATGAGGAATCCAGAAGCGACCCAACGCTTTTCTCTATGGGGACATTGAGCTATCCCCTCAAGATATCACGTACGAGAAACGCAAAGCAATGAAATCACAGGTCTTGCCTGAATTCATTAATGAATGGAATGAACTATAGTGCGCGGGCCCACCTAAACTTTCTAGCGCATGGACAACGTATTTCAACGGATCAAAAAGAACGAAAGGAGCGGGGGCAGGAGTCATATTAGTATCACCACAAAGCGATAAAATGCGATACATACTTCGGATGAGCTTTGCAAATAAGTCCAATAATGAAGCTAAGTACGAGGCCTTGTTGCATGGTATGCGTATGGCTAAACCTTGCGGTGCAACTCGCCTCAAGATATTCGGTGACTCCAATCTTATGGCACAACAAGCAATGAAGAAGTGTGACGCTATCAACAACAATATGATTGCCTACCGCGATCTGTACAATATTATGGAAGCCCAATTTGATAGATACGAAGTATCACATATAGGAAGAGAAAACAGTGAGGAAGCCGACAATCTGGCGAACATCAGGTTCTTATGCCTACCAATTCCACCTGGGGTTTTTGGGAAGAAATAACAGAGCGCTCTATTAAGGCCAAGGTAAAAAATAGCGCGCTATGGTATTTAGCGTCGGGCTTTTAAGGATGCTATAGCATGCTATAGCACGTGATATTTAAAATAGCGTCTGCAAAAACAAAAAAATATTTAGTCTAAACATAAATGATTTTAGCATCTAAAATTTGTTTAGGAAAAATTACAAACATAACAATATCAAGAATAAGACCAATCCATGACATAAAAATCAGAGTCACATAGTCATACAGTCACAGTCTCATCGATACAAGGCACATACCCATAAACAAAGTCAAGATTCAAGAATAGAGAACTAGATAATAAGGCAGCCTAACAAAAACGTAACATGAAGTATTATTTAGAATCACATGGAGAATACACGTGGAAGTCACCTTATTCATTCAGATAAACATGAAGGGTATTCTTCTTCCTAGGAGAGGACCGGAGGAAGCAACCATTACCACCACTCGCGAACTGGAGAAGCAATGCCCCCACTCGCTAGCAGATTTGGGACTATAACAATGATTAGGTGGGGGGTTGGGATTAGGTTTGCCTGTGACTCGGGGAATGGTTTTGGCCTTTTGGCCGATGGGGTATAGAGTGTAATTTTGGGGGTTTTTGCAGCGCTAGAAAAATATAACGACGCTACAACATTGTGATAAATAGCGTGATTTAGCGCGCTATTTCAAAATTAGCGGTATAGCGCCTAAAATAGCTAAAATGTAGTAGCATCGATGTTCCAAATTCGCTATAGCATGCTATAACGTGTACTATAGGGCTATTTTTTTCCTTGATTAAGTCCAAGAGAGTTTGTGAGGTCATAGCACCCAAGACAAGCAAAAAGATCAAGCCGCAAAAGGACTCGGGGGATCCATCAGCAAGCGAAGATATAGAGGAAATCCCCGAAGAAGAGCCAGAAGTCGGTGAAGTCATGATAATAGAGCCTACATGGATGCCGCCATACATAGCATATATGACTCAATGAGAACTCCCTGAAGACGTGACGGAAGCTCGACGAATCACCTGAAGATCAAAAGCCTTCAGAATCATCAAGGGAGAATTATATAAAAGAAGTATTTTGGGTGTGCTACAGCGATGTGTCACACCCTACGAAGGAAATATTATACTCAAGGACATACATGAAGGAGTGTGTGGTCATCACGCTAGCAGCCAGGCAATTGCCGCCAAAGCATTCATGGCAGGATTCTACTGGTTCACAGCAATACAAATTCAAAGGATATAGTCAGAACATATAAGGCATGTCGTCAATTCGCAACAAAACCCGGCGCACCTGCTGCCGAGTTAGATCCCATACCCCTTGCTTGGCCCTTCGCTCAGTGGGGACTTGATATGGTGGGTAAACTTCACAAATCATCTCCAGGAGGACACGTCTTTCTGCTAGTAGCAGGCGACAAATTCACTAAATGGATTGAAGCAATGCATGTTACCAGCCAGGATGGAACTTCGGTTGTGAATTTTATCAAGTCAACAGTGTTTCGATTTGGCGTGCCAAACAACATCATTACTGATAATGGAACTAATTTTACTTCCAATGGGTTCAAGGAATACTACGAGGAGATGGTATCAAAGTAAGTTCTGCCTCAATTGCTCACCCGCAAACTAATGGGCAAGTGGAAAAAGACAATGACCTCGTAACTGCTGGCCTCAAGAAAAGATTACTAACACCACTCGACAGAGCAAAAGGAGCATGGGTTGATGAGTTACCATCTTTTTTGTGGAGTTTGCGTACTACTCCAAATAATTCGACACAAGAAACACCCTTCTTTCTGGTCCATGATGTTGAAGTTGTCCTTCCAGTCGAAGTATCTCACGAATCTCCACGGGTCGCTGAATACGACGAAGAAGCGTCAAGGGAAGCACTTGAAGACGATGTTGATGCACTTGATGAAGCCCGTGATATTACCTTACAAAGGGCCACTGTATATCAGCAAAACTTGCGTAACTACCACAACCATCGATTGTGTCCTAGGTCCTTCATTGTAGGAGACCTAGTTCTTCGCCTCAAGCAAGATGGACACCGTAAACTGGAGTCACCTTGGGAAGGGCCTTACATCATTACAGAAGTTATCCTTGGAGGAGCATATCGGCTTCAAGACAAGAAGACAGGAGTCAAATACTCAAATCCATGGAACGTCGCAAAACTACGGCGTTTTTACACTTAGAATTTATGTTTTCTCGCAATTTAAATTACAATAAGGCCTACGGCCCGACTTCTTAGCCAGAATATTATTAAATAAAGGCCAATAGCCAGGCGTACCTGCCAAACCATGTATCTCCGGCTTCAGATTATAAATGAAAGATAAGTTATCCATACTCTGACTTCTTTATTATTTTCTTGACCAACAAAATAGAGGTTTTCTATAAAGACATTTAGAAAATTTACAAGCATTGCTCTGATGAAGTGAACAAAAATTATGAGCCTATGTCCAGATACAGGCATCCGAACATAGCCTCGGGGGCTACTCCAATCGGAGCACTGACGCGCACCTGATAGAAAATTATATTGTGCATATAAGGTCAAATAATTGCGACCTAGAAAAATATCAAAAAGCCTGTGAGTTTTACTTCCGTGTATCCTCAAAAGGTTGCTCCCATCGGGAGATTCTGTAAAAACCATATGACAAAACAAATAGTTGATAAACTTCAACAATTCCAACAGCCAAACAAGACACTCGATAAAAAATTATACAAAAATCTCGGATTGCAGCTGACGCGATAAAACTCTGAATGTCGTGTCCATGACATGAAGGTAAGACCCCGGGATTCGTCCTGTGTGGCCTAGTAATCGCACAAGAATGCGCCCTGCCAATAAAACATCTGTATCGATGACACGATAAAAAATCCCGAAGGACGTGTTGGGTACGTGATAAAATAGAACTATAATTCAGTATTTGATTAGACCTCAACGGGTCAAACTGAGTTACGCCAGTTAAAATTCTGAGTTCAGGTCTGGGGACTTAAATTTGATGTAGGTCTACTGTGTCTTTGCCCAGGAGAAATTAAACGATTCCCGATTCGTCGGATGCATCGGGCCTGTTTTACCAAATCCCTATAAAATTATAAAAATAAAGACATTTCGTAAAATCTCAAATCATAAAGACTGAAAACACCTTTTGAGACTCAACCAAAATCTACGATTTGGGTAGAGTCTCGGGGGCTACTGACATGGGTATGATTACTCAGGTGCTTATGTTTTGCTATCCTGGCTGTATAAAGGCTCACGTCCTATGAAGACTCTAGATGAAGGCCCAAGAAACATCCGATGGAAGCCTTAGTTGTATTAGATAAGGAAATAGGAACCGACGTTGTGTTGGTGTTGTAATCGTAAATATGTAACCTATCAGTATATGGCTTTGAGACCTAGCCTATTATATATAGGTTGGGAGAAGCCAACTGAGAGGTACCTAAAAACTCCCAAGTAATCTGTAATAGTATTGTCCATCGATAATCATGCGACTTCGACTCCCTTGTTTGCCTGACATCTGACGAAATCCCCAGCATTCTCTTTTCCGCAAAATCCTAAGCCATAATCATGGATATTACCGAGGTTACCCCTCGTCAGCAGGTCATTTGTGTCCCAATGTTATAACATGCGCTTGTACTTTTGCTATTATTTGGTTGATCATTCTTGGGACGTGGAAGAGATATCTAAAGCCTTAATCTTTAGATGCATCGAATATGATCAACGACACAATATCATAGATATAAGGGATGTGGTAATGTGGGACTAGAATGATTCCCGCCTGCTAAAGTATCACAAACATCTAAGTTAGCTAATGACCCGTCACCTTATTTAACGTGTCAAATATGAAAACTAACAAGAAGGAGCATGTTTACAATCTTTAAAACTATATCATGTCCATTGATCACGTTGATTCCATTAAGTAAGTCAAATTAATCTAACATATTGACACAATATGCACTAGTTTATCTTATTATTTTACCTATTGTTAAATTTATGGTTTGTTTCATATAGACGTATGAGTTCAGAGTCCCACTCTGTATTCTATCTTAACATTTGTCTTCAATCTACAGTTCCTAGCGAGAGTGGCGATGTTTTTCTATGTCACCGTATCAAGTTGGATTGGCTAGAACCCATGACATGTTAGATGTTCACATTACACGTACTTTTCAATATTATTTTATCTACGCTTTTGCTAACAATTGCAATGCGTACATGTATATAGCAAAATGTTTCGGTTTTTGGTTCTAAAGTTTATGTGATCATGGAATGGTAAAGAAGTTACATGACCGAATGCCACAATGAGTATTCAATATTCATGTTAAACTGTAAGTGTGAGCTAGTTGTGGTAGTTACATATAATGCATGTGTGTTATGACCTACGGAACATGTGTTTTGGTCAAGCTCATAGGATAGATCTTTTTCTTTGAAACTGCCAGTTTAGTTTTTTTAGAACGAGTACCTAAACATTTCATAAGTACATTATTACATGTGTGTGATGATTTTGTTACACTGTCGGTTTTCGCTTGGATAATGAGATTAGACTTGTTCGATGATTTGTTGATATATGTCCAGTATACACATGCAACACACACTTGTAGTAGTATTAGAAAACAGGGGAACATTTCCCTTTTAGCCAACACAGTGCGAGTGACACAATATATGTTTAGCAACAAAGTGACGTGTACTATATCTACATAGTGAATTAATCCATTCCATCTATTTACATGTGTATACTTATTTAGACTTGCGTTCATAGATGGAAAAGACAAACCAGGCTGGTAGTTTTAGGAGCACACTACACATGGATATTTAAAATATAGTCACATTTTTATATGTGTTTTCACGTGTTGGAAAGGAAAAATAATATTTAAATATACTTTTGATAGAATACTTTTCATATCACATATTAGTTTGCACCGTGTTTCATAGGGCCAACAAGTATACTCCCTCCGTTTCAAAATATAAGATGTTTTAGCTTTGTGAAGTAAATGTATCTAGACCTTTTTAGTATGTAGGTTCATTCTGAATCTCTTCGAACCTACACTATAAAAGTGATCTAGATACATTAGCTTCACAAAACTAAAACATTTTATATTTTAAAACAGAGCGAGTACATTGTTTCATTTGGTTCTTGATTAGACATTTATTCATTTTTTAAATGGCGATCATAAACTAATAAAGTTCTAGATGGATAAATCGCCTCCATAAATATTTCACTTCTTCAAGCAACCGAGAAAAAACAAAATACTATATCCATCATAATGTAATAATATGTTTTAGAGGTGCAAAGAAGGCATACAACATACTTGAAAAGCAAGTCGTATTTTGAAACCCTAAGTTCTGACCTACAAGAATATGATAAAAACCGTAACGAATTCTAGTTAGAATGTGACCGATTGGGCGTAGAGTTATGGAATCATCAATTACTATTGGTAATATATTTATAGTAGTGGATGGTGTACATGTGTAAAACAGAGATGCCAACATGGCATCACTGCAACAACAACACCAAATGGGAGAGAAGCAGCATTGGCTGGAGGCAGTAGTTCAGTCTCCCGGTGGCAAGCAAAGTAGCAACCCACGTCGAGGGCGGAATAGATAGATCAACTCTCGATGTAGAAAGATGGCACCGCTAGGGTTGGAGACACGATTTATACATGTTGTCGCACGATAATAATCTGAGGTGAACTACAATATACACAGATATCAAGTATTAAATGAATATAATGCCAACAATTGTGTTGGCAGTAATAAAATAGCATTGCTAATTTAAATCATGTCAAACATGAATAGATAAGCATAATACAATATATTGACCACAACGTAGCTCTTTTTCTTCGTAAGTTCGAATGTAGCTCCATTAACATGTGAAGGGGTTCTGCGCATGAAAACAATAAAATTTTACCCTACGCCCCTGAACCCCTGCGAACTTACCCTTGAAGACCGAAAAGCGTTGTCAACGCTCAGGAGAACGTGGTTGATGTAGACGAGCCGAAGCCGACCTCAAGGTCGTGATGAAGTCCTTGCGCTCCTTGGCTCCAACGACTTGAGTGCCTCAAGTGCGATACCTCGCAGGGAGTTACACACGTCCGGTACCTGACGATGACTCCCGCTTCCCCGATCCAGCAGCAGTTGCGGAAGTAGAGCTCCCGGATCCGAATCCCACAGCGCGACGGCGCTCCGCGGTGAAGATGTCTCCCGTTCGCGCAGTCCAGACTTGGGACCACGGTCAAGTGAGAGAGAGGGGGAGAGAGAAAATATCAACTGGAGGTCCTCCCAAAAGTGAGAAGACCTTTATTGATTATTGGTGTATTCTATTTGGCCAAATACCCCCACTATATATAGGGGGAGGGGAGGTACTACCTCCCTCAAAGTCCCGGGTTGGGACTAAAGGAGTGGAGGGGGGAGGGGAGGCCGCCAACCACCTAGTGGGCCCCACGCGGGGGGGGGGGGGGGGGGGGGGGGCTAGGCCCAGCCGGCCAACCCCTTTCCCCTTCTCCCTCTCTCCTTTCCCTAATGGGCCCTCTCCCTCCGGAAATTGGCCCATTAAGCCTTTGACCATTTAAATTGATTTTCTCTTTATTAAATAATTATGAATAAATTATTAAATCAACATTTAACATTTATTCACATATTATTCAATCTCCGTGGCTATGGAACACCTTCCACCTCCACTCCGGACTAAACCCTTCCGGTTTTCACCCTACTCTTCTTCGGTGATTCTACCGATCCTATAAACACTCGCTAAGCATCATCAAGCCCTTAAGCGTGATACCCCACGGTTCGAGAACACTCCAGACATGGTCGGGACAATCCCGCACCAATGATCGACAGAGGGACCTGGATGGCCATGTGACCCCTGTGCGTTCCACGAAGATCTTTCGTCGTTTGAACCGGGACAGTCGTGTCTTATTCCCTTTGTCACTCGATACTTGCATTGCTTGAGATCTGATCAATGACATCAGCATGTCGTGTTCAATCTTGTTACTGAACAATGCTACTTGACTCGTTCCGATAAGTGATATCCCCGTGATCAAATCACACGCTGCCCAGCTATTGGATATTACCTCTCTGAGTGGGCCCTTGAGTATCTTCCCGTCACATAGACGGACAAATCTCGCTCTTGACATATATTTCCTCAACGGTTTCCTCCGAGTACCTGAACACACCTTTATAACCAATGTATTACCAAGCGGCGCTTGATGCTATCAAAGCACTCTCGGGAGACAGTGATTGATATAGCCTCACGGTCTAAGGAATAGTCTACGAGGATCCATTTCTAATTATCGTAACTTGAACTTCGTGACATGATCAGGTCACGATGTTTAGGTTGGCTATTGGTTCATCATCCCATTCTTAGAATGAGATGACCCCATTTCTAACTGGCATAAATGTCACATGATCAGGAAACATGATCATCTGTTGACCAATGAACCAGTGACTAGAGTTTCACTGGGGACCCCTGGTTGTTTGTATATCACACGTGTATTGATGTTTTCACTCAATACAGTTATAGCATGATATAAAACTTAATCATAAACTATATGAAATATGATAATAGTCCTTACTACTATTTGTCTTTAGGGCATATTTCCAACAACATGAACTAGTGGGTCTGAATTTTTAGCACTAGACCAGATTCGAGATTGAGGCAACTGAGTGTAAAAAACTACAACACCTTAACGGGACAGTGGTACAGATGAAGAAGAACGGCAAGAGGGCAACAGAGATCAGTAGCAATCTCCATATTCACCCCTACTCTGCTGCCTGCATAAGCCATTAATCGTCGGCGGCATCAGCAAGGGGGCGGCGGCTATCCGGGCACTGGGCAAGATTGGTTGATCGATTCGAGGAGGCGAGAGAAAACACGGGTCGGCCGACAAAGGCTTCCATGATCTATGGGCATACATGAGCACACGGGCAGAGTGTATGGTGTTATTGGCTGCTCGGCGCGGTGTGTGTGAGGCTAGTCATAATGCAAAGTAACATAGAGTAGTAACATGTATATGTTACTAGTCTATGTTACTAGCTCCATAGTGGGAAATAACTTATGCGTAGTAACATGTAATGTCACATTAATTAGGTTGTAGACTCATTTTGTCTTGATATGTGTGATGTTACAGTAACATAGCTTTACTCTATCTCTCTCTCTCTCTTTATTAAATCATTGCCACATAAACAAAATTGCTAACTTGGATTCTTAGTTACTAGTGAAGTTACCCCACTATGACTAGTCTAACTCACGCCGCCTCAGGTGAAGTCGACATGGGCCGATCCACGGTAGGTTCGGTCGATGTTTACTCGACCACTTGAATCATTTGTGATTTTTTTCTCCCACCTCTAGTTTCCAAACCTCAAATCATCTGTGATTCTTTTCTAATATTCATGAATATTTTTGAAAAAAATCATGAACCAACTTTCGAAATTCCTGATCAATTTTTAAAAAAAACTTGAACATTGTTTTAAAACATCATGAACCAAATTTTGAAAAATCATGAACCAATTTAAAAAAATCATGAATAAAAATTCAAAATTCATGATTTTTTTCAAAAACCATGAACCAAATTTCTAAAATCATAAATATTTTTTCAAAATTCATGAAATAAATTTAAAAAATCATGAACCAAATTCAAAACCAATAAACCAAATTTTGCAAACGTGAAAATTTTCAGAGAGAAAAAAGCAGAAAAAGAAAACATAAAGAGGAAAGAGAAAAAAGAAGAAAAGAAAAAAACGTCACCGCCACGAAATGGCCAGCCCAACAGAGGAGCCCCTGTGTGGCGGGTGCCGCCTACACCGCAACGGGTGTCATTTATCATTTCTGGGGAGATTATATTAGCCGCTCGACGTGGTGCCTCTAACTCACACCGCCTAAGGCAGAGTCGACATGGGCTGGCCCATGGTAGGGTTCGGTCGCCCTTTTACTCGACCACTTGAATACATGTAGGTACGATCAGCTTTTCTCCAAAAAAAATATGTAATCTTTTGTCGGCTAGCATGAGGCTGTTTCCGAACCTCAGTTCATCTGTAATTTTTCTCTAAATATTCATGAAGACCTTTGAAAAAAAATCATGAACCAAAATGAAAAAATCATGAACAATTTTCTAAAAAATCTTAAACATATTTTTGAAATATCATGAACCAAATTTCAATAATCGCATACCAAATTTCGAAAAATCACAAACGAATTGTTTGAAAAATCATGAATAAAAATTCAAAAGTCATGAACAATTTTTCGAAATTCATGAATAATATTTGAAATGCATGATTTTTTTTTGAAAAATAATGAATACTTTTTGAAATTCATGAACCAAAATTCGAATATCATAAACCAAATTCAAAAACAATAATCCAAAATTTGAAAACTTGAACTTTTTCAAAAAGGAAAAGCAGGAAAAGGAAAAATAAAAAATAGAAAAGAAAATAGAAAGGAAGGAAAATACGTCACCACCACGAAATTGGGCCGGTTCAACAGGGGAGGCCCTGTGCGGGGCGAGCCGCCCGCTCTGCGACGGGCGGCATTTAGCATTTTCGTCATTTATGAGCAGTGGGGTTGTTTCTGCTGCCAGCTAGGCTTCCGTGCGTCGGGCAGCTGAACGAATTTGGGCTTAATAACGTGAGAAACAAGGGCTAGTTCATTAGTTTGGCTTTGCTATATACATATCTGATGCTCAGGGTTAGGAATGGGCCTTAAATGCAAAGTAATTAATTAGCTACCACTATCAGGATTTGCATATGTGGTACGATCTATCTATATATCTCTTACAAAACAAAACTTAAATAGGGTGTGCTAGTGGGCGGCGAGTTTGGTGGAGCAATACGCAGCATCCAAAGTGTGGTCTTTGAGGGGTTCAGAGAAATCCTTGTCGTCTAGACTGTTGGAAATAGACACGTATACGTGTTGTATACGGGTACATATCGTGTTGTAATTGTAACTATGTATGTTGGTCAGATATATACATACGAGATATGTGGAGGTTTTGTCCCACGCAACCCTAAATTAAACTTGGTATCTGAGCCTCCCCTACCGCCACCGCCTCCCTCTCTTCCGCACAGGCAGCCTCCTTCTCGCGCGCCGCCGCCCGCTCCCTAGCGATGGCGTCCTCTGGCTCATCTGGATCACGGCAGCTAGCTCTCATCGGACCGATCGTCGCCCCACCCGCGGTGACAACTGCGGCTCCCGCCGCCACGACTCCCTCCATTGGAGTCCGCCTCAACCACGGAAATTTTCCGATGTGGCGTGCGCTCGCTGCCACCCACCTCTCCGGCGCCTCCCTTCACTGCTACCTCGACAGATCTATCGCTGCTACGGCCAAGACCGTCACCGAGGGGACCGGCGATGCTACCACTACAGTGGACAACCCCCGAGTATGTGAGGTGGTGGACTCAAGGTCAGAAGGTCCTAGGGGCGCTCCTCTCCTCCATGACAAAGGACATTGCGTCTCAGGTCATCAACTGCAAATCCCTGGCTGCGGCATGGACCTCCATCCACGCCATGTTCAACACGCAGAATCGTGTCGGGCTGCATCACATTCGACGGAAATCCAGTCGCTATGGAAGCTCGACATGACCGCTGGCGAGTATATGCACAAGGTGAAGGCTCTGGCCGACGCCATGGCAGTCGTTGGATCTCCACTCAGTGATGGCGAGGTCATCGATTACATGTTCACCGGATTGGGGAAGGCTTTTAACCCAATCGCGGCTTCTCTTAGTGTCGTAACCATTGCGCTCAACGCTTTCTACTCTATGGTGCTCAAATATGAGGCGCTGCAACTGTCGCAACATACTGACAATGAGGAGTTGACCTCATCGTCTAATGTCGTGGCGCGGTTTGGCCACCCGCCTGCTGTCAATCGCCCACGTGCGTCGAACGCTAGTCGCCAGCCTGAAGGACGTCCCACGAGAGGATACTCTAATCAGGGGCAGAACTACCCGTCTCGGTAGGGACAAGGCGGGCAGAGTGGTTTGGATCCCCTCCCAGGGCCGGCCCATGAGGCGGGGCAACGGGGCGCCCGCCCAGGACCCCTAGGAGGCAGGGCCTCGGCCCAGGTAGCGGTCCAGTATACTAGTAATTATATTTCTGTATTAGGTCCAAGAAAAAAGATAGCCCAAGCCCACGACGTAGCTACAAGTCACGGACCAACACACCATGGATCGATCGGTAGTGCTAAATGAACTAAATCTATCGATCTCCGTAAACCTGCGACCCAACACGTACACCACTCTCCTCTGTCTTTACTCCTCCGGCTCGTCCTCTCCCCAAATTCTCCACTCCCAAAGAATAGCGCTACCGCCTCCCGTGCTTTTCCAATTCCGAGATCTTCGCAGCCATTAATGGAGAGCTATTGCGCTATTCTTCTCCCCCAATCTTCTCTCTTTCCATCCTTAATGTTATAGCCGTTCCCCATCAACTAGACGTTGGAGCCTTGGAGGCATCACCGCAATACCGCATCAGAGATGGTACTTCTCCCTCCCTTCACTTGATCCGTTGTTAAATAGCAGGACTTCATAGCTCTGACTGCTGCACGTCTCTAACTCTACTCTTCTTTCTGCGGTCTGTTCTTCAAGCCTCCATTGGATCTGATTCCTGGGCATATTAGGACAAGAGAAGGGGGATGGCCGGACGGGGAATGAGCAAGTTATATTCTTCTTCAACTTGGTGCTGAGCGGATCAAGGATCCAACATCAACAATTCAAAATCGAACCATATTCCCATATCCAGGTGATTTTGTTCCATGTATTGACTGTTTTTCTAGAAATTGTTTGTTTACTTGTCTTCTAAAAATTCTTTATCTGGTTGTGTCTTGTGCAGAAAACTTTACAGTAGTTTTATTCGGGTGGAGACATGAAGTAAAGAACATTGCATATTGGGGAGGACATAAACTAATGTAAGTTCACCAAGATCTGATCATCATAGTATAAACACATGTGCTAAGTTTGCTTTACCAATTGTATATCTTATGGTAGGACAAAAGCTTTACGTAGCAATCAGTTCTGACAAGCTTATTTGTTTTGGAGATGAATTTTGCCACATTGCCACTTAAGAGATACTTAGAAGATCCGCCTTTTGCCGATATTATTTCTTACTGATATCATGTAGTTCCTTGTACCGATACAAATAAATAATTTTATTGTAAGTTTTATAATTCAAAGATCATCTGACATAGGAACGACTACTCAGATGTTTATGATTTGCTACCCTATACTGTGTAAAGGCTTACGGCCCATGAAGATTTCAGATGATAGTCCAAGAAAGCAACCGACAAAGACTTTGATTATATTAGAAAAGAGTCTCTGAACCGACAATATGTTGGTATTGTAATCACGCATATGTAAAACCTATCTGCATATAGCTTTGAGACCCGACCTATTATATATAGGACGGGAGAAGCCCAAGTGAGGGTACAGAAAAATCTCCTAGACAACTTGTAATAGTGCAATTTCTCAATATTCAGGCGACTTTGACTCTATTGTTTTCCTGACATTCGACGAAATCCCCAACGTTCTATTTTCCGCGAAACCCTAAGTCCTTCACCATGGACATTGCCGAGGTTACCCCTCGTCAATTGACGCCGTCTGTGGGAAACCTGAACGCTGGAACCACAGATTCGGCGGACCGCTCTCCAACAAGCATCAACCCGACAAAAGTAGATCCACACCCGCCCACCCCTATATTGGTACCCGCCGATTTCAATGGCGGATCCGATCTAATCATCGGAAGCTTTCACTTCCAAGTAGAAGACACGCAAGAATCGCACCCTCCGGCCTTGATCACATCAGAGCCGTCGGTGGAAGAACCTACGCCTACGGCAGTACCAACATCTTCCGTCGGATCCTCCATGGATGCCACAACACAAATTGAAGCAGGCGAAGAAAGCAAGCAAATCGAGATGGATCTGGGGGACCTTGATGGTCTTTATGACAATATTTCCCTTGGATCAGGACCTCAGCCAACTCCGCAACGCGAAGCAAGCCTGGCAAATTCAGAACCCAAATAAAGCAGCGAAAACATCAACTTCGTAGAAAGGATGGCGAAGATCTACCCAGAACTACAATCCCAGAATATTACCAGCACACCCGTTGAAGCAGAAGACAACACCATCAGCCCACGCATAACACGCCACCAAGTGTGCATGGTCAACGGGAATACCTAAACACCACGCGACTCTAACGATAATCATATCCTTGACCCCAATGATATTTTATCGGATGACAATGCAGGAAATCGTAGTAATGAAGTGGACCATGGAAACGGAGGAGAGACGGCAGATAACCGCATAGTCCAAGGAAGAGGCGGAGAACCGCATGGAGGAGAGACGCAACGTCTTCGGCTACCAGCAACAGTATGGCAAAAAGCAAGGGAAGCAATTTCGGGAGCAGTCTTGATGACAGCAGACGCCTCACACGAGGATCTGTTAGCATACCAATATCTACTTCATAATAAGAAGAGAGACCTACTCAGGATGCAGAGGCAACTCGACGAAAGAAAGAGATTAGCCGATGAATCCAGCTTACGACGTGCACAGTTAAGCTCTACCTGAGGATCAGGGAGCGTAACAGGAGGAGCACCACCAAGAAGGGGAACATCTCGACTCCAGCACATCCCCGAAGCAGAAAGAAGCGGTCTCATATGATATCTTGATCTATCGTTCATGCCGATTAACCAAGTAGGAAACATCAAAACAAAAATGGCCCAGGCAGCCATTATGGCCACACAAACATACCTGATCACAACTCAGCCCGCACCCGATGATCCCCGTGTGGCCCTCCACCGCTCCACCCTGATGAACCTTGGTATGGTGGGGGCCTCTCTCGCAGAAGCAGAGCAGGGAACCACGCGACATCCCGATAGATCCCCAAACCGTTGTAGCAGCCCTCGGCAAGTGGGACACACCCGACGATCTCGATCGCCACACCAGGCACACCTTGTAGGACCCGAGCCGCGAAGCAACATGAGAAACGACAACACGCAACACAGGAATGATGGACCAAGAGATGAAAACCGCAGCCGATGATACCATGATGGGTACAACAAAGACGATTACGAGCTGTGCGGGGCCGGCTGTTTCAGTCAGCGGTTCGCAAAACCTCAGTACCCAAAGATTTCAAGCTTCCTCACGACTGCCAAAAGTAAGATGGACTCGAGGAACCCGAAGCATGGTTAGCAGATTATTTGGCCACTGTCAAGTTACAAGGCGGCTCCACAGCTATCGCAATGCAAAGTTTACACCTACACCTCACTGGTGCCGCAAGATCATGGCTCAGACAGTTACCTGAAGATTCCATCAGTAGCTGGAATGACCTGGAAGATAAGTTCATCCGGCATTTCCAATCCACGTTTAAACGACCTGCATCCTTGGAGCAGTTGCGGGCATGCAAACAAAAATCCGGGAAATCAATAAAAGCATTCATCCAACATGGAATATCATAAAAACTCAGCTGAGTCCATATCCGACAAAAGGGACATCGATGCCTTCAATGACGGCCTCCGTCGCCGAGAATTCATAGAAGAATTGAGACAGGTTAAACCTAAAATAATCTCACATTTAATGGAAATAGCAAGTCGCTGGGCTGATGGAGAAGACGCGTTGCATAATAAGCGTATGCGATCACCCGAAGAAGACAGGGATAGGCGCGGCAACGATAGAAGAAGGAATAACGATGGAAACACAGGACCAAGTTACGTCACAGCACGTTTCTCGGGTGAAGGTAACAACAGAAGCAACGACTACAACGACAGATACCGCCAAAACAGGGACAGCATCGGAGGAAGCCAGTCAGCACAGCGGTATCAGCCAAGAGCACGAGACCCACCCATGTCCGTAATGCAAATGCTGGAAGGACCCTATAATATGCATTTTTACATCGACTCAGCAGGCAGACGATAATCTAACCACCTCATGAAAGACTGCCGAACATTCTTGAAGATGTAGGAGCTATGTAATGCAAAAGCAACCGAAGCGGAAAACTGAGGATATGCATCTACGCCTGGCACATTAGCCATCGGTGCACCATCACCAGCAGTACTACCAGAGAACACAACTGACCAAAGCAATGTCCTAGGTCAAAAGGAGCAATGTCCATGATTCAGAAAGGACGTCCATCCAACAGAACCTAGAATCTCATCACAAGACAAATCAATATGGCAGAAATAGCAACATCAACCACACCCGAATATCTCCACTGGTCAGAGCAAGAATTCACATTCAGCAGAGCTGATCACCCGCTCCGGGTCCCATGACCGGGTCACTCAGCCTTGATAGTCGAAGCACAAACTGGCGGGTTTGATATGAGCAAGGTATTCATGGATGCAGGAAGCAACATAAATCTGATCTACGCAAAACACTAAGAACAATGGGCTACCCCCTGGACAATCTTGCACCAATAGAAACATCTTTCCACGAAATAGTACTAGGTAAAGCCGAAATTCCTTTAGGAAAAGTATTTCTTGACGTTGTTTTTGGTTGCAAAGTAAATTTCAGGCGAGAAAATCTCGAATTCAAAGTCATGGACTGGCAATCACAATATCATGCGATCCTAGGACGACCAACTTTCGTACGGTTCATGGCAGTTCCGCATTATGCGTACCCAGTCATGAAAATGCCAGCACCAAAAGGAATCATCACGGTAAAAGGAAGCTTCACGCGTGCCGACAATTGTGATCGGGAGTTCATCAAAATTTCTGAATCTTTTGGGATGGCAATGGAGTTCGAACAACTCAAAACTTTAGCAATTACAGAACCACTGGAAGTAGCGCGTGTCAATCCCGATCAGGCTTTTGATACTACAAAGGACACAAAGGAAGTACAGATCCACCCCGTCGACCCGATGAAAACAACATTTGTGGCTTCCAATCTTGATCCCGTATAGGAATGCCCACTCATCGAGTTCCTCCGTGAGGACTGGGAGATCTTTGCATGGCTACCTTCTGACATGCCGGGAATTCCTAGGGAACTCGCTGACCACGCGTTAAATTTGGATCCAAAGGCGAAGCCAGTAAAACAACCGCTTCGTCGTTTCGCAGAACCAAAGCGTAAAGCCATTGGAAAGGAGCTCCATCGTCTTACTGACGCCAACTTTATCAAAGAACTAACAAAAGGAGAGTGGGTCACAAATCCAGCATGCGTTCCAAAGAAAAATACTACGGAACTTCGGATGTGCATTGACTTTACTGCACTGAACAAACATTGTCCAAAAGACCACTTCCCATTGCCGCGAATTGACCAAATAATTGATGCAACCGTGAGATGCAAACGTATTTCTTTCTTGGATGCTTACTCAGGATACCACCAGATTAGGATGAAGGAATAAGATCAGGTTAAAACGACGTTTATCACGCCCTATGATGTATTCTGCTACACAACAATGCCCTTTGGCCTCAAGAACGCCAGAGCAACATATCAGCGGATGATGCAGAAATGTTTGGAAAGCCAAATAGGCACAAACATACAAGTATATATCAATGATGTTATAGTTAAAACAAGACAAGGATCTGCACTCATCAAGGACCTCGACGAAACATTCAAAAATCTCGACAAGTTCAGCATCAAACTAAACCCGAAGAAATGTTCCTTTGGAGTCTCGGCATGGCAACTCCTCGGATATTTAGTATCAGCAAGAGGAATCGTGGCTAATCATGAGAAGATACAAGCAATTTTAACAATGAAAAAGCCAACAAATCTACGTGGTGTACAACAGCTAGCAGGGCGAGTAGCGGCACTCAATCATTTTATTGCAAGATTAGGAGAAAAAGCGTCGCCATTTTACGCCCTCGTGAGGAAATCAGAGAAATTCGAGTGGACAAAAGAAGCTCAACGCGCCTTTGAATATCTTAAAAGTACACTTTTGACATTTCCTGTCGTCGTGTCACCAAAAGAAAAAGATCCTTTACTGCTTTATATCGCTGCCACAAATCAGGTGGTCAGCACAGTCTTGGTTGTGGAGCGACCCGAAGAAGGGGAAACCCATGGTGTACAGAGGCCAGTCTACTTCCTGAGCGAGGTCTTATCGCCATCCAAACAAAGGTACCCACATTACCAAAAACTAGCATATGGGGTATTTATGACATCATGAAAGCTACGCCATTATTTTTCGGAACATCCGATCATAGTGGTTAATGAAGCACCTTTGTCAAACATCCTCAACAATCCAGAAGCAAGTGGGCGTATCTCTCAATGGGGCATCAAATTATCCCCTCTAGATATCATGTATGAGAAGCGCAAAGCAATCAAGTCACAAGTTTTTTTGGATTTCAACACAGAATGGACATAGTTGCAATGTGCGGGTCCACCTGACCTTTCTAGTGCCTGGACAATGTACTTTGATGGATCAAAAAGAACGGAAGGAGCAGGGGAAGGAGTCATACTAGTGTTACCACAAGGCGACAAAATGCACTATATACTTCATATGAGGTTTGCAAACGCATCCAATAATGAAGCTGAATACGAGGCCTTGTTGCACGACATGCGAATGGCCAAAGCTTGCGGTGCAACTAGCCTCAAAATCTTTGGAGATTCCAATCCCGTGGCACAACAAGCAATGAACAAGTGCGGCACCGTCAGCGATAATATGATTGCTTACCATGATCTATATGGCGTTATGGAAGCTCAATTTGATGGATGCGAAGTATCGCACATAGGAAGAGCAAGCAATGAAGAAGCCGACAATCTAGCAAACATCGGATCCTTGTGCTTAACGGTGCCACCTGGAGTTTTTTGGGAAGAAATAACAGAGCGATCAATCAAAGCAAAAAGAGTCTCCGAGGTCGTAGCACCAAAACAGGAAAAAAGAGACACCCGCAAAAAGACTCGGGGGCTCCAACGGCAGCCAAGAATATAGAAGAGGCCATCGAGGAAGAAGAACAAGAAATTGGAGAGGTCATGCTAATTGAACCTACCTAGATGCAGCCGTATGTAGCATATATGATTAAGTGCGAACTACCCGAAGATGTGATAGGAGCCCGACGAATCACCTGAAGATCGAAAGCCTTCAGAATAATCAAAGGGGAGCTGTATAAGAGAAGTATTTCGGGTGTGTTGCAGCACCGCGTGACACCCGAAGAAGGAAAAACCATACTCAAAGATATTCATGAAGGAGTTTGTGGTCATCATGCTAACAGCCAAGCAATTGCTGCCAAAGCATTCAAAGCAGGATTTTACTGGCTCACTGTAGTTCAAGATGCAAAAGATATCGTCAGAACGTGTGAAGCATGTCAACGTTTCACAACAAAGCCTGGAGCACCCATCGCTGAGTTAAATCCTATACCTCTGGCTTGGCCCTTCGCTCAGTGGGGACTCGATATGGTGGGAAAACTTCACAAATCATCGCCAGGAGGACATGTCTTTCTGCTAGTAGCAGTCGACAAATTTACTAAATGGATAGAAGCAATGCCTGTCACCACCCAAGACGGAACTTCGGCTGTGAATTTCATTAAATCCATAGTATTTCGGTTCGGCGTATCGAAAAACATCATCACAGATAATGGGACTAACTTCACTTCCAATGAGTTCAAGGAGTACTGCAGGAGATGGGCTCAAGAAAGTAAGCTACGCCTCGGTATCTCACCCGCAAACAAATGGACAAGTAGAAAAAGGCAATGGATTAGTTACTGCTGGACTCAAGAAAAGACTACTAACACCACTTAACAGAGCAAAAGGAGCATGGGTCGATGAATTACCATCTGTTTTATGGAGTTTACGTACCACCCCAAATAATTCGACACAACAAACACGATTCTTTCTGGTCCACGACGCAGAAGCCGTGCTTCCTGTTGAAGTGTCACTTGAATCCCCAAGAGTAGCTACAGACGATGAAGAGGAATGAAGGGAAGCACTCGAAGATGATGTGGATGCACTTGATGAAGCTTGAGATGAAGCCTTACAAAGAGCAACTATGTACCAGCAGAACTTGCGCAATTACCACATCCGGCGATTGCGGTCTAGGTCCTTCATGGTAGAGGACCTAGTTCTACGCCTTAAGCAAGATGGACATCGAACGTTAGAATCACCATGGGAAGGACCATAGATCGTCACAGAAGTTATTCCCGGAGGAGCATATCGACTATAAGACAAGAAGACATGAGTCAAATACTCCAATCCATGGAATGTAGCACAACTACTTTGCTTTACACATAAGATTACTTACAATACGATAAGATTTACGGTTCGGCTTCTTAAGCAAGAATATCCAGGCCAAACGGCTAGGCGCCATCCGCCAAAAATAATATATCATTGGTTTTTCAACTTGTGTACAAAAGATAAGTTTTTCATACCTTAAGTTCTTTATTGTTTGTATCCATTCAAAATATCTATGTTTTCCATCAAGCTAACAACAACTATGAGCCTATGTCCAGATACAAGCATCCGAACATAGCCTCGGGGGCTACTCCCATCGGGAGCGCTGGCGTGTACCTGATAGATCAAAACAAAAATGTTCATGATTGAAAGTACCTATGAGTTTACATCCGTGTATCCTCAAAAAAGATTACTCCCATCGGGAGCCGGTATAAAGCATTAAAACTATCTGATAAAAGTCAGATAAATTGGCAGCTCAGCAGGCCAACCGCCAAAAAAACCAAAAATCTCGGATCGCCCTCAAATGCGACAAAATCCGAATGCCGTGTTCAGAAACATGAATGTAAGACCACATGATTCGTCCTGTGTGGCCTGGTAATCGTACAAGAATGCGCTCTGCTAGTAAAATATCTGTATCAATGATATGATGAAAAATCCTGACGGACGCGTTGGGTACCCGATAAAATAAAACTGGGATTTAGTATTCGATAAGACCTCCGTGGCTCGAACTGAGTTATGCTAGTAGTAAATTCCGAGTTTAGGCCTAGGGACTTGAATTTGATGTAGGACAACCTTGTTTTTCCCAGGAGCAATTAACTGATTACCGATCCGTCGGAAGCATCAGACTCGTTGTACCAAATCCCTATAAAAAATAATAAAGAAGAAAGAAATAAAAATAAAGGAAAAGAAGGAAGAAGAAACTTTGAGACTCAACCTGAAACTATGGTTCAAGTAGAGTTTTGGGGGCTACTGACATAGGAACGACTACTTAGATGCTTATGATTTGCTACCCTATACTAGGTAAAAGGCTTACGGACCATGAAGATTTCAGATGATAGCCCAAGGAAGCAACCGGCAAAGACTTTGATTATATTAGGAAAGAGTATCTGAACCGACAATGTGTTGGTATTGTAATCACGCGTATGTAAAACCTATCCACATACAGCTTTGAGACCTAGCCTATTATATATAGGACGGGAGAAGCCCAAACGAGGGTACAGAAAAATCTCCTAGACAACTTGTAATAGAGCAATTTCCCAATATTCAGGCAACTTCGACTTCATTGTTTTCCTGACATCCGATGAAATCCCCAGCGTTCTCTTTTCCGTGAAACCCTAAGTCCTTCACCATGGACATTGTCGAGTTTACCCCTCGTCGTCATCAGTCTATGATATGTACTTACTTGATTGCTTTTGAATAAAATGCATTTTAAATATGGGTTTGTGAATAAGGGCCCTTTTTGTTGTCTTGCCCCAAGGCCCTCAATATGTATGGACCGGCCCTATCCCCGCCATAACAATGACGATGGTGGAGGAGACGACAATGGACGCAACGGTCGCAGGTGCTCCCATCCCTCGTGTCAGATCTATAAATACTGGGGACACGAAGCGGACAACTGCCGCAAGTGCTTCGACCGCGAGTACTCCAGCGGCAACGTCCGCTCCGCGTACATGGCTTCGACCTCCTCCAACAACTCCAAGCACTGGGTCATGGATTCCGACACCACAGATCACTTGACCAATGACCTAGAGCATCTCCACATTCGCGAGCGCTACGGTGGCAACGACCAGGTTCAGGTGGCCAATGGCTCAGGTTTGTCTATTTCGCATATTAGACACTCGACCTTAGACGGTTATTTTCTATGTTTAAATAATATTCTGCATGTTCCACACATTAGCAAACACCTTTTATCAGTTTATCGTCTTGTGTCAGATAATGATATCTTCATCGAGTTTCATAATTTTTTTTCTTGTCAAGGACAAGGACACTAGGAGAGTTCTTCTTCACGGTAGAAGCCAAGGCGGACTCTACCCCTTGCCACTTGGTCGTGCCACCTCCTCATCCGTGCGCCGGGCTTCGTCTAGCGTTCGTGTCACGTCATCTCAATGTCACCAGCGTCTCGTTCATCTATCCAATAATGTCGTCAGTTCCATTATTAGGAATAATGATCTAGAGTATGTTTATTCAAAAAATTTCCCTTTTGTTTGTGATGCTTATCAATGTGGTAAAAGTCGTCAGCTATCGTACACTTCTTCTACTCGTGTTTCTACCATGCCTCTTGAACTAGGTCATTCTGATGTTTGGGGCCCTGCTCGTCCCTCTTCTGGGGGTACAAGTATTATGTGAGTTTTATTGACAACTATTCATGTTTTTTGCTGGATTTATCTCCTTAAACACAAATCTGATGTGGAGCACGTGTTTTATGCTTTTCAAACACATGTTGGATGTCTGTTGGATGCTAAGATTAGAGCTGTCTAGTCTGATTGGGGTGATGAATATCATAAGCCGCATCGCTATTTTTAGCGTACAAGCATCTCTCATAGAGTTTCTTGTCGTCACACCTCTCAATAGAATGTTATTGCCGAGCGTAACATCGACACTTAGTTAAAAGTGGGCTTGCTTTGCTCGCCCACTCCTCTTTCCCATTGCGTTTTTGGGATGAAGCCTTTCTCACTGCGTGTTACCTCATTAACCACATGTCGAACCCTGTGCTAGGTCAGGATACGCCTATTCATCACCGTCTTAGAACTCCACCCAACTATTTGTTCCTCCGCATCTTTGGATGTGCGTGTTGGCCTAGTTAGCGTAAGTATAATTCACACAAACTAGGGTTACGGTCCAAGATGTGTGTTTTCCTTGGCTATAGTCCTATACATAAGGGGTATAAGTGTCTAGATCGATCGACGGGTCTCATATACATCTCGCGTGATGTTATCTTTGACGAATCAGTTTTTCCATTTGCTACTACCAGTCATGGTTGATGTGTCCACTCTCAAAGAGGCTATTTATTTTCCATCTACCGAATCGGCTATGAGTGTTCATATGCATAACTACAACCTAACCTATTTGGCTACTAACCCATCTAGCCAGTCCAACATTTTGCTCGTGTAGGAAATTTCACCACCGACCGCTGGCTTCAGCCCGAGTCTGATCAACGTCCGCTCGGGTGAGATCGACGTGCATGCTAGCACGTCTCCCATGCGGCACCTCACGCGCCCGACGTCGCGCCTGTCCCGGGCACTAGCGTGCCTGGCACGCCTTATTTGCCCGACCGCGAATCGACCTTGCCTCATAGGCCGGTCTTGCCTTGTGGGCCGTCTCCGGCCTCCTTCAACTCCACGTCGCCCGTTGCTTCTCCCTCCTTGCCCGGCAGCGCGTCTTCCTCGCCCTCCTCGTCGACAGAACCTCCCGCGACTAATCCATCACCTCATCCTATGGTCATGCATACCAGGGATGATACTCGTCGAGCTAAGGGTATACAGACGACACGATTTGTTACAACCCTGCGCGTCGAGCCTTCTTTGCGACACCCATCTCACATCATGACGCCCTGTGTGAGCCAGCGTGGCCGCCGCCATGGCTGCTGAGTTTTCTGCTCTTCAACAGAACAACACATGGGTGTTCGTACCGCAGCCTCCTGGAGTCAATATTGTTGGCAGCAAGTGGATCTTCAAAATGAAGAAACATGCTGATGGATCCATTGAAAAACACAAGGCTCGTCTTGTCGCCCGAGGGTTTACACAAGAGTATGGCATTGGCTATGGAGACACTTTCAGTCCTGTTGTGAAGCCCGCTACCATTCGGTTGGTTATCTCGCTTGCAGTCTCACGAGAATGGGGTTTGTGGCAAGTTGATATCAGTAATGCATTCCTTCATGGTTTCTTGTCCGAAGATGTCTATATGTAGCAACCACTTGGTTTTGAGGATGCTCAATATCCCTCTCATGTCTGCAAGCTGTAGCGAGCTTTATATGGTCTCAAACAGTCCCCGTGTGCCTAGTATGCTTGTTTGATTGCACGTCTGTTTTAGCTTGGCTTTGTTTCGTCCAAGGCGGATACTTACCTATTCATCTTCAATCGGCATGGTGTGCAGCTTTACATGTCGGTGTATGTGGATGATATTGTGATTGTTGGATCTACTCCGGGTGCAGTGAATCGTTTGGTGTAGTCTCTCTTGAACAGTTTTCCCATTAAGGGTCTTGGTCCTCTTCACTTCTTCTTGGGTCTGGAAGCGTCCTACAATTCAGGGGGCATGACACTCACTCAACAGAAGTATGCTTTAGATCTTATTCTGTAACATCCCAAAACTTTAAACAAGGTTATCAAGATTCTAATCACCCAATTTAGGGTTAACAAAAACTTTTTTATTATTAAAATGATTAATGAATGCATGTGTATGTTGCATTAGTGTAGAATTGTTTGAAAATGCCATGTTTGAGTGATCTAAATGACATGAAATGGTTTAAAGGTGAATTCCACATCATCTAGACCATTTATAAATAAAATCCAAAGAAAAAGAAATCAAATAAGATTAAATAATGCAAATGGTCATTTTGACCCTTTTAATCCACTAGGCCACTTTAGGTGTTCCTAGAAGTCAATTCCCCACAGAAACAATTCTAGATCTTTGCACCCCTTGCTAGACCAAGTAAAGATGTACCAAGGCCCACTTTACAAACTTACAAAAACCTTTAGCAAGGCAATTTAAATGACAATTGAAAATTGAATCCAATACATATGTTAACATTTTTGAAAAAACCCATCAAATGAGTTCACCTTGCCAATCCTTAGCAACCACAGACGCCCAAGCTTATGACCAACACACCCACTAAATTGGAACCAAAAATTCGAATTTAAATCTCTTGCGGGCATTGTGTCGAACACCTGGCAGACAAAGATAAACTGGCCTAACAATTACTTTTCTAGAGCAGTGATCAAGCGCCACTAAGGCCTCAATCCACTCCCCTTGTCTCCCCCAGTTCCAACCAGGCCATAAACAGGGTACCCCTTAGCCGCTTGCAGAAGTGCCAAGCCACCGAGCGCCATGCCTGCCGGTCGAGCATGGACAGCTCCTAGCAGACCGCCCCACTCTCTCCCGCCATGCCTAGGAGGATCTCTGCACCCTACCGCCTCTCTCTGTCCCTTCCCCGAGCACTGCCAGGCCCTGGACCACCGCAGCACATCCGCGCCCACCGTGTATGCGCCATGCCGAGCATGCGCTAGAACCCGCGCCTCGACCGCAGCCCGCGCGCACCGCTTCGCCACGACCCTATGAACCGCCCGGACATGCTCGTTCGCCGCTGCTTGAACCGCAGCCACCGTGCGCCGCGTCAAACGCCACTTTTGCTGCGCAGAGCACGAGCCGCGCCCGACCAAATGCCACCGCCCCTAGTCGCGCCTTTACGCCGTAGATGACCGCCAGCAGACCACGCACCATCCGCCTACATCCGCCCCGACAATAGCTGCCTGTATCGTCACCCCTGACGAGCCGCGCCCACGCCGCTCGGTCTCGCCGTCGAACTATAAATAGAGGCCACCCCCAGCCTCATTCTGCACACTATCTCACTCCGCTCTCTCCACTGATCCTTCCACCCAATCCCCGGAGCAAGGCGAGCCGCAGTTGGCTGGAATTTCACCAGAGCTTGCCACGACAGAGGAGAAGAGGCGCCGTCGATTGGAGCAGCCCCAGGAGCCGCCGTGACCACGCCTAGAACCGCCGTCGTCTCCCAATTCGATCGCCCCCATTGCCACGTCTAGCTGGAGCCCTGGTAAGCCCCCATGTACCCCCACCGTGCCGCTAGGGTTCGTCCTCGCTGGAGAACTATTCGCCGGAGACGACGAACCATAGCCGTCGATCGTAGTTCTAATCGCACGGCTGAGAATGCCCCGTACCGTTTCGTTGAGTAGCAGCCGCTGACATGTAGGACCGCCCTATCAGTCGCCTTCTGCACCACGGAGCGCCATTGGGCTGACCCGTTTAGTTTCCCTGCTATCCCACAGATTCAAATAAAGGTTTTTCCAATTTAGGTTTAAACTAGATTCTCTGCCTAGATTCAAAAATCAATTCAGAGAGTTTTAACTAAATGAAATGATTCAAATTTTGTTAGAAAGATTATTAAAATATATGTCCAAGCCTGTTGGATTTAAGTCATTTGGAGTTAGAGATAATCTATAGTAAAAATAACAAGACAGAGACTTTTCTACGTTCAAACATTTTTCAAAAATCAACCATAATAGCTTTTGAGTTGATTCCAACTCTCAAAAATCACATTTGGTGATACCTATCTGAATATGTAGAAATATTTAGGTTTGCATGCAGTGACTTTGGACTAGTAACAAAATAATGCTATTAGGGCATTTCTAGTCACTTTAAATTGATTAAATAATAAACTTAAACTTTATAAAATGAGACCAACCCTTTAAATCACACTCCCATGTATTGGAATATGTGGTGATGACATGTGTCCACATGATCCTATATTTTAATTGGAGAACATTAAATCCTAATTAATTTCAATGATAGAAATTACTTTTCTAAAATAAACCAAATAAAACTAGTTCTTTAAATCATGTGATGATTGTGATGATACTAGATCATCAAGTATGTGCCTTAGTGTGCTAAATAGGCTAAGTTAAGTATTGTTTGATGATTGTGTATCCCGTATTTATTTATAGACGATAGTACCGACCAAGTCTACGAGGAGGAGGAGTTCTACCCCGAAGAAGACGAGGAGAATTTCAACCACTGCACCAACCAAGGCAAGCCATCATTAACAATGCAAGCTAACCCTTGCAATCTTGATAACCTAAGCAAAATGCCTTAAGCATGCTTTGGTTATACCATTTTGATTTATGCCCATCCCAAGTTTTACTTGCAAGCTTTACTTTATTTCTTTACCAAAGTTCTTTACCTTTATTATAGATAGCATAAAGAGTATAAAACTTGGCCTATCTAGTTATACTTAGATGTCATTCTATGGCATGAGATTGAAGATTAGCACCCCTCCTTAGTGAACACTCTTAACCTTAGTAGCTAGTGCTAATTATAAAACTTGATCACTTTAGATGGGAATACTTGGTGAAAATGCTTATGAAAACCTTGGAATGATGAGTCATTCTATTGAGATGTTTTGACATGTGTTGAGAAACACAAATGACTTGATGATGAAAATGTTGAGGCATGAGCCTTATCCCTTTATAAAAACTGATGGTTGGGTTCGGATGTGATACAATTCCAATTTTATCCTACAACCACAATACCTGAATTGGGTAAGGCTTAGCCGGAAGTTTATATGCATTAGTATGGGTTCCCTCGCGGAAGAGGTTTGAGTTGAGGCTACCTCTTGATGATGTCCACCTATGCAGTGCCCAGGATGGCAGATGGCCATGGTTGGGAGGCCAAGCTCATAGGAGAGGCGCCGATACTAGGGTGTGTAATTGAAAGGTTATGATTGATTATCCGCATACTAAGTATGATGATTCAGGGTTATCCCTGACGGATGTATCGAATTTTGTGGTGAAAGTGTACCACCTTTGTAGAGTGTCAAACTATTTGAATAGCCGCATCCGCGGTCATGGACAGTTGGAGTGGCCATACTGTTCTGTCATCAGATGTTTTCAAAATGACTTATGAAATGATTTGTGACTTGACTTGACCACAACAGGGTTGTGACTATGAAAGCTGAGTTCCCAACTTAAGTGATTTTAGAACTTTAAATTAGCTTTCTTTACTTCTAAACTCAGCTTAGGTTTCAAATTTGCTTTTGCAAATAAACTTAGAGCTTAGCATTCCAACTAGGACTACCTTACTTGTTAGTGATAGTTTGCGAGTACTTAAAGAGTACTCATGGCTTTGTCCCTGGCTATTCTCGTGGCCAGACTATGAGGAGGACTATCCGGAAGAAGGACAGTAGGACGGCTACGACAACTAGGATCATCTCCCATCGTCAGCATTGCCTGTGACACTAAAGATGGGCCCCCCGCCATGCTTATTATTCCGTTACTTGTTTGTACTAAGACTGGATCATGCGATCCTTTATTTGTGTAAGACCTTATTATGGTTTGTAATGGATGATGTACTGTGATATCCAATCTGTTATGTCTCGCAAAAATGGTAATCTTGGGATTGCGATGTATGGCATAACAAGCATCTGGGATTAAAAATCCAAGTGTTGACAAGTTGGTACCATAGCCATCCTGACCATAGGAGACCCTAGTTAGAATGGACATCCAAATAAAAACTTAGTTTCAAAAACAAATGAAGTGAGTATTTATGAAAACTATTCCCACTCTTCTCCTTGATTCTTTCAAAAAAATCATGTTCCTAAAAAATTCTTACGTTACTACCTAAAACTTGACACACTTGATCACCTCACTAACTTACTCATCCTAAATTCTTGTAGATGGAAGTTCAGTACTGCAAGTTCTACCAGTTGGGAAACGGAGGCCAACTGATCTTCGAGAGGGATCCGTATGCACTATCTGAGTATCTCGAGCGTCCGCATCTGGAATTCTTCGGGGCTCAACTCAATGATCACCCAGGAGGAGACCTACAATGGCTGATAGTTGCTGATCTTCGAGGAAAGATGGAAGCACCCCTTTCGGAGAAGATTCAATTCACCGTGAGAGAGAACAACTGGCTAGCTGGATTAGCTAGGGCAATGCATGAAGCTCTCGCCCGTCTTTGCGGACAGAACATCAACCTGATCCAGGGAACTCGCTTTGCTCACTATGCAAGGCGTGATTCTATGGGAATGCCATGCCAAGTCACCCGGAGATGAAGCACCAAGTGGAGAACCTTGACTTCCTGCTGTATGATAGACAAAAGGAATTGGACATTGCTCGAGCCTACACCAACCACAACCTTGCCATTGTCGCCTAGAAGGCCTAGACTTTCGCCCTGCTCGTTGGAGATCGCCAATCACTTCGCCGACAACGCGAGAAGAAGGATCGCACCATCACTCGTCTTTGCAAGAAGGTGGCTGACCTCGAGAAGACCATCCAGGAACAAGAAGCTCAGCTTGCAGCAAAAGAGGAAGAGGAAGAAGGTGAAGACATCTAGGGAGATCTTCAATCGTACCTCAGTGATGACGATGACTACATGGAGGATGATGCCATGGATTTCTACACCGATGATGATGACCCCGACTTCATCGATGATGAGTAGATGCACTTGATCACTACCGTAGGAATGAGTTATACCGGTCACACTATATCTTAGCTTATAGAATGGTTCTTAAAACCATCTGTTTTCCCTTTTATGTTGTGGTGTGTGTGTGTGTGTGTTTGTATCGTGTGCTTTGATTGAATGAATGAGAAGTGGTTAGTGTGCCAAATCTGAGTCAAACTCAAAGTCTAAAAGCTTTTGAAAAAAAAACCATGAACCTTAGAACTTTCCCTCTTACCCCTTTATCTATCTCAATCTTCAGATGACTCGTGGAAACCTCGGAGGAAGCAGCTCATCGCAGGACCCGATGCTGCAGATTCTGCAGATGCTACTTTCTGATCATGAAGCTAGTAGAGCAGAGCGCCAAGCCAACCTAGCCACCCTGCAACAGATAGCTCAGATGGCCCACAATAACCAAGGCCATGGAAATCAGGATCATCATGGATCCAAGCTCAAGAACTTCCAGAATACCAATCCTCCTATCTTTAGCAAGTCTGAAGACCCATTAGATGCAGATGATTGGTTACAAACCATGGAGAATAACCTAGAAGTCGCAGGAGTTGATGCCAACGAGCAACTACTGTTTGCCACCCACTATCTGGCAGGAGATGCAAGAGCATGGTGGAATAGCACCCGTACTATGAACCACGGTCAAGTGATGACATGGGAAGCTTTCAAGACCAAGTTTAGCCGCACCCATGTGCCGCAAGGTTTAGTCACTAGAATGAGAAATGAATTCAGAGAGCTGAAGGAAGGCAGGATGACTGTAGTTGAATACTATGGCAGATTTCTGTCTCTCGCTAGGTATGCACTTGATGAAATCAACACTGAAGCCAAGAAGAAGGAAAGGTTCCTGAATGGATTGCATGATGAGATGCAAACGGTGTTAATCAACATCCGTTTTGAAGATCTCGAAGAGCTAGTCAACTCCGCCATCCAGATGGAAGGAAAGATAAACCAAGCCAATGACAATCGCAAGCGTAGAATGATGCACCAGAGTGGATCCAACAACTATCAGAAGTATCGCCCCAACCCGTCTGCAGGATATGCCCTAAGGAACAATAGACCCCCAATGTCTCGTCCAAGCTACCCCAACCGTAGCGGAGAAAATGTGAAGTCCGGAGGAAACCACAACAACAACCCCGGCAAGTCCAACAACTTCAACCGTGCACCGCCCAAGTCCAACAACAACAACAATATTCCCCCAAGGACTGGAAGCAATGTCGTACCTGTTGCAGCCAAAGACAAGTCCCAGATTACTTGCTTTGAATGTGTAGTCAAGGGTCACTACTCCAACGAGTGTCCCAAGAAGCTTGTAGCCACCACCAATGTGAATGCCCTAGCTCAGCAGCAGCACCGTGTTTAGCCCGGAAGAAGATTTTCCCTAGGGAACTTGCTCAACCGCAACTGCCGTATGTTCCACATGAATGCTGAAGAAGCCTAGGAAGCGCCAGATGTCGTGCTGGGTATGTTTTCTGTTAACTCAGTATTAGCAAGTGTGTTGTTTGATTCTGGAGCATCGCACTCATTTGTTACAGAAGAATTTGCATGCACTAGTAAGATTCACCCAACCAATTTGAAGCATGTCATGATAGTTCAAATACCGGGTGCAACCACCAAAGCTAGAAAAATTTGCAAAGCTGTACGTACCTATCAGAATCCATGGGATAGATTTTTATGCCAATCTAATAGTACTTGGAACCAAATGTTTGGAAGTAGTAGTAGGAATGAATTGGATGTCGAAACATAAAGGATTGATTGACTGTGCCAAGAAATCCATAACCATGACCAGTAGCTCTGGAGTATCAGTAGAGCATGTATCTGAAACCTTGCTCCGTCAGTTCAAGTGCAACAAGAGTCTAGCCCTACCAACCATAGACCAAGTTAGAGTAGTCTGCGAGTACCCCGACGTATTCCCAAATGAATTGCCCGGTATGCCCCCAGATCAGGATATCGAGTTCATTATTGAACTAATTCCTAGAACTGGACCCATAGCTCAGAGACCCTATAGTATGAACCCCTCTGAACTAGTGGAGCTGAAGAAGCAACTTGATGCTATGCTGGTGAAAGGTTTGATTCAACCAAGCGCATCACCATGGAGATCGCTCGTTCTGTTTGTGGACAAGAAGGATGGAGGTAACCGTTTGTGCACAGATTACTGGAAGCAGAATGACGTCACCATCAAGAACAAGTACCCACTTCCCAAGATAGAGGATCTGTTTGATCAGTTGACTGGTGCCAGAGTGTTCTCTAAGATTGATCTTAGGACTGGTTATCATCAATTCAAGATTCATGCAACGGATATTACAAAGACCGCCTTTACCACCAAATATTATCCTCCCGAAACCCTAAGACTCGGGGAGCAACCACAGAAAGATTTCGCCGCCTCTGCGGGGCGGAAAACACCAAGAGAGAAAGATCTCTTCGGCAGACATAATTCTGTCAGGGGAATTCCTTCCTGGAGAGGGGAAATCGCCGCCATCAACACCATCATAAAGCTGGACTTCATCGGGATCCTCATCATCCTCATCACCAACATCATATCCATCAGCACCATCATCACCACCATCATCTCGCTGTAACAATTGGGTTGAATCTTGCATAGTTCTTAGGGGAAACTTTTTCGGTGTTGATTACTCTTTGTAGTTGATGCTATTGAGTGGAACCATTGAATTATTGTTTATGTTCAGATTGTTATACATCATTATTCCATCTCTGATTATGATCCATATGATGTCTTGTGAGTAGTTCATTTTGTTCTTGAGGACATGGGAGAAGTCATGTTGTTAGTAGTGGAATTATGTTGAGAAAGATTCAATGGTTTGTTAATTAAGTTGGGGTGTACTTCTTCTAGTGGTGTCATGTGAACGTCGACTACATGACACTTCACCTATATGGGCCTAGGGGAATGCATTGTGTATTTGGCTACTAATCGTAGGGGTTGCCGGAGTGATAGAAACCTGAACCCCCGTTAGGAAACCTTTGCACAAGGGATGTCAGGGTCTTAGAGTTTAAAGCTGTGGTTAGATTTCTACCTTAATTGATTTCTTGCACTTGCGGATGCTTGCAAGGGGTTTAATCAGAAGTATGTATTAGTCCTAGAAAGGTCGGTATATTAGCACAGGTTCACCCACACAACACTTAGCAAGCTAAAGAAGATTAATCAACTATATGAAGCGAAAGCACTTGACGATATTCCCATGTGTCCTCGAGAACGTTTGGTTATCTTAAGTAATACAACCGGCTTGTCCTTTGCTAAAGAAAGGATTGGGCCACTTGCTGCATTTATTCTTATTGTCTTTTGTTTACTCGCACTTTATTTATCTGCATTATCAAAAAACCCCTAAAAGTCCGTTTGCTAAGTATTTACAGAGAATTCCTGCTCCAAGCCACTAGCCAGCACCTTCTGCTCCTCGTTGGGTTCAACACGCTTACTTATCGAAAATAATACACCCCTATACTTGTGGGTCATCAAGACTATTTTCTGGCGCCATTGCCGGGGAGTGAAGCGCTATTGGAGAGTGGAACTGGTAAAGGAAACTTCTACTATGAGTATTGTTTACTGTTGTTAGTTACTTTATCTTCAATATGGATAATTCGCTGAGTTTCTTATTTCGTAATGCTACTACCACTGCTAAGGTAGTAGATGACCCACCACCTGCTGAGAATGATACTTTTAAAATACCTACAAGAATTATTGATCGTATTATGGATAACTACTATGTTGGGGATGGAACTATCCATCCCGGTGATCATTTGCTCTTTATACACGAATTATGCGGGTTGTTCAAGTGTGCAGGTATTACTATAGATCAAGTGAAGAAGAAGTTATTCTCATTATCACTGAAAGGAAGAGCTGAAGAATGGTATAAGCTGCTGAAGAATGGCCAATCTGTTGAATGGGAGGAAATAGTACCTCTCTTTTATTCTAAATTTTATCCTCCTAGTGAGATTCATAAAGATTGGAATTAAATATACAACTTTTGGCCTCTTGATGGAGAGAGTACAACTCAAGCTTGGGGGAGATTGAAGTTACTAATGCTCAAATGTCCCATTCATGAGCTCCCCAACAATATTATTATCAATAACTTTTATGCAAGGCTTTCTCTTCATGATAAGGATTTATTGGATGCCTCTTGTGCTAGATCATTCACTCGCATGGAAGAATAAGTCAAATGGGATCTTATGGACCGTATTCAAGACAATGTTGAAGCATGGAAGAATGACAAAGGAAGAAAGTCAGGTATAAATTATGATTATGAATGCATTGAATCTTTTATGGGAACCGATGACTTCCAAAATATTAGTAATGTTTATGGTCTTGATTCTCAAGTTATTACAAATTGTTTTAAGGCTTTTGCTTCTTATATTGAAATGCCAAAAAAGGGATGGAACAAGTATCATGCACCATATAAAGATATTGTTGACTATGTTCCGGTTGGGAGTACTGAATTTTGCACTATTGATCACATCCTACCTGAACCTTATATCGAGAAAATACTCTTCTTGGATAAGGTAAAGGAGCATCCTATGATAACTAGTGTCATCAATAAAAGTGCAAAGAGAACTGTAAAACCTGATGAACAAATAAACATTGAACCCGTTGTAGCAATTGTGAAAGACCTCGTCACTAAAAGTGTAGAAGATGGATACATAGTCTTTTGTGTGGATGCTTCTAATATTGTATCACATCCTACTAGAACTAAAAATGCTAGTGTCCCTTTGCTTTCTGTTAGAATTGGTGATCATTGCTAATATGGTTTATGTGATATTGGTGCAAGTTCAAGTGCTATTCCTTATGAGCTTTACAGAGAAATTATGCATGAAATCAGTCCCTGCGAATTGGAAGAGATTGATATGGTTATTCACCTTGCTAATAGAGAGACCATCTCTCCCATTGGTATTGTACGGGATGTAGAAGTTCTTTGTGGTAAGATGGTTTAAAGGGGATTTCTCCAACTATATGTCAGCATGCTATCAATATAGAACCAAACGCAAAGCCAGTGGTGGAACACCAACGTCGTTTGAATCCCAAGATGAAGGAGTTGGTAAGAAACGAGGTATTAAAACTCCTCGATGCTGGTATTATTTATCCTATTGCTGATAGTGAATGTGTTAGTCCTGTTCATTGTGTCCCTAAAAAAGGGGAATTATCGTTGTACCTAATGATAATGATGAGCTTATTCCCCAAAGAATAGTAGTAGGTTATAGGATGTGCATCGTGATGACCCACAAGTATAGGGGGTGTATCGCGGTATTTTCGATAAGTAAGAGTGTCGAAACCAACAAGGAGCAGAAGGTGCTGGCTAGTGGTGTGGATCAGGAATTCTCTGCAAATACTTAGCAAACGGATTTTTAGGTTTTTTTTATAATGCAAGTAAATAAAGTACAAGTAAATAAAAGACAATAAGAATAAATGCAGCAAGTGGCCCAATCCTTTCTTCAGCAAAGGACAAGCCGGTTGTATTAATTAAGATGACCAAACGTTCTCGAGGACACATGGGAATATCGTCAAGTGCTTTCACTTCATGTAGTTGATTATTCTTCTTTAGTTTGCTAAGTGTTGTGTGGTTAAACCTGTGCTAATGTACCGACCTTCCTAGGACTAATACATACTTGTGATTGCCCTTGCAAACATCTGTAAGTACAAGAAAGTAATTAAGGTGGAAACCTAACCACAGCTTTAAACTCTAAGACCCCAACGTCCCTTGTGCAATGGTTTCTTAATAGAGGTTCAGGTTTCTGTCACTCCGGCAACCCCTACGATTAGTAGCCAAATACACAATGCATTCCCCTAGGCCCATATAGGTCAAGTGTCATGTAGTCGACATTCACATGACACCACTAGAAGAAGTACACCACAACTTAAATATCAAACTATTGAATCTTTCTCAACACAATTCCACTACTAACAACATGACTTCTCCCATGTCCTCAAGAACAAAACGAACTACTCACAAGACATCATATGGATCATGATCAGAGATGAAATAATGATGTATAACAATCTGAACATAAACAATAATTCAATGGTTCCACTCAATAGCATCAACTACAAAGAGTAATCAACACCGGGAAAGTTTCCCCTAAGAACTATGCAAGATTCAACCCAATTGTTACAGCGATATGGAGATGGTGATGAGGGTTCTGATGATGATGATGGTGGTGATGATGATGATCCCGATGAAGTCCAACTTTATGGTGGTGTTGATGGTGACGATCTCCCCTCTCCGGGAAGGAATTCCCCCGGCAGAATTCTGTCTGCTGGAGAGATCTTTCTCTCTCGGTGTTTTCCGCCCCGCAGAGGCGGCAGAATCTTTCTGCGGTCGCTCCCCGAGTCTTAGGGTTTCGGGAGGATAATATACGCCAGAGGGGAGAGACAGGGGTGGACCAGGGCGGCCACACCACCTGGTGGTGTGACCTAGGCTGGCCCGTGCCAGGGGGTGGTGTGGGCCCCCTGTGGCCCATCTCCGCTTCCCCTTCTGGCTTCCTTCGTCTTCTGGAAAAATAGGATTTTCCATGTATTTTTCCGGATTTTCTGATCTTCGCGAATTTTGCCTCCAAACAACACATTTTCCATCAGAATCCTGACTGCAGCGGTCCATGCTCCAAAAGTCATCAACCATGCAAAAATAGGTGAAATAACATAAGTATCATCCCTTAATATGAAATATATCAATGAATACTAGTAAATTATGATATAGAATAGTGATGCAAAATGGACGTATCACATCGATTTTAGAAAGGTTAACAAAGTTACTAAGAAAGATCATTACCCACTTCCTTTAATTGATCAAATGTTAGAAAGGTTGTCTAAAAAGACTCATTTTTGTTTTCTTGATGGATACTCTGGGTTTTCTCAAATTGCTGTTAAATAACAAGATCAAGAAAAAACTACTTTTACATGCCCTTATGGAACCTATGCTTATAGACGTATGCCTTTTAGTTTGTGTAATGCTCCTGCTACTTTTCAAAGATGCATGTCTGCTATCTTTCATGGTTTTTGTGAGGAAATTGTGGAGGTTTTCATGGATGACTTCTCTATCTATGGAACTTCTTTTGATAATTGTCTGCACAACCTTGATAAAGTTTTGCAGAGATGTGAAGAAACTAATCTTGTTCTTAATTGGGAGAAATGCCACTTCATGGTCAATGAAGGGATTGTCCTGGGACATAAGGTTTCTGAAAGAGGCATAGAAGTGGATAGAGCTAAAGTTGAGGCAATTGAGAAAATGCCCTGCCCAAGAGACATCAAAGGTATTCATAGCATCCTTGGTCATGCTGGTTTCTATAGAAGGTTTATTAAAGATTTCTCTAAGATATCAAAACCCCTCACAAATCTTCTTCAAAAAGATGTACCCTTTGTCTTTGATGATGATTGTAAGGAAGCTTTGGAAACTCTAAAGAAGGCTTTAACTACAGCTCCTATCATTCAACCACCTGATTGGAGTTTACCCTTTGAAATAATGTGTGATGCTAGTGATTTTGCTGTAGGTGCTGTCCTTGGGCAACGAATTGATAAAAAGTTAAATGTTATCCATTATGCTAGTAAGACTCTTGACGCTGCTCAAAGGAATTATGCTACAACTGAAAAAGAATTCCTAGCCGTCGTCTTTGCTTGTGATAAGTTTAGAACTTATATTGTAGACTCAAAAGTTACCATTCATACTGATCATGCTGCTATTAAGTACCTTATGACGAAAAAGGACGCTAAGCCTAGGCTTATTAGATGGGTACTACTTTTACAAGAGTTTGATCTACATATTGTAGATAGGAAAGGTGCTGAAAATCCTGTTGCTGATAATTTATCTTGGCTGGAAAATATCTCTTTTGATCCTATGCCTGTTAATGATAGTTTCCCGAATGAACAGTTGACCGCAATAGGGATAAGCTCACGAGGGAGCCCTTGGTACGCTGATTATGCTAATTTTATTGTCTCCAAGTATTTCCCTCCAACTTTTATAGCTCAGCAAAGAAGAAAGTTCTTTTATGATTTGAGGCATTATTTTTGGGATTACCCACACTTATATAAAGAAGGAGTGGATGGTATTATGCGAAGATGTGTTCTAGAATATGAACAAAAGGAGATATTGCGGAAATATCATGGTAGTGCCTATGGAGGACATCACGCGGGAGATAGAACCGCACAGAAGGTACTACAATCAGGTTTTTACTGACCTACCCTCTTTAAAGATGCAAGAAAATTTGTCTTATCCTGTGACGAGTGTCAGCGTGTTGGTAATATTTCTAGACGCAATGAAATTCCTATGAATTACTCTTTAGTTATTAAACCCTTTGACTGTTGGGGATTTGACTTCATGGGTCCTTTTCCTTCTTCAAAAGGTTATACTCATATTCTTGTTGCTGTTGATTATGTTACTAAGTGGGTAGAAGCCATACCTACGAAGAGTGCTGATGGGGAGACCTCTCTAAAAATGCTTAAGGATGTTATCTTCCCGAGGTTTGGAGTGCCTAGGTATCTTATGACTGATGGGGGTTCTCATTTCATTCACGGTGGTTTTAGAAAGACCCTTGCTAAATATGATGTTAATCATAGAATCGCTTCAGCTTATCATCCCCAAACTAGTGGACAAGTAGAGTTATCAAATAGAGAAATTAAATCCATCTTGCAAAAGACTGATAATAGATCTAGAAAAAATTGGGCTAAAAAGTCGAACGATGCTTTATGGGCTTATAGGACTGCTTATAAAAACCCTATGGGGATGTCTCCTTATAAAATGGTTTATGGGAAAGCTTGCCACCTGCCTTTAGAATTAGAACATAAAGGCTATTGGACAGTTAAAGAACTTAATAGAGATTGTAAGCTTGATGGTGAAAAAAGATTATTTGACTTAAGTTCATTGGATGAATGGAGGAGTGAGGCATATGAGAATGCTAGACTCTTTAAGGAAAAAGTTAAAAGATGGCATGACAAGCGAATACTTAAGAGAGAATTTCATGTTGGTGAGAAAGTTCTATTGTATAGGTCTTGTCTCAGATTTTTTGCACGTAAACTACTATCAAAATGGGAAGGACCTTTTGTTATTGAAGAAGTGTACCATTCAGGAGCAATAAAAATTTCTTCTTTAAAAGACAACACTACACAAGTGGTGAATGGGCAGCGACTCAAGCACTATATTGCTAGAGATTCTTATAATGAAGATCTTGATGCTTTTCAAGTTATAACTTCGGAAAAATTTATCAAAGACCAAATTCAGAGGCCTATAGAGTCTGTTTTCGAATAGGTAATAGTTCTGGTAAGAAAAGTTCCGCGAAAGATCTATCTAGTTATATTTTTGCAGTTTTTATCCAAAAAGGAAAGCTACGAAGCGAAAGAGGGACGGAAACGGAGCCTGGGTGGCTCACACCACCCTGTGGCGCGGGCCCACCCCTGGCCACGCCACCAGGTGGTGTGGCCGCCCCGGACTTCGTCTCCGACCCGTTTTCTTCCAGTACCTTCCTTTTGCTGTAAAAATTCATAATATATAATCCCCGGATGCCCCGAGGTTCGTATATTGTGTTCTCATCGTGTTTTCGTTTCGATCTATTTCTGCCAGGAACTATTCTTGAAATTTTAGAAGCACAATGGTGTCCGCCAAAGATAAGGGAAAGGAGCCTATGGAGGAAGATCTCCAAGACCCCGGGCAGGAGAAGGAGATCAAGAGTTGACGAGAAGGCAAAGCACACCGGCACTACCATTGCAAGCATTGGAGTGGTGGCAAACCCAGCCAGGATTAGAAGGACTGCACGGATGTCAACTGGAGGGAAGACTCCGCGTCACTGTTTGGCCCCACAGACACCTTCTCCAAGCACCAAGAGTCCTTTCCATACACTTATCCATGAGCATCAATACCAGAATATGCCCAAGTATAAACTACCCTCCAATTGGGATATGCCTCGTTCTAACCAAGCAGGAAAAGAAGACTTCAAGGAGGCAGAGTGGGGGAAGAATCGCAAGAGCTAGGATCCGCAACCCGACATGATCATGAGCCGCATTGAGCACATCTAGGATCCGCAACCCGACATGATCATGAGCCGCATTGATTCGGACTTGGGGAAATTGATCAAAAAGCTCATCGAGAGAATACCACCACCACCGAAGGAGTAATTCGTCATCAGGTTTTGGCATCCCCTTGGTTTGTTCCAAGCTTGGGGGAGTGCCGTGGTATCACATCACTATCTTCTGCCTTTTTACCTTTTTAGTAGAGTCATATCATGAATAGAGAAGTTATCGTGTAGGATGGTTTGCATTATGGAAGTGTCCCCTCTCTCGTTAGATATGTATCCCTTGGTGTGATTTGCCGTTATGGATTATTGATGAGAAGTTCTATCATTTACTCTTTTGCATAGCTTTTATTAGTTTTCAATTCATGGTTATATGATTGATCTTGTTGTTATTATTGGTATCACTTTGGGATCATGGAGTTAATTTAGTTGGTTTTGGCAAACCTAGCTCGTTCTGTAGCAACACTATTTTTGAGAGTTCAATGAAAAATATAAGAGTACTCTAAAGAAATATAATTTCATCATCTTTCTTTCTTGATTTGCTCATAAGCTTAGTATTCTCTAGTTAAGATCTTTTGTGCTTCCAAGGAAGATTGGATGTTTGTTTTTATCGCCTTGCTAGCCAAAAACCTGTACTGAGAGGGAATTCTTCTCGTGCATCCGATCCTTAAAACAAAACCTATGCCATTTGTGTCCACCATACCTACCTATTAGCATTCACTATTCCAAGTAAATTCATGTTTTTATCTACCTTCGAAATTAAACTTGTTATGTGAAAATTAGTGATTAAAGCTCTCACGAACTTGATGGCACAGTTTACTTTCTTGCATTTAATAAACTTGAACCATTGGGTCCATCTTTGTTGCGTATATGCTTGCGCTTTACGAGTTGAAGTTAGCAGAACCATGTATCATGGGGAACGCTTTCGACATTGCATTGGTACTTTGTACCTAGTTGATATCATGTTCTTTTGCTTATGGATCCCAGTGGTGTGAAATAAAAGGGGAACTTGTAAGATCATGGAGTTTGTATATGTGTTAGAGAAACGCCTAGGCCGCTAGCCTAAGCCATGCCTAATCATGGTGGAAACTTGTAGCATAACCATACTGAGCATTCTATGAAGCATCCTCAATAAAAACCTATGCAAATAGCAAATAAAAAGATCGCTAAGATGCTCATTGTCTGCTTGCCTTGTCAATTTGATTATAGGATAGCTCCTGTATCATGTGCAAGGGGTAACCCATTGGCGGTTCTCTATGATACATATGTACTTACAATCACAAGAGCTTACTCGTGACTAAAGTTGAGTAGCATGAGGTTCGGTCTTCGTAACTAAGGGGCATGAGGCTTCAATTTATAACTTGTCAAGCATATCCTCTTAGTTGTGTCACTTTAACCTTAATCACCTAAAGATGCTTATGATAGGGGAAATGAGAGCTGAAAGCTAATAAGTATCATAATTTTTGGAAGCTCTTTATGAAACTTGAAATCCCTGCTTCCCTCTGCGAAGGGCCTTTCTTTTACTTTCTGGTTGAGTTAGTAAACCTATTCCCTTCTATCGCAGCAAGTATTTTGAGTTGTTGTGTTTCATTCATTCATATGATGATTTATTCAATCATCTTTCTTATGTTCCTTGTTTTGCACTTTCCTCTTATCTTAGTGTTTACTACTTTGAAAGCTATCATTGAAAACCAGTTATTTGTGAACTCCTGCAAATTGTCAACTATTCTTCGACCAAGAGCTAAGTTTGCCATTACCAATTATGATTTACTTTATGTATCTTTATTTGTGTTTCCTTTACCTATTGCAAGTTAAGTTATATAATGGTGAGTTGTCTGCTATTATGATCTATGTATTGATGAATGTGATGCTTCTTGTCCGTATTGTTTTATCGACTCTTCACTCCATAAACCTGAGGTCATGTTTATTGAGCTCAGTTTCGCTTGGAGACAAGCGAAGTCTAAGCTTGGGGGGAGTTGATACGTCCATTTTGCATCACTATTCTATATCATCATTTACTGTTATTCATTGATATATTTCATATTAAGGGATGATAATTATGTAATTTCACTTGTTTTTGCATGGTTGATGACTTTTGGAGCATCGACCGCTGCAGTCAGGATTCTGATGGAAAAGGTGCTGTTTGGAGGCAAAATTCGCGAAGATCCGAAAATCCGGGAAAATACATGGAAAATCGTGGGTATTTTTCCAGAAGACGAAGATTGCCAGAAGGAGGAGTGGATATGGGCCACAGGGGGCCCACACCACCCTTGGCACGAGCCACCCTAGGCCGCGCCACCAGGTGGTGTGGCCGCCCTGGTCCACCTCCAGCTCTCCCCTCTGGCGTATATTATCCTCCCGAAACCCTAAGACTCGGGGAGCGACCACAGAAAGATTCCGCCGCCTCTGTGGGGCGGAAAACACCGAGAGAGAAAGATCTCTCCGATAGATAGAATTTTGCCAGGGGAATTCCTTCCCGGAGAGGGGAGATCGTCGCCATCAACACCACCATCAAGCTGGACTTCATCGGGATCATCATCATCATCACCACCATCATCTCCATCAGCACCATCATCACCACCATCATCTCGCTGTAACAATTGGGTTGAATCTTGCATAATTCTTAGGGGAAACTTTCCCGGTGTTGATTACTCTTTGTAGTTGATGCTATTGAGTGGAACCATTGAATTATTGTTTATGTTTAGATTGTTATACATCATTATTCCATCTCTGATTATGATCCATATGATGTCTTGTGAGTAGTTCATTTTGTTCTTAAGGACATGGGAGAAGTTATGTTGTTAGTAGTGGAATTGCGTTGACAAAGATTCAATGGTTTGTTAATTAAGCTGTGGTGTACTTCTTCTAGTGGTGTCATGTGAACGTTGACTACATGACACTTCACCTATATGGGCCTAGGGGAATGCATTGTGTATTTGGCTACTAATCATTGGGGTTGCCGGAGTGATAGAAACCTGAACCCCCGTTAGGAAACCTTTGCACAAGGAATGTTAGGGTCTTAGAGTTTAAAGTTGTGGTTAGGTTTCTACCATTATTGCTTTCTTGTACTTGCGGATGCTTGCAAGGGGTTTAATCACAAGTATGTATTAGTCCTAGGAAGGTCGATACATTAGCACAGGTTCACGCACACAACACTTAGCAAGCTAAAGAAGATTAGTCAACTATATGAAGCGAAAGCACTTGACGATATTCCCATGTGTCCTCGAGAACGTTTGGTCATCTTAAGTAATACAACCGGCTTGTCCTTTGCTAAAGAAATGATTGGGCCACTTGCTGCATTTATTCTTATTGTCTTTTATTTACTCGTACTTTATTTACATGCATTATCAAAAAAACCCTAAAAATCCGTTTGCTAAGTATTTACAGAGAATTCCTGCTCCAAGCCACTAGCCAGCACCTTCTGCTCCTCGTTGGGTTCGACACTCTTACTTATCGAAAATACTGCGATACCCCCCCTATACTTGTGGGTCATCAATAACGAGTGGGCCCGTTGTCATGAAGCTCTACGGCGCAATCCTATGCCCCACAACACCTCACAGGACATGTTGATGGGATACCATTGGCTGCTGAAACAGGAATACAGATGCCAACTACATGCAATCGCGCAGCTCGAGGCGCGAAAAAAGGCGGCGAACGAGTCAAGCGTTCGGCGAGCTGGCTCTCCTCTCACGGAGGATCCTCCTCCAAAGGCAACGAGTACCTGGCCAGCAAAAGAAGATCTCGACTGGCCCATCTCACCGAGCAAGAGCGCGTGGAAGCCACGAAAGTCCTTGACTTTAGCTCCATGACGGTGGACACGCGGGGCACCATGCTCCCGAAGACGCCGCAAGCTGTGGTAATAGTGGCCACCATGTACCTCCTCAACAACCAGCTGCTAGCTGGAGATCTGCGAGCTGCCATGCACCGATCTACGATCGCGGGCTTGGGGCTAATCAAGACTGCCCTCGACAAGGAGCCAACGCTGGAGCCAAAGAAAAGCAAGGCTCTAGCAAAACGCTATTCCTCGCCCTCATCCAGCGATGATAGCCACGACCTGTCTCAGCGTTGCTGCTCATGACGGCACGATCACAACTACGACGCGCGTGATGATATCACACAATGCAAAGTCAACAAAATGCGCGCAAGACGTGCTCGTTCGACTGACTCAGAGGACGAAGACATGGAGCTCTGTGGCGCCAGATGCTTCAGCAGAGCCATCAGGGAGAAGCGAATGCCTAAAGGGTTCAAACTCCCATCGGAGAACCCAAAATTCGACGGCCTACATGACCCGAAGATCTGGCTGGAGGATCATATGTCCTCCATCAGGCTACATGGCGGGAGTCGAAGCATGGCCATGCAATTCCCGCAGCTACAGTTGCAGGGCGTCGCTCGCGCATGGCTCAACAATCTCCCGCGTGGATCCATTCACAACTGAGAAGAGCTGGTCTACAACTTCTACGCAACTTCAAGGGAACTTACAAAAGGCCCGCATCAATCGAAGAACTAAGAGGCTACCAACAAATATCTGGTGAGTCGTTGCGCTCATACATCCAGAGGTGGTCCATCATCAAGAACTCCACAGAAAACATCTCAAAGGATCGCGCAATCGACGTGTTCAACGATGGTGTTCGTGCAATTGAAGGATCGCTCAGGGAGGAGCTGGGCCGCTCGAAGCCCCAAACGATCGACCACCTGATGGAAATCATGAATCGGTGGGCCGGCGGAGAATATTCGGTGAAAAACCGCACCGACTCCAACGATAGTGATGACCTTGGGCGCAAGCGTGTCCGCCGAGGCAAGCATCGAATGCGCATCTACGACGACCGCGACAACATCAATATGGTCGCAGCTGGCTATGCTAATAAACGCGAGGAAAACCGCAAGAGTGGTTATTGCAGCGGTGGATACTGCGATAGCAGAAAGACTACGCAGGTGTGGCAGCACCGCACTCGCGAAGAGGCACACGCAACATCTATCGAGGATAAACTGTCCGGACCATGCAACATGCACTTCTACATCGACAAGCACGGCGTCAAGAAGAAATCTAGCCACCTTCTCAAGGACTATCGCGAGTTTCTCAAACTCCATAAGGGCCTGGCTCGGATGAATCACGATGCGATCAGAAGGGGCTACGGAGCTGCTGTTGGGTTCGCAACATAGAAAACAAAAAAAATCCTACGATGAGAACTATACGCCAAGATCTATCTACTAGATACAAAGCAACAGGTGGATATACATCCATAAAGAACTTACCGTCGAAGACAACATAGTTTTGTTAACGAGTTGAAACTCATGGATGATGTAGTCGTACGCTTGCCGATCTCAAGATCGTGTGGAAGTCCTAGCGCCGCAAATTAGCAGCGCATCCGTCCTCGCACACACGTTCAAGCCACCGAACAACCTCCACCTCCTCGCTCTAGCGAATCAGCGGAAGCAGCAACTCCTTCTAGACACAAGGCCACCGGGAACATGTATCTCGCTAATCCGAGACCATGGGGAATATATCTAGAGGGGGAGAGAGATCCTTCACGAGGAGGTGTGCTTTGTGAGGGAGGAGAGGGGGGCCTTTTATAGGAGAGGGAGGGCTCCTCCCATCACATGGCTGGCGGCCAAGGGGGTTCCCCCACCTCTTCCTCATTCATGTGGTGGAAGCTCCACTCACATCAATTTAGCCTCCACCCCCACTCACATGCATTAAATTTCCACCAAATTTAATGCAACTCTCATTTCATAAAACTCTTTTATTTATTTTATTCAGAATTTTTTTACTTACTTTAATTAACAAACATTCACATAAAACCCCTTGCAACATTTCAATATCACATGCAGAACCAGTTTCTGCAATTTCACCCGAAACAATTCTGGTTTCCATCAAAATAATTCCAGCGCTTTGCAATTCTTTCGTCTGAAACATATGTGCTCCAAAATGGTGTCCAGCAACCCTTAAGTGTGTCACCCTATGGTTCGCAAATAATTCAGACATGATTGAGACCCCTCTCAAATCAATGATTAGAAGCGGGACCTGGAGATCCATACTGACTCCTGCACATTCAACGATGACTTCTGTGATCGTGTGAACCTTTAATGCTAGTAACTTAATCCCTTTGTCTCATGATATAATACATGTCCGAGATTCGATCATTAGTATCCAAATACCTAGTTTGATCTCGTTACCGACATGCACGCTTTTCTCGTTCCCGTGATATAACATTCTAGTGATCACATCACTTGCTTGCAAGCTATCTTAATGTGATATCACCGAGAGGGCCCAGAGTATATCTATCCGTCATCGGGATTGACAAATTCCACTCTTGATCCATGAGCCTCAACATAACACCTTCATAGCACTGAACCCACCTTTATAGTCACCCTGTTACGGTGTGACGTTTGATGTTATCAAGATACTCTTCCGGTGTTAGCAATTAACATGATCTCATGGTCTAAGGACTAAGATTACTTCGTATGATGTTATAGCAATATAAACATAATGACTTTGATCGTAATTCTATACTTCAGATGAATGTTCATCACAACATTTCACAAATGCTGTGACCTCGTTATTAACAACATCCAATGTCCATGATCAGGAAACTTTGATCATCTTGTTAATCAACGAGCTAGTCTATAAGAGAGGCATAACTACTTGCACCTTTTTGTTTATTAAACACACATGTATTGACGTTTTCTATCAATACAATTATAGCATGCAAAATAAACATCTGTCATATACAAGGAATACATAATAACAACTTTATTATTGCCTCTTAGGGCATATTTCCTCCAGTCTCCCACTTGCACTAGAGACAATAATCTAGTGCACATAGTGATAAATCTAACACCCATGGAGTTCTGGTGTTGATCATGTTTTGCCCTAGGGAGAACTTTAGTCAACGGATCTGCTACATTTAGGTCTGTGTGTACTTTACAAATCTTTATATCTCCATCCTTGACATGCTCGCGGATGGAGTGAAACCGGCGCTTAATATGCTTGGAATTCCCGTGAGACCTTGGTTCCTTGGCGTTGGCTATGGCTCCATTTGTTGTCAAAATAGATCACCATTGGGTCCAATGCACTAGGAACCACACCTAGTTCCGTTATGAACTCCTTCATCCAAACCGCTTCCTGTGCCGCTTCTGAAGCAGCAACATATTTCGCTTCCGTCGTTGATCTAGCCACCACAGGTTGTTTGGAACTCCTTCAACTAACTGCTGCTCCGTTCAAGAGAAATACATATCCGGATTGAGACTTAGAGTCATCCAGATCGGTGTCAAAGCTAGCATCGACATAACACTTAGCTACTAGCTCTTCTTCACCTCCGTATACAAGAAACATATCCTTAGTTCTTCTTAAGTACTTAAGGATATTCTTGACCGCTATCCAGTGTTCCAAACCTGGATCAGATTGGTACCTACTAGTCAAACTAATAGCATGTGCCACATCCGGTCTTGTACATAGCATGGCGTACATTATAGAGCCTATGGCTGGGGCATAGGGGATCTTATCCATTATCTCTTTCTTCCGCCGTAGCCGGACTTTGAGTCTTACTCAATGTCTTGCCTTGCAACATAGGTAAGAACCCCTTCTTACTTCTGTCCATATTAAACTTCTTTAATATCTTATCAAGGTATGTACTTTGCGATAGCCCAATTAGGCGTCTTGATCTATCTCCATAGATTTTAATGCCTAATATATATGAAGCTTCACCAAGGTCTTTCATCGAAAATTTGCTGTTTAGATAAGTTTTAACACTATTTATAAGATCTATATCATTTCCAAGCAATAATATGTCATCCACATATAATATTAGAAATGCCACATTGCTCCCACTCACTTTCTTGTAAATACAAGCCTCTCCATAAGTTTGGATAAATCCAAACTCTTTAATCACCTCATGAAAGCAGAGATTCCAACTCCAGGATTCTTGCTTTAGTCCATAGATGGATCGCTGAAGCTTGCATACCTTATCAACATCCTTAGGATCGACAAAACCCTTAGGTTGTATCATATACAACTCTTCTTCAATATTACCATTGAGGAACGCGGTTTTGACATCCATCTGCCATATTTCATAATCGAAATATGAAGCAATTGCTAACATAATCCTAACCGACTTTAGCATTGCTACGGGAGAGAATGTCTCATCGTAGTCAACTCCTTGAATTTATTGAAACCCTTTTGCGACAAGTCGAGCTTTATAGATGGTCACATTACCATCAACATCATTTTTTCTTTTGAAAATCCATTTATTCTCAACTGCCTTTCGATCGTGAGGTAAGTCCACCAAGGTCCAAACCTGGTTTTCATACGTGGATTCCATCTCGGATTTCATGGCTTCTAGCCAATTGTTGGAATCCGGGCTCATCATCGCTTCTTCATATGTCGCAGGGTCATCTATTTCATCAATCATGAAATTCATAATAGGATTGCCGTACAGTTCAGGAGCTGCACGTGTCCTGCTTGACCTGCGAGGTTCGGTAGTGTCCTCTTTCGGAGTTTCATGATCATTGTCATTAGCTCTCTCTTCATTAGGTGAAGTCAACTCCGAAACAACTTTTGGTGCTGCGCTACTCTCCATTTCATGAAGAGAAGGTTCAATAACCTCTTCGAGTTCTACCTTCCGACTACTCACACCTTTCACGAGAAACTCCTTCTCAAGAAAGGATCCATTCTTGGCAACAGAGACCTTGCCCTTGGATCTATGATAGAATGTATACCCAATCGTTTCCTTAGGGTATCCTATGAAGATGCATTTTTCCGCTTTGGGTTCGAGTTTATCCGGCTGAAGTTTCTTCACATAAACATCGCATCCCCAAACTTTAAGAAATGACAGCTTAGGTTTGTTTCCAAACCATAATTCATACGGTGTCATTTCAACGGATTTAGATGGTGCCCGATTTAAAGTGAATGCAGCGGTTTCCAGTGCATAACCCCAAAATGACAGTGGTAAGTCAGTCAGAGACATCATAGATCGAACCATATCCAATAAAGTACGATTACCACGTTCTGACACACCATTACGTTGTGGTGTTCCGGCAGGCGTGAGTTGTGAAACTATTCCACAGTCTTTCATATGTGTGCTAAACTCGTAACTAAGATACTCTCCTCCATGGTCGGACCGCAGAAATTTGATCTTTCTGTTACGATGATTTTCCACTTCATTCTGAAATTCCTTTAACTTTTCAAAGGTTTCAGACTTATGTTTCATCAAATAGATATACTCGTATCTACTCAAATCATCTGTTAAAGTAACAAAATAACGATATCCACCTCGTGCCGACACACTCATTGGTCCACACACATCAATATGTATGATTTCCAATAAATTTGTCGCCCGTTCCATTGAACCAGAAAACAGCGTTCTAGTCATCTTGCCCATAAGGCATGGCTCACATGTATCAAATGATTCAAAATCAAGTGATTCCAAAAGTCCATTAGAATGGAGTTTCTTCATGCGTTTAACGCCAATATGACCTAGACTGCAGTGCCACATATATGCAGATATATCATTATCAAGTTTAATCCTTTTAGCATCAACATTATGAATATGTGTAATTCTACTATCGAGATCCAACAGAAATAAACCATTCATCACAGGTGCATGACCATAAAAGATATCATTCATATAAATCGAACAACCATTGTTTTCAGATTTAAAGGAATAACCACTTCGCATCAAACACGATCCGGATACAATGTTCATCCTCAGTGCAGGCACCAAATAACAATTATTTAGATTTATCACTAATCCCGACGGCATATGGAGAGGCAGCGTTCCGACGGCGATCACATCAACTCTTGATCCATTGCCGACCCGCATCGTGACGTCATCCCTTGCTAGCTGTCGCTTGTTCAGCAGCCCCTGAATCGAGTTACATATATTAGCAACCGATCCCGTATCAAATACCCAGTTACTACTGTGAGTACTAGTCAAGTACACATCAATAACATGTATATCACATATACCTTTGTTTGCCTTGCTGGCCTTCTTATCCGACAAATACTTGGGGCAGTTGCGCTTCCAATGGCCAATCCCCTTGCAATAGTAGCACCCGATATCAGACTTAGGGCCAGCTCGAGATTTCTTTTCAGGTGCGGCAACAGATTTGCGGCCCTTCTTTCCCTTCTCCTTGCCTTTCTTGTCCTTCTTGAAATCGGTGGTCTTATTGATCATCAACACTTGATGTTCTTTCCTAATCTCCACTTCTGCAGTTTTAAGCATTGACAGAAGCTTGGGAAGAGACTTCTTCATGCCCTGCATGTTATACTTCATCATGAAGCTCTTGTAGCTAGGTGGTAGAGATTGGAGAACACGATGTATGCCTAGGTCAATGGGAATATTCCCAAGGACACAAGCTTATCAGCGTACCCAGACATTTTGAGTACGTGCTCACTAACGGAGTTGTTCTCCTCCATCATGCAGCTAAAGAACTTTTCAGAAGCATTATAACTCTCTATGGAAGCATGGGTATCGAAAATCATTTTCAATTCTCCCATGGTATCAAAGGAATTGCCATTTTCGAAACGCTTTCGAAGTTTTGGCTCTAGCCCATACAGTATGCCGCAATGAACTAAGTTGTGGTCCTCCTGACGAGTTATATATACATTCTTTTCCTCGTCAGGGGCATCAGGAGCTGGTGGGGGGCCCAGCGGCGCCTCTAGCACATATTGCTTTTGTGCAGCAGTGAGGAGAATCCTCAAATTCATAGCCTAGTTGGTGAAGTTGCTACCATTCGCATCAAGGTTCTCTTTCTCCATGAACACATTGAAATTAAAAGCAGGCGGTGCCATCTACAACAGAATTTGTAAATTTTATTTAGACTAAGTTTATGATAGATTGAGTTCAACTAATCCAAATTACTAATGAACTCCCACTCAAAAACAACATCCCTCGTGTCCTTTTGGTGATTACATGAACCAAATCCACTACACCAAGTCCGATCATCACGTGAGTCGATGTAGGTTCAAAGGCGAGCATCTATATGGGCATCATATCAACTATATGACTCATGCTTAACCTTTCGGTCCGTGTTCCGAGGCCATGTCTGTACATGCTAGGCTCGCCAAGTAAGAACCTTAGTATTCACGTGTGTAAAACTGTCTTAGACCCGTTGTATGAAAGCGTAGAGTCGAGTACACCCGATCATCACGTGATGTCTCGAAACACGATCCATAGAACGGTGCATACTTAAGGAAGAACACATTTTATCTTGATATTTAAATGAGAGATCATCTTACAATGCTACTAAAAGCGCCAAACTAGCAATATAAGATGCAAACATCCAATGTGTAAAGTGAGATGATATGGTCCATGCATTTGATCTCTATCATATGCATCGTGGTATGATCTCTATCATTACTTTGTGTGTAAGGCCAAGGTCTATGGAACTTACACGTTAAGTGTGTTGTAAGAGTATCTATCATACATCTACTTACACCATTACCATATTAAGACACTAGCCCAGCAACGATCTAAACTAGACGCCTCTAATTTATCCATTGCAAGTTTTACGTGGCTTAGGGCTTTCGGAGATAGAACCGGTCTTACCTACAAACATGGAACCACAACGAGGATAACCAAGTTATTAGCAACTCGTTGTAAATCAGATATTGACTATAGTAGGAGAGACAGACACCTGCCAACCACTTATGCAAAACAAGTTGCATGTCAGTCGTGGAACCGGTCTCATGTGCGATGACATGTAAGGTTGGTCCGAGCCGCTTCATCCCACTATTCCACCAATATCCAAAATACATGAAAGAAGCAATAACATGATCATCATCGCCCACATATAAACATATGTGTACTACCCGTGCAAAGCACCTACGCATAGATCAGGCTCTGATACCACTGTTGGGTTCACAACATAGAAAACAAAAAGAATTCCTACGATGAGAACTATACGCCAAGATCTATCTACTATATACAAAGCAACGGATGGATATACATCCATAGAGAACTTACCCTCGAAGACAACATAGTTTTGTTAACGAGTTGGAACTCGTGGATGATGTAGTCGTATGCTTGCCGATCTCAAGATCGTGTGGAAGTCCTAGCGCCGCAAATCAACAACGCATCCATCCTCGCACACACGTTCAAGCCACTGAACAACCTCCACCTCCTCGCTCCAGTGAATCAGCGGAAGCAGCAACTCCTTCCAAACGCAAGGCCACCGAGAACATGTATCTCGCTAATCTGAGACCATGGGGGAATATATCTAAAGGGGGAGAGAGATCCATCACAAGGAGGTGTGCTTTGTGAGGGAGGAGAGGGGGGCCTTTTATAGGAGTGGGGGTCCCTCCTCTCCTCCCATGGCCGGCGGCCAAGGGGGGGGGTGCCCCCACCTCTTACTCATTCATGTGTTGGAAGCTCCACTCACATCAATTTAGCCTCCACCCAAAGTTCGACTCACATGCATTAAATTTTCACCAAATTTATCGCAACTCTCATTTCATAAAACTCTTTTATTTATTTTATTCAGAATTTTGTTAATTAATTTAATTAACAAACATTCACATAAAACCCTTGCAACATTTCAATATCACATGCAGAACCAGTTTCTGCAATTTCATCCGAAACAATTCCGGTTTCCATCGAAATAATTCCAACGCTTTGCAATTCTTTCGTCTGAAACATATGTGCTCCAAAATGGTGTTCGGAAACCCTTAAGCGTGTCACCCTACGGTTCGCGAATAATGCAGAGATGATTGAGACCCCTCTCAAATCAATAATCAGAAGCGGGACCTAGAGATCCATACTGACTCCTGCACATTCAACGATGACTTCTATGATCGTGAGAACCTTTAACGCTAGTAACTTAATCCCTTTGTCTCATGATATAATACATGTCCAAGATTCGATCATCGGTATCCAAATACCTAGTTTGATCTCGTTACCGACATGCCCTCTTTTCTTGTTCCCGTGATATAACATTCTAGTGATCACATCACTTGCTTGCAAGCTATCTTAATGTGATATCACCGAGAGGGCCCAGAGTATATCTATCAGTCATTGGGATTGACAAATTCCACTCTTGATCCATGAGCCTCAACATAACACCTTCGTAGCACTGAACCCACCTTTATAGTCACCCTGTTACGCTGTGATGTTTGATGTTATCAAGATACTCTTCCGTTGTTAGCAATTAACATGATCTCATGGTCTAAGGACTAAGATTACTTCATATGATGTTATAGAAATATAAACATAATGACTTTGATCGTAATGCTATACTTCGGATGAATGTTCATGATCAGGAAACTTTGATCATCTTGTTAATCAACGAGCTAGTCTATAAGAGAGGCATAACTAGGAACCTTATTGTTTATTAAACACACATGTATTGACGTTTCCTATCAACACAATTATAGCATGCAAAATAAACATCTATCATATACAAGGAATACATAATAAGAACTTTATTATTGCCTCTCAGGGCATATTTCCTTCAGCTGCCCCAGGCGTTGTGGCACTTGGAGTTCCTCCACCACCACCCGGACCACCACCACCCGCGGCCACGCCAGTCCAGCACCATGGAGGCGAACCATACCCGTAGGCCGTAGGCAACATGATGATCCAAAAAGGGCGCCCCTCAAATCGAGTGCAGAAGGCCATCACTCGCCAAGTCAACTTGGCGACAAATTCCCCACCTTCCACCACTGAGTACCTCAGCGGAAGTGACTCCTGCATCACCTTCGACAAACGCGACCATATGCGCCAAGTCCCTCGTCCGGGCCACTGTCCGCTGTACTCGAGGCTTTGATCGGAGGCTTCGACATGAGTCACGTTTTCATGGATAGCGGGAGCAGCATCAACCTCATGTTCGCGAGTACCTTACATGCGATGAGGATCCCTCTGACTTGTCTGGAAGTCTCAGACACGATGTTCCATGGCATCGTCCTAGGCAAGGGCATATATCTCCTAGGAAAAATCAACCTCGACGTCATCTTCGGCACGCCAAAAAACTTTCGGCGAGAGTGCATCGACTGGCCTTTGCAATATCACTGCATCCTCGGACATGTCGCGTTCGCTAGGTTCATGGAAGTGCCGCACTACGCGTACCTGCAGATAAAAATGCCAGGTCCAAACGACATCATTACAATCAACGGAAGCTTCGAGAGGTCCGACAACTACGACAGGGAATTCAACAGAATCTCCTAGTCCTTCGGCATGCAGGAGGAACTCGCCAGATTAAAGGAGTCGACAGACAACAGTCTGCCTCCCCTGAGCACGCCAAGTTCACTCGACCTGTCCTTGGACTCGTCGGTACACACGAATAAAGTTCAGGTCCACCCAACGAACCCGACCAAGACGACCCTCATCGCCAACAACTTGAGTTCCACATAGGAACTCGCGCTCGTCAAATTCCTCTGTGAGCACTAGGAAATCTTCACATGTGCCAGCGGACATGCCAGGGGTTCCCAGGGAATTCACCGAGCACTCACTCAACGTAAACCCAGACGCGTTTATGACACCCTTTGGTGTGTTCTACTACAACACCATGCCCTTCGGGCTAAAAAATGCAGGAGCCACCTATTAGCGGTGCATGCAGGCTTGCCTCAAGAATCAACTTGGTCACAACATCCAAGTTTATGTTGATGACATCATCATCAAAACCAAGGAGGAAGCCTTGCTAATCGACAATCTCCGTGAGACCTTCGCCAATCTCAACCGCTACCGGATCAAGCTCAACCCGGACAAATGCACCTTTGGCGTGCCATCTGGGCAGTTACTCGGGTATCTCATCTCTGCGAGAGGGATCGAAGCAAACCCGAAGAAAATAAAGGCCATACTGGCCCTGGAGAAGCCGAAGAACATAAAAGGCGTCCAACAGTTGGCTGGGCAAGTCGCATCGCTTAGTAGATTCATCATTCGGATGGGAAAAAAGGCACCGCCCTTCTACCAACTTCTCCGCAAAGCTGACAAGTTCGAGTGGATAGACGAAGCGCAAGAAGCATTCGAAGACCTCAAGCGCCTACTATCCACCTCGCCAGTACTGGTGACGCCTCGCGAAAAGGAGCCACTACTGCTCTACATCTCCGCCACCAACCAGGTGGTCAGCACTATGCTCGTGGTAGAGCGAGCCGAGTAAAATAAAGTCCATAGGGTGTAGCACCCAGTATACTACCTCAGCGAGGTGCTCACGCCAACAAAGCAGCGGTACGCGCATTGCCAGGAGCTGGCCTACGGCGTCTTCATGATAGCAAGGCGACTGCGCCACTACTTTCAGGAGCACCCAATCGTAGTGGTAAACGACGCCCCGCTCGGGCATATACTCAATAATCCCGATGCCACCGGATGAGTCGCGCTCTGGGGAATCAAATTGTCTCCACGAGACATTACATATGAGAAGCGCAACACGATCAAGTCGCAAGTTCTCCCAGAATTTCTTGTACACTGGATGGAGAACCAACTCCCCGACTAGCCAGATATGTCCTATCTATGGACAATGCACTTCGACGGATCCAAGCGGAAGGACGGAGCTGGCGCAGGTATCATACTGACATCGCCCCAAGGAGACAAGATGAAATACATTCTGCGAATGCAGTTCACTGCCTCCAATAATGAAGCCGAGTACGAGGCCTTAATTCATGGGATGCGGATGGCCAAAGCCTTTCACGCCAAAAGGCTAATCATCTACGACGACTCCAAGATGGTGGTCAACCAAACGATGCACGAGTGCGACGCACTGAGCGACAACATGATTGCCTATCGTGACCTCTACGACACACTCGAGGGAGACTTCGACGGATGCGAGCCGCGGCACGTAGGCCGCGAAAGCAATGAAGAGGCGGACACACTCACCAACATTGGATCCACTTGCGCCCCTATACCGCCTGGGGTATTCCTTGAGCGCATCTGTGAGCGCTCCATTAAGCCCAAGGCTCTAGAGAAGAAAGCAAGCACGTCAACAAACTCGGGGGCTATGCCACCCAACGAGCAAGCGGCACTCGATGACCTGGAGCTTGATACAGGACTCGAAGGACCAATGGGCGTCATGATGATCGAGCCATATTGGACACAACCCTACATCACATATCTAATAAGCAAGAGGCTGCCAGATGATCCGACTGACGCGCGACACATCGCACGATGATCCAAAGCATTCACCCTCATTAATGGGGAACTGTACAAGCGCAGCATCACGGGAGTACCCAAACGGCGCGTCTCCATCAGGGACGAAAGGGCCGTCCTCCTCGACATGCGCGAAGGCACTTGCGGGCTCCATGCTGGCAGTCGTGCCCTCGTCGCCAAAGCTCTGAGAGCTAGATTCTACTAGCCCACGGCCATGCGCGATGCCAAGGACATTGTCTAGCACTGCAATGCTTGCCAGCAATTTGCGGACAAACCTCATGCACCTGGCGCAGAACTCAGGCCAATACCATTGGCTTGGCCCTTCGCACAATGGGGCCTCGACATGGTGAGCAAGCTCCCAAGATCCTCGCGAGGAGGCTATGTTTACCTCTTAGTCGGAGTCAAAAAGTTCACCAAGTGGATCGAGGCCCTGCCGGTGACAAATCAATTAGGGGCAGCGTCGTCAAGTTCTTCGAGTCCATTGTCTACCGCTTTGGGGTACCACATAGCATCATCACGGACAATGGGATGAATTTCACCTCCAAAGAGTTCTAGGAATTCTGCGAAAACCTGGGAATCAACATAAGCTACGGCTCGGTGGCCCACCCGCAAACCAACGGTCAAGTCGAAAAGGCCAACGACCTCGTCTACGGCAAAATCAAGAAACGACTCCTTCAACCACTCGAACAAGCCGCAGGGTCCTAGCCAGATGAGCTGCAATCCATACTTTGGAGCCTACGCACAACTCCAAACAGCGCCAGAGGCTATACTCTGTTCTTCATGGTGCACGGTGCTGAAGCGGTGCTACCCATAGAAGTGCGCTTCAAAGCCCCACAGGTGGTTGCGTACAGCGAGAAGGAGTCCACCGTCACACTCGAAGACTCTGTTGACCTCCTTGACGAGGCACATGAGATAGTAGCAGAGAGATCAACGATCTACCAGCAGAGCCTCTGCAATTACCACAGCAGAAGGCTACACCCCAGATCCTTCATCGAAGGAGACCTGGTCCTGCGATTAAAGCTGCAAGGGCATCTCAAGCTCGAGTCCCCTTGGGAGGGACCTTATGTGGTTACAGAAGTAATCCTAGGTGGCGCCTATCGCCTTAAAGATTTCGAGACCGGAGTCGCGTACTCCAACCCCTGGAACGTCGCGCAGCTGCGCCGTTTCTACCCTTAGTCATTTTTACATTACAAATAAGGCTATTCAGCCAAGCTACTTAGCTACACATTGTACCCCGTACTATTCTGCGAATAAATAAAGCTAAGTGCCCCGAAACTTTGTGTATTTTTCTACTTTCCTGTAATTTCGTCACTCGGGGGCTGCGCCACCCTTTCCACTTCTGTTCTATGAACTAATCGCGGTATCCTGAGTAGCTGACACACTAATCGAACCCTTGATAAACACCAACCTAGCTGCAACGCACCTGCCAGGTTGTCAAGGTGCTGAGATAAACACACGTCAGGCTAAAGAAAAGGAACTACAGAGTACAATACACTCAAAAAAATTATAAGCGAACAAGCTCTTCACATATCAACGGGTGCTCAATACACCCAATGCAATCATACAAACTTTACAACACTTATACAATTATGTGCAGGATACAAATCACGCTACTGCTATAAGAGAAGGACGTTCGTCTGCTCCTCGAAGAAATCGATGATGTCTTCTGCTGGCCGATCAACCGCCTGATAATGCGGAACCATGTCCCAAGTCATTCCTTCTGGCGGAGGCGGCGGTCCAGCGGCAACAGACGCAACATCTACGTCTGGCATATGCAGTCGCACTAGCGACAACGCAGCTTTAGCACCAGCTACCAACTGTTGCCGTACGCACTCGTGGATCACCCTCATATCCTGGAACTTCGCCAGAAGAGCCATCAAATTTGAAGGCACCACATCGAGAGGAAAGATCGCTTCGTAAATGTGCCTAAGGCACGACTGCGCTTTCTTCAAGCATTGGAGCACTCGAGAAGAACGATCCTGTAGGGTCGCCAAGGCAACTGCACGATCGTGGTCCACCCAAAAGTACCCACTCGCCTATAGCTGCTCCTAGGTCAGGTTGTTCATTCGAACGGCCACCCGGTCCTTCTCATCCCGCGGATAACGAGCGCTAACAACTACACCAAGCAAGCAGTAAACTGTGAAGACAAGGCATCGCCGCGATTGACTATAGGAAAAGATAAGAAGGCAGAAAGCTAACATTTAAACTGCTCATTTAATTGAGCCACTTCCTCCAAGAGATACTTCTCGCGAACAATGTCCTTCTCCGCCTTCGACTTCCACACATCCACGCTACCACGTATGATGGGAAACTCGTTCTCCAACTACTTAATGCGGTCACGCAATTGCCAAAGCAATGACAGTTCCTCCACCTTCAAACGTGGCTGCGCCATGGTTTCATTGGCAGGAGGAGAGTCATGAGGAGCACTTGAAGGACCACTCGATGTACCCTATCACAATCAAGCAAGAAGCAAATAAGGGGCCAAATAATACAGTGATAAAAGTACGAATGCATTCAAGCACAACAAAGTTTCGATAGGGACACTCCCACAAAAGCATAGTTTCAACACAAGACAAACTACAACTATTACAGATTAGCAACTAAGGAGCAATCTGCTTCTTCGACTTAGACTTAGACTTCGGAGGCCTCATCGAATCTGTGGCAGCCTCTGACGCCATAGACTTTTCGGTGGTAGCCCCTGATGCCGCATCCTTTGCCGCCTTCTTTGCCTGTTGCAGCTTCACAGAATATTTTGCGACTGTGTCGATGAGCAGTGGCCCATATTTACCACAGCCAGCAGTGAAGGGAGCAAACACTACCTGTTGGCCATCTGCGCCGATGGGCATCGGCTTTGAGATCGCGGAGGGATCCAACTCAAGGCCATGGTCCTGCGCCATCACGATTGCCATGGTAGCACCAACGGACCGCTAAGAATTCTTGAAGTCCATGGGAATACCCCGAGCAAGGGATTCCACCAGGTCCTCAAGGTTGTCAATCAGCTCAGCCTTGGGAGTTAGATCCTCACGGATGCGACTGAGCACACCCTTGGCCTTTGTCAACGTCCCCTGAAGGGAAGCGCTGTGATCTTCGACTGCGGCAACGGCACCAGCCAACGCATCTTCGCGGTGAAGGGACTAGGCGTCGAAGCTTAGGCCACCGGCATCTGCATACATAAGGTGTTAACACAGCAAATACGACATCAAACAAGGAGCAACGCAAATCCATCTAAAAAAATACCTAATAGGGACTAGCCAATCGAGAAGAGTTGTTCTTCGAACAACTTTTCCCTCTCAGTAGTGGAGGCGTGCAAATCCTCTTCGCGCTTTCGCGACTCCTCCAGAGCTACGAGTGCTTCGTCGCGATTCTTCACCACCGCGGCAAGCGCCTTCTTGAGGGAAGCAGCACGACAAAGAAGGACATTGTGCTCGACTACAAAGCACAAGATATATCATCAATCGAAGTTATAAAGTTCACAAAGACAAACACAGAGCCAAAACTAACCTTCGATGACACGTTGGCGATTGTCCAGTAGAGCATGCCGTCGATCCATGACAAGGACTTGCTCCGCCAGGCGGGCAGCTTCCTTCACAATAAGCTGCATCAAGAGAAACACAAAGGTTCAGCGGCAACACAAAGTATAAAATCGACTGCCACGCAACAAGAAAGGCACTCACATGTTCCTCTAGGGACTCCGAAGATGATTGTCGTGCAGTTGTCCGTGCAACCATCTGGTGCTCCCCAGCGTGTGGGGAACTCGAAGAATTGGCGCCGGAGTGGGCCGCCACTGGAGGAGAAGGAGACTGACCGGCTGCCTCCTGGCACTTGGAGTCTGCGACTCTGGATTCCTTCACAAATTGGACGTCATCCAAAGACACCGATGCCACGTGACTACAAAATCTATCTAGCAAAAACTTCAGGAAAGCAACTCCAAAAAGAAATCACGACGAGGTCGCGAATACAGAACTCACTAGTGAAATTTGTCAAGGTCAAAGGATTCCTCTTCCGACGACTCCTTCGGCAGTCGCAGCTTCTTCCGAGCAGGAGGAGCCATGGTGCACACAGGAACAGCGGGGATTGGCTCCTCTACAACAACAGAAGGACCTTCCGACGTCATCGGCGAAGAAGCATCCGAGTCCTCGCTGCGAGAACGCTTGCGAGTATCATGGCCGCTGGACTTGGGGGCTCCCTCTTCTTCTTCAATTGGGACGGTCGACTTCGACTCATCCTCTTCCTCCACTTTGTGAGGGATAACTCCTTCAGGACAAGGAGGCAAATTGGAACACACCTTCCAATCCTGCATTCAAAAGATACATCAGTATATATCAAGTACTTGGTGGCAATCGACAAAGAAAACTACTTCGTAGTACAACTCTACCTCAGGAGGAGCATTAGAGGCGTCGAATGGAGGCACGACTGGTTCGACCGGGAGATTCTCCTTGGCGATATATTTGGTCATCAATCGCAACCTCTTGTCTACTTCACTCGCAGAAATGCCATTGGCAGATACACGAGTGACATCGTTCGCACTAGCTCAATAGTACATTGGGTGGACTCTAGCCTGCAGGGGCTGGACGCAACGACACAACCACGTGCGAATGAGAGCGGCACCCCCCTCTTCTTTTCTTATGTGGTTTTCGAGGTCGCAGACGCGCTTATACATCACCTCCGTTTCCTCGGACTCGCCAGGCATCACGACATTCTTCCAGTAGCGCCTCCTCTTGCAAAGCACCGTGGGATCGAAGGGCACGAGTCCGTAGTGCTCTCCGTCGGCCTTATGGTCGCGGATGTAGAACCACTTGTCTCTCCACCCTTAGAAGGACGCGGTGAGCTTGATGTCAAAGTAGGTGATAGAGGAGTCGATGTGGATCCTGCAGCCTCCTACGTCGTAGACTACCGAACTGAACGCCGACTGGCGTTTCAGCTTAAAAAGCCTCTTGAAGAGGCCAAAGTGTGGCTCGATTCCGAGCCAGCACTCACAGAGCATGATGAAGCAAGAGATATGGAGAATAGAATATGGGGACAGCTGGTGTAGCTGGAGCCCATAGAAACAAAGGAGACCCCTGAAGAAAGGATGCAGGAGGAGAGAAAGACCTCGGATGATGAATGCAAGGAACATCACTCGGAAACCCGGAGGAGGACAAGGGATTTCCTCGTCACCGGGAACTCACAAGTCGTCTTCCACGGATGGAAGAACTCCATCTTGGCGATGAAGATGCAGCTCATAAGGCTTGATGATGGACGCCCGCTAGGCGCCGTTGGTGACGCGGGTGCCCGCACCCTTCTTCTTCCCAGCGCCAGCGGCGCTGGTGCCCATGGTGGTGGTACCGCCCTTCTTCTTGGTGGCGGCAATGGCGGCCGCAGATCTAGCGGCGGCACCTCCCTTCTTCTTACCCATCTTTCGATGGTGGTGAGAATGGAGAAAGTAACTGGGGAAGACACGGAGATGGTCCAGTGCCGCGAAGAGGAAGCGTGCAAGGAAGCAGAGAGAGCAGCAATGGCAAAGGAGGCACGAGCAAGAAGAGATGGAGAAAATTACCGCAGCCGCGCTGCTACTTAACCTCTTCACGGATGCCATCCAACTGCCAGCAGAAACCCTACTGGACATGTGGCGCACATCGTCATTGACACGTGGTGAAGCTGAACCACAAACCGTCCCCCACTATTCCCATTACGCGCGGAAATCGAGGAGACGTAGTTAAAACAGAAGATTACGCACGCCCTGTCAAATCAAAGTCAGAAAGTGGGACTCACCACTCGTCACGTCCCGTCAAAACCGCTCACGCGGGCAATTAAGGTCATCCCATCGTCAACACTGATGTCATCGATTCCAACAAAAGAAATTTTTGACTACTTTAGTCCTTGCTCGAGTCTTCGACTCAACCAACCACTCAGGGGCTACTCCCATACGGAGCGCCGATCGTGCACCCTACGATTATATTTATGCAGGTATATGAACATTCAAGACAATCCCATCACTCGAATCTACGATTCGATTGTGAATTATGGGTTACTCCCATAGGGAGCGCCGGAAGCAAACTCGACCGAAATAAGCAACAATAAACGATAGCAGTCACAAAAAGTTTTTAGTCCCCACTCGAGTCTTTGACTCAACCAGGCACTCGGGGGCTACTCCCATAGGGAGCGCTGGCCGCGCACCCTATGATTATTTGTACATCATACTGTGTGTTGATAACATCCACACTCAAATGTTATGGCGACTCCACCTCACACTCTCCCTGCAAAGAGACTGCGTCTCCTGGGACACCCGAATCATCTCCGCGATGACAAAAATTCGGATGCCACGCTTACAACGTGAAGATAAGACCTGAATAAGTCCCGGCAACGCATCTGCCGTGCAATACCAGAAATATATCCGTGCCTACAGGTACGATGAACATGCCTTGATGGACGCGTCAAGTGCTCACACTTATACACTGGAATTCGACTCCTGTAAGACCTCTGCGGCCTGAGTCGAATTACGCCAACACTTTTCTGAATTCGAGTCCGGGGACTCGAGTTTGAGTAGATTATGTTGTTTTTCCCTAAGGAAGTTAACTAATACCGATACATCGGATAGATCAGGCACGTATATCAACAATCCCTATGGCACAAATAGAACACTCGAAAATATACTCGGTCATGCACTCGAAAGACTTCATAAAGTCTCTAGTCGAATCTACGATTCCACTAGACACTCGGGGGCTACTGACATGGGTATACCCTACAAGTACTCGAGCTTAGCATATACGGTCCAGATACGGCAGAAGCCCACGACGTTGCCAAGGCCCAATGTAGGATTCGGGTGACCCACGGACTCTTCGATTCCTTGCAGCACAAGATAAAGCTTAAGATAGAAAGTTTAAAGGGGCGAACCCTAATCTGTAACCGACTCGACCTACTACTCGAGACCTAGCCTATCTATATAAAGGCTAGGAGGGGGCAGCGAGGAGGACAATCACAACCCTAGTTTCCACAACTCTTGCCAGATTGCATCTGCGCACCCCTGTAATCTTTGATTCCTTCGTTAATTCCAAGAACAGACAAGCAGGAGTAGGGACCTCTATGAGGCCTGAACCTGGGTAAATCTTGCGTCCCTGTGTGCTTGTTTGCTAGCCGACTGATGCCTCCAGTGGTCCCTCCTTCTCCAAAACCCAACTCCATAACAATGGACATTGACGAGTTAAACCCTCGTCACCGAGACTTTGAGGGAGGTAGTACCTCCCCTCCCCCAATATATAGTGGGGGTATTTTGTTGGGGATATACTTTCCGGGTATCCTCACAGTTCCTCACTGACCAGGGTGGCCCACTTCGGGTTAGAGCATTGCTTCACGGGCGGCCCAGTCAGGGAGAGAAGACGGAGTCCAATCCGGCTACGGGAAGGCCTAGAAGACTTACCGACTTAGGCCATGATGTTACTTGTAGTTCAAGATGTACTCTGTAAAGACTCTTAGTCGTAGCCAGATTGATCTCTCCTGTAAACCCTAGGCCGGATATCCATATAAGTCGTCCTAGGGAGAGCCTTTAGGGCACCCAATACCTTTAGACCCTCAACTCGCACAGGCGAAACCCTTGTAACCCATATTCCGGCTCTGTCGTATTACTGGATTGCTAGCAGGAGTAGGATCCGTCCAAAGCCGGCGGATTCGAACCTGGGTAAACTTGTGTGCTCACCGTCCCGGAATACCGTACGTCTCACCCCCTCTCTTCTGCACGCCTCGAGGACCCCCTCATGGCGTACTTGTCATCAATCCGACGACAGTTGGCGCCCACCGTGGGGCAAGTGAGCTACGGATCTGCGTTCCGAACGGAATCTGCAAGAATCGGCATCGGCGAGACCGTCGTCGTCGGTCGCATCCTCTACGCCAGCGACGTCCCTCTCATTGTTCTCGATGAGACTTGGATTCCGACAAAGGAGGTCGTGACTGCCTACACAATCATGTCTTTTGGCGAGATCGATGTTTACATCGGTTTCGCTGAACCTGCCCAACCCACCCCAGCGGTGATGATAGAGGCAGAAGAATTTTCTGGGTCCCCTTTGTCCGCGGAGGCGGCAGAATTCCGGATCTCAGAAAACCCTAATCCCACCCAGCCCACACCAGTTGCGGAGATAGTGGAGAAACCCAAACCTGAAGAAGACCTAGCGGTCAACGTCGAATCTGGAGTGGATCTCCCCAGAGGAGCCGAATCCCAGATCGACCCACCCGTGGAAGTCGAAATCCAAGAGGAGCATATCAACGACACTAATTCCGGCTCTGATGATGCCGGAACAGACATGCCTTTCCTAAGGTACACACTACGACATATGATACTGCAAGGCAAAAGCGCAGATGCAATCCTCGAGACCATCAAAAGTTTCGATATGGCTGATCGCGAAAGCCGCAGGTACCTCAGGAAGCACGCATCGCACTTCGTCGGATACGTGGGATCCGGATCCGGCTCTGCCGATGCTGGAGAGAACATCGACTCGGTGCTGTAGGCAATTGGAACAAACGCCGACGTACCCGCATCCTCGGATGAATCCATGACATCGACAGATTTCTGAAAGTTCTCCGTGGAATATGAAGAGGAGTACAACTCCAAAGCTGCAGAGGAAGGAGAAGCCATGGATGAAGGATCCGGGGAACACTCTCCCAAAGCGCAGGATGACATGGACGTCAGAGACAATCCTGAAGTCCAGATGTCCAAGAGTACCGATCAGATCTTGACTCCGGGAAACGGACCCAAAGCCGTCTTTGCTACCGGTGCTGCCAAGGAGGCAAAGAAGAAGAACAAGAAGAACAAGACCCCGGCAAAAGACCCTCTGACAGAGGAGGTGATTGCCGAGGAATACAGGAAGACTCGGATGGAGCACTAATCCCAGACGAGCCGAAAAAAGAAGCATCGGTGGATGGACACGTTATCACTGAAGGTGCGCGTAAAGTCATCGATGCCGCACTAACCACACCTATCCCTACAGCTGCAGAACTTACTGCAGATGAGCTGGACGAAAGGGCCCAGGCCCTAGAAACACGTCGTCAACAACTCCTTGATGAAGCCAAAAACATCGAGGTGGAGAAGAAATGCATGTCGAACAAGGAGTACATGTCTCGTCTGCATCAGAAGACACGGAAGCGTCACATAGATGACAACCAATTCCCACGTGTCCGTGCCGTCCTTTTTGGAGATGAGATGGGGAAGCCAGGGAAAGATAGCAACGGAGATTGGGTATACCCAACACCAGTACAAAATAGCGTGGCAGCCCGAGAAATTTTATCGGCTAATCCAGGACCAGAGGAGATCCGTTTGGGTATCAAGCTACTCAACAAGGGACTGGAGCAGCAAAAGTTCGCCCTGTCCGGAAGTCAAAAACTGGTCTCCGATGCTGACCAATGTCTCACAGATCTGGCATGGGCTGACGTAAGACCCCATTACGTTCCGGAGCAGTATTATCGCCCCGAACGGCGGGAAGACAATTATTCAAGAACCAGATCGTCAGGATAGCATCGCAAAACCACACGCGGTTGGGGCAATGTCACACCAGCGGCCGAGAAAGACGCCATCGCTGCCCTGAATCCGACGAATCCTCCCCGACGAGAATCTAAGGATCGAAGGGGAGAAGATAAAGAGAGACATCGGGAGGAGGATCGTCAGAGAATGCCGCCTCCTAGACATGAGAACCGTCCGACTGAGCCTCACTATGGTGGGAACGACGGACGAAGGAATGACGGAAACCATGCAGGTACAAGCCGGCAGGGGGATCGTCGTAGTCAAGACCCTCCCTGGAATCGGAATAATGATGTTCCGGACGGAGGCCGGCGATCAGCCGGAAACTATCCAGCTGCTCCACCTTCTCCACCACACAGTCATCACAACGGCTCCCATGGAGGGCAAGGAGGACGACATGGCGGAGGAGGTGGTGGCAGAAGCCGAAGTCCGGCTCCACGGCACCGCAGCCACAGTCGGCATTCGGGACAATCTCTATCCCCGAATGATGCAAGACACAGGATTAACTCCAACATAGAGGCTCGGCGCTATGAAAACGATGATGTGTACGTGGGCCCAAAGTGCTTCGGTCCACGCATCAGAGCTACAAAATTCCTGGAAGGATTTGCTATCTCAAGACATATCCAAGCCTACGACGGCATTGCTCGACCAGACACCTGGTTACAGGATTTTTTCTAAGCTTGCTGCATCGCCAAAGGCGGAAACAGCCTAGTCGCAACCCGATATCTCCCAGTTATGTTGCGGAAGACGGCACGATCATGGCTCAATGAACTTCCGGTAAACACCATCCATAACTGGTATGATTTACAAAGCGCGTTCTTTCGGAATTTCGAAGGCACATATCGGAGGCCCTGTACGGTTGGAGACCTATAGTGTTGCACCCAGAAAGCCGGAGAAACTTGTCGGGGTTACCTCGGACGATTGATCGACACCAAGAACTCCTACGAAGGAGTAAATGATCAAACTGTAATTGAAGCTTTCATCGCAGGTCTCCCTATTGGTTTACTATGCCATCGCTTGAAGTGTGACAAGGTTACCCATTTGGGAGAGATAATAGAAACAGCGAGCAAGTATGCAGACGCTAACGACGATGCAGAAGGACTACTCAATGCCCTAGCTGTGCCTCAGTCGGAAAAACAACCAAAGCAACAAGCTCAGAAGCGCAAAAACACCCTGGAAGAAAAACCCAACGCGGAAACAGCAGTAGTCACTACTATTTCCGGGTCTGGAGGATGAGGAGGACGTGGCGGAGGCCGCGGGCATGGCCGTGGGACATCAAGGGTCCAAGGTAGAGGGGAACGACAACCAGGCAAAACCTACTCTTGGGCCGGCATTGCCAATAACCCATTTGTGCATCACCTAGACGCCAATGGGGGCTCGTCCCACACCAACGCTGAATGTCGTTTCAATGACGACATCAAAAGAGATGACACCGCGGGCTACAAAGCTAAGCGGAAGAAGGGAAAGAAAAATCCCGAAAAAGACAAGGAGACCAAGGAAGATTCCGACATGGAGGAAGCTGATGCTTCAAATCCCAAGTCGGAAAGGAAGAAGACTTTTCCCACCAAGGACACTTATGTCACCTTCCTCGGATCTCAACCAGCAAAGGTCAAGAAAGCAGTTCTACACGAGCTCAATCCAACAGTTCCGGCTGTCTCCCAATATTTGGACTGGTCGGAAGTGGTAATCACGTTTGACCGCGATGATCATCCGCCTAAGTTACACAGGCGAGGAAAATACGCCTTAATCGTCAACCCACTTATTGACGGTTATGGTTTCTCCAAGACCCTCATGGACGGTGGTAGCAGCATCAATATTCTCTATGTCGAAACGCTATGCCGGATGAAGATCTCGGAGACACAGCTGAACCATAGCTCTGTGATTTTTCACGGAGTTGTCCCAGGAAGACAAGCTAATTCCCTGGGAGAGATCACTTTGGATGTTACCTTTGGAACTCCAAAGAATTATCGAACGGAGGCACTTTCCTTCGAAGTGGTCCCATTCAAGAGCGCATACCACGCTATATTTGGACGTCTGGCTTACTGGGCTTTTATGGCTCATCCGTGTTACATTTACAATATGATGAAAATTCGAGGTCCCAACAGCGTGATCACCATCAGGGGAGACCCGAAGAAAGCGTGAGAGTGCGAGGATGGAAATGCCGCCTTTGCTGAAGCCGTGCTGCACGCCTAGGAGTACCAGGAGATCAAGAAGAGCATAGATCCGTCCGAGATGCCCGCAACGAAGAAGGAGGTTACCAAGCCAAATCCGGAGTTCAAGGCATCAGAAGAGACGAAGAAAGTACCATTGAAGGAAGATGACCCCTCCAAGGTGACCTAGATAGGCGTAGTCCTAGATAGCGCATAGGAAAGCGCGCTTGTCATTTTCCTCCAAGGAAATCAAGATATCTTCGCATGGCAGCCATCTGACATGACCGGAGTACCTAGGGAACTTGCCGAGCACTCTCTAAATGTAAACCCGAATGCTAAACCCGTCAAACAGTCCTTACGACGGTTTGGTGATGAAAAGCGTAAGGCAATAGCTAAGGAACTAGCGTGGCTCGAGTTAGCCGGATTCATAGAAGAGGTCATCCATACTGATTGGTCGGCCAATCCTGTAATGGTCCCTAAAAAGGACACCACTGATTTAAGGATGTGTGTTGATTATACTTCCTTGAACAAGGCTTGTCCAAAAGATCCGTTTGCTTTGCCTAGAATTGATCAAGTTATCGATTCTACGGTAGGCTCGGAACTCCTTTGTTTTCTCGACGCATATTCCGGTTATCACCAAATCCGGATGAAGGAATCTGACAAAGTCAAAAATTCATTCATAACCCCCTTCGGAACCTTCTGTTTTGTTATGATGCCCTTTGGGTTGAAGAACGCAGGAGCTACGTACCAGCGCACGATGCAGCGTTGCCTCCACGACCAACTCGGACGCAATGTACATACATATGTGGATGATATCGCGGTGATGTCCAAAAAGAAGGAAACACTCATTTCCGACTTGGAGGAAACGTTCGCTAATCTATGAAAATACAACATCATGCTTAACCCTAAGAAATGTTTCTTTGGAATACCAGCCGGGAAATTGTTAGGCTTCATCGTGTCACAAAGAGGCATAGAGGTGAACCGCGACAAAATCAAGGCTATACTTAATATTTCCAGGCCAACTCGCCTGAAGGACGTACAAAGACTAACTGGTTGCATTGCTGCGGTCAGTCGATTTGTATGCCGGCTTGGTGAAAGAGCCGCACCATTATACAAACTCCTGAAGAAAACCAAAGATTTTGTCTGGACTGACGAAGCTGAAGCTGCACTGCAAGACCTGAAGAAAGTACTCTCATCTGCTCCTATCCTCGCAGCGCCAGAACCTTAGGAACCGATGTTGCTTTATATTGCTGCGACAAATAAGGTCGTTAGTATCGTCATGGTGGTGGAGAGACCAGAGGAAAATCAGGAACACTTGGTGCAGCGTCCGATTTACTTTGTCAGCGAGATCTTGACAGAATCAAAACAGCGATATCCGCACTATCAAAAGTTGGCTTACGGTGTTTTCCTAGCATCTCGTAAGTTACGACACTATTTTCAGGAGCATCCAATTAACATGGTGAGCAAAGCTCCCATGAGAGACATAATCGACAACGGCGACGCCACAGGACGTGTCGCCAAATGGGGCATAGAGCTCTCAGCTTTCGATATTGAGTATAAACCTCGGACAACAATCAAATCTCAGATCCTTGCTGACTTTGTCGCTGATTGGACAGAGACGAAGGAGAACATGGTCCTCCCTGAGTCGGAATAATGGACCCTCTTTTTTGATGGGTCTAAGGCTCAAGGGGGCTCGGGGGCTGGCGTGGTGCTCAAATCACCCCAAGGAGATAAACTATTATACGTGTTGCAGATCCACTTCACAGCGACAAACAATATTGCCGAGTATGAAGCACTGCTGCATGGAATCTGGATTGCCAAGGATATTGGCATCCGACGTTTGATGTGTTACGGAGATTCGGATCTTGTTGCTCAGCAAGTCTCGGATATTTGTAATGCAAATAAGCACATGGTAGCATATAAAGCTGTCGTGGATGATCTATCTAAATCGTTCGAAGGGTTTGAAGTTCAACACATCCCTCGAGTAGAAAATGAGGAAGCAGATGCACTATCTCGAATAGGCTCTGCGCGGAAAGAGGTCCTGGATGGCGCATTTTTAGAGCACCTCAAAGTTCCCTCGATAAAGGGAGTAGATGAGGAATATCCGACCAAATCCGACTCACCTTTAATAGCAGTTCTGGCTGTAATTCCCAGCTGGACTCAACCCTACCTCGATTATTTGGTAGATGGCAAATTACCCGAAGACGAGGTGCTGAGCCGGCAGATTATCCGACGAGCAAAAGCCTATACTATTGTTAAGGGTGAGCTCCATAAACGGAGTGTTTCTGGGGGTTTTCAGCGATGTGTATCTCTGGAAGAAGGAGTGGAAATCTTAAGGGAAGTCCACGAAGGCGAGTGTGGTCACCACGCTGCAGCCAAATCTTTAGTGGCAAAAGCTTTTCGACATGGATTTTTCTGGCTTACAGCTCAGGCAGATGCCGAACGATTAGTCAAGACATGCAAAGACTGCCAAAAGTACGCCAAGCAAGCGCATGTTTCGGTTGATCAGTTGCGAACAATACCTATAACATGGCCTTTTGCGGTCTGGGGGCTTGATATGGTAGGACCCTTTAAACGAGCACCAAGTGGATTTACCCACCTCTTAGTGATGGTGGATAAATTCACCAAGTGGATCGAGGCTAAACCTGTCACTAGTTATGATGGAGCAACAGCCAAAAAATTTGTTGAGGATGTTATAATCCGGTATGGTTATCCGCATAGCGTTATCACGGACAACAGGAGTAACTTTTCTATGGGAGAACTGGCTGAATTCTGCAATGAGCAAAATATCCGGCTTGACATTGCGCCAGTCGCACATCCACAAGCTAACGAACAAGTCGAAAGAGCAAATGGTTTAATTCTACAAGGCTTGAAACCAATACTCGAAGCACCACTGAGACGTGCTGCGGGGGCTTGGGCAGAGGAACTACCCTGTGTGATTTCGAGTTTGCGAACAACTCCGAACAGGTCAACATGATATACACCTTTCTTCTTGGTCTATGGCGCAGAAGCAGTTCTTCCTAGTAATTTAATTCATACTTCTCCTAGAGTGGCCGCGTATATCGAAGAGGATGCCGAGATTTCTCGACAAAATGATCTCGACTTAGTCGAAGAAGTTCGCGTCGTTGCTGAAATGAGATCTACAGCCTAGCAACAAAAGTTACCAAGTATCATAGCCAGAGAGTCCGAAATAGATCTTTCAATAAAGGTGATTTGGTTCTCCGGCTTGTGCAACAAAGAAAGCACAAACTTTCCCCAGTATGGGAAGGGCCCTTTTTAGTTAGTCGAGTATTGCACAATGGATCGTACTACTTAACTGACATGAGGCCAGTCAAAGAAAGAACTGCTACTAAGAAGAGAAAGAGAGCTGGAGGCAGTACAAATCCGGATGAGTTAGAAAGACCATAGAATATTGCTCAGCTATGTCCCTTTTATTCTTAGTTTATCCTTCTTTGTAATCATACATATGTACATGTTCTGTGAGAAATAAAAGTTTTGGTTGCCTCAAGTTTTTCTGAGAAGTTCTTAAACCATCTTATTTCCGAATGATCATGTCATAGTCGAAAATCCCAGAATGCTTGAAAGTACTTTATGCTCATGTTCGTTCTGGTCTAGATTTCCGATTCTAAAACTGCTACCCTCGGGTATAACTCTAAAAATTCTAGTCTTTACTTTGGTTATTTGTCTGATTGCCGGATGCGGGCATTTTCCGAGTAGTGAATTGTTGGTACTGGAAGCCGGCTTTGTTTCCGAGTTTAAACTGGTTTAGCAATTGAGTTCCGTTGCTCGGCAAAGTTTCCAGCTGAAGGTTTAGCCGGCTCACGAAAGGGACGAGGCGGAAAGCCATATAAACGATAAGTCGAGACGAAAAATATAAGTGCTTGTGAAAACATTTTAGACACACAAAAAAGTCTAAGGACAAAAGTGCTGAATAGATAAAAAACTTAGCACTAACAAAAAGTCATAGTACTTAATATTTACAAAACGCATCATGTTCTTTCACATAATAATATATAAGTTTGTGGTCTATGATGCAGGAGGAGATGAAGGATCTACTGGCTCGCTGGTCACTCTGCCTTGATATCGTTCCGAGATATCCACATCCGAGTTGGTGTGTTCATCATCGAAAACTTGTTTGGCTTCTTCTGCAGGAGGAGGCGGAGTATCCACGCGGGTGAAGAAGGGGATCTCGTAGCTGGTCAGATCAGCTACGTGACACCCATATCCGGCACAAGAGTGCATGATGGCTTGAATGTCCTGCTCCTGGCCGTCTTCGTCTACTTTGCAGTACCCTCTGGTCACTTGCCATATCTCCATGTTTCCATGGTGGCTCATGACCATGGTGAGAGCGTTCTGCGCAGCAGTCCGTGCGTAGGACATGTTCCAGTCCCGAACGAGCTGCGGCATCTCCTTGGCCCTGTCCCGCACCTCAAAATCCGACATGCTTGGCATGTCCGGAATCCTGAGAGACTCGCCAATGTCCTCAAGGGACTGGCGGTAGTCATGAAGAAGATCACCGACTTGGGTAAGCCGGTGAGTACGGGGCTCAGACGAGGAAGAGTCCGACAACTTTAGAGGACCTATACACAAAACAAAGTCAAGAAAAATCCGACATTGATAACAGTCGAAGAAAAGATAAGTCAGAAAGGTGGAACGTACCAAGAATGACATCGTTAATCTTGGTCTTCTCCTCCCGGAGACTCTGGAGTTCAGCCCGGAGTGCTTGGGAGATATCCTTCTCTCTGCCAACCCCATTCTTGAGGTCCGAGATAACTTTATCTTGAGCGGCAATCTTGCGATCGCGCTCTTCAGTGGCCATGGAGGAGGATTCCAGGACTTGAGCTATGCTCGTTTCATGATCCACCTTGAGCTTTTCCAGCTCTTGGCGAAGTCCTTTATTCTCCACCACCAAGGTCTTGAGGTTCTCGGCCTCTTCAATCATAGCGATGGATTGTTTCACCAACGCTGTAAGTCAAAAAAGAACAACAGTTCAGAAAAATTCGACATTAAAAAGCAAAAGGCAAGGTTTGAATCTCGAAATGTTTACCTTCGGCTTCGTCCTTGGCTACCTTGAGCTCAGCATTTTTAAGCCGGAGAGCTTTGATCTCTCTTCGCTTATCACAGACATTGGACAATAATTCCTTGTTATAGGAACATACTTTATGTAAGTCAGAATACCCAAAGTCAGAAAGCTACTTAAGACTCGGGCTAATATTTTTACTAAATATCAGCACAAGCCTTGGGGCTACACTAGTTCGTTCTTTGTCATCCTAATGAAAGCATAAACTCGGATTCTATATCCTACTTCATGCTTGGGGGCTAGAGGATATGATATAACATAATGTAAAAACAAGAGTTGGAATTCCGACTTACATATTGCTCGCAGGTGAGTTTTTCTAAACCCGTGTTCACTTTACCTGCCACCTTCTCGGCGAGAGTAAGACGGATCACTGGAGCTGTTGGAAGCTCCCCAGTCCTAATCCTCTCGTCGCGAAGGCGGACTTGAGTGAGAAGGTCGGAGAACTTGACGTCCTCTGCTTCTTGTGCCTCCTCTTCGGGGGATAGATGGCTTTTGTCCAGGACTTCCCTGGCCAGCCGCTGGATCTCCTCTGCAGATTTCCGGGTTAGGCCAAATTTGGCAAGACCCGGATTGTTGAGGAGGTTTTCAGCGAAGACTTTAGACGAGGGATCATTACCGAAAGAGGGTTCACCCTTATCTTGACCTGACGCACTCGCTGTGACGTCAGTATGCGACCCAAGGATCGTCGACTCCACTTGAGGAGCCGGATCTTCTACAATCACCAGAGAAGGGATGATCGTTGGAGTTGCAGAAGGTTGAGGGGCTGGAGTCGGAGGAGCCACGGCAGGGGAAGCTATTGTAAGCTTCGTCTGGCGCGAGGGCTTCGAAGACGTTCCCTTCCCCTTACCCTTGATGATTGATTTTGCTCTAAGGAGGTAGTAAAGTCGGAAACATTACATCTCGGAAAGAAACTTGAGTAAAGAACAAAGGCGGAAAAGTTGTGACAGAAGGTTACCTCTTCACGACTGGCACTTCCTTTGTGCCAACCGCTACTGTCGGAGCTTTGCGCTTCTTGAGCACAAGATCCGGCAGTGGAACTACTTCCACCTCCTGAGAGAACTCTGGAGGGTATCCTTCGAGTGGAGAAAGTTTCGACTCGGGGATGTCAGCAAGCTGAAAATAAGAAAACATATCAGTATTGCAATATAACTCAAAGATAGAAACACATAAAAGATGTCATGATAAAAGCTTACCGGCACCACGGGGTTTTCCGCCGTGTGCATGTCCAGAGAAACCTCTGGAGTCCGCCTTTCGACCCGCTCCTTGATCAGCCACTTAATTTGGCTGATGTAGCCTTGAGTGGTGTAGGCCTTGGGGCTGATGCGGAGGGAGTCGGTCAGAGAAGACGTGACGAAATGCATCAGTCTATCCCCGTGGTACTGAAGTGGCTGGATCCAGCGTGAGACCCAGCACTGGGATGATGATCATGTTATTGAATCTTCTATGTATTTTGGATATTGGTGGCATAGTGGGATTAAGCGGCCCGGACCAACCTTACATGTCATCGTACATGAGACCGGTTCCACGACTGACATGCTTGTTTTGCATAAGTGGCTGGCGGGTGTCTATCTCTCCTACTATAGTCAATATCTGATTTACAACGAGTTGCTAATAACTTAGTTATCCTTGTTGTGGTTCATGTTCGTAGGTAAGAACGGTTCTATCTCCGAAAGCCCTAAGCCACGTAAAACTTGCAATTGATAAATTAGAGGCATCTAGTTTAGATCATTGCTGGGCTAGTGTATTGATATGGTATTGTTGTAAGTAGATGTATGATAGATACTCTTACAACACACTCAACGTGTAAGTTCCATAGACCTTGGCCTTACACACAAAGGAATGATAGAGATCATACCACGATGCAAGTGATAGAGATCAAATGCATGGACCATATCATCTCACTTTACACATTAGATGTTAGCATCTTATACTGCTAGTTTGGCGCTTTCTATAGCATTGTAAGATGATCCCTCATTTAAATATCAAGATAAAATGTGTTCTTCCTTAAGTATGCACCATTCTATGGATCGTGTTTTCGAGACATCAGGTGATGATCGGGTGTTCTCAACTCTACGCTTTCATGCAACGGGTGTAAGACAGTTTTACACATGCGAATACTAAGGTTCTTACTTGGCGAGCCTAGCATGTACAGACATGGCCTTGGAACACGGACCGAAAGGTTAAGCATGAGTCATATAGTTGATGTGATGACCATATTGATGCTCGCCTTTGAAGCTACACCGACTCACGTGATGATCGGACTTGGTGTAGTGGATTTGGTTCATGTAATCACCAAAAAGGCACGAGGGATGTCGTTTTTGAGTGGGAGTTCATTTCTAATTTGGATTAGTCGAACTCAATTTGTCATAAACTAAATCAAAGTGAATTTGCACAATTTGTTGTAGTCATTGGCATTCGTTTTCTACCTTATGCTTAGTTTTTATTTGAGATAATAGAACTATAGAATTCTGGATATTTACTTTACGAACTGGTATCGTATTGTTTTGAATGTAAATATAAAGTTTATAAGTCCTATTGCAAACTTTCAGCAAACTCTATTTACTCCATGAAGTTTAATAAGTAGTATTAAATCAAGAGTAAGAATTCCAATGTTAGTATCTAAAGTATCATGTTTGCCTCCATGATTATTGATATTCAAAAAGTTGTTTTAATATCAAGATTATATTGGAGCTGGAAATTGTTTCAGAAACCATAATGTGTGAAAGATATTGTGATATCTGAAACAATGTTTTTGGTTGCATTATGATAGAGTATAATTTAGCAAAATACATGTTCTCATATTGTCCGAGAATTTGTGAAGGATGGAGATGCTAGGCATCCGAATCTACCAAAAAGGTTTTGGGAACTGATATTATACTCGCGATTCTTCCTTATAGGCTATAGTAGCTTGATCATGAAAGTTGTCATGATAAAGATGAATAGAAGATGTAAGTAAAATGTTTACTACACTAATAGATTACTAAAGAATGGATTTTTTAAAGAACACCAAACATTTGATGATGGTGATCAACTTCAAAGTGCAAGTCCAAAGGTATTAGTATTTGACTATATACGCTTTGTACCATGTGTCATGTTGATGACACCACTATTGATGTTGATTGATTCTTTTAAAAGAAAAGGAATTGCTGAAAAAGAATCTATAAAATATTTGGCAGAAAATAAAAGGTTGGAGATGTCCAACTTAGGTATATAAAGATATACATGTTATGGCTATATTCCTTGCTTGTTAAACAATGTGGTTCTTAGGTATTGGATATCGAATTGGTTGGTATGAAGTGTCATACAGGACAACGCAATTCATGAACTACAATGGCCTAAGTAACTAGCAAGAGAATGAGTGATGATGTTCATCGAAAACAAATAAAGTGTTATTGTGTTTTTCGTTGTCATCAAACCAAGCCTTCAAGATTTGTTTAAATAATTGTTATTTTGTTCCGGTATCATGAGAACTATGGCTGTTCAAATAATTACCGTATTCCATAAAGGATGGATGAACTTTTACAAGTCTAGTTGGAGAAATCACATCCATAAACACTATTGCTAAAATGTCGCAAGACAAATGATTGAAAGATCACTTATGAAGTGACATCGCTGTTTAAATTATATTTGAAAGAAAACATGAAGAAACTCCATGTTGATGGATTTTTGGAGCCTTTGATTTTGATCAATTGACGCATGTGAGACTTTCCTCGAGATAATTGAAACTCCGTCCATAGGCCAGAGAGGAAAGGATGACTAGCTTATTGGAAATTGTGCATGCTGATGTGCATAGTCCATTATGTTTAGCCATATGCGATGGATCTTTTTGCTTCATATGCTTTCTCCGAAAATTTGAGTGAATATATCTGTATATTTACTTAATAAGGAAGAAGTATGAAACATTTGAAAATTGTTCAAAGACTTTCAAGATGAAGTGGAAAATCATTGTAACAAGAAAATAAAGAGTTTATGATTTGATCATAAAGGAAGATATTTGAGTTACATGTTTAGCAAAAACACCTAAGACTTGAGGAATTGTTCCATGATTTGTGTTTCCCGATAAACCATAGGAGTATGGCATATTCGAGAGATAAAATCAAACCATGTTTGACATGGTAAGATCAAGGGTGTCATTTATAAAACTGCCATTATGTTTTAAGGATTGAAGCTTTAGAGACTACCGCTTTTACACTGAAAAGAGCACCATCGTGATCCATTGAAATGACACCATATGAGTTATGGTTTGGGATAAAACCCGAATTGTCTTTTCTTAAATTTTGGTATGCTATGCATAAGTAAAATGTTTACAACCAAAGTCGGATAAGCACGTCTTTGTAGGTTATCCCAAAGAATTTGTTGGGAATTTCTCCATAACACCAAGGACAAAAGAGTTTGTTACTTGGAACGTCAAGTTTCTTGAGAAGGAATTTTTCGTGAAAAGTTAAGTGGGAGGACAATAGAACTTTGATAAGGTTGTTGAACCTTAGCTATATGTGCTAAGTAGCGCAGCACCGGAAAGTGTCCCGGTGGCGGCCACAATTCTCATGGCTCTCGTGATTACAAAAGGTGTGATCTCGGAGATTAGAGTTCCTATAGAACCGTGTGGGTCGGTAAGAATCAAATAGTAAGATTTGATAAGCAAGTCGTTATTGTTTTGACAATGATGAACCGACTACATGCAAAGAAGCGATGATGGGCCCTGACTCCATAAAATGACTAGAAGTCATAGAATCCGTGATAGTATCCATACACGAGAAATCAAGTTTCTGAACTTGGAAGACCCTCCGGAAAGGCATGAAGCCTATTAGTCGTGTTTGGATCTATAAAGAAATAAGACATGTATGTTTAACATCTATGAAATAGTCGACATGTCGGAAAGAATTTTACGACAATGTTCAAGGAGTTGACTATGACAAGATTTGATCTTTCATAGCGATATATAGTCTTGACGGATTAATGTAGCAACCACTACATATAATTTGGTATATGGTAGTTGAATAAACAAAACAAGGTTCTTCTAATAGAACGGTAACCTAGGACATATACATGACATGGTCCGAAGGGTTTTGTTAATTCAAAAGGGTGCTAAAAGGGCATGTAAACTTCAATAGTTGAAGTAAGCATAGCGGAGTTGGAATCTTCACCATGATGAAACTGTTAAAAGAGTTTAAATTCATCGGAGATGATGAAGATGCTTGCATTTGCAAGAAATTAAGTGGGAGCGCTAAGACATATTTCTAATACATTATGTAGAGGACATATTGTTGATTGGAAATGATGTATCTTGTATTGACACAAGTTAAGAATTTCATTAAAATAAGATTTCGATGAAAGACTTGGGCAAACCCGGAATATTGGGCATTAATATCTATATGGATAGATTAAGGCGCTAATATGGTTGTGCCAGACATACATATATGAGATATTGAAAGGGTTCAATATGGAAACAACAAGAAAGGTTCTTGCTGCATGGAAAGGATTGTATCAAAATTCAAGTGTTTCAACACTTGGTGAGTAAAATCACATGAAGATTTTGATCGATTATACCATGATATGTATATATCCCGAATGCCCTATGCTCTAAACGTTATGAGCATATACCAGAATGATTCATAAGATGATCATTGGACAATAGTAAAGATATTCTTATGAGCTTTGGAAGAACTAAGAATATATAATGTATAAGTGACAAATAGTTAAAGGTAGTTCATTGTAAAGTGTTACATTGATACTAGTTTTGTCACAAGATACAAATTAAATTTATCTCAATTTAGACTATGGGTGGCACAATATAATGGAAAGGATGTTCCATAATGGATTTGGATGAGTTCCAAAGTTGAGATATTGTGACGGATACTACAACAAAAGGCTAAGTATATGACTGCTATAGTAGCAGCATAGGAGGGCATTTGTGTTAAGTAGTTTGTTATCAAACTAGGTGTGGTTCAAAGTGGGCTAATACTATGAAGATATATTGTGTGTCAATAATATCAACATATTTTGAGCCGAACGAACTAAAGGTCTCACCAAAGGACCAAATTTATACAATGCCATCTCATTTGAGAATGAGTGATGCGTAGAGACGCAAAGACATGCAAATACACACGGACCTGAAACTGTCAGATCCGGAGATTATGTTAACCACTAGCAATAGCGTATATGCAACACCAGAAAGCCATAGGTGTTCAATACGCAAAGTTTTTCAAACTAGATTATTGACTCTAGTGCAAGTGGGAGACTGAAGGGAATATGCCCGAGAGGCAATAATAAAGTGGTTATTATATTATTCCATGTTTATGATAAATGTTTATTTTGCATGCTATAATTTTATTGATCAGAAACATCAATACATGTGTGTTTAATAAACAAAAAGGGTTCCTAGTTATGCCTCTCTTATAGACTAGCTTGTTGATTAACAAGATGATCAAGGTTTCCTGATCATAGACATTGGATGTTGTTAATAACAAGGTCACACCATTGGTGGAATGATGTGATGAACATTCATCCGAAGTATAGCATTACGATGAAGTCATTATGTTTATATTGCTATAACATCATACGAAGTAATCTTAGTCCTTAAACCATGAGATCATGTTAATTGCTAACACCGGAAGAGTATCTTGATAACATCAAACGTCACACCGTAACAGGGTGACTATAAAGGTGGGTTCAGTGCTACGAAGGTGTTATGTTGAGGCTCATGGATCAAGAGTGGGATTTGTCCATCCCGATGATGGATAGATATACTTTGGGCCCTCTCGGTGATATCACATTGAAATAGCTTGCAAGCAAGTGATGTGATCACTAGAATGTTATATCACGGGAACGAGAAAAGAGTGCATGTCGGTAACGAGATCAAACTAGGTATGGAGATACCGATGATCGAATCTCGGACATGTAATATATCGCGAGACAAAAGGATTTAGTTACTAGCGTTAAAGGTTCTCATGATCACAGAAGTCATCGTTGAATGTGTAGGAGTCAGTATGGATCTCCAGGTCCCGCTTCTGATTATTGATCTGAGAGGGGTCTCGATCATGTCTGCATTATTCGCGAACCATAGGGTGACACACTTAAGGGATACCGACACCATTTGGAGCAAATATGTTTCAGATAAAGATTTAAGGAAGCGCTGGAATTATTTCAATAGACACCGAAACTGTTTCGGGTGAAATTGCTGAAATTGGTTCTGCATGTAATATTGAAATGTTGCAGGGGGTTTTATGTGAATGTTTGTTAATTAAAGTAATTAACAAAATTATGAATAAAAATAATAAAAGAGTTTTATTAAACGAGAGAGCATTAAATTTGGAGAAATTTAATGCATTTAAAGTGGAGACTTTAATGGAGAATGTGAAGAGGCAAATTTATGTGGAGGGGGTTACCACCACATGAATGGGGGAGGTGCAAGGTCACCTCCATGGGGCACCGGCCATGGGAGGGGTACCCTCCCCTCCTCCTATAAAAGCCCCCCCTCTCCTCACTTCTAAAAACACACCTCCTTGTGAAGGATCTCTCTCCCCCTCTAGTATTATTCCCCCATGGTCTCGGATTAGCGAGATACATGTTCCCGGTGGCTTTATCTGGAAAGGAGTTGCTGCTTCCGCTGCTTTGCTGGAGCGAGGGACGGAGGTTGTCGGGGTACCGGACGTGTGTGCGATCACAGATGCACCGCTGCTTTGCGGTGCTAGACTTGGTGGTGCTGGAGCTGGATCTAATGGACGTGCTGGAGGCGGACCTGCTAGACTTCATCACGATCTTGAGATCGGCAAGTGTACGACTACATCAACCACGAGTTCCTACTCGTTAACAAAGCTCGTTGTCTTCGAGAGAAAGTTCTCCATGGATGTATGTCCACCCGTTGCTCTGTACCTAGTAGATAGATCTTGGCGTGTAGTTCACACCGTAGGAAATTTTTTGTTTTCTATGCTGCGGACCCAACAAGAGTATTGCTTCACGGGCGGCCCAGTCAGGGAGAGAAGATGGAGTCCAATCCGGCTACGGGAAGGCCCAGAAGACTTACCGACTTAGGCCATGATGTTACTTGTAGTTCAAGATGTACTCTATAACAGACTCTTGGTCGTAGCCGGATTGATCTCTCCTGTAAAACCTAGGCCAGATATCTATATAAGCCGTCCTAGGGAGAGCCTTTAGGGCACCCAATACCTTTAGACCCTCAACTCGCACAGGCGAAACCCTTGTAACCCATATTCCGGCTCTACCGTATTACTCGATTGCTAGCAGGAGTAGGATCCGTCCAAAGCCAGCGGATTTGAACCTGGGTAAACTTGTGTGCTCACCGTCCTAGAATACCGTACGTCTCACCCCCTCTCTTCCGCACGCCTCGACGACCCCCTCATGGCGTACTTGTCATCAATCCGATGACATATTTGGCTAGATAAATACACACAATATTCAATAAAGGTTTCCTTAGTTTTGGGGAGACCTCCAATTGATATTCTCTCTCTCGTGACCGTGGTCCCAAGTTTGGAGTGCACGAACGAGAGACATCTTCACCGCGGAGCACCGTCGCGCTGCGGGATTCGGATCCAGGAACTCTACTTCCACAACTGCTGCTGGATCAGGGAAGCGGGAGTCATCGTCAGGCACCGGACATGTGTAACTCCCCGCGAGGTGTCACACTTGAGGCACTCAAGTCGTTGGAGCCATAGGAGCGCAAGGACTTCTTCATGACCTCGAGGTCATCTTCGGCTTGTCTACATCAACCATGCTCTTCTGAGTGTTGACAACGCTTTTCGGTCTTCAAGGGTAAGTTCGCGAAAAGCCCCTCCCGTTACTGCATTACTAATAGATAGGTCCTGGCAACATCAGGGGTTCAGGGGCATAGGGTAAAAAATTATTGTTTTCATACGCGGAACACCTCCAGTGGTATCAGAGCTAGATCTATGCATAGTAATGCTAGTACGGGTAGAACACATGAGATGTAGCGTGTGTGCGTTGATCTTCTAGTTGTTACCCTCCCATGTGTACTTGTGTATACCGCAATAATGCTTGATGAAGCGGCCCCCAGCCGACTTTACGCGTTCATTCGTGAGACTGGTTCACGCTTGACATACGGCTTGTACCGTATAAAGTGGCTTTGGGGGGTGTCCGTCTCTCTCGCATTAGTTGGTATGCCATTTGCAACGGAGGGCCCTGAAAGGGGTGTAGTATAGACAACTACTTGATCAGCATTGTGGTGAAAGTTTGTAGGTAAGAAGGGTTCTTGTGCGAAAGCCCATTCGGCCACGTAAAACATGCAAAGATAAAGTAGAGTGATACGTTGCTAACGTATCCACAATTTTTGATGTTCCATGCTTGATTTTATCTACTTTCTTATGTTTTGTTCCAACTTTGGAGTACTTTTCATACACTTTCTTGGACTAACCTATTAACAAAGAGCCACAGTGCCAGCTGCCTATTTTCTGTTGTTTTTGGTTCCAGGAAGTCAGAAAATGAATATTCTCGGAATTGGATGGGACAAAAGCCAATGTCAGTTTTTCACTGAGGGACACACTGAGCCAGAATACGAGACGGAGAGGGGCCAGAGGGCGGCCACACCACCTGGCCGCGCGGCCAGGCCTGGCCCACGCCAGGGGGTGGTGTGGCCAGCCCAGACACCCCCTCGGCCTCCCTTCCGACTATAAGATGCCTCCGATATAGAAACCCTAAGTACCTGATCAAAATTCCACGAAAGAGTTTGTAGCCGCTGTCATCTCCATCCCTAGATCGTAAGGGATCTGAAGCTCTTCCCGGCACCCTGCCGGAGAGGGGAATTCACCCTGGAGGCCTTCTTCATCACCACGCAGGCCTCCGGTGTGATGCGTGAGTAGTTCATCTCTGGAATACGAGTCCATGTACTAGCTAGATGGCTGGTTCTTCTCCTTTGTGCTATCATGTTTAGATCTTGCGAGCTCCGTTCATGATCAAGATCATCTATTTGTAATTCTGCATATTGTGTTTGCGGGGATCCGATGGATATTGAGATGCTATTTCAGAATGATTATTGATTCTATCATGTATTTTTTATTTGTGATCTTGCATGCTTCCCGTTGTTAGTAGCTATCTTGGCCAAGTAGATGCTAGCAACTCCAAGAGTTAGTATTTATGCTCGATACTGGGTTCATGCCTCTAGTAATCTGGGGAAGTGACAGAAATCTCTAAGGTATTAGATGTCTTTTTGCTACTAGGGAGAAAACAACAATCCTTTGTTTATAGAACAATCGTATTGTTTACTTTACACGCAATTCGTAATGCAATTATCTGTTGCTTGCAACTTAATAGTGGAGGGGGTTCGGATGATAACCTGAAGGTGGATTATTAGTCAGAGATGCAGTTGGATGGCGGTCTATGTATAATGTTGTAATGCCCAACCGAATCTCAAAGGAGTCAAGATGATTAGTATATGCGTGTATTGCTTTCACGATGTTTGTCAATTGCCCCACTGTAATTTGTTCACCCAACATGTTATCTATCTTAAGGAGAGCCACCACTAGTGAACTATGGACCCCGGTCCTTTCGTTTACCATCAATCTACAATCAACTATTTTACTGCTTTCTGTTTACTTTCTTCAAACTATTAGTTTCTTCCACTCGATATGTTTAATCCTTTGTTTTCAGCAAAACCGGTGAGATTGACAACCTCACTATAAGTTGGGGGCAAAGTTCTGTGGTTGTGTTGTGCAGGATTCCACGTTGCTACTAGCACCGGTAGTGCGCCCTGCCAAGGCTTAGCTAGCAACACCTTTGGGGTGTTTCCTTGCTCCTACTGGATTGATAAACTTGGTTTCATAACTGAGGGAAACTTGCTGCTGTGCTCATCATACCTTCCTTTTGGGGTTCCCCAACGAGCTCGAGATATCTTGGGCCATCAACCTCTTTTCTGGCGCCGTTGCCAGGGAGTCAAGGACATCTTCACAAGGGGAGTTCCTCATAACCAGTCTCTTTACTTTGTTATTTTTGTTTTGCTTAGTTTATTTCTGCTTTGTTTGCTTGTTTCTTTATCAAAAACACAAAAAAATTAGTTGTACTAGTTTCTTTCTTTATTAAAAACACAAAAAATTAAGTCTTTCTATAGTTGTTGCATTTTTCTTAGCTCACCATGTTGATCCCTAAGTTCACCCTGAAAGACCTTTCAATAGGTAGTGGCTCTATAATTGGAAAAGATAATATTGAAGAATTCTTTAATCATGTTAGTAAGCATGAGGATCTTGAGGATAGACCCCTTGCAGAACTTGCTCCAAACTATGAAATTGCTGCAGATTCTTTAATTCACATGTTGGAAGCTAGATTTGTTAACCTTAATCCCTTAATGCAAGTAATGTTTCTTAAACTTAAAGAAATTGAGGAACCTGAAAAGAGAGATTTTATTCTAGAAACTTTGCTTAAGGAATTCTATGATGTTCCTAAGGAAGCTAGAAAAGTGTTTGATCGTTTTAATATGCTAGGCTCATGTGTAGATGTTATTGGTACGCGAGAAAAGATGAACAAAACCGAACCTAATGGGGAGGAAACTAAGATACCAATACCTTTTAAACTTGTAGCAATACATGAAGCCATAGAAAAGAATCTTGATTGGATTGTTCCTGAAAACCCGTTTGATGAAAATAGTGAACCCAAGAGCATTGAGAGAGGATCCTCTAGAACTTATTTGGATGATATACCTTGCCTTGTTAAAGATATTTCTGGTATTAATCTTAATGCTTCTTCATTTGAGAATACTTGATTCTTTTTCTTGCTTCTTATGCCTAACTTAAAGGCGTTAAAGAAAAGTACTTATTGGGAGATAACCCAAAAGTTTTAGATGAGTCTTGGAAGTTATTACCCCTGTAATAACCGCTGCTTATCCTTTTTATTTGCTTTTTGTGCCAATACTAACCTCTAATGAGAGAGAAGTAATGATTGGGAAAGTTGCTGTCCCGAAACAGATTTCTGTGCTTCACCGTACAAAATCATGTAAAATCTGTACGGCCTTTTGAGGCGTGAATTTTTGTGCTTCTGCCCCAGGTTGTTATCTAACTTTCGTTAGTTCAACACTTTTTGATTTGAGCAACAGAAGGTCTTCGAAAAAATTCGTCTTTACCTGCAGGTCTATTTTGATAGGTTTCTGCCATTATTTGCATTCGCTTCTTGTTGGTTCCTTTTTGAGTTTTTTGGGTAATTGAGCTTTTTGAGAGAAGTGCTACATTAGCTTGTGTTTTATTGGAAGTTTTATTGGTGTTGGAACTGAACCCAAAGACTTATTATCTTGAGTGCACTAATGTTGCTAATAAAGATTGTGTGAAGTTTTGTATGAAAGAAAATTTTCAGGTGTATGGAAGGAATGAGTAATGAGATGAAGAATGGACTAAAGCTCAAGCTTGGGGATGCCACGCGTGTCACCCCAAGAAATATCTAATAAGTACAAGCGTCAAAGCTTGGGGATGCCCAAGGCATCCCCTTCTTCATCAATAAAAATCCCAGGTTTCTTCCAAACACTTCATTTTTATTGTTTCATGCAAAGTTGTGTTGTTCTTGGAGCGTCTTCTTTTTCGTTTTTGTTCTGGTTTTTCGTTTGCTTGTTTTGCTTAGTTTGCTGAATAAATTGGTTGGAGCCCCTTTTCATGCATTGGTTTTCAAATAGTTTGGTTTGGATTGGAAAAGAGTAGGAAAGTTCATGCTTAAGTGGTAAAGAGAGCTTGTTTTTGACTGTGGCCTATGCTTTGTCATGCCATGCTTGATATTGTTTTGTCTTTAGGCTTAGTATTCTTTGTTGTAGCATGACATGTTATAAACAATTGAGATTGCTTAATGTCCCTTGGAAGAATCATGCGTTGTTTTAGCATATTAAAGCAGAGTATTGTGGTATTCTCCTTTGATGCTTTATTTGGGTTGACTTGGCACATGCTCACACCATGTTATGACTATCCCAAGTCACAATAGCCTTGATGATCCTTTAGTTTTTGACTTGTAATATCACTTTATGCTTTGATCAATGATGTTTTGTTGCTCTGCATTATTATGGCCATTATTGCTCTCTTAGTTTGTCGCTCTCAGTCTTTTGCTAGCCTCCATAATCAAGTATGAGTTCCACTCATGCATCCAACTCCTTAAACCAAGTTATTCCAAAGAGTCCACCATACCTACCTATCAGCATTTGCTATTCCAAGTATATTCATGTTTTTATCTACGTTCCAAATTAAACTTGTTATATGAAAATTAGTGATTAAATCTCTCACGAACTTGATGGCACACTTTACTTTTCTTGCATTTAATAAACTTGAACCATTGGGTCCTTCTTTGTTGCGTATATGCTTGCGCTTTATAAGTTGAAGTTAGCAGAACCATGTATCATGGGGGACGCTTTCAACATTGCACTTGTACTTTGTGCGCCGTTGATATCATGTTCTTTTGCTTATGGATCCCGACGGTGTGAAATAAAAGTGGAACTTGTAAGATCATGGAGTTTGTATGTGTGTTAGAGAAATGCCTGGGCCGCTAGCCTAAGCCATGCCTAATCATGGTGGAAACTTGCAGCATCACCATAATGAGCACTCTATGAAGCATCCTCAATAAAACCTATGCAAATAGAAAATAAAAAGATTGATGAGATGCTCATTGTCTGCTTGCCTTGTCATTTTGATTATGGGATAGCTCCTGTATCATGTGCAAGGGGCACCCAATTGGCGGTTCTTTATGATACATATGTACTTACAATGACAAGAGCTTACTCGTGACTAAAGTTGAGTGGCATGAGGTTCGGTCTTCATAAGTAAGGGGCATGAGATTTCGGTTTATAACTTGTCAAGCATATCCTCTTAGTTGTGTCACTTTAACCTTAATCACCTAGATGCTTATGATAGGGCAATGAGAGCTGAAAGCTAACAAGTACCATAATTTTTGGAAGCTCTTTATGAAACTTGAATCTCTGCTTCCTTCTATGAAGGCCTTTCTTTTACTTTTATGTTGAGTCCCCACCTTCTATCTTTATGCACCTACTTTGAGAGAATAGTGGCCATTCTTAGTTCTATGTGCATTGTCCCAAGACTTGTCGATTGATGCATAACTTGATATTGCTTTGTTTAAACTATTTGTATCTAGTCACTCTTATGAACTTTGAAGGTGTCCTATGCATTTAAGGTTGCTACTCTATGAGGGACAAGCTAAATGCTACTATGCTATATTTTCTTTATGTGAAACAAACAAATGTCTTGCAAAGTATTGTTATTCATGAATCTTTTGTTTATGCCTTTTCATGTTGCAACATAGTTGCTATGTCTTATTGCTAGAACTTTATCTTACATGCTATGTTGAAGTACTATGATCCCAGCTTTCAATGTTTTATAAATACTTTGATCAAGTTTATGATGGTGCATGTCACCTCAAAATTATTCTTTCTTTTTATCACTTACCTACTCAAGGACGAGCGGGAGTTAAGCTTGGGGATCTTGATACGTTGCTAATGTATCCATAATTTTTGATGTTCCATGCTTGGTTTTATCTACTTTCCTATGTTTTGTTCGAACTTTGGAGTACTTTTCATACACTTTCTTGGACTAACCTATTAACAAAGAGCCACAATGCCAACTGCCTGTTTTCTGCTGTTTTTGGTTCCAGGAAGTCAGAAAATGAATATTCTCGGAATTGGACGGGACAAAAGCCAGAGTTAGTTTTTCACCGAGGAACACACGGAGCCAGAATACGAGATGGAGAGGGGCCAGAGGGCGGCTAGGTCTGGCCCATGCCAGGGGGTGGTGTGGCCAGCCCAGGCACCCCCTCGGCCTCCCCTTCCGACTATAAGATGCCTCCGATACAGAAACCCTAAGTACCCGATCAAAATCCCATGAAAGAGTCTGTAGCCGCTGTCATCTCCATCCCTAGATCGGGAGGGATATGAAGCTCTTCCTGGCACCCTGCCGGAGAGGGGAATTCACCATGGAGGCCTTCTTCATCACCATGCAAGCCTCCGGTGTGATGCGTAAGTAGTTCATCTCTGGACTATGGGTCCATGTAGTAGCTAGATGGCTGGTTCTTCTCCTTTGTGCTATCATGTTTAGATCTTGTGAGCTCCGTTCATGATCAAGATCATCTATTTGTAATTATGCATGTTGTGTTTGCGGGGATCCGATGAATATTGAGATGCTATTTCAGAATGATTATTGAGTCTATCATGTCTTTGTTATTTGTGATCTTGCATGCTTTCCGTTGTTTGTAGCTATCTTGGCCAAGTAGATGCTAGCAACTCCAAGAGTTAGTATTTATGCTCGATAGTGGGTTCATGCCTGTAGTAATCTGGGGAAGTGACAGAAATATCTAAGGTACTAGATGTGTTGTTGGTACTAGGGAGAAAACAACAATCCTTTATTTATAGAACAATCATATTGTTTACTTTACACGCAATTCGTAATGCAATTATCTGTTGCTTGCAACTTAATATTGGAGGGGGTTTGGATGATAACCTGAAGGTGGATTATTAGTCATAGATGCAGTTGGATGGCGGTCTATGTATAATGTTGTAATGCCCAATCGAACCTCAAAGGAGTCAAGATGATTAGTATATGCATGTATTGCTTTCTCGATGTTTGTCAATTGCCCCGCTGTAATTTGTTCACCCAACATGTTATCTATCTTAAGGAGATCCACCACTAGTGAACTATGGACCCCGGTCCTTTCTTTTACCATCAATCTACAATCAACTGTTTACTGCTTTCTGTTTACTTTCTGCAAACTATTACTTTTTTCCACTCGATATGTTTAATCCTTTGTTTTCAGCAAAACCGGTGAGATTGACAACCTCACTATAAGTTGGGGGCAAAGTTTTGTGGTTGTGACGTTGCTACTAGCACCGGTAGTGCGCCCTGCCAAGGCTCAGCTAGCAATACCTTTGGGGTGTTTCCTTGATCCTACTGGATTGATAACCTTGGTTTCATAACTGAGGGAAACTTGCTGCTATGCTCATCATACCTTCCTCTTGGGGTTCCCCAATGAGCTCGAGATATCTTGGGCCATAATAGAGGCGTCTAACTTTGTTTTGCAGGGGGTGTTGTTTTGTGATATGGTTGTGGCAAAGGCAAAGTGATTACCTTATGTTACGTAGTAGTAGATAGTCACGGAGGTGACGGACTACCACGCCGGAAAGACACCGGTACCCTGGTGTCTACGGTGTCGGAACCCTGGCGCCGGAATCCGGTGATGACGGATGGAGATCACGATGTGAAGGACCATATCACATAGCATTTACATTCAATCTTATTGTTTGTATATCTTATTGTGTGCTAGTATTAGATACTCGACGGTAGCCTAATAAGATGATCCATGTTTAGAAATTACCAATGATTGTGTTCCCCCTTTAGTGTGCACCACCAAGAAAGTTCTTCGGTATGAGGCGACCCGTGGTGAGCAGGTGTCAGACATATCTACGTTCACATACAGTGGGTGTAAGCCATGTTGCACAGCGAATACACTAAGGTTGAGTTGGCGAGCCTATCACGTTACAGAGATGTGGCCTCAGAACGCAGATGGTCGAAAAATCGAGCATGAGTCGCATGAATGATGTGACCGACGTTTAGCGTCCACCCTAGAACCCACATTGATGGCCGTGATGATCGGGGAGATGTGGGTAAAAGGGGTCGTGTTATCACTAGAACCCTTCAGGGGATAGGTGTTTCTTAGTGGAGTTATTATTAACTCATTTAATTCTAAACTTAGTCTAAATTCCTTTTGCAATTATAAATGTAGAAAATGGTTCTCCCCGAGATTACCTTCCCTATTGACAATTGATTAAAAGGAAAAAGCTCAAGTTAGAGGGATCCAACTTCTCTGTATGGGTCATGCACCTTCATGATCTCCTCAGTGAGAACAAAGTGGCTGACTACATGATCTACGAGATGTACTTGGAGCCACCCTATCTTCATGAGACCCAGGAGTAGCGGGATAGTCGTTGTGTGATGGCCACATTCATATCAGTAACGACGTGCCTCAGGATGGAAGATGGGTTGTGGACGATTGTGGGAAGTCTTAATCCCCGAACGGTTATGGCACATCTGAGATCACATTTCGTGGAACAAGTGCACATATGGGAGTATGATCTGATGGGGGATTTCCTCTCCATAAAGATGGAGGAGGGCTCCTCACTGGACGATCACTTGTTGAGCATATATGATGCATACATGAGTCTGGCATACTTCTTGGACAACTAGTTCGCAAGCACTTTTGCAATAGGCATTGTGTTGCGGTCGCTGCCACCAAGTTACCAAGCACTTGCCAGGATTTGCATTATGAGAGGCGACGTGGAAACATAGGATTTCCACGAGTTCATATCACATTTCAGAGATGTGATGGTTGAACCCGTTGTCGCTGAGGTCATCAATGACAAAGGTATATATTTGATATACAATTTTATAAATGTTATAATCTTGCAAACACATTTGCAGTGTTAAGTATATTTGATACTTGTTCCATTTTACTGAAAACAGGTCCTTCGACATTGCGTGTTGATGGCGAGCATGATGATGATGGCCAACGACACTCTCCCTCGACATTTATCACTTAGTTTATGTTTAGGATGATTATTGCAATCAAAAGATTGTGAACTTCTTTAGTGTGTCTCACACTTTGTGAGACGGTCATTCATATGAGCTTGTAACAAATAGTTGTTCCACTTTTATGAATGATTTATATTCATGTTCATATCTTGTTTGATTATATGTGAATTATCCTTGTTGTTTGAAACTAATTAATAGTACATGAACATTTGTAAAATATTGAAATGCCTTAAAATACCCAACTTAATGATATGTTCATTAAAGAATGAAACCATTGTTTAAATTCAAAGTTATGTGATAATATGTGAAAGACATTCGATTTCTTATCACATGTAAATCATGCCTAAGTTCGGCAAAATAACTTGAACACCGTGTATTACTTGAATACAAAGTGTTTTAATGAATTGTTAAAAGTAAATACATATTCGATGTATTGTGTTTTAACAAAATGATAATTATCATTATATGATTGTTTAAATGTGTAAAGAAGTTTACCAAAGGAAACATAAGTATGAAACTATTTGATATGAGGGTATTAAAGATAAATGAGAATCTAATTACTATGATTTGATTAATAGTAATGAAATTCAACTTTATAAGATTGGCATAAAAGAAATTGTAGAATGCAATGCGTTTGAAACGTCCAAATGCGAAGCAAGACAATGTGATATTAGATATCAAAGTGGGTGAATAGATGGCACCAAATAAATCGTTGTAGTGTAGAGGTAGAGACCATTAGTTAGAAATAGTTAGCACTCAATTAGAATATATAGTGAGCCATGTGAATTCGTGAAAGCGGCTCCATATCAAGTATGGATCGTCGTGAAATTTTTTGGGTTATTCGATATAACCAAAACAATAGCGAATAAGTCCTTGTAGAGTATTCATTGGAAACTTTGAATACGAAATCCATAGCTGAAACCAAAAAGAGAAGCAAAACAAGTATTGCTTGGATTTTGGTGCATTCTCGATAAAATTCACATTCAGTGGTATTTCTCGATTATGGAGCAAATGGAAGATAGTGAAAAACATGATGAGGATTCAAAACCCTGCATCAGAGTGTTGAAAAAGGCAACAGAAAGTGTTCCTAAACGATTCTCTTCACAAAGGAAAGAATCAATGATAATGATCATTGTGTTTTCCCCACTGGTGTTTTCACTACATAAAGTAGGATTCAAAATTTAACCCATATCTTGTATGGAGACATTTGTGAATCATTTGTCATGATTCTCAGAATATGACATACCTACGAACTACTAAGGAAATGATGGTAAACTAGAATTATGAGAAATCCTAAAAGTAAAATTCACTTGAGATTGGAAAGCAATTCGTTGCTGAATCTCACAAGTAAAAGGGGTTACCTGGATTTTACCAAATGAGTACAAATCCATAGTGGAAAAAGGGGGTGAATGACAAAAGCACAATTTTTCAAGTATTGGATGAATTCAAATGAATTTGATTCAAGTGTGCTAAATGTCTAGTGGATTTAAAACTAGTAAAAGTACTAAAATCTCATAGTAAATCTCCAAGTTTGATATTTGATCAAAGAATTTTGAAGTTCTTCAAAATAGTGAGTGGATGCGCAATTTGCATGAAATTGAGTGGGAGCTATGAAAGTCTTCCTAAAACAATATGTGAATGACATATTTTTTGAGTGGGAGCAGTATAAGTCTCAAATTCAAATATGTAGGAACATAGTTTGAGTAAGAGTAGTGACTCATACCCAAATATGTTAGGAACATATTTTGAATAGGAGCTTATAGAGTGATTCTTAAGTGTGTTAAGAATAAAAGCGCAAGTACCGATAAATAATGATTTATAAGGTGTAGAAGTTGATAATAAGTGTGTTACCATATTATGCAGTATTCCTTAAAGGATTATGAAAAGGGTTTCAGAATAGAAGTTAATTAAGGAACTGGTCCTTAATAACTCAAGTTAGGAATAGTATTAAGTTTAACATCAATGGTTGAAAGAAAGAAAAGGATGATCATCATCCACTATGTTGAGACATAGGTTCTATCTTAGAAAACCATGATGATAACTTAACATAATATATGATCCAAGAAGAAACATTTAAAAGGTGATTAAGTTTGAATCACGGAACGTTGAGCTAAGTTTGTCCACTGTGTCTAATAGAGAACTGCAGACATATTTTCCATATTCATAAAAGGATGACATATCTTAAAGCATAAAGGGTTATGTTATAAGGGAATATGTTGGAAACTCCTATAAAACCGACTAAAGTCAAGTAGGAAGCGAGGTGAACAAAACATCAAAAGTTGCACATGGTGCACTCGTGTTTCGATGATTACATTTATAATAATAGATAAGGGTACCATCTAAAGTGTTGTATAACGTTATGGCGGGGCTAGTTCGCTTTTAACGTAGAATTATGTGTCCCAGGGCACAGTACCCATGAGAAAGCGCTCGAGGTTGATCTAAAGTCACTATAGGATCCTAGAATCAGGCCTCGTTCTGCTGCCATAGCGACGATGCATACACACAAATGGTATCATGTGATGATAAAGTATTAATGTCAATCAAGGTGACATTAGTAAGTTGCAAAGGATTTGGGACTGTAAAGTACAGGCCCAAGACTCAACCTCTTCCATGAGCAAGCATGTTCAGGGTACCAGATATATGGTGCCAATGATTAAGAACAAATGCAGCTAGTTTATTTGTACTCTAGTGCAAGTGGGAGACTGTTGGAAATATGCCCTAGAGATAAATAGTAATAAGGACTATTATCATATTTCATAAAGTTTATGATTAAGTTTTATATCATGTTATAACTGTATTGATAGGAAACATCAATACATGTGTGATATATAAACAACCAGGACTTCCCCGTGAAACTCTAGTCACTGGTTCATTGGTCAACAGATGATCAAGTTTCCTGATCATGTGGCATTTATGCCAGTTGGAAATGGAGTCAACTCATTCTGAGAATGTGATGATGAACCAATACCCAACCTAAACATCATGACCTGATCATGTCACGAAGTTCATGTTACGATGATTAGAAACGGATCCTCGTAGACTATTCCTTAAACCATAAGGCTATATCAATCATTATCTCCCGAGAGTGCTTAGATAGCATCAAACATCATCTGGTAATACGGTGGCAATAAAGGTGTGTTTAGGTACTCAGAGGAATAGTAGAGGCAATATATGTCAAGAGCGGGATTTGTCCGTCCACGTGACGGAAAGATACTTAAGGGCCCACTTGGAGAAGTTATATCCAATAGCTACGCATCGTGTGATTTGATCATAGGGATATCACTTGTTGGAACGAGTCAAGCAACATTGTTCGGTAATGATATTGAACACAACATGGTGATGTCATTGATCAGATCTCGGGAAATGCAAGTACCGAGAGACAAAGGGAATAAGACACGGTCGTCCTGGTTCAAACGAAAAAAGATCTTCATGGAATGCACAGGGGTCACATGGCCATTTAGGTCCCTCTTTTGATCATTGGTCCGAGAGTGTCCCGACCATGTCGAGTATTCCCGAACTGTAGGGTATCACGCTTAAGGGTTTGATGATGCTTAGAGAGTGTTTATATGATTGGAAGAATCGCCGAAGAATAGTAGAGTGAGAACTGGAAGGGTTTCGGTAAGTCCGGAGGATGTCCGGAGTGGAGATGGAAGGTGTTCCATAGCCACGGAGATTGAATAATATGTGAATGAATGTTAAATATTGATTTAATCATTTATTCATAATTATTTAATAAAAGAGAAAATCAATTTAAATGGTCAAAGGCTTAATGGGCCAATTCCCGGAGGGGAGAGGGCCCATTAGGGAAAAGGCAAGAGGGAGAAGGGCCAAAGGGGGTGGCCGGCGCCCTAGTGGGATAGCCCCCGCGTGGGGCCCATGGGGGTGGCCGGCGGTGCCACCCCTCCCCCTCTCCTCTCCTTTAGTCCCATCTCGGGACTTTGAGGAAGGTAGTACCTCCCCCCCTATAAATAGTGGGGGTATTTGGCCAGATAAATACACAAAATATTCAATAAAGGTTTCCTCACATTTGGGGAGACCTCCAATTGATATTCTCCCTCTCTCTCTCTCTCTCTCTCTCTCTCTCTCTATCTCTATCTCTCTCTCGTGACCGTGGTCCCAAGTTTAGACTGCGCGAACGAGATACATCTTCACTGTGGAGCGCCGTCGCGCTGCGGGATTCGGATCCAGGAGCTCTACTTCGGCAACAACTGCTGGATCGGGGAGTGGGAGTCATCGTCAGGCACCGGACGTGTGTAACTCACCGCGAGGTGTCATACTTGAGGCACTCAAGTCGTTGGAGCCGCATGAGCGCAAGGACTTCTTCACGACCTTGAGGTCGGCTTCGGCTCGTCTACATCAACCATGCTCTCCTGAGCGTTGACAACGCTTTTCGATCTTCAAGGGTAAGTTCGTAAAAAGCCCCTCCCGTTACTGCATTACTAATAGATAGGTCCTGGCAACATCAGGGGTTCAGAGACGTAGCGTAAAAATTATTGTTTTCATACGCGGAACCCCTACAATATACCGTTGAAACGGTTCCAATTTTTATGGTTATTAGTTAATTTTGAATATATTAAACTTCATTTTCGCGGACTCTTCGTATTTCGTACAGTATTTTGTGTTTTATTTTTAAACCGTTCGTCCAGTTGATGCGTGTGATATACCGTTGAAAAACTATGAACATGGCGCAAAATTTTCATTCATAAAGTTTTTCCAAATTTCTTACGGTTTTTAATTAATTTTAAATATATCAAAACTAGAGATGCTCGTCTACACTCAAATATTTGACATTAACATGTTCTCGATGTTCAGGTTGGACAATGCGGCAAGTTAGAGTTAAAATTAGGTTCATATTTACTTCAATTACTCGAGGAGAGGTCAGTTTGGACAATCTAAGTACATAGAAAGGACTTTATTACATAGTATTTCCGTCTATAAAAAATAGAGTAACTAAATTGTTTTCAACATGCATGCTAACTTCTAGATACGTCTTAGTTAACTTCCTATCGCGATATAAATTCTCTGTGCTACGTGCGGTTTCTTGGTCGTAATTTTCCGTGAACACGAGTTAACTTTCATTTATTTTAATGTTAATTTCTGCGAACTTCTTAACTCCTCCTGGTGTATAAGTTAACTCTCAATTTCTATGCTAGTTAACTTTCTCATGGAACACCGATATTTCGTATTTTTGTAGACTGTATGTTGGACGCAGTTTTTAAACCACTTATCGGAATGATGCATGCGATATATCGTTGAAAATGTATGAAAATTTTGTAGCTTTTTTGTATATAAAATGTTTCCAAATTTAGTATATTTTTTAAATAATTTCAAATATACTATACAGTTTTTTCGCGAACTTCTCAGTTACCGTACTGTATTTTCGACGTAATTTTCAAACCGCTCATAGAAATTATGCATAGAAATTATGCATGTGATATACCGTTGAAATGGTATAAAAATTGCGCAACTCTTTTGTTTATAATGTTTTTCCAAATTTCTTATTGTTTTAGTTAAATTTAAATATATCAAACTTCATTTTCGCGTACTTTTCATATTTCATACAATATTTTGTGTCTTATTTTTAAACCGTTTATCCGATTGATGCGTGTGATATACCGTTAAAAAACAGTGAACATTGAGCAGCTTTTTTATTCAGAAAGTTCTTCGAAAATCCTTATAGTTTTTATTTAATTTGTCCTAGCACGGCGCTTGGGGTGGAAGGGCGCGGGTGGTAGAGGGACGGAGAAGAAGGTGATTACGTGGGGGTTTCCTATATAAGTTTATATAGGAATCTTTTAAGGGATTCTTGAATAGTCATGTCCTATATATGTCGCTAATTTTTTTTTGAAATATTACGATTTATTTAATAAATTTCACAAATAATATACGAATTTGAGAAATTGCGAATCTAGCACGGCGTAGATGTTTGAAACACCGACCAGTACCTATCGGCATTTGAAATACCGACTACATCTATCAGGATTTGAACTACCGGGGCTAAAGGTGTTTTCGACCGCCGCTATGCCCGCGCGCGCACACCCCTTTAGCCCCGGTTTGTGATACAAACCGGGACTACCTTTAGTCCCAGTTTGTAGTCCCGGTTTGTATCACATACCAGGGCTAAAGGTGGTTTTTGGCGCTAAAAAAAAACTGGTGTATAGTTTTCAGAAATTTATGTATTATATATCAAAATTTTCAGAAAAAGAAGATCTATAATTTAAATCTATTATCATACTCTATTATACAACTTAAATGAAATTATTTATTATTTAACAAATATTATATTTAGTATAAATGTGGGAAAAATATAGTTTATTATTTAAAAAACAGAAAAATACATATAATATACCAAACTATTCACAAAAAACAATATACTCATTAGAAATATAATATTTCATACTAAAACTAGTAACTAGGACTAAAAGATATTTCGGAGGCCTTTAGTCCCGGTTGGATCTAGTAACCGGGACTATATATATATTTCCCGCCATTTCCCTCGCTTCTCGCCATATTTTCTCGCCATTTCTCCCCGCTTTCCGCCATGTTTTCTCACCATTTCCTCTCGCTCCCCGCCATGTTTTTCCGCTATTTCCCTCTATATCTAGGCCGACCGCCATGTTCATCCACATATCCACACCTTCTCTCTCACAACAATGGACAATGCTTACTAGGCCTTTCTGACACTCGAGGAGACCGAAGCGCTGTGAGCCTCCAGCTACCCATGCCCGCCGGGGTACCGGCTGCCCGCCGGCTGGATGCTGAGTGCTGGATGGGTTCCTGTTCCTATTGTTCCTCAAGGCTTGGCCTACCAGGCGGCCATCACGAACCACTTCTACCTCGAGCTCACGCCAGAGCAGCAGATGGATCCCCATTGAGATCCCGACAACCGCGACACCTGGAATGCCTTCTTCACAAACCGACAAGAAAGGGAGCTCGCCAAGTACGAGGGTGACAGCCCGCCCCCAGTGAACCACAACGAGGCTGGTCGGCGCCTGTGGTGGGCGAACCGGACTATCGCCAGCGTGATGCGCTACATCGCCATGGGAGACCATCCTCGCCTGAGGTACCCGCACTTTCACCAGCCGCATAGCCACAAGAATGGTGGCGGTGGTTAAGGCCGAGGGCGTACCGGGGTCGTCATCCGGGAGCCCCCTCGCCCGCGCGTCGTGAATCCGAGGCCGGAATGGAAGGTGCCCCCTCCCTGTTCTCCCGTGCACAAGTCGGGGAAGGGCTAAGGATCTAGCCACGTGCTACGAGCGACGACAATGACGATGACGATTCCAAAGACGACCCTAAAGCTGTGTATTATAGGGCTAGATATGATTATGACTAATTTTTACGTTTTAATATTAATAAATGTCTTTGGTGTTGGCCACAGCAAGTTGCAATACTACCTATTGAGATCGAGACAGTTCATATCCATATATATATAAGCAGATCATTAAAAATAAAGGTTTAATAATATTGTACAACACCAACATCCACACATCTCTATTGTTAGGGTTTTCTTCTAATCCGTAACCATGGAGCATCTTCCTTACTTAACGGGATGTTTGGGTCATCCTTCACAGCGAAGGGCGGAATTTCATGAAACTTAGTCTAACATGTGTGTCTTATCCTCCACCCCCACGATGTTTATTTTTCCTGAAAGAACTATGTGGCGCTTTGTATCATCGTATTTTGTATTCTTTTGCTTATCTTTACTTTTTCTCGGTTTGGTAGACATGTCCTTCACATAGAAAACCTGAGCCACATCATTGGCTAGGATGAATGGTTCATCTCTATACGCAAGGTTGTTGAGATCCACTGTTTTCATTCCGTATTTCTTGTCTACCTCAACCTTGCCTCCTATCAGCTTGACCCATTTGCACCGAAACAAAGGGACCTTAAAATAAGGTCCATAGTCAAGTTCCCATATCTCCTCTATGTAACCATAATATGTATCCTTTTGCCCATTCTTGTCTGTTGCATCAAATCGGACACCACTGTTTTGGTTGGTGCTCTTTTTATCTAGGGCGATCGTGTAAAATGTATTCCCATTTATCTCATACCCTTGGAAAGTCAATGTAGTCAAAGATGGTGACCTGGCCAACAAGTACAACTGCTCTCCAACAATGATGTCATTCATGATATGTGTCTGCAACCAACCACCAAAAGTCTTCATGTGTTCATCTCTAATCTAGGAGCCAGGCTTCCCCGGGTTGTTGGAGTGTACAATATTCTGTAACCTTGGTAGATTATCCAGACTGATTACCTTCTGAGAAATTTCATTGAGAAACGCACATAACTTCACAATGGGTACTCAAACATTTTCCGGTAGGAGTCCCCTCAATGCAATCGGAAGCAGCTGTGTCATAAGCATGTGGCAGTCATGAGACTTTAGGTTTTGAATTTTTTTTCTCTGCCATATTTATTATTCCCTTTATGTTCGACGAGAAACCAGACGGGACCTTGATACTATAAAGGACTTCAAAAAAGATTTCTTCTCTTCTTTGGTAAGAGCGTAGCTGGCAGTACCTTCAAACAGCTCTGGATGCATGTCGTCTCGGTCTTTCATACGTTGTTGGTCCTGCTGTGCTTCCGGTGTATCGTTATTCTTCCCATACATGCCCAAGAAGCCTAGCAGCATCATGCAAAGATTCTTCGTCAGGTGCATCACGTCAATTGCAGAGCGGACCTCTAGGACTTTCCAATAGGGTAGCTCCCAAAATATAGATTTTTTCCCACATGGGCGCGTGTCCGACATCGTCCTTCGGAACAGATTGTCTACCAGGACCATTTCCAAAGATTACTTTTAAATCTTTCACCATATCAAATACATCATCACCAGTACGATGGATAGGCTTACACCGGCTGTCTGCCTCACCATTGAAATCCTTACCTTTCTTTCTTAGGGTGTGCGTGGGCGGAAGAAAACGACGATTCCCCGGGTACACATTCTTCTTACATTTATCCAAATATATCCTTTCAGTCTCACCTAAACAGTGTGTTCATGCATTGTATCGCTTGTTTGTCTGTCCTAAAATGCTACCAAGAGCAGGCCAATCATTGATTGTTAGGAACAACAACGCTCGTAGGTCAAATTCCTCCTGCTTGTTCTTATCCCACACACGTACACCTTGTCTGTGCCACAATTGTAATAGTTCTTCAACTAATGGCCTTAGGTACACATCAATGTCGTTGCCGGGTTGCTTCGCGCCTTGGATGAGCACTGGCATCATAATGAACTTACGCTTCATGCACAACCAAGGAGGAAGGTTATAGATACGTAGAGTCATAGGTCAGGTGCTATGACTGCAGCTCTGCTCCTCAAAAGGATTCATTCCATCTGTACTTAGACCAAATCATAAGTTCCTTGCGTCACCTGCAAAGTCCGGGAACTCTCTCTCGATTTTTCTCCACTGCGACCCATCAGCGGGGTGTATCAACATCCCGTCTTTCTTACGGTCTTCCATGTGCCATTGCAACAATTTGGCATGCTCTTTGTTCCTGAACAAACGACCGTGGTATTATAGGAGCATACCACATCACCTTGGCAGGAACCCTCTTCATGCAGCACTCGCCCTCAGCATCACCAGGGTCATCTCGTCTTATCTTATACCGCAATGCAGTGCATACTGGGCATGCATCTAAATTCTCGTACTCCTCGCCGCGGTAGAGGATGTAGTCATTAATGCATGCATGTATCTTCTGCACCTCTAATCCTAGAGGGCAGACAACCTTCTTTGCTTCGTACGTACTGGCAGGCAGTTCGTTATCCTTTGGAAGCAATTTCTTTATTATTTTCAGCAATTTTTCAAATCCTTTGTCAGTCACACCGTTCTCTGCCTTCCATTGCACTAATTCTAGTGTGCTTCCTAGTTTTTTGTGCCCATCTTCACAATTTGGGTACAACAATTTTTTGTGATACTCTAACATCTGCTTGAACTTCAACCTCTCCCTTTCCGTTACGTATTCTTCCTTTGCATCAGCAATGGCCCGACTAAGATCATCATCGGGCAGATTTGATGCCCGTTCTTCATCTTCTTCCTCATCATTGTCTTCCATTGTAGTACCATCGTATTCAGGGGACATAGTAGGGTAGTTGTTATCATTCTCTTCTTCTTCGTTGTCTTCCATCATAACCCCTCTTTCTTTGTGCTTGGTCCAACAATTATAGTCGGTCATGAAACCGGACCGAAACAGGTGGCTGTGAAGGACTCTTGAGGAAGAGTATTCCTTATGATTCCGGCAGACACCGTATGGACAAGACATAAAACCATTCCGCTTGTTTGCCTCGGCCACAAGGAGAAAAGAATGCACGCCTTTAATAAACTCGCTAGAGAGTCGGTTAGCGTACGTCCATTGCCGGCTCATCTGCATTATATAATTAAGTACATCAAACATAATCATGATGATAAAATTAGTAATTGGTCTAAAAAAACAAAATTGAAGCCAACAACCGGGACTAAAGATATGATGAACCTTTATTCCCAGTTGGAGGAACCAACCGGTACTAAATGTGGATGTGGCGACAACATGTCGACACTATGTCCTTAGTGGGAAGCACTAAGCCAGTAAATGATGACACTATTTTGGGTTGGTGGCAGCACTATGCCAGGGGTGAGTGTCGACATTATGTCTTCAGTGCCTGACACTATATTGTGCTGCTTAATCTATAAATAGGTATGCATTCTTGTGAAGAACTGCAAGATGGTGTGCGAGACCAGGGACACCACTACGGCAGAGCTTCTCAAAGATGTCTTAGGACCTCGTCCTTAGACATCTTCGAGGAGCTCGCTGTAGAGCCACTCCCTAATATGTGAAATTAGTTAGCTCCACCAGCATACTGATCTAGCTAGAGAAGATATAAACTAAAAGATGGTGTGCGAGAGTAGAGACACCACTACGGCAGAGCTTCTCGAAGATGTCTTAGGATCCCGTCCCCAGACATCTTCGAGGAGATCGCCATAGAGGCACTCCCTAATTTAATTTGGTAGCTCCCCGACGTGTTCATGTTTTTGGTTTGCTTAAACGGTCGATGATTAAAATGCTAGGGTGCCACTATATATATGTATGCCTTCATTGTTTTGGTTCTTATTTTTGTTGCAATGGATTTTGTGACGGCAGGTAGAAGAAGAAGGATATTTTGTTGCTCGACGGTGGCATGATGGATCTGTGAATCGTCTGAATTTCGAGACTATGTGCCAAACCAAGATATATAGATAGGATGAAGTCATGTATCTCTGTGCTTCGATGAATCAAATGAATTTTGAGGACTATATATGCCAAATTAACCAGATATATAGAGATAGAATCCACACAAATCCCTCTATTTCTAGAGCATGAAATGAGGTAAAACTAGAATAAAATATGAAAGGATGAAGTTTCTAACCTCTTAGGCCCTTAGATAGATGTGGAGCCAAAAAATCTTCACAAATCTTGAGAAAAATCGGCAAGAACTCGAGCTTGAGGAAAAAAATTTGAGAGAGATGCTTGTGTGAGCTTGAAATGGCTCGCAAACCGGGACTAAAGGTCCACACATCTGCTCTTTTCCAGCGCCAGGCCCTTTAGTCCCGGTTTGTCAAACGAACTGGGACTAAAGGTCCTCTACGAACCAGGACTAATGTTTTCTGGGTCCTGCGGCCATTTCTAGCCGTTGGGACCAGGGCATTAGTCTCGGTTTGTCTAATGCTCTGGACCAAAGGTCCGTTTTCTACTAGTGACTGAATGGATGTATGGTTCAAAGTTGTAGAGAAGTAAAGGAAACAAAAAATAAGAAGTACATATGAATAGAAAAAATAGAAGTAATGTCCTAAGTTGCAGAAAAGTAGATGTAACTAGAGAAGTTAAAAAAATAAAAATGTCAGGATAATGTAGATTTACTTTACGGTTGTGATAGGGAAAAAACCCATCAGAAAGAAGTACATGAACTTCTGAATAAGGAAGTATACATGTAATGCACATGAAGGTACAACTTACAGATTTTTCTTTCTATAGGATGAGTTGATATCGAAGAGTACTAATATTCCAGAGGCCCCGTCCTCGACGAATGACGGTTCCGTGCGGCTCGATCCGTGGCGCCGGTCCGCGACAGAGATTCTTCTCGGGGCTAGGCGCTGCTCCCACGAGTTGCCCCGCACAGTTGACCCCTCACCGCGCGGGGAAGGGTGGATCTTCGCCGCCCCTGCAGGCCAGGTCGTCGGCTGCCCGGCTCGCCCTGTGCCTCTAGCTTTCTCACTAGGGAGCTAGCGCCTGGCCACCGCATGCACTACTAGAGAAAGGCTTATGAATAGATTTATTATCAGTGGAGCATTTTTTTGAATATGCTCCACTGATAATTATCAGTGACGCATTTAAAAATATGCTCCACTAATAAAAATGCGTCACTGATAATGTGGGCCGGGCACCCAGAGGGCTGTGAGGACCAAATATCAATGGCGCATATGATCAAATGCGCCATTGATATATCCACTCCAATGGCGCATATTCCTAAAAATGCACCATTGATAATTTGTGGGACCCACCTGGTGGTAGGATTATCAATGGCGCATATTAGAGATGCGCCACTAACATTATGTTTTCCAATGGCGCAAGTTGAAAAATATGCGCCACCGATAAATTCATGTGTATGGATATATATTGAAGTTCATGTGACTAATATTTTTTAAATATAGATTTATTTAAAATATTAAATAAAATATTAAAAAAATATTTTGTAAAATATTAAAATGAAACAAAAAAAATTATGGGAGAGCCAGGAATTGAACCTGGCTACTCCAACAACAGGAGATGCAGCACAACATTGACCACTACAATAAGCTTGTGTAGTTGACACAAATGAGGGCAACTTGGTTTTTGACTAAGTGCAGAAATATCCGTGCAGGCCTTCCTATGCCCGTTCTCTAATCCGTTCCCCCAATTCCACAAACCCTAGCCTTTTGCCTTGTTCTGCCGACGCTCGTCTCTCGCCTCGCTATGCCCGCCTCTCGCCTCGCTCGGCCGTCGCTCGCCTCGCTCTGCTCTGCTCCGCCGTCGCTTGCCATAGAGGAAGGAGGAGAAGGAGGTCCGCCGCCCCATCCTCTGAAGGAGGTCCGCCGTCCCGCCTCAATCCAAGGGCCGTCCTCGTCGCCGTATCCGAAGAGTCGAAGACTAACCCAATCCTGACCATAGGCTCCCGTGCGCCGTCCACTCGTCGTTGCCCTTTCTCCTTCCCAATCGACGCGCCACACGCTCATCCCCCACTCCCCTGTGCCTCGTCTCCCTGTCCTCCTCCCTCCGCCCCCAGATCGATGTCGCCGCCCTCCGCTTCAACCTCCGTGGGTTCAAATCGAGCCACCGCCTCCTCGCCTACTCCCCCACAGCGCCCGATGGACGAGGATCCCCGCCGGTCGTCGGCCTCCGGACGTGCAAGCACGTGTGGTGGTGGCCGACCAAGCCCTGGAGCTCTACGAGATGACCTCGAGACCGCTGGGTACAACCAGAGTGGCGCGACCGTGACACTTGCCGAAGGCCGCCTGCAGGAATGGCGATGGAAGAATGCATGAAGGAAGGCCTGGCTATGTCCTGCCCGAGGTGCTTCCGCCGGCGACCACCTCCCCGACCTGCTCCTCACGCCGGTCACGTTCAGGACCAGCCACGCCATCAACCACTTCGTCCCGCTGCTGCCTCCACAACGTGCGCCTGTCGGTGACCTCCTTTTCCCACGACTCCCCACCATGTATATTCCTTGTAACTCTCGTTCCTTTCTACCACGTTGAGCACTTAACCAGCCGAAAAAACACACATGAATCCCTTGTGCCATCGATCAGCCACCCTGTGTTCTAGGGGATAGGGTTTGGTCCTGATGAGCGAGGATTACTTGGATTGTTAGCCCATCAATCTCTTGCAGGAAATAAAAACACCCCTAGCCCCTATCATTTTACTCCCTCTCGATAAATGGTGACATGATAAATGCCCATCTTGGTCATCAGGTGCAGAAGACATTTCTATAAAAATAAGGGAAACATGTAAACCACTAGGCAAAGGTTGTTATTCACCGTTTTTAGTATTTGTTTACTTGAGAGCAAACCAGTGTACTATATCTCCCATCTGTAGCTCATTTTGTACTCTAAATCTGATAGGACGCGTATGAATATATAATAGGTGGCGAATTCCTTCTCAGCTGAAGTAAGAAACTGCAGTTGAATGCGAGTAAGCGAGATTGTGGCTTCATGAGTTTCTTTTAAGATCTTACAAACTTTTAGGTACCCGAGTTTATGCACTGTCATTCTGTTGTTGAGCTGCCAACTTCTTTCTTCACTTTGCTCTAAAAAAACTTCTTTCTTCACATATTGTTGTATAATTTAAATTTACTAAAAAGGTAAATCCATGGGTATTGTTGATATCCTTCACATCATTGTCAATCTCCTTATATCATTTCATTGCAGAACCGAACTGCATAATGTACTGCGGTACAATCAACAATTGCTCTCCTCTTGATATCGAAGTGTTCTGGTGGAATGTCAATGCCAACTCTCTTATGTACTTTCTGGCTCAAGATTTGGTATCCTTGGTAGCCATTAACATGATAATTAGAAAGATGGTACATGTATCGCATGCAGTTCCATCCTGTTCAAAAGGCAACTCTTCATTTGTACTTAATTTGAGACATCTGACTGGTAGTTTATTCCTAGGTTTCATATTGGTCATCCATGTCGGCAGGTGGCATGGCAAATTTGACCTATCATATTCTAATTCCTAATTTTCTTAGTGCTCATCCATGTCATAAATTAGGTAGGCAGAATGGAAAAGATGGTCCATCATACTTAGATTTAGTTTGTTATGTACAATCCATCTCTTTCTTTAGTAATGAAGTAATTGGACAATCTGTGAAATGGCATAGGATGAAACAGAAACCATATAATAAATAAGTTAATCCAGACATGCAAACACAACTTGGGAGTTTATTATTTATAGGATGATAACCTTTGTTCAATTATTGTGATTGTGAGTTGATATGTGTTCATCAACATAAACCATACTGTATAATAAATAAGTTGAGTATCAATCTAGGCATGCAATAACAACTTGGAGTTTGTTATTTATAGGAAGATTGGCATCCAGAAAAAGTCAAGGTGAGAGGACTACCTTGATGGTGCAAGTAAGATCATGTGCATCTGTATGTCCATGTTTTTGTTTTCTGATCTACTATTACAAGTTGGAGCTAGATCTTCTGTTTACTGTTTTTGTTTTCTAATCTGCTATTACAAGTTGGAGCTAAACAAAGGAAGTGACCTATGTACACTTCCTGTGTACCTTGTGTAACCTGTGAGAGCAGGCGGAAGATAGGTGGAGGAACCACCTCCTAGGTGAAGAGAGGAAGAAGATGAAGACCTTGATCGCGCCCCCCGGTCTTGCTCACCATCATTTCGGTTGCACTCTACTTGATCATATAGTTTAGGGCTGGTGACCACTTCATTTGTGTAATGTGAGATGATATCAACTTGTATCCTCCAACACTTGTGTAAATAATTTAGGCACATGTCACTATATCGGGTTCCAATTGATTTGATGACTATAATTGTGTTTGTAATATCTCTGTTTCGATAAACTATGTAGAATGCATCATTTGTACCACTTTATACAACTATTTTTGTATAATACCCTGTATAATACACTGTATACCTGTATAATCTCCAATATAATACCAGTAACAATACCAGGGAAGAGCTGTCTTGAGTTATCTTGTTGTAAATATCAGTGGCGCATCTTCTAATTTATCAGTGGCGCATATGTTATCAGTGGCGCATTATATAGAAATGCTCCACTAGTAAAACATCAATGACGCATATTGAAGATGCGCCACTGGTTATCTCATTATCAATGGCGCATATTTGATATGCGCCATTGATACTTAATTATCAGTGGCGCAAAATGCGCCACTGATAGCAAAAAATATGCTCCACTGATAAGCAATTCTATACTAGTGATGTGGGCAGCGATAATGGCTAGCGTGCACCAGCTTTGTTTCTCCCTATAATAGTGGTGCTCGTGTGTCCTTTTATGTGGTTCAGTTTGCTATTTGTCACTGTGTAAGACTTTCATGCGCAATGTTCATTGACATGTGTAAATTTGTGTGCGCATAGCTTATTTGTGCTAATGCCGCACAACCTATTTGTGCTAATGCATGGTAGCTTCAGAATAGAATCATTCTCTTTTAAATGATCATTGAAAAAATTCCGCTTTTACATGTTAAATGATCATTGAAAAAATCGATAGAATTGTTCCATTAGAGAAAAAATTAGTGCACAAAAGAAGTACACGTGCTCAATCCTCAATTGTACGGGACATACGAATGCAAAACATAAAATGCAATTAATAAACAATTCAAATAAAAATATAGAAGTACAAATGATAAAAACAATGAAGTATGACTATGTTAAATAAAGAAGTATGAAATTTGAAAAAGAGAAGTATAGAAGCTACCTAGAAAATGAAACCAACAAAGGGAAGTATAGAAATTTGAAAAAGGAAAGTATAAAAATTGCACAAAGGGAAGTATAGAAGTTGCAAAAGAAGAAGTATAATGTTCGTTGCTTAGGAAATGAAACCAGCAAAGGGAAGTATAGAAATTAAAAAACGGGAAGTATGAAAGTTGAAAAATGAGAAGTATAGAAATTGCAAAATTGGAAGTATAGTGTTCGCTCCCTATAAAATAAAACCAGCGAAGGGAGGTATAGAAATTTAAAAACAAGAAATATGAAAATTAAAAAAATAGAACGTATAGAAGTTGCAAAATAGTAAGTATAGTGTTCTCTGCCTAGGAAATGAAACCACCAAGAGGATGTATAGAAATTTGAAAAAAGGGAAGTATAGAAATTTAAAATTTCGATACTTCCCTTTATTCAATTTCTATACTTATCTTTATTCAGTATAGTTTTGTGTTTCAGGGGAAGTATAGATGTTTCAGAGGGGTATAGTTGTGTGTTCAAATGAAGTATATATGTGTGTTCAAATGAAGTATAAACGTTTGTTACAGAAAGTATAGATGTTTGAAAAAATAAAGTATATGTATTATTTACATGAAGTATAGGTACTGTTTACATGAAGTATAGGTGTTATTTTACATGAAGTATGGGTGTTTACTAACATAAAGTATAGGGATAGTTGTAGCAAGAAGTATAGGTGTTTATTTACATGAAGTATATGTGTTCGTAAATGGGAAGTATAGGTAGTTCAAACATGAAGTATAGGTCATGATAAAAACATCAAAAAGGCGACCCACATGGCTAAGGAAGGGAAAAACACTTACAAGACATAGCAGACGAGAGAAGTATAACGAGGGCTAGATGAGAAGTACAAGGCAAGTTAAGTAAGAAGTATAACAAAGTACAGAGTAAAAACTAAGCATAAAATAAGTAGAAAAATATAGGAAGTATAAGTCTTCCACATCTTCAGCAAAAGGAAGTATAACATAGTTTTAAGAAAGAAGTATGGGATCCCCTCCTCCATTACCCCATAAGTAAGATGTAATCAATGAAAAAAAAAATATGCCATAAGAAAAGTTGCCATGATATGCATATGAATGTACAAAAACAGGAAGTATGTGTATTATTACAACAGAAGTAACGACTTATGTAAATGGAAAGTATAGTGTTTGCTCCCTAGAAAATGAAATAAGAAAAAGAAAGTACCGAAATTTTAAAAAGGGGAGTATAGAAATTGCAAAAAGGGAAGTACAGAAGTTACAAAAGAGGAAGTATATTGTTCATGGCCTAGGAAATGAAACTAGCAAAAAAGAAGTATACAAACTGAATAAAGATAAGTATAGAAATCGAAGAAAAGGAAGTATGGAAATTTCAAAAATGGAAAGTATAGTGTTCAGCGGCAAAAAAAAGAACCACAGACAGGATTCTTCAAATTACTCTTAAATTTTTTAGAATTTGAGAAAACTTTTGAATGAAAAAGTTGCGCATACTTCATAGCTATCCAACGAGATATCATTTGCATCATTTCGACAAGTGGTTTAAAAATAATCGAGAAATTACTGTCTTTTCCTAGGTAATGAAACTACAGACAATATTTCCAAAATTACGCTTAAACCATTTTGAATTTGAGAAAACATACTAAATGAAAAAGTTACGCCTACTCCATAAATATCCAACAATATATCATTTGCATCATTCTGACCAGCGGTGCAAAAGTTAGAGAGAAATTACTGTCCATCATTTTCGAAAGTTCTGAATCTTAGTATATTCAAAATTAAATTAAACTATGCAGAATTTGAAAAACTTCCAACATGAGAAAGGTGCGCAAATTCATTATCTTTCTAATGCATCATCATTTGCTCCATTTGGATCAACGGTTCAAAAAATCGATCAAAAGGACATTTTATGCTTGTTTATGTAAATTTCCGATTTTTGAAATTAAATTTGAACGGTTTGTAATCTGAAAAAAGTTTTAACACGGAAAAGTTGCGGATTTTCAGTAGCTTTCCAACGGTATATCATTTACAATATTCCTCGTGTTTGCAGAAAAGATGTATGAAAATCACGTATGAAGGAGTATATAACTCGAATAGAGGGAAGTATGAATCATGTATAGAATATTATTCTATCATAGATGATAGAATAGCGCAGGTATATATATACCTAGGTATTCATCGATCCGTACCGCGGGGGGCTTCGGACCAAATCTACCCTGAAAGATCATGAATGTCGCCTAGAGGGGGGGTGAGTAGGCGATTTAAAACTTTTATGAGATAGGGTTAACAAAGGTAGAATAAAACTAGTGTTTTTTTGTCAAGCACAAAGCCTAGATATACTAAGGTTAACCTATGTGCACCAACAACTTATGCTAAACAAGACAAGCAACAATGAGATAGCAATATATTACTTCAAGCATGATGGCTATCACAATGTAAAGTGCATAAGTAAAGAGCTCGAGTATAGAGATAACCGAGGTACGCGGGACGACGATATTTTACCGAGTTCCTCCCTACAAGGGAGTATGTCTCGTTGGAGGGGTGAGTGGTACTAAGACCACCAACGCCACAAGAGGCCTCACCCTATTCTCCCTAGCACCCACCACGCGACAATCACCCATTCCACTATGGGACACTTGAGGGCGGTCACCAAATCTGTACAAGATTGGGGCTATCTCCACAACTTAATTGGAGGCTCCCAATAATCGCCACCAAGGCCTCAATCTTGGAGAGAGCTTCACAACTTAATTGAAGGCCCCAAGAACACGCCACAAAGGCCGCACAACCGTCTAGGGTTCCAAAAACCCAAGAGGGACAAGCTTCTTGATTTCACCAACCAAATCCTCTAGAGAGAACACAAATCGATGCACCTAATGCAAATGTCAAGAACACCACAAAGATGCTCCAATCCTTCACTCTCAAGTTCCAACAAGGCTACTAAAGCAATTGGGGGAACAAGAGAGGAAGAACACAAGGAGAACATAAAATCCCCCAAGATCTAGATCACAAAGATTCACTCACAAAGAGGCGATTTGGTTTGGTCAAAAGGTAGATCTAGATCTTCTCTATATTCCTCTCAAATATTGGCAAGAATCATTGGAGGGAAATAAGAGAATAAAGCTCAAAGAGTAGTCAAAACAATGGGGCAAATGCTTGAGAAAAAGAGGAGAAAGAACTAGATAAAAAGGAGAGATAAGAGGCTTTAAATAGGGGCCCAGATTTCTGCCCCTTTGACCTAGATTTCAAACTGGGCCGGTAGTACTGGACGAGGCCGATACTACCGGACCTGAGCGAGTAGTGCTAGGCAGCGAACGCATCAAGCGATAGGGGATCGGGCGAGGCACAGTGAGCGAGGCAAGCGCGCACAGGAGCTAGCGAGTGGTGCGCGATGATACGTCCATTTTGCATCACTATTCTATGTCATAATTTACTGTTATTCATTGATATATTTCATATTAAGAGATGATACTTATGTTATTTCATCTGTTTTTGCATGGTTGATGACTTTTGGAGCATGGACCGCTGCAGTCAGGATTCTGATGGAAAATGTGCTGTTTGGAGGCAAAATTCGTGAAGATCAGAAAATTCAGGAAAATATACGGAAATTCCTATATTTCTAGAAGACGAAGGCTTCCAGAAGAGGGAGTGGAGATGGGCCACAGGGGGCCCACACCACCCCTGGTGCGGGCCACCCTAGGCCGCGCCACCAGGTGGTGTGGCCGCCCTGGCCCACCTCTGGCTCTCCCCTCTGGCGTATATTATCCTCCTGAAACCCTAAGACTCGAGGAGCAACCACAGAAAGATTCCGCCGCCTCTGCGCGGCGGAAAACACCGAGAGAGAACGATCTCTCCGGCAGACAGATTTCTGCCGATGGAATTCCTTCCCGGAGAGGGGAGATCGTCGCCATCAACACCACCGTCAAGCTGGACTTCATCGGGATCATCATCATCATCACCACCATCATCACCATCAGCACCCTCATCACCATCTCCATATTGTTGTAACAATTGGGTTGAATCTTGCATAATTCTTAGGGGAAACTTTCCTGGTGTTGATTACTCTTTGTAGTTGATTCTATTGAGTGAAACATTGAATTATTGTTTATGTTCAGATTGTTATACATCATTATTCCATCTCTGATCATGATCCATATGATGTCTTGTGAGTAGTTCGTTTTGTTCTTGAGGACATGGGAGAAGTCATGTTGTTAGTAGTGGAATTGTGTTGAGAAAGATTCAATAGTTTGATATTTAAGTTGTGGTGTACTTCTTCTAGTGGTGTCATGTGAACGTCGACTACATGACACTTCACCTATATGGGCCTAGGGAAATGCATTGTGTATTTGGCTACTAATCGTAGGGGTTGCCGGAGTGACAGAAACCTGAACCCCCGTTAGGAAACCGTTGCATAAGGGACGTAAGGGTCTTAGAGTTTAAAGTTGTGGTTAGGTTTCTACCTTAATTACATTCTTGTACTTATGTATATTTGCAAGGGGTATAATCACAAGTATGTATTAGTCCTAGGAAGGTCGGTACATTAGCACAGGTTCACCCACACAACACTTAGCAAGCTAAAGAAGATTGATCAACTATATGAAGCGAAAGCACTTGACAGTCTTCCCATATGTCCTCGAGAACATTTGGTCATCTTAAGTAATACAACCGGCTTGCCCTTTGCTGCATAAAGGATTGGCCCACTTGCTGCATTTATTCTTACTGTCTTTTATTTACTCGTACTTTGTTTACTTGTTATATCAAAAAACCCTAAAAATCCGTTTGCTAAGTATTTGTAGAGAATTCCTGATCCATACCACTAGCCAGCACCTTCTGCTCCTCGTTGGGTTCGACACTCTTACTTATCGAAAATACTGCGATACACCCCCTATACTTGTGGGTCATCAAGACTATTTTCTGGCGCTATTGCCGGGGAGTGAAGCGCTATTGGAGAGTGGAACTGGTAAAGGAAACTTCTACTATGAGTATTGTTTACTTCTGTTAGTTGCTTTATTTTCGTTATGGATAATTTGCTGAGTTTCTTATTTGGTAATGCTACTACCACTGCTAAGGTAGTAGATGAACCACCACCTGCTGAGAATGATGCTTTTAAAATACCTACAAGAATTATTGATCGTGTTATGGATAACTACTATGTTGGGGATGGAACTGTCCATCCCGGTGATCATTTACTCTTTATACACGAATTATGCGGGTTGTTCAAGTGTGCAGGTATTACTACAGATCAAGTTAAGAAGAAGTTATTCTCATTATCACTAAAAGGAGGAGCTGAGGAATGGTATAAGCTGCTGAAGAATGGTCAAGCTCTGGAATGGGAGGAAATAGTGTCTCTCTTTTATTCAAAGTTTTATCCTCCTAGTGAGATTCATAAAGATCGGAATCAAATATACAACTTTTGGCCTCTTGATGGAGAGAGTACAGCTCAAGCTTGGGGAGATTGAAGTTACTAATGCTCAAATGTCCCATTCATGAGCTCCCCAACAATATTATTATCAATAACTTTTATGCAAGGCTCCCTCTACATGATAAGGATTTATTGGATGCTTCTTGCGCTGGATCATTCACTCGCATGGAAGAAGAAGCTAAATGGGATCTTCTGGATCGTATTCAAGACAATGCTGAAGCATGGGAGAATGGCAAAGGAAGAAAGTGAGGTATAAATTATGATTATGAAATCATTGAATCTTTTATGGGAACTGATGACTTTCAAAATATTAAAAATGCTTATGGTCTAGACTCTCAAGCTATTGCTTCTTATTTTAAGACTTTTGCTTCCTACATTGAAGTGCCTAAAAAGAAGTGGAATAAGTATCACGAACCTTATAAAGATGTTGCTAAGAGTTTCCTGCAAGAAATACTGAAGTTTATACTGCCAATCATGTTTTACCTAAACCTTACATTGAGAAAATGCCTTTCCCAGTTAAGATAAAGGAACATTCTATGATAGCTAGTATGGTTAATGAAAGTACAAATAAAGCTGTTGAACCTAATAAACAAATGGTTGATGAACCTATAATAGCAAATGTGAAAGACTTTGTCACTAAATATGTACAAGAGGGACACACTATCCTTTGTAAGGATACCTCTAATATTGTTTCACAAAGTAGTGTTATGAGAGCTAGTGTTCCTATGTTTTCTGTTAGGATTAGTGATCATTATTACGATGGACCTTGTGATAGCTATATTGTTAAGTTTATGCATGATACTGAAAGTTACTATGAGAGAGGGAAAAGTGTTCTTATGCATATCAATAATATCAAGTTTCCTTGTTTCATGCTGAAAGTTTTTATGTTGCACTTCTTTTGTCTTCCTATGCTAGTAGCCTCTGGTTTCAACAACCTGTTTGTTTACAAAATTCCCTTGCATAGGAAGTGGGTTAGACTTAAATGTGTGTATTTTTGCTTCTTAATGTTCTCTTTCACTTCAATTCATATTCCCAAGTGAGCAGCATCAAAATTATCATGCCCATCTTAATGGCTATAAAGAAAGAGGTTTTTGGCAGACAACCCAATTTATTTTTGCTTTCAGTTTGTTTGTGTTTCTTTGAGTCTTGGAAGTTATTACTTCGGTAATATCCTCTCCTTATTATTTTGTTTGGTTTTTGTGTCAAGATCAACCTCTAATGAGAGAGAAGTAATATTTGGGGAAGTTGTTGTCCCGAAACATATTTTTGTGCTTCACTGTCAAAATTCGTGAGAGATATCTGTATGTCGGATTGAGCTGTAATTTTTTGTGCTTCTGCCCCAGGTTGTTATTTAACTTTTGTTAGTTTTGCACTTTTTGATTTAAGAAACAGAAGATTTTCGAAAAAAATGATCTTTACCTGCTGGTCTGTTTTGACAGATTTTGCCACTCTTGCATTTGCTTATTTATTCGATTTCCTTTTTGAATTCTTTTTGGGTTTTTGGAAGGAGTTGCTACAGTAGCTTATGTTTTGATGGTTTTCAGTTGAAAGTGGACTCGAAAGGTTTTATCACTTCACTTATACTAATGTTGCTAATGAGAACTCTTTGAAGTTTTGTGTGAAAGAAATTTCCAGGTAGTGGAGTTAATGGTATAGTAAGGAAGTGAAAGGTTTCGTGACTCAAGTAATAAGTGTATGAAGATGAAAATATTGATGTTATTCAAGTGGTGACTCCGGAAGAATCTACTAAATACCAAATTCAGAGACATGCAGAGTCCGTTTCCAAATAGGTAACAGTTCTGGTAAGAAAAGTTCCGCGAAAATACTATCCAACTATATTTTTTGCAGTTTCCAGTTAATAAGGAAAGCTATGAAGTGAAAGAGGGATGGAAACGGAGCCATGGTGGCTCACACCACCCTGTGGCGTGGGCCCACCCCTGGCCGCACCACCAGGTGGTGAGTCCACCCGGACTCCGGCTCTGACTCGTTTTCTCCCAGTACCTTCCTTTTGTTATGAAACTTCGTAATATATAACCCCCCGGATCCCCTGAGGTTCGTATATCGTGTTTTCGTCGTGTTTTTGTTTTTATCTGTTTCTGCCAGGAACTATCTTTGAAAGCCTAGGAGCACGATGGTGTCCGCCAAGGATAAGGGGAAGGAGCCTATGGAGGAAGATCTCTAAGACCTCAAGCAGGGGTTGGTACCTTTAGTTACTTGCCCTGCATCAACGGAAGCCCTACGAGTCACTAAGGAGTTTTGCGATAAGTATCGAGACTTGAGGAGGAAGGTGGACATGCTTCAATGGGAGAATAATAGGCTTCACAAGATGCTAGAAGATTTCCTCACGTCAACTAAGAAAATATTACCACCACCACCAAACGAGTAATTCGTCATCAGGTTTGGCATCCCCTTGGTTTGTTCCAAGCTTGGGGGAGTGCCGCGGTATCACATCACTATCTTCTATCTTTTTACCTTATTAGTAGAGTCATATCATGAATAGAGAATTTATCATGTAGGATGGTTTGCATTATGGAAGTGTCCCCTCTCTCGTTAGATATGTATCCCTTGGTGTGAGTTGCCGTTATGGAATATTAACGAGAAGTTCTATCATTTACTCTTTTGCATAGCTTATATTAGTTTTCAATTCGTGGTTATATGATTGATCTTGTTGTTAGTATTGGTATCACTTTGGGATCATTGAGTTAATTTAGTTGGTTTTGGCAAACCTGGCTCGGTCGATAGCAACACTATTTTTGAGAGTTGAATGAAAAATATAGAAGTACTCTAAAGAAAAATAATTTCATCATCCTTCTTTCTTGATTTGCTCATAAGTCTCGTATTCTCTAGTTAAGATCTTTTGTGCTTCCAAGGAAGATCGCATGTTTGTTTTTATCACTTGTATGTTTGTTTGTTTCCTTCAACTCTTGTATTTGCTACCCAGCCTTGCTAGCCAAAAACCTGTACTGAGAGGGAATACTTCTCGTGCATCCACTTCCTTAAGACAAAAAACATGCCATTTGTGTCCACCATACCTACCTATTAGCATTATTGCTATTCCAAGTAACTTATTGTTTTTATCTACCTTCCAAATTAAACTTGTTATGTGAAAATTAGTGATTAAAGCTCTCATGAACTTGATGGCACACTTTACTTTCTTGCACTTAATAAACTTGAACCATTGTGCTCACCTATGTTGCGTATATGCTTGCGCTTTGTAAGTTGTGAATTAGCAGAACCATGCTGTCATGGGGAACGCTTTCAACATTGCACTGGTACTTTGTACCTAGTTGATATCATGTTCTTTTGTCTATGGATGTCGTCGGTGTGAAATGAAAGGGGAGCTTGTAAGTCCATGGAGTTATGCATGTGTGTTAGAGAAACGCATGGGCCGCTGGTCTAATCCATGCTGACATGGTGGAAACCTGCAGCGTAACCATAACGAGCATCTATGAAGCATTCTTCTTATAAAAAAGAGTACAATATTGAGAAAAAAAGAGAAAAAGAAAAAAAAGAGATTATGAAAAGAGGAAAGAGAGAAAAAAGCACCATATTCCCATGGTAAATAAGAAGATTGCTGAGATGCTTGTTGTCTGCTTGCCTTGTCATTTTGATATGGAGATTCTTCCGTATCATCGGGCAAGGGGTACCCCGTTGGCGGTTCTCTATGATACACATGTGCTTATGATGACAAGAACTTACGGGTGACTAAACTTGAGTAGCATGAGGAGCGACCCTCATATTCAAGGGACATGATATTCTCAATTTACAACTTGTCATATCCTCATATTTGATCACTTTAACCTTAATCACCTAAATATGCCTATGATAGGGGCAATGAGAGCTGAAAGCTAGTAAGTATCATAATTTTTGGAGCTCTTTATGAAACTTGAAATCCCTGCTTCCCTCTGTGAAGGCCCTTTCTTTTACTTTTTAGTTGAGTCAGTAAACCTATTCCCTTCTATCTCAGCAAGTATTTTGAGTTGTGGTGTTTCATTCATTCATATGATGATTTATTCAATCGTGTTTCTTATGTTCCTTCTTTTGCACATTGTTCTTATCTGGGTGTTTACTACTTTGAAAGCTATCATTTGAAAACCAGTTATTTGTGAACTCCAGCAAATTATCAACTATTCTTCGACCAAGAGCTAAGTTTGCCATTACCAATTATGATTCACTTTATGTATCTTTATTGTGTTTCCTTTACTTATTGCAAGTTGAGTTATATAATAGTGAGTTGTCTTCTATTATGATCCATGTATTGATGAATGTGATGCTTCTTGTTCGTATTCTTTTATCGACTCTTCACTCCATAAACCCGACACCATGTTTATTGAGCTCAATTTCGCTTGGGGACAAGCAAAGTCTAAGCTTGGGGGGAATTGATACGTCCATTTTGCATCACTATTCTATGTCATAATTTACTGTTATTCATTGATATATTTCATATTAAAAGATGATACTTATGTAATTTCATCTGTTTTTGCATGGTTGATGACTTTTGGAGCATGGACCGCTGTAGTCAGGATTCTGATGGAAAAGGTGCTGTTTGGAGGCAAAATTCGTGAAGATCAGAAAATCCGGGAAAATATACGGAAATTCCTATTTTTCCAGAAGACGAAGGCTGCCAGAAGAGGGAGTGGAGATGGGCCACAGGGGGCGCACACCACCCCTGGCACGGGCCACCCTAGGTCGCGCCACCAGGTGGTGTGGCCGCCCTGGCCCACCTCTGGCTCTCCCCTCTGGCGTATATTATCCTCCCGAAATCCTAAGACTCGGGGAGCGACCACATAAAGATTTCACCGCCTCTATAGGGCGAAAAACACCGAGAGAGAAAGATCTCTCCGGCAGACAGATTTCTGTCGGGGGAATTCCTTCCCGGAGAGGGGAGATTGTCGCCATCAACACCACCGTCAAGCTGTACTTCATCGGGATCATCATCATCATCACCACCATCATCACCATCAGCACCCTCATCACCATCTCCATATTGCTGTAACAATTGGGTTGAATATTGCATAATTTTTAGGGGAAACTTTCCCGGTGTTGATTACTCTTTGTAGTTGATGCTATTGAGTGAACCATTGCATTATTGTTTATGTTCAGATTGTTATACATCATTATTCCATCTCTGATCATGATCCATATGATGTCTTGTGAGTAGTTCGTTTTGTTCTTGAGGACATGGGAGAAGTCATGTTGTTAGTAGTGGAATTGTGTTGAGAAAGATTCAATAGTTTGATATTTAAGTTGTGGTGTACTTCTTCTAGTGGTGTCATGTGAACGTCGACTACATGGCACTTCACCTATATGGGCCTAGGGAAATGCATTGTGTATTTGGCTACTAATCGTAGGGGTTGCCGGAGTGACAGAAACCTGAACCCCCGTTAGGAAACCATTGCATAAGGGACGTAAGGGTCTTAGAGTTTAAAGTTGTGGTTAGGTTTCTACCTTAATTACTTTCTTGTACTTACGGATGTTTGCAAGGGATATAATCACAAGTATGTATTAGTCCTAGGAAGGTCGGTACATTAGCACAGGTTCACCCACACAACACTTAGCAAGCTAAAGAATATTGATCAACTATATGAAGCAAAAGCACTTGACAGTCTTTCCATGTATCCTCGAGAACGTTTGGTCATCTTAAGTAATATAACCGGCTTGTCCTTTGCTGCATAAAGGATTGGGCCACTTGCTGCATTTATTCTTACTTTCTTTTATTTACTCGTACTTTGTTTACTTGCTATATCAAAAACCCCTAAAAATCCGTTTGCTAAGTATTTGCAGAGAATTCCTGATCCATACCACTAGCCAGCACCTTCTGCTCCTCGATGAGTTCGACACTCTTACTTATCGAAAATACTACGATACACCCCCTATACTTGTGGGTCATCATGCGAGAAGGGGATCGGGGCGAGGCACGCTGATCCGCGGGTGAGCCAGCCTTGGCGATCGATCAACGAGCGCGGGAGCAGTGGGCCGAAGCGAGCGAGGCAAGGGAGAAAACGACGGCAGCTGGGCCTGGCCTGGTAAGCATCGCGAGTGGGAGCTGAGGCGCAGCGGGCGAGAGAGGGATCGGGTAGGGCAGAGTGCGCGGGAGCCGAGCAAGAGAAAAAGCGGAGCGAGCGGCGGCTGGAAGCTGGGCGCCAGGAGTGAGCCGGCCCAGCCGGGTGGCAGTACTGCTAGGGGCCAGTACTAACGGGCGGCACAGAGGGGGACGCGCGCGCGTAGGTGCGGCCGGTATCGTGGGCGGTAGTACCGCAACCCAAAACAGAAACTCCCTTTTCTTTTTAAATCAAATAAGAGGCAAATATTCAAACGGCGATATCTTGAGTTTGGTAACTCCGATTGACCCCGAACCAGTTTTGTTGGAAAGAGGACAACAAGAGCTACCCAACAAAATGTATCAAGTATTATAATGTGAGATACCTCTCTTGGTGAGAATCTAGAAAACCTCCAAGATCAAAAACACAATAAGATATAAAAGGGGAATCCATTTTTGATGAACAAGAGCTTGTTATTAAGATTACCACAAGCTATATATCCTCACATGGATAAGACCAATAAACAACAAGAAAGATGATGCTAAGAATATAAAGGTTTGAGCTCTCTCCGAACGATATGATGGAGTTTTACTCAATCGAGAGACCCTCCTGATAGTACGATTATCTATCCTAAACATGGTCTCCCAACTAACAACATGAGACCGGCAAAAGGAAAAACCTATCAAGATTACCTTTGCCTTGAGCATACTTTTACTTTGTCTTCATCGATTTATGAACACCGAGGATGGCAACCATCAAACATGAGATCTTCTAGAGATGACGTATTTTGAGCTTGCACAACACATCTTCTTCTTTATTTCATCTACTTTGAAGCCAACACATGCTCCAAGCAATGTCAATGGACAATTTCTCCATGTACAACTTAATACAAACATTGGTCCATAAAGATTGTCATTAATTATGAAAACACACATGGACCCACATGCTCTTTCATACCCTATGACGGGCCTCATCATGCTCATTAGAAGTTAGCTCCTTAATAAATTTGGATCATACTTCAACACTCTTGACCCTCTTTTAGAAACAAAACCTGCGTTGTCTTGTTATTCTGCCTCCAACTAACGTCTCGGTGTTTCATGTACTCCTTCCATTCCAAAATTTTAGATGCTTTGATAAACTATTTTATTTTGCTAAAATGTCTTACATTATGGAACAGTCATATCTATATACTTCATTGATACTAGTAGTTGCTTAATCGTTAGCTTGAGTCCACATATGCACGCGGAACGGGTTAGAGCAAGTTCAACAATATAGCATGTTGTTGGCTATAAGAAAGTGACACGTCATCTATAGCTATATATATACAATAATTAGCTACAATAGTGTACTACTTAATCAATACATGGCTCACATGTCAGTCTTACAAAGTGTGTAGGAGCACGTGCTAGAGCTGGCTCACATTCTCTCTCCTCCACCTCGCCCAAAATATACTCCCTCCGTTTCAAAAAGCCCCGCGAGTTTGACCTAGCGCGTACCTAGGCGTGTTAGAACTAACTTGTTTTTCACTTTTTTACTATTTTGTTTTTTTGGACGTGTAGCTCTCTGTTGATTCTACCTATTCCAAAAATCTCAGGATTTTTTTAAATGAAAAATAAGAGAGTAATATGCATCCTTGTTTTCCGTGTCCAGTCAAACGTGTGGAGTAAATTAAAACAGAGGAAGTATTATTTTATCTCTTATCACTGTACCCTATTGTATTTGAGTTAGTTTTAGGTACCAATAGCTTAATCATTAGTTAGAGCCCATGTATGCACGTGGAACACAGCACACTTATAATTAGCTTACCTGGGAAAAAATCCTGCAACCGCGTCAATTATGAGTGTGGATTTTTACTTACTGCCTATGTGGTACCGTCCGATTTCGTCTTGCAGATTTGTAAGGAGGTGTTAGGTGTCTTGCAGTTTGTGGTTAGAAAATGGTGCGGTACGATATAAACTTTGATTAGATGCGACTTTCATGTCGATAAGGTAGGAAAATAAGTCTGTCATGCAGCTGTTTGCAGCGACACAGCTGGAAATGTCGTGGCCGTTGTTAATGACACGGTTGTTTGCAGTGTACGGACAGTGTGGCAGATGCAAGCTTAGATGCGGTATTTGTCATTGTGATTTAAGATACAGCTGTGCGTATTAGTCACAAGTTATGGGCAGGTGGTCCAGGTTTTAAGCTACTTGACGGTGACGCACGTAGACTACTTTGAAAAATTGCCCGATCAGGTCGTACACGTGCTACCACTATTGTCTATCTTTGTTCACGTACAAAAATCTTCATAAAAGTTCGCTCAAATTTTAGGGCACATCCAAAATAACTCATTCCTTTACATGTTCACGCCGTTCATTTGCTTGGCTACCAGGCACATTATCACTTTATAAAACATTTGAAAAATCATATACTCCCCATTCCGGAAACAAGTTGAGTTGAATTTGTCTAGATTCACGTGTATTTAGACATATTTTTACTATACAGATACGTGCAAATCTTGAAAAATTCAAGTCATTTATTTCTATATCGAGGGTGTACTCACCATGACCACTCGCTTCGCTACCAAGTGCGTGCAACGTAGAAGAACTGCATGTACTTTTTAGTCCCCAATGTTATTAAACAATTTACTTGCATAATTTTATATAGAAAGTGGAGTTGGGAGAAATATTTATGTAAATATTCCGAAGAAAATGAACTACTCCTTTAAATAAAGTGGAGTTGGGAGTAATAACACGAACACACATGCATGCATTGTCGACGCAAGTTAATTTCTTACCTACATGTATGACTTTTTATCTCTCCTCTCCTTTAATTCTCAGAACGCATGCATGCATAGTGTCGGCCACATGATGGTTCAGTGTGCCAAGTAGTTTGCAGGAGCTAGCCTAATTAAGGCTGGTCATAGTGGGAGTATCTTATCATGTACATGATACTAGTGTATGATACTACCTCTCTAATGGTTAGTATCATCTAGTAGTATCATCGTATCATTGTATTTAATTTTTTCTACAATCTCAATGCAATTATGTGTATGAGATGTATTGGTCATTAAATTAACTAGTTTCACGAGTTATGATACGGTATCATATTATGATACTACTAACATCTCTCTCTTCATTAATTGTGGTGTCATATCAGATTTTTGCCAAGGTGGCATGCATGATACTCCTTATGATACTCCCACTAGAACTAGCCTAAGGAAAAGAAGAGGAAGCTTAATGATTGATCGCACGACAAATAAAGGCGTGGCATGTGCCACCTGGTGGTCAAGGCATATTAGGCTAGTCATAGTGAAAGTAACTTGGATAATAACATAGTCCTACATGTATTATCAACTAAGCATTTAGATGACATGACATGCAATAAAATGATTAGTAAGAGCCTTGTGGTAACTAGCTATGTTACCATAACATTACACATTTCAAGACAAAATGAGTCTATATTGCAATAAATGAGACTTTGCATGATACCACACTTATGTTATTTTTTACTATAAAGGTAGTAACTTAGACTAGTAACATATGCATGTTACTACTCTAAGTTACTCCCCACTATGACCAGCCTTACTGCGTCAACTATACCCTCAACCTCCAGCCCCGAAGATGGTGAAAACTGAATCAGTGCTATGAAGTGGGTTTCGTGTGGGAAACCCCCTCTCTCTGGGTGAGGCCGCTGAGTTATCTTAGATAATTCACTAATCTAAGGGCATCTCTAACCGATTCCCAATCGGTTAGAGGAGTAAACTTTAGAGGAGTAAATATACTCCTCTAAAGGAGGTCGGCGTCGAACCGAATTCTAAACTTTAGAGGAGTAAAAAAAATTCTTTTTTAGAAATCAAACTATCAATAGCCAAACATTCGGCATAGTTCACATACAATCAAATAAAATGTTTACGAATGAATAAATATTAAGGTTACAAAGCAAATAAATTTAAAGCCAAACACATGGCAGGGTTCAAATTCAAGAAATCATCTGAATCGTTCAAACTCAACTAGTTAGCACCATGGAGAGCCCAGTGATGCTCAACAAGGTCCTGCTGTAGCTGTTCATGCACCTCTTTGTTGGATTGTTGCAATGGCCCTTGTACCGACCTTTCCATCCAGCTGGACAATTCTTCCATATCTAATGCATGCAATCTATTGAGCCAAGCATCCCTGGACATCCTCTTTCTTGGCTCTCACCCAAGAGCCTCTCGGTGTCATCCTCATTGGGTGCCCTCAAATACTCATCTCCAAAGATCTCAATCATAGCCATTGTGAACCTCCGGACAGCCTCCAGGTATCTTCACCAATACGAACATAGCCGTCAATGGCATCCGCAGAACACCCATATGCAAGCACTCGAACCAATGCAAGACACTTCATCAACGGGCTTGCGCTAATCTCACCGGATCCACTACTCCGAAGCTTGAACCAATCATCATGCTTCTCCACCGCTTTGGCAATGGTGAGAAAGAGGCTCTTGTGCATACGGAAACATCGGAGAAAGTATTTCTTCGGATAGGTGGCATTGGGGTTGAAATAGTCGCGTATGATCTTGGCATGGCCCTCGGCTCTATCCCGGTTGATGTATGTGCGGCCGAACTGCGATCCTAACCTCGGCCGCCGAACTTCATTGATCAAAATGATGGCCCTGGCCATCTCGACATCGTCGTCGTCATCCTCCTCTTCCTTCGATGATGAGTCGTCCAAGATGTACTCCCTCAACCTCTTCATCTACACGACGACGATGCTGGTCAAATTTGAAAAACTCACCTTGTTATTCGGTCGAACACCTCATGGGTGGAGGAGGCGATGAGGTTGGTCGGGCGGTCGTCGGGTAGGATAGAGGAGGCATCGAGGGCGACAGTGCCTGCCTTTCGCAACCTTCCTAGCCTCCAATGGCTTGAAGTTGCCGCGAATCGATGGCGAGGGAGCCCAATTTGCTCCAAATCGGGGCGGCGACTAGGGAAAAAGAGATGGCCCCATTGATTCCGGCGACGGTGAGAGGCGGCGAGCGAGGGGTGAGTTAGGCCGGAGGGCGGCGGAGGGACCGGGGTGGGGGCGACTGGGTATGGGGGTCGCCGGTGGGAATGGGTGCGGCGGGTCGGGAGGCGGGAGGTTTTCTCGGAAGTGGCCTCGGAGGAGTAAATTTAGGAGTCGGCCGCCACTTTTACTCCTCCGATGAGTAAAAATTTACTCCTCTAACCGTTATGGGGATCAGTTAGGTGCGGCATCTACCAAATTTTACTCCTCTCACCGATTTTAGGGGATCGGTTAGAGATGCCCTAAGGGAGCGAACAAGCACTACTAGAAAAACTGCTATACAGGTAGGCTCCTTATCCATGGTGCATATATATGCGAATGCGCCATGGGTATATAACCGTGGAGCGCCACATATTGATGCGTCATGGGTAAAAATTTACTCGTGACGCTTTCTTATTGTGATGCGCCACGACTAGTACGGTTAGCAAGGTGTCCCCCCTTATCTGTGGTGCACGGCATCCTGGTGCGCACCAGGATGCCAAGTGCTGGGGATAAGGGGGTCACCACTGATACGTCCATTTTGCATCACTATTCTATGTCTTAATTCACTATTATTCAGTGATATATTTCGTATTGAGAGGTGATACTTATGTTATTTCATCTGTTTTTGCATGGTTGATGACTTTTGGAGCATGGACCGCTGCAGTCAGGATTCTGATGGAAAAGGTGCTGCTTGGAGGCAAAATTCGCGAAGATCAGAAAATCCGGGAAAATGTACGGAAAATCCTATTTTTCCAGAAGACTCAGGATGCCAGAATATGGAGTGGAGGTGGGCCACAGGGGGCCCACACCACCCCATGGCGCGGGCAGGCCTAGGCCGCGCCAGGGAGTGGTGTGGCCGCCCTGGCCCACTCCAGCCTCTCCCCTCTGGCGTATATCATCCCCACGAAACCCTAAGACTCGGGGAGCGACCACAGAAAGATTCCGCCGCCTCTGCGGGGCGGAAAACACCGAGAGAGAAAGATCTCTCCGACAGACAGATTTCTGCCGGGGGAATTCCTTCCCGGAGAGGGAAGATCGTCACCATCAACACCACCATCAAGCTGGACTTCATCGGGATCATCATCATCACCACCATCATCACCATCAACACCCTCATGACCATCTCCATATTGCTGTAACAATTGCGTTGAATCTTGCATAGTTCATAGGGGAAACTTTCCCGGTGTTGATTACTCTTTGTAGTTGATGCTATTAAGTGAACCATTGAATTATTGTTTATGTTTAGATTGTTATACATCATTATTCCATCTCTGATCATGATCCATATGATGTCTTGTGAGTAGTTCGTTTTGTTCTTGAGGACATGGGAGAAGTCTTGTTGTTAGTAGTGGAGTTGTGTTGAGAAAGATTCAATAGATTGTTATTTAAGTTGTGGTGTACTTCTTCTAGTGGTGTCATGTGAACGTCGACTACATGACACTTCACCTATATGGGCCTATGGGAATGCATTATGTATTTGGCTACTAATCGTAGGGGTTGCCGGAGTGACAGAAACCTGAACCCCCGTTAGGAAACCATTGCACAAGGGACGTAAGGGTCTTAGAGTTTAAAGTTGTAGTTAGGTTTTACCTTAATTGCTTTCTTGTACTTACGGATGTTTGCAAGGGGCTTTAATCACAAGTATGTATTAAGTCTTGGATGGGACGGTACATTAGCACAGGTTCACCCACACAACACTTAGCAAGCTAGAGAAGATTGATCGACTATATGAAGCGAAAGCACTTGACAGTCTTCCCATGTGTCCTTGAGAACGTTTGGTCATCTATAGAATTACAACCGGCTTGTCCTTTGTTGCATAAAGGATTGGGCCACTTGCTGCATTCATTATTACTGTCTTTTGTTTACTCATACTTTGTTTACTTGCTTTATCGGAAACCCCTAAAAATCCGTTTGCTAAGTATTTGCAGAGAATTCTTGATCCATACCACTAGCCAGCACCTTGTGCTCCTCGTTGGGTTCGACACTCTTACTTATCGAAAATACTGCGATACACCCCCTATACTTGTGGGTCATCAAGACTATTTTCTGGCGCCGTTGCCAGGGAGTGAAGCGCTATTGGAGAGTGGAACTGGTAAAGGAAACTTCTACTGTGAGTATTGTTTACTTCTTCTAGTTGCTTTATTTTCGTTATGGATAATTCGCTGAGTTTCCTATTTGGTAATGCTACTACCACTGCTAAGGTAGTAGATAAGCCACCACCTGTTGAGAAAGATGTTTTCAAAATACCTACAAGAATTATTGATCGTGTTATGGATAACTACTATGTTGGGGATGGAACTGTCCACCCCGGTGATCATTTACTCTTTATACACGAATTATGCGGGTTGTTCAAGTGTGCAGGTATTACTACAGATCAAGTTAAGCAGAAGTTATTCTTATTATCACTAAACGGAAGAGCTGAGGAATGGTATAGGCTGCTGAAGAATGGTCAAGCTCTGGAATGGGAGGAAATAGTGCCTCTCTTTTATTCAAAGTTTTATCCTCCTAGTGAGCTTCATAAAGATCGGAATCAAATATACAACTTTTGGCCTCTTGATGGAGAGAGTACAGCTCAAGCTTGGGAAAGATTGAAGTTACTAATGCTCAAATGTCCCATTCATGAGCTCCCCAACAATATTATTATCAATTACTTTTATGCAAGGCTCCCTCTACATGACAAGGATTTATTAGATGCTTCTTATGCTGGATCATTCACTCGCATGGAAGAACAAGTTAAATGGGACCTTCTAGATCGTATTCAAGACAAAGATGAAGCTTGGGAGAATGATAAAGGTAGAAAGTCAGGTATAAATTATGATTATGAATGCATTGAATCTTTTATGGGAACTGATGACTTTCAAAATATTAAAAATGCTTATGGTCTAGACTCTCAAGCTATTGCTTCTTATTTTAAGGCTTTTGCTTCTTACATTGAAGTTCCTAAAAAGAAGTGGAATAAGTATCATGAACCTTATAAAGATATTGCTAAGAGTGTTCCTGCAAGAAATACTGAAGTTTATACTGCTAATCATGTTTTATCTGAACCTTATATTGAGAAAATGCTTTTTCCAGTTAAGGTAAAGGAACATTCTATGATAGCTAGTATGGTTGATGAAAGTATGAATAAAGCTGTTGAACCTGATAAACAAATGGTTGATGAACCTATAATAGCAAGTGTGAAAGACTTTGTCACTAAGTATGAGGAAGAGGGACACCCTATCCTTTGTAAGGATACCTCTAATATTGTTTCACATAGTAGTGTTATGAGAGCTAGTATTCCTGTGTTTTCTGTTAGAATAAGTGATCAGTGCTATGATGGTACTGGTGATAGCTATATTGTTAAGTTTATGCATGATACTGAAAGTTATTATGAGAGAGGGAAAAGTGTTCTTGTGCATCTCAATAATATCAAGTTTCCCCGTTTTATGCTGAAAGTTTTTATGTTGCACTTCTTTTGCCTTCTTATGCAAGTTGCCTTTGGTTTCAATAACTTTGTTTACAAAATCCCCTTGCATAGGAAGTGGGTTAGACTTAAATGTGTGTATTTTTGCTTCTTAATGCTCTCTTTCACTTCAAATCATATCCCTATGAGAGCTTCTTCAAAATTATCATGCCCATCTTAATGGCTATAAAGAAAGAGCTTTATGGGAGACAACCCAGTTTGTTTATGCTTTCAGTTTGTTTTTGTTTCTTTGAGTCTTGGAAGTTATTACTTTAGTAATAACCACTCCTTATCCGTTTTTTTGGTTTTTGTGTCAAGATCAACCTCTAATGAGAGAGAAGTAATATTTGGAAAAGTTGCTGTCCCGAAACAGATTTTTTGTGCTTCACCGTAAAAATTCGTGAGAGATCTCTGTATGTCGTATTGAGCTGTAATGTTTTGTGCTTCTGACCCAGGTTGTTATTTAACTTTCATTAGTTTCGCACTTTTTGATTTGAGCAACAGAAGATTTTCGAAAAAATTGATCTTTACCTGCTAGTTTGTTTTGACAGATTTTGCTAATCTTGCATTTGCTTCTTTATTCGATTTCCTTTTTGAATTCTTTTTGGGTTTCGAAAGGAGTTGCTGCAGTAGCTTTTGTTTTGATGGTTTTCAGTTGAAGTTGGACTCAAAAGGTTCTATCACTTCACTTATACTAATGTTGCTAATAAGAATTGTGAAGTTTTGTGTGGAAGAAATTTCAGGAAAGTGGAGATAATGGTGTAATAAGGAAGAGAAAGGTTTTATGACTCAAGTAATAAGTATATGAAGATGAAGATATCGATGATATTCAAGTGATGACTCCGGAAGGATCTACCAGATACCAAATTCAGAGAACTGCAGAGTCCGTATTGAAATAGGTAACAGTTCTGGTAAGAAAAGTTCCGCGAAAGTACAATCCAACTATATTTTTGCAGTTTTCAATCAATAAGGAAAGTTTCGAAGCGAAAAAGGGACGGAACCGGAGCCGGGGTGGCCCACACCACCCCATGGCGTGGGCCCACCCCTAGCCGCGCCACCAGGTGGTGAGGCCACCCAGGACTCCGTCTCCGACCCGTTTTCTACCAGTACCTTCCTTTTGATATGAAACTTCGTAATATATAACCCCCCGGATCTCTCCAGGTTCATATATTGTGTTTTTGTCGTGTTTTTGTTTCGATCTGTTTCTGTCAGGACATACTCTTTGAGAGCTTAGAAGCACAATGGTGTCCGCCAAGGATAAAGGGAAGGAGCCCATGGAGGAAGACCTCCAAGACCCCAGGAAGGAGAAGGAGATCAAGAGTGAAGGTGAAGAGGAGGCAAAACACACCGGCACTACCGTTGCAAGCATCGGAGTGGTGGAAAATCCAGCCATTGGAAGGAAGCCTCCTCATCACCGTTTAGATCCCTGGTCACTTCCTCCATGCACCAAGAATCCTTTCCACACTCTTATCCATGAGCATCAATACCAGAATATGCCCAAGGAGAAATTACACTCCAATTGGGACTTGCCTCGTTCTAGCCATGCAGGAAAAGAAGACTTCAAGGAGGAAGAGTGGGGAAAGAATAGCAAGAGCTGGAATTCTCAACACGATATGATCATGAGCCGCATTGAGCAAAATTCATAGCTGATTCGTAATCTCACCTTCGAGATTGAGGACTTGGGGAAACTGATCAGAGAGCTCATCAAGAGGATACCACCACCAAAGGAGTAATTCGTCATCAGGTTTGGCATCCCCTTGGTTTGTTCCAAGCTTGGGGGAGTGTCGCGGTATCATATCACTATCTTCTATCTTTTTACCTTATTAGTACAGTCATATCATGAATAGAGGAGTTATTTCGTAGTATGGTTTGCATTATGGAAGTGTCCCCTCTCTCGTTAGATTTGTATCCCTTGGTGTGAGTTTCCTTTATGGATTATTAATGAGAAGTTCTTTCATTCACTCTTTTGCTTAGCTTATATTAGTTTTCAATTCGTGGTTATATGATTGATCTTGTTGTTAGTATTGGTAGCACTTTGGGATCTTTGAGTTAATTTAGTTGGTTTTGGCAAACCTGGCTCGGTCAGTAGCAACACCTTTTTGAGAGTTGAAAAGAAAAAGATAGAAGTACTCTAAAGAAAAATAATTTCATCATCTTTCTTTCTTGATTTGCTCATAAGTCTAGTATTCTCTAGTTAAGATCTTTTGTGCTTCCAAGGAAGATTGCATGTTTGTCTTTATCACTTGTATGTTTGTTTGTTTCCTTCAACTCTTGTACTTTCTACCCGGCCTTGCTAGCCAAAACCTGTACTGAGAGGGAATTCTTCTCGTGCATCCACCTCCTTTAAACCAAAACCTTTGCCATTTGTGTCCACCACACCTACCTAGTAGCATTATTGCTATTCCAAGTAAATTCCTGTTTTATCTACCTCCCAAATTAAACTTGTTATGAGAAAGTTAGTGATTAAAGCTCTCACGAACTTGACGGCACACTTTACTTTCCGCACTTAATAAACCTGAACCATTGTGAACTCTCCATGAAAGTTATATGCTTGCAAATTATAGGCTGGGGATTAGCAGAACCGTGCTGTCACGGGGAACGCTTTCAACACTTGTAAATATATACCCAGTTGATACCTTGCTCTTTTGTTTGCGGATGTCGTTGGTGTGAAATAAAAGGGGAGCTTGTAAGTCCATGGAGTTATGTATGTGTGTTAGAGAAACGCCTGGGCCGCTGGTCTAATCCATGCTGACATGGTGGAAACCTGCAGCGTAACCATAATGATATCTATAAAGAATTCTTCTTATAAAAAAAGAGAGAGATAGCTATTGAGAAAAAGAAAAGAAAAAAAAGAGATACTATGAAAAGAGGAAAGAGAGAAAAAGCACCATTTTCCTATGGTAAATAAGAAGATTGCTGAGATACTCATTGTCTGCTTGCCTTGTCATTTTGATATGGGGATTCTTCCGTATCATCGGGCAAGGGGTACCCCATTGGCGGTTCTCAATGATACGCACATACTTACAATGACAAGATCTTACCGGTAACTAAAGTTGAGTAGCATGAGGAGCGGCTTGGGATCTTCAGTTTATAGTCTGACAAGCATATAACTCAGATTGGACCTTACTTTAACCTTAATCACCTAAAGATGCCTATGATAGGGGCAATGAGAGCTGAAAGCTAGTAAGTATCATAATTTTTGGGAGCTCTTTATGAGACTTGCAATCCCTGCTTCCCTCTTTGAAGGGCCCTTTCTTTTACTTTGTAGTTGAGTCAGTAAACCTACTCCCTTCTATCTCAGCAAGTATTTTGAGTTGATGTGTTTCATTCATTCATATGATGATTTATTCAATCATGTTTCTTATGTTCCTTGTTTTGCACATTGCTCTTATCTTGATGCTTACTACTTTGAAAGCTATCATTGGAAAAGCCAGCTATTTGTGAACTCCAGCAAATTATCAACTATTCTTCGACCAAGAGCTAAGTTCGCCATTACCAATTATGATTCACTTTATGTATCTTTTTTGTGTTTCCTTTACTCATTGCAAGTTTAGTTATATAATAGTGAGTTGTCTTCTATTATGATCTATGTATTTGATGAATGTGATGCTTCTTGTCCGTATTCTTTTATCGACTCTTCACTCCATAAACCTGAGGTCATGTTTATTGAGCTCAGTTTCGCTTGGGGACAAGCGAAGTCTAAGCTTGGGGGAGTTGATGCGTCCATTTTGCATCACTATTCTATGTCTTAATTCACTATTATTCAGTGATATATTTCGTATTGAGAGGTGATACTTATGTTATTTCATCTGTTTTTGCATGGTTGATGACTTTTGGAGTATGGACCGCTGCAGTCAGGATTCTGATGGAAAAGGTGTTGTTTGGAGGCAAAATTCGCGAAGATCAGAAAATCCGAGAAAATATACGGAAAATCCTATTTTTCCAGAAGACTCAGGATGCCAGAATATGGAGTGGAGGTGGGCCACAGGGGGCCCACACCACCCCATGGCGCGGGCAGGCCTAGGCCGCGCCAGGGAGTGGTGTGGCCGCCCTGGCCCACTCCAGCCTCTCCCCTCTAGCATATATCATCCCCACGAAACCCTAAGACTCGAGGAGCGACCACAGAAAGATTCCACCGCCTCTGCGGGGCGGAAAACACCAAGAGAGAAAGATCTCTCCAGCAGACAGATTTCTGCCGGGGGAATTCCTTCCCGGAGAGGAAAGATCATCTCCATCAACACCACCATCAAGCTGGACTTCATCGGGATCATCATCATCATCATCACCACCATCATCACCATCATCACCCTCATCACCATCTCCATATTGCTATAACAATTGCGTTGAATCTTGCATAGTTCATAGGGGAAACTTTCCCTATGTTGATTTCTCTTTGTAGTTGATGCTATTGAGTGAACCATTGAATTATTGTTTATGTTCAGATTGTTATACATCATTATTCCATCTCTGGTCATGATCCATATGATGTCTTGTGAGTAGTTCGTTTTGTTCTTGAGGAAATAGGAGAAGTCTTGTTGTTAGTAATGGAGTTGCGTTGAGAAAGATTCAATAGATTGTTATTTAAGTTGTGGTGTAATTCTTCTAGTGGTGTCATGTGAACGTCGACTACATGACACTTCACCTATATGGGCCTAGGGGAATGCATTGTGTATTTGGCTACTAATCGTAGGGGTTGCCGGAGTGACAGAAACCTGAACCCACATTAGGAAACCATTGCACAAGGGACGTAAGGGTCTTAGAGTTTAAAGTTGTGGTTAGGTTTTACCTGAATTGCTTTCTTGTACTTATGGATGTTTGCAAGGGGGTTTAATCGCAAGTATGTATTAAGTCTTGGATGGGACGGTACATTAGCACAGGTTCACCCACACAACACTTAGCAAGCTAGAGAAGATTAATCGACTATATGAAGCGAAAGCACTTGACAGTCTTCTCATGTGTCCTCGAGAACGTTTGGTCATCTATAGAAATACAACCGGCTTGTCCTTTGCTGCATAAAGGATTAGGCCACTTGCTGCATTCATTCTTACTGTCTTTTGTTTACTCGTACTTTGTTCACTTGCTTTATCAAAAACCCCTAAAAATCCGTTTACTAAGTATTTGCAGAGAATTCCTGACCCATACCACTAGCCAGCATCTTCTGCTCCTCGTTGGATTCAACACTCTTACTTATCGAAAATACTGCGATACACTCCCTATACTTGTGGGTCATAAACCACCAACTCCCAACCCCTAGTTCGCCTTTTTAGTTTTCAAAAAATAAAAAAATGATTAAAAAAATTAAATTTTAAAATCGTTTGATATGTAGTTTGTTACGGGGTATATTTATTAGCAAAATTAATAAATATGAATTTTGACATATTTTGCAAAAAAATCCCGATAAAACGACAATATCTTTTGCATATGACATAAAAGAACCTTTAATATATGAAAACGTATCTACACGAAATTCTACATCCTACTGCAACCGCCTTCAGCCGTTATCGATTTTTTTAGAATCCTCAAATTCGGAAAGGAAACAAGTTATGTCAAAAAATTAGATTTTTCTTTGAAAAAAATATTACTAGTGGGGCACCAATTTTGCCCATTCGTTACGACACTACTACACTAGCCACGCACCAGGAAAAAAGCTTTTACCTAGCAGTGAAGTAAACCTGGCTCATGCGCCGCGGTTTCCTACTTTGCTTGGTTTACCCTCGTCTAGCGAGAGAACTATGAGCTGACAAGACTGCATGCTGGCCATCTAATAAACGAGTGCATGGTGGAACTAGTGGAATAGGGATCTAGTCCCGGTTCGTAAGGGTCTCTAGTCCTGGTTGCGCAACTGGCACTACGCAATTAGGACTAGACGCTTCCTTTAGTCCCGGTTGTATGGCGAATCAGGACTAAAGACACTCCACGTGGCCGCGGTGGAGAGCGGGGGTGGAGGACCTTTAGTTCCGTTTTGTAACATGAATTGGGACTAAAGGAGCTCTGTTGCGGCAGCGTTTTGGGTGATTCGGTTGCCGCAGCCGTAGATGGCGGTGTGGCAGCAGGTTCTGCCGCGACAGAGTTTTGGGGCAGATTTCCGCCGGCAGGAGGGAGAGATTTGACGTAAGTAACGTGCCGAGAGATAATATATATACAACTTGACGCTACTACCTACAGCAATGAAGGAACCATTACACAACATCGTCATGAATATAGAGATCGAAGTGACCTCTTTTTCATGCTTTGTCAAACATATTATATACAATACATGTTCATGCATATATACAATATAATTTTTCTTACAATCCCTATTATCTAAATATAAATTTCCAATGGTATTCTCCGTTTGGATCTATGACCTCCTTAACTAAGAATCTCGCCAATTCCTCTTGAATTGCTCATACGCAATCCTTTAATAGGATATCGTCCCCCATCCATTCGATTTAATTTAAAAAAAGGGATCAATATATATATAAATGAAACTCAACACAATTGATGGTAAAAAAATAATATTGTGAACATTGTTTATGTACTGCAAATTATTGTGAAATTCTGCCTGGTTCACAGGTCGACTGGCGAATGTACTCGTAAACATAGTATTCAAATAAATTATTTCCGGTTTCCTACCTCAAACACTTCACGAGAATAGAGTTCAATCAAAATAATAATAAAGCATGATAATGATATTTAAACAAGAATCAAAGAGATCCGCGGACCTAGCTATAGTAATACTTACATTGAGTTCTCAAAATTGCAGCTCCTCTTTCCATTCATCCCTAACAGCCTTGATGAACCGTTTCCAAACCCTGCCCGGCAAAAAAATGAGTAAAGGAGTTATTAATTACTTGATATCAAGAAATGAATGATAGATGCCGATATAGTGCAATAATGATTGAAATTACCTCTAGGGCATTTGAATCAGGTCCGCCAATATCTCAGGGTTTTTACATTTCGAGTCAATGACAAGTAATTTTTCTTGGTTAATTTGAACGACTAGCAGAATAAAGTGGAACCTGCGTACGCATAACTCATCAATTCACTTAACATTGAGTAAATGAAATTGAATGTGTATAAGAGAGTAACACTCACTAGAAGTTGTAAGAAAATAGTATTTCTATTTTGGTTTGTTGTTTCATTAAAAACCTTAGCAAGTAACCCTCTATTTCCTTGGCGTTATTTTTTACTGTAAATTCATGAATGATATTTGGGTCAATAAACCCAAGGTCATAGATTTGTCCACTTTTGCATTCGAGAATCTTCATTCTGCATAATAGCATACAAAAGAATATAGTGAGCATAATTATACATGCAACGAACGAGCTAATCTAGAGACTTAATTATAGAAATAAATCACTTACAGACAATAGAAACTAATATGATATTTGTCGAAGGCGTCTTGATTGAATAACTGAAATAATTCTGTAAAGTCAATGTGTATCTGGTTGTTTTCATGGAAGTAATGCTCATCTCTAACTGTCGAAATGAGCATGATCTTCTCTTCCTGTGAGGCTTGCATATATCACTCATGCAATTTTCGCATTTGTGTTTATAGATGCGGGACCTCCTCAGGTCTGATGAGAGGCTTCTCCTACTCGTATTTGTATGCTATTTCAGCCATGCGTGTTTCTTTCTTGCCTAAGTATTGAGCAACAGTCATACCAAGATCTCTAGCCGTTTGTGCGACTAGTTCTGCAACCTCCGGATCATCATCGGAAAACGCGTTCAGCGTGGGGGGGGGGGGCACGATTGGTTTCCTTATTCTCTGAGCTGGGGTTTTTTCCGCGCTTGCACTACTACTTCTTGACCGCTGCACATTTGCGTTATGTGACTTGATGATAGAATAGTCATAGTCTGATACCAGATCTTATGGCCTTGGTCGCTCAAGCATGCCAACAAAGTGTTTCACTGTTTTTGGTGCTATATACTGCTTTGGCGGGGGCTGTTTTGGTGCAATCTGGCATTTCACATCTTGAGCCACGACCCTTTTGGTTTCCTAATCAGCCAGGTCGTAAGGTAACTTGGCAAGAGCCTTCCTGACTTTGTTCCTTGTAGTACTAGCCATTGAAGCTGCGGTGATCTTCCGCTTTTGCAACCGGGGCTGAGGCGACGGAGTCTGCTAATGCGCCTAAGGTGGTGGTGTCTACTGAAGCGGCGGAGTCTGCAGACGCGCCTGAGGTAGCGGAGTCTGCTGACGCGGTGGAGTCTAAAGACGCACCGGAGACGGCTGAGACGACAAAGATTGAGCTAGGTTGCTACTCTAAGAAGTCGGTGGCCTTGGCATCCAATTTGGAAGCACGATGTTTTCCTTTCGCCATAGAATGGTGCCTTTCCTGGCTTCTCCCAGTTCAGTCAGATCCCCTTCACATGCAGGGAAGTCAAGCTTCAGGTGCTCAAATCCCTTCATAACTTCATCCACCCTAACAACGACATAGCCATCTGGAACCGGAGAGCAATGGTAAGTTGGTATAAGTCCAGAAGTTAAGGCAAATCCGACTGCCACCTTCATGGATATATTCACAACTATCGCATGTAACTCACATTTTCCCTCTTTGTGATATCATCCACGGGGTAGCGAGGAGCCATCGTCAGCACATCATCATCAGCCGGGAGCTCCATGGAAGCCATGCTGATTTTCTGCTGAGATGGTAGGACGGTAGCTTCGAATGCAGGATCTTCGTCCTGCCGCTGAGATAGGCTGGTAGCTTGCTGGATAAGTGCATTTATTTGCTCATGTTGCCTCCTTAATGTTTTTTCTATCTACTGCATCCAATCTGCCTCCCTTTCCTTCCTCCTCTGATGTCTTCTATCGGGTTATTTCTTCCTGTCGTCGGGAAACCCTAGATTCCACGGAAGGGATCCTGATGTGCCTCTTGTTCTTCCTTTATGTTCTTTATTCCCATGGGCGTGTGTCAGCTCATTGTTCTCTCTATCGGGATAGAACTTCCCCTCCTACACATCCTTCGTTGCAGTTTTAAGGGCTTCGTAAGGTGTTGCAAGATGTTCGTTTGTAAAAAAACACTTCCCTATTTCTGGGTTCAACTTTCCCCCATGCCCGTAGAACCAAGACTTTGCCCGTTCGGCCCACTCTGATGTCTCTGGATTGATCCCTTTATCAATCAGGTCATTCTCAGCTTTCTCTCACTTAGGCCGGGTAGCCTTGTAGCCACCTGTTGCCCCCATAACATGGTGATATTTCTTTAGCGCAACATTTTCCTTATTTATTTCCGAGCTTTTCACAGCTTCAGCCGAGTTCTTGTACTCCCCAAATTCTTCCTAGTGATCTCTTAGCTTCTAATTCACTCCAGTGAACACCAGAGTCTTTGTTTGCAAGATATACTCCTTGTACAATCTTTTCTTGTGGTTGGTGAATTGTGTGGCTATCTTCTTAAGAGCCCACTCCTTGACTTTTAGCTCTATAAGTTTGTTTTCTGGATCCACCTCTAGCGGTAGGGTGAAATTTGCCATGAGCGTATTCCAAAACATATCTTTGGATCTATCCTCGGCATAAATAACTCCATCCGCCTTTGGATTATTCCATTCTCGAATGGTGATCGGGATATTGTCCCTAACAGTAACTCCGCATTGACTTACAAATAATCTTGCGTTCTACGCGGGAGCAATCGGGGCGCCACCTTCAGCGACTTCTTCGTTCTTGAACCTAGAATCGGGGCCCAACTTTTTGGTTGGGCTCGTTTCTTTCCAGAATATTGCTTTGATCTGGAGGGCTAAAATAAGAAAGAATTGTTAATATATATATATATAAATCAATTAATGCATCTATTTAGCAGCGGCTTAATTTATATACCTCACCGGACTTCGTAGTCAAGGTTCCAACACTGGAGCCGTCTCTTCACTAACCAGAGCCGTCTCTTCCCTTACCGGAGTCATCTCTTCGCTCGAGATCCTCCACTCCCTCACCGGAGTTGTTTAGATACCGTGAGGTGATATCTTCACCGGCTATCATATCCTGCAATATCGCTTCTTTTTCTTTGTCGTGGTCCATAGCTTCTGCAAAGACTTGCAAGTTATTTCAATGCTATAAACAGAACAAAGCACTAATGAATTAAGGACACCACACGAAATGGTTGCCTCCACGGAGTTAAGAAAACCGTGTGAAATGGTTGATGATGCCCTGTTCCGCGTGAAATGATTATCGCACTCGTCCATCATCCCTATATGGCTCGTGTTTCCGCACCTATCCATCGTTCCTATATTCCTATATAGCGCGCGTTTCCGCGCCTGACCCAAAGACATTACTCCCCGATCCGAATACATTATTCCCCCGACAAATGTAAAGGGATTAGCCTTGTGGTCACATTTCACAGTCCCCGACCCGAAGTCAAAGTCAAAAAGAAATGGAATGCAAGATACAAATACATGACTCTAGATTACAAATACAAATACTTGGTCATAATTGATGGTCAAGAATATAATCCTTTACTTTGAAAAGTATACATACACTACATATAATACAAATGTAGAATTTGGTGGGTCTTTCTTATGTATAATGAAAAATAATGAAAAACCCTTTCATCACACCTATATAATCCTTTCATGGTCATACATAATAATTATGAAAAATGAGCTTACATAATAATACTTTCATGGTCTTACATAATAATACTTTCATGGTCATACACAATATATAATCCTTTCATGGTCATACATAATAATAATGAAAAATCCTCTCATGACACCTCTATAATCCTTTGATGGTCATACATAATAATAATGAAAAATGAGCTTACATAATAATACTTTCATGGTCATACACAATATATTATCCTTTCATGGTCATACATAATAATCCTTTCATGGTCATACATAATATAGAATCCTTTCATAGTCATACATAATAATCCTTTCATGGTCATACACAATATATAATCCTTTCATGGTCATACATAATAGTAATGAAAAATGGGCTTAATTAGGAAACACTACATACTCAATCTACCACATTAACAAGATAGTTCGTTCATTCATCAACAAGATTGAAATCAATCTTCCACATGCTCAATCTACCACATTAAAAACCTAAACGGGATTTTTACATCTATTGCATACCTACTACATGTCAATCTACCAATGCCTACACATTAAAATACAACAGGAAAAACATGTTTTTTTGCAAGAACATATATGCAAGATGGAAAGAGGGAGCTCACCGGTAGTAGCTTGTTGGGGAGGTTGAGGTAGCGGCAGGTCGGAGTGCGCAGGTTGCTGGCAGCAGGAGCTCGTGGGGTGGTCACCGGTAGTAGCAGCTCCGGGTAGACGAGCGACGCGTCTTCCTTCTGTGCCTCCGAGCCGCCAATCATGCACCACGGCGTGCTCCTCCTGTTGGCCACGGTCACAGACGCCTCCAGCGAACTCGCCAGCCCGTCGATCTGTCTCCCGTGGGATTCCGGTCGAGAGACGGGATGGGAGTGGGAGATGGGGTGGAGGAGGATGGACGGAGGGCACATGGACAGCGATGTGGGCTCAGGTAGCCTGCCGGCGTCGCTCAGGGTCGGCGACGCTTCCTACATGCTCAGGACTTCACGAATGGAGATGGGGATCTGGGGAAAGGAGCAGGCAAAGTCATAAGGGCAAGGGCCTTTAGTTCTGGTTGGAGCCACCAACCGGGACGTCTTTAAAGGTCTGGCCTTTACTCCTGGTTGGTGCCACCAACCTGGACTGAGCCAATTTTTGGTTGCCGCTGAAAGGGCACACCAACCGTCCACCTTTAGTCCCGTTTGGTATTATAAACTAGGACTAAACAGCCTTTCGAAATTGTTTTTTGAACTGGTAAGTGTAAAATGTGGTTCCCGTCTTATTTCATATTGAAACTATGATCAACCTTGCAAAATACACAGTGAAATAATTACAAATTAGAAAAATACATATAGCATATCAAAATGTTCATAAAATAAATATCTATCTAATAAAAATATAAGTTATTCTTTATGAATATTCAATTATTTAATATTTCTACTATTCCTAAATTCCATAAAATGGTTTTTAAATAGTAAATCATTTCTAAATAAAGAATAATAATGTCTGGCCTCCAAGACATTGATTTCCATGTTGAGATACACATGTGTGCCAAAAATTGGCTCATTTCGATGTAGGGATCAAACATTTGTTCAGAAACAAATGTTTTCCGAATCGGTAGGAAGTGGGTCTGGTTTGAACTACAGGTACATGATCCAATGCTAATGATTTTTTGGAGAAATCATTTTTAGACTCACAATATGATGTTTCTTTAGAGATCCGATGCAAGTTTAGTAAGGCTCATCCCCTAGGTAAGAATCTTCATGCCTACTGTTTTGACCATAGTTTGAAACTGGCAAATTTGGAAACGGGGATAATAAATTAAAAAACGGTCCAAACAATATAAAACCTTCGTATGGTATCACATTATGTGACATAGTTACAAGGAAAATACCAAACTTGGTATATTGATTGCATCTCAAACTATCCTTTCCAAAATGAGCTATCATGTTCGAGGTTTCATGGATTTCGGGCCAAATGACCAATGTTATGGCCAGAATCGCGGCATAGTTTTTGATAGTGTGCCCATATTATGCATGCATATGCATCTTGGGATGGCGAACAATGTTGCAGAAGGAAGTTTTCCTTTTTCGTCGCATGGAAAAGCCATTTTCCATCTTACGAGTGCCAAAAACGAGGTGTTTTGTGAAGCAACCACCAAAGGCATAATTCAAAATGCTACCACCCCATTTTTCAAAAACACTAGACCACCTTACCTAGACAATGTCCCAATCGGGGTATCTCAAACCTTTCTGTCCACCCCTGGTGAAGAAGACAAATGTCTGCCAAAATGGTAGGAAGTGGGTCCGGTTTGAACTACAGGTATATGATCTAATGCTCTTGATTTTTTGCAAAAAATCATTTTTAGACTCACAACATGATGTTTCTTTAGAGATCCAATGCAAGTTTAGTGAGGCTCATCCCCTAGGTAAGAATCTTCATGCCCGTCGTTTTGACCATAGTTTGAAACGGCTATAAGAAATTCGTGTGGTGTCATATTATGTAAAACATTCGCGTGGTGTCATATTATATGATATAGTTGCAAGAAAAAAAATACTAAACTTGGTATATTGATTGCATCTCAAAAACCACCAAAGGCATAATTCAAAATACATATAATCACTTGTTTCCTAAAATGCCTTGGAGGCCATGAACCTTCTTCACGTATGTCCCTTGCTTATGATCACGTTGGATGTAATCATGGAGTATCTTCATTATTTAACATGATTCTTGGGTTAGTGTTCAATGTGAAGGGTGGAATTTTATCAAACTTATTATAATCTTCTGACATGTCTGCCTTGTCCACCACTCCCACGATGTTTATTTTCCGTAAAAGAACTATGTGGCGCTTTGGCTCATCGTATGACATAAGCATTTGCTTATTTTTCATTTTTTGGTTTGATAGACATGTCCTTCACATACAAAACCTGAGCCACATCATTGTCAAGGACGAATGGTTTGTATCTGAACCCAAGATTGTTGAGATCCACTTTTGTCATTACGTACTTCTTGTCTACCTGAATCCCGCTTCCTGTCAGCTTGGCCCATTTGGACCGAAACAAAGGGATCTTAAAAGAAGGACCATAGTCAAGTTTCCATATCTCCTCTATCTAACCATAGTGTGTGTCCTTTTGCCCATTGTTGTTTGTTGCATGAATGCAGACACCACTGTTTTGGTTGGTGCTCTTTTTATCTTGGGTGATCGTGTAAAATGCATTCCCATTTATATTGTACCCTTGGAAAATCAATACAGTCGAAGATGGTGTCCTGGCCAACAAGTACAACTGATCTCCCATAGTGGTGTTATTCATGAGATGTGTTTGTAACCAACCGCTGAAAATTGCCATGTGTGCATGTGTAATCGAGTCGTTAGACTGCCCTGGGTATTGGGAGCATAGAATATTCTTGTGTTCATTGATATACGGAGCCACCAAGGTGTTGTAGAACTGTGTAGTGTGCTTGAGTGAAAGAATGCCCGTCTGTACTTATTATTACTTTCTTTCCTAGCATACCTTTTCCACTCAGTCTCCTCTCATGCTACGATTGAGGGACACCAATCGGCTTAAGGTCAGGAATAAAGTCAACACATAACTCAATGACCTCCTCTGTTCCATAGCCCTTGGAGATGATTCCTTCTGGCCTGGCACAACTATGAACATAATTCTTTAAGACTCCTATGAACCTCTCAAATGAGAACATATTGTGTAGAAATACAGGACCAAGAATGACAATCTCTTTGACTAGGTGAACCAGGAGATGCACCATAATATTGAAGAAGGATGATAGGAACACCAACTCAAAACTAATAAGACATTGGATCACATCATTCTGTAACCTTAGTAGACTTTCTAGATTGATTACCTTCTAAGAAATTGCATTGAAGAATGCACATAGCTTCACAATGGGTACTCAAACATTTTACGGTGAAAGCCCCCTCAATGCAACCAGAAGTAATTGTGTCATAATCACGTGGCAGTCATGAGACTTTAGGTTCTAGAATTTTTTATCTGCCATATTAATTATTCCCTTTATATTCGACGAGAAGCCAGATGGGACGTTGATACTGCTCAGGCATTCAAAAAATATTTCCTTCTCTTTTTTGGTAAGAGTGTAGCTAGAAGGACCTTGATACTTCTCTGGATGCAGGACATCTCGTTTGTTCATACGTTCTTGGTCCTGCCATTCTTCCGGTGTATCTTTTGACTTTCCATACACGCCCAAGAATCCTAGCAGGTTTACGCAAAGATTCTTCGTCACGTGCATCATGTCGATTGAAGAGCGGACCTCTAGAACTTCCCAATAGGGTATCTCACAAAATATAGATTTCTTCTTCCACATGGGCGTGTGTCCGGTAGCGTCATTCGGAACAGATTGACCACCAGGACCCTTTCCAAAGATTACTTCTAGATCCTTGACCATACCAAATACATCATCACCAGTATGGTGGACATGCTTATTCTGGTGATCCACCTCACCTTTGAAATGCTTACCTTTCTTTCTTACGAGATGCCTGGTCGGAAGAAATCGACAATTCCCCACGTACACAACCTTCTTACATTTATGGAAATATGTACCTTCGCTCTCATCTAAACAGTGTGTGCATGCATTGTATCCCTTGTTTGTCTGTCCTGTTACTAAGAGCATTCCAATCATTAATGGTTACGAAAAGCAAAGCTCGTAAGTCAAATGGATCCTATTTGTGCTCATCCCACACACGTACACCTTTTCCCCCATAACTGTAGAAGTTCTTCAACTAATGGCCTTAGGTACATATCAATGTTTTTATCGGGTTACTTTGGGCCTTGGATGAGCACTGGCATCATAATGTGAATTTCCGCTTCATGCACAACCAAGGAGGAAGGTTATAGATACATAGAGTTACAGGCCAGTTGCTATGACTGCATCTCTGCTCCCCAAAAGGATTCATGCCATCTGTACTTAGACCAAACATTAAATTCCTTGTGTCATCTGCAAAGCCTGGGTACTCTCTCTTGATTTTTCGCCACTATGACCCATTAGCGGTGTGTCTCAACATCGAGTCTTTCTTGCAGTCTTCTCTATGCCATCACAACAACTTGGCATGCCCTTTATTTCTTAACAAACATTTAAACCGTTGTATTATAGGAGCATACCACATAACCTTGACAGGAACCCTCTTCCTAGGGTGCTCACCCTCAACATCACCAGCGTCATCTCGTCTGATCTTATACCGAAATGCACCTCATACCAGACATTCATTCTTATTCTCCTACCCCTCACCGCGGTGGAGGATGCAGTCATTAATGCATGCATGTATCTTCTGCACCTCTAATCCTAGAGGGCAGACAACCTTCTTTGCTTCGTACATACTGGCAGGCAATTCGTTATCCTTTGGAAGCTTGTTCTTTATTATTTTCAGTAGCTTCTCAAATCCCTTGTCAGATAAACCATTATATGCCTTCCATTGCAGCAATTCCAGTGTGGTACCAAGCTTTGTGTTGCCATCTTTGCAATTTAGGTACAACATTTTTTTGTGATCCTCTAACATGCGCTTCAACTTCTCATTTTCACTTTCACATTCTCTCTGTGCATCAACAATGGCCCAGTGAAGATCATCAATGAGCTCATCTGGTGCCTCTTCATCTTCAGCTTCCCTCGTTGCAGTATCACGGTATTCAGAGAACATAGGATATTTGTCATCATCCTCTTCTTCTTCATTGTCTTCCATCATAACCCCTCTTTCTCCATGCTTGGTCCAACAATTATAGCTGGGCATGAAACCATACCAAAGAAGGTGGGTGTAAAGGGTTCTCGAGGAAGAGTAATCCTTCTTATTCTGACAGGCAACACATGGACAACACATAAACCATTCATAATGTTTCCCTCAGTCACACCGATAAAATTATGCAGGCCTATAATGAACTCAGTAGTGCGTCGGTCACCGTACATTGATACGTTGCAAACATATCCATAATTTTTGATCTTCCATGCTTGGTTTTATCTATTTTATTATGTTTTGTCCACACTTTGGAGTACTTTTCATATGATTTCTTGGATTAACCTATTTATAAGAGACACAGTGCCAGCTGCCTGTTTTCTACTGTTTTTGGTTCTAGGAAAGTCAAAAAATGAATGTTCTTGGAATTGGATGGGACAAAAGCCAAAGTAAGTTTTTCACCAAGGGACACCTGGAGCCAGAATACGAGACGGAGAGGGGTTGGGGCCCGGCCACACCACCTGCACGCGGCAAGGCCTGGCCCGTGCCAGGGGGAGGTCTAGCCGCCCCAGGCACCCCCTCAGCCTCTGCTTCCGCCTATATATTACCTTCGATACAGAAACCCTAAGTACCCAATCAAAATTCCACAAAAGAGTCTGTAGCCGCCGTCATCTCCATCCCTAGATCGGGAGGGATCTGAAGCTCTTCTCGGCACCCTGCCGGAGAGGGGAATTCACCCTGGAGGCCTTCTTCATTTTCATGCAAGCCTCCGGTGTGATGCGTGAGTAGTTCATCTCTGGACTACGGGTCCATGTAGTAGCTAGACGGCTAGTTCTCCTCCTTTGTGCTACCATGTTTAGATCTTGTGAGCTCCGTTCATGATCAAGATCATCTATTTGTAATTCTGCATGTTGTGTTTGCGAGGATACGATGGATATTGAGATGCTATTTCAGATTCATTATTGATTCTATCATGTCTTTATTATTTGTGATCTTGCATGCTTTCCGTTGTTAGTAGCTATCTTGGCGAAGTAGATGCTAGCAACTTCAAGAGTTAGTATTTATGCTCGATAGTGGGTTCATGCCTCTAGTAATCTGGGAAGTGACAAAAATCTCTAAGGTACTAGATGTGATGTTGCTACTAGGGAGAAAACAACAATCCTTTGTTCATAGAACAATCGTATTGTTTACTTTACACGCAATTCGTAATGCAATTACGCGTTGCTTGCAACTTAATACTGGAGGGGGTTCAGATGATAACCTGAAGGTGTATTATTAGTCATAGATGTAGTTGGATGGCGGTCTATGTATAATGTTGTAATGCACAATCGAATCTCAAAGGAGTCAAGATGAGTAGTATATGCTTGTATGCTTTCTCGATGTTTGTCAATTGCCCCGCTGTAATTTGTTCACCCAACATGTTATCTATCTTAAGGAGAGCCACCTCTAGTGAACTATGGACCCCGGTCCTTTCTTTTACTAGTAATCTACAATCAACTATTTACTGCTTTATGTTTACTTTCTGCAAACTATTACTTTCTTCCACTCGATACGTTTAATCCTTTGTTTTTAGCAAAACATGTGAGATTGAAAACCTCATCGCAAGTTGGGGACAGAGTTTTGTGGTTGTGTTGTGCAGGTCTCCATGTTGCTGCTGGCACCGGTAGTGCGCCCTGCCAAAGTTCAGCTAGCTACACCTTTGGGGTGTTTCCTTGCTCCTACTGGATTGATAACCTTGGTTTCATAACTGAGGGAAAACTTACTACTGTGCTCATCATACCTTCCTCTTGGGGTTCCCCAACGAGCTCGTTAATACACGAGTCAGCAAGTACTTTTTCTGGCACCGTTGCCGGGGAGTCAAGGACATCTTCACAAGGGGAGTCCCTCATAACTAATCTCTTTACTTTGTTATTTTTGTTTTGCTTAGTTTACTTTTGTTTTGTTTGCTTGTTTCTTTATCAACCAAAAAAAATAGTTTTACAAGTTTGCTTTCTTTATTGAAAACACACAAAAAATAGTTCTTATCTTAAGTTGCCATTATGTCTAGCATTGCTCCAATCACTATGTCACCTGAGGAAATGATTTTCACTTTTAAACAAGGAATTGAAGAGAGTTTCAAAGAAGCTTGGTCTAGAATCTCTGATCTACATGAAAAAACTAAACCTAAAATGACTCAAAGCTTGTTCCTTAGCAGTTTTTACCTTCGAATTGCTCTTTGCTATAGATATGCTTTAGATGCTGTTGTGGGAGGAGCTTTCCTCCAATGCAATGAGGATGATGTTGTTAATGCCATAAAGAAATTGGTCTTTACTTACAACTTGCCTAGCAAATCTGATTGTTCTTTCATAAACATATTTGCTAGATTTAACACTCTTGAGACCCGCACTACTAGTTTAAAGGATTGTTATAACACGCTTAGAGAGCATCATGATTATTTTCCAATAAATTCTGAACCCTCAAAGTGGCTTCCCACAGTAAAGATTGCTATAAACAATGAAACTTTTCATGCTCGCTGTGATATCATGTGTGAATTCTGTCTTATGCCCAAAGATATTTATGAATCTTTGAATCTTTGGGGGCTTTCTGAAGGAGGAGAAGAAAATTTTCTTGCTAATAATGCCACAATATTACCCATTGGAATAGCTTAAGGAGTGTTTACAAATATCCTAGGGAAAATGGTTTCTACTGATTATCTTGTTATTGAATGTGTAGAAAAAAGACAAATCACACTTGGAAGATCCCTATTGAAACTCTTTGGAGCAATAATAGATGTGGAAAAGGGAACCATGCACTTTGTTTCTTCACCAAGCATTCACAAGTTCCCCAAGGTTAAGAATAAAAGTAAGAGAGGTAAGGGCAAGGAATTTGGTTTTAATGCTTCTTCAAACACTTGATCCTTTTTCTTGCTTCTTATGCCTAACTTAAAGGCGTTAAAGAAAAGTACTTATTGGGAGATAATCCAAAAGTTTTAGATGAGTATTGGAAGTTATTACTTCCGTAATAACCGCTCCTTATCTTTTTTATTTGCTTTTTGTGCCAAGAGTAACCTCTAATGAGAGAGAAGTAATGATTGGGAAAGTTGTTGTCCCGAAACAGATTTCTGTGCTTCACCGTAAAAATTCGTGTAAAATCTCTGTACATTTTTTTGAGGCATGAATGTTTGTGCTTCTATCCCAGGTTGTTATATAACTTCCGTTAGTTCAACACTTTTAGATTTGAGCAACATAAGGTCTTCTAAAAAATTCGTCTTTACCTGCTGGTCTGTTTTGACAGATTTCTGCCATTATTTGCATTTGCTTCTTGTTGGTTCCTTTTTGAGTTCTTTTGGAGAATTGAGCTTTTCGAGGGAAGTGCTACAGTAGCTAGTGTTTTAATTGAAGTTTTATTGGTGTTAGAACTGAACCCAAAGACTTATTATCTTGAGTGCACTAATGTTGCTAATAAAGATTGTGTGAAGGAAAAATTTCAGGTCTATGGAAGGAATGAGTAATGAGATGAAGGATGGACTAAAGCTCAAGCTTGGGGATGCCACGCGTGTCACCCCAAGAAATATCCAAGAAGTACAAGCGTCAAAGCTTAGGGATGCCCAAGGCATCCCCCTCTTCATCAATAAAAATCCCAGGTTTCTTCCAAACACTTCAATTTTATTATTTCATGCACAGTTGTGTTGTTCTTGGAGCGTCTTCTTTTTTGTTTTCGTTTTGGTTTTTCGTTTGCTTGGTTTTCTTTGTTTGCTGAATAAATTGGTTGGACCCCCTCTTTCATGCATTGGTTTTCAAATAGTTTGGTTTGGATTGGAAAAAGAGTAGGAACGTTCATGCTTAAGTGGTAAAGAGAGCCTGTTTTTGATTGTGGCCTATGCTTTGTCATGCCATGCTTGATATTGTTTCATATTTATGCTTAGTATTCTTTGTTGTAGCATGACTTGTTATAAACAATTGAGATTGCTTAATGTGCCTTGGAAGGATCATGCGTTGTTTTATCATATTAAAGCATAGTATTGTGGTATTCTCCTTTAATGCTTTGTTTGGGTTGACTTGGCACATGCTCACACCATGTTATGACTATCCCAAGTCACCATAGCCTTTATGATCCTTTAGTTTTCAACTTGTAGTATCACTTTATGCTTTGATCAATGATGTTTTGTCGCTCTGCATGATTATGGCCATTATTGATCTATTAGTTTGTCGCTCCCAGTCTTTTGCTAGCCTCCGTAACCAAGTATGAGTTCCACTCATGCATCCAATTCCTTAAACCAAGTTATTCCAAAGATTCCACCATACCTACCTACTAGCATATGCTATTCCAAGTATATTCATGTTTTTGTCTACCTTCCGAATTAAACTTGTTATGAGAAAACTAGTGATTAAAGCTCTCACGAACTTGATGGCACACTTTACTTTTATTGCCCTTAATAAACTTGAACCATTGTGTCGTCTATGTTGTATATGCTTGCACTTATTTGTTGGGGATTAGCAGAACCATGCTGTCATGGGGAACGCTTTCAACATTGCACTTGTACTTTGTACCTAGTTGATATCATGCTCTTTTGTCTATGGATGTCGTCGGTGTGAAATGAAAGGGGAGCTTGTAAGTCCATGGAGTTATGTATATGTGTTATAGAAACGCCTAGGCCGCTGGTCTAATCCATGTTGTCATGGTGGAACCCTGCAGCATAACCATAATGAGCTGTCTATGAAGCATTCTTCTTATAAAAAAAGAGTCAGATATTGAGAAACAAGAGAAAAAGAAAAAAGAGATTATGAAAAGAGGAAAGAGAGAAAAAAGCACCATATTCCCATGGTAAATAAGAAGATTGCTGAGATGCTCGTTGTCTGCTTGCCTTGTCATTTTGATATGGGGATTCTTCCGTATCATCGGGCAAGGGGTACCCCTTGGCGGTTCTCTATGATACACATGTACTTACGATGATAAGAACTTACCGGTGACTAAACTTGAGTAGCATGAGGAGCGACCCTCGTATTCAAGGGACATGAGATTTCGAACTTATACTTCGTCAAGCATATACACCATAGTTTGTTCACTTTAACCTTAATCACTTCAAGATGCTTATGATAGGGGCAATGCGAGCTAAAAGCTATTAAGTACCATAATTTTTGGAAGCTCTTTATGAAACTTGAATCCCTACTTCCTTCTATGAAAGCCTTTCTTTTACTTTTATGTTGAGTCTCCACCTTCTATCTTTATGCACCTACTTTGAGAGCATAGTGGCCATTCTTAGTTCAATGTGCATTGTCCCAAGACTTGTTGATTGATGCATAGCTTTGATATTTCTTGTTTTAAACTATTTGTATCTAGTCACTCTTATGAACTTTGAAGGTGTCCTATGCATTTATGTTTGCTACTCTATGAGGGACCAGCTGAATGCCACTATGCTATGTTTTCTTTATGTGAAACAAACGTCTTGCAAAGCATTGTTATTCATTAATCTTTTGTTTGTGCCTTTTCATGTTGCAACATAGTTTCTTTGACTTATTGATAGAACTTTGGCTTTCATATTATGATTGAAGTACTAGGATCCCGGCTTTGAATGTTTTACAAATACTTTGATCAAGTTTATGATGGTGCATGTCACCTCAAAAATTACTCTTTCTTTTTATCACTTACCTACTCGAGGACGAGCAGGAGTTAAGCTTGGGATGTTGATACGTTGCAAACGTATCCATAATTTTTGATGTTCCATACTTGATTTTATCTACTTTATTATGTTTTGTCCACACTTTGGAGTACTTTTCATATGATTTCTTGGACTAACCTATTAACAAGAGCCACAGTGCCAGCTTCCTGTTTTCTGCTGTTTTTGGTTCCAGGAAAGTTAGAAAATGAATATTCTCGGAATTGGATGGGACAAAAGCCAAAGTCAGTTTTTCACCGAGGGACACCTGGAGCTAGAATACGAGACGGAGAGGGGATGGGGCCCGGCCACACCACCTGGCCACACGGCCAGGCCTGGCCTGCGCCAGGGGGTGGTCTGGCCGCCCCAGGCACCCCCTCGGCCTCCGCTTCCGCCTATATATTGCCTCCGATACAGAAACCCTAAGTACCCGATCAAAATTCCACGAAAGAGTCTGTAGCCGCCGTCATCTCCATCCCTAGATTGGGAGGGATCTGAAGCTCTTCCTGGCACCCTGCCGGAGAGGGGAATTCACCCTGGAGGCCTTCTTCATCATCATGCAAGCCTCCGGTGTGATGCGTGAGTAGTTCATCTCTGGACTACGGGTCCATGTAGTAGCTAGATGGCTGGTTCTCCTCCTTTGTGCTATCATGTTTAGATCTTGTGAGCTCCGTTCATTATAGAAGATCATCTATTTGTAATTTTGCATGTTGTGTTTACGGGGATTCGATGGATATTGAGATGCTATTTCAGATTGATTATTGATTCTATCATGTCTTTTTTATTTGTGATCTTGCATGCTTTCCGTTGTTAGTAGCTATCTTGGCCAAGTAGATGCTAGCAACTCCAAGAGTTACTATTTATGCTCGATAGTGGGTTCATGCCTCTAGTAATCTTGGGAAGTGACAGAAATCTCTAAGGTACTAGATGTGCTGTTGCTACTAGGGAGAAAACAACAATCATTTGTTCATAGAACAATCGTATTGTTTACTTTACACGCAATTCGTAATGCAATTATCCGTTGCTTGCAACTTAATACTGGAGGGGGTTCGGATGATAACCTGAAGGTGGATTATTAGTCATAGATGCAGTTGGATGGCAGTCTATGTATAATGTTGTAATGCCCAATCGAATCTCAAAGGAGTCAAGATGAGTAGTATATGCTTGTATGCTTTCTCGATGTTTGTCAATTGCCCCACTATAATTTGTTCACCCAGCATGTTATCTATCTTAAGGAGAGCCACCTCTAGTGAACTATGGACCCCGGTCCTTTCTTTTACTATTAACTACAATCAATTGTTTACTGCTTTATGTTTACTTTCTGCAAACTATTACTTTCTTCCACTCGATACGTTTAATCCTTTGTTTTCAGCAAAACCGGTGAGATTGACAGCCTCATCGCAAGTTGGGGACAGAGTTCTGTGGTTGTGTTGTGCAGGTCTCCACGCTGATGCTGGCACCGGTAGTGCGCCCTGCCAAAGTTCAGCTAGCTACACCTTTGGAGTGTTTCCTTGCTCCTACTAGATTGATAACCTTGGTTTTATAACTGAGGGAAAACTTACTGCTGTGCTCATCATACCTTCCTCTTGGGGTTCCCCAACGAGCTTGTTAATACACGAGTCAACATACATCCATTGCCGGCTCATCTGCATTATATAATTAAGTTTATCAAAAACCATCACAGAACATCTAGAGAAATGACCATTGTACATCGACACATGCATTGTATCGATGACAGATAAAAGGATAAAGTTGCTAACCTCAATCGAGCAGGAAAGAAAGAGGAGAAAGCTTAAGTGTGGCTCGGGCACTTCATATCATGTTTGTTTTGTGTGAACTCAAGTGGCATCATGCTCTCACGCGTTTCATCGAGCACCTCTTGTGCATAGAGCGAAAAACAAAAACACATAAACCACTTGTACATGAGAGGAAAAAGCAAACCAGCTCAGACACAAGCATGTGGGGTTGGGTGTATATACAGAAATATGGACCTTTAGTCCCGGATCGTAACATGAACCGGGACTAAAGGGGTTGAGGCAGTCACGTAACACGAACCGGGACTAAAGGGGTTGAGGCAGGCTCGAACCAGGACTGATTATGGCCCTGCCCCGTGCGGCGTCCTAGCCATTTGAACCGGGACTAATGCTCACATTAGTCCTGGTTCGTAACTTAACCGGGACTGATGCGTAAAACAACTCCGAATGGAAGCCCTATTTTCTACTAGTGTGGAGGGATAATGCACATCACTATTATGTCTCTACCCCGGTGGCTATACCACCCCTTTAGATGGCGTTCAATCATGATCCGGATTCAATAGCTGTCATATAATCCTTAATCATCCCAACGACTAACTGACGCACACTGAACTATCTCAAACGCGTACTGGCTGCTATTCATGTTAAGGTATTGCGGTACTAGTCAAACATGTACGTCTGACATTTAATGAGCTTGCAGACATTTAATGAACCGGTAGTTAGTAGTATATAGATTTATATATATAGTGACGATACATGGGTAGTTACTAATTTCGTTACAAAGAACACACACGCACTTTCAGCTAGCTACCGCGAGAAAGGCCGGTGGAAGTCACGTCATGTAATTGATTCAAAGACTCGCGTATTCCATCATAATTAGTATGCATGGATCAATTTCTTATGTACCATTTAGGGAGCAGCTTATGAGAACTCTGTGTGCTACATTAGCTAAGGTTTTGATGTCTGGCTACCACACAACCTTGAATAAACAATGTACACAAGGCGCATGGGGTGCATTGATAGCACGGGTAGCTAAACATTTGCCCAAGTTAAAATTACTTCACTGGTCGTTTTGCATGTTGCTGACGCAACATGTCAGACTGACTGGCAATATCAACGCAAAATCAGGTACATAATTACATTTAATTAGGGTCTCACTGAGAGTTAATACGACTGGCTGTGAGATATATTTTGCCATACCGAATTTCCAACCTCATAACGGACGGCATCTAAAGAGGGGTATAGCCACCGGGTGATAGTAAATCTACACTCTAATGCACATTGGTTGTTAAAGCACCTGAGTAGATATCCACAGCTAGAGAATTAATAAAAGAAAGACAGATTAATATATTGTTAATTGCCGATCAATAACCACAATACATGGTCCTGCCGTTGAATCACCGAATTTGCCCGTCTTTCGGAAAAAAATTGAGTCCAACGGCTGCCTCTGAATTCACCCTATTTTTTCAAAAATGCCCACTCCATTTATTTCTTCTTAAAATTTAGTACAAATTGGAGGCTCTTCCATTTGCCCGATGTCTCTACCGTGCACCCTAGTGCACTCTATCCTTGACAAGTGCTCTACAGCTGAGCTGATGACTACTCCCATCCGTCCACAAAAGAGTAGGTTTCACAAGTCTAAAGGACTTTGGTAAAGGAGTTTACCGAGTAAGACGAAGAGTTGTATACACTTTTAGTCCTATATCTTGCACTGTGAGAGCGTTTTAGTCTCACATCTTGCAAAGTGAGCAAAATTAGTGTCACAACTTGCATCCTAAGAGCATTTTAGTCCAATTTGATCGAATTCCAGCAAGTTTGACTAAATTCATCCACCTATGGCATCATTTTTTTTTAAAAATGACCTCTCTTTATTTTTCTCTCGCTTTGTGTCCTTGGTGCAGACTGCCAGACGGACCCACCTATCAGTAGACATACAAATCAAATAGTTAAAACTCTAAACAAGGTAGGAATTCAAAATCAATAGCTTCGAACAGCAACACACCTGCACAAGCCACTACACTAGTAGATACTATTTGTTAGTTATAAGGACGTAATTTTTTTACACTAGTAGAAAAAGGGCCTTTGGTTCGGGCCATTAGTCCCGGCCGTGGCTGGGGCCGGGACTAATGGTCCGAACCGACAGCCCAAACCCCCCGAAACCATTTGTCCTGGCTCGTTAGAGACCATTTGTCCCGGTTTGAGATACAAACCGGGACTAACGGGTCTGGTGCCTGTTGCGCGCTCCTAGCACACCCATTAGTCCTAGTTTGTATCTCAAATCAGGACAAATGGGCTGGCCCTATATATATGGCACAACTCTCCTCTATTTTTTCATGGGGGAAGGTGTGGCATAGTTTGTGCTAGGTTTTTTCTCTTATGCACTAGAGGTGCTCGATGAAATGCCTGTGAGAGCGAAGCCACTTGAGTTCACATAAGACAAACATGATATGAGGTGCCCGAGACACACTTAAGCTTTCTCCTCTTTGTTTCCAAGTGTCCTAAAAGGTTAGCAACTATTTTCTCGTTTAGACTGCGCGATCCTAATTTTAGCATCATGATTGCGTTTGATATATATGGTTGTATGATGCAGATGAGCCATCCATGGATGTATGGTGACCAACACTCTGACGCTTACAAAGAAGGCGTGCGGTCTTTTCGCCTTGTGGCCGAGGCGAACAAGCGACGGAATGGTTTTATGTCTTGTCCATGTGTTGAATGTCGGAATGAGCAGGCTCACACCTCCTCAAGAGTCATTCAGAGCCACCTGCTTCGGTCCGATTTCATGTCCGGCTATAATGTTTGGACCAAGCACGGAGAAAGAGGGGTTATGATGGAAGACGACGATGAAGAAGAGAACGATGATGACAACTACCGATCTATGTTCCCTGAATATGATGATACCGCAATGGAAGACAATGAAGAAGAAGGAGGTGAAGAACGGGCACCAGATGAGCTCGCTGATGATTTTTGTCGGGTCATTTATGATGAAAAGCGAGACTACGATACAAAAAAAGGAGAGGTTGCAATTCGAGCAGATGTTACAGGACCACAACAAATTGTTGTACCCAACTTATGAAGATGGCCAGAAGAAGTTGGGTAGCACACTAGAATTACTAAAGTGGAAGGCAGAGACCGGTGTGACTGATTTGGCATTTGAAAAGTTGCTGGTAATAATGAAGAAGCTGCTTCCAAGAAAGAACGCATTGCCCTCCAGTACGTACAAAGCAAAGAAGCTTGTCTGCCCTCTAGGATTAGACGTACGAAAGATTCATGCATGCCCTAATGAATGCATCCTCTACCGCGGTGAGAAGTACGAGAATACGGATAAATGCTCGGTATGCACTTAATTGCGGTATAAGATCAGAAAAGATGACCCTGGTGATGTTGAGGGAGAGCCACCCAGGAAGAGGGTTCCTGCCAAGGTGATGTGGTATGCTCCTATAATACCAAGGTTGAAACGTTTGTTCACAAACAAAGTGCATGCCAAGTTGTTGCGATGGCACATGGAAGACCGTAAGAAAGACGGGATGTTGAGGCACCCTAGTGATGGTCGGTAGTGGAGAATAATCGAGAGAGACTTCCCGGACTTTGCTGGTGACGGAACGAACTTATGGTTTGGTCTAAGTAGAGATGGCATGAATCCTTTTGGGTAGCAGAGCTGCAGTCACAGCACCTGGCCTGTGACTCTATGTATCTACAACCTTCCTCCTTCGTTGTAAGCAGAAGTTCATTATGATGCTAGTGCTCATCCAAGGCCCAAAGCAACCCTACAAATACATTGATGTGTACCTAAGGCTATTAGTTGATGAACTTTTACAGTTGTGGGCTAAACCAGGTGTAGGTGTGTGGGATGAGCACAAAAAGCTGGAATTTGACCTACAAGCGTTGATGTTCGTAACCATCAATGATTGGTTTGCTCTTAGTAACATTTTAGGACAGACGAACAAAGGATACAATGCATGCACATTGTTTAGATGAGACTGAAAGTATATATATCTGCATAAATGTAAGAAGAATATGTACCCGTACAATTGTTGTTTTCTTCTGCCCAGTCATTGTGCAAGAAAGAAAGGCGAGCATTTCAATGGCAAGGAAGAAACCCGGACGAAGCTTATCCACCGTACTAGTGCTGATGTATTTGGTATGGTCAAGGATTTAAATGTAATCTTTGGAAAGGGTCCTGGTAGTCAACCTGTTCCGAATGACGCTAACGGACACGCACCCATGTGGAAGAAGAAATCTATATTTTGGGAGTTACCCTATTGGGAAGTCCATGAGATCCGCTCTGCAATCGACGTGATGCACCTGACGAAGAATCTTTGTGTGAATATTCTAGGCTTCCTAGGATTGTATGGGAAGTAAAAATATACCCTGAAATCACGGGAGGACCAGCAACATCATAAAGGACGAGACGACATGCATCCAGGACAGTTTCAAGGGCCTGCCAGCTATGCTGTTACCAAAGAAGAGAAGGAAATATTTTTTGAAGTCCCGTCTGGCTTCTCGTTGAATATAGAGGGAATAGTAAATATGAAAGAGAAAAAATTCCAAAACCTAAAGTCTCGTGACTGCCACGTGCTTATGACGCAATTGCTTCCGGTTGCATTGCGGGAAATTCTACTAGAAAATGTTCGACTAGCCATTGTGAAGGTATGTGCATTCCTCAATGCAATTTTCTCAGAAGGTAATCAATCTAGAAAGTCTATCAGGGTTACAGATTGATGTGGTCCAATGTCTAGTCAGCTTTGAGTTGTTGTTCCCGCCATCCTTCTTCAATATTATGACGCACCTCCTACTTCACGTAGTCGAAGAGATTAGAATTCTCGGTCCTGTGTTTCTACACAATATGTTCCCCTTCGAGAGGTTCATGGGAGTCTTAAAGAAATATGTTCATAACCGTGCTAGGCTATAAGGAAGCATCTCCAAGGGCTATGGAACAGAGAAGGTCATTGAGTTTTGTGTTGACTTTCTTCCTGAGCTTAAGCCGATTGGTGTTCCTGAATCTCGGTATGAGGGGAGGCTGACTGGAAAAGGCACACTAGAAAGGAAAGCAATGATATGTAGGGACGTGCATTCTCTAAGTCAAGCACACTACACAGTTCTACACAATTCTACCGTGGTGGCTCCGTATATCGAGAAACAGAAGAATATTCTATGCTCCGAAAACCTGGGGAAGCCCGACTCCTGGATTAAAGGGGAACACGAGAATAATTTTGGTAGTTGGTTGCAGACACATCTCATGAATAACACCATTATTGGAGATCAGTTGTACTTGTTGGCCAGGTTACCATCTTCGACTATATGTACTTTCCAAGGGTACGAGATAAATGGGAATACATTTTACACAATCGCCCAATATAAAAAGAGCATCAACCAAAATAGTGGTGTCCTCTTTGATGCAATAGATGACAATGGGCAGAAGGACACATATTATGGGTACATATAGGAGATATGCGAACTTGACTATGGACCTACTTTTAAGATCCCTTTGTTTCTGTGTAAATGGGTCAAGCTGACCGGAGACGGGGTACATGTAGACCAAAAGTACGGCATGACAATAGTGGATCTCAACAATCTTGCATACATGGACGAAACATTCGTCCTAGACAATGATGTGGCTCAGGTTTTCTATCTGAAGGACATGTCTACCAAACCAAGAAAAAAGGAAAGATAAGCAAAAGAATACAACATATGATGAGCCAAAGCGCCACATAGTTCTTTCAGGGAAAAGAAACATCATGGGAGTGGATGATAAGATAGAAATGTCAGAAGATTACAATATGTTTCATGAAATTCCGCCCTTCAAAGTGAAAACTGATCCAAGCATCCTGTTAAATGATGAAGATTATCCATGGCTACGATGCAGAAGAAAACCACAACACTAGATAGGGATGTTGGTGATGTGTAATAATGTATTAAACCTTTTATTTGAGACATAAATCTATGTAATGTATTAAACATTTTCCTTGCAACTATGTCACATAATATGACACCACGCGAAAGATTTACATTGTTTGGACTATTTTTGAATTTCTTATGACCGTTTCAAATATTTCCCGTTTCAAACTATGATCAAAATAGCAGGCATTAAGATATGGATGAGCCCTGTTAAAACTTGCATTGGGTATCTGAAGAAACATCATATTGTGAGTCTAAAAATGATTTTTTCCAAAAAAATCATGAGCGTTAGATCATGTACCTATAGTTCAAACCGGATCCACTTCCTACCGATTCGGCAGACATTTGTCTTTTTCACTCGGGAAGTACGGAAACGTTTGAGATCTCCTGGTTGGGAGATCTTCTATGTAAGGTGGTCTAGTATTTTTTGAAAAAATGGAGTGGTAGCATTTTTAAACGGCATTTTGGTGGTTGCTTCACAAAACGCCCTATTTTTGGCGCTCGGAAAATGGAAACTGGCTTTTCCGTGTGACAAAAAGGAAAACTATGTCACATAATATGACACCCATTATACCAAGTTTGGTATTTTTATTTGCAACTATGTCACATAATATGACACCACATGAAATATTTACATTGTTCGGACAATTTTTTAATTTCTTATGACTGCTTCAGAATATCTTTAGTCCCGGTTGAAGAAACCAACCGGGACTTAAGGGGTTCCGGTAGGCTAGAGCCGACGCGAGTATGTTTAGTCCTGGTTGAAGAAACCAACCGGGACTTAAGGGGTTTCTAAAAGTTTATCTATAAATAGGCATCCTTGTGAGTGTCGACACTATGATAGGAGTGAGTGTTGACACTATGTTGTGATGTTTAATCTATAAATAGGCATCCTGGTGAGTGTCAACACTATGATAGGGGTGACTGTTGACATTACGTCGTCAGTGTCAACACTATGTTGTGATGCTTAATCTATAAATAGGCATCCTTGTAAAGTTATCAACTGCAAACAAGATTCTATGCGAAAGAAGGGACAATACTACGGCCTGCTTGAGGGAGATGCCAGCGGAGCCTAGTCCTTCAGCATCTCCAACAAGCTGACCATAGATGCACTCCCTAATATGTGAAATTAGTTAGCTCCCCAGTGTATTGATCTAGTTAGACAAGTTATAAACTGCAAGATGGTGTGCGAGAGTAGGGACAACACTACGACCAACTTGAGGGAGATGCCGACAGAGCCTAGTCCTCCGACATCTCCAACAAGTTGGCCATAGATGCACTCCCGAATATGTGAAATTAGTTAGCTCCCCGGCAGAAGAATAGAACAACATCTTCATAGTTTGGGAAAGTTGTAGAGACCAACACTAGTAGGAAACGATCCATTAGTCCCGGTTTCCTAACTAGGACTATGGAATCGGGACTAAAGGCCCCCCTTTAGTCCTGGTCCAGCCACAAACTAGGACTAACACTCAAGACATTTATTATTATTAAAAAACTGGGACTATGGAATCGGGACTAAAGACCCTCCTTTAGTCATACTCATGTCTAACCCTATAGTACATAGCTTCAGGGTCGTCTTCATCTTTGTCATTGTTGTCGTCGCTAGGCGCACGTGGCTGGATCCTAAGCCCAGCCAGGGCATATTCCGGGGGCACCTGCCACTCTAGCCTCGGATTCACGAAGTGTGAGGGAGGGGTGATGACCCACAAGTATAGGGGGTGTATCGTAGTATTTTCGATAAGTACGAGTGACGAACCCAACGAGGAGAAGAAGGTGCTGGCTAGTGGTATGGATCAGGAATTCTCTGCAAATACTTAGCAAACGGATTTTTAGGGGGTTTTGATAATGCAAATAAATAAAGTACGAGTAAATAAAAGACAATAAGAATAAATGTAGCAAGTGGCCCAATCCTTTATTCAGCAAAGGACAAGCCGGTTGTATTACTTAAGATGACCAAACGTTCTCGAGGACACACGGGAATATCGCCAAGTGCTTCGCTTCATATAGTTGATTACTCTTCTTTAGTTTGCTAAGTGTTGTGTGGGTGAACCTGTGCTAATGTACCGACCTTCCTAGGACTAATACATACTTGTCATTATACCCCTTGCAAGCATCTGCAAGTACAAGAAAGTAATTAAGGTAAAAACCTAACCACAGCTTTAAACTCTAAGACCTTGACGTCCCTTGTGCAATGGTTTCCTAACGGGATTCAGGTTTCTGTCACTCCGGCAACCCCTACGATCAGTAGCCAAATACACAATGCATTCCCCTAGGCCCATATAGGTGAAGTGTCATGTAGTCGACGTTCACATGACACCACTCGAGGAACTACACCACAACTTAAATATCAAACTATTGAATCTTTCTCAACACAATTCTACTACTAACAACATGACTTCTTCCATGTCCTCAAGAACAAAACGAACTAGTCACAAGACATCATAGGGATCATGATCAGAGATGAAATAATGATGTATAACAATCTAAACATAAACAATAATTCAATGGTTCACTGAATAGCATCAACTAAAAAGAGTAATCAACACCGGGAAAGTTTCCCCTAAGAACTATGCAAGATTCAACCCAATTGTTACAGCGGTATGGAGATGGTGATGAAGGTGCTGATGGTGATGATGGTGATGGTGATGATGATGATGATCCCGATGAAGTCCAGCTTGATGGTGATGTTGATGGCGACGATCTCCCCTCTCCGGAAGGAATTCCCCCGGCAAAATTCTATCTCCCGGAGAGATCTTTCTCTCTCGGTGTTTTCCGCCCCGTAGAGGCGGCGGAATCTTTCTATGGTCGCTCCCCGAGTCTTAGGGTTTAGCGGGGATAATATACGCCAGAGGGGAGAGCCAGGGGTGGACCAGGGCGGCCACACCACCTAGTGGCGCGGCCTAGGCTGGCCCACGCCAGGGGGTGGTGTGGGGCCCCTGTGGCCCATCTCTACTCCTCCTTCTGACTTTCTTCGTCTTCTGAAAAATAGGATTTTCCGTGTATTTTCCCAGATTTTCTGATCTTCGCGAATTTTGCCTCCAAACAACACTTTTTCCATCAGAATCCTGATTGCAGCGGTCCATGCTCCAAAAGTCATCAACCATGCAAAAACAGATGAAATAACATAAGTATCATCTCTTAATATGAAATATATCAATGAATAACAGTGAATTATGATATAGAATAGTGATGCAAAATGGACGTATCAAGGGGCTCCTGGATGACGACGCTCTGTGGAGGGCACCCCAGGCCAGGATGATCTCCACCAGCGATGTAGCGCATCACGCTGACGATAGTACGGTTCACCCACCATAGACGGCGGTCAGCTTCGTTGTGTTTCACCGGGGGCGGGTTGTCACCCTCGTACCTGGCAAGCTCCCTTTCCCGTCGGTTAGCGAAGAAGGCATTCCAGGTATTGTAGTTGTCGGGATCCCAATGGGGATCCATCTGCTGCTTCAGCGTGAGCTCGAGATAGAACTGGTTTGTGAGGGCCGCCTGGCAGGCGGAACCTTGAGGCATAGGAGGGACAGGAACCCCTCCGGTGCTCAACATCTGGTCGGCATGCAGCTGGTAGCCCGGGGGGCATGGGTAGCTAGAGGCGCACAACGCCTCAGTTTCCTCGAGAGTCAGAATGACCCAGTATGTAGTGTCCATTTTTGTGAAAGAGGAAGGTGTGGATGTGTGGATAGCCATGGCGCGATTAGCCTAGATATAGAGGGAAAGCGCGGGAAAACATGGTAGGAAGCGGTGGGAAATGGCAGGAAATATCTTTAGTCCCGGTTAGTGGCTCCAGCCGGGACTAAAAGCCCCGGTTAGAGGGAAAGGGCGGAAAAACATGGCGTAAAGCATTTTTTATGATGAAAGTTTAGTAACATTCAAAAATATGCGAAATATAATTGTTAATGCAATTTTAAATTGAAAACGGCAAAATAGTTAATAGTTTGACTAGTTAGAATAATTATTTTATAAATAGAAAATATCTTAAGTCCCGGTTAATTGCTCCAACCCGGACTAAAGGCCCCCAAAATATCTTTAGTCCCTGTTACTAGTTCTAATAGTTAGACTAAATATTTTAGAAAACAGAAAATGGTTTTGGATTATTCAATCAAATTCAAACCCTAAAACCCTAAACCCTAAAACCCTAAACCCTAAACGCTAAACCCTAAAACCCTAAACCCTAAACCTAAAACCCTATACCCTAAAACCCTAAACCCTAAAACCCTAAAAATATAAACCCTAAACCCTAAAACCCTAAAACCCTAAAACCCTAAACCCTAAACCCTAAACCCTAAACCAACCTATACCCTAAAACCCTAAACCCTAAACCCTCAACCATAGTTTTATCAGATTTAATAATATTGATATATATACTTTTGTTAGATAGATTTTTATTTCTTTTATTTAATAACATTGTAATATGCAATAAGGCGGGAACCACAGTTTGTAGGCAATTTTTTAAAAAAAAGGACCTTTAGTCCCGGGTCGTGGCACGACCCGGGACTAAAGGGGTGCGGTTGGCGCGCGCCCTCTAGGCTGCTGGCGAAAACCCTTTAGTCCAAGGTCGTGGATAAATTTTTATTTCTTTTATTTAATAACATTGTAATATGCAATAAGGCGAGAACCACAGTTGTAGGCAAAATAAATTAAAAAAGGGACCTTTAGTCCCGGGTCGTGGCACTACCCGGGACTAAAGGGGTGCGGTTGGCGCGTGCCCTCTGGGCTGCTGGCGAAAACCCTTTATTCCCGGGTCGTGGCATCACCCGAGACTAAAGGTCACACCTTTAGTCCCATGTCATGCCACTACCCGGGACTAAAGACCCTTTAGTCCCGGGTCATGCCACGACCCGGGACTAAAGGCCCTTCCCCTTATTAGCGTGCGCAACTTCTCCCCAAATCTCATTCGATTTTCTCTACATTTTTGCAGGAGGCACCCCTTGATGACGACGAGCCGGCAGTCTGCCCGATTCGGAGTCGCCGTCCTCCACGCCGCGCCTTCCCCTCTTCGGACGCCCATCACCACCAACCATCGTGCCGCATGTCGTCCTCCTCTCCGGCCGCCACCACCTCTAGCCGTCGTCGTGCGTCGCCTCGGCCAGGTACTCCTTCCTATCCCCCACTCCGACCACCACCGCGCATCTCGTCTCCACTAGGCTGCGGGCCGGCGAGCCACATCGGAGGCGTCACCGGACACTACGGGCGAGCAGCCTACGGCGACGCCTGCCACTGCGGGGGCGAGCTAGGGGCACGGGGGTGCCGGTCGCGGGCAGAGAGGGTCGAGCACCCTCTCTAGTATTTTTTTCTAGTATTTTATTATTGTACATATTAGGTGTACATATTATTGTTTAGTCTTATTTTATGTAGCAATATTGTATGCAAAAATGATATTGTGTGCGTTTTGTAGAAACTATGGATCCAATTCAAAGAGACCTAGCACAGGAAGAAATTCTCGAGGATATGATCCACGACACCCCCCCATGTTGATCCACTCGAATCTCCGTCGATGTATCTGAACCCCTCCGGTGAGGCTGAGGAGGTCGACCGAAGTGAGGGAGAAGCCGGCGGCTCCGACGAATGAGAAGCTGACAACTCCAATGATGGAAAAGCTGACAGCTCCGGTGGACCCTTAACAAAGTCCGGCGAGGTATATATATGAAGTTCGGTGATCAGTAGATGCATTAATTGAGTTGAATATATATAAATTGATGAATGTTTCTTATTTTAGGCCTCCACATCGAGCAAAAAATATTCCAAACGAGGCCCGGCCAAAAAGTTGGCCTCTACAATTACGGCGGTATCAGCATAGGGTGAACCATTGGAACCTGAAAAGGCTAAAAATCTATTTGTACAATAATGCGGAGTTATGGTTAGGGATCGCATCCCGATCATCGTTCGACGGTGGAATAAGACCAAAGGGGCGGAAGAGAGTGAGTATGTAGCTGAAAGGTACAAAGAGGGTCTTTGGAATGACCCCATGGCACATTTCACCCTGCCAGAATATGAGGATGATGCCGACACAGCTGCATTGAGGAAGAAAGTGAAGCAGTGGACTCTTAAGAAGATGGCCAAACTATTCCGGAACTGGAAGAAAGCATTATGGCTAAAGTATCAGAAGGACAAGACTGCTCCAAAATTTGAAGGCTATCTAGCAAAGCGATAGCCTTATTGGGCTGCATTTGTGAAGTACAAGGAGTCAGAACCTGCTCAGAAAAAGTCAGAAAAACAAGATAAATGTTGCGAAAAAGAAATATCACCATCATCTAGGGCTCGGGGCTACGCGACTACCATGCCAAAGTGGGATAAAAAGAGAAAGAGCTGCTTGATAAAGGGGTCACTCCAGAACCAATACGCGAAGAACGGGATTTGAGGGCAAGAAATTGGTTCCTTGGGCATGGGAGTGAGTATGACGATAATACATGGGACCTTGTTTGCAGCGACGGGATTAGGATACCCAGACAGACATGGCAGAGAGCGGTGAAAGAAATTAAAAATAGGAAAACAAAGTTCCGTCCCGATAGAGAGAAAGACTTGCTAATAAAGGTCCTCGGGAATAAAGAACACGGAGGACGAGTACGAGGACTTGGACCTAGTTATACGTGGGAGATTGGGTTTCCCAATGACAAAGATACTTATAAAAGCCGAGAGAGAGCAAAGAAGTGCCGTGAGGAGGAGGAGGGAGACATGTTCAACCAGTTGCTAGGAAGAATTGAAAAGTACCAGCAGCAAATTGACGAACTTCGAGGAGTAGTGCGCCTGCAAGATCCTGCACTCGATATTACCACTATCCCATCTCAACAGAGGAGCGCGTGGCTGAATCAGAGGTCCCGTCTGACGATGCACGGATGATAGATGGCGGTCCCGGCTATCGCGTGGATGGAATCAAGGAGCAGATATCTTGTGAGCTCCATCAGAAGGTGAAGAACATATCCGTGAAGGTGGCGGTCGGATGTGCTTTACCTTGTCCACCTGACGCATGCTGGCATGGCCATGAGATTCCAGTTGGCTATGCTAAAGTCGGGGTGGATGAAATCACAACAGGGTTTGACTCAATGGAGCTTGACATCCCTGGACCTGAAGGTGAGAGGACACTCGGAGAAGTACTAGGTGGTATCATTCTATGGGACAAGAACAACATCTAGCTTCCAGGCTCGGCACCAAGGCCAACACCGCCTCCAAGTCGTCGCATGTCACCTTCACCTCCATCACCTCCAAGAAGCCCACCCCATGACTACGACCACCACAGCGCGAGTCCATCTCGATCTCTGCCACAGGGCCAGCCGTCTTTGCTGCCTGCTAAGGACAATAAGCGGAAGCGTGCCCCGTCGATGAGTACTAATCGACATAGCAGCCCAAAACGACAAATGTCGCGCCTCCCAAGAGTACCTCATAAGAATCTTCCCATCAGACCTTACGATTGTACTGACTAGGAAAACACAGCGATCACAAAGGCCCAATGTGATGCGCATTTTCAAAAGAAGAAACCCGAGCCCGCCCCGGTATACACCGAGAAGCAAAAAGCATATGCACTTGCTTTTCTGAACACAAAATCGCAATATGAGTTGCACCATAAGCCATATGACTATCTACGCACACTTTAGAAGGAAGTGAAGAAGAGCAAATCAAGTAGAAGTGCAAGCAGGAGCAAATCAAGTAAAAGTGCAAACAAACCAAGCTCAAACAATACTAGCGGGAGCAAAGCAAGCGGGAAAAGAAGGGATGTCCTCCAGCTCGAGAAACAGGCCAAACAATCAATCCCACCCTCTCAAGGTGTTATCCTATGACGTTCCCCAGCAGGATATGGAAGAAGGTGTGAAGCTTGCGGCCACTATGAATGTGATTGTTGATGAATTGCTAGGTTCCCAATACAACAAGTTACCCAAGGTTGTTGTAGTCCCTAGATATGTCCCATGGATGCCTTTGGTCAGTGAAGAGAAGTTACAACAACTGCCAACACAAATGCGGAGTTTACATAAATGGTACTTGAGAGTCGTAAAGGCGGACAAAATAATGGTCGTGGCAAAAGTCCCACATGAGTACTACTTCCGACCCGACGAGGTCCATGTTGACTTTTTAGAACTCTTCTAGTTATACACTTTCGATGCCCTCGACAAATCTCTCATGAGTTGCTATTTTCTGTAAGTTGTTGAATTCATTGTCTACATATAAGTTTTTTAGTTGTTCAGTTCATTGCATGTAATTATCCTCAATATATCCTTTTGTACTCTATTATTATGCAGAATGAAGATCCCAGAATGTAAAAGAAGGTCACTCTTTAGTGTTGGGTTCATTGACCCAGATAAAATACATATATAGACGCTAACGCATAAACCCAAGGAGACGGAGGAAAACCTTCTAAGGTTTCTAACGGCGAAAATTTTTGTGACCACATACTATTTCCTTACAATTTCAAGTGAGGGTCTTACTCTATTGTACACATTCACTTTTTCTTACTCGATGTTAAGTGTAATTGATGAGTTACTAATCTATATATAAACGTGTGCAGGTTCCACTAAATTCTGCTAAACATTCAACTTGATAAGGGAAGAGTTGAAGTCATGGACCCATTAAAGAGACACCTGGACAGTTTAGGGACATGCAGGACATGCTTCAGAGGTAATTTTCGCGCTACATCGGTCTCTTTCATTGATTTCCTGAGATATCAGGTAATGAATAACTCATTCATTCAATTTCTTTGCCAGGCAGGGTTTGGAACCTGTTCAAGAGTGAGGTTACGGGTTCCTTTAGTGAGAAGCTGACATTTACTCCGGTCTCAGTAAGTAGTACGTGATATGTCCAAGCATCTCTTTACTTCTAGTTTTAATACAATTATGATGCTAGATTATTATTTTAATTGAATTCTATTCTCGTAAAGTGCGCGAGGCAGCCAGCAGGGACGAATCTATGTGGATTCTACATTTGCGAGTTCATTCGCACGTTTACCACTGAGCACAAAGATTATAGAGTCGACATAAGCAATACATTCACATCATTATTTTATTACCGTCACTTTTTGTTATCATGATTGATATTCATATTGATCTCCTTTTCTTATATAGTTCGAGAGCATGCGGGATCAGCTCCTACCAGAGCAACGCGTACTAGGAATTGCAGAAGAACTGATGGGATTTTTAATGAAAGAGATGGTAGACGACGCCGAAGAATTTAGTGTGAATAGGCGCTATTGATGATCCCCGGCCATGTAATCGAATAGACGGGCTCTAGTCCCTGTATTTGTGATCTCCATGTAACTATCAAAATTGTATATATTTGTATGATCGATCGTAAGACAAGTTATCTTATATATGCACGTGTACGGTATGTGGTAGCTTAGAAATATTCAAAAAATATTTTGAAATGAAAAAAGAAATAAGTAAAAGAATACAAAATGAATTCTCTGCCGCGGCAGAAAAAGTGCCCAAAATGCTGCCGCGACAGAGAATCATTTGTCCCGGTCCGTAAGAGGAACCGAGACTAATAGGGGGAGGGGCACGCCGCGCACACCGCGGCGGCCACGTGGACGACCATTGCTCCTGGCTGGTAACAGGGCCGGGACTAATGTTGGGGGGCCTTTAGTCCCGTTTTGCCAGTCCCGGTTTCAAAACTAGGACAAAAGCCCCTTACGGGCCGGGACTATGGGCCCCTTCTCCACTAGTGTTATACAGTAGAAAGCACACAACGCACATTCACTGCCAGCATAATCTTATACCTCATCTGTACCGAATCATCTCGTCATGTGCATGTCGGCACGGTCCACAATATCTACCCTATATCTTATCTTAATTGTTAACCTAGTAGCTAGTTGTAGTGTCTAGAATAAACTTAAGTTTTTCTTATTCACCGAAAAAAGAACAAATCTGAGTTGTAACCCTAGCCCACAACACAAATTATTTCGGATTGAAAATTTGTATCTTTTTTTTAGATTTTTACACAATTTTGGAACACTGTACTTTTGAATGTCCGAAATAAAGGACACATCAGCATTTGCGTGAGTGTAGGCGAGGCAGGACACATCAGCCGGAAAGTAATGTATAATAAACGAGTGCTCTTCAAATAATCACGTTGCCTTCTGTACTGCAGCGGCAAGGTTGTATTTCGTATAGATTTTCTTATTGTTTTTCTTATTTGTACAACCACCAAGAAATAATACTCAGGGGTCATTTTGCAAACATTATGATGCCATATGTCAGCCCTAGAATGAGTTACGACCTATAGGTGGACGAATTTGGTCAAGATCGCAGAAATTCAATTGAATTAGACTAAAATGCTCCCGAGTTACAAGTTGTGAGACAAGTGTTGCTCACTTTGCAAAATGTGGGACTAAAACGCTTCCGCGATGCAAGTTGTGGGACTACAACAGTATATACCTCTACGGATTTGCTAGTTCTCAGACACCTGAGAACCAGACACCTCTCTCACTATTGGATTACCTTGCGACTCGTGCAATGTGTGAGTTACACATAAGTTGCAACTAGGTTGTAACTGAGAATTTAATGGGTTGCAACTAGTTTGCAACTGATATTAGTATAAATTTTATAAGTTGCAACTAGATTGTAACTGAGAATTAACGCAGATAGAAGGATGGCGTCAGGTGACTGAGACATAAGAAGGTCTCAAGCGCCTGAGATCTAGGCACACTCCCATACCTCTAAGACAATCCCACTTTAAGATGCAACGAGCAAGTTGTTATTTTTAGTCTGAAACAATGCATATGCCATGTCCTTAGGCTAGCTATAGTGGGGAGTAACTTAGACTAGTAACATGATTATGTTGCTAGTCTAAGTCACTCATGTGTGATAACATAGGAAACTTCATTAATTGATTTGTATACTCATCTTGTATTGAAAAGTGTGATGTGATGGTAACATATTATGTTACAGGCCTCTCTCCTCATTGATTGATTGCCACATCACTCTTTTTATCTAGGTGGCATGCATGTTACCACCTATGTTACTCCCACTATGACCAGCCTTAGACCCGGGGTCTCACATGCATGATCTAAGTTGTGAATCAACCTACTTAGGGCCTATCAAACCAACCTCGTCCACGTCGATCATGATCCTCAACATCCAAGCCAGGATGGTCATAGTGCTAAGTAACTTGCACATGTTACTAGTTCATATTACTACCTTCATAGTGGTTAGTAACATGTGTGTGGTGTCATGCAAAGTCTAATTAATTAGGTTGTAGACTCATGTTGTTTCGGTATGTGTGATGTTATAGTAACTATAGCTAAGTTACCACCTCTCTCTTTCTTCATTAATTATCATGCCATATCACCAATTTGCTTAGTTGGCATTGCATATGTACATGCATGTTATACTAGCCAAGTTACTCCCACTATGACTAGCCTCATTGATACCGTTAATTACATTAGCGAATTAGCGAATTCGCTAATCTATGGAATCGTCTATAAAGCATCCACATTAATGTGACCTGACATGATTGATGGTTCCATCTCTTGGTGACTCTCTCCCAACGGTGAATATTAAGCTAGCTTAAGCTATGACAAGCTCTTGTGCTGGCCTTACCGCCTATTTAATGCCTGGCCTTGCCACAGTCAGTAGTCATTCATTCTCACCTTCTACAACACATACTCGACACATTAGAGGTGCTGTTGTGAGGAATAGCCGGGAAGAGCAATGGAAGTTGGAGGGGTGCTCGTGGTGCTACTGCTGGGGCTAATCCTCGGCCTTGCTAGATCCAGCCCGCCGCCGGAGCCGGTGGCCTGCACCCGCGGCACGTCCAACTGCACCGTGACAAACGTGTACGGCTCCTTCCCAGACCGCACCATCTGCCGCGCGGCCAACGCCACCTTCCCGCGCACCGAGCAGGAGCTTGTGGCGGCTGTGGCGGCCGCGGCCGCTGCCAAGCGCAAGGTCAAGGCGGCCACCAAGCACTCCCACAGCTTCCCCAAGCTGGCCTGTCCCGGCGGTCATGAGGGCACTATTGTCAGCACGGAGCGGCTCAACCGGATGGTGAGTACCGACACTGCCAGCGGCCTGATGACGGTGGAGAGCGGCATGGTGCTCAAGGACCTGATCCAGGCTGCCGCTGACGCGGGGCTAGCGCTGCCGCACTCGCCCTACTGGTACGGCATCACCATCGGAGGACTCCTGGCAACGGGTGCACACGGTAGCTCTCTTTGGGGCAAGGGCAGCGCCGTGCACGAGTACGTGGTAGGAATGAGGATCGTCACGCCGGCACCGGCGAGCGAAGGGTTCGCCGTTGTGAGGGCGCTTCGCGTCGGCGACACCGACTTCGACGCGGTCAAGGTGTCCCTCGGCGTCCTCGGCGTCGTCTCCCAGGTACGGAATCTTTCTGCATGGCTACCTACTCCCAGCATTCCTACGAAATGTACATGCAATGATAAATTATGTATGTGCATACTGTGTATGCGTGCAGGTTACACTGCAGTTGCAGCCCATGTTCAAACGGTCGGTGACGTTCGAGAAGCGCGACGAGACGGACTTCCCGGCGCAGGCGGCCGTGTGGGGCAACCTGCACGAGTTCGGCGACATGGCGTGGCTGCCGTGGCAGGGCAAGGTCATATATCGCACGGACGACCGCGTCCCGGTCTCCACGCCGGGCAACGGCCTCAACGATTATCTGGGCTTCCGCGCCAAGCCGATGCTCGAGCTCGTCATCGTCAGAGCATTCGAGGAGCGCCTGCAGAAGGACGGTACCGATATCGCCCGGTGCATGGCGGCGCGGCTACCGTCGATGTTGTTCGACCTTGAGGGCTACGGATTCACCAACGACGGCTCCTTCTTCACGGGGTTCCCCGTGGTGGGGTTCCAGAACCGCATCCAGGCATCGGGAACCTGCATCAACAGCAAGGTGCACGGTCTCTCCTGCACGTGGGACCCACGCATCCATAGCCCCTTCTTCTACAACTCCGGCTTCAGCATCGCGGTCTCCAAGGCGCCTGCGTACATAGCTGAGGTGCAGAAGCTCCGTGACCTGAACCCGCACGCCTTCTGCAGCCTCGACGCCAAGCTCGGTGTGCTGCTCCGCTACGTGAAGGCCTCCTCCGCGTACCTGGGCAAGTCCGAGGACTCGCTCGACTTCGACGTCACGTACTACCGGAGCTACACGGAGGGCGAGCCGCGGTCGCACGCGGACGTGATCGACGAGATCGAACAGCTGGCGCTGAAGAAGTACGGCGCCGTGCCGCACTGGGGCAAGAACCGCAACTTCGTCTTCGACGGCGTCATCACTAAGTACCCCAAGGCAGGGGAGTTCCTCAAGGTGAAGGCCAGGTACGACCCCGACGGGATTTTCTCCAGCGAGTGGAGCGACCAGGTGCTCGGCGTCCGCGGGAGACCCGTCATCGTGGAGAAAGGCTGCGCGATCGAAGGGCTCTGCGTCTGCTCCGACGACTCGCACTGCGCGCCAGAGAAGGGCCTCTTCTGCCGGCCAGGGCAGCTGTTCACGGAGGCGAGGGTGTGCTCCACCCGACCCGCCGCCAGCGGCCTTCGGGACGAACTGTAATGGTAGATGCAATCATGCACACATGCATGTGAACGGGGCAGACCTCAGGAGAACTTGTTTTTACCGACGCCGGAACATACTGGTGTCCTTTCCTCCAATAACGATGCGCCAGCGTCGCGCGTATGGCTACCCTACCTGTTGTAGTAGTATTGCCTTTGTATCGTTTGTTTGCGTGAGTTTGTGTGGCCGTATTTGTTGGAGATGTAGGAAATAATATGTCCTACAACTTTATTTAAATTGCTTCGTATAATTTTATTTGGAAAACCTCATATGAAATTATATATATTTGCTGGAATATACTTTTTTCTTTTGAGAAATTCCACCGATCTATTAATAATCATCAACAGCAGTACAAAGAGTTCCAAAAGTAATAAAAATTACAAATAGGTCATTGGACCACCTAGCCACGACTACAAACACTGGCACGAGCCGAAGGCGCGCCACCGTCCTCACCCTCCATCACCGGAGCTGGACAAAGCTTCCCGTAGTAGAGCTTGTTGTAGTAGACGGACGTGAAGTCGTCGTGCTAAGACCCCAAAGGACCAGCGCACCAGAGCAGCAACCATCGCCGAAGATGAACAACGTAGACCGAAAGAGACTGACCTCACAACACACATACGGAAAACGACCGGATCCCGAAGAATCCGTCGGACACATGACTCCACGCGCCCTCCACTGATGCTAGACGTACCACCAGAGCGAGGATAGGGCGGGAAGGACCTTATTCTGATATCAGGATGTAGCCGCCGCCTCAACATCCTGAAGAAGACACGGAAAATGGTATAAACAAAACACTGAAACCTTCCGCCGGCAAGAGACCGTGGTCCGTCACCTCTCCAAGGCCCTAAGGCCGCCGGAGATGGGACGGACTGGTGGCGTCGCCGGCGGAGGAAAGGAACCCTAGATGGGTTTGGCGCCGCCTCCTGGAGAGCTCCTTCTCTCGTATATTATTTATATTTTGAAAACCTCATATGGAATTATATATATTTGCTGGAATATACTTAGTGCATTATTATGCCTGATGAAGCTGGTCGATTATCAATGGAAGTGATATATATTACAAGCTCAATGCCTATGCATTGCAACGGGGTACCATAAAAACTAGGTGGGCCTACGAGTTTCGCCTCGCCACCTATCGCGTAGGTATCATGGGCGAGCACATGAGTTTTCGGTCATGTCATTATTTCTCTTTTTTATCCAGCTATTTCAATACACTAACAGTGCATACACGATTAATTGATGGAGTGTTGTTAGCACTTGGGCCCAATCATATTATTAGAATATAAATGATTATTTCTAGCTTAAAAATAAATAAATGTTTATTTTCATTCTCTAAAGCACATTATTTATCTAACCAATAAATTAACACGTGAAGGATCGGTGATACAAAATTCAGAAACAATTATGTCCATCTGTAGTAAATTTTGCTAATTGAGAAGAAGAAGAAAAATAGAGTTGAGGAGAAGGAAATGACAACTCGACCTGGAGGCGGATTCTGCACTCACCATATCCACAACAACGCCTACTCAGGTTGTCTGGCTATTTCACACAAGTTCAAGGAGAAGAGAGAGATGTGAGTCGATGAGAGGAGCAGATGAGAGGGGTGGCTGACCTAAGGAAGAAGCGTCTTTCCTTGTCTCTAGGCAAAGATGGGCCGGAAGGTTTAGGTGGAGTCGACCCGCCTAGGCGCCTCCCTCTCCCACGCAGTGCTGCCCTAGAGTCGACGTCCCCATGCCTCCTCTGCAGTCTCAACTCCACGCCAAAGACCCTTTCTCAAGATGTGTCTCCAAGCCCCCCGCCTGACCAATGCCTCTTGTAACGTCTCATCACCGTTGGCTCGTCCTCTTGCGCGACACCTCCGCCTGGAGCGACGCTTTCATGCACACGTCCTCGTGCATGGTCGCACGGTGGACGAAATGAGGTCGGGGGAGGCAGCCCTAAAGAAGTTGCAGCCGAGCGGGCTTAGTGTGGTAGCAGTCGGAAAAGCGTCGGCGGCAGCCAGAAATCCTAGCCCAGAGCTCCCAAGGAAGACGAATAGAGAGATGAGGGAAAGAGAGGTTTAGCTCCACGGAAAATCGCTTTAGAGCACGGGCTCCATGGACCCCCTTTTTGATTTTTTTTAAATTCATCAAATATTTTCAAAACAAATACCTACGTGTAGACAATAATATAAAATACACGTTTGCAAAAATTTAATAGAAAATACTTTATATTTCGGACGCAATAAAAAAGACAAATATGATAAATTTTGGAAAAAGGGCGACCCATTCAAAATTGCACCGTTTACGTTTAGATCTGAATTTTTTTATTTTTATGATACCAGAATAAAACGTTTTTTCACAAAAGATTTTGTACGCGTGTATTATAAATCATTATCTATTTGCTTGAAACTTTTTAAATCTATAAATTTCAATTTTTCAAAAAAAAAGTCCTCCATGGAGCCCCTTGGGGCCCGGACTCCATAGACATGGATGTGCAAGTGCCCTCATTGCTCATGCATGTAATCAAGTTTAAGCCCCCTTCCAAAACTTTTTTCGCACTGACGCAGCCCGTTTTGGCATACAGCGCCCCTAGGCCGAACCCAACCTACCGGGGGCTAACGGTGGCCAGGATGGAGCTGAAAACACGCGGGCGGGCCCTGGCAGTGAGATAGACGGATCGTCTCCCGAGCGTCATCCCGTCGCCGGCCACGCGTTCTCCCTCCATGCCCTTCTCGCCTTTTCCACCATTTCCCACCCGGGCATCCCGCTATTTTCTCGCTATATGTAGGCACGGCCATCGCCATTGCAGATCTATATATACACCATGCCCACACCCGCCATTCTTCGCACAGCCCGCCCGCAATCTTTATCTTTGAAACCGTAGCCGAATCCCCGCCGCAGATGGAGCATTTTCTAAAAGATGGGGCCTCCGTCAACGTCTATGGGCGGCGGTCCCTGTGCGTCCAGGAGGCGCAAGCGCTCTGGGACGCCCAGTACCAAGTCCCTCCAGACACTAGGTTTCCGAGGGGATGGGTACTCAGCGTTGGCGGCCTGCTAGTACCTCCGGTGTCGGTCGGCTTGGCCCTATCCGTGGCCATCTTCGCCCACTTCTGGTCCGGTCTCACGCCGTAGGAGAGGGGCGACCCCCAATGGCATCCCGACAACCACCACAGGTGGACGATATTCTTCGAACAGCTGCGCATGACCAACATCATTGCCTATGACGGCGTCGGACCGCCGCCGCAGGACAACAATTTCTATGACCGGCGGCGATGGTGGAGCGCACCAGGGCGCATGCTTGACTGGGAACTTGATGAGGACATCCCTACAATTACACCTACCCCAATGACTATTGAAGATGCTACAACTGTTGCAAGAAAGGATCAGTCCAATAAGATTAGAATTGGACCTATTACAAGAGCTCGTGCTAAGCTACTGGAACAACAGGTGAATTTACTCCTAAACGAATCCGGTACTTTGATTGATGAGAACTTTATACTGTCTAAGTCTATGCATTTATGTATGATCAGGTCCGTTGGAGAAACAAGCATGGCGCAAGGAGGAGAAGGGATACAAGAGAAGCCCAACATGATGATCTCCCAAGGATGCGCGAGGGAGGAGCGGGAGGAAGGCGCAAGAGAAGATCATCAAGACGAAGGCAAAAAGATCTGCCACGACCAGAGTGTTCGGCCAGATCCACCCGGACTGTCCGGCCAGGTCGAGAGGCAAACTGGCGTGGACATTCAGTATGCCAGTTCGGACACTACACGGACGCCACCTGGAAACTTCAAAGTTTCCGGCCAGACCGGAGTGTCCGGCACACTTCACCCGGAGTGTCCGGCCTGACCGGACTGTCTGGCCGAATTCGACCGGAGTGTCCGCCCGCCGACCGAATCTGGTCCGAGTCGGTTTGTATCAGTTTGAGTCGTTTGCGTTTAGTTTTGGTTTCTGGTCGCTCCAGCCTCCCTTATAAGCTATGGGACGACCTCTAGTTAGGGTTTAGACCACGTTAAAATATTTTGGAGTTGTTTCTTTCATAAAACCTCTGGAATTACCCTGTGTTCGAATCTACCAACTATAATTGAGTGTGATCTGTTGTTCCATTGGGAATTAGTAGATTGCATACTACCATTCGTGGTCACGGCTGCGTGCGCAAGAGCGTGGTGTTGTGAATATCCTACAAGGTTCGAGAGCCGTTGCATTGGCATCAGGGATTGAGCGGGAGAGTTCATAGCTACAGGCTAGTTATCTATCATCCACCATTATCATTGCCATCCGCTTACTGAGAAGATCGGGCCACCCCATATCATCTTGGTATCAGATTTCCAGTGTTGCCTCGGTAAGCATCCACAAATCCATCCATAGATTAGAGAGTGTTTTCGTTCTATACAGAAAAAGCCTTACAAAAAGATTTGCCATAGACTAGAGTGCATCGTTTTCAAGTTTTAGTTGCTGATTGTATCTTCTCGTAGATCCGATCTGCAGGTTTTCCTCGTAGGAGTCTAGTTTCCGTTTGTGTCTAGGTGTAGGGTTTGATCTTGTTTTTCGTTGTTCCCACCATTACCGTTTCCGCAAGTGTTTAATCGTTTTTCCGGGTCCACATAGCGTACCTTTGTTTGCATACCATAGACACAGCCTATCTACATCATCTGTGCCTAGGAACGTACCCACGAGACTAGTTGCTTTGCTCCGACAGGCTGCTCATTAGGGTTTGCAGTGCAGAACTTTTTCGACAGGCAAAACCGGACTATCCGGCCGAAACACACCGGACTATCCGGCCCAACCGGAGTCCCCGGCGCATATCAACCGGACTATCCGGCCCAGTTCTGTTATAAGTTGTTGTGCTCGTTTGCATTGAGTAATATAGTTGAAAAAAATCAAAAAAAAAGAGAGAGAAAAGAAAAGAGAATCAGTATAAAAAAAGAGCAAAGAGCTACAAGCCTGACAAAAAAAAGAGATATAGAAGTGTGCAATATTGGAGGCCTTGTTGTGTATAGCACTAGTAGATTGAGCAATCTTGTGCCTGTTCTATTTGAGCTATTACTAGTGTCTCTCTTGTGCATTGCAATATTCCTTTTCATAAGTTGCTTTGCCACGTTTATCTCCACTGTGTGTGTTTCTTGGTTATTTGTACGATCAACACTAGGACTTGTTTGCGGTGTAGATAGGGTACCATACCTATAGCTCCACCTTGAATAACCTGTGTGCCCTGCGATCGTTCTCTATACCTTTGATATTCACTTCATCACATCAAGTGCATCAGTCTTTGATTTCGTTTGGTAGAGCATCTCTATTCACTTTGGAACGGTAAGATCTCCTTTCTTATTAGTTGTGAGTGAGTTGTGAGAGTTTCCACCATACAGATTTTGATTTTTGCACTAACCTACTAATCATGTCTTCTAGTGATGATGATGTTGTGTTGCAGAAAAAGAAGGATGAGGAGCTCGTCAATTGGCGTGAATATGAGGCTTTGAAATCCCACTTGACACATGTGTTTACTAACACGACAGATGCCACTGACAAGAATCTCCAAGATATGAATATGAGATTGGATCAGCATGTTGGGATAGTTGATACTATCCAAACGCAAGTGGATACGCTCAATGTCAATGTCACTACTTTGCAGCAGTCCATTGAGGGTTTGACAGCCGCCTTGCATAGAAGGGAAGATCCTCAACATGATGATGCCTTTGATGATTTCGATGAGGGTAACGTTGTTGATGCTGCTCCACATGTTGGCAGGGGACGTGTTATTCCCCCTGTCCATGCACCTGCTCATGGTCGTGGGTTTGCCCATCTTGGGCGTGGTCCACGTGTGCCCAACCAAGCTACTGATGACGGTTTGGGCAACCCAAAATTCTCGATTCCTAAGTTTGATGGTTCCATTGATCCTGAAGACTACCTCACCTGGGAATTGAAGATTGAGAAACTCTGGCGATTATTTGACTATCTAGAAGATAAGAAGGTCAAGCTTGCAGCATCTAAATTTGATGGTTATGCTTTGCGTTGGTGGGATGCTCTTGTGCAACATAGGAGGGAGGACAATGAACTTCCTGTGATGGATTGGCGCGAGATGAAGCAAATCATGAAGGCACGTTTCGTACCAACCAACTACTTGCGATCAGTTTTTGATAAATTGACGCAATTGAAGCAAGGCATCATGACAGTTGATGAGTACTACATGGAGATGGAGATGCTTATGCAGCATGCTCGAGTTCGTGAGTCCATTGAGATGACCATGCAACGATTCCTAAACAATCTGAAGTTACCAATCAAGAGCATTGTTCGTCATCACAAGTATGAGACCATGAATGAGTTGTTGCATCATGCTAGAGAGGCCGAATCCTAGTTGGCAGAAGAGGCGAAGTCACGCGCTCGTTTTCCATCCTCCAGCAGATTTTCGGCCAGATCTACACCTCCTACAATCACGCCACCAGCTGCTGCTCCATTTACACCATCGGCCAGACCAGCAAGTACACCTTCGTTTGGTTCTCATGCTCGGAAACCCGCTGTTCCTACTGCTAGCTCGGGTTCCAACATGTCTACTGCACGTACTCGTGATGTAGTGTGCCATACTTGTGGAGGTAGAGGTCACTACAAGAAGGATTGTCCAAACAGCAAGGTTATGTTTGTTAATGAACAAGGTGAAGTAGAAAGTGGAGATGAAGCTTCTGAGGATGATATTGATGACGGCGAGGATGGTGCTGATGCATATGCTAAGCGTGCACCCACTATTGTCGTATCTTCACGTGTACTTAGTGTGCAACCGGTTGAGGAATCCCAGCGTTGCAACTTGTTCCAAACAAAAGCTCTAGTTGGACCAAACAAAGCTTGCAAGGTAATTATTGATGGAGGTAGCTGCAGAAATCTTGCAAGTAAGAAACTATGTGCCAAACTGAATTTGACATATTTACCTCATCCCAAGGCATACTACATACAATGGTTGAGCAACAATGGTGAGATGAAGGTAAATCATATGGTACATGTGAATTTTCAAATAGGGCCATACAAAGATTCTATTGATTTTGATGTGGTTCCTATGACTGTTTGTCACCTACTATTGGGTCGGCCTTGGCTCTATGATCGCCATGTGCAACACAATGGCTGAGCCAATACATATCACTTGGAATTCAAAGGAAAGAAGATTACTATGCAGCCAATGACACCACAAGAAATTGTGGATGATTCTCGCCAGAAGATAGAGGTGAACTTGAAGGAAGATACTACCACTCCGCGAGACTGTGTAACAGCTGTTCCTGATGTAATTGAGCCTAAATTGAGTGATATAACGAAAAGTGAGAGAGTGCCTGGTTTATCGATACTAGCCACCAAGAAGGATATGAGAGAGTTTCGTGAGGATCCTACAGCCATGCCACTTGTGCTCATGTATAAGGGCGAGGTATTGGTTTCTAACAACATGACCCCTATTTCTCTTGGTGTCTCTTCTATTTTGCAGGATTTTGGGGATGTGTTTCCAGAAGACGTACCCGCAGGTTTGCCCCCATTGTGTGGTATAGAACATCAAGTGGACCTAATTCCTAGCGCCACACTTCCCAACCGTGCACCTTACAGGACTAATCCCGAAGAAACTAAGGAAATTCAGAAGCAAGTACAAGCGTTGCTGGATAAAGGGTACATTCGTGTCTCTCTTAGCCCTTGTGTTGTTCCTGTTATTTTAGTTCCTAAGAAAGATGGTACATGGCGCATGTGTGTTGATTGTAGAGCGATTAATAACATCACTATTCGATATCGTCATCCTATTCCACGCTTAGAGGATATGCTCGATGAATTGAGTGGTGCTGCTGTTTTCTCTAAAATTGACTTGCGTAGTGGTTATCATCAAATTAGGATGAAAGAAGGGGATGAATGGAAAACTGCTTTCAAAACTAAATTCGGTTTGTATGAGTGGTTAGTTATGCCGTTTGGTCTTACTAATGCACCTAGTACTTTCATGAGTTTGATGAATCATGTTTTGAGAGAGTTTATTGGTCGTTTCATGGTTGTTTACTTTGATGATATACTCATATACAGCCACACCGAATCTGAACATTGCACTCATATTAGACAAGTTTTGCAAGTGTTACGTGATAATAAACTGTATGCTAATCTTAAGAAGTGTACATTTGCAAAATATAAAGTCATATTCCTAGAATTTGTTGTTTCTAAGCATGGAGTAGAGGTAGATCAATCTAAAATTGAATCAATTCAGAATTGGCCTACTCCGATGAATGTTAGTCAAGTGCGTAGTTTCCATGGTCTCGCTGGTTTCTATAGGCGCTTTGTGAAAGATTTTAGCACCATTGTTGCACCATTAAATGATTTGACAAAGAAAAGTGTTCCTTTTGTATGGGGCGCGGCTCAAGACATTGCATTTGATACATTAAAACGTTTGCTTACTTCTGCACCATTACTTGCATTACCTGATTTTTCGAAGCAATTTGAAGTTGAATGTGATGCTAGTGGTATAGGCATAGGTGGCGTTTTGATGCAAGAGGGTCGGCTTATAGCTTATTTTTCTAAGAAATTGACTGGTGCTCGTTTGAATTATTCTATCTATGATAAAGAATTGTATGCACTTGTTAGAGTACTTGAGGTTTGGCAACATTATTTGTGGCCAAAAGAATTCATCATACATTCTGATCATGAAGCATTGAAATACTTGAAAGCTCAATCAAACTTGCATAGAAGATTAGCTAAATGGGTTGAGTTCATTGAGTCTTTTCCTTACATCATTAACTATAAGAAGGGAAAATAAAACGTTGTTGCTGATGCTCTATCTAGGAAGAACATGCTATTAACCAATCTTGATGTTAAAATTCTTGGATTAGAAGCTATTTGTGCACTTTATGCAACTGACCATGATTTTGCTGAACCATATCGTTTGTGTGCTCTTAGAAACGCATGGGATAAGTATCATATACATGATGGATATTTGTTTCGAGCTAACAAACTATGTATTCCAGAATCGTCGTTGCGTTTGTTCTTAGTGCAGGAATCACATGTTGGTAGTTTGATGGGTCACTTTGGGCGTGAGAAGACATTGGTCATGCTTGTTGATCATTTTTATTGGCCCAAGATGAGGCGTGATGTGTACAGATTTGTGAGCCGATGTATTACATGCCACAAGTCGAAATCTAAGCTGAAGCCTCACGGTTTGTATACACCTCTCTCTGCACCGACTATTCCATGGGAAGACATTAGTATGGATTTTGTGCTAGGTCTACCTAAAACTCAGAGAGGTCATGATTCTATATTTGTGGTAGTGGATAGGTTCTCTAAGATGGCTCATTTTATTGCCTGCCACAAAAGCGACGATGCGTCGCATGTTGCTAACCTGTTTTTTAGGGACATCGTGAGATTACATGGAGTATCAAAGACGATTGTTTCTAACCGTGATGTGAAGTTCATGAGATACTTTTGGAAGACCTTATGGGGCAAGCTAGGAACAAAGTTGCTGTTCAGTACTACATGTCATCCCCAAACAGATGGTCAAACGGAGGTGGTGAATCGAACATTGTCACAGCTACTAAGGACCATGATTAAAAAGAATCTGCGGGAGTGGGAAGAGTGTTTGCCACATGTTGAGTTTGCTTACAACAGGGTTGTGCATTCAACTACTCAGCTTTGTCCTTTTGAGGTGGTGTATGGTTTCAAGCCATTGACGCCACTTGATATGTTGCCTCTGCCATTACATGAGAGAGTTGATATGGAGGCATCAAAACGTGCTGATTATGTGAAGAAAATACATGAGAAGACTCGAGAGGCTATTGAGAAGAAAGGCAAGAACATTGCTGCTACAAGGAATCAAGCAAGCAAAGAAGTATTGTTCGAGCCTGGAGATATGGTTTGGGTGCATCTACGCAAGGATAGGTTCCCACTACTTCGAAAGTCAAAATTGAAGCCACGTGGTGCTGGTCCTTACAAGGTGTTAGCCAAGATTAATGATAACGCCTACTCGGTTGATATACCTATTGAGGAGTTTGGTGAAGTTAGAAATAGCTTCAACGTTGCTGATTTGTCACCATATGCTGGAGAAGACCTTGGAGCGTCGAGGTCGACGCCTTTTGAAGGGGGGGAGATGATGAGGACATCCCTACAATTACACCTACCCCAATGACTACTGAAGATGCTACAACTGTTGCAAGAAAGGATCAGTCCAATGAGATTAGAATTGGACCTATTACAAGAGTTCGTGCTAAGCTACTGGAACAACAGGTGAATTTACTCCTAAACGAATCCGGTACTTTGATTGATGAGAACTTTATACTGCCTAAGTCTATGCATTTATGTATGATCAGGTTCGTTGGAGAAACAAGCATGGCGCGAGGAGGAGAAGGGCTACAAGAGAAGCCCAACATGATGATCGCCCAAGGATGCGCGAGGGAGGAGCGGGAGGAAGGCGCAAGAGAAGATCATCAAGACGAAGGCAAAAAGATCTGCCACGACTAGAGTGTCCGGCCAGATCCATCCGGACTGTCCAGCCTGGTCGAGAGGCAAACTGGCGTGGACATTCAGTATGCCAGTTCAGACACTACACGGATGCCACCCGGAAACTTCAAAGTTTCCGGCCAGGCCGGAGTGTCCGGCACACTTCAGCCGGAGTGTCCGGCCTGACCGGACTGTCCGGCCGAATTCAACCGGAGTGTCCGCCTGCCGACCGAATCTGGTCCGAGTCGGTTTGTATCAGTTTGAGTCGTTTGCGTTTAGTTTCGGTTTCTGGTCGCTCCAGCCGCCCTTATAAGCTATGGGACAATCTCTAGTTAGGGTTTAGATCACGTTAAAATATTTTGGAGTTGTTTCTTTTATAGAACCTCTAGAATTACCCTGTGTTCGAATCTACCAACTATAATTGAGTGTGATTTGTTGTTCCATTGGGAATTAGTAGATTGCATACTACCGTTCGTGGTCACGGCTGCGTGCGCAAGAGCGTGGTGTTGTGAATATCCTACAAGGTTCGAGAGCTGTTGCATTGGCATCAGGGATCGAGCGGGAGAGTTCATAGCTACAGGCTAGTTATCTATCATCCACCATTATCATTGCCATCCGCTTACTAAGAAGATCGGGCCACCCCATATCAGAACTACATCACCGCCGGGAACCACCCGTGACTGGATCAGAAGTCTCTAGGCTTGCGCTCGGCATCGGAATCGACCTTGTCCTCGCCCATCTAGCCGTGGCCCCTAGTAGTTCCCTTTTTTCTCTTGTTTGTTAAAATATGTGAAACTTTTTTCAACTATCTGTAAAATCGATGTTAATTTCGTATTTGGCAATTATTTCAAATGTTTAAAGTTTTTGTATGGGGGGCACGACATTCCTCCCTAAAGCGGAACTGCACTCTCCAAAAACTAAACCCCAGCAAAGACATTTATTATAAGAATATAAATATTGAAATTTCAATCGCGGAATTTATCTCAAACAACCACGTCGTCAAACAAGAAACTTGCCAAGAACTTATCATGAAGCACGGTGCTCGGACACGAAATGTGTCCCATTTTGTCCATTTGGGGTGGACCCAGACCGCGTTGTCCTCCCCTGCCGTGAGCTGCAGGGAGCTTTCTCAGGGCTCCTGAGGCGCGTTGTGCCATCTTTTGTCTCTGCATGTGGGCCTTATTTTTGGTTCTCGCTAGATGTGACCCCCGCAGAGGCGCTCAATTGACATGCCCTCGCCCCGCCTTATCTCCTCTGCTCGCCCTTCCCCTCGCCCCATCTCTCCTCGCCCTCGCCGCCTCCTCTCGGCTTCTCCTCTATCCTCCCGGGTCAAACTCTCACTCGCCGCTCTCGCCACGTCCCAGCTCATACCGGCGATGACGACCTTCACTCGCCCAACCCTATTTTTGCCAAGATCCCCAAAAGTGTGCACCCAGATGGAGAAGGATGCGTGGGAGAGCTGCCGGCGACCGACGAAGGAGGCCACCCCCTCTTCTGATTCTGGTCGGCATCGCCAGCAGGCTGCGCCGTCGACCACACCTCTACCGGCTGAACTTTCTGTTCTGGATATGTGACGTGTGGTGGATGCAGGATCCATTGTGGTAGTCTGAGGCATTTGAAGTCGCCGACCTGCCTGTATAGGACTTCTTCCTTCTCCTTCCGGCTTGTTCACGGCAAGCGGCCCCATAGGCACAGCAAGCCGTCGTCGGGGTCAGTACTGGCACGGGTGTTGGGAGGACGGTGGATGATGCCCTTTCTGTTGGAGATATGCCCAAGAGGCAATAATAAAAGTGGTTATTATTATATCTTTGTGTTTATGATGAATGTTTGCATCACATGCTATAATTGTATTATAAGGAAACACTAATACATGTGTGTTTTGTAAACATAAAAGGGTCCCTAGTAAGCCTCTTGTTAAACTAGCTTGTTGATTAATTGATGATCATGGTTTCCTGATCATGGACATTGGATGTCATTAATAACAAGGTTGTATCATTAGGAGAATGATGTAATGGACACACACACCCATAGTAAGCGTAGCATAAGATCAAGTCATTAAGTTCACATTGCTATAAGCTTTTGATACATAGTAACCTAATCCTTCGACCATGAGGTTGTGTTAATCACCATCACCGGATGAGTACTTTGATGACATCAAACACCACTTCATAACTGGGTGGTTATAAAGGTGTCATTAGGTATTCTGAAAGTATGTGTTGAAGCGCATGGACCAAGATTGGGATCTGTCCATCCATATGACGGATAGATATGCTCTGGGCCCTCTCGGTGGAATGTCATCTAGTTAGCTTGCAAGCATGTGACTAGGTCACAAGGGATGGCATAACACGGAACGAGTAAAGAGTACTTATCAGTAACGAGGTAGAACTAGGTATGGAGATACTGATGATCAAACCTCGGATAAGTAGAGTATCGCGTGACAAAGGGAATTGGTTTCGTATGTTAATGGTTCTATCGATCACGAAGTCATCGTTGAGTATGTGGGAGCCGTTATGGATCTCCAGATCCCGCTGATGGTTATTGATCGGAGAGGTGTCTTCATCATGTCTGCATATTCACGAACCGTAGGGTGACACACTTAAGGTTCGAAGTTGTTTTAAGTAGATATTAAATGTGCGTTGGAGACCGAATGCTGTTCGGAGTCTCGGATTGGATCCGGGACATCACGAGGAGATCCGGAACTGTCCGGAGAATAATATTCATATAATGGGGATCATTTTCTAAGTTAGGAAATGTTCCAGAGTGTTTGTATGGGGATTCTAGAAGGTTTTGGAATGTTCCGGAAGGTTCTAGAAGATATCTTGGAGTTTATTTGAAAACCGAGATAAGATAAGATAAGATAAGATAAGGGGAGTTTAAAGGGGAAACTTGGGGGGGAAGGACTCTCCCCCCAAGCTCCCTAGTGCGCCGGCCCTAAGGGGTGGGCCTAGGGGTGGGAACCCTAGGCCACACCCCTCCCTCTATATATAGAGGGGTGGAGGCGCCACCCCTCTTTGCCCCTCCCCACTCCAAACCCTAGCCGCCTCTCTCTTCCTCCTTCCATCTGCTCCGGCTTAGGCGAAGCCCTGCGGAATTCTCTCCACCACCACCACCACCACGCCGTCGTGTTGCTGGGATTGCCTGGAGAAGATCTACTACCTCCGCTGCTCGCTGGAACGGGGAAAGGAAGGTTTGCTTCGACTCCGCACGTGTGACCGTCTGCGGAAGCGCTGCCGGAACGCGGCGCCGGAAGGATCATCTACTCGATCTTGAGATCGGCAAGTGATCGACTACATCATCCACAAGATCTAATCTCATTAACGCTTTCGGTTCTATGAGGGTTAGTATCGATCTATCTCGTTGCTCATGTCTAGTAGATTAGATCTTGGCTTTTATCTAGATTAGATCTGGGTTTTGTTCGTTCTTGCGGTAGAAATTTTTTGTTTTCCATGCTACGAACCCATCAGTGGTATCAGAGCCTTGTCTATGCGTAGATCTGTTGCACGAGTAGAACACAATGGTGTTGTGGGCGTTGGTGCTCGTGCCGTCTTTTGCTGTGTGTACTTTGCATCTTGCGGTATGGTGGGATGAAGCGGCTCGGGCTAACATTACATGTCATCGCACATGAGACTTGCTCCACGCTTGACGTGCAACTTGCTTTGCACAAGTGGCTTTGCGGGTGTCTGTCTCTCCCATCATAGTATAGATCAAATCTACATTTTGCACTTGATAGCACTTGTATCAACGTTGTGGTTCAGTTTCGTAGGTAAGATCCGTTCTTGTTTGAAAGCCCCAAACCACGTAAAACTTGCAAAGAAAATTAGAGGCGTCTAACTTGTTTTTGCAGGGGTTTTGTGATGTGATATGGCCATCATGTGATTGTGATTATATTTGATGTATGCAATGATCCTTGTTGTAATATGACAACCGGCAGGAGCCTAATGGTTGTCTTTCATTCTGTTAAGACCTGCGTGTCTATTCATCTTGTAATAGCTTTATTCCAAGTAGTTGTAATAGTTGCTTATGATGATGGACAACCATGAAGCGGCGCCACTGACATTGACGCAATGCTGGTAATGATGGAGATCATGTCCGTGCTTTGGAGATGGAGATCGAAGGCACAAGAAGAAAGGGCCATATCATATCACACTAATTATGAATTGCCTGTGATGTTAATCCTTTATGCATCTTGTATTGCTTAGATCGCGACGGTAGCATTATAAGATGATCCCTCTCACTAAATATCAAGTAATAAAAGTGTTCATCCTTAGTTGGCACCGTTGCTAAGACTCGTCGTTTCGAAGCATCTCGTGATGATCGGGTGTGATAGATTCTACGTGTGCATACAACGGGTGCAAGCCAGATTTGCACATGCGGAAACTAAGGTTAATCTTGACGAGCCTAGCATGTACAGACATGGTCTCGGAACACGGAATACCGAAAGGTAGAGCACGAGTCATATGAATGATATGATGAACATGAAGATTGTTCGCCGATGAAACTACATCTTCTCTCGTGAAGATCGGACTTGGTGTAGTGGACTTGGTTCGTGTAATCACTAAGACAATGTGAGGGATGTTGTTTTGAGTGGGAGTTCACCTAGTTAATTTAAGAATTGAAGTTGAACTCAATTTATCATAAACTTAGTCTAAACTACTTGCAAATATGTTGTAGATTATGGCGAACCTCTCCATAAATTTCAATGCGTTCCTAGAGAAAGAAAAACTTAAGAACAATGGAAGCAACTTCACGGACTGGCTCCGTGGTCTGAAGATTGTCCTCAGGGCTGGTCAGATGACCTATGTGCTCGATGCACCGCTAGGTGACCCACCTGCAGAAGATGCCACCGATGACGTAAAAAATGTTTACGCCACTCGGAAAAATCATTACTCCACAGTTCAGTGTGCCATCCTGTACGGTCTGGAAACGGAGCTTCAGAAGCGCTTTGAGCACCACGACCCGTTTGAGATCATTAAGGAGCTCAAGCTCATTTTTGAGACTCACGCGGCCGTGGAGAGCTATGAGGCCTCCGAAAAGTTCTTTACCTGCAAGATGGAAGAGGGAAGCTCCGTTAGCGAGCACGTGCTCACCATGTCTGGGCACGCAAACAAGCTCCAAGAGTTGGGGATAACGATTCCTAATGAGTTAGGGATTCACCGTGTACTCCAATCACTGCCACCGAGTTATAAGAACTTTGTGATGAACTACAATATGCACTGCATGAACAAGACGTTGTCTGAACTATCGTCCATGCTGAAAACTGCTGAAGTGGAGATCAAGAAGGAGCACCAAGTGTTGATGGTCAATAAGACCACCAATTTCAAGAAACAGGGCAAGCCTAAGAACAAGGGCAACTTCAAGAAGGACGGCAAGAAAGCTGCCGCACCTGCTAAGAAGCCCAAGGCTGGACCTAAGCCTGAAACGGAATGCTTCTACTGCAAGGGTGCTGGTCACTGGAAGCGCAACTGCCCCAAGTACCTGGCAGATCTGAAGAACGGCAACATCAAGAAGAAAGGTATATTCGATATACATGTTATTGATGTGTATCTTACTAGTAATCGTAGTAGTGCCTGGGTATTTGATATTGGTTCGGTTGCTCATATTTGTAACTCGAAACAGGAGCTGCGGAATAAACGAAGACTGGCAAGAGACGAGGTGACGATGCGCGTTGGAAATGGCTCCAAGGTTGATGTGGTCGCCGTCGTCACGCTTCCTCTACATCTACCTTCGGGATTAGTTTTAAATTTGAATAATTGTTATTTGGTGCCTGCGTTGAGCATGAACATTATATCTGGATCTTGTTTATTGCGAGACGGTTACTCTTTTAAGTCCGAGAATAAAGGTTGTTCGATTTATATGAGTAATATCTTTTATGGTAATGCACCTGAGATGAATGGTTTATTCTTACTGAATCTCGATAGTAGTGATACACATGTTCACAACATAGATGCTAAACGAACAAAATTGAATGATAATTCTACATACATGTGGCACTGTCGTCTTGGTCACATTGGAGTGAAGCGTATGAAGAAACTCCATTCTGATGGACTTCTTGAATCACTTGAAAGATGCGAAGCATGTCTAATGGGAAAAATGACTAAGACTCCATTCTCTGGTATAATGGAGCGAGCTACAGACTTATTGGAAATAATACATACCGATGTGTGCGGTCCAATGAGTGTAGCATCGCGTGGTGGATATCGTTATGTTCTCACTTTCACGGATGACTTAAGTAGATATGGGTATGTCTACTTTATGAAACATAAGTCCGAAACTTCCGAGAAGTTTAAGGAATTTCAAAGTGAAGTGGAAAATCATCGTAACGAGAAGATTAAGTTTCTGCGTTCTGACCGCGGAGGTGAATATCTAAGTTATGAGTTTGGCATGCATTTAAAGAAATGTGGAATACTTTCGCAGTTGACACCGCCAGGAACACCACAGCGTAATGGTGTGTCCGAACGTCATAATCGAACTCTCTTAGATATGGTTCGGTCTATGATGTCTCTTACAGATTTACCACTATCGTTTTGGGGCTATGCATTAGAGACAGCCGCATTCACTTTAAATAGGGCACCATCTAAATCCGTTGAAACGACACCGTACGAATTGTGGTTTGGAAAGAAACCTAAGTTGTCGTTCCTTAAAGTTTGGGGTTGCGAAGCGTATGTAAAGAAGTTACAACCTGATAAGCTAGAACCCAAAGCGGAGAAATATGTCTTCATAGGATACCCTAAAGAAACAATTGGGTATACCTTCTATCAAAGATCCGAAGGCAAAGTTTTCGTTGCCAAGAATGGATCCTTTCTTGAGAAGAAGTTTCTCTCGAAAGAAGTGACTGGAAGGAAAGTAGAACTCAACGAGGTTATTGAACCTTCTCTCGAGGTTGAGAGTAGCGCAGCACCGGAAGATGTTTTCGTTCCGCCTGCACCAACTGGAGAGGAAGCTAATGATGGTGATCATGAAACTTCGAACGAAGTTACTACTGAACCTCGCAGGTCAACGAGGGTTCGTACCACTCCTGAGTGGTATGACTCTGCCTTGAACGTCATGTTGGTGGACAACACTGATGACCCTGCAACGTATGAAGAAGCTATGGTGAGCCCAGATTCCGACAAATGGCTAGAAGCCATGAAATCCGAAATGGGATCCATGTACGAAAACCAAGTATGGACTTTGGTGGACTTACCGGATGGCCGTAAGGCTGTCGAGAACAAATGGATTTTCAAAAGAAAAACAGATGCTGATGGTAATGTTACTGTCTATAAAGCTCGACTTGTCGCGAAAGGGTTCCGACAAATTCAAGGTGTTGACTATGATGAGACTTTCTCACCAGTAGCGAAGCTAAAGTCTGTGAGGATTTTGTTAGCAATTGCTGCATATTTCGACTATGAGATATGGCAGATGGATGTCAAAACGGCGTTCCTTAATGGTGACATTGAGGAAGAGTTGTACATGGTACAACCCAAGGGTTTTGTCGATCCTAGTGATGCTGACAAGGTATGCAAACTTCAGCGCTCCATTTATGGACTGAAGCAAGCATCCCGGAGTTGGAATCAACGTTTTGATAAAGTAATCAAAAAATTTGGTTTTATACAAACTTATGGAGAAGCTTGTATTTACAAGAAAGTGAGTGGGAGCTCTGTAGCATTCCTAGTACTATATGTAGATGACATACTGTTGATTGGGAATGATATAGAACTTCTTAATAGCGTCAAAGCCTATTTGAATAATAGTTTTTCAATGAAGGATCTTGGCGAAGCGGCATATATTCTAGGCATCAAGATTTATAGAGATAGATCAAGACGCCTGCTAACGCTTTCACAAAGTACATACCTGGACAAAGTTCTAAAGAAGTTTAGAATGGAAGAGAGCAAGAAAGGGTTCGTACCCATGTTGTCAGGTAAGACCTTGAGTAAGACTCAAAGTCCAGCTACGGCAGAAGATAGAGAGAAGATGAATAATGTTCTCGATGCCTCAGCCATAGGTTCTATCATGTATGCCATGTTGTGTACAAGACTGGATATAGCACATGCTGTTAGTTTGACTAACAGATATCAAAGTGATCCTGGAATGGAGCACTGGACAGCGGTCAAGAATATCCTTAAGTACCTAAACAGGACTAAGGATATGGTTCTTTCTTATGGAGGTGATGAACAGCTTGTTGTAAACAGTTACACTGATGCTAGTTGGAACACCGATCCAGATGACTCGAAGTCACAGTCAGGATACGTATTTATTTTGAATGGTGCTGCAGTGAGCTGGAGGAGTGCCAAGCAAAGCGTTGTGGCGAAATCTTCAACTGAATCGGAATACATAGCTGCTTCGGAGGCTGCACAAGAAGCCATATGGATGAAGGAGTTCATTACTGAACTTGGCGTGGTTCCTAGTGCGTTGGACCCGATGGCCATCTACTGTGACAACACAGGTGCCATAGCTAATGCACAGGAGCCAAGGTCACATAGCAAGCTGAAGCACATCAAGCTATGTTTCCATGCCATTCACGAGTATGTCCGAGATGGTGACATAAAGATTTGCAAAGTACACACTGATCTGAATGTGGCAGATCCATTGACTAAACCTCTCCCTAGAGCAAAGCATGACCAACACCAGAACGCCATGGGTGTTAGGTATATTACCATGTAATCTAGATTATTGACTCTAGTGCAAGTGGGAGACTGTTGGAGATATGCCCAAGAGGCAATAATAAAAGTGGTTATTATTATATCTTTGTGTTTATGATGAATGTTTGCATCACATGCTATAATTGTATTATAAGGAAACACTAATACATGTGTGTTTTGTAAACATAAAAGGGTCCCTAGTAAGCCTCTTGTTAAACTAGCTTGTTGATTAATTGATGATCATGGTTTCCTGATCATGGACATTGGATGTCATTAATAACAAGGTTGTATCATTAGGAGAATGATGTAATGGACACACACACCCATAGTAAGCGTAGCATAAGATCAAGTCATTAAGTTCACATTGCTATAAGCTTTTGATACATAGTAACCTAATCCTTCGACCATGAGGTTGTGTTAATCACCATCACCGGATGAGTACTTTGATGACATCAAACACCACTTCGTAACTGGGTGGTTATAAAGGTGTCATTAGGTATTCTGAAAGTATGTGTTGAAGCGCATGGACCAAGATTGGGATTTGTCCATCCATATGACAGATAGATATGCTCTGGGCCCTCTCGGTGGAATGTCATCTAGTTAGCTTGCAAGCATGTGACTAGGTCACAAGGGATGGCATAACACGGAACGAGTAAAGAATACCTATCAGTAACGAGGTAGAACTAGGTATGGAGATACTGATGATCAAACCTCGGATAAGTAGAGTATCACGTGACAAAGGGAATTGGTTTCGTATGTTAATGGTTCTATCGATCACGAAGTCATCGTTGAGTATGTGGGAGCCGTTATGGATCTCCAGATCCCGCTGATGGTTATTGATCGGAGAGGTGTCTTCATCATGTCTGCATATTCACGAACCGTAGGGTGACACACTTAAGGTTCGAAGTTGTTTTAAGTAGATATTAAATGTGCGTTGGAGACCGAATGCTGTTCGGAGTCTCGGATTGGATCCGGGACATCACGAGGAGATCCGGAACTGTCCGGAGAATAAGATTCATATAATGGGGATCATTTTCTAAGTTAGGAAATGTTCCAGAGTGTTTGTATGGGGATTCTAGAAGGTTTCGGAATGTTCCGGAAGGTTCTAGAAGATATCTTGGAGTTTATTTGAAAACCGAGATAAGATAAGATAAGATAAGATAAGGGGAGTTTAAAGGGGAAACTTGGGGGGGAAGGACTCTCCCCCCAAGCTCCCTAGTGCGCCGGCCCTAAGGGGTGGGCCTAGGGGTGGGAACCCTAGGCCACACCCCTCCCTCTATATATAGAGGGGTGGAGGCGCCACCCCTCTTTGCCCCTCCCCACTCCAAACCCTAGCCGCCTCTCTCTTCCTCCTTCCATCTGCTCCGGCTTAGGCGAAGCCCTGCAGAATTCTCTCCACCACCACCACCACCACGCCGTCGTGCTGCTGGGATTGCGTGGAGAAGATCTACTACCTCCGCTGCTCGCTGGAACGGGGAAAGGAAGGTCTGCTTCGACTCCGCACGTGTGACCGTCTGCGGAAGCGCTGCCGGAACGCGGCGCCGGAAGGATCATCTACTCGATCTTGAGATCGGCGAGTGATCGACTACATCATCCACGAGATCTAATCTCGTTAACGCTTTCGGTTCTACGAGGGTTAGTACCGATCTATCTCGTTGCTCATGTCTAGTAGATTAGATCTTGGCTTTTATCTAGATTAGATCTGGGTTTTGTTCGTTCTTGCGGTAGAAAATTTTTGTTTTCCATGCTACGAACCCATCACTTTCCAGCACAAGCCACAGGTTAGCTGCTGGATACCTTGCTTTACAATGTTTTTTGGTTCGTAGGATTCAACAACCTTTTGAGCTACTGTATGCTGCCTCCGGTTTTTAGGGATTGCCCAAACAAAAAATCCCAAATTTTGATTTCATGTCCTTGTGTTGAGCAGTTTAGAAGAAGGCTAGGAAGTTTAAGACATCAGAGCAGTTCAACACAACATTCTTAGCTCGCGAAGTTGTGTGGTTTTGCTAGCGCCAAAATGTAATGAAATTTCTTATTAAAAAGTATAGAAACCATAGTATTACCATAGAGGTGTTTTAAATGATTTAGTCAATAGCCAGGCATGCAGCTCTTACAATATTGCAATTTTCTGTTGCTTACTCTTGGCTAGCAGCCACACGGTCGTGCCGCCTCTGCGAGACCCATAAGAAGTTGCGGAGGTTGTTGCCATGCGTCCGGCCATGGTAGCCTCGCCGATGTTGATTGTGTCAATGGCGAGGCCAAAAGCCAGCGCCCCATCAACGGCTTTTCTGATGTCCTGGTGGCACGCACCAACATGGTTTGAAGTGCTTGTGTTGCTTTTTTTCATGCTCAGATGCCATTATAAGGGGATTTTTTTTGGAAACATCTATAAGGGTGAAGATAATGAGAACATTCGAGGGTAAAGCGTATTCAGCTGAAGAATGGCTCACAAATGAACTGTTGAACCTTGTGTTGCCTGCTATTTGAGTTTGGATAAATGAAATAACTTTGTTGGCAGTGTCATTGCAAACATGTGAAATTGTACTGAGCTCTTTTCTTAGGAGGACCCAGTTAAGAGATTAATTAGTTTATGAGTTAGCTTGATCTATTTACAGAGATTGGAGCTAAGATTGTAAATTATAATGTGTTAATTTGGCATTTTGCCTATTTCTACCTGCTCAACGGATATGTTTGTTAGAAAATTGATAGAGAATAAAATTGGTATACACGTTGTATCATTGCAATCGACTGCTGTTTTTTGAATGTTGAGTTCAGGACCGTGCAAAGCCTCTATTGTTCCTTCAGAAATGGGGCACTCACTATTTTCTTTATTTCAGTGTGATTGATGGCATGCCGCTGTTTTCTTTGTGTGTGGTGAACTGGTTACTTCTTACGGAATAAAACCATGTCGTTTCTTAGATCTAGAGAACGTTGTCTTGATATTGCTTTCTTGTTACCTATTCTATTTCAAAATAACAATTGATACCGACTCGATGTTACATCTTGTGATATTAAGATGGATTTATCAGTTCCATAGGTGTTTGTGGCAAGTGGTGGAAAATTAAAAATATTTTAAACCTTAAACATGACACCAGATGACACTGTACACTATGGTGGTGGTAACCTATTTTTTTATAATTATAGGAGGCACTAAAATTATGATTCTATAACCAACTCATCTGAAATTTAGTATGTGATTTACCACCTTTACTCATGCAGACATTGTTGTTTCTTTGACATTGTTGGTTTTAGTTTAGGGCATGGTGAATTATGTTTTAGTTTTGGTATATGGTCAGTAATGATTGAGTATATAATACTAATGCCCCTTAAACTTGCTTTCTTAGGTTACTCCCTCCGTCCTAAAATAAGTGACTTGTATTTTCTAAATTTGGATGAATCTCGCACTAAAATACATCTAGATTCATGCGAATCTAGAACAAATTCAAGTCACTTATTTTGGGACAGAGGGAGTATGTTTTATGCCAAAATAGAAACTGTATTATTTTAATGCTAATTATAGAGGTTGCAATATTTTTTATGTAACTTATTGACCAATGAAGAACTATTAAATCGGCTTGATTGTCCCTTCATATTTTTGGCAGAGTATAAGATTTAGTCTTTTTTATTCAAAATTTTATAACATGTGCAACTTTCTCTCTACTTCACATGGTCCGTAGACTCTTTCAAGAAGAGAAACCATGACTGAAGGAATAGTATAATTATAGAGATTTATGTTTTTTCAATAGGCAATAAATATAACCTTCTTTTGTAAGCTCCTAAGCTTGTTCTCTAAAAGCTTACGCGTGGTGGTCTGTGAGCGATATGGGAGCATTTGCGCAGCGTGCTCCCGGCTTTGTGTGTCTGCGGGTGGCCCTGCTTACTTTCTACGTCGTCCGTGTTGCGTTTTGGTTTGTATACGTGTTGGCTGTATGTTAGTCTGGGTGGGCGGTGGTTCTGGGCAGTTTCTATGGTCTTCTCTCCGTCCTTGACTCCCAAAATAGATAACGGTATCTACCTTCTCTACCACATCTCGCACCTGTGGTGCTCATGGAGAGTTAGGGTTTCGCCGCCACCACCCCAGCCGCTCACCCCGTCGCCGCTCCTCCAGATGCTCACCCCGCCGCCGCCGCTTGATGGCCCAAAATATATCGAGCTCGTTGGGGAACCCCAAGAGGTAGGTATGATGAGCACAGCAGCAAGTTTTTCCTCAGTACGAAACCAAGGTTATCAATCCCGTAGGAGCAAGGACACACCTTAAAGGTGTAGCTAGTTGAACGATGGCTGGGCGCACTACCGCTGCCAGCAGCAACGTGGAGACCTGCACAACACAACCACAGAACTCTGTCCCCAACTTGCGATGAGGTTGTCAATCTCACCGGTTTTGCTGAAAATAAAGGATTAAACGTATGGAACGGAAGAAAGTAATAGTTTGCAGAAAATAAACACAAAGCAGTAAACAGTTTATAGATTGAATGTAAAAGAAAGGACCGGGATCCATAGTTCACTAGAGGTGGCTCTCCTTAAGATAGATAACATGTTGGGTGAACAAATTACAGCGGGGCAATTGACAAATATCGAGAAAGCAATACATGCATATACTAATCATCTTGACTTCTTTGAGATTCGATTGGGCATTACAACATTATACATAGACTACCATCCAACTGCATCTATGACTAATAATCCATCTTCAGGTTATCATCCGAACCCCTCCAGTATTAAGTTACAAGCAACATATTATTGCTTTACGAATTGCGTGTAATGTAAACAATATGATTGTTCTATGAACAAAGGATTGTTGTTTTCTCCCTAGTAGCAACAGCATATCTAGTACCTTAGAGATTTCTGTCACTTCCCTAGATTACCAGAGGCATGAACCCACTATCGAGCATAAATACTAACTCTTGGAGTTGCTAGCATCTACTTGGCCAAGATAGCTACTAACAACGGAAAGCATGCAGGATCACAAATAACAAAGGCATGATAGAATCAATAATCAATCTGAAATAGCATCTCAATATCCATCGGATCCCCGCAAACACAACATGCAGAATTACAAATAGATGATCTTGATCATGAACGGAGATCACAAGATCTAGACATGAAAGCACAAAGGAGGAGAACCAGCCATCTAGCTACTACATGGATCCATAGTCCAAGGATGAACTACTCACGCATCACATCGGAGGCTTGCATGGTGATGAAGAAGGCCTCTAGGGTGAATTCCCCTCTCTGGCAGGGTGCCGGGAAGAGCTTCAGATCCTTCCCGATCTAGGGATGGAGATGATGGTGGCTACAGACTCTTTCGTGGATTTTTGATCGGGTACTTAGGTTTTTCGTCCCGAGGGCATCTTATAGGCGGAAGGAGAGGCCGAGGGGGTGCTGGGGCCGGCCCCCAGCCCTTATCCGTCTCGTATTCTAGCATCTGTTGACTTCCGGAAAAATAGGCACTTTGGCTTTTGTCCCGTCCAATTCCGAGAATATTCATTTTCTGACTTTCCTGGAACCAAAAACAGCAGAAAACAGGCAGCTGGCGCTGTGGCTCTTGTTAATAGGTTAGTTCAAGAAATCGTATGAAAAGTACTCCAAAGTGTGGACAAAACACAAGAAAGTGGATAAAACCAAGCATGGAACATCAAAAATTATAGATACATTTGCAATGTATCAATATCCCCAAGCTTAACTCCTGCTCGTCCTCGAGTAGGTAAGTGATAAAAAGAAAGAATAATTTTTGAGGTGGCATGCACCATCAAAGACTTGATCAAAATATTTGTAAAACATTCATAGCTGGGATCATAGTACTTCAATCATAACATGAAAGACAAAGTTCTAGCAATAAGACAAAGAAACTATGATGCAACATGAAAAGGCACAAACAAAAGATTCATGAATAACAATGCTTTGCAAGACGTTTGTTTGTTTCACATAAAGAAAACATAGCATAATAGTATTCAACTTGTCCCTCATAGAGTAGCAAATATAAATGCATAGGACACCTTCAAAGTTCATAAGAGTGAGTAGATATAAATAGTTTAAAACAAGCAATATCAAGGTATGCATCAATCAACTAGTCTTGGGACAATGCACATAGAACTAAGAATGGCCACTATGCTCTCAAAGTAGGTGCATAAAGGTAGAAGGTGAAGACTCAATATAATGGTGGAAGAAAGACCTTCATAGAAGGAAGCAGAGATTCAAGTCTCATAAAGAGCTTCCAAAAAATATGGTACTTATAGCTTTCAGCTCTCATTGCCCCTATCATAAGCATCTTGAAGTGATTAAGGTTAAAGTGAACAAACTATGGTGTACATGCTTGACGAAGTATAAGTTAGAAATCTCATGTCCCTTGTATACGAGGGCCTCTCCTCATGCTACTCAAGTTTAGTCACCGGTAAGTTCTTGTCATCGTAAGTACATGTGTATCATAGAGAACCGCCAACGGGGTACCCCTTGCCCGATGATACGGAAGAATCCCCATATCAAAATGACAAGGCAAGCAGACAACGAGCATCTCAGCAATCTTCTTATTTACCATGGAAATATGGTGCTTTTTTCTCTCTTTCCTCTTTTCATAATCTCTTTTTTTCTCTTTTTTTCTCAATATTGGACTCTTTTTTATAAGAAGAATGCTTCATAGATAACTCATGATGGTTACGCTGCAGGTTTCCACCATGTCAGCATGGATTAGACCAGCGGCCCAGGCGTTTCTCTAATACATATACATGACTCCATGGACTTACAAGCTCCCCTTTCATTTCACACCGACGACATCCATATACAAAAGAGCATGATATCAACTAGGTACAAGTACCAAGTGCAATGTTGAAAGCATTCCCTATGACAACATGGTTCTGCTAATTCCCAACAAATAAGTGCAAGCATATACAACATAGACGACACAATGGTTCAAGTTTATTAAGAGCAAGAAAAATAAAGTGTGCCATCAAGTTCGTGAGAGCTTTAATCACTAGTTTTCTCATAACAGTTTAATTTGGAAGGTAAACAAAAGCATGAATATACTTGGAATAGCATAAGCTAGTAGGTAGGTATGGTGGACTCTTTGGAATAACTTGGTTTAAGGAGTTGGATGCATTAGTGGAACTCATACTTGGTTGTGGAGGCTAGCAAAAGACTGGGAGCGACAAACTAAGAGAGCAATAATGGCCATAATCATGCAGAGCGACAAAACATCATTGATCAAAGCATAAAGTGATACTACAAGTTGAAAACTAAAGGATCATAAAGGCTATGGTGACTTGAGATAGTCATAACATGGTGTGAGCATGTGCCAAGTCAACCCAAATAAAGCATCAAAGGAGAATACCACTATACTATGCTTTAATATGCTAAAACAATGCATGATTCATCCAAGGCACATTAAGCAATCTCAATTGTTTATAACAAGCCATGCTACAACAAAGAATACTAAGCATAAAGCCAAAACAATATCAAGCATGGCATGACAGAGCATAGGCCATAGTAAAAAAACAAGCTCTTTTTACCACATAAGCATGAACTTTCCTACTCTTTTCCAAACCAAACCAAACTATTTGCAAACCAATGTATGAAAGAGGGGGTCCAACCAATTTATTCAGAAAACTAAGAAAACCAAGCAAACGAAAACCCAAAACGAAAACGAAAAAGAAGACGCTCCAAGAACAACACAACTGTGCATGAAACAATAAAAATGAAGCGTTTGGAAGAAACCTGGGATTTTTATTGATGAAGAAGGGGATGCCCAAGGCATCCCCAAGATTTGACGCTTGTACTTCTTGGATATTTCTTGAGGTGACATGCGTGGCATCCCCAAGCTTGAGCTTTAGTCCATCCTTCATCTCATTACTCATTCCTTCCATACACCTGAAATTTTTCCTTCATACAAAACTTCACACAATCTTTATTAGAAACATTAGTGCACTCAAGATAATACGTCTTAAGGTTCAGTTCCAACACCAATAATCTTCCATTAGAACACTATCTACTGAAGCACTTCCCTCAAAAATCTCAATTCCTCAAAAGAACTCAAAAAGGAACCAACAAGAAGCAAATGCAGAAAATGGCAGAAATCTGTCAAAACAGAATAGCAGGTAAAGACGAATTTTTTAGAAGACCTTCTGTTGCTCAAATAAAAAAGTGTTGAACTAAAGAAAGTTAGATAATAACCTGGATCAGAAGCACAAAAATTAACGCCTCAAAAAGACATTCAGAGATTTATACGATTTTTTATGGTGAAGCACATAAATCTGTTTCGAGACAGCAACTTTCCCAATCATTACTTCTCTCTCATTAGAGGTTACTCTTGGCACAAAAAGAAAATAAAAAGGATAAAGAGCGGTTATTACTGAAGTAATAACTTCCAAGACTCATCTAAAACTTTTGGGTTATCTCCCAATAAGTACTTTTCTTTAACGCCTTTAAGTTAGGCATAAGAAGCAAGAAAAAGAATCAAGTGTTCTCAAATGAAGAAGCATTAAGACCAAATTTCTTGCCCTTACCTATCTTACTTTTATTCTTAACCTTGGGGAAAATATGATTGTTTGGTGGAGAAGAAAGGTGCATGGTCCCCTTTCCCACATCTATTATTGCTCCAAGGAGTTCTAATAGGGACCTTCCAAGTGTAATTTGTCCTTTTCCTGCACATTCAATAATAAGACAATCAGTAGAAATCATTTTCCCAAGGATCTTTGTAAACACTCCTTCAGCTATTCAAATAGGTAATATGGTAGCATTATTAGCAAGAGATATTTCTTTTCCTCCTTCAGTAAACCCCTAAAGATTCAAAGATTCATAAATATATTTGGGCATCAGACAAAATTCAGACATGATATCACAGCGGGCTTGAAAAGTTTAAGTGTTTATCTCAATCTTTCCTATAGGGAGCCACTTTGATGGTTCAGAATTTATTGGAACATAATTATGATGCTCCCTAAGCTTATTATAGCAATCTTTTAAGCTAGTAGTGCTAGTCTCAAGAGTGTTTAGTCTAGCAAATATTCTTGCGAAAGAAATATCAGTTTGACTAGGCAAGTTGTAAGTGAGGATCAATTTCTTTATAGCATTAATAGCATCATCCTCATTACATTGGAGGAAATCTCCTCCCACAACAACATCTAAAGCATATCTATAGCAAAGAGCAATTCCAAGGTAAAAACTACTAAGGAACAAGATTTGAGTCATTTTAGGCTCAGTTTTTTCATGTAGATCAGAGATTCTAGACCAAGCTTCCTTGAAACTCTCTTCAATACCTTGTTTAAAAGTGAAAGTCATTTCCTCGGGTGACATAGTGACTAGAGCAAGGCTAGACATAGTAGCAACTCAAGATAGGAACTAATTTTTTTTGTGTTTTTGGATAAGAAAGCAAACTAGTAAAACTAATGTTTTTGTGTTTTTAATAAAGAAACAAGCAAACAAAGCAAAAGAAACTAAGCAAAACAAAAATAACAAAGTAAAGAGATTGGTTATGAGGGACTCCCCTTGTGAAGATATCCTTGATTCCCCGGCAACGGCGCCAGAAAATATGCTTAATGGCCCAAAATATATCGAGCTCGTTGGGGAACCCCAAGAGGAAGGTATGATGAGCACAACAGCAAGTTTTCCCTCAGTACGAAACAAAGGTTATCAATCCAGTAGGAGCAAGGACACACCACAAAGGTGTAGCTAGCTAAACGATGGCAGGGTGCACTACCGGTGCCAGCAGCAACGTGGAGACCTGCACAATATAACCACAGAACTCTGTCCCCAACTTGCGATGAGGTTGTCAATCTCACCGGTTTTGCTGAAAACAAAGGATTAAACGTATCGAATGGAAGAAAGTAATAGTTTGCAGAAAGTAAACACAAAGAAGTAAACAGTTTATAGATTGAATGTAAAAGAAAGGACCGGGATCCATATTTCACTAGAGGTGGCTCTCCTTAAGATAGATAACATGCTGGGTGAACAAATTACAGCGGGGCAATTGACAAACATCGAGAAAGCAATACATGCATATACTAATCATCTTGACTCCTTTTAGATTCGATTGGGCATTACAACATTATACATAGACCACCATCCAACTGCATCTATGACTAATAATGCACCTTCAGGTTATCATCCGAACCCCCTCAAGTATTAAGTTGCAAGCAACAGATTATTGCTTTACAAATTGCGTCTAATATAAACAATACGATTGTTCTATGAACAAAGGATTGTTGTTTTATCCCTAGTAGCAACAACACATCTAGTACCTTAGAGATTTCTGTCATTTCTCCAGATTACCAGAGGCATGAACCCACTATCGAACATAAATACTAACTCTTGGAGTTGCTAGCATCTACTTGGCCAAGATAGCTACTAACAATGGAAAGCATGCAAGATCACAAATAACAAAGACATGATAGAATCAATAATCAATCTGAAATAGCATCTCAATATCCATCGGATCCCGGCAAACACAACATGCAGAATTACAAATAGATGATCTTGATCATGAACGGAGCTCACAAGATCTAGACATGAAAGCACAAAGGAGGAGAACCAGCCATCTAGCTACTATATGGATCCGTAGTCCAAGGATGAACTACCCACGCATCACACCGGAGGCTTGCATGGTGATGAAGAAGGCCTCCAGGGTGAATTCCCCTCTCCGGTAGGGTGCCGGGAAGAGCTTCAGATCCCTCCCGATCTAGGGATGGAGATGACGGCGGCTACAGACTCTTTCATAGATTTTTGATCGGGTACTTAGGGTTTTCATCCCGAGGGCATCTTATAGGTGGAAGGAGAGGCCGAGGGGGTGCTGGGGTCGGCCAGACCACCCCCTGGCGCGGGCCAGGCCTGGCCGCGCGGCTAGGTGGTGTGGCCGGCCCCAGCCCTTCTCCGTCTCGTATTATGGCATCTGATGACTTCCGGAAAAATAGGCACTTTGGCTTTTGTACCATCCAATTCCGAGAATATTCATTTTCTGACTTTCCTGGAACCAAAAACAGCAGAAAACAGGCAGCTGGCACTGTGGCTCTTGTTAATAGGTTAGTCCAAGAAATCATATGAAAAGCACTCCAAAGTGTGGACAAAATACAAGAAAGTGAATAAAACCAAGCATGGAACATCAAAAATTATAGATACATTTGCAATGTATCACCGCTCCAGCCGCTCAACCCGCCGCCACTGCTCAACTCGACTCAAGTCGCGGTCCGCCTCTCCACAGGCGACACAGCAGCGAGCCCGTCTCTCCACGCGCAACAGCGAGCCCACTTCTCCACCCGTAGCAACGGCCATCCCATTCCACCGCTCAACGCCCTCCTCAACGTCTTGACGTCCTCCCTGTTGTCGACGGAAAAAATTGAACCCGTGGAAATATTTTTAACATTTGTTTGCATCATGGAATCCTTCCATGTTCATGTTCATGGACAGCTTATTTTGATTAGCTTGAACTATTTGCAAGTTCATGGACTGAAAGAGTTTTTTAGAGATGTCAAGTGTTGTTATTGTGCTGATAATTTTATTTAGATTTTTTTTCGGATGGCTAACACTTGCTGTTCTAGGTTATTTTACATGCAGCAGTCGATGCTCCGCTTCTGTATGCATCTCTGTCGGCTACCACCGCGCCGCCTCACTTCGGTCCGTCTATCTGCACAACCTCTAGCACACTGTTACTTTTCCTAACACTTTTCTATACATGGTTGAACTGATGGAAACATAAAAATTGTATGCATGAAAGTTATAGTCTTTCTATTTCTGTCCAAGAATTCAATACCTTACAATTTGTTCGGATCCAGTTTGTGTTTGTCGATAGAAGGTAAACAACAACCATTTCTGAAATAGGCTTTGAACTGACCTGCGAAAAATATGTACCCCTGTTTCACTTTTTGTGCGTTGTGCATGCATGCTAATGGTTGGTTTGTCTCTGTGGCATGTAGGGATGTGTTATGCAAGGGTTTATATCTAAGAGCTCATATAGAGAGGTTTAAGGGAAGGCTTCTTAAATGGCATGATTAGTATCTGCGTTACCTAGAGGTTAAGCAAGTGAAGGATGCTTTTTGTGCCGTGGATCTCTGTTTTGAGACATGGCTGAAAAATTGGATAGAGTTAGTTAAGATTACTCCCGTCTATGAGATCTTTCCTAGCTATGCCTGCAAGCTTAAATCATTCCAGAGCCTACTCGATAATGCAGGCGAGAGGACTACCTTGCAGGTGATTGCTTGTAGATGTAGTGGTTCTTTATGTTATCTCAGTTTTTGACGGTCTATTTGTTCCATGGTATGTTAGTTAATAAGGGAGGCTCTCTGCTTGTGTGATTGCAAATTTGATTGGTATAGTCACTGGTGTATACCTGGCTGTCATGTTCGACGTGAAAGACTTAATTTCCATCATTTGGTGTCTCCTTGAGCAGATTTATGATCTCGATAAAAAGTAGGTTAGTGAAGACATCAATGCATCAATATGGTGTTGGACGGGCCAATGAGGTAATTCATATCCATCATGAAGGGAATTATTGATTTGTTCATCTTATCATGCTGTGCTTAGATTTAGTTGCTCTGCTTTTACAGTTGTGGGATTCTATACTATACATTATGAGGCAATGAAAGATGGTTATCTTCTTTCCACCAATGGATGAACTATGTCTTTGTCCAGATGATCTACTATCGTATTTGTATAGGACATGCCACAACATTGGTTACCTGTGCCATTGAGATGCATCGCTAGAAATAGAAACATATTACACCTGGATGTGTCCTATGTGAAACCTCTTAGGAGTGCACCGCACCGGCAACTACGAGCAACAACGCCATGTAGGCGGCGCGGTAGTGTTGAAATAATCTCTTGGCAGGTATAATGTCATATCATTTTTTATCTCTATTCTCATCTCTACTTATCAACTGCTGGTTTTCATCATATTCATGCGTGTAGGCACTGATGACAATGGAAGATCTCTTTGTAGCTGAGCAGAAGGAGATTTCACATGTGCACATGATGTTTTCTTAAATGCTTGACAGGAATCAAAGCAATTGTATTGGTTAGTATTCTCTAATATGCATACATATTTTTCCTTTTTCGGGTTTGCAACTTGGTTTAATTTTTTTGATCTAGAGTGAGTTTGATCCTCTGAAGGCTCTCATTATAGTTTGAGTGCACACAACAAATAGCACATTTGTCTTCCTTTTTTGCACAATAGGTTAGCAGGCTCTTCTTATTATTACTAAAAGGATATGTTCATTAAAGCGGTACAGATCTTACTGATATATACTTAGGAAAATCCTTATTATTACCAAAAGGATATCTTCATTAAAGCGGTACAAATCTTACTGATATATACTCTTTGTTCAGAAAAATCCAGTGATACGTGTACCACTAATCAATAGAAATTTATGTTGAAATGGGGAAACCTATTTATATTCAATGGAATCCAATGGTCTGTTCATAGTTTAAGTAAATTATATTACACATTAGTTTATCTGACATGGTCTCATGTTTTTCTTCAAGATAAATATTGCTTTCGTGGGATCAGACGGTAAAGACTGTTGTTTGGTATATGGTTATGGGTTCTTCTGAAACTTATAGAACACGTCTTTACTGGTGCTTCATGTTGGAAATCAGCTGTAGAAACACATAGTTTGTTTATATTTTGTACTGCATACTTTCGTATCAATAGTTTGTGCCTCTTTGTATACATTCTGGTATGTAAAAGCCGCTACTTTTTTGTTCGGTACAACATAGACAGTACAACACTGGTGGTCGCAAGCATGGCCTGCTGTTCAGATGTTGTGAGAGAGGATGTCGTCATCCTGCTGCTCGACTGAGCATGACGTTGAGTTCGCTGGAAAGAATAGCAACAACGGGAGCAATACGCAGGTGCTGGAAAGCAAGTTTCTCCAATGGCCTTCTATGGAAGAACTTGAAGGTAGCAGTTCTCGCAGACTGAACAATTCAGTGAATGGGCGCGCATGCTGACTATATTACTGACACTCTTTTGTATTTGTTGCATATTCCTGAGCAGGTGCTATTGGCACTCTTGCTAGGCTCTCTGGTAAATTTTTGACTGACTTCCTCACAAGAGATTCTTATATGAATATAAAAACCCATTATACTGAAGTACAAAGTTTTTTTAATTCGTGGTACGCTAACGTGCAGAATGATGGTTGTAGTTATGAGGATTGTTGTCCCTGTCAAGCAACCGTGTGTACTTCAGCTTTCATTTTATTTCTTATCCTATTTTCACGGTGGATGATTTACAACACGTAATTTCATAGAGTTTACATCAGAGTTTCATTTGCACATCTGCGAGATTCTATAAATTATATAGTAACTGTTGAAATCATATTGCAGAATAGTCAGTGAGCTCCTTCTTTCCCCTTTATTTTGTTTTATAGACCACTATTGTTTTCTTTTGTAGCGTCTCTAGATATTTGTACGTTTTGTACTTTCTCACTGTTGTTGTGTTTCATAATTTTTTGACTTCTTACAGCACTAAAAAAGGATTATGTATCTCCCAACTCTTAACTTTCCATAGTAGAGTAATACTTTTCCTAACTCCGACTTTACATAGCCGAGTAATTCTATTTCGGTATACAACATGACTCATGCATCTATTAGAAACTAACTATGAGAATAGAAATCCACTTACACATTTACAAAGGGAAAATAGAGAAGCTGGGTTAAGGAGAGTTGTGTCCTACTTCCGAATGCTTTTCTCTAGCGAGAAAGATGCGTAGGGTTGCTTTACATGTATACTCTTCGGATCTTCGCCGGTAGGTATGGTGAGGCTTCTTGAGTTCCTTTTCTCTCTCTTCCAATTGGGTATTCTTCGTAGGCTAATATTTATCCCAACTTCCAATATGTCAGTTCGGTAGAGGACAAGTCTATACGTTAGCTAAAACTCTATGTCGGTTTTGGCCAAACGAGAAGTACAATTGGAATACATGGTACAACTGTTTTAGTTATCTCGGTTTACCCAGGTCATGGTGCGCCGCGTTCCATTGACAGTTGTACGCTAGCCCACGCCGAGTGTAACTTCACGATACGCCCGTTGTGTGAAGCTAGTTCTTCCAATCTGGTGCCTGGTAATATTCGGCTTCTAGGAGCTTTGTTGTTTGCATTTCGTATATTGGTGTTGGTACGCTTCTCTTTATTCATTCGATTTGTTTGGTTGTTACTTTTTCCTTTGATCATTGAAGATTGTCTTTTTGGATGAAGCTCATAGGAGATTGTCTTTCCGGACGAAGGCTGTTGGATGTTGTAGTCCTCTCTTTGTGAGTGATTTCCGTATTAGTTCCCACCGGCATGGCGTCTCATTGAGTTTCGTATCCTCCGTCTTCAGGTAGGCCTCTGGGTCTTAGGCGGAGAAGGCGCGGTAGGTCTGTTAATCTCGGCCGAACTGCCTTTTATCCTTGGTGCCTTTTCTCCAACAATGTGTCCGAGGTTTGCCATGTCAAAAAATAAGGTTTGCTTGTTATCCATGACTATTTTGCTTGGTTTATGCATCTGGGTTTCTGTAGTCCCAACTCCATCCGAATCTCTATCCCGAAGATAAATATTTGCATATATGTAGGTTAAAGGTACATCAACACAAGTGCTATGCGTGTTTGGTCACTGAAATGATACAAGTGTACAATCTTAATATTTCATTCTTAACAGAAATATGTATGAATTATCCAGGCTGCTTGGCGAGTCTGAATCAGTCAGTTAGTTTGAACATGCTATACTTTCTAGCTTTGGCTGACTACGTAGTTTCTTGATCCTTGTTGTTCTGATTTATAATAGTCATATGTAATCTGTTTAGAATTATGATACAGATAAACTAACGTAGATGATGCCATTTATTTCTTCATTACTTTAAATGTCATAATTGCCATATTCTTTGTCAGATTTGTTTTCATGTAGTAGAATAGTTAGTTTTAAACATTTTAACTGGTATTTTTTAATCAGTAAATATTGGCCTTTTTAGTGCCAAGCGTTGGGCACTTTGTTATTCTCAAAGAGGCAAGTAACTGTTGAAATACTCTCTCTATCTCAAACATCACTTGGATTTTATAAATTTATTGCTCATATTATTGTTAAAATGGAGAAACGCCATGCTGAATTGTCGCTTCAGGACATGTCTGTGCTCGCAAGGTTGCCCGAGGTTGTGTGTAGCTCTATCAAGCTTATCTTCCATATTTATATATTTCCTCACTTGCTTTCTTTTTGTCTTCAATATTTTTTGATGTGTTATTTCTTCCTTTCTGAAGTTGTTTGGTACTATACAAGCATAACCTGAAACTAATTTCTCCTATTTCTTCACTTGATTTTGTTTGACTTCATTATTTATGTGATGTGTTAATTTCTTCCTTTCTGAAGTTGTTTGGTCCATTGTGGTTGTTTCTACTGATTTGCCTTCTCAAATCGAGAAGGCGAGAAACCTTTTGGATATTTTACACATTTTGTTTCCTCTGAATTTTAACCAAATTTTCAATGTCAAAATGTAAAAACAGTTTTACAATGTCTTCCTACTTTTATTGCGTTTGTTACTAGAAGTTGCAAACTCAAAGTTTCTATGTAGCAAGTTAACATATGCATCGTTGTGCCAAGAAAAATTCTCTTTGTTTCTGACTCAGATATGACTTAACTTTTCTCACCTATTGTGCGTAGAGGGGGCATAGGTAAGACATGATGCGTGTATATTGGAATGATAGATGCCACAAAGGAACTACCCTAATTAGGAGAGCTGAGGATGCCTTGTGCCATAGGAGTTGCATGCAGGGGTACGGAGATGGCAAGATGTGTTGAAGTACTTGGCGATCATACATGATAATAATTGATTAGAAAGTTGCACCTAACTTTGGTAGCTTTATCATAATATTTTTGATATGGGTATGGTTCATTCACGTAGCAGCTTTTTGGTTAGCTAACATGATGTGCATGCAGGATAGGATTTTTACTACTCTCTCCGACCTAAATTAGTTGAGTTAGATTTGCTAGATTCGATTGTATCTAGACATGATTTAGTATTAGATACATCCGTATCTTGACAAATTTGAATCAACTAATTTGGATCGGAGGGAATACAGTAAACGAGAGGAGGATAGGATTTTTCTATGGTCATTATGAAAAACACTCATAGTTATGCATAGGTGTTTTTACAAATGGTTTAGCTCCATCAACTGATCTACTATCACATGGATCGTCTATGTATAATTATTGGCAAGTAAACGGTTTGTTTATCATGCCTATTGGATCTACTTAGACTAATTCAAAACTATATATATGCCTCTGTATATCTACTCTTGCAGTACACAAGGTCTTTTAGTTTCTCTTACATTGGTTGATCAAATCACACTTTATTTGTAACAAAAAAGACTTAGTTTTTTACACCCTACATGTGGTATGCATCGCCACCAAATGCATCGCACAAGCCATGTCGTGCGACAAATCCATGAAGGCGGCGAGGCGAAGCTGTTTTCAGCGAACGGCAGAAGCATTTCCCGCATGACCGCCAGGTTCCCGCACACACAAACCTCTTCCCGCACGCGCTGCAAATAGGGGCGACAGAATGGCCGCAACAACAACCGACCGCCACCCAAGCTCTCCACCAAGGGCCGAAGGAGGCGCCGAAGAGCGCCGGTGGAGAACCTGCCGGTGGAAGAGGAGCATCTGGTGGAGAACTCAGTCGCGGAGGAGCTCGAGTTCCCTGACGACATGGACAGCGAGGAGGACCAGCCGACAGAGGAGGACACCGACGATCTTGACTTCCTCGACGATGTTGACGGTTAGGAGCCCATTGTTGGGAATATGCCCTAGAGGCAACCATGTACAATGTTAAAGTTAGTATATTGTCCTTGTATGAACTACTGATATATATCATTGAATCTGTGATTTGATTGTGGAACTATGTATTCATATTGTTTATACTAGATGTCCTTGGTTGTTGAGGTTGTGCTGGACATACAACTTATACTAATATGAAAGTCGGTTGATGACTCGGTTTTACTTGTCATGGGTCTGGAGATGCTATTCCGAGTTACACGGATTCAGCTAAAGAGTTTAACGAGTCAGACTGGCCCATATTGAGATACAACAAACAAGTCATCATTTTTATGTCTCAATCAATGTAATCCTTAAACCTAAGGTTATTGCACAGTCCAGTTGTAGATCACCGACTTAGGTTCTGTCAAACATTGTTCCATCAAAGGGCAATTATAAAGGCAGAGTTCGGGTCGAGTGAGAATCAAGCTGCGTGATGTGTATGACCAAAATGGGATTTTGCCCCTCCGACTGGAGAGATATTCTCTAGGCCTTCTCGGAATATATGATTCGGAAAACATGGCCATGCACGGCTTGGTTAAGTGTTAACCGAGACGACCGACTAAAAGTTAGTTGGATGAATGACTTATTTCGGATCCAGAAGAGAGTTAAGCTATTTGAAGGATGAAGATTATTCGCCTATAGCTTGCCAAGATGTGTCATGAGGAAAGGACTCAGACGAAAGTCACATTGGAAGGTATGTCGTCATGACTCTTTGGTACTTGGGAGTCGGCACATTCTGCTAGAAGCCGCTACCGAATGATCGGTTGTGAGTGAGACTCGAATCATGTCCGAGTCACCATGAGCCTGTCGGGTCACACACTTAAGAGTGGGAGCAATTTTGAGTTGGACCCGAACCGGAAATCTATTTGGGTTGGAGCCGAATCGGACACGGACTGAGTCAGTGAGTTGGACTCATAGTGACTAATATAGGCCTTTTAGTGAATGAGCCACAAGTGAGTGGAGCCCACTTTCACTCTCCATATATACTGGGCGCAAATGCCCAAAAGGCTACGGTTAGGTCATTCCATGCCTTGAAAATCCTAGCTCCAGTCCAGTTCAGTCCAGCCGCCGTACCGGACATAGCAGTCCACCGCCGGCGCTCCTCTTCGTACATGTGGATACTGGCGGAGGTGTTGTACGTTTAATGATTTGACGATCATGATCGGATTAGATCGGATCGTGATGACTGCACCACATCAAGCGACGCGCTTCATCAGTAATCCGCATCTGCGCGTCTAGCGGTAATTCTTGTGGTCTACTACGTCAGCTAGATCTTGGGATGACCACTTAGGAAAATTTTGTTTTATCTCTACGTGGCCCAACACCCGTGGGACCAGCGGGCGCTCCTCGTGTCCTTCCACACGGCGTGGGACGAGCATGCCACAATTGTTATCAGCGCCGCCGTTGAAGGTCATGTCATCGCGGCCTCCATCCACTTGCCCACACGGGAGGAGAGGGGTCGCCGCTTCATCGCCGTCGAGTGGGGTCTTCGGCGAAGCAGCGCGCCGAGCAGGTGGCTGCATGGCAGGCCGCCGAGGCGCAGGAGCTCGCCGTGTGGGAGGCCGCCTCCGCTGAGCAGGAGGTTGCTGCGGAGGAGCTTGACACCGAGCAAGAGGACACCGACAAGGTCACGCGCTACAATGACCTCCTTATGCAGGGTGGTTGGGAACCGCCAGCGTCACTGCCAGCGGCGCACCGCAATGGTGGAGGAACATCACGTAGCCTCCGCCCGTAGGACTATGAGGAGGGAAGCTGTGTTAGCCGCAGGTGAGCTTGGGGAGCTGCTCGTACGGCAGCGGCGGCTCCGACTCGGCCAACCTGTAGTGATAGGGGTAGGTAGCATCGCCGGGGTCCTCACCGGTCCGAACCCCGACAGCTATTAGGTGAACTGTCGACACCATGTAATTATAACTCTTTTAATTGCAATGGAAAAAAGATTGTCTCTCGATGACACGTGGGCCACAGGCGGACTGAGGGAGGACGCTTGCGCTGTCCGCGCGGACAGGCGCGAGCGCAAAGCTTCCCTGATTTGGGCCACGAATACATGGGCATGTGGATAGTTTGCGCCTCCCGTTGAGAGTTTATTTTTGGATCTTTTTGTCCACGGATAACGTTTAGGAGCCGTTTGGGGGGGGGGGGGAGGGGGGGGGGGGGCATTTGCTCTAAATTCATGAGTACAGGGGACGAGTCCGAACAATGTTCATTTTTTTATCGTGAATTATTATCCGTACTCCGTTGATGATGAAATAACAACAGTACTACGAGAAATTGGGTACTCCGTAGCAAAGAAATCATATGCATATCAATCTTGTTTGTTGACGGTATATGCAGATCAAATTTGCTTGGTGCTCTCTGCGCGGTAGCGTCCACGGTACGACGTGCGCCGCTCAGCTCACGCTAGTTGTTTTTCATCGTGTGTAGAAACACATATATGTGATTCATGTGCGCGATTACCAATTGTGAGCAATTCAAATAGTCCGTACCTTCAAATTTCCTGAGTTGAATCAGCGTGAGGATCCCGCCGACGTGGAGGAGCAATACGCAATTGAGCTGGGTGCAGTGGATGGGCTTGTGTAGTGAACTTGTCGCCGTACGGCAGGTGCAGGGTGATGGCGTCAGGCAGGGCAGCGGCGGCCCTGTGAAGCGCATGTGTTTTGACGAGAGGGTTTACCGTTTCCGTTTGTCTGTTCCTGATTCTTTTACTGCTAAACAAGTGTGCATGATGAATAGGCGCTTCGTCAAGACCTAGGCGACTAGGTTTCCTGACCTAGGCGACTAGGGTTTCAACTTCCGATCGGATTTCCAATCGCGATCGTGAGTCTGTCTCCTGTTTCTGCCGATCAGAGTAAGCGACGGCTCCCTCTTCGCGACCTTCTCAACCTGCTCCTCTCGTGGTACGGGCTGAGCGGGGGTTTTTCTTGTCCGCAAAACCTAGATGGCGATGGAGTCTGCTTCGTCGGAAGGGAGCGCAAACAACATGGCTGGTGGATCGTGTGCTAGGAAGGGCGAGGCTTTAGATGAGATGCTGCAAAGGCTGGGATTTGAAGAGGACGAGTTGGATGATCTTGTTTTCGAGGAAGAACAGGAGGTGCCGAAAGTCGGCGTGAAGTGGCTCGCCCTAGCGCGGGTGCATACGACGAATTTCTTCAGCCCCCAAACTTTCGAGCAGCATATGAGGACGGCATGGAGCCCAGCCTGGGAGGTGAAATTCAGGGCTTAGGAGGATAATCTGTTCACAATCCAGTGTTCGTGCCTGGGAGATTGGCTCAAGGTTACAGAAGGAGGTCCCTGGTTGTTTCGACAGAATGCAGTCATAATAGAACCATACGACGGCCTGGTCTCAACAAACTCCATTGATCTAAACCAGATTGCGGTCTGGGTTCAGATCCACAATTTGCCTGAGGGGTATATGAATGATACTCTAATTAAAAACCTTGTAGGCAAGAGGTTTGCAAAGGTTGAGACTGATCTATATGGGTTGGGTGACTTTGTCAGAGTTAGGGTTTGGATGGATGTCCGATCGGCTCTGACCCGCTTTGTGACTATCTCACGTGACGGCAAAGGGAATTCTACAAGATTCAGTTTGAGAAATTTCCGAAGTTCTGTGGAGTGTGTGGTTATCTAGGTCACATTCATTCTGAGTGTGGCACGGGAGAACATGATGTCACTAAGCTGAAGTGGGGGAACTGGCTGAAAGCGGAACCCTATTTCTGGAGACGTGTTGGTGGTAGTGGTGGTCGAGGTTCTGGTTTGGGTGGTAGGAGAGGTGGAAGAGATGTGGCAGGCCGAGGCTGTGGAAGAAGTGAGGTTTTGGGGGGGGTATGCCCATCCAACACACAATATGGGTAAAGATGCTGCCTTGGCAGATACGGCGAGTAGCCCAGTTAAATCCAGGGATATAGATATGACAGATACAGACAAGGCCGTTAAAAGGTCGCTTGAATTTACAGGCCTAGTGGAGCCCCACATTGCAATTGGTGGTGGTAATCAGGGTAACTTTATGATCACTGATGGGATGGAAGAACCGAGTGTTGAAAAGGAGGATCTGGTGAAGGATGTTGGAAAAGGAAGTGTAGGCGAAGGACATAAGAGACACAAGGGGGAGAGTGGAAACTCTCAGTCACTTTCAAACTCATCGGCGGGCTCGTTCGACGAGCGCCGCCGGGAACAATGATTATCATAGGCTGGAACTACCGAGGAATGCGTAAGTCCTCGGCAGTTCAATCGCTCCTGGAGCTCCAGGCACGTTTAAAACCGGATGTGCTTTTCCTGTCTGAGGCACATTTGTGTAAGGCTAAGGCAGAAAGGTTGCGTAGTAGGCTGAGGTTTGTTGAGATGCTAGTTTCGGTCAGTGATGGAAAGAGCGGTGGTCTTGTTCTATTCTGGAATAAAGACCTGAAGGTAACATCAAAGGAAGTAAGCCCAAATTTCATTGATATCCGCATTAACGAACACAGTGAGGGGGGATGGCGTCTTAATGGTTTGTATGGCGAGCCTAGTGGTGAACATAAACATTTGACGTGGGAATATTTGAGATCATTGCATGCAGCGATTGATTTACCATGGATGATGGTAGGTGATTTTAACGAAATCTTGTATGGAGCTGAGAAAGAAGGGTGTAATGTTCGGCCACAAAGATGCATGCAAGGTTTCCGTGATGCTTTGAATCACTGCAATTTGGAGGATATGGGTTTTACCGGAGACATCTTTACTCGGCGTCGAGGAAAAATCAGGGAGAGGCTTGACCGAGCTGTTTGTGATTCAAGATGGAGTTCTCTGTTTCCGCTTGCGGGGGTGGTGAATGAAGATTTCGGAAAGTCTGACCACAGACCGATTCTCATTAATACGGAGTTTCATTCTGGAATGCGTGTTACTCAAGAGAAGGGGCCTATGAGGTTTGAGGCTCGCTGGCTCTGTGAGGAATCAGTAGAGAATATCATTGAATCGGCCTGGGAAAGAGCTAAGCTACTGCATGCGGATGGAGCCTTGAATGAACATACCAAGATGGTGCATGAAGCTTTGCTTAAGTGGGACAAAGAAATTTTGGAAGGACCACGTAGGAGACTACGTGAGCTCCAAAAAGAACTGAATGAAGTAATGGCGGGGCCGTTGACAGATGATGTTGTGGCCCAACAAAGAGAAATCCAGTTGAAGATGGAAAACTTACTTGAACAGGAGGAGTTGTATTGGCTGCAAAGGGGACGGGTTAACTGGCTTCAGCATGGTGATCAGAATACTGCTTTCTTCCATAGATCAGCCACTGCAAGGAAGAAAAGGAATTTTATTAAAGGCTTGAAAGATGAGGCAGGGAATATTATTGAAGACCAGGATCAGATCCGCTCTATGGCAGCAGGATATTTTGAGCTCCTTTTCACATCGGAGGTACAGAACCCAGACCAAACAGTAATTGACAAGGTACAACCGTGTGTGACCAGGGTGATGAATGATATATTACTAGCCCCCTATTCTAGAGAGGAGGTTAAAAAGGCGATGTTTAATATTGGTGATCTGAAAGCTCTAGGACCAGATGGTCTCCATGCCATTTTTTTACAAGCAGTTCTGGCATATTATTGGTGAGGATTTGACGGATGAAGTGCTGAATGCTGTCAATTCAAGGTCAATCCCAGAGGGGTGGAACAACACCACTATTGTTATTATCCCGAAAGTGGAAAGTCCTGATTCTATAACACAGTTCTGTCTGATTAGTCTGTGTAATGTGGTGTATAAGGTGATCTCCAAGCTTATTGCTACAAGACTGAAAGGTATCCTTCCTGAGATCATTTCACCAACTCAAAGTGCATTCGTACCAGGTCGGCTGATCACCGACAATGTCCTGGTGGCTTTTGAAAGTTACCACGCCATAAAAAATAAGAAGGTGGGAAAATATGGTTCTTGTGCGGTGAAACTGGACATGCACAAGGCATATGATCGAGTGGAATGGTGCTTCCTTCAAAGAGTGCTTATACGACTCGGTTTTGATCCTACTTGGGTGGACCTTATCATGGCGTGTATATCTTCAGTAAGGTACCAAGTTAGGGTTAATAATTCTATTTCTGATGTTATTTGTCCTTCGAGGGGTCTTCGACAGGGAGACCCGCTCTCGCCCTATTTGTTCTTATTGTGTGCAGAGGGTCTCGTTGGCATTCTGAACTTTGAAGAGGCGGCGGGCAACTTAACAGGCATCAAGGTGTGTCGTGCAGCCCCTGCTGTGTCACACCTGTTGTTCGCTGATGATTCATTGATCCTTATGAAAGCGGACGTGAGGAGTGCTAGCAGTCTGCGTAAAACTCTGGATGATTATTGTGCTGCTTCGAGACAGCTGGTTAGTGAAGGAAAGTCGAGTATCTTCTTCAGTCCTTGCACGGATGTCGACACACGCGCTGAGGTTTGCTCGATTTTAAATATTATGACTGAAGCAATCACTGATAAATACCTAGGATTGCCACCCCTAATTGGTGTGGATAGGTCAGATTGTTTTCAACACTTAATAGACAGAATTATCAAATTGTTGATCGGTTGGAAGGAGAGGAATATGTCCTTTGGAGGAAAAGAGGTACTTATAAAGGCCGTCATTCAAGCTATTCCGGCATACGCAATGTCAGTCTTCAAGCTGCCCAAACAGATCATTAAAGGGATAATCACACCAATATCCCAGTTCTGGTGGGGGGATGATGATCAACAGAAGCATATGCATTGGTTTGCGTGGTGGAAGATGTGTGTACCAAAGAAAGAAGGTGGTATGGGATTTAGAGATCTACATTGTTTCAATTTGGTGCTTGCTAAACAATGCTGGAGGTTAATTTCAAACCCTGATTCAATATGCGCAAAGGTGTTACGAGTAAAGTATTTCCCATCGGGAGATATTTTAAGTTGTCAGCTGAAGAAGGGGAGCTCTTATACCTGGCAAAGCATTTGGGCGGGCATCCAAACTTTCAAAAGAGGATATATCTGGAGGATAGGTGACGGTTCCCAAATCAATATTTGGGAGGATCCATGGATACCGAGTGCTCCTAAGAGGAAAATTGCTACAAGGAGAGGGAATATAGTGTATACTTCTATTTCAGAGCTTATTGTTCACGAGACAGGTTCATGGGATGAGGAGATCATCTGTGGTTTGTTTTGGCCCATAGACGCTAATCGTATTCTGAATATCCCTTTGGCTACGGGTTTGATGGAGGATTTTGTTTCTTGGCATCTCACAAAATCAGGCACTTTTTCAGTGAAATCCGCATATCATTCGGAATGGGAGCACCAGCATGGGGAGAAGCTAAGGAGGACGTCTGGCTATGGTACATCGTCGACCTTACCAGTTTGGAAAATATTGTGGTCTCTCAACGTGCCTGCTAAGATCAAGATCCACTGTTGGAGGTCCCTATTGGGTGCGATACCGTGTAACGGTGTGTTGGCTAATCGACATATGCAAAATAGCTCTCAATGTCAGCTCTGCAAGTCCGACTGTGAGAGTATCCGGCACACCCTTTTCTTATGCCCTAGGGTGCTGGAGATATGGAACTTCTTGGGTATGGAAAGTCTAATATTGCATGTGCGTGAGATGGATGAACAGGGATCGTCTGTGATTGAAGTTTTGCTGCGTGATAAATCAGCGAAAGCCCCTTTGCTTGATGATGTTGATCGGAATGACTTGCTTGCGACGGCCATATGGTATATATGGTGGGAACGTCGACAGGCGACACATGGGGAAGTGGTCCAGTCTCCAGTGAGAACGGCTCAAGCTATTTCGGCCCTAGTTCTGAACTACACTAGAGTGAAGAAGAAGAAGAATGGGATAGCTAGACATGGATGGATAAAACCTCGCGAGAATTTTGTCAAGTTAAATTTTGATGCCAGCTTCGATATAGACTCTGGTACCAGAAATTGTGGTGCTATTATTCGAGACGAGAGAGGCTTCTTTGTTGCTGCAAGTAATAGACACATCCCCTTTGTCTCGGATGCTGCTACTGGGGAGGCTATGGCGTTGAAAGATGGACTTATATTGGCAGGCCAGGTGGGGTGTAACAGGTTGGAGATTAACTCGGACTGTATGGAGGTCATTGATGTCATGCAGCACGGAGGAAATTCTCTTGGCCCTGCTGCAGCTATCTATGAAGAATGCAATTTCCTTAGCCGTAATTTTACAACTACTTGCTTCAATCATTGTCCTAGGGAAGCAAATTTTGCGGCAGATTCATTAGCTAGGCATGTAGATGGACCCATGTCGAATGTGTGGCATGAGGAGCCCCCTGATTTCCTTGGATCCATACTAGCTGATGATGTAACAACATTGTAATATGGTTGAAAGGCTGCAAGTTTCTGACGCACTCTTTTTCCTTACCAGGGTACCTAAGGGGACTGGAAGGTTTTAATGAGGCGGCTTGCATGCTTATTTTATAAAGTTGTTTATGTTCAAAAAAAAAGTGTGCATGATGAATTGTTGTATGAATGGGTTAGATGGATCGGATGTGTTGGACCCGCCCTCTTTGGGTCCTTTTATATTAGGGGTGATTCTTTCGGATGGCTTTATCTTTTACTCAGTTTCTACTATTTTCTTATGGTTCATATGTTTTTCTGTTTGTAGATTTTCCCCCTCATTTAAATAGTACTAGTTGAATACCCGTGCGTTGCTACGGTTTCTATTTTTCTTGCAATCTGACGATACAATATATGCAAGAATTCACCGGAATGAATATGGCCATAAGATACTAAGAACCTATAAAATGCTACCTTGTTTGAAGTATATTTTGACAACCGATATATTTGACATCGTTTGAATATGAAATGAGCATTCGACTCCTCAATGCTCCTCATATACTGCCCTGGATTTAAGCGCATTAACGACTCTGGTGGCGTTGGCTTTATTAAATTAAAGCAGAGCTAGCCTTTCGTCTAAAAATATCAGTGGTCAGCAGTCGACACAAATTTCACCAACACCATTTCACCTATTGCAGTAGTGATATACCCAGAAAGATATATGAGCAACAATTTATATGAGCAACAATTTATAAGCAAGCATGCATGTCCCATAAAACAACAACGAAAGAACATTTGATATTGTCAAGGCCTAGAGAAACGAAAGATTCACCGAGGTACATTAATATCTGCTTTCTTTTGATGGCATCAGTCAAGTTCCCTAGTGTTCACTTTGAGCCCAAAACGTCCCAGGAATTATATGATTATTTGGTCCGAAAGGCTCAAAACACCGAGGTTGCATAAAAGCTAAGTAAATAAGTTCATATATTTTGTGTATCACAACAAACTGTTGGCTTATTTCTTTTTGTAATAATGTTGTAGGAATTCCTCTAGCAGGTAGCAGCATTTAAACAACACACCTCTCACATTTTCTCTCATTTCAACATCTTTGAAACAAGATTTCAGCAACTTCTTGAAATGATTTCTATTTTTCAGCATCACTCTAACGTGAGCATTATTTAGTCATGACTTAAGCAACATTCTAACCTCGACTACCTAGATGCCACTGAGAGAGTTGGAAGCAGTTCTGAACTCTGTCCAAGGAATATACAAATGTCTATTACCTCCTGAACCAGCAGAAGGAAGCGGATCTGAGCACCAGGTTGCGAAAACAAAATTCCATTATGTACCTTGCAGTGGCCTCCACGCGATGGTACGCTATCCCAGAACCACCTGCACTCCACGAATATCAATCAAACCCAAAGAGAAAGCAGCCGCGGCACAGGGGAAGAGACTAACGCTTCTGCACGGAGGGAAAGCAAAGGCTTTGTGAAATGAGAGGCAGCTACAACTGTTATGGTTGACGGGTTCAAGAGAGGCGACGGGAGGCGAGAGGTGAGTGTAAAGATAAAGCACACCCCTCAAATTTTTGTCCAGCCAAACATGTAAAGATAATGCACATGAATATTTCCGGTGACGTTTTGGAGGTGATTATATTAAAAAACCATGGTGAATTTCCGGTGACGTTTTTGGAGGTGATTATATTAAAGATAATGCACATGAATATTAAAGACATGTAAAGATAATGCACATGAATATTTTCGATGACGTTTTTGGAGGTGATTATTATATTAAAAAAACCATGGTGGATTTTATTAGGGAAACCAGTCTTTTAATGACAAGATGAAATAATATTAACACGGTGTTGATGGACCCGCGAGGGATGCTACCTATGATTGGATATCCACCAAACACGACGGAAGAAGATTTCTTTGGTGTGGACAAAAAGGTTGGCATGAAAAACGGAAGCGAACGGCCTCCCCGTCAATTCCTTCGACACCTTCGAGCGTGAAGACATTGGAGGCCTCGGCCCTCGGGACAGCTCGGTCTGTCCGCTTGCTCCGGTGAGCTTCTCATCAGGCGTGCCAGCCAAGAAGCAATATGACGATATACGCTGGCTCGATGCGTAGTTCGTTGTTGAAAAGGAGAAAAAGCCCATTTAATGTCTTGAAACAACTTTGTGCGCTTTACTCTGTTTTGGCTTCGTTGAATTCATTTGATCGAACATCTTGTGTGCGTGTGTGCCACACTTGCGAGGGGGGAGAGAGAGATTGTGGGACTTGTGGTCTACCGTCTACGTATGCCAGCTTCGACAACCGCAAGCCCATATCCAGGGACCAGCTCAAGCCTCATGGAGCTCGCTGCCGGGTTGGAGGCTAGATCACCGTAGTGGACAAGGACGACGACGCAGACCTCGGTGAGCTGCTGGGCGAAGGGCTCCTGGAGCAGGTGTAGGGGCGGGACATGGTAATCAAAGGTTGGGTGGGGCAGGAGGAGGTCCTCCCCGTCCCGGCCAGGGCAGCGTCCCGCTGCATCCTCTCTGTCCAGGCCAGCGCAGCGCCCCCACCGCATCCTACCCGTCCCGACCAGCGCAGGTCCCCGTCGCCACCTCCCCGTCAGCGCTACCACGACGCACATCTGTGACACTCGTGCTCGCAGCCATGGCGAGGAGCACATCCCGACCTTGGGAAGGACGACGGGACGCAAGACCCTAGTCCCACCTCGGCCATCTCCTGGCCGCGTGGCTGCGGAGGGAGAAGCTCGAGAGCCTGCAGCTCCAAGGACCAGCGTAGGATGTGCGTGCGAAGCTCTTCCGCTGTGCTCCTCCATGGACGCTCCGCGCTTAGTAGTTGTGCTCTTTTGTACCTGGGGACATCGATTTGGGTGGGGCCTACAACATATACGTATGTACAACTATAAATTTGTGTGTAAGTGGGAAAAATAGCATCTATAAAATGTATAGAGAATTATAGCGGTGTTCAAAAGTTGGGAGTTGTAGTGGCATTTTTCAAATAAACATAAATTGTAGTGGCATCTATCTAATTAATCCATGAAAAAAGGAAAAATAGGCAGTAGGCAAACCATAAATAGATAAGATCATAGTGACTACCACCAAAATGGGTACCATAGGATTGGGTCCTTTTTCTGTTCATTTACAACCTTCATAAAAATACTGATCACAGAGATATATGTGTACCACAACAATCAAAAGCTCGCAAAGACTAAATGAATGCAAAGTCTGCTATCTAGCGTTCACACAAAGAATGATAAGTACTCGAGGAATTCTACAATTTCATTGGAGAGACTAAACAGCCATATATAGTGATCAATGCAAATAGCAGCTTTCAAATTAAATATATGAAACTCAGAAAATGAAGAACCGGAGGAGGTAATCAGCTGATACATATCTTCTAGCGTTCATAGCCTGCTGAGTGTTGTTTCCTTCCAGGACCTCCCATGTCAATTGTATCAGGAAGATATCTACAAAATTTAGCAGAGCATCAATCTAGCTGCTTAGAATAGCATTAGTGCATTTCTTCATTACTATTTCCAAATGCCCTCCCCTCAAGGAAATAATTGAGCAAGTATTTTTTTGTCTAAACAGTACATGTACTGTAAGAACTAAGAAGTGAACATACATGTCTTCTTTAGGTTCATTCTTGATAGCATTCCTTGCTATACACTCCAAAGCTACTTCTACATTGAAGTCTTCTTTAGCGGACAACTTGAAATAAGGGATGTTTCCCTTGGAAACACACCATGCTTTAGCCTTCTTCTCAGAGACCTGAAAAACAAAATTATTTCTAAATGAGTATAACATAGTTCAGTATATTTTCCTCTTGTCCAGTTCATCCGACAGCAACAACGTCAAAAAATGTGAAGATGTAGTGTTCAAATAAGTGGATGCCATGCGAAAATCTCCCTTATCTCATACCGATGGATCAAGAGACATGGAATCATCTCTATGTTGGTATGCTGCCATTGTTTAACCAAACACTTAACCGTGTGAAATAGTTTTTAAATAGAGATGCAGCAAAGTAAAAGTAGGCCTTGCAGAAGTACATCAACAATTTGCAGTGCACCTCATCAACAAGTTCTGAACTTATGATCAAGAGACCAAAAGACATATATTAAATAAAGATGGAAGTGTAGTGTGAAAACTCTGATGTTTGAAGGAGGAAGTATTACATCCGTTTTATTTTCATATGATCTGCATCTAGTACATTGAGTTGGAGAAAAAGCCTGTTAAATATTCTGAAAGATATTGGTGATTGCTCAAGCTAATCAGATGAATCACAACACTAAAGAGGAAGTGCAGGAATTGAAATTTTCTACACTATTAACACATAAGATAAGAAAAATTAAAAAAGAGGCATCCTATACTCCTAGGCATGAGCAAACATATGCTTGCAGTTAAAACTGAGCACATAGGGCAAGTACCTATTTCCATGGCAGTAGATCAAAAACTGAAGGCATTTTCTAGAATGAAATCGAAACTGTCGTTCCTGTAGGATGTACAAGAAATTGAATTACCTAATTCTGATATGGCAAGGTGGGGGTTTTGGATGCAGCATCCACGTGGACTACGTCGTCGGCTCATCGCTGTGATGGCATTTCATTATGTTATATACAATTATGAGCTTCCTCGAAACAGGCATACACCCATCATTATAAATAAAGCTTCTAAGGGCCTAAAACTGAATAAGTAGAAGACCAGTACATTCATACTATGGTCATAACAATTGCCATTGAAACAAATCCGAATAATCTCATGTGAGTAAACAACGAAGCATCATCAACTATCTCCACTGCAAGTTGTGAAAAAAGGAACATCAACAACTGGACATGTGAGAAGCCTCTCCCTGAAATATGAAGGGAGTAAAAGGGAACTTACTACAGGTAGTGCGAGGACTTGCTGGAATTAATCAAGATCACTGGCTCATTAATAGCTCAACCAGATACTCCACACCGACATACAAGGGACTAACATACATATTCAATGTTGGTAGCTGACATGTTGACATAAATCACAGGTTTGGCTGTAGGCCCAGTCCACATAAATCAATTGTTCAAACGTCTCAATGGTTTCAGACATTTAGGGCCATATTGACATGTGGTATCTCGGCTGCGACTTCTTGGATTTAACACATTCTGGAAAGAAATCAACCATAAGAGCAATATACAAACATGTGATATTGCCGATGGGATTGCAAACAATAAAAATAATAGATAAATCTACACTGAAATTTGGATTAACACAACGAACCTTTCAGAGAAGACAGAGATGCAGGACAATAGTTTCATTCATCTGAATCGCAGTAGAGTAACAGAGGCAGGTAGATGAGCTACAGACTGAACGGGGATGGACAGTTGGGTCCTGGCGCGGTCACTCTACGCCAGTTATTCCCGACGTCTTGACCTCTCGATGACTAACAAAGGCGACGCGGCCTTCGGTCCTGTGGCATCCCGGTAAAACCACTACTAGAAAATCGCTATGTTTTTGTGCATTGCATCATCATGACCGCATACTCATGTCATCATGTCACATTGCATTTGAGCATCGTCATCATCATGCATGTTTTGTTTCAAAACTATTTTCGAACGCCTAGTTTTGTCTTCTAAATATTTCTATCTTTATTCAAATACAAAACCCCGGGCTTGTCCGAAATATTTTGTTTTATCTACAATCGAATTTCAAAAGCCTATTTTAAACAAATAAAATATTTATATTATTTTTAGGAGGCAGCCCGCCAGGCCCGACAGCCCGGCCGGCCACCTCCAAAACCCTAAATCTAAATCTAGCTAACCTAAATCCTATCCTACCCTAACACCCTAGCCACCTACCCTCCTCCCACCTTTTTTTTTCTCTCACAGCCGCCTCCCCTTATCCACATCTCACCAACTCCCCAGCGGCACCCGCCATCCCCTCCTGTCCACCCACCAACTGCCACCACAGCCTGGCCCCACCAGTCAAGCCACCACACCCTGCCGCCTCCACACACAGCACGCGAGACGCTAGCACGCACACACTCCCGCCAGCCCCGCTCCATCCATCCACCGACCCCTCCCGCATGGCCCCACGCGCCTGTCCGCGCACCCCCGAGCTCGCCCGTCCCCGCTCCCCGGCCGTCGCCAAGCCCGTGCCGTGGGACCCGCCTTCGTCCTTTGGGCGCCGCCCTCTCCCTCCCCGTCGTCCGCCGCCACCACTCCTCGTGGCCCCTGCAGGCCTCGACCTCGGCCTCCCCCTCTGCCCCGCACGAGCGCCGCCAACAGCCACCGTCGTTCCCGAGCCGAGCCTTCCCCGAGCTCTCCTCGCGGCCGCATCCCTGCGATCTCGCGCGCCCCCTTGTTCCGGCTGTTGTCCTTCTGCATCCAGCTCGTCGTCGTTCGTTCTGCCATGGGCAGGAGCAGGCGTGCCTTCCTAGGCTGCTGTTAGTTCCATGCGTTGACCCGAGCGCTGTTGTCCGCACTCATCTGGGCGACAAGACCTCCTGCAGCACTCGTTGGTCCGCTATTTGAGTCCTACTGCTCATGCACCTGTTGCTGCTACTTCTGCTCGTCTGGTGTTTTGGGTACTCATGCATCCGGTGCGGAGCTGTATCGGCAGACGTTTGTGCGAAGATGGTGCCAAGTCCATCCACGACGACCGTTGGGAATTCCGAGGCTTTTGACACGGAGCGTCGAGACCCCCGGACCCAGAGAACCCCTGGACACCAAGATCTACCGGCGCCGAACCCAAGACCGACAACGCCACCCGAGAACTCCGACAAGGACACCAAGTACTCCGTCATGGAAGCTCGCAAGGAATTCGGCATGGCCAAGATCTACTCGATGACCTGATCACCGCAAACCAAGTCCGGCACCGACAAATGAAGTCGGAACCGCCAAGTTCTTCATCCCGGACGCCATGACCGTCGACATGACCCGAAGGCCGTGGATGTGACAAGATCTACCTCTCGTTGTCTGAAGATCGATCCCGCCAAGTCCAAACTCGATCCCCGTCGAACCCTGAGACCCAGACCCGAACCCCCCGGAACCCAAGATCTTCCGAACCCAGATGTGTGACCCTAAGCCCCTATTTTTATAATATGACATTATCAACTGTCGCATATTAAATTGTTCATGCATGCATACTTGTCTGTGGTTTGGGGGCATTATGCCGATTCACCTCATAATTAAATATGGAGTGTTTATGCGGGATATCTTTGTCTTATTCCGGACTCCATTTAATTTTGTGTAGCAAACCGATGCCATGTTTTGCCTTGCTAATTCAACATTAAATTTGCGGGGTAGATAAATAACTTGAACCTTCTAATTAATTGTCGGGATCCTGGTTCCGCTTAATATTGCCTAGTTGCATCGCATCTTCGCCATGTCATGCATCATACATGCATCATGCTCGGTCTTCTGCCGTAGTATTAAATATTGCATCCGGTGTTTCTTTTAGTGCTTTGGTTCTTCGCGGATTAGACCGTTGAGTGGATGTGAGTATCGACAAGTTCTTCGGATATTGTACCTTCGGCAATGTTTCCCAGGCGAGCATTCTCCCTCCTTTCTACCTATTTTGCATTTCTAGTCTTTACTTCCTCATGTTGATCTATTGCTATCCTTGTTGGGATGCTTTAGTTTCCGTGCACCATTTATATTCCCTGCAGCCTCTATATTGCCTTGGACACATCCTATTGCCTGTTGTTTGATAGATAGTCGGCCTTGCGAGTCGTAGTTGCTTGCTCAGGTGCTGCTTCACGTTGTTGTCGTTCCACCATTATTGGAAGGTTGGCACATGCTTAGTGGTGGACATGCTTAATGGTGGATATGATCATGACTTTAAATACAACTATTAAATTGCTGGGATAACTAATGAAAGAGGCACCGATGGGCAATATCTGTTATTTGGTTTTTCATGTCCACTTGTGTCCCGTAGGCCCCGAGTACTTGATACCTGTTCCTTGATTATTCGCACTATCCACATCCGGGAGACTCTATGAATCCCCCTTAGCCAGAGCTTGATTCATTTCTTATTTCTTGGGGCCACAAACTAGTTTGGGGCTTTATTACTATCATGTACCTATGCCATGCTTTACTGCTTTATTTACGATTGTGCGTGGAGCACCTGTACTGTTTTGGATTATGCCACGTTTTCGTGGTATCGACAAGCCCAGTCACACTTTCGGATTCCCAGTCGTTTACAGCCGTCGTCACAAACCCTGTGTCCGTTCCGGAGCCGGCCAACTTCGTTGCGGGTAGCTTAGTGGGGTGGCCCCCTAAAATATTTTATGAATCCTGTGATTGCTTTGTCGTGAAAGCCTCGTTGGGTTTTGATTTGGTTTTTCCGAGGTTGATCGTGTGTGTGTTGCTATTTGTGCACCCCTGCAGGGTAAATCTTTCTGAAAGCCGTGTCCGCGGTTATGGACGACTTGGAGCACAGTATCTCGATCATAGACAAACATAACTAAAGTAGTGCTATAAATTTGACTATGACATGTCTAGTAATCAGTTTCACTACAACGGAATGAGTAAATAAAAGTGCCCACAACTGCTGGATTTGGGATATCTCTGGCTAATTATATCTGACTAGTAAGTGCTGCAACCATAACGGAATGGATAAAACTGCCAACTGTGTGAGTTCCTCAGTTTGACTTCCTCGTTTGGTCTCGAGGGGAAATACCAGGATGGGTATGATTGGTGTTAGTATAAGGTTGGTTCCGAATATGTCTTTCTTATCTCTCTCTAATAGCCGACAATTTATCGAGTCTCTATAGGTTGTTTAGTGCATGCTTCGCTGCCGCTTCAGTCCACCATACCTATATAGGCGAGAGCCGCCGAATTATAGACTCGCCGTGTACTGGCCTTAGTACTGACGCTCCTCTTTTTCCTTTGCCCTTTGTCGGCACCCCGTTTGTTTTAGCAGGTTTGAGATCGACATCGTTAGCAGGGTTACCCTTCCGGCTTGGCCTGGGCAGGGTTATGGACGCTATTGGTTATTCTTCAGGGCTCTTAGCTCAATTTGCTTCTTATCCGAACTCGAATACTGTATCGTTTTCAAGGTGATTTGGATCTTTGTACTGTATATCTGTATTCTTGACTCAGTGAGTCGATGCTGTATATATATGTTCTGTGGGTTCCATCGTGGACTATTGTGTAAAGATATTACTTTGTTTTCCACCCGCACGCAAGTGCCTGGTGGGCGTCCTTGAATCGTTTCTATGCGGGTTTGGCGGGAAGCGCTAAAAATTGCATAGGGCTGATTCGAGGGTGTTACAGAGTGGTATCAGAGCTCAGCAGTTGCGATACCCCACTGGTCCAACCTGTAGGATAACCTAGCTAACGGACGGTGTAGAGTGTCAAAACTATTTTGCATAATCGGTTGGATAGATCTGATTAGGTCTGCTTTTACTCCTTACCCCTATGCTATTCTCCTCTTATCTTCGCGTGTTTTGAATCTGCTCTCTTATCTTTTCTTCAAGTCTAGGAATTCTCGTGGTTGGGTTTCCATCGTACCTTCAGGGTTTCGCTTCCTCCTTTGGTAATGGTTTTCTACATCCGGTCTTCATGCTATCTGAGGAATCCTTCATCTGTTGGACTTCCCTTTGTTCCTTCTTGTGCCTTCCGGTGTTTTCCAACACGACGACCTCATCTACATCAGATCCGATGAAACCCTGCATCACTCCTTTGTTTCAGAACCCTGCTTGTTGAGATCTTCAGTCTGAATTCCGAGAGTTGGTTGTATAATTCCCCTATTCTTGTGCAGAGTAATGCTTTGAGTGCGGGATGGAGTATCTACCATACCACTACTCTTATCATTCGCTTTTGTACATTGAACTGGTGGACCAATGCACTCTTTACTCCTTCCTTGGAAGTTAGAGGTGGCCTTTTCTTTCGATACCTTTACCTTTGTCTTTGTTTCTCTGGAGTGTTCTCCCGATGATCGTGAGCAACAAACCTTGTTGGTGGTGTCGCTGATTTCAAGAGGGAGTGAGATTCCTTGTTAGTGGTGTCGCGAGGATCTACAAGAAACGAGAAGATTTAGACCGTCAGCCTTCTTCCCCGTACCATGAGGCGGATCTCGAGGGCGAGATCCCTTGTTAGTGGTGTCGAATTGTGGCATCCCGCTAAAACCACTACTAGAAAATCACTGTGTTTTTGTGCATTCCATCATCATGACCGCATGCTCATGTCATCATGCCACATTGCATTTGAGCATCGTCATCATCATGCATGTTTTGTTTCAAAACTATTTTCGAACGCCTAGTTTTGTCTTCTAAATATTCCCGTCTTTATTCAAATACAAAACCCCGGGCTTGTCCGGAATATTTTGTTTCGTCTACAATCGGATTTCAAAAGCCCCGTTTTAAACAAATAAAATATTTATATTATTTTTAGGAGGCAGCCCGCCAGGCCCGGCAGCCCGGCCGGCCACCTCCAAAACCCTAAATCTAAATCTAGCTAACCTAAATCCTATCCTACCCTAACACCCCAGCCACCTACCCTCCTCCCACCTTTTTTTCTCTCCCAGCCGCCTCCCCTTATCCACATCTCACCAACTCCCCAGCCACACCCGCCATCCCCTCCTGTCCACCCACCAGCTGCCACCACAGCCTGGCCCCACCAGTCCAGCCACCACACCCTGCCGCCTCCACACACAGCACGAGAGACGCTAGCACGCACACACCCCCGCCAGCCCCGCTCCATCCATCCATCGACCCCTCCCGCCTGGCCCCATGCGCCTGCCCGCGCACTCTCGAGCTCGCCCGTCCCCGCTCCCCGGCCGTCGCCGCCGCTAAGCCCGTGCCATGGGCCCCGCCTTCGTCCTCCCGGCGCCGCCCTCTCCCTACCCGTCGTCCGCCGCCACCATTCCTCGTAGCCCCTGTAGGCCTCAACCTCGGCCTCCCCCTCTGCCCCGCACGAGCGCCGCCAACAGCCACCGTCGTTCCCGAGCCGAGCCTTCCCCGAGCTCTCCTCGCGGCCGCATCCCTACGATCTTGCGCGCCCCCTTGTTTCGGCTGTTGTCCTTCTGCATCCAGCTCGTCGTCGTTCGTTCTGCCATGGGCAGGAGTAGGCGTGCCTTCCTAGGCTGCTGTTAGTTCCATGCGTTGACCCAAGCGCTGTTGTCCGCACTCATCTGGGCGACAAGACCTCCTGCAGCACTCGTTGGTCCGATATTTGAGTCCTACTACTCGTGCACCTGTTGCTGCTACTTCTGCTCGTCTGGTGTTGTGGGTACTCATGCATCCGGTGCGGAGCTGTATCGGCAGACGTTTGTGCGAAGATGGTGCCAAGTCCATCCACGACGACCGTTGGGAATTCCGAGGCTTTTGACACGGAGCGTCGAGACCCCTGGACCCAGAGAACCCCTAGACACCAAGATCTACCGGCGCTGAACCCAAGACCGACAACGCCACCCGAGAACTCTGACAAGGACACCAAGTACTCCATCACAGAAGCTCGCAAGGAATTCGGCATGGCCAAGATCTACTCGATGACCCGATCACCGCAAACCAAGTCCGGCACCGACAAATGAAGTCGGAACCGCCAAGTTCTTCATCCCGGACGCCATGACTGTCGACATGACCCGAAGGCCACGGATGCGACAAGATCTACCTCTCGTTGTCTGAAGATCGATCCCGGCAAGTCCAAACTCGATCCCCGTCGAACCCTAAGACCCAGACCCGAACCCCCCGGAACCCAAGATCTTCCGAACTCAGATGTGTGACCCTAAGCCCCTATTTTTATAATATGACATTATCAACTGTCGCATATTAAATTGTTCATGCATGCATACTTGTCTATGGTTTAGGGGCATTATGCCGATTCACCTCATAATTAAATATGGAGTGTTTATGCGGGATATCTTTGTCTTATTCCGGACTCCATTTAAATTTGTGCAGCGAACCGATGCCATGTTTTGCCTTGCTAATTCAACATTATTTGCGGGGTAGATAAATAACTTGAACCTTCTAATTAATTGTCGGGACCCTGGTTCCGCTTAATATTGCCTAGTTGCATCGCATCTTTGTCATGTCATGCATCATACATGCATCATGCTCGGTCTTCTGCCGTAGTATTAAATAGTGCATCCGGTGTTTCTTTTAGTGCTTTGGTTCTTCGCAGATTAGACCGTTGAGTGGATGTGAGTATCGACAAGTTCTTCGGATATTGTACCTTCGGCAATGTTTCCCAGGCGAGCATTCTCCCTCCTTTCTACCTATTTTGCATTTCTAGTCTTTACTTCCTCATGTTGATCTATTGCTATCCTTGTTGGGATGCTTTAGTTTCTGTGCACCATTTATATTCCCTGCAGCCTCTATATTGCCTTGGACACATTCTATTGCTTGTTGTTTGATAGATAGTCGGCCTTGCGAGTCGTAGTTGCTTGCTCAGGTGCTGCTTCACGTTGTTGTCGTTCCACCATTATTGGAAGGTTGGCACATGCTTAGTGGTGGACATGCTTAATGGTGGATATGATCATGACTTTAAATACAACTATTAAATTGCTGGGATAACTAATGAAAGAGGCACCGATGGGCAATATCTGTTATTTGGTTTTTCATGTCCACTTGTGTCCCGTAGGCCCCGAGTACTTGATACCTGTTCCTTGATTATTCGCACTATCCACATCCGGGAGACTCTATGAATCCCCCTTAGCCAGAGCTTGATTCATTTCTTATTTCTTGGGGTCACAAACTAGTTTGGGGCTTTATTACTATCCTGTACCTATGCCATGCTTTACTGCTTTATTTACGATCGTGCGTGGAGCACCTGTACTGTTTTGGATTGTGCCACGTTTTCGTGGTATCGACAAGCCCAGTCACACTTTCGGATTCCCAGTCGTTTACAGCCGTCGTCACAAACCCTGGGTCCGTTCCGGAGTCGGCCAACTTTGTTGCGGGTAGCTTAGTGGGGTGGCCCCCTAAAATATTTTATGAATCCTGTGATTGCTTTGTCGTGAAAGCCTCGTTGGGTTTTGATTTGGTTTTTCCGAGGTTGATCGTGTGTGTGTTGCTATTTGTGCACCCCTGCAGGGTAAATCTTGCTGAAAGCCGTGTCCGCGGTTATGGACGACTTGGAGCACAGTATCTCGATCATAGACAAGCATAACTAAAGTAGTGCTATAAATTTGACTATGACATGTCTAGTAATCAGTTTCACTACAACGGAATGAGTAAATAAAAGTGCCCACAACTGCTGGATTTGGGATATCTCTGGCTAATTATATCTGACTAGTAAGTGCTGCAACCATAACGGAATGGATAAAACTGCCAACTGTGTGAGTTCCTTAGTTTGACTTCCTCGTTTGGTCTCGAGGGGAAATACCAGAATGGGTATGATTGGTGTTAGTATAAGGTTGGTTCCGAATATGTCTTTCTTATCTCTCTCTAATAGCCGACAGTTTATCGAGTCTCTATAGGTTGTTTAGTGCATGCTTCGCTGCCGCTTCAGTACATCATACCTATATAGGCGAGAGCCGCCGAATTCTAGACTCGCCGTGTACTGGCCTTAGTACTGACGCTCCTCTTTTTCCTTTGCCCTTTGTCGGCACCCCTTTTGTTTTAGCAGGTTTGAGATCGACGTCGTTAGTAGGGTTACCCTTCCGGCTTGGCCTGGGAAGGGTTATGGACGCTATTGGTTATTCTTCAGGGCTCTTAGCTCAATTTGCTTCTTATCCGTACTCGAATACTATATCGTATTCAAGGTGATTTGGATCTTTATACTGTATATCTGTATTCTTGACTCAGTGAGTCGTTGTTGTATATATATGTTCTATGGGTTCCATCGTGGACTATTGTGTAAAAATAGTACTTCGTTTTCCACCCGCATGCAAGTGCCTGGTGGGCGTCCTTGAATCGTTTCTATGCGGGTTTGGCGGAAATTGCTAAAACTTGCATAGGGCCGATTCGAGGGTGTTACAGGTCCCGACACCCGCGTCCATAGCCCTTGACCTCACTGCTCCTGGCGCTGCAATCTGATGCGGAAGCGGTGTGCGTCGCGCAGCTTGAGGCGGTGACGGCCACAGCTAACCGGCGGAGGTGGGTTATCGCGCCGAGCACACCGGCATTTTATTCGACGCTGCTCCTCGACGCGCCGACCACCGCGGTGCACCAGCCTAAAAGGACAGCGACGGCGCCCGACAGCCAGCACGCAGGGTGGAGAAGATCATGGGCGCGTCGCTCGACCCAACAGCCAGCGCGCAGTTTTACAGAATAGACGTGACCCGCTCGCTCTCCTCTCCTCCTCACGGAAAAAAAGAGGCGGCGGCGGCTCCCCCTCCCTCCAGATCTCAACCGGCGAGAGCGCTGGTTCCCTCTCCCTCCGCTTGCCGCTCCGACGGTAGGAGGGAGAGGGAACCTCGTTTCTCCGCCTAGTAGTTAGGGTTAGGGTATTTCTGCCATGGGGCGTCGTTGGGGTGGTGGGAGCGGCGCTCGGGCAATAAGTCTACCTCAACTCTACTCCCACACCGACGACGACCTTCACGGCGACGCCTCGGAGTTGATGGCGAGGTGTGCTAGTCGTTACTTCAGATCGACAGCTTGGTCTTCTCGCCGTTCATCAGATCTGGCGAGATTAGTTTCTCGGTGTGTCGTCGGCATTCGTCGTTCTCAGCGACGACGCTGGTGGCCGGGGCGAGGTGGTTTCTCTGGAGCGCAGATGTTGGTCCGGAGGTGGTGGATCTATCGTTCTTCTCCGACTTTGTCGATGAGAGGTAGCGGATCTTGGTTTAAGACAGCACGGGGACGTCCCCCGGTCGACGTGCCACAGCGACATGTGCCTCACTGCGTGGAGCAGGCCCGTTCATCGACTCATAAAGCCTCGTTGGCGATGGTGCTTTTTTAGATCTTGCAGTGTTGGAGGTTCGACGTCTATTCCAGGGTGCGTCTCGATGGTGCTGGAGTTGGGCGGCGGCCGCTAGCTTCGATGGTTGCAGGAAAACCTAGGGATCGTTTTGTATTTCTCGGTCTCTTAGGATTTTATCTGCATTGTTTCCAGGATAATCATTTTATCCCAGTTCGTCTTTTAGTTTCTACATGTGTTTCTCTATGTAACTTGATTTTCGATTAATGAAATATGTGGTTGCCTTAAAAAAAAAAGCCAGCGCGCAGGGCTTAGAATCCCACCGGCGCGGCGTGAGGTAGAGATGCGGGGGAGGGAGGTACCGGAGCGGAAGAGTTGTGCGTGCGTGCTACAACTGCCTGCTGCACATTTTTCTCCTCGGGGCGGACTTTTCGTACCTGATCTCTGGTTCCCGTGGTTTTCTCGTGCGATATAGATACGATAAAGTTTGTTAGTCTTGTCAGATAAGGTTTGTTAGTTTTTTTTTATGGAGCGTACATGTGAGGTAGTTGGTTACGGTGGCATTTTCCTTGTAACTTTTGCAAGTATGACACCAGACATTCACCACGCCTTTGAAATTAATAGTAAAGATGAACATCTATTACCTAATCTAGGTTTTCATCTGTTGGTATCCGCCGCCATGGACCTCGTCTACATGATGGGCTACCAGAAAATAGAGATATAGAGTAAAAAATTCTAAAAAATCAGAGAGATCTAACCATTTATTTATTAAAGTAGAAAATCATAGCTACTAGATTTTAGTAATAAATTTATACCACTAAATATGAAAATATTTACCCACCTATACCATCATTTAAAAAATATATTATATTAGTAACCTAATCTAGGTTTTCTTCTGTTGGCAGCCGCAGCCATGGACGTCTACATGATAGGCTACCAGAAAATAGAGAAATAGACTAAAAATTTCCATAAAAATCAAAGAGATCTAACCATTTATTTATTAAACTAGAAAATCATAGCCGCTAGATTTTAGTAATAAATTTATACCACTAAAACTGAAAATATTTACCCACCTACGCCATCATTTAAAATATATATCATATTAGTAACCTAATCTAGGTTTTCATCTGTTGGCAGCCGCCACCATGGACTCTTCTCGTACGCCGGTGGTGTCGTCGTATTCCGATTCCTCGCATGCCAAAAGCATGTTGCCGCCGTCGCCGTATTTGCATACGTACGTTCAGCTGGTCGAGTCTCTTACTTGCATCTGTGCGTTCAGCTGGCTGACTATCCGGTCGTTCAATCAATCATTGCCTCTTGGCTCTTGCATATACGGAGTAACATGCAGCCGTGCAGCCCAGGGTCTGCTCGATCGATGAAATTGGACTTTCCTCATGCAACCATCCGGACAGCACAAAGGCAAGTACACATGATTTTTTTATTTTGCTGCTCCAACTACTCGTATTTACTTAGAAGAGAAGTAGATCTTCCGGATCAATTTGGTTCTAGATTATTCTGCAGCCGCTAAGCACAATGTCTACCCATGTCGCGTTCAATTGCCAGCAACTTCCATCGATCAACACCCTCTTCCAAGTTCCACCGACCACCGGTGTAACATCGCGCCACCTGCAACCTCACCTTCACCGCTGTCATGCTCAGTACATCTGAACTGAGCGATAAAGTGGTTATGACAAACCTCTACATACACGGACGTTTATTTTCATCTATTCGGTTGGAGTATTATATTCAGCTGCGTTTGCCCATGTAGATCGATCTGTCATCAACGCTGACTTCTGGCTACTAAACGGAAAATAAACACGAGCGAAACAGAGGGCATCAGGCTGTAGAATCACACTAGTTACCGCCTCAAGAGCCAAGCCAAGGAGTCTGCATGCCGATTAGATGATACTCCCTCCGATTCCATAATATAAGATGTTTTAGTTTTGTGAAGAGAGTGTATCTAGATTCTTTTAGTGTGTAGGTTCATTTAGATTTGGAGTAAACCTACACACTAAAAATTGTCTAGGTACACTCCCTTCACAAAGTTAAAACATCTTATATTACGGAACGAAGGGAGTAGATCCGAGCCTATACAAGCACATGTACCGATGTATGGTGAGTGGTCGATCAACTTATTTTTATCAGTTCCCCAACATACATCCACAATTTGGAACAGTAATTAAGGAATAAGGATATTGGCCAGCCAAAACCGGAGTTGAGACATGCAGCAGTTAGTCTTTATTTTTTGTGATCAACCAAGTGCTTTCACTATAATAAGCACAAAGGATTATATTACATTGGCATTATCAAAACACAACAAGTCGATTGGGCATCTATCCAGCCCCGCTCATTGACTCGAGCGAATTTTAAGCTGTGAAGCTTAATGCATTCGGAGATCATATAGCATCATATCGATGGATAAATTTAGTTTTTTTACACGTGAGAATTTTAGGCATGCAAGTAAGTCACTTACCATGAGTCGGTCGACCTACAAATGGTCCAAAAAATTGCTCACCTCTTTTGTGCTAGACGAATCGTGAAGTCATAGTGAAGTGGTCTTAGGATAGCTTACAAATACCCAATATATTACTTCTACCCAAACTGGTCAACAAGTTCACGGAAAAAAATGAAGAGAACTTATCTACATATTAAGATATTCAAATATTAGGAGTATGAAAATTGTCAAGTATCAACCATTCATAAATAACTGAAAATTATTTTCCTTTTTGATACAAGTAAAGGAAGTCGACACAACCTAAAAAAACCCACACTTTGATCACCTGTCTCCACCTGTGGGATAATACAAGCCCGTCAGTGGTGTACCCGCAGCTAACCACAGACGGAGGGACATATTCTTCTGGACTACCTTTTTTTTGAATTTTTATGGACTACTATCTCAAATTTGCTAATAATGATTTCCTAGAGAGTTGGTTAAACATTAATAAATGGGACATGTAAATAATCCATGTTTATTAATCTGCATTTCGTGCAGATGTGACTGGTTGCTTAAAAAAATAAAACCAAATATCTATCTATTATATACTAAAAGCAATATAAGAGTGTTTTTCGAGGCACGAGGTTGATCCACATCACCCAAATTATATGAGCCATTAGATCTTTTATATAGGTGTAGGATTTAATTAGTTTCCCACGTACCTAACATAAAAAACGTACAGCTGCCCGATGACTATATCTGACGTCATGCCATGGTCTTGTGCCATAGTTTCCTACGTACCTAACATTAAAAAGGTATAGAGCTGCTGCCCTAGGGCTATGTCTGCCGCCATGCCTATTGCCTTGGGCCACCGCCTCAATGTCGGGAAAGAAGATCCTAAGACAGCGCAGGCCAGCCGCGCTCCCAGGCGTTCCAACGACGTGGTACCCAGCAACAACACCAACCTTGCCGTCGCCCAGTCTTTCCACCCCATTTGCCGTCAGCACCATTAACAATCTTGCCGCCGCCCGCCCTATGTCGATTTACCAGGCGGTCTGCTAATCATCTCCATCCTTCTTACGTTCTCATGATCAAAATTAGGGTGAGGAGAATTTGTCTGATTGCAGCCTCGATGTTGAGATGCACGCATACTAAGAGGTAATCAACACTACCTTTTCTAGATTGATCAATTACTACTTCACTAACTACAAAGCATGCAGCCCGGAGGACTAGCTCTCACATTGGGCGGATCTGAACCTTGCTAGATCTTTGATTGTGTGTATGTTACTTTTGCAGTCCTCGCCACAATTGCATGGGCGGCCAGGTTTCTTGCAGAAATAGCTTAGATTAATCACGCTGCATGTGAGAGCTATGCAGCGATCAGTCATGTATGCAATAAAGAAACATGTTGAAACTAGCATGCACTTCCAATCTTAAATTCAAATCAGGTGCTATGGCATGCCCGGTCTGATTTTTTTCTAGTGTTCTTAGTATGTATTGTCATTGCCGATATTTAAGTACTACCACACGTCAGATCTAAATACATTTTTGGGTCATGCCTACAGTGTTTTTCTTTACTAACCAGCTGTAAATCTAATACAGTTGAGATGTTGACTCTAATTAGTAATTCAAGCTTCAGTTTTGGCAAGTGTAGCAGAAATATGATTATACGTTTTTGACACATGATTCAGGACCGGAGATTAGTGACCGATCATGTCCTGCAAATACTCCACGGTTGTTATCCCTATCAAGATTTGGAATAAGATATCACACATATTATTTTCCAATAGGATGGAGTAAGGAAATCCATGGCAAAAGGTGTTGAATTTCTAAAAACATGTTTCCTTATATTTCCAAGGGGAAATAGTATTCCATTAGTTTAGATGATTTTTCACTTGGTACGTTTGATGGTATCTCAGTGGAACTAAATTGCATATTGTTGTTTGACAGATTAATTAAATCTTTGTATCCTCATTATTCTTGTTAACATGAGTTTATTTTGTGATCTCAGCCATTTGTTTTGTTGAGGAGTGACACCAAGGTAAAATTCTAGACGAACCTACGAAGAAGCATTCTTATTAATACTGTAGTATTTGTATAAAATGCAGTTGGATAAGCATCCTTACATGACATCTATTTACAAAGTATAATTGGCTTGATATTTATATTGTTCCTTGATTGTATGGAAATAAAGCTCCCCATGGTGATCATAAATATATACAATATATCTTATTTTCACCAAATAAAACATTCAAATAAAGTTTTGTTGCATTTAAAAATGTAATTTATAGGTCCATTTCTTACAGCCGATATGTTGTTTAAGAAGTAATGTAGGTTGTAGAAAGAATAATTTGGTATCCAGTTATCCGAATTTAGTTTTGCATGTTTTGCATCGTTTATTCAAATGAATTTTGCTAATTGATCATGGTTCATATATTATCATTGAAAAACTTCCGCCAAATTGGTTTATTTAATTGTGACCTATGTATGAGGAAGCTACGCATGTCATTGTTGGCTATATAATTACAAAAGTTTTACTATTCTTTGTGGTACACTCTAATATGCTATATTAGGGAACATTTTTTTACGTAGGGAACTCATAGAAAACATGTAAGTTATTATGCTGACCTATATATACACATTGGACTACACAATTACATAATATGAGATTATCATTATCTGAAAATCTATAAAGGCTTGCGTTTCTAATTTACAGTCCGACGGGGAGACACCTGCATGCATAGATACAACATGTACTGATGTACAAAATATCAATCAAGGTGCGCTCAAAAGGTATTTTCTTGCCATATTTATTTATCGTGTATCTGTAAAAGCGTTGGAAGTACCAAAATATGTGGATTTTACTATAGAAAGGTAGGTCCTGGGTTTCATTTAGAATTAAGGAAAGAGACGAAAGATAGTTTGAAACTTGATAACCGAGGGTTGCATAGTTAGAGAAGTTCAATACAACATATAATAAACAAGTGAGATTATACTGACATATTGTCCTTTGTACAATCTTTGGTTGGAGTATGTGCAATAAACTCAAGCGTTCAGCCCAATAAACTAGCTCCTCGGTACCACATGGATAGAATTCTTCTCTTTTTGCTTGATATTTTTTTGTGATTTCTAAGCTTATGAATTGGGAGGGTACCAAACATGTTAGATGGTTCCATGTGGTATTAGACTTTATCAACCTTATCGCTATATCTAGAATTTTGTATGGTGTGGATAGCGTGATGAATATAGTTTTTTCTATGTTGGATGTGTCCTTCCTATAATATTCCTTTTATTGAGGTATCAACTTTGGACCCTTCTTAATTTTTCATTTAAGTAAAGAGGTTTTTTATACTAATACAAGAAATCATGCATTATAATTTTTGGAAGTACTATTATGTACTACGAAGATTAATATTTACACTTGCACGGCCTCCCCAACAGTTTCTCAGTGACGTAGATTCACCTTTATGTTGGCCTATGAGGCAATGCTCATGTCATGGATGTGATGTATTTTAATGGAACTCACTACTTGGGCATAAAACTTGCACTCTACAGTATACTCATATATTTTCAATTGACAATGGATTTAGTGCACTTACCCTTTCCAACATATGCATTTTTAACAATTTCCATTACACATTCCCATATAATACACCAGGAATATTAGCATGAGGATATTTCAATGTAATATTTGGATTATACAAATATCTTGATCTTTTGCCATCTTAGACTTCCATGTTCAAATCAAGACCCAAAACCAAGATGTGTCTATAGTTGATGTCCTTGTTTAATTAGGAAGAATGATGACACATAAATTCCAACATCTTGGATTCTTCTAAGATGAAGTAACCAATAAGGTTGTATATTTATATCAACAAAGCAAATCTATAAACGTGAACTTACATAAATTTCAAATTGATTTTGCAGAACAATTCTTACGGAAGTTTTCTAATGAGATAGTTCAGCGTGTAAAATTCAGACTCATAAGTATTTATTTTCAATTTTGTCACACTATTTTAATAGAAATTTTATGTTAGTCGTCTAACACTTTGGAAAGATATGTTGGGTTCATGAGTTCGTATCTTCTCCAAGGTGTAATTTAATAAGCTCTTCTATCTTAATTATACGGTTTCTAATTCTTGAAGACTTAAATGGACCTGGCATTAGAAAGGTAGTTTTGATTATTTATTTGCCCTTTTATATGATAAATTTTACTTAAAATATATGGATCCAATCAATTATTCGATCCAAAGTATTGGGTTACCATGACAATGATATTGAGGATGTACAGTAGGGTAGAATCCAGTGGTGCCATTGGATTCAAAAAGGTGATTTTGGATCAAGTTGGCATAGTCATGTTAATAGAACTAATACATGACATGGGAATTTAAGAGCTTGAGATAGAAGGAGGAGAGTTAAAATAAACCAGCAATAAGGAATGTTCAAGAATATGGATATATATTGTTTTGGCTAATTCATCAAATCCTTCGTCCATAGAATTAAAAATCATATTATATACCGGTGATTTTCTCTTATGTTTTTGCACCATCAATAGAATACTATTGTTTAGAAATACATATTTTCAATTTTTATAAGAACATATCATTATTTATGGAGGATATCCAATGCACTTTCAAGATGTTGCCCTCGCATTTGCGAGGGCCACCTGGCTAGTTATGAAAATAGAAACGAGCAGGAGTAAACTTCAAACATTTGTGTATCTTGGTTACCAATCGTGCCTACATAGTTGACCAATAATCTAAATACGTACCAATTAAATTGCTTAGATCACAACCAATCAGAGTAGCAACCGATGTAATTAATCATGAACAGACGTGTAGTGCAAAAGTTGAAGTTTTGAGATTTGATGAAGAAGCTTGTGAATCCGTTGACCAACCAATTATGAGGTTTGGGAATAAGCCATCAGATGGGAACAACAGATGAAGCTGTGCCAGGGTGACATGATTCGCGATGGCAGTAGATAACGCATTTTGCAAGTAGCTGAGGGTCTGAAGGAGGTAATAAATTTAGGAAGAAGAATGTACTTGCTTTTCGATTGACGTGGACACATGACACTCTCTGAAACGGGTCTATCCTAATGAGAGGAAAGTCCATGTCTATTGAAAAAATTCGATGAAAACATATACATGTTCCTGCATATTCTGGACGGTAATAATTTACAACCCTTCCTATTTTAATATTTTGAATTCTCTTGGGAACTAAATGTAATGCCGCCTCTATTCCTTTATAAATATAAGGTCTATTATTTTTCAAAAACCCAACCTCACTATGTTTGACCATGTTTCTAGAAAAAGTGTTAGCATTTCCACTACCAAATTAGTAGGATTTCATTTGTAGTGTAAATATTTCAATTTTTATTTATTTAGTATTTCATATGTTGTTACTGTTTTGTATATACTTGTCAAAGGTACAAAAGTTTGACTTTTGGAAAAAACAATACTCCTTATAAAATGAAACGGAGAAAGTACAATAAAGGGAATTATTGTTTGGAAATAACCTCAGACACTAAGGCGAGGAACAATGGTTGCTTTTCTTCTAATTCTAATTAGGGTAGTCGTGTTGTTGTGGACACAAATAGTAAAGGATAAATCCTCATAGTGGCTGAAGGGGGTCTTCAAAAATTAACATAAAGGATGCCTAATTATTTGAGTTGGAGTCGTTTGTTTGATTTTTGAACTTAGGTACTAAAGATAGCTTGGTGAGATAAATAATGGCGCCAAAAAATAAATCATGTCCCCGTTGATAATGAAAAAAATGGGATAAGCAAATTCTATGTAGGGAATCAAGTTTCTTATTTTTTATTTCCTCTCTTCCAAATTAATTGTCACAACTTTATGTAGATATGAATTTATATAGACATGTTTTAGTGTGTGCGTATTTAGGAAAAAGTTGCATCAATTAAGTTGTAACTGAGCAAGTATATTTTTAAATTTGGATTGAATTGTTAATGTAGTCCAGATGCACATGAACTTGCCAAGTTAGGAGCTCCTAAAGCTATCGTGTCTACATATATGGATTGATGGATTATTTGGTAAGAAAATCGTGTGGTTTAAGTACATATATAGGAGGTCTGTTAAATTTATACCTGGCACTAATTTTTTAATTTTCTAAACGGTATAAACTAGAAAGCTAACTTTTAGAAATGATGGCCTAATTCATAAGTACATTATATAATGTGTTATAGATAATAGCATCTATTATATATTAAAAGTACGTAATGGGTTAACCAGAAGCAAGAAAAATCCTAGAAAATCCCATAAAAAGCAAAACATCTGGCCACTTATTTGATAGATTAAAGATCTACAGCCATTCGATTGCAGTTAAGCGGCAAATTACATGATGGGTTAACCAGAAGCAAAACAAATCCTAGAAAATCCCACAAAAAGAAAAACATCCGACTACTATGTCCATCGGGTAGGACAGAACTTATTCATGAATCAAGATTATTGCAAAGCTTATTCATGAATAATCTTGCACATAAAAGTAGTACTCATATACTTTTATGTCCATCGGGTAGGACATGGCTTATGCATGAATCAAGATTGTTGCATCTTCGGCCAGTCCGACAACAGATAATCCTGGGCAAGGGCCACTTCGCTGAGACTATACCTAGGCATTTTCCGGGCCGGGCCGGGCTCGGGCCGGGCCTGACAAAGCCTGCCCGTGCAAATCCCAGGCCCGAGCCCGGCCCGGCTGTCGGGCCTTAAACCTGAGCCCGAGCCCGGCCCGTGCAGCGCATTATCCTTCGGGCCGCGGGCCGGGCCTTTCCCTATTCTGCGTTTTCCTCTGACCCGAGCCCGGCCCGTGCAGTCTTCGGGCCGCAAATCTGGTGCCCAGGCCTGGCCCGTCGGGCTTTTTTCGGGCCGGGCTGCCCATGCCCAGATCTAGCTGAGACCCCAAGGCACACAACCGACTTCAAGACTTCCTGATTGATAGGATATCCTGACCCGACAGCTTCTAGATTGCTCGCTGCCGCATGCATCGTGATGAATCGGCACACAAGCTCTGACTATGCATGCTCCCCGAGTATATAAGCAGAGCGTGCAAGAATACACAGATTATGTAAGTGCAGGTATGCCTCTCAGTGGTCAAACCGCCTCCCTTTTTGTGTGTCACAACTTGCTACAGATGGGATTATATTAAGAAGATAATATAATAGACAATAATTATGTGAAGGCAAGCAGACATTCTCATCCTTGTGACACTGTCTATATATGCAGCACGAATAGGATACGAGTGTATGCATTTATTTTCCCACTTTTCATCTTTCATGAGGTTTTCTTTCTGAAGTATAGCACAAAGGATAATTATGATGCAATAAAAGAACTAATCGTGCAATTTGATGCAGCTTAGTTTTTGTTGTTCTCTAATTTTTGTTCATTCTGTGCATGTTTTGTGTCTACTATACCAATGAATTATAGATTTTTATAAGCATAATTTGCTGAAATGATAATTATAGATTAATCTGACATGTGAAGTTCCAAGATAGAGTTTTATGTAGACAAGTTTGTGCCATCGGCCAGTCCACTTTTCTACCAGTGATCACTCACCTATACCATGCAGGACATTGAAAAATTGTTAAGATAGCTATTCCCCAACTACCAAATCAAGCCTTTCTGAGTTAGCACATAACCTCAAGTATAAATATCCCTATTGTTTGGAATTTAACAAATATTTGAAAATAGAATATATATTTGTTTTCCTTTGTCCCAAAATATCTAAATAATAGGTTGATAAGTTTATCAATTTACATTATAACACGGTCGCTCAAAAAATACTCTAGAAGTGTCTGATTTGTGATTTTTCGCCCAGCTATTATCCATGTAACTCTATGTGTAATCCTACCAAAACATGGATCTAAAGAAGTATCATACATCCTTGTCATCTTGCAAAAAAATTAAAATAAAAGAGCAAAATACATTATACATATATGATTTTTCTAAAGCATATAAAGTTAGGTAGTGTGAAGCAGTTCTTATTATCGAGATTTAAAATATCATAATTGTGGGAGTTCAAAATGTGGTTCCATGTTTGCTATCAATGGTGGAATATTTGATGTTTTTGCTATGGTGTAGTAATGCCGCTGAGGGATTTTGTCGCAAAAGAAGAATGCTAAAATTATTTGGTCTAGAGACAAAGAGTAGGCGTTTCATTCAAAGCTAGCATGGCAGTAAACAAATGTTAACCTTCTTCTCCCAAAGACTTGCCTAATAATATCCCTTAATCAACCTCTCTTTTTATTATTCTATGCACATTTTAATGATTCAAATACCATGTTATGATACTACTATTGTTGATTATACACAATACATTTCTTCCTCTTGCAGAAATAGAACATTACTTAAGAAAAAAGTAAAGATGGTGCCAACGCTGTTTACCGGTACAACCTCCATCCAACCAGAGATAGGTTCTTATGGTCCATAGTATGATGTTCTCAATGATGCTTCACACATGATTCTTTATTTAGCTACGATATAGAATCATATGATATCGTATTAGTAGAATAGCATGGATATGCATGAAACTGTAAATTTATTACTAGAATACTATCAACTACCTAAAGTGGATGCCATTTATTACAAAAGAAGCGTTCATGTGCCTAAAGAGAGGATGCCCTCGCATTTCCGAGGGCCACTGTGCTATTTCATTTTAATAATATGATACCGGACCTCTCTTGCTTTCCTTACTTTTCTAACATTATTTTTGAAATAGGGGCAAAAGCTTTGCCCTAATCTATTAATTAAGAAGAAGAGAATTGCCTAGTTAATTTATAGAGAACCTGGCAAAAACCGATACGACAACACCACATGTTGACTACTCTTAAAGCATGCAACTCCTACAACCAAAAATTCTTGACATATTGATCGTCATACCACAAACAAAACCCCATTGAAAACACATGAACAACAACGACTACTCGAAAATGAGAACCATCCATAAAGTAGCAGCGGACTCCTTCCTTGTGAAAGTTCTCTTCTTTCTTTTGCTCCTGAGACACTCCTTCACCTTCTGGATTTTGCCCCTCGAAGTCTCCTCCGCTAAGAGGGAAGCAATTTCCTTGCCAGATCCAGGGCTAGCTGCTTCCAAACTAACGAGTAAGTCACAAAGCTCTCTAGCAAATAGAACCTCAGGGTCACCTGCCTCATTAACATTTTCACCACAGGGGCTTGGCTCCACCAGTGGTGCTGCGGAAGCCACCACCGAGGTCCTAAGCGAGTTCATCTGCAAAAGCACCATCGACAAAGGAGGAGAGGGATCTCCACATATCTCATGTAGCTCGGGCATGGTCTGCATCACCAAAGCCATAATCCCATACATGCCCTCGCATTCAGAGGCACCCAACACAGAGATATAGCGACGAGCAAGACATGGAACGAGGGGAGAAACAACCAAAGTTTTGCCACCACCGATGACTCCACTCTAAACTTGCCAACAATGGCTTCATCACCAAATCTTCAACTCCATTTCAGTGACCACGTCATCAATAGCCACAGATGACTCCTTCTTAGTGGATTCACTGGAAGCACACATGTCTGCACGTTCCAAAGAGCAAGTAACACGTGACAACAAAATTTTGAGCATTGCCATTGTTGTAAATATTCCCCAGAGGCAATAATAGTGATTATATATTTCCTAAGTTTATTATTCTATGTTATAGCTGCTATATGTCTTGATTGTGAGAATCAAAGGAAAACTCATATGCACGTGCAGAAAGATAAACACCGAGTTGTTCCTAGTCACACCTTTTGGACTATCCTATGTGTTGTGTGATGAACAGGTTTCGTGATCATGGTATAAGTTATTATAACTTAAGATACCACCAACAATGGGAGTATATTATCTGAAGGACAAGGGTACTAAACTGATCCAATGGATGATTTACTATGAGGTGTAATTGAAGGAGATATGCCCTAGATAAAAATAATAAAGGGGTTTATTATCATATCTCATTAGTTCATAATAGTTCTATATCATGCTATAATTGTATCAAGAGGAAACATTGATACATGTGTGATATACAAACAAACCAGAATTCCCTAGTAGCCTCTATTCAATTAGTTCATTGGAAAACTAATGATTAAGGTTCCTGATCATGGTGCATTTATACCGACCGGCAAAGAATTCATATCATCTAGAGATGATGTGATGGACATTACCCACCAATGATTGTTGCAACACGATGATGTTACATAGTTCATAGTTGCAATTGTGTAAAATTAAGTGTCTTAATCCTTAGACTGTGAGATCACATTAAATCACTATCACCCGAGGCTGCTTTGACTGCATCAACCATTATGTCCTTCAGTGGGTGACCATAAAGGTGTATGTCAGGTATTCCAGAGGGGCATGTTGAAGCGTATGCATCGAGATCGGGATTTGTTCACACTAGTAGGAAACTAGCTATACATAGACGGCTATTTCGTGGCGCATATTTTGGTGCATGCACCACAAAATATAGCCAGACAGAAAGCTCTAGATTCTGTGGCGCATATAATACCCATGTGCCACAGAAAAAAGGTGGGACCCGCCACCATGTTTGGGTGGTCGAGATTCTGTGGCGCATATTGTCCTATGCGCCACATAAATTTATGTTTTTGTGGGTGACCAAGTTTTTGTGGCACATATAGTAATATGTGCCACAAAAGTTTCTATTTTCTGTGGTGCATATAAAACTGGTTGTGGGACCAACTAAAAAGTGCTGACCCCTTTTCTGTGGCGCATATAACAATATGTGCCACATAAACTGGCTTTCAGATCTATGTATAGAATGGTGGCAACTAGCACCCCCTCTACCTACCACCACCCATTTTATTCTTCTCGTTCTCCATCTAGCTCGTCTTCCTCCGCCATCCCACCCCATTTTGCCCATACTTTCCTCCATTTTTTGTAGTTAAACCTACTTTAGTTGAGAGATTGTTAAGGGCAAGCCTCTCCAACTTGTAGATCTACTAACCACACTTACTTTTCTCCTCCACATCTCTCTTTGTCCACTATTTTCTCTTGAACACCACACTCTCTCATCGTGGTCTTGTCTCGGTATTGAATCTAAAAGGTGAGTAGTTGGAGGACACGCATATGCATGTTTTATGTGGACACCCGGCATCGGTGCGGTGTGTATGGATGTTTTGTTGGTGAAGCTTGTCGTATGGGCGGTGTGCGATGGCGAGACAATGTTTATACATGCAGCTTGAGTGGTGCATGAATGTTTGCATGCAAAGAAGCTTTTTGTTGTTGCTTGCGCTCGCGTGGTGCATGGATGTTTGCCAAAATGTTGATTCATTTTCGATTCGGCAAATTTTTGCACTACCCATATGTCCTACTTTTAGGAAAGTTCATGCCAAAAAATTTCGACGACCATGCATGTGTATGTGCATGGTGTGGTTCTAACATAATCTCTTTTGTTCTATGTATACCGCATGTGCAGGCAACCATGGTCGTCACGATGAGCAAATGTTGAGTTGCTAGATACAAGAAAGACGCGAAGGCAGACATGATTGGGAACAACAGGACCAAGATAAGATGTCAGTGTCGAACATGCAAACTGCAGCACTAGATCGACCCTAATTCCAGACAATTGGAGCATCACACTAGTACAAACTCGTTACTTAGAGACTATGCCTAGAGCTGGTTTATACCAAAAATACAAAGCACCGGCTGTGTTCATCACCCGCAGGAGTTCATAATTTTTCGACCGCCTCTAACTCTAATCTCAGATGGTTGTTAATCTGCACTATCTCTAGTACGAGTCCCGCCTCAACCGATCAGTAAAGAAAATCGCCTCTAAATTGAACCTAAGACGACAGAAATTATTAACCGTCTCTCTAGATCACTCAACCACAGCCGTTTGGAAATATTAATCGCCTCTAGGTGTCTATTGAGGTAGACCATTATGTCGCCCGTCTCGAAAACTGGCATCGTGCATGTTCCCAAGGTAGCGTGTGCGTGTTTTTTTTAGGGAAAGCATGCGTGTGTTATTAATGCAGTTAAATAGTGGAGATCGTGCAGCCCCCACCCACACGACTCCACACCCACGTGTACACTCGAAGACTACAAACGATCCCGCGTATATAAACCCGCTCAACCTTCTTCTTTCACGAATCAGGTCATTTTCCCTAATCTTTCTAGTCACAAAACCCTAATCCGCACCTTCCGCGCGCGTCGAAGCTCCTTCGCTTGCACCACCGCCCTCCCTAGCTGTGCCACGAAGCGTACACGTGGAGATGAGCCAGAGGTGAAGCCAGTTGGAGGCACATCAGTAGATGGCTCAGTCGTCACCAAGCATGCGGAGGTGATACATTGCAAATGTATCTATAATTTTTGATGTTCCATGCTTGGTTTTATCTACTTTCTTGTGTTTTGTCCATACTTTGGAGTACTTTTCATATGATTTCTTGGACTAACCTATTAACAAGCACAACAGTGCCAGTTGCCTATTTTCTGCTGTTTTTGTTCCAGGAAAGTCAGAAAATGAATATTCTCGGAACTGGACGAGACAAAAGCCAAAGTGCCTATTTTTCTGGAAGACATGTGATGCCAGAATACGAGACGGAGAAGGGCTGGGGGCCGGCCACACCATCTGGCCACGTGGCCAGGCCTGGCCCGCGCCAGGGGGTGGTCTGGCCGACCCCAGCACCCCCTCGGCCTCTCCTTCCGCCTATATATTGCCTTCAGGACGAAAACCCTAAGTACCCGATCAAAAATCCATAAAAGAGTCTGTAGCCGCCATCGTCCCCATCCCTAGATCGGGAGGGATCTGAAGTTCTTCGCGGCACCCTGCCGGAGAGGGGAATTCACCCTGGAGGCCTTCTTCATCATCATGCAAGCCTCCGGTGTGATGCGTGAGTAGTTCATCTCTGGACTACGGGTCCATGTAGTAGCTAGATGGCTGGTTCTCCTCCTTTGTGCTTTCATGTCTAGATCTTGTGAGCTCCGTTCATGATCAAGATCGTCTATTTGTAATTCTGCATCTTGTGTTTGCGGGGATCCGATGGATATTGAGATACTATTTCAGATTGATTATTGATTCTATCATGTCTTTGTTATTTGTGATCTTGCATGCTTTCTGTTGTTAGTAGCTATCTTGGCCAAGTAGATGCTAGCAACTCCAAGAGTTAGTATTTATGCTCGATAGTGGGTTCATGCCTCTGGTGATCTGGGGAAGTGACAGAAATCTCTAAGGTACTAGATGTGTTGTTGCTACTAGGGAGAAAACAACAATCCTTTGTTCATAGAACAATCTATTGTTTACTTTACACGCAATTCGTAAAGCAATAATCTGTTGCTTGCAACTTAATACTAGAGGGGGTTCGGATGATAACCTGAAGGTGGATTATTAGTCATAGATGCAGTTGGATGGCGGTCTATGTATAATGTTGTAATGCCTAATCAAGTTCCAAAGGAGTCAATATGATTAGTATATGCATGTATTGCTTTCTCGATGTTTGTCAATTTCCCCGCTATAATTTGTTCACCGAACATGTTATCTATCTTAAGGAGAGACACCTCTAGTGAACTATGGATCCTGGTCCTTTCTTTTACATACAATCTACAAACTGTTTACTACTTTGTGTTTACTTTCTGCAAACTATTACTTCCTTCCATTCGATGCGTTCAATCCTTTGTTTTCAGCAAAACCGGTGAGATTGACAACCTCATCGCAAGTTGGGGACAAAGTTCTGTGGTTGTGTTGTGCAGGTCTCCACGTTGCTACTAGCACCGGTAGTGCGCCCTGCCAAGGCTCAGCTAGCAACACCTTTGGGGTGTTTCCTTGCTCCTACTGGTTCAATTAAACCTTGGTTTCATAACTGAGGGAAACTTGCTGTTGTGCTCATCATACCTTCCTCTTGGGGTTCCCCAACGAGCTCTACATCAACACCGAGCCATCAAGCTTTTTTCTGGCGCCATTGCCCGGGAGTCAAGGACATCCCACATAACCAATCTCTTTACTTTGTTATTTTTGTTTTGCTTAGTTTCTTTTTGCTTAGTTTGCTTGTTTCTTTATCAAAAACACAAAAAATTTGTTTTTACAAGTTTGCTTTCTTTATTGAAAACACAAAAAAATTAAGTCTCCTTTAGTTGTTGCCTCTTGCTTAGCTCACCATGTTAATCCCTAAATTCACCCTGAAAGACCTTTCAATTGGTAGTGGTTCTATAATTGGGAAAGATAATATTGAAGAATTCTTTAATCATGTTAGTAAGCATGAAGATACTGAGGATAGATCCCTTGCAGAACTTGCTCCAAACTATGAGATCGCTGTAGCTTCTTTAATTCACATGTTAGAAGCTAGGTTTGTTAACCTCAACCCCTTAATGCAAGTAATGTTTCTTAAGCTTAAAGAAATTGAGGACCCTGAAAAGTGGGATTTTATTCTAGAAACTTTGTTAAGGAGTTCTATGATGTTGTCAAGGAAGCTAGAAAAGTCTTTGAACGTTTCAATATGCTAGGCTCATGTGTAGATGTTGTTGGTACACGAGAAATTATGAACAAAACCGAACCTAATGGGGAGGAACCTAAGATACCAATACCCTTTAAACTAGTAGCAATACATGAAGCCATAGAAAATAATCTTGAATGGATTGTTCCTGAAAACCCTTTTGATGAAAATAGTGAACCTAAGAGCATTGAGAGAGGATCCTCTAGAACTTATTTGGATGATATACCTTGCCTTGTTGAAGATATTTCTGGTATTAATCTTAATGCTTCTTCATTTGAGAACACTTGATTCTTTTTCTTGCTTCTTATGCCTAACTTAAAGGCGTTAAAGAAAAGTACTTATTGGGAGATAACCCAAAAGTTTTAGATGAGTCTTGGAAGTTATTACTTCAGTAATAACCGCTAATGAGAGAGAAGTAATGATTGGGAAAGTTGTTGTCCCGAAACAAATTTCTGTGCTTCACCGTAAAAATTCGTGTAAAATCTCTGAACGTCTTCTTGAGGCGCGAATTTTTGTGCTTCTTCCCCAGGTTGTTATCTAAATTTTTTTAGTTCAACACTTTTTCATTTGAGCAACATAAGGTCTTCAAAAAAATTCGTCTTTACCTTCTGGTATGTTTTGACAGATTTCTGCCATTTTCTGCATTTGCTTCTTGTTGGTTCCTTTTTGAGTTCTTTTGGGGAATTGAGCTTTTTGAGGGCAGTGCTACAGTAGCTAGTGTTCTTATAAATAAAAGAGTCCTATATTGAGAAAAAAGAGAAAAATAAAAAAAAGAGATTATGAAAAGAGGAAAGAGAGAAAAAAACACCATATTCCCATGGTAAATAAGAAGATTGCTGAGATGCTCGTTGTCTGCTTGCCTTGTCATTTTGATATGGGGATTCTTCCGTATCATCGGGAAAGGGGTACCCCGTTGGCGGTTCTCTATGATACACATGTACTTGCAATGACAAGAACTTACCGGTGACTAAACTTGAGTAGCATGAGGAGCGGCCCTCGTATTCAAGGGACATGAGATTTCTAACTTATACTTCGTCAAGCATGTACACCATAGTTTGTTCACCTTAACCTTAATCACTTCAAGATTCTTATGATAGGGGCAATGAGAGCTGAAAGCTATAAGTACCATAATTTTTGGAAGCTCTTTATGAAACTTGAATCCCTGCTTCCTTCTATGAAGGCCTTTCTTTTACTTTTATGTTGAGTCTCCATCTTCTATCTTTATGCACCTATTGAGAGAGCATAGTGGCCATTCTTAGTTTAATGTGCATTGTCCCAAGACTTGTTGATTGATGCATAATTTTGATATTGCTTGTTCTTAAACTATTTGTATCTAGTCACCCTTATGAACTTTGAAGGTGTCCTATGCATTTATGTTTTGCTACTCTATGAGGGACAAGCTGAATGCCACTATGCTATGTTTTCTTTATGTGAAACAAACAAACGTCTTTCAACGCATTGTTATTCAAGAATCTTTTGTTTGTACCCTTTCATGTTGCAACATAGTTGCTATGTCTTATTGTTAGAACTATATCTTTCATGCTATGTTAGAGTACTATGATCCCAGCTATCAATGTTATAAATACTTTGATCAAGTTTATTATGGTGCATGTCACCTCAAAAATTATTCTTTCTTTTTATCACTTACCTACTCGAGGACCAGTAGGAGTTAAGCTTGGGGATGTTGATACGTTGCAAACGTATCTATAATTTTTGATGTTCCATGCTTGTTTAGTATCTACTTTCTTATGTTTTGTCTACATTTTGAGATACTTTTATGCATTTTCTGGAACTAACCTATTAACAAGATGCCACAGTGCCAGTTGCCTGTTTTCTGCTGTTTTTGGTTCCAGAAAGTCAGAAAATGAATATTCTCGGAATTGGATGGGACAAAACCCAAAGTCAATATTTCACCGAGGGGAACACGGGGCCATAAGACGAGACGAAGAGGGGCCAGGGGCCGGCCACACCATAGGGTGGCACGGGTCCGCCTAGCCGCGCCACCAGGTGGTGTGGGCCCCTCTGACCTCCCCCGACCTTGCCCTTTCGTGTATAAGAAGCCTCTGATGCAGAAACCCTAAATCGTCAAGACTCCAGCCACGAAAAGTTCCGCAGCGCCGCCGCCACCGAAGGGGAGATTCGGGGGACAGAAAGTCTCTGTTCTGGCACCCTGCCGGGACGAGGAAGTGCCCCCGGAGCCATCTCCATCGATCTCCACCACCATCTCCATCGCCGTTGCTGATTCCCATGATGATGAGGAAGTAGTTCTTCCTAGAGGCTAAGGGTTCTACCGGTAGCTATGTGTTCATCCCTCTCTCTATGCATGATCATATTATGATCATGAGCTTTGTAATCAAGTAGATCTACCTTGCTACTCAAGTGCTTTATTAGATCTCTGCTCTCCCCATGTGTGTGAAAGTGATAGCGTGCACACCATGGTGGCACTTAGGCTAGAGATTACAAATACTTGTTATGAGTTATATTTGGAGTTGGATGTCTCTATGAAATTGTGGTGTTTGTTGGAACCATCTAGTGCTCAAGGTGATAGTGTGGGGTTATCTAGATGGGGAAAGCGAACTTTGAGGTGTGCTGTTATAGCCCTACCGTGGATGAGAGTGTCCAACCGGAGAGTAGTTCAGAGTAGTATCATAGAGAGAAGATATTTATATGAGAGTGTTCACTGTATGATCCCTAGGCCTTGTTTCTAAGCATTGAAACACCATTTGCAACTAGATCTGTTACATGTTTGCTTGCTTCCATCTTTATTTTAGATTGCCTTTAGTCTTTTCCCACGTCAACCACACGCCAGCAAGTATTTTCTGGCACCGTTACCACTTATACTTATCCATACCACTTGTATTTCACTATCTCTTCGCCGAACTAGTGCACCTATACACCTGACAAGTGTATTGGGTGTGTTGGGGACACAAGAGACTTCTTGTATCTTGATTGCAGGATTGCTTGAGAGGGAATACCTTTTCCCACATCCTCCCTGAGTTCGATAAACCTTGGGTAATCCACTTAAGGAAAAATTGATGTTGTTCTACAAACCTCTGCACTTGGAGGCCCAACAACTGTCTACAAGAATAGAAGTGCGTAGACATCATCTGTGTATCCCCCGAGCGTTTTAGTTGAAACTATAAAGTTCCGACTAGATGCTCTAGAGAGACTAGTTTACTTCAAAATCATGTACTGTAGCCCCCGAGCATTTAGTTGAAACTAAATAGTTTCGACTAGATGCTCTAGAGAAACTAAGCATGCTTATATCATGTGCAGAATGAGAATAAATGGAGGATAGCCGCCAATGAGAGGTTTGCTGCTCTTCGGAAGGAGATGGACCTTGAACAGGGTAAAACCAAATTCCCGAAGGAACAAATCAAAAATAGCCAAAGTCTATTTCCTATGACAACTCCTTGCTTTCTCATTGAGTCATTTCTTCCGTCTTCTGATAGCACTTTTTGATTTCCGTCTTACAGAAGCAATTGCTAAGGTTAAGAGCATCATCGAGCAATACAAGCATATCCAGGAGCTCGATGATGAAAATAAGATTCTGAAGAAGGACCCGGCCAATGATGTCAAGGGCCATGAGGCGACGATGAAGGCCATGCAAGAGTCTGCTAAAGCCAAGATGCAGCGTCTAAAGGATGAGATTGCACAGCTCAAAGACCAGAACCAAGTTGCCAAAGAGCAGAATCCTAGGTGTCTTGAGATGTTCAAGTCAGGAGCACGATGACTTGGCGGAGACATGCATGCAAGCGGAAACGAGCATCTTCGGTAACCTTTCTCCATCTTGGTCTTTCTTGTAAGTTGGATAACCATTTAATTTGTTTATACCCATGGTCCTTGTATGCTTGTGCAAAGAGCAGCTCCCATTGGCTTAGCCAACTTGGGTGAGGGTGCTCCGAGTACCAAGGAACGCATGATTCTTGCCGGCAACTTCGTTATCACCGCCATTGCCCAAGCCAAGGAGATAGCTCAGCCTCTGGGCATCAACCTCAAGGCGGCAGACTCAACAGCCAAGTTTTCAAAAATCCTACGCCGAGCCCCCGAGAAAGTCAAGGACTGGAAAGCCTCTTGCATCCGGGCTGGTGCTAGGATGACCCTATCCTTGGTCAAGGCTCATTATGACAACGTCGACATCGATTTGGTAACCTCCGGCATGCCCAAGCTGGACGAGGAAGGACAAGAGATTGATAGCGATGCTATTTGGAACTCTCTTGACGGCTTCGATACTAGGGTTGCCAAGATGGTCAAGGCTGATGTCTTTGTGCCTGCCGAGATCCTGGATGACGACATGGCCTCTTCTGAGTCTAGCCCCTCTCCTTTAGAGTTTGACGAGCTCTCCTGGCCTGGCTCTCCCGATGATGCCACCACGGAGCCCCCCTGCAACAGAGCCATAAAAATACAATGTCTGTATTAAATGTATCTCTGCAGAATGTATGCGGAAAAAACTAATGTTTGTCTAAGGTGGAAAAAAACTTGTACTCAAGTTTCCTGCAACTGATCTGTTTCCAGCATGTGTATATATTTTTTAAGCAAGTGCTGGCTTATCCATTATTCTGATTCATATGCTCTCACGCGATGATGCTTAATAGCACCGTCCAGAACCTAAGAACAAAATTGGGGCTTTGAGTGCCGAAAAGTCACTACTCCGGAATCCACATAAAAACTTCAGACAACGTGTAGACCAGAAAACTTAAGATAACACCCGTAGGCGGAATTTTCACAAGGGCAAAATGCAACCTTGCACATAAAAGGTTTATATGATCCAAAAATGAACAACTAAAGGAGGTAAAAGACTCAGAGAATATGAGTGAACCAAATGCTTTGTTTCATTGATCATATAAGAAACTTATTACATAATATAAATGTGCTAAGTGTAAAAGGGATGTAGCTGTGCTATGTTCCATGGCCGATCTGTCTCCAGGTAATCATCATCGGAGTCACGTTGCTTGCGCTTGCGATTTTTTGGCCTATCTTTCAACTCGCGAATATCGACGAGGTAATAGGAACCATTGAGCAATGATTTTCTTATGACAAACGGTCCTTCCCAAGGTGGGGATAGTTTGTGTGACTTCTCGTGCTTGAGTCTAAGCACTAGATCCCCTTCTTTAAACGAGCGATTCTTTACACGGCGACTATGGTAGCCGCGCAACTTCTGCTAGTAGACAGCAAATCTTTGGCATGCCAGCACATGCTCTTCTTCAAGTAGGTCCACAAATAGTCGCCTGGATTCTTCAGCGTCATCCTCCTTGTAGGCGGAAACTCTTGGTGCATCGTGGAGGATGTCGGATGGGAGAACTGCTTCTGCTCCATAAACCATGAAGAAAGGAGTCAAGTCGATGGATTTGTTGGGTGTTGTTCGTAAACTCCACAAGACAGATGGTAATTCCTCCGCCCAGGCTCCAGCTTCTCTACGTAGTGGTGCCTCCAAGTGTGGCTTGATTCCGTGCAGAATTAGTCCATTGGCCCATTCAACTTGCCCATTTGACTGTGGATGTGCCACAGATGCTAGGTCAAGGCGGATGCCTTTTTCATGACAGTACTCCTCAACTTCTTCGAGAGATAAATTTCTGCCATTGTCGGTGATGATGCTATGTGGGAGACCAAATCTCACCACTAGATCCCGGACAAATTTTAGGGATGTTGCCCCGTCAAGCTTTCTAATGGGTTTAGCTTCAATCCATTTCGTGAATTTGTCCACTACTACTAGCAAGTGTGTGAATCCACAGGGTGCTATCTGCAAAGGTCCCACCATGTCCAGCCCCCAGACTACGAATGGCCAAGTTATTGGTATTGTTCACAATTCTTCATCTGGAACATTTGGTTGTCTTGCATAAAACTGACACCCAAAGCATGTTTGTACCAACTTGTCGGCGTCCGCCTTGGCAGTTATCCAGTAGAATCCATGTCGGAAGGCCTTAGCCAACAACGATCGGGGAGAGGCGTGATGCCCACAATCTCCGAGATGTATTTCTCTAAGGATTTCAATACCTTGCTGCTGGGAGACGCATCATAGGAAAACTACTTTGGTACTTCTCTTGTATAGTTGGTCGTCAATGATGATGTAGCCTTTTGCTCTGCGTACTATTTCACGGCTTTCGACTTTGTTGGCAGGCAAAGTTTCGTCTTATAGATAATCCATGAACGGATTCGTCCAAGCCGGAGAGGTCACTGTTACTGTGTTAACAAATGAGTCCACTCTATCCGGGTTGTTGGGGTCCGCTCCCTTCATGGATTGAGTCCATAAATGCTCCAGGAAAACGCCTAGCAGAATGGTCGACGAGCTGATCCAAGCTTTGACAGTAGATCTGCCGCCTCATTATCCTCCCTTTTGACGTACTTGACTTCGTAGCCATCGAAGCACTTGGCTATTTCATCTACTTCATCTTGATATGCTGCCATCATAGGGTTCCGCGCGTTCCAGGTGCCAGCTACTTGCTGGGCAACCAAGTCGGAATCTCCGCAGCAAACTATGCGCTTGATGCCAATATCCTTGGCTACGCGAAGTCCGTGAATGAGGGCCTCATACTCCGTCATGTTATTTGTAGCGTTGAAGTGGATCTGCAGGACGTATTGTAACTTCTCTCCTATTGGTGATTGCAATAATACACCAGCCCCCGAGCCATTGAGTAGCTTCGATCCGTCAAAGTGCATGACCCAATACTCTGGCTCTGGCACAGGAGTGTCTTCTGGCAGTTCTGTCCAATCTGCAAGAAAATCCGCCAATGCTTGTGACTTGATAGCGTCGCATCGCTTGTAGGCGATGTCGAAGGAGGCAAGTTCAATGCCCCACTTTGCCACTCTCCCTGTAGCGTCATTGTTGTTGATGATGTCGGACACTGGAGCTTTGCTCACTACTGTGATGGGGTGCTCCTAGAAATAATGCCTTAGCTTACATGAAGCAAGGAAAACTCCATAAGCAATCTTCTGGTAGTGCGGGTAACATTGCTTGGATTCCATCAAGGCCTCGCTTACACAGTAAATGGGTCGATGAACTCTGTATTCGTGCGTTGGCTCCTAGCGCTCCACCACGACGACGATGATGATTACTCGGTTGGTTGCCGCCATGTAGACTAACATAGGATCCCTTGGTACCGGTGCTGCAAGTATAGGTGGGGAGGAGAGTATTCTCTTCAACTCCTGAAGTGCTACGTCAGCTTTGTCTGTCCATGTGAAATTGTCCACCTTCTTGAGCAACTTGTAGAGCGGCATAGCCTTCTCGCCAAGTCGACTGATGAACCGGCTTACTGCTGCGACACAGCTTGTGAGCCGTTGTGTTTTGCCAGATGGTACCCCGAAGACGGACTTCTTTGGGTTCAACATCATGTTGCATTTCCGTAGATTGTCGAAGGTTTCCTGCAAGTCAGCGATAAAATCATTTGATTTCTTTGACATTACCGCGATGTCGTCCATGTAAGCGTGTACGTTGCGATCTATTTGGTCGTGCAGGCAATGTTGCATCGTCCGCTGGTACATAGCACCAGCGTTTTTCAACCCAAAGGGCATCGTGACGTAGCAGGTGAACGAAGTGTCCAATTGGTCCGACTTTCGCATCGAGAAAACATAGAAGTTCCGAGCCAGTCATCGAGTCAATGACTTGGTCAATGCGAGGCAAAGCAAACGGATCCTTCGGACATGCTTTGTTCAAGCCAGTGTTATCAACGCACATTCTTGATTCATTGGTTCCCTTTTTGGGGACAAGTACAAGATTTGCCACCCATCGGGTTTGAATAACTTCTCGGATAAAGCTAGCTTTAAGTAACCTAGTTATTTCTTTGCCTATAGCCCTTCGTCTTTCATCACCAAAGCGTCGTAGAGGTTGTTTCACCGGTTTGGCATTAGGATCAATATTCAAGTTGTGCTCGGCAAGTTCCCTAGGTGCACCTTTCATGTCGGCAGGCTGCCAGGCAAAGATGTCCCTATTCTCACAGAGGAACTCGACGAGCGCGCTTTCCTATTTGGGACCCAGATCCGTGCCAATGGCGGTGGTCTTGGAGGAATCACCTTTGACAAGCTCCACCTGCTTGGTCTTGATTGCGGCCTTGAAAGCGGGTTCGGCAGCAGTGATCTGCTTCTTCGAAGCCGGCATCTCCAAGGCATCGACCTGGTTCTGGATATCCTTGAATTCCTCACCATAGAGGACTGCTTCGGCGAAGGCGGCTTTGCTGAGCTCGTACTCCCTTGCCTTGGTGAAGCTTCTGTCAACGGTGATGACACCATTTGGTCTGGGAATTTTGAGTTTGTTGTAGACAAAGCATGGCCTTGCAAGGAAGGAGTGGAAGATGTCGCGTCCGAAGATGACGTGGTACACGCTCTTGAAAGGCACCACTTCAAAGGTCATGTGTTCTTGGCGGTAATTGTTTACGTCACCAAAGGCGACCAGAAGAGTGATGCAACCTAGGGAATTTGCTTGTCGGCAGTGACAACCCCATGGAACATGGTGTTGCTCTTCCTTAGCCGGGTCTCTGTCAAGTTCATCTTGTGCAGTGTATCCAGGTACATGATGTTGATGCTGCTTCCACTGTCCTCGAGACACTTGGTGAACTCCCTGCCATCAATCAAAGGGTTGACGACCATGGCGTACTGGTTCTCTGTTGGGATAAGTTCTGGGTGATCCTTCCTATCCCAAGTAATTGGAACTTCTGACCACCTGACGTACTAGGGAATTGGAGGGAGGGTAGCCATCAGTATCCGAACAGTTGGAGTGTCAAGGAAGGTGTGGTAACATGGAGCCTTCTTTTTGAAGGGATTTTTTCCCTTTATCCTCTCCCTTGTCAAAAGATTTTGGGTCCATGTCCTCATCCATATCACTTGATTCCTTAGGCTCTTCCTTCTTATTCTTCCCTTTGCCCTTTCTGCAAGGTCTGTTCTTCCGACTTTGCTTGTAGCCGGACTTAGGGTCCTCCTTGAGATCATTGACAAACTTGCACTAGCGATTGGTGTGGGTGGATTTGCCATTGGCATCGAGATGAACGAAGCACAACATATCTCGGTACTCTTCGTACGTCTGGGGAACATGGGGTCCTGAGGGTGTAGTGTCACTCCTATGCTATCCACTGCTAGCCCCCCGACCACGTCCACGTTGTCCACCATTGCCTCTGCCAGTGAATGTTGCGGCGACCATGTCGGCTACTTGCTTCTCTTCAGGCTAATTCTTCCGTTTGTTATTGTTATTTTTCCTAGCCTGGGTAGCGATTGCTATTCCTACCAACGATCCACACACGTCGTCATCAGCAGCGGCAAATTTGCTAGCCATTTTGATCATTGCGTTGAGGTCGAGGTCATTGTTGTCCTGCCTGTGTTTCAATGTATGCTTGAGCAAAGTACCCTTTTCTAGACCATCAATGAAGGCGGCCATAGCGGTCTGTTCGTGTACCCCTGCGCATGAATTTTTCATATCCAGCCAGAGAGAGAGGTAAACACGGGAGGTTTCATCCTTCTCTTGCACACACCGCTATAGGTCTCCAATAGTACATGGATGTTTGTACATACCCTCGAAGTTCTTGGTGAACGCTTCATGCATGTCCAACCAATTGCATATTGATTTCTCCGGTAAGTCGTCGATCCATTGCTGGGTTGTGCCGGTCATCATGAGCGGGAGGTACTTGACGATGATGTTGGGGTTTCCCCCTACGATGTGGATCGCTTCACCGTAGTCCTGCAACCATGCTACCGGCCTGGCTGTGTTATTGTATTGCGGTGACCTAGCATACCACTTCATGATGTAGTACACTATAGTCATTAACGTAGCACCAATGAAACATCATTCACTAGTATTACGTCCCTTAGAGTGGTACAACAGAAACACATCATGTCCAAGACATGACTATAGATTACAACTCGACTTTTTACAGAAGATCTAGAGAACACTCTAGGTTAAAGAGAGAGAGAAAGAAACTTCTTACAAAGAAGAACCAGAAATAATAACTCGGAACTAACTGACTAATAAGGCTAACACCTAAACTATTTGGCTTGCAATTGCTACTAATTTAATGCTCTATAGAAGTAGGTTTGATGGCTAGAGTATCTACTTCTATCTAAACAGGGACTTTGTCTTCACTTTAGCCGATGTATATTTTGACTTCATAGTATTTATTGGAGAACTTGAGCTGCCGATGATGGTTTCTTGAGAAGAAATGGATGTTGACGTTGTTTTCAACGGCTTAGAATCCAGTATCGGTTAAGAAGGTATGGTTGAGTACAAGCGTACTCCGCAAGTTCACTTAAAAGGAGGGTATGATGCACTATCTCTACAGCCACAGACCATAGGTCGTAGGCAATGCAGGTTTTCATAAATATTTCTTCAAAAGTTGCTTTTATTCTGAAAACTATGTCTGACAGTCTTCACAGGTGGACCAGAACCTTCATGGGCTTCCTTTCCTACCGCGTTCGTAGCTCCTTCTCGCAACTGGGAGTAACATGTCATAGTTCTTACACTCTGCAAAGGTGCGTTGCTTTACCCATGAGAGACCAAATCCTTGTTGCACAACCGGACGATCTTTCCTGTCCACACCTCCTATGGTGTGGGGCCTAGTAGATGATCCAAGCCAATCACTGCCCCCTTCGTGACCCCGCATGTCCCCTTGGTGTACGCCATGCCCACATATTGAATTACGACAATGGTTAGTACAGACCATCAGATGCCAGAACTATCGTGGGACCTTGAGGGTTCCCACCCATATGCTGCATATCCTTTATGAATTACCAATTAATGCATGCTACGAGGATAACAGCCATGACCTGGCCATCCGGATACATGCGAGAGGAAGAAGATAAAGCTGACTTCTCTGTCCCATTCCAAATCTCATGGTTAACGCGTATTATACGGCGCTAGAATCACTGGCGACATTGGTTGTTAAGTCCTAGATCTTATGTTCCTTTACCACTGGAACTATATCAGTAGATTATTACCATTTGGTAAATAATCTATAATCATATTATTATGAAAATAGTGTTTTCTGACATTTTTGAAATGCAGATGATGACAACATTTGAGTTACAAGCATTTGATAGAAAATAATCAAAGGACATGAGCAAGTTGTGAACTTGCCTTTTGTGATTGCAAGATAATGCATTCACGGTCTTCGAGATAATAGAAGATCCAAATTCTATAAACAACATCATTGGTCCGGTAAGGACTAATGTTTAAAGAAGCAATATGATGTGATGCATAAGTAATGTAATGTAGTTTGGAAAACCCCGAAGTAATATTTAATATGGTGAATAGGTTAAGTTTGGGTGATTTCTTAAAGATTTAGTTTGTCTATAAGTTTACTTAAACAAATATATAAATATAAGGAACTTAACACTAACATGTATGATTCAAAGTAAGTATAACAACACATGATTAGAGTTATTTGATATCATGCAACTATTATGGAAGTTTATGTTTTAGATTGATAAGAGTTGAAGAACTTATTACGAGATTGTTGTTTGAAGTGGCAACACGAATAACTTTTGAAGAAAATATTTCTTTGATAAGGTTTAACCAATCTTTATGGTTAATAGAATATGGTAACATGTCATTTGCATTTGTTCGATAAGTTTGGATTTGAGATGCCTTATGACTTAATTTGGATCAGACAAAAGTTAACTATAAAAACATAATTAGATCTAGGGTGTGATGTGTTTAAAATTATTAATAAGCTTTAAACTTTTCAACAGTCATGCTTGAAGGTATAGGATCCTTCACTTTCAGCTTAAGTGAATGATGAGTTTAAATGTGATTTATTATTATGAATATAGTTTGTCGTATTAAGGAAAGTAAATTTAGATGATTTGAATTAAATTATTAGAGTTAGAATCATGTTTAAGAATAGATAAGAGATAAATAGTATTCATTTTTATGATGTTCAAAATTTTACTTAAAATTGTTGGTTTAGATTGGACTTATGATTTTAAAAGAGTTTTATAAGGTTAATAAGTTACACTTAAGTTTTATTGTAGATCCAAGTTATAGTTTTCGACTTAGTATTTAATTATTAGGGATTTAAGGTGTTATATGGAGAATTGTGATTATTATTATTTAAGAGATGTTTTTTATAGAATTTCCAAAATAGGTATCTTATAAAATAGATAGGGATTTATTATTTTAAAATCTTGGAACTCATTGAAATAATATATTGTGTATTTTTCTGATAAAGTATATTTATTTAAGATCTTAAAAATGATTTTTATTTATTTTTAAGTATTATTATTATTACAAAATTCTATAAAGGGTTAAATGTCCTTGACTACTTGTTCAAAGTTTTATTTGTAAAAAAAATTAAGGTAGTATTTTTGTAAAATAGTAGATTTATTTTCATATGCAAAAATGATCTTTATTCATTTTTTAGGACTTATTCCTTATTTTATTAACTTTTAATTAGAGTTTTAATGTCCTTAACATTTATTTGTCTTTTATCTAACTTAAACAAGTAAGGTTTACTATTTGCTTATTTGGTTGTTCTATCCTTTTTAGTAAAAGTTTGCAATTAAAAAGAAAAGTATTACCTAAAGTCTTTGGAATTTTCATAAACATTGTATTTAGTATTTTTTATAATGCCTAGTATTATTTTAAGAGTTTAAAATTGAATTTCTTTAGTTTTTAACTCTTTTAAATATTTGACTAAAAATCCTTTAAGGAAAGAAGGCTTTATTTTTATCAAATTAAATTTACCTTTCAAAGAAATACAAACTATCATTTGTCTATAATAGCACTCCCTTTTAGAATTCTAAAAATGAGTTTTATTCAATTTTATGTGTGTGATATATTTTTATAAAATTCCAAAGGAATATATATCTGAATAATAATAATTTAAATTTAATTACCTAAAACTCCATTTGTTATTTTCTTAAATAAAGGACATATCTATGAGTTCATTGATATTTAATTTATATTTTTAGTATTATATTTTATTTCTTAGAGCCATTTAAATCCTAGGGGTATTTTCGTCATTGGCAAGTTAATTAGATTTTTCCTTTTAAACCGGACCTAGCGCATTGGGCTGGCCCAGCCCTGACCCAACCCAACCCGGCTGGTCAAACCCTCTCAAGTGAGGGGTACTGGACCACACCAGCCTAGTATGCACCCCTTACTCCTCTCGCCCTCTCGCATTCTTCCTCAACTTGCTGCGGCGTGGTGTCACCGACGCTGTTGCCGCTTGATTACCACTGCCCTGGGCCTCCCCGGCCGTTGCCATGGCGCATGGCGAGGTAACCAGTGCCACTCCGCCGTCCAGGCTGACTCCACCCCGAACCCTAAGATTTGGGGATTATCATCGATGTGGAGTTTCTCCGCTCCTGTGGTGCTGTGATGTGCTTCTGGCGGTCCTATGGTGCCTCCGCCGCTGCCCGTGCGGCTGTGACCGCCGTGCAATGGCTTGGCACGGGTTGCAGCGCCCTCAGGTGCTCCCCGTGCTGCCGTGTGCGCTCACCGGTGACTGTGCTTCCTCGTCTATCTACAGCGAGGACCACGAGTGAGTTCCTCTTCTCTCCCTCTCTGATTCTCTATATTACCTTGCTTCTCTCTGAGTACTAGCCATGTATGAACCTTAATAACATCTGTTCACGACACTAGGTTTCATCCCTCTGTTCTAGGGATCATCCCTTGATGCCATGTTTATCTAAGATTGTTCCTACTGAATCTAGCTGTGTATGATTCACTGCTATAATGTGGTTCTTGGTGTTGATTGTTAATTCTATTAGTAAGCTGTTAACTGAACTTTTACTTACTGTCAAATATTATGGCTATGATCTAGCTTGAGATTAATTCTCTGGTTATTATTGATATGCTTTGGATGAAAGAATTGGAGTTGGATATTTAATCCAATTACTTTCTGATACTTGTAGACGATAGAATACAAAGGTGTCAAAATATGATTCCTAATTGCTATTTTAGGGAAATGATTAGGTGTTCTCTTGCAAGCATTGTATTATGGAATCCCTGGTAGAAACTTCTTGGTTAGGATAGGCCCTTGTGACACCCTCATTTGAGTGGTACACAGGTTCATCCAGATACTACACTGTTTTCTATTTGTGTTCTATTGTACCTGAGAGTTGCAGAACATTTTATTGGGTAAATTAACCTATGATGTTGGTCTGAGGCAAAGCTACATAGAAGTAGTTGTTTTCACCTTCTGCTTTACTTCTTTGATGATCTGTGATGGATACCTCTAGGTATCGGTCCTATAGTGCTTGTGGATTTTACTTTGGTAGGTTGTTGTAAAAATAATAAGGTAGATCCTTACTGTTTAAGATAAAGTTTTAAGATGTGTCATCTCTGACATGCTACCATCCATAGGATGTGCCCAGAAATGTTTATTCAAGATGCTTGTGTATCTAGTTAAGAAACTAGAGATTTCTCTTCAAGATCAGTGATGCAAAGGCTGAGATCTTGGTAGTGACTTATAAAGATTTATCATTGGCTTTTTGTCTTTCTTCTAGGATGGATATACACCTCACTTGGGTGTTTTTTTAGAAGATCATATAAAACAACACATGCTCTATTTAATCTATGATGATTTGATCACGTGATGGTTTTATGTGTACTCACCACACTACTTGATCGCTTGTGAGGTTGTGGTGTTGCTTGCTGGCTTGATCTTGTGAACTTGTGCTTGCTAGCTTGATCTGACTCTGCACCTCCTGGTGCTGCTCCTGTGATCTTGTACTTGGCCTTGCTATCCACCTGCTCCACCTTCTCCTTATGGTACCATCTTGTGGTGAACTGGTGGTTGATTTGGTAAACCGGCTGGTGGTTTTGTTAAGGTTTTGGCAAGCTCAATGAGTTCTGAGTGGTGCTTGAGAAGGAGAAATGGTTTGCCTGTAGCTAGGCCTCGACTGAGTGCCCTGTTTGAGTGCTTGCACTGCTGTTGCTGTCTTGACAGCACACCACATGCATTTTGGTGACTGTGCTATATGTCTATGTGGTCTGATCATGTGGATCAGTTCAAGTGTAAGTATCTTACCTGTTACCCTTTTACTAGTTACTATGATGGTGAAATTTGCACTTTCCTCCTAGGCTTATGATGTGGTATTGAAGCTTTTTGGATGAAATAGAACAGATACTACATAGTGGTGAAACTTGCCCCTTTACCTATACTCAATGATGTAAAAAGAACAGTGCACCCCACTGTTTGCTACTGAGAGTAAAACTAACTAACTAACTAACCCTTTATTTTATTTTCTTCTTTTATTAGTCTTTGTTTTCAGGTACCCAGAGGAAATACAGGAAGGTCTCTACTTGATGTAGGAGTTTAGTTATAAGTGTTTTCTTTATACTTTTGTAATTTCTTATTCCTTTGTAAAAGACCTTGCAATGTATATATTGTTTTGTAATAAATAATTCTTTTAGTTATTTCCTTTATTTTAATTTTTTTCTATTTATTTGTTTCCTGTACTTTATTTTCATTCTCTTATTGTAGAAGAACAATAATGCTATATGTATTTATGTAATAATAAAGATTATCCTTATCCATTATGAAGTCTTATATATTAATCATTTTGTTTATTCATTGTAATATTTATATAACATTAATGAATTCAATAACTCATTTCTTTATTTATAATCTAATTCAAATTTCTTTTGAATTCAATTTTAATCATTTATATTCTCAAATATGAAATGATTCCCCTTGAAAACAAAGATACAATAGAGGTCATGTCGGAATCTGTCGCACTTGCCCGGATGTTTCCATCAGAACAAGAGAGATCTTGATCCCTTGCTAGCTTCTTTAGTTCGCACAAAAATTATCCAGATTTTCTGTGCATGAATGCAATGCACACACCTCATCTCAGCTTATTTCTAATGTCTAATGCTGGGATGTTATAGACTCTCCCCCTTAAAATAAACTTCGTCCCTGAAGTTCGTACTCTCTTACATTTTAGAATGAGGTATTGACTTGTATTGATCACGACATTTCTCAAAATCCATTGTGATCACAATTGGGGATAATTGTGGTATCCCGTATCCAGATCTTTTCCCTTCATACTTGGCAAATTCCAATTGTTGCTTCCAATATGTAGCATAACTCCTTCTACTACAATCCCCTGGGTTATGTCTTTAAAGTTTTACTTAGGATTGGTTTGGGACACATTTAGTCCATTCCAATCAGGCTTTCCTACTACTATACACTAAACTATTTTAGTAGGCTCTACTCCTTCTTAAGAACAACCTACGAGTTGTTTCTTTTAGAACTAGTCCACTAGGTTTAATCTATTATATCTCCTTCGATCTTTCATCCGAACATACTCTCGGAAATACTTTATAATGATGGCTTCTTATAGCCTTATGATACGTCCAAAACGTATCTACTTTCCCGAACACTTCTGCTATTGTTTCTCCTCTAAACTTGTGTGATTTGGATGCAACCAATGCGGACTGACGCTATTTTTAGCAGAATTGCCTTGGTGTCTACTTTTTGTGCAGAAAACCAACTACCAGGAAAAATCCCGAAAAATATGCCAAAAATCCTATTTCACCCGAAGACTTCAGGAGCCAGAATACGATAAGAAGAAGAGCCAGGGGGTGGCCACACCACTTGGTGGCGCGGGCCAGGCCAGGCCACACCAGGGGGTGGTGTGGGCCCCCTAGGCACCCCCTCGGCCTCTCTCTTCGCCTATAAGGAGCCTCCTGACCTAAAAACTTCGGGGGGGTCAACGTTTTTCCAGAAGGAGTTCCGCTCCGCCGCCACCACTAGATTCCACGAAACAACACCGGAAACTCCGTTCTGGCACCCTGCCGAGACGGGGAATTGGGGGAGATCATCGCCATCATCATCACCATCGCTTATCCATCGACCATCCATGTTTCCCCCATCTATGAGTGAGTAATCCCCCGCTGTAGGCTATGGGGATGGTAGGGATTGGATGAGATCGTTCATGTAATGGCATTAGATTGTTAGGGCATGGTGCCTAGTATCTTCTATTAGTGCTTTATGACTTTGTTGCGACTTGTTGTGCTTAATGCTTGTCACTAGGGCCCGAGTGCCATGATTTCAGATCTGAACATGTTATTGATTCATTATGATAGTATTGTTCTTGGTCTTATCTACAAGTTGTATACACACGTTGATGTCCGGAACCAATGGCCCCGAAGTGACAGAAATCGGGATAACCGGAGGGAATGGCTTTGATGTGAGGATCACATGTGTTCACGGAGTGTTAATGCTTTGCTCCGGTGCTCTATTAAAAGTAGCACCTTAATTGCCAGTAGTTCCCTTGAGGCCCCGCTGCAAACAGGCTGGCAGGACAAAATATGTTGTGCAAGTTCTCATTGCGAGCACGTATGACTATTTATGGAACACATGCCTAGGATTGTCTAGTACTTGGATGCTTTATCTTATTTATCTGCAATTGCCCTATGTTCTGATTGCTATGTGAATTGTCTTGTCCATGCAATGCCCGTCCATCCATCCCTATGCCTACCGCACTCGAATCCCACTGTTTACTGCTTTTGTTACTACTGTCTTTACTTTACTACTGCTGCTACTTTGCTATTCCTACTACAAAATTGTTGCTACTGATAAACTGATGTGAGCAAGATTGTTTCCAGGTGCATCTGAATTGACAACTCAGTTGTTAAGGCTTATAAATATTCTTTGGCTCCCCTTGTGTCGAATCAATAAATTGGGTTTCACTTCCCTCGAAAATACTGCGATACACCCCCTATACTTGTGGGTCATCAAGAATATTTTCTGGCGCTGTTGCCAGGGAGCATAGCTTTATTTATTAAGTTCACTTGGATTCTCTATTGTTCGCTGCTATCCATCCATCATGGGTAAGTCTCGTGATGGCAAGGTTCCTATTTTACCATCCACTACAAGAAGAGGTACGGTTCTAAACACCTCTGCTTCTCTTGATTCACCGTCTGTTATGAGTAAGTTCCTTACACCACCACATACACATGCTACACACACTGCTACTACTGCTGAATCTGAAACTTCTGATGCTTATGATGCTGCTTCTACTATGCTTGATAAGAGTGGTTCATTAGGTCCTTTCCTAGATGCTACGATTGCTAGAACTATAGTTGGAAATACCGAAACTCCTAATGAAGACACTACCACACCTGTTAGTTCACCTGAGTCTAGTGAAAGTTATGATATTAAAGATGGTTATGTTGAGATGACCGATGAATTTATTAAAGAATGTAAGAACACCCATGATAGGAGCACTGCTAAGAGTATCCTTGAGAGGTGTACTATTAGACCCAAATTGTCTCCTATTGCTAAGTTTGTTGCTTCTCCCATAAACATTATAGATGAAGATTATGATTTCTCTCTCGATCTATCTTACATAGATATTGTTGAGAAAGAACCTTTTTGTGGGACTAAAAATGAAAGTGCGGTAGCACATATGAATGAACTTTCTACCATGAGTGGCTTGTTTTCTGATCATGTTAAGATGCGTACTTACTTTGTTGCCAAGATTTTCCCCTTTTCACTGAAAGGAGAAGCTAAAACTTGGTTTAGTAATTTACCTCCTAGATCTATTGATAGCCCTGAGTGCTTGATTAGTACTTTCCTGCAGAAATGTTTTCCTCCGAGTGCTAGACATGCTATTTTGCAGAAACTTTTTGATTTTAAACAGGGAGAAAAAGAGGTATTGCCTGAATGTTGGGCAAGGTTTTGTGCTTTGATTCATGCACATGCTGGAAGTCCATTACCTAAGAATGAGCTTCTTGATATATTTTATAATGGACTAACTGAGGAATCTAGGACATACCTAGATAGTTGTGCTGATTGTGTTTTTAGGAATAGGACTCCTAAGGAAGCTGAGGAATTAATGGCTAAAATAAGTAAGAACTATGAAGATTGGACTCCTCCTAAACAAGCTATACCTGAAGTAATTGTACCTGAACCATCTATTCTGGTGCCTATTCCAACATCAAAGAAGAGGGGAGTTATTGAATTAAATGATGAAGTGATGAAGGAAGCTAGAAATGTCTTAAGGAGAAGGGAATTAAAGCTGCAGATGTCAAGAATTTACCTCCTATTGAAGAGTTATGTAAGCCTATTCCCTACTCATCCACTATCGAGGTACACTCTCTCCAACACTTTGATGAAGGTGATATCCCTTACTTTAAACCTCCTGATCAATGCTTAGAAGAATTCGATATCTTTATTGTTAAGCAAAATAATTTTAATAAAAGGGTGCAAAATCATCTAATGGAAAACACTAGAGCTATTGTTGAGTTGAAAGATATTGTGGAAAGAACCTCTAATGATGTTAAAATGATTGTTAAACACTTTCAAATGGTTCAAACTCAAATAGATCAACTCGTTAAAGTGCAAAACGACTTGCTAGTTGATGCTGCTAAAGAAAAACATGCTTATGAAATTAGAACTAGAAGTGGTGCTGCTACCCAGGATCCTCTATATCCTGAGGGGCATCCCAAAAGAATTGAGCAGGATTCTCAACAAGCTGAAAATAGTGGTTCTACTCGTAAGAAAAGGAAAAAGAAACATAAAACTGTTGTAGAACCCTCTGAACCTGCTATAGATCCTAATAGTATATCTATCTCTGATGCTGAAACTGAAAGTGGTAATGAAGAAAATGAAGTTCCTAATGAAGAAAAAGTTGAAGAAGAACCTGAAAACCACACTAAGAATACTAAAGACACCAAAGAAGATTTTATTGCTCAGAAACATGGTAGTGAAAGAGAGCCTTGGGTCCAAAAACCTATGCCTTTCCCTGATAAGAAACACAAGTCAAAGGAAGATGAACACTATAATAAGTTTTGTGAGTGGATGAAACCTTTATTCCTGCAAATTCCTTTGACTGATGCTATTAAATTGCCTCCTTACTCAAAGTATATGAAGGATATTGTCTCGAATAAAAGGAAGATCCCTAATGAAGAAATTTCTACTTTGCTTGCTAATTATTCCTTTAATGGTAAGGTTCCTAAGAAACTTGGAGACCAAGGGATTCCAACTATCCCTTGTTCTATTAAGAATAGTTATGTTAGAACTACTTTATGTGATTTGGGAGCTGGAGTTAGTGTTATGCCTTTCTCTCTCTATAAGAGGCTTCATCTTGAGAAATTGATACCAACTGATATATCTTGGCAAATGGCTGATAAATCTACCACTATTCCTGTGGGTATATGTGAGGATGTACCTGTTCAAGTGGCGCATGATTGCTTGATATTAACTGATTTTGTTGTGCTTGAAATGCCTGAAGATGATAATATGTCTATTATTCTTGGGAGACCTTTTCTTAATACTACATGAGCTGTTATTAATTCTAATCAAGGAAAGGTGACTTTCAATGTTAATGACAAGGAACATACTGTCTATTTCCCCAAGAAGATTGAAAGGACTTATGGTTTGAATTCAATTGGACATGTTGAAGACATTCAAGTTGGAGAAATATATTGTCCCATACCAAGAGAAAAATTTGAAACTATTATGATTGGGACCATTGCTATCAAGGTTAAGGTAACATAATCATTAGTGTAATACAAAGTTTTGTTTCATATGCAATTGTTTTGGTAGCAAGACTTGATCAACCTTGTTAACAAAAGGATTCCATTGAACAAAACAATGGTTTCATTATGATTATCTCCGTTTATTTCTACCCTTTGCATTTTAGTTTTTGCTTTCGTTTAGTTTTCTTTTTGTTGTTAGTTGCTTGCATGTTAGAGTGTCTTAGAAATTATGTAGTTCTAGCCTTGTTTTGTCCTTGCATCATGTTTCCAAAAGAAAAAAATATGTCTGTCAGAAAAATCATTCTTTTATGCCTGAAAATGCCCAAAAATAAAGTGTCTCAAAAAATTCCAGAAAATTCATATTAAATTTTTACGTGAAAAAATGGGCAGAGGAGTACCTGGGAGGTACCAGGGGGGCCCACCAGGCAGGCACACCACATGGTGGCACGGCCAGCCTTGGGTGGCGCCATGCCCTGGTGTGGGCCACCCTTGGCCCCCCACTAACTCCCTCACCTGCCACTTTCTTCTCTCTCCCGAGTAAGCTCCAGTTCATTGCTCAAAATCACGTTCTTGCTGTGCTTGCTCTCGATTTTTTCGATCTCCTTGCTCAGCCCATCTTTCTTGCTGAAATTTGGAGCATTTGTTCCCTAGTATGTGACTCCTCCCCTTGTCCAAGTAGATTTGTGTTTAGTGGATTATATATTGAGTATTTTGCTGCTATAGGTGACTAGTTATGAGAGCTTGTAAGCTTGTTTGATGCTTAGAGATATAGTTTTGATGCATGTTTAGACCTCTTGCAAGTCCTTATGAGTAGAATCCTTCATTATATTTACTTTGCAATCACTTGTTTAATAGGTGTTTAAATTTCAGAATACCAAGCATGAACAACCATACTTTTGGAGAGATATTTGAGAGTGATGCACCTAGGAGGTCGAGGCCCTCAAGAACATCCTCTCAAGCTAGGCCATCATACAACGAAGATCTCATTGCAACTCGTATTGGTAGTGAAAGGGATGATGGGGATGCTCACCCATCCTCTTTTCCTTGTTTTACTTTCTTACAAGCTATAGGTATTCTTGATGATTTCTTGCTACTGATTGAGAGGGTTGGTTTGACCTCTTATATGCAAGATGAGAGTGCGCAATACGCTATGCTCACCAAAACTTTTGTTGAGAGCTTCACGTTTACTAACACATGCTATCAGTCGACTGTCTCTTTTAAAATCTATAATCTGCCCTTCACCATGCCTTTGGAGAGATTTTGTAGTATTGTAGGTGTACGCATGATAGGGACCGTGAAGAAAATTCAAGGGCGACCCGCTGATTTGTTGGCGCTTTACCGAGGGGTGACCAATGATGATGACCGCGTGGCGCAGCGCGGAAAGATAAGAAATATCCAACTCCCTGCTCTTAGATACTTTGCATATTATCTTGCTACTAGTGTACTTGGTAGGGAGAACACAAGTAATATCTCCAACTATCACTTAGCATTTCTTGCTGCTGCGCTTAACAATGATACTCGGTACAATCTTGGCTCGCTTATTGCTCGCCGCTTAGCTGCTAGGGGGCCTATCTATGGGGGCATCATTGCCTCGCGCATAGTCAATGCATTAGGTCTTTCAGTGGATCCCTATGATGCTATGCTGGCACCACAGAGGCTTGACCTTGTTGCTATGAAATCTCATCACTTTGTCACTGCTACTTCTGATTTGGACAGTCTAGTATATAGGATGTTTTTCACTGACGGGGATGAAAGGGAGATCCTTTTGCCACAACCTTCTTTGTTTAGTGTTCACAGGAGACCGTGGTCGCGCTCCAAGGAGGAGGTCGACGAGTAGCTTCGCTTGCTGGGTTTCCACGAGCAACACCAGGAGGATGTGCCCTCCTATGATTACTCCGCGCATTACGGTGGGACGTACTCGAGCTCGCACCAGGACGAGGGGACCTCCTCGTCATACTACGGTGACACATCATCCTGGCCAGCTTGGGATTGATACCCACTTAGGCCAAAAGCCTAAGCTTGGGGGAGGTACGTCGGCACCGCACTCATCTCCTTATCATGTTGTGTCGGTACTATGTATATTCATGTTTTGTTCTCTTTTTATTTTTCGTTCTTTCTTTTGATTTTGCTTTTGCTTTCTAAAACACAAAAAGACCAAAAATATTTCTGTTGTTTCTCTTTGGTTTGCTTCTTATTTTTGCCTTGGTTTGTTTTTCCCTTTTTGCTTTGTTTGAACTATTTGAAAAACCCAAAAAGATTTTGTTTTGCTTGTTTTTCCCTTTTGGTTCTTGTTTAAAAATCGAAAAAAAAATGTGTCGTTCTTCTTTGGTTTTGTGAGTTTGCTACAGGGCTCGGCAGTCCTCAGTGGAATATTGTTTTCATATTATTATTCAAGCCACACAAGTGAAGAGCAATAATGAGGATTAATGACAACTTGAAGTGTGGTAAGAGGCTGGTAACGAACTCTATTTGTTTTCATTTTTGTACTTATACTCATCATTGTGGGCTTGCTTAGCCTGTTCGTGTAGGGTGTATGTTATCTTTGCATGCTTAGTAGTTCTTCCTTTCTTATGATTAGCTCTAGCTCGCTAATAGTTTGTAGCATGTCTTATGAATGTTTGCTTGCATTGCTCTATTCATAAATTGGTATGACACCGTGGTATCCTCCTCTAAATGTTTCATTTGAATTGACTTGGCACATGCTCACGCATGCACATGACTGTAATAATCAGTTAAGCCTTGATGAATTATTTTGCCTTGAGAATCTTGAATCACTTTCATGCCATGATTAGTCCTGTTTTGTTGCAAGCATGATAATGATAGCTATTGCTCTCTCGTTTGTCGCTCCCTTACTATTGCTAGCCTTCACTTCCACTGAGTGTTTTACTCAAGTTTCCAACTCCCTAAACAAAATATTTCCAAAGTGTCCACCATACCTACCTATTAGCATCATTTGCTACTTTCGTGCATATTCAATATGCCTTGTTTTCTTCCGAATAAAATGTTTGCTTGTTATGAGAAAATTAGTTAGTAAAGCTCTCACGAACTTGATGGCACACTTTATTTTCTGCACTTAATAAACCTAAACCATCGTGAACTCTCCATGAAAGTTATATGCTTGCAAATTATAGGCTGGGGATTAGCAGAACTGTGCTGTCATGGGGAACGCTTTCAACACTTGTAAATATATACCCAGTTGATACCTTGCTCTTTTGTTTGCAGATGTCGTCGGTGTGAAATAAAAGGGGAGCTTGTAAGTCCATGGAGTTATGTATGTGTGTTAGAGAAACGCCTGGGCCGCTGGTCTAATCCATGCTGACATGGTGGAAACCTGCAGCGTAACCATAATGATATCTATGAAGCAGTCTTCTTATAAAAAGAGAGAGAGAGATAGCTATTGAGAAAAAGAAAAAAGGAGATTTATGAAAAGAGGAAAGAGAGAAAAAAGTACCATTTTCCCATCGTAAATAAGAAGATTGCTGAGATACTCATTGTCTGCTTGCCTTGTCATTTTTATATGGCGATTCTTTCGTATCATCAGGCAAGGGGTACCCCGTTGGCGGTTCTCAATGATACGCACATATTTACAATGACAAGAACTTACCGGTAACTAAAGTTGAGTAGCATGAGGAGCGACCCTCGTACTCAAGGGACTTGGGATTTTCAGTTTATAGTCTGTCAAGCATATAACTCAGATTTGACCTCACTTTCACCTTAACCACATTAAAGATGCTTATGACAGGGGCAATGAGAGCTCAAAGCTAATGAGTACCATACTTTCAGCATTTGGAAGCCTTATTCAAAACCTTTTTCTTCTACTTGTTGAGTCTCCACTTATTCTTTGAGCACCTTCTTGAGAGCATAGTTGTCATTCTTTGTGTTTGTTCCATTACTTGATTATTTGTGCTATGACTTTGATGCCTGTATCCTTGATATCTGTACTTCTAGTCATCACTTGAACTTCAGAGGTGCCTTGACATTCATAATCAAAGGCAAGCGAGATACCACTCTATCATACCTTTCTATGAGCATTGTAATGCTGCTTATGTTTGTGCCTCTTGCTACTTATTATTTTTGAGTTGGAATCTCTTCATAGCTTGCAATGACTATTAAGTAGACTTGGTTGCATACTCTTTATTATGAATTGTCTAAGTAGTTGATCACATTGCTGATAATATTTACATCACATGAAGCAAATGTTTTCGTGAAAGTTCTTTTATCGCACTTAGTTTTCAACTGAATTGCTTGAGGAAAAGCAATAAGCTAAGCTTGGGGGGAGTTGATACGTCCAAAACGAATCTACTTTCCCGAACACTTTTGCTATTGTTTCTCCTCTAAACTTGTGTGATTTGGATACAACTAATGCTGACTGACGTTGTTTTCAGCAGAATTGCCTTGGTGTCTACTTTTTGTGCAGAAAACCAACTATCAGGAAAAATCCCAGAAAATATGCCCAAAATCCTATTTCACTCGAAGACTCCAGGAGCCAGAATACGAGACGGAGAAGAGCCAGGGGGTGGCCACACCACCTGGTGGCGCGGGCCAGGCCAGGCCGCGCCAGGGGGTGGTGTAGGCCCCCAGGCACCCCCTCGGCCTCTCTCTTCGCCTATAAGGAGCCTCCTGACCTAAAAACTTCAGGGGGTTCGACATTTTTCCAGGAGTTCCGCTCCGCCGCCACCACCAGAATCCACGAAACAACACCAGAAACTCCGTTCTGGCACCCTGCCGGGATGGGGAATTGGAGGAGATCATCGCCATCATCATCACCATCGCTTCTCCATCGACCATCCATGTTTCCCCCATCTATGAGTGAGTAATCCCCCGCTGTAGGCTATGGGGATGGTAGGGATTGGATGAGATCGTTCATGTAATGGCATCAGATTGTTAGGGCATGGTGCCTAGTATCTTCTATTAGTGCTTTATGACTTTGTTGCAACTTTTTGTGCTTAATGCTTGTCACTAGGGCCCGAGTGCCATGATTTCAGATCTGAACATGTTATTGATTCATTATGATAGTATTGTTTTTGGTCTTATCTACAAGTTGTATACACACGTTGATGTCCGGAACCAGTGGCCCCGAAGTGACAGAAATCGGGATAACCGGAGGGAATGGCTTTGATGTGAGGATCACATGTGTTCATGGAGTGTTAATGCTTTGCTCCGGTGCTCTATTAAAAGGAGCACCTTAATTGCCAGTAGTTCCCTTGAGGCCCCGCTGCAAACGGGCTGGCAGGACAAACGATGTTGTGCAAGTTCTCATTGCGAGCACGTATGACTATTTATGGAACACATGCCTAGGATTGTCTAGTACTTGGATGCTTTATCTTATTTATCTGCAATTGCCCTATGTTCTGATTGCTATGTGAATTGTCTTGTCCATGCAACGCCCGTCCATCCATCCCTATGCCTACCGCACTCAAATCCCACTGTTTACTGCTTTTGTTACTGCTGTCTTTACTTTACTACTGCTGCTACTTTGCTATTCCTACTACAAAATTGTTGCTACTGATAAACTGCTGTGAGAAAGATTGCTCCAGGTGCAGCTGAATTGACAACTCAGTTGTTAAGGCTTATAAATATTCTTTGGTTCCCCTTGTGTCGAATCAATAAATTGGGTTTCACTTCCCTCGAAAATACTGCGATACACCCCCTATACTTGTGGGTCATCACCTTATGAGAATAAGGCTTAACCTCATCATAGCTTTATACTTCTTGTACAACCTTTAGTCAGAAAGTTAGACAACAACACTCCAGTGTTTATCATTTACTCTCCCCCTTGGGGTTTTCTAATGGTCTTTAAACTTCATGAATAATACCCATTAACTCAATAGTTAGGGTATCGGTCTCTGTCTAACTTATACCTTACCTCTGGAAGGTCTCACGAAGGAATCCGCGGTATATTCACATAATTGTGGATCTCTGAAATGAGTCTTCCAACATTATTTGCCTTACTCTTAACCTTCTGGACATAATTTTTTACCGGCAAATACACTGTTGTGAAAACGTCTCGAAAGACGACCTTAAATTTAATACTTCTTTATGTTCTTCTTAACTTAGGCCAAGTTTTATGCTCTTTAAACCTTATAAGATGGCTTGTTTAGCTAAACCGCTAGGATACTAGCTTCGGATACCAGCTGCGGATCCTTCTAGGTGTATGGATTACCCTATGAACTTTATACTTCTTGTTAGCATTCTCCTTGAGTTGTCAGAGCTTGAAAATCACATTTGTTCCAAAACTTCTTGTTTGCACTAATCCATTGTACTTTCATGATTTTGGTACAACTACTTAAGTAGCCTCTAAGCAACATCACCCATTTTAAGTGACTTAAATTTATTCCTTCAGTTATTCCCCACCTTTTTGGTACTAATTTTCCTTCTTATTGCCAGCTCATAATGAGTTGGGATTAATCCATCCTTCAAAATAGTATTGATACTCCTTATATTTGGCTTCCTTCTTCCTGCAGTCTTCATCTTGATCTTCGAAACTCGTCACTCCCTTACACGAATTCCTTTTTCTATCTAGGTCTATAACATCAAGTAATAACTTGATGATGCACATACATTTGCACACCAAGTCAAACTTCATGTACAGATTTAGTCAATCAAGAAGATCCATGAAAAACCAAGAAATACTCAAACATATAGCATGTATTAAACATATGTCTTCAAAATCTTACAACTGCCAACCATAGCAAGACACTCCCTATGTACACTACCTCCTTATATTACAAGAGATTTCTTGCTCATGTGAGCGTATTTTCACTTATTTTAGCAAGCCTCTCCAGCACTACAATATGCATTACCCAATATGAACATTATTCAAGCACGCTACTCTATGGACTACTTCCATTCTTACTTTCTTTACTCACTTCTGTGCTTCTGGAATTTTCGTCCATGATGGCACGAACTTCAACGACTGCCTTCTGGTGCATCCGAACATCTAGTAGGTGTGTAACCTTGAGTAGAAGTACCAATAGTGAGATCAGCCATTGAGAAATGACTACCATAATCATTATCTTCTTCAGTATTCTGCTTTCCTCCTCCAGGCGCATCTTCAAAGTAAGAGGTATTCTTTGCTTTTTCCACAATCCAATCATACATATTGGTGTAGTAACTACCAGGACACTCTTCCAATTCAATGGGATTATTATTACCCCCATATGGTCCATATGATTCTTCAGGATTATAACTGGTTTCTACTCCCTTACCCATTCCCCAGGGTATAGCTTTCCCCATGACTTTATCATAAGACTGGTCTTCCCATCCGATATTACCTCTAACAGCATTATTGGGGTTGGGTGCATTCCATATTTTCTGTTCCTCCTCATATTTGGTCCATGGGTCTACTAGTTGTTGAGGTTCCACTGGATAATAGGCACAGACTTCAGAGTGTGGGTCATTAAACTCTATTTCTTCAAACACCTTTCCTGAAAAGACTGGCTTCGGGTGCTTTGCTTTTTTAGCAAACTTCTTTCTACGTGCCACTACCTTTGCAGGATCAGTGAAATCCTTAATGACCGTGTCCAACTCTTGAACTAGCACTTGATGAGTGTTATGGAACGTGTTCAGTAAAGACTTATAACGATCCATATACTCTATTGCCAGAGTAGGTTTAGTCCTTACCAGAGCGAAATGATCTAACTCTGGATCAGAAGTAAGGGTTTCGTGAGGTATATCAGTATAGGTAGTACCTACCAGTGCCTTGGAATTATGTTCCCTTATCTTGGTTATGGCTGCTACTACTGCAATCTGATAGGCTGTTGCCATACATCTTGCTTCTCCCGATGGCATTTCTCCCCGCACTCCCAACTTCTTGGGTAACATGATTAGGATACAGTACTTGGCCAATATCCATCCGTCATAGAAACTATAAACCTTGACCAGAAGTCGAGACTTACAATCTAGACTCCATATAAGTTGTCTTAGAGTGATTATCCAGTCATCTTCATAATCATCTAAGGTCTTGTTCAATACTTGAACATTCCGAGGTGGATACCTAGGTGCCATTCTTGTACTGTAGATAAGAAATTATCATCAGTCCTCTTGAGTTAAAACTCATGGTACTTATTTAAAATTACATAATAAAGAATCATTGCACTAGCAACATGACAGAGTTATTCCCAATTGAATATCCATCATATTTCTAGAGAAATCTTTATTGTTGCTAACATTCTTCCTACAGGTTCTACCCATTTACTAGGTTTACCAACCTAAGGTCAAAGCATATGCTCTAATACCAGCTGCGGTGACCCACCATACCACTACATGATGTAGTACACTATAGTCGTTGACGTAGCACCAATGAAACACCGTTCACTATTATTACATCCCTCAGAGTGGTACAACAGAAACATAGTAGGTCCAAGACATGACTATAGATTACAACTCAACTTTTTACAGAAGATCTAGAGAACACTCTAGGTTAAAGAGAGAGAAAGAAACTTCTTCCAAAGAAGAACCAGAAATAATAACTCAGAACTAACTGACTAATAAGGCTAACACCTAAACTATTTGGCTTGCAATTGCTACTAATGTAATGCTCTATAGAAGTAGGTTTTATGGCTAGAGTATCTACCTCTATCTAAACGGGGACTTTGTATTCACTTTAGCCGATGTATATTTTGACTTCATAGTATTTATTGGAGAACTTGAGCTGCCAATGATGGTTTCTTGAGCAGAAATTGATGTTGATGTCGTCTTCAACGGCTTAGAATCTAGCAAGGGTTAAGATGGTACGGTTGAGTACGAGCGTACTCCGCAAGTTCACTTAAAAGGACGGTATGATGAACTATCTCTACAACCACAGACCATAGGTCATAGGCAATGAAGGTTTTCATAAACATTTCTTTAAAAGTTGCTTTTATTCTGAAAACTATGTCTGACAGCCTTCACAGGTTGACCAGAACCTTCATGGGCTTCCTTTCCTGCTGTGTTCGTAGCTCCTTCCCGGAACTGGGAGTAACATGTCATAGTTCTTACACTCTATAGAGGTGCGTTGCTTTACCCATGAGAGACCAAATCCTTGTTGCACAACCGGGCGATCTTTCCCGTCCACACTTCCTATGGTGTGGGGCCCAATAGATGATCCAAGCCAATCACTGCCCCCTTCGCGACCCCGCATGTCCCCTTGGTGTACGCCATGCCCACATATTGAATTACGACATTGGTTAGTACAGACCGTCAGATGCCAGAACTATCGTGGGACATTGAGAGTTCCCACCCATATGCTGCATATCCTCTACGAATTACCAATTAATGCATGCTACGAGGATAACAGCCACGACCTGGCCATCCAGATACATGCGAGAGGAAGAAGATACAACTGACTTCTCCGTCCCATTCCAAATCTCATGGTTAACACGTATTATACGGCGCTAGAATCACTAGCGACATTGGTTGTTAAGTCCTAGATCTTATGTTCCTTTACCACTGGAACTATATCAGTAGATTATTACCATTTGGTAAATAATCTATAATCATATTATTATGAAAATAGTGTTTTATGACATTTTTGAAATGTAGGTGATGACAACATTTGAGTTACAAGCATTTGATAGAAAATAATCAAAGGACATGAGCAAGTTGTGAACTTGCCTTTTGTGATTGCAAGATAATGCACTCATGGTCTTCGAGATAATAGAAGATCCAAATTATGTAAACAACATCATTGGTCCGATAAGGACTAATGTTTAAAGAAGTAATATGCTATGATGCATAAGTAATGTAATGCAGTTTGGAAAACCCCGAAGTAATTGTTAAAGATTTAGTTTGTCTATAAGTTTACTTAAACAAATATATAAATATAAGGAACTTAACGCTAACATGTATGATTCAAACTAAGTATAACAACACATGATTAGAGTTATTTGATATCATGCAACTATTATGGAAGTTTATGTTTTAGATTGATAAGAGCTGAAGAACTTATTATGAGATTGTTGTTTGAAGTGGCAACACGAATAACTTTCGAAGAAAATATTTCTTTGATAAGGTTCAACCAATCTTTATGGTTAATAGAATATGATAACATGTCATTTGCGTTTGTTCGATACGTTTGGATTTGAGATGCCTTATGACTTAATTTGGAACAAACAAAAGTTAACTATAAAAACATAAATAGATCTAGGGTGTGATGTGTTTAAAAGTATTAATAAGCTTTAAACTTTTAAACAATCATATTTGAAGGTATAGGATCCTTCACTTTCAGCTTAAGTGAATGATGAGTTTAAATGTGATTTATTATTATGAATATAGTTTGTCTTATTAAGGAAAGTAAATTTAGATGATTTGAATTAAATTATTAGAGATAGAATCATGTTTAAGAATAGTTAAGGGATAAATAGTATTCATTTTTATGATGTTCAAAATTTTACTTAAAATTGTTGGTTTAGATTAGACTTATGATTTTAAAAGAGTTTTATAAGGTTAATAAGTTACACTTAAGTTTTATTATAGATCCAAGTTATAGTTTTGTCCTCAGTATTTAATTATTAGGGATTTAAGGTGTTATATGGCGAATTGTGATTATTATTATTTAAGAGATGTTTTTTATAGAATTTCCAAAATAGGTATCTTATAAAATAGATAGGGATTTATTATTTTAAAATCTTGGAACTCATTGGAATAATATATTGAGTATTTTTCTGATAAAGTATATTTATTTAAGATCTTAAAAATGATTTTTATTTATTTTTAAGTATTATTATTATTACAAAATTCTATAAAGGATTAAATGTCCTTGACTACTTGTTCCAAGTTTTATTTGTAAAAAAATTTAAGGTTGTATTTTTGTAAAATAGTAGATTTATTTTCATATGCAAAAAATGATCTTTATTCATTTTTTTAGGAATTTTTCCTTATTTTATTAACTTGAAATTAGAGTTTTAATGTCCTTAACATTTATTTGTCTTTTATCCAACTTAATCAAGTAAGGTTTATTATCTTCTTATTTGGTTGTTCTATCCTTTTAGTACAAGTTTGCTATTAAAAAGAAAAGTATTACCTAAAGTCTTTGGAATTTTCATAAACATTATATTTAGTATTTTTTTAGAATGCCTAGTATTATTTTAAGAGTTTAAAATTGAATTTCTTTAGTTTTTAACTCTTTTAAGTATTTGACTAAAAATCCTTTAAGGAAATAAGACTTTATTTTTATCAAATTAAATTTACCTTTCAAAGAAATACAAACTAGCATTTTTCTATAATAGCACTCCCTTTTAGAATTGTAAAAATGAATTTTTATTCAATTTTATGTGTGTGATATATTTTTATAAAATTCCAAAGGAGTATATATCTGAATAATAATAATTTTAAATTTAATTACCTAAAACTCCATTTGTTATTTTCTTAAATAAAGGACATATCTATGAGTTCATTGGTATTTTATTTATATTTTTAGTATTTTATTTTATTTCTTAGAGCCATTAAATCCTAGGGGTATTTTGGTCATTTGGCAATTTAATTAGATTTTTCCTTTTAAAACTGGACCTAGCCGATTGGGTTGGCCCAGCCCAACCCGGCTGGTCAAACCCTGTCTAGTGAGGGGTACTGGACCACACCGGCCCAGTACGCACCCCTCACTCCTCTCGCCCTCTCCTGTTCTTCCTCAACCTGCTGCGGTGTGGTGTCACCAACGTTGTTGCCGCTCGATTACCACTGCCCTGGGCCTCCCCGGCCGTTGCCATGGCGCATGGCGAGGTAGCCGGCACCACTCCGCCGTCTGGCCCAGTTGGATTTGTCTACAAACTTCTCTTGTGTCCAGGCTAACTCCCCCCTGAACCATAAGGTTTGGGGGTTGTCATCAATGTGGAGTTTCGCCGCTCCTGTGATGTTGTGTTATTCTTCTAGCGGTCATGTGGTGCCTCCGCCGCTGCCCGTTGATACGTTGCTAACGTATGTATAATTTTTGATGTTCCATGCTTGGTTTATATCTACTTTCTTATGTTTTGTCCACACTTTGGAGTATTTTTATACACTTTATTGGACTAACCTATTAACAAGATGCCATAGTGCCAGCTGCCTGTTTTTTGCTGTTTTTGGTTCCAGGAAAGTCAGAAAATGAATATTCTCGGAATTGGACGGGACAAAAGCCAAAGTCAATATTTCACCGAGGGGGACACGGAGCAAGAAGACGAGACAGAGAGAGGACAGAGGCCGGCCACACTACCTGGCCGCGCGACCAGGCATGGCCCATGCCAAGGGGTGGTGTGGCCGCCTAGGGCACCCCCTCAGCCTCCCCTTTCGCCTATATATTGCCTCCGATATAGAAACCCTAAGTACCCGATCAAAATTCCACAAAAGAGTCTGCACCTGCCGTCATCTCCATCCCTAGATCGGGAGGGATCTAAAGCTCTTCCCGGCACCCTGCCGGAGGGGAGATTTCACCCTGGAGGCCTTCTTCATCACGATGCAAGCCTCCGGTGTGATGCGTGAGTAGCTCATCCTTGGACTACGGGTCCATGTAGTAGCTAGATGGTTGGTTCTTCTCCTTTGTGATATCATGTCTAGATCTTGTGAGCTCCGTTCATGATCAAGATCATCTATTTGTAATCATACATGTTGTGTTTTCGGGGATCCGATGGATATTGAGATGCTATTTCAGATTGAGTATTCATTCTATCATGTCTTTGTTATTTGTGATCTTGCATGCTTTCCGTTGTTAGTAGCTATCTTGGCCAAGTAGATGATAGCAACTCCAAGAGTTAGTATTTATGCTCGATAGTGGGTTCATGCCTCTAGTAATCTGGGGAAGTGATAGAAATCTCTAAGGTACTAGATGTGCTGTTGCTACTAGGGAGAAAACAACAATCCTTTGTTCATAGAACAATCGTATTGTTTACTTTACACGCAATGATTAATGCAATTATCTGTTGATAGCAACTTAATACTGGAGGGGGTTCGGATGATAACCTGAAGGTGGATTATTAGTCATAGATGCAGTTAGATTACGGTCTATGTATAATGTTGTAATGCCCAATTAAGTCTCAAAGGAGTCAAGATGATTAGTATATGCATGTTTGCTTTCTTGATGTTTGTCATTTTCCCCACTGTAATTTGTTCACCCAACATGTCATCTATCTTAAGGAGAATCACCACTAGTGAACTATGGACCCCGGTCCTTTCTTTTACCATCAATCTACAATTGTTTACTGTTTTCTGTTTACTTTCTGTAAGCTATTACTATCTTCCACACAATACGTTTAATCCTTTGTTTTCAGCAAAACCGGTGAGATTTACAACTTCACTATAAGTTGGGGACAAAGTTCTGTGATTGTGTTTTGCAGGATTCCAAGTTGGAAACAACACCTTGGAGGTGTTTCCTTGCTCCACTGGTTCGATAACCTTGGTTTCATAACTGAGGGAAAACTTGTTGCTGTGCTCATCATACCTTCCTCTTGGGGTTCCCCAACGAGCTCGATATATTTTGGGCCATCAAGCTATTTTTCTGGCGCCGTTGCCGGGGAGTCAAGGACATCTTCACAAGGGGAGTCCCTCATTACCAATCTCTTCACTTTGTTATTTTTGTTTTGCTTAGTTTATTTTTGCTTTGTTTGCTTGTTTCCTTATCAAAACACAAAAAATTTAGTTGTTCTAGTTTGCTCTTCTATATTAAAAACACAAAAAATGACTACTCTTGAAAACACTAAGTTGTGTGACTTCACTAGCACCAACAACAATGATTTCATGTGCACACCTATTGCTCCACCTGTTCCTGAAGCTACTTTCTTTGAAATTAAACCTGCTTTACTCAATCTTGTTATGAGAGAACAATTTTTTGGTATTGGTACTAAAGATGCTGCTGCTCATCTAAATAACTTTGTTGAACTTTGTGAGATGTAAAAGCATAGGGATATAGATGGGGATATTATTATGCTTAAATTGTTTCCTTTCTCTTTGAGAGGAAAAGATAAAGAATGGTTGCAATCCCTAACTAGAAATAATATTGATTCTTGGACTAAATGCAAAAATGCTTTCATTGGAAAATACTATCCTCCTGCTAAGATTATATCTATGAGAAGTGAAATAATGAAATTTAAACAATATGATAATGAACATGTTGCTCAAGCTTGGGAAAGAATGAAATCTTTGGTAAAGAATTGTCCCACTCATGGACTGACTGCTTGGATGATTATCCAAACCTTTTATGTAGGACTGAATTATTCTTCAAGAAATCTACTGGATTCTGCTGCTGGAGGTACCTTTATGACCATTACTTTGGGTGCTGCAACAAAGCTTCTGGATAATATGATCGTTAACTATTCTGAATGGCACACTGAGAGATCTCCACAAGGTAAGAAGGTAAATTCTGTTGAAGAAACCTCCTCCTTGAGTGATAAAATTGATGTTATTATGTATATGCTTGTTAATGGGAAAGCTCATATTGATCCAAATCATGTTCCTTAGCCTCTTTGGTTGCTCAAGAAGAGCAAGTTGATGTGAAGTTCATTAGAAATAATAATTTTAGCAACAATGCCTATAGGAATAATTTTGGCAATAATAATTATAGGTCATATCCTCCCAACAATGGTAATGCTTATGGAAATTCCTACAACAATAATAGGAGTGCACCCTCTGAACTTGAAGCTATGCTTAAAGATTTTATTAGTAACCAAACTGCTTTCAATAAAACTATTGAGGAAAAACTTTCTAATGCTGAAAGAAATATATCATCTTTGTCTGAAGCACAATCTTCTTTGAATAAAATGGCTGCTAAACCTGAAACTATTGAGAATCCCTTTGCTGCTACTAATGCCATACAAGTTAGAATTGATGAAAATGTTAGACTATTAGTTGAATTGCATGCTAAGTGGGAAAGAGAAGATGAAATTGCTATAAATATTATTATTTCTACTATCACTACCACTAATGTTGAAGCTAGTAAACCCAATGGAACCTTTTCTAATAAAAATGCTGAAATTCTTCGAAATATGGGAAACAATAGCTCTACTACTTTAGATGATAATTATGATTTTGATCTTGATGTTTGCAACATCTCTGAAGTTATCATGTTCCTATAAAAGCTTGCTAAAAGTCCTAATGCTAGTGCTATGAACATGGCCGTTACAAAACACATTACTGATGCTCTCATAAAAATTAAAGAAGAAAATATGAAACATAAAGCTTCTATTCCTATGAAAGTAGAAGATGGTTGGGAACCCATCAGTAATATGAAAGTGAATGATTTTGATCTCAAAGCTTTATGTGATCTTGATAGTAGTGTTTCTATTATGCCTAGAAGGATTTATGATATGCTTGATTTGCCACCATTCGAAGATTGTTATTTAAATGTCCCACTTGATGATAATGCTAAAAAGAAACTCATGGGGAGTGTTAATGATGTTCTTATTATGGTTAACAATGCCTATGTCCATGTTGATTTCTATGTTTTGGATGTTGAATGCAATGCTTCTTGTCCTATTACTTTGGGAAGACCTTTTCTTAGAACTGTTGGTGCCATTATTGATATCAAAGAAGGCACCATTAAATATCAACTCCCACTCAAGAAAGGTATAGAACACTTCCCTAAGAAGAGAGAGAAGATTTCTTTCGCCTCTCCTATTAAAACAAAATTTTCTCTTAATGCTTCTTCATTTGAGAATACTTGATTCCTTTCTTGCTTCTTATGCCTAACTTAAAGGCGTTAAAGAAACGTACTTATTGGGAGATAACCCAAAAGTTTTAGTTGAGTCTTCGAAGTTATTGCTTCAGTAATAATCTCTCCTTATCCTTTTTATTTGCTTTTTGTGCCAAGAGTAACCTCTAATGAGAGAGAAGTAATGCTTGGGAAAGTTGCTGTCCCGAAACAGATTTTGTGCTTCGCTGTAAAAATTCATGTAAAATCTCTGTACGTCGGTTTGAGCTGTGATTTTTTGTGCTTGTGCCTCAGGTTGTTATATAACTTTAGTTAGTTCAACACTTTTCGATTTGAGCAACAGAAGGTCTTAGAAAAAATTAGTTTTTACCTGCTGGTCTGTTTTGACAGATTTCTACCATTATTTGCATTTTCTTCTTGTTGATTCCTTTTTGGGTTCTTTTTGGGGAATTGAGATTTTTGCGGGAAGTGCTACAGTAGCTTGTGTTTTAGTGGAAGTTTTATTGGTGTTGGAACTGAACCCAAAGACTTATTATCTTGAGTGCACTAATGTTGCTAATAAAGATTGTGTGAAGTTTTGTATGAAGGAAAATTTTCAGGTGTATGGAAAGAATGAAGAATGGACTAAAGCTCAAGCTTGGGGATGCCACGCGTGTCACCTCAAGAAATATCCAAGAAGTACAAGCGTCAAAGCTTGGGGATGCCCAAGGCATCCCCTTCTTCATCAATAAAAATCTCAAGTTTCTTCCAAACACTTCATTTTTATTGTTTCATGCATAGTTGTGTTGTTCTTGGAGCGTCTTCGGTTTTGTTTTTGGTTTTCATTTGCTTGGTTTGCTTACTTTGCTTGAATAAATTGGTTGGACCCCCTCATTCATACATTAGTTTTCAAATAAGTTTGGCTTGGATTGGAAAAGAGTAGGAAAAGTTCATGCTTAAGTGGTAAAAGGAGCTTGTTTTTGACTGTGGCCTATGCTTTGTCATGTCATGCTTGATATTGTTTTGGCTTTATGCTTAGTGATTTTTTCAGTAGCATGACATGTTATAAACAATTGAGATTGCTTAATGTGCCTTGAAAGAATCATGCGTTGTTTTAGCATATTAAAGCATAGTATTGTGGTATTCTCCTTTGATGCTTTATTTGGGTTGACTTGGCGCATGCTCACACCATGTTATGACTATCCCAAGTCACCATAGCCTTGATGATCATTTAGTTTTTGACTTGTAATATCACTTTATGCTTTAATCAATGATGTTTTGTCGCTTTGCATGATTATGGCCATTATTTCTCTCTCAGTTGGTCGCTCCCAATCTTTTGCTAGCCTCCATAACCAAGTGTGCGTTCCACTCATGCATCCAACTCCAAATAAAACCAAGTTATTCCAAAGAGTCCACCATACCTACCTATTAGCATTTACTATTCCAAGTATATTCATGTTTTTATATACCTTCCAAATTAAACTTGTTATGTGAAAATTAGTGATTAAAGCTCTCACGAACTTGATGACACACTTTACTTTTCTTGCACTTAATAAACTTGAACCATCGTGTCATCTATGTTGTATATGCTTGCACTTATACGTTGGGGATTAGCAGAACCATGTTGTCATGGGGAACGCTTTCAACATTGCACTTGTACATTGTACCTAGTTGATATCATGGTCTTTTGTTTATGGATGTCGTCGGTGTGAAATGAAAGGGGAGCTTGTAAGTCCATGGAGTTATGTATGTGTGTTAGAGAAACGCCTGGGCCGCTAGTCTAATCCATGCCTAATCATGGTGGAAACCTACAGCGTAACCATAATGAGCAATCTATGAAGCGTTCTTCTTATAAAAAAAGAGATAGAGATTGAGAAAAAAGAGAAAAGGAAAAAAAGATGAGAAAAGAGGAAAGAGAAAAAAACACCATTTTCCCATGGTAAATAAGAAGATTGCTGAGATTCTCGTTGTCTGCTTGCCTTGTCATTTTGATATGGGGATTCTTCCGTATCATCGGGCAAGGGGTACCCCGTTGCCGGTTCTCTATGATACACATGTACTTACTATGACAAGAACTTACCGGTAACTAAACTTGAGTAGCATGAGGAGCGACCCTCGTATTCAAGGGACACGAGATTTCCAACATATACTTTGTCAAGCATATACTCCATAATTTGTTCACTTTAACCTTAATCACTTCAAGATGCTTATGATAGGGGCAATGAGAGCTGAAAGCTAATAAGTACCATAATTTTTGGAAGCTCTTTATGAGACTTGAAGCCCTGCATCCTTCCATGAAGGTCTTTCTTTTACTTTTATGTTGGGTCTCCATCTTCTATCTTTATGCACCTATTGAGAGAGCGTAGTGCCATTCTTAGTTTAATGTGCATTGTCCCAAGACTTGTTGATTGATGCATAACTTTGATATTGCTTGTTCTTAAACTATTTGTATCTAGTCACCCTTATGAACTTTGAAGGTGTCCCTTGCAATTATGTTTTTCTACACTATGAGGGACAAGCTGAATACCATTCTTATTATGCTTTCTTTATGTGAAACAAACAAACGTCTTGCAAAGCATCGTTATTCATGAATATTTTGTTTGTGCCTTTTCATGTTACAACATAGTTGCTATGTTTTATTGTTAGAACTATATCTTTCATGCTATGTTGAAGTACTATGATCCTAGCTATCAATGTTTTACAAATACTTTGATCAAGTTTATGATGGTGCATGTCACCTAAAAAATTATTCTTTCTTTTTATCACTTACCTACTCGAGGACGAGCAGGAGTTAAGCTTGGGGATGTTGATACATTGCTAACGTATCTATAATTTTTGATGTTCCATGCTTGGTTTATATCTACTTTCTTATGTTTTGTCCACACTTTGGAGTATTTTTATACACTTTCTTGGACTAACCTATTAACAAGATGACACAGTGCCAGCTGCCTATTTTCTGCTGTTTTTGGTTCCAGGAAAGTCAGAAAATGAATATTCTCGGAATTGGACGGGACAAAAGCCAAAGTCAATATTTCACCGAGGGGGACACGAAGCCAGAAGACAAGACGGAGAGGGGCCAGAGGCCGGCCACACCACCTAGCCACGTGGCTAGGCCTGGCCCGTGCCAGGGGGTGGTGTGGCCACCTAGGGCACCCCCTCGGCCATCCCTTTCGCCAATATATTTCCTCCGATACAGAAACCCGAAGTACCCGATCAAAAATCCACGAAAGAGTCTTTAGCCGCCATCATCGCCATCCCTAGATCGGGAGGGATCTGAAGCTCTTCCCGGTACCCCTGTCGGAGTGGAGAATTCACCCTGGAGGCCTTCTTCATCACCATGCAAGTCTCTGGTGTGATGCGTGAGTAGTTCATCCTTGGACTACGGGTCCATGTAGTAGCTAGATGGTTGGTTCTTCTCCTTTGTGCTATCATGTCTAGATCTTGTGAGCTCCGTTCATGATCAAGATCATCTATTTGTAATCATACATGTTGTGTTTTCGGGGATCCGATGGATATTGAGATGCTATTTCAGATTGAGTATTCATTCTATCATGTCTTTGTTATTTGTGATCTTGCATTCTTTCTGTTGTTAGTAGCTATCTTGGCCGAGTAGATGCTAGCAACTCCAAGAGGGAGTATTTATGCTCGATAGTGGGTTCATGCCTCTAGTAATCTGGGGAAGTGACAGAAATCTCTAAGGTACTAGATGTGCTGTTGCTACTAGGGAGAAAACAATAATCCTTTGTTCATAGAACAATCGTATTGTTTACTTTACACGCAATGATTAATGCAATTATCTGTTGATAGCAACTTAATACTGGAGGGGGTTCGGATGATAACCTGAAGGTGGATTATTAGTCATGGATGCAGTTAGATTATGGTCTATGTATAATGTTGTAATGCCCAATCAAATCTCAAAGGAGTCAAGATGAGTAGTATATGCATGTTTGCTTTCTCGATGTTTTTCATTTTCCCCGCTGTAATTTGTTCACCCAACATGTCATCTATCTTAAGGAGAATCACCACTAGTGAACTATGGACCCTGGTCCTTTCTTCTACCATCAATCTATAATTGTTTACTGTTTTCTGTTTACTTTCTGCAAGCTATTACTATCTTCCACACAATACATTTAATCCTTTGTTTTCAGCAAAACCGGTGAGATTGACAACCTTAATGTAAGTTGGGGACAAAGTTCTATGATTGTGTTGTACAAGATTCCAAGTTGGAAGCAACACCTTGGAGGTAGGGACGGAGGGAAGGCGGGACGGGCGGGGGCGAGACCCCCGCCAATGATTCATTCACCCGTTGAAAACGATTAGCGAGATCGCTAATATTTACCCTTGGAGGCTACTTCGCCCCCTGTCCGTGTGTCACACACGTGAGAAGCAAGGTCCCAAACCCCCCAATTCCAACCCATCTAGTACTATGAGTCCACATAATAACTAGGCCCAGCAACTAGATGCCCATTCAAAGGACAAGGATTTCAGGAGTTCCGAGAAGAGATCAGCATGCACGATTAGAATATCAGATCGTTTTTCTCTTAAAAAAATATAAAAAAATCAGATTGTTTCCTTTCTACTCCTAGCTTTCTTCCGCGTCATTCGACGCCTGCTTTGCCGGCCGCCACAAAGGGCACCAATACAATACAGAAGACCTAATCTGAGAATTGCGAACTGAAAACAGCACAATTACCAACCCAGAAATTAGATCGATCGGAGCATAGTTTCTCTTGTTGTTCCATTATTCTCTCGATAGGTTGTTCGGCCGGTGGCACCGGTTAGGCGGCGACCATTATGAGACGTCCCAGAGCAAGGCTCAGGTTTGTCCTTGACGAAAGTCTCTTCCTTGCTCATCCCGTTTTTTGTCTTCTTTGATTAGTTGATTGTTTGCATTGGAGTATTGCATAGTAATGTATTTTCGGGTTTTCACTATGGATAATCTGCTCTCAGATCAAATTGAACACCGACAATTCAACCGATTTGTATATTATCTATCCCAGTTGCACTACTGAAATTATCAATTGTTGTTCAGGCAAATAATTTATCATTTTTAGGAGGGCATAGAAATATATACTATTATTTGAATACTTACATAGGAAAAGACCTCGCCCCCCTATACCTGAATTCTGGCTCCGTCCCTGCTTGGAGGTGTTTCCTTGCTCCTACTGGTTCGATAACCTTGGTTTCATAACTGAGGGAAAACTTGCTACTGTGCTCATCATACCTTCCTCTTAGGGTTCCCCAACGAGCTCGATAAATTTTGGGCCATCACCCGTGTGGCTGTGACTGCCGTGCCACGGCTTGGCACGGGTTGCAGCGCCCTCAGGTTCTCCCTGTGCCACCGTGTGCACTCGTCGGTGACCCTGCTTCCTCTTCTATCTACAGCGAGGACCACGGGTGAGTCCCTCTTCTCTCCCTCTCTGATTCTCTAGCTTACCTTGCTTCTCTCTAAGTACTGGCCATGTATAAACCCTAATAACATCTGTCCACGGCACTAGGGTTCATCCCTCTATGCTAGGGTTCATCCCTTAATGCCATGTTTATCTAAATTGTTCCTACTGAATCTAGTTGTGTATGATTCACTGCTATATTGTGGTTCTTGTTGTTTACTGTTAATTCTGTCAGTAAGCTGTTAACTGAACTTTTACTTATTGTCCTGTATTGTGGCTATGATCTAGCTTGAGATTAATTCTCTGGTTATTATTAATATGCTTTGGGATTAAAGAATTGGAGTTGGATATTTAATCCAATTACTTTCTGATACTTGTAGACGATAGAATACAAAGGTGTCAAAATATGATTTCTAATTGCTATTTTAGGGAAATGATTAGGTGTTCTCTTGCAATCATTGTATTATGGAATCCCTGGTAGAAACTGCTTGGTTACGATAGGCCCTTGTGACACCCTCATTTGAGTGGTACACAGGTTCATCCAGATACTACACTGTTTTCTATGTGTGTTCTATTGTACCTGAGAGTTGTGGAACATTTTATTGGGTAAATTAGCCTGTGATGTTGGTCTGAGGCAAAGCTACAGAGAAGTAGCTATTTTCACCTGCTGCTTTACTTCTTTGATGATCTGTGATGGATACCTCTAGGTATCAGTCCTACAGTGCTTGTGGATTTTACTTTGGTAGGCTGTTGTAAAAATAATAAGGTAGATCCTTACTGTTTAAGATAAAGTTTTAAGATGTTTCATATCTGAGATACTACCATCCATAAGATGTGCCCAGTAATGTTTATTCAAGATGCTTGTGTATCTAGTTAAGAAACTAGAGATTTCTCTTCAAGATCAGTGATGCAAAGGCTAAGATCTTGGTAGTGACTTGTAAAGATTTATCATTGGCTTTTTTTGACAAGATCATATAAAACAACACATGCTCTATTTAATCTACCCTGATTTGATCATGTGATGGTTTTATGTGTACTCACCACACTACTTGATGGCTTGTGAGGTTGTGTTGTTGCTTGCTGGCTTGATCTTGTGAACTTGTGCTTGCTGGCTTGATCTGACTCTGCACCTCCTGGTGCTGCTCCTGTGATCTTGTACTTGGCCTTGCTATCCACCTACTTCACCTTCTCCTTATGTTACCATCTTGTGGTGAACTGGTGGTTGATTTGGTAAACTGGCTGGTGGTTTTGTTATGGTTTTGGCAAGCTCAGTGAGTTCTGAGTGTGTGCTTGAGAAGGAGAAATGGTTTGCCTGTAGCTAGGCTTTGACTGAGTGCTCTGTTTGAGTGCTTGCACTACTAATGCTGTCTTGACAGCACACCCCATGCATTTTGGTGACTGAGTTGTATGTCTGTGCGGTTTGGTCATGTGGATCAGTTCAAGTGAAAGTATCTTACTTGTTATCCTTTTACTAGTTACTATCTTGGTGAAATTTGCACTTTCCTCCTAGGCTTATGATGTGGTACTGAAGCTTTTTGGATGAAATAGAACAGATACTACATAGTGGTGAAACTTGCCCCTTTACCTATACTCAATGATGTAAAAAGAACAGTGCACCCCAATGTTCACCACTGAGAGTAAAACTAACTAACTAACCCTTTATTTTATTTTCTTGTTTTATTAGTCTTTGTTTTCAGGTACCTAGAGGAAATACATGAAGGTCTCTACTGGATGAAGGAGTTCAGTCATAAGTGTTTTCTTTATTCTTTTGTAATTTCTTATTCCTTTGTAAAAGACCTTGCAATGTATATATTGTTTTGTAATAAAGAATTCTTTTAGTTATTTCCTTTATTGTAATTCTTTTTTTCTATTTATTTGTTTCATGTACTTTATTTTCATTCTCTTATTGTAGAAGAACAATAATACTATATGTATTTATGTAATAATAAAGATTATCCTTATCCATTATGAAGTCTTATATATTAATCATTTTGTTTATTCATTGTAATATTTATATAACATTAATGAATTCAATAACTCATTTCTTTATTTATAATCTAATTCAAATTTCTTTTGAATTCAATTTTAATCATTTGTATTCTCAAATATGAAATGATTCCCCTTGAACACAAAGATACAATAGAGGTCATGTCGGAATCTATCGCACTTGCCCAGATGTTTCCATCAGAACAAGAGAGATCCCGATCCCTTGCTAGCTTCTTTAGTTCACGTGAAAATTATCCAGATTTTCTATGCATGAATGCAATGGACACACCTCATCTCAGCTTATTTCTAATGTCTAATGCTGGGATGTTACATGTATGGCTTGATGGTCTTGTCTATCCAGAGGCCCTTGGGGTAGGTTGTGGCCCGTATGACTGGTCCAAAACAACGTGGCCCAAGGTATGGGAGCTCCCGAGATTCTTGGATCTTGTCCAGCTGTGTACGTGCATCATATGGCTCTGGCTACTTCCCTTTGCCGTCATGGGGAGGGGAGTTGTGGCGCTATCTATGAGATCCCTCGTGTCCTCTGCCATGATGGATGCTAGGTGGTGATGGCGGCGGTGGAGGCGGTGGGTTAGCTTTCTTGTTGTGGCCCTCCTGTGATTCCTCACGCCTGTTGCGGTTGCTTGTCGGACGTGGCGGTTGCTTGTGGGACCTGCTCCTGTGTCTGTCATGGCCGCTGCACTCTCCGACACGCCGAGGTTGTTTTCCCTGATCGCGTATAACGATGCAAGGCTGGGACCGCCTTGGAGGTGGCATGCCTGTGCGGTGGCGCGGCTCTGGTTCCTCGTGACGTCGAGATGGTGGTGGAGGTGGAAAATTACGGGAATAAAAAATTTCTCCATGGTCGGAGGATATGGGGATAGCGTCATTCCTGTTGCGTGCCTCCCTCCATCTTCGCTCTGTGGAGCCTGTATGCGATCTCTCGTCATGGGGAGATTTTGGCCTTCTGCGGCTGTTCAGGGTTAACTGGCACAGCTCCGGGTTAGACTCAAGCCTCTGCGAGGCGGCCTTTTCATGTTGCTTGCTTGCCTTAGCGACGAGGTCGTACACCTGAGCAACTTCTTCTGGCGACCTGTCCTACTCCAGGAGGGTCTTGGCGACGGCAATATTGAGGGCGGGGGTTGGCATCACCTACCTCCCCTCTGAATCTATGTAAGGGGTGGCTTTTGTTGGCTTAGACCCGCTGAATCCCAAACCTCGCCGAACGTCTGGATCTTCAGTGACATGAGCTAGTACCTTCTTTGCCTTATGCTTTAATAGCAATTGCTTGTATTCGGCCTCCATAGCTCTTGCCACCTTGATGGATTGTTGCGCCTTAGCCATGTCTTCGTCCAGCTTAACGCCTTGCTCCGCGATGCACTTGGCCTCCACCAAGATTTCCGCACGCTTCTCATCAAGCTCCGTAACGCTCCGGATATGGGCGACGATGATTGGCTCAAGAAGGAGTGCGCCGTAGATCGCTTTGTCAGTGGTAGTGGCTAGCGGGTTGCTAGCTGCAGACGTTGACGGTCGCATTGGCGGCTGATTCGATTGTCGGGCCATATTAGGGGTCGTGGTAAGTTCCTACGCCGGTGGCTGGTGGGTAGCCGGAGGAGGCAGAGCCTTGGCCAGAGCCGGAGGCTCGGTGGCTTTCTTAGCTGCAGCTGCTCTGGTGACCGCTGGCATGGGCGGAGCTCTCTCACATTCCCGTTCCTGTCCGTCTTCTTCCATCGCGCTCCCAATGGTGACTAGAACATGGTGGGAGGTGTTGGTCTTCTCGGCATGCTCCTCCTTCTCGATCTCCTGCTCAATCTCCCTCATAACAGCGTCGTATTCCTCCGAGTTAGCATCCGAGCCACCGGCAGCCATACTGATGTCGGCATAAAGTGCATCGAGGACGGAGTCGGACTTAGCTTCGGTGTTAGTGATGGCGGATGTGGAGGGTGATGGAGGTGGGACGTTGTTGTTGTTATCTCCTCCGACTACGACGGTGATTTCCATCATGGCGTCTTCATTGGCATTCGCGTATTCGTTGACGATGGCAACCATCTCACTAAGGGTGAGAGGGCCTGTGTCCTACCGCCTTCGGAGGGTATGCCAGAGGAGTGTTCCAGGCGTGAGCCCTTCCACGAAGTGGTACACGAGCTCGTCGGTGCAATCGCCCTCTAGGGTTTCCCTCACCCTCATCTATCTGGCAAGGTATTCGTGGGGAGGCTCCCCATCCCTTTGAACGCATCTGGCCAGATCGAAGATGGTGATGACGCTGACAAAGTGTGAGTTGCGCATCTCTAACGCTCAGGGAAGCCAAGCAGAGTTGCGGGGTCCTTCCACCTTTATATCTTGCACAGGGGCCGTTTTGATGGACCTTGAATTTTCCTAATCCGAGCCACCATACTCCAAAGAGAGGTATGGCCCAGATCCTTCCGCGAACGTGTCCTGCTCATAGGCGGTCCGTGCGGGGCTTGATGAGTTTCCAACTTCCTAGGAGCTAGGACCCGAGTCAGTTTCGCCGATGAAGATGTGGATGTCTCTGGAGGGGATGACGGAGCACCGCGTGGGGTTCGTCTTCGCCGGCACCCAGAACTCATCTGGAGGTACGATTGGGACGTTGTTGGAGAAGAGAACGCGACCGATGGCTACGGTGTCGCCGATTCCCGCGAAAAGATTGGACCTCGCCCGGTGTAGAGCTCTAAGCGCCTCTTACCCCACAGTGGGCGCCAACTGTCGTGGTATTGCCGATGAGTACGCCATGGAGGTGTAACATCCCAAAACATTAGTCAAGGTTATTAAATCCTAATCACCCAATTTAGGGTTTACAAAAACTTTTATTAAGAAATTGAAGGTGAATGCAGGTGTGTTTGCATTAGTATAGAATTGAGTGTATATGCCATGTTTGATTGCTACAAATGTTGTGAAATTGTTTAAGGATGAATACTATCTCATCTAAACCAATTACAAACAAAATCCAAAGAAAAAGAAATCAAATATGATTAATTAAAGCAATTGGTCATTTGGACAAAATTAAACCACTAGGTCACTTTAGGTGTTCCTAGAAGAAGATTTCCAACAGAAACAATTCTATTTCTTTTCACCCCTTGCTAGACCAAGTAAAAGTGTATCAAGACCCACTTTACAAACTTACAAAAACATCTAGCAAATCATCTTAAAGGACATTTAAAAATTGAATCAAGTGTATGTGTTAAGATCACATTTTTTCAAAAACCCATAAAATGAATTCACCTTGACCTATCCAAGCAAACCTAGTCTCTCAAGCTTAATCTAAGATCACTCAAAAAAATTGAATCAAAAATTCAAAAATAAATTCCATGCGGCCATTTCATCAAACACTTGGCATGCACAGAATAATCTCTAGCCTAACTTCACTATTTTGTACAGTGATCATCGACCAATTGATCTCCCTCTTAACCCCCTTGTCCCCCTGAGTGACTAGCAGCAGCAGACAACCCCCCCTTCGCCGTGGAGAACAGTGGAGCGCCGCTGTTTTGTGGTCATCGCCGTCCGACGACGGCCAGCTCGCACCCGACCACCCCACGCCCATCCAGCATGTCCCCTAGCCTTGCCGCAGCCTACATCCACCCCTGTCTAGGCCATAGCCCCAGCCGAGCCATGGACCACCCTAGTCGCTCCGCGCACCGCCTCTCCGCGCTGTGTCCAGAGTGCACCGGGGCACCGTGTCTGACCAGCCCCGCCAGCTCGCGCCTTGCCCTCACCATGCACACGCAGCCTCGTCATGATCACCCTACCCTGGTAGACACCCTCGTTCGCCGCCGCGCGACCCACAACTGCCGCACGCCGCCGCAAACACCACTGCCTCAGCTCAGAGTGCCACACGTGCCAGACCAAACCAAGCCGCCCCACACCACGCCATTAAGTCCATGAGAACCACCAGGAGACACTGCACCGTCCTACGCCCTCGCCCATGTCGTTAGCTGCCTGTAGCGATGCCACCGTCGAGCTCACCGCCGCACCGCTGGGTCCCTTCGCCGAGCTATAAAAGGAGCCCACCCCAGGCTCCATTCCTTACACCATTTGACTCCCCACTCGTCACTAACCTTCCCCACCTCTTCCCGAAGTAAGGCGAGCACCACCACGCCGGAATTGCACCGGAGTCCGCCACTGCTGGAGGAGAAGGGCGCCATCGATTCCGACCACCCCAAGCTCCGTCGTGACCGCGCCTCGCCTCGCCTTCGTCTACCACATTGTTTTCCCCTATCGCCGAGCCTAGCTAAGGCCCAGGTGAGCCCCGAGAGACAACCGCCGCGCTAGGTCTAGTTCCTTGCCGGAGCTGTTCGTCGTCAACGATGACGCTCGGCCGTTGGATTAGAATAGAATCGCACGGTCCAGATTTGCTGATACCGTTTTGTGTTAGATGTGTCGCTGACCAGTGGGTCTGCACTGTCAGCAGCCCGCTGCGCCACGGAGCGCCACTGGGCCGACCCGTTTAGCTTCCCGCGCTAGCCTGGAAATTCAAATATTGGTTTTCCAATTTAGTTGAAATCCTATTATGTGCCTAGATTCAAAAATCAATTCAGAGAGTTTCACTTAACCAAATTGCATGATTCAAATTTTTCTAGAAAGAAAATTAAAATATCTATCCAAACCCGTTGGATTTAAATCATTTGGAGTTAGAGATAATCTATAGAAAAATAACAAGACACAAACTTTTGCAACTTCAAACATTTTGCAAAAATCAACCATAATAGCTTTTGAGTTGATTCCAACTCTCAAAAATCACTTTTGACAATATCTATCTGAATATGTAAAAATATCTAGGATTGTGTGCAGTGACTTTGGACTAGTACCAAAAGAATGCTATTAGGGCATTTCTAGTCACTTTAAATTTATTAAATAGTAATCTCAAACTTTAGAAAATGTGATCAACCTTTTAAATCACATTCCCATGTATTATAATATGTGGTGATGACATGTGTCCACATGATCCCATATTCTATTTGGAGAATATTAAATCTTAATTAATTTTAATGAGTAGAAATTAATTTTCTAAAATAAAATGAATAAAAGTAGTTCTTTATTGCATGTGATGATTGTGATGATGCTAGATCATCAAGTGTGAGCCTTAGTGTGCTAAATAGAAGTAATTACGTATTGTTTGGTGATTGTGTATCCCGTATTTTATTTATAGACGATAGTACCGACCAAGTCTATGAGGAGGAGGAGTTCTACCCCGAAGAAGACGAACAAAACTTCAATCACTGCACCAATCAAGGCAAGCTAGAACTAAGCAAGTTAACACTCGCCACCTTGTTAACTTAAGCAAATGCATTAGGCATGCTTTGGTTATATACTTTGATTTATACCCATCCCAAGTTTTACTTGCAAGCTTTACTCTCTTACTTTACCAAAGTTCTTTACTTTTAGTATAGATAGCATAAAGAGTATAAAACTTGGCCTATCTAGTTACACTTAGATGTCATTCTATGGCATGCGATTGAAGATTAGCACCCCCTCATTAGTGAACACTCTTAACCTTAGTGGCTAGTGCTAAGCATAAAACTTGATCACTTTAGATGGGCATACTTGGTGAAAATGATTATGAAAACCTTGGAATGATGAGTCATTCTATTGAAATGTTTTGACATGTGTTGAGAAACACAAATGGTTTGATGATGAAAATGTTGAGGCATGAGCCTTAGCCCCTTTTACAAAAACTGATGGTTGGGTTCGGATGTGATACCATTCCAATGTTACCGTACAACCACAATACCTGAATTGGGTAAGGCTTAACCAGAAGTTTATATGGATTAGTATGGGTTCCCTCGCGGGAGAGGTTTGAGCTGAGGCTACCTCTTGATGATTTTCCACCTATGCAGTGCCCAGGATGGCAGATGGCCATGGCTGGGAGGCGAAGCTCATAGGGGAGGTGCCTATACTAGAGTGTGTAATTGAAAGGATATGATTGATTATCCGCATACTAGGTATGATTGATTCAGGGTTATCCCTAACGGATGTATCGAATTTTGTGGTGAAAGTGTACCACCTCTGCAGAGTGCCAAACTATTCGAATAGCCGCGTCCGCAGTCATGGACAGTTGGAGTGGCCATACTGTTCATTCGTCAGATGTTTTCAAAATGACTTTTGAAATGAATTGTGACTTTGACTTGACCACAACAGGGTTGTGACTATGAAAACTAATTTCCCACTTAGGTGATTTAGAACATTAAATTAGCTTTCTTTACTTCTGAACTCAGCTTAAGATAAATCTAGCTTTTGCAAATAAACCTAGAGCTTGGTATTCCTACTAGAACTACCTTACTTGTTAGTGATAGTTTGCGAGTACTTAAAGAGTACTCATGGCTTTGTCCCTGGCTATTCCCATGGCCAGACTATGAGGAGGACTATCAGGAATATGGGCAGCAGGACGACTACGACAACTAGGATCATCTCCCATCGTCAGCATTGCATGTGACCCTGAAGATGGAGCCCACTACTACGCTTATTATTCCGCTGCTTGTTTGTATTAAGTCTGGATCATGAGTTCCTTTATTTGTGTAAAACCCTATTATGGTTTGTAATGGATGATGTACTGTGATATCCAATCTGTTATGTCTCACAAAAATGGTAATCCTGGGATTGCGATGTATGGTATAACAGGCATCTGGGATTAAAAATCCAGGTGTTGACAGGAGGGGTCCTCATAGTGCGTGTTTAGAGATGTGGGGTAAGGCGGGAGTTGGTGGGTACGAGGTAACATAGCTTACCCAGGTTCAAGTCCCAAAACGATGGCGGAACTCTACTCCTGCTATAAATCACTATAATGGCAATACGCCGAGTTATAGAGATAGGTTCACTGTGCGAGGTGTTGCACGTTGTACGCAGAAATCTATTGTGTTCTATGAATCGTTCTTCCTCTTCTTCTTGCCCTAAAGGATCCCGTGGTCTGGCTTACAAAGGCGCCAAGACCTAGGGTTTACAGGGAAAGGTCCTTGTCGGACAAGGTAAAGAGTCCTACACCTACACGAACTAGTCTTCCGTGTCTTGTACTCCAAGGCTCCGAGTATGTCAGTGACTCCTGCGTAGCCTTCCTTTATCTGTCATGGGCCTCACTTTAGGATCCGTCTAACTAGGCCACCCAGTAGGCCATAGGCCTTGCTACCAACTATGGGCCACCCGGGTTAGGCAGATTGGCGACATGCTATGAGGATACCCATATAGCATATCCCCAACAAGACGCTTCAAGGCACACTAGTTTTGGAGATAGCCTTTGTTAGAATCTGACTCAGGTCGCCTGACTATTGGAGACGGTCCCTAGAATAGGCCGTCTGAGGTTGACGAGTTCTTGCAAGTGGTCAGAAATATTAGTCGTCTTCGGCTCGTATATGTTAGAGGTGTTTTCCTTTTTGCCCTGTCTGAGCTGGCGTATCTTAGAGCCACAAACAAAAACCGGCTCAGGTGGTGTGCTCTTATAAGCTATGTGCTTGAGCCGGAATGAGAAACCGACTGAGGCCTATGGGAAATTGACGTCTATAAGTAACGCGTTTGTACTAGTGTCACCTGCTCATGCGTGGTTTCATGCGCGACTTCAATGAGGCGCTGGCAGCAAATGGTGCTCATGAAGAAGAGGGTGGGCGAGAAGACAAAGAGTCTCCTAGACATGGTCATCATGATGAAGGAGATGTCGATGGACATGGTCATCATGAAGAAGGAGATGTCGACAGACACGATCATCATGAAGGAGACGATGATGCCGGAGTAGATGGTGGTGGATAATATGCGAACACGCAGATGCTGCTTACTTCGGCCTTGCAGGACCCTCATGTTCAAGAATTGTTCCTCAAGGATATGAGCAACACCAAAGTTATAGCCAGAGAGAAAGCCAAGCTGGCGCAAATGGAGAAAGATTGGATGACTCCATTGTATCCTAGGTGCCAGCCCAAGGATACAAGCTTGAATGTAATGCCTCAAGGCTCTAGAGATGAAGGCGGAACACAAATGGACCAATGTGAGTTTCAATGCTAACATGGAATTCTAGCATGATTGTCTTCCCAAGGGGAACACATTGCCAACAAGTATCGAGGAGGCCATAAAATTGTGTGCCCTCTCGACCTAACTATATTGTGGTCGTTGTTGTTGAGCTTACTTCTATGATGATCGATGCTATATTTTAGGTTTAAGAATCCTTTTCTTTAATTTTGTAAACATATATGCATGTGAACCCTTTAATTCTTTCCGTTGCATGATTTACTAATATGCATTGTCTATAGAGATGACTAAATGGTACGTGGTGTACAAGGGTTAGGGTCTAGGAGTCTACGAGGAGTGGGAGGATTGTTAGAAACAAGTGAACAAGTTCAGCGACAAGAGCTACAAAGGATACACGACTATACATGAGGCGGTAGCCAAGTGGAGGAACCACCTATGGAAGAAGAACCGAATGAAGACCTTGGTCATGCTCCCGCTCTTTCTTACCGTCATCGCGGTTGTACTCTATTTGATCCTAGTGTAGACGGTGACCACTTCATTTGTAATGTGATATGATGAACTTTGTACCAACACTTGTGTAATAATTCGGCACTTGTCACTATGTATCTCGATCAGGCTCTAAGTAATATGATAACATTATACTTGTGTTATTGTATTATGTCTATTTTCATATGCCATATGTACTATTCGGTGCATCTTTTCTGTATAAATATTATAATATACCTATATTTGTACCAGGACTGCAATGTATTTCGAATACCTATAGAAACATTCAGTGGCGCATATATTTTGGTGGTGCATATTATAGGGATGCGCCACTGACAGGATTTTGTGGTGCATATGAAATAATGCGCCATAGAAATGTGAGAATTATGTGGCGTATATCCATATGCGCCACATAAATATAATTTACTGGCGAGATAATAGTGGTGCATCAAATATGCAACACGGAATTCCAAAAATATGCGCCACAAATAGCTTGTGTCCTAGTAGTGTCACTAATGATGGGAAGATACACTAGACCCACTCGGTGAATTACATCCATAAGGTGTATGACTAGGTCATGGGGATGCAATTTTACATGAACGAGTAAACCAGTACTTGTTGAAAATGAGATTGAACAAGGAATCATGATACCGATGATTAGGTCTCAGACAAGTAAGTATCGAAGTAACAAGGGAATTGGATATGAAGTTTATGGTTCGACACGACGCAGTCTCGTGGAATGCATGGGGTCATTATGGGCATCCCGGTCCTGCTATTGATCATTGATTGGAGATCATATCAATCATGTATGTGACGTTCCTGAATCGTAGAGGTAACACACTTAAGAGCATTATGACGCTTAGAGATCTTCCTGTAAGATAGAATCACAGAAGAGAGAGAAACCGAAATCGTTACAAAGAGAATCCAAAGTTGTTTAGAGGAAGTAAGAAAGGAAAAACACCGAAAGGTGTTTGGGGTAAATGGCAATTTATAATATGCATTTATTATATGTTCATTATGAATTAATATACATTAAATAAATATTTAAATTAATATTTATAGGGAAACTTCCTCAATTGGGCCAAAACCCCGAAGAGAATCGGCCCACGAGGAAGTCACCTGGGAAAAAGATAACAAACAGCCTCAACCGCATTGTTTGTGGGCTAGGCGGCCCACATAGGCGAGTGGGCGTGAGAACGCTAGGCGTCGCACGGTCGACAGCTAACCAGCCACCACTCACGGGCTGCTGTCGCTCGGCCCAACTCGGGCGCGAGGGCGAGTGTCGTGCGGGGTGCTGATAGGCCAGCGGGTGATGGCCCACCCTTGTTGTCCCCGTTGCCATTGGCTGCTGCCGGGACGCGTGCAAGATCTGGCCCACCCGGGGCTTGTTGTCGTCTTATAGCGCTTAGTGGGCCACATACGCATGTGCCGGCCCACCCGGGCCAGACTACCGCTGCTGGAACTGCTGGGCCACTGTGGGTGGGCCCACTTGGCCACCTAGCTGGCCCAGCCGACTGCCCTCCTTTTTCCCATTATTCCTATGCTTTTTAATAGTCCCACATGGGAAATCCTTTGGGAAACGTACACCCCTTCCACCTATATAAAGGGGTGCCCATGGGTGGGATTAAACACAACAATTGTGATATTTCTCTAAGGAAGTTTCCTTAGAGAACTCTCCCCTCTCTCTCTTGTTGCCTTTGCGGTGGCACGGTCCCGGAGAAGGATTATACACGCAAAGACAACACCGTTGCGTCATGCCGTTGTGCTCCAGGGATTCTAGCCACGAGACCTACTTCCGCAACCCTGGCAGGGATTAGAGCCTGGGAGTCGTTGTCTTGCACCGTATGTGTGCGAAACCTCGGGGGTGTTTCCATTAGTGGCACCAGGGCGTCGTACGAGGACCTAGACAAGGGGTAACGTGCGAGGAGCTGCACGACCTTGAGGTCGTATGGGTAAAACTACATCATCCACGTTCCTGCATGAGTGCGCGTTATATGCTTACGGTCTACAAGGGTATGTTGCCGCTGTCTTTTTCGTTACTACATTACTTCCTAGATAGATCCTGGCTAGGTGTGTTCCTGTGTAGTAATTTTTTTGTTTTCCTCCAAGGAATCCCTTCAGTAATCATTGATGCTAATAGTCAATCATCATCATTATCTTATGCATAAATCCTTAGATCATGAGAACATCAAGTACCCTCATGCCGGAAGGCTTGTCTTTCCCAATCCCACCTGTAATGGTGTCCATATGGCGATTCTGGGATGAGTACGAAAGTATGTCTGGGGACTTAGATAGTTCAAGACTGGGTTCTCCTCCTCCTGGTGATGGACAAATATACTCAGGGCCCACTCGATATTACAATGTCACCCATCATCTACGCAGACAAGCTATGATGTTGATCATAAGCACAATGGAATACGAAGGAGTAAATGAGAGTGAAACATGAACAAGGATAATAAATATAGTGATCAAAAGTTGCATCACGAGGATACCGACATCTCGCCTTGGTGTTGTCACATATCGTGAAGCAGAAGAATTTGCACTTGTATCATGAACCAGGATCACTTGATGATTCATGTAATATAAAAGAACCATCACGCATGTTCATGTTCTATTGTTGGTTATTGATCCGGAAGAGTTTCTGGAGTCATGTCTGCATATTATCGAACCTGACAGGGTCACATGCTTATGACCAAACAAAAAATTGTGATAGTAGTATTTTTGGTTAAGAGAGTCATTTGGAATATGTTCCCTAGGAACTGAAATAGTATTCAGAGTTATTGAAAGAAATTGGAATAGTTCCGGTGACATAACCTATTTCAGGAAGGTAGTTCCTAAGTCATCTGTAATGATTTGAGGTTCATCGTAATCATTCTGAGATAGTGATTATGCCAAAGAGTACTCGTAAATGTTTGGAATATATATATATATGTTTGCATACATGTGATGGACCTTTCTTTATCTGAAAGAAATCGGAGTGGAATAAAACCATCGGAAGGGAGAGAAATGATCTAGAGGGGGCATCCCACATGGTGTGGTTCATGGGCCCCCTAATCCTACCATGCATGGAGCATGGACCACTCTGGGATGCACCTGGACCTTCCATACATATATCCCATGAATTAAGAAAGTTAATTTGTGGAGATTTGAAAAGTATCGGATCATATCTCTAAATTAGGTAATTCCTGATTATATCCTCTATCAAAGGTATGTTCCAATTAGATCTTCTATTTTAGGTAGGTTCTGATCTTACCTGATTGTCAAGTGGGGGAATCTCATAAAATAGGAAGGAGATGGTCTCCCTTGATTGGGAGATCGAAGACTTACCAAAAGGAGGGGGTGGCACCATCATTCCCCCACCTTGTTCGCCGGCCAACAGGGGGAACCCTAGGGCGCCCAAGCCCCTCCACTCCTCCTATATAGGCCCCCCTTGATGGCTCTACTCAACACACGACATGGCTTCCCATGTATGGGTGGCTACTTATCTCTCTCCCTCGCAGAGCTTCTCCATAATACATAGGTCAGAGGCTACGAGATTATACATAGGCCAGAGGTTGCAAGATTATCACTTATTGGCGCAATGCTCTAGACAGCGGAATGCTGCACAGATTGGGTGGCTAGATGAATGCAACCTACGGAGGGATCGTGCCTTCAATCCTCCATCGAGTGGAGCTTCTTCTCGTGGCTAGGAGGATACACCTAGCTGCGAGGATCAACGTGATTATCATCAATGAAGTACACACAGTGTCTTATAATGCATATGTTGGTGAGTTCATCTTGATCTAGATCTATTATATTAGATCTATATCATGTGTTCTTGCATAGTCGATCTTGGTGTGTTCGTAGTACCAATTTTTTTTAATTTCCTATGTGAAACCCCAACAGTGGTATTAGAGGGGTATATGTGTAGATCACGGTTTATCTAGAGTACATGATATGTACGGGTATTGCACAAATTGCTGTACGGGTGTTAGATTGGATCTACCACACGATGATCATATGCTCCCTTGAGATTGCATGGATTGATCTTCTTGGCATACAGAGATTTTACAGAGTTCTAGCTATCCACGATCTATCCGGTTTCTCCTAAGCATATCCGGTTTGTTTGATCAACAATGTGACTTTTATGAATCTCTCTATAGTGAAGAAAGATATGAAAATTGCGAACAAGACGGGACAATGAAGATCTAATCTTCACGACAGTCATGCGTACTGGCGACTTTTAGATAGTGTTTGAGATTTCTCACAAACTCTCACTCCTCTATCACCCTGCAAGTTAAACTAGCATAGAGTGGATCATACTTCATATACGTAGGTAGTTTTTCATATTGTATTGGAAAACATAAAAGCCTCGTAAAACTTGCTAAGAACAAGTAGAGGCGTCTAACTCATTTTTGCAGGAATGCATGTGTTGTGGTATAGTCTTCATCATTATCATAATGTGTTATGTATGCGATGATGTACAATGTAATTTATTCATGATTTGTGAATCATGGTACGACATCAACTTCATGTTATGCATTAACTTTATTAGTAGTTTATAGAAATAGTTGTTCTTGCAATGAACATGAAGGCAATGATCATGCATTGGAGGATCCCTATGCCTTGCCAAGATACTAAGGAGTTCGACGCAATGATTCTGAAAGAGATCAACATGAAGGAAAATGACTATGCCATATCACACTTTTATGAACTTCCTGTGTTGCGTTAATCCTTTTCATGCACCCCGTTGTTGATGCACGATAGACGTGTTTTAATAGGGTGATCCTTCATAAAAAAAGTTAAGTTTTTAGTGTTATTCCAAGTGTGGCACTATTTGTAGGTATTTTCATTTCTAGGTGTGACATGTCACATGGGTACGAAAGACTTGTCATTAGTGAGGCAGGTTGAATTAGAGCTTAAGAAACTAGATCACTTGGTTCTCTTAAGCGATGTGGAATTATAGTAATTATATCATAGCACGCCCATGGAAAGATGAACAAGAGTTACATAGATATGTAATTGGCAAGGTGGCCTACCGGGAGAGAATGTTATCATCGGTGATGTCACATCAATGGCAACTGTTCTTACTAGATGTTGAATCACTGAAATCATAGACGAAGGATGTTGTTTTAGTGGGAGAAGACATTAAATTGTTAAGTTTATAGTGCAATTTAAATTATGAACTATTGTCTTTTATTATGATCTTGTAACATGGCATTTAGAGAGTACGAATTACTTTGATAGTTTTATTTCGAACTTGATGCTTTATCATGAAAAATTTAACTGTGGACATAACTATGTGAATTGATTCACAATCTAAGGATGGTCCTTAGAAGATTAAGAAAGAATACGTTCTGGATATACCACTTACGTACACAACAACAAAGGATGAACTGAAAGCCTTCACCATTCGAGAACGACTGGATAGGACTGAGGTAAATCCTAAATCTTACATTAGATCACAAGAGGTTCACCAATGATTGGGCATATGAGCAAGCTAGTTGGACACACATATCTAATAGATGTTGAGATGCTTGTTATTAGGGTGTTATTGTTTCACTTCCACATGCTTTACAACACCATTGTCTTGGACTGTCGCAAGACTGGGATGAATAGGTAATCGGTGAATTATTCACCATGTTGGTAACTATGGAAGAGGCATTACAAAATGGACAAAACATCATGATATGATAAAAAATTGTCTAGAAAGTCTAAAGAAATAAAATATTGGCATTCTTCTATTGAAAGATTATTTCAAGTTGTTGGTATTGGATACCCAATTTGGTTGCTCAAGTTAGCATTCAAATGAAGGAACTTTGACACAAAAGGAATGAAATGAAATGAGTAGCTAAAGCTTGATAGGAAAAATGTCCTTGTCATAAATGCTGAAGTACTCTAGGATAACTTGTTGTCTATGATGGATTGCTCTCTTTAGGAATGTAAACCGGCATGGCCGTTGTCTTGCGCTAGCAAAAGGGTGGGCATACGGGGACGCAGAGAAGGGCAGTGATCTTCTTGGGTCCTTATATTGGGTCCCATACCAAGGAAGTGTAGACAAGCTCCTGACTTGGATGTGCAACATGGATAAGGATCTCTCGTGGGTAAAGCAACGCACCTCTGCAAAGTGTAAAAAAAGTGTGACATGTTACTCCCTGTTCCTAGAAGGAGTTGTGAATGCTATAGGGAAGGAACTCCACGAAGTTCTAATCAACCTATGAAGACTGACGGACATAACTTTTCAAAACAAAAGCAACCTTTGAAGAAATGTTTATGAAAACATGCATAACCTATGAAGTTTGGTTTGTGGTTGTAGATAGTGCATCAAACAGTCCTTTTTAGTGAACTTGTTGAGTACACTCATACACAACCGTACCTTCTTAACTCTTGCTAGATCTCGGAGCAATCAATGATGAACTCAGGAGGAGGACTACTTTGAAGAGTTTAAGATATCTAGTGGGGATCAGCAAAGTTGAGGACTACATCAATGACAATAAAGGAAAACCCTGAAGAGTAGAGTATAGATATATTCCTAAATACTAGAGCCCACTTATATAGAGCATTGCTATAACATCAATTGCAAGCCATAGATATTTATTAATAGTAGAATTGTTTCTAGAATATACTTCAAGTTGCTATTTCGGGTTTTCTTCTGTATATTGTTTTCCTCACTATTTCAGGGAAGTTTTCTAGATCTTCTATAAGGCTTTGAGTTGTAATCTATAGTCATGTCTTGGACCCACGATGTTTCTATTGTACCACTCTGAGGGATGTAATACTAGTGGAACGGTGTTTCATTAGTGTTGTGTCAATGACTATAGTGTACTACATCATGTGGTGGTATGCTGGGTCACCGTAGCTGGAGAAAATGCTTTGACCTTAGGATTAAAACCGTTTTAGGAGATCTGTAGGTTGGATAGTGACTATAGGAAGTCATCTTATCTGAACCAAATATTCTTATGACTTGTGATGGATATCCACATGAGGATAACCTTATCACATTTAAGTAGGATGCTTAGTTCATCTTTCTTAGGAGTAGTTATGTAGCTATCTTCCCTTGGTAAAGCACTACCTTAGTGTCTTTATAAAGTAGAAGTAATACCATTAAGCTATCATAAATAATCCAATCTACCGAAGCAGATTATGACCAAGTTAAGGAAATCTTATGAAGTAGTATTAGGGATGTAGTCTTTTGAAGAGAATCCATGTATGTTTGCAGAATCATATCGTTAGTTCATAATGATAGAAAACATAATCAAGACCATTAAAGTATGTATGGATGTAATGTGAAATAAATCATGTGGGATTTACTTGAGAATTGTAGGTGATGGAATGAAATCTTGTTAAGAAGTAATGATAATAAGGTAATAAGAAGAGAAATCATGGTGAGTTTAGCTCCAAAACCATGATGAACAGGTAATCTATAACAAGATCATGGTGAAACTAGCTCTTAAACCATGATAAATATGTAATTAGGGAAACTTCTTAGTAAATAATTTTGAAGATGAAGTCTAGGATAACACTATAGGATCATGGCATAAGTCATAAAGGACACATGGATCCAATAATATTCAACTTAGAGGTATCAAAATTAGTATCGAGAGTCTACTGGAGAGATTATGTGAGGTTAATTTACAGAACAAGCAAAAGGTAAGTTACAGTTAGTAGTCCCAAATGGGAGGTAATAAGTTAGCCAAATCCAATTTGAGACCACTTTGCTCAAAATTATCCAGTTGCAATTGAGCAGTTTGGGTAAATGTTGAGACAATGAGTAGTTTGACCTATAAGCGCTATGTATCACGAGATAAATCCATATTAGGACTTGTTATATACTACACATCTAAGATTAAATTATAGAGATGTTGTACTCTACTATTATAATTTAGGCTTAGGATAATATGTGTTATATACACCAAAGTTGGATTTTCTTGGTTTTTCTTGGAGTTTCTTGATTAGCTAGATCTATACATGAAGTTTAACTTGGTGTGCAAATGCATGTTGCATCATCAAATTATTACTTGATTTTATAGACCTAGATATAAAAGGGATTCATGTATGGGAGTGATGTTATAGACCTAGATGAAGACTTGTATGAATACCGAAGCAAAGTATAAGGAGTATCAACACTATTTTGAAGGATCAATCCCAGATCATTATTAGCCGTTAATCAAAAGGAAGATTAGTGAATAAAAGGTATGTAGTTGATGAAGTAGTAATACCTAGGTTCATTGAAGTGTCATGAAATGGTAGAAATAAGAGATGTTGGAACAATAATTGGTACTCAAGCTCTAAAATATCAGAGAGAATACCAGTAGTAAGGGAGTTGAAGATGTATATGATATTCTAGAGTCATCACACAGTAGGATGATCCGCAACTAATACCTTATTAGTTAAATTAACTAGGTCATATTTGTATGACCTCAAGAGCATAAAACTTGGCCTAGGTTAAAATAGATAGAAAGGAGTATTAAATTGGAGCTATCATTTTCCATTACACTTTCTGAAGCTGGATTTGTCAAAGTGTGAGTGTCCTGAAAGTTGAAAGTATGGTAGATAGTGATGGAAGAGCCTTATGATCAGTTATGTAAAGATCTCTTAGGTAAGATATTTACCTTTAGAAGAGATATAGAGACTTTAGGTATGAATAGAAGTTTATAGAATTCACCTCAGATATCAACAATTGTGTGGGTACACCGCATATTGGTTTGTGAAATCCTATAGAGGTGCAAATGAAAAGTACATATAGAACTATGTCCTAACCACGGAAACCAAGTTATCATATAAACAAGGCTTGAGAGTATTAGAAAACCCTAAGGGGGGAGTGATCAATGAAGTAAAGGAATCGAGATTCAATATCTGGAGTAATGTTAAGGAGAAATCCTAAACAATGATTCAGATAGACCTTATTTCCATAAGGCTCATTGTAGTCACCCAATATTTGGACTCTTGGAAGTATGATAACATGTAAATTGAGGTTTATACCTCAAGATAGTAAGATATAGGTTTTCAGTTTAGTAATAAAAGGAAGTTGGAGAAGTATTGAGAGAGTTATTAAGAAACCTATGGAAATCTTAGTAAGGTAAAAGCTCGAAAGAGATAAAGTAGCTTAACCTTAGAAATCCATGTTAGTAGGTAGCCAAAAAATTGAATTTTTCTTAAGTTTGGATATAGAGTATTAGAACAGACCTATAGAGAGGAATAGGAAACTATGAGTGGTTTGGACTGAATGAGTCCAAAACATTCTTAACAAGTAAGTCATAAGGACTAAGTATGTTATAATAAGTTAATGTTAGTATCATCGCTATAACTGGCTTAAGGAAACAACAAAGCCTCATCTTAGTGAGACTTTATAAAACCCAAAAACTTTTGAAATAGAGGATTAATGACTAAGAGAGTAAGTCTAAGTAGAACTACTAGTAAACGTAATACGCAACAAAAGATGCTCTAACTTGAAGACACTTAATAAATCTTGATCGGAGTAGGAGTGATGAGTTCAAAGGAATCACGATATCTACTGGAACTGACAGTTGGCCATTGTTGAGTTAGAAGAGGATTTAGAAGGTTTTGAATGAAGGATACACTAATTATCTTCATCATGGATTTAGAGAACTATCATGGTCTATAGAGGTCAGTCCTACTTTTCAAAACGTAAGAGAGTACGAACTTCAGGGACAAAGTTTGGTTTAAGGGGAGAGACTGTAACATCCCAGGGTTTTAGGTGAAAAAATGAGAGACCACAGGTGTGTGCATTGCATTCATGCATCATAAAATCCAAAGAATTTTCATGCAAAACTAAAAGAGGTGCAGAGGGATCGAGGTCTCTCTTTTTTGATAGAAATGTCAGGACAGGTGCGATGGATTTTGACATACATTTGAATTTCAAATTTTAATTTAAATGAACGAAGAGAATTCACAAATTAAATTATAGAAGAAATGAAAATTGAGTTATTTAATAATGTAATATGATATTACAATAAAGTAAATTGGAAAAAATAAATGAATAAAATACTATTTTTATCACACAATAATTATTTTGTCTTTATAATTAAAGAATGAAAGAAGAATTAAAAATAATAAAAAGGAAATACAACAGATATGGAAAGAAACCCTAAACTAATTTCTAGACTACATCTTCTTATTTCCTATCTTTTTCTTGTCTCCTGCAAAACAAAACAAAACAAAAACCAAAGGAAAATAAAAAACAAAAGGTTAGGGTCAGTGATATTGCTCTCACTATTAATAGAGTAATGCACTGTTACTGTTCATCATTGAGTTTAATTATAAAAGGGGCAAGTTTCACCAAATCATAGTACATGTTCTTATATTGGAATGGGCCTCAAAGAAACATCACTGGCTAGATGGGGCATGTTTCACGAGGACAGGTAGAAGTAGATAGTAAGAATTTGAGAAAATATCAAGTTTTTACATGATTCCATCTGAATGCATCATCTAGGCACACAAGCAGCTTGCACACACTTGCATGTGTGTGTGTGTTGTCAAGCCAGTAGAATAGGTAAGCAGAGTACATAAGGATTCCACAACCATAGCATCTGAGCTGCTAACCACATTTAACTCTCATAGAAACAATCCTATGCACTCCATAGCCAAGAACATCACCAATTCTTCACCACTAGAACAGCTACACAAACCATCCGAAATAGAATAGCCACCATGATCACCTGATCTGAGCTTGGTACAAGGAGTACCAGGAGGAGAGCTCAAGAAGGAGCAGGCCAGTAGCACAAGAAGAGGAGCAGGCTAGCAGATCAAGTGCATCAAGGGGGAGATGTGACTAGGATCAGAAGAGCAAGCCATAGTAGATCAAGATTTCCAAAAAGCCATAAACCACACACCAAAAGCAGGTTGATCACTAAGACCAACTATAGTCTTTGTTCATATTAATTTAAATAAAGGATCTATTGTCGGAGAAGATTACTCTCAGTCCTGCATACAATTGGTATGCAAGACTCATTATTGAGTATTTGGGTCAATACTCATAGTAGTTCTTATCTAAATAGCATATTTAAAAACAAATCATACCATCATGGAGTACAATACTGTGCACACTCTAGTGAGGCACCGCTGTAGTAGATCCACTATAGTAGAAGCCATTAAATATTACACTAGTAACAATTATTCTTATCAAGATTAATGCCTCAGCCTTAGCATCATTGGCAGCCCAACTAGAGTTTCCTAGAAAATGAATTCCAACACCCAACTACGAGAAAATAGCTACCAATGTGTACACTCCAGAGGGGGGCATCACAATGGCATACAATAGAGTAGCCATAGAGCTTTTCTAAACAAGAACATCCAAACAGGGCACAAAACAATTATTGGGCTATCTCAAAGCTACCTCAAATCATTTTTCTAGCTAAACTAGCTAGAGATCATTAAATCATGGTTATCTATCATACAAATAGATTGATAGATATTGTATGGACTAGATAATATATTGTTATTTATCTTCCAAACACGACAGAAACATATGAGTAAGCTTATAATTAAAAAATAAGTTTATACACATACACATAAGGAGAAGGCAATTAAATCTAGAAAGTTAAATTATAAAGAAGCATGTAAAGAAACTTTTTATATCCTGCAGATGGATATCCACTCAGGAATATTAGTCACACACTTGCACTTGTATTAGTAAACTATAACCCATGTATGGCTCTCATACCAAACCCCTACATAGATGGATATAAAGCAACTTCATGCTTTAGCATGCAAGAATGATCATAGGATCATCCTAGAATTGAGTGCAAGTAACCCTAAGTAAAACCAGCACATATGGTAGGCCAACTACATGAAACCACCAATCATATGATCATATGTTGAATCCAGCAAATAATTCAAAGTCCAGCAAGCCTATAAATACTACATCACATGTTTGTTATAAACATTTAAGCATTTTACATGTATATCTATTGGATGAAGGTAGATTGTGAATGATCGAGTTACACTTAATACACAACACTAAGTTTATGTAATCATCTACTCACAGTGCAATGGCAACTAGAGCTAATCAAGGCATAAGCAATTGGCCTTATTAATTTATTTCCACAGAACAGATTCATTGCACAACTAGTGGAATCAGCTAGTATAAGCACAAACACAAACTCAAACAGTAATATAAGCATCAGCACTGTACTTGTTAAGTCATAGCTTCAATAGGCATGCCACTGAATCAAAAATTCAGTAAAATCAATGATAGAAACTATAGGAATAGTATCAAAGCCATATTATCTACTCGGGGATTTAGTACTAGTACAAAGGCTATCAACACCCTAGCATCAACAAGCAGTTGTTGATCACCATGACTAACAGAGAGGGAGAGGACTGAGATTGAGAGTGGAAAGGAAGTAGAGATGGTTGGCGACGACAGCCACGCATGGCGGCACAAGGAGCATCGTGACGCTTGCCGCATCGAGCCACGCCCGCAGCACCAGCATGTTGCCGCAATAGAGATGGATGCTGACTGTCGTGGAAATGGCCACGGTAGTCGCTGCTACTAGCAGCGATTGATTGAAACAGGGGCGAGAGCTGGCGGCCATCTGCGATGCGAGATGGGGGCGGATGCACATGGTTTACCCAGGTTCGGCCCCCTGGAGGTTAAAGACCTACTCCTGCTAGATTGGATTGATGGAGAGAGAGTTACAGGGGTGGCGAGCTCGGCGTCTAAGCAGCGAGTCGCTTGAAGGGGTGTATGATGGAACGTAAGTCCTCAGGATACCCTAGGGAGGTTTATATATGAGGCACCTCGCTAGGGTTTACAGTTTACAACCGAACAAGATATGGATTCGGAGGCTTTGACCTAATCCGACTGGGCTTCAAGTACACTTCTGGGGCCCCAGTCTCCAGTCGCCACGCCTTCTCCTTAGTCGCATTACAGTCGTTTTCCTGCAGGCCCAGTCGCAAGACCTTCGGCCCAATCGGAACATCCTGCTGGGCATACCCCATTCGGCATATCCCCATAAGTAGTCCCTAAGGCCATGGTTGATTCAGATGCAGGTGTCCTTTTGGCAGTCGGAGTAGGTGAGTCCAATTTGGATGCCCAGTCGAATCGGCGATGGACTCCACTAAGACCAAGTAAATTTTCCCCAGGCTCCCAGTCGCTGCTCCGGCGAACGCCATGCCTGTCAAGTTACTGCTTCGGCGAGTGGACAGGGCCAGTTGCCAGTGAGTGGAATGGAGGATTTGGACTGTCAACCTGGTCAAACTACCCGTTGGATATTCCAACAGTAACTTTTGCGTAATTACCGCAGGTAACGGCTATCCCGAGTTTGGCGTGTAGCGCCTCTTTATAAGGGGAGTAACAAATCAGTCCTACAGATCCTTCCCCGCATTCTTCATTCTTGCGCGTCCATTTCTCTCGTGTTCCCTCGATCCACATCTTTCCAGACCAAACGACTCCATCTTCCTTCTTGATGGCGCCTCCGAAAGGTTCATGGGGGAAATCCAAGTGCACCACGGCTCAGCTCAAATCCTTCGAGGACGCCGGAGTCCTCCGCAAGGGGAACTGGCGAATCCCCGCACCTTCCGAGATCGATCCGAAACCGCAGGCCAGCGAGTTCATTGCTTCCCCAGTCACCCTGAGAGGGGTTTTGGGTTCCCCACCTCACTATTCTTTCGGCGCTTCTGTGTGTATTACGCAATTAAGCCGTCGGATCTTGGTTCGCACAGCGTCGAGCAGCTGGTGATCTTTGTTGCCTTCTGCGAATGCTATCTTGGCTGCAGGCCTTACTTTCCACTGTGGTTGGAGCTCTTCCACTGCCACATCGGGCGCGAGGCGTCCATCAGCTTCATGCTGGCGGCCAGCGGCGTTAGGCGTTACGTTCCAATTGAAGCCTAAGGCCAACTTTATCAAGCTTCTACTGCCGAAGAAGGCCGCGAGAGAATGTAAGAAGAGCTGGTTCTACGTGAAGGAGTCCACTCCCTCCAGTGAAGTAGCGCTTCCCGAGTTCGTCGCAAAAAGGAGTGAGCCTTGCCGGCTGGCGCCGAAGAAGCTCCCCAAAGACCAGAGGATGGCTATTGCTGAGATGATGGACCAGATCTAGAGGCTGAAGGACCAGGGGCTATCCTCGATCAACCTCTACAACTGCTGGCTTGGGCGGCGTCTGGTTCCGCTAGCGGCTCGGCCGCATTGGATGTACGAGTACAGCGGGAAGCACGACCCCTCCTGGACCAGAAAAGAGTCGTGGGAAGCCGAAGACTAAAAGGCGGCCCTGAAGAAGATCACTGACGCGGAGTTTACAACCACGTCAGTCGGGCTCGCTCCGTACGTGCCTGTGAAGAATGAAGCCCCCACAGTAAGTTCTTCTCTCTAAATTTTATCTTCAGTCGCAGTTTTCGTGGTGCCATTCGCAACTGTATCATCTGAAAATTTGCTCGTGCCCACTCTCAGCTATTTCAGGTTTTGGAGGGCTGGCTCCCCCCACTCGACGAGGAAGTTCCCCACGAGCTCGAAGAGGGGGCTTCTGGAGAATCTTCTGCGGAGGAAGAGGAGGAGGCGGAGGCTCCTCTCCCTAAAGGAAATATGCCCTGAGAGGCAATAATAAAGTTGTTATTATATATTCCTTATATATGATAGATGTTTATTTTGCATGCTATAATTGTATTGATAGGAAACGTCAATACATGTGTGTTTAATAAACAAAAAGGTTCCTAGTTATGCCTCTCTTATAGACTAGCTCGTTGATTAACAAGATGATCAAAGTTTCCTGATCATGGACATCGGATGTTGTTAATAACGAGGTCACAACATTTGTGAAATGATGTGATGAACATTCATCTGAAGTATAGCATTACGATCAAAGTCATTATGTTTATATTGCTATAACATCATACGAAGTAATCTTTATCCTTAGACCATGAGATCATGTTAATTGCTAACACCGTAAGAGTATCTTGATAACATCAAATGTCACACCGTAACAGGGTGACTATAAAGGTGGGTTCAGTGCTACGAAGGTGTTATGTTGAGGCTCATGGATCAAGAGTGGAATTTGTTAATCCCAATGAAGGATAGATATACTCTGGGCCCTCTTGGTGATATCACATTAAGATAGCTTGCAAGCAAGTGATGTGATCACTAGAACGTTATATCACGGGAACAAGAAAAGAGTGCATGTCGGTAACGAGATCAAACTAGGTATTTGGATGCCGATGATCGAATCTCGGACATGTATTATATCATGAGACAAAGGGATTAAGTTACTAGTATTGAAGGTTCTCACGATCACAGAAGTCATCGTTGAATGTGCAGGAGTCAGTATGGATCTCCAGGTCCCGCTTATGATTATTGATCTGAGAGGAGTCTCAATCATGTCTGCATTATTCGCGAACCGTAGGGTGACACACTTAAGGGTTGTCGGACACCATTTTGGAGCACATATGTTTCAGACGAAAGAATTGCAAAGCGCAGGAATTGTTTCAATGGAAACCGAAATTGTTTCGGGTGAAATTGCAGAAACTTGTTCTGCATGTGATATTGAAATGTTACAAGAGGGTTTTATGTGAATGTTTGTTAATTAAAGTAATTAACAAAATTCTGAATAAAATAAATAAAAGAGTTTTTTAATTGAGAGTTGCATTAAATTTGGTGGAAATTTATTTCATGTGAGTGGAACTTTGGGTGGAGCTTGAATTGATGTGAGTGGAGCTTCCACCACATGAATGAGGAAAAGGTGGGGGCACCCCCTTGGCCGCCGGCCATGGGAGGGGAGGAGCCCCCCTCTCCTCCCTCACAAAACACACATCCTCGTGAAGGATCTCTCTCCCCCTCTAGATATATTCCCCCATGGTCTCGGATTAGCGAGATACATGTTCCGGTGGCCTTGCGTCTGGAAGGAGTTGTTGCTTCTGCTGATTCGCTGGAGCGAGGAGGTGGAGGTTGTCCGGTGGCTTGAACGTGTGTGTGAGGACGGATGTGCTGCTGATTTGCGGCGCTAGGACTTCCACACGATGTTCAGATCGGCAAGCGTACGACTACATCATCCACGAGTTCCAACTCGTTAACAAAACTCTGTTGTCTTCAAGGGTAAGTTCTCTATGGATGTATATCCACCCGTTGCTTTGTGTCTAGTAGATAGATGTTGGCATGTAGTTCTCATCATAGGAAAATTTTTGTTTTCTATGTTGCGAACCCAACAGTGGTATTAGAGCCTGATCTATGCGTAGGTGCTTTTCACGGGTAGTACACATATGTTTATATGTGGGCGATGATGATCATGTTATTGCTTCTTTCATGTATTTTGGATATTGGTGGAATAGTGGGATGAAGCGGCCTGGACCAACCTTACATGTCATCGCACATGAGACCGGTTCCATGACTGACATGCAACTAGTTTTGCATAAGTGGCTAGCGGGTGTCTGTCTCTCCTACTATAGTCAATATCTTATTTACAACGAGTTGATAATATCTTGATTATCCTCGTTGTGGTTCCATGTTCGTAGGTAAGACCGGTTCTATCTCCGAAAGCCCTAAGCCACGTAAAATTTGCAATGGATAAATTAGAGGCATCTAGTTTAGATCGTTGCTGGGCTAATGTCTTGATATGGTAATGTTGTAAGTAGATGTATGATAGATACTCTTACAACACACTTAACGTGTAAGTTCCATAGACCTTGGCCTTACACACAAAGGAATGATAGAGATCATACCACAATGCATATGATAGAGATCAAATGCATGGACCATATCATCTCACTTTACACATTAGATGTTTGCATCTTATATTGCTAGTTTGGTGATTTTAGTAGCATTGTAAGATGATCCCTCATTTAAATATCAAGATAAAATGTGTTCTTCCTTAAGTATGCACTGTTCTATGGGTCGTGTTTCAAGGCATCACGTGATGATCGGGTGTACTCGACTCTACGCTTTCATACAACGGGTGTAAGACAGTTTTACACACGCGAATACTAAGGTTCTTACTTGGCGAGCCTAGCATGTACAGACATAGCCTCGGAACACGGACCGAAAGGTTAAGCATGAGTCATATAGTTGATATGATGCCCATATAGATGCTCGCCTTTGAAGCTACACCGACTCACGTGATGATCGGACTTGGTGTAGCGGATTTGGTTCATGTAATCACTAAAAGGACACGAGGGATGTCGTTTTTGAGTGGGAGTTCATTAGTAATTTGGATTAGTTGAAATCAATCTATCATAAACTTAGTCTAAATAAACTTTACAAATTCTATTGTAGATGGCACCACCTGCTTTTAATTTCAATGTGTTCATGGAGAAAGAGAAACTTGCTGCGAATGGTAGCAACTTCACCAACTGGGCTATGAATTTGAGGATTCTCCTCACTGCTGCACAAAAGCAATATGTGCTAGAGGCGCGGCTTGGCCCGCCACCAGCTCCTGATGCCCCTGACGAGGAAAAGAATGTCTATATAACTCGTCAGGAAGACCACAACTTAGTTCATTGCGGCATACTGTATGGGCTAGAGCTAGAACTTCGAAAGCGTTTCGAAAATGGCAATGCCTTTGATACCATGGGAGAATTGAAAATGATTTTCGATACCCATGTTGCCGTAGAGAGTTATAATGCTTCTGAAAAGTTCCTTAGTTGCATGATGGAGGATAACAGCTCCGTTAGTGAGCACGTACTCAAAAATGTCTCGGTACGCTGATAAGCTTGTGTCCTTGGGAATATCGATTCCCATTGACCTAGGCATACATCGTGTTCTCCAATCTCTGCCACCTAGCTACAAGAGCTTCGTGATGAACTATAACATGCAGGGCATGAAGAAGTCTCTTCCCGAGCTTCTGTCTATGCTTAAGACTACAGACGTGGATATTAGGAAAGAACATCAAGTGTTGATGATCAATAAGACCACCTGTTTCAAGAAGGACCAGAAAGGGAAGCAGAAGGGAAAGAAGGGCGACAAATCTATTGCCGCACCTAAAAAGAAATCTCGAGCTAGCCCTAAGTCTGATACTGAGTGCTACTATTGCAAGGGGACTGGCCATTGGAAGCACAACTGCCCCAAGTATTTGGCGGACAAGAAGGCCGGCAAGGCAAACAAAGGTATATGTGATATACATGTTATTGATGTGTACTTTACTAGTACTCGCAGTAGCACCTGGGTATTTGATACGGGATCGGTTGCTAATATATGTAACTCGATTCAGGGGTTGTGGAATAAGCGACAGCTAGCAAAGGATGAGGTCACTATGCGGGTCGACAATGGATCAAGAGTTGATGTGATCGTCGTCGGAACTCTGCCTCTCCATATGCCGTCGGGATTAGTTATAAATCTGAATAATTCTTATTTGGTGCCTGGACTGAGCATGAACATTGTATCCGGATCGTGTTTGATGCGAAGTGGTTATTCCTTTAAATCTGAAAACAATGGTTGTTCGATTTATATGAATGATATATTTTATGGTCATGCACCTGTGTTGAATGGTTTATTTCTATTGGATCTCGATAGTAGTATTACGCATATTCATAATGTTGATGCTAAAAGTATTAAACTTGATAATGATATATCTACATATATGTGGCACTGCCGTCTAGGTCATATTGGCGTTAAACGCATGAAGAAACTACATTCTGATGGACTTTTGGAATCACTTGATTTTGAATCATTTGATACATGTGAGCCATGCCTTATGGGAAAGATGACTAGAACGCCGTTTTCCGGTTCAATGGAACGGGCGATAGATTTATTGGAAATCATACATACTGATGTATGTGGACCAATGAGTGTGTCGGCGCGAGGTGGATATCGTTATTTTGTTACTTTCACGGATGATTTGAGTAGATACGGGTATATCTATTTGATGAAACATAAGTCTGAAACCTTTGAAAACTTCAAGGAATTTCAGAATGAAGTGGAAAATCATCGTAACAGAAAGATCAAATTTCTGCGGTCTGACCGTGGAGGAGAGTACCTTAGTTACGATTTTAGCACACATATATGAAAGACTATGGAATAGTTTCACAACTCACGCCTGCCGGAACACCACAACGTAATGGTGTGTCGGAACATCGTAATCGTACTTTATTGGATATGGTTCGATCTATGATGTCTCTGACTGACTTGCCACTGTCATTTTGGGGTTATGCACTGGAAACCGTTGCATTCACTTTAAATCGGGCACTATCTAAATCCGTTGAAATGACACCGTATGAATTATGGTTTGGAAACAAACCTAAGCTGTCATTTCTTAAAGTTTGGGGATGCGATGTTTATGTGAAGAAACTTCAGCTGGATAAACTCGAACCCAAAGCGGAAAAATGCGTCTTAATAGGATACCCTAAGGGAACGATTGGGTATACCTTCTATCACAGATCCGAGGGCAAGGTTTTTGTTGCCAAGAATGGATCCTTTCTTGAGAAGGAGTTTCTCGCAAAAGGTGTGAGTAGTCCGAAGGTAGAACTCGAAGAGGTTATTGAACCTTCTCTTCATGAAATGGCAAGTAGTGCAGCACCGGAAGTTGTTTCGAAGTTGACTTCACCTAATGAAGAGAGAGCTAATGATAATGATCATGAAACTCCAATAGAGGACACTACCAAACCTCGCAGGTCAAGTAGGACACGTGCATCTCCTGAACTGTACGGCAATCCTGTTATGAATTTCATCATTGATGAAATATATGACCCTGTGACATATGAAGAAGCGATGATGAGCCCGGATTCCAACAAATGGCTAGAAGCCATGAAATCTGAGATGGAATCCATGTACGAAAACCAGGTTTGGACCTTGGTGGACTTACCTCACGATCAAAAGGCCGTTGAGAATAAATGTATTTTCAAAATAAAAACTAATGATGATGGTAATGTGACCATCTATAAAGCTCGACTTGTCGCAAAAGGGTTTCGACAAATTCAAGGAGTTGACTACGATGAGACATTCTCTCCCATAGCGATGCTAAAGTCGGTTAGGATTATGTTAGTAATTGCTACAGATTTCGATTATGAAATATGGAAGATGGATGTCAAAACTGTGTTCCTCAATGGTAATATTGAAGAAGAGTTGTATATGATACAAGCTAAGGGTTTTGTCGATCCTAAGGATGCTGATAAGGTATGCAAGCTTTAGCGATCCATCTATGGACTGAAGCAAGCATCCCGGAGTTGGAATCTCCACTTTGATGAGGTGATCAAAGAGTTTGGATTTGTCCAAACTTATGGAGAGGCTTGTATTTACAAGAAAGTGAGTGGGAGCAATGTGGCATTTCTGATATTATATGTGGATGACATATTATTGATTGGAAATGATATAGATCTTTTAGATAGTGTTAAAAGTTATCTAAATAGCAAATTTTCGATGAAGGACCTTGGTGAAGCTTCATATATATTAGGCATTAAAATCTATAGAGATAGATCAAGGCGCCTAATTGGGCTATCGCAAAGTACATACCTTGATAAGATATTATAGAAGTTTAACATGGACGGAAGTAAGAAGGGGTTCTTACCTATGTTGCAAGGCAAGACATTGAGTAAAACTCAAAGTCCGGCTATGGCGGAAGAAAGAGATATAATGGATAAGATCCCCTATGCCTCAGCCATAGGCTCTATAATGTACGCCATGCTATGTACAAGACCGGATGTGGCACGTGCTATTAGTTTGACTAGTAGGTACTGATACGTTGCAAACGTATCTATAATTTTTGATGTTCCATGCTTGTTTTATATCTACTTTCTTATGTTTTGTCCACACTTTGGAGTGCTTTTTATACACTTTCTTGGACTAACCTATTAACAAGATGCCACAGTGCCAGTTGCTTGGTTTCTGCTGTTTTTGGTTCCAAGAAAGTCAGAAAATGAATATTCTCATAATTGGACCGGACAAAAGCCAAAGTCGATATTTTACCGGAAGACTCATGGAGCCAGAACACAAGACGGAGAGGGGCCACAGGGCAGCCACACCATGTAGTGGCGCGGGTCCACCCTGGCCACGCCACCAGGTGGTGTGGGCCCCCTGGCCGCTCACCGACCTTGCATCTTCGCCTATAAGATGTCTCCCGATGCATAAACCCTAAATCGTCAAGCCCCGGATGTGATACATTACAAATGTATCTATAATTTTTGATGTTCCATGCTTGGTTGTATCTACTTTCTTGAGTTTTGTTCCAACTTTGGAGTACTTTTCATATGATTTCTTGGACTAACCTATTAACAAGATGCCACAGTGCCAGTTGCCTGTTTTCTACTGTTTTTGGTTCCAGGAAGTTAGAAAATGAATATTCTCGGAATTGGACGGGACAAAAGCCAAAGTTACTATTTTCCCGGAAGACTCGCAAAGCCAGAAGGAGAGTCGGAGAGGGGCCATAGGGTGGCCACACCACCCCTAGGCGTGGGCAACCCTAGGCTGCGCCAGGGTATGGTGTGGGCCCCCTGGCCGGCCACAGACCTTGCCTCTTTTGCCTATAAGAGCCTCCCGATACCAAAACCCTAGATCATCAATCAGAAATCCATGAAAAGTTTCGCAGTGCCGCCGCCACCGAAGGGGAGATTCGGGGGATAGAAAGTCTTTGTTCCGGCACCCTGCCGGGACGGGGAAGTGCCCGTGGAGCCATCTCCATCGATCTCCACCACCATCTCCATCACCATTGCTGATTCCCATGATAAGGAGGGAGTAGTTCTCTCTCGAGGCTAAGGTTTCTACCGGTAGCTATGTGTTCATCTCTCTCTCTCTATGCATGATCTTATTGAGATCATGAGCTTGTAATCTATAGATCTACCTTGCTACTCTAGTGCTTAATAGATCTCTGCTCTCCCCAAGTGTGTGAAGTTGACAGTGTGCACAACATGGTGGCACTTAGGCTAGAGATTACAAATACTTGTTATGAGTTATATTTGGAGTTGGATGTCTTTCTGAAATTGTGGTGTTTGTTGGAACCATCTAGTGCTCAAGGTGACAGTGTGGGGTTTTCTAGATGGGAAAGGCTTACTTTGAGGTGTGCTGTTATAGCCCTACCATGGATTAGAGTGTCCAACCGGAGAGTAGTTCAGCGTAGTATCATGAAGATGATATATTTATATGAGTGTTCACTAGTGAAAGTATGATCCCTAGGCCTTGTTTCTAAGCACTGAAACACAGTTTGCTATTAGATCTGTTACATGTTTGCTTTCTTCCATCTTTATTTCAGTTTGCCTTTAGTCTTTTCCACGCCATCAAGTTATTTTCTATCACCATTACCACTTATAATTATCCATACCACTTGTATTTCACTATCTCTTCGCCGAACTGGTGCACCTATACACCTGACAAGTGTATTGGGTGTGTTGGGGACACAAGAGACTTCTTGTATCTTGATTGCAGGGTTGCTTGAGAGGGATACCTTTGACCACTTCCTCCCTGAGTTTGATAAACCCTGGGTGATCCACTTAAGGGAAAACTTGCTTCTATTCTACAAACCTCTGCACTTGGAGGCCCAACAACTGTCTACAAGAATAGAAGTGTGTAGACATCAAGCTATTTTCTGGCGCCGTTGCCGGGGAGGTAAGGTAAAAGGTACTCACATCATCCGGTGTGAGTGCTCGAAGTTATTTCCTTTAGATTCTGCATTTTTGTCTTTTTGTTTCTTGTTTTCACTAGTTAGGCTTAATGGAAAACAACAACAAAATTAGAGAGCTTTATAGTATTTATCTTGAGTTAGGACATGAAGTGTTTGAAGAGAAAATTAAAAAACCTATGGAACTTTATTTGCATGCTAATAGCAATGTTTTTAGTATGAATTATTTGGACACCATTATTGCTAATGCTATGGAAAAGTCTAAGCTTGGGGAAGCTAGTTTTTTTGAAAATGATCTTTTTAGTTCCCCAGCTTTGGAAGATAGCTATTCTATTGCTTATGATGATACCCAACCACCAATATATGATGATTACAATGATGAATATGATATTTTCAGTCCACCTACTATTGAGGAGGAAATTAATTATGACTACAATATGCCTCCTATATTTGATGATTATGGTGATGCGAATAATAATGATAGCTATTTTGTTGAATTTGCTCCCACTTTGATTAATAAGAATGACTATGCTTATAGGGAGAGTAATAATTATTTTATGCATGTGGCTCATGATAAGAATGTTTCTTGTGATAGTTATATTGTTAATTTTATTCATGATGCTACTGAAAGTTATTATGAGAGAGGGAAACATGGTTTTATGCATCTCAATAATATTAAGTTTCCCCTCTTTATGTTGAAAGTCTTGAAGTTGCACTTGTTTTGCTTTCCTATGCTTGTTGCTTTGTGCTTTAATGACTTGTTTCTTTACAAGATTCCTATGCATAGGAAGTGGGTTAGACTTAAATGTGCTTTGAATTTGCTTCTTGATGCTCTCTTTAACTTTAACTCATATTTCCTATGTGAGCATTTCTCAAACTATCATGCCTAACTTAAAGGCGTTAAAGAAAAGTACTTATTGGGAGATAACCCAAAAGTTTTAGATGAGTCTTGGAAGTTATTACTACAGTAATAACCTCTCTTTATCATTTTTATTTGCTTTTTGTGCCAAAAGTAACCTCTAATGAGAGAGAAGTAATGATTGGGAAAGTTGCTGTCCCAAAACAGATTTTTGTGCTTCACTGTAAAAATTAGTGAGAGAGCTCTGTATGTCGGAATGAGCTGTAATTTTTTGTGCTTCTGACCCAGGTTGTTATCTAACTTTCGTTATTTCAACACTTTTTGATTTGAGTAACATAATATCTTCGAAAAAAATCATCTTTACCTACTGGTCTGTTTTGATAGATTTCTACCATTTTCTGCATTTGCTTCTTGTTGGTTCCTTTTTGACTTTTTTTGGGGAATTGAGCTTTTTGAGGGAAGTGCTACAGTATCTAGTGTTCTAATGTAAGTTTATTTGGTGTTAGAACTGAACCTAAAGACTTATTATCTTGAGTGCACTAATGTTGCTAATAAAGATTGTGTGAAGTTTTGTATGAAGGAAAAAATTTCAGGTGTATGAAAGGAATGAGTAATGAGATGAAGGATGGACTAAAGCTCAAGCTTGGGGATGCCACACGTATCACCCCAAGAAATATCCAAGAAGTACAAGCGTCAAAGCTTGGGGATGCCCAAGGCATCCCCTTCATCAATAAAAATCCCAGGTTTCTTCCAAACACTTTATTTTTATTGTTTCATGCACAGTTGTGTTGTTCTTGGAGCATCTTCTTTTTCGTTTTTGTTTTTGGTTTTCATTTGCTTGGTTTGCTTAGTTTGCTGAATAAATTGGTTGGACCCCCTCTTTCATGCATTGGTTTTCAAATAGTTTGGTTTGGATTGGAAAAGAGTAGGAAAGTTCATGCTTGAGTGGTAAAGAGAGCTTGTTTTTTACTGTGGCATATGCTTTGTCATGCCATGCTTGATATTGTTTTGGCTTTATTCTTAGTATTCTTTGCTGTAGCATGACTTGTTATAAACAATTGAGATTGCTTAATGTGCCTTGGATGAATCATGCGTTGTTTTAGCATATTAAAGCATAGTATAGTGGTATTCTCCTTTGATGCTTTATTTGGGTTGACTTGGCGCATGCTCACACCATGTTATGACTATCTCAAGTCACCATAGCCTTTATGATCCTTTAGTTTTCAACTTTTAGTATCACTTTATGCTTTGATCAATGATGTTTTGTCGCTCTGCATGATTATGGCCATTATTGCTCTCTTAGTTTGTCGCTCCCAGTCTTTTGCTAGCCTCCACAACCAAGTATGAGTTCCACTCATGCATCCAACTCCCTAAACCAAGTTATTCCAAAGAGTCCACCATACCTACCTATTAGCTTATGCTATTCCAAGTATATTCATGCTTTTGTTTATCTTCAAAATTAAACTTGTTATGAGAAAACTAGTGATTAAAGCTCTCACGAACTTGATGGCACACTTTACTTTTTGCACCTAATAAACTTGAACCATTGTGTCGTCTATGTTGTATATGCTTGCACTTATTTGTTAGGAATTAGCAGAACCATGATTTCATGGGGAACGCTTTCAACATTGCACTTGGTACTTGTACCTAGTTGATATCATGCTCTTTTGTATATGGATGTCGTCGGTGTGAAATGAAAGGGGATCTTGTAAGTCCATGGAGTTATGTATATGTGTTAGAGAAACGCCTGGGCCGCTGGTCTAATCCATGCTGACATGGTGGAAACCTGCAGCGTAACCATAATGAGTTGTCTATGAAGCATTCTTCTTATAAAAAAAGAGTCCTATTGAGAAAAAAAGAGAAAAAGAAAAAAAAGAGATTATGAAAAGTGGAAAGAGAGAAAAAAGCACCATATTCCCATGGTAAATAAGAAGATTGCTGAGATGCTCGTTGTCTGCTTGCCTTGTCATTTTGATATGGGGATTCTTCCGTATCATCGGGCAAGGGGTACCCCATTGGCGGTTCTCTATGATACACATGTACTTACAATGACAAGAACTTACCGGTGACTAAACTTGAGTAGCATGAGGAGCGGCCCTCGTATACAAGGGACATGAGATTTCTAACTTATACTTCGTCAAGCATGTACACCATAGTTTGTTCACTTTAACCTTAATCACTTCAAGATGCTTATGATAGGGGCAATGAGAGCTGAAAGCTATTAAGTACGATAATTTTTGGAAGCTCTTTATGAAACTTGAATCCCTACTTCCTTCTATGAAGGCCTTTCTTCCACCATTATATTGAGTCTTCACCTTCTATCTTTATGCACGTACTTTGAGAGCATAGTGACCATTTTTAGTTCCATGTGTATTGTCCCAAGACTAGTTGATTGATGCATAACTTGATATTGCTTGTTTTAAACTATTTGTATCTAGTCACTCTTATGAACTTTGAAGGTGTCCTATGCATTTATGTTTGCTACTCTATGAGGGACAAGCTGAATGCTACTATGCTACGTTTTCTTTATGTGAAACAAACAAACGTCTTGCAAAGCATTGTTATTCATGAATCTTTTGTTTGTGCCTTTTCGTGTTGCGACATAGTTGCTTTGTCTTATTGCTAGAACTTTGTCTTTCATGTTATGATTGAAGTACTATGATCCCAGCTATCAATGTTTTACAAATACTTTGATCAAGTTTATGATGGTGCATGTCACCTCAAAAATTATTCTTTATTTTTATCACTTACCTACTCGAGGACGAGAAGGAGTTAAGCTTGGGGATGTTGATACATTGCAAATGTATCTATAATTTTTGATGTTCCATGCTTGGTTTTATCTACTTTCTTGAGTTTTGTTCCAACTTTGGAGTATTTTTCATATGATTTCTTGGACTAACCTATTAACAAGATGCCACAGTGCCAATTGCCTGTTTTCTGCTGTTTTTGGTTCCAGGAAGTCAGAAAATGAATATTCTCGGAATTGGATGGGACAAAAGCCAAAGTTACTATTTTCCCGGAAGACTCACGGAGCCAGAAGGAGAGTCGGAGAGGGGCCATAGGGTGGCCACACCACCCCTAGGCACGGGCAACCCTAGGCTGCGCCAGGGTATGGTGTGGGCCCCCTGGCCGGCAACCGACCTTGCCTCTTTTGCCTATGTGAGCCTCCCGATACCAAAACCCTAGATCGTCAATCAGAAATCCATGAAAAGTTCCACAGCGCCACCGCCACTGAAGGGGAGATTCGGGGGACAGAAAGTCTCTGTTCCGGCACCCTGCCAAGACGAGGAAGTGCCCCGGAACCATCTGCATCGATCTCCACCACCATCTCCATCACCATTGCTAATTCCCATGATGAGGAGGGAGTAGTTCTCTCTCGAGGCTAAGGGTTCTACCGGTAGCTATGTGTTCATCTATATCTCTCTATGCATGATCTTATTGAGATCATGAGCTTGTAATCTATAGATATACCTTGCTACTCAAGTGCTTAATAGATCTCTGCTCTCCCCATGTGTGTGTAGTTGACAGTGTGCACACCATGGAGGCACTTAGGCTAGAGATTACAAATACTTGTTATGAGTTATATTTGAAGTTGGATGTCTTTATGAAATTGTGGTGTTTGTTGGAACCATCTAGTGCTCAAGGTGACAGTGTGGGGTTTTCTAGATAGGAAAGGCTTACTTTGAGGTGTGCTGTTATAGCCCTACCATGGATTAGAGTGTCCAACCGGAGAGTAGTTCAGCGTAGTATCATGAAGATGATATATTTATATGAGAGTGTTCACTAGTGAAAGTATGATCCCTAGGCCTTGTTTCTAAGCACTGAAACACCGTTTGCCATTAGATCTGTTACATGTTTGCTTGCTTCAATCTTTATTTCAGTTTGCCTTTAGTCTTTTCCACGCCATCAAGTTATTTTCTATCACCATTACCACTTATAATTATCCATACCAATTGTATTTCACGATCTCTTCACCGAACTAGTGCACCTATACACCTGACAAGTGTATTGGGTGTGTTGGGGACACAAGAGACTTCTTGTATCTTGATTGCAGGGTTGCTTGAGAGGGATACCTTTGACCACTTCCTCCCTGAGTTTGATAAACCTTGGGTGATCCACTTAAGGGAAAACTTGTTGTTGTTCTACAAACCTCTGCACTTGGAGGCCCAACAACTGTCTACAAGAATAGAAGTGCGTAGACATCATTATGCCTCTCTTATAGACTAACTCGTTGATTAACAAGATCATCAAAGTTTCCTGATCATGGACATTGGATGTTGTTAATAACGAGGTCACAGCATTTGTGAAATGATGTGATGAACATTCATCCTAAGTATAGCATTACGATCAAAGTCATTATATTTATATTTCTATAACATCATACAAAGTAATCTTTATCCTTAGACCATGAGATTACGTTAATTGCTAACACCGGAAGAGTATCTTGATAACATCAAACGTCACACCGTAACAGGGTGACTATAAAGGTGGGTTCAGTGCTACGAAGGTGTTATGTTGAGGCTCATGGATCAAGAGTGGAATTTGTCAATCCCGATGACGGATAGATATACTCTGGGCCCTCTCGGTGATATCACATTAAGATAGCTTGCAAGCAAGTGATGTGATCACTAGAATGTTATATCACGGGAACGAGAAAAGAGTGCATGTCGGTAACGAGATCAAACTAGGTATTTGGATACCGATGATTGAATCTCGGACATGTATTATATCATGAGACAAAGGGATTAAGTTACTAGCGTTGAAGGTTCTCACGATCACAGAAGTCATCGTTGAATGTGTAGGAGTCACTATGGATCTCCAGGTCCCGCTTCTGATTATTGATCTAAGATGAGTCTCAATCATGTCTGCATTATTCGCGAATCGTAGGGTGACACACTTAAGGGTTGCCGGACACCATTTTGGAGCACATATGTTTCAGACGAAAGAATTGCAAAGCGCAGGAATTGTTTCAATGGAAATCGAAATTGTTTCGGGTGAAATTGCAGAAACTGGTTCTGCATGTGATATTGAAATGTTACAAGAGGGTTTTATGTGAATGTTTGTTAATTAAAGTAATTAACAAAATTCTGAATAAAATAAATAAAAGAGTTGCATTAAATTTGGTGGAAATTTAATGCATGTGAGTGGAACTTTGGGTGGAGCTTGAATTGATGTGAGTGGAGCTTCCACCACATGAATAAGGAAAAGGTGGGGGCACCCCCCTTGGCCGCCGGCCATGGGAGGGGAGGAGCCCCCCCTCTGCTATAAAAGGCCCCCCTCTCCTCCCTCACAAAACACACCTCCTCGTGAAGGATCTCTCTCCCCCCTCTAGATATATTCCCCCATGGTCTCGGATTAGCGAGATACATGCTCTCGGTGGCCTTCCGTCTGGAAGGAGTTGCTGCTTCCACTGTTCACTAGAGCGAGGAGGTGGAGGTTGTCCGGTGGCTTGAACATGTGTGCGAGGACGGATGTGCTGCTGATTTGCGGCGCTAGGACTTCCACATGATCTTGAGATCAGCAAGCGTATGACTACATCATCCACGAGTTCCAACTCGTTAACAAAACTCTGTTGTCTTCGAGGGAAGTTCTCTATGGATGTATATCCACCCGTTGCTTTGTATCTAGTATATAGATCTTGGCGTATAGTTCTCATCGTAGGAAATTTTTTGTTTTCTATGTTGCGAACCCAACACTTCCAGCGCCTGCGGCTCGCAAGACCCGCATGCATAAGCAACATGAGCTAGAGGAGAGTCGCAGTCTCGAGGAACATGAGGAAGGTGACGAAATCCTGCAGGAGCACACTTCTCGGCGAATGGCCACGCCGGCAAAACCCTGTCGCAAGCCAAAGTCGCCAGCGAAGAAAGCGGCGTCACCAGCCAGGTCGGCGGTGGTCTTCGAGTCAGATGACGACTCTGATGACGACACCCCCGAGATTTCGCACAGGGTCTCGGAGGGCGCGGTTTCGATGATGGGGTTGGAGGCCGAGGACACTGAAGCGGCGGTGGAAGTTCCTCTAGCTGTGCTCGCGCCCACGGCTTCGACGGCGCCCGAACAGGAGGCGGCCAAGGCCGCGGCTTCAAAGTCGCCGCAACCTTCAAGAGCGGTCACGTCTTCGGAGCCGGAGATTCCAGCGACAGCGGCTTCGTCATCAAGGAAGACCGCGGTGTCGTGGGCTTCAGATGTCTTCGAAAGAGGTCTCTTGCGCAAGCTGGGGCCAGAATTAGAGAAGCCCGCCCACATTAGCACCGGGCTACACATTCTCCCAGTCGCCAAGTAAGCTTCGAATTCTCCATTCCAAGTCGTGTTCCGTTTTTGTGCTATCTCTATGCTGACTTTGGAGGTTTGGCAGGTCTGGGGTCAAGAAGATTGGTCGCCCTTCGGTGGCGAAGATTCCGCCAGTCGCAACCACAGGAGAGGGCGACCTACCTAAGAAGAGGAAGCCTGTTGAAGACGCCGCGACTGCGGAAGGCGCGAATAAGCGGAAAGGCGGAGCCGACGATGCTGTGGTGATGGATACCACCAAGGAGAGCGATCTTGCTGCAGTCGTCGAAGAAGTGGCGGCTACGCAGTCGGAGCCAGTCACGGGCGCTCTGGCGATGGAACCGTCGGCTCCGACGACCAGTGCCCCAGCTAGAGCGTCTGCGACGTTTTCGCGCTTCATGGCGAAGGGGTTTCCAGGCATGGCGGAAAACCAGTCTCCACATAGCCCGGAAACCGTTGATGAAGACGTTGGTTCTCTCCGCGGGCGCACCACCTTCCTGGTCCCTTCGACGGACGCCGGAGAGCTTCACAAGATGCTTGGTGCCGCCATTCAGGTACATCCAGTCCCCGAGTGTCTAGTTGCTGAATTTCAGCGGCTAGGCACTGAATTTCTTCTAATCTCCAGTCCCCGAGTTCCTAGTCGCTGAATTTCAGTGGCTAGGAGCTGAATTTCTTCTGGTCGCTAGTCCCCGAGTTCCTGGTCGCTGAATTTCAGCGGCTAGGAACTGAATATCTGTTTTTTTGTAAGTGCTGACATTTTGCTCTTCTTGTAGGGCCTGCAGAGGGAGTCGACAGATCGACAGGCCGCAAAGGAGTGTCTGAAGCGGGATCTGCGCGTGGCGCAGGAGGCAAATCGGCGACTCCAGGAGACTGTTGGTGAGTTCTTCATTCGTTTCTCAGCCGTGAACTATTGGTGTTCCGGCGTGTTGACGATTTTTTCCAGTTCTTTTCAGATGGTCTTCCGGCTGCGATTACCAAGGCCCATGAAGGGTACGTCCCAATTGCCGAGCTGGACGTGGAGAATGGGCGAATTGCCTCGCTAGTCAAGGAGTTGGAGGAGGCGAAAGCAGCCTCAATTTCTTCTGAAGATAGAGCGAAGGCTGCGGCTGAAGAGGAGCGAAAGGCCGTGGACTCGATCATCCTGGGGCTGCAGAGCGATCATGCTGCCCTGGAGAAGCACGTCACTGAGAACTACTAGAAGCTCCTTGGTGAGTCTCTAATCTTTTGCTGTACATGTGTGGCGAGTCCCCGAGTGGGGGAATCCATAGTGTCACTGACGTCTGATGTTGCAGCTGTGATAGGACAAAGCGACCCAGTGGTGCAGAACTTCAACGCCTCGCAGTGCGTTACTGCCGTGGTGAACGCGGCCACTGCCTCGGCGTTGTGCATCCACGCAGTCCTTCAAGGGATGTCTCCCACCGAGGTTATTCCTGGGGGACTGACAGAAGTGTGCCTCTATCTAGAGGAGGTGCCCAGCGTCGTGGAGTGGATGGCACGCTCAGCTTTTAGGCGCGGGGCCACCACGGCATTGAGCCTGGGTCTTGCCCACTTCCCTGATGATTTCGACCTCGACGACGTCACCAACGGCTACCCTTCGGTGACTGGTACGGTGGAGATGTTGGAGGTACTGAAGCTGACCACCAAGGCCTCCTCCTTTGCTGATCGGGTGTTGGCGATGGGGGACCTTCTTCCATACCAGGAGACAGTGGTGGCGCCCGGCGACCCCGAGCCGAAGCATCACGACCTGAAGTCAGAGCAACCCTTCCGGTCGGCGCTGTCGAAGTCGCTAACGACCTACCCGACGAACCCATGGCAACCTTTCGTCTGTGTCAAGGATGGTGGGGATGCTTCTTAGTGAGGGCCTGCGAAATAGATAGCATCTCTGGGCAGTTTGTAATATATGCCAAGTGGCAACTTTTGTAATATGAACAATATTTTGAGTAAGAGGAGTCAATCGACTCGCAATGCCAGCGTGATCATGTGGTGTTTTTTTTTGTTTGAGCGAGTCCCCGAGCGCGTTCGCCCTTTAATGGGTATAACTCGATTGTATACATATGTGTTTTCTTTGGATTGTGCATTGTTTGTCCCTTGCGTCTTCTGAAGGGGCGAGTCCCCGAGCGTAGTACTTAGCCGTTTTGGGCGCGTGCCTATTGCAAGTTACTGGTGCGTTGTTTGCAACGCGTCTCCTCCCCTGGCTCGGAGAACCAGTCGCTGGGCGAGTCCAAGGCAGCTCTCTTACTTGGTGTGTTCCCGAGCCGCGTGAGGGTTTCCATTTTGCGGAGTCCCCGTGCGTGGTACTTAACCGTTCGAGTCGCTTTGCGAGAGGATGGCAGGGACATGTCGCTGTGAGAAGCGTATACCGGTCGTCTTGGCCCGGTAGGCCAGTCGAGCTAGGCGACTCCGATGGCGGCTCCGGGTTGGCGTATTCGTGGACTTCTAAGGCCCGAATATTTTCGGTGCCCTTAGGCCGCACTACTTAGCCGTGCCGGTCGCTCGACCAAGGGTTAACTTCCATGGGAAGCGTATTGCTAATTGTACGAGTGCGAGTGGCACAAGAATATGGCGAGTAGACACAATTTGTGTCATCTGAATGAATTTCATTATATATGCCAGCGGAGTACAAGTTGGAGTTCTATGTATAGAACTTTCGGAGAAGGTTTACATTCCATGGCCTTCCAACCTCGAGCTGGCCGTCACCTCGTATGTCGATGAGGTAGTAGGCATCGTTACCGAGGACTCGCCCTATGGCGAATGGCCCCTCCCATGGGGGGAGAGTTTGTGCATGCCCTTCTTGTCCTGATCCAGTCGTAGGACCAGATCGCCCTCCTGGAAGGTGCGAGTCCGGACTCGGCGGCTATGGTAGCGGCAGAGTCCCTACTGGTAGATCGCTGTGCGGGAGCAAGCCAGGCTGCATGCCTCATCGATTTGGTCGATGCTGTCTTGGCGGGCAATCTCATTTGTCGCCTCGACGTAATTGGCAACTCGAGGTGACTTGTGCTCCAGGTCGGTTGGCATTACGGCTTCAGCGCCATACACCATGAAGAAGGGTGTGAACCCGGTGGAGCGATTGACGGAGGTGCAGATCCCCCATATGACAGAGGGGAGTTCTTCGACCCAGCATCCTGGGGTGCGCTCGAGGGGCACCTGGAGTCACGGCTTGAGCCCGTGGAGGACGCTATGATTGGCGCGTTCTGCTTGGCCGTTCGACTCTGGGTGGACGACTGAGGCTAGGTCGAGTCGTATGTCGTGTTCTTTGCAGAATTCTGCCATGGCCCCTTTGGCGAAGTTGGTGCCATTGTCCATTATGATGTTATGCGGTTAGCCATACCGGTAGATGAGCTCGCGTAGGAATTTGGTGGCCGTTTTGCCGTCGCATTTTTTGATCGGCTTGGCCTCGACCCATTTGGTGAACTTGTCGACTGCGACCAGGAGCTGGGTGAAGCCGGATGGGGCCTTCTTGAACGGGCCGACCATGTCCATGCCCCATACGGCGAATGGCCATGTGATGGGGATGGTCTTGAGTGCCGAACCAGGGAGGTGCGTCTGGTTGGCGTACTTCTGGCACCCGACGCATCGTTGGACGATGTTGGTGGCATCGGCGTGCACGGTGAGCTAGTAGAAGCCGTGCCGCATGGCCTTCACGACCAGCGGCTTGGCGCCGGCGTGATGGCTACAGTCGTCGGCGTGGATGTCCTGGAGGATCTTGCGGCCTTCTCCTGGCTGTACGCAGCGCTGGAACACGCCAGTCACGCTGCATTTCTGGAGCTCGCCGTTGATGATGACGAAGGACTTGTAGCGGTGCATGATCATTCGCGCCTCCGTCTCATTACTTGGAAGGATCTTGTGCTCGAGGAAGGCGACATATGGTGTCATCCAGTCGCTGGGATCCATGATCATGGCGACTAGGGCCGGCTCGGGTTGTAGTGGTATCCCGATGTCTTTCTCCTTCGGTGGGCAGACCGAAGGTTTGTGGATAATGTCGAGGAAGACGCCTGCGGGTGGTATTTGCCGAGCCGATCCGATGCGGGAAAGGGCATCTGCCTCCTTGTTCTTTTGCCTATCGATCCATTCAATGGAGTAGTCGTCGAAGTGTCCCCCCAGCTTGTCTACCGCTAGGCGGTACACAATCATTGTTGGAGAGACGGCGTCGCAAGTTCTGGCGACCTGGCCGGCAACTAAATCGGAGTCGCCGTAGCACCGTAGGCGGTTGATGTTCATCTCCTTGGCGGCCCGCATGCCGTGGAGGAAGGCCTCGTACTCTGCCATGTTGTTGGTGCAGGGCTTGAAGTTGAGGTGGAGCACGTAGTGGAGCTTGTCTCCTTTGGGGGAGGTCAGTATGACCCTGGCCCCTGCGCCGTTGGCGTTCTTGGAGCCGTCAAAATGGAGCGACCAGTAGTGGAGGTATGGGAGCTTCTCCGGCTGCTGTGCTTCTTCCCAATCTGCGAGGAAATCAGCTAGGGCTTGTGACTTGATCGCTTTGCGGAGCTCGTATTTGATGTTGTGGACGCCGATTTTGACGGCCCACTTGGCGACTTGCCCAGTCGCCTCTCGATTGCGTATTATATCCTGCAGAGGTGCGGAGGAGACCACTGTGATTAGGTGCTCCTGGAAGTAATGGGGGAGTTGCCACTGAGCTCAGAATACCGCGTACACCAGTTTCTGGTACTGCGGGTAGCGCTGTCGTGAGTCCGTCAGGATTTCGCTGATGTAGTAGACGGGGCGCTGTATGGGGCGCTCCTTGCCCTCCTCTGGATGTTCGACGACCATCACGGCGCTGACGACTCGAGTGGAGGCCGCCACATAGACGAGCATTTGCTCTTTGTCGACTGGGGCGGCAAGGAGTGGAGCCGCGAGTAGCACTTCTTTGAGTGCTTTAAGTGCATCGTCCGCCTACGCGTCCCATTGGAACATGGGGTTCTTGCACATAAAGCGATAGAGGGCATTTCTTTCTCGCCTAGTCTAGGGATGAAGCGACTGAGAGCCGCGACTCGCCCGGCCAACTTCTGGACGTCACGCAGGCACTCGGGTTTCTCGAGTCATGTGATGGTGTCGATCTTGGTAGGGTTGTCTTTGATGCCTCGCTTGGAGACTACATATCCCAGTAGCTATCCGGTGGGGACGCCGAAGGTGCATTTTCCTGGGTTCAGCTTGATGTTGTACCTCCGCAGATTTGCGAAGGTTTCGGCCAGGTCGGCGAGCAGGTCGTCCTGGCGTGTGGATTTTACCACCACGTCGTCGATGTAGACGTGGATGTTGCGGCCAATTTGGCTCGCGAGGCACTCCTGCATGCACCTTTGGTATGTGGTGTCGGCATTCTTGAGGCCGAACGTCATGGCCGTGTAGCAGAAGGCGCCGAATAGCGTGATGAACGCCATCTTCTCCTCATCCTCGGCCGTCATTTTGATCTGGTTGTAACCAGAATATGCGTCGAGGAAGCATAGCGACTCTGATCCCGCGGTCGAGTCGATGATCTGATTGATGCGCGGTAGGACGAACTCCTCCTTCGGGCAGGCGCTATTGAGGTTGGTGTAGTCGATACACATTCTCCATGTGTTGTTCTTTTTCAGAACTAGGACTGGGTTTGCCAGCCACTTGGAGTATTTTATTGGCCGAATGAAGCATGTGGCTAGCAGGCGTTGTACTTCTCGGCGATTGCTCGACGGCGCTCTTCATTGAAGGGTCATAGCGACTGCTGTACTGGTCGCACTTTGGGGTCGGCGTTTAATTTGTGCTCAGCGAGTTCCCTCGGGACACCTGGCATGTCAGATGGCTTCCATGCGAAGATGTCGCGGTTCTCACGGAGAAACCCGATGAGCGCGCTTTCCTATGCGGGGCTCATGTGCGCCCCGAAGGTGACCGTCTGGCTGGAGTCGCCCAGGACAAGCTCGATAGTGCGGGTGTGTGTGGTCGCCTCGAACGTGGAGTTCGCGGCGGTTGGCTTCTTCAGGATGGTGGGGTCGTCCTTGTTGATGTTGCCCACGTATTTCGCGAGCTCCTCCGCGTGGTCAGTCTCCGCAGCGATGACGGTGTCGGCAAGCTCGGCGCCTTTGTCCTCGCATTCCATGGCCATATCGGGGTCGCCATGGACGGTGATGATTCCGCTTGGCCCTGGAAGCTTCATCATGTTGTAGGCGTAGTGTGGGGTCACCATGAATTTGGCGAACGCTTGGTGACCCAGGATGCAGTGGTAGGGGCTGTGGAAGTTCACCAGCTCGAACACGATCCTCTCCGTGCGGTAGTTTGCCGGTGTGCCGAAGGTGACTGGCAGCGTCACTTTTCCGATCGGGTACGCCTTCCGACCAGGGACGATGCCGTGGAAAGTTGTCAGGGTTAGCTCGATGGCTGCTTCTGGGAGCTGGAGCCTCTTAAACATGTCCAGGTACATGATGTTGATGGAGCTCCTGCCGTCCATTAGTGTCTTGGACAGCCAGTAGTCGGCCACCTTGGGCCTGACCACCAAGGCGACTCGCCCTGGATATTCGATCCTCGGCGCGTGATCCTGGCGACTCCAGGTGATGCTTTGCTCGGACCAGTTGAGAAAGCGGGAGACGTCGACTTGGGTCACCGCATTGATGGCGACCGCGCGGGCGAGCACCTTCTTCTCACGCTTGGTGCCGAGCCCGGTGAAGGTGTGTAGCGAGCCGGCTGCGTGTCCGAAGCCGCCGACATTGCCGTTGTCCCTTGGTGGGTTGTTGTTGGGGTCCTCCCTTGCTCGCCTTGCCTTTTTGATCTCTTTGAGAGAGTGGCAGTCCGCGGTGGTGTGGGTGGCGGGTTTTCCCTCCCTGTTGTGGTAGATGCAAGGCTAATTGAGCAGGGCAGCGGGGTCAAATTTCGGCCGTGCCGTATTGTTGGTGCGGTAGTTTCCGATGTCGCGGTAGTTTCCTCCGTCATGGCGGTAGCTCTTGGGGTCGCGTTGGCGGTAGCCGGCGTTGGCGACGAAGTCGACTCTCCCGTCTGTGTGGCGCTTGCCGGTGATGCGAGTGTTGATGTAGCGCATGTCGCGTTGTCACCCGCTGTCGTGGCCGCCGGTGCGGCGCCTTCCTCCCGACTCATCGTCGGAGTCATGGTTGGGGTCCTCCTCCGCGTAGCGCTTGGCGATCTCGAGGAGGTCAGGGATGTTGTCGAGCGTCTGGTAGACCCGCTTGATCTTAGCGATCAGGGGTTCGTACCGGCACGCGTTCTTGAAGCAATGTATCGTCGTGTCCGGGTGGATGCCGGAGGCATTGATCCACAGCTCTTGCCACCTTTTCATCCAGTGGCGGGTCGACTCGCGTTGTCCCTGGATGCATTGCTCCAGGTCTTCAATGGTGGTGGCGCGGGTGTAGGAGCCCACGAAGTGCCTGACGAAGGCGTCCCGCATTTCCTCCCATGAGTCAATGTTGTCGGCAGGGAGGGTGTTGATCCATTGCCGTGTCGCACCCTCCATCATCAGGGGGAGGTAGCGAGTGGCGAGCAGGTCGGTGTGGTCGGCGATTCCCATCGCCATGAGGTATGTGTCCAGCCACACTACTGGGTCGTATGTTGGATCGTACTTTTCAATCTCTTTGGGCGCCTTGAAGTTGGCGGGGTACTTTTCCCCTCTGGTCATAGGCCCGAAGCATTGGGCGCCGACTCGGCTGAGAGAGCCCCTGGGTTCGAGGTCGCCGCGGTTACTGAGGGTGTGCCTCAAATCGTTTGGCTGGCGCGCCTGCCAAGGCTGGTTGTTGACGATGTGCGTGCGGGCATCGATGGGCTGCCCGTTGGCGGCGATCGTGTTGTTCACCGGTCGCGGCTCGTTGGTGGAGAGTGTGGGGTTGGCGGTCCGTGGCTGGTTCGCCAGGGGCTGTGGTGGTGGGCAGGTCACGGTGTTGGTGATGGTGGGGTGGCCGCTTGAGGCCGCCCTGCTTGCCGAGGAGCAGGAATACATCTGACCCCGTGGGTCGACTCCCGCGGCTTGTTGCTCGATGGCCCTGGCGAGTAGGGTCTTGGTGTACTGGATCTGCAGCGCGCCTTCTCCTTGGACGTCGAGGTTGGCGACCGCGGCATCGGCCACAACGACGTTGTCCATCGGGGTGGATTAGAGTGGGAGTCCGTTGGCGTCGCGGGCCTGTGGCGAGATGATGATCCGCGGCAGGTCCGCCGTGGGTGCGCGGCCAATGGGTGGCGGAGGGGCCCCAGTCGCTGGTACGCTGGGTGGTGGTCGGTTGCTTCCACCTGGTGGCACGTTCTCGCAGTACTCGCACTCGGCCGCGCGCGCGGGGTTTCTTTCGTCGTTGAAGTTTAGGACACGGCCCTGGACGTTGGAGTTCAGGCGGGTCCTGATGTCGCGCTGGTGATAGAGCGATAGCTCCTGCGCCATTTTCCGCTCGAGGCGGTATCTCTTGTGCTCGGCGAGCTCATTGCGCTGCGCCTCCGCGAGTCGCAGGTGGGCCTCCTCCACCTATGTGGCCATGGCGGTCGGCGGGATCAGTGTGGAGAATGGATCTGGCGGAGTGGCCGTGCTGCCCGCCATGTAGATCACGTTGAAGCGATTGGATCTGGCGCAGAAATCCTTGGGGGACTCCGAGCCGGAATCAGAGTCGGAGATCCCTAGGATGGAGGAGTCCTCGAAGTCTTCAGGGTTGTAGACTTGCATGATGGAGTCCTCCCGTGATGCGGCGGTGATAGATCCGTCGACCGAGGCAGGGGTCACGGATTCGGCGTCGTCATGGAGGGCCGCATCGTCCATGTCGGCGTTAGTCCCGGCCGCATTGCTAGCGGCCGAGTCGTACTTGGTGGCGAGGCTCCTGATGGAGCGGACCTGCTCCTCCGAGAGCAGATCGTGGTGCGGCGGCGATCCGCCGACGATCACCGTCGCCGCTGGGTCGACCGCGCCGGTGAAGCCGACGAAGAGGTTCATGGAGCCAACTAGCATCACCGCGTCGTGGGTCATCGGGCGCGACGCCGGGATGTAGCTGATGGGCAGGATCTATAAGATCCCGCCGATGGCGATCATGCAGCCGCTGGCGAGGGGCCGGTCGATCGGCGAATAGGGTCTCGCCGCAGAACTCAGGCCAGTCCGGCTAGGCCCCACGGTGGGCACCACTATCGTGGAAATGGTCACGGCAGTCGCTGCTACTAGCAGCGATTGATTGAAACGGGGGCGAGAGCTGGCGGCCATCTGCGGTGCGAGATGGGGGCGGATGCACATGGTTTACCCAGGTTCGGCCCCCCGGAGGATAAAGACCTACTCCTGCTAGATTGGATTGCTAGAGAGCGAGTTACAGGGGTGGCGAGCTCGGCGTCTAAGAAGCGAGTCACTTGAAGGGGTGTATGATGGAACGTAAGTCCTCAGGATACCCTAGGGAGGTTTATATATGAGGCACCTCGCTAGGGTTTATAGTTTACAACCGAACAAGATATGGATTCGGAGGCTTTGACCTAATCCGACTAGGCTTCAAGTACACTTCTGGGCCCCTAGTCTCTAGTCGCCAGGCCTTCTCCTTAGTCGCATTCCAGTTGCCGTCCTACAGGCCCACTCGCAAGACCTTCGTCCCAATCGGAACGTCCTACTGGGCATACCCCATTCGGCATATCCCCATCACTGACCACCACTATGCCACCATAGCACCGCCTTAGCACCAGCTCCTCACTGTCATCATCTTCTGAGTGTCACCGGAGAGCATCGGGGTCGGGGTCAAGAAACCCTAGGCATTAGATGGAAGGGGGCGAGCAAGAGAGGGCAGGAAAACCACATCGAGCGGGACATCGTGAAAGATAAGGAGGTGGCACATTGTTTGTCACTGGCGATAGAAACCGGGGTGGTCGGAGCCGCCGGAACCGAGCGGCGGTGGTGGCAGAGTCGCGCGTCGCTAGAGAGGGCAAATAATTGAGGTTGAGTACGCATGAGAGAGAGAGAGGTTAGTAGGCCAGTGCCCGGGGCCTAGGTGATGGGTGGGTTTGACCCAACCCTGTTGGGCCGGGTGGGCTTTGGGCCAGGTTGGGCAGGCTCACGGGTCAAGCCCAGTTTAAAAGGTATAAATGAAAAAGAAATTAATTAAAATATGAATAAATTACCAAAAGATCCTTGTTAACACTTTAAGCTTTAGAAAAATGCATTAAAATTGTAAAAATACATATTTTATGTCAAAATGCTCACAAAAGAAATGTCTACCTAGGAAAAAATATAACATTACTAATTTAAGTTAAATAAAATACAACTAAATATTTAAACTATTAAAAATATTAATGATATAAGAAAAAAATAAGGAAAAATCTCAATAATAAATAAAAATCACCTTTGCATATTAAATAGAGTCCACTATGTAAGAAAAATACTAAATATGAAACTAGTCATTTTAAGTTTACTAAAAATGTTGGTTATAAAAAGAGTTTTGAAATCCTTTCTTGATTAAGATAAAAGGATATACTTTCTTCTGAATGTCTAGAAAAGGGCAGGCTCCCTAGAGCTCGTGCCTCGTCCCTCCTGCGGTGAACACATGGAGGTCTCTCAGTGTGTCCCGCCTCTCCCCACTCGCTGTCTCTGCGCGACACATGGCGACCTTGGACTGTGCGTGCATAACCCCTGTGGAGAGACCACCGGTTTGCGTTTTTCCTTTTGGTTTGTGATTTTGAATAAAAAAAAATAACTTTCAAATCGATTGTTAAAATTACGAACCGTTTTTGTGGCATCCCGTAAAAACTACTACCAAAAAATCGCGGTATTTTTATGCATTGCATCATCATAACCGCATGCTCATGTCATCATGTCACATTGCATTTAAGCATCGTCATTCATCGGTTTTGTCTAAAACTATCTTCAAAAAGTCTATTTTTGTTTTCTAAATATCCCTGTCTTTATTTCAAACCAAAACTCCGGTCTTTTCCGGGTCGTTTATTTGTCTAAAAACTATTTACAAAAGCCTATTTTAAATTAAAATAAAAATTTACATTATTTTTGGGAGGCAGCCAGCCAGGCCCAAAATCCCAGCCGGCCACCTCCTTCCTAATCTTTCTAGCAAACCATCATCTACCCTAAACCGACCCACACCCTACCCCTCACCAACTCCCTCCACCCAGCCACCCGGCCGCAGTGCACACACGCACCCACTCCTGCCGCCGCCCTCCTTTCCACCGCGCACAGCACGCACACACACCTTCCACCTGACCACCTGGCTCCACCATGGACCCAGTCCACCCAATCCCTAACGCCACCTGCCCGCTCCCGGCCCCGCTCCTGGGCGTCGCAGCACCGCGCGGCACGCCTCCCCTCATGCGCACGCCACACACCCCGCCAGGCTGGCCCGCACCAGCCCCACCTGGGCGCGCACCCCACCGCCACCTGCCGATTTTTCCCGCCCACGCCCCACGCGCCCCATCCCCACCCCACCGACCGACCGCACCCGTCTCCCGCTCAGGCCGCCTGCCACGACACCCCCTGGCCACCTCGTTCTCATCGCCACACCAACCGCGCCCGGCCCCACCATCTCTCTCTCGCGCGCGCGCGAGAGCCGCATGCCACCAACCACCGCGCCACCTACCCCGATCCCCAAGCCCCGCCGCCGGAGGCCGTCTCCTCCCCGATCCGTCCTCCTCGTTGCGGGTCCGCCGCCTGCAGCCACCCTAGGCGTGCCCCTGCTCGCCTCCTCCTCCTGTGGCCTTCCCCGAGGCCATGCCGCCGCTGCACCGAGCTCTCTCGGCCCGCGAGCAACCCGCCGCCATCTCTCTGCCTCGCCGTTCCCCGCCGCCAAGGCGAGCGCCTCCGCATCCCCGAGCTCCGCCGTGGGATCCGCCCCCGTAGGCCATCTGAGCTCCGCCGCCGCGGCCGCCCTTGCCTCTGCACCGACGCTGCCCGAGCGCATCCCCCTTCCTGCAGAGCCGCCACCGTCGCCTCCCTGGGCCAAGCTCCTCGCCCGCGTCACCGAGCCTGCCGCTCGAGTCCCACCGACGCGGCCCTATGCCCCGCTACCCCGCTGTTGCGGCCCTTCTCCACCTCGAGCCTGGCTGTCGCCGTGCCGGCCAGGGCCTCCACGCGCGCCTCAACCCGGTCATCAGCCGCCGCATCTCTCCGTCGCCTGCGTCGCCCCGGACCACCTAGCCATACCGCGTTGATCACGTGCGTGCTCGCCCAGGCGCCCGTGTTCCGCCGCATCGCGCCGGCAGTACTGTACTAGGGAATGAGGGGGCTCGGGCTTGTTTCATTTTTTCAGTGGTGTTTTGTTCCTGTTGACGCCGTAGTGCTTTGGAGTTGGGTGTTGTAGAGGTGGTGTTGATGCTGTTACACGATGGTGATGCTACCTAGTACCATCTCGGCGAACAAAACTGCATGTCAGATGGGCACCCCGAGAAGCCACCCGAAGTCTACCACAACCGAACTTGGTTCACCCCGCCACCGATGCCAAATCAAGTTCTCCATGGACCCGAGAACGCCAACATCTCCTTCCTGAACCCAAAGACCGATCCCGGCGCGCCGGAACCCCAAGACCCTCGGCACGCCAAGATCTCCTTCACAGATCCGATGACCGAGACCCTGAAGACCGATCCTGTCAAACCCCTTGGTGAACCCCAAGATCTCCGAATTGACATGTGTGACCCCTTTTCCGAGCCCTATTTTATAAATTAACATCTATATAAATTGTTGCATATCATTTATACATGTTTGCATACATATTTCGCGGGTCTAGGTTGTATAGTCGAATCACATCATAATTAAATATGGAGTATATATGCGGACAAATATAGTCTTATACCGCCTCCATTTAAATTGTGTAGCGAACCGATGCCATGTTTTGTCTTATCAATACAACATTTAAATTGCGGGGGTTCTAAACAACTTGAACCATATAATCATTTGACGGGACCACGGTTCCACTTAATATTGCCTAATTGCACCGCATCTTGCCATGCCATGCATCATATCACAATCATGCCGGATCTTCTGCCGTCGTATTAAATATTGCATCCGGTGTTTCTGCTAGTGTTTGCTTCTTCGCGGATTAGACCTATGAGTGGATGCGAGTATCGACAAGTTCTCTGGATATGAACCTCCGGCAGTGTTTCCCAGGCGAGCATCTCTTCTCCTTCTACCTATTTTGCATTTATAGTCTTTATTTCCTCATGTTGATCTATTGCTATCCGTATCGCGATGCTTTAGTTTCCGTACACCAGTTATATCCCGTGCAGCCTCTATATTGCCTTGGACACCTCCTATTACTTGTTGTTTGGTAGATAGCTGGCCTTGCGAGTCATAGTTGCTTGCTCAGGTGCGATCTCGTGTTGTCAAGTACCACAGTTGTTGGAAGGTTGGCTGATGCTTAATGGTGGAGATGATCATGTCTTTAAATACGACTATTAAAAAGCTAGATATAACTAATGTAGAGGCATCGGTGGGCAATAGATGTTATTTGGTTCTTCCACGCTCACTTGTGTCCCGTAGGACTCCGAGTACTTGATACCTGTTCCTTGACTATTCGCACTATCCACATCCGGGAGGCCTTATGGACCCCCCTGAGCCAGAGCTTGATTCATTTCTATTTCTTGGGGCCACAAACTAGTTTGGGGTTTTATTACGATCCTGTACTTATGCCATGTTACTGCTTTATTTACGATTGTGCGTGGAGCACCTGTACTGTTTAGGATCGTGACACGTTTTCGCTGTATCGACAAGCTCAGTCACACTTTCGGGTTCCCAGTCATTTACAGCCGTCCACACAAACCCTGGGTCCGTTCCGGAGCTGGCCAACTTTGTTGCGGATAGCTTAATGGGGTGGCCCCTTGAAATATTTTTGAATCCTGTGATCGCTTTGTCGTGAATGCCTCGTTGGGTTTTGAGTTGGTTTTTCTGAGGTTGATCGAGTGTGTGTTGCTATTTGTGCAACCCTTCAGGGTAAAACTTTCTGAAAGCCGTGTCCGCGGTTATGGACGACTTGGAGCACAGTATCTCGATCATAGACAAGCATAACTAAAGTAGTGCTATAAATTTGACTTAATATGTGACTAGTAATCAGCTCAAGTATAATGGAATGAATAATAAAAATGCCAACAACTGCTGGATTTGGGTTGTTTTGTTATATATGCCTAGTAAGTATTGCAACTCTAATGGAATGTGATAAAAGTGCCAACAACTGCTGGGTTTTGGGATTCCTCAGGACAATTATATCTGGCTAGTAAATGTTCCAACTACAACGGAATGGTGATTAAAACTGCCCACTACTTATGCTATCAGGATGACTCATGATATCTATATCTGACTAGTAAGTGCTGCAACTATAATGGAATGAATAAAACTGCCAACTGTGTGAGTTCCTCGGATTGACTTCCTCGTTTGGTCTCGAGGGGGAATACCAGGATGGGTATGAATGGTGTTAGTATCAGGTGGTTCTGAATAGGTCTTTCTTAGCTCTCTCTAATAGCCGACAGTTGTACTGAGTCTCTATAGGTTGTTTAGTGTTGCTGCGCTGCCGCTTCAGTCCACCATACCTATGTAGGCGAGAGCCGCCGAATTCTAGCCTCGCCGTGTACTAGCCTCAGTACTGACGCTCCTCTTTTTCCTTTGCCCTTTTGTCGGCACCCCTTTTGTTTTAGCAGGTTTGAGATCGACGTCGTTAGCAGGGTTATCCTTCCGGCTTGGCCTGGGCAGGGTTATGGACGCCATTGGGTTATTCTTCAGGGCTCTTAGCCCCATTTGCATCTTGTCCGTAGTCGGGCGCTCTATCGTTTTCAAGGTGATTTGGATCTTTGTATAGTATATCTGTATTCTTGACTCATGGAGTCGTTGTTGTATATATCTGTTCTGTGGGTCCCATCAAGGACTGTTGTGTAATGTTATTACTTCGTTTTCCACCCGCACGAAAGTGCCTGGTGGGCGTCCTTGAATCGTTTCTATGCGAGTTTGGCAGAAAGGGCTAAAACCTGCATAGGGCCGATTTGAGGGTGTTACAGAGTGGTATCAGAGCTCAGCAGTTGCGATACCCCACAAGTCCAGCATGTAGGATAACCTAGCTAACGGCCGAAGTAGAGTGTCAAAACTATTTTGCAAAATCGGTTGGATAGATCTGATTAGGTCTGATTTTACTCCTTACCCCTCTGCTATTCTCCTCTTACCTCTGCGTGTTTTGATTCTACTCTCTTATCTTTCTTCGAGTCCAGGATTCTCGTGGTTGGGTTTTCCGTCGTACCTTTAGGGTTTTGCTCCCTCCTTTGGTAACGGTGCTTCTACATCCGGTCTTCATGCTATCTGAGGAATCGTTCATCTGTTGGACTTCTCTATGTTCCTTGTTTGTGCCTTCCGGTGTTTTTCGACGCGACGACATCATCTATGCCAGATCCGATGCAGAGTCTGCATCACTCCTTTGTTTCCGACCCTCGTTTGTCGAGATCTTCAGTCTAATTCCGAGAGTTGGTTGCATAATTCTCCTATTCGTGTGCAGAGTAATGGTTTGGGTGCGCGATGGACTGATCACCATCCGACTACTCTTATCATTCGCTCTTGTACATTGAATCGGTGGATCCAGCAATTTTACTCCGTCCACGGAAGCTAGAGGTGCCTTTATTTGTTGCTACCTCTGCCTTCGCCCTTTGTTCCCGGAGTGTTCCCTCGACGATCACGGACAACGACCTCTTGTTAGTGGTGTCGCGAGGATCTACATGAAGCGAGAAGATTTAGATCGCCGACCTTTTCCCGGTACCATGAGGCGGATCTCGAGGGCGAGATCCCTTGTTAGTGGTGTCGAATTGTGGCATCCCGCAAAAACCACAAGAAAATCGCGGTGTTTTTGTGCATTGCATCATCATGACCGCATGCTCATGTCATCATGCCACATTGCATTTGAGCATCGTCATTCATCTTGCATGGTTTTGTCTAAAACTATCTTCGAAAAGTTTATTTTTGTTTTCTAAATATCCCTGTCTTTATTTCAAACCAAAACTCCGGTCTTTTCTGGGCCTTTTATTTGTCTAAAAACTATTTACAAAAGCCCAATTTAAATTAAATAAAAATTTGCATTATTTTTGGGAGGCAGCCAGCCAGGCCCAAAAGCCCAGCCGGCCACCTCCTTCCTAATCTTTGTAGCAAACCCTAATCTACCCTAAACCGACCCACACCCTACCCCTCACCAACTCCCTCCACCCAGCCACCCGGCTGCAGTGCACACACGCACCCACTCCTGTCGCCACCCTCCTTTCCACCGCGCACAGCACGCACACACACCTTCTACCTGACCACCTGGCTCCACCATGGACCCAGTCCACCCAATCCCTAACGCCACATGCCCGCTCCCGGCCCCGCTCCTGAGCGTCGCAGCGTGCAGCACCGCGCGGCACGCCTCCCCTCACGCGCACGCCACCCATCCGCCAGTCTGGCTCGCACCAGCCCCACCTGGGCGTGCACCCCACCGCCACTTGCCGATTTATCCCGCCCACGCCCCACACACCCCATCCCCACCCCACCGACCGATCGCACCCGTCTCCCGCCCAGGCCGCCTTCCACGACACCCCCTGGCCACCTCGTTCTCATCGCCACACCAATCACGCCCGGCCCCACCATCTCTCTCTCTCTCTCTCTCTCTCTCTCTCTCTCTCTCTCTCTCTCTCTCTCTCTCGCGCGCGCGCGCGCGCGCGCGCGCGCGCGAGAGCCGCATGCCACCAACCATCGTGCCACCTACCTCGATCCCCAAGCCCCGCCACCGGAGGCCCTCTCCTCCCCGATCCGTCCTCCTCGTTGCGGGTCTGCCGCCTGCAGCCACCCTAGGCGTGCCCCTGCTCGCCTCCTCCTCCTGCGGCCTTCCCCGAGGCCATGCCACCGCTGCACCGAGCTCTCTCGGCCCGCGAGCACCCCGCCGCCATCTAGCTGCCTCGTCGTTCCCCGCCGCCAAGGCGAGCGCCTCCGCATCCCCGAGCGCCGCCGTGGGATCCGCCCCCGTAGGCCATCTGAGCTCCGCCGCCGCGGCCGCCCTCGCCTCTGCACCGACGCCGCCCGAGCACATTCCCCCTTCCTGCAGAGCCGCCACCGTCGCCTCCCTGGGCCAAGCTCCTCGCCCGCGTCACCAAGCCTGCCGCTCGAGTCCCATCGACGCGGCCCTATGCCCTGCTACCCCGCTGCTGCCGCCCTTCTCCACCTCGAGCCCGGCTGTCGTCGTGCCGGCCAGGGCCTCCACGCGCACCTCGACCCGGTCATCAGCCGCCGCCTCTCTCCGTCGTCTGCGTCGCCCCGGACCACCTCACTGTACCGCGTTGATCACGCGCGTGCTCGCCCAGGCGCCCGTGTTCCGCCGCATCGCGCCGGCAGTACTGTACTAGGGAATGAGGGGGCTCGAGCTTGTTTCATTTTTTCAGTGGTGTTTTGTTCCTGTTGACGCCGTAGTGCTTTGGAGTTGGGTGTTGTAGAGGTGGTGTTGATGCTGTTACACGATGGTGATGCTACCTAGTAACATCTCGGCGAACAAAACTGCAAGTCAGATGGGCACCCCGAGAAGCCACCCAAAGTCAACCACAACCGAACTTGGTTCACCCTCGGCCACCGATGCCAAATCAAGTTCTCCATGGACCCGAGAACGCCAACATCTCCTTCCTGAACCCGAAGACCGATCCCGGCGCGCCCGAACCCCAAGACCCTCGGCACGCCAAGATCTCCTTCACAGATCCGATGACCGAGACCCTGAAGACCGATCCTGTCAAACCCCTTGGTGAACCCCAAGATCTCCGAATTGACATGTGTGACCCCTTTTCCGAGCCCTATTTTATAAATTGACATCTATATAAATTGTTGCATATCATTTATACATGCTTGCATACATATTTCGCGGGTCTGGGTTGTATAGTCGAATCACATCATAATTAAATATGGAGTATATATGCGAACAAATATAGTCTTATACCGCCTCCATTTAAATTGTGTAGCGAACCGATGCCATGTTTTGTCTTGTCAATACAACATTTAAACTGCGGGGGTTCTAAACAACTTGAACCATATAATCATTTGACGGGGCCACGGTTTCGCTTAATATTGCCTAATTGCACCGCATCTTGCCATTCCATGCATCATATCATAATCATGCTGGATCTTCTGCCGTCGTATTAAATATTGCATCCGGTGTTTCTGCTAGTGTTTGCTTCTTCGCGGATTAGACCGATGAGTGGATGCGAGTATCGACAAGTTCTTCGGATATGAACCTCCGGCAGTGTTTCCCAGGCGAGCATCTCTTCCCCTTCTACCTATTTTGCATTTATAGTCTTTATTTCCTCCTGTTGATCTATTGCTATCCGTGTCGTGATGCTTTAGTTTCTGTACACCAGTTATATCCCGTCCAGCCTCTATATTGCCTTGGACACCTCCTATTACCTGTTGTTTGGTAGATAGCTGGCCTTGCGAGTCGTAGTTGCTTGCTCAGGTGCGATCTCGTGTTGTCAAGTACCACAGTTGTTGGAAGGTTGGGAGATGCTTAATGGTGGAGATGCTTAATGGTGGAGATGATCATCTCTTTAAATACAACTATTAAAAAGCCAGATATAACTAATGCAGAGGCATCGGTGGGCAATAGATGTTATTTGGTTCTTCCACGCTCACTTGTGTCCCATAGGACTCCGAGTACTTGATACCTATTCCTTGACTATTCGCACTATCCACATCCGGGAGGCCTTATGGACCCCCCTGAGCCAGAGCTTGATTCATTTCTATTTCTTGGGGCCACAAACTAGTTTGGCGTTTTATTACTATCATGTACTTATGCCATGTTACTGCTTTATTTACGATTGTGCGTGGAGCACCTGTACTGTTTAGGATCGTGACACGTTTTCGCTGTATCGACAAGCCCAGTCACACTTTCGGGTTCCCAGTCGTTTACAGCCGTCCACACAAACCCTGGGTCCGTTCCGGAGCTGGCCAACTTCGTTGCGGGTAGCTTAGTGGGTGGCCCCCTGAAATATTTCTGAATCCTGTGATCGCTTTGTCGTGAATGCCTCGTTGGGTTTTGAGTTGGTTTTTCCGAGGTTGATCGAGTGTGTGTTGCTATTTGTGCACCCCTGCAGGGTAAAACTTTATGAAAGCCGTGTCCGCGGTTATGGACGACTTGGAGCACAGTATCTCGATCATAGACAAGCATAACTAAAGTAGTGCTATAAATTTGACTTAATATGTGACTAGTAATCAGCTCAAGTATAATGGAATGAATAATAAAAATGCCAACAACTGCTGGATTTGGGTTGTTTTGTTATATATGCCTAGTAAGTATTGCAACTCTAATGGAATGTGATAAAAGTGCCAACAACTGTTGGGTTTTGGGATTCCTCAGGACAATTATATCTAGCTAGTAAATGTTCCAGCTACAATGGAATGGTGATTAAAACTGCCCACTACTTATGCTATCAGGATGACTCATGATATCTATATCTGACTAGTAAGTGCTGCAACTATAATGGAATGAATAAAACTGCCAACTGTGTGAGTTCCTCGGTTTGACTTCCTCGTTTGGTCTCGAGGGGGAATACCAGGATGGGTATGAATGGTGTTAGTATCAGGTGGTTCCGAATAGGTCTTTCTTAGCTCTCTCTAATAGCCGACAGTTGTACTGAGTCTCTATAGGTTGTTTAGTGCTGCTGCGCTGCCGCTTCAGTCCACCATACCTATGTAGGCGAGAGCCACCGAATTCTAGCCTCGCCGTGTACTGGCCTCAGTACTAACGCTCCTCTTTTTCCTTTGCCCTTTTGTCGGCACCCCTTTTGTTTTAGCAGGTTTGAGATCGACGTCGTTAGCAGGGTTACCCTTCCGGCTTGGCCTGGGCAGGGTTATGGACGCCATTGGGTTATTCTTCAGGGCTCTTAGCCCCATTTGCATCTTATCCGTAGTCGGGCGCTCTATCGTTTTCAAGGTGATTTGGATCTTTGTATAGTATATCTGTATTCTTGACTCATGGAGTCGTTGTTGTATATATCTGTTCTGTGGGTCCCATCGAGGACTATTGTGTAATGTTATTAATTCATTTTCCACCCGTACGAAAGTGCCTGGTGGGCGTCCTTGAATCGTTTCTATGCGAGTTTGGCGGAAAGGGCTAAAACCTGCATAGGGCCGATTTGAGGGTGTTACAGTTTTCACAATTGTGCTAGTCGCGACGAGATCTATAAAACTAGATCCCATGTTGATAGGTTTTGACAAACTTCTTTTTGCACTATCTTTTATCCCTTGGTTGCACTGCCCTATTTTCTAAAGTACATTGGGAGATGCACTAATAGTACACTGCTTATGCACTTCCTCGACGTTCTGTGTTGCACTGCCTTGGATCGCAGTGCATGGGACAGTACACTGGCAATGCATAGGTGGTGCACTGCTTTCCTATTCTGTATTGCACTGCCTTAGGTCGCAGTGCACATGATGATATACTGGCAGTGCAAGGTCGTGCACTGCCTTACTATAGTACTTGTACTACCTGGGGACGTAGTGCATAGGGGGGCACATTGGCAGTGCAGTGCCCCATGCACTGCCTTTTTGCTCTGTATTACGCCGCCTTGGCTCACAGTGCACGTGACACTATACTAGCAGTGCATGGACCGTGCATTGTCTTACTTTGTTGCGTTGCACTGCCTTAGGTCGTAGTGAACATGGCTATACTGGAAGTTCATAGCCCTGTATTGCCTTACTATACTACTTTGTACTGTCTGGGGACGCAGTGCACTGCCCCGTGCACTGCCTTTCTGTTCTACGTTGCACTGCCTTAGCTCATAGTGCACAGGACACTACACTGGTTGTGCGTGGACCGTGATCGCAGTGCACTGGCTGTTACACCGACAGTGTACTGTTTTTCCTTTCTTTATCTTTTTCATGGTGTATTGCACACATGTAATGCTTTTCTATTATCTGATTTTGTATTTAATAATAATTACGTGTATGAACCAGCATAAAAACTTGTGATGCGCGCTGCATTGCGGTGTAGCCAACAGCCAAACTTGAGATGTGTGCGGCAATGCGGTGCATCTAGCATCAGCGCAAACGAAACGCTTGAGCGACAATGCATGCAGCCACATGGCGTGCAAAGAGCGCCCCCGCGCTGCGTCTATGCGCTGCGCCACGTGACTTGCACGACCTCCCGGGAGGGCGCCCTGTAGCTAGTCGTTTCCTACTTTTTTTTATCATCTATAAATCAAGATAATTTCTTTTATTGCTTTATTAGACTACTTAAAAGTTATTGAAACATAGAAATGTAATTCTTATTTTCACAACTAAAGTATAATGCTCTTAAAACTTAAAACATTTTAATCAAAACTACTTTTACTCTAAGAAATTGGGTAAAACACACAAAGAAGAACAAATAACTCAAACCATTAATTTGATTATTTCATTATTCACAACTTAAGTTCAATGTTTCCTAAAAGCTAAATCAACTAAAACTTTTGTGGAATTATTTCTTTAAGCAATAGTATTAATTCTTAAGTTCATTTGAATGTTTCAAACCATATCAAACTCTTGAGGTCATCTATTATTGCTATCATCAATAAGATAAATTTTGTATTTAAGATTACAATAAAAAACCATGTCTTGAACTCATCATTCACTCACATCGGAAGTGAATGATCTCACATCTTTGATCATGCTTAGGAAAAATCTTAGAGCTTGGTAATATTATAGACGTATTATGTCTAAATTCAATTCTGTTTTTACAGTTAACTTTGGTCTATTGATCAATCAACAGGAAGCATGTTAATTGGAGATCATTAATATTGTATCAATAATAATAGTTTTTATTCAAATAATGCAAAGTAATGATTAACTTGGTATAAGAAACATTCTTTTCAAAAGTTATTCTTTTTGCCACTTCAACTCAAGCATGAGATTTCATAAGAATTACATGATATCAATCAACCTTAATCATATGTTGTTATTGTACTTTACTTTTATATCTTGTATGTTAAGTCTTAAGCTCTTTGTAAACATATTTGCTTATAAAGTAAACTTGATGATAAAACAAATCTTAAAGAAATCACCTAGATTCAACTCATTCACATTATTGGGGGGTTCATTCATGGTTTTACAAAATGCATGGCATTACTTATGCATAACAACATCTTGCTTCTTCAAACATTAGTCCTTACCGGACCAATGATGTTGTTTTCAGATGTTGAAGTTTATATTGTCTGAAGACCGTGATTGCATAATCTTGTAATCACAAAGGCAAGTTCACACTTTCTCATGTTCTTTGGTTATTTTCTACCAAGTATTTGTAATCTATTATTGTTATCACCTGCATTTCAAAAAGGATGAAAGAAAATACTATTTTCTTCATAACATGACTTATTGGTTATCGACCCGAGAGGTGTTAACCTAGTATGGCGGGCAAATGGAACCATGGTATGGTTTGTGGATTGGTGGAGGTTCCATTTGCACGGGGAAGTATCACCTAGGAATTAATAACAAATGTCGCCAGTGATTCTTGCACCGTATATTTCGTGTTAACCATGAGATCTATATGGGCTCTGAGGAAGTCAGATAGATCTTCTTCCTGTCGTACGCTGATGGACAACTTTTATTGGAGCAATGTTCCTACATTAGACAAGTGCAAGGGTGGGAACCATTAATTCCCTGATACTTGTTGTCTATGATGGATTTCTCTCTTTAGGAATGTAAACTGGCCTGATCATTCTACTGAGCTAGCAAAAGGGTGGAAATACGGAGTTGCGGAGAAGGGCAGTGATTGCCTTGGGTCCTTATACCTGGCCCCATACTAGGGAAGTATGGAAAAGCTCATGACTTGGATGTGCAACATGGATAAGGAACTCTCATGGGTAAACCAATGCACCTTTGCAGAGTGTAAAAAAGTGTGACATGTTACTCCGTGTTCTGGGAAGAAGCTGCGAACGCTGCAGGAAAGGAACTCCACGAAGTTCTAATCAACCTGTGAAGACTGATAGATATAGCTTTTCAGAATAAAAGCAACCTTTGAATAAATGTTTACGAAAACCTACATACCCTATGACCTCTGGTCTGTGGTTGTAGATAGTGCATCAAACAGACCTTTTTAGTGAACTTGCTAAGTACGCTTGTAATAAACTGTACCTTCTTAACCCTTGCTAGATCTCGGAGCAATAAATGACGAACTCAGGAGGAGAACTACTTTGAAGAGTTGAAGATATCCAGTGGGGATCAACAAAGTCAATGACTACATCAGCGGCAATAAAAGAGAAGCTCAAGAGTAGAGTATAGATATATTCCTAGATAGTAGACCCCACTTCTGTAGACCATTGCTATAGCCATGAATATATATTAATAGTAGTATTGTTTCTAGAATAGACTTCGAGTTGCTATCTCGGGTTTTCTTCTGTATATTGTTTTCCTCACTGTTTTGAGGAAGTTTTCTAGACCTTCTATAAGGCTCTGAGTTGTAATTTATAGTCATGTCTTGGACTCGCGATGTTTCTGTTGTACCACTCTGAGGAATGTAATACAAGTGGAACGGTGTTTCATTGGTGTTATGTCAACGACTATAGTGTACTACATCATGCAGTAGTATGCTGGGTCACCGCAAACATGCAACAACAAAGTAGATGCATCTAACTTGTTTTTATAGGGGCATATGATGTGATATGTCCAAGTTTGTGATAATGATTATGTTATGTATGAGATGTGATCATGTATTTTATAGTATCACGACTTGCATGTTGGTGAGTTTGACAACCGACTGGATGGTTGTTTCTTTATTGTATGGTCTGCGTGTCAATGTTTATGCACCATGTAAATTGCTTTACTTTATCGCTAGTGTAGCAATAGTAGTCGAAGCAATAAGATGGTGCAAGCAACCATGTTCTTGGCACAGTGCTAGTGATGATGGTGATCATGCTTTGTGAAGATGGAGATCGAAGGCACAAGAAGAAAGGCCATGTCATATCACATATTAAACTGCATGTGATGTTTATCCCTTTCAATATCTTATTTTTCTTAAGATTAGATCGCAATAGTAGCATTATAAGATGATTCCTCACACTAAAATTCCAATATTAAAAGTGTTCATCCATAGTTGTCACCATTGCGAAAGTTTGTTGTTTCGTAGCATCTCGTGATGATCAAGTGTGATATATTCTACGTTCACATACAATGGGAGTAAGCCATGTTACTCAGGCAGAAAACTATGGTTAGCTTGAAAAGCCTAGCATATACATACATGGCCTTGGAACACATCGAATCGAAAGGTTAAACATGAGTCATATGAATGATATGCTCAAGATGTTGATGTTCATGAAGGGGTTCGCAGTAGAAAAAAATGCTAGCTCGCACAACACCTATGCCAAGATCTATCTATAAGTTAATGCAGTATCAAGGATGATGGTTTCTACGACATACCCATGTAGACCGAACGTATTTATGTTTGTGGGAACATTGGTGATGTATGTATACTCGTAGATGACCTCGAGGTCGCATTGCTCCTCGCACGTCACCTCCTGGTCCTTGCACGACATCTCCATCAATTGGCATCGCCTATGTGGTCTCGCACATGTTCGCTGTCCGACAACAACTCATGTTCTCCCTGATCCAGCAGGGATGTGGAAGTAGACCTTCTAGAACTAGGATCCAATAGTGTGACAACGTGCTGGGGTGGTGTTGTCTCCCACGAGTGTAGCTCTTGGAACCACACACATGAGATTCAACGGAGAGGAAGAGGGAAAATTCCCTAAGGAAATATGCCTTAGGAAATTCACAATTTATTTCTTGTTATTTTCCTCTCCCTATTCCCATCTATATATAAGAGGAAGGGAAGTACCCCCACCTTGCCAACTGTAAATGTGGGACTAAAGGAGGAGGGAGGGGAAGGCGCGCGCCATGGGGGGAGGGGAAGGCTGGGTGGGCCACACTCGCCCAGCCCACCCACCCTGCGTGGCGGCCCAAGACAAGCCGACAGGCTGCCCCATGGGTGGCTCCCTCTTGGGCCTTTTCCCTCCGGGAATTTGGCCAATTAGTGGAAGTTGCCCATTAAAATTAATTTTAAATAATATTTTTATTATTAATTCTAGTAATATTAATAACATATTTAAAATTTCCTCATGATCAAAATCTCCTTTTTATCAATCCAAACATCTTCGGACTTTACCTGAAACACTTTTGGATTTCTCTCTTCTTTCCAGCGGTGATCCCCATGATTCCATAATGATCTCAAAACATTGTAAGACCCTTAAGTGTGTTACCCTATGGTTTGGAAACATCATAGATATGATCGATAACCCTCTCATATCAATGATCATTAGCGGTACCGAGATGCCCATAATAACCCCTATGCATTCCACGATACATTGTCGTTTGAACCATAAACTCCGAGTCCAATTCCTTTTGTTTCTTTGATACATGACTTGTCCGAGATTTGATCATTAGTATCAACATACTAATATCGTTACTGACAAGTCTACTTAAATCATTATCGTGGTATCATATCCCCATGACCTAGTTATTCGTTGCAACTTATTGGATACAATCTCACCGAGTGGGCCCAGTGTATCTTCCCATCATGCGGTGAACAAATCCTGATCTTGATGCATAAGCCTCAACATTTCCCTATGGAATACCCAACATACATCTTTATGATCACCCTATTACGATGTGACGGTTGATGTAGTCTTAGCTGTTGGGTTCGCAGCATAGAAAACAAAAAAATTCCTACGATGGGAACTACTAAGCACCAAGATCTATCTACCTAGATACAAACAACGGGTGGATATACATCCATAGAGAACATATCCTTGAAGACCGACAAAGTGTTACGAGGTTGGGCTTGTGGATGATGTAGCCGTTCGCTTGCTGATCTCAAGATCCAGAGGAAGTCCAGCACCGCAAATCAGCGGCGCATTCATGATCGTACACACATCCAGTCCACCAAACAACCTCCACCTCCTTGCTCTAGCAATGCAGTGGAAGCAGCAACTCCTTCTAGACGAAAAGCCACCGAGAACATGTATCTCGCTAATCTGAGACCATGGGGGAATAATTCTAGAGGGGGAGAGAGAGATCCTTCACGAGGAGGTGTGAGATGAGAGGAGGGAGTGGGGGGCCTTTTACCCATGGCCGGTGGCCATGGAGGTGCCCCCACCTCTTCCCTCATTCATGTGGTGGAGCTCCCACTCACATTAATTTCCCTTCCACTCATCTCCATTAAATTTCCACCAAACTTAATGCAACTCTCATTTAATAAAACTCTTTTATTTATTTTATTCAGAATTTTGTTAATTACTTTAATTGACAAACATCACATAAAACCCCCTACAACATTTCAATATCACATGCAGAACTAATTTCACCCGGAACAATTTTGGTGTCCATTGAAATCATTCTAGCGCTTTGCAATTCTTTTCGCTAGAACATATTTGCTCCAAATGGTGTCAGTATCCCTTAAGTGTGTCACCTACGGTTCGCGAATAATGCAGACATGATCGAGACCCTTCTCCGATCAATAACCAGCAGCGGGACCTAGAGATCCATACCAACTCCTACACATTCAACGATGACTTCTATAATCATGAGAACCTTTAACGTTAGTAACTAAATCCCTTTGTCTCGCAATATATTACATCTCCGAGATTCGATCATCGGTATCTTCATACCTAGTTTGATCTCATTACCGACATGCACTCTTTTCTCGTTCCCGTGATATAACATTCTAGTGATCACATCACTTGCTTGCAAGCTATCTCAATGTGATATCACCGAGAGGGCCTAGAGTATATCTCATCGGGATGGACAAATCCCACTCTTGATCCATGAGCCTATACATAACACCTTTGGAGTATCTCAACCCACCTTTATAGTCACCTTGTTATGGTGTGATGTTTGATGTTATGAAGTTGCTCTTCTTGTGTTAGTGATTAACATGATATCATGGTCTAAGGACTAGAGTTACTTCGTATGATGTTATAGCAATTTAAACACAATGACTTTGATCATATTGCTATACTTCGGATGAATGTTCATCACATCATTCCACCAATGATGTGACCTCATTATTAACAACATCCAATGTCCATGATCAGGAAACCTTGATCATCTTGTTAATCAACGAGCTAGTTCATAAGAGAGGCATAACTAGGAACCCTTTATTTGTTTATTAAACACACATGTATTAACATTTCCAATCAATACAATTATGGCATGCAAAATAATCATCTATCATATACTTGGAATACGATAATAACAACTTTATTATTGCCTCTCAGGGCATATTCCCTTCATTAGCAGCCATGGGTGATAGTGATTAAATATGATCTCACAGTCCGAGGATAAGGTCACTTAGTTTCTAACTATTGCAACGATAAACTATGTCACCCGATCACGTTGCAATACTTATATGGGTAATGCCCATCGCATCATTCTCTAATGACATGACTTCATTGTCAATATACCCATGCGGAAATATATGAGATCTCCGACAAGTTCTACTCCGCTAAGATGGAGGAGCATGGTTATATTGGCGAGCACTTCATTAATATGACAGGTTACGTCCAACATCGTGAAGCTATGGAATGCAAGATTCTGATGGAGCTCACTACGGACAAAATCATCTAGTTGCTGCCACGAAGCTACAAGCTGTTTGTGCTGAAGTAGAACCTGACGAGCGATAAAGTCGCTTTCTGAACTCGCGTCAATGCTAAAGACCACATAGGTAGATATCTGTGGTGACCCAGCACACCATTGCATGTTGTAGTGTACAAGTCGTTGGCATAACACTCACGAAACAATGTTCCATGAATATTACACCCAACATAGTAGTACAATAGTAATATTGCAGGTCCAAGGTATAACTATATTATTCATATCGCATATCTTCATATAAGATCCTCGGAACTCCCATGACATAATGAGATCATCAGGTAAGTTCATGTTCAAACCAAGATCTGGAAAAAAGCAGTTTGTAGACTAGTCTAGCACTAGATCTAGTTCTAGGCCTATCTTGATATCTAAAGGTTGTCTATTTTCCCTACTAGCAACTTCTATTGGTATGGATTCTATTCATGGGAATTGGATCCCATCTATGTTTATCTAGATCCCCAGTATCACTAAGTTGAAGTACTGCCTCTTTTAAATCCGTTGAACTAACATCAGCTTCCTGTAGGCGCCTTCCTAGGTCTTCTAGTACCACGTTTGTAGTCCCGTCATTGAATTCAACAAAATAAAGGGTTGAAAGGATACAAATGAGTACATGAGGTACTCAACAAGTCCTATATATGTGGTTATTTGAAGCACTATCTATAACCGTGGATCAGACATCCTAAATCATTTTTTTAGAAAAGGTAAGTTTAAGTTTATAAAATTCTATGTATGTCAGTCTTCACGGGTTGTGAGAACTTCATGGAGTTCCTTTCCATGTTGAGGTCGCAGTTCTTTCCTAGAACAGGGAGTATCATGACATGTTTAGACACTCTCGAGAGGTGCGCTACTTTACCCACAAACATCTTTAGCCCTGTTACACAACCAGGTGATCATTCCCGTTCAGATTTCCTTTGGTTTGAGGCCTAGTCTAAAGATTTGTCAATCGCTAGCTTTCTCTACCATGCAATCTAGTCATTACAAAGAACTTGGTTAATGACCACTGTTCAACTACATGCCCTTTAAGACACTAGGGTCGTCATCCAGCCACGCAGATAGGAGACGTTACGGGCTCCCACCCATTGTCTTTCCTCGCAAGTAATACAATCCGACATTGTCATCCGAGAATGTACAGAGCGAAGAAGATACCAGCTGACTTACCCATCTCATTCCTAGATATGTGGTCAACGTTGTCTATACGACGCCTTGGAGTGACAAACTATAATTGTTGTTTAATCCTAAGTTTTCTTTCCCAGTCCAATGGAATCTTTTTCCATGATGGTTCCGATCATGGTTTCCATTGACCATCACAATATATTATCCGACCATCCTAGGACAGTAACCCATACTCCATGTTCATTATGAAAATAGTATTTTTCCTTTGAATGTAGGTGCTAATGTAATACTTATGAAAAGTAGTTTTTTAGAAAGTAATTCAAAAGACATTCAAGAAAGAACTTGCACAAGGTATGCAAGCTTGTTCTTTTAAGGTTAATGCAAGAGTGAACTTGCCTTCTGATTGCAGGTTATGCAATCAGCATGCATCCCATGAATTGGAGGCTGAAATCTACGCCCTTTATACTACTAGCCGACGCGGGAACATGTCATAGTCGCACCGGCAATGCCACTTCTCATCGATGTTGTTCCAGAAGTCGCTCTCGATCCATCGCGACACCTTATTGTCCTGAGACCGTAATACCCCAACATGATCGAGAGAGTGGACAAACAAATTTGAGAATGCAAAATGAACCTTTCATGAAGATAGCACTCGTGTTCTCTATCGATCAGATCCATCACGCCGCCAACCACCCAAGATTTGATCGTCGGGCGACAGAGATATGATTAAGGTGGTAGTTTCGAGAGGATGAGTGGTGGGTGGATCTCGGGGATAAGTGTATACTGGGTGTGGTGTATAAATAGTGGCTAGTTAAGCAGCTCACCGGTGGTGGGACATGCGTGAACAGACGAAGGGACATGATTGACTATTCTATGGTGATTCGACCCACTTTTCACGGCGATTGCAATGCAAGGTGCAACACGGAATGCATCCATCGCCAAAGCGTGACACTAAAAAATGCTGATCTTGCGTATCACCTACCACATCACCAAAATCCGCTGGTATCGAGTATGTCACGGCGTATAAGTGGCCACCGCAACAACATGGTGCCGCCATTGCCCATCTGCCGCATAACCAACTTTTCCAGGTACTTTTTTGCTTGTGATGTCCCAAAGAAGTGTTCGGCATGGGGGGGTATTTTTGTAGTGACCTTCTTCCCATGGTCCGGGCACTTGATCAGCGGGAGGTAGCGCTGCCGATGGAGTTGGCGGCAGCGGGAGGGAGGATGTTGCTGCTACCGCTGCTCGAGCTACTACCCGCATGGAACCAACAGACATCGGGACTACGAATCTAGGCGCCTCACAGAAACTAGGGTTAGGAATCGGTGAGGAGAGGGATTGGGGAATTTCTATCCACTTATGCGCTGGGTGTGTTCATTTTGCAAACGAACCCCTCAACTCCACATGCTAGCTTCTACGGTCCCTCAAACGGTTAGATACTAGGCCCCACCACACCACGCTAGCACCGTACGATCCGTAGCGGTGACCGTATGAAAGCGGTCAGAGCAAGTTTGTGTACCCAAAATTATTGTTTCTTGAGTTCAGTGACCAAATCGTTCGTTCCGGACAAGTTTATTTACCGTACGTGCATTTTACTCAAATGTATAACAAGGAAATGCTGTGTCGTTATAATTTGCAACGAAATAGCACCCAAATTTCGCTTTCTGTACATACATGTATGCATGCACGCACAAAGGTAGAAGAACACTGGTTTTGGGCCGAATATCCCATCAGCGTGGACCGATGTGCTCCGTGGACCAATTACAGCCATGGGCGGTCATGCAGCAAGGAGAGTACCCCCTCGAAAGACGGCGAGGTGTACGGGCGCGAAGATGCGAACGAGTGGCTGGAACGACGCAGGGATCCGGTCATCCGTCTCCCTCCCCTCTCTATTTATGGCCTCCACCATTAAATCCAAAGCTCGAACTCGACAGTACCAATCCATCCACCCCGAGCAGTACCATCTCATCTCTCCTCCTCACCGTTCCAGGAAGCAAAACAACTCCGGCCGGCCAAGATGTCGTGGCAGACTTACGTCGACGAGCACCTGATGTGCGACATCGAGGGCCACCACCTCGCCTCCGCAGCCATCCTCGGCCACGACGGCACCGTCTGGGCACAGAGCGCCGACTTCCCCCAGGTGATAACCGCACACGCCATTACCACATTATTCTCACTTGTTCTCGCGTTCATGTCTCACGGTGCTGGTTAATTTTGCGTGGGTGTCCAGTTCAAGCCTGAGGAGATTGCCGCCATCATGAAGGATTTCGACGAGCCGGGGCACCTCGCCCCCACCGGCATGTTCGTCGCCACTGCCAAGTACATGGTCATCCAAGGTGAACCCGGCGCCGTCATCCGTGGCAAGAAGGTTTGCATCTCTCTCGAGTTTCCTGAATCATATATGCTGTTGCCATTCGAAAAAAGTTATTTTCATGCTCTTCTTGATCCACTGATCCTTCTTCTTCGGGATGTTGTTACTTTGCCGTTGATCCGGTCTGCAGGGAGCAGGAGGCATCACCATTAAGAAGAGCGGGCAGGCGCTGGTCGTCGGCATCTACGACGAGCCCATGACCCCTGGGCAGTGCAACATGGTGGTGGAGAGGCTTGGCGACTACCTCGTTGAACAAGGCATGTAGAGTCTGTCGATCTCGCCGATCCATGGCTTCGACGTCTCGACGACGACCGATGATGATCGTCATACAGTTTTTCACCTTTTTTTTAAAACATCCATCCATGGGAATATATGTGGGGCTTCTCCTCTTTTACCGGCTCTGGTCATGGATCACCGATGACCAGTTGCTCTGGAAAGTTCTATTTGTAATGCCATTTTGGCTTTCCTTCTTTTCTTTATCAATGCGTTAATTTTTTTTGTTGTCGTATGAATTGTGTGTGGAGAACAAATTTTGCTATATATATACGATTGCTTTGCAATTGAAGTTGTATTTTCTTATGTTGAGGGTCTCTTTGATTGTAATGCGCGACCACATATGGCTTTCCAATCCTCAGCCATAGGGACAAGTCATAATTAATAAGGTTGTTTGGCATGGATACATGTTTATTATTTTGGGGGTCAATACCCGCGTTCTCTGACTCTTCCGCTGCTATATCGCCTACACATTTCATTGCTAGTCGTCCATAGAAATATAAGAAATGTGAGAGAGACTAGAGATTTGAACTTGGGTGCACTGCAAAAATGAAACAGAAACTTTGCAAGTTTGCCTTCAAATTTCTTGATGCCACTAGATTTTTTACGCATATTTAGCCTGATCTTTTCTATTTTGGTCAAATTTGTTTTTTTGTGAAATCTGTTTTGGTCAATTTCATGTTGCTGCACTACCGATGCATGTCCTTGTACAATATTATACCTATCACCGAAGGAGAAACAAACAATGATAGCTTGAATCTTCACCAAGATATCACACTGCCCGAAAATAAATAGAACAAATAATGTTAGGTGCAATTCTGGAATTGTATTGTGTATGTATTGAACAAAAATACCATGCTTCTTGATAATGATCCCAATCCTCAGCCACAGGGACAAGTCATAATTAATAAGTTTGTTTGGCATGGATACATGTTTATTATTTTTGGGGTCAATACCGTGTTCTCTGACTCTTCCGTTGCTATGTCGTGTACACATTTCATTGCTAGTCGTCCATAGAAATATAAGAAATGTGAAAGAGACTAGAGATTTGAACTTGGGTGAACAGAAACTTTGCAGTTTTGCCTTCAAAGTTCTTCATGCCACTAGATTTTTTAAGCATATTTAGGCCGGCCTTTTCTGTTTTGGTCAATTTCTTTTTTTTTTGTGCGAAATCTGTTTTTGGTTAATTTCATGTTGCTGCACTACCGATGCATGTCCTTGTACAGTATTATACCTATTACCGAAAGAGAAACGGACAATGATAGCTCGAAAGTTCACCAAGGAGAAGCGCGGCAGAAAGGCTCCCGGCGGCCAGGATCTGCGGCAGCTGCGCAGGCTCGCCCCGGGCCCGATCTAGGCCTCATTGGCCATGATCGTGGTGTTCTCTGTCCGCTCGGGAGGTGATGGGCTGGTGGTTGCTGCTGGCCAGATGTGTGCGGGAGATGAATGGCACCTTTGTGGGGGTGTTGCATCCTCCCGCCGACCTGGGCGCGTGGTCGAGGGGCTCGTCGTGGCGGCACAGGCTCGTCCGGGGTTCAATCTGGGCCGTCAAGGAGGTGGTTTTGGTGGCGGCGATCTTCAGTCCCTTTCACGATGGCGGCTTCTCCGGTTCGCTCTAGTTGTTTTCGGCAACTATCTCGCGGGTAGTGGTGATGATCCGGACGACGGCTTTTGTCGCGGCGACGAGGAGTCTAGGCGTGACGGCGGGAGTGTTGTTTGTTGATCGTCGCGAGCTTGGACAAGGAGGGGAGGAGTGGTGGTTTGTGCCGGTCCTTGTTGGGCGGGCGTGCGGTTCTGGGACTCTTCGTTGGGCGAAAGCCTTGTCCTGGCGGTGGGCCGAGACCGACGACGGTGACGCTCGTGTGCGCCGCATCCTTCTTGAAGTTGTCGTCGAAGCGGGTGTTTTCATGCTCCTCCGCCCGGGTTCTCCGGGGGAAACCCCAGATCCCTCGGGGGATCGGGCGTGGGCGGCGCTCTTGTGTCGCTTTGCCTCTTGGGACCTCGCTTTGGATGTCCACCGAACAGTGGGACCTGTGGAGTGTTTTGTGTTTTGGCGGAGGCGGGTTTTGTCCTTGGCCAGGCGGGGCGTGGCCCTAGGGCTGGTGTGGTAGTTGGAGCGGTGACTCCGGTCTTTTCGCCTCCGCATGTTGCGTTGAGGTGTGGTGTCGACCTAGTTGGTCGTCGACCCGTGTGGAGCGCAACGTCGGGAATGGTGTTTTGTATTGTGTTGTAACGGTTTTTCGGCCAGTTTTCCTTATAAACGGGCCAGCTCTTTTCTACTATATCAATGAAAGGCAAAGTTTTTGCCTCGTTTCAAAATAAAGTTCACCGAGCAGTGACACTGCCCGAAAATCAATAAACCCAAAAATGTTAGGTGCAATTTTGGAATGTATTGTGTAGAACTGTATTGATATTGCAAGAGGTTATTACATCATGAGTCCTTAGGCTGTTTATATAGTACTAGAAGACTTGGGAGGCAAGAAGACTAATAGAGATAGACTTAGATTACAATCTTAAACTACCAAATATGCCTAACCGGTAATATACTCTAACACTCCCTCGCAGTCGGATCGGTAGTGATGCGAATAGCCTGAGCGTCGCGGACGGTCTGACTGGAGCACAATCCGAAGGCGTGAACTGAAGGAGCTGGAGGATGCCGATGTTGATGTAGCCAGGTGTGGGGCGCTGTATTCGTGGTCGTTGGTGATGTTGTCGTTGTTGATGAAGTTGATGATGTCGTTGTGTTGTGGTCGATGTCATCGTTGAGCCTGGAGAATTCACCATAGTAGTTGAAGTAGACGTAGTTGGATCCAAAGTAGTCGAGGTAGACGACACACGTTGCCGAGCTTGCCAAACTCGGGAGTGCGCCGGGGACGAAGGCATGCGCCGGTGTTGCCAATACCGAACGTGCGAAGATAGATACCATTATGAGCCATGCGAGCCAGAGACGAAGGGAGCAACAGAGAAATTCTCCGTGAACGGTCGGTGCGTAGAAGTTGTCTGCCGAATAGTCGGAGTAGATGAAGTAGTTGCAAAAAGAAAATTGATTAAGTAAAAAATAAAAATTAGACTGCGACCCGGACGGCGAGGTCTTGGTGGACAAAGACGAAGAGATAGTTGTTGATGGAGATTTGTTGTAGCGGTAGTAGATTTTGGGAATTAGACCCGTATGTTTCGCTTGTATGAGAGCGGCATCGCTCGTGGAGAAGAAGAACTTGTTGGCGTTGACGATGACCATGATTGGTGGTGGCGGCGACGATGCGGCGATGTTGTTGGTGTATATGGTTGGTGATGAAGGTGCAGCCCTTTGTTGTTGGCGAGGCGCGGACTCGGAGATGTGCGTCCCGATTGATGTTGACGAAGACGGACCGGCGTGATAACGATGTGAGGACGGAGCAGCCGACGCAACACGTAAAGGCGTCCCTTGGGGCGCCGTGCGGAGTCTCGTTGGCAATGATTTGTCGGAGATGAGTCAACGCCGAGGTTGAAGTAGAGGCACATGATGATGACATGCGGCTTTAGACGACACAATCCGATCTATGATCGACGAAAGAAGAAGAAACGCCGGTCAAGCGGCCAGCGAGAAATTTTTGCCGAAATAAGATCTAATCTACTATTGCACGGCCCCCGGCGGAGAACGATCTCCCCGGGGGTGGCGCGGCAGAAAAGGTGGTGGCTAAACCCTAGGTCAAGGAGCGACACGCTCTGATACCATGTAGGTTACGAAAGTATAGATTTTATTGATATTGGATGAGATGATTACATCGTGAGCCCTTAGGTTGTTTATATAGTACTAGAAGACTTGGGAGGCAAGAAGACTAACAGAGATAGACTTAGATTATAATCTTAAACTACCAAATATGTCTAACCGGTAATATACTCTAACAACCGGATTGGTAGTGACGCGAACAGCCGGAGCGTCGCGAACGGTCTGAGTGGAGCACAATCTGAATGCACGAACTGAAGAGGTAGCCGGTGGATGTCGATGTCAATGTAGCCGGAAGTAGGGTGCTGTAGTCGTGGTTGTAGGTGTCGTTGGTGATGTTGTCACTGTTGATGAAGTTGATGATGTCGTTATGTTGTGGTCGATGTCGTCGTTGATCCTAAAGAATTCGCAGTAGTAGTTGAAGTAGTAGTTGAAGTAGACATGGTTGGATCCGGAGTAGTTGAGGTAGGCGAAACGCCTTGCCGAGCTTGCCAAAGTCAGGAGCGCGCGGGGACGAAGGCATGCGTCAGTGTTGCCAATACCGGACGTGCGAAGATAGAGACCATCATGAGCCATGCGAGACAGAGCCAGAGGGAGCAGCGGAGAAATTCTCCGTGAACGGTCGGTGCGTAGAAGTTGTCTGCCGATTTGTCGGAGTAGATGAAGTAGTTGCAAGAAGAAAATTGATTAAGTAAAAATAAAAATTAGACTGTGACTTTGGCGGCGAGGTCGTGGTGGACGAAGACGAAGAGGTAGTTGTTGATGGAGATTTGCTATAGTGGTCATCGATTAGAGCCGTATTTTCCACTTGTATGAGCACGGCGTCGCTCGTGGAGAAGAAGAACTTGTTGGTGTTGACGATGACCATGATTGGTGGTGGCGGCGACGATGCGGCGATGTTGTTGGTGTAGATGGTTGTCGACGATGATGACCATGGGTGCTGAAGGTGCAGCCCTTTGTTGATGGCGAGGCACGTACTCGGAGACGTGCGTCCCGGATGATGTTGACAAAGACGGTCCGGCGTGATGACGACTCGTGAGGACGGAGAAGCCGAAGCAGCGCGTGAAGGCGTTCCTTGGGACGCCACGCGGAGCCTCATTGGCACGATCGTTGACGATGATTTGCCGGAGTTGAGTCGACGTCGAGGTTGAAGTAGAGGCGAGTGACGACATGCGGTTGTGGATGACGCAATCCTATCTATGATCAGCGAAAGAAGAAGAAACGCCGGTCAAGTGGCCGGTGGGAAAATTTGGCGAAATAAGATCTAATCTACTATTGTGCGGCCCCCGGCGGAGAACGATCTCTTCGGGGACAGCACGGCGGAAGCGGTGGTGGCTAAACCCTAGGCCGAGGAGCGACACGCTCTGATACCATGTAGAATTGCGGAATATAAACTATATTGATATTGCAAGAGGTTATTACATCGTGTGAGACCTTAGGTTGTTTATATAATACTAGAAGACTTGGAAGGCAAAAAGACTAATAGAGATAGATTTATATTACAATTTTAAACTACCAAATATGTCTAACCGGTAATATACTCTAACATATTGAACAAGAGTACCCTACTTCTTGATAATGAACTCATCTTTGTGTATGAACGATTCTATTTTCCGTTCCACTTTTCTATATCGTTAACAAGATATTTTTATGTTGGCATGGGTGAGCATGACTATAAATATATATGTTGGATCTTAGACATGATTTAGGTACTGCACCATCCATTTTAGAAAATATATTAGACCATCCTAAAATATATTGGGCCATCCTACTAGTAACTTACACATATGTTTTAGTGTTAGAGATAAATAAACATCCAAATGAATGGTACATACTAACTGAATCGTTGCTAAACATCGCAATTGTATTTTACTCTGGAACCAACCTATGTATGTACGATAAAGAATATGTTAGTCTCCTTAATGACCTCACATAGTCCTAGACTGGGTTGGGTTGCTTTATATGCCAATGTCTACATAACCATATGCATAATAGGCACGCGTGCAAAGAACAAGGTTAAAGAAAGTCCGATTCACATGTAATTCTAAACAAAAGTCAACAACTAAAATAAAATGTAATAAGTAAGACATGTGATGTTGTTTAATTTAGTTAATACTTAGTCTTGTGATTGATTCACAACATGAAATATAAAAAATTGAGGCCCTTCTAAAAGATAAATTTATGAGTTGGTTACTCTCATGGGATTTTTCCCGTGGAACAGAAGGCGAGCCACTCCTAGCGCTTAACGCCCACTATAAGTTTATGCATATTTAGCTTGATCTTGTCTAATTTGGTCCACTTAATGTTTATACACTACCAATGTATGCTTTTTAAAAATGAATATATACCTATTAACAACATAGAAACTGACAATGATAGCTCAAATATTCATCAAGCAGTCACACTGCCTGAAAATAAATAAAATTTAAAAAGTTATAGGTGTTTTGAATTGTATCGTGTATGTACTTACCAAATTAAAATACCTTGCTTCTCAAAGATATTTTAATGCTCTCATCTTCGTCTATTACTACACAACTTTATTTTCCAAAAACAAGTGATAGTTCATATAAGTCTTGCCTTTTTCATATAGTAATATGCCGTGACCACCCGGTGGCTATGCCACCCCTCTATATATCGTCCGATCAATCATTAGGATTGGGTATATCTGCCTCCCTCTCCCTTTTGTTGATTAGACTAGCTCCTGCAAACTATCTAGTACACTGAGCCATCGTGGCACGCACTATGCATGCATGCGTTCTGAACCGAGGGCATCTTCGTCGGCAAGACCCAACCGGTCCGCTGGCGTGCAAATGCGTCTGAACGAAACTCGCGCAGCGTGCACGGCTCCTCAGCGGGGCGACCCGACCCATCGGAGCATTAAATTTGGGCAGCGTTTGCGTCGGTTAGGACAGCGGATCACGCGGCTGTCCGCCATTCGACCGTTCGGGCCCATATGTAAGTGAAACGTTAGTACTGAAACTTATTTTTCATTAGATTTGACCCTGCCCATTAAAAAGGTACATTTAAAAAAAATAAAAAAAAATGACTACTACTGCTGCTAGAGGAGGTCGTCCCTACAACTACTCGTTGTTGTTTTCCTGGCTGTCGTCGCCACGGCCACCGTTGCCGCTGCCGCTAGCCCCGTCGATCTCCGCCCTCGCCGCCCTGATGGCGTGCTGCTGGAGGCGTTCGCGTTGACGTAGGCCACGATCCCCCGCCTTGCTCGCCGCCTTCTGGCGGTCCGCCTCCCGATTGGCCAGGGCCCTCTTCATCTCGGACGCACAGTGGTCTCTCACCTCCTGGTCGACCCGAGCCGCCTCCAACGCCTCTTCCCTGAGGAGCTACGTCGCCGCCCTCACTGCCGCCTCCGCTAGCCGATCATCGGCGATGCAGCGTGCCTGCTCCTCTCGACGGGCGTGGTCTTTCACCGCCTCCCTGCGCTGCGACCTCTCGGTCGGGGTCACCCTCGTCGGAGCCCCGTTGGGGCCGAGACCCAGTGCATGCGCGATCTACAGGGGGACGCCATGCGCTTGGCCATCAATGTGGCCTGAAGCTCGACAGCGTCGTCGGAACACTGCGGAAGCAATTGCGACACATCTCCCTGATCCTGATTCAATTGGCAATCTTGTGGCGAGGCATAGCTGGTGGTGGTTGGCGCTTTTTTTGGTGGTGTTTGCTATTGCTTGGGTTTGTTGTCTCTGACACGTCGGCGCCCGTCTTTTATAGACCGCGGCGAAGACGGGAAACAGCCGGCCAGACGCGGGAAGTTTTCTGGCCGCGGGCGGGAAGGCACGCGGGGGAAACGGGACATAACGATGACGGGAAACGCCGGTCGCGCGGGAAGCCGTCGGCGCTAATAGCCGACGTTGCATCGCCATTAAGGTCCCATCGCCAGGGCATCAAGCGGTGACAGCGGGGGAGACGGACAAGATGCGTCGAGCCACTGTGCGCGGCCCCTCAGACAGGCTGAACCACGACCCAGACCCCCGCGGCTCGACACATTCGGACCAAAACGGACGTTTTGGGTCGTCTGTTTAGGTCGGCCTAGTGAAGATACCCTAGGAGAATTAGGCCCAGTTCTTTGGACGGCTTCTCCGATAAGCTGCCCTATCTCCAGCTTCCTGGGAAGCCGGTTCAAAAAAATGACGAGGCTTCCAAAGTGGCTAAGGATAAACTAATTTGAAAACCTCATAAAATTTTGGAACCAGCTTTCCCGAAAAGCTGGAGTTAGGGCGGCTTCTCCCGGCAGCTTCTCGAGAATCTGGCAAAAGGCCTTAAAGTAGCCAAGAGAGAACGAGACATGCATGTAGGTAAGAAATTAAATTGCGCACATGTTGCTCCCCTGCTCTCTAATTATTGTCTTGGATGTTGTTGTCTACATCATGAGTGCTTTATAGGATGCATGTACGTGTGTTCGTGTTAGTTCAATTCCTTCAGAATATTTACATTAAACCTTACTCCAAATTTCACTTTCTCGATTGCGGTATATCCTGAAAAAATATATGCAAGTTAATTGTTTAATAACATTGGGAACCAAAAAGTTTGTGCAGTTTTTCTACATTGTGCGTGGTTGGTATCAAAGCGAATGCTCACAAGTCACATATGACTTCTGAGTCAAACAAGTAACAAGTTTCTTGTTTTTTTTCCTCTGCAGGTGTTCCATATGTTTAGGTGAATACAGCGAGAAAGAGATTCTTCGGATAATGCCTACGTGCAGACACAATTTTCATCTTTCATGTATAGATACATGGTTACAAAAGCAAACGACTTGCCCAATCTGCCGAATCTCGTTGGAATTACCTGGTGGCAACTGGCAAAGCTTCCGCTTCGCCCCCCTCGATTACTAGGCCACCCTGAGACCTCTGTCAGTCGATCACCTCACTGGATACTGCCTATTCATCGTGATCGTGCTGGAGGCAGAGAAAACAGACCGGCCTCACAGGAATCACTAGAGGTGGTCATTGAACTCCAACATCAAACGCGCTGAGGCGTAGCCATGCCACGTTGGTGAGACTAAATTGCTCCGTGGTGGAGCGTCGAGGACAATCTGCACAAATCATGTGGATCCTTTTTGCAGCACAATAATACTTTCGGACATAGAATTGCAGGGAATTTGTTTGCAGGCCTAGTGGTCAATGCGAATATATGATTTTCCAATTGTTATGTAAAGTGATAATGTATACTCCCTCCGTTTCAAAATATAAGATGTTTTAGCCTTGTGAAAAAAATGTATGTAGACTCATTTTAGTGTATAGGTTCACTCCAAATCTAGATAAACCTACACACTAAAAAGGGTCTAGATACACTCACAAAACTAAAACATCTTATTTTTTGAAACGGAGGAAGGACTTGGTAACCAAGTGAATGGCCGGTGTGAACAAGTAAATGATTGAGTTATTTTGAACCTACCTCAAACGAACAAACAATTAAAGTAAGACCATGACACAATTAACGCATGTTGTGATAACGAGTACTCTCCAAATAATATATCTAGTGATACCACCCTCTAAATGATTCCACGATTCCATGTGACATCAACTAGGATCTAAATGGAAGAATCTTCAAAACCCGCTCAAATATTTTTCATGTTATAGTAATAACAAGTGATTTACCAGTTTGATATTTCAACTAGAATGTAATTCATCCGAACTGACATTCTGCCTTGTAAACAAGATATATTATCTCGCATTCTATGAAAACAATGGAAGAACAAGATGTATTCTCTCGCATAAGGATGCAAATGGGTAACCTCTAGGGTACCCTCTTTAGTACGAAAAAATAAACTATATTTTCATAAATTATCACTTTTTAAGAAAACTAGTTCATTTATTTAAACTAGACTAAAATAGAGGGTACCCTAAAGATTCCAAACTTGCATCTCTACTCTCGCATCTACTCTCGCATTCTATGAAAACAATGGAAGAGTGGCGGTTGCCTGTTAATCTGGAAAGTAATCCTTTGCAGGTTATGGAAGTTGCTGAAAATTTAGCGGCTAGCTCAATACATATTGGTATATATGCACCTGATTGGAGCATTGCACATGTGCATGTGCTTTATTACTAGTAGAGAGAAGGTTGGAAGGTATAGACAAGAAGCCCACACCTCTGGGCCCTCCGGAACATCGACCAAACTTGTCGCCCACCAACGCGCGCCACCACGGTTTTACAATCACCACCGTCATCTCATTGTAGCCCACGTCGCGAGGCCGGTAGAGACAAGAAGCCAGGGATTCGGGCGAGGGCTAGTGGTACATCGTCACTCGGGAGGGAACTACCTCCACCACCTCCGTCGCTGGGAAGCGGTAGCCGACCGGGTGCTGCAGCAGGACACACTAGACCCGCCCAGGCCTAGATGAAGCCTAGAGGGCCCATGAAGTCCCGCCGCCACATTGCAACAGAGGCACCACCGCCGCCGCCAACCCCTGCCCAAACCCTACTTATACGTCCACCGAGGAATCCGCAGTCGCACCAAGCACGGCCCGCCCAGGCCTAGATGAAGCCTAGTTGGGCTCAGATCTGGGCAGGTTGGGTTGTGCCAACTGCTCACCGGCGACCAACGATGTGGCACCCGCCGCCTCCTGCAACCAATGACCACTCCACCGCAATGCCACCACCCGGACGCGGGATTCGGGCCGCTGAGCCAGACCATCCCACGCCGAGAAGCACCTGCCCTCCGTTCGCACGCGTGGGTAGAGGACGCCCCGCCGCCGCCAGCCCCGTGCGGGAGAGGCCCGGTGACTTATGCCGACAGCGGTGGCCGAGGAGAGGAAGAGGAAGGGGAGCGTTGGAGGGGCGATGGCTAGGGTTCGCCTGTCGCCCGCGAGGGGGCGAGCGAGCGAACAGTTTTCTCAAACCCCCACTTTGGTTTACACTTCTGAAGGCATTGTTTTGCGAGTGAGAACTTTCTCCATGATCAAAACCTATGATCTTTGATCGGACGACGACGACTCTTATGCACTGTTTCCTTCTTAAAGGCGTCAATATTGGAGTGGTTGGACTATTGGTGTTGTTCTGGCCATGTTAGTGTCGTTGCTTTGAGGAATCGTTCTCTGTAGCGGGATTTTTTTTTTGTAATTCTTCTTTTTTTTTCTGGATTGTGTGCATCACTGAGGCCACTAGGGCACGCATTGTTGCAGAGGCTGGGTGTGATTGGTATCTCATGATATTAATATATACTCTTTTAAAAAAAGATGATTAGAAAATGAATCGACTTTTTTTAGACAATCAATACCACATATATTCATAGTAACAAATATTATATGGTAGAGATATATAAATTGTCTTCAACGACTACAAAATAAAGTCAAAATAAAACGAGCAAATCTCGAAGGTCTTTAAAATCTTATTCTTTCATGACACAATCTTGTATTTGTCTGAAGGCAGCCCAATAAACATAACACAAATGCCAAACCATAGACATGTAAATACCACGAGGGTTCTCCTATAATTTTAGTTGAAGCAGCAATGCTAAGACTACAGGCACGCGCCCAACCATTAAAATAATCCATCAACATCGGCAAGAGTACCACTACCAGTATTTCAGGGAAAAGAAATCGAACATCCTGGTCGACGTCGCAGGGGAATCGAGAGTACGAATCTTCATTGTCGAGGACGTAGCAGCCGAGACAAATATTGCGAGGATAATCCTCCTCGCGACAACCATGAGAAAAAAAATCCAAGGCTATAGAATTTTAATCCTACAACACCACTATTGACGCCGAAAAGATCTCGTTGTCAAACAAAAGATCGAAGATCCCTTATTACGAACGTTACCAACTCCATTGACGTAGACGCCAAGAAGAAGATATCTACCAAACCCTAACCTAATCTTGTGAAAACACTACTTTTATTGACAACTCCACCCATAGATCGGGTTCACGCCCCTTTCCGACGCCGGCGAGACCGGACGGATGAGAGGGAACCGACGTATGGAGGAGACGGGGGTGTTGGCAGTGGCTTGGTCTAGGTCATGACGGAAAAGAACGATGCGTCGGGTAGATGGCAAAACAAATTAGAAAATGAATTGACTTTTATTTAACCACATATGCTTATTTGTATGTGCTTAATAAGCACCTCTCGCCTAAAAATTGGCACGGATGTCTAAATTGTTTTTGGGTTTGTTTATACATGAACATATCTATAATCAACTTGCATTGTAGAAATGGAAATATACCGTGATTTATCCAAAAAAAATTGCCATCTTTGTGGTTTTGTCTTTGGTGATATGTCGTCTTTACAGCTTTTACCAGCACGTACCTTTTTACTCGCCGCATTCTGGCGGCTTCCAAACTCTTCGCTTCATAGTCAAACATGCAATATCGGCCTCGTGCTAGTCTGCGGCCCATCAACGAATGTCAAGCAACAACATACCGGGCATTTTCTAGGCCGGTCCGGGCTACAGACGGGCAAAAATAGCCCAATGCTCGAAACTCAGGCCCGGCCTAAGCTCGGCCCGGCCAAAATTGAGGCCCAAACAGGACAAAAACCATCGAGCCACCCGGCCAGACCTACTTAAAAACCGTCGTTTTGAAAGCACGAGCCCGGCCCAAGTGGCCACAGGGCCGCAAATTCAAGCATGGCCCACGGGCCAGTTTCGGGCCGGGCCGGGCCGATCGGGCGGACCCATGCCCAGGTTCACCAGCAGCTAACGGAAAGGGGAGGAAGGACCGAAGGAGCAGCTTCCCGAAAGTCCCTGCTGCTTCTTCCTCCACCTCTCTCCCTCCTCGAAATTCGTTCGAACCCTTCAAGAATCCTCTTTATCTTCATCTCAGCTGCGCTGCACCTATATCCACCAATTCCTCGAGGGGTCTGTACCTCCGTGCTACCCCGATCGAGCTCCCTTCCAGTCAAACCCTAGCTCCATCCTCACCAGTCACGACTCACGACCACCCGAAAGCCTCCCCAATCAGATCCCTAGAGGGCCCGCGCGCGCCCTATCCCCTCAGACTGCCGCCGGGCACTCGTCCCCCCGCGTCGAGGTCACCGGCCACGCGCGCGGTCGTTCGCGCACTCCAGGTATCGCCTACTACCCCTGCGCACTGGATGTCTCTCTCTCCCCTTCATCGCATTCTATTGCTTGCTGCTCTGTTGTCTGATTCTCGCGTGTGTGGTTCGAAGCTGGACACTAGCTAAAGTTCCTGAGATTGAGATTAGGGTGGTGCTGACAAAAGGAGGTACGAGGTTGTACGTTGATGGTAAAAAAGGGAAGTGTTGAAGCAGCCGCATTAAAGCTGGAAGTTCCCGTTTTAAAGAGAACATTAAAGCTGGAAATTCCCATTTAAAAAAAAATTAAAGCTGGAAGTTCTTCCTTGCATCTAAGGTTTAGTTTACTGTCTCTGCGCCAGCAATGTAACAAGTAAATCATCTAATGCCCAGCGAATTGTCCATCAGACAGTTCTGCGGCTTTCAATGGGTCCCATAAGAAAACTGAGAAATGTAAGCAAGCGCTCTGCCGAAAATGATGGAAGGATGCAACAGTTGTTCATAGAAGTAAAGTCCTAGTAAGCATCTGCACTCTGCAGTGTCTTGAATTTCTTAAATCAATTTTTGATCTGTCTAGTTCTACGCATTTATAGATGCTAGCAACGGCAACTGCAGATTTCAGGCCAGTGATATGAATTGGACCAAAAAACAGCCTCTGGTTTTATCGGAGTTTTGGTGTCAGCTGACTTTTATTGTAAAATTGCGTGCTACTGGTGTCTGCCATATGCGTTCTGACTGGGTTTCGCATGAACAACAAGACACCGATACATGGATTTAAATTTTGTGAAGATTACACTAGAAATGGTATACTTTGATCTAAATATCGGTATCCTCATAATTCCAATAGATATTCCCAAAAAATGCTTGTAACTACTAGAAAATTAGTGTACTCTACATGGTGTAAGCTATTTTGCACTTTTTGGAGGGGGTGCCATGGGCACCCCCCTAGATACGCCCCTGCGTTCAATGGTCACTACTTTTATGCGATATGAACAATTGGGTGATGTTATTAAATACTCCCTCCGTCCCAAAATATAAGGCACCTAAGCTTTAGTCAAAAGTCAACATATTTTAAGTTTGATCAAATTTATACATAAAAATGAAACTTGCTGAATGAAACAATTAGGATAACTAAACATGTGTTAAAATATATTTTTGTAAATTAAAAACAAGTATTTTCTTCTCACGTGCAGTTATTTTTCTTATTTTTTATTGTGTAATATCCTGAACTGTTATTTTCTTACATGATATTGTGGTGTGGACTGTCAAGGATTAGTCAATTTCTCTAGACATCTTATATTTGTGTGGGAAAAGATTCGAGCATGGGTTGGGAATTCCATAAAGTACTGTACTAAAAGTTAGTTGATTCTTGATATATGCAAAAACTATATCAAGTACAGATTCTGAAAAAGAACTGTTTGTTGCATCTAGTAATGTAGCATTATGAAATGCTTAGGTGCTCCAACTATCAATATTGTAATAGTCATTTGTGTTAACTACATTAAGCTATTTAATGGTTTTTAGGCTGACATCTGCATTGCATGTCCATCATTTATAGCAGCATTCTTGAGGATTTACTTCAACACCGTCGGCTAAAAATTCAAGCATGCTGTGAATAGTAGTGTACTATCATGTGTCCTTTTCGCTTTCTTTAATCTTTTAGTAGAATTCTCAGTTGAAGTTAATGAAGTTTTATCTACGAAGGAAAACTAAGGGTGGGCATAGTTCAGCTCAAACCAATGGATAGCCTTTCTGCTACAAGAAAGTGAGTACTTTGGTTCAGAGGTTGCAGCAGAAAACAACAGAGACGAAGGGGAATCGGAATCGGTCTGTTAGAATTTATGGATGAACCTATTTTAGTCACCCACACACTGCAGTACGCAGAGCAACAGTCGAGGAGGGCAAACGTTCGATTTACTAGTTCTTTTTACATCGTCACAACATAGCAAGAAATCAGGAGATAATACGAAATCTGTAACCATTCATTTAGAAGAGAACTCCATGTTTTCCCCTTTTTTTAATCCATCCTTTTCTCAGTCGCAAATTCAAAATCCAGAAATAATCAAGAGAGATAAACTTTGGTCTGCTTCGTTTGCAACTGCTTAGTGATGATAGAGGAGGGAAGGGCTCTGGCCTCTGGCGACACCTCCACTGGGAATTGTGGCCACAACTGAGAAGTGGGATCTGAGTCCTTTGCGGGCAGGATGTGCTTGAGAGAAGATAGAGAAGGGCGGCATTGGCAACAGGCGCCCTCACCTGCTGATGAACTGCAAGGGGATAAGGCAACTGTGACTTGAGTTCTGCAGCGGCAGTGCTTGCTCTTGCTCTCCCTAAAGGAAATGGATCAATCCATTAGATCCAGTGTATCACACTCTTTGGCTGAAAGGTTCAATCCATGCAGTTTCATATGAGAATTGGTTCGCTAGATTAGCTGTGGTTCTGAACTGGGACGAACCATGCCCATCCCTAGGAAAAATACACAACAGTTCACAATTTCATTCACTAAAAGCTTTTAAGTCCAAATTAGTTCTATGTTAGTATGCTAGTTATTGTAAACAGTCGTGCTTTCCCTAGAGTTCTCTATCAAAAATTGTCAGTTGGAATCCTGTACTATCTTTAATGATGAACATAAGTTTGGTAAAAGATCTCACAGTAGTATACTTTTCTTGGCATGGCTTGTAGCTTCAGCTTTCAATCCAATCTACACCTTAGAATCTGGCTTCTCTACGAAAAAGCCATAAAAGCCCTAGATATGAATTATGTTTCTGCCAACCTCTCTTTTGTATGATTAAGATACCTGCATAATATGTTACCACTAAATTTCTGGAATTTCTCATCTAATTACTTGTTTTCCAAACTGTCCATCTACTTTGATTTCTTCATTATTACCTTAGTCTGGCCAACTTTAATGTCAATATAGTATGTTGCTTCCATAATAATAATACACATATTATTTCTCTAATCTTCCTATTTTGTACATGAATGTGAGATTTTTCCAATTTCACTGAAGCTACTCTTGTCACATTCTCATTTTTTATGAGTTCTTAATAGGCTTCTTCGATGCCATGTACGCTTTTCCATTGAATTTATCTGATGACATGTGTTATTATTTTCTGCTCTCCAATTTAGTCCAACAACTATTTAATGGTTGAAAATATGACCTCTGGAATTTGCTTCATGGCTGCACAGTATTAAGATCTTGCACTGTTTAGTAACAAAACCAATGCTGCATTTTTCAATTTTCTTGAACAAAGAAAGAAAATTAGAATTGAGGTCTTGACATTTGTCTAGACTTGTTTTTAGGGAACATGCCACGTGTTGTTGGAAACAGGACGCCACGACTGACTGTTGCAAGCAAGTACCAACGAGATGACAACATACGCCCGGCTAGACGAGCAAAACCAAATGCCACTAATGGTGATGATGAAGGTGCTCATGTAGCTGTTTTAGCTCTGGCAGTTGTCTGTCAAAGAGGAGGCTCACCTCGGGTTTCTCAAATACCTAGAAGATCAAGTGATCGTATGTTCCTGTCTCATGTTATAAAGTTGTACAGTGCAGTATCCTCTGAACTATTGAATACAATATTGACATATTCGTATTATAGAATGATAATAGTATTCCAGCAAGATGGACAATGGGTTGTGTTTCTTATATATATGTACAATATTTTTTCCATTGTGTGGTGAAACATAAGTATGTCCTATGCTGTCATGGTCAACCGTCAATTTTTTTTTCAGAATATTGGCTGTCTTGTTGGGTTGTTGCATTTGTAAAATAATCTCCCTACCATGGAGAACTCAAACATAACTATGTAATTTATTACATCGAAATTGATGTTGCTATGCAAACCTCCCATGACAGATCTGTTGTTCATTCTATTAAAGTCTGTTCGGCTTTGATTTGTGCCCATATATTATTTATTTTATTTTGTAATGCTTTAGGCTCCCTCCATTTCAAATTACTCTGCATGTTAGCTTTGGTTAAATCAAACTTTCAAAAGTTTCCCCAAATATATAGGAAAAGATATAAGCTCTAAGGATAACTTGTTGGAATTCTTGCTTTCATATCTATATAGTACAAACTTTTGGTCCTGATTGGACTTTGTTTTGCAGATAAAACTTCAGCTCTCGATGCACTACATACATTAGCTAATCGATCAGTGAATATTCTACAACCTTCTTGCAGTGCTGTAACTGGTTAGTCTTATCTCATACTATGGCTCTAATTTCGAAAACTGCAAGCTATATTTTCATACTCCCTTCGACCCAAATTAATTGACTTGGTTTTGTCTAGATTCGGATGTATCTATCACTAAAACAAGTCTAGATACATTCGAATCTAGACAAATCTGAGTCAACTAATTTGGGTCGGAGGGAGTAATTTAATTTCCATGCACCTCATTTTATCCATTATCGTGTAATAGTATTTATTTGTTCAATGATTATGTGGTGTGGCGGTGGAACCATGCAATGGACAGCTTAGCAGTTTAGTACTTGAGTTCTTGCAATCATATTTATTTGCCATTATCACTCTTCTTGACTAAGTTTTTGCATGGAGACACATAGTTTTTAGACAGAGCCATAGGGATTAGGCTACATGACAGTGCTGTACCCAGAGCTGATTATCTGTGGGGTCCAATATGTAACTCTTATCTTGTGTGGAATCTAATCTTAAAGGAGTTCTCATAAATTCCTATACAAACAAGGACAATTTATGGACCCCACAGCTCCAAACATGCCTGTGCCTCACCGCCACTGATGCTGCCATATGTCTGATGGAAGAAATGGACTCATTGAAACACTTGCATACATGGATGACTAGTTTTTGGGCAACAATGTAGTTGTGCTCTGCCTAAACAAAGATTTGCTCTGCATGCCTTCCATCTTTTTTACCTGCAACACACTTGACTTAACTCCCTTCGCTGGCTTCCTTTTGCAACCACAAGAGTTTTAGATACTGTGCATACTGCTCGGAATTCAACAGACTGTTTAACCAGGTCCACAGGCTTGTAAGTTTGAGCAGTCAGACCATCATGTGTTTGATTTGTGATATTAATACTGCCCATACTCATTTTCCAGAATTATCAGCACACATTAAGGGAAGCAAAGACAATGAATCCAGTGAGAAGCCTAGTGTACCTGCAGCAGTACCATTATTTAATAAAAATGCCAATTCCAGCAAAAAGAAGAAGATTAACAGGCTGTCAGAAATTGCAAGCAATGACATGGTTACTAGGAAAAATGCTAGACTTATGAAAGATCCAGAACTTGATGGGAGTACTATTTCTGAAGTAGTAGAGCAGCAAGATCCACACCATGACGGGAGTGCTATTTCTGAAGTAGAAGCCTTGGATAATATGGACACAACACAAAATGCATTATCTCAGAAATCTGACTCGATGTCGAAGGCTAGAAGCCAGCACAAATTGGGCATCCTGAAAGCACTTGCTCCAGAGTGTAAGCCTTCTGAGGGTGCAGATGATACCTGCGATAATTTTACCTACCCAATAAATAGTGTTGTCGAGCTTAAGGTTTGATGTTTTGTCAAGAAAATTTCCTGATCAATGCATCTCATCATTTGCAAGGCGTAGAAGTTACAACTTATATTTACCCTGACCTCTTTGCAGGACAAGCCCTCTCACTGCTTATCTTCACGTCCTCCCCGGAGATGGTGCATGTCTGAATGGTGCTGCACTGCAATTGATTATCCATGGTTTGCAAAGAGCGATTTCTTTGCCGAGTACCCGAATCATGTTAAGCTCGGACATGGGCCAAAGCTGACTCGTGTTGAGTGGGGTGTTATAAGGAGGTCTGTCATCTTTCGGTTCCTTTGTTTGCTTTCGCTTCGTTTGCTTTCTGAGTCTCTTTTTTTTTGCAGTTCTTTGGGAAAGCCACGTCGATTCTCGAAGCAGTTTTTAAAGGAGGAGAGAGAGAAGCTTTCTCAGTATCGTGAGTCAGTCGGACAGCACTATGCTGAACTCCAGTCTGGTGTTCAAGAAGGTCTACCGCCAGCTATAGCCTGTCATCCCAAAACAAGGGAACTTCATGACGGCAGTGTTTTGACTGTTGACCGTGATCGTTGCCGGGTTCTTCAAATTGAAGATGGGTCGGGGCTGAAAAGAGGCTTTGAGTTTGTGATGGGAACCAATATGCAGAGGGAAGTGACACACCTAAGGCGGAAGATAATGTGCGAGGTTAATTCGTCGAGGGTGAACATACGGGACCTCCCTGGGTACTTGCTTGCCAACGAGTGGTAGGCCTCCGCCTCTCTACCACAAGGTGCAGATTAACTGTATATATGGGTTACCGTTTTGTGGACTTTGGCATGCATAGCATTAGCTGATATCCACCATGCGAGTGGCAGCATGCTGAGCCTGTTATTTTGGTGGCATGTAAGCACGTAGATCGTGTGGCCTAATTACTGGTGGCATGTAAGCACACTATTATGTTTGCACTCTAATCTTGTTGCTCGGTTGCAACAATTATCTTGCAATCCTAAGTTTGGTCGAATGGGATGTGACCAGGTTTGAAATATGAAATTGTCAGCGTTCTGCATGCCTGAGTGGTTGAATCCAAATTGTTACTGTAGTTTTATTAGCCAAATTGATAATATGGTTGAATTGACAGTATAGTTGGAGAACATGGTGCCACAAAGATAAGGTACTGAGGACTACGGATTTTGGCTTCAACAATTTTATGTGTTTCGTGCAACACATGAATGATTAGTGTTGAAGATCACTGTTCCTTTTTATCAAATAGTATGAATTGTGGCAATGTCGGAATTTGTAGGCGAAAGGTATATGGTGATTGAAATGTAGTTAAACCAGTAATGGAGATTAAGGGAAACAACATTGCACCATCCACCTAAGGAAAACATTGCGCCATGGGTAGACACTGAGGAGGGCATTCGCAAAAAAAAAAGACACCAGGGAGGGGTGGGATTGACAGAGGAAGAGCTAGCAAAGACAGGAAGAGCCTGTGTGACAATTTGAGTCGTTGACTCAAAGGTATGCTGACGTCCATCTAGGGATGTAAATGGCATCCGCAAGTCTCGTTTATTTAACTGGTTAGTTCTTTATTTTAGGAAAAGCAAACTTTATTAAACTAGAGTATTGATAAACGGTATTACGCGGGATTAAGTGGCGCGTCGCTTACATCCCTACGTCCATCAGAGGATCTCTCTCCTCATGGATGCAGAATTGAAATGCTAGGTAATACATGATTCCGCATATGGGTTGTTTAGGGGTAGTTGCAACATAGAGAATGTACTACTGTCTACAAGATATACACAATAAACACTGACAATTAAAACCATACTGATCGAAATCTTATGCACAAATTTGCCTGAAACAATGACCGACAGAGCAAATTGCCCGAAGATAAACAAGTGTCATAGGAATCCATCAGTAACACCAACAATGATCTCTATCTATCTCCCAAGCAGACGGCGGGTTCGGGTGTTTGCCCCCTTGACCCTGAAGTTAAGTTCATCAAAGTCCTTCTCAGCATGACCCAAATCGCTTGTTTGCCTGAAACCAAAGAAGGACATGTCGCGCTTAGCATGTGTAGCCGTCTAGTGGGTACCTTAAAGCATGAAGCAACAATGCTAAAATATGGCTCTGGAAATGTTCCATCGGCTATACATATCGACAGTGTTATATGGTAAATCCTATTTTGAATTTGGAGCTACTTTGTTGGCTGTTAAAGTGAAAAAGAACGGATGGAAATATATACTAGTTACTATTTTAGTACAAAAGTGATATGGATTAGAGAATAATATGCATTTTGTTAACTTTAACGACCTAGGGAAAATGCCTATTAGGCTGCAAGTAAGAGTAGTGAGGTGTGTAGGATTTACCTGCCAATCTCAGATCCCATGTCAATGGCCATGCCTTTCAGCTCCGTCAGTATATCGCTGAGATCAGATAGGGCGTCGTCCTGCTTTGCCTTCTCCACCTGACAGAGATCAACCAGACAATCATCAGAAATTACATAATGCCGACATTAGGATCACTCCCAGACATGATCCAGAACAAAAAATGTCAGGTGTTCACGGGCACGGCAATTCTATGTACCTCAACTCTCTCGAGCCCTGATGTAGGTTCAGATAGGAGTTCGCGTGATTTGGATCGACGTGGACGATCTGTCAGCCCCAGTTTCTGTCTTTGCTCCAGATGGTTGCCCTTGCGTATGAAGGAATCGTCTGCATCCATGCCATTCCATCCGTTCAGTTACAAGTAGCACGAAACGGTGATACAAGAGAGTACAATTTGTTCATGGCAGAACTAATTGATTATTTGCAGTCTTGTTTAAGATTACACTGGAAATTACCTCTGGTCAGCATAGGACCCCTAATTGCACCATTCTTCTTCGGCTTCCACTTCTTGGAAAACAAACCCCCAAGATCCCCAAGTAGCTTCTCCCCCTGAAAAAAACAAAATATATGCACTGTCACAAACTTGTTCATCTAAGCAATGAGCAATTCGCCAACATAAACGTGGGACTTCATGTCCCGACCTAAATTATCCTAAGTAAGGTTTGTGAGTTTTGGAGTAACTGCAGTTCCAAGCTTCCAACATTAATCTTAGTTCAGAAGAAATAGTTGAACGAAATCGGACTGATCAGTAACGATAGCTATAGCTTGGGAGGTCTGACTAAAAAGGAAGAAAGCGAGATCCTGTACGTACCCTGGATAGATCCTGGTCGATGTCGAGCGCCATGGCGTGCGTGCGCCTGATCTGCTGGCCCTGCTGGTGCACGGTGACGAGGGTCTTGGAGGCGGTGTCCCTCATCTCCTCTGCGATCCTGAGACAGCCGTCGACCCGCTGCGTGGTCTCCTGGGCCTTGTACGCCGCGTACCCCTCGAGCTCCTGCACGGACTGGCCCTCCACGCCGCCGGAGTCGCGGAAGTCGTTCCTGTAGCGGCTCCTGGCCGCCGCCGACGAGGAGGAGGCGAACCCCGACGAGGACCCGCTCCTCTCCTCGGCGCCGCCGGCGAAGAGGGAGCCCCGCTGGTCGGCGGGGGTCGGCACGGAGGAGGCCCGCGCCGGCGGCCTCTGCTGGGTCACCCCGCCGTCGTCGGAGTCGGAATCGAAGGGGTTCCGGGAGGAGGTCCCGTTGCCAGCGGCGGCGGCGGCGGGCTTCTTCTTGGAGGTGAAGTAGGACCTCGTAGCGCTCATGGCGGGATTCTTCGCGCCGGACCGAGATCGAGTCAGATGATTACCTCGACAGACAGATGGATGGAACGCCCTGGCTGGAACTGGAGATCGCGAGAACAAGGAAGAGGGGAGGAGGAGGAGGATGGGGAAGACTTGACGGCGGCTATATAACAGTATGCAGTAGGCTTAGGGAGGAAGGAAGAAGAGCCAAGAGGCAAGAATGAGGACCCGGTCGCTTCAATTGCCACCACAAGCACCACCTCCTTCTCCACTTCCCGGCTGAAGAACGAGCACGACGACGACCTCCTCGCCCCCGCGCACGCGCTTCCTGAGTCCTGACCGTCGGGGAGAACGGGATGGATAACGAAAGGAGATTAAAGAAGATCTGACCCGAAAACTGATTACGTGACGGGTGATGGCGTGGTGGTTAATTTTTTAGCCGTGTGGAATTGGCACAGGAAGCAGCCGCGAAGCTTGGCCGTGCGCGTTGACGCTCGGAAGAGAGGGTGTGGTTCGCGCGGCCGGCGGTTCATGGCTTTCTAGAATCGGCAGACGATCCAAGGATGCTGACGCTTCAAAGGGAACGGTGGCAATCGGCTCACGCTCTCCAAAAAAGATTAGTTTAACTTGTGACCAGGAGCCAAGTTTAACACCACCGTAGGGCTTGTTCGGTTGCACTGGATTTAATCCACATAGGGACCAAGAGTTTGTGTTTTGTTTGAGCCCAAAACTTCCCCAACCAAAATTTTGGGCATGACCAAAAAATTAGGCAAGCGCTAGGCGTCCCCGACGATGGGAAGTGCGTCCGCGCGCCATGTGTCTCCAAACAGTCCCCAGCCCCGTTTTTGCTGCAGTAGCAAAAAAATAGGTCCAGAAAAAATAGAAAAACTGTCCCCAATCCCGATGGCTCGAGGCAGTCCCCATCGCGCACGGCTGCGACCGCCGCTGGCGAGGAAACTCTCCCCCGCTTGCAAAAACCACGACGGCTCCCTAGTTCCAGCAGCAACGCCCCTAACTTGCAGCAGCGGTGGCTGCCGGCGGCCCTACGCAGCAACGTAGCCTTCATTGGCAGCAGCGTAGAGCCGTAGACCTTTGCAGAACCGACGGCCGGCGTTGGCAGCATCGACGGTCGCCATTGGTAGCAACCACGTCCGCTGCCGACAATAACCCCGTATGCCGCCGGTAGCAACCTCGTACGCCGCTGGCAGCAACCCCGTACGCCCTCCGGTAGCAGCCTCGTACACCTCCTGTAGCAACCTCCTACACGCTGCTGGCAGCAACCCCGTCCGCTGTCGATAGCAACCACGTCCTCCGCCGGCAGCAACCCCCGTACGCCTCCGGTAGCAACCTCGTACGTCACTGGCAGCAACCCCGTCTGCCTCCCGCAGCAACCTTGTACAGGTCGCTGGCAGCAACCCTGTCCTCCTCCGGTAGCAACCTCGTACGCCGCTGGCAGCACATCCGTGCCACCATGGAAGCAGTGCCACGCTTGTAGCAGCCGCGTCGTTCCCTCACAGCAACAACAACGACGATTGAAGCATCTCTAGCTACCCCTCTGCAGCTCCGCGGTCGCTGGCCCTGGCCTTGCCCTTGTAGCTCTGGTGGCCACCCTCGCAGCAACTCCAGTGCCCTGCCCTTGGAGCTCCGCCGCCTAGAAGTTAGCAACACGTGTGAGCGCAACGATAAAGGGGAAAAACATGGCACTCTCTCTTTCGGTGGGGAAGAAAGTGGAAAATGAAGTAATGTGTGGTGGGGAGATACCGCTGGATAAGGTCGGGCCATCGTTTTCTGGCCATGTTCGAAGACACGTGCCACGTGACTGAAGCGGAGGATCGCGCGTCTTCTGATAAAAGCGGAGCGTGGCTGACCCGGACAATCGTCCAGGAGAAACGAATCATTTTCCAAAAAATTAGCGAGTTGATGTTATTTGGGTTATTATAGCAATTGTACTTGCTAAAAATTTGCCAAACTAGTTGGACCTCTATTCGGTTTTCTACCAACGGAACTCGGCAGTTGATTAGTGCTTTGTTTAATTCACATTCGGTCTTACGAGACATAGTTTTTTTCAAGCCATCCCCATGGATCGAGTTTCATTACCATCCTGATAACAAAACAGGTCGGACAACATCCAAGTGGAAAAAAGAGGAAAAGATGTGCTAGAAAGTGAAAGAGGAAAAAAGAGTTTCATTACCATCAAGATAACGAAACAGGTCGGATGCCGTCTAGAGAGGGAGGGGGAGAAATAGGGCGGTTAAAACTTTTACGAGAAGGGTCTAACAAAGACGGAATAAAACTAGCGATTACTTTTGTCTAAGCACAAAGCTATAAAATCTATGGTTCACCTATATGCACCAACAACTTATGCTAAGCAAGACAATCAACAAAGTGATAGCAAGATAGATTACTTCAAGCACGAAGGCTATCATAATGTAAAGTGCATAAGTAAAGGGCTCAGGCATAGACATAACCGAGGCACACGAAGATGACGATGTTTTACCAAGTTCCTCACTACAAGGGAGTACGTCTCGTTGGAGGGGTGGGCGGTACTAAAAACACCAGCGCCACAAGAGGCTTCACCCAATCCTCCCGAGCACTCGCCGCACGGTAAGCACCCGATCCACTACGGAACACTTGAGGACGGTCGCCAAACCCCACAACTTAATTGGAGGCTCCTAATAATCACCACTAAGGACACTAACTTGGGGTGAGCTCCACAACTTAATTGGAGACTCCAAGAACTCACCACAAAAGCCAAATAACCGTTTAGGGTTCCAAGAAGCCAAGAGTAACAAGCTTCTTGATTTAACCAACCAAATCCTCCGAGGAAAACTCAAACCGATGCACCTAATGCAATGGCAAGTCTTTCACTCTCAAATTTTAACAAAGCTATAAAAGCTATTGGGGGAATAAGAGAGGAAGAACATATAGGAAAATAACAAAAGTCTCCAAGATCTAGATCCAAATATGTTCCCCTCACTTAGAGGAGAGATGCATTGGTAGGGTTGTAGATCTAGATCTCCTCTCTCTTTTTCCTCAAAAGGATGGAAGAATCATGGGAGGGAGAGGGAGGAAGCAAGCTCAAGGAAATCAACAATAGAGGAGGCAAAGAGCTCACATCTAAAGTCCAATGGAGAATAAGGGCCTCTTTTATAGGAGAGCCCGAAATCTGCATGTTGGGTTGCTGCGATGATCGATAGTACTGGACTTGGCAGCGGTAGTACCGGAGAACCCAGGTACTACCAGCCAGGTACCGGTGCGAGCAGCTGGGCGAGCCTGTGAGGAAAACCAGGGAGTCGAACCAGCTCAGAGGCCATCGATAGTGTGGTACCCAAGGGCAGTAATACTGCTTACCGATAGTTCCAGGCCATGGAGCACGGTACTACTGCTGACCCCGGTAGTACTAGAAGGGGTACCGGACGTTTCAGAGGAGGAACCTTAGCTCGCTGCTGGGTTCAGATGTGACCGGTACCGCCGAGCGGTACTACCGAACAAAAGTCCGGTATACTGGACACGAGTGGAAGTTCTGGCAGCAGCAGCAGATGCAATAACTCGAGCAACCGAGCTCAGAATCAGATGAAAGCAATTTTCTTGGAAATATTGGATACCACCAAGGGAGAGAATATCAAGTATTATTATGTGAGATACCTCCCTTGGTGTGGAGCCGGATAAACCTCCAAGATCAAAAACGCAATAAGATAAACAAGGAAAATTTGTTTTTGATGAACTAGAGCTTATTATGAAGATTACCACAAGCTCTAGAATCTCACTTGGATAAGATCCAAATAACAATCAAGAAAGATGATGCTAAGTATGAAAAGGTTTGAGCTTTCTCCGAAAGATACGATCGAGTTATTCACTCGAGAGCCCCTCTTGATAGTACGGTTATCTATTCTAAACCTAGTCTCCCAACATGAGACCTGTAAAAGGGAAAACCTATTAAGATCATACATTTGCCTTGAGCATTTCACATGAGCTTGATGTAGATGATCTTGTCCTCCTCAAGATGGAACATCTTTCTTGATTGCTCTTTCTCGCGCATGCATGGTGAAGACGTGCGAATTGCTCCCCCATACACATGGGGAAACTCTTTATTAGAACTTGTTTTTATCGATCCATGATCATCGAGGATGGCAAGTTTCAAGCATGAGACCTTCTAGAGATGGCGCATATTTAGCTTGCACTTTATTTCTTCTAACTTCATTTGGATGATGTCTTGAAGATACACATGAGGAACTCCATCTTCCTTTTCAAGACACTCTTGATCTTATTTTCTTTATTCTTCTTCTACATGATTCCAATAGGCCCAAAACCCTTGGGCATTGCTTCTTCTTCTTCATTTCTTCTACCTTAAAGCCAACACATGCTCCAAGCGATGCTAGTGGATAATTCATGCAAGTGCAACTTAATGCAAATATTAGTCCATAGAGATTGTCATTAATTACCATAACCACACATGGGGGCACACATGCTCTTTCACAAAGTGTTGCTTGGAAGTTAACACTCAAAAAGGAAAGAACAAATATGCTAAAGGTTTATATATACAAAACACGTTGTAGACAAAAGACTGACATAAAGAAAAGAATGCAGGGCCTTCAATTGCATCAAATGGTCTCGACCAGTAGGAAGAAGCTTCAACTACCAACAATAAGAGGCTAGCAAACACCCAGGTCATTTAAATTCTTCGATCTTCATCAACATCTTCAAGACGGGGTTTTAACAACCAAGATGAAACTGGTATTGAAGATGTCTCCACACTCCCATAACTGAATTCAAAATCGTATCAGCTCCAGCTTGTAGTGCCTCTATGTCACAATCATTTTAAATACATGCCTAGTATTTCATGAATACAATAGAGTAACTAATCATCTCAACATGAGATTCAATCAATTTACCTCAAAGTATGCCCTGTTACGAATTTTCCAAATTGCCCAGCAAATATAAGGAATGCCAGGGACTTGAACATTGCGGCTGGCATTAGTGTTTATGATCCGAAAATACCCCATCAATTTTCTAATATATATAAGACATTTTTTCAAACTAATTTAGTTGCCCAAACGTCTTATCTAAACAAAGGAAGTAAATAATAAGACACATGTGAAATAAAAAACAATTAAAGAAATATGCTAAAAACAACCACCACTTTCAACTCTCCACTTTCAACAAAATATGCTAAAAAACAAATATACTAAAATGTAAATTCAAAAATTCAAATGTAGAAAGAGAATATTGTCTGTGTGTTGACGGGCTGTACCAAATGCAACCCATGTCACACTTGCTACCGGTGTCGGGCCAGACGTCAACTAAGAGCTCCATGATCACTAATCTATCAACAAATGCAGGGTCCACAAAGCGATTTAAATGGGCTAGCATTATCTCCGTTAAGAGTCCTCATGAGCCTTACCATGGCAAAATCCTATTGCAGTTCGCTAACAATTTTTCTTCTTTTCGGACATGAAAAATAAACACTCTCCTAACTAGTTATTAGAGCATTTCTAGCTGCCCGCATATGGCGTCTGCGCTAAATAAATCGCCGATTTGCAGCGCCGGTGTGTTGTTCGCGCGCTTCAGCAGGCGCTGCAAATGCGCGCACTGTGTAAAAAAATTGTGCGCGATGTTTATTGCGTTATCGTGCGCGGCATATTTGGGGCGTCGACTTCAGCGCATGCTATCGCTCCGCTCGCGAGTGGAGACGCAACCGCCCACGAAAACTTCACCCGCACCCGCGCTCATTTTCTTCCCCAATCCTCCTCTGCATTCAGACGCTGGCGAAATTTCGGCGATGGATGGGTCAAGCACGCCACCGACCCCTCCATACGCAGTCCCTCCCATTGCCGTCGCCGGCGGAGAAGCTCCGTTGCTGCCGCCCGCGCCAAACCCTAGCGTCGCCGCGACCCGCGTCCTCTTCGTGCCGCCGTGTCCGACCTCGCACAACAGCGCCGGTGTTGTGCAGCTGCCACCACCCGTGCCACCGAAGGGTAGGGCAACATCCACGAAAGTAATGTCAAGGAGCTTGGAGGCCGAGGCCGAGGCGTGGAGGGTGGCATTGGAGGAGAGGCTGGTGGCCGCCGAGGAGAGTAGGTTTGCATTGGAGGAGAAGAAGGTGGCCAATGATGAGCATCAACGTCTAGTGGAAGAAGAGAGAAAGCTCTTTTTATGGACACTTCGATCATGGATGAAAGTAAAAAGGAGTACATAAACCTTGCTCGCGATGAAGTGTTGGTCAAAAAAAGAATGTTGGTAAACAACTTGAAGGGGCAACATGGAGGGATGAGTGCACCGATGAGTGTCTATGAAGGGATGAGTGCACCGATGAGTGGCTTTGAAATGATGGGTGGCTTTGGAATGATGGGAGGCATGGGAGCACCACCAGGTGTCTATGGAGGAGGCATGGGAGCACCGTCAGGTGTCTATGGAGGAGGCTTTGGAGGCTCTAAAGGGATGAGTGCGTCGGGGGGGGGGGGGGGGGAGGGTTCATGGCCTCCATGGTTGCTCTAATACCTCGTACAAGTGATGATGGAGAAGAAACACAAAATGGAGATGCCAATGACTTCAACAATGTGGATCGTTGATGTGTTTGTGTTTGTGTGAGGCAAACCTGTGTTGAACTTGATTGTGTCGAAATATCTTTTGTGTTGGAAATATATCATTTCTTTGAACTTTGCTATTTTGATTGAGATGTGGACTCTTTTATTTGGTTTTTTTTTATCTTGTTGATTGTGCAAAAATATGTGAAAACTGTTTGCGCTGGCGTTTCCAGCGCCTGGTGGGGGAAGTGCTTTTGCTCCTTCGCGCGCGCTGTAGTTTCTAGCACCTGGTAGGGAACGCCCCGCCGCGCGCTCTTTCTGGTTAGCGCTCGCTTCAAACTGAATCTACAGCGGCGGATCATAGCGTGCTGCTAGAGATGCTCTTATGAACCATTTGAAAGTGGTTTTTTTTAACCATGCAAGAGCATTGCATGTACTCCCTCTCTTTTAAATTACTCCGCCGACGCGCTTATGTAGGTGAGCTAGTACTCTCTCATTTCTCATTCAAAAAAATCATGGAATTTTTGAAATAGATAGTATAAAATATGTACTACGTATACCAAAAATTCTAAGAATTTTTTGATGAAAAATGAAAGAATACTAGGCCACCTAGGTAAGCGTGCGCGCGGAGTAATTTGAAACAGAGGGAGTATTATATTAGGAGGAAAACTACCGAAGTGACTAGAGTTCACTCAAGTTGCTACATAGTCCAAGGAAAAAACTTAAAAGCTAAAATCTCAAGATTACCTAAATGAAATACAGACTAACGACAGAAAGCCAAACGAGAAGGAGGGCTATCATGTTAAAGACAGGTGACCAGCAGTGATGTAAACGGATCGGATATTATTACCATATTCTTTACCATATTTTTTTGGCGGATTCGGATCAGAGCGGATAATAGCCGGATGCGGATTCGAATACGGATTATATCGGATTGCGGATATGAAACGGATTCGGAGCGAAAGATAATCAAACAAATACACGTAGAAAAATAAAAAAATATTTAGTTTATGCAAAAGAAATGACAAGAAAGTGTGCAACACTAGATAATAGTAGTATAAAAGTGCAAGATTGGTAATAACATAGTATAACATGCATACGTAGCATGCAAAGTTAGCCGATACACTAACTAGATTGTCTAGATATTGGGGTTGTGTTAAATTTATCGGATTATCCTATTTAAGTACCTCGGATAATTCGCATAAAATGTCGAATTATCCTTATCCGTCGGATATCATCAATACCATATCCGCTATCATATCCGTCGGATATCCGCCCGACAGATATCCGCATCCGCATCCATATCCGCCGGATATCTAAAAATGTATACTATATTCTAAAAAACGGACGCTGATGCGGATTCGGAGCGGAAATTATCCGTACCATTTACATCCCTAGTGACCAGCACTTGCAAGTAGGGATGTAGACGGACGGCTGTGAAACCACTGAAGCCCGTCCGTGAAGCCAATTCCTTCTCTAATCAAGTCACTAGTGCTTAACCATTTTGTACTAAACTCTAATTATAAGCTTGTCCGTCAACGTCCACCGGACAGACGGACTACATCCCTACTTGCAAGAGCCCACTATTTCGCTTCAGCTTTGATCTGCTCAGGAAAGAGGTTGATTGGCTTGAAAGCTTTTTCGACGACTCTTGCGTTTTCTTTCAGTCCAAATCAAAACCAGGAGCCATGCCATTTTGGTGGGCAATGCTTTGGCGTGGACGCTCCCCCGCCATTTTGGTGGGCCGGGCGCGCCCGTGGAGGCGTGGAGCCATGCCGCTTGATCCGTCCGCCGGTGCCCGGTAACCACGGGCCACTGAACGCATCTGTCGTCTACGAGGTCCACTACTCCACTATTTTCTACTAGGCGACGCTCCATGTCCCGTACGTGCGTTCGTAGGTCAAGGGTTTCTGCTGAAGGCTTGACACACTTTTCTCGCCGAGCTAACTTTTTTTTAGAAGAGCCACGTCGCATTACCAGATTTGGGCTGAGAGGCAGTTGCTCCTTTGAGGCCCATCGAGGGCAAATGCTATTTATCACCCAAAGCGCGCGTTAATAGGCTCCGCTCATGCGGGCGCGCGTTGCACCGGCCTATATAGCGTTTATTGTTTTCTCATTCTTTTTTTTGTCTCTTTTCTTTTTTCTTTTCTGTTTTATTTTATTTTTTCTAAACAGTTTCCGAATTTGAATAATTTTTTATTTTTTTCCTTTTTAATTTTGTTCAAATTTGATTTTGATTTGGATTCGAAATTTGTTCAGATTTTAATTTTGTTCATATTCAAAATTTGTTCAGATTTGAAATTTATTTATATTCAAAATTTGTACAAATTTAATTTTTGCTTAGTTTTAGATAATGTTCATATTTGAATTTAAGTGATGTGAAAAAAATCAGAGCAAACCGGAAAGGAGACGAGAGAAGGATTAAAGGGTCTGCCCACCCGGGGAACCCTTCAGGCAATGCGTATACACACACGCAGCGGGCAGAAAATAGCAGCACCCCCATTGTGGCCGTGCGTTTCAATGATCATACGGGGAAAGCGCATACGGCATCAAGACACAAAAGTAAAGTTTTTTGTTCTCTGCAAAAATTTCACCGTTATGTTAATAATAATCAACATCAGTACATTTTTTAAAAGTACTACAAGTAATAAAAATTAAAATAGATTATTTGACCATCTAGTGATGATTACAGTAGCGCAAGCCAAAGATGCGTCGTGCTCGCCCTCCATCACCAAAACCGAGTAAAATTTATCGTAGTAGAGCTTGTTGTAGTACATAAACAGGAAGTCCTCATGCTAAGTCATCGAAGGACCAGCGCACCATAACATCAACCATCATCAATCATGACAACCATGGATTGAAAGAGACCGACGAGAAACCACAACAATGAAAACGAAAAACGACCAGATCCGGAATATCCGCCGGACACATGACTCCAGATGTACCCTGCCGATGCTAGACGCAACATCAGAGCGAGGATAGGATGGGAAGAACTTATTATGACTTCAGCACGTACCTGCTGCCTCAGCACGATGAAGACACACTGAACAATAGACCAAACAAAAAACAAGAAACTTTCCATCGATGTCGAAGCGTGGTCCGGCATGCCTCCAAGATCCCACAATCACTGAAAATGGAGAGGACCGTTGGCACCACCGGCACCGCTGGCGGGGTTTTAGCGAGTGCCTCACCACCTCTCTCGCCTGACATGGTCACGAAAGTAATATTCACGGTTCGTTTTCCTACTTGTGTTTCCCTTATTTATTTCTTGCATTCATGCGGCCAATAAAGGTTAAAATGCTGCTATCTATCACATATAAATCACAGGGGAGTTTCTTTTCAAATTTTGTTTTTAAAAATTTTCACAAATCTATTAGTACTCGCTGGTCAACTGGATACAAGTTTGACTATGATTTATACTTATAACACGTCCTCAAAAATTGTATACGTATATATATGAAATGAAAGAGATTTACGTGAGGAATGCATCGATATCATTTATACACTATAAAGACATATAATTTGATTTATACTAATGGTCAAAGGTGTGCATCAAAAACCGTGCGAAAAAAAGTGGGCCTTATATTTTGGGACGGAGGGAATAATCATTGACAACATTACAAATATTTGTAAGATTAATAAAATTACAGATAGGTTATTGGACCACCTAGAGAAGACGACAGACCCTAGAACGAGCTGAGGACGCGCCACTGTTCTCGACTCTCCATCACTAAAGCCATGCTAAACTTGTCGTGGTACAACTTGTTGTAATAGACAAATAGAAAATCGTCATGCTAAGACCCAAAGGACCAGCGCACTAGAGAAGCAACCATCCAGAAGAGGTTGACCTAAAACCACAACAACCAACACGAAATTGACCGAATCTTAGGAGATCTACCCGACACACAACTCAATGCCCCTTCTGTTCACGTTAGATGCACCACCAGAGTGAGGATAGGGTGGGAAGGATCTTATTTCTATTTTGAGGATGTAGATGCAATCTCACCATCCTGGTGTAGCCTCAAACTCATCATCCCGAAGAAGATGCTGAAAAAATCTAAATAGAGAACATGTACCCTCCTGCCAGGCGAGAGGCCGTGGTCTTCCACCCCTCCAAGGCCCAAGGCCAGAGTGGACCGGCGGCGTCGCCAACTAGAGGAAGAAAACCCTAGATTGATTTCTAGGATCGCCTGGTCTGCTGGAGTCTCCTTTTTAGTTTTGTTTCAAAACTTACATGCTATTATTTCATCTAGATTATTCCATCAATCTTTGTAATTTTTTAACAAGATATTTCTTGTCGTGATGAGGGAAATACGACTATAAATATATTTGTTGTTCCAAATAACAATTAGATCTTTTCATGACATGCACGATTTAGATATTGGACAATCCTACTAGAATACTTAGTCATACCATCCGTTTAAATATTATAAGGTTCACAACAATTATTATGAGTGAGAGATAAACCTCCACATAATTGTTCGACAATTGTGAGTCCTAAGTAAACCAATTGTTGTATTTTTCTCTACAACCAACAAATGTATGCATGAAATTGCATGTACCTCATTAATTAGATCACACAATCTTATATTGTATGTATTAGCGATAAGTTCGAGTTAGTGATCTACTTCACCATGTACTTTTTCATCAGGGTTTATAAGTTTCACATTTATTTTACAATAACCTTTGACCAAAACATATTAGTTATATGCCACAAAAATATACCATTAGAGACTTACTTTGATGTGAAGCCAATGCATACTTTATATGGTATATAACTCATAAATATTATGAAATATTTTCTCAAAATACATGACGATCTTATAACCTCGAACAATGTCCCTATTGTATAAGGAAGCGAAATGGGAAACGCAAACATATTCCAAATACTAACATATAATTACAAACAAAATTCAGAGAATAAAATAACATGTATTATGTAACATGTGTGGTGTTATTTAATTTAGTAAATACTTAGTCTTAGAATTGATAAAGAAAATATGAATATTAGAGGATTCACTATTTGTCACACAACATATACAAGTGCAATAAAGATATCACATTTTTGATTGACATATCAAAATCCGCTCTAGTACGATTGATAAATAGAAGAAAATGAATTACTTGTGTCATCCCCACAACTCCACACTTGTTTGAGATCTTCTGCTCTTCATCTTTCTCTTATAGATCACGTCGTGTATGTTCTCCTCATGTACACCCCCTCTGTTTAAAATTACTTCAGAAATTAGGCTTTCGTCAAGACAAGGCTATGACCAACAATTTCAATACTAATATAGTTATATGATGCAAAATTATAACCATAAACAAGTACCTAGAATACAAAATTAATGACATGGCATGTAAACATATAAATATAAATATAAAATTAATTCTTAGGCCTCATAGTCATAGTAGGAGACGAGGGCGGGACACCAGAATCAAGGGAGTGGTGACGACCAAGGAGGAGCGGGCAGCAGGTGAAACGCGCAACCAACGATGGAAATGTGACCATGGGCCCCTCCGTGGTTGATAGCCGATGGTCGGGGAACACAGGAGTGGCCGTCGGAGCAACATGATCTCGATGCAAAAGCGGCGGTGCAGGGAGCGGGAGAGCCAGATGAGGCAGAAAAGAACCGAGGGATGCAAGCTCTTGTAAAATTACTGGTTGGAGCCCCAGATTGGCAGACGTAACACAATTTATAGAGGCTTTTTAATTTGTAGACTTGTCCTAAAAAAACATTTGATAGAGATGTTTGTTTTCCTATCGAAAGTTTACAAATCTGGCCTCAATCTGCTGGAGTTACTCTAACAGCCCGGTCCACACCGTAGCCCTGGCACTAAAGAAAAGCAGGGAGCATCCGCGCAGCTACCGCTGTCCCCAAGCAAAAGTCTAAAACTCTCATCGGTAAAGAAAATCAGCGGCCCCTATGAATGAATTGAATGATTTTTAAAGGAATTCTAGAGGAATTTAATCTATGTTTTTGTCTTCTAAAGAAACCTTTTGGATCCAAGAAATGTAACCTCCAAAATTACCATGGATTGCATTCCTACGCTAAATCCTATAGAAATTTCAACATCCACTATAACCTTGTTTTTTACGCTCAATCGCGTAGGATTGAGACACATTTTAATATTTTCTATAGTTTATCCCTATTTTTGCAATCCTCTAGTTTGACATGCAGATCGCGTGTGATGAAAAGAAGCCCCAAAGGTCTAAAACCGAGGCGCCGCGCCGCGGCGAGTGCCATGCTGCATCAGCACGCACAAAACGATGACAAACGCCTGTATGCCCATCCCTAACCGTGTCTGTAGTGCTCTACCAATCTCACCTCCTCTGTTCGACGATGGCTCGTCCCACGCGCGCACCCATGCATGTCGCGCCAGCCCGCCGGCCGCGCGAGTCGCACCAATGCCACACATATCACGGCTTTCACGTGCATCTATCCCTCCACGACGCATCGTCACCCCGGCCGGCGGGCGGCGGCACACAGGGGCAACCACCCGCTCATGGAACCCCGATGCACCGCACCGTGTACCGTATGCACGCCTGTGCGGCCGTGCCCGCTGCCCGGTGACCACGAGCATGCCACAAAGTCCACTCTCCCGTCTTGCAGTACGGTTTGCGTGACCAGATTGGGATGAGGGGCAGTTGGCTCTTTGGGACCGCCCCTTGTGTGCGCAGTGCGTGCTCGATCGATCATGGGCGCGTACGTATCTAGCGGCTACACGTAGACCGGCAACGTCGATCTTCACCTGCTGCGTGTGCTCGCATTATATGCAGAAGCATGGAAGCCCGTCGTCAGCAGCAACAGTACAAAGTCTACAGTTATATGTTCCTTTTCTCCCCCTCTTTATCTTGCGTTATGGAATGTCACAGGTGGAAATGGAGCTAGCGCCCATCTATCACATATAATCAGTGGTGGCCAGTGGCGAATTTAGGATGAGAATGGAGGGTGGGTTCAAACAACAATTTATCTCCGCATAACATAAATTCATCTCATATTCCGGTCAACAAAAACGGTGTCATTATTTAATATCTAATTTTTTAGGGGGTATTTCAAACTAGTTTTGTGGACGAAATTCTTTTTTTATATAAAATCAACTAGACAAATCAAGGTTTGATAGAGTACTACTTGAGCAGAAATAGTTGTTGTTAACTTCTCCATCAGTTTGCCCGTCAAACCAGAGAAATTGATGGATCGAGTGACAAGTCTAGAAATTATAATGGTGCTTTTGATTAATAATAGGCCTGGTTTTAGCAGCTCTTCCTACTTTGTTCTTGCATTGTGAGTTGTTCTTGTACTTGCTCCTAGACAATCAGAATCATGCTCAACATATAATGTGTTTCCCCATTTAATTAGATGGGTATATGGCCATGCACTCACGACTACGACGCCCAGGTTGCCAAGGCACTCACTGTATAGTGCGTGTGTAGCGCCATTTTAGCATCTGTTTGCTCTCCTGATTACCCGAAAATTCGCCCCCCACCACCATCTATGGCTTGGCAACATATATTTGATGCAATTTTGCAAAAATTAGAGGGTAGGCTCGAGCCTATCGAAGCCTACCTGGTAAATTCGCCCCTGGTGGTGGCCATGTGTTGTTCCGACATATTCTTGATCATCTTTGTTGCTCACCATGGTTCATCTTTGAAAAGATACAAACGTGATTACTCTTATCTTTGAGAAGATGCAAACGCGATTACCATCTTTTGAAAGAAAAAAAGAGGACGAACCGTTCCCCACCAAGAAACCCAACACGTCCCCCCCCTCCCCCCCCTCTCCAGGGCAACGGGGGGCGCCACCACCCACCCAGGCCAAAGGTCCCTCTCCGTCCACTCTCCCCCATTGTCGCCGCCGTCAGTGGTCGTCGGGCTCTCCCCGGGCGACGGCGGTTTACCTTTCCCTGCAGTTTGGAGGTGGGATCGGGACCCTAATCCTCCCGGCAGTGGTGCTCATCGGGCAGCGACGGTCCGGCTTTGGTGGGAAGACATTGGCGTGGAGGTGCAGCGCGGTTCACGGCAGGTGGCGGCGGGACGACTCAGACCTGGCCCCGTCCGCCTAGATCGGGGCCCTAAGGGCCCCATCTTGGTCATGGGAGGGCAATCGGGTCTGCCATCTTCTTTGCTTGTTCTACATACAGCGCCAATGGTAGCTCGTGCAGGGTTCGACGGTGATCTTGACCAGCCTATTGCAGGGTGGCATCGGGCTTTACGGGCCCGTTTGGGCCTGGCCGGATCCTCTTGGGAATGGTATGTCCCCGTGTGGGTGTTACGTGCCCGTTGGGCCTGACTCGACCCAACTAGGACTGGTGTGCCTGTGGCCACGTCCAGTCGATTACCGCCAAGGCGCGGGAAGCAGTTCCCTCCACGCGGTCGAGGTACTACTAGCCCGATTCGAGCTACCTGGTGCATCTATCTTGAAGACCTCATGCCAGTGTTCTTGGTGAGACGATGATGGAAATTTCGTGACCGGCGTGGCGCATGCTCGTGGATGGCAAGTTTGGTGGTGGCGAGGCTTTGACCTCGTCGGGCTCCCATGCAAAGTATTGCCCGTGGTTGTGGATAGGTTTTTTTGGAAGAAATCCTTGTCGGCTTGATCGACACTGACGCGATGCCGCTCTCGGGTGGCACTATTCCTTCCTGAAGGGCTTCATGGCTAGCCTACATCCACTTCACTGAGTGCACTAGGGGAAGGAACAGTCTCTGTTCCGGGAAATAGCGTTGGCTTTTCTTCTTGAGGGTGCTGCTTGGTGCTTGACGAGTTATTGTTAGGAGCGCGGTGGTAATTCTCTGGAGGGTGCAGCGGTGATGGGTCGCCTCGTTTAGTTGATCCGCCTATGTCTCCTTTTGTTTCTTTTTTCTTTCTGGCGTGTGTTTGTTGCTGCCCCAACTGTTTGTTTCGTCTGGAGACTATCATGTATCATGGGTGTATGTGTGTTGCTATATTAATATAGCGGGCGACCGCATGGTTCGAGAAAATAAAAAGAGGACGAAACAGAGGAGGATTCTCTCCCCGGCGGCCAGCGCCGACGGTGGTCCCCCGGGCAAGGCCGCTGCATGCGCCGAAGCCGTCGCCATTTCCTATTGACCAACACCACTACCATCATCCGACAACAACTACACACCGATTTGTTTTCTTGTTTATCTCTATCTGCTTTATCTGCTTTGTAGGGGTTTCTCATCATCATTGTAGTTTTATTTATAAAGTTCAGGATTATTAGTCCTAAGAGTTTTTTTATATTGTTTGAAACTATAAGAGCTATCTCATTTATTAGTCCCTCATGCAATGCATGCTCTTATTTTCCTCTCACTTCTCTTATGCGTGAAAATTATTGGTGCATACATATATTAACGAGAGAGAGTTATGAAGTGTCTTGGTATTAGCAACTTGGCTCTTAGGACTAATAATCCCAAACAGAGGTAGTAGGAGGAAAGTCTGTTTCAAGAAGCATCTCCGCTCACCATTTGTTTTCGCATCATACTCCCTTCTTTCGAAAATAAGTGACTCGAATTGTATAGATTTTCATGCATCTAGACGCGTTTTAGTACGTAAATAAATCCAAGTCACTTATTTTCGGACGGAGAAGTATTATTACGCACTAAAGACCAAGTACAATAAGGTTCGTTTTTTCACTTGTGTTTCTCTTTATTTCCGCAGTCATGTGTCCTAAAGCTTGAAAAGGCATCTACAACATATAATGACTGGTGAGCTTCTTTTCAGAACTTTAAGTGATATTTCATCTAGATTATTCCATCGATCATTTGTATTTTAACAAGATATATATTTTTGTCAAGATTAGGGAAACATGACTATAAATATATGTGTTGTATATCTAAAGAACAATTTAGATTATAAGAATTCACAACAATTATTGTCTATGAAAAATAAACCTGCAAATAATAATTTTATCATTATTGCATTTTGCTCTACAACCAACAATGTATGCAAAAGATTGCATGTACCTCCTTAATTAGCTCGCGCGTTCTTACATTAAGTCTTACTCCTATTATATGGAAATCTTTGAAGTTATATATATGCCAAAAATGTATAGTACTTTTTGTGGTATATATAACTCATATATTATTGATAGAATTTATGATCAAATATTTTCTCAAAACATGTGAGGATCTCATAAGCTCGAACGGGGCCTATAGCATAAGAATTTGAAATGGACAGAAAACAAAAATATTCCAAATACCAACATATAATTAGAAAATTCAGAAAATAAAATAAGATGTGTTATGTAAACCATGATGTGTTACCTAATTTAGTTAATACTTAGTCTTAGGGCATGTACACTCGGGGGACAAAAGAAAAATGATAGAAAATCTAATTATCTGCTAAGCTCCCTGCCTAGCAATGCTGAGCGCTAAATCAGTCACTATAGGAGTAAAATAAAAACAGGAAAAACAACGCTAGCCTCTTACCTCTTCAACGTGAGGCGCTTACGGCCATGTGCCTAGAACTCTCCCGCCCATGATTTTTGGTAGGAAAATAGCGCTCATCTCTTGCACCCGACGTCTCCTAAATTAACTCGTGGAAAGAGAAGATTTGGATAGCGTCGATGCAAAGAAAGGAGGCAACGCAAAACAAAATCACAAGCTCCGCTGGGAACGGAATCGAGCATAACAGATGGGAATTCCATCCTAGCGCCCACGGTAAGCAACCGCATTGTACGTGCCCTTATTATTGATTATACAACCATAACTGCATAAATGAGGGGTGTTTACTCTCTGTGTTCCGAACTCAACTCACCCACGCATACAAGCTCAGTAAAGATATAGAACTTTAGTATGTCATGTCATCAATCTGTTGCATTTTTTATTAAATAGAAGAAAAGGAAAATTTCAGTGTTTTTCCACGTCTCCACATTTATATGAGATTTACCGCTCTCCATCTCCCTCTTGTAGATCATGTTGACTATGTTCTGCTCATGTACACCCTCCGTTCAAAATTACTTCACATACTCAGGTTTTTGTTAAGACAAGAGACCAACAATTACACTATTAATACTTACTTGAAATACAAAATTAATGACAACCATAAACAAAATGCTCTAGGGTCTCATAGTAGAAGGAGACAGAGGGCGAGGCACCAGAATAGAAGGAGCGGCGACAACCATGGCGAACTGGGTGGTATTAGGAAGGCATGTCAAGGGCTAGTCGATGTCGGGAAATGGGACCATGGGGCCCTCTGCGGTCGATTGCCAGCGTCACGACAACGGGTGAGTGGTTGCAAAGGTGGCAGTGGCAAGAGCTCGGTGCAAATTAAAACAGGGGAAGAGATGGAGATGGAGGAGAGAGGAATCAAGGGATACAAACTACTAAAAATGTGGTAGTGGTAGCCAGGCTGAAAAACATGCTTTAGAGGGCTCTTGTAATTTTTATAGAATGAGTCTAATAAGACTTCGGATAGAGTTGTTGTTTTGCTCCCGGTCTCTAAATTTTACAACTAATCAGGGCCCTACCGTAGCCAAGTGCACATGCCACCAAATAATAGAAGGTAGCGTCCGCGCACGTGTATTTAGTATTTACACAAAAATAAGGGCACGTTTGGTTCCTCGGCAAAATTTGTTATAGCCTCGCTGGGCTAGACCAGGCGTTTGGAACCGCAGAAATAGCCTTGCTTTTGGGGGCAACTAGCCTCACCATGCTAGAAAAACTTTGTGTTGGGGGAGGAGAGACACACAACCTCCCCGCTCCAGCCTGCGGTGAACCTTCGAGGATAGTTTCAATCAACAGATATGCAGCGGAAATAAAACAACGAGCACATGCATAGGTGACACAAGGATTTACGTGGAAAAACCTCCTCAAGGTGAGGAGGAAAAAACCACGGGTGTGGACCAACCGGTCCACGCGAGCTTCACTATGAGCAACCTGGGTACAGAGTATTCTCTAGAACATCTAGAGATATACAACACACTCAGCACGTTGCCAACCAGCAACAACAACAACCACTTGAGAAAAATATTACAGCAAAGTAGAGTATCTCAGTTTCTGTCCCCTTTGGTAATCAGCAAACTGCTCTTAAACCACAGATCCAACAACACCAAACTGGGTAGACAAGCTGACATACGAATACCCAACATATACACCAAATTTCAGGTCAATCGGACACCGTTTGCCTGCCCAAACTGTTTGTCTACCAAAACTGCTCTGTGCTGAAACTGAAGCAGTCCGAACTGAATAAATCGCTTCCACATCTGAAGCTATACTGACCCAGACCTCAAACAAGCTAACCAGATCGAAGTACTAAAAGCAAGGAATAATCTCACCAAGTTTGGAGTCAATCCAAGCACCTTTGAGCCTCCAAACACCAGCCTGAAGACAGACCGGTCAGATCTCAAAAATCTGGACAGAAATCACCTCTCCTTCTTCTTCCTCTCTTCTCACTAGGTTGTGGTGTTCTTGTGTGTTCTCTCACCCTCTCACAGCAGCCACGATGGCTTGCTTGCTCAGCTCTCACACTCACTGATTGAGTCACTCACACAACCACCCTTGGTGGCTAGGGTTTTCTTTTCTACTCCTCTCCCAAGGAGCACCTCAGCCATTGGATACGAACATCGATCAACGGTTGAAACGTGTTGGACTTCACGGGATGATGTTGGGCTGCCAACACACCTCCATGTGGAGGGACCTGGCCCAACAAACTCCCCCTCCCGACATCATGGAGGGTCTCACTACCAACCAGCAGTCATGCTGGCGAGCCGACGGCATACCTCGAGCTTTCCTCTTGTCACCACCTTGGTCAACATATCAGCCCCATTGTCATCTGTGTGCACCTTCTCAGTTTGCATTTGCTTGGAATTTAGCACATCTCGAATCCAATGATAGCGAACATCAATATGCTTCGACCTTGAATGAAAGCTTGCATTCTTACTCAGGTGAATGGCACTTTGGTTATCACAAAACATCACATACTTGTCTTGCTCAAAACCAAGCTCACAAGCCAATCGTTTCAGCCACAATAGCTTTTTGCTCGCCTCAGTTACTGCGATGAACTCGGCCTCAGTTGTGTTCAGCGCCACACACTTTTGCAACCTGCTTTCCCATGCCACTGCTCCCCCTGAATGGGTAATAAAATAACCTGAAGTAGACTTCCTTCCATCGACATCTCCAGCCAAGTCTGAATCTGAATATGCAATCAGCTTGGGCTCACTACCACCAAAGCAAAGCTTCATATTAGTGTTGCACTAGAGATACCTTAAAATCCACTTCACGGCTTCCTAATGTGGTTTTCCTGGATTGGACATAAATCTGCTCACAGTACTAACCGGTTGAGCAATGTCAGGCCGTGTGCACACCATAGCATACATCAAACTCCCAACAGCTGAAGCATAAGGAACCTTTTGCATTGAAGGGAATATGCCCGAGAGGCAATAATAAAGTGGTTATTATCTTATTCCATGTTTATGATAAATGTTTATTTTGCATGCTATAATTATATTGATCGGAAACATCAATACATGTGTGTTTAATAAACAAAAAGGATTCCTAGTTATGCCTCTCTTATATACTAGCTTGTTGATTAACAAGATGATCAAGGTTTCCTGATCATGGACATTGGATGTTGTTAATAAGAAGGTCACAACATTAGTTGAATGATGTGATGAACATTCATCTGAAGTATAGCATTACGATCAAAGTCATTATGTTTATATTGCTATAACACCATACGAAGTAATCTTTATCCTTAGACCATGAGATCATGTTAATTGCTAACACCAGAAGAGTATCTTGATAACATCAAACGTCATACCGTAACAGGGTGACTATAAAGATGGGTTCAGTACTACGAAGGTGTTATGTTGAGGCTCATGGATCAAGAGTGGAATTTGTCAATCCCGATGACGGATAGATATACTCTGCGCCCTCTCGGTGATATCACATTAAGATAGCTTGCAAGCAAGTGATGTGATCACTAGAATGTTATATCACGGGAACAAGAAAAGAGTGCATGTCGGTAACGAGATCAAACTAGGTATAGAGATACCAATGATCGAATCTCGGACATGTAATATATCGCGAGACAAAGGGATTTATTTACTAGCGTTAAAGGTTCTCACGATCACAGAAGTCATCGTTGAATGTATAGGAATCAGTATGGATCTCCAGGTCCCGCTTCTGATTATTGATCTGAGAGGAGTCTCGATCATGTCTGCATTATTCGCGAACCGTAGGGTGACACACTTAAGAGTTACTGGACACTATTTTGCAGCACATATGTTTCAGACGAAAGAATTGCAAAGCGCTGGAATTATTTCAATAGACACCGAAACTGTTTCGGGTGAAATTGCTGAAATTGGTTCTGCATATAATATTGAAATGTTACAGGGGGTTTTATGTGAATGTTTGTTAATTAAAGTAATTAACAAAATTCTGAATAAAAATAATAAAATAGTTTTATTAAATGAGAGAGCATTAAATTTGGAGAAATTTAATGCATTTAAAGTGAAGACTTTAAAAGAGAATGTGAAGGGCATTTTAATATGGAGGGGTTACCACCACATGAATGGGGGAGGTGAGGAGTCACCCTCCCATGGGCGCTGGCCATGGGGGAGGGGTACCCCCCTCCTCCTATAAAAGGCCCCCTCACTCCCCTTCTTCCTCACACCTCCTTGTGAAGGATCTCTCTCCCCCTCTAGAATTATCCCCCCATGGTCTCGGATTAGGGAGATACATGTTTCCGGTGGTATTTCATCTGGAAGGAGTTGTTGCTTTCGCTAGATCGCTGGAGAGAGGAGGTGGAGGTTGTCCTGTGGCTTGAACGTGTGTGCGAGTACGGATGCGCTGTTGAGTTGCGGCGCTCGGACTTCCTCACGATCTTGAGATCGGCAAGTGTACGACTACATCAACCACGAGTTCCTACTCGTTAAAAAAACTCGTTGTCTTCGAGGGTAAGTTCTCGATGGATGTATATCCACCCGTTGCTATGTACCTAGTAGATAGATCTTGGCGTATAGTTCTCATCGTAGGAAAAAATTTGTTTTCTATGCTGCGGACCCAATAGTGGTATCAGAGCCTGATCTATGCGTAGGTGCTTTGCACGGGTAGTACACATATGTTTATATGTGGGCGATGATGATCATGTTATTGCATCTTCTATGTATTTTAGATATTGGTGGCATAGTGGGATGAAGCGGCCTGGACCAACCTTACATGTCATCGTACATGAGACCGGTTCCACGACTGACATGCAACTTATTTTGCATAAGTGGCTGGCGAGTGTCTGTCTCTCCTACTATAGTCAATATCTGATTTACAACGAGTTGCTAATAACTTGGCTATCCTCGTTGTGGTTCATGTTCGTAGGTAAGAATGGTTCTATCTCCGAAAGCCCTAAGCCACGTAAAACTTGCAATTGATAAATTAGAGGCGTCTAGTTTAGATCGTTGCTGGGCTAGTGTATTGATATGGTATTGTTGTAAGTAGATGTATGATAAATACTCTTACAACACATTCAACGTGTAAGTTCCATAGACCTTGGCCTTACACACAAAGGAATGATAGAGATCATACCACGACACAAATGATAGAGATCAAATGCATGGACCATATCATCTCACTTTACACATTAGATGTTAGCATCTTATACTGCTAGTTTGGCGCTTTCTGTAGCATTGTAAGATGATCCCTCATTTAGATATCAAGATAAAAATATGTTCTTCCTTAAGTATGCACCGTTTTGTGGATCGTGTTTCGAGACATCACATGATGATCGGGTGTACTTGAATCTACGCTTTCATAGGAACGGGTGTAATGCAGTTTTACACACGCGAATACTAAGGTTCTTACTTGGCGAGCCTAGCATGTACAGACATGGCCTCGGAACACGGACCGAAAGGTTAAGCATGAGTCATATAGTTGATATGATGCCCATATAGATGCTCGCCTTTGAAGCTACATCAACTCACGTGATGATCGGACTTGGTGTAGTGGATTTGGTTCATGCAATCACCAAAAAGGCACGAGGGATGTCGTTTTTGAGTAGGAGTTCATTTCTAATTTAGATTAGTCGAACTCAATTTGTCATAAACTAAATCAAAGTGAATTTGCATAATTTGTTGTAGTCATTGGCGTCTGTTTACTACCTTATGCTTAGTTTTAATTGAGATAATAGAACTATAGAATTCTGGATATTTACTTTACGAACTGGTATCGTATTGTTTTGAATGTCAATTTAAAGTTTATAAGTCCTATTGCAGACTTTCAGCAAACTCTATTTACTCCATGAAGTTTAATAAGTAGTATTAAATCAAGAGTAAGAATTCTAATGTTAGTATCTAAAGTATCATGTTTGCCTCCATGATTATTGATATTCAAAAGTTGTTTTAATATCAAAATTATATTGGAGCTGAAAATTGTTTCAGAAACCATCATGTGTGAAAGATATTGTGATATCTGAAACAAAGTTTTTGGTTGCATTATGATAGAGTGTAATTTAACAAAATACATGTTCTCATATTGTATGAGAATTTGTGAAGGATGGAGATGCTAGGCATCTGAATCTCCCAAAAGGTTTCGGGAACTAAAATTATACTCGCGATTCTTCCTTATAGGCAATAGTAGCTTGATCATGAAAGTTGTCATGATAAGGATGAATAGAAGATGTAAGTAAAATGTTTACTACACTAAAAGATTACTAAAGAATGGATTTTTGAAAGAATGTCAAACATTTGATGATGGTGATCCACTTCAAAGTGCAAGTCCAAAGGTATTAGTATTTGACTATATACAAGCTTTGTAACATGTGTCATGTGAATGACACCACTATTGATGTTGATAGATTCTTTTAAAAGAAAAGGAATTGCTGAAAGAGGATCTATAAAATATTTGGCAGAAAATAAAAGGTTGGAGATGTCCAACTTAGGTATATAGAAGATATACATGTTATGGTTGTATTCCTTGCTTGTTAAACAATGTGGTTATTAGGTATTGAATACCTGTATTGGATACCGAATTGGTTGGTATAAAGTGTCATACAGGACAACGCAATTCCTGAACTACAATGTCCTAAGTAACTAGCAAGAGAATAAGTGATGATGTTCATCAAAAACAAATAAAGTGTTATTGTGTTTTTCGTTGTCGTCAAACCTAGCCTTCAAGATTTGTTTTAATAATTGTTATTTTGTTCCGGTATTACGAGAACAATGGTTGTTCAAATAATTACCGTATTCCATAAAGGATGGATGAACTTTTACAAGTCTAGTGGGAGAAATCACATCCATAAACACTATTGCTAAAATGTCGCAAGACAAATGATTGAAAGATCACCTATGAAGTGACATCGCCGTTTAAATTATATTGGAAAGGAAACATGAAGAAACTCCATGTTGATGGATTTTTGGAGTCTTTGATTTTGATCAATTGACGCTTGTGAAACTTTCCTCGAGATAATTGAAACTCCGTCCATAGGCCAAAGAGGAACGGATGACTAACTTATTGGATATTATACATATTGATGTATATAGTCCATTATATGTAGTCATATGTGATAGATCTTTTTGCTTCATATGCTTTCTCAAGAAATTTAAGTGAATATATCTATATATTTACTTAATAAGGAAGAAGTATGAAACATTTGAAAATCGTTCAAAGACTTTCAAGATGAAGCGGAAAATCATTGTAACAAGAAAATAAAGAGTTTATGATTCGATCATAAAGGAAGATATTTGAGTTACATGTTTAGCAAAAACACCTAAGATTTGAGGAATTGTTCCATGATTTGTGTTTCCCGATAAACCATAGGAGTATGGCATATTCGAGAGATGAAATCAAACCATGTTTGACATGGTAAGATCAAAGTTGTCATTTATAAAACCGCCATTATGTTTTAAGGATTGAAGCTTTAGAGACTACCGCTTTTACACTGAAAAGAGCACCATCGTGATCCGTTGAAATGACACCATATAAGTTATGGTTTGGGATAAAACCTAAATTGTCTTCTCTTAAATTTTGGTATGCTATGCATAAGTAAAATGTTTACAACCAAAGTCGGATAAGCACGTCTTTGTAGGCTATCCCAAAGAATTTGTTGGGAATTTCTCCATAACACCAAAGACAAAAGAGTTTGTTACTTGGAACGTCAAGTTTCTTGAGAAGGAATTTTTTGCAAAAAGTTAAGTGGGAGGACAATAGAACCTTGATAAGGTTGTTGAAACTTAGCTATATGTGCTAAGTAGCGCAGCGCCGGAAAGTGTCCCGGTGGTGACCACAATGCTCATGGCTCCCGTGATTACAAAGGGTGTGATCTCGGAGATTAGAGTTCCTATTAAACCGTGTGGGTCGGTAAGAATCAAATAGTGTGATTTGATAAGCAAGTCGTTATTGTTTTGACAATGATGAACCGACTACATGCAAAGAAGCGATGATGGGCCCTGACTCCATAAAATGACTAGAAGTCATAGAATCTGTGATAGTATCCATACACGAGAAATCAAGTTTCTGAACTTGGAAGACCCTCCGGAAAGGCGTGGAGCCTATCGGTCTTGTTTGGGTCTATAAAGAAATAGACATGGATGTTTAACATCTATGAAATAGTCGACATGTCGAAAAGAAGTTTACCGCAATGTTCAAGGAGTTGACTATGACAAGATTTGATCTTTCATAGTGATATTTAGTCTTGACGAATTAATGTAGCAACCACTACATATAATTTGATGTATGGTAGTTGAACAAACAAAACAATGTTCTTTTAATAGAATGGTTACCTAGGACGTGTACAAGACACGGTCCAAAGGGTTTTGTTAATTCAAAGGGTGCTAAAAGGGCATGCAAACTTCAGTAGTTGAAGTAAGCATAACGGAGTTGGAATCTTCACCATGATGAAACTGTTAAAAGAGTTTAAATTCATCGGAGATGATGAAGATGCTTGCATTTGCAAGAAATTAAGTGGGAGAGCTGAGACATATTTCTAATTCATTATGTAGAGGACATATTGTTGATTGGAAATGATGTATCTTGTATTGACACAAGTTAAGAATTTCATTAAAATAAGATTTCGATGAAAGACTTGGGCAAAACCAGAATATTTGGCATCAATATCTATATGGATATATTAAGGCTCTAATATGGTTGTGCCAGACATACATATATGAGATATTGAAAGGGTTCAATATGGAAACAACAAGAAAGGTTCTTGCTGCATGGAAAGAATTGTATCAAGATTCAAGTGTTTCAACACTTGGTGAGTAAAATCACATGAAGATTTTGATCGATTATACTATGATATGTATATATCCAAACTGTCCTATGCTCTAAATGTTATGAGCACATACCATAATGATTCATAAGATGATCATTGGACGATAGTAAAGATATTCTTATGAGCTTTGGAAGAACTAAGAATATATCATGTATAAGTGACAAATAGTTAAAGGTAGTTCATTGTAAAGTGTTACATTGATACTATTTTGTCACAAGATACAAATTAAATTTATCTCAATTTAGACTATGGGTGGCACAATGTAATGGAAAGGACGTTCCATGATGGATTTGGATGAGTTCCAAAGTTGAGACATTGTGACGGATACTACAACAAAAGGCTAAGTATATAACTGCTATAGTAGCAGCAAAGGAGGGCATTTGTGTTAAGTAGTTTGTTATCAAACTAGGTGTGGTTCACAGTGGGCTAATACTATGAAGATATATTGTGTGACAATAATATCAACATATTTTAACCCGAACGAACTAAAGGTCTCACCAAAGGACCAAATTTATACAATGCCATCTCATTTGAGAATGAGTGATGTGTAGAGACGCAAAGACATGCAAATACACACAGACCTGAAACTATCAGATCCGGAGATTATGTTAACCACTAGCAATCGCGTAATTGCAACACCAGAAAGCCATAGGTGTTCAATACGCAAAGTTTTTCAAACTAGATTATTGACTCTAGTGCAAGTGGGAGACTGAAGGGAATATGCCCGAGAGGCAATAATAAAGTGGTTATTATCTTATTCCATGTTTATGATAAATGTTTATTTTGCATGCTATAATTGTATTGATCGGAAACACCAATACATGTGTGTTTAATAAACAAAAAGGGTTCCTAGTTATGCCTCTCTTATAGACTAGCTTGTTGATTAACAAGATGATCAAGGTTTCCTGATCATGGACATTGGATGTTGTTAATAACAAGGTCACAACATTAGTTGAATGATGTGATGAACATTCATCTGAAGTATAGCATTACGATCAAAGTCATTATGTTTATATTGCTATAACACCATACAGAGTAATCTTTATCCTTAGACCATGAGATCATGTTAATTGCTAACACCAGAAGAGTATCTTGATAACATCAAACGTCATACCGTAACAGGGTGACTATAAAGATGAGTTCAGTACTACGAAGGTGTTATGTTGAGGCTCATGGATCAAGAGTGGAATTTGTCAATCCCGATGACGGATAGATATACTCTGGGCCCTGTCGGTGATATCACATTAAGATAGCTTGCAAGCAAGTGATGTGATCACTAGAATGTTATATCACGGGAACGAGAAAAGAGTGCATGTCGGTAACGAGATCAAACTAGGTATGGAGATACCAATGATCGAATCTCGGACATGTAATATATCGCGAGACAAAGGGATTTATTTACTAGCGTTAAAGGTTCTCACGATCACAGAAGTCATCGTTGAATGTGTAGAAATCAGTATGGATCTCTAGGTCCCGCTTCTGATTATTGATCTGAGAGGAGTATCGATCATGTCTGCATTATTCGTGAACCGTAGGATGACACACTTAAGAGTTGTCGGACACCATTTTGGAGCACATATGTTTCAGACGAAAGAATTGCAAAGCGCTGGAATTATTTCAATAGACACCGAGACTGTTTCGGGTGAAATTGCTGAAATTGGTTCTGCATGTAATATTGAAATGTTGCAGGGGGTTTTATGTGAATGTTTGTTAATTAAAGTAATTAACAAAATTCTGAATAAAAATAATAAAAGAGTTTTATTAAATGAGAGAGCATTAAATTTGGAGAAATTTAATGCATTTAAAGTGGATACTTTAAAAGAGAATGTGAATGGGCATTTTAATGTGGAGGGGTTACCACCACATGAATGGGGGAGGTGAGGAGTCACCCTCCCATGGGCGCCGGCCATGGGGGAGGGGTACCCCCTCCTCCTATAAAAGGCCCCCTCACTCCCCTTCTTCCTCACACCTCCTTGTGAAGGATCTCTCTCCCCCTCTAGAATTATTCCCCCATGGTCTCGGATTAGCGAGATACATGTTCCCGGTGGCATTTCGTCTGGAAGGAGTTGCTGCTTCCGCTAGATCGCTGGAGCGAGGAGGTGGAGGTTGTCCGGTGGCTTGAACATGTGTGCGAGTACGGATGCGCTGTTGAGTTGCGGCGCTCGGACTTCCTCATGATCTTGAGATCGGCAAGTGTACGACTACATCAACCACGAGTTCCTACTCGTTAAAAAAACTCGTTGTCTTCGAGGGTAAGTTCTCGATGGATGTATATCCACCCGTTGCTATGTACCTAGTAGATAGATCTTGGCGTATAGTTCTCATCGTAGGAAAAAATTTGTTTTCTATGCTGCGGACCCAATAGTGGTATCAGAGCCTGATCTATGCGTAGGTGCTTTGCACGGGTAGTACACATATGTTTATATGTGGGCGATGATGATCATGTTATTGCATCTTCTATGTATTTTAGATATTGGTGGCATAGTGGGATGAAGCGGCCTGGACCAACCTTACATGTCATCGTACATGAGACCGGTTCCACGACTGACATGCAACTTATTTTGCATAAGTGGCTGGCGAGTGTCTGTCTCTCCTACTATAGTCAATATCTGATTTACAACGAGTTGCTAATAACTTGGCTATCCTCGTTGTGGTTCATGTTCGTAGGTAAGAATGGTTCTATCTCCGAAAGCCCTAAGCCACGTAAAACTTGCAATTGATAAATTAGAGGCGTCTAGTTTAGATCGTTGCTGGGCTAGTGTATTGATATGTTATTGTTGTAAGTAGATGTATGATAAATACTCTTACAACACATTCAACGTGTAAGTTCCATAGACCTTGGCCTTACACACAAAGGAATGATAGAGATCATACCACGACACAAATGATAGAGATCAAATGCATGGACCATATCATCTCACTTTACACATTAGATGTTAGCATCTTATACTGCTAGTTTGGCGCTTTCTGTAGCATTGTAAGATGATCCCTCATTTAGATATCAAGATAAAAATATGTTCTTCCTTAAGTATGCACCGTTTTGTGGATCGTGTTTCGAGACATCACATGATGATCGGGTGTACTTGAATCTACGCTTTCATAGGAACGGGTGTAATGCAGTTTTACACACGCGAATACTAAGGTTCTTACTTGGCGAGCCTAGCATGTACAGACATGGCCTCGGAACACGGACCGAAAGGTTAAGCATGAGTCATATAGTTGATATGATGCCCATATAGATGCTCGCCTTTGAAGCTACATCAACTCACGTGATGATCGGACTTGGTGTAGTGGATTTGGTTCATGCAATCACCAAAAAGGCACGAGGGATGTCGTTTTTGAGTAGGAGTTCATTTCTAATTTAGATTAGTTGAACTCAATTTGTCATAAACTAAATCAAAGTGAATTTGCATAATTTGTTGTAGTCATTGGCGTCTGTTTACTACCTTATGCTTAGTTTTAATTGAGATAATAGAACTATAGAATTCTGGATATTTACTTTACGAACTGGTATCGTATTGTTTTGAATGTCAATTTAAAGTTTATAAGTCCTATTGCAGACTTTCAGCAAACTCTATTTACTCCATGAAGTTTAATAAGTAGTATTAAATCAAGAGTAAGAATTCTAATGTTAGTATCTAAAGTATCATGTTTGCCTCCATGATTATTGATATTCAAAAGTTGTTTTAATATCAAAATTATATTGGAGCTGAAAATTGTTTCAGAAACCATCATGTGTGAAAGATATTGTGATATCTGAAACAAAGTTTTTGGTTGCATTATGATAGAGTGTAATTTAACAAAATACATGTTCTCATATTGTATGAGAATTTGTGAAGGATGGAGATGCTAGGCATCTGAATCTCCCAAAAGGTTTCGGGAACTAAAATTATACTCGCGATTCTTCCTTATAGGCAATAGTAGCTTGATCATGAAAGTTGTCATGATAAGGATGAATAGAAGATGTAAGTAAAATGTTTACTACACTAAAAGATTACTAAAGAATGGATTTTTGAAAGAATGTCAAACATTTGATGATGGTGATCCACTTCAAAGTGCAAGTCCAAAGGTATTAGTATTTGACTATATACAAGCTTTGTAACATGTGTCATGTGAATGACACCACTATTGATGTTGATAGATTCTTTTAAAAGAAAAGGAATTGCTGAAAGAGAATCTATAAAATATTTGGCAGAAAATAAAAGGTTGGAGATGTCCAACTTAGGTATATAGAAGATATACATGTTATGGTTGTATTCCTTGCTTGTTAAACAATGTGGTTATTAGGTATTGAATACCTGTATTGGATACCGAATTGGTTGGTATAAAGTGTCATACAGGACAACGCAATTCCTGAACTACAATGTCCTAAGTAACTAGCAAGAGAATAAGTGATGATGTTCATCGAAAACAAATAAAGTGTTATTGTGTTTTTCGTTGTCGTCAAACCTAGCCTTCAAGATTTGTTTTAATAATTGTTATTTTGTTCCGGTATTACGAGAACAATGGTTGTTCAAATAATTACCGTATTCCATAAAGGATGGATGAACTTTTACAAGTCTAGTGGGAGAAATCACATCCATAAACACTATTGCTAAAATGTCGCAAGACAAATGATTGAAAGATCACCTATGAAGTGACATCGCCGTTTAAATTATATTGGAAAGGAAACATGAAGAAACTCCATGTTGATGGATTTTTGGAGTCTTTGATTTTGATCAATTGACGCTTGTGAAACTTTCCTCGAGATAATTGAAACTCCGTCCATAGGCCAAAGAGGAACGGATGACTAACTTATTGGATATTATACATATTGATGTATATAGTCCATTATATGTAGTCATATGTGATAGATCTTTTTGCTTCATATGCTTTCTCAAGAAATTTAAGTGAATATATCTATATATTTACTTAATAAGGAAGAAGTATGAAACATTTGAAAATCGTTCAAAGACTTTCAAGATGAAGCGGAAAATCATTGTAACAAGAAAATAAAGAGTTTATGATTCGATCATAAAGGAAGATATTTGAGTTACATGTTTAGCAAAAACACCTAAGATTTGAGGAATTGTTCCATGATTTGTGTTTCCCGATAAACCATAGGAGTATGGCATATTCGAGAGATGAAATCAAACCATGTTTGACATGGTAAGATCAAAGTTGTCATTTATAAAACCGCCATTATGTTTTAAGGATTGAAGCTTTAGAGACTACCGCTTTTACACTGAAAAGAGCACCATCGTGATCCATTGAAATGACACCATATAAGTTATGGTTTGGGATAAAACCTGAATTGTCTTTTCTTAAATTTTGGTATGCTATGCATAAGTAAAATGTTTACAACCAAAGTCGGATAAGCACGTCTTTGTAGGCTATCCCAAAGAATTTGTTGGGAATTTCTCCATAACACCAAAGACAAAAGAGTTTGTTACTTGGAACGTCAAGTTTCTTGAGAAGGAATTTTTTGCAAAAAGTTAAGTGGGAGGACAATAGAACCTTGATAAGGTTGTTGAACCTTAGCTATATGTGCTAAGTAGCGCAGCGCCGGAAAGTGTCCCGGTGGTGGCCACAATGCTCATGGCTCCCGTGATTACAAAGGGTGTGATCTCGGAGATTAGAGTTCCTATTAAACCGTGTGGGTCGGTAAGAATCAAATAGTGTGATTTGATAAGCAAGTCGTTATTGTTTTGACAATGATGAACCGACTACATGCAAAGAAGCGATGATGGGCCCTGACTCCATAAAATGACTAGAAGTCATAGAATCTGTGATAGTATCCATACACGAGAAATCAAGTTTCTGAACTTGGAAGACCCTCCGGAAAGGCGTGGAGCCTATCGGTCTTGTTTGGGTCTATAAAGAAATAGACATGGATGTTTAACATCTATGAAATAGTCGACATGTCGAAAAGAAGTTTACCGCAATGTTCAAGGAGTTGACTATGACAAGATTTGATCTTTCATAGTGATATTTAGTCTTGACGAATTAATGTAGCAACCACTACATATAATTTGATGTATGGTAGTTGAACAAACAAAACAATGTTCTTTTAATAGAATGGTTACCTAGGACGTGTACAAGACACGGTCCAAAGGGTTTTGTTAATTCAAAGGGTGCTAAAAGGGCATGCAAACTTCAGTAGTTGAAGTAAGCATAACGGAGTTGGAATCTTCACCATGATGAAACTGTTAAAAGAGTTTAAATTCATCGGAGATGATGAAGATGCTTGCATTTGCAAGAAATTAAGTGGGAGAGCTGAGACATATTTCTAATTCATTATGTAGAGGACATATTGTTGATTGGAAATGATGTATCTTGTATTGACACAAGTTAAGAATTTCATTAAAATAAGATTTCGATGAAAGACTTGGGCAAAACCAGAATATTTGGCATCAATATCTATATGGATATATTAAGGCTCTAATATGGTTGTGCCAGACATACATATATGAGATATTGAAAGGGTTCAATATGGAAACAACAAGAAAGGTTCTTGCTGCATGGAAAGAATTGTATCAAGATTCAAGTGTTTCAACACTTGGTGAGTAAAATCACATGAAGATTTTGATCGATTATACTATGATATGTATATATCCAAACTGTCCTATGCTCTAAATGTTATGAGCACATACCATAATGATTCATAAGATGATCATTGGACGATAGTAAAGATATTCTTATGAGCTTTGGAAGAACTAAGAATATATCATGTATAAGTGACAAATAGTTAAAGGTAGTTCATTGTAAAGTGTTACATTGATACTATTTTGTCACAAGATACAAATTAAATTTATCTCAATTTAGACTATGGGTGGCACAATGTAATGGAAAGGACGTTCCATGATGGATTTGGATGAGTTCCAAAGTTGAGACATTGTGACGGATACTACAACAAAAGGCTAAGTATATAACTGCTATAGTAGCAGCAAAGGAGGGCATTTGTGTTAAGTAGTTTGTTATCAAACTAGGTGTGGTTCACAGTGGGCTAATACTATGAAGATATATTGTGTGACAATAATATCAACATATTTTAACCCGAACGAACTAAAGGTCTCACCAAAGGACCAAATTTATACAATGCCATCTCATTTGAGAATGAGTGATGTGTAGAGACGCAAAGACATGCAAATACACACAGACCTGAAACTATCAGATCCGGAGATTATGTTAACCACTAGCAATCGCGTATATGCAACACCAGAAAGCCATAGGTGTTCAATACGCAAAGTTTTTCAAACTAGATTATTGACTCTAGTGCAAGTGGGAGACTGAAGGGAATATGCCCGAGAGGCAATAATAAAGTGGTTATTATCTTATTCCATGTTTATGATAAATGTTTATTTTGCATGCTATAATTGTATTGATCGGAAACACCAATACATGTGTGTTTAATAAACAAAAAGGGTTCCTAGTTATGCCTCTCTTATAGACTAGCTTGTTGATTAACAAGATGATCAAGGTTTCCTGATCATGGACATTGGATGTTGTTAATAACAAGGTCACAACATTAGTTGAATGATGTGATGAACATTCATCTGAAGTATAGCATTACGATCAAAGTCATTATGTTTATATTGCTATAACACCATACAGAGTAATCTTTATCCTTAGACCATGAGATCATGTTAATTGCTAACACCAGAAGAGTATCTTGATAACATCAAACGTCATACCGTAACAGGGTGACTATAAAGATGGGTTCAGTACTACGAAGGTGTTATGTTGAGGCTCATGGATCAAGAGTGGAATTTGTCAATCCCGATGACGGATAGATATACTCTGGGCCCTGTCGGTGATATCACATTAAGATAGCTTGCAAGCAAGTGATGTGATCACTAGAATGTTATATCACGGGAACGAGAAAAGAGTGCATGTCGGTAACGAGATCAAACTAGGTATGGAGATACCAATGATCGAATCTCGGACATGTAATATATCGCGAGACAAAGGGATTTATTTACTAGCGTTAAAGGTTCTCACGATCACAGAAGTCATCGTTGAATGTGTAGAAATCAGTATGGATCTCTAGGTCCCGCTTCTGATTATTGATCTGAGAGGAGTATCGATCATGTCTGCATTATTCGTGAACCGTAGGATGACACACTTAAGAGTTGCCGGACACCATTTTGGAGCACATATGTTTCAGACGAAAGAATTGCAAAGCGCTGGAATTATTTCAATAGACACCGAGACTGTCTCGGGTGAAATTGCTGAAATTGGTTCTGCATGTAATATTGAAATGTTGCAGGGGGTTTTATGTGAATGTTTGTTAATTAAAGTAATTAACAAAATTCTGAATAAAAATAATAAAAGAGTTTTATTAAATGAGAGAGCATTAAATTTGGAGAAATTTAATGCATTTAAAGTGGATACTTTAAAAGAGAATGTGAATGGGCATTTTAATGTGGAGGGGTTACCACCACATGAATGGGGGAGGTGAGGAGTCACCCTCCCATGGGCGCCGGCCATGGGGGAGGGGTACCCCCTCCTCCTATAAAAGGCCCACTCACTCCCCTTCTTCCTCACACCTCCTTGTGAAGGATCTCTCTCCCCCTCTAGAATTATTCCCCCATGGTCTCGGATTAGCGAGATACATGTTCCCGGTGGCATTTCGTCTGGAAGAAGTTGCTGCTTCCGCTAGATCGCTAGAGCGAGGAGGTGGAGGTTGTCCGGTGGCTTGAACATGTGTGCGAGTACGGATGCGCTGCTGTGTTGTGACGCTCGGACTTCCTCACGATCTCGAGATCGGCAAGTGTATGACTACATCAACCACGAGTTCCTACTCGTTAACAAAACTCGTTGTCTTCGAGGGCAAGTTCTCGATGGATGTATATCCACCCGTTGCTATGTACCTAGTAGATAGATCTTGGCGTATAGTTCTCATCGTAGGATTTTTTGTTTTCTATGCTGCGGACCCAACATGCATTTCCTTTTCCATGTCTTCAGTGGAGGGACATTGCTTTTTACTCAACTTGAAATGAGCTGCGAGTGGACAACTCACTTCCTCTGCCTTGTCCATCTTGAACTTGCGAAGTACCTTCTCAATATATTTCTCTTGAGACAAGTACAGCTTGTTGGATTTTCTGTCTCTCTCAATTCTCATGCCGAGAATACACTTTGCTGGACCCAAGTATTTCATGGCAAAACTTTTGCTCAACTCTTTATTTAGCCTAGCAATTCTAGAGACATTCTTGCCAACAATCAAGATATCATCCACATAGAGCAATAACATGATAAAATCATCACCTGAGAACCTCTGGATAAATACACAATGGTCTGAGCTACACCTCTTGTAGCCTTGTTCCCCTATGATAGATTCAAACTTCATGTACCATTGTCTCGGTGCTTGTTTCAGGCCATAGAGACTTTTCTTCAATTTGCACACATAGTCTTCTTTGCCTTTAACAAAAAAACCTCAGACTGCTCCATGTAGATTTCTTCCTCCAACTCTCCATGAAGGAAAGATGTCTTCACATCCATTTGCTCAACCTCCAAGTTGAGACTTGCTGCCATGCCAAGGATCATTCGGATTGATGTCATCTTCACCACCGGAGAAAATATTTCATCAAAGTCAATACCTTTTCTCTGGCTGAATCCTTTTACAACTAGCCTAGCCTTGTACCTTGGATGTGACGTGTGCTCTTCTTGCTTGATTCTGTAAACCCACTTGTTCTTTAGAACTTTCTTGCCCTTGGGCAACTTCACCAGCTCATAAGTATGATTCTTATGCAAGGAATCCATCTCTTCTTGCATAGCCTTATTCCACTCCTTCTTGTTCTCATCTTTCATTGCATCTTGAAAGCGCTCAGGTTCTGAACCATCAGACAATAACACCACATATTGGTCTGAATCGTACCTGGTGGAAGGAACACGGTCTCGGCTGGACCGTCTGAGTGGAGCAGCTGGTGGACTATCTGGTTCAGGTTCTTGCTGATCATGATCATCTTCTTCAGCATCATACTCTTGCTGCTGGGGAGCTTCCTCACCTGTACCACCATGTGCATCACCTTGCACATCTTCTGCATCATCATCTTCAGCTTCTTCTTTAGCTAAATCTGCAGGAACTAGGTCAGAATCAGATTTGTCTTGCTGCTGATTTCGAGGAGGAACATGCACCTGAACTTGCACCGGAGCCTGCACATTTGTCTTCACAATATCCTCAATTGTTTGGTCTTCAACAAACACAACATCACGGCTTCTCACAACCTTTCTTGCTATTGGATCATACAACTTGTAGCCGAACTGATCACCTCCATAGCCAAGAAATATACATTGTCGTGTCTTTGAATCAAGCTTTGACCTTTCATCTTGAGGGATATGAACAAAGGCCTTGCACCCAAAAACCTTCAGGTGCTCATACGAGACGTCCTTGTCATAGAAGACCATGTTTGGAACATCTCCCTGCAATGGATAACTTGGTGAGAGATTAATAAGATAAACTGCAGTCGACAAAGCCTCACCCCAATAATGTTTAGGTAGCTTTGCACTCGATAGAAAGCATCTAACTCTCTCAACAATTGTCCTGTTCATCCTCTCAGCAAGACCATTTAGCTGTGGTGTCTTCAGAGGAGTAAATTGGTGCATAATTCCCTGTTCCTTGCAATAGGCATCAAATGGGCCAATATACTCTCCCCCATTATCAGTGCGAATGCACTTGATCTTCTTCTCAGTTTCTCTCTCAACTGAGACTTGGAATTGCTTGAACATACTTAGTATTTGATGTTTGTTCTTCAAAACATAGACCCAAACTTTTCTGGAAAAGTCATCAATAAATGTGACAAAGTACTTTGCTCCACCCAATGACCTGACCGACATTTTGCAAACATCGGAATGTTCAAGTCCAGCACCTCGGGCTTCTTGGGAGGAGGTTGAATTTTGAACGCAACTTTGTGTTGCTTCCCCGCTAGACAATCTGAACATTTCTTGATGTGAACTCCCTTCACACCTTTCAACAGATTTTTCTTCACTAGCACCGCCATCCCTTTCTCACTCATGTGCCCAAGCCTCTTGTGCCATAAAGCACACGCATCCTCTTTCTGCAATGCATTAACACAAGCAACAGAAAGCTTAGCATGAACATGATACAAAACTGAAACCATGTTACCTTTAGCAACAACCAGATTTCCTTTGGTGAGCTTGTATTGTGTATTTCCAAATCTGCTCAAGTACCCATCTCTATCAAGCAATCCAACTGAGATAATGTTGAGCCAAAGGGCCTCAACATGCCTCACCGACTTGAGGACTAGTGTCGTACCATTTTCAGTCTCCAAGTGCACATCTCCTCTTCCAATGATTTTTGCTCTATCATTATTTCCCATCTTCACAACACCAAAATCACCTGATGTGTAGTTGGTGAAGAGCTCTCTACGAGATGTAGCATGTATGGTAGCACCGCTGTAAGTCCGGAATCCAAGTCATCTCATCACCATTTGCAAGGCTGATGGTATCATCAGAAACTACAGTGATCCTCTCCTCATTGGTGGAAACACTGCCGCCATCATGTTCTTCATGCATGAGAAACATGATCTCCTCTACTGCAGCAATCCGGCCTCCCTCACTGTCACTATCACTGTCGGTTTGTTTCTAAACTTTCTTCTTTTTCTTTTTGTCTATCTTCCATTGTTCACAGTGCCACTTGATGTGGCCCTTCTCACGGTAGTGATGGCATATAACACCAGCATACTTGTCTTTGCCTCTTGATTTGCTTCTACTTCTTTCTCCTCCCTTACTCGGACCTTTACTCTTGCTTCTCCCCCGTGACTCGGTCACTAACATTTCCGAATGTGAGGAAGAACCATCCTTATCAGCAATTTTTCTAGACTCTTCATTTAGTACCTTGGTCTTCACAAGGTTCCAAGTGACAACTCCATTAGGTGCTGAATTGCACACGGTGACCTTAAAGGTCTCCCAAGTGTCCGGTAATGAGCCAAGTAGCAGCAAGGCTCGCACTTCATCTTCAAATGTAATTCCCATTGAAGATAGCTGATTTATAATGCCCTGAAACTCATTTACATGATCTGCAATTGGAGTGCCCTCCTTGTACCTCAAACGCATCAATTTCTTGATCAAGAAACATCTTGTTGGTACCTTCTTTGTGGGCATACAGCTCCTCCAATTTCTGCCATAAGGTACGTGCATCTGTCTCCTCAATGATATGGTTCAAAACATTATCATCCACCCATTTGCGAATGAACCCACAAGCTTGGAGATGAAGTACCTCCCATTGATCTTCTTTCATATCGCTGGGCATCTAAGTGGAGAATACCGACATCCAGTAATCCTTCACATATAACAAGTCCTTCATCTTGCACTTCCAAGATTGATAATTTGTACCATTCAAAGAAATCATTCTGTTGGTATTCACTTCCATCTTTCACCACAAGCAAATGCAATCAGCCCAAAACAAACCTTGCTCTGAAACTGAATACAAACTGAACCTCAGCTCTGATACCACTTTGTTGGGGGAGGAGAGACACACAACCTCCCCGCTCCAGCCTGCGGTGAACCTTCGAGGATAGTTTCAATCAATAGATATGCAGCGGAAATAAAACAACGAGCACATGCACAGGTGACACAAGGATTTACGTGGAAAAACCTTCTCAAGGTGAGGAGGAAAAAACCACGGGTGCAGACAAACCGGTCCACGCGAGCTTCACTATGAGCAACCTGGGTATAGAGTCTTCTCTAGAACATCTAGAGATATACAACACACTCAGCACGTTGCCAACCGGCAACAACAACAACAACAACCACTTGAGAAAAAGATTACAGCAAAGCAGAGTATCTTAGTTTTTGTTTCCTTCGGTAATCAACAAACTGCTCTTAAACCACAGATCCAATCAGCACCAAACTGGGTAGACAAGCTGACATACGAGTACCCAACATACACACCAAATTTCAGGTCAATCGGACACCGTTTGCCTGCCCAAACTGTTCGTCTATCAAAACTGCTCTGTGCTAAAACTGAAGCAGTCCGAACTGAATAAACCACTTTCAAATCTGAAGCTATACTGACCCAGACCTCAAACCAGCTAACCAGATCGAAGTACTCAAAGCAAGGAATGAGCTCACCAAGTTTAGAGTCAATCCAAGCACCTTTGAGCCTCCAAACATCAGCTTGAAGACAGACCGATCAGATCTCAGAAATCTAGATAGAAATCACCTCTCCTTCTTCTTCCTCTCTTCTCACTAGGTTGTGGTGTTCTTGTGTTCTCTCACCCTCTCATAGCAGCCACGATGGCTAGGATTTTCTTTTCTACTCCTCTCCCAAGGAGCACCTCAGCCGTTGGTACAAACATCGATCAACGGTTGAAACGTGTTGGACTTCACGGGCTGATATTGGGCTGCCAACACACCTCCATGTGGAGGGACCTGGCCCAACACTTTGCTCGTCCGGGAGAGCCGATTCGGCTCGCCCTCGACGGCAAAATCACGACTGGCAGAAAAAATCCACGCCAAATCCGTCAGGTTGGACGAACCGTTCCATATCAGATCCCAATTTTCGTTATTAACTTCGATATATTTATTTTCAGTTGGTTCGACACGTTGACTTGCTGTCAAAAGCAAACGACTAGCCTGCTTGCACTTGTCAGGGAAAGCAAACAACTCAACCAAACGTTTAGCCATGGCAGGCATCGCCAAGCCCAGCTGGGTTAGCTGGCTAGCTCAGCTATGCCTGTCTAGGCAACGGAACCAAACGCTCCCTAACATTCTTTTGAAAGTTTAGCAAAAATAGTCTTATCTAACAGAATAATTTTAAATTATAGGCTAGATATGATTTTGCCATATCTATCCATTAATTTCACGTCCGGCTCCTCCGAAAAACTATTTCGAAATCTTTTTCTTTGGTTGAGCAAGATTATTTTCAAAGTTGTTTTCAAGATAGAGTTATTTTATGTTGACTTTTGGATAAAATGTTATTTTTGTCCAAAAGACCTCCACGCAGCACTGTCTCAGGCAAAAGTCTAAGAACCTAGTTTGGCAACAAACTTTGTAAAACTCAAGTATAGCAATACCATAGTATTTTAGTGCTTAGCAAAACAATACTTTAGTTCTTTTCTTTTCTCGGTTTTAGAAAAAAGAGGGGTCCAATCTTTTTCTCAAATACTTGAAGAAATCATAGTTGTAGATAACACTTCGGTTTTAAAACCATATTATTTGTTGGATCCAAACACCTCAAAGTATTGAATAGTTCAGTTTTTTTCAGAAACGAAAATATTTCCTTAAAACTTTAAAAATATTTGGGCTTAAAATCGAGGCGCCGCGCGCCACGGCAGCACGCAGAAAACGATGGCAGACGCCCGTATGCCCATCCACGACATGCGCGCGCCTGCGCTCTAGCTATCTTTGTTTGTTGGTTCGTCCCACGCGCGCGACGCCGTGCATGCCGCACCGTGCTCGCTTGCGCGGCCGAGTCGCACCGTGTACCGTAGGCACGTCGGCTATCGGTGGTCCATTCTTCCCTACCACGCGACATCACATTGCAGCCCAACAAAGTCCACTCTCCCGTCTTGCAGTAGGGTTGCGTGACCAGATTGGGATGAGGGGCGGTTGCCTCTTTGAGACCGCGCGCCCCTTGTGTGCGCGCTCGATCGATCATGGATTCATGGGCGGCGAGGAAAGTGCATCCATACTTACGTACGTACATAGAGGCTACTCGTAGACCGGCAACATCTCCACCTGCTACGTGTGTTCGTGTTATACGCGAAGCATGGAAGCCCGTCATCAGCAACAGTACAAGTCTACAGACTACAGTTCTGCGGTCCCTTTATCTAGCGTTCTCGAGTGTCACAGGTGGAAATGGAGCTAGAATCTATCCATCACATATAATCAGTGGTGGCCGTGTGTTCCTCCGAGATATTCTTCGGAGATCATCTTTGTTGCTCAGCATGGTTCATCTTTGAAAAGAAGCAAACGCGATAACCATCTCTCCAAAGAAAAAAAGAGGACGGAGCAGAGGAGGATTCTCTCTCCCCGGCGGCCAGCCAGCCAGCCATCCAGCGCCGACGGTGGTCCCCCGGCCAGGGCAAGGCCGCTGCATGCGCCGAAGCCGTCGCCATTTCCAATTGACCAGCACCACCACCATCATCCGACAACAACTACACGCGCCGATTTCTTTGATAAACAACACTAGTACTCCATCCATCGCTAATTTTTTTTAAATAATACATTTTTTTTATTGAATTGCACAATAATACACAAAACGGATAAATTGCAAATATGTTAGTCGGTCGTCCGTTCGGCAGACGACAGACACGTTTCGTCCGTTCAACGGACGACACGCAGCCTTCGTCCGTTCAACGGACGAAACAGTGCCTTCGTCCGTTCAACGGACGACACACCAAGAGCTACCCAGCGCATCAACAACCTGACGACCGACCTGTATCGTCTGCTCAAAGGACGAACCCATCTGTCGTCCGCGCAACCAACGAAGGAGCTCTGTCGTCCGTTGAACGGACGACGGACGGACAGAAATGAAAATTGCTAAATTTGCGTATTATTTATGAAAATGAATAAAAAAAATGTATTATTTAAAAAAAATTAGCCCATCCATTCATCCACCCATCACATCGCAACACATCGCATCGCGTCGCTCTAGCCAGCCCAGCCCGGCCGCACGGCTCACCTCGCCACACCTGGCCCCCCCTACTACTACTACTCCTCCCAATCATCCACACGCAGCACGCAACACTGTTGCTTCGGCCGAAACGGAATTCATCACATGCTTCAAAAGAATATATAGAAAGTAGAGAGGGCTATATAGGGAGGGCCGTTCTGTAGAACCAATCCTAGCACAATACTCCTACTAGCAGCAGCAGGCCACCGAGGGAAAGAACCAGGGGGACCGCGCCCGCAGAGAAGAGAAGCAGAGTGCCGTCTCGCCGCCGACGGTTGCGAGCCATTCCATTCCCCCGAGTTCTTGAGCACGGCCAGGCCTGCAACCATCTCCTCCGGTGAGTTCTCTTGCCATACCAAGCGTTCCGCTCTGTTGCCGGATATGAGAGGCTGCTGGTTTCCATCTCGATCTTCTGAGCCACGAAAATGCCTTTGACGTGAGCTGATCTGACGAGCGCGAGTCCCGTCTTTTGATCTCTTCTCCTCCCCGCTTTTCCTTTCCGGCCTTCACTTTGACATTACTACATCACGCTTGCCTGCTTGACACTTTCTTCCAGCCGAATTTTAGTTGAGTGCAAAACCCAACTTTTTCAACCGGCTCCGTCCGACGCATACATGCGTCAGTTCATCTCGTCCATTCCAAACTCTTCGTATTATACTACTAGAGCTAGAGTGTGGCCGAGGAGGCCTTTAAGATTGGTTCTCGAGTTCTTGCTCACCTCAGCTGGACGACCATCTAAATACAGATATATTTACACACAAATTACCTTTGTTTCGTTGTGCGTCACGCAGATCATCAAGGTCCAGATGGAAGAACAACACTCCAAGGAGACCACAGGCCTCCCTCCCCAGCTGCTCAACCTCATCCCGGACGAGAGGGAATGGAGGATGGTGAGGGAAGCAGGTGACCATGGAGGCGGATCATCAAGAGCCGGCATGATCTTCGACGCCGACGCCACCGAGGAGGACGACGAGAAGCTGGAGCTCAAGCTCGGCCTCCCCGGCGTCCAGCCTGAACAAGATGGAGAGAGCTGCTCCGCGCTCTCCCTTGGCCGCCTCCCGGCGCATTCAAGGCTCGCCAAGAGAGGCTTCTTCGACACCGTTGAGGCCAAACCACAAGGTAGAAAACATGCAGCTTTCTTCAAAGTTCATTAGAGCCTGCAAATTGTCCTTTCTTTTTGACACATATGTTGATCTCTTCTGTTATCCAAGGTTATGATCAGAGGCAACGAGACAGGGAAGGATGTGGGAATGAGTTAACATTAGGTGGAGGTGAGAGCATGCTGTCAGGGGAGAGGAAGAAAGGGTGCTGTCCCCCACCACCACCATCAACACATGGCTCAGCTGCTGCACCCGCTGCACCTGTGCACAGCAGCAGCCCCCAGGGGAGGTAAACCACCCATGGTCTCTTCTTGTCATCATGTATGGGTGCCTACATATTTAATGCTCTTGTGCCAAATTCAGCTTTTATGAGGTCTTCAATTTTCTGATTGTGGGTTTCGGCTAGTAGTTTCTTACTGAATCAGATGAAATAAGCAAATCTTGGCGGCATTGAGTTTTAACTCTTGCTATTGTATCGCGGCTGCGAGAGTAAAATGGGCGTAACTGTAACTTGGAAGGAGTAACCTTTACTTTGTCAATTAAAAACCCATTACTTTGCTAAAAGAAGGTTGTCTTTTAATCAACCTCGCGGTTGTTTTATCTGAATAGTTCTCCTTTTGATTGCCTCATACTGCTTTTTTTTTTTGGTTACTAGTGAGAATATGCTTTCCAGCAATGCAAACAGTGTGCTCTTTGAACAGTGATCACTGCAACATCACATTTGCATATAAACTAACCTGACCCTAAAGAAAATTACTAACCAGTGCTCTAATGTGATGCAGAGCTGCTGTCCTTCCAGTAGTCGGGTGGCCTCCAGTAAGATCCTTCAGGAGAAACCTCACAAATGGGAGTTCATCCAAGCAATCCCCTGAGAGACAAAACGACGAAGCTGCCGACAAGGCGAAGCTAGTCTGCAAGAAGAGATCGCTTGTCAAGATCAACATGGACGGGATACCTATCGGAAGGAAAGTAAACCTCACAGCCTACGACAGCTACCAGAAGCTGTCGTCTGCCGTCAAAGAGTTGTTCCGTGGCTTTCTTGAAGGTACAAATTATCAAACCAACCTATAGGGGAAAACAGAACTTAACAAACAGTTTCTGGATTCAGTACTTAAGTTTTCAAATATCATCAATGAGAGACATTTTCCTCTGCACTTGGTTGTTCTGTAGCCCAGAACGATCTATCTTGCGCTGAAAGCGGAGAGCAAAGAGCAGACGAGAAAATATTTTCAGGGTTGCTGGATGGAACTGGCGAATACGCTCTAGTGTACGAAGACGACGATGGAGACAGGATGCTAGTCGGAGACATACCATGGAGGTAAGCTCTAGCTGTTCCTCCAATTCTATTAGCACAATTCACAACCATACTGGGTTTTATGCAAGTTTTCAAAGTTATTTCCCAAATTTACCAAGAAGGTCAATGCAAGAACATATCATGTATGTACTCCCTAACGAGATTATTTTAACCCTTCGCAGTGCGTTTGTTTCGGCTGCAAAGAGACTGAGGGTGATGAGGAGGTCAGAGCTTCCGCAGGATCTCGTAAGTGTAGTGCCACTTCAAGCTGTGTGATCTTCATTTTGGGCATTTACTTAACTCATCGCTGGTTATACATGGATCAGAACGCATGCATTCATTTCCTCAAACCCAGATTTGCCTCATTTTCTTCCATGTACTTTTCCAGATTGGAGCTAACTCAGGAAGAGTAGCAGATTGCTGAAATGAGAACACATGGATTTCCATAGCACGAACTGCAGTTCATCACATTTTTGGAGATCGCCGTTTCTTAGCTTGTAGAGATGAATCTAATAAGGGAAAAAAATCAATTTGCAGTTGCAGCTGCAGTAGACACACTGCATCTTGTAAATTAACCTACGCTTTCTCGAATGTAGTGTTGGTCAGTGCAATTCTACATGTTTTAGCTTTATCAAAACCGCCGAAAGCATGTCCAACATGTTGCAATAATTCTCTACTGAGCCGCACCAGTGTAGAATGCTAACCTAATGATAAGATCGCGATGGTGCATGACTTGTCGAGTTGTTAGTTGCTATGGACACAAAAGGGCAAGTGAACAACCATGTAAATGCTGGTGGTTGAACAATAATGGAGGCTGGAGCAGCAACATCATGTGGAATTTCCTACTGTTGGGGTGTGAAGCTATCCGCTTCCTGATCTGTATTAACCTAACCAAACAGCTTTCTATCTTGTTTCCCTATCACAAGCACCTAGCCATGAGCAAACCAAGATCACCACCCTGTAACAGCAGTGGCATCGCTGGAACTAAACTAATCCCATACTAAACTTTCCGTCGGAGCTTTACAAGTTATGGAAGAAATCAGTAATAGTTATCCTTCTCTGACCGATGCCCATTGCTTTCTCCGACAGCAATAGTTGACCAACATGGAAGAAGTATGAAGCAAATCCAGGGAATGCGCATAATATGAGTTGCTCTCAAAAGGCACAAACGGGCATTTGATCCATTTCATGATGGAAACAATGCATGGGCTTCAACTTTTCACTCTACCGCAACTTGTCTTGGAATTATCTGAAGTATTTTCATGATTTGTTTTCCGCAAAATATGCTCGAACCACAGAAATGAAACACAACATGTCTATTCAACTAACATTTTTTTAGTAGGAAGAAGAATACTAATGAGCAAAAGAGTTGAGCGAAAATTGCAGCAAGCATATGATTTATCATCACAAATTAATACTACTATTAAGCATGAGATCTACCTGAAATTTAGACTGACAAACCCCATATGCCTGAGACAGCTCCAGTACTCAGTTTCACTGTTGACAGACTGCCCTAGCATACAGGAACCCTGTCATATGATTTATCACCAGAGGCTCCATCTGCAGATAATTAAGACATCTGAGTCAGAGATAACGCACAGGACGACAAAAGATCATGAAAAGGAAAACAAAATCCTTTTAATGGTGCTCTGCAATGCTTCCAACCTTGGAACTGGGGACAGAGGAAAGGTCATTGTCATTCATTGGACCACCCCTGAAATCCGAAAAGCAGAGCAGATGGGGTGGTGGATTACGAAAGAATCTGTGGCTCCTTTTGTTTACGTCCTTCCCAAAAAACATCTGTGCCCACCGTGTTGTGTGCTCATTCGCTGCCAGCGTATATTTTTAGTTCATCAGCCAAAAGCTATATATTTCCTTGGCAGGAACATGCACCGAAGAAGGTGAAAGGAACAGGAGTGCCCAGAAAACTAAACATGCCACCATCCTCTGTTTGTCCATTTATAACAACATGTGCAAACTTTTTATTAGTTTACCGCATTCTAGTGTACTGCTCAAGAAAGCAGCTTGCCAATCGAACAGACAAATGTGGCCAGTGGATGCTATGTGTCCAACTCTGAGTGCACTGCGCTATGGTATCTATAGCAACATGCAGAAAAATGTGAAGATGATTTAAGCCATATCATGAGAATCAATATCCATTGAACATTGCAACCAGGTTTATAGAGAGAAATGGCCTCAAAAGGACTAATAGGTTCAAAATTTTCTGCAGCTGTTCAGACTGTGGTATATGACTCCCATGATGCAAATATCCTCCCTAACAGATACAACCTGAACACAAAGGTTCCGCATGACCTTGCATAAAAAAAGGCTGCCTTTTGCCGCCGAATTGGAAAAATATATATGGTCCCAGGCCAGCTACGGATTACATAGCTATCTTAAAAGACAGGTCATCGAAAGATAGATATCATACCGAACTCTTAAAGAATGGAATAAAATCTATCTAGAGATTACGAGATATGAATATCGCTAGCAGTACACATGCCAAACTGATGGGCAGTGGCAAAGAAACTAAGTAATACTAGTATTCACTAACTAAAAAGAAAGAAAAAGCAATGAAATGGACATCAAGTTAATTCATTGCAAATAGTAGATAGAATCAAAACGTTAAGTGTATACATCATTAGAAAGTACGAGGAAGAATCCTTTGCAGCACGATAAGAAAGAAATGGTGCTAAGTAGCCCTATTATCTAAAGACCAAACGAGATAATGACCACTAACAACACACAGCCTTGACAAAATCTGATGTGTCGTAAATTTGAATTCAAGAACAACATTCCTAGACAATATCAACTTTTTAGACGATCCATCTAATTTTGACGAGATGGTTCGAATAAAATAAGACGACGCCTAATCACAGTGGTTAGTAGTTTCTTAATGCTTAACTTTGCTTACTTGGCACATGGAGGATAGAGAGTGACACTTTATGCATGTGCAGAGACAAGCATGTACAATATCCTCATTTCATATAACACTTAGAATGTTTTCAGCTGAAAAACTAATTGGTGGATTGATTCATTAAAAACAATTAAAACAAAGAAACTGAGAATTACTTGCCGGATCTCGCCACCGGCTGGCTGTTACGAAGAGGTTACTCCTCTCCTGTCAGGTTATAGAGAAATGGCTCAGGAGCCAGGCCTCAAAGGACTAATAGGTTCAAACTTTTCTGCAGCTGTTCAAACTGTAGTAAGACTCCTATGATGCGGATATCCTCCGATCCGTAACAAATACAACCTGAACACAAAGGTTCCGCATGACCTTGCAGAAAAAAGGCTGCCTTTTGCCTCCTAACTGGAAAAAACAATATGGTCCCAGGCCAGCTATGGAGTATGTAGCTATCTTAAAGGACAGGTCATCAAAAGGTAGATATCATACCGAACTCTTAAAGAATGGAATAAAATCTATCTAGAGATTACGAAGGTATGAGAATCTCTAGCAATAGGCATGCCAAATTGATGGGCAGTGGCAAAGAAACTAAGTAATAGTATTCACTAACTAAAAAAGAAGGAAAAACAATGAAACAGACATCAAGATAATTCATTGCAAATATATATAGGATCAAAACGTTAAGTGAAGACATCATTACAAAGTGCCAGGAAGAATCCTTTGCAGCACAATAAGAAATAAATGGTGCTAAGTAGCCCTGTTGTCTAAACGAGATAATGACCACTAACAACACACAACCCTGACAAATCTGGTGTGTCATAAATTTGCATTCAAGAACATCATTCCTAGGTAATTCCAATTTTTTAGAAGATCCATCTTATTTAGGAGAGATGGTTCTAATAAAGTAAGACGCCGCCTAATCACAGTGGTTAGAAGTTTCGTAATGCATGCTTAGCTTTGCTTATTTGGCACATGGAGGACATAGAGTGACACTTTATGCATGTGCACCGACAAACATGTAGAACATCCTCATTTCGTAGTACTTGTAATGTTTTCAGCTTTGTGATGACATGACAGATGGCACCTTAATTTCATTGTCAAAGTATTTCCAAACACATGCTGTCTTTCAGTACAGCAGTGCGGGGACGATCTCTCTATGACCCATCAGGCAGCTCAACCGTGTTCCTACGGTTGACAGTTCAATCGTTTTCCTTCTTCGAACCTTGTACTCTCAAAATTGTCCAGTCCAGTGCTACAATTTTACATGTCACAAGAGTAGAAATCAATCGTAGGAATTGTGCGGCTGTATGAGCGAAACCACCTGCAAAATACTCCACGTGAAATTTGATACATTGGCCGGCAAAAGAAGGGGAAAAGACTGAAGCAAAGAACATGGTGGGATCCAAACTACATGTGTATAATTCAGAGAAGCCCAGAGCAGGGTCCGGTTTCCTACCGTAGCAGGTAAACACATAGGGCAGCGACGACGCTATCTCTGCCCCGCGCCCCTTGTTGGCTTCAACCGAGAAACGGATCGAATTGAGGTTTGGGACTGGGAGAGACCTCGCCTTGTCGGGTTCAGAAGGAAATTGAGGTTTGGGATCTGGGAGAGCGGGAGCGGGAGGCTCGCGGTTACGGGTGTCGTGGACGCATCGGCGTATCATGTGGTTCCCGGAGTTGCAGCAACAGCGCCGGCGGCGCCGCGTCCAAGCCCGGTTTTTTTTTTTTGAGGAAAAGCCACCAGGGCAACTTTATTAATATTAAACAATAGTTACATCATCTATAAGTTTGCTCAAGATACAGCTAGAGGGTTCATCGACCCGATTACATCGTCTATAAGTTTGCTCAAGCGCTCTATGGTCGCTCCGTACGCAGCGTCTCTTCTTGGGCCGCTTGAGCGGCCCCAACTAATAAAAATATGTTTTTAGCTTTTTCGAAATTGAACAGTCTTCAAGTTTAAACCGTTTTAAAATTTGAACAATTTTCGCAGCTATTTGAAATGTTCAAATTCTAAATATGTTCAAATTCGGAAAAAATCATAGTTTCTCCGATCCAAATTAGTTGACTTAGATTTGTCTAGATTTGATTGTATCTAGACACTATTAGATACATCCGTATTTTGATAAATTTGAGTCAACTAATTTGGGTAGGAGAGAGTATTTAAAAATTATTGTTCGAATTCAAAAATTATTCAGCTCTGAAAATTGTTCATATTTAGAAATGTTCAGCAAACAGAGAAATGCAAAAAGGAAACAGAAAATAAAAAGAGAAAAGAAATAAAAAAAAATGCCAAATGAGCTAGCCCGACACGCGCGCCCGCTTGAGCGGAGACTCTTAAATGCGCTCGTTAGGCGATAAATAGCATTCGCCCCCTATTTGCCGCATTTAGAGAGAGCGTTTCCACTTTACGCACGCGCATGCGTATTCTGGGCTTAGCCTATTACTTCTACTAGCTTTTTATATTTTTTTGCGAAATTCTTCTAGCTTTGTTTACATCAACCCATTTCTTCTACTAGTTGGTATGACTAGTTCGTGTTTACACTTTCACGTCTAGACTTGTAAAAAGAATATTCAAATTTCAAAAAGATTGGAATATGAAAAATGTTTAAAAAAATGTCTGATATTGAAAAAGTTCAACATTTACAAATGTATGAAAATGGGAGAAATCGAATTTAAATTTTTCCGAAATTAAAATTGTACAGATTTGAAATATGTTAATTTTTTCTTCAAAATCTGAACAATTTCCGAATTTACAGTTTTCAAAATCTTAAATTCAAAATATGAGCTTTTTAAATCTGAAAAGAAGTTAACAAAATAAGTAAAGGAAAACAGAAAAGAACGAAACAGAAAAAGCCATCGCACTACACCCCACGAGGGTGCATGCGTGGAGCGGTGTCACTCCCGCGGTAGGCGAAAATTAGGGTTTTTCATCGCTTAACCAGATCCTAGATATGGATGAGGTCACAAACTTCCCTCTGGTTAGGGCATTGATCTCTCGCCACTAGCGTTGAGTCTTCTTCCTTCCATGACTTCCCCGATATCCCATCGCCGGGTGATCAAGTTCGTGTTGACCAAGGGGTGATCTCGTGTCGCTTCCCAGTCTTGGCTCCCATGCGCCGTGGAAGGGGAGGTTTTAGGGTTTAGCATCGCTATAGACCGAGTTTTGTTACAGTTCCCGTACTGAAACTTTGACAGTTGAGTTGTACTACTGCATAGTACTCCCCTCCGTCCAGAAATATAAGACGTTTTAGCTTTGTGAATCGAATGTATCTAGACGTCTCTTAGTGTATAGGTTCATAGAGGTTATGAGTAAACCTATACACTGAAATGGTCTAGATACATTTATTTCATAAACTAAAATGTCTTATATTTCTGAACGGAGGGAGTAAATTGGAGGCGTAGAGCAAGAACATTGGGCGCCACTGCAATTAGCTACGTAGAGGTACACTACAGACTACAGTTCTGCAATACTGTGTGCGAGTCCAGTCCACGCACGAGTCCACGGTCAGCAAAGGCGACCCGGCGTGGGAGACTTTCTTTTTCGCTGCCGGCCGCTGCACGGCGAGGTTTCCCACTCCCTTCCGATCGACCAGACATGCGTACGTGCGGTTAGATGAAGATGGACACGGACGGCTTTTCTCCGTGGGCGTGGTTGGGGTGACCGGCTGACGGGTCAATGGGCCGTGCTTGTATATGCAGCCAATCATTCGTTGGACTCGTCTAAAAATATCACACTCACTGAACTCTACTAGAAGCTCAACTTTTTCCTCACAGCTTGGTCATCCTTTACGTAGTATACTACTTCACGAAGCATTGACGATCATTCATCTAGAACGGAATTGTGTGCACATTTGTTCCGTTTCTTCTAGAAGAGCGTGCACATATGACATACTCCTCCATCCATCCGTAAATAAGTATACTTCTAACTTTTGTCTAAGTCGAACTTAATCAAATTTGACCAACTTTATTATAGATAAATATAGCAACATATATTACATCAAATTGATATATTATAAAACTAAATTTAAAAATAGATTTAATGATACCAATTTAGCGACATGAATATTGCTACGTTTCCTTAGAAAGCTAATCAAATTTTAGTAAATTTGACATAGAACAAGAGTAGAAATACACTTATTTATGGACGGAGGAGTATGCAATCACGGTCTAGGAACCAGGAAGGAAACCCTGAACACACACGTCATAAACCAGCGGTAAAAAATTTACTACCTGATGATGCGCTTGGAACTTTTACTGTCTCTGGAAGTAAAGGTCCTGCGAGCACGTGCGATATTGGACACGATCGAGTGTCTCTTTCTGTTTCCCTACCTTTCTGTTCCTGTGAGTGTACACGAACGACTGACTGCCGCTCCATACAGTCGCAGACCAGCCGAGGTGCGCAGGATCACATCCTTATCTACTCCGACTTTTCTGCTTGTTTGACTAGCTTAAGCACGCCGGCCGCATTTGGAAATCATATAGGTCGTGGTTTGTCCACGGAGGCACTTCTTGCATCTGACGGTAGGAATTTGCGCGTTTGGCTTCCCAGACTGTATGAGTTTCTCGCACGACAAGGAACTTAGCATATCAAAAGTAGGCCCACCGGAAACATTTAAATTAGCCGTTTCCACGGAGTCTGGTTCGAGTGTGCCGTGTGCCTTGCGGTTGCGTACATAGGGAAGCATGATAGATGGAGCGTTTCAGCATAATTGCTCATTCCACTCCCCGCTTAGAACACTTTCCTCCATGGCCGGTGCACCTCCTCCTTTCCCTCTGTATCGCCCCCTCGTCATCGTTGAAAAGACGCCACAACAGCTATGGGCGGCCACCAAACTGGAGAAGCTAGCCGCCAAATGCAATGCGGATTTGGCACGGGCGCTCTGGTCTGCCCTTCCCATCTACGGGAACTTAGAGCATCCCTAGTTGTGATTGTAAAATCACGAACTGTAAAACGCGTTTACAGGAGACTTAACTCGGGTTTTACCGTTCCAGAATCGGTAGATTCTCTTTCACAGGTCACGTTTGCGTGCACCGTTCTGCACCACCAATTCTGGAACGGTAAAAACCGCAGGTTTTAGAATTTTTAATAAACTGGTGATCAAATTTCAATCAACGATGCAAATCATCACAGTTTACATCATATTGATCTGATCACAGCAACCCAAACATAGATTAGGCTAAGTTCAACCATAAGATCCAAAATAAACATCTGCCAATTTAAATGCAAGGGATCATCAAACCATCTCGTCGCCGTTGAGCTCACCATCAGCACTCATGGAAGAATTACCTAGGGCACTTGTCGATGAACCACCGCCTTGGCGTGCTTGCTTCCTCCTCTCCAAGGTGTCGTCGAGCATCAGTTGATGCAACTACAATTGGATGGGAGTCATGTTGGAGGTGTCCATCATCATGATCTCCTTCTCCTCGGCCAGGAGCTCCTTCATTGCCTTGGCCTTCTTTATCTTTAGCCTCCCATCCTCTAGCTCGCTCTTGTACTAAGCATCTTGATGGATTACTTTCCACCTTGCATGCTTCATCGTCATCTTCTTGTCCTGCATCAACATCTTCACCTCCAAGGTCTTGGTTGTCAGCAACTCCTTTGACTTCAGCATATCTTCAATCTTATCCCTCAAAGATGATGCTTCGGCTTCAAGCTTGATCCTCTCATTTGCCTTCTTGTTGCCTTCCGACTTATTCTTGTTCCTTCTCCCTCTTCATCATCACTACCATCATCCATCATCTTCATTGCCTCCTTCTTTGCTTCCACCTCTTGGTCTCTCAATGCCCATTTTGGCATATGCTCAAGCAACTTGTAACAATGGTCAAGGTTGAAAGATTTTCCATTGGATCCTTTCATTGCCTTGTACCTTTCCCCGGCATAACGTTCCTAACAATGCAGTGCTCAATTAAGTTATCAATATGAAAACTAGTGGTTAATGAAAGAAAGAGGAAGAAATGAACTCACATATTTATCAGCGTTGATACCACTTGGAGGATTGGTTCGCACTTGTGCCAGACATGCGGACCAACGGCTACAAGCAGGCTTGATCACATTCCATCAGCCTAGCAGAGACTGGTACGAGCGAGTGACCGGCTGGGTAACACGAGGCATGAGTTGGAAGAACCTATCTTTGATGTGCTGCCAATATTGCTTGCCAGTTTGGTCTGTGTCGGTAACCGCATCGATGGACACCTACTACCATGCCTTCACCAAGCAAACGTCCTCGATCTCAGTGTAGTTCACGGCGTGTTTCTTCTTCGTCTTCTTGTTGGTTACCTCATTCAAGACCTCCTCTTCAATCTCCTCCAATTCTTCATCGCCACCATCATCCTCCCCTTCGTTAGGAAGATGGTTCGCCATGACGTCGACCTCCGCCGCGTGGAGCATTTCCACGAACGGTTCCGTGGCTGAACATGGATTGTAGCAACATCAGAAGCTGATTTATGCACTACAACAACCTAAATCGCAAGAACCGCATCGTTGAGAAGTCAGAGGCCATACCTTGAAGACGCATCAAATTGTGGAGTCTGAGCGGCAACAGGCGGAGTCTGCGCGGTGACAAGCATAGTCTGAGCGGCGACAGGCGGAGTCTGCGTGGCAACGGGCATAGTCTGAGCGGCGACGGTGCCTTGGCTTGAGCGGTGCGCGGCCTGCTTCATCTTCATCGCCTTGGCGGCTGCACGATGCCGTAGATTTGGCTTCGGCACCTTGATGGAGGATGCCTGGTCCACCAACGGCACAACAGCGAGCAGGGGTGCCAATGAGACTTTGTGGGGGATTGTTGGAATTTGAGGTATTTTAGTGTTGGGCCTTTGGCCCATAAGAAATACAAATTCTAAAATTCTCTTTGGTCCATTATTTGTGGCAGCTCATGTGTGTGCTAGTGGAGCTAAAGTTTAGTCCCACATTGCTAGTTGCGAGGGAGTTGCACCACCTTATATAGGAGGCTATTCTAGAACTACTAAGTGAGTGAGAAGAGAAGCAGCTCTCGTGCATTCCTCCTCCGATGCCACTCCACGTCTCGTCACGACGCGCCATGGGTTGCGGGAATCTCGACGAGCCGAGCTTTATTTTGTCGTTTAGGAAAGTAACTATGAGTCATTAACAGACACATTAATAAGCCAGATCTTTTTGATCATGGGCTGCGCCCCACGACCTACCCGATCGGCACTATATAAACTACCCGCAAACCCTACGTGACTACAACTCATCACACGCATCTCCTTGCAGTACATTGCGTCACCACCTTGGTCTTCCCCATCCTGGCTTGCGGCGTGCACTGCAGATCAGGACAGTAGACCTCCGGAACCCCGTATCTCGTGAACCTGTACGGGTGAGGGGCGATCAGGTTTTTAGGGAGATCTCAAGCGTGACTACTTGCAACCACGACGTCGTCTAACGACGAATTTCGGAACGACAACTTTTTCCCGGACGTCACCGGCCTCTTCGGCAACCTCAACATGGGCGACAACGCTGGTGCGACGGCTGCTACTGCTGCTGCCACTGCTGTTGCTCAGTCTTCACTATATGTGATCTCAATCTATCTCTTTCAGATTATGTTAGAGTCTCTAGTTCTAACGTTTGGTGTAGATGTGATAGGTTTATCTTGTTTACATGTAAACTGTTCATCTACTATGTTTTTTAGCGTGGTCTGTTTAATTTCTATATGTATGATCATGCTTTATCAATTATTTATTCGGATTAAATCATATAAATTATTGGGTATATTTTCAATAATCAAAAAACCTGATCATAGGCAACTGAATTCCACTGGTGTAGCCGCGGCTACTAGGCCGCCTTATTTTGATGGTATGCACTATAAGAGATGGCGCAGGAGAGCAGTTCTCTGGTTTGAAATCCTAAACTTCTATAGCGTCACTCTTGGCAAATCTAAAGGAGACCTTTCTGCTGAGAAGGAAGCGGCCTTTAAGAAAGTCGATACCATGTTTATGGCAGTTCTTTTCAGTGTTCTTGGGGACAATATTGTTGACCTATACATCTCATTTGATAATGGAAATGACGTGTGGGATGCGCTCGAGGCCAAGTTTAGGTCTGTTCATGTGGAAGAGAAGGCGAGAGGAAAGGAAAAAACTGCTCGAGAATTTGAGGGAGGTTCTAGTGTCAATTTGGTACAAAGGAAAAACTTCCAATCCCACAAGTTCAAGAATAAGAATAAATCTGAAGAAAAAGGGAAGTTTGATGGCAAGAACAAGGCCATGCACTTAACCAACTTCAAGAAGAAAAATGATAAGAAGAAAGGCTTTTTCCACGTCTGTGGTGATCCTGATCATTGGGCTCCTAGCAGCCCTAATCGCTTTGACAAGCATCAACATGGGAACAACAGCAAGACCGCTAATGTTGTTATTAGTAATACTGAGATGAAGGACGCTGGGTATGATATTTTACCTACTATCCTTTCAGTATGTCATTCTCCTGAATGGTGGATAGACACGGGCACTAATACATGTATGTTCTGATATTTCTATGTTTTCTTCTTATTAGGTCTTAAAGACTTATTTCGTGCTGATGGAAAACGGCTCACGTGCTTCTGTTCATGGTGTTGGTACGATAAATCTGAAGTTTACTTCGAGGAAGACCGTACAGCTGAAGAATGTGCAGCATGTTTCGTCCATCAACAAGAATCTCGTCAGCGGGTCGCTTTTATGTCGATATGGTTTTAAGTTGGTGTTTGAGTCCAATAAAATTGTAATTTCTAAGTATGTACAATTTGTTGGAAAAGGTTATGAGTGCGGAGGTATGTTTCGCTTATCTTTGTCATATGCATGTTCTAAAGTTATTGATCACGTTTGCAATGATAATAAGTCCAATATTAGCCATTCACGACTCTGTCACATTAACTTTGGTTGCTTGACATGGCTAGCCAATATGAGTTTAATTCTAAAATTTACCACTCTCAAAGGTTCTAAGTGTCAAGTTTGTGTCCAAGTAAAGCAATCCCGCAAATCTCATACGGCTACGGAACCGAGAAACTTAGCATCACTAGAACTTATACATTCAGATCTTTGTGAATATGTTGACAAGAGGTGGAAAAAGATAATTTATGATGTTGATTGATGACTCCACTAGATACTACTATATTTATCTTCTAGAATATAAATATGAAGTTTTGAACTACTTCAAAATCTATAAAGCTGAAGCAAAAATACCAACTTGATCTTAAAATCAAGCGGCTAAGGTCGGATCGTGGTGGAGAGTACTTCTCAACAGACTTTGCTTTATTCTGTACGGAACATGGTATTATACATGAGTGGACGTCTCCCTACTCACCCCAGTCAAATGCGATGGCTGAAAGAAAGAACCACACTCTAACTATTTGGTTAACACCATGTTAGATACGTCGGGTCTTTCCAAAGAATGGTAGGGGAGGTGCTAATGACTGTGTGTCATGTCCTAAACCGTGTTTCCGTAAAGGATAAAACCATGACTCCATTTGAGGAATGGGGAAGAAACGGCTTAAACTCTTATGAACTTGGGGATGTCTGTTGAAAGTCAATATTCCAAAACCTAAGAAGCGAAAGCTTGGACGAAAAACCGTGGATTGTGTTTTTCTAGGATATGTTTTTCATAGCTTTGACTATAGATTTTTGATAGTAAAATCTGAGGTATCCCACATGCATGTTGGTATAATTATGGATTCGAATGATGCGACTTTCTTTGAGGACATATTTCTCATGAAGGGTATGTCTAGCTCATCAAATCAGGAGATGACTACTTCATCTAGTTAGGAATTTGCTATAATTTCTGAACCCACTATGCCGATAGAACACTATGATGATCCTGTGGAGGATGACAATGAAGCTCCTAAAAGGAGCAAGAGACAAATGACTGCAAAGTCATTTGGTGATGATTTCATTGTGTACCTTATGGATGATACTCTCACTTCTATTTCAGAAGCCTATGCATCTCAAGATGCTGACTATTGGAAGGAAGTTGTATGAAGCGAGATGGACTCCATCTTAGCTAATGGAACTTGGGAGGTCACTGATCGTCCTTATGAGTGCAAACCTGTAGGATGTAAGTGGGTGTTCAAGAAAAAGCTTAGACCGGATGGTACTATTGAAAAGTACAAGGCACGTCTTATAACCAAGGGTTATACCTAGAAAGAATGTGAAGACTTATTCGATACCTACTCACATGTAGCCAGATTGACCACTATTCGAGTACTACTATCCTTGGCAGCCTCACATGGTCTTCTCGTTCATCAAGTGGACGTTAAGATAGTTTTCCTAAATGGAGAGCTAGATGTGGAAATTTACATGGAGCAGTCTGCTTGAATTTTAGTACATGGTCAAGAAGGAAAGATGTGTAAGTTAGTGAAGTCTTTGTATGGTCTTAAGCAAGATCCTAAGCAGTAGCATGAGAAGTTTGAAAGAACTTTAACCACTGAAGGCTTTGTTGTAAATGAAGCCGATAAGTTTGTGCACTATCGCCATGGTGGGGGCGAGGGAGTTATTATGTGTCTCTATGTCGATGACATATTGATATTCGGAACCAACCTCGTTGTTGTCGAGGAGGTTAAAGAGTTCTTATCTCGCTGCTTTGAGATGAAGGACTTGGGAGTTGCTGATGCAATCTTAAACATTAATCTACTAAAGGATGACAATGGTGGGATTACACTGCTTCACTCCCACTATGTGGAAAAGATATTGAGTCGCTTTGGGTATAGCGACTGTAAGTCTTCTCCAACGCCTTATGATCCGAGTGTGATACTTCGAAAGAATCGAAGCATTGCTAAAGATCAATTGAGATATTCTCAAATCATTGGCTCGCTCATGTATTTAGCCAACGCTATGAGGCCTGACATCTTCTTTGCTGGAAGCAAACTGATTCAATTTGTGTCAAATCCTGGAGATGATCATTGGCATGCTCTTGAGAGAGTTTTGTGCTATTTGAAAGGCATTGCGAGTTATGGTATTCACTATACTTGGTATCCATGGGTACTTGAGGGTTATAGTGATTCAAACTGGATATCTGATGCTGATGAGATTAAGGCCACGAGTGGTTATTTGTTTACACTTGGTGGTGCGCTGTTTCCTAGAAGTATGCAAGCAGACCATCTTAACAAGATCAACTATGGAAGAAGAACTCACAACATTAGAAACAACCACTGTTAAAGCAAAGTGGCTTCGTGATCTTTTGATGGACTTACCTGTGATTGAAAAACCAATACCTGCCATCCTGATGAACTATGATAATCAAACTCTGATCATCAAAGTAAACGGTTCTATGGATAATATGAAGTCATCAAGGCATGTGAAGAGGAGATTGAAATCTATCAGGAAACTGAGAAACTCCGAAGTTATTGCATTGGATTATATCCACACATCTAAGAACCTGGTGGATCCCTTCACAAAGGGTTTATCACGTAATGTGGTAGATAATGCATCGAGGGAGATGGGTTTGAGAACCACACTATGAGTTGATCGCAGCGGTAACCCACTCTATGTGATTGGAGATCCCGTGAATTAGAGTTAGGAGACAAGCTGTTGATCAACTGAGAGGAGAGTATCCCCATATTATATTTACATCTCCATAAAGATGCAATACTCTCTTAATCTGCATGGCAGTGCTCCAAGTGGCTTTTCTAAGCAGAGATGTTGTCTTGCAGAACATCTCTTGAGGAACAAACCTATATGAGTCTAACTGTCAAATGTCGTAGTCCGTGAGCGTTGGGTGCTCTCTAATAAATTCATGAAAGGCTCTGGAGTATGACGCATAAGACCCAAACCACGGGGAAGCCAACGGCAACCCTGTATCGGTCTAGATTTTATGTGAAACTAGTGTGAAAAAAAACTTGTAGTTCAAGGCATGTTCACTATTCAAGTTGCTAGCTAGCATAGCATGAAGTTTAACGTGGAATTTCAATTTAACAGTCTCCACTAAACAACGGTATATAAAAGAATGTTCTGGAATCAAAGTGATATGTTGTGCCAATGAGACTTTGTGAGGGATTGTTGAAATTTGAGGTATTTTGGTGTTGGGCCTTTGGCCCATAAGAAATACAAATTCTGAAATTATCTTTGGCCTATTATTTGTGGCGGCTCATGTGTGTGCTAGTGGACCTAAAGTATAGTCCCATATTGCTAGTTGAGAGGGAGTTGCACCACCTTATATAGAAGGTTGTTCTAGCACTACTAACTGAGTGAGAAGAGAAGCAGCTCACGTGCACTCCTCCTCTGACACCGCGTCGCGCCGCGGGAATCTCGCCGAGTCGAGATTTATTTTGCAGTTTGGAAAATTAACTATGAGTCATTAACAAACACGTTAATAAGGCAGATCTTTTTGATCGTGGATTGCCCCCGATTGGCACTATATAAACTACCTGCAAACCCTACGCAACTACAACTCATCACACGCATGTCCTTCCAGTACATTGCATCGCCGCCTTCGTCTTCTCCGTCTCGGCTTGTGGCGTGCACCGCAGATCGGGACAGTAGCCTCCGGAACCCGCCTCTCATGGACCTATATGGGTGAGGGGCGATAAGGTTTTTGAGAGCGCTCAAGCGTGACTACTTGCAACCACAACATCATCCGATGACGAATTTACGAACGACTACTTCTTTCTGGACGTCACCAACCTCTTCGGCAACCTCAACATTAGCAACAACGCTGGTGCGGTGGCTGCTACCGCTGCGGCTGCTACTGCTGCCGCCACCGTTGCTCCTCAGCCCTCACTATATGTGATCTCAATCTATCTTTTTTAGATTATGCTAGAGTCTCTAGTTCTAGCATTTGGTGTAGATGTGATATGTTTATCTTGTTTAGATGTAATATGTTCATCTACTATGTTTTTTAGCGTGATCTATTTAATTGCTATTTGTACGTTCATGCTTTATCAATTATTTATTCAGATTAAATCATATAAATTATTGCTTATATTTTTAATATATTTCGTCGGCTAGACACAAGGGATGTAGAGGAGAGGAGAGTGTGAGAAGGGGTCTAGACGAATTTGGATCGGAGAGATAGAAGAGGCGGCGGCGGCTCGTGGCAGGGGCATACTCCCTCCATCCACAATAAGTGTACTTAGAGGTTTGGACTAAGTTAAATTTTATTTAATTTGACCAATCTTTTAGATAAATAAATCAATATATATTATATAAAATCTTCATATTATGTAACTATATTTAAAAATAAATCTAGTGGAAATATTACTACGTTTTTCTAAAAAAATTGTCAAAGTTTATTAAGTTTAGCTTAGGACAAATCTAGAGGTACACTTTGCAGGCGGAGGGAGCAGCTGGGATATCGGCGGGGCATGGTGCGGGTCAGGGGCTTGGTTGCACGACGTGAGCTGTGAATCTCCACGGTAGCGTCACCGTCGTTTCCGTGGGGATAGGGATACACACAGAGATGGAGAAGAGCATGAGGCAGAGAACGTGTGCTTAGGAGAAGATAAGGGTGTGATGTGTGGTGTGGGGCTACACTAATCGTCACAGGCTTGATGCGGGGGATGCCTAGAGGAATCCTCCTGATGCTTGGTAATTTCCGTGAAATACAATACCGCATGCAAGTTGGCACCCGGACACTATCTCTATCGTCTATTTGTTGGAGATTCATGTTCTCATTTTACAAAACAACTCTTTCACCTCATTTCTTGAGTCCATTGCAGTCTTTTTTTGAAAGGAGGGTTCATTGCAGTTTTGCTTCTTAGCTCGTACTATTTTCAGGTTTTATACATATTGCGTCGTTGATTGTCTCCTCACTGAAAGAGTATATGTTTGGCGGAATATGATGAATATATTATTGAGATTAATGGACAAGTATATATAAGCGTACAGAGGATTATCTTGGAGTACGAGTCATGTTAGGACTGTACGTAAACATATCCTAACTCTATTTAAACTACCATAACAACCGTATATAACTAATACTCAACACTCCCCGTAGTCGTAGCGGTAGCGTCGTGAACAACTGGAACGTCACAGACGATCAGACTGGAGATAAACCGAAGTAGCATCTAGTAGGCTGGCATCCTCCCGTAGTCCGAGCGGGAACATCGTGAACGGTGTCGCGTCACGGTAGCTTGGACTGTAGAGGAAGCTGGTGGGATTCTCAAGCGAGGTGATAGCCCTTGTGCCGATGTCGAGGGAGCCGAGAGCGTGAGGCGGTGCCATGGTCGAGGTAGCCGTGCGAAGGGTCGATGTGGTCGATGTGGTCGATGTCGTGGTCGGGGATGCCGGTGTCGAGGTAGCCGCACTTGAAGCCGCATGCGCATAGCGCGCGAGGAGAATGACGAAGACGCGTCGAGGCAGTCGTTGAGGGTGTCGATGCAGTCCGAGCCGTCGAGGACGGGGTGCGGCCATAGTTTTGCCAGAACTAGGCGCACGTCGGGGACGAACGCACACTTCGGTTTTGCCAGAACCGGGTATGCAAAAAAGAACTCGTCGGTGACGTGGTCGGGGCAGTCGTAGAGGGGTCGATGCCAAAGAAGACGTTGTCAAAGCCGATGAAGACGAGGCGCCGATCCGAGCTTGCTAGACTCGGGAACGCGTCGGAGACGAAGGCACTCCTGATGTTGCCAGTACCAGGTGTGCGAGGGCAGGGACCATCATGAACTTGCCGCCATGTCAGAAATACTAGTAGAGAAAGTTTCCAGAGAGGTTGCGACGCGTAGAGCGGCTAAGGGAGAGATGCCGACGCTGTCAGCGGTTGTCGGAGTAGAGTAGCAGGTGGTGTAGTCGGGGACGAGGCGATGACGCTGGCGGCGAAGTTGTAGTGGACGAAGACGTAGAAGGCGGCGAAACCAGCGGCGACCTGGGTTAGTCATGCTGGATGCCTAGAGTGGCGATGGATAGTCGGCGGGACCTGCGACGGCGAGAGGGCGCCCTGCAGGTTACCTTGTGAAGCGCTGCGACGGTGCTCGGAGTAGGCGAGGAAGACCCGATGACGTGACGAAGACCATGTGCAGACGGCGACGATCCGCGCCGTAGGAGATGGCGCGGTGAAAGCCGAGGTCGTCGATGCATGAGGACGACGAAGTAGACTGCGTGCATCCACGCTACGACCCGAGGGGGAGGCATAGCTGCAGGGCGCAAGTCGGTGCAGCGGCTGGGAGACCACCAGCGACGTACACGCCAAGAAAGGCGCGTTGGAAGCCGGTAGCGTGGACCAAAGGCGGCGGCGCTACGGCCCGACGGGGCGACACAGCGGCAGCCCGTAGCTCGATCGGCGGTTGGCGCGTGCTCAGGGACGTGCTTGGCATAGACAGGCGCGGGATCGGTTGATCAGACCGACGGTGCACCGTATGTGCCATGGCATGGACGACGCGTAGATCGGATTCGATGGCGGCGTTGTCGATGAAGTCCCGGCGATGACGACGAAGAGGATCCGAGGGGGGTGGCCGCGGTAGCCTTCCGAGGAAGGCGTAGCAGCCGTCCGCGGTGCGCGGCAGCCTGCCGTGAGGCCGTGACAGCCCGCCGAGGCAGGCGCAGCAGCGAAGGGGGCAGGCGCACGGACGCGATGTAGATCCTCGATGCCAATGGTCGGAGTAGAGGCGCGGCGATGACGACAACGGTGGGCGACTCAATCCGATCTAAGATCGGTAAACCAAAAAAGAAAACCGATCAAGAGATCGGAAAAATAGACTTACAGGACAGCCGATCATGGATCGGCGGACGAACCCTGCATACGGATCGCGCGGCCCCGATGGAGATCTTTGAGATCGATCACAGGGGCGGCGCAACGGCAGCGTGCGGCTAGGGTTTGGACCAATTAGGCTGATACCATGAAAGAGTATAAGTTTGGCGGAATATGATGGATATATTATTGTACCTCATGGGCGAGTATATATAGGCGTACAGAGAATTATCTTGGAGTACGAGTCAAGTTAGAACTGTACGTAAACAGATCCTAACTCTATCTAAACTACGATAACAAATGTATATACCTAATACTCTAACACTCACATAATACACAAATAAAAATATCTCAATCCAGACTCATAGGAGAGACCCATGATTCATACAAGTTTCTATCGAAACCGAACACATCCAATCAATACAAACAAAAGGAGATTAGTTTCACACATGTGTCAAGATCAAATAATCTGAAAATGAAATATATTTGTATTCTTTATAGATTTAGATTTTTCCACACCATATTTCTAGAACTCGATAGTAGAATAAACAAAAATAATTTCCACAAATTTTTTCTATATCTTCGACGGACCGCGGGGCTGCGGGGCGGCCGTGTGTGGTTATCTTCGACGGACCGTCAATGCGGTTGGGGTAGAGATCGGGCAGGGTGCCCCCAGGACGGATCCACCATGAATCATGGGTGTTTAGATGAACACCCAAATCTTTCTATAAAAGATTTCTTATATATTTGCGGAAAAAATGTATTGCTAATGGTAATCTCAACGAGTATGTGTATGTTTTTTTTGTCCAGAATAGGCTCAAACCTCAAATTAAGCGGCCCACGTCCATACGGCCGAACCAGCTGATAGCAAACCAGTCGCGTCCCAAGTCCCAATGATAACTGATCCAAATAGCAAAGCAGCCACCGAGAACCTATAGCTGCCACCGACCAGCTCATAATAAATAAAAAAAAGCCCCCAAATCGAGCAGCGACTAGCAAGGAGGTGCTCCATGGGTCAGTTGCCTCTGGTGCCGGGCCTAACAGATCTCTTATTGTAAGTTTTCTACTCGCTATCCGAAATAGCGAAAATAAGTGTTTTGGATTAGTCTCGATTTACATATATCTAAACGTATTTTAATGTATAAATACATGCAAATCTAGACAAATTCAAGTCACTTATTTACGAATTAAGAGTATTAACTTTTTGAGGTATTTTTTTATTTGAGGTAATGTTACTACCATGGCTAATTTGGATATTTGTAGTTTTAGTGCCGTGAAGGAATGGACCATTTTCTTTTGCGGGGAAGGAATGGACCAGGTTCAGTTTTTCTCTTTATATTCTCAAGTTGGTTGGAATTCCAACACCCAAAGTTGAGTTCATGAATGATGAATCCGTCTGGGTACCCACTTTGTCCTCCTCCGTCGTGCTGCTTCTTTCGGGAGAAAATTGCGCCTAATACCAAACTTTATGGCATTTGTCCATCAAACACAGAAATAAAACATTTATGCAGCTAGCACGATTTGTGCCTTAGTTATTTGCAACTGGCCTCAATAAAGAGCTTAACAATGTTAACATGTCACCCGACAAGGTGGCTCTGCTGTTTTGCTTGCACGGCATCCGACGTATTCTAAATGTACGTGCTCTGCCCAGCGTGATATATTGTGATGTAATTGTATTGCTCAAATATTTATAGTGGAGTTTTGATGCACATGGACACCAGTGATCTCGTTTAAGAATATCAAAAATCGTATTTCTAAGTTTAAAAAAAATCTGAAAATAAATCTGGATGTAGTGAGTGATGTATACTAAAAACATGCAAAATATCACTTAAAATTAATGTGTATTTTAAGCTACATAAATATGACAAAACTATAGATCTAAGTATAGTGATTTCAAATCTAAAAACGAATCTGAACTTTGTTATTTTTGTATAGCTCAGAATACAAAATATTTCGAATTGAGATTTTACACATTTGTGGGATAGATCATTAGCTACATCATTAGGTGAAACCATAACAACATCACCAATTTAAGGTATCATGTTATCAACCATAACCAGATATCACAGTACACCTGTATGAGAGCGGCTAGCAGACCTAAGCATGCGCTATGACTCGCAAGGACAAAGCTAGCTACTCAAACAAAGGTAATAGGATGACCAAGGCAATATAGTATGTCAGGTAAAAATAAGGGAACGGTACTAAAGCATCGACAATAAGGATAGCAATAGATTAAAGGAAGGAAGTAAGGACTATAAATGCAAAATATGTAGAAGGGGGAAATGCTCGCCTGTGAGACAAAGTCGGTGACCGAAGGCTTGTCGTATCTCACATCGACTCAACGGCCTATCCGAGAAGAAACAAACCACTAGAAAGAACAACCGGTGCAACATTTAATAATACGGCGGAAGATCCGGCATGTGTATGATATGATGCATGACATGGCAATATGCGGCCTAGCTTAGCAATATTAAGCGGAATCGGGATCCCAACATTTAAATAGACGGTTCAAGATTATCCCACGTATACACTCCATATTTAATTATTAGATGAATCACTAAAATAACCCCAAATGACAAAATATGTATACAAGCATGAATGATTTGATATACACAAGTTGTATGATAATTTACAAAATAGGGCTCGGAAAGAGGTCACACATGGGTTCTGAAGATCATGTTTTCTGAGGGTCCAGGTTTGGCGGGATCGGTCTTCGCACTTTGGGAGGATCGGGTCTTGGGTTCCGTTCACAGCACATACAACATCCCTGCCTTGTTAACCGAAAGATCTTCGCGTGTCTTGTCGTTGGATTGAGAAGCAGCACATCACACCAACGCCAACATGGAGCTTCTCGACAGCAACAGCCAAAAGGGGCGTGTCAACATCAGGCTAGGAGGCTGAGCGCCGTGAGCACCTGAGAACGAGCACGGGCTGGAGCACCTTGTCGTCTTGGCAGCGCGCTGGAGCGGTACTTGGTGAAGGGCGCCAGGGAGACGAGCTAGGACGGCGGTGCTGTACGGGTTGGAGTAGAGGACGAGGACGTGCTGCACGGCGAGCTTGCTACTGGGATGGGGCTCAAGGAGGCGACGGGAGACATGGTCGACGCTAAACGGTGCGATGACGAAGCAGGACCACAGCGAGGCAGAGGTCGGCCGCGCAGAAGGGAACCAGAAGGGTGGCCGTGCTCTACTCGATGCCGTAGGGGCTCGGGCTCCCGCGACTGCAGGCGGACGCCGGTGACACATGGACGCGGGTGGCCGGAGAGGATCAGACGCTAGGAGGAGGGAGAGGACGATGGCCGGCGCTGGGAACGCGCAGAGGGACGACGGCGAGGTGCTGGCGGTAGAGCCGGGAGGCGCAGAGGAGGAGGTCGCCCGCGGTGACTGCGGCTCGCGAGCTGGTAGCGGTGGCACGAGGTGGGGGAGACGGGGCGAGGACGGGCAAGGGCGGCGGCCCTGGCGTCGACCGGGAGGAGGGAGGCGGCGCATCACGGGGAACGGGACATCGGGCAGGGACTTCTCGTTCGGGAGGAAGCAGCGGGGTAGGTGGTGATAGGATAGGAAGAGCCGATCGCGTTGACGCGTCTGCGTGCGTGTAGTGCGTGTCTTGTGCGGGTGTGGGATTTGGGGCCAGGGTGTGGGTCGCTGTTGGTTTAGATTAGGGTTTGTAGTACGGGGTAGTAGGTGGCTAGCTGGGCCGTTTGGCCCGGCCGGCTGCCTCCCCTAAAAAATATTTTTATTTATTTTTATTTGTTTTAAAAGACTTTTACAAATAATTTTTAGGCAAATAAAAGATCTGAAAAAGACCGACGTTTTAAATTTAAAATTAAAGAAGGGGACAAATTAGAAAATAAAATAGGCTTTTGGAAAATATTTTAAGGCAAAATATACATGATGTCATGACGATGCACAAAATAGAAATAATAGGCAAATCTAATTGGGGATATTTTCCCGGGCATTACAGATATTGTCTCTAATAAAAGGAAGATCCCTAATGAGGAAATTTCTATTTTGCTTGCTAATTATTTCTTTAATGGTAAAGTTCCAAAGAAACCTGGAGACCCAGGGATTCCAACTATTCCATGTTCTATTAAAATTAATTATGTTAGAATTGTCTTGTGTGATTTGGGAGCAGGAGTTAGTGTTATGCCTTTTTGTCTCTACAAAAGACTTCAATTGAAGAAATTAATACCAACTGATATATTTTTTGCAAATGGCTGATAAATCTACCACTATTTCTGTTGGTATATGTGAGGATGTACATGTTCAAGTGGCTCATAATTGCTTGATATTAACGGACTTTGTTGTGCTTGAAATGCCTGAAGACGACAATATGTCTATTATTCTTGGAAACTTTTTCTTAATACTGCAGGAGCTGCTATTAATTGCAATTAAGGAAAGGTAACTTTTAATGTTAATGACAAAGAGCATACTGTCTATTTCCCCAAGAAGATTTATAGGAATTATGGCTTAAACTCAATTGAAAATATTAAGGGCATCCTAGTTGGAGAAATATATTATCCCATACCACGAGAAAAATATGAGATTATTATGATTGGGACCATTGCTATCAAGGTTGAGGTAACATAATCATTTAGTAGAATACAAAGTTTTGTTTCATATAAAATTGTTTTGGTAACAAGACCTGATCAACCTTGTTAACAAAGGGATTTTAATGAACAAAACAATGTTTTCACCATGATTATCTTCGCTTACTTTTATTTTATCCATTTTAATTTTTGCTTTCACTTAGTTTACTTTTCTATTGCTAGTTACTTGCATATTAGAGTGTCTTAGAACTTCTGAAGTTTTAGTTTTGTTTAGTTGTTGCACCATTCTAATATTATCTTTCTGCCAGGAAATTATTCACCAATAACTGAAAATTGCTAAAAAATAAAGTGTCTCAGAAAATCCAGAAAATTCATATTAAATTTTTACGTCAAAAGAGGGGCAGAGAAGTACTTGGAGTGAACCAGGGGGGCCCACCAGGCAGGCCCACCACCTGGTGGCACGGCCACCCAAGGGGCGCGCCTGGCCATGGTGTGGGCCACCCCTGGCCCTCCACTTACTCTCCATCCTGCCACTCCTTTCTCTCTTCCGAGAAAACACTAATTCATTGCTCAAACTCGCGTTCTTGCTGTTCTTGCTCGCGATTTTTCGATCTCCTTGCTCAGCCCATCTTTGCTGCTGAAATTTGGAGCATTTGTTCTCCGGTATGTGACTCCTCCGCTTGTCCAAGTAGATTTGTGATTAGTGGTTTATATCTTGAGTACTTTGCTACTGTAGGTGACAGGTTATGTGAGTTTGTAAGCTTGTTTAATGCTTAGAAAAATTGTTTTGATGCATATTTAGGCCTCTTACAAGTCCCTATAAGTAGTTCCTTTCATTTTGTAATGATTTTGCAATCACTTGTATGATGGATGTTTAATTTTAAGAATAGCAGAGATGAACAACCACACTTTTGGAGAAGTATTTGAGAGGGACACACCCAGGAGAGCAAGGCCTTTAAGATCAGCTTCTCAATTTAGGCCATCATATAATGAAGATCTTATTGCACCATGCTTTGGCAATGAAGGAGATGAGGGAGATGCTCACCCATCTACTTTCCCTTGTTTTGCCTTTTTGCAAGCTGTAGGGATCCTCGATGATTTCCTACTCCTTGTTCAGAGGGTTGGTTTGACCACTTACATGGAAGATGAGAGTGAGCAATATGCCGTGCTCACCAAAACTTCCGTTGAAAGTTTCATTTTCACTAACACCCCTTATCGGTCAACTGTTTTGTTCAAAATTTATAATCTGCCTATTACCATGTCATTGGAAAGATTTTGCAGCATTATAGGCATAGGCATTACTAGGACAGTGAAGAAGATCCAAGGTCGACCCGCTGATTTGCTGGAGCTCTACCGAAGTGTGACAAATGATGATGACCGCACAGCTCAGCGCGGGAAGATAAGGAACATTCAACTCCCAGCTCTTAGACATTTTGCTTATTATCTTGCCACTAGCATTCTTGGTAGGGAGAACACTAGTAATATTTATAATTATCATTTAACCTTTCTTGCTGCTGCACTTAATAATGATACCAAGTATAATCTTGGTTCCCTCATTGCCCGTCGCTTAGCTTCTAGAGGACCCATTTATGGGGGTATTTTTGCCTCGCACATGGTTGCTGCTTTGGAATTTTTTGTTGATCCTAATGATACTGTATTGAGATCTTGCTGCTATGAAAACACATCACTTTGTCACTACTGACTCTAGTACGGAGTGTTTAGTTTACATGATGTTGTTTACTTAGGAGACGAGAGGGAAATTCCTTTGCCACAATCCACTTTGTTCAGTATTTACAGGATGCCATGGTCGCGTTCCAAGGAGGAGGTGGACGAGTAGCTCCGCTTGCTTGGTTTCCATGGGTAGCACCAGGGGGATGTGCCATCTTATGACTACTCTGCGCACTACGTTGGGGCGTCCTCGAGTTCATATGAAGATGAAGGCACTTCTTCACCATATTACGGAGGCGCTCCTTCCTGGCCAGCTTGGGATTGATACCCACTTAGGCCAAAAGCCTAAGCTTGGGGGGAGGTACACCGACATCACACTCATCTACATATCATGTTTAGTCGGTACTTTGTATATCCATGTTTTCTTTTATTTTTAGTCTTGCTTTATTTCTTCTTTCCAAAACACAAAAGACCAAAAATATTTTTGTTATTTCTCTTTGCTTTCTTCTTTATCTTTTTAGCCTTGGTTTGCTTCTTCCTTTTAGCTCTGTCTTAATTATTCGAAAAATCCAAAAAGATTTTGCTTTGCTTTTTCTTCCTTTTGGTTCTTGCTTTAAAAATCGAAAACACCAAAAATATTTGATGTTCTTCTTTGGTCTTGTGAAGTTTGTTGTAGGGTTCAGTAGACCTCAGTGGAGTTTGGTTTCATATTATTATTCAAGCCACACAAGTGAAGGGCAATAATGAAGATTAATGACAACTTGAGGTGTGGTAAAAGGCTGGTAATGAACTCTATTTGTTTTCATTTTTGTACATATACTCATCATTGTGGGCATGCTTAGTCTGTTCATGTAAGGTGTATGTTATTTATGGATGCTTAGTAGTTCTTGATTTCTTATAATTAGTTCCAGCTTGCTAATGGTTTGTAGCATGTCATATGAATGTTTGCTTGCATTGTTCTATTCATAACTTGGTATGACACTGTGGTATCCTCCTCTGAATGTTTCATTTGAATCGACTTGGCACATGCTCACGCATGAGCCTCGATGAATTATTTTTCCTCAGGGTTCTTGAATCACTTTCATGCCATAATTAGTCCTGTTTTGTTGCAAGCATGATTATGACAGTTATTGGTCTCTCGTTTGTCGCTCCCTTTCTATTGCTAGCCTTCACTTGCACTGAGTATGAGCTCTACTCGTGTTTCCAACTCCCCAAAACCAATATTGCCAAAAGTGTCCACCATACCTACCTATTAGCATCATTTGCTATTCTGTGCATATTCAGTATGCCTTGTTTTCTTCCGAATAAAATGTTTGCTTGTTATGAGAAAGTTAGTTAGTAAAGCTCTCACGAACTTCATGGCACACTTTATTTTTGCGCATAAACCTGAACTATTGTGACTGTCCATGAAAGTTATATGCTTGCAAATTATAGGCTGGGAGTTAGCAGAACCATGTTGTCACATGGAACGCTTTCAACACCTGTAAATATATACCCAGTTGATATCATGCTCTTTTGTTTACAGATGTCGTCGGTGTGAAATAAAAGGGGAGCTTGTAAGTCCATGGAGTTATGTATGTGTGTTAGAGAAACGCCTGGGCCGCTAGCCTAAGCCATGCCTAATCATGGTGGAAACTTGCAGCATCACCATAGTGAGCAATCTATGAAGCATTCTTCTTATAAAAAAGAGATAGAGATTTAGAAAAAGAAAAAGAAAAAAAGGATGAGAAAAAAGGAAAGAGAGAAAAAGCACCATTTTCCCATGGTAAATAAGAAGATTGCTAAGATGCTCATTGTCTGCTTGCCTTGTCATTTTGATTATGGGATAGCTCCTGTATCATGTGCAAGGGGTACCCCGTTGGCGGTTTTCTATGATACACATGTATTTACTATGACAAGAACTTACCGGTAACTAAAGTTGAGTAGCATGAGGAGCGACCCTCATACTCAAGGGACATGACATTTCCAGTTTATGGTCTGTCAAGCATATAACTCATATTGGAACTCACTTTCACCTTAACCATTTAAAGATGCTTATGATAGGGCAATGAGAGCTCAAAGCTAATGAGTGCCATACTTTCAGCATTTGGAAGTCTTTCAAACTTTTCAAAACCTTTTCACTTCCTTGTTGAGTCACCACTTATTCTATGAGCACTTTCTTGAGAGCATAGTTGTCATTCTTAGTGTAATGTGCTTGTCTCAAAACTTGGTTAATTGTGTCATGACTTTGATGATTGTATCTTTGATATCTTTACTTCTAGTCTTCACTTGAACTTCAGAGGTGCCTTGGCATTTATGTTTTCTCTACAATCAAAGGCAAGCGAGATACCACTCTATCATACCTTTTTATGAGCGTTCAATGTTGCTTATGTTTATGTTTCATGCTACTTATTATTTTTGAGTTGGAATCTCTTCATAGCTTGCAATGACTATTAAGTAAACTTATTTGCATACTCTTTATGATGAATTGCCTAAGTATTTGATCATATGCTGAGAATATATACATCTTATGAAGCAAATGTGTTTGTGAAAGCTCTTTTATCGCACTCAGTTTTCAACTGAATTGCTTAAGGACAAGCAATAAGCTAAGCTTGGGGGAGTTGATACATCCAAAACGTATCTACTTTCCCGAACACTTTTGCTATTGTTTCTCCTCTAAACTTGTGTGATTTGGATACAACTAACATGGTTTGGCGCTGTTTTCAGAAGAATTACCTTGGTGTCTAGTTTTTGTGTAGAAAATCAACTATCAGGAAAAATATGTCAAAAATCCTATTTCACCAGAAGACTCACGAAGCCAGAAGACGAGACGGAGGAGGGCCACGAGGGGCCCACACCCCCTGGCCGCGCGGGCTATCCCAGGTCACGGCTGGGAGGGGTGTGGCCGCCTTAGGCACCCCCTCGGCCTTGCTCTTCGCGTATAAGATGCCCCTTGACCTAAAAACTCAGGGGGGGCGATGTTTTTCCAGATAGAGTTCCACTGTGCCGCCACCACCAAAAATCGCGATTCGGAACCAGAAACTCCGTTCTGGCACCCTGCCGGGACGGGGAATTGGAGGAGATCATCGCCATCATCATCACCATCGCTTCTCCATCGACCATCCATGATTTCCCCATCCATGAGTGAGTAATCCCCCGCTGTAGGCTATGGGGATGGTAGGAATTGGATGAGATCGTTCATGTAATGGCATCAGATTGTTACAACATGTGCCTAGTATCTATTATTAGTGGTTTTTGACTTTGTTGTAACTTGTTATGCTTAATGCTTGTCACTAGGGCCCGAGTGCCATGATTTCAGATCTGAACATGTTATTGATGCATGATGATAGTATTGTTTATGATCTTACCTACAAGTTGCATACACATATTATTATACGGAACCAAAGGCCCGAAGTGACAATAATCGGGATAACCGGAGGGGATGGCTATGATATGAGGATTACGTGTGTTCGTGGAGTGTTAATGCTTTGCTCTGGTGCTCTATTAAAAGGAGCACCTTAATTTCTAGTAGTTCCCTTGAGGCCTCGCTGCAAACGAGCTGGCAGGACAAAAGATGTTGTGCAAGTTCTCATTACGAGCACATATGACTATATATGGAACACACGCCTATGATTATTTAGTACTTGGATGCTTTACCTTATTTATCTGCAAATTCCCTATATCTTGATTGATATATGAATTGTCTTGTCCATGCAACGCCCGTTCATCCATCCCTATGCCTACCGCGCTTTAATCCTACTGTTTCCTGCAATTGTTACTATTGTCTTCACTTTTATTACTGCTATTACTTTGCTATTGCTACTACAAAACTGTTGCTACTGATAAACTACTGCGAGCAAGATTGTTTCTAGGTGCAGCTGAATTGACAACTCGGTTGTTAAGGCTTATAAATATTCTTTGGCTCCCCTCGTGTCGAATCAATAAATTGGGTTTTACTTCCCTCGAAGACTGTTGCGATCCCCTATACTTGTGGTTCATCATGTGTCTTGTACACATCCTAGGTAACCATTCTATTAGAAGAACATTATTTTGTTTGTTCAACTATCATACACCAAATTATATGTAGTGGTTGCTACATTAATCCGTCAAGACAAAATATTGCTATGAAAGATCAAATATTGTCATAGTCAACTCCTTGAACATTGCCATAAACTTCTTTTCGACATGTAGACTATTTCATAGATGTTAAACATCCATGTCTATTTATTTATAGATCCAAACATGACCGATAGGCTTCACGCCTTTCCGGAGGGTCTTCCAAGTTCAGAAACTTGATTTCTTGTGTATGGATACTATCACGGATTCTATGACTTCTAGTCATTTTATGGAGTCAGGGCCCATCATCGCTTCTTTGCATGCAGTTGGTTCATCATTGTCAAAACAATAATGACTTGTTTATCAAATCTCACTATTTGATTCTTACCCGATGCATACGGTTCAAATAGGAACTCTAATCTCCAAGATCACACCCTTTGTAATCACGGGAGCCATGAGCATTGTGGCCGCTACCGGGACACTTTATGGTGCTGCGCTACTTAGCACATATAGCTAAGGTTCAAGAATCTTATCAAAGTTCTATTGTCCTCCCACTTAACTTTTCGCGAAAAATTCCTTCTCAAGAAACTTGACGTTCCAAGCGACAAACTCTTTTGTCCTCAGTGTTATGGAGGAATTCCCTACTAATTCTTTGGGATAACCTACACAGATGTGTTTATCCGACTTTGGTTGTAAACATTTTACTTATGCGTAGCATACCAAAATTTAAGAAAACACAATTCGGGTTTTTATCCCAAACCATAACTCATATTGTGTCATTTCAACGGATCAAGATGGTGCTGTTTTCAGTGTAAAAGCAGTAGTCTCTAAAGTTTTCATCCTTAAAACGTAATGGCAGTTTTATAAATGACACCTTTGATCTTACCATGTCAAACAAGGTTTGATTTGATCTCTCGAACATACCATACTCTTGTGGTTTATCGGGAAATGCAAATTCATGGAACAATTCCTGAAATCTTAGGTGTTTTGCTAAACCTGTAACTCAAATATCTTCCTTTATGATCAAATCATAAACTCTTTTATTTTCTTGTTACAATGATTTTTCACTTCATCTTGAAAGTCTTTGAAATTTTTTCAAATGTTTCATACTTCTTCCTTATTAAGTAAATATATAGATATATTCACTCAAATTTCTGGAGAAAGCATATGAAGCAAAAAGATCCATCGCATATGGCTACACATAATGGACTATGCACATCAGCATGCACAATTTCCAATAATATAGTCATTTGTTCCTCTTTGGCCTATGAACCGAGTTTCAATTATATCGAGGAAAGTTTCACAAGCGTCAATTGATCAAAATCAAAAGAATCCAAAAATCCATCAACATGGAGTTTCTCCATGTTTACTTTCCAATATAATTCAAACATCAATGTCACTTCATAAGTGATCTTCCAATCATTTTTCTTATGATATTTTAGCAATAATGTTTATGGATGTGATTTGTCCAACTAGACTTGTAAAAGTTCATCCATCCTTTATGGAATACGGTAATTATTTGAACAACCATTGTTCTTGTAATACTGGAACAAAATAACAATTATTAAAACAAATCTTGAAGGCTAGGTTTGACGACAATGAAAAACACAATAACACTTTATTTGTTTTCAATGAACATCATCACTTATTCTCTTGCTAGTTACTTAGGCCGTTGCAGTTCATGAATTGTGTTGTTTTGTATGACACTTCACACCAACCAATTCGGTATCCAATACCGGTATCCAATACCTAAGAACCACATTGTTTAACAAGCAAGGAGTATAGCCATAACATGTATATCTTCTATATACCTAAGTTGAACATCTCCAACCTTTTCTTTTCTGCCAAATATTTTATAGATTCTCTTTTAGCAATTCCTTTCCCTTTAAAAGAATCTATCAACATCAATAGTGGTGTCATTCTTATGACACATAGTATAAAGCGTGTATAGTCAAATACTAATACCTTTGGACTTGCACTTTGAAGTGGATCACCACCATCAAATGTTTGGCATTCTTTCAAAAATCCATTCTTTAGTAATCTTTTAGTGTAGTAAACATTTTACTTATATCTTCTATTCATCCTTATCATGAAAACTTCATGATCAAGCTACTATAGCCTATAAGGATGAATCGTGAGTATAATATCAGTTCCCAAAACCTTTTTGGTAGATTAGGACGCTTAGCATCTCCAACCTTCACAAATTATCATACAATATGAGAACATGTAGTTTGCTAAATTATACTTTATCATATTTGTAACCAAAAAAATTATTTCAGATATCACAACATCTTCCACACATGATGGTTTCTGAAACAATTCTTTCAGCTCCTAGATAACCTTGATATTAAAAAAAACTTTTTAATATCAATAATCATGGAGGAAAACATGATACTTTAGATACTAACATTGGAATTCTTACTCTTGATTTAATACTACTTATTAAACTTCATGGAGTAAATAGAGTTTGCTGAAAGTTTGCAATAGGACTTCTAAACTTTAAATTGACATTTAAAACAATACGATACTAGTTCGTAAAGTAAATATCCAGAATGCTATAGTTCTATTATCTCAATTAAAACTAAGAATAAGTTAGTAAACAAATGCCAATGACTACAACAAATTATGCAAATTCACTTTGATTTAGTTTATGACAAATTTGATTTGACTAATCCAAATTAGAAATGAACTCCCACTCAAAAATGACATCCCTCGTGCCTTTTTGGTGATTATATGAACCAAATTCACTACACCAAGTCCGATCATCACGTGAGTCGGTGTAGCTTCAAAGGCGAGCATCATATCAACTACATGACTCATGCTTAACCTTTCGGTCCGTGTTCCGAGGCCATGTATGTACATGCTAGTCTTGCCAAGTAAGAACCTTAGTACTCGCGTGTGTAAAACTGTCTTACACCCGAAATATAATCGTGGATTCAAGTACACCCGATCATCATGTGATGTCTTGAAGCGGCGAAACATAAACAGTGCGTACTTAAAGAAGAACACATTTTTATCTTGATATCTAAATGAGGGATCATCATATAATGCTACTAAAAGCGCCAAACTATCAATATAAGATGCGAACATCATATGTGTAAAGTGGGATGATATGGTCCATGCATTTGATCACCATCATATGCATCGTGGTATGATATCTATCATTCCTTTGTGTGTAAGGCCAAGGTCTATGGAACTTACACGTTAGGTATGTTGTAAGGGTATCAACTATACATCAACTTACAACATTTCCATATCATGACACTAGCCCAACAATGATATAAACTAGACGCCTCTAATTTATCAATTGTAAGTTTTTACGTGGCTTAGGGCTTTCGAAGATAGAACCGGTCTTACCTACAAACATGGAACCACAACGATGATAACTAAGTTATTAGCAACTCATTGTAAATCAGATATTAACTATAGTAGGAGAGACAAACACCCGCCATCCATTTATGCAAAACTAGTTGCATGTCAATCATGGAACCGGTCTCATGTGAGATGACATGTAAAGTTGGTCCGGGCCGCTTCATCCCACTATGCCAACAATATCCAAAATAGATGAAAGAAGCAATAACATTATCATCATTGCCCATATATAAACATATGTGTACTACCCGTGCAAAGTATCTACGCATAGATCAGGCTCTGATACCACTGAAGGGTTTGTAGCATAGAAAACAAAAAAATTCCTATGATGGGAACTATTATACGCCAAGATCTATGTATTAGATACAAGCAACGGGTGGATATACATCCATAGAGAACATACCCTCGAAGACAACAAAGCTTTGTTAACGAGATGGAACTCGTGGATGATGTAGTCGTACACTTGCCGATCTCAAGATCATGATGAAGTCTAGCAGGTCCAGTGATAACCCACAAGTATAGGGGATCGTGTGTAGCCTTTTCGATAAGTAAGAGTGTCGAACCCAACGAGGAGCTAAAGGTAGGATAAATGTTCTCCCAAGTTCTATCAACCACTGATACAACTCTACGCACACTAAACATTTGCATTATCTAGGAAATAAAACTAGAGCAACAAGACGAGTACTAGAGATAGCTTTGCATGATAATAAATAACAAGAAAGTAAAGCTAGTTGCTGCAGCAATAAAATATACTAAACTAACAGAACCCTGAGTGTGGAATAGTGGTGGTAATTGTGATGGCTTTGTCCAAGTTTAAATAGCGAATATATCAGGTTCATTGTCTTCGATGCAATTTTCTATGTGGGAGAGGCTAAATATAAATACGCTTCACTACTTGGAATTACATGTAATATATGATTGGATTGTTAGCAAACATCCATAAGTACTAACAATGCATTAAGGTTCCCCCAACCATAGCCTTAAGTTTAATGGTCCTCTTACTCCCATACGTGCAATGTTCCGGTTCGTGTCCTCAGGTTTCTGTCACTCCGGCAGAACTCCCCCTTCCTTTTACGCATACTACAAAACATATGATGTTTAATCCATGCACGCACAAATATAATGGAAACCAAAGGACTGTACCATATCAACATACAACTATAATGAACCAAAGACGTTTGACCATTCAATCTAAGAACAAAGAAACTACGCAAACATGACATAGATCTTAGGATTATAACTTATAGCATCAAACACCATGTTTACATAGGACGGTACATAGGTGTGTGGGAGGATGAACCACTGCATACTAGGAGGATTAGGTGATGGAGATGACATTGAAGATGGTGAAGAGGGCGGCGGTGACACCGGCGGCGGCGCGAGGGACTCCTTCCTCGCCGCCAGTATCATGGGGAGCACCGCCCCTTAGCCCCCTTCCTTCATGGCTTCTTGGGAGCCCTCCCCCATGGAGATGGGAGACAAAAACATGGCTTTGGTGGCTGCAAATTCGTGGGTGGAGGTGCCCTGGGCGAATTAGGTTTCCTCCCTTTATATAGCTTCTCGGATTCCCGTCACCCCAGCTTGGGCTGCAGTAAATTGGCCTAGCGGTCCCGTCCAGACTCGGAATCAGCTAAATTGTATGTCCAAAATGTTTGTCGTGAAATTTCAAACAAGTTTGTAGTTGAAGAGTTTTTCGATTGACGCCGTCTTCAACCCGAAACATGACCATATTCAAAAAGAGTTCTAAGACAGATTTCTGGAAAAATCCCAATTTGACTCCAACAAGGTTTCCACTTGTATTCTTGGTAATTCCTACACATCAAAGTGTAAAACAAGAACATTGTGCACTTTTGCAACTATTAGTAGGTTAGTCCAAATAAATCATAAAGTTTATACAAAAAGTAGTGCAAAAGCATATTATTAGCATAAAACCATCAAAAATTATAGATACGTTATGCACGTATCAACATCCCCAAGCTTAGTTCCTACTCATCCTCGAGTAGGTAAACGATAAAAATAATATAATTTTTGAGGTGACATGCAGACAACACAATCTTAATCATCATTATTGTAAATGCGTTGATAGTTGGGATCAAGGTACTCTAAACATAAACATGAAAGATAGAGTTCTAACAATAAGACATATAGCAACTATGTTGTAACATGAAAAGGTACAAACAAAAGATAACAATGCTTTAAAAGACGTTTGTTTGTTTCACATAAAGAAAACATAATGAGAATGGTATTCAGCTTGTCCCTCATAGTGCAGCAAAACATAAATGCATAGGACACCTTCAAAGTTCATAAGGGTGACTAGATACAAATAGTTTAAGAACAAGCAATATCAAAGTTATGCATCAATCAACAAGTCTTGGAACAATGTACATTAAACTAAGAATGGCCACTATGCTCTCTTAATAGGTGCATAAATATAGAAGATGGAGACTCAATATACAAGTAAAAGAAAGGCCTTCATAGAAGGAAGCAGGGATTCAAGTCCCATAAAGAGCTTCCAAAAATTATGGTACTTATTAGCTTTCAGCTCCCATTGCTCCTGTCATAAGCATCTTGAAGTGATTAATGTTAAAGTGAACAACCTATGGAGTATATGCTTGACAAAGTATAAGTTGGCAATCTCATGTCCCTTGAATACGAGGGCCACTCCTCATGCTACTCAAGTTTAGTTACCGGTAAGTACTTGTCAATGTAAGTACATGTGTATCATAGAGAACCGCCATCAGGGTACCCCTTGCCCGATGATATGGAAGAATCCCCATATCAAAATGACAAGGCAAGCAGAAAATAAGCATCTCAGCATCTTCTTATTTACCATGGGAAAATGGTGCTTTTTTCTCTCTTTCCTCTTTTCTCATCTTTTTTTTCTCAATCTCAATCTCTTTTTTTATAAGAAGAATGCTTCATAGATTGCTCATTATGGTTACGCTGCATGTTTCCACCATGATTAGGCATGGATTAGACCAGCCACCTAGGCGTTTCTCTAACACACATACATAACTCCATGGACTTACAAGCTCCCCTTTCATTTCACACCGACGACATCCATAAACAAAAGAGCATGATATCAACTTGGTACAATGTACAAGTGCAATGTTGAAAGCGTTCCCCGTGACAAGATGGTTCTTCTAATGCCCAACGTATAAGTGCAGGCATATACAACATAGATGACACAATGGTTCAAGTTTATTAGGGGCAAGAAAAGTAAAGTGTGCCATCAAGTTCATGAGAGCTTTAATCACTAATTTTCACATAACAAGTTTAATTCGGAAGGTAGATAAAAACATGAATATACTTGGAATAGCAAATGATAATAGGTAGGTATGGTGGACTCTTTGGAATAACTTGGTTTTATTTGGAGTTGGATGCATGAGTGGAACTCATACTTGGTATGAGGCTAGCAAAAGACTGGAAGCGACCAACTAATAGAACAATAATGGCCATAATCATGCAAAACGACAAAACATCATTAATTAAAGCATAAAGTGATATTACAAGTCGAAAACTAAAGGATCATAAAGGATATGGTGACTTGGGATATTCTTAACATGGTGTGAGCATGCGCTAAGTCAACCCAAATAAAGCATCAAAGGATAATACCACAATACTATGCTTTAATATGCTAAAACAACGCATGATTCTTTCAAGGCACATTAAGCAATCTCAATTATTTGTAACATGTCATGCTACAGCAAAAATCACTAAACATAAAGCCAAAACAATATCAAGCATGACATGGCAAAGCACATGCCACAGTAAAAAACAAGCTCCTTCTGTACCACTTATAAGCATGAAGCTTCCTACTCTTTTCCAATCACCAATCAACTTATTTAAAACCACATATGAATTCAGGGGTCCAACCAATTTTTTTAAGCAAACCAAACAAAAGAAAACTAAAAGCAAAAACAAAGACGCTCCAAGAACAACACAATTGTGCATGAAACAATAAAAATGAAGTGTTTGGAAGAAGCCTGGAATTTTTATTGATGAAGAAGGGGATGCCTTGGGCATCCCTAGCTTTGACGCTTGTACTTTTTGGATATTTCTTGGGGTGACACGGGTGGCATCCCCAAGCTTGAGATTTTGTCCATACTTTATCTTATCACATTACTCTTCCCTACACTTCAAAATTTTCCTTCATACAAAACTTCACACAGTGTTCATTAGCAACATTAGTGTACTCAAGGTAATAAGTCTTTTGGTTTTAGTTCCAACACCAAATAAAACTTCCATTAAAACAAAAGCTACTATAGCACTTTCTTTAAAAAGTTCAAATGATCAAAGAGAACTCAAAGAGAAAGAGATTAAGAGGCAAATGCAAATAATGGCAGAAATCTGTCAAAACAGACCAGCAGGTAAAAACCAATTTTTCGATAACCTTCTGTTGCTCAAATCGAAAAGTATTGAACTAACGAAAGTTGGATAACAACCTGGGGCAGAAGCAAAAAACATTACATCTCAAACCGACGTACATAGGTTTTTCACGAATTTTTACAGTGAAGCACAAAAATATGTTTTGAGATAGCAACTTTCCCAAGCATTACTTTTCTCTCATTAGAGGTTATACTTGGCACAAAAACGAAAATAAAAGGATAAGGAGCGGTTGCTACAGAGGTCAAAACTTCCAAGATTCAAAGAAAACAAATGTAACTGGTGTTTGATGCTAAGACAAATAAATAAAAAGATACAAACGCTCCAAATTTATTCTAGTTTCTATGCTGCTCAAAAAAAAAGTTTAAAGGTTTGCACACCGAGGGGTTGTTGAAGAAACTTTTGGACATTCTTCAATTTCTCTGTTTGGTGTTCCTTATTCTTTGTGAAAAAAACTTCAACACAAAAACTTTCCCATTCTTTTCTGCGGTTTTTAACTGAAAAGCTTCCATGGGAAGATTTGTTTTGGTTTCATAGGCATGAACACAAGTGTTCAAGGTCGACCCCCACTTAACCATTACTCATCTTTCCAATCACTTTCCTTTTTGAAAATGTTTTTAGGTAACAAGTATAACTTTTTTTTTGTAATTCGCATTCCCTATCCATACTAAGATAGAGACCAACTTAAAACTGAAAGTAAAACCTACTTAGAGATAAAGACAAACAAGTGCACACAAGAATATTCACCCACACGCTATTGCTCCCCAGCAATGGCGCCAGAAAAGGTCTTGATAACCCACAAGTATAGGAGATCGTGTGTAGCCTTTTCGATAAGTAAGAGTGTCGAACCCAATGAGGAGCTAAAGGTAGGATAAATATTCTCTCAAGTTCTATCAACCACTAATACAACTCTACACACACTAAACGTTTACATTATCTAGGAAATAAAACTAGAGCAACAATACGAGTACTAGAGATAGCTTTGCATGATAATAAATAACAAAAAAGTAAAGCTAGTAGCTGCAACAATAAAATACACTAAACTAACAGAACCATGAGTGTGGAATAGTGGTGGTAATTGTGGTGGCTTTGTCCAAGTTTAAATAGTGAATAGATCAGGTTCATTGTCTTCGATGCAGTTTTCTGTGTGGGAGAGGCTAAATATACATGTGCTTCACTACTTGGAATTACATGTACTATATGATTGGATTCAAACATCCGTAAGTACTAACAATGCATTAAGGTTTCCCCAACCATAGCCTTAATTTTAATGGTCCTCTTAGTCCCATACGTGCAATGTTCCGGTTCGCGTCCTCAGGTTTCTGTCACTCCGGCAGAACTTCCCCCTTCCTTTTATACATACTACAAAACCTATGATGTTTAATCCATGTGCGCACAAATATAATGGACACCAAAGGACTGTACCATATCAACATACAACTCTAATGAACCAAAGACGTTCAACCATTCAATCTAAGAACAAAGAAACTACACAAACATGACATAGATCATAGGATTATAACTTATAGCATCAAACACCATGTTTACATAGGACGGTATAGAGGTGTGTGGGAGGATGAACCACTGCATACTTGTAGGATTAGGTGATGGAGATGACAGTGAATATGGTGAACAGGGCGGCGGCGCGAGGGACTCCTTCCCCGCCGCTGGTATCATGGGGTAGCACCGCCCCTTATCCCCCTTCCTTCATGGCTTCTTGGGAGCCCTCCCCCATGGAGATAGGATCCATGGGGGAGGCAAAAACGTGGCTTTGGTGGCTGCAAATTCGTGGGTGGAGGTTGATACATTGCAAATATATCTATAATTTTTGATGTTCCATGCTTGGTTTTATCTACTTTCTTATGTTTTGTTCCAACTTTGGAGTACTTTTCATACACTTTCTTGGACTAACCTATTAACAAAGAGACATAGTGCCAGTTGCCTATTTTCTGCTGTTTTTGGTTTCAGAAAGTCAGAAAATGAATATTCTCGGAATTGGACGGGACAAAAGCTAAAGTTGATATTTTACCGGAAGACTCACGGAGCCAGAATACGAGATGGAGAGGGGACACAGGGTGGCCACACCATCCCATGGCGCGGGTCCCCCTGGCCGCGCCAGGGCATGGTGTGGGCCCCCTGGCCGCCCACCGACCTTGCCTCCTTCGCCTATAAGAACCACCCGATACCAAAACCCTAAATCGTCAATCAGAAATCCACGAAAAGTTCCGCAGTGCCGCCGCCACTGAAGGGGAGATTCGGGGGATAGAAAGTCTCTGTTCCGGCACCCTGCCGGGATGGCGAAGTGCCCCCGGAGCCATCTCCATCGATCTCCACCACCATCTCCATCACCATTTCTGATTCCCATGATGAGTAGGGAGTATTTCTCTCTCGAGGCTAAGGGTTCTACCGGTAGATATGTGTTCATCTCTCTCTCTCTATGCATGATCATATTGTGATCATGAGCTTTGTAATCAAGTAGATATACCTTGCTACTCAAGTGCTTTAATAGATCTCTGCTCTCCCCATGTGTGTGAAAGTGACAGCGTGCACACCATGGTGGCACTTAGGCTAGAGATTACAAATACTTGTTATGAGTTATATTTGGAGTTGGATGTTTCTATAAAATTGTGGTGTTTGTTGGACTCATCTAGTACTCAAGGTGACAGGGTGGGGTTATCTAGATGGGAAAGATGAACTTTGAGGTGTGCTGTTATAGCCCTACCAACGATTAGAGTGTCCAACCGGAGAGTAGTTAAGCGTATTATCATAAAGAGAATATATTTATATGAGAGTGTTCACTAGTGAAAGTATGATCCCTAGGCCTTGTTTCTAAGCACTGAAACAGTGTTTGCTATTAGATCTATTACATGTTTGCTTGCTTCTATCTTTATTTCAGTTTTACTTTAGTCTTTTCCACGCCATCAAGCTATTTTCTAGCACCGTTACCACTTATAATTATCCATACCACTTGTATTTCCCTATCTCTTCGCCGAACTAGTGCACCTATACACCTGACAAGTGTATTGGGTGTGTTGGGGACACAAGAGACTTCTTGTATCTTGATTGCAGGGTTGCTTGAGAGGGGATACCTTTGACCACTTCCTCCCTGAGTTCGATAAACCTTGGATGATCCACTTAAGGGAAAAGTTGATGCTGTTCTACAAACCTCTGCACTTGGAGGCCCAACAACTGTCTACAAGAATAGAAGTGCGTAGACATCAGAGGTGCCCTGGGCGAATTAGGTTTCCTCCCTTTATAGAGCTTCTCGGATTCCCGTCACCCCATCTTGGACTGCAGTAAATCGGGCCTAGCGGGTCCATACGGAATCGGAATCAACTAAATTGTATGTCCAGAACGTTTATCGTGAAATTTAAAACAACTTTGTAGTTGAAGAGTTTTTCGTTTGATGCCGTAATCGACTAGAAAAGTGACCATCTTCAAAAAGAGTTCTGAGATAGATTTCTGGAAAAATCCGAATTTGACTCCAACAAGGTTTCCACTTGTATTCTTGGTAATTCCTACACATCAAAGTATAAAACAAGAATATTGTGCACTTTTGCAACTATTAGTAGGTTAGTCCAAATAAATCATAAACTTTATACAAAAAGGAGTGTCAAAAGCATATTATTAGCATAAAACCATCAAAAATTATAGATACGTTATGGACATATCATCCAGCTACAACACGTCCATCAGATCCAGCTCCAGCAAGTCCAGCACCACCAAGTCCAGCACCGCAAAGCAGCGGTGCATCCGTGATCGCATACACGTCCGGTACCCCGACAACCTTTGTCCCTCGCTCCAGCAAAGCAGCGGAAATAGCATCTCCTCTCCAGATAAAGCCACCGGGAACATGTATCTCGCTAATCCGAGACCATGGGGGGAAATACTAGAGGGAAGAGAGATCCTTCACGAGGATGTGTGAGTGAGAAGTGAGGAGAGAGGGGCCTTTTATAGGAGGAGGGTGCCCATGGAGGGTGCCCCTTCACCTCCCTCATTCATGTGGTGGTAACCCCTCCACATAAATATGCCCCTTCACATTCTCTATTAAAGTCTCCACTTTAAATGCATCAAATTTCTCCAAATTTAATGCTCTCTCATTTAATAAAACTCTTTTATTAATTTTATTCAAAATTTTGTTAATTACTTTAATTAACAAACATTCATATAAAACCCCCTATGACATTTCAATATTACATGCAGAACCAATTTCAGCAATTTCACTCGAAACAATTTCAGTGTCTATTGAAATAATTCCAGCGCTTTCTTAAATCTTTATCTGAAACATATTTGCTCCAAATGGTGTCGGTGTCCCTTAAGTGTGTCATCCTACGGTTTGTGAATAATGCAGACATGATCGAGACCCTCTCAGATCAATAATCAGCAGCGGGACCTGAAGATCCGTACTGACTCCCGCATATTCAACGATGACTCTTGTGATCTGGTGAACCTTTAACGTCGTAACTAAATCCCTTTGTCTCATGATATATTACATGTCCGAGATTCGATCATCGGCATCCAAATACCTAGTTTGACCTCATTACTGACATCCACCCTTTTCTCGTTCCCGTGATATAACATTCTAGTGATCACATCACTTGCTTGCAAGCTATTCTCAATGTGATATCACCGAGAGGGCCCAGAGTATATCTATCCGTCATCAGGATGGACAAATACCACTCTTGATCCATGGGCCTCTACATAACACTTTCGTAGCACTGAACCCACCTTTATAATCACCCTTTCACGGTGTGACGTTTGATGTTATCAAGATACTCTTCCAGTGTTAGTTATTGACATGATCTCATGGTCAAAGGACTAGGATTACTTCGTATGATGTTATAGAAATATAAACACAATGACTTTGATCGTAATGCTATACTTCGGATGAATATTCATCACATCATTCCACTAATATTGTGACCTTGTTATTAACAACATCCAATGTCCATGATCAGGAAACCTCTTGACCATCTTGTTAATCAACGAGCTAGTTTATAAGAGAGGCATAACTAGGAACTTTCCTTTTGTTTATTAAACACACATGTATTAACGTTTCCAAATTAATACAATTATAGAATGCAAAATAAACATTTATCATAAATAAGGAGTAAGATAATAACCACTTTATTATTGCCTCTCGGGCATATTACCTTCACCCCATACACAAAGGTTGCACGCCATGTTGCTCCTCCCTCCGGTGTGATGAGAGTGTCAATGCACCGGCTACTAAAACCCTTAACAACAACTGATATGGATGACAACCAGAATAGGCCCAAACCACCACTCAGGTCAACACTACTGACAGCAAAACATCTAGATTATTCGAACGACCACATGAAGCTTCGTACTCTGGAGTCCCTCATCTTTGTTTTGGACCAAAATAGAAGGGTAGGACAGTGAGTTTTAACGAGCCACTAGAGCTCGCCGACTGTCGCGTCCGTCCTGAGGCCACGACAGTTCCAACAAAGGACAATCATTGCATATGGCATATAATATCATACGAAAAAAGACATATAACGGCCTAACTCGTTTCTCTGTTTCTCTCTCCTAGGGTTGGCTCTCACATGGCGATCCTCGTCGCCTAGGGTTAGAATCTCTGGTTTGAGGCACGTCTGCGGACATGTGCTCCTCTCTCTCGCGTCCCCTTTGTCTCCAACATGCCCTAGAAGGTTTCCTTCCCCTTGCACTGGTTCGGGGTGATCAAGGGGCTCTCCCAAATTGCTACCCGCCCTTGGTCGATTGCAGGGGGCTGGGAGACTGACGATGGTGGGCGCGACGGAACTGGGGAAGAACGGCATGGCTCCTGCCTCGGCTTCTCGCGTGGAGGCTGGGACTCCAGCGGAGGGTAGTACTGGCCCTCCATCAGCGGCGGCGGTGGCGACCGGATCCGATGATCTAGTCTCGAAGATGATGGGGCGCTTACGTCTAACGGCGGCAGAGGCGACCGCGGTTGTGCTTGACAACGGCGGCGATGATGTCCAGGTCCACTCTCCTTGGACCATCATCGGGAAGGTGCTCTTCCCGTCAACTCTGCACATTGGCACGATCTCGGCTGCTCTACTCCCGGCTTGGGGAAACCCTCGTGGCCTCATCATAAACCCTGCGGGAGACAATAGATTTGTGGCGGAGTTTGGCACCAAGGCCGATAAGGATTGCATCATGGATGGCCCTCCCTTGGGTCATCAGTAAACATGTGGTCTTGCTTCATGACTTTGACATCGACCTGTGTCCTCAAGATATGGTGTTCTAAAGGTTGAAGATTTGGGTCTGAATTATTAACCTCCCCTTCGGATATATGCATAAGTGGTGGGGTTCTGTGATCGCCGACTCGCTCGGTGTGGAGGGATGTGTCCTATTGGTGGACTGTGATGCGGCTGGGCACTGTTGGGGCAGATTTATGCATGCCCGCGTGGAGATCGACGGTGTTCTCTAGTCGTTAGAACCTGGCGGAATGTTTTGAGGTTCGGTATGAAGGTCTCCCCAGATACTGCTTCTCGTGTGGGCTTCTTGGGCACTCCTCGACAGAGTGCAGCAATCCGGGTGGTCGTGATGCAGAGGGGAGACACCCTTACACGGCTGATAGGCTCTGCGCTCTTGATGATAAAAAGAAGTATTACCAGGGAGCTAAATCGTCGAGTAGTTCTGTTCCTACTGGTTTTGGCAGTTCGCCTTTCATGCAGGAATCGCATGAAAGACAAGGTCAGACTGGTTGGAAAGGTAGTGACATGGGTATACCCTACAGGTACTCGAGCTTGGTATATATGGCCTGAATACGTAGAGGCCCACGGTGTTGCCAAGGCCCAAATGAAGAACTCGAGTAACCTAGGGACTCTTGATTGCTTGAAGAACAAGAAGAAGCTAAAGATAGAAAGTTCAAAGGGGAAAACCCTAACATGTAACCGACTCGATCTGCTACCCGAGACCTAGCCTATCTATATAAAGGCTAGGAGGGGCGGCGAGGAGGACACACGCAACCCTAGTTTCCACAACCCTCGCCAGATTGCATCTGTGCACCATTGTAATCCTCGATTCCTTTGATAATTCCACGAGCAGACAAGCAGGAGTAGGGACCTCTACGAGGCCTGAACCTGGGTAAATCTTCGAGTCCCCTGTGTGCTTGTTTGCTAGCCGATAAGATGTCTCCAGCGCTCCCTCCTTCTCTAAAACCCAAGTCCATAACAATGAGCATTGATGAGTTAAACCCTCGTCAATGGGCGCCGTCTGTGGGAATTGGGAGTGCTGATGTTGCAGTTTCTTCGGCCCCATCAATCGCGACCTACAACTCCACAACAGCGGAGATCACCAACTCTTCGGCGCGTTCGACTTCACCATCCACACGCTAGCCACTCGCCCGACTTTCGAGTCCGTGGGTGACGGAGTCAGACTGGCGATCGGGAGCTTCCGCTTCCAAGTTGATCAGATGGGCACGCTTCGCATGCCTGACCAGCCGACGGTGCCATCGATTGCCCCAGCATCATGGTTCCCTCCATCGATCGGCACCCTCAGTGAGCTCATCTCCCCGACAATAGTCGAGAACACAGTTAGCGACAACAGTCGCGACTCCGATCAGAGCGATCTGGCAACTGAAGAGGGAGCCTACGGCTCCGAATCTAAGAGTTGCAGGAGCAGCAGCTTCCCCAATCACTTCATGTGCGCCATCATCAACACAGCCGACACCTCCGCAAACCGCGACAACATGGGCAACCATGGCAACGAAACCGACCCGCCTAACGGCGGCAACGGTGGCAATGGTGGAAATCGCACGCCCGTCAACAATGGAGGAGCAATCGAACCTCCAACCATAACAAACGAGCAAACCGGCGAACACGTCGCGATCAGGCTCAACGAGCAAGAATGGGTTCGCTGCCGCGAGGCCTTACGAGGCAACCCTCTACCCTTTGGATCTCCGCAAGAACTGCTAATGGGCTACCACTAGCTCCTGAAGGAAGAATTTAAGCGCCAAGTGCAAACTATCACGCAACTCGAGGCGCGTAAAAAGGCGGCGGACGAGTCGAGCCTTCGACGTGCTGGGCTCTCCTCTCACGGAGGATCCTCCTCAAAGGGCAACGAGTACCTCGCAAACAAGAGGCGGTCTCGGATGGCCCATCTCACTGAGCAAGAACGCATAGAAGCTGCAAAGGTCCTCGACTTCAGCTCTATGACAGTCGATGCACGTGGCAACGTGGTCCCAAGACGCCGCAGGCCGCGGTGACAGCAGCCAACATGTACCTCCTCAACAACCAGCCACCAGCTGGAGATCCCCGGGCCGTCATGCACTGAACTACGATCGCGGTCTTGGGACTAATCGAGGCTGCTCTCGATAAGGAGCCAACACCAGAGCCGAAAAAAAGGCAAAGTGCTACTCCTCGCCCTCATCCAACGACGACAGTCACGACCTGTCTCGACGCCGCCGCTCACGGTGACATGACCACGACTATGATGCGCACGATGACCTCACGCAGCGCAAGATCGACAAATCAAGGGCACGACATGCTCAGTCGACTGACTCGGAAGAGGAAGATGTGGAGCTCTGCAGCGCCAGATGCTTCAGCAGGTCCATCAGGCAAAAGCGAATGCCCAAAGGGTTTAAACTCCCGTCAGAGAACCCGAAGTTTGACGTCCTACAAGACCCGAAGATCTGGCTCGAGGACCACATCTCCTCCGTCAGGCTCCGCGGGGGCAGTCGAAGCACGGCCATGCAATGCTTACAGCTACAGCTGCAAGGCGCCGCCCGAGCATGGCTCAAAAACCTCCCACGCGGATCCATTCGCAGTTGAGATGAGCTGGTTTACAGCTTCGTGCGCAACTTCAAGGGCACGTACAAGCGACCTGCATCAATCAAAGAGCTGAGATGCTGCCAGCAAAGATCGGGCGAATCGCTACGCTCCTACATCCAAAGCTGGTCCATCATCAAGAACTCCGCAGAGAAAATCTCGGAGGATCGTGCGATTGACGCTTTCAACGGTGGTGTTCGCCGCATAGAACTTAGGGAGGAGCTAGGCCGCTCGAAGCCCAAGACCATCGACCACCTGATGGAAATTGCGAATCGGTGGGCCGATGGAGAATATTTGGTGAAAAATCACGTGCACTCCGACGAGGAGGCAGATCTCGAGCACAGACGCGACCGCCGAGGCAAACGCCGCATGCGCATCTACGATGACCGCGATGACGTCAATATGGTTGCAGCTGGCTACGCCGACAGACGCGACGATAATCGCAACAGCGGATACCGCAGCGGTGGATACCGCGACTCCGGGAAAACCACGCAAGTGTGGCAACACCGCAATAGTGATGAGGCACCCGCGACATCCATTGAAGATAAATTGTCCGGGCCATGTACGGTGCACTTCTACATCGACAAACATGATGGAAAGAAGAAGTCCAGCCACCTCCTAAAGGACTGCCGTGAGTTCCTCAAACTACATGAGGGATTGGTTCGGATGAATCGCAGCGCAGTCGAAAGAGGCTACAGAGCCGCTCCAGGCGCCGTGGCACATGGCGCTCTGCCACCGCCACCTGGAATACCCCCAAACGCAGCTGCGCCAGACCAGGGAGGCGAACCATACCCACGAGCCATGGGTACCATGATGATCCAAAAAGGATGCCCCTCCAACACGGCGCAGAAGGCCATCACTCGCCAAGTCAACTTGGCCACAAACTCGCCCCCATCCACCACTGAGTACCTCAGCGGAAGCGAGTCCTGCATCACCTTCGACAAACGCGATCATCCGCCTCAAGTACCTCGCCCAGGCCATTGTCCTCTCGTACTCGAGGCGCAAATCGGAGGTTTCGACATGAGCCGCGTCTTCATGGACGGCGGAAGCGGCATCAACCTTATATTCGCGAGTACCTTGCGAGCAATGAGGATCCCTCTGACTTGCCTAGAAGCCTCGGACACAACATTTCACGGCATCGTCCTAGGAAAGGGCGTATATCCTCTAGGCAAAATCAACCTCGACGTCATGTTCGGCACGCCGAAAAACTTTCGGCGCAAGCGCATCGACTTTGAGGTCGTCGACTGGCCCTCACAGTACCACTGCATCCTCGGATGCGTCCCGTTCGCTAGGTTCATGGTAGTACCACACTACGCCTACCTACAGATGAAAATGCCAGGTCCCAATGGCGTCATCACAGTCAACGGGAGCTTCGAGAGATCCGATAGTTGCGACAGGGAATTCAACAGAATTTCTCGGTCCTTCGGCATGCAGGAAGAACTCGCGAGACTAAAGGAGTCGACAGACAACAGTATGCCTCCCCTGAGCCGGCCAAGTTTGCCCGATCTATCTTTCAACTCATCAGTGCACACAAAGAAAGTACAGGTCCACCCATCGGATCCCGCCAAAACGGCCCTCATCACCAACAACTTGAGTCCCGCATAGGAACTCGCGCTCGTCGAGTTCCTCCGTGAGCACTGAGAAATCTTCGCCTGGTGTCCAGGGGACATGCCAGGAGTTCCCAGGGAATTTGCCGAGCACGCACTCAATGTCAACCCAGACGCAAGGCCAGTCAAGCAAACAATCCGGCGATTATCTGAGCCACGAGCAAAGGCAGTCGGAATGTAGATCAAATAGACTCCTTGACGCCAAATTCATACGCGAGATCAAGGAAAGCACTTCGCTCACCAACACGGTGCTAGTACCAAAAAAGGACATGGATATCCTACGGATGTGCGTGGACTTCACCTCTCTGAATAAGCACTGTCCAAAGGATCACTTCCCGCTACCACGAATCGACCAGATCATCGACTCCACCGCGGGATGCGAGCGCCTCTGCTTCCTCGATGCCTACTCAGGCTATAATCAGATTCGAATGAAGGAGGAAAATCAAGAAAAAACAGCGTTTACAACGCCCTTCGGTGTGTTCTGCTACAACACAATGCCTTTCGGGCACAAAAACGCAGGAGCCATCTACCAGCGGTGCATGTAGGCTTGCCTCAAGGATCAACTTGGTCGCAATATTCAAGTCTATGTCGACGACATAGTAATCAATACCAAGGAGGAAGCCTCCCTAATAGATGATTTACGCGAAACCTTCGCCAACCTCGACCGCTACCGGATCAAGCTCAATCTGGACAAACACGCCTTTGGCGTACCATCTAGGCAACTACTCGGGTATCTCATCTCCGCGAGAGGAATCGAGGCAAATCCGAAGAAAATAAAAGCCATACTGGCCATGGAGAAGCTGAAAAGCATAAGGGGTGTCCAGGAGCTGGCTGGGCGAATCGTATCCCTCAGTCGATTCATCAGTTGGATGGGTGAAAAGGCACTGCCCTTCTACCAACTCCTCCGCAAAGCTGAAAAGTTCGAGTGGACCAATGAAGCGCAGGAAGCATTCGAAGACCTCAAGCGCCTGCTATCCACTTCGCCAGTATTGGTGACCCCACGAGAAAGGGAACCGTTGTTGCTGTATATCTCCGCCACCAACCAAGTGGTCAGCACAGTACTTGTGGTGGAACGAGCCGAGGAAAACAAGGTCCACGGAGTACACCACCCAGTCTACTACCTCAGCGAGGTCCTCACACCAACAAAACAGCAGTACCCGCACTACCAGAAGCTGGCGTACGACGTCTTCATGACCGCCCGACGACCGCGCCACTACTTCTAGGAACATATCCTCAATAACCCCGATGCCACGGGACGAGTCGCGCTTTGGGGAATCGAATTGTCTCCACGAGACATTACGTACGAAAAGCACGATGCAATCAAGTCGCAAGTTCTTCCTGACTTCCTCGTGCACTGGATGGAGAACCAACTCCCCAAAAAACCAGATATGTCCTACCTCTGGACAATGCACTTCGATGGATCCAAGCGGAAGGACGGAGCAGGTGCAGGTGTCATACTGACATCGCCCCATGGGGACAAGCTGAAGTACATCCTGCGAATGCAGTTCACCGCCTCCAACAACGAAGCTGAATACGAGGCCCTGCTACACGGGATGAGGATGGAAAAAGCCCGTGGCACCAAAAGGCTCATTATATACGGAGACTGCAAGTTGGTCATCAACCAAACAATGCATGAGTGCGACGCACTGAACGATAACATGATCGCCTACCGTGACCTCTACGACACAGTCGAAGGGGACTTTGATGGCTGCGAGCTGCGACACGTAGGCCACGAAAGCAATGAAGAGGCGGATGCACTCGCCAACATAGGCTCTACCTGCGCCCCCATACCACCTGGGGTATTTCTCGAGCGCATCTACGAACGCTCCTTCAAGCCAAAGGCATCAGAGAAGAAAACAAGCGCAGCAACGGACTCGGGGGCTACGCCACCCAATGAGCCAATGGCACTCGACGACCTGGAGCTGGATACAAGACTCGAAGGACCAATGAGCGTCATGATGATCGAATCATCCTGGACTTAGCCGTACATCACGTTGAAGGAAATATGCCCTAAGAGGCAATAATAAAGTTGTTATTATATATTCCTTATATATGATAAATGTTTATTTTACATGCTAGAATTGTATTGATCGGAAACATCAATACATGTGTGTTTAATAAATAAAAAGGGTTCCTAGTTATGCCTCTCTTATAGACTAGATTGTTGATTAACAACATGATCAAGGTTTCCTGATCATGGACATTGGATGTTGTTAATAACAAGGTCACACCATTGGTGGAATGATGTGATGAGCATTCATCCGAAGTATACCATTACGATCAAGTCATTATGTTTATATTGCTATAACATCATACGAAGTAATCTTTATCCTTAGACCATGAGATCATGTTAATTGCTAACACCGGAAGAGTATCTTGATAACATCAAACATCACAGATGACGGATAGATATACTCTGGGCCCTCTCGGTGATATCACATTAAGATAGCTTGCAAGCAAGTGATGTGATCACTAGAATGTTATATCACGGGAACGAGAAAAAAGTGCATGTCGGTAACGAGATCAAACTAGGTATGGAGATACCGATGATCGAATCTCGGACATGTAATATATCGAGAGACAAAGGGATTTAGTTACAAGCGTTAAAGGTTCTCACGGTCACAGGAGTCATCGTTGAATGTGTAGGAGTCAGTACGGATCTCCAGGTCCCGCTGCTGATTATTGATCGGAGAAGGGTCTCGATCATGTCTGCATTATTCGTGAACCGTAGGGTGGCACACTTAGGAGTTACCGGACACCATTTTGGAGCACACATGTTTCAGACGAAAGAATTGCAAAGCGCAGGAATTGTTTCAATAGAAACCGGAAATTGTTTCGGGTGAAATTGCAGAAAGTGGTTCTGCATGTGATATTGAAATGTTGCAAGGGGCTATATGTGAATGTTTGTTAATTAAAGTAATTAACAAAATTCTGAATAAATTTAATAAAAGAGTTTTATTAAATGAGAGAGCATTAAATTTGGAGAAATTCAGTGCATTTAAAGTGGAGACTTTAAAAGGGAATGTGAAGAGGCATTTTAATGTGGAGGGGTTACCACCACATGAATGGGGGAGGTGAGGGGTCACCCCCCATGCACCGGACATGGAGAGAGGGGGCACCCCCTCCTCCTATAAAAGGCCACCCATTCCCTCCTTCATCCTCACACCTCCTTGTGAAGGATCTCTCTCCCCCTCTAGAATTATTCCCCCATGGTCTCGGATTAGCGAGATACATGTTCCTGGTGGCATTTCGTCTGGAAGGAGTTGCTGCTTCCACTGGATCGCTGGAGCGAGGAGGTGGAGGTTGTCCGGTGGCTTGAACGTGTGTGCGAGTGTGGATGCGCTGCTGAGTTGCGGCGCTCGGACTTCCTCACAATCTTGAGACCAGCAAGTGTACGACTACATCAACCACGAGTTCCTACTCGTTAACAAAACTCGCTGTCTTCGAGGGTAAGTTCTCGTTGGATGTATGTCCACCCGTTGCTTTGTACCTAGTAGATAGATCCTGGCGTGTAGTTCACATCGTAGGATTTTTTTTGTTTTCTATGCTGCGGACCCAACACACGTACCTCCTCAGCAAAAGGCTACCGGGCGATCCGACTGACGCATGGCTTATCACACGGCGATCCAAGGCATTCACTATTATCAACGGCGAACTATACAAGCGCAACATAACAGGAGTACTCCAACGATGCGTCTCCACAGCCGATGGAAGAGCTGTTCTCCTCGACATCCATGAGGGAACCTGCGGACACCACGATGGCAGTCGCGCCCTCGTGGCCAAAGCTCTACGAACTGGATTCTATTGGCCTACGACCATGCGCGACGCCAAGGACATCGTCCAGAAATGCAATGCGTGCCAGCGATTCGCGGACAAGCCGCATGCACCTGGCGCAGAACTCCGGCCAATTCAATTGGCTTGGCCCTTCGTGCAATGGGGACTCGACATGGTCGGCAAGCTCCCCAAGTCCTCACGAGGAGGTTACGTCTACCTCCTGGTGGCAGTCGACAAGTTCACCAAGTGGATAGAGGCCATGCCAGTGACCAATCAATTAGGGCACAACACAGTCAAGTTCTTCGAGGCCATCGTCTTACGCTTCGAAGTGCCACATAGCATCATCATAGACAATGGAACGAACTTCACATCCAAGGAGTTCCAAGAATTCTGTGAGAATCTGGGAATCAACATCAGCTACGCCTCGGTAGCACATCCACAGACCAACGGTCAGGTTGAAAAGGCGATTGGGCTCGTCTGCGGTGGCATCAAGAAGCGACTCCTCCGGCCACTCGAACAAGGCGCAGGTTACAGGCCAGACGAATTGCAATCAGTACTCTGGAGCCTACACACAACTCCAAATAGTGCTACAGGCTACACCTCGTTTTTTATGGTGCACGGGGCCAAAGCGGTGCTACCCGCCGAGGTACGGTACAAGGCGCCGTGCGTGGTCGCTTACAGCGAGCAGGAGTCATCCCTTGCACTCGAAGACTCCGTCGACCTCCTTGACGAGGCAAGAGAAATCGCCGCGGAAAGATCAACGATCTACCAGCAGAACCTGCGCAACTACCACAGTAGGAGGCTACACCCCAGATCCTTCATCGAAGGCGACCTGGTCCTGCGACTGAAGCAGCAAGGACACCTCAAGCTCGAGTCCCCCTGGGAGGGACCATACGTGATTACAGAAGTAATCCCAGGTGGCGCCTATCGCCTTCAAGATTTAGAGACAGGAGTCGCATACTCCAACCCCTGGAACGTCGCGCAGCTGCGACGCTTCTACCCTTAGTCGTTTTTACTTTTACATTGCAAATAAGGCACTCAGGCAAGGCTACTTAGCCACACATTGTACTTCGTACTGTCTCGCAAATAAATAAGCTAAGTGCCCCAAAACTCTGTGTTCTCCTTTATTTTTTCGCAACTTATCCACTCGGGGACTGCTCCACCCTATACATATCTGTTCTACAAACTAAAACGTGATATTCCTGAGTAGCTGGCACATCAATCGAAACCCTTGACACACAACAACCCAGTTGCAACGCATCTGACAGGTTGACAAGGGACTAAGATAAGCGCATGGCCAGGCTAACGAAAAGGAATCGCATAGTGCATCGCACTCGCAAAACATACATGCTAAAACAAGCTCTTTTATACATCATCGACAATCAGTTACGCACATCATTACATACGAACTTTACAACACTGGTACATTTATGTGCAAGATACAAACTAAACCACTGCTGCAACAAGAGAACATTGGTTTGTTCCTCGAAGAAGTCGACGATCTCCTCTGCTGGGCGATCCACCGCCTGATAATGCGGCACCATATTCCAAGCAGAACCCGCTGGTGGCGCAGGTGTCCAAGCCGCAATTGCCGCAACGTCTACATTAGGCCTATGCAGTCGTATCAGCGACAGAGCGGCCTTGGCACCAGCCACCAACTGTTGCCTTACACACTCGTGAACCGCAGCCAGGTCTTGGAACTTGGCAAGGAGGGCCAGCAGGCTCGATGGAGCAACATCCAGCGGAAACATCGTCCGATAAATGTTTTTCAAGCATGACTGCGACTTCTTCAGAAAGTGCAGCACTCGCGACGCACGATCCTGCAGGGTCGCCAGCGCAATCGCACGATCATGATCCACCCAGAAGTATCCACTCTCCTGAAGTTGCTCTTGGATTATATCATGCATGCGAATGGCAATCCTATCTTTCTCATCATGCGGATGGCGCGCGCTGACAACTATACAAAGCAACAACGGAAGCATAAGGACAGCACACCATTGCGAGTGACTACAAGGAAAAGACAATAGTAAGCAAACTAACATTTAAATTGGTCGCACAGCTGCGTCACCTCCCCCAACAGATATTGTTCTCGGGCGGTGGCCTTCTCTGCCTTCGACTTCCATACATTCGCATTACCACGGAGCACGAGCAATTCACGCTCCAACTGCTTCACGTGATCACGCAGTCACAGGAGCAGAGACAGCTCATCCACCCTCGAGCGCGGCGGTGCCAAAGTATCATCAAGGGGCGGCGAATCCTGAGGTTCCCTCAAAGGATCACTTGATGTACCCTACCACAAGCCAAGCAAGAAAGCAATAAGAAGACAAAATCGACACACAGACAAAAGATTCGAGTGCATTCAAGATTAGCAAAAGTATCAGTAGATACACTCGCCAAAGGCATGTTCTTGACAAAAGACACAAACTAATAAACTATTACAAAAACTACTGCGGAGGAACTAGCTTCTTCGACTTAGACGGCTTCGGGGGCCTCATCGAGTCCGTGGCGGTATCAGATGCCACTGACTTTCCGCCGGCCCCTGACGCCGCAGCCTTTGCCACCTTCTTGGCCCATTGCAGCTCCTCAGAGTACTTTGCAAGTGTGTTAATCAGCTGCTGCCCATACTTGCCACAGGTAGTCGCGAAGGGAGCAAAGACTACCTGCTGGCCGTCTGCGCTAACGGGCATCGCCCTTGAGACCGCTGCAGGATCAACTTCGACTCTGTGGGCCTGCACCATAGCGAGTGACATTGACGTGCCAGCCGCACGAAGCGAGTTATTGAAGCTTGCAGGGACACCCCCGACGAGAGATTCCACCAGTTCGTCCATGTTCTCGATTAGCTTAGCCTTGGGCATCAGCTCCTCCCAGAGGCAACTGAGCACGCCCTTGGCCTTGGAGAGCATATCTTGAACGCCGGCGCTGTGGTCCTCGACTGCTGAAAGCGCACCGTCAAGGCATCGTCACGACGGAGGGCCAGAGGGTCGAAGCTCAAATCGCCAGCATCTATACATAAAACCACACATGGACACGAAAGTCAGCGCCAACGACAAAATCGAACAGAGAACAATAATGATATCCAAGCAAGGTACCTAAGAGGGCCTTGGCAATCGAGAAAAGCCGTTCTTCGAACAACTTCTCCCTGGCTGCGATGGAGGCACGTAGATCCTCTTCGCGCTTTTGTGCCTCGTCATGCATCGCGATTGCCTCATCGCGGCCCTTCACAACCGCGACGAGTGTCTTTTCCATGGTGGCGGCATTGCACAGAAGGGCATTAGGTTCAGCTACAAAACAAAAGGGATTGACTATCAGTCGACTACACAAAAACGATGCAGAAGAAGAAGTGAAGAGCACTCACTTTCTACCACGCGATGGCGCGTCTCCAGCATGGCATGCTAGCGGCCCATCGCAAGCACCTGCTCCGCCAAGTGAGAGGCTTCCTTCACAAGGAGCTATCGCAAAAGGAAAAACAACAAAGGATCAGCAGCAGCCATAAATAACATCGACTACAACATCAAAAGAGGAAATACTACACTTACATGATCCTCCAATGACTCCGAAGTCGATTGGTGTGCAGTCATCCTGGCAACCATCCGATGCTCCCCATCATGCGGAGAGCTGGAAGAGTTGTGCCCGGAGTGGGCCGCCAATGGAGGGGAAGGAGCACGCTCGACCTCTTTCTTAGCCCTTGAGGTTGCGACTCCTGATTCTTTCAAAAATTGGATGCCACCAGAAGATGACGACGCCTGCTGACTGCAAGACAAAACCAACATCAAGAGAAGGGAAAAACCAAAGAAGAACCAAAAAGGACAACTTGAATACTTACGAATCAAACTTATCAAAGTCAAAGGTTGGCTCCCTCGACTCTGACAAGGACTCCTTTGGCAGTCGCATCTTCTTGCGAGAAGATGGCGCCACGACACTCACAGGAATGGCAGGGATGGGCGACTCCGCACCAACGTCTGCACCTTTCGGAGTCGAAGGAGATGACGCATCGGAATCCTCGCTGCGCGAACGCTTGCGAGTATCCGGACGACCCGACTCGGGGGGCTTCCTCCTCCACATCAGATGGGACGGTCGACTCCGACTCGTCCTCTTCCAAGGCTTCACGAGGGATAACCCCCTCAGGAAGAGGGGGCATATAGGGTGACACCATGATGGCTCAATGCACGGCGCCCACAAAAATGCTTGGTGCGTGGTGTTGATGTAGAGCTCGTTGGGAACCCCAAGAGGAAGGTATGATGAGCACAATAGCAAGTTTCCCTCAGTTATGAAACCAAGGTTTAATCGAACTAGTAGGAGCAAGGAAATACCTCAAAGGTGTTACTAGCTGAGCTTTGGCAGGGCGCACTACCGGTGCTAGTAGCAACATGGAGACCTGCACAACACAACCACAGAACTTTGTCCCCAACTTGCGATGAGGTTGTCAATCTCACCGTGTTTTGCGGAAAACAAAGGATTAAACGTATCGAATGGAAAGAAGTAAAAGTTTGTAGAAAGTAAACACAAAGCAGAAACAGTTTATAGATTGTATGTAAAGAAAAAGGACCGGGATCCATAGTTCACTAGAGGTGGATCTCCTTAGATAGATAACATGCTGGGTGAACAAATTACAGCGGGGCAATTGACAAACACCGAGAAAGCAATACATGCATATACTAATCATCTTGACTCCTTTGAGACTTGATTGGGCAACACAACATAATACATAGACCGCCATCCAACTGCATCTATGACTAATAATCCACCTTCAGGTTATCATCCGACCCCCCTCCAGTATTAAGTTGCAAGCAACAGATTATTGCTTTACGAATTGCGTGTAAGGTAAACAATACGATTGCTCTATGAACAAAGGATTGTTGTTTTCTCCCTAGTAGCAACAACACATCTAGTACCTTAGAGATTTCTGTCACTTCCCCAGATTACCAGAGGCATGAACCCACTATCGAGCATAAATACTAACTCTTGGAGTTGCTAGCATCTACTTGGCCAAGATAGATACTAACAACGGAAAGCATGCAAGATCTCAAATAACAAAGACATGATGGAATCAATAATCAATCTGAAATAGCATCTCAATATCCATCGGATCCCCGCAAACACAACATGTATGGATTACAAATAGATGATCTTGATCATGAACGGAGCTCACAAGATCTAAACATGAAAGCACAAAGGAGGAGAAACCAGCCATCTAGCTACTACATGGATCCGTAGTCCAAGGATGAACTACTCACGCATCACACCGGAGGCTTGCATGGTGATGAAGAAGGCCTCCAGGGTGAATTCCCCTCTCCGGCAGGGTGCCGAGAAGAGCTTCAGATCCCTCCCGATCTAGGGATGGAGATGAAGGCGGCTACAGTCTCTTTCGTGGATTTTTTTGATCGGGTTACCTAGGGTTTTCGTCCCGAGGGCAACTTATAGGTGGAAGGAGAGGCCGAGCGGGTGCTGGGGGCGGCCAGACCACCCCCTGGCGCGGGCCAGGCCTGGCCGCGCGGCCAAGTGGTGTGGCCGGCCCCCAGCCCTTCTCCATCTCGTATTCTGGCACTTGATCCCTTCCGGAAAAATAGGCACTTTGGCTTTTGTCCCGTCCAATTCCGAGAATATTCATTTTCTGACTTTTCTGGAACAAAAAACAACAGAAAACAGGCAGCTGGCACTATGGCTCTTGTTAATAGGTTAGTCCAAGAAATCATAATAAAAGTACTCCCAAGTTGGAATAAAACACAAGGAAGTGGATAAAACTAAGCATGGAACATCAAAAATTATAGATACATTTGCAATGTATCAACATCCCCAAGCTTAACTCCTGCTCGTCCTGAAGTAGGTAAGTGATAAAAAGAAATAATTTTTGAGGTGACATGCACCATCAAAGACTTGATCAAAGTATTTGCAAAACATTCAAGGCTGGGATCATAGTACTTCAATCATAACATGAAAGACAAAGTTCTAGCAATAAGCAAAGAAACTATGATGCAACATGAAAATGCACAAACAAAAGATTCATGAATAACAATGCTTTGCAAGACGTTTGTTTGTTTCACATAAAGAAAACATAGCATAATAGTATTCTGCTTGTCCCTCAATAGAGTAGCAAATATAAATGCATAGGACACCTTCAAAGTTCATAAGAGTGGCTAGATACAATAGTTTCAAACAAGCAATAACAAGTTATGCATCAATCAACTAGTCTTGGGACAATGCACATAGAACTAAGAATGGCCACTATGCTCTCAAAGTAGTGCATAAAGATAGAAGGTGGAGACTCAATATAATGGTGGAAGAAAGGCCTTTTGTAAAAAAAGGAAGTAGGGATTCAAGTCTCATAAAGAGCTTCCAAAAATTATGGTACTTATTAGCTTTCAGCTCTCATTGCCCCTATCATAAGCATCTTGAAGGTGATTAAGCTTAAAGTGACACAACTAATAGGATATGCTTGACAAGTTATAAACCGAAGTCTTATGCCCCTTACTTACGAAGTCGGATCCTCATGCTACTCAACTTTAGTCACGAGTAAGCTCTTGTCATTGTAAGTATGTGTGTATCATTAAGAACCGCCAACGGGGTACCCCTTGCACATGATCGGGAGCTTTCCCATAGTCAAAATGACAAGGCAAGCAGACAATGAGCATCTCAGCGATCTTTTTATTTGCTATTTGCATAGGTTTTTATTGAGGATGCTTCATAGAGTGCTCATTATGGTGATGCTGCAAGTTTCCACCATGATTAGGCATGGCTTAGGCTAGCGGCCCAGACGTTTCTCTAACACATATACAAACTCCATGATCTTACAAGTTCCACTTTTATTTCACACCACCGGGATCCGTAAGCAAAAGAACATAATATCAACGGGGTACAAAGTACAAGTGCAATGTTGAAAGCGTTCCCCATGGTACATGGTTCTGCTAATTTCAACTTATAAAGCGCAAGCATATACGCAACAAAGAAGGACCCAATGGTTAAAGTTTATTAGAGGCAATAAAGTAAAGTGTGCCATCAAGTTCGTGAGAGCTTCAATCACTAGTTTTCTCATAACAAGTGGAAGGTAAACAAAAGCATGAATATACTTGGAATAGCATAAGCTAGTAGGTAGGTATGGTGGACTCTCTGGAAAAACTTGGGTTAGGGAGTTGGATGCATGAGTGGAACTCATACTTTGTGGTGGAGGCTAGCAAAAGACTGGGAGCGACAAACTAAGAGAGCAATAATGGCCATAATCATGCAGAGCGACAAAACATCATTGATGAAAGCATAAAGTGATACTACAAGTTGAAAACTAAAGGATCATAAAGTCTAAGGTGACTTGTGACAGTCATAACATGGTGCGAGAATGTGCCAAGTCAACCCAAATAAAGCATCAAAGGAGAATACCACTATACTATGCTTTAATATGCTAAAACAACGCATGATTCATCCAAGGCACATTAAGCAATCTCAATTGTTTATAACAAGTCATGCTACAACAAAGAATACTAAGCATAAAGCCAAAACAATATCAAGCATGGCATGACAAAGCATAGGCCACAGTTAAAAACGAGCTCTTTTTACCACAAAAGTATAAACTTTCCTACTCTTTTCCAAACGAAACCAAACTACCAAACCAAAGTGTGAAAGAGGGGGTCCAACCAACTTATTCAAAAAACTAAGTAAACCAAGCAAACTAAAAACCAAAACAAAAACAAAAAAGAAGACGCTTCAAGAGAAACACAAGAGTGCACGAAACAATAAAAATGAAGCGTTTGGAAGAAACCTGGAATTTTGATTGATGAAGAAGGGGATGGCTTGGGCATCCCCAAGCTTTGACGCTTGTACTTCTTGGATATTTCTTGGGGTGACACGCGTGGCATCCCCAAGCTTAAGCTTTAGTCCATCCTTCATCTCATTAGCAACATTAGTGCACTTAAGATAAATAAGTCTCAAGGTTCAGTTCTAACACCAAATAAACTTCCATTAGAACACTAGCTACTGTAGCACTTTCCTCAAAAAGCTCAATTCCCCAAAGGAACTCAAGAAGGAACTAACAAGAAGCAAATGCAGAAAATGGCAGAAATCTGTCAAAACAGATGAGCAGGTAAAGACGAATTTTTTGGAAGACCTTCTGTTACTCAAATCAAAAAGTGTTGAACTAACGAAAGTTAGATAACAACCTGGGTCAGAATCACAAAAAATTACAGCTCAATCCGACGTACAGAGCTCTCTCTGGAATTTTTACGGTGAAGCACAGAAAACTGTTTCGGGACAGCAACTTTCCCAATCATTACTTCTCTCTCATTAGAGGTTACTCTTGGCACAAAAAGCAAATAAAAATGATAAGGAGAGGTTATTACAGAGGTAATAACTTCCAAGACTCAACTAAAACTCTTGGGTTATCTCCCAACAAGTACTTTTCTTTAACGCCTTTAAGTTAGGCATAAGAAGCAAAGAAAGAATCAAGTGTTCTCAAATGAAGAAGCATTAAGATCAATACCAGAAATATTTTCAATAAGGCAAGGTATTTCATCCAAATAAGTTCTAGAGGATCCTCTCTCAATGCTCTTAGGTTCACTATTCTCATCAAAAGGGTTTGCAGAAACAATCCAATCAAGATTCTTTTCTATGGCAACATGTATTGCTACTAGTTTAAAGGGTATTGGTATCTTAGGTTCCTCCCCATTAGGTTCGGTTTTGTTCATATTTTCTCGTGTACCAACAACATCTACACATGAGCCTAGCATATTGAAATGTTCAAAAACTTTTCTAGCTTCCTTAGCAACATCATAGAACTCCTTAAACAAATTTTCTAGAATAAAATCCCTCTTTTCAGGATCCTCAATTTCTTTAAGCTTAAGAAACATTAGTTGCATTAAGGGGTTGAGGTTAACAAACCTAGCTTCTAACATGTGAATTAAAGAAGCTGCAACAATCTCATAATTTGGAGCAAGTTCTACAAGGGATATATCCTCAGTATCTTCATGTTTGCTAGCATGATTAAAGAATTCTTCAATGTTATCTTTCCCAATTATAGAACCACTACCAATTGGAAGGTCTTTCAGAGTGAACTTGGGGATCAACATGGTGAGCTAAGGAAAAGGTGACAACTAAAGGAGACTTAATTTTTTTGTGTTTTTTAAAGAGAAAGCAAACAAGTAAAACTAATTTTTTTTGTGTTTTTTGAAGAACAAAACAAGCAAACAAGGCAAAAAGAAAACTAAGCAAAACAAAAACAACAAAGTAAAGAGATTGGTTATGAGGGAGTCCCCTTGTGAAGATGTCCTTGACTCCCCGACAACGGCGCCAGAAAAATGCTTGATGGCTCAATGCACGGCGCCCAGAAAAATGCTTGGTGCGTGGTGTTGATGTAGAGCTTGTTGGGAACCCCAAGAGGAAGGTATGATGAGCACAACAACAAGTTTCCCTCAGTTATGAAACCAAGGTTTAATCGAACTAGTAGGAGCAAGGAAACACCTCAAAGGTGTTACTAGCTGAGCTTTGGCAGGGCGTACTACCGGTGCTAGTAGCAACGTGGAGACCTGCACAACACAACCACAGAACTTTGTCCCCAACTTGCGATGAGGTTGTCAATCTCACCGTGTTTTGCGGAAAACAAAGGATTAAACGTATCGAATGGAAAGAAGTAAAAGTTTGTAGAAAGTAAACACAAAGCAGAAACAGTTTATAGATTGTATGTAAAGAAAAAGGACCGAGATCCATAGTTCACTAGAGGTGGCTCTCCTTAGATAGATAACATGCTGGGTGAACAAATTACAGCGGGGCAATTGACAAACACCGAGAAAGCAATACATGCATATACTAATCATCTTGACTCCTTTGAGACTTGATTGGGCAATACAACATAATACATAGACCGCCATCCAAGTGCATCTATGACTAATAATCCACCTTCAGGTTATCATCCGAACCCCCTCTAGTATTAAGTTGCAAGCAACGGATTTTTGCTTTACGAACTGCGTGTAAGGTAAACAATACGATTGCTCTATGAACAAAGGATTGTTGTTTTCTCCATAGTAGCAACAGCACATCTAGTACCTTAGAGATTTCTGTCACTTCCCCAGATTACCAGAGGCATGAACCCACTATCGAGCATAAATACTAACTCTTGGGGTTGCTAGCATCTACTTGGCCAAGATAGCTACTAACAACGGAAAGCATGCAAGATCTCAAATAACAAAGACATGATAGAATCAATAATCAATCTGAAATAACATCTCAATATCCATCGGATCCCCGCAAACACAACATGTATGGATTACAAATAGATGATCTTGATCATGAACGGAGCTCACAAGATCTAAACATGAAAGCACAAAAGAGGAGAAACCAGCCATCTAGCTACTACATGGATCCGTAGTCCAAGGATGAACTACTCACGCATCACACCGGAGGCTTGCATGGTGATGAAGAAGGCCTGCAGGGTGAATTCCCCTCTCCGGTAGGGTGCCGGGAAGAGCTTCAGATCCCTCCCGATCTAGGGATGGAGATGACAGCGACTATAGACTCTTTCGTGGATTTTTTGATCGGGTTACCTAGGGTTTTCGTCCCGAGGGCAACTTATAGGCGGAAGGAGAGGCCGAGGGGGTGCTGGGGGCGGCCAGACCACCCCCTGGCGCGGGCTAGGCCTGGTCGCGTGGCCAGGTGGTGTGGCCGGCCCCCAGCCCTTCTCCGTCTCGTATTCTGGCACTTGATCCCTTTCGGAAAAATAGGCACTTTGGCTTTTGTCCCGTCCAATTCCGAGAATATTCATTTTCTGACTTTTCTGGAACCAAAAACAACAGAAAACAGGCAGCTGGCACTGTGGCTCTTGTTAATAGGTTAGTCCAAGAAATCATAATAAAATTACTCCCAAGTTGGAATAAAACACAAGAAAGTGGATAAAACTAAGCATGGAACATCAAAAAATATAGATACATTTGCAATGTATCACACCACCCAATCCTGCATACAGACCACAATTTAGAACAAATCAAAGAAACAACAAAGAAGGAATCAACACAGTAAGCTACTGCGTAGCACAACTATACCTCAGGAGGAGGGTTAGCAGCATCGAACGGAGGAACGACTGGTTCACTGGGGAGCACATCCTTGACGGTGTACTTGGTGACCAGTCGAACCCTTTTGTCTACCTCACTCGCGGACATGCCATCGGCAGACACGCGAGTGACATCGTCAGCGCCAGCCCACTGAAACATGGGGTGGACTCTGGCCTGCAAGGGCTGGACGCGACGGCGCAGCCACGTTCGAATGAGGGTGCAACCTGCCTCCTCTTTGCCTATGCGACTCTCGAGGTCGCAGACGCGATCGTACAGCACATCTGTCTCCGTGGACTCATCGGGCATGACCACATTCTTCCAGGAGCGCCTCCTCTGGCATGGAGTCGCAGGGTCGAAGGGTGCGAGTCCGAAGTGTTCTCCGTCAGCCTTCTCGTCGTAGACATAGAACCACTTGTCCCTCCACCCTTGGACGGACATCACCAGCTTGATGCCAAAGTATGTGGCAGATGGATCCGTGGATTCCGCAGCCGCCTACATCATAGACTATGGAGCCAGACGCCGATTGACGCTTCAACTTGAAGAGGCGCTTGAAGAGGCCGAAATGCGGCTCGATTCCGAGACAGCACTCGCAAAGGGTGATGTAGCAAGCTACGTGGAGTATGGAATTTGGGGACAGCTGACGGAGCTGGAGCCCGTAAAAACAAAGAAGGCCCCTGAAGAAAGGATGTAGGGGCAACGAGAGGCCGCGAATGATGAACGCTAAGAACATCACTCGAAAACCGGCATGAGGAGGGGGGATTACCTCGCTGCTGGGGACGAGCGTGTCGGCGACTACGGCAGATAACACTTTGTCTTGGCAAAGAAGATGAGGATTCGAGGACTTGATCACCGATGGACGCCACGCGCCATTAGTGACGCGAGTGCCCGTGCCCTTCTTCTTCCCGCCGGCAGCGGTGCTAGTGCCCGCTGATGTCTACGCACTTCTATTCTTGTAGACAGTTGTTGGGCCTCCAAGTACAGAGGTTTGTAGAACAACAGTAAGTTTTCCCTTAAGTGGACCACCCAAGGTTTATCGAACTCAGGGAGGAAGTGGTCAAAGGTATTCCCTCTCAAGCAACCCTGCAATGAAGATACAAGAAGTCTCTTGTGTCCCCAACACACCCAATACACTTGTCAGGTGTATAGGTGCACTAGTTCGGCGAAGAGATAGTGAAGTACAAGTGGTATGGATAATTATAAGTGGTAACGGTGATAGAAAATAGCTTGCTGGCGTGTGGTTGACGTGGGAAAAGACAAAAGGCAAACTGAAATAAAGATGGAAGCAAGCAAACATGTAACAGATCTAATTGCAAATGGTGTTTTAATGCTTAGAAACAAGGCCTAGGGATCATACTTTCACTAGTGAACACTCGCATATAAATATATTATCTTGATGATACTACTCTTAACTACTCTCCGGTTGGACACTCTAATCCATGGTAGGGCTATAACAGCACACCTCAAAGTAAGCCTTTCCCATCTAGAAAACCCCACACTGTCACCTTGAGCACTAGATGGTTCCAACAAACACCACAATTTCATAAAGATATCCAACTCCAAATATAACTCATAACAAGTATTTGTAATCTCTAGCCTAAGTGCCACCATGGTGTGCACGCTATCACTTTCACACACATGGGGAGAGCAGAGATCTATTAAAGCACTTGAGTAGCAAGGTAGAACTACTTGATTACCAAGCTCATGATCACAATATGATCATGCATAGAGAGAGAGAGATGAACACATAGCTACCGGTAGAACCCTTAGCCTCGAGAGAGAACTACTCCCTCATCATCATGGGAATCAACAACGGTGATGGAGATGGTGGTGGAGATCGATGGAGATGGCTTCGGGGGCACTTCCTCGTCCCGGCAGGGTGCCGGAACAGAGACTTTCTATCCCCCGAATCTCCCCTTCGGTGGCGGCGGCGCTGTGGAACTTTTCGTGGATTTCTGATTGACGACTTAGGGTTTTGGTATCGGGGGGCTCTTATAGGCGAAAGAGGCAAGGTCGGTGGCCGGCCAGGGGGCCCACACCATGCCCTGGCGCGGCCTGGGGGACCCACGCCTAGGGGTGGTCTGGCCACCCTGTGGCCCCTCTCCGGATCTCCTTCTGGCTCCGTGAATCTTCCAGGAAAATATTAACTTTGGCTTTCGTCCCGTCCAATTCCGAGAATATTCATTTTCTGACTTTCCTGGAACCAAAAACAGCAGGAAACAGGCAACTAGCACTGTGGCTCTTGTTAATAGGTTAGTCCAAGAAAGTGTATGAAAAGTACTCCAAAGTTGGAACAAAACATAAGAAAGTAGATAAAACCAAGCATGGAATATCAAAAATTATAGATACATTTGCAATGTATCAACATCCCCAAGCTTAACTCCTGCTCGTCCTCGAGTAGGTAAGTTATAAAAAGAAAGAATAATATTCGAGGTGACATGCACCATCAAAGACTTGATCAAAGTATTTGTAAAACATTCAAAGCTGGGATCATAGTACTTCAATCATAACATGAAAGATGGGTATACCCTATGAAGAACTCGAGCTTGGTATATACGGCCTGAATACATACAGGCCCATGGTGTCGCCAAGGCCCAAATGAAGAACTCGAGTAACCTAGGGACTCTTGATTGCTTGAAGAACAAGAAGAAGCTAAAGATAGAAAGTTCAAAGGGGAAAACCCTAATATGTAACCGACTCGATCTGCTACTCGAGACCTAGCCTATCTATATAAAGGTTAGGAGGGGGCGGCGAGGAGGACACACGCAACCCTAGTTTCCACAACCCTCGCCAGATTGCATCTGTGCACCATTGTAATCCTCGATTCCTTTGATAATTCCACGAGCACACAAGCAGGAGTAGGGACCTCTACGAGGCCTGAACCTGGGTAAATCTTCGAGTCCCCTGTGTGCTTGTTGGCTAGCCAATAAGATGTCTCCAGCGCTCCCTCCTTCTCCAAAACCCAAGTCCATAACAATGGGCATTGATGAGTTAAACCCTCATCAGGTAGTGTCGCGGCTCAGCAACAGAAAGGTGAAGACTCAGCAGGGGTGTCCTCGCCTGTTAAGAACAAAAATCAGCCACATGCACATTCAAAATCTCAAGTGGGACAAGCTACATGAAAGGAAGTTGTCCCTGCCAAGAGTGTAGGTAACACGCTAGCGGGGAGTAAACGTAGAACAAAACAAGTATATCACGATGTCGCTGCTATGGAGACAGTGGTTGAGGAAATAAACCCGCTAGCTGTGGTTGTTTATCCGGGTGCTGTTGTACCAGGAAGTGGTGTGGATGAGGTCGTGCATGTGGAGAGCAGCGATTCCAATAAGAAGGTAAAAAGAGGAGACAATAATGGATCGGTGGATCAGGCGGGAGCTGTTAAGCAGCCCCGCCATACGCAATGATTGTCCTTTGTTGGAACTGTGGTGGCCTCGGGACGGACGCCACAGTCGGCGAGCTCCAGTGGCACATTAAAACTCACTGTCCTGCCCTTCTCTTTTTGTCCGAAACAAAGATGAGGGACTCCAGAGTACAAAGCTTCATGTGGTCATTGGAATACTCTAGATGTTTTGCTGTTAGTAGTGTTGGCCTGAGTGGTGGTTTGGGCCTATTCTAGTTGTCGTCCATATCAGTTGCTGTTAAGGGTTTCAGTAGCCGGTGCATTGACACTCTCATCACACCGGAGGGAGGAGCAACATGGCGTGTAACCTTTGTGTATGGGGTGAAGGGAATATGCCCGAGAGGCAATAATAAAGTGGTTATTATCTTACTCCTTGTCAATGATAAATTTTTATTTTGCATGCTATAATTGTATTAATTTGGAAACGTTAATACATGTGTGTTTAATAAACAAAAGGAAAGTTCCTAGTTATGCCTCTCTTATAAACTAGCTCGTTGATTAACAAGATGGTCAAGAGGTTTCCTGATCATGGACATTGGATGTTGTTAATAACGAGGTCACAATATTAGTGGAATGATGTGATGAATATTCATCCGAAGTATAGCATTACGATCAAAGTCATTGTGTTTATATTGCTATAACATCATACGAAGTAATCCTAGTCCTTCGACCATGAGATCATGTCAATCACTAACACTAGAAGAGTATCTTGATAACATCAAACGTCACACCGTGAAAGGGTGATTATAAAGGTGGGTTTAGTGCTACGAAAGTGTTATGTAGTGGCTCATGGATCAAGAGTGGTATTTGTCCATCCTGATGATGGATAGATATACTCTGGGCCCTCTCGGTGATATCACATTGAGAATAGCTTGCAAGCAAGTGATGTGATCACTAGAATGTTATATCACGGGAACAGGAAAAGGGTGGATGTCGGTAACGAGGTCAAACTAGGTATTTGGATGCTGATGATAGAATCTCGGACATGTAATATATCGCGAGACAAAGGGATTTAGTTGCGACGTTAAAGGTTCACCAGATGACAAGAGTCATTGTTGAATATGTGGGAGTCAGTACGGATCTTCAGATCCCGCTGCTGATTATTGATCTGAGAGGGGTTTCGATCATGTCCGCATTATTCACGAACCGTAGGGTGACACACTTAAGGGACATCGACACCATTTGGAGCAAATATGTTTCAGATAAATATTTAAGAAAGCGTTGGAATTATTTCAATAGACACTGAAATTGTTTCAGGTGAAATTGCTGAAATTGGTTCTGCGTGTAATATTGAAATGTTATAGGGGGTTTTATATGAATGTTTGTTAATTAAAGTAATTAACAAAATTCTGAATAAAATTAATAAAAGAGTTTTATTAAATGAGAGAGCATTAAATTTGGAGAAATTTGATGCATTTAAAGTGGAGACTTTAATAGAGAATGTGAAGGGGCATATTTATGTGGAGGGGGTTACCACCACATGAATGAGGGAGGTGAAGGGGCACCCTCCATGGGCGCCGATCATGGGGAGGGGCTCCCCCTCCTCCTATAAAAGGCCCCTCTCTCCTCATTTCTCACTCACACCTCCTCGTGAAGGATCTCTCTCCTCTCTAGTATTTTTTCCCCATGGTCTCGGATTAGCGAGATACATGTTTCCGGTGGCTTTATCTGGAAAGGAGTTGTTGTTTCCGCTGCTTTGCTGGAGCGAGGGACGGAGGTTGTCGGGGTACCAAACGTGTATGCGATCACGGATGCACCGCTGCTTTGCGGTGCTAGACTTGGTGGTGCTGGACTTGCTGGAGCTGGATCTGATGGACGTGTTGTAGCTGGATGATACGTCCATAACGTATCTATAATTTTTGATGGTTTTATGCTAATAATATGCTTTTGACACTCCTTTTTGTATAATGTTTATGATTTATTTGGACTAACCTACTAATAGTTGCAAAAGTGCACAATATTCTTGTTTTACACTTTGATGTGTAGGAATTACCAAGAATACAAGTGGAAACCTTATTGGAATCAAATTGGGATTTTTCCAGAAATCTGTCTTAGAACTCTTTTTGAAGATGGTCACTTTTCGGGCCGAATACGGCATCAAACGAAAAACTCTTCAACTACAAAGTTGTTTGAAATTTCGCGACAAACGTTCTGGACATACAATTTAGCTGATTCTAATTCCGTACGGACCCGCTAGGCCCGATTTACTGCAGCCCAAGATGGGGTGACAGGAATCCGAGAAGCTATATAAAGGGAGGAAACCTAATTCGCCCAGGGCACCTCCATCCACGAATTTGCAGCCACCAAAGCCACGTTTTTGCCTCCCCCATGGATCCTATCTCCATGGGGGAGGGCTCCCAAGAAGCCATGAAGGAAGGGGTCTAAGGGGCAGTGCTACCCCATGATACCGGCGGCGGGGTAGGAGTCCCCCACGCCGCCGCCCTCTTCACCATATTCACCATCTTCTCCATCACCTAATCCGACTAGTATGCAGTGGTTCATCCTCCCACACACCTCTATACCGTCCTATGTAAACATGATGTTTGATGCTATAAGTTATAATCCTATGATCTATGTCATGTTTGCGTAGTTTCTTTGTTCTTAGATTGAATGGTTGAACGTCTTTGGTTCATTAGAGTTGTATGTTGATATGGTATAGTCCTTTGGTGTCCATTATATTTGTGCGCACATGGATTAAACATCATAGGTTTTGTAGTATGTGTAATAGGAAGGGGAGTTCTGCCGGAGTGACAGAAACCTGAGGACGCGAACCGGAACGTTGCACGTATGGGAGTAAGAGGATCATTAAACTTAAGGCTATGGTTGGGGAAACCTTAATGCATTGTTAGTACTTACGGATGTTTGCTAACAATCCAATCATATAGTACATGTAATTCCAAGTAGTGAAGCGCATGTATATTTAGCCTCTCTCACATAGAAAACTGCATCGAAGACAATTAACCTGATCTATTCTCTATTTAAACTTGGACAAAGCCACCACAATTACCACCACTATTCCACACTCATGGTTCTGTTAGTTTAGTGTATTTTATTGCTGCAGCAATGTGAGATCCAGGCACATGGCTTAATAGGATTGATAGGATACCCATATCAACAAGTTGCAACTTCTTTTCCGGAAGCTCATTCGAAAAGAACTCTAAGGTTAAGCGTGCTTGGCCTAGAGCAATTCTATGATGGGTGACCGACCGGGAAGTGGGTAACCGGGTGCACATGAGTGAGGACAAAGTGTGCAGAAAAGACTAGTGTTGGTCTGTGGGGCCAGTCTAGATATCTTATTAAGCTGCCAGGAGTGACACCCCCCGGGCCCAGGAGTGGACGGGGTGTTACAAGTGGTATCAGAGCCGACCCTTGCGATTACACGGGTGTGTGCGGGTCAGTGGCGGGACATGTGGAGCATGGCGCGTGTGGCCCAGAGTGGACACGGCATGGCACATGTGTCGGCACTGGACGCATAGACGCGTGCCAAGAGGGAACGTTCCTGGGGTGTGCTTGATCGATGAGGGCATCGATCTTCTAAAGGGTGGGTGTATGTGAGATCCAGGCACATGGCTTAATAGGATTGATAGGATACCCATATCAACAAGTTGCAACTTCTTTTCCGGAAGCTCATTCGAAAAGAACTCTAAGGTTAAGCGTGCTTGGCCTAGAGCAATTCTAGGATGGGTGACCGACCGAGAAGTGGGTAACCGGGTGCACATGAGTGAGGACAAAGTGTGCAGAATAGACTAGTGTTGGTCTGTGGGGCCAGTCTAGATATCTTATTAAGCTGCCAGGAGTGACACCCCCCGGGCCCAGGAGTGGACGGGGTGTTACAAGCAACTAGCTTTACTTTCTTGATAGTTATTATCATGCAAAGCTATCTCTATTACTTGTATTATTGCTCTGGTTTTATTTCCTAAATAATGCAAATGATTAGTGTGCGTAGAGTTGTATTAGTGGTTGATAGAACTTGAGAGAACATTTATCCTACCTTTAGCTCCTCGTTGGGTTCGACACTCTTACTTATCGAAAAGGCTACACACGATCTCCTATACTTGTGGGTTATCAAGACCTTTTCTGGCGCCATTGCTGGGGAGCAATAGCGTGTGGGTGAATGTTCTTGTGTGCACTTGTTTGTCTTTATCTCTAAGTAGGTTTTACTTTCAGTTTTAAGTTGGTCTCTATCTGTTGGGGGGATACCCCCGGGTAAGGTCATGTCAGGGTATAAAGGCCGAGTTAGCCGAGGTACGGCAAGGTCAAAGCGGATGCTGGTCGAGTCACCTCAAGGCAGGCTGAATCTCGGGGTAACCCGGACCAGGGGATGTCCACCTAACTGGGTCTCAACCGACTTATATCATAAGTCGGTAGGATGAATCTAACTTGTATGTAGGAACAAGTGTGGCCGGATCAAGCTTGTAAAAGAAGGAAGGTATCTCGCTGGTCAAAGGTGACCACTGTGCGCAGAGCGTGAGCGAAGCGTACAGAGGCAGGACCACCGAGGCGTGGCCGACAAAGATGACGATACCTATGTCGGATGACACGGGCGCCGTAGAGGCTCAAGTAGCCTCTACATGGGTGACGCGGGGGAAAAGTGACCCGGTCGGCTTACTATTTTGGGAGGAATATGCCTCCACGTATGCCCTAATTAGAGACCTAGCCACCCCTATATAAGGAGGGCTAGGGCCTCCGTATAAAGGGCTGGTCGATCTCTAGTTGGGTTTTACTTGGTTCCTGAGGGCTAGCTAGTGGTGAGAGTAAGAGAGTTCTTCTTCCTCCTCTCTCCAATATAGCTCAAGGAGCACTTGTAATCTGCGAAGGTAAATCAAATACAAAGCTATCATGTGTGGAATCACCACACTATCCCTCCCTGGATTCCCCTAGTGCATTTAGTCCCCACCTTTAGCCTATCCATGGCATCTGCCGTGACACCACCACGACAGTTGGCGCCCACCGTGGGGCTAGCGGCGCTAGCAGGGGTCAAGATCTGGACGGGAAACCTCATCGGCACCGGCGAACGCATCGTCTCCGGGCTCGTTCAGCGCTTTGGAGCGCTGGACTTTGTCAGCGACAACGCTGGCTGCTTCGGCAAGCGTCCTCTTTCGTGCAACGGCCTCTTCGTCAAGCTCGGCGCACACAAGGTCTACATTCCTGTTGATGTGTCATGCGTTCACCCGCGGCACATCATCGAAGGAGGCGAGCCACCCCTTAGCGTGGTTCACGGGGCGCGTATCACTCGCTCTCCAGACCGTGCTGAGGTGATGATGACTGCGCCTGACACCAGCGCAAGCAAGAATCCGGAACCAGATCCGGAGGTAACACCTAAGGCACCGAGGAAAAGTAGAGGTCCTCCACTAGAGAGGCCAGAGAATGTGCTGCAGCAAGCGATGGATAGCTTGGCAAACCCGGTAGCAACAGCGGTAGATCCGGCTCAGGCACAGGCCGAGCTAGAGGAAACTAGGCAAAAAATACTAGAGGGTGCGAAAAAGATAGCTGCGGCTCAGCAGTCATTGAACATGACGCTGCATGAGTACGCAAAGGCAAATAAGGTAGATGCTGTAAAAGTGAAGGGGAGAAATCTCATGAGTGAAATGAACAGACAGGGTGATACCAGGATTGAGGAATCAGAAAACTGTTTGTCCGTGGGGCTGCCAAAGTATAGTACCCCGGCAAAGAACCTCAGGGCAGCAGATGCAGCTGCATCCGAGTTAGAGGGTCTGACGGGTGAAGCCCGCCAAAGACAGCAGGATAGGATCAATGAGTTGGTTCGGATCGCGAACAGGCAAAATGAGGAATTGCTCAGGGCTAACCCGGAGAGAGATGGGGCCTCAAAGATCGTTCATTCGGCGGTGGGCAACCCGGAGAAATCCGCTGGAGCCGCATCGTATCCTCATGGTGGTCCTAGGAGAGAAGAGGTCGTAACTTCGGCCAGGAAGAATAAGCAAATAGTCCCATATGACCCGGCAAGGGCAGGGAAAGGAAAAGAGGTGCAGAGAAATGAGGATCGAAGGAGTGTGAGCCGAGGTGAAGCTGGCTGAGGTAACCGCGACCAAGTTAATGCCGGTCAAGGGAATGCTGTAAACGACAATGCCGGACAGCGAAATTTGGCAGGAGCAGGACAACCGCACCAGCGGAATATACCAAGGCAAGAGCAAAGTGTCGGCCGAGGTATGCAACAGAGAGGTGCTCCACGAGAGCAAGACCGATATAATGATGGTGATTTGGAAATGGTGAACGTAGGATACCCAAGACCAGACTATCATGTGATAGGGTCAAGATTGGGAAGCAGGGATTTGATGCCTAATGACGCTAGGCTAAAACTGGATCGGCTATATAGGTCGGAGCATATTGAATGTCAAGGTCCATAGGGTCCAGCGTGTTTTGGGCCCCGGATCATGAAAGAGCCTTCGGTACCTAACTTCCAGTTACCTAGAGGCACAAAGACGTATGACGGCAGTACTAAGCCGGAGGATTGGTTGATAAACTATGCAACTGCTGTGAAAATTGCTACAGGCAACTTGAGATGGGCTGTGAGATACGTACCTCAGATGCTGGAGGGGCCAGCAAGGGTATGGCTAAACAATTTGCCGCCCGGGAGTATCAATTGTTGGATCGATTTTGAGGAAATGTTTGTCAGCAATTTCTCAAGCACGTATCAGAGGCCAAATAGGCCACAGACCCTAGCAATGTGCAAACAGAGACCAAATGAGACGGACCGGGAGTTCTTAACCCGGTGGTGTACCGTGCGGAACTCATGTGAGCGTGTGATCGAGTCACAGGCCATAGCTTGGTTTGCACAAGGATGCAGATATGCAAGCATGTTGTGGCAAACATTGCAAAGGGATATTCCAACTACATTGGCAAAGACGGTCCGGATTGCTGATTCATACACCTTGGGTGATCCGACTCAGCCTAGGCTCGTGTCAAACGAGTCAAACGAGGAATACTACCAGAGAGATGGAGCCGGGTCATCCCGGAGGAATGACTACCAGGGTAAAAGAAGAGATGACAGACCGGATTACCGGTACAATTCGCAACAAGTTGCAGCTGTAAATCAAGATCAACCCGGAGCAGGGGGTAATCAACGTTAGAAAACTGGAGGGCAACAATGGACACCGAGGAATGATGGCAAGAAAACTTGGACGCCAAAGCAGAAGAAACAGTGGCAAGAAAGGAAGGATCGCCCAAGGTATATTTACGAGTCAATGCTGGATCAGCCGTGTAAATTTCACACACCAAATCCGAGTAACCCAGCGGTTCATACAACAAGGCAGTGTGAATGGATGCGTAAGATAGAATAAGGTGGTTCGGGGAATGCTCAGGCACCTCGGAATGATCAACCTCGGCAGGAGTTACCCCGGTAGCAATTGCTCTCCGGAGCGAACACGCAACATCTAATGTTGCCTCCCCCTCCACCGAGGTATGACAACCATGAGAGAAGGGATGCAGTGCATCAGGTGGAGAACCAAAATCAACCGGATCAGAGGTACCCCGGAAATGAGGGGAGGAATGAGTACAGAGAGCATCATCAGAGTTACTGTGTGTTCACCACAGAAGAAACAGATAGAAAGATCTTGCAGCGCCGACACATGGAGGTGAACGCGGTAATGCCAGTAGTGACGAGGTATATGCCTTGGTCAGACCAGGAAATTACCTGGAGCATCAAAGATCATCCCAAGCTTATGCCAAGTCCTGGTTCATATGCGCTAGTGCTGGATCCGACATTCATTGGGCCTAACATCAATGTGAGGTTCTCAAAGGTACTGATTGACAATGGTAGTAGCATTAACATCATGTATGCGGATACAATGCGCAAATTGGGTATCTTAGAGAACATGCTCCAGGCTACAAGGACAACTTTCCATGGCATTGTGCCAGGCATTTCTTGTGAGCCCATAGGCAAGGTCCGGGTTGACGTATTGTTCGGCACGCGGGATAACTGCCGAACTGAGAATTTGGAGTTTGAAGTGGTGAACTTTGAAAGCGCATATCACGCGTTACTCGGTAGACTAGCACTGAACAAGTTCATGGCAAGTTGCCACATCAGTTATCTGAAGATGAAGTTGCCTGGGCCAAATGGAGTGATTACCATAGCTGGTGATTTCCGACATTCCATTGAGTGTGCGTCAGCCGGGTCTAACCTAGCCGAGTCACTCGTGATTGTGCAAGAGAAAAGAAAGATATAGGAGGTGGCGGCATTGGCTCAGTCTGTGCAACAATATATGCCGACGTTGAGTAACCCGCATGGTAGTGTCTCATTCCAAGCCACAAAGGATACCAAGAAGGTGTCTGTTGATGATATGTTCCCAGAGCGCACCGTAACAATTGGTGCCGGGTTAAATGACAAATAGGAAAGTGAGCTCGTCATCTTCCTCCGTGAGAATCGGGATATTTTTGCTTGGTCCACGCAGGACCTGCAAGGTGTTCCGAGGGAGTTGGTCGAGCACTCTTTGAATGTGAGACCCGGAGCAAGGCCGGTGAAGCAACCTCTCTGCCGCTTCGCCAAAGATAGGAGAAAAGTCATTGGAGATAAGATAGCTTGGTTGTTGGCTGCAGGATTTATCATGGAAGTACTTTACCCGGATTGGCTGTCTAATCCGGTGCTGGTGGAAAAGAAGAAGGATGATCTGAACATGGCAGTGGTTTGGCGTATGTGTATCGATTACACGAACCTGAATAAGGCGTGTCCAAAAGATCCATTCCCACTGCCAAGGATAGACCAAGTCATAGATTCCACTGCTGGGTGTGAGTTGTTGTCATTCATTGATGCATATTCTGGTTTCCACCAGATACCCCTGAATCCGGATGATCAAATAAAAACTGCATTTATCACCCCGTATGGGGCTTATTGGTATCGCACCATGCCATTTGGTTTACGTAATGCAGGGGCAACGTACCAAAGATGTATGCAGAAATGTTTGCATGACCAAATTGGTCAAAACGTACAGGTGTATGTGGATGATGTGGTTATCAAGACCAAGGAAAGCAAAACGCTCCTTGACGATATCAGGCAGACGTTCGCGAACCTAAGGAGGTTCCGATGAAGCTTAACCCAGAAAAATGTACCTTCGGTGTCTCGGCTGGAAAATTATTCGGATTCCTCGTCTCCAACCGAGGTATTGAAGTCAATCCAACTAAAATCCGGTCCATAGAGCGAATGGAACTGCCGAAGTGTCTTAACGATGTCCAGAAGTTCACTGGTTGCCTGGCATCGTTAAGTCGGTTTGTATGTCGGTTGGGAGAAAAGGCACTACCTCTCTATCAACTCATGAAAAAGTCGAACAAGTTCATTTGGACGCCGCAGGCCAATGAAGCCTTTATTCAATTAAAGAAAATGTTAGCCACTACACCAGTGTTAGCCTCTCCACTATCAAAGGAGCCAATGTTGCTCTATATAGCCGCAACCAACCGAGTTGTAAGTGCAGTGATTGTGGTAGAGCGCGGCGAAGAGGGTAAGTCAGTGCAAAGGCCAGTGTATTATCTGAGCGAGGTATTATCAGCCTCAAAACAAAATTATCCGCACTATCAGAAGGTGGCATATGGCGTGTATATGGCAGCTAAGAAGCTGAAGCACTATTTCTAGGAGCACCCAATCAAGGTAATATGTGAAGCTCCCATATCCGAGATAATGAGCAACAAGGATGCAAGTGGCAGGATTGCAAAATGGGCAATTGAGCTAGCTCCTTACACGCCACAATATGACAGAAGAGAAGCAATCAAGTCTCAAGGTGTGGCAGACTTTTTTGTAGATTGGGCCGAGGTGCAATATGAACCACCGCTGCCAGATCCGAACTACTGGAGAATGCACTTTGACAGGTCAAAAACGACAACCGGGTTAGGCGCCGGAGTTGTGCTTACCTCGCCAAAGAATGACCAGTTGAAGTACGTACTGCAGATCCACTTCGCAGCATCGAACAACGTCGCTGAATATGAGGCACTTGTGCATGGGCTCAAAGTGGCAAAAGAAATCAGGATACGTCGGATCCAATGCTTTGGCAACTCGGATTTGGTAATTCAGCAAGTGTTGGGGCTGTGGGACGCCCTTGATCCGAACATGGCATTACACAAATTCCATGTGCAGAAGATATCGGGTTATTTTGAGGGATGCGAATTTCACCATGTGCCCCGAGTGGAAAATGAGGCTGCCGACGTACTGTCGAAGCTCGGATCAACCCGACAAGCAATTCCACTGGGTGTAGCATTAGAACACCTCAGAAAACCATCTATCAGACTGTCCCCAGAAACCCACTCAATCTACGTCCCAGAAGATCCGGAATCCGGAGCTGTACCCATGGACATTGATATGGGAGGTGGTACGTGAAACTCGGGGACTGCCTTGGCAAACCCGGGTACTGCTCAGCATGATCCGGTTGAGGTTATGCCGGTGGATCAGATGGAAATTGATGAGGATGTGTTCCTAGTGCGAGCTATACCAGCTTGGGCCTTTCCCATATTTCAATTCCTGAAAGATGGAACCTTACCCGCTGAGGAGGTGCTATCCAGGAAAACTCAGAGGAGAGCAAAGGCATACACGATCATCAATTCTGAGCTATACAAAAGGAGTGTGACCAATGTCCTCCAGCGATATGTTGATCCGGAAGAAGGGCTTGACATCCTCCGAGATATACATCAAGGGGAGTGCGGGCATCATGCCTCGTCCCGAGCCTTGGTGGCAAAAGCTTTCCGACATGGATTCTACTGGCCAAGTGCCTTAGAACAAGCTGAGGACTTGGTAAGAAAATGCAATGGTTGTCAGAGGTATGCTACCAAGACACATATGCCAATGTCGGAGCTCAAGACCATACCAATTACATGGCCATTTGTCATATGGTGCTTGGATATGGTTGGCCCGTTTAAACCAGCAAGGGGAAACATGACCCACATCCTGGTCATGGTTGATAAATTTACGAAATGGATTGAATTGAAGCCAATAAGAAAATGTGATGGAGCTACGGCCGTGACATTTCTCAAAGACATCATTTTGAGATACGGTTATCCTCACAGTATCATAAAAGATAATGGCACAAATTTTGCTGAAGGAGCGTTTGCACGATTCTGCCGGGATAAGACGATCCGGCTGGACGTTGCCTCGGTAGCCCACCCCGCATCGAACGGACAAGTGGAAAGATCCAACGGATTAGTATTATCCGGGATAAAACCCCGGCTCATTGATCCGCTGCAAAGATTAGCGGGGTGCTGGATAGAAGAACTACCAGCAGTACTGTGGAGTTTAAGAACAACTCCGAATCGATCAACGGGCTATACGCCATTCTTTCTGGTATATGGGGCAGAAGCTGTATTACCAGCCGACATAGAGCATGACTCGCCTAGGGTCACCCAATACACAGAAGCCGAAGTGCAAGAAGCCCGGCAAAATGATGTTGATCTGCTGGAAGAAGCGAGAGAATTGGCATTGTCTAGATCCGCCATATATCAGCAAAATCTCCAACGCTATCATAGCCGGAAAGTAAGCCCCGAGTTTTTTGGGAAGGCGATCTGGTACTCCAGTTGGTACAACGTACTGCTGGCATGCACAAGTTATCCCCCCATGGGAAGGGCCATTCATTGTGAGCAAAGCATTGCACAATGATTCTTATTATCTTATCGATGCAAAACCACAGGAGAAGAACAAGGCGGACAGGTCCGGCGAAGAATCGAAGCGTCCATGGAATGTAGCTCTACTTCGTCCTTTCTACACTTAACAGAGAAGTGTATGTATCCGAGTCTCTCATATGTCGGTATGTATGCCGGCAATGAGCTTATCAATGAAGTGTTGGCACCTCGAGCAGTAACTCGGGGACTGCCTTAATAATATTTGCTATCTTCTGTGTTTATTATTTATACGTCGGCTGGGATAAGTTTTTCCATTTAAGTCGGATTAGTAATGTGTGAGCACCAAAAACCTAACTCTTCGACTTGCTGATGTCCAACAAGATTTGGCTTCATGGCAAGCAAGATAACAAGTTTGGAATTGCGTAGCACATGAAAAACGTCTAAGGAAAGGAACTTAATCGAGCTGATGTCTGTTTTTCGGACTAAACTTATGTTCACTTTCGATTTATTATGCTGAATTATTTTGAGCTAATCCAAAAGTTTCCAAGTATTGTTAAGAAAATTTTTGAAGCTCGGACTCGTAAGTCATAAAACCGAACCAAGGTAGACACGAGACGAGCCAAGAAATTGGAAGAACGAGAAAATGAAACTCGGGGACTACGCCCAAGCCAATCCAGCATAAAAACTTAGTAGCAAAATATCACTTGTGTGTTTAATACAACTGCACCCGGCATACCGGGGATCTGATGAAATTTAAGAGTTTTTTCGCTCAAGGAGCAGCAGGAGGAGGTAGTTCGGCGCCAGCGGGTGCAGCCCCAGCTTCGGCTTCAGCTCCATCTTCATCTTCCTTGACGTCCGAAGCCTCGTCCTCTCCGTCCTCATCCGAGGCATCTTCAACATTTTCAGCGTTTTCATCATCGGCGGCATATAGAAAGCTCGGTCCCTCGTTCCATTGATGAATGGGGGCGTATTGGATGAAACTGTGAGCGCAAGCCTTGCGCCGAGCTATCCAATCCGGGTCAGTAGACCACTTTGATCCAGTGCGCATGCGCTCAAGGAGATTGAGGTCAATCTTCTCGTACCACGTAAGCACGTAATGGAGAACGATCTCAGCTCCGGCCCGCCCAGCAGATTCTCTCCAGAGATCGAGCTGAGTCTCGCAGTCCATAAGCCTGGCAAAAAGAACAGACATATTCTCTGGAGTATCTTCTTCAGGCCAAAAGGCGTTGAAGATCCGGATTACTACGTCCAAAATATCCTTGCCGTAGTTCCTCACGGTCTTGACTCGGGAGGACAAGCTAACTATCAAATCTTCGAGATCAAGAGGAATGGAGCCAGGACCAGATGGAGTACCCCTCTGCTTGTGGAACTTGGCAACAGCCTTGGATGCAATGACATCACTTTTTGGGAACTTGCCTGAAAACATAACACAGGTGGAATAAGTAAAGGAAGAAGACCCGGAAAGATCAATGTAGGTTAAAGGAAAAGAACTTACCAGAAAAATGGCTGTGAGCCCGGGACAGCTCCTTGGTGCAGTTGTCGCGCCTTTCCCAGAGTTGCACAAGTTCAGCATTCACCGACTCAAGCTTGATGTCGGCCTCCTTGAGTAATTCGTCGTCCTTGGCAATCTGTAGATTGAGGCGCTCGCGCTCTTCGGTATAGTCCTGGCCAGCTTTCTAGAGTTCGGTTTGGTGTTGTGCTTTCAATTTCTTTATATCTGCCTTAAGCTTGGCAATCTCATCATCTTTAGCTCGGAGGAGGGCAAGCTCATCATCTTTCTTTTTGAGCTCGGCCTGATGCTGCCCTGCTTGTTCGAGAAAATGTAGCATCATATCAGGCACGGGCACACTATCTTCAAGGGATGCTAAAATAGTTTGTTGACCCGGCAAAGCCGAGGTATGAATGTTTGCCGAGCCACGGAGATAAGGAGATAGAGAGCATTGCAAAGTTGAGCAAAAATGTCTTACCCTTTATCTGGTCAAGTTTCTTCCTCGTGATGGTATTCTCAGCTTCCACCCTAGCTGCGAAAACTGAATGATGGGTTAGTTCGGCAGAAAAAGATGAAGGAAAACGGGAAAATGTCAAGGAGAAAACTTACCCCTTTTCTCATGTTCAGCGAGAAGTGCATTATGCTTTGCGCGCAGCATCTTGTGAGTGTCCAGGAGACGCTGAAACTCAGCGCGCCGGTGGTTGGTGGTCACCTGAAAAGAGTACAAAAATATAGCTTAGTCTTGTGCATATTTGAAGTGTACAAAATCCGGGCCAAGTGGAACTTAACCCGGCTCTAGGTGTGTGCATATTCGAAGTGTACAAAATCCAGGCCAACTGGAACTTAACCCGGCTCTAGGTGTGTGCATATTCGAAGTGTACAAAATCCGGGCCAAGTGGAACTTAACCCGGCTCTAGGTGTGTGCATATTCGAAGTGTACAAAATCCGGGCCAAGTGGAACTTAACCCGGCTCTAGGCGTGTGCATATTCGAAGTGTACAAAATCCGTGCCAAGTGGAACTTAACCCGGCTCTAGGTGTGTGCATATTCGAAGTGTACAAAATCCGGGCCAAGTGGAACTTAATCCGGCTCTAGCTGTGTGCATATTCGAAGTGTACAAAATCCGGGACAAGTGGAACTTAACCCGGCTCTAGGTGTGTGCATATTCGAAGTGTACAAAATCCGGGCCAAGTGGAACTTAACCCGGCTCTAGGTGTGTGCTTATTCGGAGTGTACAAAATCCGGGCCAAGTGGAACTTAACCCGGCTCTAGGCGTGTGCATATTCGAAGTGTACAAGATCCGGGCCAAGTGGAACTTAACCCGGCTCTAGGTGTGTGCATATTCGAAGTGTACAAGATCCGGTCCAAGTGGAACTTAACCCGGCTCTAGGTGTGTGCATATTCGAAGTTATCAAGGAGCTACGTTAGTTTTCTAAGGAGCATCCGGCCGAGTAACAAGTTACTCCCCCGGAGGCTCGGGGACTAATGGTTATATCACTAATATCTACAACATGTTAAAGAAAAGATGAAGTAACGTACCTCCATCATCCGACCCGCAAGGTTAATTGCTTTGGCGGCAGTATTCATCTGCGCAGCAAATTCGGCGGGACCGAACTTCTCCGGGAGATCATCATTGTGGATGAACTCCGCCTTGTTCCAGTTATTTACAAACTCAATCAAGGTCGGAGGGTATCGCTCGCCGCTGAGCATGTGGGGCGCTACCAAACCCTTGGCATGCGCCTCCCTCCTCTCAACCTGGGCAAGGGCCGGGCTGGTGTGCAAAACAAGTTGCGCATCAGCTAGCTCGGCAGGGGCGTCCTTCAGCGGTGGAGTCCTTTTTGGGAGCATGGACGCGAGCGTGCGCTGTCCAGCCTTGATGGACGCTGCCCTGGTGGCGTCAGAGGTCTTTTTGCCCTTAGGCTGCTGCTGAGAAGTGGAAGTTGTTGCAGTAGATTTACCCTTGGGAGCTGCGTTGGCGCTTTCTCGCCGAGACTGGGAAGACTCGAACGAGACGGAGGGGCTTGGAGTTGTTGCTGTTGCTTTTGTTGTTACTGCTGGTGCTGAAGCTGAGGATGGTGCTGGTACTGTTTTCTTTTTCTGCGGAGGGGCTGAAGGAACCTCGGTGGTAGCTGGTTACGGCGGAGCCGAAGTAGTGGTTTCCGCTGCCTCAGCAGAGCCAGTCTCCCCCGCTCCAAGGTTGCCCTCCTCTGGACGAGGTGGGCTGGAACCCGGAGCAGCCGCTGAACCCTCCGAAATGGGGCTCAACGGGCGTGAATCGTCGCCGCGAGGGGGAGAAGGGCTGTGTCGGAGCGGCGAAGCAATGCTGGATCCACTCTAGGGGACCTCCACCGTGGCCCTGCCGAATCAAATAATGTGTGATGAGAAACTATAATAAAAGAAGAACAAGTAAATAGCAAAGGGATAAGAGGCTTACTCATCCGAGGACAGGGGCTCCTTGGGGTTCCGAGGCCTCCGTGTTGTGGCCTTGGTTGCAGGCTTGGTGGCAGTTTTGTCCCCGGACTTCTTTCGCCTTTTGGCTGGCTGAGAAGGTCCGGAGGAAGAAGTTGATGCGGCTCCCCTCTTCTTCTTCGGCGCGACCGGAACAGGATCACCCACGGCAAGGGGAGGATCTTCATGGATCTACCCACCGGGGTTAGCTGATGCCGAAAAATCATAAGAAAGGGGGACATCGTCAAATGCTTCCATCACCTCAATATCCGAATTATCTTCATCGTCGGGCCAATCTCTAATGGAAGAGTGTTTACCGGTGGGTCGCTTGGTCGCATCCGACATCGGAAGGAACATCTCCTGATCTGGTTCTTCCTCATCCGAGGTATCCCGGTCAGGCGCCCATTTGAGGGAAGGCTCGGTGCCCTCTTCAATGGTTTGTTGAAGAAACATCTAAGGGAAAGAAAAGGCAACGGGATTATATCCTACTATGAAAGACCGACGTATAAAAAATGTTTGGGGCACGAGACTTACCGAAGGAGGAAGCCTATCTCGGCAAAAATGTTCCATTCCCCACGTCCACTCAGAGGAGAAGTCCTTGTGGGTGGTGAAGAGAGCATTGACCCGGCGGTAGATCTCTATGTTTCTCAACTCGAAAGACGAGGTCCGGTTGGGGTCGCGGCCCCAGCTCATGTGACGGACTTTATGTGTGCGTTTTTGAAGGGGGGAGATCCGGTTGCGGACAAATGTGATCATGGCGTCCTCGTTGCACATTCCGAGATCCTTTAGCTCCTTGAACCTCTTGTTGTATTGGTTTGCCAAGACTGTGGGCTTCTTGGGGATAACGTCCCACAAATCCAGGTTAGGAGGACCCGGAGTATAGGGGCGCAGCCGGATCAGATCTTCGGTGGTGCTTGTTCCAGACATAGAAGAAAGTCCGGGCCCATCCCTTGCAAGAGTCCAAGCCAGTGACTCGGGGGAAGACAGACAGCTTCCAGGGACAAATTGATGCATCACCGAACTGCGTGAGCTGTTTGTCCTCCGGATCTAGATCTACATTCGGAATCACGTTCTGACGAAGGCCAAAGAACCGCATCTAGACCTCCTTCGTGGGCCACAGTCCGGCATAACCTTCGATGGTGGAGGCAAAGGCAGAGAGAGAGGTGATGGCATTAGCCGGAAGATGGTGCGGCTGGAGCTTGTATGTGTTTAGCCAGTTGTGTTAAAAATCACTGACTGGGAGACCAAATCCGCGTTGGAAATGAGAAAGGAACACCACATACTCACCCGGATTGGGTGAGGGGGCAAGCTCGGAGGCAGCGAGGCGTGCGGTGACGCCCTCCGGGATGCGCCTGGTGCGATACAACCAATCCAGGTCATCCTGGCAAACCCAGGAGCTTGCCCACGCGCCGCGGTCGGCGCTCGCCGCATCTTCCTCCATCTCCTGCTCGGTGACGGCGAGCTCCTCCTTAGTCATCTTGAGGTCACTCCCCTCACTTTCGCTGGCGGCGGTGGGGGGCAGTGGCCTAGACTGGCAGCGACCCATGGCGGAAGAGATGCGCGGAGGCAGCGGCGACGCTGGTGCGCGTGGAGGCAGTGCGGCGGCGGCGCTGCTACTCAGACGCGGTGGCGGCGGCGCTGTCGCGGGAGAAGATGAGGAAGAAGTAGAGGCAGAGGGGCGCGGAAGTGGGGAAAGGACCCAAGGGGCACACCCCTCCCCAATTTAACCACGCCCTCAAGGGGGTAGTGGGATCGAGTTTTGCGGGCGGGCCACACCGTGTGGCCATGTACAATTCGGATTGACCAATCAGCATCGAGCCACACGAAGGGCCACAGGGCACAGCGGATCCCATGACGTGACGTTATGATGCAGTTAACGAGGAGGCAGGCACGATGTGACGTGCGCACAATAACTCCTGACAATAACTGCGGCGGTTACTGTTGCTGGCCCTTAAAATGAGGCAAAGTAATGATTAGCCTCCACGTGGGGAAGCGTACGAGAGAAGGAAGAATGACCCGGATGGGTATGTGGTTACCCGGCCAGCAAGTGAAAACTTGGAGTGTGCCAAGGGAAAGTAAACCCATAGAGTCCGAGATAGGAGGAAACTCGGAAAGAGAACACAAAGCTCAATGAAATTGAACTTGTTGTGGCCTTAGCGGCTAAGGCAGCTAAGACCGCACCAGCTTCGGGGACTAATGTTGGGGGGATACCCCCGGGTAGGGTCACGCCAGGGTATAAAGGACGAGTTAGCCGAGGTACGGCAAGGTCAAAGCGGATGCTGGCCGAGTCACCTCAAGGCAGGCCGAATCTCGGGGTAACCCGGACCAGGGGATGTCCACCTAACTGGGTCTCAGCCGACTTATATCGTAAGTCGGTAGGATGAGTCTAACTTGTATGCAGGAACAGGTGTGGCCGGATCAAGCTTGTAAAAGAAGGAAGGTATCTTGCTGGTCAAAGGTGACCACTGTGCGCAGAGCGTGAGCGAAGCGTACAGAGGCAGGACCACCGAGGCGTGGCCGACAAAGATGACGATACCTATGTCGGATGACGCGGGCGCCGCAGAGGCTCACGTAGCCTCTACATGGGTGACGCGGGGGAAAAGTGACCCGGTCGGCTTACTATTTTGGAAGGGAATATGCCTCCACGTATGCCCTAATTAGAGACCTAGCCACCCCTATATAAGGAGGGCTAGGGCCTCCGTAGAAAGGGCTGGTCGATCTCTAGTTGAGTTTTACTTGGTTCCTGAGGGCTAGCTAGTGGTGAGAGTAAGAGAGTTCTTCTTCCTCCTCTCTCCAATACAGCTCAAGGAGCACTTGTAATCTGTGAAGGTAAATCAAATACAAAGCTATCGTGTGTGGAATCACCACACTATCCCTCCCTGGATTCCCCTAGTGCATTTAGTCCCCACCTTTAGCCTATCCATGGCATCTGTCGTGACACCACCACGACACTATCTTAGTATGGATAGGGAATGCGAATTACAAAAAAAATAGTTGTACTTGTTACCTAAAAACATTTTCAAAAAGGAAAGTGATTGGAAAGATGAGTAATGGTTAACTGGGGGTCGAACTTGAACACTTGTGTTCATGCCTATGAAACCGAAACAAATCTTCCCATAGAAGCTTTTTAGTTAAAAACCACAGAAAAGAATGGGAAAGTTTTTGTGTTGAAGTTTTTTCACAAAGAATAAGGAACACCAAACATAGAAATTGAAGAATGTCCAAAAGTTTCTTCAACAACCCCTCGGTGTGCAAACCTTTAAACTTTTTTTTGTGTAGCATAGAAACTAGAATAAATTTGGAGCGTTTGTATATTTTTATTTATTTGTCTTAGCATCAAACACCAGTTACATTTGTTTTCTTTGAGTCTTGGAAGTTTTGACCTCTGTAGCAACCGCTCCTTATCCTTTTATTTTCGTTTTTGTGCCAAGTATGACCTCTAATGAGAGAGAAGTAATGCTTGGGAAAGTTGCTATCCCGAAACATATTTTTGTGCTTCGCTGTAAACATATTTTTGCGCCCAGTCGCATCACAGTCCACCACTAGGACACATCCCTCCACACTGAGCGAGCTGGCGATTATAGAACCCCACCACTTGTGCATATATCCGAAGGGGAGGTTAATAATTCGGACCCAAATCTTCAACCTTTAGAACACCATATCTTGAGGATGCAGTCGATGTCGAAGTCACGAAGCATAACCACATGTTTACTGACGACCCAAGGGGGGGCCATCCATGACGCGATCCTTATCGGCCTTGGTGCCAAACTCCGGCACAAATCTATTGTCTCCGGCAGGGTTTAGGATGAGGCCACGAGGGTTTCCCCAAGCTAGGCATAGAGCAGCCGAGATCATGCCGATGTGCAGAGTTGACGGGAAGAGCACCTTACCGACGATGGTCCAAGGAGAGTGGTGTTCGGGGGATACCCCCGGGGTAGGGCAACGCCGGGGTATAAGGGCCGAGTTAGCCGGGGTACGGCACGGTCAAAGCAAAGTGCTGACCGGGTCACCTCAAGGCAGGCCAAATCACGGTGTGGCCCGACCCGTAGGGCATTTCCTTGACAATGGTCCGGCCGGCATAAGATCTATGCCGGCCATGCTTATTTGTTTTGCAGGTACTTGGGTAGCACGGATTAGCTATATGCTAGCCGGATTGTCTTGGTTTCAAAGAGAAGAAATCCCCCGCTAGTCAAAAGGTGGCTTTATTAGCTGAAGCATGTGCAAAGTAAAGCAAAGGAGAGGACCGGCGGGTCAGTGGCGACCAAGGTGACGTGGGCAAAGCCGGATGACGTAGCCCGTGACGCTAAAAGACAAGGATGATGCTGAGGGTTACGTCCAAAGCCCGGACGAGCCGTTAAAGAAGAATAAAGAAGCATTTGTTTTATTAAAGGAGCATATTCATGGAATATGCTGCCACCTAAGCCCTAGAATTGTAACCCGGGCTCCCCTATATAAGGAGCATCAGGGCCTCCATAGAGAGGGACGGCATTTGGAGGGATCATTCTCTGTCTAAGGTAGAACTCAGGGGCTAGTTAGTGAGGGGTAAGTGTTGGAGATATTCCCAACAGGCAATAATAAAAGTGGTTATTATTATATCTTTGTGTTTATGATAAAAGTTTACATCCCATGCTATAATTGTATTATTAGGAAACACTAATACTTGTGTGTTTTGTAAACATAAAAGAGTCCCTAGTAAGCCTCTTGTTGAACTAGCTTGTTGATTGATTGATGATCATGGTTTCCTGATCATGGACATTGGATGTGATTAATAACAAGGTTATATCATTAGGAGAATGATGTGATGGACACACACCCATATTAAGCATAGCATAAGATCAAGTCATTAAGTTCGTATTGCTGTAAGCTTTCAAATGCATAGTAACCTAATCCTTCGACCATGAGGTTATGTTAATCACCATCACCGGATGGGTACTTTGATGACATCAAACGCCGCTTCGTAACTGGGTGGTTATAAAGGTGTCATTGGGTATTCTGAAAGTATGTGTGGAAGCGCATAAACCAAGATTGGGATTTGTCCATCTATATGACAGATAGATATGCTCTGGGCCCTCTCGGTGGAATGTCATCTAGATAGCTTGCAAGCATGTGACTAGGTCACAAGGGATGACATAACATGGAACGAGTAAAGAGTACTTATCCGTAACGAGGAAGAACTAGGTATGAAGATACTGACGATCAAACCTCGGATAAGTAGAATATCGCGTGACAAAGGGAATTGGTTTCGTATGTTAAATGGTTCAATCGATCACGAAGTAATCATTGAGTATGTGGGAGCCGTTATGGATCTCCAGATCCCGCTGATGGTTATTGATCGGAGAAGTGTCTTCATCATGTCTGCATATTCGCGAACCGTAGGGTGACACACTTAAGGTTCAAAGTTGTTTTAAGTAGATATGGAATTTGCGTTGGAGACCAAATGTTGTTCGGAGTCTCGGAATGGATCCGGGACATCACGAGGAGATCCGAAATGGTCCGGAGAATAAGATTCATATATTGGGGATCATTTTCTAAGTTAGGAAATGTTCCGGAGTGTTTGTATGGAGATTCTAGAAGGTTTCGGAATGTTCTGGAAGGTTCTAGAGGATTTCTTGGAGTTTACTTGAAAACCAAGAAAGGGATCAAGGAGACCAAGTGGGGCAAGACACGGATCTGTGGGGGAGGAGGATTCCTCCCCCCTTCCCACCGCCGGCCCAAGGAGGGGAGTCCTACTAGGACTCCCCCTCCCCAGGCGCGCCTTCCTCCCTTAAATAGAAGGGAGGGGGCGCCCCCTCTTGCTCCTCCTCTCACAACAATCAATCTCAGCCGCCTCTCTCCTCCACTTTTCTTCTGCACAGGCATAGGCGAAGCCCTGCAGAATTCTCACCTCCACCACCACCACCACGCCGTCGTGTTGCTGGGATTCCGTGGAGAAGATCTACTACCTCCGCTGCTCGCTGGAACAGGGAGAGGAAGGTCTGCTTCGACTCCGCATGTGTGACCGTCTGCGGAAGCGCTGCCGGAACGCGGCGCCGGAAGGATCGTCCACACGATCTTGAGATCGGCAAGTGATCGACTACATCAACCACGAGATCCATTCTCGAACAAGGCTTTGGAATCTACGAGGGTTAGTACCGATCTATCTCGTTGCTCATGTCTAATAGATTACATCTTGGCTTTTATCTAGATTAGATCTGGGTTTTGTTCGTTCTTGCGGTAGAAAATTTTTGTTTTACATGCTACGAACCCATCAGTGGTATCAGAGCCAGGTTTTATGCGTAGATCTGTTGCATGAGTAGAACACAATGAGGTTGTGGGCGTTGGTGCTCGTGCCGTTTTTTGCTATATGTGTACTTTGCATCTTGCGGTATGGTGGGATGAAGCGGCTCGGGCTAACATTACATGTCATCGTACATGAGACTTGCTCCACGCTTGACGTGCAACTTGCTTTGCACAAGTGGCTTTGCGGGTGTCTGTCTCTCCCATCATAGTATAGATCAAATCTACACTTTGCACTTGATAGCACTTGTATCAACGTTGTGGTTCAGTTTCGTAGGTAAGATGCGCTCTTATTCGAAAGCCCAAGCCACGTAAAACTTGCAAAGAAAATTAGAGGCGTCTAACTTGTTTTTGCAGGGGTTTTGTGATGTGATATGGCCTTCATGTGATTGTGATTGTATTTGATGTATGCAATGATCCTTGTTGTAATATGGCAACCGGCAGGATCCTAATGGTTGTCTTCAATTCTGTTAAGACCTGCGTGTCTATTCATCTTGTAATAGCTTTATTCCAAGTAGTTGTAATAGTTATTGGTGATGATGGACAACCATGAAGCGGCGCCACGGACCTTGACGCAATGCTGGTGATGATGGAGATCATGTCCGTGCTTTGGAGATGGAGATCGAAGGCATAAGAAGAAAGGGCCATATCATATCACACTAATTATGAATTGCCTGTGATGTTAATCCTTTATGCATCTTGTATTGCTTAGATCGCGACGGTAGCATTATAAGATGATCCCTCTCACTAAATATCAAGTAATAAAGTGTTCGTCCTTAGTTGGCACCGTTGCTAAGACTCGTCGTTTCGAAGCATCTCATGATGATCGGGTGTGATAGATTCTACGTGTGCATACAACGGGTGCAAGCCAGATTTGCACATGCGGAAACTAAGGTTAATCTTGACGAGCCTAGCATGTACAGACATGGTCTCGGAACACGGAATACCGAAAGGTAGAGCATGAGTCATATGATTGATATGATGAACATGAAGATTGTTCGCCAATGAAACTACATCTTCTCTCGTGATGATCGGACTTGGTGTAGTGGATTTGGTTCGTGTAATCACTAAGAAAACGTGAGGGATGTTGTTTTGAGTGGGAGTTCACCTAGTTAATTTAAGAATTAAATTTGAACACTATTTATCATAAACTTAGTCTAAACTACTTGCAAATTTGTTGTAGATTATGGCGAACGTTTCCATCAATTTCAATGCGTTCCTAGAGAAAGAAAAGCTTAAGAACAATGGAAGCAATTTCACGGACTGGTTCCGTGGACTGAAGATCGTCCTCAGGGCTGGTCAGTTGACCTATGTGCTCAAAGCACCGCTAGGTGACCCACCTGCAGAAGATGCCACCGATGACGTAAAGAATGTTTATGCCACTCGGAAACATCACTACTCCACAGTTTAGTGTGCCATCCTGTACGGTTTAGAATCGGAGCTTCAAAAGCGTTTTGAGCACCATGACCCATTTGAGATCATTAAGGAGCTCAAACTCATTTTTGAGACTCGCGCGGCCATGGAAAGCTATGAAGCTTCCGAGAAGTTCTTTACCTGCAAGATGGAAGAGGGTAGCTCCGTTAGCGAGCACGTGCTCACCATGTCTAGGCACGCAAACAAACTCCGAGAGTTGGGGATACCGATTCCTAATGAATTGGGGATTCACCGTTTCCTCCAATCACTGCCACCAAGTTACAAGAACTTTGTGATGAACTACAATATGCACTGCATGAACAAGACGTTGCCTGAACTATCGTCCATGCTAAAAACTGCTGAAGTGGAGATCATGAAGGAGCACCAAGTGTTGATGGTCAATAAGGCCACCAATTTCAAGAAACAGGGCAAGCCTAAGAACAAGGGCAACTTCAAGAAGGACGGCAAGAAAGCTGCCGCACCTGCTAAGAAGCCCAAGGCTGGTCCTAAACCTGAAACTGAGTGCTTCTACTGCAAGGGTGCTGGTCACTGGAAGCGTAACTGCCCCAAATACCTGGCGGATCTGAAGAACGGCAACATCAAGAAGAAAGGTATATTCGATATACATGTTATAGATGTGTATCTTACTAGTAATCGTAGTAGTGTCTGGGTATTTGATACTTTTTCGGTTGCTCATATTTGTAACTCGAAACAGGAGCTGCGGAATAAACGAAGACTGGAGAGAGACGAGGTGACGATGCGCGTTGGAAATGGCTCCAAGGTTGATGTGATCGCCGTCGGCACGCTCCCTCTACATCTACCATCGGGATTAGTTTTAAATTTAAATAATTGTTATTTGGTGCCTGCGTTAAGCATGAACATTATATCTGGATCTTGTTTATCGCGAGACGGTTACTCTTTTAAGTCTGAGAATAAAGGTTGTTCGATTTATATGAGTAACATCTTTTATGGTTATGCACCTAAGATGAATGGTTTATTATTATTGAATCTCGATAGTAGTGATACACATGTTCACAACATAGATGCTAAAGGAATAAAATTAAATGATAATTCTACATACATGTGGCACTGTCGTCTTGGTCACATTGGAGTGAAGCGTATGAAGAAACTCCATTCTGATGGACTTCTTGAATCACTTGATTTTGAATCACTTGAAAGATATGAAGCATGTCTAATGGGAAAAATGACTAAGACTCCATTTTCTGGAATAATGGAGCGAGCTACGGATTTATTGGAAATAATACATACCGATGTGTGCGGTCCAATGAGTGTAGCATCGCGTGGTGGATATCGTTATGTTCTCACTTTCACGGATGACTTGAGTAGATATGGGTATGTCTACTTTATGAAACATAAATCCGAAACTTTCGAGAAGTTTAAGGAATTTCAAAGTGAAGTGGAAAATCATCGTAACAAGAAGATTAAGTTTCTGCGTTCTGACCACAGAGGTGAATATCTGAGTTATGAGTTTGGCATGCATTTAAAGAAATGTGGAATACTTTCACAGTTGACACCGCCAGGAACACCACAACGTAATGGTGTGTCCGAACGTCGTAATCGAACTCTCTTAGATATGGTTCGGTCTATGATGTCTCTTACAGATTTACCGTTATCATTTTGGGGCTATCAATTAGAGACAGCCGCTTTCACTTTAAATAGGGCACCATCTAAATCCGTTGAAACGACACCGTACGAATTGTGGTTTGGAAAGAAACCTAAGTTGTCGTTCCTTAAAGTTTGGGGTTGCGAAGCATATGTAAAGAAGTTACAACCCGATAAGCTTGAACCCAAAGCGGAGAAATGCGTCTTCATAGGATACCCTAAAGAAACAATTGGGTATACCTTCTATCATAGATCCGAAGGCAAAGTTTTCGTTGCTAAGAATGGATCCTTTCTAGAGAAGGAATTTCTCTCGAAAGAAGTGACTGGAAGGAAAGTAGAACTCGACGAGGTTATTGAACCTTCTTTCGGAGTTGAGAGTAGCGTAGCACCGGAAGATGTTTCCGTGCCGCCTGCACCAACTGGAGAGGAAGCTAATGATGATGATCATGAAACTTCGAACGAAGTTACTACAGAACCTCGCAGGTCAACAAGGGTTCGTACCACTCCTGAGTGGTATGACTCTGCCTTGAACGTCATGTTGGTGGACAACACTGATGACCCTGCGACGTATGAAGAAGCTATGGTGAGCCCAGATTCTGACAAATGGCTAGACGCCATGAAATCCGAAATGGGATCCATGTACGAAAACCAAGTATGGACTTTGGTGGACTTACCGGATGGCCGTAAGGCTGTCGAGAACAAATAGATTTTCAAAAGAAAAACAAATGCTGATGGTAATGTTACCGTCTATAAAGCTCGACTTTTCGCGAAAGGGTTCCGACAAATTCAAGGAGTTGACTACGATGAGACTTTCTCACCAGCAGCGAAGCTAAAGTCTATGAGGATTATGTTAGCAATCGCTACATATTTCGATTATGAAATTTGGCAGATGGATGTCAAAACGGCGTTCCTTAATGGTGACATTGAGGAAGAGTTGTATATGGTACAACCCAAGGGTTTTGTCGATCCTAAAGATGCTAACAAGGTATGCAAACTTCAGCGCTCCATTTATGGCCTGAAGCAAGCATCCCGGAGTTGGAATCAACGTTTTGATAAAGTAATCAAAAACTTTGGATTTATACAAACTTATGGAGAAGCTTGTATTTACAAGAAAGTGAGTGGGAGCTCTGTAGCATTCCTAGTACTATATGTAGATGACATATTGTTGATTGGGAATGATATAGAACTTCTTAATAGCGTCAAAACCTATTTGAGTAATAGTTTTTCGATGAAGGATCTTGGCGAAGCGGCATATATTCTAGGCATCAAGATTTATAGAGATAGATCAAGACGCCTAATAGCGCTTTCACAAAGTACATACTTAGACAAAGTTCTAAAGAAGTTTAGAATGGAAGAGAGCAAGAAAGGGTTCGTGCCCATGTTGTCAGGTAAGACCTTGAGTAAAACTCAAAGTCCGGCTACAGCAGAAGATAGAGAAAAGATGAATAAAATTCCCTATGCTTCAGCCATAGGTTCTATCATGTATGCCATGCTGTGTACAAGACCGGATATAGCACATGTTGTTAGTTTGACTAGCAGATATCAAAGTGATTCTGGAATGGAACACTGGACAACGGTCAAGAATATCCTAAAGTACCTGAATAGGACTAAGGATATGGTTCTTTCTTATGGAGGTGATGAATAGCTTGTTATAAATGGTTACACTGATGCTAGTTGGAACACCGATCCAGATGACTCAAAGTCACAGTCTGGATACGTATTTATTTTGAATGGTGCTGCAGTGAGCTGGAGGAGTGCCAAGCAGAGCGTTGTGGCGAAATCTTCAACTGAATCGGAATACATAGCTGCTTCGGAGGCTGCACAAGAAGCCATATGGATGAAGGAGTTCATTACTGAACTTGGCGTGGTTCCCAGTGCGTTAGACCCGATGGCCATCTACTGTGACAACACAGGTGCCATAGCTAATGCACAGGAGCCAAGGTCACATAGCAAGCTGAAGCACATCAAGCTACGGTTCCATGCTATTCGCGAGTATGTCCAAGATGGTGACATAAAGATTTGCAAAGTACACACTGATCTGAATGTAGCAGATCCGTTGACTAAACCTCTCCCTAGAGCAAAGCATGACCAACACCAGAACGCCATGGGTGTTCGGTATATTACCATGTAATCTAGATTATTGACTCTAGTGCAAGTGCGAGACTGTTGGAGATATGCCCAAGAGGCAATAATAAAAGTGGTTATTATTATATCTTTGTGTTTATGATAAAAGTTTACCTCCCATGCTATAATTGTATTATTAGGAAACACTAATACTTGTGTGTTTTGTAAACATAAAAGGGTCCCTAGTAAGCCTCTTGTTGAACTAGCTTGTTGATTGATTGATGATCATGGTTTCCTGATCATGGACATTGGATGTGATTAATAACAAGGTTATATCATTAGGAGAATGATGTGATGGACACACACCCATAGTAAGTGTAGCATAAAATCAAGTCATTAAGTTCGTATTGCTGTAAGCTTTCAAATGCATAGTAACCTAATCCTTCGACCATGAGGTTATGTTAATCACCATCACCGGATGGGTACTTTGATGACATCAAACGCCGCTTCGTAACTGGGTGGTTATAAAGGTGTCATTGGGTATTCTGAAAGTATGTGTTGAAGCGCATGAACCAAGATTGGGATTTGTCCATCTATATGACAGATAGATATGCTCTAGGCCCTCTCGGTGGAATGTCATCTAGATAGCTTGCAAGCATGTGACTAGGTCACAAGGGATGACATAACATGGAACGAGTAAAGAGTACTTATCAGTAACGAGGAAGAACTAGGTATGAAGATACTGACGATCAAACCTCGGATAAGTAGAATATCGTGTGACAAAGGGAATTGGTTTCGTATGTTAAATGGTTCAATCGATCACAAAGTAATCGTTGAGTATGTGGGAGCCGTTATGGATCTCCAGATCCCGCTGATGGTTATTGATCGGAGAAGTGTCTTCATCATGTCTGCATATTCGCAAACCGTAGGGTGACACACTTAAGGTTCGAAGTTGTTTTAAGTAGATATGGAATTTGCGTTGGAGACCGAATGTTGTTCGGAGTCTCGGAATGGATATGGGACATCACGAGGAGATCCGGAATGGTCCGGAGAATAAGATTCATATATTGGGGATCATTTTCTAAGTTAGGAAATGTTCCGGAGTGTTTGTATGGAGATTCTAGAAGGTTTCGGAATGTTCTGGAAGGTTCTAGAGGATTTCTTGGAGTTTACTTGAAAACCAAGAAAGGGATCAAGGAGACCAAGTGGGGCAAGACACGGATTTGTGGGGGAGGAGGATTCCTCCCCCCTTCCCACCGCCGGCCCAAGGAGGGGAGTCCTACTAGGACTCCCCCTCCCCAGGCGCGCCTCCCTCCCTTAAATAGAAGGGAGGGGCGCCCCCTCTTGCTCCTCCTCTCACAACAATCAATCTCAGCCGCCTCTCTCCTCCACTTTTCTTCTGCACAGGCATAGGCGAAGCCCTGCAGAATTCTCACCTCCACCACCACCACCACGCCGTCGTGCTGCTGGGATTCCGTGGAGAAGATCTACTACCTCCGCTGCTCGCTGGAACGGGGAAAGGAAGGTCTGCTTCGACTCCGCACGTGTGATCGTCTGCAGAAGCGCTGCCGGAACGCGGCGCCGGAAGGATCGTCCACACGATCTTGAGATCGGCAAGTGATCGACTACATCAACCACGAGATCCGTTCTCGAACAAGGCTTTGGAATCTACGAGGGTTAGTACCGATCTATCTCGTTGCTCATGTCTAATAGATTAGATCTTGGCTTTTATCTAGATTAGATCTGGATTTTGTTCGTTCTTGCGGTAGAATTTTTTTGTTTTACATGCTACGAACCCATCAGTAAGAGACATCGTCTCCTTCTTGCCAAGAGCCTCAAGAACACTTGTAAACACCATTGATAGAGAGAATACAAGAACTTCCGTGCGTGGGATCACCACGTTCTCCCTCCTTGGATTCCCCTAGCACACTTTGGCTCCATCTTTAGCCTATCCATGGCATCTGTCGTGCCACCACCACGATAGTTGGCGCCCACCGTGGGGCTAGTGGTGCTAGCAGGGGTGAAAATCCAGACGGGAAACTTCTCGAGCACCGGCGAGCGTATCGTCTCAGGCTTGGTTCAGCGCTTTGGAGCACTGGACTACGTCAGTGACAACGCGGGAAGCTTCGGCAGGAACCCTACACCGTGCAACGGCATCTTCATCAAGCTTGGCGCGCACAAGATCTACGTCGGGGTGGATGAATCCTGCATTCACCCGCGGCACATCGTCAACGGTGGCGAACCATCTCTCAGCGATGCCCGTGGAGTGCGTATAGCTCGCCCCACTGGCAGCGTTGAAGTCCTGATGACCGCACCAGATGCGGGACCGAGCAAGGATCCGGCGCCAGAGCCACAGGTAACGCCCAAACAGACCAGGTCTAGGTTTCCTTCGCTAGAGAAGCTAGAGAATGTGCTCCAACAAGCAATAGATAGCTTAGCAACACCAATAGCACCTGTGGTAGATCCGGCTCACACGCAAGTTGAGTTAGAGGAAACTAGGCAGAAGATGTTAGCTGGAGCAAAGAAGGTAGCTGAATTGCATCAGTCGCTGAACATCACCTTGAGAGAGTACGCTAAGGCGAACCGTATCGATGGAGTGAAAATCCGAGGCAAAAACCTGATCACTGAAATTGACAAGGAGTACGAGCCTAGGCCGGGTCAGACAACTACTATAGTGACAGGAGGGCTGGACCGGTACAGTACCCCGACAAAGAACCTCAGAGCAGCAAACGTGGCCGCCTCCGAATTAGAAGGTTTGATCGGTGAGGCTCGGCAGAGGCAACAAGAGAGAGTGAATCACTTGTTGAGGGTCGCATGCCACCAAAATGAAGAAATAAACAAAGCTAACCCGGCACCACCAGGGGCTTCACAGGTGGTACATTCAGCCAGAAATAACCCGGCAAGATCCAGAGGAGCTGCATCATCTCCAGGTCATGATCCTAGGAGAGAAGAAGTGGTGGACTCCGGGAGAAGAAACAAGCAAATGGTCCCTTATGATCCTTTGAGAGCTGGAAATGGAAAAGCAGTGAAAGTTGATGAGGATCGCCACAGTACCAGCCGAGGTGTGGCTGCCCGGGGTAACCACGACCAAGGCAATGCCGGTCAAAGAAATGCTACCAACGGCAATGCTGGACAACGTAATCCTGTGGGAGAGGGGCAAAATGTGCCTCAAGCGCAACAACGTGAACCTCGGCAAGGAGGAAGTGCAGGGCAAGCAGCACCACAGCGTCCCGCACATCCGGATCAAGAAAGATACAATGATGGTTATTTAGCTATGGTTAACGATGGATACCCTAGACCAGATCATCAGGTAATTGGATCACGGTTGGGAAGTAGGAACTTGCAGCCAGATGATGCGAGGTTGAAGTTGGATAGGATTTATAGGTCGGAGCAATTCGAGTTACAAGGTCCACCGGGTCCAGCATGCTTCGGGCCCCGGATCATGAATGAGCCACCAGTGCCAAACTTCCAGCTGGCTAGGGGAACCCGAACTTATGATGGAAGCACCAGGCCAGAAGATTGGTTGATTGATTATGCCACAGCTCTCAAGATAGCAACAGGGAATTTGAGATGGGCAGTAAGATATGTACCATAGATGCTGGAAGGACCAGCGCGAGTTTGGCTGAACAATTTGCCACCAGGAGTATCAATTGTTGGTTGGATTTCTAGGAACTGTTTGTTAGCAACTTCTCAAGCACGTAAAAGAGACCCAATAGACCGCAGACCCTTGCACTATGCCGGCAAAGACCGAATGAGCCAGATAGAGATTTCCTGACTCGGTGGTGCAACGTGCGAAACTCGTGCGAAGGGGTGATCGAATCACAAGCAATTGCGTGGTTTGCTCAGTGATGCAAATATGGGAGTATGTTGTGGCAAAGGTTACAGCGAGATATGCCAACTACCTTGTCCGAGACAATCCGAATTGCAGATTCATATGCCTTAGGAGATCCAACTCAACCCCGGCAGATGTCTAGCGAAGCAAATGAGGAATATTACAACCGAGATATCTCCGGGTCATCAAGGAGGAATGATTTCCGAGGAAATAGAAGGGACGAGCGGCCGGATTATCGGTATAACTCGCAGCAGGTTGCAGCAGTGGACCGGGATCAGCCCAATGTCGGAGCAAGCCAACGCCAGTAAACTGGAGGGCAGAACTGGCAGCAGAAAAGCGAAGGAAGAAAGCCTTGGACCCCGGAGTAGAAAAAGCAATGGCAGGAACGAAAGGATAGGCCGAGGTATACGTTTGAATCTATGCTAGATAAACCTTGTAAATTTCATACGCCAAGTCCAAACAGTCCAGCGAATCATACGATCCGCCAGTGTGAATGCATGAGGAAGTTGGAACAGGTGGGTTCAGGGAATGCTCAGGCACCTCGGAACAAAGCACCTAGGAATGAAACACCCTGGCCACCGTTACTAACTGGGGGAAATGGACAGCAACTGATGCTGCTGCCACCTCCGCCGAGGTACGAAAATCCAGAAAGAAGAGAAGATGTACATCAAGTGGGCAATAACCAACAACAAGGCCAAGGATACAACGAGAATGAGGGACAGAATGAGTACATGGGACATCATCAAAGCTATTCTGTGTTCACCACGGAAGAGAATGACCGGAAAAGCTTACAGCACCGGCATATGGAGGTGAACACAGTAATGCCGGCTGTGCCGAGATACATGCCTTGGGCGGATCAAGAGATCATGTGGAGTGTCAAGGATCACCCAAAGATCATGCCAAGCCTAGGAACCTACGTTCTAGTCTTGGATCCGATGTTCATTGGACCGAATCTCAATGTGAGGTTTTCCAAGGTGTTGATTGACAATGGCAGTAGTATCAACATTATGTACAAGGATACTATGCACAAGTTGGGAATAACAGAGAATATGCTACAAGCAACAAGGACCACTTTTCACGGTATTGTGCCAGGAATCTCTTGTGAACCAATTTGTAAGGTCCGGGTTGACATGTTATTTGGCACAAGAGACAACTACCGCACCGAGAATTTAGAATTCGAAGTAGTAAATCTGGAAAGTGCTTATCACGCATTACTCGGCAGGCCAGCGCTGAGCAAATTCATGGCAACTACCCATGTCAGCTACCTTAAGATGAAGTTGCTCGGACCAAGGGGTGTGATAACTATATCAGGGGACTTCCGGCATTCGATCGAGTGCGCGTCAGCCGGATCTAACTTAGCCGAGTCACTCGTGATAGCTCAGGAGAAAAGGAAGATACTAGAGGTGGCGGCATTGGCTCAATCTGTTCAGCAACATATGCCGGCCCTGACCAACCCGCACGGGAGCGTATCGTTCCAAGTGACTAAGGATACGAAAAAAGTGCCAGTTGATGATCTGTTCCCCGAGCGCACTGTCACCATAGGTGCCGGGTTAAGTAGTAAATAGGAAAGCGAGCTCGTCAACTTCCTCCGTGAGAATCGGGATATCTTTGCTTGGTCTACGCAAGATCTGCAAGGTGTACCGAGGGAGTTGGCTGAGCACTCATTGAATGTAAGACCCGGGGCTAAGCCGGTAAAGCAGCCTCTCAGGCGTTTCGCAGAAGATAGAAGAAAAGTAATTGGAGATGAGATAGCAAGATTGCTAGCGGCCGGATTTATCATGGAGGTACTCTATCCGGACTGGCTCTCTAATCCGGTGCTGGTGGAGAAAAAGAAGGATGATACGAACGTGGCAGTGGTATGGCGCATGTGTATTGATTACACGAACCTGAATAAGGCGTGCCCAAAAGATCCATTTCCACTCCCTAGAATAGATCAGGTCATAGACTCAACTGCCGGATGTGAGATACTGTCGTTCATTGACGCCTATTCTGGTTTCCATCAGATACCCGTAAATCCAGATGATCAAATAAAGACAGTGTTCATTACCCCGTACGGGGCTTATTGTTACCGAACTATGCCGTTTGGACTATGTAATGCAGGAGCAACGTACCAACGATGTATGCAAAAATGCTTGCATGACCAGATAGGTCGGAATGTACAGGTGTGTGGATGATGTGGTGATAAAAACCAAGGAAAGCAATACGCTCCTTGAGGATATCCGGCAGACATTCGCGAACTTGAGAAGGTTCCGAATGAAACTGAACCCGGAGAAGTGCACCTTCAGCGTACCAGTAGGAAAGTTGCTCGGTTTCTTGGTATCTAGCCGCGGCATTGAAGCTAACCCAACGAAAATCCAAGCCATAGAAAGAATGGAGTTACCAAAGTGTCTTAATGATGCCCAGAAGTTCACTGGTTGGCTGGCATCGTTGAGTCGGTTTATATGTCGGCTGGGAGAGAAGGCCTTGCCCCTCTATTAGTCAATGAAAAAAGCAGATAAGTTCACATGGACGCCACAGGCAGATGATGGCTCAATGCACGGTGCCCAGGAAATTGCTTGATGGCGGTGTTGATGTAGAGCTCGTTGGGAACCCCAAGAGGAAGGTATGATGAGCACAGCAGCAAGTTTCCCTCAGTTAGGAAACCAAGGTTTAATCGAACCAGTAGGAGCAAGGAAACACCCCAAAGGTGTTACTAGCTGAGCTTTGGCAGGGCGTACTACCGGTGCTAGTAGCAATGTGGAGACCTGCACAACACAACCACAAAACTTTGTCCCCAACTTGCGATGAGGTTGTCAATCTCACCGTGTTTTGCGGAAAACAAAGGATTAAACGTATCGAATGGAAAGAAGTAAAAGTTTATAGAAAGTAAACACAAAGTAGTAAACAGTTTATAGATTGTATGTAAAGAAAAGTACCGGGATCCATAGTTCACTAGAGGTGGCTCTCCTTAGATAGATAACATGCTGGGTGAACAAATTACAGCGGGGCAATTGACAAACACCGAGAAAGCAATACATGCATATACTAATCATCTTGACTCCTTTGAGACTTGATTGGGCATTACAACATAATACATAGACCTCCATCCAACTGCATCTATGACTAATAATCCACCTTCAGGTTATCATCCGAACCCCCTCCAGTATTAAGTTGCAAGCAACAGATTATTGCTTTATGAACTGCATGTAAATTAAACAATACGATTGTTCTATGAACAAATGATTGTTGTTTTCTCCCTAGTAGCAACAACACATCTAGTACCTTAGAGATTTTTGTCACTTCCCCAGATTACCAAAGGCATGAACCCACTATCGAGCATAAATACTAACTCTTGGAGTTGCTAGCATCTACTTGGCCAAGATAGCTACTAACAACGGAAAGCATGCAAGATCTCAAATAACAAAGACATGATAGAATCAATAATCAATCTGAAATAGCATCTCAATATCCATCGGATCCCCGCAAACACAACATGTATGGATTACAAATAGATGGTCTTGATCATGAACGGAGCTCACAAGATCTAAACATGAAAGCACAAAGGAGGAGAACCAGCCATCTAGCTACTACATGGATCCGTAGTCCAAGGATGAACTACTCACGCATCACACCGGAGGCTTGCATGGTGATGAAGAAGGCCTGCAGGGTGAATTCCCCTCTCCGGCAGGGTGCCGGGAAGAGCTTCAGATCCCTCCCGATCTAGGGATGGAGATGATGGCGGCTACAGACTCATTCGTGGATTTTTGATCGGGTACTTAGGGTTTTCGTCCCGAGGGTAATATATAGGCGGAAGGAGAGGCCGAGGGGGTGCCGAGAGCGGCCACACCACCCCCTGGCACGGGCCAGGCCTGGCCGCACGGCCAGGTGGTGTGGTGGCTCCCTGGCCCTTCTCCGTCTCGTATTCTGGCACTTGATCCCATCTGGAAAAATAGACACTTTGGCTTTTGTCCCGTCCAATTCAAGAATATTCATTTTCTGACTTTCCTGGAACCAAAAACAGCAGAAAACAGGTAGCTGGCACTGTGGCTCTTGTTAATAGGTTAGTCCAAGAAATAATATGAAAAGTACTCCAAAGTTGGAACAAAACACAAGAAAGTGGATAAAACCAAGCATGGAACATCAAAAATTATAGATACATTTGCAATGTATCAACATCCCCAAGCTTAACTCATGCTCGTCCTCGAGTAGGTAAGTGATAAAAAGAAAGAATAATTTTTGAGGTGACATGCACCATCAAAGACTTGATCAAAGTACTTGCAAAACATTCAAAGCTGGGATCATAGTACTTCAATCATAACATGAAAGACAAAGTTCTAGCAATAAGCAAAGAAACTATGATGCAACATGAAAATGCACAAACAAAAGATTCATGAATAACATGCTTTGTAAGACATTTGTTTGTTTCACATAAAGAAAATATAGCATAATAGTATTCAGCTTGTCCCTCAATAGAGTAGCAAATATAGATGCATAGGACACCTTCAAAGTTCATAAGAGTGACTAGATACAATAGTTTAAAACAAGCAATATCAAATTATGCATCACTCGACTAGTCTTGGGACAATGCACATAGAACTAAGAATGGCCACTATGCTCTCAAAGTAGGTGCATAAAGATAGAAGGTGGAGACTCAATATAATGGTGGAAGAAAGTCCTTTTGTAAAAGGAAGTAGGGATTCAAGTCTCATAAAGAGCTTCCAAAAATTATGGTACTTATAGCTTTCAGCTCTCATTGCCCCTATCATAAGCATCTTGAAGTGATTAAGGTTAAAGTGAACAAACTATGGTGTACATGCTTGACGAAGTATAAGTCAGAAATCTCATGTCCCTTGTATACGAGGGCCGCTCCTCATGCTACTCAAGTTTAGTCACCGATAAGTTCTTGTCATCGTAAGTACATGTGTATCATTGAGAACCGCCAACGGGGTACCCCTTGCCCGATGATACGGAAGAATCCCCATATCAAAATGACAAGACAAGCAGACAACGAGCATCTCAGCATTCTTCTTATTTACCATGGGAATATGGTGCTTTTTTCTCTCTTTCCTCTTTTCATAGTATCTTTTTTTTCTCTTTTTTCTCAATATAGGACTCTTTTTTTTTAAGAAGAATGCTTCATAGACAGCTCATTATGGTTACGCTGTAGGTTTCCACCATGTCAGCATGGATTAGACCAGCGGCCCAGGCGTTTCTCTAACACATATACATAACTCCATGGACTTACAAGCTCCCCTTTCATTTCACACCGACGACATCCATATACAAAAGAGCATGATATCAACTAGCTACAAGTACCAAGTGCAATGTTGAAAGCGTTCCCCATGAAAGCATGGTTCTGCTAATTCCCAACAAATAAGTGCAAGCATATACAACATAGAAGACACAATAGTTCAAGTTTATTAAGGTCAAATAAAGTAAAGTGTGCCATCAAGTTCGTGAGAGCTTTAATCACTAGTTTTCTCATAACAAGTGGAAGGTAAACAAAAGCATGAATATACTTGGAATAGCATAAGCTAGTAGGTAGGTATGGTGGACTCTTTGGAATAACTTGGTTTAGGGAGTTGGATGCATGAGTGGAACTCATACTTTGTTGTGGAGGCTAGCAAAAGACTGGGAGCGACAAACTAAGAGAGCAATAATGGCCATAATCATGCAGAGCGACAAAACATCATTGATCAAAGCATAAAGTGATACTACAAGTTGAAAACTAAAGGATCATAAAGGCTATGGTGACTTGAGATAGTCATAACATGGTGTGAGCATGTGCCAATTCAACCCAAATAAAGCATCAAAGGAGAATACCACTATACTATGCTTTAATATGCTAAAACAACGCATGATTCATCCAAGGCACATTAAGCAATCTCAATTGTTTATAACAAGTCATGCTACAGCAAAGAATACTAAGCATAAAGCCAAAACAATATCAAGCATGGCATGACAAAGCATAGGCCACAGTCAAAAACGAGCTCTTTTTACCACATAAGTATGAACTTTCCTACTTTTTTACAAACCAAACCAAACTATTTGAAAACCAATGTATGAAAGAGGGGTTCCAACCAATTTATTCAGAAAACTAAGAAAACCAAGGCAAATGAAAACAAAAAAGAAGACGCTCCAAGAAAAACACAACTGTGCATCAAACAATAAAAATGAAGCGTTTGGAAGAAACCTGGAATTTTTATTGCTGAAGAAGGGGATGCCTTGGGCATCCCCAAGCTTTGACGCTTGTACTTCTTGGATATTTCTTGGGGTGACACGCGTGGCATCCCCAAGCTTGAGCTTTAGTCCATCCTTCATCTCATTACTCATTCCTTCCATACACCTGAAATTTTTCCTTCATACAAAACTTCACACAATCTCATTAGCAACATTAGTGCACTTAAGATAAATAAGTCTCAAGGTTCAGTTCTAACACCAAATAAACTTCCATTAGAACACTACCTACTGTAGCACTTCCCTCAAAAAGCTCAATTCCCCAAAAGAACTCAAGAAGGAACCCACAAGAAGCAAATACAGAAAATGGCAGAAATCTGTCAAAACAGACCAGTAGGTAAAGACGAATTTGTTCGAAGACCTTCTGTTGCTCAAATCAAAAAGTGTTGAACTAAAGGAAGTTATATAACAACCTGGGGCAGAAGCAAAAAAAATTACAGCTCAATCCTACATATAGATCTCTCTCACGAATTTTTATGGTGAAGCACAAAAATCTGTTTCGGGACAGCAACTTTCCCAATCATTACTTCACTCTCATTAGAGGTTACTCTTGGCACAAAAAGCAAATAAAAAGGATAAGGAGAGGTTATTACAGAGGTAATAACTTCAAAGACTCATCTAAAACTCTTGGGTTATCTCCCAAAAAGTACTTTTCTTTAACGCCTTTAAGTTAGGCATAATAATTTGAGAAGATGCTCACATAAGAAATATGAATTGAAGTAAAAGAGAGCATCAAGAAGCAAATTCAAAACACATTTAAGTCTAACCCACTTCCTATGCATAGGAATATTGTGTGCAAATAAATTCACAAAGAACAAAGTGACAGGCATAGGAAGATGAAACAAGAGTGACTTCAAAACTTTCAGCACATAGAGAGGTGTTTCAATACCATGAAAACTTCTACAACCATATTTTCCTCTCTCAAAATAATTTCCAGTAGCCTCATGAATAAACTCAACAATATAACTATCACATGAAGCATTCTTTTCATGATCTACAAACACTAGAGCTTTATTATAAACATTTTCAAAAGAATCCTCAGGAACATGACATTCGTCCTCCTTTGGTAAGCATAGGGGACAATCAAATAATGTAAGGGGTAAAGAGTTACTCTCATTAGAAGGTAGGGATGGGTAGATCCATTCTTCCTCCTCTTGATCATCACTCTCCTCCTCTTTTTCATCCAATGAGCTTCCAGTTTCAGCAATTTCTTCTTCCATAGGCTCTTGCAAGGCATTAGTCTCTTCCATTGGTGGAGAGCATTTATTAAGATATTCAAGAATATAGCCATTTTCTACCTTGTAATTATCAAAGAAAAATTTAAGTATATGATAAACCTCATAATTATAAGGTGAATCATCAGTATTTTCAAGCAAACTAGCAAGTTCAAATGCACCCTTCCAAGCAATAAATTCTTCAATTTGTTCCACATCATAAAAGTCATAATTCCCTTTAACATAAGAAGATATGGTAACATTATCATTATACTCACATTGAAAAGGGAGGTGTTTATACCTCCTACAACAACAAGACTTATCAAAGCAATAAGTAACATTATAAGTAGAGCAGACGTTTCTAGCAATGATATTCAATTTGTTCCCATAAGTGTTCCCCTTTTTGTGACAAGCGGTGTTCCTTATAATAATAATTTTGTTCTTCCGTGAACCCACCTTGCCAATAAGAATTAGTTTCAAAGAAACCAACCATTGATAGAAAGCATGACCAAGCAAGGCAATAATAGACCAACAACTATAGTAGGAACTAATTTTTTTGTGTTTTTGAAAATAAAGCAAACTTGCAAACAAAGCAAAAAGAAAACTAAGCAAAACAAAAACAACAAAGTAAAGATATTGGTTATGAGGGACTCCCCTTGTGAAGATGTCCTTGACTCCCCGGCAACGGTGCCAGAAAATCGCTTGATGGCTCAATGCACGGCGCCCAAAAAATTGCTTGATGGCGGTGTTGATGTAGAGCTCGTTGGGAACCCCAAGAGGAAGGTATGATGAGCACAACAGCAAGTTTCCCTCAGTTATGAAACCAAGGTTTAATCGAACCAATAGGAGCAAGGAAACACCCCAAAGGTGTTACTAGCTGAGCTTTGGCAGGGCGCACTACCGGTGCTAGTAGCAATGTGGAGACCTGCACAACACAACCACAAAACTTTGTCCCCAACTTGTGATGAGGTTGTCAATTTCACTGTGTTTTGTAGAAAACAAAGGATTAAACGTATCGAATGGAAAGAAGTAAAAGTTTGCAGAAAGTAAACACAAAGTAGTAAATAGTTTATAGATTGTATGTAAAGAAAAGTACCGGGATCCATAGTTCACTAGAGGTGGCTCTCCTTAGATAGATAACATGCTGGGTGAACAAATTACAGCAGGGCAATTGACAAACACCGACAAAAGAAATACCTGCATATACTAATCATCTTGACTCCTTTGAGACTTGATTGGGCATTACATAATACATAGACTGCCATCCAACTGCATCTATGACTAATAATCCACCTTCAGGTTATCATCCGACCCCCTCCAGTATTAAGTTGCAAGCAACAAATTATTGCTTTACGAACTGCGTGTAAAGTAAACAATACGATTGTTCTATGAACAAAGGATTGTTGTTTTCTCCCTAGTAGCAACAATACATCTAGTACCTTAGAGATTTCTTTCACTTCCCTAGATTACCAGAGGCATGAACCCACTATCGAGCATAAAAACTAACTCTTGGAGTTGCTAGCATCTACTTGGCCAAGATAGCTACTAACAACGGAAAGCATGCAAGATTTCAAATAACAAAGACATGATAAAATAAATAATCAATCTGAAATAGCATCTCAATATCCATCGGATCCCCGTAAACACAACATGTATGGATTACAAATAGATGATCTTGATCATGAACGGAGATCACAAGATCTAAACATGAAAGCACAAAGGAGGAGAACCAGCCATCTAGCTACTACATGGATCCGTAGTCCAAGGATGAACTACTTACGCATCACACCGGAGGCTTGCATGGTGATGAAGAAGGCCTCCAGGGTGAATTCCCCTCTCCGACAGGGTGCCGGGAAGAGCTTCAGATCCCTCTCGATCTAGGGATGGAGATGACGGCGGCTATAGACTCTTTCATGGATTTTTGATCGGGTACTTAGGGTTTTCGTCCTGAGGGCAATATATAGGCGGAAGGAGAGGCCGAGGGGGTGCCGGGAGCGGCCACACCACCCCCTGGCGCGAGCCAGGCCTGGCCGCGCGGCCAGGTGCTGTGGTGGCTCCCTGGCCCTTCTCCGTCTCGTATTCTAGCACTTGATCCCATCCGAAAAAATAGAAACTTTGGCTTTTGTCCCGTCCAATTCCGAGAATATTCATTTTCTGACTTTCCTGGAACCAAAAACAGCAGAAAACATACAGCAGGCACTGTGGCTCTTGTTAATAGGTTAGTCCAAGAAATCATATGAAAATTACTCCAAAGTTGGAACAAAACACAAGAAAGTGGATAAAACCAAGCATGAAACATCAAAAATTATAGATACATTTGCAATGTATCAGCGGATCTTGCATTTCGAGAGTTGAAAAAGATGCTATCTACCGCGCCAATCCTAGCTGCACCACTACCTAAAGAACCAATGTTGCTTTACGTAGCCGCGACCAACTGAGTCATAAGTGCAGTGATTGTAGTGGAGCACGAAGAGGAAGGAAAGTCGGTGCAAAGGGCGGTGTATTATCTGAGCGAAGTATTGTCAGCGTCAAAACAAAATTATCCTCACTATTAGAAGATGGCCTATGGCGTATATATGTCGGACAAGAAGCTCAAGCACTATTTCGAGGAACACCCCATCAAGGTGATATGTGAGGCGCCTATTTCGGAGATCATGAGCAACAAGGACGCAAGCGGCAGAATAGCGAAGCGGGCAATCGAATTAGCTCCATACGCGCCACAGTTCGATAGAAGATATGCGATCAAATCACAAGCGGTGGCGGATTTCTTTGTTGACTAGGCTGAAATGCAATACGAGCCACCCCTGCCAGACTCCAATTATTGGCAAATGCACTTCGACGGATCAAAACTGAAGGACGGACTAGGCGCTGGAGTAGTGCTTACCTCGCCCAAGAACGATCAACTGAAGTACGTCCTACAGATCCATTTTAGTGCCTCGAATAATGTGGCGGAGTACGAAGCATTGGTACATGGTCTCAAAGTGGCAAAGGAAGTGGGGATACGCCGGATACAGTGCTTTGGAGACTCGGATTTGGTGGTGCAGCAAGTATCTGGAAACTGGGATGCTCTGGATGCTAACATGGCCTTGTATAGGTTCCATGCCCAGAAGATAAGCGGGTTTTTCGAAGGGTGTGAGTTCCATCACGTACCTCGGAGCAAAAATGAGGCAGCAGACACACTGTCCAAGCTAGGCTCATCCTGGCAACCCATTCCGCCAAATGTGGCTTTGGAGCACTTGAGAAAACCGTCTATTAGACCGCCAGCCAAATCAGATTCAATTTATATCTTGGCGCTCACCGGATCAGGAGCTGCACCTATGGAGATAGAATGGGGAAGCACCTTAGCAAACCCGGGAACTGCTTCAGCAGACCCGGGGACTGCTTCAGCAAACCCGGGGACTGTGCAGTTTGATCTGGCGGGAGTTATGTCTGTGGATGCAATGGAAGTCGATGAGGAACCATTTCCCGTCCGACCTATACCATCTTGGGCCAAGCCAATTTTTGATTTCCTGAAAGAGGGAATCTTGTCGAATGATGAAATAAGTTCAAGGCAAATTCAGAGAAGGGCAAAGGCTTATACCATTATCAGCACCGAGTTATACAAAAGGAGTGTGACAGCGGTACTACAACGGTGCGTTGATCCGGAGGAAGGACTCGACATACTCCGAGATATTCACCAAGGGGAATGAGGCCACCACGCCTCCTCAAGGGCCTTAGTAGCAAAAGCTTTCCGGCATGGATTTTATTGGCCCAGTGCTTTGGAGCAAGTAGAGGACTTGGTGTGAAAATGTAACGGTTGTCAAAGATACGCCACGAACACTCACCTGCCAATGTCGGAGCTGAAAACTATCCCCATTACGTGGCCATTTGTTGTATGGTGCCTGGACATGGTAGGACCATTTAAGCCGGCTAAAGGAGGGATGACCCACATGCTGGTCATGGTTGACAAGTTCACCAAGTGGATCAAAGTGAAACCAATCCGGAAATGTGATGGGGCAATAGTAATAAGATTCCTCAAGGATATAATATTAAGGTACGGCTACCCCCATAGCATCATAACTGATAACGGGACAAATTTTGCCGAAGGAGCATTTGCGAGGTTCTGCCAGGAAAAGAAGATCAGGTTAGATGTTGCCTCAGTCGCCCACCCCGTGTCGAACGGGCAAGTGGAAAGATCCAACGGACTGGTATTGTCTAGGATAAAACCTCGGCTCATAGAGCCGCTGCAAAGAACAGTGGGGTGCTGGATAGAAGAACTACCAGCGGTACTATGGAGTTTAAGAACAACTCCGAATCGATCAACGGGTTATACGCCATTCTTTCTGGTATATGGGGCAGAAGCTGTATTACCAGCCGACATAGAGCATGATTCGCCTAGGGTCACCCAATACACAGAAGCTGAAGTGCGCGAAGCCCGACAGAATGATGTTCATCTACTGGAAGAAGCAAGAGAACTGGCCTTGTCCAGATCCGCCATATACCAGCAAAATCTCTGACGCTATCATAGCCGGAAAGTAAACACCCGAGTTTTTCGGGAAGGTGATTTGGTGCTAAGGCTAATACAGCGCACCGCTGACATGCATAAGTTATCCCCCCATGGGAGGGGCCCTTCATTGTGAGCAAAGCTTTGCACAATGATTCCTACTATCTTATTGATGCACAACCCCAGCAAAAGAACAAGGCAGACATGTCCGGAGAGTAATCCAAAAGACCATGGAACATAGCACTGATGAGTCCTTTCCACACCTAAGAGGTGAATGTATCCGAACTACTCATATGTCGGTATGTATGTCGGCCGTGAGCTTATCAATAAAGACTTTGCCACCCCGAGCAGAGACTCGGGGACTGCTATAGCACTTGTCTTGTTTTCATATTCTTTATGTCGGCTGGGTTAAGTCGCTTACGTCTTAGTTGGATTAGTAATGTGTTAGCACCAAAAACCTAACTCTTCGACTTTGCTACTATCCAACAAGAATTGGCTTCATGGCAAGCAACAGAACAAGTTTGGAATGGCAAAGCACATGAAAAACAACTAAGGAAGAAGAGCTTAAGCGGGCCGACATTGGTTTTTTGGCTAACCCTTAGTATTTTTCTTCACTAAAATGCCAAATCATTTTGAGCTAATCTCAAGGTTTCAAGTATTGTTAAGTCAATTTTTTGAACTTCGGACTCATAAGTCAAAAAACCGAATCAAGATAGACGCGGGCCGAGTCAAGAATTGGAGGAACAAGAAAATGAAACTTGGGGACTTCGCCACGATAATCCGGTAGTAAAAACTTAGTTCGAAACATGAAATTGTAGCACAAGCAAACCAAAGTGTTAAAATACATCTGCGCCCGGCATTCCGGGGATCTGATAAATGTGATTGAGTGTTTTTCAAGGGGCAGGAGCAGCAAAGGAATCATCTGCGAAAGAGGGAGGTACTCCAGAGTGTGCGGAATGAGCGCTAGCTTCGGCGTCGTCCTCTGGGTCAACTTTGTTGTCCTCTGGATCTTTAGCCTCGTCGCCTAACTCGGAGTCCTCGCTCTCATTCCCTTCTTCTTCAGCTCTAGAGACAATCTCATCGTCAGCAGCATCAAGGAAGCTCAGCCCCTCATTCCAGGCATGGCAGAAGGAGTACTGAATGAGATTGTTCGCACAGGCCTGGCGGCGCGCGATCCATTTCGGATCCTCACACCACTTCGACCCGGTGCGCATATGCTTGAGTAATGCCAAGTCAATCCCTTCATACCATGAAAGCGTAAACTTCAAAGCAATGTCACCTCCATCCCATGCCGCAGATTCGCGCCACAGGTCTAGTTGTGTCTCGCATTCCATGAGTTTGGCTATGAAGTCTGAGGTTCTCTTGGGAATGGTCTCACTGGGCCAGAGGCAGCGGAACATCCGTGTTGCTACTGGGATAATGTCCGCGCCAAAATTCTTTACTATGTAGAGACGAGCGGTGAGACTCGCCAGGAGATCCTCTGTGGTATAAGGAATTGGCTTAGGCCCAACAGGAACTCCACACTGCTCACGAGATTCACTTACGGCGGAGGCAGCGAATGTGTCGCTCTCTGGAAATTTGCCTAAGGATAAGAGGAGCAATGTTGAGCGGCTGGACCAAATCCAAATTGTAACAAATCAAGCAAGAGCGGAGAACTTACGCGCAATCTAGTAGAGAAACCGCTAAAGCTCGGAATCAGTGTTGGCGTTGTGGACCCGGAGTTTTTCATACTCAGTGATTGCCGACATAAGTTTGACGTCGGCCTCCTCCAGTAAACCCTTGTCCTTAGAGATTTGCGTAACTAGACGCTCCTTCTCTTCGGCAAACTCCTGATCGGCCTTTTCCAGCTCGGAATGATGAGAGCTCTTGAGTCTCTGGATTTCGGCATTCAGCCGAGTAATCTCCGAGTCCTGCTGCTAGATCCGAGCTATCTCAGCGTCCTTCTTCTTCAGTTCAGCTTCATACTTCCCTGATTGTTCCAGGCAGTGGGTCATCAGTTCAGGCATAGGAACACTATCCTCAAGAGCAACTGCAACATGATCCGGAGGACCCAAAATATGAGTGTCCACCAGATAAAGCATGGAGGGTATGATGATCATGTGAAGGGGATGAAATTACCTTTAATCTCTGCAAGATTCTTCCTCATAATTTTATTCTCAGCCTCAACCTCGGCTGCGTAATCCGGACAAGACATTTATATAAGTTCTAAAGAAGTTTGAATAAACAAGGAAGGAAGAGAAATGGAAACTTACCCCTCTTCTGGTACTCCTCCAGGAGTTTACCATGACACCCGCGTATGTCTTTGTAGGAGTCCAGTAGGTGCTAAAACTCGGCGGATCGGCGGTTGGTGGTAATCTAAAACAAGAAAGGGACAAAAGATCAGAGACAGTGGAAATTATTCAAAGGTTACAAGATCCGGGCCAAGTGGAACTTAACCCGGCTCTAGGTGTGTGGATATTTGAAGTCTACAAGATCCAGGCCAAGTGGAACTTAACCCGGCTCTAGGTGTGTGGATATTCGAAGTCTACAAGATCCGGGCCTAGTGGAACTTAACCCGTCTCTAGGTGTGTGGATATTGAAGTCTACAATATCCGGGCCAAGTGGAACTTAACCCGGCTCTAGGTGTGTGGATATTCGAAGTCTACAAGATCCGGGCCTAGTGGAACTTAACCCGGCTCTAGGTGTGTGGATATTTGAAGTCTACAAGATCCAGGCCAAGTGGAACTTAACCCGGCTCTAGGTGTGTGGATATTCGAAGTCTATAAGATCCGGGCCAAGTGGAACTTAACTCGGCTCTAGGTGTGTGGATATTCTAAGTCTACAAGATCCGGGCCAAGTGGAACTTAACCCGGCTATAGGTGTGTGGATGTTTGAAAACTACATGATTCGGGCCAAGGGAACTAGACCCGGCCCAACATTTAGTGCAAATTAATGACAATATGAACAGAAACTAGGGAGCATCCGACCGAATAACAAGCTATTCCCTCGGAGGCTCAGGGACTAGGATATACCTACAAATGCTAAGTTATGAAAAACATCAACAACAGAGAAAAAGGATTACCTCCATCATCCGGCCAGCCAGGGAGATAGCCTGAGTGGCGGAGTTCATTTGCTTGCTGAACTCAGCAGGGCCGAACCTTTCTGGGAGATCGCCCTGAGGGTCGATGATGTCGGCGTTGTTCCTGTTCTTCACATACTCAAGGAGATGTGGATTGTACTTCTCGCCACTCGCACAATGGCTCGTCACTAGGCCCTTCACATGGGCTTCGCGCCTGGCAGATTGAGCCGCAGCAGGGCTGGTGTGCAAAACCAGCTGCTTGCTGCCCTCTGATCCGGAAGTTGACCCGGACGAAGCTGACCCAGAAGTCTTCGTAGCTTTGCTGGATGAGGGTTGAGGAACATGCTGAAAGAAATCAGCGATTGAGGGAGCAGACTCGGTGGGGGCCGAAAGAGCTTTCCCCTTAGGAGGCTTGGAGGCCTTTGCTGCTGCTAGTGCTGTGGGTGCTGGTGTTGGTGTTGTTGCTTCTGGTGCTATTGCTGCTGCTGGTGGTGGTGTTGCTGGTGCCGTTACTGGTGCTGGGGATACTAGGGGGGCGACACCGATGAAGCTGGCGCCTCAATGATGGGCGTAGAGGCCGAGGAGTTGGGCAGATCCATCATTGCCGTATCCAAATCCGGCCCGCTACCCCCCACGTCGACGTTTCCCTCCTCTTGACGAGGTGGACTCTAGTCAGGCGCGGCCGCAGAACCCTCATGAATAGGGCTAAGCGGATGTTGGTCATTGTTGCGGGGGGAGAGGGATAGCTCCGGAGTGGGGAGGCTATGCCAGAACCGCTCTGGGAGATATCCACAAGTGGGGCCACTGGAGCAAATGATCCCATGACGGGACATGGCGTTACAGTTAACGAGGCGCTGCACTAATGAGACGTTTACAACAGTTATGCCTGACGCAGCGACAGTAACCGGCACGGTAAATGCGCATGGCCCTTAAAATGAGGCAAATGATGATTACCCTCCACGTAGGATGTGGAGAAGCGTACGAGAGAAGGAAAAGAAACCCGGATAAGCAAGCAAAATACCTAGCCAATGAGGAGTAACCCAGAAAGAGCGAAAGGATCGCAAGAGAAGAAACTCCAGGCTACGAGATAACTCGGCCCAAGGAATAAAAGATTCGGATATGGGAACCTGATGTGGCCTTAACAACTAGAGAAGTTGCTAAGACCACACCAGCTTCGGGGACTAATGTTGGGGGGATACCCCCGGGTAGGGCAACGCCAGGGTATAAGGGCCAAGTTAGCCGGGGTACGGCACGGTCAAAGCAAAGTGCTGATCGGGTCACCTCAAGGCAGGCTGAATCACGGTGTGGCCCGGCCCGTAGGGCATTTCCTTGACAATGGTCTGACCGACATAAGATCTATGCCGGCCATGCTTATCTATTTTGCAGGTACTTGGGTGGGCCGGATTAGCTATATGCTAGTCGGATTGTCTTGGTTTCAAAGAGAAGGAATCCCCTGCTGGTCAAAAGGTGGCTTTATTAGCTGAAGCATGTGCAAAGTAAAGCAAAGGAGAGGACCAGCGGGTCAGTGGCGACCAAGGTGACGCGGGCAAAGCCGGATGACGTAGCCCGTGACGCCAAAAGACAAGGATGATGCTGAGGGTTACGTCCAAAGCCCGGACGAGCCGTTAAAGAAGAATAAAGAAGCATTTGTTTTATTAAAGGAGCATATTCATGGAATATGCTGCCACCTAAGCCCTAGAATTGTAACCCGGGCTCTCCTATATAAGGAGCACCAGGGCCTCCATAGAGAGGGACGGCATTTGGAGGGATCATTCTCTGTCTAAGGTAGAACTCAGGGGCTAGTTAGTGAGGGGTAAGAGACATCGTCTCCTTCTTGCCAAGAGCCTCAAGAACACTTGTAAACACCATTGATAGAGAGAATACAAGAACTTCCGTGCGTGGAATCACCACGTTCTCCCTCCCTGGATTCCCCTAGCACACTTTGGCCCCATCTTTAGCCTATACATGACATCTCCCGTGCCACCACCAGGACAAGTGGACCTAGACGTCATCGCCGCCGTCGTCAAGCACAACCACGGTCGCCTACGCCGCCATTAGACGTAAGCGCCCCATCATCTCCGAGACTAGATCATCGGATCCGGTCGCTGCCGCCGCTGATGGAGGGCCAGTACTACCCTCCGCTGGAGTCCCAGCCTCCACGCGAGAAGCTGAGGCAGGAGCCATGCCATTCTTCCCCAGTTCCATCGCGCCCACCATCGTTAGTCTCCTAGCCCCTACAACCGACCAAGGGTGGGTAGCAATCTGGGAGAGCCCCTTGATCGCCCCGAACCAGTGCGAGGGGAAGGAAACCTTCTAGGGCATATTGGAGATAGATGGGACACAAGAGAGAGGAGCACACGTCCGCAGACGTGCCTCAAACCAAAGATTCTAACCCTAGGCGACGACGATCGCCATGTGAGCGCCAACCCTAGGAGAGAGAAACAGAGAAATGAGTTAGGCCGTTATATGTCTTTTTTGTCTAAACAGAGAAACGAGCCATCAGATTCCTCTCCTGATGCCATTGGAGAGGAGGGAGTTAGTGTGTAGGTGAAGCCCCCACGGAAAACTGTTGATAATACTCATGAAGAAAACATTGATGATCATGTTGTTCAGCACTCACCCTACTGTTTTGCAGCAACCACATGAGTCCATTGCTGCTGATAGACCGAGGTGTAACATAGTTCCACCCCATTGTTCAATTGAAGAGTGTAATCTTGCTCATTATGCTTTGAGTTGTGCTGAACAGGTGGAGCATGATTCTAAACCTGCTACATACAATGAAGTTGTTGCATCTGTTGACCGCGAGAAGTAGGTTTCTGCTATGCAAGAATAGATGCAATTGTTTGAAAAGAATGACACATTGGAAGTTGTGCGCTTGCCTAAACAAAAGAAGGTCGTCCGCTGTAAGTGGATATATAGGAAGAATGAAGGATCGTCTCCTAATGAGCCTCAAAGGTTTAAGGCAAGGTTAGTAGCAAAAGATTTCAGCTAGATTCCAGGTATTGACTATAATGATATTTTCTCTCCGGTTGTGAAGCATAGTTCTCTTTGTGCTTTCTTTGGTACTGTTGCTATTGATGATCTTGAGCTTCAGCAGCTGGATGTAAAGACTGCTTTTGTACATGGTGAACTAGAGGAGATTTACATGGACCAATCTAAAGGGTTCATAGTTCCTGAAAAACAAGATTTTGTGTGCAAATTGAAGAGGTATCTTTATGATTTGAAACAATCTCCAAGACAGTGGTACAAAAGGTTTGATTCATTTATGATCTCACAAGATTTTAAGAGGTCCTAGTTTGATAGATGTGTTTACGTAAAATTTGCTAATGCATCACCTATATATTTGTTGTTATATCTTGATGATATTTTAATTTTGCCAATAGGATAAAAGAAATCACTACTTTAAAGGCACACCTAAGTAGTGAATTTGATATGAAAAATCTTGGTGCTACTAAGAAAATCCTAGGCATGGAAATTAAACAGGACAGAACATCTAGGTTGTTATTTCTTAGTCAGCAAAGTTAAGTTGAGAAAGTTCTCCAATGTTTAATATACATGATGCAAAGTCTGTTAGTACTCTTATTGCTCCTCACTTTAAATTGTCAGCATTGCAATGTCCTTGTTCTCATGAAGATATTGAGTACATGTCACGAGTTCCTTATTCTATTGTTGTTGGTTCCTTGATGTATGCCATGGTTTGTTCTCACCCTGATTTATCATATGCTATGAGTTTTGTGAGTCGTTACATGGCTAATCCTGGTAAAGAATATTGTAAAGTTGTTTAGTGGATGTCCAGGTACCTCCGGGGCACATCGAATGATTGTTTGAAGTTTAGCAAGACTGACGAGGACTCGCAGGCTATGTGGATTTAGATTTTGCTACCGACTTGGATAAGACACTACAAGAAATGTGTCAACTTGTGACCTTCTCGTAGTGACCGTGAGAAAATTGGTCATAGATCTATGACCATTTCAAACCAGATGGTCATAGGACATTTAGGAGGGTCCGAACCCTAAAAAACTATGACCAATTATGTCAGAAAGGTCATAACTTACTTGCGCCAATTGGCCATAACATAAACAACACTAGTCTACGACCTTAATTTTGCGCGATCACGACCAATTTAAATAGTCATCGCTGCTAATTCACAATAACTTAAAATGACTGGTCGTCCACCTCAACAGGGTCGCCTATGTGTCGTGTCCATGTGTGACCTTGCTGGTGTGTCTGCATATGTGTCATATGCATGTATCAAGTGGAGCTTGTATACGCGTCACCTCATCAGGCCCTCCAATGTGGCATTCTGATATGGAGCTGCTCTGCATGACTGATAGGCAGGGCCCAGAATTGGACGTCGCTAGGGAACCCATTCGCGGGATTTTAGAACAAAAAGGGAGGTCATGGGGATCGAACCCGTGACCAGCTTCATCCCCAGACGGAACCAAACCATCAGACCACCTCTTTGTATCTGATAGAATCTATGTGCGCGCTCCACTTAAGCAAAGTTCGGTTGCTGGGCCTGGGCCACAAAGCAAGAAGGCCTTCGCCTCTCTGTTTTTTCCCGTGTGATCATGTCCATCAACTGGGCCGACGACTCAAAAGACGTTACAAGGCTGATTTCAGTGCAAATTTGGACTTATGTATATGTTTCCACTTTATATATAATATGGGACTTTAATTTTTTTGAAGCATATTTTGAAACTAAAAATGATTTTTGCAAACTTGCATTGGATCTCTAAACAAAGTGCAAACCTACCTAAACTTGCATTGGATCTATAAAGAAATAGCATATTTTGAAGCTAAAAATGATTTTTGCAAAAAATCATGAGCACTAGATAATGCACCTATAGTTTAAATCGGACCCACTTCCTACCGATTCAGCGGGAATTTGTCTTTTTCACGAGGGGTGCACGAAATGGTTTTAGATCCTCCGGTTGCGCAATTGTTAATGTAAGGCGGTCTAATATTTTGGAAAAATAGGGTGGAACCATTTTGAAACCTTCGTTTGGTGGTTGCTTCACAAAACGTCCCGTTTTTGGCATTCGTAAAATGGAAAATGCATTTTCTATGCAACGAAAAGGAAAACTTCCTCCTGGAATATTGTTTGCCATCCCACGATGCACATTTATGCATAATATGGGCACATTATCAAAAACTATGCCTCGATTATGGCCATAACATTGGTCGTTTGACCCGAAAGGCATGAAACCTCGAACAAGATAGGTCATTTTTGAGATCTTTACAATATACCAAGTTTGGTATTTTTTTGTTGCAACTATGTCAGATAATATGATACCACGCGAAGGATTTACCTTGTTCGGACCATTTTTGAATTTTTTATGCCCGTTTCCAAATTGTCCCGTTTCAAATTATGGTCAAAACGACGGGCATGAAGATAGGGGATGAGCCTCGCTAAACTTGCACTGGATCTCTAAAGAAACATCATATTGTGAGTCTAAAAATGATTTTTGCAAAAAATCATGAGCATTAGATCATGTACCTGTAGTTCAAACCGGACCCACTTCCTCCCGATTCGGCAGGAATTTGTCTTTTTCGCCAGGGGTAGACGAAAAGGTTTTAGATACCCCATTTTGGCACATTTTTCATGTAAGATGGGTCTATTATTTTTCAAAAAATAGGGTGGTACCATTTTGAAACTATTATTTGGTGGTTGCTTCACAAAACGCCCCGATTTTGGCACTCGGAAAAAGGAAAATGCTTTTTCCGTGTGACGAAATGGAAAACTCCCTCCTACAATATTGTTCTCCATCATAAGATGCACACGAGTGCACAATATGGATACATTATCACAAACTATGCCGTGATTCTAGCCATAACATTGGTCGTTTAGCCTAAAAGCCATGAAACCTCGAACATGATAGGTCATTTTTGTGAATTTTTTTTGGGAAACTTGCAATATACCAAGTTTGGTATTTTTACTTGAAACTATGTCACATAATACGACGTCACGCGAAGGATTTACCTTGTTCGGACCATTTTTGAATTTCTTATGCTCATTTCAATTTTTTTTGTTTCAAACTATGCTCAAAAGGGGGGGCATGAAGATAGCGGATGAGCCTCGCTAAAATTGCACTGGATCTCTAAAGAAACATCATATTGTGAGTCTAAAAGTGATTTTTGCAAAAAACACGAGCATTAGATCATGTACCTGTAGTTCAAACCGGACCCACTTCCTACCGATTCGGCATGAATTTATCTTTTTGTCAGGGGTAGATGGAAAGGTTTTAGATACCCCATTTGGGACATTGTTCATGTAAGGTGGATCTATTATTTTTGGAAAATAGGGTGGTACCATTTTGAAACTATTATTTGGTGGTTGCTTCACAAAACGTCCCGATTTTGGCACTCGGAAAATGGAAAATGATTTTTCCGTGTGACGAAATGGAAAACTTTCTCCTGCAATATTGTTCTCCATCACAAGATGCACACGTGTGCACAATATGGACACATCATCACAAACTATACCGTGATTCTAGCCATAACATTGGTCGTTTAGCCTAAAAGCCATGAAACGTCGAACATGATAGGTCATTTATGTGATGGTTTTTCTAAAAACTTGAAATATACCAAGTTTGGTATTTTTCCTTGAAACTATGTCACATAATACGACGTCATGCGAAGGATTTACATTATTCGGGCTATTTTTGAATTTATTATGCTCGTTTCAATTTTTTTCGTTTCAAACTATGCTCAAAAGGATGGGCATGAAGATAACGGATGAGCCTCGCTAAACTTGCACTGGATCTCTAAAGAAACATCATATTATGAGTCTAAAAATGATTTTTGCAAAAACTTATGACCATTAGATTATGTACCTGTAGTTCAAACCGGACCCACTTCCTACCGATTTGGTACGAATTTGTCTTTTTTGTCAGGGGTAGACGGAAAGGTTTTAGATACCCCATTTGGGACATTGTTCATGTAAGGTGGGTCTATTATTTTTGAAAAATAGGGTGGTACCATTTTGAAACTATTATTTGGTGGTTGCTTCACAAAATACCCCAACTTTGGCACTCGGGAAATGGAAAATGTTTTTTCCATGTGACAAAATGGAAAACTTCCTCCTGCAATATTGTTCTCCATCACAAGATGCACACGGGTGCACAATATGGACACATTATCACAAACTATGCCATGATTCTAGCCATAATATTGGTCGTTTAGCCTAAAAGCCATGCAACCTCGAACATGATAGGTCATTTCTGTGAAGTTTTTTTTAGGAAACTTGCAATATACCAAGTTTGGTATTTTTTCTTGCAACTATGTCACATAATATGACACCACGCGAAGGATTTACCTTGTTTGGACCGTCTTTGAATTTGTTATGCCCATTTCAAAATATGGTCAAAATGATAGGCATGGATGTTCTTAGCTAGGGGATGATCCTCTCTAAACTTGCATTGGATCTCTGATAAAACAACATGTTGCGAACCTAAAAATGATTTTTGCAAAAAATCACGAGTATTAGATTATGTAGCTGTAGTTCAAATCGGAACCACTTCCTACCGATTCGGCAGACATTTGTCTTTTTCGTGAGGGGTGGACGAGAAGGTTTTAGATACCCCAATTGGGACATTATCCATATGAGGTGGTCTATTATTTTTGAAAAATAGGGTTATACCATTTTGAATTAAAACTTTGGTGGTGCTTCAAAAACACCCGGTTTTAAAACTCGAAAATAAAAAATGAAGTCAGTCAATCAGAAAAGAGAACCAGGTAACAACAGATCAGCCAATCAAAGGAGCTCTCAACCATTCAGATGACCTCCATACAACGGTCCAAAGTGACAGCGCCAGTTTATGCTGCCGACCCGTCCCTCAAACTTGGACGTGAATTGACGAAAACGCCCTACAATTCCCAGTCTTGCGCCACAAGGGTGTAGGGTAGTTTCGTAAAAGCCCCACGCCACCCATCCAGTCATCGAGAGGTATCTGCGCCCCCAAACCCTAACGCCTCACTCGCGAGACCCCGCCGCCTCTCTTCTCGACCCCGTCGCCTCCCTCCAGATCTCCCCGGCCACCACCGCCCTCACCTCTCTCCCGCAGTCCACTACCTCCTCGGTGCCCACTGAGGCGCTCGGAGAGGTACTAGAGGAGAGACCATGACGAGGTGGGCTCCAAAAGTCCGCCGAGATAAATCCTCCGCTAAAAGGGGGAACCCTAGCGCAGCGTAGCCCGGATCTCCCTAAACGGAGATGGCCGCGTCGGTGATCCTGCCGGACCTGGCCACGCGGGTGCTGGTCCCCGTGGCGGCGGCGATCGGCATCGCCTTCGCGGTGCTGTAGTGGGTGCTGGTCTCCAAGGTGAAGGTCACGCCCGAGCGGGGTGCCGCAGGGAAGGATGGCGCGAGCGAGGCACTCATCGACGAGGAGGAGGGCCTCAACGACCACAACGTCGTCCTCAAGTGCACCGAGATCCAGACCGCCATCTCCGAAGGTGAGCACGGGGTTACTTCGGCTCTGCTCTGTGAATCTCAGTGCGATCCGGTCATAGATCTCGGCCATTCTGGTCGGTGCCTCATGGGATTCCGGGGGTTCGGGAATGGGGCGCTGTTTTCCCCTGCTGTTTTTGACTGTTTTTTTCGTTTGCGCCGTGTCAGAGACTCTCTGCTTCTTGGGCAATTACATGCTAAAACTCTCCGGCGTGTAGCGTGAATTGTAGTGGAATGAAAGAAATTGGATTTAGCTCTCTGCTTCTCGGGCGATCCATGCTAAAAACTCTCTGTTCTGTTAATCAAACGGGACGAGCTTAGATGTCCTGGCAGTAATTCCTTACAATATTATATGCATAGGTTCATGATAAAAGTACTGCTTTCTGTGTCGTACGTTCTGAATTCTTATGTCTCTGTTTATGTGCATCAGACTGTTATATTACTCCTACGCTTTAGCATGTAGTTGGATCTACACAAACATTATAATATCACGGTTCCCGCTTTGTGCAGCACATGTTAAAATAATTCTTACTTACGTGTGGGCTAGTTGCTGTTAATTAATCCTCCGTTCCTCCAGTCAAGATATCTTATTTTTTGGGAGATTTTTTGTGTGTGGGAAGGTTACAGCCAGCCGGTGCTCGGACAGGTACCAGAGGAGAGACCATAACGAGGTGGGCTCCAAGAGTATTATGAATTGAGATACCCATCATGTTTTCCCATGGTTGCCAAATTGTTTAGATTATGGATCATTGCTGCTTGGCAAATCGTATTAAGCTTCATAAGTCCTCAACTACATGTTTTTAAAGGGCTAAAGGCATGCTAGTGGAATACTTATACTACATAGTGTGAAGTGAGATAATTAATTTTCTTCATCATAGATTTACTTGATGCATGGTTTGTGTAATCTAATTTCTAGCTGTAGTATTGTCACAATACTGTTTTGAGGGCACTTTGCATTCTTATATTACTTTGCACTCCTGTAGGCTATAGTTTAATGGATCATGTGCTAGTTATCACGTTATAAGCGAAGGTCCTTATATTGCTAATCTACCTATGTGCATGTGATGTGCTGCTTGTAGGTAACTGGAGGAAGCTATTCAGCATCTCGCTAAGGCCATCCTGCTGAACTTGTAAGCATGATACTCCTTAGCTAATCTATCCTTAGAACATGAATACACCATCAATCTGGGATGTTTAATAGTTCATGTGCTACTCTTAGAATGTTAATATGTCATCAAGTGTCTGGAATATCTTTCCATTGAGAAGGGTATTATGTGTGCTATGTATATTAGACCGTATCTTTCAAATTTTATTTAGTGGGCAGCAGTGAACCTGCCTTTTCATGTTATTTTGCTGCAGCCCTGTTTATGTTTATCTAGTTTTCATTAAAGCCCATATGTGTTGGAGCTCATCTATGTTATTTCTGTACAAATACTTGCACTGTTATTTCTGTACACACGCTAGCTAGAGCTCGTCATGGCGGTATAACATGCTATTAAACCATCATTTCAATACTGCCTAGTCTACCTTCAAATTGTAGCTCTACTAGACACTTTATATTCTTTGAATGTGCTAAACATTATGGATTGCCTTCGGGTTATGATTTTTAAAACATCTTGTAGTAGCTCAACTAGCTCAACTGTCATGTAGCTCTACTAGCTCAACTGTCATGTGGCTTTACTAGCTCTTCTCTATATGACAAATAAGAAGTTCTAATCGTATTGTCTGTCTTATAGGATCTCCATGCCGAAGAAGTTTGATGATACTTGAAGACCTACTCAAGAAAAAGTATTAGTTATTGCACTTCTAGAGTAGTTACTGCAATTGCCATTGTATTTGTGTTGTTTGATGTAAAAAAGATGAGACTAACCCTTGGCTAGCATTGTATCTGTGTTAATATTTGGTTGCCCTTGAATGCTGTGTTTTACGATGAAACAGACTTATTATGGGTGTTATTTGCAATATTATTTTCTGTCTGTTCCTATATAAATAAATGTTATTTATTTTTGCAAATTAAAATCTGAAAGCGGACTGACAATTGGGCCTCACTTATGATAACCTGACAGTTAGGGCCATTTTTCTAGTCTATTCATCGTTTAAAAATAAATAAAAAATCTCAAACAGTCGAGCTAAAAAGGCCATGGCCCAAAAGTTTAAAAGGCCTGAACTTTGAGCTTGGCCCATGTAGCTGCCCGAAAATTGATAGAAAAATATAAATAGGCTGAGTTAATAGGCTCGATCCATGTAAACCGCCCGAAAATTGATAGAAAAATATAAATAGGCTGAGTTAATGGGCTCGACCCATGTAAACCGTCGAACTGGACCGGGCTGGATTTGCTGCCACGTCAGATTCCACGTAGGATTGGCTTATGTGGACATGCCAGAATGCCATGACCAAATTGTTTGGTCATGTATACTATGACCATCTATATTGGTCATAACTTTCATGACCAATTCAAAAAAAATATCGTTAGCTGTCTATAGTGACCCTCGCTATGTGACCTACTGTTTTTGGTCATAGATGAATTACTATGACCTTTTTATGACCAATATTTGGGGTCACTGGTTAGCACATTCCTTGTAGTGAGAGGAGATCCCGTATAGGTTATGTGTTCATGGTAGGTGAATTTGCCATGAGTTGGAAGGCAACACTTCAATCGGTTGTTGCTCTATCTATAACCAAAGCAGAATATATGGCTATTGTTGAAGCTTGCAAAGAATCTATTTGGTTGAAAGGTTTTTATGCTGAGCTTTGTCAGGATGATTCTTGTATTAACATGTTGTGTGATAGTCAAAGTGTTATATACCTTGCGAAGGATCAAATGTTCCATGAGAAAAAAAATCACATTGGTATCAAGTACCACTATGCTCGTGACGTTGTTGCATAAAGTACACTAAAGGTATGCAAGATAAGCACTCATGATAATCCTGCTGATATGATGAGAAAGCACGTTTCTATTGCTAAGTTTGAGTTATGCTCAAGCTTAATTGATATAACAGTTTAGCCTAAGTGGTTGTTGGCGCCGAAATTGTTTTCTTTGTTTGTTCAGGGAGATGATTATTGTTGATGCTACAAGAAGGAATTCTTAAGGTGGAGTTTGTTGAAGTATGATCCAAATTCTATTAAGGAGGCTAACTTCTGAAGGAGCGGAGTGAGGCCCGTCGCCGGAGGCTTGGTACGAATCGTCGAAGACCTACGTTTCCACCATTATATATACCTCTTGTAAGCCGCCGGCTGGGACAAGTTGCATCTATGAAAATACTAGGTGTTGTGTAAACACTTTCCGTTATAGTGAAGTTTTGCTGGCTGTCACCCGTGGTTTTGTCCTCTCTTTGTTGGAGAGGTTTTTTCACGTTAAATCTGTGTCTCCTTACTGTGATTTCTATATCGTTCTTCGTTATTTGTTTGTCGTAAATCCAACAGGAAAACCTCGCCGAAGACAACGTAGCAAAAAACTTGTGATGTTGTAGCAAATAAATTTGTGATAACGTAGCAGTGTAGCAATTTTTCTCTGGTGAGATCATCCGATGAGACATGATGCAAAATCACAACCAATTTAGTAGCAAATTTTTTAGAGAATAGTAGCAAAATCTCTAAACAAATGTAGCAGAAAATTTAGAGTACAATAGCAAAAAACCATAAAATAATTGTATTCGTACAAAGCAAATTCACGTAACCATTGTAGTAAAGAAAAAACAATCCATCGAGTGCAGGGGCGGAGACGCTTTGCTAGGGATGCCCACACCTCGTTCCGACCAGCAGGAGGCGAGGCTTGTCTTCCTCGATGCCGGCCTGCAGGCTACCACGCAGACGAAATCGCCGGAGATGAACTCCGGGAACGGTGGACATCATCGATCCGGCCCTGCATGGAAGAGGTACGAGACGGCGGTGTCCCAAGGCATGATACAACACGGTGGAGAACCTACAGGTGGACAGCGGCCCCGGTGCGCAGGGCGGCGCGACCATGTCGGCGGCAGCCCAGAGCGTTGTGTGGCACGGCGGAGATTCTCCAGGTCGGCGGCGGCCCGGGAGCACAGCGCGAGGACGAAATTGGTGCGAGGAGAGGGTCACAAGAAGAAGTGATAAGAACGTGATGGGCCACTAGCCAATCGTTCCTTTAGAGGCATGCATGACGAGTCGTGGAGGCGGACAGCGCGAAGGGTGCGATCCTCTGGCTTAGAGCATATCCACTTGGGGTCCCTAAAGCCCCCTAAAGGGCTATCGGGGGTGCCGGCGCAGAAAATCATGCTCAACCCACCCCTTCCAATTCTTTTTTGGCGCCGGCGCATGCTGTTTTGTTATCCGGCGCCTCTAGGCTGAACCCAACCCACATGGGGGCAAGCGGGGGTGCCAGATGGAGATGAAAACGACGCGGGCCAGTCTTGGCGGTGAGATAGGTTCTTCGTCTCCAAAGCCGACGGGTCCCACCGTCTGGCCACGCGGCGGCGCGCCCTTTCGTTCCCACCCTTTCCAACTTTTCCCGCCCTGGTTATCTGCCCTTTCCAGCTATATCTAGAGCGACCGCGATTGTCATCCATAAATCCACACCACTCTCTCGCCATGGACACCCCACACTGGGCCTATCTCACCCTCGAGGAGATGGAGACGATGTGCGCCTCTAACTACCCATGTTCGCCAGGCTACCGGCTGCCCCCAACTGGATGCTGAGCGTCAGAGGGGTGCCTGTGCCTCCTTTGCGTCGTGGTTCCGCCCGTCGGGCGGCCATCACGAGCCACAACTACTTCGAGCTCACGCCTGAGCAGCGGATGGATCCCAATTTGTGCCCTGACAACACCGCGACCTGGACCGCCTTCTTCGCCAATCGGCAGGAAAGGGAGCTCGCCAGGTATGAGGGCGACGACCCACCTCTGCTGAACCACAACGAAGCCGGCCGGCTGCTATGGTGGGCGAACCGGACTCTCGCTGGTGTGACGCGCCACATCGCCGACGGAGACCACCCTCGCCTGCGGTACCCACACTTTCATCCACCGCGGAGTCCAAGTAAGGGCAGCAGCGGTCGCAGCGGCGTCGCCAACCAGGGCATCCCACCTCCGGGTGTCCTGCCTCCGAGGCCGGTGTGGCAGGTGCCTCCGGAATACGCTATGGCCACGCCCAGCTTGGACGCACCGGCAATCCGGAGGAGTTCCTGGGGCTGGACGCGGCTATGCGCGCCTCCTTGTTCCACGCGGAGGACGACACGGAGGGCTGCTGCAGCAGCTGCGGCCGCCGGTCCCCTCAGACATCGTTGATCGACGGTCTCCGCTACCCGCATCAAAGCACGGAAGGACGCAGGTTCCTGCCGCGCGCGCCAAGCCGCAGCGGTGACGACGACGATCCCAAAGCCGTTTACTACATGACTAGGCAGGATTACGACTAGTTTTCTTTTTCGAGCATGTAAAAAAACGAATAATAAATTTCATGATTTTACGGGCGTACGACTAGGAGTCAGCGCCCTGTAAATCGTAAAAGCCCCTCCATTAGGAATATTAAAACTGAACCAAAATGAAGCTCTCTCACGCTCTCAGCATTTTTGGCCGTCTGATTGTCCTTCCTAATCATTTCTGGCCATTAGATCTATTGCTATTCCCGCATTGGGTCGAATGTCCCCGAGGGAAGCTTCTCTCGAGATCAAATCGGTCCGTTGTGGTTAACTGGGCCCGGATGCTCCCACTAGAGCTCAACAAAGTGCACACGTATGAGACCGATCGTTCACTTCCCCTTCCGCCCCTCTCCCATCGGTTCGATGGCGGCGGCGAGCCGGCGATGGTGTCCCGTGGCCTACCCACCATACATTTGAGACGCAGCGACACACGCTATGCTCATATGATGATGGATCCATACCCCGACGCACCACCAACAGACGTCTCCCATGGTCTCGCTCCTCCACCTGTTCGTGTGATGTCCAGAGGTATTCCATCACTACTCCTTCCCATGCCTCTCATGCCTTCTTTGTTGAATTCAGGGCCTTATTAATACTAAAACAATTCGATCCCAGGGGTGGCTTATGCCCTGTGTCCTATGGTGTGTCTGTTGGAATCAAGACTCAAGATACGATGGCGGACTGCAAAAACCATACGAAGGCAACGACAACTTTGGCTGGAAAAGATTGTTTTCAATCTCAGCGGGGCGATTGTTCCTATAGAACTGTATTAATATTTTTACCTGATTAGGCTGTATTGATGGACGTGATAATCTTGGAACTCACACAAGAAACAATGAAGTGATATTTTTCATGGCAAATTATTTATTTGGGATTTATACTTTTCTTGCTATCTTGATCCAGTTCTCTTATCTGCAGGCTCTAGAATGCTAAAGTTATATTATTCCATCGGAGGTATAATTTCCTTCCGAAGTGAAAAACAAGAATGTAGAGGTACATTCTTTTAGCTAGGCATATACTTTACGATTTGTTGTTTCGAGTACTGCTTCAGTATCTTGACAGTTCATTAAAGCTCTAATCATTCATTGAAATAACCATAGGAAAAAGTGCCGATTTAAGTGACTGAAAGCAAACTAATGTCTAGAGCATCTTAACTTTTCGTTTCACTATATATTAGCACCTAAAACTTACACTCGTTCATCACATGGATTATCTTTCTCTAATCATGTATACCAATTTCGGTTTATTACTAATGATGCTAATACACTAGGTAGTACTATCTTTGCTCTCTAATTTGTTAGTGAGTGGTTTTACTAGGGTACAGAATGAGCACCTATTTTTTATGTGATAAGCTATCTCTCACGAAATATGATTAAACCTGACAAGCTGGCCACAAGCAAGCAGATTGTTTTCAGATAGTTGAGAAAGCATGGGCATGCTTCCTTACGACCTAGGGAATATGTATGAACAACAAAATAACCTGAATCAGCCCTCATGTAAATAAACAGGTGTGGAGCCAAGTAGAGCCGACTTACAGCCTGCAGCCGCGTGTGGGTAGGCTCAAATGTTATCAAGATTATGGTATCTTCAGTTTTTGGTAAACATGACGATGATATCGTTGTATTGGTGCAATATCCACGGACTAGGAGCCGTAGATATTTGAATCTTTATCCGCTAGACCAAATTATAGTATTATTTTACGTACGAGATAAGTATCACAAGTGCATTGAGATTGTTCAAAAATTCTTAGAAATATGTACTCTCCAAATTTTCTTAAGTGTTAGTGTCGGCTTATTCTTTTCTTCTATATCTATAATTTTTTCCTAAATATTTAAAAAATTATGGGCTTTTCGTTGTGATCCTTTTCCCGAGGAAATTTTAGTAGCAAAGTAGACCCGGATCAATTAAAATAAATTTATCCATCAAACCATCCTAATTCAGAAACAATGCACTTGAGACCCAAACTCGAACCAACTACAAGTAACACAAGAAAATAGTCTAGCACATTACACCCGATATATGAGTAACTTAATATAAAATTTCGTATTTTATATCTCCATAGATTTATAAATAAAATCCAACCATTTTATTGTAGTAATAGAGGGGCGCAGCAAGGCGCACCAACGTGATCTAGTATGGCCTAAAATCGAGCCGCGTCACCGTATGGGTGGGACGAGTGAAGATGCACTTGCAGCAAGAGTTTTCACACTAGAACAAATATGTAGCATAGACGGCGCCGGGTGCAAAGGAGGTACGGTAAATCCGCATTTGTAATATCCATACGTACAACAGATTGAAACCTAATAAAACTGAATGAGACAGTCGTCCCGTGCACAGAACAATCGCCGCTCTCCAAGGCTGCAACCAATCATTCACTGGGCTCTAGGGGATCGCCCCCGACAGCTGGTTCGAGGACAGAAAGAGCTCCTGCAGCAGCGGCATCCCTGCGGCGAGCCCCGCAGGTATCTCGCCGGAGAGAGAGTTGTTCGAGGCGCGGAACTTCTGCAACCGAGCGCCCGACACAGGAAGGCCGCCCGTGAACTTGTTGTTTCCGATGTACAGCTTCGTCAGGTTCCAAAACAGTGTCTCCGGCAGTGTCCCGGTGAACCCATTGTTCTCCAAAAGCAGAATAATGAGCTTGGTCTCCGTCCACAGCGTCGCCGGCACCTCGCCGGAGAGCTGGTTGTCCTGCAGCTGGAGGCTTATGAGCGCGGGGCAGCTGGCGAGGCCGGCCGGGATCGAGCCGTTGAGGCGGTTGCCAGACGCGGAGATGATCCACAGCCCGCGGTTCTGGCAGACACCCTCCGGTATCGGCCCGGAGAGGTCGTTGCCGTCCACCTGGATGTCCCTCAGAACCGGCGAGTGCATCCCGAGCTCCGCCGGCAGTGCTCCCGTGAACTTGTTATCCCACAGCCAGAGGAACACGAGCGACGGCATCCGCGCCAGGCTCGCCGGTATCTCGCCCGAGAAGCTGTTGGTGTGCAAATTCAGTTTGCTAAGCTTCGTCAGACTTCCGAACTTTTCCGGGATCGCACCGGTCAGTTTGTTATCGGACAAGTCGATCTCGATTAAACTTGTTGCGCCGATCGCGCCATCGATGACGAGGGCACCGGCGAGGTAGTTCGTGTACAGGTACAGCGTCTGCAGCTTGGGGAGGTTCCAGATGGCCGGGGGAACGCTCCCGTTGAAGGAATTGTTGGACAGGTCGAGCCAGACCATCTCCGTCATCTCCGTGACGTAGGTTGGGAACTCGCCGGTGAGGCCGCAGCTGGCGAGCCAGACGGTTGTCAGCTTCGTCAGGTTCTTGAACGACGGTGGGAGCTCGCCGGAGCTGAACTGGTTCAGCTCGAGCTTGAGCGTCTGGAGCGCGGTCAGCTCGCCGAGCTCCGGAGGGACGGTGCCGGTGAGCTGGTTGCTATCGAGAGCGAGGACCGTCAGGTTCCTGAGCTGCGACAGCGCCGCCGGTACCTCGCCCGTGAAGCCGTTGTTGTCGAGGGCCAGGTACGTGAGGTTTTCCCCAAGGCGGCCGATGTCGTCGGGGAGGTCACCGGCGAGCCAGTTCACTGAGAGGTCGATGTAAGTGAGGCCCGTGCAGTTGTAAAGGAACGCCGGGAAGCCCCCGGTAACGCTGGTGTTCAGGAGGTTCAAGGTGGCAAGACGAGTGAGGTTGGCGATCGCGTCGGGTACGGGGCCGGACCGCCGGAGACGGTGACGTTCGGGAGGGAGAGGGAGGTCACCCGCCCGGCGCCGTTGCAGGCCACGTAGGTCCAGTTTGTGCAGTGCGAGGAGGCGCCGGCCGTGGATGACCATGACGCGAGCCCCTCCGGGTCGCCCCACGCGCTCTTGATCTGGAGCAGGACCTGCTGCTCGTCGACCTGCTGCGCCGCCGCGTGGCGCTGGAGGCAAAATGGAAGGACGAGGAAGAGCACCAGGAGGTGGAGATAGGCCTGTCCTGACAATGGCATGGTGAAAATTCCGGCCGTCGGTGCGGGACGGGGAGGATGCAATCGTGCCTTCAGTTTGGTTGTATCCAGCTGTCGCAAAAAGGAAATTTTATCGTACTTTCTTTACTCTCTGGGGCGTATTTTCTTTACTCTCTGGGGGTAATATTCAGTTGTCCCCTGGGTACTTGACTTCAGTCAATAAAAACACTTGTGAGCCAATGTGAGACCGTGATGTAGAAGACCAGTCCACGGACGAATCTACGCCTACGGTCAGCAAAGGCGACCTGGCGCGGCAGACTTTCTTCTTCGCTGCCCGCCGCGCTGAACCGCGAGGTTTCCCACTACCTTCCGACCAGATATGCACAATAGTTTAGAAACAAAAGAAAGTTGGTATAGTGGGGTGTCTAGACACATCTTCTGTACGCGGTTACTTTGGAAGCCCAGGGTGTTGCAATACGGATCGGAGTAAAATGCACCCACGTGCTTAAACTTGTTGTGCAAAATTGGTACGGTCACCCTTCGAAATACACGTACCTAAATTCCTAAATACGCTGCACACAGCCACAGCGCGCGGTCAAGCGGTCAGCCAGACCAACTTGTCGGAGACATGAAGTGCCGGTGCCGCAGCTGCATTTATTTTGCACAGGTCCCCTTGGACAGCCGTATAATCTTGTCTGAAACCCGTCCACTGAATAAAGACTTGTCTACTCGCCTCTTCATGCGATCATTTTGAGGTGGAGCGGGCGGCAGTGCCAAGAACGTAGCTTGTCCCGCGCTCGTGGAGAGTGTGGCGGTGGTGGCGGTCGACCTAGCGCTGGTGACGACGTCGTGGAGAGGCGCTTCTCCGACGGTTCAACAAGCCGGCGACGGCGCCACTGCAGCGGCCCGGTGGCGCACGACCTCCAGAGTACTATAAGTACCCCTCCCCCCCAAGTACTATAAGTACCCCCCCCCCCCATAAAGCTAATGTTCGGATGAAATTCGAGTTTTTTTGTCCTGAATATGGTTTGGTAGACGAAAGCGGCTGTTTGGAGACGAATTTGTTTTGTATGTGTTGTTCTTTGAGGGTTTGTTCATGGGTGTATACAGGAGTTGGGTAGGGATTTGGTACAATTTTACCGATGGCTCAATTCCTGTGCTTTTCTGCGATAAAAGATACGATTTTGATGGTTTGTTTCCATGTATGTTTGTGGGAAGGTCAAGGTTGCCAATATTTCTCGTTGCAATTAAACCATGGAGGTTATGTTCTTGGGCAAGGAAATTATAGAATATATGTAGATGGTGTTGTGCTTTGGTATGATCGTGTGGACAGTGAGACATGGTCACCAGAGGTGCATGAAAATCATGTGGAAGAACTTAGGTATGAGATGCAGGGTAGGATGAATGTATACTACTGCATCCCAATACAGACGAAGACGATTGCAATCAGTGAGTTGAGACGCCTGCCAAATGCCTATGCATGTAATGCAATGGCATAGCTTTTTGGTTGTGGGAATAATTACATATCTCTGTACCTGGATCATGACCAGTCAATGAGGGCAGTGGATTGGGATGATGTGGTAGAGTTCCCTGTTGCAGATCTACCATCTGTATGAGCCTCATGAAGCCTGCAATCATAGCTGATGATGCTTCTAGTCAAGTGGAGGATGATGACCCAATTCCACCTAAAACTAAAAATAATGCATGTCATAAGACATGTAGCAATGCCTCTCTTTATTTTGTTTCCATGCTTTTGTTGCCTTGCTTATCTTCACATCTTTTCAGGAGAAGTTGATAGAAGAGAACACAATCAATGCAACCGAAGTGCAAAATCCTGTTGTTGGCAACATGTCTCAAGAGGTAATATGTACTTTGGTCTCTGACCTCAAAAATAATGTGTACACTCGAATTTAGTTTCTTATCTATTGTTGGTTCTCGGTATTTGCATAGAACTATTCCTAGACAAACTACAATAGGTCCCATTCCAGAAGAGCACTCTGTAATGTGACATCTCTTTTTGATGCCAATAAAACTTGGTTACTTGTGAAGTGCTTTTATTTACCATATTTGGCTATACATTCTCAAGTGTTTGAGAAAAAAAGATGACAACTTTGTCACTTTGAATTGTTTGCACTAGATTGTTTGTGACATCTCTCCATGCATTGTCACTGTCAATTATGTGAACTAGTCAAAGATGAGTTGATCTAAGTAACATAACATCAGTACAAAGATGACATGATTCATTCATAAGATAAGTATCTTACACCAGACCAGCAAAAGGCATGACCAGCATCCTACTACCCTACTTGCTACCTACCTACATAGACAAATCCATAATTTCTCATTTCTTATTAATGAGCACTACACAGAGGAATGCTAACAAGCCTACTATTATCTTCAACAGCACAAGTGCCTCCTTTAGTATCTCAAGTAGAGAGCACAAATGCTTCATCACCATCTCATTTTGTCCAGGGCTCATAGCTGCATGTTCTTGTTGTCTCATATTAAGCTCTTCCCTCCTGTCTTCAGCCCATCTGAGTGCATCCACACCATCTTCTCCTTGTAAAATGTTGTTGTCAAGCAGATAATGAACATACTCCATCTCCTAGTGCCAGAAATTGCACCCACGGTGCAAAATGCAAACAAACCACACAAAACTAGTCCGCTGAAATTTCTAGACCACAATGATAAAATTCAGTACAAATCACAGAAATTAAAAAGAAGATTCAAGCTTACCCCATCCTTATTTCACTTGTAGTATATCCATCCATTGTGCTCCTTCATGTCGGCGAAGCAGTTCTATACCATGCGACCATAGCCAGGGCAAGGGATACAAGGGTTGAACAGGCCACGACGACACATGTCTAAGACGGTAGAGCCTGAGGTCGACATGGCGGAAGCGAATTCCAGCGGATCTACTATGACAGAGAGCGGCGAGGTGGTACCAGAACGGATGGGCTAGGGCTAGGGATGCGATGAGCTCGATGCGGGGGGGGGGGGGGGGAGAGGAAGTTTCAGAAAGAAGGAGAGAACGAGACGAGCTTGATACGATAGAGGGGAAGATTCAGACATGTGTATTCATATAAATGTCCATTTTTTGCGGAAACCCCTCCGCATCTCTGACATGTGAGCCTGACTGACCGCTCGACCGCACACGCGGATGTGTACGTCGATGTACGTGCACACAGTGATAGTGATGGGACATGCGGTGTATTTAAGTAGCGTATGTCATATATTTCGAAGGTCGGTGGCCACTAAAAATCATAGCTATCGGCTCACTTATTCCTATCGATTTTGCATGATAAGTTCAAGTACGATGGGTGCATTGGGGAGAAGCTATCGATAGCCGCCAAAATTTTAGGCCAATCGACCGTCTCTAATCTTACCGACCGACTCCTTTCCATCTTCTCTTACGTCCACCTCATAAAAATTCTTATTTGGCATCTATTATGTGGTGACCGAGTACACCACTACATGTTGTAGTGTATAATTCGTTGATATGTGATGTCTACGCATGCTCCTATACTTGTAGACAGTGTTGGGCCTCCAAGTGCAGAGGTTTGTAGAACAACAACAAGTTTTCCTTAAGTGGATCACCTAGGGTTTATCGAACTCAGGGAGGAAGTGGTCAAAGGTATTCCTCTCAAGCAACCCTGCAATCAAGATACAAGAAGTCTCCTGTGTCCCCAATACACTTGTCAGGTGTATAGGTGCACTAGTTCGGTGAAGAGATAGTGAAATACAAGTAATATGGATGATTATCAGTGCTAATTGCAATCTGAAATAAAAGTGGCAGCAAGCTAACATGTAACAGAACTGATTGCAAACGGTGTTTCAATGCTTAGAAACAAGGCCTAGGGATCATACTTTCACTAGTGGACACTCTCATATAAATATCTTCTCTTTACGATGCTACCCTGAACTACTCTCTAGTTAGACGATGTAGGGCTATAACAGCACACCTTAAAGTTCGCATTCCCCATCTAGATAACCCCTCATTGTCCCCTTGAGTGCTAGATGGTTCCAAGAAACACCACAATCTCATAGAGACATCCAACTCAAATTATACTTATAAGTATTTATGTAATATTAGCCAAAGTGCCACACGATGTGCACACTGTCAACTTCACACACGTGGGGATAAGCAGAGATTAATTAAAGCACTTGAGTAGTAGAATAGATCCTAGATTACAAAGCTCATGATCTCAATAAGATCACGCATAGAGAGAGAGATGAACACATAGCTACCGGTAGAGCCCTTAGCCTCGAGAGAGAACTACTCCCTCCTCATCATGGGAGTCAACAATGGTGATGGAGATGGCAGTGGAGTCGATGGAGATGGATCCGGAGGCACTTCCCCATCCTTGCAGGATGCCGAAACAAAGACTTCTGTCCCCCGAATATCCTCTTCGGTGGCGGCGGCGCTGTGGAACTTTTCGTGGATTTCTGATCTGGTACTTAGGGTTTTTGTCCCGGAGGGATATATAGGCGAAAGGGCAAGGTCGGTGGGCGCCCGAGGGGCCCACACCACCCCCTGGTGTGTCCTGGGCTGGCCCGCGCCACCAGGTGGTGTGACCACCTCGTGGCCCCTCTCCGTCTCGTCTTCTGGTTCCGTGAGTCTTCTGGTAAAATATTGACTTTGGCTTTTGTCCGGTCCAATTCTGAGAATATTTCTTTTCCAGCTTTTCTGAAACCAAAAATAGCAGAAAACAGGCAACTGGCACTGTGGCATCTTGTTAATAGGTTAGTTCCAGAAAATGTATAAAAATACCTCAAAGTATGAACAAAACATAAGAAAGTATATACCAAACAAGCATGGAACATCAAAAATTATAGATACGTTTACGACGTATCAACATCCCCAAGCTTAACTCCTGCTCGTCCCCGAGTAGGTAAGTGATAAAAAGAATAATTTTTGAGGTGACATGCACCATCACAATCTTGATTAAGGTATTGTAAAACATTGATAACTGGGACCATAGTACTCTAACATAGACATGACAGATATAGTTCTAACAATAAGACATAGCAACTATGTTGTAACATGAAAAGGTACAAACAAAAGATTCATGAATAACAGTGCTTTGAAAGATGTTTGTTTGTTTCACATATAGAAAACATAATGAGAATGGTATTCAGCTTATCCCTCATGGTGTAGCAAAACATAAATGCATAGGACACCTTCAAAGTTCATAAGGGTGACTAAATACAAATAGTTTAAGAACAAGCAATATCAAAGTTATGAATCAATCAACAAGTTTTGGGACAATGCACATTAAACTAAGAATGTCCGCTATGCTCTCTCTCAATAGGTGCATAAAGATAGAAGATGGAGACTCAACATAAAAGTAAAAGAAAGGCGCTTCATAGAAGGAAGCAGGGATTCAAGTCTCATAAAGAGCTTCCAAAAATTATGGTACTTATTAGCTTTCAGCTCTCATTGCCCCTATCATAAGCATCTTTAGGTGATTAAGGTTAAAGTGAACAAATATGAGGATATCCTTGACAAGTTATAAGCTGAAAATCTCATGCCCCTTACTTATGAGTACCGAACCTCATGCTACTCAACTTTAGTCACAGGTAAGTTCTTGTCATTGTAAGTACATGTGTATCATAGAGAAACGCCAACGGGGTACCCCTTGCCCGATGATACTGAAGCTTTCCCATATCAAAATGACAAGGCAAGCAGACAATGAGCATCTCAGCGATCTTTTTGTATGCTATTTGCATAGGGGTTTCCCCCTTTTTTAGGATGCTTCACAGATTGCTCAATATGGTTATGCTGCACGTTTCCACCATGATTAGGCATGGCTTAGACTAGCCGTCCAGGCGTTTCTCTAACACATATACGAACTCCATGAGCCTTACAAGATCCCCTTTCATTTCACACCGCCGGGATCCATAAGCAAAAGAACATGATATCAACTAAATAAAGTGCAATGTTGAAAGTGTTCCCCATGGTAACATGGTTCTGCTAATTCATAACTTACAAAACGCAAGCATATATGCAACATAGATGGGCACAATGGTTCAAGTTTATTACGTGCAAGAAAGTAAAGTGTGCCATCAAGTTCGTGAGAGCTTTAATCACTAATTTTCACATAACAAGTTTAATTGGGAAGGTAGATAAAAACATGAATATACTTGGAATAGCAATAATGCTACTAGGTAGGTATGGCGGAGTCTTTGGAATAACTTGGTTTTATTTGGAGTTGGATGCATGAGTGGAACTCATACTTGGTACACGTGGAGGCTAGCAAAAGACTGGGAGCGACCAACTAAGAGAGCAATAATGGCCATAATCATGCAAAGCGACAAAACATTATTAATTAAAGCATAAAGAGATATTCCAAGTCGAAAACTGAATGATCATAGAGGCTATGGTGACTTTGTATAGTCTTAACATGGTGTGAGCATGAGCCAAGTCAACCCAAATAAAGCTTCAAAGGAGAATACCAAAATATTATGCTTTTATATGCTAAAACAACGCATGATTCTTTCAAGCAACATTAAGCAATCTCAATTGTTTGTAACAAGTCATGCTACAACAATAATCACTAAGCATAAAGTCAAAGCAATATCAAACATGACATGATAAAGTCTAAGTCACTGTCAGAACAAGCTTCCTTTTGTACCACTATAAGCATGAAACTTCCTACTCTTTTCTAACACCAATCGAAAACTAAAGCTAAACGCAGTGCTAGCAAAGGAGAACACTCACAGAAGAATAAGAGTGACAACTAGAGTGTTCTAGGCAATGAATAACGGGGTGTGTCTCCCTCCAAAAGAAGTGTGTTGGGATCAAACCAACTTATTGCAGAAAAGAAAGCAAAAGAAAACTAAAAATAAAGACGAAGACTCTCCAAGAACAACACAATTTGTGCATGAAATAATAAAAATGAAGTGTTTGGAAGAAAACCTGAGATTTTTATTGATGAAGAAGGGGATGCCTTGGCATCCCCAAGCTTTGACGCTTGTACTTCTTGAATATTTCTTGGGGTGACACGGGTGGCATCCCCGAGCTTGAGCTTTTGTTCATACTTTTCATCTTATCACATTGTTCTTCCCTACACTTTAAAATTTCCTTCATATAAAACTTCACACAATCTTCATTAGCAACATTAGTGTATTCAAGATAATAAGTCTTTAGGTTCAGTTTCAACACAAGTAAAACTTCCATTAAAACACAAGCTATTGTAGCACTTCCTTTTAAAAGTTCAAATGATCAAAGAGAACTCAAAGAGAAAGAGATTAAGAGGCAAATGCAAATAATGGCAGAAATCTGTCAAAACAGACCAGCAGGTAAAAACCAATTTTTAAGAAAACCTTATGTTGCTCAAATCGAAAAATGTTAAACTAACGAAAGCTAGATAACAACCTAGGGCAGAAGAACAAAAAATTATAGCTCAATCCGATGTACAGAGATTTTTCACGATTTTTACAGTGAAGCACAAAAATCTGTTTCGGGACATTAACTTTCCCAAGTCTTACTTCCCTCTCATTAGAGGTTATTCTTGGCACAAAAACCACAAAAAAAGGATAAGGATAGGTTATTACTGAAGCAATAACTTCCAAGACTTAACAAAACAAAAATAATCTGAAAGCAAAAATATATTGGGTTGTCTCCCAAAAAGCTCTTTCTTTATAGCCATTAAGATAGGCATGATAAATTTTAATGATGCTCACATAAGGATATGAATTGAAGTAAAAGAGAGAATCAAGAAGCAAATATGGAACAAATTTAAGTCTAACCCACTTCCTATGAAAAATAATCTTGTAAAGAAACAAGTCATGAAAGCACAAAGCAACAAGCATAGGAAAACAAAACAAGTGCAACTTCAAAATTTTCAACATAAAGAAGGAAAACTTAATATTGTTGTGATGCATAAAACCATATTTACCTCTCTCATAATAACTTTCAGTAGCATCATGAATAAAATTAACAATATAACTATCACATAAAACATTCTTATCATGAGCCACATGCATAAAAGAATTAATACTCCCCACATAAACATAGTCATTCTTATTAATTGTAGTGGGAGCAAATTCAACAAAATAGCTATCATGATTATTCTCATTCCCATAATCATCAAATATAGGAGTCATGTTGTAATCATAATTAATTTTCTCCTCAATAGTAGGTGGATTGAAAATATCATATTCATCATTGTAATCATCATATATTGGAGGCATAGTATCATCAAAGTAAATTTTCTCCTCCGTGCTTGTGGGACTAAAAAGATCATTTTCAGAAAAACTAGCTTCCCCAAGCTTATACTTTTCCATAGAATTAGTAACAAAGGTGTTCAAAAAATTCATACTAATAACATTGCTATTAGAATGCAAAGAAAGTTCCATGGATTTTTTAATTTTCTTTTCAAACAATTTATGTTCTACCTTAGGAAAAATACTAAAAAGCTCTCTAATTTTGTTGTTGTTTTCCATTAAGCCTAACTAGTGAAAATAAAAACAAGAAACAAAAAGATATAATTGCAGAATCTAAAGGAAATAACTTCGAGCACTCACACACCAGCTACAGTACTAGAAGATAGCTTAGTAGACAGAGGATGTGAGTACCTTTTACCTTACCTCCCCGGCAATGGTGCTAGAAAATAGCTTGATGTCTACGCACGCTTCTATTCTTGTAGACAGTGTTGGGCCTCCAAGTGTAGAGGTTTGTAGACCAACATCAAATTTTCCTTAAGTGGATCACCTAAGGTTTACCGAACTCAGGGAGGAAGTGGTCAAAGGTATCCCTCTAAAGCAACCCTGCAATCAAGATATAATAAGTCTCTTGTGTCCCCAACACACCCAATACACTTTTCAGATGTATAGGTGCACTAGTTCAGCGAAGAGATAGTGAAATACAAGTAATATGGATGATTATCAGTGCTAATTGCAATCTGAAATAAAAGTGGCAGCAAGCAAAAATGTAACAGAACTGATTGCAAACGGTGTTTCAATGCTTAGAAACAAGGCCTAGGGATCATACTTTCACTAGTGGACACTCTCATATAAATACCTTCTCTTTACGATGCTACCCTGAACTACTCTTCGGTTAGACGATGTAGGGCTATAACAGCACACCTTAAAGTTCGCATTCCCCATCTAGATAACCCCTCACTGTCACCTTGAGCACTAGATGGTTCCAACAAATACCACAACCTCATAGAGACATCCAATTCAAATTATACTCATGATAAGTATTTATGTAATCTTAGCCAAAGTGCCACACGGTGTGCACACTGTCAACTTCACACACGTGGGGATAAGCAGAGATTAATTAAAGCACTTGAGTAGAAGAATATATCCTAGATTACAAAGCTCATGATCTTAATAAGATCACGCATAGAGAGAGATGAACACATAGCTACCGGTAGAGCCCTTAGCCTCGAGAGAGAGAACTACTCCCTCCTCATCATGGGAGTCAGCAATGGTGACGGAGATGGCGGTGGAGTCGATGGAGATGGATCCGGGGGCACTTCCCCGTCCCAGCAGGGTGCTGGAACAGAGACTTCTATCCCTGGATCTCCTCTTCGGTGGCGGCGGCGCTGCGGAACTTTTCATGGATTTCTGATCTGGTACTTAGGGTTTTCATCCCGGGGGGATATATAGGCGAAATGGCAAGGTCGGTGGGCGCCCGAGGGGCCCACACTACCCCCTGGCGCGGCCTGGGCTGGCCCGTGCCACCAGGTGGTGTAGCCACTTGGTGACCCCTCTCTGTATCGTCTTATGGCTCCATGAGTCTTCTGGTAAAGTATTGACTTTGGCTTTTGTCTAGTCCAATTCCGAGAATATTTCTTTTCCAGATTTTCTGAAACCAAAAACAGCAGAAAACAGGCAACTATCACTATGGCATCTTGTTAATAGGTTAGTTCCAGAAAATGTATAAAAATACCTCAAAGTATGAATAAAACATAAGAAAGTAGATACCAAACAAGCATGGAACATCAAAAATTATATATATGTTTACGACGTATCAATATGACACTCATGGAGGTCCTCATCCCTAAATATCGCATCCCCGGAGTGGTACAATAGAAACATTGCGGGTCCAACAACTTTCTTTATTGATTCATACCAAGAGCCTAAAGTGTATATAAGCTGAAGAACCTTCCCAGTCTAATGAAGATTGACAATGCGATAAAAGTTCAAATGCAAAAGGGATAGATTCTTAATCAATGGTAATACTAAGTTTAAAATCATTGGAGCTGGCAACTTACTGGAGAAGCTATACTATTTCTAGCTCATCTACCTATGTGTTTTATAATGGGTCCTATATCTATATACTATCTTATTTCTACTAATCTGATACCCTATTGTTGATTCTACTCTTCATGTCGGATGTCGAGCCTTCTCACAACCTAAGCAAGGGTTTAAGATGATGATTGAGTGCGAGCATTCTCAGCAAGTTCTTTTTAAAGTCATCGATCAAATATCTAAGACTCGTGCATGTTTTTCAAAAATGATTTTCAGAAAAGTGAAGTTTTAGATTTTTAAAATTCTAAAGTTTTTAGTCTTAACAGGTTGTTTGAACTTTCGTGGAGATCCTTTCCACGCTCCGATCGTAGTTCTTTTCCAGAACAGGGAGTAACATGTCACATTTTTACACTCTCGAGAGGTGCACAACTATTTGCCCACAAACGTCCTTATCCTTATTACTTATTCCATATTTCCTTAGATATGGGGTCTAGATACCATGTTTCACTGAGTCATGTCGAGTCTCCCTCCACGACCCTGCTGTCCACCCAATGTAACGAATTTCGGTCGAGATTACATTCAGTTACCATCCCTTCTAATATACCCAGTTGTTACCTTGAAGCACAGGATAGGGACGGCATGGGCTCCCACCTAATGATCTCCTCTCTGGATCTTAGTCCAACTAGATATACGAGGACATACGAAAGGAAGGAGGTACTTCTGACTCGCTCGCCCCATAACAAGATCTAACAAGATATGTGGTTAGCGCGGTACTATACGATGCAAGAATGGATGACTATTGTTGTTAACCTAACTTTTCCGGTACAATGGAATCTGCACCACGTGATTTTTATACCATGTGTACATTCATGATTCCATCACCCCTCCCCATTTTATTTATTTCATTCTGGAAACGATATTGGATTTTGAATGCAAGTAATAATAATGTATTGAAAACATTTTCATAATGTAAGCTAAAGACATGTAATATTTCACTTGGAATAGGTTTGCAATATTGACCTCACAAAGGTGATGAAAGATTAATTGTCTGGTAACTGCGAGATAGTCCATCCAAAGGTTTTACTTGACACTAGACCTCAGATTCTAGAATTCACAACATCATCCGATAAAGACACCGTTTCATTGGAAAATTCATGATGCTCTAATGCAATTATATTCAATGCACTCTTTTCTGTGTTCTGTTTGAATTTTACCGACTCAATTTCATTTTAAGTGATTTTCTCCCCTTTTAGGGTTTTATTGCATTTTTCTGGTATTTTATTTTTGTAGCAAACCAAATTATATTATTGGGTACTTCTCTTTGGAATTTTCATATATCTATGAAAATTGGGTTTTATATTATTATCAATTTCTACTGGAATTTTTATGAATTTTAAAGACTTGGAATTTAATTACTTTCACTCAAAAATTCAAGTGTTTGCAAAAATCCCACAAAATTACTTTTTGGATTCCTTGCATTTTACTACACACAAAACTATTTTTATTTTTCTGATTTTCTATGTGTAAAATGTGACTTATTTGGTTTTGAAGGTATTTGTGAAATGACCAAAATACCCTTAAGTTCTTGGGCCCACTTGACAAACAGGGGAAACCACTCTCTGGACCCGGTCCAGCCTAACTCGGCCCACTCCCTCGCATCACTATCTCTCTCTCACGCACGTCGCTCTCTTCTCTCTCATGCACATGCAGGCGATTGCGCGCCACCACCGCTTCGCTTGGCTGCTCTGACCTCCCCCCATCGTGTTACTGCTAGAATTACTCCTACCTCTACTATCTCATCCTACCAACCAGATTTCTCTTTCTCTCTGTCTCGCTAGATCTCTCTTGCAGCCCTAACTCGATCTAGGGTTTCTATAGTGTGTTGTCTACATCAACTCCGGCGTAACTCCAGTGCTTCCTGCTATCGAGATGGGGTTCCTATGCATCTGAGATGTTGCCTATGGTTGCCCTGGCTAATGTGGGATTGAGATGCCCATTTGGGTACTCCCAAGTGCCGCCAGTTGCCTCCTCCATGACAACTTGTTGCTCCTCTACTTTGTTACTGTGAGCTCGGCTCACCCTCTCTGAAGGTAGGTGCCATCTTCCCCCTTCTTCTTTCTCTGGTTCTAGGCTACTGGTTGATTCTAGGGTTTGTGCCTTAGTGATGCTTATGTTATGGTTCACTGGTACTCCCTCCAACCCAAAATAAATGACTTGCATTTGTCTAGATTCGGATGCATCTTACACTAAAACAAGTCTAGATACATGCGAATCTAGACTAAACCAAGTTATTTATTTTGGGACGGAGGGAGTAGGTTCTAGAATGTTCTAGGGCTTTCTAGGTGTTAATTAGATTTCTAGGATATGACATGGTTAACTGGGTTTTGAATTGATCCTAGGGTTTACTGAATTTTGTTTATTGTCATTTCTATCAGTTAACATGTACTAGGTAGGTTACTGAATGTTCAGTTGACACTTGTTATTCTTGTTAGTTAAGAATTGCTAATGTTTAGCCATGTGTAATGTTGTCAATGGTTTCAGTTAGTGGCTTTAGGAATTTCTAGGACTAATACTTCTACTCATAATGTTGTCAACTATTATTAGTTCTATATTGTATTGTTGTTAATTAAGTATCACACTCAAGATGTTTTAGTGGTGTTTCCTTGATTTTCTGTGATTGCTTGAGATTTTGACTCAAGTTTATCTGCAAGTATGTGGGTTAAGATTTATTTCATGTTTTTTTAAAAAAGGTGTAGGATACTTGATCTTTATCTCCCTTCTCATCCCTAGGCATGTCTCAGGATGTTGTCTAGGGATGAGGGGTGAGATACAAATTTAGTGTTCTATTTAAGATTAATTATTGTTTGATGTTCTTCTTCTTGCTATAACTAGTGGTTGTGATTGTGCCAGTATAATACATGATTGTTCCTATGGTGTTCTTCACTTAGTGAAGATGCACAGTGTGTAGTCCTCCTATATATTGGGTGCTATTTATTCTAATTCACACTCTCACTATATTTCTAAAGACTCTATGTTTTCCTATACTATAATTTAAGGCTAACAACATTCGTAGCTCCCAAAGTGAGCTTGTTGAAGATATATAGTTGTTGTTGTGGCTCTTCTTCTCATGTTCTTGTGTTCTGCTCCTCCCTTCTCTCTCTAAGATCTCTCTCTAAACTCTAAGAGTTTGTGTTTTGGTTCAAGCTCGAGTGGTGAGTTATGAGCTATAGGGTCTTAGGTGGTCCTCTATTTACAATGTTCCAAAGTGGCTGTGATGTTGACACCAATGCCATGTATTTAGGTGATTCACCTTCTCGTGTATGTGTGAAACCACCTATGTTGGTTAACTTACTCATATGTGCAAGGGATTTTCGGTGGTTAAGCTCATGCTGGGTTTAACTTATGTGTGCATGCCAAAATTAGCATATGACCCTTTTGTTTGTATGTGTAGGGTGTTAGTATTTGCATATGTCGGTTTATCCTTTGTCTTGTACTTGTTTTTGGAACATGACAAGTGTTTAATCTTTTAATTTTAGTGAGTTTGATTTATTTTCATCCATGAATCCTTGCAATTCCATTTGGAGATTGTTCACAAAATCCATTGCTGTGGAATTTGATTGGTTTATAATTTTTATTACTCATGTTTGAAATTCCTACTGTTCTAGGGTTCTTGACAAAATCTTATGCTTTGATAATTCCTTTGGTTTTTGTTCTTAGATTATGTATACTAAGAGTTCTATTGGTTCATAATTTAGTTGTTGATGATTTAGAGTTTCGGAATTCTAACATTTCTTAATAGAATCATGAGCCTGAGGTCTTACTTTGGTTAAATGCTTTGTATAGTGGTTTCTATCCTTCCTATTGGTTTATTTTATCTACTTATCCTGTTTGAGATTCCTTGGTAGATGACTACCAAATTACTTTGGTTTAACTGAATGTTGTAAGAGTTCATAGGTATTGTCAGTGATCTATACTACAGGTTTCTAGTTGTTATGTTTGGTTCCAAATGTTTGCAATGAAGTTTTAACTCTACAACTTCTAGTATTTGACATGTTTGGTTGCTTCTCAGGCTCATAGTTTAGGATTCATTCCTAGGCTCTAATTCAAAGAATTCTTATATTAAAAAGGTTTTCCTTCGGGCAAAACCAACATTTTAACACTAACATGTGTGTTTCTATGTTGTTTGTTTTGACAGGCTGAAGATCAAATGTTAGGAGCAAGGATAGATAGCTTTAGTGTAGGGATTTTATATTAAGTTTTCTTTCTTTTTGTAACTCATGTAATCTAGATCATGTACTCATGTTGTGGTATGAATAAAGATCAGATTTCCTTAAATGACTTGTCTTTTGAATTCAGTGATTTGAGCTTGATGGAATATTTATATTTCAACACTTGTGCTTATGTGTGATTTAAATTTGAATTCAAGTTTGACCTGGGTCAACTTCCATTGTGAATTCATTCAACTTTTTTCAGTTCAGAATTGAATATGGTTTCTTTTCCTAGTGACCATTTGGTTGCAATCAACCTCACTAGAACCAAATTCAAACAGGTTATTGAAATTTTCAAATTGATCCTAATTTTCTACATGCATGTTATGCATAGTATCAATTCACACTTCTACCCTTCCTATAATATAAGTCCTTGGGTCATTACATCCTCTCCCACTTATAGCAACTTCTGAAGGGTTCCGCGGCAGAAAACAAACAAATTCCTATGTTGGAACCGCCTAATACTGCCAAGATCTATATATGTAGTAATACGGTAACGGATGGAGCATATAGAATACATACAATTGTATACCGTACACGGTTAACATTCCGAGGGGAACGTGGTTGAAGTAGTCGAACTCGTAGCCAACCTCAAGGTCGCGAAGCTCCTCGCAGGTCACCCCTTGCTCCTTCTTCATTGTGCAGCAGCTCCAACTCACGACATCCAAGGTGCCTCAAGTGAGGCCCCTCGTGGTTTCATACACATACGGTGTATGATGACAAGCTCCGACTCCTTGATCCCTGTTGGGAGTGCAGAAGTAGATCTCAGGCTTGGAATCCCTGCAGCGCAATGGCGTGCTACAGGTGTGGTGTCTCTTGCATGGACAGTCCTTACTTGGGACTGTGCCAACACATGGAGACGATAGAGAGAGGGAAGGAGAAAGTGAACCAAACGACTTCTCCAAATATTGGTGTGTATATTCCCACCCATGGGCACCCCTTTATATAGGGGAAGGGTGTGTGCCCTCCCCTTTGGGTTTCCCATGTGGGACTAAACAAGGGAGAAAGGAGGGAGGCGCATGGGCCCTTAGGGCACCATGGTCCGGCCGGCCAGGGGTGGGCCCTACCCCGCGCATAGCCCTAGGCTGGCCGGGTGGGCCCCCTTGAGGCGGCTAGGCCTTGGCCCTTCCCCCTTTCGGTTTTCCCTCATGGCCCCTTTTTCCCTAGGAAGTTTGGCCCATTAGTGGAATACCCCTTCAAATTAGATTTTAATATTATATTTAATATTAATTACATTAATTAATTTGTAAATACATATTAAAAAATCTGATTTGACCCAAAACACCTTTCGGTTCCCTTTCAATTTCCTCCGAATGACTTCGGATCTTTCCCGGAACGATTCCGGTTCTCTCACGGAACTTTTCTGGTTTCCTTTTCTCTTTCATATGGTGATTCCAACTTATAGAGGATCTCTAGCTCATCATAACCTTAAGTGTATTTCCTCAGGGCTCAGGAATGGCACATACATGATCTGCATCAATGATCAATAGCGGGACCAGGATGCACATAATGACCTCTGTGCATTCCACGATGATAATGTCGTTTGAACCGTAAATAGTCGTTTCCCATTCCCTTTGCCACTTGATACCTAGTTCACCCGAGATTTGATCTATGGTATCTCCATACCTTCGTTCGATCTCGTTACCGATGAACTTGTTTTTCTTGTTTCTGTGTCGTTGCATTCCGTGACCCAGTCACACGCTTGCAAGCTTCATTAATGCAACGTCACCGAGATGGCCACTAATGTATCTGTCCGTTACATGGATGGGAAAATCCTGGTCTTGATTTGTACTCCTCTACACACCCCTTTGGGAAACCTGAGTGGCACCTTTTCGGTCACCCAGTCACGGAGTGATACTTGATAACCATCTAAGCTCCCTCAAGAACGGTGATTTGCATTACCTCACAGTCTAAGGATCAGGTTGCGAGGTTTCCTTAGTTTATCATTAATGGTGAACTTTATAACTAAATCTCATTAAGATACAACTGGTTGGGTTGTTTGTCTATCACATCATTCAACTAATGACGTGACCTCATTGTCAATTGGCATAAATGCCCATGATCTTGAAACCCTAGATCATCCTCATGACCAATGAACTAGTTCGCTAGAGGCAACTAGAGACTTGGTTTGTTTACATACCACACATGTATTAACGTTTTGTATTAATACAATTATAGTAAAGTATGAAACTATTATGAACTAAATGAGATATGACAATAAAAACCTATTTATTATTTGCCTCTAGGGCATATCTCCTTCAGTCTCCCACTTGCACTAGAGTACAAATAATCTAGCTCGCATTTTACTCATCATAAACCATATCACATATGAGTTTATTGATCATGCATGTTTATGGAAAACATCCTGTCCATGTTCTGTTTTACCAGATCATTATGTCTTTGTAAATCGTTAATGTCTTCCTAACTTTGACATTCATACCATTATCTCATAATGGGTCAAAGTATTCGTTTGGCAACAAAGTGAGACTTTGTTTCTAGTGTTTATAATGACGGTCGTTTTCACTGTTGTCACCTAAACTTCGAAACACACTTTGCAATCCTTTGTGTATGTATGATAGTTATGGCAGTAGAACAAGGCCATATTCCAGGAGCCTACAGTGACTTTAGATCAACCTCGAGGGCCTTTTCATAGGCATTATGCCCTGGGACACATCATTCTATGTTAAAGACAAACTAGTCTCGCCATAACAATATACATCACATCAGATGGAGCCTTTATACTTCCATATCTATGTAGATCCTAGTGCATGAAATGCAACTATGACACTTACTTTGCTTCTTGCCATTTAGGTACAAACTTATTTCTGGTTCAGTGATTAACTCAAGAATCACTTCAAGACATGTTCTTATAGTTAAGAGCTTGTCCTTCCAACCAGAATGTCGGGTCACATTACGTCGAGTATACAATATGGTTGTATGGAAGAACCTATGACTGAGGCATAGGAGATGCAACACATCTGTTTCTTCCTTTTTAACCATCGTTGTAATACCAAGACAATGCTTCATATAGTAAGAACTTCTTTCTTACCTTGTTCCATTCTGAACTTCTTCAGAATCTTGCTTAGGACATTCTGAACATCTTCAGAATCAAGTCCAAGAAGCATTCGACATTCAATGTTTATTAAACTCACCAATCTATCTCGATAGATATCATTGTTTAATAACTTCAACTTCATCCTAGTTTATCTACTTAAATGTTATTAACACCAATCACATCATTCACATATGTTGTCCGCATATCCTAGAATGATTTCATGCCCCACTCAAATATGGCATCCATATTTGAGATCCATGGATTTCACTTAGATCCCACTCAAAATATGTCTACTACATATTAAGATTTGGCCAAGCTACTTAGCTCCCACTCAAATGCAGGTCCTCTCGATAATCTTGGACATTCCAAAATTCTTTGATCATCATCAAATTGAGAATTCCAGCTACGAGATTCCAATATCCATATATTTCTGGTGTAAATCTAATAGACTCAAGCATCACTACATTGTAGTCAACTCCTTAAATTTGTCAATACTTTGTGTCAAATCGAGCTTTACGTCTCCATTAAGTTTCATTTCCATCTTATGACTTTTAAGTCATTCAGAAATATCAAGTAAACTCCTTTACTTACTAAGATCAAGTAACAAATTACTTTGCAATCTTAAATGTAACTTAATATAGGATTTTGTGACTCCTAGTCATTTCTCGTACTTAGGTCCATCACACTTATTTGTAGTTCGTAGGTATGTCTTGTTCAAATAACACGACAAGTGAATCAATAATACAATTCCGCATACTTGCAGAATATATCATTGAATCCTATTTTCTTAGTAAAAGTATTCGCTGAAACTTTGTGATTGTTATCAATAGTTTCTCCTCTATCTGAAGAGTTTAGTTTCACGAAACAAATTCTGCCGCTCCACTCAACAATCAGGAGGTAAGGTCAAATACCTTGTTTTGATATTTTACTTTCTTCCACCTGTATCTTCATCAAGACACATCAACTTTGGACAACAGCAGGTTTGCCCCTTGTGGAACATGTGTTCATAGTTGCCTAAGAATACGCTACAAAGACTTGTTTATTCGCCACGATTTTGAATTATCGAAACCTCTAGAAACTCGAACGTGCCATAACTCTTATGGTGTTGTTTTCACGAATCTTTAGATGTTCCTTTGTATGTCAACCGAGTGTTTGCTCATTTTGATCTCTAACTCTAAACGACAACTATAACCTTGATAAGAGATAATATTATACCATATGTATCTAATACATAATGATTATGATATTTAGAGATTTCAACATTTTGAAATTGTCCAATTATTATAGTTTGTGAAACATCTTTCACGAGTCCTTTTATGCTAAAATTAAAATAAATACTTTAGTCATGTCGATCAAATCAAAGAGACTTTTGTATCCTTGTTAATTCAATATCCTCCTTCACTTTGAAATCTTTTGAACAATTCAAAACAGTTTCAAACTTATGTTTCATTAAGTAAATATTCATATTCACTTAAATCCACAATGATTTCCACTATTTGTTGAAAATACGATACATCACTATGTATAAGATTCAACATTAAGTATAAATAATGATTTCCACTATCTTGTTGAAAATACGATATATCATTATGTATAAAGTTCAACATTTGTTTGCATATCACTGTTTTACCAGAATGCGGAGTTTTAGTCATTTCTGCCCAATGAGGCATGGTTTTGCAAAGTCTCTAGATTAAGCATGTAGGACCCCGATCCTCATTTATAATGAAGAACATGCAATAACCAAAATGACTTAAACTATAGTGCCATATCATAATTAAACTTTGGATATCTTTTAGCATTCTAATCCTTTATAAATGCTTAAACTATTATCATTAACATAGTGATGAGAATAACTCATTTATAATCGTAATGTGACCATAAAGGTATTATTCATAAGAAAGGTACAACTAGATTGTAACTTATTCATTTGAACAATCATCTCACCAAAAGCAAGACACACAAACAAGGATTAGAAAATTATATTCAAGTCCACTAATCCAAATGATAAACCTTTTAGGAAAGGGGTGATGTCGGCCATCAAATGTTTTGCTTGCCGTCATCAAACCACATTTCCTCAATTCCAGCAATTCTTAAGCAGACCATCCTGTTTTCACAAAATAGGACAAGTATCCAATACTTATGTAAACTGCAATGAGTTTTGCAAGAATTACATTTATAACTTTGTATATCTAGCATATACCCTTTTTCATTCATGACCTCCATTGCAATCAAGACCTTCTGAGAGTTCACAACTCTAATGCAAGATCGCTAAGTGTTTCTCCAAATATTCTCTTTTCATCCATCATGGAAGAAAACTCATCCAACGGCTCATACTTTATGTGCCTGATCTTGCAGAATACAAGATTGTAATCCAACTCTCCATCGAATGGAGAATGGCTTGTTGGATGATTACAAAGAACACACAAACATTGCAGAGTCATCGGATTATCTCCTAATGGTCACTGTATCAAGAAGAGAAGATCACCTTTTACGAGGATATCCCTCACGCATGTATATTAATCTATGAAGTTGGACCCTTTTGCTAAGTTCCATATCAAGCAATAAATTTCCCATGGTCGCAAAGGACCTCAGTGGGATAGGCCATGATCTACTAAGATATTTGCAAACAAACATCTAGACTAAGTTCATAATATGAGTTTAATCCTAATTGAGATCCCACTAAAATTGTCATCCCCTAGATGATTTTAGTGATCACATGATCCCAATCCGCTGCACCTCCCCCGATCGTCACATCCATCGGTGCAACATCAAAGGTAGACATTCCCTAATGTCAATCGCATCATCCATGTGACTCATGCTTGATCTTTCGATCTCTTGTGTCCCGAGCCCATGTATACACATGCTAGGCTCGCCAAATCTAACTTGTGTATATTTGCTATGCAACATGGCTTACACCCACTGTATGCGAATGTAGATATTACTAGCCCCCGATCGTCACGGTCGGCTTCATAACGGCAAACTTTCTTGGTGGTGCACACACAAGGGGAACACTATCATTGGAATTATTTAGGGATTATCTTATTTTCTACCGTTGAGTGTCTAATACTAGCATATAATAAGATATAAAACAGGTATCAACATCACATGTAAATTTGTGATATGATATGGCCTTCTCCTTGCACCTTGATCTCCATCGAGCGCTCCGGCATGATCTCCATCTTGTCCCTGGTTTGACGCCAAGTCCACGACGCCACCACCTGGTCGTCCATCGGAACGATGGCTATTGCTACTTAACTTAGTAACATAAAAGTAAACTACTTTACCTTCGTAACGACCAATACCATATCATAACACAAGCCCTCCTGCAAAATAAAGTTAGACGCCTCTACTTTATCTATTTCAAGTTTTACGTGGTTGTGAGGGCTTTCACAATAGAACCGCTTCTAAACTACGAACTTTCCAACTATAACATTGATCCAACAATTGTCTCTATTACACCCCTTTCGGGGCCCTCTGTTGTAAATGATATATCAACTATTGAATGAGAGACAGACACCCACTAGCCACTTATACGGTACAAGCCGTATGTTGAGCGTGGAACTAGTCTCGCGTACGAATACGCATAAGGTCGGTCCGGGCCGCTTCATCAAACAATACCGTAATATAAACAAGTACATGTTAGAGGGTAACAACTAAGGGATCAATGCCCGCACAATACTTGTGCGTACTAGCCGTACAGCACTTCTACGCATAGATCGGCTCTGATACCACTGAAGGATTCCGTAGCAGAAAACAAAAAAATTCCTACGTTGGAACCGCCTAATACTGTCAAGATCTATCTATGTAGTAATACGGTAATGGCCGGAGCGTATAGAATACATACCCTTGTAGACCGTACACGGTTAACATTTCAAGGGGAACGTGGTTGAAGTAGTCGAACTCGTAGCCGACCTCAAGGTCGCGAAGCTCCTCGCAGGTCACCCCTTGCTCCTTCTTCATTGTGCAACAACTCCGACTCACGACATCCAAGGTGCCTCAAGTGAGGCCCCTCGTGGCTTTGTACACATACGATGTATGATGACGACCTCTGACTCCTTGATCCCTATCGGGAGTGTGGAAGTAGATCTCTAGCTTAGAATCCCTTCAGCGCAATGGTGTGCTGCAGGTGTGGTGTCTCTTGCATGGATAGTCCTTACTTGGGACTGTGCCAACACATGGAGACGAGAGAGAGGGAAGGAGAAAGTCAACCAAAAGACTTCTCCAAATATTGGTGTGTATATTCCCACCCATGGCCACCCCTTTATATAGGTGAAGGGTGTGTGCCCTCCCCTTTGGGTTTCCTATGTGGGACTAAACAAGGGAGAGAGGGGGGAGGCGCATGTGCCCTTAGGGCACCATGGTTCGACCGGCCAGGGGTGGGCACCACCCCACGCACAGCCCTTGGCTGGCCGGGTGGCCCCCCTTGAGGCGGCTAGGCCTTGGTCCTTTCCCCTTTCGGTTTTCCCTCATGGGCCCTTTTTCCCTAGGAAGTTTGGCCCATTAGTGGAATACCCCTTCAAATTAGATTTTAATATTATATTTAATATTAATTATATTAATTAATATGTAAATACATATTACAAAATCCGATTTGACCCGAAACACCTTTCGGTTCCCTTTCGATTTCCTCTGAATGACTTCGGATCTTTCCCGGAATGATTCTGGTTCACTCACGGAACTTTTCCGGTTTCCTTTTCTCTTTCATATGGTGATTCCAACTTATAGAGGATCTCTATCTCATCATACCCTTAACTGTATTTCCCCACGGCTCGGGAATGGCACAGACATGATCTCCATCAATGATCAATAGCAGGACCAGGATGCCCATAATGACCCCTATGCATTCCATGATGATAATGTCATTTGAACCGTAAACTATCGTTTTCCATTCCCTTTGCCACTTGATACCTAGTTCACCTGAGATTTGATCTACGGTATCTCCATACCTTCGTTCGATCTCGTTACCGATGAACTTGTTTTTCTCGTTTCCGTGTCGTTGCATTCCGTGACCCAGTCACACGCTTGCAAGCTTCATTAATGCAAAGTCACCGAGATGTCCACTAATGTATCTGTCCGTTACATGGATGGGCAAATCCTGATCTTGATATGTACTCCTCTACAAGCCCCTTTGGGAAACTTGAGTGGCACCTTTTCGATCACCCAGTCATGGAGTGATACTGGATAACCATCTAAGCTCCCTCCACAACGGTGATTTGCATTACCTCACAGTCTAAGGATCAGGTTGCGAGGTTTCCTTAGTTTATCATTAATGGTGAACTTTGTAACTAGATCTCATTAAGATACAACTGGTTGGGTTGTTTGTCTATCACATCATTCAACTAATGACGTGATCTTATTGTCAATTGGCATAAATGCCCATGATCTCGAAACCCTAGATCATCCTCATGACCAATGAACTAGTTCGCTAGAGGCAACTAGAGACTTGGTTTGTTTACATACCACATGTATATTAACATTTTGTATTAATACAGTTATAGCACAGTATGAAACTATTATGAACTAATTGAGACATGACAATAAAAACCTATTTATTATTTGCTTCTAGGACATATCTCCTTCAACTTCGTCCTGAAGTTAAGGTTCCCTAATAAGTACCTAAAGAGTTGATGGTAGTTTCTATGTAAATCTTCCTCTTTTTTCCCACGTAGCTTCTCTCTCTGGGCGGTGTTTCAATGAACCTTACAGTTCTTTATGGCTCTATTCCTTAGTCGTTTCCAATTCTCTTCGAGAATTTTGGATGGTGTTTCCTCACAAGTAAGATATCTGGTTTTAGTTCTATTTATTTATATGGTAATGGTTGGTATGGTGTTTTTAAACATTTGCTTAATTGTGAGACGTGGAATACGTTATGAACTTGGGATAATCCTTTTGGCAACTCAAGTTCATACGTGATTGGTCCTTTGTTATTAAGAATGCAGAATGATCCTATGTATTATGGGATTAGTTTTCCTTTCACTCCAAACCTTTTCACTCCACGTGTCGGGCCTTATGTGTGATTTGAATTTTAATTTAAGTTTGACTTAGGTCAACTTCCATTCTTAATTCATTCAAGTTGTTTTAGTTTAGATGTAAATATGGTTTCTATTCCTAGTGACCATTTGGTTGCAATCAACCTCACTAGAACCAAATTCAAACAGGCCATTGATTTTTTTTTTTCAAATTGATCCTAATTTTCTACATGCATGCTATGGAGAATATCAATTCACACTTCTACCCTTCCTATAATATAAGACCCTGGGTCATTACATCTTAGGCCTTTCACAATAGCGGTTTCTTAACGTTGTATTCTAGACACTTTGCTTATGTGGCACTATAGTTAATAAGGAAAGATATTGATGGCTTGTTTGATTCACAGGAATGCCAAAGGATTTTCAAGGGATCACAATCCTATGGATTTTTCATGTAATCGTTGTTTGATTCATAGGAACACAACCTGTAGGATTTCTTCTTGTGGACTTTTCTCTAGTCTAATCCATAGGAATTTTTCCATTAGCTCTGAGCTCTTGGAAATTTTCCCGTGGCAGGAAGAAAAGCGCGCACACGCAGCTGGCTCTGCTCTCGCCGCCAAAGCACCATTTTGCATACCGTCTCTGCATGGACAGAAGAAAATAACAATACTTCTCTTCTCAAATTAGAGCTGCCGGTCGTTCACATTGACTAGAAAATTTAGGAATGCTCGACGGCCGTGCGGCCGCGTCGCCGCACTGGCTCCTTCTAGTGGTGAATCCAAGAATTATTCAAAGCCTCTGCAAAAAAGTGTATTTCAAGACTAGTGACACTATTTTTTATAAAATTGATATTAAATTAGGTTTGTCGGTCAGTCGAAATCCTAGGCACGTGCACAATCTTAGGGACGGTTGATTCAGCCTATGGATCCTTCTCAACTCGTATGTGGCCCCTCCCGCTCAGCTCCTCCACCGCCCTCATGCTGAACCCCCTTGAATCTCAAAACTAAACTGAACTGAAGAAGCACACCTGAAACCAGTGGCTGGAAAATATCTACAAGAGAAGAACTAACCTCAGGTTTAAGAATAAAGAGATACTAGGAAAGAATGTTATTCTTGCAGACCAACGGCTGGCTTGTGAGTAACGGCTACCTGTTTGAAATTCAAACTTCAAACAATAATATTATAATGTCACAATTCCAGTGGCTTTTCTATGCTCTATCAAAGAACCACTTGTATCCATTCCCATGGTTTTAATTCCCATATGTTTCATTGGGACATGTTATACCAATCCTACAATTTTCCTGTCCCTACATTTTTCCTACCCTATGAATCAAATAAGCCCTGAAGTTATATCTTAACTAAGAAACATCTCTTAGAAAACATTGTTAGGCCAATCACATGCATACATGTCGTATAAATATTTAAATGTAGAGACACCACTTAAAAACAATGCATTGGAGAGGTTGTCTCTTAACCATTTATTTCTTCTATGGTAGTGTACTAAGATACACTCCATTGTGAAAGGACAGGTGACTAGATTCCATTTTTCATGCAAAACAATGACATTTGATGCAATGTACTTTTAATTCTTAAAATTGTTACTTCACCACACCAAATTTTATTGGAGTTGGTCCAATTCTTTCTATGCTCAATAACACCAATTAAGTGGACATTTTTCTTCAAAATCAACCTGATCCAACTTGTGCACAGTGAAGCTAGACCATCAACTAATTAATCTCTTGATTGGTTATTACTAAAAAATCAATAATATCATGTCGATGGCACTCTGTCAACTATACTCTATGCCATCTTCTTATTTACCCATAATCATATAGCAAGCAACACAAGGTGTAGTACATCACACCGAAAATCTAACTGAAATTAAGATCTATCTGTTGGAATTTTGCCTAATAAAGGCCCAGCCCATTTATATTATTCAACAATCCCTGAAATCCTAGAGGCCCACTTGGACCATTCATGCAAGGAAAGAGGTGGGACAAAAGTTTAGTCCCACATTGCTAGTTGTGTGGAAGTTGGACCAGCTTATAAGGTGAGATCTTCCACCACTTGTACAAGCTTGATAAGAGAAGACATATACACAAACGCTCCTCCTCCTCCACTGCCCGCCTCGCCTCGTCACAACGCGCGCGCGCCGCGGGTTGCAGGAATGCCTCGAGCCGAGAGCTTCTCTTTCTTTTTGCCACGCATGAATGGATAATAATTTAAACAGTCTGTGTGAGTGGATGTTTAATACGAACTCAGTGGAGATTTAATTCGAGCTTAGTGGAGGCTATTCGGCTTCGGTCGATGCCTGTTCGTTTCCTCTCCTGACGCCGACTGTTCGCCTGCCTACCCGTGCCTATAAGAGTAAAAGGTCGCTTCTCCTCAGACACACCAACGCACACCCTTGCGTCTCTAGTTCCAGAGCATTGCGCTTCTTATATCTTCCCCATCCCGTCTTGTGGCGCGCACCGTGAGCTGGGACAGTAGGCCACCGAGACCCCGCTGCTTTGAGTCCTTTACAGGAGAAGGGCGATAAGGTTTTTGGGGAGCGCTACCAGTGCGACTACTGGCTTCATCACGGACTCCTTCACGGATAGTGACATGGGTATACCCTACAGGTACTCGAGCTTGGTATATACGGTCTGAATACAACGGAAGCCCATGGCGTTTCTAAGTCCCAAATGGAGAACTCGAGTAACCTACGGACTCTCGATTGCTTGCGGAACAAGAAGAAGCTAAAGATAGAAAGTTTAAAAGGAAAACCCTAACCTGTAACCGACTCGACCTGCTACCCGAGACCTAGCCTATCTGTATAAAGGCTAGGAGGGGCGGCGAGGAGGACACACGCAACCCTAGTTTCCACAACCCTCGCCAGATTGCATCTGTGCACCATTGTAATCCTCGATTCCTTTGATAATTCCACGAGCAGACAAGCAGGAGTAGGGACCTCTACGAGGCCTGAACCTGGGTAAATCTTCGAGTTCCCTGTGTGCTTGTTTGCTAGCTGATAGATGCTTCCAGCGCTCCCTCCTTCTCCAAAACCCAAGTCCATATCAATGGGCATTGATGAGTTAAACCCTCGTCAGATAGCGACTGTGCCGACATCTTTCCCAATGATGATTTCTTCCCCGACATCAACAACCTTTTCCTCGACAACATGGCTGACGACGGTGCAAACGTTAACGCGATCACCGGCGGCTCCTCTGCTGTGATGTATATCATCTTCCTCGGTCTTGTTTACCATATTATCTTCTGGTCTTTTTCTATTATTCTGCCTGTGTTTTATCTGTCTTTTAATATGATTAAATCTCTTGGAAAATTGCTCTTTTACTCAACAATCCAAAAACCTTAGTATAGGCAATTTGCTCCAAGTGGTTTTGTTGCTTCTATGAAGCCACCTGTTTTTTAGGGTATGCATTATAAGAGGTGGTGCGTGAGAGCAGTTCTCTGGTTTCAGAACATGAACTGCTATGACGCCACTCTTGGCAAGCCTGAGGGAGAGCTTACTGCTGCTCAGGAACAAGTTTTTCGGAAAACTGATACCCTGTTCAAGGCTGCTTTGATGTCCATTCTTGGGGAGAACATTGTTGAACCCTATATGTCATTTGATAATGGCAAGGACATGTGGGCTGCGCTCGAGGCCAAGTTTGGGGTCTCGGACCCTGGCAGTGAACTATATGTCATGGAACAACTCTATGACTACAAGATGACTGATGACCACTCCGTGGTTGAGCAGGCTCATTAAATATAGTCACTGGCCAAGGAGCTTGAGCACTTTCCTTGTGTGTTACCGGACAAGTTCATTGCCGGGGGCATTATTGCCAAGCTTCCCCCTTCGAGGAGGAACTTTGCTACTTCCCTAAAACACAAGAGACAAGAGTTTTCCGTATCAGATCTTATTGGAACTCTTGATGTGGAAGAGAAGGCGAGAGCAAAAGACACACGTGCTCGAGGTGCTGAGGGAGGTTCAAATGCCAACCTGGTACAAAAAAAGAACTTTTAGTCTCACAAGTTCAAGAACAAGGGGAAGTTTGATGGAAAAGGAAAGTTTGATGGAAAGAACAAAGCCTCATAGTCTACTAGTTTCAAGAAGAAGATTGGTAAGAAGAAAGGTGTTTGTCATGTGTGCGGTGATCCTGATCATTGGGCTCCTGCATGCCCCAACCTCTTTGACAAGCGCCAGCATAGAAAAGGCAGCAAGACTGCTAATGTTATCATGGACGATGTTGAGATGAAAGATGTTGGGTATGGTATATTACCTACTGTTCTTTCATTTTGTCATTCTCCTGATTGGTGGATTGACACGGGCGCTAATGTACATGTTTGTTCTGATGTTTCCATGTTTTCTTCATATCAGGTCAGAGGGACTCAGTCCGTGCTGATGGGGAACGGCTCGCGTGCTTCTGTTCATGGTGTTGGTACGGTCGATCTAAAGTTCACTTCCGGAAAGACCATGCGCCTGAAGAACGTGTATCATGTTCCCTCAATAAATAAGAATCTTGTTAGTGGATCACTTCTATGTCGTGATGGCTACAAGATTGTGTTTGAGTCCAATAAATTTGTACTTTCCAAGTTTGGAACATTTATTGGTAAAGGCTATGAGTGTGGAGGTTTGTTCTGCCTGTCACTATCAGATGTGTGTAATAAATTCATGAATCATGTTTCATCTGATCTTGTATCAAATGTCTAGCATTCACGTCTTTGTCATGTTAATTTTGGTTGCATGACGCGGTTAGCTAAAATGAATTTAATCCCAAAATTCACTACTTTAAAGGGATCTAAATGCCAAACTTGTGTGCAAGCGAAGCAACCTCGCAAGTCACATACGACTGCGGAGGTGAGAGATTTGGCACCACTAGAGCTCATACATTCAGATCTTTGTGAGATGAATGGTGTGTTAACAAAAGGTGGAAAGAAATACTTTATGACATTGATCGATGACTCTATGATATATTGTCATGTGTATCTTCTGAAATCAAAAGATGAGGCTTTGAGTTATTTCAAAATCTATAAAGCTGAAGCGGAAAACCAACTTGATCGAAAGAATAAGAGGCTTAGGTCTGATCATGGTGGAGAGTACTTTTCCAATGAGTTTGATTCTTTTTGTGCGGAACATGGTATAATCCATGAGAGGATGCCTCCCTACTCGCCCCAGTCAAATGGGGTAGCCGAAAGAAAGAACCGTACTCTAATATATTTGGTTAATGCCATGTTAGACACATCGGGTCTCTCCAAGGAATGGTGGGGGGAGGCATTACTGACTGCATGTCATGTCCTAAACCGAGTTCCCACTAAGAACAGAGAGATTACTCCATTTGAAGAATGGGAAAAGAAAAGATTAAATCTTTCTTACTTGCAAACTTGGGGTTGTCTGGCAAAGGTTCATGTGCCAATCCCAAAGAAGCGCAAACTTGGACCAAAAACCGTGGACTGTGTTTTTCTGGGATATGCTTTTCATAGCATCGGCTATCGATTCTTGATAGTAAAATCTGGAGTACCAGACATGCATGTTGGTACTATCATGGAGTCAAATGATGTGACTTTCTTTGAGGATATCTTTCCCATAAAGGATATACGTAGCTCATCAAATCAGGAGATACCCGACTCATTGAATCAGGAAATACCCACAATTCCTGAACATACAATTCCTATTGAACACTTAGAAAAACTTGAGGAGGATGATAATGAAATTCCTAAGAGGAGTAAGAGACAGAGGACTGCAAAGTCTTTTGGTAATGATTTCATTGTGTACCTTATGGATGATACTCCTACTTCTATTTCAGAAGCCTATGCATCTCCTGATGCTAACTACTGGAAGGAAGCCGTGCGTAGTGAGATGGATTCCATCTTAGCGAACGGAACATGGGAGATCACCGACCGTCCTTATGGGTGCAAACCTGTAGGATGCAAATGGGTGTTTAAGAAGAAACTTAGGCATGATGGTACTATTGAGAAGTACAAGTCAAGACTTATAGCCAAGGGTTATACCCAAAAATAAGGTGAGGACTTTTTTGATACTTACTGACCCGTAGCCAGACTGACCACCATTCGCGTACTACTATCTTTGGCTGCCTCACATGGTCTTCTCGTTCATCAAATGGACATTAAGTCGGCTTTCCTAAATGGAGAGTTGGACAAGGAAATTTATATGGATCAGCCAGATGGATTTGTAGTGAGTGGCCAAGAAGGAAAAGTGTGTAAGGTGTTGAAGTCTTTATATGGCCTTAAACAAGCACCTAAGCAGTGGCACGAGAAGTTTGAAAGAACCCTAACCACTACAGGTTTTGCTGTAAACAAAGCAGACAAATGTCTGTACTATCGCTATGGTGGGGGCGAGGGAGTAATTCTATGTTTGTATGTTGATGACATACTGATTCTTGGGACCAATCTTAATGTGATTAAGGAAGTCAAGGATTTCTTATCTCAGTCTTTTGAGATGAAGGATCTAGGAGTAGCTGATGTTATTTTGAACATCAAGCTTTTGAGAGATTGTAATGGTGGGATCACACAGCTTCAGTCTCACTATGTGTAAAAGATCTTGAGTCGCTTTGGGTATAGCAACTGCAAGACTTCTCCAACACCGTATGATCCTAGTGTGTTTCTTCGAAAGAATAGAGGCACTACTAGAGATCAATTGACATACTCTTAGATTATTGGGTCGCTTATGTATTTAGCTAGCGCTACGAGGCCTGACATCACTTTTGCTGTGATCAAAATCAGTCGATTTGTTTCAAATCCTGGAGATGATCATTGGAAAGCTCTTGAGAGAGTCATGCGTTATCTAAATGGCACTGCGAGCTACGACATTCACTATACTGGGTACCCAAGGGTGCTAGAGGGCTATAGTGATTCAAATTAGATATCTGATGCTGATGAGATAAAGGCCACGAGTGGATATGTATTTACACTTGGTGGTGGCGCTGTTTCTTGGAAGTCTTGCAAGCAGACCATATTAACGAGGTCAACTATGGAAGCAGAACTCGCAGCATTAGACACGGCCACTGTTGAAGCAGAGTGGCTTCGAGAACTCTTGATGGACTTACCTATGGTTGAGAAACCTATACCCGCAATCCCAATGAACTGTGATAATCAAACTGTAATTGTTAAAGTGAATAGTTCTAAGGATAACATGAAGTCCTCAAGACATGTGAAGAGGAGATTGAAATCTATCAGGAAAATGAGAAACTCCAGAGTTATTGTGTTGGATTATATCCAAACATCTAAGAATCTGGCAGATCCCTTCACAAAGGGTCTATCACGTAACGTGATAGAAAATGCATCAAAGGAGATGGCTATGAGACCCACAATATAAGTTTTCCACAGTGGTAATGATGGGTTCGTAGCATGGAAAACAAAAATTTTCTACCGCAAGAACGAACAAAACCCAGATCTAATCTAGATAAAAGCCAAGATCTAATCTATTAGACATGTGCAATGAGATAGATCTGTACTAACCCTTGTAGTTTCCAAAGCCTTGTTCGAGATCGGATCTCGTGGTTGATGTAGTCGATCACTTGCCGATCTCATGGTGAGCACGTGCTCGCTAACAGAGCTTCCCTCTTCCATCTTGCAGGTAAAGAACTTTTCGGAGGCCTCATAGCTCTCCACGGCCGCGTGAGTCTCAAAAATGAGCTTGATCTCCTTAATGATCTCGAACGGGTCGTGGTGCTCAAAGCGCTTCTGAAGCTCCGTTTCTAGACCATACAGGATGGCAACCTGAACTATGGAGTAATGATTTTTCCGAGTGGCGTAAACATTTTTTACGTCATCGGTGGCATCTTCTGTAGGTGGGTCACCTAGCGGTGCATCGAGCACACAGGTCATCTGACCAGCCCTGAGGACAATCTTCAGACCACGGAGCCAGTCCGTGAAGTTGCTTCCATTGTTCTTAAGTTTTTCTTTCTCTAGGAACGCATTGAAATTGATGGAGGGGTTCGCCATAATCTACAACAAATTTGCAAGTAGTTTAGACTAAGTTTATGATAAATTGAGTTCAACTTTAATTCTTAAATTAACTAGGTGAACTCCCACTCAAAACAACATCCCTCACATTGTCTTAGTGATTACACAAACCAAGTCCACTACACCAAGTCCGATCTTCATGAGAGAAGATGTAGTTTCATCGGCGAACAATCTTCATGTTCATCATATCATTCATATGACTCGTGCTCTACCTTTCGGTATTCCGTGTTCCGAGACCATGTCTGTACATGCTAGGCTCGTCAAGATTAACCTTAGTTTCCGCATGTGCAAATCTGGCTTGCACCCGTTGTATGCACACGTAGAATCTATCACACCCGATCATCACGAGATGCTTCGAAACGACGAGTCTTAGCAACGGTGCCAACTAAGGACGAACACTTTTATTACTTGATATTTAGTGAGAGGGATCATCTTATAATGCTACCGTCGCGATCTAAGCAATACAAGATGCATAAAGGATTAACATCACAGGCAATTCATAATTAGTGTGATATGATATGGCCCTTTCTTCTTGTGCCTTTGATCTCCATCTCCAAAGCACGGACATGATCTCCATCATCACCAGCATTGCGTCAATGTCAGTGGCGCCGCTTCATGGTTGTCCATCATCACAAGCAACTATTACAACTACTTGGAATAAAGCTATTACAAGATGAATAGACACGCAGGTCTTAACAGAATTAAAGATAACCATTAGGCTCCTGCCGGTTGCCATATTACAACAATGATCATTGCATACATCAAATATAATCACAATCACATGATGGCCATATCACATCACAAAACCCCTGCAAAAACAAGTTAGACGCCTCTAATTTTCTTTGCAAGTTTTACGTGGTTTGGGGCTTTCGAATAAGAACGGATCTTACCTACGAAACTGAAGCACAACGTTGATACAAGTGCTATCAAGTGCAAAGTGTAGATTGGATCTATACTATGATGGGAGAGACAGACACCCGCAAAGCCACTTGTGCAAAGCAAGTTGCACGTCAAGCGTGGAGCAAGTCTCATGTGCGATGACATGTAATGTTAGCCCGAGCCGCTTCATCCCACCATACCGCAAGATACAAAGTACACACAGCAAAAGACGACACGAGCACCAACACCCACAACACCATTGTGTTCTACTCGTGCAACAGATCTACGCATAGACCTGGCTCTGATACCACTGATGGGTTCGTAGCATGGAAAACAAAAAAATTCTACCGCAAGAACGAACAAAACCCAGATCTAATCTAGATAAAAGCCAAGATCTAATCTATTAGACATGTGCAACGAGATAGATCTGTACTAACCCTTGTAGTTTCCAAAGCCTTGTTCGAGATCGGATCTCGTGGTTGATGTAGTCGATCACTTGCCGATCTCAAGATCGAGTAGACGATCCTTCCGGCGCCGCGTTCCAGCAGCGCTTCCGCAGACGGTCACACGTGCGGAGTCGAAGCAGACCTTCCTCTCCCCGTTCCAGCGAGCAGCGGAGGTAGTAGATCTTCTCCACGCAATCCCAGCAGCACGACGGCGTGGTGGTGGTGGTGGAGTAGAGAATTCTGCAGGGCTTCGCCTAAGCCGGAGCAGATGGAAGGAGGAAGAGAGAGGCGGCTAGGGTTTGGAGTGGGAAGGGGCAAAGGGGGGTGGCGCCTCCACCCCTCTATATATAGAGGGAGGGGTGTGGCCTAGGGTTCCCACCCCTAGGCCCACCCCCTAGGGCCGGCGCACAAGGGAGGCTTGGGGGGAGAGTCCTTCCCCCCCAAGTTTCCCTTTAAATCTCCCTTATCTTATCTCGGTTTTCAAATAAACTCCAAGATATCTTCTAGAACCTTCCGGAACGTTCTGAAACCTTCTAGAATCCCCATACAAACACTCTGGAACATTTCCTAACTTATAAAATGATCCCCATTATATGAATCTTATTCTCCGGACAATTCCGGATCTCCTCGTGATGTCCCGGATCCAATCCGAGACTCCGAACAACATTCGGTCTCCAACGCACATTCCATATCTACTTAAAACAACTTCGAACCTTAAATGTGTCACCCTACGGTTCGTGAATATGTAGACATGATGAAGACACCTCTCCGATCAATAACCATCAGCGGGATCTGGAGATCCATAACGGCTCCCACATACTCAACGATGACTTCGTGATCGATAGAACCATTAACATACGAGACCAATTCCCTTTGTCACGCGATACTCTACTTATCCGAGGTTTGATCATCGGTATCTCCATACCTAGTTCTACCTCGTTACTGATAAGTACTCTTTACTCGTTCCATGTTATGCCATCCTTGTGACCTAGTCACATGCTTGCAAGCTAACTAGATGACATTCCACCGAGAGGGACCAGAGCATATCTATCTGTCATATGGATGGACAAATTCCAATCTTGGTTCATGCGCTTCAACACATACTTTCATAATACCCAATGACACCTTTATAACCACCCAGTTACGAAGTGGTGTTTGATGTCATCAAAGTACCCATCCGGTGATGGTGATTAACACAACCTCATGGTCGAAGGATTAGGTTACTATGTATCGAAAGCTTGTAGCAATACGAACTTAATGACTTGATCTTATGCTATGCTTACTATGGGTGTGTGTGTCCATTACATCATTCTCCTAATGATATAACCTTGTTATTAATGACATCCAATGTCCATGATCAGGAAACCATGATCATCAATTAATCAACAAGCTAGTTTAACAAGAGGCTTACTAGGGACTCTTTTATGTTTACAAAACACACATGTATTAGTGTTTCCTTATAATACAATTATAGCATGGGATGCAAACATTCATCATAAACACAAAGATATAATAATAACCACTTTTATTATTGCCTCTTGGGCATATCTCCAACAGGTAAACCACTCTGTGTGATCGGAGATCCCGTGAATTAGAACTGGGAGACAAACTGTTGGTTAACTGAGAGGAAAGTATCCCTACTTTAATCACCACTCCGTGAAGATGCAATACTTTCCTATTCTGCATGGCAGGTTGATTTATCTTAATGTGTTCTAAGTGGCTTAGTTTAAGCAGAGATGTTGTCTTGCAGAATATCTTTTGAAGAACACACCTATATGAGTGATTGTTAAACGTCGCAGTCTTTGAGAGTTGGGTGCTCTCTAATAAACTCATGAAAGGCTATGGAGTATGACGCATAAGCTCCACCCGAGGGGAAGTCCCACGGCAATCTAGTATTGGTCAAGGCTTTGTGTAAAGCTAGAATGCAGCAAACTTGCAGTTCAAGGCATAGTCCACTATACAAGTTGCAAACTAGTGTAGCATGGAGTTCTAGGTGGAAGTTCAACTTAACAGTCTCCACTAGTACCAGTATATAAACAATGTTTTAGAACCATAGGCAAATTTTTGTGTGCCTCTGGGATCTGGTGGAGGATTGTTGGAATTTTGTCTAATAAAGGCCCAACCTATTTATATTATTCAACAATTCCTGAAATCCTAGAGGCCCACTTGGCCCTTCAATGTAAGACAAGAGGTGGGATAAAAGTTTTAGTCCCACATTGCTAGTTGAGTGGAAGTTGGACCAGCTTATAAGGTAAGCTCTTCCACCACTTGTACGAGCTTGAGAAGAGAAGACATATACACACACGCTCCTCCTCCTCCTCCGCTGCCCGCCTCGCCATGCCTCGCCTCGACACGACGCGCGCGCCGCGGATTGCGGGAATGCCTCGAGCCGAGAGCTTCTCTTTCTTTTTGCCACACATGAATAGATAATAATTTGAACAGTCTGCGTGAGTGAATGTTTAATACGAACTCAGTGGAGATTTAATTCAAGCTTAGTGGAGGCTATTTGGCTTCGGTCGATGCATGTTCGTTTCCTCTCCTGACGCCGACTGTTCGCCTGCCTACCCGTGCCTACAAGAGTGAGAGGTCGCTCCTCTCCTCAGACACACCAACACACACCCTTGCGCCTCCAGTTCCAGAGCATTGCACTGCTTAGATCTTCCCCATCCCGTCTTGCGGCGTGCACCGCGAGCTGGGACAGTAGGCCTCTGAGACCCCACTGCTTCGAGTCTTGTACGGGAGAAGGACGATAAGGTTTTTGGGGAGCGCTATCAGCGCGACTACTGGCTTCATCACGGACTCTTTTACGGATAGCGATCGCGCTGACGTCTTCCCCAACGACGATTTCTTCCCCGACATCAACAATCTTTTCCTCGACAACATGGCTGACGACGGTGCAAACGTAAACGCGAATACCGGCAGTTCCTCTGCTGTGATGTACTATCATCTTGCTCAGTCTTGTTTACCATATTATCTTCTAGTCTTTTTCTATTATTCTGCCTGTGTTTTATCTGTCTTTTAATATAATTAAATCTCTTGAAAAATTGCTCTTTTACTCAAGATTATCGGTATCCTATAATGATTATTCTCCAAGAGAAGAGCACCATAAGGATTAGATTCAATAGTTCACCGGAGACGATACATTGGAGAAGAAAGGTTCAGGGGGGAGAGTAGCGAGATAGGGGATTAGTTCCTTACATCATCAATGCCCGTCTCCTTCTCTTCCCCTTCCATGACTTGCCATGACCGCTCTCCTCTGGCTTTCCTTCTACTACAACAGATTCGACCAACAACACCACAGCTAGACCCAGCTGTTTCTTCCCCTTCCACAGCTCGCCATGGCCGCTGCTCCTTTGGACGTCCTTCTGCTACAATAGATTCGACCAACAACAGCGCCGCCCGATCTAGCCACCACACCCCGAAGCCACGGCCCCAGACGGAATGGGAGCATCGCACGACGCCGAGCACACCAAGAAGAGAAAGCCAGCCCCAACGAACGGCCCGAAACCCTCACCGGCAGACGCAAGATCCAATCCCAGACCAAGAAGGCGGTGCGGCGGTGAAAACCAGAGAAGACCCCTCCCACGAACGAAATTGCTAGCAAGTCAACAACCAGTCAACTACCAACAATGGGGACGACGACCAGAGGGCCCACAAACCAGACACACATGCGACCGCTCACCTAGTCAACGCGTGTCAAAACCTCCTCTACCACATGCCAGCTGCGATGCCAGGCCACAAGACAGTGGCAAAGTGACTAGTACATGCGCACGCATGATGCGGCAAAAAAAAAGGCAGAATACTGTGCAAGTGGCCTCAGCACGCGCGGTGAACACCACGCTTAAGCTATTAAGTAACGAGATGGGTGACTTTTCTCCGTGGGCGTGGATGGGAGACCGGCTGGCGGGTGTGCGTGTATATGCGCCAATCATTCGCTGGATAGTCTGAAAATATCACCCACTAAACTCTACTAGAAGGTCCATTTTTTTCCTTCCAGCCTCGTCATCCTGTACGTCGTTACTTCACCAAGCATTGAGGATCATACGTCCAGAAGAGAAATTTGTTCCTTTTCTTCTAGAAAAGCGTGCGCATATGCAATCACTTCTAGAAACCCTGAATACATCCGTAATAGACCAAAATTACATGAAGATGCGCCTGGAACTTTTTTGTCTCTGGAAGTAAAGGTCCTGCGTGGCCCTGTACTGCCCGGAGACGCATCCATCCATCCATGCGTCCACGTGCGGTATTGGACACGATCGAGCGAGTGTCCCTTTGTGTTCCTCTGAGTGTACACGACGACTGACTGACCGCTCACAAAGCACAGCTAGTCGAGATCCGCACGATCACATCCTTATCTACGACTTTCATGTTTGTTTGACTGGCTTCAGCACGCCGGCCGCATTTGGAAAACATCTAGATGCACCAAGGAGCCAGAGCAGCTGACGAGCGGGGTCCGTGACGCAGGTTATATGTCCATCTCGATAATGCCGTATGAGTAACATGTCATGCTCGCTGCCCCGTGACACCATGCTCAAACTCAAAGCGGTATCCAACGGAAGCAACTAAAAATACTCGCTTGCCAACAATTTCTAGACACTACAGGATGCGGTCAGTATACGCCGACGGCTGTTGTCGGCGTAGTTCCCCGTCGGTGCAGGCTGTGCCGTCTGCCAAGCGGTGTCGTCGGCGTATTTCTGCCGCCGGCCTAGCCAGGGCCAGTCCTGGGATTTCAGAGACCCGGGACGAAACTAAAAATTAGGGCCCTTGCTAATTTTTTTTTGATATATATGTATGAAATGATGAAGAATAAATATTTCAAGTATACCTATTTGCAATATTCATATAAAAATATCAAATTTTACATATTACCTTAAAACTTTCTCCGTGTATTCCTAGAAGCGAAGTCAGTGACAATAGAATCAATATCAATCATGTCCAATAACTTCTTCACAATGCATAGAGTTGCTAAACCATTTAACCTCTCTTGAGACATTGAAGATCTCAAATAGTTCTTCAATAGTTTCAAATTTGAAAAGCTTCTTTGAATACCAAGTAAAGGAAAAGTAATATTTTCAAGATAGTACCAAGTAAAGGAAAAATAATGAGAATATGAAAAATGTCTCAAGATAATACCAAGTAAAGGAAAAGTAATATTTTCTTCTCTAATAGGCTCCTTCTCCACTAATGTGTCCCTTACTTTGTTATCAATACTAGTCCAGTTTTCCGGATCATAAATGTTAGAGATATGCCCAAGAGGCAATAATAAAAGTGGTTATTATTATATCTTTGTGTTTATGATAAATGTTTGCATCCCATGCTATAATTGTATTATAAGGAAACACTAATACATGTGTGTTTTGTAAACATAAGAGTCCCTAGTAAGCCTCTTGTTAAACTAGCTTGTTGATTAATTGATGATCATGGTTTCCTGATCATGGACATTGGATGTCATTAATAACAAGGTTATATCATTAGGAGAATAATGTAATGGACACACACACCCATAGTAAGCGTAGCATAAGATCAAGTCATTAAGTTCGTATTGCTACAAGCTTTCGATACATAGTAACCTAATCCTTCGACCATGAGGTTGTGTTAATCACCATCACCGGATGGGTCCTTTGATGACATCAAACACCACTTCGTAACTGGGTGGTTATAAAGGTGTCATTGGGTATTCTGAAAGTATGTGTTGAAGCGCATGAACCAAGATTGGAATTTGTCCATCCATATGACGGATAGATATGCTCTGGGCCCTCTCGGTGGAATGTCATCTAGTTAGCTTGCAAGCATGTGACTAGGTCACAAGGATGGCATAACACGGAACGAGTAAAGAGTACTTATCAGTAACGAGGTAGAACTAGGTATGGAGATACCGATGATCAAACCTCGGATAAGTAGAGTATCGCGTGACAAAGGGAATTGGTCTCGTATGTTAATGGTTCTATCGATCACGAAGTCATCGTTGAGTATGTGGGAGCCGTTATGGATCTCCAGATCCCGCTGATGGTTATTGATCGGAGAGGTGTCTTCATCATGTCTACATATTCACGAACCGTAGGGTGACACACTTAAGGTTCGAAGTTGTTTTAAGTAGATATTGAATGTGCGTTGGAGACCGAATGTTGTTCGGAGTCTCGGATTGGATCCCGGACATCACGAGGAGATCCGGAATTGTCCGGAGAATAAGATTCATATAATGGGGATCATTTTCTAAGTTAGGAAATGTTCCAGAGCGTTTGTATGGGGATTCTAGAAGGTTTCGGAACGTTCCAGAAGGTTCTAGAAGATATCTTGGAGTTTATTTGAAAACCGAGATAAGATAAGATAAGATAAGGGAGATTTAAAAGGAAACTTGGGGGGGGAAGGACTCTCCCCCCAAGCCTCCCTTGTGCGTCGGCCCTAGGGGTGGGCCTAGGGGTGGGAACCCTAGGCCACACCCCTCCCTCTATATATAGAGGGATGGAGGCGCCACCCCCCTTTGCCCCTTCCCACTCCAAACCCTAGCCGCCTCTCTCTTCCTCCTTCCATCTGCTCCGGCTTAGGCGAAGCCCTGCAGAATTCTCTACTCCACCACCACCACCACGCCGTCGTGTTGTTGGGATTGCGTGGAGAAGATCTACTACCTCCGCTGCTCGCTGGAACGGGGAGAGGAAGGTCTGCTTCGACTCCGCACGTGTGACCGTCTGCGGAAGCGCTGCCGGAACGCGGCGCCGGAAGGATCGTCTACTCGATCTTGAGATCGGCAAGTGATCGACTACATCAACCACGAGATCCGATCTCGAACAAGGCTTTGGAAACTACAAGAGTTAGTACAGATCTATCTCGTTGCACTTGTCTAATAGATTAGATCTTGGCTTTTATCTAGATTAGATCTGGGTTTTGTTCGTTCTCGCGGTAGAATTTTTTTGTTTTCCATGCTACGAACCCATCAGTGGTATCAGAGCCTTGTCTATGCGTAGATCTGTTGCACGAGTAGAACACAATGGTGTTGTGGGCGTTGGTGCTCGTGTCGTCTTTTGCCGTGTGTACTTTGCATCTTGCGGTATGGTGGGATGAAGCGGCTCGGGCTAACATTACATGTCATCGCACATGAGACTTGCTCCACGCTTGACGTGCAACTTGCTTTGCACAAGTGGCTTTGCGGGTGTCTGTCTCTCCCATCATAGTATAGATCCAATCTACACTTTGCACTTGATAGCACTTGTATCAACATTGTGGTTCAGTTTCGTAGGTAAGATCCGTTCTTATTCGAAAGCCCCAAACCGCGTAAAACTTGCAAAGAATATTAGAGGCGTCTAACTTATTTTTGCAGGGGTTTTGTGATGTGATATGGCCATCATGTGATTGTGATTATATTTGATGTATGCAATGATCCTTGTTGTAATATGGCAACCGGCAGGAGCCTAATGGTTGTCTTTAATTCTGTTAAGACTTGCGTGTCTATTCATCTTGTAATAGCTTTATTCCAAGTAGTTGTAATAGTTGCTTGTGATGATGGACAACCATGAAGCGGCGCCACTGACCTTCACGCAATGCTGGTGATGATGGAGATCATGTTCGTTCTTTGGAGATGGAGATCAAAGGCACAAGAAGAAAGGGCCATATCATATCACACTAATTATGAATTGCCTGTGATGTTAATCATTTATGCATCTTGTATTGCTTAGATCACTACGGTAACATTATAAGATGATCCCTCTCACTAAATATCAAGTAATAAAAGTGTTCGTCCTTAGTTGGCACCGTTGCTAAGACTCGTCGTTTCGAAGCATCTCGTGATGATCGGGTGTGATAGATTCTACGTGTGCATACAACGGGTGCAAGCCAGATTTGCACATGCGGAAACTAAGGTTAATCTTGACGAGCCTAGCATGTATAGACATGGTCTCAGAACACGGAATACCGAAAGGTAGAGCACGAGTCATATGAATGATATGATGAACATGAAGATTGTTCGCCGATGAAACTACATCTTCTCTCGTGAAGATCGGACTTGGTGTAGTGGACTTGGTTCGTGTAATCACTAAGACAATGTGAGGGATGTTGTTTTGAGTGGGAGTTCACCTAGTTAATTTAAGAATTAAAGTTGAACTCAATTTATCATAAACTTAGTCTAAACTACTTGCAAATTTGTTGTAGATTATGGCGAACCCCTCCATCAATTTCAATGCGTTCCTAGAGAAAGAAAAACTTAAGAACAATGGAAGCAACTTCACGGACTGGCTCCGTGGTCTGAAGATTGTCCTCAGGGCTGGTCAGATGACCTATGTGCTCGATGCACCGCTAGGTGACCACCTGCAGAAGATGCCACCGATGACGTAAAAAATGTTTACGCCACTCGAAAAAATCATTACTCAACAGTTCAGTGTGCCATCCTGTACGGTCTAGAAACGGAGCTTCAGAAGCGCTTTGAGCACCACGACCCATTCGAGATCATTAAGGAGCTCAAGCTCATTTTTGAGACTCACGCGGCCGTGGAGAGCTATGAGGCCTCCGAAAAGTTCTTTACCTGCAAGATGGAAGAGGGAAGCTCCGTTAGCGAGCACGTGCTCACCATGTCTGGGCACGCAAACAAACTCCAAGAGTTGGGGATAACGATTCCTAATGAGTTAGGGATTCACCGTGTCCTCCAATCACTGCCACCAAGTTATAAGAACTTTATGATGAACTACAATATGCACTGCATGAACAAGACGTTGCCTGAACTATCGTCCATGCTGAAAACTGCTGAAGTGGAGATCAAGAAGGAGCACCAAGTGTTGATGGTCAATAAGACCACCAATTTCAAGAAACAGGGCAAGCCTAAGAACAAGGGCAACTTCAAGAAGGACGGCAAGAAAGCTGCCGCACCTGCTAAGAAGCCCAAGGCTGGTCCTAAGCCTGAAACTGAATGCTTCTACTGCAAGGGTGCTGGTCACTGGAAGCGTAACTGCCCCAAGTACCTGGCAGATCTGAAGAACGGCAACATCAAGAAGAAAGGTATATTCGATATACATGTTATTGATGTGTATCTTACTAGTAATCGTAGTAGTGCCTGGGTATTTGATACTGGTTCGGTTGCTCATATTTGTAACTCGAAACAGGAGCTGCAGAATAAACGAAGACTGGCGAGAGACGAGGTGACGATGCGCGTTGGAAAGGGCTCCAAGGTTGATGTGATCGCCGTCGGCACGCTCCCTCTACATCTACCTTCGGGATTAGTTTTAAATTTGAATAATTGTTATTTGGTGCCTGCGTTAAGCATGAACATTATATCTGGATCTTGTTTATTGCGAGACGGTTACTCTTTTAAGTCCGAGCATAAAGGTTGTTCGATTTATATGAGTAATATCTTTTATGGTAATGCACCTGAGATGAATGGTTTATTCTTACTGAATCTCGATAGTAGTGATACACATGTTCACAACATAGATGCTAAACGAACAAAACTGAACGATAATTCTACATACATGTGGCACTGTCGTCTTGGTCACATTGGAGTGAAGCGTATGAAGAAACTCCATTCTGATGGACTTCTTGAATCACTTGATTTTGAATCACTTGAAAGATGCGAAGCATGTCTAATGGGAAAAATGACTAAGACTCCATTCTCTGGAATAATGGAGCGAGCCACAAACTTATTGGAAATAATACATACCGATGTGTGCGGTCCAATGAGTGTAGCATCGCGTGGTGGATATCGTTATGTTCTCACTTTCACGGATGACTTAAGTAGATATGGGCATGTCTACTTTATGAAACATAAGTCTGAAACTTTCAAGAAGTTTAAGGAATTTCAAAGTGAAGTGGAAAATCATCGTAACAAGAAGATTAAGTTTCTGCGTTCTGACCGCGGAGGTGAATATCTAAGTTATGAGTTTGGCATGCATTTAAAGAAATGTGGAATAATTTCGCAGTTGACACCGCCGGGAACACCACAACGTAATGGTGTGTCCGAACGTCGTAATCGAACTCTCTTAGATATGGTTCGGTCTATGATGTCTCTTACAGATTTACCGCTATCTTTTTGGGGCTATGCATTAGAGACAGCCGCATTCACTTTAAATAGGGCACTATCTAAATCCGTTGAAACGACACCGTACGAATTGTGGTTTGGAAAGAAACCTAAGTTGTCGTTCCTTAAAGTTTGGGGTTGCAAAGCGTATGTAAGAAGTTACAACCTGATAAGCTAGAACCCAAAGCGGAGAAATGCGTCTTCATAGGATACCCTAAAGAAACAATTGGGTATACCTTCTATCATAGATCCGAAGGAAAAGTTTTCGTTGCCAAGAATGGATCCTTTCTTGAGAAGGAGTTTCTCTCGAGAGAAGTGACTGGAAGGAAAGTAGAACTCGACGAGGTTATTGAACCTTCTCTCGGGGTTGATAGTAGCGCAGCACCGGAAGATGTTTTTGTGCCGCCTGCACCAACTGGAGAGGAAGCTAATGATGGTGATCATGAAACTTCGAACGGAGTTACTACTGAACCTCGCAGGTCAACGAGGGTTCGTACCACTCCTGAGTGGTATGACTCTGCCTTGAACGTCATGTTTTAGGACAACACTGATGACCCTGCGACGTATGAAGAAGCTATGGTGAGCCCAGATTCCGACAAATGGCTAGAAGCCATGAAATCCGAAATGGGATCCATGTACGAAAACCAAGTATGGACTTTGGTGGACTTACCGGATGGCCGTAAGGCTGTCGAGAACAAATGGATTTTCAAAAGAAAAATAGATGCTGATGGTAATGTTACTGTCTATAAAGCTCGACTTGTCGCGAAAGGGTTCCGACAAATTCAAGGTGTTGACTATGATGAGACTTTCTCACCAGTAGCGAAGCTAAAGTCTGTGAGGATTTTGTTAGCAATTGCTGCATATTTTGACTATGAGATATGGCAGATGGATGTCAAAACGACGTTCCTTAATGGTGACATTGAGGAAGAGTTGTACATGGTACAACCCAAGGGTTTTGTCGATCCTAGTGATGCTGACAAGGTATGCAAACTTCAGCGCTCCATTTATGGACTGAAGCAAGCATCCTGGAGTTGGAATCAACGTTTTGATAAAGTAATCAAAAACTTTGGATTTATACAAACTTATGGATAAGCTTGTATTTACAAGAAAGTGAGTGGGAGATCTGTAGCATTCCTAGTACTATATGTAGATGACATATTGTTGATTGGGAACGATATAGAACTTCTTAATAGCGTCAAAGCCTATTTGAATAATAATTTTTCAATGAAGGATCTTGGCGAAGCGGCATATATTCTAGGCATCAAGATTTATAGAGATAGATCAAGACGCCTACTAGCGCTTTCACAAAGTACACACCTAGACAAAGTTCTAAAGAAGTTTAGAATGGAAGAGAGCAGGAAAGGGTTCGTGCCCATGTTGTCAGGTAAGACCTTGAGTAAGACTCAAAGTCCAGCTACGGCAGAAGATAGAGAGAAGATGAATAATGTTCCCTATGCCTCAGCCATAGGTTCTATCATGTATGCCATGTTGTGTACAAGACCGGATATAGCACATGCTATTAGTTTGACTAGCAGATATCAAAGTGATCCTGGAATGGAGCACTGGACAGCGGTCAAGAATATCCTTAAGTACCTGAATAGGACTAAGGATATGGTTCTTTCTTATGGAGGTGATGAACAGCTTGTCATAAATAGTTACACTGATGCTAGTTGGAACACCGATCCAGATGACTCGAAGTCACAGTCTAGTTACGTATTTATTTTGAATGGTGCTGCAGTGAGCTGGAGGAGTGCCAAGCAAAGCGTTGTGGCAAAATCTTCAACTGAATCGGAATACATAGCTGCTTCAGAGGCTGCACAAGAAGCCATATGGATGAAGGAGTTCATTACTGAACTTGGTGTGGTTCCTAGTGCGTTGGACCCGATGGCCATCTACTGTGACAACACAGGTGCCATAGCTAATGCACAGGAGCCAAGGTCACATAGCAAGCTGAAGCATATCAAGCTACGTTTCCATGCTATTCGCGAGTATGTCCGAGATGGTGACATAAAGATTTGCAAAGTACACACTGATCTGAATGTGGCAGATCCGTTGACTAAACCTCTCCCTAGAGCAAAGCATGACCAACACCAGAACGCCATGGGTGTTAGGTATATTACCATGTAATCTAGATTATTGACTCTAGTGCAAGTGGGAGACTGTTGGAGATATGCCCAAGAGGCAATAATAAAAGTGGTTATTATTATATCTTTGTGTTTATGATGAATGTTTGCATCCCATGCTATAATTGTATTATAAGGAAACACTAATACATGTGTGTTTTGTAAACATAAAGGAGTCCCTAGTAAGCCTCTTGTTAAACTAGCTTGTTGATTAATTGATGATCATGGTTTCCTGATCATGGACATTGGATGTCATTAATAACAAGGTTGTATCATTAGGAGAATGATGTAATGGACACACACACCCATAGTAAGCGTAGCATAAGATCAAGTCATTAAGTTCACATCGCTACAAGCTTTCGATACATAGTAACCTAATCCTTCGACCATGAGGTTGTGTTAATCACCATCACCGGATGGGTACTTTGATGACATCAAACACCACTTCGTAAATGGATGGTTATAAAGGTGTCATTGGGTATTATGAAAGTATGTGTTGAAGCGCATGAACCAAGATTGGAATTTGTCCATCCATATGACGGATAGATATGCTCTAGGCCCTCTCGGTGGAATGTCATCTAGTTAGCTTGCAAGCATGTGACTAGGTCACAAGGGATGGCATAACACGGAACGAGTAAAGAGTACTTATCAGTAACAAGGTAGAAATAGGTATGGAGATACCGATGATCAAACCTCGGATAAGTAGAGTATCGCGTGACAGAGGGAATTGGTCTCGTATGTTAATGGTTCTATCGATCACGAAGTCATCGTTGAGTATGTGGGAGCCGTTATGGATCTCCAGATCCCGCTGATGGTTATTGATCGGAGAGGTGTCTTCATCATGTCTACATATTCATGAACCGTAGGGTGACACACTTAAGGTTCGAAGTTGTTTTAAGTAGATATTGAATGTGTGTTGGAGACCGAATGTTGTTCGGAGTCTCGGATTGGATCCGGGACATCACGAGGAGATCAGGAATTGTCCGGAGAATAAGATTCATATAATGGGGATCATTTTCTAAGTTAGGAAATGTTCCAGAGCGTTTGTATGGGGATTCTAGAAGGTTTCAGAATGTTCCGGAAGGTTCTAGAAGATATCTTGGAGTTTATTTGAAAACCGAGATAAGATAAGATAAGATAAGGGAGATTTAAAGGGAAACTTGGGGGGAAGGACTCTCCCCCCAAGCCTCCCTTGTGCGCCGACCCTAGGGGGTGGGCCTAGGGGTGGGAACCCTAGGCCACACCCCTCCCTCTATATATAGAGGGGTGGAGGCGCCACCCCCCTTTGCCCCTTCCCACTCCAAACCCTAGCCGCCTCTCTCTTCCTCCTTCCATCTGCTCCGGCTTAGGCGAAGCCCTGCAGAATTCTCTACTCCACCACCACCACCACGCCGTCGTGCTGCTGGGATTGCGTGGAGAAGATCTACTACCTCCGCTGCTCGCTGGAACGGGGAGAGGAAGGTCTGCTTCGACTCCGCACGTGTGACCGTCTGCGGAAGCGCTGCCGGAACGCGGCGCCGGAAGGATCGTCTACTCGATCTTGAGATCGGCAAGTGATCGACTACATCAACCACGAGATCCGATCTCGAACAAGGCTTTGGAAACTACAAGAGTTAGTACAGATCTATCTCGTTGCACTTGTCTAATAGATTAGATCTTGGCTTTTATCTAGATTAGATCTGGGTTTTGTTCGTTCTCGCGGTAGAATTTTTTTGTTTTCCATGCTACGAACCCATCAATAAATATCCACGCTAATTGGTTCCTCATCAACACTAGCAGATTTTGCAGGAGATGAATTAAATGCGGCATCATGATCACTTACATTATCATTACCCGCGTTGATGTCATCGTTCTCCTCTGTACCAAATATCATCTTCTAGATCAACATTACTGTTCCTCAACAAGAACTAGTGCTAACTCATCTGGATTCCTATATCATCCTCTAGATCAACATTACTATTCCTCAACAAAAACTAGTGCTAACTCATCTGGATTCCTCGAACTGCTCGTGTTACTCTTTAAAAAATTATGAAAGGATCCTCTCTATGAGTCAATCAACTTCTATTCTTCCTTCCTCCTTTTCCTTTTCTTAGCATCGGAATCAGGTGCCATAACCAATTAACTACACTAAAAATATGAAGAAGCACTATCGATTAGAATAAAAATTATGGGCAACATTAAACTGCAGAAGATGGTATCAGAAATTTAGAATTCGGACCTGCAGGCGCTGAACGGCCAAAGCGAGACGAGAGGCAGTCAGAGGGCGAGGGCGCGAGGCGATGGGCGATGATCGGCCGATGGCGTGCTACGGGCCTTCCTACGACCGAGAGAAGGGTCGAGTCTAGGCAGGAGGCGCAGGAACTGGCCTGCAGCGTGCCTTCGTTTCGTAGATTGTACGATACAAATATACGATCAAGATATCGATGTCTAATCTGATCTCACGTTAGGTACGTGTTGCCCTGCCCGTGATGGACTCCTAATAATCTGAAACTTGTGTGTCTAGTGAACAAGAGGTCCCAATCTGACCCAATACCTAATTCAAAACTGCTATTTTTTTAAAAAAATCTAAGATCTATTATAGCTCATATATGCAGCACATATCTGGAGAGGGCCCCCCAAAATTTTGGGTCTGGGGCGGCTGCCCCTCCAGTCCCCCTAGGGCCGGCCTTGGGCCTAGCCCAGGTGAGGCCCACCTGGCCCTGTGATGGCCAGTGCTAGAAACTACGCCGACGGTAGTACCATCGGCTATCCATCTCCCCGTGACAAAATGATCACCTCTACGTAGGGGCGGGTCCAGCTCAAGTCAAGGTATTCAGTTGAATACCAAAAATATTAACCATCTTATAGTGAAACAAAGGATGTAGTAGTTCAAATGGTTAGGACCAATTGGTTGAAACTTTTGGTTTGGGGTTCAAATACCCATGGCTGCATTTTTTTATATTTTTGATACATAACTTTTTATATTTTTTGAATACCCGCTCTTAAAATTCTAGGTCCGCCCCTACCTCTACGCCGACGGCTTTGTGTCAGGATAGGGTGTACCGTTTTTTTTAATATTTCCCCGTGCTTGTTTCATGCATATTTCACAACACATTTCAAAGCAAAATTCACAGCACAAATGAAAACACAAACATACATAGAGTATCATCATCAAGTGCATACAAAGATCATCATCATCTAAACAAAGATAATCATCCAAACAAGATCATCATCTTGGATATCAAGATCATCATACAAAACAAGCTCTAACCCGAGAACCTTACACCTAGCTCTAGCCCGACAACCCAACATCTCCCGGCTCTAGAACAGGCGACCTACGACGAGCTACCGTAGAATCACTAATGGAAGCAGGGCTAGGCGCGGCACGAGGAGCACCAGGAGAAGGACCACCGATATGCAGCGGTGGATCTCGCACGACGAACCCGGCGTGGGAGAAGCACGACCAAAGTGTTGGTTCCCGGAATATCCCGTTCCCTACATGTTTGAGCAAGAGTTAGCAACCTGCAAGACACGTTGGCCTAGAGAGGAGTAGGGTAACAAGTGGTTTGGTAAAAGAACTTACTGGGGTCCCTACATAGTAGGTGCGAACGAATTCTTCTGTCGATGGCATCACTGGGGACGGCCCCAGCCTATGTACTCGTTCTGGTACCAGTGCCGAATCCCGCTCTCCAGTGGCCATAAACTTCTTGAAAGACCGCAAAATCGTTTAGATGTCAGGCGTTGCAGAAATAAAGGTTCAAATTAGCTAGGGGAGTGGGACTTGTCATCTTTTGCAAAAATAAAGGTAGAAACTTATCTCATTCATGTAATCTTGGTACTCGTCGGCCACTCCTGAATGGCCACCTTATATTCCGCATGAGCTATATCGTAGGCCGCGTCGAACTCATGCTAAAATTTCAAAAATAATGAATCTCGTCAACTTAGCCATTCAGGAATGAATGTCGGAAAGAGGATGAAAATGAGAAAAACTTGCATTGGTGGATCGACGCGTCCATCGAGCAGGCGGGGTAGAGGGGTTATCGGCGGTGAGGGTAACTTTGATACGCGTGAGGTTCGTGGTAGGCTTGGTCACCGCATTAAGAATGTGGAGACGACCATGCTGCCTGCCGTGCCCCTCCATGATCAACGGAATCTCGTCGGTCTCCTCCTGAATGGGGTCATCCACTTCCAGATGAAAATCCTGGATCGTCGAGCAGTATAGCCTCAAGTCATCTTTGGTAGCGTCGAAGTACTCGGGAAGCGAGGGTTGAGGCTCGTTTAGACCGACCTTCTTCTGGTGTATGTTCTGCCACGCTAAAATGTCAGAAACATGACACCCTAGATCAGCCTCTTGTATCGCCAAAGAAATGTTATGCGTATCGAGTAGGAACATGAGGCAAAATAAATGCAGATTGTTCCATGTATATATATACCAGCTTTTCCTTGAAGCGATCATGGTTGCGGTTTCCCGCACTGAGTTCCCTCGCTTCTGCGGTTTGTCTTGTTCCGCTCGCTCACGATCTTGAACTAGTGTCTTCCCCATGCCACCTCTTAGCCAATTCCTCCCATGCGTCTTATTTATCATCGGCCCACTCTGGCATAACCTGCAAAATCAATACTCATTTGAAAATCAATACATATTTGAAAATCAACTTAGCAGCAACATAGAATCACATTGACAATTTACTTACCGACATATAATTGGCCAACGTCATTAGGCAGATTCTTGACCTTTTCTTCCTTCTTGGCCCTCTCGTCCTGCTCAGACTTGAAGTGATTCATGGCCGTATGTTTTTGCTTGTACCACTACTGCCGTATCAATTTCTTACAAGCCCCCAGCAAAATCGTGTGCGTCGTGGCCTCATCCTCCGAAGCACCCTATCTGGCCCTTCAATAATGCATAAAACAATTGTGAGAGTCATGAGTTAGCACGGTGGGGTCATCAACTATGAATGAAACTCGAGAAGTATGCCTTACCCAAAACTTGCAGATCAGAACGTCATAAGCTTTCCGGAAGCCCGCATTCGGCAGCCTCATAGTCCGCCCAACGGAGGGCTAGCTTCTTCTTGCCACCGGGGACCACGGTATACAAGCTCGGCAAAAACTTCCTAATAAAATCTCCAACCAAGTTGTTAGGCATACGGGCCCCCTAGGATATGTCCAATTGCTACACAATAATCAAACATTAGTACATGCCAAATTGTTATGACCAAAAATGAAATTACATGTTCAAAATTAGTACAGCCACTTACTCAACGTCGTTAGGCTTAATGAGGGTTTCCCCCTCCTCGGTAGTAGGTTCCTTTGCCTCATGAGGGACAAACGCTTCCCCATGAATCGACAATGACTTGTTCGCCGCCTACCTTTGCGTCTCCTCCTCCCTAAAGTCCATAACCAAGTCTCTAGACTCTGCCTTCCCCTACAAATACTAAACATAAAGACATAAAAGACCCTCACCTCGAATCATCACTCTCATAATTAAATAATGGGTTCTCACTATCACTATCACTATCACTATCACATGAGTAGTAACTTGGAGGCTCATCATCGTTGCCATTGTCCACATGTAACACTAAACCTAGATCTAATAATACAACTAACAATTAATCTAAACTAGCCTAAAAAATAACCCAAGACTAACACTAAACCTAAAATACAACTAACAGCAACTACTAGATAATTCAAAAGGGGAAAATTACCTACGAGGGTGGAGGAGGAGGCATTGTCGGCGGGATGTGTCGGCATGTCCTGGACTGCGCCTCTATAGGAGAGCAAGCGAGCTCTCCTCTGGTCCGGGAGGAGGGACACATCACTAGGGAAGAGGGAGGTTAGCGGGAGGACAAGGAAGAGGGATATCCTCTACCTCGGGAGGAGAGAGGCATCACAGGATATGACGGGGACAACGACAGTGGCTTGGCGGAGCGTGGCGATGGCAGCGGCGGGGGGAGGGAGGGGACGGCGGCGGCTTAGGGGAGGAAGGGCACGGCGGCTCGGGAGAGGGAGGGAACAGTGGATCGGGAGAGGGAGGGGCTGGCAGCTATCTCACAGGAGGGCGGGTGGGCAGGCGCGTGGCATGGAAGTAGGTGGCAGCGCATGGGCGGGCAGCCAGAGGTGGAGTGCGTGAGGAGAGGAAATGCGTGCAGGTGGATGGATGGGCTCGACAGGGTTGAGCCAAACCCTTATCCATTAGAGAGATATGCTGATGGCCAAGTCATCGGCGTAGCTCATTTCAAAACATATCGGTAGAGCTATGCCGACGGCCAAGCCATCGGTTAGCTCATTTCCATTTTTTGATTATTTTTTTACAATGTCAAACTTCTACCTTCATTTTTTGTGGTTATATTACGCAAGATTTGGAGGCATCCTTGTGCTCCGATGCTTGTTTTCCAGGTAAACCCTAGACGTGGGCCTCGTAGATCTACAACCCTAGACTTCTTTGTTTGAGGGTTGACCAATGGACTTTTATCTTTGTTGCCCACGTAGACGGTCACACACGGGAGCTAGATACTACATATATGAACCTTTCACCACACTTGTACATGTATCATAGGGCCACACACAGGTTCTCGTGGCATTCTGATGCTTAGGCGGTGCTTCTCCACCGAAACCCTAATCCAAGGGCCCCGCGAGTCTAGCCCCCTGCTTTTCTCCGTACGGGGGTTCACCAATGTACTTTATTGTTGGTTTAGAATTATTTATGCCATACCCACATGTAAAACCAAGGTTGGGCCCATGGTTCCATCCGTTTCGCTCTGTTTGACCCATTGCGGGAGTTTCCTCCTACATGTCCAGAAATTCTCTAGGTGTTATCGCATGAAACCGTAGACGATCACACCAGGGAGCTAGGTACTGCATATATGGACCTTCCACCACACTTGTTCATGTATGATAGAACCACACGGAGTTCTCGTGGCATTCTGATACATTGCAAATGTATATTGATGTTCCATGCTTGGTTTTATCTACTTTCTTATGTTTTGTCCACACTTTGGAGTACTTTTCATATGATTTCTTGGACTAACCTATTAACAAGAGCCACAGTGCCAGCTGCCTGTTTTTGGTTCCAGGAAAGTCAGAAAATGAATATTCTCGGAATTGGACGGGACAAAAGCCAAAAATCCTATTTCACCAGAAGACTCCCGGAGCCAGAATATGAGACGGAGTGGGGCTGGGGCCCAGCCACACCACCTGGCTACGCGGGCTGGGCCTGGCCGCGCCAGGGGGTGGTCTTCCGCCCCAGACTCCCCCTCGGTCTCCCTCTTCGCCTATAAGTTGCCTTCTGACCTAAAAACTCAGGGGGGGGGGCGACGTTTTTCTAGAAGGAGTTCCGCTCCACCGCCACCACCAGATTCCACGAAACAGCACCAGAAACTCCGTTCTGGCACCCTGCCGGGATGGGGAATTGGAGGAGATCATCGCCATCATCATCACCATCGCTTCTCCATCGACCATCCATGTTTCCCCCATCTATGAGTGAGTAATCCCCCGCTGTAGGCCATGGGGATGGTAGGGATTGAATGAGATCGTTCATGTAATGGCATCAGATTGTTAGGGCATGGTGCCTAGTATCTTTTATTAGTGCTTTATGACTTTGTTGCGACTTGTTATGCTTAATGCTTGTCACTAGGGCCCGAGTGCCATGATTTCAGATCTGAACATGTTATTGATTCATGGTCTTATCTGCAAGTTGTATACACACGTTGTTATCCGGAACCAATGGCCCCGAAGTGATAGAAATCGGGATAACCGGAGGGAATGGCTTTGATGTGAGGATCACATGTGTTCACGGAGTGTTAATGCTTTGCTCCGGTGCTCTATTAAAAGGAGCACCTTAATTGCCAGTAGTTCCCTTGAGGCCCCGCTGCAAACGGGCTAGCAGGACAAAAGATGTTGTGCAAGTTCTCATTGCGAGCACGTATGATTATATATGGAACACATGCCTAGGATTATGTAGTACTTGGATGCTTTATCTTATTTATCTGCAATTGCCTTATGTTCTGATTGCTATGTGAATTGTCTTGTCTATGCAACGCCCGTCCATCCATCCCTATGCCTACCACACTCGAATCCTACTGTTACTGCTATTGTTACTGCTGTCTTTACTTTATTACTGCTGTTACTTTACTATTCCTACTACAAAACTGTTGCTACTGATAAACTGCTGTGAGCAAGATTGTTACCAGGTGCAGCTGAATTGACAACTCAGTTGTTAAGGCTTATAAATATTCTTTGGCTCCCCTTGTGTCGAATCAATAAATTAGGTTTCACTTCCCTCGAAAATACTGCAATACACCCCCTATACTTGTGGGTCATCAAGACTATTTTCTGGCGCCATTGCCGGGGAGCATAGCTTTATTTATCAAGTCCACTTGGAATCACTATTGTTCAAGCTTAGTTTATTTCTGCCTTGTTTGCTTATTTCTTTATCAAAAATACAAAAAATTAGTTCCTATTCTAGTTGTTATTTTCACTGGTCTGTTATTATCTTGCTTTATCATGCTCTTTATCAATGGTTGGTTTCTTTGAAACTGAATCTTATTGGCAAGGTGGATTCACGGAAGATCAAAAATACTATTATAAGGAACACCGCTTGTCACAAAAAGGGAAACACTTATGGGAACAAATTGATAAATTGTATACCTTTGCTAGAAACGTGTGCTCTACTTATAATGTTACTTATTGCTTTCATAAATCTTGTTGCGGTAAGAGGTATAAAAACCTCCCTTTTCAATGTGAGTATAATGATAATGTTACCATATCTTCTTATGTTAAAGGAATTTATGACTTTTATGATGCAGAACAAATTGAAGAATTTATTGCTTGGAAGGGTGCTTTTGAACTTGCTAGTTTGCTTGAAAATATTGATGATTCACCTTACAAATATGAGGTTTATGGTATACTTAAATTTTTATTTGATAATTACAAGGAAGAAAATGGCTATATTCTTGAATATATTCATAGATGCTTTCCACAAATGGAAGAGACTAATGCCTTGCAGAATCCTATGGAAGAAGAAATTGATGAACCTGAAATCTCATTAGATGAAAAAGAGGAGGAGAGTGATGAACAAAAGGAGGAAGAATGGATTAGCTACCCATGCCTACCTTCTAATGAGAGTAACTCTTTATCCCTTACATTATTTGATTGTCCTCCATGCTTACTAAAGGAGGATGAATGTTATGTTCCTGAGGATTCTTTTGAAAATGTTTATAATAAAGCTCTAGTGCTTGTAGATCATGAAAAGCATGCTTTATGTGATAGTTATATTGTTTAGTTTATTCATGAGGCTACTGAAAATTATTATGAGAGAGGAAAATATGGTTGTAGAAGTTTTCATGGTATTGAAACACCTCTCTATGTGCTGAAAGTTTTGAAGTCACTCTTGTTTTATCTTCCTATGCCTGTCACTTTGTTCCTTGCGAATTTATTTGCATACACGATTCCTATGCATAGGAAGTGGGTTAGACTTAAATGTGTTTTGAATTTGCTTCTTGATGCTCTCTTTTACTTCAACTCATATTTCTTATGTGAGCATCCTCTCAAACTATCATGCCTGAAGATGATAATATGTCTATTATTCTTGGGAGACCTTTTCTTAAATACTGCAGGAGCTGTTATTAATTGTAATCAAGGGAAGGTGACCTTGAATGTTAATGACAAGGAACATATTGTCTATTTACCCAAGAAGATTGATAGGACTTATGGTTTTGAATTCAATTGAACATGTTGAGGGAATTCAAGTTGGAGAAATATATTGTCCCATACCAAGAGAAAAATTTAAAACTATTATGATTGGGACCATTGCTATCAAGGTTGAGGTAACATAATCATTAGTGGAATACAAAGTTTTGTCTCATATGAAATTGTTTTGGTAACAAGACCTGATCAACCTTGTTAACAAAAGGATTTCATTGAACAAAACAATGTTTTCACCATGATTATCTCCGCTTACTTCTATTTTATCCATTTTAGTTTTTGCTTATGCCTAACTTAAAGGCGTTAAAGAAAAGTACTTATTGGGAGATAACCCAAAAGTTTTAGATGAGTCTTGGAAGTTATTACCTCTGTAATAACCGCTCCTTATCCTTTTTATTTGCTTTTTGTGCCGAGAGTAACCTCTAATGAGAGAGAAGTAATGATTGGGAAAGTTGCTGTCCCGAAACAGATTTCTGTGCTTCACCATAAAAATTCGTGTAAAATGTCTGTACGTCTTTTTGAGGCGTGAAGTTTTGTGCTTCTGCCCCAGGTTGTTATCTAACTTTCGTTAGTTCAACACTTTTTGATTTGAGCAATAGAAGGTCTTCGAAAAAATTCATCTTTACCTGCTGGTCTGTTTTGACAGTTTTCTGCCATTTTCTGCATTTGCTTCTTGTTGGTTCCTTTTTGAGTTCTTTTGGGGAATTGAGCTTTTTGAGGGAAGTGCTTCAGTAGCTAGTTTTCTAATGGAAGTTTATTTGGTGTTAGAACTGAACCTTAAGACCTATTATCTTGAGTGCACTAATGTTGCTAATAAAGATTGTGTGAAGTTTTGTATGAATTAAAAATTTCAGGTGTATGGAAGGAATGAGTAATGAGATGAAGGATGGACTAAAGCTCAAGCTTGGGGATGCCACGCGTGTCACCCCAAGAAATATCCAAGAAGTACAAGCGTCAAAGCTTGGGGATGCCCAAGGCATCCCCTTCTTCATCAATAAAAATCCCAGGTTTCTTCCAAACGCTTCATTTTATTGTTTCATGCACAGTTGTGTTGTTCTTGGAGCGTCTTCTTTTTTGTTTTTGTTTTGTTTTTTAGTTTGCTTGGTTTGCTTAGTTTTCTGAATAAATTGGTTGGGCCCCCTCTTTCATACATTGGTTTTCAAATAGTTTGGTTTGGTTTGGAAAAGAGTAGGAAAGTTCATGCTTATGTGGTAAAGAGAGCTTGTTTTTGACTATGGCCCATGCTTTGTCATGGCATGCTTAGTATTATTTGCTGTAGCATGACTTGTTATAAACAATTGAGATTGCTTAATGTGCCTTGGATGAGTCATGCGTTGTTTTAGCATATTAAAGCATAGTATAGTGGTATTCTCCTTTGATGCTTTATTTGGGTTGACTTGGCGCATGCTCACACCATGTTATGACTATCTCGAGTCAACATAAGCCTTTATGATCCTTTAGTTTTCAACTTGTAGTATCACTTTATGCTTTGATTAATGATGTTTTGTCGCTCTGCATGATTATGGCCATTATTGCTCTCTTAGTTTGTCGCTCCCAGTCTTTTGCTAGCCTCCACAACAAAGTATGAGTTCCACTCATGCATCCAACTCCTTAAACCAAGTTATTCCAAAGAGTCCACCATAACTACCTACTAGCTTATGCTATTCCAAGTATGTTCATGCTTTTGTTTACCTTCCAAATTAAACTTGTTATGAGAAAACTAGTGATTAAAGCTCTCACGAACTTGATGGCACACTTTACTTTTCTAGCCCTTAATAAACTTGAACCATTGTGTCGTCTATGTTGTATATGCTTGCACTTATTTGTTGGGAATTAGCAGAACCATGTTGTCATGGGGAACGCTTTCAACATTGCACTTGGTACTTGTACCTAGTTGATATCATGCTCTTTTGTATATGGATGTCGTCGGTGTGAAATGAAAGGGGAGCTTGTAAGTCCATGGAGTTATGTATATATGTTAGAGAAGCGCCTGGGCCGCTGGTCTAATCCATGCTGACATGGTGGAAACCTGTAGCGTAACCATAATGAGCTGTCTATGAAGCATTCTTATTATAAAAAAAGAGTCCTATATTCAGAAAAAAGAGAAAATGAAAAAAAAAGATTATGAAAAGACGAAAGAGAGAAAAAAGCACCATATTCCCATGGAAAATAAGAAGATTGCTGAGATGCTCGTTGTCTGCTTGCCTTGTCATTTTGATATGGGGATTCTTCCGTATCATCGGGCAAGGGGTACCCTGTTGGCGGTTCTCTATGATACACCTGTACTTACGATGACAAGAACTTACCGGTGACTAAACTTGAGTAGCATGAGGAGCGGCCCTCATATACAAGGGACATGAGATTTCTAACTTATACTTCGTCAAGCATGTACACCATAGTTTGTTCACTTTAACCTTAATCACTTCAAGATGCTTATGATAGGGGCAATGAGAGCTGAAAGCTATTAAGTACCATAATTTTTGGAAGCTCTTTATGAAACTTGAATCTCTACTTCCTTCTATGAAGGCCTTTCTTCCACTTTTATATTGAGTCTCCACCTTCTATCCTTGCACCTACTTTGAGAGCATAGTGGCCATTCTTAGTTCTATGTGCATTGTCCCAAGACTAGTTGATTGATGCATACCTTGATATTGCTTGTTTTAAACTATTTGTATCTAGTCACTCTTATGAACTTTGAAGGTGTCCTATGCATTTATATTTGCTACTCTATGAGGGACAAGCTGAATACTACTATGCTATGTTTTCTTTATGTGAAACAAATAAACGTCTTGCAAAGCATTGTTATTAATGAATCTTTTGTTTGTGCCTTTTCATGTTGCATCATAGTTTCTTTGTCTTATTGCTAGAACTTTGTCTTTCATGTTATGATTGAAGTACTATGATCCCAGCTATGAATGTTTTACAAATGCTTTGATCAAGTTTATGATGGTGCTTGTCACCTCAAAAATTATTCTTTCTTTTTATCACTTACTGATGACCCACAAGTATAGGGGGTGTATCGCAGTATTTTCGATAAGTAAGAGTGTCGAACCCAACGAGGAGCAGAAGGTGCTGGCTAGTGGTATGGATCAGGAATTCTCTGCAAATACTTAGCAAACGGATTTTTAGGGGTTTTCGATAAAGCAACTAAACAAAGTACAAGTAAATAAAAGACAGTAGGAATAAATGCAGCAAGTGGCCCAATCCTTTATGCAGCAAAGGACAAGCCGGTTGTATTACTTAAGATGACCAAACGTTCTCGAGGACACATGGGAAGACTATCGAGTGCTTTCGCTTCATATAGTTGATTAATCTTCTTTAGCTTGCTAAGTGTTGTGTGGGTGAACCTGTGCTAATGTACCGCCCCATCCAAGACTAATACATATGTGTGATTATACCCCCTGCAAACATCCATAAGTACAATAAAGTAATTAAGGTAGAAACCTAACCACAACTTTAAACTCTAAGACCCTTACGTCCCTTGTGCAATGGTTTCCTAACGGGGGTTCAGGTTTCTGTCACTCCGGCAACCCCTACGATTAGTAGCCAAATACACAATGCATTCCCCTAGGCCCATATAGGTGAAGTGTCATGTAGTCGACATTCACATGACACCATTAGAAGAAGTACACCACAACTTAAATAACAATCTATTGAATCTTTCTCAACACAACTCCACTACTAACAACAAGACTTCTCCCATGTCCTCAAGAACAAAGCGAACTACTCACAAGACATCATATGAATCATGATCAGAGATGGAATAATGATGTATAAGAATCTGAACATAAACAATAATTCAATGGTTCACTCAATAGCATCAACTACAAAGAGTAATCAACACCGAGAAAGTTTCCCCTATGAACTATGCAAGATTCAACCCAATTGTTATAGCAATATGGAGATGGTGATGAGGGTGCTGATGGTGATGATGGTGGTGATGATGATGATGATCCCGATGAAGTCCAGCTTGATGATGGTGTTGATGGCGACGATCTCCCCTCTCCGGGAAGGAATTCCCCCGGCAGAAATCTGTCTACCGGAGTGATCTTTCTCTCTCGGTGTTTTCCGCCCCACAGAGGCGGCGGAATCTTCCTGTGGTCGCTCCTCGAGTCTTAGGATTTCGGGAGGATGATATACGCCAGAGGGGAGAGGCTAGAGTAGGCCAGGGTGGCCACACCACCTGCTGGCGCGGCCTAGGGCTGCCCGCGCCAGGGGGTGGTGTGGGCCCCCTGTGGCCCATCTCCACTCCGTCTTCTGGCATCCTTAGTCTTCTGAAAAAATAGGATTTTCCGTATATTTTCCCGGATTTTTTGATCTTCACGAATTTTGCCTCCAAACAGCACCATTTCCATCAGAATCCTGACTGCAGCGGTCCATGCTCCAAAAGTCATCAACCCTGCAAAAACAGATGAAATAACATAAGTATCACCTCTCAATACGAAATATATCAATGAATAATAGTGAATTAATACATAGAATAGTGATGCAAAATGGACGTATCAACTCCCCCAAGCTTAGACTTCGCTTGTCCTCAAGCGAAACTGAGCTCAATAAACATGGCCTCAGGTTTATGGAGTGAAGAGTCGATAAAAGAATACGGACAAGAAGCATCACATTCATCAAATACATAGATCATAATAGAAGACAACTCACTATTATATAAATCAACTTGTAATGAGTAAAGGAAACACAATAAAGATACATAAAGTGAATCATAATTGGTAATGGCAAACTGAGCTCTTGGTCAAAGAATAGTTGATAATTTGCTGGAGTTCACAAATAACTGGTTTTCAATGACAGCTTTCAAAGTAGTAAACATCAAGATAAGAGCAATGTGCAAAACAAGGAACATCAGACATGATCGAATAAATCATTATATGAATGAATGAAACACAGCAACTCAAAATACTTGCTGAGATAGAAGGGAGTAGGTTTACTGACTCAACTACAAAGTAAAAGAAAGGCCTTTCAAAGAGGGAAGCAGGGATTGCAGGTCTCATAAAGAGCTCCCAAAAATTATGATACTTACTAGCTTTCATCTCTCATTGCCCCTATCATAGGCATCTTTAGGTGATTAAGGTTAAAGTGATCAAATATGAGGATATGCATTGACAAGTTGTAAGTTGAGAATCTCATGTCCCTTGAATACGAGGGCCGCTCCTCATGCTACTCAAGTTTAGTCACCGGTAAGTTCTTGTCATCGTAAGCATATGTGTATCATTGAGAACCGCCAAGGGGTACCCCTTGCCCGATGATATGGAAGAATTCCCATATCAAAATGACAAGGCAAGCAGACAACAAGTATCTTAGCAATCTTATTATTTACCATGGGAATATGGTGCTTTTTTCTCTCTTTCCTCTTTTCATAATATCTCTTTTTTTCTCTTTTTTTCTCAATCTCTATCTCTTTTTTATAAGAAGAATGCTTCATAGATACTCGTTATGGTTACGTTGCAGGTTTCCACCATGTCAGCATGGATTAGACCAGTGGCCCAGGCGTTTCTCTAACACATATGCATAACTCCATGGACTTACAAGCTCCCCTTTCATTTCACACCGACGACATCCATAGACAAAAGAACATGATATCAACTTGGTACAAAGTACCAGTGCAATGTTGAAAGCGTTCCCCATGACAACATTGTTCTGCTAATCCACAACTTACAAAGCGCAAGCATATACGCAACATAGGTGAGCACAATGGTTCAAGTTTATTAAGTGCAAGAAAGTAAAGTGTGCCATCAAGTTCGTGAGAGCTTTAATCACTAATTTTCACATAACAAGTTTAATTTGGGAGGTAGATAAAACAAGAATTTACTTGGAATAGCAATAATGCTACTAGGTAGGTATGGTGGACACAAATGGCAAAGGTTTTGGTTTAAAGGAGGTGGATGCACGAGAAGAATACTCTCTCAGTACAGGTTTTTGGCTAGCAAGGCTGGGTAGCAAGTACAAGAGTTGAAGGAAACAAACGAACATACAAGTGATAAAGATAAACATGCAATCTTCCTTGGAAGCACAAAAGATCTTAACTAGAGAATACTAGACTTATGAGCAAATCAAGAAAGAAAGATGATGAAATTATTTTTGTTTAGAGTACTTCTATCTTTTTCATTCAACTCTCAAAAATAGTGTGCTACTGACCGATCCAGGTTTGCCAAAACCAACTAAATTAACTCAATGATCCCAAATTGATACCAATACTAACAACAAGATCAATCATATAACCTCGAATTGAAAACTAATATAAGCTATGAAAAAGAGTGAATGATAGAACTTCTCATTAATATTTCATAACGACAACTCACACCAAGGGATACATATCTAACGAGAGAGGGGACACTTCCATAATGCAAACCATCCTACATAATAACTCCTCTATTCATGATATGACTCTACTAATAATGTAAAAAGATAGAAGATAGTGATGTGATACCGCGGCACTCCCCCAAGCTTGGAACAAACCAAGGGGATGCCAAACCTGATGACGAATTACTCCTTCGGAGGCGGTATCTTCTCATCTTCGTCCGTCTTCCAAGGTAAAGGCTTCCCATCAACAAAGGACATCATGGTTTCCAACATCCTGAAACTTGCAGCAGCACTTATGAGTTTAAATCTAGCCTCATACTCACAGTTTTGATTTTGAACGTCATAGAACTGTGCTTGCAGTTCGTTGGTTGTTTGGCGGAGTGAGAGGACTTCGTCTTGGAGTTCATCAGTATCCTTTTGGTGCTTGGTGATGAGTTCAGAACACATCTTATGGATGATATCCACTTCGCGCTCCGCCATCTTCTTGTACCTAAAGACTTCTTGCTCCAGTGCTTCCATCCTGTCTTCCATACTTCCTTCACCTTTAGGGCCTTGAACCTCTTTAATCCGAACCTCCCCACCTTCGAGCAATAACTCCTTGGAATGAATCTTCAATTCTCTCATATATGGGTTGATGATATCTTCCAAGGAATCTCCCTCGACTGATCCAGTGGAAGACATTGTGGCTACAAATCTGGGATCTTACCTGGCAAAAACAGATCAAAACAAAAACACGACGAAAACACGATATACGAACCTCGGAAGATCCGGGGGGTTATATAATACGAAGTTTCATGTCAAAAGGAAGGTACTAGGTGAAAACGGGTCGGAGGTGGAGTCTGGGGTGGCCTCACCACCTGGTGGCGTGGCCAGGGGTGGGCCCACGCTAAAGGGTGGTGTGGGCCACCCTGGCTCCGGTTCCGTCCCTTTTTCGCTTCGTAACTTTCCTTATCGACTGAAAACTATAAAAATATAGTTGTATTGTATTTTCGCGGGACTTTTCTTACTAGAACTGTTACCTATTTGAAAACAGACTCTGCAGGTCTCTGAATTTGGTCCTCGATGAATTTCTCCAGAGTTATAACTTGAAAGGCATCAACATCTTCATTGTAAGAATCTCCAGCAATATAGTGTTTGAGTCGCTGTCCATTCACTACTTGTGTAGTATTATCTTTTAGAGAAGAAATTTTTATTGCTCCTGAACGGTATACTTCTTCAATGATGAAAGGTCCTTCCCATTTTGATTGTAGCTTACCTGCAAAAAATTCTGAGACGAGACCTATACAATAGAACTTTCTCGCCAACATGAAATTCTCTCTTAAGTATTCGCTTGTCATGCCATCTTTTAACTTTTTCCTTAAAGAGCCTAGCAATCTCATAGGCTTCACTCCTCCATTCATCTAAAGAACTTAAGTCAAATAATCTTTTCTCACCAGCGAGCTTACAATCTCTATTTAGTTCTTTAACTGCCCAGTAAGCTTTGTGTTCTAATTCTAAGGGTAGGTGACAAGATTTCCCATAAACCATTTTATAAGGAGACATCCCCATAGAATTTTTCTAAGCAGTTCTATAAGCCCATAAAGCATCATTCAACTTCTTAGCCCAGTTTTTTCTAGACATATTAACAGTCTTTTGCAAGATAGATTTAATTTCTCTATTTGATAACTCTACTTGCCTGCTAGTTTGGGGGTGATAAGCTGAAGCAATTCTATGATTAACATTATTTTTAGCAAGGGTCTTCCTAAAACCACCATGATAGAAATGAGAACCTCCATCAGTCATGAGATACCTAGGCACCCCAAACCTAGAAAAGATAACATCCTTAAGAATTTTTAGAGAAGTCTCCCCGTCAACACTCTTTGTAGGAATGGCTTCTACCCACTTAGTAACATAATCAATGGCAACAAGAATATGAGTGTAACCTTTCGAAGGTGGGAAACGACCCATAAAGTCGAATCCCCAACAATCAAAAGGTTCAATAACTAGAGAGTAGTTCATAGGCATTTCATTGCATCTAGAAATATTACCTACACGCTGACATTCATCACAAGATAAAACAAATTTTCTTGCATCTTTAAAAAGGGTAGGCCAGTAGAAACCTGATTGTAGCACCTTTTGTGCAGTTCTATCTCCTGCATGATGTCCTCCATAAGCACTACCATGACATTTACGCAATATCTCCTTTTGTTCATATTCTGGAACACATCTTCGCATTATACCATCCACTCCTTCTTTGTATAATTGTGGGTCATCCCAGAAATAATGCCTCAAATCATAGAAGAACTTTCTTCTTTGCTGAGCTGTAAAAGTTGGAGGCAAATACTTGGAGACAATAAAGTTAGCATAATCAACGTATCAAGGGCTCCCTCACGAGCTCACTCCTACTGCAGCTAACTGTTCATTTGGGAAACTATCATTAACAGGCATAGGGTCAAAAGAGATGTTTTCCAAACGAGATAAATTATCAGCTACAGGGTTTACAGCACCCTTCCTATCTACTATATGTAGATCAAACTCTTGTAAAAGCAGTACCCATCTAATAAGCCTATGCTTAGCATCCTTATTCGTCATAAGATATTTAATAGCAGCATGATCAGTATGAATGGTGACTTTTGAGTCTACAATATAGGGCCTAAACTTATCACAAGCAAAAACAACAGCTAGAAATTCCTTTTCAGTAGTAGCATAATTCCTTTGAGCAGCGTCTAGAGTCTTACTAGCATAATGGACAATGTTTAACTTTTTATCAATACGTTGCCCAAGGACAGCCCCTACAGCAAAATCACTAGCATCACACATTATTTCAAAGGGTAAACTCCAATCAGGTGCTTGAACAATAGGGGCTATAGTTAAAGCCTTCTTAAGAGTTTCAAAAGCTTCCCTACAATCATCATCAAAAACGAAGGGTACATCTTTTTGAAGAAGATTAGTGAGAGGTTTTGATATCCTAGAAAAGTCTTAAATAAACCTCCTATAGAAACCAGCATGACAAAGGATACTACGAATACCTTTGATGTCTCTTGGACATGGTATCTTCTCAATTGCCTCAACCTTAGCTCTATCAACTTCTATGCCTCTTTCAGAAACTTTATGCCCAAGAACAATCCCTTCATTAACCATGAAGTGGCATTTCTCCCAATTAAGAACAAGATTAGTTTCTTCACATCTCTGTAAAACTTTATCAAGGTTGTGCAGACAATTATCAAAAGAAGTTCCATAGACAAAAAAGTCATCCATGAACACTTCTACAATTTCCTCACAAAAACATGAAAGATAGAAGACATGCACCTTTGGAAAGTAGCAGGAGCATTACATAAACCAAAAGGCATACGTCTATAAGCATAAGTTCCATAAGGGCAAGGAAAAGTAGTTTTTTCTTGATCTGTTGTTTAATAGCAATTTGAGAGAAACCAGAATAACCATCAAGAAAACAAAAATGGGTGTTTTTAGACAACCTTTACAACATTTGATCAATAAAAGGAAGCGGGTAGTGATCTTTCTTAGTAACTTTATTGACTTTCCTAAAATCGATGCACATCCTATAGCCTACCACTATTCTTTGAGGAATAAGCTCATCATTATCATTAGGGACAACGGTAATACCTCCCTTTTTAGGAACACAATGAACAGGACTAACCCATTCACTATCAGCAATAGGGTAAATAATACCAGCATCAAGGAGTTTCAATACCTCATTCCTTACCACTTCCTTCATCCTAGGATTTAAACGTCGTTGGTGCTCCACTACTGGCTTCGCATCTGGTTCTATGTTGATAGAATGCTGACATATAGTAGGTGAAATCCCTTTTAAATCATCCAGAGTATAGCCCATAGCTCCTCGGTGTTTCCTCAAAACCTCCAATAACCTTTCTTCTTCCTTCCCTGAAAGTTTAGCGCTAATAATAACATGATATATCTTTTTATCATCAATATAAGCATATTTAAGATCATCAGGGAGAGTTTTTAGATCAAAAACCGGATCCTTTTTAGGTGGCAACGTGGTACCCAAGTCTTCTACAGGCAAATCCTGCTTTAGCATCTGGGGTTATCGACGGAGGATCTCGTCAATCTCATTCCTTTCTTCCATGAAGATCTCACTTTCGTGATCTTCCATAAATTGCTGCAAAGCATTGTTACGGGCAAGAGAGATAGAAGCAAGTTGTTCAACTCTAAAATCCTCATTATGGGTTTCCTCTTCGCAAGGTTATTTAGCAAATTTCGAAAAATGAAACTCATAAGATTCTCCATCAAACTTAGTCAAGATTTTCTCCCTCTTGCAATCAATAATAACTCCACAAGTACTCAAGAAAGGTCTACCAAAAATGATAGGATAAGTTTTACTAGCAGCTCAACCAAGTACTAGAAAATCAGCAGGATACTTGACCTTACCACAAAGAACTTCCACGTCTCGTATGATACCAATTGGAGAGATGGTCTCTCTATTAGCAAGGTGAATAACCACATCAATCTCTTCCAATTCGCAGGGACTGATTTCATGCATAATTTCTCTGTAAAGCTCATAAGGAATAGCACTGGAACTAGCACAAATATCACATAAACCATAATAGCAATGATCACCAATTCTAACAGAAAGCACATGAACACTAGCTTTTTTAGTTCTATTAGGATGTGAAACAATATTAGAAGCATCCTCACAAAAGACTATGTGTCCCTCTTCTATGTTTTTAGTGACAAGGTCTTTCACAATTGCTACCACAGGTTCAACGATTATTTGTTCATCAGGTCTTACAGTTCTCTTTTCACTTTTAGTGATTACATTAGTTATCATAGGATGACCCTTCACCTTATCTGGGAAGGGAATCTTCTCGATATAAGGTTCAGGTAAGATATGATCAGTAATGTAACACTCAGTGCTCCCAACAGGGACACACTCAGCAATATCTTTATAAGGTGCATGGTATTTATTCCATCCCCTTTTTGGAATTTCGATATAAGAAGCAAAAGCTCTAAAGCAATTCGTAATAACTTGCAAATCAAGACCATAAGCATTACTAATATTTTGAAAGTCATCAGTTCCCATAAAAGATTCAATGCATTCATAATCATAATTTATACCTGACTTTCTACCTTTGTCATTCTCCCAAGCTTCAGCATTATCTTGAATACGGTCCAGAAGATCCCATTTAGCTTCTTCTTTCATGTGAGTGAATGATCCAGCACAATCAGCATCCAATAAATCTTTGTCATGTAGAGGGAGCCTTGCATAAAAGTTGTTGATAATAATATTGTTGGGGAGCTCATGAATGGGACATTTTAGCATTAGTAAGTTCAATCTCCCCCAAGCTTGAGCTGTACTCTCTCCATCAAGAGGCCAAAAGTTGTATATTTGATTCCGATCTTTATGAATCTCACTAGGAGGATAAAACTTTGAATAAAAGAGAGGCACTATTTCCTCCCATTCCAGAGCTTGACCATTCTTCAGCAGCTTATACCATTCCTCAGCTCTTCCTTTCAGCGATAATGAGAATAACTTCTTCTTAACTTGATCTGTAGTAATGCCTGCACACTTGAACAACCCGCATAATTCGTGTATAAAGAGTAAATGATCACCGGGATGGACAGTTCCATCCCCAACATAGTAGTTATCCATAACACGATCAATAATTCTTGTAGGTATTTTGAAAACATCATTCTCAGCAGGTGGTGGCTTATCTACTACCTTAGCAGTGGTAGTAGCATTACCAAATAAGAAACTCAGCGAATTATCCATAACGAAAATAAAGCAACTAACAGTAGTAAACAATACTCACAGTAGAAGTTTCCTTTACCAGTTCCACTCTCCAATAACGCTTCACTCCCCGGCAACGGCGCCAGAAAATAGTCTTGATGACCCACAAGTATAGGGGGTGTATCGCAGTATTTTTGATAAGTAAGAGTGTCGAACCCAACGAGGAGCAGAAGGTGCTGGCTAGTGGTATGGATCAGGAATTCTCTACAAATACTTAGCAAACGGATTTTTAGGGGTTTTCGATAAAGCAAGTAAACAAAGTACAAGTAAATAAAAGACGGTAGGAATAAATGCAGCAAGTGGCCCAATCCTTTATGCAGCAAAGGACAAGCCGGTTGTATTACTTAAGATGACCAAACGTTCTCGAGGACATATGGGAAGACTATCAAGTGCTTTCGCTTCATATAGTTGATTAATCTTCTTTAGCTTGCTAAGTGTTGTGTGGGTGAACCTGTGCTAATGTACCGCCCCATCCAAGACTAATACATACTTGTGATTATACCCCTTGCAAACATCCGTAAGTACAAGAAAGTAATTAAGGTAGAAACCTAACTATAGCTTTAAACTCTAAGACCCTTACGTCCCTTGTGCAATGGTTTCCTAACGGGGGTTCAGGTTTCTGTCACTCCGGCAACCCCTACGATTAGTAGCCAAATACACAATGCATTCCCCTAGGCCCATATAGGTGAAGTGTCATGTAGTCGACGTTCACATGACACCACTAGAACAAGTACACCACAACTTAAATAACAATCTATTGAATCTTTCTCAACACAACTCCACTACCAACAACAAGACTTCTCCCATGTACTCAATAACAAAACGAACTACTCACAAGACATCATATGGATCATGATCAGAGATGCAATAATGATGTATAACAATTTGAACATAAACAATAATTCAATGGTTCACTCAATAGCATCAACTACAAAGAGTAATCAACACCGTGAAAGTTTCCCCTATGAACTATGCAAGATTCAACCCAATTGTTACAACAATATGGAGATGGTGATGAGGGTGTTGATGGTGATGATGGTGGTGATTATGATGATGATGATCCCGATGAAGTCCAGCTTGATGATGGTGTTGATGGCGACGATCTCCCCTCTCCGGGAAGGAATTCCCCCAGCAGAAATCTGTCTGCCGGAGAGATCTTTCTCTGTCGGTGTTTTCCGCCCCGCAGAGGCGGCAGAATCTTTCTGTGGTTGCTCCTCGAGTCTTAGGATTTCGGGAGGATGATATACGCCAGAGGGGAGAGGCTGGAGTGGGCTAGGGTGGCCACACCACCTGCTGGCGTGGCCTAGGGCTGCCCGCGCCATGGGGTGGTGTGGGCCCCCTGTGGTCCATATCCACTCCGTCTTCTGTCATCCTTAGTCTTATGGAAAAATAGGATTTTCCGTATATTTTCCCGGATTTTCTGATCTTCACGAATTTTGCCTCCAAACAACACCTTTTCCATCAGAATCCTGACTGCAGCGGTCCATGCTCCAAAAGTCATCCACCCTGCAAAAACAGATGAAATAACATAAGTATCACCTCTCAATACGAAATATATCAATGAATAATAGTGAATTAAGACATAGAATACTGATGCCAAATGGACGTATCACTTACCTACTCGAGGACGAGCAGGAGTTAAGCTTGGGGATGTTGATACATTGCAAATGTATCTATAATTTTTGATGTTCCATGCTTGGTTTTATCTACTTTCTTATGTTATGTCCACACTTTGGAGTACTTGTCATATGATTTCTTGGACTAACCTATTAACAAGAGCCACAGTGCCAGCTGCCTATTTTCTGCTGTTTTTGGTTCCAGGAAAGTCAGAAAATGAATATTCTTGGAATTGGATGGGACAAAAGTTAAAAATCCTATTTCACCAGAAGACTCCCGGAGCCACAATATGAGACAGAGTGGGGTTGGGGCCTAGCAACACCACCTGGCTGCGCGGGCTGGGCCTGGCCACGCCAGGGGGTGGTCTGGCCGCCCCAGACTCCCCCTCGGTCTCCCTCTTCGCCTATAAGTTGCCTTCTGACCTAAAAACTCGGGGGGGGGGGGTCGACGTTTTTCCAGAAGGAGTTCCGCTCCGCAGCCACCACCAGATTCCACGAAACAGCACCAGAAACTCCGTTCTGGCACCCTGCCGGGACGGGGAAATGGAGGAGATCATCGCCATCATCATCACCATCGCTTCTCCATCGACCATCCATGTTTCCCCCATCTATGAGTGAGTAATCCCCCGCTGTAGGCCATTGGGGATAGTAGGGATTGGATGAGATCGTTCATGTAATGGCATCAGATTGTTAGGGCATGGTGCCTAGTATCTTTTGTTAGTGCTTTATGACTCTGTTGCGACTTGTTATGCTTAATGCTTGTCACTAGGGCCCGAGTGACATGATTTCAGATATGAACATGTTATTGATTCATTATGATAGTATTGTTTACGGTCTTATCTGCAAGTTGTATACACACGTTGTTGTCCGGAACCAATGGCCCCGAAGTGACAGAAATCGGAATAACCGGAGGGAATGGCTTTGATGTGAGGATCACATGTGTTCATGGAGTGTTAATGCTTTGCTCCGGTGCTCTATTAAAAGGAGCACCTTAATTGCCAGTAGTTCCCTTGAGGCCCTGCTGCAAACGGGCTGGCAGGACAAAAGATGTTGTGCAAGTTCTCATTGCGAGCACGTATGACTATATATGGAACACATGCCTAGGATTATCTAGTACTTGGATGCTTTATCTTATTTATCTGCAATTGCCTTATGTTCTGCTTGCTATGTGAATTGTCTTGTCCATGCAACGCCCGTCCATCCATCCCTATGCCTACCGCACTCGAATCCTACTGTTACTGCTATTGTTACTAGTGTCTTTACTTTACTACTACTGTTACTTTACTATTCCTACTACAAAACTGTTGCTACTGATAAACTGCCGTGAGCAAGATTGTTACGAGGTGCAGCTGAATTGACAACTCAGTTGTTAAGGCTTATAAATATTCTTTGGCTCCCCTTGTGTCAAATCAATAAATTAGGTTTCACTTCCCTCGAAAATACTGTGATACACCCCTATACTTGTGGGTCATCACATTTCGGCGCTCAGGCGGTCCTTCTACACTGAAACCCTAATCTGAAGGGTCGTAGGTCTAGCCCCATAGCTTTCTCCGTACGAGGGTTGACCAATGTACTTTACTGTTGTTTTAGAATTGTTTAGGCCATACCTACAAGGAAAACCAAGGTTGGGCCCATGGTTCCACCGGTTTCCCTCTGTTTAACCTGTTGCGGGAGTTTCCTCCTACAAGTCTAGCACTTCTCTAGCTGTTATCGCATGCAACCGTAGGCGATCACACCCGGGAGCTAGGTATAGCATATATAGACCTTCCACCACACTTTTGCATGTATGATAGGGCCACACGCAGGTTCACGTGGTATTTCGGTGCTCAGGCGGTTCTTCTCCTCTGAAACCCTACTCCGAGGGCCCCGCGGGTCTAGTCCCCTAGCTTTATCCGTATGAGGGTTAACCAATGTACTTACTATTCGTTTAGGATTCTTTTTTCCATACCTACATGGAAAACCAAGGTTGGGCCCATGGTTCCACTGGTTTCCCTCCGTGTGACCCGTTGCGAGGGTTTCCTCCTACAGGTCCAACACATCTCTAGGTGTTATCGCATGCACCTTAGACGGTCACAACCGGGAGCTAGGTACTGTATATATGGATCTTTCACCACACTTGTGCATGTATGATAGGGCCACACGGAGGTTCTCGTGGCATTTCGGCGCTCAGGGGGTCCTTCTCCACTGAAACCTTAATCTGAGGGCTCCGTAGGTCTAGCCCCCTAGCTTTCTCTGTACGAGGGTTGACCAATGTACTTTACTGTTGGTTTAAGATTCTTTTAGGCCATAGCTACATGGAAAACCAAGGTTGGGCCCATGGTTATACTGGGTTCTCTCTGTTGGACCCATTACGGGTGTTTCCTCCTACATGACCAGCACTTCTCTAGGTGTTATCGCATGCAACCATAGACGGTCACACCCGGGAGCTAGGTACGGCATATATGGACCTACCACCACACTTGTGCAGGTATGATAGGGCCACATGTAGGTTCTCGTGGTATTCTGGCGCTCAGGCGGTCCTTCTCCACCGAAACCCTAATCCGAGGGCCCCGCAGGTCTAGCCCTCTAGCTTTTTTCTACGAGGGTTGACCAATGTACTTTACTATTGGTTTAGGATTATTTACGCCTTACCTACATGGAAAACCAAGGTTGGGCCGATGGTTCCACCAGTTTCCCTCTGTTTCACTTGTTGCGGGAGTTTCCTCCTACAGGTCGAGCACTTCTCTAGGTGTTATCGCATGCAACCGTAGACGGTCACACCCAGGAGCTAGGTACTACATCTATGGACCTTCCAACACACTTGTGCATGTATTATAGGGCCACATGCCGGTTCTCATGGCATTCCGGTGCTCAGGCGGTCATTCTCCACCGAAACCCTAATCCGAGGGCCCCGTAGGTTTATCCCCCTAGATTTCTCCTTACGAGGGTTGACCAACCTATTGTACCGTTGGTTTAGGATTCCTTAGCCGTACCTATATGGAAAACCAAGGTTAGCCCATGGTTCCATTGGCTTTCCTCTGTTTGACCCGTTGCGGGAGTTTCCTCCTACAGGTCCAACACTTCTCTAGGTGTTATCGCATGCAACTGTAGACTGTCACACCCGAGAGCTAAGTACTACATATATGGACCTTCCACCACACCTGTGCATGTATGATACATCCACATATAGGTTCTCGCGGCATTTCGGCGCTCAGCCAGTCCTTCTCCACTGAAACCCAAATCCGAGGGCCTCGTAGGTCTAGCCCCTAGCTTTGTCCATACGAGGGTCGACCAATGTACTTTACTATTGGTTTAGGATTCTTTAGTCCATACATACATGGAAAACCAATGTTGGGCCCATAGTTCCACCGCTTACCCTCTATTTGACCTATTACGGGATTTTCTGCCTATAGGTCCAACACTTCTCTAGGTGTTATCGCATGTAACCGTAGATGCTCACACCTGAGAGCTAGGTACTGCATATATGGACCTTCCACCACACTTGTGCATGTATGATAGGGCTGATGGGATTCGTTGCATGGAAAACAAAAGAAATCTACGATTCCAACTGCCAAGGTTGAATCTAGGCGATACTTGTAACGGTTTCAGAAGGACTCACCCTTGAAGACCGTAAGCAGGATAACGTTTTTGTAAACAAACATGGCTTGTGCAGAATGTACACGACTGCCCTCAAGTATGCAATGACGATCAACTCCACAAATGGTAGCGCCTCCGTAATCGGTCACATGTTCGGTGTGTCGACGACCTCTGTCCCTTGCTCTAATTGGGCAGCAGAAGTAGTAGATCCTTGGAAACTCTAGCAGCACTACGAGATGGTAGTGGTGGTAGTGGAGAAGATCTTGATCTAGGCTTCGCCTAAGCATCGTGCTCGTGGTAATGGACAAGCTAGCAAGGGGAGGAAGATATCAACCAAAGGGCATATGCGAAGGAGTGGAGAGGTGTGTGAGGGAGGGGTCTTCACCACCTCCTTTTATAGGGGGAGGGGCTTCCCCTTGCCATGGCTGGCGGCCAAGGAGGTTCCCCCACCTCTTCCCTCATTCATGTAGGTGGACACTCCACTCACAAAAATTCGTGTCCACTTTCTCCCATTAATTTTCCACTCAAGAAATCAAAGGTCTTTCCATTAAAGCACTTTAATTCACTTGGTTTAATGCCACTCAATTTAATGAACACTTCACTTAATGAGTACTTAATTTAATGAACACATTAACGTTTTATCCCTTGCATTATTTTGATACAAAGAAACTATTCTAGTAGTTCTATCAAAACAATATATGTGATGTCTAGTATTTTCTCCTATGTTCTGTATCCACTCAAATGCATCGATGAACCTTAAGTGTGTATCCCTACGGGTTCGTGAACAAAGTGGACATGATCGATACTCTCTTCAATCAATAATCTTTAGCGGGATCTGGAGATCCGTAGCGACCCCCACTTACTCAACGATGAACTAGTGATCGCGTGAACCTTTTCCGCAGTAACCAATTGATAACCCCCAAGCGCAGGGGATCACCGTAGTACCTCTCAATGTGGAAGTAGGGTATCGATCCACATGAGCAAGAAGGAAAAGCTATCTATTCTTTACAACTAAAGTGTCACAAGTTTGAGTTGATTATGCACTAAACAAGTTAAGGAACAAGATGGTTGATTTAATAGATGCAAATTTAGTGTGACAAAACAAGAATGTAAAAGTGTCCTAATCCTCTTTAATGCAAGAGGACAAGACAGGGTTTCCTTTTATAGGAACAATGGACATGGGTTCATGGGTTCACTTAATCCTCTCTTCTCCATCTATAGTGATTATCATGTTATAGATAATAAATGTACACACAATTGTCATGTTTTAATAGTACTTTATGGTGGCTACATGTCATAAAACACATAGGTGAAAGAAGTAATCCTTTGTGTTACTAGGTCACCCTTGCAATAAGGCTAGCATTTGGTTTGTGTCACACCACACATCATACTTCTCCCTTTTTACCACTAGATAAAGGATGCTTGGTTGCATTGCTATCACTTGATACATATGCCGCTGTCACTCGACCACCCATTACCTACATACATCATACTTCTTAATGGAAAAAAATTCTAAACACTAGTGCAATGATTCATATGTTGTGAGTATTATCACATCTCTCTCATCAACCCCCACTTGGTGGTGTCAATCACCTCATGACATGGATAAACAAGGAATTATGTATAGATCTAAACCATTACATGCATCATAGAATATCCCCAAAGTATGACAAACCATAGAAGATCCAACACAACGGTAAATGAATAACAAGTACTATCTCATAACACAATATCCACCTTAGGAATTACATAGATAGATCCATACTCATGCAAGTCACATCATATGGACTTCAACAATGATCATACATGGAGAGATTAGATCAAGTTACCACCATAAACTCAAAGTCCAGGGGGTGGACTACTCCCCTATCATCATGGAGAGTGATGAGGAGGCATTGGTGAAGGAGGAGATGCGGTCGGAGGTGATTCTGGCAGTGGTTCCCCCTCCAATCTTCCTCCGGTGGTGGCCATCAGACTCTCTGTTCTTGGTGTTTTCTATCTCCACCTCCTCTCTGTCGAGGACTCCCAGGGGGATCCTTATATAGGGGTTTTTAGGTCAAGAGAACTCAGTGGGCGAAAGAATCAAGGGATCGGACGGTCGAGGAGGGAGATAGCATAGGTGACGCACCCACCTGGGCTGGTATGGTCTCTATCATTCCTTTGTGTGTAAGGCCAAGGTCTATGGAACTTACATGTTAGGTGTGTTGTAAGGGTATCAACTATACATCAACTTACAACATTTCCATATCATGACACTAGCCCAACAATGATCTAAACTAGACGCCTCTAATTTATTAATTGCAAGTTTTTACGTGGCTTAGGGCTTTCGAAGATAGAACCGGTCTTACCTACGAACATGGAACCACAACGATGATAACTAAGTTATTAGCAACTCGTTGTAAATCATATATACTATAGTAGGAGAGACAGACACCCGCCAACCACTTATACAAAACTAGTTGCATGTTAGTCGTGGAACCGGTCTCATGTGCGATGACATGTAAAGTTGGTCCGGGCCGCTTCATCCCACTATGCCACCAATATCCAAAATACATGAAAGAAGCAATAACATGATCATCATCGCCCACATATAAACATATGTGTACTACCCATGAAAAGCACCTATGCATAGATCAGGCTCTGATACCACTGAAGGGTTCGTAGCATAGAAAACAATTTTTTCCCTACAATGGGAACTATTATACGCCAAGATCTATCTATTTAGATACAAGCAATAGGTGGATATACATCCATAGAGAACATACCCTCGAATAAAACAAAGCTTTGTTAACGAGATGGAACTCGTGGATGATGTAGTCATACACTTGCCAATCTCAAGATCATGATGAAGTCCAGCAGGTCCAGCTAAAGCACGTCCATCAGATCTAGCTCCAGCAAGTCCAGCACCACCAAGTCCAGCACCGCAAAGCAACGGTGCATCCGTGATCGCACGCACGACCGGTACCCTGACAACCTCCATCCCTCGCTCCAGCAAAGCAGTGGAAGCAGCAACTCCTTTCTAGATAAAGCCTCCGGGAACATGTATCTCGCTAATCTGAGACCATGGGGAAAAATACTAGAGGGGGAGAGAGATCCTTCATGAGGAGGTGTGAGTGTGAAGGTGTGAGAGGGGGACCTTTTATAGGAGGAGGGGGTACCTCTCCCCATGGCCGGCGCCTCATGGAGGTGACCCCTCACCTCCCCCATTCATGTGGTGGTAACCCCCTCCACATAAATTTGCCCCTTAACATTCCCTTTTAAAGTCTCCACTTTAAATACATTAAATTTCTCCAAAATTAATGCTCTCTCATTTAATAAAACTCTTTTATTAATTTTATTCAGAATTTTGTTAATTACTTTAATTAACAAACATTCACATAAAACCCCCTGCAACATTTCAATATTACATGTAGAACCAATTTCAGCAATTTTACTCGAAACAGTTTCGGTGTCTATTGAAATAATCCCAGTGCTTTCTTAAATCTTTATCTGAAACATATTTGCTCCAAATGGTGTCGGTATCCCTTAAGTGTGTCACCCTACGGTTCGCGAATAATGCAGACATGATCGAGACCCCTCTACGATCAATAATCAGAAGCGGGACCTAGAGATCCGTACTTACTCCCACATATTCAACGATGACTCTTGTGATCGTGTGAACCTTTAACATCGTAACTAAATCCCTTTGTCTTGCGATATATTACATGTCTGAGATTCGATCATTGGTATCTCCATACCTAGTTTAATCTTGTTACCGACATGTACTCTTTTCTTGTTCCCGTGATATAACATTCTAGTGATCACATCACTTGCTTGCAAGCTATTCTCAATGTGATATCACCGAGAGGGCCCAGAGTATATCTATCCGTCATCGGGATGGACAAATCCCACTCTTGATCCATGAGCCTCTACATAACACTTTTGTAGCACTGAACCCACCTTTATAATCACCCTTTCACGGTGTGACGTTTGATGTTATCAAGATACTCTTCCAGTGTTAGTGATTGACATGATCTCATGGTCTAAGGACTAGGATTACTTCATATGATGTTATAGCAATATAAACACAATGACTTTGATCGTAATGTTATACTTCGGATGAATGCTCATCACATCATTCCACTAATGTTGTGACCTCATTATTAACAACATCCAATGTCTATGAACAGGAAACCTTGATCATCTTGTTAATCAACGAGCTAGTTTATAAGAGAGGCATAACTAGGAACTTTCCTTTTGTTTAAACACACATGTATTAACGTTTCCAAATTAATACAATTATAGCATGCAAAATAAACATTTATCATAAACAAGGAATAAGATAATAACCACTTTATTATTGCCTCTCGGGCATATTCCTTTCAGTCTCCCACTTGCACTAGAGTCAATAATCTAGTTTGAAAAACTTTGCGTATTGAACACCTATGGCTTTCTGGTGTTGCATATACGCGATTGCTAGTGGTTAACATAATATCCGGATTTGACAGTTTCAGGTCCGGTGTATTTGCATGTCTTTGCGTCTCTACGCATCACTCATTCTCAAATGAGATGGCATTGTATAAATTTGGTCCTTTGGTGAGACCTTTAGTTCGTTCGGGTTAAAATATGTTGATATTATTGTCATACAATATATCTTCATAGTATTAGCCCACTTTGAACCACACCTAGTTTGATAACAAACTACTTAACACAAATGCCCTCCTTTGCTGCTACTATAGCAGTCATATACTTAGCCTTTTTTGTAGTATCCGTCACAATGTCTTAACTTTGGAACTCATCCAAATCCATCATGGAACATCCTTTCCATTACATTGTGTCACCCATAGTCTAAATTGAGATAAATTTAATGTGTATCTTGTGACAAATTAGTATCAATGTAACTCTTTACAACGAACTATCTGCAACTATTTGTCACCTATACATAACATATTCTTAGTTCTTACAAAGATCATAAGAATATCCTTTACTATCGTCCAATGATCATCTTATGAGTCATTCTGGTATATTCTCATAACATTTAGAGCATAGGACATATCTGGATATGTACATATCATGGTATATTTTATTGATCAAAACAGTCATGTGATTTCACTCATCAAGTGTCAAAACACTTGAATCTTGTTTCATTCACCAAGTGTCAATACACTTGAATTTTGATTCAACCTCTTCCATGCAGCAAGAACCTTTCTTGTCGTTTCCATATTGAACTCATTCAATATCTCATATATGTACATTTGGCATAACCATATTAGTGCCTCAATCTATCCATATAGAAATTGATGCCTAATATTTCGGTTTTGCCCAAGCCTTTCATCAAAGTCTATTTTTTAATGAAATTATTATCCCGTGTCAATAAAAGATACATCATTTCTAATCAACACCATGTCCTCTACATAATATATTAGAAATATGCCTCAGTGCTCCCACTTAATTTCTTGCAAATGCAAGCATCTTCATCATCTCCGATGAATTTAAACTCTTTTAACATTTTCATCATGGTGAAGATTCCAACTCCGCTACGCTCACTTCAACTATTGAAGTTTGCATGCCCTTTTAGCACCCTCTGAATTAACAAAACCCTTCGGACCGTGTCTTGTACACGTCCTAGGTAACCATTCTATTAGAAGAATATTGTTTTGTTTGTTCAACTACCATACACCAAATTATATGTAGCGGTTGCTACATTAATCCGTCAAGACTAAATATCGCTATGAAAGATCAAATCTTGTCATTGTCAACTCCTTGAACATTGCCGTAAACTTCTTTGCGACATGTCGACTATTTCATAGATGTTAAACATCCATGTCTATTTCTTTATAGATCCAAACACGACTAATAGGCTTCACGCCTTTCTAGAGGGTCTTCCAAGTTCAGAAACTTGATTTCTCGTGTATGGAAACTATCACGGATTTTATGACTTCTAGTCATTTTAGGGAGTCAGGGCCCATCATCACTTCTTTGCATGCAGTCGGTTCGTCATTGTCAAAACAATAACGATTTCTGTTTCAAATCTTACTATTTGATTCTTACCAACCCACACGGTTCAATAGGAACTCTAATCTCCGAGATCACAACCTTTGTAATCATGGGAGCCATGAGCATTTTAGCCACCTCCAGGACACTTTCTGGCGCTGTGCTACTTAGCACATGTTGCTTAGGTTCATTAACCTAATCAAAGTTCTATTGTCCTCCCACTTAACTTTTGTGAAAAATTCCTTCTTTAAGAAACTTCATGTTCTAAGCGACAAACACTTTTGTCTTCAGTATTATGGAGGAATACCCAACAAATTCTTTGAAATAACCTACAAAGACGTTGTTATCTGACTTTGGTTGTAAACATTTTACTTATGCATAGCATACCAAAATTTTAAGAAAATACAACTCGGGTTTTATCCCAAACCATAACTCATATGGTGTCATTTCAACGGATCACGATGGCGCTCTTTTTGGTGTAAAAGCGGTAGTCTCTAAAGCTTTAATCCTTAAAACATAGTGGCAGTTTTATAAATGACACCTTTGATCTTACCATGTCAAACATGGTTTGATTTCATCTCTCGAATATGCCATACTCCTATGGTTTATCGAGAAACATAAATCATGGAACAATTCCTCAAATCTTAGGTGTTTTGCTAAACCTGTAACTCAAATATCTTCCTTTATGATCAAATCATAAACTCTTTTATTTTCTTGTTACAATGATTTTTTTCACTTCATATTGAAAGTCTTTGAACAATTTTCAATTGTTTCATACTTCTTCCTTATTAAGTAAATATATAGATATATTCACTCAAATTTCTGGAGAAAGCATCTGAAGCAAAAAGATCCATCGCATATGGCTACACATAATGGACTATGCACATCAGCATGCACAATTTCAAATAAGCTAGTCATCTATTCCTCTTTGGCCTATGAACGGAGTTTCAATTATCTCGGGGAATTTTCACAAGCGTCAATTGATCAAAATAAAAAAACTCCAAAAATCCATCAACATGGAGTTTCTTCATGGTTACTTTCCAATATAATTCAAACAACGATGTCACTTCATAAGTGATCTTCCAATCATTTGTCTTACAACATTTTAGCAATAATGTTTATGGATGTGATTTCTCCAACTAGACTTGTAAAAGTTCATCCATCCTTTATGGAATACGGTAATTATTTGAACAACCATTGTTCTCGTAATACCGGAACAAAATAACAATTATTTAAACAAATCTTGAAGGCTAGGTTTGACCACAACGAAAAACACAATAACACTTTATTTGTTTTCAATGAACATCATCACTTATTCTCTTGCTAGTTACTTAGGCCATTGTAGTTCATGAATTGTGTTGTTCTGTATGACACTTCACAACAACCAATTAGGTATCCAATACCGGTATACAATACCTAAGAACCACATTGTTTAACAAGCAAAGAATACAACCATAACATGTATGTCTTCTATATACCTAAGCTGGACATCTCCAACTTTTTCTTTTCTGCCAAATATTTTATAGATTCTCTTTCAGCAATTCCTTTTCCTTTTAAAAGAATCTATCAACATCAATAGTGGTGTCATTCACATGACACATAGTACAAAGCGTGTATAATCAAATACTAATACCTTTGGACTTGCACTTTGAAGTGGATCACCATCATCAATGTTTGGCATTCTTTCAAAAATCCATTCTTTAGTAATCTTTTAGTGTAGTAAACATTTTACTTACATATTCTATTCATCCTTATCATCACAACTTTCATGATCAAGTTACTATAGCCTATAAGGATGAATCGTGAGTATAATATCAGTTCCCAAAACCTTTTTAGTAGATTAGGACGCCTAGCATCTCCAACCTTCACAAATTCTCATACAATATGAGAATGTGTATTTTGTTAAATTATACTCTATCATATTGCAACCATAAACTTTGTTTAGATATCACAATATCTTCCATACATGATGGTTTCTGAAACAATTCTTTTAGCTCCTAGATAACCTCGATATTAAAAACAACTTTTGAATATCAATAATCATGGAGGCAAACATGATACTTTAGATACTAACATTGGAATTCTTACACTTGATTTAATACTACTTATTAAACTTCATGGAGTAAATAGAGTTTGCTGAAAGTTTGCAATAGGACTTCTAAACTTTAAATTGACATTCAAAACAATATGATACCAGTTCGTAAAGTAAATATCCAGAATTCTATAGTTCTATTATCTCAATTAAAACTAAGCATAAGGTAGTAAACAGACGCCAATGACTACAACAAATTATGCAAATTCACTTTGATTTAGTTTATGACAAATTTGGTTCGACTAATCCAAATTAGAAATGAACTCCCACTCAAAAACGACATCCCTTGTGCCTTTTTGGTGATTACATGAACCAAATCCACTACACCAAGTCCGATCATCACGTGATTCGGTGTAGCTTCAAAGGCGAGCATCAATATGGGCATCATATCAACTATATGACTCATGCTTAACCTTTCGGTCCATGTTCCGAGGCCATGTATGTACATGCTAGGCTCGCCAAGTAAGAACCTTAGTACTTGCGTGTGTAAAACTGTCTTACACCCAAAATATGATCGTGGATTCAAGTACACCCGATCATCACGGGATGTCTTGAAGCGGAGAAACATAAATGGTGCATACTTCAGGAAGAACACATTTTTATCTTGATATCAAAATGAGGGATCATCTTATAATGCTACTAAAACCGCCAAACTAACAATATAAGATGCGAACATCATATGTGTAAATTGGGATGATATGGTCCATGCATATGATCACTATCATATGCATCGTGGTATGATCTCTATCATTCCTTTGTGTGTAAGGCCAAGGTCTATGGAACTTACACGTTAGGTGTGTTGTAAGGGTATCAACTATACATCAACTTACAACATTTCCGTATCATGACACTAGCCCAGCAACGATCTAAACTAGACGCCTCTAATTTATCAATTGCAAGTTTTTATGTGGCTAAGGGCTTTCAAAGATAGAACCGGTCTTACCTACAAACATGGAACCACAACGATGATAACTAAGTTATTAGCAACTCATTGTAAATCAGTTATTGACTATAGTAGGAGAGACAGACACCCACCATCCACTTATGCAAAACTAGTTGGATGTCAGCCGTGGAACCGGTCTCATGTGCGATGACATGTAAAGTTGGTCTGGGCCGCTTCATCCCACTATGCCACCAATATCCAAAATACATGAAACAAGCAATAACATGATCATCATCGCCCACATATAAACATATGTGTACTACCCGTGCAAAGCACCTACGTGTAGATCAGGCTCTGATACCACTGAAGGGTTCGCAGCATAGAAAACAAAAAAATCCTACGATGGGAACTATTATATGCCAAGATCTATCTATTTAGATACAAGCAATGGGTGGATATACATCCATAGAGAACATACACTCGAAGACAACAAAGCTTTGTTAACGAGATGGAACTCATGGATGATGTAGTCGTACACTTGTCGATCTCAAGATCGTGATGAAGTCCAGCAGGTCTAGCTCCAACACGTCCATCAGATCTAGCTCCAGCAAGTCCAGCACCATGCTGACTCGTGTATTAACAAGCTCGTTAGGGAACCCCAAGAGGAAGGTATGATGAGCACAATAGTAAGTTTCCCTCAGTTATGAAACCAAGGTTATCAATCCAGTAGGAGCAAGGAAACACCCCAAAGGTGTAGCTAGCTGAATGTTGGCAGTGCGCACTACCGGTTCCAGCAGCAACATGGAGACTTGCACAACACAACTAGAGAACTCTGTCCCCAACTTGCGATGAGGTTGTCAATCTCACCGGTTTTGCTGAAAACAAAGGATTAAACGTATCGAATGGAAGGAAGTAATAGTTTGCAGAAAGTAAACACAAAGAAGTAAACAATTTGTAGATTGTATGTAAAAGAAAGGACCGGGGTCCATAGTTCACTAGAGGTGGCTCTCCTTAAGATAGATAACATGCTGGGTGAACAAATTGACAAACATCGAGAAAGCACACAAGCATATACTAATCATCTTGACTCCTTTGAGACTTGATTGGGCATTACAACATTATACATAGACCGCCATCCAACTGCATCTATGACTAATAATCCACCTTCAGGTTATCATCCGAACCCCCTCCAGTATTAAGTTGCAAGCAACAGATTATTGCTTTACGAATTGCGTGTAAAGTAAACGATATGATTGTTCTATGAACAAAGGATTGTTGTTTTATCCCTAGTAGCAACAACACATCTAGTACCTTAGAGATTTCCGTCACTTCTCCAGATTACCAGAGGCATGAACCGACTATCGAGCATAAATACTAACTCTTGGAGTTGCTAGCATCTACTTGGCCAAGATAGCTACTAACAACGGAAAGCATGCAAGATCACAAATAACAAATACATGATAGAATCAATAATCAATCTGAAATAGCATCTCAATATCCATCGGATCCTCACAAACACAACATGCAGAATTACAAATAGATGATTGATACGTTGCTAACGTATCCATAATTTTTGATGTTCCATGCTTGGTTTTATCTACTTTCTTATGTTTTGTCCACACTTTGGAGTACTTTTCATATGATTTCTTGGACTAACCTATTAATAAGATGCCACGGTGCCAGTTGCCTGTTTTCTGCTATTTTTGGTTCCAGGAAGTCAGAAAATGAATATTCTCGGAATTGGACGGGACAAAAGCCAAAGTTACTATTTTCCTGGAAGACTCACGGAGCCAGAAGGAGAGTTGGAGAGGGGCCACAGGGTGGCCACACCCCCCCAGGCGCGGGTACCCCCAGGCCGCGCCAGGGCATGGTGTGGGCCCCTGGCTGGCCACCGACCTTGCCTCCTTCGCCTATATATTCCTCCCGAGGTAGAAACCCTAAATAGTCAATCAGAAATCCACGAAAAGTTCCACGGTGCCGCCACCACCGAAGGGGAGATTCGGGGGACAGAAAGTCTCTGTTCCGGCACCCTGCCGGGACGGGGAAGAGCCCTCGAAGCCATCTCCATCGATCTCCACCACCATCTCGATCACCGTTGCTGATTCCCATGATGAGGAGGGAGTAGTTCTCTCTCGAGGCTAAGGGTTCTACCGGTAGCTATGTGTTCATCTCTCCCTATGCATGATCTTATTTAGATCATGATCTTGTAATCTATAGATCTACCTTGCTACTCAAGTGCTTTAATAGATCTCTGCTCTCCCCATGTGTGTGAAAGCGACAGCGTGCACACCATGGTGGCACTTAGGCTAGAGATTACAAATACTTGTTATGAGTTATATTTGGAGTTGGATATCTCTATGAAATTGTGGTGTTTGTTGGACTCATATAGTACTCAAGGTGACAGTGTGGGGTTTTCTAGATGGGAAAGATGAACTTTGAGGTGTGCTGTTATAGCCCTACCATCGATTAGAGTGTTCAACCAGAGAGTAGTTAAGAGTAGTATCATGAAGAGAAGATATTTATATGAGAGTGTTCACTAGCGAAAGTATGATCCCTAGGCCTTGTTTCTAAGCATTGATACACTATTTGCAATTAGATCTGTTACATGTTTGCTTGCTTCCTTCTTTATTTCAGTTTGCCTTTAGTCTTTTCCCACGTCAACCACACGCCAGCAAGCTATTTTCTATCACCGTTACAACTTATAATTATCCATACCACTTGTATTTCACTATCTCTTCGCCGAAGTAGTGCACCTATACACCTGACAAGTGTATTGGGTGTGTTGGGGACACAAGAGACTTCTTATATCTTGATTGCAGGGTTGCTTGAGAGGGGATACCTTTTTTTGAGGTGAAACAGTAGGGAGAATCCCCACTGCAATTTTTTTATTATAAGGTATGAGTATGTTACAAAGATAAATACAGATAGTCTATTGATCTAAGGTAGATCAAAACAGGAAATAAAAAGCCATTCTAAAGTGGGTAAAGTCTACCCTATCCCTGATATAATTGTTGGTTTAGCCACGCTTTGAATTTCTGCTTGTATTTTCTTTTGATTCTAAACTGTAACCATCTCATCTCTTGATAGAAGATTGCTTTCCATCTTTCAAGTGTGGGTCTTTTGTCATGAAAAAACTTCTCATTTCTGCATATCCATATACTCCAGGTAGCCATGATAATGATTTCCATTGCAAATGGCAGGTGTAACTTTTCTTTGATGTCTAAAATAGCTTCCAATCCTAATAAGTTTGCAGTTCTGTTTCTGTAAATATGGTCCCAGCATTTGTTTGCAAATGCACATTTCCAGAATAGATGATTTATTGATTCTTCCAAGTAACAGTTGGAAGTAACACAGTTGTAGTCAGGCAGGATGAACTGTTTTCTTTTCAGAAGATTCCTTGTATTCAATCTGTCCAGAAGCAAAAGCCAGAAGAAGAACTTGTGTTTATTTTGGCAAGAGGATGTCCATACCCAAGAGAAATGTGGTGGTGATGGGGAATAGCCAATCATGGTTGAGTAGGCCTTTTTACTTCAAATTTATCTGACCCCCAAATATAGCTCCAATTATCATGGGTATCCCCATGAGTGGTATGCATGCTTTCCTGGCATCTTTCTTCCATGAGTAAAAACTCATAGTAGGCTTGTTGAGGAAGTGGTAGGTGAAAATTATCCTCCAAGAAATCAGCATGTAAGAAGTCATGTACACTGATATTTGAAGATTTAGCATAGGACAGAAGATGTGGGAATTTATTCATAAGGCACTCATCTTGCCAAAGGTCATACCAAAAATAGGCAGACTTTCCTGAATTCAGATTGCACTTAGCCATGCCTTCAAAATTATCAATTAACTTGATATGAGATTTCCACCAGAAAGATCCTTCCATGCTTCTTCCAGGTAATTTTCCATTTTTGTAATAAGTTTCCCATATGAGATGAACCCAAGGGATGTCATGGTGATTGTAGAATTTGTCCAGGTTTTTTAGAAGGAGGGCAGTATTTTGAATCTGTAGGTTTAATACCCCTAGACCCCCCTGATTTTTAGGACGACAGATTTTATCCCAAGACACCAGAGCTTGTCCTTTTTCTTGAACATCTTCAGTCTTTTTTCTCCACAGACAATGTCTCATGTATTTTATAATTTGATTCTTGATGGCAATTGGTATCTCCAAGCAGCTCATGAAGAATAGAGGGAGTCAGCACAAAATAGATTTTACCAGTTGCAGTTTTCCTCCATAGTTCAAGAAATCAGCTATACCACATAATCTTCTTTCAACTCTTTGAACAATAGGCAAAAAGTGTTCCATAGATGGTTTTGAAATGCTTGGTGGCAATCCAAGGTAGGTGAAAGGGAGGCTACCAGTTTGACAATTGATTGTCAGAGCAAAATGCATTAACCTATCATTACATAAGTTTATTGGCATCATGCAAGATTTCAAGTAGTTGACTTTGAGCCCAGTGGAGTTTGCAAAAGTTTGAAGAAGAGCTTTCAAGAATAATAATTGAGTAGCATCTGCCTTAAGTACCACCAATGTATCATCAGCATATTGAATAATAGGGAAGTCACTATTGGGAGGTCCATCAATAGGAGGGGTTAGAAGATTCATATGCATGGCCTTATTCAAGACAGATTGTAGAAGGTCAGCAGCAAGAACAAATAGTAGTGGTGAAAGAGGGTCTCCTTGTCTCACACCTCTCCTGCAATAGAATTTTTTCCCAGGCAGTCCATTTAGTAGGATTTCAGAGGATCCAGATCCAAAGATCATTTCTATCCATTTGATCCATTGCTTGCCAAATCCTCTAGCTTTGAGGATATTTATGATGGCAGAGTGATCAATTGTATCAAGTGCCTTCTCAAAATCAAGCTTTAGAATTAGGATCTCCTCCTTTGATTTGTGGCATTGGAATAGGTACTCAAAAGCCCATCCAAGGCAATCCTAAATAGATCTATTATTGAGAAAACCATATTGATTTTTATGCACCAATTCTAGAATAAAAGATTGCAGTCTGTTTGCAAGAAGTTTAGTAATGATTTTGAACACACAGTTCAATAAGGATATTGGTCTGAAATCAGCAGAGGTAGATGGTCATGTGATTTTAGGAATGAGAGTAATGTAGGATGAGTTGATGCTCTCAAGTGAGACTTTCTCATTGTAGAAGTCATGGATCATCAATTTGATATCAATTCTAATGATTAACCAACATCTTTTGATAAATTCATTGTTAAAACCATCAGGCCCAGGTGACTTGTCATTTGGCAAATCATAAATAACCTCCTCAATTTCTTTGTCAAGAAAAGGATTTTCAAGTGAATTCTTCATCTCATCAGTCATTCCATTTCCATTGAAATCTGCCATGTTGAAATGCATCTCAGTTTTGTTTGATGTACCCATTCTTGCTCTGAAGTCATTCCATAGAATATCAGCCTTGTCATAGTGATTGAAACATTCATGGCCATTTTCATTCTTGATCATTGAAATATAATTGTGCCTATAACTGATGGTAGCTTTGGAGTGAAAAAACTTTGTGTTCTCATCCCCAAGTTTTACCCATTTAATTTTTCCTCTTTGTTTCCAGTAGGTGTTTTGATTCTGGAGAAGAGTGATAATATGGGATTTCAGAATATCTCTAAGGTTCCATTCATTGATGGTTAAGGTTCTAGATTCTTCAAGTAGATCCAGAAGGTCAATTGTGTCATTCACCTTAGCAATTTGGTCTCTTAAGCATGGTAACTATTTGGCCCAAATCATGATGCCTCTCCTCACATTTTTCAACTTGGCACATATCCTTTTTGCCAAGTCCTGATGATTCACTGGTATATTCCAGGCATTTTGCACAATCTGTTTAAAATCAGAATGATGAAGCCAGTAATTTTCAAATCTGAAAATTTGTGTCTTGGGAATGTTTGTTCCAATAGAGATGACACAAGGTAGATGATCAGAAGTAGGCTTGGATAAGGGGGTAACCAAAGTATATGGATATTTGGTTGTCCATGAGCTAGAAGTAAAGAACCAATCAAGTCTTTCTAGAAGGGGGTCTTTCTGCATGTTACTCCAGGTGAATTTCCTTCCTTTCAATGGTAGTTCAATAAGTGCCAGTTGCTGATAGCATCATTAAAAAGAATAGTTTCATTAACATCCCCCCCACTTTTATTTCTATCAGTAAGTCTTCTGATAAGATTAAAATCTCCTAAGACAAGACAATCTACATTATCAGGCATAGAGATGTTGGAAAACTAGTCCAAAAAGTCAATTTTCCTATCAGCTTGACATGGTCCATAGATATTTGTAAGAGTCCAGGATTCATTAGATACATGGGAGGTGAAAGTGACAGAAGTGGAGAATTCATTTTGGAATGCTCTGGTTCCATTAAATAATGAACTGTTCCATATGATGATCCCTCCAGAAGCACCAATTAAAGGTAGGAAGTCAAAGCTGTCAAACTTATTTGGACATAATTTCTTTAAATAATTAGTATCAAAGGTTGAGTTCGATAAACCTTGGGTGATCCACTTAAGGGAAAACATGCAGCTATTCTACAAACCTCTGCACTTGGAGGCCCAACAACTATCTACAAGAATAGAAGTGCGTAGACATCAAGCTATTTTCTGGCGCCATTGCCGGGGAGGTAAGGTAAAATGTATTCACACCGGAGGATTAAAGAAGAAGAACCTCCCACGGCAAACGCCTATTTTCTGGCGCCGTTACTGGGGAGGTAAGGTAAAAGGTACTCACATCCTCCGGTGTGAGTGCTCAAAGTTATTTCCTTTAGATTCTGCAATTTTGTCTTTTTGTTTCTTGTTTTCACTAGTTAGGCTTAATGGAAAACAACAACAAAATTAGAGAGCTTTATAGTATTTATCTTGAGTTAGGACATGAAGTGTTTGAAGAGAAAATTAAAAAACCTATGGAACTTTATTTGCATGCTAATAGCAATGTTGTTAGTATGAATTCTTTGGACACCATTATTGCTAATGCTATGGAAAAGTCTAATTATGGAAGCTAGTTTTTATGAAAATGATCTTTTTAGTTCCCCAGCTTTGGAAGATAGCTATTCTATTGCTTATGATGATACCAAACCTCCAATATATGATGATTACAATGATGAATATGATATTTTCAGTCCACCTACTATTGAGGAGGAAATTAATTATGACTACAATATGCCTCCTATATTTGATGATTATGTTGATGAGAATAATAATGATAGCTATTTTGTTGAATCTGCTCCCACTATAATTAATAAGAATGACTATGCTTATGTGGAGATTAATAATTATTATATGCATGTGGATCATGATAAGAATCTTTTATGTGATAGTTATATTATTAATTTTATTCATGATGCTACTGAAAGTTATTATGAGAGAGGGAAACATGGTTTTATGTATCTCAACAATATTAAGTTTCCCCTCTTTATGTTGAAAATTTTGAAGTTGCACTTGTTTTGCTTTCCTATGCTTGTTGCTTTGTGCTTTCATGACTTGTTTCTTTAAAAGATTATTTTGCATAGGAAGTGGGTTAGACTTAAATGTGCTTTGATTTGCTTCTTGATGCTCTCTTTTACTTCAATTCATATTTCTTATGTGAGCATCTTCTCAAACTATCATGCCTAACTTAAAGGCATTAAAGAAAAGTACTTATTGGGAGATAACCCAAAAGTTTTAGATGAGTATTGGAAGTTATTACTTCAGTAATAACCGCTCCTTATCCTTTTTATTTGCTTTTTGTGCCAAGAGTAACCTCTAATGAGAGAGAAGTAATGATTGGAAAAGTTGTTGTCCCGAAACAGATTTCTGTGCTTCACCGTAAAAATTAGTGTAAAATCTCTGTACGTTCTTTTGAGGCGTGAATTTTTGTCCTTCTGACCCAGGTTGTTATCTAACTTCCGTTAGTTCAACACTTTTCGATTTGAGTAACAGAAGGTCTTCTAAAAAAAACGTCTTTACCTGCTGGTCTGTTTTTGACAGATTTCTGCCATTTTTTGCATTTGCTTCTTGTTGGTTCCTTTTTGAGTTCTTTTGGGGAATTGAGATTTTTGAGGGAAGTGCTACAGTAGCTTGTGTTTTAATGGAAGTTTTATTGGTGTTAGAACTGAACCTAAAGACTTATTATCTTGAGTGCACTAATATTGCTAATAAAGATTGTGTGAAGTTTTGTATGAAGGAAAAATTTCAGGTGTATGGAAGGAATGAGTAATGAGATGAGGAATGGACTAAAGCTCAAGCTTGGGGATTCTACGCGTGTCACCCCAAGAAATATCCAAGAAGTACAAGAGTCGAAGCTTGGGGATTCCCAAGGCATCCCCTTCTTCATCAATAAAAATCCTAGGTTTCTTCCAAACGCTTCATTTTTATTGTTTCATGCACAGTTGTGTTGTTCTTGGAGCGTCTTCTTTTTCATTTTAGTTTTGGTTTTTCGTTTGCTTAGTTTGCTGAATAAATTGGTTGGACCCCCTCTTTCATACATTGGTTTTCAAATAGTTTGGTTTGGTTTGGAAAATAGTAGGAAAGTTCATGCTTAAGTGGTAAAGAGAGCTTGTTTTTGACTGTGGCCTATGTTTTGTCATGCCATGCTTGATATTGTTTTGGCTTTATGCTCAGTATTCTTTGTTGTAGCATGACTTGTTATAAACAATTGAGATTGCTTAATGTGCCTTGGAAGGATCATGCGTTGTTTTAGCATATTAAAGCATAGTATTGTGGTATTCTCCTTTGATGCTTTATTTGGGTTGACTTGGCGCATGCTCACACCATGTTATGACTATCTGAAGTCACCATAAGCCTTTATGATCCTTTTGTTTTCAACTTGTAGTATCACTTTATGCTTTGATCGATGATGTTTTGTCACTCTGCATGATTATGGCCATTATTGCTCTCTTAGTTTGTCGCTCCCTATCTTTTGCTAGCCTCTGCAACCAAGTATGAGTTCCACTCATGCATCCAACTCCCTAAACCAAGTTATTCCAAAGAGTCCACCATACCTACCTATTAGCATATGCTATTCCAAGTATATTCATGTTTTTGTCTACCTTCCAAATTAATCTTGTTATGAGAAAACTAGTGATTAAAGCTCTCACGAACTTGATGGCACACTTTACTTTTCTTGCCCTTAATAAACTTGAACCATTGTGTCGTCTATGTTGTATATGCTTGCACTTATTTGTTGGGGATTAGCAGAACCATGCTGTCATGGGGAACACTTTCAACATTGCACTTGGTACTTTGTACCTAGTTGATATCATGCTCTTTTGTATATGGATGTCGTCGGTGTGAAATGAAAGGGGAGCTTGTAAGTCCATGGAGTTATGTATATGTGTTAGAGAAACGCTTGGGCCGCTGGTCTAATCCATGCTGACATGGTGGAAACCTGCAGCGTAACCATAATGAGTTGTCTATGAAGCATTCTTCTTATAAAAAAAGAGTCCTATGTTGAGAAAAAAAGAGAAAAAGAAAAAAAGAGATTATGAAAAGAGGAAAGAGAGAAAAAAGCACCATATTCCCATGGTAAATAAGAAGATTGCTGAGATGCTCGTTGTCTGCTTGCCTTGTCATTTTGATATGGGGATTCTTTCGTATCATCGGGCAAGGGGTACCCCGTTGGCGGTTCTCTATGATACACATGTACTTACGATGACAAGAACTTATCGGTGACTAAACTTGAGTAGCATGAGGAGCGGCCCTCGTATTCAAGGGACATGAGATTTCTAACTTATACTTCGTCAAGCATGTACACCATAGTTTGTTCACTTTAACCTTAATCACTTCAAGGTGCTTATGATAGGGGCAATGAGAGCTAAAAGCTATAAGTACCATAATTTTTGGAAGCTCTTTATGAAACTTGAATCTCTGCTTCCTTCTATGAAGGCCATTCTTCCACCATTATATTGAGTCTCCACCTTCTATCTGTATGCACTTACTTTGAGAGCATAGTGGCCATTCTTAGTTCTATGTGCATTGTCCCAAGACTAGTTGATTGATGTATAACTCGATATTGCTTGTTTTAAACTATTTGTATCTAGTCACTCTTATGAACTTTGCAGGTGTCCTATGCATTTATATTTGCTACTCCATGAGGGCCAAGTTGAATGCTACTATGCTATGTTTTCTTTATGTGAAACAAACAAACGTCTTGCAAAGCATTGTTATTTATGAATCTTTTGTTTGTATCTTTTCATGTTGCAACATAGTTGCTATGTCTTATTGTTAGAACTTTGTCTTTCATATTATGATTGAAGTACTATGATCCCAGCTTTGAATGTTTCACAAATACTTTGATCAAGTTTATGATGGTTCATGTCACCTAAAAAATTATTCTTTCTTTTTATCACTTACCTACTCGAGGACGAGCAGGAGTTAAGCTTGGGGATGTTGATACGTTGCTAACGTATCCATAATTTTTGATGTTCCATGCTTGGTTTTATCTACTTTCTTATGTTTTGTCCACACTTTGGAGTACTTTTCATATGATTTCTTGGACTAACCTATTAACAAGATGCCACAGTGCCAGTTGCCTATTTTCTGCTGTTTTTGGTTCCAGGAAGTCAGAAAATGAATATTCTCGGAATTGGACGGGACAAAAGCCAAAGTTACTATTTTCCCAGAAGACTCATGGAGCCAGAAGGAGAATCGGAGAGGGTCCACAGGGTGGCCACACCCCCCAGGCGCAGGTACCCCCAGGCCGCGCCAGGGAATGGTGTGGGCCCCCTGGCTGGCCACCGACCTTGCCTCCTTCGCCTATATATTCCTCCCGTGGCAGAAACCCTAAATAGTCAATCTGAAATCCAGGAAAAGTTCCGCAGTGCCGCCACCACCGAAGGGGAGATTCGGGGGACAAAAAGTCTCTGTTCCGGCACCCTGCCGGGACGGGGAAGTGCCCCCGTAGCCATCTCCATCGATCTCCACCACCATCTCCATCACCGTTGCTGATTCCCATGATGAGGAGGGAGTAGTTCTCTCTCGAGGCTAAGGGTTCTACCGGTAGCTATGTGTTCATCTCTCTCTATGCATGATCTTATTGACATCATGAGCTTGTAATCTATAGATCTACCTTTCTACGCAAGTGCTTTAATAGATCTCTGCTCTCCCCATGTGTGTGTGACAGCGTGCACACCATGGTGGCACTTAGGCTAGAGATTACAAATACTTATTATGAGTTATATTTGGAGTTGGATATCTTTATGAAATTGTGGTGTTTGTTGGACTCATCTAGTACTCAAGGTGACAGTGTGGGGTTTTCTAGATGGGAAAGATGAACATTGACGTGTGCTGTTATAGCCCTACCATCGATTAGAGTGTTCAACCGGAGAGTAGTTAAGAGTAGTATCATGAAGAGAAGATATTTATATGAGAGTGTTAACTAGCGAAAGTATGATCCCTAGGCCTTGTTTCTAAGCATTGATACACCGTTTGCAATTAGATATGTTACATGTCTGCTTGCTTCCTTCTTTATTTCAGTTTGCCTTTAGTCTTTTCCCACGTCAACCACACGCCAACAAGCTATTTTCTATCACCGTTACCACTTATAATTATCCATACCACTTGTATTTCACTATCTCTTCGCCAAAGTAGTGCACCTATACACCTGACAAGTGTATTGGGTGTGTTGGGGACACAAGAGACTTCTTGTATCTTGATTGCAGGGTTGCTTGAGAGGGGATACCTTTGACCACTTCCTCCCTGAGTTCGATAATCTTGGGTGATCCACTTAAGGGAAAACCTGCTGCTATTCTACAAACCTCTGCACTTGGAGGCCCAACAACTGTCTACAAGAATAGAAGTGCGTAGACATCATTGATCTTGATCATGAACGAAGCTCACAAGATCTAGACATGAAAGAACAAAGGAGGAGAACTGGCCATCTAGCTACTACATGGACCCGTAGTCCAGAGATGAACTACTCACGCATCACACCGGAGGCTTGCATGATGATGAAGAAGGCCTCCAGCGTGAATTCCCCTCTCCGGCAGGGTGCCGGGAAGAGCTTCAGATCCCTCCCGATCTATGGATGGAGATGACAGCGGCTACAGACTCTTTCATGGATTTTTGATCGGGTACTTAGGGTTTTCGTATCAGAGGCAATATATAGGCGGAAGGAGAGTCCGAGGGGGTGTTGGGGTCAGCCAGACCACCCCCTGGCGCGAGCCAGGCCGGGCCACGCGGCCAGGTGGTGTGGCCAGGCCCTAGCCCTTCTCCCTATCGTATTCTGGCTCCAGATGTCTTCCGGCAAAATAACAACTTTAGCTTTTGTCCAGTCCAATTCCGAGAATATTCAGTTTCTGACTTCCTGGAACCAAATACAGCAGAAAATAGGCAGCTCACACTGTGGATCTTGTTAATAGGTTAGTCCAAGAAATCATATGAAAAGTACTCCAAAGTGTGGACAAAACACAAGAAAGTAGATAAAACCAAGCATGGAACATCAAAAATTATAGATACCTTTGCAATGTATCACACCACCAAGTCCATCACCACAAAGCAGCGGTGCATCCGTGATTGCACACACATCCAGTACCTCGACAACCTCCATCCCTCGCTCCAGCAAAGCATTAGAAGCAGCAACTCCTTTCCAGATAAAGCCACCCGGAACATGTATCTCGCTAATCTGGGACCATGGGGAAAAATACTAGAGGGGAGAGAGATCCTTCACGAGGAGGTGTGAGTGTGAAGGTGTGAAAGGGGGGCCTTTTATAGGAGGAGGGGTTTACCCCTCCCCATGGCCGGTGCCTCATTGAGGTGACCCCTCACCTCCCCCATTCATGTGGTGGTAAGCCCCTCCACATAAATTTTCCCCTTAACATTCCCTTTTAAAGTCTCCACTTTAAATGCATTAAATTTCTCCAAATTTAATGCTATCTCATTTAATAAAACTCTTTTATTAATTTTATTCAGAATTTTGTTAATTACTTTAATTAACAAACATTCACATAAAACCCCCTGCAACATTTCAATATTACATGCATAACCAATTTCAGCAATTTTACCCGAAACAGTTTCGGTGTCTATTGAAATAATCCCAGCGCTTTCTTAAATCTTTATCTGAAACATATTTGCTCCAAATGGTGTCTGTATCCCTTAACTGTGTCACCCTACGGTTCACGAATAATGCAGACATGATCGAAACCCCTCTCCGATCAATAATCAGCAGTGGGACCTGGAGATCCGTACTAACTCCCACGTATTCAACGATGACTCTTGTGATCGTGTGAACCTTTAACATCGTAACTAAATCCCTTTGTCTCGCGATATATTACATGTACGAGATTCGATCATTGGTATCTCCATACCTAGTTTGATCTCGTTACCAACATGTACTCTTTTCTTGTTCCCGTGATATAACATTGTAGTGATCACATCACTTGCTTGCAAGCTATTCTCAATGTGATATCACCGAGAGGGCCTAGAGTATATCTATCCATCATCAGAATGGACAAATCCCACTCTTGATCCATGAGCCTCTACATAACACTTTCGCTACCGACATGTACTCTTTTCTCGTTCCCGTGATATAACATTGTAGTGATCACATCACTTGCTTGCAAGCTATTCTAAATGTGATATCACTGAGAGGGACCATAGTATATCTATCCGTCATCAGGATGAAAAATACCACTCTTGATCCATGAGCCTCTAGATAACACTTTTGTAGCACTGAACCCACCTTTATAATCACCCTTTCACGGTGTGACATTTGATGTTATCAAGATACTCTTCTAGTGTTAGTGATTAACATGATCTCATGGTCTAAGGACTAGGATTACTTCGTATGATGTTATAGCAATATAAACACAATGACTTTGATCGTAATGCTCAATTTCGGATGAATGTTCATCACATCATTCCACTAATGTTGTGACCTCGTTATTAACAACATCCAATGTCTATGATCAGGAAACCTTGATCATCTTGTTAATCAACGAGCTAGTTTATAAGAGATGCATAACTAGGAACTTTCCTTTTGTTTATTAAACATACATGTATTAACATTTCCAAATTAATACAATTATAGCATGCAAAATAAACATTTATCATAAACAAGGAATACGATAATAACCACTTTATTATTGCCTCTCGGGCATATTCCTTTCATGTTGATGTCATCTCTATGTGTGAGTAATTCTCCTTGGGCTAAGGGCTTCGGCCTATCCATGTAGCAATTGTGCATGTTATTTATCATAGACGGGATCGTGTATTAGTTTGTATGACATGATTATGTTTGTATCCTCTCTTGCCTCAATCCAAGGACTTGTCAGGTACTCAAGACCCCAAGGGTTGAGCCAAGTATAGGGAGTATGAGTGATGACTTATCTGCAGGTTGGGAACCCCAGTGACAGAAGGGCTAGTACATTTGTATGTGAGGGATTTGCTTTGGATTAACAGTGACATCACTATGCATATCATTAGTTCTCTTTCTTCCATGGATGACACTAGTAGGTTATTGCTATTAGCGGTTGCGGAGGCAATAACAATTATGGATGCACTGCCCACATATAATTTATCTTGCTCTAACAAGTACACGCATACTTTATTTCTATCTTTTATTCCCATTAGATCTTTTGCACAGCTACAGTGAAACCGAATGCCCTGGGCCCTCTCTCTCCATCATCAACAACAACGAAAAGATGCAAGCTATTGGTCTGGTAAAAACACAAAAGGAATTCTAAAACTCCCGAAGGTCCGTTAAAGTAACTTCACTACGCATTCACTTCCCGAGGATTCGATAACCTAGGTCTACTAGGGAAAAGGAAGCTATACTACATCCGTAATCCGGATCGAAGGTATCAACCCTTTTTGTGGCACTGTTGTCGGGAAGCAATAGCTACCATGGTGAGGTTACTAGGAACCTCACTAGTTTTAATTCTTGTTGTTAATTTTGTTAGTTTGCTTTCAGCCTTTATTTCATAAACCAAAAAAATAGTCAGCCTTTAAATTCTTGCTTTTACTATTATAATTCTTTTTTCTAAGAAAACCCAAAAACATAAGAAGTATGGCTGAAAAGAAGCTTGGGGAGTTTGCTACTCCCAATAATGATTATTTGCGTACTCCTATTACTCAGCCAGCAATTGCTGCTGATGACTATGAAATTAAGCCCCACTACTTAAGTTTGGTTCAACAGAATCAATTTGGAGGCTCTGCTGTTGAAGACGCAGGTGATGTCTACGCACTTCTATTCTTGTAGACAGTTGTTGGGCCTCCAAGTGCAGAGGTTTGTAGAACAGTAGCAGGTTTTCCCTTAAGTGGATCACCCAAGGTTTATCGAACTCAGGGAGGAAGTGGTCAAAGGTATCCCCTCTCAAGCAACCCTGCAACCAAGATACAAGAAGTCTCTTGTGTCCCCAACACACCCAATACACTTGTCAGGTGTATAGGTGCACTAGTTCGGCGAAGAGATAGTAAAATACAAGTGGTATGGATATAAGACAACGGTGCCAAAAAATAGCTTGATGGCATGGAAGAGACTAAAGGCAAACTGAAATAAAGATGGAAGCAAGCAAACACGTAATGGATCTTATTGCAAACGGTGTTTCAATACTTAGAAACAAGGCCTAGGGATCATACTTTCACTAGTGAACACTCTCATATAAATATCTTCTCTTTATGACACTACTCTGAACTACTCTTCGGTTGGACACTCTAATCTATGGTAGGGCTATAACAACACACCTCAAAGTCCGCTTTCCCCATCTAGATAACCCCACATTGTCACCTTCAGCTCTAGATGGTTCCAACAAACACCACAATTTCATAGAAACATCCAACTCCAAATATAACTCATAACAAGTATTTGTAATCTCTAGCCTAAGTGCCACCATGGTGTGCATGCTGTCACTTTCACACACATGGGGAGAGCAGAGATCTATTAAAGAACTTGAGTAGCAAGGTAGATCTATAGATTACAAGCTCATGATCTCAATAAGATCATGCATAGAGAGAGAGATGAACACATAGCTACCGGTAGAACCCTTAGCCTCGAGAGAGAACTACTCCCTCCTCATTATGGGAATCAACAACGGTGATGGAGATGGTGGTGGAGATCGATGGAGATGGCTCTGGGGGCACTTCCCTGTCCCGGCAGGGTGCCAGAACAGAGACTTTCTATCCTCCGAATCTCCCCTTCGGTGGCGGCGGCGCTGCAGAACTTTTCGTGGCTGGAGGCTTGACGATCTAGGGTTTATGCATCGGGAGGCTTCTTATAGGCGAAGAGGCAAGGTCGGTGGGCGGCTAGGGGGCCCACACCACCTGGTGGCGTGGCTAGGGCTAGCCCGCGCTACCACATGGTGTGGCCGCCCTGTGGCCCCTCTCCGTCTCGTCTTCTGGCTCCGTGAGTCTTCTGGTAAAATATCAACTTTGGCTTTTGTCCCGTCCAATTCCGAGAATATTCATTTTCTAACTTTCCTGGAACCAAAAACAGCAGAAAACATGCAACTGGCACTGTGGCACTTGTTAATAGGTTAGTCCAAGAAATCATATGAAAAGTACTCCAAAGTGTGGACAAAACATAAGAAAGTAGATAAAAACCAAGCATGGAACATCAAAAATTATAGATACATTTGCAATGTATCAGCAGGTATGTACTTGAATACTTTCACTGAAATATGTGATATGATGCGTATAAAATACGTTGACCCTGATGCGGTCAAATTGTGTTTATTTGCTTTCTCTCTAAGAGAGAGAGCAAAAGAATGGTTGCTATCTTTGCCTAAAAATACTATTACATCATGGGTGGGATGTACTTCTTTATTTATGACTAAATTTTCACCACCTGCAAAGACTATGCAACTCCGATCTAATATTACTGGCTTTAGACAGGAAGAGCGTGAGCCACTAGCGCTTGCATGGGAGAGGATGAAAGAATGCTTAAGAAACTGTCCTAGTCATGGGATGGAAGATTGGTTAATCCTCCATTTATTTTATAATGCTCTTAATCTTGTGTCTAAGTCTATGCTTGATACTATAGCTGGAGGAACATTCATGGGTAAACATATTACCGAGGCAAAGTAGCAGCTAGACAATATGCAAGACAACCATGCCCAATGGCATGTGGAAAGATCAAACACGAAGAAGGTGAACTCTATTTCACCACAAGAAAACGAAGATCTCAATGCTAAGTTGGATGAGCTCATACTAGCCGTAAAAGGTAAGGGATCTTAGGTAAGAGCCACCCATGAAACAAATATTTAAGAAATAGACTTCGTAGCTCGTAATGGTTATAACCTGCTTGGAAGAAGAGTTACAATCCTAACTTTCAGAAACATTATGCTAGTCCTGTAGGTAACTCTAATAATAATATCGGAACTAGTAATGGTAGTCTCCAAGAAACACTTAAGTCTTTCATAGATTCACAAAATGAACAAAATAATATACTCGTTAAAATTACGGAGAACCATGATGCCATGCTTGGTAAATTATCTAACGAAGCTATTAGTTTGAGAAATGATTTGCAGACCCTCCAAGAAAGAACAAGGATCGTTGAGGCACAACTAGGTAAGATAACCGAGAGTCAAACTCTCATTCTAGCTAAATTTGCAGGTAAATCTGAGCCCAATCCGGTTGAAGAACTCAAAATGACGAGGATCCAAAGGGAGGAGCCTGGAGAACTTGACTATAGTAATGCTCCTTCACCTAGTTACACTGTTGAAGATCTTGTAAAAAGGATCAATTTCAAGATTCTAGGTGAAGGTAGTGAGGAAGCTATGTACCAACACTTTGTCAATCAAGTAGTAATAAAGGTACGTGAGATTGAGGAAGAATACAAGCAAATTGCTGAAAAATTACCTATTAAACTAGATGACATATTTGAGCCTACTGTTAAGATTAAAATTGGAACCAATGAGATAGCTGCACTTTGTGATCTAGGTGCAAGCGTCTCAACAATTACAAAGAGTCTTTTTAATAAGTTAAATCTAGGCTCCTTTGAAATTACTGAGTTAAAGCATCTAGCAGATTCTACCTACAAACAAGCTATAGGAATTAAGGAGAACACTTTAGTATACATTAAAGGTTGTCCTGCTCTCATTGATTTTGTTATTGTTGACATGCCTGAAGATGCTACTGCTCCTATTATATTAGGCCATCCTTTCTTAAGAACTATCAAGGCTTTGATTAATCTACATAAAGGGAACGTGAAGCTGCAATTGCCTTCGCGGGATCCTTTTGTTATTCATTTCCCCAAGAAGAAGAAAGCCAAGCATGATGAAAAGGAGGCCATCACTGTGAAGGCCGACTACTTTGGAGTGGGTGTTCCACTCATCTGGCCCAAGTGAGTATCATCAAGGTTAAGCTATTGACCATAAAAGAGCACTTCATGGGAGGCAACCCATGTGAAATAAAGGTTTGAGTAAAGTTTTTAGTTTTAGTTTAAGTTTATGACTAATAAAGAGTGCTAGAAAACTCCATTTGGGATAAGAAGTTCGGTAGTTGTTGGGGGATACCCCCGGGTAGGGTCACGCCGGGGTATAAAGGCCGAGTTAGCCGAGGTATGGCAAGGTTAAAGCAGGTGCTGGCCGAGTTGTTGGAGATATGCCCAGGAGACAATAATAAAGTGGTTGTTATTATATCTTTATGTTTATGATAAATGTTTACATCCCATGCTATAATTGTATTAACTGGAAACATTAATACTTGTGTGTTTTGTAAACATATAAGAGTCCCTAGTAAGCCTCTTGTTGAACTATCTTGTTGATTAATAGATGATCATGGTTTCCTGATCATGGACATTGGATGACATTAATAACAAGGTTATATCATTAGGAGAATGATGTATTGGACACACACCCATAGTAAGCGTAGCATAAGATCAAGTCATTAAGTTCGTATTGCTATAAGCTTTCAAATGCATAGTAACCGAATCCTTCGACCATGAGGTTATGTTAATCACCATCACCGGATGGGTACTTTGATGACATCAAACACCGCTTCGTAACTGGGTGGTTATAAAGGTGTCATTGGGTATTCTGAAAGTATGTGTTGAAGCGCATGGACCAAGATTGGGATTTGTCCATCCATATGACGGATAGATATGCTCTGGGCTCTCTCGGTCGAATGTCATCTAGTTAGCTTGCAAGCATGTGACTAGGTCACAAGGGATGACATATCATGGAACGAGTAAAGAGTACTTATCAGTAACGAGGTAGAACTAGGTATGGAGATACTGACGATCAAACCTCGGATAAGTATAGTATCGCGTGACAAAGGGAATTGGTTTCGTATATTAATGGTTCTATCGATCACGAAGTCATCGTTGAGTATGTGGGAGCCGTTATGGATCTCCAGATCCCGCTGATGGTTATTGATCGGAGAAGTGTCTTGATCATGTCTACATATTCACGAACCGTAGGGTGACACACTTAAGGTTCGAAGTTGTTTTAAGTAGATATGGAATGTGCGTTGGAGACCGAATGTTGTTCGGAGTCTCGGATTGGATCCGAGACATCGTGAGGAGATCCGAAATTGTCCGGAGAATAAGATTCATATATTGGGGATCATTTTCTAAGTTAGGAAATGTTCCGGAGTATTTGTATGGGGATTCTAGAAGGTTTCGGAATGTTCCGGAAGGTTCTAGGAGATTTCTTGGTGTTTGCTTGAAAACCAAGAAAGGATCAAGGAGCCCTTGTGGGGCAAGACACGGATTCGTGGGGGAGGAGGATTCCTCCCCCCTCCCAATCCGCCGGCCAAGGAGGGAGGGGAGTCCTACTAGGAGTCCCCCTCCCATGGCGCCTCCCTCCTTTAAATAGAGGGGAGGGGGCACCACCCCCTTGCCCCCTCCATAACAAGCCCTAGCCGCCGCCTCTCTCCTCCTCCTTCCCTCTGCTCCGGCTTAGGCGAAGCCCTGCAGAATTCTCTACTCCACCACCACCACCACACTGTCGTGCTGCTGGGATTCCATGGAGAAGATCTACTACCTCCACTGCTCGCTGGAATGGGGAGAGGAAGGTCTGCTTCGACTCCGCACGTGTGACCGTCTGCGGAAGCTCTGCCGGAACGCGGCGCCGGAAGGATCGTCCACTCGATCTTGAGATCGGCAAGTGATCGACTACATCAACCACGAGATCCGATCTCGAACAAGGCTTTGGAAACTACGAGGGTTAGTATAGATCTATCTCGTTGCACATGTCTAATAGATTAGATCTTGGCTTTTATCTAGATTAGATCTGGGTTTTGTTCGTTCTTGCGGTAGAAATTTTTGTTTTGCATGCTACGAACCCATCAGTGGTATCAGAGCCGTGTCTATGCGCAGATCTGTTGCACGAGTAGAACACAATGGTTTTGTGGGCGTTGGTGCTCGTGCCATCTTTTGCTTTGTGTACTTTGCATCTTGCGGGATGGTGGGATGAAGCGGCCCGGGCTAACCTTACATGTCATCGCACATGAGACTTGCTCCACGCTTGACATGTAACTTGATTTGCACAAGTGGCTTTGCGGGTGTCTGTCTCTCCCACCATAGTATATATCCAATCTACACTTTGCACTTGATAGCACTTGTATCAACATTGTGGTTCAGTTTCGTAGGTAAGATCCGTTCTTATTCGAAAGCCCCAAACCACGTAAAATATGCAAAGAAAATTAGAGGCGTCTAACTTGTTTTTGCAGGGGTTTTGTGATGTGATATGGCCATCATGTGATTGTGATTATATTTGATGTATGCAATGATCCTTGTTGTAATATGGCAACCGACAGGAGCCTAATGGTTGTCTTTAATTCTGTTAAGACCTGCGTGTCTATTCATCTTGTAATAGCTTTATTCCAAGTAGTTGTAATAGTTGCTAGTGATGATGGACAACCATGAAGCGGCGCCACTGACCTTGACGCAATGCTGGTGATGATGGAGATCATGTCCGTGCTTTGGAGATGGAGATCAAAGTCATAAGAAGAAAGGGCCATATCATATCACACTAATTATGAATTGCCTGTGATGTTAATCCTTTATGCATCTTGTATTGCTTAGATCGCGACGGTAGCATTATAAGATGATCCCTCTCACTAAATATCAAGTAATAAAGTGTTCGTCCTTAGTTGGCACCGTTGCTAAGACTCGTCGTTTCGAAGCATCTCGTGATGATCGGATGTGATAGATTCTACGTGTGCATACAACGGGTGCAAGCCAGATTTGCACATGTGGAAACTAAGGTTAATCTTGACGAGCCTAGCATGTACAGACATGGTCTCGGAACACGGAATACCGAAAGGTAAAGCACGAATGATATGGATGATATGATGAACATGTTGATTGTTCGCCTTTGAAGCTACATCATCTCACGTGATGATCGGACTTGGTGTAGTGGATTTGGTTCGTGTAATCACTAAAACAACTCGAGGGATGTTGTTTTGAGTGGGAATTCATTTGTAATTTGGATTAGTCGAACTCAATTTATCATTAACACAATCAAAGTGAATTTGCATAGTTTGTTGTAGTCATTGGCATCCGTTCACCACCTTACGCTTAGTTATAGTTGAGATAGTGGAACTATAGAAATTCTGGATATTTTCTTTACGAACTGATATCGTATTGTTTTGAGTGTCAATCTAAAGTTTAAAAATCATATTGCAAACTTTCAGCAAACTCCGTTTACTCTGTGAAGTTTAATAAACAGTATTAAATCAAGAGTAACAATTCTAGTGTTAGTATCTAATGTATCATGTTTGCCTCCATGATTCTTGATACTCAAAAGATTGTTTTTAATATCAAGTTTATCTAAGAGCTGAAAGCAATGTTTCAGAAACCATCATATGTGAAAGGTATTGCGATATCTAAAACAATATGTTGGTTACAACATGATAGAGTATATGTCCTCATATTTGATGAGAATTTGTGAAGGTTGGAGACGCTAGTCGTCCTAATCCTCCAAAAGGTTTTGGAAAAGAAACATTATACTCGCAATTCACCTTTATAAGCTATAGCATCTTGATCATGAAAATTGTCATGATAAGGATAAATAGAAGATGTAAGTAAAATGTTTACTACACTAAAAGATTACTAAAGAATGGAACTTTGAAAGAATGCCAAACATTTGATGAAGGTGATCCACTTCAAAGTGCAAGTCCAAAGGTATTAGTATTTGACTATACACACTTTGTACTATGTGTCATGTGAATGACACCACTATTGATGTTGATAGATTCTTCTAAAAGAAAAGGAATTGTTGAAAGAGAATCTATAAAATATTTGGCAGAAAAGAAAAGATTGGAGATGTCCAACTTAGGTATATAGAAGATACATGTTATGGCTGTATTCCTTGCTTGTTAAAGAATGTGGTTCTGCAGTATTGGATACCGAATTGGTTGGTATGAAGTGTCATACAGGACAACACAATTCATGAACTACAATGGCCTAAGTAACTAGCAAGAGAATATGTGATGATGTTCATCGAAAATAAACAAAGGGTTGTTGTGTTGCTCGTTAACATCAAAGCTTGCCTTCAAGATTTGTTTCAATAATTGTTATTTTGATCAGGTATTATGAAAACAAAAGGTTGTTCAAATAATTACCGTATTCCATAATAGATGGATGATATACAAGTCTGGTTGGAGAAATAACGACCATAAAACTAATGCTAAAATGTCGCAAGACAAATGATTGAAAGATCACTTGCGAAGTGACATCGCTATTTAAATTATATTGAAAGGGATACATGAAGAAACTCCATGTTGATGGATTTTTTGGAGTCTTCGATTTTGATCAAATGACGCTTGTGATACTTTCCTGGAGATAATTAAAACCCCGTTCGTAGGCCAAAAGAGGAACGGACGAATAACTGATTGGAATTTGTACATATTGATGTATATAGTCCATTATGTGTAGTCGTGGGCGATGGATTTCAACTTCATATACTTTCTCTGAAGATTTGAGTGAGTATATGTATATACTTACTCAATAAGGAAGAAGTATGAAACATTTGAAAATATTCAAAGACTTTCAAGATTAAGTGGAAAATCATTATAACAAGAAAATAAAAAAAATTATGATTGGATCATAAAGAAAGATGTTTGAGTTACAAGTTTAGCAAAACACCTAAGATTTGAGGAATCGTTCCATGGATTTGCATTTCCCAAAACACCATAGGAGTATGGAGTGTTCGAGATATGTAATGAAACCTTGTTTGACATGGTAAGATCAAAGGTGTCATTTATAAAACTGCCATTATATTTTAAAAGATTAAAGCTTTAGTGACTACCGCTTTTACACTGAAAAGAGCTCCATCGTGATCCGTTGAAATGACACCATATAAGTCATGGTTTGGGATAAAACCCAGGTTGTCCTTTCTTAAATTTTTGGTATGCTAGGAATAAGTAAAGTGTTTACAACCAAAGTCGAATGAGCATGTCTTTGTAGGTTATTTCGAATAACCATTGGGTATTCCTCCATAACACCGAAGACAAAATTGTTTGTCGCTTAGAGTGTCGAGTTTCTTAAGAAGGAATTTTTGGTGAAAAGTCAAGTGGGAGGACAATAGAACTTTGAAAAGGTTGTTGAACCTTGGCTAATATGTGCTGAGTTGCGCAGCATCGGTAAGTGTCCCGGAGGCAGCAACAATGCTCATGGCTCACGTGCCTCAAAGGTTGTGGTCACGGAGATCTAAAGTTCCTATTGAACCAAGTAGGTCGGGTAAGTAACCAAATGCCAAGATTTGAGAGTTAAATCATTGTTGTTTGACAATGATGAACCGTCTACATGCAAATAATCAATGATGGGCCCTGACTTTGTTAAGTGGCTTGAAGCCATAAAATCCGTGATAATTCCATACACGAGAAATCAAGCTTTGAGTTTGAAAGACCCTCTGGAAAGGTGCAAGACCTTACAGTCGTATATGGATCTATAAAGAAATAGACATGGATGTTTCACATCTATGAAATAGTCGACATGTCGGAAAGAGTTTACGACAATGTTCAAGGAATTGACTATGATAAGATTTGATCTTTCATAGCGATATTTAGTCTAGACGGATTAATGTAGCAACCACTACATATATTTTGGTATATGGTAGTTGAACAAACAAAACAAGTTCTTCTAATAGAATGGTTACCTAGGACGTGTACATGACACGATCCAAAGGGTTTTTGTTAATTCAAAGGATGCTAAAAGAGTATGCAAAACTTCAATGGTTGAAGTGAGCATCGCGAAGTTGGAATCTTCACCGTGATGAAACCGTTAAAAGGTTTAATTTCATCAGAGACGATGAAGATGTTTGCATTTTGCAAGAAATTAAGTGGGAGCGCTAAGACATATTTCTAATACATTATGTGAAAGACATATTGTTGATTAGAAATGATGTATTTTTATTGACACAGGTTAAGAATTTCATTTCGATGAAAGACTTAGGCATAACCCAAGAATTAGGCATCAATGTCTATATGGATAGATTGAGGCGCTAATATGGTTTTGCCAAGTGTACATAGATAAGATGTTGAATGAGTTCAATATGGAAACAACAAGAAAGGTTCTTGACGCACGGAAAGGACTGAATCAAGATTCAAGTGTGTTGACACGAGATTCAAGTGTTTTGACACTTGGTGAAATCACAAGAATATTTTGATCAATCATTCGTTGAGATGTACACATCCAGATATGTCCTATGCTCTAAATGTTATGAGAATATACCAGAATGACTCATAAGATGATCATTGGACAATAGTAGGGATATTCCTATGATATTTGGAAGAACTAAGAATATATTATTTATATAGTGGTGACAAATAGTTCATTGTAAATTGTTACATTGATACTAGTTTTGTCACAAATTAAGTTTATCTCAATTTAAACTATGGGTGGCACAATGTAATGGAAAGGAAGTTCCATAACGGATTTGGTTGAGTACCAAAGTTAAAACATTGTGACAGATACTACAACAAAAGGCTAAGTATATGACTGCTATTGTAGCAGCAAATGAGGGCATTTGCGTCAAGTAGTTTGTTATCAAACTAGGTGTGGTTCATAGCGGGATAATACTATGAAGATACATTGTATGACAATTGTATCAACATAATTAATCCCAAGGAACTAAAGGTCTCACCAAAGGAGCAAATTTATACAATGCCATCTCATTGGAGAATGAGTAATGCGTAGAGACACAAGGAAATGCAAATACACACGGACCTGGAAGTGTCAAATCCGAAGATTATGTTTACCACTAGCAATAGTGTCTATACAACACCAGAAATCCATAGGTGTTGAATGCACAAATTTTTAAGTAGATTATTGACTCTAGTGCAAGTGGGAGACTGTTGGAGATATGCCCAAGAGACAATAATAAAGTGGTTATTGTTATATCTTTATGTTTATGATAAATGTTTACACCCCATGCTATAATTGTATTAACTAGAAACATTAATACTTGTGTGTTTTGTAAACATAAAAGAGTCCCTAGTAAGCCTCTTGTTGAACTAGCTTGTTGATTAATAGATGATCAAGGTTTCCTGATCATGGACATTGGATGACATTAATAACAAGGTTATATCATTAGGAGAATGATGTAATGGACACACGCCCATAGTAAGCGTAGCATAAGATCAAGTCATTAAGTTCGTATTGCTATAAGCTTTCAAATGCATAGTAACCTAATCCTTCGACCATGAGGTTATGTTAATCACCATCACCGGATGGGTACTTTGATGACATCAAACACCGCTTCGTAACTGGGTGGTTATAAAGGTGTCATTGGGTATTCTGAAAGTATGTGTTGAAGCGCATGGACCAAGATTGGGATTTGTCCATCCATATGACGGATAGATATGCTCTGGGCCCTCTCGGTCGAATGTCATCTAGTTAGCTTGCAAGCATGTGACTAGGTCACAAGGGATGACATATCATGGAACGAGTAAAGAGTACTTATCAGTAACGAGGTAGAACTAGGTATGGAGATACCGATGATCAAACCTCGGATAAGTATAGTATCGCGTGACAAAGGGAATTGGTTTCGTATATTAATGGTTCTATCGATCACGAAGTCATCGTTGAGTATGTGGGAGCCGTTATGGATCTCCAGATCCCGCTGATGGTTATTGATCGGAGAAGTGTCTTCATCATGTCTGCATATTCACGAACCGTAGGGTGACACACTTAAGGTTCGAAGTTGTTTAAGTAGATATGGAATGTGCGTTGGAGACCGAATGTTGTTCGGAGTCTCGGATTGGATCCGGGACATCACGAGGAGATCCGGAATTGTCCGGAGAATAAGATTCATATATTGGGGATCATTTTCTAAGTTAGGAAATGTTCCGGAGTATTTGTATGGGGATTCTAGAAGGTTTCGGAATGTTCCGAAAGGTTCTAGGAGATTTCTTGGTGTTTGCTTGAAAACCAAGAAAGGATCAAGGAGTCCTTGTGGGGCAAGACACGGATTTGTGGGGGAGGAGGATTCCTCCCCCCCTCCCAATCCGCCGGCCAAGGAGGGAGGGGAGTCCTACTAGGATCTCCGATGAGAACTACACGCCAAGATCTATATACTAGGTACAAAGCAAACGGGTGGACATACATCCAACGAGAACTTACCCTCGTAGACAACGAGCTTTGTTAACGAGTAGGAACTCGTGGTTGATGTAGTCATACACTTGCCGATCTCAAGATCGTGAGGAAGTTCGAGCGCCGCAACTCAGCAGCGCATCCGCACTCGCACACACGTTCAAGCCACCGGACACCCTCCACCTCCTCACTCCAGTGATCCAGCGGAAGCAGCAACTCCTTCCAGACGAAATGCCACCGGGAACATGTATCTCGCTAATCCGAGACCATGGGGAATAATTCTAGAGGGGGAGAGAGATCCTTCACAAGGAGGTGTGAGGATGAAGGAGGGAATGGGTGGCCTTTTATAGGAGGAGGGGGGTGTCCCCTCTGTCCATGGCCGGCGCATGGGGGGGTGACCCCTCATCTCCCCCATTCATGTGGTGGTAACTCCTCCACATTAAAATGCCTCTTCACATTCCCTTTTAAAGTCTCCACTTTAAATGCATTAAGTTTCTCCAAATTTAATGCTCTCTCATTTAATAAAACTCTTTTATTAAATTTATTCAGAATTTTGTTAATTACTTTAATTAACAAACATTCACATATAGCCCCTTGCAATATTTCAATATCACATGCAGAACCACCTTCTGCAATTTCACCCGAAACAATTTCCGGTTTCTATTGAAACAATTCCTGCGCTTTGCAATTCTTTCGTCTGAAACATATGTGCTCCAAAATGGTGTCCGGTAACTCTTAAGTGTGCCACCCTACGGTTCGCGAATAATGCAGACATGATCGAGACCCTTCTCCGATCAATAATCAGCAGCGGGACCTGGAGATCCGTACTGACTCCTACACATTCAACGATGACTCCTGTGATCATGAGAACATTTAACGCTTGTAACTAAATCTCTTTGTCTCTCGATATATTACATGTCCGAGATTCGATCATCGGTATCTCCATACCTAGTTTGATCTCGTTACCGACATGCACTCTTTTCTCGTTCCCGTGATATAACATTCTAGTGATCACATCACTTGCTTGCAAGCTATCCTAATGTGATATCACCGAGAGGGCCCAGAGTTTATCTATCCATCATCTGGATTGACAAATTCCACTCTTAATCCATGAGCCTCAACATAACACCTTCGTAGCACTGAACCCATCTTTATAGTCACCCTGTTACGGTGTGACGTTTGATGTTATCAAGATACTCTTCCGGTGTTAGCAATTAACATGATCTCATGGTCTAAGGACAAAGATTACTTCGTATGATGTTATATCAATATAAACACAATGACTTGATCGTAATGCTATACTTCGGATGAATGTTCATCACATCATTCCACCAATGGTGTGACCTTGTTACTAACAACAACCAATGTCCATGATCAGGAAACCTTAATCATCCTGTTAATCAACAAGCTAGTCTATAGGAGAGGCATGACTAGGAACCCTTTTTGTTTATGAAACACACATGTATTGATGTTTCCTATCAATACAATTGTAGCATGCAAAATAAACATCTATCATATACAAGGAATACATAATAACAACTTTATTATTGCCTCTCAGGGCATATTCCCTTCAGTCTCCCACTTGCACTAGAGACAATAATCTAGTTCACATAGTGATAAATCTAACACCCATGGAGTTCTGGTGTTGATCATGTTTTGCCCTAGGGAGTACTTTAGTCAACGGATCTGCTACATTGAGGTCCGTGTGCACTTTACAAATCTTTATATCTCCATCCTTGACATGCTCGCGGATGGAGTGAAACCGGCGCTTAATATGCTTGGAATTCTTGTGAGACCTTGGTTACTTTGCATTGGCTATGGCTCCATTGTTGTCACAATAGATCACCATCGGGTCCAACGCACTGGGAACCACACCCAGTTCCGTTATGAACTCCTTCATCCAAACCGCTTCCTGCGCTGCTTCTGAAGCAGCAACATATTCCGCCTCTGTTGTTGATCCAGCCACCACAGGTTGTTTGGAGCTCCTCCAACTAACTGTTGCTCCGTTCAAGAGAAATACGTATCCGGATTGAGACTTAGAGTCATCTGGATCAGTGTCAAAGCTAGCATCGACATAACACTTAGTGACTAGCTCTTCTTCACCTCCGTATATAATAAACATATCCTTAGTTCTTCTCAAGTACTTAAGGATATTCTTGACCGCTATCCAGTGTTCCGAACCTGGATCAGATTGGTACCTACTAGTCAAACTAATAGCATGTGCCACATCTGGTCTTGTACATAGCATGGCATACATTATCGAGCCTATGGCTGAGGCATAGGGGACCTTATCCATTATCTCTCTTTCTTCCGCCGTAGCCGGACTTTGAGTCTTACTCAATGTCTTGCCTTGCAACATAGGTAAGAACCCCTTCTTACTTCCGTCCATATTAAACTTCTTTAATATCTTATCAAGGTATGTACTCTGCGATAACCCAATTAGGCGTCTTGATCTATCTCTATAGATTTTAATGCCTAATATATATGAAGCTTCACCAAGGTCCTTCATCAAAAATTTGCTGTTTAGATAACTTTTAACACTGTTTAAAAGATCTAAATCATTTCTAATCAATAATATGTCATCCACATATAATATCAGAAATGCCACATTGCTCCCACTCACTTTCTTGTAAATACAAGCCTCTCCATAAGTTTGGACAAATCCAAACTCTTTGATCACCTCATCAAAGCGGAGATTCCAACTTCGCGATGCTTGCTTCAGTCCATAGATGGATCACTGAAGTTTGCACACCTTATTAGCATCCTTAGGATCGACAAAACCCTTAGGTTGTATCATATACAACTCTTCTTCAATATTACCATTGAGGAACGCAGTTTTGACATCCATCTGCCATATTTCATAATCGAAATATGCAGCAATTGCTAACATAATCCTAACCGACTTAAGCATCGCTACGGGAGAGAATGTCTCATCGTAGTCAACTCCTTGAATTTGTCGAAACCCCTTTGCGACAAGTTGAGCCTTATAGATGGTCACATTACCATCAGCATCAGTTTTCTTTTTGAAAATCCATTTATTCTCAACGGCCTTTCGGTCGTGAGGTAAGTCCACCAAGTTCCAAACTTGGTTCTCGTACATGGATTCCATCTCGGATTTCATGGCTTCTAGCCATTTGTTGGAATCCGGGCTCATCATCGCTTCTTCATACGTCGCAGGGTCATCCATTTCATCAACCATGAAATTCACAACAAGATTGCCGTATAGTTCAGGAGCTGCACGTGTCCTGCTTGACCTGCGAGGTTCGGTAGTGTCCTCTTTCGGAGTTTCATGATCAATATCATTAGCTCTCTCTTCATTAGGTGAAGTCAACTCCGAAACAACTTCTGGAGCTGCGCTACTCACCATTTCATGAAGAGAAGGTTCAATAACCTCTTCGAGTTCTACCTTCCGACTACTCACACCTTTCACGAGAAACTCCTTCTCAAGAAAGGATCCATTCTTGGCAACAAAAATCTTGCCCTCGGATCTGTGATAGAAGTTATACCCAATCGTTTCCTTAGGGTATCCTATGAAGACGCATTTTTCCGCTTTGGGTTCGAGTTTATCCGGTTGAAGTTTCTTCACATAAACATCGCATCCCCAAACCTTAAGAAATGACAGCTTAGGTTTGTTTCCAAACAAAAATTCATACGGTGTTGTTTCAACGGATTTAGATGGTGCCCGATTTAAAGTGAATGTAGCTGTTTCCAGTGCATAACCCCAAAATGACAGTGGCAAGTCAGTCAGAGACATAATAGATCGAACCATATCCAACAAAGTACGATTACGACGTTCTAACACACCATTACGTTGTGGTGTTCCGGCAGGCGTGAGTTGTGAAACTATTCCACACTCTTTCATCTGTGTGCTACACTCGTAACTAAGATACTCTCCTCCACGGGAGGACCGCCGAAATTTGATCTTTCTGTTACGATGATTTTCCACTTCATTCTAAAATTCTTTGAACTTTTCAAAAGTTTCAGACTTATGTTTCATCAAATAGATATACCCATGTCTACTCAAATCATCCGTGAAAGTAACAAAATAACGATATCCACCTCGCGCCGACACACTCATTGGTCCACACACATCAGTATGTATGATTTCCAATAGATCTGTCGCCCGTTCCATTATACCGGAAAACGGCGTTCTAGTCATCTTGCCGATAAGGCATGGCTCACATGTATCAAATGATTCAAAATCAAGTGATTCCAAAAGTCCATCAGAATGGAGTTTCTTCATGCGTTTAACGCCAATATGACCTAGACGGCAGTGCCACATATATGTAGATATATCATTATCAAGTTTAATCCTTTTAGCATCAACATTATGAATATGCGTAATACTGCTATCGAGATCCAATAGAAATAAACCATTCAACATAGGTGCATGACCATAAAAGATATTATTCATATAAATCGAAAAACCATTGTTTTCAGACTTAAATGAATAACCACTTTGCATCAAACACGATCCGGATACAATGTTCATGCTCAGTGCAGGCACCAAATAACAATTATTTAGATTTATAACTAATCCCGATGGCATATGGAGAGGCAGCGTTCCGACGGAGATCACATCAACTCTTGATCCATTGCCGACCCGCATCGTGACCTCATCCCTTGCTAGTTGTCGCTTGTTCCGCAGCCCCTGAACCGAGTTACATATATTAGCAACCAATCCCGTATCAAATACCCATGTGCTACTGTGAGTACTAGTCAAGTACACATCAATAACATGTATATCACATATACCTTTGTTTGCCTTGTCGGACTTCTTGTCCGCCAAATACTTGGGGCAGTTGCGCTTCCAATGGCCAGTCCCCTTGCAATAGTAGTAGCACTCGGTGTCAGACTTAGGGCCAGCTCGGGGTTTCTTTTCATGCGTGGCAACAGACTTGCCACCCTTCTTTCCCTTGTGCTTGCCTTTCTTGTCCTTCTTGAAACCGGTAGTCCTATTGATCATCAACACTTGATGTTCTTTCCTAATCTCCACTTCTGCAGTCTTAAGCATTGACAGAAGCTCGGGAAGAGACTTCTTCATGCCCTACATATTATAGTTCATCACAAAGCTCTTGTAGCTAGGTGGCAGAGATTGGAGAACACGATGTATGCCTAAGTCAATGGGAATCGTTATTCCCAACGACACAAGCTTATCGGCGTACCCAGACATTTTGAGTACGTGCTCACTAACGGAGCTATTTTCCTCCATCATATAGCTAAAGAACTTTTCTGTAGCATTATAACTCTCTACGGCAGCATGGGTATCGAAAATCATTTTCAATTCTCCCATGGTATCAAAGGCATTACCATTTTCGAAACGCTTTCGAAGTTCTGGCTCTAGCCCATACAGTATGCCGCAATGAACTAAGTTGTGGTCCTCCTGACGAGTTATATAGACGTTCTTTTCCTCGTCAGGGGCATCAGGAGCTGGTGGGGGGCCTAGCGGCGCATCTAGCACATATTGCTTTTGTGCAGCAGTGAGGAGAATCCTCAAATTCATAGCCCAGTTGGTGAAGTTGCTACCATTCGCAGTAAGTTTCTCTTTCTCCATGAACACGTTGAAATTAAAAGCAGGTGGTGCCATCTACAACAGAATTTGTAAAGTGTATTTAGACTAAGTTTATGATAGATTGAGTTCAACTAATCCAAATTACTAATGAACTCCCACTCAAAAACGACATCCCTCGTGTCCTTTTGGTGATTACATGAACCAAATCCACTACACCAAGTCCGATCATCACGCGAGTCGGTGTAGTTTCAAAGGCGAGCATCTATATGGGCATCATATCAACTATATGACTCATGCTTAACCTTTCGGTCCCTGTTCCGAGGCCATGTCTGTACATGCTAGGCTCGTCAAGTAAGAACCTTAGTATTTGCGTGTGTAAAACTGTCTTACACCCGTTGTATGAAAGCGTAGAGTTGAAAACACCCGATCATCACGTGATGCCTCAAAACACGATCCACAAAACGGTGCATACTTAAGGAAGAACACATTTATCTTGATATCTAAATGAGGGATCATCTTATAATGCTACCAAACGCGCCAAACTAGCAGTATAAGATGCTAGCATCTAATGTGTGAAGTTAGGTGATATGGTCCATGCATTTGATCTCTATCATTTGCATCGTGGTATGATCTCTATCATTCCTTTGTGTGTAAGGCCAAGGTCTATGGAACTTACACGTTTAAGTGAGTTGTAAGAGTATCTATCATACATCTACTTACAACAATACCATATCAAAACACAAGCCCAGCAACGATCTAAACTAGACGCCTCTAATTTATCAATTGCAAGTTTTACGTGGCTTAGGGCTTTCGGAGATAGAACCTGTCTAACCTATGAACATGAACCACAACGAGGATAACCAAGTTATTAGAAACTCGTTGTAAATCAGATATTGACTATAGTAGGAGAGACAGACACCTGCCAGCCACTTATGCAAAACAAGTTGCATGTCAGTCGTGGAACCGGTCTCATGTACGATGACATGTAAGGTTGGTCCGGCCCGCTTCATCCCACTATGCCACCAATCTCCAAAGTACATAGAAGATGCAATAACATGATCATCGTCGCCCACATATCAACCATATGTGTACTACCCGTGCTAAGCACCTACGCATAGATCAGGCTCTGATACCACTGTTGGGTCCGCAACATAGAAAACAAAAATTTTCCTACGATGAGAACTGCACGCCAAGATCTATCTACTAGGTACAAAGCAAACGGGTGGACATACATCCAACGAGAACTTACCCTCGTAGACAACGAGCTTTGTTAACGAGTAGGAACTCGTGGTTGATGTAGTCGTACACTTGCCGATCTCAAGATCGTGAGGAAGTTCGAGCGCCGCAACTCAGCAGCGCATCCGCACTCGCACACATGTTCAAGCCACCGGACAACCTCCACCTCCTCGCTCCAGCGATCCAGCGGAAGCAGCAACTCCTTCCAGACGAAATGCCACCGGGAACATGTATCTCGCTAATCCGAGACCATGGGGAATAATTCTAGAGGGGGAGAGAGATCCTTCACAAGGAGGTGTGAGGATGAAGGAGGGAATGGGTGGCCTTTTATAGGAGGAGGGGGGTGTCCCCTCTCTCCATGGCCGGCGCATGGGGGTGACCCCTCACCTCCCCCATTCATGTGGTGGTAACTCCTCCACATTAAAATGCCTCTTCACATTCCCTTTTAAAGTCTCCACTTTAAATGCATTAAGTTTCTCCAAATTTAATGCTCTCTCATTTAATAAAACTCTTTTATTAAATTTATTCAGAATTTTGTTAATTACTTTAATTAACAAACATTCACATATAGCCCCTTGCAATATTTCAATATCACATGCAGAACCACCTTCTGCAATTTCACCCAAAACAATTTCCGGTTTCTATTGAAACAATTCCTGTGCTTTGCAATTCTTTCGTCTGAAACATATGTGCTCCAAAATGGTGTCCGGTAACTCTTAAGTGTGCCACCCTATGGTTCGCGAATAATGCAGACATGATCGAGACCCTTCTCCGATCAATAATCAGCAGCGGGACCTGGAGATCCGTACTGACTCCTACACATTCAACGATGACTCCTATGATCGTGAGAACCTTTAACGCTTGTAACTAAATCCCTTTGTCTCTCGATATATTACATGTCCGAGATTCGATCATCGGTATCTCCATACCTAGTTTGATCTCGTTACCGACATGCACTCTTTTCTCGTTCCCGTGATATAACATTCTAGTGATCACATCACTTGCTTACAAGCTATCCTAATGTGATATCACCGAGAGGGCCCAGAGTATATCTATCCGTCATCTGGATTGACAAATTCCACTCTTGATCCATGAGCCTCAACATAACACCTTCATAGCACTGAACCCATATTTATAGTCACCCTGTTACGGTGTGACGTTTGATGTTATCAAGATACCCTTCTGGTGTTAGCAATTAACATGATCTCATAGTCTAAGGATAAAGATTACTTCATATGATGTTATAGAAATATAAACACAATGACTTGATCGTAATGCTATACTTCGGATGAATGTTCATCACATCATTCCACCAATGGTGTGACCTTGTTACTAACAACATCCAATGTCCATGATCAGGAAACCTTGATCATCCTGTTAATCAACAAGCTAGTCTAGGCATGACTAGGAACCCTTTTTGTTTATTAAACACACATGTATTGATGTTTCCTATCAATACAATTGTAGCATGCAAAATAAACATCTATCATATACAAGTAATACATAATAACAACTTTATTATTGCCTCTCAGGGCATATTCCCTTCATCTATCTCGTTGCACATGTCTAATAGATTAGATCTTGGCTTTTATCTAGATTAGATCTGGGTTTTGTTCGTTCTTGCGGTAGAAATTTTTGTTTTACATGCTACGAACACATCACGAGTCACCTCAAGGCAGGCCGAGTCACGGGGTAACCCGGACCAGGGGATGTCCACCTAACTGGGTCTCACCGACTTATGTCGTATGTCGGAAAGATGAATCTAACTTGTATGCAGGTACAAGTGTAGCCGGATCAACTAGGTACGATCCAGGTTAAATCAAGCTTGTAAGAGAAGGAAGGTATCTCGCTGGTCAAAGGGTGACCACTATACGCAGAGCGTGAGCGAAGCGGACAGAGGCCAGGACCACCGAGGCGTGGCCGACAATGGTGACAATGCCTGTGTCGGATGACGCGGGCGCCGCAGAGGCTCACGTAGCCTCTGCATGGATGATGCTGGGCAAAAGTGACCCGGTCGGCTTACTATTTTGGGAGGAGGCATATTCCTTGGAATATGCCTCCACGTATGCCCTAATTGGAGACCTAGCTACCCCTATATAAGGGGGGCTAGGGCCTCTATAGAAAAGGTTGATCTCTAGAGGCTTGTGTTTTACTAGTGTGTTCCTGAGGGCCAGCTAGTGGTGAGAGTAAGAGAGTTTCTTCTTCCTCCTCTCCCCAATACAGCTCAAGGAGCACTTGTGAACTGTGGAAGCGAATCATATACCAAGAAACTGTGTGTGGAATCACCACACTATCTCTCCCTGGATTCCCCTAGTGCATTTAGTCCCCACCTTTAGCCTATCCATGGCATCTGCCATGACACCACCACGACAGTTGGCGCCCACCGTGGGGCTAGCGGCGCTAGCAGGGGTGAAAATCCGGACGGGAAACTTCATCGGCACCGGCGAACGCATCATCTCCGGGCTTGTTCAGCGCTTTGGAGTGCTGGATTTCGTCAGCGACAATGCCGGCTACTTTGGCAAGCGTCCTCTTCCGTGCAACGGCCTCTTCATCAAGCTCGGCGCGCACAAGATCTACATTGCTTTCGATGTGTCGTCCGTTCACCCGCGGCATGCCGTTGAAGGAGGCTAGCCACCCCTTAGCACGGTTCGTGGGGCACGTATCACTCGCCCCCCAGACCGCGCTGAGGTGATGATGACTGCACCAGGCGCAGGCACAAGCAAGGATCCAGCACCAGATCCGGAGGTAACGCCTAAGGCACCAAGGAAAAGTAGAGGTCCTCCGCTAGAGAGGCCAGAGAATGTACTGCAGCAGGCGATGGATAGCTTGGCAAACCCAGTAGCAGCAGTAGTAGATCCGGCTCAGGCACAAGCCAAGCTAGAAGAGACTAGGCAAAAAATACTAGAGGGTGCAAAAAATATAGCCGCGGCTCAGCACTCGTTGAACATGACACTGCGTGAGTATGCAAAGGCAAATAAGGTAGATGCTGTAAAAGTGAAAGGGAGAAACCTCATGAGTGAAATGAACAAACAGGGTGATACCAGGATTGAGGAATCAGAGAACTTCTTGTCCGTGGGGCTGTCGAAGTATAGTACCCCGGCAAAGAACCTCAGAGCAGCAGATGCAACTGCATCCGAGTTAGAGGGTCTAACAGGTGAAGCCCGTCAGAGACAGCAAGATAGGGTCAATGAGTTGGTTCGGATCGTGAACTGGCAAAATGAGGAACTGCTCAGGTAACCCGGAGAGAGCTAGGGCTTCCAAGATCGTTCATTCGGTGGTGGGTAACCCGGAGAAATCCGCTGGAGCCGCATCGTCTCCTCATGGTGGTCCTAGAAGAGAAGAGGTAGTAACCTCGGCCAGGAGGAATAAGCAGATAGTCCCATATGACCCGGCAAGGGCAGGGAAAGGAAAAGAAATGCAGAGAAATGAGGATCGACGAAGTGTGAGCCGAGGTGAAGCTGGCCGAGGTAACTGCGGCCAAGGCAATGCCGGTCAAGGGAACGCTGTAACGGCAATGCCAGACAGCGTAATTCGGCAGGTGTAGGGCAACCGCAGCAGCGGAATATACCACGGCAAGAGCGCAGTGCCGGCCAAGGTTTGCAACAGAGAGCAGCTCCATAGGAGCAGGATAGATTCAATGATGGTGATTCGGAAATGGTGAACGCTGGGTATCCTAGGCCAGACTACCACGTGATAGGGTCAAGATTGGGAAGCAGGAATTTGATGTCTGACGATGCCAGGTTAAAACTGGATCGGCCGTATAGGTCGGAGCAAATTGAATGTCAAGGTCCTCCGGGTCCTATGTGTTTTGGGCCCCGGATCATGAAGGATCCACCGGTGCCTAACTTCCAGCTGCCTAGAGGCACAAAAATGTATGACGGGAGCACAAAGCCGGAGGATTGGTTGATGAACTACGCTACAGCAGTGAAAATTGCTACAGGCAACTTGAGATGGGCTGTGAGATATGTACCTCAAATGTTGGAGGGGCCAGCGAGAGTATGGCTAAACAATTTGCCGCCCGGAAGTATTAACTGTTGGATCGATTTTGAGGAAATGTTTGTCAGCAATTTCTCAAGTACGTATCAGAGGCCCAATAGGCCACAAACCCTAGAAATGTGCAAGCAGAAACCAAATGAGACAGACCGGGAGTTCCTAACCCGGTGGTGTACAGTGCGAAACTCCTGTGAGGGTGTAATTGAGTCACAGGCCATAGCATGGTTTGGCAAGGGTGCAGATATGCAAGCATGTTGTGGCAAAGATTGCAAAGGGATATGCCAACTACATTGGCAGAGACAATCCGGATCGCTGATTCGTATGCCTTGGGTGAGCCAACTCAACCTAGGCTAATGTCAAGTGAGTCAAACGAGGAATACTACCAGAGAGATGGAGCCGGGTCATCTCGGAGGAATGATTACCGGGGTAAAATAAGAGACGACAGACCGGATTACCGGTACAGTTCGCAACAAGTTGTTGTTGTGAATCAAGATCAACCTGGTGCAGGAACCAACCAACATCAGAAAACTGGAGGACAGCAATGGACTCCAAGAAATGATGGCAAGAAAACTTGGACGCCAGAACAGAAGAAACAATGGCAAGAAAAGAAGTACCGTCTGAGGTATACTTATGAGGCAATGTTGGATCAACCATGTAAATTCCACACGCCAAATCCGAGTAACCCAGCGGGTCACACAACCAGGCAGTGTGAGTGTATGCGAAAGATAGAACAAGGTGGTTCGGGGAATGCTCAGGCACCTCGGAATGATCAACCTCGGCAGGAGTTACCCGACAGCAATTGCTCTCCGGAGCGAACACACAATAGTTAATGTTGCCTCCCCCTCCGCCGAGGTATGACAACCATGAGAGAAGGGATGCAGTGCATCAAGTGGAGGACCAGCATCAACCGGATCAGAGGTACCCTGGAAACGAGGGGAGGAATGAGTATAGAGAGCATCATCAGAGCTACTGTGTGTTTACCACAGAAGAGATAGACAGAAAGAGTTTGCAGCGTCGACACATGAAAGTTAATGCGGTAATGCCAGCAGTGACGAGGTATATGCCTTGGTCGGACCAGGAAATTACCTGGAGCATCAAAGATCATCCCAAGATTATGCCAAGTCCTGGTTCGTATGCGCTAGTGTTGGACCCAACATTCATTGGGCCAAGCATCAATGTGAGGTTCTCAAAGGTGATGATTGACAATGGCAGCAGCATAAATATCATGTACTTGGATACGATGCGCAAATTGGGTATCTCGGAGAACATGCTCCAAGCTACAAGGACAACTTTCCATGGCATTGTGCCAGGCATTTCTTGTGAGCCCATAGGAAAGGTTCGGGTTGACGTATTGTACGGCACAAGAGATAACTGCCGGACTGAGAATTTGGAGTTCGAGGTTGTCAATTTGGAGAGTGCATATCACGGTTACTCGGCATGCTAGCTCTGAACAAGTTCATGGCAAGTACTCATATCAGTTACTTGAAGATGAAGCTACCCGGGCCAAATTGTGTGATCACCATAACTGGTGATTTCCGACGTTCCATTGAGTGCGCGTCAGCCGGATCTAACCTGGCCCAGTCACTTGTGATTGCGCAAGAGAAGAGAAAAATCCAAGAGGTGGCGGAGTTGGCTCAGTCCGCGTAGTAGTATATGCCGCTGAGTAATCCGCTTGGTAGTGTTTCGTTCCAAGCGACAAAAGATACCAAGAAAGTGCTTGTTGATGATATGTTCCCAGAGCGCACCGTAACAATTGGTGAGAATCGGGATATTTTTGCTTGGTCCACACAGGACTTGCAAGGTGTTCCGAGGGAGTTGGCCGAGCACTCTTTGAATGTGAGACCCGGAGCAAAGCCGGTGAAGCAACCTCTCCGCCGCTTCACCGAAGATAGGAGAAAAGTCATAGGAGATGAGATAGCTCGGCTACTAGCAGCTGGATTTATCATGGAAGTACTTTACCCGGATTGGCTGTCTAATCCGGTGCTGGTGGAAAAGAAGAAGGACGATCCGAATGTGGCAGTGGTTTGGCGCATGTGTATCAATTACACGAACCTGAATAAGGCATGTCCGAAAGATCCATTCCCACTGCCAAGGATAGACCAGGTCATAGATTCCACTGCTGGGTGTGAACTGTTGTCATTTATTGATGCGTATTCTGGTTTCCACCAGATACCTCTGAACCCAAGTGATCAAATAAAAACCGCGTTTATCACCCCATATGGGGCTTATTGCTATAGCACCATGCCATTTGGTTTACGTAATGCAGGGGCAACGTACCAAAGATGTATGCAGAAATGTTTACATGACCAAATTGGTCAAAATGTGTAGGTATATGTGGATGATGTTGTTATCAAGACCAAGGAAAGCAAAATGCTCCTTAACGATATCAGGCAGACATTCGCGAACCTAAGGAGGTTCCGAATGAAGCTTAACCTAGAAAAATGCACCTTCGGTGTCCCGACTAGAAAATTACTCGGATTTCTTGTCTCCAGCCGAGGTATCGAAGTTAATCCAACTAAAATCTGGGCCATAGAGCGAATGGAACTGCCGAAGTGCCTTAACAATGTCCAGAAGTTCACTGGTTGCTTGGCATCCTTAAGTCAGTTTGTATGTCGGTTGGGAGAAAAGGCACTGCCTCTCTATCAACTCATGAAAAAGTCAGACAAGTTCATTTGGACGCCGCAGGCCAATGAAGCCTTTATCCAATTAAAGAAAATGTTAGCCACTGCACCAGTGTTAGCCTCTCCACTATCAAAGGAGCCAATGTTGCTCTATAGAGCCGCAACCAACCGAGTTGTAAGTGCAGTAATTGTGGTAGAGCGCGATGAAGAGGGTAAGTCAGTGCAAAGGACAATATATTACCTAAGTGAGGTATTATCCGCACTATCAGAAAGTGGCATACGGTGTGTACATGTCAGCTAAGAAGCTAAAACACTATTTTGAGGAGCACCCCATCAAAGTAATATGTGAAGCTCCCATATCCGAGATAATGAGTAACAAGGATGCAAGTGGAAGGATTGCAAAATGGGAAATTGAGCTAGCCCCTTATGCGCCACAATATGACATAAGAGAAGCAATCAAGTCTCAGGCTGTGGCCGACTTTTTTGTGGACTGGGCCGACGTGCAATATGAACCGCCATTACCAGATCCGAATTATTGGAGGATGCACTTTGACGGGTCAAAAACAAAAACCGGGTTAGGTGCCGGAGTAGTACTCACCTCGCCAAAGAATGACAAGCTGAAGTATGTGCTGCAGATCCATTTCACAGCATCAAACAATGTCGCCGAATATGAGGCACTTGTACATGGGCTCAAAGTGGCAAAATAAATTGGGATACGTTAGATCCAATGCTTTGGCGACTCGGATTTGGTAGTTCAGCAAGTCTCAGGGCTGTGGGACGCCCTTGATCCAAACATGGCATTATACAGATTTCATGTGTAGAAGATATCTGGTTACTTTGAGGGATGCGAATTTCACCATGTACCCCGGGTGGAAAATGAGGCTGCCGACATATTGTCAAAGCTCGGATCAACCCGACAAGCAATTCCACTAGGTGTAGCATTAGAACACCTCAGAAAACCATCTATTAGTCCGTCCCTAGAAACCGACTCAATCTACGTCCCGGAAGATCCGGAGTCCGAAGCTATACCCATGGACATTGACATGGGAGGTGGTACGCGAAACCCGGGGACTGCCTCGACGAACCCGGGGACTGCTTCACAAGACCCGGGGACTGCTGTCGTTGTATTGGGAACGGGAGTACCTGAGGAGGTTAGATAGAGGTGTGGGGACTGGCAGGGAAGCTATCGACGGCGTCCGCATGCGAGATTAGATACAAGCAGGTGTGGCGGGACGCAAGAAGTACCCAGGTTTGGGGCCCTCGTGGTGAGGTAAATCCCCTACTCCTGCCTGATCTGACTATGTGGGATATACGAACTACAAGTGCTCCTTGAGCTGTGTTCTTTAGCTACTGCCTTAAATGCACTGAGACCAACCCTTTCTACTAAGGCCTTGCCTCTCCTTATATAGGCAGAGAGGCGAGGGTCTCACTGGCTAGTCCGGCTGGCGGGCCCCACAGGCGGGTCCCAGCCGACTAGTCATCTACAGTATCTAGTATGGCTTGTCTTATCGGAGTATGAGCGGTATGGCTGTCGTAGGTACAGTGGATGCCGTGCGTGCCCGTCGTCAGCACAGGCCACTGTTCCAGCGTCACCCACACAAAGTCTTCGGTATGGGCAGGTGGTTGCCCGTCTTGTCATCGTACAGGGCGTACCGTGCACTGATACGCACATCGTCCTGTCTCACTAATTGGATCCGGCTATGTCGTTGTATCCGGCTGTCTCTTGCTGATCCGGCTGCCGGGTGATAGCCGGCCTGTCTTGCCTTGTCTGGCTGCATCTGGTCAGCCGGACGCGATCCGACTGTCTTGTTTCTTATTCGGTTGGGGTACCTGGGGATCACCCCCTGACACTAGCCCCCGAGCGCGTGGGGATTCCGCCCTTAGGCGAAATGTGCGCGCGCTTCCTCTTGCTTTTGAATTTGTGTCCGGCTGAGCTTGGCGGTTGCGTTACCCGTGACGTCAGTGCTGACGCCGGCCATGTGCGCACGCGCCATCATTACTCTGCGGCGGGCAGCGTAACGTCCCGTCGCACGTCGCCTCGGGAAACTGCTGTCTGGCGCTTCAGTTCTCGCTCCAGGATCTTCTGCGCATCCTCCTCTGGCACACGAGATCTAGGCGGCGGTTGGGGTGTGGGTTGCCCGGATGCGCACCACGTGCCCCGTCGACGGTTGCCCTTCCGATCCTTTAAAGGGATGCCGCGGGGGAGGCAGTTCTTTTCCTTCGCTCCCCCGCTGCAGTCTCCTTCTCCCTCGCGTGCTCTTGCTCCTGCGCCTTTGCCCTCTGCGCCGCCTGCTCGCCGTCGTCGATGCTAAGGGCCACCGCCACTCTTTCGTTGCCGCTCCGCTCCATCAGTCGGAAATGGCCGCCGACCGCGGAGCCTGGTGCGGCTCCTCCGTCACCGAAGACCAAATCGCGAAGTACCGCGCGACCCGCGTCCTCCCGCCGGCGAAGGAGGTGGCGGTGCGGTTGGCGCCGGTGGGGGAGGTGTCGCTGCATCCGGCGGAGGGGGAGCGCGTCATCTTCCTTTCGCACCTGGCGCGCGGGTTCTTGCTACCGCTGCACCTGTTCTTTCTCACGTTCTTGGCCTTCTTCGACCTCCGCCTCCACCACCTCGGCGCCAACGCAATCGGAACACTGGCGCACTTCATGGCGTTCTGCGAGAGTTATCTCGGGATCCAGCCAGATCTCGGGCTCTTCTGTCGGCTCTTCCGAGTTCGGCCGCAGGTGCAGTACACGAAGGGGCCGCTAGTCGTGTACGGCGGCGCCTCCATATACTCCCGCACCCAATCCGGCTACCCGAAGTTCTTGCTCCAGGACACGGTATGGTTGTGGCAGCAGTCGTACTTCTACGTCAAGAACGTCACCAACGTCAACCGGATAAACCTTCCGGCCTTCCAAGACGTCGAGTCCAGCCGGCAGAACTGGGACCTGAAGATCCACGGCGACAAGGCGGAGACGGACGCGATACTGGCCCGCATGCGCTCCCTCGTCACCTGCCAGCTAACCGGTCGGGACATCACTCTTAGCTGGATGTCCCGGCCGATGATGCCGATGCAGCAGCGGGCACACAAGATGTACTACTACTCCGGCCAGCTGGACCTGACCCGGCTATCGCACCGCGATCCCCGCTACCACAACTTGAAGGAGTGGTTGTGGACGATCAAAAGGAGCGGCTGCCGGAGAACTGGAAGTTCAGTCTGGCGCCCTATAGCCGGGAGAACCGCGTGCCTCGGGTAAGTTCTCGTAGCCGGAAATTTTGCTCACTCTTTCTGTGTTATTTCCTTGTTCTGTCTGATTGATTTCTTGCATTCGGCAGATCTTCGCCTGCATCCTTCACGAGGAGGGCGAGGCTCCCCTCGAGGCATTCACGCCCGACTTGCCCGAGCCACGGGCTCGGTGGTCCAGCGAGGAATCGGATAGGGACGGCGACGCCTTCCCCAGCCGGAACGACGAGCCGGCCGCCGACCCGCACGCGGAGGTGCACGAGGAGGAGGAGGCCGGACTGACCGCGGAGCCGGTGACGCGCTCCACGACGGACGAGGAAGCAGGCATGAGCGGCTCCAGCCGTTCCGGCTCCCGCCGGCCTGCGGCGGAGGAGCCGGTCCGGCGCCCTGCCGCCTTGGCCGGAAGAAAGGGCCGCCCCCAGTTGTGCCGGGGTACGTTTTTCCTCCCCCTCCATCTTTCGGTGTTTTCTGTCTACTTGGGCTCCTTCTTCTTTTTCTGACTTTGGCTTATTTTGCTTTTGCCTTTTCCTTATTCTCTTTAGCGTGTTGGTCTCTTTCGGAGCTGTGAGCCCGGCACGGGCGCCGACCGGATCGTCGCCCCGTGCCCCGATTGAGCCAACCGGTGCCTCTCCTTCTTCTGAGGCGCCGCCTCCGCCTCCCCCTCGAGCTAAGCCGGCTGCCTCCTCCCAGCCGGAGGGTCCCCAGCCGGAAGGCTCCTCCGCGGGCGCCCAGGGGGCTGCCGGCAAGGAGCTCGTCGTTGTTGGCGACGACAACTCCGACGAGGAGCTCGGGGAGGAGTGGCGAACGACGGTGGTCGCGGCGAAGGAGTCCTTGGCCGTCAACGCCTTGGACGATGACGCTTCCTCTGCCGCTTCGCTGTCGGACCTTGCCGCCACGCTCAAGCTGGCGGTGAAGGAGATCCGGCTGCTTGAGGCCACAGCCGGCGGGAACCAGACCCTGGAGCAGAAGCTTGCTGCTGCCAACGGGACCTCCCAGAGTAAGTTCGCTTTATCCGTCTTGCTCTTTTTTTACTGATAGCCGGTTTCGTTGCAGCCATCCTCGTGTGCGCTCAGCGCGAGATCGATCGCTTGAAGAAAGCGAACGACCGGCTGAGCAGGTATAACTCCACTCTGCGGCTGCAGAACAAGGATTGGCACGCGCGGGTAGACAGTTTAGAGGCCACCATCAAGGAGCACGACGCCTCGCTCGCTAGCCGGGCCGAAGCCTTCTCCCTTCTCGAGGGCCAGAACAAGGACCAAGAGAAGGAGATAAAACGGCTAGCGGTCAAGGAGAAGGCGCTGGTGGAGGAGCTGATGCAGGTTGGCCACACTGCCAAGGGTGAGTTCTTTCTTCCATCTTCCTTTCTTTCCGGATCCGGTAGCCGGATCTGACTCTTCTTTTCTGACAGCTTTTTACCCCGGCATAGACCTGCTGGCCTACAACCGGCTGCAGGAGAACTGGTCGGGAGCACAGCCGACGACTCAGGAGCTCGTCGTCCTTCTTGGCGAGGAAGCTGTGAAGCTTCGTCAGGCGGCGTGGGACGTCTTCTCCTTCGTGTGGCCAGAGGTGGCGGCGCGGGTGGGAGAGGTGCCGGCTGCGGTGGACCGGCTGCGGGACCTGGCAGCGCGGGCCGAAGTGGAGATGGCCCTGGCTCTGATGCTCTCCTGGTACAAGGACGCCCGCGTCGAAAAGATCGATGGGGGCTTCCGTGCCGGAGCTGATCTTGCCGCCATCTGCCAAGCCCATCCGGAGCTTCGCGGATCCGCCATCAAGATCGCTGACTACATGGACCCTGACGAGGTGCTCACCGACTCGGAGTCCGTCGGTACTCCTGATGTGGAGGCCCCGATGCCACCGCCAGCCAGCACCGGGGCCGGATCGAGCACTGCAGCTCCTCCTCCGCCCCTAGCCTCTGCCGGCCAAGAACTCCCCCACGGCAAAGGCCCTGCCGTTTAGCTGCTGCCCCGGGATGCCGGGTGTAATTGTGATGTGTTATGTACTTGTGAACCTTGTCTGCTTGTGCCGGCCGTCTTTGACGCTGGGTAACTTATGAGAGCTTCGTCTCCTTTTGTTTATTATTGTTGAAATTCTTGAATCTTCCTTGTGCGTTGAGCTTTCCTTTTGCGTATTTTGCCTGACTAACTACGTCCGGCTACACACCTTTAGTCGGGCGACCTGCACCTCTAGTGGGGGCGCGCTAGCGCACCCACTAGGTGTAGCCCCCGAGATTCGGAGTAGCTGGCGCAGCCAGGTGCTTCGAATCTTTCTTATTTCTGCCAAGTCTTCTAACTTTATCCGACTGGCCTCGTCCCAGTTGGCCACTTTCGTCGGCTGAACGCCTTCAGCTGGGGGAACTAACATTCCAGTGGGGGCGCGCGAGTGCACCCACTGGGTGTAGCCCCCCGAGATTCAGAGTAGCTGGCGTAGCCAGGTGCTTCGAATCTTTCTTGTCTTTTCTTGCTCCCGCCCTTGCCCTCACCTGGGCTCCGAACGGCCGGCTAAACGCCCTTAGCCGGTCAAGAACTACAAGATTCCACTAGGGGCGCGCGAGCGTACCCAGTGGGTGTAGCCCCCGAGATTCGGAGCACTTGATGAAGGCAAGGACTTCGAATCTTCTTTCCTTCTCCTGAATTCCGACTCGACGTAGTCGGACAAGAATGCACATATGCATACACACACATCTTCACAGGTTAATAGGTTAGTCTGTCAAATCGTAGCCGGAAAACGGCTTGTTTTTTCGAAAACTGGCTTGCTCCTTTCTAGACACTTAGTCGCCTTCTCGTGTGTTCTGCTGTTTTCGCTGCGTCCTTGCTGGGCAGCCGGGTTGCGGTCTGCAGCCGGAATCGAAGGGAGCTGACAGTACATTATGCACGGTACTGGCGAGTTAGCAGCTGGATTGGTTCGAGCTAGTTGCAGGGCCAGTACGCCCGATCTGTCGCGTCTCCTCCCTGTTTTTCGTGTGGGATGTCTCGGGCTTTTGCTCTTGCTAGCCGGACAGCCGGGTTGCGGTCTGTAGCTGAGACGAAGAGTGGGCCTCTGACATCGTCGCGCACTACTCAGCTGGTTTGTTTACTTAACAGGCCGGGCCAGCCGTTGAGCACCCGGGTAGGGGTTGCCGGAGCCGGAAAATTTGAATCGGAAAATAGGTGCGCACACATTTCTAGAAGGAGCCCCCGAGATTCTCGTGGGGGTCCGCATTTTCATTCATGGGGTTTTCGGGATACATACACTGCCTAGCGACTCGGTGTAAAACGGGCGTAGCAGGGCCGCGTTCCAGGGACGCTCGGTCTCCTCGTCTGATTTGTCCATCTTGTTCTTGCGCGGCTATTGTGCGTCGATGAGGTAATAGGAGTCGTTGGGCAGAGCTCGGTTGATGATGAAGGGGCCCTCCTAGGGTGGTGATAGCTTGTGCATGCCCTTCGTGTCTTGCACCAGCCGGAGAACCATGTCGCCCTCGTGGAATGCGACTGGGCGAATCCGTCTTGAATGGTAGCGACGTAGTCGCTGCTGGTACAGGGCAGATCTGGACAGGGCCAGCTCACGGGCCTCCTCCAGGAGATCCACCCCATCCTCGCGCGCCTCCTTGTTGGCTTGCTTGTCGTAGAGGAGCTTGCGAGGGGAGTCGAATTCGATGTCGGCGGAGAGGACGGCTTGCGATCCGTAGACCAGGAAGAATGGCGTGTAGCCGGTTGACCTATTCGGCGTGGTGCGGAGGCTCCACAGCACAGCCGGAAGTTCTTCGATCCAACATCCGGGTGACCGCTCCAACGGCTCGATGAGACGTGGTTTGATGCCGGCTAGCACCAAGACGTTTGCTCGTTCGACTTGCCTGTTGGACTGCGGGTGCGCCACGGAGGCAAGGTCCAGTCGGATGCCCTTGTTGCTACAGAATCGGGCGAAGGCCCCCTTGGCGAAGTTCGTGCCGTTGTCGGTGATGATGTTGTTGGGGTAGTCGAAGCGGTTGATGACGTCGGTGAAGAAGGTCACAACCGTCACTCCGTCCAGCTTTTGGATAGGCTTGGCCTCGATCCACTTTGTGAACTTATCCACCGCTACCAGCAGGTGGGTCATGCCCGCGCGTGCTCGCTTGAAAGGGCCGACCATGTCGAGACCCCAAACCGCGAAGGGCCAGGTGATCCGTATGGTCTTGAGTACCGAAGTTGGCATGTGCCTGAGCTGCCCGAAGCGCTGGCACCCATTGCACGCGCGGACCAGCTGCTCAGCATCCTCGAGGGCGGTGGGCCAATAGAAACCATGGCGGAATGCCTTGGCGACTATCGCCCTTGACGAAGCGTGGTGCCCGCACTCGCCCTGGTGGATATCCTTGAGTAGCCGGTAGCCCGTGTCCACATCAACACATCTTTGGAAGATACCGGATATACTTCTTTTGTACAGCTCGCCGTTTATGATGGTGTACGTGTGCGCGCGGCGCCGAATCTGCCTAGCCTCCACCTCGTCGTCCAGAAGTTCTCCATCGGCGATGTAGCTCATGAAGGGTTGTGCCCAGGATGGCACTTCCCGGATGACGAGGACGCTCCTGTCCTCCGGCTGACGGGTGTCGGGGGGTCGTCCGGGTGAAGTACCCAGGACGGCAGCCCCCGAGCTATTAGGCGAGCCGGCAGCCCCTGGGTCCTGCGAGCCAGAAGGCACTGCCTGGCCGGGATTGGTGCGGGTTTTCTTTTTTGGTGGTTCTGCCAGCTCCGTTTCTGCTGTTCCGGGAGCCGGAATGCTTCCTGCCCAGACGATGGAGTCTGATTCCGGCGACGGGTTGATGGATGGCTTGCGCAGATGCTCCAAGGAGACCCCTGGTGGTATGGCCTGCCTGGTGGATCCTATCTTGGAGAGCGCATCGGCTGCCTCGTTGTTGGTGCGGGGGACGTGATGAAATTTGCACCCGTCGAAGGAGGCGCTGAGCTTCTAGATGTGGAACCGGTAGAGAGCCATGTTTGCATCTCTGGCGTCCCATTCCCCGGACACCTGTTGCATCACCAAGTCTGAATCACCGAAGCACAGGATCCGGTTGACACCGATCTCCTTGGCCAGCCGGAGCCCGTGCGCCAGTGCCTCATATTCGGCTACGTTGTTGGAGGCCTTGAAGTGGATCTGGAACACGTACTCCAGCCGGTCTCCCTTGGGCGAGGTGAGCACGATGCCGGCTCCCAAGCCCCCGAGCATATTCGACCCGTCAAAGTGCATCCGCCAGTTGTCCGAATCCGGAACCGGTGGGAGATACTGGGTCTTGGCCCAGTCGACGAGGAAGTCCGCCAACGCCTGTGACTTGATCGAGAGCTGGGGCTCGTACTGGATGGAGTAGGCGGCGAGCTCGATGGCCCACTTGGCAACTCGGGCGGTGGCGTCCTTGTTGCCGATGATTTCTGAAAGGGGTGCAGTGCACACGACCTTGATCGGGTGCTCCTGGAAGTAGTGCTTGAGCTTCTTGCATGCCAGGTACACACCGTAGCACATCTTTTGGTAGTGGGGGTAGTTCTGCTTGGAGAGGGAGAGAACCTCGCTAACGTAGTAGACGGGTCTCTGAACCGGCTGAGCCTTGCTTTCCTCGGGGCGCTCCACCACCAGGACGACGCTGACGACCCGGCTGATGGCTGCTATATAGAGCAACATCGGCTCCTTGCTAGCCGGCGTGGCTAGAACCGGTGCTGTGGATAGCATGCGCTTGAGGTCGTGAAACACGGCGTCGGCTTGCGAAGTCCAGGAGAACTTGTTTGTCTTCTTCATCGGCTGGTATAACGGGAGTGCCTTCTCCCCCAGCCGGCTGACGAAACGACTGAGGGAAGCCAGGCATCCGGTGAACTTCTGAACTCCAAGCAGGTTCTTGGGCGGCTGCATCCTCTCGATGGCCGCGATCTTCTCCGGATTCGCCTCGATACCTTGCTGTGATACAAGGAAACCGAGTAGCTGATCGGATGGTACTCCGAAGACGCACTTCTCTAGGTTCAGCTTCATCTGGTACTGGCGGAGGTTGCGGAATGTTTCTCTCAGATCCTCGAGGAGGGTGCGCTTTTCCTTGGTCTTGATGACGACGTCATCCACGTAAGCGTGCACATTTCAGCCTATCTGCGAGTGCAAGCATTTCTGCATACATCGCTGATAGGTGGCGCCTGCGTTCTTTAGGCCGAAAGGCATGGTTACATAGCAGAAAGCCCCGTAGGGGGTGATAAATGATGTCTCAATCTGATCAGCCGGGTTTAGCCGGATCTGATTGTACCCGGAATAACAATCTAGAAAAGACAACAAATCACAGTCGGCTGTGGAATCGATGACTTGATCGATACGGGGCAAGGCGAAGGGGTCTTTCGGGCACGCCTTGTTCAGGCTTGTTTAGTCGATACACATGCGCCAGGTCTTCTTCTTCTTCAACACCAAGACTGGGTTCGCCAACCAGTCCGGGTGGTACACTTCCATGATGAACCCGGCTGCAAGGAGCCGGGTGATCTCGTCACCGATTATCTTTCTCTTCTCTTCTGCGAACCGGCACAGAGGTTGCTTGACCGGCTTGGCATCCGGACGCACGCGGAGTGAGTGCTCGGCGAACTCCCTCGGCACACCCGGCATGTCCTTGGGGGACCATGCAAAGATGTCCCGATTTCTCATGGAGGAAGTCGACGAGCGCGCCTTCCTATTTGCTGTCTAAGCCGGCACCAATGGTGACGAACTTAGTCGAATCGGAGGGGTCGAGCAGGATCCTCTTCGTCTCCTTTGCCGACTGGAAAGCTCCTTCTCCGGCCGGTTTGCTGCTAGCCAGAATGTCCCGCTGGGCCATGGCCACATTGCGCATGATCGCGCGTTTTTTCTCAGCTATGATGAGGGCCTCTGCCAGTTTGGAACCGTCTGAGGCGCACTCCATCGATTGCCTGAAGCAGCCAGCGACGGTGATCACGCCGTGGGGTCCCGGCATCTTCGTCTTGAGGTATGCGTAGTGGGGGATGGCCATGAACTTGGTGAGGGCGGGGCGCCCGAGGAGAGCATGGTAGGAGCTCGTCAGATTTACCACCTCAAACCAGATTGGTTCGCGGTGGAAGTTCTCCTCGGTCCCGAAGATGACGTCTAGCTGGATTTTCCCCAGCGGAGCGCAGGCTGGCCCCGGCAGTACGCCGTGGAACGTCATGGTAGTCGGGCACAGGTCGCTTTCGCGAATGCCCAGCTTCTTTAGCGAGGACTGGTAGAGGAGGTTGGGGCTGCTGCCTCCTTCGATGAGGATGCGCGAGAATCGGCAGGTGCGTGCGTTGGAGATGATGAGAGGGTCGAGCACCATGGCGTAGCCCCCGGGAGTCGGCAGATGCTCAGGTTGATCTGCCCGGCTCCAGGTAATGGCGGTTTCCGACCAGTTCAGGTACTAGCGGACCGGAGAGACGATGGCGTTGACCTCCTTGGAGCGTCGCCTGTGGTTGTGCTTGTCGTCCTGCTCCGTCTCGAAGATGTGGTAGGCAGCGTGCGGCTGTGGGTAGCCGTTGTTGTTGTTGCCGCTGTTGCCGCCGTTACCATCATTACCGGCTCCCCTAGCCGGTGGTGGAGGTCCACCCGGTGGGGGAGGGGGAAGACGAGGCTGGTTGCCCTGGTCCTTTAGCTAGCGAGTCCAGCTGCAGTTCCGGGTGGTGTGCGTAGCCGTCTTGAAGGGACCGCTACGCCACTTGCACGGGTCGTCAATCATCTGGTCGAAGGTGAGCCGGGGCTTCTGCCTTCTTTCCACATTAGCCAGTGCGTCGGGCGCACCCTCCACAGCATTGACCTGCCGCGCGTGGTAGCGAGGCTTCTGTTGTCCGGCCTGGTGGTCCCCATGGAACCGGTTGTCGTTGCCGTGGCGCCTAGAGGATCCGGCTTCGCCAGCCGGATTGCTTGGTCGGTCGCGAGACGGCTCCGTGGGAGTCGGACGGTCGTCCGCGTTTACTCGGAGGGGTTTCTTCATGGCGGCATCTGCCGTGGCGTACTGGTCCGCAACCGTCATGAGCTCCGCCATGGTTTTCGGCTCGTCACACAGTAGCCGGTGGCGAAGCATGGTGCCCTCTCGGCATCCTTCGATGAATAAGCTGATGGCTTGGCTCTCCAGGATGCCCTCGCAAGTGTTGCGGAGCTCCGTCCACTTGGCGAGGTACTCGCGGTCGGTCTCGCGGTCGCCCTGGATGCACAGGACCAGGTCGCGCGGGCGCCCTAGACGTTTGTTCGTGCCGTTGAAGTTGCGGACGAACACCTTCTCGAAGTCAGGCCAGACGTTGATGCTGTTGGGCGCGGGGCTATTGAGCCATGTCCTTGCCGACCCGGTTAGCATGAGAGGGACGTAGCGCACAGCTGTGCGCTTGTTCCCGTGGGCGATGCCGACTGCCGTAGCATAGTCGGTCAGCCAGTCTTCCGGCTTCATGCTACTGTCGTACTTGGGGGTGTCCCTGGTGTTGGGGGGATAACCCCGGGTAGGGTCACTCCGGGGTATAAAGGCCGAGTTAGCTGAGGTTCGGCAAGGCCAAAGCGGATGCTGGCCGGGTCACCTCCAGGCAGGCCGGATCACGGAGTAACCCGGACCAGGGGGGGTCGCCTAACACTATATCAGCCGACTTAAGTAGTAAGTCGGAAGTGCTTGTCTAACTTGTATGCAGGAACAGGTGTAGCCAGATCTACCATGATCCGGGTCCCGTTTAGCTTCTGGGAGAAGGAAGGAATCTCTCTGGTCAAAAAGAAGGCCCGGTACGCACTGCATGAGCGAAGCAGACAAGGGCAGGACCACCGGGTCATGGCTGGCAAGGGTGACGACGCCCATGTTGGCTGACGCGGGCACCGCAGAGGCTCACGTAGCTAAAGCATGTATGACACGGGGGAAAAGCACCCCGGTCGGCTTACCACTTTGAGAGGAGGCATATTCTTAGGAATATGCCTCCACGTATGCCCTAGGCAGAGACCGAGCCCCCTCTATATACGGGGGGCTAGGGTTTCTGTAGAGGGGGTTGGGTTTTCTTCCATACTGATTTGGCTAAGGTTCTAGGGGTGAATTGTGGGTGAGAGTAAGAGACCTCCTTCTTCCTCCTCTCACCAATACAGCTCTAGGAGCACTTGTAATCTTGAAAGGAAAGCAATACAAACTTCTGTGTGGAGAATCACTCCACTATCCCTCCCTGGATTCCCCTAGCGTGTATTAGTCCCCACCTTTAGCCTATCCATGGCATCTGCCGTGACACCACCACGACAGTTGGCGCCCACCGTGGGGCTAACGGCGCTAGCAGGGGTCAAGATCCAGATGGGAAACTTCATCGCCACCGGCGAGCGCGTCGTCTCCAGGCTCGTTCAGCGCTTTGGAGCACTGGACTTCGTCAGCGACAACGCTAGCTGTTTCGGCACGCGCCCACTTCCGCGCAACGGCCTCTTCATCAAGTTGGGTGCGCACAAGGTCTATGTTGCTGTGGACGTATCATGCGTTCATCCGCGTCGCGTCGTCGATGCAGGGGAACCACCCCTCACTATGGCTCGCGGGCGGGTATCGCTCGCTCCCCGGACCATGCGGAGGTGATGATGACTGCGCCAGGTGCAGGCACAAGCAAGGATCCAGCACCAGACCCAGAGGTAATGCCTAAGGCACCAAGGAAAGCTAGAGGTCCTCCACTAGAGAGGCTAGAGAATGTGCTAAGAGAAGCTATGGATAGCTTGGCAAACCCGGTAGCAGAAGTGGTAGATCCGACTCGGGCACAAGCCGACCTGGAGGAAACTAGGCAAAAGATACTAGAAGGCGCAAAGAAAATAGCCGCGGCTCAGCAGTCGTTGAACATGACGCTGCGCGAGTATGCAAAGGCAAACAAAGTTGACACGGTAAAAGTAAAAGGGAGAAATCTCATGAGTGAGATGAATAGAGAAGGTGATACTAGGATTGAGGAGTCAGAGAACTGTCTGTCCGTTGGGCTGCCAAGGTACAGTACCCCGGCAAAGAACCTCCGAGCAGCGGACGAGGCTGCATCCGAGTTGGAGGGTCTGACGGGTGAGGCCCATCAAAGACAACAATATAGGGTTAACGAGCTGGTTCGGATCGCGAACATACAGAATGAAGAGCTACTCAGAGCTAACCCGGAGAGAGCTGGAGATTCCAAAATCGTCCATTCGGCTATGGGTAACCCGCAGAAATCTGCTGGAGCCGCATCATCTCCTCATGGCGGTCCCAGGAGAGAAGAGGTAGTAACCTCGGCCAGACGGAACAAACAAATCGTCCCGTACGACCCAACGCGGGAAGGAAAGGGAAAAGAGGCACAGAAAAAATGATGATCGACGAAGTGTGAGCCGAGGTAACCACGACCAAGGCAATGCCGGTCAAGGGAACGCTGCCAACGGCAATGCCGGACAGTGAAACTCGGCAGGGGCAGGACAACCGCAGCAGCGGAATATACCAAGGCAAGAGCAAAGTGCCGGCCGAGGTATGCAACAGAGAGGTGCGCAACGAGAGCAAAACCGATTCAACGACGGTGATTTGGAGATGGTGAACGCGGGGTACCCAAAACCGGACTATCATGTGATAGGGTCAAGATTGGGAAGCAGGGCTTTGATGTCGGATGACGCCATGTTAAAACTGGATCGCCTGTATAGGTCGGAGCAGATCGAATCTCAAGGTCCATCGGGTCCAGCGTGCTTTGGACCCCGGATCATGAAGGAGCCACCGGTACCCAATTTCCAGCTACCCAGGGGCACGAAGACGTATGACGGTAGTACCAAGCCGGAAGATTGGCTGATAAACTATGCTACAGCTGTGAAAATTGCCACTAGCAACTTGAGATGGGCTGTACGATACGTACCCCAGATGTTAGAAGGTCCGGCCAGAGTATGGTTTAACAATTTACCACCAGGAAGCATCAACTGCTAGATAGATTTTGAGGAAATGTTTATCAGCAACTTCTCAAGTACATATCAGAGGCCAAATAGGCCGCAGACCCTAGCAATGTGCAAGCAAAGACCTAATGAGACAGACCGAGAATTCCTGACCCGGTGGTGTACCGTGAGAAACTCGTGTGAGGGAGTCATAGAGTCACAGGCCATAGCGTGGTTTGCACAAGGGTGCAGATATGGCAGCGATCTGTGGATGAAGTTGTAAAGGAAAATGCCAATCACGTTGGCAGAGATGATCCGGATTGCCGATTCATATGCTTTGGGTGATCCGACTCAACCTAGGCTCGCGTCAAACGAGTCAAACAAGGAGTACTATCAGAGGGATGGAGCCAGGTCATCTCGGAGGAATGATTACAGAGGAAAAAAAAGAGATGATAGACCAGATCATCGCTACAGTTCTCAACAAGTTGCAGCCGTGAATCAAGATCAACCCAGAGCAGGGAGCAATCAGCGCCAGAAAACTGGAGGGCAATGGACTCCAAGAAATGATGGCAAGAAAACATGGACGCTGGAGCAAAAGAGACAGTGGCAAGAGAAGAAAGACCATCCGAGGTATACCTATGAGTCGATGTTGGACCAGCCGTGTAAGTTTCACACGCTAAATCCGAATAGCCCGGCGGGTCACACAACGAGGCAATGTGAGTGGATGCGTAAGATAGAACAAGGCGGTTCGAGGAATGCTTAGGCACCCCGGAACGATCAGCCTCGGCCGGAGTTACCCCGGCAGCAACTGCTCTCCGGAGCGAACACGCAACAGCTAATGTTGCCTCCCCCTCCGCCGAGGTATGATAACGTTGAGAGAAGGGATACGGTGCATCAGGTGGAAAATCAGCACCAGCCGGATCAGAGGTACCCCGGAAACGAGGGGAGGAACGAGTACAAGGAGCACCATCAGAGCTATTGCGTATTCACCACAAAGGAAACTGACAGAAAGAGCCTTCAGCGTAGGCATATGGAGGTGAATGCAGTGATGCCGGCAATGACGAGGTACATGCCTTGGTCGGACCAGGAAATCACCTGGAGCATAAAGGATCACCCCAAGCTTATGCCGAACCCTGGATCGTATGCGTTAGTGCTGGACCCGACATTCATTGGGCCGAACATCAATGTGAGGTTCTCCAAGGTACTGATTGACAATGGCAGTAGCATTAACATCATGTATGCGGATACAATGCGTAAATTGGGTATCTCAGAGAACATGCTCCAGGCTACAAGGACAACTTTCCATGGTATTGTACCAGGCATTTCTTGTGAGCCCATAGGCAAAGTCCGGGTTGACGTGCTATTCAGCACGAGAAATAATTGCTGAACTGAGAATCTGGAGTTTGAGGTGGTGAACTTGGAAAGTGCGTATCACGCATTACTCGGAAGACCAGCATTGAACAAGTTCATGGCAAGCTGCCACATCAGTTATCTGAAGATGAAGTTGCCTGGGCCAAATGGAGTAATCACCATTGCAGGAGATTTCCGACGTTCCATTGAGTGTGCCTCAGCCGGGTCTAACCTAGCCGAATCACTCGTGATTGCGCAAGAGAAAAGAAAAATCCAAGAGGTGGTAGCTTTGGCTCAGTCCGCACAGCAGTATATGCCAGCATTGAGTAACCCGCATGGTAGCGTTTCATTCCAAGCCGCAAAGGATACCAAGAAAGTTCCAGTTGATGACATGTTCCCGGAGCGCACCGTAACAATTGGTGCCGGGTTAACTGATAAATAGGAAAGCGAGCTCGTCAACTTCCTCCGTGAGAATCGGGACATTTTTGCTTGGTCCACACAGGACTTGCAAGGTGTTCCGAGGGAGTTGGCCGAGCACTCTTTGAATGTAAGACCCGGAGCAAGGCCGGTGAAGCAACCTCTCCGCCGCTTCGCCGAGGATAGGAGAAAAGTCATTGGAGACGAGATAGCTCGGTTGCTAGCAGTAGGATTTATCATGGAAGTACTGTATCCGGATTGGCTCTCTAATCCGGTGCTAGTAGAAAAGAAGAAGGATGATCCGAACGTGGCAGTGGTCTAGCGTATGTGTATCGATTACACGAACCTGAATAAGGCGTGTCCAAAAGATCCATTTCCACTGCTGAGGATAGATCAGGTCATAGACTCAACCGCGGGATGTGAACTGTTGTCATTCATTGACGCATATTCTGGCTTCCACCAGATACCTCTGAATCCGGATGATCAAATAAAGACCGCGTTTATCACCCCATACGGGGCTTATTGTTATCGCACTATGCCGTTTGGTTTACGTAATGCAGGTGCAACGTACCAAAGATGTATGCAAAAATGTTTGCACGACCAAATAGGTCAAAATGTACAAGTATACGTGGATGATGTGGTTATCAAGACCAAGGAAAGCAAAACGCTCCTTGACGACATCAGGCAGACATTCGCGAACTTGAGAAGGTTCCGAATGAAGCTTAACCCGGAAAAATGTACCTTCGGTGTGCCGGCTAGGAAATTACTCGGATTTCTCGTCTCCAGCCGAGGTATCGAAGTCAATCCAACTAAGATCCGGGCCATTGAACGAATGGAGCTGCCGAGGTGTCTTAACGATGTCCAAAAGTTCACTGGGTGCCTAGCATCATTGAGTCGTTTTGTATGTCGGTTGGGAGAAAAGGCACTGCCTCTCTACCAACTCATGAAAAAGTCGGATAAGTTCGTTTGGACACCACATGCCGATGAAGCCTTTATCCACCTAAAAAAGATGTTGGCCACTGCACCAGTGTTAGCCTCTCCACTATCAAAGGAGCCAATCTTGCTCTACATAGCCGCAACCAACCGAGTTGTAAGTGCAGTAATTGTGGTAGAGCGCGATGAAGAGGGTAAGTCAGTGCAAAGGCCAATATATTACCTCAGCGAGGTATTATCCGCATCGAAGCAAAATTATCCGCACTTTCAAAAGGTGGCAGATGGTGTCTATATGGCGGCAAAGAAGTTAAAGCATTACTTTGAGGAGCACCCCATCAAAGTAATATGTGAAGCTCCCATATCCGAGATAATGGGTAACAAGGATGTGAGTGGCAGAATTGCAAAATGGGCAATTGAGCTAGCTCCTTATGCGCCCCAATACGACAGAAGAGAAGCAATCAAGTCTCAGGTTGTGGCGGACTTTTTTGTAGATTGGGCCGAAGTACAATACGAACCACCGCCACCTGATCTGAACTACTGGAGGATGCACTTTGACGGGTCGAAAACCAAAACCGGGTTAGGCGCCGGGGTTGTGCTTACCTCGCAAAAGAAGGACCGGCTAAAATACGTATTACAGATCCATTTTGCGTCATCAAACAAAGTCGCTGAGTACGAGGCTCTTGTGCATGGGCTCAAAGTGGCAAAAGAGATTGGCATACGTCGGATAATATGCTTTGGCGACTCGGATTTGGTGGTGCAGCAAGTGTCCGGAGTATGGGACGCCCTGATCCAAACATGGCATTGTACAAGTTTCATGTGCAGAAAATATCTAGTTACTTTGAGGGGTGTGAATTTCACCATGTACCCTGAGTGGAAAACGAGGTTGCCGACATGCTATCGAGTCTCGGATCAACCTGACAAGCAATTCCACCAGGTATAGCATTGGAACACCTCAAAAAACCATCTATCAGGCCGTCCCCAGGAACCGACTCGATCTATGTCCCAGAAGATACAGAATCCGGAGCTGAGCCCATGGACATTGACACGGGAGGTAGTGCGCGAAACCCGAGAACTGCATCAGCAAACCCGGGGACTGCCTCAGCAAACCCGGGGACTGCTTCGCTGGACCCGGGGACTGCTCAGCGTGATCCGGATGAAGTTATGCCGGTAGATCAGATGGAAATTGATGAGGACGTGTTCCCTGCACGAGCAATACCAGCTTGGGCACGGCCCATTTTCCAATTCCTGAAAGATGGAACGTTACCCACTGAGGAGGTGTTAGCCAGGCAAACTCAGAGGAGAGCGAAAGCTTACACGATTATCAATTCCGAGCTGTACAAACAAAGTGTAACCAATGTCCTCCAGCGATGCGTTGACCCGGAAGAAGGGCTTGACATCCTCCAAGATATACACCAAGGAGAGTGCAGGCATCATGCCTCATCCTGAGCCTTGGTGGCAAAAGCGTTCCGGCATGGATTCTACTGGCCAAGTGCCTTAGAACAAGCAGAAGATCTGGTGAGAAAATGCAATGGCTGTCAGAGGTACGCTACCAAGACACATATGCCCATGTCGGAACTCAAGACCATACCAATTATGTGGCCATTTGCCGTATGGTGCTTGGATATGGTTGGCCCGTTCAAACCAGCAAGGGGAAACATGACTCACATTTTGGTCATGGTGGATAAGTTTACAAAATGGATTGAGGTGAAGCCTATAAGAAAATGTGATGGAACTACGGCCGTGACATTTCTCAAAGACATCATCTTGAGATACGGTTATCCACACAGTATCATAACTGATAATGGAACAAATTTTGCGGAAGGAGCATTTGCGCGCTTCTGCCGAGACAAGAAGATCCGACTCGACGTTGCCTCGGTTTCCCACCCCGCATCAAACGGACAAGTGTAAAGATCCAACGGATTAGTATTATCTGGGATAAAACCCCGGCTCATTGAGCCGCTGCAAAGATCAGCGGGGTGCTGGATAGAAGAACTACCAGCGGTACTGTGGATTTTAAGAACAACTCCGAATCGATCAATAGGCTATACGCCGTTTTTTCTGGTATATGGGGTTGAAGCTGTATTACCAGCTGACATAGAGCATGATTCGCCTAGGGTAACCCAATACACAGAAGCCGAAGTGCAAGAAGCCCGGCAAAATGATGTTGATCTGCTGGAAGAAGCGAGAGAACTGGCACTGTCCAGATCCGCCATATATCAGCAAAATCTCTGACGCTATCATAGCCGGAAAGTGTGCCGCCGAGTCTTTCGGGAAGGCGATCTGGTGCTCCGGTTGGTACAACGTACTACTGGCATGCATAAATTATCCCCCCCATGGGAAGGGTCGTTCATTGTGAGCAAAGCGTTGCACAATGATTCTTACTATCTTATAGATGCAAAGCCACAGGAAAAGAACAAGGCGGACAGGTCCGGAGATGAATCTAAGCAACCATGGAATGTAGCACTACTTCGTCCTTTCTACACTTAGCTAAGAAGTGTATGTATCCGAGTCGTCTCATATGTCGGTATGTATGTCGGCAATGAGCTTATCAATGAAATGTTAGCACCTCGAGCAGTAACTCGGGGACTGCCTTAATAATTTTTGTTGTTACCTCTTGTGCGTTAGCTGGAGTAAGTTGTTCTACTTAACTCGGATTAGTAATGTGTGGGCACCAAAAACCCAACTCTTTGACTTGCTGCTGTCCAACAAGAATTGGCTTCATGGCAAGCAAGAGAACAAGTTTGGAATTGTGCAGCACATGAAAAGCGACTAAGGAAACGAATTTATTCGAGCTAACGTTTGTTTTTCGGACTAATCCTGCATTTATTTTCAAGTTATTATGCAGCTTTATTTTTTGAGCTAAGTCTAAAAGTTTCTTAGTATTGTTAAGACGATTTTTGAAGCTCGGATTCGTAGGTCATAAACCGAATCAAGGTAGACACGATCCAAGCCAAAAGATTGGACGAACAAGAAAAAGAAACTCGGGGACTACGCCCAAGTTAACCCGGCATAAGAACTTAGTAGCAAAATATCACATATACATAGCATCCAGTTGCACCCGGCATACCGGGGATCTGATAAATTTTCAAGTTTTTTGACCTAAGGAGCAGCAGGAGGAGGAAGTTCGGCGTCGTCTTCGCTATCTTCAATATCTGAGGCATCGCCTTCTTCGTCCTCATCTGACCCGTCTTCAGCATTCTCAGCATTCTCGTCCCCAGCGGATTCCAGGAAGCTCGGTCCTTCAACCCATTCATGGATAGGAGAATATTCGACGAGGCTGTAGGCACAAGCCTGGCACCGAGCTACCCACTCCGGATCATTGGTCCATCTGGATCCGGTGTGCCGGCGTGTAAGGAGGCTGAGGTCGATCTTCTCATACCATGTGAGTATATGGTGAAGGATAGTATCAGCTGTGGCACGCCCAGCGGACTCCCTCCAGAGGTCGAGCTGGGTCTCGATATCCGATAGCTTTTCAGGAAGAAGTGTGATTCTCTTCGGAGCGCTCTCACCGGGCCAGAAGATGTTGAAAACTCGGACTGAAACGTCGAGGAGATCTTTGCCATAGTTCTTGATGATTTCCACGCGAGATGACAGGCTGACCAATAGGTGCTCCATGTCTAAGGGAATGCTCTCACCATCAAGAGCGACGGGAGTGCCCCTCTCTCGGCGGAAATTGGCAACAGCAGCGCTTGCAATAGGAGTACCCTCTGGAAAGTGGCCTGGAAACAAGGCAAAGGAAGAAGCTGAAGAAAAGACATATGAAGTAACCCGGAGAATTATGTCGGATAAGGGAAAGGAACTTACGTGAAATGTGGTTGTGAATCCGGGTCAACTCCTTGATGCAATCATCGCGTCTCTTGCGAAGTTGCTTAAGCTCAGCGATTGCCGGTCCAAGCTGGATGTCAGATTCTTTGAGTAGGTCCTGGTCCTTGGAGATCTGGAGAGTAAGGCGCTCGTGCTCTTCTGTGAAGTCCTGGCCAACCTTTTGGAGCTCGGTTTGGTGCTGTGCTTTCATCTTCTTCATTTCTGCCTTTACCTTGGAAATCTCGTCGTTCTTGGTTCGGAGGAGGGCAAGCTCATCATCTTTCTTCTTCAGCTCGTCTTGATGCTGCCTTGCTTGTTCGAGAAAATGCAGCATCATATCAGGCACGGGCACACTATCTTCAAGAGATGCTGAAATAGTATGTTGACCCGGCAGAGCCGAGGTATGAATGTTTGCCGAGCCAAGAAGAAAAGAAGATGAAATGCAAAGCAGGGTTCGACAAAAAGGACTTACCCTTGATCTGCTCCAGGTTCTTTCGCATGATCTTGTTCTCAGCCTCCACCCCAGCTGTGGAAACCGAATGATGAGATTAGTTCGACAAAAGAAGATGAAGAAAAACGGAAAAGCCATAAGGGAGAAACTTACCGCTTTTTTCGTGTTCTGCGATAAGTGCAACATGCTTTGCGCGTAGCATGTTGTGGGTATCCAGCAGGCGTTGGAATTCAGCACTCCGGCGATTGGTAGTTACCTGAAAAAAGTACAGAAGCATAAATTAGTTTGATGCATATTCGAAGTGTACAAGATCCGGGCCAAGTGGAACTTAACCCGGCTCTAGGTGTGTGCATATTCGAAGTGTACAAGATCTGGGCCAAGTGGAACTTAACCTGGCTCTAGGTGTGTGCATATTCGAAGTGTACAAGATCCGGGCCAAGTGGAACTTAACCCGGATCTAGGTGTGTGCATATTCGAAGTGTGCAAAATCCGGGCCAAGTGGAACTTAACCCGGCTCTAGGTGTGTGCATATTCGAAGTGTACAAGATCCGGGCCAAGTGGAACTTAACCCAGCTCTAGGTGTGTGCATATTCGAAGTGTACAAGATCCGGGCCAAGTGGAACTTAACCCGACTCTAGGTGTGTGCATATTCGAAGTGTACAAGATCCGGGCCAAGTGGAACTTAACCCGGCTCTAGGTGTGTGCATATTCGAAGTGTACAAGATCCGGGCCAAGTGGAACTTAACCCGGCTCTAGGTGTGTGCATATTCAAAGTGTGCAAGATCTGGGCCAAGTGGAACTTAACCCGGCTCTAGATGTGTGCATATTAGAAAGTGTGCAAAATCCGGGCCAAGTGGAACTTAACCCAGCTCTAGGTGTGTGCATATTCGAAGTTCACATGGAGCTACGTTAGTTTTCTAATGAGCATCCGGCCGAGTAACAAATTACTCCACTGGAGGCTCGGGGACTAATGGTTATTATCTACATCATGTAAAGGAGAAGCAACATACGTCCATCATCCGCCCCGCGAGGTTGATTGCCTTAGCGGCTGTGTTCATTTGGGCGGAAAATTCTGCGGGGCCGAACTTTTCCAGGAGATCATCGTTGTGGACGAACTCCGCCTTGTTCCAGTTCATGGCGAACTCGATTAGGCTCGGAGGGCACCGCTCACCGGTGGGCATATGGGGTGCCACCAAGCCCTTCGCGTGCGCTTCTTTCCTCTCAACCAAGGCAAGGGCTGGGCTGGTATGCAGAACCATTTGTTGCGCTTCAGTCGGCTCGGCAAGGACATCCTTCGCTGCTGGGGCTTTCTTGGAAAGCATTGATGCTAAGGTTCACTGCCCAGCCTCGATGGATGACGACTTGGTAGCATCCGGAGCCTTTTTGCCTTTGGCTGGCTGGGAAGAAGTAACTGTAGTGGATTTCCCCTTACGAGCTGCTGGGATAGTTCCTCGCCGAGGTTGAGACGACTCGGACGAGGCGGAGGAACTTGGCGCTGGAGCTCTTATAGCTGGACTTGGAGCGGTTGCTGATCTTCTTGGTGCCGGGACGGGTGCTGGTGCTGGCTCGATCACTGGTACTGGAACTGCTGCTGATGCTGGGGCCGATGCTGGTGTCGAGGTAGTCTCGGTGGCTGCTGGTTGCGGCGATGCCGAAGTTGTGGACACCGTCGCCTCGGCTGGGCCGGTCTCTCCCGCTCCAAGGTTGCGTTCCTCCCGACGAGGCAGTGCGGAACCCGGAGCAGCCGCAGAACCCTCTGGAATAGGGCTCAGCGGACGTGACTCGTCGTCACGAGGCGGAGAAGGGCTAGGTCGAAGCGGTGAAGAAATGCTAGATCCGCTCTGAGGGACCTCCACCGGAGCCCTGCAGTAGAGAATAATATCAGAGGAGAAATTACAACAATGCAAGGAAAAATGAGTTACGCAAGGAAAAAGGACTTACGCATCCGAAGTTTGGGCCTCCTTGGGTTTCCGAGCCCTTCGTGCCAGGGCTTTGCCGGCCGGCTTGGAGGCTGTCTTGTCTCCGGCCTTCTTTCGCCTTTTTGTAGGCTGAGAAGGTTCGGAGGGGGAACTTGGTGCGGCTCCACGCCTCTTCTTCGACGCCACCGGAACCGGTTTGCCCGTATCAAGCGGAGGATCCTCGTGGATGTGCCTACCGAGGTTAGCTGATGCCGGAGAGGCAAAAGAAAGAGGGATAGCCTCAACAGGTTCAATCACGTCGACATCCGAGTCATCCTCATCATCGGGCCAGTCTCTAAGAGAAGAGAATTTACCGCTGGGTCGTTTTGTAGCGTCGGTCATAGGGAGAAACATCTCCTGGTCCGGCTCCTCCTCATCCGGGGTTTCTCGGTCCAGCGCCCACTTAAGGGTCGGATCCGTACCATCCTCAAGGGTCTGCTGAAGGAATAGCTGAGAGAAAGCATGAAGAACAGAGTCAGAAATACAACAAAAACCGACACATATCTAATCCGAAGTAAGTTTGCCCCGCGAAGCTTACCGCGGTAGGGAGCCTGTCACGACAGAAGTGCTCAATTCCCCATGTCCATTCAGCGGAGAAATCCTTGTGGGTGGTGAAGAGAGCCTTAACCCGGCGAAAAATCTCCGTGTTGCTCAGCTCGAAGGAGGAGGTTCGGTTGGGGTCGTGGCCGAAACTCATATGGCACACCTTGTGGGTGCGCTTCTAGAGGGGAGAGATTCGGTAGTGCACAAACGTGATCATAGCATCCTTGTTGCGCAATCCGAGTTTCTTCAGTTCCACAAACCTCTTGTTAACCTGGTTGGCCAGAGCCGTGGGCTTCTTGGAGACCTCCTCCCAAAATTCCGGGTCAGGTGGCCCCAGAGTATAGGGGAGCAACCGAATCAAATCTTCAGTGCCCGTGTTCCGGACATAGAAGAAGGTCCAGGCCCATCCTTTGCAGGAGTCAAGCCCGGTGACCCGAGGGAAAATGGAAGTCCTCCGGGGTGAGATGGAAGCAGCTCCGAATTGGGTGAGCTGCTTATCCTCCGACTCAATTTGGATGTTGGGGATGATGTTACGACGAAGGACGAAAAACCAGATCCACAGCTCCTTCGTGGGCCACAGTCCGGTGTAGCCCTCGATCGTAGAGGCAAAAGCAGAGAGAGAGGTGATAGCGTTGGCTGGAAGATGGTGCGGCTGCAGGTGGTAGGTGCTAAGCCAATCCCGGAATAAGTCGCTCACCGGCAAGCCGAACCCCCATTGGAAATGGGACAAGAACATAACAAACTCACCCGGATTGGGTGAGGGGGCCAGTTCGGTGGAGGGGAGACGAGCGATGACGCCGGCAGGGATGCGTCTGGTCCGATAGAGCCAGTCAAGGTCATCTTGACAGACCCATGACCCGGCCCATACGCCACGGTCCGCCACAGCGGCGTCCTCCTCCATTTCTTGCTCGACGACGACGAGCTCCTCCTCCTCCGTCATCTCGTATTCACTACCCTCGCTGGCGCTAGCGGTGGCGGGGATCTGAGGCCTGGATTGGCGAGGACCCGTGGCGAGGAAGTCACGCAGCGGTGGCTGCGACGCAGAAGCACGGGGAAAAACACGGCGGCGGCGCTGCTGCTAGAAGCACTGGCGGCGGCGCGGTCACAAGGAAGATGAAGAAGAAGAACAACGGGCAGAGGGGCGCAGAAGAGGAAAAAATGCCAAGGGGTGCGCCCCTCCGCTACTTAACCACCCCCTAGGAGGGTGAGTGGGATCGCGCCCTGCCAATGAGCCACATGGTGTGGCGGTGTATCACCTGCCTCAGCCAATCGGTGAGGAGCCACACAGAGGGCCATAGAGCAGAGGCGATCCCGTGACGTGACGCACTGATGCGGTAAATGAGGAGGCAGGCGTGAAGTGACCCTCGCACAGTGATAACTGACAGTTACTGCGGCAGTTACTGTGCAGGCCCTTAAAATAAGACGAGGTAATGATTAGCCTCCATGTGGGTTGGCGTATGAAAGAAGGAAACAAGACCCGGATCAAACCATGGTAACCATGGGATCCGAGTCAAAGTGGTAACCCGGCCGGCAAGTGAAAACTTGGAATGTGCGAAGGGAACATAAATCCATATAATCCGAGATAAAGAGCTAACTCGGAAATAACATCCAAGGCTCGAACATAAATGAACCTGATGTGGCCTTAGCGGCCAAGGCAGCTAAGACCGCACCAGCTTCGGGGACTAATGTTGGGGGGATAACCCCGGGTAGGGTCACTCCGGGGTATAAAGGCCGAGTTAGCCGAGGTTCGGCAAGGCCAAAGCGGATGCTGGCCGGGTCACCTCCAGGCAGGCCGGATCACGGAGTAACCCGGACCAGGGGGGTCGCCTAACACTATATCAGCCGACTTAAGTAGTAAGTCGGAAGTGCTTGTCTAACTTGTATGCAGGAACAGGTATAGCCGGATCTACCATGATCCGGGTCCCGTTTAGCTTCTGGGAGAAGGAAGGAATCTCTCTGGTCAAAAAGAAGTCCCGGTACGCACTGCATGAGCGAAGCAGACAAGGGCAGGACCACCGGGTCATGGCTGACAAGGGTGACGACGCCCATGTCGGCTGACGCGGGCGCCGCAGAGGCTCACGTAGCTAAAGCATGTGACGCGGGGGAAAAGCACCCCGGTCGGCTTACCACTTTGAGAGGAGGCATATTCTTAGGAATATGCCTCCACGTATGCCCTAGGCAGAGACCGAGCCCCCTCTATATAAGGGGGGCTAGGGTTTCTGTAGAGGGGGTTGGGTTTTCTTCCATACTGATTTGGCTAAGGTTCTAGGGGTGAACTGTGGGTGAGAGTAAGAGAGCTCCTTCTTCCTCCTCTCGCCAATACAGCTCTAGGAGCACTTGTAATCTTGAAAGGAAAGTAATACAAACTTCTGTGTGGAGAATCACTCCACTATCCCTCCCTGGATTCCCCTAGCGTGTATTAGTCCCCACCTTTAGCCTATCCATGGCATCTGCCGTGACACCACCACGGCACCTAGGCAGGGAGAATTTATCCGGAAACGGCTCGTTCTGGATGCGGGGTCCAAAGCAAACCGGATCGGTAGAATCTTCCTCCTCCGTGACGCGCGCTTGAGCGAGGAGCTCGATGCGGTCACGGGCATCCGGACAATCCTGGTTGGGCGCTCCCACCCGGCCCGAGAGACGGGAACCGGCTGGTCTGGGCACTCCGGTTGGCGGTGGGGGAGGTGGCGGGTTGCTGTTCATCGTCTGCTCCTGGCGCGGTTGGCCCCTGTTGCCCGAGCTGCGGCGCCTGCTGCGGGCCCTGGGCGGCTGAGGGGTGGACGCCTGCTGGGTGTCGTGCGGCGTGCCCCTGCTGTTGGCAGGTAGCTTGCTCCCTATGGAGTAGCTAAGGTCTTCCTGCGTCTACCGGTTGGCGCCGGCCTGCTCGTCCACGACGCGGAGGAGCTCCTGCACGCGAGCGTGCTGGGGGGCTCGCTCCTTGCCCTCCGGGCTGGGTAGTTCTTCTATTGCGGCTCGCGCCACGCGCAGGTTCTTGATGGGCGTGCTGTAGGTGGGCCATGTGAGGGCAGGCGCGGGATCCGGTCCCCCGTCCTTCTCCATCCTACCGCCCAGCTCACCGCCCCGACGCCGTACCTGGCCGCGCCGGCTCGGCTCCGCGGTAGCCGGAGTGAGGCCGTGCGCGCGGTCGTACTCGCGCCGAGTGATCTCAAGTTGCTTGCGGGTTGCTGCTAGCTCCATGGCCTCTTGGAGGAGGATATGTCTCTCCATGGTGAAGTTGGCCTCCGCTTCCTCCGGGTTGTCCCCGAGGTTAACCAGCGTCAGGAGCCGATCAATGGCATCCTCCACCGGGTTCCGAGGCTGTGGGGGAGCGGAAGTTCCGACCTCGTCCGCGCCTCGCTCCCGCGGCTGGCGGGGATGCGAGCTGGATCCGGCCATCATGACCTCCACGCCGCGGGGTGCGGTGGAGGTGCTACCGTCTGAGCACGGTAGCTCCGTGACAGAGACGATTTCCCTAGGGAAACGCTCCGGGACGATGGCGACGTAGACGGGGAGATCGCTGAATAGCAGGACGGTGCCGTTCGCTGGGAAGGAAGTTCCGACGAAGCAGGAGGAGTTGTTGATGACGCAATCGAACTTGCCAAGCGTGAGCACCAGGCCGGAGGCCACGCGCTCACCGGCTGAAGTGCGGGGTCCCGTGCGGAACGTGACTCCGGTCGAAGCCATCTGCCCCACGGTGGGCGCCAACTGTCGTTGTATTGGGAACGGCAGTACCTGAGGAGGTTAGATAGAGGTGTGGGGACTGACAGGGAAGCTATCGACGGCGTCCACAGGCGAGATTGGATACAAGCGGGCGTGGCGGGATGCAAGAAGTACCCAGGTTCGGGGCCCTCGTGGTGAGGTAAAGCCCCTACTCCTGCCTGATCTGACTATGTGGGATATACGAACTACAAGTGCTCATTAAGCTGTGTTCTTTAGCTACTGCCTTAAATGCACTGAGACCAACCCTTTCTACTGAGGCTTTGCCTCTCCTTATATAGGCAGAGAGGCGAGGGTCTCACTGGCTAGTCCGGCTGGCGGGCCCCACAGGCGGGTCCCAGCCGACTAGTCATCTATAGTATCCAGTATGGCTTGTCTTATTGGAGTATGAGCGGTATGGCTGTCGTAGGTACAGCGGATGTCGTGCGTGCCCGTCGTCAGCACAGGCCACTTTTCCAGCGTCACCCACGCAAAGTCTTTGATATGGGCAGGTGGTTCCCCATCTTTTCATCGTACAGGGCGTACCGTGCACTGATACGCACGTCGTCCTGTCTCACTGATTGGATCCGGCTACGTCGTTGTATCCGGCTGTCTCTTGCTGATCCGGCTGTCGGGTGATAGTCGGCCTATCTAGCCTTGTCCGGCTGCATCTGGTCAGCCGGACGCAATCCGACTGTCTTGTTTCTTATTTGGTTGGGGTACCTAGGGATCACCCCCCTGACAACTGCTCAGCACGATCCGGCTGAGGTTATGCCGGTGGATCAGATGGAAATTGATGAGGATGTGTTCCCAGTGCGAACTATACCAGCTTGGGCATTGCCCATATTTCAATTCCTGAAAGATGGAACCTTACCCGCTGAGAAGGTGTTGTCCAGGCAAACTTAGAGGAGAGCAAAAGCATACACGATCATCAACTCCGAGCTATACAAAAGGAGTGTGACAAACGTTCTCCAGCGATGTGTTGACCCGGAAGAAGGGCTTGACATCCTCTGAGATATACATCAAGGGGAATGTGGGCATCATGCCTCGTCCAGAGCGTTGGTGGCAAAAGCTTTCTAGCATGGATTCTACTGGCCAAGTGCCTTAGAACAAGCAGAGTACTTGGTAAGAAAATGCAATGGTTGTTAGAGGTATGCTACCAAGACACATATGCCAATGTCTGAGCTCAAGACCATACCAATTACTTGGCCATTTGCTGTATGATGTTTGGACATGGTTGGCCCATTTAAACCTGCGAGGGGGAACATGACCCACATCTTAGTCATGGTGGATAAGTTTACAAAATGGATCGAAGTAAAGCCAATAAGGAAATGTGATGGAGCTATGACCGTGACATTCCTCAAAGATATCATCTTGATATACGGTTATCCTCACAATATCATAACAGATAATGGCACGAATTTTGCTGAAGGAGCATTTGCGCGATTCTGCCAGGATAAGAAGATCCGGCTAGACGTAGCCTCGGTAGCTCACCCGGCATCAAACGGACAAGTGGAAAGATCCAACGGATTGGCATTATCCGGGATAAAACCCCGGCTCATCGAGCCGCTGCAAAGATCAGCGGGGTGCTGGATAGAAGAACTACCAGCGGTACTGTGGAGGTTAAGAACAACTCCGAATCGATCAACAGGCTATACGCCATTCTTTCTGGTATATGGGGCAGAAGCTGTATTACCAGCCGACATAGAGCATGACTCGCCTAGGGTCACCCAATACATAGAAGCCGAAGTGCAGGAAGCCCGGCAAAATGATGTCGATCTGCTGGAAGAAGCGAGAGAATTGGCATTGTCCAGATCCGCCATATATCAGCAAAATCTCCGACGCTATCATAGCCGGAAAGTAAACCCTCGAGTTTTCCGGGAAGGTGATCTGGTACTCCGGTTGGTACAACGTACTGCTGGCATGCATAAGTTATCCCCCCATGGGAAGGGTCATTTATTGTGAGCAAAGCATTGCACAATGACTCATAGTATCTCATCGATGCAAAACCACAGGAGAAGAACAAGGCGGATAGGTCCAGCGAGGAATCTAAACGTCCATGGAATGTAGCTCTACTTCGTCCTTTCTACACTTAGCAGAGAAGTGTGTATCCGAGTTACTCATATGTCGGTATGTATGCCGGCAATTAACTTATCAATGAAATCTTTGCGCCTCGAGCAGTAACTCGGGGACTGCCTTAATAATATTTGTTGTATTTGGTGTTTATTATTTATATGTCGGCTAGCGTAAGTTGTTTCTACCTAAGCCGGATTAGTAGTGTGTGAGCACCAAAAACCTAACTCTTCGACTTGCTGCTGTCCAATAAGATTTGGCTTCATGGCAAGCAAGAGAACAAGTTTGGAATTGTGTAACACATGAAAAACGACTAAGGAAAGGAACTTAATCGAGCCGACATTTGTTTTTCTGACTAACCTTATGCTTATTTTAGGTTTACTATGCTAAATTATTTTGAGCTAATCCTAAAGTTTCCAAGTATTGTTAAGTCAATTTTTGAAGCTCGAACTCGTAAGTCATAAAACCGAACCAAGGTAGACACGAGTCGAGCCAAGAAATTGGAGGAACAAGAAAATGAAACTCGAGGACTACGCCCAAGTCAATCCGGCATAAAAACTTAGTAGCAAAATATCACTTATGTGCTTAATACAATTGCACCCGGCATACCGGGGATCTGATGAAATTCAAAGTGTTTCTAATCAAGGAGCGGCAGGAGGAGGTAATTCAGCGCCAGCGGGTGCAGCCCCAGCTTCGGCTTCAGAGACATCTTCATCTTCCTCGACATCCAAAGCTTCGTCCTCTTCGTCCTCACCCGAATCATCTTCAGCCTTTTCAGCATTTTCGTCCTCGGCGGCACCTAGGAAGCTTGGTCCCTCGTTCCATTGATGAACGGGGGCATATTGAATGAATCTATGGGCACAAGCCTTGCGCCAAGCTATCCATTCCGGGTCAGTGGACCACCTTGATCCGGTGCGCATGCGCTCAAGGAGGTCGAGGTTGATCTTCTCATACCACATAAGCACGTAGTGGGGAACAATCTCAGCTCCGGCGCGTCCGGCAGATTCTCTCCAAAGATCAAGCTGGGTCTAGCACTCCATTAACCTGGCGAAGAGAGTTGCGGTCCCCTCCGGAGTATCTTCATCAGGCCAAAAGGCATTGAAGATCTGGACTGCCACATCCAGGATGTCCTTGCCATAGTTCTTCACAATTTCGACGCGAGAAGACAAGCTGACCAGCAAGTCCTCCATGTCATAAGGAATTTCTCCAGCGCCAGGAGTAATTGGGGTACCCCTCTTCTGGTGGAACTTGGCGACAACAGTAGTTGCAATAGCATTGCTCTCTAGAAATTTGTCTGAAAGCAAGACAGGTGAAATAAGTAAGGAAGGTTGACTCGGAGAGATTCATGATAGCTGAAGAAAAAGAACTTACGAGAAATGTGGTTGTGGATCCGGGTCAGCTCCTTGGTACACTTGTCACGCCTCTCTCGGAGTTGCGCAAGCTCAGCATTCACCGACTCAAGATTAGAGTCGGCCTCCTTCAGCAGTTCTCGGTCCTTGGCGATCTGGAGGCTGAGGCGCTCGCGCTCTTCAGTAAAGTCCTGGCCTGCTTTCTCCAGTTCGGACTGGTGCTGTGCCTTGAGCTTCTTCATATCTGCCTTAAGCTTGGCGATTTCATCATCTTTGGTTCGGAGGAGGGCGAGCTCATCATTTTTCTTCTTGAGTTCGGCCTGATGCTGCCCTGCTTGTTCGAGAAAATGCAGCATCATGTCAGGCACGGGCACACTATCTTCAAGAGAGGCTAAAATAGTTTGTTGACCCGGCAAAGCCGAGGTATGAATATTTGCCGAGCCAAGGAGAAAAGGAAGTAGAGTGCGGAGGAAGGTTAAGCAAAAATAACTTACCCTTTATCTGCTCCAAGTTCTTCCTCATGATAGTATTCTCGGCCTCCACCCCAGCTACGAAATCCGAATGATGGATTAGTTCGGCAGAAAAAGACGAAGAAAAATGGAAAAATGCCAAGGAAAAAACTTACCCATTTTCTCGTGTTCGGCGAGAAGTGCACTATGTTTCCCGCGCAGCATCTTGTGAGTATCCAAGAGACGCTAAAACTCAGTGCTCCGGCGATTGGTGGTCACCTGAAAAGAGCACAAAAGGATAGCTTAGTCTTGTGCATATTCGAAGTGTACAAGATCCGGGCCAAGTGGAACTGAACCCGGCTCTAGGTGTGTGCATATTTGAAGTGTACAAGATCCGGGCCAAGTGGAACTTAACCCAGCTCTAGGTGTGTGCATATTCGAAGTGTACGAAATCTGGGCCAAGTGGAACTTTACCCGGCTCTAGGTGTGTGCATATTCGAAGTGTACAAGATCCGGGCCAAGTGGAACTTAACCCGGCTCTAGGTGTGTGCATATTCGAAGTGTACGAAATCCGGGCCAAGTGGAACTTAACCCGGCTCTAGGTGTGTGCATATTCGAAGTGTACGAAATCCGGGCCAAGTGGAACTTAACCCGGCTCTAGGTGTGTGCATATTCGAAGTGTACGAAATCCGGGCCAAGTGGAACTTAACCCGGCTCTAGGTGTGTGCATATTCGAAGTATACAAGATCCGGGCCAAGTGGAACTTAACCCGGCTCTAGGTGTGTGCATATTCGAAAGTATTAAGGAGCTACATTAGTTCTCTAAGGAGAATCCGACCGAGTAACAAATTACTCCCCCGGAGGCTCGGGGACTAATGGCTATATCACTAATATCTACTACATGTTAAGGAAAAGGCCAAATAATGTACCTCCATCATCCAACCTGCAAGGTATTCATTTGGGCAGCAAACTCGGCGGGCCCGAATTTATCCGAGAGATCATCATTGTGAACGAACTCCGCCTTGTTCCAGTTGTTTACAAACTCGATTAAGGTCGGAGGATAACGTTCGCCGCTGAGCATATGGGGAGCAACCAGACCCTTGGCATGGGCTTCCTCCCGTTTAACCTGGGCAGCAGCAGGGCTGGTGTGCAAAACGAGTTGCACATCAGCTGACCTGGCAGAGGTGTCCGTTGTCGGCGGGGTCTTCCTCGAAAGCATAGACACAAGTGTACGATGTCCAGCCTCGATTGACGTTGCCTTGGCAGTGTCAGGAGCCTTTTTGCCCTTGGGCTGCTGCTGAGAAGTTGAAGTTGCTGCAGCGGATTTGCCCTTGGGAGCTGCCTGGGTGCTAGCCTTGGTACTGTTGGTGCCTTCTCGCCGAGTCTTGGAAGACTCGGACGAGGCGGAGGAGCTTGGTGTTGTTGCTGGCGCTTTTGCTGTTACTGCTGGAGCTGGAGCTGATGTTGATGTTGTTTTCTGTTTCGGCGGGGGTGCTGAAGGAACCTCGGTGGTGGCTGGTTGTGGTTGTGCCGAAGAAGGAGCAACTGCAGCCCCGGCAGAACCGCTTCCCCCTGTTCCGAGGTTGCCCTCCTCTTGACGAGGTGGGCTAGAACCCGAAGCGGCCGCTGAACCCTCCTGGATGGACTCAACGGGCATGAATCGTCGCCATGAGGGGGAGAAGGGCTATGTCGGAGCGGCGAGGCTATGCCAGATCCACTCTGAGGAACCTCCACCGCGGCCCTGTCGAACCAGATCATAAATTATGAGAAACTTAAACAAAGGAAGAACAAGTGAATAACAAAGGGAGAAGTGACTTACTCATCCGAGGTCAAGGGCTCCTTGGGCTTGCGAGCTCTCCGGGCTACGACCTTGGCCGTGGACTTGGTGGCAGCTTTGTCCGTGGACTTCTTTCGCCTTTTGGTTGGCTTGGAAGGTTCGGAGGAAGAGGCGGACGCGGCCCCCCATTTCTTCGATGCGACCGGGACAGGCTCACCCATGGCAAGGGGAGGATCTTCATGGATCTGCCCACCGGGGTTAGCTGATGTCGGAAAAGCATAAGACAGGGGGATAGCATCAAATGCCTCCATCACCTCAATGTCGGATTCATCTTCATCGTCAGGCCAATCTCTAATGGAAGAGAGTTTACCGGTGTGTCGCTTGGTCGCATCAGCCATCAGCGGGAACATCTCCTGATACAGTTCCTCCTCATCCGAGGCATCTTGGTCAGGCACCCATTTAAGAGAAGGCTCGGTGCCATCCTCAGTAGTTTGCTGGAGAAACATCTAAGGGAAAGAAAAGGCAAAGGGATCAAATCTACAACAAAAACCGACATACGATTCAACTCGGAAAGAGATTGGGGCACGAGACTTACCGCGGAGGGAAGCCTATCTCGGCAGAAGTGTTCGATCCCCCACGTCCACTTAGCAGAGAAGTGCTTGTTGGTGGTGAAGAGGGCCTTGACCTGGCGGTAGATCTCGGTGTTGCTCAACTCGAATGAGGAGGTCCGGTTGGGGTCACGGCCCCAGCTCATGTGGCAGAGTTTGTGTGTATGTTTCTGCAGGGGGAGATCCGGTTGCGGACGAAGGTGATCATTGCGTCCTCGTTGCACAATCCCAAATCTCCTGGAACCTTTTGTTGACTTGGTTCGCCGGACTGTGGGATTCTTGGGGACCTTGTCCCACAGATCCGGATTAGGAGGACCTGGAGCATAGGGGCGCAGCCGGATCAGATCTTCATCCGTGCCATTTCTGACATAGAAGAAGGTTCGGGCCCGGCCCTTGCAGGAGTCAAGCCCCGTGACTCGGGGAAAGATGGACTATTTCCGAGGAGAGATGGAAGCTGCGCCGAACCACATGAGCTGCTTGTCCTCTGGATTAAGCTCTATATTCGGAATCACGTTCCGGCGGAGGCCAAAGAACCGGATCCAGAGCTCCTTTGTGGGCCACAGTCCGGCATAACCCTCAATGCTGGAAGCGAAGGCAGAGAGAGAGGTGATGGCGTTAGCCGGAAGATGATGCGGCTGAAGCTCATACGTGTTGAGCCAGTCGTGGAAAAAATCGCTAACAGGGAGCCCAAACCCGCGCTGGAAATGGGAAAGGAATACCACATACTCACCCGGATTGGGTAAGGGGCAAGCTCCACGGCGGCGAGGCGTGCAACGACGCCCTCCGGCATACGCCGGGTGCGGTATAGCCAGTCAATATCATCCTGAAAACCTAGGACCCATCCCAGGAGCCGCGGTCGGTGTTCCCCGCGTCCTCCTCCATTTCCTGCTCCGCGACGGCGAGCTCCTCTTCTGTCATCTCAAGGTCACTGTCCTCACTGGCGCTAGCGGCGGTGGGGGCAGTGGCCTGGAGAAGCGAGGACCCGTGGCGGAAGAGATGCCCGGAGGTGGCGGCAACGCTGGTGCGTGAGGAAACGGTGCGGCGGCGACGCGGCTAAGCAGATGGGGTGGCGGCGGCGCTGTCGCTGTAGAGGAAGAGGAAGAAGAGGCAAAGGGGGCGCGAGAGTGGGGAAAAGACCCAAGGGGCGCCCCCTCCCCTATTTAACCAAGCCCTTCAAGGGTAGTGGGATCGCGCTGTGCGGACAGGCCACACGGTGTGGCCGTGTATGACCCGGATCAACCAATCAGCGACGAGTCACAGGAAGGGCCACAGGGCGCAGGAGATCCCATGACGTGACGTTATGATACAGTTAACGAGGAGGCAGGCACGATGTGACGTGCGCTACAGTAATATCTGACAATAACTGCGGCGTTTACTGGCACATGCCCTTAAAATGAGGCAAAGTAATGATTAGCCTCCACGTGGGGAAGCGTACGAGAGAAGGAAGAATGACCAGGACGAGTATGAGGTGACCCGTCCAGTGAGTGAAAACTCGGAATGTGCCAAGGGAAAGTAAACCTATGAAATCCGGACTATGAGATAACTCGGAAAAGGAGCAAAAGGCTCGGTAAAATTGAACCTGATGTGTCCTTAGCGGCTAAGGCAGCTAAGACCGCACCAGCTTCGGGGACTAATGTTGGGGGGATACCCCCGCGTAGGGTCACGCCGGGGTATAAAGGCCGAGTTAGCCGAGGTATGGCAAGGTTAAAGCAGGTGCTGGCCGAGTCACCTCAAGGCAGGCCGAGTCACGGGGTAACCCGGACCAGGGGATGTCCACCTAACTGGGTCTCAGCCGACTTATGTCGTATGTCGGAAAGATGAATCTAACTTGTATGTAGGTACAGGTGTAGCCGGATCAACTAGGTACGATCCGGGTTAAATCAAGCTTGTAAGAGAAGGAAGGTATCTCGCTGGTCAAAGGGTGACCACTGTACGCAGAGCGTGAGCGAAGCGGACAGAGGCCAGGACCACCGAGGTGTGACCGACAAAGGTGATGATGCCTGTGTCGGATGACGCGGGTGCCGCAGAGGCTCACGTAGCCTCTGCATGGATGATCCTGGGCAAAAGTGACCCGGTCGGCTTACTATTTTGGGAGGAGGCATATTGCCTCCACGTATGCCCTAATTGGATACCTAGCTACCCCTATATAAGGGGGGCTATGTAACATCCCAAAACTTCAATCCAAACTTATCAAGATCAAATCATCCAAAATTAGGGTTAACAAAAACTTTTCAAAATTTAATATGAAAGCATTCATATATGTGTATGCATTTAAAATCGGAGTTGTTTGAATTGCCATGATTGATTGATCCAATGCTTGTAAAATGTTTCTTAGGTGATTTAAACATCATCTACATCATTCCCAAACTTTTCCTAAAGAAAATCAAATCAAAAAGAATTAAAAAGAAGGAATGGTCATTTTGGCAAATTTAACTCTCATGCCTACTTTGGCTATTCCTAGTACTCAATTCTCAACAGAAACAATTCTTGATCTTTGCACCCCTTGCTAGTACACATAATGAGGTACCAAGGCCCACCTTTTGATCTGCTAAAAACATTATGTTAGCTATTTTAAAAGACAGTTTAAAATTGAATCTAATGCATATGCATAGATCACCCCTATTTCAAAAACCATCTTGTTGAGCTCCATTTTCAAAACCCTTGCAACCAGAGACTACCCATCACTAGTGGAGATCACTCAAAAATTTTGAACTAAAAATTCAAAACTTTTTCTCTTTCGGCCATTTTGTCAAACACCTTGTTAGCAAGATCATTAAGGCCTAACTATTACTGTTTTGGGCTGATTTTGTCTGGCAATTCTGTAGTGCTTTGATCATCTTGTACCCCCTCAAGCTAGACCAGACCAACCCCAGCCTCTTCTCTACCCCTAGCCGCACTGCACTGCCATACCGAGCCCTCTCTCGCCGGCCGACCGTGCACTTGTAGCAGCAACCCTCTCCAGCCCCTCTCGCCATGTCTAGTACATTGCCAGTGGTCCACCTCCACCGCCCCCTTGGCACCAGCCCGCGCCCACCGCTCCGCCTCGACCTGGAGAACACCCCAGACACCCCCGTTCGCCGCCCAAAGCCCCACAGCCACCGCTCGCCGTGGACACCGCCGTCTCTGCCTCTCAGAGCGCCACCTCGCCCAGACCGCATACCACCGCCCCTACGGCCTCATTTAAGTCCTAGAGCACCGCCAGGGAACCGCCCATCGATCGCCATCCCCAGCCATGCCGCTAGCTCGCCATAGCCATGTCGCCACCGTCGACTGCCCATCCCGCTCGGTCTCACCGTCGGGCCTATAAAAGGAGCCCTCCCCAGCCATTCTTCTCCACACCATTCCACTCCCCTCACCTCTCTGAACCTCAACCACCTCTCGCTGGAGCAAGTGGAGAAGCAGTTCGCCGGAATTGGAGCCGGAGCCACCGCCTCTGGAGGAGAAGGGTGCCGTTGATTTCGACTGCCCCAAGCTCCGTCGCGACCACGCCTCGCCTCGCCGTCGTCTTCCACTTTGTTTGCCCGCCTCGCCGACCCCACTGGAGCCCTGGTACGCCCCCAGTAGACCCCCACCGAGCCGCTAGGGTTCGAGCTCGCTGGCGACCCGTTCGACGTCGATGATGACCCTCAGCCGTAGATCTAGCCTCTAATCGCACGACCCACAGCGCGCGTACCGTTTCACGTGTTAAGTGCCGCTGACATGCGGGACCCCCCTATCAGCTGAGCCCCGCGCCGTGGAGTGCCACTGGGCCGGCCCATTTCCTTTCCCGCGCTAGCCCATAGATTCAAATCTGGTTTTTCCTTTTTAGTTAAATCTAGTTTCTATCCACTAGTTTGAAAATCAATTCAGAGAGTTTTAGAAATCCAAATTGCATGAAACCAATTTTGTTTGAAAGGTATTAAAATGATCTATCCAAGACCGTTGGATTTAATTCAATTAGAGTTATAGATCTCTCCTAATAAAAATAAGAAGGCAGAAGCTTTTGCAACTTGAAACATTTTTATAAAATCAACCAAGTTAGATTTTGAGTTGATTTCAACTCTCAAAAACACATTTCATCATATCTATCCAAATATGTAATGATATTAAGGTTTACATGCAGTGACTTTGGGCTAGTACCAAAATAATGCTATATAGGCATTTCTAGTCACTATAAATCATTAAATAATGAACTTAAACCAAAGTAATATTGATCCAACCTTTAAATCTCATTCCCACATGTTAAAATATGTGGTGAGGACATGTGTCCACATGATCCCATATTTTGGTGGTGAATATTAAATTTTAGTTAATATTTCAATGAGTAGAAATTACTTTTCTAAAATAAAAAGGGTGAAACTATTGAAATTAAACTTGTGATGCTTGTGATGATAATAGATCATCAATTGTGTGTTTTTAGAATGCTACTTAGCCTAGTTAAGTATTGTTTGGTGATTGTCTACTCCCTATATATTTATAGACGCTAGTACCGACCAAGCTTTCGAGGAGGAGGAGTTCTACCAAGAAGAAGAAGAAGAAGAAGAAGAAGAAAACTTTAACCACTTCACCAACCAAGGCAAGCTATTAGTGGCAAGCTAACCCTTGCAAAACATACTTTAGCAAGCTATTGTTAGCAAGCTAGAATCAAACTAGATGGTTTAGCAAAGATGCCTTAAGCATGCTTTGATCACCCCCCTTTAACTATTAGTACCCCAAGTCTTATGGACAAGTTTTACCTTCCTTAGTTTACACAAAGTTCCTTGCTTAATTTTGAAGGTAGCATAAAGAGTATAAAACTTGACCTACTTAGAAACCTTTAGATGTCATTCTATTGCATGAGATTGTTTCCATCTTTCCACCTTAGTGAACACTCTTAACTTAGTACCTTAGTATAGATCAAAAACTTGAGTCACTTTAGATGGGAACACTTGGTGAAAATGAATTATGAAAACCTTGGAATGACGAGTCATTCTATTGAGATGTTTTGACATGTGTTGAGAAACACAACTGGTTTATGACGATGAAAATGACGAGGCATGAGCCTTAACCCTTTTATAAAACTGATGGTTGGATTCGGATGCGATACCATTCCAAATTTACCTTACAACCACATTACCTGAATTGGGTAAGGCTTAGCTGGAAATTTATATGCATTAGTATTAGTTCCCTCACAGGAGAGGTTTGAGCTAAGGCTACCTCTCAATGATGTCCACCTATGCAGTGCCCAAGATGACTGATGGTCATGGTTGGGAGGCCATACTCATAGGAGAGGTGCTTGTACTAGGGTGTGTAAAGGGAAGGTTATGTTTGATTATCTGCATACTAAGTATGATGATTCAGGGTTATCCCTGACAGATGTATCGAATCTCGTGGTGAAAGTGTACCACCTCTGCAGAGTGTTAAACTATTCGAATAGCCGCGTCCGCGGTAATGGACAGTTGGAATGGCCATACTGTTTCGTTGTCAGATGTTTTCTAAATAACTTGAAATGAATGGATGAACCTTGACTTGACCACAACAGGGTTGTGTTTATGATAATAGCTTCCCAACTTAAGTGATTCTAGAACTTTACTTTATCTTTCTTTGCTTCTGAACTCAGCTTAGGTTTCAAACTTAAATTGATAGTTAGCTTAGATTCAGTACTTTAACTTAGAATTATACCCCTTGTTAGTAGTAGTTTGCGAGTACTTAAAGAGTACTCATGGCTTTTGTCCCTGGCTATTATCATGGCTAGACTATGAAGGAGTTTATCAAGATGATGGTCAGTAGGACGGCTATGATAACTAGGACTATCTGCCTTCGTCAGCATTGCCTGTGCCCCTGAAGATGGACCCCACCGCTACGCTTATCGTTTATTTCCGCTGCTTGTTGTATTAAAGACTGGATCATGAGATCCTTATTTGTGTAAAACCTTATGTATGGTTTGTAATGGATGATGTACTGTGATATCCAATCCGTTATGTCTCGCAAAAATGGTAATCCTGGGATTGCGAGGTATGGCATAACGGGCATCTGGGATTAAAAATCCGGGTGTTGACAAGTTGGTATCAGAGCCATCCTGACCATAGGAGACCCTAGTTAGTATGGACGTCCAAACCAAAAACTTAGCTTCAAAACCAAAGTGAGTATTTATGAAAAAATACTTCCTCTCTTACCCTTGTGAACTCATTCTTTCTCAAAAATTCATGTTCCTCAAAATTATTACATTACTACTTAAAAATTTGACACACTTGATCACTTCACTAACTTCCTCATCCTTAATTCTTGTAGATGGAGACTCAGTTCAGCAAGTTTTACCAGTTGGGAAACGGAGGTCAGCTGATCTTCGAGAGGGATCTGGATTCGCTGTCAAAATTACTGGGACGCCCACATCCGGAGTTTCTTGGAGCTCAACTTCCAGGACCCCCAGGAGGAGACCTACAATGGCTAGTCACCCCGGATCTTCGAGGAAGCATCGAAGCACCAACTTCCGGGAGAATTCAGTTCTCCGTGAGATAGAACAACTGGCTAGATGGATTAGCCAGGGCAATGCATGAAGCTCTCGCATGACTATGTACCCTCAGCGTCAACAAGATTCAAGGAACCCGTTTTGCCCACTATGCAAGACGTGACTTCATGGGAATGCCGATGGAGATGCCAAGTCACCCTGAATTGAGGCGTCAAGTGGAGAACCTTGACTTCTTGCTTTATGACAGACAGCAAGAACTGGACAATGCCAGGGAGTTAGCTAACCAGAACCGTGCCATTGCCGACCAGAAGGCCCAGACTTTCGCACTGCTCATCCAAGATCGCCAGTCTCTTCGTCGCCAGCGTGCCAAGAAGGATCGCACCATCGCTCGTCTTTGCAAGAAGGTCGCCGACCTCGAGAAGACCGTCAAGGAGCAGGAAGCTCAGCTTGCCGCCAAGGAAGAAGATGAGGGTGAAGACATCCAGGGAGATATGGATTCTTAACTCAGCAACGATGACGATTTTCTGGAAGAAGATGTTGTGGACTTCTACACTGATGATGAAGACTCCGACTTCATCGACAATGAGTAGAGGCACTAGAGCACTGTCGTAGCATGAGATGTATCATCTCATTGTATCGTAGTTCGCAGAATGGTTCTTCAAACCATCTATTTTCCCCTTTTGCTTGTTGTGGTGTGTGTTGTATCGTGTGCTTGCTTGCATGAATGAAAAAGAAGTTAGTTAAAAAAACCTGAGTCTAACTCAAAGTTTTAGCTTTGAAAACCCCAAACCATGAACCTTAGAATTTCCCTCTTACCCCTATATCTATCTCAATCTTAAGATGACTCGTGGAAACCAAGGAGGGAGCAGCTCGTCGCAAGACCCAATGCTGCAGATATTGCAGAATATCATAGCGGACCGTGAAGTAAGGAGCGCTGAGCGTCAAGCCAACTTAGCAACATTGCAGCAGATCGCCCAAATGGCTCTCAATAACCAAGGACATGGAAATCAGGATCACCATGGATCTAAACTCAAAAACTTTCAAAACACCAATCCCCCAATCTTCAACCAATCTAAAAACCCATTAGATGCCGATGACTGGTTACAGACCATGGAAAACAACCTCGAAGTTGCAGGAGTAGATGCAAATGAGAAAGTTCTCTTCGCCACCCACTATCTGGCGAGAGATGCAAGAGCTTGGTGGAATAGCATCCGCAATATGAACCATGGCCAGGTGATGACCTGGGAAGCATTCAAGGTCAAGTTTAGCCGCACCCACCTGCCGCAAGGTCTTGTCAATAGGATGAGAGATGAATTCTGCGAATTAAAGCAAGGAAGAATGACTGTGGTAGAGTACCATGACAGATTTTTCTCACTTGCCAGATATGCACCGGATGAAATCAACACGGAGGCCAAGAAGAAAGAGAGATTCTTAAACGGACTGCATGATGAGATGCAGACTGTCCTCATCAACATCCATTTCGATGATCTCGAAGAGCTAGTCGACTCTGCCATTCAGATGGAAGGGAAGATTAACCAGGCAAACAACAACCGCAAGCGCCGTATGATGCAGCAGTCTGGATCCAGTAGTCACCAGAAGTACCGTCCTAACCCCTCACCAGGATATGCACCAAGGAACAACCGACCCCCAAACTCTCGCCCAAGCTACCCCAACCGTAGTGGAGGCAATGTGAAGTACGGAGGAAACAATCACAACTCCGGTAATGCCAACAATTTCAACTGTGCCCCTCCCAAGAGCAACAACAACAACAACACTGCACCCAGAACTAGCAACAATGTTGTGCCTTTCATAGTCAAGGACAAGTCCCAGATCACTTGTTTCGAGTGTGGACTGAAGGGTCACTACTCCAATGAGTGTCCCAAGAAGACTGCCGCAAATGCCCCTGTGAATTCCCCAGCTCAGCAGCAGCGTCGTGTTCAACCAGGAAGGAGGTTTGCCCCAGGGAACCCGCACAACCACAACGGTCGTCTCTTCCACATGAACGCAGAGGAAGCCCTTGAAGCGCCAGATGTAGTGCTGGGTATGTTTTCTGTCAACTCAGTATTAGCAAGAGTATTGTTTGATTCTGGAGCATCGCATTCATTTGTCACCGAAGAATTTGTATGCACTAGTAAGATTCGCCCAACCAACCTGAAGCATGTCATGATAGTTCAAATCCCCGGTTCAACAACAAAAGCTAGAAAAATTTGCAAAGCGGTACCTATCAGAATACATGGGATAGATTTTTATGCTAACCTAATTGTACTTGGAACCAAAGGTTTGGAAGTAGTACTAGGTATGGACTGGATGTCAAGGCATAAAGGATTGATAGACTATGCTAAGAAAGCCATCACCATGACCAGTAGTTCTGGAGTAACAGTAGAGCATATCTCCGAAACCTTACCCCGTCAATTCAAGTGCAACAAGAGTGTAGCCCTGCCCACCATTGACCAAGTCAGAGTAGTCTGTGAATACCCCGACGTATTCCCAGATGAATTGCCAGGTATGCCCCCGGATAGGGATATTGAGTTCATTATCGAACTAATCCCCGGAACCAGACCTATAGCCCAGAGACCCAATACCATGAACCCCTCAGAGTTAGTAGAACTGAAGAAGCAATTAGATGCCATGTTAGCAACAGGCTTGATTCAGCCAAGTGCATCGCCATGGCGAGCACCAGTGTTATTCGTCGACAAGAAAGATGGAGGCAATCATCTGTGTACAGACTACAGGAAGTTGAATGACGTCACCATCAAGAACAAGTACCCCTTGCCGAAGATAGAGGATCTATTTGATCAGTTGACCGGAGCTCAGGTATTCTCAAAGATTGATCTTAGGAATGGTTATCACCAACTTAAGATTCGTGTAACGGATATTCCGAAGACCGCCTTTACTACTCGCTATGGTTTATACGAGTATACGGTTATGTCTTTTGGATTAACCAATGCCCCTGCTTATTTCATGAATCTCATGAATAAGATCTTTATGAATTTCCTAGATAAGTTTGTAGTTGTGTTTATCGACGACATCCTTATCTACTCCAAGTCAGAAGAAGAGCATGAGCAACATCTAAGAATCATCCTAGAAACCCTGAGAGAGCATCAGTTATATGCCAAGTTCAGCAAGTGTGAGTTTTGGCTGAAAGAAGTAGGATTCCTAGGACATATTGTGTCTGCTGGAGGAGTCTCTGTTGATCCCACCAAGATCAAAGATGTCGAAGAATGGGAAGCCCCAACCAATCAAACACAAGTTTGTTCATTTCTCGGATTAGCGGGATATTACCGCAAGTTCGTAGAAGGATTCTTGAGCATAGCCCGACCAATGACCCAATTGCTGAAGAAGGACAAGAAGTTTGAATGGACAGACAAATGTGAAGCTAGTTTCCAGGAGCTGAAGAAGAGATTAATATCAGCCCCAATATTGATCATGCCAGACATCAAGAAGTCGTTTGATGTGTATTGTGATGTATCCAAAATTGGCCTAGGATGTGTATTGATGCAAGAAGGCAAAGTCATCGCGTATCTGTCTCGACAACTGAAGCAGCATGAGCAGAACTATCCGACCCATGATCTTGAACTAGCAGTCATGGTTCTAGCGTTGAAGACATGGCGTCATTATTTGATGGGTAATCGTTGTGAGATTTACTCAGATCATAAGAGCTTGAAGTATATCTTCACCCAGAAGGAGCTAAATATGAGGCAAATAAGATGGATTGAGTTAATCAAGGATTATGACCTTGACATTCACTATCACCCCGGCAAAGCTAATGTGGTAGCGGATGCTCTTAGCATATTGCCGTGTAGGATGAACACCATGATCAAAGAGAAGCAACCAAGTTTGTATGAGGAGTGGGAGCAGTTCAGTACTGAGTTAGTTAGCAAAGGATTCCTAGCTAGCATTGAACTTCAACCCACTTTATTAGCCAAATCAAGGAAGCCCAGAAGGGAAATGAAAGTATCGACGGAATAAAACGTCGTATTGGTACAGGAAAGGTACCTGGATTCACCGAAGACGAAGAAGGTGTACTGTGGTACAAGGGACGTATCTGTGTGCCAGCAGATTCGGAGCTGAAGGAGGTTATCATGAAGGAAGCTCATGATACTCTTTATTCTATCCACCCCGGAGGAACAAAGATGTATCAGGATTTGAAAGAGCAATTTTGGTGGCACAAGATGAAGAGAGAGATCGGAAGCTACATCGCCAAATGTGACATCTATCAAAGAGTCAAAGCAGAGCATCAGAGACCTGCAGGACTATTGCAACCATTGCAGATTCCGGAATGGAAATGGGATTCCGTCGGAATGGACTTTATCACCGGTTTACCTACTTCTAGTAGGGGAAATGACTCAATCTGGGTCATAGTTGATAGACTATCCAAGGTAGCCCACTTCATACCAGTCAAGATAACCTACCAGAGTGCAAAGCTAGCAGAGCTGTACATTGCTAGAATTGTTAGTCTGCATGGAACCCCCAAGACCATCGTCTCAGATCGAGGAACCCAGTTTACTTCAAGATTTTGGCAGAAAGTTCAGGAAGGTTTAGGAACCAAGTTGAATTTCAGTACCACTTATCACCTGCAAACAGATGGACAAACTGAGTCAAGCAGATCCTAGAGGATATGCTTAGAGCTTGTGTGCTGGAATACGGATCAAAATGGGAAGACTGCCTGCCTTTCGCAGAATTCTCATATAACAACAGTTATCAGGCTAGTTTGCAGATCGCACCATTTGATATCCTGTACGGGAGAAAGTGTCGTACCCCTTTAAATTGGTCGCAAGTAGGAGAGAGTCAGATCTTTGGACCCGACATTCTCCGAGAAGCAGAAGAGAAAGTTCACAAAGTCCGTGAGCACCTCAAGACCGCCCAATCCAGACAGAAGAGCTATGCCGACAAGAGAAGGAGAGACCTGACTTTCAATGTCGGAGATTTTGTATATCTCAAGGTTTCACCTTTGAAGGGAACTCAACGCTTTAGTCTGAAGGGAAAGTTAGCTCCCAGATATATCGAACCTTTCAAAATTCTGAACCGTCAAGGAGAAGTATCATATCAACTGGAACTGCCTGAAGAGATGTCAGCCACCCACAATGTGTTCCATATCTCGTTACTTCGCAAATGCTTGGAAGTGCCTAAGAAGACTGAAGTTTTCAAGAACATTGATCACAGAGCTGTGGAAATCAGCAATGACCTGACCTATAGGGAAGTGCCCATCCGTATCTTAGAGGAAGCCTACAGAACCACCAGGACCAGGAGTATCAAGTTTCTCAAGATTCGGTGGAGTAACCATACCGAGGAGGAAGCAACTTGGGAGCGCAAAGATTACATTAGGACAGAGTTCCCAGATCTCTTTAGTTCCTAGTTTTCTTTGTAAATCTCGGGACGAGATTTTGTTTAAGGGGGGAAGGTTTGTAACATCCCAAAACTTCAATCCAAGCTTATCAAGATCAAATCATCCAAAAATAGGGTTAACAAAAACTTTTCAAAATTTAATATGAAAGCATTCATATATGTGTATGCATTTAAAATAGGAGTTGTTTGAATTGCCATGATTGATTGATCCAATGCTTGTAAAATGTTTCTTAGGTGATTTAAACAGCATCTACATCATTCCCAAACTTTTCCTAAAGAAAATCAAATCAAAAAGAATTAAAAAGAAGGAATGGTCATTTTGGAAAATTTAACTCTCAGGCCTACTTTGGCTATTCCTAGTACTCAATTCCAACAGAAACAATTCTTGATCTTTGCACCCCTTGCTAGTACACATAATGAGGTACCAAGTCCCACCTTTTGATCTGCTAAAAACGTTTTGTTAGCTATTTTAAAAGACAATTTAAAATTGAATCTAATGCATATGCATAGATCACCCCTATTTCAAAAACCATCTTGTTGAGCTCCATTTTCAAAACCCTTGCAACCAGAGACTACCCATCACTAGTGGAGATCACTCAAAAATTTTGAACTAAAAATTCAAAACTTTTTCTCTTTCGGCCATTTTGTCAAACACCTTGTTAGCAAGATCATTAAGGCCTAACTATTACTGTTTTGGGCTGATTTTGTCTAGCAATTCTGTAGTGCTTTGATCATCTTGTCCCCCCTCAAGCTAGACCAGACCAACCCCAGCCTCTTCTCTACCCCCTAGCCGCACTGCACTACCATACCGAGCCCTCTCTCGCCGGCCGACCGTGCACTTGCAGTAGCAACCCTCTCTAGCCCCTCTCGCCATGTCTAGTACATTGCCAGTGGTCCACCTCCACCGCCCCTTGGTACCAGCCCGCGCCCACCGCTCCGCGTCGACCTGGAGAACACCCCAGACACCCCCGTTCGCTGCCCAAAGCCCCACAGCCACCGCTCGCCGTGGACACCGTCGCCTCTGCCTCTCAGAGCGCCACCTCGCCCAGACCGCATACCACCGCCCCTACAGCCGCATTTAAGTCCTAGAGCACCGCCAGGGAACCGCCCATCAATCGCCATCCCCAGCCATGCCGCTAGCTCGCCGTAGCCATGTCGCCACCGTCGACTGCCCATCCTGGTCGGTCTCACCGTTGGGCCTATAAAAGGAGCCCTCCCCAGCCATTATTCTCCACACCATTCCACTCTGCTCACCTCTCTGAACCTCAACCACCTCTCGCCGGAGCAAGTGGAGCAGCAGTTCGCCGGAATTGGAGCAGGAGCCGCCGCCTCTAGAGGAGAAGGGTGCCGTTTATTTCGACCGCCCCAAGCTCCGTCGTGACCACGCCTCGCCTCGCCGTCGTCTTCCACTTTGTTTGCCTGCCTCGCCGACCCTGCTGGAGCCCTGGTACGCCCCCAGTAGACCCCCACCGAGCCGCTAGGGTTCGAGCTCGCCGGTGACCTGTTCGTCGTCGACGACAACCCTCAGCCGTAGATCTAGCCTCTAATCGCACGGCCCACAGCGCGTGTACCGTTTCACGTGTTAAGTGCCGCTGACACGTGGGACCCCCTGTCAGCTGAGCCCCACGCCGCGGATTGCCACTGGTCCGGCCCATTTCCTTTCCCGCGCTAGCCCATAGATTCAAATCTTGTTTTTCCTTTTTAGTTAAATCTAGTTTCTGTCCACTAGTTTGAAAATCAATTCAGAGAGTTTTAGAAATCCAAATTGCATGAAACCAATTTTGTCTGAAAGGTATTAAAATGATCTATCCAAGCCCATTAGATTTACTTCAATTAGAGTTATAGATCTCTCCTAATAAAAATAAGAAGACAGAAGCTTTTGCAACTTGAAACATTTTTATAAAATCAACCAAGTTAGATTTTGAATTGATTTCAACTCTCAAAAATCACATTTCATCATATCTATCCAAATATGTAATGATATTAAGGTTTAAATGCAGTGACTTTGGACTAGTACCAAAATAATGCTATATAGGCATTTCTAATCACTTTAAATCATTAAATAATGAACTTAAACCAAAGTAATATTGATCCAACCTTTAAATCTCATTCCCACATGTTAAAATATGTGGTGAGGACATGTGTCCACATGATCCCATATTTTGGTGGTGAATATTAAATTTTAGTTAATATTTCAATGAGTAGAAATTACTTTTCTAAAATAAAAAGGGTGAAACTATTGAAATTAAACTTGTGATGCTTGTGATGATAATAGATCATAAATTGTGTGTTTTTAGAATGTTACTTAGCCTAGTTAAGTATTGTTTGGTGATTGTCTACTCCCTATATATTTATAGACGCTAGTACCGACCAAGCTTTCGAGGAGGAGGAGTTCTACCAAGAAGAAGAAGAAGAAGAAGAATAAAACTTCAACCACTGCACCAACCAAGGCAAGCTATTAGTGGCAAGCTAACCCTTGCAAAACATACTTTAGCAAGCTATTGTTAGCAAGCTAGAATCAAACTAGATGGTTTAGCAAAGATGCCTTAAGCATGCTTTGATCACCCCCCCCCCCTTTAACTATTAGTACCCCAAGTCTTATGGACAAGTTTTACCTTCCTTAGTTTACACAAAGTTCCTTACTTAATTTTGAAGGTAGCATAAAGAGTATAAAACTTGACCTACTTAGAAACCTTTAGATGTCATTCTATGGCATGAGATTGTTTCCATCTTTCCACCTTAGTGAACACTCTTAACTTAGTACCTTAGTATATATCAAAAACTTGAGTCACTTTAGATGGGAACACTTGGTGAAAATGAATTATGAAAACCTTGGAATGATGAGTCATTCTATTGAGATGTTTTGACATGTGTTGAGAAACACAACTGGTTTAGGACGATGAAAATGACGAGGCATGAGCCTTAACCCTTTTATAAAACTGATGGTTGGATTCGGATGCGATACCATTCCAAATTTACCATACAACTACATTACCTGAATTGGGTAAGGCTTAGCTGGAAATTTATATGCATTAGTATTAGTTCCCTCACGGGAGAGGTTTGAGATGAGGCTACCTGTCAATGATGTCCACCTATGCAGTGCCCAAGATGACTGATGGTCATGGTTGGGAGGCCATACTCATAGGAGAGGTGCTTGTACTAGGGTGTGTAAAGGAAAGGTTATGTTTGATTATCTGCATACTAAGTATGATGATTCAGGGTTATCCCTGACAGATGTATCGAATCTTGTGGTGAAAGTGTACCACCTCTGCAGAGTGTCAAACTATTCGAATAGCCGTGTCCGCGGTTATGGACAGTTCGAATGGCCATACTGTTTCGTTGTCAGATGTTTTCTAAATAACTTGAAATGAATGGATGAACCTTGACTTGACCACAACAGGGTTGTGTTTATGATAATAGCTTCCCAACTTAAGTGATTCTAGAACTTTACTTTATCTTTCTTTGCTTCTGAACTCAGCTTAGGTTTCAAACTTAAATTGATAGTTAGCTTAGATTCAGTACTTTAACTTAGAATTATACCCCTTGTTAGTAGTAGTTTGCGAGTACTTAGAGAGTACTCATGGCTTTTGTCGCTGGCTATTATCATGGCCAGACTATGAAGGAGTTTATCAAGATGATGGTCAGCAGGACGGCTATGATAACTAGGACTGTCTGCCTTCGTCAGCATTGCCTGTGCCCCTGAAGATGGACCCCACCGCTATGCTTATCGTTTATTTCCGCTGCTTGTTGTATTAAAGACTGGATCATGAGATCCTTATTTGTGTAAAACCTTATGTATGGTTTGTAATGGATGATGTACTGTGATATCCAATCCGTTATGTCTCGCAAAAAGGGTAATCCTGGGATTGCGAGGTATGGCATAACGGGCATCTGGGATTAAAAATCCGGGTGTTGACAGGCTAGGGCCTCTGTAGAAAAGGTTGATCTCTAGATGCTTGTGTTTTACTAGTGTGTTCCTGAGGGCTAGCTAGTGGTGAGAGTAAGAGAGTTTCTTCTTCCTCCTCTCCCCAATACAGCTCAAGGAGCACTTGTGAACTGTGGAAGTGAATCATATACCAAGCAACTATGTGTGGAATCACCACACTATCCCTCCCTGGATTCCCCTAGTGCATTTAGTCCCCACCTTTAGCCTATCCATGGCATCTGCCGTGACACCACCTGGTCGACAATATTTACTGTCAATTTTCTGTCAAAAACAAGGTATATCACTAAGTTATAGGAAAAGAAATAGTTCTCGAAGAAACAGAATTTTTTTGATGCACACAGAGAGTTTAATGACCAACTATACGTCGGGAATAAAAATTCCGGCCGTATAGATATCTATGCCATCGAAAAAATTCTGCAATATGTACTGAGAGTTTAACAACCAACTATATGGCGGGAATAAAAATTCTGGCCGTATAGCTCCGTTCATATAGATATCAGTGCCAACGTATGATTTCTTTTCTAATGTACTGAGAGTTTAACAACCAACTATACGACGAGAATAAAAATTCCGTCCGTATAGATATTGATGCCTTTGTATATTTTCTTTCGCAGGGATAGACAGTTTAACGACCAACTATATGGTCGGAACATTTTGTCCCGCCCATATATTTGCGTCCATATAGCTGCGCCGCGAGGAGGAAACCCTAAAATTTGACAAAAGGCCAACTATACGGCCGGAACACATTGTTCCGACCATATAGTTCCGCCTGTATAGTTGCGTCCGACCACAAAATCACACGGGAAGGTACTCCCAACTCCAAAACTTCAATCCTTTTTCTTTCTTCTACCTCCAAACTCTCTCAAAACCTCAAGAGATCTTCATCTCTGCTCAATTTCGTTTGATTTCCTCGCACACGAGTAATCCACGATATGTTTCCCCCCAATCCTCCAATTACTTTTTGCAAATTCATCTTTGATCTATTGTCATTATCAATCTTGGGTGAGACCTACTATGAACCAATTGCCATGATTTTCTTGCCTAGATTACTATTTTGAGGAGAATTCTTTAGTGTGCTATGATGAGGAATATGATGCACTTACTGTTGTTGGATCAAAAGTTCTATTTTTTCCTTTCTTCAATGTTTTAGATGATTAACACAAGGAGCCAAACTCGTGCTCGTGCCATCGCTAGCGCTTCTCGAGCCGCCGCTCAGGAATGCATTGGGATACGGTTCAGGGATGAGGCCTATCGTGATCGCTTCAACAGGATCAAGAACCGCGAAGTGAAGGCCACCAAGTGGGCTTGCCCCATCATACTGAACCAACTCGGTATTTCTAATGAATTTAATTTACTTTGCAATAGAGTTGGCCTACAAAACTTTGTGTACAATGATGTACCTACTTATCGCCACTTAACCATTGATTTCCTAAGTTCGTTGCAAAGCACCGTTAAGCAATGGCAAGGAGAGGATACTATTTCTTTCTGACTTATGAACAACTACTACACTTTAACTTTAGATGAATGGTGCGCATGTTTTAATTTTCCAAACAATGATATCCATGCTTTATGCGCATCCTTTACTGGCTTAGAACCTACCCCCGAACGATACTATAATGGAATGAGTTTCACTAGTAGAGTGAACAAGGGGAAGAATATTCAACACCCTGCAATTCGCTATTTTATCTATGTTATTGCTAACACCTTGCATGCACGTAATGAGTTCACGAGACTCAATGAGGAGGACATCTTAGTCCTTGCAAAGGCTGCTTACATCTACTTCGGCTTGTCACTCAACTTGGGCGCCATCCTTGTGCGCTACTTGGAGCACCAAGCCTCCCAAAGCCAAGGGCCAATCACAGGTGGAGGTGTCATCACCGTGCTTGCCACTGCCCTAGACCTCGATCTAGGTGAGTTGCAACCTGTACTAGGTGAGACACGTGTTGGTTTCTACACTTTGAGAGCCTGTGGAATGCTCACTAGGAGAGGTGGTGCTTATTACCTGCATATTGCTGGAGCTGGGCGTATCTACCCCGCTCCTATGCCTAATGGTCTTTTCTCTATCGAGGAAGGACGTTTGCTATATGATTGGCAGGTTGAGCAACACCAACCCGGGGAAGAGATTCCGGAGGAGGATGAGAACCAAGAGGAGGAGCAAGAAGTTCCTTATCAAGAGGAGCAGCCACAAACCTGGTTCGCTACATACCAAGATTTCCAAGGACTTGGAGGGACTATGGAGAGGATGCATAGACTCTCTTTGAACCTCCGAGAATCAACAAGTAACCTCTCAACTCAATTTGCGAACTGGAGTAACGACCTTTTTCTACCACCACAATGATTTGAAGGGCTTGCAAAAGCCTAAGCTTGGGGAAGTTTCCTCATGTATCTTTATTTGGCATTTATTTTCTTTTATTTAGATGTTGTGTTTTTATTTGAGTTTATAAGCATTCATGTTGGTTTCCCCAACACATTAGTTTTAGTTCTTTCTATTTGCTTTCGAAATTTCCTAGCCGAGCTTTGCCGCTAATTTTCTATTCTTTAAAGTTCCTCTCTCAAAAACCACAAAAATATTTCTCCATTTTTCCTTATTTTCCCTCTTTATTTTCTTTCCGTCTCGAGGTCTTCATATACTTGTAGGAGAGTGGTCGACTTCGAGTTTCCAAGAAACAAATAAAAAAGGAAGAGAGAAGTGGAACCAAACATGAGAGGTATGCCTTATGACTCCCCACTTTTAAAGTTTGAGAAACCCATGCTAGTTAGTAGTAAATGTTGAGATATTATATTGGTGGAGTGAGTCTTTATATCGTAGTAAGATTTTCATTTGCATGGGTCTTTAATTGGGTACGTTTTGTTCCAGCTCTCGTAATTAACCAAGTCTTGCCTAAAAATTGCTAAACAATTGTAATAAGAAAAAGTCTCCCAATTGAAGGCTTGGGTGTTGTAGTGCTTATTCTTGAAGGCTTATTTCTAGAGACACTCAAACCACCGAAAATGTTGATTGACTTGATAGCTCTCTTTGAAAATATTTGTTCGATTGAATTAATGTTTAGCGGTTTTGTGAGCATGCCAAAGTTTGACTTGTTAATCATAAGAATGATATAGCTTTATGCGTGTCAAACTTCATGGGATGCCAACAACTCTGCTGGCCTACGGACGATCTTAATGGAGGAAACTCCTAGATTTCGGCTATGAGTTGATTAAACACTTGTAGCAGCAATGCTATAGTGGGTAAGATCCCTGGCACTCCTAGGTAGCTGTAATCATGATGGAATCGCTCCTCTAGATGTTATGAGAAATCATTATGCAAAAGGAACAAAACCTTAGTGATGCCACAATTGTCCATCATAGCCTGATAAACTAATATTTTTTGGCATGCTCTCAATTACTTAAAAACTGAAACTCTTGAAGGACAATGAATAGAAAAGTAGTGCTTGAAAAGTCTTGATTTATTGATGTGAGAGAATTGAGATACTCTAATGTATATGATTTTCATGACAACTCTCACATTCTTAATTTACATGATTATACTTTATCATTCAAAGACAAGCCTATACGTTGATTACTTGACATGGAATAAAGTTTACTCATTTGAATCATCCATACTTACAATAATTTTGTTGTACTATAAGGATGCATGAAACCCGTATGATATGCTTGCCATTACTCTATCTATACTGAAGTTTTTCAGATTTATGAAGTGGAGGAAACATGAGACTACTAATCATGAGTAAGATCACCATCTCGTTATTTCAGTTTAAATGCTGAGTTCCTTTTTGATTTTGGTTTTCTTGCTCGGGACGATCAAGTTTAAGCTTGGGGAGGTTGATGGCTCTGAAATATAGCCATCTACGTCCACATTTAAACTGGATATTACTCATATTCTTGATGAAATATCTCTCTAAACCCTGCCACTAATGCTAATATTCCGAGGGGTATGCAATCCTTTATTTTATATTTTTCTTGCGCAAATAATGTCGTTTAAAGGAGGGAATCACTACATTAAAGTTAAAGATACGAGATTTCCAACAACTAGAAGAAACTAGGAGCCGTACAACGGAGGCAGACGCTTTAACGACCAACTATACGACCGGAGCAAAAATTTCGGCCGTATAGCTCCGGTCATATAGTTGTCTCCGCCACCGTTAGGTCAAACATAACAACTTTCGTGAAGGGACCCCTATATAAAGAAGCCTCGGGCGATGAGAAAACAAGCCCCGAAGAAGCCAGACCTCACCAAAAAGTCTTTACCACATATCACCAATCGCCTCCAGATCTCCAAACCCTTCTCCATCTCCATAGCCATATTCCACCACTTGTAATGGTAGATCTCTTCTCTGATTGCCAACATTGTAAGACTATTGCTATAAATCTTATGATTTTCATTACAATGTTTGTGATTGTTGATCTCATCTCTATGTGTGAGTAATTCTCCTTGGGCTAAGGGCTTCGGCCTAGCCATGTAGAAATTGTGCATGTTATTTATCATAGATGGGATCGTGTATTAGTTTGCATGATATGATGATTATTGTATCCTCTCTTGCCTCAATCCAAGGAATTGTCAGGTACCCAAGACCCCGAGGGTTGAGCCAGGTATAGGGAGTATGAGTGATGACTGATCTGCAGGTTGGGAACCCTAGTGACAGAAGGGATAGTACGGCTATATGTGAGGGATTTGCTTGGGATTAACGGTGACATCACTATGCATATCATTAGTTCTCTTTCTTCCATGGATGAGACTAGTAGGTTATTGCTATAAGCGGTTGCGGAGGCAATAGCAATTATGGATGCACTGCCCACATATAATTTATCTTGCTCTAACAAGTACACGCATACTTTATTTCTATCTTTTATTCCCATCAGATGTTTTGCACAGCTACAGGTGAAACCGAATGCCCTGGGCCCTCTCTCTCCATCATTAACAACTACAAAAATATGCAAGCTATTTGTCCGGTAAAAACACAAAAGGAATTCTAAAACTCCTGAAGGTCTGTTAAAGTAACTTCACTACGCATTCGCTTCCCGAGGATTCGAATACCTAGGTCTAATAGGGAAAAAGAAGCTATACTACATCCGTAATCCGGATCGAAGGTATCACCCTCCTGGTGGGTTTCTTGTGCTCTAGATGCTTATCATGGATAAATATTGGCATTCCCAAAAGTGCAGGTCCATTTGACTTCGTATAGGTCCTGAAACATCAAAACATTGAAAATAGGGTTTTTCTGCCCTGCAGGGTTATAGCCAAAATAAAGGGGATCACTGGTAAATCTCCAAAAATCAATATAAAACATGGATATAACATTATATATGATGCAAATATGTAGGAAAACATGTTAACAAGCTACAAAGTTCATGTATACATTTTACATGCATCACCAATTCCTTTTGTCTCGCGATATTTTACTTGTCCAAGGTCCGATCATTTGGTATCATCAATACCTAGTTCAATCTTGTTACTGACAAGTACTCTTTTCTCGTTCCCATGATATAACATTCTTAGTGATCTTATCACTTGCTTGCAAGATATGTCAATGTGATATCACCGAGAGGGCCCAAAGTATATCTCTCTGTCATCAGGATGGACAAATACTACTCTTGATCCACAAGCATCAACTAACACTTTCGAAATACTCAATAACATCTTTATAATCACCCTGTTATAGTGTGATGTTTGATGGAATCAAAGTACTCTTCCAGAGTTAGTGATTAATGTGATATCATGGTCTAAGGATTAGAGTTACTTCGAATGAGATAGCAATATAAACTTAAGGACATGATCGTATTACTATACTTTGGGATAATGTTCATCACATCATTCCACCAATGTTGTGACCTTGTTATTAACAATATCCAATGTCATGATCAGGAAACCTTGATCATCTGTTAATCAACAAGGTAGTATAATGAGAGGCATTACTGGTAACCTTTTCTTTGTTATTAAACACACGTGTATTAATGTTTCCGGTTAACATAATTATATCACGAGAAATAAACATTTATCATAAACATGGAATAAGATAATAACCACTTTATTATTGCCTCTCGGGCATATTTCTTTTAGTCTCCCACTTGCACTAGAGTCAATAATCTAGTTTGAAAAAACTTGCACATTCAACACCTACATTTTGGTGTTTTATATACACGTTTGCTAGTGGTAAACATAATCTCCAGATCTAACACTTTCAGGTCTGTGTGTATTTGCATGTCTTTGCGTCTCTATGCATAACTCATTCTTAAATGAGATGGCATTGTATAAATCAAGTCCTTCTGTTGAGACCTCAATTCCTTGAGCTGAAAACATGTTGACACTATTGTGTACAATAGATCTACAAAGTACTAGCTCACTTGGAACTACGCCTACTAGAGTAGTCTTATACTTAGCCTTTCGTTGTAGTATTCGTCACAATACTTAACCTTTTGGAACTCATCCAAATCTTTCATGGAACTTTGTTCTATCAAATTGTGCCACCTTAACCCATAGCCCCAATGGAGATAAACTTAATTTGTATCTACCAATGTCACATCTTATAATGAACTACCTGTTTAGTGCCAATGTAACACCTGTTGGGTCCGCAGCATAGAAAACAAAACTTTTCCTACGGTGTGAACTACACGCCAAGATCTATCTACTAGGTACAAAGCAACGGGTGGATATACATCCCACGAGAACTTACCCTCGAAGACAATGAGTTTTGTTAACGAGTAGGAACTCGTGGTTGATGTAGTCGTACACTTGCCGATCTCAAGATCGTGAGTAAGTCCGGGCGCCGCAACTCAGCAGCGCATCCATACTCGCACACACGTTCAAGCCACCGGACAACCTCCACCTCCTCGCTCCAGCGATCCAGCAGAAGCAGCAACTCCTTCCAGACGAAATGCCACCAGGAACATGTATCTCGCTAATCCGAGACCATGGGGGAATAATTCTAGAGGGGGAGAGAGATCCTTCACAAGGAGGTGTGTGGATGAAGGAGGGAATGGGTGTCCTTTTATAGGAGGAGGGGGTGCCCCTCCTCTCCATGGCCGGCGCATGGGTGGGTGACCCCTCACCTCACCCATTCATGTGTGGTAACCCCTCCACATTAAAATGCCTCTTCACATTCCCTTTCAAAGTCTCCACTTTAAATGCATTAAAATTCTCCAAGTTTAATGCTCTCTCATTTAATAAAACTCTTTTATTAAATTTATTCAGAATTTTGTTAATTACTTTAATTAACAAACACTCACATATAGCCCCTTGCAATATTTCAATATCACATGCAGAACCACTTTTTGCAATTTCACCCGAAACAATTTCCCGTTTCTATTGAAACAATTCCCGCGCTTTGCAATTCTTTCGTCTGAAACATATGTGCTCCGAAATGGTGTCCGGTAACTCTTAAGTGTGTCACCCTATGGTTCACGAATAATGCAGACATGATCGAGACCCTTCTCCGATCAATAATCAGCAGCGGGACCTGGAGATCCGTACTGACTCCTACACATTCAACGATGACTTCTGTGATCGTGAGAACCTTTAACGCTTGTAACTAAATCCCTTTGTCTCGTGATATATTACATGTACGAGATTCGATCATCGGTATCTCCATACCTAGTTTGATCTCATTACCGACATGCACTCTTTTCTCGTTCCCGTGATATAACATTCTAGTGATCACATCACTTGCTTGCAAGCTATCTCAATGTGATATCACCGAGAGGGCCCAGAGTATATCTATCTGTCATCGGGATTGAAAAATTCCACTCTTGATCCATGAGCCTCAACATAACACCTTCGTAGTACTGAACCCATCTTTATAGTCACCCTGTTACGGTGTGACGTTTGATGTTATCAAGATACTCTTCCGGTGTTAGCAATTAACATGATCTCATGGTCTAAGGATAAAGATTACTTCGTATGATGTTATAGCAATATAAACATAATGACTTGATCGTAATGCTATACTTCGGATGAATGTTCATAACATCATTCCACCAATGGTGTGACCTTGTTATTAACAACATCCAATGTCCATGATCAGGAAAACCTTGATCATCTTGTTAATCAACAAGCTAGTCTATAAGAGAGGCATAACTAGGAACCCTTTTTGTTTATTAAACACACATGTATTGATGTTTCTGATCAATACAATTCTAGCATGCAAAATAAACATCTATCATATATAAGGAATACATAATAACAACTTTATTATTGCCTCTCAGGGCATATTTCCTTCAACACCTTACAATGAACTATTTGTCACTTCTACATACATAATATATTCTTAGTTCTTCCAAAGATCATAAGAATATCCTTACTATCGGCAATGATCATCTTATGAGTCACCCTAGTATATGCTCATAACATTTAGAACGTAGGACATATCTGGAGATGTACATATCTTGGTTTGATTTATTAAGATATTCATGCGTGATTTTACTCACCAAGTGTCAAAACACTTGAATCTCGTTTATCAAGATATTCTTGTGATTTTAATCACCATGTGTCAAAACACTTGAATCTCTTTTATCAAGATATTCATGTGATTTTACTCACCAAGTGTTAAAACACTTGAATCTTGATTTAACCTTTTCCATGTGGCAAGAACCTTTCTCGTCGTTTCCATTTTGAACTCATTCAATATTTCATCTATGCACATATGGCATAACTATATTAGTGTCTTAATTTATCCAAATAGACTTTGATGCCAAATTTTCTGGTTTTGCCTAAAACTTTCATTTAAATCTAATTTAATTGAAATCCTTAACTTGTGTCAAAAAAGATACATTATTTCCAATCAACAATATGTTTTATACACAATGTATTAGAAATATGTCTTAGTGCTCCCACTTAATTTTTGCAAATGCGAGCACCTTCATCTTCTCTGATGAAATTAATCCCTTTAACATTTTCATCACAGTGAATATTCCAACTCCGCTATGCTTATTTCAACTATTGAAGTTTGCATGCCTTTTTAGTATCCTTTGATTTAACAAAACCCATTGGACCGTGTCACATACACGTCCTAGGTAACCATTCTATTATAATAATGTTGTTGTGTTTGTTCAACTAGCATATACAATAATTGACAGATGTAGTGGTTGCTACACTAATCCGTCCAGACTCAATATCGCTACGAAAGATCGAATCTTGTAGTATTCAACTCCTTGAACATTATCGTGAACTCTTTAACAAAATGTCGACTATTTCATAGATGTGAAACATCCATATCTGTTTTTGTATAGATCCAAATATGACTGATAGGATTTATGCCTTTCAGAGGGTCTTCCAAGTTTAGTAACTTGGTTTCTCGTGTATGGAACTATCATGGATTCTATGGCTTCCAGCCATTTGACAGAATCAGGACCCATCATCGCTTCTTTGCATGTAGTCGGTTCATCATTGTCAAACAAAAATGATTTAATCTCAAATCTTAGTATTTGATTATTTACCCGACATACGCGGTTCAATAGGAACTTAGATCTCCGTGACCACAACCTTTAAGGCATGGGAGCCATGATAATTATTGCTGCCTCCGGGACACTTTTCGGTGCTACGCAACTCAGCACATATAGCTAAGGTTCAATAACCTTATCAAAATTCTATTGTCCTCCCACTTAAATATTCGCGAAAAATACCATCACAAGAAACTTTTTGTTCTAAGAGACAAACATTTTTGTCTTCCGTGTTATGGAGGAATACCCAATAATTTCTTTGGGATAACCTACAAAGACGTTCTTATTGGTTGTAAACATTTTACTCATGCCTAGCATATCAAATTTTAAGAAAAAACAACTTGGGTTTTATCCCAATCCATAACTCATATGGTGTCATTTCAATGGATCACGATGGAACTCATATGGTGTCATTTCAATGTAAAAGCGGTAGTCACTAAAGATTAATCATCAAAATATAATGGAAATTTTGTAAATAACACCGTTGATCCTACCATGTTAAACAAGGTTTCATGACATCTCTTGAATACTCCAAACTTCTATGATTTATCAGGAAACATAAATCCATGAAATGATTCCTTGAATCTTAGGTGTTTTTGCTAAACTTGTAACTCAAATATTTTCCTTTATGATCCAATCATAAATTCTTTATTTTCTCGTTACAATGATTTTCCACTTTATCTTGAAATCATTTGAAAATTTTCAAATGTTTCATACTTCTTCCTGATTAAGTAAATATACATATATTCACTCAAATCTTTGGTTATTATATACATCAATATGCACAATGTCCAATAAGTTAGTCGTTCTTTCCTCTTTGGCCTATGGACGAAAAATTTAAATCATTTCCAGGAAATTCTCACAAGCATCAATTGATTCAAAAATAAAAAGACTCGAAATTTCCATCAACATGGAGTTTCTTCATGTTTTCTTTCCAATATGATTTAAAATGCAGTGTTACTCATAAGTGATCTTATAATCATTCATCTTATGACACTTTAGCATCAGTGTTTATGGATGCGATTTATCCAACTAGATTTGTAAGGGTTCATCCATCTTCAATGGAATATGGTAATTATTTAAACAACCATCATTCTCATAATACCTGAATAAAATAACAATTATTAAAAAAAAATTGAAGGCAAGCTTTGATGTAAATGAGAAACACAACAATACTTTATTTATTTTCGATGAGCATCATCACATATTCTCTTGCTAGTTACTTAGGCCATTGTAGTTCATGAATTGTGTTGCTTTGTGTGAAATTTCACACCAACCAATTCGGTATCAAATACCCAGGAACCACATTTTTCAACAAGCAAATAATACACGCATAACGTGTATATCGTCTATATCTAAGATGGACATTTCTAGTCTTTTCTTTTCCTGCCAAATATTTTCAAGATTCTCTTTTAGCATTTCCTTTTATTTTCAAAAGAATCTATCAACATCAATAGTGGTGCCATACATATGACGCATAGTTAAAAGCGTGTATAGTCAAATATTAATACCTTCGGACTTGCACTTTGAAGTGGATCACCATCATCAAATGTTTGGCATTCTTTCAAATTTCATTCCTTTTAGTAATCCTTTTAATGTAGTAAACATTTTATCTACATCTTCTATTCATCCTTATCATGACAACTTTCATGATCAAACCACTATGGCTCATAAGGACGAATCGTCAATATAATGTTAATTTCCAAAACCTTTTGGGTGATCAGGACACCTAGCATCTCCAACCTTTGCAAATTCTCATACAATACAAGAATATGTATTTTATTAAATTATACTCTATCATATTGCAACCAAGCATTGTTTCAGATATGATAATATCTTATACACATGATGCTTTCTAAAGCAATTTTCGGCTCCTAGATAACATTGATATTAAAACAATTTTTCAATATCAAAAATCAAGGAGGCAAGCATGATACTTAGATACTAATGCTAGAATTTGTTACTCTTGATTCAGTACTACTTATTGAATTTTACAGAGTAAGTGAGGTTTTGCTGAAAGTTTGCAATAGTGCTTTAAACTTTAGATTGACACTCATAAAACAATAGGATACTAGTTCGTAAAGTAAAAATCTAGAATTCTTTAGTTCTATTATCTCAATTATAGCTAAAACAAGGTAGTAAACGAATGCCAGTGACTACAACGAACTATGCAAATTCACTTTGATTTAGTTTATGATAATTGAGCTCAAATTAATCCAAATTACTAAATGAACTCCCACTCAAAACAACATCCATCGAGTCGTTTTGGTGATTACATGAACCAAATCGACTACACCAAGACCGATCATCACGTGAGTTGGTGCAGCTTCAAAGGCGAGCATCATATAGACATCATATCAACTATTTGACTCATGCTTTACCTTTCGGTTCATGTGCTGAGGACATGTCTATAGATGCTAAGCTCGCCAAGTAAGAACCTTAGTGCTCGCATGTGTAAAACCGTCTTACACCCATTGTATGCAAACGTAGAGTCTATCACACCCGATCATCACGTGGTGCTTCGAAATGACGCACTTTCTTAAGTGTGCATACTAAAGGAATACCACATTTTATATTGATATTTAGTGAGAGAGATCATCATATAATGCTACCGCCAAGATCTAAACAAGATATAAGCATAAATAAGATGCGAACAAATATCATATGTAAAAGTGATATGATATGGTTCTTGCACTTGATCACTATCTTGTGCATCATGGTATGATCTCTATCATTTCATTTGTGTAACACCAAGGTCTATGGCGCTCCCACTTACTTTGTTATAATTACTGAGAGTATCCTACCATATTAAAATTATAACATTTACCATATAATGACACATGCCCAGCAAAAATAAAACTAGACGCCTCTAATTTATCTTTTGCATATTTTACGTGGCTTAGGGCTTTAAAAGATAGAACTTACGTACAAACATGAAACCACAATGATGCTAATCAAATTATTATCAACCTATTATAAATCAAATATCAACTATAGTGGGAGAGACATACATCCTCTAGCCACTTATGCAAAACTAGTTGTATGTGAAACATGGAACAAGTCTCATGTTCGAAGACATGTAAAGTTAGTTCGGGCCGCTTCATCCCACTATGATGCTAATATCCAAAATAGATGAAGGATGCAATTACATGATCATCAGCGCCCATAAATTCATATGTGTTCTAACCGTACAAAGCATCTACGCATAGTCATAGCTATGACACCATTTATGGGGTTCGTTGCAAAGAAAACAAAAAAAATCTACGATTGCAACTGCCAAGATCGAATATAGGCGATACATGTAACGTTTTCAGAAGGACTCACCCTAGAAGACCGTAAGCGGGATAACATTCTCGCAAACAAACATGGCTAGTGTAGAATGTACACAACTATCCTCAAGGACGCGATGACGATCAGTGCCACAAATGGCAGTGCCTCCGTAATTGGTCATAGGTTCAGTGTGCCGATGACCTCCATCCCATGCTCTAGTTGGGCAGCGGAAGTAGCGGATCTTCGGGAATTCCAACGACACTACGACATGGTAGTGTTGGTGGTGGATAAGATCTTGAGGAGGGCTTCTCCTAAGCACCGTGCTCGTGGTAATGGACAAGCTAGCAAGGGGAGGAAGATGCCAACCAAAGGGCATATGAGAAGGAGTGGATAGATGTGTGAGGGAGGGGTCTCCACCACCTACTTTTATAGTGGGAGGGGACTACCCCTTGCCATGGTCGGCGGCCAAGGAGGTGCCCCCACCTCTTCCCTCATTCATGTGGGTGGACACTCCACTCACAAAAATTCACGTCCACTTTCTCCCATTAATTTTCAACTCAAGAAATCAAAGGTCTTTCTATTAAAGCACTTTAATTTACTTGGTTTAATGCCACTCCATTTAATGAACACTTCATTAAATGAGTACTTCATCTAATGAACATATTAATGAAGGAGTTATGCCCTAGAGGCAAATAATAAAGTGTATTGTTTGATATATCTCCTATATGTTCATAATACGTTTCATACTGTGCTATAATTGTATTAATACGCAACGTTGATACACGTGTGGTATGTAAACAAACCGTGTCTCTAGTTACCTCTAGCGAACTAGTTCATTGGTCATGAGGATGCTCTAGGTTCAGGATCATGGGCATTTATGCCAATTGACAATGAGGTCACATCATTGGTTGAATGACGTGATATACAAACATTCGATAGTTGTATCTCAATAAGATCTAGTTACGAAGTTCGCCATTGATGATAAACGCATGAAACCTCGCAACCTGATCCTTAGACTGTGAGATAATGCAAATCACCGTTCTGGAGGGAGCTTAGATGGTTATCAAGTATAGTACCATGACTGGGTGATCGAAAAGGTGCCACTTAGGTTTCCCAAAGGAGCGCATAGAGGAGTACATATCAAGACCAGGATTTGCCAGTCCATGTAACGGATAGATACATATGTGGCCATCTCGGTGACGTTGTTAACAAAGCTTGCAAGCATGTGACTGGGTCATGGAATGCAATGACATGGGAACGAGAAAAAAGTTCATCGGTAACAAGATCGAACTAGGGTATGGAGATACCAAAGATCAAGTCTCAGATGAACTAGGTATCAAGTGCCAAAGGGAACGGGAAACGACTATTCACGGTTCGAGCGATAAGATTCGTGGAATGCACGGGGTCATCATGGGCATCTAGGTTCCGCTGATGATCATTGATATGAGAGGATTTTCAATCATGTCCGGAGTGTTCCCGAATCGAAGGATGTCATGCTTAAGGGTGGGGGAGCTTAGGGATAGATGAGGTACTGTAGGAGAAATGGAGAGAGAGAAACCAGAATAGTTCCGGGTAACATAGATGGTGATCGGAAGGGGTCCGGAAGGAATTCCGGAGTAAAGGAATATAATAATATGTGTATTTGAATGTTAATTGGAAAATTAATATGAAATATATATTTTTTATTTTATTATTAAAGGCAGCCCGATGCTAATGGGCCTCACCCGGAGGGGAGGCCCAAGGGGAAAGGTGCCTAGAGAGAGGGGGCCAGACGGCCTAGGCTTAGTGGGCCGCCCCAAGTGGGGCCCACCTAGGGCCGGCGTCTGCCCCTAGGTGGCCGGGGGGTGTGGGCATTAGTCCCACACCGCCTGGCCCTGGGTTGTGCGCCCCCCTCCTACTATATATAGGGGTCTTCCCACCCCTTTGGAGGCATCCAATTCTCTCTCTCATTTTCCTTTGAGGACTTCTCCGTAATATTAGGGAGGACCTCGAGGGATTTGAGTTCTACACCTTCACACTACTGTCGTGTGATCTTCGGTCCTGCATCTTCTTCTTCCGCTGCTCGGCTGGATCGAAGCCCGGGAGACGCCGCCTACACTAGACGTGTGTAGTACTTCGGAGGCACCACACTTGGGGTGCTTGGAGCTGCTTGGCTTCATCAATATATGCCTTCCTGCGTAAGGCGTGCCTCGGTCTTCAAAGGTATGAATACCATATTCCTCTTTGGTTACTTATGTCTACATAGTATAGATCCTGGTATTAGTGTTTGTGTAGATAGATTTTTTTTGTTTTCTGCTACGGATCCCTACAGTGTTATCAGAGCGGGTCTATGGGTAGACATGTCGTACGGATAGAACACATAGCATTATGTGGGCATTGATTCTCTAGTTGCTACCCTATTTTATGTTCTTGTTCATATTGCGGCACTGTTTGATGAAGCGGCCCCCAACCGACCTCACTTGGTGATTCACGAGACTGGTCCACATATCAAAGTGGCTTAGGGGGGTGTCTGTCTCTCTACGATAGTTGATATGGCATCAACATTGGAGGGCCCTGAAAAGGGAAGTAAAACGGCAATCATTGAATCCATGTTGTGGATCTACGTTTGTAGGTGGGAAGGGGTTCTACCGCGAAAGCCCTAAAGCCGCGTAAAACATGCAATGGATAATATAGAGGAGTCTATCTTTGATTTGCATAGGGGCTAGCATTGTGACATGGCAATGACAAGTTTATGAAACTTCCATTGGATCTCTCGATGTTGATCAACATGCTGCAACCACGTCATGACACTTTACTTTATGAAGTACCTTTGTGTGAATCTTTTTATGCTGGTAGCATAATAGGATAATCCCTCACAGAATTCCAGTCTTTGTATTCCCCTTGTGTGTGCACCACCAAGAAAGTTCTCCGTTATGAGGTAGGCCGTGACGATCGGGTGTCATACATATCTGTGTTCACATACAGTGGGTGTAAGCCATGTTGCACTACGGATACACACAAGTTAGAACTGGCAAGCCTAGCATGTGTAGACATAGCCTCAGAATATAAGAGACCGAAATGTCGACCATGAATCACATGGTTGATGTGATCGACATTGGGGAGTGTCCACCTTTGAAACTACACTGATGGTTGTGACGATCGGGGGAGGTGCAGCGGATTGGGATCATGTGATCACTGAAATGAATAGAGGGGTGTTCGTTTGAGTGGGAGATCTTTTGTTTTAGTTTAGGAACATGAATTAAAACTTTAACTCATTATTATGAACATGGTCTAAACACTTTGCAAATCCATTGTAGATGTCTCGCCCACCCACCTTCAACCTTAGCACTTTCCTCGAGAAGGACAAGCTGAAAACTGATGGAACGAACTTCACTGCATGGTTCTGCAATTTTAGGATCCTCCTAGTCCCCTACAAGTTGACTTATGTCATAGAGGCTGAGCTTCCAGCTAAGCCTGCAGATTCCGCCTCCCAGGACGAAAAGAATGTCTAGCAGTCCAAGGTGGATGATTTCTCCCTCTTCCAAAGAGGAATGCTCTATGCCATGGAGCCAGAGCTTCAAAAGCATTTTGAGAAGATGAATGCTTTTGATATCATTGAAGATCTCAAGGCTGTCTTTGCTCCACGGACTCGTGCAGAGAGGTATGATGCTTCCAAGCTCTTCTTCTCTGCCAAGATGGAAGAGCACAGCAGTATTAGTGAGCACGTAGTCAAAATGTCTGGCTATGTTAAGCGCTTGAATGCTCTGCATTCCAAAATCCCGGAAGAGCTTGCAATTGATAGGCTGTTGCACTCACTACCCCTATCTACAAGAGCTTGGTGTCTATGCACTTCTTTTCTTGTAGACAGTTGTTGGGCCTCCAAGTGCAGAGGTTTGTAGAATAGCAACAAGTTTTCCCTTAAGTGGATCACCCAAGGTCTATCGAACTCAGGGAGGAAGTGGTCAAAGGTATCCCTCTCAAGCAACCCTGCAATCAAGATACAAGAAGTCTCTTGTGTCACCAACACACCCACTACACTTGTCAGGTGTATAGGTGCACTAGTTCGGCAAAGAGATAGTGAAATACAAGTGGTATGGATAAAAGACAACGGTGCTAGAAAATAGCTTGACGGGTAGGAAGAGACTAAATGCAATCTGAAATAAAGATGGAAGCAAGCAAACATGTAACATATCTAGTTGCAAACGGTGTTTCAATGCTTAGAAACAAGGCCTAGGGATTATACTTTCGCTAGTGAACACTCTCATATAAATATCTTCTCTTCATGATACTACTCTGAACTACTCTCCGGTTGGACACTCTAATCCATGGTAGGGCTATAACAGCACACCTCAAAGTCCGCTTTCCCCATCTAGATAACCCCACACTATCACCTTGAGCTCTAGATGGTTCCAACAAACACCACAATTTCATAGAAACATCCAACTCCAAATATAACTCATAACAAGTAATTGTAATCTGTAGCCTAATTGCCACCATGGTGTGCACGCTGTCACTTTCACACACATGGGGGAGAGCAGAGATCTATTAAAGCACTTGTGTAGCAAAGTAGATCTACTTGATTATAAAGCGCATGATCACAATATGATCATGCATAGAGAGAGAGATGAACACATAGCTACCGGTAGAACCCTTAGCCTCGAGAGAGAACTACTCCCTCCTCATCATGGGAATCAACAACGGTGATGGAGATGGCGGTGGAGATCGATGGAGATGGCGGTGGAGATCGATGGAGATGGCTCCAGGGGCATTTCCCCGTCCCGGCAGGGTGCCGGAACAGAGACTTTCTGTCCCCCGAATCTCCCCTTCGGTGGCGGCGGCACTGCGAAACTTTTCGTGGCTGGAGGCTGGATTTTTTAGGGTTTCTGCATCGGAGGCTTCTTATAGGCAAAAGGGCAAGGTCGGTGGGCGCCCGAGGGGCCCACACCACCCCTTGGCGCGGCCTGGGCTGGCCCGCGCCACCAGGTGGTGTGGCAACCTCGTGGCCCCTCTCCGTCTCGTCTTCTGGCTTCGTGAGTCTTCCGGTAAAATATCGACTTTGGCTTTTGTCCGGTCCAATTCCGAGAATATTCATTTTCTAGCTTTTCTGGAATAAAAAACAGCAGAAAACAGGCAATTGGCACTATGGCATCTTGTTAATAGGTTAGTCCTAGAAAGTGTATAAAAATACTCCAAAGTGTGGACAAAACATAAGAAAGTAGATATAAAACAAGCATGGAACATCAAAAATTATAGATACGTTTGCAACGTATCAACATCCCCAAGCTTAACTCCTGCTTGTCCTCGAGTAGGTAAGTGATAAAAAAGAATAATTTTTGAGGTGACATGCACCATCACAATCAAGATCAAACCATTTGCAAAGCATGAAAGCTGGGATCAAAGTACTCTAAACATGAGCATGCAAGATGAAGTTCTAACAATAAGACATAGTAACTATGTTGTAACATGTAAAGGTACAAACAAAGACCATGAATAATAATGCATTGAAATACGTTTGTTTGTTTCACATATAGAAAACATAGCATAGTGGCATTCAGCTTGTCCCTCATGGAGTAGCAAAACATAAATGCATAGGACACCTTCAAAGTTCATAAGGGTGACTAGATACAAATAGTTCAAGAACAAGCAATATCAACATTATGAATCAATCAACAAGTCTTGGGACAATGCACATTAAACTAAGAATGGACACTATTCTCTCTCAATAGGTGCATAAAGATAGAAGATGGAGACTCATCATAAAAGTAAAAGAAAGGCCTTCATAGAAGGAAGCAAGGATTCAAGTCTCATAAAGAGCTTCCAAAAATTATGGTACTTATTAGCTTTCAGCTCTCATTGCCCCTATCATAAGAATCTTGAAGTGATTAAGGTTAAAGTGAACAAACTATGGAGTATATGCTTGACAAAGTATAAGTTGGAAATCTCATGTCCCTTGAATACGAGGGTCGCTCCTCATGCTACTCAAGTTTAGTTACCGGTAAGTTCTTGTCATAGTAAGTACATGTGTATCATAGAGAACTGCCAATGGGGTACCCCTTTCCCGATGATACGGAAGAATCCCCATATCAAAATGACAAGGCAAGCAGACAATAAGCATCTCAACAATCTTCTTATTTACCATGGGAAAATGGTGCTTTTTCTCCTTTTCTGTTTTTATCAATCTCTATCTCTTTTTTATAAGAAGAATGCTTCATAGATTGCTCATTATGGTTACGCTACAGGTTTCCACCATGATTAGGCATGGATTAGACCAGCGGCCCAAGCGTTTCTCTAACACACATACATAACTCCATGGACTTACAAGCTCCCCTTTCATTTCACACCGACGACATCCATAGACAAAAGAGCATGATATCAACTGGGTATAATGTACAAGTGCAATGTTGAAAGCGTTCCCCATGACAACATGGTTCTGCTAATTCCCAACGTATAAGTGCAAGAATATACAACATAGATGACACAATGGTTCAAGTTTATTAGGGGCAAGAAAAGTAAAGTGTGCCATCAAGTTCGTGAGAGCTTTAATCACTAGTTTTCTCATAACAAGTTTAATTCGGAAGGTAGATAAAAACATGAATATACTTGGAATAGCAAATGCTAATAGGTAGGTATGGTGGACTCTTTGGAATAAGTTGGTTTTGTTTGGAGTTGGATGCATGAGTGGAACTCACACTTGGTTATGGAGGCTAGCAAAAGACTGGGAGCGACCAATTAAAAGAGCAATAATGGCCATAATCATGCAAAGCGACAAAACATCATTAATTAAAGCATAAAGTGATATTAAAAGTCGAAAACTAAAGGATCATAAAGGCTATGGTGACTTGGGATAGTCTTAACATGGTGTGAGCATGCGCAAGTCAACCCAAATAAAGCATCAAAGGAGAATACCACAATACTATGCTTTAATATGCTAAAACAACGCATGATTCTTTCAAGGCACATTAAGCAATCTCAATTGTTTATAACATGTCATGCTACAGCAAAAATCACTAAGCATAAAGCCAAAACAATATCAAGTATGACACGACAAAGCATAGGCCACAGTCAAAAACAAGCTCCTTTTACCACTTAAGCATGAACTTTTACTACTCTTTTCCAATCCAAACCAAACTTATTTGAAAACTAATGTATGAATGAGGGGTTACAACCAATTTATTCAAGCAAACCAAGCAAACGAAAACTAAAAACAAAAACAAATACGCTCCAAGAACAACACAACTGTGCATGAAACAATAAAAACGAAGTGTCTAGAAAGAGCTGAGGTTTTTATTGATGAAGAAGGGGATGCCCAAGGCATCCCCAAGCTTTGACGCTTGTACCTCTTGAATATTTCTTGGGGTGACACGGGGTGGCATCCCCAAGCTTGATCTTTTTTCCATTCTTCATCTCATTACATCATTCGTTCCCTACTCCTGAAAATTTCCTTCATACAAAACTTCACACAATCTTCATTAGCAACATTAGTGCATTCAAAAGATAATAAACCTTTGGGGTTTAGTTTTAAAACATCAAAACTTTCATTAAAAACACAAGCTACTATCGCAATTCCCTCAAAAAGCTCAATTCACCAAAAAGAACCCAAAAAGAAATCGATAAAGAGGCAAATGCAAATAATGGCAGAAATCTGTCAAACAGACCAATAGGTGAAAACCGATTTTTTTCGAAGACCTTATGTTGCTCAAATAAAAAAGTGTTGAACTAATGAAAGTTGTATAACAACCTAGGGGATGTATTCAGAAAATTTCAGCTCAATCCGACATACAGAGATTTTTCACGAATGTTTACAGTGAAGCACAAAAATCTGTTTCGGGACAGCACTTCCCCAAATCTTACTTCCCTCTCATTAGAGGTTATTCTTGGCACAAAAACCACACAAAAATGATAAGGAGAGGTTATTACTAAGGCAATAACTTCCAAGACTCAACTAAAACTTTTGGGTTATCTCCCAATAAGTACTTTTCTTTAACGCCTTTAAGTTAGGCATGATAGTTTGAGAAGATGCTCACATAAGAAATATGAATTGAAGTAAAAGAGAGCATCAAGAAGCAAATTCAAAGCACATTTAAGTCTAACCCACTTCATATGAATAGGAATCTTGTAAATAAACAAGTCATGAAGGAACAAAGCAACAATCATAGGAAAGCAAAACAAGTGCAACTTCAGAAAAATTAACATAAAGAGGGGAAACTTAATATTGTTGAGACACATAAAGCCATGTTTCCCTCTCTCATAATAACTTTTAGTAGCATCATGAATAAAATTAACAATATAACTATCACATAAAACATTCTTATCATGAGCCATGTGCATAAAATAATTAATACTCTCCACATAAACATAGTCATTCTTATTAATTATAGTGGGAGCAATTTCAACAAAATAGCTATCATTATTATTCTCATCACCATAATCATAAAATATAGGAGGCATATTGTAATCATAATTAATTTTCTCCTCAATACTAGGTGGACTGAAAAATATCATATTCATCATTGTTATCATCATATATTGGAGGCATAGTATCATCAAAGTAAATTTTCTCCTCTGTACTTGGGGGACTAAAAATATCATGCTCATCAAAACCAGCTTCCCCAAGCTTAGACTTTTCCATAGCATTAGCAATAATGGTGTTCAAAGAATTCATACTAATAACATTGCTATTAGCATGCAAATAAAGTTCCATATGTTTTTTAATTTTCTCTTCAAACACGTCATGTCCTAACTCAAGATAAATAATATAAAGCTCTCTAATTTCGTTGTTGTTTTCCATTAAGCCTAACTAGTTTTTTATAAAAATAAGAAACAAAAATACAAAATTGCAGAATCTAAAGGAAATAACTTCGAGCACTCACACCGGAGGATGTGAGTACCTTTTACCTTACCTCCCGGGCAACGGCGCCAGAAAATAGCTTGATGTCTACGCACTTCTATTCTTGTAGACAGTTATTGAGCCTCCAAGTGCAGAGGTTTGTAGAACAGCAGCAAGTTTTCCCTTAAGTGGATCACCCAAGGTTTATCGAACTCAGGGAGGAAGTGGTCAAAGGTATCCCTCTCAAGCAACCCTGCAATCAAGATACAAGAAGTCTCTTGTGTCCCCAACACACCCAATACACTTGTCAGGTGTATAGGTGCACTAGTTCAGCGAAGAGATAGTGAAATACAAGTGGTATGGATAAAAGACAACGGTGCTAGAAAATAGCTTGACGGGTAGGAAGAGACTAAAGGCAATCTGAAATAAAGATGGAAGCAAGCAAACATGTAACAGATCTAGTTGCAAACGGTGTTTCAATGCTTAGAAACAAGGCCTAGGGATTATACTTTCGCTAGTGAACACTCTCATATAAATATCTTCTCTTCATGATACTACTCTGAACTACTCTCCTTTTGGACACTCTAATCCATGGTAGGGCTATAACAGCACACCTCAAAGTCCGCTTTCCCCATCTAGATAACCCCACACTATCACCTTGAGCTCTAGATGGTTCCAACAAACACCACAATTTCATAGAAACATCCAACTCTAAATATAACTCATAACAAGTAATTGTAATCTCTAGCCTAAGTGCCACCATGGTGTGCACGCTGACACTTTCACACACATGGGGGAGAGCAGAGATCTATTAAAGCACTTGAGTAGCAAAGTAGATCTACTTGATTAAAAAGCTCATGATCACAGTATGATCATGCATAGAGAGAGAGATGAACACATAGCTACCGGTAGAATACTTAGCCTCGAGAAAGAACTACTCCCTCCTCATCATGGGAATCATCAACGGTGATGGAGATGGCGGTGGAGATCTATGGCGATGGCTCCGGGGGCACTTCCTCGTCCCGGCAGGGTGCCGGAACAGAGACTTTCTGTCCCCCGAATCTCCCCTTCGATGGCGGCGGCGCTGCAGAACTTTTTGTGGCTGGAGGCTGGATTTTATAGGGTTTCTGCATCGGAGGCTTCTTATAGGCAAAAGGGCAAGGTCGATGGGCGCCCGAGGGGACCACACCACCCCTTGGCGCGGCCTGGGCTGGTCCGCGCCACCAGGTGGTGTGGCCACCTCGTGGCCCCTCTCCGTCTCGTCTTCTGGCTTCGTGAGTCTTCCGGTAAAATATCGACTTTGGCTTCTGTCCGGTCCAATTCCGATAATATTCATTTTCTAGCTTTTCTGGAACCAAAAACAGCAGAAAACAGGCAACTAGCACTGTGGGCATCTTGTTAATAGGTTAGTCCCAGAAAGTGTATAAAAATACTCCAAAGTGTGGACAAAACATAAGAAAGTAGATATAAAACAAGCATGGAACATCAAAAATTATAGATACGTTTACAACGTATTAGAGCTTTGTGATGAACTACAACATGCAAGGGATGACTAAGACCCTTGCTGAAGTGTTCTCCATGCTCAAAACTACTGAGGTAGAAATCAAGAAAGAGCGCATGGTGTTGATGGTTAATAAGACCACTAACTTTAAAAGGTCGGGGCAAAAGGGCAAGGGCAACAAGCCAAAGAAGGATGGTAAACCAGTTGCCAGCACCTCTAAGGCTACTAGGCCCGGCCCTAGGTCCGGAACCACGTGCTATTACTGCAAAGGGGACGGGCACTGGAAATGCAATTGCCCCAAGTACATTGAGGACGAGAAAGCCAGCAAGATAGCCGCCAAAGACAAAGGTATATGTGATATACATGTTATAGATGTTTTCCTTACCAACACCAGGAGTAACACCTGGGTATTTGATACCGGTTCTGTTGCTCACATATGTAACTCTCAGCATGAGCTGTGGAGTAAGAGGCGGCTTGGGAAGGATGAATTGACGATGCGCGTCGGCAATGGCACGAAAGTCAATGTGGTGGCCGTCGGCACGTTATCTCTACATCTACCGTCAGGATTGATTCTAGTTTTGAATAAATGCTACTATGTACCCACATTGAGTATGAATATTGTAAGTGGATCTTGCTTGTTGCAAGATCGTTATTCGTTTAAATATGGAACAAGTGGTTGTTCCATTTATATGGATAACTTTTTCTATTTTCATGCGCCTGTGAGTAATGGTTTATTCTTACTACATCTTCATTGCAATACTCACATCCATAATATTGATGCTAAACATTGTAAGCATAATGATGATAATTCCATGTTTATGTGGCATTGCCGTCTTGGTCACATTGGCGTAAAGCGCATGAAGAAGCTTCATTCAGAAGGACTTCTTGGATCATTAGATTTTGAATCTCTTGATACATGTGAGCCATACCTTATGGGCAAGATGACTAGGACACCCTTCTCCAGCATGATAGAGAGAGCTGCAGACCTACTAGGAATCGTACATACGGATGTATGTGGACCAATGAGTGTCTCAACGCGCAATGGTTATCATTATTTTTTTACCTTTACTGACAATTTGAGTAGATATGGATATATCTACTTAATGAAACACAATTCTGAAACCTTTGAAAAGTTTAAGGAATTTCAGAATGAAGTAGAGAATCAAATTAACAAGAGAATCAAGCATCTTCGATCAGATCGGGGAGGCAAGTATTTGAGTTATGAGTTTAACATGCACTTAAAGGACTGCGGGATAATCCCATAGCTTACGCCAGCCGGAACACCATAGCGTAATGGTGTGTCGGAACGACGTAACCGTACTTTATTGGATAGTGTGCGATCCATGATGTCTTTGACTGATTTGTCTGTATCATTTTGGGGATATGCGTTAGAAACCGCTGTTTTTATTTTGAACCGAGCATCGTCCAAATCCGTGGAGACAACCCCATATGAGATATGGTATGGCAAGAATCCAATGTTGTCATTTCTGAAAATTTGGGGATGTGAGGCTTACATCAAGAAACTACAGCCTGACAAACTCGAACCCAAATCGGAAAAATGTATCTTTGTGGGGTACCCAAGGGAAACAGCTGGGTATACTTTCTACAACCAGGCCGAAGGCAAAACGTTTGTCGCAAAAGACGGCACCTTTCTCGAGAAAGAGTTTCTCGCTAAAGGAGTTAGTGGAAGGAAAATTGAGTTAGATGAAGTTATTGACCCTTCTCTCCAAATTTCGAGTAGCACAACGGAAGCTGTTCCGAAACCGCTCTCCAACATGGAGGAAGAGCCCAATGATGATGATCAAAACAACAACGTTGAGACTCCTGAGGTTCGCAGGTCTACAAGGGTTCGTGCCGCTCCTGATTGGTACAGTAGCCTTGTGATGTCTCTCATCCTAGATGACCAGGAAGAACCTGCAAACTGCAAAGAAGCTATGGATAGTGCAAACTCCGAGAAATGGCTAGAAGCCATGAAATCCGAAATAGGATCCATGTATGAGAACCAAGTTTGGACCTTGGTAGATCTTTCGGAAGGCCGCAAGGCCGTGGAAAATAAATGGATCTTTAAGAAAAAGACAGATGCGGATGGTAATGTGACCATTCACAAAGCTCGACTTGTCGCAAAGGGGTTTTGACAAATTCAAGGAGTCGACTACAATGAGACTTACTCTCCCGTAGTGATGCTTAAGGCTATCCGGATTTTACTAGCAATTGCTGCTCATTTCGACTATGAAATTTGGCAGATGGATGTCAAGACCGCATTTCTCAATGGTCACATTGATGAAGAGTTATATATGATGCAACTACAAGGTTTTGTTGATCCTAAGGATGCTGGAAAGGTATGCAAACTTCAGCGATCCATTTATGGATTGAAGCAAGCATCTCAGAGCTGGAAGCAACGTTTTGATCAAGTGATCAAGAGTTTTGGATTTGTCCAAAATCAACAAGAGTTCTGTGTTTACAAGAAAGCGAGTGGGAGCTCAGTTATATTCCTAGTAGTATATATGGATGACATATTGGTCATGGTAAACGACGTGGATCTTATGAGAAGCGTGAAAGCCTATTTGAGTAGTCAATTTTCCATGAAGGACTTAGGCAAAGCTGCATACATATTAGGCATCAAAATCTATAGAGATAGATCAAGATGCCTCATTGCATTAAGTTAAAGTACTTACCTTGAGAAGATTTTGAAGAGGTTCAAAATGGAGGATGCCAAAAGTGGTTTGGCACCTTTAACAAAAGGTAGCATACTGAGTTTATCTCAATGTCCGGTAACATATGCTAATAGAGAAAGGATGTCTTACATCCCCTATGCCTCAGCCATAGGATCTATCATGTATGCAATGCTAAGTACTTGAGGTGATGTGGCATTGGCTCTCAGTTTGGCGAGCCGATACCAAAGTAATCCAGGAATGGATCACTAGACAGCTGTGAAAAATATCCTAAGGTATCTCAGGAGAACAAAGGATATGGTCCTAGTCTATGGAGGTAATGATGAAGCTATAAACGTAATTGGTTACATGGATGCGAGCTAGCACTCAGATCCTGATGACTCGAAGTCTCGGATGGGATTTGTGTTTCTGGTGAATGGTGGGGCGGTGAGCTGGAAGAGCAAGAAGCAACCAGTAGTTGCGCAATCCACAATGGAGTCAGAATACATCACTGTTGCTGATGCGGCGAATGAGGCTGTCTGGCTAAGGAATTTCATCATTGAACTAGGAGTTGTTCCAAGTGCGCAAGACCCCGTGACGATCTATTGTGACAACACGGGCGCTATTGCAAACGCAAAGGAACCAAGAACTCATGCCACATCCAAACACATCAAGCTATGGTTTCACGTCATCCGGCAGAACGTTGACGAAGGTGAAATCAAGATTTGCAAAGTACACATGGATCTCAATGTGGTAGATCCGTTGACTAAAGCTCTCATACAAGCCAAGCACGAACAACACCGGGATGCCATTGGTGTTAGGTTCCTGCCTATTGTAAACTAGATTAATTTGTACTCTAGTGCAAGTGAGAGACTGAAGGAATTATGCCCTAGAGGCAAATAATAAAGTGTATTGTTTGATATATATCCTATATGTTCATAATATGTTTCATATTGTGTTATAACTGTATTAATACGAAACATTGATACACGTGTGGTATGTAAACAAACTGTGTTTCTAGTTACCTCTAGCGAACTAGTTCATTGGTCATGAGGATGATCTGGGTTCAGGATCATGGGCATTTATGCCAATTGACAATGAGGTCACATCATTGGTTGAATGACGTGATAGACAAATATCCGATAGTTGTATCTCAATAAGATCTAGTTACGAAGTTCACCATTGATGATAAACGCATGAAACCTCGCAACCTGATCCTTAGACTATGAGATAATGCAAATCACCGTTCTGGAGGGAGCTTAGATGGTTATCAAGTAAGTACCATGACTGGGTGATCGAAAAGGTGCCACTCAGGTTTCCCAAAGGAGCGCATAGAGGAGTACATATCAAGACCAGGATTTGCCAGTCCATGTAACAGATAGATACATCTGTGACCATCTCGGTGACATTGCATTAACGAAGCTTGCAAGCATGTGACTGGGCCAGTGAATGCAACGACATGGGAACGAGTAAATAAGTTCATCAATAACGAGATCGAACTAGGGTATGGAGATACCAAAGATCAAGTCTCAGATGAACTAGGTATCAAGTGGCAAAGGGAACGGGAAACGACTATTCACGGTTCGAGCGATAAGATTCGTGGAATGCACGGGGGTCATCATGGGCATCCAGGTCCCGCTGATGATCATTGATATGAGAGGATTTTCAATCATGTCCGGAGTGTTCCCGAACCGAAGGATGTCATGCTTAAGGGTGGGGGCGCTTAGGGATAGATGAGGTACCGTAGGAGAAACGGAGAGAGAGAAACCGGAATAGTTCTGGGTAACATACGATGGTGATCAGAAAGGGTCCGGAAGGAGTTCCGGAGTAAAGGAATATAATAATATGTGTATTTGAATGTTAATTGGAAAATTAATATTAAATATATATTTTATTTTATTATTAAAGGCAGCCCGATGCTAATGGGCCTCACCCGGAGGGGAGGCCCAAGGGACAAGGCGCCTAGAGAGAGGGGGCCAGCCGGCCTAGGCTTAGTGGGCCGCCCAAGTGGGGCCCACCTAGGGTTGGCGTCTGGGCTCTAGGTGGTCGGGGGTGGGCATTAGTCCCACACCGCCTGGCCCTTGGGTGGTGCGCCCCCCTCCTACTATATATAGGGGTCTCCGCCACCCCTTTGGAGGCATCCAATTCTCTCTCTCATTTTCCTTTGAGGACTTCTCCGTAATATTGGGGAGGACCTCGAGGGATTTGAGTTCTACACCTTCACACTACAGTCGTGAGATCTTCGGTCCTGCATCTTCTTCTTCCGCTGCTTGTCTGGATCGGAGCCCGGGAGACGCTGCCTACACTGGACGTGTGTAGTACTTCGGAGGCACCACACTTGGGGTGCTTGGAGCTGCTCGGCTTCATCAATATACGCCTTCCTACGTAAGGCGTGCCTCGGTCTTCAAAGTTATGAATACCGTATTCCTCTTCCGTTACTTATATCTACATAGTATAGATCCTGGTATTAGTGTTCGTGTAGAAAGAATTTTTTTGTTTTCTGCTACGGATCCCTATAGTGTTATCAGAGCGGGTCTATGGGTAGACATGTCGTACATATAGAACACATAGAATTATGTGGACATTGATTCTCTAGTTGCTACCCTCTTTTATGTTCTTGTTCATATCGCGGCTCTGTTTGATGAAGTGGCCCCCAACCAACCTCACGCGGTGATTCACGAGACTGGTCCACATATCAAAGTGGCTTAGGGGGTATATGTCTCTCTACGATAGTTGATATGGCATCAACATTGGAGGTCCTTGAAAAGGGAAGTAAAACGGCAATCATTGAATCCATGTTGTGGCTGTACGTTCTTAGGTGGGAAGGGGTTCTACCGCGAAATCCCTAAAGCCGCATAAAGAATGCAATAGATAATATAGAGGAGTCTATCTTTGATTTGCATAGGGGCTAGCGTTGTGACATGGCAATGACAAGTTTATGAAACTTCCAATGGAGCTCTCGATGTTGATCAAGATGCTACAACCACGTCATGACACTTTACTTTATGAAGTACATTTGTGTGCATCTTGTTATGCTGGTATGATAGTATATACGACGGTAGCATAATAGGATAATCCCTCACAGAATTCCAGTCTTTGTATTCCCCTTGTGTGTGCACCACCAAGAAAGTTCTCCGTTATGATTCAGGCCGTGACGATCGGGTGTCAGACATATCTGCGTTCGCATACAGTGGGTGTAAGCCATGTTGCACTGTGGATACACACAAGTTAGAACTGACAAGCCTAGCATGTGTAGAAATGGCCTCGGAATACAAGAGACCGAAAGGTCGAGCATGAATCACATGGTTGATGTGATCGACATTGGGGAATGTCCACCTTTGAAATTGCATTGATGGTTGTGACGATCGGGGGAGGTGCAGCAGATTTGGATCATGTGATTACTGAAATGAACAAAGGGGTGTTCGTTTGAGTGGGAGTTCTTTTGTTTTAGTTTAGGAACATGAATTAAAACTTGAACTCATTATTATGAACATGGTCTAAACACTTTGCAAATCCATTGTAGATGTCTCGCCCACCCACCTTCAACATTAGCACTTTCCTCGACAAGGACAAGCTGAAAACTAATGGAACTAACTTCACCGCATGGTTCCGCAATTTTAGGATCCTCCTAGTCCCCTACAAGTTGACTTATGTCATAGAGGCTGAGCTTCCAGCTAAGCCTGCAGATTCTGCCTCCCAAGACAAAAAGAATGTCTAGCAGTCCAAGGCGGATGATTTCTCCCTCATCCAAAGTGGAATGCTCTATGCCATGGAGCCAGAGCTTCAAAAGCGTTTTGAGAAGATGAATGCTTTTGAGATCATTGAAGATCTCAAGGTTGTCTTTGCTCCACAGGCTCGTGCAGAGAGGTATGATGATTCCGATCTCTTCTTCTCTGCCAAGATGGAAGAGCACAGCAGTATTAGTGAGCACGTAGTCAAAATGTCTAGCTATGTTAAACGCTTGAATGCTCTGGATTGCAAAATCTCGGAAGAGCATGCAATTGATAGGGTGTTTCACTCGCTACCCCTAGCTACAAGAGCTATGTGATGAACTACAACATGCAAGGGATGACTAAGACCCATGCTGAAGTGTTCGCCATGCTCAAAACTACTGAGGTAGAAATCAAGAAAGAGTGCACGGTGTTGATGGTCAATAAGACCACTAACTTTAAAAGGTCGGGGCAAAAGGGCAAGGGCAACAAGCCAAAGAAGGATGGTAAACCAGGTGCCAACACCTCTAAGGCTACTAGGCCTGGCCCTAGGTCCAGAACCACGTGTTATTTACTGCAAAGGGGATGGGCACTGGAAACGCAATTGCCCCAAGTACATTGAGGACAAGAAAGCCGGCAAGATAGCCGCCAAAGACAAATGTATATGTGATATACATGTTATAGATGTGTTCCTTACAACGCCAGGAGCAACACCTGGGTATTTGATATCGGTTATGTTGCTCACATATGTAACTCTCAACAGGAGCTGCGGAGTAAGAGGTGGCTAGGGAAGGACGAGGTGACGATGCGCGTTGGCAATGGCATTGTCATTGTATTGGGAACGGAAGTACCTAAGAAGGTTAGATAGAGGTGTGGGGACTAGCAGGGAAGCTATCGACGGCGTCCGCAGGCGAGATTGGATACAAGCGAGCGTAGTGAGACGCAGGAAGTACCCAGGTTCGGGGCCCTCGTGGTGAGGTAATTCCCCTACTCCTGCCGGATCTGACTATGAGGGATATACGAACTACAAGTGCTCCTTGAGCTGTGTTCTTTAGCTACTGCCTTAAATGCACTGAGACCAACCGACTGTCTAACTGAGCTAGTGCGTGTGCTCTAGGTGAGAGAGCTAGCTCCCTGGGAGTGATCGATCGATCCATGCCTGAATGAGTGAGTGAGTGAGTGAGTCCCTGCATGGCCTTATAAAGGTGGCCCAAGGGACAAAAGTGGGACCCACATGCCTAACTAGTACTATACAAGATGTCATGCATGATGTAGTGTATAGTGTCCACTATTTGCTACATCATCTGATAAAGTAGTATGGCTTGTGTCTTCTCAGTCTTGTCGATCTTCTCGTTGTCTGGTCCTTCTTATCTCCTCGTACGTCTATGTTCTGGAGTCCCACGTACAAGTACTGATCAGAGTAGGAGGAGCCGGTACAGCCGTGTGTACCCAGCCGGTGGGATCGATCCACTTGATTGATCGGAGGTAGGGCAGCAGCGATCCGGCTGGGAGTGAGGCGGCCCAGCCGGGGCGGGACGTCGTGGCGGCCTAGCCGGACCGTGGAGCGGGGCGGCCCAGCCGGGATGGTGGCGAGCCGGGGAGGCAGGAGCCGACCCAGGCGGGAGCTCGGCTGGGAGCTGGCCCAGGCGAGGAGGAGCAGGCCGGCTAGGGGAGGCCCAGCCGGAAGGAGGGCTCAGCCGGAAAGGGGTGTTGGCGAGGTCGTGGGCCGGCTGGGAGGCTCCAGCAGGCCCAAGTTGGCTCCAGTGCTATTTTCCCTTTGTATTTTGCCTGTTTTTGCCTTTTTTTTAACTGTCTTGAGTGCTTCTATGGGGTACCCGGGGATAATCCCCCCGACACTAGCCCTCGAGCGCGCGCTGATTTCACCCGGAGGGGGAAATTCGCACGACCTCCACAAAACTTGCCGTTGTCATTGTAGATGAAATACTTGAACGGCGTCCGGCTGGACACCTCTAGCCCGGGAAGCAACACAACTACCGCGGGGGCACACGAGCGCACCAGCAGGGTGTATCCCCTGAGATTCGGAGTAGCTGACGAAGATAGGTGCTTCGAATCTTCTATTTCTTGCCCTTTTCGACACCTCTAACTTGCTATCCGGCTGAACGCCTTCAGCCGGACCGAAGAACTTGATTACACCGGGGGCGCGCGAGCGCACCCGGTGGGTGTAGCCCCCGAGATTCGAAGTAGCTGGCGACGCCAGGTGCTTTGAATCTTCAAATGCCCTTGAAATCCGACTCGGTGCAGTCGTGCCAAAATAAACAAACAGAATTGGTTGTCAGTATATCAACATATAGTACACATGCTGTCAACCGGATAACGGTTTTATTTTTCAAAAACTAGCTCGTGCTTCTCTGAATACTTAGTCACTTTCCCGTGCGCTCTGCTGTTTATGCTTTGTCCTTGCCGGCCAGCCGGGTTGTGGTCTGGAGACGGAACCGAAGGGGGAGCTGACAGTACATTGCACACGGTACTAGGGGCTGAGCAGCCGGAAAATACCAACTAGGCACAAGGCCGGAGTGTCCGATCTGTCGCACCCTTCGCCGTTTTTCATGTGGGATGCCTCGGGCTTTTGCTCTTGCTAGCCGGACAGCCGGGTTGCGGTCTGTAGCTGAGACGAAGAGTGGACCTCTGACACCGTCGCACACTACTCAGTCGGTTTACGGGTTTAGCAGGCCGGGCCAACCGGCGAGCCCCTGGGTAGGGGTTGCCAGCGCCGAAAAACTCAAAGCGAGAAGCAAATCATCTAGCGAGACCTCGAGGGTTGCTCGAGGTCGGAAAAACACTCACATTGTGGCTGTCGGTGTAGTAGGGTCGAAGATACGATTCCGCAGGCGTTGCGGCTGCTGAAACGGTCCAACTGGCGTTCCAGCCGGATAGCCTGGCTCCAGCCGGACAGGCAACCAAACGCGGCGTAGCCGGATTCGGTCCCCAGCCGGTCGGGCAACCAAACGCGCCAGGATGCGCCGAGCCGGCCTGGCCCATTCGAAACGGGTCCAGCCGGCCGAACCGGCAACCAAACGGGGCGAAGTCGTGCGGAGTCGGTCCGACTCAGCCAGAACGGGTCCGAACCGATCGAATCAGACAGACAGAACGGGTAGTCGGACGGATGTAGCCGGATTTTTCTCTCACTTTTTCCTCTAACTTTTTTCCTCTCATTTTTTTCACAACCGGTGCCAATATCCGGCCCACCTTTTCCTTTCTTATTTTTTCTCTCGATTTTTTCTCTACTGACCGACTAACAATTAGCCGGTTGCCTTCTCCCTTTTCTTTCTTGACTTTTCTAATCGACCACGCACCACTCCTTGCCAGCCGGCCCCATCTCCACTTTTTCCTCTAACTTTTTTTGTTCTTTTTCTCTCAGACCGACTGAAATCGGCCGGCTCCTCCGCCTCTTTTTCCAGCTGGCCAATTTTTAACCGGATGATAACTGGCTGGCCACTCTTTTTTCTTTACACTTTTCCCAACCATATGCGTACTCACTTCCTGTCCCAGCTAACCGGTCCACCCCACCTGCCTTTCTTTTTTCTTTTTTCCTCTCCCCATCCGACTCGGGCTGATTCTCTCCTCTGCTGGCAGTGAGGAGCGTGGGCACTGGCGCCGGCCGCAACAGCGCGCGCAGGCCGAAGCTTGCAGAGGCGGGCGGCACGCGGATGGAGGTGGGGGGAGGCGCGGCGGCGACCCGCGGAGCGACGCGCGTCCGAGGCATCGCAGCGACACAGGCAGCAAGACCACGTCTCGCCGGGGCTGCGGACCGCCGGGGAGGACGCGTGGGGGAGGCTGCTGCAGGGGAGCTTGCGGGCATGCTGCGGCATGCACGTGCGGCCGGATGCGGCGGAGGGAGGAACGGGCGGGCGGCGCGGCGGAGCGGAGCTCGCCGTGGGCGGCCGATGGACGCGGATGGGCGCGAGCGCGGCCACGACTGGCGGCGGCGCTAGCGCGGCCGCGGAGAAGCGCAGCAGGGGGACCCGTGGAGGACGCTGCGACGGCGGAGAGGGAGCTCGCGAGGAGGGGGAGCCGCCGTGCATAGGCGAGCGGCGGAGGGGCGGTGACGCGCGCGCGACGCTCGCGGGCTTGCTCCAGGGAGGTGCTGCAGGGTGCACGCACGGGCCACGCGACGAAGCGCGTGATGGTGCGGTCGGATCGTAGCGATGTGCGGTGGACGGAAGCGAGCCTGCGAAGCTGGACGAAGAGGTTGAAGATGGACGTGCCAGCTTGCCGCTGCTGCGGACGGTGCCGCTGCCGAGGACGGCGCGGCCGGACGAGGTGACCGACGGCAAGATCTCACGCGCGGCGGCGAGCCCCGGGGCGACTCGGTGAGCCCCCGAGAACTCGGCGAGGCGGAGGCGGCGACGACGGAGCGGCGACGGCGAGCCCCCGAGAAACTTGATGGAGTGGAGTCGATGACGATGGCGCGGAGGCGGCGAGCCCCCGGGCGACTTGAAATGGTGTCGATGCCGATGACGATGATGAAGAAAATTGGTCCCGTGCGGAACGGAATTCCGGTCGAAGCCATCTGCCCCATGGTGGGCGCCAACTGTCATTGTATTGGGAACGGCAGTACCTAAGAAGGTTAGATAGAGGTGTGAGGACTAGCAGGGAAGCTATCGACGGCGTCCGCAGGCGAGATTGGATACAAGCGAGCGTAGTGAGACGCAGGAAGTACCCAGGTTCGGGGCCCTCGTGGTGAGGTAAAGCCCCTACTCCTGCCGGATCTGACTATGAGGGATATACGAACTACAAGTACTCCTTGAGCTGTGTTCTTTAGCTACTGCTTAAATGCACTGAGACCAACCGACTGTCTAACTGAGCTAGTGCATGTGCTCTAGGTGAGAGAGCTAGCTCCCTGGGAGTGATCGATCGATCCATGCCTGAATGAGTGAGTGAGTGAGTGAGTCCCTGCCTGGCCTTATAAAGGTGGCCCAAGGGACAAAGGTGGGACCCACATGCCTAACTAGTACTATACAAGATGTCATGCATGATGTAGTGTATAGTGTCCACTATTTGCTACATCATCTGATAAAGTAGTATGGGTTGTGTCTTCTCAGTCTTGTCGATCTTCTCGTTGTCTGGTCCTTCTTATCTCCTCGTACGTCTATCTTCTGGAGTCCCACGTACAGGTACTGATCAGAGTAGGAGGAGCCGGTACAGCCGTGCGTACCCAGCCGGTAGGATCGATCCACCTGATCGATCGGAGGCAGGGCAGCAGCGATCCGGCTAGGAGTGAGGCGGCCCAGCCGGGGCGGGGCGTCGTGGCGGCCCAGTCGGGGCGGGCGGCCTAGCCGGACCGTGGAGCGGGGCGGCCCAGCCGGGATGGTGGCGAGCCGGGGAGGCAGGAGCCGGCCCAGGCGGGAGCTCGGCTAGGAGCTGGCCCAGGCGAGGAGGAGCAGGCCGGCTGGGGGAGGCCCAGCCGGAAGGAGGGCTTAGCCGGAAAGGGGTGCTGGCGAGGTCGTGGGACGGCTGGGAGGCTCCAGCCGGCCCAAGTTGGCTCCAGTGCTATTTTCCCTTTGTATTTTGCCTGTTTTTGCCTTTTTTAACCGTCTTGAGTGCTTCTTTGGGGTACCCGGGAATAATCCCCCCGACAGGCATGCAAGTCGATGTGGCGGCTGTGGGCACGTTATCTCTACATCTATCATCAGGATTGATTCTAGTTTTGAATAAATGCTACTATGTACCCGCATTGAGTATGAATATTGTAAGTGGATCTTGTTTGTTGCAAGATCGTTATTTGTTTAAATCTAGAACAAGTGGTTGTTCTATTTATATGGATAACGTTTTCTATGTTCATGCGCCTATGAGTAATGGTTTATTCTTACTAGATATTGATTGCAATACTCACGTCCATAATATTGATGCTAAACGTTGTAAGCATAATGATGATAAATCCATGTTTATGTGGCATTGCCGTCTTGGTCACACTGGCGTAAAGCGCATGAAGAAGCTTCATTCAGAAGGACTTCTTGGATCATTAGATTTCGAATCTCTTGATACATGTGAGCCATGCTTTATGGGCAAGATGACTAGGACACCCTTCTCCGGCACGATGGAGAGAGCTGCAGACCTACTGGAAATCATCCATACGGATGTATGTGGACCAATGAGTGTCTCAACGCGCAATAGTTATCATTTTTTTACCTTTACTAACGATTTGAGTAGATATGGATATATCTACTTAATGAAACACAAGTCTGAAACCTTTGAAAAGTTTATGGAATTTTAGAATGAAGTAGAGAATCAAATTAACAAGAGAATCAAGCATCTTCGATCATATCGGGGAGGCGAGTATTTGAGTTATGAGTTTAACATGCACTTAAAGGACTGTGGGATAATCCCACAGCTTACGCCAGCCGAAACACCACAGCGTAATGGTGTGTCGGAATGATTTAACCGTACTTTATTGGATAGTGTGCGGTCCATGATGTCTTTGACTGGTTTGTCCGTATCATTTTGGGGATATGCGTTAGAAACTGTTGCTTTTATTTTGAACCGAGCATCGTCCAAATCCGTGGAGACAATCCTATATGAGATATGGTATGGCAAGAAGCCAATGTTGTCATTTCTGAAAGTTTGGGGATGTGAGGCTTACGTCAAGAAACTATAGCCTGACAAACTCGAACCCATATTGGAAAAATGTATCTTTGTGGGGTACCCAAGGGAAACAGCTGGGTATACTTTCTACAACCAGGCCGAAGGCAAAACGTTTGTCGCGAAAGACGACACCTTTCTCGAGAAAGAGTTTCTCGCTAAAGGAGTTAGTGGAAGGAAAATTGAGTTAGATGAAGTTATTGACCCTTCTCTCCAAATTCCGACTAGCGCAACGGAAGCTGTTCTGAAACCGCTCTCCAACATGGAGGAAGAGCCCAATGATGATGATCAAAACAACAACGTCGAGACTCCTGAGGTTCGTAGGTCTACAAGAGTTCGTGCCACTCCTGATTGGTACAGTAGCCTTGTGATGTCTGTCATCCTAGAGGACCAGGAAGAACCTGGAAACTACAAAGAAGCTATGGATAGTGCAGACTCCGAGAAATGGCTAGAAGCCATGAAATCCAAAATAGGATCCATGTATGAGAACCAAGTTTGGACCTTGGTAGATCTTCCGGAAGGCCGCAAGGCCATGGAAAATAAATGGATCTTTAAGAAAAAGACAGATGTGGATGGTAATGTGACCATTCACAAAGCTCAACTTGTCGCAAAGGGGTTTCGACAAATTCAAGGAGTCGACTACAATGAGACTTACTCTCCTGTAGTGATGCTTAAGGCTGTCCGGATTTTACTAGCAACTGCTGCTCATTTCAACTATGAAATTTGGCAGATGGATGTCAAGACCGCATTTCTCAATGGTCACATTGATGAAGAGTTGTATATGATGCAACCGGAAGGTTTTGTTAATCCTAAGGATGCTGGAAAGGTATGCAAACTTCAGCGGTCCATTTATGGATTCAAGCAAGCATCTCGGAGCTGGAACCAACGTTTTGATCAAGTGATCAAGAGTTTTGGATTTGTCCAAAATCAACAAGAGTTCTGTGTTTACAAGAAAGCGAGTGGGAGCTCAGTTTTATTCCTAGTAGTATATGTGGATGACATATTGCTCATGGGAAACGACGTGGATCTTATAAGAAGCGTGAAATCATATTTGAGTAGTCAATTTTCCATGAAGGACTTAGGTGAAGTTGCATACATATTATGCATCAAAATCTATAGAGATAGATCAAGACGCCTGATTGCATTAAGTCAAAGTACTTACCTTGAGAAGATTTTGAAGAGGTTCAAAATGGAGGATGCCAAAAGAGGTTTGGCACCTATAACAAAAGGTAGCATGCTGAGTTTATCTCAGCGTCCGGTAACGGATGCTTATAGAGAAAGGATGTCTTACATCCCCTATGCCTCAGCCATAGGATCTATCATGTATGCAATGCTAAGTACTTGACCTGATGTGGCATTGTCTCTCAGTTTGGCAAGATGATACCAAAGTAATCTTGGAAGGGATCACTAGACAACTGTGAAATATATCCTAAGGTATCTCAGGAGAACAAAGGATATGGTCCTAGTCTATGGAGGTAATGATGAAGCTCTAAACGTAATTGGTTACGTTGATGCGAGCTAGAACTCAGATCCTGATGACTCGAAGTCTCAGACGGGATTTGTGTTTCTGGTGAATGGTGGGGCGGTGAGCTGGAAGAGCAAGAAGCAACTAGTAGTTGCGCAATCTACAATGGAGTCAGAATACATCATTGCTGCTGATGCGGCGAATGAGGTTGTCTAGCTAAGGAATCTCGTCATTAAACTAGGAGTTGTTCCAAGTGCACAAGACCCCGTGATGATCTATTGTGACAACATGGGCGCTATTGCAAACGCAAAGGAACCAAGAACTCATTCCACAGCCAAACACATCAAGCTACGGTTTCACGTCATCCGGCAGAACGTTGACGAAGGTGAAATCAAGATTTGCAAAGTACACATGGATCTGAATATGGCAGATCCATTGACTAAATCTCTCATACAAGCCAAGCATGAACAACACCGGGATGCCATTGGTGTTAGGTTCCTGCCTATTGTAAACTAGATTAATTTGTACTGTACTGCAAGTGGGAGACTGAAGGAGTTATGCCCTAGAGGCAAATAATAAAGTGTATTGTTTGATATATCTCCTATATGTTCATAATATGTTTCATACTGTGTTTTAACTATATTAATACGAAACGTTGATACATGTGTGGTATGTAAACAAATCGCGTCTCTAGTTACCTCTAGCGAACTAGTTCATTGGTCATGAGGATGATATGGGTTTCAGGATCATGGGCATTTATGCCAATTGACAATGAGGTCACATCATTGGTTGAATGACGTGATAGACAAACATCCGATAGTTGTATCTCAATGAGATCTAGTTATGAAGTTCACCATTGATGATAAACGCATGAAACCTCGCAACCTGATCCTTAGACTATGAGATAATGCAAATCACCGTTCTGGAGGGAGCTTAGATGGTTATCAAGTATCGTGCCATGACTGGGTGATCGAAAAGGTGCCACTCAGATTTCCCAAAGGAGCGCGTAGAGGAGTATATATCAAGACCAGGATTTGTCAGTCCATGTAACGGATAGATACATATGTGGCCATCTTGGTGACGTTGCATTAACGAAGCTTGCAAGCATGTGACTGGGCCAGGGAATGCAACGACATGGGAACGAGTAAATAAGTTCATCGATAACGAGATCGAACTAGGGTATGGAGATACCAAAGATCAAGTCTCGGATGAACTAGGTATCAAGTGGCAAAGGGAACGGGAAACGACTATTCACGGTTCGAGCGATAAGATTCGTGGAATGCACGGGGGTCATCATGGGCATCCAGGTCCCGCTGATGATCATTGATATGAGAGGATTTTAATCATGTCCGGAGTGTTCCTGAACCGAAGGATGTCATGCTTAAGGGTGGGGCGCTTAGGGATATATGAGGTACCGTAGGAGAAATGGAGAGAGAGAAACTGGAATAGTTCCGGGTAACATACGATGGTGATCAGAAAGGGTCCGGAAGGAGTTCCAGAGTAAAGGAATATAATAATATGTGTATTTGAATGTTAATTGGAAAATTAATATTAAATATATTTTTTATTTTATTATTAAAGGCAGCCCGATGCTAATGGGCCTCACCCGGAGGGGAGGCCCAAGGGTCAAGGCGCCTAGAGAGAGGGGCCAGCCGGCCTAGGCTTAGTGGGCCGCCCAAGTGGGGCCTACCTAGGGCCGGCGGCTGCCCCCAGGTGGCTGGAGGGTGTGGGCATTAGTCCCACACCGCCTGGCCATGGGTGGTGCGCCCCCCTCCTACTATATATAGGGGTCCCCCCACTCCTTTGGAGGCATCCAATTCTCTCATTCTCTCTCTCATTTTCCTTTGAGAACTTCTCTGTAATATTGGGGAGGACCTCGAGGTATTTGAGTTCTCTACCTTCACACTACCGTCGTGTGATCTTCGGTCTGCATCTTCTTCTTCCGCTGCTCAGCCGGATCGGAGCCCAGGAGACACTGCATACACCGGACGTGTGTAGTACTTCGTAGGGACCACACTTGGGGTGCTTGGAGCTGCTCGGCTTCATCAATATACGCCTTCCTGCGTAAGGCGTGTCTCGGTCTTCAAAGATATGAATACCATATTACTCTTATGGTACTTATGTCTACATAGTATAGATCCTGGTATTAGTGTTCGTGTAGATAGAAATTTCTTATTTTCTGCTACGGATCCCTACAATTAACATTTTATCCCTTGCATTATGTCGATACACCAAAACTATTCTGGCAGTTCTATCAAAACAATTTCTATGATGCATAGTATTTTCTCTTGTGTTCCGTATCCACTCAAATGCGTCGAATAACCTTAAGTGTGTCTCCCTATGGGATCGTGAACTAAGTGGACATGATCGAGACTCTCTCTAATCAATAATCGTTAGCGGGATCTGGAGATCCATAGCGACTCCCACTTACTCAATGATGAACAAGAGACCGCGTGAACCTTTTTCGCAATAACCAATTCCTTTTGTCTCGCGATATTTTGTCCGAGATCCGATCATTGGGTATCATCCATACCTAGTTCGATCTCGTTACCTACAAGTACTCTTTTATCATTCTCGTGATATAACATTCTTAGTGATGTTATCACTTGCTTGCAAGCTATGTCAATGTGATATCACCGAGAGGGCCCTGAGTATATCTCTCCGTCATCAGGATGGACAAATCCCACTATTGATCCACGGGCCTCAACCAACACTTTCCAAATACTCAACGACATCTTTATAATCACCCTGTTACGGTGTGACGTTTGATGGAATCAAAGTACTCTTCAAAGTTAGTGATTAACGTGATCTCATGGTCTAAGGACTAGAGTTACTTCGAATGAGATAGCAATATAAACTTGAGGACATGATCATATTACTATACTTTGGGATAATGTTTATCACATCATTCCACCAATGTTATGATCTTGTTATTAACAACATCCAATGTCATGATCATGAAACCTTGATCATCTGTTAATCAACAAGGTAGTGTAATGAGAGGCATTACTAGAAACCTTTTCTTTGTTTATTAAACATACATGTATTAACGTTTCCGGTTAACACAATTAGAGCATGATAAATAACCATTTTATTATTGCCTCTCAGGCATATTCCTTTCAAGGAACACATGTAGGTTCTCGTGGTATTCCGGCGCCCAGCCGTCCTTCTCCACTGAAACCCTAATCCAAGGTCCCCGCAGGTCTAGCCCCCTAGCTTTCTTCGTATGAGGGTTGAGCAATGTACTTTACTATTGTTTTAGGATTCTTTAGACTATAGCTACATGGAAAACCAAGGTTTGTCCCATGGTTCCACCGATTTTCCTCCATTTGACCCGCTGTGGGAGTTTCCTCCTACAGGTCCAGCACTTCTCTAGGTGTCATCGCATGCAACCATAGACGGTCAAACCCGGGACCTACGTACTACATATATGGACCTTCCACCATACTTGTGCATGTATGATAGGGCCACACGCAGGTTCTCGTGGCATTTCGGCGCTCAGGCGGTCCTTCTCCACCGAAACCCTAATCCGAGGGCCACGCAGGTCTAGCCCCTAGCTTTTTCATACGAGAGTTGACCAATGTACTGTACTATTGGTTTAGGATTTCTTAGGTCATACCTAAATGGAAAACTAAGGCTAGGACTATATGGGCCTTCCACCACACTTGTGCATGTATGATAGAGCCACACGCAGGTTCTCGTGGCATTCTGCCGCTAAGGTGGTCCTTCACCACTAAAACCCTAATCCGAGGGTCCTGCAGGTCCAGCCCCTAGCTTTATTCGTACGAGGATTGACCAATGTACTTTAATGTTGGTTTATTATTCTTTAGGCCATACCTACATGGAAAACCAAGATTGGGCCCATGGTTCCACCGATTTCCATCCGTTTGACCCGTTGCGGGAGTTTCCTCCTATAGGTCTAACACTTCTCTAGGTGTTATCCCATGCAACCATAGACGGTCACATCCGAGAGCTAGGTACTGCATATATGGACCTTCGATCACACTTGTGTATGTATGATTGGGACACACGCATGTTCTCGTGGCATTCCGTCTCCGAGGGCCTCGCATGTCTAGCCCCCTACCTTTCTCTAGACGAGGGCTTACAGATATACTTTACTGTTCACACGCATGCAATAGCAGTTATGCATTTTCTCGATGTGCAACTATGAGCAAGATTCTCGTGGTTATTTTAGGTGGGTGGAGACCGCTATTCGGAGGGTAAGAATCCGTACAATTGGAGAAAAAAAAGCACATTAAAATAATTGAGACTAATAAATTAATGATTAATAATTAAGCGGCCATAGGGAAAAAAGATAAAGACAGTTACGCCGACGGCTAAGCCGTCTTTGCTGATGTCGTCGCCACACTATGACGGCCGACCTCCTAGGCCCATGCGAGGCCCCCTACACCGACGACTTGTCTACGTCGACGGCGGCCGTCGACCCACCTTAGTCTACGCCGACAACTAACCTTGACCGATGGCCTGTTTGCTGGCCTGCCAGGTTCGGGGCCTACGCCAACATCCCCGACAAAAGGCTGTCGGCGTAGCCTCTGTCCGTCGGCGCCTTGAGTCAGTCCTGTAGTGAGATGGTAATTATCTATAAGCTTAAACTTGGTGACATGCAGCTGCTGTGCGACCTCTGTCGCACGATGTGGCTGTCAGTGGGCCTTTTTCCATTCTGTTTGTGGTGCAAAGCTACTCTCCTTCCGAGTGTTGTGTTTTGGTCATGGTGTTTTTTTAAACTTTCAAATTTAAAGATCTAGAAATATAAAAAAAATATCAGCATGTAGATAATGATATACAATACGAGTGTGTCAAAATCGTGTAAAAATACTTTGTATATTGGGCTCAGCGAAAATGAAATTTCCGGATCTAAGATGTGAACAATACACATATGAATTTTGGTAAATTTCTGTATTTTTCTTCGCAAAAAATACAAGTAATTTTTCATTGAAACTATGCAGATGTGTAGTGCAGGTCGTTAGCTACATGCATGTATTTTTTTCAATTTTTTGGAGCATTTGTGAAAGCTCAAAATCGGCTCAAATAGAAATGGACAAACAAGTATTAAAAACTACTTTTAGGCCGGAATCCGTTAGGCTTATTAGCTCTCCTTCCCCGATATTTCCCAAATATTTATGTTCCTTACCTAACCTCGTGTCTCGAAGTAGTTTTCCTGCTCGACGACCTCGAGGAATACGGGGTCGATGATGATGTGGATGTCGATGCAGAAGCGGCATGACCAGAGCAGCACGGCGGTCTCCCGGCGATCTCCAAGGAGGTATCATGCTCCATGTGCCGACGCATGACCTCGATGAGGATAGCCCCATGTATTGCAAGAGCTCTAGGGTGTTGACCCTAGCAAGGAGGTGGAGCAGATGACACTAGGTCATCGGCTGCCCGCTGGCATCAATCCGCGCGGTGCTGAAGCAAGGCGCCGCCATATGTCCCTGGTCGCGTTAAAATCTTATGTCCCCTGTCGCGTTTCCTTTGTTCTTTCGTCATTATTTGCTTGTCGCATTCATAACAATAATTGTCCTCTAAACTTGTGGGTCATCAACCACGTATCAAAATGAGGTGAAAAATAGCAATGTTGCAATTTTCACACAAACATAATCTTGTGTGATGGGAAAATCCAGTCACATTGAATATTCTCGAATTGTACCTACATTTGGTTTTAGTTTTTTTAGTTTTAGCCGGTTTTGCTCAAATTTAAACTTAGATATTGTATGTATTGGTCCTAAATTTCGGCCAAAAATGGTTTAAGGTGCCCTACTATGGTGCTATGCTGGATCCCTTGCCAAATTTCAAATTTTCAGCACCCTCATATGGATCCTCATGCTAGTTGTTTGACAAAAATCCTCATGAAAGATGCTGTAAAAAATCTATCACAAAAAATATCTTCCATGTCCTGGAAGATAAAGTGGAGTTCATTTTTGTGAACATTTTAACTTATAATTTGCAAATTTTTAAGCATGAACAAAAAGTCATGTCTTTTACAAGTTTCTAACCAGTTTCTGGAATTACAAAAAAAACTACTACTTCTTACACATGGGTCATTTTCACCCGTAACCATTTACTCGTGTGACAAGAAGTCCACATCAGCACGAGAGGATCACACATTGGACTCGAAACCTACACATGTTCAATGCAGCTAGCCTTGCCGTAGGCCCGCAACTTGTGGAGGTGGCGTGCAGAACAAACGGACATTGGAGTTGCGCCGGTGACCAAACCAGCGACGACGCACGACGGAGCACGCCTGCACGGTGACATATAGCACATGACACTAAACCCCAAAGTTAAACCCTAAACCTTAGATGACCTCAAGCTCGGAGGCTCAAGCGGTCACGAAAAATACTCTCTTGCCGCCACGTTTTGATCGTAGTTCCACAAAGCTAAAGTCTAGCTCACAAAAGGCAAAGTCTGGCCCACAATTTTATATTTGCCAAAGTTTGCCTAGAAGAAAAAAACTATTACTACTACCGAAAATTTCAAATACCTTCTATTACATACAACCTGATCACATTTGAGCCACTGCCAACGAACTCGGTCGCTAAAAGGTATAAACAGCTCCACACATCAGAGCGACTGGCATGCGGGTCCCATATCACAGGCTATATATCCACCTTGGTAATGCTAATAATCATGTCATGCTCACTACCAAGTGACCTCGAGCTCAGAGGCTCAAGCTGTTATCTAGTCCCTTGCCGCCACGAAAAGTACTCCCTTGCCGCCACGATTTCGATCGCAATCGTAGTTAATTTTGGGGGTTGCAATTCTAGAAGGACTATAAATAAAATAAACAGCATTGACAGCAACGATTTGTTTTGTTTTAAAATGACAGCAAGAACTATTTTTAACCGACGGAGAAGCTGAAAAGATGATAAAAAATAATACTCCCTCCGCCGCAAAATACGTGGCTAGCATTTGTCTAGATTTAAATAAACCTCACAATAAAATATAACTAGATACATGTAAATCTATGTAAATTCAAATCACTTTTTCGAGGGACCAGCGAGTGAGGGAGTACTGCTCTTCCATAGCTATCGTACGAAACAGCATTCCTCCTCCTTGTCGTATGTAACCAGCCTCACTGTTCTTGTGAATAGTTTGACCATGGCGACGATGGATTGATTTGTCTTTCCAAGATCGGAATAAAATCTAAGACGTCGACAGGCGCTAGTTAGTACAACATCCCTTTCCAGCCAACCAGTTTGTTGACTCTGCCTAAAACCACATAAAACGTGCATGTAGCAAACACAGATTGATTAGAAAACAGGATGGATTGAAGCTTCCAAGCAAGCACCACTCGACACAAGCAGGATGACACTGACACAGTGGAATGAATGAAGAAAAAATTGAAAAGGTAATTTGAAAAGGACAATCAATCACCTGCCGCCATCCAGTTCCCACGCTACATATGCCCCCACACGTTTCCACACGGGAGGGAGTCAGCGATGGCAGGCCAGCCAAAGTGAACGCACGCGGACGCCTCCTCCTCCCGTACGTTCCCGCGCCGGCGGCCGGAATTTCGGTTCACCATGGCAATGTCAGGCCACGTCTATCTCCTCCACCTCATCCTGCTCTGCCTCGTCCTCCAATTCTGCCTCCGGCGCCATGCCGCCGCGCAGCAGCAGGCCGACGAGCAGCAGGTCCTGCTCCGGATCAAGAGCGCGTGGGGCTCCCCACCGGCGCTCGCGTCATGGTCGTCGTCCACGTCCAGTCCCTCCTCGCACTGCACAAACTGGACCTATGTGGCCTGCGACGGCGCCGGACAGGTGACCTCCCTCGCCCTCCCGAACGTCACCGTCTCCGGCTGTTATATGTTGATCCAAATTCTACAAAGTATAGGCCAACTTCTGACGAGTGGAGCGAGGCCCGTCGCCGGGAGGCTTGGGCCGAGTGTAACGAGTCTGAAGTTGGCCCACACCGTGCCCAACGGGGACGCCTGTGGGGGGTGCGGGGGGCGACAGCCCCCCGCGGTACGGTACGGATCGTCGAAGACCTAGGTTTCCACCGATATATAAACCCCTTGTAAGCCGCCGGTTGGAACAGTTGCATCTGTGAAATCCCCGGCGTTTGTAAACACTCCTCGATATAGTGAAGTTTCACTGGCTGGCGCCCGTGGTTTTTTCCTCTCTTTGTTGGAGAGGTTTTTCCACGTTAAATCTGTGTCCCCCTTGCTGTGTTTTTGTTTTCGTTCTTCGTTATCTTCTTGTCGCAATTGTAACAAGTGGTATCAGAGCCCCAGGTTCTAATCTAGGGTTTGCGACATGTCGTCATTGAAGTTCGATCTACCACAGCTGGACTACACCACAAGATTCTCCTTGTGGCAGGTGAAGATGCGGGCGATTCTCGCCCAAACTTCTGATCTGGATGAAGCGCTGGATGGATTCGGTGAAAAGGATGCTAAGACCTGGTCCGCTGAAGAGAAGCGGAAGGACCGTAAGGCTTTGTCTTTGATTCAACTTCATCTGTCCAATAATATTTTGCAGGAAGTACTGGAGATGAAATCTGCTGCTGCCCTATGGGAAAAACTGGAAACGATCTGCATGTCAAAGGATCTAACCAGTAAGATGCATGTGAAGATGAAGTTGTTCTCGCATAGATTGCAGGAAGGTGGATCGGTAATGAATCACTTATCTCTTTTTAGAGAGATTATTTCTGATTTGCAATCTATGGAAGTAAAATATGATGATGAGGATCTAGCCCTATTACTCTTATGCTCGCTGCCTAGTTCTTATACACACTTTCGTGATACAATGTTGTTGAGCCGTGACAAGATAACCCTTGATGAAGTGCAAGATGCCCTCAAACAGAGGGAAAAGATGAAATCTATGGTGCAGGCAGATGGGGCGTCCTCCAAGGCTGAAGCTCTGCAGGTTCGTGGCAGGACCGAGCAGAGATTTAACAACCATGGCAACCGAGATAAGAGCAAAGACGGCAGAGGTCGTTCGAAGTCCAAGGGAAAGGACAAGTTCTGTAGGTATTGTAAGAAATCTAATCATGTTATTGATGATTGCTGGAAGCTGCAGAATAAGGAGAAAAGGAACGGTACTTACCAACCGAAAGATAAGGATCAAGGCAATGGTAAGGCTGCTGTTGTTTCTGATAGTTCTGATGGTGAATGCTTAGCTGTTTTTGCTGCTTGTGCTTCTCGTGATGATGAATGGATACTTGATACTGCATGTTCGTTTCATATTTGCTGTAACAAAGATTGGTTCAGTTCATATGAGTCTGTGCAGACTGGAGATTTTGTGCGTGTGGGGAATGACAACCCATGCCATATCGTTGGTGTTGGATCTGTTAAGATTAGGACACATGATGGCGTGACACGCACGTTGAGTGAGGTGAAGCACATACCAAGCATGGCCAGAAATTTGATCTCCCTGAGTACCATGGACGTTGATGGATACAAGTATGCCGGTGGGCATCGAGTTCTGAAGGTATCAAAAGGTTCTCTTATTCACATGATAGGTGATATGAATTCTGCTAAATTATATGTTCTTAGAGGTAGCACTTTGCCTGGTATTGCTGCTGCTGTTACTTCTAATGATTCTGATGATTGTGGTAAAACACATCTATGGCATATGCGTCTTGGGCATATGAGCGAACAAGGCATGGCAGAGTTGGTCAAGAGAGAGCTGATTGATGGTTGCAACTTGAGTAAGTTTGAGTTCTGTGAGCACTGCATCTTTGGTAAGCATAAAAGAGTTAAATTCAATGCTTCCGTTCATACCACCAAAGGCATATTAGATTATGTGCATGCTGATGTATGGGGTCCGTCCCGTAAGACTTCTATTGGTGGTGCTAATTATATGCTTACTATTATTGATGATTACTCAAGAAAGGTGTGGCCTTATTTTCTGAAGCATAAATCTGATGTTTTTGATGCTTTTAAGAAGTGGAAAGTTATGGTTGAAAAACAGACTGAGAAGAAGGTAAAGGTACTACGTACTGACAATGGTATGGAATTCTGTTCTAATGAGTTTGAGGAGTTTTGCAGTAACGATGGCATGATCAGGCATCACACCATCCCATATACTCCTCAGCAGAATGGCGTGGCAGAACGCATGAACAGAACCATCATCTCGAGGGCTCGTTGTATGTTGTCTAATGCAGGTATGCATAGGCGTTTCTGGGCTGAAGCAGCCAACACAGCGTGTTACCTCATCAACAGGTCACCTTCTATTCCACTTGAGAAGAAAACTCCTATTGAGGTATGGTCAGGTTCACCTGCTGATTATTCACAGTTGAGAGTTTTTGGTTGCACTGCTTATGCTCATGTTGATAATGGAAAGTTAGAGCCTAGAGCTGTCAAGTGCATATTCCTTGGTTATGGTTCAGGAGTTAAGGCATATAAACTATGGAACCCTGAAACAAAAAGGATTTTGTTGAGTAGGAACGTTGTTTTCAATGAATCCGTTATGTATCATGACAGCTTGCCATCAGATCCCTCTCCTGTTGCTATTGGAGAGGAGGGAGTTCGTGTGCAGGTGGAGCACCTGCAGAAAACTGTTGATAATAATGCTGTTGTTGATGATACTCATGAGGAAAATATTGATGATGATGTTGTTCAGCACTCACCTACTGTTTTGCAGCAGCCACAGGAATCTATTGCTGCTGATAGACCGAGACGTAACATAGTTCCACCTCGTCGTTTAATTGAAGAGTGTAATCTTGTACATTATGCTTTTAGTTGTGCTGAACAGGTGGAGAACGATTCTGAACCTGCTACATATAATGAAGCCATTGCATCCGTTGACCGCGAGAAGTGGGTATCTGCTATGCAAGAAGAGATGCAATCGCTTGAGAAAAATGGCACATGGGATGTTGTGCGCTTGCCTAAACAAAAGAAGGCGGTCCGCTGCAAGTGGATCTTCAAGAAAAAGGAAGGTCTATCTCCCAAAGAGCCTTCAAGGTACAAGGCAAGGTTAGTAGCAAAAGGGTTCAGCCAGATTCCAGGTATTGATTACAATGATGTGTTCTCTCCAGTTGTGAAGCATAGTTCCATTCGTACTTTCTTTAGTATTGTGGCTATGCGTGATCTTGAGCTTGAGCAGTTAGATGTCAAGACTGCTTTTCTGCATGGAGAGCTTGATGAGGAAATATACATGGACCAACCAGAAGGGTTCATAGTGCCTGGTAAAGAGGATTTTGTGTGCAAATTAAAGAAGTCTCTTTATGGCTTAAAGCAATCTCCAAGACAGTGGTATAAAAGGTTTGATTCATTTATGATCTCACATGGTTTTGAGAGGTCTAAATATGATAGTTGTGTTTATATCAAGTTTGTTGATGGGTCACCTATATACTTGCTGCTATATGTTGATGATATGTTAATTGCTGCCAAGGGCATGAAAGAAATCACTACTTTGAAGGCACACCTAAGTAGTGAGTTTGAGATGAAGGATCTTGGTGCTGCTAAGAAGATCTTAGGTATGGAGATTACCCGAGATAGAAAATCTGGTTTGTTATTTCTTAGTCAGCAAAGTTACATTAAGAAAGTTCTTCATCGTTTTAATATGGATGGTGCCAACTCAGTTAGTACTCCTATTGCTCCTCACTTTAAATTGTCAGTTTCTCAATGTCCTACTACTGATGAAGAGTTTGAGTACATGTCAAAGGTGCCATATTCTAGTGCTGTTGGTTCTTTGATGTATGCCATGATTTGTTCTCGTCCTGATTTATCATATGCTATGAGTTTGATAAGTAGATACATGGCTAATCCTGGTAAAGAACATTGGAAGGCTGTTCAGTGGGTTTTCAGGTACCTTCTTGGCACTTCCAATGCTTGTTTGAAGTTTGGCAGGACCGGTGAGGGACTCGTTGGCTATGTGGATTCAGATTTTGCTGCCGATTTGGATAAGAGAAGATCCCTCACAGGTTATGTGTTTAATGTTGGAGGTTGTGCTGTTAGCTGGAAGGCTACATTGCAGGCTGTTGTTGCACAATCTACTACTGAAGCTGAATACATGGCTATTGCTGAAGCTTGCAAAGAATCTGTTTGGTTGAAAGGTTTGTTTGCTGAGCTTTGTGGAGATGATTCTTGCATTACTTTGTTTTGTGACAGTCAAAGTGCCATATACCTTACAAAAGATCAGATGTTCCATGAGAGAACTAAGCACATTGATGTCAAGTACCATTTTGTTAGAGACATTGTTGCTCAAGGTAAATTAAAGGTATGCAAGATCAGCACTCATGATAATCCTGCTGATATGATGACTAAACCTGTTCCTGTTGCTAAGTTTGAGCTTTGCTCGAACTTAGTTGGTTTAACTAATTAGCCCAAGTGGCTATTGGCGCCGAAAGTATTTGCTTTGTTTGTTCAGGGAGATGGTTGTTGTTGATGCTACAAGGAGGAATTTGTCTCAAGGTGGAGTTTGTTATATGTTGATCCAAATTCTACAAAGTATAGGCCAACTTCTGACGAGTGGAGCGAGGCCCGTCGCCGGGAGGCTTGGGCCGAGTGTAACGAGTCTGAAGTTGGCCCACACCGTGCCCAACGGGGACGCCTGTGGGGGGTGCGGGGGGCGACAGCCCCCCGCGGTACGGTACGGATCGTCGAAGACCTAGGTTTCCACCGATATATAAACCCCTTGTAAGCCGCCGGTTGGAACAGTTGCATCTGTGAAATCCCCGGCGTTTGTAAACACTCCTCGATATAGTGAAGTTTCACTGGCTGGCGCCCGTGGTTTTTTCCTCTCTTTGTTGGAGAGGTTTTTCCACGTTAAATCTGTGTCCCCCTTGCTGTGTTTTTGTTTTCGTTCTTCGTTATCTTCTTGTCGCAATTGTAACACCGGCCCCGTCCCCGACGCGATCGGCGAGCTGAGGAGCCTCGCCACGCTCAACCTCCAGAACACCAGCGTCACCGGCGGCTTCCCGAGATCTCTCTACAACCTCACCGCCCTCACCCACCTCGACCTCTCCGCGAACAGCCTCGCGGGCGACCTCCCCGCCGACATCGGCCGCCTCGGGGCGAACCTCACGCACCTCGCCCTCGACAACAACGGCTTCACCGGCGAGGTGCCGCCGGCGCTGTCGCAGCTCAAGGACCTGACGGTCCTCACTCTCAACAGAAACCAGCTCACCGGCACCGTCCCGCCGGAGCTCGGCGAGCTGACCGCGCTCCAGACGCTCAAGCTCGAGCTGAACCAGTTCAGCTCCGGCGAGCTCCCACCGTCGTTCAAGAACCTGACGAAGCTGGCCACCGTCTGGCTCGCCAGCTGCGGCCTCACCGGCGAGTTCCCAACCTACGTCACGGAGATGACGGAGATGGTCTGGCTCGACCTGTCCAACAATTCCTTCAACGGGAGCGTTCCCCAAGCCATCTGGAACCTCCCCAAGCTGCAGACGCTGTACCTGTACACGAACTACCTCGCCGGTGCCCTCGTCATCGATGGCGCGATCGGCGCAACAAGTTTAATCGAGATCGACTTGTCCGATAACAAACTGACCGGTGCGATCCCGGAAAAGTTCGGAAGTCTGACGAAGCTTAGCAAACTGAATTTGCACAACAACAGCTTCTCGGGCGAGATACCGGCGAGCCTGGCGCGGATGCCGGCGCTCGTGTTCCTCTGGCTGTGGGATAACAAGCTCACCGGGAAGCTTCCGGCGGAGCTCGGGATGCACTCGCCGGTGCTGAGGGACATCCAGGTGGACGGCAACGACCTCTCCGGCCCGATACCGGAGGGTGTCTGCCAGAACCGCGGGCTGTGGATCATCTCCGCGTCTGACAACCGCCTCAACGGCTCGATCCCGGCCGGCCTCGCCAGCTGCCCCGCGCTCATAAGCCTCCAGCTGCAGGACAACCAGCTCTCCGGCGAGGTGCCGGCGACGCTGTGGACGGAGACCAAGCTCCTCACTGTGCTTTTGCAGAACAATGGAGGGCTCACCGGGACGCTGCCGCAGACGCTGTACTGGAACACGACAAGGCTGTATATCTGGAACAACAAGTTCACCGGGAGCCTCCCGTCGTCGGGGGCCCGGCTGCAGAAGTTCAACGCTGCGAACAACTTGTTCTCCGGGGAGATACCCGCGGGGCTCGCCGCGGGGATGCCGCTGCTGCAAGAGTTCAGTCTGTCGGCGAACCAGCTGTCGGGCTCGATCCCGGGGAGCATCGCGTCGCTCGGTGACCTGGCACAGATGAACTTCAGCAACAACCAGCTCACCGGCGAGATACCGGCAGAGCTGGGCTCCATGCCGGTGCTCACCCTCCTCGACCTCTCGTCGAACCAACTATCCGGCAGCATCCCTCCGGAGCTAGGATCGCTGAGGGTGAACCAGCTTAACCTGTCGTCCAACCGGCTCACCGGCGAGGTCCCGGCGGCTTTCGCCATCTCAGCGTACGACCAGAGCTTCCTCGGCAACCCCGCGCTCTGCACGGGCGCGTCGTCGTCGGGGAACCTCGCGGGCGTGAGCTCCTGCGCAGCCAGGTCATCCGACAAGGTATCACCGGGCCTTCGCTCCGGCCTTCTCGCCGCGGGTGCCGTGCTCCTCGCCGTCACCGCGGCGCTCGCCTTCTTCATCGTCCGCGACATCAAGAGGCGTAAGCGGCTCGCGCCGGCCGAGGAGGCATGGAAGTTGACCGCTTTCCAGCCGCTGGATTTCGGGGAGTCCGCCGTGCTGCGCGGGCTCGCGGACGAGAACCTGGTCGGCAAGGGTGGGTCCGGGCGCGTGTACCGCGTGAACTGCCCCAGCCGTAGCGGCGGCGCGGGCGCCGGCACCGGCACCGTGGTGGCCGTGAAGCGCATATGGACGGGCGGGAAGGTGGAGAAGAACCTGGAGCGGGAGTTCGAGTCGGAGGTGAACGTGCTCGGCCACGTCCGGCACACCAACATCGTGAAGCTCCTCTGCTGCCTGTCCCGCGCGGAGACCAAGCTCCTGGTGTACGAGTACATGGACAACGGCAGCCTCGACCGGTGGCTCCACGGACACAGGTGGGCCGCCGGGAGCGCGGGGGTGGTGGAGAAGGCCCCGTCGTCTGCCCGGCGAGCGCCGCTGGACTGGTCGGCGAGGGTGAGGGTGGCCGTGGGCGCGGCGCGGGGGCTGTCGTACATGCACCACGAGTGCTCCCCGCCCGTGGTGCACCGGGACGTCAAGTGCAGCAACATCCTGCTCGACTCGGAGCTCAACACCAAGGTCGCCGACTTCGGGCTCGCCAGGATGCTCGTCCAGGCCGCCACCGGCACGACGGCTGACACCATGTCCGCCGTCGCCGGAACCTTCGGCTACATGGCTCCCGGTACGCACCAGTCTATCAACTTCGTAAACGATTATCCTGAACTACTGTACAATTTTCTCGGAAGCAGAGAAACTCATGCCGTTCGTCATGTTTGTGCAGAGTGCGCGTACACGAGGAAGGCGAACGAGAAGGTGGACGTGTACAGCTTCGGGGTGGTGCTGCTGGAGCTGGCCACCGGCAGGGAGGCCGGCAACGGCGGCGAGCACATCTCGCTCGCGGAGTGGGCGTGGCGGCACCTGCAGTCGGGGAAACCCATCTCCGAGGCCGCGGACAGGTGCATCGGCGACGCCGGTCACAGCGACGACTTCGAGGTGGTGTTCAAGCTCGGCATCATATGCACCGGCGCGCAGCCGTCGACGCGGCCGACCATGAAGGACGTGCTGCAGATACTGCTCCGGTGCGAGCAGGCGCACCGGAAAACGGTCGCCGACGGGAACACGAAGACGGTTTCCGAGTACGATGCCGCACCGCTGCTGCCATCGCGAGGGGGCAGCCGAAGGAAAACGCATTCGGACGACGACGACGACAAAGGCAGCTTTAACATCGTCTGATGAAATGCCATAGAGACCTAGTAAGGCACAGAAGTAATTAAGAGTTGAGCAGTGCAGTTTCTTAGGAGAGCAGGGCAGATGACAATGGTGGATGGACACTGTGAGCCATCCCTTCAGGTGTATAGGCACTCATATTAAGTACAGTAGATCGAATATCATTTTGCAGACAAGGATGTGCATCCACACAAAAATAATACTGGAGATATCAGCCAACACGAAAATATGGTTAAATTGGACGGTGTCGATCCCCATCTTTATTGGGAAGAGAAAAATACAAAAGGATTAACAACAAAATGTTTTGGATTACAACACCAGACAAGGGGAAAAAGAATCTGGCAGAACAGGAATGGCATTGTTCAAACTTCCATCTCCATTGTTCCTGCCATCGGAAACGCTTATGCATGCCATTAGATAGACCTCCAAACTCTTTGGCGCTATACTAGCTATTATCCTGCTGCAGAGGCACCGGAACCGTGTCCGTAGAATAGCCGAAGGTAAAAATTCCACCACTAGGGCAGCCCAGAATATTAGGTACGAATATTTGAAGGGGAAAAAAGGGGAGAGGCTACACTCAAGAGTTCAATCATCAGGCTTGTTATCAAGAATAATCGACGTCCGCATACTGGGAGTGTGAGGCCGCGAGAAGAGCAGCCCCGATGCCAGAACCGTCGTTGGCCAGCTTAGCAACCAGAGATGAAGAGGCTTCATCCCCAAGGAGATCTGTAAGAGTTGCTTCTAGGCAACTGCTGAACTTCCTGTAATGTTCATAGAGACCACCATCCAAGGCAATGACGGTCCTGGGCATTGTGCTGCCATCAGTTGGCACTTTGTCCCGGCCTAGCTTCTTGAGAATGCCATATATACCAGCAGCAGCCAAGCGTGCACCACGCTCAGCAACGATGTCACATATGTGACGAGTTATGTATCGTACTTCCAGGGAAGTGTCTGCAACCTGAACATGAGAGCAAGATGGTATACACGTAATCAATGGTCATTCAACATTCATTTCTGATGATATTCAGTTAGGTTCAAACAAGTCATACCCCAACAATATCCTTTAGCTTAGTTCCCAGAACTTTAAGGTCGTGTGATGCATCATGGTGCATGGCTGACATGTCCGGGGTCCTGGAATACATAAGGTTCAGAAAGTGAATTTACTCAGAATAAAGAATGGAGTGCAAAACTTAATACAAGTAAATCCTACTTTCGTGATTGAGCTCATGTGTGAAGACATTCATTAGGAATTATCACATCTCTCTACCTTCTCAATATATTAAAACACGAGCTTTGTGTTTCATCAAAAATCTTATTTTGTGCTACTGATGGCATGGAATTTCATCTGGTGTCAACAAAGTAATCTAATCTATTAGCAACCTATTATATATTTGGCCCTGATAAATACTAGCCCTAACAAACACCTAGATTTTATGAGCCATTTGATAAAAGAAAAGAAAAGGAAAGGAAAACAAGTTTAAGTTCTCCTCTGATTTTGAATTAGAATATTATAAGGTGTGCAAAAAGAAACTTTATCCAGCTAGGCATTGCACACACCATCCAGCTAATTATTCTAATACACCAGAGAAAAAATACCAAGTTTTGAATTCCACAGTTGTGACAAATTGACATTGACCGAAAATGTATTTTTATCAGCAGTGATGATGAGCTGGCATTAAGTTTTAAATATTTGTCACCTCACGGATTATTCAACTGAAGTACATGATAACTTAAGAAGGCACGCAACTTCCCTATTTTTCTATACTTTTGGCTTGGACGGACTAGTCAACTGATTTTGAGATGATAAATTCAGAAGAGAAACTGCTTCCTTGTGCAGTTGGACTATTATTATCACTGGCTCAATATTAGTGTGGAACCAAGGTATTTAATAGAGGAACATATGCACTTTAATCATAGAGATTATGAAAATTCTTGATCAGCATTTGCTAAAGCAAACATATAGAGCTAAATGACCAATGGATCAGGAAAATATACCTCAGTACAAATGGCTGTTCCAGCTTAGGTGGAACAACATCCCCAAACAAAGCAGCATCATGAGCCAGTTTCAGTAAGATTCTTCGCACAATCTCCCCAAGATACATGCCCGAAATCATCTTTTCATATATCTGTCACACAGAAGATATTCACATATATTAGTTCGGTTTATTAACAAAAAATAAATGGAAGTCAAAATACCACTGAGATAAACACCTGTTCCCCAGGATTCAAACTTTCAAAATCCATGGCTTTATCGTATTCCGAAAGTGGAAGCTTGTCTGATTTAAAGCTTCCCCATTCCGTGTTGATTACCTAGAGAATATCAAACAATTTTGTGGTTAGGCTGATATAGTACAGAAGTAAAGATACAATGCATGTGTAAGACCATACAATGTTTCATGGAACTTCTATTCCAAACAGGTGGAATTTCAAAAACTCACCATATTTCCAGATTTAGGCAGTAATCCAGTCCACTTAGGAATTGCGTTAGCATGCTCGACATATGCAGCATTTGTACCAGTGCCCAAAATTACAGCAGCAACCACATCATTATCCAAATATCTCCCACCAGCCAATGTGCCGACTGTGTCGTTAACCTGCAAAATATCAAGACTCAGCCTAGATGTAACAGAATATCACAGAGATAAAATGTTTTGCATGATGCAAACCATATTTGCATCCCATCAACAGAGAAAAGATTAACAAAATACAGAAGTAGCCTCAGGATAAAGAGAAATTAGCATTTGCCTTATTTACGAGATTAAAAAATAGATGTGGTGTATTACCAATGCTGAAACTTTCATATCCAGCCCCTGCCTCTCCATAGCCTTGCTCAACTCAGACACAACATCCTCACCAACCTAGTTAAGAATAATCAAGTAACACATGAAAAAGTAACTGTCGTTATTATGTGAGGATTGCTAAATTGACTCAGATACCATTAACCGAGAAACATACTATTCTTGCTGCATGTTAAAATATGCTTCCAAACCATGCTAGACATTTCATCATTGAGATAAATAAATCCATTAACACAATAATGTAATAACTAAGAACAAAGTATCAGAGAACCGAGTGAATAAAAACAAAATAATTTTTAATAGCCACATGCCCAAAAAGGGACTGGAACAGTCTAGTCTCTAGCTGCCTAAGAGCAATCCCTATTTGTGCAATCCAAAGTAAACATATTGTCCAAGACCATCCCTCAATCCCTACTGTCCTAATCCTGCTCTAGCTCTAGGACAAGGGGAAGATCTTCCTTTAGTCCTCTACACCATGTAGAAATGACTATAAAATCATCTCTATCAATTAATTAAATTTAAATTTTAAAATATATGACTAGGAGATGGCATCTAGTACAATAGAAAAATTGCCTTCTCACACGAGTTACAAGATCATCTCTTTTTAATGAGAAGGAAAATCTGTTCTTTCATTTCTCTCCTTCAAAGTCATGCATTATTCTAGAAAGATGGTTTGGCTAGGAAAAGGATAATGTCACACCATTCTATGTGGCCCTTAAAAATCAGCTATACAATTACAACAGTGATCAAGGACTGAAATTGACTTCCTTCGAGGAAAGAAGCAATTGCCTTATCAAATCAAGTGTTACCACCAGAAACGTGCTGAAGTAATTCTTGTGTTTATAAGAAATTCCAGTTGATGCCAAATAACTAATGTGCTAGGAGTTGAACGATATATTCTGCATAGTGTTCTGAACTTTACCGTGCCGTTGATCGAAAATCCCTTTGTCCACTTGATGAGCGTTCCTGATGATATTGATAACTGGTTCACTGGGAAGGAAAAGGTGAAACCCAGCTCTCTCTGCCTCCCCTCTGGGAGGTGGAACTGACCACCTTCTGTATCCACAAATTCGGCCAATGCGGCAGCAATAAAATCAAATAGTTCCTGTATCAAAAATTCAAATACATTAGCAAGCATGAGTGCAAATTTTCAACTCCAGGGAACATCAAAATCAGGCAGCAGGTACTCACCATGGAAGTCCCAACCATGAGGTGTGGTGGGATAGAGACTTCCTTGGACTCTTGCTTGACAACACGTTTCTCCTTTCCTCCGAGTTGAACTCGCAGAACACGGAAGTTGGTTCCTCCAAGATCCAGTGCATAGAACAACCCATGTTCGTCTCTGCACAAAAAGCACCCGGATAATTAAACAATAATTCAACGAGTCTAGAAAAAATGTCATGTTTATGACTGAATTGCATGTAACTGGCTGAATGTGTCTGAAATTTTAGAAAAAAAAAGTTAGTTTAGAATCTATGAACCTTATTTTCAGTGAATCTATGAAACTTATATGCAATGAAGAGGGTGATCCTTGAGAGAAACTTAGCATTTAACAGAATATACCTAGAGGAAATGAGGTGACTGATGGATATAATTGGACAACCAAATTTTTGAAACAAACCACAAACACGTATGGACTTTTCTATGTAGAATTGGCAGAACTGAGCATACGGGAGCAGACATGAGTGAACCATTCATGTAATAAATCGTAGTGTGCATCCCTTTAATGGCTTGACAAATGAGCAGCCTAGCAGGAAATCATTGAAATCTCATTTCACTCTGTAACTACCATATTTAGGATCTGGAGGCATCGGAGGCGGCAGGGCGGAATAGGTCGGTTGACATGAGATGAAGGACCCATGATCCATCGAGAACGAAACGAGATTGAGATAAGAAGCGCGATTTCCGCGGCGCGATCTTACGCAATAAGATCCGGGCATTTTCATTCCTAAGCAAGGCAGGGATAGAGGGATTCCTGACGCTTACGCGATCAAGGAATCAGAATTCGTCCGCACGCGACTCTCCCACCAACAGACGGCATGTTCCGGATCACAGAGTTCATAAGTCAACCGGACACACACAAAAAAAAATATATAGGAAAAGGATAAAGGAGAGATCAGATCAGATCAGACGGATCGTGGACGGGGAATGAGATGATCCCTTACCCGGTGGGGAGGTTGTCGACGTAGGAGATGAGCATCTTGAGCTGGCAGTGGATGTCCCCGCGCAGGCCGCGCTCCATCTCGGTGACGAGCGCGTCGGAGATGCCCCTGAGCAGGGCCGTGGGCGTGGAGAGCATGCGCTCCACCTCCTCGATCACGTCCCCCACCTTGCGCTTCCTCTCGGTCTCGGCGGCGCCCGCGAGCTCCGCATCCCTCCTACGCCGGCGCCGGCCCAGCACCACGGCCGTCCCCACCGCCGCGCACACCACCACCGCCGTCCCCACCGCCGCCGCCTTCCCCATTGCCGAGATCAACCAACGACCGATCGACCGGCACGAACTACACAGGAATTCCTCTCTGGATCCGAGGCTGGTGAAGGAGGAGGGATCGTTTCCCCGGGAGCGTAGGGAGAGGGAGGAGGACGGGAGCAACTGGCCGTGGGCGTTTTAACCGGTACCTTTAACTTCCCCACAACCCCGTTGGCTTTGCGGCATTTATGGATCCACCTATAATTACACTCGCGGCTGAGATTCTTTTGAAGCCCACGTGGACGGCCTGGATCGGAGCCTTGAAGAGGTGGATCTGGATTTTTTGGATTAGCGAATTCACGCAGAAATTACCTAGCGGATTTTCTGCTGTAAAATTACTTATCGGAATTACTTCCAGATATACATTAATAAGTACTGCTCCGGTATTAATTACCAGTCGGATTTTGGCGAGGCGATCTTCAATTAGCGCGTTGACCGCTATCTCGGCCCCACATTCCAGTGTGTCTAAAAAAATCTTGCGTGGAAAGTCAAAGCGGGGGTAAAGGGTTAGGAATCCGGTGTCACGTGGATGGCTGGGGTCCACCGTAGATTCCTGGCGTCAGGATGATGCCATGGTGTGGCCACGTGGCGGGGAGGGAGAGGGCCTACGATAAGGTCAACCGCCGCCACCAGCCGTCCGGTGCTGCGGACCGGAGCAGCGACGTTCGGCAAGACCACGACGGCGACAGCGCAGCCGCGGCACCGGCACCGACGACACCTCGCTGGAAAAGTCCGGCGAACTGTTGTAAAATGGCTCGTTGTAAAGCCCACCCACCCACCCACGCGAGGATTATAGTATGGACATGATAATCGTGTCGTATCGTATCATGTCAACCTAATTACTACCCGATTCACATGCATTTATTCCAAATGCAAACCAGCACTCCGCGCTTTTTTTATTCATCCAGTACATCGAAGCACGCCGCTCTAATGTATAGCCAAATCTAATTGCGCATACTCCTTTTAATCGTCATACGTTTAGCCCACCTAGTAGCAATTTATTTCTTACCATTTACATTTTTTATGTTACCGATGCAACATGGTAGTAGCAAGTCTATTCGTTAGATAACCTAAGAGGTTTAGATCAATCCGTACCGTCGGTTACCTAGTGTTTAGGAAATCGACCAAACCTTTCTCTAACACAAGTTGTAATCCATCAAAGTATGAATAATTGCAGCCCAATCATGTTATGCTACATCGTATCACATTGACCTTCGATCCTCGGCCTCCTCTCTCCCCAAACCCTATCCTCAGCCTTAGCCCTAGCCGCCCAACACCATGACTCCTGAAGAGATCGACGAGAAGGAGAAGAAACTTTGTGCCTGCGCCGACGCTCTTGATAAGTGCAAGGTCGAACTCTCCCAGCAAGCCGACAACAAAGGAAAAAACATCAACACACCATCTCTTCCTGCCCGGCACCTAGTCCCTCCACCTATGCCACCTCCATCAAGATCCATGTACCCCGTCACGCTGATTGCATATTTGATGAGGAACATTTTCCGGCATTAGGGGGAGATTTCAAGTACCAGAAAGAATGCCCGGAAATTGATTGGAATGCTATCGCCATTTCAACCTCTGATCCACGTACCCAAGAGACCGAACTCCAAGTTCGGAAAATCATCAATTTGCAACATCTTGCAAATAATCTGCCAGATTCATTTACTGATCTAAAAGGTGTTACTAAATCCTGGAAACCGGCCAGAAATGCGCCCGAAAGAGTGGAGGTACCAACAAAAACCACTCAACTCCCTGATCCTAAAAAGAGGGGGAGTAGTACGGCCACTGACCCGGAACCTGCTTCTCGCAAGCAACAAAGGAGAGAGAGGAGAAAATCCTCCAAATTGGTAAATGCAAGTCATCTCAACGTTGACGAACACCTTATGGGTAGTATACACCCAATGGAAGGGCAACCTCCACAACCAAGCTCCAGCTTGCACACACTGGCTGGGACATCGGAACACCTAGACTCACGCGTATTGGGAAATCACGAAGAGTCATCAAGGGTGCATGAGATATCCACCAACTATATCAATTCTGGAGAATCATTCAACCGTAAGTCTACGATTGTCGACACTTATTTTTCTGCTACAATTGCCGATACCCTTCTCAATGATCATGATCCAAGGACTATTGTTGAGTGTGAGAAACGCTCCGACTGGCCTAAATGGAAGGAAGCAATACAAGCAGAACTTGCTTCGCTCAATAAAAGGAAGGTATTCACAGAAGCAATACCAACACCTTCCAATGTTTTCCCTGTGGGATTCAAATGGGTTTTCCTCCGAAAACGGAATGAGAACAATGAGGTGGTGAGATACAAAGCGAGGCTCGTAGCACAGGGTTTCACGCAGAGACCCGGCATTGATTTCAATGAGACATATTCTCCAGTAATGAGTGGTATCACTTTCCGATATCTTATATCTTTGGCAGTGCAAAATCGTCTATCTATGCAGTTGATGGATGTCGTGACCGCATATCTTTACGGGTCACTAGATTCGGACATATACATGAAGGTTCCTGATGGAGTCTCTGTCCCGAATGCAAGCGCTAAACGCAACATGTACTGTGTAAAACTGAACAAGTCTTTATACGGCTTGAAACAGTCGGGACGGATGTGGTACAACCGACTTAGTGAGTTCCTTCTTCAGAAGGGTTACTCCAACAATGATGACTGTCCATGTGTCTTCATCAAGAAGTCCTCTTCAGGATTTTGCATCATTTCAGTGTATGTCGATGATCTCAACATCATTGGCAACGCACAAGATATTGATGAAGCACGCAATCATCTAAAGACAGAATTTGAGATGAAGGATTTGGGTCAAACCAAATTTTGCTTGGGTCTCCAACTCGAGCACCTTCCCTCAGGAATAATGGTACACCAAGCTGCCTATATCCAGAAAATATTGGAGAAATTCAATATGGACAAATCCTATCCATCTAAAACTCCCATGGTGGTTCGTTCTCTAGACGTGGGGAAAGATCCGTTCAGGCCAAGGGATGATGGAGAAGAGATGTTGGGACCCGAGGTTCCATATCTCAGTGCCATTGGTGCGCTCATGTATCTTGCAAATTGTACGAGACCTGACCTCGCATTTGCAGTGAATCTACTTGCTAGACACATCGCAGCTCCCACCAAACGCCATTGGTCGGGAGTCAAGAATGTCTTTCGATATCTCCAAGGCACAAAGGATCTTGGCCTATACTTTCAGTTTCAGAGAAATCTGGACTCCAGTATGATTGGATACACTGATGCTGGCTACTTATCTGATCCCCATAATGCCAGATCACAAACCGGCTTTGTGTTCCTACATGGTGGAACTGCTATATCATGGAAGTCTTCGAAACAGACTCTGGTTGCCACTTCTACCAATCATTCTGAAATAATTGCATTATATGAGGCATCACGCGAATGTGTGTGGCTTCGCAGAATGATAAACCACATACAACAGTCATGTGGAATTGGTTCTATCGAATCACCTACCATTATCTATGAGGATAATGCGGCTTGTGTTGCACAGATGCAAACAGGATACATCAAGAGCAATATCACTAAGCATATTGCCCCTAAATTGTTTTATCCTCATGAACTCCAAAAGAGTGAGGAAATAAACATCTTGCAAGTCAAATCATGCGATAATCTCGCTGACTTGTTTACGAAGTCTCTACCAACTTCAACATTCCATAAATATATTCATGGAATCGGTATGCGACGGCTTCGAGATTTGCAAGAATCAGGGGGAGTATCTTCTTGAACTATACCTGTTCAAAGCATCATATTATACTCTTTTTCCCTTAAATGAGTTTACTTTACAGGTTCTCATTGAGGTTTTTAATGAGGTAATATCAACATAAGATCATATGTCATACTATTCATTTTCCCCATCGGGGTTTTTAAGATGGTATAAATGACATATTTATTGACCTCTAGATTCTATGGATTTATTTCATATTGAGTTAACAGAGGCGATAATCATTATATGCTGTGCCATTTTCTCCTTATTTTTCCACTGGGTTTGAAGGAGTTTTAACAGCATATCCTACTCAATTCCTCACATTTTTCCCACAGGGTTTTTGGAGGAGATTTAGTCAAGATGATGAATTCTTGTGCAGTCAAGCGGTGATTAGGGAGAGTGTTAAGAATAATTAACACGCGTTAATTAAGAGATAATCTCCGTATTAACCGCACAGGAAGTTGCCACAACGGGGAACCGTCGGCAACGTTTCCGGAGCGGTTAATACGGAGATTATCTCTTAATTAACGCGTGTTAATTATTCTTAACAGTATCATGTCAACCTAATTACTACCCGATTCACATGCATTTATTCCAAATGCAAACCAGCACTCCGCGCTTTTTTTATTCATCCAGTACATCGAAGCACGCCGCTCTAATGTATAGCCAAATCTAATTGCGCATACTCCTTTTAATCGTCATACGTTTAGCCCACCTAGTAGCAATTTATTTCTTACCATTTACATTTTTTATGTTACCGATGCAACATGGTAGTAGCAAGTCTATTCGTTAGATAACCTAAGAGGTTTAGATCAATCCGTACCGTCGGTTACCTAGTGTTTAGGAAACCGACCAAACCTTTCTCTAACACAAGTTGTAATCCATCAAAGTATGAATAATTGCAGCCCAATCATGTTATGCTACATCGTATCACATTGACCTTCGATCCTCGGCCTCCTCTCTCCCCAAACCCTATCCTCAGCCTTAGCCCTAGCCGCCCAACACCATGACTCCTGAAGAGATCGACGAGAAGGAGAAGAAACTTTGTGCCTGCGCCGACGCTCTTGATAAGTGCAAGGTCGAACTCTCCCAGCAAGCCGACAACAAAGGAAAAAACATCAACACACCATCTCTTCCTGCCCGGCACCTAGTCCCTCCACCTATGCCACCTCCATCAAGATCCATGTACCCCATCACCCACGACCTCAATGCTTCTAACTATACCAATTGGCGCGAGCTCTTCCTCGTTGCACTCGGTCGGTACGGCCTCACCTCTCATGTGCTTGCATACACCGGCGTTTCTCCCTTCGACACTTCACCCACCTATGATTAGGGCCACGACGACTACACGGTCCTCGCTTGAATCTATGGTGCTCTGTCTTAGCCCATCCTCTTGGCATCGTCATGCGCCCCGGCTTCACGGCACGCACGATCTAGGAAGCCATCGAAAACCTCTTTTGTGATTAAGAAAAGCATCGGGTAATCCAGCCGGAGGCGGCGTTCAGGAATATTCCGCAAGGCGACATGACGATAAACGACTACTCCACCAAGCTCAAACCTCTTGCAATGTCGGTCAGTAAATCAACGACAAAGCACTCGTCCTCACCCTCCTCTGTGATCTCAATGACACCTTCGCAAACCTCCACTATGTTCTTCTGTTTTAGGTATCGTTCCGCTATGTTCCTGCATACGCGCTCAGCGTTGATCTTGGAGAAAACTAAAAGAAAATAGACACCAAAAACACCACCTCCATGGTGCTCTGGGATCACATTCTGCTACACTATTTTGCTAATGCAAAAGGACAAAGGATAAAATAAATTCACTATCTTCTTTTTCTTTCTATAAGGTACATCGCTAAGAGCTTCTGGAGTGAAAGAAACTAGTTTTAGGGCTTTTAGGGTTAAAAACATGCTCCAACAAAAGGCCTATTTTGTTTTGGTAATGCGAGAAATATTGGGCAGCCAAACATTTTGGCCTCTCGTGCTGTAAATTTTGGGAACGACATGACAACCGTAAAACAAAAGTTCCACACACCCACAACACCAACTGCTCGCGCTAATTTTTTTATTCCGCACGCCCGCCACCAGCCCTGCCTCTCACCCGACCGTCTTCGTGGCAAATCAAATTGATTCGGTCCAGACGACGGTCTATTGTCGTCACTCAGCTACGCTCCGGTTTGGTCACATTGTCTCGCTTATCCAGATGGTTGCGCAAGCACCACGGATAAGCTAAATTGGGATTCGGTGTTGTGCCACCATCGGTTCATTCCGGCCCACTTCCACCCCTTTAACGGGTTATGAAGTCCCGACATTGCCCTTCAACATTGATCTAATGTCCATGGAGGTGTCGTGCGACCCTCTCACGATCACCACAATCGAGACTTGCCGCGGTGACGAGGGGTGACCTCGGCAATGTCCATTGTTATGGAGTTGGGTTTATGGGAAGAGAGCTCTGGCGATTTCATCGGCTTATCAAACAAACAAGAAAGGCGATTTACCCAAATTCAGGCCCTCGTAGAGAAACCCTGCTCTTGCTTGTCCGATCTTTATTGATGGGGAGTACAAAGTCTCCGAGTGGCTAGATGTGATCTAGTTTACACCGGATTGTTGTGATAGGAAAACGGTACCCTCTTCGTCGGCTCCTCCCTACTCGTATACGAGGGGCTGGTCCCAGAGTCCTCTACGAGTCGGATTACAACTCGAATAAAATCTCTACGACTATGTCGGTTTATAGCTTTGGGCTTCTGCATTGGTCATCACATCTGGTTCCTAGGCTTCGGATGCTCATAGGACTCTTTGTTTTTTTAATTTTACATGTTCCTAGAATAAAGTACCAAGGTTAACACATTTTGGATGAGATTAAGTTGATGAAATATATGGAGTAGCAAATTCTTGTATGAACACTATTTAGTAGAAAATTTTCTTAGGTTGTTCTGTGACTCTGATTGCTTTCATATTTGAATTGTAGTTACAACTTTTCATTCTCTATATGCATAAAAATTGGCAAAAATTCCTGACATGTTTAGGTGGTCGAAATAATTGCGCTTTGCTATTGGTGCTTTTTTGGATAGATTCTGTCTATGATTGTTTAGTGCATTTTTTTAGGTTTCAAATTGATTTTCCATGAATCTTTTGATGGTTAGGGAACGTAGACAACATCATATACCTGCTGGGCACTTCAAATGAAATTTTGTCTAAGAATTTTATGGCAGCTAGCAATATATCTTTATGTCCATTATTGTCACTCAATAGAAAATAAATAGAAGAAAGTTTTGTGTTGAAGTCTTTTGACAGGGAATGAGGAACACCACACTAAGAGTTATCCAAGGATGGTGAAATCCATAATCTTTGGGATGCCCAAGGCACTCCACTCGATCTATTATACTCTCAGTTTGCAAACCCCTAATTTTTGTTTTTTGAGAAACATAAGATTATCGTAGAAACTTGGATCATCTTTGTCTAATTTTATGTTTAGTTTTGCATGTTGCCTTGAGGATAAATGAGACCACCATGATAGATATTTTGCATGCCTAAGAAAGAGTTACTGAAATTAAAAAGAAATTGAGTTGAATGCTATCAAAAGAAAAAGGGAATGAAAACGGAAAGTTGAAATGTAAGTTACATTAAGTGTTACTTGTTTCAAATACTTTAATAAATGATAATTTGTAAGTGCCTTATTTAGTGCTACATTTTATTCAAATGCATAGATGGTTAATTTTAAGGAGCCTTGTTTGATAAGAAATGATTAGCACTATGTATACTTTGGTATGCTTGTAGATCTCCTTTTGCTAGCCCAAAATTCTCAAACAATATATGACTTTTATATCGAAATACCTTAAACTCCAACAGCATACACCATACCTACCTATGTGGCACTTGCTACTCCAAGTATAATATATGTGTTATGTCTTCAAGTACTTCAAAATAATCTCTTTTGTGTAGTTTAGAGCTCATGAGAAAGTAAGATGTTGGATGAAACCACTAGAGCACAACTATTTGAAATAAAATAGAATATCAAATCAAAATTTGACCTATGGTAATTGGAATTATGTAAGTTACATGTTTGACAGTTTATAAGTTGTTAGCCGAACCATGCTATCATGGGGAACACTTTCAACATTGGACTACTACTTTTTGCTGATATCATGTTCTTTTGGTTATGGATTCATCGATATGAAATAAATTGGAACACTCAATAAAGCTTTCTGGAGTTTTCATATAATTAGAGGGACGCTTAGGCCGCCAATCTAAGTCATGCTTGCATCATGGTGGAAGTTTACAGCATGAATATTCTATGAAGCATTTTTAATAATTAACTATGAAAATAGTAAATAAAATAAAGTGTTGATAGGTTCATTTTGTTTGTCTTATCATCTAAGTATGGATAGAACCTCACAAAGAGACTCCTCGTACAAAAGTTCAAGAGGTACCTCACTTGACGCTCTTGTTTGAAACTATATGCTTACAATGACAAAACTGCTTAAGTGATCCTAAGTTGAGTAACATGAGGTGTGGGTACTTATGGTCAAGGGGCATGAGACATTCAACTTGTAAGGGGTCAAACACATAAATCATACCTACTTTTGTCAATAAAATATGCCTGGAACCTCACTCTTATGATTACCATTGACTTGAGCTACATATCTTAAAACTTTATTTTATGCTCCCACATATCTTTTATTTTATTGAAGGACTAGCACAAGTGTTCTCTGCTTACTTTTTGTTACCAAAGTATCAAAAGATCAAATGAAACAAAAGAGTCTTCCATAATTCTATAGGTTCACCGAAGCATGCTTAATTTTTCATAGTACTTCCATTTGTTTCAATACAAAATAACTTATTGTTAAGCATGTTTGTAGTGTATAAGAATATCACTTTATAGCTCATTTTATTTATTGCTATTCTTTAAAGATTGAACCTTGTAAACTTTGTGTGACAATGATATAATGTATGACATGAAACATAGCAACAAACTCTAAAGTCCATGTTTAGTTTTATCACCTTCATGCTCAAGGACGAGGATAGGTTAAGCTTGGGGATGTTGATGCATGTAAAATGCATACATGAACTTTCTATTTTATTGTGTTAAAATCATTATTATTTTGTAACTTTAGTATATTTATCGGTATTAACCTACTAATAGTTGCAAAAGTGCACATGTTCTCGTTTTACACTTTTTGTGTAGGAAATACGCAAATATGGAAGAAAACCGGTCATTACAGTGAAATTTGTCCCTGGAGAATAGTTTTTAAAGATTGCCATGATCGACCCCGAAGATGGCGTCAAACGGAAAAAGTCAAATATGAAAGTTGTTGGAAAATTTACGTTGATTCTGTTTGATATAAAGTTTCCTCAGATGATGAAGACTTGAGCCCACACTAGTATACAAATATTCAAATGTAGCCTCGGGGATTACTCCCTTCGGGAGCGCTAGCCGTGCACCAATAGAAAAAATAAAAACTCCTCCGTAGTCGATAATAAAGAAGACGGAAGACTTGAACCTACACTCAAATATAAATATTCGACTATATAGCATCAAGGGCTACTTCTATTGGTAGCGCTAGTCGCACACTCGATATAACAAAAGAAAAAATCCTCTAACCGAGAGGATAAAAAATAAAAAACTATAAGCATTACACAAGTGTATCCTCACACGGTTACTTCGATCGGGAGTGTTCAACAACACACCCGATAAAAATGATAAAAAACTATAACTTCAGTAACTTGAGCAGCCAAACAAGGCAGTCAATAAAACATTAAAAACTCTCGGACCGTGTCCATCACGATAATATGTCTAAATGTCGTGTCTATCGACATGAAGGTGAGACCCTAGGATTTGTCCTATGAGGCCTAGTAATCGCATCTGAATGCGCTCTGCTAGTAATTTTCATATCCACGATACGATGAAAATTCCCGACGGACGCGTTGGGTACCCAAAACATAAAACTGGAATTCAGTAATCGGTAAGACCTCCACGACCTGAACTGAGTTACACTAGTATATGTCGAGTTCGAGTCTAGGGACTTGAGCTTGAAGTAGGTTTATGATATTTTTCCCAAGAGCAATTAACTGGTTCCTGATCCGTCGTATGCACTAGACTCATTATACCAAATCCCCATGAATAAAATATTTATAAATACAAAAAGAAAACTTCAGGTTCAATACATAAAATGTCTTTAAGACTCAACACGAATCTACGATTCAGATGGAGTCTCGGGGGCTACTGACATGGGTATGACTTATCGGGTTCCCGTAATTGGTATACATGGTAGATACTTAAACTACGGCCCACAAAGAACTAAGAGTCCTGAAAGCATCCGAATCCTAGGAACCATACATGTTGATCAAGATAGAAGCGATAAATGACATATAATCGAATAGTTGTAATTGATCTTTTAGTTGATCCGTGTTGGACTCTAAGATCTAGCCTCTCATATAAAGTCTAGGAGGAGCCGACACATGGGTACCATAGCTTAGAGCAACACATAACCCGTCGTGAGTTAAGATCACATCTAGCGAATCGGTGACTTTGTAACCCTCTGTTTTCATAATCAGGCAGGACTTCGACTCCCTTGTTTGTCTAATAGGCCAATGAAATCACCAACGCTCTATTTTCCATTAAACTCAAGTCCATAATCATGGGCATTGCTGAGGTTACCCCTCGCCAGCTTCTTCCTTGGTCATCATGTCTGGTTCCTGAGCTTTAGATGCTCCTAGGACTCTTTGTTTCATGTGGGATTTATGGGCCTTAGTTCACACATGCACTAGGTATAACAATAGTGGGAACCCGATAAGTCATACCCATGTCACGCGGTGACCACCTAAGGTCCCCACGAGCAGTTGGCCGCCAATTGGGCCACCTAGCTCCCAACACATCATTTCTCGCAAAACAATAGCCTCGTCCCTAACAAACAGCCGTGTGAGTCCCTACTCGGTGCACACAAGGTGTTCGAGAAAATTTCCTTGTTTCTCCACTTTTTTGTTTCTAAAATTTGTTACTAAGGTGTAGCAGTAGTTTGTAACTAAAAACACCATGGTGTAGGTGAGTTTGTTTCAACATTCCTCTTCCAATGAATAATATGACATGAATGAACATGATGCCACTGATATAATTTTGATGTTCTAGTCTTCGATCATGAGAGGATTCGAAGGCTAAGAATTGATGAGCGCAATAGACTCATGCTAAACTACTTATGTCGAAATCTAGTGGATCTAAAGTGATACTTTGATGCCAATTTGGGATATCAATTGATTTTTTACAAGAAATCGTAGGAGTGTGTTGATGTCTACGCACTTCTATTCTTGTAGACAGTTGTTGGGCCTTCAAGTGCAGAGGTTTGTAGAACAGCAGCAAGTTTTCCCTTAAGTGGATTACCCAAGGTTTATCGAACTCAGGGAGGAAGTGGTCAAAGGTATCCCTCTAAAGCAACCCTACAATCAAGATACAAGAAGTCTCTTGTGTCCCCAACACACCCAATACACTTGTCAGGTGTATAGGTGCACTAGTTCGGCGAAGAGATAGTGAAATATAAGTGGTATGGATATAAGACAACGGTGCCAGAAAATAGCTTGATGGCATGGAAAGAGACTAAAGGCAAATAGATGGAAACAAGCAAACATGTAACAGATCTAGTTGCAAACGGTGTTTCAATGTTTAGAAACAAGGCCTAGGGATCATACTTTCACTAGTGAACACTCTCATATAAATATCTTCTCTTCATGATACTACTCTGAACTACTCTCCGGTTGGACACTCTAATCCATGGTAGGGCTATAACAACACTCCTTAAAGTTCGCTCTCCCCATCTAGATAACCCCACACTGTCACCTTGAGCACTAGATGTTCCAACAAACACCACAATTTCATAGAAACATTCAACTCCAAATATAACTCATAACAAGTATTTGTAATCTCTAGCCTAAGTGCCACCATGGTGTGCACGCTGTCACTTTCACACACATGGGAGAGCAGAGATCTATTAAAGCACTTGAGTAGCAAAGTAGATCTACTTGATTACAAAGCTCATGATCACAATATGATCATGCATAGAGAGAGAGAGAGATAAACACATAGCTACCGGTATAACCCTTAACCTCGAGAGAGAACTACTCCCTCCTTATCATGGGAGTCAGCAACGACGATGAAGATGGCAGCGGAGTCAATGGAGATGGCGGTGAAGATGGTGAAGAGGCAGCGGCGGCGTGGAGGACTCCTTCCCCGCCGTCGGTATCACAGGGGAGCACCGCCCCTTAGCCCCCTTCCTTCATGGCTTATTGGGAGCCCTCTCCCATGGAGATGGGATCCATGGGGGAGGCAAAAAGTGGCTTTGGTGGCTACAAATTCGTGGGTGGAGGTGTCTTCCACGAATTAGGTTTCCTCCCTTTATATAGCTTCTCGGATTCCCGTCACCCCATCTTGGGCTGCAGTAAATCGGGTCTATAGGACCCGTCCGGAATCGGAATCAGCTAAATTTTATGTCCAGAATGTTTGTCGTAAAGTTTCCAACAACTTTGTAGTTGAAGAGTTTTCCGTTTGACGCCATCTTCGACCTGAAACGTGACCATCTTCAAAAAGAGTTCTGAGACAGATTTTTGGAAAATCCCAATTTGACTCCAACAAGGTTTCCACTTGTATTCTTGGTAATTCCTACACATCAAAGTGTAAAACAAGAACATTGTGCACTTTTACAACTATTAGTAGTTTAGTTCAAATAAATCATAAACTTTATATAAAAAGGAGTATCAAAAGCATATTATTAGCATAAAACCATCAAAAATTATAGATACGTTATGGACGTATCAACATCCCCAAGCTTAGTTCCTGCTCGTCCTCGAGTAGATAAACGATAAAAACAATATAATTTTTGAGGTGACACATAGCCAACACAATCTTGATCATCATTATTGTAAAAGCATTGATAGCTGGGATCAAGGTACTCTAAACATGAACATGAAAGATAGAGTTCTAACAATAAGACATGGCAACTATGTTGTAACATGAAAAGGTACAAACAAAAGGTCATGAATAACAATGCATTGAAAGACGTTTGTTTTTTTCACATATAGAAAACGTAATAAGAGTGGTATTCAGCTTGTCTCTCATAGTGTAGCAAAACATAAATGCATAGGACACCTTCAAAGTTCATAAGGGTGACTAGATACAAATGGTTTAATAACAAGCAATATGAAAGTTATGAATCAATCAACAAGTTTTGGTACAATGCACATTAAACTAAGAATGACCACTATGCTCTGTTAATAGGTGCATAAAGATAGAAAATGGAGACTCAACATAAAAGTAAAAGAAAGACCCTTCATAGAAGGAAGCAGGAATTCAAGTCTCATAAAGAGCTTCCAAAAATTATGGTACTTATTAGCTTTCAGCTCTCATTGCCCCTATCATAAGCATCTTGAAGTGATTAAGGTTAAAGTGAACAAACTATGGAGTATATGCTTAACAAAGTATAAGTTGACAATCTCATGTCCCTTGAATACGAGGGCCGCTCCACATGCTACTCAAGTTTAGTTACCGGTAAGTTCTTGTCATAGTAAGTACATGTGTATCATAGAAAAACCGCCAACGAGGTACCCCTTGCCCGATGATACGGAAGAATACACATATTAAAATGACAAGGCAAGCACACAATAAGCATCTCATCAATCATCTTATTCACCATGGGAAAATGGTGCTTTTTTCTCTCTTTCCTCTTTTCTCATCTTTTTTTTCTATTTCTTTTTCAATCTCTATCTCTTTTTTTATAAGAAGAATGCTTCATAGATTGCTCATTATGATTACACTGCAGGTTTCCACCATGATTAGGCATGGATTAGACCAGCCGCCCATGCATTTCTCTAACACACATACATAACTCCATGGACTTACAAGCTCCCCTTTCATTTCACACCGACGATATCCATAAACAAAAGAGCATGATATCAACTGGTACAATGTACAAGTGCAATGTTGAAAGCGTTCCCCATGACAACATGGTTCTGCTAATCCACAACATATAAGTGCAAGCATATACAACATAGACGACACAATGGTTCAAGTTCATTAAGGGCAAGAAAAGTAAAGTGTGCCATCAAGTTCATGAGAGCTTTAATCACTAGTTTTCTCATAACAAGTTTAATTCGGAAGGTAGATAAAAACATGAATATACTTGGAATAGCAAATGATAATAGGCAGGTATGATGGACTCTTTGGAATAACTTGGTTTTATTTGGAGTTGGATGCATGAGTGGAACTCATACTTGGTATGAAGGCTAGCAAAAGACCGAGAGCCACCAACTAAGAGAGCAATAATGGCCATAATCATGCAAAGCAACAAAACATCATTAATCAAAGCATAAAGAGATATTACAAGTCGAAAACTAAAGGATCATAAAGGCTTATGGTGACTTGGGATAGTCATAAGATGGTGTGAGCATGCACCAAGTCAACCCAAATAAAGCATCAAAGGAGAATACCACAATACTATGCTTTAATATGCTAAAACAACGCATGATTCTTTCAAGGCACATTAAGCAATCTCAATTGTTTATAACATGTCATACTACAGCAAAAATCACTAAGCATAAAGCCAAAACAATATCAAGCATGGCATTATAAAGCCTAAGTCACAGTCAAAAACAAGCTCCTTTTATACCACTTAAGCATGAAGCTTTCTACTCTTTTCCAACACCAATCGACTTATTTGAAACAACTCACAAAGATAATAATAAATAAAGATCAGTGAGCTTGTCTCACAAATCCAAAAGGAAGAACTAAAAAGTTCTAAGCTAAAAGCACAAGAAAACTAAGGCTAAACATGATGGGTTCGTAGCATGGAAAACAAAACTTTTCTACCGCAAGAACAAACAAAACCCAGATCTAATCTAGATAAAAGCCAAGATCTAATCTACAAGACATGAGCAACGAGATAGATCGGTACTAACCCTCGTAGAACCGAAAGCGTTAACGAGATTAGATCTCGTGGATGATGTAGTCGATCACTTGCCGATCTCAAGATCGTGTGGACGATCCTTCCGGCGCCGCGTTCCGGCAGCGCTTCCGCAGACGGTCACACGTGCGGAGTCGAAGCAGACCTTCCTCTCCCTGTTCCAGCGAGCAGTGGAGGTAGTAGATCTTCTCCACGGAATCCTAGCAGCACGACGGCGTGGTGGTGGTGGTGGAGATGAGAAATCTGCAGGGCTTCGCCTATGCCTGTGCAGAAGAAACGTGGAGGAGAGAGGCGGCTGAGATTGGGAGTTATGAGACAAGGTGCAAGAGGGGGCGCCCCCTCCCTTCTATTTAAAGGAGGGAGGCGCGCCTGGGGAGGGGGAGTCCTAGTAGGACTCCCTCCTCCTTGGGCCGGCGGGTTGGGGAGAGGAATCCTCCTCCCCCACGAATCCGTGTAGTACCCCACTTGGTTTCTTTGATCCCTTTCTTGGTTTTCAAGCAAACTCCAAGAAATCCTTTAGAACCTTCCAGAACATTCCGAAACCTTCTAGAATCTCCATACAAACACTCCGGAACATTTCCTAACTAAGAAAATGATTCCCAATATATGAATCTTATTCTCCGGACCATTCCTGATCTCCTCGTGATGTCCCGGATCCATTCCGAGACTCCGAACAACATTCGGTATCCAACGCAAATTCCATATCTACTTCAAACAACTTCGAACCTTAAGTGTGTCACCCTACGGTTCGTGAATATGCAGACATGATGAAGACACCTCTCCCATCAATAACCATCAGCGGGATCTGGAGATCCATAACAGCTCCCACATACTCAACGATTACTTCGTGATCGATTGAACCAATTAACATACGAAACCAATTCCCTTTGTCTTGCGACATTCTACTTATCCGAGGTTTGATCGTCAATATCTTCATACCTAGTTCTTCCTCGTTACTGATAAGTACTCTTTACTCGTTCCATGTTATGTCATCCCTTGTGACCTAGTCACATGCTTGCAAGCTATCTAGATGACATTCCACCGAGAGGGCCCAGAGTATATCTATCCGTTATATGGATGGACAAATCCCAATCTTGGTCTATGCGCTTCAAAACATACTTTCAGAATACCCAATGACACCTTTATAACCGCCCAGTTACGAAGCGGCGTTTGATGTCATCAAAGTACCCATCCGGTGATGGTGATTAACATAACCTCATGGTCGAAGGATTAGGTTACTATGCATTTCAAAGCTTACAGCAATACGAACTTAATGACTTGATCTTATGCTACGCTTACTATGGGTGTGTGTCCATCACATCATTCTCCTAATGATATAACCTTGTTATTAATCACATCCAATGTCCATGATCAGGAAACCATGATCATCAATTAATCAACAAGCTAGTTTAACAAGAGGCTTACTAGGGACTCTTTTGTGTTTACAAAACACACAAGTATTAGTGTTTCCTAATAATACAATTATAGCATGGGATGTAAACATTCATCATAAACACAAAGATATAATAATAACCTCTTTTATTATTGCCTCTTGGGCATATCTCCAACAAAACACAGTGCTAACAAAAGAGAACACTCACAAAACAATAAGAATGAAAACTAGAGTTTTCTAAGCAATGAAAATAGAGTGTCTCTCTCCAAAATAAGTGTTGGGATCCAACCAACTTATTGCAGCAAACCAAGAAACAAAAAACTAAAAACAAAAACAAAGATGCTCCAAAAACAACACAACAGTGTATGAAACGATAAAAACGAAGTGTCTAGAAAGATCTGAGATTTTTATTGATGAAGAAGGGGATGCCTTGGGCATCCCCAAGCTTTGACGCTTGTACCTCTTGAATATTTCTTGGGGTGACACGGGGTGGAATCCCCAAGCTTGAGCTTTAGTCCATTCTTCATCTCATTACATCATTCTCTCCATACACCTAAAAAAATTCCTTCATACAAAACTTCACACAATCTTCATTAGCAATATTAGTGCATTCAAAAGATAATAAACCTTTGGGGTTTAGTTTTAAAACAGAAAAACTTTCATTAAAAACGCAAGATACTGTAGCAATTCCCTCAAAAAGCTCAACTCCACAAAGAGAACCCAAAAAAGAACCAACAAGAAGCAAATGCAAATAATGGCAGAAATCTGTCAAAACAGACCAACAGGTAAAAACCAATTTTTTCGAAGACCTTCTGTTGCTCAAATCGAAAAGTGTTGAACTAACAAAAGTTAGATAAGAACCTGGGGAATAATCACAAAAATTCACGCCTCAAAACTATGTATAGAGATTTTACACTAATTTTTACGGTGAAGCACAAAAATCTGTTTTGGGACAACAACTTTCTCAAGCATTACTTCTCTCTCATTAGAGATTACTCTTGGCACGAAAAGCAAATAAAAAGGATAAGGAGAGGTTATTACTGAAGCAATAACTTCCAAGACTCAACTAAAACTTTTGGGTTATCTCCCAATAAGTACTTTTCTTTAACGCCTTTAAGTTAGGCATGATAGTTTGAGAAGATGCTCACATAAGTAATACGAATTGAAGTAAAAGAGAGCATTAAGAAGCAAATTCAAAGCACATTTAAGTCTAACCCACTTCCTATGCATAGGAATCTTGTAAAGAAACAAGTCCTGAAAGCACAAAGCAATAACCATAGTAAATCAAAACAAGTGCAACTTCAAGACTTGCAACATAAAGAGGGGAAACTTAATATTATTGAGATGCATAAAACCATGTTTTCCTCTCTCATAATAACTTTCAGTAGAATCATGAATAAAATTAACAATATAACTATCACATGAAATATTTTTATCATGAGCCACATGCATATAATAATTATTACTCTCCACATAAGCATAGTCATTCGTATTAATTGTAGTGGGAGCAAATTCAACAAAATAGCTATCATTATTATTCTCATCACCATAATCATCAAATATAGGAGGCATATTGTAATCATAATTAATTTTCTCATCAATAGTAGGTGGACTGAAAATATCATACTCATCATTGTAATCATCATATATTGGAGGCATAGTATCATCAAAGTAAATTTCTCCTCTGTGCTTGGGGGACTAAAAAGATCATTTTCATAAAAACTAGCTTCCCCAAGCTTAGAATTTTCCATAGCATTAGAAATAATGGTGTTTAAAGAATTCATACTAATAACATTGCTATTAGCATGCAAATAAAGTTCCATAGGTTTTTTAATTTTCTCTTCAAACACTTCATGTCCTAACTCAACATAAATACTATAAAGCTCTCTAATTTTTTTGTTGTTTTCCATTAAGCCTAACTAGTGAAAATAAAAACAAGAAACAAAAAGATGAAATTGCAGAATCTAAAGGAAATAAATTCGAGCACTCACACCGGAGGATGTGAGTACCTTTTCCCTTACCTCCCCGGCAACGGCGCTAGAAAATAGCTTGATGTCTACGCACTTCTGTTCTTGTAGACAGTTGTTGGGCCTCCAAGTGCAGAGGTTTGTTGAACAGCAGCAAGTTTTCCCTTAAGTGGACTACCCAAGGTTTATCGAACTCAGGGAGGAAGTGGTCAAAGGTATCCCTCTCAAGCAACCCTGCAATCAAGATACAAGAAGTCTCTTGTGTCCCCAACACACCCAATACACTTGTCAGGTGTATAGGTGCACTAGTTTGGCAAAGAGATAGTGAAATACAAGTGATATGGATATAAGACAACGGTGCCAGAAAATAGCTTGATGGCGTGGAAGAGACTAAAGGCAAACAGATGGAAACAAGCAAACATGTAACATATCTAGTTGCAAACAGTGTTTCAATGTTTAGAAATAAGGCCTAAGGATCATACTTTCACTACTGAACACTCTCATATAAATATCTTCTCTTCATGATACTACTCTGAACTACTTCCGGTTGGACACTCTAATCCATGGTAGGGCTATAACAACACTCCTCAAAGTTCGCTTTTCCCATCTAGATAGCCCCACACTGTCACCTTGAGCACTAGATGGTTCCAACAAACACCACAATTTCATAGAAACATCCAACTCCAAATATAACTCGTAACAATTATTTGTAATCTCTAGCCTAAGTGCCACCATGGTGTGCACGCTGTCACTTTCACACACATGGGGAGAGCAGAGATCTATTAAAGCACTTGAGTAGCAAAGTAGATCTACTTCATTACAAATCTCATGATCACAATATGATCATGCATAGAGAGAGAGATGAACACATAGCTACCGGTAGAACCCTTAGCCTCGAGAGAGAACTACTCCCTCCTCATCATGGGAGTCAGCAACGGCGATGAAGATGGCGGCGGAGTCGATGGAGATGGCGGTGAAGATGGTGAAGAGGCAGCGGTGGTGCCAGCGGCGACGCGGAGGATTCCTTCCCCGCCGCCGGTATCACAGGGGAGCACCGCCCCTTAACCTCCTTCATTCATGGCTTATTGGGAGCTCTTTCCCATGGATATGGGATCCATGGGGAGGCAAAAACATGGCTTTGGTGGCTACAAATTCGTGGGTGGAGGTGTCTCCCACGAATTAGGTTTCCTCCCTTTATATAGCTTCTCGGATTCCTGTCACCCCATCTTGGGCTGCTGTAAATCGGGCCTATAGGGCCCATCCGGACTCGGAATCAGCTAAATTTTATAAGCAGAACATTTGTCGTGAAATTTCCAACAACTTTGTAGTTGAAGAGTTTTCCGTTTGACGCCGTCTTCGACCTGAAACGTGACCATCTTCAAAAAGAGTTCTGAGACAGATTTCTGGAAAATTCCAATTTGACTCCAACAAGGTTTCCACTTGTATTCTTGGTAATTCCTACACATCAAAGTGTAAAACAAGAACATTGTGCACTTTTGCAACTATTAGTAGGTTAGTTCAAATAAATCATAAACTTTATATAAAAAGGGGTATCAAAAGCATATTATTAGCATAAAACCATCAAAAATTATATATACGTTATGGACGTATCATGTGTCAAGGTGCATGATCGATTCTTTGAGTATATGCGGAATTGCGCCCGAGAACTTGGACATAACACCTTCCAAGAGGTGACTGTTGCATTGGACATGATGGCATATGTTATTCTTTTAGATCCCGTTGGTGATCACTTCGCAATGGGTGAGAGCCAGACCATCAAGTGTGTGAAGCACTTTGCAATAGCGATGGTCAAGTATCTAGGCCTGAGTATTTGAGATCAACCAATGCTCGAGACATTTACATGTTTTTAGGATGAAGAAAGCATGTGGGTTTCCATGTACGACCGGTTCAATTGATTGCATGTATTAGAGGTAAAATAATTGATCTATAGCATGGCATGGACATTTTGAAGGACATAAGGATTCCACCTCATTATTGAAGTAGTGGACGATCACAAGACATGGATATATCATGCATTTTTTGTTTGGATGTCTTGTTCTTGCAATGACATGAATGTTCTCCATGATCACCTCTCTTTTTTAAAAATAGCCAATCCTGAGTCAACACTAGTGGAGTTTCAAGAAAATTGTCACACCTACAACATGGGTTACTCCCTTGCAGATGTAATATATCCTAAGTGGGATACTTATGTCAAGCCAAATCCAAACCCATGTAAAGAAAGAACTTTAATTCCATAACGATCAAGCGACAACTAGGAAAGGTATGGAAATGGCTTCTAGGATTTTGCAAGAATTTTCTTTTGTGAGAGGATCGAGTATGTTTTGGGATCAAGAGATCCTTTGGAACATCATGAACACTTTCGTGATCACGCACAACATGATCATTGAGAATGAGCATGGATTTTTGTTGGACTTGGCATCTACGACTTGATGGGAAAACTAGTGCAGACGCGTAGAAGGCAGGTCGAATCTGACGCTTTCTAGCAAAGTACCATGACATTCTAGATTCATATATGCACGAAGATCTTCAGAAAGATCTCATTGAGGAGTGGTGGATAGGGAAGGACAAACAAAACCACTAGTTTTATCTATATGCCACATGATGTATGTGATGAACTTTGTGTCGATTTGTATGCTAATAATTGATGAACTATTCGTATGTGATGTAAAAATTAAGTAATATTTCTGTTCTATTTGTTTTAGATTCATTTGAGTTGAGTTTCATATATGTATGTAATTGTGGAGAATAAATAGATGTTTAAGTGCCCTATTTTATTGAAAGTATAAATTTACTACCTAGTCTCTTCCACCAGATCGGCCTTTGGTTGCAATGGCTAGAGCATGTAGTTCTACATGGTATCAGATTCAAGTCGTCTTGAGTTTAAGACTCACTTGGGGCAATATAAAATAAAATTATTGCAACTCACTTTAGGTCTACCTTTAGGCTTGAGGGAACCACACATGAGGGAAGGTGTTAAAGTATAAACGTATTTCCTAATGTCTTCCATGAGATCGACATTTTGGTTGCATTATCTGTAGAATGCAGTTCTACATATTTACATCATCTGCTACAACAGTGTGCCACCCAATTTTTGGTGGACTAAAACTTTTATAGGCCCTATGTGTTACAACATCTATTGGAGATGATCTTGCATATATGTATATTCTATGGAACATGCCTATGCAAACAACAAAGACCATGAGAACACAATAAAAACAAAGGAAGTGGGTTTTAGGGTCTTCTTCACAACTATCATAACCACAAGTTACATCCTGCCTTCCTCATGGGATAAAATGTTGGTGAAAGGGAAATGGATGTAGCCTAGAGGAGGGTGAATAGGCATTTTAAAATTATTACTCCCTCTGTTCCATTCTATAGTGCCTATAGTTTCTGGCACGAAAATTAAGATACGCATCTGGAGAGAAAATTAAAATAGTTTTGGGTAGGATTCCTCGTGGCTAATTGACGTGATAAAATAGAGGAGTTTGTGGGAGACATGAAACACTATATACTTTATATAAACTCCCTAAAAAAGTTGTTCAGATGAGTTGTGTAAAGCAATATATCTTATATTTTGGATTTTTTTCTTAAAAAACTATAGGCACTATAGAAAGGAATGGATGGAGTACGGTTTAGGCTCTAATAAATGTGGAATAAAACTAACATTTAATTTATTAAGCCAAAACATATATCCACTAGGTTCAACTAAGTGCACCAACAACCTATGCTAAGCAAGACAAACAACAAGATGATAGCAAGATATAATACTTCAAGCACAATGGCTATCACAATGTAAATTGCATAAGTATAGGGCTTGGTTGAGAGTTAACCGATGGACGCGGAGACGATGACTTGTTATCCCGAAGTTCACTTTCAAAGAAGCTACATCTCCGTTGGAGAGGTGTGATGGCGCAATCTACTTCGAACGCCACGAATGTCTCACCTTGAGGTGTGGTGGCTCGATGCTCATCCAACGCCACATAAGGCCTCACCCCAAGATACGAAGGCATGCAAACCAACGATGCCACAAAAGGCTCACTGTATTCTCCTATGAGCTCTCCACAAAGGCCTACCCACGATCCACTATGGGACACTTGAGGACGGTCACTGAACCCATACAAGCTTGGGGAAATCTCTACAACTCAATTAAAGGGCTCCCAAGAAATGCCACAAAGGCTCCACAAAGCCACAACAAGCCACAAGCTTGAGGAGTCTCCACAACTCAATTGGAGGCCTCAAGAACACACCATAACTCCACACAACCGTCTATGGCTCCAAGAACCTAAGAGAAACAAGCCCAAGAGCCTGAACTCGCCAAATCTCCAAGGAGAACTCAAACCTATGCACCAAATGCAAGAGGCAAGTCCTTCACTCTCAAATACCACCAAAGCTACAAAAGCTATTGGGGTAATAAGAGAGGAATACCACAAGAGGAGAACACAAAACTCTCCAAGATCTAGATCCCAAGGATTCCTTCACAAAGAAGGGATTTGGTCTGGTGGGGGTTGTAGATCTAGATCTCCTCTCTCAAATCCCTCAAAAATATGCAAGAGTCAGAGGAGGGGGAAGGGGAGAGGGCAAGCTCTTCAAGGTCAACAATGGAGGAGAGAAAGAGAAGGGCAAGAACCAAGAAAAGAGCTTACCCCACGAAGAGGATGAGGAGGCCCTTTTAAAGGGATCCCAGATCTAGCTGTTATGCACAGATTCGTGCATGGCCGGTGACTGTAGTCTCTGTGGCCCCGATAGGAGTAGACCCTGATAGGAGTAGCCCCCGAGGCTACGGTCAATTTTTTTGTTTTTGTTTTTGACTGTAGTCTCAATCCTTTTCATGGAGGAAATTACTTTGACTCCCTAATTTTCTTTCGGTGTGTATCTTTTCCACGGAATCGTTCTTGTTATGACGTCACTGATGATGAAATTTATGCTGTTGATTCTCAAAAGATATGTCTTTGACGAGACATGTCGAACGTGAGCCTGTGCTACAGTAATGATGATGTGTGGTGGTGTATTCAACGAAGTTTTAGATTATACGTCCCCCTTTTTGCGCGAAGATCGAGGCGACATGCGTTGTTCTCCCGTTTTTACCGCAGTAATAACTTCTTAAGATATTTTCCTTTATAGAATCTATTGACACGTGTCACCATCATGTATCCTTCGGACGGTTCGATTTTACATCAAACGGCCTAAGCTATGTGCCTTTGCTCTTTATAAAGGGAAGGGGATTTCTTTTACTTCTTTTTACCCCTTCCTTGCTAACTTCATCTTCTTCCTTGCGCCTTTGCCTTTCCTCTATCATTCTCGCGAACTCCTGCTTTGTGCTAGCGTCGCTCCTTCATTGCCATGGGAAAAAGCAAGGTGGAAACTTCCTCCACGTCCGCCAACGCCACCAGGAAGAGGGCCGTTAGATGGGCCCCTTCCAAGTGCACGACGCGGGAGCTACGTGAGGCGCGGAACTCCGGCCATCTTGCAGAGGGTACCTTCAAGCTTCCTGGGGACGAAGCTGCTCCAATCCCCGAATCGGGCTGGAGGGTAATTTTTCTCTCCTTTCTTTTCTGTGGCCTTTCTCTCCATGTCCACGAATTCCTTCATGGTCTCCTTTTCGTCTATGGTGTGCAGTTGTATTAGCTCACGCCGAACTCTATCCTCCATGTTGCTTGTTTTGTTACTCTATGTGAATGATTTATCGGGATTCATCCCCATTGGGGCATGTGGAAGTATTTCTTTTATGTTCATCGTAATGCCACCGATACCATCATCCATGACGTTGGAGGCGCCATTTTTTCTGGCCGCTCCGATGTAGACTATTTTGATTTTAAGCTTACTGAATCCGTCCAAGGGTGGAAAACCAAGTGGTTTTACATCAAGGATCAGTCAATCGAAGGTCAGTCATTTGGCTTAGCCCCTTTTAACCCCAAGTAGTCTTGCCACAAACTTGATTCTTGGGATCAACATCCCATTCCCAAAGAAATGACGGAGATTGAACCCCTACTTGCCCGTATTGCAAAATTGCATCATGAGGTTGGTAAGGAACTGTCGGGACTTCAAATTCTGGCATATATTTTGCGGATCTTTGTGTAGCCCCTATAGGCTAGATTTTCTGGTATGTGGGCACATACGGCAAGAAAGACCCCATGAGGATTTCACAGGATGATCTTACACTCAAGGTGTATGAAAAAAGGGTTCGAAATTTTATGACCCTTACAAAGAAAATCATAGTGCCTGCTAATTGTCGCGTAGAGCCCTTCGGCAAGAAGAACCGCCTTCCTGAGGTAAATTCCTTGATCTGTTTGCTCTATCTTCATCATTTCTGCAGTTGTCTTCTTTTATGATTTTTAATCTTCTGTTTGCATAGGATCATGATCACCTATCCTACCTTCTTCCACTTCCTGAGAGCGGTGAGCTTCCCGCCAATCCTTCTGCATCCGATGATCTCCTTATGACTAGGACTGCCGTTGATGAGGAGGTGGAGACATCTTCCACAGAATCTTCATCAGGGATGTCATCGCTTCCGTCGGCTCGTTCCGAAGAATTTTGCGTCGCGCCTGTTGGCGAAAATTGGAAACATCCTGACACCACGGAAACCATCGAAGACTCAGATGATTCTACGGCCTTGAAACCTTCGGGTGTTGTTCCATTATCATCGGCTCCTCCCCAAAAGAACCTATTCCGTTTTTTGCAAGACGTATCTTCGTAATTACTTATCTCCTCTTTACTGTTTTGTCAGATGATTCAATTGTTGATGCTTCCCTATTTTTATTCTTGCTCTTGTAGTGGTGATGATGGTGAAGATCCGCCCTTGTCTCCCCCTGGCACTTCTTTTGCTCCTACTGCCATGGACCCGAAGGATTTGGTCACATATTCTGTGGATCCACTTATCCAGAAGGATGTTGCCACTTTGCTAAAACCACCGCCGCAGAAGAAAAGAAAATTGGCTGGCAAAGGTGAGATTATATCTTAGAGCCCTGTCGAGGTGGATATCCAAGATGTAAGTACATCCGTGCTTTTTAATTTCACTATGGATCCTCCTTTGCTTGTCTTTCCTGATGTCCTTCTTCACAGCCTCTGATGCATGAGATGGTTGATATGGCCTCTCATTTCATCAACATCCATAAAGAAGCCGAGGGCCTAAAAGGTATATTTTCATCTTCTCGCGACTTCTTGTACTTCCTCCCATTTTACTGACTTTTCTGTACTACTTTTTGGTTTCTTCAACCGCCGCCAAAGAGTCTGAGGTCATTCGGGATGAGGCATTGAAGTGTGCCGATGATCTGGAGGCCAAACTTCAGTTTGCTGAAAAAGCTTTGGGAGAGGCCAAACAGAAAGCCTGTGTTGATGCCGAAGAAAGGGCTAAACAAGTTGCCACTCGAGGCGAAAATCTTCGAAAGCGCTTGGAGACCCTAAATGCTTCCCTAACTCGTAAGTATTTTGTTTGGAAAAGGAGAACTTTTTGTTCCAGTCCTTATTGCTTCTCTGTTCTTATCCTCCCCCTATTTTTTTGGTATGTGTAGAGTTGTTAGGCTAGAATTTGTTGCTGGATGAAGATAAGAAGGTTGATCCTTTATCAGATGTTGTTAGCACTTTGGAGGCTAATAGTGTTCGTGTGCACAACCTCCTTGTCCAATCACGCCGTGCCTTCGAGAGCTTGTATGCCGAAGTTTTTCCATCGAAGGAAGTACCTGCTGACTTGAATGACCTTATCGCTATTTTTGGTGCTGACCCAAGTCCGCTTGTTGGATACAGCATGACTCAGTTGAAAAGCGGTGTTGAAACTTCAATGGCGTTAGTGATGGCGCATGGCGAGAAGGTCGACTGGGAAAAGGTTAGCTCCTCTGTCCCGGCTAATTCCAAAGGCCAACTGGTTGATTTGAAGCCTTTCGTTAAGAGGGCCAAGAAATTTTCCTGGCTGCTTCTAGGTATAAAGTCAGGTCTAGGGATCAACTGCTCCTTCTTTGGCTGGTGCTCCTTCTTTGGCTGCTACCTTTTCTATAGCTAGTGCTCCTTCAGCTAGTGCAACTTTGTCCTTGGAGAAATTAGCTCAGTAGCTTTGTTTTGTAGTTTTTCGTGTTTCTACTGCTGCCATTGTAATGACTATTAACTTATCATGTTGCTGGAATGCCTCCGTTTGATGAGAAGAATATTTCTGTATATATGCATATGAGTGGCTATTTTGTTTGCTGAAGGTTTTCTATCTTTTGTGTGCCTTGACAGATTTTGAATGATGCGGCGGCTCCTCCTGCGCATGCGCAGATGTCGGATGTGACCCCGTCCTCATCTGGGATGGGTGCAACCTAGACTGCCATTGTGCGTACAGTAGACCCGCCGTTATATGCTGAAAAAATTGAGCAGGTGAAGAAGCTTGAGGGGAAACTTTGGGATGTTCAATCAATTGTGGATGTTGCCCAGTCGATAACGCGCCAGGCCCTTGATCGTGAGGCGTACTTCTTGGACGAGATTTCCAGGGCGAGTGAAAAGATGCTATGTAAGTCCTTTTACTTTTTGCTTCCTGCTGATCCCCTTTTTGCGGGATGCCAATGTTTTTATCTTTTTTTGTAGGCATTCGGTTGTGCAAGAGGGAAAAAACCCAATGTGTGCGCAACCGAATACAAGCTCTCGTATTTGCTTCTCAAAATTCTGGGACGGACTTTTGGATTGATCACCGCCGTGCTTATTCCGTGGCTCTGCTTCAGGATCGTGTATCCGAGGTGGACCAGTTTGTCAAGTGTTGTCGTAGATCGCTAGCCATTGTTTACAATGCCATGTTTCCTCAGGATCCCTAGCCTCAGACTTTAGCTGATTTGATGGCGAAGTTTCGACAGGGTGAACGGATTCATCACTTTGTAAAGCTTCAACTTGTGGCTGGTGCCAAGCTTGCGTTGTCTTGGGTGTACGCCCATCATCCAACGTTGGATTTGGACGTCATATCATCGGGGCTGCCTCCTCCCTCTGATGGTGGTCTTGTAAATATGGCGCCTCACTATGTCGCCGCTCATATACCTGCGATTAGGATTGTTTGAAGGTGCCTAGAGGCAGACGAGGAGTTTTTTATGAACTTTGCTATCTGACTGTTTCTGCTTCTATTGTGTAGCTTTGTACTTTTTAGAAGAGATACTATAAGCCATTCATACTTGTCAAAAAGGTCGTATGCTTTATACGATATTTTGATTGTATGTTACTTCTATTTGTACAGGATCTGACGAGTTGATGTCCTTTGCATAATTATTAGGGATTTCCATTTTCGTGCCCCTGGTTCGTTAGTTGTACTCAGTTTTCTCCAACCGCTTAGTTTTTCCTCACTTTTGCCCTCCGTCCATTCTGAAACCCTCACATACGCTCGGACGGGGGGATGCCGTCAGGTCAAAGGCTTTGACTGTTACATGCTGACCGGTGGGACCACATTGGGGCGGGTCGTGTGTTGAGCATTACGTTATGTCGCCTTAACCGTTACATGCTGACAGGTGGGGTCAGGATACACAGCGGACCAACCATCCATCTCTCGCTGATTATGGGGGACGTGGTGTGGGACCATGTGGGACGCGTTTGGTGGTTACGTGCGTCCTGTCGCCTAAATTGGAATTTTTTTGTTATTTTTATGATTGACCTTTTTAAGAGCGCATTTTCCCCTCCCTCTCTCGCTAACAGTTGTGTTTTTTTGCACAAAAAGCTAGCGAATCTATAGCAGCTTCTCTCTTCATTCATTGTTCCTTTTGCCCTCATTCTTCCCCAATCTGGTAGCAAATCTAGAGCAGCAAAACTAACCAGCACCATAAATAAATTTAGTAAATAGAGCAGTGATGGCTGTGTGTATGGCGCCAGAAAAATGTTGGAGCATGGTTGATGTAGAGCTCGTTGGGAACCCCAAGAGGAAGGTATGATGAGCACAGCAGCAAGTTTCCCTCAGTTATGAAACCAAGGTTTAATCGAACCAGTAGGAGCAAGAAAACACCCCAAAGGTGTTATTAGCTGAGCTTTGGCAGGGCGCACTACCGGTGCTAGTAGCAACGTGGAGACCTGCACAACACAACCACAGAACTTTGTCCCCAAATTGCGATGAGGTTGTCAATCTCACCATGTTTTGCGGAAAACAAAGGATTAAACATATCAAATGGAAAGAAGTGAAAGTTTGCAGAAAGTAAACACAAAGCAGTAAAAGATTGTTGATTGTATGTAAAAGACAAGGACCGGGATCCATAGTTCACTAGAGGTGGCTCTCCTTAGATAGATAACATGCTGGGTGAACAAATTACAGCGGGGCAATTGACAAACACCGAGAAATCAATACATGCATATACTAATCATCTTGACTCTTTTGGAACTTGATTGGGCATTACCACATTATACATAGACCGCCATCCAACTGCATCTATGACTAATAATCCACCTTCAGGTTATCATCTGAACCCCCTCCAGTATTAAGTTGCAAGCAAAAGATTATTGCTTTACGAACTGTGTGTAAAGTAAACAATACGATTGTTCTATGAACAAAGGATTGTTCTTTTCTCCCTAGTAGCAACAACACATCTGGTACCTTAGAGATTTCTGTCACTTCCCCAGATTACCAGAGGCATGAACCCACTATCGAGCATAAATACTAACTCTTGGAGTTGCTATCATCTACTTGGCCAAGATAGCTACTAACAACGGAAAGCATGCAAGATCACAAATAACAAAGACATGATAGAATCAATAATCAATCTGAAATAGCATCTCAATATCCATCGGATCCCTGCAAACACAACATGCAGAATTACAAATAGATGATCTTGATCATGAACGGAGCTCACAAGATCTAGACATGAAAGCACAAAGGAGGAGAACCAGTCATCTAGCTACTACATGGATCCATAGTCCAAGGATGAACTACTCACGCATCACACCGGAGACTTGCATGGTGATGAAGAAGGCCTCCAGGGTGAATTCCCCTCTCCGGCAGGGTGCCGGGAAGAGCTTCAGATCCCTCCCGATCTAGGGATGGAGATGACGGCGGCTACATACTCTTTCATGGATTTTTGATCGGGTACTTAGGGTTTTCGTCCCAAGGGCAATATATAGGTGGAAGGGGAGGCCGAGGGGGTGCTGGGGTCAGCCAGACCATCCCTGGCGCGGGCCAGGCCTGGTCGCGCGGCCAGGTGGTGTGGTCGCCCCCCAGACCTTCTCCGTCTCGTATTCTGGCTTTAGATGTCTTCCGGAAAAATAGGCACTTTGGCTTTTGTCCCGTCCAATTCCGAGAATATTCATTTTCTGACTTTCCTAGAACCAAAAACAGCAGAAAACAGACAGCTGGCACTGTGGCTCTTGTTAATAGGTTAGTCCAAGAAATCATATGAAAAGTACTCCAAAGTGTGGACAAAACACAAGAAAGTAGATAAAACCAAGCATGGAACATAAAAAATTATAGATACATTTGCAATGTATCAACATCCCCAAGCTTAACTCCTGCTCGTCCTCGAGTAGGTAAGTGATAAAAAGAAAGAATGATTTTTGAGGGGAGATGCACCATCATAAACTTGATCAAAGTGTTTGTAAAACATTTAAGGCAGGGATCATAATACTTCAATCATAACATGAAAGACAAAGTTCTAGCAATAAGACAAAGAAACTATGATGCAACTTGAAAATGCACAAACAAAAGATTCATGAATAACAATGCTTTGCAAGACATTTGTTTGTTTCACATAAAGAAAACATAGCATAATAGTACTCAGCTTGTCCCTCATAGAGTAGCAAATATAAATGCATAGGACACCTTCAAAGTTCATAAGAGTGACTAGATACAAATAGTTTAAAACAAACAATATCAAGATATGCACCAATCAACTAGTCTTGGGACAATGCACATAGAACGAAGAATGGCCACTATGCTCTCAAAGTGGGTGCATAAAGATAGAAGGTGGAGACTCAATATAATGGTGGAAGAAAGGCCTTCATAGAAGTAAGTAGAGATTCAAGTTTCATAAAGAGCTTCCAAAATTATGGTACTTATAGCTTTCAGCTCTCATTGCCCCTATCATAAGCATCTTGAAGTGATTAAGGTTAAAGTGAACAAACTATGGTGTACATGCTTGACGAAGTATAAGTTAGAAATCTCATGTCCCTTGAATACGAGGGCCGCTCCTCATGCTACTCAAGTTTAGTCACCGGTAAGTTCTTGTCATCGTAAGTACATGTGTATCATAAAGAATCGCTAACGGGGTACCCCTTGCCCGATGATACGGAAGAATTCCCATATCAAAATGACAAGGCAAGCAGACAACGAGCATCTCAGCAATCTTCTTATTTACCTTGGGAATATGGTGCTTTTTTCTCTCTTTCCTCTTTTCATAATCTCATTTTTTTCTTTTCTCCTTTTTTTCTCAATATAGGACTCTTTTTTTATAAGAAGAATGCTTCATAGACAGCTCATTATGGTTACGCTGCAGGTTTCCACCATGTCAGCATGGATTAGACCAGCGGCCCAGGCGTTTCTCTAACACATATACATAACTCCGTGGACTTACAAGCTCCCCTTTCATTTCACACCGACGACATCCATAGACAAAAGAGCATGATATCAACTAGGTACAAGTACCAAGTGCAATGTTGAAAGCGTTCCCCATGACAGCATGGTTCTGCTAATTCCCAACAAATAAGTGCAAGCATATACAACATAGACGACACAATGGTTCAAGTTTATTAAGGGCAAGAAAAGTAAAGTGTGCCATCAAGTTCGTGAGAGCTTTAATCACTAGTTTTCTCATAACAAGTTTAATTTGGAAGGTAAACAAAAGCATGAATATACTGGGAATAGCATAGGTTTGTAGGTAGGTATGGTGGACTCTTTGGAATAACTTGTTTTAGGGAGTTGGATGCATGAGTGGAACTCATACTTGGTTGTGGAGGCTAGCAAAAGACTGAGAGCGACAAACTAAGAGAGCAATAATGGCCATAATCATGCAGAGCGACAAAACATCATTGATCAAAGCATAAAGTGATACTACAAGTTGAAAACTAAAGGATCATAAAGGCTTATGGTGACTTGAGATAGTCATAACATGGTGTGAGCATGCGCCAAGTCAACCCAAATAAAGCATCAAAGGAGAATACCACTATACTATGCTTTAATATGCTAAAACAACGCATGATTCATCCAAGGCACATTAAGCAATCTCAGTTGTTTATAACAAGTCATTCTACAGCAAAGAATACTAAGCATAAAGCCAAAACAATATCAAGCATGGCATGCGAAAGCATAGGCCACAATAAAAAACAAGCTCTCTTTACCACTTAAGCATGAACTTTCCTACTCTTTTTCAAACCAAACCAAACTATTTGAAAACCAATGTATGAAAGAGGGGTTCCAACTAATATATTCAGCAAAATAAGAAAACCAAGCAAACAAAAAACCAAAACGAAAACGAAAAATAAGACGCTCCAAGAACAACACAACTGTGCATGAAACAATAAAAATGAAGCGTTTGGAAGAAACCTGGGATTTTTATTGATGAAGAGGGGGATGCCTTGGGCATCCCCAAGCTTTGACGCTTGTACTTCTTGGATATTTCTTGGGGTGACATGCGTGGCATCCCCAAGCTTGATCTTTAGTCCATCTTTCATCTCATTACTCATTCCTTCCATACACCTGAAAATTTTCCTTCATACAAAACTTCACACAATCTTTATTAGCAACATTAGTGCACTCAAGATAATAAGTCTTAAGGTTCAGTTCTAACACCAAATAAACTTCCAATTAAAAAACAAGCTACTGTAGCACTTCCCTCAAAAATCTCAATTCCCCAAAAGAACTCAAAAAGGAACCAACAAAAAGCAAATGCAGAAAATGGCAGAAATCTGTCAAAACAGACCAGCAGGTAAAGACGAATTTTTTCTAAGACCTTCTGTTGCTCAAATCAAAAAGTTTTGAACTAACGAATGTTAGATAACAACCTAGGGCACAAGCACAAAAATTCACGCCTCAAAGGGGCGTTCAGAGATTTTACACGAATTTTTACGGTGAAGCATAAAAATCTGTTTCGGGACAGCAACTTTCCCAATCATTACTTCTCTCTCATTGGAGGTTACTCTTGGCACAAAAAGCAAATAAAAAAGGATAAGGAGCGGTTATTACTGAAGTAATAACTTCCAAGACTCATCTAAAACTTTTGGGTTATCTCCCAATAAGTACTTTTTTTAACGCCTTTAAGTTAGGCATAAGAATTTCGATGATGCTCACATAAGACATATGAACTGAAGTAAAAGAGAGCATCAAGAAGAAAATTCAAAACACATTTAAGTCTAACCCACTTCCTATGCATAAGAATATTGTATGCAAATAAATTCACAAAGAACAAAGTGAAAGTCATAGGAAGATAAAACAAGAGTAACTTCAAACTTTCAGCAAATAGAGAGGTGTTTCAGTACCATGAAAACTTTTACAACCATATTTTCCTCTCTAATAATAATTTTCAGTAGCCTCATGAATAAACTCAACAATATAACTATCACATAAAGCATGCTTTTCATGATCTACAAACACTAGAGCTTTATTGTAAACATTTTCAAAAGAATCCTCAGGAACATGACATTCGTCCTCCTTTGGTAAGCATGGGGGACAATCAAATAATGTAAGGGGTAAAGAGTTACTCTCATTAGAAGGCAGGGATGTGTAGATCCATTCTTCCTCCTCTTGATCATCACTCTCCTCCTCTTTTTCATCCAATGAGCTTCCAGTTTCAGCAATTTCTTCTTCCATAGGCTCCTGCAAGGCATTAGTCTCTTCCATTGGTGGAGAGCATCTATTCAGATATGCAAGAATATAGCCATTTTCTACCTTGTAATTATCAAAGCAAAATTTAAGTATATCATAAACCTCATATTTATAAGGTGAATCATTAGTATTTTCAAGCAAACTAGCAAGTTCAAATGCACCCTTCCAAGCAATAAATTCTTCAATTTGTTTCCACATCATAAAAGTCATAATTTCCTTTAACATAAGAAGATATGGTAACATTACCATTATACTCACATTGAAAAGGGAGGTGCTTATACCTCCTACAGCAACAAGATTTATCAAAGAAATAAGTAACATTATAACTAGAGCACACATTTATAGCAATGGTATACAATTTATCAATTTGTTCCCATAAGTGTTTCCCTTTTTGTGACAAGCGATGTTCCTTATAATAATATTTTTGTTCTTCCGTGAACCCACCTTGCCAATAAGATTCAGTTTCAAAGAAACCAACCATTGATAGAAAGCATGATAAAGCAAGACAATAACAAACCAATAAAAATAACAACTATAGTAGGAACTAATTTTTTTTGTATTTTTGATAAAGAAACAAGCAAAAAAACAAAAGAAAACTAAGCAAAACAAAAATAACAAAGTAAAGAGATTGGTTATGAGGGACTCCCCTTGCAAAGATGTCCTTGACTCCCCGGCAACGGCGCCAGAAAAATACTTGATGGCTCGGTGTAGATGTGGAGCTCGTTGGGGAACCCCAAGAGGAAGGTATGATGAGCACATCAGTAAGTTTCCCTCAGTTATGAAACCAAGGTTTAATCGAACTAGTAGGAGCAAGGAAACACCCCAAAGGTGTAGCTAGCTGAACGTTGGCAGGGCGCACTACCGGTGCCAGCAGCAACATGGAGACCTGCACAACACTGATGGGTTCGTAGCATGGAAAACAAAAAAATTCTACCGCAAGAACGAACAAAACCCAGATCTAATCTAGATAAAAGCCAAGATCTAATCTACTAGACATGAGCAACGAGATAGATCAATACTAACCCTCGTAGAACCGAAAGCGTTAACGAGATTAGATCTCGTGGATGATGTAGTCGATCACTTGCCGATCTCAAGATCGTGTGGACGATCCTTCCGGCGCCGCGTTCCGGCAGCGCTTCCGCAGACGGTCACACGTGCGGAGTCGAAGCAGACCTTCCTCTCCCCATTCCAGCGAGCAGCGGAGGTAGTAGATCTTCTCCACGGAATCCCAGCAGCACGACGACGTGGTGGTGGTGGTGGAGATGAGAATTCTGCAGGGCTTCGCCTATGCCTGTGTAGAAGAAACATGGAGGAGAGAGGCGGCTGAGATTGGGAGTTATGAGACAAGGTACAAGAGGGGGCGCCCCCTCCCTTCTATTTAAAGGAGGGAGGCGCGCCTGGGGAGGGGGAGTCCTAGTAGGACTCCCTCCTCCTTGGGCCGGCGCGTTGGGGGGAGGAATCCTCCTCCCCCACAAATCCGTGTCTTGCCCCACTTGGTTTCTTTGATCCCTTTCTTGGTTTTCAAGCAAACTCCAAGAAATCCTCTAGAACCTTCCAGAACATTCCGAAACCTTCTAGAATCTCCATACAAACACTCCAGAACATTTCCTAACTTAGAAAATGATCCCCAATATATGAATCTCATTCTCCGGACCATTCCGGATCTCCTCGTGATGTCCCGGATCCATTCCGAGACTCCGAACAACATTCGGTCTCCAACGCAAATTCCATATCTACTTCAAACAACTTCGAACCTTAAGTGTGTCACCCTACGGTTCGTGAATATGCAGACATGATGAAGACACCTCTCCCATCAATAACCATCAGCGGGATCTGGAGATCCATAACGGCTCCCACATACTCAACGATTACTTCGTGATCGATTGAACCAATTAACAGACAAAACCAATTCCCTTTGTCTCGTGACATTCTACTTATCCGAGGTTTGATCGTCAGTATCTTCATACCTAGTTCTTCCTCGTTACTGATAAGTACTCTTTACTCGTTCCATGTTATGTCATCCCTTGTGACCTAGTCACATGCTTGCAAGCTATCTAGATGACATTCCACCGAGAGGGCCCAGAGTATATCTATCCGTCATGTGGATGGACAAATCCCAATCTTGGTCTATGCGCTTCAACACATACTTTCAGAATACCCAATGACACCTTTATAACCGCCCAGTTACGAAGCGGCGTTTGATGTCATCAAAGTACCCATCCGGTGATGGTGATTAACATAACCTCATGGTCGAAGGATTAGGTTACTATGTATTTCAAAGCTTACAGCAATACAAACTTAATGACTTGATCTTATGCTATGCTTACTATGGGTGTGTGTCCATCACATCATTCTCCTAATGATATAACCTTGTTATTAATCACATCCAATGTCCATGATCAGGAAACCATGATCATCAATCAATCAACAAGCTAGTTTAACAAGAGGCTTACCAGGGACTCTTTTATGTTTACAAAACACACAAGTATTAGTGTTTCCTAATAATACAATTATAGCATGGGATGTAAACATTCATCATAACCACAAAGATATAATAATAATCTCTTTTATTATTGCCTCTCAAAATTGCTTCACACACGACAATTCACGTACGATTCCTGTACGATACATCCGCCAACTCATGCCAGTTGCAAATCTGCTAATTAATCCTGCCCCACATGCCCAAGCCCAGCCCAAGCCCAAACCCGCAATATTGCCGAACCCCATCAAAATCTGTCCACGACTCCACCTCTTCCCTGCATACCCTTCCACGCCTCTTCTTCTTCCCTCTAGAACTTACTGTCCATCTTCTTCACCAATCACCATCCCTCCTTGGCCGATTTGGAAATCAATCACGATTAATCTGCAACGAACTTCGATCTGTGTCCAATAAAAAAAAGTTTAATCATAAGGGAAAGAAAAACAAGGTATGTGCAATTCCTGGTTTATATCTTCCATTGTTTAGATCTATTTCTTTTCTCCTTTCTGAAAAAAGATCTATTTTTCTTTTATGGGAAAGTTCAGAGATTGGATGATGCAGATTGTTGGTAATTCACACTGTCAACCTGTGGACTAGTGTTAGATCTATTTCTTTCATTGTTTAGATCTATTCCTTTTTAGTAGCTTATTCATGGCAAAGATGACAGTAGTAGCACTTCAATGTGCTCCTGTAAAAAAAAACTATGACGACTCTGTTCAGTGTGAAATCCCTAGCCTCACTTAACAACCTCTATTTTTGTTGGCTATTATATGTAGGTGATGGAGTCAAATTTATCTTCCGATGAAGTAGCTTCACAAAATATAGTATTCCTCAGAGATAATCAAGATGATTTCATCTTGGAGGAGAATGAGGATTTTTTGGATGAGCAACAAGCAGAGCCGATCAACATGTTGGAACCTAGAAAGGGGATGATGTTCGATAATGAGGATGATGCTATGATGTTCTACAAAGGTTATGCCAAAAAGAAGGGATTTGGTGTAATAAGAAGAACCACTAGGCATGGTGAAGATAACAAGATTAAGTATTTTACACTTGCTTGTAGCAGACAAGGGAAGGCTCAGTACTCATCAAAGAACTTATTTAAGCCGAATCCATCGACAAGGATGCAATGCCCATGTAAGATAAATTTCTATCGTCGTGGAGAAAAGTTTTCCATTACATCTGTTACGCTTGACCACAATCATCCTACAAGTCCAAGTAAATCCAGATTTCTGAGATGCCACAAGAAACTAGACTTAGATGCCAAGAGAAGGTTAGAATTGAATGATCAAGCAGGAATCCGCATGAACAAGAATTTTGGTTCTCTTGTTATTCAAGCTGGTGGCTATGAAAAACTTGAGTTTGGTGAAAAGGAGTGCAGAAACTATTTGCAAGAGACAAGAAGATTGAAGCTTGGTGCTGGAGATGCACATGCAGTTTATCAGTATTTTCTTCGTATGCAGTCAAAAGATCCAGATTTTTTTCATCTTATGGATGTGGTTGAGGATGGAAGGTTGAGAAATGTCTTTTGGGCAGATGCAAGAAGCAGAGCTGCATATGAATCTTATTCGGATGTCATCACATTTGACACTACATACTTAACAAATAAGTACAGCATGCCGTTTGCTCCATTTGTTGGCGTAAATCATCATGGAGAATCAGTTTTATTAGGTTGTGGTCTTTTGTCCAATGAAGATACAGAAATAGTTTGTTTGGTTATTTAAATCTTGGTTATGTTGTATGTTAAACAAACCACCCAGTGCTATAATCACAGACCAGTGCAAAGCAATGCAGAATGCTATTGAAGAAGTTTTCCCTCACGCTCGTCATAGATGGTGTATATGGCATATCATGAAGAAGATTCCCGAAAAGCTTAATGGGTATGAGAAGTATGAAAATATTAAATACACCTTGTCAAATGTGGTGTATGATTCCTTGACCAAACTTGATTTTGATGAATCTTGGGTTAAGATGATCAACAAATATGATCTTCAGGACAATGATTGGCTTGATGGATTATACGATAATAGATATCGATGGGCACCAGCATATGTAAAAGATACTTTTTGGGCAGGAATGTCTTCAACACAAAGGAGTGAGAGTGTGAATGCTTTCTTTGATGGCTATGCCCATGCTAGAACAACTCTGAAGCAATTTGTGGAGCAGTATGAAAATGCATTAAGAGACAAGGTAGAGAAAGAAAACAAGGCTGATTCAAAGTCGTTCCAAGAGGTAATTCCATGCATTACTCACTATGACTTTGAGAGGCAATTTCAAGCAACATATACCAATTCAAAGTTTCAAGAGTTTCAAGAGCAATTAAGAGGTAAAATATATTGCTATCCAACTATGTTGAACAAAGAAGGGTCACTTTATACATTTAGAGTCAGAGAGGACCGCAAGGTATTCTTCGAAGGAGAGGATGGCGAGATTAAAGAGAAGAGATTTATTTCGGAGTTCACTGTCTTGTTCAACCAAGGAGACTGTAATGTGCAGTGTCTTTGTAGGCTTTTTGAGTTTGGAGGCATCTTGTGTAGCCACATCCTTTCTGTTCTTGCTCTCATGGAGATCACAGAAGTACCTTCTCGGTATATATTGCAGCGATGGAGAAAGGACTTTAAGCGCAAACACACATTTATTAAATGCTCCTATGATGATATGTTGAATACACCTGTTGCGCGTCGTTATGATAGTTTGTGCAAACGTTCCCATCAAGTGGCAGAAAATGGGGCAGAGTCTGATGCATTGTATACATTGGTGATGAATGGCCTTAATGAGTTACAAATAAAGATTGATGCTTACCGTGCTAGCCATGAAGTCCAGGATCAGGAGCCAACTTCAAAGCCCGAGGATACAATGTTAAACACTAAAAAAGTTGTACTCAGTCCGATCCCTGTTCGTAGTGTAGGTCGCCCTCGTTCAAAGAGAAGAGAATCCAAAATCGATCAAGTGGTGAAAAAACTGAGAGCAAAGAAGCAGAAGGTAGCAACAAGTATAAAAAAGGTGCCAAGTGATCAGAAAGGGAGAAAGGTACCTAAACTTATAATTATTTTCTTTGTATTTGTCTTTTTGAGGAAACTTATTTCTTCCTGTTATAAGTTGCTAAAGTGTAAGCACTCAATGTAGCAGAAAGGAAGCAGCAAATCAAAATATGGGCAAGATAATACTAATTCTGAAGGACATGAGGTTGGGGGTGCTTGTTTCTTTCCAAATGAGTTCCAGGTACTTACTTTGATCAGTTTTAATATTACAGTGCAATACTAAATTACTAATATATGTGGCATTCAACCATTGGTACTTGTTCCAGGAACTCCAATCAAATGAGCCTGCTACACCAATTCATCTGAAGTCTTACGTTGATATTCTCCAGGTGCTACACTAGTATCAACTATTTATTGTACAAAATTTATGTCTATGGCTAATTGGATTTTTTGAACTTTGAAGGGAAAGGCAGATGTCATGGATCTGCTAGCTGTTAACCTGAACGCATGAAAGAGACGTGCTATTGTTCAGCATGAACGAATGGATTGGACAGTCTAGATTATAATTACTTTATGCAACTATTTATTTTGGTTATTGTAACCCATGGTTTTATCCTTCAGCATGCTATTGTTCAGCATGAACTATGTATGACTGAAAGATGGTGTGAAGTCTTATATTTGCTCAGTACATTTTTTGCGTTTTTCAAGTCACTAACTACTGCATCATATTTGCTCTCAATTATCACAGTACTCATCAGATTTGAAAATGAATTGACTGCTTTTAGGAATTTTGCTACAATTTACAGTACAAACTGTATCTTGTAGCAAAGGCATCTAAAGTAATCTGATGCAGAAACACCAACTAGACCCTTCCCATATGCTACAGCCTACGGCGGGAGTACCTGTACATGATAAACGCCATCCATCTTTGCCTCTTGGAGCTTGCATCGAGCTTACATGTTGAGCAGCAGGCCGTCTCTCCCGAGCTCCTGCCTGCATCCAGGCGGCTGGCGCACAGTCCCCCTCTCCTTGTGCGCTCCTCCCCCTCTTCTTATGCGCCAACACGATTCAGGCGAAGCCAATCAAGATGCCCCTCCCAGCCTACGCATCGAGGCTGCAATTTGCGCCTCATGGAGCTAGCCATGGTGAAATCAGTAGTAGAGCTAAAGAGATAAGGAAGAGCCTAGAGTTGTACGTCTGAGCAAAGCATAAGGGGATAAGGCTTATCAGAACACGATACGAGCTGAACTGATCCAAGTCCAAGCCCCAGCCCAACCGCGACCCATACTACATGCGTCTGCCGCGCGTGAGGCTCGCTGCCACGTCGGATCGTACGCATATCGGACAAAAATTGTCGTACGTATAGCAGCGCCGATTGCCTCTTGGGCATATCTCCAACAGTCTCCCACTTGCACCAGAGTCAATAATCTAGATTACATGGTAATATACTGAACACCCATGGCGTTCTGTTATTGGTCATGCTTTGCTCTAGGGAGAGGTTTAGTCAACGGATCTGCTACATTCAGATCAGTGTGTACTTTGCAAATCTTTATGTCACCATCTTGGACATACTCACGAATAGCATGAAAACGTAGCTTGATGTGCTTCAGCTTGCTATGTGACCTTGGCTCCTGTGCATTAGCTATGGCACCTGTGTTGTCACAGTAGATGGCCATTGGGTCTAACGCACTGGGAACCACGCCAAGTTCAGTAATGAACTCCTTCATCCATATGCCTTCTTGTGCAGCCTCCGAAGCAGCTATGTATTCCGATTCGGTTGAAGATTTCGCCACAATGCTCTGCTTGGCACTCCTCCAGCTTATTGCAGCACCATTCAAAATAAATACGTATCTAGACTGTGACTTCGAGTCATCTGGATCGGTGTTCCAACTAGCATCAGTGTAACCGTTTACAACAAGCTGTTCATCACCTCCATAAGAAAGAACCATATCCTTAGTCCTATTCAGGTACTTTAGGATATTCTTGACCGCTGTCCAGTGTTCCATTTCAGGATCACTTTGATATCTTCTAGTCAAACTAATAGCATGTGCTATATCCGGTCTCGTACACAGCATGGCATACATGATAGAACCTATGGCCGAGGCATAGGGAATTTTATTCATCTTTTCTCTATCTTCTGCCGTAGCCGGACTTTGAGTTTTACTCAAGATCTTACCTGACAACATGGGCACGAACCCTTTCTTGCTCTCTTCCATTCTAAACTTCTTTAGAACTTTGTCTAAGTATGTACTTTGTGAAAGCGCTATTAGGCGTCTTGATCTATCTCTATAAATCTTGATGCCTAGAATATATGCCGCTTCGCCAAGATTCTTCATCGAAAAACTATTATTCAAATAGGTTTTGACGCTATTAAGAAGTTCTATATCATTCCCAATCAACAATATGTCATCTACATATAGTACTAGGAATGCTACAGAGCTCCCACTCACTTTCTTGTAAATACAAGCTTCTCCATAAGTTTGTATAAATCCAAAGTTTTTGATTACTTTATCAAAACGTTGATTCCAACTCCGGGATGCTTGCTTCAGTCCATAAATGGAGCGTTGAAGTTTGCATACCTTGTCAGCATCTTTAGGATCGACAAAACCCTTGGGTTGTACCATATACAACTCTTCCTCAATGTCACCATTAAGGAACGCTGTTTTGACATCCATCTGCCAAATTTCATAATCGAAATATGCAGCGATTGCTAACATAATCCTCACAGACTTTAGCTTCGCTACTGGTGAGAAAGTCTCATTGTAGTCAACTCCTTAAATTTTTCGGAACCCTTTTGCGACAAGTCGAGCTTTATAGACGGTAACATTACCATCAACATCTATTTTTCTTTTGAAAATCCATTTGTTCTCGATAGCCTTATGGCCATCCGGTAAGTCCACCAAAGTCCATACTTGGTTTTCTTACATGGATCCCATTTCGGATTTCATGGCTTCTAGCCATTTGTCAGAATCTGGGCCCACCATAGCTTCTTCATACGTCGCAGGGTCATCAGTGTTGTCCACCAACATGACGTTCAAGGAAGAGTCATACCACTCAGGAGTGGTACGAACCCTTGTTGACCTGCGAGGTTCAGTAGTAACTTCGTTCGAAGTTTCATGATCATCATCATTAGCTTCCTCTCCAGTTGGTGCAGGCGGCACAGAAACATCTTCCGGTGCTGCGCTACTCTCAACTCCGAAAGAAGGTTCAATAACCTCGTCGAGTTCTACTTTCCTTCCAGTCACTTCTTTCGAGAGAAATTCCTTCTCCAGAAAGGATCCATTCTTAGCAACGAAAACTTTGCCTTTGGATCTATGATAGAAGGTATACCCAATTGTTTCTTTAGGGTATCCTATGAAGACGCATTTCTCCGCTTTGGGTTCAAGCTTATCAGGTTGTAACTTCTTTACATACGCTTCGCAGCCCCAAACTTTAAGGAACGACAACTTAGGTTTCTTACCAAACCATAATTCATACGGTGTCGTTTCAACGGATTTAGATGGTGCCCTATTTAAAGTGAATGCGGCTGTCTCTAATGCATAGCCCCAAAATGATAACGGTAAATCTGTAAGAGACATCATAGACCGAACCATATCTAAGAGAGTTCGATTATGACGTTCGGACACACCATTACGCTGTGGTGTTCCCGGCGGTGTCAACTGTGAAAGTATTCCACATTTCTTTAAATGCATGCCAAACTCATAACTCAGATATTCACCTCCGTGGTCAGAACGCAGAAACTTAATCTTCTTGTTACGATGATTTTCCACTTCACTTTGAAATTCCTTAAACTTCTCGAAAGTTTCGTATTTATGTTTCATAAAGTAGACATACCCATATCTACTCAAGTCATCCGTGAAAGTGAGAACATAACGATATCCACCACGCGATGCTACACTCATTGGACCACACACATCGGTATGTATTATTTCCAATAAGTCTGTAGCTCGCTCCATTATTCCAGAGAATGGAGTCTTAGTCATTTTTCCCATTAGACATGCTTCGCATCTTTCAAGTGATTCAAAATCAAGTGATTCAAGAAGTCCATCAGAATGGAGTTTCTTCATACGCTTCACTCCAATGTGACCAAGACGACAGTGCCACATGTATGTAGAATTATCATTCAATTTTATTCGTTTAGCATCTATGTTGTGAACATGTGTATCACTACTATCGAGATTCAATAAGAATAAACCATTCATCTCAGGTGCATAACCATAAAAGATATTACTCATATAAATCGAACAACCTTTATTCTCAGACTTAAAAGAGTAACCGTCTCGCAATAAACAAGATCCAGATATAATGTCCATGCTTAACGCAGGCACCAAATAACAATTATTTAAATTTAAAACTAATCCCGATGGTAGATGTAGAGGGAGCGTGCCGACGACGATCACATCAACCTTGGAGCCATTTCCAACGCGCATCGTCACCTCGTCTCTTGCCAGTCTTCATTTATTCCGCAGCTCCTGTTTCGAGTTATAAATATGAGCAACCGAACCAGTATCAAATACCCAGGCACTACTACGATTACTAGTAAGATACACATCTATAACATGTATATCGAATATACCTTTCTTCTTGATGTTGCCGTTCTTCAGATCCGCCAGGTATTTGGGGCAGTTACGCTTCCAGTGACCAGCACCCTTGCAGTAGAAGCACTCAGTTTCAGGTTTAGGACCAGCCTTTGGCTTCTTAGCAGGTGCGGCAGCTTTCTTGCCGTCCTTCTTGAAGTTGCCCTTGTTCTTAGGCTTGCCCCGTTTCTTGAAATTGGTGGTCTTATTGACCATCAACACTTGGTGTTCTTTCATGATCTCCACTTCAGCAGTTTTCAGCATGGACGATAGTTCAGGCAACGTCTTGTTCATGCAGTGCATATTGTAGTTCATCACAAAGTTCTTGTAACTTGGTGGCAGTGATTGGAGGACACGGTGAATCCCCAATTCATTAGGAATCGGTATCCCCAACTCTCGGAGTTTGTTTGCGTGCCCAGACATGGTGAGCACGTGCTTGCTAACGGAGCTACCCTCTTCCATCTTGCAGGTAAAGAACTTCTCGGAAGCTTCATAGCTTTCCATGGCCGCGTGAGTCTCAAATATGAGTTTGAGCTCCTTAATGATTTCAAATGGGTCATGGTGCTCAAAACGCTTTTGAAGCTCCGATTCTAAACCGTACAGGATGGCACACTGAACTGTGGAGTAGTGATGTTTCCGAGTGGTATAAACATTCTTTACGTCATCGGTGGCATCTTCTACAGGTGGGTCACCTAGCGGTGCTTCGAGCACATAGGTCAATTGACCAGCCCTGAGGACGATCTTCAGTGCACGGAACCAGTCCGTGAAATTGCTTCCATTGTTCTTAAGCTTTTCTTTCTCTAGGAACGCATTGAAATTGATGGAAACGTTCGCCATTATCTACAACATATTTGCAAGTAGTTAAGACTAAGTTTATGGTAAATAGTGTTCAAATTTAATTCTTAAAACAACTAGGTGAACTCCCACTCAAAACAACATCCCTCGCAGTTGTTTTAGTGATTACACGAACCAAATCCACTACACCAAGTCCGATCATCACATGAGATGATGTAGCTTCATCGGCGAACAATCTTCATGTTCATCATATCAATCATATGACTCATGATCTACCTTTCGGTATTCCGTGTTCCGAGACCATGTCTGTACATGCTAGGCTCGTCAAGATTAACCTTAGTTTCCGCATGTACAAATCTGGCTTGCACCCGTTGTATGCACACGTAGAGTCTGTCACACCCGATCATCACGAGATGCTTCGAAACGACGAGTCTTAGCAACGGTGCCAACTAAGGACGAACACTTTATTACTTGATATTTAGTGAGAGGGATCATCTTATAATGCTACCGTCGCGATCTAAGCAATACAAGATGCATAAAGGATTAACATCACAGGCAATTCATAATTTGTGTGATATGATATGGCCCTTTCTTCTTATGCCTTCGATCTCTATCTCCAAAGCACGGACATGATCTCCATCATCACCAGCATTGCATCAAGGTCCATGGCGTCGCTTCATGGTTGTCCATCTTCACTAGCAACTATTACAACTACTTGGAACAAAGCTATTACAAGATGAATAGACACGCAGGTCTTAACAGAATTAAAGACAACCATTAGGCTCCTGCCGGTTGCCATATTACAACAGGGATCATTGCATACATCAAATACAATCACAATCACATGTAGGCCATATCACATCACAAAACCCCTGCAAAAACAAGTTAGACGCCTCTAATTTTCTTTGCAAGTTTTACATGGCTTGGGGCTTTCGACTAAGAACGCATCTTACCTACGAAACTGAACCACAACGTTGATACAAGTGATATCAAGTGCAAAGTGTAGATTTGATCTATACTATGATGGGAGAGACAGACACCCGCAAAGCCACTTGTGCAATACGAGTTGCACGTCAAGCGTGGAGCAAGTCTCATGTACGATGACATGTAATGTTAGCCCGAGCCGCTTCATCCCACCATACCGCAAGATGCAAAGTACACACATAGCAAAGGACGGCACGAGCACCAACGCCCACAACCTCATTGTGTTCTACTCGTGCAATAGATCTACGCATAGACAAGGCTCTGATACCACTGATGGGTTCGTAGCATGGAAAACAAAAAATTTCTACCGCAAGAACGAACAAAACCTAGATCTAATCTAGATAAAAGCCAAGATCAAATCTACTAGACATGAGCAACGAGATAGATCGATACTAACCCTCATAGAACCGAAAGCGTTAACGAGATTAGATCTCGTGGATGATGTAGTCGATCACTTGCTGATCTCAAGATCGTGTGGACGATCCTTCCGGCGCCGCGTTCCGGCAGCGCTTCCGCAGACGGTCACACGTGCGGAGTCGAAGCAGACCTTCCTCTCCCCGTTCCAGCGAGCAGCAGAGGTAGTGGATCTTCTCCATGGAATCCCAGCAGCACGACGGCGTGGTGGTGGTGGTGGAGATGAGAATTCTGCAGGGCTTCGCCTATGCCTGTGCAGAAGAAACGTGGAGGAGAGAGGCGGCTGAGATTGGGAGTTATGAGACAAGGTATAAGAGGGGGCGCCCCCTCCCTTCTATTTAAAGGAGGGAGGCGCGCCTGGGGAGGGGGAGTCCTAGTAGGACTCCCTCCTCCTTGGGCCGGCGGGTTGGGGGGAGGAATCCTCCTCCCCCACGAATCCGTGTCTTGCCCCACTTGGTTTCTTTGATCCCTTTCTTGGTTTTCAAGCAAACTCCAAGAAATCCTCTAGAACCTTCCAGAACATTCCGAAACCTTCTAGAATCTCCATACAAACACTCCGGAACATTTCCTAACTTAGAAAATGATCCCCAATATATGAAGCTCATTCTCCGGACCATTCCGGATCTCCTCGTGATGTCCCGGATCCATTCTGAGACTCCGAACAACATTCGGTCTCCAACGCAAATTCCATATCTACTTCAAACAACTTCGAACCTTAAGTGTGTCACCCTACGGTTCGTGAATATGCAGACATGATGAAGACACCTCTCCCATCAATAACCATCAGCGGGATCTGGAGATCCATAACGGCTCCCACATACTGAACAATTACTTCGTGATCGATTGAATCAATTAACATACGAAACCAATTCCTTTGTCTCGTGACATTCTACTTATCCGAGGTTTGATCGTCAGTATCTTCATACCTAGTTCTTCCTCGTTACTGATAAGTACTCTTTACTCGTTCCATGTTATGTCATCCCTTGTGACCTAGTCACATGCTTGCAAGCTATCTAGATGACATTCCACCGAGAGGGCCCAGAGTATATCTATCCGTCATATGGATGGACAAATCCCAATCTTGGTCTATGCGCTTCAACACATACTTTCAGAATACCCAATGACACCTTTATAACCGCCTAGTTACGAAGCGGCGTTTGATGTCATCAAAGTACCCATCCGATGATGGTGATTAACATAACCTCATGGTCGAAGGATTAGGTTACTATGTATTTCAAAGCTTACAGCAATACGAACTTAATGACTTGATCTTATGCTACGCTTACTATGGGTGTGTGTCCATCACATCATTCTCCTAATGATATAACCTTGTTATTAATCACATCCAATGTCCATGATCAGGAAACCATGATCATCAATCAATCAACAAGCTAGTTTAACAAGAGGCTTACCAGGGACTCTTTTATGTTTACAAAACACACAAGTATTAGTGTTTCCTAATAATACAATTATAGCATGGGATGTAAACATTCATCATAAACACAAAGATATAATAATAATCTCTTTTATTATTGCCTCTTGGGCATATCTCCAACAAACACAACCACAGAACTCTGTCCCCAACTTGCGATGAGGTTGTCAATCTCACCGGTTTTGCTGAAAACAAAGGATTAAACATATCGAATGGAAGGAAGTAATAGTTTGCAGAAAGTAAACACAAAGCAGTAAATAGTTTGTAGATTGTATGTAAAAGAAAGGACCGGGGTCCATAGTTCACTATAGGTGGCTCTCCTTAAGATAGATAACATGCTGGGTGAACAAATTACAGCGGGGCAATTGACAAACATCGAGAAAGCAATACATGCATATACTAATCATCTTGACTCCTTTGGAACTTGATTGGGCATTACAACATTATACATAGACCGCCATCCGACTGCATCTATGACTAATAATCCACCTTCAGGTTATCATCTGAACCCCCTCCAGTATTAAGTTGCAAGCAACAGATTATTGCTTTACAAATTTCATGTAAAGTAAACAATACGATTGTTCTATGAACAAATGATTGTTGTTTTCTTCCTAGTAGCAACAACACATCTAGTACCTTAGAGATTTCTGTCACTTCCCCAGATTACCAGAGGCATGAACCCACTATCGAGCATAAATACTAACTCTTGGAGTTGCTAGCATCTACTTGGCCAAGATAGCTACTAACAACGGAAAGCATGCAAGATCACAAATAACAAAGACATGATAGAATCAATAATTAATCTGAAATAGCATCTCAATATCCATCGGATCCCCGCAAACACAACATGTAGAATTACAAATAGATGATCTTGATCATGAACGGAGCTCACAAGATCTTGACATGAAAGCACAAAGGAGGAGAACCAGCCATCTAGCTACTACATGGACCCGTAGTCCAGAGATGAACTACTCACACATCACACCGGAGGCTTGCATGATGATGAAGAAGTCCTCCAGGGTGAATTCCCCTCTCCGGCAGGGTGCCGGGAAAAGCTTCAGATCCCTCCTGGTCTAGGGATGGAGATGACGGCGGCTACAGACTCTTTCGTGGATTTTTGATCGGGTACTTAGGGTTTTCGTGCCGAGGGAAATATATAGGCGGAAGGAGAGGCCGAGGGGGTGCTGGGGTCGGCCAGACCACCCCTGCCGCTGGCCAGGCCTGGCCGCGCGTCCAGGTGGTGTGGCTGGCCCCCAGCCCTTCTCCGTCCCATATTCTGGCTTCAGATGTCTTCCGAAAAATAGCCACTTTGGCTTTTGTCCCGTACAATTCCGAGAATATTCATTTTCTGACTTTCCTGGAACCAAAAACAGCAGAAAACAGGCAGCTGGCGCTGTGGCTCTTGTTAATAGGTTAGTCTAAGAAATCATATGAAAAGTACTCCAAAGTGTGGACAAAACACAAGAAAGTTGATAAAACCAAGCATGGAACATCAAAAATTATAGATACATTTGAAATGTATCAACCTTCAAAGTTTATAAGAGTGACTAGATACAAATAGTTTAAAACAAGCAATATCAAGGTATGCATCAATCAACAAGTCTTGGGACAATGCACATAGAACTAAGAATGGCCACTATGCTCTCAAAGTAGGTGCATAAAGATAGAAGGTGGAGACTCAATATATAAGTGGAAGAAGGGCCTTCATAGAAGGAAGTAGGGATTCAAGTCTCATAAAGAGCCCAAAAATTATGGTACTTAATAGCTTTAAGCTCTCATTGCCCCTATCATAAGCATCTTGAAGTGATTAAGGTTAAAGTGAACAAACTATGGTGTATATGCTTGACGAAGTATAAGTTGGAAATCTCATGTCCCTTGAATACGAGGGTCGCTCCTCATGCTACTCAAGTTTAGTCACCGGTAAGTTCTTGTCATCGTAAGTACATGTGTATCATAGAGAACCGCCAACGGGGTACCCCTTGCCCAATGATACGGAAGAACCCCCATATCAAAATGACAAGGCAAGCAGACAACGAGCATCTCAGCAATCTTCTAATTTACCATGGGAATATGGTGCTTTTTTCTCTCTTTCCTCTTTTCATAATCTCTTTTTTTTCTTTTTCTCTTTTTTCTCAATATCGGACTCTTTTTTTTATAAGAAGAATGCTTCATAGACAGCTCATTATGGTTACACTGCAGGTTTCCACCATGTCAGCATGGATTAGACCAGCGACCCAGGCGTTTCTCTAACACATATATATAACTGCATGGACTTACAAGCTCCCCTTTCATTTCACACCGACGATATCCATAGACAAAAGAGCATGATATCAACTAGGTACAAAGTACCAGTGCAATGTTGAAAGCGTTCCCCATGACATCATGGTTCTGCTAATCCCCAACAAATAAGTGCAAGCATATACAACATAGATGACACAATGGTTCAAGTTTATTAAGGGCAAGAAAAGTAAAGTGTGCCATCAAGTTCGTGAGAGATTTAATCACTAGTTTTCTCATAACAAGTTTAATTCGGAAGGTAAACAAAAACATGAATATACTTGGAATTGCAAATGCTAATAGGTAGGTATGGTAGACTCTTTGGAATAACTTGGTTTAAGGAGTTGGATGCATGAGTGGAACTCATACTTGGTTGCGGAGGCTAGCAAAAGACTGGGAGCGACAAACTAAGAGAGCAATAATGGCCATAATCATGCAGAGCGACAAAACATCATTGATCAAAGCATAAAGTGATACTACAAGTTGAAAACTAAAAGATCATAAAGGATTATGGTTACTTGAGATAGTCATAACATGGTGTGAGCATGCACCAAGTCAACTCAAATAAAGCATCAAAGGAGAATACCACTATACTATGCTTTAATATGCTAAAACAACGCATGATTCTTCCAAGGCACATTAAGCAATCTCAATTGTTTATAACAAGTCATGCTACAACAAAGAATACTAAGCATAAAGCCAAAACAATATCAAGCATGGCATGACAAAGCATAGGCCACAGTCAAAAACAAGCTCTCTTTACCACTTAAGCATGAACTTTCCTACTCTTTTCCCAATCCAAACCAAACTATTTGAAAACCAATTAATGAAAGAGGGGGTCCAACCAATTTATTCAGCAAACTAAGAAAACCAAGTAAACGAAAAACCAAAACGAAAACGAAAAAGAAGATGCTCCAAGAACAACACAACTGTGCATGAAACAATAAAAATGAAGCGTTTGGAAGAAACCTGGAATTTTTATTGATGAAGAAGGGGATGCCTTGGGCATCCCCAAGCTTTGATGTTTGTACTTCTTGGATATTTCTTGGGGTGACACGCGTGGCATCCCCAAGCTTGAGCTTTAGTCCATCCTTCATCTCATTACTCATTCCTTCCATACACCTGAAATTTTTCCTTCATACAAAACTTCACACAATCTTTATTAGCAACATTAGTGCACTCAAGATAATAGGTCTTTAGGTTCAGTTCTAACACCAATAAAACTTCCATTAAAACACAAGATATTGTAGCACTTCCCTTAAAAAGGTCAATTCCCCAAAAGAACTCAAAGAGGAACCAACAAGAAGCAAATGCAGAAAATGCCAGAAATTTGTCAAAACAGACCAACAGGTAAAGACGAATTTTTTCGAAGACCTTCTGTTGCTCAAATCAAAAAGTGTTCAACTAACAAAAGTTATATAACAACTGGGGGCACAAGAAAAAATTCATGCCTCAAGAGGACGTACAGAGATTTTACACGAGTTTTTACGGTGAAGCACAGAAATCTGTTTCGAGACAGCAACTTTCCCAATCATTACTTCTCTCTCATTAGAGGTTACCTTGGCACAAAAAGCAAATAAAAAGGATAAGGAGCGGTTATTACTGAGGTAATAACTTCCAAGACTCATCTAAAACTTTTGGGTTATCTCCCAATAAGTACTTTTCTTTAACGCCTTTAAGTTAGGCATACGAAGCAAGAAAAAGAATCAAGTGTTCTCAACTGAAGAAGCATTAAGAGCAAATTTTGTTTTCATAGGAGAGGCAAAATAAATCTTCTCTCTCTTCTTAGGGAAGTGTTGTATACCTTTCTTGAGTGGGAGTTGATATTTAATGGTGCCTTCTTTCATATCAATAATGACACCAACAGTTCTAAGAAAAGGTCTTCCCAAAGTAATAGGACAAGAAGCATTGTATTCAACATCCAAAACATAGAAACCAACGGGGACATAGGCATTGTTAACCATAATAAGAACATCATTAATACCCCCATGAGTTTCTTTTTAGCATTATCATCAAGTGGGACATTCAAATAACAATCTTCAAGTGGTGGCAAATCAAGCATATCATAAATATTTCTAGGAATAATAGAAACACTACTATCAAGATCACATAAAGCTTTGAAATCAAAATCATTCACTTTCATATTATGATGGGTTCCCAACCATCTTCTTATTTTATAGGAATAGAAGCTTTATGTTTCATCTTTTCTTCTTTAATCTTTATGAGAGCATCAGTAATGTGTTTTGTAAAGGCCATGTTCATAGCACTAGCATTAGGACTTTTAGCAAGCTTTTGTAGGAACTTAATAACTTTAGAGATGTTTGATACGTCCATTTTGCATCACTATTCTATGTCTTAATTCACTATTATTCATTGATATATTTCGTATTGAGAGGTGATACTTATGTTATTTCATCTGTTTTTGCATGGTTGATGACTTTTGGAGCATGGACTGCTGCAGTCAGGATTCTAATGGAAAAGGTGCTGTTTGGAGGCAAAATTCGCGAAGATCAGAAAATCCAGGAAAATATACGGAAAATCCTATTTTTCCAGAAGACTAAGGGTGACAAAAGACGGAGTGGAGATGGGCCACAGGGGGCCCACACCACCCCCTGGCGCGGGCAGCCCTAGGTCGCGCCAGGAGGTTGTGTGGCCACCCTGGCCCACTCCAGCATCTCCCCTCTGGCGTATATCATCCTCCCAAAACCCTAAGACTTAGGGAGCGACCATAGAAAGATTACGCCGCCTCTGTGGGGCTGAAAACACCAGGAGAGAAAGATCTCTCCGGTAGGGGGAATTCCTTCCCGGAGAGGGGTGGTCGTCGCCATCAAAACCACCATCAAGCTGGACTTCATCGGGATCATCATCATCACCACCACCATCATCACCATCAACACCCTCTTCACCATCTCCATATTGCTGTAACAATTGGGTTGAATCTTGCATTAGTTCATAGGGGAAACTTTCCCGGTGTTGATTACTCTTTGTAGTTGATGTTATTGAGTGAACCATTGAATTATTGTTTATGTTCAGATTGTTATACATCATTATTCCATCTCTGATCATGATCCATATGATGTCCTGTGAGTAGTTCGTTTTGTTCTTGAGGACATGGGAGAAGTCATGTTGTTAGTAGTGGAGTTGTGTTGAGAGAGATTCAATAGATTGTTATTTAAGTTGTGGTGTACTTCTTCTAGTGGTGTCATGTGAACGTCGACTACATGACACTTCACCTATATGGGCCTAGGGGAATGCATTGTGTATTTGGCTACTAATTGTAGGGGTTGCCGGAGTGATAGAAACCATTGCACAAGGGACGTAAGGGTCTTAGAGTTTAAAGATGTGGTTAGGTCTCTACCTTAATTACTTTCTTGTACTTACGGATGTTTGCAAGGGGTATAATCACAAGTATGTATTAGTCTTGTATGGGGCAGTACATTAGCACAGGTTCACCCACACAACACTTAGCAAGCTAGAGAAGATTAATCAACTATATGAAGCGAAAGCACTTGACAGTCTTCCCATGTGTCCTCGAGAACGTTTGGTCATCTTAAGTAATACAGCCGGCTTGTCCTTTGCTGCATAAAGGATTGGGCCACTTGGTGCATTTATTCCTACTATCTTTTATTTACTCGTATTTCGTTTACTTGCTTTATCAAAAACCCCTAAAAATCCGTTTGCTAAGTATTTGCAGAGAATTCCTGATCCATACCACTAGCCAGCACCTTCTGCTCCTCGTTGGGTTCGACACTCTTACTTATCGAAAATACTGCGATACACCCCCTATACTTGTGGGTCATCAAGACTATTTTCTGGTGCCGTTTCCGGGGAGTGAAGCGCTATTGGAGAGTGGAATTGGTAAAGGAAACTTCTACTGTGAGTATTGTTTACTTCTGTTAGTTGCTTTATTTTTGTTATGGATAATTCGCTGAGTTTCTTATTTGGTAATGCTACTACCACTGCTAAGGTAGTAGATAAGCCACCACCTACTGAGAATGATGTTTTCAAAATACCTACAAGAATTATTGATCGTGTTATGGATAACTACTATGTTGGGGATGGAACTGTCCATCCCGGTGATCATTTACTCTTTATGCATGAATTATGCGGGTTGTTCAAGTGTGCAGGTATTACTACAGATCAAGTTAAGAATAAGTTATTCTCATTATCACTGAAAGGAAGAGCTGAGGAATGGTATAAGCTACTGAAGAATGGTCAAGCTCTGGAATGGGAGGAAATAGTACCTCTCTTTTTTTTGAGGGTAAAACAGTAGGGCAAAAAGACCCCACTGCAATTTTTATATATTGTAGAGAGTTACAAAAGAATATTTACAAGACTCATTCCACCTCAAAGAAGAGGGATAAATTATAATCAGCTATCTCCTGTCTAAATTAGTTTCAATCCAAACCTTAAGGCTCTGATAATACTTCTTCTTAATTCTAAAAAGGACCCATCTTAATTCCTGGGCTACAATAGCCTTCCAGGTCTCAATCGATGCATGCTGATTATTGAAAATTTCATTATTCCTGCAAATCGAAATGCCCCAAGTTCCAAGTAGCAGAATTTCCATTGCAAAAGGGACATTGAGGTCTTTTTTAATACTGACTAACACTTCAAAGATAGTTGGATCAGCCAAATTGACCTGAGAAATTTCAGCCCAGCAGGCTCTTGCAAAAGAACATTCCCAAAACAAATGTAGGCTGGTTTCTTCACTATTGCAGCCCTGGAAGACACAGTCATAAGATGCCAGCGAGAAACATTTCCTTTTCAGAAGGTTTCTAGTGTTGAGTCTATCAAGCAGTAAGAGCCAGAAGAAGAATTTGTGTTTTTGCTGACAAGAAGATTTCCATAACCAAGAGAAATGTGGCTGAACCGGCTGGTAACCAGCTAAGGAGCAGTAAGCCTTTTTCACCGAATAATTACTGCCCCAAATGTAAGACCAACAATCAGAATCCCCTTCCCTGCCAGAATTGAGAATTTGTTCAAGACTTTGATATTCCTGATAAGCTTGCTGTGACAAAGGAAGGTAAAAAAGGTCCTGAGTATTTGGGGTATGCAGGAACTCACTGATAGAGATGTGAGGTTTTTTTGCATAAGAGAGGAGGTGAGGAAGCTTATGTTGGAGGCAACTATCATTCCACATATCAGACCAGAAAAGTGTGGTTTTCCCATTTCCAACCAAGCACTTTGCAAGTCCTTTAAAAATGTCAATCAGTTTGAGGTGAGCTTTCCACCAAAAGGATCCCTCAAGACTTCTTCCAGGGAGCTTATCATTACAATAGTAAGTGTTCCAAACCAGATGAACCCAAGGAATATCCTTATGATTATAAAACTTATCCAAATTCTTCAAAAGAAGAGCAGAATTTTGAACATTAAGATCAAGAACACCCAAACCTCCCTGGTTCTTGGGTTTACAAACTTTCTCCCATGCAACAAGAGCAGTACCTCTAGCTTGAACATCAGTAGTTTTCTTTCTCCACAAGCATTGCCTCATATATTTAACCAACTGCTCCTTGATAGTGACAGGAAGCTCAAAACAGCTCATGTAATATATGGGAAGGGAAGATAACACAGATTTGACTAACTGCAATTTCCCCCCATAATTAAGAAAGTCAGCAATTCCACACAACCTTCTTTCAATTCTCTGAACAATAGGCAGGAAATGTTCCACATCAGGTTTATTCAAGCTCAAGGGCAAACCAAGGTATGTAAAAGGCAAGGAACCAGTGAGGCAAGAAAGGGTATTAGCAAAATGCCCAAGCCTCTCAGAGTCCATGTTAATAGGCATCATGCTGGACTTGGAATAATTGACTTTGAGTCCAGAGGAGAGAGCAAAAGTATGTAAAATTGCCTTAAGACACAGGAGTTGCTCAGAATCAGCCTTAAGTATTATTAAAGTGTCATCTGCATACTGAATCACAGGGAAGTCAGGACAGAAAACATTCTCAGTGGGCAAAGAAAGAAGACCCAGGTTCATTGCTTTATTGAGGATACTTTGAAGAAGATCAGTAGCCAGAACAAACAATAAAGGAGACAAAGGATCTCCTTGTCTGACACCCCTTCTACAGTAAAAAAATTTCCCAGGCACACCATTTAAAAGCACAGAAGAAGAAGCAGACCCAAAGATCATCTGAATCTAAGAAATCCATTTAGCTCCAAAACCTTTGGCTTTAAGGATATTGATGATAGTAGAATGCTCAATTCTGTCAAAAGCCTTCTCAAAATCCAACTTAAGAATTAAAATTTCCTCTTTTGACTTGTGGCATTGATCAAGAAATTCAAATGCCCAACCTAAACAGTCTTGGATAGATCTTTGCTTGAGGAAACCATATTGATTCTTGTGAACAAGTTTAAGAATGACTTTTTGCAGTCTGTTGGCCAGAATCTTGGTGATAATCTTAAGGACACTATTTAGCAAAGAAATAGGCCTAAAATCAGCAGGGGTCAAAGGAGCAGCAATTTTTGGAATTAGGGTGATAAAGGAAGAATTGATGCTTTCCAAAGAGGCATTCCCTTCATAGAATTCCACAAGAAGACTCTTCACATCATCCTTAATAATAGGCCAGCAAAGCTTCATGAATTCATTATTAAAGCCATCAGGGCCTGGGGACTTATCATTAGGCAAATTTGTGATGACTTCCTCAATCTCCTCATCCGAGAAAGGCTTTTCCAAAGCATCCCTTTCTTCCTGGCTTAAGCAATCACCAGCCAAGTCATTAAGATTGAAATGCATTTCAGGCTTATCAGAAGAGCCCATTCTATTTTTAAAGGCATTCCAAAGAAGATTTGCTTTGCCATCATGATCATAGACCTCAAGATCAGAATCATCCTTGAGCATGGAAATGTAATTGTGCCTAAAACTTATGGTAGCTCTGGAGTGAAAGAACTTGGTGTTCTCATCCCCCAGCTTAACCCATTTGATTTTCCTCTCTGTTTCCAATAAGTATTCTGGTCTTGTAAAAGAGAAATAATAAGATTTTTCAGGATATCCCTAAGATTCCATTCTTGAACAGTAAGAGTTCTCATTTCCTCCATGATATCAAGCAAGTCAATGGTGGCATTGACATTACAGATTTGTGCCTTTAGGCAAGGGAGCTGTTTGGCCCAAAGCTTCAGCCCTCTTCTCACATTTTTGAATTTAGCATTGATTTTTTTTGCAGAATCCATAAAACCCACAGGAATGTTCCAGGCATTTTGAACAATAGCTTTAAACTCCTTATGATGTAACCAATGATTTTCAAATCTGAACACCTGAGCTTTGGGAATCATTGTACCAATGGAAATGACACAGGGAGTGTGATCAGAAGTGGGCTTTGAAAGAGGAGCAACAAAAGTTGAGGGAAAACTCTGAGTCCAGGTAGCAGAAGTAAAAAACCAATCCAATCTTTCCAAGAGTGGATCCTTCTGCATGTTACTCCAAGTGAACTTTCTACCCTTAAGTGGTAATTCAATGAGACCCAAATTATTAATGGCTTCATTGAAGAGAAGCATACCATTCACATCTCCACCCAATTTATTTCTATCTGAAGGCTGTCTACAGAAGTTAAAATCTCCCATAATAAGCCAATCCACATCATCAGGCATATCAATGCTGCCAAACCAGTCCAAAAATTCAGACTTTTTTTCAGATAAACATGGCCCATAAATGTTGGAGAGGATCCAGGATTTATTGGACAAGAGGGAAGTCAAGGTTATGGAGATAGAAAACTCATTGAGAAAAGAAAGCTGTCCAGAAAACAGGGAGCCATTCCAAATGGTGATCAAGCCTCCAGATGCACCTCTGGAGGGAAGAAATTCAAACTTGGTAAATTTGGAGGGGCAAATTTTTTTAATGTAGGAGCTATCAAAATCCTCGCGCTTAGTTTCTTGGAGACAGATAATGTCACAACCAGACTCCTCAATTTTGCTTCTAAGAGCAGACCATTTTTTTTCAGAGTTGATTCCCCTGATATTCCAATTCAAGATCTTCCAAGTTCTTGTGTTATTCATTAAGAAACCAGAACTAAGTATAGATATGGGGTGATATAAATAGTGTAATCACCCAGGAGAGGAAACAGCAAAAATAGAGACAAAAGTCAACCCAATTCAGGTTACCACAGAGATTGTCCATAATAAGTACCATCCACATTGCAAATCCACAAACACAGCACACATAACAGGGAGTCAACAAGACTCCAGCAAAAGATATAGTTTGATACATTAGCACACTTAAGGAGTGGTCTTCTTCTTGGCTTGCTGTCCACAGGTACCAGCAGCCCCTGGCTTCTTCTTGCCACCAAATCCCAAGCTGGAAGAGGGCCCTCCTTTAGTGCTGCCTTTTGTAGGAGCCTTAACTGCCACATCATTGACCTTCCCTTTCTTGAGCAGCCTCTTTTCCAGGTCCCCATCCTTGACCTTGCAGAATGAAGCAGCAAGATTTTTAACCACTTTGGAATTCAGGCAAGGAGGAGCAGCATTACAAACCAGGCAATCAACAATTTGACAATTTAAGTGACTTTTAAAACCCCCATTTAATTCAACAATTCTAGGGCTTCTTCTCACCTCAGATTCCACAAGAGGTTCCTTGCCCTTTCTCTTTCTAGCAGGGGTAGAAGGAGAGCCTGAAGATTTATTTGCTTCAATACCCAGGCAAGAAGGAGGCATCTGGGAAAAGCTCTTATTAGGAATGATGAAAGAGATTGAACTTTCCTCAGCAATAGGTTCTTTAATAATTTCCCATAAAGGAGAAGTAAGAAATCCCTTGACCCAGATAAACTTCTCAGAAGTAGCAAGCATTAGAGTAATGAAGTTAAACCAACTTACAGGAATATCACACTTAAGAGAGCCCATTGGAGAAGATTCCTTCTGAATATGAGGAGCAAAATAATTCTCCTAGAGCTCCAAGCCTTGTTGGGAAAATCCCTGCTTGGCAACATGCACATCAGGGATGGAAATAAAAGTTCTCACCATCCCAATCTGAAGGTGAGCCTCATTTGCAGAAAGAAGATGCTGATCCTCCATCATCCAATCATCATTCCCAGGGGCCACCGTACTTGAATCCATAGGACTTCCTGCCCCCTCCTCAGCATCAGCATTGTCCTCCTCCTCATCAGCCAGATAGTTTTGAAGAATGTTCTGCAGGCCATCACCAATGCCAACCCCTTGTGGAGCAACTGCAACACCAAGCTCCTCCACAGCCTCAGGCTCATTCACAGATTCATCATCAGACTCCCAGTCTTGAACAATGATAGCACCAGTAACTCCACTGTTCACATCCTGAGGTGGCAGATGTTGATTGTCAATAGGCATATCTTCTCCAGGAGCAATGACAGGGCCTTGAACAGGGGCAACAGCAGCCTCCCAAGGACCCCAACCTTCAGCGTGCCCACCAGCAGGAGCAGGGTCTTGCATAGGGGCCATCCACTGACCCCACTCACCCCCAGGAGCAGGAGGGGGAGGGGGGGGAGGTGGAACCTGGGGCCCAAAGACTGGACCTTGCTCAGGAACTGGGTGTGGGTCCACATTGTCATCTGGCAGTGGGTCCTCCTCGGGTGGGCCCCCACCAAGCAAGTGACTCTGAAGAACTTCAACAGAAAAAGTCCATGACTCTGTCTCTACCAAGTCACCAATGGTAAACCTCACGCTCTTGGGGATGTCAACCAAGTCAGTAACATGAATCTTAGCAATAATCCTACCCTTCTGGTCAGGGTCCCTCTCCCACAGAAGAACTTTCCCAATGTCAGCAAAGATAGCATTCAGATCCTCCGTATGCCAGTGGTCAAGGGGAGGTCCTACCAACATCACCCAGCACTCATTATTGAACTGAGTCCTACGGCGGTTATCACCCTCGTTGTGCTTCACAAAAGAGACATGCACATCTTGAAACGGAATCGGGCTCGCCGCAATGAGCCTGTCACGGTCGCTGACATGATGGAACTGCACATACGCAGACCCAAAGGGACAATCTTGAATATCTCTGAAATGCACTCCAACCTCATTGTTGAAGAAATCCACCAGGACACCATGAATATTCAAGAACGGAACAGGACCAGGAGGGAGGGGAAAAATGTTAGCAATAGCATACTGTTCATGCGCTCTTGACCTCCGAGGCACCACCACCCTTCTAACACGATTTCTCCCAGCCACCTGCATAATCTGGAAGCCATTCGGCAGGAAAGGCGCAGGATCAATCGGAATGTTCGCCATTTCGACGTCCTTCGCTGGCGACGAGCAGGAGGGGAATGGGGTTTCAGCAGGCGGGGGAGTTGAGGAGACAGGGGAAGTGGTAGTTGTTTTTTTCAGCGAAGAGATGAACTCGTGAAAACTGCCGTGAAAGATGGGTCAGGAATGAGAAACCACCTGGGGCTTAAACCACCCCTCATACGATTTGTTGGGCCAGTTACATTTAGGGAAAGAGGGAAATTTCAGAAAAGGAAGGAGACCAGGCAATTTAAATGTCGCGCGATTGGTGCCTCCCCCAGACCTGACCGGCGTTACCATCGACTTAACACCAACATTAGTGAGCACCTGAGCATAAGATCTGCTTTGAAGACTTGATTTGATCTCACCATTAATACGTTGCTCAATCACGGGCGAATGACCCACAGGTGACGCAGGAAATTTGAGTCTTTGAAAAACCGAGCCACATTTACTGGAATGCTTTAAAGAAGGAGATTTTTTTGCACTTTCTTTTTTGTACGTGACAACTTTCCATTCCTTAGCAGATTCCTTGTAGAATTCCCTTTCTTCATGAATCCAGTTCGGACCCCCATTACCCCAAAGATTGACATGAATCACAGAAGAATGACATTAAAACTTTGAGATATTGTAGATCTCAAAACCCACTGCCCTTGAGGCAACCGAGAATCGAAAAGTTCTATCTTGAAGAAGCTTCACCTGGAATTTAGAAGCATTACCTCCAAAACAAGCTTGAAGAGCAAGACTAACAGTATGAAAGTCCAATTTAAAATTTGCTCGTCCAAAAGAACAAACCAGATAAAAAGGTCTCTTCCTGAAACCACCAATGAAATTAACTTGATGCCTGAATTTATCAAAAATCTTCTTCTCAAAATCACGCCCTAAAGAAAAATCCAGGGCAGGTCGGCACGAGGCAGCATCTTCAGAAGCACACCCAGAGGGGAGATTTTCCGAGAAATCCAGAGATCTAGGCACCAACTTCTCAATATTGGAGGAAAATTTCTTAACCAAAGGGCTTGGTAAAATTTGAGTACCAACCACCACCCTCTTCACCTGGAGATCAATAGAGATGCCAGAAGCCACCACCTCACCATGGACCAAGTATCTAGCATCGATCACAACCTCATTATGATTGAGGAGAACAAGCCTTTTTGAACTAGGAAAAAGCATGAGGAAACCTTTAGAAGGCTCAAGATCATCAGTCGGCAAAGAGGAGCAAAGGGCATGCCATTTAAGACCAGTGTCTTCATCTGATCCAGAGATGGTAGGAGATCTACCAAGAAAGCCAGATGAGGGAACCGAAGAATCATTAACACGAGAAAGGTGAGAGGGGAACCTCAAAACAAATCCAACAGAGATCTTTTCCCCAATTTCCAGACATCGCCCCTCAAGTGGGGAGCCTTTGGCGTTGAGAAGAACCAGCCAAGAATCAGCCGAGACAGCGAGAGATCCTTCTAGAAACTTACCACCCGTGGTCACACCAGAGTAGGTGACCTTCCAGCAACCTCCAGAGGAATCCATGTCGGGCCTATGCCGGCGAGGCGCCGGCGAGAGCCGGAGGCCGACCAAACGGTCACCTCAGAGGAGCCTCATGCCTCACCGTCGTCGTCACAACTCGACCCACTTCCACTATATATTTTTGTTTGTATATGATTTGTATTCTTTTGGCAATATAGTACCTCTCTTTTATTCAAAGTTTTATCCTCCTAGTGAGATTCATAAAGATCGAAATCAAATATACAACTTTTGGCCTCTTGATGGAGAGAGTACAACTCAAGCTTGGGGGAGATTGAAGTTACTAATGCTCAAATGCCCCATTCATGAGCTCCCCAACAATATTATTATTAATAACTTCTATGCAAGGCTCCCTCTACATGATAAAGATTTATTGGATGCTTCTTGTGCTGGATCATTCACTCGCATGAAAGAAGAAGCTAAATGGGATCTTCTGGACCGTATTCAAGATAATGCTGAAGCTTGGGAGAATGACAAAGGTAGAAAGTCAGGTATAAATTATGATTATGAATGCATTGAATCTTTTATGGGAACTGATGACTTTCAAAACATTAGTAATGTTTATGGTCTTGATTTGCAAGTTATTACGAATTGCTTTAGAGATTTTTCTTCCTATATCGAAATTCCAAAAAGGGGATGGAATAAATACCATGCACCTTACAAAGATATTGTTGACTATGTTCCTGTTGAAAGTGCTGAGTATTGCATTATTGATCCCATCTTACCCAAACCTTATATCGAGAAGATTCCCTTCCCCGAAAAGGTAAAGGACCATCCTATGATAACTAATGTAATCACCAAAAGTGAAAAGAGAACTGTAAAACCTAATGAACAATAAATATTGAACCTGTGGTAGCAATTGTGAAAGACCTTGTCACTAAAAGCATAGAAGATGGGCACATAGTCTTTTGTGAGGATGCTTCTAATATTGTTTCACATCCTAATAGAACTAAAAAGGCTAGTGTTCCTGTGCTTTCTGTTAGAATTGGTGATCCTTGCTATTATGGTTTATGTGATATTGGTGCAAGTTCCAGTGCTATTCCTTATGAGCTTTACAAAGAAATTATGCATGAAATCAGTCCTTGTGAGTTGGAAGAGATTGATGTGGTTATTCAACTTGCTAATAGAGAGACCATCTCTCCAATTGGTATTGTACGAGACATCGAAGTTCTTTGTGGTAAGATTAAGTACCCTGCTGATTTTCTAGTACTTGGTTCAGCTGCTAGTAAAACTTATCCTATCATTTTTGGTAAACCTTTCTTGAGTACTTGTGGAGCTATTATTGATTGCAAGAGGGAGAAAATCTTGACTAAGTTTGATGGGTAATCTTATGAGTTTAATTTTTCAAAATTTGCTAAAGGACCTTGCGAAGAGGAAACCCATAATGAGGATTTTAGAGTTGAACAACTTGCTTCTATTTCTCTTGCTCCTAACAATGCTTTGCAGCAATTTATGGAAGATCATGAAAGTGAAATCTTCATGGAAGAAAGGAATGAGATTGACAGGATTCTCCGTGATCAACCTAAGATGCTTAAGCATGACTTGCCTGTAGAAGACTTGGGTACCACGATGCCACCTAAAAAGGATCCGGTTTTCGATCTAAAACCTCTCCCTGATGATCTTACATATGCTTATATTGATGATAAAAAGATATATCCTGTTATTATTAGCGCAAAACTTTCAGGGAAGGAAGAAGAAAGGTTATTGGAGGTTTTGAGGAAACACCGAGGAGCTATGGGCTATACTCTTGATTTAAAAGGGATTTCACCTACTATATGTCAGTATTCTATTAACATAGAACCAGATGCGAAGCCAGTAGTGGAGCACCTACGACGGTTAAATCCTAGGATGAAGGAAGTGGTAAGGAATGAGGTATTGAAACTTCTTGATACTGGTATTATTTACCCTATTACTGATCGTGAATGGGTTAGTCCTGTTCATTGTGTTCCTAAAAAGGGAGATATTACCGTTGTCCCTAATGATAATGATGAGCTTATTCCTCAAAGAATAGTGGTAGGCTATAGGATGTGCATCGATTTTAGGAAAGTTAATAAAGTTACTAAGAAAGATCACTACCCGCTTCCTTTTATTGATCAAATGTTGGAAAGGTTGTCTAAAAAGACCCATTTTTGTTTTCTTGATGGTTACTCTGGTTTCTCTCAAATTGCTGTTAAACAACAAGATCAAGAAAAAACTACTTTTACTTTCCCTTACGGAACTTATGCTTATAGACGTATGCCTTTTGGTTTATCTAATGCTCCTGCTACTTTTTAGAGGTGCATGTCTGCTATCTTTCATGGTTTTTGTGAAGAAATTATAGAAGTGTTCATGGATGACTTTTCTATCTATGGAACTTCTTTTGATAATTGTCTGCACAACCTTGATAAAGTTTTGTAGAGATGTGAAGAAACTAATCTTGTTCTTAATTGGGAAATGCCACTTCATGGTTAATGAAGGGATTGTTCTTGGGCATAAAGTTTCTGAAAGAGGCATAGAAGTTGATAGAGCTAAGGTTGTGGCAATTGAGAAGATGCCATGTCCAAGAGACATCAAAGGTATTTGTAGTATCCTTGGTCATGCTGGTTTCTATAGGAGGTTTATTAAAGACTTTTCTAGGATATCAAAACCCCTCACCAATCTTCTTCAAAAAGATGTACCCTTCGTTTTTGATGATGATTGTAAGGAAGCTTTTGAAACTCTTAAGAAGGCTTTAACTACAGCCCCTATTGTTCAACCACCTGATTGGAGTTTACCCTTTGAAATAATGTGTGATGCTAGTGATTTTGCTGTAGGGGCTGTCCTTGGGCAATGTATTGATAAAAAGTTAAACGTTATCCATCTAGTAAGACTCTAGACGTTGCTCAAAGGAATTATGCTACTACTAAAAAGGAATTTCTAGCTGTTGTTTTTGCTTGTGATAAGTTTAGGCCCTATATTGTAGACTCAAAAGTCACCATTCATACTGATCATGCTGCTATTAAATATCTTATGACGAAGAAGGACGCTAAGCCTAGGCTTATTAGATGGGTGCTGCTTTTACAAGAGTTCGATCTACATATAGGAGATAGGAAGGGTGCTGAAAACCCTGTAGCTGATAATTTATGTCGTTTGGAAAACATCTCTTTTGACCCTATGCCTGTTAATGATAGTTTCCCAAATGAATAGTTAGCTGCAGTAGGGGTGAGCTCGCGAGGGAGCCCTTGGTACGCTGATTATGCTAACTTTATTGTCTCCAAGTATTTGCCTCCAACTTTTACAGCTCAGCAAAGAAGAAAGTTCTTCTATGATTTGAGGCATTATTTTTGGGATGACCCACACTTATACAAAGAAGGAGTGGATGGTATTATGCGAAGATGTGTTCCAGAATATGAACAAAAGGAGATATTGCGTAAATGTCATGGTAGTGCCTATGGAGGACATCATGCAGGAGATAGAACTACACAAAAGGTGCTACAATCAGGTTTCTACTGGCCTACCCTTTTTAAAGATGCAAGAAAATTTGTTTTATCTTGTGATGAATGTCAGCGTGTTGGTAATATTTCTAGGCGCAATGAAATGCCTATGAACTACTCTCTAGTTACTGAACCTTTTGATTGTTGGGGATTCGACTTTATGGGTCCGTTCCCTCCTTCAAAAGGCTATACTCATATTCTTGTTGCCGTTGATTATGGTACTAAGTGGGTAGAATCCATTCCTACAAAGAGTGCTGACGGGGAGACTTCTCTAAAAATGCTTAAGGATGTTATCTTTCCTAGGTTTGGGGTGCCTAGGTATCTCATGACTGATGGGGGTTCTCATTTCATTCATGGTGGTTTTAGGAAGACCCTTGCTAAATATGATGTTAATCATAGAATTGCTTCAGCTTATCACCCCCAAACTAGCAGGCAAGTAGAGTTATCAAATAGAGAAATTAAATCTATCTTGCAAATGACTATTAATAGGTCTAGAAAAAACTGGGCCAAGAAGTTGAATGATGCTTTATGGGCTTATAGAACTGCTTACAAAAATCCTATGGGGATGTCTCCTTATAAAATGGTTTATGGGAAAGCTTGTCACCTACCCTTAGAATTAGAACACAAAGCTTACTGGGCAGTTAAAGAACTAAATAGAGATTGTAAGCTCGCTAGCGAGAAAAGATTATTTGACTTAAGTTCTTTAGATGAATGGAGGAGTGAAGCCTATGAAAATGCTAGGCTCTTTAAGGAAAAAGTTAAAAGATGGCATGACAAACGAATACTCAAGAGAGAATTTCATGTTGGTGAGAAAGTTCTATTGTATAGGTCTCATCTCAGATTTTTTGCAGGAAAGCTACTGTCAAAATGGGAAGGACCTTTCATTATAGAGGAAGTATACCGTCTAGGAGCAATAAAAATTTCTTCTTTAAAAGATAATACTACACAAGTAGTGAATGGACAACGACGCAAACATTATATTGCTGGAGATTCTTACAATGAAGATGTTGATTCCTTTCAAGTTATAACTCCGGAGAAATTCATCGAGGACCAAATTCAGAGACCTACAGAGCCTGTTTTCAAATAGGTAACAGTTCTGATAAGAAAAGTTCCGCGAAACTACAATCCAACTATATTTTTGCAGTTTTTGGTCGATAAGGAAAGTTACGAAGCGAAAAAGGGACGGAACCAGAGCCAGGGTGGATCACACCACCCTGTGGCGCGGGCCCACCCCTGGTCGCGCCACCAGGTGGTGAGTCCACCCCGGACTCCGCCTCCGACTCGTTTTCTCCCAGTACCTTCCTTTTGATATGAAACTTCGTAATATATAACCCCCGGATCTTCCGAGGTTCGTATATCGTGTTTTCGTCATGTTTTCGTTTCGATCTGTTTCTGCCAGGACATACTCTTTGAAGGCTTAGAAGCACAATGGTGTCCGCCAAGGATAAAGGGAAGGAGCCCATGGAGGAAGACCTCCAAGACCCCGGGAAGGAGATCAAGAGTGAAGGTGAAGAGGAGCAAGGACAACATCCGCACACCGGCACTACCATTGCAAGCATTGGAGTAGTGACGAAACCTGCCAGGGTTAGAAGGACTGTGCGGATGCAGACTGGGGGAAAAGCTCCTCATCACAGTTTGGCTCCACGGTCACTTCCTCCACACACCAAGAATCCCTTCCATACCTTTATCCATAACCATGCAGGAAAAGAAGACTCCAAGAGGGAAGAATGGAAAAAGAATCACAAGAGCTGGGATCCACAAACTGAAATGATTATGAGCCGTATTGAGCACAACTCGGAGTTGATTCGTACTCTCACCTTCGAGATTGAGGACTTGGGGAAATTGGTCAAGAAGCTCATCGAGAGGATACCACCACCACCAAAGGAGTAATTCGTCATCAAGGTTTGGCATCCCCTTGGTTTGTTCCAAGCTTGGGGGAGTGCCGCGGTATCATATCACTATCTTCTATCTTTTTACCTCATTAATAGAGTCATATCATGAATAGAGGAGTTATTATGTAGGATGGTTTGCATTATGGAAGTGTCCCCTCTCTCGTTAGATATGTATCCCTTGGTGTGAGTTGCCGTTATGAAATATTAATGAGAAGTTCTATCATTCACTCTTTTGCATAGCTTATATTAGTTTTCAATTTGTGGTTATATGATCGATCTTGTTGTTAGTATTGGTATCACTTTGGGATCATTGAGTTAATTTAGTTGGTTTTGGCAAACCTGGCTCGGTCAGTAGCAACACTATTTTTGAGAGTTGAATGAAAAAGATAAGAGTACTCTAGAGAAAAATAATTGCATCATCTTTCTTTGTTGATTTGCTCATAAGTCTAGTATTCTCTAGTTAAGATATTTTGTGGTTCCAAGGAAGATTGCGTGTTTGTCTTTATCACTTGTATGTTTGTTTGTTTCCTTCAACTCTTATACTTGCTACCCAGCCTTGCTAGCAAAAAACCTGTACTGAGAGGGTATTCTTCTCGTGCATCCACCTCCTTAAAACCAAAACCTTTGCCATTTGTGTCCACCATACCTACCTATTAGCATTATTGCTATTCCAAGTAAATTCTTGTTTTATCTACCTCCCAAATTAAACTTGTTATGTGAAAATTAGTGATTAAAGCTCTCACGAACTTGATGGCACACTTTACTTTCTTGCACTTAATAAACTTGAACCATTGTGCTCACCTATGTTGCGTATATGCTTGCACTTTGTAAGTTGTGAATTAGCAGAACCATGCTGTCATGGGGAACGCTTTCATTGCACTAGTACTTTGTACCAAGTTGATATTATGTTCTTTTGTCTATGGATGTCGTCGGTGTGAAATGAAAGGGGAGCTTGTAAGTCCATGGAGTTATGCATGTGTGTTAGAGAAACGCCTGGGCCGCTGGTCTAATCCATGCTGACATGGTGGAAACCTGCAGCGTAACCATAACGAGTATCTATGAAGCATTCTTCTTATAAAAAAAAGATAGAGATTGAGAAAAAGAGAAAAGAAAAAAAGAGAGATTATGAAAAGAGGAAAGAGAGAAAAAAGCCCCATATTCCCATGGTAAATAAGAAGATTGCAGAGATACTTGTTGTATGCTTGCCTTGTCATTTTGATATGGGGATTCTTCCATATCATCGCGCAAGGGGTACCCCGTTGGCGGTTCTCAATGATACACATATGCTTACGATGACAAGAACTTACCGGTGACTAAACTTGAGTAGCATGAGGAGCGGCCCTCGTATTCAAGGGACATGAGATTCTCAACTTACAACTTGTCAATGCGTATCCTCATATTTGATCACTTTAACCTTAATCACCTAAAGATGCCTATGATAGGGGCAATGAGAGCTGAAAGCTAGTAAGTATCATAATTTTTGGGAGCTCTTTATGAGACTTGCAATCCCTGCTTCCCTCTGTGAAGGGCCTTTCTTTTACCTTGTAGTTGAGTCAGTAAACCTACTCCCTTCTATCTCAGCAAGTATTTTGAGTTGTTGTGTTTCATTCATTCATATGATGATTTATTCAATCATGTTTCTTATGTTCCTTGTTTTGCATTTTGCTCTTATCTTGATGTTTACTGCTTTGAAAGCTATCATTGAAAAACCAGCTATTTGTGAACTCTAGCAAATTATCAACTATTTTTCGACCAAGAGCTAAGTTTACCATTACCAATTATGATTCACTTTATGTATCTTTATTGTGTTTCCTTTACTCATTACAAGTTGAGTTATATAATAGTGAGTTGTCTTCTATTACGATCTATGCTTTTGATGAATGTGATGCTTCTTGTCCGTATTCTTTTATAGACTCTTCACTCCATAAACCTGAGGCCATGTTTATTGAGCTCAGTTTAGCTTGAGGACAAGCGAAGTCTAAGCTTGGGGGGAGTTGATACATCCATTTTGCATCACTATTCTATGTCTTAATTCACTATTATTCATTGATATATTTCGTATTGAGAGGTGATACTTATGTTATTTCATCTGTTTTTGCATGGTTGATGACTTTTGGAGCATGGACCGCTGCAGTCAGGATTCTGATGGAAAAGGTGCTGTTTGGAGGCAAAATTCGCGAAGATCAGAAAATCCGGGAAAATAAAAGGAAAATCCTATTTTTCCAGAAGACTAAGGATGCCAGAAGACGGAGTGGAGATGGTCCACAGGGGGCCCACACCACCCCCTGGCGCGGGCAGCCCTAGGCCGCACCAGGAGGTGGTGTGGCCACCCTGGCCCACTCCAGCCTCTCCCCTCTGGCATATATCATCCTCCCGAAACCCTAAGACTCAGGGAGTGACCACAGAAATATTCTGCCGCCTCTGCGGGGCGGAAAACACCGGGAGAGAAAGATCTCTCCGGCAGGGGGAATTCCTTCTCGGAGAGGGGAGATCGTCGCCATCAACACCACCATCAAGCTGGACTTCATCGGGATCATCATCATCATCATCACCACCATCACCATCAACACCCTCATCACCATCTCCATATTGCTGTAACAATTGGGTTGAATCTTGCATTAGTTCATAGGGGAAACTTTCCCGGTGTTGATTACTCTTTGTAGTTGATGCTATTGAGTGAACCATTGAATTATTGTTTATGTTCAGATTGTTATACATCATTATTCCATCTCTGATCATGATCCATATGATGTCTTGTGAGTAGTTCGTTTTGTTCTTGAGGACATGGGAGAAGTCATGTTGTTAGTAGTGGAGTTGTGTTGAGAGAGATTCAATAGATTGTTATTTAAGTTGTGGTGTACTTCTTCTAGTGGTGTCATGTGAACGTCGACTACATGATACTTCACCTATATGGGCCTAGGGGAATGCATTGTGTATTTGGCTACTAATCGTAGGGGTTGCCGGAGTGACAGAAACCTGAACCCCCGTTAGGAAACCATTGCACAAGGGACGTAAGGGTCTTAGAGTTTAAAGCTGTGGTTAGGTCTCTACCTTAATTACTTTCTTGTACTTACGGATGTTTGCAAGGGGTATAATCACAAGTATGTATTAGTCTTGGATGGGGTGGTACATTAGCACAGGTTCACCCACACAACACTTAGCAAGCTAGAGAAGATTAATCAACTATATGAAGCGAAAGCACTTGACAGTCTTCCCACGTGTCCTCGAGAACGTTTGGTCATCTTAAGTAATACAACCGGCTTGTCCTTTGCTGCATAAAGGATTGGGCCACTTGGTGCATTTATTCCTACTGTCTTTTATTTACACGTATTTTGTTTACTTGCTTTATCAAAAAACCCTAAAAATCCGTTTGCTAAGTATTTGTAGAGAATTCCTGATACATACCACTAGCCAGCACCTTCTGCTCCTCGTTGGGTTCGACACTCTTACTTATCAAAAATCCTGTGATACACCCCCTATACTTGTGGGTCATCAATGTTGCAACCATCAAGATGAAAATCATAATTATCATCTAAAGTAGTAGAACTATTACCAGCCTTAACACTAGTGGTAGTGATAGTAGAAACACTAATGTTTCTAGCAATTTCATCTTCTCTTTCCCACTTAGCATGTAATTCAGCTAATAATCTAACATTTTCATCAATTCTAACTTGTATAGCATTAGTAGATGCAAAGGGATTATCATTAGTTTCAGGTTTAGCAGCCATTTTATTAATCAAAGAGGATTGAGCTTCAGACAAAGATGATATATTTCTTTCAGCATTAGAAAGTTTCAATTGTAAACTAGGAATTTCCCTATTTAGACTCTCAAGTTGATGGCTAATGTTCTTCAAAATGGTAGATTGTTCCTCCATAGTTTTAGTGAATAGTTTATTTTGCTCATATTGCATTTGCATGAAGTTTTTAGTGGCTCTTTCAACTTCTAAAATTCTTCCCTCACTAGGTCCTCCAGGTTTGCCATTATAACCATAAGTATTATTAGGAGGATAGGGCCTATAATTGTTATTACCATAAGCATTGTTTCCAAAATTATTATTTCTTATAAAGTTCACATCAACTTGCTCTTCTTGAGCAACCAAAGAGGCTAAAGGAACATTATTTGGATCAATATGGGCTTTCCCATTAACAAGCATGGACATAATAACATCAATTTTATCATTCAAGGAGGAGGTTTCTTCAACAGAATTTACCTTCTTACCTTGTGGAGCTCTTTCAGTATGCCATTCAGAATAGTTAATCATCATATTATGCAGAAGCTTTGTTGCAACACCCAAAGTAATGGTCATAAAGGTACCTCCAGCAGCAGAATCCAATAGATTTCTTGAAGAATAGTTCAATCCTGCATAAAAGGTTTGGATAATCATCCAAGCAGTCAGTCCATGAGTGGGACAATTCTTTACCAAATATTTCATTCTTTCCCAAGCTTGAGCAACATGTTCATTATCGGATTGTTTAAACTTCATTATTTCACTTCTCATAGATATAATCTTAGCAGGAGGATAGTATTTTCCAATGAAAGCATCTTTGCATTTAGTCCAAGAATCAATACTATTCCTAGTTAGGGAATTCAACCATTATTTAGCTTTTCCTCTCAAAGAGAAAGGGAACAATTTCAGCTTAATAATATCTCCATCTATATCCTTATGCTTTTGCATCTCACAAAGTTCAACAAAGTTATTTAGATGGGCAGCAGCATCTTCATTACCAATACTAGAAAATTGTTCTCTCATAACAAGATTGAGTAAAGAAGGTTTTATCTCAAAGAAAGTAGCTTCAGAAACAGGTGGAGCAATAGAGGTGCTCATAAAATCATTGTTGTTGGTGCTAGTGAAGTCACACAACTTAGTGTTTTCAAGAGTAGTCATTTTTTGTGTTTTTGATAAAGAAAGCCAACTTGTAAAACTACTTTTTTTTGTGTTTTTGATAAAGAAACAAGCAAACCACACAAAAGTAAACTAAGCAAAACAAAAGTAACAAAGTAAAGAGATTGGTTATGAGGGACTCCCCTTGTGAAGATGTCCTTATCTCCCCGTCAACAGCGCCATAAAAGTAGCTTGATGGCCCAAAATATATCGAGCTCGTTGGGAACCCCAAGAGGAAGGTATGATGAGCACAGCAACAAGTTTTCCCTCAGTATGAAACCAAGGTTTAGTAGAACCAGTAGGAGCAAGGGAACACCCCAAAGGTGTTGCTAGCTGAGCCTTGGCAGGGCGCACTACCGGTTCTAATAGCAACATGGAGAACTGCACAACACAACCATAGAACTCTGTCCCCAACTTGTGATGAGGTTGTCAATCTCACCAGTTTTGCTAAAAACAAAGGATTAAACGTATCGAATGGAAGAAATTAATAGTTTGCAGAAAGTAAACACAAAGCAGTAAACAATTGATTGTAGATTGAAAGTAAAAGAAAGGACCAGGGTCCATAGTTCACTAGAGGTGGCTCTCCTTAAGATAGATAACATGCTGGGTGAACAAATTACAACAGGACAATTGACAAACATCGAGAAAGCATACAAGCATATACTAATCATCTTGACTCCTTTGAGATTCGATTGGGCATTACAACATTATACATATACCGCCATCCAACTGCATCTATGACTAATAATCCACCTTCAGGTTATCATCTAAACCCCCTCCAGTATTAAGTTGCAAGCAACGGATAATTGCATTACGAATTGCGTGTAAAGTAAACAATACGATTGTTCTATGAACAAAGGATTCTTGCTTTCTCCCTAGTAGCAATAGCACATCTAGTACCTTAGAGATTTCTGTCACTTCCCCAGATTACCAGAGGCATGAACCCACTATCGAGCATAAATACTAACTCTTGGAGTTGCTAGCATCTACTTGGCCAAGATAGCTACTAACAACGGAAAGCATGCAAGATCACAAATAACAAATACATGATAGAATCAATAATCAACCTGAAATAGCATCTCAATATCCATCAGATCCCTGCAAAACACAACATGCAGAATTACAAATAGATGATCTTGATCATGAACGGAGCTCACAAGATCTAAACATGATAGCACAAAGGAGGAGAACCAGCCATCTAGCTACTACATGGACCCGTAGTCCAGAGATGAACTACTCACGCATCACACCGGAGGCTTGCATGGTGATGAAGAAGGCCTCCAGGTTGAATTCCCCTCTCCGGCAGGGTGCCGGGAAGAGCTTCAGATCCCTCCCGATCTAGGGATGGAGATGACAGCGGCTACAGACTCTTTCGTGGAATTTTGATCAGGTACTTAGGGTTTTCGTATCAGAGGCAATATATAGGCGGAAGGAGAGGCCGAGGGGGTGCCTGGGGCGGCCAGACCACCCCCTTGCACGGGCCAGGCCTGGCCGCGCGGCCAGGTGGTGTGGCCGGGCCCCAGCCCCTCTCCGTCTTGTATTCTGGCTCCAGGTGTCCCCCGGTAAAATAATGACTTTGGCGTTTGTCCCGTCCAATTCCGAGAATATTTATTTTCTGACTTTCCTAGAACCAAAAACAGCAGAAAACATGCAGCTGACACTGTGGCTCTTGTTAATAGGTTAGTCCAAGAAATCATATGAAAAGTACTCCAAAGTGTGGACAAAACACAAGAAAGTAGATAAAAGCATGCATGGAACATCAAAAATTATAGATACATTTGCACTGTATTAATCCTCTGTGATCTAGCGGACAGGATAACCCCTATCTGTCGGGGGGCACCCCTATATCATTGCAAAATAACGAGTATGCCACCGGTACTTTAACTCCATAAAAAAATGAACTTGAATATAATTTGAAGGGAATGATGACCCACAAGTATAGGGGGTGTATCGCTGTATTTTCGAGGGAAGTGAAACCCAATTTATTGATTAGACACAAGGGGAGCCAAAAAATATTTATCAGCCTTAACAACTGAGTTGTCAATTCAGCTTCACCTAGAAACAATCTTGCTCACAGCAGTTTATCAGTAGCAACAGTTTTGTAATAGGAATAGTAAAGTAACAGCAGTAGTAAAGCAAAGGCAGTAGTAACAAAAGTAGTAAACAGTGGGATTCGAGTGCGGTAGGCATAGGGATGGATGGACGGGCGTTGCATGGACAAGACAATTCACATAGCAATCAGAACATAGGGCAGTTGCAGATAAATAAGATAAAGCATCCAAGTACTAGACAATCCTAGGCATGTGTTCCATATATAGTCATACGTGCTCGCAATGAGAACTTGCACAACATCTTTTGTCCTGCCAGCCCGTTTGCAGCGGGGCCTCTAGGGAACTACTGGCAATTAAGGTGCTCCTTTTAATAGAGCACCGGAGCAAAGCATTAACACTCCCTGAACACATGTGATCCTCACATCAAAGCCTTTCCCTTCCGGTTATCCCGATTTCTGTCACTTCGGGGCCATTGGTTCCAAACAACAACGTGTGTATACAACTTGTAGATAAGACCAAAAACAATAATATCATAATGAATCAATAATAAGTTCAGATCTGAAATCACGGCACTCGGGCCCTAGTGACAAGAATTAAGCACAACAAGTCGCAACAAAGTCATAAAGCACTAATAAGAGATACTAGGCACCATGCCCTAACAATCTGATGCCATTACATGAACGATCTCATCCAATCCCTACCATCCCCATAGCCTACAGCGGGGGATTACTCACTCATAGATGGGGGAAACATGGATGGTCGATGGAGAAGCGATGGTGATGATGATGGCGATGATCTCCTCCAATTCCCCGTCCCGGCAGGGTGCCAGAACGGAGTTTCTGGTGCTGTTTCGTGGAATCTGGTGGTGGCGGCGGAGCGGAACTCCTTCTAGAAAAACGTCGAACCCCCCGAAGTTTTTAGGTCAGAAGGCTCCTTATAAGCGAAGAGAGAGGCCGAGGGGGTGCCTGGGGGTCCCACACCACCCCCTGGCGCGGCCTGGCCTGGCCCGCGCCACCAGGTGGTGTGGCCACCCCAGGGCTCTTCTCCGTCTCGTATTCTGGCTCCTAGAGTCTTCGGGTGAAATAGGATTTTTGGCATATTTTTCAGAATTTTTCCTAATAGTTGATTTTCTGTACAAAAAGTAGACACCAAGGCAATTCTGCTGAAAACAGTGTCAGTTCGCATTAGTTGCATCCAAATCACACAAGTATAGAGGAGAAACAATAGCAAAAGTGTTCGGGAAAGTAGATACATTTTGGACGTATCAGGGAACATGTTCGAAGGTGTATAATTTGTGCATTACATACCACTCTATGAAAACGATAACCTCTCAAGATTTTCTTAGCACAATATTATCACGTATTAAGTGCGATTTCAAAGAGTTCAAATGTGTATAATTTTCGTATATGCAAGTTTATGCACTACATTCCACTCCATGAAAATGTTAAATGATCAGGATTTTATTAGCACAACATTACCCTTACCTAAGTGCGATTTCAAAGAGTCCAAAGGTGTATAATTTTTGTATATGCCAGTTTATGCATTACATTCCTCTATATGAAAATGATAATCTCTCAAGATTTTCTTAGCACAACATTATCACGTATTAAGTGCGATTTCAAAGAGTTCAAAGGTGTATAATTTTTGTATACGCAAGTTTATGCATTATATTTCACTCCATGGAAATGGTAATCTCTCAAGATTTTCTTAGCACAACATTATCACATATTAAGTGCGATTTCAAAGAGTTCAAAGGTATATAATTTTTGTATACTTAAGTTTATGCATTATATTTCACTCCATGGAAATGATAAGCTCTCAAGATTTTCTTAGCACAACATTATCACGTATTAAGTGCGATTTCAAAGGGTTCAAAGGGTATAATTTTTGTATACGCAAGTTTATGCATTATATTTCACTGCATGAAAATGATAATCTCTCAAGATTTTCTTAGCACAACATTATCACATATTAAGTGCGATTTTAAAAAGTTCAAAGGTGTATAAACTTCATATATGCAAGTTTATGCATTACATTCCACTCTATAAAAATGGGGGACAAAATAATAATCTCTCAAATTTTTGTTAGCACATCATTATCATGTATTAAGTGCGATTTAAAAGTGTTCAAAGGTTTATAATTTTCGCATATGCAAGTTTGTGCATTACATTCCACTCTATGAAAATGATAATCTCTCAAGATTTTCTTAGCACAACATTATCACGTATTAAGTGCGATTTCAAAGAGTTCAAAGGTGTATAATTTTTGTATACGCAAGTTTATGCATTATATTTCACTCCATGGAAATGATAAATGATCAGGATTTTATTAGTACATCATTATCATGTCCTAAGTGCGATTCAAAAGAGTTCAAAGGTGTATAATTTTCGTATATGCATTATATTTCACTATATGACAATAAAACAACGGTACAGGCGCGGGCGCGGGGCTGGCTCGGGGTCCCATCTTGCAACACCAACCTGGGTAAGCTATGGGTCCGAAGCTCACGTGGATAAGCTGTGGGTCCGGCGCTCACGTGGATAAGCTGTGGGTCCGATGCTGATCTGGATAAATTGAGAGAGGTGTCCACTACGGGAATCGACTGAACGTGGCCCCACTTGTCAGCATGTAACGGCAAGGGTACACTACAGGACCCGACAGAACGTGACCCTACTCGTCAGCATGTAATGGCAAGGGTCCACTACGGGACCCGACTGAACGTGGCCCCTCTTGTCAGCATGTAACGGCAAAGCTGACGGACGGCAAGTTTCAGACCATTTGTGAGAGTTTCATACAAGGAGATGGGAAAAAGTGAGGAAAACTAAGAGGCTGAGAAAAACTGAGTATAACTAACGAACCGAGGGCACGAAAATAGAAATCCCTAATTATTATTGCCTTCATGTACCTTGAAAACTTTATGCCAAGAAATGCTTTCTTTATTGATAAGTATAAGGGGATACATTGCATGGGTGTGTTCGCCTGGCCATTGGCCTTATTGAATATAAAGATTCATAAAAGTAAAGAAATTTCCTAAAAAATTGCGGCTTTTGTCTTGAGATGCTCCATTACGCCCTTTTTTTTTACTTTGAGGAGGGTTTCTTCTTTTTCGACTAGAGGCGTCGTGTCTGCACGGCGGACCAGAGAGAAAAGTAGTTGGTTTACTGGGTCACTTGTACTTAGGAAAACCGACGAGTGCGCCTTCCTATGCGACACCAGAGGTGGAGGCCGAATAAGTAGCTTTTGCGAGTGGGCGGTGCTCCTGATTTTCTGGTGTTCGCTCGCTGCGTCCTTCGTGTAGTAGTTCCTTGTCCGCTATTTTCAGCTGGCCAAACTGCGTCTCCATCCCGAAAGATTATGATATTTTGTTGAATTCTTAATCATAGCTATCCGAGCAGTTGAAACTTCCTTTTACTATTATGACTCCATTAGGGGCCGTCATTTTCAGCACCAGGTATGCATAGTGGGGTACTTCCATGAATCTAGCGAAAGTTGGTCGTCCCAGGATCGCGTGGTACTATGATGGCCAGTCCATGACTTTGAACTCTAGTTTTTCTCGTCTGAAGTTGCTTCTTGATCTGAAGACTACATCGAGGTACACTTTGCCCAGAGGAGTTTCAGCTTTGCCTAGAACTATTCCGTGAAAAGTTGTATCTGTTGGTGCTAGATTCATTAGGGACCAATTCATTGCCTGTAAAGTTTTGGCATATATGAGGTTGGTGCTTCTCCCTGCATCCAAGAAAACCTTTCTCATGTCAAACCCGTCAATTTGTGCCTCCACTATTAGTGCCAATTGACCAGGTCATGGGACACGAAGTGGGTGGTCAGCTCTATTGAAGGTTATTTCTTGTTCTGACCAATGAAGATACTTCGGTGTAGGGGTGGTGCTGTTTCCGCCATGTTCGCTTGTCGGGTGATCAGCTTCTGTGTTCTATTGGATGGTTGTCCATTCTGTATCATCGCCATTTATCCCTTTGACCTAGGGTACTCATCTTCTTTATTTGTTGTGTTTTGTAGCTGTTCCGCTGGCGGATGCCCCGGTGGTGGTGGTGCACCAATAGCAAAAGCGCCAGGTGTAGTAATATAGCCTCGGTTTGTTGCTTCAGTTGCCCTTGTGTTGCATAGATCTTGCATTTTTAAGAATGTTTGGCAATCCTTTAGGAGGTGGTTGGATCGCCTCTTGCCTATCGAGTCGACGTAGAAGTGCATATTAAATGGTCCTTCCAACATTTGTCCTGCTGACATAGGCGGGTCTCTATTTTTTTGGCTGGTAGCGTTGTTGCGGATGGCTTCCACCGGTGTCGTCCCTGCTGATGCGGTACTCATTGTTGTAGTCATTGCTTCGTTGGTTGTCCCCTCCAGAGAAATTGGTTGCGACATAACTAGGTGTGCTATATCCATCGTTCTTTCGTCACCTTCTATCATTATTGCGCCTGTCTCTATCTTCTTTGGGTGAGCGGTCTCTTTTGTTGTGTAATGAATCTTCTCCATCGGCCCAGCGATTGGCTATGTCCATCAGCTGTGAAATTGTCTTTGGTTTGATTCGTCCTAGTTCTTCAATGAATTCTTGCAAACGAAGTCCATCATTGAAGGCATCGATTGCTCTTTCATCGGATATGGTTTCAGCCAAATTTTTTATAATGTTCCACCACTGGACAAAACCTTGTATTGATTCTCCTAGCTTTTGCTTACATGCTCGCAATTGTTCCAGAGACGTGGGCTGCTTGAATGTGGATTGAAAATTTCTGATAAATTAATCCTCGAGGTCGTTCCAACTGCTGATAGAATCTTCAGGTAGTTGCTTTAGCCAAGAGCGAGTTGCGCCAGTTAAGTGCAATTATAAGCTTTGCATTGCGGTAGCCTTGGAGCCATCTTGTAGCTTGACGGTTGCCAGATAATCTGTTAACCAAGCTTCGGGCTCTTGGAGACCATCATATTTCTAACGATCGTGAGGTAATTTGAAGTCTTTTGGCACTGGAGTCTTGCGAACCCATCGGGTAAAGCAGCCGGCTCCGCATAGTTCTTGCTCTTCCTCGCTTTCACCGTCATAGTATCTTCGGCTTCTACGCTCTTCCGTGGATCGATCGATCCTTCGTTGTGTAATATCGTTTCTTGTGTTATTCCGTGGCTCTGATCCCGAGAAGCGGACCCGATGTGGCGATCGTGATCGTCGGGTGTGACCTACTTGCTGAGGGCTGTTGCGACGGCGTGGGGATCTATCGGGTTGCCGTGTGGTTCCTTGCTTTGCCTGCGCGAGAGATGCTCCTACCACGCCAAGGTTCATCAGGGCAAAGCGGTAGAGAGATGCACGAGGATCGTCGGGTGCAAGTTGAGTTGTGATCAGGTATGTTTGTGCAGCCATAATTGCTGCTTGAGCCATTTTTGCCTTGATATTTCCTGCTTGATCTATTGACATGAAAGATATATCCAGATCTCGGATCAGTTCACTACTTTCTATTTCGGGGATGTTCAGTAGTCAAGATGTTCCCCTTCTTCATGGTGCTCCTCCTGTTACACCCCCTGGTCCTCGGGTAGAGCTCAGTTGTGCCCGTCGCAGGCTGGATTCGTCGGCAAGCCTTTTTTCTTTCGTCGAGCTGCCTCTGCATCCTTAGCAGGTATCTTTTTTATGATGAAGCAAATACTGGTACACCAGCAGATCTTCACGCGTGGCATCAACTGTCATGGGGACTGCACCCGAAATTGTCGCTCTTGCTTTTTGCCATGCTTCGGCTGGTAGCCGGAGAGTTTGCCTCTCTCCTTCGCATGGTTCTCCTCCTCCTAGGGTTACACGATTGTTTGTTGGGTCCTCCTTGTTTCTGCGATTTCCTTCGTTTTCGTGGTTTCCTACATTGTCGCTTGATAGGATATCGTCAGGGTTAAAAATAGGATTACCATTGGAGTCTTGCTGAGTCGATGCGTTGATACGTCCATTTTGCATCACTATTCTATATCATAATTTACTGTTATTAATTGATATATTTCATATTAAGAGATGATACTTATGTTATTTCATCTATTTTTGCATGGTTGATGACTTTTGGAGCATGGACCGCTGCAGTCAGGATTCTGATGGAAAAGGTGCTATTTGGAGGCAAAATTCGCGAAGATCAAAAAATCCAGGAAAATACATGGAAAATCCTATTTTTCCAGAAGACGAAGAATGCCAGAAGGGGAAGTGGAGATGGGCCACAGGGGGCCCACACCAGCCCCTGGCGTGAGCCACCCTAGGCCGCGCCACCAGGTGGTGTGGCCGCCTTGGTCCACTCCTGGCTCTCCCCTCTGGCGTATATTATCCTCCCGAAACCCTAAGACTCGGGGAGCAACCACAGAAAGATTCCACCACCTCTACGGGGCGGAAAACACCGAGAGAGAAAGATCTCTCCGGTAGATAGAATTCTACCGGGGGAATTCCTTCCCGGAGAGGGGAGATCATCGCCATCAACACCACCATCAAGCTGGACTTCATCGGGATCATCATCGTCATCATCACCACCATCATCTCCACCAGCACCATCATCACCACTTCATACCGCTGTAACAATTGGGTTGAATCTTGCATAGTTCTTAGGGGAAACTTTCCCGATGTTGATTACTCCTTGTAGTTGATGCTATTGAGTGAACCATTGAATTATCGTTTATGTTCAGATTGTTACATATCATTATATCATCTCTGATCTTGATCCATATGATGTCTTGTGACTAGTTCGTTTTGTTCTTGAGGACATTGGAGAAGTCATGTTGTTAGTAGTGGAATTGTGTTGAGAAAGATTCAATAGTTTGATATTTAAGTTGTGGTGTACTTCTTCTAGTGGTCTCATGTGAACATCGACTACATGACACTTCACCTATATGGGAATGCATTGTGTATTTGGCTAGTAATCGTAGGGGTTATCGGAGTGATAGAAACTTGAACCCCCGTTAGGAAACCATTGCACAAGGGACGTCAGGATCTTAGAGTTTAAAGCTGTGGTTAGGTTTCTACCTTAATTACTTTATTGTACTTGCGGATGCTTGCAAGGGGTATCATCACAAGTATGTATTAGTCCTAGGAAGGTCGGTACATTAGCACAGGTTCACCCACACAACACTTAGCAAACTAAACAAGATTAATCAACTATATGAAGCGAAAGCACTTGACAATATTCCCGTGTGTCCTCGAGAACGTTTGGTCATCTTAAGTAATACAACCGGCTTGTCCTTTGCTAAAGAAAGGATTGGGCCACTTGCTGCATTTATTCCTATTTTCTTTTATTTACTCGTACTTTATTTACCTGCATTATCAAAAAACCCTAAAAAATCGTTTGCTAAGTATTTACAGAGAATTCCTGCTCCTAGCCATTTGCCAGCACCTTCTCCTCCTCGTTGGGTTTGACACTCTTACTTATCGAAAATACTGCAATACACCCCCTATACTTCTGGGTCATCAAGACTATTTTCATGCACCATTGCCGGGGAGTGAAGCGCTATTGGAGAGTGGAACTGGTAAAGGAAACTTCTACTATGAGTATTGTTTACTTCTGTCAGTTGCTTTATTTTCAATATGGATAATTCGCTGAGTTTCTTATTTCGTAATGCTACTACCATTGCTAAGGTAGTAGATGAACCACCACCTGCTGAGAATGATACTTTTAAAATACCAACAAGAATTATTGATCGTGTTATGGATAAGTATTATGTTGGAGATGGAACTATCCATCTTGGTGATCATTTGCTCTTTATACACGAATTATGCAGGTTGTTTAAGTGTGCATGTATTACAACAGATCAAGTCAAGAAGAAGTTAGTCTCATTATCACTAAAAGGAAGAGCTGAGGAATGGTATAAGCTGCTGAAGAATGGTCAAGCTCTTGAATGGGAGGAAATAGTACCTCTCTTTTATTCAAAGTTTTATCCTCCTAGTGATATTCATAAAGATCGGAATCAAATATGCAACTTTTGGCCTCTTGATGGAGAGATTACAACTCAAGCTTGGGGGAGATTGAAGTTACTAATGCTCAAATGTCCCATTCATGAGCTCCCCAACAATATTATTATCAATAACTTTTATGCAAGGCTCCCTCTACATGATAAGGATTTATTGGATGCCTCTTGTGCTGGATCATTCACTCGCATGGAAGAAGAAGCTAAATGGGATCTTCTAGACCGTATTCAAGACAATGTTGAAGCATGGGAGAATGACAAAGGAAGAAAGTCAGGTATAAATTATGATTATGAATGCATTGAATCTTTTATGGGAACTGATGACTTTCAAAATATTAAAAATGCTTATGGTCTAGACTCTCAAGCTATTGCATCTTATTTTAAGGCTTTTGCTTCCTATATTGAAGTTCCTAAAAAGAAGTGGAATAAGTATCATGAACCATATAAAGATGTTGCTAAGTGTGTTCCTGCAAGAAATACTGAAGTTTATACTACTAATCATGCTTTACCTGAACCTTACATTGAGAAAATACCTTTCCCAGTTAAGATAAAGGAACATTCTATGATAGCTAGTATGGTTAATGAAAGTACAAATAAATCTATTGAACCTGATAAACAAATGGATGATGAACCTATAATAGAAAATTTGAAAAACTTTGTCACTAAATATGTGGAAGATGGACACACTATCCTCTGTAAGGATATACCTAATACTGTTTCACAAAGTAGTGTTATGAGAGTTAGTGTCCTTGTGTTTTCTGCTAGGATAAGCGATCATTGCTACAATGGTTCTTGTGATAGCTATATCATTAAATTTATGCATGATACTGAAATTTATTATGAGAGAGAGAATACTATTCTTATGCATCTCAATAATATCAAGTTTCCTCGTTTTATGCTGAAAGTTTTTATGTTGCACTTCTTTTGCCTTCCTATGCTAGTAGCCTCTGGTTTCAACAACTTGTTTGTTTACAAAATTCCCTTGCATAGGAAGTGGGTTAGACTTAAACATGTGTATTTTTGCTTCTTAATGCTCTCTTTCACTTCAATTCATATTCTTATGCGAGCATCATTGAAATTATCATGCCCATCTTAATGGCTATAAAGAAAGAGCTTTTTGGGAGACAACCCATATTATTTCTTTTACTTTCAGTTTTTGTTTATGTGAGTCTTGGAAGTTATTACTTCGGTAATAACTTCTTACTATCCTTTTTTTGTGTGTGTCAAGATCAACCTCTAATGAGAGAGAAGTAAGATTTGGGAAAGTTGCTGTCCCAAAACAGAATTTTGTGCTTCACCGTTAAAATTCGTGAGAGATCTCTGTGTGTCGTATTAATCTGTAAATTTTGTGCTTCTGCCCCAGGTTGTTATTTAACTTTCGTTAGTTTTGCACTTTTTGATTTGAGCAACAGAAGATTTTCAAAAAAATTGATCTTTACCAGCTGGTCTGTTTTGACAGATTTTGCCACTCTTGCATTTGCTTCTTTAATCGATTTCCTTTTTGAATTCTTTTTGGGTTTTCGGAAGGAGTTGCTACAGTAGCTTATGATTTGATGGATTTCAGTTGAAATTGTACTTAAAAGGTTTATTACCTCGCTTACACTAATGTTGCTAATGAGAATTGTGTGAAAGAAATTTTCAGGTTAGTGGAGAAAATGGTGTAATAAGATAGTGAAAGGTTCGAGCAATATGTGTATGAAGATGAAGATATTGATGTTATTCAAGTGGTGACTCCGGAAAATTCTGCTAAATGCCAAATTCAAAGACCTATAGAGTCTGTTTTCGAATAGGTAACAGTTCTGGTAAGAAAAGTTCTGCGAAAATTCTATCCAGTTAAATTTTTGTAGTTTTTATCCAACAAGGAAAGCTACGAAGCGAAAGAGGGATGGAAATGGAGCCAGGGTGGCTCACACCACCCCCTGGTGCGGCCCCCCTAGCCACGCCACCAGGTGGTGTGGTCACCCCGGACTCCGTCTTCGACCCGTTTTCTCCTAGTACCTTCCTTTTGTTGTAAAACTTCGTATTATATAATCTCCCAGATCCCCCGAGGTTCGTATATTGTGTTCTTGTCATGTTGATCTGCTTCTGCCAGGAACTATTCTTGAAAGTTTAGAAGCACAATGGTGTTCGCCAAGGATAAGGGAAAGGAGCCTATGGAGGAAGATCTCCAAGACCCCAGGCAGGAGAAGGAGATCAAGAGTGAAGATGAAGATGAGGCAAAGCAAAGCCAACATCCGCACACCGGCACTACCATTGCAAGCATTGGAGTGTTGGCAAACCCTGCCAAGATCAAAAGGACTGCACGGATGTCAATTGGAGGGAAACCTCCGCGTCACTGTTTGGCTCCATAGTCACTTCCTCCACGCACCAATAATCCCTTCCATACCCTTATCCATGAACATCATGTTGGAATTATGCCCTAGAGGCAATAATAAAGATGTTATTATTATAATTCTTGTTCATGATAAAGTTTATATTCCATGCTAGAATTGTATTAAGCGGAAACTTTAATACTTGTGTGGTTTGTGAACAACACCGTGTCCCTAGTACGCCTCTATGGACTAGCTCATTGATCAATGATGGTTAAGGTTTCCTAACCATAGACATGAGTTGTCAATTGATAATGAGATCATATCATTGGAGAATGATATGGTGGATAGACCCAAACTAAGCGAAGCAATTAGATCGTGTCATCGTGTTCGTCTTTGCGAAGTTTTTCCTATGTCAAATATTGTATTCCTTGGACCATGAGATAATACAACTCCCTGGTATCGGAAGAAAGCTTTGAGGTCATCAAACGTCATCCTATGAGAGGGTGATCATAAAGGTGTCTCTCAGGTAATCGGAAAGTATCTGTTGGGTTGTATGTATCGAGATGGGATTTGTCCCTCCCAAGTCGGAGAGATATGCTTCGGGCCCACTCGGTAATCGATATCAACACCGCTTGCAAGCATGTGGTTAAGGAGTTAATCACAAAGTGATATCGGATTACGGAACGAGTAAAGTACTTGCTGTGAACGAGATTGAACTAGGTATGACGATACCGACGATCGAATCTCGGGCAAGTAAAATATCGCGAGACGAAGGGAATATATATATGGGATTGATTGAATCCTGGCATCGTGGTTCATCCGATATGATCATCGATGAATGTGTGGGAGTCAATATGGGTGCCCAGACCCCGCTGTTGATTATTGATAGAAGATCATGTCTGCATATTCTCGAACCCGCAGGGTCACACACTTAACGTGTCTCGACGCTAGGATAGATTGGATAATTGGTTTATGAATTTTTGTTCGGAGTCTCGGATGGGATCCGGGATATCACGAGAGGTTCCGGAATGGTCCGGAGAATAAGATTCATATAAGGCAGTGCAGTTTTTGGAGTTCGGAATAGTTCCGGGTTAATCGGTATTGTACCGGAAGCTTCTAGAACCTTCCGGAAGGGGACCAACGTGGTCCCACCTTCCGGGAGGGGGCATGGGCCTATGAGGGAGTGTCCTGGCCGCATTGGGCCAGGGGCACAAGGCCCCATAGGGCCCAGCCGATCCTAGATAAGTTTAAACTCGTTTAAACTAGAGATAGGATTTCTAGATAAGGGAGAGTTTAAATTGTTTAAACTAGAGATAGGCTTGGAGGATGGGCAAGGGCTGGCCGCACCCCCCTCTATATATAGAGGGCTGGTGCGCCCCCTCCCCCCCAACCACACACCTTCCTCCAAACCCTAGTTGCCCTGCTGCCCTCCTCTCTCCCTCCCGACTGTTTGTAGGCGAAGCCCTGCTGCAGAAATTCTCCACCATATACACCACGCCGTCGTGTTGTAGATCCAATCCATCTCTCCACCATACTTGCTGGTCCGAGGAAGGAGGAGACGTCGAGGTGCTGCACGTGTGCATCTCACGGAGGCACCGCCACTTGTGGTGCTAGATCGGATCGGATCGCGAGGAGGAGAAGCGAGTACGACTACATCACCCACGTTCCGACGAACGTTCCGCTGTGCGAATCTTCAAGGGTATGAAGATCTAATACAATCTCTCTTGTTGTTTGCATCTCCTAGATTAGATCTTGGCTTTCCCTCTGTTCGCTTCCGTAGAAAATTTTGATTTACTATGCTGCGGAACCCTTCAGTGGTATCAGAGCTAGATCTATGCGTAGATGTGTTTCACGAGTAGAACGCAACATGGTTGTTGCGGGCGTTGATGTTTTCTGTTGCAAGCCTCTTGTTTGTGTTCTTCTTATGGCGCGGGATAGTGAGATTGAAGCGGTCCAGGCCAACCTTACGCGACGTCGTTCGCGAGACCGGCTCCGCACTTGACGTGTGGCTTGTACCACACATGCGGCTGGTGGATGTCAGTTTCTCTCACTATAGTTGTCATGGGATTAACACCGGAGTTTGGCAACCATAATATCACCGTTGTGGCTTTCCGTAGGTAAGAATCGTTCTTAGCATCTACTCCCATAAGCCACGTAAAACATGCAACAACAAAGTAGAGGCATCTAACTTGTTTTTGCAGGGAGTGTTTTCTGTGATATGGTATGGCCCAAGATGTGATGTGTATATTGTATGCGATGATCATGTTTTGTAATGTTTCATGACTTGCATGTCGATGAGTACACAACCGGCAGGAGCCATATGGTTGTCTTTATAATTGTGTATGACCTGCGAGTCAACTTCTTATACGCCATGTAATAGCTTTACTTTATCGCTAAGTAGTTAGCAATAGTTGTAGTTGCTTTTCGTGGTGGAGGCAATCATGGTGGAGTGATGGAGATCATGCCGGAACGCACAAGATGGAGATCATTGCGCGAAGATTGGCTATACCATGTCACATAAAGTTATATGCATGTGATGTTTATCCTTTTATGTATCTTATTATGCTTAGATCGCGACGGTAGCATTATAAGATGATTCCTCACTTAAAGATCAAGATAAAAAACTGTGTTCTCCCCAAGTATGCACCGTTGCGAAAGTTCGTCATGTCCAAGCATCACGTGATGATCGGGTGCTATAGACTCTACGCTCACATACAACGGGTGCAAGCCAGTTTTGCACACGCGGAAATACTTGGGTCTAACTTGACGAGCCTAGCATGTACAGACATGGCCTCGGAACACATGAACCGAAAGGTTAAGCATGAGTCATATGAATGATATGATCGACACTTCGTTGTCCACCATTGAAACCACATCTCTTCTCGTGAAGATCGGATTAGGTGTGGTGAATTTGGATCGTGTTCACTAAACAACTTGAGGGATGTTGAATTTAGTGGGAGTTCATCTAGTAATTTGATTAAGTTGAACTATTTATCATGAACATAGTCTAAATTGTACTTGCAAATACTGTAGATCACATGGCCAAGTCCAACTTCAACTTCAACGTTTTTGCTGAGAAAGAAAAGCTTAGAAACAATGGGTCTAACTTCACCAACTGGTTCCGCAATCTAAGAATCATTCTGTCTGGCGGACAAAAGGACTATGTCCTTGAGAAAGCGTTAGGTAACCCCCCTGCTGCAACTGCGCCGGCTGATGAGAAAGCTGTCTATCAGTCGCGCAAAGATGATTATGGTGTGATTAAGAGCACCATGTTGTTTGCTATGGAACCGGAACTTCAAAATCGTTTTGAAAACTATCCCGGGCCCTTTGAGATTCTCGAAGAGCTGAAAACCATGTTTCAGACTCAGGCCCGTTCTGAGAGATATGAGATCTCCAAGAAGTTCTTTAACTGCAAGATGGAGGAAGGGAGTTCCGTTAGTGAGCACGCCATTAAGATGTCGGGCTACACTCAACGCCTTGAGCAACTGGACTGCAAGATTCCAGAGGAGCTCAAGATTGATAGGGTTCTGCAATCACTCCCTCCCAGCTAAAAAAGTTTTGTAGTGACTCATAATCAGATTGGTTCCACTGATACGATCACCGAGCTCTTCGCAAAGCTGAAGGCTGCGGAGGTGGACATCAAGAAGGATAATCATGTGTTGATGGTCAACAAGCCCTCCTTTAAGAAAGGTAAAGGTGCAAAGAAGCCCTTCAAGAAAGGCGGCGGCAAGCGCGTTGCCCCTGCTGAGAAGAAGCTCAAGTCTGGTCCTAAGCCGGACACTGAGTGCTTCTATTGCAAGGACAAGGGTCACTGGAAGCGCAACTGTCCGAAGTACTTAGCGGACAAGAAGGCTGGCACCATCAAAGGTATATTTGATATACATGTTATTAATGTTTTCCTTACTAGCCCTCGTTGTAGTGCCTGGGTATTTGATACCGGTTCAGTTGCTAATATTTGTAACTCGAAACAGGAGCTGCGGAATAGACGGCGGCTTGCGAGGGATGAGGTGACGATGCGCGTTGGCAACGGATCAAGAGTTGATGTGATGGCCGTCGGCACGCTCTCCTTAGTTTTACCTTCGGGATTAGTTTTAAACCTTAATAAATGTTATTATGTGCCTGCGTTGAGCATGAACATTATTTCTGGATCGTGTTTATTGCAAGACGGTTATTCATTTAAATCGGAGAATAATGGTTGTTCTATTTATATGAGTAACATCTTTTATGGTCATGCACCTCTTGTGAGTGGTTTATTTCTTCTAAATCTCGAAAGGGATGAAACACACATCCATAACATTGAGGCTAAGAGATGCAAAGTAGATAGTGATAATACTACTTATTTGTGGCACTGTCGTCTAGGTCATATTGGTGTAAAGCGTATGAAGAAACTCCATTCTGATGGACTTTTGGAGTCTCTTGATTTTGAATCATTTGACACATGCGAACCATGCCTCATGGGCAAGATGATCAAAACCCCGTTCTCCGGTATGATGGAGCGAGCAACGGACTTGTTGGAAATCATACATACCGATGTATGCGGACCGATGAGTGTTTCAACGCGCGGTGGATATCGCTACTTTCTCACTTTTACCGATGACTTAAGTAGATATGGGTATATCTATTTAATGAAACATAAATCTGAAACGTTTGAAAAGTTCAAAGAATTTCAGAATGAAGTGGAGAACCATCGTAACAGAAAGATTAAGTTTCTACGATCCGATCGTGGGGGCGAATATTTGAGTTATGATTTTCTCACGCATCTCAAAGCAAGTGGAATCGTTTCACAACTCACGCCACCCGGAACACCACAGCGCAATGGTGTGTCTGAACGCCGGAATCGAACCCTATTAGATATGGTCTGATCGATGATGTCTCTTACTGATTTGCCGTTATCATTTTGGGGTTATGCATTAGAAACCGCTGCATTCACTTTAAATAGGGCTCCATCTAAATCCGTTGAGACGACACCGTATGAACTGTGGTTTGGTGCTAAACCTAAGTTGTCGTTTCTTAAAGTTTGGGGATGCGAATCTTACGTCAAGAAGTTGATGCCGGACAAGCTCGAACCCAAAGCGGAGAAATGCGTCTTCATAGGATACCCTAAGGAAACTATTGGGTATACCTTCTATCACAGAACTGAAGGCAAAGTGTTTGTCGCAAAGAACGTTTCCTTTCTTGAGAAGGAGTTTCTCTCGAAAGAAGTGAGTGGGAGGAAAGTAGAGCTAGACGAGGTTGTTGAACCTTCTCTTGAATTGGAGAGTAGCGCAGCACCTGAAATTGTTCCAGTGCCGCCTGCACCAACAATAGAGGAAGCTAATGACAAGGATCATGAAGCTTCGGACGATGCTGCTACTGAACGTCGCAGGTCGACAAGGTCGCGTGCCCCTCCTGAGTGGTACGGCAACCCTGTCTTGACTGTCTTGTTAGTAGAAGACAGTGAACCTACGAACTATGAGGAAGCGATGATGAGCCCAGACTCTGAGAAATGGCTAGAAGCCATGAAATCCGAATTGGGATCCATGAGCGAAAACCAAGTATGGACTTTGGTGGACCCTCCTAGCGACCGAAAGGCCGTTGAGTGCAAATGGATCTTCAAGAAGAAAACGAACGCAGATGGTAATGTTACCGTCTATAAAGCACGGCTTGTTGCGAAAGGTTTTCGACAAGTTCAAGGTGTTGACTACGATGAGACTTTCTCTCCCGTAGCGATGTTTAAGTCCATTCGGATTTTATTAGCAATTGCTGCGTTTTATGATTATGAAATATGGCAAATGGATGTCAAGACTGCTTTACTCAATGGCAACATTGATGAAGAGTTGTATATGATGCAACCCGAAGGTTTTGTCGATCCTAAGGATGCTGATAAAGTATGCAAACTTCAGCGTTCCATTTATGGACTGAAGCAAGCATCTCGGAGTTGGAACCTTCGTTTTGATCAAGTGATCAAGAGCTTTGGATTTGTTCCAAATTGCTACGAAGCTTGCATCTACAAGAAAGTGAGTGGGAGCTCGGTGACATTTCTGGTACTATATGTGGATGACATATTGATTATTGGAAATGACATCAACATGCTTAACGATGTGAAGAGTTATTTGAACAAGTGTTTTTCAATGAAAGACCTAGGTGAAGCTGCTTATATATTGGGCATAAAAATCTATAGAGATAGACAAAGACGCCTGATAGCTTTAAGCCAGAGTACATACCTAGACAAAGTTCTGAAAAGGTTCAGAATGGATAAGGCATTGAAAGGTTTAGTGCCTATGTTGTCAGGTAAGATATTGAGCAAGGCTCAGTGTCCAGCTACGGTAAATGATAGGGAAGCTATGAGCAAAGTGCCTTATGCCTCGGCCATAGGTTCCATCATGTATGCCATGCTGTGTACTAGACCGGATGTGTCCAATGCTCTTAGTTTGACGAGCAGATATCAAAGTGATCCAGGAGTGGAATACTGGACAGCCGTGAAGAACATCCTAAGGTACCTAAATAGGACTAAAGAAATGTTCTTAGTCTATGGGGGTGATGAACAGCTCGTCGTAAAAGGTTACGTCGATGCTAGTTTCGACACCGACAAGGATGATGCTAAATCTCAGATAGGATACGTGTATATTTTGAATGGAGGAGCTGTGAGCTGGAGAAGCTGCAAGCAAAGCGTGGTCGCGGGATCTACAGTAGAAGCGGAATACATGGCTGCTGCAGAAGCGTCAAGTGAAGGAGTTTGGATCAGAAACTTCATCACTGAGCTTGGCGTGGTTCCAAGTGCATTGGACCCACTGGACATATTGTGTGACAACACTGGCGCCATAGCACTCGCTAAGGAACCAAGATATCATCCAAAGACCAAGCATATCAACCGCAAGTTTCATATAATCCGAGATTATATAGCAGATGGAGATCTGAAGATCAGCAAAGTACATACAGATCTGAATGTCGCAGATCCATTGACTAAACCTCTTCCACGTGTAAAACATGATCAGCACCTCAGTGCCATGGGTGTGAGATTGTTGCCAGATGTAAACTAGATTATTGACTCTAGTGCAAGTGGGAGACTGTTGGAATTATGCCCTAGAGGCAATAATAAAGATGTTATTATTATAATTCTTGTTCATGATAAAGTTTATATTCCATGCTAGAATTGTATTAAGCGGAAACTTTAATACTTGTGTGGTTTGTGAACAACACCGTGTCCCTAGTACGCCTCTATGGACTAGCTCATTGATCAATGATGGTTAAGGTTTCCTAACCATAGACATGAGTTGTCAATTGATAATGAGATCATATCATTGGAGAATGATATGGTGGATAGACCCAAACTAAGCGAAGCAATTAGATCGTGTCATCGTGTTCGTCTTTGCGAAGTTTTTCCTATGTCAAATATTGTATTCCTTGGACCATGAGATAATACAACTCCCTGGTATCGGAAGAAAGCTTTGAGGTCATCAAACGTCATCCTATGAGAGGGTGATCATAAAGGTGTCTCTCAGGTAATCGGAAAGTATCTGTTGGGTTGTATGTATCGAGATGGGATTTGTCCCTCCCAAGTCGGAGAGATATGCTTCGGGCCCACTCGGTAATCGATATCAACACCGCTTGCAAGCATGTGGTTAAGGAGTTAATCACAAAGTGATATCGGATTACGGAACGAGTAAAGTACTTGCTGTGAACGAGATTGAACTAGGTATGACGATACCGACGATCGAATCTCGGGCAAGTAAAATATCGCGAGACGAAGGGAATATATATATGGGATTGATTGAATCCTGGCATCGTGGTTCATCCGATATGATCATCGATGAATGTGTGGGAGTCAATATGGGTGCCCAGACCCCGCTGTTGATTATTGATAGAAGATCATGTCTGCATATTCTCGAACCCGCAGGGTCACACACTTAACGTGTCTCGACGCTAGGATAGATTGGATAATTGGTTTATGAATTTTTGTTCGGAGTCTCGGATGGGATCCGGGATATCACGAGAGGTTCCGGAATGGTCCGGAGAATAAGATTCATATAAGGCAGTGCAGTTTTTGGAGTTCGGAATAGTTCCGGGTTAATCGGTATTGTACCGGAAGCTTCTAGAACCTTCCGGAAGGGGACCAACGTGGTCCCACCTTCCGGGAGGGGGCATGGGCCTATGAGGGAGTGTCCTGGCCGCATTGGGCCAGGGGCACAAGGCCCCATAGGGCCCAGCCGATCCTAGATAAGTTTAAACTCGTTTAAACTAGAGATAGGATTTCTAGATAAGGGAGAGTTTAAATTGTTTAAACTAGAGATAGGCTTGGAGGATGGGCAAGGGCTGGCCGCACCCCCCTCTATATATAGAGGGCTGGTGCGCCCCCTCCCCCCCAACCACACACCTTCCTCCAAACCCTAGTTGCCCTGCTGCCCTCCTCTCTCCCTCCCGACTGTTTGTAGGCGAAGCCCTGCTGCAGAAATTCTCCACCATATACACCACGCCGTCGTGTTGTAGATCCAATCCATCTCTCCACCATACTTGCTGGTCCGAGGAAGGAGGAGACGTCGAGGTGCTGCACGTGTGCATCTCACGGAGGCACCGCCACTTGTGGTGCTAGATCGGATCGGATCGCGAGGAGGAGAAGCGAGTACGACTACATCACCCACGTTCCGACGAACGTTCCGCTGTGCGAATCTTCAAGGGTATGAAGATCTAATACAATCTCTCTTGTTGTTTGCATCTCCTAGATTAGATCTTGGCTTTCCCTCTGTTCGCTTCCGTAGAAAATTTTGATTTACTATGCTGCGAAACCCTTCACATCAATACCAGAATATTCCCAAGGAGAAACTACCCTCCAATTGGGATTTGCCTCGTTCTAGCCATGCAGGAAAAGAAGACTTCAAGGAGGAAGAGTAGGGAAAGAATCACAAGAGCTGGAATTCACAACCCGACATGATCATGAGCCGCATTGAGCAAAACTCGGAGTTGATTCGTACTCTCACCTTCGAGATTGAGGATTTGGGGAAATTAATCAAAAAGCTCATCGAGAGAATATCGCCACCACCGAAGGAGTAATTCGTCATCAGGTTTTGGCATCCCCTTGGTTCGTTCCAAGCTTGGGGGAATGTCGCGGTATCACACCACTATCTTCTATCTTTTTACCTTTTTAGTAGAGTCTTATCATGAATAGAGAAGTTATCATGTAGGATGGTTTGCATTATGTAAGTGTCCCCCCTCTCGTTAGATACCTATGTATCCCTTGGTGTGAGTTGCCGTTATGGAATATTAATGAGAAGTTCTATCATTTACTCTTTTGCATATCTTATATTAGTTTTCAATTCATGGTTATATGATTGATCTTGTTGTTAGTATTGGTATCACTTTGGGATCATTGAGTTAATTTAGTTGGTTTTGGCAAACCTGGCTCGGTCAGTGGCAACACTATTTTGAGAATTGAATGAAAAAGATAAAAGTACTCTTAAAGAAATATAATTTCATCATCTTTTTTTCTTGATTTGCTCATAAGTTTGGTATTCTCTAGTTAAGATCTTTTGTGCTTCCAAGGAAGATTGCATGTTTGTTTTTATCACTTGTATGTTTGTTTGTTTCCTTCAACTCTTATGCTTGCTACCCAGCCTTGCTAGCCAAAAACCTGTACTAAGAGGGAATGCTTCTCGTGCATCCACTCCTTAAACCAAAACCTATGCCATTTGTGTCCACCATACCTACTTATTAGCATTATTGCTATCCCAAGTAAATTCATGTTTTTATCTACCTTCCGAATTAAACTTGTTATGTGAAAATTAGTGATTAAAGCTCTCACGAACTTGATGGCACACTTTACTTTCTTGCATTTAATAAACTTGAACCATTGTGCCCATCTATATTGCGTATATGCTTGCGCTTTGTAAGTTGTGAATTAGCAGAACCATGCCATCACGGGGAACGCTTTCAACATTGCACCGGTACTTTGTACCTAGTTGATATCATGTTCTTTTGTCTATGAATATCGTCGGTGTGAAATGAAAGGGGAGCTTGTAAGTCCATGGAGTTATGTATGTGTGTTAGAGAAATGCCTGGGCCGCCGGTCTAATCCATGCTGTCACGGTGGAAACCTGCAGCGTAACCATAACGAGCATCTATGAAGCATTCTTCTTATAAAAAAAGAGACAGAGATTGAGAAAAAGAGAAAAAAAGATGAGAAAAGAGGAAAGAGAGAAAAAAGCACCATATTCCCATGGTAAATAAGAAGATTGCTGAGATGCTTGTTGTCTGCTTGCCTTGTTATTTTGATACGGGGATTCTTCCGTATCATCGGGCAAGGGGTACCCCGTTGGCGGTTCTCCATGATACACATGTACTTACTATGACAAGAACTTACTGGTGACTAAACTTGAGTAGCATGAGGAGCGGCCCTCATATTCAAGGGACATGAGATTTTCAACTTACAACTTGTCAAGCATATCCTCATATTTGATTACTTTAACCTTAATCACCTAAAGATGCCTATGATAGGGGCAATGAGAGCTGAAAGCTAGTAAGTATCATAATTTTTGGGAGCTCTTTATGAGACTTGCAATCCCTGCTTCCCTCTGCGAAGGGCCTTTCTTTTACTTTGTAGTTGAGTCAGTAAACCTACTCCCTTCTATCTCAGCAAGTATTTTGAGTTGTTGTGTTTCATTCATTCATATCATGATTTATTCAATCATGTTTCTTATGTTCCTTGTTTTGCATATTGCTCTTATCTTGATGTTTACTGCTTTGAAAGCTATCATTGAAAAACCAGCTATTTGTGAACTCCAGCAAATTATCAACTATTCTTCGACCAAGAGCTAAGTTTGCCATTACCAATTATGATTTACTTTATGCATCTTTATTGTGTTTCCTTTACTTATTGCAAGTTAAGTTATATAATAGTGAGTTGTCTTCTATTATGACTTATGTATTGATGAATGTGATGCTTCTTGTCTGTATTCTTTTATCGACTCTTCACTCCATAAACCTAAGGTCATGTTTATTGAGTTCAGTTTTGCTTGGGGACAAGCGAAGTCTAAGCTTGGGGCAGTTATACGTCCATTTTGCATCACTATTCTATATCATAATTTACTGTTATTCATTGGTATATTTCATATTAAGAGATGATACTTATGTTATTTCATCTATTTTTGCATGGTTGATGACTTTTGGAGCATGGACCGATGTAGTCAGGATTCTGATGGAAAAGGTGCTATTTGGAGGCAAAATTCGCGAAGATCAGAAAATCCGGGAAAATACATGGAAAATCCTATTTTTCCAGAAGACGAAGAATGCCAGAAGGGGAAGTGGAGATGGTCCATAGGAGGCCCACACCACCCCCTGGCACGGGCCACCCCAGGCCGCGCCACCAGGAGGTGTGGCCGCCCTGGTCCACTCCTGGCTCTCCCCTCTGGCGTATAGTATCCTCCCGAAACCCTAAGACTCTGGGAGCGACCACAGATAGATTCCACCGCCTCTACGGGGCGGAAAACACCGAGAGAGAAAGATCTCTTCGGCAGACAGAATTCTGCCAGGGGAATTCCTTCCCGGAGAGGGGAGATCGTCGCCATCAACACCACCATCAAGTTGGACTTCATCGGGATCATCATCATTATCACCACCACCATCATCTCCACCAGCACCATCATCACCACTTCATACCGTTGTAACAATTGGGTTGAATCTTGCATAGTTCTTAGGGGAAACTTTCCCGGTGTTGATTACTCCTTGTAGTTGATGCTATCGAGTGAACCATTGAATTATCATTTATGTTCAGATTGTTACATATCATTATATCATCTTTGATCTTGATCCATATGATGTCTTGTGACTAGTTCGTTTTGTTCTTGAGGACATGGGAGAAGTCATGTTGTTAGTAGTGGAATTGTGTTGAGAAAGATTCAATAGTTTGATATTTAAGGTGTGGTGTACTTCTTCTAGTGGTGTCATGTGAACGTAGACTACATGACACTTCACCTATATGGGCCTAGGGGAATGCATTGTGTATTTGGCTACTAATCGTAGGGGTTGCCGGAGTGACAGAAACCTGAACCCCCATTAGGAAGCCATTGCACAAGGGACATCAGGGTCTTAGAGTTTAAAGTTGTGGTTAGGTTTCTACCTTAATTACTTTCTTGTACTTGTGGATTCTTGCAAGGGGTATAATCACAAGTATGTATTAGTCCTAGGAAGGTCGGTACATTAGCACAGGTTCACCCACACAACACTTAGCAAACTAAAGAAGATTAATCAACTATATGAAGCTAAAGCACTTGACAATATTCCCGTGTGTCCTCGAGAATGTTTGTTCATCTTAAGTAATACAACTGGTTTGTCCTTTGCTAAAGAAAGGATTGGGACATTTGCTGCATTTATTCCTATTGTCTTTTATTTACTCGTACTTTATTTACCTGCATTATCAAAAACCCCTAAAAATCCATTTGCTAAGTATTTACAGAGAATTCCTGCTCCTAGCCTTTCGCCAGCACATTCTGCTCCTCATTGGGTTTGACACTCTTACTTATCGAAAATACTGCGATACACCCCTATACTTGTGGGTCATCATGCATCTCTAATGATCACGCATACTTGGTGATGAGTAATATATGGACTGGTGACGTCGTCATCTGAATTGAGGGAGACATTGTCGGGTGGATCAGTGAAGTCCATTAGTTTCTGTTCTGGGTAGATTTGTGCCATCCTTATTTTGAAGTCGATGCTTTTACTGCTTTCCTCGGGTTCAGAGTTTGCTGGGCTTGTTACATGTGGTGAAATTAGTGGGGAATCTGATATGAAGGAGAGATTGTCGTAAAGACCATCAAGGTCCCCCAGATCCATCTCATCTTGCTTGTTTTCTTCTAGTGCTTCGATTTCTGTTGTGACCTCCATGGAGGATCCGACAGATGATGCTAGTATCGCTGTAAGCGCAGTCTTTTCCACCCATGGTTCTGATGTAATCAGGGCCTAAGGGTGTGATTCTAAGGGGTCTTCTCCTTGGAAGTGGAAGCTTCCGATGATTAGATCAGATCTGCCATTGAATTCAGCGGGTACTATCACAGGGGTGGGTGGGTGTGGAACTGCTTTTGTTGGGTTGCTGCTTGGAAAAGAGAGTTCCGCCGAATCCATGGTTCCAGCGTTCAAGTTTCCCACAGATGGCGCCAATTGACGAGGGGTAACCTCGGCAATGTCCATGGATAAGGACTTAGGGTTTTGCGGAAAAGAGAACGCTGGGGATTTTGTCGGATATCAGGAGAACAATAGAATCAAAGTTGCCTGAATATTTGGTGAATCACACTATTACAGATCGCTTGGGGATTGTTTGGTGTTCTCGCCTAAGCTTCTCCCGTCCTATATATAATAGGCCGAGTCTCAAATTCTGACTCAACTTCCGATCAACTTTTGCACCCTTCAATATGCTCCTAATTTGAGACTCTTAATTACAATACCAACACGATGTCGGTCCTTTTTCCTCTTTCCTAATACAACTACAACCTTTGTCGGTTGCTCCTTTTGACCATCATCTTGACTCTTTATGGGCCGTAAGCCTTGTATACAATCAGGGTAGTAAATCATAGGGACCCGGTTAATCGTGATGGGTTCGTAGCATGGAAAACAAAAAAATTCTACCGCAAGAACGAACAAAACCCAGATCTAATCTAGATAAAAGCCAAGATCTAATCTATTAGATATGTGCAACAAGATAGATCTGTACTAACCCGTGTAGACCTGAAAGCGTTACGAGATCGGATCTCGTGGTTGATGTAGTCGATCACTTGCCGATCTCAAGATCGAGTAGACGATCCTTCCAGCGCCGCGTTCCAGCAGCGCTTCTGCAGTCGGTCACACGTGCGGAGTCAAAGCAGACCTTCCTCTCCCCGTTCGAGCGAGCAGCGGAGGTAGTAGATATATCCACGGAATCCCAATAGTACGATGGCGTGGTGGTGGTGGAGTAGAGAATTCTACAGGGCTTCACCTAAGCCAGAGCAGAGGGAAGGAGGAGGAGAGAGGCAACTTGAGATCTAGAGAATAGAAGGGGCAAGGGGGTTGGTGCCTCCACCCCTCTATTTAAAGGAGGGAGGCGCCATGGGGAGGTGGAGTCCTTGTAGGACTCCCCTCTCCCTTGGCCGGCGGATCAAGGAGGTGGGGGGAGAGTCCTACTCCCCCACGAATCCTTGTCTTACCCCATAAGGATTCCTTGATCCTTTCTTGGTTTTCAAGTAAACTCCAAGAAATCTTCTAGAACCTTCCGGAACATTCCGAAACCTTCTAGAATCCCCATACAAATACTTCGGAACATTTCCTAACTTAGAAAATGATCCCCAATATATGAATCTTATTCCCCGTACAATTCCGGATCTCCTCGTGATATCCCGGATCCAATCCGAGATTCCGAACAACATTCGGTCTCCAACGCACATTCCATATCTACTTAAAACAACTTCGAACCTTAAGTGTATCACCCTACGGTTCGTGAATATGCAGACATGATGGAGACACCTCTCCGATCAATAACCATCAGCAGGATCTAGAGATCCATAACGGCTCCCACATACTCAACGATGACTTCGTGATTGATAGAACCATTAACATACGAAATCAATTCCCTTTGTCACGCGATACTCTACTTATCCGAGGTTTGATCGTCGGTATCTCCATACCTTGTTCTATCTCGTTACTGATAAGTACTCTTTACTCGTTCCATGATATGTCATCCCTTGTGACCTAGTCACATGCTTGCAAGCTAACTCGATGACATTCCACCGAGAGGGCCCAGAGCATATCTATCCGTCATATGGATGGACAAATCCCAATCTTGGTCCATGCGCTTCAACACATACTTTCATAATACCCAATGTCACCTTTATAACCACCCAGTTACGAAGCGGCGTTTGATGTCATCAAAGTACCCATCTGGTGATGGTGATTAACATAACCTCATGTTCGAAGGATTAGGTTACTATGCATTTGAAAGCTTGTAGCAAAACGAACTTAATGACTTGATCTTATGCTATGCTTACTATGGGTGTGTGTCCATCACATCATTCTCCTAATGATATGATCTTGTTATTAACGACATCCAATGTCCATGATCAGGAAACCATGATCATCCATTAATCAACAAGCTAGCTTAACAAGAGGCTTACTAGGGACTCTTTTATGTTTAGAAAACACACAAGTATTAATGTTTCCGGTTAATACAATTATAGCATGGGATGTAAACATTTATCATAAACATAAAGATATAATAATAACCACTTTATTATTGCCTCTTGGGCATATCTCCAACAGTCTCTCACTTGCACTAGAGTCAATAATCTAGTTAATAACTTGTGCATTCAACACCTATGGCTTTCTGGTGTTGTATAGACACTATTGCTAGTGGTAAACATAATCTTCGGATCTGACACTTCTAGGTCCGTGTGTATTTGCATGTCCTTGCGAATCTACGCATTACTCATTCTCTAATGAGATGGCATTGTATAAATTTGGTCCTTTGGTGAGACCTTTAGTTCCTTGGGATTAAATCATGTTGATACAATTCTCGTACAATGTATCTTCATAGTATTATCCCGCTATGAACCACACCTAGTTTGATAACAAACTACTTGACGCAAATGCCCTCATTTGCTGCTACAATAGCAGTCATATACTTAGCCTTTTGTTGTAGTATATGTCACAATGTTTTAACTTTGGTACTCAACCAAATCCGTTATGGAACTTCCTTTACATTACATTGTGCCACCCATAGTTTAAATTGAGATAAACTTAATTTGTGACAAAACTAGTATCAATGTAACAATTTACAATGAACTATTTGTCACCACTATATAAATAATATATTCTTAGTTCTTCCAAAGATCATAGGAATATCCCTACTATTGTCCAATGATCATCTTATGAGTCATTCTGGTATATGCTCATAACATTTAGAGCATAGGACATATCTGGATGTGTACATCTCAAAGAATGATTGATCAAAATATTCTTGTGATTTCACCAAGTGTCAAAACACTTGAATCTCGTGTCAACACACTTGAATCTTGATTCAGTCCTTTCCGTGCGTCAAGAACCTTTCTTATTGTTTCCATATTGAACTCATTCAACATCTTATCTATGTACATTTGGCAAAACCATATTAGCGCCTCAATCTATCCATATAGACATTGATGCCTAATTCTTGGGTTATGCCTAAGTCTTTCATCGAAATGAAATTCTTAACCTGTGTCAATAAAAGATACATCATTTCTAATCAACAATATGTCTTTCACATAATGTATTAGAAATATGTCTTAGCGCTCCCACTTAATTTCTTGCAAAAATGCAAACATCTTCATCGTCTCTGATGAAATTAAACCTTTTAACGGTTTCATCACGGTGAAGATTCCAACTCCGCGATGCTCACTTCAACCATTTAAGTTTTGCATACTCTTTTAGCATCCTTTGAATAAACAAAACCCTTTGGATCGTGTCATGGACACATCCTAGGTAACCATTCTATTAGAAGAACTTGTTTTGTTTGTTCAACTACCATATACCAAAATATATGTAGTGGTTGCTACATTAATCCGTCCAGACTAAATATCGTTATGAAAGATCAAATCTTATCATAGTCAATTCCTTGAACATTGTCGTAAACTCTTTCCGACATGTCGACTATTTCATAGATGTGAAACATCCATGTCTATTTCTTTATAGATCCATATACGACTGTAAGGTCTTGCACCTTTCCAGAGGGTCTTTCAAATTCAAAGCTTGATTTCTCGTGTATGGAATTATCACGGATTTTATGGCTTCAAACCACTTAACAAAGTCAGGGCCCATCATTGATTATTTGCATGTAGTCGGTTCATCATTGTCAAACAACAATGATTTAACTCTCAAATCTTGGCATTTGATTACTTACCCGACCTACTTGGTTCAATAGGAACTTAGATCTCCATGACCACAACCTTTGAGGCACGTGAGCCATGAGCATTGTTGCTGCCTCCGGGACACTTACCGATGCTGCGCAACTCAGCACATATTAGCCAAGGTTCAACAACCTTGTCAAAGTTCTATTGTCCTCCCACTTGACTTTTCACCAAAAATTCCTTCTCAAGAAACTCGACACTCTAAGCGACAAACAATTTTGTCTTCGGTGTTATGGAGGAATACCCAATGGTTATTCGAAATAACCTACAAAGACATGCTCATCCGACTTTGGTTGTAAACATTTTACTTATGCCTAGCATACCAAAAATTTAAGAAAGGACAACCTGGGTTTTATCCCAAACCATGACTTATATGGTGTCATTTCAACGGATCATGATGGTGCTCTTTTCAGTGTAAAAGCGGTAGTAACTAAAGCTTTAATCTTTTAAAATATAATGGCAGTTTTATAAATGACACCTTTGATCTTACCATGTCAAACAAGGTTTCATTACATATCTTGAACACTCCATACTCCTATGGTGTTTTGGGAAATGCAAATCCATGGAACGATTCCTCAAATCTTAGGTGTTTTGCTAAACTTGTAACTCAAACATCTTTATGATCCAATCATAAACTTTTTATTTTTTTATTTTCTTGTTACAATAATTTTCCACTTCATCTTGAAAGTCTTTGAACATTTTCAAATGTTTCATACTTCTTCCTTATTGAGTAAGTATATACATATACTCACTCAAATCTTCGGAGAAAGCACATGAAGTTGAAATCCATCGCCCACGACTACACATAATGGACTATATACATCAATATGTACAAATTCCAATCAGTTATTCGTCCGTTCCTCTTTTGGCCTACGAACGGAGTTTTAGTTATCTCCAGGAAAGTATCACAAGCGTCATTTGATCAAAATCAAAGACTCCAAAAATCCATCAACATGGAGTTTCTTCATGTATCCCTTTCAATATAATTTAAACGGTGATGTCACTTCGCAAGTGATCTTTCAATTATTTGTCTTGCGACATTTTAGCATTAGTTTTATGGTCGTTATTTCTCCAACCAGACTTGTATATCATCCATCTATTATGGAATACGGTAATTATTTGAACAACCTTTTGTCGTCATAATACCTGATCAAAATAACAATTATTGAAACAAATCTTGAAGGTAAGCTTTGATGTTAACGAGCAACACAACAACCCTTTGTTTGTTTTCGATGAACATAATCACATATTCTCTTGCTAGTTACTTAGGCCATTGCAGTTCATGAATTGTGCTGTCCTGTATGACAACCAATTTGGTATCCAATACCGCAGAACCACATTGTTTAACAACCAAGGAATACAGCCATAACATGTATCTTCTATATACCTAAGTTGGATATCTCCAATCTTTTCTTTTTTGCCAAATATTTTATAGATTCTCTTTCAACAATTCCTTTTCTTTTAAAAGAATCTATCAACATAAATAGTGGAGTCATTCACATGACACATAGTACAAAGTGTGTATAGTCAAATACTAATACCTTTGGACTTGCACTTTGAAGTGGATCACCTTCATCAAATGTTTGTCATTCTTTCAAAATTCCATTCTTTAGTAATCTTTTAGTGTAGTAATGTAACATCCCAAAATTTCATCTGAAATCATCATCATTGCACTCATATCATCATAGCATGTAATTGCATTGCATTTAGAGTGTCCTCCAAAAATTTGGTGCAATTTTGAGCCATGAATAAAAAGATATGAATTATTTTGAAAAATAGAATCAAAGAAAATGCTATATTACCAAGTAAATACTTTGGATTAAAATAGAAGATAAATATGTTCTATAATACCCTAAAAACATAATATGAGTTTTTACAAATGTTCACAAATTGGTTTCAATTTGAATCCCTAAATCCAAAGTTGTGGAGAAAACAGAAATAGAAAAAGAAAAAGAATAAGGGAAAAAAATGAAGCAACTGACAGCTTCTGGCCTTTCGGCCCAAATCCGGCCCAGCAGCCCACCCGGAATCCCTCTCCCCTTCTGTCTTTTCTCACCCCCTCGTTTCTACCCCTCCCGCTGACAGGTCGACCCCACTCCCACGTCACCTCATCGTCTTCCCTGCCGATGATGGACCTCTCCCCTTTGGCCGTTTCGAATCGATTTAATCCTGGCAGTTTCTCGCGATTAATTGCCCCGACGATTACTCCTACTTAACCCTCACCCTCTCCTCATCATCTCCCCCAGTCGCCACCCCCGGAGAGCCCCCAGGCTCCCCAAATCCCGAGCTCGATCACCGCATACCGACGGCAACTCCGGCGGCAATTCCGGTGAACCCAGGCCGCCAGGCGCCCTCCCCTCTGTCCCATAAGTTTCGCCATGTTCTGGCGCGTGTTTTAACCCCGGCTATGTGCCTTCTCGTGCTCCAGGTCGACGACACGGACCAAGTCCGGCGATCTCCCTCTGCCGCCACCGTCCGACGATTTTTCCGGTAAGGGCAAGGTTCCCGCCGCTCCTTTTTGGCCACTACTAGACCGTGCTGGACTAGGCGCACTTCACTAACCCTTTTGCTTGTCCGCTCGAGTACCAGATCGACGCCACCATCTCGAGGCCGTGACCTCCGCCGTCGACGCCACTCCGGCGAGGAATACCGAGCGCAGCAGAGCTCCCCTCACTTCCCCGTGACCACCAACCAGACCGCCGAGACCTCCGCGGGCCCTCGGTAAGATCACCTTTCCCCCTATGCCTCTGGAACAATCGGAACACCACGAGGCCGATGTGCCGCCGCCGCGCGCCGTCGTTAGCACCGCTAGTCCCCGGCGATGTGTTTTGTAGCCGTTCGATCATATCCTAGCGGTTAAGATTAGATCACTTAAACGAAAGGGTACGGCTGATCTGATCCGTCCAACGTCACTTAAATCCAATGGCTGCAGAGGTCGATCCGGCCGAACCGGTACCAGCCAATAGGATAGCGCCACGTCGCTAGACTATTTCTGTTTAATTAGAAAATAGATAGATTTAGTATTAAACTTAGAAAATCCATAACTTTTGATCCACAAATCAGAAAAATACAAATTTGGTGTCTATGGATTCAGAAAAATAAGACCTTTATTATGGAGGCCTTGTTTCACACTTTTGCCTCTGTAAACTTGGAATATTAGGCAGAACCTTTTTAGGAGTATTTTGCTCACAAAATTTTTTCTATAAATTATTTTTGGGTAATTCTTATGCATTTAGATGAGGTATTCTATCCTCAGTATTGTAGACTCTGTAAATTATAGAGTTGTGATCATATCTTTGCATTTTGCATGCATTCATGTTTTTGTAATGTTTTATTGATTGAAATATTGTTGTTGTATTGTTCTTGTGTAGATCGTGTGGATTGTGAAGTTTGTTGCTGTGAGGATTGTACCTATTCCCCTAGCTACCAAGGCAAGTGATATTTCATCTCATGTCCTATTATTTTTCACTATTGCACTAGTGTTATTTTGGTAGATCTTAGCATGATAGAATTATTCATATGTTACCATACTATGCTATGCTACCCTATAGTGTATATCTTGGTAGTATTCCCTAGTTAAAGACTTTGTATGCTAGAGTGCTTAGCCATGCTATTAGAATTCGTGGGTGGAATATACACATAAGATAGTATGGAAAGATATTATTTTGTTTAACTAAGAAAACCACTAATGTTAATGAAACACCTGGGTGGAATGGGACTTGCTTGGATTATGTTGAGTGGTTACTCAGGGGCCATACCTATGGTCGGCTGGTGTATCGCACTTGTGGACGGCCACCCAGGAACAAAGAGATTGGAGACATTCTTGTCATGAAGCTTCCAGTGCAGCCACATGGCATATGGGCTCTGCCTTGACCGACTAAGTTGCGAGAACTCAGCCAGACGGACAGAGGGTGGTAGTGATGATAGGATGGAACGCGTCCGTGGTGGTCTGAGGGATTGCTTCTAAAAAGTCTCGTCTTGATGCATGTCGAGTCTTGTGGGGAAAGTGCACCACCTCTCGAGAGGGTAAAACTAAGTACTTAGCCGTGTCCCCAGTTATGGACAACTTCTGAGCCTCAAGACAGTGAAGTAGTTCAATAATCTCCCCATCCAAATTTCTCTAAGTTAAAACTTGTGGGTGAACATGGGTAGAGGTTCAGTGATGTCTATCATTGGTACCTTATAGCTGGAATGAAAAACTTCTTCAAAAACTATAAGTCAAACTAATTTTAGCAAAGCCAGCCAAAACCCCACTTAGCCATATATTCATGTAGTTGATGGATTATACTAAGTATCTATGGTATCACTTGCCAATACAATTCCAAATGTATTGACCCTTGTGGCTGTAACTTATTATGTTGCAGGATACTCTGATGATGAGTAGGGTTGCGGGTCTACACTCGATATGCTTGCCTGTGGCACATGAAGACTAAAGACTATTATTATTATGCTATGTAATGTGAACCTTAAGTGTCTTAGCCTTGGGCTAAGTGAGTTGTAAGAACCATTATATTCCTGGATATGCGATGTAATAATGACCTTTGTTTCTGTGTACTTCATCTTAAACTGTGGGTGCTAGCACTTTCGATCCAGGGACTAGCACTGCAATCACAGGGATCTTACCTTATTATGGTGAGATCTTACATATGGTATCAGAGCACTGTGTTGCATGTAGGTTCGTGACCCTAGAATGGTTTAGACTAAGGAAAACCCTTAGGAAAAATAACTCCATATTTCAGACCTCACACTTTATCTTTTTATCTCGTAAAGCTTTCCCTAATCATCCTTCTCGTCTATTTTCGTAGATGTCCACCATCAATGAATCCGTCAAGAAGGGACTTCTGATGACTATGACCCTGGAGTGTGAGACAGAATTTCCCAATGTGCTCAAGAACCTCATGCTCGGCTTGGGGATGAATGGTGAAGCTGTGTACAAGGGATTTCCTGTGATAGATGAAGGACAAGAGTATTGGTGGGTGCAACTCCACTTGTACAAGAACAAGGAAGACGATCCCAAGAGTATGGGATTCTGCATGTTCACCAACTCTGAAATGCACCCGTCATTCTTTGACTCTGCAAGGAATGCTGCATGGAAGGCTATTGAGGAACTTGGGGAGAGACTCAAGTATATAATGCTCAATACTCAGGAGGATCTCAAGGAGGAGAAGCGTCTTGCCCAAGACTCAAAGGCCACTGTGAAACGCCTAAGTAAGGATATCATAGGCTTAGCTTTGGAGCTTTGTGACCAAGACAAGCAGATTGCTGCCAAGGATGCCCAGATTGCCACCTTGGTTAAGAAGGAGTGAGATATTAGTTGGACCACCACCCTTGGCGTTTTATCATGTTAGTATTTCGACCATACCAACCTATGTGGTATGGCAAAAATAAGTTATGTTTGGAACCTTGAGTGCTTGAGTTGAATTAATGTATTGCTACTTGGAATGTTCTGTTGGTTGAATTCCCTCTTATTTTGTGACTTGTATATTTTCTTTCTCTATTGTGTTACTAATTTTCTCCATACTATGCAAAAGATGCCAAACTTGGTCTGCAGCACGACCGAGGATTTCAAGGGGACTCGCTTTGGGACTCGTATCTTGGAGCTAGTCCAAGTGCTCGCTCTTCCAATCCCCACCATTCAGGGACTTCAGCTGAGGAAGTTTCAGAGGAAGGACTTATGGGGATTCAGAGTTACCCAGCCAGGTCGTGAGACAGAGCCCCAAACTGGGGAGATTACCTTCAAGATTCTCCATGATGACATGGAGAGGGGCCTCGACGTCGCTATGCAGGAGCTGTTGGGACGCCTATGTGGACGTCACTCTTCTGAGATCAAGAGCCACTACTTCCACTTCTTTGGGAGGCGCGGCGAGGATGGAGAGCCTATTGTGTTGGACAAGGCCACTAAGGAGTCTATCAATCCCGTGCGTCACTACCTCCAGGACTTAGAGAGCCTTATTAGACACCTTGATACTGATAGGACTAACGTGATGCTTAGCAATGATGAACTACGAGTCCAACTCAAGGAGAAGGACAAGGCCTTCCAGGAATAGGAAAATCGAATCAAGGAAATGGAGAAGAAGTTTGAAGACCAAGAGAAGAAATTCAAGAGCCAAGAGAAGGAGTTCAGGAGAAGAACAAGAAGATTAGATACTTGGAGACCGAGTTAGAGCTGGAGAACATTGAGCTGGAAGCAGATCACGAGGTGATAGAGAGGCTACGCACACAGAAGAGAGCGTTACAGACGAAGATCGATGCTCTGACTACCAGCTTGGAGGAATACAAGGCAGGATTCGCATCAGCAGGACTTGCTCTAGTAGAGGAGGAAGTCGACATGGAGGAGTAGTGATACTGTTCCATCTACCTATCGTTCTATTATTATTGAGTGCATAGGTCATACCGACTTGTGGGTGACTATGCTAGTATGTTATCTTTGCAAACTCTGTTATTATTGTGATGTTGGAACATGTGCTTGTTTGTCTAATTGTTGTTTTATTTGGGTTATCTATCATTACTTACCCTTACTAAACCCACAGATGCCTCCCCGACGCAACAACGAGGATAACAATGACAATGGCAATGGAATGCAGCAGATGATGGCTGCATAGACCCAATTGATGCAAATGATGACTCAATTCATGGCGAACCAGAATCAGAACAACAATAATAACAATAACAACCAGAATAATCCACCACCTCTGGATATGCTGACCAGATTTCTAAGGCTGAGACCTGCTAAGTTCTCGGGTACCTCTGACCCCATGGTAGCAAACGATTGGCTACGTTCTGTGAATAAGGACCTAGTTACGGTTGGATGCACGGATGCAGAAAAGGTCAGATTTGCAGCACACTTATTGGAAGGTCATGCAGATGCTTGGTGGGATGTTTTTCAAATTACCCACCCTATTGAGGAAGTGACTTGGGCAATGTTTGAAGATGGGTTTCGCACCACTCACATCTCTGCTGGAATAATGGGATTGAAGAAAAAGGAGTTTCATAACCTCAAGCAACGCCATCGCAGTATTTCTGAATACATCGAGGAGTTCAATAATTTGTCACGTTATGCACCCGATGACGTTGACACTGATGCAAAGAGGAAGGAGAAGTTCCTAGATGGGTTAAATGATGAAATTTCTATGCAACTATCTGTTGCATATGTTCCAACTTATCAATCTTTGTGTGATAAAGCTACCATCCTAGAAAACAAGATGAAGCAAGTGGAGGGTAGAAAGAGGAAGCATCATTTTGATAAGTTTGGATCAGGATCTCCTCACAAGCGCCCTCATGGTGAAGGAAGTGGGAGCTCAGGATTCCACAAGAATGGGAATCATAATAACCATCGTATCAACAACCACCACCATGATGGAAACAATCACCGTGGACATAACAAAAGTGGATTCAGGAACAATCACAATAATCATGGCCATGGGAACCAAAAAGGTCAGAACCGTCACAGTCAGCCAACAAAGAAAGACATCAGTCAGGTGGAATGTTTCAAGTGTAAAAAGACAGGACACTACGCTAATGAATGCCCAGAAAAGAAGACTGATGGGGCTAAGCCAAACCCATTCCAAAAGGGTCATGTGAATCACATTAATGTGGAGGAAATTCAAGAAGGATCTGATGCCGTGATCGGTAAGTTCAAGATTAATTCCTTTCCTGCACTTATCCTTTTCGATGCTGGCGCATCGCATTCATTCATTTCAAGAGCATTTGTAATCAAAAATGAACTCTCCACTGAAACCATTGGATGTCCCATTAAAGTAAGCTCTCCGGGTGGAGAAATGATAGTAAATTCAGGGTGCCGACATATCATTCTAGAAATTGGAAAGCACAAGTTCCCGATTAGTTTAATAATCCTAGAGTCCCAAGGATTAGATGTAATATTAGGGATGGACTGGTTGACCCGTTATGAAGGGGTGATTGATTGTGCCAAGCGGACTGTTATGCTCACCACCCCAGAAAAGAAAAGGATCAGGTTCAAGTCTAACTTTGAACCCAAGGGGAGCAAGGTTAATTCTCTTAAGGGGGTTAGCCTAGATGATGTGCCAATAGTGAGGGAATATCCAGATGTGTTCCCCGAGGAATTACCTGGCTGCCACCAGATAGGGACGTGGATTTTCTGATAGACCTGCTACCAGGAACGGGGCCTATAGCGAAGAAACCTTATAAAATGTCGGTGGACGAATTAAAAGAACTCAAGAAACAGCTGGGAGAACAGTTGAAAAAGGGATTTATCCAACCAAGTTCGTCGTCTTGGGGAGCACCAGTCTTGTTTGTTGAGAAGAAGGACCGAAGTCAAAGGCTATGCATAGATTATCGTTCACTCAATGAAGTGACCATAAAGAACAAATATCCCCTGCCTAGAATAAATGATCTCTTCGATCAGCTAGAGGGAGCATGTGTGTTCTCAAAATTTGATCTTCGATCAGGATACTTCCAACTAAAGATTAGAGAACATGACATACCCAAGACTGCATTCACCACTAGATACGGGTTGTATGAATATACAGTGATGCCGTTTGGATTGACTAATGCACCGGCCTACTTCATGAACATGATGAATAAGGTATTCATGGAATTCCTTGACAAGTTCTTAGTGGTATTCATCGATGATATATTGGTATATTCCAAGAGCAGCAAAGAACATGAAGAACATCTACGCCTGATTCTAGAGAAACTTAGAGAACATAAACTTTATGCCAAGTTCAGCAAATGTGAATTCTGGCTGAATGAAGTGGGTTTCCTTGGACATATAGTATCTGGAAATGGTATAGCCGTTGATCCAGCAAAAGTGGCAGTTGTGACAGAATGGGAACCTCCTAAATCCGTTAAAGAAATCCGTAGCTTCCTTGGCCTAGCAGGGTACTATCGAAGGTTCATTGAAAATTTCTCTAAGATTGCAAAGCCCATGACTAATCTGCTGAAGAAGGAGAATAAGTTTAATTGGACAGAAGCTTGCGAAACCAGCTTTAAGGAATTGAAAAAGAGGCTAGTTTCAGCACCAGTGTTATGTTTGCCAGATCTTGAGAAAGACTTTCAAGTATACTGTGATGCATCTCACCAAGGATTAGGAGGTGTGTTGATGCAGGAAGGTAGAGTGGTAGCTTATGCATCAAGACAACTCAAAAATCATGAAGTGAACTACCCTACTCATGATCTAGAGTTGGCATCAGTTGTGCATGCCCTAAAAACATGGAGGCATTATCTTATGGGAAAACATTGTGAGATGTTCACTGATCGCAAGAGTCTGAAATACATTTTTACACAGAAAGAACTCAACATGAGACAAAGAAGATGGCTAGAACTTATCAAAGATTACGACTTAAGTTTGCAATACCACCCTGGAAAGGCAAACGTCATAGCCGATGCATTAAGCCGCAAGGCTCATGTAAATGGCCTCAATAAAGGAGAATTGCCGAAGGAGTTATGTGCCCAATTTAGAGAGCTGAGACTTGAAATAGTGCCTGAAGGGTACCTTGCATCCTTGGAAGTGCAACCCACACTAATGGACAGAATTCAAGAAGCCCAAAAGTTGGACAAAGAAATAGAAGAAATCAAAAGTAAGGTTAGTGAAGGCAAGGCAAAAGGATTCCATGTAGATGATCAAGGAATCTTATGGTACGAAAAACGTATCTGTTTTCCGCAGGATCTTGAACTTAAGAAGTTGATCTTACAAGAAGCGCACAACTCACCATATTCAATTCATCCTGGTAATACTAAGATGTATATGGATGTTAAGGAGAGGTTTTGGTGGAACAATTTAAAGAAGGACATAGCAGAGCACATTGCCTTGTGCGACGTGTGCAGTCGTGTAAAGGCGGAACATCAGAAACCGGCAGGATTATTACAACCACTGCCAATACCTAATTGGAAATGGGATAAAATTGGTATGGATTTTATCACCGGACTACCTAGGACTAAATCTAGATACGATTCCATATGGGTTATCGTTGACCGCTTGACAAAAGTGGCCCATTTCATACCAGTGAAACCACTTATACAAGTGCAAAACTAGCCAAGATTTACATGAATAGAATTGTATGTTTGCATGGGCTACCTAAAAGTATCGTGTCCGATAGAGGAACTCAATTCACTTCGCACTTTTGGCGACAACTTCACGAGTCATTGGGAACTCGACTGGAGTTTAGCACTGCATTTCATCCACATCCTGATGGACAGACAGAAAGGACCAATCAAATATTAGAGGATATGCTAAGAGCATGTGCGTTAGATTATGGATCCAGTTGGGATGAAAGTCTACCATACGCAGAGTTTTCTTACAATAACAGCTATCAATCAAGCATAGAAATGGCTCCGTTTGAATTTCTTTACGGAAGGAAGTGTACTACACCATTACTATAGAATGGAGTAGGGGAAAGAAACTTGTTCGGGCCAGACCTAATCAAAGAGGCCGAAGAGAAAGTCAAGATGGTGAGAGATAGGCTAAAGGTAGCTCAATCTCGGCAGAAGAGCTATGCTAATCCAAAACGTAGAGAGGTCACCTATGAGATTGGTGATAGAGCTTATCTCAGGGTATCACCACTTCGTGGTGTAAAGAGATTTGGAATCAAAGGAAAACTAGCCCCACGATATGTTGGGCCTTTCAAGATTTTGAGTCGCAAAGGAGAAGTGGCATATGAGATAGAATTACCAGAATCTTTGTCAGCAGTTCATAATGTATTCCATGTTAGTCAGCTGAAAAAGTGTCACCCAGAAATGGAAGAAACTTCGTTGAAAGACACTATACCATTGGAGGAGGTTCAGCTAGATAATGATCTCACTTATGAAGAGAAACCTATTAAGATTCTAGAGACCGCAGAAAGAATTACCCGTACCAAGACCATCAGATTCTGCAAAGTGCAGTGGAACCATCATACTGAATCAGAAGCAACCTGGGAGCAAGAGGATGAACTTTGGAGAGATCACCCTCACCTATTTGCTAGCCAACCCGAATCTCGAGGGCGAGATTCATCTTAAGGGGGTTAGATTTGTAACATCCCAAAATTTCATCTGAAATCATCATCATTGCACTCATATCATCATAGCATGTAATTGCATTGCATTTAGAGTGTCCTCCAAAAATTTGGTGCAATTTTGAGCCATGAATAAAAAGATATGAATTATTTTGAAAAATAGAATCAAAGAAAATGCTATATTACCAAGTAAATACTTTGGATTAAAATAGAAGATAAATATGTTCTATAATACCCTAAAAACCTAATTTGAGTTTTTACAAATGTTCACAAATTGGTTTGAATCAATTTGAATCCCTAAATCCAAAGTTGTGGAGAAAACAGAAATAGAAAAAGAAAAAGAATAAGGGGAAAAAAATGAAGCAGCGGACAGCTTCTGGCCTTTCGGCCCAAATCCGGCCCAGCAGCCCACCCGGACTCCCTCTCCCCTTCTGTCTTTTCTCACCCCCTCGTTTCTATTACTCCCGCTGACAGGTCGACCCCATGCCCACGTCACCTCATCATCTTCCCTGCCGATGATGGACCTCTCCCCTTCGGTCGTTTCGAATCGATTTAATCCCGGCAGTTTCTCGCAATTAATTGCCCTGACGATTACTCCTACTTAACCCTCACCCTCTCCTCATCATCTCCCCTAGTCACCACCCCCAGAGAGCCCCAGGCTCCCCAAATACCGAGCTCGGTCACCGTATACCGACGGCAACTCCGACGGCAATTCCGGTGAACCCAGGACGCCAGGCGCCCTCCCCTCTGTCCCATAAGTTTTGCCATGTTCTGGCGCATGTTTTAACCCCGGCTATGTGCCTTCTCGTGCTCCAGGTCGACGACACGGACCAAGTCCGGCGAGCTCCCTCTGCCGCCACCGTCCGACGATTTTTCCGGTAAGGGCAAGGTTCCTGCCGCTCCTTTTTGGCCACTACTAGACCGTGCTGGACCAGGCGCACTTCACTAACCCTTTTGCTTGTCCGCTCGAGTACCAGATCGACGCCACCGTCTCGAGGCCATGACCTCCGCCGTCGACGCCACTCCGGCGAGGAATACCGAGCGCAGCAGAGCTCCCCTCACTTCCCCACGACCACCAACCAGACCGCCGAGACCTCCGCGGGCCCTCGGTAAGATCACCTTTCCCCCTACGCCTCTAGAACCATCATAACACCACGAGGCCGACGTGCCGCCGCCGCGCCCCGTCGTTAGCGCCGCCAGTCCCCGGCGAGGTGTTTTGTAGCCGTTCGATCATATCCTAGCGGTTAAGATTAGATCACTTAAACAAAAGGGTACGGCTGATCTGATCCGTCCAACGTCACTTAAATCCAACGGCTGCAGAGGTCGATCCGGCCGAACCGGTACCAGCCAATAGGATAGCGCCACGTCGCCAGACTATTTCTGTTTAATTAGAAAATAGGCAGATTTAGTATTAAACTTAGAAAATCCATAACTTTTGATCCACAAATCAGAAAAATACAAATTTGGTGTCTATGGATTCAGAAAAATAAGACCTTTATTAGGGAGGCCTTGTTTCACACTTTTGCCTCTGTAAACTTGGAATATTAGGCAGAACCTTTTTAGGAGTATTTTGCTCACAAAAATTGTTCTATAAATTATTTTTGGGTAATTCTTATGCATTTAGATGAGGTATTCTATCCTCAGTACTGTAGACTCTGTAAATTATAGAGTTGTGATCATATCTTTGCATTTTGCATGCATTCATGTTTTTGTAATGTTTTATTGATTGAAATATTGTTGTTGTATTGTTCTTGTGTAGATTGTGTGGATTGTGAAGTTTGTTGCTGTGAGGATTGTACCTATTCCCCTAGCTACCAAGGCAAGTGATATTTCATCTCATGTCCTATTATTTTTCACTATTGCACTAGTGTTATTTTGGTAGATCTTAGCATGATAGAATTATTCATATGTTACCATACTATGCTATGCTACCCTATAGTGTATATCTTGGTAGTATTCCCTAGTTAAAGACTTTGTATGCTAGAGTGCTTAGCCATGCTATTAGAATTCGTGGGTGGAATATACACATAAGATAGTATGGAAAGATATTATTTTGTTTAACTAAGAAAACAACTAATGTTAATGAAACACCTGGGTGGAATGGGACTTGCTTGGATTATGTTGAGTGGTTACTCAGGGGCCATATCTATGGTCGGCTGGTGTATCGCACTTGTGGACGGCCACCCAGGAACAAAGAGACTGGAGACATTCTTGTCATGAAGCTTCCAGTGCAGCCACATGGCATATGGGCTCTGCCTTGACCGACTAAGTTGCGAGAACTCAGCCAGACGGACAGAAGGTGGTAGTGATGATAGGATGGAACGCGTCCGTGGTGGTCTGAGGGATTGCTTCTGAAGAGTCTCGTCTCGATGCATGTCGAGTCTTGTGGGGAAAGTGCACCACCTCTCGAGAGGGTAAAACTAAGTACTTAGCCGTGTCCCCGATTATGGACAACTTCTGAGCCTCAAGACAGTGAAGTAGTTCAATAATCTCCCCATCCAAATTTCTCTAAGTTAAAACTTGTGGGTGAACATGGGTAGAGGTTCAGTGATGTCTATCATTGGTACCTTATAGCTGGAATGAAAAACTTCTTCAAAAACTATAAGTCAAACTAATTTTAGCAAAGCCAGCCAAAACCCCACTTAGCCATATATTCATGTAGTTGATGGATTATACTAAGTATCTATGGTATCACTTGCCAATACAATTCCAAATGTATTGACCCTTGTGGCTGTAACTTATTATGTTGCAGGATACTCTGATGATGAGTAGGGTTGCGGGTCTACACTCGACATGCTTGCCTGTGGCACATGAAGACTAAAGACTCTATTATTATTATGCTATGTAATGTGAACCTTAAGTGCCTTAGCCTTGGGCTAAGTGAGTTGTAAGAACCATTATATTCCTGGATATGCGATGTAATAATGACCTTTGTTTCTGTGTACTTCATCTTAAACTGTGGGTGCTAGCACTTTCGATCCAGGGACTAGCACTGCAATCATAGGGATCTTACCTTATTATGGTGAGATCTTACAAGTAAACATTTTACTTACATCTTCTATTCATCCTTATCATGACAAATTTCATGATCAAGCTGCTATAGCTTATAAAGATGAATTGCGAGTATAATGATTCTTTTCCAAAACCTTTTGGAGGATTAGGACGACTGGCGTCTCCAACCTTCACAAATTCTCATCAAATATGAGGACGTATACTCTATCATGTTGTAACCAACACATTGTTTTAGATATCGCAATACCTTTCACATATGATGGTTTCTGAAACATTGCTTTCAGCTCTTAGATAAACTTGATATTAAAAACAATCTTTTGTGTATCAAGAATCATGGAGGCAAACATGATACATTAGATACTAACACTGGAATTGTTACTCTTGATTTAATACTATTTATTAAACTTCACAGAGTAAACTGAGTTTGCTGAAAGTTTGCAACAGGACTTTTAAACCTTAGATTGACACTCAAAACAATACGATACCAGTTCATAAAGAAAATATCCAAAATTTCTATAGTTCCACTATCTCAACTATAACTAAGCGTAAGGTGGTGAACGGATGCCAATGACTACAACAAACTATGCAAATTCACTTTGATTGTGTTTATGATAAATTGAGTTTGACTAATCCAAATTACAAATGAACTCCCACTCAAAACAACATCCCTCGAGTTGTTTTAGTGATTACACGAACCAAATCCACTACACCAAGTCCGATCATCACGTGAGATGATGTAGCTTTAAAGGCGAACAATCAACATGTTCATCATATCATCCATATGACTCATGCTTTACCTTTTGGTATTCCGTGTTCCGAGACCATGTCTGTACATGCTAGGCTCGTCAAGGTTAACCTTAGTATCCGCATGTGCAAATCTGGCTTGCACCCGTCGTATGCACATGTAGAATCTATCACACCCGATCATCACGAGATGCTTCGAAATGACGAGTCTTAGCAACAATGCCTACTAAGGACGAACACTTTATTACTTGATATTTAGTGAGAGGGATCATCTTATAATGCTACCGTCACGATCTAAGCAATACAATATGCATAAAGGATTAACATCACAGGCAATTCATAATTAGTGTGATATGATATTGCCCTTTCTTCTTATGCCTTTGATCTCCATCTCCAAAGCACGGACATGATCTCCATCATCACCAGCATTGCGCCAAGGTCAGTGGCGCCGCTTCATGGTTGTCCATCATCACTAGCAACTATTACAACTACTTGGAATAAAGCTATTACAAGATGAATAGATGCACAGGTCTTAACAGAATTAAAGACAACCATTAGGCTCCTGTCGGTTGCCATATTACAACAAGGATCATTGCATACATCAAATATAATCACAATCACATGATGGCCATATCACATCACAAAAACCCTGCAAAAACAAGTTAGACGCCTCTAATTTTCTTTGCATGTTTTACGTGGTTTGGGGCTTTCGAATAAGAACGGATCTTACCTACGAAACTGAACCACAACGTTGATACAAGTGCTATCAAGTGCAAAGTGTAGATTGGATCTATACTATGGTGAGAGAGACAGACACCCGCAAAGCCACTTGTGCAAATCAAGTTACACGTCAAGCGTGGAGCAAGTCTCATGTGCGATGACATGTAAGGTTAGCCCGAGCCGCTTCATCTCACCATACCGCAAGATGCAAAGTACACAAAGCAAAAGACGGCACGAGCACCAACGCCCACAAAACCATTGTGTTCTACTCGTGCAACGGATCTACGCATAGACACGGCTCTGATACCACTGATGGGTTCGTAGCATGGAAAACAAAAAAATTCTACCGCAAGAATGAACAAAACCCAGATCTAATCTAGATAAAAGCCAAGATCTAATCTATTAGATATGTGCAACGAGATAGATCTGTACTAACCCTTGTAGACCAAAAAGCGTTACGAGATCGGATCTCGTGGTTGATGTAGTCGATCACTTGCCGATCTCAAGATCGAGTAGACGATCCTTCCGGCGCCGCGTTTCGGCAGCGCTTCCGCAGTCGGTCACATGTGCGGAGTCGAAGCAGACCTTCCTCTCCCTGTTCCAGTGAGCAGCAGAGGTAGTAGATCTCTCTACGGAATCCCAGCAGCACGACAGCGTGGTGGTGGTGGTGGAGTAGAGAATTTTGCAGGGCTTCGCCTAAGCCAGAGCAGAGGGAAGGAGGAGGAGAGAGGCAACTTGAGATCTAGAGAATAGAAGGAGCAAGGGGGCTTGTGCCTCCACCCCTCTATTTAAAGGAGGGAGGCGCCATGGGGAGATGGAGTCCTTGTAGGACTCCCCTCTCCCTTGGTCGGCGGATCAAGGAGGTGGGGGGAGAGTCCTACTCCCCCACGAATCCTTGTCTTACCCCACAAGGATTCCTTGATCCTTTCTTGGTTTTCAAGTAAACTCCAAGAAATCTTCTAGAACCTTCCGGAACATTCCGAAACCTTCTAGAATCCCCATACAAATACTCCGGAACATTTCCTAACTTAGAAAATGATCCCCAATATATGAATCTTATTCCCCGGACAATTCTGGATCTCCTCGTGATATCCCGGATCCAATCCGAGACTCCGAACAATATTCGGTCTCCAACGCACATTCCATATCTACTTAAAACAACTTCGAACCTTAAGTGTGTCACCCTACGGTTCGTGAATATGCAGACATGATGGAGACACCTCTCCGATCAATAACCATCAGCGGGATCTGGAGATCCATAACAGCTCCCACATACTCAACGATGACTTCGTGATCGATAGAACCATTAACATACGAAATCAATTCCCTTTGTCACGCGATACTCTACTTATCCGAGGTTTGATCGTCGGTATCTCCATACCTTGTTCTACCTCGTTACTGATAAGTACTCTTTACTCGTTCTATGATATGTCATCCCTTGTGACCTAGTCACATGCTTGCAAGCTAACTAGATGACATTCCACCGAGAGGGCCCAGAGCATATCTATCCGTCATATGGATGGACAAATCCCAATCTTGGTCCATGCGCTTCAACACATACTTTCAGAATACCCAATGTCACCGTTATAACCACCCAGTTACGAAGCGGCGTTTGATGTCATCAAAGTACCCATCCGGTGATGGTGATTAACATAACCTCATGGTCGAAGGATTAGGTTACTATGCATTTGAAAGCTTGTAGCAAAACGAACTTAATGACTTGATCTTATGCTATGCTTACTATGGGTGTGTGTCCATCACATCATTCTCCTAATGATATGATCTTGTTATTAACGACATCCAAGGTCCATGATCAGGAAACCATGATCATCCATTAATCAACAAGCTAGCTTAACAAGAGGCTTACTAGGGACTCTTTTATGTTTCGAAAACACACAAGTATTAATGTTTCCGGTTAATACAATTATAGCATGGGATGTAAACATTTATCATAAACATAAAGATATAATAATAACCACTTTATTATTGCCTCTTGGGCATATCTCCAACAAATCGTACCTATGTTAGCCGGTAGTATCGCTGTGTGGGCGATACTACCGCTGACACCCTTTCGACAGTCAAAAAAGCGATGTGAAAAGAGAAAAAATCCTGGCCAGAAATTCTGGTCAAAGTTCTGACAAATAGACACGACCAAAACAGAGAGCATATTGAAGGGTGCAAAAGTTGATCGGAAGTTGAGTCAGAATTTCCATCGGTACTACCGGCGGCAAAAAGCCCGAGTAGTACTTCTGGCGAAGTACCGGCCCAAGTTCCGCCAAATAGAACACACCAAAACAGAGACCCTACTAAGCCAAAACTAGGATGAGCAGAAGTGGACCCAGAACTTCCACCGATACTACCAGCGGCAAAAATGCTCTAGCGGTACTACCGGTGGCCTACCGGAACTACCGGTCAAGAAAAAACTCTAGAACCAAAACTGCCATAACTTTTGCATCTGAACTCCAAACAAGATGAAACCAATTTTGTTGGAAAGATAACAATGTGTAGATACCTCCCAAGGTGTGGAGCTGGAAAGCCCGCAAGATTAAAAATGCAAAGAGATATGCAAGGGAAATCCGTTTTTGATGAACTAGAGCTTGTTAAGAAGATAACCACAAGCTCTAGATCCTCACATGGACAAGAACCAAACAACAACCAAGAAAGATGATGATATGTATGCAAAGGTTTGATATCTCACCGAAAGATACGATTGAGCACTCACTCGAGAGCCCCTCTTGATAGTACGGCTATCTATCCTAAACCCGGTCTCCCAACACTACAAGAGACCGGTAAAATGGAAAGCCTATCAAGATCATACCTTTGCCTTGAGCATTCCACTTGAGCTTGATGTAAAACATCTTATCCTTCTCAAGATGGATCACCTTTCTTGATTGCTCTTTCTTTCTCTTGCTTGATGAAGACTTGCGAATAGCTCCCCATACTCCATGGGAAACCTCTTCTTTGAACTTGTCTTCATCACTCCATGATCGTCGAGGATAGGATGGCAAGCTTCAAGCATGAGATCTTCTAGAGATGGCGCACCTTGAGCTTGCCCTTCATTTCTTGATGATGTCTTGAAGATAGCCATAAGGAACTCCATCTTCTCCTCCTTCTTCTTCTTCTTCAAGACATATTTGATATTGATCTTCTTCTTCTTCTTCTTCATGATTCCAATAGGCACCAAGCCCTTGGATATTGCTTCTTCTCTTTTAACCTTGAAACCAACACATGGTCCAAGAGATGCTAATGGACAAACCTACAGTGGAACTCAATTTATATATTAGTCCATAGAGACTGTCATTAATTACCAAAACCACACATGGGGGCGTACTTTCCCTTTCAATTGGCATAGAAAAAAACATCTCCTAAAATAGAAGTTTGAGTGCCCTACTTTGCTGAGGTATAAATTTACTGCCTAGACTCTTCCACCATATCGACCTTTGGTTGCAATGGCTAGAGCATGTAGTTCTACATGGTATCAGATCCAAGAGGTCTTGAGTTCAAGACCTAATTGGCACAATATAAAACTAAATTATTGCAACCCACTTTAGGTCCATCTTTAGGCTTCAAGGAACGCCATGTGAGGGAAGACGTTGAAATATAAATAGTATTTCCTAGTGTCTTCCATGAGATTGGTATTTTGGTTGCATTAGCTAGAGAATGCAATTCTACATATTTTACATCATCCACTACAAAAGTGTGTTCTTAAATACATCAACTACTACGACACAAAGTGTTTTCATGCCTTATAACCCAATTTTTGGTGGACTAAAACTTTATAGGTCCTATATTTTACAACATCTATTGGAGATGCTCTTGTACACATCCGTATATTCTAAGGAACATGCCTATGCAAACAACAACGACCATGAGAACACAAGGAAAACAAAGGAAGTGGGTTTTAAGGTCTTCTTCACCACTACCATAACCACAAGTTACATCCTACCTTCAGCATGGGAGAAAATGTTGGAGCAACAAAACATCTCGTAAATACTACACTAGAATCTGCATCAGCACAAAATGACACAATAATCAAATAGAGCCACCAAGGAAATCCATGGGTAAAGATGGGATAAAGCCACTATTTAAGAAATACTGACCAGAGACATTTAATCCAAAAAGATTGTCGCATATCCATCGTCATACAACTAGTTGTTTGGATGGAAGGAAAGACACATGTCAAAGATTTAAGGAGTTGGAGTATTTATTCATTGAAGGATTGCCATATTCATCCTAAAGATGGCCTCCGAGCACCTATATGAACCACCACGAGAGCCGCCATTCAGAGTCCAATACTCGTGCACACTAACCACGAAAACGACATCCAATGATATTTCTATAAATTTTATAATGGAGTTTTAGTCATTATATAATTTACTATGGAGTAAATATGTTAATGTAAATTATCATAGACAATACTAAAAGTAACTCATCAAGGAAGAGAGGGCTCTCATTTCCCCTTTCTTTCTCTCTCCTCTTCTCGTCGTTGAGAGTCCCCCGAGCGCCTCTAGATCTTCCCTCCCTCTTGTCGGGCGGCCTCGCCTGTCGAAGGGGATGGGGAAGTGGAGGACAAACTTCTATCGATAGCAGTAGTAGTTCTAGTAGGTGTACCTTTGTGGCGATTGGCGTTCTGCTGAGGGGAGTGTGGTCATCGACGCATCAGAGCTGCGCCTGGTGGCTAGCGATAGTTCTTCTTCTTGCCATGGCGCTCCGAAGGTTGGAGACGGTGATGGTAAGAGGTTGGTCTGCGACACCCCTATTAAATAATCTCAACATGAAACCTCCAGGTCTGGAAGCCATAGTCAGAGATTTTATTCATCATTTTCTGCTCCATCTCGGGGCCATGGTATTGTGAGGTGGGGAAAGCAGTTGGAGGCGGGATCTCTAGGGACGATTCAAGAAGCTCAGTAGCGGAGTTCATCCATGAAGGCCAACATTGCTGACGTGATTCGTGGCCAGCAGAGGCCACTTCGCGCTGTGGTGGGATGCGGCAGAGAAGAAGGACCAGATTGTGTTTCTAAATTTGTGTGGGGTCTTTCTTGTAAAAAATGAGAACTGGTGTGATATTCTTGTATTTGACCGGGCCTGTATGTAAAATATCCTGCCGCTTAATACAGCTTCTCGGACCTTCGGACCTCTTCCCCGTTAAAAAAAAGAGATACTCATCGTTAGGTAGCAATGTAGCATGGTGAATGAAGATCTAAAAAGGAGGATGCCTTCTAACCATATCTAATCCGACCTACCGTGGCCCAATCCTCTCGGTGGCTATGGTCTATGGACATGCATTGCCTGTCCATCCCATTCGCACACCGGTGTGTAACTAACCGTGTGAGTATATATGCTCGTGAGATCTATATATGCTCGTGAGATCTTGTCTCCACCAATCATACAGGGATGGACGAACACGTTTGTACCCGTTTGCGTGCGCGAGGACCCCCACCACATTTCGAAAGGTGCTTGACTGACGCCTAACGGAGGGTACATGAATGATTGGTTCCCGGAAATGTTCATCTGACAAGATGTTGGATAGACCTTACTGCGAAAGTTGACACTGATGACTGCTAGCTTGCCACTAATAGGGTTTTAAAAGACCGACAGCGTCAACAATGATCACCGCCAACACCGATGATTTGCTTCCCGTTTTGTTCCTTCTCCTCTCCTCCTTTCAGAATTGAGATGTGTGCGTCGCTCTGCTGCGATCTCACAGACAAAAAACAACACAGGACCACGGGAAAGAAAAGTCTCCCAAAAAACAAAACAAACGCAGCCTATTTCCTAGTCGATTTAGCCATTTCCAAAATTTGGTCTCTAACGTATCATAAGTTAAACGTTTACATGTTTGGCAAAATTTATAGAAAAATAGCAACATCCATAAAATTAGATAGACATATATGTACCAGATCCATCCTGGAATATATGGTTTTTTAATATTGTATTCATTTGGTATTACGAATGCTGCTAGTTTTTTGTGAAGTTTGCCAAACTTAGAAGAAAAGACTTAGTACAAAAATTGTACGTCATATATTTGGGAGGAGGATGTAATTATTTCTCCGGCAATGCTGGGAGCCGTCCGATGATGAACTTCCAGATTGTTTGTAATTAGACCAAATGTGTAAGAGTGAAATGCATGTACGGTCCTGGAGAGTTACCGCTTAGGTCCAAAGCAATCCCGGAACTTAGGATTTGCGCTTATAGAGTCGTTGATCTTGCTTACGATGTCCAACTATAGTCCTAACTAAGAATGGCTAGCGTATACGAGCGGTTTATGCATATTTGTTACCGAGCGGTCTAGGACATGACACATATGTCCAATCCAAGAGTATGGGCGATTGTATATGTTCAGCGGTCTCAACGCTAAAAGGAATCAAGGCGGTGAGCAAGCGGATGCGACGTCACATCATGCTTCAGGTTTGATGGTGCTACTTCAATATCGGGACTAGAGTGGGGGGGGGGGGGGGGGGGGGTTGAGAACTCTTTGTTTGACCTTCGTTGGTCATACCTAACCAATGTCGGTGTTTCAACATCGTTACCTTCGAAGGCATTGCAGAAATTTTTCTCAGTCCTGTTTGACCTTCATTGGTCGTACCTAAACAATGTCGGGGGGGGGGGGGGGGGGGGGGGGGGTTGAGAACTCTTTGTTTGACCTTCGTTGGTCATACCTAACCAATGTCGGTGTTTCAACATCGTTACCTTCGAAGGTATTGCAGAAATTTTTCTCAGTCCTGTTTGACCTTCATTGGTCGTACCTAAACAATGTCGGTGTTTCAACATTGTTACCTTCGAAGGCACTGCACGGAATTTGCTCAGTCCTGCTATCCTGGCTGAAAACCCATGACTTATTACTTGTGCGATGTTTTTGTGTCTGAAGGCAGCATTTTGAACATCATACCAAAACTAGGCCTAGAAAGAACTAAAAGAAAATATCAACTTTGTCTTTAACAAGACAAGAGGTACCATTTTTGCCGGTTATTCATTTGGCTTCCTATTGGATCCAGCTATGGTCTTTCCTTCTGTCATGAGCAATGGGAACAAATGACTAATGGTTGCAACCAGCTGTTGACGGTTGCTCAGGATATCTACAGCCAACCTAGCTGGTGGCATTCCAATAGAATTTAGTATGGGTACCTGCTACATTTTGAAGGAGTACATGTTATTATGGCTAATTAATGTTCCAACCTCATATGAGGCATTTGATTATAATATGTGATACTGAACTTCATAATAAAGTAGACTGTGTGCATCAATCAATACAGAAGCCAGAAGTCGAGACCTTACTTCCCGTCTTGAAAAAAAAACTAAAAGAGAAAGTATGCCAGTAGGGGGCCGTTGTAGCTAAAAAAACTAGCTCTCCATTATTTTCTCAGCACAGAGACCAAACACTCGAAACATAATATCTTTTTCACGCGTGAACAAATTCTTTACTATGCATGAAATACGAGAACTTTCGGAAATCCAATTCGGTTCACGGGTGCAAATGAACCGTTGTTTGAAAACATATTTCAAAATGTTAAAAAACTTAGAAAAAATATTTGCATGTAGATGCAAGCATTTTTATGTTCGACCACAAGTTTTCGCGAAGTAGGAACGTTTTTGTGACCTGTTAAAAAGACAAATTTTGATGCTCAAACATGACTTTTTTACACAACCAACATAAAATGTTCTTTTTACCCGAAAACATGTGTAACATAAAATGTCTAGATGTGCATGCATAATTGTTTTAAATTTTCTAACATTTAAAATTTTATTTTTCGTATATTTCTGATAATAGGTTCATTTGCATCCATGAACCAAAACGCCACCTCGGGATTAAAAATACCTTTTATATTCATATTTTTTTAAAAAAAAATTACTTTCTAACCGGAGTAGACCATGAAAGGAAAGCTATCAAAATCTCATGTTCCGAGTCTCAAAGAAAAATCTCATGTTCGGTCTCCAAGATTTGTGTGAGCTAAATGCTATATGCCGCTCTAAACGGCACTACAGCTACATGACGGCTGAAGCGAAGGCATCATGGGCTAGACCCACGTGTTTTTAAGAACGGTTGCATTTGTTGCTATTATTTTTTCTTCTTTTATTTATATTTTTCGTTTTCACTTTTTTCTTATTATTTAGTCTTTAATGTTTCTCCTTTTTCTTTCTCATTTTCTTCTTTATTTTGCTATTCATATTAAATTGTTTACTTAATTCAAAATTATTCAGGAGCTTAAACTTTTTCATGATTTTTGATAAGTGTTTATGCTTTTTGAAAGTTGATTCATGATTTTTCTGAATCTGTGTCATGATTTTGAATGTTTGTTCAGATTTTTTAAAATACTCATGACTTTTTTAAAAAAATGTTCCTGATTTTCGAAAATTAGTTCATTATTTTTATTTTTTGAAATCGGTCTACTATTTCCAAACATGTTCATGATTTTGAAAATTGTTTAGGACAGCTGAAGTATAATATTTTTTCGTAAGCTATTTTAACCTACCAAAACATGCTGCAATTTGGAATACAGAAAATTGTCAGGAGAATATTTTCCTAGCTTAAGAAATATGCATGGTATAAAAATATTCGTGTTCTGGACAAGATATTTTTTACAAATAGCATATATTAATATCGTGAAGATACCGATTACACCTAGGCTCTGCAACAGCGCAATACCCTAGTGGCCTTACGGATGCATACAATCCAGAAAAAAAGGAAGAAAAATTTTAAAAAAAATCCCGCTACAGCGATCAGTTCCTTGTAGCAACGTAAATAACACCACCAAACCGTCAAAAAAAAACACCACCAAAACAACACATGGAGTCCAACCTTTCCAATAACGACGCCTTTAAGAAGAAAACAGTGCGCAATCGCAATCGTCGCCCGATCACATATCATAGATTTTCACCCTGAAGAAAGTTTTCGCTCACAAAACAATGACTTCAACAAGGCTATTGGTTGACACAACCAATTAAGTTCAGACCTTGGATTTTTACCCCACAATGTAAGACTGTGAACTCCTCCTAATGTTGTCCCCACAAATAGTCACAGTTGCGAGTCACATATCACAAAGCCAGTTCCTAATCGCTACAAATTGTTGAAATAAATTGCCTAGCCCTTTCCATCAGTTCGGACTTTTGGTTGCGTTTGTTAGCAGGCTGTACCAAAAAAATGGAGGCCCCGTGCGAAAAAAAATTTTGGACTCTCAATATAACCACTAGAAAATAGAAAAATATATGGTTTTAGAATTTATATATATGTGGATGGTAGTAAATTTTTTGGAAAAAATACAAATTAACAAAAAAATCAAAGAATTCAGAAGTAATACTTCCTCCGTTTCAAAGTACTTGTCTCAAGTTTATCTAAGATCATATTTACATATAGTCTCAAGTTTATCTAAGATCATATTTACATATATACTAAAATACGTTTAAATACGCTAGACAAAATTAGGACAACTAATTTAGAACAAAGAGAATACATTCTTCGGCAGAAACGTGCTATCCTACCTTCGTCCGTTGAGACAAAATCTTCAATTAGTTCTTTATAATGAATCTTATCCAAAATGTTATTTTCAATTGCTATCATAATCAATTCACTAAGATTTCATTGCGCCATTGTATTTTTTTTTTGAAGAAAACACCAAAAAAATATAGTGGGTTGAGGGTGCAGCCTGCAACTGACCTTGCACCTATTTATCGTAAGAACGGATGGGAAAATCACGATGAAATTAATCCACATACAAGCTACGATAGGAAGAGCTGCCCTCCTGCTGGTCATATAGGAAGAGTAAAAGAAAAGAGCTAAGAGATAAGACTAGTCACAATAGGGAATATATGATACTATCTCCACAATGCATAGTATCATGTACTATAGTAGTATTATAGTTTTACTGTATTTATTATTTTATAGAATCTCAATATAAAATTGTGTACAAAATTTATTTAGGATTAGTTTTTCTAATTCTATATGCTATGATATCGTATCTACCTATGATATCAATACAATCTATTTTATCATTAATTACACGAACACGTAAGCATTTTACATATATGTAGTGCATGATACTATTTATGATACCCCTATTGAGACTAGGATAATGAGAGACTCCGCGGAGACATCACATGCATGCGAGTTGGGGGCCTATGTGGTTACTTCGGCAGATTCCCAAGCACTGGGTTTGGTCGATGCATTGATTAGGCCCAATTGAATCTATCATTAATAGTAGGATGTAATAGAGCTTAATGTAAAAAAATTGGGGATCCTCCTAATTTGGAGGCCCTTTGCTGTTCAACCTTCCGCACTTGGTCTGGTACGGGCTGTTGGTTAGTGCATGCAATTTAATATGGTATCAGAGTAGGAGGTTCTAAGATTAAATCCTGGCTAATGCAAAAAATTAAAAACAAATATTGCGGTTCCCCAAACATACGTCACAATATGTCAAAGTGCAAAGACGTAGGGTGAGTGCTGAAATAAATTTTGTACCCCTTCAATCAGTTCAGACGTTTGGTTGCGTTGGCTAGTACATGCAATTCAATATGATATCAGAGCATGAAGTTTTAGGATCAAACCCTGGCCAACGCAAAAATTAAAAACAAATATGGTGGCCCTCAAAACAAACGTCACAATAGGCCAAAGGGCGAAAGACGTAAGTCTAGTGTTGAAATAAATTGCTAGCCCTTTTTATCAGTTCGGACTCATGGTTGCGTTGGCTATTGCATGCAATTCAATATGATATCAGAGCAGGAGGTCCTGGGATCAAATCATGGCCAACGCAAAAATTAAAAAAAATATCGCGTCTCCCAAACAAACGTCACAATAGGTCAAAGGACAAAGACGTAGGGTGAGTGTTGAAATAAATTGCCTAGCCCTTTCCATCAGTTCAGACTTTTGGTTCCGTTGGTTAGTACATGCAATTCAATACAAATCATCAAAGCATCATTGCTAGCCCACATGTTCCTCCTTTCATAACATTCTCCGCATCTATCTTCGCCATGGATCGTCAAAGACATGGCACATGATGGTACCAGGTAGCAGAGCTTAGCAATGCTCCCTCTCAAACTAAACGGTCAGAGAAAATGGTGCACACGACTGAATTTCTTCCGATCTCCAGGCATGACGCGCCCATGAAAGTTTGCTGTCAAAGTATTCCGGAACACGCCGCTCCATGCCATAGCAATGAGGGCAGGCAGCAAACAGATCTTCTTCTTGACGCGGGAGGAACCCTAGGGTCATTTCCTTTATTCGTGTTGATGCCTAGCACGACGCCACAGGCCGACCACATGCACCATGCCGCCTCCCAACGTAGCATCCGGGTGACCGACAACTGCAGCGATAGCGGGCCTAGGCTCCCACCTAGACCTACAACCGCCTCCTCCACCTCTCGTGCGAACGCCCAAGGGTAGCCGCCACCGCGACCAGGGACCGACCATCACTGTGGCCAGAAGCCACCCAGCGCAGGTGCCACGAGCGAGGGAAACCGCTATCGCCGCAAGGCCAAGGTCGCTACCCTAGGTGTCGCTCGCAGAAGACCGCGACGCCATCCCTATTCGCCACTAGAGGTCCTCCGTTGCGATGCATCCCATAGCCCCTTCGGCATCAGGCCCACGCCGATGGCAGGGGAGGCCACCGGGGCCTAGTCTATGTGGTGGTTAGGGTTTCGCCCCGGGAGAGGGGGAGGCACGGGAGCGACTTCTGGACCGGCCTCTAGGGGACTGCATAAGTTAGAGAATGATTTCTGAAGAAGATATAGAAAGAAAAAGTTAATCATCAAAAGAGAAAAGGCACGCACGAGAAACCATAAGAGATGTCGAACTTCCAAACGTGTAACACGATTTTGTCGACCGAGTGGAACGATACAAACATGAACCGGCCAATGAAAATAAAATGGGCCAGGCCCATCTCTCGTTGCCTTCATGCGGCGCAAGTGACCTGTGCCCCTACAAGTGGCCTATTACACCAGTAATTCCAATCGATTCCTCACCGCGATTAGTTGGAAATGCTATTTGCCGTTTCACGCGGCACGCGGCGGACGTGCCGCCTGGAGAGTTTGCTTCATGGACCGGGCCCATTTCTTGCACGATGGCAATATGGTTCTTTGGTTCGTTTTTTGTTGGGTTTTTCTGAGCGTTTTTCTACCGGTTCTTTGGTTCGTTTTTTCTTTTCCTTTTTCTTCTTATTATTTATAATTTTCATTCTCCTTTTTTTATTTTACATATTAAATTTTGTTGTTGCTTTCAAATTGTTCATAACTTTTTAAAAATTGTTCATCGATTCTAAATATTTTTGTTCATTACTTTGAAATTTTTGTTCATGCTTTTTAAAAAAATTGGTTCATGATTTTGAAAAATTATTCATGATATATGTAAATTTGTTCATGAATTTTTTAATGTTGGTAAATGAAATTGAAAAATTGTTCATATTTTTCAATATTGGTCCATGATTTTTGTAAAATTGTTCATGATTTTTAAAAATTGGTACGTAATTCGAAAAGTGTTCATGATTTTCGAAAAAAGTTCATGATTTTGGAAATCTGTTCAGGTTTGTTAAAAAATGTTAACGATTTTTAAATAATATTCACAATTTTTAAAATGTTATTTAAAAATTAAACAGCAAAAGGAACAACCGGTACAATCAGAACTACTGCTGCGCAGTACGTGATTACTGGAAGAAAACGGGGATGCAGAGGCAGTTCACTTTATCCGGCCGAGCCCAATACCGCACAGGGGGCGCGCTTCATGCGGCGCGTCTCGCTCGCATCGCTTCAAGCGGCATATAGCGGTGCCCGCGATTTGTAATGGGGACATCGCCTCAAGAGTCCCCTGACTGGGCCAGGCCCATTACGAAGCAGAGGTAAGCTTCTTCCTCTTTTCTTTTTTATTTCTGTTTCTATTTTCTTTTCTGTTATGTTTTTGTATAATTTTTCCACTTTTCTTATAATTCTTCTGAAAATATTCATATTTTAAAATTTTCTGGATAAAAAAAATATTCTTACATGAAAAATGTTCACATTTTTTAAAATTATCCATATTTGAAAATTGTTTAGATTAAAAACAATTCAAAAAATTGAAACACGAAAAAAGAAGGAAAGAAAAAAATATTTACATGTGTCAATAGGCCACAACCAAAGTCCATTTAGGGTGGGAACCTCCGCATCACTAATGGCGAGGCATAGGAGCCCCATAGGACCCCCGTTCGCAACGGTAGCGGGTCCTCCCTATTTTCGTCGAGCCGTCATTATCGGCTTTCTTTTCTTTTCTTTTTCTTTTTCGGTTCTCAGTATTTCTCTTTTGAGCGTTGTGCTGTCTGACCCAAAATAGTATCACATGATTATTATATTAATATAGCTGGACGCATGGCTCTTGCAGATGAAATTGGTTGTTGGATGTCTATCTCACCCGGTTCCACATTGTGACTAAACTAGGCCGGGCCAGAGAAAACTAGGTGTAGGAATGCGCGGCCTTCATGCTATGGCTGATGGCCCATATGATGTCTACGGACGTTGCTTCCATTTTTTCCTGTCGTGAGAATTTGCAGCGTCGGGACCGGAAAGACCAGAGCGGTAGAGGGTAGGGCCAGTCGCGGCTCACCGAGGAGCCTACGTGAGAGGCCGGCCAGCAGCAACAGGAGAGCAGCACTAGTAGTAGTAACTCCGATCGATGGGGCTGGTCCAAAGCTTAAATTTGCTTCACAACATACTTCCTGTCGCAATTAAGGCCACACGACGTCACCGATCGATCGATCAGATATCCCGCATTACTACTCTACTCGTGGTCATCACCCCCGTACGACACGAGTCACTCCAGGACCAGAGCTCAGAGCAGAGCAGGCAATGCATACTTACATACGTACCTCGCTGACCCCGAATAAATTAACGTGTCCGTCCGAATACTTGATCGTACTCCTACCCGTACCCGTTCCGCAGAAAACACATAATAAATGCGGTTCCAAGTACTACCATTTGCTGCCTCATGCGCTACGCGTTCACGGCTCATGTCATGCAGGCCTTCCATTAATTTCCCGGCAGCTCGATCACCCCCGGCAGAGGCCTACGGACGAAGCAGTCGCAGAGCTGTAGCCTCTGGTGTGTGGATCCCCACCCCACGCTCCCGGCCGAGCGCTCTTGTTCCCGGCATGGCCTACGGCGGCAGGTCTAGAAACCGAGCCGGAAGAAATGCGCATGCATGTGTATGACATGGAGTACTCCACATTGCAGGGGCAGTGGCAGAGCATGCACAAGTGTTGTGTTGACCACCGGTGTGCTGAACTGCTGATGCTAGGGCGATCGAATCGGTGACGCCGTTTGGTCTGCCTGCCACGCCTAGCCTAGCTCTGCTCGGGCCGGTCATTGATTAGTTATGGCACCGGAAGCGGCCGTGCATGCATGCAGGGATCTCCTAGGCTAAGCTTTGCCCTTGATTGCCCTCTGGCCTGTCTTCCAGCCTAGTACTCCGGTTCGGTTTATACTGAAACGGAGAGAGTACGGGTTTCCGGTGTCAATTCTCGCGGCAGAAGAGCATGCCTACGTCTACGTGCAGTGCAGCTCTCCCCGGCCGACTGCCTCGGCGCGCACTGCGGCCGGCCGTAGGTACGTGTGGCGTCGCGGTATACGTAGTAAATATACGTGTATTTTTCGTCAGCTTTAAGAAACCTAGTCTATGAGTACTTTCCTTGCTACGCTGCGGTAGATCGAGCCGGTACGGGCGGGAGATTCGCTCCTCCCCCCTGTGGCCGAACTCAGAAGAACTTTATTCTCCGATTCGACGGTCATGGCGCACGATGGCGTCAGCGCGGAGCACTGCCGTGTCGGGAGCCGTGCCCGCTCGTGCCGTTAAATACGTAGCTCCCGTACCGTGCTCGCTGCCCCCACATTCAAATCTGGCGCGGCTTGCGTCACGCGCGCGTCCGCGTCCCGGGGGTGGGGCCCATGGTGCACCCCTAGCCCGGTGTGTTTTTGTCTCGCCTGCTATTGTTGTTGTGATGATCGTCGTCGGTTGCGGCGTGGGTAAAGAGAGGGGAGCACGTGACAGCGGTGGTTAGGATGGCGATGGGATGGTCCGATAGATTAGAGGGCGAAATCAGTCGGTCCCGGTGTAGGTAGATTAGTCCTCATACTGCACGTACTCCGCATATGACGTGAGCTTACATGTAGTTACATCCCGTCTGAATTCGAGCCTTCGTCCTACCATCTTGTCTCTTGTTTATTTTTAGGAGCCTCTTTCTTTGACGAGCAGCTGAGGACGTGTACCACGAGGAGTACAGTAACTTTTTTTTTTCCGAGATTCCACCAACTACTCCCTCCGATCTAAATTAATTGACTTCGATTTGTCTAGATTTAGATGTATCTAAACATGTTTTTGTGCTAAATACATCTGAATGTAGGCAAATCCAAGTCAATTAATTTAGATTGTAAAAATCATCAACGGTAGTACAAAGAGACCCAAAAGTAATAAAAATTATATATAGGTCACTGGACCACCTAGCGATGACTACAACCACTAGCGCGAACCGAAGGCGCGCCGCCGTCCTCACCCCTCCATCACCGGAACCGGGCAAAGCTTGTTGTAGTAGAGCTTATTGTAGTAGACAGACGGGAAGTCATCGTGCTAAGACCACAAAGGACCAGCACACCATAGCAGCAACCATCTCCAAAGATGACAACCGTAGATCGAAAGAGACTGACCTTGAATCACACCAACGAACATGAAGACGGACTGGGTCCCAGGAGATCCGCCGGACAAACGACTCCACGCGCTCTCCGCTGGCGCTAGATGCACCACCGGGGCGAGGATAGAGCGGGGAGGACATTATTCTGATTCCAAGAGGTAGCCGTCGCCTCAACATCCCGAAGAAGACATGGCCCACCACACCTCTAAGGCCCTAGGGCCACTGGAGGTGGAGCGGACCGACGACGTCGCCGGAGAGGGGGACAAAACCCTAGATGGGTTTTAGCTTTTTCCTCTTGGCAGCGGCTACCGTATCGTACTACGTTTCACGGAGTATAGTAACGTTAACGGTAGTGTTTTACCCTCAGGAATATGCTTTTATCCCCACTATATTAGTATAGCAAACCACTCGATACAACTATTCGGACCTCAGCACAAATCAAACCCAAAAGAAGAAGAAAAAATAAAACAAAACAAAACCATATGCTAACACCGCAGATCAACAAAACGAAAATGATCCGTAACTGTTGCGCCTTCGAATATGTCCCATCACGCTCCTAGTACTCTGAAACGCCGCGTACCAAGCAACACCTTCAGCAAGTAATGTGACACCAACGACGTCGTTCCCCAGGCATGTCCTTGAGTTTTCCCCAGCACGCTGAGGTGAATGGGTAAAGGGTACCCTGACGCCCTTCAGAAAGGAATGGCGGCACCCGCAGGCGTCACCTCGTCGGTACCGGACAAACCGACGGAGATTTCTCCCGACCCCTCAAAGAACCACTGCCTCGGACGCTCCGTAGCAAACCACCCAACTTTTCGCCCACCATCATGCCCCACCTCGATCTAGTCATCGCCCTCGTCGTCTCACTGTGGTCACCATTGCGAGGCCTAGAGGACAAAATAGAGGAGCACATGGAATCAGAGGTGGTAGCACCGTTACCGATCAGGAGGGAACTACCTCCACCGCTACCGCGGTAGCCGACCGGACACAACAGTAGGGGCACACCATGCCTCTAGAGCCTGGTCGGGCCCAGATTGGGGCCATAAAGCCCCCTCCACCACGCTACAGCAGGCCAGCGAAAACGTCGTCACCACCCAGTAACCCAACTCGATCTCTCCACCCTCCAATGAACGGCCGCAATACGTGTAGAATCATTGACATGCCCCAGATTGTGATCTTGGGTGCTCCTATGGTGGTCCACGTACAAACGCGTTACTTATAGACGTCAATTGCCCATAGGTCTCGGCCGGTTTTTCGTTGCGGCTCAAGCGCTTAGCTTCTAAGAGCACACCACCGGACCCGATTTTTCTTTGCCGCTCTAAGATACGCCACCTCAGACGGTGCAAAAAAGGAATATGCCTCTAACATGCACGAGCTGGAGATGGCTAATATTACTGGCCGTTTGCAAGAACTCCTCAACCTCAGACGGACTATTCTAGGGACCGCCTCCAATAGTTAGGCGACATAGGTCAGATTCTGACAAAGACCGTCTCCAGAACTAGTGTGCATCGAAGCAGCTTCTAAAATGACTGTCTCTGACTGTCTTTAGTGTGTGTAAACCATTTTAAATAACAACATGCTAATTCGAACTCGATCATATCTAACATGACACATAATCATGATTCAGCAAACAGGTAGACACATTAACTAAATAACTTATAGCAACTTGATCACGGTAAAATTAGCCAGATAGTTGGGAAATCCATACAAATTTAGCCATTATATGTTATGGCAGTACATAAAAAGTGCAGTCCATAAATCAATCAGCTGACATAATTAGTACTCTCTAAGAAACCAACATTGTATTTATAATCGGCCATCCGGTGGAAGTTGCTGAACCAGAATATGTACCTCTTCATTATCTTTTTCATCAAAGAAAAAAAGGACAGTGCTATCTTGCTCTAGGTTGAAGCTTCTCACAACCTTCTCCCATCCAGTCATCAAGATTGCATTTGACCCACCTCTCATATTCATCCTAACCATCTTCGGCTTTTTGCTCATCATTTGTCAAACATGGACATCAATAGGTTCATCAAGGCGATTCTTTAGGTATTTTTTTGTGAACTCAGCTCCAAATGTTTGGCAAGTACAAAGAATTGATGAATTAACATGCTTGTGATTACCGAAAGTATTTAAATATCACAAGGTACCTTATTGATGACATGATCAAGAATATATTGATACATTGCTAACATATCTATAACTTTTGATGTTCCATGCTTGTTTTATATCTACTTTCTTATGTTTTGTCCACACTTTGGAGTATTTTTATACACTTTCTAGGACTAACCTATTAACAAGAAACCAAAGTGCCACTTGCATGTTTTCTGCTATTTTTGGTTCCAGGAAAGCCAGAAAATGAATATTCTCGGAATTGGACGGGACAAAAGCCAAAGTCAATATTTCACCGAGGGGGACACGGAGCCAGAAGACGAGACGGAGAGGGTCTAGGAGCCGGCCACACCACCTAGCCGCGCAGCTAGGCCTGGCCCGCGCCAGGGGGTGGTGCGTCCGCCTAGGGCACCCCCTCGGCCTCCCCTTTAGCCTATAAGAAGCCTCCGATACAGAAACCCTGAGTACCCGATCAAAATTCCACGAAAGAGTCTGTAGTCGCCGTCATCTCCATCCCTAGATCAGGAGGGATCTGAAGCTCTTCCCGGCACCCTGCCGGAGGGGAGAATTCACCCTGGAGGCCTTCTTCATCACCATGCCTGCCTCCGGTGTGATGCGTGAGTAGTTCATCCCTGGACTACGGGTCCATGTAGTAGCTAGATGGTTGGTTCTTCTCCTTTGTGCTACCATGTTTAGATCTTGTGAGCTCCGTTCATGATCAAGATCATCTATTTGTAATTGTAACATCCCAAAAATTTAATCCAAGCTTATCAAGATCCAAATCATCAAAATTAGGGTTAACAAAAACTTTTCCAAAGTAAAAATGAAAGCATTCATGTGTATGTGCATTTAAATTAGGATTTGATTTGAATTGCCATGGTTCCGTGATTCTTTGCTTGTAAAATGTTTCTTAGGTAAAATAAACATCATCTACATCTTTCCCAAACTTTTCCCAAAGAAGAAGAACTCAAAATGAATAATTGAAGTGAATGGTCATTTTGGCCAAATTAACTATCATGCCTACTTTGGCTATTCCTAGTACTCAAAACTTAACAGAAACATGTGTGGATCTTTACACCCCTTGATAGTACACATAATGAGGTACCAAGGCCCACTTTGTGATCTGCAAAAATCTTTCAAATGCTAATTTTAAATGACAGTTTAAAATTGAATCTATTTCATATGGGAAGATCCCACTATTTCAAAAACCACTCAAATGAGCTCAAATTTCAAAACCCAAGCACCCACAGAGTCTCAAGCTTATTCCTAGCAAACCCACCAAAAATCTTTTCAAAATTCAAAAGTTTATTTCATGCGGCCATTTCATCAAACAATTGGCAGGCATGATTTACACCCTAATCCTAGCTCACTGTTTTGAACAGGGTTTTGCCCCCAAATGATCTTCATTTAATCTCTTTGTCCCCCCAGGGTCTAACCATGCCATTAGCACCCATCCCCTACCCCTACTGGCAAGGCCATGCCATGCCGAGCTACCCCTCGCCGGCCGACCATGCACTCGCCCCAGCAGACCATTTCCCTCTCTCTCGCCATGTCTAGGAGGTAGCCAGGACCTCACCGCCACCCTCTGTCTCCTGCCCGACCCAAGGGCAGCAGTGGACCACCGACGAGAGCCCACGCCCAGTGCCACCGAGCCATGCCGAGCACGCGCTAGAGCGCCGCACCCGGCACGCGTGCACAAGCCGCCGCTCGACCGCAGCCCGCGCCCACCGCTCCGCCACGACCCAGGGAACACGACGGACACGCCCCTTCGCCGCCCAACGCACCACAGCCACCGCTCGCCGTGGACACCACCGCCTCTGCCGCTCAGAGCGCCAGCTGCCCCCGACCGCATACCACCGTCCCTATGCCCGCATTGAGTTCCTAGAGCACCGCCAGGAGACCGCCTGTCGATCGCCACCCTCAGCCATGTCGCTAGCCGCTCGTAGCCATGTCGCCACCATCGCCTGCCCATCCCTCTCGGTCTCGCTGTCGAGCCTATAAAAGGAGGGCACCCCCAGCCATTTGAAGCACACCACTCCACTCCCCCCACCTCACTGATCATCCCACACCACTAGCCAGAGCAAGGGGAGCAGCAGCTCGCTGGAATTGCACCGGAGCAGGCCGCCTCTTGAGGAGAAGGGTGCCGCTGATTGCGACCACCCCCGGAGCTGCCTCTACCGTCCTTGAGCTCGCCGTCGACCACCAGCCCGTTTGCCCGCCTCACCGACCTTGCTGGAGCCCTGGTACGCTCCCAATCAACCCCCACCGAGCCGCTAGGGTTCGAGCTCACCGGCGACTGGTCCGTCGTCGACGACAAGCCACAGCCGTTGATCCTTAGTCTAATCTAACGGCCCACATCACCCCGTACCGCTTCGCGCGTTATGAGCCGCTGACTTGTGGACCCCCCTGTCAGTTGAACCCCGTGCCGCGGAGTGACAATGGGCCAGCCCGTTAGAGTTTCCCGCGTGACCCAGTAGTTTGAATTAGGATTTTTCTTTTTAGTTTAAACTTAGTTCTGTCTCTGAGTTTGAAAATCAATTCAGAGAGATTTACAAATCCATTTTGCATGAAATCAATTTTGCCTGAAAGGTATTGAAATGATCTATCCAAGCCCGTTGGATTTAATTCAGTTAGAGTTATAGATATCTCCTAGTAAAAATAACAAAACAGAAGCATTTGCACCTTGCAACATTTTTATAAAATCAACCAAGATAGCTTTTGAGATGATTCCAACTCTCAAAAATCACATTTCACCATACCTATCTGAATATGTAATAATATTAAGGTTTACATGCAGTGACTTTGGACTAGTACCAAATTAATGCTATATAGGCATTTCTAGTCACTTTAAATCATTAAATAATGAACTTAAACCAAAGAAAATATTGATCCAACCCTTAAATCCCATTCCCACATGTTAGAATATGTGGTGATGACATGTGTCCACATGATCCCATATTTTAAGTGGTGAATATTAAATCTTAGTTAATTTTTCAATGAGTAGAAATTACTTTTCTAAATTAAAAAGAATGAAACTAGTGACTTAAACTTGTGATGCTTGTGATGATAATAGATCATCAAATGTGTGTCTTAGAATGCTAATTAGACTAGTTAAGTATTGTTTGTGTACTCCGTATGTATTTATAGACGATAGTACCGACCAAGTCTACAAGGAGGAGGAGTTCTACCAAGAAGAAGAAGAAGAAAACTTCAACCACTGCACCAACCAAGGCAAGCACCCATTAACAGTGCAAGTTGTTGTTAGCAAGCTAGAATTAAGAGAGATGAATGAGCAAAGATGCTTTAGGCATGCTTTGATCACACCACCTTGACTATTACTACCCCAAGTATTACCTTACAAATTTTAATTCCTTTAGTTTACACAAAGTCCCTTACTTGTTTTGAAGGTAGCATAAAAAGTATAAAACTTGACCTATTTAGCTAAGCTTTAGATGTCATTCTATGGCATGAGGTTGAACCTATCACTTCCACCTTAGTGAACACTCTTAACTTAGTATTTTAGATAAAAACTTGAGTTACTTTAGATGGGAGCACTAGGTGAAAATGAATTATGAAAACCTTGGAATGATGAGTCATTCTATTGAGATGTTTTGACATGTGTTGAGAAACACCAATGGTTTATGATGATGAAAATGTTGAGGCATGAGCCTTAACCCTTTTATAAAACTGATGGTTGGATTCGAATGCGATACCATTCCAAATTTACCGTACAACCACACTACCTGAATTGGGTAAGGCTTAGCTGGAAATTTATATGCATTAGTATTAGTTCCCTCGCGGGAGAGGTTTGAGCTGAGGCTACCTCTCATGATGTCCACCTATGCAGTGCCCAAGATGACTGATGGTCATGGTTGGGAGGCCATGCTCATAGGAGAGGTGCTTATACTAGGGTGTGTAAAGGGAAAGTTATGTTTGATTATCTGCATACTAAGTATGATGATTCAGGGTTATCCCTGATAGATGTATAGAATCTTGTGGTGAAAGTGTACCACCTCTGCAGAGTGTCAAACTATTCGAATAGCCGCGTCCGCGGTTATGGACAGTTGGAATGGCCATACTATTTCGTTGTCAGATGTTTTTCAAACAACTTATGAAATGAATGATGAATCTTGACTTGACCACAACAGGGTTGTGTTTATGATACTAGCTTCCCAACTTAAGTGATTCTAGAACTTTACTTTATATTTCTTTGCTTCTGAACTCAGCTTAGGTTTCAAACTTAACCTTATAGTTAAACATAGAGTTAGCACTTTGACTTAGAACTATTTTACTTGTTAGTGGTAGTTTGCGAGTACTTAAAGAGTACTCATGGCTTTTGTCCCTGGCTATTCTCATGGCCAGACTATGAAGGAGACTATCAAGATGATGTCCAGCAGGACGGCTATGATAACTAGGACTATCTGCCTTTGTCAGCATTGCTCGTGCCCCTGAAGATGGACCCCACCGCTACGCTTATCTTTTATTTCCGTTGCTTGTTGTATTAAGACTGGATCATGAGATCCTTATTTGTGTAAGACATTATGTATGGTTTGTAATGGATGATGTACTGTGATATCCAATCCGTTATGTCTCGCAAAAATGGTAATCCCGGGATTGCGAGGTATGGCATAACGGGCATCTGGGATTAAAAATCTGGGTGTTGACAAGTTGGTATTAGAGCCATCCTGACCATAGGAGACCCTAGTTAGAATGGACGTCCAAACAAAAATTTAGTTTCAAAACTAAAGTGAGTAGTTATGAAAAAACTATTTCCTCTCTTATCCTTGTGAACTCATTCTTTCTCAAAAATTCATGTTCCTCAAATTGTTTACATTACTACTTAAAATTTGACACACTTGATCACTTCACTAATTTCCTCATCCTTAATTCTTGTAGATGGAGACTCAGTTCAGCAAGTTCTACCAGTTGGGAAACGGGGGTCAGCTGATCTTCGAGAGGGATCTGGATTCACTGTCGGAGTTACTGGGACGCCCACATCCGGAGTTTCTTGGAGCTCAACTTCCAGGACCCCCAGGAGGAGACCTACAGTGGCTAGTCACCGCAGATCTTAGAGGAACCATCGAAGCACCAACTTCCGGGAGAATTCAGTTCTTAGTGAGAGAGAACAACTGGCTAGATGGATTAGCCAGGGCAATGCATGAAGCTCTCGCACGTCTATGTGCCCTCAGCGTCAACAAGATCCAAGGAACCCGTTTTGCCCACTATGCAAGACGTGACTTCATGGGAATGCCGATGGAGATGCCAAGTGACCCAGAGTTGAGGCGTCAAGTGGAGAATCTTAACTTCTTGCTGCACGACAGACAGCAGGAACTAGACAATGCCCGAGAGTTAGCCAACCAGAACCGTGCCATTGCCGACCAGAAGGCCCAAACTTTCGCACTGCTCGTCCAAGATCGCCAGTCTCTGCGCCAGCATGCAAAGAAGGATCACACCATCGCCCATCTTCGCAAGAAGGTGGCCAACCTCGAGAAGACCGTCAAGGAGCAGGAAGCTCAGCTTGCAGCCAAGGAAGAAGAAGATGAGGGTGAAGACATCCAGGGAGACATGGATTCTTACCTCAGCAACGATGATGACTTTCTGGAGGAGGATGCTGTGGACTTCTACACTGATGATGAGGACTCCGACTTCATCGACGATGAGTAGATGCACTAGAGCACTATCGTAGCATGAGTTGTATCGGTCCCACTGTATCGTAGCTTACATAATGGTTCTTCAAACCATCTGTTTCCCTTTGATTGTTGTGGTGTGTGTTGTATCGTGTGCTTGCTTGCATGAATGAAAATGAAGTTAGTTGAAAAACCTGAGTCTAACTCAAAGTTTTAGCTTTGAAAACTCCAAAACCATCACCATGAACCTTAGAATTTCCCTCTTACCCCTATATCTATCTTAATCTTCAGATGACTCGTGGAAACCAAGGAGGGAGCAGCTCGTCGCAAGACCCAATGCTGCAGATCTTGCAGAATCTCATCGCAGACCGTGAAGCAAGCAGGGCAGAGCGCCAAGCCAACTTAGCAACATTGCAGCAGATCGCCCAAATGGCTCTCAACAACCAAGGGCATGGAAATCAGGATCACCAGGGATCCAAACTTAAAAAAATTCAGAACACCAATCCCCCAATCTTTAGCCAATCTGAAAACCCATTAGATGTGGATGACTGGTTACAGACAATGGAAAACAACTTAGAAGTTGCAAGAGTTGATGAAAATGAGAAAGTTCTCTTCGCCACCCACTACCTAGCGGGAGATGCAAGAGCTTGGTGGAATAGTATCCGCAATATGAACCATGGTCAAGTGATGACATGGGAAGCATTCAAAGTCAAGTCCAGCCGCACCCACGTGCCGCAAGGTCTAGTCAACAGGATGAGAGATGAATTCCGCGAATTGAAGCAGGGAAGAATGACTGTGGTGGAGTACCGTGACAGATTCCTGTCACTTGCCAGATATGCACCTAATGAAATCAACACGGAGGCCAAGAAGAAGGAGAGATTCCTGAACGGACTGCATGATGAGATGCAGACTGTCCTCGTCAACATCCGTTTCGAGGATCTCGAAGAACTAGTCGACTCTGCCATTCAGATGGAAGGGAAGATTAACCAGGCAAATGACAACCGCAAGCGTCGCATGATGCAGCAGTCTGGATCCAATAGTCAACAGAAGTACCGTCCCAACCCTTCACCAGGATATGCACCAAGGAACAACCGACCCCCAACATCTCGCCCAAGCTACCCCAACCGTAGCGGAGGCAATGTGAAGTCCGGAGGAAACAATCACAACTCCGGCACTGCCAACAATTTCAACCGTGCACCTCCCAAGAACAACAACAACACTGCACCTAGAACTGGCAGCAATGTTGTACCTGTCGCAGCCAAAGACAAGTCCCAAATCACTTGTTTCGAGTGTGGAGTAAAGGGTCACTATTACAATGAGTGTCCCAAGAAGACTGTAGCCAATGCCAATGTGAGTGCCCCAGCTCAGCAGCAGCATCGTGTTCAACCAGGAAGAAGATTTGCCCCAGGGAACCCTCACAACCGCAACGGCCGTCACTTCCACATGAACGCAGAAGAAGCCCAAGAAGCGCCAGATGTAGTGCTAGGTATGTTTTCTGTCAACTCAGTTTTAGCAAGAGTATTGTTTGATTCGAGAGCATCGCATTCATTTGTCACCGAAGAATTCACATGCACTAGTAAGATTCACCCAACCAACCTGAAGCATGTCATGATAGTTCAAATCCCTGGTTCAATAACCAAAGCTAGAAAAATTTGCAAAGCTGTGCCTATCAGAATACATGGGATAGATTTTTATGCCAACCTAATTGTACTCGGAACGAAAGGATTGGAAGTAGTACTAGGTATGGACTAGATGTCAAGGCATAACGGACTGATAGACTGTGCTAAGAAAGCCATCACCATGACCAGTAGTTCTGGAGTAACAGTAGAGCATATCTCTGAAACCTTACCCCGTCAATTCAAGTGCAACAAGAGTGTAGCCCTGCCCACCATTGACCAAGTTAGAGTAGTCTATGAATACCCCGACGTATTGCCAGATGAATTGCCAGGTATGCCCCCGGATAGGGATATTGAGTTCATTATCGAACTAATCCCCGGAACCGGACCCATAGCCTAGAGACCCTATAGCATGAATCCCTCCGAGTTAGTGGGACTAAAGAAGCAGTTAGATGCCATGTTGGAGAAAGGCTTGATTCAACCAAGCGCATCGCCATGGAGATCACCAGTGTTATTCGTCGACAAGAAAGATGGAGGCAACCGTCTGTGCACAGATTACAGAAAGTTGAATGACGTCACCATCAAGAACAAGTACCCCTTGCCAAAGATAGAGGATCTATTTGATCAATTGACTGGAGCCCAGGTATTCTCAAAGATTGATCTTAGGACTGGTTATCACCAACTTAAGATTCGCGCAATGGATATTCCGAAGACCGCCTTTACTACTCGCTAAGGTTTATACGAGTACACGGTTATGTCTTTTGGATTAACCAATGCCCCTGCTTACTTCATGAATCTCATGAATAATATCTTTATGAATTTCCTATATAAGTTTGTAGTTGTGTTTATCGACGACATCCTTATCTACTCCAAGTCAGAAGAAGAACATGAGCAACATCTGAGAGTTATCCTAGAAACCCTGAGAGAGCATCAGTTATATGCCAAGTTCAGCAAGTGTGAGTTTTGGCTGAAAGAAGTAGGATTCCTAGGACATATTGTGTCTGCCGGAGGAGTCTCTGTTGATCCCGCAAAGATCAAAGATGTCGAAGAATGGGAACCCCAACCACTCAAACCCAAGTCCGTGCATTTCTCAGATTAGCGGGATACTACCGCAAGTTCGTCGAAGGATTCTCAAGCATCTCCAGACCCATGACCCAATTGTTGAAGAAGGACAAGAAGTTTGAATGGACTGACAAATGTGACGCCAGTTTCAAGGAGCTGAAGAAGAGATTGATATCAGCCCCAATATTGGTCATGCCAGACATCAAGAAGCCGTTTGATGTGTATTGTGACGCATCCAAGATTGGTCTAGGATGTGTATTGATGCAAGAAGGCAAAGTCATCGCGTATCTGTCTCGACAACTGAAGCAACATGAGCAGAACTATCCGACCCATCATCTTGAGCTAGCAGCTGTGGTTCTAGCATTGAAGACATGGCGTCATTATCTGATGGGTAATCGCTGTGAGATTTACTCAGATCACAAGAGCTAGAAGTATATTTTCACTCAGAAAGAGCTGAATATGAGGCAACGAAGATGGATAGAGTTAATCAAGGATTATGACCTTGACATTCACTATCACCACGGCAAAGCCAATGTGGTAGCGGATGCTCTTAGCAGATTGCCGTGTAGGCTAAATACCATGATCAAGGAGAAGCAACCAAGTTTGTATGAAGAGTTGGAGCAATTCAGAACTGAATTAGTTAGCAAAGGATTCTTAGCTAGCATTGAACTTCAACCCACTTTGATTAGCCAAATCAAGGAAGCCCAGAAGGGGAATGAAAGTATCGACGGAATCAAATGTCGTATTGGTACAGGAAAGGTACCGGGATTCACTAAAGATGAAGAAGGAGTACTGTGGTACAAAGGACGTATCTGTGTGCCAGCAGATTCAGAGCTGAAGGAAGTTATCATGAAGGAAGCTCATGATACTCTTTATTCTATCCACCCCGGAGGAACAAAGATGTATCAGGATTTGAAAGAGCAATTTTGGTGGCACAAGATGAAGAGAGAAATCGGAAGCTACATCGCCAAGTGTGACATATGTCAAAGAGTCAAAGCAGAGCATCAGAGAACTGCAGGACTGTTGCAACCATTGCAGATTCTGGAATGGAAATGGGATTCCGTCGGAATGGACTTTATCACCGGTTTGCCTACTTCTAGTAGGGGAAATGACTCAATCTAGGTCATAGTTGATAGACTGTCCAAGGTAGCTCACTTCATACCTGTCAGGACTACCTACCAGAGTGTGAAGCTAGCAGAACTGTATATTGCTAGGATTGTCAGTCAGCATAGAACCCCCAAGACCATCGTATCAGATCGAGGAACCTATTTTATCTGAAGATTTTGGCAGAAAGTCCAAGAAGGATTAGGAACCAAGTTGAACTTCAGTACCGCTTATCACCCGCAAACTGATGGACAGACTGAGAGAGTCAACCAGATCCTAGAGGATATGCTTAGAGCTTGTGTGTTGGAATACAGATCAAAATGGGAAGACTGCCTGCCTTTCGCAGAGTTCTCATATAACAACAGTTATCATGCTACTTTGCAGATGGCACCCTTTGAATTCCTATATGGAAGAAAGTGTCGTACCCCTTTGAATTGGTCGCAAGTAGGAGAGAGTCAGATCTTTGGACCCGACATTCTCCGAGAAGCAGAAGAGAAAGTTCACAAAGTCCGTGAGCATCTTAAGACTGCTCAATCCAGACAAAAGAGTTATGCTGATAAGAGAAGGAGAGACCTGGCTTTCAATGTCGGAGATTTTGTATATCTCAAGGTTTCACCATTGAAGAGAACTCAATGCTTTAGTCTGAAGGGAAAGTTAGCCCCCAGATATATCGGACCTTTCAAGATTCTGAACCGTCGAGGAGAAGTATCGTATCAGCTGGAACTGCCTGAAGAGATGTCAGCCATCCACAATGTGTTCCATATCTCGTTACTTCGCAAATGCTTGGAAGTGCCTGAGAAGACGGAAGTTTTCAAGAACATCGATCACAGAGCCATAGAAATCAACAATGACCTGACCTATTGGGAAGTGCCCATCCGTATCTTAGAGGAAGCCTATATTTCAAAACCCAAGCACCCACAAAGTCTCAAGCTTATTCCTAGCAAACCCACCAAAAATCTTTTCAAAATTCAAAAGTTTATTTCATGCGGCCATTTCATCAAACACTTGGCAGGCATGATTTACACCCTAATCCTAGATCACTGTTTTGAACAGGGTTTTGCCCCCAAATGATTTTAATCCCTTTGTCCCCCCAGAGTCTAACCATGCCATTAGCACCCATCCCCTACCCCCTACTGGCAAGGCCATGCCATGCCGAGCCACCCCTCGCCGGCCGACCATGCACTCGCCCCAGCAGACCATTTCCCTCTCTCTCGCCATGTCTAGGAGGTAGCCAGGACCTCACCGCCACCCACTGTCTCCTGCCCGAGCCAAGCGCAGCAGTGGACCACCGAGGAGAGCCCGCACCCAGTGCCATCGAGCCATGCCGAGCACGCGCCAGAGCGCCGCACCGGGCACGCATGCACAAGCCACCGCTCGACCGCAGCCCGCGCCCACCGCTCTGCCACGACCCAGGGAACATGACAGACACGCCCGTTTGCCGCCCAACGCACCACAGCCACCGCTCGCCGTGGACACCGCCGCCTCTGCCGCTCAGAGCGCCAGCTGCCCCCGACCGCATACCACCACCCCTATGCCCGTATTGAGTTCCTAGAGCACCGCCAGGAGACCGCTTGTTGATCGCCACCCTCAGCCATGCCGCTAGCCACCCGTAGCCATGTCGCCACCATCGCCTGCCCATCCCTCTCGGTCTCGGCGTCGAGCCTATAAAAGGAGGGCACCCCCAGCCATTTGAAGCACACCACTCCCCTCCCCTCATCTCACTGATCATCCCACACCACTAGCCGGAGCAAGGGGAGCAGCAGCTCATCAGAATTGCACCGGAGCAGGCCGCCTCTGGAGGAGAAGGGTGCCGCTAATTGCGACCACTCCTAGAGCTGCCTCGACCGTCCCTGAGCTCGTCGTCGACCACCAGCCTGTTTGCCCACCTCACCGACCTTGCTGGAGCCCTGGTACGCCCCCAATCGACCCCCACCGAGCCGATAGGGTTCGAGCTCGCCGGCGACATGTCCATCGTCGATGACAAGCCACAGCCGTTGATCCTCAGTCTAATCTAACGGCCCACATCGCCCCGTACCGCTTCGCGTGTTATGAGCCGCTGACTTGTGGACCCCCCTGTAAGTTGAACCCGCGCCGCGGAGTGACACTGGGCCGGCCCGTTAGAGTTTCCCGCGCGACCCAGTAGTTTGAATTAGGATTTTTCTTTTTAGTTTAAACTTAGTTCTGTCTCTGAGTTTGAAAATCAACTCAGAGAGATTTACAAATCCATTTTGCATGAAACCAATTTTTCCTGAAAGGTATTGAAATGATCTATCCAAGCCCGTTGGATTTAATTCAGTTAGAGTTATAGATCTCTCCTAGTAAAAATAACAAAACAGAAGCATTTGCACCTTGCAACATTTTTATAAAATCAACCAAGATAGCTTTTGAGATGATTCCAACTCTCAAAAATCACATTTCACCATACCTATCTGAATATGTAATAATATTAAGGTTTACATGCAGTGACTTTGGACTAGTACCAAATTAATGCTATATAGGCATTTATAGTCACTTTAAATCATTAAATAATGAACTTAAACCAAAGTAAATATTGATCCAACACTTAAATCCCATTCCCACATGTTAGAATATGTGGTGATGACATGTTTCCACATGATCCCATATTTTAAGTGGTGAATATTAAATCTTAGTTAATTTTTCAATGAGTAGAAATTACTTTTCTAAATTAAAAAGAATGAAACTAGTGAATTAAACTTGTGATGCTTGTGATGATAATAGATCATCAAATGTGTGTCTTAGAATGCTAATTAGACTAGTTAAGTATTGTTTGGTGATTGTGTACTCCGTATGTATTTATAGACGATAGTACCGACCAAGTCTACGAGGAGGAGGAGTTCTACCAAGAAGAAGACGAAAACTTCAACCACTGCACCAACCAAGGCAAGCACCCATTAACAATGCAAGCTGTTGTTAGCAAGCTAGAATTAAGAGAGATGAATGAGCAAATATGCTTTAGGCATGCTTTGATCACACCACCTTGACTATTACTACCCCAAGTATTACCTTACAAATTTTAATTCCTTTAGTTAAGTCCCTTACTTGTTTTGAAGGTAGCATAAAAAAGTATAAAACTTGACCTATTTAGCTAAGCTTTAGATGTCATTCTATGGCATGAGATTGAACCTATCACTTCCACCTTAGTGAACACTCTTAACTTAGTATTTTAGATAAAAACTTGAGTCACTTTAGATGGGAGCACTTGGTGAAAATGAATTATGAAAACCTTGGAATGATGAGTCATTCTATTGAGATGTTTTGACATGTGTTGAGAAACACCAATGGTTTATGATGATGAAAATGTTGAGGCATGAGCCTTAACCCTTTTATAAAACTGATGGTTGGATTCAGATGCGATACCATTCCGAATTTACCGTACAACCACACTACCTGAATTGGGTAAGGCTTAGCTGGAAATTTATATGCATTAGTATTAGTTCCCTCGCGGAAGAGGTTTGAGCTGAGGCTACCTCTCATGATGTGCACCTATGCAGTGCCCAAGATGACTGATGGTCATGGTTGGGAGGCCATGCTCATAGGAGAGGTGCTTATACTAGGGTGTGTAAAGGGAAAGTTATGTTTGATTATCTGCATACTAGGTATGATGATTCAGGGTTATCCCTGACAGATGTATCGAATCTTGTGGTGAAAGTGTACCACCTCTGCAGAGTGTCAAACTATTCGAATAGCCGCGTCCGCGGTTATGGACAGCTGGAATGGCCATACGGTTTCGTTGTCAGATGTTTTTCAAACAACTTATGAAATGAATGATGAATCTTGACTTGACCACAACAAGGTTGTGTTTATGATACTAGCTTCCCAGCTTAAGTGATTCTAGAACTTTACTTTATCTTTCTTTGCTTCTGAACTCAGCTTAGATTTCAAACTTAACCTTATAGTTAAACAGAGAGTTAGCACTTTGACTTAGAACTATTTTACTTGTTAGTGGTAGTTTGCAAGTACTTAAAGAGTACTCATGGCTTTTGTCCCTGGCTAATCTCATGGTTAGACTATGAAGGAGACTATCAAGATGATGGCCAGCAGGACGGCTATGATAACTAGGACTATCTGCCTTCGTCAGCATTACCCGTGCCCCTGAAGATGGACCCCACCGCTACGCTTACTGGATCATGAGATCCTTATTTGTGTAAGACATTATGTATGGTTTGTAATGGATGATGTACTGTGATATCCAATCCGTTATGTCTCGCAAAAATGGTAACCTGGGATTGCGAGGTATGGAATAACGGGCATCTGGGATTAAAAATCCGGGTGTTGACAGTAATCTTACATGTTGTGTTTGCAGGGATCCAATGGATATTGAGATGCTATTTCAGATTGATTATTGATTCTATCATGTCTTTGTTATTTGTGATCTTACATGCTCTCCGTTGTTAGTAGCTATCTTGGCCGAGTAGATGCTAGCAACTCCAAGAGGGAGTATTTATGCTCGATAGTGGGTTCATGCCTCTAGAAATCCGGGAAAGTGACAAAAATCTCTAAGGTACTAGATGTGCTGTTGCTACTAGGGAGAAAACAACAATCCTTTGTTCATAGAACGATCGTATTGTTTACTTTAGACACTTTGCTTAATGCAATTATCTGTTGCTTGCAACTTAATACTGGAGGGGGTTCGGATGATAACCTGAAGGTGGATTATTAGTCATAGATGCAGTTGGATTATGGTCTATGTATAATATTGTAATGCCCAATCAAATCTCATAGGAGTCAAGATGATTAGTATATGCATGTATGCTTTCTCGATGTTCGTCAATTGCCCCGCTGTAATTTCTTCACCCAACATGTCATCTATCTTAAGGAGAATCACCACTAGTGAACTATGGACCCCGGTCCTTTCTTTTACCATAATTCTACAATCTGCTATTTACTGTTTTCTGTTTATTTTCTGCAAACAATTACTATGTTCCACACAATACATTTAATCCTTTGTTTTTAGCAAAACTGGTGAGATTGACAACCTCACTGTAACTTGGAGGCAAAGTTCTGTGATTGTGTTGTGCAGGATTCCAAGTTGGAAACAACACCTTGGAGGTGTTTCCTTTCTCCTATTGGTTTGATAACCTTGGTTTCATAACTGAGGAAAAACTTGTTGCTATACTCACCATACCTTCCTCTTGGGGTTCCCCAACGAGCTCAACATATTGAGTAAGCATATATCATCTTACCAACTTGCACTTCTTTTTCATTATAGATGAATAGGGCAGCCTATAGACGTAGTACTTGATTTTTGGTAGAAATTCGAGTTCACACCAGTCTAAGAGGAAGTCTATATGAACTTCTTTCAGATACATGTCGTTTCCAAAAAGACTTTGCTTATCAAAATCAGTGCCCCCCTTGTGCTGAGGCCCTGATGCAACAAGAAATAAAAATTTCAATGCGGTGAAATATTAATGTCTACCGTCTAAAAATACAAAACAGATGATTGTAATTTTGATGTTCTTTTGATACCTCTAAACTCAATCCTCTCGGGGGACCAAGATTATGGAGGTCGTGCCTCTCTTGTTCCCGGCCACGCTTACCTACTTGTATGAATGCACCTCCTTCACCTCATTCGAGAACAACCAAAATGCATATGTCGAATGGAACGTCTGAACTATGTGACTCATTGAATCTACTAGGCAAGTTAGTTGGTCGAGGGGGTTTTCAGTCCCCCGTGTGGCTGTACGCTCGTCTTGGTTCAAGAGGCAAGAACTCAGATCCTAGTGGTGGCAAGTATGGGACAGCAAAAACCACAACCCAACGTGGCCTCACGTACAAGCCTTAGCAGGTTTAACTTACATCTCTGATCATACCACGACATCCTGTCCAACTAGGTTCATTTCGAAGCTTAGATTTATCAACCGGATGGACCAACGGTAATAGCTAAGCATGACTAAGCACAACAAATATAAATAGCTTTAGCGAAGCTCATAAGCTAAACCCTAGTTATGCTAGGAGTAGTGAATTAGGGAAATATAGGCTACAAAGGGAACATGCATCAGATATGATTACTCTATCCATCAATAAAATGTAGGGGTTTCGCACATGAAAACAATAAAATTTTACTCTACACCCCTGAACCCCTGAAGCTGCCAGGACCTATCTATTAGTAATACAGTAACCGGAGAGGCTTTTCGCGAACTCACCCTCGAAGACCGAAAAGCGTATTTGTTGACCAATGAACCAGTGACTAGAGTTTCACTGGGAACCCCTGGTTATTTGTATATCACATGTGTATTGATGTTTCCACTCAATACAGTTATAGCATGATATAAAACTTAATCATAAACTATATGAAATATGATAATAGTCCTTATAACTATTTGTCTCTAGGGCATATTTCCAACAGTCTCCCACTTGCACTAGAGTACAAATACACTAGCTGCATTTGTTCTTAATCATTGGCACCATATCCGGTACCCTGAACATGCTTTCTCATGGAAGAGGTTGAGTCTTGGGTATGTACTTTACAGTCCCAAATCCTTTGCAACTTACTAATGTCACCTTGATTGACATTAATACTTTATCATCACATGATAACATCTATGTGTATGCATCATCGCTATGGCAGCAGAACGAGGCCTGATTCCAGGAGCCTACAGTGACTTTAGATCAACCTCGAGGGCTTTCTCATGGGCACTGTGCCCTAGGACACATCATTCTACATTAAAAGTGAACTAGCCCTTCCATAACATTATACAACACTTTAGATGGTACCCTTATCTATTATTATAAATGTATTCATCGAAACAGTAGTGCAGTCTGTGCAACTTTCGATGTTTTTGTTCACCTCGCTTCCTACTTGGACTTTAATTGGTATCTACAGGAGTTTCCAACATATTCCCTTTATAACATAACTCTTTATGCTTTAAGATATGTTATTCTTTATGGATTTGGAAAATATATCCACAGTTCTCTAATAGACACTGCGGACAAACTTAGCTCAACGTTCTGTGATTCGAACTAAATCACTTTTAAACGTTCCTTATTTAGATCACATATTATGCTAAGTTATCATCATGGTTTTCTAAGATAGAACCTATGTCTCAACATAGTGGATGACGACCATCCTTTTCTTTCTTTCAACCATTGATGTTAAACTTAATGAGCATTCCTAATTTGAGTCATTAAGGACTAGTTCCTTAATTAACTTCTATTCTGAAAATCCCTTTCAGAATCTCTTAAGGAATACTACATAATATCATAATACACTTATTATCAACTTCTACATCTTATAAATCATTATTTATAAGTATTTGCGCTTTCATCCTTAACACGCTTAAGAATTGCTCCTATAAGCTCCCACTCAAACTATGTTGCTAACATATTTGGGTACGAGTCAGTACTCTTACTCAAACAATGTTCTTACATATTTGAATTTGAGTCTTATGTTGCTCCCACTTAAAAATATGTCAATCACATATTGTTTTAGGAAGACTTTCATAGCTCCCACTCAATTTTATGCAAATTGCATATCTCCTTTACTATTTTGAATAACTTCAAAATCCTTTGATCAAATATCAAACTTGGAGATTTATTATGAGATACTAGTACTATTACTAGTTTTAAATCCACTAGACATTTAGCACACATGAATCAAATTCATCTGAATTTGTCCAATACTTGACAAATTGTGCTTTTGTCATTCACCCCTTTTCCTACAATGGCTTTGCAGTCATTTGGGAAAATTCCAAGTAACTCGATTCAGCAACGAATTGCTTTCTAATCTCAAGGGAATTTTGCTTTTAGGATTTCTCATAATTCTAGTTTACCATCATTTCCTTTGTAGTTCGTAGGTATGTCATATTACAAAAATTATGACAAGTGGTTCACAAATGTCTCCATACAAGATATGGATTTACATTTTGAATCCTACTTCATGTAGTGAAAACAATAGTGGAGGGAAAAACACAATGATCAAAATCATTGATTCTTTCCTTCTGTGAAGAGAATCATTCAGGAACGTTGTCCGCTGTGCTTCTCAACACTCTGATGCAGGGTTTTGAATCCGCATCATGTTTTACACTATTTTCCATTTGCTGCATAATTGAGAAACATCACTAGAGGTGAGCTTTCTCAATCATGCACCAAAATCCAAGCAATACGAATTTTGCTTTCCTTTTGGTTCTAGCTATGGATTTCGTATTCAAAGTTTCTAATGAATACGCTACAAGGACTTATTCTCTATTGTTTTAGTTATATCAAATAACCCCAAAACTTCCACGAATTAATGGTTCGCTAATTCTAATTGAGTGCTAACTATTTCTAAACTAATGGTCTCTACATATACACTACAACGATTTATTTTGTGCCTTCTATTTAACCCCTTTTGATATCTAATATCACATTGCGATGCTTTGTATTTTGACGTTTCAAAACACTTTGCATTCCACAATTTCTTTTATGCCATTCTTATAAATTCGAATTTCATTACTATTGATCAATTCATAGTAATTGGATTCTCTTTTATATTTATACCCTTTGTTGATGAAACACTTTGATCAAATAAAAATAGTTTCATATTCATGTTTCCTTTGGTAAACTTACTTTACACATTTAAACAGTCATTTAATGATAACTACTATTGATGTTAAAATCCAATACATCGAATATGTATTTACTTTTAACTATTCATTAAACACATTGTATTCAAGTAATACACGGTGTTCAAGTTATTTTGCCAAACTTAGGCATGATTTATATGTGAAAAGAAATCGAATGACTTTCACATATTATCACATAACTTTGAATTTAAACAATGGTTTTTCATTCACTAATGAACATATCATTAAGTTGGGTATTTTTTAAACAAGGCATTTTAATATTTTACAAATGTTCATGCATTATCAATTAGTTTCAAACAACAAGGATAATTCACATATAATCAAACAAGATATGAACACGAATAGAAATCATTCATAAAAGCAAAACTCATATGAATAACCGTCTCACGAAGTGTGAGACAAACTAAAGAAGTTCAAATCTCTCGATTACAAAAATCATCCTAAACACAAACTAAGTGATAAATGTTGAGGGAGAGTGTCGTTGGCCGTCATCATCATGCTCGCCATCAACACGCAACGTCACCTCCTCTCCAGCAAGCACCTCTCATGCAGAAGGACCTGTTTTCAGTAAAACAGAACAAGTATCAGATATACTTAACACTGCAATGTGTTTGCAAGATTATAACATTTATAAAACTGTATATCAAATATATACCTTGGTCGTCGATGACCTCTCGGGCGATTGGTTCAATCTTTACGTTCCGGAAATGTAATATGAACTCATGGAAGTCCAATGCTTCCGTATCACCACTCATGATGCTACTCCGGCCATGTCCTCTGTAGCTAGGAGGCAATGACCGTAGTAGTACGTCTATCGCAAATGGATCAGCCATCCAGTAATCCACGAAGTGAACCAGTCTCGTGTGTGCATCAAACATGCGCTCCAAGTGACTCTTCAGACATGTATGCTCCTCCATCTGTATGGAAAGGATCTCTCCAAGCAACTCATGCTTCCACATGCGCACATGGCCTATAAACTCTGCTCTCAACTGATCCACCATCGAATATGGGTCAAGATCACCCATGAGCGGATGTAGTTCATCTACCATCCCGTAATGCATTATTATCCGAATGTAAGTGGACATCTCTTGGCGATAGTAGTGGTCTGCCAGCTCTTGTGGGGTCTCATAGTAGTCTGGCTCAGTCAAATCCATCGTGCGGTGTATGTAGTATACCACATGATTCCTAGTAAGGAGATCATCTAGGCGCACAAGCCAACTAGGGAAGTTGGATCCATCAAGTCTAAGTTTCTCACCCTTTACCCAATCCTTAATCTCAAAGTAAGCTTCACGGTGAGTCATCTACATTTATAATTGCAAAAGGAATTTAGACTAAGTTTATAATTAAATGAGTTAATAATAACTCCACTCAGAAACACCTATCCCCAAAGAGGGTTCCTAGTGATAACACGACCTCTATCAGCCACATCTCCCCCGATCATCACGGCCATCAATGTGGGTTCAAGGGTGGACGCTAAACGTCGGTCACATCATTCATGCGACTCGTGCTCGATCTTTCGACCATCCGCGTTTCGAGGCCACGCTTCTGTGGCGTGCTAGGCTCGCCAACTCAACCTTAGTGTATTCGCTGTGCAACATGGCTTCCACCCACTGTATGCGACCGTAGATATGTCTGACACCCGATCATCACGGCTTGCCTCATACCGAAGAACTTTCTTGGTGGTGCACACTAAGGGGGAACACAATCGTTGGTTATTTTAACAGGGATCATCTTATTAGGCTACCATCGAGTATCTAATACTAGCACACAATAAGACATACAAACAATAACATTGAATGTAAATGCTATGTGATATGGTCCTTCACGTCATGATCTCCATCCGCCGTCACCGGGTTTCGGTGCCAGGGTTCTGGCGCCGTAGACACCAGGGTACCAGTGTCATTCTGGCGTGGTAGTTCGTCACCTTCGTGACTATCTACTACTATGTAACAAAAGGTAATCACTTTACCTTTGCCACAACCATATCACAAAGCAACGCCCCCCTGCAAAACAAAGTTATACGCCTCTACTTTATCTTTGCATGTTTTACGTGGCTGAATGGCCTTTCGCACAAGAACCGTTCTTACCTACGAACTTTCAGCACAACGCTGATCAAGTAGTTGTCTATACTACACCCCTTTCAGGGCCCTCCGTTGCAAATGGTATACCAACTAATGCGAGAGAGACAAACACCCCCCTAAGCCACTTTACACGGTACAAGCCGTATGTCAAGCATGGAGCAGTCTCGCGAATGAACGCGTAAAGTCGGTTGGGGGCCGCTTCATCAAGCATTACCGCGGTATACACAAGTACACATGGGAGGGTAACAACTAAAAGATCAACGCCCACACGCTACATCTCGTGTGTTCTACCCGTACTAGCATTAATACGCATAGATCTAGCTCTGATACCACTGTAGGGGTTCCGCGCATGAAAACAATAAAATTTTACTCTACGCCCCTGAACCCCTGAAGCTGCCAGGACCTATCTATTAGTAATACAGTAACGGGAGAGGCTTTTCGCGAACTTACCCTCAAAGACCGAAAAGCGTTGTCAACGCTCAAGAGAGCGTGGTTGATGTAGACGAGCCGAAGCCGACCTCAAGGTCGTGATGAAGTCCTTGCGCTCCTTCTGGATCCAACGACTTGAGTGCCTCAAGTGTGACACCTCGTGGGAGTTACACACGTCCGGTGCCTGACGATGACTCGATCCAGCAGTAGTTGCGGAAGTAGAGCTCTCGGATCTGAATCCCGTAGTGTGACGACACTCCGCGGTGAAGATGTCTCTCGCTCGCGCAGTCCAGACTTGGGACCACGGTCACGAGAGAGAGAGAGAGAGAGAGAGAGAGAGAGAGAGAGAGAGAGAGAGAGAGAGAGAGAGAGAGAGAGAGAGAGAGAGAGAGAGAGAGAGAGAGAGAGGGAGATAGAAAATATCAATTGGAGGTCCTCCCAAAAGTGGGGAGACCTTTATTGATTATTGGGTGTCTTTTCTAGGCCAATATACCCCACTATATATAGGGGGATGGGAGGTACTACCTCCCCTCAAGTCCTGGGGTGGGACTAAAGGAGAGGAGGGGGAAGGGGTGGCACCGCCGGCCACCCCCATGGGCCCCACGCGGGGGGGATGGCCCACTAGGGCGCCGGCCACCCCCTTGGCCCCTTCTCCTTATTGCCTTTCCCTAATGGGCCCTCTCCCCTCCGGAAATTGGCCCATTAAGCCTTTGACATTTTTAATTTATTTTCTCTTTATTAAATAATTATGAATAAATGATTAAATAAATATTTAACATTCATTCACATATTATCTAATCTTCGTGGCCATGGAACACCTTCGACCTCCACTCCGGACATCCTCCGGACTTACCGAAACCCTTCCGGTTTTCTCCCTTCTTTTCTTCGGTGATTCTACCGATCCTATAAACACTCTCTAAGCATCATCAAGACCTTAAGCATGATACCCTACAGTTCGGGAACACTCCAGACATGGCCGGGACACTCCCGCACCAATGATCAACAGAGGGACCTAGATGGCCATGTGACCCCTATGCGTTCCACGAAGATCTTTCGTCGTTTGAACCGGGACAGTCGTGTCTTATTCCCTTTGTCATTCGATACTTGCATTGCCTGAGATTCGATCAATGACATCACCATGTCGTGTTCAATCTCGTTACTGAACAATGCTACTTAACTCGTCCCGACAAGTGATATCCCCATGATCTAATCACACGCTGCACAACTATTGGATATAACTTCTCCGAGTGGGCCCTTGAGTATCTTCCCGTCACATGGACGGACAAATCCCGCTCTTGACATATATTGCCTCTACGGTTTCCTCCGAATACCTGAACACACCTTTATAACCACCGTTTTACCAGATGGCGTTTGATGATATCTAAGCACCCTTAGGAGACAGTGATTGATATAGCCTCACGGTCTAAGGAATAGTCTATGAGGATCCATTTCTAATCATCGTAACTTTGAACTTCGTGACATGATCGGGTCACGATGTTTATGTTGGGTATTGGTTCATCATCTCATTCTCCGAATGAGATGACCTCATTTCCAACTGGCATAAATGCCACATGATTAGGAAACATGATCATCTGTTGACCAATGAACCAGTGACTAGAGTTTCACTGGGAACTCCTGGTTCTTTGTATATCACACGTGTATTGATGTTTCCACTCAATACAGTTATAGCATGATATAAAACTTAATCATAAACTATATGAAATATGATAATAGTCCTTACTACTATTTGTCTCTAGGGCATATTTCCAACATAAAATACTTTAGAATCCTATGCACATGGCAAGAATTGAAATACTTGGAAAATCATGGGATTATATCATGTGTGGGGCTTTGCTTGTCTTTGCCTATTGATATTCAACACAGAGCTTTGGGTTCATCCGCTTAACATTGTTCACCGTTGATCAAGTACTTCTCTTCGATGGTGTTAATCTTGGTCTTCGATCTTGGACTCGATCTTGTTGGTCACATGTACTCTGAGGTCTACCGTGAAGAAGCAGAAACACCGGAAAGGAAAGCAACAATCAACACATGGCATCGATACAATGCTCAGACAAGGATGATGATATTAAAAGTTAAATTATACTTAATTATAGCCCTAAAGCATGCTTGGCAATTTAAGCGGGGTCTGAGGGGTACAAACCCTAAAACAGGGGAACCTCGGAGTCACCTGCGGGGTTCAATTGTTCTTCTAATTAAACTTGCAATTTAAGTTGTTGAACAATGCATGATTTTGATGCTATTGTGTAGATCTTATTTTTCTGAACATTTTGATATATTCTACATATTTTTATGATTTAAAATGAATTGGTTATGATTTTTCTCATTTTAAATCAATTAAATATTTTTGGGATTATTAAATATTTTACAACCTAGACCCACATGTCATACTTTTAACAATTTCAGAAAACATTTTAGGTAAATGTTAAAAACCTGACAACCTGGGCCCACCTTGAATTATTGTTTTCTAGAAAACAATTACCAAACATTTAAATAAAAAGAAAAAGGTGATTATGATCTCATGCTGACGTCAGCAATGGGGATCTCCCAGGAAGTGCACGAATCCAACACTGGGGGCCATCCGGGGCTGCGGAAACTGGGGCGCTGGGTACGAGCATGCGTGCTGAGCATTTTGGTGGTGGCGCCGCCTCCTATTGGTCACCGCAACTGTGCCGGCAACGAACTTCTATGGCGGCGGTGGAACGTGTTCGTCGCGGGTACGACACAGGGTAGAAGGAGGACGAGGCAGTAGCTCCCGAGAACCTGGAGCTTACCAGGAAGCTGATGGAGGTGGTGGCGAGGCCGGAAGAAGTACGGAACGGCGTCGGAGACGATGCCGGAGCTTAGGAAGGAGGTATCAATTCCGGCGGTTGGAGCTTCTCCTGCTTGCGCATGTTGGGGCAAAAGAACGAGGATACCATGGCGGTTCCGGTGGACATCTCAGCGAGGCAGGGGAGGCGCGGAGTGGTAGGCGCTGGCGAGGTTTGTAGCTAGGGTTTCGGTGAGCTTTTTGGAAAGAGGAATAGAGCGATGTAGGAGGGAGCTGATCAAGATAGGGGACAGAGTGGTGACAGAGGGGATCTTAAAGCCATCCGGGGGCGGCGGCGCTCATCTTGGCAGCGAGAGGACCATCGGGTGGCCAGGGACGAGCTAGCGAGGAGCTTCTCCGTCGGGGACGAAGAGGATGATAGGCTCGAAGCGGTACAAGGCCGCGGTTGGGATGATGATGGGCCGAAGTGGGCTGCTGCTGGGTCGCGCCAAAGGTTGGGCAGTGTCTACTAGCTGCTACGCGCGTGGAAGCAAAGAGAAAGGAGAGGAAGTGGGTTGTGGCCCAAATAGAGTTAGGAAACTAGTTTCATTTCCTAAAACCTTTTCTTTTTCTATTTTTCTTTTCTCTCTTTTGTAAATTCAAATTCTATTCAGTTTTGAATATTCCAAAATACTAGAAGGTTTTCAAAAATACCTGAAAACACTAAGGGACCCTTAAAACAATTTGGGCTCCATAACATTTTATATTTTCAAAATATCAACACCATTTAGAATTAGTTTCAAAGAGGGAGGGGAAGATTAGGGTTTAGGGTTTGGTCTTATTTCTCTCATGAATTTTCTTTAACAAAGATGATGATGCTCATGAATGCACAAACATGATTTAATTAGTATGTAATAAAACTAGGGTTGTTACAGCTACCACTATAGCAGCGGTGGTACTACCACTACCACGACACTAGCAGTGTACCGACGGGTGAGATAGAGAGAGCGCCACGGTAGGGATCACACTTTTGTTGGATATACTCTCCGTGTCGCGCTCTCTCCTAGCTTCACACATCACACAGACATGGAGCCGCGCATGGGTAAAGCCCTCGGTACCTGCTATGCTGGGCACTAGGCGATACGGCTCCATGATTGATCTTGTCCCGTGTACCGACCTCTAGTCTATCCATCTCTAGCACTCCAGCACCACCTCTCCGCCAGAAATATAATCATAGTAATGTTGACATTTACGTCTCATAGTAAATCATGCATTGGATTAGTAGTATCCTTATTCTTCTAACAATGTACTTTCGTAGTTGGTGGTATCCTTAATTATAATAGCTTATAACATGATCATCACACAACGCATGGGTTAGTCCTAGAGATATGACTAGGAACAACTAGTTGTTTATCTTTCTACACATGCATATGAGTTTTCCTTCTATTCTCACAATCAAGACACATATCAATTATCACATAGAATAATAAAGTGTCATGATATCAATTATATCATATAATAATTTGGTTTCAAACGTGTCATGGTACTCCTTATCTGAGGAACAGATTGCGAACATAGTGTGGAAAGGAACTTAAGAAACTTCTAACAATCCATGAAGACTGACGGACATAATTTTTCTAAAATAAATTAAACTTTGATGAGAAACCAGTTTGAAACCAAAACAGAAACCTGGATGTTCAATTCATGGTTACAACCAACGACTAGAACTTGATGTGTACGCTCGTACTCAAATTATTTTCTTAGAGAGTATCGAGACATATGTGAATAGTATAAATAGTGACAACATAGAGGTCTATTACAAGAAGCCGAATCTTTCTAAAGGCATTGAAGGAGTAGACTACGGTGTAGAATATGGAATAGAGCTAGAAGACATGAAAATAGAAGAATATTCATTAGGATAGAATAGATGAGCCGAGAAGCATATGATTATGTAGAATAAGTTGTTGAGCTCCGGTGAAATTTCATCTAGTGATTCCATTGCTATGCAAATTAGTTAGTTTGAACTTGAACTTTCGAAGAAGTCCTTAGTGTAACTATTAGGATTTCGAAACCTTTGTACATTTTTTGTTTGAATATTATGAACATGTAAAAGTTGTGGACCCGCAATATTTTGTTGTACCACTCCGAGGGATGTGATATTTATGAAACTATACTTCGTAAATATTATATCAACGACTTGCGCATCACAATCTGTAGTGGCATGCTAGGTCATCGCAATCATCCAAGAACCCTCGATCGTTAACACTTGGGTATCTTCGAGGTAAGTAGATTAGATCTATCTCTTGTTACTTAAATCTCGTAGATCGGATCTTGTTGGGTTTGTTCTGCTCTTCCGTAGAAATGTTTTTGTTTTCCATGCAACGAACCCATCACATCTCTGGATTCTTCGTCATACGCCTGAAGGTCATCCATAGTGACGGTGTTCCTAGCGTAATATGAGTCACCATTCCCTTCAGTGAATGCGTTGACGAGGGAACCTATTTCGGTTCTAGAATCAGGAGACCCAGATCTAGAACCGATATAGCCGACAAAATGGTGGAAAACAAAGGTACACACCTCGACCTAGAAGTAGTCCTCGGATCCATCTTCCACCTCGATCACCACCTTAGGGGTAGGCTGGGTGGGTTTTGTTTTTTCACGGGTCTGGAACTCTGCCACCTCCACACCTTAGGGGTGGCGATGTTGTCGCCCATTCCCGCAAAGGCAGATGCCACCTGGATCTGTGCTCCAAAGACTGCTGGCACCATGGTGGGCGCCAACTGTCATCGTGTAGATCACAAGTGAGCCATGATGGGTACCTCACAGTGGGGTAAAGTGTGAGACGTAAAGGCGGGCAAAACTCCGAGATGGTGACATATAGTTTACGCAGGTTCAGATCCGACCTCCTGCTATAATTCACCAAAACGACAATAAGCCAGATGAGTTACAAAGAATGGTGAATGTGTGAATGTGCACAAAGGGTAACCCATAGGACGACTTATATAGAAATCTGGGCTAGGAATTACAAGGAGAATCCTAACCAGCTACGTTACGGATTCTAGGATGAACGGCTAATAATAAGTTTTGTAACCCAAATCTTCTATCATCTTGGCTGGAGGTGACAATTCCTATGGGCCTCCACGAGCCAGATGGATCTCTATCTTCTCTTATCAACTGGGCCCGCCCGACGAGGCTGTGGCTTCAGAATCACCCATGGTCTACCTTGGTCGCCGAGTCTCATCTCAAGCTGTGGGTAGACCCGAAAAGTATATCCCCAACAAGTGTTTGCACCACCGCGCAGGACCACGCCACCGCGTCCCTCGCTAAGCATCGCGTCCCCGCCAACAAACACGGCCCACGCCGCCATCCTCCATGGGAGGGTCACTACTAGCTCTAGGGCTGCCACTGACTCCCAATCTTCGTCGCCTTCAACACGCCATCTAGATGACGTGCTGTCGTGACCGAAGGGCACCCCGCGAAAGAGAAGCCTCCACGCGAGGAGAGAACCCCGTCGCCATCCACTGGGTGGGCATTGCTCGCCAGCAACAGAAGAAGAGTGAGGAAGGCGACAACTCCCCCTCCCTCCCCCCAACAGAGCGACGCAGGGCTTCTATTCCGCTAGTAGGACTTGGCCTAATGTGGTTGGTGTCTAAATACGGCAGACGCTGCTAAAATTTCCCGGAAGTCGCAACTATCTTACCATGCAGTAACATTTGTTATTGGGTTTCGGTAATTCTCAACCAACTGAGAATTTAGGTTAGAGCTCGGTCAGGTCCTAATCCACTAAATTTATATCGCGATTCGTGCATCCGTGAGTTACTCCCTATGTTCAAAAAGCTCCGCGTGTTTGACCGAGCGCGCGTACCTAGGCACGCAAGAACTAACCTGTTTTTCACTTTTTTAGTTCTTCGTTTTTTATGTGTATCTCCATGTTGATTCTATCCATTATAAAAAATACAGTAATAGGTCTTTTTGTTTTCCGTGTCCAGTCGGACGTACGGAGAGTAAATTACATGTGGTGATGCAAGTGGGGTTGAGATTCCTGTCGAGTGGGGTTGCAACTCGGATATTTCTCACTCGAGTGAGAATTAGACGCACCCTTTGTAATTTATTTCTTTCGAGTGAAATGCAGTGACGTTTAATATTCTCGTACGACGCCTCTGCCCAGGGCACGGTGGTCCACACGCCTACGACACCGTGTGGCCTCACTGGAACACAAACCATACGTAGCGCCCGACGGAACACGGTGATATAAATGGGAAAGAGCCCAAAAATTAACTTGACCGGATCAGTGTGTTTCAAAAAAAAAAACTTGACCGGATCAGTGTCTAGCAGTGCTACTGCTGTAGCAGCGGTGGTAGTACCACTACCACGGCACGGCCAGTGTACCGGCGGGCGAGATAGAGAGAGCGCCACCGGAGGGATCGATCGCACTTTTGCCGGATACTCTCCGCGTCGCTCTCTCTCTCCCAGCTTCACACATACACGGGGCCGCGCGCGGCTCAAGCCCTCGGTACCGGCGTCGGGGCGCTGGGCACTAGGCGATACGGCTCCACGACCGATCTCGTCCCATGTACCCACCCCCCCCTATCTCTAGCACTCCAGCACCACCCCTCCGCCGGAAATATAATCATTTGCCGGATCGGATCTTGGCGTGAGCTCTTGGCCAGCCACACCCCTCCAAAAGCCGTGCCCGGAGGTGGCCTGCGTTTGGCCAGAGGAGACGACCCGCGATCTTTGAGGCCGAGGTGAGAAATGATTGCGAGTTTGTATTTGCGTTCCCATTTCCTTCCCATACATACTCGCGTCTCGTTTTGCTCGTGTCGTGCGTCTCGGCCTCGGCCTATGCCACCCCACCACCATCCCGTTTGTTGCCTTGCGCTCGCCCTCGCATCGCGGCCGCTGGCTGGGGGCAACTCGGGGGAATCTTCTTCTCACCCACCCCGCGTCTGTCTGTGAACCTCTGCCGCGCTGTTGTTACTGGTGGGGTGAGAACACGCGTCTCCTCCATCATCCCCCGCCGCTACCGCTACCGCTACCGCTGCTCTTCTTCGTTTTTTCTTGCCGTTCGAAGTTGGCTGGGCGTGGGTGTTTGTTGCCTGTGAAAGAAAAGCTCCTCCGGGAAAAGGTTTCCACTTCCGGGCTTCACGTAGGCGACGCCGGCCGCTCCCACCGCCCTGCGATCTCCCACCAACTCCGCTGCTGCATTTGGCGCTACGCCGCTTGCTCTTTTCTGCTCGGGCTAGCCTCTCTTTTTCTGCTTTCCTCTTCGGTTTCCTTCCCTGCCCCAGTCCCATGTTTCCTGGCCGCAGACCTCCGTAAAGCTATCCCCACTTTTACCACCGTGCGATAAAGCATTTTTTTCAAATCCTTCCAGTTTCCGGCTCCGCAGTTTCCCAGCTTCCGAGAACTCGTCTCCAACTCATAGGTTCCCGAGCACGCCGTAGCTTTCCTTTCCTCTGTTCTTGCACTTCGTTAACTTGTGGTACTAACTCTCTTGTTTTCGCGTAATCGTGGCCACTTACTTTCTTCTCGATGAATCTTGGCGCTAGCCGCGCCCCATTGACGCAACTCCCGTGTCGTTATTCTTGCAGATAGGCTCGCAAGTCGCAACGCCGCCATGGGCCGCGCCATGAGATGGCTCAAGAAGGTGCTCACGGGCAGCAAGAAGGAACCCGTCACGGACCGAGGCAAGGACCCCCCGCAGAACGCCGCGCGCGCGCACGGCGATGGCGACGGCGCCGTCGCCGTGCCGCCGATCGAGAGGAGGAGGTGGAGCTTCGCCAAGGCCAGGAGCAGCGTCGCCGACGCCAGCAGCCGGAGGCCGTCCGTCACCGCCGTTGTCGCCGGCGAGCTCTCCCAGGTCAGGCCGTGCAGCTGCGGCCAGGACCGCGAGACGGAGGCGGCCGTCCTCATCCAGAAGGCGTTCCGAGGGTACCTGGTACGACCCCGTTCGTGGTTTCCTGCAGATATTTTTTCTCTCACTCGATCTTCTTTCTTGAAGTTTTTCATGAACATGCTGCTGCATACTGTACGTTTGAAATTTTAGTACAGTATACTAACAGGCGACTTTAGGCGTTTTTATTTGCATAATAATCTCTGTGGATGGATGGATACAGTATTACAGTTCTATCCCCATGGATGAATAGGTGAACGGCATATTGGTAGATTCCTCTGCATCTGCATTGGCCGACAGATTTGACTTCACTTTGCTTACCTCTCTCTTCCTGTTGCAACGTTACCTTGTCTTTTCTTTTGGCCGGGTCGTTAGCCCGTACTACTGCTGTTCATTCTTTAATCTAATCTGCCGCTGAGGATATACGTTTGTTTAAGCATACCTAGCTGCACACCGTGACACAAGCCTAGCCGACGCATTCGTCATCGCAGTTATTAAATTATTCAACGCCACGATTTGAAAACCATCGATGTAAGATTTTAAAAATCGTCAATGTAAGATTTTGAAATTTGTACCGCGACTTCAGGCAAGGAAGGCGCTCCGCGCTCTGAGATCGCTCGTGAAGCTGCAAGCTCTGGTGCGAGGCTACCTGGTGAGGAGGCAGACGGCCACGACGCTGCACCGGCTGCAGGCGCTCATGCGGCTGCAGGCCTCCTCGCACGCCCTCAAGAATCCCTCCTACCGGAGATCCATCGAACAGGTGAGATTTTTGTTTTTTTTAGCGTGTCGCATTTTTGGCGAGACGAACGAACAGCATCTCGTCGGACAGATGGAGCTGAAGTTTCGAAACGTTTTGTTGATGCTTACAGGAGCGGAAGGCGTCGGTGCCGGTGGCGCACCGGCGGAGGCTGTCGGAGGGCGGCGACGCCGGATTCGACCGCAGCCCTCGGATCGTGGAGATGGACACGTGCCAGCTCCGGTCCCGGTCGTCCCGGATCCCGGGCCGGTACGCCGCCGCCGACCACGCCACGCCGCCGCCGGCCTCGCCGCTCCCTTACTACTACTTCTGCAAGCCGCCGTCGCGCCTGCAGCTCCGGGAGCTCGAGCCGCGACCACTCCCCAAGACGACGCATAACACGCCCCGCCTCAGCGTCGGCGCGCTCCCTGCCGTCGTCCAGAGCACCGGCGGCTCGCCGGCGAAAGCCCGCCCTTCGTGTGGCGGCGGCGGCGGGCGGGAGTCCAGCAGCCCGCGGTACATGGCGGACACGGCCTCCTCCGTGGCGCGCACGCGGTGCCAGAGCGCGCCCCGACAGCGCCAGGCCGCGTCTGGCGAGCAGCAGCCGAGGCAGCAGCCCCACGCCGTGTCGAGGAAGGCGGCGCCGCAGCACCAGCATCTGCAGCCGCAAGACAGCTTCAGCTTCAAGGGCTCGGAGGCGACGAGCCGCGTGGAGGACTACTCGGAGATGAGCGACGAGGTGACCAGAGACTACTACCTCGACCAGCTCTGGTGATCGCTCGCTCGCTCGTCCTGGACGAACGCTACTGATTATTAGTAGGAGAGAAACAAAATTAACATCATCTTGGTACATATTAGTGGGTAGTGGAGTAGTATTTAGGATTAACAGGTGGTTAGATCTTGTCACAACATTATCATCTTCAGCAGATGTGCTGCCATTGTATCTCGACCATGCCAAAGAGAAGGGGAATAAAATCCGTTCTGCTTCTGCTAAACCATATGGGGAAAACGAGGCCAAGAAGCCTTGAATTCAACGTCGTGACTGCCCGTTTCGGCCCCTTCCACGATTCAATGCCGATTCTGAAACCATTTCGGAAGAAGAGGCCCCAGCAGCACTCCATGACACCGACGTCCTCTGATCTGTCACCGACGCCTGTAACAGATGGCATGGAAACTGGAGAGGAAGCAGGGAATTAATGGAGATACGGCCGAGCTCCCTCCGGATCCTTGGCAGTGAAGACAAAGGTTTGTGGTTGTCCGGTGCGTGTACAGGTACAGCACCGGCACCGCCACTCAACCGCACAGCTTTATGGAGGATTGCTTCAATGTCGACGCGCCGTGCTTCTGATGTGAAGGATCATACCGGTCGAGTACGTGAGAAATGGCAAGCGGCAGTACTAGAAGGCTTCATCATATAGCTGTCTGTTGGCATGATAGGGTCGGTTTCATATAGAGGGAGAAGTTTGGCAAGATTCAGTTATGGACGACGAGACGAGACGAGGAGCACGTCCTTTTCGATCACCGGAATTGGTTCGAGAGTTAGTGTGACCAACGGGAGAGAGTACGATGCAGTTGCCCGATATCGTAGCTTACCCAAGACGAGGGATACGGAGCACGAGTACATCTTTTCGTTGGTTTTGATCGGATCCATTTTATAGATGAGGTAATTGCGCCCGTTCATACAAAACCTTGCCCTCTAGGTGCATTTTCATACAGTACAAAATGTTTTCAGAAAACCTTCTATGTACAAGTTCATACAATCCCCTCTAAAGCTAACACAGGTTGCGGTCCACGCTCGAATTTGACTTTGCAACAAAGCCCATGCGAAACAAAGAAGTAGCAAGTCTTCTGTCCATAGGCAACCGGAATTTTACAAAAGAAGACCCGCACAAAGAAGTAGCAAGTCTGTTGTCGAAGGGTTCCCCATCGATGATCGACTGTGAATTGAGGTCATGTATGTACATGTAGTGTGTAGGCATCGTTTCCCCGCAGTTTATGTGCAAAAAATTCCGAAATTTGGAAGTGTCCTATTTTAGTGTCGATTCCAAGCCGCAAAGCTGTGAAATTCCTTCTAAATTGACATGTGTTATGGGTTTGATTATGCTCATGTTACCTTGTATTCGGTTTGTAAGTATTTCTTGAGGTGTTTCATCGTAGTTAAAGGGGTTAATAAAGATGCCCCGTTTCCGATACCGTCAATGTCTGAATTTTCTGAATCTGCTGCTGAACTTTTTGAATTTTTAGATAGGATGTTCAAGCACATGTAGTGATTTGTATATTTATTTTTCATTATTTAGAGATTGAAGGCATATCAACTATAGTATGGTTTATTTGTTCTAATTTCTAGCTTAAGACCACTGGATTTTCATGTGTTGCACTAATTCATCTTCTTGTAATGTTTCCATCCTTGCAGATGATCATGACAGTTTCACCGTTGCTTTGGAGCATAATGGATTTTCTTTGGACTCGAGGAGAATTTGTGTTATTTCACTAGAACATTGATAATTGCAATACCTATACTTCCTCACTCTTGTGGATTGAGAATTTCATTAAGCAAGGAGGAAATGAAATGACATATAGAACAAGTGTTTTATGGTGACTTTCTGGGAAATAAATTACAGATGGTATCTGTTGCATAGAGAATGACTAAAACATCCTTGCAATGATGGCAACTGTGAAAGAGGATAAACATCAAACCTATTGGTGGATCATAGTAATTTTATCCAGAGGCTAAGAGAAGATGTGATTGTAGAAATTCCTAGCAAGTAAGAGGCTTTGGGAGCTAAAGACACTAGCAACTCAATTTCTCCCTCAATGTTTCAATGGAGGAGTTCAGAGACAACCAGAAACTTGATTTGTAGGCATTCACTGCATAAGTGTCAAGGAAATTCAACATGTGCCCAAACAAATTTAAGTTGGGGATAGAAAGAAAGGGTGCTTTGAATATTTTCCATGGGGATGAGGCAGAGAAATTGTCACTATTGTGTGATTATGGACAAGAAATTAGGAGATCAAACTCTGGATCTAGATTCTCCCTTAGCACAAATCAGGTAAAAGGGTTGTCAGACCCTGAACCAATGAACATTTGATGGGTTCGTTACATGGAAAATTTTCCCCTACGAGATATGCAGAAGAAACCCAAAGATCTGATCTATGAGATGATAGTAGCGAGGGAGATCCGATCTACTTGCCCTCGAAGAAACATAAACGTTTACGATCTATCGATCAGGGTTGATGTAGTCATACACGGTGTTGAATCAATCCGATGAAGTACCACACGGGCAACACCTCCGCGGTATCGACACATCCGTCTTGATGGCGTCTCCTCCTCCTTGATTCCACAAGAGAGAGAGAGAGAAGAGGGTCGCGAGATTTTGGCATCACGATGCCGTTGTGGTGGCTATGGTGTACGGGGGTGGCAGGGCTTCGCCAAGCAGTTACACAAGGGAGGAGTGGAGAGGGGAGAGAGGAGAGGGAGGTGGCGCCTGGAAGAGTGAGGGGCTGCGCCTCGCCACCCCTTCACCTCCTTATAGGGGACACCGTGGGGGTGCATCCCTTTCTCTAAGAGGGGGTGGTAGCAAAGGGGGGAGCCACTCCCCCAAGAAAGGCTCTCCCTCCCACTGATAGGGTTTGGCCTATGGGGTTGCATGGGCATAGGGGTTGTGGAGCCCTAGCCCATGTAGGGCAGGGTGCCCCCACATTGACCCATGTCCCTTTCCAGATAGGTAGGTCTCTTTCGATAACTTTTCGAAACCTTGTAGAATATCTGGAACAATTTCGAAACTATCCCAAATAATTGCTAGAACCCTAAACAACCATCCATATAGTTTTTCTTTGCCGGGGTTCTGGTAACCCCTGGTACCTCGACCAAATGGTCGTGGGCCCACCGCTTAAGCAACAACGTCCCCGGGGTTCCAAGGCCCCCCGACATGTGGCCTCTTGAGCTAGGTGTGGGGCAGTTAGCCCAACACGAGTCTCGAGACCTAGCCTCGCATGGGACACCTTCAAGAGGTCGCCTCGCGAGGGAGAGACCCATGTTGTACCGAATGGGCCTCGGATACCTTGGAACGTTCCGAGGGCATGTTCCTAATCTCCCGGAGAAAGGAGCAGAGACGACAAGACCTTGCAGGCGCTGCTAGGACCATGTAGACCGCCTCGGTAAAGAGGATCCGGCCCAGCCTCTTCGGGGTAACAGCGGCATGGATGACTTCCACATCGGAAGAGACACTCTTTGCCACTTTGGTGCAAGGAAGGGCGGGGGGGGGGGGCATCATGTAGCGGCATGTGTACTAGTAGGAAAAGGAATAGTGACGGTGTTCGGAAAAGGGGATTCGTGACATTTAAACCGCACGCCCTAACCTCGCGCCACTAGTAGGTCCTAGTGGTGGCTTCTCCACCAAACGCCACTAGTATAAACCGCCGTAGTGGCATTCAAGTTCAATGCCACGACTATGAAACTACTAGTGGTGTTCGATCTCTACTAGCGGCGTTCGACATACACACTTTTACTATCAGCATAATGGTGGCGTTCACGCTGAGCGCCACTAATGTTGTAATTTCTAGCGGCGTTTCCTTATTATCGAACGCCACGACTGATTATTCTAAGGTAAAAAATTAAATTCGATGTTGCTGCCGCATTCAAATATTTCGAGGTCACAATCGAAATACTAATTACAACATCTCGGTCAATAGAGCTAGTTAGTCCATCTCATTCATAACACAATGAAAATTGTCTTACATAAGAACTAATTGGATCAAGAAATGCATGGATACATAGAAGATGGTTTCAGCTACTTACAATATGAACATAAAAAGATGCTATCACATAACATAGAAGATGAACAAGTACACAATAACGATAGATCAGACAAGAATTATGTAGTTATTTAAGCTAGTAGACCCGATCTCTTGCTTTTCAACTTCATAGTTGCTTCTCTTTTCCTCCGGCTTAAGGGAGTTGAAGTACTCCTCCTCCTCCGCCATATCTTTTGTCGGAGACCCTTTGAAGGAGTTGTTGGGATAGCCTACAACTTGTTTACTACATTCACCCCATGACTTGTAGACTCCCGAAACCTCTCCTCAACATATCGCATACCATTTTTTCTTGGCCACCATCGATCTAAATATAAAGTTGCATAGACAATTTTTATAAGAGTATAGCAAACACATATATACATCTAAATATAAAGGAGATACTCTTCACATACAAAAACCTGCCGGTACCGCCACTTTTTGTTCACCGGAATCCCGCCGGCGTCGGGTGGTTCCAGTAGTGGCACTCAACTTCCCGTGGAAGCCACTAGTATGTGTGATATTTTATGTGGGATTTCAAGTAAAAAGAATCTTAATAACGTGATAGTAAAAAAGGCATCTTAATTCGTTCGTTTATCTCGCGATTTCATCATGATAGTACAAATATGATTTCATCATGATAGTGTGTACTACGAAAGGGGCACATGCATCTTAATTCGTTCGTTCATCGATCTCATGATAGTACTACAAAAGGCATCTTGTTTCGACTTGCTAGCTATAATAAAATATATACATAAATATAATAGATCATCATTATCTCTCGTTTAGCGTTTGTAAATCTACTCAGTAGTCTTCCTCTTCTTGGCAGGGATCCTTGCATATCTTAGTTTTATAGTGTGACTCTTTCTTTTGAATGGAAGATCATCAGTTGTGGTCGGCATAGGTAAGGTAGTTCTGATTCTTCTACTAACATATGGTTGATCATTATCTATATTTTCTTCTTCTTGTTATGCGTGGCCATATTGATCAAAGTCTACATCTGCGGCAACTCCATCCATTCCAACAATTTTCCTTTTGCCTCTTCTCACGATGACACGACTTGGCCTTAGCGGATCGGTTACGAAGAAGCATTGGTCCACGTCTTTAGCAAATACCCAAGGTTTATTTTGGGAGGTGAGTTTTTGTGTCGATGGAGGTATGACCATGGAAATGAAATACCGGTGTTCATCTTTGACATCCTCTACCTATCTAACACATAACATTATTGTCTTGTATAATCCTGAGTAATTTAGTTCCCAAATTTCTTCTATCCTGCCATAGAATCTCGTCTTACTAGTACATTTCTCGTTCGTAGAAATCATTGTCACCCCCGAGTTCTAGTAATCACTAGTTTTGTCTTTGTTCTCTGTATAAAATGTGTACACGTTGATGTCGTGTGTTTGATAGGTTGTGAGGTTGCACGCCATTTGCTGAGGCAAATATGAGCTTTGCATTCTGAGTACCCGGTGCCAATGGTTCATTCGTAAGATTTTCTTTGGGCAAGCCATGAACTTGGTGTTGTGCTCTCTAGTGACTTGGTCATCGTTGATCATATTCTTTTTAGGAGTTGGTTTGAACACACTCTTGATCAACATTTTGTGGTGATTCAACAAAGGATCAATAATGCTTAAGTGTTGTAGCACAACTAGGTCTGCTCTATCGAAATCTTTATGTCGGCTAGTTTTATCAATGTACACATGCAATTCCCTCATCAAAGTGGAATGACCTACTCCTAGAAGACTTCTAAAGTGCTTATTAATGGGAAGATCAAGAGATATGTTGACTTTCATATAATTATTGCAGAATGAGACGCACTCCTCGGTCAGATTTCCCTAGACGGTGCTTCCATCCGGATGGGCCTTGTTACAGATGAAATGCTTGACGTTCCCATTCATCCTTTCGAATGGCATCACTAAGAGCAACAATAGCGGGTCCAAGTATTTGATCTGATCGACAATTTGGAGCAAGAGATGCAGCATAACATCAAATAATGTTATAAGAAAGTAGATCTCAATCTCACAAAGTACGACAATGATCTCTTCCCTTAGCCTTTCGAGATGCTTCAGGCTGATCGACTTTCTCGAGATGACGTCGAAAATATTACGGAAGTCAAGTAGTGTTTCACAAACAAGATTGTTCATTACCCCTCTTAAGTGCAATTGGAAGTAACTGCGTCAGCATCACGTGACAGTCATGAGACTTCATCCCGCTAAACCTTTGTTTCTTGACGTCTAGATATCTGTCTATGATCCCACAATAAGCGAAACTAACTTTGATACCAACAAGGCACTTGAAAACAGACCTCCTTTTCCATACTTCAAGCAGATCTCCCTTACGCTTGTTTCCCAGCTCCAAGGGCTTCGACTTCTTTCCTAGCTCAGGGAAGGCATTCTCATCCAACATGTTCTTGATGTTGATTCCTTTTCTCATTGTTGGCTTTGGCAGCTGCTGCTTATTACCATCGAAAAGATGTCCTTGCCTTCTTAACTCATCATCTTGTAGAAGCCACATTCGAGCCCCGATGTACACGGTTTTCCGAGATCCATCTTTCGGTAGCTACAGATGAGGTGTTTGATCCATACACTTAACACACCCATTGTGTCCATGGCACCGCTGACCAGAGACATACCCATAACCGAGATAGTCTTGCACAGTGGTGATCATCAGACCTCTCATTGGGAAATGTATTTGTATGCTGGCGTCCAAAGTGTTGACTCCTGGCTTACTACATAGTATCTGGAGCTCCTCTCTAAATATCTTAAGATACACGTCAATATCATTTCATGGTTGTTTTGGCCCTTGAATTAGCATAATCATGTGTATGTACTTCTTCTTCATGCATAGCCAGTGCGGTAGGTTGTACATCCATACAAACACATGACAAGTGATATGATTGGTGCTTTGGTTGCCAAATGGATATATTCCATCTATACTCATACCTAACCGCAGGTTCCTTGCATCACCCGCAAAATCTGGGAAAACAAGGCTGAGTAATTTCCATTGGTTACCACATGCAGGGTGTCTTAGCACTTCATCGCATGCATTGTCTCTATCGTTGTGCCAAAGCATGAACTCTGCTTCCTTTGGGCCTGCAAAATACCACTACAGATGTGGAATGAGCAGGAAGTACCAGACAACCTTAAACGTTGTTGGTAACTAGACTATTCGTGGTGTTCAGTAAAGCAAAACGCCGTGACTTCCCGTAGACGTGGAATGACGTGGAATGAGCAGGAAGTACCAGACAACCTCTAAACTTTCCGTGGCGTTCAATTCACTTAAAAGTCGTTGGTAACCAGACTATTCATGGCGTTCAGTAAAGAAAAATGTCGTGACTATGTTGGTTCCGGCTCACATCATGGTCGCCACTTAATGGCGGCGTTATCCCTTTCGCAAACACCGGGACTACGTCATAATGGTGGCGTTCGCGTTTTTTGAATGCCGCTACTATTTTCCTAACAGTGGTGGCGCCTTCTTTTTTATTGGATGCCACTATAAAAATGACTGCTATAAGGCTTTTCCTACTAGTGGTGATGCCAAGAGCTCTAGCTTTACGAAGGACCGGCAGGATGCAAGTAGTCCTAGACTTAGTCCACACAAAGTAGACTTGTAGACTAGACATCCTTTGGGCGGAAATGTGGAAGCCCTTCCTGCCCAAATATTGGGGGAAGAGGCCTGGTGCCCTATAAAAGGAGAGGCACCCCGACCATAGAGGGGTATAGATCCTTGGGATCTAAAACACTAAACATTCATACTCCATTGTATCCTCGCGAGACACCGGGAGCAATACAACCAAGCAGAGTAGGGACTTTACCTCCTCACGAGGGTCCTGAAACTGGGTAAAAACCATATGTCACTCTCTATCATGTGCGAGATCCGCCATTGTCATCGTCTTCGATAATACCGGAATGTGTGTTCAACCCCCTAACGATTAGACCCCTTGTTCCTTCATGGGACGCAAGTCTCCTATATTATCCATCTCTGGACCATTCTGAAGATCGTCGTGATATCTAGGATCCCATCCAAGACTTTGAATTAACATTTGATTACACCATCTATTATCTCAGTGAGCCCTAGCGACATTGAAGCATTAAGTGTATGACCCTACGGGCTAGAGAACGTGCAAACATGCTCGAGTCATCTCTCCGATCAATAACCAGTAGAGGGACCAGGGATGTCCATATTGCTTCCCACACATTCAACGATGTTTTTTTATCGGTTGAACAACGATGTCGAGGATTCAATTAATACGGTATGCAATTCACTTTGTCTCATGATATATCACTTGCCCGATATTTGATCATCGGTATCTCCATAACTAGTTCAATCTCGTTACCGGAAAGTTCTATTTACTCATTTCGTAATATATGATCCCCATGACTAAACACAATAGTCACATGCTTGGAAGCTTTAGGATGTTACATTACCTAGAGGGCTGAGAGATATCTCTCCGTCACTTGGAGGGACAAATCCTAGTCTTGATTCATGCAACCCAAAAAAGCACCATCGGAGATACCTGAAATCCATCCTTATAATCACCCACTGACAAAGTGACGCTTGATGTCCACAAGGCATTCTTTTGGTACCAGGGAGTAACACAATCTCATTATCTAAGAATACAATACTTGACATTTATGCAAGCTATAGTAATCAAATATAGTGACATGATGAACGACTATGTTTATTATTGGGTTTGTCCATCACATCATTCTCCTAATGATATAATTCCATTATCAGGTGACATTATATTTCCATGCTTAGCAAACTTTAACCATCACTTGATTAACGAACTAGTCCGGAAGAGGGTTACTAGAGACATGGTGTTGTTTATATATCCACATATATTTAGTTTCCATTTCATACAATTATAATATGGACAATAAACACTTATCATGAATACTGAATATAATAATAACAACTTTATTATTGGCTCTTGGACACATTCCCAACAAAATTATACTGGTCCTATGATGCCTGCAACTTGGGATTATGAAAAGATACAAATGATCCAAATGATAGCATCTATCCAATTGCAATGGGCCTAGTTGAGGTAGGGTGCACAAGCTCATGATAATGGTTTCTGACCACATCACTCACGCATATCCTCTTTACACACATGGCTCAACAAACACATACAAATCATGCACCAAATAGTAGCAGAAAACCTACTTCCTTTGTTTCCCTATATCTAAGCTTTGCCCTGAGCATTTTTTTCCCTTGCTTGAGTGCTTGCACTGATGCCTTAGTCCAAATTCTCTACTGCAACCTCCCTAAGAAGCATAGTACACTTGCACACCTTGTTTCCACACGAAGGCACGTTCTTCTGATCATCACTATTGTCGCTCATCTATACATAAGGCACAAATTTCAGACAACACTTTCGAACATTGACCTGAAATTCAGTGAAATCCAGACATTTTTGTGAAATTCAAGGAAATATATGAAAGAGGTAACCTTTTCCTCGTGCGTGCAAGTCCTAGTAGGCCTCTTCCGTCACCTTAGCCCACTCATCGCCGTCGAGGTTGACTTTGTTGTCGTCGTCGCGGTATCCTGCTCTCAACACAACATCCCCACATCGCTCCCGCATGCCACCGCCGTGGACCTCCACGTCCACGCGAGGTACGCCCCTTTCTTTAGCCTCTCACGCTCCCGCCGCCCCGCCTCGTTGTCGCTAGGATTTGGCCCAGCTCGTCGCCAGCTGCCGCGTTAGGGAGGAAAAAGAAGCTAGCTCTAGGTAATTGTGTGTGAATCCAAGAAAACATAGGAGGTTTTCTGATAAATTTCCAAACCGCTAGCCAGGCAGGCCCATGACGGGTGTCAGATCCAGAGTGGGGTTGTATGAGTTGTGCACAGGGGGACAAGATTGTGTACGAGTGTAACACAACGAAAGAATCCTTGCATGAACTTGCATGTAATAGACAAAGTTTTGTACTAATGGTGCAATTTTTACCTCTTCTTAAGATGTGAGTTTCTGTATAATTAATTTCTATATGTTCAGAGCCAGCCTTGGGAATGGTCAGCAGTTTTTCTACTACAGTATACTGTATGTTTACTATCGCTTCTCTTTCATGCGTTTCTGTGGTTTAGAGTTGAGACTACAGGACCGGATTATGCGCAAGGTAATTCAGAGCCAAGTCTCTTGGAAACACGCCGTGTCTCGTTTCCAAACAATACAAACCAGTCCCGTTCTCTCTCGCGACAATTTTTTTACCTGTCCGGCTGTCCCCTTCACCGGATCGCTTCGCCGAGCTCTGTGGGCTCTGAACCCACATTGGAGAAAGAGGACACGCCTCGCAGCTGTCAGCTTTGGTTTCGAGCTGACGGGGTGACTCGAAAGTTGATCGGACAGATGGACTTGAGATTTGTTTTCGTCTGCTGCTGGAGTGATAGAGGCGGATCTAGATCTTACCTTTTTGACAGATCGGTGTCGTTTCAATCTGTCTCTGCTGGCTGCTGTGTCTATGCGTGTGGCGTACGTGCGTGCTGGGCCGCTGGGGGATCTCGCTGTCCGTGCCGTCCCCCGCAGCTCCGCGTGCTGGGTTTGCGTGAGCGTGCAAGCCTTGCTTGACCTTGTCAGTGGCTCTGGATTCTGGTTCAGGACGATGCAGGACTGCAGGAGTCACGTAAACCTGCTCCGAGTGAGTAAATACCACGTACTGCCATGGTTACTTGTGCTCGGCTACCCGGAGCGGCAGTGGGACTGTAAGATTTTACAAAAAAAAAAAATGGACATATGAAACGAGCTTGAACATGGGATACTAGGGGGTTATTTAGTGTACATGGAGTAGGAGTAATAGTTTTCCAATTTTCTACCAGGGTAATATGTATAAACCTGCTTTATGTATAAAACTTGTTCTCTTGGAATGGACTGTTGCAACGGTTAGCATCTACCCAATTGACGTTGGCGGCAGATGAATTTCGTTGGAACTTAAACGAGAATAATTTATTCACGTAAACCTGCTCTGAGTGAGTAAATTCCATGTACTGGCATGTTTTACGTGTGCTCTGCTACCGGGAGCGGCGGCGGCGGCACCGTATGATTTTACAAATATAAAAGAAGGGGATATGAAGGGCTTCTTTGGATTGCAGGAATTTAGAAACGTAGGAATAGAAAAAATAGAGGATTAAGATGTCACATATGGTGAATTCCTACAGGATTTTAAAACACGGAAATTTTGTAAGATGTGTGTTTGGATGATGTATAGGAAGAAAAACACGGGAATTTCGCTGGATTTAGGAGAGAGTAGTGAGAGATAGAGTGTATGTGCATTGGACTTCTCAAAGAAAAAATAAAATAAGGTTTGAGCTCATGTTGAGAATCCTATGGAATGGAGCGCATAGGAAGAGATTCCATAGGAATTTGATGACCACAATCCTATGATCCAAAGGGATTTTATAAGAAAAATTCCTACGGATTAAAGTCCTTCAAAATTCGTACGAAAATCCTCCAATCCAAAGAGGCCCGGAAAGTGCTTGAAAATGGGGTACTAGCTAGGGTTAGTGTACATGGAATACATTTTCTATTTCTTCCGGGGTAAATTGTAGTAGGAGTACTAGTTTTCCAATTTTCTACCAGGGTAACAGTATATGCCAACGGATCAGATTATCAAAGGGAAACAACCTTTGGTTCTAATGGGAAATGCTAGCGCTTCAGCTATGAAGATTAAATCTCCCGTTAAACCATGGATTAATCCCCCATTGGGATGGGTGAAGTTGACGATCGATGGCTCTTTCAAAGGCGAAAATGGTTCTGCCGGTACTAGCATGGTCCTTCGAAACGAGGCTGGTGCGGTAATTTTCTCAGCATGTCGTTCATTGATTTCTTGTTCTGAACCTCTGGAAGTGGAGTTACAAGTTATGTCCTTCATCAAAGTGAGCTGCCTATTGTTATTGAGTCTGACTGCCTAGCCCTTATCATGGCAGTTACGGCGAAGGATAGAGATCGTTCTCCATATCTCCATATGATTTCTGAGATTCAGACTCTTTTTAGGGGTAATAAAGAGTGCAATTTCGTTAAAGTAGACCGTAGTCAAGTGAGATTAGCCACTGCCTTCCAATTGGGCAAGAGCAGAAGACAAAACCATGTTCTGGTTCGTGTCTGGTCCTGAAGTTTTGCTTCAGGCGTTGGACACTGAACTTTCTGTAACTCCAACTGTTTAATAAAGGTTTGTTTTACCCCCCCAAAAAAAAACAGTATAAACCTGCTCTATGTATAAACCTTGTACTGGTTTGTCCGTAGCAGGAAGGAAACTTCTTAATCGCTATGTGTTGTCCCCCACGGACGATAGGTGTAGAACCCTAGTTTCCACCTCACCATTCCTCTCCCCTCCCCTACCACTGCCGGCGGGCAAAGCCCTCGCGGCGAACCTTTTTTTAACAGTGCGAGGGTGGGGCTGCAAGGTGTCGCTGCTTGAGGTCTTTGTGCGGTGGTCGACAGTGTAACACAATGGAGATAATGCTAGACGGCATGGGTTGAGGCGAGGCAACATGTATGGCATCTCAATGTGGGTCGGGGCTCGGGGCGAGGCGGTAGTGATGGCGGCGGTCAGTGCTGGAGCTCCATGGAGACCGGGGCTCGCCTAGTTAGATTTCGGTCATGTCGGCCCTAACGGGAGCGTGTAATCGTCGATGCCCTAGTGACGGCCAGGGCACTTCCCTTCGCTACGTTGCGGCTAAGGCGCTAGATCTAGGCCGAGCGGGCCTGGATCAGCGACTTCTGCTACCTATGCTAGCCGGAGGCCATGTGGCCTGGAGTTGGACTCTACAAGTTGTGACTTTGCTAGTGGCACAGATGCACCGTGTTCACCGTGATTATCGTACTTCTGCTAGCCATGATGGTCGGAGGCCATGTGGGCTTGGATCTAGTGTTGACTTCCCTCCTTCTGCGTCGCTCAGTTCGCCGTCATGAAGTGCAGTGTGCCACCTCTCGGGCGCAAGGTCTTGGATGCCGAGCGGCGGCCCCGGAAGGTGCACAAACTAAAACAATACCACATTTTTATATCTTTTTGTTTAAGCTCAAGTCTATTTAAATTCTAATAAAAATCCATCAATTTGTCAGAAATAATAGAAAAAATTTGGAAATTTGGGTCAGCTATTTCCCTCCGCTACTGCCAACGATATTATCGAAGCACCGCTCGCCTAAACTAATTCTCTGTGAGGTCAACAGGGTCGGCCGTGTGGCAGGGCGGGAGGGGCAGCCGCCTCGGGCCCCGGAACCAAGGGGTCCCATTTCCCAGATAACTAAGGTATATTATCTAATCTGTGAGAGCTTCGCCATATCGGACAACCAAATTTGTGGTGAGATCTTCGCAGCCTTTGGCGTATGTATGTGGAGAATTCTACGCGAGGGAGAGAGATAGAGGGTTGCGTCTTATAAACAGAAATAGAAGAATACCCCGGGTATTGCAGTGGGAATCTCTTTAATTAATCATTTGTATAAATAAATAATGCTTACATATGAAGTTCTCTACAGAAGTATGCTAGATTGGTCACAATAGTCAAGAACAAAATTTAATTGACATAAATTGTTATATATTTGGCGAATAAAAATTGGTGGCATGAACAATTATATGGCCAAGAAGTAGATGACATGGATAGATTGCATGTACCTTAAATGAATGCTAATGATATGACATGGCCAATTGATTGGCTAAAATGGTAGGTGATGTGGATAGGTTGCATGTTGAGATAGACTATCATAAATACTAGCGGGGTTTGTTTTATAAAAAAGTATAGATAGCTTGTTTGTTTAGGCCATCTCCACCGGGTCAACCCAAACGCGTGACCGAAACGGTCCGTTTCTGACCGTTTGGGTCGGGCAGCGGTCGTTTTTGGGTCAAGGTCCGGCCTGTCTGGACAGCCGCGCCCAGCGGCACGACCCATATGTTCGCGCTTGGCCAACAGGGTCACGCCTTTTTTCGAATTTCAAACCGAGACATTTCACGCTTAAACTGGCAAAGTTCGTACATAATTAACCAAAATATTACATTCAAAATATAAAAAAGCTAGCCCTAGCTACCGATCTCCCCGCCGCCAGCGCTACCTCGCCCATCTAGGGATCGATGTCGATGTATTTCGGCGGCGTCTAGAGGTGCGCCGGTGGCAGGCCTGGAGCTGGCGTTGGTGCGGGTGCGGGAGGGGCGGGCTGGTCGATCACCTGGCCAGGCCACGCCGACCACGCATCAGTCTCCACCAGCGCGGGCGGAGCAGACCACCCCGATGCTGATGGAGAAAACCACCCCATCGTGAGCGGAGCATCCCACCCACGCAGCACCGATGGCGACGATAGCCCCGCGTTCACCCGCGCCACCAGGCTGGTGAGCTGGACGGCCTCCTTGTAGCCTTCCCACATGCCTTCCTCGTCCTTCGTGCTGGCCGCGATGGCCTGCTCGAGGAAGGAATCCTTGTCGTAGCCCCATGGCAGGACCGCCTAGTACTCTAGGGGCAGGTGCGCGGTGGCGGATGCGGTCGACTTCTCCTTCTCCTTGACGATGATGTGGAGGTCATCTTCGCCAAGGTCATCGTCAGACTGGTTGATGGCACCGTCGTCGTCGGGCTCGAAGGCGTGGAGGTCGCGGGACCCCCACGGATCGAATTTGCCGTGGTAGGTGCTCGCCGGCCGCGCCGCATGCTCCTACTTCAGGAACCGCTTCCAAAACATCTTGTTCTGGTAGGCGCGGTCGTACCGAAAGGCCGGTGGGAGCTTGTGGATGCGGCGGGTGATCTCCTCCCCCTGACCCTTGCCCTGCTTCGGCGCGGGCGGCACCTGATACCTTCGATCCGGATTACGGATGTAGTATAGCTTGTTTTTCCCTAGTAGACCTAGGTTTATCGAATCCTCAGGAAGCAAAGCGTAGTAAAATTACTTTAACGGACCTTCGGAAGTTTTAGAATTTCTTTTGTCTTTTTACTAGACCAAGAGTTTGCATTTTTTTGTTGTTGTCGATGATGGAGAGAGAGGGCCTAGGACATTCGGTTTCACCTGTAGCTGTGCAAAACATCTGATGGGAATAAAAGATAAAAATAAAGTATACATGTAATTGTTAGAGTAAGATAAATTATATGTGGGCAGTGCATCCATAATTGCCATTGCCTCTGCAACCGCTTATAGCAATAACCTACTAGTCTCATCCATAGAAGAAAGAGAACTAATGATATGCATAGTGATGTCACCGTCGATCCCAAGTAAATCTCTCACATACAACCGTACTACCCTTTCTGTCACTGGGGTTCCCAACCTGCAGATTAGTCTTTACTCATACTCCCTATACCTGGATCAATCCTCGGGGTCTTGGGTAGCTGACAAGTCCTTAGATTGAGACAAGAGAGGATAAAATAATCATCATGTCATACAAACTAATACATGATCCCATCTATGATAAATAATATGCACAAAAAGCTACATGGCTATGCCGAAGCCTTTAGTCCAAGGAGAATTACTCACACATAGAGATGACATCAAAGATCATAAACATTATAGTATAAATCATGAGATTGATAGCAAATAGTCTTACAATGTGCCAATCGAAGAAGAGATCTACTATTACAAGTGGTGGAATATGGCTATGGTGGTGGAGAGATTAGATCTAAGTCTATTCCTCCGGCGGCTCATCGGTGTTGTGGATGGAGATCTGGGGGTGGCTGATGGTTTCTGCGAGCTCTCGTTTCTCGTCGCCCGAGGCCTCTTTATATAGGGGCCCCTTCACGAAAGTTGTTCTATTTGACCTAGCGGCGCTGATGGCAACTATACGGCCGGAACTATACAGCGGAATTTTATTCCAGTCATATAGTTGGTCGTTAAAGTGTCTGCCTTCGACCCACGACTCCATGTTTCTTCTAGTTGTTGTAAATCTCGTATATTTGACTTTAATGTAGTGATTCGCGTCATCAAACATCATTATCTGCACAGGGAAAAAAGAAAGAAAGGATTGTATACCCCTTTGATTATTAAGCATTAGTGGCAGGGTTTAGAGATATATTTCATTAAAATTGTGAATAATATCCAATTTAAATATGGACATAGATGGCTATATTTCAGAGCCATCAACCTCCCTAAGCTTAAACTTGATCGTTCCCGAGTAAGAAAACCAAAAAGGAACTTAACATTTAAACTGAAATAATGAGATGATGATCTTACTCATGATTGATAGTCTCATGTTTCTTCCACCTCATAAATCTGAAAAACTTCCGCATAGATAGAGTAATGGCAAACATATCATATGAGTTTTATGCATCCTTATAGCGCAGCAAAATTATTGTTAACATGGATGATTCAAATGAGTAAACTTTATTTCATGTCATATAATCAACACATAGGCTTGCCTTTGAACATAAAGTATAACTAGAAGGATACCCCGCGCGTTGCAGCGAGAATTTCTTTGATAAATCTACTCTACTAATTAGAGATATGAGACATGAAGAATAAACATATGGAATATTCAATTGGTCAGAATAGTTGAGAGGCTAAATTTACTGGATGTGAAATGATTGTGTACAATACTTGATCCACTAAATGTTATTAAGGTTCAAGAATTTATTTAGTAGTATAAGGTTGGACGTGAATACTGGAAGGAAGCTGACATAGATATCATAATTGATTACACTTACTACCATACTTTCTTAGAGAAAATATATGGTACAATAGAGACATACTATACATACGGCGAAAATCAGCTCCATAGGCAAAAGAAACTTTCAATTGCTTTCACCGCTCACTAGTAATCAATAAAAGGGTTCAAATGTTAGAGTAATCGTTCCGATAAAGAAATGTTTATGGGCAAAGTATGATTCATTTTGCCACAATTGTGCAACAATGTGTGAAGAAAAACGTTCAATAGTTGCGAGCTATGAGTTTATATAGAAACATCCATGTGTATTGGAATCGGTCAACAATCTTTATGTTGCATAATCAATATGAACTGAACTGGTTCAGTGAGAGTAGAATAGGAAGAGAAACCCATACCTGGGAGAACACCATTTGTATTGAATTCCATAGTAAGTGCCGTGACAGTGGAACAATGAAGTTCAATCTATTGATTTTATATCGGTTACCCATTGCACATTCATATACAGTATTATTGTGTACCCTTCTCTAATCTGCAAGGGGGAGAGGGGAGCTACTAAATCATGAACGAATATGATTCTTGCCATTCATCTGATTAACTTGCTAAGTACATCTTAATTAAAAAGTGCTAGATTCAAAACTAACAGTAGCAACTGCGTGTGTTCTAAGCAACTATGTGTGTTCTAAAAACTGTCAGCAAAAATCTTGTTAGCGTAACAACATTTTATTATATTTGGTTCCTCTCTCCGTTGCATTAGCAACAAAGGTGAAAGAGAAGACACTTTAAAGGTCGAGATTTTTACCCAAAAACAGAACAAAATCACTAATGATCCGACATGCACAAAATTTGATAGTAATAAATTTGTATATACCAATAATTATTTTAAAAAAACATACCAGTAAATAACTAATCATTTAAACTTGATCCTTCATGTAGGATAATTTCTTGGTTCCATCTTACCTGCATTATACGGAGTAACAAAATAAAATGTTCATAGGAGTGGACATACGGTAAGTATATATGCTATATGCGGGGTGATGAAATTGAAAGAAGTAACAAAGATGTACATGGAAGCAATGAAATTAACGTTCTGGTGTGGCCAGGAAAAGGAGCCAATACTATATACTGAGGCAAAGTAGAAAACACCACGGAGCACATTAGCAAGAAGCTCTATAGACATTTAATAGACGTTTTACCTATGAATGTTGTGGTGTCAGACTGAGGCACTGGAAAATCCATCAACACAACATGCCCGGCCGGAACACGCCATAGGCATCGAGCAAACATACATGATCTGAGTGCCTTGTTGAACATGGCTATCTAATGATATGGCAGATCTAAACCCACTGTTGTTGGAGCACGTATAACAGCTATCCACCGACCAGGAAAAAGAGATGCGGTGATGGGAAGAATATGTGAAAAGATGTTACTCCGATTCATGGTCCGCTGGCTCCATGGAGAGACGCTTGAGGTAGCCTATATATATATGTCAGGCTGTACTATGAAGGCTGCGGCGACGTATTTAGACCAACAATGGTTCAGAACCTGAGATTGAAACCGGATATGCTAAAGATAAATGAAGACATGATGAATAGGAAGTGGAGGAGCCAAAGATTGATTACTGAGGGGATTCCAAAAGGTACGGAAGGGGAAAGTTCAGAAGAAAGGAAGAGCTCTAATGCGTGTTTGCTCAATCCACCCGTGAAATATATTTCTCTAAACATAATAAAAGGATAGCATGATGACGTGACAACCTACATGTGTGGTGAAGGTTCGTTGGGACTGCCTGTGCACGATTGTACAATATGAATGGACGGCTGGCGATTAGAAATAGATGGTTGTTATTATTTGATGATGTGGATAGCTCGCATGCGAAGATAGACAACTTAAATACTACTTCTTAGTGGGGTTTTGCTCTATAAGAAAGTATAGATCACGAAAATTGAGAGTGTGAGAGTTGTCATGAAAAGCATATACACTAGAGTATCTCAATTCTCCCACATTAATAAATCAAGACTTTTCAAGCACTACTTTTCTATTCATTGTCCTTCAAGAATTTTAGTTTTTGAGTAATTGAGAGCATGCCAAAAAATTTGTTTTAGTTTATCAGGATGTGATGGACACTCGTGGCATCACTAAGGTTTTTGTTCATTTTGCATAATGATTACTCATAATAGCCAGAGGAGTGATTCCATCATGAACACAGCTACCCGGGAGTGCCAAGAATCTTACCCACTATAGCATTGCTGCTACATGTGTTTAATCAACTCATAGCTGAAATCTAGGAGTTTCCTCCATGAAGATCGTTCGTAGGCCAGCGGAGTTGTTGGCATCCTATGAAGTTTGACACGCGTAAAGCAATATCATTCTTATGATTAACAAGTCAAACTTTAGCATGCTCACAAAAACCGCTAAACATTAATTTAATCGAATAAATCCTTTTAAAGAGAGCTATTAAGTCAATCAACATTTTTAATGGTGTTGAGTGCTCTAGAAATATGCCTTCAAGACTAAACACTACAACACCCAAGCCTTCAATTGTGAGACTTTTTCTTATTACCATTGGTTAGAAATTTTTAGGCAAGACTTGGTTAATTACGAGAGCTGGAACAAAACATACCCAACTAAATGGGATTGTTCGTCCGCAGTACCAAAGTTGGCAGGCCAGCGCATGGTGGTACCTAAGTTGCCTGAAATTACCGCGTTTTGAAAAGTTGGGCCGTCAACTACCGAGAGGGGCCATTTCGAGCAAACTCGTCTCACCCCTGCCAAATCCAAACATGACGTGAAACTGCCCCGTGAAGTAGACAGTCGGGACCCACATGTCGGTTATCTGTCCGTGACGCGGGCGCCAACGCGGCAACCGCGTAGGCGAAACGAGATACTAAAGGAGCATTGTGCGTTGACCAAATTCACAAATCCACTCCCTTCCTCCTTTCGCATGAACCCTAGCACCGGCGGCGTTGAAATCCCCTCTCCAACCAGAATGATCTCTTCGGGCATTTGACTTATGGCGCCAAGTTGCTGCGCCTACTCGCTGCTACCGAGCTCTAATGCCGAATGTCGTGCCAGCCGTTGCGACGATCTAGCCCGCCTCTACCGCCGACGAGCTGAGCAGCGCGAAGGATGGCAGATCCATTTGCCGAGGAAGAAGTACTTCTGGCTAATTCCGGGTGAGCTACTCTTCTCTTTGCTATTCGCACTACCTATAACTGCTAGCTGGCTATTGGAATTACAGAGATATATCAAACATAGAATTGTTTGCTAGCACGACGCTGACAAACAATTCTTATCTTTTGTCTCCAATTTTCTGTCAACTAGGATCTCCGCTGAACCCAAATACACGGTTCTGGTGAGCATCTGCGGCTACCTCATTAAATTAGCACATGGGAAGAGCACATGGAAACAGGCTCAGAGTCTGAAGATGGAAGTAGCACCTGTGTAGTTATGCACTGTCCCTGGTTTGGTTGCTGCTGTGCGTGAACTTGCTGAAATGAGGCCAGAGCAGACTGCACGGTTCAGCATCGTTGATGAATGAGGCTTCAGGGTTCCTATAGCGTGTGACAGTCAGCTAATTGGGTTGATGAAACAACATGTTAGGCTTCGCGTGGTTATGCTGGTGTGTAACATAGTGGATGAGGAAGCTCCTGCTACTGGGAGTCGCCCAGCTATTATTGGACAGGGAGGTCTAACTCGAACCCCTGCTGTTGTTGAGCAAAATGTGGTTCCTCGTCCACGACATGCTTCTGTCAGGAAACCTCCTCGTAGGAGTCCCCGTATTGCCGTTGTGGAAAACTCTGCTCTGGAATCTACTGGTACTGGTCGTCCCCGTCCCCGTGCCCGTGTTGCTACGGCTGCTGCTCACCCAATCCATGCCGCTATTGAGCAAACTAAGGCGTCCGGAGGCTGCCCCGCTGTTGTTGCCAAGACCGCCGCCTTGTGTGTTGCTCCTCCTCGAAATCGTCCTCAAGTTGTGCGAACCCGTGCTCTGGAATCTGCTGGTACTGGTCGTCCTCGTGTTGTTGTTGATCTGGACGCTGTTGACTCAATCCCTGCCGCTGTTGAGCAAACTAAGGCTTCCGAAGGCTGCCCCACTGTTGTTGCAAAGACTGAACCATTCTCTCCTCCTCGAACCCGTGCTCGGGTTCAGCGAGCTGCTTGTCTGAAGCCAGCTCATGGTCTAGACTCTGCTAGCACTCGAAACACTTATGTTGTTGGAACTGATCCTGATCATCGAGGTGGCATGGCAGTAGCTGATCCTATTGTGGCTGCCGTTAGAAGGGGCCCTGCCTGTCCACCATGTAATGTAGCTCCCGCTGCTAAGGGCCCTCGCCTTGCTCCTGGTCATGGTACTTCCACCGAGGTTGATCCAGCTAACAATGACGCTGGTGATGGCGGAGGTGGCATTGGGGTTGGGTCTGATGGTGCCGCTCCATCTCTCGAACCTCTCGGAGGTTTCTATCCTGAAGAACCTGATGATGGCAAAGTAATCGTTCATGTTGGTGTCGCGGATTATACTGCAAAATTAGATGATGGCACAGAAAAATTCTATGACGAGTTTGATGTAATCCTTGGCAGATATGACCCTGAAGTGGTAGAGTTATCTGACCTGATGGCATCGTTACGTGTGAAGGTGCTGTAGGGGTCCTCCCAGGAAGGACGTTTGTTATATTATGGTTACAGGAGCAAAAAGGTTATCGAAGTGAAAGATACCAGGGATTTAGTTGTACCGTTTACAAGGAAACATTATAGAGGTGAAGTTTACTTCCACTTGGTATTGCTCATGGTTGGAGAGGAATTGGAACTCGACAATAGAGATGATGGACTTTTAGAAGGCATGCATGACCTGATCGATGGCATCACTGGGGCTGGGGCGACTGAGGGTGGCTTCGAACAGAGGAGAGTCTTACAGAGGAGCGTCATAAAGAGGAGCAGGAAGAGCATCCCTAGAAAGGGCACCCCGAAGAAGAACGTCACCAAGGAGACCACACCAAAGAAGAGGACGCCCAAGAGTCACACGACAAAAGGCACCATGCTGCAGAGTACACCCCTGAGATCCAGTCAAAATGCCACACCGAACGGTAGCAGCAAAAACGCTAAGAGGGCTAACACGGTGGTGAACACTCCCAGGAGTGGTAGCAAAGAGGCGAAGATGGCCAGCACAAAGGCTACCACACCCAGTGGGAGCAGAAAAAACACTAATTTGGAGCGGAACACGCCGCTGTTAGGGAATTATGCCAGCACGAAGGAGAACACGCCCAATAGTAGCAGCAAAAGGTCTAATTTGGAGCGGAACACGCCGCTGAGGTCAGGCAATAATGCCAGCACGAAGGAGAAGACGCCCAATAGTAGCAGCAAAAGGGCTAATTTGGAGCGGAACACGGTGCTGGGGTCAGGCAATAATGCCAGCACGAAGGAGAAGACGCCCAATAGTAGCAGCAAAAGGGCTAATTCGAAGAAGAACACGCCGCAGAGGTCGGGAAATAATGCCAGCACCCTGGAGCCAACACCCGTGAGGGGGAGGCAGTAAGGAGATCACACCCAAGAGTGGCAGCAAAAGGCCTAGTTCGATGGGGGAATGGAACGCGGATGTCAAGCCCTACTGATACCATAAGGAATGATTACATCAGGAAGGAGGATGTACACAGGAAGAGCAAGAGGGTTCTGTACACTCAAGATGAAATTGATTCTGACTGCTGTTTGTCCACTGAAGTACCTGGGATGCGTGCAAACGTAAGACCGCCCCATGTGGTTGTAGCACAACCAACCGAGTGTCTTGGAGAAAACAGAGTTGCCGGTGAGGTGGACTGGGGCAATGTTCTTGTCCATCCAGGTGGAGACGATGGTGCAGCCCCACCCATGGGAGTCAATATGATGTGTGCAGTACGGGGCATTAGAGACGATGGCGAAGATTCTGAATCAGATGAAGAAGCAGGCACTATAGAGGATCAAGAATCTGGTGATGATGAAATAGACGAGGAACTTAACGATGAGGCTGGTATTCCAGTCGATGATTTGGGTGTTGAAGTAGAAGAAATGAAACATGACCACGAGTATCCTATAATTTCGGTTAGCACCGAGTTCAGGAGCATGCATGAGTTCAGGATGTCGTTCCGGCATTTTTGTATGAAGGAGGAGTTCGACGTTTATCGACTGAAGAACTCTGCCGAGAGGTATGAGGCCGTTTGCAAGTTAACGTGGATGAATGGACGGGCCGAGGTACATTGTCCATGAAGGATCACAACAAGATCCTTACCTGCGTCGACTGCAATTAGGGTATTGGGGCAATGAATGCAGCAAACCATTAGAACTCTCTTTCTCTCTCTTTTCACTCTATAACTACAATTGATGTGCGATATCTTTTTGGCAACTAGTCGACTCCGCTTATCTTTTAAATGAATCTGTGTTGTAGGTGAACAGAATGGGCCCTGCACACATGTGTCTGACAGGGCGACCGCTACCACGAGGATTGGGGATGGCCGAACCTCAGCGCCACGAACGTGCACAGGATCGCCTCGGAGTTGGACATCATCTCAGCCGGTCGCCTCACTCGCTGCATCCCTGGCTACCGCGTGACGATGCGAAACATGGACGAACAACCGTTCGGCACGCCAGGCCTTCTTTACCCCGATAATAGCAAATGGCCAGACGACCGTGATGGCCACGTAAGTTCCAGTATCTAGCTTATTCGTTCAGTCATATCGTTGATTCATATGTGCTGACTCTCATCAGAATCCTATGTTCCTTTCGTCGAACGTGTTGTGTGCACGCGCGGTTTGAACAAATCGAACCATTTAAGACTATTCTGTACAGCAGAAGCTCTGCTCGTACATGATATTCTGGTATTTTCGTAGTGACACAGTCTTACTTTAGGTGATAGACGAGTTATCAATTTCGATTTTGCAATGGAATGCCCGCTAGGTGATATTCTGTTTCCTGAAATAAAAACAAACATATTAGACGATTTAAGGATGTTATGCCCCGAGCTGTTTAATTATGATCATCGTCAGGAGTTTGTTCTGGGGGGCTCTGCTCCTACTCCATATATTGAGTATCTTCGTAGTGACACAGGCACAATTTAGGCGATATCTGAGGAGACACTCGTATTTAGGCGATATTTTGTGTACTTTAATATAAAGTGTTGGGGGGATACCCCCGGGTAGGGTCACTCCGGGGTATAACGACCGAGTTAGCCGAGGTCCGGCAAGGTCAAAGCGGATGCTGACCGGGTCACCTCAAGGCAGTCCAAATCACGGAGTAACCCGGACCAGGGGGGTCGCCTAACATTGTCTCGTCCGTCTTAAGGAGTAAGTCGGAAGTGCTTGTCTAACTTATATGCAGGAACAGATGTGTCGGATCTACTATGATCTGGGTCCTCGCTTAGCTTCTAGGAGAAGGAAGGAATCTCTCTGGTCAAAAAGAAGGTCCGGTACGTACTGCATGAGCGGAGAAAGCAAGGGCAGGACCACCGGATCATGGCCGACAAGGGTGACGACGCTCATGTCGTCTGACGCGGGCGCCGCAGGGTCTTACGCTGCTAAAGCATGTATGACGCGGGGGAAAAGCACCCCGGTCGGGTTACCACTTTGGGAGGGGGCATATTCTTAGGAATATGCCTCCACGTATGCCCTAGGCCAGGACCGAACTTCCTCTATATAAGGAGGGCTAGGGTTCTGGTAGAGGGGCTTGGTTGAGCTCTAGTTGGTTAAGCATGAGTTGATCTAGGGTTCTAGGGAAAGATAGTAGGCAAGAGTAAGAGAGCTCCTTCTTCCTCCTCTCGCCAATACAGCTCAAGGAGCACTTGTAATCTTGGAGATATAGCAATACAAACTTCTGTGTGGAGAATCACTCCACTATCCCTCCCTGGATTCCCCTAGCGTGTATTAGTCCCCACCTTTAGCCTATCCATGGCATCTGCCGTGACACCACCACGACAGTTGGCGCCCACCGTGGGGCTAGCGGCGCTAGCAGGGGTGAAGATCCGGACGGAAAACCTCATCGGCACCGGTGAATGCATCGTCTCAGGGCTCGTTCAGTGATTTGGAGCGCTGGATTTCGTCAGCGACAACGCTGGCTGCTTCGGCACGCGCCCACTTCCGCGCAACAACCTCTTTGTCAAGCTCGGCGCCACAAGGTCTATGTTGCTATGGACGTCTCGTGCGTTCATCCATGTCGCGTCGTCGATGCGGGGGAACCACCCCTCACTGTGGCTCGCGGGGCGCATATCGCTCGCTCCCCGGACCATGCGGAGGTGATGATGACTGTCCTAGGTGCAGGCGCAAGCAAGGACCCAGCACCAGACCCGGAGGTAACACCTAAGGCACCGAGGAAAGGTAGAGGACCTCCACTAGAGAGGCCTGAGAACGTACTGAGGGAAGCTATGGTTAGCTTGGCTAACCCGGGTAGCAGCAGTGGTAGATCCGGCTCAGGCACATGGCTAGAGGAAACTCGGCAAAAGATACTGGAGGGCGCAAAGAAAATAGCCGCGGCTCAGCAGTCACTGAACATGACGCTGCGTGAGTACGCAATGGCAAACAAAGTTGATGCGGTGAAAGTAAAGGGGAGAAATCTCATAAGCGAGATGAACAGAGAAGGTGATGATGGAGCAGAAGGGTCGGAAAACTATCTGTCTGTGGGGTTGCCGAAGTATAGTACCCCGACGAAGAACCTCAGAGCAGCAGATGCGGCTGCGTCAGAGTTAGAGGGTCTGACGGGCGAGGCCCGTCAAAGACAGCAAGATAGGGTTAACGAGCTGGTTCAGATCGCGAACAGACAGAACGAAGAGCTGCTGAGAGCTAACCCGGAGAGAGCTGGAGCTTCCAAAATCGTCCATTCGGTGATGGGTAACCCAGAGAAGTCCGCTGGAGCCGCATCATCGCCTCATGGTGGTCCGAGGAGAGAAGAGGTAGTAACCTCGGCCAGACAGAACAAACAGATCATCCCGTACGACCCAACGCGTGCGGGAAAAGAAAAAGAGATGCGGAAGAATGATGATCGACGGAGTGTGAGCCGAGGTGAAGCTGGCCGAGGTAATCACGACCAAGGCAATGCCGGTCAAGGGAATGCTGCCAACGGCAATGCCGGACAGCGCAACTCCGCAGGAGCAGGACAACCGCAGCAGCGGAATATACCAAGGCAAGAGCAAAGCGCCGACCGAGGTATGCAGCAGAAAGGTGCATGACAAGAGCAAAACCGATACAACGATGGTGATTCGGAGATGGTGAACGCAGGATATCCCAGACCAGACTATCATGTGATAGGGTCGAGATTGGGAAGCAGAGATTTAATGCCGGATGACGCCAGGTTAAAACTGGATCGCCTGTATAGGTCGGAACAGATCGAATGTCAAGGTCCTCCGGGTCCAGCGTGCTTTGGACCCCGGATCATGAAGGAACCGCCGGTACCAAACTTCCAGTTACCCAGAGGCACGAAGACGTATGACGGCAGCACCAAGCCAGAGGATTGGCTGATAAACTATGCTACGACGGTGAAAATTGCAACTGGCAACTTGAGATGGGCTGTACGTTACGTGCCCCATATGTTGGAAGGCCCGGCTAGAGTATGGCTGAACAATTTGCCACCCGGAAGCATCAACTGCTGGATAGATTTTGAAGAAATGTTTATCAGCAACTTCTCAAGTACGTATCAGAGGCCGAACAGACCGCAGACCCTAGCAATGTGCAAGCAAAGACCTAACGAGACGGATCGTGAATTCTTGACCCGGTGGTGTACCATGAGAAACTCGTGTGAAGGCGTCATAGAATCACAGGCCATAGCGTGGTTTGCGCAAGGGTGCAGATATGGCAGCGAGCTGTGGATGAAGTTGCAAAGGAAAATGCCAGTTACGCTGGCAGAAATGATCCGGATTGCTGATTCGTATGCTTTGGGCGATCCGACTCAACCTAGGCTCGCGTCAAGTGAGTCAAACGAGGAATACTATCAGAGGGATGGAGCTGGGTCATCCCGGAGAAACGATTACAGAGGAAAAAGGAGAGATGATAGACCGGATCATCGCTACGGTTCACAACAAGTTGCGGCTATGAATCAAGATCAACCCGGAGCAGGGAGCAACCAGCGCCAGAGAACTGGAGGGCAATGGACTCCAAGAAATGATGGCAAGAAGACGTGGACTCCGGAGCAAAAGAAACAGTGGCAAGAAAAGAAAGATCGTCCGAGGTATAACTACGAGTCAATGTTGGACCAGCCGTGTAAGTTTCACATGCCAAATCCTAATAACCCGGCGGGTCACACGACGAGGCAATGTGAGTGGATGCGTAAGATATAGCAAGGTGGTTCGGGGAATGCTCAGGCCCCCCGGAATGATCAAAGAATTCACGAGGTCAATGCGGTCATGCCAGCAGTGACGAGGTACATTCCTTGGTCGGACCAGGAAATCACCTGGAACATCAAAGATCATCCTAAACTTATGCCGAGCCCAGGTTCGTATGTGCTAGTGCTGGATCCGACATTCATTGGACCGAACATCAATGTGAGGTTCTCCAAGGTTTTGATTGATAATGGCAGTAGCATTAACATCATGTATGCCGATACGATGCGCAAGTTGGGCATCTCGGAGAACATGCTCCAAGCTACAAGAACAACTTTTCCATGGCATTGTACCAGGCATTTCGTGTGAGCCCATAGGCAAAGTCCGGGTCGACGTGCTATTCGGAACAAGGAATAACTGCCGAACTGAAAATCTGGAGTTTGAGGTGGTGAACTTGGAAAGTGCATATCATGCGTTACTCGGAAGACCAGCATTGAACAAATTCATGGCAAGCTGTCACATCAGTTATTTGAAGATGAAGTTGCCCGTGCCAAATGGAGTGATCACCATTGCTGGAGATTTCCGACGTTCCATTGAGTGTGCTTCAGCCGGGTCTAACCTAGCAGAGTCACTCGTGATTGTGCAAGAGAAAAGAAAAATCCAAGAGGTGGCGGCATTAGCTCAGTCCGCACAGCAATATATGCCGGCGTTAAGTAATCCGCATGGCAGCGTTTCATTTCAAGCCGCAAAGGACACCAAGAAGGTCCCAGTTGATAACATGTTCCCGGAGCGCACCGTCACAATTGGTGCCGGGTTAACTGACAAATAGGAAAGCGAGCTCGTCAACTTCCTCCGTGAGAATCAGGATATTTTTGCTTGGTCTACACAGGACTTGCAAGGTGTTCCGAGGGAGTTGGCCGAGCACTCTTTGAACGTAAGACCCGGAGCAAGGCCGGTGAAGCAACCTCTCCGCCGCTTCGCCGAGGATAGGAGAAAAGTCATTGGAGACGAGATAGCTCGGTTACTAGCAGCAGGATTTATCATGGAGGTACTATATCCGGATTGGCTCTCTAATCCGATGTTGGTAGAAAAGAAGGACGATCCGAACGTGGCAGTGGTTTGGCGTATGTGTATCGATTACACGAACCTGAACAAGGCGTGTCCAAAAGATCCATTTCCACTGCCGAGGATAGATCAGGTTATAGACTCGACCACGGGATGCGAACTGTTGTCATTCATTGATGCATATTCTGGCTTCCACCAGATACCTCTGAACCCGGATGATCAAATAAAGACTGCGTTTATTACCCCGTACGGGGCTTATTGCTATCGCACTATGCCGTTTGGTTTACGTAATGCAGGTGCAACGTACCAAAGATGTATGCAAAAATGTTTGCACGACCAAATAGGTCAAAACGTACAAGTATACGTGGATGATGTGGTTATCAAGACCAAGGAAAGCGCAACGCTCCTTGACGACATAAGGCAAACATTCGCGAACTTGAGAAGGTTCCGGATGAAGCTTAACCCGGAAAAATGTACCTTCGGTGTCCCGGCTGGAAAATTACTCGGATTTCTCGTCTCCAGCCGAGGTATCGAAGTTAATCCAACAAAGATCCGAGCCATCGAATGAATGGAGCTGCCGAAGTGTCTTAACGATGTCCATAAGTTTACTGGATGCCTGGCATCGTTGAGTCGGTTTGTATGTCGGTTGGGAGAAAAGGCACTGCCTCTCTACCAACTCATGAAAAAGTCGGATAAGTTCGTTTGGACGCCACAGGCCGATGAAGCCTTTGCCCACTTAAAGAAGATGTTGGCCACTGCACCAGTGTTAGCTTCTCCACTATCAAAGGAGCCAATGTTGCTCTACATAGCCGCAACCAACCGAGTTGTAAGTGCAGTAATTGTAGTGGAGCGCAATGAAGAGGGTAAGTCGGTGCAGAGGCCAGTATATTACCTGAGCGAGGTGTTATCTGCCTCAAAACAGAACTACCCGCACTTTCAAAAGGTGGCATACGGTGTCTATATGGCGGCAAAGAAGTTAAAGCATTACTTTGAGGAGCACCCCATCAAAGTAATATGTGAGGCTCCCATATCCGAGATAATGGGTAACAAGGATGCGAGTGGCAGGATCGCAAAATGGGCAATTGAGCTAGCCCTTATGCGCCCCAATACGACAGAAGAGAAGCGATCAAGTCTCAGGCTGTGGCGGACTTTTTTGTGGATTGGGCCGAGGTACAATACGAACCACCGCCACCAGATCCGAACTACTGGAGGATGCACTTTGACGGGTCGAAAACCAAAACCAGACTAGGCGCCGGGGTTGTGCTTACCTCACCAAAGAAGGACCAGCTAAAGTACGTATTGCAGATCCATTTCACGGCATCGAATAATATCGCTGAGTATGAGGCTCTTGTGCATGGGCTCAAAGTGGCAAAGGAGATTGGCATACGTCGGATAATATGCTTTGGCAACTCGGATCTGGTGGTGCAGCGGGTGTCCGGAATATGGGACGCCCTGGATCCAAACATGGCACTATACAAATTCACGTGCAGAAGATATCTGGTTACTTCGAGGGTGTGAATTTCACCATGTACCCCGAGTGGAAAACGAGGCTGCCGACATGTTGTCAAAGCTCGGATCGACCAGACAGGCGATTCCACCAGGTATAGCATTGGAACACCTCAGAAAACCATCTATCAGGTCGTCCCCAGGAACTGACTCGATCTATGTTCCAGAAAATACGGAATACGGAGCTGAGCCCATGGACATTGACATGGGAGGTGGTACGCAAGACCCGGGGACTGCCTCGGCAAACCCGGGGACTACCTCGCTAGACCCGGGGACTGCTCAGCATGATCCGGCTGAAGTTATGCTGGGGGATCAGATGGAAATTGATGAGGAGATATTCCCTCCGCGAGCCATACCAGCTTGGGCACTGCCTATATTCCAATTCCTGAAAGACGGAACGTTACCCGCTGAGGAGGTGTTAGCCAGGCAAACTCAGAGGAGAGCAAAAGCATACACGATCATCAATTCCGAGTTGTACAAACGGAGTGTAACCAATGTCCTCCAACGATGCGTTTACCCGGAAGAAGGGCTTGACATCCTCCGAGATATACACCAAGGAGAATGTGGGCATCATGCCTCATCCCGAGCCTTAGTGGCAAAGGCGTTCTGACATGGGTTCTACTGGCCAAGTGCCTTGGAACAAGCAGAAGATCTGGTGAGAAAATGCAATGGTTGTCAGAGGTACGCCACCAAGACACATATGCCTATGTCGGAACTCAAGACCATACCACTTACGTGGCCATTTGCTGTATGGTGCTTGGATATGGTTGGCCCGTTCAAACCAGCGAGAGGAAACATGACACACATTTTGGTCATGGTGGACAAGTTTACAAAATGGATTGAAGTGAAACCTATAAGAAAATGTGATGGAGCTACGGCCGTGACATTTCTCAAAGACATCATCTTGAGATACGGTTATCCACACAGTATTATAACCGATAATGAAACAAATTTTGCGGAAGGAGCATTTGCGCGCTTCTGCCGAGATAAGAAGATCCGACTCGATGTCACCTCGGTAGCCCACCCCGCATCGAACGGACAAGTGGAAAGATCCAACGGATTAGTATTATCCGGGATAAAACCCCGGCTCATTGAGCCGCTGTAAAGATCAGCGGGGTGCTGGATAGAAGAACTACCAGCGGTACTGTGGAGCTTAAGAACAACTCCGAATCAATCAACAGGCTATACACCATTTTTTCTGGTATATGGGGCAGAAGCTGTATTACCAGCCGACATAGAGCATGATTCGCCTAGGGTCACCCAATACACAAAAGCCGAAGTGCAAGAATCCCGGCAAAATGATGTTGATCTGCTGGAAGAAGCGAGAGAACTGGCACTGTCCAGATCCGCCATATATCAGCAAAATCTCCGACGCTATCATAGCCGGAAAGTGTGCCCCCGAGTCTTTCGGGAAGGCGATCTGGTGCTCCGGTTGGTACAACGTACTACTGGCATGCACAAATTATCCCCCCCCATGGGAAGGGCCATTCATTGTGAGCAAAGCATTGCACAATGATTCTTGCTATCTCATAATGCAAAGCCATAGGAAAAGAACAAGGCGGACAGGTCCGGAGAGGAATCCAAGCGACCGTGGAATGTAGCACTACTTCGTCCCTTCTACACTTAGCTAAGAAGTGTATGTATCCGAGTCGTCTCATATGTCGGTATGTATGTCGGCAATGAGCTTATCAATGAAATAGCAGCGCCTCGAGCAGTAACTCGGGGACTGCCTTAATAATGTTTGTCGTAATTTCTTATGCGGTAGCTAGAATAAGTCGTTCTACTTAACCCGGATTAGTAATGTGTGAGCACCAAAAACCCAACCCTTCGACTTGCTGCTGTCCAACAAGAATTGGCTTCATGGCAAGCAAGGGAACAAGTTTGGAATTGCGTAGCACATGAAAAACGACTAAGGAAACGAGTCTATTCGAGCTAGCGTTTGTTTCTAGGACTAACCCTGTATTTATTTTTAAGTTATTATGCTGAATTATTTTGAGCTAAGCCTAAAAGTTTCTAAGTATTGTTAAAAAAAAATTTAAAGATCGGATTCGTAAGTCGTAAAACCGAATCAAGTTAGACACGAACCGAGCCAGAGAATTGGACGAACAAGAAAATGAAACTCGGGGACTGCGCCCAAGTTAATCCGGCATAGAAATTTAGTAGCAAAATATCACATGTCCAGCATACAATTGCACCCGGCATACCGGGGATCTGATAAATTTTCAAGTTTTTTAGAACTAAGGAGCAGCAGGAGGAGCAGGTTCGGCGTCGTCGTCGATGTCTTCAATATCTGAAGCATCATCTTCTCCGCCCTCATCCGACCCATCTTCAACATTCTCATTCTGCTCGTCCCCAGTGGATTCCAGGAAGCTCGGCCCTTCAATCCAGTCATGAATAGGAGAATATTCAACGAGGTTGTAGGCGCAAGCCTGGCGCCGAGCTACCCACTCCGGATCATCGGTCCATCTAGATCCGGTGCGCCGACGTGTAAGGAGGCTGAGGTCGATTTTCTCGTACCATGTGAGAATATGGTGAAGGATGGTGTCAGCTGCGGCACGACCAGCGGACTCTCTCCAGAGGTCAAGCTGGGTCTCAACTTCCATTAACTTCTCAACAAGAGTCGCAATGGTCTCCGGGATACTCTCTCCGGGCCAGAACATATTGAAAATCCGAACTGCAACGTCGAGGATATCCTTGCCGTAATTCTTGATGGTCTCCACACGAGAGGACAAGCTGACCAGTAGGTCCTCCATGTCCAAGGGAATGTTCTCACCATCAAGAGCAATGGGAGTACCCCTCTCTCGACGAAATTTGGCAATAGCAGCGCTCGCAATTGCAGTACCCTCTGGAAAGTGGTCTGGAAACAAGGTAAAGGAAGAAGGTAAAGAAAAGACATATGAGGTAACCTAGAGAATTATGTCGGACAAGGGAAAGGAACTTACGAGAAATATGGCTATGGATCCGGGTTAACTCCTTGATGCAGGCATCGCGTCTTTTGCAAAGTTGCTCAAGCCCAGCGTTTGCCGACCCAAGCTGGACGTCGGATTCTCTGAGTAGGTCCTGGCCCTTAGAGATCTGGAGAGTAAGGCGCTCACGCTCTTCGGTGAAGTTCTGGCCAACTTTTTGGAGCTCAGTTTTGTGCTGGGCCTTCATCTTCTCCATCTCAGCCTTGAGTTTGGCTATCTCGTCGTCCTTAGTCCGGAGGAGGGCAAGTTCATCATTCTTTTTCTTCAGCTCAGCTTGATGCTGCCCTGCTTGTTCGAGAAAATGCAGCATCATATCAGGCACGGGCACACTATCCTCAAGCGATGCTGAAATAATATGTTGACCCGGCAGAGCCGAGGAGTGAATGTTTGCCGAGCCAAGGAGAAGAAGAAATGGAAAACACTGAGAGGTCGAACAAAAGAGAACATACCCCGGATTTCCTCCAAGTTCTTCCGCATGATTTTGTTCTCAGCCTCCACCCCAGCTGCAGAAACTGAATGAGGAGATTAGTTCGGCGGAAGAAAGTGAAGAAAAATGGAGAGATGCCGAGGGAGAAAATTACCTCTCTTTTCATGTTCTGCACCAAGTGCAACATGTTTTGCGCGTAGGATCTTGTGGGTATCAAGCAGGCGTTGGAATTCGGCGCTCCGACGATTGGTGGTTACCTAAAAGAAGTACAGAAGTGGAAAATTAGCTTGGTGCATATTCGAAGTGTACAAGATCCGGGCCAAGTGGAACTTAACCCGGCTCTAGGTGTGTGCATATTCGAAGTGTACAAGATCCGGGCCAAGTGGAACTTAACCCGGCTCTAGCTGTGTGCATATTCGAAGTGTACAAGATCCGGGCCAAATGGAACTTAACCCGGCTCTAGGTGTGTGCATATTCGAAGTGTACAAGATCCGGGCCAAGTGGAACTTAACTCGGCAATAGGTGTGTGCATATTCGAAGTGTACAAGATCCGGGCCAAGTGGAACTTAACCCGGCTCTAGGTGCGTGCATATTCGAAGTGTACAAGATCCGGGCCAAGTGGAACTTAACCCGGCTCTAGGTGTGTGCATATTCGAAGTGTGCAAGATCTGGCCCAAGTGGAACTTAACCCGGCTCTAGGTGTGTGCATATTTGAAGTTTACATGCAGCTACGTTGGTTTTCTAATGAGCATCCGGCCGAGTAACAAGCTACTCCCCCGGAGGCTCGGGGACTAATGGTTATTATCTACAGCATGTAAAGGACTTTTCCCAAACCCGGCTATTATCTACATTGGTTTTGAAGTTTACATACCTCCATCATTCGCCCCGCGAGGTTAATTGCCTTGGCGGCAGTATTCATCTGGGCAGAAAATTCTGCGGGGCCGAACTTTTCCGGGAGATCGTCGTTGTGGACGAACTCCGCCTTGTTCCAGTTCATGACAAACTCGATAAGGCTCGGAGGGTACCGTTCGCCAGTGGGCATGTGGGGTGCCACCAAGCCCTTCGCATGAGCTTCCTTCCTCTCAACTAGGGCAAGAGCTGGGTTGGTGTGCAGAACCATCTGCTGCGCATCGGTTGGCTCGGCAGGAACATCCTTCGCTGCTGGTGATTTCTTCGGAAGCATCGACGATAGAGTTCGCTGCCTGGCCTCGATGGATGCAGACTTGGTAGTATCCGAGGCCTTCTTGCCTTTAACTTGCTCAGAAGAAGTAACTGCGGTGGACTTCCCTTTATAAGCTGCTGGAATAGTTCCTCGCCGAGGCTGAGATGACTCGGACGAGGCAGAAGAACTTGGCACTAGAGCTGTTGTGGGTTTCCTTGGTGCCGGGACAGGTGCTGGCTCGGTAGCTGGTACTGGAGCTGCTGCTGGTGCTGGTGTTGCGATACAATCGGTGGTTGCTAGTTGCGGCAATGCCGAAGTTTGAGGACGTCGTCGCCTCGGCCGAACCGACCCCTCCCGCTCCGAGGTCGCGTTCCTCTCGAGGAGGCACTGCGGAACCCGGAGCAGCCGCAGAGCCCTCCGAAATAGGGCTCAGCGGGCGTGACTCGTCGTCGCGAGGAGGAGAAGGGCCGGACCGAAGGGGAGAAGAGATGCTCGATCCGCTCTGAGGGACCTCCACAGGAGGCCTGAAAAAGAGAATAATGTCAGAAGAGAAATTACCACGATGCAAGGAAAAGTGAGTTACGTAATGAAAAATAACTTACGCATCCGAGGTCTCGGCCTCCTTGGGTTTCCGAGCCCTCCGTGCCGGGGCTTTGCCTGCCCGCTTGGAGGCAGTCTTGTCTCCGGCCTTCTTTTGCCTTTTTGTGGGCTGAGAAGGTTCGGATGAAGAACTTGATGCGGATCCGTGCTTCTTCTTCGACGCCACCGGAACCGGCTCGCCCGTAGCAAGTGGAGGATCCTCGTGGATATGCCCACCGGGGTTAGCTGATGCCGGAAAGGCAAAAGAAAGAGGGACAGCCTCAACAGGTTCAATCACGTTGACATCCGAGTCATCCTCATCATCGGGCCAATCTCTAAGGGAAGATAATTTACCGCTGGGTCGTTTGGTAGCGTCGGTCATAGGGAGGAACATCTCCTGGTCCGGCTCCTCCTCTTCCGGGATTTCTCGGTCCGGCGCCCACTTAAGGGTCGGATCCGTGCCATCCTCGAGAGTTTGCTGAAGAAACAGCTGAGAAAAAGCACAAAGAGCAGAGTCAAAAATACGACAAAAACCGACACATACTTGATTCGAAATAAGTTTGCCCCGTGAAGCTTACCGCGGGAGGGAGCCTGTCACGGCAGTAGTGCTCGATTCCCCACGTCCATTCGGCGGAGAAATCCTTGTGGGTGGTGAAAAGAGCTTTAACCCGACGAAAGATCTCCGTGTTGCTCAACTCGAAGGAGGAGGTTCGGTTGGGGTCGCGGCCGAAGCTCATGTGGCACAACTTGTGGGTGCGCTTCTAGAGGGGAGAGATTCGGTTGCGCACGAACGTGATCATAGCATCCTCGTTGCGCAATCCGAGCTTCTTTAGCTCCGCGAACCTCTTGTTAACTTGGTTGGCCAGAGCTGTAGGTTTCTTGGGGACCTCCTCCCAGAAATCCGTGTTAGGTAGACCCGGAGCGTAGGGCAGCAACCGAATCAAGTCTTCGGTACCCTTGTTCCGGACGTAGAAGAAGGTCCGGGCCCATTCTTTGCAGGAGTCGAGCCCGGTAACCCGGGGAAAGACCGAAAACCTCCGGGGCAAGATGGAGGTAGCTCCGAACTGGGTGAGCTGCTTATCCTCCGACTCTACGTGGATATTGGGGACGACATTGCGACGGAGGCCGAAGAACCGAATCCATAGCTCCTTTGTGGGCCATAGTCCGGTGTAGCCCTCGATCGTAGAGGCAAAGGCGAAAAGAGAGGTGATTGTGTTCGCTGGGAGATGGTGCGGCTGCAGGTGATACGACCTAACCCAATCCTGGAAGAAATCGCTCACCGGAAGGCCAAATCCCCGTTGGAAGTGGGACAGGAATACAACGAACTCACCCGGATTGGGTGAGGGGGCCAGTTCGGCGGAAGGGAGACGAGCGGTGACGCCGATGGGAATGCGCCTAGTCCAGTAGAGCCAGTCAATGTCATCTTGACAGACCCATGAACCGGCCCACGCGTCGCGGTCCGCCGCGCCGGCGTCCTCCTCCATCTCCTGCTCGGCGATGACGAGCTCCTCCTCCGTCATCTCGTATTCGCTATCCTCGCTGGAGCTAGCGGCGGCGGGGATCTGTGGCCTAGATTGGCGAGGACCCGTGGCTAAGCAGTTGCGCAGCGTGGCTACGAAGCAGAAGCACGGGGAGAGTGTGGCGGCGGCGCTGCTGCTAGAAGCACTGGCGGCGGCGTGGTCGCAGGGAAGACGAAGGAGAAAACACAACGGGCAGAGGGGCGTAGAGGTGGAAAAACGCTAAGGGATGTGCCCCTCCCCTATTTAACCACCCCCAGAGATCGATGAGTGGGATCGCGCTGCGCCGACGAGCCACACGGTGTGGCCGTGTATCACCGGCATCAGCCAATCAGAGAAAAGCCACACAGGGGGCCACAGAGTAGAGGCAATCCCATGACGCGATGCGCTGTTGCGGTAAACAAGGAGGCAGGCATGACATGACCCATGCACAGTGATAACTGACAATTACTGTGGCGGTTACTGTGCAGGCCCTTAAAATAAGATGAGGTAATGATTAGCCTCCACGTGGGTTTGCGTATGAGGGAAGGAAACGGGGCCCAGATCAAACCATGATAACCATGGGATCCGAGCCAAGGTGGTGACCCGGCCGACAAGTGAAAACTTGGAACGTAAATCCATATAGTCAGAGATAAGGAGCTAACTCGGAATTAAACGTCTGAGGCTTGAACATAAATGAACCTGATGTGGCCTTAGCGGCCAAGGCAGCTAAGACCGCACCAGCTTCGGGGACTAATGTTGGGGGGATACCCCCGGGTAGGGTCACTCCAGGGTATAACGGCCGAGTTAGCCGAGGTCCGGCAAGGTCAAAGCGGATGCTGACCGGGTCACCTCAAGGCAGTCCGAATCACGGAGTAACCCGGACCAGGGGGGTCGCCTAACATTGTCTCATCCGGCTTAAGGAGTAAGTCGGAAGTGCTTGTCTAACTTATATGGAGGAACAAATGTGGTCGGATCTACTATGATCCGGGTCCTCGCTTAGCTTCTAGGAGAAGGAAGGAATCTCTCTGGTCAAAAAGAAGGTCCGGTACGTACTGTATGAGCGGAGAAAGCAAGGGCAGGACCACCGGATCGTGGCCGACAAGGGTGACGACGCTCATGTCTTCTGACGTGGGCGTCGTAGGGGCTTACGTCGCTAAAGCATGTATGACGCGGGGGAAAAGCACCCCGGTCGGGTTACCACTTTGGGAGGGGGCATATTCTTAGGAATATGCCTCCACGTATGCCCTAGGCCAGGACCGAACTTCCTCTATATAAGGGGGGATAGGGTTCTGGTAGAGGGGGTTGGTTGAGCTCTAGTTGGTTAAGCACGAGTTGATCTAGGGTTCTAGGGAAAGATAGTAGGCAAGAGTAAGAGAGCTCCTTCTTCCTCCTCTCGCCAATACAGCTCAAGGAGCACTTGTAATCTTGGAGATATAGCAATACAAACTTCTGTGTGGAGAATCACTCCACTATCCCTCCCTGGATTCCCCTAGCGTGTATTAGTCCCCACCTTTAGCCTATCCATGGCATCTGCCGTGACACCACCACGACATAAAGGTCTAGTTATCAAATTGTATCTGCAATGGAATCCATGCTAGGTGATTGTACCAACTGGCAACAAACTCTGCAGAATATTCATGCAAAACTGATGCTGCTGGATAAGTGGTCGGAATCAGTAGTGGTGAATGATGTGCTCGTCGTTCGACGTAGAGCTCGTTGGGTACCCCAAGAGGAAGGTATGATGAGCACAACAGTAAGTTTTCCCTTAGTTATGAAACCAAGGTTTAATCGAACCAGTAGGAGCAAGGAAACACCCCAAAGGTGTTACTAGCTGAGCTTTGGCAGAGCGCACTACCGGTGCTAGTAGCAACATGGAGACCTGCACAACACAACCACAGAACTTTGTCCCCAACTTGTGATGAGGTTGTCAATCTCACCTTGTTTTGCGGAAAACAAAGGATTAAACGTATCGAATGGAAAGAAGTAAAAGTATGCAGAAAGTAAACACAAAGTAGTAAAAGATTGTAGATTGTATGTAAAGACAAGGACCGGGATCCATAGTTCACTAGAGGTGGCTCTCCTTAGATAGATAACATGCTGGGTGAACAAATTACAGCGGGGCAATTAACAAACACTGAGAAAGCAATACATGCATATACTAATCATCTTGACTCCTTTGAGACTTGATTGGGCATTACAACATAATACATAGACCGCCATCCAACTGCATCTATGACTAATAATCCACCTTCATGTTATCATCCGAACCCCCTCCAGTATTAAGTTGCAAGCAACAGATTATTGCTTTACGAACTGCGTCTAAAGTAAACAATACGATTGTTCTATGAACAAAGGATTGTTGTTTTATCCCTAGTAGCAACAACACATCTAGTACCTTAGAGATTTCTGTCACTTCCCCAGATTACCAGAGGCATGAACCCACTATCGAGCATAAATACTAACTCTTGGAGTTGCTAGCATCTACTTGGCCAAGATAGCTACTAACAACGGAAAGCATGCAAGATCACAAATAACAAAGACATGATAGAATCAATAATCAATCTGAAATAGCATCTCAATATCCATCGGATCCCCGCAAACACAACATGTATGAATACAAATAGATGATCTTGATCATGAACGGAGCTCACAAGATCTAAACATGAAAGCACAAAGGAGGAGAACCATCCATCTAGCTACTACATGGATCCGTAGTCCAAGGATGAACTACTCACGCATCACACCAGAGGCTTGCATGATGATGAAGAAGGCCTCCAGGGTGAATTACCCTCTCCGGCAGGGTGCCGGAAAGAGCTTTAGATCCCTCCCGATCTAGGGATGGAGATGACAGCGGCTAAAAACTCTTTCGTGGATTTTTGATAGAGTCCTTACGGTTTTCGTCCCGAGGGCAATATATAGGCGGAAGGAGAGGCCGAGGGGGTGCCTGGGCTGGCCACACCACCCCCTGGCGCGGGCCAGACCTGGCCGCGCGGCTAGGTGGCGTGGCCGCCCTCTGGCCCTTCTCCGTCTCGTATTCTGGCACTTGATCCCTTCCGGAAAAATAGGCACTTTGGCTTTTGTCCCGTCCAATTCCGAGAATATTCATTTTCTGACTTTCCTGGAACCAAAAACAGCAGAAAACAGGCAGCTGGCACTGTGGCTCTTGTTAATAGGTTAGTCCAAGAAATCATATGAAAAGTACTCCAAAGTTGGAACAAAACACAAGAAAGTGGATAAAACCAAGCATGGAACATCAAAAAATATAGATACATTTGCAATGTATCAACATCCCCAAGCTTAACTCCTGCTCGTCCTCGAGTAGGTCAGTGATAAAAAGAAAGAATAATTTTTGAGGTGACATGCACCATCAAAGACTTGATCAAAGTATTTGCAAAACATTCAAAGCTGGGATCATAGTACTTCAATCATAACATGAAAGACAAAGTTCTAGCAATAAGCAAAGAAACTATGATGCAACATGAAAAGGCACAAACAAAAGATTCATGAATAACAATGCTTTGCAAGACGTTTGTTTGTTTCACATAAAGAAAACATGGCATAATAGTATTCAACTTGTCCCTCAATAGAGTAGCAAATATAAATGCAAAGGACACCTTCAAAGTTCATAAGAGTGACTAGATACAATAGTTTAAAACAAGCAATAACAATTTATGCATCAATCAACTAGTCTTGGGACAATGCACATAGAACTAAGAATGGCCACTATGCTCTCAAAGTAGGTGCATAAAGATAGAAGGTGGAGACTCAATATAATGGTGGAAGAAAGGCCTTTTGTATAAAAGGAAGTAGGGATTCAAGTCTCATAAAGTCTTCCAAAAATTATGGTACTTATAGCTTTCAGCTCTCATTGCCCCTATCATAAGCATCTTGAAGTGATTAAGGTTAAAGTGAACAAACTATGGTGTACATGCTTGACGAAGTATAAGTCAGAAATCTCATGTCCCTTGTATACGAGGGCCGCTCCTCATGCTACTCAAGTTTAGTCACCGGTAAGTTTTCGTCATTGTAAGTACATGTGTATCATTGAGAACCGCCAACGGAGTACCCCTTGCCCGATGATACGGAAGAATCCCCATATCAAAATGACAAGGCAAGCAGACAACGAGCATCTCGGCATTCTTCTTATTTACCATGGGAATATGGTGCTTTTTTCTCTCTTTCCTCTTTTCATAGTATCTTTTTTTTCTTTTCTCTTTTTTTTCTCAATATAGGACTCTTTTTTTATAAGAAGAATGCCTCATAGACAGCTCATTATGGTTACGCTGCAGGTTTCCACCATGTCATCATGGATTAGACCAGCGGCCCAGGCGTTTCTCTAACACATATACATAACTCCATGGACTTACAAGCTCCCCTTTCATTTCACATCGACGGCATCCATATACAAAAGAGCATGATATCAACTAGGTACAAGTACCAAGTGCAATGTTGAAAGCGTTCCCCATGAAAGCATGGTTCTGCTAATTCCCAACAAATAAGTGCAAGCATATACAACATAGACGACACAATGGTTCAAGTTTATTAAGGGCAAGTAAAGTAAAGTGTGCCATCAAGTTCGTGAGAGCTTTAATCACTAGTTTTCTCATAACAAGTTTAATTTGGAAGGTAAACAAAAGCATGAATATACTTGGAATAGCATAAGATAGTAGGTAGGTATGGTGGACTCATTTGGAATAACTTGGTTTAGGGAGTTGGATGCATGAGTGAAACTCATACTTGGTTGTGGAGGCTAGCAAAAGATTGGGAGCGACAAACTAAGAGAGCAATAATGGCCATAATCATGCAGAGCGACAAAACATCATTGATCAAAGCATAAAGTGATACTACAAGTTGAAAACTAAAGGATCATAAAAGCTATGGTGACTTGAGATAGTCATAACATGGTGTGAGCATGCGCCAAGTCAACCCAAATAAAGCATCAAAGGAGAATACCACTATACTATGCTTTAATATGCTAAAACAATGCATGATTCATCCAAGGCACATTAAGCAATCTCAATTGTTTATAACAAGTCATGCTAGAACAAAGAATACTAAGCATAAAGCCAAAACAATATCAAGCATGGCATGACAAAGCATAGACCACAGTCAAAAACGAGCTCTTTTTACCAGATAAGTATGAACTTTCCTACTCTTTTCCAAACCAAACCAAACCATTTGCAAACCAATGTATGAAAGAGGGGGTCCAACAAATTTATTAAGAAAACTAAGAAAACCAAGCAAACTAAAAACCAAAACAAAAACAAAAAAGAAGACGCTCCAAGAACAACACAACTGTGCATGAAACAATAAAAATGAAGCGTTTGGAAGAAACCTGGGATTTTTATTGATGAAGAAGGGGATGCCTTGGGCATCCCCAAGCTTTGACGCTTGTACTTATTGGATATTTATTGGGGTGACACGCGTGGCATCCCCAAGCTTGAGGTTTAGTCCATCCTTCATCTCATTACTCATTCCTTCCATACACCTGAAAAATTTCCTTCATACAAAACTTCACACAATCTTTATTAGCAACATTAGTGCACTCAAGATAAATAAGTGTTAAGGTTCAGTTCTAACACCAAATAAACTTCCATTAGAACACTAGATACTGTAGCACTTCCTTCAAAAAGCTCAATTCCCCAAAATAACTCAAAAAGGAACCCTCAAGAAGCAAATGCAGAAAATGGCAGAAATCTGTCAAAACAGACCAGCAGGTAAAGACGAATTTTTTCGAAGACCTTCTGTTGCTCAAATGAAAAAGTGTTGAACTAACGAAAGTTAGATAACAACCTTGGGCAGAAACACAAACAATTACAGCTCAATCCGACATACAGATCTCTCGCACGAATTTTTACGGTGAAGCACAAGAATCTGTTTCGGGACAGCAACTTTCCCAATCATTACTTCACTCTCATTAGAGGTTACTCTTGGCACAAAAGCAAATAAAAAGGATAAGGAGAGGTTATTACTGAATTAATAACTTCCAAGACTCATCTAAAACTTTTGGTTATCTCCCAATAAGTACTTTTCTTTAACGCCTTTAAGTTAGGCATAAGAAGCAAAGAAGGAATCAAGTGTTCTCAAATGAAGAAGCATTAAAACCCACTTTCTTGCCCTTACCTCTATTATTCTTATTCTTATCCTTTGGGAAAATGTGATTGTTTGGTGGAGAAGAAAGGTGCATGGTCCCCTTTCCCACATCTATTATTGCTCCAAGGAGTTCTAATAGGGACCTTCCAAGTGTAATTTGTCCTTTTCCTGCACATTCAATAACAAGATAATCAGTAGAAATCATTTTTCCAAGGATCTTTGTAAACACTCCTTCAGCTATTCCAATAGAAAATAAGGTAGCATTATTAGCAAGAGATATTTCTTTTCCTCCTTCAGTAAGCCCCCAAAGATTAAAAGATTCATAAATATCTTAGGGTATAAGACAAAATTTAGACATGATATCGCAGCGGGCTTGAAAAGTTTCAGTGTTTATCTCAATCTTTACTATAGGGAGCCACTTTGATGGTTCAGAATTTATTGGAACATAATTGTGATGCTCCCTAAGCGTATTATAGCAATCTTTTAAGCTAGTAGTGCTAGTCTCAAGAGTGTTCAACCTAGCAAATATTTTTGCGAAAGAAATATTAGTTTGGCTAGGCATGTTGTAAGTGAGGATAAATTTCTTTATAGCATTAATAGCATTATCCTCATTACATTAGAGGAAATCTCCTCCCACAACAGCATCTAAAGCATATCTATTGCAAAGAGCAATCCCAAGGTAAAAACTGCTAAGGAACAAGCTTTGAGTCATTTTAGGCTCAGTTTTTTCATGTAGATCAGAGATTCTAGACCAAGCTTCCTTAAAACTTTCCTCAATTCCTTGTTTAAAAGTGAAAATCATTTCCTCGGGTGACATAATGATTGGATCAAGGCTATACATAGTGGCAACTCAAGATAGGAACTAATTTTTTTGTGTTTCTCAAATAAGAAAGCAAACTAGTAAAACTAAATTTTTTTGTGTTTTTGAAAGAACAAAACAAGCAAACAAAGCAAAAAGAAACTAAGCAAAACAAAAACAACAAAGTAAAGAGATTGGTTATGAGGGACTCCCCTTGTGAAGATGTCCTTGCCTCCCCGGCAATGGCGCCAGAAAAGATCTTTATGTGCTCGTCGTTCAACGTAGAGCTCGTTGGGTACCCCAAGAGGAAGGTATGATGAGCACATCAGTAAGTTTTCCCTCAGTTATGAAACCAAGGTTTAATCAAACCAGTAGGAGCAAGGAAACACCCCAAAGGTGTTACTAGCTGAGCTTTGGCAGGGCGCACTACCGGTGCTAGTAGCAACGTGGAGACCTGCACAACACAACCACAGAACTTTGTCCCCAACTTGCGATGAGGTTGTCAATCTCACCGTGTTTTGAGGAAAACAAAGTATTAAACATATCGAATGGAAAGAAGTAAAAGTTTGCAGAAAGTAAACACAAAGCAGTAAACAGTTTGTAGATTGTATGTAAAGACAAGGACCGGGATCCATAGTTCACTAGAGGTGGCTCTCCTTAGATAGATAACATGCTGGGTGAACAAATTACAGCGGGGCAATTGACAAACACCGAGAAAGAAATACATGCATATACTAATCACCTTGACTCCTTTGAGACTTGATTGGGCATTACAACATAATACATAGACCGCCATCCAACTGCATCTATGACTAATAATCCACCTTCAGGTTATCATCCGAACCCCCTCCAGTATTAAGTTGCAAGCAACAGATTATTGCTTTACGAACTGCGTGTAAAGTAAACAATACGATTGTTCTATGAACAAAGGATTGTTGTTTTATCCCTAGTAGCAACAGCACATCTAGTACCTTAGAGATTTTGGTCACTTCCCCAGATTACCAGAGGCATGAACCCACTATCGAGCGTAAATACTAACTCTTGGAGTTGCTAGCATCTACTTGGACAAGATAGCTACTAACAACGGAAAGCATGCAAGATCACAAATAACAAAGACATGATAGAATAAATAATCAATCTGAAATAGCATCTCAATATCCATTGGATCCCCTCAAACACAACATGTATGAATACAAATAGATGATCTTGATCATGAACGGAGCTCACAAGATCTAAACATGAAAGCACAAAGGAGGAGAACTAGCCATCTAGCTACTACATGGATCCGTAGTCCAAGGATGAACTACTCACGCATCACACCGGAGGCTTGCATGATGATGAAGAAGGCCTCCAGGGTGAATTCCCCTCTCCGGCAGGGTGTCGGGAAGAGCTTCAGATCCCTCCCGATCTAGGGATGGAGATGACGGTGGCTACAGACTCTTTTATGGATTTTTGATCGGGTCCTTAGGGTTTTCGTCCCGAGGGCAATATATAGGCGGAAGGAGAGGCCGAGGGGGTGCCTGGGCTGGCCACACCACCCCCTAGCGCGGGCCAGGCCTGGCCACGTGGCCAGGTGGTGTGGCCGCCCTCTGGCCCTTCTTTGTATCGTATTCTGGCACTTGATCCCTTTCGGAAAAATAGGCACTTTGGCTTTTGTCCCATCCAATTCCGAGAATATTCATTTTCTGACTTTCCTGGAACCAAAAACAGCAGAAAACAGGCAGCTGGCACTATGGCTCTTGTTAATAGGTTAGTCCAAGAAATCATATGAAAAGTACTCCAAAGTTGGAACAAAACACAAGAAAGTGGATAAAACCAAGGATGGAACATCAAAAATTATAGATACATTTGCAATGTATCAGTGAATATCAAGGAAGAAGAAGAGACAGAAATGAGAGATGACTAGAACTGGGTGGGTGGCAACGGCGAGTGGATGGTCCTTTTATCCCAAGATGGGAGTACTTGAACTCTAAAAAATTGCTACAGATCAAAGAGACTTGCAGTGCCATCTTTAAAGGGTGTCGGCATTACTGCATTCAACAGCGGGTGGCCGCCGCCCATTTCCGAATTCGCTTACAGGTTCAACATGGCAGAACTTGAGCTCGTGAAGGTACAACTCCCACATAGACCGCGGGAGGGGGCGTGGAAGAGCTGGGAGTATGACCTCTTAGCGGTGTTCGACAAGGCAATCGCATTCATTAGATACCTAGAAGACAAGGAATGGACAGTCTTGCATGACGACTTCCTGCGGCCGGAGAAGTATGTCGATGCCATCTTCACCTACGGCTACTCTTCGTACAGACCGCAACGCATTTATGTGGTCACTGAACCTAGCGGGGACGTGCGTGTTTGGGAGCCGTCCATTTGGGGTGAGTCATGGTGTCATATAGCATGTAAAATCCCATTCAAAATTCTGCTTACTGACTGTTAGTAACACGCATGTACCCACGCAGCCCCGCGCATAATTCCAGCTCCGGTCATTGAAGATGCAGTAGCAGATGCTGAACTTGGGACATAGCGCTGGTTCCTGGCACCTCTCGGAGACAACACGGAACAACATGATGAACTCTTGTGGATTCATATCAGGGGGGCACTAAACAGCGTTGGTGATACAATAGAACATATGGGGACACAACTTTCTTCATACCCATCGCTGCGGTGTCACGTTTTCTCGAGGTCCGCATGCCCATCCGAAGACCCAGTAGAGCAAGTCTGGAGCAGAGTCAACAATCTGAAGGGACAATCTGTGTTTCTTGGGATCAACTACCCTTTCTTTGTCGGAGCCCCTGGAGCTGTTGAACCTGTAATTGCTCAGGCAGCCCTGGCCCCTGATGCTGCTGCTGCTGCTGGTGGTGTTGGCGTTGGTGGTGGTGGAGCTGACAAAGAACTAGCTGCTGCTGCTCCTGGTGAAGCTGACGAAATACTTGGTGATGCTGCTGCTGGTGAAGCTGACGAAATACTTGCTAATGCTGCTGCTGGTGAAGCTGACGAAATACCTGCTGAGGCTACTGCCAGAGTCCAGGAAGCACATGCTGGTGTTGTTGCTGAGGTGCCAGCACTTCCAGTGTTGATAGCAAACTGTGTGTTTGCTGCACACTCACGCGCTTATCATGTTGACACTCCAGATCCGACCTGGAGCCGAATCCACGTCGGGGGGAGGGGGCCTACAATTGGCTCATCAGTGGGGTCATACTATTTGAAGGAGAATGAAAGATGGCCAAACGCAGCATTCTGGTTCATTCTGACGATACCACCAGCTCCAGGGACCTAGTGCTCATACTGGCAGATCCGATGAACCATTTGTCTTTATCTTTATCATTAGTTACGCTTATGTGTGTAAAGACTAAGCTGTGCTTATTTGTGTAAGACTAAGTTAGGCCTAACTGCGTAATATTCAGTGAAGCCCATCTTTTCTTTCCACGCCCATAACAACAGAATTGCACCATAGAACATACAAATGTAATGTGCATACCACACATTTTTGCTCAGGATAACAACCACTTCTAGCAAATGATACATCGTGTACGCATTTGAATGCATCACTAGAATGTGCCACCTATTGATGATTGATGACATGGATCTAGCTTTTCTACGCTTATTTTCATTGAATCGCTCATTGATTTGTTCACATATTTTTTGGCAATGGATGATGAACTCCACTCTCTTGGTAACTTGCTTTGTCAGCGAGCACTTGTTGATGCAATGCAAAGTACAGAACATGGTCATCATCGTCATTCCATTTAGGTTCTCTATGTTTCGTCATCACGGAGCTACTAATTTCAAATGAAAATCTAGTAAACAATATATGTGGACATTGTTAGAGTATGCTACGGCCACGGTACATACATGTTTTTCTACAATCACAAGAAGAAAACTTGATGCATTTTCACCTTGTTGGCATTGTGCCGAACTAGGTGGATGTGGCTTTGGGGTTCGGAGAGGAAGGCGTCGTGGCTGGTGCGTGTGCGACCATGGTGACGGCGAGATCGGATTCTGGAGGAGACCAACAGGACCGATCATGGTCGGCATGGGTACAGATCTCACCCGGGAATGAATTCCCGTCCCCGCGCCGTGCCAATGGTGCGGTCATGGTGAGGGCGAGCTCCGATTCGGGATGGGGAGGAGAACGGGCCGAGCAGGTTTGTCCAAGTCCTAGCTCTGCGCCATGGCCGCGACCACAGATTGCCGCCCCGGAGGAAGAAGCAGACGCGTAAAGGATGCATGCGCCAACGTTGCAAGCCTACATGGCAGCCTACATGGCAACGACGATGGCAGCGATATAAGGGCGGAAGCTGACAGGGGGGACCCAACTTGACGGTCGTTAGCCTGATTTTTTGTATTGAAACGTAAAGTTGAATTCGTGCCGAAAAGGACACTCTGAGTATTTGGCACGCCAACTATAGTCATCGCGGATGATATCAGGGACCTCGGGTACCGCGTTGCCTGGCCACCCCAACTTTCGGGCCGCAAAATGATATTCTCCAACTAAATACCCATGCAAATGAAAATATTACTACAATACAAAGACTCACTCCACTAATAGAACATCTCAACATTTACTACTAACTAGCATAGGTTTCTCAAACTTCAAAAGTGGGGAGTCATAAGACATACCTCTCATGTTTGGTTCCACTTCTCTCTTCCTTTTTTTATATGTTTCTTGGAAACTCGAAGTTGATCACTCTCCTGCAAATATATGAGAACCTCGAGACGGAAAGAAAAATAAAGAGGGAAAATAAAAAAAGGAGAAATCTTTTTGTTATTTTTAAGAGAGGGAATTTAAAAAATAGAAAATTGGCGGCAAAGCTCGGCTAGAAAATCTCGAAAGCAAATAAAAATAACTAAAGATAAAGTGTTGGGGAAGCCAACACGAGTGCTTATAAACTCAAATTAAAAACACAACCTCGAAATAAATAAAAGCAAATGAACGCCAAATAAAGATACATGAGGAAACTTCCCCAATCTTAGGCTTTTGCAAGCCCTTCAACTCATTGTGGTGGCGGGAAAAAGTCGGAACTCTAGTTCACAAATTGAGTTGAGAGGTTACTAGTTGATTCTCGGAGGTTCAGAGAGAGGCTATGCATCCTCTCAATAGTCCCTCCAAGTTCTTGGAAGTCTTGGTATGTAGCGAACCGGGTTGATGGCTGCTCCTCTTGATGAGGAACTTCTTGCTCCTCTTCTTGGTACTGATCCTCATCTAGAATCTTCTCCTCAGGTTGGTGTTTCTCAACCTGCAAGTCATATAACAAGCATCCTTCCTTGATAGAGAAAAGACCATTAGGCATAGGAGCGGGGTAGATACGTCCAGCTCCAGCAATATGCGGGTAATAAACACCACCTATCCTAGTGAGCATTCCACAAGCCTTCAAAGTAGAGAAACCAATACATCACTAACCTAGCACTGGTTGCAACTCACCTAGGTTGATTCCTAGGGTAGTGGAAAGCACGGTGATGACGCCTCCACCTGCGATTGGTCTTTGGCTTTGGGAGGATTGGTGCTCCAAGTAGCGCACAGGTATTGCGCCCAAGTTGAGCGACAAGTTGCAGTTGATGTAAGCAGCCTTTGCAAGGACTAATATGTCCTCCTCATTCAGTTTTGTGAACTCATTACGTGCCTGCAAGGTGTTAGTAATAACATAGAACAAATAGCGAATTGCAGGATGTTGAATATTCTTCCCCTTGCTCACTCTGGAAGTGAAGCTCATTCCATTATAATATTGTTCAGGGGAAGGGTCTAAGCCAGTAAAGGATGCGCATAAGGCATTAACATCATTGTTTGGGAAATTAAAACATGCGCACCATTCATCTAGTGTTAAAGTGTAGTTTTTGTTCATGAGTCAGAAAGAAATCGTGTCCTCTCCTTGCCATAGTTTAATAGTGCTTTGCAACGAACTTAGGAATTCAATGGTTAACCGGCGATAAGTGGGCAATCATTGTACATAAAGTTTTGCAGGCCAGCTCTATTGCAAAGTAAATTGAAGTCATCAGAAATACCGAGTTGGTTCAATATAATGGGGCAAGCCCACTTTGTGGCCTTCACTTCGCGGTTCTTGGTCCTGTCGAAGCGATCATGTTGGAGCTCGTTCCTGAACCGTATCCCCATTCGCTCCTGAGCGACGGCCCAAGAGCGCTAGCGGCTGGCTTCTTGTGTTCATCATCTAAAACAATAAAGGAAGACAAAATTATTTTTTTGATCCAACAATAATAAGTATAACATATTCCTCATCATAACACACTAAAGAAACCTTGCAAAATAATAATCTAGGCAAGAGAATCATGGCTATTAGTTCATAGTAGGTCTCACCCTAGATTGATAATGACAATAGATTGAAAATGAATTTGCAAAAATTAATTAGAGGATCGGAGGAGAAACATACCGTAGATCACTTGTGTGCGAGGAAATCGAACGAAATTAAGTAGAGGTAAAGATCTCTTGAGGTTTTGAGAGAGTTTGGAGGTAGAAGAAAGAAAAAGGATTGAAGTTTTGGAGTCACAGGTACCTTCTCGTGCGATTTTGTGGTCGGGCGGAACTATACGGCCAGAACAATGCGTTCCCGCTGTATAATTGGCCTTCTATCAATTTTTTAGGGTTTCCTCCTGGCGGCGCAGCTATATGGCCGGAACTATACGGCTGGAACAATTTGTTCTCGCCGTATAGTTGGTCGTCAAACCGTCTGTACCTGGGAGAGAATTTTTACAAAGGCATCGATATCTATACGACCGGAGCTATACGGCCGGAATTTTTATTCCCTCTGTATAGTTAGTCATTAAACTATCAGTACCTAGAAAAAAGAATTCGTACGAAAGCACCGATATCTATACGACCGGAGCTATACGGCCGGAATTTTTATTCTCGATGTATAGTTGATCGTTAAATAGTCAGTACGTATGAAAGAAAAATTGTCGATGGCTCAAATATCTATACGACCGGAGCTATATGGCCGAAATTTTTATTCCAGTTGTATAGTTGGTCGTTAAACTCTCAGTGTCCATCAAAAAAATTCCGTTTTTTCGTGAATTACTTCTTATACTAAAACTTAGCGAAATACCTTGTTTTTGACATAAAGTTGACAATTAAAATTATCGACCAACAACAGCATGTATATAGCAGAATTTTAAGTATTACCGAACTTCTTCTCCTCAAATGGAGTTTTCTAGCACTCTTTATTAAACATAAACTTAAACTAAAACTTAACTCAAACCTTAATTTAACATGGGTTGCCTCCCATGGAGTGCTCTTTTATGGTCAATAGCTTGACCTTGACGTTACTCACTTGGGCGAGATGAGTGGAACACCCACTCAAAGTAGTTGGCCTTCAAGGTGATGGCCTCCTTCTCGCCATGTTTAACTTTCTTTTTCCTAGGGAAATAGATAATAAAAGGATCCCGCGAAAGCAATTGCAGCTTCACGTTCCCTTCATGGAGGTTAATTAAAGCCTTTATAGTTCTCAAGAAAGGACGGCCTAGTATGATAGGAGCAATAGTATCTTTAGGCATGTCAATAATAACAAAGTTAATTAGAGCAGGACAGCCTTTAATGTAAACTAAAGTGTTCTCCTTAATTCCTACAGCTTGTTTATAAGTGGAATCTGCAAGATGTAGTTTTAGTTCAGTGATTTCGAAAGAGCCAAGGTTTAGCTTGTTAAAAAGACTCTTTGGGATTATTGAGATGCTTGCACCTAGATCGCAAAGTGCAGCTATCTCTTTAGTCTCAATCTTAATTTTAATCATGGGCTCAAATATATCATCTAGTTTAACACGTAACTTTTTAGTGATTTTCTTGTATTCCTCTTCAAGCTCGTGTACCTTAATTTCTACTTGATCAACAAAGTGTTGGTACATGGCTTCATCGTTACCTTCACTTACCGGAATTTTGAGGTTGATCCTCTTTACGAGGTCATCGATGGTGTAGCTTGGTGAAGGGGCATTACTATAATCAAGTTCTTCAGGCTCCTCCCTTTGGATCGTCATCATTTTGAGTTCTTCAACAGGATTGGGCTCAGCTTTACCTGCAAATTTAGCTAGAATGAGAGTTTGACTCTCGGTTATCTTACCTAGATGTGCCTCAACGATCCTTGTTCTTTCTTGGAGGGCCTACAAATCATTTCTCAAACTAATAGCTTGGTTAGATAACTTACCAAGCATAGCATCATGGTTCTCCGTTATTTTAACAAGAATATTGTTTTGTTCATTTTGTGAGTCTATAAAAGACTTAAGTGTTTCTTGGAGACTACCATTACTAGTTCCCATATTATTATTAGAGTTATCTGCAGGATTAGAGTAATGTTTCTGAAAATTAGGATTGTAATTTTTCTTTCAAGCAGGGTTATAATCATTATGGGCTATGAAATCTATTTCTTCAATTAGTGTTGGGCATAGCTCTTACCTGGGTTTCCTTACCTTTCACGGCTAATATGAGCTCATCCAACTTAGCATTGAGTTCTTCATTTTCTTGTGGTGAGACGTAGTTCACCTTCTTTGTGTTTGATCTTTCCACATGCCATTGGGCATGGTTGTCTTGCATGTTGTCTAGCAGCTACTTTGCTTCGGTAATATGTTTACCCATAAATCTTCCTCTAGCTGCAGTATCAAGCATAGACTTAGACATAGGATTAAGAGCATTATAAAATAAATGGAGGATTAACCAATCTTCCATCCCATGGTTGGGATAGTTTCTTAAGCATTCTTTCATCCTCTCCCATGCAAGCGCTAGTGGCTCACGCTCTTCCAGTCTGAAACCAGTAATATTATACCTTAGTTGCATAGTCTTTGCAGGTGGGAAAAATTTAGTCATAAATAAAGAAGTACATCCCACCCATGATGTAATAGTATTTTTAGGCAAAGCTAGCAACCAATATTTTGCTCTTCCTCTAAGAGAGAAAGGAAATAAACACAATTTGACCGCATCGGGGTCAACATCTTTTATGCGCATCTTCTCACATATTTCAGTGAAAGTATTCAAGTGCATACCTGCGTCCTCAACAACAGAGCCTCCAAATTGATTCTGTTGAACCAAACTTAAGTAATGGGGCTTAATTTCATAGTCATCAGCATCAATTGCTGGCTGAGTAATAGGAGTACGCAAATACTCATTATTGGGAGTGGCAAATTCTCCAAGCTTCTTTTCAGCCATATTTCCTATGTTTTTGCTTTTCTTAAACAGAAACTTATGATAATAATGAAAACAAGAATTTAAAGACTAACTTTTTTTTGGTTTTTCAAACAAAGACTGAAAGCAAACTAACAAAATTAAAAACAAGAATTAAAACTAGGAAGGTTCCTACTAACCTCACCAGGGGAGCTATTGCTTCCCCGGCAACGGCGCCAGAAAAAGGGTTGATACCTTCGATCCGTATTATGGATGTAGTATAGCTTCTTTTTCCCTAGTAGACCTAGGTTTATCGAATCCTCGGGAAGTGATGGCTCAGTGTTGATGTAGAGCTCGTTGGGAACCCCAAGAGGAAGGTATGATGAGCACAGCAGCAAGTTTACCTCAGCTATGAAACCAAGGTTTAATCGAACCAGTAGGAGCAAGGAAACACCCCAAAGGTGTTGCTAGCTGAGCCTTGGCAGGGCGCACTACCGGTGCTAGTAGCAACGTGAAGACCTGCACAACACAACCACATAACTCTGTCCCCAACTTGCGATGAAGTTGTCAATCTCACTGTGGTTTGCTGAAAACAAAGGATTAAACGTATCAAACGGAAGGAAGTAATAGTTTGCAGAAAGTAAACACAAAGCAGTAAACAGTTTATAGATTGTATGTAAAAGAAAAGGACCGGGATCCATAGTTCACTAGAGGTGGCTCTCCTTAAGATAGATAACATGCTGGGTGAACAAATTATAGCGGGGCAATTGACAAACATTGAGAAAGCAATACATGCATATACTAATCATCTTGACTCCTTTGAACTTGATTGGGCATTACAACATTATACATAGACCGCCATCCAACTGAATCTATGACTAATAATCCACCTTCAGGTTATCATCCAAACCCCCTCCAGTATTAAGTTGCAAGCAACAGATTATTGCTTTACGAATTGCGTATAATGTAAACAATACGATTGTTCTATGAACAAAGGATTGTTGTTCTCTCCCTAGTAGCAACAGCACATCTAGTACCTTAGAGATTTCTGTCACTTCCCCAGATTACCAGAGGCATGAACCCACTATCGAGCATAAATACTAACTCTTGGAGTTGCTAGCATCTACTTGGCCAAGATAGCTACTAACAACGGAAAGCATGCAAGATCACAAATAACAAAGACATGATAGAATCAATAATCAATCTGAAATAGCATCTCAATATCCATCGGATCCCCGTAAACACAACATGCAGAATTACAAATAGATGATCTTGATCATGAACGGAGCTCACAAGATCTAGACATGAAAGCACAAAGGAGGAGAACCAGCCTTCTAGCTACTACATGGATCCGTAGTCCAAGGATGAACTACTCACGCATCACACCGGAGGCTTGCATGATGATGAAGAAGGCCTCTAGGGTGAATTCCCCTCTCCGGCAGGGTGTCGGGAAGAGCTTCAGATCCCTCCCAATCTAGGGACAGAGACGACGGCGGCTACAGACTCTTTCGTGGATTTTTGATCCGGTGCTTAGGGTTTTCGTCCCGAGGGCATCTTATAGGCGGACGGAGAGGCCGAGGGGGTGCTAGGGTCGGCCAGACCACCCCCTGGCGTGGTCCAGGCCTGGCCGCGCGGCCATTTGGTGTGGCTGGCCCCCAGCCCTTCTCCATCTCGTATTCTGGCATCTGATGACTTCCGGAAAAATAGGCACTTTGGATTTTGTCCCGTCCAATTCCGAGAATATTCATTTTCCGACTTTCCTGGAACCAAAAACAGTAGAAAACATGCAGCTGGCACTGTGTCTCTTGTTAATAGGTTAGTCCAAGAAATCATATGAAAATTACTCCAAAGTGTGGACAAAACACAAGAAAGTGGATAAAGCCAAGCATGGAACATCAAAAATTATAGAGACATTTGCAAAATATCAACATCCCCAAGCTTAACTCCTGCTCGTCCTCGAGTAGGTAAGTGATAAAAAGAAAGAATAATTTTTGAGGTGACATGTACCATCAAAGACTTGATCAAAGTATTTGTAAAACATTCAAAGCTGGGATCATAGTACTTCAATCATAACATGAAATACAAAGGTCTAGCAATAAGACAAAGAAACTATGATGCAACATGAAAAGTCACAAACAAAAGATTCATGAATAACAATGCTTTGCAAGACGTTTGTTTGTTTCACATAAAGAAAACATAGCATAATAGTATTCAGCTTGTCCCTCATAAAGTAGCAAATATAAATGCATAGGACACCTTCAAAGTTCATGAGAGTGACTAGATACAAATAGTTTAAAACAAGCAATATCAAGTTATGCATCAATCAACTAGTCTTGGGACAATGCACATCGAACTAAGAATGGCCACTATGCTCTCAAAGTAGGTGCATAAAGGTAGAAGGTGGAGACTCAATATAATGGTGGAAGAAAGGCATTTATAAAAGGAAGTAGGAATTCAAGTCTCATAAAGAGCTTCCAAAAATTATGGTACTTATAGCTTTCAGCTCTCATTGCCCCTATCATAAGCATCTTGAAGGTGATTAAGGTTAAAGTGACACAACTAAGAGGATATGCTTGACAAGTTATAAACCGAAATCTCATGCCCCTTACTTACGAAGACCGAACCTCATGCTACTCAACTTTAGTCACGAGTAAGCTCTTGTCATTGTAAGTACATATGTATCATAAAGAACCGCCAACGGGATACCCCTTGCACATGATACATGAGTTATCCCATAATCAAAATGACAAGGCAAGCAGACAATGAGCATCTCAGCGATCTTTTTATTTGCTATTTGCATAGGTTTTTATTGAGGATGCTTCATAGAGTGCTCATTATGGTGATGCTGCAAGTTTCCACCATGATTAGGCATGGCTTAGGCTAGCGGCCAATGCGTTTCTCTAACACACATACAAACTCCATGATCTTACAAGTTCCACTTTTATTTCACACCGCCGGGATCCATAAGCAAAAGAGCATGATATCAACGGGGTACAAAGTACAAGTGTAATGTTGAAAGCGTTCCCCATGATACATGGTTCTGCTAATTTCAACTTATAAAGCGCAAGCATATACGCAACAAAGAAGGATCCAATGGTTCAAGTTTATTAGATGCAAAAAAGTAAAGTGTGCCATCAAGTTCGTGAGAGCTTTAATCACTAGTTTTCTCATAACAAGTTTAATTTGGAAGGTAAACAAAAGCATGAATATACTTGGAATAGCATAAGCTAGTAGGTAGGTATGGTGGACTCTTTGGAAAAACTTGGTTTAAGGAGTTGGATGCATGAGTGGAACTCATACTTGGTTGTGGAGGCTAGCAAAAGACTGGGAGCGACAAACTAAGAGAGCAATAATGGCCATAATCATGGAGAGCGACAAAACATCATTGATCAAAGCATAAAGTGATACTACAAGTTCAAAACTAAAGGATCATAAAGGCTTATGGTGACTTGAGATAGTCATAACATGGTATGAGCATGCGCTAAGTCAACCCAAATAAAGCATCAAAGGAGAATACCACTATACTATGCTTTAATATGCTAAAACAACGCATGATTCATCCAAGGCACATTAAGCAATCTCAATTGTTTATAACAAGTCATGCTACAGCAAAGAATACTAAGAATAAAGCCAAAACAATATCAAGCATGGCATGACAGAGCATAGGCCACAGTCAAAAACAAGCTCTTTTTACCACATAAGCATGAACTTTCCTACTCTTTTCCAAACCAAACCAAACTATTTCAAAACCAATGTATGAAAGAGGGGGTCCAACCAATTTATTCAGCAAACTAAGCAAACAAAGCAAACAAAAAACCAAAACAAAAACGAAAAAGAAGACGCTCCAAGAACAACATGACTGTGCATGAAACAATAAAAATGAAACGTTTGGAAGAAACCTGAGATTTTTAATGATGAAGAGGGGGATGCCTTGGGCATCCCCAAGCTTTGATGCTTGTACTTCTTGGATATTTCTTGGGGTGACGCGTGTGGCATCCCCAAGCTTGATCTTTAGTCCATCCTTCATCTCATTACTCATTCCTTCCATACACCTGAAATTTTTCCTTCATACAAAACTTCACACAATCTTTATTAGCAACATTAGTGCACTCAAGATAAATAAGTCCTAAGGTTCAGTTCTAACACCAAATAAACTCCCATTAGAATACTATCTACTGTAGCACTTCCCTCAAAAATCTCAATTCACCAAAAGAACTAAAAAAGGAACCAACAAGAAGCAAATGCAGAAAATGGCAGAAATCTGTCAAAACAGACCAGCAGGTAAAGACGATTTTTTTAGAAGACCTTCTATCGCTCAAATCAAAAAGTGTTGAACTAACGAAAGTTAGATAACAACCTGGGTCAGAAGCACAAAAATTCACGCCTCAAAAATACGTTCATAGAGTTTACACGAATTTTTATGGTGAAGCACAGAAATCTGTTTCGGGACAACAACTTTCCCAATCATTACTTCTCTCTCATTAGAGGTTACTCTTGGCACAAAAAGCAAATAAAAAGGATAAGGAGCGGTTATTACTAAAGTAGTAACTTCCAAGACTCATCTAAAACTTTTGGGTTATCTCCCAATAAGTACTTTTCTTTAACGCCTTTAAGTTAGGCATAAGAAGCAAGAAAAAGAATCAAGTGTTCTCAAATGAAGAAGCATTAAGACCAAATTTTGTTTTCATAGGAGAGGCAACAGAAATCTTCTCTCTCTTCTAGGGGAAGTGTTCTATACCTTTCTTGAGTGGGAGTTGATATTTAATGGTGCCTTCTTTCATATCAATAATGGCACCAACAGTTCTAAGAAAAGGTCTTCCCAAAGTAATAGGACAAGAAGCATTGCATTCAACATCCAAAACATAGAAATCAACGGGGACATAGGTATTGTTAACCATAATAAGAACATCATTAAGACTCCCCATGAGTTTCTTTTTAGCATTATTATCAAGTGGGACATTCAAATAACAATCTTCAAGTGGAGGCAAATCAAGCATATCATAAATCCTTCTAGGCATAATAGAAACACTACTATCAAGATCACATAAAGCTTTGAAATCAATGTCATTCACTTTCATATTAATGATGGGTTCCCAACCATCTTCTTGTTTTATAGGAATAGAAGCTTTATGTTTCTTCTTTTCTTCTTTAATCTTTATGAGAGCATCAGTAATGTGTTTTGTAAAGGCCATGTTCATAGCACTAGCATTAGGAATTTTAGCAAGATTTTGTAGGAACTTAATAACTTCAGAGATGGTGCAACCATCAAGATAAAAATCATAATTATCATTTAAAGTAGTAGAACTATTACTAGCCTCAACACTAGTGGTGGTAATAGTAGAAACACTAATGTTTCTAGCAATTTCATCTTCTCTTTCCCACTTAGCATGTAATTCAGCTAATAGTCTAACATTTTCATCAATTCTTACTTGTATAGCATTAGTAGCTGCAAAGGGATAATCATTAGTTTCAGGTTTAGCAGCCATTTTATTTAAAGAAGATTGAGCTTCAGCCAAAGATGCTATATTTCTTTCAACATTAGAGAGTTTTTCCTCAATAGTTTTATTGAAAGCAGTTTGTTTACTAATAAAGTCTTTAAGCATAACTTCAAGTTCAGAGGGTGCACTCCTATTATTGTTGTAAGAATTTCCATAAGCATTACCATTGTTGGGAGGATATGGCTTATAATTGTTGTTACCAAAATTATTCCTATAAGCATTATTGCCAAAGTTGTTATTTCTTATGAAGTTCACATCAACTTGCTCTTCTTGAGCAACCAAAGAAGCTAAAGGAACATTATTTGGATCAATATGGGCTTTCCCATTCACAAGCATAGACATAATAATATCAATCTTATCACTCAAGGAGGAAGTTTCCTCAACATAATTACCTTCCTACCTAGTGGAGCTCTCTCAGTATGCCATTTAGAATAATTAACCATCATATTGTCCAGAAGTTTTGTTGCAGCACCCAAAGTGATGGTCATAAAGGTACCTCCAGCAGCAGAATCCAATAAGTTCCTTGAAGAATAGTTCAATCCTTCATAAAAAGTTTGGATGATCATCCAAGCAGTCAGTCCATGAGTGGGACAATTCTTTACCAAAGATTTCATTCTTTCCCAAGCTTGAGCAACATGTTCATTATCAGAATGTTTAAACTTCATTATTTCACTTCTCATAGATATAATGTTAGCAGGTGGATAGTATTTTCCAATGAAAGCATCTTTGCGTTTAGTCCAAGAATCAATACTATTCCTAGTTAGGGAATTCAACCATTCTTTAGCTTTTCCTCTCAAAGAGAAAGGAAACAATTTCAGCTTAATAATATCACCATCTATATCCCTATGCTTTTGCATCTCACAAAGTTCAACAAAATTATTTAGATGGGCAGCAACATCTTCATTACCAATACCAGAAAATTGTTCTCTCATAACAAGATTGAGTAAAGCAGGTTTTATCTCAAAGAAAGTATCTTCCGGCACAGGTGGAGCAATAGGTGTGCTCATAAAATCATTGTTGTTGGTGCTAGTGAAGCCACACAACTTAGTGTTTACAAGGGTAGTCATTTTTTTGTGTTTCCAAATAAGAAAGAAAACTTGTAAGACTAATTTTTGTGTGTTTTTGATAACAAAACAAACAAACAAAACAAAAAGAAACTAAGCAAAACAAAAATAACAAAGTAAAGAGATTGGTTATGAGGGACTCCCCTTGTGAAGATGTCCTTGACTCCCCGGCAACGACGCCAGAAAAATGCTTGATGGCTCAGTGTTGATGTAGAGCTCGTGGGGAACCCCAAGAGGAAGGTATGATGAGAACAGTAGCAAGTTTCCCTCAGTTATGAAACCAAGGTTTAATCGAACCAGTAGGAGCAAGGAAACACCCCAAAGGTGTTGCTAGCTGAGCTTTGGCAGGACGCACTATCGGTGCTAGTAGCAACATGGAGACCTGCACAACACAACCACAGAACTCTGTCCCCAACTTGTGATGAGGTTGTCAATCTCACCGTGTTTTGCTAAAACCAAAGGATTAAACATATCGAATGGAAGGAAGTAATAGTTTACAGAAAGTAAACACACAGAAGTAAACAGCTTATAGATTGTATGTAAAAGAAAAGGACCAAGATCCATAGTTCACTAGAGGTGGCTCTCCTTAAGATAGATAACATGCTGGGTGAACAAATTACAACGGGGCAATTGACAAACATCGATAAAGCAATACATGCATATACTAATCATCTTGACTCCTTTGGAACTTGATTGGGCATTACAACATTATACATAGACCGCCATCCAACTACATCTATGACTAATAATCCACCTTCAAGTTATCATCCAAACCCCCTCCAGTATTAAGTTGCAAGCAACAGATTATTGCTTTACGAATTGCATGTAATGTAAACAATACGATTGTTCTATGAACAAAGGATTAATGTTTTCTCCCTAGTAGCAACAACACATCTAGTACCTTAGAGATTTCTGTCACTTCCCCAGATTACCAGAGGCATGAACCCACTATCGAGCATAAATACTAACTCTTGGAGTTGCTAGCATCTACTTGGCCAAGATAGCTACTAACAACGGAAAGCATGCAAGATCACAAATAACAAACACATGATAGAATCAATAATCAATCTGAAATAGCATCTCAATATCCATCGGATCCCCGCAAACACAACATGCAGAATTACAAATTGATGATCTTGATCATGAACGGAGCTCACAAGATCTAGATATGAAAGCACAAAGGAGGAGAACCAGCCATCTAGCTACTACATGGATCCGTAGTCCAAGGATGAACTACTCACGCATCACACCGGAGGCTTGCATGGTGATGAAGAAGGCCTCCAGGGTGAATTCCCCTCTCCGGCGGGGTGCAGGGAAGAGCTTCAGATCCCTCCCGATCTAGGGATGGAGATGACGGTGGCTACGGACTCTTTCGTGGATTTTTGATCGGGTACTTAGGGTTTTTGTCCCGAGGGCAATATATAGGCGGAAGGAGAGGCCGAGGGGGTGCCGGGAGCGGCCACACCACCCCCTAGCGCGGGCCAGGCCTGGCCGCGCGGCCAGGTGGTGTGGCCGGCCCCCGGCCCTTCTCCGTCTCGTATTCTGGCATCTGATGACTTCCGAAAAAATAGGCACTTTGGCTTTTGTCCCGTCCAATTCCGAGAATATTCATTTTCTGACTTTCCTGGAACCAAAAACAGCAGAAAACAAGCAACTGGCACTGTGGCTCTTGTTAATAGGTTAGTCCAAGAAATCATATGAAAAGTACTCCAAAGTGTGGACAAAACACAAGAAAGTGGATAAAACCAAGCATGGAACATCAAAAATTATAGATACATTTGCAATGTATCAGGAAGCAAAGCATAGTGAAGTTACTTTAACGGACCTTCGGGAGTTTTAGAATTCCTTTTGTGTTTTTATCGGACCAAGAGTTTGCGTCTTTTTGTTGTTGTCGATGATGGAGAGAGAGGGCCTGGGGCGTTCGGTTTCACCTATAGCTATGCAAAACATCTGATGGGAATAAAAGATAGAAATAAAGTATGCATGTAATTGTTAGAACAAGATAAATTATATGTGGGCAGTGCATCCATAATTGCTATTGCCTCCACAACCTCTTATAGCAATAACCTACTAGTCTCATCCATAGAAGAAAGAGAACTAATGATATGCATAGTGATGTCACCGTTGATCCCAAGTAAATCCCTCACATACAGATGTACTACCCTTTCTGTCACTGGGGTTCCCAACCTGCAGATTACATTACTCATACTCCCTATACCTGGCTCAATCCTCGGGGTCTTGGGTACCTGACAAGTCCTTAGATTGAGGTAAGAGAGGATACAATACTCATCATGTCATACAAACTAATATATGATCCCATCTATGATAAATAACATGCACAAAAAGCTACATGGCTAGGCCGAAGCCCTTAGCCCACAGAGAATTACTCACACATAGATATGAGATCAAAGATCATAAACATTGTAGTATAAATCATGAGATTGATAGCAAATAGTCTTACAATGTCGCCAATCAAAGAAGAGATCTACTATTACCAGTGGTGGAATATGGCTATGGTGGTGGAGAAATTAGATCTAAGTCTATTCCTCTGGCGGCTCGTCGATGTTGTGGATGGAGATCTGGGGGGTGGCTGATGGTTTCTTCAAGCTCCCGTATCTCGTCTCCCGGGGCCTCTTTATATAGGGGTCCCTTCACGAAACTTGTTCTGTTTGACCTAGCGGCGCTGATGGCAACTATACGGCCGGAACTATACAACGGAATTTTATTCTAGTCGTATAGTTGCCCATTAAAGCGTCTGCCTTCGACCCACGACTCCAAGTTTCTTCTGGTTGTTGGAAATCTGGTATCTTTGACTTTAATGTAGTGATTCCCATCATCAAACGTCATTATCTGCACAAGAAAAATAGAAAGAAAGGATTGCATACCCCTTTGAATATTAAGCATTAGTGCCAGGGTTTAGAGAGATATTTCATCAAAATTGTGAATAATATCTAGTTTAAATGTGGACGTAGATGGCTATATTTCAGAGCCATCAGCACCAGCACTCGCTCCCGGTTGATGTGCCAGCCCGTAGGAAGGATACATCATGATGGGCGATGCCTCTCCTTCCCTCCACCGCCGCGTGAACTCTGCCAGGTGGAAGTAGCGGCGATTGCGGTCGGGCGCCTCCTCCTCCTGGCACGCGGCGGGGAGACCGACGAAGTCCTGCTGGGCACCCAGAAGGAAGGGAGACCGACGAAGTCCCGCACGACACCTAGAAGGAAGGCCGGCAAGCCGTTACCCTACCTGTGGTGGCCGCTCGAGCCGGACCCGCCCGCCTTGTGATCATTATTGCCCTTATTGAACCATGACGATTTCTTCATCACTGCTAGTGGTGGTGTGGCTGCGTCTACGGTAGGTGCTGGGAAATGGCGACGGCAATGGCGAGAGGAGGGAAGCACGAGACCGATGGGCGCATGGGCCTGCTTAAGTAGCCCCTAGCCATGCAAGTGCACGCAGTTCCCGTGCCTTCGCCATCAATGCCGGTACGGGAACTCAGGGGAGTCCCATTAGTGACTAGCTGACACGCCTCATCAGCATTGATGGCGAAGGTTGCCGTATTTGCCTCTGAATCGTTGCCACCGGTCAGGCTGCCGTGCCTATGAATCATTTTCGCGTCTACGTTTGAATCGTTGCCCCGGTTGCCTCTGACTCGCTGTGGTCGCTGGCGGGTGGGCCAGTAGCACGTGCGGGGAGGACACGCCCGCGATCCGGACCCGTCGATCCTCTAGATATATTACCGAGGCCACGCAAATTAGGTGTGCTGATGGGTCGAGCCGGACGCGTTGATCCGGATGGGTCATGCCGCTGGGGAGACCGCGCACGTCCTGCACGTCCGGGAGGACGCATTCAGACGTGCTCGAGCAGGTTGGGTCGGCTCAATGGAGATGCCCTTAGGGGCAGCCCTAGAGGGTATATATATGTGGAGGAGGAGCGGAACAACTTGGGAGAGGGGCAGCCGCCGCCTTCCCTTTTAGCCGCTGCCATCCTTAAGGTTTGAAAACCCTAGGTGCCTTGGCCGCTACCTCCCTCCTTTTATAGAAGGTTGATGGCTCAAAATGTAGAGCTCGTTGGGAACCCCAAGAGGAAGGTATCATGAGCACAGTACCAAGTTTTCCCTCAGTTATGAAACCAAGGTTATCGAACCAGTAGGAGCAAGGAAACAACTCCAAGGTGTTGCTAACAACTTGGGATCCTGCACAACACAACCACAGAACTTTGCCCCAACTTACAGTGAGGTTATCAATCTCACTGGTTTTGCTGAAAACAAAGGATTAAATGTATAGTGTCGAAGATAGTAATTGCTTGCAGAAAGTAAACAGTACACAGTAAATAGTAGATGGTATATCAATGGTAAAGGAATGGATTGGGGTCCACAGTTCACTAGAGGTGTTTCTCCTTAAGATAAATAGCATGTTGTGTGAACAAATTACATCGGGGAAATTGACAGATTGAGAAAGCATAACAATGCATACACTAGACATCTTGACTCCTATGAGATTTGATTGGGCATTACAACATAATACATAGAGCATAATCCAACTGCATCTATGACTAATAATCCACCTTCCGGTTATCGTCTGAACCCCTTTCAGTATTAAGTTGCAAGCAACGGATAATTGCATTAAGCAAGTGTGTAAAGTAAACAATACAATAGCCCCATGGACAAAGGGATGTTTTCTCCCTAGTAGCAACAACACATCTACAACCTTAGAGATTTCTATCACTTCCCCAGATTACTAGAGGCATGAACCTACTATCGAGCATAAATACTCCCTCTTGGAGTTGCAAGCATCTACTTGGCCAAGATAGTTACTAACAACGGAGAGCATGCAAGATCACAAATAACATAGACATGATAGAATCAATAATCAATCTGACATAGTATCTCAATATCCATCGGATCCCTGCAAACACAACATATAGGATTACAAATAGATGATCTTGATCATGAACGAAGCTCACAAGATCTAAACATGATAGCACAAAGGAGGAGAACCAACTATCTAGCTACTATATGGACCCATAGTCCAAGGGTGAACTACTCACGCATCACATCGGCGGCAGGCATGGTGATGGAGAAGGCCTCTAGGATGATCTCTCCCCTCCGACAAGGTGCCGGAAGAGCTTCGGATCCTCCCTGATCTAGGGATGGAGATGGCAGCGACTACAGACTCTTTCGTGGATTTATGATCATGTACTTAGGGTTTTTGCATCAGGACACTTTTATAGGCGAAAGGGCAAGGTCGGTGGCATCCTGAGGGGCCCACACCAGGTGGCGGCGCACCAAGGGGGGCCGCGCCACCCTAGGGTGTGGCCATCTCGGCGCCCTCCTCCGTCTCTGCTTTGGATCCATCTTGTGTCGGGTAAAATATTTACTTTGCCTTTTGTCCCGTCCAGTTTTGAGAATATTTCCTTACTAGCTTTTCTGAAACCAAAAACAGTAGAAAACAGGCAACTGGCACTGTGGCATCTTGTTAATAGTTTAGTTCCAGAAAATTTATAAAAATACCTCAAAGTGTGAACAAAACATAAGAAAGTTGATATAAAACAAGCATGGAGCATCAAAAATTATAGATCCGTTTACGACGTATCAAGCATCCCCAAGCTTAATTCCTACTCATCCTCGAGTAGGTAAGTGATAAAAATAATAATTTTTTAGGTGACATGCACCATCACAATCTTGATCAAGGTATTTGACAAGCATTGATAGCTGGGATAAAAGTACTCTAGATATGAACATGAAAGATAGAGTTCTAGTAATAAGACATAGCAACTATGTTGTAACATGAAAAGGTACAAACAAAAGATCATGAATAACAATACATTGAAAGACGTTTGTTTGTTTCACATACAGAAACCATAATAAGAGTGGTATTCAGCTTGTCCCTCATGGTATAGCAAAACATAAATGCATAGGACACCTTCAAAGTTCATAAGGATGACTAGATACAAATAATTTAAGAACAAGCAATGTCAAAGTTATGAATTAATCAATAAGTTTTGGGATAATGCACATTAAACTAAGAATGACCACTATGCTCTCTCAATTGGTGCATAAAGATAGAAGATGGAGACTCAACATAAAAGTAAAAAAGGCCCTTCACAGAGGGAAGCAGGGATTTCAAGTTTCATAAAGAGCTTCCAAAAATTACGGTACTTATTAGCTTTCAGCTCTCATTGCCCTATCATAAGCATCTTGAGGTTATTAAGGTTAAAGTGACACAAATATGAGGATATGCTTGACAAGTTATAAGTTGAAAATCTCATGCCCCTTGCTTACGAGTACCGAACCTCATGCTACTCAACTTTAGTCACAAGTAAGTCCGTGTCATTGTAAGTACATGTGTATCATGGAGAAACGCCAACGGGGTACCCCGTGCCCCATGACACAGGAGCTACCCCATATCAAAATGACAAGGCAATATACAATGAGCATCTCAGCGATCTTTTTATTTGCTATTTGCATAGGTTTTTATTGAGGATGCTTCATAGAGTGCTTACTATGGTTATACTGCAAGTTTCCACCATGATTAGGCATGTCTTAGGCTAGCCACCCATGCGTTTCTCTAACACACATACAATCTCCATGAGCTTACAAGCTCCCCTTTTATTTCACACTGCCGGGATCCATAAACAAAAGAACATGATATCAACTGAATAATAAGTGCAATGTTGAAAGCGTTCCCCATGGTACATGGTTCTGCTAATTCACAACTTATAAAGTGCAAGCATATAAGCAACATAGATGGACACAATGTTTAAGTTTATTAAGTGCAACAAAGTAAAGTGTGCCATCAAGTTTGTGAGAGCTTTAGTCACTAATTTTCACATAACAAGTTTAATTCGGAAGGTAGATAAAAACATGAATATACTTGGAATGGTGTAACACACCATGCATAGGAATTTATAGTGGACTCTTTGGAATAACTTGGTTTTCTTGGGGGTTGGATGCATGAGTGGAACTCACACTTGGTACATGTGGAGGCTAGCAAAAGACTAGGAGCGACCAACTAAGAGAGCAATAATTGCCATAATCATGCAAAGCGACAAAACATTATTAATTAAAGCATAAAGTGATATTACAAGTCAAAAACTAAATGATCATAGAGGCTAAGGTGACTGGTTCATAGTCTTAACATGGTGTAAGCATGCGCCAAGTCAACCCAAATAAAGCATCAAAGGAGAATACCACAATATTATGCTTTTGTATGCTAAAACAACGCATGATTCTTTCAAGGCACATTGAGTAATCTCAATAGTTTGGAAAAAGTCATGCTACAACAATAATCAATAAGCATAAAGTCAAAGCAACATCAAACATGACATAATAAAGTCTAGACCATAGTCAAAACAAACTCCTTTTGTACCACTTATAAGCATGAAGCTTCCTACTCTTTTCCAACACCAATCAACTTATTTGAAACAATGTATGAATGCGGAGGTCCAACTAATTTATTTAAGCAAACCAAACAAAAGAAAACTAAAAACAAAAAAAAAAGACGCTCCAAGAACAACACAGTTATGTATGAAACAATAAAAATGAAGTGTTTTGGAAGAAAACCTGAGATTTTTATTGATGAAGAAGGGGATGCCTTGGGCATCCCCAAGCTTTGACGCTTGTACTTCTTGAATATTTCTTGGGGTGACACGGGTGGCATCCCCAAGTTTGAGCTTTTGTCCATGATGACCCACAAGTATAGGGGGTGTATCACAGTATTTTCGGTAAGTAAGAGTGTCAAACCCAAAGAGGAGCAGAAGGTGTTGGCGAATGGCTTGGAGCAGGAATTCTCTGTAAATACTTAGCAAACGGATTTTTAGGTTTTTTTGATAATGCAGGTAAATAAAGTACGAGTAAATAAAAGATAATAAGAATAAATGCAGCAAGTGGCCCAATCCTTTCTTTAGCAAAGGACAAGCCGGTTGTATTACTTAGGACGACCAAACGTTCTCGAGGACATACGGGAATATCGTCAAGTGTTTTCGCTTCATATAGTTGATTAATATTCTTTAGTTTGCTAAGTGTTGTGTGGGTGAACCTGTGCCAATGTACTGACCTTCCTAGGACTAATACATACTTGTGATTATGCCCCTTGCAAGCATTCGCAAGTACAAGAAAGTAATTAAGGTAGAAACCTAACCACAGCTTTAAACTGTAAGACCCTGATGTCCTTGTGCAAAGGTTTCCTAACGGGGGTTCAGGTTTCTGTCACTCTAGCAACCCCTAAGATTAGTAGCCAAATACACAATGCATTCCCCTAGGACCATATAGGTGAAGTTTCATGTAGTCGATGTTCACATGACACCACTAGAAGAAATACACCACAACTTAAATATCAAACTATTGAATCTTTCTCAACACAATTCCACTACTAACAACATGACTTCTCCCATGTCCTCAAGGACAAAACGAACTACTCACAAGACATCATATGGATCATGATCAGAGATGAAATAATGATGTGTAACAATCTGAACATAAACGATAATTCAATGGTTCACTCAATAGCATCAACTACAAGGAGTAATCAACACCGGGAAAGTTTCCCCTAAGAACTATGCAAGATTCAACCCAATTGTTACAGTGGTATGAAGTGGTGATGATGGTGCTGGTGGAGATGATGGTGGTGATGATGATGATGATCCCGATGAAGTCCAGCTTGATGGTGGTGTTGATGGCGATGATCTCCCCTCTCCGGGAAGGAATTCCCCCGGCAGAATTTTGTTTGCCGGAGAGATCTTTCTCTCTCGGTGTTTTCCGCCCCGTAGAGGCGGCAGAATCTTTCTGTGGTCCCTCCTCTAGTATTAGGGTTTCGGGAGGATAATATACGCCAGAGGGGAGAGCCTGGAGTGGGCCAGGGCGGCCACACCACCTGCTGGCGTGACCTAGGGATGCCCGCGCCAGGGGGTGGTGTGGGCCCCCTGTGGCCCATCTCCACTTCCCCTTCTGGCAATCTTCGTTCATCTGGAAAAATAGAATTTTCCATGTATTTTCCCGGATTTTCTGATCTTCGCGAATTTTGCCTCCAAACAGCACCTTTTCCATCAGAATCCTGACTGCAGCGGTCCATGCTCCAAAAGTCATCAACCATGCAAAAATAGATGAAATAACATAAGTATCATCTCTTAATATGAAATATATCAATGAATAACAGTAAATTATGATATAGAATAGTGATGCAAAATGGACGTATCAACTCCCCCCAAGCTTAGACTTCGCTTGTCCCCAAGCGAAAACTGATCTCAATAAACATGACCTCAGGTTTATGGAGTGAAGAGTCGATAAAATAATACGGACAAGAAGCATCACATTCATCAATACATAAATCATAATAGAAGACAACTCACTATTATATAACTTAACTTGCAATAAGTAAAGGAAACACAATAAGGATGCATAAAGTAAATCATAATTGGTAATGGCAAACTTAGCTCTTGGTCGAAGAATAGTTGACAAATTGCAGGAGTTCATAAATAATTGGTTTTCAATGATAGCTTTCAAAGTAGTAATCACCAAGATAAGAGCAATGTGCAAAACAAGTAACATAAGAAACATGATTGAATTAATCATCATATTAATGACTGAAACACAACAACTCAAATACTTGCTGAGGTAGAAGGGAATAGGTTTACTGACTCAACTAAAAAGTAAAATATAGGCCCTTCACAGAGGGAAGCAGGGATTTCAAGTTTCATAAAGAGCTTCCAAAAATTATGGTACTTATTAGCTTTCAGCTCTCATTGCCCCTATCATAAGATCCTTTAGGTGATTAAGGTTAAAGTGACACAACTAAGAGGATATGCTTGACAAGTTATAAGTTGAAATCTCATGTCCCTTACTTACGAGTACTGAACCTCATGCTACTCAACTTCAGTCACAAGTAAGCTCTTGTCATTGTAAATACATATCTCTACTGCTATAGTGGAGCAGTTTTGAATTGGATCCATAGCACCAATCCTGACCGTTGGGTTGTTGGATCCAATGGTTCAGAGAAGCTCGATTCGTGTTGAATAGTACCTGGAGGAAACTCCACCATGCATGTTCTAGAACCATCATGTCACCACCCACAAAATTTCATAGCACAATAGACTATATTCTCTCTACTTATACTACTATAGTGGAGCAGTTTTGAATTGGATCCATAACACTAATCATGACCGTTGGGCTGTTAGATCCAATGGTTCAGAGCAACTAGATTCGTGTTGAATAGTATTCCCTCCACTAAAATATAAGGCGCCTAAGGATTAGTCAAAAGTCAACATTTTTTAAGTTTGACCATGATTATACACAAAAATATAAAAATTTAGAGTACTAAATTAATATCAATAGATTCACCATAAAATATATTTTCTTAATATGTCCATTCAATATTGTAGATGTAGATATTTTTTCTAAATATTTGGTCAAAGTTAGTAAGGTTTGACTTTTGACCAATCCTTAGGCGCCTTATGTTTTGGGACGGAGCGAGGGAGTACAGACCTAGATGCTAGAATGGAAAATAAGATCCAACGGTTAGCAATGTTTGGATTTGCCAGTGTTGATCCAACGGTCAATGTTCAAATAAGTTAATCCCTACACTATTTAGTGGTGGTATGCATGGTATTGTAAGAGATAAGAGACAAGATAAAGGTAAGATAAGAAGTACTACGAATGGCCGATCTAATGGTAGGTCTCATAGGAGCGAGGTGATTGAGAGTTAACACGGTCGTTGGAAGTACAAGTTACATCAAGAACCTCGTAAAAAATGAAAATTCCATCCAAGTCCATGCATTTTAGCACAATGACCCTGACACTGAGCAATGAAGTACTGTGCGTTTTTAGGTTTGCGCATACTAGCGTTCATCGTGTTAAAGATTATCAATAGATCGAATCTTTATCGATGCTAAGAATGTAAAAAAGATCCAACGGTTAGTAATGTTTGGATTTGCTAGTGTATCATAGAGAACCACCAACGGGGTACCCCTTGCACATGATACATGAGCTATCCTATAATCAAAATGACAAGGCAAGCAGACAATGAGCATCTCAGCAATCTTTTTATTTGCTATTTGCATAGGTTTTTATTGAGAATGCTTCATAGAGTGCTCATTATAGTTATGCTGCAAGTTTCCACCATGATTAGGCATGGCTTAGGCTAGCTACCCAGGAATTTCTCTAACACACATACAAACTCCATGATCTTACAAGTTCCCCTTTTATTTCACACCGCCGGGATCCATAAGCAAAAGAATCATGATATCAACGAAATATAAGTGCAATGTTGAAAGCGTTCCCCACGATACATGGTTCTGCTAACTTCAACTTATAAAGCGCAAGCATATACGCAACATAGATGGACACAATGGTTCAAGTTTATTAAGAGCAAGAAATTAAAGTGTACCATCAAGTTTGTGAGAGCTTCAATCACTAATTTTCACATAAAAAGTTTAATTTGGAAGGTAGATAAAAACATGAATTTACTTGGAATATCAATAGTGCTAGTAGGTAGGTATGGTGGACACAAATGGCATAGGTTTCGTTTTAAGGATTGGATGCACGAGAAGCATTCCCTCTCAGTGCAGGTTTTTGGCTAGCAAGGCCGGTAGCAAGCATAAGAGTTGAAGGAAACAAATAAACATACAAGTGATAAAAACAAACATGCAATCTTCCTTGGAAGCATAAAAGATCTTAACTAGGGGATACTAAACGTATGAGCAAATCAAGAAAGAAAGATAATGAAATTATATTTCTTTAGAGTACTTTTATCTTTTCATTCAATTCTCAAAATAGTGTTGCTACTGACCGAGCCAGGTTTGCCAAAACCAACTAAATTGACTCAATGATCCAAAAGTGATGCCAATACTAACAACAAGATCAATCATATAACCATGAATTGAAAACCAATATAAGATATGCAAAAGAGTAAATGATAGAACTTCTCATTAATAATCCATAACGGCAACTCACACCAAGGGATACATAGATATCTAACAAGAGGGGGGACACTTCCATAATGCAAACCATCCTACATGATAACTTCTCTATTCATGATATGACTCTACTAAAAAGGCAAAACGATAGAAGATAGTGATGTGATACCGCGGCACTCCCCCAAGCTTGGAACAAACCAAGGGGATGCCAAAACCTGATGACGAATTACTCCTTTGGTGGTGGTGGTATTCTCTCAATGAGCTTTTTGATTAATTTCGCCAAGTCCTCAATCTCGAAGGTGAGAGTACAAATCAACTCCGAGTTTTGCTCAATGCGGCTCATGATCATGTCGGGTTGCAAATTCTAGCTCTTGCGATTCTTTCCCCACTCTTCCTCCTTGAAGTCTTCTTTTCCTGCATGGTTAGAACGAGGCACATCCCAATTAGAGGGTAGTTTCTCCTTGGGCATATTCTGGAATTGATGCTCATGGATAAGTGTATGGAAGGGATTCTTGGTGCATGGAGGAAGTGACCGTGGAGCCAAACAGTGACGCAGAGGCTTCCCTCCAGTTGACATCCGCGCAGTCCTTTTGATTTTGGCAGGGTTTGCCAACACTCCAATGCTTGCAATGGTAGTGCCGGTGTGCGGATGCTGGCTTTTGTTTGCCTCCTCTTCATCTTTACTCTTGATCTCCTTCTCCTGGCCAGGGTCTTGAAGATCTTCCTCCATAGTCTCCTTTCCCTTATCCTTGGCGGAGACCATTGTGCTTCTAAACTTTAAGAATAGTTCCTGGCAGAAACAGCTCGAAACGAAAACACGACGAGAACACAATATACGAACCTCTGGGGATCCGGGGGATTATATATTACGGATTTTTACAACAAAAGGAAGGTACTGGGAGAAAATGGGTCGGAGACGGGGTCCGGGGCGGCCACACCACCTGCTGGCGCGGCTAGTGGGGCCCGCGCCAGGGGGTGGTGTGAGCCACCCTGGCTCCGTTTTCTTCCCTCTTTCGCTTCGTTGCTTTCCTTGTTGGATAAAAACTGCAAAAATATAATTGGACAGATTTTTCGCGGAACTTTTCTTACCAGAAGTGTTACCTATTCGAAAACGGACTCTGCAGGTATCTGAACTTGGCATGTAGTAGATTCTTCCGGAGTCACCGCTTGAATAACATCAATATCTTCATCTTCATACACATATTGCTTGAGTCATGAAACCTTTCACTATCTTATTACACCATTTTCTCCACTAACCTGGAAATTTCTTTCACACAAAACTTCACACAATTCTCATTAGCAACATTAGTGTAAGCGAGGTAATAAACCTTTTAGGTTCAATTTCAACTGAAATCCATCAAAACATAAGCTACTGTAGCAACTCCTTCCAAAAACCAAAAAGAATTCAAAAAGGAAATCGATTTAAGAAGCAAATGCAAGAGTGCAAAATCTGTCAAAACGGACCAGTAGGTAAAGATCATTTTTTTCAAAAATCTTCTGTTGCTCAAATCAAAAAGTGAAAAACTAACGAAAGTTAAATAACAACTGGGGCAGAAGCACAAAAAATTACAGCTCAATCCAACATATAGTGACCTCTCACGAATTTTTACGGTGAAGCAAAAAAATCTGTTTCAGGACAACAACTTCCCCAAATCTTACTTCTCTCTCATTAGAGGTTGATTTAGACACAAAAACCAAAAAAAAAGGATAAGGAGAGGTTATTACCGGAGTAATAACTTCCAAGACTCAAAGAAACAAAAACAAACTGAAAGAAAAATAAATTGGGTTGTCTCCCAAAATGCTCTTTCTTTATAGCCATTAAGATGGGCATGGCAATTTCAATGAAGCTCACATAAGATATGAATTGAAGTAAAAGAGAGCATCAAGAAGCAAAAATATACATGTTTAAGTCTAACCCACTTCCTATGCAAGGGAATTTTTTGAACAAACAAGTTGTTGAAACCAGAGGCTAGAAGCATAGGAAGGCAAAACAAGTGCAACATAAAGACTTTAAGCATAAAACGAGGAAACTTGACATTATTGAGATGCATAAGAACACTCTTCCCTCTCTCATAATAACTTTCAGTATCATGCATAAATTTAATGATATAGATATCACAAGAACCATTATATCAATGATCACTTATCCTAACAGAAAACACAGGGACACTAGCTCTCATAACACTACTTTGTGAAACAATATTAGGGATCCTTACAATGGATAGTGTGTCCACGTTCTTCATATTTAGTGACAAAATCTTTCACATTTGTTATTATAGGTTCATCATCCATTTGTTTATCAGGTTCAATAGCTTTATTCGTACTTTCATTAACCATACTAGCTATCATAGAATGTTCCTTTATCTTAACTGGGAAAGGTATTTTCTCAATGTAAGGTTTAGGTAAAGCATGATTAGTAGTATAAACTTCAGTATTTGTTGCAGGAACACACTTAGCAACATCTTTATATGGTTCATGATACTTATTCCACTTCTTTTTAGGAACTTCAATATAGGAAGCAAAAGCCTTAAAATAAGTTGCAATAGCTTGAGAGTCTAGACCATAAGCATTTTTTATATTTTGAAAGTCATCAGTTCCCATAAAAGATTCAATGCATTCAGAACCATAATTTATACCTGACTTTCTTCCTTTTTCATTCTCCCATGCTTCAGCATTGTCTTGAATACGGTCTAGAAGATCCCATTTAGCTTCTTCTTCCATGTGTGTAAATGATCCAACACAAGAGGCATCCAATAAATCCTTATCATGAAGAGAAAGCCTTGCATAAAAGTTATTGATAATAATATTATGAGGGAGCTCATGAATAGGACATTTGAGCATTAGTAACTTCAGTCTCCCCCAAGCTTGAGTTGTACTCTCTCCATCAAGAGGCCAAAAGTTGTATATTTGATTCCGATCTTTATGAATCTCACTAGGAGGATAAAACTTTGAATAAAAGAGAGGCACTATTTCCTCCCATTCAAGAGCTTCACCATTCTTCAGCAGCTTATACCATTCCTCAGCTCTTCCTTTTAGTGATAATGAGAATAATTTCTTCTTGACTTGATCTATTGTAATACCTGAACACTTGAACAACCCGCATTCGTGTATAAAGAGCAAATGATCACCAGGATGGACAGTTCCATCTCCAACATAATAGTTATCCATAACACGATCAATAATTCTTGTAGGTATTTTAAAAGTATCATTCTCAGCAGGTGGTGGTTCATCTACTACCTTAGCAGTGGTAGTAGCATTATGAAATAAGAAATTCAGCGAATTATCCATATTGACATAAAGCAACTAACAGAAGTAAACAATACTCACAGTAGAAGTTTCCTTTACCAGTTCCACTCTCCAATAGCGCTTCACTCCCCGGCAACGGTGCTAGAAAATAGTCTTGATGACCCACAAGTATAGGGGGTGTACCGCATTATTTTCGATAAGTAAGAGTGTCGAACCCAACGAGGAGTAGAAGGTGTTGGCGAATGGCTTGGAGCAAGAATTCTCTGTAAATACTTAGCAAATGGATTTTTAGGGGTTTTTAATAATGTAGGTAAATAAAGTACGAGTAAATAAAAGACAATAAGAATAAATGAAGCAAGTGGTCCAATCCTTTCTTTAGCAAAGGACAAACCAGTTGTATTACTTAGGATGACCAAACGTTCTCGAGGACACACGGGAATATCATCAAGTGTTTTCGCTTCATATAGTTGATTAATCTTCTTTAGTTTGCTAAGTGTTGTGTGGGTGAACCTGCGCTAATGTACCGACCTTCCTAGGACTAATACATACTTGTGATTATACCCCTTGCAAGCATCCGCAAGTACAAGAAAGTAATTAAGGTAGAAACCTAACCACAACTTTAAACTCTAAGACCCTGACGTCCCTTGTGAAAAGGTTTCCTAACGGGGGTTCAGGTTTCTGTCACTCCGGCAACCCCTACGATTAGTAGACAAAAACACAATGCATTCCCCTAGGCCCATATAGGTGAAGTGTCATGTAGTCGACGTTCACATGACACCACTAGAAGAAATACACCACAACTTAAATATCAAACTATTGAATCTTTCTCAACACAATTCCACTACTAACAACATGACTTCTCCCATGTCCTCAAGGACAAAACGTACTAATCACAAGACATTATATGGATCATGATCAGAGATGAAATAATGATGTGTAACAATATGAACATCAACAATAATTCAATGGTTCACTCAATTGCATCAACTACAAGGAGTAATCAACACCGGGAAAGTTTCCCCTAAGAACTATGCAAGATTCAACCCAATTGTTACAACGGTATGAAGTGGTGATGATGGTGCTGGTGGAGATGATGGTGGTGATGATGATGATGATCCCGATGAAGTCCAGCTTGATGGTGGTGTTGATGGCGATGATCTCCTCTCTCCGGGAAAGAATTCCCCCGGCAGAATTCTGTCTGCCGGAGAGATCTTTCTCTCTCGGTGTTTTTCGGCCCACAGAGGCGGCGGAATCTTTCTGTGGTCCCTCCTCTAGTCTTAGGGTTTCGGGAGGATAATATACGCTAGACGGGAGAGCCTGGAGTGGGCTAGGGCGGCCACACCACCTACTAGCGCGGCCTAGGGCTGCCCGCGCTAGGGGTGGTGGGGCCCCCTGTGGCCCATCTCCACTTCCCCTTCTGGCAATCTTCGTCTTATGGAAAAATATAATTTTCAATGTATTTTCCTGGATTTTCTGATCTTCACCAATTTTGCCTCCAAACAACCCCTTTTCCATCAGAATCCTGACTGCAGCGCTCCATGCTCCAAAAGTCATCAACCATGCAAAAACAGATGAAATAACATAAGTATCATCTCTTAATATGAAATATATTAATGAATAACAGTAAATTATGATATATAATAGTTATGCAAATTGGACGTATCAGTCCATTCTTCATCTTATCACATTATTCTTCCCTACACTTGAAATTTTCCTTCATACAAAACTTCACACAATCTTCATTGGCAACATTAGTGTATTCAAGATAATAAGTCTTTGGGTTTAGTTTCAACACAAGTAAAACTTCCATTAAAACACAATCTACTGTAGCAATTCCTTCTAAAAGCTCAAGTGATCAAAGAGAACTCAAAGAGAAAGAGATTAAGAGGCAAATGCAAATAATGGCAGAAATCTGTCAAAACAGACCAGCAGGTAAACACCGATTTTTTCGAAGACCTTCTGTTGCTCAAATCGAAAAGTCATAACCTAATGAAAGTTAGATAATAACCTGGGGAATAAGCACAAAAAATTACAGCTCAATCCGATGTACAGAGATTTTTCACAATTTTTTACAGTGAACCACAAAAATCTGTTCCGGGACAGCAACTTTCCCAAGTCTTACTTCTCTCTCATTAGAGGTTATTCTTGGCACAAAAACCACACAAAAAGGATAAGGAGAGGTTATTAATGAGACAATAACTTCCAAGACTCAATAAAATAAAAACTTCCTGAAAGTAAAAAAGATAATTTGGGTTATCTCCTAATAGTGCTTTTCTTTAACCCCTTTCAACTAGGCATAGGAAGCAAGATTCAAGTATTTTCAAATGAAGAAGTATTAAGATCAAATTTTGTTTTAATAGGAGAGGAAAAAAGTATCTTCTCTATCTTCCTAGGGAAGTATTCTATACCTTTCTTGAGTGGGAATTGATATTTAATGGTGCCTTCCTTCATATCAATAATGGCACCAACAGTTCTAAGAAAAGGTCCTCCCAAGATAATAGGACAAGAAGCATTGCATTAAACATAGAAATCAACGGGGACATAGGTATTGTTAACCATAATAAGAACATCATTGACACTCCCCATGAGTTTCTTTTTAGCATTATCATCAAGTTGGACATCTAAATAACAATTTTCCAATGGTGGCAAATCAAGCATTTCATAAATCTTTCTAGGCATAATAGAGACACCCGTACCAAGATCACATAAAGCTTTGAGATCAAAATCATTCACTTTCATATTAATGATGGGTTCCCAACCATCTTCTAATTTCTTAGGAATAGAAGCTTTATGTTTCAATTTTTCCTCTTTAATTTTTATGAGAGCATCTGTAATGTGTTTGTAAAGGCCATATTCATATCACTAGCATTAGGACTTCTAGCAAGCTTTTGTATGAACAGAATTACTTTAGCAATATTGCAACCATCAAGATCAAAATCAAAATTATCATCCAAGGTAGTAGAACTATTGTTTCCCATATTTCGAAGAATTTCAGCATTTTTATTGGAAAAGGTTCCATTGGTTTTAGGCATTGTTGCAAAAAGGAATGGGGACTTCATGTGGTTTTATAACATCAACATTGGTGGTGGTAATAGTACATATGCTATTATTTCTAGCAGTTTCATCTTGTATTTCCCACTTAGCATGCAATTCAGCTAACAGTCTAACATTTTCATCAATTCTAACGTGTATGGCATTAGTAGCAGCAAAGGGGTTTTTCATAGTTTTAGGTTTAGAAGCTATTTTATTAATCAAAGAAGATTGTGCTTCAGACAAAGATGATATTTTTTTCAGCATTCGAAATTTTGGATTGCAAACTGATACATTGCAAATGTATCTATAATTTTTGGTGTTCCATGCTTAGTTTTATCCACTTTCTTGTGTTTTGTTCCAACTTTGGAGTACTTTTATTATGATTTCTTGGACTAACCTATTAACAAGAGCCACAGTGCCAGCTGCCTGTTTTCTGTTGTTTTTGGTTCCAGGAAAGTCAGAAAATGAACATTCTCGGAATTGGACGGGACAAAAGCCAAAGTGCCTATTTTTCCGGAAGGGATCAAGTACCAGAATACGAGACGGAGAAGGGCTGGGGGCCGGCCACACCACCTGGCCGCGCGGCCAGGCCTGGCCTGCGCCAGGGGGTGGTCTGGCCGCCCCAAGCACCCCCTCGGCCTCTCCTTCCGCCTATAAGTTGCCCTCGGGACGAAAACCCTAGGTACCTGATCAAAAATCCACAAAAGAGTCTGTAGCCACCATAATCTCCATACCTAGATCAGGGGGATCTGAAGCTCTTCCCAACACCCTGCCGAAGAGGGGAATTCACCCTGGAGGCCTTCTTCATCACCATGCAAGCCTCCGGTGTGATGCGTGAGTAGTTCATCCTTGGACTACGGATCCATGTAGTAGCTAGATGGTTGGTTTCTCCTCCTTTGTGCTTTCATGTTTAGATCTTGTGAGCTCCGTTCATGATCAAGATCATCTATTTGTAATCCATACATGTTGTGTTTGCGGGGATCCGATGGATATTGAGATGCTATTTCAGATTGATTATTGATTCTATCATGTCTTTGTTATTTGTGATCTTGCATGCTTTCCGTTGTTAGTAGCTATCTTGGCCAAGTAGATGCTAGCAACTCCAATAGTTAGTATTTATGCTCGATAGTGGGTTCATGCCTCTGGTAATCTGGGGAAGTGACAGAAATCTCTAAGGTACTAGATGTGCTGTTGCTACTAGGGATAAAACAACAATCCTTTGTTCATAGAACAATCGTATTGTTTACTTTACACGCAGTTCGTAAAGCAATAATCTGTTGCTTGCAACTTAATACTGGAGGGGGTTCGGATGATAACCTGAAGGTGGATTATTAGTCATAGATGCAGTTGGATGGCGGTCTATGTATTATGTTGTAATGCCCAATCCAGTCTCAAAGGAGTCAACATGATTAGTATATGCATGTATTGCTTTCTCGGTGTTTGTCAATTGCCCCGCTGCAATTTGTTCACCCAGCATGTTATCTATCTAAGGAGAGCCACCTCTAGTGAACTATGGATCCCGATCCTTTTCTTTACATACAATCTATAAACTGTTTCTGCTTTGTGTTTACTTTCTGCAAACTTTTACTTCTTTCCATTCGATACGTTTAATCCTTTGTTTTCCGCAAAACACGGTGAGATTGACAACCTCATCGCAAGTTGGGGACAAAGTTATGTGGTTGTGTTGTGTAGGTCTCCACGTTGCTACTAGCACCGGTAATGCGCCCTGGCAAAGCTCAGCTAGTAACACCTTTGAGGTGTTTCCTTACTCCTACTGGTTCGATTAAACCTTGGTTTCATAACTGAGGGAAACTTGCTGCTGTGCTTATCATACCTTCCTCTTGGGGTTCTCAACGAGCTCTACATCAACATCGCCATCAAGCATTTTTCTGGGCGCTGTGCATTGAGCCATCAAGCATTTTTCTGGCGCCGTTGCCGGGGAGTCAAGGACATCTTCACAAGGGGAGTCCCTCATAACCAATCTCTTTACTTTGTTATTTTTGTTTTGCTTAGCTTCTTTTTGCCTTGTTTGCTTGTTTTGTTCTTCAAAAGGTCCAAAAAAATTAGTTTTACTAGCTTGCTTTCTTTATCAAAAACAAAAAAAATTAAGTCTCCCTTAGTTGTCACCTCTCCCTTAGCTCACCATGTTGATCCCTACATTCACCCTGAAAGACCTTCCAATTGGCAGTGGTTCTATAATTGGGAAAGACAATATTGAAGAATTCTTTAATCATGTTAGCAAACATGAAGATACTGAGGATAGATCCCTTGTAGAACTTGCTCCAAATTATGAGATTGCTGCAGCTTCTTTAATTCACATGTTAGAAGCTAGGTTTGTTAACCTCAACCCCTTAGTGCAAGTAATGTTTCTTAAGCTTAAAGAAATTGAGGATCCTGAAAAGAGGGATTTTATTCTAGAAACTTTGTTTAAGGAGTTCTATGATGTTGCCAAGGAAGCTAGGAAAGTCTTTGAACGTTTCAATATGCTTGGCTCATGTGTAGATGTTGTTGGTACACGAGAAAAGACGAACAAAACCGAACCTAATGGGGAGGAACCTAAGATACCAATACCCTTTAAACTAGTAGCAATACATGATGCCATAGAAAAGAATCTTGATTGGATTGTTCCTGCAAACCCTTTTGATGAGAATAGTGAACCCAAGAGCATTGAGAAAGGATCATCTAGAACTTATTTGGATGATATACCATGCCTTGTTGAAAATATTTCTGGTATTGATCTTAATGCTTCTTCATTTGAGAACACTTGATTCTTTCTTTGCTTCTTATGCCTAACTTAAAGGCGTTAAAGAAAAGTACTTGTTGGGAGATAACCCAAGAGTTTTAGATGAGTCTTGGAAGTTATTACCTCTGTAATAACCTCTACTTATCCCTTTTATTTGCTTTTTGTGCCAAGAGTAACCTCTAATGAGAGTGAAGTAATGATTGGGAAAGTTGCTGTCCCGAAACAGATTTTAGTGCTTCACCGTAAAAATTCCTGAGAGACTTCTGTACGTCGTATTGAGCTGTAATTTTTTGTGCTTATGACTCAGGTTGTTATATAATTTTAGTTAGTTCAACACTTTTTGATTTGAGCAACATATGGTCTTCGAAAAAATTCGTCTTTACCTGCTGGTCTGTTTTGACAGATTTCTACCATTTTCTGCATTTGCTTCTTATTGGTTCCTTCTTGAGTTCTTTTGGGGAATTGAGCTTTTTGAGGGAAGTGCTACAGTAGCTAGTGTTCTAATGGGAGTTTATTTGGTGTTAGAATTGAACCTTGAGACTTATTTATCTTGAGTACAATAATGTTGCTAATGAGATTGTGTGAAGTTTTGTATGAAGGAAAATTTTCAGGTGTATGGAAGGAATGAGTAATGAGATGAAGGATGGACTAAAGCTCAAGCTTGGGGATGCCACGCGTGTCACCCCAGGAAATATCCAAGAATTACAAGCGTCAAAGCTTGGGGATGCCCAAGGCATCCCCTTCTTCATCAATAAAAATCCTAGATTTCTTCCAAACGCTTCATTTTTATTGTTTCGTGCACAGTTGTGTTTCTCTTGGAGCGTCTTCTTTTTCGTTTTCGTTTTGGTTTTTACTTTGCTTGGTTTGTTTAGTTTTCTGAATAAGTTGGTTGGACCCCCTCTTTCATACGTTGGTTTGCAAATAGTTTGGTTTGGTTTGGTTTGGTTTGGAAAAGAGTAGGAAAGTTCATGCTTATGTGGTAAAAAGAGCTCGTTTTTGACTGTGGCTATGCTTTGTCATGCCATGCTTGATATTGTTTTGGCTTTATGCTTAGCATTATTTGCTGTAGCATGACTTGTTATAGAGAATTGAGATTGCTTAATGTGCCTTGGATGAATCATGCGTTGTTTTAGCATATTAAAGCATAGTATAGTGGTATTCTCCTTTGATGCTTTATTTGGGTTGACTTGGCACATGCTCACACCATTTTATGACTATCTCAAGTCACCATAGCCTTTATGATCCTTTAGTTTTCAACTTGTAGTATCACTTTATGCATTGATCAATGATGTTTTGTCGCTCTGCATGATTATGGCCATTATTGCTCTCTTAGTTTGTCGCTCCCAGTCTTTTGCTAGCCTCCACAACCAAGTATGAGTTCCACTCATGCATCCAACTCCTTAAACCAAGTTTTTCCAAAGATTCCACCATACCTACCTACTAGCTTATGCTATTCCAAGTATATTCATGCTTTTGTTTACCTTCCACTTGTTATGAGAAAACTAGTGATTAAAGCTCTCACAAACTTGATGGCACACTTTACTTTTTGCCTCTAATAAACTTGAACCATTGGGTCCTTCTTTGTTGCGTATATGCTTGCGCTTTATACGTTGAAATTAGCAGAACCATGTACCATGGGGAACGCTTTCAACATTGCACTTGTACTTTGTACCCCGTTGATATTATGTTCTTTTGCTTACGGATCCCGGCGGTGTGAAATAAATGTGGAACTTGTATGATCATGGAGTTTGTATGTGTGTTAGAGAAATGCCTGGGCCGCTAGTCTAAGCCATGCCTAATCATGGTGGAAACTTGCAGCATCACCATAATGAGCACTCTATGAAGCATCCTCAATAAAAACCTATGCAAATAGCAAATAAAAAGATCACTGAGATGCTCATTGTCTGCTTGCCTTGTTATTTTGATTATGGGAAAGCTCTTGTATCATGTGCAAGGGGTACCCCGTTGGTGGTTCTTAATGATACACATATACTTACAATGACAAGAGCTTACTCGTGACTGAAGTTGAGTAGCATGAGGATCGGTCTTCGTAAGTAAGGGGCATGAGATTTCGGTTTATAACTTGTCAAGCATATCCTCTTAGTTGTGTCACTTTAACCTTAATCACCTTCAAGATGCTTATGATAGGGGCAATGAGAGCTGAAACCTATAAGTACCATAATTTTTGGAAGCTCTTTATGAGACTTGAATCCCTACTTCCTTTTACAAAAAAGGCCCTTCTTCCACCATTATATTGAGTCTCCACCTTCTATCTTTATGCACCTACTTTGAGAGCATAGTGGCCATTTTTAGCTCTATGTGCATTGTCCCAAGACTAGTTGGTTGATGCATAACTTGTTATTGCTTGTTTGAAACTATTGTATCTAGTCACTCTTATGAACTTTGAAGGTGTCCTGTGCATTTGCTACTCTATTGAGGGACAAGCTGAATACTTTTATGCTATGTTTTCTTTATGTGAAACAAACAAACGTCTTGCAAAGCATGTTATTCATGAATCTTTTGTTTGTGACTTTTCATGTTGCATCATAGTTTCTTTGCTTATTGCTAGAACTTTGTATTTCATGTTATGATTGAAGTACTATGATCCCAGCCTTGAATGTTTTGCAAATATTTTGATCAAGTCTTTGATGGTGCATGTCACCTCAAAAATTCTTTCTTTTTATCACTTACCTACTCGAGGACGAGCAGGAGTTAAGCTTGGGGATGTTGATACATTGCAAATGTATCTATAATTTTTGGTGTTCCATGCTTAGTTTTATCCACTTTCTTGTGTTTTGTTCCAACTTTGGAGTACTTTTATTACGATTTCTTGGACTAACCTATTAACAAGAGCCACAGTGCCAGCTGCCTGTTTTCTGTTGTTTTTGGTTCTAGGAAAGTCAAAAAATGAATATTCTCGGAATTGGACGGGACAAAAGCCAAAGTGCCTATTTTTCCGGAAGGGATCAAGTACCAGAATACGAGACGGAGAAGGGCTGGGGGCCGGCCACACCACCTGGCCACGGCCAGGCCTGGCCCGCGCCAGGGGGTGGTTTGGCCGCCCCCAGCACCCCCTCGGCCTCTCCTTCCGCCTATAAGTTGCCCTCGGGACGAAAACCCTAGGTATCCGATCAAAATCCACGAAAGAGTCTGTAGCCGGCGTCATCTCCATCCCTAGATCGGGGGGATCTGAAGCTCTTCCCGGCACCCTGCCGGAGAGGGGAATTCACCCTGGAGGCCTTCTTCATCCCCATGCAAGCCTCCGGTGTGATGCGTGAGTAGTTCATCCTTGGACTACGGATCCATGTAGTAGCTAGATGGTTGGTTTCTCCTCGTTTGTGCTTTCATGTTTAGATCTTGTGAGCTCCGTTCATGATCAAGATCATCTATTTGTAATCCATACATGTTGTGTTTGCGGGGATCCGATGGATATTGAGATGCTATTTCAGATTGATTATTGATTCTATCATGTCTTTGTTATTTGAGATCTTGCATGCTTTCCGTTGTTAGTAGCTATCTTGGCCAAGTAGATGCTAGCAACTCCAAGAGTTAGTATTTATGCTCGATAGTGGGTTCATGCCTCTGGTAATCTGGGGAAGTGACAGAAATTTCTAAGGTACTAGATGTGCTGTTGCTACTAGGGAGAAAACAACAATCTTTTGTTCATAGAGCAATCGTATTGTTTACCTTACACGCAGTTCGTAAAGCAATAATCTGTTGCTTGCAACTTAATACTGGAGGGCGTTCGGATGATAACCTGAAGGTGGATTATTAGTCATAGATGCAGTTGGATGGCGGTCTATGTATTATGTTGTATTGCCCAATCAAGTCTCAAAGGAGTCAAGATGATTAGTATATGCATGTATTGCTTTCTCGGTGTTTGTCAATTGCCCCATTGTAATTTGTTCACCCAGCATGTTATCTATCTAAGGAGAGCCACCTCTAGTGAACTATGGATCCCGGTCCTTTTCTTTACATACAATCTATAAACTGTTTCTGCTTTGTGTTTACTTTCTGCAAACTTTTACTTCTTTCCATTCGATACGTTTAATCCTTTGTTTTCCGCAAAACACGGTGAGATTGACAACCTCATCGCAAGTTGGGGACAAAGTTCTGTGGTTGTGTTGTGCAGGTCTCCACGTTGCTACTAGCACCGGTAGTGCGCCCTGCCAAAGCTCAGCTAGTAACACCTTTGAGGTGTTTCCTTGCTCCTACTGGTTCGATTAAACCTTGGTTTCATAACTGAGGGAAACTTGCTGCTGTGCTCATCATACCTTCCTCTTGGGGTTCCCAACGAGCTCTACATCAACACCGTGCATTGAGCCATCACAAACCAGGAATTTCCCTATTTAAACTCTCAAGTTGATGACTAATATTTTTCAAAATAATAGATTGTTCTTCCATGGTTTTAGTAAAAAAAGTATTCTGCTCATATTGCATTTGCATGAAGTTTTTAGTAGCTCTTTCAACTTCTAAAATTCTTTCTTCACTAGGCATTCCAGATTTACCATGATAACTATTGATATTATTAGGAGGATAAGGTCTATAATTGTTATTACCATAATGAATGTTGCCAAAATTATTATTTCCAATGAAGTTCACATCAACTTGATCTTGAGCAACCAAAGAGGCCAAGGGAACATGATTTGGATCAATATGAGCTTTTCCATTAACAAGCATAGACATAATAACATCAATTTTATCACTCAAGGAGGAGGTTTCTTGAACAGAATTTACCTTCTTACATTGTGGAGCTCTCTCAGTGTGCCATTCAGAATAGTTAACCATCATATTATCAATGAGCTTTGTTGGAGCACCCAAAGTAATGGTCATAAAGGTGCCTCCAGCAGCAGAATCCAGTAGATTTCTTGAAGAATAATTCAGTCCTGCATAAAAAGTTTGGATAATCATCCAAGCAGTCAGTCCACGAGTGGGGCAATTCTTTACCAAAGGTTTCATTCTTTCCCAAGCTTGAGCAACATGTTCATTATCAAATTGTTTAAATTTCATTATTTCACTTCTCATAGATATAATCTTAGCAGGAGGATAGTATTTTCCAATGAAAGCATCTTTGCATTTAATCCAAGAATCAATACTATTTCTAGGTAGGGATAGCAACCATTCTTTAGCTTTTCCCCTCAAAGAGAAAGGAAAAAATTTAAGCTTAATAATATCTCCATCTATATCCCTATGTTTTTGCATCTCACAAAGTTCAACAAAGTTATTAAGGTGAGCAGCAGCAGCATCAGTACCAGCACCCGAGAATTGTTCTTTCATAACAAGATTGAGCAAATCAGGTTTAATTTCAAAGAAAGCAGCTTCAGGAACAGGTGGATCAATAGGTGTGCACATGAAATCATTGTTGTTTGTGCTAGTGAAGTCACACAACTTAGTGTTTTCAGGAGTATTCATTTTTGTAAGATTAAAGCAAGCCAGCAGAAATAGATACTAAAACAGGAACTATTTTTTTGTGTGTTTTTATAAAAGAAGCAAACCAGTACAACTATTTTTTTGTGTTTTTGATAAAAAATAAACAAGCAAAACAAAAACAAAGTAAAGAGATTGGTTGTGACGGACTCCCCTTGCGAGAATCTTCTTTCTCCCTGAAAAGTGATTGACGAGAAGGAAGAGATTGAAGTTGTCCTGGCAACGGCACCATAAAAAGTGCTTGATGGCTAAAAATGTCGAGCTCGTTGGGAACCCCAAGAGGAAGGTATGATGAGCACAGTAGCAAGTTTTCCCTTAGTTATGAAACCAAGGTTATTGAACCAGTAGGAGCAAGGAAACAACTCCAAGGTGTTGCTAACAACTTGGGATCCTGCACAACACAACCACAGAACTTTGCCCCAACTTACAGTGAGGTTGTCAATCTCACTGGTTTTGCTGAAAACAAAGGATTAAATGTATAGTGTCGAAGATAGTAATTGCTTGCAGAAAGTAAACAGTAAACGGTAAATAGTAGATGGTATATCAATGGTAAAGGAATGGATTGGGGTCCATAGTTCACTAGAGGTGTTTCTCCTTAAGATAAATAGCATGTCGTGTGAACAAATTACATCGGGGAAATTGACAGATTGAGAAAGCATAACAATGCATACACTAGACACCTTGACTCCTATGAGATTTGATTGGGCATTACAACATAATACATAGAGCGTAATCGAACTGCATCTATGACTAATAATCTACCTTCCGGTTATCATCCGAACCCCTTTTAGTATTAAGTTGCAAGCAATGGATAATTGCAATAAGCAAGTGTAAAGTAAACAATACAATTGCCCCATGGACAAAGGATTGATGTTTTCTCCCTAGTAGCAACAACACATCTACAACCTTAGAGATTTATGTCACTTCCCCAGATTACTAGAGGCATGAACCTACTATCGAGCATAAATACTCCCTCTTGGAGTTGCAAGCATCTACTTGGCCAAGATAGTTACTAACAACGGAGAGCATGCAAGATCACAAATAACATAGACATGATAGAATCAATAATGAATTTGACATAGTATCTCAATATTCATCGGATCCCCGCAAACACAACATATAGGATTACAAATAGATGATCTTGATCATGAGCGGAGCTCACAAGATCTAAACATGATAGCACAAAGGAGGAGAACCAACCATCTAGCTACTATATGGACCCATAGTCCAAGGGTGAACTACTCACGTATCACACTGGAGGCAGGCATGGTGATGAAGAAGGCCTCCAGGATGATCTCTCCCCTCCGGTAGGGTGCCGAGAAGAGCTTCGGATCCCCCTGATCTAGGGATGGAGATGGCGGCGGCTAAAGAATCTTTCGTGGATTTCTGATCGGTTACTTAGGGTTTTTGCATCGAGACACTTTTATAGGCGAAAGGGTAAGGTTGGTGGCGACCCAAGGGGACCACACCAGGTGGCGGTGCACCTAGGGGGGCCGTACCACCCTAGGGTGTGGCCGCCTCAGCGCCCTCCTCCGTCTCTGCTTTGGACTCCGTCTTGTGTCAGGTAAAATATTGACTTTGGGTTTTGTCTCGTCCAATTCCGAGAATATTTCCCTACTAGCTTTTCTGAAGCCAAAAACAGCAGAAAATAGGCAACTGCCACTATGGCATCTTGTTAATAGGTTAGTTCCAAACAATGTATAAAAATACCTCAAAGTGTGAACAAAACATAAGAAAGTTGATATAAAACAAGCATGGAGCATCAAAAACTATAAATACGTTTATGACGTATCAAAGGTGTGGGGCTAGCCGCCCCCATAAGGCAAGCTCCTCCTTTATACAATCAAGGAAGATATTGATGGTATGAAATATAGCCATCTACATCCACATTTAAACTAGATATTATTCATAATTTTGATGAAATATCTCTCTAAACCCTGCCACTAATGCCTAATATTCAGAGGGGTATGCAATCCTTTCTTTTATATTTTTTCCTGTGCAGATAATGTCGTTTGAAGATGGGAATCACTACATTAAAGTCAAAGATACGAGATTTCCAACAACCATAAGAAACCAGGAGCCGTAAAGCGGAGGCATATGCTTTAACGACCAACTATATGACCGGAGCAAAATTTTGGCCGTATAGCTCGGTCGTATAGTTGGCGCCACCACTGTTAGGTCAAACAAAATAACTTTCGTGAAGGGAACCCTATATAAAGAAGCCTCGGGCGACCATAAAACAAGCCAGACCTCGCCAAAAAGTCTCTGTCACAGATCACCAGCTGCCTCCAGATCTTAAAACCTTCTCCATCTCCATAGACATATTCCACCACTTGTAATAGTAGATCTCTTCTTTGATTGGTGACATTGTAAGACTATTGCTATCAATCTTATGATTTTCATTACAATGTTTGTGGTTGTTGATCTCATCTCTATGTCTGACGAATTCTCCTTGGGCTAAGGGCTTCGGCCTAGCCATGTAGCGATTGTGCATGTTATTTATCATAGATGGTATCGTGTATTAGTTTATATGACATGATGATTATTGTATCATCTCTTGCCTCAATCCAAGGACTTGTCAGGTATCCAAGACCCCAGGGTTGAGCCAGGTATAGGGAGTATGAGTAATGACCGATCTACAGGTTGGGAACCCTAGTGACAGAAGGGGTAGTACGGCTGTATGCGAGGGATTTGCTTGGGATTAACGGTGCATCACTATGCATATCATTAGTTCTCTTTCTTCTATGGATGAGACAAGTAAGTTATTGCTATAAGTGGTTGCAGAGGCAATAGCAATTATGTATGCACTGCCCATATATAATTTATCTTGCTCTAACAAGTACATGCATACTTTATTTCTATCTTTTATTCCCATCATATGTTTTGCATAGCTACAGGTGAAACTGAATGCCCTAGGCCCTCTCTCTCCATCATCGACAATAACAAAAAGATGCAAGCTATTGGTCCGGTAAAAACACAAAAGAAATTCTAAAACTCCCAAAGGTCTGTTAAAGTAACTTCACTATGCATTCGCTTCCCAAGGATTCGATAACCTAGGTCTACTAGGGAAAAAGAGCTATACCACATCCGTAATATGGATCGAAGGTATCAACATTTTTTCTGGAACCGTTGCCAGGGAAGCAATAGCTATCCTTGTGAGGTTATTAGGAACCTTGTTAGTTTTAATTCTTGTTTTTAATTTCTTTAGTTTGCTTTCAGTCTTTATTTGATAAACAAAAAAATAGTTAGCCTTTAAATTCTTGTTTTTACTATTATATTCTTAGTTTAAGAAAACCCATAAACATAGGAAATATGGATGAAAAGAAGCTTGGGGAGTTTGCTACTCCCAACAATGAGTATTTGCGTACTCCTATTACTCAGCCAACAATTGCTGCTAATGACTAATAAATTAAGCCCCATTATTTAAGATTGGTTCAACGTAATCAATTTGGAGGCTCTGCTGTTGAAGACGCATGTATGCACTTGAATACTTTCACTGAAATATGTGATATGATGCGTATAAAAGACGTTGACCCCGATGTGGTCAAATTGCATTTATTTCCTTTCTCTCTAAGAGGGAGAGCAAAAGAATGGTTGTTATCTTTGCCTGGAAATACTATTACATCATGGGTTGGATGTACTTCTTTATTTATGACTAAATTTTTCCCACCTGCAAAGACTATGCAACTCCGATCTAATATTACTAGCTTTAGACAGGAAGAGCGTGAGCCACTAGCGCTTGCATGGGAGAGGATGAAAGAATGCTTAAGAAACTGTCCTAGTCATAGGATGGAAGATTGGTTAATCCTCCATTTATTTTATAATGCTCTTAATCATGTGTCTAAGTCTATGCTTGATACTGCAGCTAGAGGAATGTTTATGGGAAAACATATTACCGAAGCAAAGCAGCTGTTAGATAATATGCAATACAACCATGCTCAATGGCATGTGGAAAGATCAAACACGAAGAAGGTGAACTCCATCTCACCACAAGAAAATGAAGAACTCAATGCTAAGTTGGATGAGCTCATACTAGCCGAAAAAGGTAAGGAAACCTAGGTAAGAGCCACCCCTAAAACAAATATTGAAGAAATAGACTTCGTAGCTCGTAATGATTATAACCCTGCTTGGAAGAAGAGTTACAATCCTAACTTTCAGAAACATTATTCTAGTCCTGCAGGTACTTCTAATAATAATATGGGAACTAGTAATGGTAGTCTCCAAGAAACACTTAAGTCTTTTATAGACTCACAAAATGAACAAAACAATATTCTTGTTAAAATAATGGACAACCATGATGCCATGCTTGGTAAATTATCTAACCAAACTGTTAGTTTGAGAAATGATTTGCAGGCCTGATACATTGCAAACGTATCTATAATTTTTGATGTTCCATGCTTGTTTTATATATACTTTCTTATGTTTTGTCCACACTTATTTTTATACACTTTTCTGGAACTAACCTATTAACAAGATGCCACAGTGCCATTTGCCTGTTTTCTGCTATTTTTGGTTCTAGAAAGTCGGAAAATGAATATTCTCGGAATTGGAAGGGACAAAAGCTGATGTCAATATTTCACCGAGGGGAACACGGAGCCAGAAGACGAGACGGAGAGGGGCCATGGGCTGGCCACACCACCTGGCCACGCGGCTAGGCCTGGCCCACGCCTGGGGGCTGTGTGGGCCCCTTGGCACTCCACCGACCTTGCCCCTTCGCCTATAAGAAGCCTCCGATACAGAAACCCTAAGCACCCCGATCAAAATTCCACAAAAGAGTCTGTAGCCATCGCCATCTCCATCCCTAGATCGGGAGGGATCTGAAGCTCTTCCCGACACCCTGCCGGAGGGGAGAGATCACCCTGGAGGCCTTCTTCATCACCATGCCTGCCTCCGTGTGATGCGTGAGTAGTTCATCCCTGGACTACGTGTCCATGTAGAAGCTAGATGGTTTGTTCTTCTCCTTTGTGCTACCATGTTTAAATCTTGTGAGCTCCGTTCATGATCAAGATCATCTATTTGTAATCATACATGTTGTGTTTGCAGGTATCCGATGGATATTGAGATGCTATTTCAGATTGATTATTGATTCTATCATGTCTTTGTTATTTGTGATCTTGCATGCTTTCCGTTGTTAGTAGCTATCTTGGCCGAGTAGATGCTAGAAACTCCAAGAGGGAGTATTTATGCTCGATAGTGGGTTCAAGCCTCTAGTAATCTGGGGAAGTGACAGAAATCTCTAAGGTACTAGATGTGCTGTTGCTACTAGGGAGAAAACAACAATCCTTTGTTCATAGAACAATCGTATTGTTTACTTTACACACTTTGCTTAATGCAATAATCTGTTGGTTGCAACTTAATACTGGAAGGGGTTCAGGTGATAACCTGAAGGTGGATTATTAGTCATAGATGCAGTTGGATTACGTTTTATGTATAATGTTGTAATTCCCAATCAAATCTCATAGGAGTCAAGATGATTAGTATATGCATGTATGCTTTTTCGGTGTCTGTCAATTTCCCCGTTGTAATTTGTTCACCCAACATGTCATTTATCTTAAGGAGACTCACCACTAGTGAACTACGGACCCCGGTTCTTTCTTTTACCATCAATCAACAATCTATTTATTGTTTTCTGTTTACTTTCTGCAAGCAATTACTATCTTCCACACAATACATTTAATCCTTTGTTTTCAGCAAAACCGATGAGATTGACAACCTCACTGTAAGTTGGGGGCAAAGTTCTATGGTTGTGTTGTGTAGGATTCCAAGTTGGAAACAACACCTTGGAGGTGTTTCCTTGCTCCTACTAGTTCGATAACCTTGGTTTCGTAACTGAGGGAAAATTTGTTGTTGTGCTCATCTTACCTTCCTCTTGGGGTTCCCCAACGAGCTTGAATATATTTTGAGCCATCAAGCTATTTTTCTGGTGTCGTTGCCGAGGAGTTAAGGACATCTTCACAAGGGGAGTCCCTCATAACCAATCTCTTTACTTTGTTTTATTTGTTTTTCTTAGTTTATTTCTGCTTTGTTTGCTTGTTTCTTCATTAAAAACACACACAAAATTAGTTGTACTAGTTTGCTTTCTATATTAAAAACACAAAAAAATGACTACTCTTGAAAATACTAAGTTGTGTGACTTCACTAGCACCAACAACAATGATTTCATGTGCACACCTATTGCTCCACCTGTTCCTGAAGCTACTTTCTTTGAAATTAAACCTGCTTTACTCAATCTTGTTGTGAGAGAATTTTTTTCTAGAATTGGTACTGAAGATGCTGCTGCTCATCTTAATAACTTTGTTGAACTTTGTGAGATGCAAAAACATAGGGATATAGATGGAGATATTATTAAGCTTAAATTGTTTCCTTTCTCTTTGAGAGGAAAACCTAAAGAATGGTTGCAATCCCTAACTAGAAATAGTATTGATTCTTGGACTAAATGCAAAGATGCTTTCATTGGAAAATACTATCCTCCTGCTAAGATTATATCTATGAGAAGTGAAATAATAAAATTTAAACAATTTGATAATGAACATGTTGCTCAAGCTTAGGAAAGAATGAAATCTTTGGTAAAGAATTGTCCCACTCATGGACTGACTGCTTGGATGATTATCCAAACCTTTTATGCAGGACTGAATTATTCTTCAAGAAATCTACTAGATTCTGTTGCTGGAGGTACCTTTATGACCATTACTTTGGGTGCAGCAACAAAGCTTCTGGATAATATGATGGTTAACTATTCTGAATGGCACACTGAGAGAGTTGCACAAGGTAAGAAGGTAAATTCTGTTGGAAAGAACTCTTCCTTGAGTGATAAAATTGATGTTATTATGTCTATACTTGTTAATGGGAAAGCTCATATTGATCCAAATCATGTTCCCTTAGCCTCTTTGGTTGCTCAAGAAGAGCAAGTTGATGTGAACTTTATAAGAAATAATAATTTTAGCAACAATGCCTACAAGAATAATTTTGGTAATAATAATTATAGGCCTTATCCTCCTAATAATACTTATGGTTATCATGGTAAACATGGAATACCTAGTGAAGAAAGAATATCAGAAGTTGAAAGAGCCACTAAAAACTTCATGCAAATGCAATATGAGCAGAATAAATTATTTACTAAAACCATGGAGGAACAATCTACTATCTTGAAAAATATTAGTCATCAACTTGAGAGTTTAAATAGGGAAATTCCTAGTTTGCAATTAAAACTTTCTAATGCTGAAAGAAATATATCATCTTTGACTGAAGCACAATCCTCTTTGATAAATAAAATGGCTGCTAAACCTGAAACTATTGAAAACCCTTTTGCTACTACTAATGCCATACAAGTTAGAATTGATGAAAATGTTAGACTATTAGCTGAATTGCATGCTAAGTGGGAAAGAGAAGATGAAATTGCTATAAATATTAGTATTTCTACTATCACTACCACTAATGTTGAAGCTAGTAAACCCAATGGAACCTTTTCTAATAAAAATGCTGAAATTCTTTGAAATATGGGAAACAATAGCTCTACTACTTTAGATGATAATTATGATTTTGATCTTGATGGTTGCAATATCTCTGAAGTAATTATGTTCCTACAAAAGCTTGCTAAAAGTCCTAATGCTAGTGCTATGAATATGGCCTTTACAAAACACATTACTGATGCTCTCATAAAAATTAAAGAAGAAAAGATGAAACATAAAGCTTCTATTCCTATGAAATTAGATGATGGTTGGGAACCCATCATTAATATGAAAGTGAATGATTTTGATCTCAAAGCTTTATGTGATCTTGATAGTAGTGTTTCTATTATGCCTAGAAAGATTTATGAAATGCTTGATTTGCTACCATTGGAAGATTGTTATCTAAATGTCCCACTTGATGATAATGCTAAAAAGAAACTCATGGGGAGTATTAATGATGTTCTTATTATGGTTAACAATTCCTATGCCCCCGTTGATTTCTATGTTTTGGATGTTGAATGCAATGCTTCTTGTCTTATTACTTTGGGAAGACCTTTTCTTAGAACTATTGGTGCCATTATTGATATGAAAGAAGGCACTATTAAATATAGAACACTTCCCTAAGAAGAGAGAGAAGATTCCTTTTGCCTCTCCCATTAAACAAAATTTTCTCTTAATGCTTCTTCATTTAAGAATACTTGATTCTTTCCTTGCTTCTTATGCCTAACTTAAAGGCGTTAAAGAAAAGTACTTATTGGAAGATAACCCAAAAGTTTTAATTGAGTCTTGGAAGTTTTGCTTTAGTAATAACCTCTCCTTATCATTTTTGTGTGGTTTTTGTGCCAAGAGTAACCTCTAATGAGAGAGAAGTAATGTTTGGGAAAGTTGCTGTCCCAAAACAGATTTTTGTGCTTCGCAGTAAAAATTCGTGAAAAATCTCTGTACGTCGGTTTGAGCTGTAATATTATGTGCTTCTGCCCCAGGTTGTTATACAACTTTCATTAGTTCAACACTTTTCGATTTGAGCAACGGAAGGTCTTCGAAAAAATCAGTTTCTACCTGTTGGTCTGTTTTGACAGATTTCTACCATTATTTGCATTTGCTTATTGTTGATTCTTTTTTGGGTTCCTTTTGGGGAAATTGAGCTTTTTGAGGGAATTGCTATAGTAGCTTGTGTCTTTAGTGAAATTTATGCTGTTTTAAACCTAAAACCCCAAAGGTCTATTATCTTTTGAACATACTAATGTTGCTAATGAAGATTGTGTGAAGTTTTTGTATGAAGGAAAAATTCCAGGTGTAGGGAAGAGTAATGGAATGAGATGAAGAATGGATAAAAGCTCAAGCTTGGTGATGCCACCCCGTATCACCCCAAGAAATATTCAATAAGTAGAAGCGTCAAAGCTTGGGGATGCCCAAGGCAGCCCCTTCTTCATCAATAAAAATCTCAGATTTCTTCCAAACACTTCATTTTTATTGTTTCATGCACAGTTGTGTTGTTCTTGGAGCGTCTTTGTTTTTGTTTTTAGTTTTTGTTTGCTTAGTTTGCTTGAATAAATTGGTTGTACCCCCTCATTCATACATTAGTTTTCAAATAGATTGGTTTGGATTGGAAAAGAGTAAGAAAGTTCATGCTTAAGTGGTAAAAAGGAGCTTGTTTTTGGCTTTATGCTTAGTGATTTTTGCTGAGCATGGCATGTTATAAACAATTGAGATTGCTTAATGTGCCTTGAAAGAATCATTCGTTGTTTTAGCATATTAAAGCATAGTATTGTGGTATTCTCCTTTGATGCTTTATTTGGGTTGACTTGGCGCATGCTCACACCATGTTAAGACTATCCCAAGTCACCATAGCCTCTATGATCCTTTAGTTTTCGACTTGTAATATCACTTTATGCTTTAATTAATAATGTTTTGTCTCTTTGCATGATTATGGCCATTATTGCTCTCTTAGTTGGTCGCTCCCAGTCTTTTGCTAGCCTCCATAACCAAGTATGAGTTCCACTCATGCATCCACCTCCAAATAAAACCAAGTTATTCAAAAGAGTCCACCATACCTACTGATACGTTGCAAACGTATCTATAATTTTTGATGTTCCATGTTTGTTTTATATCTACTTTCTTATGTTTTATCCACACTTTGGAGTATTTTTATACACTTTCTTGAACTAACCTATTAACAAGATGCCACAGTGCTAGCTGCCTGTTTTCTGCTGTTTTTGGTTCCAGGAAACTCAGAAAATGAATATTCTCGGAATTGGACCGGACAAAAGCCAAAGTCGTTATTTTCCCGGAAGACTCGTGGACCCAAAAGACGAGACGGAGGGGGGCCACAGGGTGGCCACACCACGCCTAGGCGTGGGTCCCCCCTGGCCGCACCAGGGCATGGTGTGGGCCCCCTGGCCGGCCATCGACCTTTCCCCTTTGCCTATAAAATCCTCCCGAGGCAAAAACCCTAAATAGAATAGCCTCCAGCCACGAAAAGTTTCGCAGCGCCGCCGCCACCAAAGGGGAGATTCGGGGGACAGAAAGTCTCTGTTCCGGCACCCTGCCGGGACAGGGAAGTGCCCCGGAGCCATCTCCATCAATCTCCACCACCATCTCCATCGCCGTTGCTGATTCCCATGATGACGAGGGAGTAGTTCTTCCTCGAGTCTAAGGGTTCTGCCGGTAGCTATGTGTTCATCTCTCTATATGCATGATCATATTGTGATCATGAGCTTTGTAATCAAGTAGATCTACCTTGCTACTCAAGTGCTTTAATAGATCTCTGCTCTCCCCATGTGTGTGAAAGTGACAGCATGCACACCGTGTTGGCACTTAGGCTAGAGATTACAAATACTTGTTATGAGTTATATTTGGAGTTGGATGTCTCTATGAAATTGTGGTGTTTGTTGGAACCATGTAGAGCTCAAGGTGACAGTGTGGGGTTATCTAGATGGGGAATACGAACTTTGAGGAGTGTTGTTATAGCCCTACCATGGATTAGAGTGTCCAACCGGAGAGTAGTCAGAGTAGTATCATGAAGAGAATATATTTATATGAGAGTGTCCACTAGCGAAAGTATGATCCCTAGGCCTTGTTTCTAAACATTGAAACACCGTTTGCAACTAGATCTGTTTCATGTTTGCTTGCTTCCATCTTTATTTCAGTTTGCCTTTAGTCTCTTCCATGCCATCAAGCTATTTTCTGGCACCGTTACCACTTATAATTATCCATACCACTTGTATTTCACTATCTCTTCGCCGAACTAGTGCACCTATAGACCTGACAAGTGTATTGGGTGTGTTGGGGACACAAGAGACTTCTTGTATCTTGATTGCAGGGTTGCTTGAGAGGGGATACCTTTGACCACTACCTTCCTGAGTTCGATAAACCTTGGGTGATCCACTTAAGGGAAAACTTGTTGCTATTCTACAAACCTCTGCACTTGGAGGCCCAACAACTGTCTACAAGAATAGAAGCGCATAGACATCACCTACCTATTAGCATTTGCTATTCCAAGTATATTCATGTTTTTATCTACCTTCCGAATTAAACTTGTTATGTGAAAATTAGTGATTAAATCTCTCACGAACTTGATGGCACATTTTACTTTTCTTGCCCCTAATAATCTTGAACCATTGTGTCATCTATGTTGTATATGCTTGCACTTATACGTTGGGGATCAGCAGAACCATGTTGTCATGGTGAACGCTTTCAACATTGCACTTGTACATTGTACCCAGTTGATATCATGCTATTTCGTTTATGGATGTCGTTGATACGTCCATTTTGCATCACTATTCTATGTCATAATTCTCTGTTATTCATTGATATATTTCGTATTGAGAGGTGATACTTATGTTATTTCATCTGTTTTTGCATGGTTGATGACTTTTGGAGCATGGACCGTTGCATTCAGGATTCTGATGGAAAAGGTGCTGTTTGGAGGCAAAATTCGCGAAGATCAGAAAATCCCGGGAAAATATACGGAAAATCCTATTTTTCCAGAAGACGAAGGAAGCCAGAAAGGGGGCTGGAGATGGGCCACAGGGGGCCCACACCACCCCTTGGCACGGGCATCCCTAGGCCGCACCAGCAGGTGGTGTGGCCGCCCTGGCCCACTCCAGGCACTCCCCTCTGGCGTATATTATCCTACCGAAACCCTAAGACTCGGGGAGCGACCACAGAAAGATTCCGCCGCCTCTACGGGGCAGAAAACACCGAGAGAGAAAGATCTCTCCGGCAAACAGATTTCTGCCGGGGGAATTCCTTCCCGGAGAGGGGAGATCGTCGCCATCAACACCACCATCAAGCTGGACTTCATCGGGATCATCATCATCATCATCATCACCACCATCATCACCATCAGCACCCTCATCACCATCTCCATATTGTTGTAACAGTTGCGTTGAATCTTGCATAGTTCATAGGGGAAACTTTCCCAGTGTTGATTACTCTTTGTAGTTGATGCTATTGAGTGAACCATTGAATTATTGTTTATGTTCAGATTGTTATACATCATTATTCCATCTCTGATCATGATCCATATCATGTCTTGTGAGTAGTTCGTTTTGTTCTTGAGGACATGGGAGAAGTCATGTTGTTAGTAGTGGAGTTGTGTTGAGAAAGATTCAATAGTTTGATATTTAACTTGTGGTGTAGTTCTTCTAGTGGTGTCATGTGAACGTCGACTAAATGATACTTCACCTATATGGTCCTAGGGGAATGCATTGTGTATTTGGCTACTAATCGTAGGGGTTGCCAGAGTGACAGAAACCTGAACCCCCGTTAGGAAACCATTGCACAAGGGACGTAAGGGTCTTAGAGTTTAAAGTTGTGGTTAGGTTTCTACCTTAATTACTTTCTTGTACTTACGGATGTTTGCAAGGGGTATAATCACAAGTATGTATTAGTCCTAGGAAAGTCGGTACATTAGCACAGATTCACCCACACAACACTTAGCAAGCTAAAGAAGATTAATCAACTATATGAAGCGAAAGCACTTGACAGTCTTCCCATGTGTCCTCGAGAATGTTTGGTCATCTTAAGTAATACAACCGGCTTGTCCTTTGCTGCATAAAGAATTGGGCCACTTGCTGCATTTATTCCTACTGTCTTTTATTTACTCGTACTTTGTTTACTTGCTTTATCAAAAAACCCTAAAAATCCGTTTGCTAAGTATTTGCAGAGAATTCCTGATCCATACCACTAGCCAGCACCTTTTGCTCCTCGTTGGGTTCGACACTCTTACTTATCGAAAATACTGCGGTACACCTCCTATACTTGTGGGTCATCAAGACTATTTTCTGGCACCGTTGCCGGGGAGTGAAGCGCTATTGGAGAGTGGAACTGGTAAAGGAAACTTCTACTGTGAGTATTGTTTACTTCTGTTAGTTGCTTTATTTTCGTTATGGATAATTCGCTAAGTTTCTTATTTGGTAATGCTACTACCACTGCTAAGGTAGTAGATAAGCCACCACCTGCTGAGAATGATGCTTTTAAAATACCTACAAGAATTATTGATCGTGTTATGGATAACTACTATGTTGGGGATGGAACTGTCCATCCCGGTGATCATTTGCTTTTTATACACGAATTATGCGGGTTGTTCAAGTGTGCAAGTATTACTACAGATCAAGTTAAGAAAAAGTTATTTTCATTATCACTGAAAGGAAGAGCTGAGGAATGGTATAAGCTGCTGAAGAATGGTCAAGATCTGAAATGGGAGGAAATAGTACCTCTCTTTTATTCAAAGTTTTATCCTCCTAGTGAGATTCATAAAGATCGGAATCAAATATACAACTTTTGGCCTCTTGAGGGAGAGAGTACAGCTCAAGCTTGGGGGAGATTGAAGTTACTAATGCTCACATGTCCCATTCATGAGCTCCCCAACAATATTATTATCAATAACTTCTATGCAAGGCTCCCTCTACATGACAAGGATTTATTGGATGCTTCTTGTGCTGGATCATTCACTCGCATGGAAGAAGAAGCTAAATGGGATCTTCTGGACCGTATTCAAGACAATGCTAAAGCTTGGGAGAATGACAAAGGTAGAAAGTCAGGTATAAATTATGATTATGAATGCATTGAATCTTTTATGGGAACTGATGACTTTCAAAATATTAGTAATGCTTATGGTCTTGATTTGCAAGTTATTACGAATTGCTTCAGAGCTTTTGCTTCTTATATTGAAATTCCAAAAAGGGGATGGAATAAATACCATGCACCTTACAAAGATATTGTTGACTATGTTCCTATTGGGAGTGCTGAGTATTGCATTATTGATCCCATCTTACCTGAACCTTATATCGAGAAGATACCCTTCCCAGAAAAGGTAAATGATCATCCAATGATAACTAATGTAATCACCAAAAGTGAAAAAAGAACTGTAAAACCTGATGAACAAATAAACGTTGAACCTGTGGTAGCAATTGTGAAAGACCTTGTCACTAAAAGCATAGAAGATGGACACATAGTCTTTTGTGAGGATGCTTCTAATATTGTTTCACATCCTAATAGAACTAAAAAAGCTAGTGTTTCTGTGCTTTTTGTTAGAATTGGTGATCATTTCTATTATGATTTGTGTGATATTGGTGCAAGTTCCAATGCTATTCCTTATGATCTTTACAGAGAAATTATGCATGAAATCAGTCCCTGCGAATTGGAAGAGATTGATGTGGTTATTCACCTTGCTAATAGAGAGACCATCTCTCCAATTGGTATTGTACGAGACGTGGAAGTTCTTTGCGGTAAGATTAAGTACCCTGCTGATTTTCTAGTACTCGGTTCAGCTGCTAGTAAAACTTATCCTATTATTTTTGGAAGACCTTTCTTGAGTACTTGTGGAGCTATTATAGATTGCAAATAAAATCTTGACTAAGTTTGCTAGGGAGTCTTATGAGTTTAATTTCTCGAAATTCGCTAAAGAAACTAGTGAAGAGGAAACCCATAATGAGGATTTTAGAGTTAAACAACTTGCTTCTATTTCTCTTGCTCCTAACAATGCTTTGCAACAATTTATGGAAGATCATGAAAGTGAAATCTTCATGGAGGAAAGGAATGAGATTGACAAGATTCTCCGCGATTAGCCTAAGATGCTTAAGTATAACTTGCCTGTAGAAGACTTGGGTACCACCTTGCCACCTAAAAAGGATCCGGTCTTCGATCTAAAACCTCTCCCTGATAATCTTAAATATGCTTATATTGATGATAAAAAGATATATCCTGTTATTATTAGTGCTAAACTTTCAGGGAAGGAAGAAGAAAGGTTATTGGAGGTTTTGAGGAAGCACCGAGGAGCTATGGGCTATACTCTAGATGATTTAAAAGGGATTTCACCTACTATATGTCAGCATTCTATCAACATAGAACCGGATGCAAAGCCAGTAGTGGAGCACCAACGACGTTTAAATCCTAGGATGAAGGAAGTGGTAAGGAATGAGGTATTGAAACTCCTTGATGCTGGTATTATTTACCCTATTGCTGATAGTGAATGGGTTAGTCCTGTTCATTGTGTTCCTAAAAAAGGAGGTATTACCGTTGTTCCTAATGATAATGATGAGCTTATTCCTCAAAGAATAGTAGTGGGCTATAGGATGTGCATTGATTTTAGAAAATTCAATAAAGTTACTAAGAAAGATCACTACCCGCTTCCTTTTATTGATCAAATGTTGGAAAGGTTGTCTAAAAAGACCCATTTTTGTTTTCTTGATGGTTATTCTGGTTTCTCTCAAATTGCTGTTAAACAACAAGATCAAGAAAAAACTACTTTTACTTGCCCTTACGGAACTTATGCTTATAGACGTATGCCTTTTGGTTTATGTAATGCTCCTGCTACTTTTCAAAGGTGCATGTCTGCTATCTTTCATGGTTTTTGTGAGGAAATTGTAGAAGTGTTCATGGATGAATTTTCTGTCTATGGTACTTCTTTTGATAATTGTCTGCACAACCTTGATGAAGTTTTGCAGAGATGTGAAGAAACTAATCTTGTTCTTAATTGGGAGAAATGCCACTTCATGGTTAATGAAGGGATTATCCTCGGGCATAAAGTTTCTGAAAGAGGCATAGAAGTTGATAGAGCTAAGGTTGAGGCAATTGAGAAGATGCCATGTCCAAGAGACATCAAAGGTATTCGTAGTATCCTTGGTCATGCTGGTTTCTATAGAAGGTTTATTAAAGACTTTTCTAGGATATCAAAACCCCTCACCAATCTTCTTCAAAAAGATGTACCCTTCGTTTTTTATGATGATTGTAAGGAAGCTTTTGAAACTCTTAAGAAGGCTTTAACTACAACCCCTATTGTTCAACCACCTGATTGGAGTTTACCCTTTGAAATAATGTGTGATGCTAGTGATTTTGCTGTAGGTTCTATCCTTGGGCAATAAATTGATAAAAAGTTAAACGTTATCCATTATGCGAGTAAGACTCTAGACGCTGCTCAAAGGAATTATGCTACTACTGAAAAGGAATTTTTAGCTGTCGTTTTTGCTTGTGATAAGTTTAGGCCCTATATTGTAGACTCAAAAGTCACCATTCATACTGATCATGCTGCTATTAAATACCTTATGACGAAGAAGGACGCTAAGTCTAGGCTTATTAGATGGGTGTTGCTTTTACAAGAGTTTGATCTACATATAGTAGATAGGAAGGGTGCTCAAAACCCTGTAGCTGATAATTTATCTCGTTTGGAAAACATCTCTTTTGACCCTATGTCTGTTAATGATAGTTTCCCAAATGAACAGTTAGCCGCAGTAGGGGTAAGCTCGCGAGGGAGCCCTTGGTACGCTGATTATGCTAACTTTATTGTCTCCAAGTATTTGCCTCCAACTTTTACAGCTCAGCAAAGAAGGAAGTTTTTCTATGATTTGAGGCATTATTTTTGGGATGACCCACACTTATACAAAGAAGGAGTGGATGGTATTATGCGAAGATGTGTTCCAGAATATGAACAAAAGGAGATATTGCGTAAATGTCATGGTAGTGCTTATGGAGGACATCATGCAGGAGATAGAACTGCGCAAAAGGTGATACAATCAGGTTTCTACTGGCCTACCCTTTTTAAAGATGCAAGAAAATTTGTTTTATATTGTGATGAATGTTAGCGTGTTGGTAATATTTCTAGACGCAATGAAATGCCTATGAATTACTCTCTAGTTATTGAACCCTTTGATTGCTGGGGATTTGACTTTATGGGTCCTTTCCCCCCTTCGAAAGGTTACACTCATATTCTTGTTGCCGTTGATTATGTTACTAAGTGGGTAGAAGCCATTCCTACAAAAAGTGCTAATGGGGAGACTTCTCTAAATATGCTTAAGGATGTTATCTTTCCCGGGTTTAGAGTGCCTAGGTATCTCATGACTGATGGGGGTTCTCATTTTATTCATGGTGGTTTTAGAAAGACCCTTGCTAAATATGATGTTAATCATAGAATTGCTTCAGCTTATCACCCCCAAACTAGCGGGCAAGTAGAGTTATCAAATAGAGAAATTAAATCCATCTTGCAAAAGACTGTTAATAGATCTAGAAAAAACTGGGCTAAAAAGTTGAATGATGCTTTATGGGCTTATAGAACTGCCTACAAAAATCCTATGGGGATGTCTCCTTATAAAATGGTTTATGGGAAAGCTTGTCACCTACCTTTAGAATTAGAACACAAAGCTTACTGGGCAGTTAAAGAACTAAATAGGGATTGTAAGCTCGCTGGTGAGAAAAGGTTATTTGACTTAAGTTCTTTAGATGAATGGAGGAGTGAAGCCTATGAAAATGCTAGGCTCTTTAAGGAAAAAGTTAAAAGATGGCATGACAAGCGAATACTTAAGAGAGAATTTCATGTTGGTGAGAAAGTTCTATTGTATAGGTCTCGTCTCAGATTTTTTGCAGGAAAGCTACTATCAAAATGGGAAGGACCTTTCGTTATTGAAGAAGTATACCGTTCAGGAGCAATAAAAATTTCTTCTTTAAAAGATAATACTACACAAGTAGTGAATGGGCAGCGACTCAAACACTATATTGTTGGGGATTCTTACAATGAAGATGTTGATGCCTTTCAAGTTATAACTCCTGAAAAATTTATCGAGGACCAAATTCAGAGACCTGTAGAGTCCGCTTTCAAACAGGTAATAGTTCTAGTAAGAAAAGTTCCACGAAAACACTATCCAACTATATTTTTGCAGTTTTCAGTCAATAAGGGAAGATACGAAGCGAAAAAGGGACGGAAACGGAGCCAGGGTGGCTCACACCACCCTGTGGCGCGGGCCCACCCCTGGCCGCCCCAACAGGTGGTGAGTCCACCCCGGACTCCGCCTCCGACTCATTTTCTCCCAGTACCTTCCTTTTGCTTTGAAACTTCATAATATATAACCTCCCGGATCCCCTGAGGTTCGTATATCGTGTTTTCGTCGTGTTTTTGTTTCGATCTGTTTCTGCCAGGACATACTCTTTGAAGGTTTAGAAGTACAATGGTGTCCGCCAAGGACAAAGGGAAGGAGAAGGAGATCAAAAGTGAAGATGAAGAGGAGCAAGGCCAACATCCGCACACCGGCACTACCATTGCAAGCATTGGAGTGGTGACAAAACCTGCCAGGGTTAGAAGGACTGCACGGATGCAGACTGGGGGGGAAGCTCCTCGTCACTGCTTGGTTCCACAATCACCTTCCCCAAATACCAAGAGTCCCTTCCATACCTTTATCCATAACCATGCAGGAAAAGAAGACCGCAAGGAAGGAGAGCGGAAAAAGAATCACAAGAGCTGGGATCCACAATCTGACATGATCATGCACCGCATCGAGCACAACTCGGAGTTGATTCGTACCCTCACCTTCGAGATTGAGCACTTGGGGAAATTGGTCAAAGAGCTCATAGAGAGGATACCACCACCGAAGGAGTAATTCGTCATCAGGTTTGGCATCCCCTTGGTTTGTTCGAAGCTTGGGGGAGTGTCGCGGTATCACATCACTATCTTCTATCATTTTACCTTATTAGTAGAGTCATATCATGAATAGAGGAGTTATTATGTAGTATGGTTTGCATTATGGAAGTGTCCCCTCTCTCATTAGATATGTATCCCTTGGTGTGAGTTGCCGTTATGGAATATTAATGAGAAGTTCTATCATTTACTCTTTTGCATAGCTTATATTAGTTTTCAATTCATGGTTATATGATTGATCTTGTTGTTAGTATTGGTATCACTTTGGGATCATTGAGTTAATTTAGTTGGTTTTGGCAAACCTGGCTCGGTCAGTAGCAACACTATTTTTGAGAGTTGAAAGAAAAGATAAAAGTACTCTAAAGAAATATAATTTCATCATCTTTCTTCCTTGATTTGCTCATAAGTTTAGTATTCTCTAGTTAAGATCTTTTGTGCTTTTAAGGAAGATTGCATTTGTCTTTATCACTTGTATGTTTGTTTGTTTCCTTCAACTCTTGTACTTGCTACCCAGCTTTGCTAGCCAAAACCTGTACTGAGAGGGAATTCTTCTCGTGCATCCACTCCTTAAAACTAAAACATCTGCCATTTGTGTCCACCATACCTACCTATTAGCATTATTGCTATTCCAAGTAAATTCGTGTTTTATCTACCTCCCAAATTAAACTTGTTATGTGAAAAGTAGTGATTAAAGCTCTCACGAACTTGATGGCACACTTTACTTTCTTGCATTTAATAAACTTGAACCATTGTGCTCATCTATGTTGCGTATATGCTTGCGCTTTGTAAGTTGTGGATTATCAGAACCATGCTATCATGGGGAACGCTTTCAACATTGCACTGGTACTTTGTACCTAGTTGATATCATGTTCTTTTGTCTATGGATATCGTCGGTGTGAAATGAAAGGGGAGCTTGTAAGTCCATGGAGTTATGCATGTGTGTTAGAGAAACGCATGGGCCACTGGTCTAATCCATGCTGACATGGTGGAAACCTGCAGCGTAACCATAACGAGCATCTATGAAGCATTCTTCTTATAAAAAACGAGATTGAGATTGAGAAAAAGAAAAAAGAGATTATGAAAAGAGGAAAGAGAGAAAAAAGCACCATATTCCCATGGTAAATAAGAAGATTGCTGAGATGTTTGTTGTCTGCTTGCCTTGTCATTTTGATATGGGGATTCTTCTGTATCATCGGGAAAGGGGTACCCTGTTGGCGGTTCTCTATGATACACATATGCTTACGATGGCAAGAACTTACCGGTTACTAAACTTGAGTAGCATGAGGAGCGACCCTCGTATTCAAGGGACATGAGATTCTCAATTTACAACTTGTCAATGCATATCCTCATATTTGATCACTTTAACCTTAATCACCTAAAGATGCCTATGATAGGGGAAATGAGAGCTGAAAGCTAATAAGTATCATAATTTTTGGGAGCTCTTTATGAGACTTGCAATCCCTGCTTCCCTCTGCGAAGGGCCTTTCTTTTACCTTGTAGTTGAGTCAGTAAACCTACTCCCTTCTATATTAGCAAGTATTTTGAGTTGTTGTGTTTCATTCATTCATATGATGATTTATTCAATCATGTTTCTTATGTTCCTTGTTTTGCACATTGCTCTTATCTTGATGTTTACTACTTTGAAAGCTATCATTGAAAACAAGCTATTTGTGACCTCCAGCAAATTATCAACTATTCTTCGACCAAGAGCTAAGTTTGCCATTACCAATTATGATTCACTTTATGTATCTTTATTGTGTTTCCTTTACTTATTGCAAGTTAAGTTATATAATGGTGAGTTGTCTTCTATTATGATCTATGTATTGATGAATGTGATGCTTCTTGTCCGTATTCTTTTTATCGACTCTTCACTCCATAAACCTGAGGCCATGTTTATTGAGCTCAGTTTCGCTTGGGGACAAGCGAAGTCTAAGCTTGGGGGGAGTTGATACGTCCATTTTGCATCACTATTCTATGTCATAATTCACTGTTATTCATTGATATATTTCGTAATGAGAGGTGATACTTATGTTATTTCATCTATTTTTGCATGGTTGATGACTTTTGGAGCATGGACCATTGCATTCAGGATTCTGATGGAAAAGGTGCTATTTGGAGGCAAAATTCGCGAAGAGCAGAAAATCCGGGAAAATATACGGAAAATCCTATTTTTCCAGAAGACGAAGGAAGCCAGAAGGGGGGCTGGAGATGGGCCACAGGGGGCCCACACCACCCCCTGGCGCGAGCAGCCCTAGGCCGCACCAGCAGGTGGTGTGGCCACCCTGGCCCACTCTAGGCACTCCCCTCTGGCGTATATTATCCTCCCGAAACCCTAAGACTCAGGGAGCGACCACAGAAAGATTCTGCCGCCTCTGCGGGGCGGAAAACACCGAGAGAGAAAGATCTCTCCGTCAGACAGATTTCTGCCGGGGGAATTCCTTCCCGGAGAGGGGAGATCGTCGCCATCAACACCACCATCAAGCTGGACTTCATCGGGATCATCATCATCATCACCACCATCATCACCACCATCACCCTCATCACCATCTCCATATTGCTGTAACAATTGCGTTGAATCTTGCATAGTTCATAGGGGAAACTTTCCCGGTGTTGATTACTCTTTGTAGTTGATGCTATTGAGTGAACCATTGAATTATTGTTTATGTTCAGATTGTTATACATCATTATTCCATCTCTGATCATGATCCATATGATGTCTTGAGAGTAGTTTGTTTTGTTCTTGAGGACATGGGAGAAGTCATGTTGTTAGTAGTGGAGTTGTGTTGAGAAAGATTCAATAGTTTGATATTTAAGTTGTGGTGTACTTCTTCTAGTGGTGTCATGTGAACGTCGACTAAATGACACTTCACCTATATGGGCCTAGGGGAATGCATTGTGTATTTGGCTACTAATCGTAGGGGTTGCCGGAGTGACAGAAACCTGAAGCCCCGTTAGGAAACCATTGCACAAGGGACGTAAGGGTCTTAGAGTTTAAAGTTGTGGTTAGGTTTGTACCTTAATTACTTTCTTGTACTTACGGATGTTTGCAAGGGGTATAATCACAAGTATGTATTAGTCCTAGGAAGGTCGGTACATTAGCACAGATTCACCCACACAACACTTAGCAAGCTAAAGAAGATTAATCAACTATATGAAGCGAAAGCACTTGACAGTCTTCCCATGTGTCCTCGAGAACGTTTGGTCATCTTAAGTAATACAATTGGCTTGTCCTTTTCTGCATAAAGGATTGGGCCACTTGCTGCATTTATTCCTACCGTCGTTTATTTACTCGTACTTCGTTTACTTGCTTTATCAAAAACCCCTAAAAATCTGTTTGCTAAGTATTTGCAGAGAATTCCTGATCCATACCACTAGCCAGCACCTTCTGCTCCTCGTTGTGTTCGACACTCTTACTTATCGAATACAACCCCTATACTTGTGGGTCATCAGTCATCGGTGTGAAATGAAAGGGGAGCTTGTAAGTCCATGGAGTTATGTATGTGTGTTAGAGAAACGCCTGGGCGGCTGGTCTAATCCATGCCTAATCATGGTGGAAACCTATAGCGTAACCGTAATGAGCAATCTATGAAGCATTCTTCTTATAAAAAAGAGAGATAGAGATTGAAAAAAAAGAAAAAAAAAGAGATGATAAAAGAGGAAAGAGAGAAAAAAGCACCATTTTCCCATGGTAAATAAGAAGATGCTGAGATGCTTATTGTCTGCTTGCCTTGTCATTTTGATATGGGGTTCTTCCGTATCATCGGGCAAGGGGTACCCGTTGGCGGTTCTCTATGATACACATGTACTTACTATGACAAGAACTTACCGGTAACTCAACTTGAGTAGCATGAGGAGCGGCCCTCGTATTCAAGGGACATGAGATTGCCAACTTATACTTTGTCAAGCATATACTCCATAGTTTGTTCACTTTAACCTTAATCACTTCAAGATGCTTATGATAGGGGCAATAAGAGCTGAAAGCTAGTAAGTACCATAATTTTTAGAAGCTCTTTATGAGACTTGAATCCCTGCTTCCTTTTATGAAGGCCTTTCTTTAACTTTTATGTTGAGTCTCCATCTTCTATCTTTATGCACCTATTGAGAGAGCATAGTGGTCATTCTTAGTTTAATGTGCATTGTCCCAAGACTTGTTGATTGATGCATAACTTTGATATTGCTTGTTCTTAAACTATTTGTATCTAGTCACCCTTATGAACTTTGAAGGTGTCCTATGCATTTATGTTTGCTACACTATGAGAGACAAGTTGAATGCCACTATGCTATGTTTTCTTTATGTGAAACAAACAAACGTCTTGCAAAGCATTGTTATTCATGAATCTTTTGTGTGTGCCTTTTCATGTTATAACATAATTGCTATGTCTTATTGTTAGAACTATATCTTTCATGCTATGTTAAAGTACTATGATCCAAGCTATCAATCTTTTACAAATACCTTGATCAAGATTATGATGCTGCAAGTCACCTAAAAAATTATTCTTTCTTTTTATCACTTACCTACCCGAGGACGAGCAGGAGTTAAGCTTGGGGATGTTGATACGTTGCAAACGTATCTATAATTTTTGATGTTCCATGCTTGTTTTATATCTACTTTCTTATGTTTTGTCCACACTTTGGAGTATTTTTATACACTTTTCTGGAACTAACCTATTAACAAGATGCCATAGTGCCAGTTGCCTATTTTTTGCTGTTTTTGGTTCTAGGAAAGGTAGAAAATGAATTTTCTCAGAATTGGACGGGACAAAAGCCGAAGTCAATATTTCACCGAGGGGAACACAGAGCCAGAAGACGAGACGGAGAAGGGCCAGGGGCTGGCCACACCACCTGGCCGTGCGGCCAGGCCTGGCCCGCGCCTGGGGGTGGTGTGGCCCCCTGGCACTCCATCGATCTCGCCCCTTTGCCTATTAGAAGCCTCCGATACAAAAACCCTATGTACCTCGATCAAAATTCCACGAAAGAGTCTGTAGCCGCCACCATCTCCATCCCTAGATCGGGAGCGATCTAAAGCTCTTCCTGGCACCCTGCCAGAGGGGAGCGATCACCCTAGAGGCCTTCTTCATCACCATGCCTGCCTCCAGTGTGATGCGTGAGTAGTTCATCCCTGGACTATGGGTCCATGTAGTAGCTAGATGGTTGGTTCTTCTCCTTTGTGCTACCATGTTTAGATCTTGTGAGCTCCGTTCATGATCAAGATCATCTATTTGTAATCATACATGTTGTGTTTGCGGGGATCCGATGGATATTGAGATGCTATTTTAGATTGATTATTGATTTTATCATGTCTTTGTTATTTGTGATCGTTCATGCTTTCCGTTGTTACTGGCTATCTTGGCCGAGTAGATGCTAGCAACTCCAAGAGGGAGTATTTATGCTCGATAGTGGGTTCATGCCTCTAGTAATCTGGGGAAGTGACAGAAATCTCTAAGGTACTAGATGTGCTCTTGCTACTAGGGAGAAAATAGCAATCCTTTGTTCATAGAACAATCCTATTGTTTACTTTACACACTTTGCTTAATGCAATTATCTGTTGCTTGCAACTTAATACTGGAAGGGGTTCGAATGATAACCTGAAGGTGGATTATTAGTCATAGATGCAGTTGGATTACAGTCTATGTATAATGTTGTAATGCCCAATCAAATCTCATAGGAGTCAAGATGATTAGTATATGCATGTATACTTTCTTGGTGTCTGTCATTTGCCCAGTTGTAATTTGTTCACCCAACATGTCATTTATCTTAAGGAGAATCACCACTAGTGAACTATGGACCCCAGTCCTTTCTTTTACCATCAATCTACAATCTATTTATTGTCTTATGTTTACTTTCTACAAGCAATTACTATCTTCCACACAATACGTTTAATCCTTTGTTTTTAGTAAAACCGGTGAGATTGACAACCTCACTATAAGTTGGGGGCAAAGTTCTGTGGTTGTGTTGTGCAGGATTTCAAGTTCGAAACAACACCTTGGACGTGTTTCCTTGCTCCTACTGGTTCGATAACCTTGGTTTCATAACTGAGGGAAAACTTGCTGTTGTGCTCATCATACCTTCCTCTTGGGGTTCCCCAAGGAGCTTGAATATATTTTGATCCATCAAGGCCCTCCAAGAAAGAACGAGGATCGTTGAGGCACAACTAGGTAAGATAACCGAGAGTCAAACTCTCATTCTAGCTAAATTTGCAGGTAAAGCTGAGCCCAATCCTGTTGAAGAACTCAAAATGATGAGGATCCAAAGGGAGGAGCCTGAAGAACTTGATTATAGTAAAGCCCCTTCACCAAGCTACACCATTGATGACCTCGTAAAGAGGATCAACACCAAAATTCCGGTAAGTGAAGGTAATGATGAAGCCATGTATCAACACTTTGTTGATCAACTAGTAATTAAGGTACGCGAGCTTGAAGAGGAATACAAGAAAATCACTGAAAAAGTTACCTGTTAAACTAGATGACATATTTGATCCTACTATTAAGATAAAAATTGGAACCAATGAGATAGCTGCACTTTGTGATCTAGGTGCAAGCGTCTCAACAATTCCAAAGAGTCTTTTTAACAAGTTAAATCTTGGCTCCTTCGAAATCACTGAATTAAAATTGCATCTAGCAGATTCTACCTACAAACAAGCTATAGGAATTAACGAGAACACTTTAGTTTACATTAAAGGTTGTCCTGCTCTAATTGACTTTGTTATTGTTGACATGCCTGAACATACTATTGCTCCTATAATACTAGGCCGTCCTTTCTTGAGAACTCTAAAGGCTTTAATTAACCTCCATGAAGGGAACATGAAGATGCAATTGCCTTCGCAGGATCCTTTTGTTATCCATTTCCCTAGGAAAAAGAAAGCCAAACATGACGAAAAGGAGGCCATCACTCTAAAGGCCAATTACTTTGGAGTGGGTGTTCCACTCATCTGGCCCAAGTGAGTATCGTCAAGGTCAAGCTATTGACCGTAAAAGAGCGCTCCATGGGATGCAACCCATGTTAAATAAAGGTTTGAGTCATGTTTTTAGTTTTTAGTTTAAGTTTATGTTTAATAAAGAGTGCTAGAAAACTCCATTTGAGGAGAAGAAGTTCGGTAGTACTTAAAATTCCGGCCGTATAGTTCCGTTCGTATAGATATCGGTGCCTTCGTACGAATTCTTTTCTAATATACTAAGAGTTTAACGACCAACTATACAGCGGGAATAAAAATTCCGGCCGTATAGTTCTAGTCGTATAGATATCGATGCCTTTGTATATTTTATTTCCTAGGGACAGACAGTTTGACGACCAACTATACGGCGGGAATATTTTGTTCTGGCCGTATAGTTGCGCCTGTATAGCTGCGCCGCTAGGAGGAAACCCTAAACTTTTGACATAAGGCCAACTATACAGCAGTAACACATGTTCCGGCAGTATAGTTGCGCCCGTATAGTTGCGTCCGACCACAAAATCGCACGGGAAGGTACCTCCAACTCCAAAACTTCAATCCTTTTTCTCTCTTCTACCTCCAAACTCTCTCAAAACCTCAAGAGATCTTCATCTCTACTCAATTTCGTTTGATTTCCTCGCACACAAGTGATCTACGGTATGTTTCTCCTCTGATCCTCTAATTATTTTTTGCAAATTCATCTTTGATCTATTTTAATTATCAATCTAGGGTAATACATACTATGAATCTATTGCCATGATTTTCTTGCCTAGATTATTTATTTTGAGGAGATTCTTTAGTGTGCTATGATGAGGAATATGATGCACTTACTGTTGTTGGATCAAAAAGTTTATTTTTGTCTTTCTTCAATGTTTTATATGATGAACACAAGGAGCCAAACTCGTGCTCGTGCCACCGCTAGCGCTTCTCGGGATGCCGCTCAGGAACGCATGGGGATACGGTTCAAGGATGAGCTCCAACGTGATCGCTTCAACGGGATCAAGAACCACGAAGTGAAGGCCACCAAGTGGGCTTGCCCCATTATATTGAACCAACTCGGTATTTGTCATGACTTAAATTTACTTTGCAATAGAGATGGTCTGCAAAACTTTGTGTACAGTCATGTGCCTACTTATCGCCGCTTAATCATTGAATTTTTAAGTTTGTTGCAAAGCACCGTTAAACAATGGCAAGGAGATGACACTATTTCTTTCCGACTAATGAACAACAACTACACTTTAACATTAGATGAATGTTGCGCATGTTTTTATTTTCCAAACAATGATATTCATGCTTTACACGCTTCCTTTACTGGCTTAAATCCTTCCCCTGAACAATATTATAATAGAATGAGTTTCACAACTAGAGTAAGCAAGGGGAAGAATATTCAACATCCTGCAATTCGCTATTTGTTCTATGTTATAACACCTTGCAAGCACATAATGAGTTCACGAGACTCAACAAGGAGGACATATTAGTCCTTGCAAAGGCTGCTTACATCAACTGGGACCTGTCACTCAACTTGGGCGCCATCCTTGTGCGCTACTTAGAGCACCAATCTTCCCAAAGCCAAGGACCAATCACAGGTGAAGGTGTCATCACCGTGCTTGCCACTTCCCTAGGCATCGACCTAGGTGAGTTGCAACCTATGCTAGGTGAGCGATGTGTTGGTTTCTCCACCTTGAAAGCTTGTGGAATGCTCACTAGGAGAGGTGGTGTTTATTATCTGCATATAGCTGGATCTAGGCATTTCTACCCAGCTCCTTTGCCTAATGGTCTTTTCTTTATCGAGGAAGGACGTTTGCTATATGACTTGTAGGTTGAGCAACACCAACCCGAGGAGGAGATTCCGGAAGAGGATGAGGAGCAAGAGGAGGAGCAAGAAGTTCCTTACCAAGAGGAGCATCCACAAACCCGGTTCGTCACATACCAAGATTTCCAAGGACTTGGAGGGACTATGGAGAGGATGCATAGCCTCTCTTTGAACCTCCGAGAATCAACTAGTAACCTCTCAACTCAATTCGCGAACTGGAGTAACGACTTTTTCCCACCACCACAATGATTTGAAGGGCTTGCAAAAGCCTAAGCTTGGGGAAGTTTCCTCATGTATCTTTATTTGGCGTTTATTTGCTTTTATTTATTTCGAGGTTGTGTTTCTATTTGATTTTATAAGCACTCGTGTTGGTTTCCCTAACACTTTATTTTCTAGTTCTTTCTATTTTATTTTGAGATTTTCTAGCCGAGCTTTGCCGCTGATTTTCTATTCTTTAAATTACCTCTCTTAAAAAACCACAAAAATATTTCTCCATTTTTCCTTACTTTCCCTCTTTCTTTTTCTTTCCACCTCGAGGTTTTCATATGTTTGCAGGAGAGTGACCGACTTCGAGTTTCCAAGAAGCAAATAAAAAAGGAAGAGAGAAGTGGAACCAAACATGAGAGGTATGCCTTATGACTCCCCACTTTTGAAGTTTGAGAAACCCATGCTAGTTAGTAGTAAATATTGAGGTATTATATTGGTGGAGTGAGTCTTTGTGTTGTAGTAAGATTTTTTGTTTGCATGGGTATTTAATTGGGCACATTTTGTTCCAGCTCTCGTAATTAACCAAGTCTTGCCTAAAAATTGCTAAACAATTGTAATAAGAAAAAGTCTCACAATTGAAGGCTTGGGTGTTGTAGTGCTTAGTCTTGAAGGTTTATTTCTAGAGACACTCAACACCACTGAAAATGTTGATTGACTTGATAGCTCTCTTTGAAAGGATTTGTTCGATTGAATTAATGTTTAGCGGTTTTTGTGAGCATGCCAAAGTTTGTCTTGTTAATCATAAGAATGATATAGCTTTATGCGTGTCAAACTTCATGGGATGCCAACAACTCCGCTGGCCTACGAACGATCTTCATGGAGGAAACTCCTAGATTTCGGCTATGAGTTGATTAAACACTTGTAGCAGCAATGCTATAGTGGGTAAGATTCTTGGCACTCCCGGGTAGCTATAATCATGATGGAATCACTCCTCTGGCTATTATGAGTAATCATTGTGCAAAAGGAACAAAAACCTTAGTGATACCATGAATGTCCATCACAGCCCGATAAACTAATAAAATCTTTTGCATGCTCTCAATCACTTAAAAACTGAAATTCTTGAAGGACAATGAACAGAAAAGTAGTGCTTGAAAAGTCTTGATTTGTTTATGTGGGAGAATTCAGATACTCTAGTGTATATGCTTTTCATGACAACTCTCACACTCTTAATTTACATTATTATACTTTATTGTATAAAGGCAAGCCTATGAGTTGATTACATGACATGGAATAAAGTTTACTCATTTGAATCATCCATGCTAACAATAATTTTGCTGCACTATAAGGATACATAAAACCCGTATGATATGCTTGTCATTACTCTATCTATGCTGAAGTGTTTCAGATTTATGAAGTAGAGGAAACATGAGACTACCAATCATGAGTAAGATCACCATCTCGTTATTTCAGTTTAAATGCTGAGTTTATTTTTGATTTTGGTTTTCTTGCTCGGGGACGATCTAGTTTAAGCTTGGAGAGGTTGATGGCTCTAAAATATAGCCATCCACGTCCATATTTAAACTAGATATTATTCATAATTTTGATGTAATATCTCTCTAAACCCTGTCACTAATGCCTACTATTCAGAGGGGTATGCAATCCTTTCTTTTATATTTTTTCCTGCACAGATAATGTCGTTTGAAGATGGGAATCACTACATTAAAGTCAAAGATACGAGATTTCCAACAACCAGAAAAAACCAGGAGCCGTAAAGCAGAGGCAGACGCTTTAACAACCAACTATATGACCAGAGCAAAATTTCGGTCGTATAGCTCCGGTCGTATAGTTGGCGCCACCACTGTTAGGTCAAACAAAACAACTTTCGTGAAGGGACCCCTATATAAAGAAGCCTCGGGCGACGATAAAACAAGCCAGACCTTGCCAAAAAGTCTCTGCCACAGATCACCAGCCGCCTCCAGATCTCAAAACCCTTCTCCATCTCCATAGCCATATTCCACCACTTGTAATAGTAGATCTCTTCTTCGATTGGCGACATTGTAAGACTATTGCTATCAATCTTATGATTTTCATTATAATGTTTGTGGTTGTTGATCTCATCTCTATGTCTGAGAAATTCTCCTCGGGCTAAGGGCTTTGGCCTAGCCATGTAGCGATTATGCATGTTATTTATCATAGATGGGATCGTATATTAGTTTATATAACATGATGATTATTGTATCATCTCTTGCCTCAATCCAAGGACTTGTCAGGTACCCAAGACCCTAGGGGTTGAGCCAGGTATAGGGAGTATGAGTAATGACTGATCTATAGGTTGGGAACCCCAGTGACAGAAGGGGTAGTACGACTGTATGTGAGGGATTTGCTTGGGATTAACGGTGACATCACTATGCATATCATTATTTCTCTTTCTTCTATGGATGAGACTAGTAGGTTATTGCTATAAGCAGTTGTAGAGGCAATAGCAATTATGGATACACTGCCCACATATAATTTATCTTGCTCTAACAAGTACATGCATACTTTATTTCTATCTTTTATTTCCATCAGATGTTTTGCATAGCTACAGGTGAAACCGAACGCCCTAGGCCCTCGCTCTCCATCATCGACAACAACAAAAAGATGCAAGCTATTGGTCCGGTAAAAACACAAAAGGAATTCTAAAAATTCCGAAGGTCCTTTAGAGTAACTTCACTACGCATTCGCTTCTCGAGGATTCGATAACCTAGGTCTACTAGGAAAAAAGAGTTATACTGCATCCGTAATCCGGATCGAAGGTATCAGATATGCATGAAAAATAATAGATGGAAACATATCAAACTTCACCAAATCAAATTCGACTATTATTAGGAAGGTTTGGTTAGCTCTTAGAGTCCCATGCACCACACATATGTGAGCATGGAGACCACAGTGGTGACACCACTCTTCCAGGCTTTATCTCCAGCAAAACCCTAATGCATATTCCACTCTGATAAAATTCTCAAACCATTCTAGAACCATCTGATACTTTTCAAAAGTATCTATTACATCTCTATGTAACCCTATATTATTCACCATGAACGATTCTAACACATATCAAACACTTCCTATAACGCCAAAACATTAATGATAAATCTCTGAAACAATTTCAGTGTTCACTCTATCGACCAAATACCATAACTAGACTCACAACTGATTTAATTACATTAAGTGTGTGACCCAGCGGGTTCAGTAATATATAGACATGACTCCAAAACACTTCCATATCAATAACCAACGGCGGGACTATAGACGCCCTTATGGCTCCCATGCATTACGCGAGTAACATCGAGTGAACCAGATCTTTATACATATGTTGATCCCTTTGTTTCACGATACTAATGAACACACGAGATGAGACTTTAGTATCCTCATGATTCATCTCATGATCACTATACCCATTATTCTAGTTCCGATTTCATTTTATTTACTCCTACTTATTTCGATGTCCTTATGATCACTATCATAAAGTGTCCCGCTTAGACGACTAGTTGACTTCATAATATCGAGAGGTAACAGAGAGTATTCGTCCATCACCAAGAAGAACAATATCTCATTCTTGAACTATCCAAATTTCGAAGTCATACTATCCAATATCCCTAAAAGCCACCTTTTATGACCACCCTGCAGAGCATAAAACATCATGTATGTTAGCGAAAATTATATACCTCAATTTTTTAATTATTTGAAGAAATGATGAACTCTAAATTCTCATATCATCTCTGTCACACCAAATTCTTTTAAAACCCTACATGTCGCCGATATCTTTTGAGAGAGTCGCTCGGGGCCTCACAATGCATCCAAGAGCACAATAGTGCATATGTAGGTGTTAGACCATGACATAAAGGCCTATGGTCTATGATATCTCAAATGACTTTCATTAACGATCTTACTTATCCGTGGATTGATGTGCGAACACTAGACGATGCATTTCCAAGCATAAACCCTTAGTATATGAAAATAATGAAAATGTGTATGCAAAATAAAAGTCCTCATTCCAATGCAGGGTTTGATATGATGGATCCTTGGCTAGCAGGTCTGGGTACGTAATCTTTGCGATTCTAGGTGGACCGATACATCTAGAGCCAAGAAGTGTGCTAGTGGCCGGATTCTACTGAGAGGCAGTTTCCTCCTAGCGACATGTCGCGCATGGTATACCATGATTTTATCTAGGACACAATAAAGATCACCTTTGAGAAAATAGACATGACTCTGAGCCTCAATTTGCCCCCTATGTTGATCTGCATGATTAGGGTTTACATAATTGAGAAGACCATTGTAACTATGATTGACACCTTTCGTTACCTTAATGTGGTTTATATTTATAACTAACACTCTTTCTGATGTCGTCGAGAAGATGTACCGAATGTATGTCAACTATGAGTTGAGTTTAGTTAAAGTTGTGAATACTTCTATTGATGGCGAATATTATATACCCTTGAGTTGTATTTTTGCTTGCTACTGATCTACTCGATAGGAAAAATATGAAACACATATACATATGTAAATAGACAAAGGACTGACTTGTCGATGCCCTAGTTGCAGACATTGTCAGTTCCACTAAACTACTATGTGTCATAAGGACTTAGAGCATCTCCACCAGCACCCCCAAAAGGGTGCCTGAGAATTGTGCCGACATGCGCTTTGGGAAAGCATGCCCCACACCGGCAGCGACGCCGATGTAGGTTCCTGCGTCGCCCATGTCGTCGGTTCCCATGGTGGAGTAGTTGGTGTTGCCCATACCGGTGCATATGTCGATGCTAGCCTTGTCGCTCTCATCTCGCCCAGTACGTGTGTGCGAGCATCCGAGTACCAATCCTTGGCATCCACATCCATGTTGGAAGTATCAGCCGCCAAGATCCTCCACTCCTTGGCCATTTTGGCGACGACGGCTTGTGTTTTCACATTCATCGCTTGGGCTCATACGGGACTAGCGACGACTTTGGCAACTTCAACCTTTACCTTCTTGAGTTTGACCTTTGCGTTGGCCTTGGACAACAATTACTTCTACCATGCATTGTTCTTGACAACAATTCCTTCTCCCTGTGCACCATTGGCTTCACTTTGGATGTACGCCCCCACTGAAGCATCCTCCTCAACCTCCGCCTTCTCCTCAGTGTGGTTGCGCCAACTGTTACGGTTAGCCGCGAGGATCTTCCGCCACGCCAGCTCTCTACTCATTCCTCTGCCGGCATGTCGTCCGACTTGGTGGTCACTCGCTTATCGTATCGCTTTAGGAGCCGCGATATTGGAGGGCAATTAAAGGCAGGGAATTGATGATGGGAGAAGGAAAACAGAGAGATATCAGGCGGGAGAAATGGGCAATCAATTTTCGACGAAAATAGAGAGGGGATATAGGGTTCCATTGGGTCGCTTGCCAGAGAGGACCAACACGGCCAATCCGACGTGGTGCGCGGTTGCCGACAGCTCTAGCCCACCCTTGTGGGTTGAACTTATACAGGAGTACCATACAAGTTGGTGGGTCACCTGAACTACATCTGCGATTGGGGGCTGCCCGAATTGCCGCAGCAGTTGGCTGCCAGTGTGGGCCATTTTTTGGCCACAACTATCGTTTTTGTTTCTTCTTGTGTCGCTGGAATCGGAAATGAAACGGAAAACGTCGGAAACAAACATGGAATCGGAAATCATCGGAAAGAAATATGGAACGGATACGGGACGGATACGATACGAAAACGGACATTTGTCAGAATATCTCACAACTACGAAAAATGACAATTGAACATAAAGTAACTCACATAATTCAACACTTCTATAAGCACATACGTTCACATAAATAGTTTCACATAAATGCTAAGACACTCACTTGATTATTATGTCGCCTAGGTCGGTTTATTACATAGACCCCTCCTATATTCTATGGTTCAACAAGAGCAAGAAAAATCACGCAAAGTATTATTTCGTACATGGGCCTAATTTGTTATATTTCCGGAAAGTTTTCGTATTATTTTTATCCAGAATTTTTTTACCGTTTTCGTTTCCGCCGAAAATGGCTCCCCTATTTCCTTTCCCGTTTCCGTTTAGAATATTCCATTTCCATTCCGTTTCTGCAAGATGTTGTTTCCGTTTTCTTTTTAGTTCTCCATTTCCTTTTTCTCCTGAAATGTTTTTTTTTTACCGTTTTCAACCCTAACACAAATACCAAAACCCGTTGGGACGCGTTGGAGGCGACCCAAGTGTAGATGCTCTTGCATAGCACAACGAAATGGTTTGTGTTAGGAAAGACAAAACGTGCCCGGTTCAAAATAAATGGATCTTTGATTGGTCAACGCCTTTTTTTGTGAGAATCTGATTGGTCAATGCATGGTGGTGGTAATTTGAGAGCAGACATCAAGGTCTTGTCAGTGTGGATGTGCTTAAAGAACGGGTAGGCCGCAGAATTTTCATGGTTGCAAGTTTTCTAGCCCAGCGCCCCAGCCCACGACGCGTGCTTTTCTTTTTGGCTGGGCCTGGGAGTACACCCATGCTTTGTTTGGAATCAACTGCTTGGGCCAACTGTCTTGTTTGCATTACAACCAGTCCACAAAAAAATAGCGAAAAAAAATGCATGTTATTATTTGCGGTCTTGGTCAGAAATCAGAACCGTCAGACTCGTGACCCTCTCTGAAACGAAAGAAGAAGATAAAAAAAAGAACCTACTCGTCATGAAATGGCGAATATATATTGCGACTGAATAATCAGGACATTAGGTTAATTGCTCTGCTACTTTTCCGAGTCCATATATCTGGTGCTACAACGTGAGCCACTCCAGACCATGGATGAAACTAGGGGATATGAAAGGTTTGGCCTCCTTGTCGGTCAGCTCCCTGGACACCAGTACATCCGGCTGGCGAGTTGGTCACCCCAGTTGTACCAGCCGCGAGGAATGACGATGTTGTCGATCTAGGCGAAGACGACGCGGGAGAAGGTGCCCCAGGTGCGGCCCAGGTAGAGCGTGCCGGAGTCCGTCACGCGGCAGTTGATGAACGAGAAGCCCGTGTCGTCCAACGGGCTCTTTCGGTTCTGTGCCGCGAACGCACCATGCACACTGCCGTTGCCATAGTAGCGCCCATGTAATTTTCTTTTTCCGGAATGCCCAGTTTCTAGGAAACACGCTCACGCAGAAAGTTGCAAAGCTTAGAGCATCTCCACTAGCATTTTCAGAAGGGCCTCCTCATGCCGGGTTTTTTTCATCCGGACGACGAAAATTCGTCTTCCCAGCCGCACATTGCATATTCGGTCCATTTTACATCCGGGATTTCTAGGCCGAACCCGGGGCGCCAGGAGTAGCCTGGAAACGCCGGATGAAGTTGAATCAGCGGGAAAGAAAAAAATCACAATGTTCCCCCGTCCTGTCAGCGCCAAGCCGTCTGCATCCCGTTGCCTCGGCTCCCGCGACGGACAGCCGAGCAACGACCGCTTGTCGTCGGCTCACACACGTCGTCGTAATGGCGCGCCACCACCCGCCACCTTCCCATCATTTCCACTTTTGCCGCCCACGCCGGTACACCCCTCCCGCCCTTGCCGTCCTTTCCTCTTTCGGCTATAACTGCCGGCCATCCTCGCCGTCCCAAAAACACGCACACTCGCCTCCCATTCCCTAACCCGAAAGATCAAGTTCCGGCGAACAGAATAAGAGTTCGGCAGCAGCCATGATGGAGCGCTTCCTAGGCGACCCGGCGGCGGCGAACGACTTAGGCCGACGCTCCCTACAGCCGTGGGAGGCACTAATGCTCCATGATGCCGGCTACCCGGCGCCACCAGACTTCCGTTGCTCGCTGACGTGGAGGCTTAGCGTGGGCGGCGTGCTCGTGCAGCCGGTGCTGGAGGCCTTCGAGCTCGTTGAGGAGATCCAGGCGGTCATCGCCGGCATGGAGGACCCCGAGCTCGCCGAGGACACGGGGAACCTCGCCTACTGGGACCAGTTCTTCATCGACCGACGGGAGCAGGAGCTGGCCGCCTACGATGGCGCAGGACCGCTGCAGGCGAGAAATAACTCCGCGGGATGGCGATGGTGGTGGAGCGCAACCGGCTGCACGCTCGCCTCCATCCTCGAGAACATCAACGCGGGGAACAACCCACGCCTGGGCTATCCCCGCGCTCGCCACCGACGATCTCCCGGCGCCGTGGGGCGAGCAGTTGGATGCCGAGGAGGATGGCGGGCTCGTCCAGGAGCGGATTGGGAGCGAGAGGAGGCCAAGCGCATCCGGCGTCTGCACAAGTAAGCCGAGCGCTTGGCCGCACGTGGCGCTCGCCGGCAGAGCGCCTTTCGGGACGCGCCGCTCGTCGTCCTCGATGGTGACGATGAAGACGGGGCCGGCCCCTCATCCAAGCCGTGGTGTAGCGGCGACGCTGGCCAGGGCAGCTCTCGGCCACCGCAGTCGCTGAGCGACAACGACGGGACCCAGACATTAGCTAGTTATTTACTGTTTTCAATATTTATTAAGTTTTTTTTGGCCTACTGTAGTCAAAACTCGGGTATAAGTATGAATTTGATATAATATGTATGAACTCGCCTATATCTCAATGCAATCGTTTAAATTATCTAAATTTCTCCATATTTTATTAAAATTTGGCCAAAGCCGAGAACTCGGCCTGTGAACACCGAACGAGTGAAGATGCTCTTAGCATGCATGCTGGTACTACAGTACCCCACGTATTGGCAAGTGTGGTTGCTGAAATCAAGTGGCAAGACTGGCGTGCTGCCAAATATGCAGTGTAAGTAAGTGATAGGGTTTTGGCTAACAAATTTCTGTGTCCATGACAACAATTTTTCAAATCAAGCTTTCACCTCGCTTTATAAATAAAGCACATAGGTGAGATCGCTGCTGGGCCATACAACACAACGCCCAAAAGAGACACAACATGATACAAGATGCTAGGACAGCAGCACACACACGCCCGAACTAAAGCAAGGAAAAAACAAAAAGAATTGGAGACGGAGACGGATCAACTAGACGAGGAAGACCGCAACCGCTGCGCCCACCGAAGAATGCCCACCCCGCTCCTTGCCTTGACTCGTCAAGCACCAAACAGCACCCTCAAGAGGGAAAGCGACCGCTGCTGCCCGGACCAGAGACTGGCCCTAGGGTTTCCCCCGGCACACAGAGGGCAATTGATGAAAGGTAGCCACGACACCCTCCAGGAAGGAAGATACCACCTGCGGGCGGCACCGTGTCGGTGCCGGTCGAGCCGGCAAGGATTTCTCCTAAGGACCGTATCCACTGCCCCCGGACAAGCCGTTCCACAGGAGACCCGCGAGGGCGAGGCCTCGCCACGACCAAACTTGCCGCCCACGAGCATGCGCCACTCCGGTCCCGACTCCGCCATCATCGTCTCACCGAGCAAGTCGTCGCGAGGTCTGCAACATCGTGGCACAGGTAGAAATGAGACAGGGCCCAGAGTAACGAGGCCGCGCGGGAGGGACCTTCCACCACCGCCGGAGGCGGTAGTCGATCGGACGCGGCCGCATACAAACCAGTCCTCCATAGATCCGGCCGGGTCCGGCGGACCCGTAAAGCCTCCGCGGAGGCATACCAGTCCCATGGCGATCTGGCCGGGCCTCGGGCCCGTAAAGTCCGCCACCACACTGCAACAGGCCGGCCAAAGACACCGCGGGCCCCGACCACCTTACCCGCCAAGACCTGCAGAGTAACCAAAGCACAGCCGGCGGTCCGCCTAACCCAGATCCGGGCCCAGATGGGCCCGATCTTGGCCGCCATGGCACCACCCGGCCGAAGCTCTGCCTGCCACCGTTGCGTCGCGCTGCCCCGCTGCCCACAGTCGCGCCGCCACGCCGATGCGCCCCCAGCCAACACTGGACCACCGCCGCCCCAAGAGCACCGCCGCCAAGGAGAGGGCCCCGACCCCGTCCGCCTGCCGCGGGGAAAAGAGGACCCCGCCGCCGGCGCCACGCGGGCAGTGCCCGACGGCCCTGGCCGGCGGCGGCGACGAGAGGGAGGAGGGAAAGGAAGCTGGGGGAGGAGGGAGCTGGCGGTGCTCCCGTCGCCCTCGAGGGGGCGAGAGGAACGTCTCGGGCCGAAGCGTTTTCCAGTCGTCCGTGACAACAATTAGGGCCTCACAAGTTGGAACTTCCGAGTTCAGATCGTGTAAATCCTAGTACTACTATAAATCAGAGGGCATGTCATATCTAGAGTGATTTCTATTTTATATTTTTACCCCCTAGCCAGTTCATCATTTATGACAACAATTACCCCATTCAACTAAATTATGTTCTTTTTGAAAATGGTTATGACCCTATTTAATATGAATTCTTAAAAAAAAGGTATTTCTGGCTCAAGTTTTACTAGATGGGGGTATTTAGAATATAATTTTTTCTCTTGACACTTCCGTTTACAAGAAACATTACTGAACTGTGCTGGCCATTTTCATCTCTCAGTTTTTAGGGCCTGTTTGGTTCGTAGATAATTCATAAGAATTTTGGAGGATCTTATTTCTAAGGATTTTTGATAGAGCTTACTTGGTTTGTAGGATTGGAAAACATAAGAGTTTTTCCTATGGGCTAGTTTGCATGCAATCTCACCGGAAATTTTCCTCTAGGTCTAACCTCGTGGAAAAATTTCTCTGTGTTAATGGAAACTATGGAGTTAAACCATCAACCGGGCCTACATTGTTCTTTTCCCCAAGACTGAGACGGCCCGCGCCGCCGACGCCTTTCGCCCAATATCCCTGCAAAACTGCCCTATCAAAGGGATTGCTAAAGTGCTCACTAACAGACTAAAACCCCTCATACTGCTCCTAGTTAGCCAAGACCAATCAGGCTTCATTTTGGGCCGGTGTATCTTCGATAATTTCGTGTATGCCGCCGATCTTCTAAACTGCTATCACAAATCAAAAGCCCCCACCATCGTCATCAAGCTAGACTTCAAAAAAGCTTTCGACTCCATCAAGTGGGACTCCCTCCTTGCCATCCTCGAACATAGGGGTTTTCCTCCCAGGTTTTGTCGATGGATTAGGGACATCCTAACTTCTGGTAAAACCGCCATTCTCCTCAATGGCATCCCAGGACCGTGGATTAACTACAAAAATGGTTTGCGCCAAGGCGACCCTCTATCCCCGTTCCTCTTCAACACGGTTGTCGATGTTCTACAGAAGCTCGTCTTGCATGCTTGCGATGATGGCCTCCTCGCCCACCCCATCAACTCCAGTCTACCCTGCCCCGTTCTTGAATACGCTGACGATACCCTCATTCTCGCTAAGGCAACGCCTGCTGCTGCCACACATCTTTGCTCCATCCTCCATGACTTCGCGGCCACTACCGGCTTAGGGATCAACTTTCATAAAACCACATTCATTCCTCTGAATGTCTCCGATACTGTTGCGGACTCCATGGCTGCTGCCCTGGGCACAACTATTTCCCAATTCCCCCAAGTCTACCTCGGTCTACCCCTGTCCCACTAGAATCTACCCCCTCTGCTTTTGTTCCAGCCCTAGGCAGGACCGATCTCCATCTTGCTGGTTGGAGCGTGATGGCCCAAGATATCTCGAGCTCATTGGGGAACCCCAAGAGTAAGGTATAATGAGCACATCAGCAAGTTTCCCTCAGTTATAAAACCAAGGTTTAATCGAACCAGTATGAGCAAGGAAACACCCCAAAGGTGTTGCTAGCTGAACTTTGGCAGGACGCACTACCGGTGCCAGCAACAACGTGGAGACCTGCACAACACAACCACAGAACTCTGCCCCCAACTTACAGTGAGGTTGTCAATCTCACCGATTTTGCTGAAAACAAAGGATTAAACGTATTGTGTGGAAGAAAGTAATAGTTTGCAGAAAGTAAACAGAAAGCAGTAAACAGTTGTAGATTGATGATAAAAGAAAGGACCGGGGTCCATAGTTCACTAGTGGTGGCTCTCCTTAAGATAGATGACATGTTGGGTGAACAAATTACAGCGGGGCAATTGACAAGCATCGAGAAAGCAATCATGCATATACTACTTATCTTGACTCCTTCGGGATTTGATTGGGCATTACAACATTATACATAGACCGTAATCTAACTACATCTATGACTAATAATCCACCTTCATGTTATCATCCGAACCCCCTCCAGTATTAAGTTGCAAGCAACAGATAATTACATTACGCAGTGCGTGTAAAGTAAACAATACGATTGTTCTATGAACAAAGGATTGTTGTTTTCTCCCTACTAGCAACAACACATCTAGTAGCTTAGAGATTTCTATCACTTCTCCAGATTACTAGAGGCATGAATCCAATATCGAGCATAAATATTAACTCTTGGAGTTGCTAGCATCTACTTGGCCAAGATAGCTACTAACAACAAAAAGCATGCAAGATCACAAATAACAAAGACATGATAGAATCAATAATCAATCTGAAATAGCATCTCAATATCCATCGGATCCCCGCAAACACATCAAGATCTCAATATCCTTTGTGCTTTCATCAAGATCATCTATTTGTAATTCATACATGTTGTGTTTGCGGGGATCCGATGGATATTGAGATGTTATTTCAGATTGATTATTGATTCTATCATGTCTTTGTTATTTGTGATCTTGCATGCTTTCCGTTGTTAGTAGCTATCTTGGCCAAGTAGATGCTAGCAACTCCAAGAGTTAGTATTTATGCTCGATAGTGGGTTCATGCCTCTGGTAATCTGGGGAAGTGGCAGAAATCTCTAAGGTACTAGATGTGTTGTTTCTACTAGGAAGAAAACAACAATCCTTTGTTTCGTAGAACAATCGTATTGTTTACTTTACACGCAGTTCGTAAATCAATAATCTGTTGCTTGCAACTTAATACTGGAGGGGGTTCGGATGATAACCTAAAGGTGGATTATTAGTCATAGATGCAGTTGGATAGCGGTCTATGTATTATGTTGTAATGCCCAATCAAGTCTCAAAGGAGTCAAGATGATTAGTATATGCATGTATTGCTTTCTCGGTGTTTGTCAATTGCCCCGCTGTAATTTGTTTACCCAGCATGTTATCTATCTAAGGAGAGCCACCTCTAGTGAACTATGGATCCCGGTCCTTTCTCTTTACATACAATCCACAATCTTTTACTTCTTTGTGTTTACTTTCTGCAAACTTTTACTTCTTTCCATTCGATACGTTTAATCCTTTGTTTTCCACAAAACACGGTGAGATTGACAACTTCATCGCAAGTTGGGGACAAAGTTCTGTGGTTGTGTTGTGCAGGTCTCCATGTTGCTACTAGCACCGGTAGTGCGCCCTGCCAAAGCTCAGCTAGTAACACCTTTGGGGTGTTTCCTTGCTCCTACTGGTTCGATTAAACCTTGGTTTCATAACTGAGAGAAAACATGTTGTTTTTCTCATCATACCTTCCTCTTGGGGTTCCCAACGAGCTCTACGTCGAATGACGAGCACATCAAGATCTTTTCTGGCGCCGTTGCTGGGGAGTCAAGTACATCTTCACAAGGGGAGTCCCTCATAACCAATCTCTTTACTTTGTTGTTTTTGTTTTGCTTAGTTTTCTTTTTGCTTTGTTTGCTTGTTTTGTTCTTCAAAAAACACAAAAAAAAATAGTTTACTTGTTTGCTTTCTTATTTCAAAAACACAAAAAAATTAAGTCTCCTTTAGTAGTCACCTCTCCCCTAGCTCACCATGTTGATCCCTACATTCACCTTGAAAGACCTTTTAATTGGTAGTGGTTCTATAATTGGGAAAGACAATATTGAAGAATTCTTCAATCATGTTAGTAAGCATGAAGATACTGAGGATAGATCCCTTACAGAACTTGCCCCAAACTATGAGATTGCTGCAGCTTCTTTAATTCACATGTTAGAAGCTAGGTTTGTTAACCTCAACCCCTTAATGCAAGTAATGTTTCTTAAGCTTAAAGAAATTGAGGACCCTGAAAAGAGGGATTTTATTCTAGAAACTTTGTTTAAGGAGTTCTATGATGTTGCCATGGAAGCTAGAAAAGTCTTTGAACGTTTCAATATGCTAGGCTCATGTGTAGATGTTGTTGGTACATGAGAAAAGATGAACAAAACCGAACCTAATGGGGAGGAACCTAAGATATCAATACCCTTTAAACTAGTAGCAATACATGATGCCATAGAAAAGAATCTTGATTGGATTGTTCCCACAAACCCTTTTGATGAGAATAGTGAACCTAAGAGCATTGAGAGAGGATCTCTAGAACTTATTTGGATGATATACCTTGCCTTGTTGAAAATATTTCTGGTATGGATCTTAATGCTTCTTCATTTGAGAACACTTGATTCTTTCTTTGCTTCTTATGCCTAACTTAAAGGCGTTAAAGAAAAGTACTTATTGGGAGATAACCCAAAAGTTTTAGATGAGTCTTGGAAGTTATTACCTCTGCAATAACCTCTCCTTATCCTTTTTATTTGCTTTTTGTGTCAAGAGTAACCTCTAATGAGAGAGAAGTAATGATTGGGAAAGTTGCTGTCCCGAAACAGATTTTTGTGCTTCACCGTAAAATTTCGTGTAAAATCTCTGTACGTTGTTTTAAAACGTGAATTTTTGTGCTTCTGCCCCAGGTTGTTATCTAACTTCCGTTAGTTAAACACTTTTTGATTTGAGCAACAGAAGGTCTTCGAAAAAATTCGTCTTTACCTGCTGGTCTGTTTTGACAGATTTCTGCCATTTTCTGCATTTGCTTCTTGTGGGTTCCTTTTTGAGTTCTTTTGGGGAATTGAGCTTTTTGAGGGAAGTACTACAGTAGCTAGTGTTCTAATGGAAGTTTATTTGGTGTTATAACTGAACCTTAAGACTTATTTATCTTGAGTGCACTAATGTTGCTAATAAAGATTGTGTGAAGTTTTGTATGAAGGAAAATTTTCAGGTGTATGGAAGAAATGAGTAATGAGATGAAGGATGGAATAAAGCTCAAGATTAGGGATGCCACGCGTGTCACCCCAAGAAATATCCAAGAAGTACAAGCGTCAAAGCTTGGGGATGCCCAAGTCATCCCCTTCTTCATCAATAAAAATCCCAGGTTTCTTCCAAACGCTTCATTTTTATTGTTTCATGCACAGTTGTGTTGTTCTTGGAGCGTTTTCTTTTTTGTTTTCGTTTTGGTTTTTGTTTGATTGGTTTGCTTAGTTTTCTGAATAAATTGGTTGGACCCCCTCTTTTATACATTGGTTTGCAAATAGTTTGGTTTGGTTTGGAAAAGAGTACGAAAGTTCATACTTAATGGTAAAAAGAGCTTGTTTTTTACTGTGGCATGTGCTTTGTCATGCCATGCTTGATATTGTTTTGGCTTTATGCTTAGTATTCTTTGCTGGATCATGACTTGTTATAAAGAATTGAGATTGCTTAATGTGCCTTGGATGAATCATGCGTTGTTTTAGCATATTAAAGCATAATATAGTGGTATTCTCCTTTGATTCTTTATTTGAGTTGACTTGGCGCATGCTCACACCATGTTATATCTCAAGTCACCATAGCCTTTATGATCCTTTAGTTTTCAACTTGTAGTATCACTTTATGCTTTGATCAATGATGTTTTGTCGCTTTGCATGATTATGGCCATTATTGCTCTCTTAGTTTGTCGCTCCCAGTCTTTTGCTAGCCTCCACAACCAAGTGTGAGTTTCACTCATGCATCCAACTCCCTAAACCAAGTTATTCCAAAGATTCCACCATACCTACCTACTAGCTTATGCTATTCGAAGTATATTTATGCTTTTGTTTACCTTCCAAATTAAACTTGTTATGAGAAAACTAGTGATTAAAGCTCTCATGAACTTGATGGCACACTTTACTTTTTGCCTCTAATAAACTTGAACCATTGGGTCCTTCTTTGTTGCGTATATGCTTGCGCTTTATAAGTTGAAATTAGCAGAACCATGTTTCATGGGGAACGCTTTCAACATTGCACTTGTACTTTGTACCCTGTTGATATGATGTTCTTTTGCTTACGGATCCCGGCGGTGTGAAATAAAAGTGGAATTCGTAAGATCATGGAGTTTGTATGTGTGTTAGAGAAATGTCTGGGCCGCTAGCCTAAGACATGCCTAATCATAGTGGAAACTTGCAGCATCACCATAATGAGCACTCTATGAAGCATCCTCAATAAAAACCTATGCAAATAGCAAATAAAAAGATCACTGAGATGCTCATTATCTGCTTGCCTTGTCATTTTGATTATGGGAAAGCTCCCGTATCATGTGCAAGGGGTACCCCGTTGGCGGTTCTTAATGATACACATATACTTACAATGACAAGAGCTTACTCGTGACTGAAGTTGAGTAGCATGAGGATCGGTGTTCGTAAGTAAGGGGCATGAGATTTCGGTTTATAACTTGTCAAGCATATCCTCTTAGTTGTGTCACTTTAACCTTAATCACCTTCAAGATGCTTATGATAGGGGCAATGAGAGCTGAAAGCTTTAAGTACCATAATTTTTGGAAGCTCTTTATGAGACTTGAATCCCTACTTCCTTTTACAAAGGCCTTTCTTCCACCATTATATTGAGTCTCCACCTTCTATCTTTATACACCTACTTTGAGAGCATAGTGGCCATTCTTAGTTCTATGTGCATTTTCCCAAGACTAGTTGGTTGATGCATAACTTGATATTGCTTGTTTTAAACTATTGTATCTAGTCACTCTTATGAACTTTGAAGGTGTCCTATGCATTTATATTTGCTACTCTATTGAGGGACAAGATGAATACTATTATGCTATGTTTTCTTTATGTGAAACAAACAAACGTCTTGCAAAACATTGTTATTCATGAATCTTGTGTTTGTGCCTTTTCATGTTGCATCATAGTTTCTTTGCTTATTGCTAGAACTTCGTCTTTCATTTTATGATTGAAGTACTATGATCCCAGCTTTGAATGTTTTACAAATACTTTGATCAAGTCTTTCATGGTGCATGTCACCTCAAAAATTATTCTTTCTTTTTATCACTTACCTACTCGAGGACGAGCAGGAGTTAAGCTTGGGGATGTTGATACATTGCAAATGTATCTATAATTTTTGATGTTCCATGTTTGGTTTTATCCACTTTCTTGTGTTTTGTTCCAACTTTGGAGTACTTTTCATATGATTTCTTGGACTAACCTATTAACAAGAGCCACAGTGCCAGCTGCCTGTTTTCTGCTGTTTTTGGTTCTAGGAAAGTCAGAAAATGAATATTCTCGGAATTGGACGGGACAAAAGCCAAAGTGCCTATTTTTCGGAAGGGATCAAGTGCCAGAATATGAGACGGAGAAGGGCCTGGGGGCCACCACACCACCTGGTCGCGCGGCCAGGCCTGGCCCATGCCAGGGGGTGGTGTGGCCGCTCCCGGCACCCCCTCGGCCTCTCCTTCCGCCTATATATTGCCCTTGGGACAAAAACCCTAAGTACCCGATCAAAAATCCATGAAAGAGTCCGTAGCCGCCGTCATCTCCATCCCTAGATCGGGAGGGATCTGAAGCTCTTCCCGGCACCCTGCCAGAGAGGGGAATTCACCCTGGAGGCCTTCTTCATCACCATGCAAGCTTCCGGTGTGATGCGTGAGTAGTTCATCCTTGGACTACGGATCCATGTAGTAGCTAGATGGCTGGTTCTCCTCCTTTGTGCTTTCATGTCTAGATCTAGTGAGCTCCGTTCATGATCAAGATCATCTATTTGTAATTCATACATGTTGTGTTTGCGGGGATCCGATGGATATTGAGATGCTATTTCAGATTGATTATTGATTCTATCATGTCTTTGTTATTTGTGATCTTGCATGCTTTCCGTTGTTAGTAGCTATCTTGGCCAAGTAGATGCTAGCAACTCCAAGAGTCAGTATTTATGCTCGATAGTGGGTTCATGCCTCTGGTAATCTGGGGAAGTGACAAAAATCTCTAAGGTACTAGATGTGCTGTTGCTACTAGGGAGAAAACAACAATCCTTTGTTCATAGAACAATCGTATTGTTTACTTTACACGCAGTTCGTAAAGCAATAATATGTTGCTTGCAACTTAATACTGGAGGGAGTTCGGATGATAACCTGAAGGTGGATTATTAGTCATAGATGCAGTTGGATGGCGGTCTATGTATTATGTTGTAATGCCCAATCAAGTCTCAAAGGAGTCAAGATGATTAGTATATGCATGTATTGCTTTCTCGGTGTTTGTCAATTGCCCCGCTGTAATTTGTTCACCCAGCATGTTATCTATCTAAGGAGAGCCACCTCTAGTGAACTATGGATCCCGGTCCTTTCTCTTTACATACAATCTACAATCTTTTACTGCTTTGTGTTTACTTTCTGCATACTTTTACTTCTTTCCATTCGATACGTTTAATCCTTTATTTTTCGCAAAACACGGTGAGATTGACAACCTCATCGCAAGTTGGGGACAAAGTTCTGTGGTTGTGTTGTGCAGGTCTCCACGTTGCTACTAGCACCGGTAGTGCGCCCTGCCAAAGCTCAGCTAGTAACACCTTTGGGGTGTTTCCTTGCTCCTACTGGTTCGATTAAACCTTGGTTTCATAAGTGAGGGAAAACTTGTTGCTGTGCTCATCATACCTTCCTCTTGGGGTTCCCAACGAGCTCTACGTCGAACGACGAACACATCATAGGTAAGTGATAAAAAGAAAGAATAATTTTTTAGGTGACATGCACCATCATAAACTTGATAAAAGTATTTGTAAAACATTGATAGCTAGGATCATAGTACTTCAATCATAACATGAAAGATAAGTTCTAACAATAAGACAAAGCAACTATGTTGCAAACTGAAAAGGCACAAACAAAAGATTCATGAATAACAATGCTTTGCAAGACGTTTGTTTGTTTCACATAAAGAAAACATAGCATAGTGGCATTCAGCTTGTCCCTCATAGAGTAGCAAACATAAATGCATAGGACACCTTCAAAGTTCATAAGAGCGACTAGATACAAATAGTTTAAAACAAGCAATATCAAAGCTATGCATCAATCAACAAGTCTTGGGACAATGCACATAGAACTAAGAATGGCCACTATGCTCTCAAAGTAGGTGCATAAAGATAGAAGGTGGAGACTCAATATAAAAGTAAAAGAAAGGCCTTCATAGAAGGAAGTAGGGATTCAAGTTTCATAAAGAGCTTCCAAAAATTATGGTACTTATTAGCTTTCAGCTCTCATTGCCCCTATCATAAGCATCTTGAAGGTGATCTTGGTTAAAGTGACACAACTAGGAGGATATGCTTGACAAGTTATAAGCTGAAATCTCATGCCCCTTACTTACGAAGACCGAACCTCATGTTACTCAACTTTAGTCATAAGTAAGCTCTTGTCATTGTAAGTACATATGTATCATAGAGAACCGCCAATGGGGTACCCCTTGCACATGATACAGGAGCTATCCCATAATAAAAATGACAAGGCAAGCAGACAATGAGCATCTCAGTGGTATTTTTATTTGCTATTTGCATAGGTTTTTATTGAGGATGCTTCATAGAGTGCTCATTATGCTTATGCTGCAAGTTTCCACCATGATTAGGCATGGTTTAGGCTAGCGGTCCAGGCGTTTCTCTAACACAAATACAAACTCCATGATCTTACAAGTTCCCCTTTTATTTCACACCGTCGGGATCCATAAGCAAAAGAACATGATATCAACGGGGTACAAAGTACAAGTGCAATGTTGAAAGCGTTCCCCATGATACATGGTTCTGCTAACTTCAACTTATAAAGCGTAAGCATATACGCAACAAATATGGACGCAATGGTTCAAGTTTATTAAATGCAAGAAAGTAAAGTGTGCCATCAAGTTCGTGAGAGCTTTAATCACTAGTTTTTTCATAAAAAATTTAATTCAGAAGGTAGATAAAAACATGAATATACTTGGAATAGCATATTCTAATAGGTAGGTATGGTGGACTCTTTGGAATAACTTGGTTTTAGGAGTTGGATGCATGACTGGAACTCACACTTGGTTATGGAGGCAAGCAAAAGACTTGGAGCGACCAACTAAAGAGCAATAATTGCCATAATCATGTAGAGCGACAAAACATCATTAATCAAAGCATAAAGTGATACTACAAGTTTAAAACTAAAGGATCATAAAGGCTTATGGTGACTTGGGATAGTCATAACATGGTGTGAGCATGTGCCAAGTCAACCCAAATAAAACATCAAAGGAGAATATCACAATATTATGCTTTAATATGCTAAAACAATGCATGATTCTTCCAAGGACATTAAACAATATCAATTGTTTATAACAAGTCATGCTACAGCAAAGAATACTAAGCATAAAGCCAAAACAATATCAAGCATGTCATGACAAAGCATAGGCCACAGTCAAAAACAAGCTCTCTTTACCACTTAAGCATAAACTTTCCTACTCTTTTCCAACCCAAACCAAACTTTTTGAAAACCAATGCATGAAAGAGGGGGTCCAACCAATTTATTCAGCAAACTAAGAAAACCAAGCAAACGAAAACAAAAAACATAAAACGAAAACGCTCCAAGAACAACACAAATGTACATGAAACAATAAAAATAAAGTGTTTGGAAGAAATCAAAGATTTTTATTGATGAAGAAGGGGATGCCTTGGGCATCCCCAAGCTTTGACGCTTGTACTTCTTGGATATTTCTTGGGGTGACACGCGTGGTATCCCCAACCTTGAGTTTTAGTCCATTCTTCATCTCATTACTCATTCCTTCCATACACCTGAATTTTTTTCTTCATACAACACACTCTTTATTAGCAACATTAGTGCACTTAAGATAATAAGTCTTTAGGTTCAGTTCCAACACCAATAAAACTTCCATTAAAACACAAGCTACTGTAGCACTTTCCTCAAAAATCTCAATTCTCCAAAAGAACTCAAAAAGGAACCAACAAGAAGCAAATGCAAATAATGGCAGAAATCTGTCAAAACAGACCAGCAGGTAAAGACGATTTTTTTTGAAGATCTTCTGTTACTCAAATCAAAAAGTGTTGAACTAACGAATGTTATATAACAATCTGGGGCAGAAGCACAAAAATTCACGCCTCAAAATAACATACGGAGATTTTACACGAATTTTTATGGTGAAGCATAGAAATCTGTTTCGGTACAGCAACTTTCCCAATCATTACTTCTCTCTCATTAGAGGTTACTCTTGGCACAAAAAGCAAATAAAAAGGATAAGGAGCGGTTATTACTGAAGTAATAACTTCCAAGACTCAACTAAAACTTTTGGGTTATCTCCCAATAAGTACTTTTCTTTAACGCCTTTAAGTTAGGCATAAAAAGCAAGAAAAAAATCAAGTGGTCTCAAATGAAGAAGCATTAAGAGCAAATTTTGTTTTCATAGGAGAGGCAAAATAAATCTTCTCCCTCTTCTTAGGGAAGTGTTCTATACCTTTCTTGAGTGGGAGTTGATATTTAATGGTGCCTTCTTTCATATCAATAATGGCACCAACAGTTCTAAGAAAAGGTCTTCCCAAAGTAATAGGACAAGAAGCATTGCATTCAACATCCAAAACATAGAAATCAAAGGAGACATAGGCATTGTTAACCATAATAATAACATCATTAAGACTCCCCATGAGTTTCTTTTTAGCATTATCATCAAGTGGGACATTCAAATAACATCAATTTTATCACTCAAGGAAGAGGTCTTTCCAACAGAATTTACCTTCTTACCTTGTGGAGCTCTCTCAGTGTGCCATTCAGAATAGTTAACCATCATATTATCCAGAAGCTTTGTTGCAACACCCAAAGTAATGGTCATAAAGGTACCTCTAGTAGCAGAATCCAGTAGATTTCTTGAAGAATAATCCAGTCTTGCATTAAAGGTTTGGATAATCATCCAAGCAGTCAGTCCATGAGTGGGACAATTCTTTACCAAAGATTTCATTCTTTCCCAAGCTTGAGCAACATGTTCATTATCAGATTGTTTAAATTTCATTATTTCACTTCCCAGAGATATAATCTTAGCAGGAGGATAGTATTTTCCAATGAAAGCATCTTTGCATTTAGTCCAAGAATCAATACTATTCCTAGTTAAGGAATTTAACCATTCTTTATTTTTTCCTCTCAGAGAGAAAGGAAACAATTTAAGCTTAATGATATCTCCATCTATGTCCCTATGCTTTTGCATCTCACAAAGTTCAACAAAGTTATTTAGATGACCAGCAGCATCTTCATTACCAATACCAGAAAATTGTTCTCTCATAACAAGATTGAGTAAATCAGGTTTTATTTCAAAAAAAGTAGGTTCAGGAACAGGTGGAGCAATAGGTGTGCTCATGAAATCATTGTTGTTGGTGCTAGTGAAGTCACACAACTTAGTATTTTCCAGAGTAGTCATTTTTTTGTGTGTTTTTGATAAAGAAACAAGCAAACAAAGCAAAAGCAAACTAAGCAAAATAAAAACAACAAAGTAAAGAGATTGGTTATGAGGGACTCCCCTTGTGAATATTTTCTTGACTCCCCGGCAATGGTGCTAGAAAAATCTTTGATGGCCCAAGATATCTTGAGCTCGTTGGGGAACCCCAAGAGGAAGGTATGATGAGCACAACAACAAGTTTCCCTCCGTTATAAAACCAAGGTTTAATCGAACCAGTAGGAGCAAAGAAACACCCCAAAGGTTTTGCTAGCTGAACTTTGGCAGGGCGCACTACCGGTGCCAGCAGCAACGTGGAGACCTGCACAACACAACCACAGAACTCTGCCCCCAACTTACAGTGAGGTTGTCAATCTCACCGGTTTGCTGAAAACAAAGGATTAAACATATTGTGTGGAAAAAAGTAATAGTTTGCAGAAAGTAAACATAAAGCAGAAAACAGTTGTAGATTGATGATAAAAGAAAGGACCGGGATCCATAGTTCACTAGTGGTGGCTCTCCTTAAGATAGATGACATGCTGGGTGAACAAATTACAGCGGGGCAATTGACAAACATCGAGAAAGCAATCATGCATATACTACTCATCTTGACTCCTTCGAGATTTGATTGGGCATTACAACATTATACATAGACAGTAATCCAACTGCATCTATGACTAATAATCCACCTTCAGGTTATCATCCGAACCCCCTCCAGTATTAAGTTGCAAGCAACAGATAATTGCATTACGCATTGCGTGTAAAGTAAGCAATACGATTGTAATATGAACAAAGGATTGTTGTTTTCTCCCTAGTAGCAACATCACATCTAGTATCTTAGAGATTTCTGTCACTTCCCCAGATTACTAGAGGCATGAACCCACTATCGAGCATAAATACTAACTCTTGGAGTTGCTAGCATCTACTTGGCCAAGATAGCTACTAACAACAGAAAGCATGCAAGATCACATAACAAAGACATGATAGAATCAATAATCAATCTGAAATAGCATCTCAATATCCATCGGATCCCCGCAAACACAATATGTAGGAATTACAAATAGATGATCTTGATCATGAACGGAGCTCACAAGATCTAAACATGATAACACAAAGGAGGAGAACCAGCCATCTAGCTACTACATGGACCCTAGTGCAGAGATGAACTACTCACGCATCACACCGGAGGCTTGCATGGTGATGAAGAAGGCCTCCAGGGTGAATTCCCCTCTCCGGCAGGGTGCCGGGAAGAGCTTCAGATCCCTCCCGATCTAGGGATGGAGATGACGGTGGCTACAGACTCTTTCGTGGAATTTTGATCGGTTACTTAGGGTTTCTGCATCGGAGGCATCTTATAGGCGAAAGGGGAGGACGAGGGGGTGCCGGAGGCGGCCAGACCACCCCCTAGCGTGGTCTAGGCTAGGCCGCGTGGCCAGGTGGTGTGGCGCCCCCTGGCCCCTCTCAGTCTCGTATTCTGGCTCCTTGTGTCTCTCGGTGAAAAACTGACTTTGGCTTTTGTCCCGTCCAATTCCGAAAATATTCATTTTCTGACTTTTCTGAAACCAAAAACAGCAGAAAACAGGCAACTGGCACTGTAGCTCTTGTTAATAGGTTAGTCCAAGAAAGTGCATAGAAAGTACTCCAAAGTTAGAACAAAACATAAGAAAGTAGATAAAACCAAGCATGGAACATCAAAAATTATGGATACGTTAGCAACGTATCAGAGCGCCTCCCTCTTAAACAAAGGGGGGAGACTCGCTCTCCTCACTTCCGTCCTCGATAGTCTCCCTACCTATCTCATGTCCTCCTTTTTTCTCTCTAAGGAAAACATTGAAAAACTTAATAAGAAAAAAGAGCGCTCTTTTGGGCTCATGAGGAATCGTGTACGGGTGCACAATGTCTTGTAGCGTGGGATAAAGTTTGTACTCCTAAAAGTGCTGGTGGTTTAGGTGTTAAAAACTTGGAAATTCAAAATGTTTGCCTTCTGCTCAAATTCGCTTACAATTTCATGCATGCATCGAACCTTCCTTGGCGGGATTGGCTATTGTACCACTCGTCTTTCCTCATACACCACTCCTCCAACAACACTTACCTTGCAAAAATTGTCAAACAAAACCTTGCTACGCTTCGTCTTATCTCACAATGCAAAGTGGGAAATGGCCAAAGTGCTTTCTTTTGGCTTGATAGGTGGCTCCTTCCGGAGCCATTAGGTACTTCTTTCCCGCCATCTTCTCACACCATACTAAACCACATATTTTAGTTTCAACGGTTCTGCAGGCGAGCTCGATTCTGACCTTCGTAACAGGCTAACCTTGGCCGCTGCTAGCGAGCTCTTGTCTCTTCGTGTCTTATTGCAGGATGTGCAGCTTTCAGGTACGGCTGATCATCGGACGATGCTCGATGGCTCCAGCTTCTCTACTTAGAGTGTCTATGCTGCTCTCTCAACTCAACTTCAGAACCTCCACCTGGCCAACGTTTGAGAGTCCTTCGTCCCCCAAAAGGTGAAGATCTTTGCCTGGCTTCTCTCCCTGGACAGGCTCAATACGCGCCAAAATCTGTATAAGAAGACCATTGTTGGCTCTGCGACTTGCCCTAGGTGTGGCCACACCATGGAAAGTCGAGACCACCTCTTCTTCATTTGCTCCCACGCCCAGGAGGTATGGAATAAAATCAGTGTTCAGCTGACTTTTCAGGATTTCTCCGACTTGTGGACCACTCCGGTTCTTGCTTGGCTTCATTCCTCTGTCTAGCCGTCTATCGCTCTCGTCATTCTGTGGAAAATTTGGGACGCTAGAAACAGCATGGTATTTAGAAATGTCGATCAATCATCTTTTGTAACTATTTAAAAAATTGTGGACGACATCACTCTATGGTCTTATCGTCGTAGGGACTTGTCCCAAAAAAGTCACGCCGGCTTGTGGCGTGACTACCTCTTGTCACGATGCTCATGAAAACTGTTGTTCTTCTGTTGAGATAATATATTCACGTGGGATCCTCTCCCCCGGTGATTGTTTCATCAAAAAAAAAACTATGGAGTTAAACTATTCATTCGCACAAATTCATATGTTTTTCTATCATGCAACGAACAACTACTGATACAGATTTCCGCTTTTACATTTCGTGTATGATTTCATATGACAGTCATGTCAACCCTATGTTTTTCATAATCCTGTATTTTTGAAATACCGCAAACGAAACAAGCCCTTAACACGTGGACACTCGCTAATTAAGCACACACTCACGCACCGCGCCAGCTCCTCCTTCACGGGCCAGAGCAGCCGGCTCCTAGGGACTCCTACAGGCTACAGGCTACAGGCTACAGGGACCGGAGAACCTGCTACCTGCAGTAAACCACATTCCGCAACACTCCCTGAGCCAAAATCTCCGATTACTTAATGCCAATCCACATTCCCCCTTTGTCATGTCCCTTCATGTACATTTGTCCCCGCGTGCTCAGCGTATCATGCATGCACCGAGCGTTGGTAGCAGGCCCACAGGCAGACATAGACGAGATACGATCGTGCGGCCGTGACCAAGACTGGTGTACGTACAGTCGTGCACGGTGTGCCAGCCACATAAAACGGGATCGTACTCCGGTCCAGAACAGGTCGGGGATGGGACAGGATCTATCAGTATCACGGGCTCGCGTCGCTAGTGTATATCCTCTTCAAAGAATGTACTGCACCATGTTAGTAACACTCACGACCGATCCGTGCACGACGACGACGTACGTGGTTCTACCTGGGACAGTGCTTGCGCTGGTAGGCCAAGCTCAAGCTGGATGCTCTGTGACTGTCAGAGAGATGTGGCCCGCTGACATGTCGCGCTCTATTTTTCTACCGGACACGCACACGCACGCACGCACGCGCGCACGCGCACGGATTTGCCAGCTGCTAATCGAGTGTTAGACTTGGTTGAAACTCTTGCTGCTGCGTACGTATCATCATAAGGGGAGAAAGAGGAATAAACGTGGCAAACTGGCAATGTCTGAGCAGCCGAGGGAGAAGATGATGATGCAATACAATACGAGAGAATTTCTTATTTGACGCTAGTTTCCAATATGATTTCTTATTTAACACTATTTTTTTTAACTTATTATTTTTTTGAATAAAATGGGCAATTTTATCTCATTTTATTTTTAAAAGTAGAAGAGAATTGACCAGTTCATTAACGGGAAACCGGCCGAAAACCGCTACAAAGCACCAATGTTTCTTATGAAACACGATCACACCGTGCACCCCGGCCAACCTGACTACCCACATAGAACACACACGCCATCGAGAAGAGGCACCATAGTAGAGGACGTCATCAAGCGTCATCGTCATCACTCCTCCACGAGCCAGCGACTCCAACTTTACCTTCGACGACCACCAACGAGATCCTCATCGCAGACAGCAACGAAGCCCATGGCGGCCCATGCCAAACAATTGGCCACACGCACGTCGAGGAGGAGGCAGCTCCGACTTCAACCCTGGCCTTCAGAAGAGAAAGTTGGAACCCTTGCATCGACAAAAAACATGCCTGATCAAGTGGCATCGTTGCCACAAATCGCCCTGCGACCGCAGCTGCGACTTCACCATCACGACAGGGTCAGATGGTGACAAAGGGCATGCCGTGACTCAGATCCACTCATCGTTGTCATCGTTGCCACACAGCTTGCAGCGCCAGCACCACCATCGTCCACTGGTCCCTCCGGTCCAAGCAACTCCAAATCGATGCCCCCAAGAGGGAAGACGACACAAGAGCGCCGCCATCGACCAATCGCAACTGATCTAGGGATTCCGTCAGAGTTTCTCCAGACATGGATGACATGACCTCACCTCGGCGATGCCTTCAAGAAGGGAACGACACCCGTAGCCATCGGCATCGCCGGCCCCGACGAGCTGCCGGCCGGCCAGCTGCCGAGGACAAGGCATTTGCCCGGTTCATGACTCGCCATCCTGCATCGAGCTCGAGGCCGGACCACCTACAACCCTCATCCCAACACAATGCACCCCAACTTTCCCAAATGAGCACCCTGCAGCCCACAACTCCGCACTTCCATGCACAGGCGCCACCCCAGATTGCACGGAGGGTCCTCGCCCCCAAACGCACAGGCAACAACTCCTCGCCCCACACAGAGCCTCCACACGCCAGCGACACCGCGTAACAGGGCCTCCTCCTTGCTACCATTGCATGCCCAACATCCCCCATCCTCAGATCCGTCCCCACGCAGCAGGTTGAAGACGGCGAACGCTTGAACCGGCCGTGGCCCGCCTGGCCCGAACCAGGCCTAGATCGAGCCCAATCCCCTGCCACTGGATGTAGTTCCACAGACCTCGGCAGGTCACCTCCGCCGCATCCCCTTCGCTTCGCCTAGCTCCGCAACCTCCACTCCGACCAGAGTCGCACTCGTACCTCGCCACCGGGTGCCGCAGGCTCCCTAAGGCGCGAGCAGCATCCACCCAATGCGGAGGAGAAACAGTCCCTGTCGCCGCCGACTCCACGCGGGCTTTGCCCGACGGAGCCCACCGGCGATGGTAGGGGGAGGGAGGTGGTAGAGAGGTGGTGGCGGTCGGCGTTGTTGTCGCCGCCTGTGTTGCCCTGGAGAGGAGCGACGCGGGGGCCTTTACGGGGCCCTCACTTCCTTATTCGACACCCAATGTAAATTATTTTGTGTTAGGTGACACTCTAGTGCATTTTGATAGCTAACTGTGTGGACCTATAAAGACGCTTTTGCCCCTGGTTCATATTGTGACAAAGGCTACCCTATTCACTAGGACCATTGGTTACCTATACGATGTGTACACAGGCCCGGGTGTGCCTAGTTGCATTCTACGGTAGCTGGCGCTGGCCCTATTTTTATTCACTTCACTGATAGTAGAGGATTGATTATCTTGCATAAGAAACTGTTGAACCAGGTTCCCGCCGACCCCACCAGTCGTCCCTCCCTGTGTGCACAGCTGATCAATATACTGACTATTTACCTCGATTGGCTCCTGCTCTATGCTATGCCACGGCTGCTTCTTCGTGTTGTGAATGAACTTTTCCAAATTTTGCTGATGTCGTGACTTAACGCGATTTGAGTATTCCGCTACTTCTTCGTCCGATTGATATAGTAGTATGGAAAACATGAGCTTAATTTGGTTATTACTCCACCTAGGTGCCCTCCCATAGTGCGAGAGAAAAGGAGAGATGATGCGATAATTTCTTGTTGATTGGAACTGTGGAAGAAAGGCGCGCACGCACGATGGAAATTACTCGTGGGGAGAGGCAGAGGGAAAGGATGGAATCGCACGTTAGTAGGCGCGCGTTGTCGCGTCCGTCTATTAGAAAAATGGATAGTTATAAAATAATAAAATTCTATTTAAATTATTTCATTGTTGTTACGAACCCGATAGTCAATAGAATCAGGAATAGAATGGTTTGCAAATATCATTGCTTCTTTCCTGACTTAAGTCACATAAGCACGTTCCAATGGAACTTGTCAATGGAGTTTTCTTACGTAAATAATGAGCGAGCTATTTGAGGTAAGCATTTGTATTGTAGTTTATGTTTATCTAATGTTGGTTTGGCTGTTGGATGTGATTTGTGTGCTTTGTGGTCTAGTAGTGTGTCAGTAGGCCCAAGTGGCATCAACATAACTTGTTGGTGTCCACCGTATAGACCAAGAATAGAAACTGGCAGCAACATCGGAGTAGTCTTAGTAATAAGATAGTCTATTATTAATTATTGTGCAGTATTACTGACGTGAATAAAAAATTCAAGTCTAGGAACTCACCTGGCCAGCAGCCATTGGTGAAAATTCGACCAATAATAGGGACCCAACGGAATGAGAGGATCTGAACAAGAAGAAACGAAACCTGCAAATACGTTTATTTCTGCTTTAGAAAGTGTGACAATGTTATCTGAATAACTGGTGGAGTTCGTTGGAAAGAGAATTAGGGATCACCTAGCAGAGCACCGTTGGACCTGGAACTTGCTGCAGAGTGGACGAGAAATTGAGGCAAGAGATTTCATAGCATAGTAGAGGCACTATAGTAGCATACCAACATCAGTCGCCGCTGTCAAATTGCCTAGGATTACTGCAAAAGGATTCTAAAGAGCTGCAAATTAACATGGTATTGAAGATGAATGACGAGCGACACATCAGGTCGCCATGAACAGAGACGCGAGGGGGCGCATGCTGTCGCATCCGCACATGAGGTGGATGTCTCGCTCCACCTTCCGGTTCCGTTATTGAGTGTTCGCATGTAGGCTAGGTCAGACACATCTCGCTTCGGCTGCATTAGCTGGCGTCTCCTTTTTTTTCTTCTACCAGCGACATTCCATGCATTGTACGACTGTGCAGTAAACCAAGCAATGGGCTGTAGCGTAAATTTCAGCCCAATTAACCAGAGATGGCTTATTTGATGCCCAGAGAAGCGTCCCTAAGGGATAATTCGGCTCATACGGGATTGGAGGATCATCCGACGGCCAGAAACATGCAGGTGGCACGATCCAACGATCAAAAATGCGCAGCTCGTGAGATGGCTCCTCTTTGACTCGGTTTTAATATCCCTAATTCTACCATTCGCTTCCAGCGGGCACAACAGCGACATCCCATGCATTGTATGACTGTGTAGTAAACCAAGCAATGGGCTGTAACGTGAATTCCAGCCTAATTAACCAGAGATGGCTTATTTGATGCCCAGAGAAACGTCCCTAAGGGATAATTTGGTCCATGCGGGATTGGAGGACCATCCGACGGCCAGAAACATGCAGGTGGCACGATCCGACGGTCAAAAATGCCCAGTTCGTGAGATGACTCCTCTTTGACTCGGTTTTAATATCCCTAATTGCGATGATTACACTACTTTCCCGAAACAAAATATTGTACTCCTACTTAATTCCTCCGAAAACTTGATCTAAAAATTCCTCTGTACACAAGATCGTGCGGTTGACGCGCCCTAGAGAAAGCTAAGCAGATCAATCGCTGCCAGTTTTCTTAAAAAAGGAAACACACGTACTTAGCAGTCGTATGCGGCGAGGACTAATGGCTGGACCTGCACGAACTGCTCCTAGGGTGTTTTTTTTTAAAACACGGTACAATCGTAGACGCTCACAATACGTACATGCACCCATCCCTATGAACGTACACACGCACACCCTATCCCTATGAGCACCTCCGAAAAACTGAGCCGACGGAGCTGGTCTTGAGATTGACGAAGTCATCACGAGCGCCTCGCTCTCAACAGGACCGTCGCCTGGTACAGCTGGAAAAAGGTTGACGGAAGGATGTAACAGAGCAAACGGCAGTGTCATACTAGGAGGGGAAAAAATTACACTAAAGCCCCGTTCGTTTAATCCATAGAAAGCATAGATTGCGGCTCAATCCCGGTGATCCAGCCCGGTGAGGTTTAATTCCCAGCCCAGCCAACTTAGGGTCATCGTTTAATCCTGTGCAGTTTTTTTTCCCAGCCCATCCAGTCGAATTGCACTGTCTCACATTGGAAATAAATTATCGCCACCTGACCCGTGGATTGGTTCCAGGACACGAGAGAACAGCTAAAAGCGAATACAGCCACACGGATGCGATGTTTCAGTTGGCTCAAACGAACATGCATTTTTTAAAGGGTTAGCAGGGACTAGTAAGCGTGCTCGTGCAACGCACGTCTCTATTAAGGCACATATTCTGAGTAAGCTGAATGTCCCTTTCATGTATGCATTGCATAATAGATGTAAAGTTCTCACAAATTATACATAGAGATCATAATAATCAGCATGCCCATATTCACAAGATGTAAATATAGTCTATTTGCAGGTTAATTACAGTAAAGAATTTTCAAGATACAACACATGCTCTCTTTCCAAGTATCATAAAAAATCAGTGTAGGTCAGATGCTCAATTTATGGAAATAAAACACCAGCATTGAATCTCTCGTATCAATGCTTATGTTCGAACATCAATAAAACAAGTACACTTTTCTAGGTAATTTGTTGCAACAGTAACCTTTCAATCATACATACCCAAGAGAGACAGAAGGATTATGTTGAACTATAAACAAGTCATGCACAGAATGGGAAATGCAGATTTCATGGGTTTCTTCACCCCAAGTCCAGGTATCCGGGTTAAACTTCCCCGTTCAAATTTTTATCACCGCCAAGACAGTCATGGCAAACTGCTCACTGAAACAATAATATCAGGTAGGAGTAGCAAGCTTGTTGCTAGAAAATTGTGCATAACAGGTACCCAGAGAATTATTCTCTGATTGCTTCTGGTGCACTAGCCACAACCGAAAATAATTATAATGTTAGAGAAGATATAAACCGAGCAACGGATTATCAAATGCTTTCTAGACTAAGTAAAAAAGAGGACACCTGGGCCAAAGAAGTAATTGAGGTGGAGCTTCATAAATACGTATACCTGAATATATGGGCATATGGCTGCCTAACACTCGCGGAAGCTCCACAAACTGAACCTACCAGAAATAAAGGAAGAAGATCATTCATGAATTTACAAAGGAATCTAAAGGACATTTGAGTACTGTAACAAGTGTGGTTGAACATGAAATCTGAATAAAACAAAAACCATCAAGGCAACAAAGCCAAAGAGATTTTTAAAGCCAATCAATCTGACAGCTATATCCTTGACTATTATGAAGAGAATACATCAATACTCTATGAAAAACAAAGTCAGACCTACATTTCTATTTGTCATACATCTCTAGATTCAAACAAACAAATTGAAAATTTTATTTTCAGGGCTACATCTTCAGACATCTTTCCACTGTCATCTAGGCACCACCAATAAGTTCACACATGAAAGACCGTAATTCAGTGTTAAGATGTGTAACATTGGATTTTTTATGCTCCGTTTCATCAATATAGTCTGTCAAAATCGCATATGGTAACACAGAAGTTTCTTGTCCTCCCTGACGTATTTGCCATATAAATCTTAAGTTTATACCTAATGATTCACAAAGCCTTTCATCATCGCCACGAAATCCTAGATGATCTCTTGCACATATTAATATCCTATAAAAAGGTTATAAAAAAGGTTTATCAGAGAAAGTATACTATATCTTTCCGTTCGTGCTATTTTTTCCTGCATTATAAAAAAGGTTATTCGGAGAAACCCCAGATAGTCCATGCCATGCAACAAATTTGGACCTAAAAATATAAACAACTGAGCTACGTGCGTAGCAACTTCAGTATCTGAATCATTTTGATCCTCCCTTGCACATATTAATATCCTACAGACATTCGGCTTCATTTGCCCAGAGGAAAACTAAAATGATGATAAATGAAGAGAACATAAATTAACATATCTAGGCAAGGTGGATAAAAAGATCAACCACACCTTCTCAATTTAAAAATTCTTAAGATAACATTTATGATTTATTAGAGCAATACAAAGCTTAGGCTCAGGTATATGTGATCAGATTATTACAGAGCAATCACTTGTAGTTATCACTCTTGTTGAACAGATTGCAAAAACTGCCTGCGAGAACTCATCCACACAATATCCAACAATCTGAGACTGATTCTTATTCTACCTGCATATATAAGAATATATGAGAATATTGCACGATTGTTTGATAGACTTATCCTACAAATGAGGGGAGGGGTACAAATACCTGGAGGACATTGCATCGTGGAGGACCAAATGGTGGCAGGCACGTTGGACAACAGCAGGGGGCACCTCACATTGAGCAGTGATGCTTGTTGCCCCCAAAGCACCTCACATTTAGTTAGATTCAACTCTTAATTTGACAACCAACATTTTTATAAAGAACTTGCATGAAGCGAATATAATTGGAACCTGCAATTAGTTAGTTTCAATCTCAATTTGATATCACATTGAGTACCTGCTTATTCTCAATGTCAAAATGACACATTCTATGGCAACACCAGACAAGTACTATACAAAGAGTACTCAGTTCTAGAAAAAAATTACCACTGGGATGCCAGTATTGTGAGAATGGACATACCTATGTATTTGTTGAAGCAACAACGATGCATGAGGTGCAGCGGGAAAGAGAGCAGGGCTGGCCTCAGCTTCGGCTCTCGCTCCGGAGGCAGCTATGACGGCCAGCCTCGACGGGGAGCAGCAACGGCACGAGGCGAAGGGATCCATCTGGACCGCGAGAAGCCATCTAGGTGCAGCGGCGGCATACCGAAGCGTGGGAGGCGTCGGCGGCGTCTAGGTAAACGCGTCCGGCGAGGATGAGGTGGACGACTCCGATGAGGAGGCGCCGGTGCCCGCGACGCGATGCTGTAGGCGGGCGCGTGAATGGGTGTTGCGCCGGTCCAAGGACGCGTGGGGCGCGGTGCAGGTATGGCATCGAGGGTAGGACGGCGGCGCGAGCAAGGCGCTGCAGGAAGGAGGACGACGGTGCACGGCGGCGGCGTGGGCGCAAACCGTATTCCGGAAGGTGGAGAGGATTTGATAGATGGATTTGATCCGTGTCCATGAAATCAGCCAAGCCCTGCTAGATATTTTTGGACCGCGTGAAATCAGGACAATGGGGTTGAGGGACGGATGGGAGTTTCCTTTCATATTTTCCTCTGCGGCAGAGTACGGCCAGTCAAACTTAAATTGCTAAGTGCACACTAGATAACAATTTGATTAATTCTAGCTGTCGATTGAGTTTATTGGGCCTAATCATATGGTGATAATAGGTCCGTGTACTTTTGTGGGATGCGTTTAGTAAAGATAATGTTTTGCTCTTTTATTAGTAGTAGAGATTAGCCTCACATGGATTTGGTGGTGGTAATTGAGGGAAACAGCCGGACTCCGTCCTGCTGCGAGCTTTATTAATAATCAAACAATAGTTACATCATCGATGAGTTCGCTTAAAAGAAAACTAAGGGGATCATCGTCTCAAATACAAGAAATTCTATCTCGAAAACAAACTCTAGCTAGCTCGTGAGCAGTTTTATTTGCGTCCCTTAGACAATGCACAAACAAAATATTACCAATAGTAGTGCCAAGATCAACGCAATCTACGTAAATAGCCGTGGTACTTGATTAACCCAATCCAAGCCTGGAGCAGTTCCACGTCTGGTTTAGTTTCCCATGAAACGCCTAAGGCCTCGTTTCGCTTGGTACGAATCCAGACATGGAACGGATCCAGCGTTGGATTGGGTTGATCCAATCCGCTAACCCAATCCCAACTAACCCATGTTAATCTCTTCCCTGTTATCTCTAGGCGGTTCGGATAATCCAGCATGTTTCAGATCGCCGTGTCGCTGTGCGACTTCGCTCGCTCGCGTCGCGGAATTCCATCCACAGGTCACGTGGCGATAATTTTTTTCCAGGCTCAGCTAGTACAAGATAGACTGGATAGATTGGGCCAAAAATTCTGCCCGGGAATAACCGAAGACTAAAATTTAGGTGGGCTGGAAAAACACCTCATCTGGCTTGGATTGGTATGGATTGGGAAGCAATCCAGATCAATCCCCGGCTCTTTGGGATTAAACGAACGGGGCCTAAGTGTCAAATAGAGAAGTGAAAAAAAATTCGATGTCAAATAAGGAATGATATTTAGGATAGTGTACTCTCATACATTGATCGCACCTCGTAGAGGAAGAGCGGGTTACCGAATATCTCGGCCCACCATAAGCCTCCTCCTCACAAACTTCGCAACTCTTGCTGCGTGTTCAAGGGGGAGAAAGAGGAATGTGATTGTGTGTGCAGCCGAGGGAGAAGAAGTTTATGGATTGCAACGCGCACCTCCTTAGAGGAGTGGGTGTTGCCGAACATTTGTCGAACAGCTTGTGCGCTCAGTCGAGGGGACCGCATACATGTCCAGTGCCGTCCTCGTGTACGCGCATTCCGCAGGAAGAGTCAGTGGACCTCCGTGCCGTGGCCACCGACTTGAGAGGGCTGGACACGGCTGTGGCGTCCGGCGAGAGGCCTTGCTCCAGCAGGCTCTGTACGACGGCGAGTCGGCGAGCGCCTCCCGGTCGCGCCCTTGCCGCGCGCAGCCAGAGAGCTCGGTGTCCTGGTTGCCATGGTCAGCGTCGTCGTCCCCGTCCTCGCCATGCACTCTGCGAGCTCTATCGCATCATGGAGAAGCCTGAGCGGACGCAGCACGAGGTCACCGTGTCCACGCGACGGCGCTCTCGATGTTTGGCCCAGAAGCACCGCTGTCGCTGGGGCCACGGCCGCCGCCACGAACGGCACCACGGAGACGTTCTCTGCACGGGCCAGTGTTCCACGTCGACGGCCTTGTCCCCTTCGCTACGGGGCTGCTCTGCTCCGGCGCCACCGTCGTGGTGCTTTTGCCAGCTCCGGGAGTTGGGGCGTACTCGGGTTTTTTTTCCCAAAAGAATGCAGTGTTGGAGCCATAGGTGGAGAGTCAGACCGGTCAAACATTTGCCATGTCAGCAAATACATATGTCTACCGTATGCGGTGACTGTAGGTGACCTCCTGGAGTGTCTTCAGCGACCGTAAATTGACGTTCTTAGAATACAATGATGAAAGTGAATTGTACGGATAAGTTCAAGGATGCTTGATTTTTTTACTCTTGCCGAATATCTAGGCACATCCTGGGTAGCTACCTCCTCATAAACTTCCAGGACTCTTTTTTTATGATTTTTTTTCTTTTTCATGGACTTGGAAGGTAGTAGTTGGCTTTCTTCTACACTGTACCTATTTATACATGTTCGTTGTGGTGTCAATGGTTTGAATGTCCTCATCATCGACAATGGAGGAGAGTGAGTGAAATGAATGCTTAATGAGTGCTTGATCATCTTACGGGGGCCATATATGCTTCCATTTGAAATCTGACAACTATGCACATTCTATGTACGTTCGGATTACCATCTAGAATTCTGGGCTGGAAATCCGGGTGATCGGAATTATCCGGGCTAGGTTTCTAGATGACTCGAGACCAATTTAGGAGTTACCGATCGATTGTGGCTCATACACCGCACATACAACAACCAGATTATCCCGGGTCATCTCTATTCATCACAAATAGTGCACATATGGTCATTTTGAAGAAACATTTGATTCTCTTTTTGTAGGAAGGCATGTGGATTGGATGTGTATATGGAATTCGACTCTCGTAGAGATCAACCTCACTTGTCGAACTCGATTACCCATCTTAATAGTGCATGACACCTATGCTCAAGCAAAGGTAAAATACATGAAATTTAATCTTGTGACTTATCTTTTCCTCCTTTTGAATTGTGGAGTATTCTTCCATTTTTATGCTATATCATCACCTGGGAGTAAAACATGAGTATAAATTTTTAGGTTGCATTAGTATACTAATTATAGTTTCAACTTCACCAAAACCCACTTAGGATCTCAGATGTCCTTTCACTAAGAGATGAAGCCAATGCAGAGAATCAGGAGTAGATATGAGGGCAAAGTGTACCTTTGATAGATGGTTGAGGCCCTACATTTCAAAGGGCCCATAGATGGGAGTAGGCCTGTCTTATGCAGAGGCCCATATGAGACCCATGTCTAGTGGCCCCCGATCTAGACATAATATGGGCTAAATAATGGAACATCTACTTAAGGTCAAAGCCTAAATAGTATTAACCTTGGTAAGATATATGGTTTTATTTTTGAAAATTATATTGTCAATACACAGATCTCGTCCACAAGTTTAGCTTGGCCTATACTGGTTTTGACCAAATTGGAGAGGGATAAGTTGCAGACATATGCAAAAAGGTTTCAACTCTTAGGTAGGATTATAACTGGGCATGGGAAACCCGGCCCAAAAAGCCCGACGGGCTGGGATTTTCTGGCACACATAACGGGCTTGTAGATCTGAGCCCTGTGTGCAACTCGGGCCAGGTTCGAGCCTGGAAAAGGATGAAAATAGGGAAGGCTTGGCCTAGCGGCCCGACTCGGGGGTTTCTGCAAGTTTGGGCCAGGCTCAGGCCTGAATTTTCGGCCCGCCAGCCGGCCGTGCTGGGCTCGGGCCTGGGTTTTGTCCCACGGGATTTTTTTCGGCCTAGCCCAAAAATGCCCAGCTATAGGTAGGATGCGCAATTAATTTAGAGGTAATTAGTGAACAATGAAACAAAACATATTGAGGGTTTACAAAGAAAATAGTGAAATTCCATGAACCATAATGGAAGAGAGGAGTCGAGGATAACTACTAACACTTCAAAAATTCCAGAAGTACCTATTTTGTTATACATAAGCTTCATAGCATATTCTTTTACTTTACAAATGTCTATCAAGTTATTTGCTAGAAGCATATGCTCTAAAGCACTCCACCAAGTTTAGTAGATATTTAATGATACCATGAAAAGTGATACGCATATAAACAAACTATGGGACATGCATATACTATTACGGAAAATAAATTGATATTATGTTTTTGGAATATTGTATAGTAATTAAGAAAATACACAATTATTACAATCATGCAAGGCCACCTTCAACATATAGATCAAATATGTAAAAAGCATCACACGGTCACATGACGTCCAACTACTATGTCTAGCCATCCCATTTTTTCGGAAATGGTCTAGCCATCCCATGAGCACGCTCATTCCCTTTGCCGCTAGTCTATTCAATTATGTGCTATATAAGTTGTGTGATCTGTTTTAATATCCCTAGTCACTCCACGACACCAAGAGATCCACCAAAAAAAATCTATACAATAAAATAGATTGAACTTGTCACTATAAAATATATAGGAAAGATATTATAACAGTTTGAAAAATATGTACCTTAACATACATGTTCAAGTCTATATTGTCAACTCCACTAGTTATACCTAAGAAAAATATGTATAGCTTATGGAATAATATAAGAACAAAAAAATTAAGACAAGATAAGTTATAACAAGGTAAAAAATGTGCATTGGAATAAACTAGGGTAATTATAATCGTCACCGCATCAAGTGTACCGAATAAGAAAATGTGCACTTCTCGTTGCGTCCTTCGAAGAATGTCACGAAGTACACGACAAGCACGACGACACCTTAAACCAGCTTACCCGCAATCTCGTAGCTAGCGATTATCCTTCCCACCCTTCCGCGTTGTGGCAGTACAATCATGTGTACAACAACGGTCAAGTATCTCACCCATGCGATCGCGTTGGCCCATGCAACCCACGTAGTTATACACCGATCGCTCAATAGAAGAATTGTTTCGGTTTATTCGGAACATGGTATCCCTAGGAAAAAACTTTATGTTCGGTTCGTGCAAAATAGAGGCAAGCTGATAAGGACGACTATAACGATAGAAGCTTATCCCACAGCTCATCCCATACAAGGCACAAAAGAAGCCTTAAAATACTCCCGTGTTAAGGGAACCCTTGCAATACGAAGTCCATTCAGATTTAACCATCTTTCCTGCTCATACGAACATTATGATTGAAAAATCTATAAACGATACTTCATGTTGGATTTGACCATACTTTTCCCTTGCAAACTTCTGGAAAAAACCTACAACTCGTTGTGCTATTTTTTACTATAAACAATACGAGACTGGCAAAGGCAATTCAACGTCTCTAGTATGTACATTGGTCCATTCTAGCCAAATGAAAGTACCCCACATGTATAAAGAGGATGTATAATTGACCCAAAACCTCGAATCTGCTCATGAAAAGAGAAAAACATGAAGATACCAAGGTCGTCATCAAACACAAAGGTGTGCATCGCCTTTGTCACGACATGCATCCTATCTACCCTTCAATTTAGTTTGTCCTGACGTGGAGCCTCTCTATGTTAAAAGAAATACTATTCGAATATTCGTGTCTACGGTCATGCAAGAATTGGGTTGACCATACATAGCCTATGTTGGGTTTTGTTTTGAACATGTTTTCAAAAGAAATGGAGATGAATTGGGTACCAGGATGGTATGGATGAGAAATGATGATGATATTGGTCAGATGGACTTGACTAGAAATAAAATGGTTAACCCTACTAATTGGTGTAGCAAATTTGTTCTTGAAAATGTTTTCAGAACGAGTTATTTTATATATACAAGGGAAACTTGGCTTTGCGCACATGAACCATATTGTAGAAGCCTTCCTTACCATTAAGCTAAAAGCATGTTTATCTCCCATAAACTATTTATGACGGTTTACGAGTACATTCAAATGTATGCACCTAGGATTATTTTCCATGCGTATCAACTTGGTCAGACATGGAGGAGGAATGTGGATGATGGATTCATTGCCGACCATGTGAACTAGAAAGTTCTCCTAGTCAGCTTCATGTAGGGTTATGGCATGATGAATTGCTCTCGGTGTCTCTTCTGAAATTTCCACTGCAATTTCATTTGGTGTTTGACCAGACAAGGCTTATGTAAGACTTGGCCATGTTGTCCCTATGTGTAAGACTTTGAATTTGGTGTTGTAATGGATGTAAAATTTGATATCAGTTTGGTTATGTTCCATGAGACATTGATGATTGGATCATGGTAAAATGCATAACAGGTATTACAAACATCTTGTCTTGGGTCACCATATGGAGTTCACACAGGTCTCATTTAGGTTCTTACCTAACGGTGGGTTCATGTGCCAACACTCGGAACAGAGCGTGCTCTGATGAACCAGTGGATCATAGGCTAGGGTACCTGGTGGAAATGGTCTAGGGTCTTGCAGAACTTATGGCGTTAGAGGAAAGAAGAGTGCTAGTGGACTCTAAATAGTGGTGGTTTCCATCTAGTCCTATGTAGATCACAGTATACCATGATTTGAACAAAGGCACAATAATTATCACTCTTGAGGACATATACGCGACCCTGAGCCTCAATATGACCCCTTATTTGGTCTAAACAAAGAGGGTTGCATCATTGAGAAGAACATCATGATTATGCATGGCCAGTTACGTTAGTTTAACGCGATTTGTACTCATAAATAAAGACTCTTCCTGATTTTGTCGAGACGATGTACTGAACGTGTGTCAATTGTGAATTGACTTTAGTTGGAATCTAAATCTACTAATGGGAAATATGAGCTCTATGTTTGAATGTATCAATCGACTTTATTAGATAGAGATGAAAGTCCACACATGCAAGTATACAACGACCGACTAGCATTGCCCCATACAGGTTGATTGCTTTTCACGTGATTAGTAACATCTTGCACCTAAAATCCACAATACTCAACAATACTAGTGCTATGATTATGATTGGATTTTCATAACTCTGTATAATACACAAAATGGTTTGCACTTAGAAAAATCAAAAATACTGGACTTGAACATAAATTTGTCAACGAGATGGTGGTACTTATTTTGAAAGCATACATGGAGGTGTCTCTGGTATTGGATCAATTTTATCTTTGGTATTGTTCAATGGACACATCACTCGCGAATTTACACCCACTCATGTGATTCACCAATGTGATCTAATCTCGGCATATTTGCTCTACTAGCCGCTGAAGGTTTGTCATATTTATTGAATAACAATGAAGTTCTAGATTAGTAAAAAGGGTTCAAAGTAGAGCGTCCAACTCCTACAGTGAATCATTTATTATTTGATGATGACCTATTGATGTTTTTAAAAGCCAATCTAGAGGGAGGAGATGTCATTTCAGAAGTTGACTGAGAGCTATTGCAATGCATCAAGACAACGTAATAATTTGAGCAAATCGTCAAAACAATTCAATAAGGGTGTCCCAAGGTGAGAAGAGAGGAGATATACGACCTTCAAGTACCAAATGAATATTTGAGTGAAAGATATAATACCTTCAAGTAAATAGGTTCATTATCATATCTCGAATTAGTTCATAATAGTTTCATACTATGCTATAACTGTATCAAACGAAAACATTGATACATGTGTGGTATGTAAAAAAATCTAGTCCCTAGTAGCCTATATTCAACTAGTTCGTTGGGCAACCGATGATCAAAGTTTCCTGATCATGGAGCATTTATGCCAGTTGACAACGGAGTCATATCATTGGAGAATGATATGATGGTCATAAGTATTGCAATGTGATCAAGTCACATGGTTTATCATTGCAATAGTTAGAAGCTAGGTGACCTTCTCCTTAGACCGTGAGATCATATTAATCACTATCTCTGGCGACTGCTTTGATTACATCAACTATCATTTCCATAACTAGGTGGCTATAAAGGTGTGCATCAGGTATTCCAGAGGAACAATTGAGCCCTGTAAATCAAGATCGGGATTTGTTCACTTGCGTGACAGGAAGATACACCGGGCCGACTCGATGAGATTGTATCCAATAGGTTGTAACCATTGACTAGGTAAGAGGATACAAAATCACGATAACAAGTTAAGTGGACTTGTTGGTAACGAGATAGGTATGTTGATACCATAGATCAAATCTCGGGTAAGTCATGTATCGAAGAAACAAAGGGATAGGGACACAGAGTTTATGGTTCGAACACGACGGAGTCTCGTGGAATGCATGAGGGTCATTATGCACATCGTGGTCCCGCTATCGATCATTGACCGAGAGAGATCTCGATCATGTTTATGCCATTCCCGAATCGTAGGTAACACACTTAAGGGTCTAACGGCGTTCTGATACCGATATGGAAAGAAGCGATCACCGATGAGAAATAGATTATTGGAATCATTCTCATAAGATATTGCTGGAAAAGTTCTGAAGCTATTCGAAAGAAGAAATAAATCGAAAGGTGTTTTGAATTAATAAAGGATTTAAATATACATTTATATATGTTAATTATAAATTAATATATACTAAATAAAATATTTAATTAATTATTATGGGGCAACCTCCGCCCATGGGCCGAATCCCCTGAGGGAATCAACCCAAGAAGGAGGCCACCCTAGTGGGCAAGTCGCCGCTACCAGCCGCAGCTGTTGGGCTGCCGACTGATACATTGCAAATGTATCTATAATTTTTGATGTTCTATGCTTGGTTTTATCTACTTTCTTATGTTTTGTCCACACTTTGAAGTACTTTTCATATGATTTCTTGGACTAACCTATTAACAAGATTCCACAGTGCCAATTGCATGTTTTCTGCTGTTTTTGGTTCTAGGAAAGTTAGAAAATCAATATTCTTGGAATTGGACCGGACAAAAGCCAAAGTCGATATTTTACCGGAAGACTCACGGAGCCAGAGATGAGACGGAGAGGGGCCAGGGGCTGGCCACACCACCTGGTGGCGCGGGCCAGGCCAGGCCACGCCAGGGGGTGGTGTGGGCCCCTCCGGCACCCCCTCGGTCTCCCCTCTCGCCTATAAGAGCCTCCCGATGCAAAAACCCAAATCGTCAATCAGAAATCCATGAAAAGTTCCGCAGAGCCGCTGCCATCGAAGGGGAGATTCGGGGGACAGAAAGTCTCTGTTCCGGCACCCTGCCGGGACGGGGAAGTGCCCCCGGAGCCATCTCCATCGATCTCCACCACCATCTCCATCACCATTGCTGATTCCCATGATGAGGAGGGAGTAGTTCTCTCTCGAGGCTAAGGGTTCTACCGGTAGCTATGTGTTCATCTCTCTCTCCATGCATGATCTTATTGAGATCATGAGCTTGTAATCTATAGATCTACCTTGCTACTCAAGTGCTTTATTAGATCTCTGCTCTCCCCATGTGTGTGAAGTTGACAGTGTGCACACCATGGTGGCACTTAGGCTAGAGATTACAAATACTTGTTATGAGTTATATTTGGAGTTGGATATCTTTATGAAATTGTGGTGTTTGTTGGAACCATCTAGTTCTCAAGGTGACAGTGTGGGATTTTCTAGATGGGAAAGATGAACTTTGAGGTGCGCTGTTATAGCCCTACCATCGATTAGAGTGTTCAACCGGAGAGTAGTTAAGAGTAGTATCATAAAGATAATATATTTATATGAGAGTGTTCACTAGTAAAAGTATGATCCCTAGGCCTTGTTTCTAAGCATTGAAACACCGTTTGCAACTAGATCTGTTACATGTTTGCTTGATTTCTTCTTTATTTCAGTTTTCCTTTAGTCTTTTCCCACGTCAACCACACGCCATCAAGCAATTTTCTAGCACTGTTACCACTTATAATTATCTATACCACTTGTATTTCACTATCTCTTCGCCGAACTAGTGCGCCTATACACCTGACAAGTGTATTGGGTGTGTTGGGGACACAAGAGACTTCTTGTATCTTGATTGCAGGGTTGCTTGAGAGGGGATACCTTTGACCACTTCCTCCCTGAGTTCGATAAACCTTGGGTGATCCACTTAAGGGAAAACTTGTTGCTGTTCTACAAACCTCTACACTTGGAGGCCCAACAACTGTCTACAAGAATAGAGGTGCGTAGACATCAAGATATTTTCTGGCGCCATTGCCGGGGAGGTAAGGTAAAAGGTATTCACACCGGAGTATTAAAGAAGAAGAACCTCCCATGGCAAACGCCTATTTTTTGGCGCCGTTGCCGGGGAGGTAAGGTAAAAGGTACTCACATCCACCGGTGTGAGTGCTCGAAGTTATTTCCGTTAGATTCTGCAATTTTGTCTTTTTGTTTCTTGTTTTCACTAGTTAGGCTTAATGGAAAACAACAACAAAATTAGAGAGCTTTATAGTATTTATCTTGAGTTAGGACATGAAGTGTTTAAAGAGAAAATTAAAAAATCTATGGAACTTTATTTGTATGCTAATAGCAATGTTATTAGTATGAATTATTTGAACACCATTATTGCTAATGCTATGGAAAAGTCTAAGCTTGGGGAAGATGGTTTTGATGAGCATGATATTTTTAGTCCCCCAAGCACGGAGGAGGAAATTTACTTTGATGATACTATCCCTCCAATATATGATGATTACAATGATGAATATGATATTTTCAGTCCACCTACTATTGAGCAGGAAATTAATTATGATTACAATATGCCTCCTATATTTGATGATTATGGTGATGAGAATAATAATGATAGCTATTTTGTTGAATTTGCTCCCACTATAATTAATAAGAATGGCTATGCTTATGTGGAGAGTAATAATTATTATATGCATATGGCTCATGATAAGAATGTTTCTTGTGATAGTTATATTGTTACTTTTATTTATGATGCTACTGAAAGTTACTATGAGAGAGGGAAACATGGTTTTATGTATCACAATAATATTAAGTTTCCCCTCTTTATGTTGAAAGTCTTGAAGTTGCACTTGTTTCGCTTTACTATGCTTGTTGCTTTGTGATTTCATGACTTGTTTCTTTACAAGATTCCTATGCATAGGAAGTGGGCTATACTTAAATATGTTTTGAATTTGCTTCTTGATGCTCTATTTTACTTCAATTCATATTTCTTATGTGAGCATCTTCTCAAGCTATCATGCCTAACTTAAAGGCGTTAAATAAAAGTACTTATTGGGAGATAACCCAAAAGTTTTAGATGAGTCTTGGAAGTTATTACTTCTGTAATAACCGCTCCTTATCCTTTTTATTTGCTTTTTTGTGCCAAGAGTAACCTCTAATGAAAGAGAAGTAATGATTGGGAAAGTTGCTGTCCCGAAACAGATTTATGTGCTTCACCGTAAAAATTGGTGTAAAATCTCTATACGTCCTTTTGAGGCGTGAATTTTTGTGCTTCTGCCCCAGGTTGTTATCTAACTTTAGTTAGTTCAACACTTTTCGATTTGAGCAACAGAAGGTCTTCGAAAAAATTCGTCTTTACCTGTTGGTCTGTTTTGATAGATTTCTGCCTTTATTTGCATTTGCTTCTTGTTGGTTCCTTTTTGGGTTCTCTTTGGGGAATTGAGCTTTTTGAGGGAAGTGCTACAGTAGCTTGTGTTTTAATGAAAGTTTTATTGGTGTTGAAACTGAACCTAAAAACTTATTATCTTGAGTGCACTAATGTTGCTAATAAAGATTGTGTGAAGTTTTGTATGAAGGAAAAATTTCAGGTATATGGAAGGAATGAGTAATGAGATGAAGGATGGACTAAAGCTCAAGCTTGGGGATGCCTCGCGTGTCACCCCAATAAATATCCAATAAGTACAAGCGTCAAAGCTTGGGTATGCCCAAGGCACCCCCTTCTTCATCAATAAAAATCACAGGTTTCTTCCAAACACTTCATTTTTATTGCTTCATGCACAGTTGTGTTGTTCTTGGAGCGTCTTCTTTTTCGTTTTTGTTTTGGTTTTTCATTTGCTTTGTTTTCTTAGTTTGCTGAATAAATTGGTTGCACCCCCTCTTTCATACATTGGTTTTCAAATAGTTTGGTTTGGATTGGAAACGAGTAGGAAAGTTCATGCTTATGTGGTAAAAAGAGCTTGTTTTTGACTGTGGCCTATGCTTTGTCATGTCATGCTTGATATTGATTTGGATTTATGCTTAGTATTCTTTGCTGTAGCATGACTTGTTATAAACAATTGAGATTTCTTAATGTGCCTATGAAGAATCATGCGTTGTTTTAGCATATTAAAGCATAGTATTGTGGTATTCTCCTTTGATGCTTTATTTGGGATGACTTGGCGCATCCTCACACCATGTTATGACTATACCAAGTCACCATAAGACTTTATTATCCTTTAGTTTTCAACTTGTAGTATCACTTCATGCTTTGATCAATGATGTTTTGTCGCTCTGCATGATTATGGCCATTATTGCTCTCTTAGTTTGTCGCTCCCACTCTTTTGCTAGCCTCTGTAACCAAGTATGAGTTCCACTCATGCATCCAAATCCCTAAACCAAGTTATTCCAAAGAGTCCACCATACCTACCTACTAGCTTATGCTATTCCAAGTATATTCATGCTTTTGTTTACCTTCCAAATTAAACTTGTTATGAGAAAACCAGTGATTAAAGCTCTCACGAACTTGATGGCACACTTTGCTTTTCTTGCCCTTAATAAACTTGAACCATTGTGTCGTCTATGTTGTATATGCTTGCACTTATTTGTTGGGGATTAGCAGAACCATGCTATCATGGGGAACGCTTTCAACATTGCACTAGTACTTTGTACCTAGTTGATATCATGCTCTTTTGTCTATGGATGTCGTCGGTGTGAAATGAAAGGGAAGCTTGTAAGTCCATGGAGTTATGTATATGTGTTAGAGAAACGCCTGGGCCGCTGGTCTAATCCATGCTGACATGGTGGAAACCTGTAGCGTAACCATAATGAGCTGTCTATGAAGCATTCTTCTTATAAAAAAGAGTCCTATATTGAGAAAAAAAAGAGAAAAAGAAAAAAAAGATATTATGAAAAGAGGAAAGAGAGAAAAAAGCACCATATTCCCATGGTAAATAAGAAGATTGCTGAGATGCTTGTTGTCTGCTTGCCTTGTCATTTTGATATGGGGATTCTTCTGTATCATCGGGCAAGGGGTACCTCGTTGGCGGTTCTCTATGATGCACATGTACTTACAATGGCAAGAACTTATCGGTGACTAAACTTGAGTAGCATGAGGAGCGACCCTCGTATTCAAGGGACATGAGATTTCTAACTTATACTTCGTCAAGCATGTACACCATAGTTTGTTCACTTTAACCTTAATCACTTCAAGATGCTTATGATAGGGGCAATGAGAGCTGAAAGCTATTAAGTACCATAATTTTTAGAAGCTCTTTATGAGACTTGAATCCCTGCCTCCTTCTACGAAGGACTTTCTTTTACTTTTATGTTGAGTCTCCACCTTCTATCTTTATGTACCTACTTTGAGAGCATTGTGGCCATTCTTAGTTCTATGTGCATTGTCCCAAGACTTGTTGATTGATGCATAACTTGATATTGCTTGTTTTAAACTATTTGTATCTAGTCACTCTTATGAACTTTGAAGGTGTCCTATGCATTTATATTTGCTACTCTATGAGGGACAAGCTGAATACTATTATGCTATGTTTTCTTTATGTGAAACAAACAAACGTCTTGCAAAGCATTGTTATTCATGAATCTTTTGTTTGTGCCTTTTCATGTTGCAACATAGTTTCTTTGTCTTATTGCTAGAACTTTGTCTTTCATGTTATGATTGAAGTACTATGATCCCAGCTTTTCATGTTTTACAAATACTTTGATCAAGTTTATGATGGTGCATGTCACCTAAAAAATTATTCTTTCTTTTTATCACTTACCTACTCGAGGACGAGCAGGAGTTAAGCTTGGGGATGTTAATACATTGCAAATGTATCTATAATTTTTTATGTTCCATGCTTGGTTTTATCTACTTTCTTATGTTTTGTCCACACTTTGGAGTACTTTTCATATGATTTCTTGGACTAACCTATTAACAAGATGCCACAGTGCCAGTTGCCTGTTTTCTGCTGTTTTTGGTTTCAGGAAAGTTAGAAAATAAATATTCTCGGAATTGGACCGGACAAAAGCCAAAGTCGATATTTTACCGGAAGACTCACGAAGCCAGAAGACGAGACGGAGAGGGGCCAGGGGCTAGCCACAACACATGGTGGCGCGGGCTAGGCCAGGCTGCGCCAGGGGGTGGTGTGGGCCCCTCCGGCACCCCCTCGGTCTCCCCTCTCGCCTATAAGAGCCCCCCGATGCAAAAACCCTAAATCGTCAATCAGAAATCCACGAAAAGTTCCACAACGCCACCGCCGTCGAAGGGGAGATTCGGGGGACAGAAAGTCTCTGTCCCGGCACCCTGCCGGGACGGGGAAGTGCCCCCGGAGCCATCTCCATCGATCTCCACCACCATCTCCATCACCATTGCTGATTCCCATGATGAGGAGGGAGTAGTTCTCTCTCGAGGCTAAGGGTTCTACCAGTAGCTATGTGTTCATCTCTCTCTCTCTCTCTATGCATGATCTTATTGAGATCATGAGCTTGTAATCTATAGATCTACCTTGCTACTCAAGTGCTCTATTAGATCTCTGCTCTCCCCATGTGTGTGAAGTTGACAGTGTGCACACCATGGTGGAACTTAGGCTAGAGATTACAAATACTTGTTATGAGTTATATTTGGAGTTGGATATCTTTATGAAATTGTGGTGTTTGTTGGAACCATCTAGTGCTCAAGGTGACAGTGTGGGGTTTTCTAGATGGGAAAGATGAACTTTGAGGTTGTAACACCCTCGAATCGGCCCTATGCAAGTTTTAGCGCTTCCCGCCAAACTCGCATAGAAACGATTCAAGGACGCCCACCAGGCACTTTCATGCGGGTGGAAAACAAAGTAATACCATTACACAACAGTCCTCGATGGGACCCACAGAACAGATATATATATAACATGACTCCAAGAGTCAAGAATACATATATACAATACAAAGATCCAAATCACCTTGAAATCGATACAACGTCCGAGTACGGACAAGAAGCAAATTGGGCTAAGAGCCCTGAAGAATAACCAATGGCGTCCATAACCCTGTCCAGGCCAAGCCGGAAGGGTAACCCTGCTAACGACGTCGATCGCAAACCTGCTAAAAACAATAGGGGGTGCCGACAAAGGGCAAAGGAAAAAGAGGAGCGTCAGTACTGAGGCCAGTACACGGCGAGGCTAGAATTCGGCGGCTCTCGCCTACATAGGTATGGTGGACTGGAGCGGCAGCGCAGCAGCACTAAACAACCTATAGAGACTCAGTAAAACTGGCGGCTATTAGTGAAGGATAAGAAAGACCTATCCGGATCCAACCTGATAGTAACACCAAACATACCCATCCTGGTATTCCTCCTCGAGACCAAATGAGGAAGTCAAACCCAGGAACTCACACAGTTGGCAGTTTTATTCATTCGATTATAGTTGAAGCACTTACTAGTCAGATATAGATAGCATGAGTCATCCTGATAGCATAAGTAGTGGGCAGTTTTAGTTAACCGTTCAGTTGTAGTTGCAGTACTACTAGTCAGATACAATTAGCATGTGACATCCCAAACCCAGCAGTTGTTGGCACTTTTATTTCATTCCATTGGAGTTGCGATACTTACTAGGCAGGTATAACATGACACGATACACCCCATTCCACCAGTTGTTGGCACTTTTATTATCCATTCCATTGTAGTGAAGCTGATTACTAGTCACATATTAAGTCAAATTTATAACACTACTTTAGTTATGCTTGTCTATGATCGAGATACTGTGCTCCAAGTCGTCCATAACCGCGGACACGGCTTTCAGAAAGATTTACCATGCAGGGGTGCACAAATAGCAACACACACACGATCAACCTCGGAAAAACCAAATCAAAACCCAATGAGGCTTTCACGACAAAGCATTCACAGGATTCATAAAATATTTCAGGGGGCCACCCCACTAAGCTACCCGCAACGAAGTTGGCTGGCTCCGGAACAGACCCAGGGTTTGCGAGAACGGCTGTAAACGACTGGGAACCCGAAAGTGTGACTGGGCTTGTCGATACCGCGAAATCGTGCCACGATCCAAAACAGTACAGGTGCTCCACGCACAATCTTAAATAAAACAGTAAAGTATGGCATAAGTACAGGATAGTAATAAAGCCCCAAACTAGTTTGTGGCCCCAAGAAATAAGAAATGAATCAAGCTCTGGCTAAGGGGGATTCATAGACTCTCCCGTATGTGGATAGTGCGAATAGTCAAGGAACAGGTATCAAGTACTCGGGGTCCTACGTGACACAAGTGAGCGTGGAAGAACCAAATAACATCTATTGCCCACCGGTGCCTCTTTCATTAGTTATCCCAACAATTTAATAGTTGTATTTAAAGTCATGATCATCTCCACCATTAAGCATCTCCACCATTTATCATGTGCCAACTTGCCATCAACGGTGGAACGACAACAACGCGAAGCAACACATAAGCAAGCAACTACGACTCGCAAGGCTGACTATCTATCAAACAACAGGCAATCGGATGTGTCCATGGCAATACGGATGTGCAGCAGCCTGCAAGGAGTGTAAATGGTGCACGGAAACTAAAGCATCGCAATACGGATAGCAATAGATCAACAGGAGGAAGTAAAGACTATAAATGCAAAATAGGTAGAAAGGGGAAGATGCTCGTCTGGGAAAACATAGCCGAAGGTTCATATCCGGAGAACTTGTCGATACTCGCATCAACTCATCGTCCTAATCCGCGAAGAAGCAAACACTAGAAGAAACACCGGTTGCAATATTTAATACTACGGCAGAAGATCCGGCATGATTATGATATGATGCAGATGCGGTGCAATTAGGCAGTATTAAGCGGAACCAGGGTCCCGACGATTAATTAGAAGGTTCATGTTGTTTAGGTACCCCGCAATTTAAATGTTGTCTTAACAAGGCAAAACATGGCATTGGTTCGCTACACAAATTTAAATGGAGTCCGCAATAAGACGAAGATATCCCGTAGATGGACTCCATATTTAATTATGAGGTGAATTGGCATAATGCCCCCAACCCACAAGCATGTATGCAAGCAAGAACAATTTATTATACGACAGTTGATAATGTCATATTATAAAAATAGGGGCTTAGGATCACACATCTGGGTTTGGAAGATCTTGGTTCCGAGGGTTCGGGGCGGAGTCTCAGGGTTGGACGGAACGGCGAGGTTCGGGTAAAAGATGGAGAACTTGGGTTTCAAGCGGTCAATCTTGTCGTCGATGGCGAACTTGAGTGGATCGGGTACCGGTGGTCTTCGGGTCCGGGGTCCCAGTCATCGTATTCAGGAAGAAGAGCTTGTCGGTCCCAGGTCCCATGTCGGCGTACTCGGCGTCCGTGTCGGCGAACTCGGTGTTCCGCGGCAAAGTGCTTGTCATTCCATGTAGGCGACCTTGGCGTCCGGTTTCTCGGCGAACTTGGCGTACGGTCCTCGGGCATCGGTACGGGAAGGAGGTCTTGTTGTACCGGTGTCAACGCTTCCGGGAAGGAGACTTGTCGTCTAGGGTCTCTGCGTCCTCGGATTCCGATTGGAGATCTTGGTGGTCTCGGAGCGGTTCTGGGTTCGGGTCTTGGAGTCCGCGTTGGAGGGGTTGAGTAGGAGCGCTTGCTGATCCGCGAGGAAGTTCTTGTCGGTGACGACCTTGAAGGGGCACCGGTGGTTCATCGGGAGGCCTTGACGACGACACGATGCACTTGCGGGGGTTGCGGATTGTCTCGGTGCACCCGCACATCCATGCCAAGGCCAAACTGCCAATGCGGGAGGACAAGACCACACGGGATACACGCAACTGCTACACAACAAGAACCGGCACGAGCACACAGGTACCAGCACGACTCGGCACGGGCGCCCGCGCGACAGGCGTCGGTAGTGCTGCGTGGGCGAGCAGAGAGGAGGGCGCCCTTGCGGTGGTGCTAGGTGCCAGACGAGGCGACGACGCCGCGGTACGGGAACCGGGGCGGCGGCCGGAGAGGAGGGAGACCGGGTGCGAAGGCGAGGTCATCGGCAGCGACAGCCTGGTGGAAGCTCGATACCGAAGGAGCGGAGATGCGGGGAAGAGCGGGGCGGCGCGGGATGGGCCGGCTAGAGGAGGTAGACGGGACGGTCGACAACGACCTAGTCCGCGAGCAAGAAGGCGGGGCCGGACACGGGAGGAGGAGGCCGGCGTGGGGCTCCCGACGATGGAGGGGTACAATGTCGACGAGGGGCCTCGCCGGCTGGGGTGGCGCAGGCTTGGTCGCGGGCTCGGAGCAGAGGGGCCCGAGGCGGAGGGAGGAGATGGCACCGGGGTGGAGGGCGACCGGCGAGGCGGGGGTGGAGGCAGCTGGGGAGCTTGCAAGGGAGGCGCGCTCGGGGCGGCGGCCGTCGAGGTGGGGGCCCGCGGCTGCTGGCGGGGGGGGCGTGGAAGGCGGCGGGGTAGGTGGCGAGGAGGGCCTGGGGAGGGGGAGAGAGGAGCCTGGGTGGTGGAACCGGGGCAGGTGCGGTGCAGCGAGAAAACGAGGCAGGGCGGGGGTTGTCGGGAGCGGGCGGGAGGATGGGTGGGAAGCGCGCCCAGGAGGGGTGCGGTCAGTCGGTGGTCAGGTGGGGCCAGGGAGGGGAGGTGGCGGCCTGGGAGTGGTCGGGGTGAGGTGGCGGCCTGGGAGTGGTCGGGGTGAGGTGGCGGCCTGGGAGTGGTCGGGGTGAGGTGGAGATGGGGAATTTTGGCTGGGTGCGTGCGGGAGTGTGGCGGCTGTGGGGAGTTGGTGAGTGTGTTGTGTGTGTGTGTGGGTTAGGGTACGATAGGGTTGGGTTTAGACAGGTTTGGGTAATTTTGGGGGTGGCCGGCTGGGTCGATTCGGCCCGGTTCGGTTGCCCCCTAAAAATAATTTTAAAATATTTTATTTATTTAAAACGGGGCTTTTGAAATCTGTTTGTAGACGAAACAAAATATTCCAGCCAAGTCCGGGTTTGTATTTGAATAAAGATGGGGCTTATTTAGAAAAACAAAATAGGTTTTCAAAAATAGTTTTAGGCAAAACCATGCATGATGATGACGATGCTCAAATGCAATGTGGCATGATGACATGAGCATGCGGTCATGATGATGCAATGCACAAAAAGACAGCGATTTTCTAGTAGTGGTTTTAGCGGGGCGCCACAATTCGACACCACTAACAATGGATCTCGCCCTCGAGATCCGCCTCATGGTACCGGGAAGAAGGTCGGCGATTTGAATCTTCTCGCTTCGTATAGATCCTCGCGACACCACTAACAAGAGGTCGTTGTCCGTGATCGTCGAGAGAACACTCCGGGAACAAAGGACGAAGGTAGAGGTATCAACAAATAAAGCCACCTCTAACTTCGATAGAAAGTGAGAATCGATGCATTATCATCCACTTCAATGTACACGAGCAAATAGAGTGAGTAGTCGGCATGGGGGCCAATCCATCACGCACCCAAACTATTACTCCGCACAATCAGTAGAAAAGCGTGCAACCCTTCTCGGAATCAGACTGAAGATCTCGACAATCGAGGTTCGGGAACAAAAGAGTGATGCAGGCTCTGCATCGGATCTGGCGTAGATGAGGTCGTCGCGTCGAAAAACACCAGAAGGCACAAACAAGGAACAAAGAATGGTACCACAGATAAAGGATCACTCAGATAGCATGAAGTCCGGAGGTAGAAACACCGTTGCCAAAGGAGGAAGCGAAACCCTGAAGGTATGACGGAAACCCAACCACGAGAAACCCTGGACTTGAAGAAAAGATAAGAGGGTAGAATCAAAACACACAGAGGTAAGAGGCGAACAGCAGAGGGGTAAGGAGTAAAATTAGACCTAATCAGATCTATCCAACCGATTTTGCAAAAATAGTTTTGACACTCTACTTCGGTTGTTAGCTAGGTTATCCAACAGGCTGGACCTATGGGGTATCGCAACTGTTGAGCTCTGATACCACTCTGTAACACCCTCGAATCGGCCCTATGAAAGTTTCAGCGCTTGCCGCCAAACCCGCATAGAAACGATTCAAGGACGCCCACCAGGCACTTTCGTGCGGGTGGAAAACGAAGTAATACCATTACACAATAGTCCTCGATGGGACCCACAGAACAGATATATATATAAGACGACTCCAAGAGTCAAGAATACAGATATACAATACAAAGATCCAAATCACCTTGAAATCGATACAACGTCTGAGTACGGACAAGAAGCAAATTGGGCTAAGAGCCCTGGAGAATAACCAATGGCGTCCATAACTCTTCCCAGGCCAAGCCGGAAGGGTAACCCTGCTAACGACGTCGATCGCAAACCTGCTAATAACAAAAGGGGTGCTGACAAAGGGCAAAGGAAAAAGAGGAGCGTCAGTACTGAGGCCAGTACACGGCGAGGCTAGAATTCGGCAGCTCTCGCCTACATAGGTATGTTGGACTGGAGCGGCAGCGCAGCAGCACTAAACAGCCTATAGAGACTCAGTAGAACTGGCGGCTATTAGAGAGGGATAAGAAAGACCTATCCGGATCCAACCTGATAGTAACACCAAACATACCCATCCTGGTATTCCCCCTCGAGACCAAACGAGGAAGTCAAACCGAGGAACTCACACAGTTGGCAGTTTTATTCATTCGATTATAGTTGAAGCACTTACTAGTCAGATATAGATAGCATGAGTCATCCTGATAGCATAAGTAGTGGGCAGTTTTAGTTAACCGTTCAGTTGTAGTTGCAGTACTTACTAGCCAAATACAATTAGCATGTGACATCGCAAACCCAACAGTTGTTAGCACTTTTATTTCATTCCATTGGAGTTGCGATACTTACTAGGCAGGTATAACATGACACGATACACCCCATTCCACCAGTTGTTGGCACTTTTATTATCCATTCCATTGTAGTGAAGCTGATTACTAGTCACATATTAAGTCAAATTTATAACACTACTTTAGTTATGCTTGTCTATGATCGAGATACTGTGCTCCAAGTCGTCCATAACCGCGGACACGGCTTTTAGAAAGATTTACCCTGCAGGGGTGCACAAATATCAACACACACACGATCAACCTCGGAAAAACCAAATCAAAACCCAACGAGGCTTTCACGACAAAGCATTCACAGGATTCATAAAATATTTCAGGGGGCCACCCCACTAAGCTACCCGCAACGAAGTTGGCCGGCTCCGGAACGGACCCAGGGTTTGCGAGAACGGCTGTAAACGACTGGGAACCCGAAAGTGTGACTGGGCTTGTCGATACCACGAAATCGTGCCACGATCCAAAACAGTACAGGTGCTGCACGCACAATCTTAAATAAAACAGTAAAGCATGGCATAAGTACAGGATAGTAATAAAGCCCCAAACTAGTTTGTGGCCCCAAGAAATAAGAAATGAATCAAGCTCTGGCTAAGGGGGATTCATAGACTCTCCCGTATGTGGATAGTGCGAATAGTCAAGGAACAGGTATCAAGTACTCGGGGTCGACACAAGTGAGCATGGAAGAACCAAATAACATCTATTGCCCACCGGTGCCTCTTTCATTAGTTATCCCAGCAATTTAATAGTTGTCTTTAAAGTCATGATCATCTCCACCATTAAGCATCTCCACCATTTATCATGTGCCAACTTGCCATCAACGGTGGAACGACAACAACGCGAAGCAACACATAAACAAGCAACTACGACTCGCAAGGCTGACTATCTATCAAACAACAGGCAATCGGATGTGTCCATGGCAATATAGAGGCTGCAAGGAGTGTAAATGGTGCACAGAAACTAAAGCATCGCAATACGGATAGCAATAGATCAACAGGAGGAAGTAAAGACTATAAATGCAAAATAGGTAGAAAGGGGAAGATGCTCGCCTAGGAAAACATAGCCGAAGGTTCATATCTGGAGAACTTGTCGATACTCGCATCAACTCATCGGCCTAATCCGCGAAGAAGCAAACACTAGAAGAAACACCGGTTGCAATATTTAATACTACGGCAGAAGATCTGGCATGATTATGATATGATGCAGATGCGGTGTAATTAGGCAGTATTAAGCGGAACCAGGGTCCCGACGATTAATTAGAAGGTTCATGTTGTTTAGGTACCCCGCAATTTAAATGTTGTCTTAACAAGGCAAAACATGGTATCGGTTCACTACACAAATTTAAATGGAGTCCGGAATATGTCGTGGTGGTGTCACGACAGATGTCATGGATAGGCTAAAGGTGGGGACTAATACACGCTAGGGGAATCCAGGGAGGGATAGTGGAGTGATTCTCCACATAGAAGTTTGTATTGCTATACCTCCAAGATTACAAGTGCTCCTTGAGCTGTATTGGCGAGAGGAGGAAGAAGGTGCTCTCTTACTCTTGCCTACTATCTTTCCCAAGAACCCTAGATCAACTAGTGCTATGGAACTACCAAACCAACTAGTGCTCAACCAACCCCCTCTACCAAAACCCTAACCCCCCTTATATAGAGGAGGTACGGTCCTGGCCTAGGGCATACGTGGAGGCATATTCCTAAGAATATGCCCCCTCCCAAAGTGGTAACCCGACCGGGGTGCTTTTCCCCCGCGTCACACATGCTTTAGCGACGTAAGCCTCTGCGGTGCCCGCGTCAGCCGACGTGAGCGTCGTCACCCTTGTCGGCCATGACCCGGTGGTCCTGCCCTTGCTTTATTCGCTCATGCAGTGCGTACCAGACCTTGTTTTTTGACCAGAGAGATTCCTTCCTTCTCCCAGAAGCTAAGCGAGGATCCGGATCATAGTAGATCCGGCCACACCTGTTCCTGCATATAAGTTAGACAAGCACTCCCGACTTACTCCTTAAGTCGGATGAGACAATGTTAGGCGACCCCCCCTGGTCTGGGTTACTCCGTGATTCAGACTGCCTTGAGGTGACCCGGTCAGCATCCGCTTTGACCTTGCCGGACCTCGGCTAACTCGGCTGTTATACCCCGGAGTGACCCTACCTGGGGGTATCCCCCCAACATTAGTCCCCGAAGCTGGTGCGGTCTTACCTGCCTCGGCCGCTAAGGCCGCATCAGGTTCACTTATGTTCGAGCCTCAGACGTTTAATTCCGAGTTAGCTCCTTATCTCGGATTATATGGATTTACGTTCCCTTCGCACGGTAACCACTTTGGCTCGGATCCCATGGTTATCATGGTTTGATCGGGCCCTGTTTCCTTCTCTCATACGCTAACCCACGTGGAGGCTAATCATTACCTTGTCTTATTTTAAGGGCATGCACAGTAACCGCTGCAGTAATTGTCAGTTTCACTGTGCGTGGGTCACGTCATGCCTGCCTCCTCGTTTACCGCAACAGCACGTCGCGTCATGGGATCACTTCTACTCTGTGGCCCCCTGTGTGGCTTTTCTCTGATTGGCTGATGCCGGTGATACACGGCCACACCGTGTGGCTCGTCGGCGCAGCGCGATCCTACTCATCGATCACTGGGGGTGGTTAAATGGGGGAGGGGCGCGTCCCTTAGCGTTTTTCCACCTCTGCGCCCCTTTGCCCGTTGCGTTTTCTCCTTCGTCTTCCCTGCGACCACGCCGCCGCCGGTGCTTTCTAGCAGCAGCGCCGCCGCCGCACCTCCCCGTGCCTCCGCACCGCAGCCACCGCTGCGCAGCTTCTTCGCCACGGGTCCACGCCAATCTAGGCCTCAGATCCCCGCCGCCGCTAGCTCTAGCGAGGATAGCGGATACGAGATGACGGAGGAGGAGCTCGTCGTCGCCGAGCAGGAGATGGAGGAGGACGCCGGCACGGCGGACCGTGGCGCGTGGGCCGGGTCATGGGTCTATCAAGATGACCTTGACTGGCTCTACCGGACCAGGCGCATTCCCGCCGGCGTCACCGCTCGTGTCCCCTCCTCGGAACTGCCCCCCTCACCCAATCCGGGTGAGTTTGTTGTATTCCTGTCCCACTTCCAACGGGGATTTGGCCTTCCGGTGAGCGATTTCTTCCGGGATTGGGTTAGGACGTATCACCTGCAGCCGCACCATCTCCTAGCGAACGCAATCACCTCTCTTTCTGCCTTTGCCTCTATGATCGAAGGCTACACCGGACTATGGCCCACGAAGGAGCTGTGGATCCGGTTCTTCGGTCTTCGTCGCAACGTCGTCCCCAACATCCACGTAGAGTCAGAGGATAAGCAGCTCACCCAGTTCGGAGCTGCCTCCATCTTGCCCCGAAGATTTTCAGTCTTTCCCCAGGTCATCGGGCTTGACTCCTACAAAGGATGGGCCCGGACCTTCTTCTACGTCCGGAACGAGGGTACCGAAGATTTGATTCGGTTGCTGCCCTATGCTCCGGGCCCACCTGACACGGATTTCTGGGAGGAGGTCCCCAAGAAACCTACAGCTCTGGCCAACCAAGTTAACAAGAGGTTCGCGGAGCTGAAGAAGCTCGGATTGCGCAACGAGGATGCTATGATCACGTTCGTGCGCAACCGAATCTCTCCCCTCCAGAAGCCCTCCCACAAGTTGTGCCACATGAGCTTCGGACGCGACCCCAACCGAACCTCCTCCTTTGAATTGAGCAACACCGAGATCTTTCACCGGGTTAAGGCTCTTTTCACCACTCACAAGGATTTCTCCGCCGAATGGATGTGGGGAATCGAGCACTACTGTCATGACAGGCTCCCTCCCGCGGTAAGCTTCGCGGGGCAAACTTATTTCGGATCAAGTATGTGTCGGTTTTTGTTATATTTCTGACTCTGTTCTTCATGCTTTTTCTCAGCTGTTCCTTCAGCAAACTCTCGAGGATGGTACGGACCCGACCCTTAAGTGGGCGCCGGACCGAGAAATCCCGGATGAGGAGGAGCAGGACCAGGAGATGTTCCTCCCTATGACCGACGCCACCAAACGACCCAGCGGTAAATTCTCTTCTCTTAGAGATTGGCCCGATGATGAGGATGACTCGGATATCGACGTGATTGAACCCGTTGAGGTTGTCCCTCTTTCTTTTGCCTTTCCGGCATCAGCTAACCCCGGTGGGCATATCCACGAGGATCCTCCACTTGCTACGGGCGAGCCGGTTCCGGTGGCGTCAAAGAAGAAGCGCGGAGCCGCATCAAGTTCTTCCTCCGGACCTTCTCAGCCCACAAAAAGGCAAAAGAAGGCCGGAGACAAGACTGCCTCCAAGCGGGCAGGAAAAGCCCCAACACGGAGGGCCCGGAAACCCAAGGAGGCCGAAACCTCGGATGCGTAAGTCATTTTTCATTGCGTAACTCATTTTTCCTTGCATCGCGGTAATTTCTCTTCTGACATTATTCTCTTTTTCAGGCCTCCTGTGGAGGTCCCTCAGAGCGGATCGAGCATCTCTTCTCCCCTTGGGTCCGGCCCTTCTCCTCCTCATGACGACGAGTCACGCCCGCTGAGCCCTATTCCAGAGGGCTCTGCGGCTGCTCCGGGTTTCGCAGTACCTCATCGAGAGGAACGCGACCTCGGAGCGGGAGGGGTCAGTTCGGCCGAGGCGACGGCGTCCACCACTTTGGCATTGCCGCAACCAGCAACCACCGAGTCTACCGCCACACCAGCAGCAGCTCCAGTACCAGCTACCGAGCCAGCACCTGTCCCGGCACCAAGGAAACCCACAACAGCTCTAGTGCCAAGTTCTTCTGCCTCGTCCGAGTCATCTCAGCCTCGACGAGGAACTATTCCAGCAGCTTATAAAGGGAAGTCCACCGCAGTTACTTCTTCCGAGAAAGTTAAAGGCAAGAAGGCCCCGGATACTACCAAATCTGCATCCATCGAGGCCGGGCAGCGAACTCTATCGTCAATGCTTCCGAAGAAATCACCAACAGCGAAGGATCTTCCTGCCGAGCCAACTGATGCGCAGCAGATGGTTCTGCACACTAGCCCAGCTCTTGCCCTAATTGAGAGGAAGGAAGCTCATGCGAAGGGCTTGGTGGCACCCCACATGCCCACTGGCGAACGGTACCCTCCGAGCCTTATCGAGTTCGTCATGAACTGGAACAAGGCGGAGTTCGTCCACAACGATGATCTCCAGGAAAAGTTCGGCCCCGCAGAATTTTCTGCCCAGATGAATACTTCCGCCAAGGCAATTAACCTCGCGGGGCGAATGATGGAGGTATGTCGTTTCTCCTTTACATGATGTAGATAATAATCATTAGTCCCCGAGCTTCCGGTGGAGTAGCTTGTTACTCGGCTGGATGCTCGTTAGAAAACTAACATAGTTGCATGTAAACTTCAAATGTGCACACACCTAGAGCCGGGTTAATTTCCACTTGGCCCGGATCTTGCACACTTCGAATATGCACACACCTAGAGCCGGGTTAAGTTCCACTTGGCCCGGATCTTCCACACTTTGAATATGCACACACCTAGAGCCGGGTTAAGTTCCACTTGGCCCGGATCTTACACACTTCGAATATGCACACACCTAGAGCCGGGTTAAGTTCCACTTGGCCCGGATCTTACACACTTCGAATATGCACACACCTAGAGCCGGGTTAAGTTCCACTTGGCCCGGATCTTACACACTTCGAATATGCACACACCTAGAGCCGGGTTAAGTTCCACTTGGCCCGGATCTTGCACACTTCGAATATGCACACACCTAGAGTCGGGTTAAGTTCCACTTGGCCCGGATCTTACACACTTCGAATATGCACACACCTAGAGCCGGGTTAAGTTCCACTTGGCCCGGATCTTACACACTTTGAATATGCACACACCTAGAGCCGGGTTAAGTTCCACTTGGCCCGGATCTTGTACACTTCGAATATGCACCAAGTTAATTTCACACTTCTATACTTCTTTCAGGTAACCACCAATCGCCGGAGCGCTGAATTCCAACGCCTGCTTGATACCCACAAGATACTACGCGCAAAGCATGTTGCACTTGGCGCAGAACATGAAAAGAGGGGTAATTTTCTCCCTCAGCACCTCTCCGTTTTTCTTCACTTTCTTCCACCGAACTAATCTCCTTATTCGGTTTTTGCAGCTGGGGTGGAGGCTGAGAACAAAATCATGCGGAAGAACTTGGAGGAAATTCGGGGTATGTTCTCTTTTGTTCGACCTCGTGGTGTTCTCCATTTCTTCTTCTCCTTGGCTCGGCAAACATTCACTCCTCGGCTCTGCCGGGTCAACATACTATTTCAGCATCGCTTGAGGATAGTGTGCCTGTGCCTGATATGATGCTACATTTTCTCGAACAAGCAGGGCAGCATCAGGCCGAGCTGAAGAAGAAGAATGATGAGCTTGCTCTCCTCCGGATTAAGGACGACGAGATTGCCAAGCTCAAGGCCGAGATGGAGAAGATGAAGGCCCAGCACCGAACCGAGCTCCAAAAGGTTGGCCAGGACTTCACAGAAGAGCATGAGCGCCTTACTCTCCAGATCTCCAAGGGCCAGGACCTACTCAGATAATCCGACCTCCAGCTCGGGTCGGCAAACGCTGAGCTTGAGCAACTTCGCAAAAGACGCGATGCCTGCATCAAGGAGTTGACCCGGATCCATAGCCATATTTCTCGTAAGTTCCTTTCCCTTGTCCGACAGAACTCTCCGGGTTACCTCATATGTATTTTCTTTACCTTCTTCTTTTGCCTTGTTTCTAGACCACTTTCCAGAGGGTACTGCGATTGCCAGCGCTGCTGTTGCCAAATTTCGCCGAGAGAGGGGTACCCCCATTGCTCCTGATGGTGAGAACATTCCCTTGGACATGGAGGACCTATTGGTCAGCTTGTCCTCTCGCGTGGAGACCATCAAGAATTATGGCAAGGATATCCTCGACGTTGCAGTTCGGATTTTCAATATGTTCTGGCCCGGAGAGAGTAGCCCGGAGACCATCGCGACTCTCGTCGAGAAATTAATGGAAGTTGAGACCCAGCTTGACCTCTGGAGAGAGTCCGCTGGTCGTGCCACAGCTGATACCATCCTTCACCATATTCTCACATGGTACGAGAAGATCGACCTCAGCCTCCTTACACGCCGGTGCACCAGATCCAGATGGACCGATGATCCGGAGTGGGTAGCTCGGCGCCAGGCCTGCGCCTACAGCCTCGTCGAAAATTCTCCTATTCATGACTGGGTTGAAGGACCGAGCTTCCTGGAATCCGCTGGGGACGAGCAGAATGAGAATGTTGAAGATGGGTCGGATGAGGACGAGGAAGATGATGCTTCAGATATTGAAGACATCGATGACGACGCCGAACCTGCTCCTCCTGCTGCTCCTTAGTTCTAAAAAACTTGAAAATTTATCAGATCCCTGGTATGCCGGGTGCAATTGTATGCTGGATATGTGATATTTTGCTACTACGTTTTTATGCCGGATTAACTTGGGCGTAGTCCCCGAGTTTCATTTTCTTGTTCGTCCAATTCTTTGGCTCGGTCCGTGTCTACCTTGATTCGGTTTTACGACTTACGAATCCGAGCTTCAAAAATTGTCTTAACAATACTTAGAAACTTTTGGGGCTTGGCTCAAAATAATTCAGCATAATAACCTAAAAATAAAAACAGGGTTAGTCCAAAAAAATAAGCGTTAGCTTGAAGAAATTCGTTTCCTTAGTCGTTTTTCATGTGCTACGCAATTCCAAACTTGTTCCCTTGCTTGCCATGAAGCCAATTCTTGTTGGACAGCAACAAGTCAAAGGGTTGGGTTTTTGGTGCTCACACATTACTAATCTGGGTTAAGTAGAACGACTTATTCCCGCTACCGCATAAGAAATTACGACAAACATTATTAAGGCAGTCCCCGAGTTACTGCTCGAGGCGCTGCTATTTCATTGATAAGCTCATTGCCGACATACATACCGACATATGAGATGACTCGGATACATACACTTCTTAGCTAAGTGTAGAAGGGACGAAGTAGTGCTACATTCCACGGTCGCTTGGATTCCTCTCCGGACCTGTCCGCCTTGTTCTTTTCCTGTGGCTTTGCATCTATAAGATAGTAAGAATCATTGTGCAATGCTTTGCTCATAATGAATGGCCCTTCTCATGGGAGGGATAGTTTATGCATGCCAGTAGTACGTTGTACCAACCGGAGCACCAGATCGCCTTCCCGGAAGACTCGGGGGCACACTTTCCGGCTATGATAGCGTCGGAGATTTTGCTGATATATGGCGGATCTGGACAGTGCCAGTTCTCTCGCTTCTTCCAGCAGATCAACATCATTTTGCCGGGCTTCTTGCACTTCGGCTTCTGTATATTGGGTGACCCTAGGCGAATCATGCTCTATGTCGGCTGGTAATACAGCTTCTGCCCCATATACTAGAAAGAATGGCATATAGCTTGTTGATCGATTCGGAGTTGTTCTTAAGCTCCACAGTACCGCTGGTAGTTCTTCTATCCAGCACCCCGCTGATCTTTGCAGCGGCTCAATGAGCCGGGGTTTTATCCCGGATAATACTAATCCGTTGGATCTTTCCACTTGTCCGTTCGATGCGGGGTGGGCTACCGAGGCAACGTCGAGTCGGATCTTCTTATCTCGGCAGAAGCACGCAAATGCTCCTTTCGCAAAATTTGTTCCATTGTCAGTTATAATACTGTGTGGATAACCGTATCTCAAGATGATGTCTTTGAGAAATGTCACGGCCGTAGCTCCATCACATTTTATTATAGGTTTCACTTCAATCCATTTTGTAAACTTGTCCACCATGACCAAAATGTGTGTCATGTTTCCTCTCGCAGGTTTGAACGAGCCAACCATATCCAAGCACCATACTGCAAAGGGCCACGTAATTGGTATGGTCTTGAGTTCCGACATAGGCATATGTGTCTTGGTGGTGTACCTTTGACAACCATTACATTTTCTCACCAGATCTTCTGCTTGTTCCAAGGCACTTGGCCAGTAGAATCCATGCCGGAACGCCTTTGCCACCAAGGCTCGGGATGAGGCATGATGCCCGCATTCTCCTTGGTGTATATCTCGGAGGATGTCAAGCCCTTCTTCCGGGTCAACGCATCGTTGGAGGACATTGGTTACACTCCGTTTGTATAACTCGGAATTGATGATTGTGTATGCTTTTGCTCTCCTCTGAGTTTGCCTGGCTAACACCTCCTCAGCGGGTAACGTTCCGTCTTTTAGGAATTGGAATATAGGCAGTGCCCAAGCTGGTATTGCTCGTGGAGGAAACATCTCCTCATCAATTTCCATCTGATCCACCGGCATAACTTCAGCCGGATCACGCTGAGCAGTGCCCGGGTCTAGCGAGGTAGTCCCCGGGTTTGCCGAGGCAGTCCCCGGGTTTGCTGATGCAGTCCCCGGGTTTTGCGTACTACCTCCCGTGTCAATGTCCATGGGCTCAGCTCCGTATTCCGTATTTTCCGGGACATAGATCGAGTCGGTTCCTGGGGACGGCCTGATAGATGGTTTTCTGAGGTGTTCCAATGCTACACCCGGTGGAATTGCCTGCCTGGTCGATCCGAGCTTCGACAACATGTCGGCAGCCTCGTTTTTCGCCCGGGGTACATGGTGAAATTCACACCCCTCGAAGTAACCAGATATCTTCTGCACGTGAAATTTGTATAGTGCCATGTTTGGATCCAGGGCGTCCCACACTCCGGACACCTGCTGCAACACCAGGTCCGAGTCGCCAAAGCATATTATCCAACGTATGCCAATCTCCTTTGCCACTTTGAGCCCATGCACAAGAGCCTCATACTCAGCGACATTGTTCGATGCCGCGAAATGGATCTGCAATACGTACTTTAGCTGATCCTTCTTTGGCGAGGTAAGCACAACCCCGGCACCAAATCTGGTTTTGGTTTTCGACCCGTCAAAGTGCATCCTCCAGTAATTCAGATCTGGTGGCGGTGGTTCGTATTGTACCTCGGCCCAATCCACAAAAAAGTCCGCCACAGCCTGAGATTTGATCGCTTCTCTTCTGTCTATTGGGGCGCATAAGGGGCTAGCTCAATTGCCCATTTTGCGATTCTGCCACTCGCATCCTTGTTACCCATTATCTCGGATATGGGAGCTTCACATATTACTTTGATGGGGTGCTCCTCAAAGTAATGCTTTAACTTCTTCGCCGCCATATAGACACCGTATGCCACCTTTTGAAAGTGCGGGTAGTTCTGTTTTGAGGCAGACAATACCTCGCTCGGGTAATACACTGGCCTCTGCACCAACTTACCCTCTTCATTGCGTTCCACTATGATTACTGCACTTACAACTCGGTTGGTTGCGGCTACGTAGAGCAACATTGGCTCCTTTGATAGTGGAGAGGCTAACACTGGCGCAGTGGCCAACATCTTTTTCAAGTGGGCAAAGGCTTCATCGGCCTGTGGTGTCCAAACGAATTTATCCGACTTTTTCATGAGTTGGTAGAGAGGCAGTGCCTTTTCTCCCAACCGACATACAAACCGACTCAACGATGCCAGGCATCCAGTAAACTTCTGGACATCATTGAGACACTTCGGCAGCTCCATTCGTTCGATGGCTCGGATCTTAGTTGGATTAACTTCAATACCTCGGCTAGAGACGAGAAATCCGAGTAATTTTCCAGCCGAGACACCGAAGGTACATTTTTCCGGGTTAAGCTTCATCCGGAACCTTCTCAAGTTCGCGAATGTTTGCCTTATGTCGTCAAGGAGAGTTGGGCTTTCCTTGGTCTTGATAACCACATCATCCACGTATACTTGTATGTTTTGACCTATTTGGTCGTGCAAACATTTTTGCATACATCTTTGGTACGTTGCACCTGCATTACGTAAACCGAACGGCATAGTGCGATAGCAGTAAGCCCCGTACGGGGTAATAAACGCCGTTTTTATTTGATCATCCGGGTTCAAAGGTATCTGGTGGAAGCCAGAATATGCATCAATGAATGACAACAGTTCGCATCCCACGGTTGAGTCTATGACCTGATCTATCATCGGCAGTGGAAATGGATCTTTTGGACACGCCTTGTTCAGGTTCATGTAATCGATACACATGCGCCAAACCACTGCCACGTTCGGATCGTCCTTCTTCTTTTCTACCAGCACCGGATTAGAGAGCCAATCCAGATATAGTACCTCCATGATAAATCCTGCTGCTAGCAACCGAGCTATCTCGTCTCCAATGACTTTTCTCCTATCATCGGCGAAGCGGCGGAGAGGTTGCTTCACCAGCCTTGATCCGGGTCTTACATTCAAAGAGTGCTCGGCCAACTCCCTCGGCACACCTTGCAAGTCCTGTATAGACCAAGCAAAAATATCCCGATTCTCATGGAGGAAGTTGACGAGCTCGCTTTCCTATTTGTCAGTTAACCCGGCACCAATTGTTACGGTGCGCTCCGGGAACATGTTATCAACTGGAATCTTCTTGGTGTCCTTTGCGGCTTGAAATGAAACGCTGCCATGCAGGTTACTTAATGTCGGCATATATTGCTGCGCGGATTGAGCCAACGCCGCCACCTCTTGGATTTTTATTTTCTCTTGCGCAATCACGAGTGACTCGGCTAGGTTAGACCCGGCTGAAGCACACTCCATGGAACGTCGGAAATCTCCAGCAACGGTAATCACTCCATTTGGCCCGAGCAACTTCATCTTCAAATAACTGATGTGACAGCTTGCCATGAACTTGTTCAATGCTGGTCTTCCGAGTAACAAATGATATGCACTTTCCAAGTTCACCACCTCAAACTCCAGATTTTCAGTTCAGCAGTTATCCCTTGTGCCGAATAACACGTCGACCCGGACTTTGCCTATGGGCTCACAAGAAACGCCTGGTACAATGCCATGGAAAGTTGTTCTCGTAGCTTGGAGCATGTTCTCCGAGATGCCCAACTTGCGCATCGTATCCGCATACATGATGTTAATGCTACTCCCATTATCAATCAAAACCTTGGAGAACCTCACATTGATGTTTGGTCCAATGAATGTCGGATCTAACACTAACGCATATGAACCTGGACTCGGCATAAGTTTAGGATGGTCTTTGATGTTCCAGGTGATTTCCTGGTCCGACCAAGGCATGTACCTCGTTACTGCGGGCATGAACGCATTAACCTCCATATGTCGGCGTTGCAAGCTCTTTCTATCTGTTTCCTCAGTCGTGAACACACAATAACTCTGGTGATGTTCCCTGTACTCATTCCTTCCCTCATTTCCGGGGTACCTCTGATCCGGTTGTTGCTGATTTTCCACCTGATGCACTGCATCCCTTCTCTCATTGTTGTCATACCTCGGCGGAGGGGGAGGCAACATTTGCTGCTGCGTGTTCGCTCCGGAGAGCAATTTCTGCCGGGGTAACTCCTGCCGAGGTTGCTCATTCCGGGGTGCCTGAGCATTCCCCGAACCACCTTGCTCTATCTTACGCATCCACTCACATTGCCTCGTCGTGTGACCCGCCGGGCTATTCGGATTTGGCGTGTGAAACTTACACGGCTAGTCTACCATCGACTCATAGGTATACCTCGGACGGTCTTTCTTTTCCTGCCACTGTTTCTTTTGCTCTGGAGTCCATGTCTTCTTGCCATCATTTCTTGGAGTCCACTGCCCTCCAGTTCTCTGGCGTTGGTTACTCCCTGATCTGGGTTGGTCTTGATTCACGGCTGCAACTTGTTGCGAACCGTAACGATGATCTGGTCTATCATCTCTCCTCTTTCCTCTGTAATCATTCCTCCGGGATGACCCGGCTCCATCCCTTTGATAGTATTCCTCGTTTGACTCACTTGACGCGAGCCTAGGTTGAGTCGGATCGCCCAATGCATACGAATCAGCAATCCGGATCATTTCTGCCAGCGTAACTGGCATTTTTCTTTGCAACTTCATCCACAGCTTGCTGCCGTATCTGCACCCTTGCACAAACCACGCTATGGCCTGTGATTCTATGACACCCTCACATGAGTTTCTCACGGTACACCACCGGGTCAAGAATTCACGATCCATCTCATTAGGTCTTTGCTTGCACATTGCCAGGGTCTGCGGTCTATTCGGTCTCTGATACGTACTTGAGAAGTTGCTGATAAACATTTCTTCAAAATCTATCCAGCAGTTGATGCTTCCAGGTGGTAAATTATTCAGCCATACTCTGGCCGGGCCTTCCAACATCTGGGGCACGTAACGTACAGCCCATCTCAAGTTGCCAGTTGCAATCTTCACCTCTGTAGCATAGTTTATCAGCCAATCCTCTGGCTTGGTGCTGCCATCATACGTCTTCGTGCCTCTGGGTAACTGGAAGTTAGGTACCGGTGGCTCTTTCATGATCCGGGGTCCGAAGCACGCTGGACCCGGAGGACCTTGACATTTGATCTGTTCCGACCTATACAGGCGATCCAGTTTTAACCTGGCGTCATTCGACATTAAATCCCTGCTTCCCAATCTTGACCCTATCACATGATAGTCCGGTCTGGGGTACCCTGCGTTCACCATCTACGAATCACCGTCATTGTATCGGTTTTGCTCCCGCTGCATATCTTTCTGCTGCATACCTCGGCCGGCGCTTTGCTCTTGCCTCGCTACCTTCCGCTGCTGCGGTTGTCCTGCTCCTGCGGAGTTGCGCTGTCCGGCATTGCCGTTGGCAGCGTTCCCTTGACCGGCATTGCCTTGGTCGTGATTACCTCGGCCAGCTTCACCTCGTCTCACACTCCGTCGATCATCACCTTTCCGCATCTCTTTTTCTTTTCCCGCACGCGTTGGGTCGTACGGGACGATCTGTTTGTTCCGTCTGGACGAGGTTACTACCTCTTCTCTCCTTGGACCTCCATGAGGTGATGATGCGGCTCCAGCGGATTTCTCCGGGTTACCCATCACCGAATGGACGATCTTGGAAGCCCCATCTCTTTCCGGGTTAGCTCTCAGCAGCTCCTCGTTCTGCCTGTTCGCGATCCGAACCAGCTCGTTAACCCTGTCTTGCTGTCTTTGACGGGCCTCACCCGTCAGACCCTCTAACTCGGACGCAGCCGCATCTGCTTCTCTGAGGTTCTTCGCCGGGGTACTATACTTCGGCAACCCCACAGACAGATAGTTTTCTGACCCTTCTGCTCCATCATCACCTTCTCTGTTCATCTCACTTATGAGATTTCTCCCTTTTACCCTTACTGCATCAACCTTGTTTGCCTTTGCGTACTCGCGCAGCGTCATGTTCAGCGACTGCTGAGCCGCGGCTATTTTCTTTGTGCCTCCAGTATCTTTTGCCGAGTTTCCTCTAGCTCGGCCTGTGCCTGAGCCGGATCTACCACTGCTGCTACTGAGTTAGCCAAGCTATCCATAGCTTCCCTCAGTACGTTCTCAGGCCTCTCTAGTGGAGGTCCTCTACCTTTCCTCGGTGCCTTAGGTGTTACCTCCGGGTCTGGCACTGGGTCCTTGCTTGCAGCTGCACCTGGCGCAGTCATCATCACCTCTGCATGGTCCGGGGAGCGAGCGATACGCGCCCCATGAGCCACAGTGAGGGGTGGTTCCCCCGCATCGACGACATGACGCGGATGAACGCACGAGACGTCCATAGCAGCGTAGACCTTGTGCGCACCGAGCTTGACGAAGAGGTCGTTGCACGGAAGTGGGTGCGTGCCGAAGCAGCCAGCATTGTCGCTGACGAAATCCAGCGCTCCAAAGCGCTGAACGAGCCTGGAGACGATGCGTTCGCCGGTGCCGATGAGGTTTCCCGTCCGAATCTTCACCCCTGCTAGCGCCGCTAGCCCCACGGTGGGCGCCAACTGTCGTGGTGGTGTCACGGCAGATGCCATGGATAGGCTAAAGGTGGGGACTAATACACGCTAGGGGAATCCAGGGAGGGATAATGGAGCGATTCTCCACATAGAAGTTTGTATTGCTATACCTCCAAGATTACAAGTGCTCCTTGAGCTGTATTGGCGAGAGGAGGAAGAAGGTGCTCTCTTACTCTTGCCTACTATCTTTCCCAAGAACCCTAGATCAACTAGTGCTATGGAACTACCAAACCAACTAGTGCTCAACCAACCCCCTCTACCAGAACCCTAACCCCCCTTATATAGAGGAGGTACGGTCCTGTCCTAGGGCATACGTGGAGGCATATTCCTAAGAATATGCCCCCTCCCAAAGTGGTAACCCGACCGGGGTGCTTTTCCCCCGCGTCACACATGCTTTAGCGATGTAAGCCTCTGCGGCGCCCGCGTCAGCCGACGTGAGCATCGTCACCCTTGTCGGCCATGACCCGGTGGTCCTGCCCTTGCTTTATTCGCTCATGCAGTACGTACCGGACCTTCTTTTTTGACCAGAGAGATTCCTTCCTTCTCCCAGAAGCTAAGCAAGGATCCGGATCATAGTAGATCCGGCCACACATGTTCCTGCATATAAGTTAGACAAGCACTCCCGACTTACTCCTTAAGTCGGATGAGACAATGTTAGGCGCCCCCCCTGGTCCGGGTTACTCCGTGATTCGGACTGCCTTGAGGTGACCCGGTCAGCATACGCTTTGACCTTGCCGGACCTCGGCTAACTCGGCCGTTATACCCTGGAGTGACCCTACCCGGGGGTATCCCCCCAACAGAATAAGACGAAGATATCCCGCAGATGGACTCCATATTTAATTATGAGGTGAATCGGCATAATGCCCCCAACCCACAAACATGTATGCAAGCAAGAACAATTTATTATGCGACAGTTGATAATGTCATATTATAAAAATAGGGGCTTAGGATCACACATCTGGGTTCGGAAGATCTTGGTTCCGAGGGTTCAGGGCGGAGTCTCAGGGTTGGACGGAGCGGCGAGGTTCGGATACAAGATGGAGAACTTGGGTTCCAAACGGTCGATCTTGTCGTCGATGGCGAACTTGAGTGGATCGGGTACCGGTGGTCTTCGGGTCCGGGGTCCCAGTCATCGTATTCAGGAAGAAGAGCTTGTCGGTCCCAGGTCCCATGTTGGCGTACTCGGCGTCCGTGTCGGCGAACTCGATGTTCCATGGTGAAGTGCTGTTGTTCCGTGTAGGCGACCTTAGCGTCCGGTTTCTCGGCAAACTTGGCGTGCGGTCCTCGAGCATCGGTGCGGGAAGGAGGTCTTGTCGTACCGGTGTCAATGCTTCTGGGAAGGAGACTTATCGTCCAGGGTCTCGGCGTCCTCGGATTCCCATTGGACATCTTGGTGGTCTCGGAGCGGTTCTGGGTTCGGGTCTTGGAGTCCGCGTTGGAGGGCTTGTGTAGGAGCGCTTGCTGACCCGCGAGGAAATTCTTGTCGGTGACGACCTTGAAGGGGCACCGGTGGTTCATCGGGAGGCCTTGACAACGACATGATGCACTTGCGGGGGTTGCGGATTGTCTCGATGCACCCGCACATCCATGCCAAGGCCAAACTGCCAACACGGGAGGACAAGACCACACGGGATACGCGCAACTGCTACACAACAGGAACCGGCATGAGCACACAGGTACCAGCACGACTCGGCGCGGGCGCCCACGCGACACGCGTCGGCAGCTCTGCGTGGGCGAGCAGAGAGGAGGGCGCCCTTGCGGTGGTGCTAGGTGCCAGACGAGGCGAGGACGCTGCAGCACGGGAACCGGGGCGGTGGCCGGAGAGGAGGGAGACCGGGTGCGGGAGGCAAGGTCGTCAGCGGTGATAGCCTGACGGAAGCTCGATACCGAAGGAGCAGAGATGCGGGGAAGAGCGGGGCGGCGCGGGATGGGCCGGCCAGAGGAGGTAGACGGGACGGTCGACGATGACCTAGTCCGCGAGCAAGAAGGCAGGGCCGGATGCTGGAGGAGGAGGCTGGTGTGGGGCTCCCGACGACGGAGGGGTACAGGGTCGACGAGGGGCCTCACCGGTCGGGGTGGCGCAGGCTCGGTCGCAGGCTCGGAGCAGAGGGGGCTCGAGGCGGAGGGAGGAGACGGCACCGGGGTGGAGGACGACCGGCGAGGCGGGGGTGGAGGCAGCTGGGGAGCTTGCGAGGGAGGCGCGCTCGGGGCGGCGGCCGTCGAGGTGGGGGCCCGTGGCTGCTGGCGGGGGGCGTGGAAGGCGGCGGGGTAGGTGGCGAGGAGGGCCTGGGGAGGGGGAGAGAGGAGCCTGGGTGGTGGAACCGGGGCAGGTGGGGTGCAACGAGAAAACGAGGCAGTGCGGGGGTTGTCGGGAGCGGGCGGGAGGATGGGTTGGGGAGCGCGCCCAGGAGGGGTGCGGTCGGTCGGTGGTCAGGTGGGGGCCAGGGATGGGAGGTGGCGGCCTGGGAGTGGTCGGGGTGAGGTGGCGGCCTGGGAGTGGTCGAGGTGAGGTGGCAGCCTGGGAGTGGTCGGGGTGAGGTGGAGATGCGGAATTTTGGCTGGGTGCGTGCGTGCGAGGGTGTGGCGGTTGTGGGGAGTTGGTGAGTGTGTTGTGTGCGTGTGTGGGTTAGGGTAGGATAGGGTTGGGTTTAGACATGTTTGGGTAATTTTGGGGGTGGCCGGCTGGGTCGGTTCGGCCCGGTTCGGCTGCCCCCTAAAAATAATTTTAAAATATTTTATTTATTTAAAATGGGGCTTTTGAAATCTGTTTGTAGACGAAACAAAATATTCCGGCCAAGTCCAGGTTTGTATTTGAATAAATACGGGGCTTATTTAGAAAAACAAAATAGGTTTTCGAAAATAGTTTTAGGCAAAACCATGCATGATGATGACGATGCTCAAATGCAATGTGGCATGATGACATGAGCATGCGGTCATGATGATGCAATGCACAAAAACACAGCGATTTTCTAGTAGTGGTTTTAGCGGGGCGCCACAGAGGTGTGTTGTTCTAGCCCTACCATCGATTAGAGTGTTCAACCGGAGAGTAGTTAAGAGTAGTATTATGAAAATAATATATTTATATGAGAGTGTTCACTAGTGAAAGTATGATCCCTAGGCCTTGTTTCTAAGCATTGAAACACCGTTTGCAACTAGATCTGTTACATGTTTGCTTGCTTCCTTCTTTATTTTCAGTTTTCCTTTAGTATTTTCCCACGTCAACCACACACCATCAAGCTATTTTCTAGCATCGTTACCACTTATAATTATCTATACCACTTGTATTTCACTATCTTTTCGCCGAACTAGTGCGCCTATACACCTGACAAGTGTATTGGGTGTGTTGGGGACACAAGAGACTTCTTGTATCTTGATTGCAGGGTTGCTTGAGAGGGGATACCTTTGACCACTTCCTCCCTGAGTTCGATAAACCTTGGGTGATCCACTTAAGGGAAAACTTGTTGCTGTTCTACAAACCTCTGCACTTGGAGGCCCAACAACTGTCTACAAGAATAGAAGTGCGTAGACATCACCGGCCGGCCCATCCGGGCCCGTAGGAAAGTGCTAGCGCATGCACACGCGACGCGGTGCTAGTTGCTGCTCGGACGCAGGTGGAGAGCGGGCTGCAGGCCGGCCCAGGTTGCCAACGCCACCCCACCTAGCTGCCTCGTGCTGGCGGGCCACGGGGCTAGGCCCACCCGGCCGTCGCCACAGCCGCGCGGGGGCAGCCCAACCACCGCCGGCTGCACCCCTCCTCCTCTTCTTTTATTTAGTCCCACATGGGGAATTAAAGGAAGTGAGTCCTACTTTTTCGCCTATATAAAGGGGTGTGTATTGGTGGAAAAAAGACACACAAAAATAAAAGGGATTTTCTAAGTGTAGGGGTTCCGCGCATGAAAACAATAAATTTTACCCTACACCCCTGAACCCCTGATGTTGCCAGGACCTATCTATTAGTAATACAGTAACGGGAGGGGCTTTTCGCGAACTTACCCTTGAAGACCGAAAAGCGTTGTCAACGCTCAGGAGAGCGTGGTTGATGTAGACGAGCCAAAGCCGACCTCAAGGTCATGATGAAGTCCTTGCGCTCCTTTGGCTCCAACGACTTGAGTGCCTCAAGTGTGACACGTCACGGGGAGTTACACATGTCCGGTGTCTGACGATGACTCTCGCTTCCCCGATCCAGCAGCAGTTGCGGAAGTAGAGCTCCTGAATCTGAATCCCGCGGCGCGACGGTGCTCCGCGGTGAAGATGTCTCTCGTTCGTGCAGTTGGGACTACAGTCACGAGAGAGAGAGAGAGAGAGAGAGAGAGAGAGAGAGAGAGAGAGTATCAATTGGAGGTCTTCCCAAAAGTGAGAAGACCTTTATTGAATATTATGTGTATTTATCTGGCCAAATACCCTCACTATATATAGGGGGAGGGGAGGTACTACCTCCCACAAAGTTCCGGGGTGGGACTAAAGGAGAGGAGGGGGAGGGGCAGCCGCCGGCCAACCCTAGTGGGACCGCACAGGGGGGCTTGGCCTAGCCAGCCACCCCCTTGCCCCTTCACCCTCTCTCCTTTCCCTAATGGGCCCTCTCCCCTCCGAGAATTAGCCCATTAAGCCCTTTGGCCTTTTAATTGATTTTCTATTTTATTAAATAATTATAAATAAATGATTAAATCAATATTTAACATTCATTCACATATTATTCAACCTCCGTGGCTATGGAACACCTTCCACCTCCACTCCGGACATCCTCCGCACTTACCGAAACCCTTCCGGTTTTCTCTCTACTATTCTTTGGCGATTCTTTCGATCCTATAAACACTCTCTAAGCATCATCAAGCCCTTAAGCGTGATACCCTATGGTTCAGGAACACTCCAGACATGGTCGGGACACCCCCGCACCAATGATCGACAGAGGGACCTGGATGGCCATGTGACCCCTATGCATTCCACGAAGATATTTCGTCGTTTGAACCGGGACAGTCGTGTCTTATTCCCTTTGTCTCTTGATACTTGCATTGCCCGAGATTTGATCAATGACATCACCATGTCGTGTTCAATCTCGTTACCGAACAATGCTACTTGACTCGTTCCGACAAGTGATATCTCTGTGATCAAATCACATGCTGCACAGCTATTGGATATAACTTTCCGAGTGGGCCCTTGAGTATCTTTCCGTCATGTGGACGGACAAATCCCACTCTTGACATATATTGCCTCTACGGTTTCCTCCGAGTACCTGAACACACCTTTATAACCACTGTATTACCAAGTGGCGCTTGATGTAATCTAAGCACTCTTGGGAGACAGAGAGACAGTGATTGATATAGCCTCATGGTCTAAGGAATAGTCTACGAGGATCCATTTCTAATCATCATAACTTGAACTTCGTCACATGATCGGGTCACGATGTTTAGGTTGGGTATTGGTTCATCATCTCATTCACAGAATGAGTTGACTCCATTTCCAACTGTCATAAATGCCACATGATCAGGAAACTTGATCATCTGTTGACCAATGAACCAGTGACTAGAGTTTGGAACCCCTGGTTGTTTGTATATCACACGTGTATTGATGTTTCCACTCAATACAGTTATAGCATGATATAAAACTTAATCATAAACTATATGAAATATGATAATAGTCCTTATAACTATTTGTCTCTAGGGCATATTTCCAACAGTCTCCCACTTGCACTAGAGTACAAATACACTAGCTGCATTTGTTCTTAATCATTGGCACCATATCCGGTACCCTGAACATGCTTGCTCATGGAAGAGGTTGAGTCTTGGGTATGTACTTTACAGTCCCAAATCCTTTGCAACTTACTAATGTCACCTTGATTGACATTAATACTTTATCATCACATGATAACATCTATGTGTATGCATCATCGCTATGGCAGCAGAACGAGGCCTAATTCCAGGAGCCTACAGTGACTTTAGATCAACCTCGAGGGCTTTCTCATGGGAACTGTGCCATGGGACACATCATTCTACGTTAAAAGAGAACTAGCCCCGCCATAACATTATACAACACTTTAGATGGTACCCTTATCTATTATTATAAATGTATTTATCGAAACACTAGTGCATTCTGTGCATCTTTCGATGTTATGTTCACCTCGCTTCCTACTTGACTTTAATTGGTATTTATAGGAGTTTCCAACATATTCCCTTATAACATAACCCTTTATGTTTTAAGATATGTCATCCTTTACGGATTTGGAAAATATGTCTATAGTTCTCTATTAGTCACTGCGGACAAACTTAACTCAACGTTCTGTGATTCAAACTTAATCACTTTTAAACGTTCCTTATTGGATCATATATTATGTTAAGTTATCATCATGGTTTTCTAAGATAGAACCTATGTCTCAACATAGTGGATGATGATCATCCTTTTCTTTCTTTCAACCATTGATGTTTAAACTTAATACTATTCCTAACTTGAGTTATTAAGGACTAGTTCCTTAATTAACTTCTATTTTGAAACCCTTTTCAGAATCCCTTAAGGAATACTACATAATATCATAATATACTTATTATCAACTTCTGAAAGGACATTTACTGTCATAATCACTTTTGGTGTTCGTTAACAACTAGTAGACCTTTTTATAGTTTGCTATTATCTACAGGTTGATATTTTACAAAGTGAAAAGGACCATTGGCCTACGGAACATTCCCTGCATTTTTTACTTGTCTCTTGGGAATTCCAGACTGGAGTCTCTGGTTTACCAAGTCTGGAGTCTCCGGTGTGGTCTGGAGTTTCCCCAGGAGTCTCTAGAGGGAGCTTCTATTTTCCTGCCTAGGTCAGCCAAAGAGGTGGTCCGGAGCTTGGTATGGAAGTTGGTCCTGAGTCTCCGGTCCGTGCCTCAGGCCGGAGTCTCCGGTGTAGAGGAATCGGAGTCTCCAGTCCACTTGGCTCCCAAGTGGGCTGGGTCATTCTATTTGACTGTCCGGAGGCTGATCCGGAGATTGACTGGAGTCTCCGGTGTAGACCGGAGTCTCCGGTATGCTGACCGGACTCTCTGGTTTGACTCTTCTCCAACGGTCAGATAACGGTTCACTGGTGCGAAGGGCTATAAATAGAGGAACTTATCCCCTTCCTCCAGTTCCTCATCCACCTCAAGAACACCATGTCCATTTGATCCACCAAATCAACAAGATCTCTTCATCCAACCATCCAAAGTCTTTGACCTCTGGAGAATCGAAGGAGGAGGCCTTGATCTACAGCTTCACCAAGAGAGATCTTCATTTCCCCCTCATTCAGTTGAGGGCCCCCATGCTCTAGTGTTTCGTTGGAAACCCTAGGTTTTGATTTGGTTCTTACAAGCTTGTCTTTGATTGTTTGACAGCTTGCTTGTATTTGGGAGCCTCCAATTAAGTTGTGGATGTGTGCCCCGAACTCGTTGTAAAGGTGCCGGCTTCCACCTCGAAGATTGCTGTATAGTGGAAGAGGTGAATCGAACCCCTTGAGGGGGAGGTTCATCGGAGAACAAGGGAGGCCTCTCGTGGCGTTGGTGGTTTGATACCACCCCCTCTCCAAACGTAGACGTACTTCCCCTCAAAAGGAAGGAACTACGAGAAACAAATCCTTGTGTCTCTGAGTGCTCCACTTTGGTTACTTCTATCATTTACCGCACTTTACTTATCTAGTTCTTGCTTAGTTCTTGTGCTAGGTTGACATATAGGTAAATTCACCTTAGTTGCACAATCTAGAGAATTTACCTTTTTGTGTCAAACCCTAAACTGAAAAGAGTAAAATTTGGAGTAGCACCTATTCACCCCCCCTCTAGGTGCCCATACGATCCTTTCAATTGGAGTCTCGATGCATGGCCGGTCTGCTTGGAGTCTGGAGTTTTGTCCGGTTTCCATGTTTTGGCTGTTGGATTCAATGTCTCGCCCAGATTTTGCATGTTTTGAGCTTAACCGACACGTGAGACGCTAGTCATGTTTTCCATGATGCCGGGCCGTTTTCCACGATGCCGTGGATTTTTGTCGGGTTTCCACGTTTTGGCTGTTGGATTCAACGTCTCGCCTAGATTTTGCCTGTTTTGAGCGTCACCAACACACGTGAGACGCTAGTCGTGTTTTCTACGATGTCGGACCGTTTTCCACGATGTCGTGGATTTTTGCCCGGTTTCAACATTTTGGCCGTTTCGTCCAACGTCTCGTCCAGATTTTGCCTGTTTTGAGCTTAACCGACACGTGAGACGCTAGTCGTGTTTTCCACGATGTCGGGCTATTTTCCACGATGTCGTGGATTTTTGTCCGGTTTCCATGTTTTAGATGTGGGATTCAACGTCTCGCCCAGATTTTGCCTATTTTGAGCTTAACCGACACACGTGAGACGCTAGTCGTGTTTTCTACGATGTCGAGCCGTTTTCCACGATGTCGTGGATTTTTGCCCGGTTTCAACGTTTTGGCCGTTTTGTCCAACGTCTCGCCCAGATTTTGCATGTTTTGAGCATAACCCACACACGTGAGACGCTAGTCGTGTTTTCCACGACGTCGGGCTGTTTTCCATGATGTCTCCCGGTTTCCACGTTCTGGCCGTTCGGTCCAACGTATTGCCCAGATTTGTCTTGTTTTCAGCGTAACCGACACACAAGTGACGCTAGTCGTGTTTTCCACGATGTCAAGTACCAAATTTTTCTGCTAGTATATGCCAAGATACTTCCATGATGTAGAGGTACGTTCTTCCAGACTTGTTCAGTCTTTGGTTTCGCTAGGTTGTTATGGATTTTTTCCCTTATGGCAATGTTGTCATCTTGCTGCCTTGTTCGAATAGGAATGATCGAGTGCTAGGAACTTGGCTGGTTAAGTTACGAGTGGAACCCAAACATGTTTGTTGCAATTATCTCTCGATGCATGGTCGTTGTGCTTGGAGTCTGGTGTACTTTCAACATCTCGCCCAGATTTTGCGGGAGGGTCCAAGGGACGCAAGCCTCTCTACAATCTGATGTTGAGGATCTTCCGCCAGACCATTTCCCCTAGTGCTGGGAATGATGGTGCCATCAGATGTGGTTTGGTCAACTTGCTATATCACACCCACAAGATTTACATGGCTGGCCCCAATGCAGATGCTGATCCTATTGATGTGATGGACTACATATTTGAGGAGATGTACCATGCCATCTTATACAAGAAGGCCCCACCATATGCACCACTGGTCATGAGGCTCATCAACACTCAGGAACATGGTTCTCCGCTTGCTCTGCCTCCTAACCTTACCGAGCACACTCTCGTATCTCTGCAGTAGAAAGGGGAAATGAAGGCTCCTCCTAGACGCTCCCATGCACATGTGGAGGAGGAGATCTCAGAGACCGACACGGCCCCCTCTCCTCCTAGGGCTCGGAGGAAGAATGCTTCAAATGCACCTCTTCCCCCCATGATACATGACTATGTACATGAGAAGGTCAAGAAGGCCTCATTCTGGGAGAGGACCCTGTGTTGCATGAATGTGGACATCCGTAAGCAACAACATGCTTCCTACAAGAGCAACCATCGCATCGAGAAACTACTCAAGGAGATCAAGGATCAAGGTGAAGCATATGATGAGGACGGTGAGGATGAGTACACTGATGGGCATGGCGCTCAGCCATCCACCGAGTCAGATCACACTCTTTCGTTTGGGGCATGGAATGCCCAACATGACAGCTTGGTGGATTGGAAGACCTTTTCTGATGTCACTTCTGGATTTGGGTACCAAGGTACATCCTCTTCTCGCCCTCACGGCAAAGGACCTGCAGCTCCAGATGGTGACGAGGACTATGATGATGATGATGAGGAGGATCAGGATATGGATGAGGAGGACGAGGATGATGATGATGAGGACTACTGATCTGTTGGGATGCTAGCTTAGGTCTTTTCCCTTTTTCGGTGTTTCGATGCCAAAGGGGGAGAAGACATTGTCATCAGGATTTGCATGGGCTTGGGCTACTTGATTCTTATTTGCTATCTCGACTTTCGTAACTATTTGCCTTATGTTATTACGAGACACTTTTTGCTATTTGTGTGTGACTCTGTGGGTGCTCCTACATTATTGTAACTCGTGTGAGAACTATGTGTTTTATCCATTTTCTACCTACCATGCTTGTTTTACATGTTTATCTTTGAGCACATAGGCAGGGGAGCATGTCCATACTCTGTCATAAGTCATTACAAACTATTTTTTCATGCAAAATCACTAGTTGTCATCGAACACCAAAAAGGGGGAGATTGAAAGGACATTTACTGTCATAATCACTTTTGGTATTCGTTAACAACTAGTAGACCTTTTTACAGTTTGCTATTGTCTACAGGTTGATATTTTACAAAGTGAAAAGGACCATTGGCCTACGGAACATTCCCTGCATTTTTTAATTGTCTCTTGGGAATTCCAGACCGGAGTCTCCGGTCTACCAAGACCGGAGTCTCCGGTCTACCAAGACCGGAGTCTCCGGTGTGGTCTGGAGTTTCCCCAGGAGTCTCCGGAGGGGGCTTCTATTTTCCTGCCTAGGTCAGCCAGAGAGGTGGTCCGGAGCTTGGTCCGGAAGTTGGTCCGGAGTCTCCGGTCCGTGCCTTAGGCTGGAGTCTCCGGTGTAGAGGAACCAGAGTCTCCGGTCCACTTGGCTCCCAAGTGGGCTGGGTCATTCTGTTTGACGGTCCGGAGGCTGATCCGGAGATTGACCGGAGTCTCCGGTGTAGACCGGAGTCTCTAGTGTGCTGACCGGAGTCTCCGGTGTGCTGACCGGAGTCTCCGGTCTGACTCTTCTCCAACGGCCAGAAAACGGTTCACTGGTGCAAAGGGCTATAAATAGAGGACCTTATCCCCTTCCTCCAGTTGCTCGTCCACCTCAAGAACACCATGTCCATTTGAGCCACCAAATCAACAAGATATCTTCATCCAACCATCCAAAGTCTTTGATCTTTGGAGAATCGAAGGAGGAGGCCTTGTTCTACAGCTTCACCAAGAGAGATCTTCATTTCCCCCTCATTCACTTGAGGGCCCCCATGCTCTAGTGTTTCGTTGGAAACCCTAGGTTTTGATTTGGTTCTTACAAGCCTGTCTTTGATTGTTTGACAGCTTGCTTGTATTTGGGAGCCTCCAATTAAGTTGTGGATGTGTGCCCCGAACTCGTTGTAAAGGTGCCAGCTTCCACCTCGAAGATTGCCGTATAGTGGAAGAGGTGAATCGAACCCCTTGAGGGGGAGGTTCATCAGAGAACAAGGGAGGCCTCTCGTGACGTTGGTGGTTTGATACCACCCCCTCTCCAAACATAGACGTACTTCCCCTCAAAAGGAAGGAACTACGGAAAACAAATCCTTGTGTCTCCGAGTGCTCCACTTTGGTTACTTCTATCCTTTACCGCACTTTACTTATCTAGTTCTTGCTTAGTTCTTGTGCTAGGTTGACATATAGGTAAATTCACCTTAGTTGCACAATCTAGAGAATTTACCTTTTTGTGTCAAACCCTAAACTGAAAAGAGTAAAATTTGGAGTAGCACTCTAGGTGCCCATACGATCCTTTCAACTTCTACACCTTATAAATCATTATTTATTGGTACTTGCGCTTTTATTCTTAACATCCTTAAGAATCACTCTATAAGCTCCCACTCAAAATATGTTCCTACATATTTGGGTATGAGTCACTACTCTTACTCAAACTATGTTCCTACATATTTGAATTTGAGACTTATATTGCTCCCACTCAAAAATATGTCATTCACATATTGTTTTAGGAAGACTTTCATAGCTCCCACTCAATTTTATGCAAATTGCATATCCACTCACTATTTTGAACAACTTCAAAATCCTTTGATCAAATATCAAAGTGAGAGATTTACTATGAGATATTAGTACTTTTACTAGTTTTAAATCCACTAGACATTTAGCACACTTGAATCAAATTCATTTGAATTCATCCAATACTTGACAAATTGTGCTTTTGTCATTCACCCCCTTTTCCACTATGGCTTTGCAATCATTTGGGAAAATTCCAAGTAACCCCTTTACTTGTAAGATTCAGCAACGAATTGCTTTCTAATCTCAAGAGAATTTTGCTTCTAGGATTTCTCATAATTCTAGTTTACCATTATTTCCTTAGTAGTTCGTAGGTATGTCATATTCCAAGAATCATGACAAATGATTCAAAAATATCTCCATACAAGATATGGGTTACATTTTGAATCCTACTTCATGTAGTGAAAACACCAGTGGGGAAGACACAATGATCATTATCATTGATTCTTTTCTTCTGTGAAGAGAATCATTCAGGAACATTGTCCGTTGCGCTTCTCAACACTCTGATGCAGGATTTTGAATCCTCATCGTGTTTTTCACTATCTTGCATTTGCTCCATAATCGAGAAATATCACTGAATGCGAACTTTCTCGAAAATGTACCAAAATCCAAGCAATACTAGTTTTGCTTCTCTTTTGGTTTTAGCTATGGATTTCGTATTCAAAGTTTCAAATGAATACTCTATAAGGACTTATTCATTATTGTTTTGGTTTTATCGAATAACCCCAAAACTTTTACGACGATCCATACTAGATATGGAGCCGCTTTCATGAATTCAAATGGTTCACTATATTCTAATTGAGTGCTAACTATTTCTAACTAATGGTCTCTACATCTACACTACAACGATTTATTTGGTGCCATCTATTCACCCAATTTGATATCTAATATCATATTGTGATGCTTTGCATTTTGACGTTTCAAAACGCTTTACATTCCACAATTTCTTCTATGCCATTCTTATAAAGTTGAATTTCATTACTATTGATCAAATCATAGTAATTAGATTCTCTTTTATATTTATACCCTTTTTTGATGAAACACTTTGATCATATCAAATAGTTTCATACTCATGTTTCCTTTGGTAAACTACTTTACGCATTTAAATAATCATATAATAATAATTACCATTTGTCAAAACACAATACATCGAATATGTATTTACTTTTAATAATTCATTAAACACTTTGTATTCAAGTAATACACGATGTTCAAGTTAATTTGCCGAACTTAGGCATGATTTATATGTGATACGAAATCGAATGTCTTTCGCATATTATCATTATAACTTTGAATTTAAACAATGGTTTCATTCATTAATGAAATATCATTAAGTTGGGTATTTTTCAAGGCATTTTAATATTTTACAAATGTTCATGTATTATCAATTAGTTTCAAAGAACAAGGATAATTCACATATAATCAAACAAGATATGAACACGAATAAAAATCATTCATAAAAGTAGAACAACTATTTGTTACAAACTGATATGAATAACCGTCTCACAAAGTGTGAGACACACTAAAGAAGTTCATAATCTTTTGATTACAATAACTATCCAAAACATAACCTAAGTGATAAATATCGAGGGAGAGTGTCGTTGGCCATCATCATCATGCTCGCCATCAACACGCAACGTCACCTCCTCTCCAGCAAGCACCTCTCATGCAGAAGGACCTATTTTCAGCAAAACAGAACAAGTATCAAATATACTTAACACTGCAATGTGTTTGCAAGATTATAACATTTATAAAATTGTATATCATATATATACCTTTGTCATTGATGACCCGAGCGACATCTAGTTCAACCAACACATTCCTAAGATGTGATACGAACCGGTGTAATTCCATTGATTCCGCGTCGCCTCTCATAATGCAAGTCCTGACTTGTGCTTGGTAGCTTGGTGGCAGCGACCACAGCACAACGCCATTTGCAAAAGAGCACGTCATCCAGCTATCCAGGAAGTATGCAGGCCTCATGTACACATCATGCATGCGCTCTAAGTGGTCGTCAAGTGATGAGTTCTCCTCCATCTTAATAGAGAGGAAGTCTCCCATCAGCTCATGCTCCCATATGTGTGCTTGTTCCACGAAATGTGTCCTAAGTTGTAGCATTACCGTACGAGGGTTGACATCACCCACGAAAGGCCACGGCTCGTCCACCATTCCAAAACGCATTATAACTGAAATGAAGGAGGCCATCTCCCGATAGAGATAGCGGTCTTCCCGCTGCTCTAGGGTCTCTAAGTCAATGGGATGATCCAAATCCATCCCGTCGAGTATGTAGTCGACCACGTCATTCTCGCTAAGGAGAACGTGGAGACGCGCAACGCATATAGAGAAGTTTGATCCATCTAATCTGAGCTTCTCTCCTTCTAATCAATCAATCGTCAACAGGAAAGGTGGCATCGGGGATAACTTTTCTACATTTACAATTACAAAAGGAATTTAGACTAAGTTTATAATTAAATGAGTTAATAATAACTTCACTCAGAAACACCTATCCCCATGAGTTAATAATTAAATGAGTTATAGCATGATATAAAACTTAATCATAAACTATATGAAATATGATAATAGTCCTTATAACTATTTATCTCTAGGGCATATTTCCTACACTAAGGACTTTTCTTAGGGAATTTCCTCTCTCTCTTTCTCGTTGACCCTTGTGTTGGTATGTGGTCACGCTGCTAGATCCTGGTTCTAGAGGGTTTACTTCCACATTCCTGCTGGATCAAGGAGAACGGGAGTCGTCATCAGACACCATACATAAATGATTCCTCGGATAGCACTGCCATTAGTGACGCCTAGGCTGTCGTGCAAGGACCGAGAGGTGACGAGCGAGGAGCTTCGCGACCTTAAGGTCGGCTACGAGATCGACTACTTCAACCACGTTCCCCGCGGGACGTTTACCGTGTTCGGTCTATAAGGGTATGTAACCGAATCTCTGCATCCCGTTACTGCATGAACTCGTAGATAAATCTGGGCGTTTAGGTTATTCTAACTTAGATTTTTTTTTATTTTCTACTGCGAATACCCTTCATAATTAGTTAGGCGTATTGGCATTGGACAATCCATGAAGATATGTCGCCAGAATTGGATCCCTAGGAATTTAATGCTCAAGCCAACTGCTAAATCTGCCAAGAGCCTCCGTTGGGCGTGTGAGTGAGTTGCTAGTTCCGATGACTGGATGCTGGGATCTTAGTAAATTAACTCTACCTTTCTTCCAATGGATGCTGAGATCATATGAAATATCCCAATTAGCTCTGTAAATAAAGCCGACTTTTGGGCCTGGCATTACGAAAATAAAGGTAATTTCTCGGTAAGAACTGCATACGACATGCAGATTGAAACTAAGCTACAACATGAGCGTTTGTATGATAGTATGACTGGGGTTTTCAGATGAACCAGTCAATGAAGATATTGTTGAGCATACTACACTAAATCAAATAAGAGTTCCTCGTCCGTGGTTATTCTTTATGCAAGAGTCTCTAAATCACTCTGAATTCGTCCATTTTGTGGCTCTACGGGAAACATGGAAAGCCAGAAGGAAGGCCATTCAAGAAAATGAATTTGAAAGTCTTATCTCCACAACCGGAGTTTGTCACCAGATTTATAGCTGAAGCTTGATGCAGCATTCCAGACACTTGAAAGGACACCCATGCCAATAAACCAGAGACAGAAATACAACATGAAGGCTCATAATCTTGCTAAGTCTAGCTTTAGAACCCTCATGAAGTGTGTTGACTCCTATGAACTCGATCTCCCCAATATGGTGCACGTGCATCCAGATATGGCGCACTGTGGAAGGAAATCAAGGTGAGGCAGCAACTGTTTGCCAAGTCAGCTTCACCCACGAGCGACGGGAACACAACATGGAGGCCCATGATCTTGCTAAGTCTATACTTTCACGTTCTTTTGGCCGCCATATTTGGCTTTAGAACCCTCGTGAAGTGTGTTGATTCCTATGAACATATTAAATAAAGCTTCTGGTTATGCTAAAACAAAACAAAGACAGAGATGCACAATCCACTACACAAAAACACATGAGACAATGTAAAAAAAAGATGCATGTTACAATTTGCGGTCTTGGTTAGAAATCAGAACCACCAAACTCGTGACCCTCTCTGAAACGAAAGAAAAAGACCCCTACTCGTCATGGAATCGCAAAATATACAGAGTAGTGTATTGCAACCGAATCAATCAAGTTAATTGATGTGCTACTTTCCGTAGTTCATCCGGTGCTACAACCTGAGCCACTCCAACCCATCGATGAAGCTGAGGGAGATGAATGGCTTGGCCTCCTCGTCGGTGAGCTCCCTGGACCAGTCCACCCTGCCGGCGTAGTTGGCCCCCGGCCCAGTACACTTGTACTGCCCGTAGAACACCGTCCTGCATACATCCGAACCAAAACACGCCACACCGGCGAGCACATCAGGCATGGTACGCGACTGAAAGCTCACCGGAGAAGAAAGCTTTTGGGTACGTACATCTCGCGTGTTGGGTCGCCCCAGTTGTACAAGCCGCGGGGGAGGATGATGTTGTCCATGTAGGTGTAGGCGAAGACGACGCGGGAGAATGTGCCCCAGGCCCGGCCCAGGTAGAGCGCGCCGGAGCCCGTCACCCGGCAGTTGAGGAACGAGAAGCCCGTGTCGTCCAACAGGCTCTTCCGGTTCTGCGCCGTCAGCGCGCCGTACTGCGGCGACACCGCGTGCACGTGGCACCCCTGCAAAAAACGATGTAGAACTGCGTGCTTTTGTTAACGAAGCTAGGGGAAACCCCTTTGATGAAAAAAAAGTGGCACTCTTGCACCCACCAACACAAGCTTGCAAAGCTTAACATGCATGTTGGTACTACAGTACCCCCCGCATTAGGCAAAATGGCAATGGTGGTTGCTGAAAATAAGTGGCGATTGGCGTGCTGCCAAAATTGCAGCCTAAGCTAGCGAATTTTTGTGTCCATGACAACAAATAGGGCCTGGAAAGTTTGGACTCCCACCCGGGTATGTCATATGTAGAGTGAATTATATTTTCTACCACCTAGCTAGTTCCTCATATATGACAGCAATTGAAAATTGTTGTGGTGTACCACTCCTTCCAAGCTCACGAAACTGAAAACATATATAAGGATGGTCAGGGATTAGTCAATACACCTTTCCGTCCTCTGAACCGAAGGAGTATCGGCCAATCTTGGCCGTCCGTGTGCTTTCAGTTTCGTGAGTTTGGGAAGAAGCGGTACACCGAAATAAAAGTGGGTAACCAGGAAGAATTTCCACTAAATATATGGGGTACCTATTGCCATATCTCTAACTAGAGGGTAAAATATGAAGCTCACTCTCGTATCGAGATCCATCGAGATAGATTTTTAGGCCTAAGTTGAATTGCAATTTTGGTTCGACGACTTTCCATCCGCAACCAACAACCTCATGCCGACTCGGTGAGGAGCGACATCGGCGGCGGGCTGTCGACACGGTCTGGAGGTTGAAGATGAAGAGCTTCTCAAGGATCTCATTGTAATTTTCGTTTTTCTCGAGATACTTTGTACCGCTCAATGTTTCTTTTAATGCTAGGTAATATTCACCAAATTAAAGTTACACTGATCGATTTAGATAGACATAGTAAAACCTACTATACACTAGTATCGATCAACTTAGATAATTGCCCTTGACATCTTTGTATACAACAAATTAAACGCGTACATGTTTTAACGGTGGCCAGGTTTACATCTCTAGGAGTAGTCTTTAACATATGGGCACTTGGCTAATTAAGCAAAACAGGGACGCAGTCACGCACGGCGCCAGCTCCTCCGTCACGGGCCGGAGCTGTAGCCGGCATGTACATGTCCTACTACTCCCGCAGGGACCGGAGAACCTGCTACGTGCAGAAAACCACATTCCGCAACACTCCCGGCGGCAACGACAAAGCGAGCGACAGTGCAATTAAGAGCCAAAATCCCCGACTAGTTAATTGCGAATCGATATTCCCGTGTCCCTCTTGTCCTGTCCCTGCATGGCATGCGCCGGACGTGTAGCTAGGGCCTGTCACTCGCTAGCAGCTCACAGGTGGACAGCGACGAGATACGATAGAGAGGCCGCGACCAGCACCATTGTCTGCCACAGAAATGAGATCGGAGATCGTATTTTGGCCCGTGCTGGGACAGGATCTATCACGGGCATGCTCACGGTGCTAGCTAGCGTATATCCCCTTCCAAGAATGTACTGCATCCACCGGCCGGGTTTAGCAGTGTCTGAACGCCCACGACCGGCCCGTGCCACGACGGCGACGTACGTGGCACTACGTGTGACTGTACTGGTAGGCCATGCTGGATGCTCCGTCACCGAGCCCTGGCCCATCGCCCTCTCTGTTCTGTATGTATACAGGGCTCTATTCTACCGGACACACGCTGACACATCATCACCTGGCACATAGCTGCAGGTTGGGGTCGAGGGAAGAACGCTAAGACAGAGTGTAGCACACGCACGCACGCACGCACCTCGTAGAGCGAGAGGGCGTTGCCGAAGATGAAGTCGACGGAGCCCTCGATGTAGCAGTCGCGGTAGTAGTGCCTTCCCAGGTGGTCGTACAGCGTGTCCTGCCCGCCCACGAAGTTGCACCCCACGAACGCCGCGTTGTCCGCCGAGATGCGCAGCGCCACGCCCTGCTTCCCCAGCGCGCCAGCCCGCGGCACGGGCGCCGTGTTCCTGAAGGTGATGTTCTTCGCCACGAAGAACTGCGAGTTCACCGCGAAGGTGGCGGACCCGAACGTGCCCAGCGGCCGGGACCAGGGGCCGGCCCCCGCCACCGTGTCCGCCGTGTCGCCCCACTGCACCACCGTCCTCTCCGCCCCCGCGCCCTCCACCGTCACGAACGCGCGCAGCGGCGAGATGCTCACCTTCTCGCTGCCACACGGACCAAGCTCACTGTCAGACGCCGGCAAAAGCGCTCCTAGTACTAATTAAACTGAACAGGATGGCCATCTAGCACGCACGTACGTGTAAGTCCCGGCGTTGACCCTGATGACGACGCGGCCGAGGTTGATGACGGGCAGCGAGTCCACGGCCGCCTGGATGCTCGTGAAGTCCCCTGCCCCCGGGGTCTTGTCCACCACCACCGTGCGCGTCGTCGGGAGCAGCGCGCGGTTCAGCGCGCGCTGGAACACGCTGTGCTCCAGCCCGCCCATGAACCCAACCCACCGCGCGAACCCCTGCTCGATCGCCGTCGCGTTGGCTGCGCTGTCTGGCTTCGCCGCCGCCTTCCCCGGCCGCAGGCCCTTGGTGTGCCTGTGCGCCGCGCGCCCGTGCCCGTGCCCGTGACCGTGACCGTGCCCTTGTCGGCGGGCGTCGGCATTGCCCGACGCCACCAGCAACACCGCCAGGGCGACGAGGCACGCCAAGAACCGCGCCCGCGACGTCGACGACATCACCATGGCAATGTGCGTAGCGCACTTCCACGTCAATGCCAATTCGGCGATGCCAATGGCTGCTGCGGTGGTCACCGGCGGTAGCTAGGCAGTGCTACAAAGTACAAAGGGTGGGCGTGTCTCTGTGCCAGGTTTTTAATTCTGGAGGAGTGGGATGAGGGTGGGGAATTTAAGGCGATCACGGGCGTCCTGTTTCGAAGGAATGATGGAATGACACACCTCACGAGCTGTTACTGCGTTGGTTGGCTCTGGCGCGTGTCGGCGCGTGCGTGCGCGCATTTCGCTAGCAAACCGGCGGTCGCGCGCTGCGGCGAAGCGATGCATGTGCAATGTGTTGGTGACTCTGCTTCCCCTGTCTTATTGGCAAACAAGGCTTCCTGTACTTTTACAGCCCCGTGGTTTGCTTTGTTTTAAGCACTGTTCTCTTCTATCCTGGTTCGACTCCGTTCTCGCATCAGGGGCTCGGTCTCTCCTGCTCGTGCCCTAGTATCATGAGCAACTCTAAGAGCATCTCCACTCGTCCCCACGATACGGCGTCAGACGCGACCATTTTTTTGTCGTATTTGGGACGCCGGATATATCACAGATTAGAGGACGTCGGTTCCGAGCCATGCTCTCTATACAAAAACTTCAAACATTCGAAATAATTGTCAAATACGAAATTAACATCGATTTTACAGATAGTTGAAACAAGTTTCACATGTTTTAACAAACAAGACAAAAAAAAGGGAACTATTGGGGGCAACGGCTAGATGGGTGAGGAGGAGGTCCATTCTGACGCCGAGCGCAAGCCTTTAATCCAAACGCGGGTGATTCCCGGTGGCGATGTAGTCGAGCACCCAGTCAAGTGTGGGCCCTGGTGCGCTCCACCATGACTGTCGGCCGAAGAAATTGTTGTCCTGCGACGGCGGGCTGGCGCCGTCGTAGGTGATGATGCGGCCCACGCGCTATTGTTCGAAGAAGATCGTCCACCCGTGATGGTTATCGGGATGCCATTGGGGGTCGCCCCTCTCCTCCGGCGTGAGAGCGGACCAGAAGTGGGCGAAGATGGCCGCAGATAGGGCCGCGCCGGCCGGCACCGGAGGTACTGGTAGGCCGCCAGCGCTGAGCAACAATTTCTTGGACGCGCTTGCACCTCCTGGACGGAGGGACTGGGTAATGGGTGTCCCGGAGCGTTTGCGCCTCCTGGACACGCAGGCACCGACACCCATAGACGTTGATGGATGCCCCGTCTTCCAGAAAATGCTCCATCGGCGACGGGGATTCGGCTATGGTTTCGATGGTAAAGATTGTGGGCGGGCTGTGCGAAGAATGACGGGTGTGGGCATGGTGTAGATGTAGATCTGCAATGGCCGCGTCTACATATAGCGAGAAAAGGGGGAAGCCTGGACGAGAAGCGGTGGACGAAAAGGGCGAGAAGCTCGGAAGACGAGCCGTCTATCTCATTGTCAGGACTAGCCCGTGTTGTTTTTAGCTCCATCCGGCGCCCATGCTATCCCCCTCTCCCGGTGGGTTGGGTTCGGCCTGGGGGTGCCGGATGGCAAAACGGGTCGCGCCAGAGTGAAAAAAAGTTTGGGGGGCGGGCTGAGCGCGATTTTGAGCGCCGACACCCCCATAGCCCTTTAGGGAGGCTTTAGGGCCCCCGAGTGAAGATGCTCTAATGGATCATGTATATCACGTCTCTTAAAATCGCGTATACAAGATGACGTGTTTATGGTGTAGCGCGGGCTTGCGGCGAACAAATTGCGGAATCCGTTCGGCGAACGGCATTGTAAATTGATCGATTCTCAACTATTTCAATAACTTTGACAATGGAAAGAGAATAGATAGATAAACAAATGCAATAGCCCATAGTTTGTACATCCAATTTTTTCAATCAACTAGACCCCCACACTGAGTTTAACTAAAGAAGATGAAGAAAAACCTATGGTCATTGAAGGCACCTCCATGGCCACCCCCACTCATCGGAGACTCGCCAAGACCACTAGCCAATTCATCACGACCTAAAAGCGCTTACTTTTTTCTTTCCAAGATCTCCATTCTTGCTAGTTTTCGCCAGTCCAATTGATGTGAATCCATTTTGCTTGGTTTCTTTCTTTTTCTCTAGTTGGATCCTCCTCTTCTCCAAGTTGGCCTTGCACTTCCCTCTGCAATTGCAAGTGCTTGCCACCTTGTTCTCTCCGATCACATCCCAACACCCTCGAAGTGATCTTGTTGTGCGTGTGGATGGTTCGGTGGATACCATGGATAGGTAATGGAACTTATCTTCGATCCTTTGCCAGTACCTCTTGCGGGTTTGATCATTGCCCGTCACTTGATACCGCATCCCATGACCTACACAAGCTTTGACCTTTGAGTTCATTATAGTTGTAGGTTTTTCTTCTTTGGTTGCTTGCGACCCATCGAACACCCCCTCACCATCACCGTCAACACCATCATCATCCTCACCCCGCCCTCTTCTTCATCACCCTCGGCTCCCTCTTCCTCGGCCCATCTTTATCACCGGACATGCCAAGATCGAACAACTCTAGCGGCGCATTGGCAACGTCAACCGAGCCCGAATTCAACATGTCCACGAACGAGGTTGGAACCTCATGCAAATCATGGCTACATGTAATTGAATTCCAATTTTACATAGCAATAATTGAGGAAACTCGTACATGTCCAAAATGGGACGAGCGGCGGCTGCTGGCGGTGCGGTGCGGTTAGCCGGCTTCTTGGTGCTCATCGTCTTGGGACGCGGCACCTGCGCGGACAGCAAAAAAAAGTATGCAACTCTAGACTTGTTACCATGAAGAACCACTTATCCATACATCTTAAAAACAGTTCGTTGCCATTTTACCTTGAAAATGGCAGGTGAATGCATGCACGAGCATACAGACACGCAGAGGCAGAGAAGGGCACATCCTCTGTCAGTGTAGTTTTCCTCTCGTCCGATCGATTTGCTCCCCGCACACTTCAGTTCCTTCACTACTCACCATGGCCATACCGTTCTTGTGCCACCCGACACCCGTGAGCGTGCGGTCTCTCTCTCGCTTCCCTTTTATTACTACTACGAAAGGCGGTAGTATTGGAATACCGGCCACTTGCTACCGGCTCCATAGATACTGGCTGAAACAAGAGGACAATGCGTCCCCCATATGCGCTTGCTTGCTCACGCTGTTGGCTCCCAGCTTGGTGCCAAGTACGGAGTGAGTTGTACTACTACCACTCAGGCCCATTGCCCACTGCACCGCTAGTGCATTACCGTATGGAGTATGGCAGATGCAAAGCTTCACCTTTCTCCCTCTCGAGAAAGTAACCACATTTGTAAAAGCATCACTGCAAATGATCACTCATAGATGCTTCTTTATCGTCACACTTCACTACCCTACAGTTCAAAAGTGCTACGACTTCTACTCTACAATGCTTTCTTTAGCATTCGGAAAATTATGATACAGTAGTCCAGGTGAGGCGTGTACCACATACGCTTTCAGAAAAATTCTGTTACATACTCGAGTATAGTACATGACAATACAACATGCTCGGTAAGAGGGTGATGAGTCCTCCAACAACTTTACTGTGACCACTCTAAAGGAGGAAGGAAGGCACGCCCAGTCGGCTGTGCACTAAAAAAGAGAGAAGGACGAGGATAACCCAAGCGGCACGCTCTCGCTGTATGTTCTAAGCCAGAAAATGCAGAAGGCCAGACAGAGTTTGCTGTACACGGAGAGCGCCTCGCATCATTCTTCCTGTTGTTATTCCTCAACAATATCTGCGATCTGGGAGCTGCGGATGCCCCAAAAGGATTTCGGCAGGAGTTGCTTCTTGGTGGTGCTGAACAGCCAGCCTATGTTGGACCCGCATTCAGCGCACGCCGCGATCGTCCAGGCGTACCTGCACAGCAAATTAATGTGCTTTCAATCTCACGTTCAAGAATTATACGATAAACAAGGAGGCGACTGGGAGAGAAACTAGGAGCAGTGGAGACAAGCATCGTACCCTGGGAACCAGCTGTGTACTTTTGAAGGACTCCCCTCGAGAGCGAGCCCAGTTGCATTATTCACCGTAATCGTCGCGTGCACGTAACCGTGAGGGTTGACGTAAGTGCCCAGAGGCCCATCGCTAGACATCGCCACCACGTCGCTGCGCTTTGCTATTTCAGACTACCAAAAGAAACAGACACATGTCGGCACAGAGCAAAGAGCATAATCTTGAATTGCGTTGATTTAGCTAAGGTTTATTATGCCCTCTGCATATCATCTCAATTCTGAAGGCATGCTCCAACTTTACATGATTTCCCTTCTAGGCCCATGCACCTGAGCAACGACCAAATGCTTGGCAATATGAATTATGAAGCAACTTGGCCATTACTTATCATGCAGCAGCAGCAGGCAACAGCACCCTCCAGTATCTGGTTACAACTTTGGACCATGCCTTGTTGGGAAGGGAAAAGACTAGCTGTTTATGTTTGCCGGGTGCAAGGTTTGGGAGATAGTAATCTCGTGGGTTTCAGGACGAGGGCTATGAACATTTGTTTCCTACCTGCTGTAGCGGAAACATCTGTGACCATGTGCAGCAGCTTTAGTGTTGGAGGCTAATCTAAGTTTATATAGCCTGATTGATTCACTAGCACCTCCTAGAGTAGGGAATCCTTGCTGGATACGAACTGATCATAAACTGATACAAAGTAATAGCTACCAATTAAGTGCCTCTCCAGGTTCTCCTAATTTTATAAGAATACTACTGACCACCAATAAGATGATTCTCCTGATTTGGTTCAACTCGAACAAATACCCTAGACAGAGATGGCAGCACCGAACCCTTGGGTCCCTTAGGGCGGTGCACTTAATGTGCTCCCACATGATATGTTAATCTAGCATGCTATGACAGGTGACGTTAACAAGCCATTTCTAGTGTTACTGGGAAAAAATAGGCAACAGCCTAGTGAAAAGATATATAAGGCCTAATCAGAAGCTTGTCAAAATATCAATTCCAGATACAGTAGATTGTTACCTTGCAATGTGCACATTTTATGATATCACAGGCATTTAGAAGCTGGATCTCCCTCCGTAGGCGATACGAAATTCCATCAATCTCCAGCAACTTTTGTCTCAGAGGTTCTGATACTGGAAGTTGGTTTCCAATGTAAAATGACAAAAGATCGGGTTTTGTTACATAATCATCCATGCTTTGCTTTTTTATTATCAGTCTCCACAAGTCTGCAGCAAAAGAAATGAGGTAAGGAATAACCGACTGAATATCACAAACATACCTAGGGAAGTAAGGATTAGCTCTCAACTACTTTGGTGATAGGGTGTTCTATTATGGAGTCATATACAGGGCAAAGTTAATATTGCTAGGTTAAGATGAAATGAAATACAGAATGACACTAAATGTGCTATAAGCTTCATAAGAAATCAGTTTGATGAAACATAGCAGTTTAACCTACCAGCAGCTCTACGAGCAAGCGCATACGAATCATACATTTCATAAGTCCATCGAGGCCAAAATGACAATGATGCCTGACAAGGTTGCTTAGAGTAACTAGCAGCATTATATTGATGCTGTTGCTTTGTATCTGTTCTTCTTGCGCTTGAAGGGGGTGTCAAGCAAACAAAATCCTCCTCATCCATGTTGGTATTCTTGCCTGACTGGCCAGAAATACAGAACTTCGGTGAATTGCTGGATTGGGAACCTGAATGGTACATCTTTGTACCCGTAACTAAATGATCGCTTGCAGTGCTTTTTTGGGATGGGGTATCACAATCTATTTCTGAATCCATAAGGTCATGTTGCTCGCTTGATGACACATCCGAATTCGCAACAGGCAAAGAAGTATGCGGTCGGAGACTGCAAGATGCAGCTAGCTGTGAAAATGCATCTCTTGGGGCTCTTAGCGGGGCATCTTCTTCAATGATTTGAACCTCACCCCACACCTATGACAATAGTAAAAAAAGTAAGCTACATTTTGTCCCGCTTCTTGTTCAACAGAACAAACAACAAACCTACTTGATTAGATATTAGACTTACCACCCCATCAACGTCCTGCCAGTGACGAATCAGACGAAATCGTTGCTGACCACGTGCTTTAACATTTACTGAACCATCATCCAACCGTCCAAGCTGACGTATCTGTTACAACAAACATTCGAATAAACAAAAATAACAACTGATCTCTTCAGGCTGTTCAAAAGAATTGTTCTACCAGGCATAACAAACGGAACCAATCTACGCATTTTTTTTAATCTTTCAAAATACAGTAAGGGGTTGATTTTGAAATTTATCATCTGCAGTAATAGAATATCAACCTGTATTACATGTGCGCCATACTGCCACAGGGTAACTAATAGCTCCTATAAGGAATAAGACTACATCGCCACATGGAGTTGGTCATTAAGCAGCTATATCAGGAACATGTGACAAAAGGGAACCTAATGAAACAAACAATATAAGCACAAGAGAGATTGCTCAAGGATTTTCAACTGGTCTGGAAGTCAAAACTCAAAGCATAACAGAAAGAAGTCCATGGCACCTCTGCTGTTGTTCCAACTGAAGCGCTAGCATAATGTCGGTGATTTGGTCGCCTGTACATGAGAACCTAAAGACTGGATCATAGTCATTAAAAAATCCACAAGTGAAAGCAGATAAATTAACATGATCGAAACGCACCACACCAATTGTGTTTGGAGCATCCACATGCCTCAAAGCCTTCTCAACAGCTGCCACAAGTCTAGCCTCAATTAGTCTCAGAGGCAATGTAGCTTCAGGAAATAGGACAACACCTGCAAAATATCATAGCACCATTACATTTGATACCCTGTCAGAAAGATAAGTATAGCATTTATGCCATAACTTCTAATGTGTAACCATGCACGATTCAGGTGAAATGATGGCAACTACTGTATCCCACTATACTGGCTTTGGATTTGCAGTAAACAATATATTTTAATGTGCCATTCAATCAGGACGAGAATAGCGAGCGATCAACTAATTGCCTTTTCAGTATTGCTCATAGTTTATTGACTATTGGATATAACTTATCAAGTTTATATAGTCGTACAAATACATCAATTATCAAGAAGGACCCCAGATTATGTTTCCCTTGTGCTTCTCGATCTTAGACGGGATGGCCAGGGCCAGGGGAACATCAGCCCAGCAGTGGAGGCGGCGGCCAATGGTCAATGGGCAGATCTAGTGCGGGGTTCTTGCCAGAGAATAGAATGATCTCAATGTGGTTCGGTGGCAGCTGGGAGAGGTAGCTGCTGGAGACAAGGTAGGAGGGCAGGGGACGAAGGAATGAGAATTGCGGTACTGGCCGGACTCCGGCAACACAAATGGGTGAAAAGGAAGAGGCCGGGGCAGAGCAGGATGCTTTTCAACCACAACCTTCCATTTACTGGCTGTCAGAGGTCAGCACAAAATGCTACAGCGCACAAGCAAGACACACCATTTAAAACCCTCACCTTCTAGTGTAAAATAGATAAACTTGCCGTATATCTGCAAATTTTCAATTATGAAGGAAACAATCACTAACAATAGTGCTATAAAATCACCTTAAATAATATTCCAAGGGTAGACAAATTACTCAAATGTTGCTAACAGTAACGGTTATGTGGCAAAAAGTTTATACCAGAGTACTTTAAAATAAATGTAAGTAGTATGACCACGGGGCCGGGGCAGCAAAAATTTCTAATAAATGCTATCGTGGTAAATTTTACTCATCACCAATTTAAGCATCATCAAGGTTGACAAGACAACAAAAATAAAGGAAATAAGTGCGTGAATTAACAAATAAAATACAAATACAGAAGAACATTACCATGAAGAAAGAGCATTGGCATGCTGAGGATCGCACCAGCATCTAAGAGAGCAACTTTTCTACCCGGTGTATCATCAACCTCTGAGTGACACACAGAGAAATTTACGATATGCAATTAGCATCATAAAATGCGGAGGTTTACCAATGATATTTACCACCAAGATAGGCGTGCAGAGAAGCTTCACGGTTGACTCTGCGTCCATTCCCGCCATCCAACCTGATAAACAGGGAGATAACACTTTGAAGTCCTGTTAAAAACTAACTAATGAATAGTTGCAGGTACTCTTCGGAGGCACCTACCTTGGTGTCTATATTAATAGTCGCAGGTGCCCTAAGCTACTCATACAATAACTTTTACGACATCTGATCAAAAGATAACGCCGTAACGTCACACATTACCGATGATGCGATTAATTGCGAAGCTAATCGAGGACACAAACTGAGATTTCAGTCATGGATGCAGGTTTGGAGTCGCGGAGCTATCCTTTTCCCTGAAAATTTGAAATCCCCCACACTCTCTCCACTGCAGCTAGGGTTTAGGCTGAATGGCTGATGACGTAATTTTTTTTATTTTACAGGTGAAAATAGAGAGACCGGAGCTCACACCCATTCATAGGCCTAACGCCCTCCGTCCCTCACCTCAAAATGCCCGTTCACTCAGGTTGATCGCCACTAAGAACTAGCATCGGTAGCACCAATTCCACAAGCACAACTCTGCAGTTGCAAGAGGGGAGCACCCCTAGAGCAGTCAAGCATGCTACTCTACAACTCTGCAGCCTGGCGACGAGAGGTGTTAAGAGATGACCTTGTGAAAGTGTGGATAACGCCGCAATGTCACACAATTACCGATGATGCGATTAGTGACGAAGCCAATCGAGGACACAAAGTGAGATTCGGTCATGGATGCAGGTTTGGAGTCATGGAGCTATCCTTTTCCCTGAAAATCTGAAATCCCCCACACTCTCTCCACTACAGCTATGATTAAAGGCTGAATGGCTGATGACAGCATTATTTTACAGGTGAAAATAGAGAGACCGGAGCTCACACCGATTCATAGGCCTGACGCCCTCCGTCCCTCACCTCAAAATGCCCACTCACTCAGGTTGATCGCCACTAAGAACTAGCATCGGTAGCACCAATTCCACAAGCACAACTCTGCAGAGAGGGGAGCACCCCTAGAGCAGTCAAGCACGCTACTGTACAACGTGGATGCCACACGAGATGGGAGCATGGTGACGAGAGGTGTTGAGAGATGACCTCGTGAAAGAGCGTATGGCGAGGAGATGGCTGTAGTCAATATCCTCCTCTTCCTCCCCGTCCCCGTCCTCTTCCTCCTCCTCCTCGTCGCCGTCTTCCTCATCCGTCTCGACGTTGAGCTCCTCCATGTCGAGCTCCCGGATCTCCTCCATCTGCCGCAGCTCCCTCGGGTGGATCCCCTCCCAGTCCGCCGCCATCTCGCCGCGCAGGGAGACGAGAGAGACGCCGGACAAGATCGCCGGCGAGATTTCGCTTCGCTCTCCGGTTCTTCCTCTCCTGCCGTTTCTGTTTGGGCCGCCGCGTCACGGTCCAGTTTTCCGGAAAGAACTTCTCCAAGATGCGACCCGGGCCGGGCGGCAAATATCATTTCCGACTCTAAAGTGGAGCTGGGCCAGACGGGCCGGGCCGGGCATTATCTTGGGAAGAACCGCATCCGGCCGTCCACGCTCCCGCATCCCCTCTTCCTCTTTGTAAACCCTAGCTAAAGCCCCGCTCCCAATCCCCATTCGCGCGCGACCCCAGCCCCGAGACAGAACCGGCGAGCGGCGGCGGCGGCGGCGGCGAGGATGAGGAAGAAGGTGGACGAGCGCATCCGCACGCTGATCGATAATGGCGTGCGGCAGCGGCAGCGCTCCATGTTCATCATCGTCGGCGACAAGTCGCGCGACCAGATCGTCAACCTCAACTACATGCTCGCCAAGTCCCGCGTCAAGTCGCGCCCCTCCGTCCTATGGTGCTACCGCAACAAGCTCGAGATCAGCAGCCACAGGAAGAAGCGCGCCAAGCAGCTCAAGAAGCTCATGCAGCGGGGGCTCATGGACCCGGAGAAGGCCGACCCCTTCTCCCTCTTCCTGGAGACGTCAGACATCACCTACTGCCAGTACAAGGACTCTGAGAGGGTTCTCGGCAACACATTTGGCATGTGCATACTGCAGGTATAGCTTCCAGCTTCAGTCTCATCTATCCATCTTATTAGTTCTGTTCTTTGTTGTTGCCGTACGGCCAGTCCTATGTTGTCTCGTTTCTCTGCACCTAATTAGTATCGCTGCAGCCTGATGAGATAGTTGTGATCTGATTGATATTGCTCCAGCCTGAACTCAATTAATGAAAGTCTAAACGACTACAACTCATATTGGCGTGTTGCTATGCTACCGTTCATTTTCTTTTTTAATTTTGTCATCATGAATGCACACATGAACTACTGCTGCCCATCTGAATGATACTACTGCCAGTACTGTACGCCTCAACTCGTTGCGACCGGATCCCATCGATAAAACTGAGCAATCCAGCCTATCACAGCTACAACTAATTAGGGGCCTGCTATAATTTTGTATTACTCTCTAAGTCCTTAATGGGTATTTTACCAATGTACAATCAACTTTGGGTAGATAATCCAAGACCGGTGAACTTTTGGGTAAATAACCAATTTTCCCTAATTTCAATTGTTTAGCCGTGATGTTGCTATGATGAAATGTCTGAAATTCTGTATTTACTTGTGCAGGACTTCGAGGCGCTGACGCCCAACCTTCTGGCCAGAACCATTGAGACCGTTGAGGGAGGCGGATTGGTCATCCTGCTGCTCTCTTCGCTCTCCTCGCTAACCAGTCTCTATACCATGGTCATGGTGAGCTCACTTCTCTCTCGCAAGTCCCCTCGCTTTTGTTTGAGAGAATTTCTTATTTGACACTGCCTAAAAATTCAATTCCCTATTTGACACTGGAAAATTATTTCTTCCCTATTTGACACTGGAAAATTATTTCTTCCCTATTTGACACCATGTCAAATTTTGTTTCCCTATATGACACTCTAGTTCATTGTGAGCACTAACGATGTTAAATGGGACGTGAAAGGACGCTTTTGCCCCCAATGCATTTTGTGATCAAAAATTGGGCATGCAATATATAAATCTGAAACTAAATGATTTCATCTTGTGCCATATATATGCAAACGTCATGAGATGTATATTTCTAAGTCCACTTATGTATAGCCCTTTTGAATAGGGCTTAAAGTGAACACTGAATCAGTGAAGCTGCAGAAACTAAGTGAACACTATTCGGTAAAGCTGCAGAAACAAATATTCCAGTCAAATTGGTTCAAATAATAAATTGAGACATGGATATTTAACCAGAGATCATCTACAAATGAGAAAACAGTATGGATAGGCGCATATGGCTGATAATCATCTGCAGCCGAGCACTTACCCGTGCCCGGTGGCCGCATACGCATCAGCACCCAACACTGCAGCCGAGCCTGCAGCTGAGGTCGGTGACGGGCACTCCGTCGCGGCGTCGTTTCCCTCCCCCGGTACACCTTGCCTGTTGTTCGCATTCCCACCATGCCTGCCCTCCCCGGATGAGCCTGCGTCGCCGTCCGGAGCCATACATGGCTGTCGTCCGCCTTCGCTCCCGGGCGCCCACCCTAACCCCGCCCTCCGCAGCCACAAGTATAGTCTGCGCCGCCGCTAGGTATCGGGTCGGGGCAGGGATTGAGGAGGGGTTTCTGTGGACAGGGACGAGTTGATTGGGTCAGCTCCTTTCTTTTCTAGCGTTGCCGTTGCACATTGATACTTGCATGGGTAATTTGGTCCTAGAAAAGAAAATATGACGGAGGAGGGTAACGGAACCAACGGCAATGTCATATAGGAAAAGAAAGTTTGATATGGTGTCAAATAGGGAAGAATTTTTTTTCTAGTGTCAAATAAGGAATTAACTTTTTAGCTGGTGTCAAATAAGGAATTCTCTCCTTTTGTTTCTGAGCAAACAATCATGATTTCGGATTCAAGGCTGAGCTGAAGTAAATGAACTTGGGTGCTAACAGGATGTTCATGAAAGGTTCCGAACGGAGTCTCATACTACCGCAGCCACAAGGTTCAACGAGCGGTTCTTACTGTCCATAGCATCATGCAAAGCATGTATTGTGATGGATGACGAACTCAACATTTTGCCTATATCATCTCACATGAAATTTATACAGCCAGTTACAAACAATGAGGTATGAATTTTTTTCTTATGCCCTTTGAAGCTTTGCTTTTGAAATTATGCATCTCTTGAAGATTCTGGTTGTGCCAATTTGGTTATCTAATTCCTTTTTGACATGCATATTATACCATGTGTTTAGGATTCCGAGGGTTTGTCAGAAAGGGAACGAGGTCTGAAAGACCTAAAAGATCAATTCCGTGAAGACTTCCCAGTTGGCCCTTTGATTGGGAAGTGCTGCACGATGGATCAGGTGCAATTTACATACCTCATACACTGTCTGTGTTTTCCTTTGGACATCAAAAAAACTGCTGGTCCCTACCATAAACTGAAAATGGAAAAATATTCACAGGGTAAAGCTGTCATCAATTTCCTGGACTCTATTTTGGACAAGTCCCTTAGGAGCACGGTTGCCTTACTCGCTGCTCGTGGACGTGGAAAATCAGCTGCCCTTGGTCTTGCTATTGCTGGAGCCGTCGCAGCTGGGTAAAGCCCAACTCAGTAGTGTTATTTATGTATTCATCATGTGCTCCTTTCATTAAGGCTAATGCTTTGGCTTTCCAGGTATTCAAATATCTTTGTCACCGCTCCAAGTCCGGAGAACCTTAATACACTATTTGATTTCGTCTGCAAAGGAATAAATGCATTGGAGTACAAGGTATCTGTTTGTTATCTTGTTTTGTTGTTGAAGTTTAAACTTATGTTATGTTGTTGAGAAATGCATGCTTTATTTTCCCCTTTCAGGAGCATTTGCATTATGATGTAGTCAAGAGCGCTGATCCAAATCTCAGGAAAGCAACAATACAAATAAACATCCATAAGCAACACCGTCAAACAATCCAGGTAATAAGAATATTTGCTTGCAAACATATTTTGCTACCGTCAAACATCACTTTGTTTAGTATCAGTGAACTGGTTCAAAAGTTTCTCATGTTTGCAGTATATGAAACCGCATGATCATGGAAAGCTTTCTCAAGTTGAACTTCTTGTCATTGATGAAGCTGCTGCTATTCCATTACCGATTGTTAAGTCCTTGCTTGGTCCATACCTTGTTTTCCTCTCTTCCACTGTCAACGGGTATGTTTGCTTTTAGTCACTAATGCTCTAGAATCAGAATTCATGAGGGTGATTGTTCTGTATATTTTCCTGTTGAAGGTATGAAGGAACAGGTCGATCCCTGTCTTTAAAGCTCCTGCAGCAGTTAGAATCCCAAAGCCAGCCATCAGCTTCGAGTGATGGACCCAATTCCAGTACGAGTCGTCTTACTTTCATCTAAAAATATTGTCTACATTTTGAGAGAACCTTCTGAGTATTTGCATCTTTTACACGTGTTTGTGCTTTATTTTGGCTTCTAGGTAGGCTATTTAAGAAAATCGAATTGAATGAATCCATTAGATATGCATCTGGTGATCCTATTGAAACCTGGCTTAATGAGTTACTCTGTTTGGATCTTGCAAACTCCATTCCAAATATCAGTAGGTGAGTATGATCTGATTTATGGCTGTGCTGTATTTTTCTTTTCTTATATTGTTGCATGCTTAGCAAGCAAGTCTGTGGTTTTGTAGGCTACCTCATCCAGAAAAATGTGATCTGTATTATGTCAACCGGGACACACTTTTCTCATATCACAAGGAGAGTGAGGTATTCTTACAGGTATGAACTAATAATGTTTCGTTTTCCTTGTAAATTTATATATTTGGTTTAAATATGATACTGAAATATGGGTGCTTTACATGTCCACTAATGGATTATTCTGTATACTTAATATTTCAGCGGATGATGGCACTTTATGTTGCTTCTCACTACAAAAATTCACCAAATGACTTGCAATTAATGGCTGACGCACCAGCTCATCACCTTTTTGTACTGCTTGGTATGGAGCAAATTGATTTGCCGGCACGCCATTTTAATATGATGACACTATTATATAGTACTAACTTGTATTCTTTATTTGTTAGGCCCGGTTAATGAGTCCGAAAACCAGCTCCCTGATATTTTGTGTGTGATTCAGGTTTGGATACTCTATCCTGATTATCTTGTGGAGGATCTTAAATTTTGAAATTTTCTCCAGATGATAGGGTGGTTTATTAATTGCACGGTGACTGAACTACATGAAACAATAGTACATACATGGGGATACATGCTAATGCCAGGCACAAATAAGACATAGAAGATATTCTTTGTTATTTACCTACCACATTTGAACTTTGTTTCTAGTGGATATCATGTGTTTGGGCAAAACATCCTATCCTATTTTCTAGTTAACCAAACTGAAATTTTGCTATTTGCTATCTGTTGAAGTGTAAAATCGCTCCCTGCTCATACTACATATAAATAGAGCTTATTGCTTAGTTGAAATCACCAACCATGTATAAAGTTACTCTGTTTTGTTACTTCATTGGAGTGTGCTCAAACTACAGGGGTGCAGTTAACGTCAATAACTTATGTCTAGTTCAGTTGTTCAGTGGTCATTGTATGCTGCAGGTGCACAACATGCTGTATGTATGAGTTAGAAAATTCTGGTCGAATTTGGGAATATGACCTGATCACTCTTATCTTATCTTAGTTGCAAATTTTATTTTTTAATATCGTTTCCTACTACTTCAGTTTAACCTCCATCTGTGTTACACGCGCGCTTTAGGATGCCTTATCGCTTTAAAAACCATGGTTATATTACTCAAAAACTGCCTTTATTTTCTGATAATCTTATAGTTCTATGGAAAAACGTGTTTCTGTTTTATACTTGAACTAATTCATTTTATCCTACTGGTTAAACTCACTAGTTAAGCTATGTTGATTGCTATTCCTTCCGCCTTCATGACGTGGACAGTTTCCTTCAGTCGACACCATTCGAAGTTCATCAAGGAATTGAGATTAGAATCTTACTAGATAGCATATACACTCATTCACCATTTTAAGTTGCTAGAGCCTGTTTGAAATGTTCAGGTCTGCCTGGAAGGACAAATATCTCGAAAATCAGCTATTAGAAGCCTAAATGAGGGTCATGCACCTTCTGGTGATCAAATACCATGGAAGTTTTGTGAACAGTTTCAAGATAATGTTTTTCCCAGTCTTTCAGGAGCTCGGATAGTACGGATCGCTGTTCATCCAAGTGCCCTAAGGGTCAGTATTTTGCCTCAATTAAATGTGATTCTACCTATGTTAACATCACTCGTGTTCTAAATTCTCTTTTTTTAATAACGCAGCTTGGGTATGGTTCAGCTGCCGTCAACATTCTAACAAGGTTATACGTTATTCTTTTTTTATTACTCCATCTAGGGCTCTATCAGTTGAGGCTCTTACGTTTTCCTTAAGCCTAAAATTTGACAATTAGTTAGGCGTATGATAAGATAGGGGAACTTGCAATATCTTAGTTGTACTGCCCTGAACATGACTGCTAGGCCCATGGAGGGGCAGGGAGGTATGGGCAATGTCAAACTTCGACGAGGGCAATGAGGCAAAAGATGCTGCCTGCAAGGGAAGATGACTGTCCAAAGGCTGTAATCCTATATTTCCTTCGGAGGTGAATGTAGATAAAGCTGCAGGCATGGCTCGCCATCGTCCAGTGAAGCATGACCTCTTGCAGTCTTGTGGTGGTGACCTATGCCGTGAAGGCAGTACCAGCTACGAAAGTGTGGCATTGCACAGTTCAGTAGGTGTTGGGAATGGATGGGTCTGGCCTACGTTACGTCAGTGTACACTGACCAGATACTTCAAATACACCAGGATATATATACTGCATGTGTTTGGAGATATTCGCACTTCCTAAGAAAACAAAATAAATGCCAATGCTTATGGGATACCCTCTACCATACCCACCCAATGCATATAACCCTATGGAGGCACCATTAGGCCTCTTGCACATTATTTATAGTTGACAGTGAAATAACATACAATAGAGTGCGTATCAAGCTGGTAATAGCATTTGCATAAATTTGTGTTGTTTGGAGTTGTACTGAACAAGAGGCATGCCTGAAGTATTTTGCTTATTTCTATCTCTGCAATATCATAGCCTAATTTACTCTTTAGTAGTTATTTCATGTAAATCTTATGCTATGCTCAACCTCTGTCAAATATATTAGTCTTAACCTATTCCTATTTTATTGACAATTACATTTGATTTGATTGGTTCCATAGGTACTATACAGGAAGCATGACAGATTTTAAAGATGAGGAGGAGGTTGAAGAGCCTGCAGTAAAAATTAGTGAAGCTGCAGAGAAGGTTCATTTTAACAACTGTGTTTTTTTGGTTCTTTTTCATATCTTAGTGCGGCAACATGAAGTTCCTTTATTGTAATCTTGGAATCATATATATCTTTACTGCCCCATACTTGTGAATTTGTGCAAGTTCTACTTTATTTCATCATGTAAGAATGATTAGGTCATTTTTCGATGTATGTATGGCTCGTGCCTCTCCTCACTTGTGTACCTTCCAATTTTGTGTATGTTCTTGCAGGCTTCTCTACTAGAAGAGAGCATACAGCCTAGGGCAAATCTTCCACCTCTCCTTGTTAATCTTAGGGATCGTCGTCCTGAAAAGCTCCATTACCTGGGTGTATCTTTTGGGTTGACACAGGAGCTTTTCCGATTTTGGCGCAAGCACGACTTTTTTCCGTTCTATGTGGGCCAGATTCCAGTAATGATCTGATCTGATTTGTTATTTCATGAGGTTAATTGTTCTCACCCTTTACCATGCTTTTATCACGGGCATTAATTAGCTGTTTCCGTTTCATAGAGTGCTGTTACTGGAGAGCATACCTGTATGGCCCTGAGTCCCCTAAATAGTGATGACATCAAAGTGGGTGATGATAAAATCAAGTCTGGATTTTTGGAACCATTTTATCAAGGTATACCTGAGTGTTCTTTTATATTTTGTAGTGGTCGGTGTTTTGAACTGAAGCTGCTTGAGTTGTAACTGTATACGTTAGAGTGAATAGAAAATGCTATGTTGTTTTTTGCCTTGGCTGATAGATGCACAAGGTAGTATTGCTTCTTTTGTTTTACAACATGCTTAACATGCTTTTGGTGCTCTAGCTAACTTTATAAGTAATATGTCCAGATTTCAGACAAAGGTTCAGGCGGCTTTTGGGAACATCTTTCCGGCATCTCAACTTTAAGCTTGCAATTAGGTATGTTAAGCCTTCATATTATTCTCTTAGCAAAAGACATGTGCTTCTCTAATATATTTTTTTGTCATGTTTCTAGTGTTTTGGCTTCCAAAATAGATTTTTCACATCATGAGCCTTCAGAAAATGATACCAGTTCGACACTGAAGTTACTGAGAGACGTATTATCCCCACATGACATGAAGCGGCTAGAAGCATATTCCAACAACTTGGTCGATTATCATCTGGTAAGAATCCGGTGAAACGATATGAAGGCTGTCTATTTTGAAAGCAGTTGTCATAATATGTTTCTTTTTAATTGTTGTAAAATCTCTACTACCTCTTGATATTGACCTCACTCATCACCTGTGCTGCAGATCATTCTTGCCATGTGCTTAGTTGTAGTTACTACATATGTCACTTTTGCAATCTAGCTGTAAACAATTTTTAGGTTTTATGTTTTTATCTGAGGTTATTGTCTTTTTTGCTTCCCGCTTAGTCTTTTTTATCTCCTGAAATGCATCTTTCCAAAGAAACTTGAAATCTTCATTGGCTGCCAACATTCCTGTCAAGATGCAGAGTAAACCTCCTCCTACATATAGCTATACATGGTAGAAACCTTTCCAATTTAAATATTTTTATTTTGTAGATTTTGGATCTTGTCCCTATCCTGGCACATGAGTACTTTTCAGAGAAGCTTCCTGTTACATTACATGGCGCCCAAGCTTCAGTTTTGTTCTGTATGGGTCTGCAGGACAAGGACATAAGCGCTACAAAGGTTAGCTCAAGTTGATAACATGTAAACACATTTTTCTGAATTTTTCATCAAACTGGCTGGTAATTCTCTTGTTTTCTCTGTTAACAGGAAGAGCTTGGCATAGAAAGGGAGCAAGTTCTATCTAACTTCATAAAAACAATGAAGAAGTTATATGGTTACCTTCACAATACCGCCGGAAAAGAAATTGAAGCAACTTTACCGCGACTTAAGGAGGTAAGCAAAAAATCTTGTTCTCTTGTCAGTTTAATGTGTGCATGTAATATCTCCGCCAAAAAATGTTCATGGTTTATTCACACGGTAAATTGAGCATGGCTATTAGTTTCAAGCTACTTCATTTTCTGCTATGTTTTTGTTTTATTCAGATTGGAATGACCCCACTTAGCAGATCAATGGATGAAGACCTTGATGAAGCAGCTGAGGAAGTGAAGGTGAGATTTCAGAGATGCATTACCTCGTCTTTCAATTGTGATGCAGAGTAGCTAGTAAATGTTTCTTTTGTCACACACAATTTCTCCCCTGTGTGTTACTGCCTTTGGTAACCGTTGCTCATAATATAGGAGAAAAGAAGAGCTGCAGATGAAGCTACTGTGGACCCAAAGTTACTGCAAAAGTATGCAATTAACAACGATGACTTTGAGATTGAGAAGGCTCTGCAGACTGAGAAGATGTCTGCAAGCGGTGTTATCAGTGTAAAATCCAACAGGACAAATGCCGACAAGAAAGAGAAGCACAGGGAAAAGGAAAAATCTAAAAGGAAAGGAACAGATGGTAGTAGATCAGAGTCCAAGAAAAAGAGGACTTGAAGCTCTCCACTTGAAATTGAGATGGTCTGATGGTTTTAACCCTGCTGTTCTGAAATCACCAGAGGAACTCTGTTGCCCAGAAAAGAAAAACCCTTTTAGCAGCCAGAAATTGAAAAAGCTTGATCATCTATCTGAAGAGAAGTAGAAGAGAGCAGATGTTGTGTGTAAGCTCCATTATGGGCTATAATTTGTAGATCGATGATAAAAGCAGTACTGTGCCCTGTAAAAGGCCTCCAAAAAGGCAAAAACCCTGTGGCATTATAACGCCCCAATTTTGATCCTACATCATTTGTTCTAATGGAATACAGTTTTGCTTTCTCGTGACTGTATAATTTGTTTTGTTGGGAAAATTTGTGGATTAAGTGATGGACATTTTATGCTTGAAAACACCACCATGTTTGAAGATCCTAAGGCCTCGTTTTGTAGAGGAGGATTGGCGGGGCTAAGAGGAGATTAAACCGGCCTAGCCGGAATCCCCAGGAAAAGCAGAGTCGGCCGTTTTGCTCTCAGGGATTAACGGGAATGAACCCCACGTATCTCCCGGAAAATCAGTGATATTAGTGTAACTCAATCCTCGCATCTTGGTTTCTCCCGATTGAGCTAAGAACCAATCCTCTCAAAACCTCTAATACAAAACAAGGTCTCAAGGCGCTGGGCAAGGAGGTGTACGGCGGCGACAACTCGCCGCATGTGTGGGTCAGGTTCCCAGGGCAGCGGTCGTGGGAGGTGTTCGAGGAGATACTAGAGAAGACGCATGTCATCATCGTGCCGGGCAGCAGGTTCGGCCCCGGCTGCGAGGGGTTCATCAGGGTCAGCGCCTTCAACACCAGGGAGAGGGTCGAGGAGGCCTGCGCCAGGCTCACCAGCTTCCTCGCCTAGATCCATCCTTCCTACGTCTCGTGATTTACTCATTCATCTATACGTACGTTCAATAACTTTGCAAGATGATTTCCGAGGGTGGAAAAAAAAACCTCTGTCCCAAGTCGCCTCCCGCGCGGGCGACCAGGCGGACCCAACCCTAGTTGTCGCCGGTCGCCCCTCCCTCTCCCTTTCCCTGCTTGTTGGGTTCGCAACATAGAAAATAAAAATTTTCCTATGAGGAGAACTAGTAAGCACCAAGATACATCTACCTAGATACAAACAACGGGTAGATATATATCCATAGAGAACATACCCTTGAAGACCGACAAAGTGTTACGAGTTTGGACTCGTGGATGATGTAGTCCTACGCTTGCCGATCTCAAGATCGAGAGGAAGTCCAACACCGCAAATTCATCCGTGATCGCACACACGTCTGGTCCACTGAACAACCCCCGCCTCCTCGCTCCAGCGATGCAGCGGAAGCAACAACTCCTTCCAGACGAAAAGCCACCGAAAATATATATCTCGCTAATCCGAGACCATAGGGAATAATTTTAGAAAGGAAGAGAGATCCTTCACAAGAAGGTGTGAGATGAAAGAGGAGTGAGAGGCCTTTTATAGGGAGGGGGCAGCGGCCAAGGTGGTGCCACCACATCTTCCATAATTCATGTGGGTGGAGCTCCCACTCACATAAACATGACTCCACTCAAAAGTCCACTCACCTCTATTAAATTTTCACCAAATTTAATGCAAACTCACATTTAATAAAACTCGTTTATTTATTATATTCATAATTTTGTTAATTAAGAAATATTCACATAAAATCACCTGCAATATTTTAATATCACATATAGAATCAATTTTAGCAATTTCATCCGAAACAATTCCGGTGTCCATTAAAATAATTCTAGCGCTTTGTAATTTTTTTATCTACGAAATGGAGCGGATTGGGTGCCGCTTTTTTGCAACCCTATGGCTAATGAGGACATGTAGGATTTTTCGTAGTAATGTTCTCAGAAAAGGTGGCCTATACGAGTTCCGTGTTCCATGAACGAGAATCAGCCGTTATCAAGGAATCCAGTATAGGGAGGTACATATGGTATCCAATTATTAGAGTTTTTTTGAACTGATTATCATCAGAGGGTTAATAACTCAATCGGGAGGTGATATACGCCGTTTCGAGGCGGCGCAAGTCGCGCTCCGCCTGAAGGAGCGGGGTAAGTGGGTCGGCCCAGGTAACAAGATTTCCTTTTTTATTTTTTATTTTTTTGTTTCTTTTTTCTAGATTTTTATTTAAACTATGAATATTCTCTATAACTATGATTTAAGATCTGTGAAGATTTTTAATATCGTAAACAAATTTTCAGAAAAATAATAATTCAAAAATCATGAACAATTTTTTTAAAAATTATGAACCAATTTCGAAAATTATGAATCAATTTCAAAAAAACCATGAACCAATTTAGAAAAATAAAGAACCAATTTTAGAAAAATTATAAACCAATTTCAAAAACCATGAATTAAAAATTAAAAACATGAATAAAATTTCAAAAACATGAACCCAATTCAAAAAAACAAGAATCAAATTTCAAAAATCATAAACCAATTTTAAAATCATGAATCAAAATTCGGGAAAACATAATATTTTTAAAAAACAAAAAACATCTTTAAAGATATGATGTTTCTAAAAAAACGTAAACAAAAATAAAAAGAAACAAAAAAACCGAAAAAAAAACAGATTAAAGAAAGAAAAAAACGTAAAAAAGAACAGCCTCGCGAACTGGGCTGGCCCACCTAGGGTTTCGCCCTGTGCGGCGCTAGCTTCCCGCGCCGCCTGCGAGGCTTCTCGTGACATTAACTCCACGTGTGCACGGCCCAGTACACAACCAGCTCTTATCCCATTCCCCAACCATCCACAGCCGGCCCATTAGTCCGTGCAAACTCGTCCGCCACCGCGGCCTCACTCTCAGGTCTCATGAGCGTAACCGCGCAACACTGCCGCCGTCAAGCCGGCCTTCCGACTCCCCGCCGACCGCCGGTAGTAACTTCTCTCGCTCACCACATTACGTCTGCTCAGTTATTCGTGAGGCGCACATTGCGCCAGCGCTCCCGGCTATTCCTGCCATTATTTTCGAGTCCACGGCGCTAGTTCAGCCACGCTGATTTGTTCCGATTCGAGCAGGGATCAGGCGCGATTGGCGCGGCAAATTGGGGACGCTAGGCTCCCGTCAAAGAATCGCGTGCTCCGCCAATCGTTCGCTCGGGTGTAGGCATCACCGCGGCTTTGCCCAGCCCCAATCAGGGCGTGGCGTCACTGGGGGGAAGAGAGTGGGCTGCCCTGTGCCATCACATCGGCCACGGAATCGACATATCTAAAAAGAGGTAGTGTATCCACGCGACATGCATTGCCCGCTACTGCCCTTGATAGAGATTGCCCAACTTGTTTTTTTTTTCTGTCTGTTATCTGTATAATAGATTTTGGCATTTTGCTGAGCTAGGTTGTGATCTGGCTTCGTATGCACTGCCGAGTGAGGACTGAAGAAAAATGCTTGTTTACGTGTTTCTACTACTGTAATGTTTGGAATTTGGAGCCGGTAGCAATCCAACTAGGGAAGTTGCTGGAGCTACACAGATTTTTTGAAATGGGGGCAAAAGCTTTGCCCCAATCTATTAATTAAGAAGAAAAGAATTGCCCAGTTAATTAACGGAAAACTGGGCGAAAACCGATCATGTGTGATAATTTGTAGATCATGCATTATACTTGGTCCTATACACCACATAACAGGGGTTAATAAATGCATGGCCAGTATCAGTCGTTATAATTGGAATGATAGGGAGAAACTTAAGGACTACTCACGAAAAAAAAATTGTGTGAATACTAAGCAAATAAGATTATGAGTGTAGGTAGAAAACACAAATAAATAGGATCTTCTGAAGTGTACTGTCAGCCTTGTCAAGTTTGTGCACTTTGTGATTTACTTTTTGGTGGTGCATTTGTCATTAGCATGCCGATACCATTTTTCTCAACTGACATAAGCCATTGGTATAGATAAAGTTGCGCAAGAGGATATATATGCTTTGTATATGGTATATCTTGCAGTCACGATTAAAGGATCTCATCATAGTATGCTGTTCCTATCTCTGCTATCATGTACGTTGCCTCTGAGAGGATGTGTGCAAAACTTCACGAGATATGCTAGCTTGCTGGTAAACTGTTCACTTAATAATTCTAAAAAGCTAAAAGAACTTCAGTATGGTCTCAAAAGTTGTGTATAGTTTGTCTGATTGTTGTTTCTGTCAACAGCAAGTAGCAAGCAACAATCACTTCGTGTGCATCCTGTCATACACAGTATAAGGATAACAAATATTATTATTACATTTTGATTAATCATATTGGAACTGGAACTTAAATCGGTAAATGCTATATTAATTACTTAAAGAACTTCTGTACAAACCATGCATGAAGTGCGAGCATGGCGTTGTATTTAATATGTTACTGAATACAACAGACTTCCTTTGTTATAGACTTATATCTAAATTATAATGTATTGGATGAAATTGTTGTCTTGTTTCGAAATGCAACAGATTGAATATGTATTTGTTAGATTCTCTGGAATGTGGATTTAAGACGTAGTTTTATATTATCTGCCTGTGCGATTTCTCTGAAGAGATGTTTCATCATTTATTGCGTGTTGAGGGCTCACATGCTCTTTTAGGATGATGTTGTCATGTGAATGTTCTGTATGTAAAGGGAAAGTGATGCCGCTGCAAGGATGAATAGTGAAACCTTGCTATAGGATATTTATATAAATGTGTGCAACATTCAGGGAAGGTAGCAACTGCTATACGTGATTCATCTTGTGCACTCAGTGCTATGGCAGTTTGGTCTGCGTAGAATTTCTCTCTTTTGTTTTATTTTCCGATGAATAGGATTTGTTGTTATTTCATTCCACGTCAGATTCTCTTATCAAGATGTGATGCTGATTGAAGGGCGGTGAAGGTCACTCGCTGGACCTATCACTGGATGAATCTATTTTACTCCTTTTGGCAAAGCTTGATAACGTACCATGTGCCACGTGGTCCAGTGATTTGAGAGAGTCTTGGTCTGTAACTGTTGGAAGGAACTATTGAAATAGTTTTCGCTCTCCAGCTTTCTTTTGGTCATGCAAAAAGTATGTATATCTTAGACCTATTCGAATTCTCTATCGTTCTCGAAATTTTATCACCACATTATGCTTGAACTTTGAGATGCACAAAGCCACAAACAGTAGTTTTGCGCCCCTCCCCTGTTGTCTGACTATTTATTCCTGCAACGTGTTGCTCTAGAAAATCTCTTCTATTAGTACAATTTGTATGTCCAGTATTTGTTCTTTTAATGTAAGAATGAGCCAGCAGCTGAAACATGATATGTGATGAAGTAATATTCTTCTGTGTGCATTGTTTTGATTTTACAAACTCCAGTATGCTCAGACTGAGGCATGTAGATGAACCTGCGTAAATGTTTCTCACCATGAAAAAAATGCCAATTTGCCCTCAATGAATGGCTTCCGTTTTCAAATTTTAGGCCTTGAGAGAGTTGTTAGAAATCTTTATCTAAAAAGGAGTTGTTAGAAATCTAGGACTTGTCAGAAGCTATCACATGCAGACCTGAATCAGATTGTGTGATAGGTATTATTTTTTTACCTTTTAACCTTCTGGAGCTTAGACCTTTTTCAGTTTAGCAGATGCCAACTTTTTATGCTCAATGTTGTGCAAATTAAAAAATGGACTTGAGGTGCTATCTATGTAGTTCAAAGAAGAAAGTTTAGGGTTTCTGCACACCAGGCGCAGAAAAAATGCATTTAAAAGAGCATCACAGTTGGTAGCTGTTCAAGTCATTTTCCAAAATGCGAATAGTTGTTGCACACGTTCGTTGGCAACAAAATCATTTGCATCCGTGAGATGATAAGCTTTGCTGTCAGAACTTTAAAATATCTTCGCTTCCACTTATGTTGGTGGAGGAATAGTGACAACCTCCGGTGCTATATAAACAACCTCATGTTCAGCTGTCTACAGCCAAAGTGGTCGAGCAGTTGCGTATGCATTTTGTGCTTCTCTCCCACCTTTAAGCCCCCCGCCTTGGCTCTTGTCCCATCATTCCATACTTATAAATGGAGTATGCTAACTTGCGACGCCAAGCAGCATCCTTGAAAAGAAGCCTCTTTGATCAGGCGTGTGTTCTGTTCATCTCAAACCTTAAGCATTGTTGTTGAGGGAATAATACAAGTCTTTTTTTAAGGGAGCCAGACAAGGTTTTCATTTTAGTGAAGCACAAAATATTGAATAAGTTTTCTACCATGTAGAGTTCAAGTTCCAAACACAATTTTTGTGCAGCAATGCTTTAAGAATTAAGATATGCACTTTTTACCATTTTGTAACTCTCATATATTCTGCTATTTATCTTATTTAAATATCTGTTGGTATGAATATTTGTTGATTTTGCTTATCATATATGATAACAGGGGTATTTGGATGAGCAATTTTGTCAGGTTGAGGATTTGCAGGATGAAGCTAGTCCTAATTTTGCAGAAGAAGTGGTTTCCTTGTTCTTTAAGGACTCGGCAAGGCTAGTGGCAAACATTGAGCAAGCTATGTAAGCAATGGCAATTTAATAAACTTGGCGTTCTTTTGCACATTCCGCTGTATTATTGTTGGTAGGAGATATCTAACCATAACAGTGCAGGGAGAAGTATCCTGGAGATTTCAATAGATGGGATGCACACATGCAACAACTAAAAGGCAGTTGTTTTAGGTATGTCCAGACAGTTGCTTTTGAATATCTTTAGGCAATAGATGATAAGATGATTAGATGTTGCATGCGTATGCGACAGAAACTGGTGGTGATTGACTCAGGCTGTTGAATTTTGTTGCCCTTTTAGGCAAGTTCTTGCCTAGTATTTATTACCTATTCTGCGGGGAGGAAAAATCCTTCTTTTTCCAACAAACTGCCCAACTTGGATTAAAAAGGCAACCCCTGTTTAAGGAGAGCCAGACATGTCCAAGTCGGTTTCACGGGTGAAAGATGAGAACTTGTTAGTTCCATTTTCGTTCATAAGTTCGCAGTGAACTTAATCTGGACCTTTGACTACATCCAGTATTGTAAGTTTACAACAAATTTATCGATGGGAAAATTTTCAGAGAGTTGTCAAATACTTCAGGAGCCGCCAGAAAGCTCCTATAGGATTCTAGTTTGCTTCTAGATGTCTGGTGTGTCAAAACTCTAATTTTTTGTGTCCTCAATTCTTGAAACAATGACTTGCAGCTAGTTTGCTTGTATTGTTTTGGTTGGGGCCTTGGGGGTGCTTCTATGTTTTTTGTTTTTGTTGAAGGGCATTGGGGCCTTGCAGTTAGTTGAAGTGCATTTTAAATTCAGCGATTGTGTAGGCCATTTTTTCTAGAGTTCTGCTAATGCAGAGACTTCTTATTGCTTTCGGTGTTGGTGCATTACCGATTGCAGCCATTCCAACTAAATGTTCTATGCATGTGGAGCTGCAGACATCAACTTTTTACAAATGATGAGATTACATACTTCTTAATTTTCATGATACAAGAGCTGATATTTTTTTTTGCATTGCGATGTATTGTGATGTTTTGGGATTAACATAAAAAAAAACTTGCCACAGCATTGGCGCTTCTAAGATGAACAATGAGTGCACGTCGTTCAGGAACAGCTGTGGAGAAGAAAATGCTGAAGGGTATCTCTCTCACACACACTTGTTAGTTGGTTAGCATGTCCGGCATGTGGTTTTGTATCTGACGAAATTCTCATTAGTTCCTGAACGAAACGTCATCTTCTATGCCTGATATGCAGTTGCAGGAGATCTTTCCAGAAAGTGAAGAGGGAGCATGCCATCCTTAGGCAGAAGCTGGAGTCCTACTTCCAGGTAATCTTCGTCATCCCCAGCTTCATCTCTTGGGAACTAGTCGTCACCATGTCTATCATATCTCGCCAATGTGTTCTGATAACATGGCATGGCCACACGCAGCTGCTGCGGCAAGCCGGTCCTACCAGGACCGCGACCAGGCCCGGAGGCAAGTAAGCCACCGGCCCTTGGCACTCGGACTGGCAGGTGCATCACACCAGTATGGGATAGCTGCGGTGAATAAAAGACCCGGGAACAGGAGACATGCCTGGTGCTGCCATGGGTGCAGGTTAATTCCTACAGGATGTCATATGATCATTATTCAAAGAAAAGATAAACATGTAATCAAGGGCTCCCTATTGGTGTCCTGTGGTGATAATATTCTGATAGTTGTATCATGTATATCCGTGCTTATAAGAGATAAATAAAATCAACTGAGCTTGCGAGTGTTTTTCTTCTCTTCAACTACGAGCTTGTGAATGTCTCCACAGTAGAGATCATATGCCCCTAATTTTTATCTGAACTGTCGTCAAGATTGCGACGGATCGATGTGCGGAACTTAATTGCCATTGTGTCGGTAACCACTGATGTGGTAGGCTGGACTTAGGAGTGTTAGGGCAGCCGAGGGGTTGCGATGGATGTAATCAACGTCTGATGGACATTACTGAGCTAACTGGGAATAGTTGTGGAATCTCTATGATGGGCACGATTGAGCTACCAGGTATACAGTTGTCTAGTAACTCACTAGGCGGAACTGCAAAGTCTAAATTCGTCAGTGGGATTTTTGGCCTGACTGTTAAGTCGCAACCGCTCGGAATTTACAAAAGTTATTACAGTCACTGGAGAGAGTATAGTTGAATAGCATCGCATTTTGCGAACGATCCCCTTTAACTGCAATATACTGCTACTCCATCCATTTCAAAATAATGGAAGTTCTACGTTTCAGTCCATATAATATATTTGATGCTGTAACTTTTATCATATTTTTTATAAACTCAACCAAACTTGGAAAAATTTAAGATACGCCCTGAATTTCAATTATTTTGAAACAGAGAAAGTATGAAACAGTTGCGCCAGCGCATGCTCTAGCCGGCCTCTGCAGTCCACGTTGCTAGGACCACTTTGAACGTGAGAAATTTTGGGAGAATCCTGCGAAAACTCAAACCCCATTTTATGATCAAGCGGGGCGTGAGAATTTTTTATTGAAATCCTGTGGAAACCGTGCCGATTCCGTGCCGCGTTTCACATATACTATACTATCAGATCAGCACTCACTTATCTTCCTGGCCGAAGCGTATTTGTATTTTGACTCCAGTAGTTTACTCATGTTCGACCGTGTTCCTTCAACTGTTTGACGTCGTCAGCACTACTACCAAACGTGCCGGCCATCAAGTGGGCCCCGAGGGCCGGAAACTTCAAAAGTGAGTGCCGCGCACGCCGTATGGACGTTTATTCTGACGCCGTCAGCTCGTGAGCTCCCTTTTCAGTTTCTGTCGTGGTAGCACCACACGCATGTCTCCTATTCGGGGGTTTTACACTTTTACTCACGCCAGGCATTGCGAACATATACTTTCTCACTAAAGTATGAAATGTTTTAAAAAAATTAAACACGCGTAGATCGATTTTTAATGTGTACATTCACTCATTTTACTCCGAACCTACACACTGAAAGACATATAGATACATGCGTTTCAGAAAAAGACTAAAATATCTTATATTTAAAACAGAGTGAGTAGTAGGATTTCGTTCGTAAATTTCAGTCAAAACCTCATTTTTTTTGTCCATGGTGATATCGATAACACACCTTGTTTGAAGTATTATTTTTGCAGTAGTGTAGAGCCCCTTGTTCGGGATCGCTAGAATATAACATTAGAAGTGATAGGATGTAAGTTGAAAGCACGTTCGAGTAATATAATTGAAATAATACTGCATAATATGCAGTTCTCTAGATATTTATACAAGTATATTTTCTGATCAAAACTTAGCGTACTTTCTTACTCCATTATTGTTTGTTTGGAAGAAAACTAGTACTCCCTCCGTCCCAAAATAAGTGACGTGGTTTGTCTAGATTCGGATGTATTTAATCTTATTTTAGTGTAAGATACATCCAAATCTAGACAAATGCAAGTCACTTATTTTGGGACGGAGGGAGTATTAAAAACGCACACTTCTTAAGAAATGCTAGTATAAATTAAATCAAACATAATAAATGTTTGTTATGACAGCCTATATCGTATCGATCATTGTGGAAATCGCATGGTAAATTAAGACCTTTAACAGATAACAGACTTTTCTTTGGTTATCGAGGACATGGAGATTTTTTTTATAGAAATGTTATTGTGTACAATAAAAATTTAGAGTAATTAATGCAGTAACTGCAATTAATTAGGCTATAAATATAGGACGTGATTCTGGACAAAATCCTCGGCGATATTGAAAGGATAATTCTCATACTAAAATAAATGTTTTTGAATGACTCGGATAAAAAAATATCTCAACCACCATATTTTTCACAATGATGTAGAAAACATGAGAGCTAAAACTCAATCTAGAATTTATGCACATAGATGCAATAATACAATGAATTTTGTACATGCACACACATGGGTACATGTGCTATCATGTCCACACACTGGCGGAGATATGCACAGCTAGGGGCTCCCCCCAAGAAAAAAATATCTAATATTTAATTTTTGGCTAAAACAGCCTATATTTGGCTCATTTGCCACCCCCTAATAGTGGCCAAAAGTGTCTCCTTGACCCATTTGCCCCCCAACTGGTTGGCCCAAGCTCCAACACTGTGTGCACATGTTGTTGTTGGAGATCCATGTTGTAAATCATTGTGTCACGTAAGTACAAACTAGTCACGTCGTCTTGTAATTTTTCACCGAGCCCCATATATTGTGTGTCATATTTGTATAACATCTCTTATATGTGCCCTTCCTCTCTCTATCTCTCGATCTAGACCATCTCACACTCGTACATCCTATGTCTCTCTCGTCTAGCCAAACTTGGCTTCGGCTATCCCGACGTGGCGGCCACCGCGGTGGCTTCTAAGATGGTGTCGCGACACTAGAGCTTGTGGACCAGAGCTAGGTTCACCGTCAATAAGAGGTACAATATTCTGAGAATATCTTGGGCAACATTATAATATGTATCTATCTTGTCAATATTTGAAGTCCACATTGGATTCGTAAACCGATAAAAGAAAAGAAAATAATAGGAAAGAAAAGGTTCAGTTGGGAATAGTGCTTCCATGGCACCTTGAACATAATTTTTTGTATTCAAAGCATTAGTGTGAAGAGGAATGGTTAAGCTTTTAACATACATAAGTAAGGAATCAATGATACCCTTAGCACTAGGAGAACTAATTTTATGGTATTTTTGTTTTTCTAATTTTTATGGGTTTTTGATATAAGGAAAAGGTAAATATAAAACTAAAAATAAACTAAAGAGAAACTCACAACCAAGCAAGTTAAAGAAGTAAACCCGCTCAAGCTTAGATGATTGCAATATATACAACAAACTGAAACCTAATGCAAACGAGAATTAAATACTTAGTGCAGAAAAGTAATTGATAACCCCCCAAGTGTAGAGGGTAGTTGTAGCACCTTTAAATGTGGAAATATAAGTATCGAACAATAAGAGCAAGAAGATAAAGCTATTTACTCTCTCTCCAACTAGAGTGTTACAATTATAGTTGCTTATGCACTAAACAAATTAGAGTAATGTGTAACAAAATAGTAAATGTAAGGAAGCTTACAAATGTCCCAATCCTCTATATGCAGGATAACACGCCTAAGGTTTTAAACCTTATGGAAATAATGGACCTGAGTTCATGGGTTCACTCGATCTTCTCTCTCCAACAATGATGGTGATCATGTTATGGATGATAAAGTACATACAATTGTCATGCTTTTTGCTAATGTCTATATGGGTTGCTTGTCATAAAACTAGTCCCTAAGGGTATGCAGATAGATAACACTACTCCAGGTGGATCAATTTTCTCAATGTCTATGGGTTCTTCCTCCTGTTCTTCTTTTCTTTGGAGAATCTGTAAATCAAATTCTTGCAAAAGTAAAGTCCAACGGATCATCTTTGACTTAACATCAATCCTTTCAAGAATCTATTTCAAGCCAATACGATCAGTATGCACTCTTACCTTAGAGTCAATAATATAAGATCTAAACTTATCACAGGAGAAAACCACAACGAAAAATTCCTTTTCTGCCATGGGGTAATTCTTTTGTGTGCCGTTTAAGGTGCGACTAGCATGATGAATGACACTGAGTTCATAACCATCATACTGGCAAAGAATTGCTCCAACATATTCGTGGCTAGCCTCACAGAATAGATCAAAAGGTTTCTTCCAATTAGGTGGTTTTATAACAAGAGCTTCAAGAAGGGCTTGTTTTAATATGTTGAAAGCGGTAAGATAGTTTTCATCAAAATTAAAAGCAACATCCTTTTGAAGAAGGTTAGTTAGCAGTTTCACAGTTTTGAGAAGTTCTTAATGAACCTTCTATAAAATCCAGCATGGCCTAAGAAACTCCTAATACCTTTTACATCTCGAGGAGGGGGAAGCCTCTCTATTGCTTCAAACTTTACTTTATCAACTTCTATACCCTTACCTAAAATTTTGTGACCAAACACTATACCTTCTTGAACCATGACATTTTCCCAATTCAAGACTAGGTTAGTATCTCCACATCTCTGCAAAACTTTATGAAGGTTATGAAGTCAATGATTAAATGAAGTTCCATAAACAGAAAAATTGTCCATGAACACTTCCATAATACTTTCAACATAATCATCGAATATAGCAGTCATACACCTTTGGAAGGTGGCAGGGGCATTGCAAAGACCAAAAGGCATACGACGATAAGCATATAAACCAAAAGCACAAATAAAGGTTGTTTTTAGTTGGTCATCAAGGTGAACAACAATTTGAGAAAAAACTGAATAACCATCTAAGTAGCAAAAATGAGAATGCATAGCAAGCCTTTCTAAAGTTTGATCTATAAATGGTAAAGAATAATGGTCTTTTCTAGTTTCCTTATTAAGTTTTCTATAGCCAATACACATCATGTGACCAACAACAGTTCTAGTAGGTAACATCTCATTGTGTTTGTTTTGAATGATAGTAAATCCACCTTTCTTAGGAACACAATGAACAGGACTTACCCGGTCACTTTACTCCACATGAAAGATGATCCTTGCATATAATAAACGTATTACTTCTTTTCTTACCTCTTATTTCATATGAGGTTTAAGTCGCCTCTAAAAATCTGCAACTGGCTGGGATCCTTCTTACATAAATATTCTATGGGTGGCTATCGAGGGACTAATCCCTTTCAAGTCGCTCATTGAATACCCAAGAGCATTCCGATGCATTCGGAGAATCATCATCAAGTTTTTCTCCTCTTTTTATGCAAGGTTGGAACTTATAATAATGGGGAAATTATTAGTTTCATCAAGAAAACTATATTTTAATTCCTTGGGTAAGGTTTTGAGAGTAGGAGGTGGAGGTGCCTCATCCCCTTTCCTTATAGGTTGTTCATAATTTTGATTCATCTCGGGATCCACCTCATGTGTGGAGGAGTCAAGATAATCATCCATTTCCACTTTTATGTCTTGGGGAATATTATTATTATCGACTAAACTCATTGCTAAATTATCACGAGGAGTCTCAATAACTACTAAGGCAAGACTAATGATATTACCTTCCTCTTCTTGTCCATACTCATATTCATCCAAATCTTTGATTGCCGGCTTATGGTAAAAAATAGAAAAATGAAAGTCCATTTTCTCTTCACCAAACTTGAGAGATACAATTTCTGTCTTGTAGTCAATGTTTGCTCCTGCGGTGTACAAGAAAGTTCTTCCAAAAATAATTAGACAATAAACATCAGTAGACATATCAACAAGTACAAAGTCAATGGGGTACTTATATGGTCCAATATAGATTGGGACATCTCTAATTATTCCCATAGGAACTCTGAGTGTCTTATTGATATATTGCAAATGTATCTATAATTTTTGATGTTCCATGCTTGGTTTTATCCACTTTCTTGTGTTTTGTTCCAACTTTGGAGTACTTTTCATATGATTTCTTGGACTAACCTATTAACAAGAGCCACAGTGCCAACTGCCTGTTTTCTGCTGTTTTTGGTTTCAGGAAAGTCAGAAAATGAATATTCTCGGAATTGGACGAGACAAAAGCCAAAGTGCCTATTTTTCCGGAAGTGATCAAGTGCCAGAATACGAGATGGAGAAGGGCCAGGGAGCCACCACACCACCTGGCCGCGCGGTCAGGCCTGGCCCGCGCCAGGGGGTGGTGTGGCCGCTCCCGGCACCCCCTCGGCCTCTCCTTCCGCCTATATATTGCCCTCGGGGCGAAAACCCTAAGTGCCCGATCAAAAATCCACGAAAGAGTCTGTAGCCGCCGTCATCTCCATCCCTAGATCGGGAGGGATCTGAAGCTCTTCTCGACACCCTGCCGGAGAGGGGAATTCACCCTGGAGGCCTTCTTCATCACCATGCAAGCCTCCGGTGTGATGCGTGAGTAGTTCATCCTTGGACTATGGATCCATGTAGTAGCTAGATGGCTGGTTCTCCTCCTTTGTGCTTTCATGTTTAGACCTTGTGAGCTCCGTTCATGATCAAGATCATCTATTTGTAACTCTGCATGTTGTGTTTGCGGGGATCCGATGGATATTGAGATGCTATTTCAAATTGATTATTGATTCTATCATGTCTTTGTTATTTGTGATCTTGCATGCTTTCCGTTGTTAGTAGATATCTTGGCCAAGTAGATGCTAGCAACTCCAAGAGTTAGTATTTATGCTCGATAGTGGGTTCATGCCTCTGGTAATCTGGGGAAGTGACAGAAATCTCTAAGGTACTAGATGTGCTGTTCTTACTAGGGAGAAAATAACAATCCTTTGTTCATAGAACAATCGTATTATTTACTTTACACGCAGTTCGTAAAGCAATAATCTGTGCTTGCAACTTAATACTGGAGGGGGTTGGGATGATAACCTGAAGATGGATTATTAGTCATAGATGCAGTTGGATGGCGGTCTATGTATAATGTTGTAATGCCCAATCAAGTCTCAAAGGAGTCAAGATGATTAGTATATGCATGTATTGCTTTCTCGGTGTTTGTCAATTGCCCCGCTATAATTTGTTCACCCAGCATGTTATCTATCTAAGGAGAGCCACCTCTAGTGAACTATGGATCCCGGTCCTTGTCTTTTACATTCAATCTACAATCTTTTACTCCTTTGTGTTTACTTTCTGCAAAGTTTTACTTCTTTCCATTCAATATGTTTAATCCTTTGTTTTCCGTAAAACACTGTGAGATTGACAACCTCATCGCAAGTTGGGGACAAAGTTATGTGGTTGTGTTGTGCAGGTCTCCACGTTGCTACTAGCACCAGTAGTGCGCCCTGCCAAACCTCAGCTAGTAACACCTTTGGGGTGTTTCCTTGCTCCTACTGGTTCGATTAAACCTTGGTTTCATAACTGAGGGAAACTTGCTGTTGTGCTCATCATACCTTCCTCTTGGGGTTCCCAACGAGCTCTACATCAACACCACCATCAAGCAATTTTCTGGGCGCCGTGCATTGAGCCATCAAGCGATTTTCTGGCACCGTTGCCGGGGAGTCAAGGACATCTTCACAAGGGGAGTCCCTCATAACCAATCTATTTACTTTGTTGTTTTTATTTTGCTTAGTTTCTTTTTGCTTTGTTTGCTTGTTTTTTTATTCAAAAACACAAAAAAAATTAGTTTTACTAGTTTGCTTTCTTATTTGAAAACCCAAAAAAATGAATACTCTTGAAAACAATAAGTTGTGTGACTTCACTAGCACCAACAAAAATGATTTTATGAGCACACCTATTGCTCCACCTATGCCTGAAAATACTTTCTTTGAGATAAACCCTGCTTTACTCAATCTTGTTATGAGAGAGCAATTTTCTGGTATTGGTAATGAAGATGCTGTTTCCCATCTAAATAACTTTGTTGAACTTTGTGAGATGCAAAAGCATAGGGATAGAGATGGTGATATTATTAAGCTGAAATTGTTTCCTTTCTCTTTGAGAGGAAAAGCTAAAGAATGGTTGAATTCCTTAACTAGGAATAGTATTGATTCTTGGACTAAGTGCAAAGATGCTTTTATTGGAAAATACTATCCTCCTGCTAAGATTATATCCATGAGAAGTGAAATAATGAAGTTTAAACAACTTGATAATGAGCATGTTGCTCAAGCTTGGGAAAGAATGAAATCTTTGGTAAAGAATTGTCCCACTCATGGACTGATTGCTTGGATGGTCATCCAAACTTTTTATGCAGGATTGAACTATTATTCAAGGAACCTATTGGATTCTACTGCTGGAGGTACCTTTATGACCATCACTTTGGGTGCTGCAACAAAACTTTTGGACAATATGATGGTTAATTATTCTGAATGGCATACTGAGAGAGCTCCACAAGGTAATAAGGTAAATTCTGTTGAGGAAACCTCCTCCTTGAGTGATAAAATTGATATTATTATGTCTATGCTTGTTAATGGGAAAGCCCATATTGATCCAAATAATGTTCCTTTAGCCTCTTTGGTTGCTCAAGAAGAGCAAGTTGATGTGAACTTCATAAGAAATAACAACTTTGGCAACAATGCTTATGGTAATAATGCTTATAGGAACAATTTTGGTAACAACAATTATAAGCCATATCCTCCCAACAATGGTAATGCTTATGGAAATTCCTACAACAATAATAAGAGTGCTCCCTCTGAACTTGAAGTTATGCTTAAATAGTTTATTAGTAAACAAACTGCTTTCAATAAAACTATTGAGGAAAAACTCTCTAATGCTGAAATAAATATAGCATATTTGGCTGAAGCTCAATCTTCTTTGAATAAAATGGCTGCTAAACCTGAAACTAATGATAATCCCTTTGCAACTACTAATGCCATACAAGTAAGAATTGATGAAAATGTTAGACTATTAGCTGAATTACATGCTAAGTGGGAAAGACAAGATGAAATTGCTAGAAACATTAGTGTTTCTACTATTACCACCACTAGTGTTGAGGCTTGTAATAGTTCTACTACTTTAGATGATAAATTTGATTTTTATCTTGATGGTTGCAACTTCTCTGAAGTTATTAAGTTCCTACAAAAGCTTGCTAAAAGTCCTAATGCTAGTGCTATGAACATGGCCTTTACAAAACATATTACTGATGCTCTCATAAAGATTAAAGAAGAAAAGATGAAACATAAAACTTCTATTCCTATAAAACAAGAGGATGGTTGGGAACCCATCATTAATATGAAAGTGAATGACTTTGATTTCAAAACTTTGTGTGATCTTGATAGTAGTGTTTCTATTATGCCTAGAAGGATTTATGATATGCTTGATTTGCCTCCTCTTGAAGATTGTTATTTGAATGTTCCACTTGATGATAATGCTAAAAATAAACTCATGGGGAGTCTTAATGATGTTCTTATTATTGTTAACGACTCCTATGTCCCCGTTGATTTCTATGTTTTGGATGTTGAATACAATGCTTCTTGTCCTATTACTTTGGGAAGACCTTTTCTTAGAACTGTTGGTGCCATCATTGATATGAAAGAAGGCACCATTAAATATCAACTCCCACTCAAGAAAGGTATAGAACACTTCCCTAAAAAGAGAGAAAAGATTTCTTTTGCTTCTCCTATGAAAACAAAATTTGGTCTTAATGCTTCTTCATTTGAGAACACTTGATTCTTTCTTTGCTTCTTATGCCTAACTTAAAGGCGTTAAAGAAAAGTACTTATTGGGAGATAACCCAAAAGTTTTAGATGAGTCTTGGAAGTTATTACCTCTGTAATTACCTCTGTAATAACCGCTCCTTATCCTTTTTATTTGCTTTTTGTGCCAAGAGTAACCTCTAATGAGAGAGAATAATGATTGGGAAAGTTGCTGTCCCGAAACAGATTTTTGTGCTTCACTGTAAACATTCGTGAGAGAGCTCTGTATATCGGATTGAGCTGTAATTGTTTGTGCTTCTTCTCCAGGTTGTTATCTAACTTTTGTTAGTTCAACACTTTTTGATTTGAGCAATATAAGGGCTTTGAAAAAAATCGTCTTTACCTGCTGGTCTGTTTTGACAGATTTCTGCCATTTTCTGCATTTGCTTCTTGTGGGTTCCTTTTTTAGTTCTTTTGGGGAATTGAGATTTAGGGAAGTGCTACAGTATATAGTGTTGTAATGGAAGTTTATTTGGTGTTATAACTGAACCTTAAGACTTATTTATCTTAAGTGCACTAATGTTGCTAATGAGATTGTGTGAAGTTTTGTATGAAAGAAAAATTTCAAGTGTATGGAAGGAATGAGTAATGAGATGAAGGATGGACTAAAGCTCAAGCTTGGGGATGCCACGCGTGTCACCCCAAGAAATATCCAAGAAGTACAAGCGTCAAAGCTTGGGGATTCCCAAGGCATCCCTTTCTTCATCAATAAAAATTCCAGGTTTCTTCCAATCGCTTCATTTTTATTGTTTCATGCACAGTTGTGTTGTTCTTGGAGCGTCTTCTTTTTCGTTTTCGTTTTGGTTTTTCGTTTGCTTTGGTTTGCTTAGTTTGCTGAATAAATTGGTTGGACCCCCTCTTTCCTACATTGGTTGGCAAATAGTTTGGTTTGGTTTGGAAAAGAGTAGGAAAGTTCATGCTTACGTGGTAAAAAGAGCTTGTTTTTGACTGTGGCCTATGCTTTTTCATGCCATGCTTGATATTGTTTTGGCTTTATGCTTAGTATTCTTTGCTGTAGCATGAATTGTTATAAACAATTGAGATTGCTTAATGTGCCTTGGATGAATCATGTGTTGTATTAGCATATTAAAGCATAGTATAGTGGTATTCTCCTTTGATGCTTTATTTGGGTTGACTTGGCGCATGCTCACACCATGTTATGACTGTCTCAAGTCACCATAGCCTTTATGATCCTTTAGTTTTCAACTTGTAGTATCACTTTATGCTTTGATCAATGATGTTTTGTCGCTCTGCATGATTATGGCCATTATTGCTCTCTTAGTTTGTCGCTCCCAGTCTTTTGCTAGCCTCCACAACAAAGTATGAGTTCCACTCATGCATCCAACTCCCTAAACCAAGTTATTCCAAAGAGTCCACCATACCTACCTACTAGCTTATGCTATTCCAAGTATATTCATGCTTTTGTTTACCTTCCAAATTAAACTTGTTATGAGAAAACTAGTGATTAAAGCTCTCACGAACTTGATGGCACACTTTACTTTTCTTGCCCTTAATAAACTTGAACCATTGTGTCGTCTATGTTGTATATGCTTGCACTTATTTGTCGGGAATTAGCAGAATCATGCTTTCATGGGGAACGCTTTCAACATTGCACTTGGTACTTGTACCTAGTTGATATCATGCTCTTTTGTATATGGATGTCGTCGGTGTGAAATGAAAGGGGAGCTTGCAAGTCCATGGAGTTATGTATATGTGTTAGAGAAACGCCTGGGCCGCTGGTCTAATCCATCCTGACATGGTGGAAACCTGCAGCGTAACCATAATGAGCTGTCTATGAAGCATTCTTCTTATAAAAAAAAGAGTCCTATTCAGAAAAAAAGAAAAGAGAAAAAAAAGAGATACTATGAAAAGAGGAAAGAGAAAAAAAGCACCATCTTCCCATGGTAAATAAGAAGAATGCTGAGATGCCCGTTGTCTGCTTGCCTTGTCATTTTGATATGGGAATTCTTCCGTATCATCGGGAAAGGGGTACCCTGTTGGCGGTTCTCTATGATACACATATACTTACAATGACAAGAACTTACCGGTGACTAAACTTGAGTAGCATGAGGAGCGACCCTCGTATACAAGGGACATGAGATTTCTGACTTATACTTCGTCAAGCATGTACACCATAGTTTGTTCACTTTAACCTTAATCACTTCAAGATGCTTATGATAGGGGCAATGAGAGCTGAAAGCTATACGTACCATAATTTTTGGAAGCTCTTTATGAGACTTGAATCCCTACTTCCTTTTACAAAAGGCCTTTCTTCCACCATTATATTGAGTCTCCACCTTCTATCTTTATGCACCTACTTTGAGAGCATAGTGGCCATTCTTAGTTCTATGTGCATTGTCCCAAGACTAGTTGATTGATGCATAACTTGATATTGCTTGTTTTAAACTATTGTATCTAGTCACTCTTATGAACTTTGAAGGTTTCCTATGCATTTATATTTGCTACTCTATTAAGGGACAGGCTGATTACTATTATGCTATGTTTTCTTTATGTGAAACAAACAAACGTCTTACAAAGAATTGTTATTCATGAATCTTTTGTTTGTACCTTTTCATGTTGCATCATAGTTTGTTTGCTTATTGCTAGAACTTTGTCTTTCATGTTATGATTGAAGTACTATGACCCAGCTTTGAATGTTTTGCAAATACTTTGATCAAGTCTTTGATGGTGCATGTCACCTCAAAAATTATTCTTTCTTTTTATTACTTACCTACTCGAGGACGAGCAGGAGTTAAGCTTGGGGATGTTGATACATTGCAAATGTATCTATAATTTTTGATGTTCCATGCTTGGTTTTATCCACTTTCTTGTGTTTTGTTCCAACTTTGGAGTACTTTTCATATGATTTCTTGGACTAACCTATTAACAAGAGCCATAGTGCCAGCTGCCTGTTTTCTGCTGTTTTTGGTTCCAGGAAAGTCAGAAAATGAATATTCTCGGAATTGGATGGCACAAAAGCCAAAGTGCCTATTTTTCCGGAAGTGATCAAGTGCCAGAATACGAGACGTAGAAGGGCCAGGGAGCCACCACACCACCTGGCCACGCGGCCAGGCCTGGCCCGCGCCAGGGGGTGGTGTGGCCGCTCCCAGCACCCCCTCGACCTCTCCTTCCGCCTATATATTGCCCTCGGGACGAAAACCCTAAGTGCCCGATCAAAAATCCACGAAAGAGTCTGTAGCCGCCGTCATCTCCATCCCTAGATCGGGAGGGATCTGAAGCTCTTCCTGGCACCCTGCCGGAGAGGGGAATTCACCCTGGAGGCCTTCTTCATCACCATGCAAGCCTCCGGTGTGATGCGTGAGTAGTTCATCCTTGGACTACGGATCCATGTAGTAGCTAGATGGCTGATTCTCCTCCTTTGTGCTTTCATGTTTAGATCTTGTGAGCTCCGTTCATGATCAAGATCATCTATTTGTAATTCTGCATGCTGTGTTTGCGGGGATCCGATGGATATTGAGATGCTATTTCAGATTGATTATTGATTCTATCATGTCTTTGTTATTTGTGATCTTGCATGCTTTCCGTTGTTAGTAGCTATCTTGGCCAAGTAGATGCTAGCAAATCCAAGAGTTAGTATTTATGCTCGATAGTGGGTTCATGCCTCTGGTAATCTGGGGAAGTGACGGAAATCTCTAAGGTACTAGATGTGCTGTTCTTACTAGGGAGAAAACAACAATCCTTTGTTCATAGAACAATCGTATTATTTACTTTACACGCAGTTCGTAAAGCAATAATATGTTGCTTGCAACTTAATACTGGAGGGGGTTGGGATGATAACCTGAAGGTGGATTATTAGTCATAGATGCAGTTGGATGGCGGTCTATGTATAATGTTGTAATGCCTAATCAAGTCTCAAAGGAGTCAAGATGATTAGTATATGCATGTATTGCTTTCTCGGTGTTTGTCAATTGCCCCGCTATAATTTGTTCACCCAGCATGTTATCTATCTAAGGAGAGCCACCTCTAGTGAACTATGGGTCCCGGTCCTTGTCTTTTACATTCAATCTACAATCTTTTACTCCTTTGTGTTTACTTTCTGCAAACTTTTACTTCTTTCCATTCGATACGTTTAATCCTTTGTTTTCCATAAAACACGGTGAGATTGACAACCTCATCGCAAGTTGGGGACAAAGTTCTGTGGTTGTGTTGTGCAGGTCTCCACGTTGCTACTAGCACCGGTAGTGCGCCCTGCCAAAGCTCAGCTAGTAACACCTTTGGGGTGTTTCCTTGCTCCTACTGGTTCGATTAAACCTTGGTTTCATAACTGAGGGAAACTTGCTGCTGTGCTCATCATACCTTCCTCTTGGGGTTCCCAACGAGCTCTACATCAACACCGCCATCAAGCAATTTTCTAGGCGCCGTGCATTGAGCCATCACTTATCGGCAAGCATTAGTCATATAAGTATCCTCTAATTCAGCTAGGGATAGTTTTGGATTTTTAGATACAGATTATAGGGGATTACGTTAACGGCCGTTCCAATGTCACAGAGGTCATAATAAGAAGTTCCACCAACAGGACAAGGGAGAATAGGTTTACCAACTTCTTTAGCCTTTACCTTTCCTTCAACGAACTATGAAGCTTCGGTATCTAGCTATATCACGTTGCAATGTGCAAACATGGTTAGGATATCTTCCTTCGTTGGTTCCCCGGTCTCCTAGATACTTACTTTGTTAGTTTTTCTTGCTTGTTCCTCTTCTTCTAGAATCTTGAGGAACATCCTTTCTTCTTCGCAATGATCTTCAAGCTGCTGAGCCATCATATGTTTTCTCATGGTCCTTGGAAAAAGAAGGGGTTCAACATATGGGGGTATCTGCAGTGACCCAGCATACCACTACATGATGTAGTATACTATAGTCGTTGAAATAACACCAATGAAACATCGTTCCACTAGTATTACATCCCTCAGAGTGGTACATCAGAAACATAGCAGGTCCAAGACATGACTACAGGTTACAACTCAACTCTTTACAAAAGATCCAGAGAATACTCTAGGTTATAGAGAGAGCAAGAAACTTATTACAAAGAAGAACCAGAAATAATAACTCATAAATATCTTACTAATAGTCTAGTATATAAACTATCTAGTTTGCAATAGCTGCTACTGCACTGCTCTACAGAAGTAGGTTTTATGGCTAGAGATTATACTCCTATCTAATCAGGAACTTCGCCTTCACTTCTGTTCATAATATGTTGACTCCATTGACTTCATTGAAAACTTGAGCATTTTGGTGACGATTCCTTTAAGTATCATTTGGTGTTGATGACGTCTTCCATGGCTTTAGAACCTAGCAATGGTTAAGAAGATACAGTTGAATACGAGCGTTCTGATACATTGCAAATGTATCTATAATTTTTGATGCTCCATGCTTGGTTTTATCCACTTTCTTGTGTTTTGTCCACACTTTGGAGTACTTTTCATATGATTTCTTGGACTAACCTATTAACAAGAGCCACAGTGCCAGCTGCCTATTTTCTACTATTTTAGGTTCCAGGAAAGTCAGAAAATGAATATTCTTGGAATTGGACGGGACAAAAGCCAAAGTGCCTATTTTTCCAGAAGACTCCAGGAGCCAGAATACGAGACGGAGGAGGGTCAGGGGCTGGCCACCCCCCAGGCGTGGGCTAGGCCTGGCCATGCCAGGGCATGGTGTGGTGGCCCCAGGCACCCCCTCGGTCTCCCTCTTCGCCTATAAGAAGCCTTCTGATCTAAAAACTTCGGGGGGTTCGACGTTTTTCCAGAAAAAGTTCCGCAGCGCCGCCACCACCGAAGGGGAGATTCGGGGGACAGAAAGTCTCTGTTCCGGCACCCTGCCGGGACGGGGAAGTGCCCCCGGAGCTATCTCCATCGATCTCCACCATCGTCTCCATCGACCATCCATGTTTCCCCCATCTATGAGTGAGTAATCCCCCGCTATAGGCTATGGGGATGGTAGGGATTGGATGAGATCGTTCATGTAATGGCATCAGATTGTTAGGGCATGGTGCCTAGTATCTTTTATTAGTGCTTTATGACTTTGTTGTGACTTGTTGTGCTTAATGCTTGTCACTAGGGCCCGAGTGCCATGATTTCAGATCTGAACATGTTATTGATTCATTATGATAGTATTGTTTTTGGTCTTATCTACAAGTTGTATACACACGTTGTTGTCCAGAACCTATGGCCCCGAAGTGACAAAAATCGGGATAACCGGAAGGGAATGGCTTTGATGTGAGGATCACATGTGTTCACGGAGTGTTAATGCTTTGCTCCGGTGCTCTATTAAAAGGAGCACCTTAATTGCCAGTAGTTCCCTAGAGTCCCCGCTGCAAACGGGCTGGCAGGACAAAATATGTTGTGCAAGTTCTCATTGCAAGCACGTATGACTATATATGGAACACATGCCTAGGATTGTCTAGTACTTGGATGCTTTAACTTATTTATCTGCAATTGCCCTATGTTCTGATTGCTATGTGAATTGTCTTGTCCATGCAACGCCCGTCCATCCATCCCTATGCCTACCCCACTCGAATCCCACTGTTTACTGCTTTTGTTACTACTGTCTTGCTTTACTACTGCTGTTACTTTACTATTCCTACTACAAAACTATTGCTACTGATAAATTGCTGTGAGCAAGATTGTTTCTAGGTGCAGCTGAATTGACAACTCAGTTGTTAAGGCTTATAAATATTCTTTGGCTCCCCTTGTGTCGAATCAATAAATTGGGTTTCACTTCCCTCGAAAATACTGCGATACACCCCCTATACTTGTGGGTCATCAAGACTATTTTCTGGCGCCGTTGCCGGGGAGCATAGCTTTATTTATCAAGTCCACTTGGATTCACTATTGTTCAAGCTAAGTTTATTTTCTCCTTGTTTGCTTGTTTCTTTATCAAAAATACAAAAAAATTAGTTCCTACTCTAGTTGTTATTTTCATTGGTCTGTTATTGTCTTGCCTTATCATGCTTGTTGTCAATGGTTGGTTTCTTTGAAACTGAAGCTTATTGACAAGGTGGGTTCACGGAAGATCAAAAATATTATTATAAGGAACACCGCTTATCACAAAAAGGGAAACACTTATGGGAACAAATTGATAAATTGTATACCATTGCTAGAAACGTGTGCTCTACTTATAATGTTACTTATTGCCTTGATAAATCTCGTTGCAGAAAGAGGTATAAACACCTCCCTTTTCAATGTGAGTATAATGATAATGATACCATATCTTCCTATGCTAAAGGAATTTATGACTTTTATGATGCGGAACAAATTGAAGAATTTATTGCTTGGAAGGGTGCTTTTTAACTTGCTAGTTTGCTTGAAAATATTGATGATTCACCTTATAAGTATGAGGTTTATGGTATACTTAAATTTTGCTTTGATAATTACAAGGATGAAAATGGATATATTCTTGAATATTTTAATAGATGCTTTCCACAAATGGAAGAGACTAGTGCCTTGCAGGATCCTATGGAAGAAGAAATTGATGAACCTGAAATCTCATTAGATGAAAAAGAGGAGGAGAGTGATGAACAAAAGGAGGAAGAATGGATTAGCTACCCATGCCTACCTTCTAATGAGAGTAACTCTTTATCCCTTACATTATTTGATTGTCCTCCATGCTTACTAAAGGAGGATGAATGTTATGTTCCTGAGGATTCTTTTGAAGATGTTTATGATAAAGCTCTAGTGCTTGTAGATCATGAAGAGCATGCTTTATGTGATAGTTATATTGTTGAGTTTATTCATGAGGCTACTCAAAATTATTATGAGAGAGGAAAATATGGTTGTAGAAGTTTTCATGGTATTGAAACACCTCTCTATGTGCTGAAAGTTTTGAAGTCACTCTTGTTTTATCTTCCTATGCCTGTCACTTTGTTCTTTGTGAATTTATTTGCATACATGATTCCTATGCATAGGAAATGGGTTAGACTTAAATGTGTTTTGAATTTGCTTCTTGATGCTCTCTTTTACTTCAACTCTTATTTCTTGTGAGAGCATCCTCTCAAACTTTTATGCCTGAAGATGATAATATGTCTATTATTCTTGGGAGACCTTTTCTTAATACTGCAGGAGCTGTTATTAATTGTAATCAAGGGAAGGTGATCTACAATGTCAATGACAAAGAACATACTATATATTTCCCCAAGAAGATTGATAGGACTTATGGTTTTGAATTCAATTGAACATGTTGAGGGCATTCAAGTTGGAGAAATATATTGTCCCATACCAAGAGAAAAATTTGAAACTATTATGATTGGGACCATTGCTATCAAGGTTGAGGTAACATAATCATTAGTGGAATACAAAGTATTGTCTCATATGAAATTGTTTTGGTAGCAAGACCTGATCAACCTTGTTAACAAAAGTATTTCATTGAACAAAACAATGTTTTCACCTTGATTATCTCCGCTTACTTCTATTCTATCCATTTTAGTTTTTCCTTGTGCCTAACTTAAAGGCATTAAAGAAAAGTACTTATTGGGAGATAACCCAAAAGTTTTAGATGAGTCTTGGAAGTTATTACCTCAGTAATAACCGTCCTTATCCTTTTTATTTGCTTTTTGTGCCAAGAGTAACCTCTAATGAGAGAGAAGTAATGATTGGAAAAGTTGCTGTATCGAAACAGATTTCTGTGCTTCATCGTAAAAATTCGTGTAAAATCACTGTATGTCCTTTTGAGGCGTGAATTTTTGTGCTTCTGCCCTAGGTTGTTATCTAACTTTCGTTAGTTTAACACTTTTTGATTTGAGCAATAGACTGTCTTCGAAAAAATTCATCTTTACCTGCTGGTCTGTTTTGACAGATTTCTGCCATTTTTGCATTTGCTTCTTGTTGGTTCCTTTTTGAGTTCTTTTGGGGAATTGAGCTTTTTGAGGGAAGTGCTACAGTATCTAGTGTTTTAATGGAAGTTTATTGGTGTTAGAACTGAACCTAAATACTTATTATATTGAGTGTACTAATGTTGCTAATAAAGATTGTGTGAAGTTTTGTATGAAGGAAAAATTTCAGGTGTATGGAAGGAATGAGTAATGAGATGAAGGATGTACTAAAGCCCAAGCTTGGGGATGCCACACGTGTCACCCCAAGAAATATCCAAGAAGTACAAGCGTCAAAGCTTGGGGATGCCCAAGGCATCCCCTTCTTCATCAATAAAAATCCCAGGTTTCTTCCAAACACTTCATTTTTTATTGTTTCATGCACAGTTGTGTTGTTCTTGGAGCGTCTTCTTTTTTGTTTTCGTTTTTGTTTTTTAGGTTGTGTGGTTTGCTTAGTTTGCTGAATAAATTGGTTGTACCTCCTCTTTCATGCATTGGTGTTCAAATAGTTTGGTTTGGTTTGGTTTGGAAAAGAGTAGGAAAGCTCATGCTTAAGTGGTAAAGAGAGCTTGTTTTTGACTATGGCCTATGCTTTGTCATGCCATGCTTGATATTGTTTTGGCTTTATGCTTAGTATTCTTTGCTGTAGCATGACTTGTTATAAACAATTGAGATTGCTTAATGTGCCTTGGATGAATCATGCGTTGTTTTAGCATATTAAAGCATAGTATAGTGGTATTCTCCCTTGATGCTTTATTTGGGTTGACTTGGCGCATGCTCACACCATGTTATTACTATCTCAAGTCACCATAAGCCTTTATGATCCTTTAGTTTTCAACTTGTAGTATCACTTTATGTTTTGATCAATGATGTTTTGTCGCTCTGCATGATTATAGCCATTATTGCTCTCTCGTTTGTCGTTCCCTTACTATTCCTAGCCTTCACTTACACTGAGTGTTTTACTCATGTTTCCAACTCCCTTAAACCAAATATTGCCAAAGTGTCCACCATACCTACCTATTAGCATCATTTTCTACTTCCGTGCATATTCAATATGCCTTGTTTTCTTCCGAATAAAATGTTTGCTTGTTATGAGAAAGTTAGTTAGTAAAGCTCTCACGAACTTGATGACACACTTTATTTCCTGCACTTAATAAACCTGAACCATTGTGATTCTACATGAAAGTTATATGCTTGCAAATTATAGGCTGGGGATTAGTAGAACCGTGCTATCACGGGTAACGCTTTAAACACTTGTAAATATATACCCAGTTGATATCTTGCTCTTTTGTTTGCGGATGTCGTCGGTGTGAAATAAAAGGGGAGCTTGTAAGTCCATAGAGTTATGTATGTGTGTTAGAGAAATGCCTGGGCCGCTGGTCTAATCCATGCTGACATGGTGGAAACCTGCAGCGTAACCATAATGATATCTATGAAGCATTCTTCTTATAAAAAAGAGAGATAGCTATTGAGAAAAAGAAAAAAAAGAGATTTATGAAAATAGGAAAGAGAGAAAAAAAGCACCATTTTCCCATGATAAATAAGAAGATTGCTGAGATACTCATTGTCAGCTTGCCTTGTCATTTTGATATGGGGATTCTTCCGTATCATCGGGCAAGGGGTACCTGTTGGCGGTTCTCTATGATACGCACATATTTACAATGACAAGAACTTACCGGTAACTAAAGTTGAGTAGCATGAGGAGCGACCCTCGTACTCAAGCTACTTGGGATTTTCAGTTTATAGTCTGTCAAGCATATAACTCAGATTGGACCTCACTTTCACCTTAACGACATTAAAGATGCTTATGATAGGGGCAATGAGAGCTCAAAGCTAATGAGTACCATACTTTCAACATTTGGAAGCCTTTCAATCTTTTCAAAACCTGTTCATTTCCTTGTTGAGTCTCCACACATTCTATGAGCATTTTCTTGAGAGCATAGTGGCCATTCTTAGTTCTATGTGCATTGTCCCAAGACCAGGGGCCCACACCAGGGCCTAGCGTGCCCAGGGGGTGCGCCACCCTATGGTGTGGCCGCCTCGTGGCTCTCCTCCATCTCTGCTTTGGACTTCTGTGTCATGTCAGAAAAAAAAGAACTTCGGCTTTTGTTTCATCCAATTCCGAGAATATTTCTTTACTAGCTTTTTTGAAACCAAAAACAGCAGAAAACAGGCAACTAGCACTGCGGCATCTTGTCAATAGGTTAGTTCTAGAAAATGTATAAAAATGCCTCAAAGTGTAGACCAAACATAAGATAGTTGATACAAAACAAGCATGGATCATCAAAAATTATAGATACGTTTACGACGTATAAGTCACTTGTGTGCTTGTTTGCTAGCCGATTGATTCCTCCAGCGCTCCCCACTTCCTTGAACCTAATTCTATCAACGATGGGTATTGATGAGTTAACCCCTCGTCAATTACACTAACGCCTCCTTATATGTTTTATTTCTCTTTTGTTTTGAAGGAATTAATTGAAGAACAAGAAAGATACCAGATGAAGAAGTGGTCTTAAGAATAGTAGTTTAGGATTTTATTTTATCCTATTTTCAATTTTCTTCTATTATTATGCATTTGTAAAACAATGTAACAATTGTATTTTTATAATAAAGTTACTATTTCCTATTGTAATCTTTATTCATTATTCTTTTGTAATTCATTTATTAATTTATATATCTGTAAAGACAATGTAATATATATTCTTGTAAATAAGAATTATTTTATTTATTTCATTATTGTAATTTTCCTTTTTATTTCAATACTATAAAGACATTGGAACATTTCTTCCAATTACTTTATTATTGTTTATCTATTATAATATCATATTTCTTTATTCAAGAATTCTATTTCATTTTTTGTAAGTATTGATATATTATTTACTTAATATTGGAATATTCTAAATTCCAAAGTATTCAAATTTGAATTTCAATTCTCAATTTCAATTACGAATTGAATTGTTTCCGAGGACACAAAAATACAGTAGAGGTCATGTCGAAATCCATAGCACTTGCGTTTACGTTTCCATCAGAACATGAGAGCTCTTGATACCTCTATAGGTATATTAGTTCTGCGCGAAAATTCCCCGAATTTTCTTATGCATAAATGCAATGCACACATGTGTCCCCTGTATTTCTAGGTGCTAATCCTGGGATGTTACAGTATCTCCTTTAATGGATCTATATGAGCTGCAATTATTGGATCCTTTTTGCTCGAGGACGAGCAAGATCGAGCTTGGGGAAGTTGATGGCTATGATAATACAACACATTTTAGCAATATAAATTGTGTCATTTGCCTATAATATCATGCTTCATCTAACTATTGCTATGCCTGATATGCATGATGTAACACCCTCGAATCGGCCATATGCAAGTTTTAGCGATTCCCGCCAAACCCGCATAGAAACGATTCAAAGATGCCCACCAGGCACTTGCGTGCGGGTGGAAAAACAAAGTAATACCATTACACAATATTCCACGTTGGAACCCAGAGAACAGATATATACAACAACAACTCCATGAGTCAAGAATACAGATATACAGTACAAAGATTCAATTCACCTTGAAAACGATACAACATCCGAGTACGGATAAGAATCAAATTGGGCTAAGAGCCCTGAAGAATAACCAATGGCGTCCATAACCCTGCCCAGGCCAAACCGGAAGGGTAACCCTGCTAACGACGTCGATCGCAAACCTGCTAAAACAAAAGGGGTGCCGACAAAGGGCAAAGGAAAAAGAGGAGCGTTAGTACTGAGGCCAGTACACGGCGAGTCTAGAATTCGGCGGCTCTCGCCTACATAGGTATGGTGGACTGAAACAGCAGCACAACATGTACAAAACAATCTATAGAGACTCGATTTAACTGTCGGCTATTAGAGAGGGATAAGAAAGACCTATTCGGATCCAACCTGATAGTAACACCAAAACATACCCATCCTGGTATTTCCCCCTCGAGACCACACGAGGAAGTCCAACCGAGGAACTCACACAGTTGGCAGTTTTATTCATTCCATTATAGTTATAGCACTTACTAGTCAGATACAATTAGCATAATACATCCCAAATCCAGCAGTCGTTGACACTTTTATTTGCTCATTCCGTTGTAGTGATACTAATTACTAGAAATGTCATAGTCAAATTTATAGCACTACTTTAGTTATAGTTATCTATGATCGAGATACTGTGCTCCAAGTCGTCCATAACCGCGGACATGACTTTCAGAAAGATTTACCCTACAGGGGTGCACAAATAGCAACACACACACGATCAACCTCGGGAAGAACCAAATAAAAATCAACGAGGCCTCACGACAATGCATTCACAGGATTCATAAATTATTTCAGGGGGCCACCCCACTAAGCTACCCGCAACAAAGTTGGCCGGCTCCGAGACGGACCTAGGGTTTGTGTAGATGGCGGTAAACGACTGGGAACCTGAAAGTGTGACTGAGCTTGTTGATACAGTGAAAACGTGTCACAATCCAAAACAGTACAGGTGCTCCACGCACAATCGTAAATAAAGCAGTAAAGCATGGCATAGGTACATGATAGTAATAAAGATCCAAACTAGTTTGTGGCCCCAAGAAATAAAGTGCCAATCAAGCTCAAGCAAAGGGGGATTCATAGAGTCTCTCGTATGTGGATAGTGCGAATAGTCAAGGAACATGTATCAAGTACTCGGGGCCTACGGGACACAAGTGAGTGTAGAAGAACCAAATATTATCTATTGCCCATCGGTTCCTCTATATTACTTATATCTATTTCTAGCATTTTAATATCAAGTTGTAATTAAAGCCATGATCATCTCCACCATTAAGCATCTCTATCATTAAGCATGTGCCAACCTTTTATCAACGGTGGAACGACAATGACACGAAGCAGCACCTGAGCAAGCAACTACGACTCGCAAGGCCGACTGTCTATCAATCAACAGGCAATAGGATGTGTCCAAGTCAATATAGAGGCTGCAAGGAATATAAATGGTGCACGGAAACTAAAGCAACGTAACACGGATAGCAATAGATCAACAGGAGGAAGTAAAGACTATAAATGCAAAATAGGTAGAAAGGGGGAGATTGCTCGCCTGGGAAACACTGCCGAAGATACATTATCCGAAGAACTTGTCGGTACTCGTATCCACTCAACGGCCTAATCCGTGAAGAAGCAAATCACTAAAAGAAACACCGAATGCAATATTTAATACTACGGAAGAAGATCAGCATGATGCATGTATGATGCATGACATGGCAAAGATGCGATGCAATTAGGCAATATTAAGCGGAACCAGGATCCTGACAATTAATTAGAAGATTCAAGTTATTTAGGTACCCCGCAATTTAAATATTGTATTAACAAGGCAAAACATGGCATCGCTATACAAATTTAATTGGAGTCAATAATAGACAAGAATAGCCTGCATATGATCTCCATATTTAATTATTAGATGAATCGACAAAGTACCCCACAACCCCCAAAGAATGTATGTGACATGAATGATTTAATGCAACCAGATATATAGATGGCAATTTATAAAAATAGAGGGCTCGGATTGGAATCACACATTGGGTATCGACGATCTTGGGGTTCGCCGAGGGGGTTCGACAGGATCGGTCTTCGGGTCTTCGGATCCCATGATCGGGGCTTTGGGGTCCATGTAGAAGATCTTCGAGTTCCATGGTGAAGGTCGAGTCGAATCTGTGTAGAAGATCTTGAGGTTCCAACTTTGGGGTCTTGGGTTTTCCATATCAACGGCCTCCAGGTTTAGACTTGCCAATGCAACACTTGTAGCTGCGGGATGGTCTCGACAGAGAACATATCAGCAGGTTCTCAGCGGTGTCCATCAGGTGGCACCGCACCACTCCATCCACCACCATCTCACTTCACATCGCATCACCTCAAGCACCAGGGAGGACAAGCAGCAGCAAGGTCGACACCAAACCGATACACACGTGAACTTGGATCGAGAAGCTCGGGCGTCTACAGGCCAGGGTCCTCACGGAGGAAGCAGAGATGAAGTGGTCCAGGTGGAGCTTGCGTGAGTGCATGGAGGACGACGGGGCGTGGCGACCGGGTGCAGCACGGGGTAGAGGGGACGAGGGCACCCCTGGCGGCGGACAGAGGAGGTCCCGACTAGGCTGGCTCGTAGAGGAGGGCAGAGGTGGGCGCGGCCGAGCGGTGCCGGCTCGAGGAGGAGGACCCGACGGCGGGAACCAGGCGCTGCAGGGGCGCGCTCGGACCGCGGGGAAAAAGCGTCGTGACGAGGGGGAGCTCCGAGGCAGGCGCGCTGAGGAGCTCCTGTCAACGAGGTCGCGCGCGGCAGCGCTAGTAGAGGCGGCCGCTCGCGGGCGAGGAAAATGCGACGGCGCGTGAGACGAGGTCCGGGACGGCTCGGGGTAGCGGCTGGGCTCGATGGCGGGATGGGGGGTCGCAGCGGCGTGCTCGACGGCAGCTTGCAGAGGCATGCGAGGCGAGGAGGGATAGGGGAGGCAACAGCGAAGCGGGGGTTAGGATCGGGGTAGGTGGCGTCGAGGGCTTGCGGACGAGAGAGCGGGGTTGGGGTAGCGTACGCTGCAGACAGGGATTCTAGGACGTGTCGGTGGAGCGGGGCTGGTGGCCGAGAAAACGTGGTGAGGCAGGGTGGGGCCAGCGCGGGCAATGCGTCGCTTGCACGCGTCGCGTGCGCTGCGTGCGCGTGGGTGCCGTGTGGCGGCGGCGGGGGTGGTGGGAGTAGGGGTTAGGGTAGGATCTGGGGGTTAGGGTTTGGGGATAGATATTTGATGATGAAACGGGCTGGGCCAACCGGGGTTGTAGGTGGCCTGGCCTACGGGCTGGGCTGCCTCCCCCGGTACAACTAACATTTTTGAAACTTGTTTGTTTTATCTTAATAAATAATTTGATAAATAGTTTAGACAAACAAAATAATCCGAAGGGTCGAGGTTTTACATTTAAAATAAGGAGAGGGATATTTAGAAAACAAATATAGGCCTTTAGAGAAATACGTTTTAGGCAAAAGATGCATGATGACATGAGGATGCTCAAATGCAATATGGCATGATGACAGGAGCATGCGGTCATGATGATGCAGAAAATAAAAACAACACACGATTTTCTAGTAGTGGTTTTACCGGGGTGCTACACATGATTACTTGTTTTTATTAAATTCAATATGAGCTTTGCACATTTAGTAGTTTAGGTAGAATTTTATCCCTCTTCCTTGTCTTTGACATGTGTGTAGGTGTTGATGATGATTATGGATAAAACAAAGGCAAAAGGAACAAAGAGAGCATAGTATGGAGGAGCTGCACAGACCAGACTTACCCATTTGAGGTGTTGGAAAAGTGAATTTTCCAACTTCTCAAAATAAAGATCCAAGACCACAGAGTTGTAGCCCTCGACGATATGAATTCAACGAGCCCAAGAACACCCAAAACGGAGTTTGTATGAAGAAATAACGACCAAAATACTAAAGAGTACCGAAGGTTTAATGACCAACTATACGCTGGGACCAAAAATTCCAGCTGTATAGCTCCCGCCGTATAGTTGCCAAAAAGATTGCAAACGATAGGATTTCGCCCTCCAGAAGCTCCAGAACCTTCCCTAAGTCATATGACGGTATTGGGGCAACCCTAGGGCACCCCAAGGCCTATATAAAGGAGGGAGGAGTCAAAGAAGACAGGAGGAAGCCACCATACACCATATACAAGATCTAGATCCCATCTACCGCCTCCATGGCAGGGCCCTGCCATCGTGCCGCCTCCATAGCCTCTACAGCTCCACCAAGATCCAGATCTCCATCAACACCGTCAAGCCATCCAAGAAAGAAGAGGAGGAGAAGGAGGACGCCTCCATCACCAGGCTAACGCCACCATCACCGCGCCATCATCACCATCTCCATCACCGCTACTCCTTCATCCTTCCCCATCATGATCTCTGTGATGGGTTGTAACATGGCTTGAATCCCCTTTTATTAATGTTATGATGATTTGAGTAATTGAAGTGTCGTGTGTTCTTGTTAATTAATATGTTTGTGCTTTCTCTTTACATTGTTCTATTCATGATATTATTCTAGTGATTTGAGACGTCCAATCCATTGTTGAGGAATTTACTAGGGATTCACAGAGTGTCACAAAACTTATCATTAGTCTCTTCTCTTCTATGGGTAGAACTAATAGGCTATTTGCTATAAGTGATTTATGGAGGCAATAGCAGCTTAGGATGCACCACCCAGAGTTCCCTCAAGATCACTCATGATATAGATAGGTATAGTGTTGCGAATTGCTTGACCCCAAAGTGACAGACGGGAAGCAAGTGTGACTATCACACTTGCTTAGGAGTATAGTTGTCCATAGAACTTGATGCATTTGCTCTGATTTACCTTGATTGGTCTTATTACTTTAATACACTATTCTTTTACGAGATGACCCATGTCCGAAGAGGGTGTGGACAATTGAGTTGTCTAGTTGCCACTTACCAACAGTGAGAGACAATGGTATATGAGGGACCGCCACAATTATAGTTAACAACTATTCCATAAGCACTTATCATGCACACCGGTATACACAACATTACTTGAGGAATCATAGCATTAATATTTCATCTCATTGCATTCACTTCTTTTTAGTTTTACTTTTGTTCTAGTTTTCTTCCAGTCCTAGTAGTAGTTATTACAAAACATCTAAATTCATTTATCCTAGCAACTTATAGAATAGGCTATTTCCAAACCATGGTTTGGGTGCGAACATGGTCGCATTGACAACATGGCTGCGGGGTCGTGTTTGCCGAGCTCCCATCGGGAAAAACTCTTTAAATATTTGCTGCTACAAGTACTACAATAACCCTGTTATTGGTGCAGGAACCCAATCATCAAATTGGCGCCGTTGCCAAGAAGCAAAGAGTTCGGTTATCTACTCGCACATAGTTTATTTCAGTTTGTTGCTATTATCTTACTGCTTTCTTTTATATTGAAAACAAAAAAAATTACAAAACCAAAAATTTATAAAAATTGTTGCTACTAATCATGTCTTCCGAGATAAATTTTGTTCAAGAGATAATACAAGCATTGGAGGAGATAAAGGATTCAAGTTCATCAAGCCTGGTTGCTAGACATGAGCTGATAAAGAAATTGCTGGACCAATTGGAAAGGCATTCATTATGGTTGCGTGCTAATGATGGATCTTATTTCACAATTTGTATAACAGATGACCACCTTAATTTTCAATGTAAGTGTTCCAACAATCCTACTCTAGCAAATTATAATAGAGATAAATCCTATGCTAGTTTGGAAGTACTAGAATACTTTCTTTTCAAAGGTGCATCTGAAATGGTATTTAGACTAGGAAGTATTAATGTTGAAAGTGAAGCACTTGATGGATTTTTTTAATTTAGTATACCTCATATTCCTCTTTTGCGATAATAATTTAAGTAATAATGCATTGGTATTATATTATTTGAAGCGGTCTAAAACCGCCATGGAGAAAGATAACCTTTTGCAGGACTCACTAAAGAGCAAAGAGGAAAAGGAGCACAAGGAGGAAGAATGGATTGATCACCCTCTCACACCTTTGACTCCTACTTTTGATTCTATCATTGCTATTAAAACACTAGTCGATGAAAAGGAGGAACAAAAATGTGAGGTTGACAAAGAGACTCACACTACAACTTTTGTTTCTGATGCCTCTCACTCTAGTAATGATTTTTATGATGCTAAAACTATTGATAATTGTTCTGCGGAGGCCTTGTGCCTAGACACTCATATGGAGAGCATTAATGATAATGAACTAGAGATAGAACCTTGCTATACTAACATGCAGGGTCCTGAACTCCCTGCTATGAAGGAAGAATACTATGAAGTGTTCCCCTACACAGGTAACCAAGGTAAATATTTAAGAATTTTATATGAATCTCAAATCCTCTCATTGCAGCTATACATGGAGGTATGTTCACCATGCTTGGTGCATCAACACTCGCTTGAAAGTGAGAACTTGTTCATCTATACGATGCCGTTGCACCATAAGCGGGTACGACTCCAACCAAACTCTACTTCAAGATGATCCAAGCTGGTATGTACAACCTCACCTCGAGTCGATATCCCTTGGGATCCAGGTTGGAAATGTATGGAGCATCCTAGCCTGGCTTTATGGCTTTAAAGAGAGCGCTTCCCGGGAGGCAACCTAGAAGTTACTAGGTATTTCTTAGTTTTGTGTCTCGAGTCTAGTTGCATTCATGTTGCATTGGCACTTTTATTCTTTGCATGTCTTGCTATTAGAGTAATCTTGTGGTAGTTTTCAAAAGGTAGAATTTATTGTCACTATATTATGTGTTCATAAACTCGGTAAAAAGGAAGAGAAAATCAGTTTCAGGTGAATCCTTCAATTATATGTATTTGTTGGTCGAAAATTAAAGTTGTTATTTTACCATCAAAACATGGTGTTTATTAAGTTTCAGGTTAATAACGAATCCTCGAAGAAACAGGTGAATATTGGCGTTTCTAGAAGGTTTAACGACCAACTATATGGCGGGAAATTTTTTCTGGCCGTATAGTTACGGTCATATAGTTATCTACCCCATCTCCGAATTTCTATTGCAGGGTACTGCAAGTTTAACGACCAACTATACGATGGGACCTTTTTGGTTCGGCCATATAATTACAGCCGTATAGATATCGACGCCATCTACCCTTTGATGTTCAAGGTACTCTAAGTTTAACGACCAACTATAGGGCGGGACCTTTTTGGTCCAGCCATATAGTTGCGCCCGTATAGTTGGGAAAACCCCTCAAACGCCAACTAGAAGGTAACCATTTCTCAAAATTTCATTCTTTCTTCTTCCTCCTTCTAAAAGCCCCGAAACACCACCTAGGAGCTTATCCCATGTTTTAGAGAAGCCGAGCGTATGTAAACAATAAATTTCTATCTCAGAAATTCCTTAAGTTGTAATTCTCTTTAGTAGTTTATGTTTTCTTTTCGTTTTCTTTCATTAGTTGGGTGAACGAACTTCATTCGTACACCAAACCGTTGTCTTTTATTTTGTGTGTTATTTTCACAGGGATTTGAACCTTGTGTGACGACGTGTACGGTAGTGCCAACCGTGCAAACACTCGCATGAGTCACTTGGTTGCTTCAATTCAACGTTTCAACAATCAGTGTCTGGTAAAACCTTCCAACTCGAACCTCTTTTAAATAAGCACATAGGGGCTACACACTCGTGTCTCGTATCCTGTTTCACTTGCACCTCATCACAATCTAGGAGAGGCCACTTCTAGAACTAGTTTGTTGACTTAAGCGTGGTGCTTAGGTTGATGAACCGAATCAGTGGGAATTGTATTTTTATCACTTGTGAGCCAAACCTGTGTCTTCAAAAACACAAAAATATTTTGTCTTATTTCTAGTCTTATTCCTACTAGGTTCTTAAGGAAGGCATACACCGGTGAAGCATTCATTGAAGCAAAGGTTCTTTGTCCATCAAAGTAGAGGTTAAAAGCACCTCAACGGTAAAGTGTGTCACCCTTGCTTTAGCTTAAGCTTGGGGAGGTAACCACTTCTTATACTCTCTTTTGATAACTGCATTTTCTCTTTTGTTTTCATGATCTTCTCAAGTTGGTATTCTTAGCTTGGGGAGGTTATTTTGCATGCGTAGATTCTTGTACAAAGTTCTTTATCTTAAAAAGTTTTCATGCTATCGTGTATCCCTCTGTTTTTGAATGCTTGCTTAGGTGAGTTTTTGTTCATATTTATATAAGGGATATACGTTCTCATGTTAGGACCCATAGGAGACAAGCCATAGCTTTGATGCACCTTGTTCAACTTTTATATAGCTTGTGAAAAATATTGTGATCCTCTAAATATACATTTCCATGTTCTCTATATTTTGAAAAGAAAAAAAATATAATAAAGAAGTTCTTCGAAACTTGCTAGTTGTCACTGTTCAGAATTGTCTTAAGTGAATGGTTATGGAGTAGCACGACCCCATAGTGTTGGAAATGATGGTCTTAATAGATGCTTACTGAGTGAGTTGTCAAATAAGAAATGATGGTCTTAATAGATGCTTACTGAGTGAGTTGTCAAATAAGAAATGATGTTTGAAAGTTTTGAGATTACATGTGCGAAAATTTTGTCTTGGAAATCAAAGTGAGATATTGCTTTATGCATGTCTTGCGCCACTGTCGCACAACATGGGATGCTAACAACTCCGCTGGCCTTTGGACAATCCAAAAAGAGGAAACTCTTAGAGTTTGGCTATGAGTTGCCCAACATATGTAGCAAAAATGCTATATTTGGGTATGCATTGGTATTCTCATGGGTCTGCGTTAAAAGCAAAAGTCGGAATACTCCTCTGACCGTTATGAGAAATCATTATACCAAAAAGGGAAACCTTGGTAATGGTCACGAGTGTCCTTCCTAGCCTACACAGTCTCGATTGAACATATACCACTCTTTTGGCATGGTCTCGTTACTAAGAAATATATTTTCTATGAGCTCAGCAGTCGAAGTTTGCACTTGAGAGACTTTAATATATGGCATGAGTGGGCAGCATTGGAAAACTCTATTTATATTTATGATTGACAACTAACCGTGTTCAACTTTGCCTTTTACAAATAAAAATACAAAAATACAATAAAGTGCGTATAGAAGGATCACAAGTTTACTTGCAAGCTAGATTTAACTTTGACATGGGGCATAGAAGTTTTTGACTAATCTCTAGTGGCTTGGAATAATATAACTGAGCTTATATTGTCTTGTATGATTATGTGCTCTCTTGCTTTGAGCTTGCAGGAAAAACAAGGATATGGTGCATTGATTTCCAATGATAAGAAAGATCATATCCATTAAGTTATCGATCCCTTTTGCTCGAGGAAGAGCAAGATCTAGCTTGGGGAAGTTGATGGCTGTGATAATACAACACTTTTTAGCAATATAAATTGTGTCATTTGCCTATCATATCATGCTCCATCTAACTATTGCTATGACTGATATGCATGATTACTTGTTTTTATTAAATTCAATATGAGCTTTGCACATTTAATAGTTTAGGTATAATTTTATCCATCTTCCTTGTCTTTTACATGTGTGTAGGTGTTGATGATGATTATGGATAGAACAAAGGCAAAAGGAACAAAGAGAGCATAGTATGGAGGAGCTACACAGACCAGACTTAGCCATTTGAGAGGTTGAAAAAGTGAATTTTCCAACTTCTCAAAATAAAGATCCAAGACCATAGGGTTGTATCCCTCGACGAGACAAATTCAACGAGCCCAATAACACCCAAAACGGAGTTCGTATGAAGAAATGGCGACCAAAATACTAAAGAGTACCGAAGGTTTAACGACCAACTATATGATAGGACCAAAAATTCCGGCCGTATAGCTCCCACCATATAGCTATCAAAAAGATCGCAAACAACAGGATTTCGCCCTCCGGAAGCTCCAAAACCTTCCCTAAGTCATATGATGGTATTGGGGGAACCCTAGGGCACCCCAAGGCCTATATAAAGGAGGGAGGAGTCAAAGAAGAGAGGAGGAAGCCACCATACACCATATACAAGATCTAGATCCCATCTACCGCCTCCACGGCGGTGCCCTTCCGCCATGCCGCCTCCATAGCCTCTACATCTCCATCAACACCATCAAGCCATCCAAGCAAGAAGAGGAGGAGAAGGAGGACGCCGCCATCACCACGCCGACGCCACCATCACTGCGCCATCATCACCATCACCATTGCTGCTACTCCTTCATCCTTCCCCATCATGATCTCCATGATGGGTTGTAACATGGCTTGAACCCCCTTTTTTATTAATGTTATGATGATTTGAGTAATTGAAGTGTGGTGTGTTCTTGTTAATTAATATGTTTGTGCTTTCTCTTTACATTGTTCTATTCATGATATTATTCTAGTGATTGGAGACGTCCAATCCATTATTGAGGAATTTACTAGGGATTCACGGAGTGTCACAAAACTTATCATTAGTCTCTGCTCTTCCATGGGTAGAACTAATAGGATATTTGCTATAAGTGATTTGAGGAGGCAATAGCAGCTTAGGATGCACCGCCCAGAGTTCCCTCAAGATCACTCATGATATAGATAGGTATAGTGTTGTGAATTGCTTGACCCCAAAGTGATAGATGGGATATCTTGTGACTAGCACACTTGATTAGGAGTACGGTTGTCCATATAACTTAATGCCTTTGATCTGGTTTACCTTGATTGGTCTTGTTATCTTAATACACTATTCTCTTACGATATGACCCATGTCCGAAGAGGGTGTGGACAATTGAGTTGTCTAGTTGCCACTTAACAATAGTGGGAGACAACGGTATATGAGGGACCGCCACAATTATAGTTAACAGTTATTCCATAAGCACTTATCATGCACACCGGTATACACAAAATTACTTGAGGAATCATAGCATTAATATTTCACCTCATTGCATTCACCTCTTTTCAGTTTTACACTTTTACTTTTGTTCTAGTTTTCTTCCAGTCCTAGTAGTAGTTATTACAAAACATCTTAAATTCATTTATCCTAGCAACTTATAGAATAGGCTATTTCCAAACCACGGTTTGGGTGCGAACGTGGTCGCATTGACAACGTGGCTGTGGGGTCGTGTTTGCTGAGCTCCCATCGCGACAAACTCTTTAAATATTTGCTGCTACAAGTACTATAATAACCCTATTATTGGTGTAGGAACCCAGTCATCAGTAAACAACTTTAGTAAAACAATTAGTAGAATAAGCAACTAAGAACAAAGACCAAAAGCTCTTAGCTCCCCGACAACAAAGCCAGAAAATAGCTTGATGACTACAAGTGCACAGATCGATTGTAGCTAGTTTTGAAATAAGAGTATCGAACCCATATATATCTATTTGGTTCAGGTATTTAGGCCCCTCGTCACTGTCTACCAAAGGATACTTGTAAGCCACCTTTGATTTCAACTAAATTGTGTTTGAAAGGTTTTTGGTTGAATACAGAAGAGTAATTAAAAGAAGTAAAAGAGAACAAGTAACAAAAGCGTTTGGAATGGAGGTTGAACTCAATAAGGCTAAAGCGTTCTTGGGGATGTAGGATACGCCACTCGCATGCTGTAATTAATCATGATTAGGATAACCTATTTCTTATGTCATGGCATGTGTGGAGAGAGCTCAATAATAAGATGTTCACTACAAGGCTCGTAGGCAGTCACTTTGTTGAGCCAAGAATGAGGTCATCTCTAAATAACCACCGCGATGTCTAAGAGCAGTTACCCATACATACCACCGCGATTAAGGGTCTCCCTGTGGATATCATAATTAGTTTAGTGAATCTCTATTTATTCCTCCTCTGACCGTGTAGGTTGCTAGCCGGTGCTTCTAGTCACAATAGCTCCGGGCACACTTCGAAACACGTCCAAAGGATTTCACCCTCTTATTTAGACCCGAAGGCAAATGATATGTGGCCGACTACACATACCATCTAAAGAGAGAGAGAGATCAAACACACATCATATAAACATCATAGACCAATAAGTCAAGGGAGACAAGTATAGATCATCTTTATTTCAATGCATAATAGCTCTAGGGTTTCTCAATATCCCCAAGAACAAGGGAAACTACTCACACATGGAAGCAATCAATGACATCATCATAATCAAATGGGTGGATAAAAGTATGGGGATGAATCTAGTGCACACCACAATTGAATATGGAATTACAACAAGATATAATAAATGAAAGATGAGGGTAGTAGTGGTGATGGTGATGCAACAGTTGATGATGAAGGGGATGATGCGATGTCCTCCAATGATCTGTGAAGCGGTAGGGATTTGCCCTTCTCCAAGTTCCTCCTCCGGATCCATTTCTAGTGTGGTTTTTCATGGCTCAAGGTTTCTGTCAATGTCGGATCTATGATTCGTCTTTGCTAGGAGAAAGTATTTGATGAGGCGGTTGCGCTGCCGCATGGTACGGGCGGACGGGGCTCCGCCCGTACCACTAGTCGTTAACACTGCAGTAGCCTTCCTTCACGTTTGCTATTCTCCCAGGCACGGAGATAAATCAATTAAATGACTTTTATCACTTAAAAATATCATATTACAACATAATATGATAGTTCTAATTGATATGTTCATAAGAGACTTAGTAATTTGGGATCCTGTTGAAATAAGGACAAAAGGTGCATGCAAACGCAGTAAAATACCCAAATCCTTATTCTACTCATGCAAAAACGAAAGGTAAATATGCTTCAATTTTGGACTCATCAATGCCCTACCGATACCTATCAGTGTCCTATCTGGTCCAGCCCAATGGGAAGCCCAAATAATGGTTCGCCGCTGACAGAGAGGTCTATGGCAATTCGTGTGAGCCCAAGCCCATGAGGGATGCGACTCCTTGATGAGCATGACAATGTTAGATAGAAGTTTTAGGGTTATGTCCTTAATCTTTAACCGACTCAGATGTATCCTAAGACCTGGCTCACCCATATAAGGGACAAGAGGGAGCGACGAGGAGGGTAATAAACACTCTCGCACATACACCTGCCAGATCTCATATGTGCACCCTTGTAAACCTATGGTTCATCATCAATCAAGAGTAGACGAGTAGGAGTAGGGTTTTCCCTCCGGAGGCCTGATCCTGGGTAAATCTGTTAGCCGATGAAGTCTCTAGCGCGTCGCTCTTCTCCAAAACACTAGTCCATCAACCATGGGCATTGACGTGGTCACTCCACGTCAAGTATCCCACTATCTGGGGACATTCAGGCTTGGTATGCTAATGACTGCAAGAACACAAATCGATTGTAGCTAGTTTATAAATAAGAGTATCGAACCCATAGAGAGATATTTGGTTAAGGTCTTTATGCCTCTCGTCACTATCTACCAAAGGATACTTATAAGATGCCTTTGATTTCAAGTAAAGGGTGTTCGAAAGGTTTTGTGTTGGTGTGCAATAAAGTAATAAAACAAGTAAAGTAGACAAGTAATGAAAACGCGGGGAAACAGTGTTTGAACTCAATAAGGCTAAAACATTCTCGGGGATGTAGGATACACCGCTAGCATATGACAATTATTCATGATTAGGATAATCTATTTTTTCGTCATGATATGTATGGAGAGAGCTCCATAATATGATGTTCACTACAAGACCCCTGAGCAGTCACTTCTTGAATCAAGTATTGAGGTCATCTCTAAATAACCATTGCGATGCCTGAGAGCAATCACTCGTACATGCCACCACAATTAAGAGTTTTCTCATGGATATCATAATAAGCTTAGTGAGTCACTCTTAATTCCCTATTTAACCGTGTAGGTTATACGCCAATGCTTACTGTCACCACTTTTCACTGGACATACTCCCATACATGTCCAAAGGGTATCTCCCTCTTTTTAGTCCTGAAAGCGAATGATATGTGTCCGACTTCACATACCATCTAAAGAGAGAGATCTAACACAATATCATAGATCAATGGACCATGGACCAAAGTATATTTCATTTCATAATAATGCTAGGGTTTCTCCATATCCCCAAGAACAAAGGAAACTATTCACACATGGAAGCAATCAACAACATCATCATCATAATCATATGGATGGGTAAAAGTGTAAAGATAGATCTAATGCAAATCACAATTGTATTTGGAATTACAACAAGATCTAATGTATAGAAGAGGGGAATAGTAATGGTGATGGAGATATAGCGGTTGATGATGAAGGGGATGATGTGATGTCCTCTGATGATCTGTGAATCAACAAGGATTTGCCCTTCTCCTAGTTCCTCCTCCATATCCCTCTCAGGTGTGGTATTTCAAGGCTGAAAGTTTCTGTGAATGTCGGTTCTCTGATCCATCTTCGCATGGTGAGAATATTTGATGAGACAGACGTGCTGATAGTCTCAATTGATATATTCACAAAAGACTTGATAATTTGGGATCCTGTTGGAACAAGGACAAAAGGTGCTTAGGCGCAGTAAAATACCAAAAATCCTATTCTACTTATGCAAAAACATAAGCTAAAAATGCTTAAAAAATGGACTCATCATCTGCGGTCTCTATCGTGGGTCAAACTTTCCAAGATTTGGGTTTTAGCATATAGTTCTGCTAAGTCCGGGGTCTTTTTTGGGGGTCAGACTTTTCGGTCTTTCTGGAACTATCTTGCTTATCTTCTTCTTAATGCTTATTTTCCCTTCTTGAATCCGAGCTTCTCTCTTGTGTCTTTATTATCTTCCACCTTCATACCTAAGAACACATAAGGTGTAAGATTTAGGTAGTAGCCTATCCTTAGAGATAGAAGTGTCACACATGTTTAGGAATAGATATACCTCATCTTGTCATCAGACCAATCAATATGTCTGAGCTTGAACATGAAATGGTGATATCCGGGTACCTAGTGTCGAGGAATAGAATTTGGTATCCCTCGGCAACCGTAATTTCAAAGGATCGTGGGTATACTGCTTAGATCAATATGTATGGATCGACATAGAAATACAAATATTTACCCATGACCCCCCCCTCCCCCCCCCCCCGACACGATATGAAGGATGAAAAACCTTACTTAGGTCTTAGAATTATACTGATAGAGTGGACAAAAGTACAAGTTACAAATGTGTACTCACCTAGTTCATAACAACACTCGACGAGTTGAATATGAATTTGTTCTAGGCTAATTTCTAAGTGCGAGTCGTGGACGACATGTGTCTCCAAGTTGATGTGAATCTTTCTTTGTCTTATCGGTGAACTCCTCCTTAATTTTGTAGGCCCCCTCTTAGTGCCTCCTTTGATAGATGCAGGTCTTTGCCACCTTGATCTTCTTGTATTAGCCAGTTCTACATCGCCGTACATTTTCGAGTTGATATTCTATGCGTCTTGTAGGGCGGTAGGGTTTCCTTACATGGACCATTTCGTTGCTTGTCCCGAGCGAGCTGGATGGAGGGCCACTTGTAAGTCGATACAACACGTGGCCGTCCCATACATCGTGTGACACCCACCATACCACTTCACCTAGCAAGGAAATTAGTTCATCGCCATAGAGAATGAAGCCAACTACACACACTTCCACACCACTCTCTACGATGCCCATGTGGAGGGAGATTGCAATTTAGTTTCGATCAATCTCATATTTGAAGTTCTCGGAAGGGCTATATTTACCATAAAAGAACTTTGTTTGGATGCATCTTGTGTTATGAACATCAAAAAAGAAATTCCATGAATTTTATTTAGATGTTTTTTCCCACGACTTATTCGATTTCCAAAGGGGCGTGCTACGCGTCTCCCGGGGGATATTTCCCCCCGGATCCCCCGCCTCGCCCTGCTGACACGTGTCCCCACAACAATCCCTAAATCTCGCTTTTGCTATAAACATACCCGCTTTTGCTACAAATAACCCTGCTTTTGCTACATGTAGCAGAAAACTGTTCAGCATATAAAATACAAAAATAGAGTGGACCTCGTCGGTGACCGTGTAGCAAAAAAAGAATATAGCAAAACCAACTTCGCCGGAGACTTTCACCGGAAACTTTCACCGAAGACCTCGCCGGATACCGCGTAGCAAAACAATTGCGCTTTTGTAGCAAAATCAGAAAACCGATGTAGCAAGATGATTATGCTAATGTAGCAAAAGCCTGACTTCGCCGGAGACATCGTCGGAGCAAAAAATTGTAGCAGAAAAATATGCCATATAGCAGCGCCGCTCGCCGCATGTAGCAACACCACAAGTCATATGTAGCAAGTCCGGTCACCGCGTGTAGCAGGATCGCTCACTGCAGGTATCAGCAGCGCTCACCGCAGGTAGCAGGTTCGGATGCCACAGGTAGCAACTACTATGGCCGCAGGTAGCAACATCAGAAGCCGTATGTAGCAGATTCAGTCGCCGTGTGTAGCATCGTCGGCGGCCGTCTGCACATGCCTGACGAGGCCAGCGCCGTGAGGAGAGGAGGCGGAGCAGGCCAGCGCCGTGGGAGAGACGGCCGTCGTTGGCCATGAAGAGGAGATCATGGGGAGGCTGCAGATCAAGGACGGGTTCCATGGATTCTCGCCACCATAGCCATGGCTTCACGGCAGCACGACAAGGAGAATGCGCGGGAGGCAGGGCGGCGGCTCACCGGAGTTGAAGCCTGGCAGATCGCTGCAGGGATCCGGCAGCACGACGCGGCGGCGCTTGCTGCAGAGTCTCGGCGCGCGACGGCGGCAGTGCAGGTGAGGGCGCTGCAGCGCTCGCTGCAGGCGGCGCGAGCGAGGGCGCGGGCAAGGGCGCGGAAACGCTCGCTGCAGGAGGCAGGCGGTGCGGGCGAGGACGTGCGGGACGCAGCGGCGCGGACAAAATCAGGGGTGCGACGGCGATGCAGCAGGAGACGCGTGCGAGCAACGACCCGGGGGATCGATTGAATCAATCCCCGAGAAAACAATATCATTTCCCATCTCAATCGATCCCCCGGGATGGAATTGATCCCCGGGGGAACAGTATCATTTCCCATCTCCAAATAGCAAGAGGGAGGGAGAGAGCACAATATCCCTCACTAACAGACGGTAACGCAAGAGCGAGTTAACGGAACACGAGCTGGGGACGTCGTCAACGCAAATCAAAGCCCCGCGACATACGCGAGCAAACAACAAACCGAGCCAAAACGAAAACAAAAACAACGGAGGCCAGGCCAGAGCGCAACTCGGCCGGCGCACGACGAGACGGCGAGACGGCGGGAAGCAAAACCCCAGCCCCCTCGTCGCTCCCCCGATTCCCGCTCATTCCTAGGCCAGAATCCGCCCGAATCTTGCCGGTGGCGACCTCGATCTGCGCCGGGACTGCCACGCGCCGGTCCAGGAGGCGAGGAATGGGGAGCGTGGACGGCGACAGCGAGGGACTCCAGGCAGGTGAGGCGGCTGCGTATCGAGTAATTTTTCTGAGCTACGGGCTCGAATTTCGGTTAGACGGTTGTGTTCTCGTGATTTCTGGGGCACGCGTGTGGCGAGTTCGCCGGCTATAATATGCAGCCCGGCTATTTCCTGAGCTTGATTCCGCCCTTTGGAGTTGATTTTTTCTCTAGCTTACGGGTGCTCGATTCCTCTTCCGGCTGTAACATATTTGCCGATGTTATTGGAGCGGCTGTTATTATTTAGTTCGCCATGTCCTCGGAGTTTCATTTTTTGACTTTTTTTTACCGTGTCTTATTATTTTTTCCGAGGGTCCTCTGAAATTTAATTTTGAGCTGTTGATCCTGTATACTCGTGACTTATGCATGTCTGCACCAAATTTGTTTCCTTTGGTGGTGCAAAAACCTTTGTAGATGCTCGTCGTGCGGAGGTGATCAAATGGATCAGCGCCTTAATCCCAGAGTACCGCCTGCCACTGAATTCATCTGACGAAGAGCTCCAGGAGCTGCTCGGCGACGGCACAGCGCTGTGTCATATCACGGACACGCTCATTCCCGGCGCTCTTGAGGTGTGTGCCTTTTGCGTGTCGAAAATTTCTTGGTCATGTATGATTTACATGCTTTGGTTATGCCTGTTCCTGTTTAGGGGTTGTCTGGTGGTTATGCATCATCAGAGCAGCGGTCGGGCAATGTGAAGAAGTTCCTCTCGGTGGTTGCTGGCATGGGGCTGCCAGGCTTCAGCGTGAGAGATCTTGAGGAGGTGATGTTTGCTCTTATTTATATATATAAGTGGTTGGTATCGTGCTTTCCATACCTGTTGAAACTAATTTCTTATGGGTAACCTGGATGTTGGTCCTATTGCTGTATTGCATAGTAAGGTGGTTAGCATTGTCGGTCGTGGTTTGTATTGCTGACGAGTCACATTATAATAACTCATGGATTTGATAATTACAGGGATCAATGTCTCCGGTGGTGGATTGCCTCTTGGCCCTGAGGGACAATCTGAGTCCTGGATTGGTTGATGATAATTCAGGGGATGTTTCAAAGACTCCTCCCCGGAAAAAATGGAGAGTTCCGGAAGCTGATGGGTCCTTAGTTGCTGGTGGCGCAGCACAAGGGAAAACACCCTCAGGAGAGGACAGGGGAAATGGGCTTCCCTATCCCAAGTCTCAGCAGAAAACTCCTGCCTTTAATGGTATGCATGTATTGTTGTTCATTTCGCACACAGTTTCGTATATAATCTGTAAAAGAAGTCCCTTGGCAGTTAGAATTTTTCTCTAGAATTATTTAACACATATAGGATACAACGCATATGTAATTATTTATTCATATTAACCTTTTATGATATCAAACAATTTATACTTCAGGAGGGATGAAGCATGATATAATCAGGTTGAGTGCGTTGGCAGGGCTTTAACATGGTTCAAATTCTTCATGCTCACAGTATTATTAAATATTTTATGCATTAGTTTCAAATCTAGTTCCTGAATACCAATACCATCTACTGTAATTTTGGGATGCTACTTCTCTGCAGCCTTCTATCTATACAATCTTGTTGTATATCCTGCAGGAAAAAAGCTTCGCGAGATTTTCCAGCTAAAGCGTGGATCCTATGCTGATCTTCCAGCTGCCAAGATTTCAGAAATGATGCATTCAAACAGTTTAGATGTAACTCCATCGTCGCCACCTAGGATATTTCCTAAGCTTGTTGAATAGTTCCAGCTTGTGATATCCCTTTCCTAATGATAATTATATTCACAGAATGCACCAACTCAGTCTCTTCTGACAGTTGTTAACAGCATCCTGGATGAAAGCATTGAGAGAAGAAAAGGAGAAATTCCACATGTACGTCTTTGTTTAAACCATAAACCTAGCTCTTCCTCTCTTTTTATTGTTACATCTTTCATCTAACTTGAATCTTCTCACATCAGCGTGTAGTTTATCTACTGAGGAAAGTAGTGCAAGAAATTGAGCGTCGTCTGTGTGTTCAAGCAGAGCACATAAGAAATGTAAGGAAAACCTTTACTTAAACTTTATGTCGCGGTTTTAAAGCTCTTGAATCAGATGATCGCTTGCTTTTCAGCAAAATACTATCATCAAGACAAGAGAAGAAAAGTACCGTTCAAAAACTAAAGCACTCGAAATATTAGTAAATGGCACAAATGAAGAAAACCAGGTACAGCTATTTACTTGATGGTCAGGAGAAACTATAGAAATTTAGAATTGTTTCCCATTGTGCTGATATTGTGCAGTTTTCTGGATCAGATGGCAATAAATCTGCTCCAGGTGGTCAAGGTACGGCTCGTATATAATATTCTAATTATCCTTTTGTGTTTTCCTTTATTCTACATTCAATTCATTGTGTTCGCTTCTAAAGTATTATAAATATGTATACTAATGACATACCAATATATGAACAGATTAAAAGAAAATGACATTATACAATTATTTTTCTCAGAAGCTATGATTATTTGTACTGATAGTACAAGTGATAAACAAATAGGATAATCTTGTCCATCACTTGTACTATTAGTAGAAATTATGCTGATAGTAAGTCAAAGGATGACATGTTGCAGTGCCTTTATGTTTTTGCAGGAGGAGAAGTCAAAAATAGAAGAGAAAAGAAAATTCAGTGAGCAAAATGTTGTACGGTTAGTGAAAGAAAAAGAAAATGCTGAGAACATGATAGCAGGCCTCAAGGAAGAAATGGAAGAAATGCATAGGCTGCATGAACAACAGCTTGGTCAGTTTGAAGTTAAGACAAAGCAAATGGAAGACCAATTAACAAGCAAAGTTAAGGAATTTGAGCTTCATGTAGTGCAATCAAACAGGAAAATAGAAGAAATTGAGACTGCCTCTCAGCTAAAATCACAATTATGGAACAAAAAGGAAAATATTTTTCAGAATTACATGAATAGTCAACAGTTAAACGTCAAGGTATGTTTGTTTATAATTTGTAAAATCTTTTTGTCATTTTACTTATTTTTATTGATTTGCAATGATAGGGTTTAACTGTATCGTCAAGGTCATTAAAGAACGACATGGATGCCTTTCAAATGAAGTGGAAAGATGAAATGTCTAATTTAGGTAAGTTCCGTTTCATTGTTTTCTGTAAAATTATACAATTAGTTTAAGTTTGATATGTTTGCTATTGGAACTTGTTCAGGGTCCAATTTAAAATGTTTGGTTGATGCTGCCGAAAATTATCACAAAGTTCTTGCTGAAAACCAGAAATTGTTTAATGAAATGCAAGAATTAAAAGGTATCCCATCGCTCAAAGATTCCATCAACTGTATAGCATAGATATCGTACTAACATTTTTTGGTATCTGGTCTTTTTTCTAGGTAATATAAGAGTGTATTGTCGTGTTAGACCATTCCTTCCTGGTCAAGATAAAAAATTGACCACTGTTGACTACGTCGGTGAAAGCGGTGAGCTTCTGATTTCAAATCCATTGAAGCAAGGAAAAGATGCACATCGGATGTTCAAGTTTAACAAAGTGTTCAATTCATTTTCTTCCCAAGGTACAACTTTATAATAATATTTTTTGTTTTTGTTTGCAATTTACCAACTGACTTCTTTCTTTTTCACAGCTGAGGTTTTCTCGGACATTCAGCCATTGATTCGGTCAGTTCTGGATGGATTCAATGTCTGTATTTTTGCATATGGACAAACTGGTTCTGGAAAAACTTACACGATGGTATTGACTCTAATCATGAGTATTACATTATTTTTTGTTGTTTAGTACTGGCATTGCTGCTGACTAATCATTAATGTCTTTTTGTCTATGATTTTTTGTTCATTAGAGTGGACCCAGTATGTCAAAAAAAGATTGGGGTGTCAATTACCGGGCTTTAAATGATCTATTTGATATCTCACTGAGTAGAAGAAATGTTTTCTCGTATGAGGTTGGAGTACAGATGGTTGAGATATATAATGAACAAGTTTGTGATCTTCTATCAAACAATATTGCACAGAAACGATATCCTTTTTATACTATCGCCATGCTGTTTTTTGTTACGTTTCTTCTATTTATGTTGTTAACATCAGAAAAGTAATGATGGTAATCCTTGACATAAATAAACACTTGGGATTTGGAGCACTTGTCAACCTAATGGACTTGTAGTACCGGATGCGAGCTTACACTCAGTTATATCAACATCAGATGTGTTAGACTTGATGGAAATTGGACTAGCAAATAGAGCAGTTGGTTCAACAGCACTAAATGAAAGGAGCAGCCGCTCCCACAGGTTGAATGAATTATTAATCATAGTTATATTTATTTTATTCATTATAATATGGATTTATTAAATAATGTTCTACATGTAGCATTCTAACCGTACACGTTCGAGGGTTGGATATGAAGAATGGATCCACCTCTAGAGGATGTCTACATCTCATTGATCTTGCTGGCAGTGAAAGAGTTGAGCGGTCTGAAGCAACTGGAGATAGATTAAAGGAGGCTCAACACATTAACAAATCACTCTCTGCTTTAGGTGATGTGATTTTTGCTTTGACACAGAAAAATGTCCATGTGCCCTACAGAAACAGCAAGCTAACACAAGTTCTCCAGAGCTCTTTGGGTAATCTATTGCTTATTACTCATTGGTAAATCATGCAATTGTAGATTTTTCCCTTTATAATTATTTCTTAATATTATTTATTGTAGGTGGACAAGCAAAGACACTAATGTTTGTTCAAATAAATCCTGATGTTGAGTCATATTCAGAAACTATAAGCACTCTAAAGTTTGCTGAAAGAGTTTCTGGAGTAGAGTTAGGTGCTGCAAGAAGTAACAAAGAGGGAAAGGATATGAAAGAGCTGTTGGAACAGGTTTTTATACTTTAGCTTCTATATAACTCTCCTCAAGCTGCAGTTTAATTGTTTTACTTTTGAGTACTTATGGAACTGTTTTGGTCATGAAAGAAAAGAATGCTATGTAAAGAAAATGATAACATATAAATGTGATATTTAAATTGTTAACGTTCTGCAGCAACAAAATACAGATTTTCCTTCTATGGTCACTTCTAACACAGGTTGGAACCCGGTTTATGACTCGAGTGGTTATTGTAAACTTATGATTAGAATCAGTAAGGTGTTAAACTGTTAAAACTACTATTCATAGCCTGTGTCAACAATCAGCAGTAAAATAGCAGGAGTACTTTCGCAAGCTGTTAAATTGGTAAGGTGTTAAACTGTTAAAACTACTATTCCAAGCTGTCCCTGCCTGATTTTTCTGTAGGTCTCTATCCTTTACTTATTCAATACCAGATACCAAATTACACCAAGAATATGCTAGAAATCAGTGCCGTCAGCCAAGTAGGGGAATATGTCTCACAACCCTGTTGTAAATAAACTTATGAATCAGTTATAGAATAAGATTTTTCAAGTTTTCGTAGGACCATGTGCAAAGCTTTGAGTTTCTATAATTCAGTAGCTAATAATAGACGTGGAATTGTGGTCTTATGTTGGTAATGGCGTAAGTAATAGTTGGAACTTCAAACTGATTGCTCGTACTTTCTGTTAATTGATCTAACTGGCGATGATTCTTTCTTGTACTGTGGATAACTTGTCTCAGTTCAAGAGTTGCTTTTCATGTTTTTCTTTTAGGTTTCATCTTTGAAAGACACAGTTTCACGAAAAGATATGGAAATTGAGCAGCTCCACCAACTCATGAAAGAGGAAGCTAAACCCCCTAATTTATTCATTGAAAAACCAAATAGTTTTAGTTCCAGCCAGACACCACTGGTCACATCAATCCAACAGAGCCAATTATTGAGTTATGCTGAGGTGAATGCAGATGCTGGTCATAGGTCACCCTTTGGCATTGCACCTATGAGATTGGATGAAGCAGATTATGAAGAAAATGTATCTGAAGATGATATGACAATGTACTTGATAGCTTCCATCAGAATTGTTATTTTTTTCTTTCTAATATAATAACTACGCTTACAAAGTTTGTAATGTCCAACAATTTCAGGCATCATATAGTTCCGTCCCGAGTAGCCAGATCTGCTCTCGCAAAATCTGGGCAGCCACTGATGTCCAGATTAAAACCAAGAGACTCAGTTTTGAAGACTCCAAGTATGTACTATAAACCACACAAGTATATCACTTTTCTACTTTAACATGATATGCTACTATTATCGTGGCACCTTCAAAATGTTAGTAGTAGTGCTCGAATAAAATTTTGCTTCTGGAAAATTTGATGTTGCTTTGTCCATATAATCTGTGTTTCTAGGTGTTGTAATAGAAAACATTGAAACTAGAATTAATTTCGCTGTAGAGGTTTACTAATTGGAATAGTACTGACTTACCAGGTCAAACAAGAGCTCCAGCCAGCCAGCTGGCAGGCGGCTCCTCAGCTAGGGCCTCCAAAAGATGGCAGAAGTAGAGCGCCTTCCGGTCGCTCGCTGTATTTATATGGGCTGGGCTCTGAAAGTTGATTGAAGTAGAGGGCCTTCCAGATAAGGTGTTGTGGTCGTATTTTGTATGCTCACTGTGCCTCGACGAAGGTGAAAATAGGCGGGATAGATGTATGGTTGAAACTTGAAAGCTGTAAGATAGATGTATGGTTCCAATCTTCACTAGCTGTAAGATAGATGTATGGTTGAAACTTGAAAGCTGTGTAACTCAACAAGTGTGAAACATTCTCCTGACGAATGATGAGATTCAAATGCCTCGTATTTTGCCTATACAAATCAAATATCAAGTGTGCCTTTGTGTTTTTTTTTGTCTATTCGGCGGTGAGAATGCACTGGGTGTTTTGAGATTCTGGCATGCTTGTAGCTTTCCTGGGTTTGAGGATGATTGATAGCTTTTGTGCTTGGTTGACAAAAGTTCCAGTTTCTGTACTGTACACAACTGCACCATGGCAACTGCCTGCACGCTGTTTCAGGACAGGGTGCATCGTTGATAGTTCACATTTAACACACAAGATAAACTGGTGACGAAACCTAAGAAAGATTTTCAGACTGTTTGTGTTTGAAACCAAACCAAAAAAGAAAGATTTTAGACTGTTTGTGTTTGACCAAACCAAAAAACAAATGCGGTGAGCGTGGATCGAACACGCGACCTTCAGATCTTCAGTCTGACGCTCTCCCAACTGAGCTATCCCCGCTGTTGTTGGCGACAGTACAACGGAGACTATATAATGCTTTACCTATTCTCAAAAGTGTAATGCATGATGTCTGCGCTGCCTGCCTGAGCTCTATGTTTTCGTTAAAAAGAAAAAAAAAATCCTCACCATCTCCTGTTCAGTTTTATTTTTTCACTAATCAAAGAGGAATGGCCCCAAAGATGGATATTCAAATGTTCGATCCTGCTAAAACCTGTTGGGAGCAAATGAATTGTGCGTCAATTATAGTGGATTCTTAATAAATTATAAATGCACATATTTTTTTATAACTAGATGTTCAATTTAAATACAAGAATATATCCTTAATTTTTTCATGAAAATATCTTTAGATTGCAGAGAAAAAGTTGTATGCCCTTGGACATCTCAAATAGATATATTCAAATTGAGCACATGTTCCAAAGTTCTCCAGAATTGGGGGAAAACAAGGTTTCCTATACTATGAGTTATTTTGTCCCCCCTTTTGCATCCAAAGGCTAAAGGATCTTATATGGATCACATGAGATTGATTAAAACTATTGAACAAGAAAATGTCGATATATAGCTCAATGTTGAGGACATAGTGGCATCTCGGTACTGATAATTCCTTCAACGCCCGATTGGCGAATTATACCTCCTCGATCGATCATGGAGCAAGTAATCCAATGCATGCAACTTGTCATATTCTATTTTCTTTTGAAACGAGAACTTGTCATACTCCCTCCGATCCAAATTAATTGACTCGGATTTGTCTAGATTTGGATGTATCTAGCACTAAAACATGTCTAAATACATCCGAATCTAGACAAATCAAAGTCAATTAATTTGGATCAGAGGGAGTATTATTTATAACATTTCAGGGTGTTTCGATGCCCTCGACAGTCATGGTTTTGGATCACCTTAATTAGTGCCAAACAAAAGCGAGCATGCCTTGATCACTTAACAAGTACTCAGTGGCGCATCATGAAATGATAGTACTCCCTCCGACCCATATTACTTGACTCGAATTTGTCTAGATTCGAGAAATACGAATAATGAAGATATAAAGGAAAATTTTGAACAATTCGTCAAGCCCGTCTAGCTCAGTTGGTAGAGCGCAAGGCTCTTAACCTTGTGGTCGTGGGTTCGAGCCCCACGGTGGGCGCTTGTGCTTAATTTTTGGCCTAGCCACCATGTTACCGGTCAGAAATGCGCACTTTTTTTCTTAACAGGAAGTGCTCCTTCTCAGGCCTCATTTCGTGAAGAAGAAAAAGCTGGCTACGTGCTATCGGAGCAGAGTCTTGGTCAGACGGCGAAGATCCTCCTGACTTTCTTGAGCTTCCTCCGGCAGAACGGGCAGCTGCCACCATCACCCTCCACGATCCTGCGACACAGCAGCGCACCAATTCACCATTTTCTGCCCCCATCAACTACGGCAAAACACACAGTCCGCACAAACGTACCTGGTGCCGCACGGGTGGCAGGTGGCGGAGTGCCCGCACGGGAGGAAGAAGCAGTCCCTCCGGGCGTCGCAGCACACCACGCACAGCCGCCGCCCCTCCTCCTCGTCCCCTCCTGCCTCTTCGTCGTGGTCGCCGTCGCTGGAGACAGAGTCGTAGGACGAGCCCAGGCTCGCGTCCTCCTCCTCCTTGTCCGCGGCCAGCAGCGACGCCGTCGTCGTCCTCTGCTCCGCCGCGCCGTCCCCGGTGCTGCTGCAGCAGCAGCAGCCCAGCATCGTGGCTAGTACCTCGTACAGCACCACCGCCAGGATGGCTTAACCAACCAAAGCAAGGCGCAAAATGTTTAATTCGCTGGGGATCGTACGATGTATCTGGACACCGCACCGGCGTACTATGATGTTTTAGTCGAGCTCTGTGTGTACCTGATCCGACGAAGTACACGATCAAGCGAGGCTCGTACGACAGCACCACCTTCGCGTGCTGTTCGTCGTCGTCAGATTCAGAGCCGGATCTCTGAAGAGAGGTCGCATGCGTGTTAGTTAGAACGGTGGCTGCGACTTGACTGAATGTTGGGATGTTCATTTTTACACCTCTCTGAGGCCGGACGACAGGACGGCCACATTCTGTCCTAGGATCGGCAGTCCGTACGTGCAGCGGGAGCTTCCCGCGCCCGGCGAGCAGGCGTAGTCTGCTCCCGTCGTGTCGTAGAGCACGGCACTCACTCTGACATCCAGCGTCACCTGCCAACAACGCGCGAGAAATCTTCAGACGAAGAACGGCTAGCGCTGCTTGCTGCGTCGCACGAAGTGTCGTGTCTCGATCGTTCATGTTGCCCACGGCGACATAGTACTCCTGAGAGGAGTCGATCGTCCGCCTAACCGTTCCAGTTCCTGTGATTCGAAGAGTTCGGTACGTCATGGTTCTGGAACGCCATGGAGTAGTAGTAGTAGTAGTAGTAGTAGTAGTAGTAGTAGTAGTAGTAGTAGTAGTAGAATACAGTAATAACAATGCACGATTCATCCAGAGTTTCAGACAATGGTTACCGTGTACCAAGCGCCGTGAGAAGGTGGTGCCATGGACTGATGATGGCTTCTCTGACCACTGCATAAAGCTTTCCTTACCTGTACTGTACCCAGTATTGGTCAGGTTATAACTTGCTAATCGGGACGATCGAAGAACTCTTTACCTTGAGCGACGACGACGCAGAGACGATTGCTCGGTGGTGCAGTTTCAGGCTCGACGCTGTAATCGACCTGTATCTGGCTCCCTCTGTTCAGGAAATAAACCCATTCCTGCGCGCCACCCACAAAATGTGCGAGTAGCTGTTTGAATCACGCCAAGTAACTCACAGGCAAAACAGTTCACTGCTCTAATCCGAACTTCTGAATCAAGCATTTTAACTTCTGAACGAAACTGACACTACTACGACAGGTACACTGCCAGGGATAACGGAACGGTACCCTGTGAGAGTTGGCAGGCACGACGACGCGGCGAGCCTCCGACCACGCCGCGGGCACGTCGAGGCGCGGTGGCCCGCCGGCATGCCCGTAGAGCACGAGCCCGTTCTCTCCCGACCCTTGTCCTCCCTCCACCATCCTCACCGTGATTTCCTTGACGAAGAGGGGGTTGGCCCGCACGAGCCGCGAGCATCCCGGGCCCGCGACCAGCTCCACCGGGCTGTAGAAGTACCACGCCATCACCGCCATGGACACTACATTGTATGCAGCATGCATCAGGATTCAGAGGGCGAAACATCAATGTCAGTTAACTGCATAGCCATTGTGACGGACCGAGAAGGCCGAGCGTGAGAAGGACGACGGAGCAGAGCATCGCCGCCAGCACCATGACCGGGGTGCCGTGGTGCGGTGGACGTGGGGAGTGGGGAAGAGACGAGGAGTTTAGAGTTGGACCCCTAGAAGCCGTGAGGGTGATGCCAGCCAGAGGTCGACTTCGCTAAGGGAGGGAGGGAGGTTGCGCGGCCGCGTGCTCAGCTACCTACTGGTCCGAGGCCTCGTGCAGGAACAGAGGAACTACCGTTCTGACTTCGGAGCGGACGAAACGGCTTGCGGTTGTTCAGGTCTGTGGTGGGCGGGAGCCGGAGACGGGTATATCCAGGGCGTTAGCGTCTCATGAAGACGGTAAAGTTTGAACCGTAGGCGGCTTCTGAAAGCTGAAACTCGGTAGACTAGCAGTAGCAGGGACTGGAAACAGGAGGTGTCATCTGAAAAATAGTTTTCGGGTCTTGCCTAAATAAAGCGGAGACACCACCATTTGGCCCGCCATGACGCTGAAGTTTATCTTGAACTCTTGAGCTTTTCCAAACATGCTTTCGTCCCCTTTTATAAATAAAATTACAACAGTCTAATCGATACAAGGTGATGAGGAGGTCCCTCTTACAAAACAGCTCAAAGAAAAACATATCAAGATACATGGAGAACCAACACTTGCCACCGAAGACACCAAAAACGAGACTGAGAGGATCGGAACGACGCTCGCAAGCGGGTAACGACACACTGCGCTGCTGTCGTCCCGGCTGATGCTCGAGGGTTTTCACCCGGAGTTCTAGCGCGGAGAGGGTACCCACAACCATGTCACCAAGAGGGTTACGATACCCGCAGACATCGTCGCCGTTGGCGCCGAAGAGCTGAGCTTTCGCTCGGAAAAACCTTCATACCGTGCCCGAGACCTCGGACTGTTCGCTCTCCCCGAGTCCGGCCTCCACTTCGCGATCCGGGAGTTGTTGCACCAACACCAGGATCCCTCGATCCCCCGCTCTTCACCATCCTCATGGACGAAGGGAGATGCCACCACCACCGCCACATCACTCATTGTAGAGTCACACGTGTAGTCCACCTTCCGAGACCACCGCCCCGACATCCAAGATCTCACACCTGATGGACAACTAGTGTGAACAAACAAAACCTCTTGAGTGGCGGGTAAGGGCAAGGCCATCATAGGTCTCAGACAACGAGATATGACTAGCAGGCATCTGTCTGCCGGTCGAACTCACAGCGAAGTGGGACTACCGAGTGGTCGCTGGATCTAGCCTTCTCTGGCCGGATCTAGCACCCTAGCCACACCCTGGCTAGGGGGTGGGTTCCTAGGTGTACTAGGAGCCCCTGAAACCGCTGGGATAGCAGGGCCCGTACCACCTGGACCAGGCCCAAATGGGCCTAGATCTGGGCCGAGTGGGCCTAGATCCGGTCAAAGCCCCCACTGTCCTAGCCAGCACCGCCCATTGCCGTCTAGGAGCACGCCGACGTGATCCTCGCCACCACCAACTCGCAGAAGCTCCGGAGCTCACCATCCCGATGCCAGCCGGCGGAAAACTCCGTCCCGAGGCCAAAGCTGCGCCATCCACCAGGACTGCCGCGTCTGGGTCGCTGCCGCAGCCACGGGCGTGGCACGAGGCTAGCACATCGCCACCGGAGCTGCCACACCACTCGACAGCATGGCACCCAGGCGAGCCATCTCAACCCGTGTCAAGACCTCCATGCGAGGGGGAAGGGAGGGCCTCGCCGCCGCCAGCGCCTGGCCTTTGGCCGGCGATGCCGTCCGGCGGCGGCGAGGGAAGGGAGGAATGGGAGGAGGGGGTTTGGAGGGAGGGTGGCTAGGATTCCCTCCCGTCGCCCGTGGGAGCGACGCGGGATGGAGAGCGCTTTTATTCTTTCACACCACACAATTTGCCCCAAACAAGCCTCCGCGGTGAACTTTTGATCTAGTCTATCAAAACAATTCATATTTCAAGTAGGGTGTCAAGTGGGATCCCGCCTAAATCCTACTTCTAGTTCATTTGTCAAAATCTAGTGCTCAAAATTTACATTAGATTTTGACAAATGAACTAGAAGTGGGATTTTAGCGGTATCCCACCTGACACCCTAATTTCGAGTACACTCTGGCCGTGATTCTGTGCAACCATATTGCTGAAGTCGCAACTCGAGGGTAATATCTGAAAATTTTCGGATAGCGAGCTACTATCAAAAATTGGGGGCAACAACGGATCATGGTTAACGAAAGTATAGTGCTCCCTCCGTACGGAAATAAGTGACTTCAATTGGTCTAGATTCAGATGAATCTCTATTTCCAGACGGCGGGAGTATAATGGCTATATTCTGGTTTCATGGCTTGGTCATGCCTAAATCCCAGTCAGCACGCGAATCGACCTATCGCCGCCTGCATTTCTGGTTTGGAGAAGGTCAAAGTCTCATACCATTTAGAGGTTCTCCAACAATGTCCGGCCAAATCACGGACTACTTTCCAAATTTTGTCACATCAAGTATATTTCCTAAAACTTCGTCTTGCTGACCAGACTTTGTTTGGGTAGACAACTTCCACGACAGTGTCCTATATTTCTGGAATATTTTTGTGAGTACATGGTGTTCTGACTACTAGTAGGTGCCAAAATTAAACATGTATACATTTTATTCCCTAATTGAACATGTATACGCGTGCGTGAGTCTGCTTAAACATCACAAGCTGCATGCTTAACACCATGGGAAATTCTTAACAGGTGCTGTTGGCCATTAGCTGTTTGTTTGAGGTGGACAGAGATTGCGTATAATTGGTGGGGTGTACCATTAAACATGGACAATGATATGAACCGTATCAGCGAATGCTTTGATGGACTCCTCCCTGGTATAAAACTGCAGTGCATAAACGTTCGTGTTAATGAACAGTGACATCTGGCTGGCTACTCCACGTGCTGGCATCAAATTTTAATTTCGTACACAATTTAGCAACATTTTCTCATCATAGCACTTTATGATCTGGATTGACAATTTATCATCATGAAAAATCATACCTCTCTTCCTTTTGGTAGCATTTTTGTTATCATAACAATGTGAATTGACACAGTTTAGAGTTTTAGACACTACTACTATATACTCCCTCCGTCTAGAAATATAAGACGTTTTAGCTTTGTGAAACGAACGTGAATCTATACACTAAAAGACATCTAGATACATTCGTTTCACAAGTTAAAATGTCTTATATTTCTGAACGGAGGGAGTATATGTTTATCACGCACAACTCATTTTTGTGTTTGCTATCATGCTAAGGTTTCCTTTTTTGGAATCATGCGAGAATTGAGTTGCTTCTCCTAAAGTTGTTTTGTGATAAACATAGTGTAACTGATCTGGAATTTGCTAGCTGACTATCTTCAGTCTCAATACTCCATCTTATCGTTATTTTGTCGCTTGTCTCAATTAGATTGAATGCAAAGTCAGCTTCATCAGGATGATCCTAGACTTATGGGATAATGGCACTAGTTAGGGCTCCTTTGATTCATAGGATAGGAGAAGTGTAGGAATAGGAAACCCATAGGATTGGCATATTATGTCCACTTGAATTCTATGGGAGGAGAAATTCCCTTTGATTGTGGTGAAGGAATTCCCATGAAGTCCAACCTATTTTTTTCCTATGAACACTAAAAGATTCCTATGGGATTATTTTCTATAGGATATGAGGGGCTCGTTTGATTCGCATGATTCTCAAAACATAAAAATAGAAAAATCATAGGATTGCAGTGGCATGACCTCTTGTATCCTATAGGAATAGAAAACTACATGAATTTGGATCAAGTATGTGTTTGAATCATAGGAAAAGCAAATGAATTCTAACATGAGGTTGGAGTGGATAGATTTTTCCTACAAAATAGAGAGCAAATGAATCCTTTGAAAGAATTTCTAAGGATTGTAATCCTATGAATCAAATGACCAACGTAGGAATATTTCTTAAGGGACAAAATCCTTTGAATCAAACGAGCCCGATCCTTTAAATCAAACAATTGGTGTAGGAAAATTTTAATACGATCTCAATCCTACAAAAATCCTTTTACCCGCAATGATTGGGGTTTGTCCAACTATTTCTTCATGCTACCCAAAAAGCTCCTGATTGTCTTCACAAGTTAAGCTAGATGATGGTATCATTGAGGGCTTTTGCTTCAGTGTGTGCTCCCTAGACTGAAAACATAAGGAATTTCAGGATTGACCGATACCTGTTCATGTCCACTGAACCGAAGGAGTATGGGCCAATCCTGGTCATCCTTGTGCTTTCAGTTTTATAAGTTTGGGGGAGAGGGGGGAACACCAAAGCAAAACTCATCATTGAGATATATGTATTACTCCGGCTAAGTCACTACTAGAATATGTGTGTAGACTTACAATTGGATTTATATGTAGCACAAGGTTTTATGTTGGAGCCAGATACATGTAACCCACGCCTAATATATGAAGATACCACATGAGCCAAATATGTTTTGTTTCATAAAAATATTGCACCAAGTTTCATAAACTTTTTTAAAATTAGTCATATTTTACATTTAATATTACGTCTTTCATTTCTCAATGATCTCAACTATTTCGTATGTATATAGGTTTGTACATAATGATATATTTAATCTAGTTTCGTCATGATTTGTCAAGGTCTTGCACGAACAATTTATTTCACAGCATTTCAAACTTGGTTCTAGTTAAGTCTCTTGCTCTACACTTTGTTAGCTCAGTATTTTGTTTGTCGAAAAGACCGTTCAGGCCTTGTTCCATTTTGAGAATGATTTATTCAATGGTTCTGGGTTACCGGAACAGTAAAGTTCTGAAGAAGCCAAAACACCGCCTGCGGAAGGCCCAATCGTGTGAGATGGAGAAGGCCATGAACGGTCCATTGACCGGTGGAAATGATAAAAAAGCAAAAGAGATGGCAAATTTGATTGAATTACTGCTTGAGCAGGAGAAGGTGTACTGGTCTCAGCGTTCCAGGGCGAATTGGTTACATCTTGTTGACCGTAACACGTCTTTTTTCCACAATTTTGCCTTAGCTAGACGCAAGAAAATTTTCATCAAGAAATTAAAGATGAGAATGATATGTGGGCTGAAGGTATGGAGACGCTTAAGCCTCTTGTTCTGAATTATTTTACTAACCTGTTAACGTCTGAAGTTCAGGACACCGATCCAACGGTGTTGGAAAAAATTCATCCTAGGGTGACTGATGATATGAATGAAAAGCTTCTTGCTCCCTTCACGGGCGAGGAAGTTAAGAATGATACTTTTAGCATTGGAGACTTGAAGGCTCCAAGTCCAGATGGTTTACATGATCTTTTTTATAAGAGATTCTGGGGTGTTTGTGGCGAGGAGACCACTCAAGAAATTCTTCGGGCACTGAATTCATGAGTGATTCTAGAGGGCTAGAATGATACTACCATAGTCCTTGTACCAAAAGTAGATAATTAGAAGCTTATTACTTAGTTTTGTCTAATAAGCCTTTGCAATGTGATTTATAAAATCATCTCGATGATGCTTGCACTTTGACTGAAAGTTATTCTACATGAGGTTATTTCACCGATGCAAAGTGCGTTTGTCCCTGGTCGTTTAATTACTGATAATGTTCTGGTTGGCGTATGATAATGTCCACTCTATCAAGAACAAGAAAACTGGGGCTAACGGATCTTGTGCCGCCAAGCTTGATATCATAGACTGGAGTGGATTTTCCTGAAAAATATGATGTGCAAGCTGGGATTTGCTGAAAGATGGATTACTATAAAGATGGTTTGTGTTAGTTCGGTTAGATATCAAGTGAGATTTAATTCGGATGATACCGGTATGTTTGTTCCTACTAGGGGCCTCCGGCAAGGAGACCTACTATCTCCACATTTGTTCCTTTTGTGTGCGGAGGGGTTGTCTATTCTCTTGTTGTATGAAGAAGAAGTTGATGTAAGGGTGTGCAGAAATGCACCATCAGTCTCACATTTACTTTTTATTGATGATTCCCTTATTCTCATGAAATCTTATATGACTAATGCAACTTCCTTGCAATAGGTCTAGATACGTACTGTGCAAACTCAAGACAACTGGTTAGTTTGGCGAAATCAAGTATCTTTTTCTCTCACAGTACTAATGTGATAATGAGAGCAGAAATTTGCGAGGCTCTGTATATTAATACGCAATCTCTATCATACAAGTATCTTGGCCTTCCAGCTATTGTGGGAGCGGATAGAACTGATTTTTTCTGCACTTTATCAAAAGGATTATTCAAAGGATTAATGGATAGAAAGAAAAGAAACTATCTATTACAGGGAAATAAATTTTGCTAAAGGATGTGGCCCTAGCAATACCAGTGTATTCTATGTCGGTGTTCCAAATACCGATAGGGGTTTGTAAGCGTATGATGGAGGCTATTTTAAAATTTTGTGGGGGAGATGATGAGAATAGTAATAAGATGCACTGGTTTGCATGATGAAAGTTTTGCTATTTTAAGAATGAAAGTGGTATGGGGTTTAGAGATATTCATTCCTTCAACTTGACAATGCTAGCAAAACAAGTTCGAAGACTTATTAATGATCCTGAATCTTTATGTGAAAGAGTTCTTAGGGCCAAGTATTACCCTCATGGAGATATTCTAAAGGCAGGACCAAAATCAGGTTCCTCCTTTACTTGGTAAAGCATACTTGCGGGTTTAACTACTTTTAGAAGAGGCTATGTGTGGAGAGTTGGCAATGGTGAAAGCATTAGTATTTGGAATGACCCTTGGGTTCCTTCTATCCCAAACAGGAGGGTTATTTACCATAGAGGAGGTTTAGTTTATACCAAAGTGAATGAGTTAATTGACCCTAGGACTAGTTTATGGGATGAGCTACTAATCCGAGCTATGTTTAATTCTGTTGGTGTGGAAGGATCCTCCAAATACCACTCCATAACAAGGGATTCGATGATGTTATTGCTTGGGCTGTGACCAAACATGGGCGGTGCACTGTAAGGTCGGGATACTATTTACAATGGAATCATCAATTTGGCGCTAGTGCAGGCCAACTTGCACTCCCGGGCGCATCTTCTAATAACCCGGTTTGGAAAATCCTTTGGAAACTTAAAATACCAGGCAATGTGGAAATCTTTATTTGGAGAGCTCTTCATGGTATTATTCCCCTGAAATGTATTTTGACAAATCGGCATATTAGGAATAATGCATCCTGCCCTATATGTGATCAAGGCGCAGAGGACATTTTACATCTTCTATTTCAATGCCCTGCCGCACAAGATATGTGGAGAGCTTTGGGGTATGATGTGATTATAAAAGCATGTATAGTGGATAACTCAGGCTCGGTTGTACTAGAACATCTCCTGCCGCTGAGTGATAATGATCTTATATGATTTAATTCAATTGACCTCAAGGAGGTCATCTCAATGACATGTTGGTATCTTTGGTGGCTGCAAGACGGCGTACTCACAATGAAGATGTTCCGCCTATTTTAAAATGTAAATTCTCTATATTGGCGATGGCGGCAAATGCAGCAAAAGGACAGAGAAGTGAATCTGATGATCCAATAGCACATTGGAGAATCTGATGATCCAATAGCACATTGGAGTCCTTCGATTCCTAGACAGGTGAAACTGAATGTTGATGCCTCCTTTCACGCTGATGTATATGCAAGTGCAACTGGAGCTGTCCTACGTGACTATCAAGGAAAGTTTATCGCTGCAGCTTCTAGGTTTTTACCTCATGTCGCATCTGCATCTATGAAGGAAGCAATAGCAATGAATGATGGTCTGTCGCTCGCCGAGAGGATTGGCTGTCATAATATTCTTGTTGAATCTGACTCGACGGAAATGGTGGAAGCACACTCGGGTGAAGAGGCATGGTGGAGCGAGTCGACGGCAATTTTTGCTAATTGCATAGATGCAGTGGTGTCTATTGGTATTGTTTCTTTTGGTTATTGTCCGAGGGAAGCAAATCAGGTAGCTCATAATTTAGCTAGTGTGTGCTTTATAAATAAAGTTTCTTGTAATTGGGTCGATAAGTCCCTAGTTTTATTCTCGATAAACTCTTGAACAACGTAACCTTTAACTTGTTGGTATTCAATAAAATAAAATCTGCAGTAGTCCTGGTGTTTCCCTAAAAAAAAAGGTTACCGGAACATAAGTATCTTGCTGAAAAAAGAAGCAGTTCCAACCTACAAACTCTAGCTAAGGAGCTACCTCATACATGATAGGTAAATAATGCACACGAACGCTTTGATCGAGTAGCTAGACGAGTACACGCGCAGGCTGATACCAGCCGGGCTGCTCAATCTTCTTCCTAGAAAGAAGGAAGCAGTTCCAACCTACAAACTCTAGCTACGTAGTAGGAGTCGTACCCGCCAAGTGATAAGCAGGCAAGTGCACATGAAAGCTTTTCATAGAGTATCCGAATAAACACGCACAGTTCTACGTATATTCTTGCTGGCGCAGCAAAAGGCATAAATTTCGTTCCGTGTCAGGACCACACATATGGAACCACCATCGCATTTAGTTGGAGCAAATCAAATGTCTGGCGATGGGCGAGACGAGTCGGCTAGTTGTATCCGCGAATCATTATTGTTCCTCTTGACTAATCAGTGTTCAGTATTATTCCATCGCCTCCATTATGGGAATCATTACATGTTCCCACCCGGAGAAATGTGACACCTACCCACGAACCGATCATCGGCCACGCGCGTTTCGTGTGGATCCCTCAAGCCGATGGACAGTGATAGCACCATCATATATATATGGTCGAGCTCGAGACCGTGAACCCGTAAAATGGCGGAACAAAACCACTTCCTCTATTTTGTAAGTCTAATGCTATAAGATCATTATGTTCTTTAATATAAAATGTTTTAACAAACTATTGAACGGAGAGAGTACGTTGGATGCTACGGTGGTAGACCCGCAGTGTCCAAGGGCCAGCCCCACCACCTCGGGCCGACATCCGCCGCCAAGAATCGAGTTGCCGTCGGCCGCATGGTGCACTTGGAAAGATAAAGTGTGACTCATGGAATTCTAAACAACGTCTGGGTGAGAGGCCACGGGAGACTTCGATAAGGGAGCTTTGACTGCAAGATCACATCCGTGCAAGCCCCACAACGGTGCTTAAATCTATCAAAATCTTTTTTTAGATGCAATCAAAACATTAATGATATTTAGAGTAAGTGCTAGACGTGATATTGTGACAGCTTTTACCCTATTTGAAAACCTTGTCACATGTTGCTTTGCTTTGTTACTTTGTTAAACCGAGAAGATAGATCATCTTATTAGGATGACACGGCAACTGATCCCATAGACAATTCGAGCACATGCTTGTTGGTAGCATAAACCAAGTATGTCGAATTCTCTCAAGATTCAAAAAAATCACGCTTTGTGCAGCTTTGCATCTAGAAGGAGATCTCATCATAGAAAACCATCTATATGAAAATGTTTCATTTTGCCGAACGTGTGGGCAAGCTATGCCACACTGCTCCCCCTAGCAAACACAGAGCATGAGTCGCATGTCGAAACAGCTGCCACATCATCCGGATTCATGGACCGCCTTGTTAGTCTAGAAAAAAAGTTATATATAAGGGGATAAAAATTATCACAAGAGTTAGAACCAAAAGGTAAAATATGGCAAACTTGTTTTATTATTATGAGGTAAACATTGTCACAAAGTGTACATCTAGAGGGTATAAACTGGAATTTTAGAATATCCCATGTGGAGCTATAAAGCGAAATTGCAGGCAACTATCAAGACACCGGATCACCGTTCACGCAAAATATAAAGGTTATATTCTGGTTTGGTTATGCTTGAATCCTAGTCAACACTCAGACCGGTCGCTACTCGCTTTTCTTGTTTGGAGAAGGTCAAAGTCTCGTACCCTTTTGATGTTCTCTGATAATGCCCAGACGAAGTACATATTGCCTTTCTTGATTTTGTCACATCAAGTATCCCCTAAGGTCCTGTCTTACGTATTACCAAGCTTGTTTGGGCAGGCAATTTCCACAACAGTGTCCTTCCCGGGATCTTCTTGGAAGTGCATGTGCTGTGACTACTAATAGGTGCCAAAATAAGACATGCATACATGTTCTCCTAAAAAGATCTTAACTACTCCCTTTGTCTCCAAATAGATGTCGTAAACTTTTTTGAATTTGAATTATCTAGATACTATTTAGTCCAACACTACAGGAAATGCACGGTACACCGACGGCCGAAAGCCGTCGGCATAGGCCGAATTGCCGTCGGTGTAGAGCTACGCCGACGGCAGCCATCGGCATAGCACCAAGTCGGCATAGACTTGTTTGCCGTCGGCATAGCAGGCTACGCCGACGGCTAAGCTGTCGGTATAGTCTAGATAGGCCCCACCAAGACGGCCGTCCGTTTGGCTACACCGACGGCTTAGCCATCGGCCTAGTTTTTTCAATTTTTCTTTTACAAATTTTCTTACAATTTCTTTTCAATTTTTTTAAATTTTTTATTTGTTTGACTCGTTAATCTCATAAGCGTTTTTTAAACTCTAAGTACACTTAATCTCTGGTCAAATTGTACTTATGGTCAAACTTCTCGATGGGTCACCCATGCTCACACTACTCTAACCCCAGTACAATTAACTTCTTTGTTCTTTTCGGATGAGTTTCTAATAAAGAAAATTAGACCTTGTTGATAATACTGCCATATCAATCCTATTAACCCTTGGACCATGCTGTCGCACGTCTTTATTATTTAAATTTCAAACAATTATTTAAGTAAACAAAAATGAATAGGTAATAATAATCTTGAATTCAAATGAAAATAAAATAAATATTTTTTTGCCTTTTTATATTTAATATGGAAAAAATTATATCTTTAAATCCGTAAATCAGAATTCGACAAATAATATGTCTAAATCGACCAGAAAAATGAGAAGAATCCAAACATGATATCCCTATCATAATTTTAATCATGCATCATGTATTTTTAATAGTGTACTGCAATGTTTTCCAAATAAAATTTATTTAATAGTGTTCAAATCTTTAAAAAATCATATAAAAATCCCTTTTGAATTTGAGGATCCTAAAAAATCCTTAGTTCGGGGCCGAGCCTCGCTAAACTTGCATTGAATCTCTGATAAAATAGCATATTTTGAGTATAAAAATGTTTTTTGGAAAAAATTCATGAGCATCAGATAATGTACCTGTAGTTCAAAGCTGACTCACTTTCTACCGATTCGACAGGAATTTGTCTTTTTCACCAGGGCTAGACGAAAAGGTTTGAAACCCCCCGTTTGGGACATTGTCCATGTAAGGTGATCTAGTATTTTTTTTAAATAGGGTGGTAGCATTTTGAATTAGCCCTTTCGTGGTTGCTTCACAAAACACCCCGTTTTAGCACTCGGAAAATGAAAAATGGCTTTTCCGTGTGAAGAAAAAAGAAAACCTCCTCCACATTGTTCTTTATCCCAAGATGCACATGAGTGCATAATATGGGAACATTGTCACAAACTATGCCGCAATTATGGCCATAACATTTGCGTTTAACCTGAAAGGCATGAAACCTCGAAAATGATAGGTCATTTCTGTGAAGGTTTTTCTGAGATGCAATTAATGTACCAAGTTTGGTATTTTTCCTTACAACTATGTCATATAATATGACACCACGCGGAGATTTTACATTGTTCGAACCGTTTTTTAATTTATTATGCTCGTTTCAAACTATGGTCAAAATGGTAGGCATGAAGGTTCTTAGCTCGGGGCTGAGCCTCGCTAAATTTGCATTAGATATCTGATAAAATAGCATATTGCATAATGTACCTATAGTTCAAATTTGACTCACTTTCTACCGATTCGGCAGGAATTTGTTTTTTTTACCGGGGGTGAACGGAAAGGTTTGAGATCCCCGGTTCGGACATTGTCCATATAAGGTGATCTAGTATTTTTTAAAAATTAGGTGGTAGCATTTTGAAACTTTATTTGGTGGTTGTTTCACAAAATACCCGTTTTTAGCACTCGAAAAAAATGTGTTCGACAAAATTATTTGTACTTTTTTATATTTTATTCAACAAAAATATATTATATTTAACTTTAGATAGATAGATCTTATTTTTAAGTAAATTTTGATATATTATATGTATTTTTCTGAATTAGAATAATTTAGTTATAATTTTTTTTGGATTAATATGGCAAAAAGGGAAGATAGCTATGCCGACGGCAAGCCATCGGCGTAGCTGTGAAACCTACACCGACGGTAAAGTCCTCGGGGTAGCCTTGATACCGTCGTATCGCCGTTACGATCGATCCACTATGCCGACGGTCCGGTCTACACCGATGGCTGCCGTCGGTCTATCCTATCCTACGCCGACGACCAATCTAGGCCGACAGCCAGTTTGCTCGGCTACCCGCCTCGGGGGCTACGCCGATGGCCCTGACAAATAGCCGTCGATGCAGCGTCTGGTCGTCAGCGCCTTTACTTGTTCCTTATTGTAGATATATTCAAATTTATACAAAGTTTTTATATCTATTTTGAGACGGGGGAGTAGTATGTATAAATCGTGTGTGTGAGCCTACTTAAACATCACAAGCTACATGCTTAACACAGTGGGAAATTCTTAACAGGACGATGTTGGCCATTAGCTGTTTGTTGAGATGGACATCGGGTGGGTATAATTGCTGGGGCGTGACATTAATCCTGGACAGTGATACCAAGCTTATCAGCGGCTGTTTCTGATGGACTCCTCCATGGTACAAAACTGTAGTGCGTAAACATTCGTGTTAATGAACGGTGACCTCTCGCTGACAGGTCCAGCTGGTGACATAAAAAATTCCACTTCTTCATACATAATTCATGGAGGGGGAGAGAGACAACTAATTATTATGCCTCTTCTTTTCAGCAACATTTTCTCATCATAGCACTCTATGATGTTCTGTATTAACACAATTTATCTCCGATGCACTGCACACTATACTACTTTATACTCCTTCTATACCAAGTTTTAAGATGTTTCTCCATGTTTTTACTCCCTCCGACTCATATTAGTTGACTCTAGACATATTTTAGTATTAGATACATCCGAATTTAGATAAATCCAAGTCAACTAATATGGGTCGGAGGGAATAGTTTTTTCCTCTAGACGTCTTTTATGTGTAGCTTTAGAGCAAAATGAGTAAATCTACACACTAAAACGCGTTTCTAAAAACACGTGTTTCTGAAACAAAAGGTTAAAATATTTTATATTTTGAAAATGAGGGAGTACTCCCTCTGTTACACAATATAAGCCTTTTTAGCAAGATAAAATAGATGTTTACCATGCACAACTCATTTATGTTTTTCTCTATATCATGCTTGGGGATCCTTTTTCTGATTCATGCCAGAATTGGATTGTCCATCTTAAAATTGCTCTGTGATAAACAGAGGCGTCGCTGGACCGATATGGAGTTTGCTGACTGATTATCTTCAGCATAAAAATAAACCCATCTTATCGTTAGTTTGTCGCTCTTCTCTATTAGATCTGAAAACAAAGTCAACTTCATCAGGATTTGATCCCAGTCTTATGGACTAGTGACACTAGTTATTGAAAATATGGGATACCCATTTTCATATATGCCTATGGATGGTCCCAAGCATGCCCGCAATGATTGTGGTTTCTCTAGTTTTTTCTTCATGTGGACCTTGAGGCTCTTAACACCCAAAAAGATCCTAATTGTCTCAACATGGCTTATTTAGATTACTCATCTAAGTCATGCTGTATGTGTTGGATTTAGTGTGCAATATGTGTACAAGGTTATAATTGTACTTGTATCAGCGGAGAATACTATGGTGGAGTCATATACATGTAATCCAAACATATACCATGGTGTAACGAAATAGACTAGACGAAATTGGTAAGCATAGGCACGGGTTTATGAGAGAGGGATGGTCTAGTCGCTCGTGGCAGGTGACTAGACCAGCCGTGGAGGCTGCTGGAGACGTTGTTGAAGGCTCGATGAGCTTTTTGTCGCGTTTGTATTATGTTGAATTAATACATGACGAGGGTCACCTTAGAAAGGGATCTAAATATCATCTACTTTTTGTAAAGACTAGCAACTAAATTCATGATATAATATATCCATGTTTGAAATATGTGATCCATCATCTGGCCGGAGTGCCGAGTTCCGGAAGTCTCCGCCGACAAACTCCAATGGATGACATGCCGGAGATTTCCGGATCAGATGGGATTTAGTCGTGCACAACCATGTTTTTTCTGGATGTTTGGTTTCAGAGTGAGCGTTGCGAAGCTTTGCAGTGTGTTGCCATCAAGGACATGCATTTAGTCCCATGGTGAACTCAGTCGCAGAGAATGACATGGAAGTCGGGGTCTAGAGACTGGTAATGGTGGTTTGAATCCTGGTGGTGATAAGGTTTTGGCTTGGTGATCTGGGTCTTGAAGCAGTGGCACTGGACAGTGGGGGCAACAGTACATGAGAATTCTAGAGTTCAATCTTGCAGCGCGAAAATCCTAGGTCTAGCCTTAATTGGTTGCACCTGATAATGGCCTTGTTGAAGACATTGTTTTGGGAGCACGGACTTTCTTCAGGGTGAAAACTATGATCGATGATCAGGGCGATGACGGCGCTTGTGCAATGTTACCTTCTTAGAGGCATCGATTTTGGAGATGATGGATTTCTGGTACTGTCTTGGTGGTGTTTAACCCGCTGTTGTAAGACATAGATCGATGTAGCGGGACTTTTCTTTTTTATAATTTATTTTTTGATGTGTGTATCCATTGCCATTAGGGTATTGCGTTTTTGCAGAGGCTGAGTGTAATTGATATCTTTGTGATATTAATATATGCTTCTTTCAAAAAAAAGTGATCCATCAATATAGTCCATCCATGAAATCATACTTATATCTATAACATTGCATTGATATTACTGTTCTATCATGAAATTTATATTTTCGTTTAGGGAAAACTCTAGGTATATATTTTATCCCTAAACATAAACACCACATATCTTTGACCTTAAATTTTCAATATTGAACATTTGTTTGTCCATTGCCTACATAAAAGTTGTATGACCGATGAGATGACGGTGGTATCAAATATGTGACATCATATAAAGAAAATAATTATAATTTAATAGATACAAACAATACTTTTTTGGAAACATGAAGAAAATAATATAAAATTCCAATAATGAGAAAAATATCAGAAACCATGGAATTAATTGAAAACCAAAAATATCATAAATTTCAAAAATGACGATAGTCATCAGCATTTTGTAAAAGTGAATTTTCAGAAAACTTGGAAATAATTCAGGAGTGATAATGGAAAGTAAAAAGTAAGCGTTTTATGAATTGTTTCTGAGTTTTGGCTCCTATTTTTGTTGTAAAAACTAATCATTACATTGCCCACATTATTTGGTATTCTATAATAATATTTCTAATTTCCAATTAAAGTTTTTTTATTTTGCCCATGTTGGATGTTTTATTCACATTTTCAGTGTCTCATGTTTTTTCCAATATTTGTTGTCATTTCTCATGTCTTGTTTTTGTAAATTTCATGATGTTTTTAATGTTTTTTTGACTCGTATAGAAAATAACCACCATGTCATCAACCATAGGAATCTGACTGGACCTAGTTCTAAAGTTTTTCAAGTCTAGAAGTTTAGTGAGCAAATCTAGAATCGACAGGGAACCCGAAGCAGATTTTTTCTTTCATCTACATCTTTCATAAATTATTATCTAAAGAACCATATCCATGGTTAAAGTGTCAACCGGACGATCATGGTAATATCTCAAGCAACCTGCAATGTGACTCTTTTTCGCCATTATACGAAATAACTACCACATCATCAACCGTACAACTTTTTTTAAACTGAGACCTTGGGCTAAAGTTGATAAGTTTTTCAAGTTTAGGGTTAGCAAATCAAGAATCGACAGAGGAACCTGAATAAATTTTATTATTCCACTTATATTCCATGTTTATTTAAATTAACATATCATCATGGTTAAAGTGTCAACCGGACGATCATGGCAATCTCTCAAGCAAATCCGCAATGTGACTATTTTTCTTGATTATATAGCACACGCAAGCTAAACGTGGAAACTCTTAGTCAGTACTACCCGATCGGAGCTGGTCAAAAAAGCGGGTTTAAAAGCTTACTAATCCCTGATATATGCCAGATGCTATGTATGGCATGTCACGTAACCTTGTACTGACCTCCTGCCTAGCTCCAGCGATACCTTGCATCCCGGAACCACTCCCAGCTGACCACGTCGTGGACCAGCAGATGAGCACAAAAAGAACAATTTGAAGACTATTTATATTGCCCCAATAATTCTGCTTGGTATCAATGTCGAGTGAGCTATCATCCATCACGCACGACATGACCCTCCTTTAAATACAGCGCGTGCCCTTCTTCCATCCTGTCACACGCAGACGCAGACACAGATTTGAGAGAGCAAGCTAGGCTACGAAAAGTCTCGAGAACACTAGATTTTTCCAGAAAGAGCTAGACGCGAGGTAGCCGATCGAGATGAGCAGTAGTGATCATGAGCTGGCGGCGATGGAGCAGGACGGCGTCGGCCGTGGCGAGCAGGCACCGGCGCCGTCAGCGACGTTGAGCGGCAAGAAGCTGTGGCGCATGGTGCGCGCCGTGCACCTCGTCCTCGTCAGGGGCCTCGGCAAGCACCAGCCCAAGCTGGCCGCGCTCGGCGTCAACCTCCACCACATGCTGTCGTCGTCCAAGCGCCGCCACCACCACCTCGGTGAGGCGGCGGGGGACCATAGCCCGGCGCTGACGACGTACCTTGCGGCGGCGCTGTCGTGCCGGTCCATGGACCCGGCCGCCGCGGTGCACCCGTACCCGCGGCGCGGCTCGCAAGGTGGCAGCGGCGCCGGTGCCGGCATCTCGTCGTTGTCGTGCCGGTCCATGGACCCCGGCGCAGCCGTGTACCAGTACCGCCCCCGCGAGGTCGAGTTCAGCTGCAAGAGCACGCCGCTGCACAGGCGGCGGCGGCGCGCGCACCGGCACCGGGACCAGGGCCTGCTCCTGCCGCAGCAGCCGCTCGGCGACCTTCCGGAGTACGGCTCGGCCGTCGCGGTGAAGACGCTGTTCGATCTGATGGACGACGATGAGGACGACGACGGCGACATGGAGAGCGCGATCCCGTGGGCGGCATCGGCACCGGCACCGGTCGGCCGGCCTGCGGCGCGGCAGGTGCGGATCACGGACTCGCCGTTCCAGCCGAGGGAGGACGACGAGGTAGGCAGCATGGGCGTTGTCGACCGGCGTGCCGACGAGTTCATCATGTGGTTCCACGACCAGCTGCGCATGCAGCAGCAGCAGCAACAACGCCCCGCCGCGAGGGATCGCACCACGCATACTGGGTTAGGTAGATGGTAGATCGGACATCGGAGAGCAGAGCAGAGTACACACCATGCATGCCTGCATGCATGGATTATTATTTTGATATGTTCTTAATGTACACGTGAGTTGGAATATGTTGGTTTGATTTTGTTACAGTACTTTTGGAGCAAACTTATTAACGTCTCTGGTTTCCCTTCTCTCAATTTGTGTTAATTTGATCGATGATGCTGTTGAGATAATTAATACTTGTAGAAATTTGGGAAGGAAAAATGGACTTGTGGTCAATTGCACCTAAACTTTGATGTTAGGCTTAGTTGACAGCAATAGGATCAATGCAAGGGGGACAGTGAGATATTGAGGTTTATGTATGATTCAAAATCTTGATGTTGTATTTGCATTGAATTTGTGTCTAAATTAAAAAATGAAGTAGAGATGATACGAGAAAAATGGCATATTGTAGATGAGAGGGTTGTAGTGACATATTTTCAACTTGGGTTTTACTAGTGGCATTTTCTCAACTCGCAGAATATGCCATTAGTAAAACCCTCCATCGTCCCCTACGGGTGTCTGTCCGTCTCCGCCCAGCGACAAGGGGTCTGCCACCCCTCTGCACCTTCTCTCGCGCAGCAGCACCGGGGACTTGGCGCGGCTCCTCATCACCACGCGCACGGCCGGGCAAGCTTCTTCTGGGGCGCGCCAAGCCCTGCAGCTCCTGTCGCCGGCCTCTCTCGTCTCTGCGGAGACATTCTCCCGCCCTCCTGGCTTCGAGGCATCGCAGGCGGGCCTCTCGCCGCTTTTGCTGTCCGCGGGGTCTGCGCTGCCGGGGTCGCCGCGACTGGCGATGGATGGTGTCGTGGCTGCCTCGCCGGGCTCGCCACTGATGGAGCCGCTAGCCCCGCTGTTCAGGGCCAAGACGAAGGCCCTGCTGGCTTCTCTGCCGCCGGTGCGGCCGACGAACAGAAGAAAGACCCTCGCTGGCGTCTCCATCTGCCGCAACCCCAACTACTCGATCAGGAGGTTCAGTGCAAGACTGAAGGCAAAGAAGAGGGCACGGCCCATTGTCCAGGCAGCAGAGACGGCGGTGTGCCGCAATATGGGGATCATCAAGGACGGCGAAGAAGTTACTGAGCAGGCCATGGCTGAATTCTCACGCCGCTTTCAGGGACAAGTCCCTGAGCATATCCTGGCTACCATGCGCGTGTTATTCAAGGTGAGCACGCCTGAAGAAGAAGCGGTGGACATGAAGCTGGAGATGACCCTGTTGTTAATGTGTAGCTGTTGCTGTTTGCATGTCCGCGTCAGGAGAACCAGCCCCATGGTAGTTATGTTGCCTGGTAGTATTTCGGTGGTGGAGGGTGCCTTTCCTTCTTGCTGGAGCTTGCTCCAGGAGATCGAAGTTGTAGCGAGGCATGCTCTGCATTCTTTCAGGCTTCTTGTTAGTGTCATGAGTTTATTTATGGAAAAGGGTAATGATGTTTCTCCATGTTAGAGCAGCCCCTGAATCTGTTGGGTTGGAATGTCAGAGGACTAAACGATCAGGACAGGAAAGACACAATGCACGAAACTATTGCAGCCTCTTCTTGCCAAATTGTATGTTTGCAAGAAACGAAATTGGAGGACATCTCCTTCTCTGATGCTTGTTACATTGGGGGTAACATGATGAAAAGCTACGCCCAGAGGCCAGCCACGGGAACCAGGGGTGGCATCCTCATTTTGTGGGACGAGTCAAGTGTTCAGATTACAAACGTCCAAATTACTGAGTTTTGCTTGCCGGCGGATGTGCACCTCCTTAATTCTTGCCATGAGGGCGACTTCAATATAACGGCGGTCTACGGTCCTACGGCAGCTAATCGAAAAGACGATTTCTTTGCGGAGCTCATGGCACAGAAGCCCCCCTCGGGTGTGAGATGGCTTGCTCTTGGTGATTTCAACCAAATCAGGAGAGCGAGAGACAAAAACAAGCGCAACATCAACCGGAGTAGGATAAACCGTTTTCGTGCGGCCCTCCAGGATTGCGAGCTAAATGAGATCCATCTCCAGAATCGGCGGTTTACGTGGAGCAATGAGAGAGCGAACCCCACCTTATGTAAACTCGACACCTTCTACTGCAACTCGGAGTGGGACATCAGGTTTGACACACATGTTCTCCACGCACTGTTGTCTTCGCTTTCAGACCACTGCCCGCTTCTCCTCGCCGACGATAGCGGGCCTAGAAGGCCCTGCTCCTTCAAATTTGAAAACTTTTGGGTCCGCCTTCCTGGTTTCGAAGAGGTGGTGCAAAAGGCGTGGACCAATCACACTTCCCATACCGAGCCTTATCACGTTCTATTCCACAAGCTATACTGGACGGGAAAATGCCTTTCCAAGTAGGGGCGTGCCCTTTTCTCCAATGCAAAGGTGCTTTTGCACACCGCCCTGCTTGTGATTCTACACTTTGACAAGGCCCAAGAGATTAGAGTGCTTTCCGTCAGGGAGAGGGAGCTTAGGGCCCGCTTGAAAAGAAAGGTCATCGGCTTATCCGTGGTGGAGAGGTCTAGAAAAAGGCAAAATGCAAGAATTGCGAACCTTAGAGAGGGGATGCGTGCACCAAATTTTTTCATATGAGGGTAAACGCCCGTAGAAGAAAGAATCACATCTACCGCATCAGGCACAACCAAGGGTGGGTTACCGAGCACAAAGACAAGGAGGAGATCATCCACAATCACTTTGAGGAGGTCATGGGCCGCGGGGCGCATGCAGGCCAGGACCTCAATTGGGACGGGCTTATTTTCGGCAACCCGGACTTGCAAAGCTTGGGGGACCCCTTCTCTGAGGAGGAGGTGAAAGATGCTATAAACCAAATGCCCCTGGACAAGGCTCCCGGGCCGGATGGATTCACGGGGTTATTCTTCAAGAAATGTTGGGATATCATAAAATACGACATCATGCGGGTCATCCACCACTTTGGAGACCTCCAGGTGGCAAACTTACAATGGCTCAACTCCGCAAATGTTGTTCTCTTGCCCAAGAAGGACGGGGCGGAAGAGGTTGGTGACTACCAACCCATAAACTTGATCCATGCCATCGCAAAGATCATCGCCAAGATGTTAGCCTCCCGCCTTGGACCTTTCATGAATGAGTTGGTCTCTAATGCGCAAAGTGCTTTCATTAATAAGAGGAGCATCCATGACAATTTCCTCTATGTTAAAAACCTTGCGACGAGATTTCACAAAAGGAAGATTCTGGCGCTCTTATTCAAACTTGACATCCGGAAAGCTTTTGACTCGGTGCGTTGGGAATACATCATCGACCTCCTTCATCGCCGGGGTTTCCCTTGTCGGTTTCGAGATTGGATCACCGCCCTTTTTACTACTTCTACATCTCGGGTGCTCCTCAATGGTATCGCGGGCTCCCCAATATCGCATGGGAGAGGGCTGAGGCAAGGGGACCCCCTCTCTCCACTCCTTTTTGTACTTGCCATTGATCCACTCTCTCAACTCCGGGAGCGATCCACCTCCTGTGGTCTTCTACACAAGCTTCGCGGGCGGGGGACCATTTTGAGAACGTCCCTCTATGCTGATGACGCGACAATTTTTGTGGCTCCCATTAAAGAGGACATTAGCAACCTTGCCATAATCCTTGCAAGCTTTGGTGAGGTCACGGGGCTTTGCACCAACTTTCACAAGAGCAATTTCGTCACCATTAGCTGTGCAAATATCAACATGGACGACATCCTTGGTGGGCTACCGATGACAAGAGCCCACTTCCCCATGAAGTACCTTGGCCTACCTCTTTCGATTTGGAAGCTTAGAAGGGTGGACTTTCAACACCTCGAGGATAAATGCGCCGGGAAGCTCCCGACTTGGAATGGCAAGTTCATCACTATGGCCGGGCGCAATGAGCTCGTGAAGTCGGTGCTAACTTCTCAATCAACCTACTACCTCACGTCTCTTGTTGTCCCCCCCGAAATGTTAAAGTTCATAAACAAAGTGGAAAGGGCTTTTCTATGGGAGGCTAAGGACAAGACCACCGGGGCCAAGTGCAAGGTCAATTGGGTGACGGTATGTAGGCCTAAGAAGCTTGGTGGGTTGGGAATAAAGAACTTGAGCAAATATGCGACGGCCCTACGCTTGAGGTGGCCTTGGTTCGAATGGAAGAACCCCGACAAAATTTGGGTTGGTTCCGGCAACCCATGCTCCCGGGAGGACATGTCCATCTTCTATTCCGCAACGACCATTACCATCGGGAATGGACAAAAAACTCCTTTTTGGCAGGCGCCATGGCTGCATGGGAGAAAACCTATGGACATTGCGCCCCTCATCTTCAGAATTTCACTCAGAAAGAACTGGAAGGTGCACCGTGCTATGCATGGCAATGCATGGATCCGCATGATAAGATTGGGCAATGACTTCTCCATCGAGCACCTTACACAGTGCGTTCAGCTTTGGTCACTCCTCCAGGATGTGCACCTAAACGAGGACATTGAGGACCACATTCTATGGAAGCTTACGGATAACGGTGAGTACACGGCTAAATCGGCCTACGAGATGCAATTCTTGGGTTCCACCGCTTCAAGCATGCACAAACCGATTTGGAAAGCTTGGGCTCCTCCGAAAGTGAAGTTCTTCGCTTGGCTTCTTACTCAAAACAGGATTTGGACCTCTGACCGCTTGGCCAAGCGGGGTTGGCCAAATTGTGGCCATTGCCCGCTTTGCAAGCAAACAGTGGAGACGGTCGATCATCTCTTTGTCCAGTGCCGGTTCACTAAAAGAGTTTGGGCGAGCATCAAGGATCAGATCGGGATACCGGAGATGGACCAAACCCGTTGGGAGGGCCTCCACACAAAGGATTGGTGGGAGTTGATGACGGCGGGTCCGATCCTGAACCGCAAAGCGATGGCGTCCCTCACGCTACTCATCACTTGGGAGATATGGAACGAGCGGAATGACAGGATCTTTCAGAAAAAGCTCGCGCCGCCATTTGTAGTTCTAGAGAGGGTTAAGCGCGAAGCCCGCATGTGGGTTAGCGCGGGCGCCAAACGATTGGGTGATTTGTTGCCACGAGAGTAATTGTTTTGTAAACTCAGACCTATTTACCATGTAAAACTTCTTCTTAATTAATCGATTGGGGCAAAGCTTTTGCCCCCTTTTCGAAAAAAAACCCAAGTTGAAAGTATGTCATTACAACCCTCTCATCTACATTACGTCATTTTTCTCAACTCGCAGAAATGCTCGCCCTACTCTCCTCTCCCTCATCATTCTTCCTAGAACTCCTTCCTCACAGGGTCGTCCGACCCCTCCCCCTCTCTTCTCCGGCGACCGCCGGCATCGAGTGTGGGTGAGGGTCCCACCCCTATGTACCATAGTAGTTTTAGGCTTGTCCCTTGTGGCGTTTGAGGGTCTGGCGGTGGACTCCAGCGGCCAGATCCACCGTGCCCTGTTCTTCCCTTTCTCTGATGCATCTCGCCGGTGGCAAGCGGTAATGCGGAGGAGAAGCTCTTGGGCGTGGATCCCTCTGAATAAGGCTCGTCTCGGGTGCTTCGAGATGGTGGGTTTGGACTCCCCCCTGCTCGATGTGGTTCCTCTCCCCTCTGTGGCGGCGCTCTCATGGGGAGAGCCGAAGGCAGCGGTTGGGAAGTCCACCACTCACCCTTCTAATAAAATCCAAGCCTCACACGCCCTCTACCTCTATCTTATTCGGCTTTGTCCTCCATCTTGTGGTCACAGCTTGGAGCTTGACGGCGGCCAGCTTTTCTTGCAACAATGGCTCAAGGCTTGCGCTGCCAACGAGGATTGGGTTGGATTTGCTTCCTTCTCTCTCCTTTTCAACCATCTAGGAGGTGGCCAAAGTGAGGGATTGGAAGATTTATGTCTGTCTCCTCTTTGGTGGGGATCTATTGTTGCTCATGTTGGAGCTCCCAAGCAGTGGCAATCTTGTACTACCGCTATCCTTGGTTAAGGAGACCACCCAGCGCGGCGGTTCTTGGCAAACCGCAGCTTCTTCAACCTCCAGGCTTTCATGCCTTTGTGAAGGCCCCTTGGTGTATCCGTCACGGCGATCTTCGACACGCCGCCACCAAGTGGTTCTGTCCCCGGCGTTGGCGCTGCCGGCCGTGGCGTCAAACGCGTCATTGCCTTTGGTGGAGAAGGACTCGGTTGCTCTTTTCACTTTTCTTTGGAGTTCCTTTTTGTAAAAACCCATGGTCTATTTGTAATTCCTTTCAAGTTCGAGGCCCTCTATGTAATTGTACCCACCAATTAATGCAGCTATGGGCCCTTCTGGGTCCTTCCCTTGTTCAAAAAAAACTCGCAAAAATTGCAATGGCATAGATCCAATTAATCCTTGTATATATGTGCGGGACATCATAGCAGTATCTCATGACACGAGTTACACTAACATCTAAGGCGAAGCCAGCAAAAAACTTTTACCGGTCATCTTGAAATAATCCATGGGTTTGACGCTAACTCGTTTTTGAAAAGCACAATTTTACTATATGGTTTACTAATTTTGTTGGGGCCAGTTGACACCAATGCTATATTGCCATTTATGCCTCGGCTTACATCGATCTCTAAATCACACAAAAGCCCTATATTTCCAAACAAGTGCATTGTTAGAAGAATGACATTGTCATGGTTTATTTGATCTACGGAGCCCAACCGTTGTACAACGATATGCATTATGTATTGTTAATGATAGATGTAGGAGCATCTTTCAATGGTTAATTTGCACTATAAGTTTATGGCCACTTATCAAATTCGATTGTGACTCCATATATATTGTTTTGGTCGATCTATATGAAAAAATGACATCAGTTTTGAAACGCTTCTATTTAACATCCACAATTTCACTGGAGTTGCATATGTTTTGCTTGGGAGACTGTTTCGAAACAAGCAATATATTTACGCATATAGATGATGCGAAATACCCTATGTATTTGTGGTAACATAATATACATCAAGGACGCACAGAATCATACTGTTATAGAAACAAAAAAACATGACAACCAAAGGCCATGTTGTAGAGAGCAACAATAAAAACTATCAATCTTCAACTTCTGTGTGTCATCGCTCTTAGATCCAACCACTGAAGACCGGATCATAAGTTTCAACTCCCCAGGGGATTCGAGCTAATACCTAGTAATGCATTCAACAAAGAAGTGACACAAATACTCCATTGCTATGTTCAACTAGAGAAGACCACACCTAGGGCGAGAGGTCGAGAACCAGTGCTCGAATCACCAAATCAAAGTTCCGCGGTGGTTAGAAGAACAAGAAAATCTTAGTTTCAATTTCAAGAGGTAACTTAGTTGAATGAAAAATCGGACAACATATCTGTTAGTTACATTTTTATCTACACTTTGTTAGTTCAGTATTTTTCCCATTCGAAAGATTGTTCAAATCTCTTCCTTTTTTTTATAATGATTGTTCAACGGTACCTATTGCTTACCTGAACATGAATAATTTCAGCCTTGCTAAAAAAAGAAGCAGTTCCAACCTACAAACTCTAGCTATGGAGATGCTTGATACATGAAAGGTAAATGCACACGAATCCTTCGATCGTGTACACGCACAGTTTCATGACGGGCTCCTCAATCTTGCTCAAAAAAAGGAAGCAGTTCCAACCTACAAACTCTAGCTACGCAGTAGTAGTATCCTTTTTTTTTTTTTGATCATACAGTAGTAGTACCTGATAAGCAGGTAAATGCACACGAAAGCTTTTCTCAGTGACACGCACAGTTTTATGTTTTTCCTTCAGAAAAGGTGGTTGTATGCATGCTGGGCTTCTCAATTCAGTGTAGATCGATATAGACGACTTCCAAGTTGAAGGTGATATCAACTAATTACGTTTCCCATTATCACAATATGTACGTTCACAAGCTTTTATCACGAATTAGACAATTCAACTATGGTTCTTGTCCCAGAATTTCCTTCCACGCTACCACACATGAAACCATCGCATTTAGTTCGAGCAAATCAAATCACGAGGGATGTAGAACTAGACAAGTGGAACAAAATGGGATCCCACTTTTACATCCCTAGTCTAATAAAACTCTAGACTAAGTGTGATAAGTGGGATACATGGGATCTGACAAATCCTACTTATCTCACTTAGTTTATTTTTATGCTAGTATGAAAAAATGGGATCATAGTTATTCCACTTCTACATCCCTACAAATCACTGACCATGGAGTGTTTACCCATGCCTCGACGAAACGAGTTAGTATCAACGACTTATTGTTTTGCGCAATCATTGTTAAATTATTATGAGGGCCGGAAAAAATCTACCATAAACACATGATGGCCAGAAATCATTACATGTTCCCACAGGGGAGAGATACCACTTGTACACATGCATGTAGGGATGTAGAAGTGGAACAAGTGGGATAAGTGAGATCCCACTTCTAAAACCTAGTTTAACTCTAGACTAAGTGAAATTTATCAAATTCTGTTTATCCTATTAAATCTTGATTTAAACTTCTTTCGAAGGGAATGCGGTAGGGAAAGCTCCTACTGTGTTTTTTTTATGAAATAATAAGTACCAAAATCCGCATCTGTAAGGACTTGAACCTTGATATCGGGTCGTCATCCACTTCCCTAACCAAGTAAGTTATGCTCACTTCTTATCTAGAGTTAAACTAGGGGAGTAAAAGTGGGATCCCACTTCTACACTCCTAGTCTAGATCCCACTTACTCCACATGTCCCACTTCTACATCCTACACGCATGCATTATCAACCGATTGGCGCGCGTTTCATGTGAACTACTCACGTCAATGGATAGCTCACAGTCTCGCGGAGGTGTAACAGGGTTGCGGGAAGCGACACCTATCTCAAGAAGTTTTTTTTACAAGAAGCCCGTAGACGTGCGGCTATTCGTGGCCTTCCTTACATAAGCTCGATATGAATTGATGAGGTGAAAGGGGTCATGGCGCCAAAAAGGAGGCAACGTAAGGGGCATGCACCGGGCAAATAATCAAGCGGGGGTCATCACAAGCTATAGGATCATAGTAGAGTGTATGCCTTTTTATAACTTGCCATCTAGCCAAGCTTATATGGCGTATAGTTCATATAAAATTTAATATATCACCTATAACTAGCACAACTAATTTATTCGGTAATTGGTTGCATGGGGATAATAAGGAAGATAAAGGTTAATTTGAGTGGGAGCTTGTGCGTTACTTTGGGACCAAGCTTATATGGCTTATAGTTCATATAAGATTTAATATATAACCTGTAACTACTTTATTCGGTAATTGGTTGCATGGGGATAATAAGGAAGATAAAGGTTAATTTGAGTGGAAGCTTGTGCGTTACTTTAGGAAATATGGAATATGCGAATGACTTTGTATTTAACAAATCAATAACTCCATCTTTTTGCAGGTTATCTGGCCGGCTATGTACTGAATCCATACCCGGTCTTACCTCCAGCTGGAGGATGAGAGACATGCCACAAATACTAGGTGTACCTGTTTGAAATGGTAGGGCAAGATTTATTCAACCAGTGCGGCTGGTGGCGGCCTGTTAGTACTTAGTAGGATTACATGCTGATGCATAGATGCCTCAAATTTTTGTTTTCTGTTTCCAAGTGGGTGGTTCATGCATCAACACATTGTGATCCATGAGTACTAAACCTTGTTGAATTATAAAAATAAAATAAAAAGGCCAGATGCATGCAATTGCTGCAGAAAAGGCTAGTGTCTCTCCCCTTTTTGAAAAAAATCTACGTTGTAATTTCCCTAGCAACGTTGTTGGATTTAATTTTTTCACTAGGTAACAAACTTCTATTACCGTCTCCATGAAACGATCCGACTAAGCAGGGGCTACACCCCCCCCCCCCCCCCCCCCCCGACGATTGGCGCAACTGCGTAGTAATTTTCACGTACCACATGGGTCAGAGAGAAAATAGCAGGAGTGGTCAGGATTTGCCTTGCTGCCGCCCGCTCGTGTCTTGTTTCTACCTACCGACCTAGTCTTGGTTTGTCATACTCCCTGTGTTTCAAAATATAAGATGTTTTAGCTTTGTGAATGGAGTGTATCTAGTCCTATTTTAGTGTGTAGGTTCATCTACGTTTAGAGTGAACCTACATATTAAAAGGGGTCTAAATACACTTCATTTATAAAGCTAAAACATCTTATGTTTTGAAACGGAGGGAGTAGTTGTTAATCACCATGGCGGCCATATCTTGTAGCATGCGGGGCCGACCGCCATTTTCCGGCAACACAGCGAAATCTAATCGACTAATCAAAGACTAAGCTTTAGGTATCTGTGCCCTAACCAGTTAGGGTTCATTTGATTGATTACAAATTGCTGGTTAAAGGCCAAGACCTTAATTGATCAATGGAAAATATAGTTTATGTACCATTGAGATATATACCCTAATCAAATTTATTTATTTTATCATTGAGATCCATGTCCTCCCTATTTGTTTATGTTTCTCTAATTTACTATAGTTTTCAGTTATTAATCAGTAAAACCAAGTTGTCATGCTCAATTTTTCTGCTCGTAAATTGCATTATCCTGTAATAATGACGAGAGAACATCAATTAATCGACTTGCTCCACGCGTCTTGTAGTACTCTCTTACTAAATCATCGGCACTTATTGTGGATTGGAGGGAGTAGTAAAAGTCCACTTAATCAACAACGGTTTCTTTGTTTCTATTTAAGACTAAAGGAAAATGTTTTGATATATCTTGAGTTATCATTATCCTCTTCGTCCCCCCTATGGTCAAATCCTGGCTCCGCCCCTGCCGATAAGGGTTGAATATATGTGCTTACAGTGCTAGTCCCTGTATCGACTCGCTAGCACACACAGTTCAATGAATAATAGAATAACAAGAGAATTATTTATTACAATGAAATGATCCAGAACTTGCAGTATAATACACATTGCATAGCTAAGGGCTAGCATAAAAAAGTAAAACCTCGAGAGTTCCATCAATGCCATAGGAGAAACATGTTGAGTGAAGAGCCGCAACCTACTTAATTCCCACTCCTCGATATAGTAATTGCAACATGAAACGTTTCAACCACCGATGGTCAATACATTTAATGCATTGGCAAGATGTTACTAGTATGTATATGCATATTGGACCTATAGTTACATGCATATCCGTCTAGTGGAGTTAGGGTCGATTTGTAGAAAGTGATCATAACTTTATCCTAACTTCTCCAAACAATTTTTAATCTTCAAATAGTTTTCCTCGACACACTGGCTCACTACTAGGTGCTCCTACTCCCATTGTTCATCCTATCATGTTTTATTATGAAATTGGAATAGTGAGATCTTCTAAACAGTTTCAGGTATAGTTTCTTATATTGTCCATAACTGGGACAGTACTAAGTACTTAGTTTGACACTCTACAAATATTTGTACGCTTCACCCATGTGACTCAGTCAACCGACAGTTCCATAGCATGCAAGTGTGATGTGGACGAAAGAAGACCAAGATAGGACCTTTCAGAAACAATACACCAACCACAATAGCCTTGTTCACACCTACTCTATCTGCATCTTCTTGTCACATCGGGTTGGGTTCTTACAACCTAGTTAGTCAAAACAGAACCCATATGCCATATGGCTATACTCGAATCTACTACACTAGTCCAATATCTTAAAACCCAGGGTACTTTACGCAATACTGCACAAACATAGGTCCATTGAGATAACCCCTATGATTGTTACCCTTTCACTAGTAACCCGAAACCATTACCCAAGCGTTTCATTAACTTGTATTACTTTCATTGTAAGAAAATATACGTTTTAGTAATCACACATAACAATAACATGAGTTCACTCGTCATGCATCTAATAGCATGCCTAAGCACTCAACGTTACGGTTGTTACAAACAAACAAAAAGTCATGTAATCATATGGCTATCCTACCTTGTTTCATAGCATATCAAAAAAAACATAATGCCACACATGCATTCTGTACTTATGCTACATGCATGCAGAGGAAAATAAGTAGGAAGTTTATGATTTGACACTTGCCTTTTCGGTACTCAGATGATCGTACAATTCTCACCCTCTCACGGTTGCACACTCCACACAATCTATGCGATAAAGGTACACCACAATAAATAGAAAATAAAAAACCCAAAAAATGCAACAATCATAAACAAATCAATTTAACATTACTATCTCTTTGTTTAATGTCCAGTGTATGATTCAAATTGCAAAAGAATCTTTGTCATGGGTTATATGATTTGTAATATTCTTTTGATAGTTTAAGTATCAATTTCAAGTGGATACAAGTGGAAAGGTGTGTGATAGAACATCTTGGTACTATTGGATACTTGTGATTATTATGAAATCATAGGGAAAAGAATGAACCGGGAAGGCATTATGGATTATGGGATATGCCGTAGAAAGTCTGATTTCAAAATTGAAATCAACCGAAGTGAATGTGTCCAATAATTTTATACACAGGTGTTACTAGATAGGGAAATCTAATATCATCCATGCAAAATGGATCAATCGAAAATGGTTTATATCAGTCGCGTGCCGTATTTCTTGCAACGCTTGGCGAAAGGAGCGAAAGCTACCTCCTTACCGTCTGTTGTCTTTGATTTTGTGGAAGTGACCTTGCTAACGTTCAGGTTGGCGCCATACGCCTGCGCCATAGAAAGTCCCACAGAGGCACCCGCAGCCTTCATGTATGCTTGTATTCTTTGGGGGGGCCATCCGCAAAGGCATCCGCCAGGCTGCCAACATCCTCGAGGGCAACAGCCTTCGGGAACATTTCCCCGTGGAAGCGGCCAAGCACATCCTTGGACTTGATGAGTGCTTCCTTGGTGTAGGCGCTGTGATTCTCGATTGTGCTCACGGCGCCAGCTAGTGAGTCATCACATACAAGTGCCTGGCGGTCGAATTCGACACCAACCGCATCTACAGAAAGAAAGGGAACTGATTTGAAGAAACACACCAAGGACAAGGAAGATGCGAGTAACAAGCAAATGTTACTTACCAGACAACACCTCAGCGATAGCCATAAGCTGGTCAACCAGTTCTTTTTCTCGCTCCCCCGCAGCTGTCGCACGGCTCTCTTTGAGCTGCTTGGACTCCAACCTCAGGCGATCAACGGCTTCCGCCGCTCTTTTATCCTTCTCCTCTACGTTGCGGAGACTATTTTCGAGAGCCTCTAGGCGACGCGGAACCTGGTTGTTATCCTCTGACACACAACGCAATACTATTCATCAAACGACGGTCATAGCAGACACCAATATCTAAAAGGAGAAAAACTCACCTTGAAACTGCTTGAAGTCAGAATCTAGCCGCCCGTACTGCTGGCCCATCTGCACCATGTTCTACATGAATGGCTACACTAGTACTCGAGTCAGTTCAAAGGGCTCAGGGGCTTCCAAGAGAAAACCAATAAATAAAAACTTACATGTACATCCGAAGACTCTGGCATATCATGCTCCACACTCCAAGCGACGATGACCCTATGCCCACGTAGCTTGGAGGAGCTTGAGCAGTTGTCATTGTCAGTGGCCACATCCTTGAGAGAAGGAGGAACTGCCCCTGCACTCGCATTCTTAGAATCTATGACTCCCTCCTCCACATCGCCCTTGACGGACTCTTCTGGAGAGGACTCCCTAATGATTTAGCAAATGGGATCATCATTCAAGACCCAGCTAACATACTCAAAATGGAATAGTAGGATTCGCAAACACTCACATGCTAAAGTTTTCAAGGTCGAACAACTCGTTTTTCTATTTCTTGGTTGGAGGTGCAGGCGATGCAGTCCGGATGGGTACTGCTAGAATTGGCCTAGTAGCACCTACATCAGGGGTAGGACCCTTTGGCATCTCCGGATTGGAGGCATCCAAATCTTCACTGCGTCCTATCTTGCGAGTGTCCTCATCACTGGACTCGGGGGCTTCTTGCGACTAAGTAGTAGGGACAGTTGATTTCGACTCGTCTAGCTCCGCGCCCTTAGGAGCGTCCCACTTCTCAGGGAAAGGAGGCATCATGCCTTTAAATTTCCAAGCCTGCAAGGGAGACAATAGCGTCATCACGTCTACACCAAATAATCACAAGATTAAGGAAATGTAAGCAAAGACATTACCTCTAGCACAGGGTTGGTGGCGCCGAACGGCATAGTCGCCGTATCTGCAGGGAGAGCGTCCTCAGCAGTCAGTTTGGTCAAAGACCTAATTTTTTTGCTCGAGCTCCATGGAGCAAAGATTTTCTGAAGAGGTGTGGGTCGGATTAGAAGTACCGGCCAAAAAGAACATTGGATATCCTCTTACCTGTAGAGGATGCACTAGGCGTCGTGGGAAGGTTCGGATGATATCAACACCGATGACCTCTTTGCCGCGGACAAGCTGCAGATCTAGCACTCGCTGGTACAAGGCCTCGACTTCCTCAGTTTCACCTGGCAGAACATCGTTCTTCCAGGATCATTTCTTCTTTGTCTTGGCATTCGTGTAAAACGGGGATAAACCATACTTCTAGTTTGCTAGCTTCTGATCGCAGATGTAGAACCACTTGTCCCTCCATACCTGGGCAGAATCGACAAACTTGAGCTGAAGTACTGAACGCCTGGGCTAACAGATATACCACACCCACTGACATCATACACCACAAACCCAGGACCTGAGTTCCTATTCAATCCGTATAGCTTCTTGAAGAGGCCAAAATTGTGGCTCAATCCATAGGTGATGTGGAGAATCAAATTGGGAGACAACTAATGTAGTTGAATCCCGTATAGAAAAAGAAAACCACACACAAAATCGTGGAGGGGAATAGAAAGCCCTCGAAGGAGAAAGGCAATAAACATCACCCGATATCCGATGGGGGGGATTACCTTGGTGCCTGGAATCTTGTACTCGACCTCATCCGAGGGAATCAGGCTGGCCTAACGGAGCGGTCGCAGTTCAGAAGCCCTCACTGAGGAGAGATACCACGCGCCATTGGTGATGTGGCTCCCAACAACTTTCTTCTTGAGGAAGACGACGTCGCTCGATCTAGCACCGGTGGTCTTCTTACCCTTCTCTGTCGGGACTGCAAGAACAAACTTGGAAATACTCAAAGTATGTCTAGTGCAAGAACTAGACTGCTACTTAATAGGGAGGAGATGCAATCCCTACGGTTAAAATACCACCTTACGCGTGGCGAGCATCGGTGCAAACGCGTGGCAGCACGCAAAATGAACTGCCATCACATGATCCCCACTAGGCGTGGAAATCAAGGAGACATGGTTAAATACCCTAATTTACGCAATAACTAGTCAAATCTTGGTCAGCTTTTGGGGCGCACAGCGTCAGGTCCCATCACACTGTTCACACTGACGGTTGAGCTCACCGTTCGTCATCAATGAAGTCATCATCGCGCATGATTCTCAGAAGAGGGATGGAACCGACAACGGCTCTTTCTTTGGCTGCCTGCAAATACTTAGTTTTTGTTCGAGTCTACGACTTGATCAAACACTCGGGGGCTACTCCTAACAGGAGCACTGGTCGCGCACCAGATGTACTTTTGGGTCTAGTATATAGTCCCACAATTATAGGCCTTAAGATGTTACACGTCGACCCCTCTTTCGAATCAACGATTCAACTACGGACTCGGGGGATACTCCCATAGGGAGTGTTGGTCGCGCATTCGACAAAGTACAGCAGCTGGCGGCATTCACATGGCTTCACGACTATAAAGTCCTTGTTTGAGTCTACGACTCGAACAAGCACTCGGGGGATACTCCCATAGGGAGTGCTGGTCGTGCACCCTATGAAAACAAAGAAGAAGAAAAAGGGTGATCATTCACTCGAACCTCTGTGTCGACTCAGCCCGCAGCCTAGGTTTTGCGCATATTCAATCGAAGTTCTCGACGACTCCGCCCAATTATAAATCTCGAGTTCAGATATAACGTCTCCTCGGCCACCCGAATCACCTCTGCGGTGACAAACATTCAGATGCTACATCTATAATGTAAAGATAAGACCTCCAGATATCATCTCCTGGCCTGGCAATCGCATCCATTGTGCTCTACCAGATGAATATCATGCAACAGGGGTGATGAAAAATCTTGACGGACGCATTGGGTACATAACCATTATCACTGGAATTCGACCCAGTAAGGCCTCCGTGCATGAATCGTATTACGCCAGCAATTTTCGAATTCGAGTCCGGGGACTCGAGTTCTAGTAGGTGGCGTTGTCTTTGCCCTAGAGCAATTAACAGATCCTGATCAGTCGGATGAGCCAGGCACATGCATCAACCATCCCTATGACTTGAACGTTTTTGACCTGATGAAGCTTTCGGATGATGAGCACCCGCTTCAGGCAATCGAAGACTTCAAAGTCTCCACTCGAATCTACGATTTGAATGGACACTCGGGGGCTACTGACATAGGTATGCCCAATGGTTGCCTAAGATGGGCCTACCCAGTTTGGCCTAGCAGGAGGCCACATGGCGAGCCACCAGCAGTGATGAAGCCCATGATGTTCCGGGTGGCCCCAAGCCCATGAAGGATGCAATTCCTTGAGTAATACGATAAGCTTTAGATAGAAAGTTAAAAGAAACCCTAATTTGTAACCGACTCGGCGGTATCCTAAGACCCGGCCTTGTCATATAAAGGTTGGGAGGGAACTACGAGGAGGACCTACTGCAAAACCCTAGCACATACACCCTCCAGATTACATCTGCGCACCATCGCTGACATGGGTATGATTACTTGGGTGCTTATGATTTGTTACCCTGGCTGCATAAAGGCTCACGACCCATGAAAGTTCAAGATGATGGCCTAAGAAGCATCCTACAAAAGCCTTAGTTGTATTAGGAAAGGAAATATAAACCGACATTGTGATGGTGTTGTAATCATACCTATGTAATCTATCCGTATACGGCTTTGAGACCCGGCCTATTATATATAGGATGGAGAAGCCTACGAGAAGGCACGGAAACATCAATAATCAGGCGACTTCGACTCCCTTGTTTGCCTGACATCTGACGAAATCCCCAGCGTTCTCTTTTCCTCAAAATCCTAAGTCCATAACCATGGGCATTGCCGAGGTTACCCCTCGTCAATCGCCATCAAGGCACCCCTGTAACCTTCGGTTCATCTTCAATCAAGAGCAGACAAGCAGGAGTAGGATTTTCCCTCTGGGTCCTGAACCTGGGTAAACACCATGTCCCCGTGTTGCTTGCCTATTAGCCGAACAAGGTCTCCAGCGCTCCCCGCTTCCTCAAAACCCAAGTCCATAAACTATGAGCATTGACATGTTAACCCCATGTCACGTGTTTTTTTACCGTTTGGTTTCAGAGGGAGCGAGGAGAAGCTCTAAAGTCTATTGCCATCGTGGAACATGCATTTAGTTCCATGGTGAAGTCACTATGCGGTAAATGCCATGGAAGCCGGGATCAGAGGACTACCAATGGTGGTTCGAGTTCTAGTGGAGATATGGAATTGGCTTGGTGATTCGTGACTTGTAGAAGCGGCATTGGAAAGTGGGGCATCAAAACAGGAGAAGTTCACAGTCTTACCTTGCAGGGTGAAAACCCAAGGTCTGACCTTTATTGGTTATGTCTGGCAATGACTTGTTGAAGACATTGTTTTGTGAGCGAGAACTTTTTCTAGGGTAAAAACCTACGATTTTTGATCGAGCGACGACGGCGTTTGTGCATTGTTTCCTTCTTAAAGGCGTTGCTATTAGAGAGGGTGGACTTCTGGTGTTGTTCCGGTGCTGTTTGTGTCGCTGCTGCAAGAAATTGATCGTTGTAGCGGGACTTTTCTTTTCTGTAATTTTTTTCAGGGCTGGCCGCTAGGGCATTGCGTTGTTCAAGAGGCTAGGTACAATTTGTATCTTTGCGATATTAATATACACTCTTTTCCAAAAAAAATATCAATAAAGAGGCTAAGTACCACCTCTCTAGTACAAAAAAGATAAATATATGTTTCCTTGATACCGTGATTCTTTTCTCGTGTATATTCATCTAAATGTATTAAAGCGAAAAGTGGGGAAAGTAATACAGGCTAAACCTAGTGCTCCCTCCATCCAGAAATAACTGACTTAGTTTTATCTAGATTCAAATGTATATATACAATAAAACATAATATATGCGAACCTAGACAAATCCAAGTCACTTATTTCTGGACCAAGGAAGTAGTTATCCATGGCCAATGATAAGATTTTTTTTGGATGAAACGACAAAAAAACTTTTATTTACAAAAACTATGTGTTGATACCAACCATATTAATGGCAACAACTTTATCTAAATTTATACATATCTAGTTAAGTATTTAGACTAGATGCATATGAATCTAACAAAGTTGAGGCCATTAATATAGAGCGAAGAGAGTAAAATGAAGCAGTTAGAACGTACAAACTCTAGCTACGTAGCAAGCACGATTACCTGATAAGTGATAAGCAGGTCAATGAACAAGAAAGCCATCGTATACACATACGGTTCCAAGAAAGAAAAAAACTCTACCAAATTGGAGGCCGGTTGCATGGCCGGATTATTCCCCAATCAGTGTAGATCGATATGGACGTACGTCGACTTCCAAGTTGACAACAATTAGGTTTCCCTTTGCCGATCACATTCAGAAGCTTTCATGACGAAGCGGACGTATCCCTTCAGGCTTCGACTATTCAACCATGATTGCTCTTCCCGGCCTACAGTTGCACCAGCACAAGCAAACGCGACCGGCCGGCAGAATTTGCATTTTCTTCCGCGCTAAGCTAGGACGACCACAGGTGAAACCATCGCATTTAGTTCGATCGAGAAAATCAAATCACTGGCCATCGACGAAACGAGTTGCCTAGTAGTATCGGTGAATTATTGTTTTGACTATAAAATCATTGTTAATGCATGATCATTATCACGGCCGGAATATTTCTACTACCACGCACGCGCGCACAGAGACGATGAGGCACGCGCGTGTGTCGTGTGAATTCCTCACGCCGATCGGTCGGATCGGATGCTACGGTCTCAGACTCGCAGGGGAGCGGTGGTTCCATCCACAAATCGGCGGCGGCACCGGTAGCGGCACCTAACGCCTGGAGGAGTTATTTGTACGGGCGGCGCGGCGGGCGCGGGGCCAATTTATTCCGTCAGATTGCTTGCAGGGGCTCGATTCGAATTGATGAGGCGAAAGGGATCGTGACGGCGAAATGGAGGAGAGGAAAGGAGCAGCGACCCGGTAATAATCGAGCCAAGGATCGACAACCGATCAGCGCGACCGAGTCCCAGATTGGAGCGTTACAGCTACGCCCGTTGCTCTCGTCGTCCAGGCGCCACCAGGCCCACCTCGGAGCGGCGGCGCAGCGCGGGATTAGGAGAGCCCAGTGTGCTGACGTCGTAACTGTCAGCGGCGGCTCTCCAGCTAGCCAATGCACCCGTATCTGTCGTTCTGTCAGCCGCGCTCTCCTGCAGGCCAATGCATCCGGCCGCCCCCGCGCAACCTGGGTTTAGAAATATAAGACGTTTTAGCTTTGTGAATCGAACGTATCTAGACGTCTTTTAATGTATACACACTAGTGTATACACACACTAAAAGACGTCTAGATATATTTCTAAAACTAAAATGTCTTATACTCTCTCCGTTTTAAAATATAAGATGTTTTAGTTTTATAAAAAGAGTGTATCTAGACTCCTTTTATTGTGTAGGTTCACTCTAAATCTACTAAAAGGGGTTTAGATACATTCTATTCATAAAGCTAAAACATCTTATATTTTGAAAGAAGAGAGTATTTCTGAACGGATGGAATAGATAATTTAGCAGCAGAGCGCCTACTTCGTGCAGGCACGCAAGGGATCATCATAAGTCGTAATGTACATGTGAGTTGGAATTTCCTTGGGAATGTTATTTGTTTGAATGTAGCATCGGGGAACAAACATGTTAACGTCTGTTCTCTTTCTCATCTGATTAGGTCGATCAACCGTGCTGAGATAGTGTTGATAGAATTTTCAGTAACTTTTTGGAGTTGTGGTCAGCTGCACCCATGTATTTTGACGTTGGGCTTAGTTGACAATACCAGCATAAACAAAGTGGACATAGACATAATGAAATTGATGTACTCCCTCCGATCGAATATGTCAAGATACATCCGATTTAGCGACAATAAACGTGAATCGGAGGGAGTATTACGATACATTGTATGCATCGGAATTAATGTTTTCTCGCCTCCAGGGTCGATCACGCGACTCCGGAGGCCCCTAGCCACCGCCCTAAAAAGATGTCCACCCTGCCGCCGCCGCCGGAGGAGGCTGCTAGTCGGCGGACGACGAGCGTGGGCTGGCCCCAATAAGCTTCTTCTGACCTCGGCGTCTCTTGTGTCTGCCCAACAACTTGACTGCAAGTCCGATCTTAGTCGGTATGTCTGCCTCTGGCTGTCACCTGCCGATCAATCCCAAACCGCCAATTTGGCCGGGTTGATCTAGCAGCCGGATCCTCCTTGGTATGCAGGTGACGCAGACAGCCGTCAGCGCTGATATGGACCATTGGCCAATCTAGCCGGGCCGATCTAGGTGATGGTGGCTTATGTGTCGCCTCTTCTTGCCGCCACCGGCCGTCTCCTGCTATTTTGGCCAAGATGTGTCACCTCCTCCATGGTGTGAAGCCATAGGCTAGGGTGTTGAGGGTCGTCGGTCGACCAAGGTTCTGGACTTCGACACTGGTGGTCTTCACGAACAAGTGCAATACAGTTCCTGGACATCAGGATCGAATTGGTTTGGTACTCAAAGCTCCGCCCTTTTAGGTTGTTCCCCGACTACAGTGGTGCTGGCATGGGCGGGGAATAACAAGGCGACAATGACTCAGAAGGCTTGTGACAAATTTGTGTTGTAAGTGTTGCAGGTTATGTATGTTCTAGATGATACTTCACATGCCTTTCCATGAGTACAATTGTCAAAACCGTGTGCGGGATGACTAAGAGTCTGGTGGTTGACGATTTTGCAGTAGTGTCCTCGGCAAGTGGGGGCGACATCTTTGGTAGTGCTCTTCGAGTACCGATTATCGATGTCCTGAGTGAAAACCCTAGATTGGACCTTCATTGATTGTACCTTGTGGTGGCAGAATTTTGCCGCTTCCTTGTTGCACTGCTAGGAAACTAGCTATAGATAGACAGGTTTTCAGTGGAGCATACTAGGGTGTATGCGTCACATAATATAGCTAGTGGCGCATGCAAACCATATGTGCCACAAAAATTTGACCATTATGTGGCACATGCAATCCATATTAGCCAGAGAAATTAATGTTTCTGCATACTGCTATATGCGTCACAGAAATATCATGAGACCCACGACCATGTAATGCAAGATACAATCTATGATACCCCCATTGGGACTAGTCTTAGAAAAAGTAGCAACATCAACAGTGCAAAATCTATTGTATTAGAATCATCATGGTCGTTAGTGATGTTATGTATGTTAACTTTTTTTATTCATTTGGAATTATGGATGTTAACTTTTTTGTTATATTCTTGGTCAAACTTTGCAAAATTTGATTTTGACTAAACCCAGAATGCGAAGTAATTGTAACCGAAGGGTGTGAATAATGATACTAGAGCAAACAATGTAGCCCTACTTTTTGGCACAATAAATGTGTTAATCATAATCCTAATTGGTGCCTCTCGATGATTTCGAGCCAGCCGGAGAAATCTGCAAAAAAAAGAAGGAAAAATGAGTTGGAGAAAGCTTAGATAATTCTAAATGGAGTTCGCACACGATTAGACATATTTCACTTGTGTTTTTTTCTTAGATAATGAATATAAAAATAAAGTGAATAATGCAACGACCTACGTGAGTCTGCATTCTAATTGCTAATGTGTATTACAAATTAGTTTTGGTACGAGACATGCATGTGTAGGTGGAAAAGAACAAGAGGGGATACTTTGACGAAGCCGACACAATTAGCCAACAAGAGCAAAAGATGGGACTCAGCGACACAAATAAGATGTATAATTATCTATTTAGTTACACCTAAACTAATATTCTTGTACTCTCAGAAAATATATCGTACCTGCACTCAAAACACTTTGTCAAGTATTGTAGATATTTTAGGATACAATGAAAATGATAAATATAAACACATAGTTGGTAATGTTGGTTTACATGTATAGTAAAATCCATTCTAAACTTAGACTTTCTTAAGCATCAGAGACTAAATAAAAACTGTAACAAAACTAGTTTCTCTTTACCACTAGAAATTGTGTTTGCGGTATGAATATTGGGATGTTTATGAAAAATAGGTCCTCCCTCCGATCCAAATTAATTAGTGTTCTCAGATTTACATCCGAATCTAGACAAATGCGAGAACATTAATTTGGATCGGAGGGACTATATACACAAGATTTTTTATTTTGTTAATTACACTAATTATGGATGAAAAGAGGGTATCCAAGGTATTATATCGAAGAACATTTATGTATATCAATAAAATAAAACGTGACTTTTACGAGAGATGAGTTATAACTAAGTAAAAAAGTTTAGTATAAATTGTTGACGACATTTTTAACTTCCTAATGGACCATCAAATTTTATTTTGGGAGCTATTCGAAAAATTGGACTACATTAAGAAAAAAATTGATTAATTACATATATGCATAGTATTTTAATTTGTTGTAACAAAAAATACACCATTCTGAAAGTATATATGAATTGTAATGTTATGTGATCACACTGACTTATCAATTGTCATGACAAACTTTGCAGTGAATCCGCATCAGAATTAGAAAAAAATAACTACACTCGAAGCAAGAAGAAATTTATCATATGACATCTTGAAAAAGTGCATCATACGTAAGGAGCACAAGATTCGGTTTGCTTATAATATCTTTTTTGTTTTGAGACCAAAGATATGACTTTATTAGATGAAAAAACGCGCTTCGCCTCGCCGCATATAGTCTGTTTAGCATTCCATGATATACGTGGTGGATATACGGACTAACCACACAAACTGCTGGCCAGGGACAGGGAGAAAACACAAGAAATTATCAAGAACTATACACAAAATAAATATTATTTCCTCAGTCTCAAAATGTAAGACGCCTAAGGATAAGTGAAAAGTCTAACCCCTGCAAAAGTTTCCTCTTTTCGGTCATACCAACCTCGTGTCGTGGATCACGGTGAGACGACGGAGGTGACTGCAAGACCGTGGTGGCATATGCATGTGGATGGCAAGCTAGGTGGAGCCATTCGAAGTGTCCATGAGTGTGGTTTTTTGAGGGATCGCGAGAAATCCTTGTTGTTCTGACACCGACGCGGTGACGCCTGCGGGTATTGCCGTCCTTCATGAAGGGCGTCGGGAGTATCTCTTCCCCACCTCCCATGCGTGTCGGGGGAAACCCTAGGACCAGTCCCAGCAGCTACGTCGTTGTCGTCACTTCCCATTTTGGAGGTGTTGCTTGGTACGCGGCGCTTTGAAGTGCTAGAAATGAGGCAGTACATCGTCAGAGGGCGCAGCGATTGCGAGTTATCTCCGTTTTCGTTGATCCTCTGGCTTCGGCTTGGTTTCTCTTTTGCTTTCTTTTTGGGCTGGTTGTTGTGCTGAGAAGTGGTCGTATCGGATGGTTGCTATATTAATATAGCTGGGCGCAAGACTGTTTCGAGGAGGTGGAGCGAGAGATGGACCAAACTATTCCACTTTAAAATGTTAAATGTTACTATTGTGTGGTATTCAAGTTCAAGGACCAACATGTTTTCAGACATGGTTGAGTCTCAAAAATATGTTTTTTGCACAATTCGTAGAGTCCTAGAACCTGGCGATACAATATAATGTGCAAGCTAGCGACACTACGTCTGTACTTCAAGACCGTGGCTACATTTTCGAACACCAATCTACCGAGAAGATGTTTGTCATCTCACCCGCTTAGTAAAAAACAATAAGTAGTCGTGCATGCGTGCCTGTGTGACACGGTGCTGTCAGCTGCACCGCAGTACATCCGTGGCCCACACAAGCAGCTCGAAACGACCCTGGGAAATGGTCTCACAGCGCTATCTGCTCACCACGCTTAAGAAGTTAGTATATTAATCAAATAAATAGGTTATAATAGATATAGAAATACTAATATATTTTGATTTTAATGTGAGCTATATATTTCTAAAGAATATTTCAGAGTAATACATTGAAGAGTTAGCAAGTAATAAGGAGGCATATGTGTGCCGTGTGTCGTTACGAGAAATTTGTGGGTTTTTGTCTACTCATCGCATGAATTTTTGTTGCTGATGGATGTATAAGCATCTTCCAATGATTAAGTTTAATTGAAAATTTGACCAAATTTATTTGGGACTCTCACTTCTATTATTTTACGCGATCTAAGATAAATCTCACAATTGTTTTGAATCACATATACTTAACATCCATAGTTTCATGGAGCTATTGGCAATATTTTTCTTCCAAAAAATCACGATGAAGTATCTTGTCGGAACCAACATAAGTACCTTTTGACAATGCTAATACAAAATATCAACATCTATAATACCAAATTCATATAATATAAAAATATACTTTATGATAATTCGTGTACAAAATATTTTACATTGTACATGTTGATATTTTCTCCTACATCTTTGATCAAAGTTTTGAAAGTTTGACTTTGACTAAACGTTAAATAAAAGGAGAGAGTATCAGTTAAGGAAATTCTACCACAAGTACATACATAATAACATATATCCACTGATAGAGCCAGCTTCTCACCTTGAGGGGGCAAACTGGACATGAGGGGGTAGACTTAACTAAATCAACAAGATATCAGGGTTCTAATGACTAGGGTTCTTCACAAAATTCCAACCATGGGGGTGGCTAAGCCCCCTCCCCCTCGCCCTGTCTCCGTCCCTGCATATATCTTCTGGATTTTTCGCAAAAAAAACCTTCTCGATGATTGGAATCATAACATGTTCACGCTTGTAGATCGGAATTATGCTAGAGCCTCACTGGTCGAGTTTGATCAAGGCCGTGAGCATGAATAAAACATCCGAATGAAACTACATACATACATGATCGGATGCTCCGGTCACCGACTTGCAAGGGTGTGATTCCCTCCACAAATCCACCGGTCACGCCACCAGGACCTCACGGAGTTATTTGTACAAGAGGGGAGGCAGGTGGATAACCAATTTATTTTGTCCCCTTGCTTGCAGGAGCACGATGTTAACTGATGAGGCGAAAGTGATCGGGAGCCTAGGGCGGTGAAAGGAAGAAAAACGCGGAGTAGCTGCCACGACAATAATTGAGAGAGCGATCGAGCAGCGCATGTAATGACCCGAAGAAGATGAACACTCTAGGAGTGCTTTGTATTTTGTGAAACTGCATTACATGCATTTGTGGAAGAGTGAAAAATTTCAAACTTTTCTTTTGAGAGAACATAAGGGATTAAAGTTGAACTTTAGTGTTGAAGTTTGACTTAGGTCAACACTAGGATTTAAATTCAAATTTCAAAGTGAACTTATATTTTCAAACTTTAGCAATTCAATACACATTTTAAATCTGAGTCAAATACTCAAACACACTTACACTCAACAATAAAGATTATGTATAGAGTATAATCAACTTTGAATTCAAAATTGAGGTTTCAATTATTCAAACTTGAATTCACATACAAATTTACATAAGAAAATGAATAAAAAACAGAAAATATAAGAAAAGTATGGCAATGCTCATCAAATGGTATTTACTCGAAATCAAATGAATACAAGGTTTATTACAAGAGGATTTCATCAAGAACAAGTATAAATAAGATATGATCCTGTTACAAACTGCTAAGGAGAAGAAAAAGAAAATAAAAAACCTAAACTAAAAACCTAGCTAGTTCTTCTCACATTTTTCTTGCTCTTCTTTACCTTCTTACTACCTTAACCTGCAACACTAACAACAACACACAAGAACCTACTATGTTGGTTAAAATGTTTGTTGTGCCCTAAGGTAGAACCATTTTTTAGAATCAAGGACAATGTGCAAGAACTAGTCCAGTTGTACATTGTAGTTAAGGGTTTTGAGAAAATTTCATTTGAACAAGGGAAAATAGCAAAGGATCAGTGCACATAAGGAAAGGAAAGGCCACTATAGTGCATTGGATCATGAACAACGAAGTATCAGGAAGCAACAATAGTAGTAACCAGATAGCAATTAATAATGCCAAGAAAAAACAGAGAGTAAAGGACAATGTTGTTCACTAAGGAATAATCACGAGAAATAACTGAATCCATATGACAAGTGACGGAAACAAGTAAAACCTAGAATACATATTCAATACACCAACACAAGTAAATAGACAAGAAATAAATCGTAGTAGATAATACCACCTCAACTTAATGGATTTCTTGAAAAGAACCAAATATCATGATAGTGAACACAGATAGTTAACGGATCATGAGTTATTAAGCCACAAGTAAATAGCATGAAGTTTTACTTCATTGCACAAACGCACGGAAACCATATTAAGAAAAATCCAATTGTCAAAATATAAATTAGGCTAATAAAATTACCAAAATAGCCCTTAATTGTCATGCCTGAAATGGTATATGAGAAACCCGACTATAACCCATGTTGTCACATAAATTCCAACTAGAAACCAATCTAGAGAGTCGGGATCAGCATCTTACTCACAATATGCAATCAGTGAGGTGTGAACAACACATGAACCCTAGAACACTATAAATAGCACCGCAAACCTAGCTTAGAAATGAAACTCGTCAGAGCAAAGCTCATAAGAAATACTCTCGGGCCAGTTGTTGAGAGAGAGGAGTAAACTAGAAACCACACTCCTAAGTGAGAAAGAGGGATCCGAGAGAGGAAATCAAGAAAGAATAGGAGCAAGGAGAGGAAGAACATCACCAGATCTTCCTCAAGCATACCTTTGAATCTTTAAAGGTTTATGACTCAAACGTCAGGATATGAATAATAGAGAGGGAGAGTAGTAGCACCTAGTGAAATTAGGGCTAGCACTTGTGCATCTCCATTATTGTATACCACCTTAGATGCCATGTCAGCACAACTACACTAGCACAGCCATAGTAATCAAGAATATAAACTTCATATCTAGCCTCTCATCCCTAAAATACATAGCAGGATCAGCCTAATGATGAAAAGGTAGATACAAAGAAATGATTCTTATATAGTAAACCTACATGAATAAATAACAACAATCAAACAAACAAACTTACAGTAATCACTAAACCAAGTTCAGTAAAAAACTAATGCAAACAAACTTAAGAACACATATGTATATCAGTGTAACTATAACAGATAGAGCTACTAAACTATTAACACAAGCAACTAAAGAATTAAGATCAAACTTAAGTACAATGTTTGAGCTGTGGATTTTGACCATAGTGATAACAAGAACAAATCTTAAGTAATCAACCAACACTAGAATTATATGTACTAAAAGACAGCATTTAGACTGACAGTTAACACTTACTGTAATAACAACAAAGCTCCGTTAAGGAAGTATCAGTATTCCTACAAATGCATGGATTAGTACTAAATAAAACTAGGATCAATCTAGATAACAACATAGACTAATAAGTCCACAAGATCATCGCTGAACATCACCTAGAAAGTTAACTAAAGAAGGTGTACCGTTAACTGAAGAAAGTGTCAAGTACACATATTCAGAGAAAGACAGTGACCAATACGATGAACCAGTAACCAAATCAAGCACTAGGTGCCTAACTAGCACTCTAGAAACTACTAGAACATCCTATAACATTCTAGAAACCCTAGAATCGCCATTGCCGGAACAAGAGAAGCAAACCCTAGAAACTAGGAGATCCAACAATATAAATTGTAGAAGGCAGAGAGAGAAGGCAAGAGTACTAACCTTTGGCCAAATAGGAGCCGAGATCACCAGGACCAAAGATGAGGACGACGACCACCGTAGTGATGGTGACACAGGGATCACCACCCCGAGGAGGTATCTCGACCCGCGTGTGCCAAACAGCACAGGCTCGACGACAGGGAACACCGGAGTAGTACTAGGCGCAAAAGAGCCACCGTTACCGAAATCCTAGGGTTGCGGTTAGGGTTGGGGGAGACTACGAGAGATAAAGTGAGGTGAAACTAAGCTATGTAAGTGTAGAACGGAACAAGGAGGGTCGATTTGTTGGGGATCGTCGCGGAAAACAAAAAAATTCCTACAAAGGATCCCCAGAAACTTAGCCTAAGATTTATCTACGTAGTAATGCAGTAACGGCCAATGCGTAGAGAATACATACCCTTGTAGTCTGTACGCGGTTAACGTTCCGCGGGAACATGGTTGATGTAGTCGTACTCGAAACCGACCTCAAGGTCGCGAAGCTCCTCGCAAGTCACCCCTTGCTCCTTGATCTTCATCATCTTCATGGTGCAACAGCTTTGGCTCACGACATTTAAGCGCCCCAAGTGTTGTGCCTCGTGTCTTCGTACACATCCGGTGCATGATGAGACCTCCGGCTCCCTGATCCCGCTGGGAGTGAGGAAGTTGATATCCGGCTAGAAATCCCGGCAACGCAACGGCGTACTGCAGGTGTGCCTCGATCGCACAGCCCAGACTTGGGGCCATGGTCACAAGGCATAGAGAGAGGGAGGGATAAAGTCAACCAAAGGACTTCTCAAGTTGTGTGTTTAATCCCACCCATGGGCACCCCTTTATATAGGCTAAAGGGGTGTACTTTCATGTGGGACTAATACCAAAAGAAAAAGTCAGCAGAAATTCGTACTGCCAAATGAGATGTTTTTACTCAGCCCAATAGGCAAATAGAAAATAAATAGATAAAAGAAAAAGGGGACAACAGGTGCTGGCCAGGTGGGCCCTGGTCGCGGCCCACCTCGCGCTCAGCCTCACCCCACCGCGGCGGCCTGTCAGCCGAGCAGCCCGGGTGGGCCTTTCGCCCCCAGCGGCCCAAGGCGGAAGGAGGCGGCAGGGAGGGAGCAGCCGGGTGGGCCGGCAGTGGCCGCGGCATGCCTCGCGGCCTGGCTCCCCTGCGCGCCCGAGTGGGCCGGGGTCGAGCCGGCCGGCCCGGTGGCCGTTGGCTGTTGTCCGCCCCCCGTGCGGCACCCTTTATCCGCCGCCCGCCCACGAGCATGGCCCAGCTCCGTACCCCTCCCGTGCGGCGGCTATTATCTGCCGCCCACGTGGGCATGTGCTGTTTTTCTTTTCCTATTTTTCTGCAGCTTTTCTTTTAGGCTAATTCCCTCTAGGGATTTGGCCTAATATAAAAGTTGCTTTTATAAATCTTAATATAAATATTATTTATAATATATTAATTCATAATTAACATATAATAAATATATATTTAAATTCCCATTTATCCGAAAACACTTTTCGGGACTTCCTTTATTCTTTCTCCGAGCAACTTCGGATCTCTCCGCGGAACGATTCCGGCTTTATCTCTTTCTCTACGTGATTCCGTCTTAAGAATGATCGCTCTTATCGTACCCTTAAGTGTATCCTCTCACGGCTCGAGAATGCTCTAGACATGATCTGTATCAATGATGAACAGAGGGACCAGGGATATCCATGTGACCCCTATGCATTCCTGATGACAATGTTGCTTGAACCGTCTAAATGTAGCATCTTGTTCCTTTTGTTTCTCGATACAACTTGTCCGAGATCCAATCACCGGTATCCCATATCTTTGTTCAATCTCGTTCACAACAAATTATGTTTTCTTGTTACCGTGATATTACATCCCCGTGACCTAGTCATATGTTGCAACATTTATAGATGTAATCTCACCAAGTCGGCCGTATGTATCTTTACCCGTCATATGGGTGAACAAATCTCGGTCTTGCAGTCACATGTCATCTACTGTTCCTTCGGAATACCCAACGTACACCTTTATAACCACCGTATTACCATATGGCGTTTGATACAGCCAAAGCAGCCTAGGGAAACAGTGAGTAATATGAGCTCACGTTCTAAGGAGAAGGAGTCTAGGTATAGCCGTTGCAACAATGAACTATATGACTTGATCGTGTTGCAATCCTTCGAGGAATGTCCAACCACATCATTCTCCAATGATATGATCTCGTTGTCAGTCGGCATAAATGCCCATGATCTTGAAACCCAGATCATCTTCGTGACCAACGAACTAGTATGAATAGAGGCTACTAGGGACTTTGTTGTTTCATACCACACTTGTACCAATGTTTCTACTTGGCACAGTTCTAGCATAATATGAAACTATTATAAACTAATTGAGATATGATAATAAAAACCTATTTCTTATTTGCCTCTAGGGCATATCTCCTTCAGTCTCCCACTTGCACTAGAGTACAAATAATCTAGCTTGCATTTTACTCGTATAAACCATATGCCATATGCGTTTACAGATCATGCATGCTCATGGGAAACGTCATGTCCATGTTCTGTTTTACCAGATCATTATGTCTTTTGCAAATCGTTAATGTCTTCCTAATTTTGACATTCACTCCATTATCTTATAATGGGTCGAAGTATTTGTTTGGAAACAAAGTGAGACTTTCGTTTCTAGTGTTTATAATGACGGTCGTTATTCACTGTTGTCATCTAAACTTTGAAACACACTGCTATCCTTTGTGTATATACTATAGTCATGGCAGCAGAACGAGGCCGGATTCCAGGAGCTTACAGTGACGTTAGATCAACCTCGAGAGCTTTCTCATGGGCACTGGGCCCTGGGACACATCATTCTACGTTAAAAGCAAACTAGCCCCGCCATAACATTATACATCAAATCAGATGTAGCTTTTATATTTCTATATCTATGTAGATCCTAGTGCATGAAATGCATTTATGCCACTTACATTGCTTCTTGCTACTTAAGTACAAACTCAATTCTAGTTTAGTGATCAACTCAGGAATCACTTAAAGACATGTTCTTACAGTTAAGACTTTGTCCTACCAACCAGAACTTCGGGTCACATTATGTCGAGTATACAACATGGTTATATGGAAGAACCTATGACTGGGGCATAGGAGATGCAATGCATCTCTTTCTTTCAACCATAGTTGCAATACTCAATGCTTCATATAGTAAGAACTTCTTTCTTACCTTGTTCCATTCTGTACTTCTTCAGAATCTTGCTTAGGACATTCTGAACATCTTTCAGAATCAAGTCCAAGAAGCATTTGACATTCAGTGTTTATTAAACTCACCAATCTATCTCGATAGATCTTATTGTTTAATAACTTCAACTTCATCCTTAACTTAAATACTATTAACACCAATCACATTATTCACATATGTCGTCCACATATCCTAGAATGATTTCACGCTCCCACTCAAATACGACATTCATGTTTGAGATCCAGGGATTTCACTTAGCTCCCACTCAGAATATGTCAGCTACATATTATGAACTAGCCAAGTTGATTTGCTCCCACTCAAATCTTAGGTCCTCTCAATAATCTTGGATATTCCAAAATTCTTTGATCACCATCAAACCGAGAGTTCCACTAATGAGATTTCAATGACAATTCATTTCTTATACTTAGGTCCATCACGCTTCTTTGTATTTCGTAGGTATGTCTTGTTCAAAACAAGGCAAGTGAATCAGCAATATAATTCCACAATCTTGTAGAATATATAGTTGAATCCTACTTTCTTTAGTGAAAGTATTCACTGAAACTTTATGATCATTATCATTGGTTTCTCCTCTATATGTAGAGTTTGGATTCATGAAACAGATTTCGCTGCGCCACTCAACAGTTCGGAGGTAAGGTCAAATACCTTGTTTTGATCTTTTACTTTCTTCCACCTGTATCTTCATCAAGACACATCAATTTAGGACAATAGCAAGTTTGCCCCTTGTGGAAGATGCATTCATAGCTTCCTAAGAATGCTCTACAAAGACTTGTTTATTCGCCACGATTCTCCAGAAACTCAAACGTGCCATAACACTTATGGTGTTGTTTCCACGAATCTTTGGATGTTCCCTTGTATTTCAAATGAGTGTTTGCTTATTTTGATCTCTAACTCTAAACGACAACTATAACCCCTATAAGAGAATACTATACCATATGTATCTTAATACACAATGATGTTTAGACATTTCAACATAGTTTGAATTCGCCCAATTATCATAATTTGTAAAACATCTTTCACAAGTTCTTTTCATGCTTAACTTGAATACTTTAGTCATGTCGATCAAATCAAAGGGACTTCGTATTCTTATTAATTTCAATATCCTCTTACTATTGTGAACTCATTTGAACAATTCAAATCGTTTCAAACTTTTTGTTTCATTAAGTAAATATACTTATTCACTTAAGTCCACAATAAATGATTTCCACTACTTGTTGAAAATTTGATACATCATTATGTATAAGTTTCAACATTTCTTCGCATATTACCGTTTTACCAGAATGCGGAGTTTTAGTCATTCTGCCCAAGAGGCATGGTTCTGCAAAGTCTCTAGATTAAGCATCTAGGACCCCGATCTTTCATAAAGAACCTGCAATAACCAAAATGACTTAAACTGTAGGGTCATTTCATTATTAAACTTTGGATATCTTTTAGCATTCTAATCCTTTAAAAATGTTTAAACTATTATCATTAACATAGTGATGAGAATAACTTGTTTATAATCATAATGTGACCATAAGGTATTATTCATAAGAATAGTCCAAACTGGTTTGTAACTTGTTCATATGAATAATCGTCTCGCCAAAAGCAAGACACACAAACTAGGATTACAAATTATATTCAAGTCCACTAATCTAAATGATAAATTTTGAGGGAAGAGGTGATGTCGGCCATCAACTGTTTTGCTTGCCGCCATCAAGTCACTTTTCCTCAAATCCAGCAATTCTCAAGCAGATCATCCTGTTTTCACAAAGCGGGATAAGTATCAAATACTTTGCAAACTGCAATGAGTTCTGCAAGAACCACATTTATAATTTGTATATCTTATATATACCTTTTAATTCATGACCTCCATTTGCAATCAAGCCTTTCCAAGAGTTCTTAACTCTAATGCAAGATCACTGAGTGTTTTTTCAAACAATCCCTTTTTCATCCATGATGGAGGAAAACCCATCCAACGTCTCATACTCTATGTGCCTTATTCTGCAGAATACAAAATGTAGCCCAACTTTCCATCGAATGAAGAATGGCTTATTGGATGATTATGGAGAAAACACACACATTCCAGAGTCATTGAATTATCTCCTAATGGTTATTGCATCAAGAAGAGAAGATCACCTTTTATGGGGATATCCCTCAGGTGTGGGTATTAATCTATGAAGTTGGACCCTATTGCTAAGTTCCACATTAAGCAATATATTCCCATGGTCGCAAAGGATCTCAATGGGATAGGCTAAGATCTACTAAGATATTTGCAAACAGACATCTAGACTAAGTTTATAATAAGAGATCAATTTATAATTGGTCTCCACTAAAACGGTCATCCCCTAGATGATTTTAGTGATCGCATGATCCCTATCCTCTGCACCTCCCTCGATCATCACGGCCATCAGTGCATTATCAAAGGTAGACATTCACTAATGTCAATCACATCATCCATGTGACTCATGCTCGATCTTTCGATCTCTTGTGTTCCGAGGCCACGCTTCTATGGCGTGCTAGGCTCGCCAAATCTAACTTGTGTGTATTCGCTGTGCAACATGGCTTACACCCACTGTATGCGAACGTAGATATGTCTGACCCCCGATCATCACGGTCGGCCTCATACCGAAGAACTTTCTTGGTGGTGCACACACAAGGGGAACACGGAACATTAGAATTAAATAGGGATTATCTTATTTGCTACCGTTGAGTATCTAAATACTAGCACACAATAAGATGTAAAATATGTATCAACACCATATGTATAATATGATATGATATGGTCTTTCTTGCGCCTTGATCTCCATCGAGCGCTCCGGCATGATCTCCATCATGCCCTTGGTTTGACGCCAAGTCCACGACGCCTCCACCAGGTCATTCATCGGAACGATTACTATTACTATACTACTTAGTAACAGAAAAGTAAACTACTTTACCTTCGTATCGACCATTGCCATTTCATAATCACATGCCCCCTGCAAAATAAAGTTAGACGCCTCTACTTTATCTATTGCAAGTTTTACGTGGTTATTAGGGCTTTCGCACTAGAACCGTTTCTAAACTACGAACTTTCCAACCACAACATGGATCCGACAGTTGTCTCTATTACACCCCCCTTGGGGCCCTCCATTATAAATGCTATATCAACTATCGAATGAGAGACAGATACCCGCTAGCCACTTATACGGTACAAGCCGTATGTTGAGCGTGGAGCCAGTCTTGCGTACAAATACGTGTAAGGTCAGTCTGGGCCGCTTCATCAAACAATACCGCGATATAAACAAGTACATGTTAGAGGGTAACAACTAAGGGATCAATGCCCGCACAATACTTGTGCGTACTGGTCGTACAGCACTCCTACGCATAGATCGGCTCTGATACCACTGTTGGGGATCGTCGCGGAAAACAAAAAATTTCCTACGAAGGATCCCCGGAAACTTAGCCTAAGATATATCTATGTAGTAATACAGTAACGGCCAATGCGTAGAGAATACATACCCTTGTAGTCTGTACGCGGTTAACATTCCACGGGGAACGTGGTTGATGTAGTCGTACTCGAAACCGACCTCAAGGTCGCGAAGCTCCTCGCAGGTCACCCCTTGCTCCTTCTTGATCTTCATCATCTTCATCGTGCAACAGCTCCGGCTCACGACATTTAAGCGCCCCAAGTGTTGCGCCTCGTGTCTTTGTACACATCCGATGCACGATGAGACCTCCGGCTCTCCGATCCCGCCGGGAGTGAGGAAGTTGATATCCGGCTAGGAATCCCTGCAGCGCAACGGCGTACTGCAGGTGTGCCTCGATCGCCCAGACTTGGGGCTATGGTCACAAGGCATAGAGAGAGGGAGGGAGAAATTCAACCAAAGGACTTCTCAAGTTGTGTGTTTAATCTCACCCATGGGCACCCCTTTATATAGGCTAAAGGGGTGTACTTTTCTCAAAGGCTAAGCCATGTGGGACTAATACCAAAGGAAAAAGTCAGCAGAAATTCGTACTGCCAAATGAGCTGTTTTTACTCAGCCCAATAGGCAAATAGAAAATAAATAGATAAAAGAAAAAGGGGACAACAGGTGCTGGCCAGGTGGGCCCTGGTCGCGGCCCACCTCGCGCTCAGCCTCACCCCACCGCGGCGGCCTGCCAGCCGAGCAACCCGGGTGGGCCTTTCGCCCCCAGCGGCCCAAGGCGGAAGGAGGTGGCAGGGAGGGAGCAGCCGGGTGGGCCGGCAGTGGCCGCGGCATGCCTGGCGGCTTGGCTCCCCTGCGCGCCCGAGTGGGCCTGGGTTGAGCAGGCCGGCCCGGCGGCCGTTGGCTGCTGTCCGCCCCCCGTGCGGCACCCTTTATCCGCCGCCCGCCCACGAGCATGGCCCAGCTCCGTACCCCCCCTGCGATGGCTATTATCTGCCGCCCACGTGGGCCTGTGCTGTTTTTCTTTTCCTATTTTTCTACAGCTTTTCTTTTAGGCTAATTCTCTCTAGGGATTTGGCCTAATATAAAAGTTTTTTTTATAAATCTAAATATAAATATTATTTATAATATATTAATTCATAATTAACATATAATAAATATATATTTAAATTCCCATTTATCCGAAAACACTTTTCGGAACTTTTCCTTTATTCTTTCTCCGAGCAATTTCGGATCTCTCCGCGGAACGATTCCGGCTTTCTCTCTTTCTCTACGTGATTCCATCTTACGAATGATCGCTCTCATCGTACCCTTAAATGTATCCTCTCACGGCTCGGAAATGCTCTAGACATGATCTGTATCAATGATCAACAGAGGGACCAGAGATATCCATGTGACCCCTATGCATTCCTGATGACAATGTCGCTTGAACCATCTAAATGTAGCATCCTCTTACTTTTGTTTCTCGATACAACTTGTCTGAGATCCGATCACCGGTATTCCATACCTTTGTTCAATCTCGTTCACAACAAGTTATGTTTTCTTGTTACCGTGATATTACATCCCCGTGATCTAGTCTCATGTTGCAACATTTAGAGATGTAATCTCACCAAGTCGGCCGTATGTATCTTTACCCGTCATATGGGTGAACAAATCCCGGTCTTGCAGTCACATGTCATCTAATGTTCCTTCAGAGTACCTAACGTACACCTTTATAACCACCGTATTACCAGATGGCGTTTGATGCAGTTAAAGCAGCCTAGGAAAACAGTAAGTAATATGAGTTCACGGTCTAAGGAGAAGGAGTCTAGGTCTAGCCGTTGCAACAATGAACTATATGACTTGATCGTGTTGCAATCCTTCGAGGAATGTCCAACCACATCATTCTTCAATGATATGATCTCGTTGTCAGTCGGCATAAATGCCCATGATCTTGAAACCCAGATCATCTTCGTGACCAACGAACTAGTATGAATAGAGGCTACTAAGGACTTTGTTGTTTCATACCGCACATGTACCAATGTTTCTACTTGGCACAGTTCTAGCATAATATGAAACTATTATAAACTAATTGAGATATGATAATAAAAACCTATTTCTTATTTGCCTCTAGGGCATATCTCCTTCACGATTGAGTGCCACAGTGGCGGCCGGAGGTGGCCGGAATCGAACGGCAAGGTGGCAGTGGCGCGTGGTTGCCAGAGAGCGTGTGTGCGCAAGATAGAGAGAAAGGGGAGAGAAATAGAGTAAGCGAACCGATTCGGTTTCAGATGGTTTTGATCCTTTGGGTCTGACCAGTGGGGCCATCGGTAAAATGGTAATTTCACAATTACTGAAAAATTCCAATTAACAAAAATACCCTTAAACATTTAAAAAAATAAAATAAAAATAGTTCCAAACAGGGAAATGCAATGATTCCAAATCATATCTTTCTAAAATTATTAAAAATATTTTATACAAATAAAAATTCCAAGTTGATTATTGGAATTCAAATAAATTCTTTCAAGAAAGTAAAAATACTCTAAAAATCCTCAAAACCAAATAATATTTCCTAAAAATATTAGAATTTTATATATAACTTTTAAAAAATCAGGATCACTAGTACTCATGTGCACCAAATCTTCATAGAAAGACATGCGCACCCCCCCTCCCCACCGACGAAGTGCCCGTAGAAACTCTAAAACATTTCTTTTGATAAAAGGGCAATCGAAAGGAAAAAAATTAGGCGAAAATCACATAGTCATTTTGCTAGTACAAATTTTTGTGTCAAATTTTTTTTCGCTACAAAAAGAAAGGAGCTCGGACCTACAAACTATAGCTAGGTACATATGATTGCCAGATAAGTATACTAATGATCTGTCCACTCCGGGAAAAATGGATCGGAGACGAAGGCATCTGCCTCCAACTTTTTTTGAAATGGGGATTGCCCCGGCCTTTGCATCCTACGCTGCCTCCAACTACATCGCCAAGCCGCCGGTCCCTGCCTCCTCTGATAGCTGCTCCATTGATGGGAGGGGGTGGGGACCTCGGTGCTTCGTCTTCTTCTTGTAGTTGGGGTTGGCCTCGTGCTTTCTTGGGGCGATGTTTCTATGGAGACGATATCACGTCGGAATAATTTGCCTCTATTATTCCTTCATCTCGGCATCACTGGCGTTAGGGGAAAGATGCTGGTCGTATCGCCGGTCTCTGGATTCAGCGAGATTCGTGTCTGGCGGTCGGCAATCGGCACTCTCGTGAGTGACGATCGTGTTGACTACTGTAGTTGTGTTTGCTGCCTTGCAGTTGAGCGTGTGGATGACGGCAAGCGACTACGTTTCTCTTCTTCGACTACATGGGATTAACTTGACGGTGTTGGGATCTGGTGACCACGGGGAAGATCCCCAGTCTAAGTGCCACAAAGTCTCGGTCTCATCGCTTGCGATGACCCGGTTCATCGGCTCAAAAAATACCGTTGTATGCGAAGGTGCTCTCCCAAATCTCGGTATGCCATGGTGGCGGCGGAGGACGATGATGGATGACGTTCCGGCGAGGCACAAGTTTCTCCAATGATAATTTTTCTACTTGCGGAATATTTTGTGCAAAGTTGCGTGACACGCAAGTTGTCTCTTTTAGCGACCATATATGTAATCTTTATAAACAGATTGTCTAATGAAATAAGCAGGTAAATGCACACGAAATCTTTTGATCATGCATGCATGTGTTCTCAATCAGTGTAGATCGATATGGACGGCCGGCTTCCAAGTTGAGAACAATTAGGTTTCCCTTTTATCAATCACAATTAATAAGCTTTCATCACGAAGCGTACGTATCCCGATTCAACTAATCCCGCTATGATCGTTCTCGCCGACCTACGGTTGCACTTGCACCAGAGCAAGCAAACGGCCGCCATAGTTTTCTCCCGCGGAAGGACCACACGTGAAACCATCACATTTTTTTGAGAGCAACACACGTTTCATTAATGTTGTGTTTGGATTTAGGAAAGTGGGCTCGGAATCGTCCATTTGGAATTACCGGACCGAATTCATTTGTTTGGGGTGGCTGTGGAAACTCAGCCCGGAAACACCGGGAAATTCCGAGGCACGAGCCCGCCCGGCCTCGTAACTTTCCGACCTCAGAGCCTCGGAAAGGCTCGGAATCTCTCCCCGCGGCACCGCTTCGACTCGAGACGGGAGCGAGGCTTTCTCTTCCTCTCGACCTGCGACCAGGAGGCGACCGCGGTGGCTCCGGTCAGTACCATCCCGCCCCCTTCCCCGCGCTGTTCATCCTCTACTCGGCCCAGTCGCCGTCGTATTCTCCCTCACCCTGTCATTCCCTCTCTGTGTCACATCCAGCGCATGCCCCGCCCACGCCCCGCCCCCAAACCCTAGGGGGACTGTGCCGGATGGGGAGCGGCGGCGGCCGCCAGCGGCATGGGAACCGGCTGTGGGATGGCGGCGGCTCCCCTGCCCTCCCCGAGCTGTCCTCTCCCTGACCCTTCTCTTCCCCTTTTCTACCTCTTATTCTAGCAAATCTGAAAAATTATTTGGTGTCTAATACTTGATCTGATAGAACCGCAGATTTCAGGAGAATTGTTAGTACATAAGTCCAGTTGAAGGTATAAATTTCGTATTCCCTACTCCTATTTTGTTGTTTTCATATGAATTTGTTATATGCATGTGTTGTTGCTTAATGTCAAACGTTGAGTGCATGCTTGATTTGAAGTGGTTATGCTCCGATTAATTCATGTACAAATGGTGTGTGCATTGTAGCCTAATCATGTCTCAACAAGAGTTGGTTGCTTACATTACCGAAGAGAACAAAAGAAGAAAAAGGAAAAAGATATTATTGACCAAGAAGTTTTATGAGATGTCATTTCTTGCTCTAGCTCATCTTACTATGCAAAGGGGGCCGAGGAACCTAAGATGCTTCAATGATGATGAGGAGAAGGTTGCATATAGGAAGTACATCTTGAAAAAAACATAGGATGGGTCCGAGGCAAATTGCTATGATAAACTACGCTTAACTAAAAGAAACTTTCATGATCTTTGTGCTATGTTGCGTGAGAAATGTGGTCTCAAAGATAGCATCTATTTGACGGTAGAAGAAAATGTTGCTATGTTCCTACAAGTCGTTGGACATGGAATTAAAATGAGAGTGTTAGGTTGCACGTATCAACGCTCTATAGAAACTATTAGTAGGCACCTCTCTACTGTGTTGTCAGCTATCCTATCTCTAACTAATAAGTTCATCAAGCTTCCCGATCCTTCTGTCAACCCTCCCACTGATTATAAATGGAAGTGGTTTGGCAATGCACTTGGAGCACTAGATGGATGTCATATTCCTGTTCATGTTAATGCCGCTGACAAAGGGAGGTATAGGAATAGAAAACAAGATATCACCACTAACATGTTAGGTGTGGTTGATTGGAATATGAAATTCCTCTATGTTCTACCTGGTTGGGAGGGATCGGCATCAGACTCTAGAGTGCTAAAAGATGATATGAGAAACGATCGCCAAGAAGCATTTATTGTACCACAGGGTACGACCATTTCTCTTGGTTTTTTATTTCTCATATTTAATTGTTAGCTAACTTATTTACTTGACAATAGGAAACTCCTGAGGTGCCTCCGAAGAGGCAACGTATCGGGGATGCTATCTTATGCATGATGGGACAAATGAAGACATCTTTTGATGAGGCTTTGAAGACAACCGAGCCACTTCCTATGCTAAAGGTGACTCCTCCAACAGAAATCCTTGATGCACTCAAAAAAGTACAAGGTTTGGGAGATTCTGATATCATAACGGCTTATACGAAGTTGACTGCCAATGAGCGCTCGTTCGAATCGTTCATGGCGCTCCCCGAGAACTTGAAGAAGAATTATCTATTGGCCTTACCTTGATCGTTGCTAGGATGAGTGCATGTCGAGTTGAACTACTATGTTACGTACGCGGTCGATTATGAACTATCTAGTTGTGTTATGTGTGTGTTGTGTGTAAGAGACATAAATTATTCACTTGTGTTTATGAACTACTCTACTATGTACTCGGTTGATTATGAACTATCCACTTGTGTTATATGTGTGATATTTGTTAGAGAGAAAATTATTACTCATGATGTGTACGCAAACTTGTACTTTTTTAGAGAAAATTATATGTGTGCTATTTGTTAGAGAGAAAATACTATAGTCATACATGTACGCAAGTTTACATTGTCAAAACTCAATAAAATTTTCAATTCCATGATTTGCACATCCAAACCGAATTTGGAATTGGGTGGTACTCTTTGATTCCAACAACAAATTCCGTACACATCCAAACATCGGAATTGAAAACGAAGGACATTTCCTTTTCAACTTGGAATTGGAATTTTCAGGCCAATTCATTTCCGAGCTCACTTTCCTACGTCCAAACACAGCATAATAGAAAATCAAGTTACATGACGCAACATACGTGGAAACTAAAAAATAGAACGGGATAAACTGATTATCCTGAATTTGCAGATAAAATTCTAAGAAATCGAAAACAAGACGATCTTTAGAATTTCCCGCAACCACCATAGCCAGCGGTCGCCGCCCAACACCAGCGCCGCCAAGGCGGACGCCTGGAGAGACGCCGAACCTCCACCATTGCAAGATCCAAAACCGCACCATCGCCAACGAGGCTTTGTGAGTCGATGAACAGGCCTGCTGCACGCAGCAAGACACATGTCGCTGTGGCACGTCGATCGGGGGATGTCCCCGTGCTGTCTTGGACCAAGATCCGCTGCCTCCCGTCGATAAGGTCGGAGAAGAACGACAAATCCACCACCTCCGGACCAACATCCTCGCCCTAGAAGAACCACCTCGCCCCGGCCGCCAGCGCCGTCACGGATAACAACGAATGTCGGCGACACACCGAGAAACTGTTCTTGCCAGATCTGAAGAACGACGAGAAGACCAAGCTGTCGATCTGAAGGACCGATCAACACACGTTGCCATCAACTCCGAGGCGCCGCCTCGAAGGTCCTCGCTAGTGTGAGATTAGAGTTGAGGCAGATTTATTCGCATGGGCGCCGCTCCCACCATCCCAACGGCGCACCAAAGAAGACAAAACCTAACCCTAACTACTAGGCCAGAACGGAGGAACGTGGCCCCTCCCTCCTGCTACCGCCGGAGCGGCAGGCGGAGGGGGAGGGGACCAAGGCCAACGTCCTGGCCGAATGAGATCGGGAGGACTTTTTTTCCCGCCGCCGCTGCTTGCGAGAGGAAAACTTTTCGTGAATCAAGTGCAGTTCGGATCTTCGGGAAACGTGAAACCATCACATTTAGTGTTGCGGCAAATCAAAATCTCTGGCCGTCGATGATCCTGGTGTCCGATTTGCCGGCTTTTTTAAAAAAAACACAGTACAAATGTAGACGCTCACAACACATACATGCTCTCATCCTTATGAACGCACGCACGCACACCTTACCCCTATGAGTACTTTGATAGAAGGAGCCGGCGAATCAGGTTTTGAGATTGACGAAATCACCACGGGCGCCTCACTATCGACGGGAACGTTGCCTCCTACTGAAAAAATATTCCATTTTATATGCAACACACAGTGTAAAACCTAAGATTTTAACTCTGATGGGCTGGAGGTACAACCATCCTTCTAGCCACCCAACCATACGTTGGTTTGCGAGCTAGTTCTCTTGACTAATCATTTGTTAATTAATTATTATATCTGGCCGGGAAAAGTTCTTCCACGAACACACGCGCGCCTACATATACCTTGCCGATGATGGGAATCACGACAGGATCCTACCGGGAGTATAAGGGTGTGTTTGGTAGCCCGGGTGAACCTAGAATCCCTTTCTCTTCTCATACATGGTGACCCCAACTAAGTTGGGCCAAGATTATGTCATGTGTTTGGTAGCATGTGCCTGTTAAGACTTTCTGAGATGAGATGTTGTTTGGTAGTTCAGAAATGCATACATCTTAGATAATCTGAAACTTTTTATAGTATAGAGATGTATACGTAGCAGATTGACATACATATCCGGAAGAGCTATGCAAAACTCATTTGTTAGTAGAAATTAATCTCTGAACATACACACATGACCAAACTTTTCTATAATCACAACCAGAAACGCATCTACAATCCCAAGACACAGTCATTACTATACATCAATCAATCGGTATTGTACAAATCAAAAGGGCTGGAGATCTAAGATCTTTAGTCCATTAAGCACGCACTAAACCCAAAAAACAGAAGGGAAAATGCGCAATGGAGAAGGCACACGGGAGATACAAAACAGCCATGACCTGACATCAAAACAAATCGAACAAGAACATGAGAAAAACTACCGGATTCAGCATGCTGTTTATGAAGAACAGCAAGCCTGTAGATCTGCCTGTGCGGAATCACGCCACCGCGGGGTAGTGCACGCGAGCTGCAACCGTGGGACTTCAACAGCTCGTCGATGACGGGATCTGGAGCTGGGAAACGGGTTCGAAGACCAACTGCTGCAGATCGGGGCGGAGGAGTCCGGTAGTCCATGTCCTCGCCTAGCGCGGCGGCGGCGGCTGCTACAGAAGGGTAGCCGGTGGTCCTCGTCCGTCCCTGTAGAACTCCATGGCGCCCATGTGGAGCTCCCCACGAACATAGGAGGGCGGCGCGAAGGGGACGAACGCTGGGAGGGGTTGCATCTGAGAGAGAGGGGCGAGGGAGGCTGACCGGCAGCTGGATCTGGGGGCGGGAGGGATGGCGTCGTTGTGCGGTGCGGGTGAGCGGAAGAGGCAGAAAGAAGAAACAGGGGCGGCTCGGGGTCTGGGGAGTGGTGAGTGGGACGGGCGGGGAAGAATTCGCGATGCGTGAGACCGTTTTTGGGGATGGACTCGGCAGGGCAGTGCTCAAACCTGGCCAACGGGCCGAGCTTTAGCGGGCCAGCCCGTGGCCCGCAAAAAAAGCACGGCATGGGCCCAGCCCGGCCCGTGGCGTGCCAGCAACAGCCCGTTAAACAACGGTGCCGTGCCGGGGCCACGGTCTCAAGCACGTGGGCCGGCCCGGCACGGCCCGTTTAGCATCTGCATACCGAAATTTTACTAATATTAGACAAAACAAGTCAAGAGGAGTCGAACTCGCAACCTCCTCGACCCCCGGCGTCCCCTTGACCAACAGACCACCTGATTGCTTGTGATATGCTAGAGATTCGGCACCTAGTTAACGATTATTTAACGAGCCAGCGAAAATAACTAACAGGCCGACGTGCTTGACGTGCCACGGACCGGCCCGTCTAGCACCGGTGCCGTGCCTGGGCCTAGGAGGCAGGCCCCCGTGCCGGCACGGCCCGGCACGCGAGCTAGACGGGCCTAAGTGTGCCGGGTCGGGCTAGGTACGTGAAGGCCGTGCTGGGCCTGTGCCGTGCCGGGCCGGCCCATTGGCCAGGATTGGCAGTGCCGAAAGGCCATTTTCGTATCAGGTGGGCATTGCCCAAACTACAGAGCCAACCTACCAAACACCTAAAATTAAGTTGAGGTGGGAAAATCTGGGTTGAGACAGTCTACCAAACACACCCTAAGTATCAAAGGGACACGTAGCGTAGGCATGATCAGCCGATCGACCACGCGCGTTTCGTGTGAATTCCTCACGCCGATGTACAGCGAGAGAGCATGCATACGGTACGATCTAGCTCGAGGCTGTGAACACGAAAAAAGTACCGAGACGAAACTATAGATGTGGTGCGGCGTATCGGGTGCATGCTATTCTACGGCACGCCGCAGAATTGTGGCAACCAATTGCCTTCACGAATCGGGAGGCGGCACCGGCTATACCTGTCCCGCAAAGCCTTGTTGGCGATGGTGCTTTTTTGGATCTTGCAGTGTTGGAGGTTCGGCGTCTATTCCGGTGTGCGTCTTGGCGTCACTGGAGTTGGGCGGCGGCCGATGGCTTCGGTGGTTGCGGGAAACCCTAAGGATCGTTTTGTATTTCTCGGTCTTTTAGGATTTTATCTGCATAGTTTTTATGATAATCATTTTATCTCGGTCTGTCTTTTAGTATCCACATGTGTTACTCCATGTAACTTGATTTTCGCTTAATGAAATATGTGGTTGCTGGCAACCAATTGCCTTCACGAATCGGGAGGCGTCACCGGCTATACCTGCCCCGCAAATTCGTACGGGCGTGGTGACCGATTTATTCGTCCCTTTGATTGCAGGAGCTCGTGGTACTCGCGTCGCCTCCTCCGGGCGACCGAGGGGCTAACCCTAGCGCCCGCTGCCACCGTCCCCCGCCTCTGCCCCCTCTCTCGTCGCCTCACGAGGCAGCCGGGCGGCGCCGATGAAGGGCGCGGCGGGGACCTAGCGCCCCTCGCGTCCCTGCGCATTGGTCTAGAGGGCGGTCTCGCGGCGGGATTTCGGGGGCTCGCGGCGGCGAGGCTGTGTTTCCGTTGGTGCGGCGCCTGCGGGGTGGTTCGGCGTCGGGGACGTTGCCCCATCCATCGCTCTTCCCCTGCGGCGGCGCGGGTCGCCTGGATCGGTGGCGGGGCTTGGAGGGCTCGATCTGGGCCTGGCGGATCTGGGTCGGGCGAGGCGATGGCTGCGTGCTACGGTGGAAGTGCCTCGGGATGGGCTGCGCGGCGGCTTTTGGACATGTTGGTGGGCGACGTGCGGCGGTGCTCCGCCTCGCTGCTGCTGCGCGGTAGCCACTTGACCCGGCCGCCCTCCTTCTCGCGGTCAAGTCCGGGTTGTTGCGTCCTTCCGGGGCTCTAGGGCAGCGGGATTTGCATCGGTATGCGGTGGCTCTCGCTGGTGCGGCGCGTCGGGGGTTGTTGGACCTATGCACGCTCGGCATGGCCATAGTGGCGAGGTCTTGGAGGATCTGTAGGGGGCGGAGGGCTCGTCGTGGCGGCGCGGGCTCGTTCGGGTTTCTATATGGGCCGCCAAGGAGGTCTCATGGTGGCGGCGATCTTCTATCCCTCTCGCGGTGGCGGCTGCCCGGGTTCGCTCTGGTTGTCTTCTACAACTAACTCATGGGCAGTGGTGATGATCCGGACGACGGCTTTCGTCGCGGCGACGGGAGTCTAGGCGTGGCGACGGGAGTGTTTTGTTGATCGTCGGAAGTTTGGCGATGGAGGGAAGGTGTGGTGGTTTGTGCCGGTCCTTGTTGGGCAAGCGTGAGATTCGGGACTCTTCGCTAGGCGAAAGCCTTGTCTTGGCGCTAGCTAGGACCGACGACGGTGACGCTCGTGGGCGCCGCATCCTTCTTGAAGTCGTCGTCGAAGCGGGAGTTTCATGTTCCTCCGCCTGGGCTCTCCGGGGGAAAACCCAGATCCCTCGTGGGATCGGGCGTGGGCGGCGCTCTGGTGTCGCTTTGCCTCTTGGGGCCTCGCTTTGGACGTCCACCGGACAGTGGGACCTGTGGTATGTTTTGGTGGTTTGGCGGAGGCGGTTTCATCTTCGGCCAGGGGGGGCGCGGCCTTGGGGTCGGCATGGTTGTTGGAGCGATGTCTCCGGTTTTTCGCCTCCGCCTGTTTGCATTGAGGTGTGGTGTCGACCTGGTTGGTCGACGACCCGTGTGGAGCGCAGCCTCGGGGTTGGCGTGTGTTTTGTGTTGTATCGGTTTTTCGGCCAGTTTTCCTTATAAACGGGCCAGCTCTTTTCTACTATATAAAAAAAATTGATTGCAGGAGCTCAATGTGAATTGATGAGACGAAAGGGATTGAGACGGCGAAAGGTGGAGAGGAGAGGAAGGGTGAGCAGCCACCGCGGCAATAATCGACTGACGGGTTTGATCGAGTCCCCGGATTGATTGGAGTGGCGCGTCATGACAGGTTTGCAGCTGGCGCGCAGCCGCGCACGCCCGTCGCTCTTGGCGCGGGTCGGGCACGCGCTGGCTTCAGACTCAGAGAGAAACCGTGTGGGTATTACAGTTCGGCGCAGTTCAGAACAACAACCACAACCAGTAGATGGCCCCGAGCTCCATGTAAAGATGTTACTCCCTCTCCGCCTTTTGTACCAGGCCACTGTCTCAATTCCAGAGGTCAATAAAACAGAATTAATTAGAATAGTACTCGAAATTCAAGTTTCTTATAGAACCACTAAGTTGAAGTTGTGGAATTGAACATGCTTTGCTTACAGACAGTGCGATGAAATCAAGGCCCAAACAGGGATTGAAGTTTGATGGAAAAATCTATTTCGAGGCACCGCACCCCGCGCTCTCCGTGCGGCGCGCAGCGATTAGGAAAAACATGATAAGTCTGTTCCCAACAACTGCTCTTATTCCTACCTTATCTTCTCATGCTTTGCACCACACATTCGCTCTCTCTGCCTCTGAAACTACCATGGAAGCAGCCATGCGCCGACACACGTAGCGGAAGAGGCCACGACCGATGAGCATGCAACGGCAGAGCAGGCCGCGGTTGCGGGGCATGGACCAGCAAGGGAGGCCATAGCCCATAGGGGAGGCTGCTGCCGTGGGGTCAATAGCTCCTATGCGACATCTTTCCTTGGAATTGGACAGAACAAGACATAGCTGAAAGAAATGGCTACCATGCGACGTTTTTTTGGTAGAAAATAGCTCAGGTGCGACACTACTGCTTAATCCAAAGACACACGTTGACAACTCGAATCAGGTGAGCCGAGCGAGACCCACTACGTAAGGACCTGAGCGCTGGACCCACAGAGTGTCTCCCGATGGTGGGACCCACAGCGTGGGACCCATTAACTTATCCAGCTCAGCATTGGTACAAGAGAGGACCCCGAGCCGTGCAACACCCGAGCCCTACCGCGACCTTCCCATCCTCCCTCCCCGACTATTGTTGTTCTTCTTCTCCGGCGACGACGCGCAACAACAGCTGGCAAATGGGCCACGACCTTCCCATGTCGAGCTCCACTTCAGCCTCCCGCCGCACATGGCCGCGCTATGGCGCAGTGCCAATGACAAGCTGCCCTGTATGCCCACGTACTGCGCCCCTGAAGCGGCTGGTCACATTGACCAACAAGAATGGCAACCTTGGACGGGAATTCGTGAATGCGAGAGTAAACCAGAGCAGGAGAAGGTCAGATTTTACTTCTCAATCTGCCAATTTTGGTTTTTGTGTCCCAATTTCATCATTTTTTATCCGATTTGGGATTTAGGGTTCATCTTTCTGATTTCAGAAATTGAATCAATGCGCCCATTTTGAGTGGCTAGATGAGTACATAGAGCGGATTCAACTGGCTGGCGCATCAGGGGAGATCGATTTACCGTTGGAGACAGAGAAGTTTGGATCGGGCCTGTCTAGATCTGGCAATTCCATTGGTGCTACAGTGGAGAATGCAGGAGTGACGGCAGTGACGGCAGAGCTGAAGAACCTGAACAAGCAGATGAAGACAATCATCGAATTGAAGAAGCAGGACAATTTGGTGGCCGGTCTTTTTTATGTTTGTGTAATTGCTCTCCCATTTGTTTATGTGATGATAATTAGTCGTTAGTTTAGGCTATCACTGTTGAAGTTAGCTTGCGCATCACTTGTAATCGTAAAAAATGTTTGAATAAAAGTGTTGTGCTGCACAAATTCGGCATGTCTTCTTCACTCTTTGTCGTTTCTTCACTTCTTCAGTCCGTCGTCAGTGAGGTGTGGGCAGAGTGTACAGTTCAGTGGTAGAGGGAGAAAAGGTAAAAAAAAGTTGGTTGACAGTTTCCAGAAAAGACCAGGCCCAATTATAACATACGCAGGGACGAATAGGACATAGCCAAGCCCATTGATAAAAGAAGTGTAGCTAGTGCAAAAAAAGTGCACACGGTTATTCACATAGATATATCTTTTCTTCTTATCCTTATTTCACAAATATGACTACAGGAAGCTTCAAATTATTTGAGTTGTCCCACGTTGTTTTGGCTTTTTTATCGTGTCTTGCTGCTAGGGTGCACCCGCGTGTTGTTTTGGCCGAAATAAAAGGTTGATTCTAGTTAGCAGTCTTTGTGAACCAAAACCCGACTAGCACTTTTTTTTACCAAAAGGTGCACTCGAAGTAACAATTTAAATTTCTTTTAGTTTGTGCATGCTATGGTGTTTTTAAAGTTTTTACACGTGTGTATCTACCTAAAATGGTTGTGCCCCTCTTAAAGAAAGAAGACATAGTGTGCCAATATAGACACAAAGTTTATGATTGATCATGTTTGAGTGCATTTTGGTTTTTACTACACACGGCCACATAGTTTAACAATGTAAATAGAATGCAATGAAGAAACTTTAGACACGAATCAATATTAATATATTATTGGATCATGTTTGAGTGCATTTTTTACTACACGCGGTCACATAGTTTAACAATGTAAATACAATGTAATGAAGAAACTTTAGGCACGAATAAATATTAATATATTAGTATGACCAACATAGATAACACGATAGAGGGGCATCGGATACCCTAAATAGCATCCCCTTACAACATATAGAGGGGCATCCTCTTACAAGATATAGCGCATAAAACATAAAACGAAAATATTTAAAACTAGACACGGGCACACATGCCCCAACCAACACAACACAAGCTAGATAGAAAGACTCGGCCAGCGCTCCTTGGCCCCTCCTTAGCCGGCGCCTCTCACTCGTCCTCCTCCGGCATCTGGTAGGGGAGGGTGTGCATGCCGTTGGGCTCGGGGAAGATATGGTGGAAATTTGTGAAGATATTGTAGGTGGTGAATGCGATAAACTCGCATCCACACCAGAACACCTGGCCGAGGAGGTGGTAGGCGTCGTAGGGGTTGGTGAAAGTCACGTACAGGCCGATGGCGAAGTTGTCGTGGCCGTCGTCGTAGTGCTCTTGGAGCTGGAACATGGGAGGAGTGCCCGCAGGGAGGTGGCGATAGCCGGAACAGAGAAAGAAGCGAGCCAACTCGAAAGGGCCCCTCCACCTCGATATCACCCACACCCCGAGGCTGCTCTCGACGATTCTGCCCGCCGGGTACTGCAACTCCGGCACGGTGCGAGGGCGGCGGTAGGTAGGACCGGTGAACTGCATGGTGGCTTAGAAAGTGGAGTGGTTGCTCGAGTGGTGGATTTGGCTCGAAAGGAAGAAGCGGGGCGACTTGAGAGATGAGTGTGAGGGAGAGAGGGATGAGGAAATGGTGCCTCTTATATAGCCGCGTTGCAGCCGTGGTCAATGTACACGATGCTTCATTTTCTCTCCTCCGTTCGTGGTGGCATAAGTGCATTAAATCTGCGGGCAGAGAATCCAAAGCGGCACGGGTGCATGAGCTAGATGCTTCGTTTTGGCGCGTGACGGTAAGGCTGCCGCGTGAGAAACTGTTCCACCGCGCGTGACACTGCGAAAGGGAGCTGCACTACCACCAACGCATTCGTCCCGTGTCTGCGTGCATACAATTGTTAAAATGGTTTAAATAGCTTAGATGCGACGTACATATATGCTGCACGCCTGCTGCTGCTTTACTGCGTCACTGCGTGCATGCAAATCAGCCTGCGTCGTTCACGAGTAGAATAGCTAGGCTGCGACGCTATTGCATGCATGCCAACACGTCGCGGGCAGCCCTCCCTCTCGCATGCATGCCAACAGAGCACGTCGTGGCAGCCCGGCCCGGTCCGATCGACCCAACGGTCACTCAGATGCTCCCCCCTCGCTCAACGTTATCTGTTTATCAGAGAAAAAAACGGTGGCCAATCAGATTGGAGAATCAGGGCTCCCACGGATCGCCCACAGCTACACCCGCGGAATCCTTCTAGAAGGCTTATCCGACGGCCACAGTTAGGCATTAGGGTTAGATCGACGCTCCACGTTTGGCGTTAGGGTTAGATCGATGGCTGGCTTTGGCCTTAGGGTTAGATCGACGGTCGACCTTTGGCGTTAGGGTTAGATGGGGTTTGGAGGCAGTCAACGGGGTTTTGAAAGGTTTAACCGAACTTTAAATGTGCATAACTAATTCAAAAAAATCGAAAAAATGTAAAACTTGCGCACATACTCTTGTTATGTTACATACTTGTGATATAAAATGATAGACTTGATCTAATAATCTTTGCATGAAAAAACCTTCACAAATTGGACTATCTCGATGAGGTTGCATAGAGTTCAAAGGAGTAAGAAGAGGGTTTGAGGTTTTGAAAATGCAAAAAATCAAAAAATCTCACCTTAGCTTCATTTTGGACTGACTAAGGAGGATATGAATTTATTTTTGCATTTTCAAATTTTAATCTTGTTTTATTACTGACTTTGTATTAAAGGGTATTTTTTCAAAAATAAATTAATAATATGAATACTTATTCAAAAAAATGTGAGACTTCGTATTGATGCTATATAGGTAGAATATAAGCTAAGAAAATCTTTTTGGGTGATTTTGAGAAGGTCGAAAAAAACTTGCTTAGAAATTGGGTCGTTTTCCCTAGCTTTGGAACCTGTTTGGACAACATTTCAGTGACTATGAGTTCGACTTCGCAAAAAGACTTGGATTTATTAACTAAAGTGCATAGTAGTACATACAACAGTGCAACATCACATAACAAACAAATGAACTCCAAAAATATTATAGATAGGCTCAAATTTGAATTTGAATCAAGTCAAATCAACATCATAGCACATAACTTTTCACATGAAATGACATAACCCATTACATCAATCAAGTTTTATATCAGAGAACATAAGTTTTCACATCAAATGACAACAAACTTAAGTTTTCACATCAAATCACATCATAGTTGAATGATTTTAACTCTATTTCTTTTGCTTCTTTCTACCACTCGATTTTTTCACCTTCTTTCCACTACTTGGTTCCACATCGCATAGTTTGTTGATACTCTTGGTTTTCCTTCCAACTCCACTAGGCCCCCTCAACTTATGCACCTGACCATGTCCAACTTCTTCAGTTTGCACTTCTGCAGATTGAGTAGATGATAGCACAACCTCCAAAGATGGTAACTCAACACTTGGCAGCACAACCTCCAAAGATGACAACTCAACACTTGGCAGCACAACCTCCAAAGATGGCAACATAGCTGCCAAAGCAGATTCACATGGCAGGACAACAGCCAAATCATCTGCAACAGTTTCAGATTGCACTTCATCCTCAACAGCATTAACAGGTTCAGAATGCACCTCAACAGTTTGCACTTCATCCTCAGCAGCATTAACAGGTTCAGATTGCACCTCAACAGTTTGCACTTCATCCTCAACAACATTAACAGGTTCAATTTGCACCTCAGCAGCACCAAACATGATCTGGTTAGTTCTCTTCTTTCTTGAGCCATTGATTCTTGCCTTTTTCACTGGCCAGCATTCTTCAACAAGAGGTGGGGCTTTTTCTCCATGCTTCCTCCTGAAAACAAGCAAGTTAGTTGGGGGAGAAAAATCATCAACAAGAAATACAGAGATTTTTTATGAACATACTTTGGCTTTTCAGCAGTGTATCTGCACTTGGTAGAGCCAGCTCGGTGTCCAAGTTTTTTACAGAGTTTACATCTATTCTTGTTACCTTTTTGGGCCCTTTTTGGCTTGCCATCTTTCTTTTCATCTTTCTTCCCCTTCTTGCTGCTCCCACCTTTCTCAAACCAAGCCTTGAATCTACTATTCTTAGGCCTCTCAGCCTTTCTTTTCATCAATGGAGGACACAAGGAGAACTAAATGTCCACTTCAGGCCACTGAGACTGGTCTGTAAGTGCTGGAATTGGTGTCGCATATGCAGCCTTGAATTTTGCTACAGAATAATACTCATGCAAATATGGGTGCATATTTAGCTTATGTTTGGAGGCCAAGAAAAGTATGGCATGCTCACAAGGCTTCCCAGTGTGTTGCCACTCAAGGCATGTGCATTCATGCAATTGAGTGTCAACAACATGCCTCCTGCCAGTCTTTGTATCTCTGACTTCAGCACCCCACAATGAGGATTTCTCAACACACAAATGTGCAAGATCTCTGCTCCTGTTGACCACCTGCTGCACTACATCAGGAAGCTTATCTCCTTGAAGAACATCACCAAGCCTTCTTCTCAATTCCCACAACCTCATGATCATAATCCTGATCTGGTCAACCATGTCATGGACAGGCAAGTCTTTTAACTCCTTCACTTTGTTGTTGAAACTTTCTGCCAAATTATTGTTGATATGATCACATTTGATGGCAGTGTTAAAACCTGACCTGTACCATAAAAGAGAATGGTAGGTGTCCAACCATGTACAAAACTTGACCCTATCCTCCTCAGAGCAGCAGCCTTAATCTTCTCAAGGTGATATGAATGTGTCTGTCTGTTGTAAGATCTTGCTGCTGGCCACATGCGCCCAAAATCATCTCCTCTGAATTTTTTGATCAAATTCATCCACATATGGCCGAAGCACTCACTCTGCTCAGCATGAGGGAAGACAATTTTCACTGCATTTTCTAAACCTTTACATGCATCTGTGTGCACTGCCAAAGGAGAGACTGGCCCTATGCATCTTTTCAACTGCATCATGAACCATGTCCATGATGCCTCTGACTCGGACTGAAACATGCCAATAGCTATAGCGAACATCCAGTTGTGTCCATCTAAAGCATTGCATGCTGCTAGTTGACCATTCCACTTGCCAGTCAAGAATGATGAGTCTATACTCAAATATGGACGGCACCCTGCTTTGAAGCCATCGATGCAAGGCTTTAAAGCCATGAAGAATTTAGAGAAGAAGACTTTCCCATCAGCTGTTACCTTAGTATCTATCTCCACAACACTGCCAGGTGACCTCTTCTCTACTTCTGCTTTAAAGTTATAAAGCATTCGAAAGGTATTTGCCCAATCACCATATAGCTCCTTCATTGCCCTTTGCTTTGCCTTCCACACTGTAGTACAATTCAGCTTAATGGGGTACTGCTTTTCCAAGTCTGTTTTTAGTCTCTTTGCAGTGTTGTTTGGTGTTGTGGCTAAAATAGGCTTGATTTTTTCTGCAACCCATAATTGTGATGTCATCTTTGTAACTTTTTGAGAAGTTGTAATACAAGTATGAGCTTTTGGAATTTGATTCACTCTTATTGTCCTTCCATCAGGTTGGCGTCTAGCAGATATATACCACTTGCAAGACTTTGCACCACCATCATAACCTATGCATTTTGCATAGAACTTCTTTTTAGCAGTCCACAAAGTCTTGGTAGCAAACTCACGTTTGACTGCATATGTCCTGAAACACATCCTGAATTCATCCATGCTTGGAAACAATCTCCCAACTTCAATAACGGGGTTCTCTTTGTCATAAACTGTTACTAGCTCATCATCATGTGCATCATCTACATGAACTGCAACATATTGCAACAACTCTGGATCTATATCTGCCTCTTCATCTCTTGAATGGTTGTCACCATCATTTGCAGCTTCATCCCTCTCCTTGTCTCTGTCATCTATAGGAATGCCAAAAAGCTTTGCTATTTCAATGTCAGACATTGGTGCAATGACCAAATCAGTCCGGGCAGTTATCTGAACTGAATTCCAATCAACAGTTACAATCTTTTCAGCCTCCCCTTGTGCATTAGCACCTGCAGCCTCTACTGTTAACACTGCCAACTCAGTAACTATAGGCATTATTTGCCTCTGTGCAGCCCAATCATCCTCAACCATCTGAGAAGCCAACTTCGAGGGCACATATCCAACCCTCGAATCAGATTTCAGATGAATGAGCTCTGCTAAAAATATAGCACTTTTGCTTCTCCAACCGTCTCGCTCATCGATTTCATCAACCATCTGTTCCCCTGTCTCAATCCTAACATACTCACCTTTCCAATCATCAAATCGTAACAAAGAAACTTCTTGCTCTGGCCCCCAAACCACACTCTCCCCAATTTTGTCCACCATATTCCTCACCGCCTCCTCTTCCATGCTTTGTAGCTCTTGGGGATCAACATCTTCCAATTCCACCTCCCATTTAACAACTGTGTCTCTCTCAATTACCTGCGTGCTGCCACCAACTAATACAGCCCTAGAGGGAAAGAATTTGATGCAAAATTCGAAGGTTTGCCGTGCAACATCGTCTCCCCTGTTTTTGGCGGCCACTATGAGCTAGCGGAAGCGAACAAGGAGCCAAACCAAACAGAAATCAAGTGTTAGAGATGCGGGATATACCAATTAGAAGTCCCCTCTCGCGGCTCCATCTCGTTTCCCTCGTTCAGCACACCGGCCTCCACAATCTAGCATCAATGGGCACGCTCAGATCTCGATTTGAGAAGAATGAGAGAGGAATTAGGTTGCAAATGACACTCACCACCTTCGCCGTCGAACTAAATCGCTTCCGCCTCAAAGAATGTTGCGCTGTCGCCGCCGTCGAAGACGAGAACGATGGGTGAGGTCCGCCGCCGCCGTCGGGGAAGCTACAGTACGTGTGACGCGCGCGTTCGGTCGGAAGCGGTTTGTTTGACTGACTGTACCAACCGACCGGTCTGTCTTAACCTAATCTTGGAACTAAGTTAAATGTGTCCTTAACGACCGTTTTAATGTCCATGTGGCCCTGGGCTATTTTCTACCAAAGAAACGTCGCATGGTAGCCATTTCCTTCAGCTATGTCTTGTTCTGTCCAATTTCAGGGAAAGATGTCGCATAGGAGCTATTGACCCGCTGCCGTGCGAGATGCACCCGCGTGAGGAGAGGCGCCGTCGCCCGACCACGCAACACCACGGGGAGGCCACCGCCGCGTGACCATGCAAAACTCGGGGAGGCCGCCGCTGCAGAGCATGAAGCGGGGAGGCACGCGCGTCAGACCACATCGAGCCATGTCCGCGAGGAGTCCTAGACCAAAAGCTTCACCTAGGAGAAAATCCCTGGAGCTTGCGGTGGATTAGGTGGGGCGACGAAGGACTCGGCAGCGAGGAGTTCGACGGAACGACGACGCAGCATGGATTGGTGTTCATGGGTTCGATGGGAAGCTCGAGGAGGAGCTCCACGACGGCTCGCCTGAAGCTTGAGCATGTACCATGCCGGTCGTGGTTGAGGAAAAAGATAGACATAGGAGAGAACACGTCTCTAATCAATCTGACAATTAGCTAATTTAAACCTGCAGTTAGGCTTATTTAATTGGCAGTTAGGCTTACTTAATCTAGCAATTTCTAATTAAGTGACCATTAGTCATGGTTAAATCCAGCAATCGGGAGAAATTAATCAGACAACCATGAACTAATTACATGGCAATCAGTAACAATGGTACCTGACAAACAATGACTAATTATTCTCTCAAGTGGTAACCTGGCAACTGTGTCTAATTAATCCTGCAATTAGTAAGGGCTGAATCTGGCAACTAGACCTTGTACTAACTAATATGGTGATTAGTAATGTGGCAATTAGACTCTAATTAATCCGGTAATTAGCAACACTATAGACCCGAGTGACCTAGAGATCAGATTGGGACGTGGAGACATGCACGTCACCTGATAAATTTAGTACTCCCTCCGACCCATATTAGTTGACTTGAACTTGTCTAGATTCGGATATATCTAGACATGTTTTAGTACTAGATACATCCGAATTAAAAAAATCCAAATCAACTAATATGGATCGGAGGGAGTACTAGATATTTGTAGTGACGTGTGAAGCACTCATGAGGTACAGTAAAAATGTGAAACAGTGCCAAAATAATGTGGCTGAGATTTTTTTTTTCCCAAAATCTAATTCGTGCCTGGGCAGTCTTTACAAAATGCGCACCACTTCCGCTCGTCCGATCCCGATCTCTCGCACCAAATCCTGATTTCCCTTTCTCTCACTCTAACCCTTATCCTCTCCTCTCTCACACACAGAACAGGAAGAAGGCCCGTAAAAAAAAGAACAGGAAGAAGGACACATGGATCTCGCCGGCCATCGCGCTGCCGACGGCCCCGACGCGATCCGCCGCACTCTGGCCGACTTCGCGCCCGCCACCCACGCCGGCCCCCTGTTCCGCCCGCACCTTCTGATTCCACTATGCCGTGATTCAGTGCGTGCTCCTACTCGCCTTTTTCCTCGCCGACCTCGCCGCCAGCGCCATTGTTGCCAACCTTCTCTTCGTGCTCGCAGCCGGCGTCCCCTTCGTCATGACCGGGCCGACGTGGATTAGGATTCGGTCTCCTCCACCTCATGTCGCTTTGCACCCTCGAGCTCCTCCTTGTCTCGGTCGTTCACTGCTAGGTGAGCTCCAAATTGTCCCTCTGCTTTCACTGTATTTATATATCTCTGCCTCTGCTAGTGTTATGGCGTGCTCTTGCGTGGCCTTTGTTGCTGGTTCACTGCTTGTGCTGATGTTGGTAGTTGCGGATGTACTGTGCTAGTGCTAGTCTGATGCTACTTGTGCTATGGGCAGCTGTTTGTTGCTGATGTACTGCTGCGTGTTTGAGAATCTGCTTGACTGCTTACTACTTGTGTCTACTATGTCTGTTGCTTTCATTTTAACACGTCTAATAATCATTTGTGTACCTTGTGCACTGGTCCATGATACCATAGGATCTAGCTTCTACTGGTTCGTTGTAGAAGTCGTGGAGCAGCATCGACAGCGTGCGTACGAACGCGAAGTGGTGGCGGAGCAGCGGCGGCAGAAACCCCGGGATCGACGCAGCGCGGGTGGCTGTTGTCAGAGGCGAAGGCGGAGTATCATCCACAGCGTGCTGCTGCATCCAAATATTAGAGCTCTGCTGTCGATTTTTTACCTGGTGAGTGTTGTAGGAACCCTTAATAATCTAGCTTGTTCCCTGTCATCTTTGCTCCGGAGTTTTACTACAGCGGCGCCGATGTTTTGTTCGGCGTGATTTAAGAGTTCAAGGGTTCCACGGTAGTGAATTTTAGAATTCAAGAGTGCAAGGTGGTGCTGTTTTGTGCCTCGATATTGCATCTGATTAGACTTTGAACTATAATAGCATGTCTGATTTGTATGTTAGTTGTGGTTTGTGTTGATACATCCATTAGTTACAGTAAAGTAGGTTCATTTTTCTGTGTAGATTACACAGTAGGTTCGTCAAATTTTCTTGGCAGCTCATTTTGTTACGTACATGTATGTATGCCCATATTATATGATTTTTGTGATCAATATTTTGTGTAATTTCACAGAGGAGTTCTCTGATTAGACAGTAAGGGTCTTCAGATTTTTATAGCTTAAACGCGATGTCTTTTTTACAATCAAAATATGCATATGGATGTATTATTATAGTCATAGAATGCACCTTTTTATTTCTTGAAGTTTTGGTTAGATCATACAGTAGGTATATATTTTTGAATTCTTTTTGATTCAACGGGATGTATTTTAATAATCAAAATGTGCATGTGGGATGTATATTCGTGGTCATAGGATGTACTTTTATTCGTGGTCATAGGATGTACTTCTATAGATGCCTTGAAGTTTTGGTTAGATTACAAAGTCGGGCTTTTTGTGATTTTTTTTATTCATTGGGATGTATTTTTCAGTCAAAATGTGCTTGTGAGATGTATTTTTGTGGTCATAGGATGTACTTTTATAGATGCTCTGAAGTTTTGGTTAGTTTAGACAGTAGGGTATTTTCTGATTTTTTTTTATTCAATAGGATGTATTCTTAAATCAAAATTTGCATGTGGGGTGTATATTCGTGGTCATAGGATGTACTTTTATAGATGCCTTGAAATTTTGGTTAGATTACAAAGTCGTGTTTTTTTGACTTTTTTTATTCATCGGGATTCAGTCAAAATGTGCATGTGAGATGTATATTTATGGTCATAGGATGTACTTTTATAGATGCCCTGAAGTTTTGGTCAGTTTAGACAGTAGGGTATTTCCTGATTTTTTTGATTCAATAGGATGTATTCTTAAATCAAAATTTGCATGTGGGATGTATGATCTGTAGTCATAGGACTTTTAACATGCCCTGAAGTTTTCACAACCTGGGCACGCTTACGTGATTATACGCTCGGGTCTAATTGCCTTTCTCTAGATGTAAATATTTGCCGTAGGGATGTACTTTTATTCATCACTAGTAAGTGGAGATGTAAATATTGCTGGATATTTTGCAATACAAGGATGTAGTCATTTATGTGTATTTCTTTTTGGCTTGCAGGATTTTTTTCGCACTCTATCTGAAGCAAAAACCTCCATCGGTCTATATAGTTAAGATGGTACGATTAAGTATGATCATGGTGGCCTACACTTCGACTGAGTATAATCATGACAAGAAGGTTCCTGTCAATAGTTACAATCTGTTTTCCCACCCTCTATGTGTGTGCAGCAGTTTGACTTCGTCGTGTGTTCTGCTATGCACAAAACAGTGAGATATTTCATGGTTATGGATATTTTTCCTGGAATTTATTACATTCAAAGTTTATGTGCTATGGATGGTCATGCTTTGCACAAATTCAAGGGAATTTTTTACATGCTGCTACGAATGATTCCTATTACACTATGAGTTTTTACATGCTACCTCTATGGGTGAGAATTTTACATGACCTTGACTATTTTTCTAGGGTTTTACATGCATTCTTGTTTTTTTGACTATGAACTAGTTTAGAGGTTCCTCAAAGTACATACAAGCTACATTTTTTGTTATGCCGGGGATTTTGTAACAGATTAAGAACCACATGTTGTTATCATGATGCTTCATGCACCAACTTATACATTTGCTATGTACTGTATTGCAATTGGATAGAAACAATTTTTTTACATCTAACTTGTATTCTACAAGAGAAACTATGCAGATCTAGCATGCGCACAAGTTACTTTACCTTCTCTAGGTTCTTTGCACAGCATATGCAATGGTTCCTGCGGTTATGCTGCTTTTTTCTTGGTTTATTTGGTTGTAATTCCTGTTCTTCAACCTGCTTAACTCTCATCCACTGGCGGCTGGAGTTAGAAGAGGGGACAAATAGCGATTTCGAATCTGCAGCTGTGTTTATTACAGGCAGATTTTGTGTCCATGTGGATGTGTTTATTAGTGGCAGATTTTGTGTCTATGTGGAGTTAGAAGAGGGCTGTAGTTTTTTGGGTGTGTCTCCCGCGCCTGCCGCGCGCTGCTGCGCAACGAAACACGAGGAAAAAGAGGTTCGGGTCTGCTTTCTATTTTGGGACCTGTCGCTTTCACCTTGTGGGGCCAGTTTCTATTTCCGGTAACTGTCCCTTTTGGACGGGGGGCACTCTGTAGCACAACACGGTAACCGCGCACTCTGTAGAAACGTCCTTTTTTTTTTTGCTTGGATACCGCTGCATCGTACTACCCGTAGGCTGCACCGTGTCTGCCTCCAATAGCTTTTCTATTAACGCGCCCGGGTTAGGAGGCGCCGCTTGGCGCTAGAAATATGGGGCGCCACGCGTTAGTACTGTCCAAGTTTGATTTAGGCCCTGTGTGAAGCTTAACATACAAGCTCACACCACGAAATCCAGACCCAGACAAGTTTGCATCACAAAACCCTAAGGCCCAGGGCAGTTCTCTCGTTAAGGCCACCAACCGAGCAACGTGTCATACTGACTACTCCCTCCGTTTTTAAAACATAATAAGTTTTAGCTTTGTGAAAAGAGTGTATCAAAACCTTTTTTAGTGTTTATGTTTACTTTCTAAATAAATCTACACACTAAAAGAAGTTTTGATACACATCTTTTAAAAGCTAAAACATCTTATATTTAAAAAACGGAGAGAGTTGTTCCTTAAAAAACGACTAGCAAAAGAACAAAGCCCTCGTTCAGACTTCCTATAGAAAAAACTACACTACATTTCCTTCACTCGCATCCCACCGGCAGTGCAGTTAATCAAAACACATGATGATCCTATAGACGGGAGACGTGTCACATACATGTATACGAGAAGAACGCACGTAAGCATCTCCAGGTGATCAATCAGGTCCTCTTCTACTCAAACTTTACGCACGTGATCTGCTTATTTATTCAGCTTTCGAGATAAAGGACACGTAACGTAGCGAGTTCGTCTTTTACTTCCATGATGCAAAGGGTAACATATTCAAAATAGACTTTGGACCGCCGACCGTCTCCAGAGAAAGGGCTGGCCAAATTGTGAAGTTTGCCCGCTTTGCAAGCATGTTATGGAGTCGGTGGACCATCTCTTCGCGTACTGTAGCTATATTAGAAGACTTTGGAGGGTTAATAAAGGATTGGGTTGGCCTTCACTTCATGGACACTGCAATTTGGCCGAGTCTATCCATCTTCTCTTGGTTGCAATTCATGACCAGGCGCAAGGACTTGGGCGTCTATCACCTCTTGCATCTTGAGAAATTTGGAATGAACGTAATGCACGGGTCTTCGGAAGGAAGCATGCTCCACCATAGGTGCTTCTAGGGAGGATTAAGTTAGAGGCAACTCTTTGGGTGTTAGCAGGTGCTAAAAAGATGAGTAATTTGATACCACGGGAGTAGATTTTGTTGTATAACTCTTTAATTTTCCTGTACTCTCCTTGCTTAATTAATTGAATAGGGCAAAGTTTCTGTCCTCGTTTAAAAAAAATTACACCAGCGCTCAGTGCACTAGTATACGCCGATATCAACAAATATAATATAGTTGGTCAGGCTCTCCGATAGTCACGTATGGCAGCGCAGCAGGCGGAGGCTGACGCGCTTCCGAGGAAGGTTGTCTAGAGATGAGACTCGAACAGACGATATGATCTAGGTTTTCATTGAAAAAATAACCTACTTACTGCTCCTTATTCTGAGGAAGAAATTAAAAAAAGTTGTTTTTAAATAAAATATAAAACAAAGCTCCTGGTCCTGATGATTTTTCCAGCTAACTTCTATCAGAACTTCTGAGTTCATCAAACCGAATCTTCTAGATTTATTCAGCTCTCTTCATGCTAGACAGCTAGAGTTATTTTGTCTGAATTTTGGAGAGATAATTTTATCATCTAAAATGATTGAAACAGAAAGGATCCAGCAGTACAGGCATATCTGTCTTATTAATGTTATTTTTCAAAATTTCACTAAAGTTGTAACTATTAGGTTAAACTTAGTGTCGGATCATGTAGTTCATTCTTTCCAAACTGCATTTAGGCAAATCCATAACATCGCGGACGGGGTTGTTATCCTACATAATATAGGGAAATTTTAAACGGGATAATTATAAAATTTGATCGAGAAACGTGAGACATGTCACAATCATCTCAGAACGCACGTAAACATCTTCAGGTGATCAGGTCCTCTTCTACTCAAACTTTACGCATGTGATCTGTTTACTTATTCAACTTTTGGGACAAATGTATGTAACGTAGCTACTCCCCCCGTTTCCTAATATAGTTTTGTAAAACATCTTATATTTATTAGGGGAGTGGGAGTAGTTCCTAAGAATTTTCAGGTGATCGATGTATGGCCGGATATCTGTAACATATGGTATACCAAATACTCATTCCGTTTATAAATAAGTGTACTTCTATCGTTTATTTTAAACTTTAAAAAGTACTAGTAATATTTATGATACTCGCTTTGATTCATAATAAGAGTCGCTGATTATAGATCGGAGGGAGTACTAAATTTGCACCACTAGGTCTGTTTTGAAATGTAATTTCAGAATATATATAGATTTGATGTCATATATATTGCTATATTTGTGTACAAAGTTCGTCAAACTTTAAATTTTTGGTCCAAGACAAGCGAAAAATACACTTATTTGTGAAATGAAGTAGACATCTCGTGTCTACGTGAATACGTGATCTCAATCTAAAATACAGTACATGCTTGCAAGATAAAATCCTTCTGGCCAGCACTCAGTCCACTACGTTCATGTCAACATATAATATACCTCGTCACTTAGGGTGTAAAGCACCTCTAGTTCATTTTGAGACTTCTAGTGTAAAATTTTGATAAAATTTTGCACAACAAAATTCAAAATGAACTAGAGGTGGGTTCTATGTGAGGATCCCACTTGACACCTTATCGTCACTCTCCGATCGTCAGACGTATGGCAGCGCGCAGCAGGCGGCGCGGCCGGCGCCGCAGCACGCGGAGGCCGACGCGTTCCCGCTGGCGGTGCAGCTGGTGCCGGTGGCGCGGTTCTGGCAGCTCTTGCGCGCGATGTCGCGCATGGAGCTTGCGAGGGAGAGCTTGGGGTTGAGTCGGACGGTGGAGTTGAAGCGCTGGCAGAGCGCGGCGTGCGCCTCGACGGCGCTCCCCACGGCGAGGTCCGGGTCGCGCTCCTGCCGCTCCTTGACGGCCTCCGCGCACAGCCCGCACACCCACTTGCCGTGGAAGTGGTTCCTCACGCGGCCGATGTACGTCGGCGTGCACTCCTCCGCCATCCCGCAGCACTCGCACTGCACGCTCCGGGCCTCCCCCACCACCTCGCCCTGCACCACATCGATCAACTTCCACGATCAGCTTACGTGCGTGACTGCGTGCCATAAGATATACACCAAGTCCTTATCAAAATGAAGGGCACGACGCATGGGATAGTTGCCCGTGCATGCATCGAGACCGCATGGCCGGCTCCACCTGCCAGGCATGGATGCACTTGCACTGGACACACAAACACTGTGTATATGTCACTAACGCAAGGTTTGTTAACTGATCTTGGTGTTGCACCCATGGATCGGCAGTAAGAAAAATCACAAAGTAACACCCCAGCAATTAACTCGAGCTACCAGTAACAAACACAACTATCAATTCATGAATATGCTAGTACAACCTAGCTCCGACCCGATTTAGTTTTTTTTTTTTTTTTGCAGGTGACCCGATTTAATTGTGACAGCTATAAGCAAAACGTTACTCGTAGCTGCGACAATTAATTTAAATCAGAGAGAATACTAATATTGGTAAGCAAAGGATAATAACATAAAATGATAGAACCATAGTACGATGATATGTGAACATTATTGATTACCTCTACGGGTCTAGCCAAGCGCCAAGGCATACTGTTCCGTTGCGACAGACACACGAGCTAGCACGCCCTCCGGAACCTTCCTTCTTCTTACCTAGTCACCTCTATATGACCTTCTAACTGAAAGTGGTTAGCTATCCATATCACTCTTTGCGTCTGTTCACACACCAGTACGTATAGCTCCCATAGGCCGGCCCTCCTATTTATAGGGCACGGAGTGCGCGCGCAAGCAATGGCCACAGTACGGGCAACACCATGAATCACAGGAAAAACGCCCCCCTGGGAAACCCATCGAGATCGATCTAGCTTGGTTTCGCAGCGGATGCAAAGTGGGGCGAGCCGGCCGGCCAGATGTCAGGTAAAAAGTTCTCCAGCAGACCATATACTGTACATGTACCCTTTGCATTTACCTGACTGAGAGATGAGAAAATACAGTATACATCGTATTCAAGTTGTCTAGTGGCAGGTTAGGAAATACAGTCTACATAGTAGTATTAGATATTTCTCAAGTTGATTGGTTAGTCGTCGTACTGTTGCACACATGCTTGGGGTTAACTTTACTCTCTTTCTTGTCCGTCACTACCACTGTTGACGGAGTGAGGATCAGGACACCGGCAGCCATGTATCTCTCTCGCTCGCTCATCGCTCTCTCCCTCTCTCTCTCTCTCTGTAGACGATCATCTATCCAATCCGTGCTAAGTCAGGTGGTGTAAGTTAGCTGGCTGGCAGCAAGTGTATTTCCAAACGATACAAAATTAAGCAGTAATAGTACAGATATATATGCCTGCTAATCTGAACCTCTTTTATGTCAGGAAAAGAAAATAGCCTGAATCTTTCCTTAGTATGTGTGAGGCCAGGGAGTGTTTGTCATCGTCTCGATCGGTCTGCACGCGCATGGGCAAGGTGTTGTCCAGATCGAGCGCCTGTGAGTGCCTCACGGGATGCTCATCGACCGCCCGCCTGATCGATGTATCCATGTTGCCATGACAGACCTCCATCGCCTAACCTGCCCGATCTCCGGCGGCTTTCTTCCCCCTTTTTCCAAACGGGTGACACGATATACGTGCGTCATTCGCTCGTGCTTATCCTCTGTATTCTCAAGTAAAAAATGGATATCCATCGAATGTGTACGTACAGTACATATTAAGCTGAAATCTTGTAAACATTCTATAGTACTCTAGGGTCTAGGCCCTGTGCCACTGCCTAGAAAATTCGAGAGGTTCACGCATCCCTTGTGACTGGAAGTAGATTCATCATCAGGGGGAAATCATGTTTCTGGATGGAACCCTGAACGTGTGTAATTTTATACTAGCTAGGACAATGCATGCAGCCCCATCTCTGATTCGCCACACCGTCGCTGTTAGCCGGATAGGCTGTAACAGGAAAACTGTTGTCCACAAAAACTAGGAACAAAAGTATATACAAATGTAAAATTAAGTCTTCATATAGCCAGTTTTGCTTCATGTTTGACCAATTTACGAATTTAAATAACTAAATTTCTAGATATTACCGTGCTATCATTACAAAATAATTGCAAAGTCAGAAAGCTGCACGCGCAGATAAACTTTCGAAAGGACAAGGACTTCAAAAAAGTTCAGAAGAAAGCAAAACCACTTCCAATAAAGCATACGATGTTTCCGATGACCGCCCATAGTATCTTTGTTTCTCTGAGATAGTGTAGCTATCCAGGTGGATCGAAGATCTGAGATGGTGTAGCTATCCAGGTGGATCGAAGATCTGACAAGTGTAGCTATCCAGGTGGATCGAAGAGATACTTCAGTCATTATGGCTACTAATCGAGTCTATACTGTGTTGAAACCGATGGTCAAGATCTTAAATAGTAGGAGTTTCGTCAAATTTAGCTTCTATCTTCATCAGTGACTCACATTTCTTGCATTTTATTATGATACTTGTTATGTCCTACTAACACATTATAGGACACACTTTTTCGTCCCAAGAATATGAATTGTTTATCCCGTAAAAATATGCAATTGGACACTATCAATCCATTGCTGCAATTGGACACTATCAATCCATAAATATCTGTTCCACTTGTGTTAGAAAAAGATGAGGTATTATGTATGTTCAAGTATAGAAGCATAGGAAAGGAGATGTATCACGCAAGAGATTGAAGCATGTCATAAATACACATGACTACGATAAAGATGTCTCTTTTTTTTGGCGGGTAAATAAAGATATCTCTTGTACAACAACCGACTACTAAATCAATGTGTGGAATACAAAAGCAACAAAGATGATTATTTGCAAGATACACCATATAATGGATGTTACCTATGTCAAGATATATAACCACTTTTAGCACCCGTTTTGGGCCGGTAGCCGGCCAAATACGAATCCTGCAATGAGAAGACATGGGTGAGGCACACCTAGGAAAAAAACTCAGAACATGAAAAATTCGGCAGGAGACCCACATAAACCACGAAGGAGCAAGGCAAAAGCAGGGTGTATTAGGATCCTGGGAGACCAGACGGCTAGGTAAGCTGCCACATGTCGCCATATCCTGGTCGCTCATCAAGACCAGACGGCAAAACGTCTACATACCATCAGCCGGCAAGGAGACTGGCATACTCTAACTGGCACATGGGAGGCCATACCAGCAGCTGCATCACACTTTTGCGATGCCTCTACATTACATATACGGCGCCGAGCTTTATCATGATCTGGTTTGTTAGCAGATTGTGTTACTCAAAGACGGTCCAAAGGACAGCATATAGAAAATTGAGTCGGTTGACCCTCAAGATGACCTTAAATGAAATTATGTCTAATATGTAAGTTGTGCGTATTGTCAATACCTACAACTTTTATTCTAGTGTCATCTTAATCCGACTTAGTATGCGACCTACAGAGGCACGACAAGGACAAGGGCAGGCTAGGCCAGTCTACTGCTTGACGGACTCCGACCTGAAGATGAAGACGGGCCTTTGGATGCCTCAAGATGCTCGATAGAAAAGTCATCAACACGAGAGTTGTTCGTCTTCATAACGTGCATATTTTTCCTTTTTGGAGCATCTCCTTCGAGTTACGATGCAAAATCTACAGCCAGCAGAAGAGGCAGGACAGAAGCATAGTAAGATCCGGCTTTTAATCCAAGTTAGGCTAGAACTAGACCTTTTGAACATGAATTTAAGTCCTTTTCTTGTATAAAAATGTAGAGGAGTACCTTTATTGTATGGAAATACTAGCCGCCTCATATATATATATATATATATATATATATATATATATATATATATATATATATATATATATATATATATATATATATATATATATATATATAGGAAAAATACTTCTTACTCCCGGGTATAACTACACGCATGTCTTATATATTGCCTTACAGAAGTATTTTTCATCCGGGAGTAAGAAGTATTTTTCCTATATAGGACATATTCATACTACACCCGGGTGTAGTTACACCCACGTATGTTTCACGTAATTTAGGCAGTATCTATCATACATGAGACAATATATAGATAGTATGAAGTATATAAAAATATTTGAGCAGCATATATACTATTTTTTTTGGTAGTATGTAATTTTTATTCACATACTCCTTTTATATGTATAAATATGACGGTATTTTACATATATACTAAAAAATATGCATTTGCAATTTTTTCGAGTATGTTCATATACTATATCTAAGATACTTACAAGCAAGTTAGGTGAAAAAATTGCAAGTACACCCATAGTTTGCACTATATATATAAAATACCGTCATATTTGTACGTATAAAAGAAGTATGTGAATAAAAATTACATACTATCAAAAAAGTAGTATATATACTGCCCCAAATATTCTTATATACTTCATACTAAACGTACATACCTTCCGGTATGGTAGATACTGCCTATATAGTGTGAAACACGTATGGGTGTAACTACACCCGGGTGTAATATGAATATGTCCTATATATATATATTGATATTAATATTAGACTGTACGTATATACTGCAGGATCTTTTACAGGCTGGCGAGGCCAACAGACAAGCGAGGGTGTGCGCAGTGATGTAAAAGTCCTACTCGGTACTCACCGTATTTCTTACTATATTGTTTCAGGAGTAGCTAAGTTTATTTCCCTAGATGTTTTTAATCAAATTTATATGGGTCGTTCTCTTATCGTCTTTCCAGGCAGTTTCACCCAGAGGGAACACTTCTCTACGGCTACAAGGTTCTCGTTCAGACGCCACACATAAGGCTTTAGCAGAGAACTACACGCAGAGGTTTCTCCTATAGGATCCCTAGCATAAGAAACCCATCCCATATAAACATGCTTAAAAAGAACAAGGGAAATACGAAATTACTTCATTTCCACAATATAGCTTACATACGGTTTTCCCTTTCGGGAAACCCCCGAAGGGCTTACACGAAGATAAAGAAAATTACCTTACAACCTCTCCAAGATTATGATACAAGTGCCTTCAATATAGTGGCTTTTATTACAGGGAGAGGGTTACAACTACTACTAGTGAGCTGAGAGCTTGTTAGCACTGGCTCTCTGCTCTGCTGGTTGCTGGATTGCTGGTGTCTGTGTTTGTGTTTTCTCTTCGCTGCGAGTGTCTCAATTTATAGGCGAGAGAGCAGCCTTCAAGAGCCTTCTCCTCCATTATTTGCCTCTTCTTTCTTCTTGGGCATCATGGACCTATTTTGTATGCTTCCTAGGCTTTATAGGCCTTATAGGCTTTGTAGCCCTTCTTTATAGGTTCATGAGCATATTTTTGAAAGTTGATGGAGGTATTTTTGGTGCTGCCTCCACGTTGCCTTGGCTGCATATGAATGTGGCTTCATCTTCTTATCTTCACTTTGACAATCTTCTTGAACTTCATGATTGTGTCTTGAGAATTTTGCCTTCTCTTTGGATCTTTTGTCTTCTCTCTTATATGTCTGCCAAGAGTTTCACGACTTGATTCATTTGGGCTGCATGCATGCTGGTGGAGATTATATTCATTGTTATTAACTAATTTACTTTTTTTTCAGGTGTAGGTCCTCCATGCCCGAATAATTGATAGTAATATCAATTCAATTTAATTTTATGTTTGGGCCGGTCCTCCATGCCCGAATAATTGATAGCAATATCAATTCGTAGTTCATATTCTTATCCAATATTATCTGCTGAATATATCATTGCTTATTTATTCAGGCTTTTGCCCATGTCCTGCAATGTCCATATGATCTTCATCCGATAGATTGAAGTCATACTTTATCTCATATTCTTTCTTTATTTCTTCAAACTTTGCATTAAACTCTTCTCGTAGTTCTTTTAAGATATCTTCTTTTAATTCTTCTTTTATTAATTTCTTGACCTCTTGGAATTTTTCATCTATTTTCATATCTATATATTCAGAATCTAGAGGATCCAAACCTTTTAAAAGGCATGATTTGTATGTTTGGTATTTTGGGGATTCTTCTTCCTTCATTAAAAATAACAATTCTTCTTTTACCTTTGATGAAGTTGACGCTTCACCCTTTGTATAATTTGGACTTGTTGGAGCAGAGGTACCTCCTCTATACTTCTGAATGTATTCTTTTGCTTTTGGTTCTATATAATAATTCTCTCCTATCATTTCTCTTGCATATCTTAAAGCTTCATTGATATCATAGTATTTTCTCCATGATAAATCCATTTTTATTTTCCTTGCTTCTAGTTTTTATTTTAGTATTTCTTCAAAAGTAAAATATATTCCTGGCTTATTTCCATCATATAGGACATATAATGCTATTAATTCTTCGGTCTTAATATTTGCTGACTTTGGTACCTTCTTGTTCATCATATTGAAATACTCTGCGAGACTATTTAGGATTGATAGCATATAACCTGTTTTTTCTTTTTTAGCATTATACTGAAACCAGAAATTGTCTAATATGCATTGCTGAATTTCGTCAATATAAATATGACCTTTAGGCTTGAATTTGAATGTATTCGGGGAAAATATTTTTAATGAATTATTTGAGCCAAAAGTGAAAACTTCGCTCCCATTGGGGAGTAACCCACGCTTCATTCCTGCAATATTGATGCACGAGAGAATATATCAGGTAAACATTTATCTTTTCCTTTAATATGCTCGAAAACAACTTTATATCCATTCCCTGTTATGATATCTTCAAATAGAACCCATCTTCTAGTGGAACTTTTCTTACTATTGATTTGGTTATAGTATCTACATATTGCTTCACAATCTGTTCGTACTGTAAATTCTTTAAATCCTAAATATAACCTAAATGCATTCATTGCATGGACTACTGCAAGGATTTCCCTATCAATATTATTCACTGTTTTTAATTTATAACTTCTCGAGGCATATCTGCATATTTTCTCTTCTGCTTTTGGGGAATATTTATTAGGTTTTTGCTTTAATATAGCACCCCATCCTACTTTGGATGCATCTGTTTCGATAATAAAATAGTTATCTTCTAATGGTAATTCTAAGGGTTTCAAATTTTTCACTTTTTCTTTTATAGCCTTAACTAATTTTATGTCTTCTGAATTAAAATATTTTTGTCCATTCTTTCTTAGTTTAGCATACAAAGGTCCAGCAAGCTTTGCTAGGTTGTCTATGTAATTCCTTGCATAATTTACAATCCCTAAAAATTGTTGTAAAACTTTTTTATCATTCATGGTATTAGGGAATTGTAATATTTTCTTAGCAATATGTTCCTGCAAGTATATTTTTCCTTCTCCTATTTCATGTCCAAGAAAATTTATTTTCTCTTTGCAAATTTCCATTTTCTTTTTAGATAAGATTAAACCATTTTGTTCTACCTTTCGAAAGAAAACTTCAAGGTGAGCAATATGCTCTTTATATGACTTAGAGAAGACTAGTAAGTCATCTACATATACTAATATAAAAGCTTGATTCTCATTAAATATATTTTGCATCTTCCTTTGAAATAGTCCAGGTGCATTCTTTAATCCAATGGCATAACTAGCCATTCATAATGACCTTGAGGACATGTAAATGTTGTCCAAGGAATAGATTCCTCGGCCATTTTTACTTGCCAAAATCCGGCCTTTAGATCAAACTTAGAAAAATATTTGCTTCCTTGTATTCTATTTATCCATTCTTGCTTATTTGGTATATTGTATGCATCATCTATGGTATTATCATTAAGTCTTTTGTAGTTTATAACCATTCTAGACTTGCCTCTAACTTCTTCAGCGTGATTTCTAACTATAAAGGCAGCTGAGCGATTAGGACTTCTACTTTCTCTAATTGCCTTTAGTTTTAATAATTCTTCGATATGCATTTTAAATTCTTCTATATCTTTGGGAGTAGCTTCTATTGGTCCTGACTTGATTATATAATCAGGGTTTATAATATTTATTTTGCATACTATGGAATTCTTATCCCAATGTTTCATTGGTATTTCTCCAATGATTTGAATATCTTCTAATCTTTGCACAATCTTGTCTATATCACTCTTAGATTTTATATCTCTATACCAATTCGGCGAGAATGATTGTAATCCTATACACTCGGTGCATGTATTTCTTATATGATATTCTTCTATGGTATTCTTATTCCTAACACTTCCTTGAATGGTAAACGTACTATATATTTACTTCCAAAACTAGTTATTGCATCTTTGAGCTGAATTAGCCTATCCCCTTTTGCTCTCTTACTGTGACCATTTGATCTTTTAATTTTGTATGTTTGATAGTATTATCTTCTTGATCTATATTACCACTATTATTTTCTAGCTTATATTTTAGTTCCTCTAGTTCCGCTTCTAGCTTATTAATCCGATTTTCTAAGTTTCTAACTCTACTAGATAATATTTGTTCTTCTGGCTCAATTTCTACTTCTTGTCTCCAACCTTGATTCTTTAATTTTAAACAAGAAGCACAAGCTTGCCTTGAACATATGCTACAAGTAAACCTATTTTCTTGACTCGGGTAGTATATACAAAAAGCACATTTTATATTATAATCACCTTTACCTCTAATCCAATCATGTTGACATTCTACCTGGTTCATCATTTCTACTTTTAACCCTGCAAATTCGTCTATTAAATCTATATCATCTTCACTTGAATCATCTTCTAAAATCTGATTTTCTACTTCATCGGTTTCTACGATTGAATATATTGACTCATCATCTTTTATTTCATCATCACATACTAATATATTCTCATTAACGCTATCTACAATTAGTACCCTTTCTTGCTCTTCTATTTTACTAGAATACCTTTTTTGGTCTTTATTAGGACATGTTTTACTTAGGTGGTCAGGTGAGTTACATATAAAGCACCTACATGTACTATCATAAGTCTTTCTAGGATTATACCTTCTTACATTTCTCTTATGTAAAAACGGAGCTCTATTGTCTGACCTTCTTAGGAAATATCTTCTCTTTGTTCTATAATTTCTATTATCTCTTCGTTCAGGTTTATAATGTTTCTTACTCCTATGTCGTTCTTCTCCATACGATAAAGGTATTTGGACTATGTTATTGCAGAAATTGTAATCTTATTTCTTCATAGATCTTTGGGCTTGAATGCTCGTACATACCTTCCTAAGTTGTTTGAAAACAAATGTTATGGCTTGGGATATATTTATAATGGAACCTTCTGTTTCTTTCTTATATTCCTCAAATATTATAGATCCTAAAGGGTCAGGTAATTTATTAAAATACCTCTCAACCACACCTCTATTATATCCTTGCTTGGCAGTGGTAGCATTATATAAATAATGCTGAGAGAATTCTTTTATACCTTTCCAACTTGTTAGAGTTAATTTTTCTATTTCTCTTAGTCGTTCATTTTGTAATGCAGTGAATCCTAATTCTGGGTCTTCTGCTATGATTATACTTGATATAACATTAGCAAAGTTATTTGGATTGCTTCCAGCTCTTTTTAGTTCTTCATAATTAACTGGATAAGTTTCTACCCATTGCTCCCATAGAACCTTTGCAGATTCTCCTAAAAATGTTTCAAGGTAAGTTAACATATCTTCTACCTTAGTGCCTATATTGTGTTGGTTTTGTATATATTTTTGAACTATTAACCCTTTCCATATGCTAAGGATATTCGGCCAATCTATTGGGTCATGGGCTGCTAAATTTAATATTGCACCATCATTTCTAGTATTTTGAAATTGTACCGGTTTCTCAAAATTTCTTCTTTTGGTACCCATATATCTATATTGTTCAGGAATGTATGATGGTTGGAAATCATCTTTTTTAAGTGGCCATTTTCCAACTGACCTAGTTGATCTTTCTCTTTCTCCTTCTCTCTTTACTGAAGTTTCACCATATGTACTTCTTTTTCTTTTACTATTTTCTACTTCCATGGCTTCCATTGCATTTTCTAAATTATGTAAACCTACCTCATCTAAGGAGTTTATAAAATCATTGTATTCTTCAGCCTCATCATATGTTTCATTTTCTATCCACATTTCTTTCATCAACTCTTCTTCCTCTTCATAACTTTCAGTTAATAATTTATTATTTATATCCCATTGCTCTTCTTCACTTATACTTTTATCTTTCTGGCTTTGCTCAGTATTATTGTTTTTATTCTTCTTCTCTTTTTCTTCTGGTGTTACCTTATTATTTAACATGATTGAACTACTAGCGAATAATTTCTTCTCATTTTTTAATTTCTTTAATCTTGCAATTTCTCTAATGAAAAACAATTCCCTTTCTCTAATCTTAGGCCAGTCTTTCGTCATTGAGTTATTATACTCACAATCTATATGTTTTAACTTGTCTTCACAATGTTTTATTTCATCATCTACTCCTGTCTTTTCCATGCATTCCGTTGAGGTGTTATTCCTATTATCACTAAATTCTGAGTCTGACATGAGCGATTCCGTGTCATCTAAGGATGCTGCTTTATAATTGGTGAACCTAATGCTACTAGTTCCTTCGCAATTTTGATAACTGATATAAGTTTCAGGTTGCTTTAATTCCTTCTTTTCTATTAAATCACCTATATTCCATTCTTCTCCTGCTCTTTCTTCAGAGCTTACTTTAAGAGGACTCATAAATTTAATGCCTTTAGACTGCATGCTTTCAATTACATCATCTACATTTACTCTATATCTAGAACTACTTTTATTAGTAAGCCTTCCTATAAATTCTATGCTTACTAGTAAATTTGTTCCTTTAAAATCTTCATATCCTTTAGTCTGAAATCCAAAACTCATTTTGTCAATAAATTCTTTCACAGGCATCATTAGGTCTAGGGCTATATACGTTATTAATCTATTTTCATTCATATCTCCTTCCATAAATCCTAATGCTGCTTTATCCACGGATCCCCATCTTTTGTCTAATAAGGTTATTAAAACCTTTGCTCCTAACTTCTTTCTTGTCATTCCTTTGACTCCTATGATATACATACCTTGATGGATATATTTATAACCACAATATTTAAGTTCATTTTCAATATTCCTACTTACAATTTTTAGATCTACTGGATGTGTTAATACACTTAGTTCTATTTCTCTGGATATTCTATATAAACCACTCCTACTTTCGAACATACCCATATGGTAAACCTGCTGTGGTTTTATTTTTCTTAGCGTATCCTTCTAATACCTTTCTAGGTCTCTTTGCAAGTCTATAACTTCTTCTAAATTAATGTCATCAGCATTGCTACATGACATTCTATGCCTTAATGCTAAGGGTTTTGAATCTTGCCTTACTAATTGGATATTTTTGTCTCTTCTAGTGAGGCTTTTAGATATGTCCATTTTTCTGAGTTGATATTTTTTGGTGATCCTAAAATTCCAGACGAGGCTAACACAATATCTTTGTTACCTTGTTCACTATTTAGTTTTCCTAAAATCTGAATTAATAATTGGATGATTATGTTATTTTTCCTTATTATTATTTTGGAGTCTTCTTTTGGCGAATCGTGATCAGAGAACCCGATAGGAGGTGTTAGATATTTTGCTACTTCGCTTAATGCTTGGTTATATTCGGTCATGCAACTATGAGAGGATCAAAGTTTTTACCTCTTGCACTAACTTTTTAATTTCAGATATATCTTGTCTTGTGTCTGTACTAGATAACAAGTCTTTATTTTTATTTAGACAAGGTCCTATACTTTTTCCAATAGACTGCACTTCTTTTTTAATATAATCGTTATTTTTACTAACTATATTTTGTCTTGCTTTTGCTTCTTCAAGCTTATGTAAAGCTATATCAATTTTATTATTTAACCTGGAGTACTTCTCTACGAGTTTTTGATATTCTTTAAATAAACTTTCAAATTTTTGATCTAAGCTGTCTTGTCTTTTTCCCCAAGATATGAAGAAATTATATATCAGGTCAACAACTATATTTAGTTGGCTATGCGTACTATGCCAAGTATGCTCTTCGAAAGGATTTATTCTGCACTTTATATCAATATTTTCTTTAGTTTTTATTACCTTACCTGTGCTAACTTCTAAATTTAGATACTTTAATCTTTCAATTATTAAACACTAGCTCTGATACCAATAATATACTAGATATAAAAATACAAAAATAATACACGGAAATACGAAAATTTAAATACTATAAAATATAAGATTACAATTTTTTAGTTTTTATAAATTTATTAGCGTTAATATTGATATTTATATATTAATATTAGACTGTACGTATATACTGCAGGATCTTTTACATGCTGGCGAGGCCAACAGACAAGCGAGGGTGTGCGCAATGGTGTAAAAGTCCTACTCGGTACTCACCGTATTTCTTACTATATTGCTTCAGGAGTAGCTAAGTTTATTTTCCTAGATGTTTTTAATCAAATTTATATGGGTCGTTCTCTTATCGTCTTCCCAGGCAGTTCCACACAGAGGGAACACTTCTCTACGGCTACAAGGTTCTCGTTCAGACGCCACACATAAGGCTTTAGCAGAGAACTACACGCAGAGGTTTCGCCTATAGGATCCCTAGCATAAGAAACCCATCCATATAAACATGCTTAAAAAGAACAAGGGAAATACGAAACTACTTCATTTCCACAATATAGCTTACATACGATTTTCCCTTTCGGAAAACCCCCGAAGGGCTTACACGAAGATAAAGAAAATTACCTTACAACCTCTCCAAGCTTATGGTACAGGTGCCTTCAATATAGAGGCTTTTATTACAGGGAGAGGGTTACAAATACTACTAGTAAGCTGAGAGTCTGCTAGCACTGGCTCTCTGCTCTGTTGGTTGCTGGATTGCTGGTGCTGGTGTCTGTGTTCGTGTTTTCTCTTTGCTGCGAGTGTCTCAATTTATAGGCGAGAGAGCAGCCTTCAAGAGCCTTCTCCTCCATTATTTGCCTCTTCTTTCTTCTTGGGCATCATGGACCTATTTTGTATGCTTCCTAGGCTTTGTAGCCCTTCTTTATAGGTTCATGAGCATATTTTTGAAAGTTGATGGAGGTATTTTTGGTGCTGCCTCCATGTTGCCTTGGCTGCATATGAATGTGGCTTCATCTTCTTATCTTCACTTTGACAATCTTCTTGAACTTCATGATTGTGTCTTGAGAATTTTGCCTTCTCTTTGGATCTTTTGTCTTCTCTCTTATATGTCTGCCAAGAGTTTCACGACTTGATTCATTTGGGTTGCATGCATGCTGGTGGAGATTATATTCATTGTTATTAACTAATTTACTTTTTTTCGGGTGTAGGTCCTCCATGCCCGAATAATTGATAGTAATATCAATTCAATTTAATTTTATGTTTGGGCCGTGTATTATTTTTACATCTATCAATTATTCGGGCGCGGAGGACCGATCCAAGCATAAAATTGAATTGATATTACTATCAATTATTCGGGCGTGGAGGACCTATACCCGAAAAAAAAATAGTTAATAACAATGAAATAATCTCCACCAGCATGCATGCAGCCCAAATGTATCAAGTCGTGATACTCTTGGAAGACATACAAGAGAGAAGCCAAAAGATCCAAAGAGAAGGCAAAATTCTCAAGACACAATCATGAAGTTCAAGAAGATTGTCAAAGTGAAGATAAGAAGATGAAAGCCACATTCATATGCAGCCAAGGCAACGTGGAGGCAGCACCAAAATTCCTCCATCAGCTTCCAACATGTGCTCATGAACCTATAAAGAAGGGCTACAAAGGCTATAAGGCCTATAAAGCCTAGGAAGTCTATAAAATAGGTCCATGATAACCAAGAAGAAAGAAGAGGCAAATAATAGAGGAGAAGGCACTTGAAGACTGATCTCTTGCCTATAAATTGAGACACTCGCAGCGAAGAGAGACAGACACAAACACAGACACCAGCACCAGCAATCCAGCAACCAGCAGAGCAGAGAGCCAGTGCTAACAAACTCTCAGCTCACTAGTAGTAGTTGTAACCCTCTCCCTGTAATAAAAGCCACTATATTGAAGGCACTTGTACCATAAGCTTGGAGAGGTTGTAAGGTAATTTTCTTTATCTTCGTGTAAGCCCTTCGGGGGTTTCCGAAAGGGAAAACCGTATGTAAGCTATATTGTGGAAATGAAGTAGTTTCGTATTTCTCTTGTTCTTTTCAAGCATGTTTATATGGGATGGGTTTCTTATGCTAGGGATCCTATAGGAGAAACCTCTGCGTGTAGTTCTCTGCTAAAGCTTTATGTGTGGCGTCTGAACGAGAACCTTGTAGCCGTAGAGAAGTGTTCCCTCTAGGTGAAACTGCCTGGGAAGACGATAAGAGAACGACCCATATAAATTTGATTAAAAACATCTAGAGAAATAAACTTAGTTACTCCTGAAGCAATATAGTAAGAAATACGGTGAGTAACGAGTAGGACTTTTACACCACTGCGCACACCCTCGCTTGTCTGTTGGCCTCGCCAGCCTGTAAAAGATCCTGCAGTACATACGTACAGTCTAATATTAATATATAAATATCAATATTAACGCTAATAAATTTATAAAAACTAAAAATTGTAATCTTATATTTTATAGTATTTAAATTTTCGTATTTTCGTGTATTATTTTAGTATTTTTATATCCCGTATATTATTGATATCAGAGCTAGTGTTTAATCATTGAAAGGTTAAAGTATCTAAATTTAGAAGTTAGCACAGGTAAGGTAATAAAAACTAAAGAAAATATTGATATAAAGTGCAGAATAAATCCTTTCGAAGAGCATACTTGGCATAGTACGCATAGCCAACTAAATATAGTTGTTGACCTGATATATAATTTCTTCATATCTTGGGGAAAAAGACAAGACAGCTTAGATCAAAAATTTGAAAGTTTATTTAAAGAATATCAGAAACTCGTAGAGAAGTACTCCGGGTTGAATAATAAAATTGATATAGCTTTACATAAGCTTGAAGAAGCAAAAGGAAGACAGAACATAGTTAGTAAGAATAACGATTATATTAAAGAAAAAGTGCAGTCCATTGAGAAAAGTATAGGACCTTGTCTAAATAAAAATAAAGACTTGTTATCTAGTACAGACACAAGACAAGATATATCTGAAATTAAAAAGTTAGTGCAAGAGGTAAAAACTTTGATCCTCTCATAGTTGCATGACCGAATATAACCAAGCATTAAGCGAAGTAGCAAAATATCTAACACCTCCTATCGGGTTCTCTGATCACGATTCGCCAAAAGAAGACTCCAAAATAATAATAAGGCAAAATAACACAATCATCCAATTATTAATTCAGATTTTAGGAAAACTAAATAGTGAACAAGGTAACAAAGATATTGTGTTAGCCTCGTCTGGAATTTTAGCATCACCAAAAAATATCAACTCAGAAAAATGGACATATCTAAAAGCCTCACTAGAAGAGACAAAAATATCCAATTAGTAAGACAAGATTCAAAACCCTTAGCATTAAGGCATAGAATGTCATGTAGCAATGCTGATGACATTAATTTAGAAGAAGTTATAGACTTGCAAAGAGACCTAGAAAGGTATCAGAAGGATACACTAAGAAAAATAAAACCACAGCAGGTTTACCATATGGGTATGTTCGAAAGTAGGAGTGGTTTATATAGAATATCCAGAGAAATAGAACTAAGTGTATTAACACATCCAGTAGATCTAAAAATTGTAAGTAGGAATATTGAAAATGAACTTAAATATTGTGGTTATAAATATATCCATCAAGGTATGTATATCATAGGAGTCAAAGGAATGACAAGAAAGAAGTTAGGAGCAAAGGTTTTAATAACCTTATTAGACAAAAGATGCGGATCCGTGGATAAAGCAGCATTAGGATTTATGGAAGGAGATATGAATGAAAATGGATTAATAACGTATATAGCCCCAGACCTAATGATGCCTGTGAAAGAATTTATTGACAAAATGAGTTTTGGATTTCAGACTAAAGGATATGAAGATTTTAAAGGAACAAATTTACTAGTAAGCATAGAATTTATAGGAAGGCTTACTAATAAAAGTAGTTCTAGATATAGAGTAAATGTAGATGATGTAATTGAAAGCATGCAGTCTAAAGGCATTAAATTTATGAGTCCTCTTAAAGTAAGCTCTGAAGAAAGAGCAGGAGAAGAATGGAATATAGGTGATTTAATAGAAAAGAAGGAATTAAAGCAACCTGAAACTTATATCAGTTATCAAAATTGCGAAGGAACTAGTAGCATTAGGTTCACCAATTATAAAGCAGCATCCTTAGATGACACGGAATCGCTCATGTCAGACTCAGAATTTAGTGATAATAGGAATAACACCTCAACGGAATGCATGGAAAAGATAGGAGTAGATGATGAAATAAAACATTGTGAAGACAAGTTAAAACATATAGATTGGGAGTATAATAACTCAATGACGAAAGACTGGCCTAAGATTAGAGAAAGGGAATTGTTTTTCATTAGAGAAATTGCAAGATTAAAGAAATTAAAAAATGAGAAGAAATTATTCGCTAGTAGTTCAATCATGTTAAATAATAAGGTAACACCAGAAGAAAAAGAGAAGAAGAATAAAAACAATAATACTGAGCAAAGCCAGAAAGATAAAAGTATAAGTGAAGAAGAGCAATGGGATATAAATAATAAATTATTAACTGAAAGTTATGAAGAGGAAGAAGAGTTGATGAAAGAAATGTGGATAGAAAATGAAACATATGATGAGGCTGAAGAATACAATGATTTTATAAACTCCTTAGATGAGGTAGGTTTACATAATTTAGAAAATGCAATGGAAGCCATGGAAGTAGAAAATAGTAAAAGAAAAAGAAGTACATATGGTGAAACTTCAGTAAAGAGAGAAGGAGAAAGAGAAAGATCAACTAGGTCAGTTGGAAAATGGCCACCTGAAAAAGATAATTTCCAACCATCATACATTCCTGAACAATATAGATATATGGGTACCAAAAGAAGAAATTTTGAGAAACCGGTACAATTTCAAAATACTAGAAATGATGGTGCAATATTAAATTTAGCAGCCCATGACCCAATAGATTGGCCGAATATCCTTAGCATATGGAAAGGGTTAATAGTTCAAAAATATATACAAAACCAACACAATATAGGCACTAAGGTAGAAGACATGTTAACTTATCTTGAAACATTTTTAGGAGAATCTGCAAAGGTTCTATGGGAGCAATGGGTAGAAACTTATCCAGTTAATTATGAAGAACTAAAAAGAGCTGGAAGCAATCCAAATAACTTTGCTAATGTTATATCAAGTATAATCATAGCAGAAGACCCAGAATTAGGATTCACTGCATTACAAAATGAACGACTAAGAGAAATAGAAAAATTAACTCTAACAAGTTGGAAAGGTATAAAAGAATTCTCTCAGCATTATTTATATAATGCTACCACTGCCAAGCAAGGATATAATAGAGGTGTGGTTGAGAGGTATTTTAATAAATTACCTGACCCTTTAGGATCTATAATATTTGAGGAATATAAGAAAGAAACAGAAGGTTCCATTATAAATATATCCCAAGCCATAACATTTGTTTTCAAACAACTTAGAAAGGTATGTACGAGCATTCAAGCCCAAAGATCTATGAAGAAATAAGATTACAATTTCTGCAATAAAATAGTCCAAATACCTTTATCGTATGGAGAAGAACGACATAGGAGTAAGAAACATTATAAACCTGAACGAAGAGATAATAGAAATTATAGAACAAAGAGAAGATATTTCCTAAGAAGGTCAGACAATAGAGCTCCGTTTTTACATAAGAGAAATGTAAGAAGGTATAATCCTAGAAAGACTTATGATAGTACATGTAGGTGCTTTATATGTAACTCACCTGACCACCTAAGTAAAACATGTCCTAATAAAGACCAAAAAAGGTATTCTAGTAAAATAGAAGAGCAAGAAAGGGTACTAATTGTAGATTGCGTTAATGAGAATATATTAGTATGTGATGATGAAATAAAAGATGATGAGTCAATATATTCAATCGTAGAAACCGATGAAGTAGAAAATCAGATTTTAGAAGATGATTCAAGTGAAGATGATATAGATTTAATAGACGAATTTGCAGGGTTAAAAGTAGAAATGATGAACCAGGTAGAATGTCAACATGATTGGACTAGAGGTAAAGGTGATTATAATATAAAATGTGCTTTTTGTATATACTACCCGAGTCAAGAAAATAGGTTTACTTGTAGCATATGTTCAAGGCAAGCTTGTGCTTCTTGTTTAAAATTAAAGAATCAAGGTTGGAGACAAGAAGTAGAAATTGAGCCAGAAGAACAAATATTATCTAGTAGAGTTAGAAACTTAGAAAATCGGATTAATAAGCTAGAAGCGGAACTAGAGGAACTAAAATATAAGCTAGAAAATAATAGTGGTAATATAGATCAAGAAGATAATACTATCAAAAATACAGAATTAAAAGATCAAATGGTCACAGTAAGAGAGCAAAAGGGGATAGGCTAATTCAGCTCAAAGATGCAATAACTAGTTTTGGAAGTAAATATATAGTACGTTTACCATTCAAGGAAGTGTTAGGAATAAGAATACCAGTTAAAATAGTATTAAAGCCAAATATTTCCTATAAAATTTTAGCACTATTAGATACGGGTTGCACAAAAAATATCATCCATGACAAGTATTTTATGAGATGCCCTGAAATAGTGAAAACTATAGACGATAATAAAGCTGAAGTATCCACAGACATGTCTGGAATAAAGAAAATTCATAATCAATTGGCATATAATATTGAAAGCTACATAAACGGCACAAAATATATAATAGATGAAATTACAATAAGAGATCTGTCGGTAATAAGTGATGACATGATACTAGGATTAAGATTTTTGCAACAATCATTACAAACCACTATTATACATGAAGAAGGAGTTACATTCATTCCATATCAAGATAGTGTTCTATACATATCTGAGGTACGAAAACAAAGAAAATCTTTACAAAATGTAGAAATATCTAATCTAGAGGATGAATATAATGTAGAGCCACCTGAAGATTGCAAAAAAGAGGAACCAAGTAATACCATAGAAGAATATCATATAGAAAATACATGCACCGAGTGTATAGGATTACAATCATTCTCGCCGAATTGGTATAGATATATAAAATCTAAGAGTGATATAGACAAGATTGTGCAAAGATTAGAGGATATTCAAATCATTGGAGAAATACCAATGAAACATTGGGATAAGAATTCCATAGTATGCAAAATAAATATTATAAACCCTGATTATATAATCAAGTCAGGACCAATAGAAGCTACTCCCAAAGATATAGAAGAATTTAAAATGCATATCAAAGAATTATTAAAATTAAAGGCAATTAGAGAAAGTAGAAGTCCTCATCGCTCAGCTGCCTTTATAGTTAGAAATCACGCTGAAGAAGTTAGAGGCAAGTCTAGAATGGTTATAAACTACAAAAGACTTAATGATAATACCATAGATGATGCATACAATATACCAAATAAGCAAGAATGGATAAATAGAATACAAGGAAGCAAATATTTTTCTAAGTTTGATCTAAAGGCCGGATTTTGGCAAGTAAAAATGGCCGAGGAATCTATTCCTTGGACAACATTTACATGTCCTCAAGGTCATTATGAATGGCTAGTTATGCCATTGGATTAAAGAATGCACCTGGACTATTTCAAAGGAAGATGCAAAATATATTTAATGAGAATCAAGCTTTTATATTAGTATATGTAGATGACTTACTAGTCTTATCTAAGTCATATAAAGAGCATATTGCTCACCTTGAAGTTTTCTTTCGAAAGGTAGAACAAAATGGTTTAATCTTATCTAAAAAGAAAATGGAAATTTGCAAAGAGAAAATAAATTTTCTTGGACATGAAATAGGAGAAGGAAAAATATACTTGCAGGAACATATTGCTAAGAAAATATTACAATTCCCTAATACCATGAATGATAAAAAAGTTTTACAACAATTTTTAGGGATTGTAAATTATGCAAGGAATTACATAGACAACCTAGCAAAGCTTGCTGGACCTTTGTATGCTAAACTAAGAAAGAATGGACAAAAATATTTTAATTCAGAAGACATAAAATTAGTTAAGGCTATAAAAGAAAAAGTGAAAAATTTGAAACCCTTAGAATTACCATTAGAAGATAACTATTTTATTATCGAAACAGATGCATCCAAAGTAGGATGGGGTGCTATATTAAAGCAAAAACCTAATAAATATTCCCCAAAAGCAGAAGAGAAAATATGCAGATATGCCTCGGGAAGTTATAAATTAAAAACAGTGAATAATATTGATAGGGAAATCCTTGCAGTAGTCCATGCAATGAATGCATTTAGGTTATATTTAGGATTTAAAGAATTTACAGTACGAACAGATTGTGAAGCAATATGTAGATACTATAACCAAATCAATAGTAAGAAAAGTTCCACTAGAAGATGGGTTCTATTTGAAGATATCATAACAGGGAATGGATATAAAGTTGTTTTTGAGCATATTAAAGGAAAAGATAAATGTTTACCTGATATATTCTCTCGTGCATCAATATTGCAGGAATGAAGCGTGGGTTACTCCCCAATGGGAGCGAAGTTTTCACTTTTGGCTCAAATAATTCATTAAAAATATTTCCCCCGAATACATTCAAATTCAAGCCTAAAGGTCATATTTATATTGACGAAATTCAGCAATGCATATTAGACAATTTCTGGTTTCAGTATAATGCTAAAAAAGAAGAAACATTATATGCTATCAATCCTAAATAGTCTCGCAGAGTATTTCAATATGATGAACAAGAAGGTACCAAAGTCAGCAAATATTAAGACTGAAGAATTAATAGCATTATATGTCCTATACGATGGAAATAAGCCAGGAATATATTTTACTTTTGAAGAAATACTAAAATAAAAACTGGAAGCAAGGAAAATAAAAATGGATTTATCATGGAGAAAATACTATGATATCAATGAAGCTTTAAGATATGCAAGAGAAATGATAGGAGAGAATTATTATATAGAACCAAAAGCAAAAGAATACATCCAGAAGTATAGAGGAGGTACCTCTGCTCCAACAAGTCCAAATTATACAAAGGGTGAAGCGTCAACTTCATCAAAGGTAAAAGAAGAATTGTTATTTTTAATGAAGTAAGAAGAATCCCCAAAATACCAAACATACAAATCATGCCTTTTAAAAGGTTTGGATCCTCTGGATTCTGAATATATAGATATGAAAATAGATGAAAAATTCCAAGAGGTCAAGAAATTAATAAAAGAAGAATTAAAAGAAGATATCTTAAAAGAACTACGAGAAGAGTTTAATGCAAAGTTTGAAGAAATAAAGAAAGAATATGAGATAAAGTATGACTTCAATCTATCGGATGAAGATCATATGGACATTGCAGGACATGGGCAAAAGCCTGAATAAATAAGCAATGATATATTCAGCAGATAATATTGAATAAGAATATGAACTACGAATTGATATTGCTATCAATTATTCAGGCATGGAGGACCGGCCCAAACATAAAATTAAATTGAATTGATATTACTATCAATTATTCGGGCATGGAGGACCTACACCCGAAAAAAAAGTAAATTAGTTAATAACAATGAATATAATCTCCACCAGCATGCATGCAGCCCAAATGAATCAAGTCGTAAAACTCTTGGCAGACATATAAGAGAGAAGACAAAAGATCCAAAGAGAAGGCAAAATTCTCAAGACACAATCATGAAGTTCAAGAAGATTGTCAAAGTAAAGATAAGAAGATGAAGCCACATTCATATGCAGCCAAGGCAACGTGGAGGCAGCACCAAAAATACCTCCATCAACTTTCAAAAATATGCTCATGAACCTATAAAGAAGGGCTACAAAGCCTATAAGGCCTATAAAGCCTAGGAAGCATACAAAATAGGTCCATGATGCCCAAGAAGAAAGAAGAGGCAAATAATGGAGGAGAAGGCTCTTGAAGGCTGCTCTCTCGCCTATAAATTGAGACACTCGCAGCGAAGAGAAAACACGAACACAGACACCAGCACCAGCAATCCAGCAACCAGCAGAGCAGAGAGCCAGTGCTAGCAGACTCTCAGCTCACTAGTAGTATTTGTAACCCTCTCCCTGTAATAAAAGCCTCTATATTGAAGGCACCTGTACCATAAGCTTGGAGAGGTTGTAAGGTAATTTTCTTTATCTTCATGTAAGCCCTTCGGGGGTTTCCGAAAGGGAAAACCGTATGTAAGCTATATTATGGAAATGAAGTAGTTTCGTATTTTCCTTGTTCTTTTTAAGTATGTTTATATGGGATGGGTTTCTTATGCTAGGGATCCTATAGGAGAAACCTCTGCGTGTAGTTCTCTGTTAAAGCTTTATGTGTGGCGTCTGAACGAGAACCTTGTAGTCGTAGAGAAGTTCCCTCTGGGTGGAACTGCCTGGGAAGACGATAAGAGAACGAACCATATAAATTTGATTAAAAACATCTAGGGAAATAAACTTATCTACTTCTGAAGCAATATAGTAAGAAATACGGTGAGTACCGAGTAGGACTTTTACACCACTGCGCACACCCTCGCTTGTCTGTTGGCCTCGTCAGCCTGTAAAAGATCCTGCAGTATATACGTACAGTCTAATATTAATATATAAATATCAATATTAACGCTAATAAATTTATAAAAACTAAAAAATTGTAATCTTATATTTTATAGTATTTAAATTTTCGTATTTCCGTGTATTATTTTTGTATTTTTACATCTAGTATATTATTGATATCATATATATATGGCGCTATTTGACACCCAAGGTGTAGAATAGTTATTCTTCACCCACCCTCTATCTTTTAAACCGTAAATGATTTTTACGTCACATAAATTTTCTCTTACCTCGCAAGTCAAGAAGAATATAAGAAAATTTAGACATGTCGTAAAAAAATTATTTACATGCCGTATAAAAATACGACATAAAATATGTATTTTCTATGTTTTTTACACTATAATGACTCATAAAATGTATTTTTATGTCAATTTTTTTACGTTTGTGTTGAATATGAACATAATTATTACTATACAAAACATATATTTCTGAGTGTGAGAACATAAAAATATGTGGGGTGCAAAATAACTATTCTGCATCCTGGGTGCTGAATAGGGTTTATATAAACAAACGTAAAAAAATAACATAAAATATATTTTATGAGTCATTATAGTGTAAAAAACATAGAAAATACATATTTTATGTCGTATTTTTATACGGCATGTAAATAAAATTTTTACGACATGTCTAAATTTTCTTATGTTCTTCTTGACTTGCGAGGTAAGAGAAAATTTACGTGACGTATAAATTATTTACGGTTTAAAATATAGAGGGTGGGTAAAGAATAACTATTCTACACCCTGGGTGTCAAATAGCGCCACTCTCTCTCTCTCATATATATATATATAAAGTGAGAGAGAGGTGATAGCCAATTCAGGAATGGAAATCGAATTTATTATACTTTTTGCGTTTATCTACTTTTATCTCTACCCTACCTATGCTTCTCGTTCTTCCGTAGTTTTCGCCATGTTGGCGATCTGCGAAGCCACAAGACTCTCAGGACGGTCATGCCAACTTAGAGCAGCTCACAGTCGCCGCAAGCCCATACAAGGTATCAGAGCAGCTCATAGTCACCAAAAGGCCATTTGTGACAAATCTGCAACATCGCCGCTTTTTTCATTATGCCAGAAAAAAATTATTTTCATATGAGTGGTTTTGCTTGTTTCATGCCTCGCTAACATTTGGTCTCAGATGAGAAATATATGCTATGATTATTTTGGTTGCAGCAACTCAGATCCATGTATGATGTTCTCTAAGATAGGCGACTCAATAACATCGGAAAGGAAGGACAAGAGGCGATACATAGCCGAACCGGATGACATTAAGTCGGTACAGCTCGATTACTTAATTCTTAAGGTAATCATGATGTTGGAGAATCATCGATTAATCCTCTCGTAATTGTTGATCGCCATATCAAGCCGTCAAGACAAGAGCGAATGCAAAATTCGTGTGAGAGGAATATTAAAGACTACAATATGTTTCATCAGACTGCACAATTGTCCAAAAAAGACGATTAGAATTTTCTAAGACACAAGCTAAAAGGTATGCAGCTAAAATTAGCCTTGATGGAGAAACAGAGTTGACTCGGTTACATAAAACTGACTCATCTAAAGGCGAACAGGTACACATTGGAGATGATGGAGTAGACTCTTCAAGCAAGAAAATTGTTCATGGGAACATCATCAACAATCTTGAAGACAAACATTCCATCAAGGCTACACTGAAGACATGTGTTACTCGGGGGCAACAAACAAATCTAGAAACTAATGCTTCCAAAGCCAAAGTTGTATGGCAAAGGCCAAGATAAGCACAAGCGCAAGAAGCCGAAAGTCACTTACACGCAACTATTTAAAAAATATCAAAAGATGAGTGAGGAGAGAAGTTCTTATCGACAGACCCCCGGCGAGGCGAAGTCGAATAAATCAGAATTAGCGAATGGAGAAGTCCAGCATGAATCAACACCCTCCTTCTGGACCACTAATGCCAAAGTCGTGGATACCTCCCCGTGCCGACTTCTATCTATATTACTTGAGGGGCAAGTATGATTCACGGGCACGCTAACCATCTCATTCTAAACCATCTCACCAAAGTTGTGCAGCTCCAAAGAAGTCAATATCAGAACAACCACATATCAAAGACTGGCTCATTACAAATGAATCGGTCTAGAGCTCGGCAAAGAAGAAGAAGTGGTCAAGCAAGTTTACCTAAAAAGAGATGGCCGCAAGGATGCTATTTCAGACTCGAGTTCAAATAATAAAAAGCCAGCCAAGTTGACGTTGACTACTAAAGGTGAGGAAATGAAGAGAGTAACTTTCAAGACCCAACTGTCGAGTCTGGAAAAGCTAAGTCGAATGTGCCTCCAAGATCAATAAAATCTTGTCGTCACGTGAAACAAAAGCACATCCAGAATTCCCATACGGATTATCGCGTTAACAATAGAGAAAGCTAAAAGAGCTTACTGCTGAAAAGTTGAAGAGCAAGAACATGGCGTGGGTCCCTAAGGGAGGACCTCAAGGTAAGGAAGATGTACATGCTCTTGTTGCCAAGAGAGCATCAAGGGTGAAGAAAGGGGAGACCAAAGTCGGCAGATGAACAAGTCCAAAATTTCCATCACATGGTCAAAGACATCGGTCCGCGCATCGTCCATATTATTTTGACATGCCATTTATGCCTACACCATGGAATTTATTCCTAGGTATGATCAATTATCTTCCATGGACTTACTTTGATCCATGGGCACAGCACCGTGGGAGGGTACAGCCAAATCACTATGACTATGGTTAGTCCGCAGTGTCGTGGTTGTCCCTGAAAGCCGAAAACATTTGTTCATTTTGGCTATTCATACTATGGTGGATAAATTACTCATTCCCTTTGGGCTAAGTCCATATGGCCAATATTTATTATGGTCTTGAGAAGTAATGGTGTTGGCAAAGCTAGCATCCGATTGACGGTGATTCCCAAAGCTGATGCTTAGTCTCCAACATTGATGAGTCCATTTCAATCTATTAACTCGGCTAATAACAAAGGATCTAGTGCAGGTAGAAATGCCAACTTGTCGGCCGGTTATTTGTAGGATTTGAGTCAGAGGATAAGAAGGATTGTTCAGCTGACTGATTTAAAAGAGTACATCTTGCCGAACAGTTAACAGTATTCTCTTGCGGCGCTTGGACAAGGTCGTTCAGTGGGGAACTCACGCTCAGCTATAATTCTAATCGCCGATTTTTTTTTAATCAGAGGCATTGCCCCAGCCTCTGTATCAAAATGATGCATACAGCTTTTTTATTGCATTATTAAACGAGTCTCAAACTCAAATCCATCAGTTAGTACAAAGGCATCAGTTAGTACAAAGGGTCGATAAACGGAACAACCATCGAAAAGGGCTAACATATACGGTGCCATCAGGAAGTAATTTTAATATCAAATCGTCACCCACACCGACTGAACAAGCCCTGTGTAGCCGTCTTCAAGATGTGGCATCCAATATGCATAACTTGACGGTCCTCCACAGGCTGTAGCCGCGACCATGTACAGATCCAATGAGAGGCCATAAGAATAACCTGCAAGAAAGATGTGCATCGAGTATTGTTAAAAATAACATCATTCTGTACTTCTCAAAAAACCATGGTAAAGGCCGAGACAAGGTTGTTACGAGAGAAAAGCATGTATTCACATGTGATGATCATTAGTCGGCGTGCAAGATAGAGAGGGTATGCAAATTCTAGTGGCCACTTATGACCCCTCTCAGCAACATGATCCGCGAGGAGGTGGATGGGTTTTTTTTTTTTTGGAAAGGAGCATATATTAATATTGCGAGATATCAATTACACCCAGCCTCTGCAACAACGCATTACCCTAATGATATTACGGATGCACACAGGTAACAAAAGAAAGAAGAATTACAGAAAAAAAGAAAGTCCCGCTTTAGTGATCTATGCCCTACAACAACGACCAAACACCACCAAGGCAGCACCAGAAATCCATCCTCTCCAAAAGTGACGCCTCCAAAAAGAAAACAGTGCACTAGCGCCGTCATCGTCCTCATCATCGATCATAGATTTTCACCCTAGAGAAAGTTCGCGCTGACAAAACAATGCCTTCAACAAGGTCATTGTCAGACACAACCAATTAAGGCCAGCCTTAGATTTTCACCATGCAGCTTGAACTCTGGAAATCACCTATACTGTCGTCCCCATCTTCCAATATCGCTGCTCCAAGACCTAAAACACCAAGTCAAAACCTCATCGCAAACAGGATTCACACCACCATTATTATTCTTCAAACCTTGGCTTTCAGGAGGTGGATGGATAGGCTGAGTTATTATACGTACTATATATAAGTTCCTGATCAAATACAAAAGCTTTTCCAATTCTTCGTGGAGAAACGATATCTCAAGGCGTGCTGCTACAAAAACAAATCTATAAGCATGAAGCCGTTTTACCCATCAGTGAATTTGGCTGCCTTGAACGTCACAAAATAAGAGTTGTGGGTAACTAGAGCGTGCAACGCAAAGATCCAACTTTCTGATTAAGTAGGCAACTTGGTCTACAAGGTGGATCACAAGGAGATTGCCCAGCAGCTCGCATGCGGTGAGATCCATGAGGGACAAATATTGCCCGGAACTATCAGGAGTCATATTGGGAGATTCAACATAAGCGTGCGACAAATCGCTTAGTCGCATGCCTAGCCCATGAAATTTAACATCGTTTGCAACCAAGACGGAAAATTATTTCCTACCATACAAGCTATGTCAAAAAACAGAGGGGAATCTATTAGCACCAAGTTTGGGCCATTAGCGGGCCGAATACGGAATCCTGCGATGAAAGAAGACCAGGGCCAGCCCATAGGGCGGGGCACAGAGGCGCTTGCCCTGCCCCCATGATGTAGGGGGCCGACCCAACATGTTTTGTGTACCCATATGAGTCTACTCCTTTTGAGGCCCAACAATATATAATAATTCTAAAAAATATAAATAATCCAAGTTCTACACTTTGACTCCCATTTAATATTGTAATATTTATGAATATTTTTCCAGATGCCATGATTCCGCTGACCTTCCCAAGTACGTGGCACAACACCAGTCTTAATGTGTATTTTAAAAGGTTTTGAGTACTCTCTTTTTTTAGCGATAAAAAGACTTTTATTTATCAAGAATCAAGGTTACATCCGAAAGAAGCAAAGATAGGATAGAGTCTGGAGGTTCATCGAGCCACATATGCTCATATGAAGATCTGGCTAAGCATGCGAGCTCGTGAGCAACACAATTTTCCTCGCGATAAGTATGCTCAAAAACGATCTTCGAAAAATCTGTCGATAAGTGATAACACTCTTCGAAGATGGTAAATGCCGGGCCAAAATAATCACCTCCCACCATCGCCTTGACAGCCTCCAAGCAATCCGAGGACAAAATGATCCTATTGCACCCCATGGATTGGGCTAGAGAAAGTCCCTCCTTTATTGCATGTGCCTCGGCAGATAATGCGTCCAAAACCATATCAATCTTCAAGTTAGCAGCGGCTATGAACTCACCTCGACTGTTTCTGATAACTGCACATGTTAGCGTATCCTCATCAAAAGAGGCATCGACATTGATTTTAACAAAATCCTTAATAGGACGGGACCAGCCCTCCCGTTTATGTTTTGGTGAATTGGCAGCAAAAAGAATCCGTGCAGAGTTTCAATAGCCTTGGTTGTCCCTCTCGGTCCCTGAATACTCTCGCCATACATCATCTGACGCCGAGACCACCACAAGTACCAACATGTAATAGCGACCATCTCAGGAATTGCATGATCACCGGTTCCTGAATCATTTTCCAAACACAACAACGATGCAAGAACAGCTTGTCCCACTCTATCAATATTGCATGCCTCAAGTATCCTAGGTAGTAGACCCAGCTCATCCCATACTGAAGTTGTGTGATTACATTCAAATAGCAGATGCTTCACATCTTCCACCCCCTATGAGCAAAGTTGACACTAAGCACTAGAGATAACGTGTCTATTAACCAGTACTGCCCGACAAGGGAGAGTCTCCTGCATCACTCTCCAAAGGTAGATTTTCACCTTACTAGCCACTTCTAATTTCCAAATGGACCTCCAGATAGGATGGTCGCGCATAGGACCATCAGTGCTTCTATTAACTTTGTGCCCAAATCGACTCTCCCATTCAGCATAGTATGCTGATCTTGTTGGGCCACGTAGAGATAAATAAAAAAAATCCCTACGCAGTGAATCCAAGATCTAGTTGAGGTGATAGGCCACGAGGATTGCCACTAGATACGTTGTGAATTGATAAAGAACGTCGCTTGATGCAGTGCAGTCCTCACAATTCGACCGTCGAAGTGCTGAACGTACAGCACCTCCATCAGTATCCACACGTACGAGGAGGAGCGTCGACGGTGGACTGCTAGGTCCGGTACGACGGCTGGAATGAACTAGACTGGAGCTAGGGTTTCCAACGCATGAAATGACCTAACAGTGCTCGTTGGGCACCTGCGCCCCAATATATATAGAGAGTGAAAGTGGGTCCACTCACTTCTGTTTTATAATAAATATTTTAAGATTTTCACTTTATATAAAATTTAGGAAAGTAAATGAGAAGGATGAGCAATGAAGAAGTTGGGGTCGATGGAACCATTATAAAATCTCTATCATTAAAACTTCTCCCATTATAAAACAAAATAAAAAGAGTGTTTATTACTACTGAAACATCACCTTTGTATCTTACTTTCTCATCTTTGTGCCAATCAAACAATTGTAACTTGTTGTCCAGAAAACAGATTCCTGAGCTTCACTGCAAAAAAATGTTAAAAATGATAGAAGAGGAACTTTGACCTAAAATTTCATGTCAGTAATATTCAGATCTTTACCCACATTTCATTAGTTCAAAGTTTGTTTATTTGAGCAACGTAAGTGCCTCTGGAAATTCTCTCTTTACAGACTGTCCAGTTTTCGACAAATTTTATCTCTATTATGTATTAGTCTGATTATCTTTCTTTCGTGCGGTTCCTTTTTATCAAAGAGCAATACAAAACCATAATTAATAGTAGCTAATATTTATTTCATGATATATCTTTGTTGTACCGATTAGGATTTAATTTATGAAGGCACTAATCACTATAATCAAGTTTTATGATGAGTTTTGTGTGAAAAGAGTTTTCAAGTGAAAGAGTTGAGGATGATGAATGAAGATTAAGAGGGATGAACGCTCAAGCTTAGGGATGTTACCCCTAGGAGCACCCCACATGTATCAAAGGAATGCAAGCATTCAATATTATGGATGTCTAACCTATCTCATAAACTCAAACCATCTTGATCTCAAGTAAGTAAGCCTAGCTATATGGCTATGAAGAAAGCGCTTTGCGGGAGGCAACCCAATTATTTTTGTTTTGATTTCTTCATGTCCTCTTGCTTTAACAAGAGACCTTAGTTTTTGTTTTTGTTCTAGAATTTTTAATAAAGTACCAAGTTTTATCCATTATGGATTGAAAGAGTTGAACATAAATATAGAGTTACAGATTCCTGCACGAGTCTCTATACCGTATGATTTTTTATAATTTTTCTATAACTCCGATTGAGCTTATATTTAAAATTTACTTACAGATTTTCATCCTATGTATGCGCAAGAAATGTCATGATTTTAGGACATGTCTAAGTAGGATAATTAATTACATTTTTCTATTGCTAAAATTCTGGAAAAATTCTGTCCCATTTTGTTTGATGTATTCTTTCAGCTTTTAAGTTGAATCTTTTTGATTAATTTGAGTTCATGAGAGAGCATAAAACATTATATACCTACTGGATACTGCATATATACATTTGTTTAAGGATTTATTGCAGCAAATATTATGTATTGTATGCCCACTAATGTCATCCCACAGAAAAAAGATGGAAGAAAATTTTGTGTTGAAGTTTTTCCACGGGAATTAGAGGAGCTGCACCAAGATCTATCTAAGGATGGTGAAAACCATATGCTTGGAGATTCCCAAGGCACCCCACTGGACCAACCACACTCTTGGTTTGCACATGTCTACTTTCTGTGTTTCGAGCAACACATTACTATCGCATAAACTTGGAATGTTTGTATCTTACTTCATTTATTTTTAGTTTTATTTTGTTCATGTTGCCAAGACCATTTTCAATATATACTTTATGTAGAAATAAATTAAGTTGGATGCTATAAAAGATTTGGAATAGGGATGTTGAAGTTGATTCAAAAAAGATACATATAGTTGCATGATTCATATGCTTTGAATGAATATTAATTTGCAAGTGAGTTCTGTCGAGTTATCTTTTATTCACGTTTTGATGCTTTATATTAATTTAAATTGTTTGAGATGGATTGATTAAAACTATGGACTCTTATGCATGCATGAAGATGGTCAACTTTGTCCCTCTTGGTAGCCTAAAAATAAATCTAAAAAGTTAAAACTTGTTTATCCAACCCCCTTTGAACTAAGTTTTTTCAGAGTGTCCACCATACCTAACTACTAGCATAATTGCTATTCCAAGTATATTTCTCATGCTTTATTGTTTTATCTAGCTTCCAAATTAAAATTATTATGATTGTGTTTGCTATGAGAAAATTGGTTAATAAAGCTCGCACAAAATTGATGGCACACTTTTATTTGTTGCACATAATAAACTTGAACCATTGTGACTAATTTATGAAGTTGTGTGCTTGACAAAATTCTGAGTTTGGAGTTATCATAACCATGCTTTCATGGGGCATGTGTTCAACATTGCACTTATTCATATCTAGTTGATATCATGTTCTTTTGTTATGGATGCCTATCATTATGAAATAAATTGGAACCTTTGTAAGCTCATGGAGTTTGTATATGTGCTAGAGAAATATCTCGACCGCTAACCCAAGTCATGCATCATTCATGGTAGAAATTTATAGCATCCCATAATGAGCATTCTATGAAGCATCTTCAATAAAAAGCTATGCCAATAGTAAATAAAAAGAATTACTGAAATGCTCATTGTCTGTTTATCTTGTAATTTTGGTATGGGAAACCTTACATACCATGGGCCAAGAGGTACCCCGTCGACATTCTCAATGATACATATAAACTTACAATGACAAGAACTTTCTTAGGATCCTAAATTGAGTAGCATATGATGTAGGTACTCGTATTCATGGGGCATGAGGCATTCAACTTATACTTTGTCAAGCATATGACTCATATTGGCCATCACATTAACCTTAACCACTTAAGATGCTAATGATAGGAGCAATGAGGGCTGCAAGCTAATGAATACCATAGTTCAAACATAATCATAAGAGGAAGCGTTTGGAAGCCATATGAAACTTATTCATGATTAATCTCTACTTATTATCTATATTTCCAAAGTGTCTACCTTTATATTCAGAAATTAGAAGAAAACTCTATGACCACTATAGGATATTTTTACTTTACTTTTGCTTTTGCATTTTGCATTCATTTGGTCCATAGCTCTTTCTTCTATGTTACATTTTGTGAATTACTATTGATCATCCTTTCATTGTATATGAGATATCACTTCATTATCTATATTGCATATTGCTATTCCTTTGAAGAATAAATCATTTGACTTTGTGTAGAAATAGTAATCAGTTTTGATATTCAAAATAGTATTAAAGTACAAAGTCCATGTTAGTTTTATCACCTTCATACTCGAGGATGATTATAGGTTAAGCTTGTGGATGTCGATGCATGTAAAATGCATACATGAACTTTGCACTTTATTAGTTGATATTCCAACATATTTGCATTATATATGGGTTATATTCATGTTTTATAATGATTATTGGGAATAATTCACACTTCTCATATTGCTTTGGAATTAACCCTACCGAGGCAAAAAAAAAACTATTTCAATGTTTCTGACTTTCAGGTACCCAAACGACGTCCAATTGACCCGAAACTTCATGGGACCCAGCATTTATCAGAATGAAGAACTATGGGCCAAAGATCTACAAGAAAATAAGATTAGGGAGGGAATGGGCACAACAACCACGGTCCACCCCCTGGTCACGGCTGGTATGCTATTTCCTCCCTCGAGTCTCTGATGCTATCGATTCTTTTGCCAAACGACTTGTCTTGACCTAAAACCTACTATATATACCCCTTTTGGCGATCCTCGACACGGACAGAGGCGGAGATTGAAAACACATAAACAGAGAGTTAGGAGGTTGCCGTCGAAGAAGATCAGAGGGGGGGATGCTGTCGGAATCGCCTCCGGAGGGCTCCACCCCTCTCTGGCGTGTTCATCATCAACACCTACACCAAGATCCTCTCCATCCTCCTACTGTAATCTCTTGGAAAACATGATGTGTGAAGCAATATTTTATCTTCCATTGATCTATTGTGACTCCATGTCTTTGTTTGAGTAGTGAATTGTTATGGCAAAGTAAAATAGTTTGTTTATTGGTTGCATTCGGTGTTGTTATCTTTTATGTTTGTCTTCTTGTACAATATATGAGTGCACGTATATGTTGGGGAATGCATGTAAGGTGATCACCGTGATGTAATGGAGTGGGGAGGACTGTGGAGGACAGAAAACCGTGGTCCAATCCATAAAGTTATATTAGGGGGGACATGTATCGGGGACCCTAGAGTTTATAGCTATGGTGGGACAATTATGTCTTAATAATTCCTATGTTGTCTTAGTAACATGGCCTTAGGATCCATCATAAAAGTTGTGTATGCACATTTATTTGGCTACACCTAATTAAAGCTCCATCCTGGAAGAAACAATAAACAGCCAAACAAACGAATGAAATAACAATTGCCTAAACATTTACCCCCTTAGATAAACTTGCTACTTGAGGAACTGTCTACTTGAGAAAACGTGCCTCCACCCTACTTAATTAGATCAATTTAACTTGCACTAGTTTACTTGTAGTTTCTACTAATATATACTTCATTTATTTTCTACCTGATACCAAAACAAAACACACACTTAGATCCTAGCTTTGCATAGAATGTCATATAAGAGGGTTATAGGACTTTAGAGAATAGATAGTTTACCATCAGCTCCTCGTGGTTTCGACACTCAAATACTTATCGAATTGTACTACGGTGATCCCCTGCACTTGAGGGTTATCAGCAGCTCAGCCAAAGTGGTGGTCTAGGTATTTGATACATTGCAAATGTATCTATAATTTTTGATGTTCCATGCTTGGTTTTTATCTACTTTCTTATGTTTTGTTCCAACTTTGGAGTACTTTTCATATGATTTCTTGGACTAACCTATTAACAAGATGCCACCGTGCCAGTTGCCTGTTTTCTGCTGTTTTTGGTTCCAGGAAGTCAGAAAATGAATATTCTCGGAATTGGACCGGACAAAAGCCAAAGTTACTATTTTCCTGGAAGACTCACGGAGCCAGAAGGAGAGTCGGAGAGGGGCCACAGGGTGGCCACACACCCCCTCGGCGCTGGCCAGCCCAGGGCGCGCCAGGACATGGTGTGGGCCCCCTGGCCGGCCATCGACCTTGCCTCCTTCGCCTATAAGAGCCTCCCAATACCAAAACCCTAGATCGTCAATCAGAAATCCATGAAAAGTTCCGCAGCACCGCTGCCACCGAAGGGGAGATTCGGGGGACAGAAAGTCTCTGTTCCGGCACCCTGCCGGGACGGGGAAGTGCCCTCAGAGCCATCTCCATCGATCTCCACCACCATCTCCATCACCATTGTTGATTCCCATGATGAGGAGGGAGTAGTTCTCTCTCGAGGCTAAGGGTCCTACCGGTAGCTATGTGTTCAGCTCTCTCTCTATGCATGACCTTATTGAGATCATGAGCTTGTAATCTATAGATCTACCTTGCTACTCAAGTGCTTTAATAGATCTCTTCTCTCCCCATGTGTGTGAAGTTGACAGTGTGCACACCATGGTGGCACTTAGGCTAGAGATTACAAATACTTGTTATGAGTTATATTTGGAGTTGGATGTCTTTATGAAATTTTGGTGTTTGTTGGAACCATCTAGTGCTCAAGGTGACAGTGTGGGGTTTTCTAGATGGGAAAGGCTTACTTTGAGGTGTGTTGTTATAGCCCTACCATGGATTAGAGTGTCCAACCGGAGAGTAGTTAAGAGTAGTATCATAAAGAAGAATATATTTATATGAGAGTGTTCACTAGTGAAAGTATGATCCCTAGGCCTTGTTTCTAAGCACTGAAACACCGTTTGCTATTAGATCTGTTACATGTTTGCTTGCTTCCATCTTTATTTCAGTTTGCCTTTAGTCTTTTCCACGCCATCAAGCTATTTTCTATCACCGTTACCACTTATAATTATCCATACCACTTGTATTTCACTATCTCTTCGCCGAACTAGTGCACCTATACACCTGACAAGTGTATTGGGTGTATTGGGGACACAAGAGACTTCTTGTATCTTGATTGCAGGGTTGCTTGAGAGGGGATACCTTTGACCACTTCCTCCCTGAGTTCGATAAATCTTGGGTGATCCACTTAAGGGAAAACTTGCTGCTGTTTTACAAACCTCTGCACTTGGAGGCCCAACAACTGTCTACAAGAATAGAAGTGCGTAGACATCAAGCTATTTTCTGGCGCCGTTGCCAGGGAGGTAAGGTAAAAGGTATTCACACCGGAGGATTAAAGAAGAAGAACCTCCCACGGCAAACGCCTATTTTCTGGCGCCGTTGCCGGGGAGGTAAGGTAAAAGGTACTCACATCCACCGGTGTGAGTGCTCAAAGTTATTTCCTTTAGATTCTGCAATTTTGTCTTTTTGTTTCTTGTTTTCACTAGTTAGGCTTAATGGAAAACAAAAAAAAATTAGAGAGCTTTATACTATTTATCTTGAGTTAGGACATGAAGTGTTTGAAGAGAAAATTAAAAAACCTATGGAACTTTATTTGCATGCTAATAGCAATGTTGTTAGTATGAATTCTTTGGACACCATTATTGCTAATGCTATGGAAAAGTCTAAACTTGGGGAAGCTAGTTTTTATGAAAATGATCTTTTTAGTTCCCTAGCTTTGGAAGATAGCTATTCTATTGCTTATGATGATACCAAACCTCCAATATATGATGATTACAATGATGAATATGATATTTTCAGTCCACCTACTATTGAGGAGAAAATTAATGATTACAATATGCCTCCTATATTTGATGATTATGGTGATGAGAATAATAATGATAGTTATTTTGTTGAATTTGCTCCCACTATGATTAATAAGACTGACTATTCTTATAGGGAGAGTAATAATTTTATGCATGTGGCTCATGATAAGAATGTTTCATGTGATTGTTATATTGTTAATTTTATTCATGATGCTACTGAACGTTATTATGAGAGAGGGAAACATGGTTTTATGTATCTCAATAATATTAAGTTTCCCCTCTTTATGTTGAAAATTTTGAAGTTGCACTTGTTTTGGTTTACTATGCTTGTTGCTTTGTGCTTTCATGAATTGTTTATTTACAAGATTCCTATGCATAGGAAGTGGGTTAGACTTAAATGTGTTTTGAATTTGCTTCTTGATGCTCTCTTTTACTTCAATTCATATTTCTTATGTGAGCATCTTCTCAAACTATCAAGCCTAACTTAAAGGCATTAAAGAAAAGTACTTATTGGGAGATAACCCAAAAGTTTTAGTTGAGTCTTGGAAGTTATTGCTTTAGTAATAACCTCTACTTATCTTTTTTATTTCCTTTTTGTGCCAAGAGTAACCTCTAATGAGAGAGAAGTAAGACTTGGGAAAGTTGCTGTCCTGAAACAGATTTCTGTTCTTCACCGTAAAAATTCGTGTACAATATTTGTACGTCCTTTTGAGGCGTGAATATTTGTGCTTCTGCCCCAGGTTGTTATCTAACTTTCGTTAGTTCAACACTTTTTGATTTGAGCAACAGAAGGTCTTCGAAAAAATTCGTCTTTACCTGCTGGTCTGTTTTGACATATTTCTGTCATTTTCTGCATTTGCTTCTTGTTGGTTCCTTTTTGAGTTCTTTTGGGGAATTGAGATTTTTGAGGGAAGTGCTACAGTATCTAGTGTTTTAATGGAAGTTTTATTGGTGTTAGAACGGAACCTAAAGACTTATTATCTTGAGTGCACTAATGTTGCTAATAAAGATTGTGTGAAGTTTTGTATGAAGGAAAATTTTCAGGTGTATGGAAGGAATGAGTAATGAGATGAAGGATGGACTAAATCTCAAGCTTGGGGATGCCACACGTGTCACCCCAAGAAATATCCAAGAAGTACAAGCGTCAAAGCTTGGGGATGCCTAAGGCATCCCCCTCTTCATCAATACAAATCCCAGGTTTCTTCCAAACACTTCATTTTTATTGTTTCATACACAGTTGTGTTGCTCCTGGAGCATCTTCTTTTTCGTTTTTGTTTTGGTTTTCGTTTGCTTGGTTTGCTTAGTTTGCTGAATAAATTGGTTGGACCCCCTCTTTCATACATTGGTTTTCAAATAGTTTGGTTTGGATTGGAAAAGAGTAGGAAAGTTCATGCTTAAGTGGTAAAGAGAGCTTGTTTTTGACTGTGGCCCATGCTTTTTCATGCCATGCTTGATATTGTTTTAGCTTTAGGCTTAGTATTCTTTTCTGTAGCATGACATGTTATAAACAATTGAGATTTTTTAATGTGCCTTGGAAGAATCATGCGTTGTTTTAGCATATTAAAGCATAGTATCGTGGTATTCTCCTTTGATGCTTTATTTGGGTTGACTTGGCGCATGCTCACACCATGTTATGACTATCTCAAGTCACCATAGCCTTTATGATCCTTTAGTTTTCAACTTGTAGTATCATTTTATGCTTTTATCAATGATGTTTTGTCGCTCTGCATGATTATGGCCATTATTGCTCTCTTAGTTTGTCGCTCCTAGTCTTTTGCTAGCCTCCATAACCAAGTATGAGTTCCACTCTTGCATCCAACCCGCTAAACCAAGTTATTCCAAAGAGTCCACCATACCTACCTACTAGCATACGCTATTCCAAGTATATTCATGTTTTTGTTTACCTTCCGAATTAAACTTGTTATGAGAAAATTAGTGATTAAAGCTCTCACGAACTTATTGGCACACTTTACTTTTCTTGCCCTTAATAAACTTGAACCATTGTGTCGTCTATGTTGTATATGCTTGCACTTATATGTTGGGGATTAGCAAAACCATGATGTCATGGGGGACGCTTTCAACATTGCACTTGTACTTTGTACCTAGTTGATATCATGCTCTTTTGTCTACGGATGTTGTCGGTGTGAAATGAAAGAGGAGATGGTAAGTCCATGGAGTTATGTATGTGTGTTAGAGAAACGCATGGGAAGCTGGTCTAATCCATGCTGACATGGTGGAAACCTATAGCGTAACCATAATGAGATGTCTATGAAGCATTCTTCTTATAAAATAAGAGTCCTATATTGAGAAAAAAAGAGAAAAAGAAAAAAAGAGATATTATGAAAAGAGGAAAGAGAGAAAAAGTCACCATATTCCCATGGTAAATAAGAAGATTTCTGAGATGCTCGTTGTCTGCTTGCCTTGTCATTTTGATATGGGGATTCTTCCGTATCATCGGGCAAGGGTTACCCCGTTAGCGGTTCTCTATGATACACATGTACTTACTATGACAAGAACTTACCGGTAACTAAACTTAAGTAGCATGAGGAGCGGCCCTCATATTCAAGGGACATGAGATTTCCAACTTGTACTTTGTCAAGCATATACTCCATAGTTTGTTCACTTTAACCTTAATCACTTCAAGATGCTTATGATAGAGGCAATGAGAGCTGAAAGCTATAAGTACCATAATTTTTGGAAGCTCTTTATGAAACTTGAATCTCTGCTTCCTTCTATGAAGGCCTTTCTTCCACCATTATATTGAGTCTCCACCTTCTACCTTTATGCACCTACTTTGAGAGCATAGTGGCCATTCTTAGTTCTATGTGCATTGTCCCAAGACTAGTTGATTAATGCATAACTTGATATTGCTTGTTCTAAACTATTTGTATCTAGTCCCTCTTATGAACTTTGAAGGTGTCCTATGCATTTATATTTGCTACTCTATGAGGGACAAGCTGAATGCCACTATGCTATGTTTTCTTTATGTGAAACAAACAAACGTCTTGCAAAGCATTGTTATTCATGAATCTTTTGTTTGTGCCTTTTCATGTTGCATCATAGTTTCTTTGTCTTATTGATAGAACTTTGTCTTTCATGTTATGATTGAAGTACTATGATCCCAGCTTTGAATGTTTTACAAATACTTTGATCAAGTTTATGATGGTGCATGTCACCTAAAAAAATATTCTTTCTTTTTATCACTTACCTACTCGAGGACGAGCGGGAGTTAAGCTTGGGGATGTTGATACATTGCAAATGTATCTATAATTTTTGATGTTCCATGCTTGGTTTTTATCTACTTTCTTATGTTTTGTTCCAACTTTGGAGTACTTTTCATATGATTTCTTGGACTAACCTATTAACAAGATGCCACAGTGCCAGTTGCCTATTTTCTGCTATTTTTGGTTCCAGGAAGTCAAAAAATGAATATTCTCGGAATTGGACGGGACAAAAGCCAAAGTTACTATTTTCCTGGAAGACTCACGGAGCCAGAAGGAGAGTCGGAGAGGGGCCACAGGGTGGCCACACCCTCCTTGGCGCTGCCAAGCCCAGGCCGCGCCAGGGCATGGTGTGGGCCCCCTGGCCGGCCACCGACCTTGCCTCCTTCGCCTATAAGAGCCTCCCAATACCAAAACCCTAGATCGTCAATCAGAAATCCACGAAAAGTTCTGCAGCGCCACCGCCATCAAAGGGGAGATTCGGGGGACAAAAAGTCTCTGTTCCGGCACCCTGTCGGGACAGGGAAGTGCCCCCGGAGCCATCTCCATTGATCTCCACCACCATCTCCATCACCATTGCTGATTCCCATGATGAGGAGGGAGTAGTTCTCTCTCGAGGCTAAGGGTCCTACCGATAGCTATGTGTTCAGCTCTCTCTCTCTATGCATGACCTTACTGAGATCATGAGCTTGTAATCTATAGATCTACCTTGCTACTCAAGTGCTTTAATAGATCTCTTCTCTCCCCATGTGTGTGAAGTTGACAGTGTGCACACCATGGTGGCACTTAGGCTAGAGATTACAAATACTTGTTATGAGTTATATTTGGAGTTGGATGTCTTTATGAAATTGTGGTGTTTGTTGGAACCATCTAGTGCTCAAGGTGACAGTGTGGGGTTTTCTAGATGGGAAAGGCTTACTTTGAGGTGTGCTGTTATAGCCCTACCATGGATTAGAGTGTCCAACCGGAGAGTAGTATCATAAAGAAGAATATATTTATATGAGAGTGTTCACTAGTGAAAGTATGATCCCTAGGCCTTGTTTCTAAGCACTGAAACACCGTTTGCTATTAGATCTGTTACATGTTTGCTTGCTTCCATCTTTATTTTAGTTTGCCTTTAGTCTTTTCCACGCCATCAAGCTATTTTCTATCACCATTACCACTTATAATTATCCATACCACTTGTATTTCACTATCTCTTCGCCGAACTAGTGCACCTATACACCTGACAAGTGTATTGGGTGTGTTGGGGACACAAGAGACTTCTTGTATCTTGATTGCAGGGTTGCTTGAGAGGGGATACCTTTGACCACTTCCTCCCTGAGTTCGATAAATCTTGGGTGATCCACTTAAGGGAAAACTTGCTGCTGTTCTATAGACCTCTGCACTTGGAGGCCCAACAACTGTCTATAAGAATAGAAGTGCGTAGACATCAAGCTATTTTCTAGCGCCGTTGCCGGGGAGGTAAGGTAAAAGGTATTCACACCGGAGGATTAAAGAAGAATAACCTCCCACGGCAAACGCCTATTTTCTGGCGTTGTTGCCGGGGAGGTAAGGTAAAAGGTACTCACATCCTCCGGTGTGAGTGCTCAAAGTTATTTCCTTTAGATTCTGCATTTTTTTCTTTTTGTTTCTTGTTTTCACTAGTTAGGCTTAATGGAAAACAACAAAAAAATTAGAGAGCTTTATAATATTTATCTTGAGTTAGGACATGAAGTGTTTGAAGAGAAAATTAAAAAACCCATGGAACTTTATTTGCATGCTAATAGCAATGTTGTTAGTATGAATTCTTTGGACACCATTATTTCTAATGCTATGGAAAAGTCTAAGCTTGGGGAAGCTAGTTTTTATGAAAATGATCTTTTTAGTTCCCCAGCTTTGGAAGATAGCTATTCTATTGCTTATGATGATACCAAACCTCCAATATATGATGATTACAATGATGAATATGATATTTTCAGTCCACCTACTATTGAGGAGAAAATTAATGATTACAATATGCCTCCTATATTTGATGATTATGGTGATGAGAATAATAATGATAGCTATTTTGTTGAATTTGCTCCCAGTGTGATTAATAAGAATGACTATGCTTATAGGGAGAGTAATAATTTTATGCATGTGGCTCATGATAAGAATGTTTCATGTGATTGTTATATTGTTAATTTTATTTATGATGCTACTGAACGTTATTATGAGAGAGGGAAACATGGTTTTATGTATCTCAATAACATTAAGTTTCCCCTCTTTATGTTGAAAATTTTGAAGTTGCACTTGTTTTGCTTTACTATGCTTGTTGCTTTGTGCTTTCATGAATTGTTTATTTACAAGATTCCTATGCATAGGAAGTGGGTTAGACTTAAATGTGTTTTGAATTTGCTTCTTGATGCTCTCTTTTACTTCAATTCATATTTCTTATGTGAGTATCTTCTCAAACTATCAAGCCTAACTTAAAGGCATTAAAGAAAAGTACTTATTGGGAGATAACCCAAAAGTTTTAGTTGAGTCTTGGAAGTTATTGCTTTAGCAATAACCTCTACTTATCCATTTTATTTCCTTTTTGTGCCAAGAGTAACCTCTAATGAGAGAGAAGTAAGACTTAGGAAAGTTGCTGTCCCGAAACAGATTTCTGTTCTTCACCATAAAAATTCGTGTAAAATCTCTGTACGTCCTTTTGAGGCGTGAATATTTGTGCTTCTGCCCCAGGTTTTTATCTAACTTTCATTAGTTCAACACTTTTTGATTTGAGCAACAGAAGGTCTTCGAAAAAATTCGTCTTTTACCTGCTGGTCTGTTTTGACAGATTTTTGCCATTTTCTGCATTTGTTTCTTGTTGGTTCCTTTTTGAGTTCTTTTGGGGAATTGAGCTTTTTGAGGGAAGTGCTACAGTAGCTAGTGTTTTAATGGAAGTTTTATTGGTGTTAGAACGGAACCTAAAGACTTATTATCTTGAGTGCACTAATGTTGCTAATAAAGATTGTGTGAAGTTTTGTATGAAGGAAAAATTTCAGGTGTATGGAAGGAATGAGTAATGAGATGAAGGATGGACTAAAGCTCAAGCTTGGGGATGCCACGCGTGTCAGCCCAAGAAATATCCAAGAAGTACAAGTGTCAAAGCTTGGGGATGCCCAAGGCATCCCCCTCTTCATCAATAAAAATCCCAGGTTTCTTCCAAACACTTCATTTTTATTGTTTCATACACAGTTGTGTTGCTGTTGGAGCGTCTTCTTTTTCGTTTTCATTTTGGTTTTCATTTGCTTGGTTTGCTTAGTTTGCTGAATAAATTGGTTGGACCCCCTCTTTCATACATTGGTTTCCAAATAGTTTGGTTTGGATTGGAAAAGAGTAGGAAAGTTCATGCTTAAGTGGTAAAGAGAGCTTGTTTTTGACTGTGGCCCATGCTTTCTCATGCCATGCTTGATATTGTTTTAGCTTTAGGCTTAGTATTCTTTTCTGTAGCATGACATGTTATAAACAATTGAGATTGCTTAATGTGCCTTGGAAGAATCATGCGTTGTTTTAGCATATTAAAGCATAGTATTGTGGTATTCTCCTTTGATGCTTTATTTGGGTTGACTTGGCGCATGCTCGCACCATGTTATAACTATCTCAAGTCACCATAGCCTTTATGATCCTTTAGTTTTCAACTTGTAGTATCACTTTATGCTTTGATCAATGATGTTTTGTCGCTCTGCATGATTATGGACATTATTGCTCTCTTAGTTTGTCGCTCCCAGTCTTTTGCTAGCCTCCACAACCAAGTATGAGTTCCACTCTTGCATCCAACCCGCTAAACCAAGTTATTCCAAAGAGTCCACCATACCTACCTACTAGCATACGCTATTCCAAGTATATTCATGTTTTTGTTTACCTTCCGAATTAAACTTGTTATGAGAAAATTAGTGATTAAAGCTCTCACGAACTTATTGGCACACTTTACTTTTCTTGCCCTTAATAAACTTGAACCATTGTGTCGTCTATGTTGTATATGCTTGCACTTATATGTTGGGGATTAGCAGAACCATGATGTCATGGGGAACGCTTTCAACATTGCACTTGTACTTTATACCTAGTTGATATCATGCTCTTTTGTCTATGGATGTCGTCGGTGTGAAATGAAAGGGGAGCTTGTAAGTCCATGGAGTTATGTATGTGTGTTAGAGAAACGCCTGGGCCGCTAGTCTAATCCATGCTGACATGGTGGAAACCTGCAGCGTAACCATAATGAGATGTCTATGAAGCATTCTTATTATAAAAAAAGAGTCCTATATTGAGAAAAAAGAGAAAAAGAAAAAAAAAATATTATGAAAAGAGGAAAGAGAGAAAAAGTCACCATATTCCCATGGTAAATAAGAAGATTGCTGAGATGCTCGTTGTCTGCTTGCCTTGTCATTTTGATAAGGGGATTCTTCTGTATCATCGGGCAAGGGGTACCCCGTTGGCGGTTCTCTATGATACACATGTACTTACTATAACAAGAACTTACCGGTAACTAAACTTGAGTAGCATGAGGAGCGACCCTCGTATTCAAGGGACATGAGATTTCCAACTTATACTTTGTCAAGCATATACATAGTTTGTTCACTTTAACCTTAATCACTTCAAGATGCTTATGATAGAGGCAATGAGAGCTGAAAGCTATAAGTACCATAATTTTTGGAAGCTCTTTATGAAACTTGAATCTCTACTTCCTTCTATGAAGGCCTTTCTTCCACCATTATATTGAGTCTCCACCTTCTACCTTTATGCACCTACTTTGAGAGCATAGTGGCCATTCTTAGTTCTATGTGCATTGTCCCAAGACTAGTTGATTGATACATAACTTGATATTGCTTGTTCTAAACTATTTGTATCTAGTCACTCTTATGAACTTTGAATGTAGTATCATAAAGAAGAATATATTTATATGAGAGTGTTCACTAGTGAAAGTATGATCCCTAGGCCTTGTTTCTAAGCACTGAAACACCGTTTGCTAGTAGATATGTTACATGTTTGCTTGCTTTCATCTTTATTTCAGTTTGCCTTTAGTCTTTTCCACGCCATCAAGCTATTTTCTATCACCGTTACCATTTATAATTATCCATACCACTTGTATTTCACTATCTCTTCGCCGAACTAGTGCACCTATACACCTGGCAAGTGTATTGGGTGTGTTGGGGACACAAGAGACTTCTTGTATCTTGATTGCAGGGTTGCTTGAGAGGGGATACCTTTGACCACTTCCTCCCTGAGTTCGATAAACCTTGGGTGATCTACTTAAGGGAAAACTTGCTGCTGTTCTACAAATCTCCGCACTTGGAGGCCCAACAACTGTCTACAAGAATAGAAGTGCGTAGACATCAGTATTTTCTGGAATAATGGCATAAACATCGAGGTTTTGCGTTACTCTCAGTATCATATTGGTGCCATTGTTTCTTCCCATTTGATGGAACCATGGTGTCTAACATGTGTGTTCGGAGAGGCTCAGGTTAGCTAGTGATACAAGACGTGGGACTTGCTAAAAAATTGAAGTCATCATACCCTCATCTGTGGATGTGTAATTGCGACTTCCGTGAAGTACTCTAAAAAAATTGAAGTGCAATGTTTCCTTCTTAAAGGCGTCGCTATTGGAGTGGTTTGACTACTGATGTTGTTCTGGTTGTGTTAGTGGCATTGCTTTGAGAAATCATTCTTTGTAGCGGAACTTCTCTTTTTTGTAATTCTTCTTCTTTTTTATGGGTTGTGTGCATCTGTAAGACCACTAGGGCATGCGTTGTTGCAGAGCCTAGGTGTAATTGGTATATCATGATATTAATATATATTTTTTACAAAAAATAGGGAGGAACACCAGGGTGTCTTGGAGCGGAGCTATGCTCGTATCATGGCTCATGTAGACATTGGATGTGTGTGGCCTTGGTGACCTCGGTTTCATAGGTATAGATTGGACTTTTGAGAAGAAAGTAGCTAGCGAATCCTTTTTGTCATGTGTGACTTCATATAGCACTAGCCTTAGCTAGTTGGAGTTGGTGATGAGACTCCTCAGGGCATCTCCACCGGGCAGACCCAACCAGCCCAGACGCGTCCGCACGGACGTGCTGGACGTGCACGGCCTTCCAATGGCCCGACCCATCTAGACCAACGCGTCCTGCTCGAACCATCCATGCACCTAATTTGGGAAACTATTGAGTTGGCCCGGACAACATGTGCGGCCTCCCATGTCCGACCATCACCTTTGATGATCCCTCTCGCTAGAGGCACATAGACCACTCCACTTCTCCCTCCAAAAACCCTCTCCCAAATTTCCACTAGCGAGAGCGGCGGGGAAGGCGATGGATCTCGTCGCCATAGTCGATGCTACGCCCTCTGGTGTTCCCGCCGCCAAGAAGCACAGCCGGCCTAAGAAGCTTGCCAAGAACCTAATGGTAGAGGAGCGGAAAACTAAGACGAAGAAGCGCCCTGGGCGGCGGGTTGTAGAGCGAGCTCGACTCACCCAAGTCAAGCTCGACAAGGAGCGTCGGGAGGAGAACGAGCGCTTCCTCGTCACGCAAAACGGGGCCAACCACAACGAGCTGGCAATGGATGTCGCCAAGCATGCCATGAATATGATAAAGCAGGAGGCGTTGACCTCCGCTTTTGGTGGCACCGTGGCCTTCGGTGCCGGAGGCGTCACTATTCCTAGCTTGTCCATGGTCGGTGCGTCCTATACCATCTTCGTCACATCCACCCCTTGCGGATAGCCCAGGACGCCAGTCCCACGCACACCTTCGCTTGGAGGCCACACTAGCGTCGTCACCTCGCTCTCCTGGTTCTTCCATCCCCACACGGCGGAGGCGGGAGAGCCCGCCATCGACCTCAACCGCAACCCAACGACCGCGGACACAACCCTAGAGGTGTCGAAGAAGCAGCGGTCCATCTCTGCCGCGGACATGGTGGCGCCAGTCAACCTATTCAGCGGAATGCCTGACGTGCCGTCGACCGACGACGACATGGTATGGTCATGACATTTCTTTGCCTTTGCTAGCACATCGCTCTCGTCTTTTTATCATGGCCAAATTGGGTGTAAGATTTCGTGGCCAACGATGCCGAGGACACCGTGCACAACATGATCAATGAGGGTGGAGACGGCTATGGCGAGGATGCAGAGACCCAACAAGAGACCTAGCAAGATGCCTACAACATTGCGGACGAGTCATTGTTTAGAAATGATGGTGCTTCCACGGGCGAGGGGGTCACGGCCGCATCATTGGCCGCTTCACTTGTGGCGTCGCTCGTCGACAGCAAGAAGTTGAGCCAATGAACCTCGAGCTACAACACCGATGAGGAGAAGATCCTATGCAAGGCATGGATGGAGGTTTTTCAAGATCCACTGTGCGGCGCCGAGCAAAAGGGCTTTGCCTACTGGAAAAAGGTGGCTAGGTTCTTCCATGAGCATAGGAAATTTGGAAAGGACGCCTTCTATAGCGATCGAAATGATCTCTCTCTCTCTCCAAGCGATGGGGCACCATCCATGCCGAGTGTAGCAAGTTCCAAGGCTCCTACGAGATGGTGACGAAAAGGAAAATAAGCATCATGTTGTCGGTTGACATGGTAAAACCTCTTCCTCTCCTTGTGGATGTCTTGCATACGCATTGAGCCATTGTTGGCATCCATACGTGTAGGTCATGAATGCAATGGAGCACTTCAAGAAGGTGAATGACAACAAGGCCTTCACATTGACCCATTGTTAGACGTTGATCAAGGACTGCAAAAAATAGGAGACTAGCTATGTCCTTTGGAAAGAATTTGACAACAAGAAGAAGGGCAAGAGCAATGTTTCTACGGGCGGTGTCATTGACCTAGACGAAGGCAACGAGGAAGGATTCTTCAACCCGGTAGGCGCCCCTGCCCACTGGCCTGGAGGCCACAAGGCTACGAAGGCCGACATCGCCCACCAGGCTAGTTCCTTGGCATTCCAAGAGACGTTGAAGAAGATCCTGGAGAAGAAGGAAGATGCCATCTCTGAGAGGGAAGAGAGACGGAGCAAAGAGAAAGAGGCCACCGCCAAGACCTTTGTCGAGCTTCAGACGAGGTCTATCGAGGTGGAGGAGGCCAATGCCAAGGCCAGGCTAATGGAGATCGAGGCCAAGACAAAGGTGAAGGAGGCCGAAGCCAAGCCCAAGAAGGCCGAGGCCATGTCTAGGGTGGTGGAGGCAGAGGCCAAGGCCAAGGAGGCCGAAGCCAAGATCATGGCCGAGGAGAATGCCATCATGCTCACCAACCTGAACACCATCATTGACCCCGATCGCAGGGCTTGGGTCGCGCGTAGGCAGCAAATCATCCGGGCTCGCGATGCTTGAACGGCAATGGCGACGGCGACTGCAACCTTTTGGGCAGAGAAGCTTCTATTCTTTTGGACATTGTATATGATATAGCCCTTTTGCACATATGGGATCCACTGGCCATTTGTTAGCGATGCCCAAAGGGCGATGAGACACGTTTGCCAATTTATTTGATATTCAGTTTGTGTGCTATTGCCTATGAATTTGAATGTTTGACTATTGGTAAAGTCCTGGCCAGCGATGGTGCCAAGAAACGTCAGGGCAGACCACTGGGCGCGGTTGGCCGAACAGGCCAGACCGTGACTGGACCGCGACCCAAAAACGCCCGCGGCCTAACCCAAACGGACAGAAACGGACCATTTCGTCACCCGTTTGGGTCGCCCGGTGGAGATGCACTCACTTGCTAACGCAGACCAGACCTTTTGGTTGTTGCCCCATATTTTCCCTCAATATTCCTCACGCGCGTACATTTAGCAACTTATCGTTTAGCAAGTATGGTAGAAGCTGACAACTTTTACGAGGATAATCGGGTCTCCAAGATTTGTATTTACCAGTAAAGATAAAGTAGTGAGTCCAAGGAGAAATAGGAAGAGAGACCGCACGTGCCGACTAACAATGTTGTGACGATGTATTCAAATTTTGTATTTTACCTTAACGATGCTACACTATCTTTTGGAATTTTAATTCTACTAAAATGGGATTAATTGCTACAATCCCTCATTCTCTAATGGATTTGTTTCACAATTTCTAGGGCATTACTACTTTTTATTATTATCCATTGGTGATGTTAATTTGAGTAAATAGCTTAATGTTTTATCTTATTTTGGACAAAATTGCATATTTGTTTCTGTTGGTGGCACTAATTTGCGAACTACCTATGCAAGATTATTGACGTTTTTTATTCTTTGATTTTCTTGGTGTGAAGAATCAAATTTGGAATTGAGATTTTTGTTATGGGATATCATACTTTATAATATTAATGTGCATTTATATTAAATTAAATTTTGATTTTTTTAATATTTAATATGTACTTTAACTTATGGAAATTGTTATTTTTTGGTTGCTATTGACATTAGTGGAAACAGACATTGTATGTACACAAATGACTATCAGCATGGAATCTCAAGAGCCGTTCATCGCACATATTCATAAATTCCAATGATCATCCGTCACAATTTTAATAGATTTTATATTTCTGTTGCAATGCAAGTGGTATATAGCTCTTATGTTTACACATGTGGTGGCCAATTTTTTTTTGAAAACCCGTGCAACGCACTGTATTCAACTAGTATGATAAAAAAAATATGCATTGTACGCGCGTATAAATGCATAGAAGGATCATGGAAAAATCATGGAAGAAAGTTACTAGTACAACAACGGTTTCTCTTACACAATATGTATACTCTTATGTCAGTATACGGAATTTAAAGAAGATGGAGAGGGTTCACGAGATACAACCCAAACAAAACACAAATATCGGTTCTCTGCAGGTATGGTTAATATTATACTCTGTTAAACAAACATCAAGCCGGGTGTACTAAAATAATAAGAAAAACATTAAACCGTCCCTGAAACAAAACGATCAACATATAGGCAAACGGGCGGCCTTTCTACACTGGTGCCAAAAGCAGCCTGGAGCAAGTGGGCTGTGAAAATGGACTTCGACCCCGGCCGAGACATGGCCCAACTTTTGACACTTCAATTTCTCCACCTGCCTCCTCCATCAGAACGATCCCCGTTTAATCGCCCTAACAGAAGTCCCTGGTTACCTGCTCTCCAGAGAAAAATGAATCTTGATGTATTAACATGAGAAGAAGAATCCACAAGCATGGCACAACCTCGCTGTCGATCTCCCGTACAGCAGCACGACGTACATACAGCCCACGCAACAGGGTAATTAGAGCCAGCACAGCATTGCCAAACACGGAGTCTAAGAAAGCTTAGACCCATGTCTAAACGGTGGATAGGGGTGGCTAAGAAAAAGATTCCCTAGGCTGAGTCTATGTCTAGTACTAGACACAAGGTCTAGCTGATTAAAAAGTCTGATAAAAAAAAGTGGGGGTATCATCTGTTTTGTGAGTCCCACGAGTTGTATTAAATTGTGTCTAGATGGTGAAGCAATTTTGTTTTGTTGGACTCATGTCAAGCTTTTTTCTTAGCCATATTGTACACGCTCTTAAAGGGTTTTCAGGGAGGCGCGACATGGAAAAGATCGACCGATACCCATATCGTGTCACAACGGGACTTCTCCACCGGCGACCCCAATAGTGTTCCCGATCTATTGCGTCCCAGACCGAAAACAGTCTCCACTGGCGCATCCCAAACCCCACCGGATATTTTGGAGACCAATAAAATAGCCGCACGTCCATGTTGTCCCCCGCCTACAAGGCCGTGTTGGGAGCTCCGACACTCCACGCCACATCGGTTTTCATCCACGGGCACCCTTGCAGCCACATACATAGCAATTCACCACCTCCTCCAACTTTACTCATCTCGCCTCCCACGCCAGCATCGATCACCATTGACGCGTCCTCGTGCATACCTCCCACCCACTCGCCACAGCCACGATGGCTCCATCGACCGCACCTCCGGTAGCACCTTCTGCCGCACCTTCCATGTCGTGTTCTGTTGCCGCCACCGCTCTTTCTGCCACAGGGACTGATGCCAACACCAAGCCTTTGTCACCTCCACCATAAGCCTATGGTTCGTCCTCTTCCTCTACAACATCGAAGTCGTCAATGCCGTTTGCTCGCCTCACTGTCAAGGTGTTTGCCGTTTTGCTTCATTGGGTAGCAACAATGAGTTGATGATGGAGCTCTTGATGAAAGAGGAGGTTGATGCCACTGCTGAAGAAGAACAATGGATGATGATCTTGGGATCTCTTCTTCGCATCCAACAACACCTTCATGTCGCTCCTCGGTGTGGTGGTTCGAGGGTGGGAAATGCGAGGAACAAGGACCCGCATCGGCTGGTGGGTGCTCTGTTGCTTGACAGGGAGTACTTCCCTAACGGCACAATACATACGTTGAAAGACTTCCTCGGTGATTTAGGATGAACAAGTAGTTTTTCATTAAGATTATTTTCGACGTTCCAGAGTACGATGACTACTTCATGTGCAAGAAAGACTGTACAATACAATGGGGCTTCTCATCGGTTCAGAAGTGCACGTCTGCCTTTCGGTGTCTTACTTATGGAGCTCCTCCAGATATACAAGATGACTATTTACGCATGTTTGAGAGCATACGCTCTGAGAATGTCCTCAGGTTTTGCCGGGCAGTCGTGTTAGTGTTTGACAAACGTACTTGAGAGAACGAAATGAAGAAGATATAAGTTGGATTCTAGCACAAAATGTAGCTCGAGGATTTCCCAGAATGCTTGGTATCATTGACTGCATGCATTAGGATTTGAAGAATTGATCATTTGCTTGGTAACGCCTATACAAAGGTCATGCCAGAGACTGCATTGTGACACTTGAAGCTGTGATAGATCATGACCTCTAAATTTGGCACGACTTCTTTGGCATAGTGGGAACTCAAAATGATATCAACTTGTTGCAGCGCTTTTCGGTAACTGACGGTCATTCTCCGAGCGTCAACTACAAGATCAATGGCCGTGCATAAAATAAAGGGTACTATCTAGTCGATTGTATCTATTCAGCGGGGTGCTCCAACAACGTTTTGCTATTGTTTGATACTCTGGTCTCAGCTGGTCGAAGTCTCAGTGGTAGAAGGTTATGAATTATTGTGTGATCATGGACAACATGAACATTGAGAGTCGGCGGGAAGAACCAATGGTTGAGACCTCTTTATTATGTGATCACTTGGGACCTCTAGCTCAACTAGACCAGGTGTAGACCCCTTTATTATCATGCATTAAGAAATTCGCTACCCACAGGTTTATGATGAGCAAAAATGATCCAGGGAATCATTTGTGGGTTCTCAAAGGAAACCACGTCCAATTTTAAACAAGTTTGGTTGTTATTTATTGAAAAAAAAATATGATGGCAGTACGCGCACGTGGTCGCACGAGCTCCGGTGTGCGCGAGCCTGCGGGTGCCCGCCGCCGTTGGCCGGGGATTGGCGGAGCGAAAGCAGCGGGGCGAGCGCCCGGCGCGGCTTAAATCAAACAGCGCCACCGTTTTGGCCATGTGATGATCGCATCGATCCCCCGTACACGTCGCCCACGCGTGCGTTCCGTGCCCGGAACCGGAATCGGGCACACCCGTCCACGTCCAAGAGAAAGGGCCCTTTCTTTCTGGTCGCTGCTTCCTGATGCCCAACGTACGGAGAAATGAAGCCTTGGTTGGTTGGTTGGGTAGACAGTTCATTCATTCAAAGGCTCCAGAATTCCCCACAGGCAACGGCCAAACCGAGGCTGGATCTTCAACTTCAAACCAAACACGTCGTACGAAACAGGTCAGTTGGCCAGACCACGAAGTTCATTTGTGCTCGTAGCTACACTACACTACATCCAGCTAATTCTGCTGGTCGCTGAGGTTTTCCTCCATGGCTAGGCTACGGTCCGAATTCCGAACCAAAACCAGAAGGCTGTCAATGTCAAACGTATTCTCCAATGCCTAGTGCCAGTACTACTCTACAGTATAGTCGAACCAAGACACAGCTGCCTGTGTGCTTGAGACGAAACCGGTCAGAGGCGCGCGCGGCCGGCCGTACGCAGGCGGGTGTCATGGCTCTTGTCACATTTACCATGTCGTCGCACGCAGCGCAGAGGACCGTACAGCGCGTAAAACGAAGCGTTCGGCGGTCAAGGTGGCGTGGGCGTACGTCGACGTGCACGGCCGCAGCGATCCTCCAAAAGAGGGTCCCGGACGAGGTGATGGTACTAGCTGCTGACCACACCACAGAGAGAGAGGGAATCCATCCAATCCAACAGGGCCGCACCAAGAATTCATTCATTTCATTTTACAGCGCAGTGGTTGGATCCCGATCGCTCGCAGTCCGTCGCTACCACGCGGACCCACAGCCTACCTCTGCCCACACCGAGAAAAATAATTATTCACCGTAGCTCAGAGCATCTCCTACGGGCCGCGTTACCCGAATCCATCTAGACCGCCCGATTAGTCCGACCGCATAGAGGACAGCCAAAACAGGGCCTAGCGTCGCCGAAGGATCGACCTGTCCACGCCAATCTATTCCTAGCTCAGATTTGGGCCGGTAAGGCTAACTGCAAAGTTCCTCGCAAACGGACCACGCGTTCCAATCATGTCCTTCCGGATCTAGGCCATAGCGCCCTCAAATCGAGAGACAGCCCTGGACCCATCTGTTTCGACGCAAACCGGACCAAAAATTGACCACGGCTGCTAGCCAGAGACCCATCTCCACCACTCTCACCACCAATTCCTAGCACACTGCCATGGATGCACCGCCGCCGCCCTCCCTAACACATGTCCTCCCTAGTCGTGGCATGTTCGTGCCTTTGGGAGCTGCCTCGTCCGCCTCTGCTCTGGCCTCTAATCTGCCGTCATCGGCCGTAGCTGATCTGCCGCAGTTGGCCGCTGCTCATCCTTCAAAAGCCGTCGACAAAGGTGGTGTTGCAGCTAGCCTCTTCCGGGTCAAGGAAGTGACGGACGACCAGCAGAAGGATGAGTCGAGGAAGAGGGTTGACCGTAGAGAGAAGGCCTGAAGGCGCATTGTCGATGCCCAAGCCGCCCAGGAAAGGATCCCGGCCTTGTACCTAGGAAGATGGTATCTCTATTGACCACGAGCCTTTGTTTAGGGACGAACTAGTCTGACAAACACAAGGCAGTAGCCGAAGGAGCGGATCATACACAACCCTCGAGGACAAGATGCTTTGCGAGGCATGAATGGAAATTGGGCAAGATCCAATAACTGGTCCGTAGCAAAAGGGTGGGGCATTTTGGAACCAAATATGGAAGTGCTTCCATGAGCAAAAACGCTTCGGTGAGCATCTGTTTGCGAGTGATCGCAACGAGAACTCACCTACAAAGAGGTGGCCATTCATCTCTGAACAATGCATAGAGTTTTGTCCCTCTTATGACCATGTTAAGAAAAGTCCCGTGAGCGGCATTGGAGTTGGAGACATGGTATGTTGCTACATATCTATATGTTTTCATTCATACGAACTTTACATGTTCTAGCATGAAGTTGAACTTATTGGTTTAGGTGTGGCAAGCATTAGAGCACTTCAAGACTTGCCACCAGAAGAAACCTTTCACATTGGGCCATTGTTGGACAAAGCTCAAAGATTACGAGAAGTGGAAAGAGCTCTATGCGGGAAGTGCAAAGGGCGGAGGCGTCGGAATCATCATCAACGAGGAAGGGCTGGCAACCAAAAGTCCGAGAGGAAGGAACAGCTCCAAGCAAGAGCTCAAGCGTGAAGCTTTGTCAGTTGCCATCTAGGAGACATTGAAAGGGTTGATCACCGAGAAGGAGGTGTCTATCGATAAGAGGGAAGAGAGGAAACACAAGGAGAGGGAATATGCGGCAAAGAACTACTATGAAATCCAATCGAAGCGTCTTGAGATAGAAGAGAAGAAGGTAGAGCTCCAGCAACTCGTCGAACAAAATCAGAACATGACTGCGAATCTCACCGACATGGACCCAATTCAAGGGAGTTGGTTTCGGAAGAAGAGGAAGATGATCTACGAGTGAGATGCATAGATTCCTCGCTCTATTTATGTTTGCGTGCATGTATGAACCATGGGTACGCGGTAGGATAGAGGCTGCTAAACTGGGTTAAATTTCCTGTGATTGTCTTGTTTTCATACTCTACCGGTCCTCTTTTAAATTTGGTTGACAACTTCAGAAAAAAGGGCCAGATAGATGGGCGCATTGTTGGGTGCACCCGCCAGGACTAGGCGGGAAACGACCCGTGTCCTATCCACCCTGCCTCACAAACGGACCGAAACGGTCAAAAGGTATGTTCGTTTTGCGGGGGGTGGGCATTGGAGTTAGCCTAATACGTCAAGACGGACGCACCGTAGAACACAAGCGTGTCCTCCCGCATTGGCCTGGGGGTCGCCTGGCAATGAGTCCACCTCCTCGACTTCTTCCCTATCCATCAATGCTACAGTCTGCCAACTGCAATGACAGCCGCTTGGACCCCTACACTAGCATGAATGCTAGTCGCTCGGCTTCTGTTATAAACACGACAAGCAAATAACGAATAACAAAAAAGAAATCACAGCAAGGGGACAAAGATTTAACATGAAAAACCTCTCCAAAAAAGAGAGGAAAAAACCACGGACGCCAGCCAGCGAAAGTTCACTATAATAGGGAGTGTTTACACAACGCCGAAGATTTCATAGACGCCACTCATCCCAGCCGTCGGCTTACAAGAGGTATATATAGCGGTGAAAACCTAGGTCTTCAACTCCCCCCGCTTTTGCCCAAGCCTACCAGCGACGGGCCTCGCTCCGCTCATCAGAAGTTAGCCTCCTTAATTGAATCTGGATCATACTTCAACAAACTCCAACTTGAGACAAATTCCTTGTTGTAGCATCAACAACAACCATCTCCCTGAACAAACAAATAAAATACTTTCGGCGCCAATAGCCACTTGGGCTAAGGGCATCTCTAACCGATCCCCTAAAATAGGTTAGAGGAGTAAAAATACGCAGCAGTGGCACCTAATCGAACTCCTAAATGGTTAGAATAGTAAAATTATACTCATCGGAGGAGTAAAAGTGGTGGCCGACTCCTAAATTTACTCCTCCGAGGCCACTTCGGAGAAAACCTCCCGCCTCCCGACCTGCCACACCCATTCTCGCCGGCGTCTCCACCGGCGACCCCCATACCCCGCCACCCCCACCCCGGTCCCTGTGCCGCCCTCCGATCTACCTCTCAGTCCCTCTATCGCCTCTTGTCGTCGCCGAAATCGACGGGGAGACCTAGTTTTCACTAGCGGCTGCCCCAATTTGCTCCAAATCAGGCTTCTTCGCCGTTGATTCGTCGCAAGCCAGAGCTGGCGTGGCCTCTGGTGACCACGACATTGGCTCCTAGCAGGCCGACCACCCACCAATGTCACGACCTCCTCCTAGCCCACCATAGATCCCGCGTGACCAGCAGTTGCCCCGCCTCCCCCGCCACCCACGACAGGTTTCGTCTGCGTGCGGGACCTCTGGCCGGAGTTGGAGGATGCAGGGCCGACGTTCATTGATGTTGCTGCCAGAGATGGATCACTCGCACTGCCGACCGCAATGAACACAGGAGGGAAAAGGTAAATTTTCCTCTTTTTCTTAATGTAAAATTAGAGTAGAAGAAGTTGTGGTTTACATGTTTTTTGTTACAAATGTAGTACAAGAAATTCTACATGGACCGAGGATGAAGATAACGAGTTGTATTTTGCATGGCACCATCAAACTCTTGTAGATGATGCATTATACAAAGAGAGTGGTGTTCGTTCACTATTTCAACAATTTTGGAAAAAGATTCATGAGAATTTTAATCAAAACACAAGAAGTGGTAGATCGGTTAACTCGATCTTGAATAGATGGCACATTCTTGTTATGTGTTATATGGCATAACTCGAATAGTTTGGTTTGTGTTGGTTTGTACCGGTATGTATCCTCTATGTACCGATTGTATCGGGTTATATCGATATGTATTGTGCGTATCGGGTTGTATCGGTATGTATTGTGTGTATCGGGTTGTATTAGTATGTATTTGACTACTAAATCTATGATTATATATGCGTTTGTATGGACCTCTTACATTACATATAAAGGGAAAACATTTTTACTCCTCTAAATATAGGGGTTCGGTTAGGAACCGCCAAGCTTTAGAGGAGCATTTTTACTCCTCTAAGTTCTAGGAGTCGGTTTACTCCTCTAAAGTTTTGGGGATCGGTTAGAGATGCCCTAATCAGTTAAACCAACTAAGTTCGAGCATATCTCAAACTTAGCAACAGGAACAAGCTTTCATATCAGTAAGATTATCATGAGTGCTGATCTTGCATACCTTTAGTTTACCTTGAGCAACAATATCTCTAACAAAATGGTACTTGACATAAATGTGCTTAGTTCTTTCATGGAACATCTCATATTTTGTAAGGTATATGGCACTTTGACTGTCACAAAACAAAGTAATGCAAGAATCATCTCCACAAAGCTTAGGGAACAAACCTTTCAACCAAACAGATTCTTTGCAAGCTTCAACAATAGCCATGTATTCAGCTTGAGTAGTAGATTGTGCAACAAGATCATGCAACGTAGCCTTCCAGCTAATAGTAGAACCACCAACATTAAAACATAACCTGTGAGGCATCTTATCTTATCCAAATCGGTAGCAAAATCTGAATCCACATAGCCAACGAGTCCCTCACTAGTCCTACTAAACTTCAAACAAGCATTGGAAGTGCTAAGAAGGTACATGAAAACTCATTGAACAACCTTCCAATGTTCTTTACTAGGATGAGCCATGTATCTACTTATCAAACTCATAGCATATGATAAATTAGGACGAGAACAAACCATGACATGCATCAAAGGACCAACAACACTAGAATATGGCACCTTTGACATGTACTCAAACTCTTCATTAGTAGTAGGACATTGTGAAACTGACAATTTAAAATGAGGAGCAATAGGATTACTAACTGACTTGGCACGATCCATATTAAAACGATGAAGAACTTTCTTAACGTAACTTTGGTGACTAAGAAATAACAAACCAGATTTTGTATCTCGGGTAATCTCCATACCTAAGATCTTCTTAGCAGCACCAAGATCCTTCATCTCAAACTCACTACTTAGGTGTTCCTTCAAAGTAGTGATTTCTTTCATGTTATTGGCAACAATTAACATATCATCAACATATAACAACAAGTATATAGATGATCCTTCAACAAACTTAATGTAAACACAACTATCAAATTGAGACCTTTCAAAGCCATGTGAGATAATAAACGAATCAAACCTTTTAGACCATTGTCTTGGAGATTGTTTTAAGCCATAAAGTGACTTTTTTAACTTTCACACAAAATCCTCTTTACCAGGCACTACCTTATGGTTAGTCCATGTATATTTCATCCTCAATCTCTCCATGCAAAAAAGCAGTCTTGCATCTAACTACTCAAGATCAAGATCACACATAGCCACAATACTAAAGAAAGTGCAAATGGAATTGTGCTTTGCAACTGGAGAGAACACATCATTGTAATCAATACTTGGATAGCGGAACCCTTTTGCTACTAACCTTGCCTTATACCTTCAAGGCTCTTTAGAAGACAAACCTTCCTTTTTTGAAGATCCACTTGCAACGGACCGGCTTCTTTTGTTTAGGCAATTACACAACATCCCATGTGCCATTTTTCTCCAGCGATTGCTTCTCTTCTTGCATAGCATAAACCCACTTCTCACGGTCAACGGATGCAATGGCTTCATTATATGTAGCAGGTCAGAATCATTCTCCACCTATTCAGCACAACTCAAAGCAGAATGAACAAGATTACACTCTTAAATTAAACAAGGATGAGGACCTTTGTCACGCCTCTATGTATTAGTAGCAATGGACTCATGTGGTTGCTGAAAAATAGTAGGTGAGTGCTGAACAAGAAAATCATCAATGTTTTACTCATGTGTATCTTCAACAACAACATCATTATCAACAGTTTCAATAGTTTTCTGCAGGTGCTCCACCTACACACTAACTTCCTCCTCTCCAACAGCAATAGGAGAGGGATTTGAAGGCAAGCTGTCATGATACATAATGGATTCATTGAAAACAACATTCCTACTCAACAAAACCTTTTTAGTTTTAGGATTCCATAATTTATATGCTTTAACTTCTGAACCATAACCAAGGAATATGCACTTAACAACCCTAGGCTCTAACTTTCCATTATCAACGTGAGCATATGTAGTGCAACCAAAAACTCCCAACTATGAATAATCAGCAGGTGAACCTGACCATACCTCAATCGGAGTTTTCTTCTCAAGTGGAATGGAAGGTGAACTGCTGATGAGGTACCACACTGTGTTGGTTGCTTCATCCCAAAAACATATGCCCATACCTGCATTGGACAGCATACAGCAAGCCCTCGAGATGATGGTTCTGTTCATGCGCTCAACCAGGTCATTCTGTTGAGGAGTGTAAGGGATGGTGATAGGGATATGCCGAATGGGGTATGCCCAGCAGGACGTTCCGATTGGCCCAAAGACTTGCGAGTGGGCCTGCAGGACAACGACTGGAATGCGACTAAGGGGTGTGCCTGGCGACTGGAAGCTGGAGGCCCAGAAGCATAGCTGAAGCCCAGTCGGATTAGGTCAAACCATACGAATCCTTGACTAGTTCGGTTGTAAACACTGTAAACCCTAGCGAGGTACCCCATATATAAACCTCCCTAGGGTTCCCTTTGTACCCACGTTCCATCATACACCCCTTCTAGCAACTCGCTGCTTAGACGCCGAGCTCGCCACCCCTGTAACTTGCTCTCTGCCAATACAATCTAGCAGGAGTAGGTCTTTACCCTCCGGGGGGCGAACCTAGGCAAACTCATGTGCATCCGCCCCCATCTCACACCGCAGATTGATGCCAGCTCTCACCCCCAATACTATCAATCGCTACCCCTGGTAGCGACTGCCATGTCCATTCCCATGACAGTGGCACCCACCGTGGGGCCTAGCCGGACTGGCCTGAGTTATGAGACCCTACTCAATAATCGACCGGCCGATCGCCACCGGCTGCATGATCGCCAGCGGCGGCATCCTCCAGATCCTTCCCAGCAGCTACGTCCTGGTGTCACGCCCGATCACCCATAGCGTAGTGATGCCAATCGACACCATCAACCTGTTCGTTGGCTTCACCGACGCAGACGACCTGGCAGGAACGATGATCGCTGGCGGGTCGCCACCATGCCGCGATCTACTCTCGGAGGAGCAGATTCGCTCCATCAGCCGCCTCGCCACCGAATATGACTCGGCCGCCAGCAACACGATCGAGACTAACACCGCCACGGACGACGCTGACTCCATGACCCCTGCCTCGATCGATGCATCCATCACCGCCATGTCATGGGAGGACTCCATCACGCGGGTCTCCAACCCTGAGGACTTTGAGGATCCCTCCATCCTCGAGATCTTCGATTCCAACTCCGGCTCGGAGTCCCCCGAGGATTTCTGCGCTAGATCCAATCGTTTCAACGCGATCTACATGGCGGGCAGCACGGCCGCCCCGCCAGATCCATTCTCCACACCGATCCCGTCAACCGCCACGGTGACGGAGGTGGAGGAAGCCCGCCTGCACCTGGAAGAGGCGACACACAAGGAGCTCATCGAGCGCGAGAAACTCCGCCTCGAGTGGGAAACGGCGAAGGAGCTATCGCTCTACCATCAGTGCCGCATCAAGACCCGCCTGCACACCAACGTCCAGGGCCGCGTCCTGAACTTCAGTGACGAAGGCAAGCCCACACGCGCGGTTGAGCGTGAATACTGCGAGAACGCGCCGCCCGGCGGCAGCAATCGCCCACCACCAACCGCACCGGTGACTGGAGCCCCACCACCACCCATGGGCCGTGCACCTCCATCGGACCAACCGTGAATCATCATCTCGTCGTAGGCCCACGACGCCAACGGGCTCCCGTTTACTCCACCCCCATGGACAACGTCATCGCGGCAGACGCCGCGGTCGCCTACCTCGACATCCAAGGAGAAGGCGCGCTCCAGATCCAGTACGCCAAGTCTGTGCTCGCCAGGGCCGTCGAGCAGCAAGCCACTAGGGTCGACCCGCGAGGGCGGGTGTATTCCCGCTCATCGGCAAGTAGGGCGGCCTCGAGCGGCCACCCAACCATCGCCAATGCCCTCAACTTCCCACCGCCCGAGCCGCTACTGCATCAGCCATGGGTCGCCAACCCCGCGCTCTCCACCAACGAGTCATGGCCGGCGAACAACACGGTCACCGACAACAGCCTACCCATCGATGCACGAACGCACATCGTCAATAACCAGGCCTGGCAGGCGCGCCAGCCCAACGACTTACGACACACCCTCACCAACCACGGCGATCCCGAGCCAAGGGGCTCGCTCAGCCGAGTCGACCCCTAGTGCTTCAGACCAATGATCCGAGGCGAGAAGTACCCCGCCAACTTCAAGGTGCCCAAGGAGATTGAAAAATACGATCCCACGTACGACCCAGCGGTGTAGCTGGACACGTATCTCATGGCAATGGGAATCGCCGGTCACACCAACCTGCTAGCCGCTCGCTACCTCCCCCAAATGATGGAAGGAGCAACCAGACAATGGATCAACACCCTCCCCGCTGACAGCATCGACTCATGGGAGGAGATGCGCGATGCCTTCGTCAGGCACTTCAAGGGCTCCTACACCCTTGCCACTACCATCGAGGACCTAAAGTGATGCATCTAGGGGAAGCGTGAGTCGACCCGCCACTGGATCCAGAGGTGGCAGGAACTATGGATCAATGCCTCCGGCATTCACCCGAACACGGCGATCCACTGCTTCAAGAACGCGTGCCGGTATGAGCCCCTGGTCGCTAAGATAAAGAGGGTCTACCGGATGCTCAACAACATCCCCGACCTCCTCGAGATAGCCAAGCGGTACATGGAGGAGGACCCCAACCGCGACTCCGATGATGAGTCGGGAGGAAGATACCGCACCAGCGGCCACGACAACGGACGACAGCACGACAAGCCCTACAGCAACACTCGCCTCACCGGCAAGTGCTATGGTGATGAGCGAGTCGACTTCGTCGCTAACGCCAGTTACGACCAACGCGACCCGAAGAACCGCCGCGACGGAGGAAATTACTGCGACAGCGGAAACTACCGCCCCAACAACACGACGAGGCCAAAATTTGACCCCGCCGCCCTGCTCAACCAACCCTGCGTCTATCACAGCAGGAAGGGGAAACCCGCCACCCACACCATTGCGGACTGCCACTCTCTGAAGGAGATCGAAAAGGCAAGGAGAGCAAGGGAGGATCCCAACAACAAATCGCCAAGGGACAATGGCAACGCGGCGGGTTCGGCAACACCGTCGGCTCGTTACACACCTTCATGGGGCACCAAACACGAGAAGAAGGTGCTCGCCCGCATAGTCGCCGTCAATGCGGTGACCCAAGTCGACATCCCTCGTTTCCACAACTAGTCTGAGCAGAGCATCACCTAGAGTCGCCAAGACCACGCGCCCAGGATCGAGTACCTAGTGCGAGTGGCCCTAATAGTCAGGCCCAAAGTAGCCGACTACTGGCTGCCTAAGACGCTGATGGACGGCGGAAGCTCCATCAACATCACGTACCTGGACACATTCAAGCGTCTCCACCTCCCGGAGTCAGCGCGAGCCGACACTCACCACTTTCCATGGCATCGTCCCCGGTCGGAAGGCGTACCCGATCGGCAAGGTGAACATAAACAATAATTCAACGGTTCACTCAATAGCATCAACTACAAAGAGTAATCGACACCGGGAAAGTTTCCCCTATGAACTATGCAAGATTCAACGCAATTGTTACAACAATATGGAGATGGTGATGAGGGTGCTGATGGTGATGATGATCCCGATGAAGTCCAGCTTGATGGTGGTGTTGATGGCGACGATCTCCCCTCTCCGGGAAGGAATTCCCCCGGCAGAAATCTGTCTGCTAGAGAGATCTTTATCTCTCGGTGTTTTCTGCCCCGCAGAGGTGGCGGAATCTTTCTGTGGTCACTCCCCGAGTCTTAGGGTTTCGGGAGGATGATATACGCCAGAGGAGAGAGGCTAGAGTGGGCCAGGGGGCCACACCACCTCCAGGCGCGGCCTAGGCCTGCCCGCGCCATGGGGTGGTGTGGGCCCCTTGTGGCCCACCTCCACTCCATCTTCTGGCATCCTTAGTCTTCTGAAAAATAGGATTTTCCGTATATTTTCCCGGATTTTCTGATCTTCGCGAATTTTGCCTCCAAATAGCACCTTTTCCATCAGAATCCTGACTGCAGCGGTCCATGCTCCAAAAGTCATTAACCATGCAAAAATAGATGAAATAACATAAGTATCTCCTCTCAATACGAAATATATCAATGAATAATAGTGAATTATGACATAGAATAGTGATGCATAATGGACGTATCACTAATCTCAAGGGAATTTTACTTTTAGGATTTCTCATAATTTAGTTTACCATTATTTCCTTTGTTTTTCGTAGGTATGTCATATTCAAAGAATCATGACAAATGATTCACAATGTCTCCATACAAGATATGGATTACATTTTGAATCCTACTTCATGTAGTGAAAACACTAGTGGGAAAAACACAATGATCAATATCATTGATTCTTTCCTTCTGTGAAGAGAATCGTTCAGGAATGTTTTCTGTTGTGCTTCTCAACACTCTGATACAGGGTTTTGAATCCTCGTCGTGTTTTTCACTAATTTCCATTCGCTCCATAATTGAGAAACATCACTAAAAGTGAACTTTCTCAAAAATGCACCAAAATCCAAGCAATACGAATCTTGCTTTCCTTTTGGTTTGAGCTATGGGTTTCGTATTCAAAGTTTCCAATGAATACTATACAAGTACTTATTCGCTATTGTTTTGGTTATATCGAATAACCCCAAAACTTTCACGAATTCAAATGGTTTACCAATTCTAATTGAGTGCTAGCTATTTCTAACTAATAGTCTCTACATCTACACTACAATGATTTATTTGGTGCCTTCTATTCAACCCCTTTTGATATCTAATATCACATTGTGATGCTTTGTATTTTGACGTTTCAAAACACTTTGCATTCCACAATTTCTTTTATGCCATTCTTATAAGTTCGAATTTCATTACTATTGATCAAATCATAGTAATTGGATTCTCTTTTATATGTATACCCTTTTATTGATGAAACACTCTGATCAAATCAAATAGTTTCATATTCATGTTTCCTTTGGTAAACTACTTTACACATTTAAACAATCATATAATGATAATTACCATTTTCGTTAAAACACAATACATCGAATATGTATTTACTTTTAACAATTCATTAAACACTTTGTATTCAAGTAATACACGGTGTTCAAGTTATTTTGCCGAACTTAGGCATGATTTATATGTGACAAGAAATCGAATGACCTTCACATATTGTCACTTAACTTTGAATTCAAACAATGGTTTCATTCATTAATGAACATATCATTAAGTTGGGTATTTTAAACAAGGCATTTTAATGTTTTACAAATGTTCGTGCATTATCAATTAGTTTCAAATAACAAGGATAATTCACAAGTAAACAAAACAAGATATGAACACGAATAGAAATCATTCATAAAAGCAGAACAACTGTTTGTTACAAACTCATATGAATAACCGTCTCACGAAGTGTGAGACACACTAAAGAAGTTCACAATCTCTTGATTACAATAATCATCCTAAGACACAAACTAAGTGATAAATATCGAGGGAGAGTGTCGTCGGCCGTCATCATCATGTTCGCCATCAACACGCAACGTCACCTCCTCTCCAGCAAGCACCTCTCATGCAGAAGGACCTGTTTTCAGCAAAACAGAACAAGTATCAGATATACTTAACACTGCAATGTGTTTGCAAGATTATAACATTTATAAAACTGTATATCAAATATATACCTTGGTCATCGATGACCACTCCGGTGATTGGTTCAACCTTTACGTTCTGGAAACATAATATGAACTCATGGATATCCAATGCTTCCGTATCACCACTCATGATGCTACTCCGGACATGTCCTTTGTAGCTGGGAGGCAACGACCGAAGCAGTACGTCTATCGCAAATGGATCAGCCATCCAGAAATCCACGAAGTGAACCAGTCTCGTGTGTGCATCAAGCATGCGCTCCAAGTGACTCTTCAGACATGTATGCTCATCCATCTGTATGGAAAGGAACTCTCCAAGCAACTTGTGCTTCCACATGCGCACATGGCCTATGAACTCTGCTCTCAGCTGATCCACCATCGAATATGGATCAAGATCACCCATGAGCGGATGTAGTTCATCCACCATCCCGTAACTCATTATTATCTGAATGTAGGTGGACATCTCTTGGCGATAGCAGCGGTCTGCCAACTCTTGTGGGGTCTCATAGTAGTCTGGCTCAGTCAAATCCATCGTGCGGCGTATGTAGTCTACCACATGATTCCTAGTAAGGAGGTCATTCAGGCGCACTAGCCAACTAGGGAAGTTGGATCCATCAAGTCTAAGTTTCTCACCCTTTACCCAATCCTCAATGACAAAGTAAGCTTCACGGTGAGCCATCTACATTTATAATTGCAAAAGGAATTTAGACTAAGTTTATAATTAAATGAGTTAATAATAACTCCACTCAGAAACACCTATCCCCACTGAGGGTTCCTAGTGATAACACGACCCCTATAAGCCACATCTCCCCCGATCATCACGGCCATTAATGTGGGTTCAAGGGTAGACGCTAAACATCGGTCACATCATTCATGCGACTCGTGCTCGATCTTTCGACCATCCGCGTTCCGAGGCCATGTCTGTACATGCTAGGCTCACCAACTCAACCTTGGTGTTTCGCTGTGCAACATGGCTTACACCCACTGTATGTGAACATAGATATGTCTGACACCCGATCATCACGACCTGCCTCATACCGAAGAACTTTCTTGGTGGTGCACACTAAGGGGGAACACAGTCGTTGGTAATTTTAACAGGGATCATCTTATTAGGCTACCGTCGAGTATCTAATACTAGCACACAATAAGATATACAAACAATAACATTGAATGTAAATGCTATGTGATATGGTCCTTCACGTCGTGATCTCCATCCGCCGTCACCGGGTTCCGGCGCCAGGGTTCCGGCGCCGTAGACACCAGGGTACCGGTGTCATTCCGGCGTGGTAGTATGTCACCTCCGTGACTATCTACTACTACGTAACAAAAGGTAATCACTTTACCTTTGCCACAACTATATCACAAAGCAACGCCCCCTGCAAAACAAAGTTAGACGCCTCTACTTTATCTTTGCATGTTTTACGTGGCTGAATGGGCTTTCGCACAAGAACCATTCTTACCTATGAACTTTCAGCACAACGTTGATCCAGTAGTTGTCTCTACTACACCCCTTTTGGGCCCTCCACTGCAAATGGCATACCAACTAATGCGAGAGAGACAGACACCCCACTAAGACACTTTATACAGTATAAGCCGTATGTCAAGCGTGGACCAGTCTCGCGAATGAACACGTAAAGTCGGTTAGGGGCCGCTTCATCAAGCATTACTGCGGTATACACAAGTACACATGGGAGGGTAACAACTAAAAGATCAATGCCCACACGCTACATCTCGTGTGTTCTACCCGTACTAGCATTACTACGCATAGATCTAGCTCCGATACCACTGTAGGGGTTCCGCGTATGAAAACAATAAAATTTTCCCTACGCCCCTGAACCCCTTAAGCTGCCAGGACCTATCTATTAGTAATACAGTAACGGGAGGGGCTTTTCGCGAACTTACCCTTGAAGACCGAAAAGCGTTGTCAATGCTTAGGAGAGCGTGGTTGATGTAGACGAGCCGAAGCCGACCTCAAGGTCGTGATGAAGTCCTTGCGCTCCTTGTGGCTCCAACAACTTGAGTGCCTCAAGTGCGACACCTCGCGGGGAGTTACACACGTCCGGTGCCTGACGATGACTCCCGCTTCCCCGATCTAGCAGCAGTTGCGGAAGTAGAGCTCCCGGATCCGAATCCCGCAGCACGACGGTGCTCCGCGGTGAAGATGTCTCTCGCTCGCGCTGTCCAGACTTGGGACCACGGTCACGAGAGAGAGAGGGGGAGAGAGAAAATATCAATTGGAGGTCCTCCCAAAAGTGGGGAGACCTTTATTGATTATTGGTGTATTTTTCTAGGCCAAATACCCCACTATATATAGGGGAGGGGAGGTACTACCTTCCCCAAAGTCCCGAGGTGGGACTAAAGGAGAGGAGAGGGGAGGAGGTGGCCGCTGGCCACCTAGTGGGCCCCACGCGGGGGGCTAGGCCTAGCCGGCCAGCCCCCTTGGCCCCTCTCCCTCTCTCCTTTCCCTAATGGGCCCTCTCCCTTCGGAAATTGGCCCATTAAGCCTTTTTGACCTTTAATTGATTTTCTCTTTATTAAATAATTATGAATAAATGATTAAATCAATATTTAACATTCATTCACATATTATTCAATCTCCGTGGTTGTGGAACACCTTCCACCTCCACTCCGGACATCCTCCGAACTTACCGAAACCCTTCTGGTTTTCTCCCTTCTTTTCTTCGGTGATTCTACCGATCCTATAAGCACTCTCTAAGCATCATCAAGCCCTTAAGCGTGATACCCCACGGTTCAGGAACACTTCCAGACATGGTCGGGACACTCCCGCACCAATGATCGACAAGGGACCTGGATGGCCATGTGACCCCTGTGCGTTCCACGAAGATCTTTTGTCGTTTGAACCGGGACAGTCGTGTCTTATTCCCTTTGTCACTCGATACTTGCATTACCCGAGATCTGATCAATGACATCACCATGTCGTGTTCAATCTCGTTACTGAACAATGCTACTTGACTCGTTCTGACAAGTGATATCCCCATGATCCAATCACACGCTGCGCAACTATTGGATATAACTTCTCCGAGTGGGCCCTTGAGTATCTTCCCGTCACATGGACGGACAAATCCTGCTCTTGACATATATTGCCTCTACGGTTTCCTCCGAATACCTAAACACACCTTTATAATCACCGTTTTACTAGATGGTGTTTGATGCTATCTAAGCACTCTCGGGAGACAGCGATTGATATAGCCTCGCGGTCTAAGGAATAGTCTACGAGGATCCATTTCTAATCATCGTAACTTGAACTTCGTGACATGATTGGGTCACAATGTTTAGGTTGGGTATTGGTTCATCATCTCATTCTCGGAATGAGATGACCTCATTTCCAACTAGCATAAATGCCACATGATCAGGAAACATGATCATCTTTTGACCAATGAATCAGTGACTAGAGTTTCACCGGGAACCCCTGGTTGTTTGTATATCACACGTGTATTGATGTTTCCTCTCAATATAGTTATAGCATGATATAAAACTTAATCATAAACTATATGAAATATGATAATAGTCCTTACTACTATTTGTCTCTAGGGCATATTTCCAACAGGTACATCGTTAGCGACTTCGATAATGCCGACCGAAAGGGCTGCTCCGACTTTAGGTCACGATGCTCCTGCTTGGGGTCGCTAGGCGCCACCACCGTCTCCTGGTATGGCAACAGGTCTCCCATCACCAATACTCACTCCGAGAATGGAGAAGCCTTGGTGGTGAAACTCAGGACCTCTGAGATCTCCACCGAGCCACTCGCCGATGGGTAGCCGCTAGTGACATCGTCGAGGTTGAAGTCGTCGGGGAAATGAGCAAGCCCAAGGCCCAACGTCGTGGCAGCCCCGCGTCTGAAGGCCGATCGCGCCATCCACTAGAAGACGGCGGGCGCCTCCTCCAGATAGCGCCAAACTTCAGTCAACCCAACTGGAATAACCTCGGTGGGGGACATCCCCTGGAGCACGGCCTGGACGCACAGTGCTGAGGCGGTGGCCGTGTTCACCACTGCAGTCACGCATTGCGAGGCGTTGAAGGTCTGCACCACCGGGTCGCTTTGTCCTATCGGGGCTACAACGTCAGAAACACAACGTCACTAAGGACTAACCTGCTCGGGGACTCGCTGCATACAAGAAAGAAAAGAGGAGACACTTACCAGGAAGCTTACGGCAGTTCTCCGTCACGTGCTTTTCAAGGGCACCAAGGTCACCCTGCAATCTGAGGATGACCGAGTCGGTGGCCTTCCTCTCCTCCTCCGCCAAGGCGACTGCGGTCTTGGCCCTCTCCTCATAAGAGATCATCGATGCCATCGCCTCCTCCAGGTCCTTCACCAGCGAGTCGATCCGCCCCTTCGCTGCATCTAGTTCAGCAGCTGGCACATACCCCTTGTGGGCCTTGGCAATCGCAGCTAGAAGCCCCTCTATGAAGCAAAAGCAACACAAGTCAGTCTTGCGTAAGCAGTAACAGTCTAAGTTTGCCAAGGGAAGCAACAACTTACTAGCAATTTCTTGGAGTCGTCGGTTGGCCTCCTGTGCCACGTGCAGGTCACGCTCCAGGAGTTCCTTCACGACTTGCCGATCAGACGATTCCCTCTATAGGCCCTACAAATAGAACAACACTAAGCAATTGGACGGCTAAAAATTCCAAGTATCTAGCCGCTGAAATTCAGCGACTAGACCCTCGGGGACTGGGCGACTAAAAATTCCAAGTGTCTAGCTGCTGAAATTCAGTGACTAGACCCTCGGGGACTGGGCGACTAAAAAATCCAAGTGTCTAGCCGCTGAAATTCAGCGACTAGACCCTCGGGGACTGGGCGACTAGAATCTTTAAGTGCCCAACCACTGAAATTCAGCGATCAGGCACTCGAGGACTAGACATACCTAAATGACAGTGCCAAGCATGCGATAAAGTTAGCTGGCATCCGTCGAAGGAACCACAAAAGAGGTGTGCCTGCGACGTTGCCCAACATCTTCATCAACAATCTCTGGAATTTGTAGAGACTGGGTCTCCGCCGCGGTCGAGAACACCTTCGCCATAAAGCGCGGAAACGACATGGCCGTCCTTGTCGGGGCGCTAGTCGTCGGGGCCAATGGCTCTGATGGCGGATCCCCCTTGGCTGGTTTCGATTGGGCGGCTGTTGCTTCTCCGGCACGGGTAGCAGAGTCGCCCTCCTCCACATTTTCCCCTATCATGGCGTCAGTGACGTCCCCTTTCTTCTTCTTCGCGCCCTCGGCTGGCACGTCCTCCGCAACAGGTTTCCTCTTCTTGGAGGGGTCGATTCCAGTGTTGGATGGTGGAATCTTGGCCACCGTAGGGCGGCCTATCTTTTTGGCACCAGACCTGCGAAGTCGCCATGGCCAACAAACAAATTATGCAAGGAAACGGACTAGCACGGAAAAGAGAATGTTAGACTTACTTGGCGACCGGAAGGACACGCAGCCCCGTGCTAATGCGGGCAGTCTTGTCCAGCTCTGGCCCCAGCTTGCACGAGAGCCCCTTCTCGAAGACACTCGTGGCCCATGACACCGCGGGCTTCTTCGACATCGAAGTCGCGGTCGTAGGGCCCGGGCAACGCAGCCGCTTCTACCGGTGGGGGCGACCTCGCCCCCGTGGTCTCAGCAGCCCCTGGTCCTGCGGCAACCGGGACCGTTGGAGCGATCTGCGTTGAGCGGGACCTCCACTTCCACCACCTCGTCCACGGCTTCCGATCCCGTCATTGGAATTGTGTCCTCGGGGATCTCGGTTGGAGTTCTGGCCACCTCATCATTGGAATCTTCGTCCGACTCGAACACCACCACGGATCTGGATGGCGACACCAGCTTCGGAGACGACTTCTTTGCTGGCGACTTTAGTTTCTGCGCGGGCTTCACTAGCGTGGTTGTTCACCGCGAACTATGCTCTTGCAAGATTTCATCGTCATCATCGTGTTCTTCAAGACTGCGGCTCGCCTCGATCTTGCGCTGCTTCTGCATGCGAGTCTTGCAGGCCGCGATCACTGGCAGAGGAACCTCCTTCGCCTCCTCTTCGCTTTCGGAGGACTCTCCTTTGGCCCCCTCCTCGAGTTCTTTGGGGATCTCCTCGTCGAGAGGGGGAGCCAGCCTTCGAGGACCTGAAAGAACTAAGAGTGGACAAGGAAAGTTGACCAAGTCAGAGACCACGATTGAATGTCACGAGTCGCGAATGCAAATTGCACCCTCGCGAGCCACGACTGAAGACAAAGCAGAGACAGGGAAAGGCTTACCGTGGGAGCATCATTCTTCCCGGCTATGTACAGAGCGAGTCCAGCCGACGTATCGGTAAACTCCACGTCCATGATCTTCTTCAAGGCAGCCTTGTAGTCTGCGGCCTCCCAGGACTCCTAGCTCGTCCTGGAGGGGTCGTTCTTCCCGGAGTACTCGTACATCTAGTGAGGCCGAGTCGCCAATGAGACTAGGTGCCCCTCGAGCCAGCAGTTGTACAGATTGATCGTCATCAACCCCATGTCCTTTAGCGCTTGGATTGGATCCATCATCTCCGCGATGGCCATACTATGATCATCGGGAAGCCTGGCCGCTGCTAGCCGGTGGGGTTCGCTCCTTTCCACGACATACACGGGGAGCGCCACTTCGCCAGAGGGAGTGGATTCCTTCACGTAGATCTAGATCTTCTTCCACTCGCTCGTGGCCTTCTTCGGCAGCACAAGCTTGAAGAAATTTTCCTTTGGCTTTAGCTGAAATTTGACGCTGCCCGCCGCCAGGATAGGGCCGCTAGATCTGCCGCGCCCGATGCAGGCATGGAACAGCTCCAGCCACAACGGGAAATAGGGTCAGCACCCAAGGTAACACTCGCAGAAGGAGACAAAGATCGCCAACTGCTCGATACTATGTGGACCGAGATCTGACGGCTTGATCGCGTAGTACGCACAAAACCACCGGAAGAAGATAGAGGTGGGGAATCCAAAACCCCTCTCCAGGTGGCTCAGGAAACATATGAATTCGCCGGCGTGAGGCTTCGGCTCGACCTCCGAGGACGCGGGTATTCACCAATTCCCCTTGCAAAGAATCCCCGCATCCTCGGACGACTTGAGTTGCACGGCGTTGCATTTGGACTTCCCCACAGATCCCTCGAAGGTGCCATTGGGGAGAAGATGAGGTTGCTCAGTCTAGAAGTTCTAGATCGCAGGGAGATCGAGAAATTGGGGGAGCGCGGGAGTAAGGAATGCGGAAGAAGATTCGTGAGTCTCCTTGCCAATCTCCTTATAAGGGTAACGCTACCCGCCAATCTCGGGATAGCCATTACTTGCGGTAGTTACACCGAAGTTACCGTTGGATTGCCCAACGGCTAGTTTGACCAAGTTGGCGGTCCAACTTCTTCCACTCGAGTTGCCTGCTGTTACGCCTTGTCCAATCGACGGGGCAGCGACTCGAGCGTGAATGCATTCGCCAAAGCTGTGATGGCAAACCAGGTGGGAAAATTTCCTCCATTCTTGATAGAGTCCATCACTAATTCGACTAGGCGTCCAAATTGGACTCGCCTACTCCAACTGACAAATGAACACCTGCGCTGAATCAACGATGGTCTCGGGGACTACTGATGGGAATATGCCAAATGGGGTATGTCCAGCAGGACGTTCTGATTGGCCCAAAGACTTGCGAGTGGGCGTGCAGGATGGCAACTGGAATGCGACTAAGGGGCATGCCTGGCGACTGGAAGCTGGAGGCCCAGAAGCATAGCTGAAGCCCAGTCGGATTAGGTCAAATCATATGAATCCTTGACTAGTTCGGTTGTAAACACTGTAAACCCTAGCGAGGTACCCCTATATAAACCTCCCTAGGGTTCCCTTTGTACTCACGTTCCATCATACACCCCTTCTAGCGACTCGCTGCTTAGACGCCAAGCTCGCCACCCCTGTAACTCACTCTCTGCCAATACAATCTAGCAGGAGTAGGTCTTTACCCTCCGGGGGGAGAACCTGGGTAAACTGATGTGCATCCTCCCCCATCTCGCACCGTAGATGGCCGCCATCTCTCGCCCCTAATACTATCAATCGCTACCCCTGGTAGCGACTGCCGTGTCCATTCCCATGATAGATGCTGTGGTGCCTGATCATACCATTGTTACTGCAAAACTCCTCAAACTCATTAGAATAGAATTCCATACCATTATTAGTACGTAGTACTTTTTCCTTTCTCTCTATTTGTTTTTCACCATAACTTTCCACTTATTAAAAGCATAAAAACAACAGATTTATGTTTTAGAAAAAATGGCCACACTTTTCTTGAGTAGTCATCAATAATAGTAAGCATGTAATTAACACAACCAATATAAGTCTTATGGGAAGTTCCCCATACATCAGCATGCACGTAGTCTAATATGCCTTTGGTGGTATGAACAGAAGCATTGAATTTAACTCTTTTATGCTTACCAAAAAGGCAATGCTCACGGAACTCAAACTTACTCAAGTTGCAACCATCAATTAGCTCTCTCTTGACCAACTCTACCATGCCATGTTCACTCATATGCCCAAGACGCATATGCCATATATTTGTTTTACCACAATCATCATAATCATTAGAAGTAACAACAACAGTAATACCAGGCAAAATGCTACATCTAGGAACATATAATTTAGTAGAATTCACATCACCTATTATGTGAACAAGAGAACCTTTCAATACCTTTAACATTCTACGCCCACCGGCATACTTCTATCCATCAACATCCATGGTACTCAGGGAGATCAAATTTCTGGCCATGTTTGGTATCTGCTTCACCTCATTCAATGTGTGTGTCATGCCATCATGTGTCCTGATCTTAACAGATCCAATGCCAACAATATGGCACGGGTTGACGTTCCCCACCCGCACAAAATCTCTAGTCTGCACAGACTCATATGAACTGAACCACTATATGTTACATCAAATATGAAACGAACATGCAGTATCAAGTATCCATTCATCATCACGAGAAGCACAAGTAGCAAAAATGGCTAAACATTCACCATCAGAACTATCACCAGAAACAACAACAACGTTACCAGCACCTTCAAACTTATCTTCCAGTTGGTAAGTTTCGTTTCTTTTCTCCTTGTTATATAGCTTCCAACAATCATCAATAACATGACTAGATTTTTACAATACCTGCAGAACTTTTCCTTTCCCTTGGTGATGAGGGGTAACCTTGGCAATGCCCATGATGATGGACTTATGGTTTTGTGGAAAAGAGAACACTAGGGATTTCATCGGATATCAAGCAAACAAGAGAGTCGAAGTCGCCTGAAAACTTGATGAATAACACTATTACAGATCGCTTGGGTTTTTTTGGGTGTCCCCTCATAGGCTTCTCCCGTCCTATATATAATAGGCCGGGTCTCAAAGCTATATACAGATAGGTTACATATATATGATTACAACTCTAATATAATGTCGGTTCATAGTTTCTTTCCAAATACAACTAAAGCTTTCATCAGATGCTTTGTAGGGTCATCATCTTGAATATTCATGGGTTGTGAGCCTTTATGCAACTAGGGTAACAAATCATAAGCACCTGAATAATCATACCCATATCAGTAGCCCCCGAGACTCTACCTGAACCATATATTCTGGTTGAGTCTCAAAGATATTTTTTAGTTTTCTATGTTCTGAGATTTTATGGTTTTATAGGGATTTGGTACAACATGCCTGATGCATCCGACGGATCGGGCATCAGTTAATTGCTCCTGGGCAAAGGCACTATAGACCTTCATCAAATTCAAGTCCCTGGGCCTAAACTCGAAATTATAACTCACGTAACTCAGTTCGAGCCATTGAGGTGTTATCGAATACTGAATCCCAGTTCTATTTTATTTGGTACACAACGCGTCCATCGAGATTTTTCATCGTATCGTTGATACAGATATTTTACTGCCAGAGCGCATTCCTGTGCAATTATTAAGCCACACAGGACAAATCGTAGGGTCTTACCTTCATGTCGTGGACACGACATTTGGATTTTTTGTTGCGTCGGGCGTAATCTGAGATTTTTGTATAAATTTTATCGACTGCCTTGTTTGGCTATCGGAATTGCTGAAGTTTACCGGTTCATGTAGATGCTCCTGATAGGAGTAATTATTTGCGGATACAAATACTTTTTGATCTCAACATACGAGGACTATTTTATCATTGGATATTGTCTTGGAAACAAATGAACTTTCTTTGTCAGGTGCACGGCAGTGCTCCTGATAGGAATAGCCCTTGAGGCTATGTTCGGATGTTTTCATCAGGTCAGAGGCTCGAAAAACTTATGTTGTAACTATTCTGACAATGTCACCTTGTATTTTGTCGGGTGCGTGCCCAGCACTCCCGATAGGAGTAGCCCCCGAGGCTATAGTCGAGATATTTGTATTCAGTTGTAGTCTCAAACTCTATCTTGCTGAGGAATTTACTTCGACTCAAATTTTTTTGATTCTTTTCTTTGGGTCCTTGCCCTTTTTATAGGGCCGAAGTTTTCTTTGTGACTTTCATGGCATGGTGTCACTGATGACAAATTTACAGTGTGGTTTCCTAGAGACACATCTCAATGAGACGTTTCAATTGTGGGACCGTGTAGCAGTAATGATGACGTGTGGGTAGCGTGTTCAACAGAGTTTTTTGACTACACATCCCCATTTCCGTGTGAAGATCGAGGCGTCGTGTGAGGCTCTCCTGTTTTTACCACAATAATAACTGCTTAAGATTTTTCCTTTTACGGGATCCATGGACACGTGTCACCATCGTGTATGTTTGTGACGGTTCGATTTTACATCGAACGGTCCAAGCTGTGTACCTTGGCTCTTTATAAAGGGGAAGGGATTCCTTTTACTACTTTTTACCCCTTCTTTGCTAGCTTCATCTTCTTCCTTGCGCCCTTGCCTTCCTCTGTCTTTCTAGCCTACTCCGGTTGTTTCTTCCGCGTGCTAGTGCTGCTCCTCCACCACCATGGGCAAAAGCAGGGTGGGGACTTCCACCACGGCCGCCATAGCCACCAGAAAGAGGGCTATCGGATGGGCCCCTTCGAAGTGCACTGCGTGGGAGTTGCGTGAGGCGTGGAACTCCAGCCATCTGGAGGAGGGCGCCTTCAAGCTCCCTAGGGATGAAGCTGCTCCAATCCCCAAATCAGGCTAGAGGGTAATGTTTCTCTCCTTTATTTTCCATGGCCTCTCTCTCCCTATCCATGAATTCCTTCATGGTCTCCTTTTCCTCTATGGCGTGCAGCTGTATCAGCTCACGCCCAACTCTATCCTTCATGTCGCTTGCTTTCTTACTCTTTGTGAATGCTTCCTTGGGATCCATCCCCATTGGGGCATGTGGAAGTACTTCTTCTATGTACGTCGGAATGCCACCGACACCATTTTCCATGAAGTTGGTGGCGCCATTTTCTCTGTCCGCTCCTATGTAGATTATTTTTATTTTAAGATCACTGATTCCGTCCAAGGGTGGAAAACCAAGTGGTTTTATATCAAGGATCAGTCAGTCGAAGGTCAGTCTTTTGGCTTAGCCCCCTTTGATCCCAATAAGCCTTGTTGCAAACTTAACTCTTGGGATCAACATCCCACTCCCAAATAAATGATGGAGATTGAACCTCTTCTTTCCCGCATTTCAAAATTGCGGCATGAGGTTGGCAAGGAACTGTCAGGACTTCAAAATTCTGGCATATTTCTTGTGGATCCACGTGCAGCCTCTGTAGGCCAGGTTTTCTGGTATGTGGGCATATACTAGCAAAAAGGACCCGATGAGGATTGCACGTGATGATATTACCTTCAAGGTGTATGAAAAAAGGGTTCAGAATTTCATGACCCTCACGAAGAAAAGCTCGGTTCCCTCTGATTGCCGCGTAGAGCCTTTTGGCAAGAAGAAGCGCATTCCCGAGGTAAATTGCTTGATTTTTGCTCTTTATTCATTTGTGCTTTTTGTTCCTTTACAATTGTCCCCTTTAGTAATTGTTAGTCTTTCATTTATGTAGGATTATGATCATTTGTCCCGCCTTCCTCCTCTCCCTGAAAGCGGTGAGGTTCCCGCCGATCCTTCTGCATCCGACGATCTCCCTATGACTGGGACTGCTTCTGATGAGGAGATGGATATGTCAGCCATGGAATATTCATCGGGGACGCCGTCGCTTCCGTCGGCTCGTTCTGAAGATATTCATGTGGCGCCTATTGGAAAGAAAAGGAAACGCTCTGATGCTACAGAGATGATTGAAGACTTGGATGACTCCACTGGATCAAAGCCTTTGCTTGCCGTCCTAGTTTCATCGGATCTTCACCAGATGAATCTGTTCCGCTTTATGTAGAATGTTTCTTCGTAAGTACTTACTGTATTTCCATTGTTTTTCTGGATGAACATGTCGGTTTGAGCTGTTTGCGTTTATATTTGTAGTGGTGATGATGGGGAAGATTCTCCCCGATCTACTCATGGTACATATGTTGCCCCTACTTCTGCAAAGTCTCCACAACCATCCATGGACCCAAAGTATTTGCATGCATCTCCTGCGGGTCAAATTATCCAAAAAGATGATTGCCACTTCGCAGAACCGCTACTGCAGAAAAGAACAAAATCTGCTGGTAAAGGCGTGGTGATATCTGAAAGCCCTGTCGAGGTGGATATGCAAGACGTAAGTGTATCTATGCTTTGAATTTGGTCATGATTTCAGATGAGTGCATAATTGCATCATGTTTTACATTATTATTTTGCATTGTAGATGTAGGATTTTGGTATTTTACAGTGCTCGCACACACGTATTATGTCTGTTTTCACAAGGATCAGGACAGATGATGGATCCAATGGATACAATTATTGAAGCAGTTGTACTGAGGAGAAAAGGACTCAAAAACAACATAAATCGCTTATTTTGGGAAATATTAATAATACCAGAAGAAAACTAGAAGCGAACAAGGGAGGTAGAGAGTGTAACGACCAACTATACGGTGGGAAAATTTCTTCCGCCCGTATAGCTCCGGTCGTATAGTTGGCGCCGCCTCCGCCTCATCAAATAGTTTTACCCCGTGCAATTGGTTCGGGGAGAGGACATATAGAACACCGAGAAATCATGAAAACCTCACCTTTGGAAGGCATCTGGAGGGGGAACTCATCCGCTAGGGATCCATCTTCACACTATGTAGATCCGGGAGGCTAAGGCATCGATCTTCATCAACCACCGCTGCATCACCACCAACCTCATCCATCCCATCTACATCTTGTCTAGATCTTGTTGTAATTCCTATACTCGCTGTGGATTTATACAAGTACTATTCATCTATGATTGTTTCCATTACCATTGCCATGATGTTGATTGCCTCCATGTCTAAGTAGATCTTTAGTTCTTGGGGAGATGGAGAAACCCTAGCATATGACTGAGATGAGATAGAGATTATTATGTTATACATCATTATGCGTATGTGTTAATTGTCTTCATCTAGATATTAAGGAGAAGTGCACATTCTTAATATTTGCCTCTTATGAGGGCTCGATGGAAGGGATTACTTGTTAGTAGACGGAGGGATGATAGCACTTACTGTGACTATAAAGTTGTTGTTATTCCCTACATACTAACTTGGGGAACCAAGGAGAACTCATCAAGCCATGTCCATGCCGTGGGAGAAATCCTTTAATAGCATGGTAATGCGATGATTGTCGTTACTGTCTGATGTCGTTATGAGGACGATGTGTGCAGCGGTTGCTGGCAAATCGTCCATATATGGAGCTCCTCCTACATACATACACACTATGAGAATATTCGTTATAATACTCTCGATTACTTAGTCTACATCGCTAGTGGTGTATCCGCTACTCCCTGAGAACGCCTTTTCCCTATTGTAGTTCCAAAGTTCTATTACACACGCGATTCTTACTTTCTATGTTTAGTTTTGCTTTACTTTAAATTACCTTGTTCAACCAAAAACCCAAAACACATCTACTTATCTTGCATCTTAAAGTTATTTCTTAAGTACTCCGTTTAGTTACGATTAAAAGCATTTTAGTCTTTTGCCTACTGCTCCCTATGGGATCGATATCTTTATTTCAAAACTAGCTACAAACGATATGTGCACTTGCAATCATCAAGCTATTTTTGGCGCCATTGCCGGGGAGCTTAGCGCTATAAGTCACTTTACTTTTAGTTATTTAATTTCATTGTACTAATTTTTACTTGAGTTGCAGGACCACAACAATGGACAATACTCAGCATTTAAATCAGCTTGAGGCAGTAAGGAAAATGGGTTCACCCATGGACGCTTTTATAACTATCAACAAAAGCATAAATCCAGATGGAGTCGAGATCCATCCTTTATTATTTGAGTTATTACATTCTAAGAAATTTGCAGGAACCAATGAAGAAAGTCCATATGGGCACTTACAATCCTTTGAAGACATTCCGAGTTCCTTTATTTTCAATGACTGTAATCTTGATATGGTTAAAATCCAGTTGTTTAGACAAACTCTCTCAAATAATGTTTGCGATTGGTACAGATCATTTTGTGCAGAATCACCAAGGACTTGGGAGGAATTGACAACTAAGTTCCTATCAAAATATTATTCTGAAAGAAAAGATCACAGGATGAGAGGTATTATTGTCAGTTTCAGAAATAATCCTAATGAAGGCTTATATGAAGGATACCTAAGGTATAAAAGTTACCTAGATAATTGCCCCCATCATCGTTTACCTGATTGGTTAATCACGCATACATTTTATGGAGGGCTAAATATTGAAAATAGGACGAATCTAGACACTGCTTCAAATGGCAGTTTTCTATCTTATACTTATGATGAGGCTTGGAGTCTAATAATAAAAATGAAAGAAGCAACTGAAAATTCTAAATATAAGGAAAATATTACAAATAGTTTTTCAGAATATGCTTGCATTAACGATTTCCTTGTAGACAAGAGGACATATACAATGATTAAAACCCTTGGTATTGATTCTTACTCAGTAAAGAAAATTATTGAGAATTATGCAGGGCATTTGCAGGTACCTACAGAATGGGAACCTCGTAAACCTCTCGAAGAAAAGAAGCATGCAAGAGCGCTAATGGAAGAGTTCTCCTCGATACCTATACAGGGAATCTTTGAAAAAAGACAAAGAGAGGAAGAAGAAATAAAGAAGAGACTGAAGAAACCAGAAAGAAATTTCCGAAGCTACAAATATAAATAATGTTATAATAAAAGACCTTATGGAGGCACGAATAGTGGAGGATGAAGTGGTTATGTTAGACGGTGAAACTTTGGAATTCATCCAAGGTAAGGTTCAAGGTAACGAAACTTCAAAACCTATGACCCCTATATATTCTGGAGAAACTTTTTATATGGAATTTGTGAACCAATTTCCACCATAAATATTATGTCGTCATCACTTTATCAAGAACTTCGGTACAACTTAAATAATCTAGATGTTGAACTAGTAAACACTATTATTAAATTGTCTAATAGAACCAATATAAAACCGGAAGGGGTAATCAGAAATATCTATGTCTTTATTGGCTCACTCATGTACCCCCTTGATTTTCATATTGTTGATATGCCTCGAGATTCTTTTTGCCCTATTCTTTTAGGCAGGCCTTTTATTTCCATCACCAAAGCTCGAGTGGATAATCAGAAGGAAACCATTTCACTGAAGTTTGGAGAAGATGAAATGACATTCCACTTTGCCAAACTAAAAAATAGGCCATATGAAGTGGAGGATATCAAGGAAGAATAGACGATTGCCGAGCTAGTGGCAATTCATTTCAGTACTCCACAAGATGAACTAGAAAGGAGTTTGATTAATTGGGAAGAAGCACCAGATGATGAGAAGAAACAATACATGGATGATTACCTTGATTCAATTCCAGAAGCACAAAATCCACATGACTATGAAGAACTGGTAAGAACGGGAGATGAAGAACCTCCACCAATAGAATTGAAAAAACTTCCAGACAATATGTGAGATCTAGGCACATGGCTTAATAGGATTGATAGGATACCCATATCAACAAGTTGCAACTTCTTTTTCGGAAGCTCATTCGAAAAGAACTCTAAGGTTAAGCGTGCTTGGCCTAGAGCAATTCTAGGATGGGTGACCGACCGGGAAATGGGTAACCGGGTGCGCACGAGCGAGGACAAAGTGCGTAGAAAAGACTAGTGTTAGTCTGTGGGGCCAGTCTAGATATCCTATTAAGCTGCCAGGAGTGACACCCCCCGGGCCCAGGAGTGGACGGGGTGTTACAAGTGGTATCAGAGCCGACCTCGCGGTTAAACGGGTGTGTGCGGGTTAGTGGCGGGACATGTGGAGCATGGCGCGTGTGGTCCGGAGTGGACACGACATGGCACATGTGCCGGCACTGGACGCACAGACGCGTGCCAAGAGGGAACGTTCCTGGGGTGTGCTTGATCGATGAGGGCATCGATCTTCTAAAGGGTGTGTGTATGTGAGATCCAGGCACATGGCTTAATAGGATTGATAGGATACCCATATCAACAGGTTACAACTTCTTTTCCGGAAGCTCATTCGAAAAGAACTCTAAGGTTAAGCGTGCTTGGCCTAGAGCAATTCTAGGATGGGTGACCGACCGGGAAATGGGTAACCGGGTGCGCACGAGTGAGGACAAAGTGCGCAGAAAAGACTAGTGTTGGTCTGTGGGGCCAGTCTAGATATCCTATTAAGCTGCCAGGAGTGACACCCCCCGGGCCCAGGAGTGGACGGGGTGTTACACAATATGAGGTATGAATTTTTGGATAATGAAAATAAATGTCCTATTATTAGCAAGAATCTATCATAAAATGAAACAGATAAACTCATTTCAGTTTTGGTTGAGCATCGTGAAGCCTTTGGATATACATTGAGTGATATTATAGGAATAGATTCATCTATTGTTAAACATAAGATTACCATGCTTGATGATGCTGAACCCGTAGTAGATACACAAAGAAGGCTTAATACTAAGATGAAGGAAGTAGTAAGAAAAGAGGTTATACACTTACTTGATGCTGGTATAATATATCCTATTTCTGTCAGTAAGTGGGTTAGCCCGACTCATTGCATACCAAGACAAGGTGGTCTTGATGCTGCTATGAATGATGACGGCGAGCTAGTTCATGTGAGACCAATTGTAGGATATCGTATGTGCATTGATTTTAGGAAACTAAATCGTGAGACACAAAAGAATCATAAGCCTATACCATTCATGGATAAGATTCTAGAAAGACTTAGTAATAATTCTTATTTTTGTTTTCTTGATAGTTATTCTGGATATTCTCAAATTGCCATACAGCCGTAAGATCAAGAGAAAACAACTTTTACTTATCCTTATGGCACATATGCTTATAGATTAATTCCCTTTGCCTTATGTAATGCAGCAACAACTTTTCAGGAATGTGTTATAAAGAGTTTTAATGATTTTGTTGAGAAGACTATGGAAGTCCTAACAAACGATTTTGTCATTTGTGGAACAACTTTTGATAATTGTCTCTACAATCTAACTAGAGTTTTGCAAAGATGCAAGCAATCAAACTTGGTTTTGAATTGGGAGCAATGCCGTTTCATGGAAAGAGAAGGTAAAGTTTTCGGGCACAAGGTTTCAGAGAAGGGAATAGAAATAGATAAAACTAATATCAATGCAATAAAAAATCTCCTAATACCTTAGGACATTAAAAGCTTAAAAATGTTTCTAGGACATGCAGGATTTTATAAGCGGTTAATACAAGATTTTGCTAAACTCGCTATGCCCCTTACCAATCTTCTTGATAAAGAAACTCCATTCTATTAAGACCATGGCCGCATTGTAGCTTTTGAGAACCTTAAAGATAAACTAGTTTCAGCACCTATCATGCAACCTCCAAAGTGGGATGAACCTTTCGAAATCATGTGTGATGCTAGTGATTATGCTTTAGGGGTTGTGTTAGGACAACGAGATGGAAAGAATTTAAATGTTATTTTTTACGCTAGTATACCTCTTAATAAGATTCAGAAACATTATGGTACTACATAAAAATAGTTTCTAGCTATAATTTTTGCTTGTGACAAATTTAGATCTTACATAATTAATTCTAGGTAATAATTCATACGGATCACCAAGCTTTGCGTCACCTGATTGTCAAAAAGGATGCTAAGCCTAGGTTGATTAGGTCGGTTTTATTACTACAAGAATATGATTTGCAAATAATAGATAGGAGGGGTAAGGATAATCCGGTAGCAGATCATCTCTCTAGGATGGAGGGAATAATTAATGACCCCATACCTATTAATGAATCGTTTCCGGGAGAATATTTAGCAAAGGTAGAGATTGCTGATCCATGGTATGCAGATTATGCTAACTATCTAGCAACAATTTTTTTACCTCCTGGTATGTCAAGAAATCAAAAAATGAAATTATTTAATGATCTCAAATATTACTTTTGGGATGATCTGTATCTATATCGTCATGGACTTGACGGAATGATTCAGAAGTGTGTTCCTAATCACGAAATGAATGCTATATTGAAGGCTTGTCATGACAGTCCATATGGAGGGCATCATGCAGGTAAAAGAACTGTTGCAAAGGTACTTCAATCCGAATTCTATTGGCCCACCTTGCTCAAGGATGCACACAAGTATGTGGAATACTACGATGCTTGCCAAAGAAGAGGTAATATAGGTAGGAGACAAGAAATGGCGATGAATTATAGTCTAATAATTGAACCCTTTGATGTATGGGGAATGGATTACATGGGGACATTTACAGAGTGAAATGGTTATACTCATATTCTTGTTGCTGTTGACTATGTTACTAAGTGGGTTGAAGCTATCCCAACAAATCATGCAGATGCAGCTACCTCAGTGAAGATGATTAAGAATGTCATATTCCCCAGGTTTGGAGTTCCTAGATTTTTAATTACTGACGGTGGTTCTCATTTTATGAAAGGGACTTTCAGGAAAATCTTCAGCAAGTATGGAGTAACTCACCGCGTTGCTTTTCCATATCATCCCCAAACAAGTGGTCAAGTGGAAATCTCAAATAGAGAACTGAAGACCATACTCGACAAGACGACAAATCAAGGAAGGATTGGTCGTACAAGTTAAACGACACTCTATGGGCATACCGTACTGCATTTAAAAATCCAATGGGCATGACACCTTATAAGATGGTGTACGGTAAGGCATGTCATTTACCATTAGAACTAGAACACCAAGCTTTTTGGGCAATCAAGAATCTAAATTATGATCTGAAAGCAGCAGGGGAAATTAGTTTATTAGATATGCATACTTTAGATGAGTTTAGAAGTGAAGCCTATGAGAATGCTAGGTTGTTTAAGGAAAAGATTAAAAGATGGCATGATAGAAAAATAGAGAACAAATTTTCTAAAAGTGGAGACAAAGTTTTGCTCTATAATTCTCGTCTTAAGTTGTTTCCAGGAAAACTCAGGTCGAAGTGGAAGGTCCATATATAGTTGAAGAAGCCTATTCGTCAGGAGCGATGAAGCTCCAAGGAAAAACACCCTCTCTCGCATGGGTGGTAAATGGACAATGCTTGAAGCATTCTCGGGTGAAAGAAGATATAAGTGCGGTCACTATATAATTGAGCACCCCCGAAGAAGTGATAAAGTGAAAATATACGAAGAACAACAATTACAAGAAGAATGGACTCAAGACGGGATGAGCGTTACTATGGTCAAGCTATTGACCATAAAAGAGCTCTTCATGGGAGGCAACCCATGTGAAATAAAGTTTGAGTAAGTTTTTAAAATTATCAGTTAAAGTCTAGATTAAGTATTGTTTTAATTAAAAATATTTCATGCTCTAGCAAAGAAGAAGGAAAATGGATGATGCCAAAATTGGTTGAAAGTCTAAGCTGACATTTCTCTATTAAAACTCAATATCGTTAAGTTTCAGATTAATAAAGAATACTTGGAGAAGCAGAAATTTTTTGGTGGACATAGAAGGTTTAATGACCAACTATACAACGGGAATAAAAAATCCAGTCATATAGTTACGGCCGTAGAGTTGTTGCAACGACAACACTTCCGTTCGCGAAAGGTACTGAGAGTTTAACGACCAACTATATGGCCGGAAATAAAAATTCCGTCTGTATAGTCACGGTCGTATAGTTATCGACCCTTCTCCAAAAAAAATATCGAAGAAACAAAGAGTTTAACAACCAACTATACGGCTGGAATTAAAAGTTCTGCCCATATAGTTCCGGCCTGATAGTTGGGTTCTGCCGTAGATCTAATCTATAGTTGGTTCACAACTATACGACGGGAGCTATACGGGCTGCGCCCGTATAGTTGCTCGTTACGCAAGACGGCTAGGGTTTTTGAGCCCTCCTTTTAAAGTTGATCGCATCTAACCTTTTTCATTAAGTTTTGTAGAGCTACAGCCTCCAGCCTCGAAAAATTCTCGCCATCCCTATACAAGCCCTCTAATAACATCCATGCAGCAAAGCCATGCAGCCCTTCCACGTCAACCAGGTCTAGAAGAAGAAAGATGAGAAGCCCGTGAAGAGGATCGAGGAAGCAAAACCTAAAGGATCATCATCATCATCCGGCTGGAGATCAAGCCTCTCCCAAATTGGGAGGACCTGTTCCCACAGAGGATGGATATGATGAGACAAGCTGAGCAGGGGAGAAACAAGGATGAGTACCTCCCTAATCCTTATCGTTACAACATAGGATCCTATTATAAACCTCCTCTTGGTCCATCACCTCTTAAACCTAAGAAGGTGCGGCAAGATGAGATTCATGATAAGATCTGTGAGTTAGAAAAGGCTTCTAAGGCATGCGTTGAAACAATTGGAGAAGGGATTGACTCCTACTGGATGATGAGCAAAGACCTTGAGAAGAAGGTCGATGCAATCGATGGTAGAGTTGGTTTCTTGATTAAAATTGTCTTTGAGTTAACAAATGAGAAGAAATTCCTCAAGAGGAAAATGTTGAAGCTCCAATACGACATGGCCAAGCTCAGCATTCGCTTTGAAAGCATAGTTAAAGCGGGCAACATAAAGGAAGAAGGCGAAGCTCTATCTACCCAAGAGGAGGAATAGGTACCCACAAGGAGTTAATTGATCCCGCCTGGCTTGATTCCAAGCTTGGGGAGATCTTTAAAGACCTTGTAATCTTTCTTATAAGTTTTATATTGCAGTTTATGCATTAGTTCAAACTATAAATAAACTTTGCAGCATTAGAATTCCCTTCAGGAATAGCCGATCCCTTTTATGAAATTCCGAGTTTATTATTATACATGGAGCAATATTGAGTTTGTGTTTGCTTTGTTGATATATGAATGGCTTGAGTATGATTTTACTTGCACTTGATGATAGCAATTGGAGTCTTCCACACCATTGGTATTAATGGAACACATAAAGATAATTTGGTCAATATGCTATAAGTCTACGATTTGATTCACAAGAAAAATTATCTATACAATTAAGTTCAAAAATAAATCTTGAACAAAGGAAAATGAAAGTGCTATCTAAATAGAGTGAGAACAATTCGTGGTAGAATCTCAAGTCATAATAATGCTTCATATACAGTTAGAATTTGATAATTGAGATCGTTGAAACTTTGGATTCCTACATGAAGTGGAATATATGGCTAGCTCCGTTGCACATCACTTAAAACAAAAGTGTGAGCATATATGCAAAGAAAAAGAAAAGAAAGAAGAAAAATAGCGAATGTGCAAAGAGCAAATAGCCATATACCACTATATTGTGGTATGACAAAGAGTCACTTTTGAGATTTTGAATCCCAAGTGAATACGTTGATCCTAAAACACTTGGGACTACCTTGTTAGCTTATTCAGTTGAACCGAATTCTTTTACATTATGTTGAGATTCATCTTTTATGAAATATTAATAACTAAGGTGTGGAAGCCTTCTAATACTATTCAGATCGTTCGAGTAAGGTACTATTCATGAACTCATTCCCCTGTATCGTATATTATAAACACATGCTGCAATTGCCTCATTTATTTTATCGACTCGGCTTCATGAATATGAGGATCACATCCATTAAGCTAAAAGCTTGCTCGGGACGAGCAAGAGTCTAAGCTTGGGGAAGTTCATGAGTGCATATTTGCATCATGTTTTACATTATTATTTTGCATTGTAGATGTAGGATTTTGGTATTTTTACGGTGCTCGCGTGCATGTTTTATGTCTGTTTTCACCAGGATCATGACAGATGATGGATCCAATGGATACAATTATTGAAGCAGTTGCACTAAGGAGAAAAGGAGTCAAAAACAATGTAAATCGCTTATTTGGGAAATATTAATAATACGAGAAGAAAACCAGAAGCGAACAAGGGAGGCAGAGAGCATAACGACCAACTATGCAGCGGGAGAATTTCTTCCGCCCGTATAGCTCCGGCCGTATAGTTGGTGCCGCCTTCGCCTCGTCAAATAGTTTCACCCCGTGCAATTGGTTCGGGGAGACGACATATAGAACACCGATAAATCGTGAAAACCTCACCTCCGGAAGGCATCTAGAGGGGGAACTCATCCGCCAAGGATGCATCTTCACCCTGCATAGATCTAGGAGGCTAAGGCATCGATCTTCATCAACCACCTCTGCATCACCACCATCCTCATCCATGCCATCTACATCTTGTCTAGATCTTGTTGTAATTCCTATACTCGTTGTGGATATATACAAGTACTATTCATCTATGATTGTTTCCATTACCATTGCCATGATGTTGATTGCCTCCATGTCTGAGTAGATCTTTAGTTCTTGGGGAGATGGAGAAACCCTAGCATATGACTTAGATGAGTTAGAGATTATTATGTTATGTGTATGTGTTAATTGTCTTCATCTAGATATTAAGGAGAAGTGCACATTCTTAATATTTGCCTCTTATGAGGGCTCGATGGAAGGGATTACTTGTTAGTAGACGGAGGGATGATAGCACTTACTGTGACTATAAAGTTGTTGTTATTCCCTACATACTAACTTGGGGAACCAAGGAGAACTCATCAAGCCATGTCCATGCCATGGGAGAAATCCTTTAATAGCATGGTAATGCGATGGTTGTCGTTACTGTCTGATGTCGTTATGAGGACGATGTGTGCAGCGGTTGCTGGCAAATCGTCCATATATGGAGCTCCTCCCACATACATACACACTATGAGAATATTCGTTATAATACTCTCGATTACTTAGTCTACATTGCTAGTGGTGTATCCGCTACTCCTTGAGAACGCCTCTTCCCTATTGTAGTTCCAAAGTTCTATTACACACGCGATTCTTACTTTCTGCGTTTAGTTTTGCTTTACTTTTAATTACCTTGTTCAACCAAAAACCCAAAACAACTCTACTTATCTTGCATCTTAAAGTTATTTCTTAAGTACTCCATTTAGTTACGGTTAAAAGCATTTTAGTCTTTTGCCTGCTGCTCCCTGTGGGATCGATATCTTTATTTCGAAACTAGCTACAAACGATCTATGCACTTGCAGTTATCAATTTCTCCTTTGCTTGTTTTTCGTGATGCCCTCCTTCGTAGCCTGTGATGCGTGAGATGGTTGATATGGCCTCTGACTTCATCACGATCCGTAATGAAGCCGAAGGTCTGAAAGGTATGTTTTTATCTTTTATGACTTTGCACTCTGCCATATCCCTCTCTTTTTTCTGAGTTTCTGTATTGCTTTCTAATTGTTCAGCCGTGTCAAAGAGTCCGAGGTCATCTGTGATGAAGCGATGAAGCGTGTCGATGATCTGAAGGCCAAACTTCTTGTTGCCCAGAAAGCTTTCGAGGAAGCCAAACAGAAAGGTAGCACTGATCCCGAAGAGAAGGCCAAACAATTTGCCTCTCGAGATGAAAATCTTTGGAAGCACTTGGAGACCCTCAATGCTTCCTTAACTCGTGAGTTTTCTGTTGTCAAGGGAGAATTTCTGTTTCAGTCCCCATTTTGTTCTTATCCCCCCTTTTTTGTATGTGCAGAGTTGACTGGCCAAAACTTCTTGCTGGATGAAGATAAGAAGGTTGATCCTTTATCGAATGTTGTTAGCATTTTGGAAGCTAACATCATTCATGGGTGCAGCCTCCTTGTGTGCTTACGCCATGCTTTCAAGAGCCTACATGACGAAGTGTTTACATCGAAGGAAGTGCCGACTGACTTGAACAACCTCGTCGCTATCTTTGGTGCTAATCCAAGCCCTCGTGTTGGCTATAGCGTGACGCAATCGAAGAGTGGCGCGGAGACTTTGATGGCATTGGCAATGGTGCATGGTGAGAAAGTCGACTGGCAGAAGGTTGGCTCTTCTGTCCCGGTCACTTCCAAAGGCCAAGCAGTTTATTTGAAGCCTTTTATTAAGAGGGCCAAGAAGTATTCTCGGCTAATTCTGAGCATTGGCGCTGGTCCAGAGAAAACACTGCCCCTACTTCAACTAGCGCCCCTTCTTTGGCTGTCGCCCCTTCTTCAACTGCTACCCCTGTTATTCCTATAGCCAGTGCTCCATCTCCTAGTGCGACTTTGTCTTTGGAGAAGTTGGCTCCATAGCTTTGTTTTGTAGTTTTCCGTGTCACTTCTGCTACTATTGTAATGAACGTTTAACTTATCCTTTTGCTGGATGCTCCCTTTTGATGAGAAGGAAATTTCTATACATGTGCACATGAGTTTTTCTTTGTATGCTGAAGGCTTTGTATCTTTCGTGTGCCTTGCCAGATTTTGAATGATTCGGCGGCTCCTCCTGCATCTGTCCAGACGTCGGATGCAAACCCATCCTCATCTAGAATGGGTGCAACCGAGACTGTCATTGTACACACAGTAGACCTGCCATTGTATGCTGGAAAATTTGAGCAGGTGAAGAAACTTGAAGGGAAACTTCGGGTGATTCAATCAATGGTGGATGTTGCTCAGTCAAAAACACACCAGGCCCTCGATCGTGAACCATACTTCTTGGAAGAAATTTCTGGGGCGAGTGAGAATATGCTGTGTAAGTCCTTCGCGTTACTTTGTGTTGTTTCCTTTCGCACCATGTTAATTTTTTCTCTTTTTCTGTAGGTATTCGATTGTGCGAGAGGGAAGAAACCCAATGTCTGCACGATCGAATTCAGGCTCTTGTGTCTGCTTCCCAAAATTTTGAGATGGATTTTTGGATTGACCACCGCCATGCTTATGTCGTTTGTTTGCTTCACGACGGCGTATCCGAGGTGGACCAGTTTGTTGGGAGCTACCACAAATCGTTGGCCATTGTTTACAATGCCATGTTTCCTCGGGATCCTCAGCCTCAGACTTTAGGTAATTTGCTTGCGAAGTTTCGGCAAGGTGAAAGGATTCATCATTTCGTGAAGCTTGAGCTTGTGGCGGGTGCCAAACTTGCACTTTCTTGGGTGCACGCTGGATTTGGATGTTGTCTCATCAGGGCAGCCACCTCCTTCTGGTGGTGATCTTGTTGATATGGCGCCATATTGTGCTGTCGCTCGTAGACCTGCAATTAGGATTGTCCGGAGGTGCCTAGAGGCAGACGAGGATTTTTTTGTAAACTTTGCTATCTAACTGTTTTTCTTTCATTGTGTACCTTTGTACTTTGGAAATAATATTGTATAAAGCTATTGTATTTGTCAAAAAGGTCGTATTTATACGAGATTTTGTTTATTTGTGTGAGACATCCTTTGAATAGGACTCGATGATTTGGCGTGCCTGGCATAATTGTTGGTGCCTGCATTTGTCTTGAAACTTTATGGTGGGAAGTACTTCTTTATTCATTTGCTGAGTACAAGGGGATACATTGTTTTGGCATGTTCGCCTGGCCCTTGGCCTTTATTGAATATAAAATGCATAAAAGTAAAAAAAATTCATAAAAAACGTCGGCTTCTGTCTTGAGGTCCTCCATCACACTACGTGTTGGTTTGCTGCGGGTTTCGTCTTTTCAACTGGAAGTGCCGCGTCTGCACGGCGGACCAGAGAGAAAAATAGTTGGTTTACTGAGTCACTTATACTTGGGAAATCGACGCATACGCGTAGGCCATCACCTTTTTTGGGGATGAGTATTGGGTTGGCTATCCATGTTGCTTTTCTTATCTCTGTGATGCGCCATGTATTTGTGAGGCGAGGAGTTTTCTCTCCAATGGCCTTAATTTGTTGGGTGGATTGTTCATTGACTGTTGCGTTTGATTTCAATGGGTGCTCATCGGGTTCCTTTTGGGATTCTTGCGTGTCGCTGCAATTTCCAATAGTTTCCCAATTGTCACGAGGAACGCCGACGAGCGCGTCTTCCTATGCGAGACCGGAAGTGGAGGCTGGATAGGTTGTTTTTGTGGGTGTGTGGTGCACCCGATTTTTCGAGGACTCCTCATTGAGGACGTGTCCCTCAGGTAGTAGTTTTGTATCCGCTATTTTTAGCTGCCCAAGTTCTGTCTCTGTCCCGAAAGATTCTGATATTTTGTTGAATTCTTGATCACAGCTATCTGAGCGGCTGAAGCTTCCTCTCACCATTATGACCCCATTGGAGGCTGTCATTTTTAGCACCAGATATGCATAGTGGGGTACTACCATGAATCTAGCGAAGGCTGGTTATCCCAGGATCACGTGGTAGTGAGATGGCCAGTCCATGACTTCGAACTCCAGTTGTTTGTGCCTGAAGTTGCTCCTTGATCCGAATAGTACGTCGAGGTGGATCTTGCCCAGAGGAGTTTCGGCTTTTCCTGGAACTATCCCGTGGAAAGTTGTGTTTGTAGGCGCGATATTTGTCAAGGACCAATTCATTGCTTGTAGAGTTTTGGCATAGATGAGGTTGATGTTGCTCCCTACGTCTAGAAAGACTTTGCTCACGTCGAACCCGCCGATTTTTTGCTTCCACTATTAGTGCTGATTGGCCCAGTCGAGGGACTCGAGGTGGATGATCAGCTCTACTGAAGGTCATTTCTTGTTCTGACTAGTGGAGATACTCGGGTGTAGGGGGTGGCGCTGTTACTGCCATGTTTACTTGCCTGGTAATCAGCTTATATGTCCTATTAGAGGGCCGTCCTTTCTGGTTCATTGACATTGCTCCTTTTGATCTAGGGTATTCGTCTTCTTGGTGTGTTGTGTTATGCGGCTGCCCAACTGGCGGATGCCCCGGCGGTGGTGGTGCACCGATGGCTAAAGCGCCAGGTGTAGTAGCATAGCCTCGGTATGTTGCTTCGGTTTCCCATGCGCTGCATAGCTCCTACGTCTTTAAAAACGTTCGGCAATATTTTAGGAGGTGATTGGATCACCTTTTGCCTGTTGAGTCGATGTAGAAGTGCATATTACAGGATCCTTCTAGCATTTGCCCTGCTGACATTGGTGGGTCTCGATTTTTTGGTTGGTATCGTTGATGCGGCTGGCTTCTGCCGGTGTCGTCCCTACTACTACGATACCCACTATTGTATTTGTTGCCTCTTCGGTTATCCCCTCCATAAAAACTGACTGCGATGTAACTTGGTCCGTTGTATCCATCGTTGTTTCGTTGTCTTCTGTCGTTATTTCATCTATCCCTGTCTTATTCGGGTGAACGGGCTCTTTTATTGTGCACTGCGTCTTCCCCGTCGGCCCAACGGTTGGCCATGTCCATCAGTTGTGAGATTGTCTTGGGTTTGATTCGTCCCAATTATTCGATGAACTCTTGCTAACGAAGTCCGTCATTGAAAGCGTCAATTGCTCTTTCCCCAGATATGGCTTGAGCCGAGTTTTTTACGATGTTCCAATGCTAGATGAAGGCCCGTATCAGTTCTCCTAGTTTTTGTTTGCATGCTCGCAATTATTTCAAAGATGCGGGTCGCTTGAAAGTGGAGTGGAAATTTCTGATGAATTTGTCCTCAAGATCGTTCTAGCTGCTGATGGATTCTTCGGGTAGCTGTCATATCTAGGATTGTGCCGTGCCAGTTAGATGTAGCTGCAAACTTTGCATTGTGGTGGCTTTGGAGCCACCCTATATTTTTACAGTTGCTAGATAATCTGCCAACCAGGCTTCGGGTTCTTGGAGACCTTCATACTTTTGACGACTGTGAGCCAATTTGAAGTCCTTTGGTACTAGAGTTTTGTGAACCTGTCGCGTAAAGAAACTAGCTCCACATATTTCGTGTTCATCTTCGCTTTCACCTTGTAATATCTTCGGTTGCTATGCTCTTCCCTGGATCTATCAATCCTGCGTTGTGTGATATCGTCTCTCGCGTCGTTTCGCGGCTCTGACGCTGAGAAGTGGACCCGCTGTGGCGATCGTGATCGTCGGGTGTGTCTTGCTTACCAAGGGCTATTGCGATAGCGTGGGGATCTGTCGGGTTGTCAGGTGATTCCTTGTTCTGCTTGTGCGAGAGATGCTCCTACCATGCTGAGGTTCATCAAAGCGGAGCGATGGAGGGCTGCAAGGGGGTCATCAAGTGCTGGTAGGGTTGTGATTAGATATGTTTGTGCAGCCACGATTGTGGCTTGGGCTGTTTTTGCTTTGATGTGTCCCGTTGGATCTACTGTCATGAGACAGGTCGACTTCTCGAGTCAGTTCGTTTCTTTCAGCTTTGGGTATGTTCTGCAGGCATGATGCTCCTCTCCTTGGTGGTGCTCCCCCCATTACGCTCCCTGATCCTCGAGTGGTGCCCATCTTAGGCGGATTCGTCGGCAATCCTTTTCCTTTCATTGATTTGTCTTTGCATCTTTAGCAAATATCTTTTCTTGTGATGGAAGAGGTATTGGTATGCTAGCAAATATTCGTGCGTGGCATCGTATGTCATTGGGACTACACCCTAAATTGATGTCCTCGCTTTTTGCCATGCTTCGACTGGTAGTCAGAGGTGTTGCCTTTCGCCTCCGCGTGGTTCTTCTCTCCTCGAGGTTATGTTATTATTCATCGGGTCTCCGCGGTTTCCTTCGTTTCCATGATCTCCTGCATTATCATCTGACAAGATATCACCAGGGTCAAAAATAGGGTTACCATTGCAGTCTTGCTGAGTCGAAGCGTCCCCGATAATTACACACACTTGGTGCTGAGTTGCGTATGGACTGGTGACGTCATCATCAGAATTGAGGGAGACACTATCTGGGGGATCAGTGAAGTCCGAGATTTTCTGTTCTGGGTAAATTTCAGCCATCCTAATTCCAAAGTCGATGCTTTCATCACTTTCTTTGGGTTCCATGTTTATTGGACTTGATTTGTGTGTCCTGATTGGTTGGGGGTCTGATCCAAAGGAGAGATCGTCGTAGAGACCATCAAGATCCCCTAGATCTGTTCTGATTTCCTTGTTTTCTTCGTCTGCATCAAGCTGCATCTTGACTTCTACGAAAGATCCGACAAATGATACAACTACCTATGTAGGTGCAATGTTTCCGACCGACGGTCTTGATGAGATCAGAGCCGAGGGGTGGGATTCTTCGGGATCATCTACTTGGAAGCGGAAACTTCCAATGATGAGATCGGATCCACCAATGGCGGGTACCAAAATAGGGGTGGGCGGGCAAGGTGCCGCTTCCGTTGGATTGTTTCTTGAAGAAAAGGGGTTCGCCGAATCCATGACTCCAGCATTCAGCTTTCCCATAGACGGCGCCAATTGACGAGGGGTAACCTTGGCAATGCCCATGATGATGGACTTTGGGCCTTGAACAACCTTTGTTGTCCTTCCTCTTATCTCTATTGTCGTAGTTTCTGTACCTCTGCTCGGTCCTACCACGAACCTGCAAAGTTTCAGGCTTGGCTGACGACCCATCTACCTGTACCATACTTTTCATCTTTTCCCTATGTTTGAGGGCCTCTTGTACTTCATCAAGGGTTAGTTCATCACTTCTCAACAATATTGTATCATGGAATTGTGCATAAGAACTAGGCAGTGAGCATAAGAGTAAGATACCTGGATCCTCATCATCATATTTTACTTCCATAGATTGGAAGTCAGAAATAATCTCTCTAGGAATAGATAATTGATTCATTACCGATCCACCTTCTTGCAGCATATGCGAGAACAAATTCATCTTCACATGCATATTACTGGTTAGATCCTTTGACATGCAGATAGATTCCAGTTTCACCCATAGTGATGCCGCATATTTCTCTACCAACACTTCCTACAAAATATTATTAGACAGATGATATTGAATCAAAGACAAAGCCTTACGGTCTTTCCATCCAGCGCTTTTGTCAAATCCATCCAGCGCTTCATCCCGGTCATAAGTTTGGGCGAGAATCTCCCGCATCTTCACCTACCACAAGGAGAATCTTGTGGTGTAGTCTAGCTGCGGTTGATTGGACTTCAATGACGACATGTCGCTAACCCTAGATTGGAACATGGGGCTCTAATACGACTTGTTATAAATGCGACAAGCAAATAATGAAGAACAAAAATAAATCACAACAAGGGGACACAGATTTGACATGGAGAAACCTCTTCAAAAAAGAGAGAAAAAAACACGGGCGCCAGATAGCGAAACTTCACTATAACGGGGAGTGTTTACACAACGTCAAGGATTTCACAGATGCAACTCATCCTGGTTGGCGGCTTACAAGTGGTATATATAGCGGTGGAAACCTAGGTCTTCAACTCCCTCCGCTTTGGCCCAAGCTTACTGGTGTCGGGCCTCGCTCCGCTCATCATAAGTTAGCCTCCTTAATTGAACTTGGATCATACTTTTATAGCTTCTGTGTTGCCATCAAGATTCTTAAGAAGGATAGTGGGCACTCAATCTTCCCCCCAAGACCCGCGACAACCCGCAGCCATGACTTTGTGGTGGAAGAAGCCGGTTAAGCATGACCATGATGTCGGATCGTCTTCAAGCTGCATCTCCCCCATGCTGCCATGCCTAGACGATTTTGTTGCACCGACACTGGCGCATTGCGGCTATGCCATGCGCCTGTCCTCGGATTCGGGGTTTCCATGACGGCCGATATGTGCCCATGGAGGAGGCGCGCTAGTAGTGGGAACATGGGGAGCTCTGCAAGTACCACAATGTTAACCTCCTGGGTGGCTAGCACTTCAACAAGATCAGGGTGCATATGTCGTATGTGCCATTGGAAGGGCCACAACTGAAAGCTGAGACCGAGTGTCACCGCCATCTCTCGCAACATCTGCGCAATAACCACGCATACCGCCTCTACTCGCTGCATAACTCGACGATGGCTGCCAGGTAGCCACCTCAATCGCTACCTCTAGCTCCACTGGCGCTTGCTTGGCCAAGATAGTGGCATGCATAGCCTAACTAGGTTCCCCTGTCCCCAACTTCCACTGATGTACTGGTCTTGGACACCTCTGTCGTTCATCAACCTCTCCCAAGACGAGTAAAAGTAGGCATCGCCGACACGTATGCTAGGCCAAGCTAGGGGTTTCTAGGGTTTTAGCATGTATTTTTTCCTATGTAAATAAAGTTATTTTAATGAAAATTTCAAAGAAGAAAAATATGGGTCAGGGAGCACCCACGATCAATACTGACACGACTGAATATATATCTGCTGGCCGACCCAAATGGGAAAAAAAGAACACTTAGAGCATCTCCACTTGTGCGCCCCAAATCATGGCTGGTAGTGGCGTCACCACAACTATATGTGGAGTGCTGGAAGTTGTTGGCTAAATAGTGGGAGGGTCATATCACAGCGGAGTGGCCAAAATGGCTGACCCCAAATAAAATTTAGAGACAAATAGCAAGATATTACATAGTTTTACACAATAAATTCAAATTGTAGTACATAGTTTGCATAGATTTAAACAATAAATCCAAACCTTATTATATAGTTTTAAATGAAAAATAGTTTCACACAACAATCCAAATAGACATATAGAATTATTCAGAAAAGAATGAAGAATCAGATGGTGTTCCCTTTGAGCACCCACAAATACTTCACTGCATCATTTTGGAGCTTAGTATGAACTTGTGGGTTACGGATTTCTTCATCCATGACGATGAAGGCATCAAACTTAGTTGACACCTGATCTAGTTGAGCTAGAGGTCTCTAGTGATCATATGATTGGTCATGAACCACTAGTACTGCCCACTCACTCTCGATGATCGTGTTGTGCATGATCACATAATAGTTCATAACCTCCCACATCTTACACTCCGACCAGATGAGTGCAAGTTATTGAAAAATAGCAAAATGCTACTGGAGCACAGCAAAAGCATGCTCGACATCCTTCCAACAAGCCTCCTGGCACTATGCAAACTAAGAGTTTTTCTCTATCGGGGGTTTGGGATTGTATTCACAAATGTAGACAAGGAAGGATACATACCATCTTCTAGGTAGTACCCTTTGTTGTATGTGTGACCATTGATCTCATAGTTCATGGCCGGAGAATGGCCCTCGGTGAGCCTAGCAAATCAAGAGAGCAACACAACATGTTGATATCATTATCAGTTCCCACCATGCCAAAGAAGGCGTGCCAAATCCATAGGTCATTATATACCACAATTTCAAGTATCAATATCACACTGCACTATTCGGTGTGACTTGTGTACATGCCTTACCAAGCAAATGAGCAACTTTTCCATCCACAGTGCATGCAATCGATGCTACCAAGCATCCCAGGAAATCCTCTAGCTGCATTTTGTGCCAGAATATGATTTATACTTCTTCATTTAGTTCTCTCAAGTACGTTGGTCCAAACACTGCCACATCTACCCAAAAAACCTAAGGAAGCTATCAATGCATGTGCTTTAAGACATGTGTAGATAGTCATCTTGCATATCTAGGAAAGCTCCATATGCAAGACATCGCATAACAACCGTGCAGTTCTGAACCAACAAGAAACCCCCTAAATTTGGTACAATCTTTATTGCACATGAAGTATTCATCGTACTATCGAATGTTGAACACAATCTTCATGATTCATCCTAAACAGCTGGTAGAAAACTTTCGAAATCTTTGTTGAGTCATTGGTGAAGTAGCCGATGTCAAGCAATAGAGCACTCGCTAGGAGATGTCGGTCCTTGTTACTCGCCTTGTTGGAAATATGCCCTAGAGTCAATAATAAAGGTTGTTATTATTATATTTCCTTGCTCATGACAAGTGTTTATTCTCCATGCTATAATTGTATTACAAGGAAACTGAATACATGTGTCGATACATAAACAACACAATGTCCCTAGTATGCCTCTACTAGAGTAGCTTGTTAATTAAATGATGGTTAAGATTTCCTAACAATACATGGGTTGTCATTTAATAACGAGGTCATATCATTAGAAGAATGATGTGATGGACAGACCCAAAATCAAGCATAGGATTTGATCATGTCACTTAAGTTTAATTGCTATAGCGTTCCCAATGTTAACTATCGCTTCCTTAGACCATGAGATCATGTACCACCTTAATACCATAAGAATACCTTGTTGGCATCAAATGTTACATCGTCATTATGAGATCATAAAGGTGTTCTTCAAGTATCTCAAAAGGTACTTGCTAAGTTATATGGATCAAGAGTAGGATTTTTCACTCCATGTGATGGAGAGTTATCTTTGGGCCCTTGATGTCTATGCAAGCTTCTATTCTTGTAGACAGTGTTGGGCCTCCAAGTGCAGAGGTTTGTAGAACAAAAACAAGTTTCCCTTAAGTGGATCACCCAAGGTTTATCGAACTCAAGGAGGAAGTGGTCAAAGGTATCCCTCTCAAGCAACCCTGCAATAAAGATAGAAGAAGTCTCTTGTGTCCCCAACACACCCAATACACTTGTCAGGTGTATAGGTGCACTAGTTCAGGGAAGAGATAGTGAAATACAAGTAATATGGATGATTATAAGTGGTAATTGCAATCTGAAATAAGAGTGGCAGCAAACAAACATGTAACATAACTGATTGTAAACAGTGTTTCAATGCTTAGAAACAAGGCCTAGGGATCATACTTTCACTAGTGGACACCCTCATATAAATATATTCTCTTCATGATGCTACCCTGAACTACTCTCCGGTTGGATGATGTAGGTCTATAACAACATACCTAAAAGTTCGCATTCCCCATTTAGATAACCCCTCACTATCACCTTGAGCGCTAGATGGTTCCAACAAACACCACAATCTCATAGAGACATCCAGCTCAAATTATACTCATGATAAGTATTTGTGTAACCTTAGCCAAAGTGCCACACGGTGTGCACACTATCAACTTCACACATGTGGGGATAAGCAGAGATTAATTTAAGCACTTGATTAGCAGAATAGACCTATAGATTACAAAGCTCATGATCTCAATAAGATGAACACATAGCTACCGGTAGAGCCCTTAGCCTCGAGAGAGAACTACTCCCTCCTCATCATGGCAGTCAGCAACGGCGATGGAGTCAATGGAGATGGCTCTAGGGGCACTTCCCGTCCCGGCAGGGTGCCCGAACAGAGACTCTTTCCTCTGAATCTCCTCTTCGGTGGTGGTGGCGCTGTGGAACTTTTTGTGGATTTCTGATCTGGTCCTTAGGGTTTTCGTCCCGGGGTACTTTTATAGGAAAATAGGCAAGGTCGGTGGGTGCCCGAGGGGCCCACACCACCCCCTGGCGCGACCAGGGCTGGGCGCGCCAACAGGTGGTGTGGACACCTTGAGGCTCCTCTCTGTCTCATCTTTTGGCTCTGTGAGTCTTCCGGTAAAATATTGACTTTGGCTTTCATCCGGTCCAATTCCGAGAATATTTCTTTTCTAGCTTTTCTGAAACCAAAAACAACAGAAAACAGGCAACTGGCACTGTGGCAACTTGTCAATAGGTTAGTTCCAGAAAATGTATAACAATACCTCAAAGTGTGGACTAAACATATGAAAGTAGATACTAAACAAGCATGGAACATCAAAAATTATAGATACATTTACAACGTATCAACATCCCCAAGCTTAACTCCTGCTCATCCTCGAGTGGGTAAGTGATAAAAAAGAATAATTTTTGAGGTGACATGCACCATCACAATATTGATCAAGGTATTTGTAAAACATTGATAACTGGGATCATAGTACTTTAACATAGCATGAAAGATATAGTTCTAACAATAAGACATAGCAACTATGTTGTAACATTAAAAGGTACAAAAAAAGATTCATGAATAACAATGCTTTGAAAGACGTTTGTTTGTTTTACATATAGAAAACATAATGAGAATGGTATTCAGCTTGTCCCTCATGGTGTAGCAAAACATAAATGCATAGGACACCTTCAAAGTTCATAAGGGTGACTAGATACAGATAGTTTAAGAACAAGCAATATCAAAGTTATGAATCAATCAACAAGTTTTGGGACAATGCACATTAAACTAAGAATGACCACTATGCTCTCTCAATAGGCGCATAAAGATAGAAGATGGAGACTCAACCTAAAAGTAAAAGAAAGGCCCTTCATAGAAGGAAGTAGGGATTCAAGTTTCATAAAGAGCTTCCAAAAATTATGGTACTTATTAGCTTTCAGCTCTCATTGCCCCTATCATAAGCATCTTTAGGTGATTAAGGTTAAAGTGAACAAATACGAGGATATGCCTGACAAGATATAAGTTTAAAATCGCATGCCCCTTGCTTACGAGTATCGAACCTCAATCTACTCAACTTTAGTCACAAGTAAGTTCTTGTCATTGTAAGTACATGTGTATCATAGAGAACCGCCAACAGGGTACACCTTGCCCCATGATACAGGAGCTTTCCCATATCAAAATGACAAGGCAACAGACAATGAGCATCTCAGCGATCCTTTTATTTCCTATTTGGATAGGTTGTTATTTCCTATTTGCATAGGCATGCTTTACAGATTGCTCACTATGGTTATGCTGCAAGTTTCCACCATGATTAGGCATGTCTTAGGCTAGCTGCCCAGGCGTTTCTCTAACACATATACAAACTCCATGAGCTTACAAGCTCCCCTTTTATTTCACACCGCCGGGATCCATCAGCAAAAGAACATGATATCAACTAAATAAAGTGCAATGTTGAAAGCGTTCCCCATGATAACATGGTTCTGCTAATGCACAACTTACAAAGCGCAAGCATATACGCAACATAGATGGGCACAATGGTTCAAGTTTATTAAGTGCAAGAAAGTAAAATGTGCCATCAAGTTTGTGAGAGCTTTAATCACTAATTTTCACATAACAAGTTTAATTCGGAAGGTAGATAAAAACATGAATATACTTGGAATAGTAATAATGCTAATAGGTAGGTATGGTGGACTCTTTGGAATAACTTGGTTTTATTTGGAGTTGGATGCATGAGTGGAACTCATACTTGGTACATGTGTAGGCTAGCAAAAGACTGAGAGCGACCAACTAAGAGAGCAATAATGGCCATAATCATGCAAAGCGACAAAACATTATTAATTAAAGCATAAAGTGATATTACAAGTCGAAAACTAAATGATCATAGAGGCTATGGTGACTTAGTATAGTCTTAACATGGTGTGAGCATGCGCCAAGTCAACCCAAATAAAGCATCAAAGGAGAATACCACAATATTATGCTTTTATATGCTAAAACAACGCATGATTCTTTCAAGGCACATTAAGCAATCTCAATTGTTTGTAACAAGTCATGCTACAACAATAATTACTAAGCATAAAGTCAAAGCAATATCAAACATGACATGATAAAGTCTAAGTCACAGTCAAAACAAGATTCCTTTTGTACCACTATAAGCATGAAACTTCCTACTCTTTTCCAACACCAATCGAAAACTAAAGCTAAACGCAGTGCTATCAAAGGAGAACACTCGTAGAACAATAAGAGTGAAAAACTAGAGTGTTCTAGGCAATGAATAACGAGGTGTGTCTCTCTCCAAAAGAAGTGTGTGGGGATCCAACCAACTTATTGCGGCAAAGAAAGCAAAAGAAAACTGAAAACAAAGACGCTTCAACAACAACACATAGTGCATAAGGTAATAAAAATAAAGTGTCTTGAAAGAAGACCTGAGATTATTGATGTAGAAGGGGATGCCTTGGGCATACCCAAGCTTTGACGCTTGTACTTCTTCGAATATTTATTGGGATGACACGGGTGGCATCCCCAACCTTGACTTTTGTCCATACTTCATATTATCACATTATTCTTCCCTACACTTGAAAATTTCCTTCATACAAAACTTAACACAATCTTCATTAGCAACATTAGTGTACTCAAGATAATAAGTCTTTGGGTTCAGTTTCAACACAAGTAAAACTTCCATTAAAACACAAGATACTATAGCAATTCTTTCTAAAATCTCAAGTGATTGGAAGTAACTCAAAGAGAAAGAGATTAAGAGGCAAAAATGCAAATAATGGCAGAAATCAGTCAAAACAGACCAGCAGGTAAAAACCGATTTTTTCGAAGACCTTCTTTTTCTCAAATCGAAAACTGTTAAACTAACGAAAGTTAGATAACATCCTGGGGCATAAGCATAAGAAATTACAGATAAATCCGACGTACAGGGATTTTTTACGAATTTTTATAGTGAAGCAAAAAAAATCTGTTTCGGGACAGCAACTTTCCCAAGCATTATTTCTCTCTCATTAGAGGTTATTCTCGGCACAAAAACCACAAAAAAAGGATAAGGAGACGTTATTACTGAGGCAATAACTTCCAAGACTCAACAAAACAAAAATAAACTGAAAGTAAAAATATAATGGGTTGTCTCCCAAAAGCTCTTTCTTTATAGCCATTAAGATAGGCATGATAATTTTGATGATGCTCACATAAGTAATATGAGTTGAAGTAAAAGAGAGCATCAAGAAGCAAATATGGAACAAATTTAAGTCTAACCCACTTCCTATGAAAAATAATCTTGTAAAGAAACAAGTCATGAAAGCACAAAGCAACAAGCATAGAAAATCAAAACAAGTGCAACTTAAAAAAAATTAACATAAAGAGGGGAAAATTAATATTGTTGAGACACATAAAACCATGTTTCCCTCTCTCATAATAACTTTCAGTAGCATCATGAATAAAATTAACAATATAACTATCACATAAAACATTCTTATCATGATCCACATGCATAAAAGAATTAATACTCTCCACATAAACATAGTCATCCTTATTAATTGTAGTGGGAGCAAATTCAACAAAATAGCTATCATTATTATTCTCATCACCATAATCATCAAATATAGGAGCCATATTGTATCATAATTAATTTTCTCCTCAATAGTAGGTGGACTGAAAATATCATACTCATCATTGTAATCATCATATATCGGAGGTATAGTATCATCAAAGTAAATTTTCTCCTCCGTGCTTGGGGGACTAAAAATATCATTCTCATCAAAACCAGCTTCCCCAAGCTTAGAATTTTTCATAGCATTAACAATAATGGTGTTTAAAGAATTCATACTAATAACATTGCTATTAGCATGCAAATAAAGTTCCATAGGTTTTTTAATTTTCTCTTCAAACACTTCATGTCCTAACTCAAGATAAATACTATAAAGCTCTCTAATTTTGTTGTTGTTGTTTTCCATTAAGCCTAACTAGTAAAAATAAAAACAAGAAACAAAAAGATATAATTGCAGAATCTAAAGGAAATAACTTCGAGCACTCACACACCAACAACAGTACTAGAAGATAGCTTAGTAGCCAGAGGATGTGAGTACCTGATGTCTACGCACTTCTATTCTTGTAGACACTTGTTGGGCCACCAAGTGCAGAGGTTTGTAGAACAACAACAAGTTTTCCCTTAAGTGGATTACCCAAGGTTTATCGAACTCAGGAAGGGAGTGGTCAAAGGTATCCCTCTCAAGCAACCCTGCAATCAAGATACAAGAAGTCTCTTGTGTCCCCAACACACCCAATACAATTGTTAGGTGTATAGGTGCACTAGTTTGACGAACAGATAGTGAAATAAAAATGGTATGGATATAAGACAACGGTGCCAGAAAATAGCTTGATGGCGTGGAACAGACTAAAGGCAAACTGAAATAAAGATGGAAGCAAGCAAACATGTAACAAATCTAGTTGCAAACGGTGTTTCAATGCTTAGAAACAATTCCTAGGGATCATACTTTCACTAGTGAACACTGTCATATAAATATCTTCTCTCTATGATACTACTCTGAATTACTCTCTGGTTGGACACTCTAATCCATGGTAGGGCTATAACAACACTCCTCAAAGTTTGCTTTCCCTATCTAGATAACCCCACACTGTCACCTTGAGCACTAGATGGTTCCAACAAACACCACAATTTCATAGAGACGTCCAACTCCAAATATAACTCATAACAAGTATTTGTAATCTCTAGCCTAAGTGCCACCATGGTGTGCATGCTGTCACTTTCACACATGGGGAGAGCAGAGATCTATTAAAGCACTTGAGTAGCAAGGTAAATCTACTTGATTACAAAGCTCATGATCACAATATGATCATGCATAGAGAGAGAGAGATGAACACATAGCTACCGGTAGAACCCTTAGCCTCGAGAGAGAACTACTCCCTCCTCATCATGGGAGTCAGCAACGGTGATGGAGATGGCGGTGGAGTCGATGGAGATGGCGGTGAAGATGGTGAAGAGGTGGCGGCAGCGGCGGCGCGGAGGACTCCTTCCCTGCCGCCGATATCACAGGGGAGCACCGCATCTTAGCGCCCTTCCTTCATGGCTTCTTGGGAGCCCTCTCCCATGGAGATGGGATCCATGGGGGAGGCAAAAACGTGGCTTTGGTGGCTGCAAATTCGTGGGTGGAGGTGTCTCCCACGAATTAGGTTTCCTCCCTTTATATAGCTTCTCGGATTCCCGTCACCCCATCTTGGGCTGCAGTAAATCGGGCCTATCGGGCCCATCCAGACTCAGAATCAGCCAAATTTTATGTCCAGAACGTTTTTGCGAAATTTCAAACAACTTTGTAGTTGAAGAGTTTTCCGTTTGACGCCGTCTTCGACCCGAAACGTGACCATCTTCAAAAAGAGTTCCGAGACAGATTTCTGGAAAATTCCAATTTGACTCCAACAAGGTTTCCACTTGTATTCTTGGTAATCCTACACATCAAAGTATAAAACAAGAACATTATGCACTTTTGCAACTATTAATAGGTTAGTCCAAATAAATCATAACGATAAAAACAATATAATTTTTGAGGTGACACGCAGCCAACACAATCTTGATCATCATTATTGTAAAAGCATTGATAGCTAGGATCAAGGTACTCTAAACATGAACTTGAAAGATAGATTTCGAACAATAAGACATAGCAACTATGTTGTAGCATGAAAAGGTACAAACAAAAGATTCATGAATAACAATGCTTTGAAAGACGTTTGTTTGTTTCACATAAAGAAAACACAATGAGAATGGTATTCAGCTTGTCCCTCATAGTGTAGCAAAACATAAATGCATAGGACACCTTCAAAGTTCATAAGGGTGACTAGATACAAATAGTTTAAGAACAAGCAATATCAAAGTTATGCATCAATCAACAAGTTTTGGGACAATGCACATTAAACTAAGAATGGCCACTATACTCTCCTAATAGGTGCATAAAGATAGAAGATGGAGACTCAACATAAAAGTAAAAGAAAGTCCTTCATAGAAGGAAGCAGGGATTCAAGCTTCATAAAGAGCTTCCAAAAATTATGGTACTTATTAGCTTTCATCTCTCATTGCCCCTATCATAAGCATCTTTAGGTGATTAAAGTTAAAGTGACACAACTAAGAGGATATGATTGACAAGTTATAAGTTGAAATCTCATGCCCCTTAGTTACGAGTACCGAACCTCATGCTACTCAACTTCAGTCACAAGTAAGCTCTTGTCATTGTAAGTACATACGTATCATAGAGAACCGCCACCGGGGTACCCCTTGCATATGATATAGGAGCTATCCCATAATCAAAATGACAAGGCAAGCAGACAATGAGCTTCTCAACGATCTTTTTATTTGCTATTGTATAGGTTTTTATTGAGGATGCTTCATAGAGTGCTCATTATGGTTATGCTGCAAGTTTCCACCATGATTAGGCATGTTTTAGGCTAGCGACCCAAGCGTTTCTCTAACACACATACAAACTCCATGATCTTACAAGTTCCCATTTTATTTCACACCGTCGGGATCCATAAGCAAAAGAATCATGATATCAACGGAATAATAAGTGCAATGTTGAAAGCGTTCCCCATGATACATGGTTCTGCTAACTTCAACTTATAAAGCGCAAGCATATACGCAACAAAGATGGACACAATGGTTCAAGATTATTAAGTGCAAGAAAGTAAAGTGTGCCATCAAGTTCATGAGAGCTTTAATCACTAATTTTCACATAACAAGTTTTATTCGGAAGGTAGATAAAAACATGAATATACTTGGAATAGCAAATGCTAATAGGTAGGTATGGTGGACTCTTTGGAATAACTTGGTTTTATTTGGAGATGGATGCATGAGTGGAGGCTAGCAAAAGACTAGGAGCGACCAACTAAGAGAGCAATAATGGCCATAATCATGCAAAGCGATAAAATATTATTAATTAAAGCATAAAGTGATATTACAAGTCGAAAACTAAAGGATCATAGAGGCTATGGTGACTTGGTGTAGTCTTAACATGGTGTGAGCATGCGCCAAGTCAACCCAAATAAAGCATTTAAAGGAGAATACCACAATATTATGCTTTTATATGCTAAAACAACGCATGATTTTTTCAAGGCACATTAAGCAATCTCAATTGTTTATAACAAGTCATGCTACACCAATAATCACTAAGCATAAAGCCAAAACAATATCAAGCATGACATGATAAAGTCTAAGTCACAGTCAAAAACAAGCTCTTTTTTTACCACTTAAGCATGAACTTTTCCTACTCTTTTCCAATCCAAACCAACCTTATTTGAAAACTAATGCATGAATGAGGGGGGCCAACCAATTTATTTAATCAAACTAAGAAAACGAAGCAAACAAAAACCAAAAAAATGAAGACGCTCCAAGAACAACACAATTATGCATGAAACAATAAAAACGAAGTGTTTGGAAGAACCTAAGATATTTATTGATGAAGAAGGGGATGCCTTGGGCATCCCCAAGATTTGATTCTTGTACTTCTTGGATATTTCTTGGGGTGACACGGGGTGGCATCCCCAAGCTTGAGCTTTAGTCCATTCTTCATCTCATTACATCATTCTTTCCTTACACCTAAAATTTTCCTTCATACAAAACCTCACACAATCTTTATTAGCAACATTAGTGTACTCAAGATAATAAGTCTTTGGGTTCAGTTTCAACACCAATAAAACTTCCATTAAAACAAAAGCTATTGTAGCACTTCCCTCAAAAAGCTCAATTCCCCAAAAAGAACCCAAAAAGGAATCAACAAGAAGGAAATGCAAATAATGGCAAAAATCTATCAAAACAGACTAGCAGGTAAAAACCAATTTTTTCGAAGACCTTCTGTTGCTCAAATAGAAAAGTGTTGAACTAACGAAAGTTGGATAACAACCTGGGGCAGAAGCACAAAACATCACAGCTCAAACCGTCGTACATAGATTTTACACGTAGTTTTACAGCGAAGCACAAAAATCTGTTTTTGGGACAACAACTTTCCCAAGCATTAGTTCTCTCTCAGTAGAGGTTACTCTTGGCACAAAAATCATATAAAAAGGATAAGGAGAGGTCATTACTAAAGCAATAACTTCCAAGACTCAACTAAAACTTTTGGGTTATCTCCCAATAAGTACTTTTCTTTAACGCCTTTAAGTTAGGCATGATAGTATCGATGATGCTCACATAAGAAATATGAATTTAGAGTAAAAGAGAGCATCAAGAAACAAATTAAAAGCACATTTAAGTCTAACCCACTTCCTATGAAAAATAATCTTGTAAAGAAACAAGTCATGAAAGCACAAAGCAACAAGCATAGAAAAGCAAAACAAGTGCAACTTCAAGACTTTCAACATAAAGAGGGGAAACTTAATATTGTTGAGATACATAAAACCATGTTTCCCTCTCTCATAATAACTTTCAGTAGCATCATGAATAAAATTAACAACATAACTATCACATAAAATATTCTTATCATGAGCCACATGCATAAAATAATTAATACTCTCCACATAAACATAGTCATTATTATTAATTGTAGTGGGAGGAAATTCAACAAAATAGCTATCATTATTATTCTCATCACCATAATAATCAAATATATGAGGCATATTGTAATCATAATTAATTTTCTCCTCAATAGTAGGTGGACTGAAAATATCATATTCATCATTGTAATCATCATATATTGGAGGTTTGGTATCATCATAAGCAATAGAATAGCTATCTTCCAAAGATGGGGAACTAAAAAGGTCATTTTCATAAAAACTAGCTTCCCCAAGCTTAGACTTTTCCATAGCATTAGCAATAATGGTGTTCAAAGAATTCATACTAACAACGTTGCTATTAGCATGCAAATAAAGTTCCATGGGTTTTTTAATTTTCTCTTCAAACACTTCATGTCCTAACTCAAGATAAATACTATAAAGCTCTCTAATTTTGTTGTTGTTTTCCATTAAGCCTAACTAGTGAAAATAAGAAACAAAAAGACAAAATTGCAGAATCTAAAGGAAATAACTTCTAGCACTCACACCGGAGGATGTGAGTACCTTTTACCTTACCTCCCCGGCAACGGCGCCAGAAAAAAGCATTATGTCTACGCACTTCTATTCTTGTAGACAGTTGTTGGGCCTCCAAGTGTAGAGGTTTGTAGAACAGCAGCACGTTTTCCCTTAAGTGGATTACCCAAGGTTTATCGAACTCAGGGAGGAAGTGGTCAAAGGTATCCCTCTCAAGCAATCCTACAATCAAGATACAAGAAGTCTCTTGTGTCCCCAACATACCCAATACACTTGTTAGGTGTATAGGTGCACTAGTTCGGCGAAGAGATAGTGAAATACAAATGGTATGGATATAAGACAACAGTGCTAGAAAATAGCTTGATGGCATGGCAGAGACTAAAGGCAAACTGAAATAAAGATGGAAGCAAGCAAACATGTAACAGATCTAGTTGCAAAAGGTGTTTCAATGCTTAGAAACAAGGCCTAGGGATCATACATTCACTAGTGAACACTCTCATATAAATATCTTCTCTTTATGATACTACTCTAAATTACTCTCTGGTTGGACACTCTAATCCATGGTAGGGTTATAACAGCACTCCTCAAAGTTCGCTTTCCCCATCTTGATAACCCCACACTGTCACCTTGAGCACTAGATGGTTCCAACAAACACCACAATTTCATAGAGACGTCCAACTCCAAATATAACTCATAACAAGTATTTTTAATCTCTAGCCTAAGTGCCACCATGGTGTGCACGCTGTCACTTTCACACACATGGGGAGAACAGAGATCTATTAAAGCACTTGAGTTGCAAGGTAGATCTACTTGATTACAAAGCTCATGATCACAATATGATCATGCATAGAGAGAGAGAGATGAACACGTAGCTACTGGTAGAACCCTTAGCCTCGAGAGAGAACTACTCCCTCCTCATCATGGGAGTCAGCAACGACGATGGAGATGGCAGTGGAGTCGATGGAGATGGTGAAGTGGTGGCGGTGGCGGCGCGGAGGACTCCTTCCCCGCCGCCGGTATCACAGGGCAGCACCGCCCCTTATCCCCCTTCCTTCATGGCTTATTGGAATCCCACTCCCATGGAGATGGGATCCATGGGGGAGGCAAAAATGTGGCTTTGGTGGCTGCAAATTCGTGGGTGGAGGTGTCTCCCACGAATTAGGTTTCCTCCCTTTATATAGCTTCTCGGATTCCCGTCACCCCATCTTGGGCTGCAGTAAATCAAGCCTATCGGGCCCGTCCGAACTTGGAATCAGCTAAATTGTATGTCCAAAACGTTTGCCGCGAAATTTCCAACAACTTTGTAGTTAAAGAGTTTTCCGTTTGACGCCGTATTCGATCCAAAACGTGACCATCTTGAAAAAGAGTTCTGCGACAGATTTCTGGAACCAATTTGACTCCAACAAGGTTTCCACTTGTATTCTTGGTAATTCCTACACATCAAAGTGTAAAACAAGAACATTGTGCACTTTTGCAACTATTAGTAGGTTAGTCTAAATAAATCATAAACTTTATATAAAAAGGTGTATCAAAAGCATATTATTAACATAAAACCATCAAAAATTATACATACGTTATGGACGTATCAGTACCTTTTACCTTACCTCCCCGGCAACGGCGCCAGAAAATAGCTTGATGTCTGCGCACGCTTCTATTTTTGTAGACAGTGTTGGGCCTCCAAGTGCAGAGGTTTGTAGAACAGCAGCAAGTTTCCCTTAAGTGGATCACCCAAGGTTTATCAAACTCATGAAGGAAGTGGTCAAAGGTATCCCTCTCAAACAACCCTGCAATCAAGATACAAGAAGTCTCTTGTGTCCCCAACACACCCAATACACTTATCAGGTGTATAGTTGCACTAGTTCGGCGAAGAGATAGTGAAATACAAGTAATATGGATGATTATAAGTGGTAATTGCAATCTGAAATAAGAGTGGCAGCAAACAAATATGTAACAGAACTGATTGTAAATGGTGTTTCAATGCTTAGAAACAAGGCCTAGGGATCATACTTTCACTAGTGGACACTCTCGTATAAATATCTTCTCTTCATGATGCTACCCTGAACTACTCTCCGATTGGACGATGTAGGGCTATAACAGCACACCTTAAAGTTCACACTCCCCATCTAGATAACCCCTCACTATCACCTTGAGCGCTAGATGGTTCCAACAAACACCAAAATCTCATAGAGACATCCAACTGAAATTATACTCATGATAAGTATTTATGTAACCTTAGCCAAAGTGCCACACGGTGTGCACACTATCAACTTCACACACGTGGGGATAAGCAAAGATTAATTTAAGCACTTGAGTAGTAGAATAGATCTATAGATTACAAAGCTCATGATCCCAATATGATCATGCATAGAGAGAGAGATGAACACATAGCTACCGGTAGAGCCCTTAGCCTCGAGAGAGAACTACTCCATCCTCATCATGGGAGTAAGCAACGATGATGGAAATGGCGGTGGAGTCGATGGAGATGGCTCCGGGGGCACTTCCCCGTCCCGACAAGGTGCCGGAACAGAGACTTTTGTCCCCTGAATATCCTCTTAGGTGGCGGTGGCGCTATGGAACTTTTCATGGATTTCTGATCTAGTCCTTCGGGTTTTCATCTCGGGGTACTTTTATAGGCGAAGAGGCAAGGTGGTGGGCACCCAAGGGGCCCACACCACCCCCTGGCACGGCCTGGGCTAGCCCGCGCCACCAGGTGGTGTGGCCACCTTGTGGCCCCTCTCTCCATGAGTCTTCCGGTAAAATATTGACTTTGGCTTTTGTCCGGTCCAATTCCGAGAATATTTCTTTTCCAGCTTTTCTAAAACCAAAAACAGTAGAAAACAGGCAACTAGCACTGTGGCATCTTGTCAATAGGTTAGTTTCAGAAAATGTATAAAAATACCTCAAAGTGTGGACTAAATATAAGAAAGTAGATATTAAACAAGCATGGAACATCAAAAATTATAGATACGTTTACGACGTATTAGCCCTCTCGGTAGCACAACATCCTAAGTAGCTTGCAAGCATGTGAGTTTAGTGATGGCTCTAAAATATAGCCATCTATGTCCACATTTAAACTGGGTATTAATCATATTTTTGATGAAATATCTCTCTAAACTCTGCCACTAATGCTAATATTCAGAGGGGTATGCAATCCTTTCTTGTATTTTCCTGTGTAGATACTGTCGTTTAAAGGAGGGAATTACTACATTAAAGTCAAAGTTACGAGATTTCCAACAACCAAAAGAAACTAGGAACCAAACAACGGAGGCAGACGCTGTAACGACCAACTATATGGCCGGAGCAAAAATTCCGGTCGTATAGTTGGTGCCGCCACCGTTAGGTCAAATAGAACAAATTTCGTGAAGGGACCCCTATATAAAAAAGCCCCGGGCGACAAGAAAACAAGCCCCTGAAGAAGCCAGACCTCACCAAAAAGTCTCTTCCACATATCTCCAGCCACCTCCAGATCTCGAAACCCTTCTCCATCTCGATAGCCATATTCCACCACTTGTAATAGTAGATATCTTCTTAGATTGGAGACATTGTAAGACTATTGCTATCAATCTTATGATTTTCATTAAAATGTTTGTGATTGTTGATCTCATCTGTGTGTGTGAGTAATTCTCCTTGGGCTAAGGGCTTCAGCCTAGCCATGTAGCAATTGTGCATGTTATTTATCATAGATGGGGTTGTGTATTAGTCTGTATGACATGATGATTATTGTATCCTCTCTTGCCTCAATCCAAGGACTTGTTAGGTACCCAAGACCCCAAGGGTTGAGCCAGGTATAGGGAGTATGAGTAATGACTGATCTGCAGGTTGGGAACCCAGTGACAGAAGGGGTAGTACGGCTGTATGTGAGGGATTTGCTTGGGATTAATGGTGACATCACTATGTATATTATTAGTTCTCTTTCTTCTATGGATGAGACTAGTAGGTTATTGCTATAAGGGGTTGCGGAGGCAATATCAATTATGGATGCATTACCCACATATAATTTATCTTGCTCTAACAAGTACACGCATACTTTATTTCTATCTTTTATTTCCATCATATGTTTTTGCACAGCTACAGGTGAAACCGAACGCCCTAGGACCTCTCTCTCCATCATCGACAACAACAAAAAGACGCAAGCTACTGGTCCAGTAAAAACACAAAAGGAATTCTAAAACTCTCGGAGGTCCTTTAAAATAACTTCACTACGCATTCGCTTCCCGTGGATTTGATAACTGATACATTGCAAATGTATCTATAATTTTTGATGCTACATGCTTGGTTTTATCCACTTTCTCGTGTTTTGTCCACACTTTGGAGTACTTTTCATATGATTTCTTGGACTAACCTATTAACAACAGCCACAGTGCCAGCTGCCTGTTTTCTGCTATTTTTGGTTCCAGGAAAGTCAGAAAATGAATATTCTATGAATTGGACGGGACAAAAGACAAAGTGCCTATTTTTCCAGAAGACTCCACGAGCCAGAATACGAGACGGAGGAGGGCCAGGGGCTGGCCACACCACCCCCAGGCGCGGGTTGGGCCTCGCCGGGCTAGGGCATGGTGTGGTGGCCCCAGGCACCCCCTCGGTCTCCCTCTTCGCCTATAAGAAGCCTTGTGACCTAAAAACTTCGGGGGGTTCGACGTTTTTCTAGAAAAAGTTCCGCAGCACCGCCACCACCGAAGGGGAGATTCGGGGGACAGAAAGTCTTTGTTCCGGCACCCTGCCGGGACGGGGAAGTGGCCCCGGAGCCATCTCCATCGATCTTCACCATCATCTCCATCGACCATCCATGTTTCCCCCATCTAGGAGTGAGTAATCCCCCACTGTAGGCTATGGGGATGGTAGGGATTGGATGAGATCGTTCAAGTAATGGCATCAGATTGTTAGGGCATGGTGCCTAGTATCTTTTATTAGTGCTTTATGACTTTGTTGCGGCTTGTTGTGCTTAATGCTTGTCACTAGGGCCCGAGTGCCATGATTTCAGATCTGAACATGTTATTGATTCATTATGAAAGTATTGTTTATGGTCTTATTTGCAAGTTGTATACACACGTTGTTGTCCGGAATCTATGGCCCCGAAGTGACAGAAATCGGGATAACCGGAAGGGAATGGCTTTGATGTGAGGATCACATGTGTTCACGGAGTGTTAATGCTTCGCTCCGGTGCTCTATTAAAAGAAGCACCTTAATTGCCAGTAGTTCCCTAGAGGCCCCGCTGCAAACGGGTTGGCAGGACAAAAGATGTTGTGCAAGTTCTCATTGCGAGCACGTATGACTATATATGGAACACATGCCTAGGATTATCTAGTACTTGAATGCTTTATCTTATTTATCTGCAATTGCCCTATGTTCTGATTGCTATGTGAATTGTCTTGTCCATGCAACGCCCGTCCATCCATCCCCATGCCTACCACACTCGAATCCCACTGTTTACTGCTTTTGTTACTACTGTCTTTGCTTTACTACTGCTGTTACTTTGCTATTCCTACTACAAAACTATTGCTACTGATAAACTGCTATGAGCAAGATTGTTTCCAGGTGCAGCTGAATTGACAACTCAGTTGTTAAGGCTGATAAATATTCTTTGGCTCCCCTTGTGTTGAATCAATAAATTGGGTTTCACTTCCCTCAAAAATACCGCGATACACCCCCTATACTTGTGGGTCATCAAGACTATTTTCTGGCGCCGTTGCCGGGGAGCATAGCTTTATTTATCAAGTTCACTTGGATTCACTATTGTTCAAGCTAAGTTTATTTTCTCCTTGTTTGCTTGTTTCTTTATCAAAAATCCAAAAAAATTAGTTCCTTCTCTAGTTGTTATTTTCGTTGGTCTGTTATTGTCTTGCCTTATCATGCTTGTTGTCAATGGTTGGTTTCTTTGAAACTGAAGCTTATTGGCAAGGTGGGTTCATGGAAGATCAAAAATATTATTATAAGGAACATCGCTTATCACAAAAAGGGAAACACTTATGGGAACAAATTGATAGATTGTATACCATTGCTAGAAACGTGTGCTCTACTTATAATGTTACTTATTGCTGTGATGAATCTTGTTGCAGAAAGAGGTATAAGCACATCCCTTTCAATGTGAGTATAATAATAATGATACCATATCTTCCTATGCTAAAGGAATTTATGACTTTTATGATGCGAAACAAATTGAAGAATTTATTGCTTGGAAAGGTGCTTTTGAACTTGCTAGTTTGCTTGAAAATATTGATGATTCACCTTACAAATATGAGGTTTATGGTATACTTATATTTTGCTTTGATAATTACAAGGACGAAAATGGCTATATTCTTGAATATTTTAATAGATGCTTTCCACAAATAGAAGAGACTAATGCCTTGCAGGATCCTATGGAAGAAGAAATTGATGAACCTGAAATCTCATTAGATGAAAAAGAGGAGGAGAGTGATGAACAAAAGGAGGAAGAATGGATTAGCTACCCATGCCTACCTTCTAATGAGAGTAACTCTTTATCCCTTACATTATTTGATTATCCTCCATGCTTACTAAAGGAGGATGAATGTTATGTTCCTGAGGATTCTTTTGAGTATGTTTATGATAAAGCTCTAGTGCTTGTAGATCATGAAAAGCATGCTTTATGTGATAGTTATATTGTTGAGTTTATTCATGAGGCTACTGAAAATTATTTTGAGAGAGGAAAATATGGTGGTAGAAGTTTTCCTGGTATTGAAACACATGTCTATGTGCTGAAAGTTTTGAAGTCACTCTTGTTTTATCTTCCTATGCATGTCACTTTGTTCTTTGCGAATTTATTTGCATACACGATTCCTATGCATAGGAAGTGGGTTAAACTAAAATGTGTTTTGAATTTGCTTCTTGATGCTCTCTTTTACTTCAACTCTTATTTCTTATGAGAGCATCCTCTCAAACTATTATGCCTGAAGATAATAATATGTCTATTATTCTTGGGAGACCTTTTTCTTAAATACTGCAGGAGCTATTATTAATTGTAATCAAGGGAAGGTGACCTTCAATGTCAATGACAAGGAACATACTCTCTATTTCCCCAAGAAGATTGAAAGGAATTATGGTTTGAATTCAATTGAACATGTTGAGGGCATTCAAGTTGGAGAGATATATTGTCCCATACCAAGAGAAAAATTTGAAACTATTATGATTGGGACCATTGCTATCAAGGTTGAGGTAACATAATCATTAGTGGAATACCAAGTTTTGTCTCATATGAAATTGTTTTGGTAACAAGACCTGATCAACCTTGTTAACAAAAGGATTTCATTGAACAAAACAATGTTTTCACCATGATTATCTCCGCTTACTTCTATTCTATCCATTTTAGTTTTTGTTTATGCCTAACTTAAAGGCGTTAAAGAAAAGTACTTATTGGGAGATAACCCAAAAGTTTTAGATGAGTCTTGGAAGTTATTACCTCTGTAATAACCGCTCCTTATCCTTTTTATTTGCTTTTTGTGCCAAGAGTAACCTCTAATGAGAGAGAAGTAATAATTGAGAAAGTTGCTGTCCCGAAACAGATTTCTGTGCTTCACCGTAAAAATTCGTGTAAAATCTCTGAACGTCTTTTTGAGGCGTGAATTTTTTTGCTTCTGCCCCAGGTTGTTATCGAACTTTTGTTAGTTTAACAGTTTTTGATTTTAGCAACAGAAGGTCTTCGAAAAAATTCGTCTTTACCTGCTGGTCTGTTTTGACAGATTTTTGCCATTTTCTGCATTTGCTTCTTGTTGGTTCCTTTTTGAGTTCTTTTGGGGAATTGAGCTAGTAATGGGATGGAAGATTGGTTAATCCTCCATTTATTTTATAATTCTCTTAATCCTATGTCTAAGTCTATGCTTGATACTGCAGCTGGAGGAACATTTATGGGTAAACATATTACCGAAGCAAAGCAGCTGCTAGACAATATGCAAGACAACCATGCCCAATGACATGTGGAAAGATCAAACACGGAGAAGGTGAACTTTGTCTCACCACAAGAGAATGAAGATCTAAATACTAAGTTGGATGAGCTCATACTAGCCGTAAAAGGTAAGGAAACTCAGGTAAGAGCCACCCCCGAAACAAACATAGAAGAAATAGACTTCATAGCTCATAATGATTACAACCCTGCTTGGAAGAAGAGTTACAATCCTAACTTTCAGAAACATTATGTTAGTCCTACAAGTAACTCTAATAATAATAAGGGAACTAGTAATGGTAGTCTCCAAGAAACGCTTAAGTCTTTCATAGACTCAGAAAATGAACAAAATAATATTTTAGTCAAAATTATGGAGAACCATGATGCTATGCTTGGTAAATTATCTAACCAAGATGTTAGTTTGAGAATGATTTGCAGGCCCTTCAAGAAATAACAAGGATCGTTGAGGCACAACTAGGTAAGATAACCGAGAGTCAAACTCTCATTCTAGCTAAATTTGCAGGTAAAGCTGAGTCCAACCCTTTTGAAGAACGCAAAATGATGAGGATCCAAAGGGAGGAGCCTGAAGAACTTGATTATAGTAATGCCCCTTCACCAAACTACACCATCGAAGATTTCGTAAAGAGGATCAACGTCAAAATTTCGGTAAGTGAAGGTAATGATGAAGCCATGTATCGACACTTTGTTGATCAAGTAGCAATTAAGGTACGCGAGCTTGAAGAAGAATACAAGAAAATCGCTAAAAAGTTACCTGTTAAACTAGATGACATATTTGAGCTTACTATTAAGATAAAAATTGGAACCAGTGAGATAGCTACACTTTATGATCTAGGTGCAAGCGTCTCAACAATTCCAAAGAGTCTTTGTAACAAGTTAAATCTTGGCTACTTTTAAATTACTGAATTAAAATTGCATCTAGCATATTCTACCTACAAACAAGCTGTAGGAATTAAGGAGAACACTTTAGTTTACATCAAAGGCTGTCCTGCTCTCATTGATTTCGTTATTGTTGACATGCCTGAAGATACTGTTGCCTAGGCCATCCTTTCTTAAGAACTATAAATGCTTTAATTAACCTTCATGAAGCGAACATGAAGTTGCAAATTCCTTCATGGGATCCTTTTGTTATCCACTTCCCCAGGAAGAAGAAAGCCAAACATGACAAGAAGGAGGCCATCACTTTGAAGGCCAATTACTTTGGAGTGGGTGTTCCACTCATCTGGCCCAAGTGAGTATCATCAAGGTCAAGCTATTGACCATAACAGAGCGCTCCATGGGAGGCAACCCATGTTAAATTAAGGTTTGAGTTAAGTTTTTAGTTTTAGTTTTAGTTTTTGTTTAATAAAGAGTGCTAGAAAACTCCATTTGAGGAGAAGAAATTCGATAGTACTTGAAATTCAGCTTTATTCATGCTATTGTTGGTCGACAATATTTACTGTCAATTTTCTATCAAAAACAAGGTATATCACTAAGTTACAGGAAAAGAAATAGTTTACAAAGAAACAAAATTGTTTTGATGCACATAGAGAGTTTAATGACCAACTATACGGCGGGAATAAAAATTCCGGCTGTATAGTTCTGGTCGTATAGTTATCTTTACCATCAAATTTTTTCTGCAATATGTACTGAGAGTTTAACGACCAACTATATGGCAGGAATAAAAATTCCGGCCATATAGTTCTGGTTGTATAGATATCAATGCCTCCGTACAATTTCTTTTCATATATACTAAGAGTTTAACGACCAACTATACAACAGGAATAAAAATTCTAGCTGTATAGTTCTGATCGTATAGATATCGATGTCTTTGCAAACTTTCTTTCACAGGGACAGAAAGTTTAATGAACAACTATAAGGCCAGAACATTTTGTTCCTCCTGTATAGTTGCATCCATATAGCTGCACCGCCAGGAGGAAACCTTAATATTTTGACAGCACGCCAACTATACGGCCGAAACACATGTTCCACCTGTATAGTTGCACCCATATAGTTGCGTCCGACCACAAAATCGCACATGAAGGTACTCCCAACTCTAAAACTTCAATCCTTTTTCTTTCTTCTACCTCCAAACTCTCTCAAAAACTCAAGGGATCTTCATCTCTACTCAATTTCGTTCGATTTCCTCGCACACAAGTGATCTATGGTATGATTCTCCTCCAATCCTCCAATTAATTTTTGCAAATTCATCTTCAATATATTGTCATTATCAATCTAGGGTGAGACCTACTATGAACAAAGTGCTATGATTTTCTTGCCTAGATTATTATCTTGAGGAGATTCTTTAGTGTGCTTACATGAGGAATATATTATACTTACTATTGTTGGATCAAAAAGTTTTATTTGTGCCTTTCTTCAATGTTTTAGATGATGAACACAAGGATCCAAACTTGTGCTCGTGCCATCGCTAGCGCTTCTCGGGCTTCCGCTGAGGAACGCATGGGGATACGGTTCAGGGATGAGGCCCATCGTGAACGCTTCCACAAGATCAAGAACCGCGAAGTGAAGGCCACCAAGTGGGCTTGCCCCATTATATTGAACCAAATCGGTATTTATGATGACTTTAATTTATTTTGCAATAGAGCTGGCCTGCAAAGCTTTGTGTACAATGATGTACCTACTTATCACCGCTTAACCATTGAATTCCTAAGTTCGTTGCAAAGCACCGTTAAACTGTGGCAAGGAGAGGATACTATTTCTTTCCATGTGATGAATAACAACTACATTTTAACATTAGATGAATGGTGTGTATGTTTTAATTTTCCAAACAATGATGTTAATGCCTTACACACATTCTTTACTGGCTTAGAACCTTCCCCTGAACAATACTATAATGGAATTAGTTTCACTACTAGAGTGAGCAAGAGGAAGAATATTCAACATCATCCAATTCACTATTTGTTCTATGTTATTGCTAACACCTTGCAGGCACGTAATGAGTTCACGAGACTCAACGAGGAGGATATCCTAGTCCTTGCAAAGGCTGCTTACATCAACTGCGGCTTGTCAATCAACTTGGGCACCATCCTTGTGTGCTACCTGGAGCACCAAGCCTCCCAAAGCCAAGGACCTACAGGTGGAGGCGTCATCACCGTGCTTGCCACTGCCCTAGGCATCAACCTAGGTGAGTTGCAACCCGTGCTAGGTGAGACACGTGTTGGTTTCTCCATCCCGAGAGCCTGTGGAATGCTCACTAGGAGAGGTGGTGTTTATTATCTACATATTGCTGGAGCCGGGCATCTTTACCCTTGCTCCTTTGCCTAATGGTCTTTTCTCAATTGAGGAAGGACGTTTGCTATATGACTTGCAAGTTGAGCAACACTAACCCGAGGAAGAGATTCCGGAAGAGGATGAGGACCAAGAGGAGGAGCAAGAAGTTCCTTACCAAGAGGAGCAGCCACAAACCCAGTTCGCCACATACCAAGATTTCCAAGGACTTGGAGGGACTGTGGAGAGGATGCATAGCCTCTCTTTGAAGCTCCGAGAATAAACTAGTAACCTCTCAACTCAATTCACGAACTGGAGTAACAACTTTTTCCCGCCACCACAATGATTTGAAGGGCTTGCAAAAGCCTAAGCTTAGGGAAGTCTTGTCATGTATCTTTATTTGGCATTTATTTGCTTTTATTTATTTCGAGGTTCTGTTTTTATTTGAGTTTATAAGCACTCATGTTGGTTTCCCCAACACTTTATTTTCTAGTTCTTTCTATTTGCTTTCGAGATTTTTTAGCCGAGCTTTGCCGCTAATTTTCTATTCTTTAAATTCCCTCTCTTAAAAATCACAAAAAGATTTCTCCATTTTTCCTTATTTTCCCTCTTTCTTTTCTTTCCGCCTCAAGGTCTTCATATGTTTGGAGGAGAGTGATTGACTTCGAGTTTCCAAGAAACAAATAAAAAGGAAGAGAGAAGTGGAACCAAACATGAGAGGTATGCCTTTTGACTCCCCACTTTTGAAGTTTGAGAAACCCATGCTAGTTAGTAGTAAATGTTGAGATATTATATTGGTGGAGTGAGTCTTTGTATCGTAGTAAGATTTTTTGTTTGCATGGATATTTAATTGAGTACATTTTGTTCTAGATCTCGTAATTAACCAAGTCTTGCCTAAAATTGCTAAACAGTTGTAATAAGAAAAAGTCTCACAGTTGAAGGCTTGGGTGTTGTAGTTCTTAGACTTGAAGGTCTATTTCTAGAGACACTCGACACCACTAAAAATGTTGATTGACTTGATAGCTCTCTTTGAAAGGATGTGTTTGATTGAATTAATGTTTAGCAGTTTTTGTGAGCATGCCAAAGTTTGACTTGTTAATCATAAGAATGATATAGCTTTACGCATGTCAAACTTCATGGGATGCCAACAACTCCGCTGGCCTACGAACGATCTTCATGGAGGAAACTCCTAGATTTTGGCTATGAGTTGATTAAACACTTGTAGCAGCAATGCTATAGTGGGTAAGATTCTTGGCACTCCCGGGTAGCTATAATCATGATGGAATCACTCCTCTGGCTATTATGAGTAATCATTATGCAAAAGGAACAAAAACCTTAGTGATTCCACGAGTGTCCATCACAGCCCGATAAACTAATAAAAAATCTTTGGCATGCTCTCAATTACTTAAAAACTGAAATTCTTGAAGGACAAATGAATAGAAAAGTAGTGCTTGCAAAGTCTTGATTCATTAATGTGGGAGAATTGAGATACTCTAGTATATATGCTTTTCATAACAACTCTCACACTCTTAATCTTCATGATTATACTTTACTGTTCAAAGGCAAGCCTATGAGTTGATTACATGACATGGAATAAAGTTTACTCATTTGAATCATCCATGTTTACAATAATTTTGCTGCACTATAAGGATGCATGAAACCCGTATGATATGATTTCCATTACTCTATCTATACTGAAGTTTTTCAGATTTATGAAGTGGAGGAAACATGAGACTATTAATCATGAGTAAGATCACCATCTTGTTATTTTAGTTTAAATGCTGAGTTCCTTTTTATTTTGGTTTTCTTGCTCGGGATGATCAAGTTTAAGCTTGGGGAGGTTGATGGCTCTAAAATATAGCCATCTACATCCACATTTAAACTGGGTATTTATCATATTTTTTATGAAATATCTCTCTAAACCCTGCCACTAATGCTAATATTTAGAGGGATACGCAATCCTTTCTTTTTGTATTTTTCCTGCTCAGATAATGTCGTTTAAAGGAGGGAATCACTACATTAAAGTCAAAGATACGGGATTTCCAACAACCAGAAGAAACCAGGAGCCGAATAATGAAGGAAGACGCCGTAATGACCAACTATACGGCCGGAGCAAAAATTCTGACCGTATAGATCCGGTCGTATAGTTGGCGCCGCCACCGTTAGGTCAAGCAGAACAACTTTTGTGAAGGGACCCCTATATAAAGAAGCCTTGGGTGATGAGAAAACAAGCCCCCGAAGAAGCCAGACCTTGCCAAAAAGTCTCTTCCATAGATCTCCAGCTGCCTCCAGATCTCCAAACCCTTCTCCATCTCCATAGCCATATTCCACCACTTGTAATAGTAGATCTCTTCTTCGATGTGCGACATTGTAAGACTATTGCTATCAATCTTATGATTTTCATTAAAATATTTGTGATTGTTGATCTCATCTCTATGTGTGAGTAATTCTCCTTGGGCTAAGGGCTTCGGCCTAGCCATGTAGCAATTGTGCATGTTATTTATCATAGATGGGATTGTGTATTAGTCTGTATGACATGATGATTATTGTATCCTCTCTTGCCTCAATCCAAGGACTTGTCAGGTAGCCAAGACCCCGACGGTTGAGCCAGGTATAGGGAGTATGAGTAATGACTGATTTGCAGGTTGGGAACCCTAGTGACAGAAGGGGTAGTACGGCTTTATGTGAGGGATTTGCTTGGGATTAACGGTGACATCACTATGCATATCATTAGTTCTCTTTCTTGTATGGATGAGACTAGTAGGTTATTGCTATAAGCGTTACGGAGGCAGTAGAAATTATGGATGCACTGCCCACATATAATTTATCTTGCTCTAAAAATACACGCATACTTTATTCTATCTTTTATTTCCATTAGATGTTTTTGCATAGCTACAGGTGAAACCGAACGCCCTAGACCCTCTCTCTCCATCATCGACAACAACAAAAAGATGCAAGCTACTGGTTCAGTAAAAACACAAAAGGAATTCTAAAACTCCCGAAGGTCCGTTAAAATAATTCCACTACGCATTCGCTTCCCGTGGATTCGATAACCTAGGTCTATGATACGTCCATTTTGCATCACTATTCTATATCATAATTTACTGTTATCCATTGATATATTTCATATTAAGAGATGATACTTATGTTATTTCATCTATTTTTGCATGGTTGATGACTTTTGGAGCATGGACCGCTGTAGTCAGGATTCTGATAGAACAGGTGCTGTTTGGAGGCAAAATTCGCAAAGATCAGAAAATCCGGGAAAATACATGGAAAATGCTATTTTTCCAGAAGACGTAGAAAGCTAGAAGGGGAAGTGGAGATGGGCCACAGGGGGCCACACCACCCCATGGCGCGGGCCACCCCAGGCCGCGCCAACAGGTGGTGTGGCCGCCCTAGTCCACTCCAGCCTCTCCCCTCAAGCGTATATTATCCTCCCGAAACCCTAAGACTCGGGAAGTGACCACAGAAATATTCCGCCACCTCTGCAGGGCGGAAAACACAGAGAGAGAAAGATCACTCCGGTAGACAGAATTCTACCGGGGGAATTCCTTCCCGGAGAGGGGAGATCGTCGCCATCAACACCACCATCAAGCTGGACTTCATCGGGATCATCATCATCACCACCATCATCATCACCACCAGCACCATCATCACCACTTCATACCGTTGTAACAATTGGGTTGAATCTTGCATAGTTCTTAGGGGAAACTTTCCCGGTGTTGATTACTCCTTGTGGTTGATGCTATTGAGTGAACCATTGAATTATCGTTTATGTTCAGATTGTTACATATCATTATATCATCTCTGATCTTGATCCATATGATGTCTTGTGAGTAGTTTGTTTTGTTCTTGAGGACATGGGAGAAGTCATGTTGTTAGTAGAGGAATTGTGTTGAGAAAGATTCAATGGTTTGATATTTAAGTTGTGGTGTACTTCTTCTAGTGGTGTCATGTGAACGTCGACTACATGACACTTCACCTATATGGGCCTAGGGGAATGCATTGTGTATTTGGCTACTAATCGTATGGGTTGCTGGAGTGACAGAAACCTGCACCCCCGTTAGGAAACCTTTGCACAAGGGACATCAGGGTCTTAGAGTTTAAAGTTGTGGTTAGGTTTCTACCTTAATTACTTTCTTGTACTTGTGGATGCTTGCAAGGGGTATAATCACAAGTATGTATTAGTCCTAGGAAGGTCGGTACATTAGCACAGGTTCACCCACACAACACTTAGCAAACTAAAGAAGATTAATCAACTATATGAAGCGAAAGCACTTGACGATATTCCCGTGTGTCCTCGAGAACGTTTGGTCATCTTAAGTAATACAACCGGCTTGTCCTTTGCTAAAGAAAGGATTGGGCCACTTGCTGCATTTATTTTTATTGTCTTCTATTTACTCGTACTTTATTTACTTGCATTATCAAAAACCCCTAAAAATCCGTTTGCTAAGTATTTACAGAGAATTCCTGCTCCTAGCCACTCGCCAGCACCTTCTGCTCCTCGTTGGGTTCGACACCCTTACTTATCGAAAATACTGCGATACACCCCTTTACTTGTGGGTCATCAAGACTATTTTTTGGCGCCGTTGCTGGGGAGTGAAGCGCTATTGGAAAGTGGAATTGGTAAAGGAAACTTCTACTATGAGTATTGTTTACTTCTGTTACTTGCTTTATTTTCAATATGGATAATTCGCTGAGTTTCTTATTTTGTAATGCTACTACCACTGCTAAGGTAGTAGACGAACCACCACCTGTTGAGAATGATACTTTTAAAATACCTACAAGAATTATTGATCGTGGTATGGATAACTATTATGTTGGAGATGGAACTGTCCATCCCGGTGATCATTTGCTCTTTATACACTAATAATGCGGGTTGTTCAAGTGTGCAGGTATTACAACAGATAAAGTCTAGAAGAAGTTATTCTCATTATCACTGAAAGGAAGAGCTGAGGACTGGTATAAGCTTCTGAAGAATGGTCAAGCTCTTGAATGGGAGGAAATAGTACCTCTCTTTTATTCAAAGTTTTATCCTCCTAGTGAGATTCATAAAGATCGGAATCAAATATACAACTTTTGGCCTCTTGATGGAGAGAGTACAACTCAGGCTTGGGGGATATTGAAGTTACTAATGCTCAGATGTCCAATTCATGAGCACCCCAACAATATTATTATCAATAACATTTATGCAAGGCTCCCTCTTCATGATAAGGATTTATTGGATGCCTCTTATGCTAGATCATTCACTCGCATGAAAGAAGAAGCTAAATGGGATCTTCTGGACCATATTCAAGATAATGCTGAAGCATGGGAGAATGACAAAGGAAGAAAGTCAGGTATAAATTATTATTATGAATGCATCGAATCTTTTATGGGAACTGATGACTTTCAAAATATAAAAAATGCTTATGGTCTAGACTCTCAAGCTATTGCAACTTATTTTAAGGCTTTTGCTTCCTATATTGAAGTGCCTAAAAAAAATGGAATAAGTATCATGCACCTTATAAAGACATTGTTAAGTGTGTTCCTGCAAGAAATACTGAAGTTTATACTGCTAATCATGTTTTACCTGAACCTTACATTGAGAAAATGCCTTTCCCAGTTAAGATAAAGGAACATTCTATGATAGCTAGTGTGGTTAATGAAGGTACAAATAAAGCTGTTGAACCTGATAAACAAATGGATGATGAACCTATAATGGCAAATGTGAAAGATTTTGTTGCTAAATATGTAGAAGATGGACACACTATCCTCTGTAAGGATATCCCTAATATTGTTTCATAGAGTAGTGTTAAGAGAGCTTGTGTTCCTGTGTTTTCGATTAGGATAAGTGATCATTGCTACCATGGTTCTTGTGATAGCTATATCATTAAATTTATGCATGATACTAAAAGTTATTATGAGGGAGGGAAGACTGTTCTTATGAATCTCAATAATATCAAGTTTCCTCGTTTTACGCTGAAAGTTTTTATGTTGCACTTCTTTTGCCTTCCTATGCTAGTAGCCTCTGGTTTCAACAACTTGTTTGTTTACAAAATTCCCTTGCATAGGAAGTGGGTTAGACTTAAACATGTGTATTTGCTTCTTAATGCTCTCTTTCACTTCAATTCATATTCTTATGTGAGCATCATTGAAATTATCATGCCCATCTTAATGGCTATAAAGAAAGAGCTTTTTGGGAGACAACCCAATATATTCTTGCTTTCAGTTTGTTTTTGTATCTTTGAGTCTTGGAAGTTATTACTTCAGTAATAACCTCTCTTTATTCTTTTTTTTGTTTGGTTTTTGTGTCAAGATCAACCTCTAATGAGAGAGAAGTATGATTTGGGGAAGTTGTTGTCCTGAAACAGATTTTTGTGCTTCACCGTAAAAATTCGTGAGAGATCTTTGTATGTCGGTTTGAGCTGTAATTTTTTGTGCTTCTGCCCCAGGGTATTATTTAACTTTCGTTAGTTTTGCACTTTTTGATTTGAGCAACAGAAGATTTTCAAAAAATTGATCTTTACCTGCTGGTCTGTTTCGACAGATTTTGCTACTCTTGCATTTGCTTCTTTAATCGATTTCCTTTTTGAATTCTTTTTGGGTTTTCAGAAGGAGTTGATACAGTAGCTTATGATTGGATGTATTTAAGTTCAAATTGGACTTAAAAAGTTTATTACCTCGCTTACACTAATGTTGCTAATGAGAATTGTGTGAAAGAAATTTCCAGGTTATTGGAGAAAATGGTGTAATAAGAAAGTGAAAGGTTTCATGAGTCGACCAATATGAGTATGAAGATGAAGATATTGATGGTATTCAAGTGGTAACTCTGGAAAAATTTATCAAAGACCAAATTCAGAGACCTGCAGAGTCCGTTTTTGAATAGGTAATAGATCTGGTAAGAAAAGTTTCATGAAAGTTCTATCCAGTTATATTTTTGTAGTTTTTATCCAACAAGGAAGGATACGAAGCGAAAGGGGGACAGAAACGGAGACAGGGTGGCTCACACCACCCCCTGGCGCGGGCCCCCTGGCCGCGCTAGCAGGTGGTGTGGCCACCTCGGACTCCATCTCTGACCCGTTTTCTCCCAGTATCTTCCTTTTGTTGTAAAACTTCGTAATATATAATCCCCCGGATCCCTCGAGATTCATATATCGTGTTCTCTTCATGTTTTCATTTCGATCTGTTTCTGCCAGGAACTATTCTTGAAAGTTAGAAGCACAATGGTGTCCGCCAAGAATAAGGGAAAGGAGCCTATGGAGGAAGATCTCCAAGACCCCGGGCAGGAGAAGGAGATCAAGAGTGAAGATGAAGAGGAGGCAAAGCAAAGACAACATACACACACCAACACTACCATTGCAAGCATTGGAGTGGTGGAAAAACCTGCCAGGATCAGAAGGACTGCACGGATGTCAACTGGAGGGAAACCTCCGCGTCACTGTTTGGCTCCATGGTCACTTCCTCCACGCACCAAGAATCCTTTCCATACCCTTATCCATGAACATCAATACCAGAATATGCCCAAGGAGAAACTACCCTCCAATTGGGATTTGCCTCGTTCTAGCCATGCAGGAAAAGAAGACTTCAAGGAGGAAGAGTGGGGAAAGAATCACAAGAGCTGGAATTCGCAACCCGACATGATCATGAGCCGCATTGAGCAAAACTCACAGTTGATTCGTAATCTCACCTTCGAGATTGAGGACTTGGGGAAACTAATCCAAGAGCTCATCGAGATAATACCACCACCACCAAAGGAGTAATTTGTCATCAGGTTTTGGCATCCCCTTGGTTTGTTCCAAGCTTGGGAGAGTGCCGCGGTATCACATCACTATCTTCTATCTTTTTACCTTTTTAGTAGAGTCATATCATGAATAGAGAAGTTATTATGTAGGATGGTTTGCATTATGGAAGTGTCCCCTCTCTCGTTAGATATGTATCCCTTGGTGTGAGTTGCCGTTATGGAATATTAATGAGAAGTTCTATCATTTACTCTCTTGCATATCTTATATTAGTATTCAATTCATGGTTATATGATTGATCTTATCGTTAGTATTGGTATCACTTTGGGATCATTGAGTTAATTTAGTTCGTTTTGGCAAACCTGGCTCGGTCAGTAGCAACACTATTTTGAGAATTGAATGAAAAAGATAAAAGTACTCTTAAAGAAATATAATTTCATCATCTTTCTTTCTTTCTTGATTTGCTCATAAGTTTAGTATTCTCTAGTTAAGATCTTTTGTGCTTCCAAGGAAGATTGCATGTTTGTTTTTATCACTTGTATACTTGTTTGTTTCCTTCAACTCTTATGCTTGCTACCCAGCCTTGCTAGCCAAAAACCTGTACTGAGAGGGAATGCTTCTTGTGCATCCAATCCTTAAACCAAAACCTATGCCATTTGTGTCCACCATACCTACCTATTAGCATTATTGCTATTCAAAGTAAATTCATGTTTTTATCTACCTTCCGAATTAAACTTGTTATGTGAAAATTAGTGATTAAAGCTCTCACAAACTTGATGGCACACTATACTTTCTTGCACTTAATAAACTTGAACCATTGTGCCCATCTATGTTGCGTATATGCTTGCGCTTTGTAAGTTGTGAATTAGCAGAACCATGCTGCCATGGGGAACGCTTTCAACATTGCACCGGTACTTTGTACCTAGTTGATATCATGCTCTTTTGTCTATGGATGTCGTTGATGGCTCAATACACGGCGCCCAGAAAAGTGCTTGGTGCGTGGTGTTGATGTAGAGCTCGTTGGGAACCCCAAGAGGAAGGTATGATGAGCACAGCAGGAAGTTTCCCTCAGTTATGAAACCAAGGTTTAATCGAACCAGTAGGAGCAAGGAAACACCTCGAGGTGTTACTAGCTAAGCTTTGGCAGTGCGCACTACCGGTTCTAGTAGCAACGTGGAGACCTGCACAACACAACCACAAAACTTTGTCCCCAACTTGCGATGAGGTTGTCAATCTCATCGTGTTTTGCGGAAAACAAAGGATTAAACGTATCGAATGGAAAGAAGTAAAAGTTTGCAGAAAGTAAACACAAAGCAGTAAAAGATTGTAGATTGTATGTAAAGAAAAGGACCGGGATCCATAGTTCACTAGAGGTGGCTCTCCTTAGATAGATAACATGTTGGGTGAACAAATTACAGCGGGGCAATTGACAAACACCGAGAAAGCAATACATGCATATACTAATCATCTTGACTCCTCTGAGACTTGATTGGGCATTACAACATAATACATAGACCGCCATCTAACTGCATCTATGACTAATAATCCACCTTCAGGTTATCATCCGAACCCCCTCCAGTATTAAGTTGCAAGCAACAGATTATTGCTTTACGAACTACGTGTAAAGTAAACAATACAATTGTTATATGAACAAAAGATCGTTGTTTTCTCCCTAGTAGCAACAGCACATCTAGTACCTTAGTGATTTCTGTCACTTCCCCAGATTACCAGAGGCATGAACCCACTATCGAGCATAAATACTAACTCTTGGAGTTGCTAGCATCTACTTGGCCAAGATAGCTACTAACAACGGAAAGCATGCAAGATCTAAAATAACAAAGACATGATAGAATCAATAATCAATCTAAAATAGCATCTCAATATCCATCGGATCCCCGCAAACACAACATGTATGAATTACAAATAGATGATATTGATCATGAACGGAGCTCACAAGATCTAAACATGAAAGCACAAAGGAGGAGAAACCAGCCATCTAGCTACTACATGGATCCGTAGTCCAAGGATGAACTACTCACGCATCACACCGGAGGCTTGCATGGTGATGAAGAAGGCCTCCAGGGTGAATTCCCCTCTCCGGCAGGGTGCCAGGAAGAGCTTCAGATCCCTCCCGATCTAGGGATGGAGATGACGGCGGCTACAGACTCTTTCGTGGATTTTTGATCGGGCACTTAGGGTGCCGGGAGCCACCACACCACCCCCTGGCACGGGCCAGGCCTGGCCGAGCGGCCAGGTGGTGTGGCCAGCCCCTGGCCCCTCTCCGTCTCGTATTCTGGCACTTGACCCCTTCCGGAAAAATAGGCACTTTGGCTTTTGTCCCGTCCAATTCCGAGAATATTCATTTTCTGACTTTCTTGGAACCAAAAACAGCAGAAAACAAGCAGCTGGCACTGTGGCTCTTTTTAATAGGTTAGTCCAAGAAATCATATGAAAAGTACTCCAAAGTTGGAACAAAACACAAGAAAGTGGATAAAACTAAGCATGGAACATCAAAAATTATAGATACATTTGCAATGTATCAACATCCCCAAGCTTAACTCCTGCTCGTCCTCGAGTAGGTAAGTGATAAAAAGAAATAATTTTTGAGGTGACATGCACCATCAAAGACTTGATCAAAGTATTTGCAAAACATTCAAGGCTGGGATCATAGTACTTCAATCATAACATGAAAGGCAAAGTTCTAGCAATAAGCAAAGAAACTATGATGCAACATGAAAAGGCACAAACAAAACATTCATGAATAACGTGCTTTGCAAGACGTTTGTTTGTTTCACATAAAGAAAACATAGCATAATAGTACTCAGCTTGTCCCTCAAAAGAGTAGCAAATATAAATGCATAGGACACCTTCAAAGTTCATAAGAGTGACTAGATACAATAGTTTCAAACAAGCAATAACAAGTCATGCATCAATCAACTAGTCTTGGGACAATGCACATAGAACTAAGAATGGCCACTATGCTCTCAAAGTAAGTGCATAAAGTTAGAAGGTGCAGACTCAATATAATGGTGGAAGAAAAGCCTTTTGTAAAAAGGAAGTAGGGATTCAACTCTCATAAAGAGCTTCCAAAAATTATGGTACTTATAGCTTTCAGCTCTCATTGCCCCTATCATAAGCATCTTGAAGTGATTAAGGTTAAAGTGAACAAACTATGGTGTACATGCTTGACGAAGTATAAGTCAAAATCTCATGTCCCTTGTATACGAGGGCCGCTCCTCATGCTACTCAAGTTTAGTCACCGGTAAGTTCTTGTCATCGTAAGTACATGTGTATCATTGAGAACCGCCAACGGGGTACCCCTTGCCCGATGATACGGAAGAATCCCCATATCAAAATGACAAGGCAAGCAGACAACGAGCATCTTAGCATTCTTCTTATTTACCATGGGAATATGGTGCTTTTTTCTCTCTTTCCTCTTTTCATAGTATCTCTTTTTTTCTTTTTTATTTTTTCTCAATAGGACTCTTTTTTATAAGAAGAATGCTTCATAGACAGCTCATTATGGTTACGTTGCAGGTTTCCACCATGTCAGCATGTATTAAACCAGCGGCCCAGGCATTTCTCTAACACATATACATAACTCCATGGACTTACGAGCTCCCCTTTCATTTCACACCGACGACATCCATATACAAAAGAGCATGATATCAACTAGGTACAAGTACCAAGTGAAATGTTGAAAGTGTTCCCCATGAAAGCATGGTTCTGCTAATTCCCAACAAATAAGTGCAAGCATATACAACATAGACGACACAATGGTTCATGTTTATTAGAGGCAATAAAGTAAAGTGTGCCATCAAGTTCGTGAGAGCTTTAATCACTAGTTTTCTCATAACAAGTGGAAGGTAAACAAAAGCATGAATATACTTGGAATAGCATAAGCTAGTAGGTAGGTATGGTGGACTCTTTGGAAAAACTTGGTTTAGGGAGTTGGATGCATGAGTGGAACTCATACTTTGTTGTGGAGGCTAGCAAAAGACTGGGAGCGACAAACTAAGAGAGCAATAATGGCCATAATCATGTAGAGCGACAAAACATCATTGATCAAAGCATAAAGGGATACTACAAGTTCAAAACTAAAGGATCATAAAGGCTATGGTGACTTGAGATAGTCATAACATGGTGTGAGCATGTGCCAAGTCAACCCAAATAAAGCATCAAAGGAGAATACCACTATACTATGCCTTAATGTGCTAAAACAACGCATGATTCATCCAAGGCACATTAAGCAATCTCAATTGTTTATAACAAGTCATGATACAGCAAATAATACTAAGCATAAGGCCAAAACAATATCAAGCATGGCATGACAAAGCATAGCCACAGTCAAAACGAGCTCTTTTTACCACATAAGCATGAACTTTCCTACTCTTTTCCAAACCAAACAAAACCAATTGCAAACCAATGTATGAAAGAGGGGGTCCAACCAATTTATTCAGAAAACTAAGCAAACCAAGCAAACTAAAAACCAAAACTAAAGCGAAAAAGAAGACGCTCCAAGAACAACACAATTGTGCATGAAACAATAAAAATGAAGCGTTTGGAAGAAACCTGGGATTTTTATTGATGAAGAAAGGATGCCTTGGGCATCCCCAAGCTTTGATGATTGTAATTCTTGGATATTTCTTGGGGTGACACGCGTGGCATCCCCAAGCTTGAGCTTTAGTCCATCCTTCATCTCATTACTCATTCCTTCCATACACCTAAAAAATTTCCTTCATACAAAACTTCACACAATCTTTATTAGCAACATTAGTGCACTTAAGATAAATAAGTCTTAAGGTTCAGTTCTAACACCAAATAAACTTCCATTAGAACACTAGATACTGTAGCACTTCATTCAAAAAGCTCAATTCCCCAAAAGAACTCAAAAAGGAACCCACAAGAAGCAAATGCAGAAAATGGCAGAAATCTGTCAAAACAGACCAATAGGTAAAGACGAATTTTTTCGAAGACCTTCTGTTGCTGAAATCAAAAAGTGTTGAACTAAAGAAAGTTAGATAACAACCTGGGGAAGAAGAACAAAAAATTACATCTCAATCCGACGTACAGAGGTCTCTCAGGAAGTTTTATGGTGAAGCCCAGAAATCTGTTTCGGGACAGCAACTTTCCCAATCATTACTTCACTCTCATTAGAGGTTACTCTTGGCACAAAAAGCAAATAAAAAGGATAAGGAGAGGTCATTAAAGAGGTAATAACTTCAAAGACTCATCTAAAACTCTTGGGTTATCTCCCAACAAGTACTTTTCTTTAACGCCTTTAAGTTAGGCATAAGAAGCAAAGAAAGAATCAAGTGTTCTCAAATGAAGAAGCATTAAGACCAAATTTTGTTTTCATAGGAGAAGCAAAAGAAATATTTTCTCTCTTTTTAGGGAAGTGTTATATACCTTTCTTGAATGGGAGTTGATATTTAATGTTGCCTTCTTTCATATCAATGATGGCACCAACAGTTCTAAGAAAAGGTCTTCCCAAAGTAATAGGACAAGAAGCATTGTATTCAACATCCAAAACATAGAAATCAACGGGGACATAGGAATCATTAACCATAATAAGGACATCATTAAGACTCCCCATGAGTTTCTTTTTAGCATTAGCATCAAGTGGGACATTCAAATAACAATCTTCAAGAGGAGGCAAATCAAGCATATCATAAATCCTTCTAGGCATAATAGAAACACTACTATCAAGATCACATAAAGCTTTGAAATCAAAGTCATTCACTTTCATATTAATGATGGGTTCCCAACCATCTTCTTGCTTTATAGGAATAGAAGATTTATGTTTCATCTTTTCTTCTTTAATCTTTATGAGAGCATCAGTAATGTGTTTTGTAAAGGCCATGTTCATAGCACTAGCATTAGGACTTTTAGCAAGCTTTTGTAGGAACTTAACAACTTCAGAGATGTTGCAACTATCAAGATCAAAATCAACTTTATCATCTAAAGTAGTAGAACTATTACTAGCCTCAACACTAGTGGTGGTAATAGTATAAACACTAATGTTTCTAGCAATTTCATATTCTCTTTCCCACTTAGCATGTAATTCAGCTAATAGTCTAACATTTTATCAATTCTTACTTGTATGGCATTAGTAGCTGCAAAGGGATTCTCATTAGTTTCAGGTTTAGCAGCCATTTTATTCAAAGTAGATTGAGCTTTAGCCAAAGATGCTATATTTCTTTCAGCATTAGAGAGTTTTTCCTCAATAGTTTTATTGAAAGAAGTTTGTTTACTAATAAACTCTTTAAGCATAACTTCAAGTTCAGAGGGAGCACTCTTATTATTGTTGTAAGGATTTCCATAAGCATTACCATTGTTGGGAGGATATGGCTTATAATTGTTGTTACCAAAAATTTTCCTATAAGCATTATTACCATAAGCATTGTTGCTAAAGTTGTTATTTCTTATGAAGTTCACATCAACTTGCTCTTCTTGAGCAACCAAAGAGGCTAAAGGAACATTATTTGGATCAATATGGGTTTTCCCATTAACTAGCATAGACATAATCATATCAATCTTATCACTCAAGGAGGAGGTTTCCTCAACAGAATTTACCTTCTTACCTTGTGGATCTCTCTCAGTATGCCATTCAGAATAATTAACCATCATATTGTCCAAAAGTTTTGTTGCAGCACCCAAAGTGATGGTCATAAAGGTACCTCCAGCAGGTGAATCCAATAGGTTCCTTGAAGAATAGTTCAATCCTGCATAAAAAGTTTGGATGATCGTCCAAGCAGTCAGTCCATGAGTGGGACAATTCTTAACCAAAGATTTCATTCTTTCCCAAGCTTGAGCAACATGCTCATTATCAAGTTGTTTAAACTTCATTATTTCACTTCTCATGGATATAATCTTAGCAGGAGGATAGTATTTTCCAATAAAAGCATCTTTGCACTTAGTCCAAGAATCATTACTATTCCTAGTTAAGGAATTCAACCATTCTTTAGCTTTTCCTCTCAAAGAGAAAGGAAACAATTTCAGCTTAATAATATCACCATCTATATCCCTATGCTTTTGCATATCACAAAGTTCAACAAAGTTATTTAGATGGGAAGCAGCCTCTTCATTACCAATACCAGAAAATTGTTCTCTCATAACAAGGTTGAGCAAAGCAGGTTTTATCTCAAAGAAAGTATTTTCAGCCACAGGTGGAGCAATGGGAGTGCTCATAAAATCATTGTTGTTGGTTCTAGTGAAGTCACACAACTTAGTGTTTTCAAGAGTAGTCATTTTTTGGGGTTTTCAAATAAGAAAGCAAACAAGTAAAACTAATTTTTTTGGATTTTTGAAGAACAAAACAAGCAAACAAAGCAAAAAGGAAACTAAGCAAAACAAAAACAACAAAGTAAAGAGATTGGTTATGAGGGACTCCCCTTGTGAAGATGTCCTTGACTCCCCGGCAACGGCGCCAGAAAATCGCTTGATGGCTCAATACACGGCGCCCAGAAAAGTGCTTGGTGCATGGTGTTGATGTAGAGATCGCTGGGAACCCCAAGAGGAAGGTATGATGAGCACAGCAGCAAGTTTCCCTTAGTTATGAAACCAAGGTTTAATCGAACCAGTAGGAGCAAGGAAGAACCTCAAAGGTGTTACTAGCTGAGCTTTGGCAGGGCGCACTACCGGTGCTAGTAGCAACGTGGAGACCTGCACAACACAACCACAGAACTTTGTCCCCAACTTGCGATGAGGTTGTCAATCTCACCGTGTTTTGCGGAAAACAAAGGATTAAACGTATCTAATGGAAAGAAGTAAAAGTTTGCAGAAAGTAAACACAAAGCAGTAAAAGATTGTAGATTGTATGTAAAGAAAAGGACCGGGATCCATAGTTCACTAGAGGTGGCTCTCCTTAGATAGATAACATGCTGTGTGAACAAATTACAGCGAGGCAATTGACAAACACCGAAAAAGCAATACATGCATATACTAATCATCTTGACTCCTCTGAGACTTGATTGGGCATTACAACATAATACATAGACCGCCATCCAACTTCATCTATGACTAATAATCCACCTTCAGGTTATCATCCAAACCCCTCTAGTATTAAGTTGCAAGCAACAGATTATTGCTTTACGAACTGCGTGTAAAGTAAACAATACAATTGTTCTATGAACAAAAGATCGTTGTTTTCTCCCTAGTAGCAACAGCACATCTAGTACCTTAGAGATTTCTGTCACTTCCCCTGATTACCAGAGGCATGAACCCACTATCGAGCATAAATACTAACTCTTGGAGTTGCTAGCATCTACTTGGCCAAGATAGCTACTAACAACGGAAAGCATGCAAGATCTCAAATAAGAAAGACATGATAGAATCAATAATCAATCTAAAATAGCATCTCAATATCCATCGGATCCCCGCAAACACAACATGTATGAATTACAAATAGATGATGTTGATCATGAATGGAGCTCACAAGATCTAAACATGAAAGCACAAAGGAGGAGAAACCAGCCATCTAGCTACTACATGGATCCGTAGTCCAAGGATGAACTACTCACGCATCACACCGGAGGCTTGCATGGTGATGAAAAAGTCCTCCAGGGTGAATTCCCCTCTCCGGCAGGGTGCCGGGAAGAGCTTCAGATCCCTCCCGATATAGGGATGGAGATGCCGGCGGCTACAGACTCTTTTGTGGATTTTTGATCGAGCACTTAGGGTTTTCGTCCCGAGGGGAACTTATAGGCGGAAGGAGAGGCCGAGGGGGTGTCGGGAGCCACCACACCACCCCCTGGCGCGGGCCAGGCCTGGCCGTGCGGCCAGGTGGTGTGGCCGGCCCCTGGACCCTCTCCGTCTCGTATTCTGGCACTTGATCCCTTCCGGAAAAATAGGCACTTTGGATTTTGTCCCGTCCAATTCCGAGAATATTCATTTTCTGCCTTTCCTGGAACCAAAAACAGCAGAAAATAGGCAGCTGGCACTGTGGCTCTTGTTAATAGGTTAGTCCAAGAAATCATATGAAAACTACTCCAAAGTTGGAACAAAACACAAGAAAGTGGATAAAACTAAGCATGGAACATCAAAAATTATAGATACATTTGCAATGTATCAGTCATCGGTGTGAAATGAAAGGGGAGCTTGTAAGTCCATGGAGTTATGTATGTGTGTTAGAGAAACGCCTGGGCCGACGGTCTAATCCATGTTGTCATGGTGGAAACCTGCAGCGTAACCATAATGAGCATCTATGAAGCATTCTTCTTATAAAAAAAGAGATAGAGATTGAGAAAAAGAAAAAAAGGAGATGAGAAAAGAGGAAAGAGAGAAAAAGCACCATATTCCCATGGTAAATAAGAAGATTGTTGAGATGCTTGTTGTCTGCTTGCCTTGTCATTTTGATATGGGGATTCTTCCGTATCATCGGGCAAGGGGTACCCCGTTGGCGGTTCTCTATGATACACATGTACTTACTATGACAAGAACTTACCGGTGACTAAACTTGAGTAGCATGAGGAGCGGCCCTCGTATTCAAGGGACATGAGATTTTCAACTTGCAACTTGTCAAGCATATCCTCATATTTTATCAATTTAACCTTAATCACCTAAAGATGCTTCTGATAGGGGCAATGAGAGCTGAAAGCTAATAAGTACCATAATTTTTGGAAGCTCTTTATGAAACTTGAAATCTCTATTTCCCTCTGCGAAGGGCCTTTCCTTTAATTTTTAGTTGACTCAGTAAACCCATTCTCTTCTACCTCAGCAAGCATTTTGAGTTGTTGTGTTTCATGAAGGAAATATGCCCTGAGAGGCAATAATAAAGTTTTTATTATATATTCCTTGTATACGATAGATGTTTATTTTACATGCTAGAATTGTATTGATCAGGAAACATCAATACATGTGTGTTTAATAAACAAAAAGGGTTCCTAGTTATGCCTCTCTTATAGACTAGCTTGTTGATTAACAAGATGATCAAGGTTTCCTGATCATGGACATTGGATGTTGTTAATAACAAGGTCACACCATTGGTGGAATGATGTGATGAACATTCATCCGAAGTATAGCATTACGACCAAGTCATTATGTTTATATTGCTATAACATCATACGAAGTAATCTTTATCCTTAGACCATGAGATCATGTTAATTGCTAACACCGGAAGAGTATCTTGATAACATCAAAGGTCACACCGTAACAGGGTGACTATAAAGATGGGTTCAGTACTACGAAGGTGTTATGTTGAGTCTCATGGATCAAGAGTGGAATTTGTCAATCCTGATGATGGATATATATACTCTGGGCCCTCTCGGTGATATCACATTAAGATAGCTTGCAAGCAAGTGATGTGATCACTAGAATGTTATATCACGGGAACGAGAAAAGAGTGCATGTCGGTAACGAGATCAAACTAGGTATGGAGATACCGATGATCGAATATCGTACATGTAATATATCGAGAGACAAAGGGATTTATTTACAAGCGTTAAAGGTTCTCACGATCACAGAAGTCATCGTTGAATGTGTAGGAGTCAGTATGGATCTCCAGGTCCCGCTGCTGATTATTGATCGGAGAAGGGTCTCGATCATGTCTGCATTATTCACGAACCGTAGGGTGGCACACTTAAGAGTTACCGGACACCATTTTGGAGCACATATGTTTCAGATGAAAGAATTGCAAAGCGCAGGAATTGTTTTAATAGAAACCGGAAATTGTTTCGGGTGAAATTGCAGAAAGAGGTTCTGCATGTGATATTGAAATATTGCAAGGGGCTATATGTGAATGTTTGTTAATTAAAGTAATTAACAAAATTCTGAATAATTTTAATAAAAGAGTTTTATTAAATGAGAGAGCATTAAATTTGGAGAAATTTAATGCATTTAAAGTGGAGACTTTAAAAGGGAATGTGAAGAGGCATTTTAATGTGGAGGGGTTACCACCACATGAATGGGGAAGGTGAGGGGTCACCCCCCATGCACCGGCCATGGAGAGAGGGGGCACCCCCCTCCTCCTATAAAAGGCCACCCATTCCCTCCTTCATCCTCACACCTCCTTGTGAAGGATCTCTCTCCCCCTCTAGAATTATTTCCCCATGGTCTCGGATTAGCGAGATACATGTTCCCGGTGGCATTTAGTCTAGAAGGAGTTGCTGCTTCTGCTGGATCGCTGGAGCGAGGAGGTGGAGGTTGTCCGGTGGCTTGAACGTGTGTGCGAGTACGGATGCGCTGCTGAGTTGCGGCGCTCGGACTTCCTCACGATCTTGAGATCGGCAAGTGTACGACTACATCAACCACGAGTTCCTGCTCGTTAACAAAACTTGTTGTCTTTGATGGTAAGTTCTTGTTGGATGTATGTCCACCCGTTTCTTTGTACCTAGTAGATAGATCTTGGCGTGTAGTTCACACCGTAGGAAATTTTTTGTTTTCTATGCTGTGGACCCCAACAGTGGTATCAGAGCTTGATCTATGCGTAGGTGGTTTGCACGGGTAGTACACATATGTTTATATGTAGGCGATGATGATCATGTTATTGCATCTTCTATGTATTTTGGATATTGGTGGCATAGTGGGATGAAGCGGCCCGGACCAACCTTACATGTCATCATACATGAGACCGGTTCCACGACTGACATGCAACTTGTTTTGCATAAGTGGCTAGCGGGTGTCTGTCTCTCCTACTATAGTCAATATCTGATTTACAACGAGTTGCTAATAACTTAGTTATCCTCGTTGTGGTTCATGTTCGTAGGTGAGAACGGTTCTATCTCCGAAAGCCCTAAGCCACGTAAAACTTGCAATTGATAAATTAGAGGCGTCTAGTTTAGATCGTTGATGGGCTAGTGTATTGATATGGTATTGTTGTAAGTAGATGTATAATAGATACTCTTACAACACACTCAACGTGTAAGTTCCATAGACCTTGGCCTAACACACAAAGGAATGATAGAGATCATACCACGATGCAAGTGATAGATATCAAATGCATGGACCATATCATCTCACTTTACACATTAGATGTTAGCATCTTATACTGCTAGTTTGGCGCTTTTGGTAGCATTATAAGATGATCCCTCATTTAGATATCAAGATAAAAATGTGTTCTTCCTTAAGTATGCACCGTTCTGTGGATCGTGTTTCGAGACATCACGTGATGATCGGGTGTACTCGAATCTACGCTTTCATAGGAACGGGTGTAAGACAGTTTTACACACGCGAATACTAAGGTTCTTACTTGGCGAGCCTAGCATGTACAGACATGACCTCGGAACATGGACCAAAAGATTAAGCATGAGTCATATAGTTGATATGATGCTCATATAGATGCTCGCCTTTGAAGATACATCAACTCACGTGATGATCGGACTTGGTGTAGTGGATTTGGTTCATGTAATCACCAAAAGGACACGAGGGATGTCGTTTTTGAGTGGGAGTTCATTAGTAATTTGGATTAGTTGAACTCAATCTATCATAAACTTAGTCTAAATAAACTTTACAAATTCTGTTGTAGATGGCACCACCTGCTTTTAATTTCAATGTGTTCATGGAGAAAGAGAAACTTGCTGCGAATGGTAGCAACTTCACCAACTGGGCTATGAATTTGAGGATTCTCCTCACTGCTGCACAAAAGCAATATGTGCTAGATGCGCCGCTAGGCCCCCCACCAGCTACCGATGCCCCTGATGAGGAAAAGAATGTCTATGTGACTCGTCAGGAGGACCACAACTTAGTTCATTGCGGCATACTGTATGGGCTAGAGCCAGAACTTCGAAAGCGTTTTGAAAATGGCAATGCCTTTGATACCATGGGAGAATTGAAAATGATTTTCGATACCCATGCTTCCGTAGAGAGTTATAATGCTACAGAAAAGTTCTTTAGCTGCATGATGGAGGAAAACAGCTCCGTTAGTGAGCACGTACTCAAAATGTCTGGGTACGCCGATAAGCTTGTGTCCTTGGGAATAACGATTCCCATTGACTTAGGCATACATCGTGTTCTCCAATCTCTGCCACCTAGCTACAAGAGCTTCGTGATGAACTATAATATGCAGGGCATGAAAAAGTCTCTTCCCGAGCTTCTGTCAATGCTTAAGACTGCAGAAGTGGAGATTAGGAAAGAACATCAAGTGTTGATGATCAATAGGACCACCGGTTTCAAGAAAGACAAGAAAGGCAAGCACAAGGGAAAGAAGGGTGGCAATTCTATTGCCACGCCTGGAAAGAAACCCCGAGCTGGCCCTAAGTCTGACACCGAGTGCTACTATTGTAACGGGACTGGCCATTGGAAGCGCAACTGCCCCAAGTATTTGGCGGACAAGAAGTCCGGCAAGGCAAACAAAGGTATATGTGATATACATGTTATTGATGTGTACTTGACTAGTACTCGCAGTAGCACCTGGGTATTTGATACGGGATCGGTTGCTAATATATGTAACTCGGTTTAGGGGCTACGGAACAAGCGACAACTAGCAAGGGATGAGGTCAGGATGCGGGTCGGCAATGGATCAAAAGTTGATGTGATCGCCGTCGGGATGCTACCTCTCCATTTGCCATCGGGATTAGTTATAAACCTAAATAATTGTTATTTAGTGCCTGCACTGAGCATGAACATTGTATCTAGATCGTGTTTGATGCAAAGTGGTCATTCCTTTAAATCTGAAAACAATGGTTGTTCGATTTATAAGAATGATACCTTTTATGGTCATGCACCTATGATGAATGGTTTATTTCTCATAGATCTCGATAGTAATATTACACACATTCATAATGTTAATGCTAAAAAGATTAAACTTGATGATGATATGTCTACATATATGTGGCACTGTCGTCTAGGTCATATTGGCGTTAAACGCATGAAGAAACTCCATTCTGATGGACTTTTGGAATCACTTGATTTTGAATCATTTGATACATGTGAGCCATGCCTTATGGGCAAGATGACTAGAACGTCGTTTTCCGGTTCAATGGAACGGGCGACAGATCTATTGGAAATCATACATACTGATGTGTGTGGACCAATGAGTGTGTCGGCGCGAGGTGGATATCGTTATTTTGTTACTTTCACGGATGATTTGAGTAGATACAGGTATATCTATTTGATGAAACACAAGTCTGAAACTTTTGAAAAGTTCAAGGAATTTCAGAATGAAGTGGAAAATCATCGTAATAGAAAGATCAAATTTCTACGGTCTAACCGTGGAGGAGAGTATCTAAGTTACGAGTTTAGCACACACATGAAAGAGTGTGGAATAGTTTCCCAACTCATGCCTGCCGGAACACCACAACGTAATGGTGTGTCGGAACGTCGTAATCGTACCTTATTGGATATGGTTCGATCTATGATGTCTCTGACTGACTTGCCACTGTCATTTTGGGGTTATGCACTGGAAACAACTGCATTCACTTTAAATCAGGCACCATCTAAATCCATTGAAACGACACCGAATGAATTATGGTTTGGAAACAAACCTAAGCTGTCATTTCTTAAAGTTTGGGGATGCGATGTTTATGTGAAGAAAATTCAACCAGATAAACTCGAACCCAAAGCGGAAAAATGCGTCTTCATAGGATACCCTAAGGAAACAATTGGGTATACCTTCTATCACAGATCCGAGGGCAAGGTTTTTGTTGCCAAGAATGGATCCTTTCTTGAGAAGGAGTTTCTCGCGAAAGGTGTGAGTAGTCGGAAGGTAGAACTCGAAGAGGTTATTGAACCTTCTCTTCATGGAATGGCGAGTGGCGCAGCACCGGAAGTTGTTTCGGAGTTGACTTCACCTGATGAAGAGAGAGCTAATGATAATGATCATGAAACTCCGAAAGAGGACACTACCGAACCTCGCAGGTCAAGCAGGACACGTGCAGCTCCTGAACTGTACGGCAATCCTGTTGTGAATTTCATGGTTGATGAAATGGATGATCCTGTGATGTATGAAGAAGCGATGATGAGCCCGGATTCCAACAAATGGCTGGAAGCCATGAAATCCGAGATGGAATCCATGTACGAGAACCAAGTTTGGAACTTGGTGGACTTACCTCACGATCGAAAGGCCGTTGAGAATAAATGGATTTTCAAAAGAAAAACTAATGCTGATGGTAATGTGACCATCTATAAGGCTCGACTTGTCGCAAAGGGGTTTCGACAAATTCAAGGAGTTGACTACGATGAGACATTCTCTCCCGTAGCGATGCTTAAGTCGGTTAGGATTATGTTAGCAATTGCTGCATATTTCGATTATGAAATATGGCAGATGGATGTCAAAATTGCGTTCCTCAATGGTAATATTGAAGAAGAGTTGTATATGATACAACCTATGGGTTTTGTCGATCCTAAGGATGCTAATAAGGTATGCAAACTTCAGCGATCCATCTATGGACTGAAGCAAGCATCCCGGAGTTGGAATCTCCGCTTTGATGAGGTGATCAAAGAGTTTGGATTTGTCAAAACTTATGGAGAGGCTTGTATTTACAAGAAATTGAGTGGGAGCAATGTGGCATTTCTGATATTATATGTGGATGACATATTATTGATTGGAAATGATATAGATCTTTTAAATAGTGTTAAAAGTTATCTAAACAGCAAATTTTCGATGAAAGACCTTGGTGAAGCGTCATATATATTAGGCATTAAAATCTATAGAGATAGATCAAGGCGCCTAATTGGGCTATCGCAGAGTACATACCTTGATAAGATATAAAAGAAGTTTAATATGGATGAAAGTAAGAAGGGGTTCTTACCTATGTTGCAAGGCAAGACATTGAGTAAGACTCAAAGTCCGGCTACGGTGGAAGAAAGAGAGATGATGGATAAGATCCCCTATGCCTCGGACATAGGCTCTATTATGTATGCCATGCTATGTACAAGACCGGATGTGGCACATGCTATTAGTTTGACTAGTAGGTACCAATCTGATCCAGGTTCGGAACACTGGATAGCGGTAAAGAACATCCTCAAGTACTTGAGAAGAACTAAGGATATGTTTCTTATATATAGAGGTGAAGAAGAGCTAGTCGCTAAGTGTTATGTCGATGCTAGCTTTGACACCGATCCGGATGACTCTAAGTCTCAATCCGGATACGTATTTCTCTTGAACAAAGCAACAGTTAGTTGGAGGAGTTCCAAACAACCTGTGGTGGCTGGATCAACGACGGAGGCGGAATATGTTGCTGCTTCAGAAGCAGCGCATGAGGCGGTTTGGATGAAAGAGTTCATTACGGAACTAGGTGTGGTTCCCAGTGCGTTGGACCCAATGGTGATCTATTGTGACAACAATGGAGCCATAGCCAACGCAAAGGAACCGAGGTCTCACAAGAATTCCAAGCATATTAAGCGCCGGTTTCACTCCATCCGCGAGCATGTCAAGGATGGAGATATAAAGATTTGTAAACTACACACGGACCTAAATGTAGCAGATCCGTTGACTAAAGTTCTCCCTAGGGAAAAACATGATCAACACCAGAACTCCATGGGTGTTAGATTTATCACTATGTGAACTAGATTATTGTCTCTAGTGCAAGTGGGAGACTAGAGGAAATATGCCCTGAGAGGCAATAATAAAGTTGTTATTATATATTCCTTATATATGATAGATGTTTATTTTACATGCTAGAATTGTATTGATCAGGAAACATCAATACATGTGTGTTTAATAAACAAAAAGGGTTCCTAGTTATGCCTCTCTTATATACTAGCTTGTTGATTAACAAGATGATCAAGGTTTCCTGATCATGGACATTGGATGTTGTTAATAACAAGGTCACACCATTGGTTGAATGATGTGATGAACATTCATCCGAAGTATAGCATTACGATCAAGTCATTATGTTTATATTGCTATAACATCATACGAAGTAATCTTTATCCTTAGACCATGAGATCATGTTAATTGCTAACACCGGAAGAGTATCTTGATAACATCAAACGTCACACCGTAGCAGGGTGACTATAAAGATGGGTTCAGTACTACGAAGGTGTTATGTTGAGGCTCATGGATCAAGTGTGGAATTTGTCAATCCCGATGACGGATAGATATACTCTGGGCCCTCTCGGTGATATCACATTAAGATAGCTTGCAAGCAAGTGATGTGATCACTAGAATGTTATATCACGGGAATGAGAAAAGAGTGCATGTCGGTAACGAGATCAAACTAGGTATGGAGATACCGATGATCGAATCTCGGACATGTAATATATCGAGAGACAAAGGGATTTAGTTACAAGCGTTAAAGGTTCTCACGATCACAGAAGTCATCGTTGAATGTGTAGGAGTCAGTACGGATCTCTAGGTCCCGCTGCTGATTATTGATCGGAGAAGGGTCTCGATCATGTCTGCATTATTCGCGAACCGTAGGGTGGCACACTTAAGAGTTATCGGACACCATTTTGGATCACATATGTTTCAGACGAAAGAATTGCAAAGCGCAGGAATTGTTTCAATAGAAACCGGAAATTGTTTCGGGTGAAATTGCAGAAAGAGGTTCTGCATGTGATATTGAAATATTGCAAGGGGATATATGTGAATGTTTGTTAATTAAAGTAATTAACAAAATTCTGAATAAATTTAATAAAAGAGTTTTATTAAATGAGAGAGCATTAAATTTGGAGAAATTTAATGCATTTAAAGTGGAGACTTTATAAGGGAATGTGAAGAGGCATTTTAATGTGGAGGGGTTACCACCACATGAATGGGGGAGGTGAGGGGTCACCCCCCCATGCGCCGGCCATGGATAGAGGGGGCACCCCCCCCCCTCCTCCTATAAAAGGCCACCCATTCCCTCCTTCATCCTCACACCTCCTTGTGAAGGATCTCTCTCTCCCTCTAGAATTATTTCCCCATGGTCTCGGATTAGCGAGATACATGTTCCCAGTGGCATTTCGTCTGGAAGGAGTTGCTGCTTCTGCTAGATCGCTGGAGCGAGGAGGTGGAGGTTGTCCGGTGGCTTGAACGTGTGTGCGAGTACGGATGCGCTGCTGAGTTGCGGCCCTCGGACTTCCTCATCATCTTGAGATCAGCAAGTGTACGACTACATCAACCATGAGTTCCTACTCGTTAACAAAACTCGTTGTCTTCGAGGGTAAGTTCTCGTTGGATGTATGTCCACCCGTTGCTTTGTACCTAGTAGATAGATCTTGGCGTGTAGTTCACACCGTAGGAAAATTTTTGTTTTCTATGCTGCGGACCCAACATTTCATTCATTCATATGATGACTTATTCAATCATGTCTCTTATGTTCCTTGTTTTGCACATTGCTCTTATCTTAGTGTCTACTACTTTGAAAGCTATCATTGAAAATCAGTTATTTGTGAACTCTAGCAAATTGTCAACTATTCTTCAACCAAGAGATAAGTTTGCTATTCCCAATTGTGATTTACTTTATGTATCTTTATCGTGTTTCCTTTACTTATTGTAAGTTAAGTTATATAATACTGAGTTGTCTTCTATTATGACTTACGTATTGATGAATGTAATGCTTCTTGTCTGTATTCTTTTATCGACTCTTCACTCCATAAACCTGAGGTCATGTTTATTGAGTTCAGTTTCGCTTGGGGACAAGCGAAGTCTAAGCTTGGGGGATTTGATACGTCCATTTTGCATCAGTATTCTATATCATAATTTACTGTTATTTATTGATATATTTCATATTAAGAGATGATACTTATGTTATTTCATCTGGTTTTTCATGGTTGATGTAACTACCTAGGACACTACGCTCTAAGTTGCATGCCTGGATGAGCGAAAGTGGTTAAAATAGTACGGTGGGGGCCCAGGGGCCACCCATAGGTAGACCCGTCGGCCGTCCTATCCACTTCCAGAACATCGGGGCAAGAACGAGCCGCGTAGTCGGCATGCGAAGGGATCAACTACATACACAAGTGAGTATGTATGCAAGCCACCATACAACTGTTCTCAGAGCCATACCATCTAAAAGAAATAGAAATATTGCAATGCCATACGGCAAGATCCAAATATCCTAGATAGAGATAATAGTTTAGGATAGCTCCTCATACATCAGACCTCAGAGTATCAGGCGGAAGCGGAAAACAAGGTCCGAGTACGGATAAGAAGCAAATCGGCATAAGATGCCACATAAATAAACACATCCCGCCCACAGATCTCGCGGATCCCCATCCCCGGAATCTCTACACCGAGTGATCGTTGCCAACATCATCCGTCTCCTCCACCCAGTATCCATCTTGCGAATACACCTGTTCATCTGAATCAAACAATTTATCATGTGAGACCCTAGGGGTACTCAGCAAGTCTTTATGTCTCTAAAGGGGACATATACCTGGGGTGACGCAATTGCAGCAAAAGATAATAACTAACAAGTCTATAGATACTCGCAGGTACTTAGTCAAATTAAAAGCGGTACTTTAGTTATACTTGTCTATGATCGAGAAACTGTGCTCCAAGTCGTCCATAACCGCGGACACGGCTTTCAGAAAGATTTACCCTGCAGGGGTGCACAAATAGCAACACACACTCGATCAACCTCGGAAAAACCAAATCAAAACCCAACGAGGCATTCACGACAAAGCAATCACAGGATTCAGAATTATTTCGAGGACCACCCCAATAAGCTACCCGCAACGAAGTTGGCCGGCTCCGAGACGGACCCAGGGTTTGCGACAATGGCTGTAAACGACTAGGAACCCGAAAATGTGACTGGGCTTGTCGATACCGCGAAAACATTCTGCATTCTTAAATAGTACAGGTGCTCCTGGCACAATCTTAAATAAAGCAGTAAAGCATGGCATAAGTACAGGATAGTAATAAAGCCCCAAACTACTTGTGGCCCCAAGAAATAGAAATGAATCAAGCTCTGGCTCAGGGGGGTCCAAAAGGCCTCCCGGATGTGGATAGTGCGAATAGTCAAGGAACATGAATCAAGTACTCGGGGTCCTACGGGACACAAGTGAGCATGAAAAAACCAAATAGCAGATATTGCCCACCGGTGCCTCTTTCATTAGTTATCCCATTACTACACAGGTTAAGTTGTTTAGGTACCTCGTTATCCATCAGACACTCACATACCCTACACATGCTGTTCTACGACTTGCATGGCTCAAACAACTCCTGTAGTAATGGCTCATGGGATGGAGGAACAAGCTTCGGTGGGGTTTAAAAGTAAAGGCTATGCAGTACTTGGGATTCAATTTAATGCAATCGCGACTCAATGATGCAAGAATAAGATAGAGGCAATAGGTACTATATGTATGCAAGCATGTGGTAGTGCTTGCCTGGCAGCTCAGTTGAAGCGGGAGACGGATCTGGGTAGTACTCCTGGGATTCCTGGTATTTTCCCCGCTCGGCGTCTATTCGAAGAAGAACCAAACAAACAAGGGCCAACATAAATAAAGTGCACAGGCATATGAATTAAAATGCGACAAGCAAAAAATCATGCCATGATGAATGATGCACAATTGGCCTGGCAATAATGTAGCATGGCATGGGTGAGGTGTGGGGTGCAAGAATAAAGCATTTTATTAAGTTTTAGTCAAGTTTTGCTCCCATAACACTTGCTGTCCACTTCATATTTATATGATTCATGCTGCAATTCAGAACATGGAATGCATAGTTAGAACGGGCTCGTTGCGCTGATCGATTAGACATATTATTTGTCGAATTTGGAGTTGTAGAATTAAAGTTATTAATTATTTAAGAAAAGGCATTTTTATTGCATTTAAACAATTTTGAAAACTTAAATTTCCCAAATAATATTTTGAAAGGCATATTTGAAATCCTCACATTTTTCTGATTCCAAAACATATATTATTTGTATTATCTGGAATTACAAATTAAAAGTTATTAAAAACAGAATTTAAATTCATATAAAACATTTCTGAAATTATTTTTATTAAAAGAAAAGGAACACAGAACTTTTTATACCCGGTGAAACTAGCCCGAGCCACTGACAATGGGGCCCAACGCGGAGAGATGCTGAGCTGGCAAATGAAAACAGCGGGGCAACTTTTCTCACCGACCCCGACCGTACCCACGCTCAATGGTAGGTGGGGACAGTGGCCTCGCGGGTCCACTGCACGCGTGGCCAGCCGGTGGGCGACGCGTGGGCGATCCCAGGCAGGCGCGGCCAAAAACAGAAAAGCTCGGGTCCCTAGTTGTAAAAAGGCACGGGAGAGTGACAGGTGGGCCACTTGGGACTGCGGGTTGAGGCGGGAAAAACGGCAGGGGTTTTTTCTGTGAAAACGACGGCGACGCCGGACTGTCGGTTGCGCATCGTCAGCAGAGAACAGGGGGCTCGGCCTAGGTTGCGGCTGCGGTGGCGGCTAAACGGCGGCGAGTTTCGCTATGCCGTAAAAAGGAAAGATGCGGAGGAGTTCATGGCCTACAACTCTCATTCAGGTGGTTTGGTCCAAGGAGGGATGTAACGGCCGCAAATTGTCGAGGAACAGGGCTCCACGGCGGTGTCTGCTGCCGCTGTTGCTGTCTGCCAGAGCGCGGCGCATGGCGGCGAGCACGCACGCGGATTGCTCGACAGAAGGTGGCGGCATTCTACGGCGATAGGAGGATAGGGACCATGTCAAGAGGGTTGAGGACCTCACAAGCGACCGATAGGTGCAGAAAGACGGATCGAGGTGGGTGTGATCCTTGGCGAGGCTCGCGGCCGGCAGGGTTAGGGTTTTGTTCGGGCGACGACGGCGTTTCACGGTACCAGGCCGTCTCCTCCTTGCTCCGTGCATAGGGCGACGCCGGGGACCGCGCTAAGCTTCCTCGACACCTCCACAACCGCGCCTGCCGCCTGATCCAGAGGATGGTGGTGGATGCCGAGGTGGTGGCCGGAGTTGGAGAAGAAGCGGTGGCAGGGGAGAAGGGAGGAAGCTGCGGCGCAGCTGCCTGGGGTAGATGCGGCAGGGAGAAGAGCGAAGGGAGAGATATGCACGAGAGGGAGAGGAGATGACGTGGGGCAGGCTCGGGAGAAAAAGGTGGGTTCGGCCACCTTCTCCCCTCTCCTTCACATGCTAGGCATGGCTCGGCCTAGGGTGTGGCTGCAGCTGGGGTTGGGGGCAGGGCGAGGAGAGAGGTAGGCTCGGGGTGGGGCCTGCTGGGCAGCGAGAGAGAAAAAGGGAGGGGAAGGGAGGCTCGGCAATGGAGCTAGGGTTGGAGGGGAAGGCTCGGCATGGGGGTGGTTGAGAAAGGGGGCTCGGGTAGGGTTTAGGTTAGGGATGGGGTTAGGTTAGAAAGGGGTAGATGAGCATGGGTGATGATTAGAAGAGAGAGTGGGAGAGGTGGTTTTTATGGATATGATCCCACATGACCATGCATGGATGAAGGGAATAAGGTGAGGTGAGGATCTTGATGCACATGGCAAGGAAACAAAGATCAAGATGAGAAGGTAAGAGTAAGAGAAAAAGGGGAGCTCACAAAAGAAAAGGATCCACTCAAAAACCAAAGAAAACCAAAGGAGAAAAGATGGTGGTGATTTGCATGGCCCATGCATAAGCATTAAATGCCCTGTTTATTCTTGTAATACAATAACAAAGTCCCATGGCATTTATTCATATGCATTCCCTAATGTGGAGTAAGGGCCAAGCAAAAAGGAATTAAAAAGGGGGTTCCATGTGGAGTAGATGGAGATGATCATATTTTAATATAATTTGGACTTGCTAGTGTGTATGTTCCACTAGATGTTTAATAGTCCCAAAAATATTCCAACATGAGCATACATTCAAAATAATCCAGATGGACGCTTGACAATGGGTTCCATCCACAAAGCATGCAAAGGTGGCCATGTGGTTCCTCATATATCAATGATGTGAAAACAACATGGTGCATATATGGGAGCATGTGGAATAATAGAAGTGGATCCATCCCAACCCACATGAGCTAGATATAAATGCCAAAGGAAAAATGTAAAAGCTCATGGATAATTAGGATGGTGGAATTATAAGGTGGTGACAAGGAAAAGGTGGTGGAATTGAATAAAAGATATGCCCCCAACTCAACTTGGGCATCAAGCATTTATCAAGAATCAAATACAATATATCAAAAGCCAAATACAATTACTAATGCATATGAGAGAAGAACCAAATGAAAAGGGTTTTATATGATGCTCAAATGCAAGGTGGCATGATGACATGAGCATGATATAATTATGATGCAACAATTATATGTAGGAAGTAGCAATTATATTAATAGACCATGTAGCATTACATATGTTAGACAGATGGGATGCTACAACTCTCCCCCACTAAACAGGAATCTCGCCCCGAGATTCTAGGAAGAAGAAGAAGACACGAAGAGGGTAGGATACTTGGCACAGAGCTCGTCCTCACGTTCTCAAGTGGCTTCATCAATGGAATGGTGCGACCACTGCACCTTGCAGAACTTGATGGACTTGTTGCGAGTCCTTCTTTCTACAACTTCTAGAATTTTTATGGGGTGTTCTTGATAAGACAGGTCTTCTTGGAGATTGATAAGCTCATGGTCCACGGTCCTGCCGGGATCCTTGAAGCACTTCTTGAGTTGAGAGATATGGAACACATCATGGACCTTGAGTTTTTCAGGGAGCTCAAGAGCATAAGCGACTTCTCCTCTTCTTCCGCGAACATTGAAAGGACCGATGTATCTAGGAGCCAGCTTTCCTTTGATACCAAAGCGGTGCGTGCCTCTCATGGGAGTGACACGAAGGTAAACGAGATCACCAGGGACATACTCCATGTACGTGTGCTTTCTGTCATAGTTGCTCTTCTGGCGACTTTGAGCAACCTTCAGGTTTTCAAGAATGATGTGAACCTTCTCCTCCGCTTGAGTTACAATGTCGGGGCCAAACAATGTTCTTTCACCTGCGCCCGACCAACCAATTGGAGTTCTGCATTTGCGTCCATATAGAACCTCAAATGGTGCCATCTTTAGACTTTTCTGGAAGCTGTTGTTGTAAGAGAATTCAGCATAAGGAAGACATTCTTCCCACTTCATGCCGAAAGAGATAACACAAGCATGGAGCATATCTTCTAGAATCTGATTGATCCTTTCAACTTGTCCTTGCGACTGAGGATGGTAAGCTGTGCTGAAGTTCAATTTTGTTCCCAAAGCATTTTGGAAACTTCCCCAGAACTTGGAAGTGAAGATGCTTCCACGGTCTGAGCTGATCTCAAGAGGAACCCCATACAGAGAGACAATTCTGTTGATATAGAGCTCAACCAACTGAATTGCAGAAATTGTTTCCTTAACGGGAAAGAAGTGTGCCACTTTAGAAAGCCTGTCGATGACAACAAAGATTGCATTGTTGCCCTTCTGCGACCTTGGAAAACCAGTTATGAAGTCCATCTCTACTTTCTCCCATTTCCATTCCGGAGGCTTCAGTGGCTATAGAAGACCGAAAGGTTTCTGATGGACAGCTTTAACTCTACGGCAGACATCACACTCCGAGACATACTTGGCACAATATCGTTTCAACCCAGGCCACCAATACTGTGTTTTCAAGTCCATTTACATCTTAGTGCTGCCGGGGTGGATAGAAAGAACAGAATCATGCACCTCCTTAAGAACTTGCTCTCTTAAACCCGGGTAGTTCGGAACAAACATCCGGTGTTCAAAGAAAAGAGCGCCTTGGTCGTCGACGTGGAAGGACTCATACTTCGGAAGCTGAATGTTGGAGATGATCTTTTTAGTGTAAGGATCACCAAGTTGAATGGAGCGAACTTTTTCTTCCAAGAGAGGGGTTGCCAGAAGGTTCAGAAGATACCCTTGATCCACAATTTCAAGGTTGAGCTGACATAATTCCTCGCATAAGAGAGGCTGTTGTTCTTCCACCATGAGGTTGTTGACATAAGCTTTTCGGCTGAGAGCATCGGCCATCACATTAGCTTTGCCCGGAGTGTAGTTGATGGTCAGATCAAAATCATTAATTGCTTCAATCCACCTCCTCTGACGAAGGTTGAGATCAGGTTGTGTGAAGATATACTTCAGACTCTTGTGGTCAGAAAAGATCTCACAATGGTTGCCAAGCAAGTAGTGCCTCCATACTTTCAAAGCAAAGACAACTGCTGCGAGTTCAAGGTCATGTGTTGGATAGTTGAGCTCATGAATTTTCAACTGACGAGAGGCATATGCAACGACTTGCTTTTCTTGCATGAGGACCGCACCCAATCCTTGCAAGGAGGCGTCACAGAATATCTGGAAAGGCTTTGATGTATCTGGAGGAATCAAGACTGGTGTGGAAGTGAGCTTCTCTTTGAGTGTTTCAAAGCTTGCTTGACATGCAGGAGACCAAAGGTATTTCTTGCCTTTCTTGAGGAGATCGGTAAGAGGCTTCGCAATCTTCGAGAAATTCTGAACGTAGCGACGGCAATAACTAGCCAAACCAAGGAAACCCCGGACTTCTTTGACATTTATGGGAGGAAGCCAGTCAACAATTGTCTTAACAGTTTCTGGGTTGAAGGCAATGCCCTTGGCAGAGATAACGTGACCAAGGTAGGTGACTTCAGGCAGCCAGAACTCACACTTGGAGAACTTTGCATACAGGAGGTTCTCACGAAGCTTGTTTAAGACACACCGAAGGTGTTGTTCATGTTCTTCTTTTGACTTAGAATAGACTAGGATGTCATCCAGATAGACCACGACGAACTTATCAAGATACTCCATGAAAACCGAGTTCATAAGCCTCGAGAAGGTGGCAGGTGCATTGGTGAGACCGAAAGACATGACCGTGTACTCATACAGGCCATAGCGGGTGGTGAAAGCTGTTTTGGGAACATCTTCCTTGTGAATCTTGATTTGATGATATCCACTTCTCAAGTCAAGCTTAGAGAAAACCACAGCTCCAGCTAGCTGATCGAAGAGATCATTAATCCGTGGAAGGGGATATTTATTCTTGATGGTTTTAGCATTGAGAGCCCGATAGTCAACACAAAGTCTATCAGTCTTGTCTCGCTTCTTCACAAAGATGGTTGGGCTACCCCAAGAAGAAGTACTGTGCTGAATGAAACCCAACTTCTCTTGTTCATCAAGCTGACGTTTGAGTTCAGCCAATTCAGCAGGACCCATTTTATAAGGCCGCTTGGAGATAGGAGCGGTTCCAGGTTCAAGCTCAATCACAAACTCGACCTCTCGATCAGGAGGCATACCTGGCAACTCTTTAGGAAAAACATCTGGGAACTCACAGACCACCGGAACACTCTGAATAGCTTCCATAGCATCATCATTCAGAGCTGCCAAAGAGAAAAGCTGAATTGTAGGAGTCACACTTGGAGAATAGACTATATGGCCTTCAGGAATTTTCAGAGAGACCGAATGTTCAGCACAATCAATCACAGCTTTATTTGCAGCTAGCCAATCCATGCCTAAAATGACATCAATATCTGAGTTGCCCAGAATAATCAAAGAGCCCAGAAAGAAAGAATCCCCAATTTGAACCTGATTGTCATAACTGATCTTGGAACTTAACATCCTTGCCCCAGGAGAAAGGACCATCAGCTTTTTAGGTAACGAAACAGAAGACAACCCATTCTCTTGAGCAAACTTGAAGGATACAAATGAATGCGATGCTCCAGAATCAAATAAAACTCGTGCAGGGACTGAGTTAACAGGAAGCGTACCCAGCACAACTCCAGGTGCATGCTCGGCTTGAGCGATGTTGACACAGTTGGCATGAGCAACTGTAGACCCGGGCTTGGTGTTGATGTTGAGAGCCCGCGGTGGAGGTGCACGAACCATAGAAGAGCTTGCCGCAGGTCTTGGAGGTGGTGGTAGAAGAGCTTTGTTGTTCATTGGACAATTCTAGTGTTGATGCCCATTGTTCCCACAGGTGTAATAGGCACCAGGTGGACGTGGAGCAGCGTAGCCAGGGACTCCGCCAGGCGCTCTAGGGTAGTTGTGGTTGTAGCCCCTAGGAGCCGTGGTGAAGGAGTTTGGTGGCCTTGCCGCGTAGCTTGACGGTCTTGGTGGAGCCGGGAGCGACGGTGGGGTGTTAGGAACCCACACGCGGCGCTTAGAAGGAGCTGTCATAGCTGAAGAGCTTGCTGTGTCACGGCTGTGTTTCTTGGACTCCTCAAACACTTGCCTACTTGATTCTTCCTGCAGAGTTGTATGTTGGAGTTCTAGAAAAGACCCCGGCCTTGCATGAGTGATTGCATATTTGATTGATGCATTGAGCCCTTGCCTGAACCTATTTTGCTTCTTCTTGTCATAAGAGATCTCATCGCCACCATACTGAGAAAGGTTCATGAAGTTCCTGATATAGGTATTGACATTGTCATTGCCCTACTTGAGATTGAGAAACACTTCCTTCATCCTTTCCATGACAATTTCTGACAGATATTGCACTTTGAAAGCCCCAGTGAACTGCTCCCAAGTAGGCTGAAACTCAGAGTGGTTTGCCTTCAGGGAATTTTCCCACCACAGACCTGCATCTCCCTTCAGAAGGTGAGTGGCACATTTTACCCATTCTTGCTCAGGAACATCAGCAGTCATCAGTAACCTTGACATCTCACGCAGCCAATCATCTGCGTCTAGAGGCTGATCAGACACCTCAAAGTGGCGCGGGTTGAACTTCAGAAAACTCTTGATGTCTCCTCGCTTGGGAGGTGGAGGTAGCAGAACAAACTCATTCCTCCTGACACTTTCTTCAAATCGCTGATGGTTCTGCTGCATTGCTCCCAAGGCATTAGCAATACTTGCCAACGCAGCCCCCAGTTTAGGTGGTATGTCCTCCTCAGAACGGCGTGGTGGTGCCATCCTGTGATTGATATAAAACACAAGTCAGTACCATAATGGAGAATAATAATAATCCAAAATAGTACCAAAATGGAATTAAAAAAGATTAAAGGATACAAATTACTAAGATGATATTAAAATATCAACAAAGGTCAAAGCACCTAGAAGATATTAAGCATATCGCACACGACTGAACAAGGAGTGTGGTACACAAAACTATCAAAGAAAAATTTTCCGCAAATTTCGGCATTAAAATACCACTATATGCGCAAAACCACTTAACGAATCAAGATTAGTAACTCTACCAATTCAATATACAAGAGCGAATGATAAAAGTAGTGGTATGGTCGCGACTCCATCCCACACTCGAATCATTACCCCGCACATGAATAAGTAAAACACATATCCCAACACCTTCTTCTTAAGATGAACCTAAAGATTAGTAACTACGGAAACGAACACCCCAAACAAGATAGCGTCGGATATCAAAGAGTAAGACAGATCGCGCCGGTATACAACGAATCAGATAGATCGCGTCGGTTTACAAAAGCCTGTCGATATGGAATGTACCGACAGTTGATAACCAAAAGACAGATAGCGACAACAAGTTGGATGCAACAGATAGACAAGGAATTACACACACACACACACAACCTATGGTACTACGGAACCCAGAACACGTGAATCCTAGTTTGAATTTTAGAAGAGGATTGAAAACGTTACACTTCCTTACCAGAAAAGGGTGGGTGGGTGGGTAAGAAGAAAAATGGAAGCAGTCCTACTCTCACGTTTTGTTTTCCCTGGTATACATAGCTACCAAAATATTTGCTAGACTGACAATGACCATTTGGCTGAGACCCTGAAGGGCAGGATGGCTCTGATACCAATTGTAACTACCTCGGACACTACGCTCTAAGTTGCATGCCTGGATGAGCGAAAGTGGTTAAAATAGTACGGTGGGGGCCCGGGGGGCACCCACAGGTAGACCCGTCGGCCGTCCTAACCACTTCCAGAACATCAGGACAAGAACGAGCGGCGTAGTCGGCATGCGAAGGGATCAACTACATACACAAGTGAGTATGTATGCAAGCCACCATACAACTGTTCTCAGAGCCATACCATCTAAAAGAAATAGAAATATTGCAACGCCATATGGCAAGATCCAAATATCCTAGATAGAGATAATAGTTTAGGATAGCTCCTCATACATCAGACATCAGAGTATCAGGCGGAAGCGGAAAACAAGGTCCGAGTACGGATAAGAAGCAAATCGGCATAAGATGCCACATAAATAAACACATCCCGCCCACAGATCTCGCGGATCCCCATCCCCGGAATCTCTACACCGAGTGACCGTTGCCAACATCATCCGTCTCCTCCACCCAGTATCCATCTTGCGAATACACCTGTTCATCTGAATCAAACAATTTATCGTGTGAGATCCTAGGGGTACTCAGCAAGTCTTTCTGCCTCTAAAGGGGACATATACCTGGGGTGACGCAATTGCAGCAAAAGATAATAACTAACAAGTCTATAGATACTCGCTAACCATCCGCCTAACCAATGATAGACAGATGTCCGTTAATTAGTAATAACAGTTATAACAGTATAATTAATAGATCCATCCTCCTTCTCGCTTACCAATGAGAAAGCGGATGAACAACCCATCCGTTGGCAGTTTTATTAACCATTCCATGAGTATTGCACTATTTACTAGTCAGGTACTTAGTCAAATTAAAAGCGGTACTTTAGTTATACTTGTCTATGATCGAGAAACTGTGCTCCAAGTCGTCCATAACCGCGGACACGACTTTCAGAAAGATTTACCCTACAGGGGTGCACAAATAGCAACACACACTCGATCAACCTCGGAAAAACCAAATCAAAACCCAATGAGGCATTTACGACAAAGCGATCACAGGATTCAGAATTATTTCAGGGGGCCACCCCAATAAGCTACCCGCAATGAAGTTGGCCGGCTCCGAGATGGACCCAGGGTTTGCGACAATGGCTATAAACGACTGGGAACCCGAAAATGTGACTGGGCTTGTCGATACCGTGAAAACATTCCGCATTCTTAAACAGTACATGTGCTCCTCGCACAATCTTAAATAAAGCAGTAAAGCATGGCATAAGTACAGGATAGTAATAAAGCCCCAAACTACTTGTGGCCCCAAGAAATAGAAATGAATCAAGCTCTGGCTCAGGGGGGTCCATAAGGCCTCCCGGATGTGCATAGTGCGAATAGTCAAGGAATAGGAATCAAGTACTCGGGGTCCTACGGGACACAAGTGAGCATTAAAAAACCAAATAGCAGATATTGCCCACCGGTGCCTCTTTCATTAGTTATCCAATTACTACACAGGTTAAGTTGTTTAGGTACCTCGTTATCCATCAGACACTCACATACCCTACACATGCTGTTCTACGACTCGCATGGCTCAAACAACTCCTGTAGTAATGGCTCATGGGATGGAGGAACAAGATTCGGTGGGGTTTAAAAGTAAAGGCTATGCAGTACTTGGGATTCAATTTAATGCAATCGCGACACAATGATGAAACAATAAGATAGAGGCAATAGGTACTATATGTATGCAAGCATGTGGTAGTGCTTGCCTGGCAGCTCAGTTGAAGCGGGAGACGGATCTGGGTAGTACTCCCGGGATTCCTAGTATTTTCCCTGCTCGGCGTCTATTCGAAGAAGAACCAAACAAACAAGGACCAACATAAATAAAGTGCATAGGCATATGAATTAAAATGCGACAAGCAAACAAGCATGCCATGATGAATGATGCACAATTGGCCTGGCAATAATGTAGCATGGCATAGGTGAGGTGTGGGGTGCAAGAATAAAGCATTTTATTAAGTTTTAGTCATGTTTTGCTCCCATAACACTTTCTTTCCACTTCATATTTATATGATGCATGCTGCAATTCAGAACATGGAATGCATAGTTAGAACGGGATCGTCGCGCTGATCGATTTAGACATATTATTTGTCGAATTTGGAGTTGTAGAATTAAAGTTATTAATTATTTAAGAAAAGGCATTTTTATTGCATTTAAACAATTTCGAAAATTTAAAGTGCCCAAATAATATTTTGAAAGGCATATTTGAAATCCTCACATTTTTCTGATTCCAAAACATATATTATTTGTATTATCTGGAATTACAAATTAAAAGTTATTAAAAATAGAATTTAAATTCATATAAAACATTTCTGAAATTATTTTTATTAAAAGAAAAGGAACACAGAACTTTTTATACCCAAGTGAAACTAGCCCGAGCCACTGACAATGGGGCCCGACGCGGAGAGATGCTGAGCTGGCAAAAGAAACAGCGGGGCAACTTTTCTCACCGAGCCCGACCGTACCCACACTCAATGGCAGGTGGGGACAGTGGCCTCGCGGGTCCACTGCGCGCGCGGCCAGCCGGTGGGCGACACGTGGGCGATCCCAGGCAGGCGCGGCCAAAAACAGAAAACCCCAGGTCCCTAGTTGTAAAAAGGCACGGGAGAGTGACAGGTGGGCCACTTGGGACTGCGGGTTGAGGCGGGAAAAACGGCAGGGGTTTTTTCTGTGAAAACGACGGCGACGTCGGACTATCGGCTGCGCGTCGTCAGCAGAGAATAGGGGCTTGGCCTGGGTTGCGGCTGCGGTGGCGGCTAAATGGCGGCGAGTTTCGCCGTGCCGTAAAAAAGAAAGATGCGGAGGAGTTCACGGCCTACAACTCTCGTTCAGGTGGTTTGGTCCAAGGAGGGCTGTAACGGCCGCAAATCGTCGAGGAATAGGGCTCCACGGCGGTGTCTGCTGCCGCTGTTGCTGTCTGCCAGAGCGCGGCGCGCGGCGGCGAGCGCGCACGCGGAATGCTCGACAGAAAGGGGTAGATGAGCATGGGTGATGATTAGAAGAGAGAGTGGGAGAGGTGGTTTTTATGGATATGATCCCACATGACAATGCATGGATGAAGGGAATAAGGTGAGGTGAGGATCTTGATGCACATGGCAAGGAAACAAAGATCAAGATGAGAAAGTAAGAGTAAGAGAAAAAGGGGAGCTCACAAAAGAAAAGGATCCACTCAAAAACCAAAGAAAACCAAAGGAGAAAAGATGGTGGTGATTTGCATGGCCCATGCATAAGCATTAAATGCCCTGTTTATTCTTGTAATACAATAACAAAGTCCCATGGCATTTATTCATATGCATTCCCAAATATGGAGTAAGGGCCAAGCAAAAAGGAATTAAAAAGGAGGTTCCATGTGGAGTAGATGGAGATGATCATATTTGAATATAATTTGGACTTGCTAGTGTGTATGTTCCACTAGATGTTTAATAGTCCCAAAAATATTCCAACATGAGCATACATTCAAAATAATCCATATGGACGCTTGACAATGGGTTCCATCCACAAAGCATGCAAAGGTGGCCATGTGGCTCCTCATATATCAATGATGTGAAAACAACATGGTGCATATATGGGAGCATGTGGAATAATAGAAGTGGATCCATCCCAACCCACATGAGCTAGATATAAATGCCAAAGGAAAAATGTAAAAGCTCATGGATAATTAGGATGGTGGAATTATAAGGTGGTGACAAGGAAAAGGTGGTGGAATTGAATAAAATATATGCCCCCAACTCAACTTGGGCATCAAGCATTTATCAAGAATCAAATACAATATATCAAAAGCCAAATACAATTACTAATGCATATCAGAGAAGAACCAAATGAAAAGTCTTTTATATGATGCTCAAATGCAAGGTGGCAAGATGATATGAGCATGATATAATTATGATGCAACAATTATATGTAGGAAGTAGCAATTATATTACTAGACCATGTAGCATTACATATTTTAGACAGATGGGATTCTACAGTTGATGACTTTTGGAGCATGGACCGCTACAGTCAGGATTTTGATGGAAAAGGTGTTGTTTGGAGGCAAAATTCGCGAAGATCAGAAAATCTGGGAAAATACATGGAAAATCCTATTTTTCCAGAAGACGAAAAAAGTCAGAAGGGGAAGTGGAGATGGGCCACAGGGGGCCCACACCACCCCCTGGCGTGGGCCACCCTCGGCCGTGCCACCAGGTGGTGTGGCCGCCCTGGTCCACTCCAGCCTCTCCCCTCTCGTGTATATTATCCTCTCGAAACCCTAAGACTCGAGGAGCGACCATATAAAGATTTCGCTGCCTCTGCGGGGTGGAAAACACCAAGAGAGAAAGATCTCTCCGGCAGACAGAATTCTGCTGGGCGAATTCCTTCCTGGAGAAGGGAGATCGTTGCCATCAACACCACCATCAAGATGGACTTCATCGGGATCATCATCATCATCACCATCATAATCTCCACCAGCACCATCATCACCACTTCATACCGCTATAACAATTGGGTTGAATCTGGCATAGTTCTTAGGGGAAACTTTCCCGGTGTTGATTACTCCTTGTGGTTGATGCTATTGAGTGAACCATTGAATTATCGTTTATGTTTAGATTGTTACATATCATTATATCATCTCTGATCTTGATCCATATGATGTCTTGTGAGTAGTTCGTTTTGTTCTTGAGGACATGGGAGAAGTCATGTTGTTAGTAGTGGAATTGTGTTGAGAAAGATTCAATGGTTTGATATTTAAGTTGTGGTGTATTTCTTCTAGTGGTGTCATGTGAACGTCGACTACATGACACTTCACCTATATGATCCTAGGGGAATGCATTGTGTATTTGGATACTAATCGTAGGGGTTGCTGGAGTGACAGAAACATGAACCCCCGTTAGGAAACCTTTGCACAAGGGACGTCAGGGTCTTAGAGTTTAAAGTTGTGGTTAGGTTTCTACCTTAATTACTTTCTTGTACTTGTGGATGATTGCAAGGGGTATAATCACAAGTATGTATTAGTCCTAGGAAGGTCGGTACATTAGCACAGGTTCACCCACACAACACTTAGCAAACTAAAGAAGATTAATCTACTATATGAAGCGAAAGCACTTGACGATATTCTCGTGTGTCCTCGAGAAATTTTGGTCATCTTAAGTAATACAACCGGCTTGTCCTTTGCTAAACAAAGGATTGGGCCACTTGCTGCATTTATTCTTATTGTCTTTTATTTACTCGTACTTTATTTACTTGCATTATCAAAAAAACCCTAAAAATCCGTTTGCTAAGTATTTACAGAGAATTCCTGCTCCTAGCCACTCTCCAGCACCTTCTGCTCCTTGTTGGGTTTGACACTCTTACTTATCGAAAATACTGTGATACACCTCCTATACTTGTGGGTCATCAGTCTACTAGGGAAAAAGAGCTATACTACATCCGTAATCCAGATCAAAGGTATCATTTAGTCATGTGGATATTGTATTATGGTCATGGAATGAGTAAAGTGAACTTTTTAGTAATACGATTGAACTAGGTTTGGTGATACCGATGATCGAATCTCAGGCAAGTAACATCGTGAGACAAAAGGTAGTAAATACGACTTTACTTGAATCATTGACATAATTGTTCGATCGATTAAAGATCTTCATCAAATATTAGGGAACTCTTATAGGCTTCCATGGGCCCGCTATTTGTTATTGATAGTATAGGTTGTCTTGATCATGTCCACATGTTCTCAAATCCGTAGGGTCGCACACTTAACGTTCGATGTCGCTAGGATTTAGATGATATATTAAGATGGTTATATTGAATTTTTATTTGGGGTATTGTATGGATCTCGAACATCATGAGGGTCTTTTAAATGTTCTAGAGATAAAGATTCATATAAGGCTAGTCCATTTTAGGGTTTCGGAGAAGTTCGGGATTTTTCCAGCATCGCACTAGGAAGCTTCTAGAGAGTTCTAGAAGGTCGCATAGTGGGACCCACCTACATGGAGGGACACATGGGTCTACAAGGGGGCACCCCGGCCTACATGGGCTAGGGTGCCATAACCCTACAGAGGCCCGTGCACCTCTAGTAGGGTTAAACTCTAGGGAGTGTAGGGGAGGGGGAGTTTCCACCCTCACACTTGGGTCGCTGACCCAACCCTTGGAGGAGGGGTAAGGCTGGCTATCCTAGCCCCTACATAAGAAGAGGGAGGGATGGGTGCACTAGCACCTGAAACCCTAGGGACCTCTCCCTCCCCTCTCTTTTCTCCTCTCTGCATAGCTTAGCGAAGCTCTACCAGAAAACCACCAATATTCTGCCAGCAGACCTTCATGTTGCATGGATCTATCTCACCAACCTCTCCCCCTTGCTCGACGGATCAAGAAGGTGGATACGATATCATGTTGCACGTGTCCATAACTCAGAGGTATCGTTTGTGTGGCACTCGAAATGGATTGGATCTTGCGAGTATGACTACATCAACCCATGTTACCTTGATCGTTAAGGTGTGTGATCTACAAGGGTAAGTAGATGCAGTCTCCCTCTTTTTTCTAGCATCTTCTAGATCAGATCTTGGTTCTTGCTCGCATTCGTAGGATTTTTTTGTTTTCTGCCTCGAATTCCAACATTGATATCAGAGCCTAGACGTCATGGGAGACCACACGAGGCCCACATGAGACCACACTTGGACCTCATGAGAGACCACACCTGGTCCATCTGAAGCGTCAAAACTCAACTGCCATCCATCTTCGCTCCACTGACTATGTTTCGTCCTAAAACCTTCTATAAAAAGGGTCCCCGATGTGATCTCGTGACAGAGCGAGGCGGAGATAGAGAATACCAAGAATAGAGTCAAAAGTCCAACATCGGAGGAAGACTAGAGGGGGAACCACTGCTAGAATCGCCTTCGGCCATCTCCCCCTTGACCAACGCCTCCACCATCATCTTCATTATGAGGGGGAGTAGTTCTCCCTATGGGTTTGTGGTGGTAACTTGATCCAATCTCTCTATGTATGATCATGGTTGAAGTCCATATGATGTACCTTGCATAATTATGGAACTATCTATGTAATTAATATGGTGGATATTATGGCATGAGATGATAATTGTTATGCATTTACCGTTGTGTTGAGACTTTATGGTTTGTCATTCTTTGTAATACATCTATGATACATGTAATGATTTATCTACGCTTAATGCCTTGTTTACCCATGTCATGAGGTGTTTGACAACGCCATGTGTAGGTAGATTGGAGAGATCCAGATGCACATATATTTATCAAACATGGAACTAGTGATTAGGATATGTTTTCCTTTAAGAGTATGATGTATGTGGGTAATGGGTGGCCGAGTGACAGTCGACATCAGCATCGAGTGACAGAGGTGTTGAAAAGCAACATTTATCCCAGGGTAAAAATGGGTAAGTATGACATGGTGGAGTGACATCAACCACACGCTAGCCTACCCGGGTGAAACCAGCAACACATATACTTCTTTCAACTATGTGTTCAAGGACATGTTGCCGCTATAAAGTTATAATTAAAGCATGACAATTGTTTGTACTTTTATTATCTATAACATGATCATCACCATATGAATAGAGAGAGGATCGAGTGAACCCATGAACCTAGGTCCATGGTTTCCATAGAGTAAAACCCTATATCTTGCCCTCTTGGGGATTGGGACAATTTTATATTTACTATTTTGTTGTTCTTTAATTCTTTGTATTAAATTAGTCTCCTTTAATCCTTGAATTTGTGTAGTGCATAATCAACTAGACTTGTGACACTCTTGTTGGAGAGAGTAATTGATTTTCCTTCTTGCTACCCCTACTTCCATATTGAGAGGTGCTATAGTGATCCCTGCTCTTGGGGTTATCACATATCAGTGACGGTGCAATTCGAATTGCATGAGGTGTTGTCGGGTGTCTATCTCTCCCACTAGAGTTGAAATCTGATTCACAAAGAAAGTCCTAAAGGTTAAAAAGCGACTTTTAGATCAACATTGTGGCTTTGAGTAGGTAAGAATGGTTCTTCTAATGCCCATAGAAGCCACGTAAAAATTGCAAGAACAAAGTAGAAGATATCTAACTTGTTTTTGCAGCGCATGTAATGTGGTGTGGCCATTATTTGATAATATGTATGTGATGTATGCAATTATCATATTTCGTAATCTTTCATGACTTGCATGTCAATGAGTATGATAACCGGAAGGGGGCATATGGTTGTCTTTTAAATGTTGTGTATGACCCTCTTGTCAATATTCAACGCCATATAATTGCTTTACTTTATCGTTATGAGTTTGCAGTAGTTGTAGTACAAATAGTTGGTGAAGGTAACTATGTGACAGCATCAAGGAACTAGGCGACATGCAAGTGATGATGGAGATCATACAAGTGCTTTGGAGATGGAGATCAAAACCACAAAAAGAAAGGCTATATCATGTCACATTATTTATGCATGTGATTTTAATCATTTTTATGCATCTTATTTTTCTTTGATCGCAATGGTAGAATTATAAGATGATCACTCACACTTAATATAAATATAAAATGTGTTCTTCCTTAGTATGTACCATTGTAAAATATTGTCATTTTGAAGCACCACATGATAATCGGGTGTGGTAAAATCTACGGTCACATACAACCAGTGTAAGCTATTTTACACATGCGGAAATACTTTGGTTTAACTTCACAAGCCTAGCATATACATATATGGCCTCGGAACACATCAAACTAAAAGGTTAAACATAAGACATATAAATGATGTGATCAACATGTTGGTGCTCACCATTGAAACTAATCAATTTCATGTGATGATCAGACTTGGGTTAGTAAATTTGGATCATGTATCACTAAACAACTAGAGGAATGTTGAGTTTAGTGGGAGTTTGTTAGTAATTTGATTAACTTGAACTAATTACCATGAATAGTCTAAAAGTATCCTTGCAAGTATTTGTTGTATATGTCTAAGGAAATTGCATTGTTCATCTTTAATGCATTCCTTGAGAAAGAAAAATTGAAGTCTTATAGGTCTAACTTCATTGATTGGCACAACAACTTGAGGATTATCCTCACTGGGTGTAAGAAGGCCTATGTACTCGATAAAGCATTAGGTGACACCCTAATGATAAAGTTACTGAGGATGAATACAATGTATTGAGTCACGCAGTGATGTTTACACGATAGTTAAGTGTGTCATTCTTACTTCTCTGGAGCCTGATCTTCAAAAACATTTTGAGAATCATGGGTCTATTGAAATGGTGAGGAGCTAAAAACCATGTTGCAGATCCAAGACCATGCTAAGGGATATGAGATATCTGAGAAGTTCTTCACGAGTAAAATGGAGGAGCATGGCTTTGTGAGTGAACACACCATTAAGATGATGGGATACATTCAACGTCTTGAACAACTTGACAGCAAGATTCCACCTGAGGTCTAGACTGACAAAGTGTTGCAATCGCTCTTGCATAACTATGAAGCGTTTATATTTAACTATAACATGTCAGGAATTGATAAGTATATCCCTGAGCTTTTCGCAATGCTTAAAACTACAGAAGTAGACATCAAAAAGGAGAATCAAGCGTGGATGGTTAAAAAGACTACCAGATTCAAAAAGGCTAAGAGAAAGAAGGGAAACTTTAATAAGGGTGGCAACCAAGTTTCTTCTCGTGAGAAGAAGCCCAAGGCTAGACCTAAGCCAGACACTGAGTGCTTCTACTACAAGGGGGCGGTCACTAGTTGCGCAACTGCCCCAAGTACTTGGCAGATAAGAAGATTGGCAACATCAACAAAGATATGTTTGATATACATGTTATTCATGTGTACCTTACTAGTGCTCGTAGTAGCGCCTAGGTATTAGATACTGGTTCAGTTTCTAATATTTTTAACTTGAAACTGGAGCTGTAGAATAAACAATGACTAACAAGTGATGAGGTGACAATGCGCGTTGGAAATGGCTCCCTCTATATCTACCTTCAGGAATAGTTTTAAAACTCAATATTTTTTATTTGGTACATGCATTAAGCATGAAAATTATATCTAAATCTTGTTTATTGCGAGACGGTTATTCATTTAAATCCTATAATAATGGTTGTTCTATTATATGATTAATATCTTTTATGGTCATGCACGTGTTGTGAATAGTTTATTTTTGCTGAATCTTGATAGTAGTGATACACTGAAGTGACCCGTCCCGGTAGGGGTCCAAGTCTTTGTGCTCTTTAGTGCTAGTCCATGGATTGACTCGCTAGCACACATACTTCAACATGTAATATCATGAAATAAAGATCATAATTATATTACATCAAATGATCCAGGATTTTACATAGTCACATACAAGTTGCATAGCAAAAGGGCTAGCTCCTCATAAAAAATATCAATAGTGGAATACTATTATGTATAAATAGCTTCATTAAGAGCCATAGGCGATAACATGTTGAGTGGAGACTCGCGACCATAACATCGTACCTCACTCATCATCAGCCCAACCTGCAACATGAAAGGTTGCAACCAAGAATGGTCAATACTTTGAATGTATTGGCAAGTTCACCTATTTGGTGGATATATAAACTAAACCTATAAAGTACATGCAAATTTGGTTAGGTGGAAGTGTGGCTGAATTTCCGTAAAGCAATGGTTTTGTCCTGTCATTTGGAAATAATTTTTTATTTTGAATAAAAAGGTACCACTGATAGAAGTCAGTGAATCTAGGTACCATCAATAGGTATCAATGAACCCAAAATATGAAACTTTTACTAAGGTGGTAACACCTATAGATATCAACGAACCACGGGTCCATCAATAATATCAATGAACCCTCCTGCCCTTTGGTTCACCCATCAAAATTTTAATTTAAGAAAATTGGAATAGGAAGATCTTCCAAACAGTTCTCGGCGAAGTCGCTCATTGTTGTCTGTAATTAGGGACATAACTAAATACTCAGAATTTGATCTTCTATAGAAGTTGTACACTTTACCCACATGACACAATCCACTCTTTTGGAATGACTCGTGATGAAATCTTTCCATAGAAGTCCTCCCTATACATAGTGCTAGCATGTATAATGGGTACCAATGCAAGGATTAACTTCCAATGCATAGTGCTAGTCCCTCTGTTAGAAGTACCAATGCAAGGGTCTTCCACTATGTAATTGACAAACCCGAAGCCCATTTAGCATTTGGTTATACTAGAAGCTACTACACTAGAAACCTATCCAATCCCCTTTGGTCTTGAGTGGTCTGATACCAGTGCACAAACGAGAAGAGCAAGCCATAGATATGGCCCCATTGATATGGTCCCAACATTGACACTGATAACAAATATCATCGAGAGGAGCAAGCCATAGATATGGCCACATAGAGATGGTGGTGCGACCATAGATATGGCCCCATTGATATGGTACCAACAAGCCATTCCACCTGGGTGGTTCATTAAGTCCTATTGTTTAATTACCCACAGAAAATATATCCTTTCAAGATCACATAACTTGATATGAATTCACCCAAGGAATCTATAACATGGCTAAGCATTCAACTCCTACATTTTTTTCTATTCATCAAACAAGATGCATGTGGCTATCCTATCTAGGTTGCAAGCATAGCATAATATTATAGATATACCTACACATGCAATATTTGAAAACAACTAAGTGCATATGCAAATAGTGGGACATTTAAGTAGTGAACTTGCCTTTTGTGAAGTTTATGGATTCACTCTCTTCACAAACACAACGGTTACTCTCCGGGAAATCTACATGTTTCACGAATATCAAAATGAATACACAAACCAAGCAAATCCCACCAATCCATACAACACAAAAAAGGGTAAGCCAAGCATGCTAAAAGATTTTCTTATGTTGTTAATGATTATTAAACATTTCCTTTATTCAAATTTGTAGGTCAAAGTATTCATTGTCATATGGTTTGTTATTGACCACATCGAACTTATAGAAGCACTAGGTTATATGTATTTATCTTTGTTGTAGATATGTTGGAAGAGCTTATCATTTAGTCCTATTAGACAAAGGTATAATTATTGGACACTATTCAAAAAGATACGTTTAAAAATCATTTATATATTTGTAGGTATGTCCAAAATAGCATTTAAACAGATATACTTCCATATTAAAATTACTCTATTGTAAACATACATGAAAATTTTACTCTCTGGTATTATTGGACAAAGGACTAAAATATAGGCATTTTGCACAAAAGGGCCATATTAAAAATCATTTTTATAAATCAAGATATGCCCATAATTCCTAAATGGCAATTCTATAATATTTTCCAATTCAGGTTGTTGAATTTGAAAACTAGTTGTAGGAAAAGATTATGCATTTTTCTGATTAGTAAAGCATTTACTATGAATTTCGCAAGTTTAAACAATTTTTTGCCTACTTTAAAAATAAACAGGAGTTGAGTGGATAATGCGGTCCATGTGATGGCACGTGATAGGCTGGCGTGGTCGGTGCAGCGCAGATGCAGGGTGCCACGCGGCGGCATATGATTGGATGGTACCGGTTCGCCCTAGTTTTATCCTATGCCGCATGACCGTCTTAACGTGGACAACCAGGGTTTGACCACGACAACGGCTATCCACATGGAAGCAGTGGCGCGCGGTGGGGGTCGGCATGCGTTGCACCTAGGTGAGGCTAGAGGGGGTTCTGGGATTGGGGGCTACCTGGTAACACAGTCGATGACAGCGAGGTCGATAGCTTTGTTGGTGTCCGAGGAGGAGGACGGGGTCACTAGGGATTCCTCGTTAGAGTTACGGTCGCGATGGTGTCCTTCGGGTGCCCTTCGTGGAGGTTGCCCGGGGCTTCCTAGAGAAAACCAGAGGAATCATAAGAAGAGTGAGAAGGAAGCAAATAGAGAGGGACAACAAAGAGGGGGAGGGGCACTGTAACCTCACCGGGCAATAACAAATAGGCGGGGTGGAAGCTCAAAATTTGAGCAGCCTGGTGGCAAAAGTGGTGCACGCTTGCTGGGGGATTGAAGAGGGGACCGAGGGGGTTTTAAAGGCATCGAGCAGATGGATGATGTGGCTCTAACGAAGTGGGGGAGGTCGGGGTGAGCACGACGTGCAGGACATGGGAAGAGTGGGAGGTTAGGGACGACGGGAGGGCCATGTCTCTTAGCTAGAGAGAGGGGGACTGGCTAGGAGGGTGGCTTCCCGGAAGTTTTGTGCCGGTCCGCTAGACTAGTTGTTGCGCACGCAGTAGCTAGGGATGGTCTGGGTTGGGCCGGGCCAAATTGGTTCGGTCCGTTAGGTTCTGTTTTTCCTTTTTATTTTAAATTTTATGTTTTCTATTTCTTTTGTAGTAGTTTTATAACTCCAAATGGAGTAATTCTAATTTCTATTTTTTTAAATTCAATCCACACCACATAAGCTTTAAATAAATTACCTTTGATCAATAGAAAATATCTAGATTTCCACTAAGCACTTATTGCTTGTAAGGCTAATTTGCAAAATAAGGTTTTAGTGTTTTAAACATGTAATTGGGGAATTTATAAAATCAAAATTGTTCGCCTTGAATATTAGGAAGAATATTTCACAACAAGATTTTTAATTTTGATTATAAGTTTTTTAAAAAATTGTTTTCCTTACTGAATGGAACCAAAATTGTTTTATCTATATGCGGAATTTGTATTTATTTTAATAAACAATAAAAAGTTTCTTTTATTTTGAAATTTTCAAATTAGAAAAAAAGGAAACTTTTGTAAAACTGTTTAAATAATTTAACATTCCAGAATTTAAAAAGTTTTGGGATGTTACCGACTACTACCCTTAAAAGAAATTTCGTCCCGAGATACGGAAAGGCTAGAAATAAGTGGTTTGGGTTCAAGAATAACTAGGGTGCTACCATAGTTAAAAGAAATCTTTGTTGCGTCACTGTTTGGCATCCAAACATTGCTACCACTTCACCATTCAAAAAGCTTGATGTGATTGAATTTTTGATGCACTATAAGGTATTACCGCTAGAAGAGTTGACCAAAAACTTACCAACGACATCATACAATTTCTCAACGATCCTATGCATGTCGATATGGTTCACTTGTCTCCTGATTGGGTTTATTCCCATTAGTGTTGTTAGCCCTCTTCTTCTTCTTTTTAATATTATTTTCAGGATAGTTTGACGCATAGTGCCCTAGTTCCTTGCAATTGTAGCACTACAAATGGCTAATGTACTTCTTGTTTGTTTTTCCCTGGTCGTTGTTGAATTGGAAATTGTTCCCATTTCCATCATGTTGCTTTTCCCATTTTCACTATGGCCATGGTGTTCATGACCATCATTTTTGGTGTACTTTGAATTATCACCGTCTTCATAGAAAGTGTGTGGTTTGTGTTGCTATTCTGAGTAAAAGTTTCCATGGTCATGATTCCTCAATGGGGTGGGTGAGCTGATAGTTCTCCCACCATGATGCGGAAGGACCTTCCAGTAGGTGAGAAGCAAACCTCACCTTTTCTGCATCTGTGCAGTCTACAGTCACTAAGTTCTTGCTGACAGAATATAGCCAATCATTTTCCTTAATGGGTTCAGAAGAGCTTGTGAAGGTTGGTGGACGCAACTTCACAAACCTAGTGAGCATATCCACATGAGGCTGTTGGTTGTTATTGTTTGCCAAGTTTTGCACCAGCAGTTGCATCATCTGAAACATGTGTCTCTAACATCTAACCCTATCTCTCCAACAATTGCTGAAGGTCTAGGGCATCTCAGGTGCACGTCTTGGTGGCATCTAGTTAGGCTAGCAGGGGTAAGTATAGATAGAAGACATCTAAAGAGGGGTTTAACCACAAATCTAGCATGATCCACACAACATCACATGAATCATCATCAAACAAACATCCAACAATCATACTAAATCAAATGGTTCATCACATCAACAACACAAAGGAGTAATGTTCAAAGGCAAAAGGAAAAAAACAAGTATTGACATACCACATAGGTCAATACGCTAACATGATTTCATTTCAACTAAAGTTTGGTGGATGGTAGGCAATCTAACATATTTTGGGGATTAAACCTTGATAATAATTGTGCGAGCTCTCTTTCGAGTTGGGCTATCATCACTGAAGTGTCCTATCTCCCAGCAACGGTGGCAAAATACCGTCGACATGTCTCAGTTCCCTTCGTGGTCATATCTTGGTTTTTTCTCTGTCTTCCGAGCAACCTTTCTTAGTGGGACTTGTTTCCTTGTCATCTCAACACCACACTTGGCTTTTATATCATTGCTCAAAGTGTTGTTGGGATTGCTCTGAAGTTTCTTCTCTAGACATTTATTGATATAATGCCCCTCATTTTTGCATTTCCAACAAGCGACATGGTTCTAGTTTATCTTAGGCTTCTCTTTGCTATCATTTCCTTAATTCTCTCATTTTTCCTTCTTGGGAGCTTGCTGCATCCCATCTTTGACTTGCTGATTCACTTGTTATACAAAGGGGTAGAGGTGGCATTTAAATGGGGTGTGATCGATCCCTTCACATAGGAAGTAAGTAACTTGATATGTGGGACATTATTCACCTAGATGGATGACATCAAATAGGGGCGCTCATCATGATGTACCTTGGTTGTGTGCCCTACTTCTCCGCACATTCTGCAAGCTCGGGGTTTTGTCAGAAAATATCCCTTGAAATCCTTATCGACATGGGGCATCTGGAAGATCTTTTCTTGCAAGCGGAGCAGGCTAGAGGTCTACATGTTTGAACAAGAAGAGAATCGGTAAAGAAGGATCAAGGTTTACTCGAAAGGCATGTACTTAATGATTATGATGCTGAAATAAAATAAATTCCCAGTCCTATGGTCATTCCTATTTCTAATACAAACCTAGGGTCACGAACCTACAGTCAACACAATGCTATGATACCATCTAAAGTCCCCCGACCTAGTAGGGGTCCAAGTCTTAGTGCTCTTTAGTGCTAGTCCCTAGATCGACTCGCTAGCACACACAGTTCAGGATGTAATATCACGAAACAAAGGTCATAATTCCATTACATCGAATGAACAGTCACATACAAGTTACATAACAAAAGGGATAGCTCCTCATAAACAAAGATAAATAGTGTAAGACCATTATCTATAAAGATCTCCATTAAGAGCCATAGTTGATAACATGCTGAGTGGAGACTCGTGACCCTAACATAGTACCTCACTCATCATCAGGAACCTGCAACATGAACAGTTGCAGCCACGAATGTACAATACTTTGAATGGATTGGCAAGTTCACCTATTTGGTGATATATAAACTCAATCTATAAATTACATGCATATTTGTCTAGGTGGAAGTTTGGTTGAATTTGTGTAAAGAAATGGTTTTTCCCTATCATTTGGAAATGCTATTTTTCTTTTAAATAAAAAATGGTACCAATGATAGAAGTTAGTGAGCCTGGGTACCATCAATAGGTATCAATGAACCCAAAATAAGAAACCTTTACTAAGGTGGTAACACCGATAGATATTAGTGAACCACGGGAACCATCGATAGATATCAATGAACCCTCCTTCCCTTTGGTTCACCATCAAAATTTTAATCTAAGAAAATTGGAATGGGGTGATCTTCCAAACAGTTCCAAGAGAAATCGCTCATAGTTGTTTGTAACCAGGGACATGGCAAAGTACTTTGAATTTTATCTTCTACAGAAGTTGTACACTTTACCCACATGACACAGTCCACTCTTTTAGAATGACTCGTGACGAAGGATTAACTTCCAGTTGAATTTTATCTTCCGTAGAAGCCCTACATGTACATAGTGCTACCACGTCTAACGAGTACCAATGCAAGGATTAACTTCCAGTACATAGTGCTAGTCCCTCTGTTAGAGGTACCAATGCAAGGGGCTTCCGCTATGTAATTGACTAAGCTAGAGCATATTTAGCATGTGGTTGTACTAGACTATCCAATCTCCTTTGGCCCTGAGTGGTTTGATTTCGGTGAACAAATGAGAGGAGCAAGCCATAGATATGGCCCAATAAGGATGGTGGTGCAACCATAGATATAGCCCCATCTATATGGTCCCAACGTTGACACTAATAATAAATATCATCAAGAGGAGCAAGCCATAGATATGGCACCATAGATATGGTGGTGTGACCATAGATATGTCCCCATTGATATGGTACCAACGAGCCATTCTACCCAGGTGGTTCATTAAGTTATGTTGTTTTTATTACCCACAAACAATATATCCTTTCAACATCATATAATTTCATATGAATCCACCCACAGAATCTACAACATGGCTAAGCATTCAACTCCTATGTTTTTTCTACTCATCTGACAAGATACATGTGGCTATCCTATCTAGGTTGCAAGCATAGCATATACTATAGATATCCCTACACATGCAATCTTTGAGAACAACTAAGTGCATATGAAGATAGTGGGACATTTAAGTAGTGAACTTGCCTTTTGTGAAATTGTTGAATTCACTCTCCTTACAAACACAATGGTTACTCTGTGGGCAATCTACATGTTTCACAACTATCGAATGATACACAAACCAAGCGAAGCCCACCAGCCCATACAACACAAAGAACGGTAAGCCAAGCATGCTAAAAGGTTTTCTTATGTTGTAAATATTTTACTGAACATTTCCTTTATTTACATATAACTTATTAGTCCAAGGTCAAAGTATTAACTGTCATATGTTTTGTTATTGACCACATCGTACTTATGGAAGCATTAGGTTATATGCATTTATCTTTGGTTCAGATATGTTGAAAGAGTTTATCATTTGGTACTATTAGACAAAGGTATCATTATTGATTTTTTAAAAAAATATTCATTTAAAAACCATTTCTATATTTGTAGTTATATCCAAAATGGCTCTTAAAAGGATATAGTTCAATATTTAAATTAATCTATTGTAAATATGCATGAAAAATTTACTCTCCGGTATTATTATTATACATAGGAATAAAATATAATCATTTTGCACAAAAGAACCATATTAAAATCATTTTTAGAAATCAAGATATGCCCATAATAGCTAAATGGAAATTATGTAATATTTTCCAATTCAAGTTGTTCAATTTGAAAACTCGTAGTGGTAAAAGATTTTACATGTCCTATAGATTCTAGAGATATAACATTTGCAAAATTTGGATTTGTAGAACTATTTTTATAGTAAAAATTATTAAACTTGGAGTTTAAATTTTCTAAAATTTTAAGCTAATCACAATTCGAATTTTATTCCATATTGTTGTCTTATTCAATTTTCTGAAACCATACATATATTATATGCATTTTCTGATGAGTAAAACATTTACTATGAATTTTGCAAGTTTAAACAATTTTCTGCCTACTTTAAAAATAAACTGGGGCTGAGTGGATTATGTGGTCCACGTGGCAGCGGCACGCGATAGGCTGGCGCGGTGCGCTAACTTGGCGTGCCACGCGGCGGTGGCCTATTGGACCGTATCGGTTGGCCCCGATTTTCCAGGATCCGGCCACGTCATCGACGGCGGCTGTCAACCAAGAAGTGGTTGTACGCAACGGAGGGTCGGTTGGGGATGGACTTAGGTGAGGATAGAGGAGGGTTCTAGTATTAGCGAGGATACCTGGAAACACAGTCGACGATGACGAGGTCAGCACCTTCGTCGGTGTCGGGGGAGGAGGACGGAGTCGCCAGGAATTCCTCGTCAGAGTTGTGGCTGTGGCGGTGTCCTTTGGGTGCCCTTGGAGGTCGCTTCGAGGTTTCCTAGACCAAACTAGAGGCATCCGAAGAAGAGCGAGTAGGAGGGGAACAAAGAGGGACAACAAAGAGAGTGAGGGGTGTCGTAACCTCATCGTAATCATCATCGGAGAGCGACAATAGAAGCGGGGCGGCAGCTCAAAATCTGATCAGCCTAGGGGCAGAAGTGGTGTGCGCTTGCTGGGAGATGGAAGAGAGGGCCGAGGGGTTTTAAAGGCGTCGAGGAGATGTTCGTTGTGGCTCCTGCTAAGTAGGGGAGATCGGGGTGAGCACAATGTGCAGGACGTGGGAGAGCATGAGGTTAGGGAAGACAGGTGGACCCGTCTCTCAACTAGAGAGAGAGAGGGGATAGACCAGGAGGGCGGCTTCTGGGAATCTTTGGGCCATCCCGCTAGGATAGCTGTTGCGCACTCAGTAGCTAGGATAGCTGTTGCGCACGCACTAGCTAGGGCTAGTCTGGGTTGGGCCAGACCTAACTGGTTTGGTTCGTTAGGTTCTATTTATTCTTTTTCTTTTATATTTTTTGTTTTCTATTTCTTTTGTAGTTTCAGTTTTATAACCCCAAATGGAGTCATTATGGTTTCTATTTTTTTCTAAATTCAATCCACACCACATAAGCTTGAAATAAATTACCTTTCATCAATAGAAAAATATCAAGATTGCCACTATGCACTTATTGCCTATGGGGCTAATTTGCGAAATATGGTTTTAGTGTTTTAAACATGTAATTGGAAAATTTATAAAATCAAAATTGTTTGCCTTGAATATTATGAAGACTATTTCACAACAAGATTTTAGTTTTTATTATAAGTTGTGAAAAACATAGTTTTCCTTACTCAGGTGAACCAAAATTGTTTTATCTATATACAGAATATGTATTTATTTTAATAAACAATCGAAAGTTTATTATCTTTTGAAAAATCAAATTAGAAAAAGGAAACTTTCATAAAACTATTGAAATAATTTAACGCTCCAAAATTTGAAAAGTTTTGGATGTTACATACACATACTCATAATGTGAATGCCAAAAGATGCAAAGTGAATTGTGCGCATATCGATTAGATCATATTGGTGTAAAGAGCATGAGGAAGTTTCATTCTAGAATCATTTAAATTTGAGTTATTTGAGAGATGTGAACCATACCTTATGGGCAAGATGACTAGAACCCCATTTTTTGATATAATGGAGCAAGCGAGTGACTTGTTGGAAATCATACATACTCAACACATGGTGGTTACCATTACTTCCTAATCTTTACAGATGATTTGAGTAGATATAGGTATATTTACTTAATGAAACACATGTCTGAAACATTTGAAAAGTTCAAAGAATTTTAGAATTAAGTAGAAAATCATCATAACAAGATGATCTAGTTTCGATGACCTGATCATGGAGATTTATATCTGAATTACGAGTTTGACATGCACTTATAACAATGTAGAACTATTTCACAACTCACACCACCTGGAACACCACAATGTAATGGTGTGTCCAAACATCATAACCATTCTTTATTAGATATGATGCGGTATATGATGTCTCTTACCGATTTTCCACTATCATTCTGGAGTTATGTATTAGAGAGTTGGATTCACTTTAAATAGACACCATCTAAATTCATTGAGACAACATGATATAAATTATGGTTTGGCAACAAACCTAAGCTATCGTTTTTTAACTTTGTGCATGCGATGCTTATGTGAAGATACTTCATCTTGATAAGCTCAAAAACAAAGCGTAAAAAGTGTCTTCATATGCAAGATCCTAAGGAAATAATTGAGTATACGTTCTATTACAGAACTGAAGGCAAGATCCTAAGGAAATAATTGAGTATAAGTTCTATTACAGAACTGAAGGCAAGATCTTTGTTGGCAAGAATTGTTTCTTTATGGAGAAGGAGTTTCTCTTAAAAGGTGAGAGTGGGAGGAAAGTAGAGCTGGATGAGGTTGTACAACCTTCTCTAAAATTGGTGAGTAGCACAGCATTGGAAGAAGTTCTTGTGGAGCCTACACCAGTTGGAGAGGAAGCTCGTGATAATGATTATAAAACTTTGAACGATGCTACTACCGAAACTCGCAAGTTAACTAGGAAATCTACCGCTACTTATTGGTATGGTAATCCTGTCTTAACGGTTATTTTTTTAGACAACGGTGAACCTGTAAACTACGAGAAAGCGATGATGAGTCCAGACACTGGAAATTTCTAGACGCCATGAGATCCGAATTGGATCCATATACAAAAACTAAGTACGGACTTTGGTGGACTTACCCAATCACCACAAGGTCGTTGAAAATGGATCTTTAAAAAGAAAACTAACATTGATGGTAATGTGACATCTGTAAAGCTCGACTTGACGCGAGTATTTTGATAAATTTAAGGAGTTTACTACGATGAGACTTTCTCACATGTGGTGATGCTAAAGTATGTTCAAATTCTACTAGCTATTGCTGCATTTTTCAATTGTGAAATTTGGAAGATGGATATCAAAACTGTGTTCCTTAATGGCAACATTGAGAAAGAGTTGTACATGGTACAATCCCAAGGTTTTATCAATCCTAAGAATGCTGATAAAGTACGCAAACTTTAGTGCTCCATCTATATACTAAATCAGGCATCCCGGAGTTAAAATCTCTGATTTGATGAGGTGGTTAAAATTTTCGGATTTGTCCAAACTTATAGAGAAGCTTATATTTACAATGAAGTGAGTGGGCTCTCTGTTGCTTTTCTAGTACTATATATGGATGGCATGCTACTTATTGGAAATGACATAGAGCTTCTTAACAATTTGAAAGGTTATTTGAATAATAGTTTTTCAATTAAAGACCTTGGTGAAACTTTATATATATTAGGCATCAAGATCTGTAAAGATAGATCGATACACTTAATAGGATGTACACAAAGTACATACCTTGACAAAGTTCTGAAAAAGTTCAGAATGTATCAGTCTAAGAAAGGGTTCTAACCCATGTTTTAAGGTAAGACATTGAGTCAAGCTCAATGTCCAGCTACGACTGATGAAAGAGAGAATAACATACCATATGCCTCGTCCATAGGCTCAATAATGTATGCATATTGTGTGCTAGACCAGATGTGTCCACTACTCTTAGCTTGACGAGCAGGTACCAAAGTGATCTAGAATGGAAGACTGGACAATAGTTAATAATATTATTAAGTATCTAAAGAGAACTAAGGACATGTTTCTAGTCTATGGTGTTGATGAAGAGCTTGTCATAAATGATTACATTGATGCTAGCTACCTCACCGATCTAGATGACTCGAAATCTCAGTCAGGTACGTATTTATTTTGAATGGAGGAGAAGCTAGCTCTAGGATCTCCGAGCAGGGTGTTATCGTTGCATCTACAAATAGAGAGGGATATGTAGCTGTTTCAGAAGCGACATGTGAAAAGGTTTGGATGAAGGAGTTCAACTAGCTATGGTTCCCGGTGTGGTGGATCCTATAATGCTAATCTATTGTGACAACACCAGTGCCATAGCCAATACCAAGGAGCTAAGATATCACAAAAAATTCAAGCATATCAAACATCGCTATCACTCTATTCGTGAGTATGTCAAAGAAGGTGACGTAAAATTTGCAAGATACACATGGACCTAAATGTCGTGAATTTGTTGACTAAGCCTCTTCCACAAGCAAAATATGAACACCACCTCAACTCCATGGGTGTTAAATTTGTACCAATGTAAATTGGATTATTGAATCTAGTGCAAGTAGAAGACTATTCGAAATATGCCGTAGGGCAATAATAAAGATTGATATTATTATATTTCTTTGTTCATGATAAGTGTTTATTCTCCGTGCTATAATTGTACGACAAGGAAACTGAATACATATGTGGATACATAAACAACATTGTGTCCCTAGTATGCCTCTAGACTAGCTCGTTGATTAAATGATGGTTAACATTTCCTAACCATAGACATGTGTTGTCATTTAATAATGAGGTCATATCATTAGAAAAATGATGTGCTGGACAGACCAAATCAAGCATAACATTTGATTGTGTAACTTAATTTTAATTGGTATAGCTTTTGCAATGTCAAGTATCACATCCTTAGGCCATGAGATCATCATGTACCTCCCAGTACCCATCAGACATCACTTTGTCATTGGGTGATCATAAGTGTGTTCTTCGGGTATCTCAGAAGGTACTTATTGAGTTATATGGATCAAGACTAGGATTTGTCACTCCATGTGATGGAGAGATATCTCTAGGATCTCTCAGTAGAACAACATCCTAAGTAGCTTGCAAGCATGTGACGGACGAGTTTAGTCACGTGGATATTGTATTACAGAACGAGTAAAGAGAACTTGACAGTAACAAGATTAAAATAGGTATGGTGATACTAACGACCAAATCTCGTACAAATAACATATCATGAAACAAAAGGAATTGAATATGAAATACTTGAATCCTCGACATCGTGGTTCAAACGATGAAAGATCTTTGTAGAATATGTGGGAACCATTATGTGCATCCATGACCCCGCTATTGGTTATTAATCGAAGAGGGTCGTGATCATGTCTAGATGCTCTCGAACCTGTAGGGTCACAGACTTACCGTTCGATGTTGCTAGGGTTTAGATGAGATATTAATATGGTGATATCGAAATTTGATTTGGAGCCTCGGATGGGATCCCAGACATCACGAGGAGTTTCGAAATGGTTCGGGATTTTTTCGGCATCCTATGGGAAGATTTTAGAAGGTTTCGGAATATCCCATAATGGGTCCCACACATGGAGGGAAACATGGGGGCACCTCGGCCTCGATGGGCCAGCTCGCCATAGCCCTAGGGACCCAAGCGCCTCTACTAGGAATAAACCCTCGAGTGTAGGAAAGGGGAGTCTCCATCCTCCCACTTGGGCCACCACCCCAACCATTGGACCAGGGGCAAGGCTGGCCACCCTAGCACATATATAAGGAGGGAGAGGGCTAGGCGCATCAGCACCTGAAACCCTAGCCGCCTCCCTTTCCCTATCTCTTCCTCCTATCTGCATAATTGAGCAAAGATCTATCGGAAAACCACCATTCATCTGCCACATGTTGTCATGCTGCCAGGATCGATCTCACTAAACTCTCCCCTTGCTTGATGGATTAAGAAGGTGGAGACGATGTCGTGCTACATGCATGCATAACTCGGAGGTGCCGTTCATGTGGTACTCATGTCAGATCGGATCTCGCGAGTACAACTACATCATATCTCGATCATTAACGTGCATGTTCTATAAGAGTATGTATATACAATCTCCCTCTCGTTACTACCATATCATAGATCGGATCTTGGTTCTTGTTCGCACTCAAAAGAATTTTTTGTTTTCTGCTGCGAATTCCAACACGCCTCCCACTCTCGAACCACCACGCCCAGGAGCGGCATTAATGTGATACCTGATATGAAGAAGAGCCCTGCTGAGCATCATCTGATGTTCTCAGTTAGCGGTGGCATCATCCTCCTCTTTCATCAAGATCTCCATCATCATCTCATCATTGATGTCCATTGTGGTAAACGTCAAACACCTTCTAGGAGAGCTAACGACGGTGATGACCGTGTTGTTATGTCGATGAGTCTAGGGCGAGAAGGACGTACTAGAGGCATGTGGTGGCGATGGTGGAAGTCATGTTGTTGATGTTAGGAGGTGCGGCAAAAGATGTGGTTTTGACGATAGATGACAATGGAGAGGTTGTGGAACATGACGGGCATAGTTGGTCATGAGTCATGCGTCAAAATCTGACGTGGATTGGAGTGTCCACGTGCCCAACACAATCCTTACACGTAGGGGCTAGCGTGGACATCTATTATATTAGGCTCCAAAGTATGCGGCAATGTTTAGAGAGCGTGGATGAAATGTCGGGCCCAAAGTCCTATAGGAAATGCTATTGGGCACGCTAGTAGAGATGATCTTATAGCACCACCTCTAGCATTCCCAGGAGGGCCTCCCCATGCCATTTTTTCATCCGGACGGTGAAATTTCACCCACTTGCGTTCCCAGGACACATTTTCTGCCGGATTAACTCAAGGCGCCAAGTGTCGCCTGGGAATGCTGCATGGAAGGAAAACAGGTGGGCCAGCCCTATCCGCGAGACTTCCCTTTTCCCCCACCCAAATTAGGCTCTCCCATGACACAGAGCCCTCTCCACCCACCCTCGTCGCCATGTCGCCGCCGGCTCTGCCCTGCTCTACCCCTTAGAACCCATGTAGATAGAAAGGTCCACCACCGCCGCAAAATCCCTTCCCCTCGCTATTGGCCTTGTTTCACCTTCTCTCGGCATCGCCGACATCTCCGTTTCGAGCTCGTGTCCACCGCACCCACAAAGTGTCTGAAGTTTTGCCTACTCGGCCATGGACTCTGACGATGAGGAGATGTTCGCCATGCTATTGGAGGAAGAAACCGTCCCAATCACCGAAGATGAAGAGCATATTTAGATCCTCGACTGCTTGTCCAGACTGTACATGCAGAATGTAGAGCTGAAGCATGGAGGCTCAGCGAAGGGATGCTGAAAGTGCAAGGCAGTGGATGGAGGGCTATTGCATGTTGTACGCTGACTACTTCGTTGGCAACCCGTTGCACAAATAGGCTGTGTTTTGTTGTTGTTTCAGGATGAACCGGAAACTCTTCCTCGAGATTGTGTATGCCATCCGAGAGTTCGACCCCAACTTCATATGCAAGAAGGATTGCACTGGCATGGTAGGGTTTTCCTCACTGCAGAAGTGCACGGTGGCGATGAGGTTGCTTACATACAGAGCTCCGGGTGACACAGTAAATGACTATCTGCAGATGGCCGAGTCCACCATCCTCGATTGTTTGTACATTTTGTAGAGCAGTGGTGTCAGTGTGAAGACATTGGTCGGATCCTCGTAGTCAATGAAAGAAGAAAATTTCCTAGGATGCTTAAAAGCATCGACGACATGTATTGACAATGGAAGAACTATCCATTTGCTTGGCAGGGAATGTACAAAGGCCATAAAGGAGGTTGCAGTGTGATACTCGAGGCTGCTGCTACACATGATCTCTGGATTTGGCACTCCTTGGCATGGCATGATCAGCAACGACATAAATGTCCTCCAATCCTCTACTATCTTCGCCAAGCTTGTTAGGGGTCATGCTCCCCTGATAGACTTGGAGATCAATGGGAACCACTACAACAAGGGATACTATCTTACGGATGTCATCTAAACAAGATGGTCAACATTTGTGAAGACTATCTCAAGCCACATGCTCCCCAAGCATTCTCAGATTGCCAAGAAAGAAACAAAAAGCTTGTAGAAAGGAGGACGAGCGGGCATTTGGTGTGCTCCAATAGAGATTTGCAATTGTTTGGTTCCCTGGGAAGTGGTGAACTGTTGTATGACCTTGCACAACATAATCATCGAGGACGAGCGAAGCATCCAGTGGGTGTGGTCAAGCAGGCGCAACCATAGTACAAATATGGGCCTCTTGCGGAGCCTGGTCACTGGGTGCCAGCATCGTGGGCTGCCTTCATTGCCATGCATCAGGAGATTCGAGACCCGACAGTGCATCAACAGTTATAAAATGATCTGGTCGAACATATATGGATACGCAGAGACAACACATAATTTGTTATAATTTGTGTTGCAAAGTTTGTCGAATTATGCCGAACTATGTTGTGTTTATTTTATGCCCAACAATGATTTGTATTTATTTTATGCCAAACTATATGATTAAAACTATGTTTGTGTGAATTTGAGCTAAATTATGGTGAAACGTCGTCAAATTAACCGGAAAATCATCCGGCTGGGAACGCTGAGTGGAAATTCAGCAATTCCCAAACTAAAAGTTGCATCAATTCGGCGATTTTTACTCGGGATTTCGGCCTGATAAACGAGTGGATGAGGTGATGTTACTATCACCTCTGGCAGAGCCGGCCCGCTTAAAGATGCGCCCACACACTGAGCAGAAATTCAGTAGCTGCTCTGCTGCCGTGTAGGCTTCCGCTTGGTCTACAGAGTCAGTGACTGTTGGCGATCATCATGATGTAAAAGAAGAACTCGTTAGACCCTAGGGGCAAAGAAAAACAAAGAACAGTTTACCAGCAGATGCTCAGCTGAGGTGAGAGTGAGTGTACTCTTTTTTTTTTTTTTTGAGAGCGAGTGTTGTTGCGTGCAAGATTCGCGTGGTCACGTGCGCCTTTTGCCCCCCGCCCTATTTTACTAGGCAGGCGTAGCCAGCGCGTGCCTGTTCGGTTGGACACACTCTATTCGTGTCACTTTGCGCGCGCCAGCGTGCGCATCCTTATCATAACATTTTTCTTCGATCGATTCAGCACCGCCAGGGGCAGGGGCACCATCATCTTGCTCGCCGAAACACGGACAAGATTGGGGGAAATCACATGTGGTGAGCCTGGACTGGAGCTAGCTATCTTTGAATTTCCTTTTTGGGGGAACAGTAGCTTTGGAGACAGACTAAAACACTTGCTTTGCTTAGCCTAACACTGCCTCTTGCTGTTTGCTTTCTTCTAAGAACCCCTGCACTGCATTACAGGTCTGAGAGAGAAACAAAGAAGAAGGAAAATCTATGGAGGTAAAATGCTAGCAAAAGTTAAAAAAGAAACTCCCTAGGATCAGTTTTTCTAAGAAAATCGAGAGCTGCGAAACGGAGAGTGTAGCAAGCAAAGCATACAGGTCTCAGCGAAAAGATAAATTAAAATCCGGAGAAACAAACAACTCCTCCTCCCTAGGAAAAAGTTTGGCTGGCTGGCTGGCTGGCTGTTCTTCTTGCTGAAGCTGGCTGAATTATTGCTGGGCTAAACACGAAACAATCCTAGGCCGGCGCGCTCGCGCTCGGTAGCTGGCTAGATGAGCTGCCGGTGGTCGGGGCCTATGCGGTTGCGGATGAGGAACTCGTCCGCCGCTCCCGGGGGCGCCGGCCCGTCGAACAGCAGCGGGCTGGGCACGTGGATCAGGCCCGGCCCGGCGCCCAGCTGGTGGTGGTGGCGCGGCTGGTGGTGCTGCAGGAGCTGCTGCTGCGTCGGCGGGGTGTCCTTCTGGCGCCGCAGCTCCACCACCTTGCGGTGGGAGTTGGAGTGCATGGACGGGCTAAATGTCGGGCTCGCTGCCGGGCGGTACTCCGGCACCAGCCGCCCGGACTTGTACCTTACCCCGCACGCGTTGCACAGCGTCTTGGGCCCCATCGGCCCAGTCCTCCACTGCGGGGTCTTGTCAGTCTCGCAGTGCAGGCACCTCCGCCCCTCCGCCGCGGCCAGCGCCGCGGCACTCATCGGCGGCGCTGCCGCAGGGGAAGCCTCCTTCTTCTTGGAAGAGGCCTTCGAGGGCCTCTTGTGCGGGAACGCCGGGAAGGCCGTGCCGGACTCGGACGGCGAGATGACAGCTGAAGCCGGGGAGGGCGGCGAGGCGGGCGCCGGCGGGAGTACCAGCAGGCGCGAGGACCAGTTGCAGGGCGCGACGCGGGACCGCTTGCTGCGCGCCTTGCCCGGCACGGACACCGGCGCCGCCTGCGAGTGCAGCACGCCGCCGCAGCCAGGCTGCTGCGCCGCCACCTGAGCAGGCGCGCGCGGGGCCGCCGCCCCCGCCGCAGCGGAGGCCAACTGCTGGGACGGCGAGGGGATGCCGGAGATGAGCTGCAGCTTGCGGAGGTCCTCCGTGGGGAAGTTGTCGTCGCCCATGTAGTTGGACAGCCATTCCAGCTCCGCCAACTGGTCATACTGCACGGAAAAGATTCAGAGACAGCTCAGAAATCAATGGGCGCCGCGTAGCCAATGAATTACTGCTACCGCTATAGTAGGAAAGGAAATCAATCAATGAATGAATTATTATTCGGTGCGTGTACCATTAATTTACGGGAGAAACCATTAATTTTAGGATGTTGCTATTTCTGGCCGCGGGTTTCATCGGTTACTATTTACGGGAGGTGCTAAAGAGTTTCCTTCATTCGAGTTAACGGGAGAGCTTTAATGCGGGGAGACGAACGCGTTTCCTTTGACCGTCCGGCGGAATTCGAATAATTCGACGGAATTCATGCCAAGACTAATCGAATACTACAGCTTAATTCGAGTAATTAATTAGCATGCGAGAGGGCGAGAACTAATTAATTATTAAACGGGGGGAAGAAGGCTTACCGGCTCGCAGAGGCCGCCGGAGAAGTCGCCGTCGGCGAGTCCGGAGAGGGAGTTGCTGCAGCTATCGACGGCGGTCACCGTCGACGAATCGGCCGACGCGTCGTTGCCGGCCTCCGCGGCGGCGGCGCCGCCAGCCCCGTCCTCCAACCCTACCGCCGCCGCCGCCGCCTCCTGCTCCTCGTCCTCCTCGTCGTCGCACGGCATGTCGAGGAGGTCGTCCACGAGGAACAGGTCCCCGGCGCCGGCCTCCTTCTTCACCTCACGCAGGCCGCCGCCGCCGCCGTCGGCACAGTCGGCCGCCGCCGCCACCTCCATCCGCCGCCGCCCACCGAAACCACACCAATCAAGAATCCCGCCCCGGTGAATCCCTCCCCCTCCGCTAATTTCCCCGTCCGATTTTTCCTGGGAAAAGACGCGAGGAGGCGGAGAGGAGAGAGAGAAAGAGAGAGAGAGAGAGTAGGGTTTAATCGGGAGGCGTTGGGAGAGCGGAGTGGAGGAGAGAGAGAGGGAGGTCAGCTGGGGTGAACGATTCTTAAGGAGTAAATAAAGCCAGAGGCACTCTCGCCCTCTGGCCTCTGGTGCCTGGCCTGGGCTGTGGGGGAGCCCTGGCGGTGGTAAAACAGGGACGACTTTAATGGCCGGGTAATTCGGGGTTATCGAGCATTTAGGGCGGTAAGAAATCCCCAATTTATGGGCGTCGGGGGAAGACGACAACTGTAGCTGCTGTATCTCTATGGCACCGCGCCACCACCACACCATGTGCTCGTCGCCGTCGGTCGTCCCGCTATAGCAGCAAGATCAAATTGATTGTTTGCAAAATGATTTTATACGCCATTTAATTACTTCTTCTTGGAAAAAATGGCAAATACTTCTATTGACATGTGGGGGTATGCACATAATTGGAGGCATAGCTGTCCTGTTTAATTAGCTTCTCTCACGATTTTAGATCGCTCTAAAACAAATGACTCCAAGAACACAATGAAATTACACACTATATGTATGACTTATCACATGTTTTCAATTTTCCTATGGAGACCAAAACGTTGTACATTCTAGGCTTGGCCAATTAAACTGAATGCTCAAAAAATTTAAGTGGTATAGTGTCATTGCAAACATGTCTCTATAAAATCAAAAAAGAAAAGCTTAAAGTCGTCGGTTACCGAGAGCAACCATTGTGGATGACACGTCGTGCCATATTAATCATAGTATGTTTGCCCATGCAAATTCGATGTTATGGCGCCCGTTACATGATAGCGACATAATCATGTGCCGCGTCACACGGTTTCCTCGCACCATTTGTCCCCTTCCCTCCTCCCGTTTTCACACCACCATATGTTCACTTTTGCCAAGTCCGGAATTGTGGATGAACGTCATGCAATATTAATCAGAGTATGTTTGCCCGTGCAAGTTCGATGTTACGGCACCGTTACATGATGTCGACACCATCATGTGTGTGCCACTTCACACGATCTCTACGGTTTCCTCGCACCATTTGCCCCCTCCCCTCCCCATGTTTTCACGCCACCATGGTCTTCACTTTTGCCAAGTCCGACATTATGGATAACACGTCATGCCATATTAATCACAGTGTGTTTGCCCGTGCAAGTCGATGTTACGGCACCGTTACATGATGTCAACACCATCATGTGTTTGCCTCACACGGTCTCTACAGTTTCCTCGCACCATTTGCCCCCTCCCCCTGTTTTCACGCCAACATAGTATTCACTTTTGGCAAATCGGAATTGTGGATGACACGTCATGCCATATTAATCAGAGTGTGTTTGCCTGTGCAAGTTCGATGCTACGGCACCGTTACATGATGTCAACACCATCATGTGTGTGCCACCTCACACAGTCTCTACAGTTTCCTTGCATCATTTGCACGCTCCCCTCCCCCTGTTTTTACGCCACCATAGTCTTCACTTTTGCCTAGTCTGGTATTGTGGATGACACGTCATGCCATATTAATCAGAACATTTTTGCCCATGCAAGTTCGATGTTATGGCGCCATTACATGATATCGATAACATCATGTGCTCGTCGCCTCACACGGTCACTACCATTCCATTGCACCCTTTGCCCGCTCCCTTCCCCCTATTTTTTATGCCATCATAGTCTTCACTTTGGTCAAAGTCCATTATGTCGCTCCCACTTCTCTTCAGTACCGCCATTGTGTTTCTCAAATTCCGTCTCCTCTTCTCTCCTCCCCTTCTCCTCCCATACCATGCTTCCTTACTGAAGGGTTTCGCAGCATAGTAAATCAAAATTTTCTACGGAAGCGAACAGAGGGAAAGCCAAGATCTAATCTAGGAGATGCAAACAACGAGAGAGATTGGATTAGATCTTCATACCCTTGAAGATTCGCACAGCGGAACGTTCGTCGGAACGTGGGTGATGTAGTCGTACTCGTTTCTCCTCCTCGCGATCCGATCCGATCTAGCACCACAAGTGGCGGTGCCTCCGTGAGATGCACACGTGCAGCACCTCGACGTCTCCTCCTTCCTCGGACCAGCAAGTATGGTGGAGAGATGGATTGGATCTACAACACGACGGCGTGGTGTATATGGTGGAGAATTTCTGCTGCAGGGCTTCGCCTACAAACAGTCGGGAGGGAGAGTGGAAGGGCAGCAGGGCAACTAGGGTTGGAGGAAGGTGTGTGGGTGTGTGAGAGGGGGCGCACCAGCCCTCTATATATAGAGGGGGGGTGCGGCCAGCCCTAGCCTCTCCTCCAAGCCTATCTCTAGTTTAAACAATTTAAACTCTCCCTTATCTAGAAATCCTATCTTATCTTATCTCTAGTTTAAACGATTTAAACTTATCTAGGATCGGCTGGGCCCTATGGGGCCTTGTGCCCCTGGCCCAATGCGGCCAGGACACTCCCTCATAGGCCCATGCCCCCTCCCGGAAGGTGGGACCACGTTGGCCCCCTTCCGGAAGGTTCTAGAAGCTTCCGGTACAATACCGATTAACCCGGAACAATTCCGAACTCCAAAAACTGCACTGCCTTATATGAATCTTATTCTCCGGACCATTCCGGAACCTCTCGTGATGTCCCGGATCCCATCCGAGACTCCGAACAAAAAATTCATAAACCAATTATCCAATCTATCCTAGCGTCGAGACACGTTAAGTGTGTGACCCTGCGGGTTCGAGAATATGCAGACATGATCTTCTATCAATAATCAACAGCGGGGTCTGGGCACCCATATTGACTCCCACACATTCATCGATGATCATATCGGATGAACCACGATGCCAGGATTCAATCAATCCCATATATATATATTCCCTTCGTCTCGCGATATTTTACTTGCCCGAGATTCGATCGTCGGTATCGTCATACCTAGTTCAATCTCGTTCACAGCAAGTACTTTACTCGTTCCGTAATCCGATATCACTTTGTGATTAACTCCTTAACCACATGCTTGCAAGCGGTGTTGATATCGATTACCGAGTGGGCCCGAAGTATATCTCTCCGACTTGGGAGGGACAAATTCCATCTCGATACATACAACCCAACAGATACTTTCCGATCACCTGAGAGACACCTTTATGATCACCCTCTCATAGGATGACGTTTGATGACCTCAAAGCTTTCTTCCGATACCAGGGAGTTGTATTATCTCATGGTCTAAGGAATACAATATTTGACATAAGAAAAACTTCGCAAAGACGAACACGATGACACGATCTAATTGCTTCGCTTAGTTTGGGTCTGTTCACCATATCATTCTCCCAATGATATGATCTCATTATCAATTGACAACTCATGTCTATGGTTAGGAAACCTTAACCATCATTGATCAATGAGCTAGTCCATAGAGGCGTACTAGGGACACGGTGTTGTTCACAAACCACACAAGTATTAATGTTTCCGCTTAATACAATTCTAGCATGGAATATAAACTTTATCATGGACAAGAATTATAATAATAACATCTTTATTATTGCCTCTAGGGCATAATTCCAACAGTCTCCCACTTGCACTAGAGTCAATAATCTAGTTTACATTTGGCAACAATCTCACACCCATGGCACTGAGGTGCTGATCATGTTTTACACGTGGAAGAGGTTTAGTCAATGGATCTGCGACATTCAGATCTGTATGTACTTTGCTGATCTTCAGATCTCCATCTGCTATATAATCTCGGATTATATGAAACTTGCAGTTGATATGCTTGGTCTTTGGATGATATCTTGGTTCCTTAGCGAGTGCTATGGCGCCAGTGTTGTCACACAATATCTCCAATGGGTCCAACGCACTTGGAACCACGCCAAGCTTAGTGATGAAGTTTCTGATCCAAACTCCTTCACTTGACGCTTCTGCAGCAGCCATGTATTCCGCTTCTACTGTAGATCCCGCGATCACGCTTTGCTTGCAGCTTCTCCAGCTCACAGCTCCTCCATTCAAAATATACACGTATCCTGTCTGAGATTTAGAATCATCCTTGTCGGTGTCGAAACTAGCATCGACGTAACCTTTTACGACGAGATGTTCATCACCCCCATAGACTAAGAACATTTCTTTAGTCTTATTTAGGTACCTTAGGATGTTCTTCACGGCTGTCCAGTGTTCCACTCCTGGATCACTTTGATATCTGCTCGTCAAACTAAGAGCATTGGACACATCCGGTCTAGTACACAGCATGGCATACATGATGGAACCTATGGCCGAGGCATAAGGCACTTTGCTCATAGCTTCCCTATCATTTACCGTAGCTGGACACTGAGCCTTGCTCAATATCTTACCTGACAACATAGGTACTGAACCTTTCAATGCCTTATCCATTCTGAACCTTTTCAGAACTTTGTCTAGGTATGTACTCTGGCTTAAAGCTATCAGGCGTCTTTGTCTATCTCTATAGATTTTGATGCCCAATATATAAGCAGCTTCACCTAGGTCTTTCATTGAAAAACACTTGTTCAAATAACTCTTCACATCGTTAAGCATGTTGATGTCATTTCCAATAATCAATATGTCATCCACATATAGTACCAGAAACGTCACCGAGCTCCCACTCACTTTCTTGTAGATGCAAGCTTCGTAGCAATTTGGAACAAATCCAAAGCTCTTGATCACTTGATCAAAACGAAGGTTCCAACTCCGAGACGCTTGCTTCAGTCCATAAATGGAACGCTGAAGTTTGCATACTTTATCAGCATCCTTAGGATCGACAAAACCTTCGGGTTGCATCATATACAACTCTTCATCAATGTTGCCATTGATGAAAGCAGTCTTGACATCCATTTGCCATATTTCATAATCATGAAACGCAGCAATTGCTAATAAAATCCGAATGGACTTAAACATCGCTACGGGAGAGAAAGTCTCATCGTAGTCAACACCTTGAACTTGTCGAAAACCTTTCGCAACAAGCCGTGCTTTATAGACGGTAACATTACCATCCGCGTCCGTTTTCTTCTTGAAGATCCATTTGCACTCAACGGCCTTTCGGTCGCTAGGAGGGTCCACCAAAGTCCATACTTGGTTTTCGCTCATGGATCCCAATTCGGATTTCATGGCTTCTAGCCATTTCTCAGAGTCTGGGCTCATCATCGCTTCCTCATAGTTCGTAGGTTCACTGTCTTCTACTAACAAGACAGTCAAGACAGGGGTGCCGTACCACTCAGGAGGGGCACGCGACCTTGTCGACCTGCGACGTTCAGTAGCAGCATCGTCCGAAGCTTCATGATCTTTGTCATTAGCTTCCTCTATTGTTGGTGCAGGCGGCACTGGAACAATTTCAGGTGCTGCGCTACTCTCCAATTCAAGAGAAGGTTCAATAACCTCGTCAAGCTCTACTTTCCTCCCACTCACTTCTTTCGAGAGAAACTCCTTCTCAAGAAAGGAACCGTTCTTTGCGACAAACACTTTGCCTTCGGTTCTATGATAGAAGGTATACCCAATAGTTTCCTTAGGGTATCCTATGAAGACGCATTTCTCCGCTTTGGGTTCGAGCTTGTCCGGCATCAACTTCTTGACGTAAGCTTCGCATCCCCAAACTTTAAGAAACGACAACTTAGGTTTAGCACCAAACCACAGTTCATACGGTGTCGTCTCAACGGATTTAGATGGTGCCCTATTTAAAGTGAATGCAGCGGTTTCTAATGCATAACCCCAAAATGATAACGGCAAATCAGTAAGAGACATCATTGATCGAACCATATCTAATAAGGTTCGATTCCGGCGTTCAGACACACCATTGCGTTGTGGTGTTCCGGGTGGCGTGAGTTGTGAAACGATTCCACTTGCTTTGAGATGCGTGAGAAAATCATAACTCAAATATTCGCCCCCACGATCGGATCGCAGAAACTTAATCTTTCTGTTACGATGGTTCTCCACTTCATTCTGAAATTCTTTGAACTTTTCAAACGTTTCAGATTTATGTTTCATTAAATAGATATACCCATATCTACTTAAGTCATCGGTAAAAGTGAGAAAATAGCGATATCCACCGCGCGTCGAAACACTCATCGGTCCGCATACATCGGTATGTATGATTTCCAACAAATCCGTTGCTCGCTCCATCATACCGGAGAACGGTGTTTTGATCATCTTGCCCATGAGGCATGGTTCGCATGTGTCAAATGATTCAAAATCAAGAGACTCCAAAAGTCCATCAGAATGGAGTTTCTTCATGCGCTTTACACCAATATGACCTAGACGACAGTGCCACAAATAAGTAGTATTATCACTATCTACTTTGCATCTCTTAGCCTCAATGTTATGGATGTGTGTTTCATCCCTTTCGAGATTTAGAAGAAATAAACCATTCACAAGAGGTGCATGACCATAAAAGATGTTACTCATATAAATAGAACAACCATTATTCTCCGATTTAAATGAATAACCGTCTTGCAATAAACACGATCCAGAAATAATGTTCATGCTCAACGCAGGCACATAATAACATTTATTAAGGTTTAAAACTAATCCCGAAGGTAAAACTAAGGAGAGCGTGCCGACGGCCATCACATCAACTCTTGATCCGTTGCCAACGCGCATCGTCACCTCATCCCTTGCAAGCCGTCGTCTCCTGTTTCGAGTTACAAATATTAGCAACTGAACCGGTATCAAATACCCAGGCACTACAACGAGGGCTAGTAAGGAAAACATCAATAACATGTATATCAAATATACCTTTGATGGTGCCAGCCTTCTTGTCCGCTAAGTACTTCGGACAGTTGCGCTTCCAGTGACCCTTGTCCTTGCAATAGAAGCACTCAGTGTCCGGCTTAGGTCCAGACTTGAGCTTCTTCTCAGCAGGGGCAACGCGCTTGCCGCCGCTTTTCTTGAAGGGCTTCTTTGCACCTTTACCTTTCTTAAAGGAGGGCTTGTTGACCATCAACACATGATTATCCTTCTTGATGTCCACCTCCGCAGCCTTCAGCTTTGCGAAGAGCTCGGTGATCGTATCAGTGGAACCAATCTGATTATGAGTCACTACAAAACTTTTGTAGCTGGGAGGGAGTGATTGCAGAACCCTGTCAATCTTGAGCTCCTCTGGAATCTTGCAGTCTAGTTGCTCAAGGCGTTGAGTGTAGCCCGACATCTTAATGGCGTGCTCACTAACGGAACTCCCTTCCTCCATCTTGCAGTTAAAGAACTTCTCGGAGATCTCATATCTCTCAGAACGGGCCTGAGTGTGAAACATGGTTTTCAACTCTTCGAGAATCTCAAAGGGCCCGGGATAGTTTTCAAAACGATTTTGAAGTTCCGGTTCCATAGCAAACAACATGGTGCTCTTAATCACACCATAATCATCTTTGCGTGACTGATAGACAGCTTTCTCATCAGCCGGCGCAGTTGCAGCAGGGGGGTTACCTAACGCTTTCTCAAGGACATAGTCCTTTTGTCCGCCAGACAGAATGATTCTTAGATTGCGGAACCAGTTGGTGAAGTTAGACCCATTGTTTCTAAGCTTTTCTTTCTCAGCAAAAACGTTGAAGTTGAAGTTGGACTTGGCCATGTGATCTACAGTATTTGCAAGTACAATTTAGACTATGTTCATGATAAATAGTTCAACTTAATCAAATTACTAGATGAACTTCCACTAAATTCAACATCCCTCAAGTTGTTTAGTGAACACGATCCAAATTCACCACACCTAATCCGATCATCACGAGAAGAGATGTGGTTTCAATGGTGGACAACGAAGTGTCGATCATATCATTCATATGACTCATGCTTAACCTTTCGGTTCATGTGTTCCGAGGCCATGTCTGTACATGCTAGGCTCGTCAAGTTAGACCCAAGTATTTCCGCGTGTGCAAAACTGGCTTGCACCCGTTGTATGTGAGCGTAGAGTCTATAGCACCCGATCATCACGTGATGCTTGGACACGACGAACTTTCGCAACGGTGCATACTTGGGGAGAACACAGTTTTTATCTTGATCTTTAAGTGAGGAATCATCTTATAATGCTACCGTCGCGATCTAAGCATGATAAGATACATAAAAGGATAAACATCACATGCATATGACTTTATGTGACATGGTATAGCCAATCTTCGCGCAATGATCTCCATCTTGTGCGTTCCGGCATGATCTCCATCACTCCACCATGATTGCCTCCACCACGAATAGACTCTACAACTATTGCTAACTACTTAGCGATAAAGTAAAGCTATTACATGGCGTATAAGAAGTTGACTCGCAGGTCATACACAATTATAAAGACAACCATATGGCTCCTGCCGGTTGTGTACTCATCGACATGCAAGTCGTGAAACATTACAAAACATGATTATCGCATACAATATACACATCACATCTTGGGCCATACCATATCACAGAAAACACTCCCTGCAAAAATAAGTTAGACGCCTCTACTTTGTTGTTGCATGTTTTACGTGGCTTATGGGAGTAGATGCTAAGAACGATTCTTACCTACGGAAAGCCACAACGGTGATATTATGGTTGCCAAACTCCGGTGTTAATCCCATGACAACTATAGTGAGAGAAACTGACATCCACCAGCCGCATGTGTGGTACAAGCCACACGTCAAGTGCGGAGCCGGTCTCGCGAACGACATCGCGTAAGGTTAGCCTGGACCGCTTCAATCTCACTATCCCGCGTCATAAGAAGAACACAAACAAGAGGCTTGCAATAGAAAACATCAACGCCCGCAACAACCATGTTGCGTTCTACTCGTGAATCACATCTACGCATAGATCTAGCTCTGATACCACTGAAGGGTTTCGCAGCATAGTAAATCAAAATTTTCTACGGAAGCGAACAGAGGGAAAGCCAAGATCTAATCTAGGAGATGCAAACAACGAGAGAGATTGGATTAGATCTTCATACCCTTGAAGATTCGCACAGCGGAACGTTCGTCGGAACGTGGGTGATGTAGTCGTACTCGCTTCTCCTCCTCGCGATCCGATCCGATCTAGCACCACAAGTGGCGGTGCCTCCGTGAGATGCACACGTGCAGCACCTCGACGTCTCCTCCTTCCTCGGACCAGCAAGTATGGTGGAGAGATGGATTGGATCTACAACACGACGGCGTGGTGTATATGGTGGAGAATTTCTGCTGCAGGGCTTCGCCTACAAACAGTCGGGAGGGAGAGTGGAAGGGCAGCAGGGCAACTAGGGTTGGAGGAAGGTGTGTGGGTGTGTGAGAGGGGGCGCACCAGCCCTCTATATATAGAGGGGGGGTGCGGCCAGCCCTAGCCTCTCCTCCAAGCCTATCTCTAGTTTAAACAATTTAAACTCTCCCTTATCTAGAAATCCTATCTTATCTTATCTCTAGTTTAAACGATTTAAACTTATCTAGGATCGGCTGGGCCCTATGGGGCCTTGTGCCCCTGGCCCAATGCGGCCAGGACACTCCCTCATAGGCCCATGCCTCCTCCCAGAAGGTGGGACCACGTTGGCCCCCTTCCGGAAGGTTCTAGAAGCTTCCGGTACAATACCGATTAACCCGGAACAATTCCAAACTCCAAAAACTGCACTGCCTTATATGAATCTTATTCTCCGGACCATTCCGGAACCTCTCGTGATGTCCCGGATCCCATCCGAGACTCCGAACAAAAAATTCATAAACCAATTATCCAATCTATCCTAGCGTCGAGACACGTTAAGTGTGTGACCCTGCGGGTTCGAGAATATGCAGACATGATCTTCTATCAATAATCAACAGCGGGGTCTGGGCACCCATATTGACTCCCACACATTCATCGATGATCATATCGGATGAACCACGATGCCAGGATTCAATCAATCCCATATATATATTCCCTTCGTCTCGCGATATTTTACTTGCCCGAGATTCGATCGTCGGTATCGTCATACCTAGTTCAATCTCGTTCACAGCAAGTACTTTACTCGTTCCGTAATCCGATATCACTTTGTGATTAACTCCTTAACCACATGCTTGCAAGCGGTGTTGATATCGATTACCGAGTGGGCCCGAAGTATATCTCTCCGACTTGGGAGGGACAAATTCCATCTCGATACATACAACCCAACAGATACTTTCCGATCACCTGAGAGACACCTTTATGATCACCCTCTCATAGGATGACGTTTGATGACCTCAAAGCTTTCTTCCGATACCAGGGAGTTGTATTATCTCATGGTCTAAGGAATACAATATTTGACATAAGAAAAACTTCGCAAAGACGAACACGATGACACGATCTAATTGCTTCGCTTAGTTTGGGTCTGTCCACCATATCATTCTCCCAATGATATGATCTCATTATCAATTGACAACTCATGTCTATGGTTAGGAAACCTTAACCATCATTGATCAATGAGCTAGTCCATAGAGGCGTACTAGGGACACAGTGTTGTTCACAAACCACACAAGTATTAATGTTTCCGCTTAATATAATTCTAGCATGGAATATAAACTTTATCATGGACAAGAATTATAATAATAACATCTTTATTATTGCCTCTAGGGCATAATTCCAACACTTACATGCCCATGTCGGTGTCAAATCGAGGCATCATCGAGCATTTTTGTGCATGCTAGCGAGCTCTCCTTACTCTGGAGCCGCCTCTTTTGATCTTGTCTTCCTTGATTGTCCCCCTCAAGGTAAGCTCTAGCCTCCCTTCACAACATCTCCTACCCGAATCCCCCTTCTCAAGATCTTTCGTCTGGTCATCTCCACTAAATCTATCTGCATGATTCTCTACATAGATCATGGTAAAGAATGTTCACTACCAAGTTTACCAGACTCAGGCCAGGTATAATGAAATTACACACTATATGTATGTCTTATCACATGTTTTCAATTTCTTTTGGAGTCCAAAAAGCCGTACATCGTGCATTGTAGGCTTGGCAAATTAAACTAAATGCTCGAAATTTTAAGTGGTATAGTGACATTGCAAACATGTCTCCATAAAATCAAAAATGAAAAGCTCAAAGCCGCCCGCTAGCGAGAGCAAGCATTGTAGATGACACGTCATGCCGTACTAATCAGAGTGTGTTTTGCCCATGCAAATCCAATGTTACGGCACCGTTACATGATGTAGACATCATCATGTGCTTGCACCTCACACGGTCTTTACAGTTTCCTTGCACCATTTGCCTCCTACCCACTCCCGTTTTTAGGCCACCATAGTCTTCACTTTTGCCAAGTCGGACATTGTTGATGACACATCATGCCATATTAATCAGAGTGTGTTTGCCCATACAAGTTCAATGTTATGGCAATGTTACATGACATTGACACTATCATGTGCTCTCCACATCACGCGGTCTCTACCATTCCCTCACACCCTTTGCCCGCTCCCTTCCCCATATTTTTTACGTCACCATAGTCTTCACTTTGGCCAAAGTCTATTATGTCGCTTCTCCTTCTCTTCAGTACCGCCAGTGTGTTTCTCAAATTCCCTCTCCTCTCCTCCCCTTCTCCTCGCCACACCCTGCTTCCTTGCATGCCTATGTCGGTGTCATCGTGCATTTCTCTGCATGCTGGCGAACTCTCCTTACTCGGCATGCGCCTCTTTTGATCTTGTCATCTTTGATTGCCCCTCTCGAGGTAAGATCTCGCCTCCCATTCACAACATCTCCTACCCGAATTCCCCCTTATCAAGCTCTTTCGACCGGTCACCTCCACCGAATCTGTACGCACGATTCGCTTATAAATCGTGGTAAAGAATGATCACTATCAAGTTTACCCGACTTAGGCCATGTACAATGCAGCCTCTTAAAGAGGCGCTAGGGAATATTATCCCAACGGTTATGCTCCTATCTCGGTTGAATCCTAGACTTTCAAATTTGTTGTTCGATTTTTTTTGAGAGAGAGGATTTTTATGCGAAATTCCACCGATCTATTAATAATCATCAACAGCAGTAAAAAAATCCTAAAAGTAATAAAAATTACAAATAGATCACTGGACCACCTAGCGACGACTACAAACACTGACACGAGTCGAAGGCGCGCCGCCGTCCTCGCCCCTCCATCACCGGAGCCGGGCAAAGCTTGTCATAGTAGAGCTTGTTGTAGTAGATGGACGGGAAGTCGTCGTGCTAAGGCCCCAAAGGATCAGCGCACCAGAGAAGCAATCATCGCCGAAGATGAACAACGTAGATCGGAAGAGACTGACCTCAAAACACACATACGAAAAACGACCGGATCCCAAGGAACTCGTCGAACACATGACTTCACGCGTCCTCCGCTGATGCTAGACGCACCACCAGAGCGAGGATAGGGCGGGAAGGACCTTATTCTAACCTCAAGACGTAGCCGTCGCCTCAACATTCTGAAGATACTGAAAATAGTCTAAAGAAAAAACACTAAAACCTCTCGCCGGCGAGAGGCCGTGGTCCGCCACGCCTCCAAGGCCCTAAGGCCGCCGGAGACGGGACGGACTGGTGACGTCGCCGGCGGAAGGAAGAAAAACCCTAGATGGGTTTTCCGTCGCCGCCTCTTGGAGAGCTCGTACCGGTTCGTACGTAACAAATGATTGGCTGGAGTTACCGGTGCCCTCCTAACATCCAAACAAAGGTTGATTCATAATTGATGCTAATATTTATTTTTTCAACTTAAAGGCATACGTAAGATGCAAGCTTTGTATATACCCATATATATTACCGCAAGCAAACCAAAAAGGATTATTCTTTTCCTTTTGGAAGAGTCCCAAAAACCATAGTACTACTATTAAACCGATATAGCTCATCGTGGAGCCCGCCTATCCAGAGTGAGTCATGGCCACATTGTCCACGCAGCGCTAGCAATCAGTGCTTGCCGTTGAAAAGCTTTCAAAAACTCACGTCGTTGGCACCACCACTCTACGAGTACATGTCGTCCCGGGGAAGGAGGCTAAAAGCAAAAAACTGACGTCCAGGATCTCGCCCACGTAACGCGCCTCCGTGGAACCCGCGCACGTCACGGCACCGTCCCGTGCTACCACGTACGCGGCACGTGGGCCGCCCCCGTCCCGCCGGTAACCGCCCCGGCGCCGTCGGATTCGTGCAGGCCAGCGCGTGGCGCCATCGGGGCGGGCTGCTGCTGGGCTGGTTGGTGCGGGATAGGACGGGCCCGGGTCCTGCGAGGTCGTTGATCCCGAGGTGGATTGGCCTCGGGAGGCGGGAGAGCGTTGGGGCTGGTTTTGATATTTTTTTGGCTATGAAATGTTTTCTTTTTTATTACTACTGTGTTTGGGAGTGGTGACTGGTGAGGCACACGTACCGGCAGGTTTAGCAAGTTGCTTACCCTAGTGTTATGGCTGAGTGAAATGATTAGCTTAAACAACTGTGAACGATATACTAGAATACTACTAGCAGCTGCAAAGCTCTAACTTGACCTGCTACTTTAACTTTTCATGATTATCTAAGGAGTTTAGAATACTACATCTTTTTGTGGCCTTTACCTTTTCATTGTCTACTCCTTCCGTTCCATAATATAAGCTTATATTATAAAACGGAGGGAGTACTTCTTTTCTCGAGGTTTTGTTGTTAGCACTTGCCACATAGAACATGGGTAACTAAGAGGCAATTACGGAAGTCACTGAACTTTGCACTTCACGTGAGGTATATACTCCCCCGTTGCACAATATTTAGTGAGTTGTTTTAGCTTGCTAAAAAGGGTTACATTGTGAAACAGAGGTAGTATAACTTTCTCCCTCCGTCTGAATTGCTCGTTGCAGATTTGTCAACATCTAGACGCCTTTTAGATTATACATACATGCAAGAAACTAATTGAGTAGTACTTCCCCTAATATAGAATTGAGAGCACATGTTTTCAAATATTTTAACTTTGGCCGGAAAACTATATATTGATCATATAGTTAATATCGTTGGATTCATAGTGGAATGAAATTTTCCACGAACATCAATTTTATATGAACTAATCCGTCGTATAGTTCGACCAAATGTTAGCTTCACTTAAATCCTATTTCCAGGACCAGATGCAGTACAATATAACATGTGGCTTTAGACGATTATGAACACTAGGGCACGTTTCATCGCCGGGCTCGCGCTGTCTTGGCAAAACAAAAGCATACGAGGGATAATTGTGATCATGAAAGTGCATAGGTAGCTTTTTTTTCGCTCGGCATGGTCATCCGTCATTCCATCGGGTCCCTGGCACCACACGCGATGCATCTCGTTATATTATAAAGGATGATGATTTTTCTTTTTTTTGAGATCAAGGATGATGAAATTTTAGTATCATGTAACTGTAAGATGCGACGTATACTCTACCATGTTTGCTACACCTTCTAACGACACAAAAGTTAATGACAAAATCGGTGATCAATAAATTAGTTCCTCCATTCCATTCATATTTATTATCACTTGTTTTCATCAAGAAAATAATGTGAAAAATATTATTATTTCATACTCCCTCTATCCCAAAATGTAAGGCATCTAAGATTAGTAAAAATTCAAATCCTACTGACTTTGACAAATATTTAGAAAGAAATATCTATATCTACACTATTAAATGAAAACATTGAGAAAATATACTTTACGATGAATATATTGATATTCATTTAGTATTGCGGATGCTCATATTTTTCTGTATAAACTTGGTTAAATCTACAAAATATTGACTTTTGACTAATCTTAGACATCTTACATTTTGGATGGAGAGAGTACATTACATTGTATTACATTTTTTTTAATATTACAAGATGTATCAACTATTACTAAAATTATTAAAAACTGCTTTAATTTTTTTCCTAGAAAACTTCCTAAACAACTAAATCTATTTAGGAAAAAACACCTAATTGTAGATGGAGTTCTTGAGTGTCTTTCTGTTCTATGATGTTTTGGCATCGCGTCGCATAGGAAGATCTATCTGATATGGACAAGGTTGACGACCTCGTCGGCATCTACTTCATGAGCATGACGATCTCGTGCGGATCTGCTACATCTACTATGAGCATGGCAACCTCGCACGGATTTGCTTCATTCACGTGAACCTAATGACCTCACCACAACATAACTGTGGGTCAGGATTATCGGTGGAAGACTCTGGCATGGTTATGGCTTCAGCAGCCATGGTAGATTGCAAGGGTAAGTGGAGAGTGTGGAAGTAGCAGTGAGAAGGGGAATGGCACGATCTATGGTTGAGTCGAAGTCGTAGTGTGGATTGGAAATATAAGTGAGAGTGTGACTAGTGAGATCTAGGGTTTGAGTCGGAGTCATAGTGGGGATTAGAAGGATACATGAGAGTGCAACTAGTGAGATCTAGGGTATGTGTCGGTGTCGTAGTGGGGATTGCAGAGTGAGGCATCGTGGTAGTTGAAAGTAGGGGCAATGGTTACTTCTATTATAAGGAGCAGGAGTGAGGGCTAGTCAGTTAGGATTTGTTTTATGGGTCCTTCAACAAGTGGGTCACATGTGCACAATTAGACCATAATGTTGCACCAAATTTTCCATTTAGCAATATCATAAACATAAGATCCATATGAAACCAGCAGCTTGAAAAACAAATAAACATAGTTTTGACAACATAATAATTTCATTAATCATCATTAATGCCTAGATATAAGCCATCTACTACAATTCTAAGAGGTTCTAGAGACCTGGAAACATTCAAGCACATACCATGAACCGCTCCTAGTGAAGGGGCGAGATCTTTTCTTTGGCTAGCTTCCTTGCTTCCTTCTCGACCTCCTCCTCATTGAGCCATCGCTCAGATTTTTTCCTCGTTGGTTTCCTTCCATGTTTTGACCAAGCATGTTGTAGTTCCTTCGAGTGGGTCGATCCTTCCATAACAAGTATGGGGTTTTGAAGTGGCAGCCAAGAAATCTGTGATCGGTGTACCGTCCCTGGAATAGAACAAGTATGCATTGGAATCTAGTGCACAAACATCTTTTATTATAGCGGTAACTCATAGGGACACCGTTTCAGGCTGGATCATAGATCTAGCACTCCACTAGGCCAGTCTCGGAAAATCCCCGAAATATGTTCGTGAGATCGAAGTTGGTATCCAAAGGAAAATAGGCCAAATAGGATCTAGACGAGAATGAGTAATTTACATATCCACCCCCATCGAAGGCTCCATTGTGGTATTGATGAGTCCATTTTTGAAGCATATTTACCTTATGTTTTTGCATAAGTAGAGTTAGGATTTTGTTTTTGTACGGAGCTCGTGCGCACCTTTTACCCTTGTTTCAATAGGATCCCAAATTACCAAGTCTTTTCTGCATATATCAATTGGGAATGTCATGTTATGTAATAATATGATATTTCTAAGTGATAAATGTCATCTAAATAATTTTTCACGCACCTGGGAGAAAAGTGGATGCGAGGAGAGGCTACTTCAAGCTTAACGACCTGCAGTACGTGCGGAGCTTACTCGTATTGTCCGTCTGTACCGCCTGTCAGGACGTCGACCTTGTAAAACACTCTCATCACACGAAGGCGGATCTGAGATTGGACATTCACAGATACCTCCATCCACGAAATACCACGCCAGGAATGGATATGTATAAGGATAAAAATGGAAGAAGGTAAAAGTTTAAATCAAGATATTCAATCTTACCCAATTTTGAGTTGTGCAGCGGAATATGTTTTGTGAAACGAAACTCTACAAGAAAAGGGTGAAACTAATGATTATGATCATAGTGTTTCTATTAAAGACTTTACTTACAAAAAGTAGGATTTAATGGTATATTTCCAAATTGGTGGAAATACATTGATTCACTAACCCTCTCCCAAGCGCCCTCTCCCGATCTCCGGAGGGCCTCTTCTGCGTCCTCCCCTAAGAACCCTCACCGCCGCTTCTACCGACTCCGACGGCGGTGGCGATGCCCCGTCCATCAAAGATGGGTGGCAGGAGAGGAGGTTGTGGCTGCGTTCACATGTGGGAGGTGCGGCGCTGGCTATGGGCTTGGTGCGGTGTAGCCGTCTTGGCCAGGGCCTGAGGATCTCCCGCGGCCGACGAGGGGATGGAGGCGCACCATCGTTTGGGCTGGTGGACATACGCCACCAGGGGTGAGGCTATGGCCTAGCCACACCGATCTCTTGCAGTTGTTTCCCTCTCCTCCTCTGTTGGTGTTGCATAGAGACTACGGCCGGCGTGGGAGCCTGCTCATCTGCTGCAAATAATGGCGGCGGTCCTAGGATTCTTCTCACGCCAAGACAAGGATCTACTTGTGCTTGCCCTCTTTGATCTGGTCAGAGTGGCGAGTTTCGGAAGGCTTCGCTGGCAAACTCCCATGGGCGAATAATGGCTGAAGATTTTCGGATTGGAGGAATTCGGTCGTGCACACCCATGTTTTACTCTGACCGTGTGGGTTCATAGGGAGCGCTTTGAAGCTCTCTTGGCTATTAATATCATGGGGCATGTTCTTGTTCCATGGTGCTAAGGGAGAATATCATGGAGACCGAGATCTGAGGACTAACAATGGTGGTTCGAGTCTGGGTGGTGATGAGGAATTAGCTTGGTGACTCGTGACTTGGAGCAGTGGCATGCAAGTGGGGCGAATGCACAGGAGAGGTTCACGGTCCTACCTTTCAGGGTGAAAACTCAGGGTCTGGCCTTAATTGGTTGTGCCTGGCAATGGCCTTATTGAAGATATTGTTTTGAGAGAGTAGACTTTCTTCAGGGTGAAAATCTAAGATCTATGATCGGGAAATGACACTGTTTGTGCACTGCTCCCTTCTTGGAGGCGTCACTTTTGGAGAAACTGGACTTTTGGTGTTGTCTTGGTGGTGGTAGTACCGTTGTTTCAATGAATGGGTCACTGTAGCGGGACTTTTCTTTTTAGTAATTCTTCTTTCTTTTTTTTGCTATGTGCGTCCGTATGACCACGAGGGCAATGCGTTGTTGCAGAGGCTAGGTGTAATTGGTATCTTGTGATATTAATATATGCTCCTTTCCAAAAACATTGATTCACTTGACATGTTAATCAAACATGACGTACCTACAAATTGCAAAGAACCGATGGTAGACCTAAGTGCGAGAGATGATTTAAGAATCATGAAATCCAAGTCAAATTGCATTAGTAGATTGCAAAAGTAATGTAATTACTTGGTTTTGTCAAAGTAAATGGTTACTTGATAATTTCCAAATAAATTAGAGTTAAAAGGAAAAAATGCAACTTTAAAGAAAGGCCTAAAAGCTCGATTTGTCATATAGATTGTCTTGACAAATTTGACAGATAACTACAGTAATGTAGCGATGCTTAAAAGCCTGGTGAATTTAATTGGAAATTAGACGTAATTATGAGTAATTGCTGAATGATTAAACAAGTCTGCATGTTCTCCCATATGATATTGAAGAAAGGTTGTAATTAGTACAATAGATAGAAGTTTGTTATGGATGCTATATATTTCATAGGGAAATTCTCGATTTGATAATTAGGTCAAAAGATTTTCCAAAATGTCGAGCAAGCCAATACTTATGAAGTATTTGAGTGGGAGCTATAGGGATATCGAAAAGGACTGATATATGATGCCATTTTGAGTGGGAGCGTGATGAACATCACTTTATATGTGCTTAACATATATGTGGATGGCGTAGTCGAAATTAGTAATATTGAAGATAAACATTCCGTGAATGAACTTGAAGAAAGTATTAAATATTTAAATCTATTGGTATAGATTGGTATATTTAATAAACATTAAAGCCATAATGTTTCTGATAGGATTCTGAAATGAGTTCAGAATGCCCTATATTGGATTCTTCAAAAGTTTTCAAAATAGGACAAACAAGTTGTTTTGTTAATCTAGGTGAAATGTTTGAGTAAGCAACAAAAATTCATTGGAGAAAGAAGGAGGATACTCATCCTATATGAATCTGTCATATGTTTCTTCCACGAATCAACAGATTGTGTACTTGGCTAAAATGTGACCCAAGTTCTTAATAAAGAACAAGGTTCTCAAGTGATTCATGAATCAATAAACGAATAATAAGCGAATCATTAAGAATTAGAGAAGGATCTACATAGATATTGGAGTAGTGACTAAAGGAATGACTAGTTTGGCTCATGAAGTTTGACTTTAGTCGAGCGTGTTCTTAGTATAATGATAACAGTGAAAGTCCTCGTGATTGATCGACCGTCATCAGAAATACTCATAAATAGAAGTCTTACTTTGTCACCAAACAAATAAATTCACGAGCATTATGAGATAGTGTGATAAGTGTAAAATTGGGAGACACTTAAATGTTTTACAAAAGACATATGGATCTAGTAAAATAGATCAAGGACCGAAAAGTTTTCCATAAGCAAGCATGATCAAAACAATCATGTTTATGATCGGTAAAGATACAGCTAGATTATTTATACTCTAGTGCAAGTGGGAGACTTAAAGAGATATGTCCTAGAGGCAAAGAATAAATAGGATTATTGTATCAAGCAGAAACATTGATACATGTGTGGTATGTAAACAAACCAAGTCCCTAGTAGCACCTATTCAACTAGTTCGTTGGGCAACCGATGATCAAGGTTTCCTAATCATGGAGAATTTATGCTAGTTGACAATAGATTCATATCATTGGAGAATGATATGATGGACATTACCCACTTAAGTATTGCAATGTGATCAAGTCACATGGTTTACCGTTGCAATAGTTAGAAACTAGGTGACCTTCTTCTTAAACTGTGAGATCATATTAATCACTATCTCCAGTGGCTGCTTTGATTATACCAACCGTCATGTACGTAACTAGGTGGCCATAAAGGTGTGCATAAGGAATTCCAGAGGAACAGTTGAGGCCCGTGAATCAAGATCGAGATTTGTTTACCTGCTTGTCGGGAAGATACACTAGGCCCACTCGGTGAGTCTGTATCCAATAGGTTACAACTATTGACTATGTCAGGGGATACAATATCACGATAACGAGTTAAGTGGACTTGTCGTTAAGGAGATAGGTATGATGATACCATATATCGAATCTCGGATAAGTTATGTATCAAAGAAACAAAGGGATAGGGACACCGAGTTTATGATTCGAATATGACAGAGTCTCGTGGAATGCATATGCGTCATTATGGACATCCCGGTCCCGCTATTGAGCATTGATCGAGAGAGATATCGATCATGAATTTGCCATGCCCGAACCGTAGGGTAACACACTTAAGGGTCTGACGACGCTCTAAGATCGATATGGAAAGAAGAGATCACCGATGAGAAAGAGAATATTGGAATCGTTCCAATAAGATATTGCTAGAAAGGTTCCGAGGATCTGAAGCTGTTCGGAAGAAGGAATAAACCGAAAGGTGTTTCGAACTAATAAAGGGTTAAATATACATTTATATATGTTAATTATGAATTAATATATACTAAACAATATATTTAAATTAATTATTAAGGGGCAACCTACACCCATGGGCCGAATCCCCGTAGGGAATCAGCCCAAGAGGGAGGCCACCTCGAGAAACAACTACCACTTCCACGACCGCTATAGCTAGGCCGCCGGTCAGCCCACGTGGGCGCGCACGCGCAGCGTGATGCTGCCTATCGCTCGAGCGCAGGCGGGCCATAGGCCGCTGGCCAGCCTAGGTGGCCGACGCTGCCCCACCCGGCGGCCAGCGCAGGCCAACCCACGTCACCTCGCAAGCACTAGGAAGGGGCACTAGTGGGCGCGGGTGGGCATGCGGCTGGCGGGCCGCACTTGTCCAGACCCACCTGATGAACCGCCTCTGCCATGCGGGGCACTAGGCCACGGGCGGGCTGTGCGCGCAGTCAGGGCCTGGCCGGCCACCGGTAGCTGCCTCCTCCTATTCTTTTCTTTAGTCCCACATGGGGGCTTGAGGAAAGGGAGTCCTACTTTTTTGCCTATATAAAGGGGTCTATATTGGTGGAAAAAAGACACGCAGAAATAAAAGGGGATTTCCTAAGGACTATTTTCCTTAGGGAATTTTCCCTCCTCTCTCTCTGTTGACTCTCACGAGTATGGTTCCATGAAGAACTGCGCACGAGAGGGTTGACATCATTGGCACGTTGTCGCACTGCTAGATCTCGGTTCTAGAGGGCCTACTTATGCATCCTGACTAGATCAAGGAGAATGGGAGTCGTCATCGGACATCGTACGTGTGTGAGTTCTCGGATAGTGCTGCCATTAGTGGCGCCAGGGCTATCATTCAAGGACCAGGAGGTGACGAGCGAGGAGCTTCGCTACCTTAAGGTTGGCTACAAGTTTAACTACTTCAACTATGTTCCACACAGGACATTAATCGCGTTCGGTCTACAAGGGTAGGTAGCCGAACCTCTCCATCCCATAACTGCATGAACTCATAGATAGATCTGAGAGTTTGGGTTGTTATGACGTGGATTTTTTTTCTTATGCGAATACCCCTCAGGAGCGCCATCTGGACAGAGAGAAGCACCGGACTTGCGCTGGAGTCGAGGGAGATGACGGACGTTTGAAACACTAGATCAGTATAAGGTTGTGAGCGAGCAGTAGAGAGTGAGAGGAATGAATCGGGTCGGTAGGTTGGTAGAGCAGAGGTGGAGGAGTAATTTGAGTGGAAGTGCAGCGGTGGGTGATGACCCACAAGTATAGGGGGTGTATCACAGTATTTTCGATAAGTAAGAGTATCGAACCCAACGAGGAGCAGAAGGTGTTGACGAGTGGCTTGGAGCAGGAATTCTCTGTAAATACTTAGCAAACGGATTTTTAAGGGTTTTTGATAATGCAGGTAAATAAAGTACGAGTAAATAAAAGACAGTAATAATAAATTCAGCAAGTGGCCCAATCCTTTCTTTAGCAAAGGACAAGCCGCTTGTATTACTTAAGATGACCAAACGTTCTCGAGGACACATGGGAATATCGTCAAGTGCTTTCGCTTCATATAGTTGATTAATCTTCTTTAGTTTGATAAGTGTTGTGTGGGTGAACCTGTGCTAATGTACCGACCTTCCTAGGACTAATACATACTTATGATTAAACCCCTTGCAAGCATCCGCAAGTACAAGAAAGTAATTAAGATAGAAACATAACCACAACTTTAAACTCTAAGATCCTGACTTCCCTTGTGCAAAGGTTTCCTAACGGGGGTTTAGGTTTCTGTCACTCCGGTCCCCCTAAGATTAGTAGCCAAATACACAATGCATGCCCCTAGGCCCATAAAGGTGAAGTGTCATGTAGTTGATGTTCATATGACACCACTAGAAGAATAACATCACAACTTAAATAACAAACTATTGAATCATTCTCAACACAATTCCACTACAAACAACATGACTTCTCCCATATCCTCAAGAACTAAACGAACTACTCACAAGACATCATATGGATCAAGATCAGAGATGATATAATGATAAGTAACAATATGAACATAACAACAATTCAACAGTTCCACTCAATAGCATCAACTACAACAAGTAATCAATATCGGGAAAGTTTCCCCTAAGAACTATGCAAGATTCAACCTAATTGTTACAGCGGTATGGAGTGATGATGATGGTGCTGGTGGAGATGATGATGATGATGATCCCGGTGAGGTCCAGCTTGATGGTGGTGTTGATGGTGACGATCTCCCCTCTCTGGGAAGGAATTCCCCCGGCAGAATTCTGTCTGCCGGAGAGATCTTTCTCTCTCTATAGTTTTCCGCCCCGTAGAGGCGGTAGAATCTTTCTGTGATCACCCCCTAGGTATTAGGGTTTTGTGGGGATAATATACACCAAAGGGGGGAGCCAAGAGTGGGCCAGGGTGGCCACACCACCTGCTGGCGCGACCATGGATGGCCCGCGCCAGGGGGTGGTGTGGGCCCCCTGTGGCCCATCTCCACTCCCCCTTCTGGCATCCTTCATCTTCTGGAAAATAGGATTTTCCATGTATTTTCCCGGATTTTTTGATCTTCGCGAATTTTGCCTCCAAACAACCCATTTTCCATCAAAATTCTGACTGCGACGGTCCATGCTCCAAAAGTCATCAACCATGCAAAAACAGATAAAATAACATAAGTATCATCTCTTAATATGAAATATATCAATGAATAATAGTAAATTATGATATAGAATAGTGATGCAAAATGGACGTATCAGCGGGAGAGGCCAGAGACAGCTGGAACGACTGGGCAATGCGGCAACGACGCGTAATCGCCTCTGCGCGTGCGTGAGTGAGAGAGGGAGTGAAACATGTGAGGGAGATATAAGGGAGTGAGTGAGTGGGATGGGTTGGGATGGACCAAGCCCAGGAGCTGGTTATGACCCATAGGGCTTAACCAGTGGGCCATGGTTGGAGGGATATTTTAGTCATTCCTCAAATACCCTTAAACCCAAACAAATCATAACTCATACATAAAAACTCAGAAAAATAAAATAAAAATCGTTTTGTGTGTAGGAAAATGCAAGGAATCCAAAAGGTAGTTTTTTGGGACTTTGTAAACACCATTTTTTTTTGAATTTTTGAGTGGGGATAATTAAATTCCTAGAATTTAAAGTTCATAATAATTCCAATAAAATTAGGAAAAATAATGATAAATATGCGAACCCCAATTTCCGTAGAAATATGAAAATTATAAAGTAAAATACTTAATATACTTGAGAATTGCAACAATTAATAAAATATCAAAGAAAATACCCTAAAACCCTCGAAAGGGAAAAAACACTGAAAACAAAAAATTGAGTTAGTCAAATTCAAACACAATACACGAGAAGTGCATTGCATATATATTGCATCAATTATCGCATATTTTCCAACGAAACATTGTCTTTATCAGATGATGTTGCGAATTTCAAAACCCGAGGTTTGGGGTCAAGTAAAACCTTCGAACTGCATTATCTCGCAGTTACCAAGAAAGTTTATTCTTGTATCACCTTTGTGAGGTCAATTTTGCAATCCCGCTGCAAGTGAAATCTTACATGTCCTTTGTCTTGTTTTGTGAAAATGTTTTCAAAACATTATTATTACTTACATTCAAAACTCAATACCATTTTTGGAATGAAATGAATAAATGGTGGGCGATGGAATCATGAATGTATACATGGTCAAAAGATCATGTGGTGGAGATTTCATTGTACCGGGAAAGTTAGGATTAACAACACCTGTAGTCAACCATTATTGCGCCATATAGTACCATTCTTGAAGGAAATATGCCCTGAGAGGCAATAATAAAGTTGTTATTATGTATTCCTTGTATATGATAGATGTTTATTTTGCATGCTATAATTGTATTGATAGGAAACATCAATACATGTGTGTTTAATAAACAAAAAGGGATCCTAGTTATGCCTCTCTTATAGACTAGCTTGTTGATTAACAAGATGATCAAGGTTTCCTGATCATGGACATTGGATGTTGTTAATAACAAGGTCACAACATTTGTGAAATGATGTGATGAACATTCATCCGAAGTATAGCATTACGATCAAGTCATTATGTTTATATTGCTATAACATCATACGAAGTAATCTTTGTCCTTAGACCATGAGATCATGTTAATTGCTAACACCGAAAGAGTATCTTGATAACATCAAACGTCACACCGTAACATGGTGACTATAAAGATGGGTTCAGTACTACGAAGGTGTTATGTTGAGGCTCATGGATCAAGAGTGGAATTTGTCAATCCAGATGACGGATAGATATACTCTGGGCTCTCTCGGTGATATCACATTAGGATAGCTTGCAAGCAAGTGATGTGATCACTAGAATGTTATATCACGGGAACGAGAAAAGAGTGCATGTCGGTAACGAGATCAAACTAGGTATGGAGATACCGATGATCGAATCTCGGACATGTAATATATCGAGATATAAAGGGATTTAGTTACAAGCGTTAAAGGTTCTCACGATCACAGGAGTCATCGTTGAATGTGTAGGAGTCAGTACGGATCTCCAGGTCCCGCTGCTGATTATTGATCAGAGAAGGGTCTCGATCATGTCTCCATTATTCGCGAACCGTAGGGTGGCACACTTAAGAGTTACCGGACACCATTTTGGAGCACATATGTTTCAGACGAAAGAATTGCAAAGCGCGGGAATTGTTTCAATAGAAACCGGAAATTGTTTCGGGTGAAATTGCAGAAGGTGGTTCTGCATGTGATATTGAAATATTGCAAGGGGCTATATGTGAATGTTTGTTAATTAAAGTAGTTAACAAAATTCTGAATAAATTTAATAAAAAGAGTTTTATTAAATGAGAGAGCATTAAATTTGGAGAAATTTAATGCATTTAAAGTGGAGACTTTAAAAGGGAATGTGAAGAGGCATTTTAATGTGGAGGGGTTACCACCACATGAATGGGGGAGGTGAGGGGTCACCCCCCATGCGCCAGCCATGGAGAGAGGGGGCACCCCCCTCCTCCTATAAAAGGCCACCCATTCCCTCCTTCATCCTCACACCTCCTTGTGAAGGATCTCTCTCCCCTCTAGAATTATTCCCCCATGGTCTCGGATTAGCGAGATACATGTTCCCGGTGGCATTTCGTCTGGAAGGAGCTGCTTCTTCCGCTGGATCGCTGGAGCGAGGAGGTGGAGGTTGTCCGGTGGCTTGAACGTGTGTGCGAGTGCGGATGCGCTGCTGAGTTGCGGCGCTCGGACTTCCTCACGATCTTGAGATCGGCAACTGTACGACTACATCAACCACGAGTTTCTACTCGTTAACAAAACTCGTTGTCTTCGAGGGTAAGTTCTCCATGGATGTATGTCCACCCGTTGCTCTGTATCTAGTAGATAGATCTTGGCGTATAGTTCTCATCGTAGGAAAATTTTTGTTTTCTATGTTGCGGACCCAACAGTGGTATCAGAGCCTGATCTATGCGTAGGTGCTTTGCACGGGTAGTACACATATGTTTATATGTGGGCGATGATGATCATGTTATTGCATCTTCTATGTACTTTGGATATTGGTGGGATAGTGGGATGAAGCGGCCCGGACCAACCTTACATGTCATCGTACATGAGACCGGTTCCACGACTGACATGCAACTAGTTTTGCATAAGTGGCTAGCGGGTGTATGTCTCTCCTACTATAGTCAATATCTAATTTACAACGAGTTGCTAATAACTTGGTTATCCTCGTTGTGGTTCATGTTCGTAGGTAAGACCGGTTCTATCTCCGAATGCCCTAAGCCACGTAAAACTTGCAATTGATAAATTAGAGGCGTCTAGTTTAGATCGTTGCTGGGATAGTGTATTGATATGGTATTGTTGTAAGTAGATGTATGATAGATACTTTTACAACTCACTTAACGTGTAAGTTCCATAGACCTTGGCCTTACACACAAAGGAATGATAGAGATCATACCACGATGCAAATGATAGAGATCAAATGCATGGACCATATCACCTCACTTCACACATTAGCATCTTATATTGCTAGTTTGGCGCTTTTGGTAGCATTATAAGATGATCCCTCATTTAGATATCAAGATAAAATGTGTTCTTCCTTAAGTATGCACCGTTTTGTGGATCGTGTTTTAAGGCATCACGTGATGATCGGGTATTCTCGACTCTACGCTTTCATACAACAGGTGTAAGACAGTTTTACACACGCAAATACTAAGGTTCTTACTTGACGAGCCTAGCATGTACAAACATGGCCTCGGAACACGGACCAAAAGGTTAAGCATGAGTCATATAGTTGATATGATGCCCATATAGATGCTCGCCTTTGAAGTTGTTGGGTCCGCAGCATAGAAAACAAAAAAAATTCCTACGGTGTGAACTACACGCCAAGATCTATCTACTAGGTACAAAGCAACGGGTGGACATACATCCAACGAGAACTTACCCTCGTAGACAACAAGCTTTGTTAATGAGTAGGAACTCGTGGTTGATGTAGTCGTACACTTGCCGATCTCAAGATCGTGATGAAGTCCAGCAGGTCCAGCTCCAGCACGTCCATCAGATCCAGCTCCAGCACCACCAAGTCCAGTACCGCAAAGCAGCGGTGCATCCGTGATCGCACACACGTCCGGTACCCCGACAACCTCTGTCCCTCGCTCCAGCAAAGCAGCGGAAGCAGCAACTCCTTTCCAGATAAAGCCACCGGGAACATGTATCTCGCTAATCCGAGACCATGGGGGAATAATACTAGAGGAGGAGAGAGATCCTTCACAAGGAGGTGTGTGTGAGAAGTAAGGAGAGGGTGGCCTTTTATAGGAGGAGGGGAGGGTACCCCTCCTTCATGGCCGGCGCATGGAGGAGGTGTCTCTTCACCTCCTCCATTCATGTGGTGGTAACCCCTCCACATTAAGATGCCTCTTCACATTCCCTTTTAAATTCTCCACTTTAAATGCATTAAATTTCTCCAAATTTAATGCTCTCTCATTTAATAAAACTCTTTTATTATTTTTATTCAGAATTTTGTTAATTACTTTAATTAACAAACATTCACATAAAAACCCCTGCAACATTTCAATATTACATGCAGAACCAATTTCAGCAATTTCACCCGAAACAGTTTCGGTGTCTATTGAAATAATTCCAGCGCTTTCTTAAATCTTTATCTAAAACATATGTGCTCCAAATGGTGTCGGTATCCCTTAAGTGTGTCACCCTACGATTCGCGAATAATGCAGACATGATTGAGACCCCTCTCAAATCAATAATCAGAAGCGGGACCTGGAGATCCATACTGACTCCTACACATTCAACGATGACTTCTATGATCGTGAGAACCTTTAACGCTAGTAACTAAATCCCTTTGTCCCGCGATATATTACATGTCCGAGATTCGATCATCGGTATCTCCATACCTAGTTTGATCTCGTTTACCGACATGCACTCTTTTCTCGTTCCCGTGATATAACATTCTAGTGATCACATCACTTGCTTGCAAGCTATTTCAATGTGATATCACCGAGAGGGCCCATAGTATATCTATCCATCATCGGGATGGACAAATCTCACTCTTGATCCATGAGCCTCAACATAACACCTTCGTAGCACTGAACCCACCTTTATAGTCACCCTGTTACGGTGTGACGTTTGATGTTATCAAGATACTCTTCCGGTGTTAGCAATTAACATGATCTCATGGTCTAAGGATAAAGATTACTTCGTATGATGTTATAGCAATATAAACATAATGACTTTGATCGTAATGCTATACTTCGGATGAATGTTCATCACATCATTCCACCAATGGTATGACCTTGTTATTAAAAACATCCAATGTCTATGATCAGGAAACCTTGATCATCTTGTTAATCAACAAGCTGGTCTATAAGAGAGGCATAACTAGGAACCCTTTTTGTTTATTAAACACACAAGTATTGATGTTTCCGATCAATACAATTCTAGCATGTAAAATGAACATTTATCATAAACATGGAATAAGATAATAACAACTTTATTATTGCCTCTCGGGCATATTCCCTTCAGAAGCTACACCGACTCACGTGATGATCGGACTTGGTGTAGTGGATTTGGTTCATGTAATCACCAAAAGGACACGAGGGATGTCGTTTTTTAGTGGGAGTTCATTAGTAATTTGGATTAGTTGAACTCAATCTATCATAAACTTAGTCTAAATATATTTTACAAATTCTGTTATAGATGGCACCACCTGCTTTTAATTTCAATGTGTTCATGGAGAAAGATAAGCTTGCTGCGAATGGTAGCAACTTCACCAACTGGGCTATGAATTTGAGGATTCTCCTCACTGCTGCACAAAAGCAATATGTGCTAGAGGCGCCGCTAGGCCCCCCACCAGCTCCTGATGCCCCTGACGAGGAAAAGAACGTCTATATAACTCGTCAGGAGGACCACAACTTAGTTCATTGCGGCATACTGTATGGGCTAGAGCCAGAACTTCGAAAACGTTTCGAAAATGGCAATGCCTTTGATACCATGGGAGAATTGAAAATGATTTTCGATACCCATGATGCCGTAGAGAGTTATAATGCTTCTGAAAAGTTCTTTAGCAGCATGATGGAAGAGAACAGCTCCGTTAGTGAGCATGTACTCAAAATGTCTGGGTACGCCGATAAGCTTGTGTCCTTGGGAATAACGATTCCCATTGACATAGGCATACATCGTGTTCTCCAATCTCTGCCACCTAGCTACAAGAGCTTCGTGATGAACTATAATATGCAGGGCAGGAAGAAGTCTCTTCCCGAGCTTCTGTCAATGCTTAAGACTACAGAAGTGGAGATTAGGAAAGAACATCAAGTGTTGATGATCAATAAGACCACCGGTTTCAAGAAGGACAAGAAAGGCAAGCAGAAGGGAAAGAAGGGCGGCAAATCTGTTGCCGCGCCTAAAAAGAAACCCCGAGCTGGCCCTAAGTCTGACACCGAGTGCTACTATTGCAAGGGGACTGGCCATTGGAAGCACAACTGCCCCAAGTATTTGGCGGACAAGAAGGCCGGCAAGGCAAACAAAGGTATATGTGATATACATGTTATTGATGTGTACTTGACTAGTACTCGCAGTAGAACCTGGGTATTTGATATGGGATCGGTTGCTAATATATGTAACTCGGTTCAGGGGCTGCGGAACAAGTGACAACTAGCAAGGGATGAGGTCACGATGCGGGTCGGCAATGGATCAAGAGTTGATGTGATCGCCGTCGGAACGCTGCCTCTCCATATGCCATCGGGATTAGTTATAAACCTGAATAATTGTTATTTGGTGTCTGCACTGAGCATGAACATTGTATCCGGATCGTGTTTGATGCAAAGTGGTTATTCGTTTAAGTTTGAAAATAATGGTTGTTCGATTTATATGAATAATATCTTTTATGGTCATGCACCTGTGTTGAATGGTTTATTTCTGTTGGATCTCGATAGTAGTATTACGCATATTCATAATGTTGATGATAAAAGGATTAAACTTGATAATGATATATCTACATATATGTGGCACTGCCGTCTAGGTCATATTGGCGTTAAACGCATGAAGAAACTCCATCCTGATGGACTCTTGGAATCACTTGATTTTGAATCATTTGATACATGTGAGCCATGCCTTATGGGCAAGATAACTAGAACGCCGTTTTCCGGTTCAATGGAACGGGCGACAGATTTATTGGAAATCATACATACTGAAGTGTGTGGACCAATGAGTGTGTCGACGCGAGGTGGATATCGTTATTTTGTTACTTTCACGGATGATTTGAGTAGATACGGGTATATCTATTTAATGAAACATAAGTCTGAAACCTTTGAAAGGTTCAAAGAATTTCAGAATGAAGTGTAAAATCATCGTAACAGAAAGATCAAATTTCTGCGGTCCGACCGTGGAGGAGAGTATCTTAGTTACGAGTTTAGCACAGATATGAAACACTGTGGAATAGTTTCACAACTCACGCCTGCCGGAACACCACAACGTAATGGTGTGTCAGAACGTCGTAATCGTACTTTATTGGATATGGTTCGATCTATGATGTCTCTGACTGACTTGCCACTGTCATTTTGGGGTTATGCACTGGAAACCGCTGCATTCACTTTAAATAGGGCACCATCTAAATCTGTTGAAAAGACACCGTATGAATTATGGTTTGGAAACAAACCTAAGCTGTCATTTCTTAAAGTTTGGGGATGCGATGTTTATGTGAAGAAACTTCAACCGGATAAACTCGAACCCAAAGCGGAAAAATGTGTCTTCATAGGATACCCTAAGGAAACGATTGGGTATACCTTCTATCACAGATCCGAGGGCAAGGTCTTTGTTGCCAAGAATGGATCCTTTCTTGAGAAGGAGTTTCTCGCGAAAGGTGTGAGTAGTCGGAAGGTAGAACTCGAAGAGGTTATTGAACCTTCTCTTCATGAAATGGCGAGTAGCGCAGCTCCAGAAGTTGTTTCGGAGTTGACTTCACCTAATGAAGAAAGAGCTAATGATATTGATCATGAAACTCCGAAAGAGGACACTGCCGAACCTCGCAGGTCAAGCAGGACACGTGCAGCTCCTGAACTGTACGGCAATCCTGTTATGAATTTCATGATTGATGAAATAGATGACCCTGCGACGTATGAAGAAGCGATGATGAGCCCTGATTCCAACAAATGGCTAGAAGCCATGAAATCCGAGATGGAATCCATGTACGAAAACCAGGTTTGGACCTTGGTGGACTTACCTCACGATCGAAAGGCTGTTGAGAATAAATGGATTTTCAAAAGAAAAACTGATGCTGATGGTAATGTAACCATCTATAAGGCTCGACTTGTCGCAAAGGGGTTTCGAAAAATTCAAGGAGTTGACTACGATGAGACATTCTCTCCTGTAGCGATGCTTAAGTCGGTTAGGATTATGTTAGCAATTGCTGCATATTTCGATTATGAAATATGGCAGATGGATGTCAAAACTGCGTTCCTCAATGGTAATATTGAAGAAGAGTTGTATATGATACAACCTAAGGGTTTTGTCGATCCTAAGGATGCTGATAAGGTGTGCAAACTTCAGCGATCCATCTATGGACTGAAGCAAGCATCCCGGAGTTGGAATCTCCGCTTTGATGAGGTGATCAAAGAGTTTGGATTTGTCCAAACTTATGGAGAGACTTGTATTTACAAGAAAGTGAGTGGGAGCAATGTGGCATTTCTGATATTATATGTGGATGACATATTATTGATTGGAAATGATATAGATCTTTTAAACAGTGTTAAAAGTTATCTAAACAGCAAATTTTCGATGAAGGACCTTGGTGAAGCTTCATATATATTAGGCATTAAAATCTATAGAGATAGATCAAGACGCCTAATTGGGCTATCGCAGAGTACAAACATTGATAAGATATTAAAGAAGTTTAATATGGACGGAAGTAAGAAGGGGTACTTACCTATGTTGCAAGGCAAGACATTGAGTAAGACTCAAAGTCCGGCTACGGCGGAAAAAGAGAGATGATGGATAAGATCCCCTATGCCTCAGTCATAGGCTCTATAATGTATGCCATGCTATGTACAAGACCGGATGTGGCACATGCTATTAGTATGACTAGTAGGTACCAATCTGATCCAGGTTCGGAACACTGGATAGCGGTCAAGAATATCCTTAAGTACTTGAGAAGAACTAAGGATATGTTTCTTGTATAGGGAGGTGAAGAAGAGCTAGTCGCTAAGTGTTATGTCGATGCTAGCTTTGACACTGATCCGGATGACTCTAAGTCTCAATCCGGATACGTATTTCTCTTGAACGGAGCAGCAGTTAGTTGGAGGAGCTCCAAACAACCTGTGGTGGCTGGATCAACGACGGAGGCGGAATATGTTGCTGCTTCAGAAGCAGCGCAGGAAGCGGTTTGGATGAAGGAGTTCATAACGGAACTAGGTGTGGTTCCTAGTGCGTTGGACCCAATGGTGATCTATTGTGACAATAATAGAGCCATAGCCAACGCCAAGGAACCAAGGTCTCACAAGAATTCCAAGCATATTAAGCGCCGGTTTCACGCCATCCGCGAGCATGTCAAGGATGGAGATATAAAGATTTGTAAAGTGCACAAGGACCTGAATGTAGCAGATCCGTTGACTAAAGTACTCCCTAGGGCAAAACATGATCAACACCAGAACTCCATGGGTGTTAGATTTATCACTATATAAACTAGATTATTGTCTCTAGTGCAAGTGAGAGACTGAAGGAAATATGCCCTGAGAGGCAACAGTAAAGTTGTTATTATGTATTCCTTATATATGATAGATGTTTATTTTGCATGCTATAATTGTATTGATAGGAAACATCAATACATGTGTGTTTAATAAACAAAAGGGTTCCTAGTTATGCCTCTCTTATAGACTAGCTTGTTGATTAACAAGATGATCAAGGTTTCCTGATCATGGACATTGGATGTTGTTAATAACAAGGTCACAGCATTTGTAAAATGATGTGATGAACATTCATTTGAAGTATAGCATTACGATCAAGTCATTATGTTTATATTTCTATAACATCATACGAAGTAATCTTTGTCCTTATACCATGAGATCATGTTAATTGCTAACACCGGAAGAGTATCTTGATAACATCAAACGTCACACCGTAACAAGGTGACTATAAAGATGGGTTCAGTACTACGAAGGTGTTATGTTGAGGCTCATGGATCAAGAGTGGAATTTGTCAATCCAGATGACGGATAGATATACTCTGGGCCCTCTCGGTGATATCACATTAGGATAGCTTGCAAGCAAGTGATGTGATCACTAGAATGTTATATCACGGAAACGAGAAAAGAGTGCATGTCGGTAACGAGATCAAACTAGGTATGGAGATACCGATGATCGAATCTCGGACATGTAATATATCGAGAGACAAAGGGATTTAGTTACAAGCGTTAAAGGTTCTCACGATCACATGAGTCATCGTTGAATGTGTAGGAGTCAGTACGGATCTCCAGGTCCCGCTGCTGATTATTGATCGGAGAAGGGTCTCGATCATGTCTGTATTATTCGCGAACCGTAGGGTGACACACTTAAGAGTTACCGGACACCATTTTGGAGCACATATGTTTCAGACGAAAGAATTGCAAAGCGCAGGAATTGTTTCAATAGAAACCGGAAATTGTTTCGGGTGAAATTGCAGAAGGTGGTTCTGCATGTGATATTGAAATATTGCAAAGGGGCTATATGTGAATGTTTGTTAATTAAAGTAATTAACAAAATTCTGAATAAATTTAATAAAAAGAGTTTTATTAAATGAGAGAGCATTAAATTTGGAGAAATTTAATGCATTTAAAGTGGAGACTTTAAAAGGGAATATGAAGAGGCATTTTAATGTGGAGGGGTTACCACCACATGAATCGGGGAGGTGAGGGGTCACCCCCCATGTGCCGGCCATGGAGAGAGGTGGCACCCCCCCTCCTCCTATAAAAGACCACCCATTCCCTCCTTCATTCTCACACCTCCTTGTGAAGGATCTCTCTCCCCCTCTAGAATTATTCCCCCATGGTCTCGGATTAGCGAGATACATGTTCCCGGTGGCATTTTGTCTGGAAGGAGTTGTTGCTTCCGCTGGATCGCTGGAGCGAGGAGGTGGAGGTTGTCCGGTGGCTTGAACGTGTGTGTGAGTGCGGATGCGCTGCTGAGTTGCGGCGCTCGGACTTCCTCACGATCTTGAGATCGGCAAATGTACGACTACATCAACCACGAGTTCCTACTCGTTAACAAAACTCGTTGTCTTCGAGGGTAAGTTCTCCATGGATGTATGTCCACCCGTTGCTCTGTATCTAATAGATAGATCTTGGCGTATAGTTGTCATCGTAGGAAATTTTTTGTTTTTTATGCTGCGGACCCAACAATTCTAACCATAAATCTTGTTATGGGGCGAGCGAGTCAGAAGTACCTTCTTCCTTTCATCTTTTCTCGTATATCTAGTCGGGCTGTGAACCATAGATGTGATTAGTGGGTGGGAGCCCGTGACATCCCTATCATGTGCTTCAGGATAACGACTAGGTATATTAGAAGAGAGGGTAATTGAGCGTAGGTCCCTTGATAGAAATTCATTACATTGGGTGGGCAGTGGGGTCATGGAGTAGGACTCGGCATGACTCGGTGAAATTTGGTATCAAGACCCCATCTAAAAGTATAATAGGGCAAGTCCCAGCTGGTTCCACAATGATTAGAGTGTCCTGACCGTCCGATCGAGCCACTTGGGCGCATCCGAACCGTTGCTTCATGGTAAGTCCTTTTTAACCTTGTACACAGTGATTTCATGTTCTGCTAGGGACACAACACGCAAGACGCTGCCGCTGGGCCTAGACGATCTCGGTCCCACCACACAGACTCTAGTTGATTATTTTTGCGGGGAACCTGAGGATGTGAGAGGCCAACCCTGCCCTTCTGCGTGACCCAATCCCCACTCTCGTCTCACTCTCCCAGTCCCTTGCCATTATAGAAACCCCATGGGAACCCTAGCCATTTTACCCCAAGCAGCCGCCACCTCCTTTCTCCTCCTCGCGCCTGCACCACCTCGTGCTATCGCTTCCCACCCGCGGGCGCGGCGATAGTGGCGAGCAGAGGAAGGGCACGCAGCGCAGTGGCGAGCAGGGCGCGGCGACGGGCGAGCAGGGCCAGGGCGCGTGGCGACGGCGGCAAGCAGGCGGCGGGCGATCAGGTGCAGGGTGCACGGTGACGGCGGTGAGGGAGCCCACCATCCTTGCAAAGATTGGAGTGACTCAGTTTTTTTTGGATGCCGTCACAGGAGCTCCTTCCTCGCGATCTATCAATGCGGTGAGTCGTATTTCTCAGGAACTTGGATATGTGCCCGTTAGATCTCCCTATTGTGAGGTTGCAGGTGCGTAGGGTAGCTGTTTGTGCAAATGCCTAAGAGCAAAGACTACTCCTGGAAGCTTGCACATAGCTCAATTTCGATTCATTAGGTGTTTGTTCTCTCGGATGTATTCCTCTTGATGATTTACGTGTTTGAGTAGTACGTAGTCCGTTCATGCTGGTGGTCTGTGCCCGTTAGATCCCCCTCTCTTTCTTGTGGTGGCTCATGCTGAGTAGTAGTCCGTTCGTTTTGTTCTGCCTGTTCCCGGAGATCCATAGGTTAGATCCTTCTAAATAGTTCTACGGTCACTAGGAATGCCACTGGCTGACAGTACATGAAATTCAACATTTCAGTTAAACAATAGTACCGAGAAATCTGCAGTTGTTTTAACATTTGAGTAATTAACCATCTTGAAAAAACACCAGCGGTAGTATGCTCCAATCCAACCTATTGACTCCATGTAATCTCGTTCCTCTCCAACGCATTACCTTCCAAGTTCTGACCAATGACCATGAAGTGACCCAACATCTATTTTCAGTCCAGAAGAAGAATTTTATCCCATGATATTGTTGCAGCCGAGAAGAAGCAGTATTGAAATATGTTTGGTAGATAACAAATGGTTGTCCCCGCCAATGAGGCAGCTGACCCGAAGAACTGTGGAGGATTGGTGGTGCAGTAGTTCACCTTCTCGACACCATTTGATTTTGTTGCCGGTCGTCCCTGCACCCACTCAGTAGGCATCGATTTTGTCGTCGGTTGCCCCTTTATCCGCTCAGCAGGCAAGTAACTCAGTATCTCGAATTTCATGCTTTATAGAGTTTTTACTCATAAATTTTTTCCTGTAAAATATGTTGATGCTTGCTCGGGAGTTTTGTAAGCCAGATTTGTGGTAGAAGCGTTACATGTGTAAGTAAATTAGGCTGACTAGCCTCGCAATTCTGTAAGAAAGATTTGTAGCAAGTGTATTTGCACGTATAAGTAAATTGGCCTGGAATACTTTTTAGTTCTTCAAACGACATTTTATTACTTCGAGCACAAAATGGTCCCGATACATGTTGTGGGCAATCACAGACGTGTTATAAAGCTGATATAGTTGGTCTGTAATTTTTTTCTGTCAATTCAAGCCCTTAAGATGATGCTCTTAAATGGTACACATTAGTTAGTTCCTGATTTAGTGAAAGTCTATCTTTGAATGATCTTCATAACTGATGTTGATCATAATCAGTAAGTATAGAGAGCATGGAAGGTTTTTCTATTTATAAATAATGAATGTAATACCAGTTAGTATCTTTGGTTTTGTTCATTCAGAAAATTCATTGAAGATCAAAGTAGGCCTAATTGTAGCCTACTGCAGTGAGTCAACTAGTGCCATGTTCAGATAAGCTTTTCCGAAAATCTTGAAAACTACAGATGAACCAGTGCTAATTTATTGTTTTTGTGTTGTATCTTTCTGATATAGTATGTCTCATGCCTTGCTGGATTGTCTTCCTTCTAATGAGTAAATTGCTTTGATATTCTGGTGTATTTGTATTTCAGAGAAAAATGATGGCATCTTAATAATTCGATATGGTATTTGATGGGATACCCTTGTCGGTAAAAAAATTGCTTCACATCCATTATGTCCTTATTAGAGAAATAATAGAGTGCTTACCCTTCTTCGGTCAAAATTTACATCCCGTCCATTACCTAATTTCTACTATCGAACTTACATGTGGACCTTGAGTATGTGAAGAAGCCAAGAAGGTGCGACCTTGCTAATGTTAATTGAAGATACAGTTCTGTAGCTTTTCATACTAGGCATGTACAACAACGACATTAGAGAATGACGGCGGAAACTACCACTATCCAGCTAACTGAATGACGATGGGGAGTACATGCATGTCGTATGCTCATATCGTAGACATAGAATTGTTGTTGTTCTTTCAGTGTGGTGTGTTTTATATTAAGGATGGACCACAGATTAGATTCTGGAAAGATATATGGCTTAGCCAAACTTCCCTTCGTGAACAATATCCAGCTCTTTATTCAATTGTTAGATATAAAGGGAATACACTTTCCACTGTTTTGGAATCTAATCCTCCTAATGTGTCATTCAGAAGAAGCCTCATCGGGCCTAGACAAGTATCATGGAACAATCTTTTATTACGATTATCCACAATACAGTTGTCGAAAGAAAGGGGTGGATGAGTTTAAATGGAAATTATTAGAGAGTAGTAAATTTTCTGTTGACTCATTGTATAGAGCTTTGATCCAACCTGATATTCCCGTCGATAATAATAGTAAAATTTGGAAAATGAAATTACCCCTTAAGACGAAGATATTCGCTTGGTACCTCCGTAAAGGGGTAATTCTTACTAAAGACAACCTTGTTAAGAGGATTTGGCATGGAAGTACGCAATGTGTATTTTGTCATCACAATGAGACAATAAGGCACCTATTCTTCCAATGTAAATTTGCTCGTTCTATATGGTCAATCATCCAAGTAGCCTCTGGTTTATATCCTCCACGGTCGGTTGCCAACGTATTTGGCAATTGGTTACATGGGATTCATGATAAATATGAGACTTTATTTAGGGTGGGAGCGCTTGCTATTATTTGATCGCTTTGGCTTTGTAGAAATGACAAGATTTTTAATAACATTGTCTCTTCTTTCTTGCAGGTGATCTATCGCGCAACGGCTGTCCTTCGATCATGGACTACGCTCCAGCGTATGGAGTTCCGCGACTTGTTTGCGGAGGGGTCTACGTGATTGGAGGACACGGTGAGGGATATTTTCTCCTGACATGGATGGCAGCGTGATCTGAGGATTGAGTTGTCATAGTTGCAGGCTGTTTTATCTTATTATATAGATTGTATTGCTTGTATTCTTTTTTAGCACTCGTTGTGTGGTTGACAGCTGCGTGCATCCTAGATATGCAGAGGCCGGGTGTAAACATTGCTCATTTCAAAAAAAAAAATAGAATTGTTGTTTTGCCTGTATAACTCCTGTTCATTTACCAAGACACTGGTTGTCTGCCAATCTCTTACCAAACCTGAATCTTTTCACAAGATGTAAGAGTGTCCTATATATATATATATGCACTACCTGTGCATTTTATTTTTTATTTCTATCCAATTCTGATACACCCTATTTATCATGTATGTTTCTATTTTTTAATTGAAAGTTGTGCCTGATACACCCAATTTCTGTGTTATTAGATTTCATTGCTTTTTCTTGGTTTATCCATGTCACCCTCTCTGTAAGGGGCAAGTCTTTCAAGCGTAGGGTGAGCATATTATTGGACTCAAATTTCACTGTCGGAATTTCCACGTCTTTTGGTTGACATTGGTTTCCCCTTTTTCTTTAATTGATTGTTGAGCCTTTTATTTACAGTGGTGTGGAAATATCTGAAGCCCTTAAGTTGTAGATCGAGGTCCAGAAGTGGTTGCATGAACATCTAGAAGTAAGTACTTTGGGGAAGTTTCATAAAATACAATATTGTTATCTTACAAAAACATTTTTCTATATTTCTTCCGGTATGCATACTTATCGAGTTATCGTTAATGTTTGCAAGGAAATTTGCAAATATTGGTAAATTTCTATTAAACATCAACTAAAGAGGATGTCCCAAGATTGACTGGGGCTACTGAGATCCACCATTTTGTGAATCCACATTTATCTGCTAAGACAGATACATCAAATCTTTTCAAATAAGCCTCCGAAACAAATATAGGAACCTGAGATTTGCCTCGCAAGTATCTCCTAAATAGCTAATCTGATTGCTCTATAAATAACTGCCTGCACATGTAGATGACATATTTTTGTTTGGAGTATCTTGGTAGAACTGAATAATTTAGCCTCGGTTTCTGTTGCCTATATCAGTTCTAGCCTGATGTAAAACGTGTGCTATATATGCATGTTATTCCTTTCATCTTAGTTGAAACTGCGGCTTGTTTCTATGCTCCTGAATATCTAAGATTCAGAAAAGGACACGACAATATTTTGCATATATTAAGTGTATTTCATACACCAAGTGAAGAGAGTTGGCTTGTTATTTTGATTTCTTATTTTCTATGTTAGTTTGATATGCTTGTAGGTGATAATGCAACTGATCCACGTGCCTCATCTTCTATGGCTTCAACAAAAAAAAGGTTTTGCTTATATCCTTGGTGCTGAAATAGTCTCTGCTGTATTAAATCTGTGTGGTATATCTTTATGTCCTATGCTAATTCAGACCTGGCGTGAAATGTCTATAGGGGAAGGCCAGTGGCACAAAAAGTTCAGGCGAAGACATAGTCTAAGAAGAATAAAAAGTAAATCAGGGACATTTATGGTATGTTAACTTGTTTTATCATAGGGATAGACAGACTGGATGAGTAGACCTGACAACTTGGGGAAAAAAGATCAGTTAGCTTAGGAATATGGCACTGTCGACAATGGGGTATTATCTATATAGACTAAAGTTGGTCCACTTAATTTACTTCCTTCGTTCTCCATCTACTGCCTCTAAAGCAATAGCCGTAATATTTATTATTTTTCTTACTCATGACCATATGCTCTTTTTTCTAAAGTGGGCGCCAGTTCTTAGGCAAATCCATTTTTTGAACACACTATTGCATATCTTGGTAAGAAATGCATCATGATGTAGAGTGCTCACAATATGCCTAGAGCGCATATTTCTGAAATATTGTTTGAGACATACGCAACAGATAATAGTTCTTTGATTTTTAGTTCGCGTTGTTGTCAATTTTGAACAGATTCAAACTTTTGCATGTACATAAAGGCTACCCTGATTGCATTAGTATAAAGTTAAACACTCATGTTCTGGATTGTCTGCTTGCAAGTCTCGACAAGGACCTCATTTGTAGGATTTTGCTACCTCGCCGTCGTGGATGTTGTCGCCACAAGGTATTTTTCACTTTCCCCCTCTCTCTCATAGTTTGGTTCTTTGTTTTTGTAAGAAGACGTTGTAGATCTCTTACGGATGTATATAGAAAGATAATATGGTCCACTAGATGTGGTTGCAAGTAAAAATATTAATTGATAATAACATTACAGTGTAGAGACTGTATGTTTAGTTAACTTGTGTAACTTGCGTAATACTGCAGGCGTTCATTGGTTGCGGAACATTTTATTGCAGTCAAAGCTATTCTTCTGCCCATGCTCCAGACATGCTTGCTTCTTCTTTATAGGTATTTCTCCATTGAACTCGAGAGCTTGCTTCATGAAGTGGTTTTTACAAAGCGCTAACCACCTCTATTTGTTATGAATATGTTTTTCATTCTTCTGAGAGATGATTTTGTATGCTATCTCGATTTTTAACATATTGGTTGTAGCAATCGATCTATTTGATATGGGAGTTGTAATATTTTATTCTCATTTGATGGTTGGTTATAAATCCTAGAGCTTTGCTTGATGTATTGATAAACATCGTTACTAAATATTAACCATTGTTACTTTGTTCTTGCATATTTATTGTATAATCTACATCATTATGATATAATTATGACATTCTCTCGGCAAGAAGCTGAATTTGTTTCTGCTACGGTTTGTGTTGAGGTCGCAGCATGTACAATAGATATGCCACCTGTTGTTCAATTTTAAATTCAGTTTACGATACTTACGTTGTCTATCACTACACTTAAAAAATTAGTCCAGGCCACTGCCTTTAAAATATTATTGGATAGTACGTTGGATGCTTTAATCATACTTACTAAATTAAACATATGAATTTATATTGTTGTTAGCACATGCAGTGTTGGGCTAATCTATACTATGCGTGATTTGACACTAGTCATGCAAATTCAGATTCAGTTCCACATGTCGAAGGTGCACTCGACTTCGGAATTAAAGAACAACTCACTACACTGACCAAAGATCACAACTTCTCTGCTCTACATTAGTATGGAGTGGTGAGCTAACTCTGTTGTTGCTGCGTTCCACATCTATCGGTATTCTGTAATAGATTCCACCTTCTAACTTTCCCTGCAGATTTTACGGGTATCAAATATGCTAAATACAGATACAAAGAAGGGAAAATATGAGAGGGCACCTAGGTTTATATAAATCTCATTTACCATCCTATTCATGTTACATCTTATGATTTGAATTTTTCATGCGGCTTCATATCTCTGTGAGGTTATAAAAATAGCAAACAATCAAAAAATAGTTATACTCAACACCCAGTCAAAAAGCGTTCATAATCCACAACGAATTTATTGTCGAATGGTGTTTGATTTTTGTGTGATACCCACATGTCTGCTGGTTGGTTGCATACATGGATAATTTATCATTTTCTAAGGTACTACTTTAATTACATGGGTCTCTTTTGCCTCTAATAATTCAAAGCATATATTACTATTGTTCGTTTTTTGCAACTAAGTATATTCACTGGTACGATGCCAGATCACGAACAATCAATGGTTGTAGCATGATTTTATATTTGTGATATGGCAGTACCCATGCATACAGGTTTCTTTTATGTATGTTTTATTCAAATTTATTCATAAGGTTCTCAAGATTTTTCCTAATGCCGTAGCCTGGTCATATAATTAATTATGTAACAACCCCATAGTACTAGGAAACTAATTCTTGGAATATATGATATCAATATTGATGATGCTAGGAGAAAGTGACCAATCAGCAGAATGTCTAGCTCATGGAGCTATCATCTGAGGATTTAGGTGGCCCGCAGCAAACCATTGTTTCAGATTATCCATTGTTTGTATAGTCCATGATGCTCACTAAGGTCCATCTCAAAGCATCTCAATTATTGTTTATCCCGTCTCTTTAATTGTCCAACCCCCTTATTTTTGAATTTTTATTCTATGTTACAAATCATATTTTCATTGGTCTATCTGTAATGTAGGCACACTAATGGAAGGTTCAATGAGTAACTGCCTTGACCAAGTGATCAATTTTACCTCCTATGGCTGCTATAGAATTACTTCTCTCTATTCCTACCATTATATAGCCTTGATATTTAATCCCATTCACTGTGTGCAATTGTCGCTAAAAAACCATGTATCCTATGTACACATCTACCATGGATGTGTCCGTGAGAAGATCAAGGCTTTAATCTGACATTTTTGGTTCATCCTAATGCGCCCTCGTTCGCGTAGAAATGTTCATCGACTGGATCTCCATGCAAGGTGATTAGTTCTTACAGCTTGGTTGATCTTTGTATTTCATTTTTGTCTACCTTGCTGCCATCATCCTTATTGTTTTTAACCATTTATAGGTGCCATACACCTCACCGTCTAGAATAATCCAGCCAATATGAAGAATTAGAATACATATGTATTTCTGCTACATCAAAGCATGACTGACATCTGTATTTTTTTTGCATTGTTGAACATCTCACAGTTTTTCTTATCCTGTAAGAAGATCAAATGTGTGCATAGATCTTAGCTAGACCATCAAAGTTTTTCAGACATTTTGTGCAAAGGGAATGATACTTATCCTCTTTTTCTTGTTCTTTCTTTCAATCTATTCTTCAGGTTTTGCATTATCTTATGTTTCTCTTACTTTTGTGATGCTTCTATCAACTGTTTCATTTTTCTCTTACTTTTTTGGTACGTCTTTGAGCTTTCTACTTTCTTGAATTTTTAATACCGTGCTTACCAGTGGCTTTCATATTTTTCCTTTTTGCGCTTTTGTTTCACATGGTTGTCTGTTCTTCCTGGGGTTTTTTGCAGGTCGTCGTCTCAGTCGGAGTTTGCTGCAAAAGGATTACCAGGGGTGAGTTCTACTAGATCTAAGACTATTTTTTCTTGGTAATCATTAAGATATGATGCAAGATTACATTAAATTGGTTACCAAGGATTAGTAGCTGAATATGCTTAGGTTTGTAACACAAACCGTGAAGGTCTATATTTAACCTGTTATCCATGACCTGGGCAAAATTTCTGTGGACTATACAAGGATAGTTGTTCCGTTATAAATAGATAAGGTGGAGTGGTGAGTGGTTAGAACCATTTTCCTTTCCATCATGTACCATTTTCGGTATGGTTATTTTCTTAGTTTAGATTTTCATAGTTCTTCCACTAGAAATTCCTTTTCGTAGGGAAACTAAGATTAAAGCTTCATAGTATTTTCATATAATGTTTAAGGATAGTTATGCTCCTATTGCAGTAAATACAAAGCATATACAAAATTTTGTGAGGTGTTATTAACCTTCCAACTTATGTAACATGGGTTCAATTTTATTTTATTTTTGACATAGATTGAGACAAGGTGGTGCCATTCCATACAAGTGAAGTATGTGCGGCAAACAGGATAACAGAAGACAAATTTATCACCTGCTCACAATAGTCGTCTATCCTTTTTTTCTATGGAACAGTCACCATGTGCAACTTATGTGGATATATCATTTTTTATATTGAACAGTCTTTGTGTGCAACTTATGCGGATTTTGTTTTTGCTCGATTGTTTCTATATTTTCTTTTAGAACGACTTGCCTTACACATAATATATTTGTATTCATGGTTAATAGAAGTATACAGAATGTTTATCGTCTTAAATTTAATACTTTATATGGTGTTCCCAATTCTCTAAAGAACACATTATCATTAAGCCACATGATTTAAGTAATATAGTGTATTTTTTTAGGTCTATATATTGTAAATTAGTACGGATTTAACGAGATCGTGCGCCAAGGCACACCGTAAATCTAGTATCTAAGAAAATATGTAATGCGTAATAAGGCTAAGGACGTTTGTGGAAAAATTAGCACACGTCTCGAGAGTGTATAAATGTGGCATGTTACTCCCTATCTCGAGAAAGGATTACGATCGCAGCATAGAAAGGAGCTCCATGAAAGTTCAGAAACCCATGAAGAATGACAAATTTAGAATTTTAATAATCTAAAACTTCCCTTTTCCAAAATTTTTTTTTTCAAAACCTGCACAAATCTTGGATCTTTGATCAACGACTTTCAAATAAACATCACAGAACCACCATAGAACTTGATGAGTACGCTCGTACTCAATCTATCTTTTTAAACCCTTACTAGGTTGTGAGAAGACACGACGACTGGCATGAAGAGTAGAATCAACAGCAAGGTATTAGATTTGTATAAATAAGCAGAATGTCGATATAGGATCCACCAGAGCACGCATATGTAAATAAGCTAGCAATAGTATAACTTCTCCAATAAGTTGCCAGCTCCAATGATTTTAAGCTTAGTATTGCCATTTATTAGGAAGCTATCCCTTCTGCATTTGAAATTTTATCGCGTTATGAATCCTCATTAGACCGAGGAGGATCTCGAAGTTTTTATACACTTTTGGCTCTTGGTATGAATAAATAAAAGTTGTTCGACCTGTAATATTTCTGTTGTACCACTCAGGAGGACTTCCGTGAGTGTCATATCAACGACTCGTACACTACAACATGCAGCGGTGTACTCAAAGTGAATTCATGGTGATAAGGTGGTGTTGACAATGGTAAACTTAATAAGGCTTTGGAATGGATACTTGTTGATCCAAGCGTACCCACTAAGATTAAGTTGAAGATATTACTTAAGACTTGGTATTAAGTACATATCCCATCCTTGTGATGATTAAGATAGAAATGTTGGATAGAGAAGAATAGATAAGTTAATATTTAGGTAGATCAGAGTTTGGTTTATGTATTTGGATGTTTTACTTGCTGCATGACTCTTGTCACTCACAAGTGTTCATAGAATGAATGATGTGGAAGATAAAACATAATAAGATAAGTAAAGAATGTATTTGATCTTGTTTAGATGGTGTGATCATGTGCTAAGGATTATTTAGCACATGTGTTAAATGTGATTTAGAGAAGATAAGTTAAGCATCAAGTTTTAACTTGTTTCATAAGAGTGTATTGTGCGTTGATTTTATTTACGAGTTCTACATCTATCCTTCCTAACATAGAAGTTTACCAAAGATTATTTCAAAGTTTAAACACTCAGCATCATGAACTAGTCCTAAATCACCAGCTCAAGTGGAACTTCAATCATTTTGCAAGTTCTATCAAAAAGTTGTTTTGTTCTCCTAGACAATTATGTTCTCCCCATTTTTGAGTCCCTTGAATTTACGGGATGTTACAGAGCACGGGATATAAAGCTAAGTCTGGTCTTGGTGGTGGACCCCGCTAGTAATCGAGACAATTTTAAGCCCACTCTCAAGTGTTGGAACAACTTTTCACGTCGCTTGCAATGCACGGTGCAACAATTAATGCCTCTGGTGTCCGAACGTGACATAAATAAGTGTCGCTCTTGCATGCCATCTATGATGACACGATTATGTGTCGATATGTGGTATATCACGACACATAATTATCTGCCCTCTTGACAGTCAAAGACAATGCCCATCTATCGGGTAAAAAAGTTTTGTATATACTTTTGTCATGTGGGGATATTTTTGTAGTGATGGGTGTAGACATTATACAAATCTTATTTATTTATGGTGTGTCGTCTCCGTACTAATTAGGTGTATTGATTGCAAACAATACTAATGCGAAGTATAGACCGTGGTTCCATTTTGTAAGCAGGACTACACTAGAGGCTTGTTTCTTTTTTCACTTTCTAGTAATACTGAGGAACAACGTGCACACAGGGAGAGAAGGAACGAAGGAGCGAGGGAGGGAGAGACGCTAAGGGTATGTACAATGCAGACGCTTATCAGCGGGGCGTTAGGATTTTATTCCCGTCGGTAGCCATTGTTCCATTCGATTCCTGGCCAATAGGCGCTTAAATCTGGACATTGATATTTACCTTGTGCCCGAAAAATCGGGAGTCAGTTGGAAACAAGAAGCACCTGAAACTAGAGGACTTGCGTTGGGGCCATGGATTCCTCTAGCGAACGCTAGGATTAGTTCCCGTTATTGTCTCAGCTTATGTGTCTAAACAAGCGTTCAGCATTGAACCTGCCCTAAGACTCACAAAATGCTTGCTAAAAACTTGTATCGTTGTACTTTGAGGTTGACTAAATCATCACATAAACTTCGCTATCGGAAGGAAGTGCCGCCTTTCACTGAAAACCATAATCGAGTTAAATGAGAGAAGCAAGCCATCAAGTGCGCGGTTTCAGTTTGCTCTTGGCCAAGCTCGGGTACAACCACTATGCCCTAGCTAACCCAACAACTATTCATTCTTAGGGAGAGATTTTTTCGGTTTGTCGATCTTTAGATGACGATCTCACGTGATCCCGCTGAGTCAACCTGACAACATCTACCACATATAAAATTCACAATAATGATCTCAATGGTGAAAAAGGGTCAATTAAAATGGTTTTAATAGTATAACAATATTTTTCTAGCGAGAAATTTATATGTTCTATTATCATAGAGAATCTACACATCCAAGGTCGGCAATAGTCTACTCTCCTCGATCCATAATAAGTGACATTTTATATTAAGCTAGTATAAACTATGTACTAGAGGAAAGATATTATAACTTCTCAGTAAACAAAAATATCAAGAGGCGGGGGCGTGGAATTCATATAATTGTATCCAATTAATCCTTTTTCGAAAGAAAAACGAGGCTAGGTTGCCGTTAAACTTCACCGCAGCTCGATACCAGCTAGCTACACTACACAGGCAGCAAAGATATTATTCCGTACAGTACAAATGATATCTCCCCGACGCGCACGTTCCTCACGGCGGCATGCAGTACGGCTGAGCCATGAAGCGGGGCCACGTGAGCCCGAGCTGGAGGCCGCGCGTGTCACGGTTCATGTGACGCAGGATCGCACATGCACGGACGCCGGACGGGACACCGCTTGCGCGTGTCATCACGCTGTCCTACTCACACACGTGCTCTCTCCATTTTAAAATATAAGATGTTTTAGCTTTATTAAGTAAATGTATCTAGACTCTTTAAATTATACACTAAAAATTATCTAGATATATTTGCTTCATAAATCTAAAATATTTTATATTTAACAGAGAGAGTACAACTCCATCGCCGACTCGCCGCGCAGGATCGGGTTAGTGAGCACAGGCTGATCTATGAAAAAAAAAAGAAGGAAAAAGAGCACAGGCTGATCGGTCGTGCTCGCTCTCTACCGGCTATCTTTGCTCGGATAAGTAAATAAGTAATCGTCTCAAGGCATTTTCTTATGGTAATTGCACTGTTTAGTTAGTCGTCCATACTCCACTGGATCTCTGTCACTACGCACGGGAGGGAAACCGAAGGACCGACACGTCGACGGCGACAATGGCGAGCCGAAAAGCTCTGTTCGGCGAGGCCGGAACAGCACGCACGTTGGCTTATCCTATCGTGACGTACCTTCATCTCGTGCAACAGTGTTGTATAACGAGGCGTACTTTCTCTTTCGCAGCTCCACCGATCGACGAGTGGTTTACACGTCCAAAAGTAAAAAAGCCGCACGTAACCGTCTGAGCCGAACCGTCGATATCAGGCAGGCAAGACACGGTCGAGTTTTTCACGAGAAGCTAAGTATAGTATCCAGTGGCGGAGCGTGACCAAAAGCATATATAGCGGGGGCCAAGTTGAACGTTTTTCGATTTTTTTTTAATCATGCATCCAATTTTTGCTACAATTTCAAGTTCTATTTGTAGCAACAGGAAATGATTTTAAGGCTTGAAAATGCACTTAACTTCATAATTTACCTAGGAGTTGACTTAGTAAGTAGGAGAAGAGAAATACTACCAGTAAGAGAGTTCTGTTTGTAAAAAAAGAGGATCTGATCCTAAAGATACATCCACCGATGGGTAGCAAGAAAAATTATCAAGAATCAGACAATGGCTCAAAGTCCCGAGGCTCCCATTAGAATCATTACTAATACGTCTTAGGCAGGATGAGGACTCTTTGTCCTTCCTCTGTACTACTAGGGGTAGCGAACCAGCCGCGGCGGCGGGGGGGGGGGGGGGGGGGGGGGGGGGGAGTCTTGCCTCCAAGGCGCTCCGCCAATGTCGCGTGTATGGGTAAACGTAGACACTATTTAGTACTATTTAGTAGATAGATACGTCCATAGATTTTTATAAGTTTCGACATTTGAGGGAGTATAAAGGTGAAAAAACTGTTTTTTTCACGAGAAGCTAAGTGTAGTATAAAGGTGACCGAGCCATGCAACACTGTTTTTTCTCGAGTTTTTACACGAGAAGCTAAACACTACAGGAAATGCTTAGAACGCCTACTGCTAAACTCTACGCCGACGATCAAATGTCGGGGCCATCGGCGTAGCAGCAAGGCACGGACGGGCCAGCAACCAGGCCGTCGGCCTAGTAAAGCCATCGGCGTAGGCCAGGAAAGCCGTCGGCGTAATATGGCTGTGGGCCGAGGCTGTGGGCCGACGGCTACCGTCGACGTAGCAAAACCGTCGGCATAGTTGGGCCTAGCGTGGGCCCAGCCAGCCGGCCGTCACGGCGCAGCGACGGCGTCGGCCCTATGCCGACGGCATCACCGTCGGCCCAGCATGTAACATTACGCCGACGACCCGGCCAGGCCGTCGACATAGTCCTTTTTATTTTTTAGCCATAATGAACCTACAAAAATCATAAATAAATCATTATAATTCAGAAAATACATATAATATATCAAAATTTGCAGAAAAATAAGATCTATCTATGTAAACTCAAATATTACATATTTTTTTAACCATTTTAAACTATGGTGGAAAGCACCGAAAACACCCGTCTGCGGGCCCCGAGAAGGGCTACCCCTAGCTCTCTCCGTACGAGGTTCCACCAATGTATTATTTGGTTTGTTAAGGTATGTTTAGCCCATATATACAAGGAAAAAATCAAGATTGGGACCTTGTGGGACATTCTAGCCCCTAGTATACCTGCGGCGAGACTTTTCCACTTAGAGTTCTAGGAATCTGCTAAGTGTTATCGTCTGAATGTGAAAAAAGTCACACCGGGGAGCTATGTCTTGCATCTATGGGACTTTCACATGTATCCTAGGAAAACCTAGCTCCCGGGTGTGACCATCTACGGCACATGCAATAACACCTAGAGAGGTGTGTTGGACGTGTAGGAGGAAACTTTCGCTGTAGTTCGAACAGAGTGAAACCGGTGTAGCCTTGGGCCTAGCCTTGGTTTTCCATGTAGTTATAGCCTAAGCGAACCTAAACCACCAGAAAAGAACATTGGCAAGCTCTCGTACGGAGAATGCTACGGGGGTAGACCCTCGGGGCCCTCGGATTAGGGTTTCGTTGGAAAAGGACCGTCCGAGCACCGGTATGGCACGAGAACACGTGTGTGGCCCTAGCATACATGCACAGGTATGGTGGATAGCTCCGAGATGGAAAACCTACCTCCCGGGTGTGACCGTCTACGGCGCATGTGATAACACCTAGAGAGGTGTGCTAGACATGCAGGAGGAAACTCCCGCTGCGGTTCGAACGGAGTGAAACCGGTGTAGCCTTGGGCCTAGCCTTCGTTTTCCATGTAGTTATAGCCTAAGCAAACCTAAACCACCAAAAAAGAACATTGGCAAGCCCTCGTACGGAGAATGCTACGGGGTAGACCCTCGAGGCCCTCGGATTAGGGTTTCATCAGAAAAGGACCGTCCGAGCGCCGGGATGGCACGAGAACACAAGTGTGGTGGATAGATCCGGGATGGAAAACCTAGCTCTCGGGTGTGACCGTCTATTGTGTCCGCAGCATAGAAAACAAAAAAATTCCTACGATGAGAACTATACGCCAAGATCTATCTACTAGGTACAGAGCAACGGGTGGACATACATCCATCGAAAACTTACCCTCGAAGACAACGAGTTTTGTTAACGAGTAGGAACTCGTGGTTGATGTAGTCGTACACTTGCCGATCTCAAGATCATGTGGAAGTCCGAGCAGGTCCGGCTCCAGCACGTCCTTCAGATCCAGCACCGCAAAGCATCCGTGCATCCATGATCACACACACGTCCGGTACCCCGACAACCTCCATCCCTCGCTCCAGCAAAGCGGCGGAAGCAGCGACTCCTTTCTAGATAAAGCCACCGGGAACATGTATCTCGCTAATCCGAGACCATGGGGGAATAATACTAGAGGGGGAGAGAGATCCTTCACGAGGAGGTGTGTGGAAGAAGGGGTGTGAGGGGGGCCTTTTATAGGAGGAGGAGGGTACCCCTCCCCCATGGCCGGCGCCCATGGGAGGGTGACTCCTCACCTCCCCATTTATGTGGTGGTAACCCCTCCACATTAAAATGCTCCTTCACATTCTCTTTTAAAGTCTCCACTTTAAATGCATTAAATTTCTCCAAATTTAATGCTCTCTCATTTAATAAAACTCTTTTATTATTTTTATTCAGAATTTTTTAATTACTTTAATTAACAAACATTCACATAAACCCCCCTACAACATTTCAATATTACATGTAGAACCAATTTCAGCAATTTCACCCGAAACAGTTTCGGTGTCTATTGAAATAATTCCAGCGCTTTCTTAAATATTTATCTGAAACATATTTGCTCCAAATGGTATCGGTATCCCTTAAGTGTGTCACCCTATGGTTCACAAATAATGCAGACATGATCGAGACTCCTCTCAGATCAATAATCAGAAGCGGGACCTAGAGATCCATACTGACTCCTACACATTCAACGATGACTTCTGTGATCGTGAGAACCTTTTGTTGGAGATATGCCCAAGAGGCAATAATAAAGTGGTTATTATTATATTTTTATGTTTATGATAAATGTTTACATCCCATGCTATAATTGTATTAACCGGAAACATTAATACTTGTGTGTTTTGTAAACATAAAAGAGTCCCTAGTAAGCCTCTTGTTAAACTAGCTTGTTGATTAATGGATGATCATGGTTTCCTGATCATGGACATTGGATGTCGTTAATAACAAGATCATATCATTAGGAGAATGATGTGATGGACACACACCCATAGTAAGCATAGCATAAGATCAAGTCATTAAGTTCGTTTTGCTACAAGCTTTTCAAATGCATAGTAACCTAATCCTTCGACCATGAGGCTATGTTAATCACCATCACCGGATGGGTACTTTGATGACATCAAACGCCGCTTCGTAACTGGGTGGTTATAAAGGTGACATTGGGTATTCTGAAAGTATGTGTTGAAGCGCATGGACCAAGATTGGGATTTGTCCATCCATATGACGGATAGATATGCTCTGGGCCCTCTCGGTGGAATATCATCTAGTTAGCTTGCAAGCATGTGACTAGGTCACAAGGGATGACATAACATGGAACGAGTAAAGAGTACTTATCAGTAACGAGGTAGAACTAGGTATGGAGATACCGACGATCAAACCTCGGATAAGTAGAGTATTGCGTGACAAAGGGAATTGGTTTAAATGGTTCTATGATCACAAAGTCATCGTTGAGTATGTGGGAGTTGTTATGGATCTCCAGATCCCGCTAATGGTTATTGATCGGAGATGTGTCTCCATCATGTCTACATGTTCACGAACCGTAGGGTGACACACTTAAGGTTCGAAGTTGTTTTAAGTAGATATGGAATGTACGTTGGAGACCGAATATTGTTCGGAGTCTCGGATTGGATCCGGGACATCACGAGGAGATCCGGAATTGTCCGGAGAATAAGATTCATATATTGGGGATCATTTTCTAAGTTAGGAAATGTTCCGGAGTATTTGTATGGGGATTCTAGAAGGTTTCGGAATGTTCCGGAAGGTTCTAGAAGATTTCTTGGAGTTTGCTTGAAAACCAAGAAAGGATCAAGGAATCCTTGTAGGGCAAGACAAGGAGTAGTGGGGGAGGAGGACTCCTCCCCCCTTCCCAATCCACCGGCCAAGGAGGGAGGGGAGTCCTACTAGGACTCCCCCTCCCATGGCGCCTCCCTCCTTTAAATAGAGGGGTGGGGGCGCCACCCCCTTGCCCCCTCCACTCCAAACCCTGGCCGCCGCCTATCTCCTCCTCCTTCCCTCTGCTCAGGCTTAGGCGAAGCCCTGCAGAATTCTCTACTCCACCACCACCACCACACCGTCGTGTTGCTGGGATTCCGTGGAGAAGATCTACTACCTCCGCTGCTCGCTAGAACGGGGAGAGGAAGGTCTGCTTCGACTCCGCACGTGTGAACGACTGCGGAAGCGCTGCCAGAACGCGGCGCCGGAAGGATCGTCCACACGATCTTGAGATCGACAAGTGATCGACTACATCAACCCCGAGATCTAATCTCGTAACGCTTTCGGATCTACGAGGGTTAGTACAGATCTATCTCGTTGCACATGTCTAATAGATTAGATCTTGGCTTTTATCTAGATTAGATCTGGGTTTTGTTCGTTCTTGCGATAGAATTTTTTTGTTTTCCATGCTACGAACCCATCACCTTTAACGCTTGTAACTAAATCCCTTTGTCTCGCGATATATTACATGTCCGAGATTCGATCATCGGTATCTCCGTACCTAGTTTGATCTCATTACCGACATGCACTCTTTTCTCGTTCCCGTGATATAACATTCTAGTGATCACATCACTTGCTTGCAAGCTATTTCAATGTGATATCACCGAGAGGGCCCAGAGTATATCTATCCGTCATCGAGATGGACAAATCCGACTCTTGATCCATGAGCCTCAACATAACACCTTCGTAGCACTGAACCCACCTTTATAGTCACCCTGTTACGGTGTGATGTTTGATGTTATCAAGATACTCTTCCGGTGTTAGCAATTAACATGATCTCATGGTCTAAGGACTAAGATTACTTCGTATGATGTTATAGTAATATAAACATAATGACTCTAATTGTAATGCTATACTTCAGATGAATGTTCATCACACCATTCCACCAATGTTGTGACCTCGTTATTAACAACATCTAATGTCCATGATCAGGAAACCTTGATCATATTGTTAATCAACGAGCTAGTCTATAAGAGAGTCATAACTAGGAACCCTTTTTGTTTATTAAACACACATGTATTGATGTTTCTGATCAATACAATTATAGCATGCAAAATAAACATTTATCAGAAACATGGAATAAGATAATAACCACTTTATTATTGCCTCTCGGGCATATTCCCTTCAGTCTCCCACTTGCACTAGAGTCAATATTATAGTTTGAAAAACTTTGCGTATTGAACACCTATGGCTTTCTGGTGTTGCATATACTCTATTGCTAGTGGTTAACATAATCTCCGGATCTGACAGTTTCAGGTCCGTGTGTATTTGCATGTCTTTGCGTCTCTACGCATCACTCATTCTCAAATGAGATGGCATTGTATAAATTTGGTCCTTTGGTGAGACTGTTTAGTTCATTCGGGTTAAAATGTGTTGATATTATTGTCATACAATATATCTTCATAGTATTAACCCACTTTGAACCACACCTAGTTTGATAACAAACTTCTTAACACAAATGCCCTCCTTTGCTGCTACTATAGCAGTCATATATTTAGCCTTTTTGTTGTAGTATCCGTCACAATGTTTCAACTTTGGAATTTATCCAAATCCATCATGGAACATCCTTTCCATTACATTGTTCCACCCATAGTCTAAATTGAAATAAATTTAATTTGTATCTTGTGACAAAACTAGTATCAATGTAACACTTTACAATGAACTACCTTTAACTATTTGTCACTTATACATGATATATTCTTAGTTCTTCCAAAGCTCATAAGAATATATTTACTATCGTCCAATGATCATCTTATGAATCATTCTGGTATGTGCTCACAACATTTAGAGCATAGGACATTTTGGATATATACATATCATGGTATAATCGATCAAAATCTTCATGTGATTTTACTCACCAAGTGTTGAAATACTTGAATCTTGATACAATTCTTTCCATCCAGCAAGAACCTTTCTTGTTGTTTCCATATTGAACCCTTTCAATATCTCATATATGTATGTCTGGCACAACCATATTAGCGCCTCAATCTATCCATATAGATATTGATGCCTAATATTCTGGTTTTGCCCAAGTCTTTCATCGAAATCTTATTTTAATGAAATTCTTAACTCGTGTCAATACAAGATACATCATTTCCAATCAACAATATGTCCTCTACATAATGTATTAGAAATATGTCTCAGCGCTCCCACTTAATTTCTTGCAAATGCAAGCATCTTCATCATCTCCGATGAATTTAAACTCTTTTAACAGTTTCATCATCGTGAAGATTCCAACTCCGCTATGCTTACTTCAACTATTGAAGTTTGCATGCCCTTTTAGCACCCTTTGAATTAACAAAACCCTTAGGACCATGTCTTGTACATGTCCTAGGTAACCGTTCTATTAGAAGAACCTTGTTTTGTTTATTCAACTACCATACATCAAATTATATGTAGTGGTTACTACATTAATTCGTCAAGACTAAATATCGCTATGAAAGATCAAATCTTGTCATAGTCAACTCCTTGAACATTGTCGTAAACTTCTTTCCGACATGTTGACTATTTCATAGATGTTAAACATCCATGTCTATTTCTTTATAGATCCAAATACGACCAATAGGCTTCACGCCTTTCTAGAGGGTCTTCCAAGTTCAGAAACTTGATTTCTCGTATATGGATACTATCACGGATTCTATGACTTCTAGTCATTTTATGGAGTCAGGGCCCATCATCGCTTCTTTGCATGTAGTCGGTTCATCATTGTCAAAACAATAATGACTTGCTTATCAAATCATACTATTTGATTCTTACCGACCCACACGGTTCAATAGGAACTCTAATCTCCGAGATCACAACCTTTGTAATCACGGGAGCCATGAGCATTGTGGCCGCCACCGGGACACTTTCCGGCGCTGCGCTACTTAGGACATATAGCTAAGGTTCAACAACCTTATTCAAGTTCTATTGTCCTCCCACTTAACTTTTTGTGAAAAAATCCTTCTCAAGAAACTTGACGTTCCAAGTAACAAACTCTTTTGTCCTCGGTGTTATGGAGAAATTCCCAATAAATTCTTTGGGATAACCTACAAAGACGTGCTTATCTGACTTTGGTTGTAAACATTTTACTTATGCATAGCATACCAAAATCTAAGAAAAGACAATTCAGGTTTTATCCCAAACCATAACTTATATGGTGTCATTTCAACGAATCGCGATGGTGCTCTTTTCAGTGTAAAAGCGGTAGTCTCTAAAGATTTAATCCTTAAAACATAATGGCAGTTTTATAAATGACACCTTTGATCTTACCATGTCAAACATGGTTTGATTTCATCTCTCGAATATGCCATACTCCTATGGTTTATCAGGAAACACAAATCATGGAATAATTCCTCAAATCTTAAGTGTTTTGCTAAACATGTAACTCAAATATCTTCCTTTATGATCGAATCATAAACTCTTTATTTTCTTCTTACAATGATTTTCCACTTCATCTTGAAAGTCTTTGAACAATTTTCAAATGTTTCATACTTCTTCCTTATTAAGTAAATATACAGATACATTCACTCAAATTTTCAGAGAAAGCATATGAAGCAAAAAGATCCATCGCATATGGCTACACATAATGGACTATGCACATTGATACGTCCATTTTGCATCACTATTCTATGTCTTAATTCACTATTATTCATTGATATATTTCGTATTGAGAGGTGATACTTATGTTATTTCATCTGTTTTTGCATGGTTGATGACTTTTGGAGCATGGACCGCTGCAGTCAGGATTCTGATGGAAAAGGTGCTGTTTGGAGGCAAAATTCGCGAAGATCAGAAAATCTGGGAAAATATACGGAAAATCCTATTTTTCCAGAAGACTAAGGATGCCAGAAGACGGACTGGAGATGGGCCACAGGGGGCCCACACCACCCCATGGCGTGGGCTGGCCTAGGCCGCGCCAGGAGGTGGTGTGGCCACCCTGGCCCACTCCAGCCTCTCCCCTCTGGCGTATATCATCCTCCCGAAACCCTAAGACTCGGGAAGCGACCATAGAAAGATTCCACCGCCTCTGCGGGGCGGAAAACACCAAGAGAGAAAGATCTCTCCAGCAGACAGATTTCTGCCGAGGGAATTCCTTCCCGGAGAGGGGAGATCGTCGCCATCAACACCACCATCAAGCTGGACTTCATCGGGATCATCATCATCATCACCACCATAATCACCATCAGCACCCTCATCACCATCTCCATATTGCTGTAACAATTGGTTGAATCTTGCTATAGTTCACAGGGGGAACTTTCCCGGTGTTGATTACTCTTTATAGTTGATGCTATTGAGTGAACCATTGAATTATTGTTTATGTTCAGATTGTTATACATCATTATTCCATCTCTGATCATGATCCATATGATGTCTTGTGAGTAGTTCGTTTTGTTCTTGAGGACATGGGAGAAGTCTTGTTGTTAGTAGTGGAGTTGTGTTGAGAAAGATTCAATAGATTGTTATTTAAGTTGTGGTGTACTTCTTCTAGTGGTGTCATGTGAACGTCGACTACATGACACTTCACCTATATGGGCCTAGAGGAATGCATTGTGTATTTGGCTACTAATCGTAGGGGTTGCCAGAGTGACATAAACCTGAACCCCCGTCAGGAAACCATTGCACAGGGGACGTAAGGGTCTTAGAGTTTAAAGCTGTGGTTAGGTTTATACCTTAATTACTTTCTTGTACTTACAGATGTTTGCAAGGGGTATAATCACAAGTATGTATTAGTCTTGGATGGGGCGGTACATTAGCACAGGTTCACCCACACAACACTTAGCAAGCTAAAGAAGATTAATCAACTATATGAAGCGAAAGCACTTGACAGTCTTCCCATGTGTCCTCGAGAATGTTTGGTCATCTTAAGTAATACAACCGGCTTGTCCTTTGCTGCATAAAGGATTGGGCCACTTGCTGCATTTATTCCTACTGTCTTTTATTTTACTCGTACTTTGTTTACTTGCTTTATCGAAAACCCCTAAAAATCCATTTGCTAAGTATTTGCAGAGAATTCTTGATCCATACCACTAGCCAGCACCTTCTGCTCCTCGTTGGGTTCGACACTCTTACTTATCGAAAATACTGCGATACACCCCCTATACTTGTGGGTCATCAAGACTATTTTCTGGCGCCGTTGCCAGGGAGTGAAGCGCTATTGGAGAGTGGAACTGGTAAAGGAAACTTCTACTGTGAGTATTGTTTACTTCTATTAGTTGCTTTATTTTTGTTATAGATAATTCGCTGAGTTTCTTATTTGGTAATGCTACTACCACTGATAAGGTAGTAGATAAGCCACCACCTGCTGAGAACGATGTTTTCAAAATACTTACAAGAATTATTGATCGTGTTATGGATAAGTACTATGCTGGGGATGGAACTGTCCATCCCGGTGATCATTTACTCTTTATACACGAATTATGCGGGTTGTTCAAGTGTGCAGGTATTACTACATATCAAGTTAAGAAGAAGTTATTCTCATTATCACTGAAAGGAAGAGCTGAGGAATGGTATAAGCTGCTGAAGAATGGTCAAGCTCTAGAATGGGAGGAAATAGTGCCTCTCTTTTACTCAAAGTTTTATCCTCCTAGTGAGATTCATAAAGATCGGAATAAAATATACAACTTTTGGCCTCTTGATGGAGAGAGTATAGCTCAAGCTTGGGGGAGATTGAAGTTACTAATGCTCAAATGTCCCATTCATGAGCTCCCCGACAATATTATTATCAATAACTTTTATGCAAGGCTCCCTCTATATGATAAAGATTTATTGGATGCTTCTTGTGCTGGATCATTCACTCACATGGAAGAAGAAACTAAATGGGATCTTCTGGACCGTATTCAAGACAATGCTGAAGCTTGGGAGAATGACAAAGGTAGAAAGTCAGGTATAAATTATGATTATGAATGCATTGAATCTTTTATGGGAACTGATGACTTTCAAAATATTAAAAATGCTTATGGTCTAGACTCTCAAGCTATTGCTTCTTATTTTAAGGCTTTTGCTTCCTATATTGAAGTGCCTAAAAAGAAGTGGAATAAGTATCATGAACCTTATAAAGATGGTTCTAAGAGTTTTCCTGCAAGAAATACTGAAGTTTATACTGCTAATTATGTTTTACCTAAACCTTATACTGAGAAAATGCATTTCCCAGTTAAGATAAAGGAACATTCTATGATAGCTAGTATGGTTAATGAAAGTATAAATAAAGCTGTTGAACCTAATAAACAAATGGTTGATGAACCTATAATAGCAAATGTGAAAGACTTTGTTACTAAATATGAAAAAGAGGGACACTCATCCTTTGTAAGGATACCTCTAATATTGTTTCACAAAGTAGTGTTATGAGAGCTAGTATTCCCGTGTTTTCTGTTAGAATAAGTGATCATTGCTATGATGGTCCTTGTGATAGCTATATTGTTAAGTTTATGCATGTTACTAAAAGCTACTATGAGAGAGGGAAAAGTGTTCTTACGTATCTCAATAATATCAAGTTTCCTCGTTTTATGCTGAAAGTTTTTATGTTGCACTTCTTTTGTCTTCTTATGCAAGTTGCCTCTGGTTTCAATAACTTGTTTGTTTACAAAATTCCCTTGCATAGGAAGTGGGTTAGAATTAAATGTGTGTGTGTTTTTGCTTCTTAATGCTCTCTTTCACTTCAATTCATATCCCTATGAGAGCTTCTTCAAAATTATCATGCCCATCTTAAAGGCTATAAAGGAAGAGCTTTATGGGAGACAACCCAATTTGTTTTTGCTTTCAGTTTGTTTTTGTTTCTTTGAGTCTTGGAAGTTATTACTTCGGTAATAGCCGATCCTTATCCATTTTGTTTGGTTTTTGTGTCAAGATCAAGCTCTAATGAGAGAGAAGTAATATTTGCGGAAGTTGCTGTCCCGAAACAGATTTTTGTGCTTCACCGTAAAAATTCGTGAGAGATCTCTGTATGTCGGATTGAGCTGTAATTTTTTGTTCTTCTGCCCCAGGATGTTATTTAACTTTTGTTAGTTTTGCACTTTTTGATTTGAGCAACAAAAGATTTTCTAAAAAATTGATCTTTACCTGCTGGTCTGTTTTGACAGATTTTGCCACTCTTGCATTTGCTTCTTTATTCGATTTCCTTTTTGAATTATTTTTGGGTTTTTGAAAGGAGTTGCTTCAGTAGATTTTGTTTTGATGGTTTTCAGTTGAAGTTGGAGTCAAAAGGTTTTATCACTTCACTTATACTAATGTTGCTAATGAGAATTGTGTGAAAGAAATTTGCAGGAAGTGGAGATAATGGTGTAATAAGAAAGAGAAGGGTTTTATGACTCAAGTAATAAGTGTATGAAGATGAAGATATTGATGTTATTCAAGTGGTGACTCCGAAAGAATCTACTAGATACCAAATTCAGAGACTTGCTGAGTCTATTTTCAAATAGGTAACAGTTCTGGTAAGAAAAGTTCCGCGAAATTACAATCCAACTATATTTTTGCAGTTTTCAGTCAATAAGGAAAGTTACGAAGCGAAAAAGGGACGGAACCGGAGCCAGGGTGGATCACACCACCCTGTGGCGCGGGCCCTCCCCTGGTAGCGCCACTAGGTGGTGAGTCCACCCCGGACTCCGCCTCCGACTCGTTTTCTCCCAGTACCTTCCTTTTGATGTGAAACTTCGTAATATATAACCCCCTGGATCCCTCGAGGTTCATATATTGTGTTTTCGTCGTGTTTTCGTTTCAATCTGTTTCTCCCAGGACATACTCTTTGAAGGTTTAGAAGCACAATGGTGTCTTCCAAGGATAAAGGGAAGGAGCCCATGGAGGAAGACCTCTAAGACCCCGGGAAGGAGAAGGAGATCAAGAGTGAAGGTGAAGAGGAGCAAGGCCAACATCCGCACACCGGCACTACCATTGCAAGCATTGGAGTGGTGACAAAACCTGCCAGGGTTAGAAGGACGGCACGGATGCAGACTGGGGGGAAAGCTCCCCGTCACAGTTTGGCTCCACGGTCACTTCCTCCACACACCAAGAATCCCTTCCATACCTTTATCCATAACCATGTAGGAAAAGAAGACTCCAAGAGGTAAGAACGGAAAAAGAATCACAAGAGCTGGAATTCTCAACACGACATGATCATGAGCCGCATTGAGCAAAACTCAAAGCTGATTCGTAATCTCACCTTCGAGATTGAGTACTTGAGGAAATTGATCAAAGAGCTCATCAAGAGGATACCACCACCAAAGGAGTAATTCGTCATCAGGTTTGGCATCCCCTTGGCTTGTTTCAAGCTTGGGGGAGTGCCGCGGTATCACATCACTATATTCTATCTTTTTACCTTTTTAGTAGAGTCATATCATGAATAGAGGAGTTATTATGTAGTATGGTTTGCATTATGGAAGTGTCCCCTCTCTCGTTAGATGTGCATCCCTTGGTGTGAGTTGCCGATATGAAATATTAATGAGAAGTTCTATCATTTACTCTTTTGCATAGCTTATATTAGTTTTCAATTCGTGGTTATATGATTGATCTTGTTGTTAGTATTGGTATCACTTTGGGATCATTGAGTTAATTTAGTTGGTTTTGGCAAACCTGGCTCGGTCAGTAGCAACACTATTTTTGAGAGTTGAAAGAAAAGACAAAAGTACCTTTAAAGAAGAAATAATTTCATCATCATCTTTCTTGATTTGCTCATAAGTTTAGTATTCTCTAGTTAAGATCTTTTGTGCTTCCAAGGAAGATTGCATGTTTGTCTTTATCACTTGTATGTTTGTTTGTTTCCTTCAACTCTTATACTTGCTACCCAGCCTTGCTAGCCAAAAACCTGTACTGAGAGGATTTCTTCTAGTGCATCCACCTCCTTTAAACCAAAACCTTTGCCATTTGTGTCCACCATACCTACCTATTAGCATTATTGTTGTTCCAAGTAAATTCTTGTTTTATCTACCACCCAAATTAAACTTGTTATGTGAAAATTAGTGATTAAAGCTCTCACGAACTTGATGGCACACTTTACTTTCTTGCACTTAATAAACTTGAACCATTGTGCTCACCTATGTTGCGTATATGCTTGCGCTTTGTAAGTTGTGAATTAGCAGAACCATGTTGTCATGGGGAACGCTTTCAACATTGCACTGGTACTTTGTACCAAGTTGATATCATGTTCTTTTGTCTATGGATGTCGTCGGTGTGAAATGAAAGGGGAGCTTGTAAGTCCATGGAGTTATGCATGTGTGCTAGAGAAACGCCTGGGCCGCTGGTCTAATCCATGCTGACATGGTGGAAACCTGCAGCGTAACCATAACGAGTATCTATGAAGCATTCTTCTTATAAAAAAAGAGATAGAGATTGAGAAAAAGAGAAAAAGAAAAAAAAGATATTATGAAAAGAGGAAAGAGAGAAAAAAGCATCATATTCCCATGGTAAATAAGAAGATTGCTGAGATGCTTGTTGTCTGCTTGCCTTGTAATTTTGATATGGGGATTCTTCCGTATCATCGGGCAAGGGGTACCCCGTTGGCGGTTCTCTATGATACACATATGCTTACGATGACAAGAACTTACTAGTGACTAAACTTGAGTAGCATGAGGAGCGGCCCTCATATTCAAGGGAGATGAGATTCTCAACTTACAACTTGCCAATGCATATCCTCATTTTTGATCACTTTAACCTTAATCACCTAAAGATGCCTATGATAGGGGCAATGAGAGCTGAAAGCTAGTAAGTATCATAATTTTTGGGAGCTCTTTATGAGACTTGCAATCCCTGCTTCCCTCTTTGAAGGGCCTTTCTTTTACCTTGTAGTTGAGTCACTAAACCTACTCCCTTCTATCTCAGCAAGTATTTTGAGTTGTTGTGTTTCATTCATATGATGATTTATGCAATCATGTCTTATGTTCCTTGTTTTGCACATTGCTCTTATCTTGATGTTTACTACTTTGAAAGCTATCATGAAAAACCAGCTATTTGTGAACTCCAGCAAATTATCAACTATTCTTCGACCAAGAGCTAAGTTTGTCATTACCAATTATGATTCACTTTATGTATCTTTATTGTGTTTCCTTTACTCATTGCAAGTTAAGTTATATAATAGTGAGTTGTCTTCTATTATGATCTATGTATTGATGAATGTGATGCTTCTTGTCTGTATTCTTTTATCGACTCTTCACTCAATAAACCTGAGGCCATGTTTATTGAGCTCAGTTTCGCTTGGGGACAAGCGAAGTCTAAGCTTGGGGAGAGTTGATACGTCCATTTTGCATCACTATTCTATGTCTTAATTCACTATTATTCATTGATATATTTCGTATCGAGAGGTGATACTTATGTTATTTCATCTGTTTTTGCATGGTTGATGACTTTTGGAGCATGGACCGCTGCAGTCAGGATTCTGATGGAAAAGGTGCTGTTTGGAGGCAAAATTCGCGAAGATCAGAAAATCCGGGAAAATATACGGAAAATCCTATTTTTCCAGAAGACTAAGGATGCCAGAAGACGGAGTGGAGATGGGCCACAGGGGGGCCACACCACCCCATGGCGCGGGCAGGCCTAGGCCGCGCCAGGAGGTGGTGTGGCCACCCTGGCCCACTCCATCCTCTCCCCTCTAGCGTATACCATCCTCCCGAAACCCTAAGACTCGGGGAGCGACCACAGAAAGATTCCGCCGCCTCTACGGGGCAGAAAACACCGAGAGAGAAAGATCTCTCCGGTAGACAGATTTCTGCCGAGGGAATTCCTTCCCAGAGAGGGGAGATCGTCGCCATCAACACCACCATCAAGCTGGACTTCATCAGGATCATCACCACCATCATCACCATCAGCACCCTCATCACCATATCCATATTGCTGTAACAATTGGTTGAATCTTGCTATACTTCATAGGGGAAACTTTCCCGGTGTTGATTACTCTTTGTAGTTGATGCTATTGAGTGAACCATTGAATTATTGTTTATGTTCAGATTGTTATACATCATTATTCCATCTCTGATCATGATCCATATGATGTCTTGTGAGTAGTTTGTTTTGTTCTTGAGGACATGGGAGAAGTCTTGTTGTTAGTAGTGGAGTTGTGTTGAGAAAGATTCAATAGATTGTTATTTAAGTTGTGGTGTACTTCTTCTAGTGGTGTCATGTGAACCTCGACTACATGACACTTCACCTATATGGGCCTAGAGGAATGCATTGTGTATTTGGCTACTAATCGTAGGGGTTGCCGGAGTGACAGAAACCTGAACCCCCGTTAGGAAACCATTGCACAAGGGATGTAAGGGTCTTAGAGTTTAAAATTGTGGTTAGGTTTCTACCTTAATTACTTTCTTGTACTTACGGATGTTTTCAAGGGGTATAATCACAAGTATGTATTAGTCTTGGATGGGGTGGTACATTAGCACAGGTTCACCCACACAACACTTAGCAAGCTAAAGAAGATTAATCAACTATATGAAGCGAAAGCACTTGACAGTCTTCCCATGTGTCCTCGAGAACGTTTGGTCATCTTAAGTAATACAACCGGCTTGTCCTTTGCTGCATAAAGGATTGGGCCACTTGCTGCATTTATTCCTACTGTCTTTTATTTTACTCGTAGTTTGTTTACTTGCTTTATCGAAAACCCCTAAAAATCTGTTTGCTAAGTATTTGCAGAGAATTCCTGATCCATACCACTAGCCAGCACCTTCTGCTCCTCGTTGGGTTCGACACTCTTACTTATCGAAAATACTGCGATACACCCCCTATACTTGTGGGTCATCAAGACTATTTTCTGGCGCCGTTGCCAGGGAGTGAAGCGCTATTGGAGAGTGGAACTGGTAAAGGAAACTTCTACTGTGAGTATTGTTTACTTCTATTAGTTGCTTTATTTTTGTTATAGATAATTCGCTGAGTTTCTTATTTGGTAATGCTACTACCACTACTAAGGTAGTAGATAAGCCACCACCTACTGAGAATGATGTTTTCAAAATACCTACAAGAATTATTGATCATGTTATGGATAACTACTATGTTGGGATGGAACTGTCCATCCCGGTGATCATTTACTCTTTATACACGAATTATGCGGGTTGTTCAAGTGTGCAGGTATTACTACATATCAAGTTAAGAAGAAGTTATTCTCATTATCACTGAAAGGAAGAGCTAAGGAATGGTATAAGTTGCTGAAGAATGGTCAAGCTCTGGAATGGGAGGAAATAGTGCCTCTCTTTTACTCAAAGTTTTATCCTCCTAGTGAGATTCATAAAGATCAGAATCAAATATACAGCTTTTGGCCTCTTGATGGAGAGAGTACAGCTCAAGCTTGGGGGAGATTGAAGTTACTAATGCTCAAATGTCCCATTCATGAGCTCCCCAACAATATTATTATCAATAACTTTTATGCAAGGCTCCCTCTACATGATAAAGATTTATTGGATGCTTCTTGTGCTGGATCATTCACTCGCATGGAATAAGAAGCTAAATGGGATCTTCTGGACCGTATTCAAGACAATGCTGAAGCTTGGGAGAATGACAAAGGTAGAAAGTCAGGTATAAATTATGATTATGAATGCATTGAATCTTTTATGGGAACTGATGACTTTCAAAATATTAAAAATGCTTATGGTCTAGACTCTCAAGCTATTGCTTCTTATTTTAAGGCTTTTGCTTCCTATATTGAAGTGCCTAAAAAGAAGTGGAATAAGTATCATGAACCTTATAAAGATGTTGCTAAGAGTGTTCCTGCAAGAAATACTGAAGTTTATACTGCTAATCATGTTTTACATGAACCTTATATTGGGAAAATGCCTTTCCCAGTTAAGATAAAGGAACATTGTATGATAGCTAGTATGGTTAATGAAAGTACAAATAAAGCTGTTGAACCTAATAAACAAATGGTTAATGAACCTATAATAGCAAATGTGAAAGACTTTGTTACTAAATATGAAAAAGAGGGACACTCTATCCTTTGTAAGGATACCTCTAATATTGTTTCACAAAGTAGTGTTATGAGAGCTAGTATTCCCGTGTTTTCTGTTAGAATAAGTGATCATTGCTATGATGGTCCTTGTGATAGCTATATTGTTAAGTTTATGCATGTTACTGAAAGCTACTATGAGAGAGGGAAAAGTGTTCTTACGTATCTCAATAATATCAAGTTTCCTCGTTTTATGCTGAAAGTTTTTATGTTGCACTTCTTTTGTCTTCTTATGCAAGTTGCCTCTGGTTTCAATAACTTGTTTGTTTACAAAATTCCCTTGCATAGGAAGTGGGTTAGAATTAAATGTGTGTGTGTTTTTGCTTCTTAATGCTCTCTTTCACTTCAATTCATATCCCTATGAGAGCTTCTTCAAAATTATCATGCCCATCTTAAAGGCTATAAAGGAAGAGCTTTATGGGAGACAACCCAATTTGTTTTTGCTTTCAGTTTGTTTTTGTTTCTTTGAGTCTTGGAAGTTATTACTTCGGTAATAGTCGCTCCTTATCCGTTTTGTTTGGTTTTTGTGTCAAGATCAACCTCTAATGAGAGAGAAGTAATATTTGGGGAAGTTGCTGTCCCGAAACCTTTTTGGGATATTCGGATGCTTAGCATCTCCATCCTTCACAAATTCTCATACAATATGAGAACATGTATTTTGCTAAATTATACTTTATCATAATGCAACCAAAAACATTGTTTCAGATATCACAATATCTTTCACACATGATGGTTTCTGAAACAATTTTCAGCTCCTATATAATCTTGATATTAAAACAACTTTTGAATATCAATAATCATGGAGGCAAACATGATACTTTAGATACTAACATTGGAATTTTTACTCTTGATTTAATACTACTTATTAAACTTCATGGAGTAAATAGAGTTTGCTGAAAGTTTGCAATAGGACTTATAAACTTTAAATTGACATTCAAAATAATACGATACCAGTTCATAAAGTAAATATCCAGAATTCTATAGTTCTATTATCTCAATTAAAACTAAGCATAAGGTAGTGAACAGACGCCAATGACTACAAAAAATTATGCAAATTCACTTCGATTTAGTTTATGACAAATTGAGTTCGACTAATCCAAATTAGAAATGAACTCCCACTCAAAAACGACATCCCTCGTGCCTTTTTGGTGATTACATGAACCAAATCCACTACAACAAGTCCGATCATCACGTGAGTTGGTGTAGCTTCAAAGGCGAGCATCAATATGGGCATCATATCAACTATATGACTCATGCTTAACCTTTCAGTCCGTGTTCCGAGGCCATGTCTGTACATGCTAGGCTCGCCAAGTAAGAACCTTAGTACTCGCATGTGTAAAACTGTCTTACACCCGTTTGTATGAAAGCGTAGAGTCGAGTACACCCGATCATCACGTGATGTCTCGAAACACGATCCAAAAAACGGTGCATACTTAAGAAGAACACATTTTTATCTTGATATTTAAATGAGGGATCATCTTATAATGCTACTAAAACGCCAAACTAGCAATGTAAGATGCAAACATCTAATGTGTAAAGTGGGATGATATGGTCCATGCATTTGATCTCTATCATATGCATCGTGGTATGATCTCTATCATTCCTTTGTGTGTAAGGCCAAGGTCTATGGAACTTACACGTTAGGTGTGTTGTAAGACTATCTATCATACATCTACTTACAACATTACCATATCATGACACTAGCCCAGCAATGATCTAAACTAGACGCCTCTAATTTATCAATTGCAAGTTTTACGTGGCTTAGGGCTTTCGAAGATAGAACCGTTCTTACCTACGAACATGGAACCACAACAAGAATAACCAAGTTATTAGCAACTCGTTGTAAATCAGATATTAACTATAGTAGGAGAGACAAACACCCACCAGCCACTTATGCAAAACAAGTTGCATGTCAGTCGTGGAACCGGTCTCATGTACGATGACATGTAAGGTTGGTCCGAGCCGCTTCATCCCACTATGCCACCAATATCCAAAATACATAGAAGATGCAATAACATGATCATCATTGCCCACATATAAACATATGTGTACTACCCTTGCAAAGCACCTACGCATAGATCAGGCTCTGATACCACTGTTGGGTCCGCAGCATAGAAAACAAAAAATTTCCTACGATGAGAACTATATGCCAAGATCTATCTACTAGGTACAGAGCAACGGGTGGACATACATCTATTGAGAACTTACCCTCGAAGACAACGAGTTTTGTTAATGAGTAGGAACTCGTGGTTGATGTAGTCGTACACTTGCCGATCTCAAGATCGTGTGGAAGTCTGAGCAGGTCCGGCTCCAGCACGTCCTTCAGATCCAGCACCACCAAGTCCAGCACCGCAAAGCAGCGGTGCATCCGTGATCGCACACACGTCCGGTACCCCGACAACCTCCGTCCCTCGCTCCAGCAAAGCAGCGGAAGCAGCAACTCCTTTCCAGATAAAGCCACCGGGAACATGTATCTCGCTAATCCGAGACCATGGGGGAATAATACTAGAGGGGGAGAGAGATCCTTCACGAGGAGGTGTGTGGAATAAGGGGTGTGAGGGGGGCCTTTTATAGGAGGAGGGGGTACCCCTTGATACATTGCAAATGTATCTATAATTTTTGATGTTCCATGCTTAGTTTTATCCACTTTCTTGTGTTTTGTTCCAACTTTGGAGTACTTTTATTATGATTTCTTGGACTAACCTATTAACAAGAGCCACAGTGCCAGCTGCTTGTTTTCTGCTGTTTTTGGTTCCAGGAAAGTCAGAAAATGAATGTTCTCGGAATTGGACGGGATAAAAGCCAAAGTGCCTATTTTTCCGGAAGGTATCAAGTGCCAGAATACGAGACGGAGAGCGGCCAGGGGCCGGCCACACCACCTGGCCGCGCGGCCAGGCCTGGCCCGCGCCAGAGGGTGGTCTGGCCGACCCCAGCACCCCCTCGGCCTCTTCTTCCGCCTATAAGTTGCCCTCGGGACGAAAACCCTAAGTACCCAATCAAAAATCCACGAAAGAGTCTGTAGCCGCCGTCATCTCTGTCCCTAGATTGGGGGGATCTGAAGCTCTTCCCGGCACCCTGCCGGAGAGGGGAATTCACCCTGGAGGCCTTCTTCATCACCATGCAAGCCTCTGGTGTGATGCGTGAGTAGTTCATCCTTGGACTACGGATCCATGTAGTAGCTAGACGGCTGGTTTCTCCTCCTTTGTGTTTTCATGTTTAGATCTTGTGAGCTCCGTTCATGATCAAGACAATCTATTTGTAATTCATACATGTTGTGTTTGCGGAGATCCGATGGATATTGAGATGCTATTTCAGATTTATTATTGATTCTATCATGTCTTTGTTATTTGAGATCTTGCATGCTTTCCGTTGTTAGTAGCTATCTTGGCCAAGTACATGCTAGCAACTCCAAGAGTTAGTATTTATGCTCGATAGTGGGTTCATGCCTCTAGTAATCTGGGGAAGTGACAGAAATCTCTAAGGTACTAGATGTGTTGTTGCTACTAGGGCGAAAACAACGATCTTTTGTTCATAGAACAATTGTATTGTTTACTTTACACGCAGTTCGTAAAGCAATAATCTGTTGCTTGCAACTTAATACTGGAGGGGGTTCGGATGATAACCTGAAGGTGGATTATTAGTCATAGATGCAGTTGGATGGTGGTCTATGTATTATGTTGTAATGCCCAATCAAGTCTCAAAGGAGTCAATATGATTAGTATATGCATGTATTGCTTTCTCGGTGTTTGTCAATTGCCCCATTGTAATTTGTTCACCCAGCATGTTATCTATCTAAGGAGAGCCACCTCTAGTGAACTATGGATCCCGGTCCTTTTCTTTACATACAATCTACAATATTTTACTGCTTTGTGTTTACTTTCTGCAAACTTTTACTTCTTTCCATTCGATACGTTTAATCCTTTGTTTTCCGCAAAACACGGTGAGATTGACAACCTCATCGCAAGTTGGGGACAAAGTTCTGTGGTTGTGTTGTGCAGGTCTCCACGTTGCTACTAGCACCGGTAGTGCGCCCTGCCAAAGCTCAGCTAGTAACACCTTTGGGGTGTTTCCTTGCTCCTACTGGTTCGATTAAACCTTGGTTTCATAACTGAGGGAAACTTGATGTTGTGCTCATCATACCTTCCTCTTGGGGTTCCCAACGAGCTCTACATCAACACCACGCACCAAGCACTTTTCTGGGCGCCGTGTATTGAGCCATCAAGCGATTTTCTGGCGCCGTTGCCGGGGAGTCAAGGACATCTTCACAAGGGGAGTCCCTCATAACCAATCTCTTTACTTTGTTGTTTTTGTTTTGCTTAGTTTCTTTTTGCTTTGTTTGCTTGTTTTGTTCTTCAAAAATCCAAAAAAATAGTTTTACTGGTTTGCTTTCTTATTTGAAAACCCCCAAAAAAATGACTACTCTTGAAAACACTAAGTTGTGTGACTTCACTAGCACCAACAACAATGATTTTATGAGCACTCGTATTGCTCCACCTATGGCTGAAAATACTTTCTTTGAGATAAAACCTGCTTTGCTCAATCTTGTTATGAGAGAGCAATTTTTGGGTATTGGTAATGAAGATGCTGCTTCCCATCTAAATAACTTTGTTGAACTTTGTGATTTGCAAAAGCATAGGGATATAGATGGTGATATTATTAAGCTGAAATTGTTTCCTTTCTCTTTGAGAGGAAAAGCTAAAGAATGGTTGAATTCCTTAACTAGGAATAGTATTGGTTCTTGGACTAAGTGCAAATATGCTTTTATTGGAAAATACTATCCTCCTGCTAAGATTATATCCATGAGAAGTGAAACAATGAAGTTTAAACAACTTGATAATGAGCATGTTGCTCAAGCTTGGGAGAGAATGAAATCTTTGGTAAAGAATTGTCCCACTCATGGACTGACTGCTTGGATGATCATCCAAACTTTTTATGCAGGATTGAACTATTCTTCAAGGAACCTATTGGATTCAGCTGCTGGAGGTACATTTATGACCATCACTTTGGGTGCTGCAACAAAACTTCTGGACAATATGATGGTTAATTATTCTGAATGGCATACTGAGAGAGCTCCACAAGGTAAGAAGGTAAATTCTATTGAGGAAACCTCCTCCTTGAGTGATAAGATTGATATGATTATGTCTATGCTTGTTAATGGGAAAACCCATATTGATCCAAATAATGTTCCTTTAGCCTCTTTGGTTGCTCAAGAAGAGCAAGTTGATGTGAACTTCATAAGAAATAACAACTTTGGAAACAATGCTTATGGTAATAATGCTTATAGGAACAATTTTGGTAACAACAATTATAAGCCATATCCTCTCAACAATGGTAATGCTTATGGAAATCCTTACAACAATAATAAGAGTGCTCGCTCTGAACTTGAAATTATGCTTAAAGAGTTTATTAGTAAACAAACTGCTTTCAATAAAACTATTGAGGAAAAACTCTCTAATGCTGAAAGAAATATAGCATCTTTGGCTGAAGCTCAATCTACTTTGAATAAAATGGCTGCTAAATTAGAAACTAATGAGAATCCCTTTGCAGCTACTAATGTCATACAAGTAAGAATTGATGAAAATGTTAGACTATTAGCTGAATTACATGCTAAGTGGGAAAGACAAGATGAAATTGCTAGAAACATTAGTGTTTCTACTATTACCACCACTAGTGTTGAGGCTAGCAATAGTTCTACTACTTTGATCTTGATGGTGGCAACATCTCTGAAGTTATTAAGTTCCTACAAAAGCTTGCTAAAAGTCCTAATGCTAGTGTTATGAACATGGCTTTTACAAAACACATTACCGATGCTCTCATAAAGATTAAGGAAGAAAAGATGAAACATAAAGCTTCTATTCCTATAAAGCAAGAAGATGGTTGGGAACCCATCATTAATATGAAAGTGAATGACTTTGATTTCAAAGCTTTGTGTGATCTTGATAGTAGTGTTTCTATTACGCCTAGAAGGATTTATGATATGCTTGATTTGCCTCCTCATGAAGATTGTTATTTGAATATCCCACTTGATGCTAATGCTAAAAAGAAACTCATGGGGAGTCTTAATGATGTTCTTATTATGGTTAATGATTCCTATGTCCCCGTTGATTTTTATGTTTTGGATGTTGAATACAATGCTTCTTGTCCTATTACTTTGGGAAGACCTTTTCTTAGAACTGTTGGCGCCATCATTGATATGAGAGAAGGCACCATTAAATATCAACTCCCACTCAAGAAAGGTGTAGAACACTTTCCTAAAAAGAGAGAAAATATTTCTTTTGCTTCTCCTATGAAAACAAAATTTGGTCTTAATGCTTCTTCATTTGAGAACACTTGATTCTTTCTTTGGTTCTTATGCCTACCTTAAAGGCGTTAAAGAAAAGTACTTGTTGGGAGATAACCCAAGAGTTTTAGTTGAGTCTTGGAAGTTATTACCTCTGTAATAACCTCTCCTTATCCTTTTTATTTGCTTTTCGTGCCAAGAGTAACCTCTAATGAGAGTGAAGTAATGATTGGGAAAGTTCCTGTCCCGAAACAGATTTCTATGCTTCACCATAAAAATTCCTTAGAGAGTTCTGTATGTCAGATTGAGCTGTAATTTTGTTTTCTTCTTCCCCAGGTTGTTATCTAACTTTCGTTAATTCAACACTTTTTTATTTGAGCAACATAAGGTCTTCGAAAAAAATCGTCTTTACCTGCTGGTCTGTTTTGACAGATTTCTACCAATTTCTGCATTTGCTTCTTGTTAGTTCCTTCTTGAGTTCCTTTGGGGAATTGGGCTTTTTGAGGGAAGTGCTATAGTGGCTAGTGTTCTAATGAAAGTTTATTTGGTGTTAGAACTGAACCTTGAGACTTATTTATATTAAGTGCACTAATGTTGCTAATGAGATTGTGTAAAGTTTTGTATGAAGGAAATTTTTCAGGTGTATGGAAGGAATGAGTAACGAGATGAAGGATGGACTAAAGCTCAAGCTTGGGTATGCCACGCGTGTCACCCCAAGAAATATCCAAGAAGTACAAGCGTCAAAGCTTGGGGATGCCCAAGGGATCCCCTTCTTCATCAATAAAAATTCCAGGTTTCTTCCAAACGCTTCATTTTTATTGTTTCATGCACAGTTGTGTTTTTCTTGGAGCGTCTTCTTTTTCGTTTTTGTTTTGGTTTTTAGTTTGCTTGGTTTGCTTAGTTTTTTGAATAAGTTGGTTGGACCCCCTCTTTCACACTTTGGTTTGCAAATAGTTTGGTTTGGTTTGGAAAAGAGTAGGAAAGTTCATGCTTATGTGATAAAAAGAGCTCGTTTTTGACTGTGGCCTTTGTTTTGTCATGCCATGCTTGATATTGTTTTGGCTTCATCCTTAGTATTCTTTGCTGTAGCATGACTTGTTATAAACAATTGAGATTGCTTAATGTGCCTTGGATTAATCATGCGTTGTTTTAGCATATTAAAGCATAGTATAGTGGTATTCTCCTTTGATGCTTTATTTGGGTTGACTTGGCGCATGCTCACACCATGTTATGACTATCTCAAGTCACCATAGCCTTTATGATCCTTTAGTTTCAACTTGTAGTATCACTTTATGCTTTGATCAATGATGTTTTGTCGCTCTGCATGATTATGGCCATTATTGCTCTCTTATTTTGTCGCTCCCAGTCTTTTGCTAGCCTCCACAACAAAGTATGAGTTCCACTCATGCATCCAACTCCCTAAACCAAGTTATTCCAAAGAGTCCACCATACCTACCTACTAGCTTATGCTATTCCAAGTATATTCATGCTTTTGTTTACCTTCCACTTGTTATGAGAAAACTAGTGATTAAAGCTCTCACGAACTTGATGGAACACTTTACTTTATTTGCCCTTAATAAACTTGAACCATTGTGTCGTCTATGTTGTATATGCTTGCACTTATTTATTGGGAATTAGCAGAACCCCATGCTTTCATGGGGAACGCTTTCAACATTGCGCTTGGTACTTGTACCTAGTTGATATCATGCTCTTTTGTATATGGATGTCGTCGGTGTGAAATGAAAGGGGAGCTTGTAAGTCCACGGAGTTATGTATATGTGTTAGAGAAATGCCTAGGCCGCTGGTTTAATTCATGCTGACATGGTGGAAACCTGCAGCGTAACCATAATGAGTTGTCTATGAAGCATTCTTCTTATAAAAAAAAGAGTCCTATATTGAGAAAAAGAGAAAAGAGAAAAAAAGATACTATGAAAAGAGGAAAGAGAGAAAAATGCACCATATTCCCATGGTAAATAAGAAGAATGCTGAGATGCTCGTTGTCTGCTTGCCTTGTCATTTTGATATGGGGATTCTTCTGTATCATCGGGCAAGGGGTACCCCGTTGGCGGTTCTCTATGATACACATGTACTTACAATGACAAGAACTTACCGGTGACTAAATTTGAGTAGCATGAGGAGCGTCCCTCGTATACAAGGGACATGAGATTTCTGACTTATACTTCGTCAAGCATGTACACCATAGTTTGTTCACTTTAACCTTAATCACTTCAAGATGCTTATGATAGGGGCAATGAGAGCTGAAAGCTATAAGTACCATAATTTTTGGAAGCTCTTTATGAGACTTGAATCCCTACTTCTTTTTACAAAAGGCCTTTCTTCCACCATTATATTGAGTCTCCACCTTCTATCTTTATGCACTTACTTTGAGAGCATAGTGGCCATTCTTAGTTCTATGTGCATTGTCCCAAGACTAGTTGATTGATGCATAACTTGTTATTGCTTGTTTGAAACTATTGTATCTAGTCACTCTTATGAACTTTGAAGGTGTCCTATGCATTTATACTTGCTACTCTATTGAGGGACAAGCTGAATAATTTTATGCTATGTTTTCTTTATGTGAAACAAACAAATGTCTTGCAAAGCATTGTTATTCATGAATCTTTTGTTTGTGCCTTTTCATGTTGCATCATAGTTTTTTTGCTTATTGCTAGAACTTTGTCTTTCATGTTATGATTGAAGTACTTTGATCCCAGCTTTGATGTTTTGCGAATACTTTGATCAAGTCTTTGATGGTGCATGTCACCTCAAAAATTCTTTCTTTTTATCACTTACCTACTCGAGGACGAGCAGGAGTTAAGCTTGGGGATGTTGATACATTGCAAATGTATCTGTAATTTTTTATGTTCCATGCTTAGTTTTATCCACTTTCTTGTGTTTTGTTCCAACTTTGGAGTACTTTTATTATGATTTCTTGGACTAACCTATTAACAAGAGCCATAGTGCCAGCTGCTTGTTTTCTGCTGTTTTTGGTTCCAGGAAAGTCAGAAATTGAATGTTCTCGGAATTGGACGGGACAAAAGCCAAAGTGCCTGTTTTTTCGGAAGGGATCAAGTGCTAGAATACGAGACGGAGAGGGGCCAGGGGCCGGCCACACCACCTGGCCGCGCGGCCAGGCCTAGCCCGCGCCAGGGGGTGGTCTGGCCGACCCCAGCACCCCCTCGGCCTCTCCTTCCTCCTATAAGTTGCCCTCGGGATGAAAACCCTAAGTACCCGATCAAAAATCCACGAAAGAGTCTGTAGCCGCCGTCATCTCTGTCCCTAGATCGGGGGGATCTGAAGCTCTTCCCGGCACCCTGCCGGAGAGGGGAATTCACCCTGGAGGCCTTCTTCATCACCATGCAAGCCTCCGGTGTGATGAATGAGTAGTTCATCCTTGGACTACGGATCCATGTAGTAGCTAGATGGCTGGTTTCTCCTCCTTTGTGCTTTCATGTTTAGATCTTGTGAGCTCCGTTCATGATGGATATTGAGATGCATACATGGATATTGCTCTTTATCTATTTGTAATTCATACATGTTGTGTTTGCGGGGATCCGATGGATATTGAGATGCTATTTCAGATTGGTTATTGATTCTATCATGTCTTTGTTATTTGAGATCTTGCATGCTTTCCGTTGTTAGTAGCTATCTTGGCCAAGTAGGTGCTAGCAACTCCAAGAGTTAGTATTTATGCTCGATAGTGGGTTCATGCCTCTGGTAATCTGGGGAAGTGACAGAAATCTCTAAGGTACTAGATGTGCTGTTGCTACTAGGGAGAAAACAACGATCTTTTGTTCATAGAACAATTGTATTGTTTACTTTACACGCAGTTCGTAAAGCAATAATCTGTTGCTTGCAACTTAATACTGGAGGGGGTTCGGATAATAACCTGAAGGTGGATTATTAGTCATAGATGCAGTTGGATGGCGGTCTATGTATTATGTTGTAATGCCCAATCAAATCTCAAAGGAGTCAAGATGATTAGTATATGCATGTATTGCTTTCTCGGTGTTTGTCAATTGCCCCGCTGTAATTTGTTCACCCAGCATGTTATCTATCTAAGGAGAGCCGCCTCTAGTGAACTATGGATCCTGGTCCTTTTCTTTACATACAATCTACAATATTTTACTGCTTTGTGTTTACTTTCTGCAAACTTTTACTTCTTTCCATTCGATACGTTTAATCCTTTGTTTTCCGCAAAACACGGTGAGATTGACAACCTCATCGCAAGTTGGGGACAAAGTTCTGTGGTTGTGTTGTGCAGGTCTCCATGTTGCTACTAGCACCGGTAGTGCGCCCTGCCAAAGCTCAGCTAGTAACACCTTTGGGGTGTTTCCTTGCTCCTACTGGTTCAATTAAATCTTGGATTCATAACTGAGGGAAACTTGCTGCTGTGCTCATCATACCTTCCTCTTGGGGTTCCCAACGAGCTCTACATCAACACCACGCACCAAGCACTTTTCTGGGCGCCGTGTATTGAGTCATCACCCCTCCCCCATGGCCGGCGCCCATGGGAGGGTGACTCCTCACCTCCCCATTTATGTGGTGGTAACCCCTCCACATTAAAATGCCCCTTCACATTCTCTTTTAAAGTCTCCACTTTAAATGCATTAAATTTCTCCAAATTTAATGCTCTCTCATTTAATAAAACTCTTTTATTATTTTTATTCAGAATTTTGTTAATTACTTTAATTAACAAACATTCACATAAAACCCCCCTGCAACATTTCAATATTACATGCAGAACCAATTTCAGCAATTTCACCCGAAACAGTTTTGGTGTCTATTGAAATAATTCCAGCGCTTTCTTAAATCTTTATCTGAAACATATTTGCTCCAAATAGTGTCGGTGTCCCTTAAGTGTGTCACCCTACGGTTCACGAATAATGCAGACATGATCGAGACCCCTCTCAGATCAATAATCAGAAGCGGGACCTAGAGATCCATACTGACTCCTACACATTCAACGATGACTTCTGTGATCATGAGAACCTTTAACGCTAGTAACTAAATCCCTTTGTCTCGCGATATATTACATGTCCGAGATTCGATCATCGGTATCTCCATACCTAGTTTGATCTCGTTACCGACATGCACTCTTTTCTCGTTCCCATGATATAACATTCTAGTGATCACATCACTTGCTTGCAAGCTATTTCAATGTGATATCACCGAGAGGGCCTAGAGTATATCTATCCGTCATCGGGATGGACAAATCCCACTCTTGATCCATGAGCCTCAACATAACACCTTCGTAGCACTAAACCCACCTTTATAGTCACCCTGTTACGGTGTGATGTTTGATGTTACCAAGATACTCTTCCGGTGTTAGCAATTAACATGATCTCATGGTCTAAGGACTAAGATTACTTCGTATGATGTTCTAGCAATATAAACATAATTACTCTGATCGTAATGCTATACTTCGGATGAATGTTCATCATATCATTCCACCAATGTTGTGACCTCATTATTAACAACATCCAATGTCCATGATCAGGAAACCTTGATCATCTTGTTAATCAACAAGCTAGTCTATAAGAGAGGCATAACTAGGAACCCTTTTTGTTTATTAAACACACATGTATTGATGTTTCCGATCAATACAATTATAGCATGCAAAATAAACATTTATCATAAACATGGAATAAGATAATAACCACTTTATTATTGCCTCTCGGGCATATTCCCTTCACCGTCTAGGGTGCATGCGATAACATCTAGAGAGGTGTGTTGGACGTGTAGGAGGAAACTCCCACTGCGGTTCGAATTGAGTGAAACCAGTGTAGCCTTGGGCCTAGCCTTGGTTTTCCATGTAGTTATGGCCTAAGCAAACCTAAACCACCAGAAAAGAACATTGGCAAGCCCTCGTACGGAGAATGCTACGGGGGTAGACCCTTAGGGCCCTCGGATTAGGGTTTCATCGGAAAAGGACCGTCTGAGCGTCGGGATGGCACGAGAACACGCGTGTGGCCCTAGAATAGATGCACAATTGTGGTGGATAGCTCCGGGATGGAAAACCTAGCTCCCGGGTGTGACCGTCTACGGCGCATGCGATAACACCTAGAGAGGTGTGCTGGACGTGCAGGAGGAAGGCTACACGCTGGCCCGTGTTTGTTATCCCGCTCAATCTCCCTCCCGGAGTCGTAATGCAAAGGAAAAACATATTCCTGTCGCTGATCATTCCAGGGCCTGAATACCCAGGGAAGAAAATATGTTGGACTCCTTCACTCCATCCCGGGGCATCTGCCAAGGTGATCCTCTTTCATCGTACCTCTTCCTTTTTGTTGCTGATGGTTTGTCTTGTTTGATCAGAAAAGAGATTGAAAATAACTCGCTACATGAATTCCATATTTGCCGAAAGCTCTTAGCATTTCCCATCTCCCCTTCGCCGGTGATAACCTCTGAAAGATCACGGATATCGCTTAGAGGGGGTGAATAGGCGGTTTAAAACTTTTACAAGATAGGCTTAACAATGACGGAATAAAACTAGCGTTTTCTTTTGTCAAGCACAAAGCCTAGATATACTAAGGTTCACCTATGCGCACCAACAACTTATGCTAAGCAAGACAAGCAACAATGTGATAGCAATATAGATTACTTCAAGCACGATGGCTATCACAATGTAAAGTGCATAAGTAATGAGCTCAGGTATAGAGATAACCGAGGCACGCGGGGACGACGATATTTTACCGAGTTCCTCCCAACAAGGGAGTACGTCTCGTTAGAGGCGTGGGCGGTACTAAGACCACCAACGCCACAAGAGGCCTCACCCTATTCTCCCGAGAACCCGCCGCACGGCAAGCACCCGTTCTACTATGGGACACTTAAGGGCGGTCACCAAACCCGTACAAGATTAGGGCAATCTCCACAACTTAATTGGAGGCTCCCAATAATCGTCACCAAGGACACAATCTTTGGGAGAGCTTCACAACTTAATTGAAGGCCCCAAGAACTCGCCACAAAGGCCACACAACCGTCTAGGGTTCTGATGACCCACAAGTATAGGGGGTGTATCGCAGTATTTTCGAGGGAAGTGAAACCCAATTTATTGATTCGACACAAGGGGAGCCAAAGAATATTTATAAGCCTTAACAACTGAGTTGTCAATTCAGCTGCACCTGGAAACAATCTTGCTCACAGCAGTTTATTAGTAGCAACAGTTTTGTAGTAGGAATAGTAAAGTAACAGTAGTAGTAAAGCTAAGACAATAGTAACAAAAGCAGTAAACAGTGGGATTCGAGTGCGGTAGGCATAGGGATGGATGGACGGGCGTTGCATGGAGAAGACAATTCACATAGCAATCAGAACATAGGGCAATTGCAGATAAATAAGATAAAGCATCCAAGTACTAGACAATCCTAGGCATGTGTTCCATATATAGTCATACCTGCTCGCAATGAGAACTTGCACAACATCTTTTGTCCTGCCAGCCCGTTTGCAGCGGGGCCTCTAGTGAACTAATGGCAATTAAGGCGCTCCTTTTAACAGAGCACCGGAGCATAGCATTAACACTCCGTGAACACATGTGATCCTCACATCAAAGCCATTCCCTTCCGGTTATCCCGATTTCTGTCACTTCGGGGCCATAGGTTCCGGACAACAACGTGTGTATACAACTTGTAGATAAGACTAGAAACAATACTATCATAATGAATCAATAACATGTTAAGATCTGAAATCATGGCACTCGGGCCCTAGTGACAATCATTAAGCACAACAAGTCGCAACAAAGTCATAAAGCACTAATAAAAGATACTAGGCACCATGCCCTAACAATCTGATGCCATTACATGAACGATCTCATTCAATCCCTACCATCCCCATAGCCTACAACGGGGGATTACTCACTCATAGATGGGGGAAACATGGATGGTTGATGGAGATGATGGTGGAGATCGATGGAGATGGCTCCGGGGGCACTTCCCCGTCCCGGCAGGATGCCAGAACAGAGACTTTCTGTCCCCCAAATCTCCCCTTCGATGGTGGTGGCACTGCGGAACTTCTTCTAGAAAAACGTCGAACCCCCCGAAGTTTTTAGGTTAGAAGGCTTCTTATAGGCGAAGAGGGAGACCGAGGGGGTGCCTGGGGCCACCACACCATGCCCTAGCGCGGCCAGGCCTAGCCCGCGCCTGGGGGTGGTGTGGCCAGCCCCTGGCCCTCCTCCGTCTCGTATTCTGGCTCCTGGGGTCTTCTGGAAAAATAGGCACTTTGGCTTTTGTCCCGTCCAATTCCGAGAATATTCATTTTCTGACTTTCCTGGAACCAAAAACAGCAGAAAACAGGCAGCTGGCACTGTGGCTCTTGTTAATAGGTTAGTCCAAGAAATCATATAAAAAGTACTCCAAAGTGTGGACAAAACACAAGAAAGTGGATAAAACCAAGCATGGAGCATCAAAATTATAGATACATTTGCAATGTATCAGGTTCCAAGAACCCAAGAAGGACAAGCTTCTTGATTTCACCAAGCAAATCCTCCCGGGAGAACTCAAACCGATGCACCTAACGCAAATGGCAAGAACGGCACAAAGATGCTCCAATCCTTCACTCTCAAATTCCAACAAAGCTACTAAAGCAATGAGGGGAATAAGAGAGGAAGAACCAAAGGGGAGCACAAAATCACCCAATATCTAGATCCCAAAGATTCACTCACAAAGAGGTAATTTGGTTTGGTCAAAATGTAGATCTAGATCTCCTCCATCTTCCTCTCAAATATGGGCAAGAATCATTGGAGGGGAAGAGAGAAATCAAGCTCAAAGAGATTAGAACAATATGGAAAAGCTTGCAAAAGGGAGAAGAAGCAACCCAAAAAGGAGAAGGAGAAAGGCTTAAATAGGGGGATAAAATTCTGCCCGTTGGGGCTATTTTCCGGCTGGGCCGGTAGTACCGCAATTTGGGCCGGTACTACCGGACCCAGCAATCGAGCTGAGCTAGGCAGGCGCGAGCGGCAGATCAACGTGCGGCAAGCAAGCGAACTGGGCGAGCGAGGCAGCATAGGGGATCGAGGAACACAGGGTGCGCGTGACGCGGGAGCAGCGAGCGAGGTAGCGCGCGCGGGGCGGCCTGCTTAGCGAGCGGTGGCGGCTATAGCAAGCTGGGAGCGTAGCGAGGCAACTGGGCCGACCCGGTAGTACCGGCCTGGCCGGCGGTACTACCGCGATGTGAGATACCTCACTTGGCGAGGATCCGAAAAACCTCCAAGAACAAAATCGCAATAAGATATAAAAGGGAGATCCGATTTTGATGATCTAGAGCTTGTAATGAACACAAGCTCTAGAACCAAACATGGATAAGATCCAACAAAAAACCAAGAAATATGATGCTAAGAATGCAATGGTTTGAGCTCTCTCCAAAAGATATTATCAAGTTACTCACTCGAGATCCCCTCTTGATACTACTGTTATCTATCCTAAACCCTGTCTCCCAACTACCAACATGAGACCGGCAAAAGGAAACCTATCAAGATTATACCTTCGCCTTGAGAAAACCACTTGAGCACGATGTAGACGATCTTGTCCTTCTCAAGATGGACACCTTTCTTGATTTCTCTTGCACGCACTCACTTGATGAAGACTTTGACATATGCTCCCCCATACACCATGGGGAAACCTTTACTTTGACCTTATCTTTATCGATCCATGATCACCGAGGGTTGCAAGCATCAAACATGAGATCTTTTAGAGATAGCGCATTTTAAGCTTGCACAACACTTCTTCTTCTTCTTCTTCTTCTTCTTCTTCATATCATCTACCTTGAAGCCAACATATGCCCCAAGCGATGCCAATGGACAACTCCTACAAGTGCAAATTAATACAAACATTAGTCCATAAAGATTGTTATTAATTACCAAACCACACATGGAGTCCCACATGCTCTTTCAGCCTCCTATTCTTTGAAGCATCAATGGAGAAAGCCATGGTGATAAAATCGATTCTTGATCGTTACGAAGAGGGTACATGTCAATTGGTCAGTATGGGGAAATGCTTGATTATGTATGGTGAGGGCTTCTCTACTGAGACCTAGGATCAATTAAAGAGCATCCTAAAGTATGAAACTGAATGCTTTGAATAGAGAAACCTTGGCCTTCCTGTTCCCGAAGGAAGATTGACAAAAGGAATATTCAAAACGACAAAAGGGAAATTTTCCAAGCATGCGAGTGATTGGTCCAAAAAGTACATGTCTTCCGGTGCGAAAGAAATCCTCATAAAATCTTTCATGCAATCACTTCAACTTATGCCATGGGGGTTTTAAGGTTCCGTTATGGGCTAGTGGATGAGCTAGAACAAATTATTCAGATTTTTTGGTGGGGTGATGAAGAGAACAAAAGACACATGAATTAGTTATCCTCGGAAAGAATTGCTAGGCTGAAGTCTCAGGGAGGAGTTGGTTTCCGTGATCTCAGGATGTTCAACCAAGCTCTACTAGCTCGCCAAGCTTGGCGCCTTCTTCAATTTCCTAACAGCCCGTGTGCGCGCCTCCTTAAAGCTAAGTACTACCCCTCGGGTGATCTTCTTGATACGACATTTATCTAGCAGCAATCTCAATAGTGGCAAGGGGTTGTTTATGGTCTAGAATTATTGAAGAAGGGTATTATCCGTAGGATTGGTGATGGGACCAAAGTTAAAATCTTCCAACACAATTGGCTTCCAAGACATGACGCTTTGAAAGTTCAGGGGAGGAAAGGAAATTCCCGCAAGCGTTGGGTGTCTGAGCTCATATCACAGGACAATTGGTCATGGAACGAGGCGGATATTCGTGATTGTTGTTTACCAAAGGACGCGACAACCATACTGGGTATAAAACTTCCGCCTCGGGTCACTGAAGATTTCTTAGCTTGGAGTGGAGAAAGCAATGGGTTATTCGGCGTGCACTCAACATATCGAATTGGTATGGACACTAAATGGCAAAGGACCAGTGACAGTCTAACTTGGAACATATAGGTGATCGGTGAATTTGGGACCTTGTCTGGAAAGCGGAGGTGCCACAGAAGGTCCGTATTTTTGCATGGGGTGCGGCCATGAGTTCGCTGGCTGTTCTTCTTAGGCTGTACCGTCGCATTCCTACCGTGGATCCTGTATGTGTAACCTGTGGTACGTGTGTGGAGGATGATCATCACGCCCTAATAAGCTGCACACTGGTTAAAGCGCTGTGGCATGAGATGAGGAGTCTCTGGTCCCTACCCGATGAGGAGCTGTTTAATGTCAATAGGAAAGAGTGGCTGATCCACTTGCTGCAATATCACAAAGGAAATGAAACCAAAAGTATTGTTCTTATTATGGCGCGTCTGGCATCACAGAAATAACATTGTTCACGGTGATGGTAAGGCTTCAGTTTGGGCATCCATCAATTTTCTTGCAAACTATTTGTCCTCGTTTGCTGCTATACACTCCCCCATGCCAAGTGCTACATGCAATAATGGAGCTTCCTGGAGTGCTCCGGCCGTGGGTTGGGATGCATACTCAAGAGACGCTAGCCTTGGTATTATTGTGCTTGATAGTGGAGGCTATCTGAGTGGAAATATGTCCCAAACTGTGGTAGCGCGGAAGAAGCCGAGATTCTAGCATCTCTACAGGGGCTAAAGCATCTAATCGACCTGAGATAGTTGCCAACAATAGTGGAGAGTGACTGTCTCAGGGTGGTGCAGGCGATTTCATTGGATAACTCCGAGAACTCACGCAGCTGGGCTCTAGTCCTAGATGGACGAGAACTTCTAAAGGTTTAGCGTGAATTACGTGTCTCCAAAGTAGATCGTATGAGCAATGGTACTGCGCATGTGTTAGCGCAATTAGGCAAAGCTAGGTTTAGTGGTTCTCTTAGCTATGACACTCCTGATTGTATAAAGGAGATGGTCATTAGCAAAATGGTGTAATCGTTCATGTAATCTCGAGGCGGCAGGTTTCAGACGTACTTTTTTTCTTACCAGGGTACCTAAGGCCTTTCACAATGGGTGTATCTAGCGGTGTATCCTAGGCACTTTGCCTACGTGGCACTATAGTTAATGAGGAAAGAGATTATGGTTGTATCTTAGCTAAGAAACACCCCTTGCACAAAACCATAGACAAAAAAACATGGTTAGACTAATCATATGCATGCATGTCATCTAAATCATTAAATATAGAGACACCACTTAAGAAACAATGCATTGGAGAAGTTGTCTCTTAACCATCTATTTCTCTTAGGGTAACGTGCTAAGATACACCCTATTGTGAAAGGCGGGACTAGAGGGTTTTAATGAGGCGGCCCGCTGTTTGAATATATTTGAATTTTCAAGAAAAAAATCTTCTGCCTGAAATAGATTTTACATTTTTATTAGTAACATGTCGTAAGTGCACAGCCCAAAAGCCCACCGAGCAGGGGTAAGGCGAAGAACTCTACCGTGGGCCGTACAAGACCAAAAATGCTCGGGCCATCTATTGCACGGAACACACGACGTTTTCAGACACCACACTCTGCTTCTCCACTCCTCGCCTGAGCCGATCGATAGCTAAATTGCCCTTCCAATCCATGGCGCCTCCGCCGCGGCGAAACCCCAACGGCAACGGCAGCAGGAGGAAGGTGAGGACCACCCCTCCACCCTTCATGTATCCTGACACATACTCCACTACCACCGCTCCCCGCGACTCTGCTCCTAAACCCTAACCCTCTCCCCTGTTCTCCCCTTTCGCAGGACGAGGAGCCGTGGCTCGCGGCGGGCACCCGTCCGGCCAACTTCCTCCCGGGCCTGGCCATCGGGTTCCTCCTCGGCCTCCTCCTGGACCTGTCCTCCTCCTGGAGACCCAGGTTCAGCCTCGGCCCGGCCCTGCCTCCCTCGGCGTCACGGGGGTCCAAGCGGTCGGCCGGTTCACCCGCTGACCCTGGCGGGGTGTCCGCCGGCGAAGAGCTTAAGATGGTAAGCTGGATTTCGGACTTCTGTACAGTATCATATCTCATTTCCTGTCAAGAAACCAACCATGTACAGTCTACATTTAGTTATTGACTGATTGGATCCCGAAGACTTACCAGTCATCATGTACTCCCTCTGATCCATATTACTTGTCATAGAAATGGATGCATATAGACATGTTTTAGTACTAGATACATCCGTTTTAATGACAAGTAATATGGATCGGAGGGAGTACTATTTTCTATCTGACCTCGTAGTTGAGGATATACCGCTCCGTCAAAATCCCCACGCATTGCTACAGATCAACGAATTACATTTCCTAAGCGTGCTCAAAGTCTGAAACATAGAGGTCTGGGCCGGTTTCTCGCCGCAGGCAGAACTGGGAGCTGTTTCTGGGGGTACCAGCACCTTGGACGAATTTGAATCTATGGACATCGGATCGATAAATGATCAGACAGCTATTTGGATTCCGCACGGGCATTTATGTTTTGCTAAAAAAAAAATAAGTGAGATGGTCCCAAATGTAAGGAGGAGGATGAGAATGAAAATGGACAGCTGCGCAGATGGACATCTTTGCATGAGTCTAGGATACCGGAGTGCTTGAACCGTCTTTACTAGTACTCTTGGTTTTCTGTTGCGATCCCACGATTCTAGATTTGAACTAGTTTTTGAAGTTTCGGCACCACTGCTTGCAGGTTTTAGTCGTTCGTCAGGACCTGAAGATGGGAGCTGGAAAAATAGCGTCTCAATGTGCCCGTAAGTTCCATCTTTTGGACTCTTGGTGTCAGCATTTTTTTTCTTGACACGTCTCTTTCTGTTCGACTTATCCTGACCTGGCTGTCGCACTTTGCTCAAATTGAACTGATTGCCTGCCTATTCAACAACAACCAAATTCTAGCCAGAACAACTCTCGTTTGACATGTCTATGTTCTAAAGTAAATAATGGATTCTGTAGATAACGGTGTTGTTGTTTTGTCTACTCAGTACTAAATCTGTTAACCAATGGACATCTATTATGCTTTTAACTACTTGCAATTTATTTTCTTTGCAGATGCAGCTACTGGTCTTTATGCGGAACTGTTGGCAAGGTGCTAATGCAGTTTGCAATCTTGCTTCATTAGGTAGTTTTAATTAAAGGATGTATACTGTTTTCTCCACCAAATTTTAGCTTACTTAGGAACATGTAGGGTTGGACTGACATTGGTAACAAATGCTGGTACATGTTGATTGAAGTTAAAATCAATTCATTGCTTTAGCACCTCACCAGTTTATTGACTGTATTTCTGCTTGGAAGTCGGTGTGACACTTTTTTTCACCGAAGGCGACAGACCAAAGTATCTTGCGGAGATAACTATTAGATTTAACTTATTATGCTACTCATAAATATTCCATCTTCCACCAGAGGAGTCTCTAGAGCATAGTCTTTAAAAAAGGCTTACTTTTCTGTTGGTTATGTTTTCAGTGAAAGCAAGTCTTTTCGAACAACTAGTGATGTAGTAGAGACAAGCTAAAGCTTTTAAAGTGAAGAACGCAAATTTAGGAAGTGAGTGGGCAGGAAAGAAGTGATTGATTAATCAAAACAGTCTGGTCTTTAATTAGTGCTGTTCCCAGTCAGGAACACGTCACATATTCTTGTACCAAAGCAAAGAATTACCCTAGTGTCCATGAAATGCACTAAAATCATAAAGCTCTGGCAAGGTTAGAGGTGCCATTGCCAAGAAGCTGTTTGCCCACCTTGCATCCTTCAGTGCTTCGTACACTTGAAGATTTTTCTGTCGTCTTCATGATCATCTGATATATCCCTGTGCAGCAACCGAGGCCTTTTGAGACAATGGGAACAATTCGGACAAGCTAAGATTGTTCTGGCATGCAAGAACCAACAGGACATGTATGCATATCTCTCGGATGTATGTTTTATTGAGCAGTACTTGCCGGTATGATGCAGCCTGCATTTTTCCCCATTTTATATTTATCAGGAACAGGATAAAGGAAACTGCAGAACACCGAGGTATCCCTACTTTTGTTGTTGCAGATGCAGGACGCACACAGGTTTGTTTTTATGTCTATGACTCATCATATGTTAATATCAGATTTTTTTTCTTTGCTGGGATTTCTTTGGGACTTGGGGAAAAGTCGGTGATCTATTGAGGTGTAAAAGCAGGCATTCGCAAACAGTAAAGACCAATTGTGAATTGTCCTTGTGGTTATTCTGCATATCAAAGTGATAAGGAATGTCTTAATCTGAATAATTCTTGGTTAGTTGTTAATATGAATTTTTTAAATGAAATAACGTGCTTACTTTTGAATATTACTTATTTTTCACGATGTTCATATTGTTGCTAATGTGTTATGCAATAATTTGAATTTATAGGTTTGATTTTCTTTAGTACTTTGCGTTGTAGCATCTCTCTTTCGATGCATAACAAATGGCTAGTGGCAGCTATTGCATCAAAAATAAATGGGCAGCTATACATCAAATGATTGTGATCCCATTTACCCTGGTCATCACCAATTCTCTCATCTCTGTAGGTACTGGCTGGGTCTAAGACAGTTCTGGCAGTAGGGCCAGGTTAATTTCTCAATCAGAACTATCTATTTTATTCGCTTAGCAACTATCTGATTTTTTTCACATGCCAGAAAGCTTCCTTGCATTTACCTTGTGTTAATTAATTAGCAAAAAGGAATATGCTCCTCAGGTTCTGTATGGAGTGTTTGCTACTGATGAAATGATCTAACTGCTATCCTATGAAGCCTAATAAGTAGGCCCTTCCTTTCCATATTACTTGTCTCTGATTTAGTACAAGTACAGCTTTGTACTAAATCAGCGAAGAACTAATATGGCACGGAGGGAGTAATAGATATAAATTCGGCACTATAGCAGAGCGTAAACAGCTTATTGTTGTGGTGCAGGGAGGAAAGCTGACATAGACACGGTTACTGGGAAACTGCGGTTACTGTGAGGTGAGCTGCATCTTGTACATGGTCAGTCTCAGTCCTCTGTTCTTCCTGAAGTTTTTCCTACCCAACATATATGGCTTCTGTCTTATGAATTTCGAAGGTGTCTGAATATCAACTAACTTTTATAAGCATTAAGAAACCCTGGTAGTAGCTTGGCAAAACAAAAAAGGGAAAAATAAACCGATAGAACCAGAGTGTTGTTGATGCAAGTTGCATCTTAGTATTGCTTGACAACCGGTGTATTTGCTAAACTTGGGCCTTTCTTTTCACATTTGACTCCAGGACAGTCAGCATGGTTCAACCGCAAAGTGCTCCTGAGTAGAAGAAGGCCGGAATCCTGTTGCTTCTGTCTGTACCATGCCGGGTAGCACCTTATATTTATGCGCGAAGGCCAGAAGCCGTTTTCGACGTGGAAGGCCGGAATCCTGTTGCTTCTGTTTGCTTCACGTCAACCTGGAAGAGTGGAAGTGATTGCGCCCATCGAACTCTGTAGTGCTTGATTTTAAAATGACATGTTCCAGTACCTTGTTATCATTTGTTGATGCTAGTGCATCCCAGCTTTTTCTCATTTTTCTGTTGCCTTCTCACGACACTGAACAAGTACTGTAGTATTATTTTGTAATTCAAAGTAGGCTATCGTGACTCTGCAAGCAGCTCGTATCCAAGAGGAGGAAACCTCCAACATGTGTTGTACTCGCCATGGTAGCCCTGTCTACTCAGACACTCAAAGTACTTGCAGCTTGTGTCCAAGAGGGATCTCCCTCCAGTTGGCGTGTTTTGCTTCCTGCGGAACGGCAGGGCATGCAGGATTCCAGGAGTGTTCATGTTACCATCTCTACTCCGGTTCTCCAAATGTGTAAACTTTGATATTCTTTTTCCGTCGCGAAGTATTCGCTCGGATTCTTTTCTTAGCCGTTGCACCGAATTGTGCTGCCATATGTGTGAAACGACACAAACTGGCTTGAAATTCCTGCAAAACTTGCACTTGCCAAACTCTTTTGTAGATGCATTTTTTTTAAACATCTTTCGTGCAGAGACTTATTTTTGAAACTTTTTATGGTATAGTTTTTTTTAGCTGAACTTTTTATGGTAGTTTAGAAACAACCTGTTGCCAGCCTCGCAAGGCAGGCCACACACAGACAGGGAGGCCCAATAAAAGCAGTACCAAACGGATACGGAGGGCATCCCGCTCGGCAGTCGGCAACGGACACCCAGCCCGCCCGGCCGCTCGCCCGCTTCCACGCCGCAGGGCCAGTCCAAACCCTCAACCCCACATGGCCTCCTCCTCCCGCTCCCCCGCCGCCTCGCGCCGGGGCGGCCGCGCGGCGCGGCAGTCCCCCTTCTTCCGGGACCTCGCCTCCCCAATCCCGTCCCACCGCGGCGGCTCCCGCTTCGCCTCCTCGGGCGCCGCCGCCAGCGCCGCGCCCTCCGCGACACCGCCGCCCCCGCCCCTCTTCACGCTCGACGACCGCTTCGCCGCCGCCGACTTCTCCCCGGACCCCACCGCCTCCGACCTCCTCCCCGTCGCCGGCTCCCCCTCCCCCCGCGGCGCCGGCAGCCGCTCGCCCTCATGGGACCGCTCCCGCGGCAGGGCCTCCGCGCCCGGGTCCCCCATGGACGGGATCGTCGAGCCGGCCCGGAAGGAGATGCTTGCGCTGCCCGCGCCGTCGAGTCCCTGTACGCCCCCGCCGACGACGACCACCATGGCCGCGGAGGCGCCGTCGCCGGTGACCCCCGCGACGGCCACGGCTAGGACGGAGCCGACCGCGAGCGAGGGTAAGGTAGATGGCGAGGAATGGGTCACTGTATTCGGGTGAGCACATGATTATGTTTAAATTCGTCAGTTGCTCTGTATCTCTAGTGGTTTTACAAGCTGTAGCATCTAGGCAGAGCCGCTCATACATGGTAGATTCAGTTCTGAGGCCAGTCGTGGAATTTTATACTAGTAGTAGGGAAATTCGCAGCCACTTGCTCCAGTTGCTGAAAAACGGCACGCATGGATGGGCAGAACCATCCTCCTTGGACCCTGTCTGTCAGCTTGGTGCGTGTTGGACATGTAGCCATGGAGCTGACAAAGGTGCTGTTTTGCATAGCTGTGTATGTCACATGTCAGTGACCAATAGTAAAATTGTCCGTTTAGCGTGTACCTCATTTAGCGGTGCTGCTCATTACTTTGTCAGTGCATATCCTAGAACTTTGCGTCAATTGGGCTAGTGCACTTTCATTTTGGTTAAGTTCGTAGACCATGCCCGAGAAAGCAGCTGTCACCAGTTAGCTTTTTCGTTGAAACTTGTTTGCTAATCTTTCGGTGCCTTATGTGCTAATTTGGTTTCTTGATGTTTGCTGTTTCCCCCAACAGATTCTCCCTTAGGGATACCAACCTCGTTCTTCGGGAGTTCGAGAAATGTGGTGTTATATTGAGACACCACTCCGGTCCAAGAGAGGGTAATTGGATCCACATATTGTACCAGGTAATGAGAGCTTGGATTACCATCTCTACTGTTTTCCGTTTTGCCTTTCGATTTCCTTTTTTTTACGTCTTGGAACAAACACATCACATAAGGTTGCTTTGTTGAACTTTCAGAAAAGGTTAGCGATTTACTTGTTAGTTGCTAGTGAGCACACTGCATGAACTTATAAGCTCTTGTATTCTTGAACTGTTTCAATTTCCTTGCTTTAGGCAATGCGTTCATGTCCATTCATCACCTTATGATCCTGAAAGTAATGATTTTTTTAACTTGCGCGGTTCCCATGTTGTAAGGAATTCCTTTTTGTTCTACTTTAACTTGAAAGATTGATTTAGCCTGAGGTTGCATGTTCTTTGTACCAGTTTCAGTTGTTTTAATGCATCTTTTGAACTACACCACAATGTGCATCAAGTTAGGTTCCCATATGTGTAAATTCTGTGGTATATATGGTTAGGTTATCCTTTGAACAATACGTAGTTAAGTTAGTCTTGGTTACTTTGGTATTTTTTTCAGCATTACATGGTCTACTGTAACACCATATGAAATAAATTTCTTGTTGAAGTCTCCAAGTTCTAATATAATGTATCTTTGCTTGTTTGTGCTTGATGGGAGTTTGTATAGGATTCTGTGGCCTGTAAATTTAAGAGAAAGTATCTTTTGGAAACCAAGTTACAATGAAAACTCCATGGAAACAATGTTTGAAAGTTTTAGAATATTGTTTAAAAAACACTGTGCGTAGAAAGTTGATGTTTGATGTGAAATTTGAAGTTTAAACTCATATTCATTGAGGGGAAGTAAGAAAAACAAATTATGCATGAATAGTGATGCTGTACTGTTTGTCACTCTTCATTGCTGAATTTATTTTTCCCATACCTCCTAACTGAATAGTACTTGAAATTGCATGTTTGCAGAACAACACCTCCACAACATAATTTATTTCTTTGGATATTTTAGAAACTCTGAAACATTGTTTTCACCGGTTTCCACCGTAACTTGGATTCCATCGATATATTACCATCATTTATGGGAGATGAGATTTACTTAGAATGCTTAGCACATCTGGAACCCAGCTTTTTTTGCTTTGATTTTTTTTCTTAATTCTGTTATGTGCATGCATCACATGGTAGGTTTCTACATCATTGGTGTGGCAATCAAGTCCTCTTGACTTATATCTTAAACTGACAATTTCCTTTCCAATGCTTTTGGTCTTGAAGCACTCTTACGATGCACGGAAAGCCCTTCAAAAGAATGGCATCCAACTAAGCAGCGGCGTCATAATTGGAGTAAAGCATATTGATCCGACGCACCGGCAGCAGCTGGATGACAGGTTCACCGGAATCAAGCAAGGAGGCTTCATGGTTTCCCTGCCATCAAAGTCACTTGCCCTGAAGAGCACAGGTGCATCAAACCAGTTGGGAGCCTTGCCGCGCCCATATGATCCGAAGTCTTCCGCTAACGTCGCCAGAGATGCGGGCCGTCGCACAACAGGCAGTGTTGCCGCGCCAGCAAAATCTATTGTAACGAATGTGATGGACCTGATATTTGGCATTTAGTTTGCCAGATTGCATACCAACGATACCTTCAGCTTTGCCCTTGGCTGTTCCATCTGTTGTGTGATCAGAGAGTATGCTCGGTGGTGGATGCGTGAGTGGCTGAGTTTGCCTGTGTTGACAAAGGTTCAGGAGCAAATTTGAAGAGAATTTCGGAGAGTGAACTTTTCATTTCCTTGGCGATGCAACATTTGTAAATGTGCAAAATTTTCATGTTTATCTTATAATCTGCTAAGATGTGGGCGGCTGTTGTATCTTTGTATACTGGTGGGTGCTGTCATGAGCAAGTCATGAGAGATGTGCTATAGCTCCACATGGAACTGAGATATCAATATGTATTTATTTTGTCGATTAGATTCTGTGTAAGCTCTGTTATATTGAAATAAGGTTTGGATAGGAATGTTGTAGAAAAAAAAGATAGCTTCATAATCTTTTGTACTCCTATTCATTGGAGTAAAATTTACTCCTATTTATGGGAGTAAAATTTACTTGCTTCTGACAGCGTCAGTAAAGCCAGCTGGTCGATTTTGATTTTAATCGTTCGTACTCGATCAAATGCTGTGGGCCTGTGGCGTTGTTCGACTGATTGTTTGTTTATCTGCGCAGCAGGAATTTTTGTTCAGCTAAAAGGAGAGAGCTTTCGTGTCGTGGACTGGTAGTGAGTTGGGGCGTTCTGATTGGCTAGTCTGTTTCGAAATATGTCACCGGACCAATCAGAAGGCGTCTCCCTGGTCGACAGAGTCAGAAAGTGGCGCTAGCGGTCGATGGAAGAGCTGAACACACCGACGGCCCTGATTTTGTCACTTTGGATCTTGTAGCACCAGAAGTATGCTTTACACATTAGACCTTATCGTTTTTGTAATATTTACATAAATCCCTATACACATGTACACACAGAGTGACACTTGCATAATTCTTTTATAGATATGGTTCCATGATATGCTCTACAAACTAAAACGATGAATCAAACAGGTGAAATGTGCTCCCTCTTTTTTTTTAAGAATAAGATGTATAAATTTAGTCAAAAGTCAATCACACATGCACACACACGCACACGCGCGCGCACACGATGAAAAAGTATCATTAGGATGCCATTGTGTCGCTAAGGACTCACAGCTTGTTCTTTGTGCATTTGAAATCTATAATGAGGTAAGAGTGTATCACATGGCTTCTCTAGTTTGAAAAAAAAAACATAGGAAATTTAGATGATTCTGTTCTTTATAATTTTTCATTATAGAGCTTCTTTGGGTTGTAGGATTATAAACCATCAACCCATAGGGAATTTAGATGATTTTGTTCTTTATAATTTTTCATTATAGAGCTACTTTGGGTTGTAGGATTATAAACCATAGAATGTTCACTATATTTTTTTTCTCCTTTTTTATCATTTGTTCAGTTTTCTCCTTGTTTTAATAGTCTTTATTTTCTTTCTATAGTCCCAAATAGACATCATTCTCATTTAAAAAAATAATGTAGTCCTTTTATAAAATGGTCTTGAGTGAAAGGATTGAGCTTAACTTGATAATTAATCACTTAATCAAAGAAACACCCCGATAATAAATAAAAAGTTGAGAACGAGGGTGCTATATGAGTTATTTTGTTACTACGAATACCACTTTTTTCAGGGTGCTATCCACAAAAGTGCAATAAATCCCAGACACTGGAGACCAGTGGGTTTCGCGATCGCGAGGGTCTTCGTCTCCGCCTGGGAACGCTACTGAGATTTCTCCGTCCTCTCACCCCCTCCGCACACACGCAGCCGCAATGGCGGAGACCGAGGCCAAAGCGGCGGCGCCCGCTCCCGATCCCGGACGCCTCCGCAACGCCTTCGGCGGCGTGCTGTGCGCCTTCACCCTCATCCTCATCGGCGTCCTCGCGTTCTCGATCCGCATCTTCTCCGTAAGATCTGATCCACACCCGGTGCCTCCAGATCCAGTTCCGTCTTCGGATAGCGCTTCCGGAACTGTGTTTTTCTTACGCGTCTCGTCGTTTCTGTGCTGCAGGTGATCAAGTACGAGAGCGTGATCCACGAGTTCGACCCCTACTTCAACTTCCGCGTCACTCAGGTTCGATTGCTTGGTTCCCATTCGGTTCTGTTCTAGAGCATGTGGAATTGAGCTCTCAAGTCATAGGGTAGTGCAATGCTTTGTTGTGACCCGTGAATCTGAGCGTTGGTGCAGGAGGGTTCTGGGTTTTGGGAATTGATCGCTGCCTGGTAGATTTTGTTTACTCTGGATGTTTAGTGGAAGTATAGAGCAAGCAAATAGTTACAGTGGAACATGAGAAAGGCTGGTGTGAGGCAGCTATGCCTTTGTATCTATCCTAAATTTCCCCTACTTGTGCAGTTCCTGTCGAAGAATGGTATCTACGAGTTCTGGAACTGGTTTGATGACAGGACATGGTAAGAGCCTTGCACACAGCTAAATCATCATTTACTACTGTGCAAGTTATTTGTGGAGTGGAACATGCACTGCGAATACATGGCTGAATTTTCCTCTGCTGCTTCTGTTTTAGGTATCCCCTGGGTCGTGTGATTGGTGGCACTGTGTATCCTGGGTTGACATTGACAGCTGGAAGCATTTGGTGGTATGTTCATAGGAACACTCTCTCTTGCTCCTTCTACTGACTGAAATGTGCCTGACATATTTGATTGGTCTACTAGGTTTGTGAACGCTCTTAACATCCCATTGTCGGTGGAGACTGTCTGTGTGTTCACTGCTCCAATTTTCTCAGCATTCGCTTCCTGGGCTACTTACCTATTGACGAAGGTTGCTTTTTAACATAAGCATACGTTCTCACACTAGTCATTCATCCGGAAGTTCTGTGCTCATTACCGTAGCTTTTTCTATAGGAAGCAAAGGGAACTGGAGCTGGATTGATGGCAGCAGCAATTCTGGCAATGGTAAATCCCACTAGCGATTTTTCTTTCATTTCTTTTGTCATGGCGGAAGTGGAATTTTTTTAATACTTTTTGATGAAGCTAGAGCACCATTAGGTAGTTTCAGCTTTACCTGTCTTTGGGTGGGAACATAAAAGTGTCAGTTAAGGAACTTCATACTATTAGTGCTTATTGATTTGTTATGCCAAACAAGTATTTATAGAATCGTTTGAAATTACTGAATGACTATGTGATGTCATTGCCACGAAGAACCCTGGCTGAGGTCTTCATTTATTTCGAGTTCACAATCTGTAGAACTGTTTCAGGATCCTCTTTTGCCCCAATGCGCCACAGGTTTAGACAAAAGCAAGACATCCAATTTGTTGTGTTTCTTAGAATGCTGCATTACGGACGAGTGCAATCTTATGTATCACTATTCATTGATCAGAATTCTGTCCTCTCTTGACATTGTTACAGGTCCCTTCGTATATCTCAAGATCAGTTGCAGGCAGCTATGACAATGAAGCTGTAGCAATATTTGCCTTGGTGTTCACATTTTATCTGTATGTAAAGGTAATGGCAACTTGATGCTTCTTCAGTTGGCTTCTTGTTAACATAGCAATAGCATTATGTACTCACTTGTTTGTGAATTATATGCAGACACTGAATACAGGATCTCTCTTTTATGCAACGCTCAATGCTCTCTCATATTTCTACATGGTAAGCTTGTTGATTTTGATCTATTGTTTCAAAATGAATATTATAATCATGTGCTAGATTTTTCCAGGTCTGTTCCTGGGGAGGCTACACCTTCATCATAAACCTTATTCCGATGCATGTGCTCTTGTGCATTGTAACCGGTCGTTATTCTTCACGACTTTACATTGCATATGCACCCCTTGTAAGTGCATACAATTATGCTCTAGCACAGAAAATAAAAGTAAAAATTTAACATGTCACTAGTACCATTTGTCTGGAAAATTATCTTACTTGATTAACTAATCTTTTTGCAGGTTATATTGGGAACACTTCTGGCAGCCTTGGTACCTGTGGTTGGTTTTAATGCAGTATTGACATCTGAGCACTTTGCATCCTTTCTGGTACATACATTCACGTTCTTATGCACGCCTAATCTTCCTTTTGAGATTTCCTTTGTTCAGCAAAAAGATATTGAATCAATTGACTCTTGCATTTTTCTTGAAATTGTTCTGTACCAAATGGGTTTCTTGAATTATTGAATTTTAGAAGTGTTGCAAGAACACCATTAGTTACAGTCATGAAATTTGTTCACTGGATGTTGATTCTTTAGGACCAAATGAAAACACACATTAACCATTTTTCAGTTCATCTATAAAAATGCATAATAAATGGCTGGATCAAGTTAATGCTACTTCTTTTAAGTTAATTATAAGCCATATCTTGATTGAACCAACAGTCCTGAAACACTACAAACTATGACACGACAAGCCACTTATAATGCACAATTCTGGCAAGTAGCAATCACAGTTTTCCTTGAAATTGATCACCGGAGAGCCACCATCTTGTCTCTTCCTGTCTTTTAACTAGCTGAGATCCTGTACCTCCTTGGCCTTCATCTCCAAAATCCCAGTAAAGTGACCAATCAGTGGCAATAGCGAGGCCATACATAATAAACCCCACTCCCGACATCTATGTACAATGAATACCTACTCTACTCACAATATTTGTGCAACTGCATTGTGCACACAGACTAAGGAGGTATTGAATCGAGAAATGAGTGACAAGGCAAGACATGCTAGCCTATTTAAAGAAATTCTCTAACCCCCTCTGTTAACTTCATAATAATTGATGGAAGTGAAGAAAATGCAATAACTGCGCTCTTGATTTCATTGATAACTGTACACTTGTATTGCAGGTGTTTATAATTCTTCATGTGGTTGCCTTCGTGTACTACATCAAAGGACTTTTGACTCCCAGGCTGTTCAAAATGGCTATGACTCTTGTTATAACTGTTGGCATGTAAGTTTCTGACCTTATCTATCAGCTAGAATGCATAAGGAACTATTAAAACCTGGCTAGATGTTCACGTGTAGATCTACCAAACAATATTCTGCAGATATAAACAATTGTATTTGTTAAACTGGTAGCATCTCATTCACCATATGTTAACAGAGAGTTCCTTCCTGCAGGGCTGTTTGTTTCGCAGTGGTAGCTATACTTGTAGCATTGGTGGCATCTAGCCCAACAAAAGGCTGGAGCGGGCGCAGTTTGAGTCTACTTGACCCGTAAGTTCTTACGCATCTTATCAAATGAAAACTCAGATATCTTACTATTTCAGTTAAAGGAACTCTGTTGGGGGAACTGCTAAACATGCAATAATTCTTAGTTTTAATCAGCTATATCCTAAGGTTTTTAGTCGCTTAAAAGAATTACATTTGATGCTCAAAGAAATGCAGTTACTCACTATTCAGTACATAGTTTACATCTTTTTTATATGTATTTCTTTTGCTTATACGGTCCTATTAGAGTGCACTTGCTCTGGTTCTTTTTTGTACTAAAAGCTGCATTATTTTTCTTGCTTTTCTGACAGAACCTATGCAAGCAAGTACATTCCCATCATTGCCAGTGTCAGTGAACATCAACCCCCTACCTGGCCCTCTTATTTCATGGATATCAATGTTTTGGCCTTCTTGGTTCCTGCTGGGATAATTGTAAGAAATACACCTTTTGAATTGGAGGTGAATTAGCACCAGTCTAAGTTCTAACAAGTTGCTTTTCTACATGATCAGTCATGCTTCTTGCCTTTATCCGATGCAAGCTCATTCATGGTCTTGTACTTGGTCACCGCAGTCTATTTTTCTGGAGTGATGGTAAGTATATGTGGTACCGAAATCATCTAGTCCTTTGTTTTTTAATACTTATGTATTAACATCTCATTATGTTCATTTTCTTTTAGGTTCGACTTATGCTTGTCCTTGCTCCTGCCGCGTGCATTCTATCTGGGATTGCTCTCTCCTCAGCTTTTGATGTCCTCACACGGTCTATGAAATTTCAGCTATCAAAATTATTTGAGGATGGCTCTGCTATTGTACGGTTATCTTTTTGTTGTCTCCGTTGAACCACTAAATGTCTCGTTATGCAACTTATTGACAACTTGTTTCTCCTCAAAATGAAGTCAGGGAATGGTAGCCCAGAAGGTTCTAGTGCTAGCACAGTCAATACAAATTCATCGAAAAATGAAAATAGGACTGAAAAATCTGAAGCAGCTCCAAAGGAAAAACCATCAAAGAAGAACCGGAAGAAAGAAAAAGAAGTGACAGAAAGTGCTCCTGCCAAGTCTAATAAAAAGGAAAAGAGACTTTCAGTACTGCCTTTGGAAGCATCTGTCGTGGGCACTTTGTTACTGATCGTGTTAGGTGGTTTCTATGTGGTGAGTTCACTGCCCTTAGTCTTACCAGAAATAATTGCTCTCTATAGATAGACACATTAACAATTCCAGCTTTCCAGGTCCATTGTGTTTGGGCTGCAGCGGAAGCATACTCTGCACCTTCAATTGTGTTGACATCTCGTTCACGCGAGGGAGTGCATGTTTTTGATGATTTCCGTGAAGCTTATGCATGGCTTAGCCATAACACAGATGTAGATGACAAGGTATGATCAACCCCTTGGGTTTTATTATTACACAAACTGTTTTTCTGTTCTTACAGCAAGATGCTCTGCTGTAGGTTGCATCCTGGTGGGACTATGGTTATCAAACAACTGCTATGGCTAACAGGACTGTGATTGTTGACAACAATACCTGGAACAACACTCACATAGCAACAGTTGGTACAGCAATGTCATCCCCAGAAAAAGCAGCATGGGAGATCTTTAATTCTCTAGATGTCAAATATGTGCTTGTTGTGTTTGGAGGTTGGTGCTTTATGGACTTGAGAAAAAGTAATGGCATGCCTGAAACAAGCAATCACAGATCTTGACATTTGAAATTTTCTTTTACAGGTCTGGTTGGCTACCCTAGTGATGATATCAATAAGTTCCTTTGGATGGTTCGCATAGGAGGTGGTGAATTCCCTCACATCAAGGAACCGGATTATCTTGTGAGTACTGAATTTCTTTCTTAAATGGTGTTCTGCACATAGTTTTGTTTGCACAAGGAGTAAAACAATTGTGAAACATATGCGACATAGCGTATGTCATGCTTTTTCCTGATTTGTGTTGTGCTATATATTTGGTAGAGAGATGGCCAGTACCGTGTCGATGCTCAAGCAACTCCAACTATGTTGAATTGCCTCATGTACAAGCTTTGTTATTACAGGTATGGCTCATGGAATTCAACAGGATAAGTTCAGTTGACTCCACCATGCATGCTCTTTTGACATTTTGTTTCCCTTTGTTCCGCTCAGGTTCGTTGAGACTGATGGCAAAGGCTTTGATAGAGTAAGAGGATATGAAATAGGAAAGAAGCATTTCAAGCTAACACATTTTGAGGAGGTATTGCGACATTACTCTCCTTCCCATTAGCCAAAGTTCATTTTGTCTTTTTCTTTTTTCAATCATTTGCTTCGTGCTTACCTATTATCATGGTGCCGAATAAAGGTTTTCACGACACACCATTGGATGGTCCGCATTTATAAGCTGAAACCCCAAAAGAACCGGGTCCGAGGCAAGTTGAGGAAGTTGAAATCTGTAAGTCTGCCAACCTACTAACTTTCACAACTATCCTTTCTTAGCTGATCCTGCTAAACACATCTTATGGTTTTGGTTTTTGCTTGCAGGGTTCCAAACCTAGTTCCACTCCTTCAGCAGCCCGGAAGAACCCATGGCAATGAAGAGAAGGATGCTCTCCATTTTGTTGGAACTTGATATTGTAGCTTAAAGTGCACTAAGCTCAGAACTAGAATACTACAGAATTAGATTAGAATTGCTGTGCTCGGAATTTGACAAACCAATGTCCTTTGCGGAAGAATTTTTTGACTGATGAGTCCTGATTCCCTCACTTTGTTGTGACACTCTTTATCTATGGATTCATGCATGTTGCAATAGATTGTAGTTTTTCCATGCATAAATTGAGCTCATCGAGTGTGCAACTGCAAGCCATATCCCTCCAGGCTCTAATCTCCGTGTGAGGGCTGTAGTTGCATCCGTGTGTTCTCTTGTGTTTGGGTCTGCCAGTTGCTGGGCGTCCGTCCGGCCAAAGCGTGTCCTGTAGTCGAGGGCTCTTTGGTTGGTTTTGGAGCAACACTTTCGGCGAGCACGCGTTTTGTCGATTGTTCTTTGGTCGGTTCTGAGCGAAGTGTTCACAGTGTGTATGTCCTCTCTTAACGTCGACACGCTTAGGAGTTACGTCTCGGATGAACGGTGCGTGTCCAATTTACAAAGAGGACATCAGCTCTGCTCTCATGTACGTGTTCCTCTACGTGGAGGAGTGGCATGCATTCTTTTTGTGAGGATATCTGACGATTGCCGACACCTTGGTAGTTTGCTTTTTCTACCTGAACGGGAGATGGGAATGGAAGATGGGTGGCACTGTTTCACGACCATGCTACTGGCCACTGGCTCTATTTTCTCAGGTGCGGCTTGAGAAAGAAATCGCGTTTTCTTTATTTTCGAAAGACAAAGGATGTGCAACTCGCAAGCATTGTGAACATCATTAGAAATAACAAAGAAATAAATACGTAAGTACTAGTAGTACTAATAAAAAAAGCTCCATCAACATCGCCGAGAAGGACGAATGGGTGCCGCCTCTTCCTTCTACTCCAGTATACAGTTAACTAGACCGAAACTGATCTGTTGGGTGGTAACTTGACTAGAGCATGTCCCTGAGTATGTTGATAGCCGCGGCATGCTTCTCCTGCAGACGGGAAACCACATTAATTAGCTGGGTACGTGATCATGGATGCACGAACTGATCTGATCGATGGCAAGGAATTCATTCAGAGATATATATACGATGCTGTGGAGGTGGAGGTGGATCACCTGGTCCCGAGCTCTGTCCCGGAGGATGATGCCGCTGCGCACTGGCCGTCCGCGCTCGTCGTACAGTATCATCCCGCTGAACCTCGGGAGCTGGCACTTGACGCCCATCAGCACCCTCCTCTGCCATATCGGCGTGCCGGCCCTCTCCAGCACGCCCGAAGGTCTCCTCTGCGGCGCCACAGCCTCGTCCACCTTCAACGCTCCAGCCCCCAACGGAACCCCATAGTCGGAGACACCGCCGCCCATCAGCACATTCACATCGTCGTCGTGGCCGTGGCCTCCTCGGCAGCGCCGGCGGCGGTCGGCAGCGTAGACGTTGTCCTTCCGCAGAGCCACGGACAGGCAGAGCCCCATGGGAGCCGAGCAGGAGCTAGCAGCCAATGTGTGCGCGGAGCTCGATGGATCAAGATGCAGATGTACACAAGTACGTAGGCCAGTACCCAGTGCAGTGGGGGCTTCTTATGGCACGCGAGTGTATGTGGCCAAGAACCAGGCGGCATCCATCGGTGCGCCCACCGGCTACCCGTGAGCGTGTAATGCTGCATACTTACGTTTCACCGTTGTGTGTGGGCTGATCACGATGCGTGGCCGCGCCGCAGTCTCCGCGCGTGTGTGCATGTGATGTGAAGCGTTCCTATTCCGGCGACGGGGAGTAATATTGCCAAGGAGGTGATACAGACGGTGAACTAGGGATCATTCATGAGAATGGCAAGGTTAGCTGCTGTGCCTGCCTGCTGGTGCTTCATTTCGTGCGGTGGCCTAGCTGGTGCCACAAGCATATATAGCGTCGTCTCGTGTCTTTGTTTCGTTGATTGCTTCAGCTCCCAGTCCCACCCACGCAGGCATCTGATAGCGTATCTATTTTTCTTCTTCTTCTCAGATTTTCCTTCTTCTCAGAGTTTCTTTCTGTAGGCTAAGAAGATTCCTTCCGTTAAAAAAAGATTGTGCATGGCTTGTTCGGAAAGATGCAGAACACACCCTGTGACCGACTGAGATAAATGATAAATGAATGGAATTTTTGAAATCCACAGAATGGTGGTCACCTTTTACGCTATCCCACTAAGGACAAGTCCAACGGTGCACCCAAATCGGACACGTGGTCCGTTCGCAGGTTCTCCCATGGACCGCTGTCCGTTTGGGTTGTTTGGTGCACCCAACAATGTTCACCATTTTTGAAAAATAATAGAACAAAAATTGTTCGAATTTGATCTGTTTGTGCACCCAACAACGCTCCCCATTTTTAAATAAATATTAGAACAAAAATTGTTCGAAAAAATTCGATAAAAATATTTGCATGTAGCCAACGACTTACACCGCCATCATGCAAATTTTCAATTCAAAATACATTATATATTGGACTCAGAAAAATTGATAAAATTGAAGAAAAAAACAGAAGCAATTTTACATGAGTGGTGCATGTCAAAAAAAAAAAGGCACGGACACGGACACGGACACGGACATTGGAGTCGGCCTAATGGGAATATGTATGTCCAGAGGGGGAAAAAATAAAGTAACTTTCTACCAGTTTTATTGAGAAAAAAAAACATCTTCATCTTCATTGATCCTTAAACTCGTTACAAAAAAAGGCATTTTGCGCCAATCAACCTCAAACTTACACTCCAAACACCTTGCAATGCAGGTTTTCCAAATAAACTAGAGTACAACAGGGCCAACCAGATGATGAGATCCAATCTCCAAACTCGACTCCTTCAACACCTACAGGCAAAACTCGGTGATCCAGAACTGGTGCCAGCGAAGGATTTTAAGATGGGAGATCTCAACTAAGTAGTAGCATCCAACGTTCCAGAGGCACATACTGATAAACAGGAGAGGCAATTTCTCATGGACACATGGCTGTACTGTCCCGGGCTTAGCTCTGACATGCACCACTCATGATTCTGTGCACTTCACTGTTTAGCTTTTATAATGCTCGAGAAAAGGATGAACCGATGGAAGTATCAGAAACAGGGAAAGTTCGTACTGACACAGAATCAGGGCAGCAGCCGGTAATAGCACGACAACTAACCAATCGGTATTAAGATGATAATGGTGACACCTAACAGCGGAAATCAGGGGGTACAGTTTCTTCTGTGAAGTACTCTTTTCTCACGGTCTCAGCGTCACAAAACCTCACCTTATATGCAGAAACAAAAACAACATATAAGTGGAAAATGTTACTCCCTCCGTTTAGAAATATAAGACGTTTTAGCTTTGTGAATCGAACGTATCTAGACGTGTTTTAGTGTATAGGTTCATAGAGGTTCGGAGTGAACCTATACACCAAAAAGTATCTAGATACATTCATTTCACAAAGCTAAAATGTCTTATATTTCTAAACGGAGGGAGTAGATGCAAAAATCATTTGATCAAATATGCTGAGAGAGAGAGACAGTACTGACCAGGGAGGCATATTGTTTCAACAGAGGTTTGACAAGCTGCCACATTGGCTGAAACACAAATGGCGCGTCCACGAAAAGAACTTGGCCAAGCCGCTTCGGATAGTAATAGTAGAATACATCGATCTGGAGATGGCAGGAAATTCACATTGATTTACCAAATCAGGGAACAGTAGTGGTATGCATAATTCACATTGATTTCACAACTGTACAAGTGTGGGCTCACTAGTCAGCACGAGAATGTTATTTTTTCTTCTAATTTAAAGTGACGAGTCTCAACATGCCTTTGTACATGGAAACTTTTCTGTTCGATAGATCTAGTGAAGGTGTATGCATAATTCTTATACAGCGTGTCACTCTCTTCTGGAATGCTTTCGTAATGTCTTATAGCTGCCAACACAACTAGGGGAAACAATAACTTCAGCTCAGAAAAAGACTGGACTTACCAAAAACTTTAAGAATTGGAGATCACCATTTTCTACATGGAAGCCTCGAAGATCGAAAATTCCAAGTATATTATCTGTTCCCATGGGAAGTTTACTTAAAGCCTTTTCGACCAAAAATGCACATAGCTTCTCATTTTCAAGCTGATCTTGTTTCTGTAATAGCAATACTGTATACCCATCAGTCATATAGCTCAGAACAAAAGGCATCTAAAACACAAAAGGCATCATCACGATAAATTATAGAATAAAATAGGGCCAATAGGTCTTCCATGTCAGGTTGTAGTCAACAATTAAGATTTGCATATTCTCTCAAAAGTTTGGCCTGATAGTTTATCTGAAGCCACAACATAATTCCGTATCTTTACTTTTCTATTTGATACTTTAAGACTTCACAAAGAGTTGTGGTTTCATTTAGTTAAGGACAGCAGTTTGTTCAAAATACATCGCCAGATTCAGAACATGAGAGACTTACATAAGGAAAATGTTTGGCTGCCACTACTACTAGCACAGGTCTGTCGTAGATGTCAAAAGAAGTATGCACATATGCCTTGCCAGTTTGATACAACCCTTTCACTGATTCTTCCGATAATTCTGACACACGAAAATCCTGACGCCATTTCTAGCGCAGATGAAAGGAAAGTTTAAGGTACACAATTAGGAAAATAATTCTTTACTGTCAATAATTTGATGGACAAAATGTTTGGTACTCCATGAAAATACAAAGCAGAAGGCTCGACAAAACGCACATCATCTTTAAAAAAAATCGACTCATTTAATCAGGAATAAGATGCCCCCTCTCGCAAACTGAGAGAGAGCATGCGAAAAAATAAGTTGGGGATAGTATAAAGAGACTGATCCACTTATCTAGCGTATGGAAGCTTAGAAGGATGAATAAGAACAATAATTTCACCGAATCAGCAAAAAGACACTGCAATCATTCTTTTTTTTTTTTTGAAAGTACAATCATTCAAAACAACTTATATGTCTCGATTGTTCATTTCCTTTAGTTGAGACTGTTGCAAGTTTCTGGTAAATAAGTACAAAAAATCGTATTTCTATGTTGCTTATCATAATAATTTTGCTTGCAGCTGTTGTTTGAGAGAGTGAGAGACTATGAGAAAACGACCAGGATTCACCATAAAAGCATAGGAAAGTGATGAGCAACAGAATCACAACTTATTAACCTACACGCATACTACTATATGGAATAGGAGGATTCTCTGTGAAAACCGGAAAGGGAGGAGCTATTATTTTTCAGATGAACACAGTTGTAGGATACGATGGCCTTGGTCAACTTGGAGACGGCCTCATCAACGGCGAATTTCCTGTCCTTTAAGAACCAGAGTATCATCTCGTCATCATCCCTCCCGCTTCTGCCCGTCGGGAGGCCTGGATGCTCCCTTTTCAGCCTCTCCTTAACCTCCATGACGAGCTACGCACAAGGAACAACCAATGCGAGAATGATATAAGTCCTAGCCTACGCATTCAGCAGCAAATAAAGGAATCGGCGAACTCATTTCTTCAATCGGGAGCCGAATAGTACGTGGTACGGGCTTGCTAACCTTGGAGGTGGAGGCGCCACCGGGAGCGGCGCTGCAGCAGCGCACTGCCCTCCTGGCGAGGCCCCGCGGAGGCGGAGGAGCCCGGACGATAGAGCGGAAAGAGCAGGTGGCGGCCATCGCCTCTCCTCTCCACTTGGGATTCTTCGATTTGCGGCCGCGCCGGGAAGCCGGGGGTGGGGTGGGGTGGGGTGGGGGCGGCGGGTGCACGGTCGGCGCGAGGCTTTCGCCGGATAGGGTCTCGACTGAGACGCGACGCCAAGCAAGGTATCAATTTGACTGAACCAGGAACTTGTCGGTGAGATGAGGACATTCTTTGGCTTCTTTTAGTCATGTCGATGTGCGAAGAATTTTGCTAATAAACCTCAACGGATTACGTCGTTAGAGCAACTCTGATCCGTTACAACTGTAAAATTTCGACGAGTTTAAGGTTTTGAAGCTTTTTTTTTTTTACTTGAACAGATACTTAAAAAGACCTTGGCCCGTAAATAGTGGCGGACCAGAAGATTCTGGAAGTCTGGTCAAACATGTCTAAGTTATCATTTTTTTCGAACAAAATCACTACAGACAGTCAAAAAATACAAGGTGTCACGCGTCGGCAAGCCTGGACGACTGTCCGGGCTTGAGGGAGGGTGGATCCACCCCTGTTCGTAAACAATTTTTCGTCTCCTGTAAATCGGCCCGCTCGCGCGTTAGCAGGGGCAGATACAGGCCACGAACCGGTCGTCTTCGCTCATGCGCCGCCGCCCAAATCGCCCCCAAACTCGAGAAAATTGAAAAATGACATTTATATTAAGTTCCGTTTTGAAAAAATATAACACCCTTATGCCTGACATGTGGATTCTTGGGCCACTATTTTGCATTTGTGTCAAAGTGCAAATAGTGTCATAGGGCACATAGAAGGGTATTATCTTTTCAAATTTGTCATAACTTTGAGATGTTGATCCTAAACCCCGGGCAACGTGCAGAAATGATCCTAACCTAGCTCAAATCGCTTCATCTTGGAAAAGGGAGTAGCTCAGGACGATCCAAGAATGATCTTAGAAGGCCAGAACCCTAAAATCTTTAGAAAAAACTTCTACGTCCCCATGCCGCTAAAGATCCCTAGAAATATTGCAAGATGACGAAGGCCGATGATTCCTCCTCCGATGTGTTGTGAACATCTTCTTTGACTAAGGAGGGGCCACCTTTACATTCATCTTCAACAAAGAAGATGCCACCATAAAGTTCATTTTCAATGAACGTTGGATAACTTCTCAGATTTGAATGCACAATATGCTCTCTTGGATCATTTTATTGTTGAACGGTCCTCAAGATTGTCTTCAATGGAAGAAGCCGCCAGTGAATTTTCGAAATTCATAGGAAAAAAATACATGAGATAAAACAAGTTTTTACGACTCCTATTTTGGTATCACTTCTTCTAGATTAAAATGAGTGACATTATATCTCTTTCTTTGAGAGTGAATTACTTCCCCCCATTCTAACTAATACTCGTATCCTCTAATTCCAACCCTATATTGTAGGCTTATCAAGCTTGTTCTTTAGGAATTTAGAACAATCTTTTTCTTGGGGTAAGCCTTCGCATCCTAGTTGCTTCTTCCTACTCTGATATACACCTGGGTACTCGTGTATCAACTTGTGTTATGATGTACTCCTTCCGTTCAGAAATATAAGACGTTTTAGCTTTGTGAAATGAATATATCTAGACGTTTTTTAGTGTATAGTTTTACTCCGAACCTCTACGAACCTATGTACTAAAAGACGTCTAGATACATTTGATTCACAAAGCTAAAACGTCTTATATTTCTGAACGGAGGGAGTATGTCTCTTAGTTGGGTATCCTATTTATACACCTCCCTGAAGACTATTTTTTTTAGTATACGCATGAGCTGATAGTTTCCCTAGCTAGTGGATAATCATCATATGTGGCATTTGTGTCAAATGATTTGAGATCTTTTCCTTGCTTCCTTAGTGGCAGGGACGTGATGGGTTGGTCATTATCTTTCTTCTACCACAATTTTGTTTTCCTTAGTAGTAAATTTTTTTTTGGTCCCTGTTGAGTTGGTTAGTGCAAACTTGCTTTAGCTATTTTGTAAGAATCGTGGCTTGATTGGATGGGATTCGAAGGGTTTTAGACATAAATAGCTTGATTGGGTAAAACGTGAAGATCAAAGCCATATGTACTGATTGCTTATTTGATTGGCATATGTTGGTTGTCCATTGTTGCCCTCCGTCACTAAGTTGCCTACTATCCTTCGTAGGCAAGTTGCCTTCGGCTTGCTAATTTCCTTTGTCAGGATGTTGCCTCAAACATGAGCACGATATCTGACTTGATTTTTTTTTTTAATTCAGACCAGTTCCTGAAATCCTTAAGGTTGGGATCCTAAATCAAACAATATGCAGGAGTAGGTAGCCAAAAAGTAAGTAACCAGGCTTCACAAGGCCGGGGTGCAGCAGGAACTAAATCAAAGGATGCAGAGGCAACGTAAAGCCAATGTTATCTGCTTCCCCTCGCAGTTCCCCAATATGTGCCGCCACCAAGAGCTCATCGTCAGCTGATCTAAAGCGTCAAAACTCCATTATAATCATTGTCACCACAAATGCATTATGTCAGTTTCGTATTTTTTAATTGAATTTCAACCGCATTGACACATGTATTCAGCATTGACAGTGGAGAGAACGCGGGGCGCAGGTGAAAAATGCCGTATCGTCAACTTCCATTTTCGAACTAACAGTGCTCAAAGTAAGCAGGCTTCAGCAGTGCCATCCATTCTGAGATGTAAATCTGAAGGGGAAGCTACTAAACTGTAAAAAGGCCATGCACGGCTGGTGCAGTACAACCGATGTGGACTCGCCGGGCAGCAACTTGAGAGTTGAGAGCCCGTAGGTCAGAATCGACACTCACTTTTGGTCCGTGTAGACAGCATCGACATCGTCGAGTTCGAGCAACTTAGATACAAGGTCCTTGTTTAGGTCCATGGCCTCGTCATCTACCTGCAACAACAGTGCGGAAATGTGCACTGTCAGATCTTCCAGATATATTAAGTTTGTAGAAGTTGTTTATAGTCATGGAATGGAATGACGATCCAATGTGACTCACGCGGATAGCATGATGCACTAGTTATGTTTCCTACGTAAGTTATCTGATCTTAACCCAACATAATTCAACTTACAACAATGAAACAATGAGCAGCTGCGCCATTCCACGGCACATTATACAGTATACAGTACATCATAAATAAACTGGCAAACTCTAGTGATCTATGAATTACTTGAAATAATGGATCGAACATTAAGGTCTCTAGAGAAACATGTGCTAACAAAAGAAAAACATGTGGTACCATTATTTCATTAATTTTAAACTTCATTCAGACTTGGCCACGATAAAAGGAAAACCAAATACCTCAACTGGATTGAGAGGAAGCAGTTCATAACCGTTATCCGTTTCAAATTTTACTCCTTCCTCTTGTAGCTTTGATAGCACAACAGGGTAGTTTTCTGATGTAGTAACTATCTTGTAAAACCTGGGAAACGGAGGAATTGTAAGAGCAATCTCTGAAGAGATATTTGTGGCTGAAAGCAGTGAACTAGAAAGTAAAGCACCAGGAATATCACATGCAATTCTCTGATTTTAATCCTATATGCGGTGCTTTATGAAAGTTATGACAGCATATATCTAACTTGTGTTAATTTACCAGTTGTAAGATACTATGGAAATGAAGATCAAATTCAATGAGACGGAACATTACGTTTCCGATTGATATCACTTGGGTACCTTTCTACATCTTCTTCAGAGTCATCATCCTCATCATAAGAATTCGGTTCAATAACATCATCGGCACCGGCATCCAAAGCAACAGAAAGTAATTGGTCCTTATCAGCATCTGTAACTTTTATGTTTACCACGCGAGCTTGTCTGAATCTGAATGTAACAGACCCCGGATCAGCCAATTTTGCTCCACAGTCCTTTACGGCATTTCTAATATCCGCAATAGATCTTGTAATTTTGTCTGTAAGGACCTCAACGACCATACTTACTCCACCAAAACCATAGACCTGTTGAAATGCTTCACGCACTTAATTTTTTTACAGAAAAAAATGATGTGCGTACTTATTAACTCATGAACACAATTCTACCTTAGATCTGCACCCACCAATTACTTTTTCACATGTAAAAATGGCATTGCCCACCAACATCATATATCATACTGCCAAATGAGAACATAATGACAAAATATCACATTAAACTAGTGATAGAGAATCATACCTCATAAACCTTTTCTGTGTACGTATCCTGGCCTTTTTCTGAAGCTCTTTTGATGTTACGCTCTACAACTTCCTTGGGGACATCCAGCTCTCGTACTTTCTCTAGTATTGCCGCTAAAGCTGTGTTGGATGAAGGACTTGGCCCACCCTTTTTGATGCTGCAAGATATCCATATGAATATGTAAGAGTCAGATAAGTCAAACTATATTTTTTTAGATTTTAGGGTCAAAAAAATAAGAACGCTCGTCTTTAAGGGACTAGTGACATTATTCAGTCTTATGAGGTAATGACCAATCACGGCACACAATGGCAATATACCTAACAGGATTACAGGACATGTACAATTAAAACACATTATGATACTCGATGAGGACAAATTAGCATAATTACATTATGTTGGATTAAACCAATATACAGCATGTTATTAGATCTATAAAATACCATGCCACGGCAAAGACATTTGTACGAAACAGAAGGTCAGAGGTCCGCAACACCTACGCAGCAACAATCTCTTTTCCGATTTTGCTGTTGCGCTTCATCTTTTTAAGATTCTGGGCACCCTGAGCCAAAGAAACAGCATGTGTAAAAATATGCAATAAGAGGCTAAAGATAACTACATTTAGCAAGCAGCGAATTCTGTTCCAGTTAACCCTGTTAACATCTGTACTTGTACAATGCATGTGAAAATTAGCATCATAGCTGAGTATGAGACAACTGAAGCATGGCATTCTTTCATGGTCGCACACGGTATATGCACTTCCAGAGAAGTTAGGGGGGACTAAAACTCGCACAATTAAATGCCCCTAAATCTGAACTGCTACGACATGATGTAAAAGAGCGTGCCAAGAGCAAATCACCTTCCTCCCGGCGATCTTGCAGGAGCGGCGCCCCATACAGAGCGGCTGGAAGGTCCAAATCCTCCGCCTACCCACGTGCCCCTGGAACAAACTGGCGCCACCAGAAGAGCCATTCCCTGATGACACAAAAAAAAAAACAGTGAGGACTCGGAAGACCCAACTCGACTCAATGGAACTGGATCAGATGCGGGAAGCAGCGCAAGGTTTGGGTCGGCGGGTTACTGTGGAGAAGGGAGGCGCTTCTGAGAGCTGAGGCGGAGGAGGACAGAGACGAGGCTCTGTGGAGGAGCGCGGCCAGAGCGCGTGCGGCGGTGGCCATGAACGGCGGCGGCGGTCGCAGGAGTACTGGAGCCGAGCGCGCGGGTGTTGCTCGACGAATTGCCACTCCGAGCTGCGGCTGGGTGGGAGAGTGGAGGACTTCGGCATCGGCAGGACTGGATCGTGTCGTGCAGGACAGATAAGCCCACTTTTCCCCCGACTATTCCCTAATTTTGGTCCTGTTTGGAAAAAAACAAGAGTAAAATTCACCCTGTACCTAAACTTGGCTCTTTTTTTATTACGGTCACTGATCTTCAGAATACGTGTTTTACGGTATCTTAATATGGCTCGGTGTCCCATCGGCGGTCACGTCTCACGTCCCCACGCGATGTACACCGCGTCGCACGCACACGTGTCCCACCTGGGACCCACCTGTCTGTCACGGTATACGGACAGTCCCGACTGTTTTGCATACTCCCCCCCGGATTCTTCTCCTTTTGTGAGATTTCTCTGCCTCCACAGACAAAAGGGGAGGAAATCCACCTTCCTGATCATTCTGAGGTGCTCCTTCTCGGAGAGGCAAAGGAGGGAGGGGAGGCGTGAGGGGCGGCGCGGCTCGGGGTTTGGCAGCGCGGTTCAATCGTCGCGCGGTGGTCGACGGCCTGGACCGGCGCTTCACCGGTGTTGGAGAAGGCGGCGATGACTCTTCATCGTCGTCCCGACGGTGCCCCTGCTCCTGCATATGGTACGTACCAAAGTTGCGAGCTTTTGAGTTGGAAATCACGGTTCTTGTGGTAGGGTTCGTGTTCTACAGGGCAATGTTGCTACTTTGAGATGTTTCTGTAGAGTGCTAGAGAAATCTGAATGTTCAGTCCTCGTACTGAAAGCAGGGGGTTTGTAGGGTTTTCGGTAGCCATGTTTGGTAGAGAAATCTGAATGTTAAGTAGTTGAGATGATGTTCATGGATCTTTCAATTGCAGGTCGAAACAGCCAGTTTTCTCTGTAGAAATAAGCCATGGTGGATATTTTCTTGGTCAAGGGAACAACAGATCATATGTTGATGGAACCTCTGTTTGGTATGATCATGTTGACTCACTCATGTGGTCAGAAACGCAGTTGGGAAATATTGTTGAGCATCTAGGCTATGAATAGGAAGGAAGGATGAAGGCTCATTATTGCATTCCTATACTTTCAATGAATAACAATGGCCTTAGACATATTAGGGATGAGCATGACACACATCGGATGGCAGTGTTTATGTCAATTGGTAACCATTACATAAGTGTGTACCTTGACCATGATGATTCAATCAGGAACATTAACTAGGATGATGTTGTGCAATTCCCAGTTGCTGATCTGCCACCAGTCATAAGCCCTTGCAAGAACAATGTCAGGCACACAGATGATTGATACATTGCAAATGTATCTATAATTTTTGATGTTCCATGCTTGGTTTTATCCACTTTCTTGTGTTTTGTTCCAACTTTGAAGTACTTTTCATATGATTTCTTGGACTAACCTATTAACAAGAGCCATAGTGCCAGATCAGCTTTTCATATGATGTTCCATGCCTGTTTTCTGTTGTTTTTGGTTCCAGGAAAGTTAGAAACTGGATATTCTCGGAATTGGACGGGACAAAAGCCAAAGTGCCTATTTTTCCGGAAGGGATCAAGTGACAGAATACGAGACGGAGAAGGGACAGAGGGCGGCCACACCACCTGGCCGCGTGGCCAGGCCTGGCCCGCGCCAGGGGGTGGTGTGGCCAGCCCAGGCACCCCCTCGGCCTCTCCTTCCGCCTATATATTGCCCTTGGGACGAAAACCCTAAGTGCCCGATCAAAATATCCAGGAAAGAGTCTGTAGCCGCCGTCATCTCCATCCCTAGATCGGGAGGGATCTGAAGCTCTTCCCGGCACCCTGCCGGAGAGGGGAATTCACCCTGGAGGCCTTCTTCATCACCATGCAAGCCTCCGGTGTGATGCGTGAGTAGTTCATCCCTTGGACTACGGATCCATGTAGTAGTTAGATGGCTGGTTCTCCTCCTTTGTGCTTTCATGTTTAGATCTTGTGAGCTCCGTTCATGATCAAGATCATTTATTTGTAATTTATACATGTTGTGTTTGCGGGGATCCGATGGATATTTAGATGCTATTTCAGATTGATTATTGATTCTATCATGTCTTTGTTATTTGAGATCTTGCATGCTTTCCGTTGTTAGTAGCTATCTTGGCCAAGTAGATGCTAGCAACTCCAAGAGTTACTATTTATGCTCGATAGTGGGTTCATGCCTCTGGTAATCTGGGGAAGTGACAGAAATCTCTAAGGTACTAGATGTGATGTTGCTACTAGGGAGAAAACAACAATCCTTTGTTCATAGAACAATCGTATTGTTTACTTTACACGCAGTTCGTAAAGCAATAATCTGTTGCTTGCAACTTAATACTGGAGGGGGTTCGGATGATAACCTGAAGGTGGATTATTAGTTATAGATGCAGTTGGATGGCGGTCTATGTATTATGTTGTAATGCCCAATCAAGTCTCAGAGGAGTCAAGATGATTAGTATATGCATGTATTGCTTTCTCGGTGTTTGTCAATTGCCCCACTGTAATTTGTTCACCCAGCATGTTATCTATCTAAGGAGAGCCACCTCTAGTGAACTATGGATCCCGGTCTTTTCTTTACATTCAATCTACAAACTGTTTACTTCTTTGTGTTTACTTTCTGCAAACTTTTACTTCTTTCCATTCGATACGTTTAATCCTTTGTTTTCTGCAAAACACAGTGAGATTGACAACCTCATCGCAAGTTGGGGACAAAGTTTTGTGGTTGTGTTGTGCAGGTCTCCACGTTGCTACTAGCACCGGTAGTGCGCCCTGCCAAAGATCAGCTAGTAACACCTTTGGGGTGTTTCCTTGCTCCTACTGGTTCGATTAAACCTTGGTTTCATAACTGAGGGAAACTTGCTGATGTGCTCATCATACCTTCCTCTTGGGGTTCCCAACAAGCTCTACATCAACACCGCCAACAAGCATTTTTCTGGGCGCCGTGCATTGAGCCATCAATGATACACCTAGGAAAGTAGAAGATGCCCCTGAACCCATACAAGTTATACTCCTAGATGATCATGGTCCTGAACCCATACAAGTAGAAGAGGAAGATGTGTAGGAAGCAAAAAGAGGAGGATCAATGTCAGGTGATGAAGAAGATTCAGACTATGATATAGTGGATTCAGACTATGAGATAGGCGTAGATGATGATGACCTGTATGCTAACATAATTGATGATGAGGAGGAATGTGATAAGATAAAAATGAAAGGGAAGGCAGAGAAAGCTGAGAATGAAGTGGAATCAGAAGGTGAAGATATTTGGGCCCCTGATTCAGATGATGACAAACCTGAGATAAAGTTCAACATGTTCAGGAAGTAAGATCTTAGTGCTCCTTCCTTCCATGTAGGCCAGGTATTTGAGTCAGTTGAGATGCTCAGAAAGGCTATCAAGGAGTACAGCTGCTAGAATAGGAGAGATATCAAGCTACCAATTAATGATAGGAGAAGGATCAGGGAAAAATGCTATGGCAATGAGACATGCCCATGGTATCTGTGGGCCAACCCTGGCAAGTGGCCAGAAGCATGGATGATTAAGAGATATGATGCAAGGCACACATGTTCTAGGAAGTGGAAAATCAGGGCATTCATAGTTGATTACCTTGTAGAGAAGTATTTGGAAAGCTTTAAGGTAGATCAAGATATGAACATGAAGAACTTTTCAAGGATAGTGCAAAAGGAATGGTTGATGACACCAATAAGGAGTAAGCTACAGAGAGCTAGAAGACTTGCAATGAATCTAATCTATGGTGATGAAGAGGCTCAGTACAAGCTACTATGGGATTTTGGCAATGAGCTAAGGGTGAGCAACCTTGGTACTTCTTTCTATCTTGCTTTAGATGAAAGAAGTAGGTTCAGAAGGTGCTACATGGGACTGGAAGCTTGCAAGAAGGGTTTCCTACAAGGATGCAGGCCAATGATATTCATTGATGGCTGTCACCTGAAGACAAGGTACATGGGACAACTTCTAGCTGTTGTGGGTATAGACCCCAATGATAGTATCTTTCCTATTGCTCTAGCTACTGTGGAAGTAGAAGATACGAACAACTGGACATGGTTCTTGGAAACACTAAAGAAGGATCTTGACATGGACAACAACACGTCCACACCAACATATAATATATAAATTGCTTATCATCTAAAATGTAGACACAGACCATGAAAATAATAATGAAATAGGATAGTAGCATCCCAGCAATAATTAGATAACCAGGTCCAATAAATATGTTTTTGCATAGTTGCACTTGGATGACAAAGTAAACTAGAGAAATTGCAAACATCAGTTCAATCGCCAACCCACATAGCACATAACAGGAGCACACAAGTTACATGCAAATAAACTTCAGCACACGACACAAAAACACATCAGCCCAAGCTTCAAGGCTGCGCTGGATCCTCCTCATCTTCTTTGTCATTGTTTTGGAGAACTCCCTCATCATCGGACTCGAACTCTATCTCGTCCTCATTGAAAAGTGCTTGTTCCTCTTCATCATCGGAAACAAATTCCTCCACCTCATGGAGTTCTCTCACTCTTGCACTTCTTCGAGGCTCCATCATACCTTCGTTATCTCCCATTGCTTCATCAATGATGGTGTTAGGCAGCCCCATATCTGGATCAACATCTTCATCCATGTAAGCTCCTTCACATATCCAATCTTGTGATGTGGAAGCATCTTGACCAATGAGAACATCACAAGATGATTCATACTTCTTTCTCTTGTCCACCATTCTTCCATTGAATTGAATATAAACAACATCATCCCTACAGCGGATATCTAGTCTATTCCTCCTCTTTGCATCTACCTACAAATAGAAAAGTGAAGTTTAGTGGCTCACATTTGTCATAAATGAAATAAGGATCAGATTTGATGTTTAGTGATTTACTTGTTCAAAAACACTCCAATTTCGTTCACATCCGGACGAACTTGTGGTCAAGTTGAGTATCCTCACAGCCATGTGCATCAATGTAGGAGTTTGTAGTCCATAAGTTGCCCACCACTCGCCTACATTCATGGAATAATTATGCATCGGCCTAGAAAATTCAGAAATGCAATATAAGAAAAATTGCATTGGTAATAGCTTTTTTGGCAGCCACCTTTGCAAACATGCCTTCCATCTTTTTGAACTTGGGTAGTTCTATGTTAAGCACCTTATTTATTGCCTCATCATCATTATGATAAAATTGTTCAACAACTTCCATCAACCTAGACATGACTTCTACATCACTAAAGATGCTTGTGTTAGCATAACTATAATAGGGATTCAAGGCATATGTTGCCATGTGCAATGGGGTATCAAGCCTCCCATTCATCTTTCTCCCCATGGCTATTGTGATAACCCTATAGTCCTTCTCCGAGCTTTCAACCGCAAGCATTATGGACTTCTTTGCCTCTATTATTTCTTCATACATAGAGGCCATGGACTGTCCATCACCATCGATCAATCGAAGTATCTTCACCAAGGGCTCGAAAACCTTACATACACAAGTACAAGATTAGCACTTAAACATAAGTACAAGACACAATGTGTAGTTTAGCAAATAATACCTTGATGCAAAGAGACACATTGTTCCAAAATACCCTACTCATTATTGTTGCATGAGCTGACTTTCCTTTCTTTATTCTTGTGTGTTTGCATTCTTCCCAAGTGTCACTACAACACATCTCCCTTAGTTGCTTTTTCTTGGCAGCAATGCTTTACAAGGTAAGGAAAGCCGAAGCAAATCTAGTTACGCCCGGCCTAACAACGTCTACATTCTTTGTGTGCAACCTTATAAAAGTCTGGCATGATGTGCATAGATGAAGATAGCCATCTCTTTGGCTTTGATAATTGTAGGAGCAAATTGCTTCAGCTTGGCAATTGCTTCTACCATCAAGTTAATGGTGTGAGTTACACATGAGGTCCAAAATATCTTTGGCCTTTTCTCTTTCAACATTCCTTTTGCTCCCATGTTGTTTGAAGCATTGTCCGTGACTATTTGGACAACATTATCAGCACCTACAAAAAAAATTGCACAACACAATAATCAACCCAAAAATTTCAGAAATGGAACTTAAATAGCAATCAATGAATGAGAGAGAGAAAACATTCTTGGCAAGCTGAGAGTTAACTAGAAGAACTGGATTGATTGTTACACTTCTAGTTATTTATACTTATATTAAACTCTACTTTGATTGTCTTGATTTACCGAAGGTTATATAGTGTTCTTGACATCTGCCTGACTTTGATGAGCATTTCAAATGGATGAAGTGCTGGACCCTTATGACTGCCAACCGTAAGTGAATTCATATTCTCGTTGTTTCAAGTTTAAACACTGAATTCCTTATAGTTCTTTTGTTTCTTCTTGCTCGATGGCGATCAAGGTTTGAGCTTCGGGGAGGTTGATGGCTCTAAAATTAGCCATCTTTCACCGCGTTTAAACATTGTTTTTAGTCAACCAACTGACAAGAAACTTTCTAGCCTTGGCATTAATGACTAATAATTGCAAAGATATGCAAATCATTGCTTTGATTTGTGTTGTATAGGAAATCACGCTTTTTAATACGAAATCAGGAGTCATAATGAAGGTTTTGAGGAAGTCCACACGGCCAAGTAATTCTGGAGCAATTGCCAGGCGTCTACAACCATAACGACCACTGGTACGGGCAGGGCCCGCCTGTACCGTCCGCCCGTACCATGTGGCAGTGGCTTCGTCTCATCAAACCCTATAACTTTCATGAAGACGCCTATATATTTTGAGGCCTCAGCCGCCACGTAGAAGGCCGCCATTCTCAGATTGCATCACAACACCACCAAAGGAGATTCACACCATAGTTCATCCCTTTGATCCTCCATCCCCTCCATTAGCCATAACCATTACTTTGTACTTGAGATCTCCTTGTGATCCGGTGACCATTGTAAGAATATTTGATTTCAATCAAAGTATTTTGCATAATGTTTTCTATCCTTGTTCTTATTATTATGAGTGAGTAGTCCTCACGGGCTGCGGGTTGGGGAGAAACCTCACAGCGATTATGTGCATCTAATTGATGGCTCAAAATGTATCGAGCTTGTTGGGGAACCCCAAGAGGAAGGTACGATGAGCACAGTAGCAAGTTTTCCCTCAGTTATGAAACCAAGGTTATCGAACCAGTAGGAGCAAGGAAACACCTCCAAGGTGTTGTTTCCAACTTGGAATCCTGCACAACACAACCACAGAACTTTGCCCCAACTTACAGTGAGGTTGTTAATCTCACCGGTTTTGCTGAAAACAAAGGATTAAACGTATTATGTGGAAGATAGTAATTGCTTGCAGAAAGTAAACAGAAAATAGTAAATAGATTGTAGATTGATTGTAAAATAATAGACCAGGGTCCATAGTTCACTAGTGGTGATTATCCTTAAGATAGATGACATGTTGGGTGAACAAATTACAGCGGGGCAATTGACAGACAGCGAGAAAGCATACATGCATATACTAATCATCTTAACTCCTATGAGATTTGATTGGGCATTACAACATTATACATAGACCGTAATCCAACTGCATCTATGACTAATAATCCACCTTCACGTTATCATCCAAACCCCCTCCAATATTAAGTTGCAAGCAACAGATAATTGCATTAAGCAAAGTGTGTAAAGTAAACAATACGATTGTTCTATGAACAAAGGATTGATGTTTTCTCCCTAGTAGCAATAGCACATCTAGTACCTTAGAGATTTCTGTCACTTCCCTAGATTACTAGAGGCATGAACCCATTATCGAGCATAAATACTCCCTCTTGGAATTGCTAGCATCTACTAGGCCAAGATAGCTACTAACAATGGAAAGCATGCAAGATCACAAATAATAAAGACATGATAAAATCAATAATCAATCTAAAATAGCATCTCAATATCCATCGGATCCCTGCAAACACAACATGTAGATTACAAATAGATGATCTTGATCATGAACGAAGCTCACAAGATCTAAATATGGTAGCACAAAGGAGGAGAACCAACCATCTAACTACTACATGGACCCGTAGTTCAGAGATGAACTACTCACGCATCACACCGGAGGCAAGCATGGTGATGAAGAAGGCCTCCAGGGTGATTCTCCCCTCCGGCAGGGTGCCGGGAAGAGCTTCAGATCCCTCCCGATCTAGGGATGGAGATGACGGCAGCTACAGACTCTTTCGTGGAATTTTTATCAGGTGCTTAGGGTTTTTGTCCCGGGAGACTTTTATAGGTGAAGGGGCAAGGTCGGTGGAGTGCCAGGGGGCCTACACCAAGTGGCGGCGCGCCTAGGGCTGGCCGCGCCACCCTAGGGTGTGGCCGCCCTGGTTCCCCTCTTCTTCTCCCCTCCGGACTCCGTGTTGCTTCGGGTAAAATATTGACTTTGGCTTTCGTCCAGTCCAATTCCGAGAATATTTCCTTACTAGCTTTTCTGAAACCAAAAATAGCAGAAAACAGGCAACTGGCACTGTGGCATCTTGTTAATAGGTTAGTTCCAGAAAATGTGCAAAAATACTCCAAAGTGTGGACAAAACATAAGAAAGTGGATATAAAACAAGCATGGAACGTCAAAAATTATAGATACGTTTCCAACATATCAACATCCCCAAGCTTAACTCCTGCTCGTCCTCGAGTAGGTAAGTGATAAAAAATAAGAATTTTTGAGGTGACATGCACCAACATAATCTTGATCAAGGTATTTGTAAAACATTGATAGCTGGGATCATAGTACTATAACATAGCATGAAAGATATAGTTCTAACAATAAGACATAGCAACTATGTTATAACATGAAAAGGTACAAACAAAAGATTCATGAACAATGCTTTGAAAGACGTTTGTTTGTTTCACATATAGAAAACATAATGAGAATGGTATTGAGCTTGTCCCTCATAGTGTAGCAAAACATAAATGCATATGACACCTTCAAAGTTCATAAGGGTGACTAGATACAAATAGTTTAAGGACAAGCAATATCAAAGTTATGAATCAATCAACAAGTTTTGGGACAATGCACATTAAACTAAGAATGGCCACTATGCTATCTCAATAGGTGCATAAAGATAGAAGATGGAGACTCAACATAAAAGTAAAAGAAAGGCCTTCATAGAAGGAAGCAGTGATTCAAGTCTCATAAAAAGCTTCCAAAAATTATGGTACTTATTAGCTTTCCGCTCTCATTGCCCCTATCATAATCATCTTTAGGTGATTAAGGTTAAAGTGAACAAATATGAGGATATGCTTGACAAGTTATAAGCTGAAAATCTCATGCCCCTTACTTACGAGTACCGTTCCTCATGCTACTCAAGTTTAGTCACAAGTAAGGTCTTGTCATTGTAAGTACATGTGTATCATAGAGAATCGCCACCGGGGTACCCCTTTCCCGATGATACGGAAGATTCCCCATATCAAAATGACAAGGCAAGCAGACAATGAGCATCTCAGCAATCCTTTTATTTCCTATTTGCATAGGCTCTTTTTTCCTTCCTATTTGCATAGGCTTCTTTTTTATAGAGGATGCTTCATAGATTGCTCACTATGGTTACGTTGGAGGTTTCCACCATGATTAGGCATGGCTTAGACCAGCCGCCCAGGCATTTCTCTAACACATATACGAACTCCATGAGCCTTACAAGCTTACCTTTCATTTCACACCGCCGGGATTCATAAGCAAAAGAACATGATATCAACTAAATAAAGTGCAATGTTGAAAGCGTTCCCCATGATAGCATGGTTCTGCTAATTCACAACTTATAAAACGCAAGCATATACGCAACATAGATGGGCACAATGGTTCAAGTTTATTAAGTGTAAGAAAAATAAAGTGTGCCATCAAGTTCGTGAGAGCTTTAATCACTAATTTTCACATAACAAGTTTAATTTGGAAGGTAGATAAAAACATGAATATACTTGGAATAACAAATGCTAATAGGTAGGTATGGTGGACTCTTTGGAATAACTTGGTTTTATTTGGAGTTGGATGCATGGTGGAACTCATACTTGGTATGGAGGCTAGCAAAAGACTAGGAGCGACCAACTAGGAGAGCAATAATGGCCATAATCATGCAAAGTGACAAAACATCATTAATTAAAGCATAAAGTGATATTACAAGTCGAAAATTCAATGATCATAGAGGCTATGGTGACTTGGGATAGTCTTAACATGGTGTGAGCATGCGCCAAGTCAACCCAAATAAAGCATCAAAGGAGAATACCACAATATTATGCTTTAATATGCTAAAACAATGCATGATTCTTTAAAGGCACATTAAGCAATCTCAATTGTTTGTAACAAGTCATGATATAGCAATAATCACTAAGCATAAAGTCAAAACAATATCAAGCATGCCATGATAAAGCCTAGGCCACAGTCAAAAACAAGCTCATTTTATACCACTTATAAGCATGAACTTTCCTACTCTTTTCCAATCCAAATCAACTTATTTGAAAACTATCATATATGAATGACGGGGTCCAACCAATTTATTAAAGAAAACTAAACAAAACAAAACTAAAAACAAAATGAAGACGCTCCAAGAACAACACAATTGTACATAAAACAATAAAAATGAAGTGTTTGGAAGAAACCTGAGATTTTTATTGATGAAGAAGGGGATGCCTTGAACATCCCCAAGCTTTGACGCTTGTACTTCTTGAATATTTCTTGGGGTGACACGTGTGTCATCCCCAAGCTTGAGCTTTTGTCCATACTTCATCTTATCACATTATCCTTCCCTACACTTAAAAATTTCCTTCATACAAAACTTCACACAATCTTCATTAGCAACATTAGTGTACTCAAGATAATAAGTCTTTAGGTTCAGTTTCAACATAAGTAAAACTTCCATTAAAACAAAATCTACTGTAGTACTTCCTTTTAAAAGTTCAAGAATTTTGGCAAGAACTCAAAGAGAAAGAGATTAAGAGGAAAATGCAAATAATGGCAGAAATCTGTCAGAACAGACTAGCAGGTAAAACCAATTTTTTCGAAAACCTTATGTTGCTCAAATGGAAAAGTGTTGAACTAACGAAAGTTAGATAACAACCTGGGGCAGAAGAACAAACAATTACAACTCAATCCGACATACAGAGATTTTTCACGAATTTTACAGCGAAGCACAAAAATCTGTTTCGAGACAGCAACTTTCCCAAGCATTATTTCTCTCTCATTAGAGTTTACTCTTGGCAAAAAAATCACACCAGAATGATAAGGAGAGGTTATTACAGAGGTAACAACTTCCAAGACTCAATAAAAGGTTCCTAAAGAAATTTGGGTTATCTCCCAATAAGTGCTTTTCTTTAACGCCTTTGAGCTGGGCATAAGAAGCAAGAAAAGAATCAAGTATTCTCAAATGAAGAAGCATTAAGATCAATACCAAAAATATATTCAACAAGGCAAGGTATCTCATCAAAATAGGTTCTAGAAGATCCTCTCTCAATGCTCCTGGGTTCACTATTTTCATCAAACGGGTTTTCAGGAACAATCTAATCAAAATTCTTCTCTAAGGCTTCATGCATTCCTACAAGTTTAAAAGGTATTGGTATTTTAATTTACTCTCCATTTTTGGTTTGGTTTTATCCATCTTTTATCGTGTACCAATAACATCTACACATGAGCCTAGCATATTAAAACGATCAAAGACTTTTCTGGCTTCCTTAACAACATCATAGAATTCTTTAAGCAAGGTTTCCAAAATAAAACCTCTCTTTTCAGGGTCCTCAATATCTTTAAGTTTAAGAAACATTACTTGCATTATGGGGTTAAGGTTAAAAAACCTAGCTTCCAACATGTGAACTAAAGATGCTGCAGCAATTTCATAATTTGGAGCAAGTTCTGCTAGGGATCTATCCTCAATATCCTCATGCTTGCTAACATTATTAAAGAATTCTTCAATATTATCTTTCCCAATTATAGAGCCACTACCTATTGAAAGGTCTTTCAGGGTGAACTTAGGAGTCAACATGGTGAGCTAAGAACGAGGTAACAACTAATGTTTTTGTGTTTTTTGATAAAGGAAGCAAACTAGTACAACTATTTTTGTGTGTTTTTGATAAAGAAACAAGCAAATAAACAAGAAATAAACTAAGAAAAACAAATAAAACAAATTAAAGAGATTGGTTATGAGGGACTCCCCTTGTGAAGATGTCCTTGACTCCGTGACAACGGTGCCAAAAAAAGTGCTTGATGGCTCAAAATGTATCGAGCTTGTTGGGGAACCCCAAGAGGATGAGCATAGTAGCAAGTTTTCCCTCAGTTATGAAACCAAGGTTATCAAACCAGTAGGAGCAAGGAAACCCCTCCAAGGTGTTTTTTCCAACTTGGAATCTTGCACAACACAACCATAGAACTTTGCCCCCAACTTACAGTGAGGTTGTCAATCTCATCGGTTTTGCTGAAAATAAAGAATTAAACGTATTGTGTGGAAGATAGTAATTGCTTGCAGAAAGTAAACAGAAAACAGTAAATAGATTGTAGATTGATGGTAAAAGAATGGACCAGGGTCCATAGTTCACTAGTGGTTATTCTCCTTAAGATAGATGACATGTTGGGTGAACAAATTACAGCGGGGCAATTGACAGACAGCGAGAAAGCATACATGCATAGACTAATCATCTTGACTCCTATGAGATTTGATTAGGCATTACAATATTATACATAGACCATAATCCAACTGCATCTATGACTAATAATCCACCTTCAGGTTATCATCCGAACCCCCTCCAGTATTAAGTTACAAGCAACAGATAATTGCATTAAGCAAAGTGTGTAAAGTAAACAATACGATTGTTCTATGAACAAAGGATTGCTGTTTTCTCCCTAGTAGCAATAGCACATCTAGTACCTTAGAGATTTCTGTCACTTCCCTAGATTACGAGAGGCATGAACCCACTATCGATCATAAATACTCCCTCTTGGAATTGCTAGCATCTACTCGGCCAAGATAGCTACTAACAATGGAAAGCATGCAAGATCACAAATAACAAAGACATGATAAAATCAATAATCAATCTAAAATAGCGTCTCAATATCCATCGGATCCCTGCAAACACAACATGTAGATTACAAATAGATGATCTTGATCATGAACGGAGCTCACAAGATCTAAACATGGTAGCACAAAGGAGGAGAACCAAGCATCTAGCTACTACATGGACCAGTAGTCCAGAGATGAACTACTCACGCATCACACCGGAGGCGGGCATGGTGATGAAGAAGGCCTCTAGGGCGATTCTCCCCTCCGGCAGGGTGCCGGGAAGAGCTTCATATCCCTCCCTATCTAGGGATGGAGATGACGGCGGCTACAGACTCTTTCTTGGAATTTTGATCGGGTGCTTAGGGTTTTTGTCCCAGGAGACTTTTATAGGCGAAGGGGCAAGGTCGGTGGAGTGCTAGGGGGCCCACACCAGGTGGTGGCACACCTAGGACTGGATGCGCTACCCTAGGGTGTGGCTGCCCTGGTTCCCCTCTTCGTCTCTCCTCCGGACTCCTTGTTGCTTCGGGTAAAATATTGACTTTGGCTTTCGTCCGGTCCAATTTCGAGAATATTTCCTTACTAGCTTTTCTAAAACCAAAAACAACAGAAAACGGGCAACTAGCACTATGGCATCTTGTTAATAGGTTAGTTCCAGAAAATGTGCAAAAATACTCCAAAGTGTGGACAAAACATAAGAAAGTAGATATAAAACAAGCATGGAACATCAAAAATTATAGATACGTTTCCAACGTATCACTAATCTATGGGAGAACTGTGTATTGTTTGAAAGAGGGATTTGTATCTTTTGTTCCTTTGTCTCTTGCCTTGATCTTTGGATCTATAGGTACCCAATACCCCCAAGATCCATAAAGACTTGACTTGATATACTTGGCTAGCGGCAATCTCATAGGAAACCTAGTGACAGAAAGGGTTGTACGGTCTTTGCTTAGCGTCCTATTCGGGATCATAGCAACATCACCTCTTAAGGCTTTGATCTATGTTTTACACTTAATAATCGTTTGTAGCCTGGTGCTTCGTGGTGCACTCGGTTGGATCAAAAGACTATTGCTATGCTTGTTGCCTCACAAGGGCTCTAGTACATTAGGATGTGTTTCTGATACATTGCAAATGTATCTATAATTTTTGATGTTCCATGCTTAGTTTTATCCACTTTCTTGTGTTTTGTTCCAACTTCGGAGTACTTTTCATATGATTTCCTGGACTAACCTATTAACAAGAGCCACAGTGCCAACTGCCTGTTTTCTGCTGTTTTTGGTTCCAGGAAAGTTAGAAAATGAATATTCTCGGAATTGGACGGGACAAAAGCCAAAGTGCCTATTTTTCCGGAAGGGATCAAGTGCCAGAATATGAGACGGAGAAGGGACAGGGAGCCACCACACCACCTGGCCGTGCGGCCAGGCTTGGCCCGCGCTAGGGGGTGGTTTGTCGCTCCCGGCACCCCCTCGGCCTCTCCTTTCGCCTATAAGTTACCCTCGGGACAAAAATCCTAAGTACCCAATCAAAAATCCACGAAAGAGTCTATAGCCGCCGTCATCTCCATCCCTAGATCGGGAGGGATCCGAAGCTCTTCCCGGCACCCTGCCAGAGAGGGGAATTCACCCTGGAGGCCTTCTTCATCACCATGCAAGCCTCCGGTGTGATGCATGAGTAGTTCATCCTTGGACTACGGATCCATGTAGTAGCTAGATGGCTGGTTCTCCTCCTTTGTGCTTTCATGTTTACATCTTGTGAGCTCCGTTCATGATCAAGATCATCTATTTGTAATTCATACATGTTGTGTTTGCGGGGATCCGATGGATATTGAGATGCTATTTCAGATTGATTATTGATTCTATCATGTCTTTGTTATTTGAGATCTTGCATGCTTTCCGTTGTTAGTAGCTATCTTGGCCAAGTAGATGCTAGCAACTCCAAGAGTTAGTATTTATGCTCGATAGTGGGTTCATGCCTCTGGTAATCTGGGGAAGTGACAGAAATCTCTAAGGTACTAGATGTGATGTTGCTACTAGGTTGAAAATGTTTATAATAAAGCTCTAGTGCTTGTAGATCATGAAAAGCATGACTTATGTGATAGTTATATTGTTGAGTTTATTTATGAGGCTACTAAAAATTATTATGAGAGAGGAAAATATGGTTGTAGAAGTTTTTATGGTAATGAAACATCTCTCTATGTGCTGAAAGTTTTGAAGTTACTTTTGTTTTATCTTCCTATGCCTGTCACTTTCTTCTTTGTGCATTTATTTGCATACAAGATTCCTATGCATAGGAAGTGGGTTAGACTTAAATGTGTTTTGAATTTGCTTCTTGATGCTCTCTTTTACTTCAATTCATATTTCCTATAAGAGCATCTTCTCAAATTTTCATGCCTAACTTAAAGGCGTTAAAGAAAAGTACTTGTTTGGAGATAACCCAAGAGTTTTAGATGAGTCTTGGAAGTTATTACCTCTGTAATAACCTCTCCTTATCCTTTTTATTTGCTTTTTGTGCCAAGAGTAACCTCTAATGAGAGAGAAGTAATGATTGGGAAAGTTGCTGTCCCGAAACAGATTTTGTGCTTCACCATAAAAATTCCTGAGAGATGTCTGTATGTCGGATTGAGCTGTAATTTTTTTTCTTCTGCCCCAGGTTGTTACCTAACTTTCGTTAGTTCAACACCTTTTGATTTGAGCAACAGAAGGTCTTCGAAAAAATTCGTATTTAACTGCTGGTCTGTTTTGACAGATTTCTGCCATTTTCTGCATTTGCATCTTGTTAGTTCCTTCTTGAGTTCTTTTGGGGAATTGAGCTTTCTGAGGAAAGTGCTACAGTAGGTAGTGTTCTAATGGAAGTTTATTTGGTGTTAGAACTGAACCTTGAGACTTATTTATCTTAAGTGCACTAATGTTGATAATGAGATTGTGTGAAGTTTTGCATGAAGGAAAAATTTCAGGTGTATGGAAGGAACGAGTAATGAGATAAAGGATGGACTAAAGCTCAAGCTTGGGGATGCCACGCGTGTCACCCCAAGAAATATCCAAGAAGTACAAGCGTCAAAGCTTGGGGATGCCCAAGGCATCCCCCTTCTTCATCAATAAAAATTCCAGGTTTCTTCCAAACGCTTCATTTTTATTGTTTCATGCACATTTGTGTTTTCCTTGGAGCGTCTTCTTTTTCGTTTTTGTTTTGGTTTTTAGTTTGCTTGGTTTGCTTAGTTTTCTTAATAAGTTGGTTGGACCCCCTCTTTCACACTTTGGTTTGCGAATAGTTTGGTTTGGTTTGGAAAAGAGTAGGAAAGTTCTTACTTATGTGGTAAAAAGAGCTCGTTTTTGACTATGGCCTATGCTTTGTCATGCCATGCTTGATATTGTTTTGGATTTATGCTTAGTATTCTTTGCTGTAGCATGAATTGTTATAAACAATTGAGATTGCTTAATGTGCCTTGGATGAATCATGTGTTGTTTTAGCATATTAAAGCATAGTATAGTGGTATTCTCCTTTGATGCTTTATTTGGGTTAACTTGGCACATGCTCACACCATGTTATGAATATCACAAGTCACCATAGCCTTTATGATCCTTTAGTTTTCAACTTGTAGTATCACTTTATGCTTTGATCAATGATGTTTTGTCGCTCTCCATGATTATGGCCATTATTGCTCTCTTAGTTTGTCGCTCCCAGTCTTTTGCTAGCCTCCACAACCAAGTATGAGTTCCACTCATGCATCCAACTCCCTAAACCAAGTTATTCCAAAGATTCCACCATACCTACCTACTAGCTTATTCTATTCCAAGTATATTCATGCTTTTGTTTACCTTCCTCTTGTTATGAGAAAAATAGTGATTAAAGCTCTCACGAACTTGAAGGCACACTTTACTTTACTTGCCCTTAATAAACTTGAACCATTGTGTCTTCTATGTTGTATATGCTTGAACTTATTTGTTGGGAATTAGCAGAACCATGCTTTCATGGGGAATGCTTTCAACATTGCACTTGGTACTTGTACCTAGTTGATATCATGCTCTTTTGTATATGGATGTCGTTGGTGTGAAATGAAAGGGGAGCTTGTAAGTCCATGGAGTTATGTATATGTGTTAGAGAAACGCCTGGGCCGCTGGTCTAATCCATGCTGACATGGTGGAAACCTGTAGCGTAACCATAATGAGCTGTCTATGAAGCATTCTTCTTATAAAAAAAGAGTCCTATATTGAGAAAAAAAAGAGAAAAGAAAAAAAAGATACTATGAAAAGAGGAAAGAGAGAAAAAAAGCACCATATTCCCATGGTAAATAAGAAGAATGCTGAGATGCTCGGTGTCTGCTTGCCTTGTCATTTTGATATGGGGATTCTTCCGTATCATCGGGCAAGGGGTACCCTGTTGGCGGTTCTCAATGATACACATGTACTTACGATGACAAGAACTTACCGGTGACTAAACTTGAGTAGCATGAGGAGCGGCCCTCGTATACAAGGGACATGAGATTTCTGACTTATACTTCGTCAAGCATGTACACCACAGTTTGTTCACTTTAACCTTAATCACTTCAAGATGCTTATGATAGGGGCAATGAGAGCTGAAAGCTATTAAGTACCATAATTTTTGGAAGCTCTTTATGAGACTTGAATCCCTACTTCCTTTTACAAAAGGCCTTTCTTCCACCATTATATTGAGTCTCCACCTTCTATCTTTATGCACAACTTTGAGAGCATAGTGGCCATTCTTAGTTCTATGTGCATTGTCCCAAGACTAGTTGATTGATGCATACTTTGATATTGCTTGTTTTGAACTATTGTATCTAGTCACTCTTATGAACTTTGAAGGTGTCCTATGCATTTATATTTGCTACTCTATTGAGGGACAAGCTAAATACTATTATGCTATGTTTTCTTTATGTGAAACAAACAAACGTCTTGCAAAGCATGTTATTCATGAATATTTTGTTTGTGCCTTTTCATGTTGCATCATAGTTTCTTTGCTTATTGCTAGAACTTTGTCTTTCATGTTATGATTGAAGTACTATGATCCCAGCCTTGAATGTTTTGCAAATACTTTGATCAAGTCTTTGATGGTGCATGTCACCTCAAAAATTATTTATTTTTATCACTTACATAGTCGAGGACGAGCAGGACTTAAGCTTGGGGATGTTGATACATTGCAAATGTATCTATAATTTTTGATGTTCCATGCTTAGTTTTATCCACTTTCTTGTGTTTTGTTCCAACTTTGGAGTACTTTTCATATGATTTCTTGGACTAACCTATTAACAAGAGACACAGTGCCAGCTGCCTGTTTTCTGCTGTTTTTGGTTCCAGGAAAGTCAGAAAATGAATATTCTCGGAATTGGACGGGACAAAAGCCAAAGTGCCTATTTTTCTGGAAGGGATCAAGTGCCAGAATATGAGACAGAGAAGGGCCAGGGAGCCACCACACCATCTGGCTGCACGGCCAGGCCTGGCCCGCGCCAGGGGGTGGTGTGGTGGCTCCCGGCAACCCCTCGGCCTCTCCTTCTGCCTATAAGTTGCCCTCGGGACGAAAACCCTAAGTACCCGATCAAAAATCCACGAAAGAGTCTGTAGCCGCCATCATCTCCATCCCTAGATCGGGAGGGATCTAAAGCTCTTCCCGGCACCTTGCCGGAGAGGGGAATTCACCCTGGAGGCCTTCTTCATCACCATGCAAGCCTCCGGTGTGATGCATGAGTAGTTCATCCTTGGACTACGGATCCATGTAGTAGCTAGATGGCTGGTTTCTCCTCCTTTGTGCTTTCATGTTTAGATCTTGTGAGCTCCGTTCATGATCAAGATCATCTATTTGTAATTCATACATGTTGTGTTTGCGGGGATCCGATGGATATTGAGATGCTATTTCAGATTGATTATTGATTCTATCATGTCTTTGTTATTTGAGATCTTGCATGCTTTCCGTTGTTAGTAGCTATCTTGGCCAAGTAGATGCTAGCAACTCCAAGAGTTAGTATTTATGCTCGATAGTGGGTTCATGCCTCTGGTAATCTGGGGAAGTGACAGAAATCTCTAAGGTACTAGATGTGGTGTTGCTACTAGGGAGAAAACAACAATCCTTTGTTCATAGAACAATCGTATTGTTTACTTTACACGAAGTTCGTAAAGCAATAATCTGTTGCTTGCAACTTAATACTGGAGGGGGTTCGGATGATAACCTGAAGGTGGATTATTAGTCATAGATGCAGTTGGATGGCGATCTATGTATTATGCTGTAATGCCCAATCAAGTCTCAAAGGAGTCAAGATGATTAGTATATGCATGTATTGCTTTCTTGGTGTTTGTCAATTGCCCCGCTGTAATTTGTTCACCCAGCATGTTATCTATCTAAGGAGAGCCACCTCTAGTGAACTATGGATCCCGGTCCTTTTTCTTTACATACAATCTACAATCTTTTACTGCTTTGTGTTTACTTTCTGCAAACTATTACTTCTTTCCATTCGATTAGTTTAATCCTTTGTTTTCCGCAAAACACGGTGAGATTGACAACCTCATCGCAAGTTGGGGACAAAGTTCTGTGGTTGTGTTGTGCAGGTCTCCACGTTGCTACTAGCACCGGTAGTGCGCCCTGCCAAAGCTCAGCTAGTAACACCTTTGGGGTGTTTCCTTGCTCCTATTGGTTCGATTAAAACTTGGTTTTATAACTGAGGGAAAACTTGCTACTATATTCATCGTACCTTCCTCTTGGGGTTCCCAACGAGCTCTACGTCGAAAGTCGAGCGCATCAGTCTCCCACAAGAGATTATCTCTATTAAAAGATTACACATGACAATGCTTATTATTATCTTTTATCCCATATGATGTGCAGCTGTAGGTGGATCTTCAACCCTGGCTTATCTCCATCCATTGAATCAACCTATGATAAAAGTGAACTAGATTGGTCTAATAAACGAAGGTAAAATGAAGAAACAAAGTCTTGTAGACGTGTCCTTTTTATTTCCTTTTAGTGTTGTTTCCCAAGGTTCGATTAAACCTAGGTCTACTAGGGAAAATGACTATTATACTACATCCATGAATCCGGATCGAAGGTATCACATACCAAGCACGAGGAGCTTGCTTTAGTCCATAGAGAGCCTTATGGAGTTGATACACATGGTTGGGATAGCGTGTGTTTTCGAGACCCGGGGGTTGAACTACTTATGCAACCTCTTTCAAGGGACCATTAATAAATTCACTTTTCACATCCATTTGATAAAGCTTGAAGTTATGAAAGGATGCATATGCAAGCAAGAGACAAATATCTTCAAGGAGAGAAACAGGCGCAAAGGTGTCCTCATAGTCGATACCTTATATTTGGGCATACCCATGCGCCACTAACCTTGCATTGTTTCTTGGGATGGTTCCGTTCTCATCTTGGTTGTTCTTGAACACCCACTTGGTTCCAATGACATTGATGCGATGATCTTTAGTCCTCTCCACAAGAGACCAAACTTTATTGCGGGTGAAGCACTTGAGTTCTTCTTTCACGGAAATGACCCAATCTGGATCCTACAAAGATTCATGGACCTCGAGTGGCTCAAAGTTAGACACAAATGCATGGTGGCCACAAAAGGTTGTGAGATGCTTCTTATGGCGAGTCTCAATCCCTCTTGATATGCTTCTAAGGATATCATTGACTTGAATCCCACTTGCAATGGAGGCAGACTTGATATTCCGGATTGTGCCTTCGTGATCAGAAAATTGGTCTTTTGATGGTCCATGATCATTGACAACATCTTGAGCTTGACCTTTGGATTGAGGAACTTGTTATTCTTCTAGGTCTTGATCAACGGGTTGAGGGCTTGCTTCTTGTTCTTTGGTTTGTGAGAGTTTGTTCATCTTGTGGCACACTTGATGGTTCAACTAGAGTAGAGCTAGGCTCTGCTTTAGTTAGGATTAATCCTCCTCCATCATCTTCTTGATCATGGATATGAGATTCGGTGGGCAAGATATGCCAAATTCCCATCAACTTGATGACTTGAGAAGAATCTCCATCACCTACATCATGTGGAACAACTTGCCCATCTTGGGAGCAATTATTCTCCAAAAACTCCACATCATAAGATACTTCAACACAACCATTGGTTTTGTTGTAGTATCTATAGGCATGAGAGTTCTCCGCCTAACCAACAAAGATACCCTCTATAGTTCTAGATTCGAATTTACTGAGCTTTTCTTTCTTGTTCTTGATGAGGAACTTACACCCAAAGACATGGAAGTAGTAGATGTTGGGCTTCTTGTTTGTGAGAATCTCGTACGGAGTCTTGTCAAAGGGAGCTCGAAGGAAGAGCTGGTTTGAGTAGTGAACTGTGGTAGCAATGGCTTCTCCCCAAAAGTTGTGGCGGTGACTTGAACTCACTCAACATTGTTCTTGCCATCTCGATGATTGTTCGATTCTTCCTTTCAACAACACCATTTTGTTGAGGGGTATAGGGAGATGAGAATTCATGCTTGATCCCCTCATCTTGAAGAAACTCTTACATGGTGTAGTTCTTGAATTCAGTGGCACTGTAGGTCCTAATGGTCTTGATCTACACTTCATGCTTACGTTGAGCTTGCTTGGTGAAGATCATTAATTCCTTGTAGGTCTCATCCTTGGACTTGAGAAGGAAGATCCAAGTGTACCTTTAATTGTCATTGATGTCTTCAAGTGCACAAATCATTTGTAGCTAGTTTTGAAGTATAGATATCGATCCCACAAGGAGCCCAAAGGTAACTGTTTATGGGTGAAGTCTCTGTCACACCCGAAGTTGTCACAGGTCTTCGAGTGAATTGACTGCAAGTGTTGAAATAAGAATGGGGTTTTGATTAAATGAGATGTATTTAAATAGAACTAAAATGTAAACTTTAGAAGTGTAAAGCATAAAATTAAAGAACGACTTGATTGTTTGTTGTTTCCTGCAGATGGCAAAAGAAGGCGCGGGTAGATTCAGTTCATGGTGATAGTGACTGTTCCAGGTGGACGAATGATAAGTTTAACAATTATAATCTTATAAATATATGTGTAGGCGAGCAACCCATAATTAGCCGGAACTCCTCTTGGTAGATTTCATCCCAACTTCAATAATCCTACTAGCTCGTTACCAAAACCATGGTCAGACACTAGACGATTAAGACCATTCAGGTTGCTTAGCGATTAAGCTCCTTGGATCGGACTAATGCAATAAGCACAGTGTTTCCTCATTATCCTCGAGTCTACTAGTTTTCCATTGATATCCCCGTGTCACTCGGGGGTCACCGGTCCACTAGCGAACAAGATCTTATCTATGTAGAACAAAGCATCATGTTGTCTGGGCCCTAAATTGACAACAAGCATTAGGCATCCCACAGATAGTCAAGCACACATAATATAGTAATTAGAATCAATCATGTCGTGGAAATGGCCACGGCAGTCGCTGCTACTGGCAGCGATTGATTGTAACGTGAGGAAGAGCTGGCGGCCATCTGCAGTGCGATATGGGGGCGGATGCACATGGTTTACCCAGGTTCGCCCCTGGAGGGTAAAGACCTACTTCTGCTAGATTGGATTAATGGAGAGCGAGTTACAGGTGTGGCGAGCTCGACGTCTAAGCAGCGAGTCGCTTGAGGGGGTGTATGATGGAACGTAAGTTCTAAGGATACCCTGGGGAGGTTTATATAGGAGTCACCTCACTAGGGTTTACAAGTTACAACCAAGCAAGATATGGACTCGGAGGTTTTTGACCTAAGACGACTGGGCTTCAAGTACGCCTCTGGGCCTTCAGTCTCCAGTCGCCAGGCCTTTCCTTCAATCGCACTCCAGTCGCCGTTTTTCAGGCCCACTCGCAGGCCCTTCGGCCTAACTGGAACGTCCTGCTGGGCATACCCCCTTCGACATATCCCCATCAGTAGTCCCCGAGGCCATCGTTGATTCAATCGCAGGCGTCCGTCTGGCGATCGAAGTAGGCGAGCCCAATTTGGACGCCAAGTCGAGTCGGCGATGGACTCTATTAAAACTGAGGAAATTTTCCCCAGGCTTCCATTCGCTACTCCGGTGAATGTCACTGCTGCCAAGTCGCTGCTTCGGCGAATGGAGAGGACTAGCGGGTAGCGAGTAGAGTGGAGGAGTTGGACCGTCAATTCTGATCAAACTATCCGTTGGAAATCCCAACGGTAACTTCGGTGTAATTACCACAAGTAACGGCTACCCCGAATTTGGCGGGTAGCATTCCCTTATAAGGGGAGTGACGAATCAGCTTTGCGGATCCTTCCCCGCATTCTTCATTCTCCCACATTCACTTTTCCTACCTCCAATCTTCTTGCCTTCAATCTTCCCGCCTTCCTCCGATTCGACCTTTCCGCACCGTGCGATTCCACGTCCTTCCTGATGGCGCCTCCCAAAGGCTCATGGGGAAAATCCAAGTGCACCACAGCCCAACTCAAGTCCTTCGAGGACGCCGAATTCCTCCGCAAGGGGAACTGGCGGGTTCCCCCTCCTCCGAGACCGAGCCGAAGCCGCGAGTCGGTGAATTCATCTGTTTCCCCAGTCATCTAGAAAGAGGTTTGGGGTTCCCCACCTCGCTCTTCTTCCAGCGCTTCTGCGCGTATTACGCGATCAAGCCGTCGGATCTCAGCCCGCACAACATTGAACAGCTGGCGATCTTCGTCGCCTTCTGCGAATGCTACCTCGGCTGTAGGCTGTATTTTCCGCTGTGGTTGGAGCTCTTCCATGGCCACATCGGGCGCTAGGCGTCCGGCGGCTCGATATTGGCAGCAGGCAGCGTCACGTTCCAATTGAAGCCGAAGGCTAACTTCATCAAGCTCCTTCTGCCAAAGAAAGCCGCCAGTGAGTGGAAGAAGAATTGGTTCTATGTGAAAGAGTCTACTCCCCCTGGCGAGGTGGCACTTCCCGAGTTCGTCGCTGAGAGGAGCGAGCCTCGCCGGTTGGCGCTGAAGAAGCTTCCCAAAGACCAGAGGATGGCTGTCGCGGAGATGATGGACCAGATCTAGAGGCTGAAGGACCAGGGGTTAACTTCAATCAACCTTTACAACTGCTGGCACGGGCGGCGCCTGGTTTCGCTAGCAGCTCGGCCGCATTGGATGTACGAGTATAGCGGGAAGCACGACCCCTCCTGAACCAGCAAAGAATCATGGGAGGCCGAGGACTACAAGGCCGCCCTAAAGAAGATCACTGATGCGGAATTCACCAACGTGTCAGTCGGGCTCGCCCCGTACACTCCCATGAAGAATGAATCCCTAACAGTAAGTCACGGCATTTCCGCATTTCCGCACCTCCGCATTTCTCCCAGTCACCATTTCCGCACCTCAATTCGCAGTCACGGCATTTGGTACTTACTCGTGGTGGTTCTCAGCTGTTTCAGGTGTTGGAGGGCTGGCTTCCTCCGCTCGATGAAGAGGTTCCCCGGGAGCTCAAGGAGGCCTCCGAGGGAGACTCCTCCGACAGTGACGACAAGGAGGAGGAGGTCCCTCCCACAACGCCTGTGGCTTGCAAGACCCGCATGCAGAAGCAGTGCGAGTTCGAGGCAAGTCACAACCTCGATGAACATGAAGGAGGCGACAAGGTCGCGCAGGAGCACACATCCCGGCGTACGGCCACACCGTCAAAGCCTGCGCGCAAGCTCAAGTCACCGGCGAAGAAGCCAATGTCGCCATCCAAGTCGGCGGTGGTATTTGAGTCAGATGACGACTCTAACGATGAAGACTCCCCCAAAATCTCGCACAAAGCTCCAGAGGGTGCGATCCCGACGAAGGGGTTGGAGGGCAAGGACACCGAGGCGGTGGTAGAGGTTCCCCTGGCGGTGATCGCGCCAACGGTTTCGGGGGTTCCAAGTCAGGAAGCGGTTGAGGCAGCGGCGTCTAAGTCGCCGTAGCCATCGAGAGCGGCCACGTCGTCGGAACTAGAGATTCTGGCGACCACGGCTTCGTCGTCGAGGAAGCCCGCAGTGTCGTGGGCTTCAGACGTCTTTGAGAGGGGGCTCACTCGCAAGCTGGATCCAGAATTGGATAAGCCTGCCCACATCAACACCGGGCCGCGTGTTCTCCCGGTCGCTAAGTAAGTATTAGTTCTTCATTCTGACTCGCCTCTTGTTTTGTATTGTCGTTATATTGATTGTGGAAATTTGTGCAGATCTGGGGCAAGAAGATTGGCCGTCCTTCGGTGGCAAAGATTCCGCCGGTCACCACCACGAGAGAGGGCGACCTCCCCAAGAAGAGAAAACCCGTCAGAGATGCGGCGACCACGGAAGGCGCGAAGAAGCATAAGGGGGGTGCCGACGACGCCACAGCTATGGACGGCGCCGCAGAGTCCGATTTTGCGGAAGTTGCTGAAGAAGTGGTGGCGGCGCGGTCGGAGCCAGTCGTGGTTGCATCTGCATCAGAGGAACCGGCCCCGACAACCAGTGCCCCCGCTAGAGCGTCGGCGATGTTCCCGCGCTTCATGGCTAGGGGGTTTCTAGGCGTGGCGGACACCCAGTCTCCACAGAGTCCGGAGATCGTGGATGCGGACATTGGGTCCCGTCGTGGGCGTACTTCCTTCACGATCCCGTTGACTGATGCCAGAGAACTCCACAGGATGCTTGGCGCCGCTATTAGGTATGTCCAGTCCCCGAGTTCTTAGTCGCTGAATTTCAGCGGCTAGGAACTGAGCTTCTTTTTACTCTCTAGTCCCCGAGTTCTTAGTCGCTGAATTTCAGCGGCTAGGAACTGAACTTCTTTCTACTCTCCAGTCCCCGAGTTCTTAGTCGCTGAATTTCAGCGGCTAGGAACTGGATGTTGATTTTGGTAAGTGCTAAGTTCTGTTGTTTGTTTGCAAGGTTTGCAAAGGGAATCGACCGATCAGCAGGCCGCAAGGGAGCGCTTGGAGCGGGATCTGCGTGAAGCGCAGGAGGTGAACCAGCGACTTCAGGAAACTATTGGTAAGTATCTGCCTTTCTTTCCTTTTCTCTTTCAAGTGTGAACTGTTGGTGTGTGACGCGCTGATGGTTTCTTTTTCAGATGGTCTCCCGGCTGCAATTTCCAAGGCCCGCGAAGGGTACGTTCCAGTCGCCGAACTGGACACGGCGAATGAGCGAATTGCCTCGCTGATCCAAAACTTGGAGGAGGCGAGAGCAGCCTCAGTTTCTTCAGAGGACCGAGCGAAGGCTGCTGTCGCTGCGGCTGAGGAGGAACGGAAGGCCGTGGATTCGATCATTGTCGGGCTGCACAATGATCATGCCGCCTTTGAGAAGCATGTCACGGAGAACTGCCGCAAACTCCTCGGTGAGTCTCCGTCTCTGCCTGACTTGTTTGGCGAGTCCCTGATTGAGGAAGTCCGTAGTTTCACTGACGTCTGATTTTGCAACTATGATAGGCCAAAGCGACCCGGTGGTTCAGACCTTCAACGCTTCGCAGTGCGTGACTACCGTGGTGAACGCGGCCACGGCTTCGGCGTTATGTGTCCAAGCGGTTCTTCAAGGCATGTCCCCCACCGAGGTTATTCCTGGGGGGCTTACGGAGGTGTGGCGCTATCTGGAGGAGGCGCCTGTCGTCGTGGAGTGGATGGCGCGCTCGGCGTTCAGGCGCGGGGCCACCACGACATTAAGCATGGGTCTCGCCCACTTCCCCGACGACTTCGATCTTGACGACGTGACCAGTGGCTACCCATCGTTGACCGGCACGGTGGAGATGTCAGAGGTACTGAAGCTGACTGCAAAGGCCGCCCCTTATGCCGATCGGGGCCTGGCGATGGGGGATGTTCTGCCATACCAGGAGACGGTGTTGGTGCCTGGTGACCCCGAGCCGCGGCATTGCAACATGAAGTCGGAGCGGCCCTTCCGGCCGGCGTTGTCAAAGTCACTGACGACCTACCCAACGAACCCGTGGCAGCCTTTTGTTCGTGTCAAGGGGGGGGGGGTGGTTCTTCTTCGTTAGGACCTGTGGAATAGACAATGTAGTTGGGCAGTTTATAATGTATGCCAAGTGGCGACCGCTGTAATATGATCAACATTTTGTAATATATTCCAAGGAGAGTCAATCGACTCGTATTGTGACCAGGATTGTGTGGTGTGTTTATTTTGATTGAGCGAGTCCCCGAGCGCGTCTGCCCTTTAATGGGGTATAACTCGATTGTTTACTTTTGTGTTTTATTTTGGTTGTGCATTGTTTCATCTCTCGCGTCTTCTGAGGGGCGAGTCCCCGAGCGCGAGTGGGGTTATTTGTAGGCGAGTCCCCGAGCGTGGTGCTCAACCGTATTGGGCGCGTTCTTGTTGCAGGTTGTTAATGCGTTGTTTGTAACACGTCTCTTCCCCGAGCTCGGAGAGCCAGTCGCTGGGCGGGTCCAAGGCAGCTCTCTTACTTGGTGTGTTCCCGAGGGGGTTTATGTTTTGCGGAGTCCCCGTGCATGGTAATTAACCGTTCGAGTCGCTTTGCGCGAGGATGGGAGGGACAGGTCGCTGTGAGAAGCGTATACCGGTTGTCTTGGCCCGGTGGGCCAATCGAGCTAGGCGACTCCAATGGCGGCTCCGGGTTGGCGTTTTCGTGGACGCCCCAAGGCTCGAGTATTTTTGGTGCCCTTGTGGCGCACTACTTAGCCGTGTCGGTCGCTCGACCAAAGGTTGACTTCCGTGAGTAGCATATTACTAATTTGTACGAGTGCGAGTGGCACAAGAATATGGCGAGTAGACGCAATTTGTGTGATCCGAATGAATTTCATTATATATGCCAGCTGAGTACAATTTGAGGTTCTATGTATAGAACTTTCTGAGAAGGTTTACATTCCATGGCCTTCCGACTTCGAGTTGTCCGTCGCCCCGTATGTCGATGAGGTCGTAGGCGTTGTTGCCGAGGACTCGCCCTATGGCAAATGGCCCCTCCCATGGGGGGAGAGTTTGTGCATGCCTTTCTTGTCTTGGGCCAGTCGTAGGACCATGTCGCCTTCCTGGAAGGTGCGAGTCCGGACTCGGCGGCTGTGGTAGTGGCAGAGTCCTTGCTGGTAGATGGCGGTGCAGGAGCGAGCCAGGTCGCGTGCCTCATCGAGTTAATCGACGCTGTCTTCGCGGGCGACCTCGTTGGTCGCCTCGACGTAGTTGGCGACTCGAGGTGAATCGTGTTCCAGGCCAGTTGGCATTACGGCCTCTGCGCCATACACCATGAAGAAGGGTGTGAACCTGGTGGAGCGATTGACGGATGTGCGGATCCCCCATATTACGGAGGGGAGCTCATCGACCCAGCATCCTGGGGTGCGCTTGAGGGGCACCTGGAGTCACGGCTTGAGCCCGTGGAGGACGCTTTGGTTGGCGCGTTCTGCTTGGCCATTCGACTCTGGGTGGGCGACTAAAGCGAGGTCGAGTCGTATGCCATGTTCTTCACAGAATTCCGCCATGGCCCCCTTGGTGAAATTGGTGCTATTGTCCGTTATGATGTTGTGCGGGTAGCCGTATCGATAAATGAGGTCGTGCAAGAACTTGGTGGCTGTCTTGCCGTCGCACTTTTTTATTGGCTTGGCCTCGACCCATTTGGTGAACTTGTAGACTGCGACCAGGAGATGGGTGAAGCCAGATGGGGCCTTCTTGAACGGGCCTACCATGTCCATGCCCCATACGGCGAATGGCCATGTAATGGGGATGGTCTTAAGTACCGAACAAGGGAGGTGTGTCTGGTGGGCGTACTTCTGGCACCCGATGCATCGCTGGACGATGTTGGTGGCGTCGGCGTGTGCGGTGAGCCAGTAGAAACCATGCCGCATGGCCTTGGCGACTAGCGACTTGGCGCCAGCGTGATGGCCGCAGTCGCCGGCGTGAATGTCCTGGAGGATCTTGCGGCCTTCTTCTGGCTGTACGCAGCGCTGGAACACGCCAGTCACGCTGCGTCTGTGGAGCTCGCCGTTGATGATGACGAAGGATTTGTAGCAGCGCACGATCATTCGCGCCTCCGTCTCGTTGCTTGGTAAGATCTTGTGCTCTAGGAAGGCGATGTATGGTGTTGTCCAGTCGCTAGGCTCCACAACCATGGCGACTAGGGCCGGTTCTGGTTGCAGTGGTATCCCGACGTCGATCTCCTTTGGTGGGCTGACTGACGGTTTGTGGATGATGTCAAGGAAGACGCCTACTGGTGGTGCTTGTCGGGTCGATCCGATGCGGGAAAGGGCGTCTGCCTCCTCGTTTTTTCGTCTATCCATCCACTTGATGGAATAGCCGTCGAAGTGTCCTCCCAGCTGGTCTACCGCTTGGCGGTACGCGATCATTGTTGGAGAGACGGCGTCGCATGTCCCGGCGACCTGGCCGACGACTAGGTCGGAGTCGCTATAGCATCATAAGCGGTTGACGTTCATATCCTTAGCGACTCTCATGCCGTGAAGGAGGGCCTCGTATTCTGCCATGTTGTTGGTGCAGGGCTTGAAGTTGAGGTGGAGCATGTAGCGGAGCTTATCTCCTTTGGGAGAGGTTAGTATGACCCTGGCCCCTGCGCCGTCGGCGTTCTTGGAGCCGTCAAAGTGGAGCGACCAGTAGTGGAGGTACAGGAGCTTCTCCGGCTGCTGTGCTTCTTCCCAATCTGCGAGGAAATCAGCTAGGGCTTGTGACTTGATCGCTTTGTGGGGCTCGTATTTGATGTTGTGGACACCGATTTCGACGACCCACTTGGCGACTCGCCCGGTCGCCTCGCGATTGCGTATTATGTCCTACAGAGGTGCGGAGGATACCACCTTGATCGGGTGCTCCTGAAAATAGTGTGGGAGTCGCCACTGAGCTCGGAATACCGCGTACACCAGTTTCTGGTACTGTGGGAAGCGCTGTCGTGAATCCATCAGGACTTCGCTGATGTAGTAGACAGGGCGTTGTGTGGGGCGCTCCTTGCCCTCCTCCGGTCATTCGACGACCATCACGGCGCTGACGACTCGAGTGGAGGCCGCGATGTAGATGAGCATTGGCTCTTTATCGAGTGGAGCGACGAGGAGTGGAGCCGTGAGTAGCACTTCTTTGAGCGCTTTGAGTGCATCGTTGGCCTCCGCATCCCATTGGAACATGGGGTTCTTGCGCATCAGGCGGTAAAGGGGCATTGCCTTCTCGCCTAGTCGGGGGATGAAGCGACTGAGGGTCGCGACTCGCCGTGCCAACTTCTGGATGTCACGCAGGCACTCGGGTTTCCCGAGTCGCGCGATGGTGTCGATCTTGGTGGGGTCGGCTTCGATGCCTCGCTTGGAGACTACATATCCCAGGAGCTGTCCGGTGGGGACGCCGAAGGTGCATTTTCCGGGGTTCAGCTTGATGTTGTACCTCCGCAGGTTTGCGAAGGTTTCGACCAGGTCGGCGAGCAGGTCATCCTGGCGGGTGGATTTTACCACCATGTCGTCGATGTAGACGTGAATGTTGCGGCCAATTTGGCTCGCTAGGCACTCCTGCATGCATCTCTGGTATGTGGCGCCGGCGTTCTTGAGGCCGAACGTCATGGCCGTGTAGCAGAAGGCGCCGAATGGCGTGATGAACGTCGTCTTGTCCTCGTCCTCGACCGCCATCTTGATCTGGTTGTAACCAGAGTAAGCGTCGAGGAAGCACAGCGACTCCGATCCCGCGGTCAAGTTGATGATCTGATCGATGCACGGTAGGACAAAATCCTCCTTCGGCAGGCGCTATTGAGGTTGGTGTAGTCGATGCACATTCTCCATGTGTTGTTCTTTTTCAGAACCAGGACTGGGTTTGCCAGCCACTTCGAGTATTTGATTGGCCGAATGAAGCCTGTGGCTAGCAGGCGCTATACTTCTTCGGCGATTGCTCGATGGCGCTCTTCATTGAAGGGCCGTAGCGACTGCTTTACTGGTCGCACTTTGAGGTCGGCGTTGAGTTTGTGCTCAGCAAGTTCCCTCGGGACACCTGGCATGTCAGATGGCTTCCATGCGAAGATGTCGCGGTTCTCACGGAGGAACCCGATGAGTGTGCTTTCCTATGCGGGGCTCATGTGCGCCCCGATGGTGACCGTCTGGCTGGAGTCGCCCGGGACGATCTCGACGGTGCGAGTGTGCGTGGTCGCCTCGAACGTGGAGTTCGTGGTGGTAGATTTCTTCAGGATGGTGGGGTCGTCCTTGTTGATGTTTCCCGCGTATTTCGCAAGCTCCTCCACGTGGTCGGTCTCCGCGGCGATGACGGCGTCAGCGAGCTCGGCTCCTTTGTCCTCGCATTCCACAACCATGTCGGGGTCGCCGTGGACGGTGATGATGCCGCTTGGCCCTGGGAGCTTCATCATGTTGTAGGCATAGTGTGGGGTCGCCATGAATTTTGTGAATGCCTGGCAGCCCAGGACATAGTGGTAGGGGCTGCGGAAGTTCACCAGCTCGAATACGATCCTCTCCGTGCAGTAGTTTGCCGGAGTGCCGAAGGTGACTACCAGCGTCACTTTTCTGTACGCCTTCTGACCGGGGACGATACCGTGGAAGGTCGTCAGGGTCGGCTTGATGGATGCTTCTAGGAGCTGGAGCCTCTTGAATGTGTCTAGGTACATGATGTTGATGGAGCTCCCACCGTCCATTAGTGTCTTGGGCAGCCAATAGTCCGCCACCTTGGGCCTGACTACCAGGGTGACTCGCCCTGGGTATTCGATTCTTGGCGCGTGGTCCTGGCAACTCCAGGTGATGCTCTGCTCAGACCAGTTGAGGAAGCGAGGGATATCGACTTGGGTCACCGCATTGACGGCGACCGCGCCGGCGAGCACCTTCTTCTCGCGCTTGGTGCCGAGTTCAGTGAAGGTGTGTAGCGAGCCGACAATGGTGCCGAAGCCGCCGGCGTTCCCATTGTCCCGGGGTGGGTTGTTATTGGGGTCCTCCCTTGCTCGCCTTGCCTTTTCAATCTCTTTGAGAGAGTGGCAATCCGCGGTGGTGTGGGTAGCGGGTTTTCCCTCCCTGCTATGGTAGATGCAGGGCTGATTGAGCAGGGCAGCGGGGTCGAATTTCGGCCTCGCTGTATTGTTGGAGCGGTAGTTTCTGCTGTCGTGGTAGTTTCATCCGTCACGGCGGTAGCTCTTGGGGGCGCGCTGGCCGTAACCGGCGTTGGCGACGAAGTCGACTCGCCCGTCCGTGCGGCGCTTGCCGGTGATGCGGGTGTTGCTGTAGCGCATGTCGCGTAGGCGCCCGCTATCGTGGATGCTGGTTCGGCGTCTTCCTCCCGACTCGTCGTCGGAGTCTTGGTTGGGGTCCTCCTCCGCATAGCGCTTGGCAATCTCGAGGAGGTCGGGGATGTTGTCGAGCGTCTAGTAGACCCTCTTGATCTTAGCGACCAGGGGTTCATACCGGCACGCGTTCTTGAAGCAATGTATCGCCGTATCTAGGTGGATGCCGGAGGCGTTGATCCATAGTTCTTGCCATCTTTGGATCCAGCGGCGAGTCGACTCGTGTTGTCCCTGGATGCATCGCTCCAGGTCTTCTATGGTGGTGGCACGGGTGTAGGAGCCCTCGAAGTGCCTGATGAAGGCGTCCCGCATTTCTTCCTAGGAATTGATGCTGTCAGCGGGGAGGGTGTTGATCCATTGCCGAGTCGCACCCTCCATCATCAGGGGGAGGTAGCGAGCGGCGAGCAGGTCGGTGTGGCCTGCGATTCCCATTGCCATGAGGTATGTGTCCATCCAGACAGCTAGATCATACGTCGGATCGTACTTTTCGATCTCCTTGGGAGCCTTGAAGTTGGCGGGGTATTTTTCCCACGGATCATGGGACCGAAGCATTGTGGTCTGACTCGACTGAGCGAGCCTCTTGGTTCCGGGTCGCCGCGGTTGGTGAGGGTGTGCCTCAAGTCGTTGGGTCGGCGCGCCCACCACGCTTGGTTGTTGATGATGTTCATTCGGGCATCAATGGGCTGCCCGTTGGCAGCGACCGTGTTATTCGCTGGTCGCGACTCGTTGGTGGATAGCGCGGGGTTGGCGTCCCGTGGCTGGTTCGCCAGGGGCTATGGTGGAGGGCAGGTCAATGCGTTGGCGATGGTGGGGTGACCGCTTGACGCCGCTCTGCTTGCTGAGGAACGGGAATACATCCGCCCCCGCGGGTTGACTCACGCAACTTGTTGCTCGACGGCCCTGGCGAGTAGGGCCTTGGCGTACTGGATCTGTAGCACGCCGTCGCCTTGGACGTCGAGGTTGGCGACCGCGGCGTCGGCCGCGACGACATTGTCCATCGGGGTGGAGTAGAGTGGTAGTCCGTTGGCATCGCGGGATTGAGGCGAGATGATGATCCGCGGTTGGTCTGGCAGGGGCGCGCAGCCAATGGGTGGTGGAGGGGCTCCGATCGCCGGTGCACCGGGTGGTGGTCTCACGGGGTTGCTTCCGCCTGGCAGCGCATTCTCGCAGTATTCGCGTTCGGCCGTGTGTGCGGGGTCGCTTTTGTCGTTGAAGTTCAGGACACGGCCCTGGACGTTGGAATTCAGGCGGGTCCTGATGCGGCGCTGGTGATAGAGTGATAGCTCCCGCGTCGTTTCCCGCTCGAGGCGGTATTTCTCGCGCTCGGCGAGTTCATTGCGTTGCGCCTCCGCGAGTCGCAGGCGGGCTTCCTTCACCTCTGTGGCCGTCACAGTCGGCGGGATCGGCGTGGAGAACGGATCTAGCGAGGCAGCCGTGTTGCCTGCCATGTAGATCGCGTTGAAGCGATTGGATCTGGCGCGGAAGTCTTCAGGCGACTCCGAGCCGGAGTCGGAGTCGAATATCCTGAGGATGGAGGGGTCCTCGAAATCCTCCAGGTTGGAGACTCGCGTGATGGAGTCCTCTCGTGATGCGGTGGTGATAGATCCATCGACCGAGGTAGGGGTCACGGAGTCGGCGTCGTCGTTTAGGGCCTCGTCGTTGGTGGAGGCCGCGCTGCTGGCGGCCGAGTCGTACTTGGTGATGAGGCTCCTGATGGAGCGGACCTGCTCTTCTAAGAGCAGGTCGCGGTGCGATGGTGATCCGCCGACGATCATCGTTGCAGCTGGGTCGACCGCACTAGTGAAGCCGACGAGGAGGTTGATGGAGCCGACCGGCATCACCGCGTCGTGAGTGACCGGGCGTGATGCCGGGATGTAGCTGCTGGGCAGGATCTGTAAGATCCCGCTGATGGCGATCATGCGGCCGGTGGCGAGCGGCCGATTGATCGGCGAGTAGGGTCTCGCCGCAGAACTCAGGTCAGTCCCGCTATGCCCCACGGTGGGCGCCACTGTCGTGGAAATAGCCACAGCAGTCGCTGCTACTGGCAGCGATTGATTATAATGTGAGGAAGAGCTGGCGGCCATCTGTGGTGCGAGATGGGGCGGATGCACATGGTTTACCCAGGTTTGGCCCCCCGGAGGGTAAAGACCTACTCCTGCTAGATTGGATTAATGGAGACCGAGTTACAGGGGTGGCGAGCTCGGCGTGTAAGCAGCGAGTCGCTTGAGGGGGTGTATGATGGAACGTAAGTTCTAAGGATACCCTAGGGAGGTTTATATAGGAGTCACCTCGCTAGGGTTTACAAGTTACAACCGAGCAAGATATGGACTCGGAGGTTTTTGACCTAATCCGTCTAGGCTTCAAGTATGCCTCTGGGCCTTCAGTCTCCAGTCGCCAGGCCTTTCCTTCAATCGCACTCCAGCCGCCGTTCTTCAGGCCCACTCGCAGGCCCTTCGGCCCAACCGGAACGTCCTGCTGGGCATACCCCCTTCGGCATATCCCCATCAAATCACAAACTAATGGAAAATATATGAAGGCACATCACATCTCACTAATCCCCTACATATCCCACGCCTAAGGGAATTACTCACACATGAGAGAAGAACGGATCATCAATATAATCAAATAAAGGGAATTCGTCTTTGTATTACCGTGGAGATCCACAATAAGAATATAAAAATATCCAACACAATTCAAGATGGGAAGAAACAATCCCAACCCCTAGTATTGCAAGATGGAGATCCCTCTCTCTCTCTCTAGTACAAGTAGTGGCTATGGGGGTGTATTGGCTAGGAGGGCGAAGATCATGGAGCAAGATGAATAACATCTTCCCCTTCTTCTCCGGATCTCTTCTTTCTCCCTTCTGGATGGTATGGCGGCTGTTGCGTTGTGTTTTCGACCCCGGTCCCTTCACGGAACTTGTCCCTTTTGACAAGACAGAGGCGGCGGCAACTATACAGCGGGAACTATACGGCCGGAAAAATATTCCCGCCATATAGTTTCTCGTTAAAGTCTCTGTGTGCTCCCCTCGAGTGCTTCCAAAGAGAGACTTGCTTGTTTTCTCCAGAATATTGTGTTTCTCTAGTTAAAACCTTCTGTTGACGTTCAGAACCTGAAACACACATTAAAAAACAAGTTTTCTTTGCTACCGAAGTATTAGCATTAGGAAAATCTAGAAAACGATCAAATCCGGGAGAAAACCATCAATAAAAGCCATAAAAATGTGTTGAATCTCACAGCTATCAACTCCCCCAAGCTTAGATGTTGCTCGCCCTCGAGTGACAAGGAAATAAGGAAGAATAGCGGAGATTCGAGACTGAAAATAAAGGAACTCACAAGTTTGAATTGGTGTCAAATTCTTTTCTTCACAATCCCTGCAATCTTAAATATGATCATACAAGTATTCACAAGATTACACTGAGTCCACTTCCTAACCATGTATTTCTTGTTAGCAAATGAATCATATGCCCAAGCAAGTGTCAAAAGTTTAGCTAGGAAAGTGAGACAAATTCTTTTGGTGCCTCTCTTTGTTTTTTGAGGTGAAACAGTAGGGGAAAATCCCCACTGCAATTTTTTATTATTATATATGTGTATGTTACATTGAGAAAATGATCCAAGGTAGATCATAAACAGTTACATCTAAATTGGAACAATCTATTCTATCCCTGATCTAATTGTTGACCGAGCCAGGCTTTGAATTTCTCCTTGTATTTTCCTTTGATTCTGAATTGTATCCATCTCATTTCCTGGTAGAAAATTGCTTTCCATCTATCAAAAGTGGGTCTTTTGTCATTAAAAATCTTCTCATTTCTGCAAATCCAGATACCCCAGGAAGTCATGATAATAATTTCCATTGCAAATGGTAGATGTAACTTTTCTTTGATGTTTGTAATAGCTTCTAATCCTGTTAGATTTGCAGTTCTGTTTCTGGAAATGTGGTCCCAACATTTTTTTGCAAATGGACAATCCTAGAAAAGATGATTTGCTGATTCTTCTGTGATGCAGTTTGATGTAACACAATTGTAATCAGGAAGGTTGAAATTCTTTCTCATCAGTAGGTTTCTTGTATTCAATCTGTCTAGTAACAAAAGCCAGAAAAACATTTGTTGAGAGTTGAAAACTTTTGTTCTTGTTTGTTTAACCAATTAAGAGTACTCACGTTGGCATCAAAACATTTAATTTAAGAACAACTCATCTACTCCCATGTCAAAATTTCAAGACTCTCAAAGCACCTTTTTCCTTTCTTTTGCCTTTCAAAAACTTTAGCTCTTTCATGAAGAAATCATGCCACTATTTTATCATGTTTAATTGGGGCTATGTTGTGCACTCATGACCATGCCAATAAATAATTGTTGAGAAATAATGGGCTAGAGGAGTACTACAACTTCACTTGGAACGTGAAACCATGAGAAGACTAAAAATTTTACCCGTCATAGCATTGCTGCTACAGACGTTTACATAACTCAATAGCCGAAATCAAGTGGGTTCCCACATTTAGATCGTTCGTTGGCCAGCGGAGTTAATAGTTCCCCATGGAGCACGACAGAGTGTAGTGGCATAATCTCTACTACTTTGAAGCATCCATTTTATCGAACAATTTCAATCAAAGGTACCATCGAGTCTATTTATATTAAGCTCAAATGGGATGGAGTAGTTCTAAAATTAAATTCTTTGGGCTAAACATGGACTCAAGTCATCTTTCAGATGCTTTTTCTTGTTGTAAAAATGTAGGAAGTATTTTTAACCAAGTTCATTGCCCATTGTTTCAAAGCTAAAAAGGAGACACTAGCAAAGGAATAGAATTTATAGGATAACAAGCTAAGTGGGGAGTGACTCCAGTGTAAGCAAGTAAATAATTGTAGGATCAATTTAAGGTTGCAGAAAGGATGATGAAAGGAATGTGATACCTCTTCTTGCTTGCTTCGTTCTCGTATTTGAGTCGAGCCCCCTCTATGTTTCCCTATTGCCAAGTCACCTGAAATTAAGCAATCTCCGAGAGAAACAAAGAAACGAACTTGCAAATAAAGTTACAACCTTTTTTCGGTTTAGACATGCAAAGCTAAAAATAAACATGCAAATTTGAAGAAATAAAATAAATCAAAAGAAGAAATAAAAATATGAATGCAAAGTTTGGAGGTTTTCAAACCTCCCCAACTTAGGCTATTGCCAGGCTCAATTGTTGCCGTCATTTGGCGGCTGGTGCGGATACTGCTGGTAGTAGTCGGGGAAGTGGGTCATGAAGTGACTGAAGTTGTGAGTCAAAGTACTCACATCTTCATTCACTTCCTAAAGAGTGTGGTCGATCTCCCCAATGCGCTGGTTGAGCTGCTGGAACTCCTGATAGGGGACGTAGTTGTACCCCTGATGTGGCTGGTTGGGCCACGGGTCCCAAGCTCCCCCTTGCTGCTGCTGCTGCTGTTGTCCCTCCCAAGCAGGATTGTGTCCCTGCTCTTCCTCCTACTCCTGCTCCTGCTCCTCCTCATCCTGCTTCCCTCCTTCTTCCTCTTCCTCTTCATCGGGCTGGAGCTCGGCCATGATCTCCATCACTTTGTCCTTGGTGAGGATCCAAGTGTTCTTCTCCATAATCGAGAAGGCTTGGGGGCAAGGCAACTGAACCTTCTCACCCTGTGCATCACCAAGATAACTAAATTGATATGCTTGGAGCCTCCGGTTAGCATGGTAAACACCAAGGAAGACACAAGCAGTCAAATACTTGATGTCCATGAGTTTGGAGTTGTCAACAGGTTCCATAACAGGTAGTATAATATTTAATGCATAGGCAAGGTGGGTTACCAATCCACCAATGCGAATATCACCTTTGGTCTTGTTGCTTTGGTGGCGAAAGTGCTGGATGAGTAGAGCTACAAGACTGGGGCTTTGCGGTGAAGTGGGGAAGAGAGCCTTGGTGATCATTGCCATGTCCGCATTGGCCATGGAGCTTGTGTCACCTCTTACTAGTAGTGTGTTGGCGAGGAACAAAGCATAGTAACAGATGGTTGTGTTCTGAATGGTGGACATCTTGTTCTGATAAAATTTCCTGCCACCATTAATATAAATAACCTCCCAAGTCTCTCCACTTGTGACGCTATAGAGGTTAGTAACAGTGGGCTCCCCAGTATGAGGGAAGCTGAAAGCATTGCAAAATTGTTCGAAATTTATTTCATAGTGCTGTCGGTTCATGGTGAAGCTTATTATGCACATATTACCTTTCTCCCTATGGTCGTCATAGAAGGAGGCAAGGAACTCATGGGTAAGCTCGGCATAGGTATCGTGGCTTGCGAAGCCATGTACCGCCAACCCCGCCCTGTTGCACATGAGGTCAAAATCGTCCTTCAACCCTACCGCGGTGAGAAAGTTGTGGTCAGCCCAACGTGTGGGCAGCGCCCTCCTTGATGATACAATATCCAACTTGGGGTTGCGCGAGGCTCGGGACCCCGAGCTCGAGCCCTCACCCCATTGGCGCTTGCTCGAATGAAAGAGTTTACCGATTTTGTTCATTGTTATGCACTGAAAAATTTCATGCATATAGTTTCTACATGATATATGAACGATTCTGTGTGGAAAAATTCAATCCTAACGTGAGAAATTAATAGGAAAGACAAAATAAACTTGAGTTCATCCACTAGATCAATGTGAGAGTTTCAACCATGGAAATCTGAAAATAAAGCATGGATAGGGAGAGAAACATACTGATCTGTTGATTCTCCTACTCAAATGAAAGAAATCCATGAAGAATCAAGAGTTCTAGGTGGATTTTGAGAGGTTTCAGGAGAGACTATGACAGAAATAATGAGAGGTGGAAGACCTAGCCGCCCCGGTGCGATTTTGTGGTCGCACCAAACTATACGTCCGGAACTATACAGGTGGGTGATGTTGTTCTGCCCGTATAGTTGTGGCGGCACCGACAATTAGGGTTTCTTTATACAGAAAACAGCTATACGGACGCAACTATATAGTCGGATCACAATGATCCTGCTGTATAGTTGGTTGTTAAACCGTCTGTCTCTCGAGATAAATTTCTAAAACTAGCATCGATATCTATACAACCGGAACTATACGGCTGGAATTTTTATTCATGCCGTATAGTTGGTCATTAAACTCTCAATACCTTTGGGATAAATTTCTAAGGGAGACCTCGATATCTATACGACCAAAGCTATACGGCCGGAATTTTTATTCCCGTCGTATAGTTGGTCATTAAACTCTCAGTACCTTTCAGAGAATTTTGTATGAAGGCATCGATATCTATACGACCGGGGCTATACGACAAGAATTTTTATTCCCGCTGTATAGTTGGTCGTTAAATTCTCCGTGTCTTCAAAGAAAATTTGTTGATGGCAAAGATATCTATACGATCGGAACTATACGGCGGGAATTTTTTATTCCCGTCGTATAGTTGGTCGTTAAACCATCAGTAATCATCAAAAAAAATCTATTTCCCCGAGAATACCTTCTTATCCCAAAACTTAGCGAAATATCTTATTTTTTACAGAAAATTGATAGTAGAAATTGTCGACCAACGTTGGTGTATTAAGAGCCAAATTTTAGCTTCTGTAAATGAAAAACCCGAACTTTAATTTTTATTCTTATTCTAAACTCATTCAATCGATGTTTCTACTACTTTTTTACAGTTGCATCTTCATGGGCGCGCTTCCACAAGAATGTCTGTGAAAAAGTGGTAGGAATGCGATGAACTTCTTATTCTCTAATCTACTTTATTAACGATATGGGTTGACTCCCATTAAGCATTTTATTAAGAATGGTTGAGTAACTTAACTTCTTCTCTGTTCTCAAATTCTTACCTTGGGTTGCCCCTTATCAAAGGCACTTACCACATGAACTCGTTTTGCCGGTGGAATATATCTTTCTCCTGCTTCTAGCTTCTTTGGAAAATACTGGATGATTTCAGGATCATAAACATTGAAGATTATCTTTCCTTCAGCACAATCAACTGATGCCCTTGTAGTACTAAGGAAAGGTCTTCCAAGTATTATAGATAATTTTTCACCTTCTGGCATCTCAAGAATAATAAAATCAATGGGAATAACATGCTCATCTATTCTAAGTAGAACATCTCAATCATACCTACGGGTTGTTTAGTGGACTTGTTCGCCATATGTAAAGTGATAGTAGTAGGAGAATACTCCCCTAATCCTAACCTTTTATAGAGGGAGTATGTCATTACACTAATTCCTACTCCTAGATCACACAAGGCATTGTGAATATCAGTTTTACCTATTGAGCATGAAATATTTGGTATTTCGGGATCTCCAGACTTAGACAACAACTTCCCATTAGCAGGATAACTAGTTATCATGGCAATAGTTTCAGTTATTTCTTTCTTTCTACTAAGAATATCACGGAGGAATTAAGAATAGGTAGGAACTTTGATTGCATCCGCAAACGGAATTTCCAAACGAAGGTCATAAGTGCCTTTGTAAAAGAATTATAAATTACCTGGTCTGGTGCTTTCTTTTTTCGATCTGGATAAGGAAGATTTTTCTCACCTGACTTACTTTTGTCTTTTACCTTTTGTGGGGGGTCAGGCCCTTTTGTTGCTTTCTTTCGGTGTTGCTTATTACTTTTCTTCTTTTCTACTATAACAACTTCATCTTCCTTGCTTATCTATTTTTCTTCTCTTGGATCAACCATCTCCGCATCAGAGTCATAATGGTCATCCTGTGCATCATTTTGGTCCTCCTTGGTTTGATCTTGTGTTTCAATTTCATCTTGAGGATCCACCAATGTATCATCTTCTTGACTTGCTTCGAGCAAGGCTTTTTCCTTTCACTCTTTTTCAGCTTCATATTCTGGTGGTGCTAAGGGTCCTGTAACAACTGCACCCCTTCTTGTGACAATATTAGTAGAAACAGGAATATCTTTATCATCACGAAGAAAAATTTGATAACCAGATGCTATTTGTTCACACTGGGTTTCAATCATACTAAGATACTTGTGAAATAATTTTATTTCTTGGCCAATCTCATCATAATTTTCCGTGAGTTCCACCAATTTTTTTGTGTTTTGGGAAATGCTTATGCAAGTTATTATGAGATTTTACTTGTCGATGTTTTAATTCTTGAAAAACTTTTCTAGTTTCATATTCTTTAGTTAAAACTTGTAACAAATCTACTTTGTTTTCCTTAACAAGTTCAGAAGGTATACCTTTTCTTTCATAGTTTTGCGTACCTCGGGCATAAGATTAGGAGTTATCCAAAGTATCCCTTTTCCAGCTTAGTGCCAAAATCAGGATTATATAAAGAATCATTTTTAGCCCTAGTAGACATCAATTCCAAATATTCTTTAATAGTTAAAGTATTTATTGATCCTCCTGCTGAGAAGTCATGCAACTCTCTACATTGAGTATTAAGACCATGGTAAAATAAATGGCAAATTGTTAGTTCAGAATAGCCATGATTAGGAATACTATGGATCATTCCAAAGAATCTTTCCTAGGCTTGTGGGTAGTTTTCTCCCATGGTCTGACTAAAGTTGCCTATGTTCTTTCTTAGTTCAGTTACCTTTTTAAAAGGATTAAACCTTTTTATGAATTTAACAATGCAGTTTTCCCAACATTTAATGTAATGGCGAGGGAGAGAATGTAACTAGTCTAGAGCTTTACCTTTAAGAGACCATCGGAATAATTTAAGACGAGAGAAGTCTCTTGGCAAACCTTTTGGTCCAAGCGATGTTATCACATCGTCGAACTCTCTAATATGTCTTCCTGGGTCTTCATCTTCCCTTCCACTGAAAGCTTTCTCCTGCAAATTTTTAATAATTCCACCATCAAATCGATATTCTCTAACTCCAGTATTAGGGAACTCTATTGGCTGTTTAAGAAATTTAGAACTTGGAGCACTGTATTCCCTGAGATTTTTCTCAGGTTTCATAGGAGTTGTCATGTAAATAGACATGATTTCCATAATATCACTCAGGTTTTCAACTTCAACTTTATTTGATCTTAAAAGTTTTTCAATAATTTCTTCGCGCCTCTGAGCAAGCACGCACTCAATATAATCCGGTAGGTAGGTCCTACCAGAGCGTGTAGACCCTTTGTCTCCTAAGGAGAACATTTTGTAGTAGCAACACCTGAAATGTCAAAAGACAAACACTTAGCGTTTAGCTCCCCGACAACGGCGCCAGAAAATAGTTTGATGTCTACAAGTGCACAGATCATTTGTAGCTAGTTTTGAAGTATAGATATCGATCCCACAAGGAGCCCAAAGGTAACTGTTTATGGGTGAAGTCTCTGTCACACCCGAAATTGTCACAGGTATTCGAGTGAATTGACTGCAAGTGTTGAAATAAGAATGGGGTTTTGATTAAATGAGATGTATTTCAATAGAACTAAAATGTAAACTTCAGAAATGTAAAGCATAAAAGTAAAGAACGACTTGATTGTTTGTTGTTTCCTGTAGATGGCAAAAGAAGGCGCGGGGAGATTCAGTTCATGGTGATAGTGATTGTGCCAGGTGGACGAATGATAAATGTAACAATTATAATCTATAAATATATGTTTAGGCGAGTAACCCATAATTAGCCGGAACTCCTCTTGGTAGATTCCATCCCAACTTCAATAATCCTACTAGCCCGTTACCAAAACCATGGTCAGACACTAGACGATTAAGACCCTTTAGGTCGCTTAGCGATTAAGCTCCTTGGATCGGACTAATGCAATAAGCATAGTGGTTCCTCGTTATACTCGAGTCTAATAGTTTTCCATTGATATCCCCGTGTCACCCGGGGGTCGCCGGTCCACTAGAGAACAAGATCTTATCTATGAAAAACAAAGCATTATGTTGTCTGGGCCCTTAATTGGACAACAAGCATTAGGCATCCCACGAATAGTCAAGCACACATAATATAGTAATTAGAATCAATCACAAACTAATGGAAATGTATGAAGTCACATCACATCTCACCAATCCCCTGCATCTCCCACGCCCAAGGGAATTACTCACACATGAGATAAGAACGGATCATCAATATAATCAAATAAAGGGAATTCGTCTTTGTATTACCGTGGAGATCCACAATAAGAATAGAAAAAATATCCAGCATAATTCAAGATGGGAAGAAACAATGCCAAACCCTAGTCTTGCAAGGTGGAGATCCCTCTCTCTCTCTAGTAAAAGTAGTGGCTATGGGGGTGTATTGGCTAGGAGGGCGAAGATCGTGGAGCGAGATGAATAACGTCTTCCCCTTCGTCTCCGGATCTCTTCTTTCTCCCTTCTGGATGGTATGATGGCTGCTGCATTGTGTTTTCGACCCTGGTCCCTTCATAAAGTTGTCCCTTTTGACAAGACAGAGGTGGCGACAACTATAAGGCGGGAACTATATGACCGAAAAAATATTCCCGTCGTATAGTTGCTCATTAAAGCCTCTGTGTGCTATCCTCGAGTGCTTCCAAAGAGAGACTTGCTTGTTTTCTCTAGAATATTGTGTTTCTCTAGTTAAAACCTTCTATTGACATTCAGAACCTGAAACACACATTAAAAACCAAGTTTTCTTTGCTACCGAAGTATTAGCGTTAGGTAAAGCTAGAAAACGATCAAATCAGGGAGAAAATCATCAATAAAAGCCATCAAAAATGTGTCGAATCTCACAGCTATCATTCATCAACGATGACAATACCATACTTCCTTCCTCCAAGAGAGTCATATGTTGATGGCCCAAAGATATCCAAGTGGAGGAGATCCAAAGATCTTGATGTGGCCACCTTGGATATGGATGGATGACTCTTTCCATGTTGCTTCCCAAAGATGCAAGCACTACATAGACGATCTTTCTCAAAAGATACACTGGTTAGTCCAACAATATGCTCACCCTTTAGGAGTAGTTTAAGATTTCTCATGTTGATGTGGCCAAAGGCGGTGATGCCAAAGCCATCCCTAATCAACCTTGTCCATTAGACAAGTAGGAACAGGCGGTCTCTCTTTTGAGAGATCGACCACATGAAGGTCGTCTTCCACATATCCAACAAGGACCAAACTAAGACTATCACTCTTAAAGACCTTCACAAATGTTCTAGAAAAATAGGAATCATAACAGGCATCCGCAAGATGTTTAATTAAAATCAAGTTGTAGCCAAGGTTCTCAACAAGCATAACGGTCTCTAGGGTCAAAGCATTGGAGACCACCAACTTATTGTAACCTAGTACCTTTGCTTTAGAGTTGTCCCCAAAAGTGATGTTGGACGTTGAATTGACATCATGGATTAATTGGTCAATCGTGCTTCTACCTCCGACCATATGATTGGTGCATCCACTATCAAACACCCACTTTGATCCACCTGAGGCATATCCCTACAAAATCAATTCTTTGATTTAGGAACCCATTGAGCAATGGGTCCCTTAGCATTAGCAACAAGATCTTTTGGTACCCAAATTGAGTACCACCTATAAGCATAACCATTGCGAGGGCCAACATATTTGGCATATACATCTCCTTGAATGCCCTTACATAGCACATAGGATGGATTGGATTTTCCTACAAATTTATGATTGGGGTTGCCTCTCGTGGCTCCCCTATTCACAACATTCTTATTTGCTTGGTCACCCCCCTTGTTCCCTTCTTGCACAAAGTTGTCTTCTTAGGTGTGTTGGTACCATTGTTGTTGTTCTTGGGGTCGAAACCCATACCTTTCCTTGGAGTTCTCACCATTTTATGAGCAAGGATCTCGTCAAGAATCTTAACCTTGGAGGAATGTGTGAGACACTCCTCAAGTTTTTCCTTCAACCTTTTGTTATCCTCGAGGCGGAGAGCTTGATCCAAGATAGAGTTAGAGGCACAAGTAATATTTTTGACAATTATTGGATCCTTTAAAGTACCAAGATCCTTCTCATAAGATACTCGAAGTTGATCATGATTCTCCCCAAGCTTTATGAGCTCACACTTGATAAGCAAGTTAGCTTTCTCAAGGTCATTGGTGAGAGAAGAATGAGCAATCACAAGTTCTTTCTTTGAGGCATCAAGATCTTGGGACAAGGTAATGTCCCTATCAAGAGTATCTACATCTTTTGCCTTATCAAATTCAAAGATTTCAATTCGTTGTTTAAGAAGTGAGGTGATGTGCTTAGCCTTGCTCTAGGATATCGAATCTCTGTTTCTCATCATCTATATGAGATTCCAAGCTATCAATGGTCTCATCAGGTGCATTGATAAGTTCCATTAATTGTTTGAATATAGCACGAGCATTGCTAGGAAGAGACTTCATGATTTTATACATTTATTGTACATATTTTTCATCAAATTCATCATTGTTACTAACATGATCATCTTACATGCTAGAGATAGAAGGAGGGGAAGATATTACCTTTGAGATCCTTGCCATAAGGCAAGAGCTGATGACCTTGGGAGTAGGAGAGTCATCGATGTAGTCCTTGGTATAGTCGTAGGTGAGTAGTGAACTGGGTTCAGTGTAAACCAAACTAGGTGCACCAACCACCTTCTCCTCGTCCTCACTCTCCACATCGCAAGTGTCCTTGGAGATTCTTGTCATAAGGCACGTGCCGGCAACCTTGGGAGTAGTGGAGTCGTTGGCGTAGTCCTTGGTGTAGTCATATGGAATAGTGACCCGGGTTCGGAAAAAGCCAAACTGTCCACACTCACAACCTTCTCTTCATCCTCACTCTCCGCACCGAATAGATACTCTTAGCCTAGGAAGCCTTTTCCATCATGCTTCTTGTTCCTCTTGTATTTTTTGTTGATGGAATTCAACTTCAATCTTGGCTTGGCGTCCTCTTCATACTTGGGCTTGTCAAGCCTCTTCTCATATGGGAACTTGTCGGCAAAGTGATCTGATTCATCACAATTATAGCAGGTCCTCTTCTTCTCACTTGGTCCGGTTGAACTTCTCCTTCTATGGAACTTCAAGTTCTTGGTGACGAGTGCAAGTTGAGAGAGTGTCTCATCAACTCCATCACTATCATTTTCTTCTTCACTTGCAACATCTTCTTGCACATACTTTGCCTTTAATGCTAGGGTATGAGAAGACCCAATAGCACAGTTGATCTCCTTGATATTTTGTACCTCATCTGCCAAGTTATTTGTGGCAACAAGATATGATACTAGATCATCGGGAGAGAAATGACTATCTGAATAAAGGAGTTGCAAGTTCAAGGCAAGTTGTTTGTTAGTGGCTGCGATCATGGAGATAATATTGGACTTGATGAGATCACCATTCAAATTGAACCCATCATCATATTTGTCACAACCAATACCATTAATATTCACACGGAGGGCAATAAGCCTTTTGTATGGTTTCGCGATGGACTCACCATCACAGTTCGTGAACATGTCCATTTCTAACTTGGTGGCCTCATACTTGAACTTTTGGATGAGAGACATTCCTTCTTGGAGAACGACAATCCTATCCCAAAGTTCCTTTGCGGTGTGGATGTCACTAACTTGATCATGGAGAGTGCGGTGGATGGTACTCCTTATATTGTCACAGGCCATAGCATTTAGTTGACGATCATAGTAATCTCCCGAGGTGAGGTCGTTGGGATCTTGTGGATAGAAGCCTTTGCACCCAATCTCCCAAAGCTCTATACTACAACTGCGAAGATGAGATTCCATAGTAGATTTCCAATGAGAGAAGTGAGTTCCATCATAATGGGGTGCGGGACCCGAACCATTAATATGAGGCATGATGTTCTTTCTCTTAGGATATATATACGGAAATTGATTAGGAGGTATGGAGAATTTCGTCAGGTCAGTCTGATTATAGGACTCGTTCATGGCAAGGATGGAGTCAGGATTCCGACATAGGGGAGGCAAAATTTTGCCTCATACACACAAAAAAACTCACGTGTGGGCACTGTCTCACGTAGGAAGTCCTAAAGTGTGACCTACCATGTTTGTGAGCAAAGAGACGGTGGTGTCAAACTATCATCAAGAATTGACATAAAAGAGAGTATATGTTTTTTTACTTAAAAAGGGATTACATGTTGATGAACTAAATCTTCTACAAACTGTATATACAATAATGCAATAGGAGGGATCAAGTAATGCAATACCTTGTCTTGATAATTATGTCTGCTATAACATGTTGTCCTCTCTACTAGATCTTTGTCAAATCTGATGCTATAAGACCCATTACTAATTCCTTCGAGGCCATAGCTCTGACAGAGGTTGGTCGTCGAGTCGTGTATCTCACGCCCATCTAGCTGCTTAGTTCTTGTCTTCTTATTGAACTTTTGATTGGATTGGAGGAGCCCTCGATGGCGGCAAACACAGGCGTATAGAAAGCGAGAACGATCGATTCTGATCTGATCGTGCGTGTGTATTTTTGGAGACATGATCGTGCGTGTGTGCTGCTTCCAATTTCCACAATGTTTCCACCCAATGGGCTTTTACTAACTAGTTGTTTGGCCTGCCTGTTGTTACATGGACTCAGTATATACTAGATGGACTTGGGATCAGGAGATGCTTCACAAGCGTTAGACACGGACAGGGAGGGGCAAAGGACCTTGGAAAGACAAAATTTAGCGATATCGCTAATCGTTTTCAAGGGACGAGCGAACGGTTGGCGGGGGTCTTGCCCCCGCTCATCCCCCCTTCCCTCCGTCCCTGGTTCATGGTATATTTACCGGTGTCCATCGGCCTCCCATGAGTACCGAAGGTTTGGCAAGCATGGCCCCCTCACCAATCCCCGTAAAACATCCTTCAAGGAAACTTTTTTTTTTGAGATATCCTTCAAGGAAACTTATTAGAGCAAGAAGATCATAATCCGCCTTAGCCTTTTCACATGAGATTTTGGCAAAGAGTTCAAGGAGCTGCTCTAATACCAACTGAAAATGTAAGATGGTTAACCTGGAGGGGGTGAACAGGTTTCTACAAATTTCTTTATAATATTTTGTAAGTTTTAGTCTTTGCGGAATATAAGTGTGCCTAAATGCAAACTAGGTGAGGTAACCTAGATGATGATACAAGATACTTCAAGCACGAAGGCTAACACAAAGTAAACAATACAAGTAAGAGATTCAGTTAAGGGATAATCGAATCACGCGGAGACGAAGATGTATTCCCGTGTTCACTCCCTTTGGAAAGGGGGATACATCACGTTGGAGAGGTGTGAGGTCCCACGAAGGATTCCCTAATGCCATGAAGGCTCACCTTCTTCTCTGAGCCTATTCCACGAAGGAATAACTCACTTACTTGTGGTAGACTTTAAGGTAGTCTCCACACCCTCACAAACTTTCCATAGAGCAAATCACAAGCCGAATGCCTCTGTGCGACCCTACCGCCTAGGGTTTCCCACAAACCCAAGAGTAACAAGCAAACTCGATGAACTCAAGGGGGAATCAACTTTGGCTTGGTGGAAACGTAGATCGGACCTCCTCTTGCTTTCCACCAAAGGGATTTGACTTTGGTTGGATAGAATGGGAGATCCTCAAGCCTTGGTGTTTCAACAATGGAGACAGAGAGATCAAGGATAGAATCTGAAATGAAATGCCTAACATCTCAATGGAGAAGAAAGGGGTATATATATAGTCCAAGGTAAAATGTAGCCATTTGAGGGATCTACGCACACTTCGGCGTCAAATCTGGCGTCGTCGTACCATGCGCCAGATGAAACGGAGGCAAAGTCGATGAACCGGTGCCGCGCCGTATTAACTGGCGCCCCACCGAAGTAGTCGTCAGATGTAACACCCCAGCATTAGCATTTAGAAATAAGCTGAGATGAGGTGTGTGCATTGCATTCATGCATAGAAAATCCGGATAATTTTTGCGCTTTTAAGTAAAACTTGTCAAAGTGATTGAAGCTTCTCTTACCTTGGTGGAACTGAAGTAGATCATCAAGATGACTGTGGTAAGTTTCAATATGACCTTTGCTAAAACCTTATCTTGGGTAATATAATTTGATCTAAGGATAGGTCAAATGTAATAAAACTAAGTCACAACACACTTCTTAATAAGGAGTACTTGATCTTTTAGAGATCACTAAATGGTATTCTATACAATAACTCAAGGCTGAATACATAATGTTCTAAAGGGGATATCAAGGTATTAACTGTTGGGTTTGCAACATAGAAAACAAAAAATTTCCTACGATGAGAACTATGCGCCAAGATCTATCTACTAGATACAGAGCAACGGGTGGATATACATCCATGGAGAACTTACCCTCGAAGACAACAGAGTTTTGTTAACGAGTTGGAACTCGTGGATGATGTAGTCGTACGCTTGCCGATCTCAAGATTGTGTGGAAGTCCGAGCGCCGCAAATCAGTAGCGCATCCGTCCTCGCACACACGTTCAAGACACTGGACAACCTCCACCTCCTCGCTCCAGCGAATCAGCAGAAGCAGCAACTCCTTCCAGACGCAAGGCCACCAGGAACATGTATCTCGCTAATCTGAGACCATGGGGGAATATCTAGAGGGGGAGAGAGATCCTTCATGAGGAGGTGTGCTTTGTGAGGGAGGAGAGGGGGATTTTTATAGGAGAGGGGGGCTCCTCCCCTCCCATGGCTGGCGGCCAAGGGGGGTGCCCCCACCTCTTCCTCATTCATGTGGTGGAAGCTCCACTCACATCAATTCAAGCTCCACCCAAAATTCCACTCACATGCATTAAATTTCCACCAAATTTAATGCAACTCTCAATTAATAAAACTCTTTTATTTATTTTATTCAGAATTTTTTTAATTACTTTAATTAACAAACATTCACATAAAACCCCTTGCAACATTTCAATATCACATGCAGAACCACTTTCTGCAATTTCACCCGAAACAATTCCGGTTTCTATCGAAGCAATTCCTGCACTTTGCAATCCTTTCGTCTGAAACATATGTGCTCCAAAATGGTGTCCGGCAACCCTTAAGTGTGTCACCCTATGGTTCGCGAATAATGCAGACATGATTGAGACTCCTCTCAGATCAATAATCAGAAGCGGGACCTAGAGATCCATACTGACTCCTGCACATTCAATGATTACTTCTGTGATTGTGAGAACCTTTAACGCTAGTAACTTAATCCCTTTGTCTCATGATATAATACATGTCCGAGATACAATCATCGGTATCCAAATACCTAGTTTGATCTCGTTACCGACATGCACTCTTTTCTTGTTCCCGTGATATAACATTCTAGTGATCACATCACTTGCTTGCAAGCTATCTTAATGTGATATCACCGAGAGGGCCCAGAGTATATCTATCCGTCATCGGGATTGACAAATTCCACTCTTGATCCATGAGCCTCAACATAACACCTTCGTAGCAGTGAACCCACCTTTATAGTCACCCTATTACGGTGTGACGTTTGATGTTATCAAGATACTCTTCCGGTGTTAGCAATTAACATGATCTCATGGTCTAAGGACTAAGATTACTTCATATGATGTTATAGCAATGTAAACATAATGACTTTGATCGTAATGCTATACTTCGGATGAATGTTCATCACATCATTTCACAAATGTTGTGACCTTGTTATTAACAACATCCAATGTCCATGATCAGGAAACCTTGATCATCTTGTTAATCAACGAGCTAGTCTGGAAGAGAGGCATAACTAGGAACCCTTTTTGTTTATTAAACACACATGTATTGACGTTTCCTTTCAATACAATTATAGCATGCAAAATAAACATCTATCATATACAAGGAATACATAATAACAACTTTATTATTGCCTCTCAGGGCATATTTCCTTCAGTCTCCCACTTGCACTAGAGACAATAATCTAGTTCACATAGTGATAAATCTAACACCCATGGAGTTCTGGTGTTGATCATGTTTTGCCCTAGGGAGAACTCTAGTCAGCGGATCTGCTACATTCAGGTCCGTGTGTACTTTACAAATCTTTATATCTCCATCCTTGACATGCCCGCGGATGGAGTGAAACCGGCGCTTAATATGCTTGGAATTCTTGTGAGACCTTGGTTCCTTGGCGTTGGCTATGGCTCCATTGTTGTCACAATAGATCACCATTGGGTCCAATGTACTAGGAACCACACCTAGTTCTGTTATGAACTCCTTCATCCAAACCGCTTCCTGCGTCGCTTCTGAAGCAACAACATATTCCGCCTCCGTCGTTGATCCAGCCACCATAGGTTGTTTGGAACTCCTCCAACTAACCGCTGCTCCGTTCAAGAGAAATACGTATCTGGATTGAGACTTAGAATCATCCGGATCGGTGTCAAAGCTAGCATCGACATAACACTTAGCGATTAACTCTTCTTCACCTCCGTATACAAGAAACATATCCTTAGTTCTTCTCAAGTACTTAAGGATATTCTTGACCGCTATCCAGTGTTCCGAACTTGGATCAGATTGGTACCTACTAGTCAAACTAATAGCATGTGCTACATCCGGTCTTACATAGCATGGCGTACATTATAGAGACTATGGCTGAGGCATAGGGGATCTTATCCATTATCTCTCTTTCTTCCGTTGTAGCCTGACTTTGAGTCTTACTCAATGTCTTGCCTTGCAACATAGGTAACAACCCCTTCTTACTTCCGTCCATATTAAACTTCTTTAATATCTTATCAAGGTATGTACTCTGCGATAGCCCAATTAGGCGTCTTGATCTATCTCTATAGATTTTAATGCCTAATATATATGAAGCTTCACCAAGGTCTTTCATCGAAATTTTGCTGTAACTCTTAACACTATTTAAAAGATCTATATCATTTCCAATCAATAATATGTCATCCACATATAATATCATAAATGCCACATTGCTCCCACTCACTTTCTTGTACATACAAGCATCTCCATAAGTTTGGACAAATCCAAACTCTTTGATCACCTCATCAAAGCGGAGATTCCAACTCCAGGATGCTTGCTTTAGTCCATAGATGGATCCCTGAACTTTGCATACCTTATCAGCATCCTTAGGATCGACAAAACCCTTAGGTTGTATCATATACAACTCTTCTTCAATATTACCATTGAGGAACGCAGTTTTGACATCCATCTGCCATATTTCATAATTGAAATATGCAGCAATTGCTAACATAATCCTAACCGACTTAAGCATTGCTACGGGAGAGAATGTCTCATCGTAGTCAACTCCTTGAATTTGTCAAAACCCCTTTGTGATAAGTCGAGCTTTATAGATGGTCACATTACCATGAGCATCAGTTTTTCTTTTGAAAATCCATTTATTCTCAACGGCCTTTCGATCGTGTGGTAAGTCCACCAAGGTCCAAACCTAGTTTTCGTACATGGATTCCATCTCGGATTTCATGGCTTCTAGCCATTTGTTGGAATCCGGGCTCATCATTGCTTCTTCATGCGTCGCAGGGTCATCTATTTCATCAATCGTGAAATTTATAACAGGATTGCCATATAGTTCAGGAGCTGCACGTGTCCTGCTTGACCTGCGAGGTTCGGTAGTGTCCTCTTTCAGAGTTTCATGATCAATATCATTAGCTCTCTCTTCATTAGGTGAAGTCAACTCCGAAACAACTTCCGGTGCTGTGCTACTCGCCATTTCATGAAGAGAAGGTTCAATAACCTCTTCGAGTTCTACCTTCCGACTACTCACACCTTTCGTGAGAAACTCCTTCTCAAGAAAGGATCCATTCTTGGCAACAAAAACCTTGCCCTCGGATCTGTGATACAAGGTATACCCAATCGTTTCCTTAGGGTATTCTATGAAGACGCATTTTTCTGCTTTGGGTTCGAGTTTATCTGGCTGAAGTTTCTTCACATAAACATCGCATCCCCAAACTTTAAGAAATGACAACTTAGGTTTGTCTCCAAACCATAATTCATACGGTGTCGTTTCAACGGATTTAGATAGTGCCCGATTTAAAGTGAATGTAGCAGTTTCCAGTGCATAACCCCAAAATGACAGTGGCAAGTCAGTCAGAGACATCATAGATCGAACCATATCCAATAAAGTATGATTACGACGTTCCGACACACCATTATGTTGTGGTGTTCCGGCAGGCGTGAGTTGTGAAACTATTCCACAATTTTTCATATGTGTGCTAAACTCGTAACTAAGATAATCTCCTCCGCGGTCGGACCGTGGAAATTTGATCTTTCTGTTACGATGATTTTCCACTTCATTCTAAAATTCCTTGAACTTTTCAAAAGTTTCAGACTTATGTTTCATCAAATAGATATACCCGTATCTACTCAAATCATCCGTTAAAGTAACAAAATAACGATATCCACCTCGCGCCGACACACTCACTGGTCCACACACATCAGTATGTATGATTTCCAATAAATCTGTCGGCAGTTCCATTGAACCAGAAAACGGTGTTCTAGTCATCTTGCCCATAAGGCATGGCTCACATGTATCAAATGATTCAAAATCAAGTGATTCCAAAAGTCCATCAGAATGGAGTTTCTTCATGCGTTTAATGCCAATATGACCTAGACGGCAGGGCCACATATATGTAGATATATCATTATCAAGTTTAACCCTTTTAGCATCAACACAATGAATGTGCATAATACTACTATCGAGATCCAATAGAAATAAACCATTCAACACAGGTGCATGACCATAAAAAATATTATCCATATAAATCGAACAACCATTGTTTTTAGATTTAAAGGAATAACCACTTCGCATTAAACACGATCCGGATACAATGTTCATGCACAGTGCAGGCACAAATTAAAAATTATTCAGATTTATCACTAATCCCGACGGCATATGGAGAGGCAGCGTTCCGATGGCGATCACATCAACTCTTGATCCATTGCCGACTCGCATCGTGACCTCATCCCTTGCTAGTTGTCGCTTGTTCCACAGCCCCTGAATCGAGTTACATATATTAACAACCGATCCCATATCAAATACCCAGGTGCTACTGCGAGTACTAGTCAAGTACACATCAATAACATGTATATCACATATACCTTTGTTTGCCTTGCCGGCCTTCTTGTCTCCCAAATACTTGGGGCAGTTGTGCTTCCAATGGCCAGTCCCCTTGCAATAGTAGCACTCGGTATCAGACTTAGGGCCAGCTCGGGGTTTCTTTTCAGGTGCGGCAACAGATTTGCCGCCCTTCTTTCCCTTTTGCTTGCCTTTGTTGTCCTTCTTGAAGCCGGTGGTCTTATTGATCATCAACACTTGATGTTCTTTCCTAATCTCCACTTCCGCAGTCTTAAGCATTAACAGAACCTCGGGAAGAGACTTCTTCATGCCCTGCATGTTATAGTTCATCATGAAGCTCTTGTAGCTAGGTGGCAGATATTGGAGAACATGATGTATGCCTAAGTCAATGGGAATCGTTATTTCCAAGGACACAAGCTTATCGGCGTACCTAGACATTTTGAGTACGTGCTCACTAACGGAGTTGTTCTCCTCCATCATGCAGCTAAAGAACTTTTCAGAAGCATTATAACTCTCTACGGCAGCATGGGTATCGAAAATCATTTTCAATTCTCCCATGGTATCAAAGGCATTGCCATTTTCGAAACGCTTTCGAATTTCTGGCTCTAGCCCATACAGTATGCCACAATGAACTAAGTTGTGGTCCTCCTGACGAGTTATATAGACATTCTTTTCCTTGTCAGGGGCATCAGAAGCTGGTGGGGGGCCTAGCGGTGCCTCTAGCACATATTTCTTTAGTGCAGCGGTGAGAAGAATCCTCAAATTCATAGCCCAGTTGGTAAAGTTGCTACCATTCGCAACAAGTTTCTCTTTCTCCATGAACACATTGAAGTTAAAGCAGGTGGGGCCATCTACAACATAATTTGTAAAGTTTATTTAGACTAAGTTTATGATAGATTGAGTTCAACTAATCCAAATTACTAATAAACTCCCACTCAAAAACGACATCCCTCGTGTCTTTTTGGTGATTACATGAACCAAATCCACTACACCAAGTCCGATCATCACGTGAGTCGGTGTAGCTTCAAAGACGAGCATCTATATGAGCATCATATCAACTATACGACTCATGCTTAACCTTTCGGTTCGTGTTCCGAGGCCATGTCTGTACATGCTAGGCTCGTCAAGTAAGAACCTTAATATCCGCGTGTGTAAAACTGTCTTACACCCGTTGTATGAAAGCGCGGAGTCGAGTACACCCGATCACTAAAGGAAGAACACATTTTATCTTGATATCTAAATGATGGATCATCTTACAATGCTACCAAATGCGCCAAACTAGCAGTATAAGATGCTAACATCTAATGTGTAAAGTGAGATGATATGGTCCATGCATTTGATCTCTATCATTTGCATCGTGGTATGATCTCTATCATTCCTTTGGGTGTAAGGCCAAGGTCTATGGAACTTACACGTTAAGTGTGTTGTAAGAGTATCTATCATACATCTACTTACAACAATACCATATCAAGACACTTGCCCAACAACGATCTAAACTAGACGCCTCTAATTTATCAATTGCAAGTTTTACGTGACTTAGGGATTTCGGAGATAGAACCGATCTTACCTACGAACATGAAGCACAACGAGGATAACCAAGTTATTAGCAACTCGTTGTAAATCAGATATTGACTATAGTAGGAGAGACAGACACCCGCTAGCCACTTATGAAAACTAGTTGCATGTCAGTCGTGGAACCGGTCTCATGTACGATGACATGTAAGGTTGGTCCGGGCCGCTTCATCCCACTATGCCACCAATATCCAAAATACATAGAAGATGCAATAACATGATCATCATCGCCCACATATAAACATATGTGTACTACCCGTGCAAAGCACCTACGCATAGATCAGGCTCTGATACCACTGTTGGGTTCGCAGCATAGAAAACAAAAAAAATTCCTACGATGAGAACTATACGCTAAGATCTATCTACTAGATACAGCGCAACGGGTGGATATACATCCATGGAGAACTTACCCTCGAAGACAATAGAGTTTTGTTAACGAGTTGGAACTCGTGGATGATGTAGTCATACGCTTGCCGATCTCAAGATCGTGTGGAAGTCCGAGCACCGCAAATCAGCAGCGCATCCGTCCTCACACACAAGTTCAAGCCACCGGACAACCTCCACCTCCTCGCTTTAGCGAATCAGCGGAAGCAGCAACTCCTTCCAGATGCAAGGCCACTGGGAACATGTATCTCGCTAATCCGAGACCATGGGGGAATATCTAGAGGGGGAGAGAGATCCTTCACGAGGAGGTGTGCTTTGTGAGGGAGGAGAGGGGGGCTCCTCCCCTCCCATGGCCGGCGGCCAAGGGGGGTGCCCCCATCTCTTCCTCATTCATGTGGTGGAAGCTCCACTCACATCAATTCAAGCTCCACCCAAAATTCCACTCACATGCATTAAATTTCCACCAAATTTAATGCAACTCTCAATTAATAAAACTCTTTTATTTATTTTATTCAGAATTTTGTTAATTACTTTAATCAAAAAACATTCACATAAAACCCCTTGCAACATTTCAATATCACATGCAGAACCACTTTTTGCAATTTCACCCGAAACAATTCCGGTTTCTATCAAAACAATTCCTGCGCTTTGCAATCCTTTTGTCTGAAACATATGTGCTCCAAAATGGTGTCCGGCAACCCTTAAGTGTGTCACCCTACGGTTCGTGAATAATGCAGACATGATTGAGACTCCTCTCAGATTAATAATCAGAAGCGGGACCTGGAGATCCATACTGACTCCTGCACATTCAACGATGACTTCTGTGATCGTGAGAACCTTTAACGCTAGTAACTTAATCCCTTTGTCTCATGATATAATACATGTCAGAGATTCGATCATCGGTATCCAAATACCTAGTTTGATCTCGTTACCGACATGCACTCTTTTCTTGTTCTCGTGATATAACATTCTAGTGATCACATCACTTGCTTGCAAGCTATCTTAATGTGATATCATCGAGAGGGCCTAGAGTATATCTATCCGTCATCGGTATTGACAAATTCCACTCTTGATCCATGAGCCTCAACATAACACCTTCGTAGCACTAAACCCACCTTTATAGTCACCCTGTTACGGTGTGACGTTTGATGTTATCAAGATACTCTTCTGGTGTTAGCAATTAACATGATCTCATGGTCTAAGGACTAAGATTACTTTGTATGATGTTATAGCAATGTAAACATAATGACTTTGATCGTAATGCTATACTTCAGATGAATGTTCATCACATCATTTCACAAATATTGTGACCTCGTTATTAACAACATCCAATGTCCATGATCAGGAAACCTTGATCATCTTGTTAATCAATGAGCTAGTCTGGAAGAGTGGCATAACTAGGAACCCTTTTTGTTTATTAAACACACATGTATTGATGTTTCCTTTCAATACAATTATAGCATGCAAAATATACATCTATCATATACAAGGAATACATAATAACAACTTTATTATTGCCTCTCAAGGCATATTTCCTTCATTAACTACCACAGACCTTGAATACCCAGTCAAGTATATAGATCAAGCAAAAGAAACTCAATAACTCAATTTTGAAACACCTGTTTGTCATAGATGTTTCTCCCATAAATAACATGGTAGTTCTTAAATATTAATGTTTATCTTAAAAGTAGTAGAATGGAAAACAAGCCAACACATTCATAACAGACTTTGTTGTTATATTAACATATGATATTCCTAAAAAGATAAGCCTAGTGTCAATTGATCATCAATATCGAGTGATCAACTCTTGACCTAGTACTTAATAACCTTTAGCTTTGACCTGTTATGTTTACCTTCCAATGACCTTAAGTGATTAAAAGGAAGGAGGAATTAGCTATAGTAGAATGTGTTATAATTGATAGAATGTGATCTTTAGTGGTGATCAAACCATTTTATATGGGAGGAGTGAACTCACTCATGAGTAACTAGAAGAAGTATCTAAACTAAGAGTTAACTAATACTTGAGAAGCTATGAGTAAGCTAGTAGTGTTAAAGTGTCAAGTAATAACCTTGTTAAACCAAGTAGGTATTAACCTAAAGTAAGTTTCCTTAACAAGACAAGCCTATAAAGAGGCTAGTAAGAACTTGTTGCTTAGTATAGTATAGATCCTGATCAGACAAATAGAAGCCTAAGCTTGGTATAGTCAAAGGATGGTGGTCATTATTCTCAAGGCTCTTGAGGATAGATGACCAGTTGATGAAGAAGTGTTGTGAGTATGTGAACCGGGCTAAACATGAGTAAGTTGAATTACCTAGTTTGGTCATGAGGAATCAAGCTGAGGTATGCTAAAGTAAGTGATACTAATTGTATAGAGTAGTGGGAAGCAAAATAGCTTAATCAAGTTTATAACAAGAACAAACTTGTGTTTAGAGGAGTAGTACCTTACCTATTCTAAGAGTTTGATATCATAGGTTATATAAAGAAAATGGAAACCTTGCAAGTCTTAAAAATAGATGCAAGGCTAATGTAATAGGAGTAGAATGAAGAAATGTTGTAGAAGGGACATGATCATGCCATCATATGTTGATGATTGTGGTAAAGCCAGATGACTAGATTAGTTGGACAGAAGAGATCTTAGTAAAGCAGAGGAAAATTTAAAACAAGTATATTTAGAAAGAGAATTTCCTTAACCATTACATGTTGAGGAAAAGTATTCTAGAGAAATCTTTAGTCGATACCATAGTATGAGGCTGTATAATATTCCACTCTGGCTGGGATATCAACTATAACTACCTGGATAGAAGTCAATCTTAACCTTTAATCCTTAGGGATTATAATATTTTGAGAGGATAAAGTGGGTTTATAGTTAAAAATTTGAAACAAATGAATTGGGTTAGAACATTAATGGTAATTAGCATTTATCTAATTTCCAAAAAGAGTTAGTTATTATTATTGTTTGAATATATCATTGTTATAAAACAATAAAGGAAATTAATAACAATATATTAGTACAACTTAAATAGCACTTCTTAATTATTCCCTTTATTCCATAGGTATTAAATAAATACAACTCTATTTGAAGTAAAGACATTACAGAGATATTTCGAAGGAAATAAAAAGCTTTATTAAAGAATGAATAAATATTACATTGATCTTTACAAAAACTAGAAATTGGAATTACAAAAGATAACTAAAAGAAAAACCTAAACTAACCCTAAACTATTATTTCTGATCACTTGGTTTTGTACCTACAAATAAGAGTGAAGCAGAAATAAAACAAAGAGTGGGTTAGTGTTAAATTGCTCTTAGTATCTAACAGTGAAGTGCAATGTTTCTAGTCATCATTGAGCAAGTTAAATTAAAGAAGGGACAAAAACCATCAAGTGGAGAATCTGTTCTTTTAAAACAAATAAGCCTCAGAACAACATCACAAGCTGAAGAGAGCAAGTTTCACCCAGATAGGTAACAGTAAATGGATGAGGGAAGTTTAAATTATAGTTACTTGATCTCATCCACAACCAAAGCAAACAAGGAAGCAGCTTACACACCTAAATGCATGCATTAAGGTATCAACAACAGAGAATAAAGGGACAACCCAAGTTACAGCCGTATAGAGCAAAGCAAGCTCTGCTGCTCACTTCACATCAAGCTCAACCACAGTTTCTCACCAGTGCTGACTCGTGTAATAACGAGCTCATTGGGGAACCCCAAGAGGAAGGTATGATGAGCACAGCAGTAAGTTTCCCTCAGTTATGAAACCAAGGTTATCAATCCAGTAGGAGCAAGGAAACACCTCAAAGGTGTTGCTAGCTGGACTTTGGTAGGGCGCACTATCGGTGTCAACAGCAACGTGGAGACCTGCACAACACAACCACGGTACTCTGTCCCCAACTTGCGATGAGGTTGTCAATCTCACCGGTTTTGCTAAAAACAAAGGATTAAACGTATTGAGTGGAAGAAAGTAATAGTTTGCAGAAAGTGAATACAAAGCAGTAAACAGTTGATTGTAGATTGATGGTAAAAGAAAGGACCAGGGTCCATAGTTCATTAGTGGTGGCTCTCCTTAAGATAGATGACATGTTGGGTGAACAAATTACAGCGGGGTAATTGACAAACATCGAGAAAGCATACAAGCATATACTACTCATATTGACTCCTTTGAGACTTGATTGGGCATTACAACATTATACATAGAACGTAATCCAACTGCATCTATGACTAATAATCCACCTTCAGGTTATCATCCGAACCCCCTCCAGTATTAAGTTGCAAGCAACAGATAATTGCATTACGCATTGCGTGTAAAGTAAACGATACGATTGTTCTATGAACAAAGGATTGTTGTTTTCTCCCTAGTAGCAACAACACATCTAGTACCTTAGAGATTTCTGTCACTTCCCCAGATTACTAGAGGCATGAACCCACTATCGAGCATAAATACTAACTCTTGGAGTTGCTAGCATCTACTTGGCCAAGTAGATACTAACAACGGAAAGCATGCAAGATCACAAATAACAAAGACATGATAGGATCAATAATCAATCTGAAATAGCATCTCAATATCCATCGGATCCCCGCAAACACAACATGTAGCAATTACAAATAGATGATCTTGATCATGAACGGAGCTCACAATATCTAAACGTGATAGCACAAAGGAGAATAACCAGCCATCTAGCCACTACATGGACCCGTAGTCCAAAAATGAACTACCCACGCATCACACCGGAGGCTTGCATGGTGATGAAGAAGGCCTCTAGGGTGAATTCTCCCCTCCGGCAGGGTGCCGGGAAGAGCTTTAGATCCCTCCCGATCTAGGGATGGAGATGACGGCGGCTACAGACTCTTTCGTGGAATTTTGATTGGGTGCTTAGGGTTTCTGTATCGGAGGCAATATATAGGCGAAAGGAGAGGCCGAGGAGGTGCCTGGGGCGGCCAGACCACCCCCTGGCGCGGGCCAGGCCTGGCCGTGTGGCCAGGTGGTGTGGCCGGGCCCCAGTCCCTCTCCGTCTCATATTCTGGCTCCTAGTGTCCCTCGGTGAAAAACTGACTTTGGCTTTTGTCCCGTCCAATTCCGAGAATATTTATTTTCTGACTTTCCTGGAACCAAAAACAGCAGAAAACAAGCAGCTCGCATTGTGGCTCTTCTTAATAGGTTAGTCCAAGAAATCATATGAAAAGTACTCCAAAGTGTGGACAAAACATAAGAAAGTAGATAAAACCAAGCATGGAACATTAAAAGTTATGGATACGTTAGCAACGTATCAACATCCCCAAGCTTAACTTCTGCTCGTCCTCGAGTAGGTAAGTGATAAAAAGAAAGAATAATTTTTTAGGTGACATGCACCAACATAAACTTGATCAAAGTATTTGTAAAACATTGATAGCTGGGATCATAGTACTTCAATCATAACATGAAAGACAAAGTTCTAACAATAAGACAAAGCAACTATGTTGCAACATGAAAAGGCACAAACAAAAGATTCATGAATAACAATGCTTTGCAAGATGTTTGTTTGTTTCACATAAAGAAAACATAGCATAGTAGCATTCAGCTTGTCCCTCATAGAGTAGCAAACATAAATGCATAGGACACCTTCAAAGTTCATAAGAGTGACTAGATACAAATAGTTTAAAACAAGCAATATCAAAGCTATGCATCAATCAACAAGTCTTGGGACAATGCACATAGAACTAAGAATGGCCACTATGCTCTCAAAGTAGGTGCATAAAGATAGAAGGTGGAGACTCAACATAAAAAGTAAAAGAAGGGGCCTTCATAGAAGGAAGTAGGGATTCAAGTCTCATAAAGAGCTTCCAAAAATTATTGTACTTATTATCTTTCAGCTCTCAATTCCCCTATCATAAGCATCTTGAAGGTGATTAAGGTTAAAGTGACACAACTAAGAGGATATGCTTGACAAGTTATAAGCCAAAATCTCATGCCCCTTACTTACGAAGACCGAACCTCATGCTACTCAACTTTAGTCACAAGTAAGCTCTTGTCATTGTAAGTACATATGTATCATAGAGAACCGCCAACAGGGTACCCCTTGCACATGATACAGGAGCTATCCCATAATCAAAATGACAAGGCAAACAGACAATGAGCATCTCAGCGATCTTTTTATTTGCTATTTGCATAGGTTTTTATTGAGGATGCTTCATAGAGTGCTCATTATGGTTATGCTGCAAGTTTCCACCATGATTAGGCAGGGCTTAGGCTAGCGGCCTAGGCATTTCTCTAAAAAAAATACAAACTCCATGATCTTACAAGTTCCCCTTTTATTTCACACCGCCGGGATCCATAAGCAAAAGAACATGATATCAACGGGGTACAAAGTACAACTGCAATGTTGAAAGCGTTCCCCATGATACATGGTTCTGCTAACTTCAACTTATAAAGTGCAAGCATATACGCAACAAATATGGATGCAATGGTTCAAGTTTATTAAATGCAAGAAAGTAAAGTGTGTCATCAAGTTCGTGAGAGCTTTAATCACTAGTTTTCTCATAACAAGTTTAATTCGGAAGGTAGATAAAAACATGAATATACTTGGAATAGCATAAGCTAATAGGTAGGTATGGTGGAATCTTTGGAATAACTTGGTTTTAGGAGTTGGATGCATGAGTGGAACTCATACTTGGTTATGGAGGCTAGCAAAAGACTGGGAGCGACCAACTAAGAGAGCAATAATAGCCATAATCATGCAGAGCGACAAAACATCATTAATCAAAGCATAAAGTGATACTACAAATTGAAAACTAAAGGATCATAAAGGCTTACGGTGTCTTGGGATAGTCATAACATGGTGTGAGCATGCGTCAAGTCAACCCAAATAAAGCATCAAAGGAGAATACCACAATACTATGCTTTAATATGCTAAAACAATGCATGATTCTTCAAAGGCACATTAAACAATCTCAATTGTTTATAACAAGTTATGCTACAGTAAAGAATACTAAGCATAAAGCCAAAACAATATCAAGCATGGCTTGACAAAGCATGGGCCATAGTCAAAAACAAGCTCTCTTTACCACTTAAGCATGAACGTTCCTACTCTTTTCCAATCCAAACCAAACTATTTGAAAACCAATGCATGAAAGAGGGGGTCCAACCAATTTATTCAGCGAACTAGGCAAACCAAGAAAACAAAAAACCAAAACGAAAATGAAAAAGAAGATGATCCAAGAGCAACACAACTATGCATGAAACAATAAAAATGAAGTGTTTGGAAGAAACCTGGGATTTTTATTGATGAAGAAGGGGATGCCTTGGGCATCCCCAAGCTTTGACGCTTGTACTTCTTGGATATTTCTTGGGGTGACACGCGTGGCATCCCCAAGCTTGAGCTTTAGTCCATCCTTCATCTCATTATTCATTCCTTCCATACACCTAAAATTTTTCCTTCATACAAAACTTCACACAATCTTTATTAGCAACATTAGTGCACTCAAGATAATAGGTCTTTAGGTTCACTTCCAATACCAATAAAACTTCCACTAAAACACAAGCTATTGTAGCACTTCCCTCAAAAAGCTCAATTCTCCAAAAGAACTCAAAAAGGAACCGACGAGAAGCAAATGCAAATGAAGGCAAAAATATGTCAAAACAGACTAGCAGGTAAAGACGTATTTGTTCGAAGACCTTCTGTTGCTCAAATCGAAAAGTGTTGAACTAATGAAAGTTATATAACAACCTGGGGCAGAAGCACAAAAATTGACGCCTCAAAAGGACCTACAGAGATTTTACACGAATTTTTACGGTGAAGCGCAGAAATCTGTTTCGGGAGAGCAACTTTCCCAATCATTACTTCTCTCATTAGAGGTTACTCTTGGCACAAAAACCAAAAAAAAAGGATAAGGAACGGTTATTACTGAAGTAATAACTTCCAAGACTCATCTAAAACTTTTGGGTTATCTCCCAATAAGTACTTTTCTTTAACGCCTTTAAGTTAGGCATAAGAAGCAAGAAAAAGAATCAAGTGTTCTCAAATGAAGAAGCACTAAAACCAAATTTCTTGCCCTTACCTCTCTTACTTTTATTCTTAACCTTGGGTAACATATGATTGCTTGGTGGAGAAGCAAAGTGCATGGTGCCCTTTTCCACATCTATTGTTGCTCCAAGGAGTTTCAATACGGATCTTCCAAGTGTGATTTGTCCTTTTCCTACACATTCAATAACAAGATAATTAGTAGAAACCATTTTCCCTAGGATCTTTGTAAACACTCCTTCAGATATTCCAATGGGTAATATTGTGGCATTATTAGCAAGAAATTTTTCTTCTCCTCCTTCAGAAAGCCCCCAAAGATTCAAAGATTCATAGATATCTTTGGGCATAAGACAAAATTCAGACATGATATCACAACGAGCATGAAAAGTTTTATTATTTATAGCAATCTTTACTGTGGGAAGCCATTTTGAGGGTTCAGAATTTATTGGAACATAGTTATGATGCTCTCTAAGTATATTATAGCAATCTTTCAAACTAGCAATGCTGGTCTCAAGAGTATTCAATCTAGCAAATATGTTTATGAAGGAAGAATCAGATTTGCTAGGCAAGGTATAAGTAAAGACCAAATTCTTTATGGCATTAACAACATCAACCTCATTGCATTGGAGGAAATCTCCTCCCAGTACAGCATCCAAAGCATATCTATAGCAAAGAGCGATTCCAAGGTAAAAACTACTAAGAAACAAGCTTTGAGTCATTTTAGGTTCAGTTTTTTCATGTAGATTAGAGATTCTAGACCAAGATTCTTTGAAACTTTCTTAAATTCCTTGTTTAAAAATGAAAATCATTTCCTCGGGTGACATAGTAGCTGGATCAATGCTATACCTAATGGCAACTTAAGATAGGAACTATTTTTTTGTGTTTTTAAATAAGAAAGCAAACTAGTAAAACTATTTTTTTGTGTGTTTTTGATAAAGAAACAAGCAACAAAAGTAAACTAAGCAAAACAAAAACAACAAAGTAAAGAGATTGGTTATGAGGGACTCCCCTTGTGAAGATGTCCTTGACTCCCTGGCAACGGTGCCAGAAAATCACTTGCTGACTCGTGTAATAACGAGCTCGTTGGGGAACCCCAAGAGGAAGGTATTATGAGCACAGCAATAAGTTTCCCTCAGTTATGAAACCAAGGTTATCAATCCAGTAGGAGCAAGGAAACACCTCAAAGGTGTTTCTAGCTGGACTTTGGCAGGGCGCACTACCGGTGTCAGCAGCAACGTGGAGACCTGCACAACACAACCACAGAACTCTGTCCCCAACTTGCGATGAGGTTGTTAATCTCACCGGTTTTGCTGAAAACAAAGGATTAAACGTATTGAGAGGAAGAAAGTAATAGTTTGCAGAAAGTAAATAGAAAGCAGTAAACAGTTGATTGCATATTGATGGTAAAAGAAAGGACCGGGGTCCATAGTTCACTAGTGGTGGCTCTCCTTAAGATAGATGACATGTTGGGTGAAAAAATTACAGCGGGACAATTGACAAACATCGAGAAAGCATACAAGCATATACTACTCATATTGACTCCTTTGAGACTTGATTAGGCATTACAACATTATACATAGACCGTAATCCAACTACATCTATGACTAATAATCCACCTTCAGGTTATCATCTGAACCCCCTCCAGTATTAAGTTGCAAGCAATGGATAATTGCATTACGCATTGCGTGTAAAGTAAACAATACGATTGTTCTACGAACAAAGGATTGTTGTTTTCTCCCTAGTAGCAACAGCACATCTAGTACCTTAGAGATTTCTGTCACTTCCCCAGATTACTAGAGGCATGAACCCACTATCGAGCATAAATACTAACTCTTGGAGTTGCGGGCATCTACTTGGCCAAGATAGCTACTAACAACAGAAAGCATGCAAGATCACAAATAACAAAGACATGATAGAATCAATAATCAATCTGAAATAGCATCTCAATATCCATTGGATCCCTACAAACACAACATGTAGGAATTACAAATAGATGATCTTGATCATGAACGGAGCTCAGAAGATCTAAACATGATAGCACAAAGGAGAATAACCAGCCATCTAGCTACTACATGGACTCGTAGTCCAGAGATGAACTACTCATGCATCCGACCGGAGGCTTGCATGGTGATGAAGAAGGCCTCCAGGGTGAATTCTCCCCTTCGGCAGGGTGCCAGGAAGAGCTTCAGATCCCTCCCGATCTAGGGATGGAGATGACGGCGGCTACAGACTCTTTCGTGAAATTTTGATCGGGTACTTAGGGTTTCTATATCGGAGGCAATATATAGGCGAAAGGAGAGGCCGAGGGGGTGCCTGGGGCGGCCAGACCACCCCCTGGCGCGGGCCAGGCCTGGCCACGCGGCTAGGTGGTGTGGCCGGGCCCCAGCCCCTCTCCGTCTCGTATTTTGGCTCCTGGTGTCCCTTTGTGAAAAACTAAGTTTTTCTTTTGTCCCGTCCAATTCCGAGAATATTTATTTTCTGACTTTCCTGGAACCAAAAATAGCAGAAAATAGGCAGCTGGCAATGTGGCTCTTGTTAATAGGTTAGTCCAAGAAATCGTATGAAAAGTACTCCAAAGTGTGGACAAAACATAAGAAAGTAGATAAAACCAAGCATGGAACATCAAAAATTATGGATACATTAGCAACGTATCAACCAACACAACCAAGAACAGCACCATATCTTACCATAATTGGATTAGATCAAACCATTTTCTACCATAGAAAACCCAGGCATCACCAGCCAAGATGGTGACTTGAGGAGGAGGAAGCATTGGGTGGACAACAAGGTCACAGGAGTAACAACACCAGGAGGAGCAAGCCAAGGCCAAAGGGGAAGGCAACAATAGGCCAGCACAAGGCTACCAAGGGTAATTCCCAACATTTTCAATCCAATAGTGAATCTGGAGCATATTCATATGAGTAATCATGTTTATATATGGATCTGATCATGCAAGTACATGATACATACATAAGAAAGAAGCCATCAAGTAAAAACAAGGGATTTCTACTTGAAGATGGTCTCGGACCAACATCATAGACCAGAGGATCTAGTTTAAACTAGATGATACTCATCATAGCTGCTGGTACAGGGCACATCTCCAACTGGGTAGCACCTCTGTACCAACAGGTTCATCACTTCTTGAGAACAAGCTTAAGCCTCATCTTTTAAAAAACACTTAATCATTTTCCTAAATGATTTAGGAATCATCTATAATAGCATTCAACATCTATCATAAGGCAGAGCCTTTGAACATAAAAGTTTTGCACTAAAAGCATCATCCAAAGCTATATCAGCCAGCAGTAAGGCAACATCACTCAAAAAGAATGAGCTCACAATCATAGCCACACCAATTTAAAACTTGCTCAACCAAGTGTTCTCTGAAAGAGAACAAAGTAACACCAACAAGATCAGAAGAGTGCTAACTAACAAAGACAGAGCAACAGATCATGCTCAATAGAGAGTATCACATGCATCACTAGCAGGTCAACATCCAGGATATTAACACAGTCATAGTAACCTAGAAACCTAACTGAACATCACTCCAAGGAGGGTCAAACCCTAGACATTTAGGAATGAACCCTAAATGGAGAAATCCATCACCAGTGACCACATGGCAACGATTAGAGATAAGAGAGAACACATAGAGGAGAAGTAGAAGAACTTACTCGAGGTCCTCGTAAATTTATTTGAAGAGGAAGCAGAGAGGAGGCCGGCGACAGAGGGGTGGCGGCACGGGGAGCACCCCGAGGGGACGCTGCAACCTGTACCTGCACACCACTGTGGCGATCATGGAGGAGAGGTGCCACGAGCACCACGAGTACAACAGCACCGGTAGGGGAAATGCCAGAGCATGGCGAATCCTAACCCTAGCCTCGTGCAGAGGTCAGTGCGGCCAGAGAAAAGGGAACCAACGACGAATCGGCTTGGATATCATTGTGCAGTCGTGTGCAGCAGCGACGACGGCATTGAGCGCCAGAGAGAGTCGCGAGAGATAGGGGTAAGGAAGACAGAGTGTGCGTGGGGGTACTAGGCTGGTGGGTTGCCCAGTACAGCCTGGTGGTCTTTGACCAGGCGGGGTGGGCCGGGTCTAGTTGGGTTGGGCCAGCCCAATGGGCCGGGCCCATATCTCAAAAGACATATCTAAAAGTAACTATTTACAAATAGGCCCCTAGAACAAAATCAGCTCTAGAAAAATAAATAAAAATCCTAAAAATACAAATAATATATTTATGAAATCACAAAAATATCCTCTATCCAATAAAAATAATAGATAGTAAATTTTAGGAATTAAATATAGATCTATTATTAAAATTATATTTATTCCTTCTAGAATTTTATAAAAATATATAAAATACTTAAATTTGAATAAAATTCATTTTTAAGATTCTAAAAGGAAGTACTATTCTAAAAAAATACTAGTTTATATTTTTGAAAGGTAAATCATGTATAATAGAAATAAAGTCTTGTTTCCTTAAAGGAAATTTTAATTAAATATTTAAAAAGGTTAAAAAATCTAATAAATTCATTTTTGAACCCTTAGAGTAATATTAGTTATTATAAAATTACTAAATGCCAGAATAATATGCATTTAATGAATTCTTAAATAATGCCTTTCTTTTATTAATTACAAGAAACTTAAAACCTATACAAGATGGGTAAAACACGCAAAGAAGAAAGAAAATAAATTATTGCATGACATTACTATGCATTACATATTACTTCTTTAAATATTGTCCTTATCGGATAATAATGGTTTTTTGTAGCAACCTGAGCTCAAGGTTGAGTGGAAGTATCCAACTTCACTACCTTGCAATCACAAGGCAAGTTCACAACTTGCTCATGTCCTTTGATTATTTTCTATCAAATACTTGTAACTCAAATATTGTCATCACCCGCATTTCAAAAATGTCAGAAAACACTATTTTCATAATAATATGATTATAGATTATTTACCAAATTGTAATAATCTATTGATACAGTTCCAATGGTAAAGGAACATAATATCTAGGACTTAATAACCAATGTTGCTAGTGATTCTAGCGCCATACATTACGCGTTAATGATGACCCACAAGTATAAGGAGTGTATCGCAGTATTTTCGATAAGTAAGAGTGTCGAACCCAACGAGGAGCAGAAGGTGCTAGTTAGTGGTATGGATCTGGAATTCTCAGCAACTACTTAGCAAACGGATTTTTAGGGTTTTTTGATAAAGCAAGTAAATAAAGTACAAGTAAATAAAAGAAAGTAGGAATAAATGCAGCAAGTGGCCCAATCCTTTATGCAGCAAAGGACAAACCGGTTGTATTACTTAAGGTGACCAAACGTTCTCGAGGACACACGGGAAGACTGTCAAGTGCCTTCGCTTCATATAGTTGATTAATCTTCTTTAGCTTGCTAAGTGTTGTGTGGGTGAACCTGTGCTAATGTGCTGACCTTCCTAGGACTAATACATACTTGTGATTATACCCCTTGCAAACATCCGTAAGTACAAGAAAGTAATTAAGGTAGAAACCTAACCATAGCTTTAAACTCTAAGACCCTGATGTCCCTTGTGCAATGGTTTCCTAACGGGGGTTCAGGTTTCTGTCACTCTGACAACCCCTACGATTAGTAGCCAAATACACAATGCATTCCCCTAGGCCCATATAGGTGAAGTGTCATGTAGTCGATGTTCACATGACACCACTAGAAGAAGTACACCACAACTTAAATATCAAACTATTGAATCTTTCTCAACACAATTCCACTACTAACAACATGACTTCTCCCATGTCCTCAAGAACAAAACGAACTACTCACAAGACATCATATGGGTCATGATTAGAGATGGAATAATGATGTATAACAATCTTAACATAAACAATAATTCAACGGTTCACTCAATAGCATCAACTACAAAGAGTAATCAACACCGGGAAAGTTTCCCCTAAGAACTATGCAAGGTTCAACCCAATTGTTACAGCAATATGGAGATGGTGATGAGGGTGCTGATGGTAGTGATGATGATGATGATCCTGATGAAGTCCAGCTTGATGGTGGTGTTGATGGCGATGATCTCCCCTCTCCGGGAAGGAAATTCCCCGGCAGAATTCTGTCTGCCAGAGAGATCTTTCTCTCTCGGTGTTTTATGCCCCGCAGAGGCAGCGAAATCTTTCTGTGGTTGCTCCCCGAGTATTAGGGTTTTGGGAGGATTATATATGCTAGAGGGGAGAGCCAAAGGTGGGCCAGGGCGGCCACACCACCTGGTGGCGCGGCCTAGGCTGGCCTGCGCTAGGGGGTGGTGTGGGCCTCCTATGGCCCATCTCCACTCCTCCTTCTGGCAGCCTTCGTCTTCTAGAAAAATAGGATTTTCCATATATTTTCCCGGATTTCCTGATCTTCGCGAATTTTGCCTCCAAACAGCACCTTTTCCATCAGAATCCTGACTGTAGCGGTCCATGCTCCAAAAGTCATCAACCATGCAAAAACAGATGAAATAACATAAGTATCACCTCTTAATATGAAATATATCAATGAATAACAGTGAATTATGATATATATAATAGTGATGCAAAATGGACGTATCAACTCCCCCCAAGCTTAGACTTTGCTTGTCCCCAAGCGAAACTGAGTTCAATAAACATGACCTCGGGTTTATGGAGTGAAGAGTCGATAAAAAGAATACGGACAAGAAGCATCACATTCATCAATACATAGATCATAATAGAATACAACTCACTATTATATAACTTAACTTGTAATAAGTAAAGGAAACACAATAGAGATACATAAAGTGAATCATAATTGGTAATGGCAAACTTAGCTCTTGGTCGAAGAATAGTTGATAATTTGCTGGAGTTCACAAATAACTGTTTTTCAATGATTGCTTTCAAAGTAGTAATCACCAAGATAAGAGCAATGTGCATAACAAGGAACATAAGAAACATGATTGAATAAATCATCATATGGATGAATGAAACACAACAACTCAAAATGCTTGCTGAGATAGAAGGGAATAGGTTTACTGACTCAACTAAAAAGTAAAAGAAAGGCCCTTCGCAGAGGGAAGCAGGGATTTCAAGTTTCATAAAGAGCTCCCAAAAATTATGATACTTATTATCTTTCAGCTCTCATTGCCCCTATCATAGGCATATTTAGGTGATTAAGGTTAAAGTGATCAAATACGAGGATATGCTTGACAAGTTGTAAATTGAGAATCTCATGTCCCTTGAATACGAGGGCCGCTCCTCATGCTACTCAAGTTTAGTCACCAGTAAGTTCTTGTCATCGTAAGCACATGTGTATCATGGAGAACCGCCAACGGGGTACCCCTTGCCTGATGATACGGAAGAATACCCATATCAAAATGACAAGGCAAACAGACAACAAGCATCTCAACAATCTTCTTATTTACCATGGGAATATGATGCTTTTTTCTCTCTTTCCTCTTTTCATAATTTCTTTTTTTTCTTTTTTTCTTTTTCTCTTTTTCTCAATCTCTATCTCTTTTTTATAAGAAGAATGCTTCATAGATGCTCGTTATGGTTACGCTACAGGTTTTCACCATGTCAGCATGGATTAGACCAGCGGCCTAGTCGTTTCTCTAACACACATGCATAACTCCATGGACTTACAAGCTCCCCTTTCATTTCACACCGAAGACATCCATAGACAAAAGAACATGATATCAACTAGGTACAAAGTACCAGTGCAATGTTGAAAGCGTTCCCCATGACAGCATGGTTCTGCTAATTCTCAACTTACAAAGTGCAAGCATATACGCAACATAGATGGGCACAATGGTTCAAGTTTATTAAATGCAAGAAAGTAAAGTGTGCCATCAAGTTCGTGAGAGCTTTAATCACTAATTTTCACATAACAAGTTTAATTTGGAAGGTAGATAAAAACATGAATTTACTTGGAATAGCAATAATGCTAATAGGTAGGTATGGTGGACACAAATGACATGGGTTTGGTTTAAGGATTGGATGCACGAGAAGAATTCCCTCTCACTACAGGTTTTTGGCTAGCAAGGCTGGGTAGCAAGTATAAGAGTTGAAGGAAACAAACAAACATACAAGTGATAAAGACAAACATGCAATCTTCCTTGGAAGCACAAAAGATCTTAACTAGAGAATACTAAACTTATGAGCAAATCAAGAAAGAAAGATGATGAAATTATTTTTTCTTTAGAGTACTTTTATCGTTTCATTCAACTCTCAAAAATAGTGTTGCTACTGACCGAGCCAGGTTTGCCAAAACCAACTAAATTAACTCAATGATCCCAAAGTGATACCAATACTAACGACAAGATCAATCATATAACCACGAATTGAAAACTAATATAAGATATGCAAAAGAGTAAATGATAGAACTTCTCATTACTAATCCATAACGGCAACTCACACCAAGGGATACATATCTAACGAGAGAGGGGACACTTCCATAATGCAAACCATCCTACATGATAACTTCTCTATTCATGATATGACTCTACTAAAAAGGTAAAAAGATAGAAGATAGTGATGTGATACCGCGTCAATCCCCCAAGCTTGGAACAAACCAAGGGGATGCCAAACCTGATGATGAATTACTCCTTCGGTGGTGGTGGTATCCTCTCAGTTGGCGCGAGGAAATCTTCCAGCATCTTGTGAAGCCTGTTATTTTCCTCTTGAAGCATATCCACCTTCCTCCTCAAGACTCGGTACTTGTCGCAGAACTCATCAGTGACTCGTAGAGCCTCCACTGCTGCAGGGCAAGAACTGAGATCAAGAACTGAGATCAAGAGTTGGAGGTATCAGCCCCTTCATGCCTGCTATCATGTCCTTTACTTCCTCCCTGCCGTTTCGATCCATGTATTCGCGCCTAGTTGCGATCCTTTCTTCTTCCACCCATCCTATGAAGATCTTCTGCTCAAGATTATGATGGAGCTCGCGACGGCGTCGTAGCTCATAATCCTTTGAAGATGAACCCCTAGACGACATCTGAACAAAACAGATCGAAACAAAAACACAACGAGAACACGATATACGAACCTCGGGGGATCCGGGGAATTATATATTAAGAAGTTTCACAACAAAAGGAAGGTACTAGGGGAAAATGAGTCGGAGGTGGAGTCCGGAGTGGCCACACCACCTGGTGGCGTGGCCAGGGGTGGGACCGCGCCACAGGGTGGTGTGAGCCACCCTGGCTCTATTTCCGTCCCTCTTTTGCTTCGTAACTTTCCTTATAGGCTAAAAACTACAAAAATATAGTTGGATAGTATTTTCGCGGAACTTTTCTTACCAGAACTGTTACCTATTTGAAAACAGACTCTGCAGGTCTATAAATTTGGTATCTAGTAGATTCTTACAGAGTCACCACTTGAATAACATCAATATCTTCATCTTCATACACTTATTTGTGAGTCATGAAACCTTTCACTTTCTCATTACACCATTTTCTCCACCTACCTGGAAATTTCTTTCACACATTTCTCATTAGCAACATTACTATAAGTGAAGTGATAAAACCTTTTGAGTCCAATTTTAACTGAAAACCATCAAAACAATAGCTACTGTAGCAACTCCTTCCGAAAACCCAAAAAGAATTCAAAAAGGAAATCGATTAAAGAAGCAAATGCAAGAGTGGTAAATCTGTCAAAACAGACCAGCAGGTAAAGATCAATTTTTTTGAAAATCTTCTGTTGCTCAAATCAAAAAGTGCAAAACTAATGAAATTTAAATAACAACCTGGTACAGAATCACAAAAAATTACAGCTCAATCCGACATACAGAGATCTCTCACGAATTTTTACGGTGAAGCACAAAAATCTGTTTTGGGACAGCAGCTTCCCCAAATCTTACTTCTCTCTCATTAAAGGTTGATCTTGGTACAAAAAACCAAACAAAAAGGATAAGGAGCGGTTATTACCGAAGTAACAACTTCCAAGACTCAAAGAAACAAAAACAAACTGAAAACACAAATAAATTGAGTTGTCTCCCAAAAAGCTCTTTCTTTATAGCCATTAAGATGGGCATGATAATTTCAATGCTGCTCACACATAAGAATATGAATTAAAGCGAAAGAGAGCATTAAGAAGCAAAAATACACATGTTTAAGTCTAACCCACTTCCTACGCAAGGGAATTTTGTAAATAAACAAGTGTTTGAAACCAGAGGCTACTAGCATAGGAAGGCAAAACAAGTGCAACATAAAAACTTTCAGCATAAAACGAGGAAACTTGATATTATTGAGATACATAAGAACACTTTTTCCTCTCTCATAGTAGATTTCAGTATAATGCATAAACTTAACAATATAAATATCACAAGGGCCATTGTAACAATGATCACTTATTCTTACAGAAAACACAGGAATACTAGCTCCCGTAATACTACTTTGTGAAACAATATTAGATGTATCCTTAGAAAGGATAGTGTGTCCCTCTTCTTCATACTTAGTGACAAAGTCTTTCACATTTGCTATTATAGGTTCATCATCCATTTGTTTATCAGGTTCAACAGCTTTATTTGTACTTTCATTAAACATACTAGCTATCATAGAATGTTCCTTTATCTTAACTAGGAAAGGGATTTTCTCAACGTAAGGTTCAGGTAAGACATGATTAGTAGTATAAACTTCAGTATTTCTTGCAGGAACACTCTTAGCAATATCTTTATAAGGTTCATGATACTTATTCCACTTCTTTTTAGGCACTTCAATGTAGGAAGCAAAAGCCTTAAAATAAGTTGCAATAGCTTGAGAGTCTAGACCATAAGCATTTTTAATATTTTGAAAATCGTCAGCTCCCATAAAAGATTCAATGCATTCATAATTATAATTTATACCTGACTTTCTTCCTTTGTAATTCTCCCATTCTTCAGCATTATCTTGAATACGGTCCAGAAGATCCCATTTAGCTTCTTCTTCCATGCGAGTAAATGATCCAGCACAAGAAGCATCCAATTAATCCTTATCATGAAGAGAAAGCCTTGCATAAAAGTTATTGATAATAATATTGTTGGGGAGCTCATGAATGGGACATTTGAGCATTAGTAACTTCAATCTCCCCCAAGCTTGAGCTATATTCTCTCCATCAAGAGGCCAAAAGTTGTATATTTGATTCCGATCTTTATGAATCTCACTAGGAGGATAAAACTTTGAATAAAAGAGAGGCACTATTTCCTCCCATTCTAGAGCTTGACCATTCTTCAGCAGCTTATACCATTCATCAGCTCTTCCTTTGAGTGATAATGAAAATAACTTCTTCTTAACTTGATCTATTGTAATACCTGCACACTTGAACAACCCGCATAATTCGTGTATAAAGAGTAAATGATCACCGGGATGGACAGTTCCATCCCCAACATAGTAGTTATCCATAACACGATCAATAATTCTTGTAGGTATTTTAAAAGTATCATTCTCAGCAGGTGGTGGTTCATCTACTACCTTAGCAGTGGTAGTAGCATTACCAAATAAGAAACTCAGCGAATTATCCATAACGAAAATAAAGCAACTAACAAAAGTAAACAATACTCACAGTAGAAGTTTCCTTTACCAGTTCCACTCTCCAATAGCGCTTCACTCCCCGGCAACGGCGCCATAAAATAGTCTTGATGACCCACAAGTATAGGAGGTGTATCACAGTATTTTCGATAAGTAAGAGTGTCGAACCCAACGAGGAGCAGAAGGTGCTGGCTAGTGGTATGGATCAGGAATTCTCTGCAAATACTTAGCAAACGGATTTTTAGGGTTTTTTGATAAAGCAAGTAAATAAAGTACAAGTAAATAAAAGACAGTAGGAATAAATGCAGCAAGTGTCCCAATCCTTTATGCGGTAAAGGACAAGCCAGTTGTATTACTTAAGATGACCAAACATTCTCGAGGACACACGGGAAGACTGTCAAGTGCTTTCGCTTCATATAGTTGGTTAATCTTCTTTAGCTTGCTAAGTGTTGTGTGGGTGAACCTGTGCTAATGTACTGACCTTCCTAGGACTAATACATACTTGTGATTATACCCCTTGCAAACATCCGTAAGTACAAGAAAGTAATTAAGATAGAAACCTAACCATAGCTTTAAACTCTAAGACCCTGACGTCCCTTGTGCAATGGTTTCCTAACAGGGGTTTATGTTTTTATCACTCCGGCAACCCCTACGATTAGTAGCCAAATACACAATGCATTCCCCTAGGCACATATAGGTGAAGTGTCATGTAGTCGACGTTCACGTGACACCACTAGAAGAAGTACACCACAACTTAAATATCAAACTATTGAATCTTTCTCAACACAATTCCACTACTAACAACATGACTTCTCCCATGTCCTCAGGAACAAAACGAACTACTCACAAGACATCATATGGGTCATGATTAGAGATGGAATAATGATGTATAACAATCTGAACATAAACAATAATTTAACGGTTCACTCAATAGCATCAACTACAAAGAGTAATCAACACCGGGAAAGTTTCCCCTAAGAACTATGCAAGGTTCAACCCAATTGTTACAGCAATATGGAGATGGTGATGAGGGTACTGATGGTGATGATGGTGGTGATGATGATGATGATGATCCCGATGAAGTCCAGCTTGATGGTGGTGTTAATAGCGACGATCTCCCCTCTCCGGGAAGGAATTCCCCTGGCAGAATTCTGTCTACCGAAGAGATCTTTCTCTCTCGGTGTTTTCCGCCCCGCAGAGGCGGCAAAATCTTTCTGTGGTCGCTCCCCGAGTATTAGGGTTTCGGGAGTATTATATACGCCAGAGGGAAGAGCCAGAGGTGGGCCAGGGCGGCCACACCACATGGTGGCGCGGCCTAGGCTGGCCCGTGCCAGGGGGTGGTGTGGGCCCCCTGTGGCCCATCTCCACTCCTCCTTCAGGTAGCCTTCGTCTTTCGGAAAAATAGGATTTTCCACATATTTTCCCGGATTTTCTGATCTTCGCGAATTTTGCCTCCAAACAGCACCTTTTCCATCAGAATCCTGACTGCAGCGGTCCATGCTCCAAAAGTCATCAACCATGCAAAAACAGATGAAATAACATAAGTATCACCTCTTAATATGAAATATATCAATAAATAACAGTGAATTATGATATAGAATAGTGATGCAAAATGGACGTATCAGTTAACCATGAGATTTGGAATGGGACGGATAAGTCAGCTGTATCTTCTTTCTCTCACATGCATCCGGATGGCTAGGTCGTGGTTGTTATCCTCGTAGCATGCATTAATTGGTAATTCGTAGAGGATATGCAACATATGGGTGGGAACCCTCAACGTCCCACGATAGTTCTGGCATCTAACGGTATGTACTAACCATTGCCGTAATTCAAGATGTGGGCATGACGTACACCAAGGGGACATGTGGGGTCGCAAAGGGGGCAGTGATTAGCTTGGATCATCTACTGGGCCCCACATCATGGAATTGTGGAAGGGAAAGATCGCCCGGTTGTGCAACAAGGATTTGGTCTCTCATGGGTAAAGCAATGCACCTCTGCAGAGTGTAAGAATTATGACATGTTACTCCCTATTCCGGGAAGGAGCTACTAACGCAGCAGGAAAGGAACTCCATGAAAGTTCTAGTCAACCTGTGAAGGCTGTTGGACATAGTTTTCAGAATAAAAGAAACATTTAAAGAAATGTTTACGAAAACCTGCATTGCCTATGACCTTTGATTTGTGGTTGTAGAGATAGTGCATCATACACTTCTTTTAGTGGACTTGCTGAGTACGCTCGTACTCAACCATACCTTCTTAATCCTTGCTGGGTTCTAAGCCATTGAAGACGGCATCAACATCAATTTCTGCTCAAGAAACCATCATTGACAGCTCAAGTTCTTCAATAAAGTCAATGAAGTCAACATACACATCAACCGAAGTGAAGACGAAGTCCTTGAGTAGATAGGAGTAGATTCTCTAGCCATAAAACCTACTTCTATAGAGCATTGCACTAGCAGCAATTGCAAGCCAGATAGTTTAGATGTTAGTCTTTCTAGCTAGATAGCTCTAAGTTATTATTTCTGGTTCTTCTTTGTAAGAAGTTGATCTCTTTCTCTTTAACCTAGAGTGTTCTCTAGATCTTTTGTAGAGAGTCGAGTTGTAATCTATAGTCATGTCTTGGACCTGCTGTGTTTCTGTTGTATCATTCTGAGGGATGTAATACTAGTGAACGGTGTTTCATTGGTGTTATATCAACGACTATAGTGTACTACATCATGTAGTGGTATACTGGGTCACCGCATCATACTACTGGTTCGGTGTTTTGAATATTTAGTTCGGCGGCCCATAGACGTTTTGGCGCCACGTCTAGCGATGCCGGATTGATTGTCGGTTTTGCAAAAAACCTCAAATAGACACTTTCTCCTTTTGACTAAAAGATGTTCTCTTGTGGGTGTGATGGCTATAAGGTAATCGGATGTTTATACGACATAAGAACATCCCCAACAAGCTCATCGAGACCGTCCCCTCTTAATAGTGTGGTGTTTCCTATAAGACTCAAATGAAAAGAGAGAGAAACATAACGAAACCACCGGCCCTTTACTTGAGTAGCGAATGGGGGACTCACACCACGTCTTACCATCACTTGCGCATTAAAACATGTGTACACACTAGTAGGTAATCATTAGTCCACACTCTAGCATTGGTGTAATCAATTAACCAAAATAATGCATAAGGGCATATTGCCCTTTCACCTTGTGAATAGTCATCGAGCATGTAACTTCCACAACGCTTGGCGTCCTCTCAGCTTGTTGGTAGACTCTATCGTGTCATCGTCGCATCGCCTCGTTGTTGAGCGTTTCAAGCACATGCTCCTCATCGAGCCCAGGTTAAGGTCTCCCTCTCATCCAAAGTTTCTTTTCGTAAGACTTGGGCGTTGGTTGTTTCTACTCCTGCTGGCTCTTCGGTCTCATTGTACATTGGATATGTCATTGCAATCCTCTTTAATTGGAGGAGCAAACTAAGTTGTTACGCTCCAAGCTTCTTAACGTGGCTTCCCTTCGACTTGAGGAGGTCGCCCGACCTCTTCATAAGAATGTTTACTCCTTGCACGTCAGCTGCTGGCGATTGGGGGCTTTCCAGAGCGGGATGAAGCTGCGTTGGCAATCCTTCGGCCGTGCCTGATGTTGGCAAAGTGGACCCGGGCAGGCCTTTATGGATGTTTCTCTCCTCGTGCTAGGGCGAGCTCGGCAATCACGGCTCCGTTCATGCAGATCATGCCTGATCTTCTAGAGTCGTGTGGTGGTATGGTTCTGCCTCCTTCTATCGAGGAAGTGAAGCTTGACTCACACGAGTGCTCGGTTGTGGCTTCTCCACCGAGTCGGGCACTTGTCTTTGAGGAGAGTGGTGATATCGATGTTGCATTATCTCGTCTGAGTCAGCAGGCATGTGGTTCCTATAGGTGATGGGGTTGCTAAGTCAATAGCGTTGACACTGGTGTCCGGAGCGGTCATCGTTGATTGCAGCCTACCCTAAAAGTAAGAAGAGAGGTGTTATAGATAAGGCATTTGCAGTTGCTTGATGGTGGCATGGCTTGTCTTGTCGGCGAGGTGTAGGTGTATCGTGTTTGCAGTGCTCGTTTCTTGTCGCTTTGTGGTCTCTTGTGTTGGCTAATGTGGGTGGAGCCTTGCTATTCAGGTCTTTATTATGTTTGGTTGTTGGTGTGTGTGAATATGCTGTTTGGGTGGGCTTGGCCCTGTTGAGGTTTTCGCCCGATTTTTTCCTAAAAATTAGACGCCCTTTCTTAATTAATGGATGAGACAAAACTCTTGCCTCCGTTTAAAAAAAGGTTATGAATTTTTTTAAGAAATTAATAAATTCAAAGTTTAACCAAGTATGTAGGAAAAACTATAAACATCTACGATACCAAATGCACTTACTATAAAAATATATTTCATTAACTTTCTAATAATACTACTTCCTCCGACCCATATTAGTTGACTTAGATTTATCTAGATTCGGATATATCTAGTACTAAAACATGTCTAATATATCCGAATCTAGACAAATTCGAGTCAACTAATATGGGTCGGAGGGAGTATTTTAATAGTATAAATGTTGACACTTTTTTATATAGTTAGACAAATATTAAAAAGTTTGATTTTGATAAAAAAATTATATGCGTGTTAATTCGAGATAGAGGGGGTAATTTGAAATTTATACTCCAAAGACTGATTGGCATCTTTACCATAGCCGTCACGTGAGCTTCTAGCCCGGGGCCTTTGACACTTGGACTAGCTGACCCGAAACATTTTGACACTTGGCTTCAGCACCGCGACGTGGTCATCGCCGTAGATGCCAGCAGGGTTGTCAGGAGTAAATCTAGGGGTGGATAGAACGGAAGCAATAGGATATCTCCAGAAATGGCACATGGGACCCGCTCGTGGACTCCCCTACCCCACCGGACAGAGACTACCGTCCCGATGCCGGGCCCAGGACAAGCCGACACCGCGCAACCACGTCCGCTGCGTGCACAAGCGTCTCGCATCCGAGGCTCTCCACCTGAAGATCCAACGGCCGACAGTGCGGGCGGCCCCCAGGTTCAGACGAACACTCTCGTGTCATCTCGCCGCTTCCCTTTCCTGCCGCTTCCACTACCTTCTAGATTTCCGGCGAACTCTCCGCTCCCACCTTCTTATGCCCGCCGCTCTCGGGCCTCACAGTCCATCGTGAACGCGAACACTAGCAGAGTCGAAGCAATCCCACAAACACTTTCGTGATCTCAATCATCCAGCAAACACTTTGGTGATCGATCTGAGTAGCAGAGCAGACATGAATCCGGACAACTTCACGCACAAGACCAACGAGGCGCTGGTGGCGGCGCACGAGGCGGCGTCGGAGGCCGGCCACGCGCAGATCACGCCGCTGCACCTGGCAGCGGCCTTGGCGGGGGACAAGGCCGGGATCCTGCGGCAGGCGATCGCGCAGGCCTCCGGCGGGAACGAGTCCGCGGGGGACTCCTTCGAGCGCGTGCTGAGCGGCGCGCTCAAGAAGCTGCCGTCGCAGTCCCCGCCGCCGGACTCCGTGCCGGCTTCCACGGCGCTCATCAAGGCCATCCGCCGCGCGCAGTCGGCGCAGAAGAAGCGCGGGGATTCGCACCTCGCCGTCGACCAGCTCCTGCTCGGCCTCCTCGAGGACGCGCAGATCGCCGACTGCCTCAAGGAGGCCGGCGTGTCGGCCTCGCGGGTGCGCGCCGAGCTCGAGAAGCTTCGCGGCGCCGGCGACGGGCGCAAGGTGGAGTCTGCCTCCGGGGACTCCAGCTTCCAGGCGCTCAAGACGTACGGCCGCGACCTCGTCGAGCAGGCCGGGAAGCTAGACCCGGTAATCGGCCGTGACGAGGAGATCCGGCGCGTGGTGCGCATCCTGTCTCGGCGCACAAAAAACAACCCCGTGCTCATCGGCGAGCCCGGCGTGGGGAAGACGGCCGTCGTGGAGGGCCTCGCGCAGCGCGTCGTGCGCGGGGACGTGCCCAGCAACCTGCTCGACGTCCGCCTCGTGGCGCTCGACATGGGCGCGCTCGTCGCCGGCGCCAAGTACCGCGGCGAGTTCGAGGAGCGGCTCAAGGCCGTGCTCAAGGAGGTGGAGGAGGCCGCAGGGAAGGTGATCCTGTTCATCGACGAGATACACCTCGTCCTCGGCGCCGGGAGGACGGAGGGGTCCATGGACGCGGCGAACCTGTTCAAGCCGATGCTGGCGCGCGGACAGCTCCGGTGCATCGGCGCCACCACGCTGGAGGAGTACCGCAAGTACGTGGAGAAGGACGCCGCGTTCGAGAGGCGGTTCCAGCAGGTGTACGTCGCGGAGCCGAGCGTGGCCGACACCATCAGCATCCTGCGAGGGCTCAAGGAGAAGTACGAGGGGCACCACGGCGTGCGCATCCAGGACCGCGCCATCGTGGTCGCCGCGCAGCTCTCGTCGAGGTACATCATGGGGCGGCACCTGCCCGACAAGGCCATCGACCTGGTGGACGAGGCGTGCGCGAACGTGAGGGTGCAGCTGGACAGCCAGCCGGAGGAGATCGACAACCTGGAGAGGAAGAGGATTCAGCTGGAGGTGGAGCTGCACGCGCTGGAGAAGGAGAAGGACAAGGCCAGCAAGGCCCGGCTGGTCGAGGTGAGGACGGAGCTGGACGACCTCCGGGACAAGCTCCAGCCGCTGACGATGAAGTACAGGAAGGAGAAGGAGCGGATCGATGAGATCCGGAAGCTGAAGCAGCGGCGCGAGGAGCTGCAGTTCACGCTGCAGGAAGCCGAGCGGCGCATGGACCTGGCACGCGTCGCCGACCTCAAGTATGGCGCGCTCCAGGAGATCGACGCCGCCATCGCCAAGCTGGAGGGCGAGACAGGGGAGAACCTGATGCTCACCGAGACCGTCGGCCCCGAGCAGATCGCCGAGGTGGTGAGCCGGTGGACAGGCATTCCGGTGACCCGGCTCGGGCAGAACGACAAGGAGAGGCTGGTCGGCATGGCTGACAGGCTGCACAAGAGGGTGGTCGGGCAGACAGAGGCCGTGAACGCCGTTGCCGAGGCGGTGCTCAGGTCGCGTGCAGGGCTTGGCCGCCCGCAGCAGCCCACCGGCTCCTTCCTGTTCCTGGGTCCGACCGGCGTGGGCAAGACAGAGCTCGCCAAGGCCCTGGCAGAGCAGCTGTTCGACGACGAGAACCTGATGGTGCGCATTGACATGTCGGAGTACATGGAGCAGCACTCCGTCGCTCGCCTCATCGGAGCACCACCTGGGTAAGTACATCTCACCGAGCCACTGATGTTCAGATGCTCTGCAATTTTACCTGTATAAACAAAGACTGAATTTGGGTGCTGACATTTGTGGGACTAATTTCTTTCTCTGAATTATTATTGCAGCTACGTTGGGCACGAGGAGGGCGGGCAACTGACGGAGCAGGTGCGGAGGAGGCCGTACAGCGTGATCCTGTTCGACGAGGTGGAGAAGGCGCACGTGGCGGTGTTCAACACGCTCCTCCAGGTGCTCGACGACGGCCGGCTGACCGACGGGCAAGGCAGGACGGTGGACTTCAGGAACACCGTGATCATCATGACCTCTAACCTCGGCGCCGAGCACCTCCTCGCCGGGATGCTGGGCAAGAACTCCATGAAGGTCGCGCGCGACCTTGTCATGCAGGAGGTATGAATCAATTATATTTCCTTTCCACGTCCACCATTGCAGAAAATCATTCTTGAAGCTTCGTCGATCTGCAACGTGGTGCTGAATCTCGTGCGATTCGTGTGTATGTTTGCAGGTGAGGAAGCACTTCAGGCCCGAGCTGCTGAACCGGCTCGATGAGATCGTCATCTTCGACCCCCTGTCCCACGACCAGCTGAGGAAGGTCGCGCGACTGCAGATGAAGGACGTGGCCGTGCGGCTCGCCGAGCGGGGCGTCGCGCTGGCCGTCACCGACGCCGCGCTGGACGTCATCCTGTCTCTGGCCTACGACCCGGTACGTGACAGCGTCCATCGATCTTCCATTACAGTCACTAAGTTTCAGAATATTCGATGCAGTGCTAACTCTGAATCTCTGTTCCAACGCGCACAGGTGTATGGCGCGAGGCCGATCAGGCGGTGGATCGAGAAGAGGGTGGTGACGCAGCTGTCCAAGATGCTGATCCAGGAGGAGATCGACGAGAACAGCACGGTGTACATCGACGCGGCGGCGCCGCCCAAGAAGGACGAGCTGGCCTACCGGGTGGACCGGAGCGGCGGGCTGGTGAACGCCGAGACGGGGCTGAGGTCGGACATCCTCATCCAGGTGCCCAACGGCGCCGTCGGCGGCGGCGAGGCGGCCAAGGCCGTGAAGAAGATGCGGATCATGGAGGAGGCAGACGAGGACGGCATGGACGAAGATGTGTGAAGTGGAGGTCTGGGCAGTGAGTGCTGCAGCAGTGTCGTGTCTGTCGGATAAGAAACGTGTACTGTAGATGAGTCGTGGTGGGACGAGCGGGCTCTCTTGGTTGGTTTCGTTGATGTTGTTTCGTGTTGCTTGCGTTGTACTGTGTGGAATTTGGTTCCTGTAATCATGTAAAGCTCGAATCTGGCTCCGGAACCCATCAATTTCATTTCGTTTTTCTGTTCAATTTTGCATAGCGTGTCACTGAAAATGGTACTGACGACCGACGATCATCACACATGAGTTTCGTCAGTCATCGACATCTAAATTCAGCGGAGTTGTTGAATCATTCGAGTCAAGTCCGTCGATGTTGAATCATTCGAGTCAAGTCCGTCGATGTTGAATCATTCGAGTCAAGTCCGTCGATCTTGAACACGAATCTACTGTGAACTTGGAGCTTTTCTAACCATGGGAAAGGGATTACCTCTGCCCAGGAGTCTATACTACTCCCTCTGACAATTAATTTGGGTCAGAGGAAGTATTAAAAAGTCTATCAGGTCGTTCGAGGTCGTTCGATCTTAAAAAAAAAAATTGTGCTCTCATTTTACGATTTTGCCCGTGACTATTTGACCAAATTACTTGTACTAGCTGAATGCCCATACTTTTCACTTTACAATATATAGTTACAGGTCACACTTTACAATATATAGTTACGGTCATGAACCTCTCTAAGTGAGTTCTGGATGTCATGTTTCTCCCTCGCGCCTCCCAATACAATCTCTTCCCAATACAATCTCTTCCCTCGCGCCTCCCAATACAATCTCTTCTATTTGGGCGACACTATTGTGAGCACATGACAATGTTCTTCATCCCCTCATTGTGAATCTATCTCGACACCATCCACATTGTTATCGACCTCCCTCATTGATCTGAAGTTTTATGGAGACTTCCATAGGCAATACTCAAGTAATATTATGAATATAGCACAAATATTGGTGTGTTGCAACAAGAATAAAAGCTAGGCAATACTCAAGTAGTATTATGAATATAGCACAAATGTTGGTGCGTTGCAACAAGAATAAAAGCTAGGAGCATGTTTCTCACACACTTCTCATCGGCCATCGGAACCCTATGTTTGCTCTTTCATATTGATCTTTAGTTTATAATGCATTTATTTGATCTACTCTTTAGTATACTAAAACTGCTTTTATTTTATCTATAATTTTAGACAACGACCGGAAAATTTCCCCAAATCAAAAACTCATGAAAAAGGATTATTTGCACGCATACGGCACCCAAGTTAATGGTGTATAATACGGAGGAGGGTTAGTTACATTCTATGATTTCTTGTTGTACTTCAAACCAATACTATCCTATGAAAATAGAGGACTTTGATCCTCAAAAAATTATCACAACATTGGGCCCTACCTAATCCCTGCACCTAACCCCCGTGCGGCGGCGCCGGGTCGCCTAGGGAAACCACCACTACCGCTCTCCTCGGCCTCCCCAACATCTCTCCCCTCTTCTCTATTGCCGTCGGAGGTGTCGCCGAGCAAAGCCCGCACGGCACGCGACAGCAGGGCTCATGTTGGGCATGATCATGAAGCTCGACAACGGCGCCTGATCTTGCTCATCTGGTCGTGGTGGTTCATGGCGGCGATTGCCGGTGCGCTGACAGGCGGCGGGGAGGCTATGGCGGCTGCACGATGCTCGTTATGGTCAGGTCCCTTTGATATATCTATACAAAATTGGTTGTTAATAGCTTGTAGTACTGTTTGCCAGATCTTTATTTCATATTTGAAAATAAAACATGAAGTTTAAGGTTTCATTCATCTCTATCTGCTTATTAGCTTGCTAGGCTATTACCTATTAATTTATTTTGCTTCTTGGTAACGTAATTTATTTGAAACTAACAAATTCATTGCTTGGAGACTAATATCTGGAAAACGAATTATCATGAGGATATCAAAGATTACCAGCAAACCGTGACCATGTGACCATGTGTGCTGGATTTTAAAGGAAATTATGTTTTGGACCAAAAGAAAGCACTTACTAGAGTTGGAAGGCTTCAAGTTGTCACTTCTGGAGTTTCGGAACCAATGTGATATTTGTATGGACAAATTGTGTATGTTGTTCAAAATATTTAGTGCAATAGCTGAATTAATAGCCTTTTCTGAACTTGGATTGACGTTCGGTTCTAAAAGTAGCACATAGCAATAGTATTGCATCGACTTTATGCACGCGCTCATGTATATTAAACTGAAAAACTGCCCACCCAGTTTTGTTTGTCATACAGCTTTACACCAGTCGAAATTAAAATACTTGTATTTAATTGTTAAATTGAAATTCTCCCTTGACAATGTCTCTAAATGCCAGTGTTCTATATAGATGTAGGGAATCGACAATTATGTACAGTTGTTGATGGCTTCATAATGAGAGGTTTTGCAAGTACTTGAAATTTTTGTTGACGTTGAGGTTTGATCTGAATTGAGATGTTCTGAGTACAAATCAGAAAATGCATTCGACCAAAATGCATCTCTCTGGGTTTAACATCGTCCGTGGCAACGCAAGGGCACTCAACTAGTTCCAATAATTCTGGCTTGCCGCTGAATGTAGAGAACTTGTTCAGGCTGAACAAGTCTGAAGTTGTGCAACGGTGTAAGGGCTTCGGGTAGGTAAGAGCATCTCTAGCGAGCCGCGTAAACTCGCGAACTATAAAACTCAAGTCAGTAAAAATATGAACACAAGTCAAACTTGAACTGCACATTCGAATATTTGCATTTGCACACGAATACAAGTCAAACTTGAACTGCACATTCGAATATTTGCACTTGCAGTAAAATTCATCGAAGAATAGCGTAGGGGATTATTTGTGATTCGATTAATTACACATACTAGCAGCGATCTAAAAGCTGTGCAACTAAAATTAACCTATATACGGGGACACCGCCGCAACCTAGATCAAAATTGAGCTAGGCCGACGGTCGGATCTGCAGGTTGCGGCGGCATTTTGGGCGGTGTCGACCTCACCCACTAAGGTCGACCAGGTCCGTCATCTCCTTCTTGACGACCGGCGCGGCGGTGGCGCTCCCTCGCGAGGCGCTCCTCCTCCCGCTCCCGCGCCAGCCGCGCCTCGACGAGCTTCACAGCCCACGCGTCGGCGGCCTCGATCTCCTTCTCCGCCTGCCGCTCTAGTTCTGACTCGCAGACGACCATCTCCATGGCGAGGCGCTCCTCGTCGGAGTCGTGGGCGTAGTCGGCCGCCGCGACGACACGCGCATGCGGCGGAGAAGGCGAGCTCTAGTAGTCGGACTCGCTGTCGGAGTCGTCGAGCGGAGCGACCACCGCGGTGGGGACGGCGGAGGAGTGCGAGGAGGGACCATGAGAAGATCCCTCATCGGCCGCATGAGCCCGCGTGGAGACGAATCCGAGGTGCGCATACGCGCGGAGCTTCCCTAACGGCGACTCGTCACAGTTGGTCAAACGGCGAGCCGCACGCTTCCTCGCCGCCTCCGAGCGGATGAACGCGTCGCGGCGAGCTCCCCCGCCTCCATAGCTACCCCCAAGCCATAAGCTCGCGTGCCGGACAGACATCGCGAGGAATTTCTCGTCGGAGAGATGGGCTGGTGACGGCGGCGCTAGGGTTGGGACGGGGGAGAAGTGCGGGTTTCAACCCTCACTCGCTCACTGCACCGCTATATGTACCGACCGAAGTGGTGGCTAAAAGGGTCGCGATAAATTGTTTAGAGGTTGGGCCACATATACAAGCCTCGCTAGAGCGGTAACATACGCATCATCATGTAAACTCACCGGAGTTTTACATATTCGGGTCGTTTACAAGGCTCGTTAGAGATGCTCTAAGAGCCTCCACCAGTACCCCCATATGGGCGCGGGCTGTTTTCTAAATCTAGGGAGGAATATGTTCCCAACCACACCCCTAATAGTAAAATACTTTTTGCTTATCATTTTCATAAACATCCTATATGGGCAAATCTCATCGTAGTGCACCTGCGCGAGGTAAAGCTCGTCGAGGTCAAGGAGCGTTGCACTGGGGATTGCGACAACGGACGCGAAGCCTCACTAATCTCACTATTGCGCTGCATGAAGTTGTGCCACCGGCTGTTGTGCATGCAGCACCCCAGAACGCGGCACCGCGCGCTTCTGCTAACCAGCCACCCGCAGCTCCGCTGGCCTTGTCCCAGCACATCGCGGCCGCCACTGTGTGGATGCCACATGTAGCTCTCCGACCTTGGCGTGTCACGCCGTTGCTGCATGGCCGGCTGGCCGTGTGTGCCGCCGCTGCTGCTCCAAAGCTCGTCGGGAAACCGATGCGCCACCTCCACTATCGGCGGCACATATGATGGCTCAATGCACGGCGCCCAGAAAAATGTTGATGGCTCGTGATTGATGTAGAGCTTGTTAGGACCTCCAAGAGGAAGGTATGATGAGCACAGCAGCAAGTTTCCCTTAGTTATAAAACCAAGGTTTAATCGAACCAGTAGGAGCAAGGAAACACCCCAAAGGTGTTACTAGCTGAGCTTTGACAGGGCGCACTACCGGTGCTAATAGCAACGTGGAGACCTGCACAACACAACCATAGAACTTTGTCCCCAACTGGCGATGAGGTTGTCAATCTCACCGTGTTTTGCGGAAAACAAAGGATTAAACGTATCAAATGGAAAGAAGTAAAAGTTTGCAGAAAGTAAACACAAAGAAGTAAAAGATTGTAGATTGTATGTAAAGTAAAAGGACCGGGATCCATAGTTCACTAGAGGTGGCTCTCCTTAGATAGATAACATGCTAGGTGAACAAATTACAACGGGGCAATTGACAAACACCAAGAAAGCAATACATGCATATACTAATCATCTTGACTCCTCTGAGACTTGATTGGGCATTACAGCATAATACATAGATCGCCATCCAACTGCATCTATCACTAATAATCCACCTTCAGGTTATCATCCGAACCCCCTCCAGTATTAAGTTGCAAGCAACAGATTACTGCTTTACGAACTGCGTGTAAAGTAAACAATACGATTGTTCTATGAACAAAGGATTGTTGTTTTCTCCCTAGTAGCAACAGCACATCTAGTACCTTAGAGATTTCTGTCACTTCCCCAGATTACCAGAGGCATGAACCCACTATCGAGCATAAATACTAACTCTTGGAGTTGCTAGCATCTACTTGGCAAAGATAGCTACTGACAACGAAAAGCATGCAAGATCTCAAATAACAAAGACATGATAGAATCAATAATCAATCTAAAATAGCATCTCAATATCCATCGGATCCCCGCAAACACAACATGTATGAATTACAAAAAGATGATCTTGATCATGAACGGAGCTCACAAGATCTAAACATGAAAGCACAAAGGAGGAGAAACCAGCCATCTAGCTACTACATGGATCCGTAGTCCAAGGATGAACTACTCACGCATCACACCGGAGGTTTGCATGGTGATGAAGAAGGCCTCTAGGGTGAATTCCCCTCTCCGGCAGGGTGCCGGGAAGAGCTTCAGATCCCTCCCGATCTAGGGATGGAGATGACGGCGGCTACAGACTCTTTCGTGGATTTTTGACCGGGCACTTAGGGTTTTCGTCCCGAGGGCAACTTATAGGCGGAAGGAGAGGCCGAGGGGGTGCCGGGAGCCACCACACCACCCCCTGGCGCGGTCCCAGCCTGGCCATGCGGCCAGGTGGTGTGGCCGGCCCCTGGCCCTTCTCCGTCTCGTATTCTGACACTTGATCCTTTCCGGAAAAATAGGCACTTTGGCTTTTGTCCCGTCCAATTCCGAGAATATTCATTTTCTGACTTTCCTGGAACCAAAAATAGCAGAAAACAGGCAGCTGGCACTGTGGCTCTTATTAATAGGTTAGTCCAAGAAATCATACGAAAAGTACTCCAAAGTTGGAACAAAAGACAAGAAAGTGGATAAAACCAAGCATGGAACATCAAAAATTATAGATACATTTGCAATGTATCAACATCCCCAAGCTTAACTCTTGCTCGTCCTCGAGTAGGTAAGTGATAAAAAGAAAGAATTTTTGAGGTGACATGCACCATCAAAGACTTGATCAAAGTATTTGCAAAACATTCAAAGCTGAGATCATAGTACTTCAATCATAACATGAAAGACAAAGTTCTAGCAATAAGACAAAGAAACTATGATGCAACATGAAAAGGCACAAACAAAAGATTCATGAATAACAATGCTTTGCAAGACGTTTGTTTGTTTCACATAAAGAAAACATAGCATAATAGTATCCAGCTTGTCCCTCAATAGAGTAGCAAATATAAATGCATAGGACACCTTCAAAGTTCATAAGAGTGACTAGATACAATAGTTTCAAACAAGCAATACCAAAGTATGCATCAATCAACTAGTCTTGGGACAATGCACATAGAACTAAGAATGGCCACTATGCTCTCAAAGTAGGTGCATAAAGATAGAAGGTGGAGACTCAATATAATGGTGGAAGAAAGACCTTTTGCAAAAGGAAGTAGGGATTCAAGTCTCATAAAGAGCTTACAAAAATTATGGTACTTATAGCTTTCAGCTCTCATTGCCCTATCATAAGCATCTTGAAGTGATTAAGGTTAAAGTGAACAAACTATGGTGTACATGCTTGACGAAGTATAAGTCAGAAATCTCATGTCCCTTGTATACGAGGGCCGCTCCTCATGCTACTCAAGTTTAGTCACCGGTAAGTTCTTGTCATCGTAAGTACATGTGTATCATTGAGAACCGCCAACGGGGTACCCCTTGCCCGATGATACGGAAGAATCTCCATATCAAAATGACAAGGCAAGCAGACAACGAGCATCTCAGCATTCTTCTTATTTACCATGGGAATATGGTGCTTTTTTCTCTCTTTCCTCTTTTCATAGTATCTCTTTTTTTTCTCTCTTTTTTCTCAATATAGGACTTTTTTTTATAAGAAGAATGCTTCATAGACAGCTCATTATGGTTACGCTGACGGTTTCCACCATGTCAGCATGGATTAGACCAGCAGCCCAGGCGTTTCTCTAACACATATACATAACTCCATGGACTACAAGCTCCCCTTTCATTTCACACCGACGACATCCATATACAAAAGAGCATGATATCAACTAGGTACAAGTACCAAGTGCAATGTTGAAAGCGTTCCCCATGAAAGCATGGTTCTGCTAATTCCCAACAAATAAGTGCAAGCATATACAACATAGACGACACAATGGTTCAAGTTTATTAAGGGCAAGTAAAGTAAAGTGTGCCATCAAGTTCGTGAGAGCTTTAATCACTAGTTTCTCATAACAAGAGGAAGGTAAACAAAAGCATGAATATACTTGGAATAGAATAATCTAGTAGGTAGGTATGGTGGAATCTTTGGAATAACTTGGTTTAGGGAGTTGGATGCATGAGTGGAACTCATACTTGATTGTGGAGGCTAGCAAAAGACTGGGAGCGACAAACTAAGAGAGCAATAATGGCCATAATCATGCAGAGCGACAAAACATCATTGATAAAAGCATAAAGTTATACTACAAGTTGAAAACTAAAGAATCATAAAGGCTGATGGTGACTTGTGATAGTCATAACATGGTGTGAGCATGTGCCAAGTCAACCCAAATAAAGCATCAAAGGAGAATACCACTATACTATGCTTTAATATGCTAAAACAACGCATGATTCATCCAAGGCGCATTAAGCAATCTCAATTGTTTATACCAAGTCATGCTACAACAAAGAATACTAAGCATAAATCCAAAACAATATCAAGCATGGAATGACAAAGCATAGGCCACAGTCAAAAACGAGCTCTTTTTACCACATAAGTATGAACTTTCCTACTCTTTTCCAAACCAAACCAAACTATTCGCAAACCAAAGTGTGAAAGAGGGGGTCCAACCAACTTATTAAGAAAACTAAGCAAACCAAGCAAACTAAAAACCAAAGCAAAAACGAAAAAGAAGACGCTCCAAGAAAAACACAACTGTGCATGAAACAATAAAAATGAAGCGTTTGGAAGAAACCTGGAATTATTATTGATTAAGAAGGGGAATGCCTTGGGCATCCCCAAGCTTTGACGCTTGAACTTCTTGGATATTTCTTGGGGTGACACGTGTGGCATCCCCAAGCTTGAGATTTAGTCCATCCTTCATCTCATTACTCATTCCTTCCATACACCTAAATTTTTTCTTTCATACAAAACTTCACACAATCTCATTAGCAACATTAGTGCACTTAAGATAAATAAGTCTCAAGCTTCAGTTCTAACACCAAATAAACTTCCATTAGAACACTAGCTACTGTAGCACTTCCCTCAAAAAGCTCAATTCCCCAAAGGAACTCAAGAAGGAACTAACAAGAAGCAAATGCAGAAAATGGCAGAAATCTGTCAAAACAGACCAGCAGGTAAAGACGAATTTTTTCGAAGACCTTCTGTTGCTCAAATCAAAAAGTATTGAACTAACGAAAGTTAGATAACAACCTGGGGCAGCATCAAAAAAATTTACAGCTCAATCGGACATACAGAGCTCTCTCAGAAATTTTTACGGTGAAGAACAAAAATCTGTTTCGAGACAGCAACTTTTCCAATCATTACTTCACTCTCATTAGAGGTTACTCTTGGCACAAAAAGCAAATAAAAAGGATAAGGAGAGGTTATTACAAAGGTAATAACTTCCAAGACTCATCTAAAACTCTTGGGCTGTCTCCCAACAAGTACTTTTGTTTAACGCCTTTAAGTTAGGCATAAGAAGCAAAGAAAGAATTAATCAAGTGTTCTCAAATGAAGAAGCATTAAGACCAAATTTTGTTTTTATAGGAGAAGCAAAAGAAATCTTTTCTATCTTTTTAGGGAAGTGTTCTATACCTTTCTTGAGCGGGAGTTGATATTTAATGGTGCCTTCTTTCATATCAATGATGGCACCAACAGTTCTAAGAAAAGGTCTTCCCAAAGTAATAGGACAAGAAGCATTGTATTCAACATCCAAAACATAGAAATCAACGGGGACATAGGAATCATTAACCATAATAATAACATCATTAAGACTCCCCATGAGTTTCTTTTTAGCATTATCATCAAGTGGGACATTCAAATAGCAATCTTCAAGAGGAGGCAAATCAAGCATATCATAAATCCTTCTAGGCATAATAGAAACACTACTATCAAGATCACACAAAGCTTTGAAATCAAAGTCATTCACTTTCATATTAATGATGGGTTCCCAACCATCTTCTTGATTTATAGGAATAGAAGCTTTATGTTTCATCTTTTCTTCCTTAATCTTTATGAGAGCATCGGTAATGTGTTTTGTAAAGGCCATGTTCATAGCACTAGCATTAGGACTTTTAGCAAGCTTTTGTAGGAACTTAATAACTTCCGAGATGTTGCAACCATCAAGATCAAAATCAACTTTATCATCTAAAGTAGTAGAACTATTACTAGCCTTAACACTAGTGGTGGTAATAGTAGAAACACTAATGTTTCTAGCAATTTCATCTTCTCTTTCCCACTTAGCATGTAATTCAGCTAATAGTCTAACATTTTCATCAATTCTTACTTGTATAGCATTAGTAGCTGTAAAGGGATTATCATTAATTTCAGGTTTAGCAGCCATTTTATTCAAAGAAGTTTGAGCTTCAGCCAAAGATGCTATATTTCTTTCAGCATTAGAGAGTTTTTCCTCAATAGTTTTATTGAAAGCAGTTTGTTTACTAATAAACTCTTTAAGCATAACTTCAAGTTCAGAGGGAGCACTCTTATTATTGTTGTAAGAATTTCCATAAGCATTACCATTGTTGGGAGGATATGGCTTATAATTGTTGTTACCAAAATTGTTCCTATAAGCATTATTACCATAAGCATTATTGCCAAAGTTGTTATTTCTTATGAAGTTCACATCAACTTGCTCTTCTTGAGCAACCAAAGAGGCTAAAGGAACATTATTTGGATCAATATGGGTTTTCCCATTAACTAGCATAGACATAATCATATCAATCTTATCACTCAAGGAGGAGGTTTCCTCAACAGAATTTACCTTCTTACCTTGTGGAGCTCTCTCAGTATGCCATTCAGAATAATTAACCATCATATTGTCCAGAAGTTTTGTTGCAGCACCCAAAGTGATGGTCATAAAGGTACCTCCAGCAGCTGAATCCAATAGGTTCCTTGAAAAATAGTTCAATCCTGCATAAAAAGTTTGGATGATCGTCCAAGCAGTCAGTCCATGAGTGGGACAATTCTTTACCAAAGATTTCATTCTTTCCCAAGCCTGAGCAACATGCTCATTATCAAGTTGTTTAAACTTCATGATTTCACTTCTCATGGATATAATCTTAGCAGGAGGATAGTATTTTCCAATAAAAGCATCTTTGCACTTAGTCCAAGAATCAATACTATTCCTAGTTAAGGAATTCAACCATTCTTTAGCTTTTCCTCTCAAAGAGAAAGGAAACAATTTCAGCTTAATAATATCACCATCTATATCCCTATGCTTTTGCATCTCACAAAGTTCAACAAAGTTATTTAGATGGGAAGCATCATCTTCATTACCAATACCAGAAAATTGTTCTCTCATAACAAGATTGAGCAAAGCAGGTTTTATCTCAAAGAAAGTATTTTCAGCCACAGGTGGAGCAATAGGTGTGCTCATAAAATCATTGTTGTTGGTGCTAGTGAAGTCACACAACTTAGTGTTTTCAAGAGTAGTAATTTTTTTAGGTTTTCAAATAAGAAAGCAAACAAGTAGAACTAATTTTTTTTGTGTTTTTGAAGAACAAAACAAGCAAACAAAGCAAAAAAATAAACTAAGCAAAACAAAAGCAACAAAGTAAAGAGATTGGTTATGAGGGACTCCCCTTGTGAAGATGTCCTTGACTCCAAGGCAACGGTGCCAGAAAAATGCTTGATGGCTCAATGCATGGCGCCCAGAAAAGTGTTGATGGCTCGTGGTTGATGTAGAGCTCGTTGGGAACCCCAAGAGGAAGGTATTATGAGCACAGCAGCAAGTTTCCCTCAGTTATGAAACCAAGGTTTAATTGAACCAGTAGGAGCAAGGAAACACCCCAAAGGTGTTACTAGCTAAGTTTTGGCAGGGCGCACTACCGGTGCTAATAGCAACGTGGAGACTTGCACAACACAACCACAGAACTTTGTCCCCAACTTGCGATGAGGTTGTCAATCTCACCGTGTTTTGTGGAAAACAAAGGATTAAACGTATCGAATGGAAAGAAGTAAAAGTTTGCAGAAAGTAAACACAAAGCAGTAAAAGATTGTAGATTGTATGTAAAGTAAAAGGACCGGGATCCATAGTTCACTAGAGGTGGCTCTCCTTAGATAGATAACATGCTGAGTGAACAAATTACAGCGGGGCAATTGACAAACACCGAGAAAGCAATACATGCATATACTAATCATCTTGACTCCTTTGAGACTTGATTGGGCATTACAACATAATACATAGACCGCCATCCAACTACATCTATGACTAATAATCCACCTTCAGGTTATCATCCGAACCCCCTCCGGTATTAAGTTGCAAGCAACAGATTATTGCTTTACGAACTGCGTGTAAGGTAAACAATACGATTGTTCTATGAACAAAGGATTGTTGTTTTCTCCCTAGTAGCAACAGCACATCTAGTACCTTAGAGATTTTTGTCACTTCCCCAGATTACCAGAGGCATGAACCCACTATCGAGCATAAATACTAACTCTTGGAGTTGCTAGCATCTACTTGGCCAAGATAGCTACTAACAACAGAAAGCATGCAAGATCTCAAATAACAAAGACATGATAGAATCAATAATCAATCTGAAATAGCATCTCAATATCCATCGGATCCCCGCAAACACAACATGTATGAATTACAAATAGATGATCTTGATCATGAACGGAGCTCACAAGATCTAAACATGAAAGCACAAAGGAGGAGAAACCAGCCATCTAGCTACTACATGGATCCGTAGTCCAAGGATGAACTACTCACGCATCACACCGGAGGCTTGCATGGTGATGAAGAAGGCCTCCAGGGTGAATTCCCCTCTCTGGCAGGGTGCCGGGAAGAGCTTCAGATCCCTCCCGATCTAGGGATGGAGATGACGGCGGCTATAGACTCTTTCGTGGATTTTTGATCGGGCACTTAGGGTTTTCGTCCCGAGGGCAACTTATAGGCGGAAGGAGAGGCCGAGGGGGTGTCGGGAGCCACCACACCACCGCCTGGCGCGGGCCTAGCCTGGCCGCGCGGCCAGGTGGTGTGGCCGGCCCTGGCCCTTCTCCGTCTCGTATTCTGGCACTTGATCCTTTTCGGAAAAATAGACACTTTGGCTTTTGTCCCGTCCAATTCCGAGAATATTCATTTTCTGACTTTCTTGGAACCAAAAACAGCAAAAAACAGGCAGCTGGCACTGTGGCTCTTGTTAATAGGTTAGTCCAAGAAATCATATGAAAAGTACTCCAAAGTTGGAACAAAATACAAGAAAGTGGATAAAACCAAGCATGGAACATCAAAAATTATAGATACATTTGCAATGTATCAACATGCAGCATCACCGGTGGAGACCGGGAGCGCCTTTCTCGGCAAGGACCCACCAGCTCCCAGCTCGGCTCGGGTTGCAGTACCGGCCTCGGAATGGCACATGCTACTGTGTTGGCGCCACGACCATGGTTGTCGCACTTTGTAGTGCTGCGTGTGTGGGAGCTAGCACTGGTGTGCTGCTCCAAGCCGACGACGTCCAGAGCGAGGCGTTCTTCTCGGTGAGAGGTGGCGCGAGAGGTGGGAGGTGTGGGTGGTCGGTGGGAGGAGAGAGAGAAATGGGAGATTGGTGGGGGTGGGTGGTCCTCGGAGACGCGTGACGCGATTTTAGCCATTTGTTGTTTAGTCGGCGCCCCTCCTTACCTCCCTTTGGACTAGGGTAGGCATGGGGGTGTCGGATCAAAATTTTGTTGCGCCGGCGTAGAAAATGGATATATGGGGTATGGCTGGGCGCGTTTTCTCTCTCCTGCGCCCCTATTTTAGCACTTTTAGCCCTTTAGGAGGGACGAGTGGAGATGCTCTAACTAGGATAAGAACTGTATCGAGGCTGGGAAACTAGCGAGCATATCTAACCCATCCCCAGAAACCCTTTAGAGGACTAAATTTGCTCCTCTAAAGTTGAAAACCCCAGCTAATCGATCCCCACTTCGCATTAGACGACAAATTATTTAGGAATCGACTTCTCCGAGGACTAGGTCGATGACTATATTTTTGCTCCCTCTGGCCGCACCCGTCCGCCATCGCCGGAGAGCCCCACAACGGCCTTAGCGTCCTTCCCTTTAACATCCTAGCATCAGAGTTTAGAAATAAGTTGAGATCAGGTATGTGCACTGCATTCATGCATAGAAAATCTGGATAATTCTCGTGCTTTTGAATAAAACTTGTCAAAGTGATTGAAGCTTCTCTTAACTCGATGGAACTAAAGTAGATCATCAAGCTGAGTGCGATAAGTTTCAATATGACCTTTGCTAAAATCTTATTTTGAGTAAAGATGATTTAAATGGAATAAAACCAAACCCACAACATATTACTTAATGATAAATACCAAATCTTCTCGAGATCATATTATTGTATTCTTTACAACAACCCATAGGTACCAAATCAAGTATGTAAACCAAGTAAATAAACTAAATAACTAAACATTGATGTTTATATGCTTACTATAATTATTACTCCTAGGAGCGTCATAGTAGTTCCTAAACACTAACCACTTGTCACTAATAGAGTTGAAAGGAAGTCAAGCCAAGACCATTTCACCACATATCCTTATTACCATATTAATGGATGCCATTCCTATTGAACCATGTTCTAGCGTCTGTTGATCATCAATGTTGGGTGATCAATTCTTGACCTAGCAATTATTGACCTTTAACCCTTGACCTGTTATATTGACCTTCCAAAGTTCTAAAGTAAATTAATAAGAAGAAGGAACTAGTTATGGTAGAGTGTGCCATCATCATTGGTATGAGATCCTTAGTGGAGATCAAACCATTTGATGTTGGAGGAGTTAACTCATTCTCGAGTTAACTAGAAGAAGTATCTAAACCCAAGAGTTAAGCTAGTAATTAAGAAGTTATAAGTAAGTTAGTAATGATAGAGTATCACAAAATAATCTTGTTAAGCCGAGTAGATACAACAATAAGGTAAGCTTCATTAACAAGATAAACCCTATAAAGAGACTAGGTATAGTACAAGTTGTTATAGTTGAGGATAGATCTTGACCAAATAATTAGAAGCCAAGCTTACTGTGATCAAAGGATGGTTGTCATTATTCTCAAGTCACTTGGGGATAATTGACTAGGTGTTGAAGAGTTGATATAGCTAGTGTATGCTGAAGTATTGATGTCTACGCACGCTCTTATTCTTGTAGACAGTGTTGGGCCTCCAAGTACAGAGGTTTGTAGAACAGCAACAAGTTTCCCTGAAGTGGATCACCCAAGGTTTATCGAACTCAGGGAGGAAGTGGTCAAAGGTATCCCTTTCAAGCAACCCTTCAATCAAGATACAAGAAGTCTCTTGTGTCCCTAACACACCCTATACACTTGTCAAGTGTATAGGTGCACTAGTCCGGCGAAGAGATAGTGAAATACAAGTAATATGGATGATTATAAGTGGTAATTGCAATCTGAAATAAGAGTGGCAACAAGCAAACATGTAACATGAATGATTGTAAACGATGTTTCAATGCTTAGAAACAAGGCCTAGGGATCATACTTCTACTAGTGGACAACTCTCATATAAATATCTTCTCGTTATGATGCTATCCTGAACTACTCTCCGGTTGGACGATGTAGGGCTATAACAACACACCTTAAATTTCACATTCCCCATCTAGATAACCCCTCACCGTCACCTTGAGTGCTAGATAGTTCCAACAAACACCACAATCTCATAGAGACATCCAACTCAAATTATACTCATGATAAGTATTTATGTAACCTTAGCCAAAGTGCCACATGGTGTGCACACTGACAACTTCACACGCGTGGGGATAAGCGAGATTCATTAAAGCACTTGAGTAGCAGAATAGATCTATAGATTACAAAGCTCATGATCTCAATAAGATCACGCATAGAGAGAGATGAACACATAGCTACCGGTAGAGCCCTTAGCCTCGAGAGAGAACTACTCCCTCCTAATCACGGGAATCAGCAACGACGATGGAGATGGCGGTGGAGTCGATGGAGATGGCTCCGGGGGCACTTCCCCGTCCCGGCAGGGTGCCGGAACAGAGACTTTTGTCCCCCGAATCTCCTCTTCGGTGGCGGTGGCGCCACAGAACTTTTCGTGGAATTCTGATCTTGTACTTAGGGTTTTCGTCCCAGGGCACTTTTATAGGCGAAGAGGCAAGGTCGGTGGGCACCCGAGGGGCCCACACCAACCCTTGGCGCGGCCTGGGCTGTCCCACGCCACTAGGTGGTGTAGCCACCTCTTGGCCCCTCTCTGTATCGTCTTCTGGCTCCGTGAGTCTTCTGGTAAAATATTGACTTTGGCTTTTGTCCGGTCCAATTCCGAGAATATTTATTTTCTAGATTTTCTGAAACCAAAAATAGAAGAAAAGAGGCAACTGGCACTGTGGCATCTTGTTAATAGGTTAGTTTCAGAAAATGTATAAAAATACCTCAAACTGTGAACAAAACATAAGAAAGTAGATACTAAACAAGCATGGAACATCAAAAATTATGGATACGTTTACAACGTATCAACATCCCCAAGCTTAACTCCTTCTCGTCCTCGAGTAGGTAAGTGACAAAAAGAATAATTTTTGAGGTGACATGCACCATCATAATCTTGATCAAGGTATTTGTAAAACATTAATAGTTGGGATCATAGTACTCTAACATAGACATGAAAGATATAGTTCTAACAATAAGACATAGCAACTATGTTGTAACATGAAAAGGTACAAACAAAAGTTTCATAAATAACAATGCTTTGAAAAAGTTTGTTTGTTTCACATATAGAAAACATAATGAGGATGGTATTCAGCTTGTCCCTCATGGTATAGCAAAACATAAATGCATAGGACACCTTCAAAGTTCATAAGGGTGACTAGATACAAATAGTTTAAGAACAAGCAATATCAAAGTTATGAATGAATCAACAAGTTTTGGGACAATGCACATTAAACTAAGAATGACCACTATGCTCTATTAATAGGTGCATAAATATAGAAGATGGAGACTCAACATAAAAGTAAAAAGAAAGGCCCTTCATAGAAGGAAGCGGGGATTCAAGTCTCATAAAGAGCTTCCAAAAATTATGACACTTTTTAGCTCTCATTGCCCCTATCATAAGCATCTTTAGGTAATTAAGGTTAAAGTGAGCAAATATGAGGATATGCTTGACAAGTTATAGGCTAAAAATCTCATGCCCCTTACTTACGAGTACCGAACCTCATGCTACTCAACTTTAGTCACAGGTAAGTTCTTGTCATTGTAAGTATATGTGTATCTGTTGACTCGTGTATTAACGAGCTCGTTGGGGAACCCCAAGAGGAAGGTATGATGAGTACAACAGTAAGTTTTCCCTCAGTTATGAAACCAAGGTTATCAATCCAGTAGGAGCAAGGAAACACCTCCAACGTGTTGCTAGCTAGACTTTGGCAGGGCGCACTACCGGCGCCAGCAGCAACGTGGAAACCTGCACAACACAACCACAGAACTTTGCCCCCAACTTATAGTGAGGTTGTCAATCTCACCAGTTTTGCTAAAAATAAAGGATTAAACGTATTGTGTGGAAGAAAGTAATAGTTTGCAGAAAGTAAACAGAAAACAGTAAACAGTTGTAGATTGATGGTAAAAGAAAGGACCGGGGTCCATAGTTCACTAGTGGTGGCTCTCCTTAAGATAGATGACATGTTGGGTGAACAAATTACAGCGGGGCAATTGACAAACATCGAGAAAGCAATACATGCATATACCCCTCTCCAGGGTGAATTCCCCTCTCCGGCAGGGTGCCGGGAAGAGCTTCAGATCCCTCCCGGTCTAGGGATGGAGATGACGGTGGCTACAGACTCTTTCGTGGAATTTTGATCGGGTACTTAGGGTTTCTGTATCGGAGGCATCTTATAGGCGAAAGGGGAGGCCGAGGGGGTGCCCGAGGCGGCCAGACCACCCCCTGGCGCGGGCCAGGCTTGGCCGCGCGGCCAGGTGGTGTGGCGCCCCTGGCCCCTCTCCGTCTCGTATTCTGGCTCTATGCCCCCCTCGGTGAAAAACTGACTTTGGCTTTTGTCCCGTCCAATTCCGAGAATATTCATTTTCTGACTTTCCTGGAACCAAAAATAGCAGAAAACAGGAGCTGGCACTGTGGCACTTGTTAATAGATTAGTCCAAGAAAGTGTATAGAAAGTACTCCAGAGTGTGGACAAAACATAAGAAAGTAGATAAAAACCAAGCATGGAACATCAAGAATTATGGATATGTTTGCAACGTATCAACATCCCCAAGCTTAACTCCTGCTCGTCCTCGAGTAGGTAAGTGATAAAAAGAAAGAATAATTTTTAAGGTGACATGCACCATCATAAACTTGATCAAAGTATTTGTAAAACAATGATAGCTGGGATCATAGTACTTCAATCATAACATGAAAGATAAAGTTCTAACAATAAGACAAAGCAACTATTATTGCAACATGAAAAGGCACAAACAAAAGATTCATGAATAACAATGCTTTGCAAAATGTTTGTTTGTTTCACATAAAGAAAACATAACATAGTGGCATTTAGCTTGTCCCTCATAAAGTAGCAAACATAAAAGCATAGGACACCTTCAAAGTTCATAAGGGTGACTAGATAAAAATAGTTTAAGAATAAGCAATATCAAAATTATGCATCAATCAACAAGTCTTGGGACAATGCACATAGAACTAAGAATGGCCACTATGCTCTCAAAATAGGTGCATAAAGATAGAAGGTGGAGACTCAACATAAAAGTAAAAGAAAGGCCTTCATAGAAGGAAGTAGAGATTCAAGTTTCATAAAGAGCTTCCAAAAATTATGGTACTTATTAGCTTTTAGCTCTCATTGCCCCTACCATAAGCATCTTGAAGTTATTAAGGTTAAAGTGAACAAACTATGGAGTATATGCTTGACAAAGTATAAGTTGGAAATCTCATGTCCCTTGAATACGAGGGTCGCTCCTCATGCTACTCAAGTTTAGTTATCGGTAAGTTCTTGTCATAGTAAGTACATGTGTATCCTAGAGAACCGCCAACGGGGTACCCCTTGCCCGATGATACGGAAGAATCTCCATATCAAAATGACAAGGCAAGCAGACAACGAGCATCTCAGCAATCTTCTTATTTACCATGGGAAAATGGTGCTTTTTTCTCTCTTTCCTCTTTTCTCATATATCTTTTCTTCTTTTTCTCTTTTTCTCAATATCTGACTCTTTTTTTATAAGGAGAATGCTTCATAGACAGCTCATTATGGTTACGCTACAGGTTTCCACCATGACGGCATGGATTAGAGCAGCGACCTAGGCGTTTCTCTAACACACATACATAACTCCATGGACTTACAAGCTCCCCTTTCATTTCACACCGACGACATCCATAGACAAAAGAGCATGATATCAACTAGGTACAAAGTACAAGTGCAATGTTGAAAGCGTTCCCCATGACAGCATGGTTCTGCTAATCCCCAACATATAAGTGCAAGCATATACAACATAGACGACACAATGATTCAAGTTTATTAAGGGCAAGAAAAGTAAAGTGTGCCATCAAGTTCGTGAGAGCTTTAATCATTAGTTTTCTCATAACAAGTTTAATTCGGAAGGTAGATAAAAACATGAACATACTTGGAATAGCAAATGCTAATAGGTAGGTATGGTGTACTCTTTGGAATAACTTGGTTTTAGGAGTTGGATGCATGAGTGGAACTCATACTTGGTTATGGAGGCTAGCAAAAGACTGGGAGAAACCAACTAAGAGAGCAATAATGGCCGTAATCATGCAGAGCGACAAAACATCATTAATCAAAGCATAAAGTGATATTACAAGTCGAAAACTAAAGGATCATAAAGACTATGGTGACTTGGGATAGTCATAACATGGTGTGAGCATGTGCCAAGTCAACCCAAATAAAGCATCAAAGGAGAATACCACAATATTATGCTTTAATATGCTAAAACAACACATGATTCTTCCAAGGCACATTAAGCAATCTCAATTGTTTATAACATGTCATGCTACATCAAAGATCACTAAGCATAAAATCAAAACAATATCAAGCATGGCATGACAAAGCATAGGCCACAGTCAAAAACAAGCTCCTTTTACCACTTAAGCATGAACTTTTCCTACTCTTTTTCCAATCCAAACCAAACTATTTGAAAACCAATGCATGAAAGAGGGGGTCCAACCAATTTATTCAGAAAACTAAGAAAACCAAGCAAACGGAAAACCAAAACGAAAACGAAAAAGAAGACGCTCCAAGAACAACACAACTGTGCATGAAACAATAAAAATGAAGTGTTTGGAAGAAACCTGGGATTTTTATTGATGAAGAAGGAGATGCCTTGGGCATCCCCAAGCTTTGACGATTGTACCTCTTGAATAATTCTTGGGGTGACACGGGGTGGTATCCCCAAGCTTGAGCTTTAGTCCATTCTTCGTCTCATTACATCATTCTCTCCATACACCTGAAATTTTTCCTTCATACAAAACTTCACACAATCTTTATTAGCAACATTAGTGCACTCAAGATAATAAGTCTTTAGGTTCAGTTTCAACACCAATAAAACTTCCATTGAAACACAAGCTACTGTAGCACTTCAAAAGCTCAATTCCCCAAAAGAACTCAAAAAGGAACCAACAAGAAGCAAATGCAAATAATGGCAGAAATCTATCAAAACAGACCAGCAGGTAAAAACCAATTTTTTCGAAGACCTTCTGTTGCTCAAATCAAAAAGTGTTGAACTAACTAAAGTTAGATAACAACTTGGGGCAGAAGCACAAATATTGACACCTCAAAATGACGTACAGAGATTTTACACGAATTTTCATGGTGAAGCACAGAAATCTGTTTCAGGACATCAACTTTCCCAATCATTACTTCTCTCTCATTAGAGGTTACTCTTGGCACACAAAGCAAATAAAAAGGATAAGGAGCGGTTATTACTGAAGTAATAACTTCCAAGAATCATCTAAAACTTTTGGGTTATCTCCCAATAAATACTTTTCTTTAACGCCTTTAAGTTAGGCATACGAAACAAGAAAAAGAATCAAGTGTTCTCAAATGAAGAAGCATTAAGAGCAAATTTTGTTTTCATAAGAGAGGCAAAAGAAATCTTTTCTCTCTTCTTAGGGAAGTGTTCTATACCTTTCTTGAGTGGGAGTTGATATTTAATGCTGCCTTCTTTCATATCAATAATGGCACCAACAGTTCTAAGAAAAGGTCTTCCCAAAGTAATAGGACAAGAAGCATTGCAATCAACATCCAAAACATAGAAATCAACGGGGACATAGGCATTGTTAACCATAATAAGAACATCATTAATACTCCCCATGAGTTTCTTTTTAGCATTATCATCAAGTGGGGCATTCAAATAACAATCTTCTAATGCTGGCAAATCAAGAATATCATAAATCCTTCTAGGCATAATAGAAACACTACTATCAAGATCACATAAAGCTTTAAAATTAAAATCATTCACTTTCATATTAATGATGGGTTTCCAACCATCTTATTGTTTTATAGGAATAGAAGCTTTATGTTTCATCTTTTCTTCTTTAATATTTATGAGAGCATCAGTAATGTGCTTTGTAAAGGCCATATTCATAGCACTAGCATTAGGACTTTTAGCAAGCTTTTGTAGGAACTTAATAACTTCAGAGATATTGCAACCATCAAGATCAAAATCATAATTATCATCTAAAGTAGTAGAGCTATTACTAGCCTCAACACTAGTGGTAGTGATAGTAGAAACACTAATGTTTCTAGCAATTTCATCTTCTCTTTCCCACTTAGCATGCAATTCAGCTAATAGTCTAACATTTTCATCAATTCTAACTTGTATGGCATTAGTAGCAGCAAAGGGATTCTCATTATTTTCAGGTTTAGTAGCCATTTTATTCAAAGAAGATTGAGCTTCAGACAATGATGTTATATTTCTTTCAGCAGTAGAAAGTTTCTCCTCAATAGTTTTATTGAAAGCAGTTTGTTTACTAATAAAGTCTTTAAGCATAACTTCAAGTTCAGAGGGAGCACTCCTATTATTGTTGTAGGAATTTCCATAAACATTACCATTGTTGGGAGGATATGGCCTATAATTGTTGTTACCAAAATTACTCCTGTAGGCATTATTGCTAAAATTGTTATTTCTTATAAAGTTCACATCAACTTGCTCTTCTTGAGCAACCAAAGAGGCTAAGGGAACATGATTTGGATCAATATGAGCCTTCCCATTAACAAGCATAGACATAATAACATCAATCTTATCACTCAAGGAGGAGGTTTCCTCAACAGTATTTACCTTCTTACCTTGTGGAGCTCTTTCAGTGTGCCATTCAAAATAGTTAACCATCATGTTATCCAGAAGCTTTCCTACTCTTTTTCCAATCCAAACCAAACTATTTGAAAACCAATGCATGAAAGAGGGGGTCCAACCAATTTATTCAGAAAACTAAGAAAACCAAGCAAACTGAAAACCAAAACGAAAACGAAAAACGATGACGCTCCAAGAACAACACAATTGTGCATGAAACAATAAAAAAGAAGTGTTTGGAAGAGACCTGAGATTTTCATTGATGAAGAAGGGGATGCCTTGGGCATCCCCAAGCTTTGACACTTGTACCTCTTGAATATTTCTTGGGGTGACACGGGGCATCCCCAAGCTTGAGCTTTTGTCCATACTTCATCTTATCGCATTGTTCTTCCCTACACTTTAAAATTTCCTTCATACAAAACTTCACACAATCTTTATTAGCAATATTAGTGTATTCAAGATAATAAGTCTTTAGGTACAGTTTTAACACGTAAAACTTCCATTAAAACACAAGCTACTGCAACAATTCCTTTTAAAAGTTCAAATGATCAAAGAGAACTCAAAGAGAAAGAGATTAAGAGGCAAATGCAAATAATGGCAGAAATCTGTCAAAACAGACCAGTAGGTAAAAATCGATTTTTCCGAAGACCTTCTGTTGCTCAAATTGAAAAGTGTTAAACTAACGAAAGTTAGATAACAACATGTGGCAGAAGCACAAACAATTACAGCTCAATCCGACGTACTGAGATTTTTCACGAATTTTTACAACGAAGCACAAAAATCTGTTTCGGGACAGCAACTTTCCCAAGCATTATTTCTCTCTTATTAGAGGTTATTCTTGGAACAAAAACCACACAAAAAGGATATGGAGAGGTTATTACAGAGGCAATAACTTCCAAGACTCACCAAAACAAAAATAAAATGAAAGTAAAAATATAATGGGCTGTCTCCCAAAAGCTCTTTCTTTATAGCCATTAAGTTATGCATGATAATTTCGATGATGCTCACATAAGAAATATGAGTTGAAGTAAAAGAGAGCATCAATAAGCAAATATAAAACACATTTAAGTCTAACCCACTTTCTATGGAAAATAATCTTGTAAAGAAACAAGTCATGAAAGCACAAAGCAACAAGCATACGGAAGCAAAACAAGTGCAACTTCAAAAGTTTCAACATAAAGAGGGGAAACTTAATATTGTTGAGATACATAAAACCATGTTTCCCTCTCTCATAATAACTTTCAGTAACATTATGAATAAAATTAATAATATAACTATCACATAAAACATTCTTATCATGAGCCACATGCATAAAAGAATTAATACTCCCCACATAAACATAGTCATTCTTATTAATTGTAGTGGGAGCAAATTCAACAAAATAGCTATCATTATTATTCTCATCACCATAATCATCAAATATAGGAGGCATATTGTAATCATAATTAATTTTCTCCTCAATAGTAGGTGGACTGAAAATATCATATTCATCATTGTAATCATTATATATTGGAGGTATAGTATCATCATAAGCAATAGAATAGTTATCTTCCAAAGTATGTTCATTTGTAAACATATCATCATTGGAAGGAACATGGATAGTACTAATAATGCAGCAATTATTAACATCATCATTTTCAGAATTGGCACCGAAGATATTTTCAATATCAAAAGTAGTGTGCTTTTCCCAATCACGATCACTACTATAGGTAACAGGCATAGGAATATCATCGAGTTCAGACTCATCAAAAACCATAATAGGAGCAACGTGCTTAGGGAAAATACCATTTCTTATCTCCTTTTACTCCTCCTTTTCTTCTTTTTCTTCTTCTCTTTAGGAGGGAGAGGCTTGAAAGGAAGCTTCTCCATATACCATGGTTTATTGTTAGAGACAATAGAAGAAACTTTGGAGGATTCCTCCTTTTCATCAATAAGAACAAAACACATATTAGTCCTGTCATATTTTGGTAAAACCTCGTCTTTTATAATATTTTGTATGTAAGTATTTATGTGGAAATTATCAACATAATAAAGATGGCAGCCATGTAGGACGCTATTCCTATCAAAAGCACTCATATCTACCAAAGAGTTTTTTCTTGATAACTCTTCACACCCCAAAAATAATGTAAGATCATCATGCTGATTAGGAGTGATCATGTCATCACAATACAAACTTGTAGTACTCATTGGATTAGAAGGGCTATTATTATGGCCTGAGCGTTGAAAATTGAAATGACCCACTTCAAAGCAAAGTTCACAAATAAAAGGATAAAGGGCACAAACTTTTTTACCAAGATCATTTAGAGCCCTATACCACGTTCTAGTTTTTTCATTCATGTAGGTGATACAATATTCTTCTTCAATTTTATTTTTTCCACAAGGTCTATGTATTCCACAAAAATTAAGATGCTTATAAGAAATAGTACTTTCAGAGGTTTGAGCATGTTCATTGCTATCATTAATAACAATTTCATTTTTCATGCAAGTGTCTTTAAAAGGTTCATGATACATGTCCCATTTTTCTTTAGGAACATTAATATGAGAAGCAAAGGCTCTATAATAATCAACAAGAATTTGAGGATCAAGACCATATTTAGCACTAAGCTCTTGAAAATCAGCAGTTTCAGTGAAAGACTTAATGCAATCATACTCATAGTTTATACCTGGTTCTTTACCTTTGTCGTTATCTCAATCCTCGGTATTGCTTTGAATTGTTTCAAGAAGATCCCACTTAGCTTTGACCTCCTTACTTGTGAAGGATCCCTCTAAATAGGTATCTAGATAGTCCCTGTAATGTCCTGAAAGCCTTGCATACAAATTATTACTAATAATATTACTGGGGAGCTCATGAATGGGATATTTGAGCATTAGTGACTTCAATCTCCCCCATTCTTGGGCAATACTTTCTCCATCATGAGGATGGAAATTATAAATATAATTCCTATCTTTATGAATTTCATGAGGACGATAAAATTTAGAGTAAATGAGAGATTCAAGTTCCTTCCACTCCAAATGACGAGGATTGTCTAGTAGCTTATACCACTCCCTTGCTTTGACCTTAAGTGATAAAGAGAATAGCTTCCTCTTAACTTAGTTCATTGAAATACCTGCACATTTAAACAACTCGCATAATTCATGTATAAACAGTAAATGATCACCAGGATGGACAGTTCCATCTCCAAAATAGTAGTTATTCATAACACGTTCAACAATTTCCATAGGTATTTTAAAAGGGACACTTTCAGTATGTGGATTTAAAATATCACAAGTATCATTAGAATTACCACATATGGGAGATAAAGTATCATCAGAGCAAATTTTCTCCTTTAAAGCTAGGGAACTAAAAAGATCATTTTCATAAAAACTAACTTCCCCAAGCTTAGATATTTCCATAGCATTAGTAACAAAGGTGTTCAAAAAAAATCATACTAATAAGATTGCTATTAGCATGCAAAGAAAGTTTCATGGGTTTTTTAATTTTCTTTTTAGACCATTCATGTTCTATCTTAGGAAAAATACTAAAAAGCTCTCTATTTTTGTTTTGTTTTCCATTAGTCCTAACAAGAAACAAAAACATATAATTGCAGAATCTAAAGGAAATAACTTCGAGCAATCACACACCAGCAACAGTACTAGAAGATAGCTTAGTTGCCAGAATATGTGAGTACCTTTTACCTTACCTCCCCGGCAACGGCGCCAGAAAATAGCTTGATGTCTACGCATGCTCTTATTCTTGTAGACAGTGTTGGGCCTCCAAGTGCAGAGGTTTGTAGAACAACAGCAAGTTTCCCTTAAGTGGATCACCCAAGGTTTATCGAACTCAGGGAGGAAGTGGTCAAAGGTATCCCTCTCAAGCAACCCTGCAATCAAGATACAAGAAGTCTCTTGTATCCCCAACACACCCAATACACTTGTCAGGTGTATAGGTGCACTAGTTCGGCGAAGAGATAGTGAAATACAAGTAATATGGATGATTATAAGTGGTAATTGCAATCTGAAATAAAAGTGGCAACAAGCAAACATATAACAGGACTGATTGTAAACGGTGTTTCAATGCTTAGAAACAAGGCCTAGGGATCATACTTTCACTAGTGGACACTTCCATATAAATATCTTCTCGTTATGATGCTATCCTGAACTACTCTCTGGTTGGATGATGTAGGGATATAACAGCACACCTTAAAGTTCGCATTCCCCATCTAGATAACCCCTCACAGTCACCTTGAGCGCTAGATAGTTCCAACAAACACCACAGTCTCATAGAGACATCCAACTCAAATTATACTCATGATAAGTATTTATGTAACCTTAGCCAAAGTGCCACAGAGTATGCACACTATCAACTTCACACACGTGGGGATAAGCAGAGATTCATTAAAGCACATGAGTAGCAGAATAGATCTATAGATTACAAAGCTCATGATCTCAATAAGATCACGCATAGAGAGAGAGATGAACACATAGCTACCGGTAGAGCCCTTAGCCTCGAGAGAGAACTACTCCCTCCTCATCACGGGAATCAGCAACGGCGATGGAGATGGCAGTGAAGTTGATGGAGATGGCTCCGGGGGCACTTCCCTGTCCCGGTAGGGTGCCAGAACAGAGACTTCTGTCCCCCGAATCTCCTCTTTAGTGGCAGCGGCGCTGCGGAACTTTTCATGGAATTCTGATCTTGGACTTAGGGTTTTCGTCTCGAGGCACTTTTATAGGCGAAGAGGCAAGGTCGATGGATGCCCGAGGGGCCCACACCAACCCCTGGCGCAGCCTGGGCTGCCCGCGCCACCAGGTGGTGTGGCCACCTCGTGGCCCCTCTCCGTCTCATCTTCTGGCTTCGTGAGTCTTCTGGTAAAATATTGACTTTGGCTTTTGTCCGGTCCAATTCCGAGAATATTTCTTTTCCAGCTTTTCTAAAACCAAAAAAGCAGAAAACAGACAACTGGCACTATGACATCTTGTTAATAGGTTAGTTCTAGAAAATGTATAAAAATACCTCAAAGTGTGAACAAAATATAAGAAAGTAGATACTAAACAAGCATGGAACATAAAAAATTATAGATACGTTTACGACGTATCAAGTATATAACCTGAGTTGAATGGAGTAGTCGGAGAAATGGTAATGTTCACCAAGCTAATACAAGAACAATCTTGTAATAGGGGGAGTAGTATCCTACCTCTTCTTGAGGATTGGTATCACTTGTTACATAGTAAGGATTGTAATCTTGCTAGGCAAAACACACCGGTCCTGAAAAATGAATAAATTACAGCATAATACATCTTTTTTGCACTAAGCACCTTGGATAGAGAAGAGAAAAATCAACCAGGTCCTTGCCAATTTGGTTATTGTAAGGAGGAGCTCCGGCGAGCTCTGGCGTTGCGGCGACCATCGACATGTGAAGGCCAAGAGCAAGGCCTCCACGCGCATCCAGACGGCGCGGCCTTTCATGCATGGACAGGGGGCGCGACCTCCATGCATGGCCAGCCGACGCGGCCTCCACATGCGGCTAGGCTCGCCTTCATCGTCCGCGAGGTGAAGGGACGGCTGGGATGGCGACCCATGTGTGGCATCCCGCCAAAATCACTACTAGAAAATCGCGGTGTTTTTGTGCATTGCATTATCATGACCGCATGCTCATGTCATCATGCCACATTGTATTTGAGCATCGTCATCAAAACCCTAATCCACCTACCCCTCCTCCCTCTTTTTCCCTCCCTAGCCGCCAACTCCCATCCTCCCGCCCAAATCCCAGCGCCACCAACCCCTGCCGCCACCTGGGGTGCCCTCCACCTCACTCCCCCTAATCCCTGTGCGCCACCTCAGCCTCCTGGCCCCACTCCCCTCCACCTGCCACCCTCCCACACACACAACAGGCACACACGCACTCACACACGCTCCCTCTACCTCCCACCTGTCCCACACCTGCCACCTCACCCCTGGCCCGCATCCCCACCCCCTGTATCGATCCCTATGCCGAGCCCCACCCCCACCTGCCGCGCGGTCGACTACCGCCAGGCGACAACCCGCCCCAGATCCCACTAAGCTGGCCCCACCACCGACACGCCCTCCTTCCCCACCTACCTCTCGTCCTCCCCGCCGGCTCCCGCTCCTCTCTCCTCCCTCTCGCCCACCAGCTCCTCGCCGCCGCCAGATCCTAGACCACCGCCGCCCCGTCATCCGTCCCTATCGCGCCGCCTTCCCTGTTCCCCTCTCGGCGAGCCACCGCCGAGAACGCACCTGCTCGTCCTCCCTAAGATCGAGTCGGTCGTGCCCCCGTCGGCCCAGCCTCGCCGCCCACCTACCCCGCGCCCTCTCTGCGCAGAGCCCCACCGCGAGGCCGCCTCCCTCACCGACTCGCGACGCGTTGCCGGAGTCCCTCCTCTGACCCGCGCCGCCACTGTGAGCAACCACCGCCGGCGCCATGTCGTCCGCCTCCTCGACCTTGCCTCCCTCTCGCGCCGGTCTGCCACCAGGGCCTGATCCCGCCTCGTTGTCGGCCTCGTCCTCGACGTCGTCCCCGGCCCGTGCCTCCTCCCGTCGCCGCCTCAGGCCTCGCCGCCGCCATCAACCCTATCTCCGGCCGCCTCACCTCGCCGCCCTACGCGCCTTCCTCCGAGCCTAGCCACAACCTCGCCGCGTCCTCCCCATGGGCCGCCGCGTGCTCCGCCGGCAGGTCTTCCTTACCCAAGCCGTGCCCCTCTCCCCGGCCTCCTCTGCTTCCTCCCCGTAGTCCCGCGTGGACCCCACCTTCCGTAGAGCGCCGCCGCGGGTGCCCTTCTGCCAAGCCCTGCCATCCTCGCCATGCCCCGGCGCCTCTGGCTGCTCGGCCCCCCGAGCCCCATTGCTGACGATCGTCGGCCTTGTTTCCTTGCCGAGCCGGAGCGCCCCGTGGCGCCTTTGTCCTCCTTCCGCACGGCACATACATGGTGGCCTCGGTCTGTGTCCGCATGCTTGGCTGCACCAAGTTACCTCGACGACCTCGCATGTGTAGGGGCAGTGCCTACGGGTGCTTTGTATACCGGTGTTTGTTTCCCCAATCCTCGGCGGAAAATATGGTGTTTCAGCAGGAGAGATTGCTGCCCAAGACCAAACAAGGAACAATATCCCGTGTGAGTTTAAGATGCCAAGACCGTCCCATCGACAAGATCTTCCGGCGCCGAACCCAGAACCGCTACGAGACCCCAAGATCATCATCCGCCCGCGTGGACAGGGACACACCAAGACCTTTGACTCGTACCCGATGTTCGAGGCTGTAAAGTGGAGACATTGCCAAGTACTTCCTCGAGGATGCCAGGTTCTTCACCCCGAACGCCAAGACCGATCGTTACGCGGACCCGACAAGATCTTCGTGACGACAAGATCGACCCCGACCAGGGCGAACCCGATGACCCTCTGACGCCAAACCAAGTCCTTCGACAACCTCCGAAGACCGATCCCGCCGAGACCGAATATGAACCACATCGAACCAAGATCGCCAAACGCCAATGTGTGACCCCGATCCGAGCCCCTATTTTATAAATGCTATATATAAAACTTGTTGCATATTAATTGTTCATGCATGCATACATGTCTGTGGTTTGGGGGCATTGTGCCGATTCACCTCATAATTTAATATGGAGTCTATATGCGGGATATCTTTGTCTTATTCCGGACTCCATTTAAATTGGTATAGCGAACCGATGCCATGTTCTGTCTTGTTAAGACAACATTTAAATTGCGGGGTAGTTAAACAACTTGATCCGTCTAATTAATCGTCGGGACCCCGGTTCCGCTTAATACTGCCTAATTGCACCGCATCTGCATCATATCATAATCATGCCGGATCTTCTGCCGTAATATTAAATAGTGCATCCGGTGTTTCTTCTAGTGTTTGCTTCTTCGCGGACTAGGCCGATGAGTGGATGCGAGTATTGACAAGTTCTCCGGATATGAACCTTCGGCAGTGTTTCCCAGGCGAGCATCTCTCCCTCCTTCTACCTATTTTGCATTTATAGTCTTTATTTCCTCCTATTGATCTATTGCTATCCGTGTCGCGATGCTTTAGTTTCTGTACCCCAGTTATATCCCGTGCAGCCTCTATATTGCCTTGGACACCTCCTATTACCTGTGTTTGGTAGATAGCTGCCTTGCGAGTCGTGGTTGCTTGCTCAGGTGCGATCTCGTGTTGTCGAGTACCACAGTTGTTGGAATGCTGGCAGATGTTTATGGTGGAGATGATCATGACTTTAAATACAACTATTAAATTTCTAGATATAACTAATGCAGAGGCATCGGTGGGCAATAGATGTTATTTGGTTCTTCCACGCTCACTTGTGTCCCGTAGGATCCCGAGTACTTGATACCTGTTCCTTGATTTTTCGCACTATCCACATCCGGGAGGCCTTATGGACCCCCCTGAGCCAGAGCTGGATTCATTTCTATTTCTTGGGGCCACAAAGTAGTTTGGGGCTTTATTACTATCCTGTACTTATGCCATGCTTTACTATTTTATTTACGATTGTGCGTGGAGCACCTGTACTGTTTAGGATTGCGGAGTGTTTTCGCGGTATTGACAAGCCCAGTCACACTTCCGGGTTCCCAGTCGTTTACAGCCATTGGCGCAAACCTTGGGTTCGTCTCGGAGCCGGCCAACTTCGTTGCGGGTAGCTTAATGGGGTGGCCCCCTGAAATATTTATGAATCCTGTGATCGCTTTGTCGTGAAAGCCTCGTTGGGTTTTGAGTTGGTTTTTCCGAGGTTGATCGAGTGTGTGTTGCTATTTGTGCACCCCTGCAGGGTAAAACTTTCTGAAAGCCGTGTCCGCGGTTATGGACGACTTAGAGCACAATATCTCGATCATAGACAAGCATAACTAAAGTAGTGCTATAAATTTGACTTAATATGTGACTAGTAAGCAGATGCAACTATAATGGAATGGATAATAAAAATGCCAATAACTGGTGAATCTGTGGTGATCTGTGTCATACTATACCTGCCTAGTAAGTATTACAACTCCAATGAAATGTGATAAAAGTGCCAACCACTGCTGGGTTTTGGGATTCCTCAGGACAATTATATCTGATTACTAAATGTTCCAACTACAACGAAATGGTGATTAAAACTGCCTACTACTTATGCTATCAGGATGACTCATGCTATCTATATCTGATTAGTAATTGCTGCAACTATAACAGAATGAGTAAAATTGCCAACTGTGTGAGTTCCTTGGCCCGACTTCCTTGTTTGGTCTCGAGGGGGAAATACCAGGATGGGCTTGTTTGGTGTTAGCTTCAGGTTGGATCCGAATAGGTCTTTCTTATCCCTCTCTGATAACCGCCAGTTATATCGAGTCTCTATAGGTTGTTTAGTGCCGCTGTGCTGCCGCTTCAGCCCACCATACCTATGTAGGCGAGAGCCGCCGAATTCTAGCCTCGCCGTGTACTGACCTCAGTACTGACGCTCCTCTTTTCCCTTTGCCCCTTTGTCGGCACCCCTTTTGTTTTAGCAGGTTTGAGATCGACATCGTTAGCAGGGTTACCCTTCCGGCTTGGCCTGGGCCGGGTTATGGACGCCATTGGTTATTCTTCAGGTCTCTTAGCCCCATTTGCATCTTGTCCGTACTCGGACGTTGTATCGTTTTCAAGGTGATTTGGATCTTTATATTGTATATCTGTATTCTTGACTTGCTGAGTCGCTGTTGTATATATATCTGTTCTGTGGGTCCCATCGAGGACTGTTGTGTAATGTTATTACTTCGTTTTCCACCCGCACGAAAGTGCCTGGTGGGCGTCCTTGAATCGTTTCTATGCGGGTTTGGCGGAAAGGGCTAAAACTTGCATAAGGCCGATTCGAGGGTGTTACACCATGGATGTCGAGGACGATGTGGAAGGCGGTGGACGGGACCTGACGGCTAAGGAATTTTGCGATGCGCCAACGATGGCCTCCACTCGCTTCGAATCGATTGGGGATGAGCTGTGAGGTGCGAGACCCAGAAGAAGGACAAACAAGGTAGTAGAGGAGTAGTCCGGTCCTGGGGCATCGTGAACAACGACGACTAGTGATGGCAGCGAGCGTTGAAACTTCCGGTCGTGCGGTTGGAGCCTCCCGTTTCCTTTTTTCTGACATGACAATGTATGGGTAGGAGGTGCCCTCTTACCCAAAATTTGAGTCCATCTACCCATATATAGGTAGGAGAGGGCAAAATATGAGTGATCGCCCAATTTTTTTGACCAGGGACCACTTATGAATAAGATGTTGGAGCTGTTATTTTGGTCCTCTTACCCATAATAGCGGTTTTTTGCCAGAAGTTTGAACCCATATATGGGTAAGGCTAGGGCTGGGCGTTCGGTCATGACTGAAAATTCGGTTCATATTGGTCTATTTTAAAACCGGTCTTCAAAAAATAAAGACCAAAATTTACTTATCATTTTTACTGGCCGACAAATTCGGTTACCCAATAATTCAGGTTCAGTTTCGGTCATGACCGAATTGTGTGGTAGATATTATCAAATACAAAAGTTGGATAATATTTGGTAAACCATTTGTCCAATAATACTAAATTTGGCTTAGTCGAGGAACATAAATCTGTAGTTATGGGTAACTAGGGCTTTGGAACTAGGCCACTCTCACCTAAAGTTCGGTCAGTTCGGTTGATTCGGTTACCAAGATTTAATGACCGAAATAATCGAACTAAATTCGGTCTATAAATTTTTCTACCCAAATTTTTATCGGTCCTTTCGATCTCGGTCTATTCAGTTTTGGTCTCGATATTTTCAGGTTCGATTTTCGGTTATCGGTTTTTCTGTCCACCCCTAGCTGTTGGAGTTGCTCCAAGTTCACAAGCTTGTACTCCCTCCGATCCAAATTAATGTTCTCAAATTTGTCTAGATTCGGATATATCTAGCATTAAAATTTGACTAAATATATCTGAATTTAGATAAATTTGAGAACATTAATATGGATTGAAGGGAGTACGAGAATATGTGCTATAGATTAGGGTTGAAAACGGAACGAAAACGAACGGAAATATATGTTATCGTTTTCATTTCCTCTTGTGTTGCCGAAATCGGAAACGAAACGGAAAACTCCGAAACGAACACGGAATCAAAAATCATCGAAAATAAATATAGTACAAAAACAGACATTTGTCGGAATATAAGTGGTATAATATCATGGTGTATAACGGATAAACAATATCTTACAACTTCGAAAAGCGATAATTAAATATAAAATAACACACATAATTCAATAGAGCGACAAGCACATAAGTTCACATAATTAGTTTCACATCAACGCTAAGACATTCACCTGATTAGTATGTCGCCTGAGCTGGTTGCATGTATTACATAGACCCTTCATATATTCTATAGCTCAACAAGCGCAAGAGAATCACTGACGCACAATACTATCTCGTACATGAACTTGACTGGTTATATTTTCGATAAGTTTTTATATTTATTTATCCAGAATTTCCTTACAGTTTCCATTTCCATTTAGAATATTTCGTTTTTGTTCCTTTTCCGCAAAATGCTGTTTCCATTTTTTTTCCTTCCCATTTCCTTTTTCTTCGGAAACTGGCGGAAAATTTCCTTACCCTTTTCAGAGCTTATTTGATTCATAGGATAGAAAAAGTATAGAAATAGGAAAATCATAGGATTGAGATGTCGACAATTCCTATTCCTACGAATAAAAAGCCCTCAATAGATGGAACTCGTGCAATGATTATCGAGAGGGAAATTGTTTCATCTCCTAACCCAGCCCGTTCCACAGTTGGGCTAGACTCTCCCACACCAACCAAATCATTCGGCCCATCAGAAGTTTGAACCCAGAGTAAAACCCTCTCGTCTTCAATTACACACAGCCTCCTCTTCCTCCCCCAAAACCCTAGCCCCCAAGGCCGCCTCCCCTCTCCCGCCATGAATTACCGCTTCCAGAACCTCCTGGGGGCGCCCTACCGCGGCGGCGACGCCGTCTTCGCCGGGGACTCCTCCGTGCTTCTCTCCGCGGTCGGGAACCGTGTCGCGACCACCGACCTCACCGCCTCCTCCTCCCTCACCCTCCCCTTCGAGTCCTCCTCCAACATCATCCGCCTCGCTACCTCGCCCTCGGGGGACTTCCTCCTCGCCTCGGACGACAAGGGACGCGCGCTCTACGCCAACCTCCGCCGCCGCGCCGTCCTCCACCGCATCTCCTTTAAGGAAGCCCCCTCCGCCATTCGCTTCAGCCCCGACGGCGAGCTCATCGCCGTCGCCGTCGGTAAGCTCGTCCAGATCTGGCGCTCGCCCTCCTTCCGCAAGGAATTCTTCCCCTTCCACCTCCTCCGCACCTTCCCTGGCTTCGCCGCCGGCGTCACCTCCTTCGACTGGTCCCCTGACTCCGCCTTCCTCCTCGCCTCCTGCAAGGACCTTACTGCCCGTCTCTTGCCCGTCAAGAGGGGCATCGGAAACAAGCCTTTTCTCTTCCTCGGCCACCGTGCAGCTGTCGTTGGCGCCTTCTTCGCCACTGATAAGAAGACGGGCAAAGTCCACGGGGTTTACACAGTTTCAAAGGATGGAGCTATCTTTACATGGAAATTGGTAGCAGGCGATGATGCTACTTCTCCACCTTCACCTGGAACACCGGAGCAGGAGTCGGAACAGAATGGCGAGCCAGAATTGGATGGTGGGAGCAGGAAGAGGAAGAGTTCGGGAGAACTGGAAGAGCCGAGCACTACTCCACTGCATTTTGCAAAGTGGGAGTTGCAGAAAAAGAGCTTCTTCATGCAGTCACCGGCTAAGTTAACAGCTTGTGATTACCACCGGGATCTTGACATGGTGGTGGTTGGGTTCTCTAACGGAGTATTTGGCCTGTACCAGATGCCGGACTTTGTGTGCCTCCACTTGCTGTCAATATCAAGAGAGAAGATCACTACTGCTATTTTCAACAGCTTGGGGAATTGGCTGGTTTTTGGATGTGCCAAGCTTGGGCAGCTGCTAGTGTGGGAGTGGCGGTCGGAGAGCTACATTTTGAAGCAGCAGGGGCACTTCTTTGATGTGAACTGCATTGCATACTCACCAGATTCTCAGTTAATTGCTACCGGAGCTGACGATAACAAAGTCAAGGTACGTTGCTACTGCCATGGGGAAAAACTTCTCATTTGCAAGGGTTATATAGTAGCTTGACAATACTCTGATGCACTGCTATATCTATTAAAGTAATCGATTTGGTCTGCCTCTTTGAACTACTACTCAAAATGATGTATGCTGAAAACAAGAAATGATAAGCACTTATATTGCGTTAAGTATCAGTATCCTGCATTGCAAGTCTGATACACATGAACTGATGTGCTTCAGGTCTGGACGGCTTCCTCTGGGTTCTGTTTCATAACATTTTCCGAGCATACAAATGCTGTTACTGCAGTTCATTTTATGGCCAACAATCATTCTCTTCTCAGTGCCTCCCTTGATGGGACTATTCGAGCGTGGGATTTGTTCCGTTATCGGAACTTCAAAACATTTACAACCCCTTCACCTAGACAATTTGTTTCTTTAACAGCAGATCAGAGTGGGGAAGTAATATGTGCTGGAACACTTGATTCATTTGAGGTGTGTGTACTGAAAAAAACATTTTCCTCTCTATTCTTTTGTCGGCTATGCTCCACTTCTAGTTCCTTGACTACCAAAACATTATTCATGCAGATATATGTTTGGTCAATGAAGACTGGTCGTTTGTTGGATGTACTCAGTGGCCACCAAGGACCAGTTCATGGTCTAATGTTTTCACCAATCAGTGTAAGTTTCTGCTTCGCTCTATTTTGGTTCCAATTTCTGGTAATTAGAGCTATGATTTGTTTCTGAAACAAATTGAATTTATTAGTATGCGCAAGGAATTTTTGCTGAATCTGCTTTGCGGGTTCCATATGTTCTTCTAAATCCACGGAAACAGTAACTAGCTTCTGTTTGTAGGCTATTTTGGCTTCATCATCGTGGGACCAGACTGTCCGTCTTTGGGATGTTTTTGAGAGCAAGGGTGCTGTGGAAACTTTTCAACACTCGCATGATGTTCTTACTTTGGCTTACCGTCCCGACGGAAGACAGATTGCGTCCAGCACGTTAGATGGCCTAATCAATTTTTGGGATCCTTTTGATGGCTTGTTGATGTATACAATTGAAGGTCGCAGGGATATTTCTGGCGGGCGCCTCATGACTGATAGAAGATCTGCAGCTAATACAAGTATAGGAAAGTACTTCACGACGCTGTGCTATTCTGCTGATGGAAGTTATATTTTGGCGGGAGGAAACAGCAAATACATATGCATGTACGATATTGGAGAACAGGTCAGAAAAATCTCTCTTGAGTTGAAACAGCTTTGTACCATACACACATTTCCTCATTTCTTTATCATTTTGTTACTATTACTATCTTAGAGGCGCCTCCATTTTGTATTATGTGCACTCTACAATCTCGTTATCATGCCATGTCAATTAATATAGTTTGATAAAAGATGTCCATTACTAGTTGCTACCTAATGTTTGCATCTTGTGGGTGGCCAGAAATATCTTCCTGGTAGCGTCATGCCTCTAAAGTTAAGGACACTAATAGCTAACCATATCTGAATGTTTTCTCCTTGCGTCGTGGTAACAGCTAAAATGCGTATGCTTAGTTCTCCTTTGACATTATCTCCAGTGATTGACATTATTGTAACTCTGTAAAGATGCCTTTTCTCTACATGAATGATTGAAGTTATGTATTGCCTTCTGTATTTGCAGGTGCTGTTGCGTAGATTCCAGATCACTCGCAATCTTTCATTGGATGGGGTTCTTGATTTTCTGAACTCGAAAAATATGACTGATGCTGGTCCACTAGATCTAATTGATGATGAAGATAGTGATGTTGAGGATGGGATCGATCAACAAACAAGAGGTAACTTGGGGCATGGTTTACCTGGATCCATGGCGAATCGTGGAAGACCTGTTGCTCGGACAAAATGCGTGAAATTTGCTCCAACAGGAAGATCTTTTGCCGCAGCGACCACTGATGGTGTTCTGTTGTACTCTGTTGATGAATCATTTATATTCGATCCAACAGATCTTGACATTGACGTCACTCCTGAGGTATTGCCTTCATGTTTCTTATGTGAGGGACTTGCTGTCACAAAGTGGTGCTTGATCAATGTGTAACGAATTTCTGTGCTTTGTGTTTTCTACAGAAAGTGGAGGAAGCTCTTGCAGAAAACCAGCAGCAGAGAGCCCTTTTACTAAGCCTCCGGTTAAACGAAGACTCGTTGATTAAGAAATGCATCTTTGCTGTGGATCCGTCCAATGTGCGAGCAATCTGTTTGTCAGTACCCTTTAAGTATCTCCAGAGATTGATCGATGCATTCGCCGACCTGCTGGAAAGCTGCCCTCATCTGGAATTTATCCTTCTCTGGGCCCAGGTTACCATTCTCCTTCATCTCTTATAGGAGTAACAGTTTAAGCTGATACACCGGACTAGTATCTTATTCTGATATATTGTTTACAGGAGCTATGCAAGGTTGACGGAACCTACATTCAGCAAAACTCTAGGACCTTGCTTCCTGCTCTCAAGTCGCTGCAGAAGTCTATAACGAAAATACACCAGGATTTGGCGGACACTTGTTCCTCTAACGAGTACATGCTGAAATATCTGTGCGCTGCTGGGACAAAGAAGTAGGTCATGGGTTGGCATATATAATGTCTTTGTGAGTATTCTGCTGATCTTTATGTTGTGCAATCGTCAAAAAACACGTTCCTATTATAATGTGTTCTCTCAAGTCTTGAATGTTGGAACTGACGCAGATCCTTGTTTCCCTGCAGCGTATGTAATAGCACCACCAACATCATCATCGGCAGCCGAGGTTTATCTGCTGCCCAGCCCTCCTGCTGCCGGATGCGCACTCTTGCTTGATTTACATCTGCAGTCCTCGGCGTACCGTCTATGCTACCAAAGAAATACGGTTGATTCTCATTCTCAGACTGAGGTTGAGCTTGAAGCTTTTGTTTCTTGACGAACCAGCTGAAACCTTGTGAAAGGTAGTTTGACATTTTTTTGTCCGGAGGAAGGATTGTCTCTTGGACCAGAAATCTGTAGCTGCGCTCTTGGGGACGTGTACCTTTGTGTAATACTATGTGATCAAAATTTTGTTATGGTATAAAACGCTGCCATGAACGAGCAGAGATATGCTGTGTGAGATTTAACTCCGGTTGAACAGTCTGGCTGCTGGACATGCCGACATGCTGGTATATCGCTGTTTTGTCAATTTAATTAGAGCAAACATAATTGCTATCGTGTTGATAATCTGAGGTAAGTCGGCTCCAAATACTACATCACTGTAACAGCTGTTAATTCGAAGTGGATGCCTCCGATACGGTACGATCTTCTCCTCCGGCTTCGCCACGCCACCTGGATTTTAGTATTGCCAGCTAGGAGTACCCTGACCAATAGATTGATTCCACGAGTGCCTTCGGACCGAAGCAACGCAAAAGTGCTAGACAGGCAGCCTTCAAATCGAAAAGAAAACAAAACCGAGCTCGGAAAATAGATTGATTCCACGAGTGCCTTCGCTCCCTCGCATCGGCCATTGCACGGTTCGCACCCACGAAGACCTCTCCCCCACCTCCCCTCACCCCGCGCGAGATCTCTCTCCCGCTGCGGCGCCGGCCATGGCGGGGAGGGGCTACCAGGGCGGCGGCGGCGGCGGCGTTACCATGTCGGTGGTGAGCACGCCGAGCCAGGAGCTGGCCCTCACCAACTGCGCCTACGTCTCCACCGCCGACATCCGCCGCTTCCCCAACGCGCTCGCCCTCGTCGGCGACGTCCTCGTCTTCGCCCTACGATATCCTTTTATTTCTCCCCCATATCTCGCCCCCTATGAATCGGCTGCTTAGTCTCTGTGCTGCGCCCGCGATAGATCTCTCCTCTCAAAGCGAGGTGGCCCCGGCGCGCTGATCTGATCCGCTGCTCGATTTAGTTCGAAATCGCGGAGGGTCTAGAGAGCAGCGCGTGTCTGTTTCCGGTCGCCGGAGCGGCTCGATCTCGTTCTCGTGCTTGATCCCGTGGCTGCTGGATTTTGAAAAACCGGCGTCGTAGAATTTATCTATGGGGAAAACAATGCGATGCTATTTTTGCTTGCTCTAGCTGTTAGCTGATGCCACCATAGCGTGTGATCTGCTAAATTGTGCTCCTCTTGTCCACACGTTGTCCGCCAAGGCGAACAGTTTGGAAAAAAAATATGATGTCCGCAGTATCTCACATTCCGAGTTCAGCTACGTGCGCTTTAAATGCCCAACTATTTGGGATGTGGAAGCCATGATGAATGATGGATCAGAATTTCAGTCAACATTCGTTTTTATTATAAAGCATGCAACCGTAGTTCCACTTACCTCAAACACGCATCATTACTAAATACCATCCCAGTACAGGGGTTTAGTTTTGCTCTATTCTGCTGGGATCGCTATAAGGGTTTATTGCTCTGAAGTCTTTACCCTGGGTTAAAATCATATTGGGTTGTCTCAACTATAGTATGCTTTCTGTCGTGTGGAATCCTATGAAGCTTTAATGATATTGCCATGTGCTGATTTTCCTTCAGAATTATACCATCTTCCTTTCATGTTTGATCCTTAATGAATATCTACTGCCCACGACGCTGTTACTGGGGGAAGCATCGCCTTGAATGCCATTCAGCGTCGGCAGGCGAAGGTTTCGGCTGGGGATTCCATTACTGTTAGCAGGTAGGATGTTCAACTGTCTGACTGAAACCATTTTTCATTTATTCTGTGTTGCCTTACACTTGCGTCGAATGATGTTTCTGTCCAGTTTCATTCCTCCTGATGATTTCAAGCTGGCATTGCTCACGTTAGAGCTAAAGTACACCAAGGCAAGATCCAACCGAGCTGAGGACGTAAGTTCGTTGGACTGTTTATGATTTAGAGTTTCAGTAATGCTTTGTCAGTGTGGGTTGACATGCATGAGCGGTTTCGCAGCTGGATGCTGTCTTGCTTGCCCAACAACTGCGGAAGAGATTTCTGGATCAGGTATGGCATAATCAGTCAGTATCGTGTCTGTGAGTAGAGGTTATCTTTATTTCTTTCACCGGTATAAATTAATTATGTATGTTATATTGTTATGTTGTTTACGAGATGTCTCATACGCGTGGTTGAAAGTACATGTGATTTAACTAGAATACTGCTTCCCCTTGTGTACCCATAATGGTGACTGTGAGGTTCTTTACAGGTCATGACAACTGGGCAACGGGTGCCATTCGAGTTTTATGGAACAAACTATATATTCACTGTCAACCAAGCTTTGCTAGAGGGTCAAGAGAGTTCCACGCCGTTGGACAGAGGATTCCTTTCAAGTGACACATACATTATATTTGAGGCTGCTCCTAATTCAGGAATTAAGGTTTTTTATGTTGTCATCAGCTGTTCTATTGATAGTTAATATGATGTGCATTTTATTTTTGGCTTGTGAAAACACCACAATAAGACCCATTAATCTGATGTAGGTCACCAACCAGAAGGAGGCAGCTAGCAGCAAGCTTTTCAAACATAAAGAGTTTAACCTGGAAAAACTAGGAATAGGTGGGTTAAGTAATGAATTCACAGACATTTTCCGTAGGGCATTTGCTTCAAGAGTGTTTCCTCCTCATGTTGTTAACAAGTAAGTACCATACCTGCTTCTTCAGTTTTGTACTATAAGTAATAGATGATGTTGTACTCACAACTCAGTACTGTAGATTGGGCATCAAACACGTAAAGGGTATGTTGCTGTATGGGCCTCCTGGTACTGGCAAGACCCTCATGGCCCGCCAAATTGGAAAACTGTTGAATGGAAAAGATCCCAAGGTATGGATATTCTTATTGGGCATGGAGCATAGTCTAAGTATTTGTGTATTGCCGTCCATTTTCTAGTTCATACTTATATATATTTAAATTCTGTAAGACCCTATATCCTGTACGAATTTATGAAGATTACATTAAAACATGGGCTGGAAAAGTTTCGGAATAACAGCAGTGATAAAGAGCTGTTTAATTTTTTTAATGCTGTGCTCAGTTCTCTCATTTTAAAATCAGGGTATCATCCTTCTTATATTGCTAACTCGAATTCAGTAGAGTAACTGTCTATCATAGTCTATTTTATACTGAATAACTGTCATATATCACAATTCATTTACTGTACACAGGTACCAGTAGTCACTAGTCTGTAACATGTATTCTGCCAACACTATAGTGACAGATACCTGTCAATTATGTTTATTTGATGTTAAATACCTTTTCCAACCTCAGATTGTGAATGGACCCGAAGTGTTGAGCAAATTTGTTGGAGAAACGGAGAAGAATGTGAGAGATTTGTTTCTTGATGCTGAAAATGAGCAGAAGGCACAAGGTACGATATCTCATCAGTAGAAGCCTTCTCATACTTCTGTGTGGGGTGAACCCTTTCCAACACTTAATTTTTGTGCCACCTTGTCAACACAGGTGATCATAGTGACCTCCATGTTATCATTTTTGATGAAATTGATGCTATCTGCAAGGTGCGTTCTGTTGACTTTAGTTCTGATGGTCATATATGTGCTCACTTGCCTAGAGCTTTGTCAACATGACAGCGCAAGTAATTAGCTTGTGATTTTCACTAGTCACTAGATGGTACAGTTTTTCTTATAAACTTAGATTTCAATGGAGTTTAAGAGGTTACTAGTGTATTTTGCCCCTGATCAACATGAATAGTTCTCTAGTGTGTGCTATGTAACCTGGCTAGAGAGTATCTCATAACTTGAGTGTGGCATAGATTCTTCTATATACCATTTGGTTTGGTTCTCTGAAAAAGAAGATACTCCTACCATATACCATTTCATTTTGTTCTCCGAAGAAGAAGACACTCCTAACATATACCATTTGATTTGGTTCTCCATAAAAAAGAGGATACCATTTGATTTTTATGAAACCTATGATATGCTTATGTCCTCTGTATTTTTCTTCGGTTATGTTTAAAATTCTGCAGCAAACTCTTCCATCTCTTCAAAAAACTCTATCTTGCAATTTTATCCAGTGCATGTGCCATGGTACCATACACTGGCGGGGCTATGTGCAAGTCAAGAGTGGCCACCCCCCCCCACCCCCCCCAAGACCTGGAACAATCTCTGAAGGAAAATATATTTTAGGGACTTAGATGAGAAAAAATTGAGTCATTTGGCCCCCCAAACTTTTACATATTATCTTTTGCCCCCAGCGATCCTGGCCTTGCTCTGCCGCTAGTACCGTATGTTTACGTCATGTACAACATTGCTCCAGCTTTATTCAAAAAAGTAGCCAACTTTCCCTATGCTAACAAAACTCTGGTTATGCAGTCTAGAGGATCTAGCAGAGATGGTACAGGGGTACATGATAGCATTGTAAACCAGCTTCTTACAAAGGTATGTTCTCCTAGAATTTGAAGTGCTTTATGTTTTCTTATATTTATTACTGACTTCTGTCCAAACTCTCAACTTTATAGATAGATGGTGTTGAGGCATTGAATAACGTGTTGCTTATTGGAATGACCAATCGTAAGGATTTGCTTGATGAAGCCTTATTGAGGTATGACCCATGTTGCTTGAAAACAGACTGATCTAGCAAATGTGTGGCACTGAAACAAATGAATTTCCTGACAAGACAAACTGATCTTGCAAATCTGTCATTATATTCATAACTCCTAGTGGTGCATGTAACTGAGCAATTCACAGAGAGAAGCTTCTTAGTCACTCTGTGGACTGTTGCAGATAGATGGCTCTACCGTATTCTCTTTTGTTTGTTCAGTCCTGTTGTACTCTGCGTATGTTCACTGCCATTTGTTACATCTGTTGCAGACCGGGACGACTGGAAGTTCATATTGAGATAAACCTGCCTGACGAGAATGGTCGTTTGCAAATTCTTCAAATTCATACAAGCAAGATGAAAGAGAGTTCTTTTCTTTCTCCAGATGTTAATCTTCAAGAGCTAGGTATGGTTTTTGCGAATTGATATTGTTTGTGGCATTGTGTTATTGTATCACGATTTTTTTTTAATATTTCTATAATCAGGCGATTAGTTTATTAGTTTGCTCTGTCATGCTAGTGCAATTATCCGTACTTCAGTGATCTGGATATTATTTTCTTAAAAAAGTGAGTGCTGTTAGCAAATAGGGATGCTTCCTTTAGTACTCCTCCCGTCCTGAAATAATTGACTTGGCTTTCTCTAGATTCGCATGTATCTAATACTAAAACACGTCTAGATACATGCGAATCTAGACAAATGCAAGTCAATTATTTCTGGACGGAGGGAGTACCTTTTTTTGCAATCTGATATTTTAGTATGACTAACTAGGGGTTTGTGGAACTGGGAAGTTCTTCAGTATGATAGTTTTTACTATATATGATAATTGTGAAAATCACATCCAAATGATACATGATCTTCTGAATGCAGCTGCACGGACAAAGAACTACAGTGGAGCAGAGTTGGAAGGTGTTGTTAAAAGTGCAGTTTCATTTGCTTTGAACCGGCAGATAAGCATGGATGACCTCACTAAACCTTTGGATGAGGAAAGTATTAAGGTTACTATGGATGATTTTGTGAATGGACTTCATGAAATTACTCCCGCATTTGGTGCTTCGACTGATGACCTTGAAAGATGCAGGTGCGTCTTCTGATATCCTACACATTAATTTAGCAATATGATTCCCATCAGCTCAAATTTCAAAGGGACATAATTAGTTTCTTGGTATTCCTCGGTTCGGCTCTTGTTACATGAGACTTCTCATTATGCGTTCTTCCGAATTTTTGCTTGTAGATACTTTATGGTCAGCATTGGCAAGTGCCTATGGGCATTGTCATTTTCCTCCCTTGGTGCATCAATTCATGGTTTGAGCTTTATATAGTCATTAGTTAGCTTAGTACGAAAAATCTTTTTTCCTAAAGGTGACTACATTTGATGAATGTGAATGTCATGCCCACTTTGATATTAACTAAAACAAACCACATGGTTGTAGCTTCGTTAGCCATATAAGATTTGATATTTGACTAAAACAAACCACATCCTTATAGCTTTGTCGGCCAGGTAAGAAATCTTATTTTGAGGATGGGCTCAAAACACCTAGGATTTTAAAATTCCTTACCCTCTTCCTTATTCTGTCTTCAGTGTGCCTTAGTATTTGCTGCAATTTAATGTTTCCTTTTTGTATTTTTTATACAGGTTACGTGGTATTGTTGACTGTGGCAAGGCACATAAGCACATTTTTCAGAGAGCTATGCTTCTTGTGGAGCAAGTTAAAGTTAGCAAAGGTAGCCCACTTGTGACCTGTCTTTTGGAAGGTCCTGCTGGAAGGTAAAGTCTCCAAAGCACATCTTTGTTGTCTTTGAAAATATTGCTGGAATCTCATTTCACATTACGTACTTTTCAGTGGTAAATCGGCTTTGTCAGCCACTGTTGGCATTGACAGTGATTTTGCTTATGTCAAAATTGTAAGTTTCTTCTGGTTCCCTCCACCCTCTTGCAAATTACACGGCTCGCATACTAATTCTGGCTTTATCTATAGATATCTGCGGAGACAATGATTGGTTTCAGTGAAAGCAGCAAGTGTGCACAGATTTGCAAGGTCAGGGATGTTCTTGATATAATGCATTTGGTAGTTAGTTAATATATAGAAGAATCTAGTATTTGAATTGTATATCCTCTATCGTTCCTGCTTACTCCTTTTCTAGTTATGCTGATTGCTTCATGTATCTTCCACATAGTCGTATTGAGTCGGTGTATTTTGTTGTGATGGTACAGGTTTTTGAGGATGCTTACAAATCTCAGTTAAGCATCATAATTCTTGATGACATTGAAAGGTACTAGACCCTCAAAACTACAAAAGTTTGCTGCCATGTATAACCTTTAATTTTGGTTGAAGTATTATTTGGTGCTCATGTATGATCATTTAGGTTACTGGAGTATGTTGCCATCGGACCACGTTTTTCAAATTTGATCTCACAAACTCTTATGGTACTCCTCAAGAGGGTTCCTCCTAAGGTTTGCACAACCACACTTTTCTCTTCAGTACTATCCTTGATATTGTCTGCAAAGACGACTTCTGTCTTTGACTCACATATATCTCTTATGTTTGCAGGGCAAGAACTTGCTTGTCATTGGAACAACAAGTGAGGTGGGATTTCTAGAATCCGTTGGTATGTGTGATGTGTTCTCTGTGACCTACCATGTCCCCAAACTCAAAAAGGAGGATGCCGCAAAGGTAAGATAGTTACTACTATAAGACATACAATATGATTAAAATGCAAAATACTGTACTTGTTTCGCCATACTGGCATGTGGCAGAATTCTTTATATTCCATATTCTCGAACCGTCCATAATTTCTGCACTGTTCTGTGTGCTATATATTTTGTGGCCTTGGCACTATTTGAATTTTACTCTCTATCAACCTTATATATGTCTTCTCTGCAGGTGTTGCGACATCTCAACGTGTTCAAAGAAGGAGACATTGATTCAGCAGCAGAAGCGCTGGACGATGTAATCTTTTGTTCTCGTATTCTCGTATTGTCCCCTTGAGAACAAAACCTTCTTTGCTCAAATTCTTACAACCCTCCTGACAACTGCAGATGCCGATCAAGAAGCTGTACACGCTTGTGGAGATGGCTGCGCAGGGGCCATCAGGGGGAAGCGCGGAAGCCATTTATTCCGGGGAGGAGAAGATAGACCTCAACCATTTCTTCAGCATCTTGAGCGACATCATCCGCTACTGATCACACATACATCTGAGAAAAAGATCCTAGGCTCCACTATAGGAATTTGTTTACTCCATTTTGCCCAGCTTGCTATTTTCACAGGGTAGAGTAGAGTGGTTTAACCGTGAGTAGCCTTTTTCGTTTGCCACATTTCAGCGGGAGTTGTCTCTTTGTCTTCTGTCGATATAAGCATCTGAAATCCCGAGGCCGAGGGTTTGTTTGGTTTGAGATCTGGACGCCTGGAAATAGCTCGGGATTTTTTTTTTTTGCGTGGTCAGGAGTTAAAGTGGTGTTTTGTTTGTGGTGAAGAGTTTAGTGTTACAAACGCATAAAAAATGTCGAGATATTTTTCTTAAAATTGAGCTGAGCTGATAAGAGATGTGTCTGGAATCCGACAAAGTTTTATACTCAAATTCGATGTGCACATAAAGAAGCAAATAAAGATAAATCCACCTGTAAATCCAGCTGTGAATGATGCAACAGAAAGACCCACACACAAGAAAATAAGTTCAGACACTATGCATAGCGGTATATGCCCTTTTTTATGAAAATTGAACCTGGATTTTAAATTTTGTGGTATTGTGTAGATTCTGCGGTTCTTGTCACTGCATTTTTTTAAGTAACCATATAGTATTTCATTAGACAATCCATTACATATATGGTCAACGTCTAAGACAAACGTGTTTGTCAAGCATCTTTGCACAAAGAACCCCGCAAGTAAAATTACAATTTCACTCTTGAAAAAACTTGTGCCTCGCTGATACCGTCGTACATCATTCTCCGCTGCCACCATGGTAGTGCCAAAAAAAGAGGCGAACAACCGCCATACCTAGATCTGGAGAGCACCATTGCATACGAGGACGCTTTTCGAGTCGATGAACCGAGTCGTCGCAAGTCCGAGACTTTGTGGCACGTCGGCCTAGGATCTTCCTCATGGCCACCAGATCCTGACACCGCCGTCTTCATTCGACGCAGTCGAAGAAGAGAAACGCTGCTGCCCGCCGTCTTGCACACGCACAACTGCAAAACGTCACACACTACTGCAGCAGCGGACATGACCGCCAACCGCGAGAGTGACGAACGTCGACCACCAGACACGAATCACACCGGATCCAGAGACCGGCGAGAAGACCGGGCCACCTGCCCCCCGACGACACCAGTTGGAGCAACGCTGAGATGAAGGAAGAACAAGGGCAAATTATTCCAACGCAATCTCCTCCATGGAAGCAGCGCCCCAAGGAAACACTAGGCCAACCCTAACTACAGGCCAGAGCGCAGGGTCCCCACCCCCTCCCACCGCCGGAGCGGCCAACAGAGGAGGCAGGGACCGATTGCCCAGATCGGTTTTCCGCTGGAGCTGGTGGCTAGGTTAGGAACACACTCCTTAATAGAAAACTATCTTGTGTCACTTCATTCTTGTGACGGCCGACGCTTTGTAAGGATGAAAAGGGTCGATTAGATTAGGTTGTGCCCACGACAAGGGATGGTTCAGTTTGTTTAGGCTGTGCCGAATCTTCTATATCTTAATAGGAGTTTCTCACTACAAGAAATTCTCTACAATTTGGTGAAGGTGGTCTACAATGGAAACAACGTTCTCTTCCCACATGTGATTTCCCATCCTTTCAAAAGCGCGAGACCTTCCCAAGTCGTCCTCTGTTGTCTTGCTACCGACATCTCCCATCCGTCTCCCCTACTCCCTCTCCCACTGTCTATCCTTCCTCCTCTGCTCCCTCTGTTCGAACTTCGGTCGTAACTCCTCAAACCCTAGCTCTGCTTCACATGGTGTCTCCTTCTCTACCATGCAGCGACTTGTTCGCCCAACCGATCTCATGGTGTTCTCTTCTCGCATGCGATTTCCCATCCTCGGAATTTCAAAAGCATGGGACATTCCCACATTGTCCTCGGTTATATCACTGTCGACATCTCCCATCCGTCTCCCCTCCCCCGCCCCCTCTCCCATTTGTCTCCCCTCCCTCCCCTACTCCCTCTATTTGAACTTCGGTCGTAACTCCTCAAACACTAGCTCTACTTCACATGCGTCTCCTCTGCCATGCGACGACTTGTTCGCCCCTAGACAATGTCGAGGTCAACACCGTGTACCTCAAGCGCAAGATCTCTGGCTCTCCACGTCAACGCTCTCTAAATCTTTTCCTACCGCCTAACACACATACTTTGCTCTTGGTGTCGTCGAGCTGGTTACCTCAAATGAGCCTAATGAGTGTTAAATATTTAACTTTTTTTTACCTATTCATTAGTCATTAAAGGTAAGCTATTTTTATTGATACATCATTCGAAATCTAGTACACGAAATGCTATTTATAACTAGCACTATTAACATTTCACAATATGTAAAAAACTACTATACAATTCTAAGATCTATCAGTACAAGTACAAGGAAGCTTGGGTGACATGTCTAAACTTTGTGCCATTATAAATATAGTTTCTCGAGGCCAACCTAGTCCGACAAGATTTAGGTCATTCACGTAGTAATTTCATAAAGTCATATAAGACACCAAAGTTAGGGATGTATAACCCTTTGCTTGGGGCAGCTGCTAAAGTACCACATATTCATGTAGTATGTTCTCTTTTGAAGGAGAGCGTTGGGGGAACCTTGCAGCGAGTTTTTCTATATAAGAAGAACCCAAATCCATGATAACTATGTAGAGAAGGGGTCCGAGGGACGCTTTACTGCCCTAGCATAGGGCTAGCCATGTGCTACGACGATGGCAAGCTCCTCACACTTTACTTCTATCACATGATCTGGAGCTTTCTGATCCCTATTGTCGTGGCTTAGTACATCCATGATGCCGACGTGTATACTGCTGAAGCGCATAACTCGTCGCCAACCTCATTCTGTGTCACTGAGGAGCATCAACCACATGGGAAAGAGAGCAGTGATACTTCTTCACATGAGCTCAAGACCATCGATCGCTTGGGCAACGGTTCACGGAGGATCTTGTGACATGGCATCTAGCTGTAGGTGCACTCGTTTGGTACCGACCGAGGGCATCAAGTATATGTTGTGGCGTCCAAGGTTGCGGTGATTTGTGGCTGAGTAGCACTCAGGGCGTGAGCGGTGGCTGGCGGTTTCAAGGCCTTCGTGTTATCGTTGTGTGAGACCAGCGACTTGCAACATTGTTGAATCATTTTTTGTGTGGGGGCAAACTTTGTTGACCTGTTGCCATTTACAAAGCAGAAGCAGCCCAATTCTGCCATTCTATATAGTGTTGGTTTCTCGCTTCTTGTGACGGTTTTTTGGTAGTTTTTTTTGCGACTTGTGCGCTTGAGTAGATGACATCTAGGCTATTGTTGATTTTTTTTCGGTTGTGTTAGAGTATGTAACCGTATGGATACGGGTACGGAGTAGTACTCCGACACATACACATACAAACCTTGTATGCCACGTATGGGGTTATTTCCTACGCCTATATAAACACGCAACCAGTGCCCCTACGGGTACACATTGTTCCACCACGATTGATATGGTATCAGAGCGGTCCTCTTCCGCGCTCTAGTTGCCCAAAAACCCTAATCCGCCACCGCCACAGCCCTTGCCGCCGCCGCACAGATCGTGCCGCCGCCGCAAGCTGTCGTCACCGCGCAAGCCTACGATCGCCGTTGTACCAGCCCTTTGCTGCTGCCGCCGCATCACGACAAGACCAAGACCAAGATCCACGATCAAGATCGAAGAAAAAGCCACGCCTACAACCACTCTGCCGCCGTACGAATCGTACCGCTGCATCGAGACTACGAAGATTGCCGCCCCGCATCGGGTCCTTCTGATCCCGTGTCGTTGTCGCCTCCAAGAACCCACCGTCGCCATGTCGTCATCGACCTCATCTGCCACGGTGCTCGCTGCTGGGCTCGGGTCCCCACCCTCGCAGTTGCTCACGCGTGAAAACGCGCTCATCTGGAAGGCCCTTGTCGTCCCGGCCCTCCGCCGTGCTCGTGTCCTCGACCTTGTTGAAAGGAACGAGGAGGCGCCGGAGAAGATCCTGGAGACCGAGGACATCAACAAGAAGAAGGTGACCATTGAAAACCCCGAGTATGCTGCATGGATCTCGCGTGACCAGCAGGTGCTCCGCTAGATCCTCAGCGCTCTCTCCCCCGATGTGCTCGCACACGTTGTTGGGCTCGAGACTTCTGCCGAGGCGTGGGCTGCCATCAACGCCCACGTGTCCCCCACGTCCAAGACTAGGGTGCAACAACTGCGCTCCGCTCTCAACAACACCCGCAAAAACGATCTCTCCGCCGACAAATATTTTGCTAAGATGAAAGCTATTTCTTCTGAATTAACTACTGCAGGCAAACCTCTCGACGCCGATGAGCTGATTTGGTACGTACTCAAGGGTCTCGGCAGCCACTACAACACGCTCCCCACTGCCGTCAACGCCAACCCCAGCACTACCCTCGACGACCTGCTCTCTCAAGTTCAGGAATACGACCGCATGAACAAAACCGAGGAGGGCTTCTCTTCTTCGGTCAACGTCGCGCGTCGTGGTGGTCCGCCCCCGCGTGAGGCCGACCGGCCATGTCATGAAGATCGTCCCCGCCAGCAGCAGTACGACGAGCGCCCACGCTATGATGACCAAGGCCATGGCGATGACCGCGGCCGACAAGACTACTATCGTGACCGTCGCGACTATCGCGATCGTTGCGATGACCAGGGACGCCGCGATGGTGGAGGCTATCAGGGGCGCCGCTACGAGGACGAGCGTCCTCGATGTCGTGATGACACCGACATGCGTGATGGAGGTGGGCGTGGCCGTGGTCGTGACCGTCAGCCCACTCCCTACGTCAACACTACATGTCAGATATGCAACATCCACGGGCATCCTGCTCGTGACTGTTGGTGGCGCTATGGCGATCACCCCCGTGGTGATGGTGACCGTGGGAACAAAAGTGCAAACTTCACTGGAGTCGACACCAACTGGTACTATGACACTGGCGCCACCAACAACATCACTAGTGAGCTGAATAAGCTCCATACTCATGAAAAATATGAAGGCCAGGATCGTGTGCACACTGCTGAAGGCTCAGGTATGCATATTAGTAATGTTGGTCATTCAGTTTTGCGCACCTCTCATAATTTCTTTCATCTCCATGATATTCTACATGTCCCAAGTGCCTCAAAAAGTCTACTATCCATTCATCGCTTTACTCTTGATAATCATGTCTTTATTGAGTTCCATCCTATCTTCTTTTTGATTAAGGACCAAGCAACACGACGCATTCTGTTTAGAGGCCCCTGCTATGAAGGACTTTATCTCTTGATGCCCATCTCCGCCGAGTCCTCCAAGCATGCATTCATTACAATAAAGCCGTCATCATCTACATGGCATCGTCGCTTAGGACATCCATCTCCGTTTATTGTTCAACAAGTTCTTAGGAGAAATAAGATAGATTATACTCCAGAAATTACTCCATATATCTGTGATTCTTGTCAGTTAGCTAAGAGTCACCAGTTGCCATATCCCATCTCCACCAGTAGATCCACTGTTCCTTTTGAACAAGTTTTTTCTGATGTATGGGGTCCTGCACCTATTTCTGTTGGGAAACATGCCTATTATGTAAGCTTTATTGATGACTATACCAAGTTTGTTTGGATCTATTTTCTTAAAAAAGCGTTTTGATGTGTATCAAGCTTTTTTGAATTGGCAAAGTTATGTTGAGAGCAAGTTTGTTAAAAAAATTATTACTATGCAAACTGATTGGGAGGGGGCGAGTATGAGAAACTTAATGCTTTCTTTCAAAAAGCAGGTATCACACATCATGTTTTATGCCCACATGCCCATTAACAAAATGGTTCCGCTAAAAGAAAACACCGTCATATTGTTGAAGTTGGTCTTGCATTACTTGTCAATGCCTCCATGCCTCTTAAATATTGGGATGAAGCTTTCCTTACAGCCACCTTTCTCATAAACTTGCTTCCTAGCAAAGTCATTGATCTTGAGTCTCCTACTGAAGGTCTCCTTCACATCACACCAAATTATGATGCTCTTAGAACCTTTGGCTGTGTAGTCTTCGTCCCTATAACACTAAGAAGCTTGCTTTTTGCTCCAAATATTGTGTTTTTCTTGGTTATAGTCCCCTCCATAAAGGTGTTAAATACCTTGATGTCTCCACGGGCCGTGTATATATATCTCGTGATGTAGTCTTCGATGAGAATGTCTTTCCTTTCCAAGAACTTCATCCTAATGCCGGTGCACTCCTTAAACAAGAGATTCTTCTACTTCCTACATCCACTCCTCCTGAGGGTGCTCAAAATACTGATGATCATATGTCTACTATTGTGCCTATTTGCATTCCTTCTGTTTTTGTGTCACATGATGTTGCCCCAGCTGGTGAAAATTTTGCTCAAAATGATGTACCACAGCCTCAGGAATCGTATGCTGAAACTAGCATGCAAATGGACGAATCTGGCACTGAAAACAATGAAGATACGGGTGAACATTCCCTACCGCTGCTGATCCCGAGGGCGCTGAATCCGGTGCAGATTCGCCTTGGGCTTCGTGCAGTCCCGCGCCTGGTCTTCGCTCTGCCACGCACACGCCTGCGCCTCCTGCGCGCGTGCCGACGTTGCCCGCCTCCCCTCCGCCTGCGACGCGTGGCACTGGGGGCTTGGCTGCCTCCCTCGACGCGGACAGCGCGTCCGACCCCACTGGTTTTGCCTCACCTGCATCTGCTGCTCCGTCAACTGCTGTGTCCTCTGGTGTGGCTCCGTCTCCTGTTTCGGATGGTGGATCTTCTGCGGTTGCTCCGTCGCCACCGGTTGCTACACCACCTCCGTCACCACCAGGGCCCCGCACTCGATTACAGAAAGGTACCAGTCATCCACGCAAATACACTGATGACACATTACGATATGGCATGTTATCCTCCACAGGTGAACCTCGGAATTTGCTTGATGCTCTCAATGATATGCATTGGCGTGCTGCCATGCAAGATGAGTATGATGCTCTGATAATGAACAAGACTTGGACCTTGGTTCCTCCTAGCTCCAACAAAAATATTATTGACTGTGAATGGGTGTATCGTATTAAACGACGTGATGATGGTACTATTGATCGTTACAAAGCATGCTTAGTTGCAAAGGGGTTCAAACAAAGGTATGGAATTGATTATGAAGATACCTTTAGTACTATTGTTAAGATTGCCACTATCAGAATTGTTCTTTCTATTTCTGTCTCCCGTGGTTGGAGTCTTCGGCAACTAGATGTCAAGAACGCGTTTCTTCATGGTGTTCTGGAAGAGGAGGTCTATACGAGACAACCCCCTGGTTTTGAACATCCTGATGCCCCTCGTCACATTTGTAGGCTTGATAAAACTCTCTATGGATTAAAACAGTTTCCCCGTGCATGGTATTCTAGACTGAGTGCAAAATTGCAAGAATTTGGTTTTCTTCCATCCAAGGCTGATACCTCTCTATTTCTATATGATAAGTCTGGGATCACCATCTTTGTTCTTATTTATGTTGATGATATTATTGTTACGAGCTCCTCTGATGATGCTATTTCTGTTCTGCTCAAGGATCTCACTACTCATTTTGCCACTAAAGATTTGGGTGATCTTCATTATTTTCTTGGGATGGAGGTCACACGTACACATAATGGATTGCTTCTCACTCAGCACAAATATGCTCATGATATTCTTAACCGAGTTGGAATGCTGGACTGCAAGTCGGCTCCTACTCCCCTATCAGCCTCTGAGCCCTTGTCTTTGCATGAAGCTACTCTTCTTGGTCCCGATGACAGCTCTCAGTATCACAGTATTGTTGATGGTCTTCAATATCTCACACTCACACGGCCAGACTTGACGTTTTCTGTTAATAAAGTATGCCAATATCTTCATGCTCCTACTACAGCTCACTGGACTGCTGTTAAACGCATTTTCGCTATGTTAAGGATACATCTCAACTTGGTATTACATTCCAAAGGTCTTCCTCTACTCTTCTCAGTGCCTTTTCAGATGCTGATTGGGCAGGATATCTTGAGGATCGTCGCTCCACTGGAGGATTTGCTATTTTTCTGGGTCTGAATCTGGTATCCTAGAGTGCAAGCCACTGTTTCTCATTCTAGTACATAGGATGAATATACAGCTCTTGCCAATGCAACTACAAAGTTAATTTGGGTTGAAGCTGTTCTTCGAGAACTTGGAGTAAATCTTAAAGAGAAGCCTTGTTTATGGTGTGACAATCTGAGTGCTACGTTCCTGTCTGTGAATCCAGTGTTTCATGCCAGAACCAAACACACCGAGATTGATTATCATTTTGTTCGAAAGCGTGTTGCCAACAACAGTCTTGACATCAAGTTTATCTCTACCAAGGACCAAATAGCTGATGGCTTTACCAAACCACTTGCTGTAAAACATTTAGATGAATTTAAGCGTAATCTAAATCTCTCCCGTGGTTTAGATTAAGGGGGATATTAGAGTATGTAACCGTATGGGTACGGGTATGGAGTAGTACTCCGACACATACACATACAAACCTTGTACGCTACGTATGGAGGCTATTCACTACGACTATATAAACACACAACCGGTGCTCCTACGGTACGCACGGTTCCACCACGATTGACAGGTTGTAATGTGTGTTTGGGCATTGCTGATATTGTGGGGTACCACTTGCATCGATCTAGTCTTAGGCTTGTAAGTGTTTTCTTTATACGAGTTCTGCTGGAAAAAAGCTCAGCGATAATTTTTTTGGTTAGCTAGAGCATGCAACATATTGATCGGTTCGAGAAGCTATTTTTTTATTATATTGTTTTTCCTAAAAAATCTCAATGATAAACATTTTGATTGGCTAGCTTAATGATAAATAATGTCGGGAGAATCCACTCTAAAGCCATGTTGGCTCCACGTCACCTGGCCTCGTCGGCCGTAGCTTGATCGGTTCATAAGTATAGGCAGTAGGCAGTAGGCAGTAGGCGTGCTATAGTTTAGTTTGGAAAACCCTTCTTTCCCGTTTCGCAAAAAAGAAAAAAACTCATCTCCGTTCACGCGTTATTTTATTTGTGAGAGGGACGCGTTTGTTTTATGGAAATATGAGGCAATTGTCTTCGGATATGGAATCCACGCATAGTCCCAGCCCAACGTCGCCTCACGCGTGCCTGCTTCCTTCCTTCCTTCTCCCGCGCGCGCTCCATACCCTCTCCCGGAGCCCGCCCAAACGCGGCCATGGCATCCCCGTCGCGCTCGTCCTGCCTGCCCTGCGGCTCCTTCTTCTCTCCCGGCGATGCCGAGCTCATCAGCCTGTACCTCAAGCGCAAGATCTCTGGATCCCCGCGCCCCGGCCCCACGGCGCGCTACATCCACGACGCAGACATCTACACTGCCGAGCCCGCCGCGCTCGTCGCAGGCCTCCTCACCGCGTCGCTCAAGAACAATGGGGAGACCAAGGAGTGGTAGCAAAATCATAGAGTGATTGTAGCAAAAAAATTATGAAAAAGTAGCAAAACCAAAATGAATATGTAGCATAAATAGATAGCAAATGCTCGTAGCACCGACAGACAACAAAAGACCGGTCAATATAAGTAGCAAACACCGGAGACAGTCATAGCAAGCCCGTACGCCTTAGGTTGCATAGACGTCGCTGGAGGCCATGGCTGCGGAATCCGGCGTCGTGGTTGCAGAAGCCATGGCAGATGAGCATGCCTCCGACGAGTGTGGGGGAGGACGGTGCCGGGAGGCTACTCTGGCGAGGGTAGCGATGCAGGGAGGATACTCCGGCGAGGGTGGGGGAGGACGGTGCCGGGAGGCTACTCCGGCGAGGGTGGGGGAGGGCAGCGATGCATGAAGGCTACTCCGGCGAGGGTGGGGAGGCGCGGTGGCGTGGCGGCGCGACAGAGCAGCGGCGCGCGGCGCAGGCACGGGAGGAGAACGCGAGCGAGCGAGCAACCTGTTCGATCCTCGGGGGAGTAGTATCATTTTTTTTTTTTTACACCATAAGGTGCAAAGCTAGGCCCGAGGTATGCCGTGGCATACCCTGTGTGTCCGCCCATGATATTCAGTTTTGTGCAAAATCAGCAGTTGTACCATATTGACGACCACTAACCTCTTGCTCCCTTTGTGCACGAGCACGACCGTATATAATCGAAATAAACCGACCGACTCAGGCTATGGCTTTTTTTCTTCCATTTGAGCAGCTGGTTCACGCGATTTTGCATTCCAAACTTCGCATCCAAAAGTTTGGAAAGTTATCTATTTTCTCGTCGTTCACGCGGTTATGTTTTGGAAATATTCCCGCGGTGTCCGATCCAACGCCCCGACCGCTATTTAGTTCCCCGCCTGCCCAGCCAGACTCCACCCAGCCCCCCCTGTCCCCGCCTCAAGCGCGCTGATCTCCCGCGCTCCAAACCCTCTCCTCCCTCCTACGCGGCCATGGCGTCGTCCCCGTCGCTCTCGTCCGGCTTGCCCCACGGCGTCTCCTTCTCCCCCGGCGACGCCGACCTCATCACCCTGTACCTCAAGCGCAAGATCTCGGGCTCCCCGCTCCCCACCCCCACGGCGCGCTACATCCACGACGCGGACATCTACGCCGCCGAGCCCGCTGCGCTCGTCGCCGGCCTCCTCGCCGCGTCTCCCAAGAACGACGGGGAGACCAAGGAGTGGTACTTCTTCACTTCCGTGCGGGCCAAGAGCAGCCGCGACACCCGCAGGTGCCGCGCCGTCGCGGGAGGGGGCACCTGGCACTCGGAGAAGGCGCGCATCCAAGTGCTCGACGGGGACGACGAGGTCGTCGGGTACCGCCAGTTCTTCACCTTCGAGCCTAGGAATGGATGGCTCATGCTCGAGTTCAGCGTCGTCGACCGTGAAGACGGTGGTGGCCACCGCGGCGAGGCGATTCCTGTTCTCTGCAAGATTTATCAGACGCGTCGCCAGCCCGTCTCCAAATCCGGATCCAAGAGGAAAGGCGAGCGCTCCGGCGAGGGTTGCTCGGCCCGTGTGAGGCGATGTCTGAAATTCGCTACCCCTCCTGCCGCACCAGATCAGGTGGCTCCTTTCGTACCTTCTGTTACAGCAGAGCAAGAATCTGAGGATCCCAAAGAACCAGACAAGCAGCTCTTCTTTGTCCCAATCGAGCAAGAAGCTGAGGATCCCAAAGAACCACCCAAGCAGCCCTTCTTTTCCCCAATCGAGCAAGAAGCAGAGGATCCCAAAGAACCCGACAAGCAGCCCTTCTTTGTCCAATTCGAGCAAGAAGCAGAGGAAACGCAATATTCAGAGTTTGCAGGCTGCTTGAACCCCAGATTCAGCATGACCTTGGCCCGCTCATGCGAGGGTCTGCAATTTGGTTCTCCTCCAGCCGCCCCAAATCAGCTGGCCATGGTTGCTGCGACCCCGGGGTGCGAAGATGGGTTATTGGTTCCAGTAGAGCCACGGGAAGAGCAAGAAGCAGAGGATCCTAAAGAACCAGACAAGCAGCAAGCAGACCCGTGGGTTACAACTACAACACCGAAGTTCTTGGTTCCATTCGAGCAAGAAGCCGATGAATCGCGAAATTCAGAGTATGCAGGCACGAGCGTGATTCCCACATTCCCCATGACCTCCTATGGCACCACTCCCCTGCATCCTGGACAAGATTGGGCCACGTCTGAAATTCAACAAGGCACCGATGCATCTTCATTACTGGGAAATACTGCTGAGCTGAGCTGCTACGATGGCACGACCACTTCATTCCCGAGCTACAACACTGACATTTGGTCCTTCCCACCGTCCACCCTGTCCTCCTCTGGCAACACCCTGCTCTACCCTCGCCATGACACATCATTGATGGAGAAAGTTACTTACGTCCGGGGCTGCTACGACGCGTCGCCAATGTACTCGTGGTGCGGCGACACCTATGCGCAGACGGCTCCGATGAGCACCCGAGCGGAGTGGGCGAACCAGGGATCAAATATCAATCCATTGTCATATCTATGCATTTGATTGACGACTAAAGACACGAGCTAGTTTAGCCTTAATGATCTGAAGTTTTGGCGCTTATTTGTATTTCAGACTGTGGGTGCTGTGTTGTTGTGTGCTGTAAGCTTAATCTGTACCGTACTTGTGGTCTTCCATATGCTGACAGAGAGTGGATCTCTCGTGCAATTTGGATCCTTTTGGATTTGCCAATGACTGCCTTACTTTCAGAATTGTGCTTTATTGATTTGTTAGCTCTGCGATTCAATTTACACATCATCGATCGTGTTGTCTCTGACTTCGTCTGGATGACTACAGAACGTGAGATTTTAATTTTTGGTTTCAGTAGTGTCACAGAAACGCATCCTCCTAAATGCTATGCACGGAGATCCTTTTCCTATGGGAAAATCGTTGAACCAATTAGATTGATAATAATGAATCAACCTCATCTTGGTCAGACTCGGATCAGGTAGCGACATCTTTAAACGAAAAATATCTGATACTAGCAACACCTTCTCCAGAAAACATCAGATAACTGCTGATCAAACTACATCACCCAAACCAAAACGTTGCAGACACTTCGCTCTTGATTAATCTCCACAAGGCCATGGATTACTGAAACTGAACCAAGCCTTTCACACCTTTAGGCCTTCTAATTGAAAAAAAAAGACTGAACCCAACAGGTTAGCTCGATAGCAAGGACGAATCCAACGACAAGTACCAATCCTATCATTTGCAAACCCGTCCCAAGCAAAAAAAAAAGCATATCGAAATGAACACATCTGCTAGTTAAGCCCACCTTTATAATAAAAAGTTTATTTACACCCAAAAAAAATGTGTAATCCTCTATCAACAAGTCTGGACAAAATTTTCTGAGCCTTTGGGGAGGGGGAACACGAATGAATAGGAGTTAAATAAACCAATCCGTGTCGGATGTCGTAACTGTCGGATCAGATCCGCAGTTGTATGGGTGCAAAATTTTGCCAGGAGATTTACAGTCGGATGGGATCCTTCCCACCGGCCCCTTTCGTTCGACGGGGCCGTTTCGAGCTTGACTTCCGCGAACGCTTCCCTGACGACTTCTTGGTTGCAGAAGCTCTCCCGGGTTCCTTTGCCGCGTTGTCAGGGAGCATCTTTCTAGGTTGTTGAGCACGCACCACGGGAGGTGGCGGTGGAGGCTGGCTTCTTAAGGCTGCCAGCCTTTGCTCCATCAGCTCTCTGTGGTATGCCTGCAATGTAAGAAATGGCATACACGACAAGTAAGGGACAGATGAAGGGCAACAATGGTCAGTATTCAGGAACAAGCATGTTATTGCTAATCATGTTATTTCTTAACACGAGAGGGATCAAAGCCCTCCGATTCCACTATTAGAAGCCAGACTGTAGGGTGTCTTATCATCAATCATGTTTTGGGCTCTACATTTGGTTATCTTTTGAAACTATCCATAATATATTCCATGAGAACAGGGTGTACAGAAAATATAGAAACACACCGCACGAACCATTAACTCGAAATTTTACCTGAACAACAAAGTCGCGCCTTTCACAATCCAGGAACATGTCTGCAGTCCAATTAACTCTTGACCGTATTTTATCCCTCACTGTGCTAAAGCTTATCTGATCTCTTGAGGTGAAGCGATCAACCTCGTTAAACCAAAGGCATGTGAAGAGATTGGTGATGGGGATGTTTTCCCTTATTATCACGCAACCCTCAGGGACATCTGTTAAGGATATTGTTTTGTTTATGTTATCATCAGGAAGGCGTACATTGAAAATTGTTACTATGTCAAAAATTAGTGAGAAGAAGCAATTACCACTCGTGATAGGAAGCTTGGCTGATGAATAATGGGTTAAACCCTCTCTCTTATAGAACTCTATTTGGTTATCAATTGAAGCATTATCATACTTTCCACCAGCCTTGTTCGCCTCAGCTTCCTCAAAGACATCAAAGCGTCTATAATGCCTGGAAATTGCGAAGCTCACGTTTTTCCTCCACAAGAATCTGTAGCATAACAGCGTATATACAGAAATCAGAAAATAACATGTCAAAATACAGATAACAGTAGACTTCGAAAAAAATACAGCAAGAATGTGACACAGCTTGGATCTTAATACAATAGATAGAGCATCAGCGGCACTGGAAACAATCAAACTTACATTTTTTACAGCAAAGTTAAATGTCCTTGAGTTATGTGCAGAGTACAGTTACAACAAACAGCAGTCAAACTCAATGAGTGAACATGATGTTTACCTCTCTAATAACTGATAAGGATCCTTCACTAGTTTAAGTTTCCCATCAATCCAGAGTGAATATCGCACATTAGGAAAAAGTCGATGAAGTAATAATTTTGGAACCTGTTTGAGGAAAATATCAAAATAAATAAATGATTAGAAAAAAAAACCACTGATGCTGACTCACATTAAGCATGGCATGCCGTCGCCTTTTACAGAACAAAAGAAATGTGTTTTTTAAGTCAGGAAACATAGATGGTGATTTGCGATCTCCTTTTTTACATATTCACTTTATGGATAAAATGATGAAAGTATATTTGTCTTGGAAGCATCAGTTACAGTATTACTAAATATCTGAATAATGCAATAAAGATAAAAAGGACTTGCAAGAACTTAGCCACCTCACACTGCAGTCAACTTTAGCAGACAATTTATCTAGATCAAGATGCATGTTTTTTAGAATATGACATAAAAATCTTAGAAGCAGATACCGTAATTATCTTTACACCGATAATTTGTAGTTTATATCGCCTGCTTAGCTGAAATTTAACTTGTGCACTTATGCATCTGCATGCCAGAAGTAACTGGCCTCCACAGATTCGACTAGGAAAATCAAAATAACCAAATATACATGTACCTTGCCGTTTCTTCTTGCATCTGAATATGGAAGGTTGTGGACAACAACCACACGCCACAGCCCGATTCTTTTCATATTATCAACAGTAGTGGTGTTCATTATTGCAGCTTCTGTTTCTTCATCCAGAAACATGAAGAAGCAAACAGTGTCCTTTGAAAATTCACTGATATTTTCTGGTTGCTGCATTATATCATAATTTCCTGAGAAAGTACAAACAAATAAGCAAGTTTACAGAAGGACGTGAAATTAGCACCAACATAGAAAGATGATGACATATAAACATAACTATAACATAGAAAAAGCAAGCAGTTACCAAAAATAGCAGAAGCTACAACAGTTCCATGGCACTTCCGCATCTCATACAGATCAGCTTCATCTACATCGAATCCAGTATTGAGACCAGGTATCTTCCCCCTCACAAATCTTAAGATAAAGAAAAGATTAGTGGTACAGTAACGGTCATTGCATACACTACAGATGTAGAAGAGTTAAAGCAGATGAGTCATATGAGCATACCCACAATGTATTGTCATCGAGTCTTTTATGTCATAAGACATATCTCGTTGTTCCAGGGATGGATAGCCACCAAACAAGGACCCACTGTTGGACTCTTTCAAAACCAAATGGTCCTCAGACAAATAATTTAGACTTTGAAGGATAGGTGATGCTGTTGGAACGCGTGGCATCAATGCCAGGGCCTGCTCAACAGGCACGTAACAAACAGGACATGCTACACAAGTTCAAAATACTATAATTAGATTCAGAAATTTTGTAACTCTAAATATGGATAATAAGAAACTTACGTCGTGGTCCGGTGCGTTTCCTATCAACAGGTGGAGGAGAAAAGGAGAAATTTTCACAAGGATGGTGCTCCAGAGCAATAGCTGGTGGGAAAGTCCGCAAAGGACTCTGAACCTTTTCGTTACTGATGTCAGACTGTTTTCCGGTCTGTGATGTTGTATTCAAACCATTTCCATTTACCAAGCTCTGGATATGATCAGAAAACCTCGGCATGGTCTGGGTACCAGGTGCTGCAACTTCATCTACAATAAGCCAAAATAAGATGTATTGGCTCAGTATTGAAAGATGCATATCAAGGTGAAAACACAGAAACAAAACAAAAGTGAGTACTACTACAGCTATTAGATTCTGTCTTACTTCGTTACAAACTAAAAAAATAGATTCGATAAGTTAGTTTTTAATCGAAACAAAATGTTTAGCAGACATCATTCAGGGCAAGCAACATAACAAAGAAAAATCTTGTTGACCCATCAGGGTTAGACAACAGATATTCAGTAGAACCATCAACATCTACTACACACATTCAGAAGGCCCCATGAAAAATTAGCACCAGAAGGGGACTAAATCCTTCAACCAGTGAAGTCCAAAAATAAGACACTGCTGTGATTAGATCCAGATCAACCTATTGTCATTGTAACCATAAAATTTGAACAGATGGATTGCTAAGAAACAAAAGACTTGATCATTTTAAGTCAAATTTTTAAAAGGTGTTCATTAGTATGCCAAAGTGAAACAACATGCATATTGGAAAGAACAAATTATAAAAAGGAACATGTGCATTCACATGCACGCAACTGACTAAATGATTGCAGATATAAACAATTCTAGGTATTACTAATCCAGAAGCCTACCTAGCAGGTACCACAAAGCTACAAATCGCAACAGCATTGTGAACACTGAACACTAGCACTTTTCATCCTTCAATCTCATTGTAAAGCCTCCACCCTTAGAAATAGCTATATCATATTTACTGTATCTAACAACATACATCCCAAACAAGTCTACACCACAATAATCTCTAATGCAAACTTGCCGAGCTCAAATATAAAAGAAATTCTGACACTGCTCGCCCGATTTAAATTACTAACAGCATATAGTTCCTTTGCATCACATCAGCCAGCTAGAGTTAAAAGTGACGCAAATTAAAGAACTCACAGAAACAAGGATATAGGCGATTAAATATCCAAATGCTTACACAATAAACAATCTAGAGGAAAAATGGTTGCCAGCGAGCATTGGAACATTGAAACGTAAAATCATATATTATTTATTTTCCATCAGTCAAGGTCTTGATGGCATTTTTTCCACTACACTAAAGCTTTTACAATTTGAGAGTCAACTATTAGCTTAATCTTTATGTGCACTTGAAGGCTGCCACACTAATAATAACTCAATAACATCCTATAACTTGGACACAAGAAGTGAAGTATGCCTAAGTAACAGGAAACCAGATGTTTTCTAGCCCTGGCGATGAGGAACACCTACATGAATCACACAAGCATACTGAGTGCATCATCCCACTGAACTCATTGTCTCATTGACCAAATTATTCGAAAGGAAAGCAAACTAACAATAGCATGTAAACATTTGATCTAGTCATGATAACAGTCAACAGTGGGGTTAGGCATGAAACACGAGGCAAAGCAATACAACAACCACCTTTACTGACAAGTGATGAGAAGTGGAAGTAGCAGACGACAGCGACGGCGACGAGGAGGAGCAGGAGCATCCGCTGGCGACGGCTCGCGAACACCCAGATCCGGGCTAGGAGGAGGCGGTCGCCTCCGCGGCCGGCGCCGCCCCCGCCAAGGGACAATTTCGCGGGCTTCCGGGCCGCGAGCGGCGGCGACGGCGCCGGCAACGCCAACTGACCGTTGGACTGCTGCAAGGATCCATAGCTCCCAGAGGTCCTGAGCCCCAGCGACGCCCCGCTGCTCATGCCGCCGCCGCCTTCGGAACCACGGCGCCAGCTCTCATCGCCCCGCTACGCTGTGCTGGCGCAGCGGCGCAGATCACAGGCGCCCACCAACCTCTCCTGTCCGATCCAATGCCGCGACGCGCCAACAACACTGGAACAGCAACTGCGGCGCTGTCTGAATCCGCTGCTTAGGGCAGTCCAAAACTTGTCGCACCGACAAAAGGAATTGCACACTGAGATCTCCGATTTGAAGCAGAAAAAGAGCTCCAAATGGCAAGAATCCCGTGACGGATTCGACAGAGGGGATACCCCGAGATCCAGGGGGTCGGGCAAGCGCGAGAACGCGGGGGAGAAATCGCAGCTAATGCGGGATCGAGGCTTGCGCGGCGAATTGGTGGGGATTCGGCAGGGGGGGAGGGATCGGTGCGCGTGGCTGCAGTAGTGGAAGATTTTTGAAATTTATGTCGGGGATGCGAAATCGCGTGTGAAAAGGAGCTCCGGAAATGGAAGGGAAGAGAGCGGTGACGTCAGGTTTGTTGGTTGGTTCCTTTCGATTTTATATATGGTCGTGCACGAGGGAAATTGCATATGCTGCCGTTTTACCACAAACCTTTTTTCGAATTTCGAGCAATCTGAAATACTACGAAGGAGCCCAAAAGTAATAAAAACAAATACACCCTCTCTTTCGATGAATAAGGGGTCTCCTTTTCTTTTTTTTCCTTTATTAAAAATTATTTCTACTCACTCCGTTTTAAAATATAATATGTTTTAGATTTGTAGTACATTTGTTTCACAAACCTAAAACGTCTTATATTTGAAACATAGAGAGTAATATATTAAGACTATTGGTATAAAATAAGCATCATTAGAAAGTGTTTCTCAATACGAATTCAATGATACTAATCACGTAGAATATAACCAAGATATTGTTTTTCAATTTTTCGATCAAATTTTGTTTTAAAATATGTGCGACTTATTCTTAGGAACGGAGATAGTAGGTTATTGGACATGTAGCAACGACCATATACACTAACATGAGCTGAAGTTGCGCCACCGTCCTCATCCCTTCATCACCAGAGCCAGACAAAACTTATCGTACTCCCTCCGTCCTGAAAAGACGTCGCAGATTTGTCTAAATTCGGATATATGTGACACTATTTAGTATATGGATACATTCAAATTTCAACAAATTTGAGACATCTTTTTAGGACGGAGGGAGTAGTACAGCTTGTTGTAGTAGACGGACTGAAAATCGTCATGTTAAGGCTCAAACGACTAGCGCACCAAAGTAGCAATCATCGACAAAGATGGCAATTGTGGATCAAAAGAGACTGACCCCAAACAACACTAATGAATATGATCGAAAGAGACTGAGTTCAAACCACACCAATAATAACATGAACAAAAATTAAAAATATCAAAAATAAAATTAAATAATGGAAAATAGAAAGGGAAATTTATGTAGCTATAGAGAAAATAGAGACTGTAATGAACCATGAAACAAATTATAGGAAAGGGTAAAATTGTGATTTGATGTTTTGTATAACATGCATATAGAAATTTTAGGGGTGGTTACCTAGTTGAATTTCAATCTAGTGAGGTTATTTTGTAATCAAATGGTCACTAGGAATTGAAGTCAATTTTAATAGTAAATACAAATGATTTGAAAGAATTTAAAATAGAGGGTTGACCTAAGTCAAACTTGAATTCAAATTCAAATCCCAAGAATATGAATTCAAAAATCATACAAACTTTAAATAACAGAATACAAACAATGATCACAAGTAATGAAATTAAGTATTTTTATCCATTCACAACATGAGTACATGATCCAAGTTACATCTGATACAAAAAGGAGTGACTGTGAACACAAACAACAATGAAAAACAAATGGTCAATGTTAAAATGTTGGTTTGGCCCTAAGACAAAACCATTTACTATAAGAATCCTATTAGTGAGAGTCCAGGAACTAATCCTAAACTCTGAGCCTGAGTGAGCAACCATGAAACAAAGGTAGAAAATGCTGAAGTAAAATCTTCACAGTAAACAACTTTGAATCCAACGTGCTAGACAATAGCATAGATCGCTGGCAGTTCACAGTGAATTGCTACAACTTAATAGTAGAGTCAAAACATCTAGGTAGTCATCTACCCCGAAATTTCAAACAAAACAGGCAGATAAACTAAACCAATAGAAATGATAGAAATTCTAATACAAGAACTTAGACCAAAGGAAAACCCTAGGCTCAGGATTCTATCAAAAATAAGTAAATCCTAGAAATTTAAATCATAAGCTATGAAAATTATAAAGCAATAGAAATAACAGTAACCACAATACAAGATCAAAGACCAAAAGGTATACCCAGGCTTTATATTCTGTCAAAAACCCAAGAACAATAGAAATTTAAACATGATATATGAGAAATATAAACCATTCAAACTTCACAGCAAAGGATACTATGAATAATCATCCAGATAGATTGCATGGGCCCATGGATGAAATCCAAACTAAAATCACTAATAATAAAATGAACATACACTTGTCATGGTCCAAAACCAGAACGTGACAAAAGATAAATCGACATGCCTGGTAGGCATATGCACATACCAACCCCCTACACATAAGAACAAAAGGCCCAGATGCCAATTTTATCATACACACATGGGTTAAAACCAGCATGGGCTTAACCACCAAAAAATCTATGCCACCTACACATAGGTTAACACACAAAGACGGTTTCACACATACCCAAGCAGGTGATCTTACACCCTAGTGATTCTAGAGCATTATAAATAGGGATCTCACATGCGAGAGCTCATAACTCACCACTCGAGGTTGGACCAAAAACACACGCTTAGAGTTTAGAGAGATATCTAAGAGAGAGAGGAAAGAGAAGAGAAGAAAAAGAGGAAGAACCCAAGAACAGGAAGAGAAGGACCATACCAGCAGCTGTAGATTTTCAGCATAAACATTTTGAAAACTACAAAGGTTGTTAGCCATAAACCTTAGAGTAGAAAGCAGGGTCCATAGGAATCCAGAGTGAGTAGTAAGAGTAGAAGCACCTAGTGTATTAGGGCTACACACTGTGCATCTTCACCATGTGAATAACACCATAGGCATAGTTAAACCTATACACTAGCACAATCAATAAGACACTAGCTAGAGGAAAAATAAGTACAGCAAACCATAAGTAATTAACCCAAGAACAGAACACTAATTCCATATCTCACCCCTCATATCTAGATAAAATCCTAAGATATGCCTAAGGATGAGAAGGGGATAAAGAACCAAGCATTCTATAAACCTGAATAAGAACAATAAATAATTTTAACCTAACATACTTATAGAATTAAGCTTGAAGTTGAAAAGTCAAGGAATGATAATTAACTAAAGAAATTATAGAATTACTCTGAATGAACTGTATATTTTAGTAGTGAAACACTATACCAATTAAAACTAACAGTAGTAGTCAACACTAAATATAACAATATTGACCCTAGAAATGGAAGGATCGGTACCAGATCACCTAAATTAGCATATGCAAGTACCAGTAGCAGACACTTAACAAAATAAACACCTATTAACTCAAGAAAGTGACACTAATCAAACAACAAGTAAGCCCAAGGACCTAATCCTAAGAACATACGACATATCAAAGTCTAGAAGCCTAACTAACACCTAGAAAGCCCTAGAAACATCTAGAACCTACCAGAAATCCTAAAAATCTCATTACAGTAGTAGTACTAAAGCACAAATCCTACAATAGAGAAGTAGATTAAAACTAGAGGAAGAAGAATAGGAGGAGAATGAGAGGATTTACCTTCAGAAAGGGTGAGCCGAGCCCGTGCTGACTGAGTAGAGGAAGGAAAGAAGTCATGGAGGCGAATGGCGGCATAGTGGAGTGCCCTAGAAGGGTGTATCACCCTACACCAACCAAGGGAACCATGGAGGCATTGTAGATGCGGTAGAGTGCCATCTCAACAGCGGGAAGCTCGGATTATGCTGGATACGAGGGAGGCGGTGCATCGCCGAAACCCTAGATAGGGTTAGGTTGCGAGCGTGCAGCAGAGAGCGAGAGAGAAATCTGATCGGTAGAATGATAGAGCGGATGCAGGGAGTATTCTGTTGGAATTATGCCCTAGAGGCAATAATAAAGATGTTATTATTATAATTCTTGTTCATGATAAAGTTTATATTCCATGCTAGAATTGTATTAAGCGGAAACATTAATACTTGTGTGGTTTGTGAACAACACCGTGTCCCTAGTACGCCTCTATGGACTAGCTCATTGATCAATGATGGTTAAGGTTTCCTAACCATAGACATGAGTTGTCAATTGATAATGAGATCATATCATTGGGAGAATGATATGGTGGACAGACCCAAACTAAGCGAAGCAATTAGATCATGTCATTGTGTTCATCTTTGCGAAGCTTTTCCTATGTCAAATATTGTATTCCTTAGACCATGAGATAATGCAACTCCCTGGTATCGGAAGAAAGCTTTGAGGTCATCAAACGTCATCCTATGAGAGGGTGATCATAAAGGTGTCTCTCAGGTGATCGGAAAGTATCTGTTGGGTTGTATGTATCGAGATGGGATTTGTCCCTCCCAAGTCGGAGAGATATACTTCGGGCCCACTCGGTAATCGATATCAACACCGCTTGCAAGCATGTGGTTAAGGAGTTAATCACAAAGTGATATTGAATTACGGAACGAGTAAAGTACTTGCTGTGAACGAGATTGAACTAGGTATGAGTACCGACGATCGAATCTCGGGCAAGTAAAATATCGCGAGACGAAGGGAATATATATATGGGATTGATTGAATCCTGGCATCGTGGTTCATCCGATATGATCATCGATGAATGTGTGGGAGTCAATATGGGTGCCCAGACCCCGCTGTTGATTATTGATAGAAGATCATGTCTGCATATTCTCGAACCCGCAGGGTCACACACTTAACGTGTCTCGACGCTAGGATAGATTGGATACTTGGTTTATGAATTTTTGTTCGGAGTCTCGGGTGGGATCCAGGATATCACGAGAGGTTCCAGAATGGTCTGGAGAATAAGATTCATATAAGGCAGTGCAGTTTTTGGAGTTCGGAATTGTTCCAGGTTAATCGGTATTGTACCGGAAGCTTCTAGAACCTTCCGGAAAGGGGCCAACGTGGTCCCACCTTCCGGGAGGGGGCATGGTCCTATGAGGGAGTGTCCTGGCCGCATTGGGCCAGGGGCACAAGGCCCCATAGGGCCCAGCCGATCCTAGATAAGTTTAAATCGTTTAAACTAGAGATAAGATAGGGTTTCTAGAAGGGAGAGTTTAAATCGTTTAAACTAGAGATAGGCTTGGAGGATGGGCAAGGGCTGGCCGCACCCCCCTCTATATATAGAGGGCTGGTGCACCCCCTCCCAACGTACACACCTCCCTCCAAACCCTAGTAGCCCTGCTGCCTTCCTCTCTCCCTCCCTACTGTTTGTAGGCGAAGCCCTGCTGCAGAAATTCTCCACCACATACACCGCGCCGTCGCATTGTAGATCCAATCTATCTCTCCACCATACTTGCTGGTCCGAGGAAGGAGGAGACGTCGAGGTGCTGCACGTGTGCATCTCACGGAGGCACCGCCACTTGTGGTGCTAGATTGGATCGGATCGCGAGGAGGAGAAGCGAGTACGACTACATCACCCACGTTCCGACGAACGTTCCGCTGTGCGAATCTTCAAGGGTATGAAGATCTAATCCAATCTCTCTCGTTGTTTGCATCTCCTAGATTAGATCTTGGCTTTCCCTCTGTTCGCTTCCGTAGAAAACTTTGATTTACTATGCTGCGAAACCCTTCAGTGGTATCAGAGCTAGATCTATGCGTAGATGTGTTTCACGAGTAGAACGCAACATGGTTGTTGCGGGCGTTGATGTTTTCTGTTGCAAGCCTCTTGTTTGTGTTCTTCTTATGGCGCGGGATAGTGAGATTGAAGCGGTCCAGGCCAACCTTACGCGACGTCGTTCGCGAGACCGGCTCCGCACTTGACGTGTGGCTTGTACCATACATGCGGCTGGTGGATGTTAGTTTCTCTCACTATAGTTGTCATGGGATTAACACCGGAGTTTGGCAACCATAATATCACCGTTGTGGCTTTCCGTAGGTAAGAATCGTTCTTAGCATCTACTCCCATAAGCCACGTAAAACATGCAACAACAAAGTAGAGGCGTCTAACTTGTTTTTGCAGGGAGTGTTTTCTGTGATATGGTATGGCCCAAGATGTGATGTGTATATTGTATGCGATGATCATGTTTTGTAATGTTTCACGACTTGCATGTCGATGAGTACACAACCGGCAGGAGCCATATGGTTGTCTTTATAATTGTGTATGACCTGCGAGTCAACTTCTTATACGCCATGTAATAGCTTTACTTTATCGCTAAGTAGTTAGCAATAGTTGTAGTTGCTATTCGTGGTGGAGGCAATCATGGTGGAGTGATGGAGATCATGCCGGAACGCACAAGATGGAGATCATTGCGCGAAGATTGGCTATACCATGTCACATAAAGTTATATGCATGTGATGTTTATCCTTTTATGTATCTTATCATGCTTAGATCGCGACGGTAGCATTATAAGATGATTCCTCACTTAAAGATCAAGATAAAAACTGTGTTCTCCCCAAGTATGCACCGTTGCGAAAGTTCGTCGTGTCCAAGCATCACGTGATGATCGGGTGCTATAGACTCTACGCTCACATACAATGGGTGCAAGCCAGTTTTGCACACGCGGAAATACTTGGGTCTAACTTGACGAGCCTAGCATGTACAGACATGGCCTCGGAACACATGAACCGAAAGGTTAAGCATGAGTCATATGAATGATATGATCGACACTTCGTTGTCCACCATTGAAACCACATCTCTTCTCGTGAAGATCGGATTAGGTGTGGTGAATTTGGATCATGTTCACTAAACAACTTGAGGGATGTTGAATTTAGTGGGAGTTCATCTAGTAATTTGATTAAAAGTTGAACTAGTTATCATGAACATAGTCTAATTTGTACTTGCAAATATTGTAGATCACATGGCTAAGTCCAACTTCAACTTCAACGTTTTTGCTGAGAAAGAAAAGCTTAAGAACAATGGGTCTAACTTCACCAACTGGTTCCGCAATCTGAGAATCATTCTCTCTGGCGGTCAAAAGGACTATGTCCTTGAGAAAGCGTTAGGTAACCCCCCCCCCCGCTGCAACTGCGCCGGCTGATGAGAAAGCTGTCTATCAGTCGCGCAAAGATGATTATGGTGTGATTAAGAGCACCATGTTGTTTGCTATGGAACCGGAACTTCAAAATCGTTTTGAAAACTATCCCGGGCCCTTTGAGATTCTCGAAGAGCTGAAAACCATGTTTCAGACTCAGGCCCGTTCTAAGAGATATGAGATCTCCGAGAAGTTCTTTAACTGCAAGATGGAGGAAGGGAGTTCCGTTAGTGAGCACGCCATTAAGATGTCGGGCTACACTCAACGCCTTGAGCAACTGGACTGCAAGATTCCAGAGGAGCTCAAGATTGACAGGGTTCTGCAATCACTCCCTCCCAGCTACAAAAGTTTTGTAGTGACTCATAATCAGATTGGTTCCACTGATACGATCACCGAGCTCTTCGCAAAGCTGAAGGCTGCGGAGGTGGACATCAAGAAGGATAATCATGTGTTGATGGTCAACAAGCCCTCCTTTAAGAAAGGTAAGGGTGCAAAGAAGCCCTTCAAGAAAGGCGACGGCAAGCGCGTTGCCCCTGCTGAGAAGAAGCTCAAGTCTGGTCCTAAGCCGGACACTGAGTGCTTCTATTGCAAGGACAAGGGTCACTGGAAGCGCAACTGTCCGAAGTACTTAGCGGACAAGAAGGCTGGCACCATCAAAGGTATATTTGATATACATGTTATTGATGTTTTCCTTACTGGCCCTCGTTGTAGTGCCTGGGTATTTGATACTGGTTCAGTTGCTAATATTTGTAACTCGAAACAGGAGCTACGGAATAGACGGCGGCTTGCGAGGGATGAGGTGACGATGCGCGTTGGCAACGGATCAAGAGTTGATGTGATGGCCATCGGCACGCTCTCCTTAGTTTTACCTTCGGGATTAGTTTTAAACCTTAATAAATGTTATTATGTGCCTGCGTTGAGCATGAACATTATTTCTGGATCGTGTTTATTGCAAGACGGTTATTCATTTAAATCGGAGAATAATGGTTGTTCTATTTATATGAGTAACATCTTTTATGGTCATGCACCTCTTGTGAATGGTTTATTTCTTCTAAATCTTGAAAGGGATGAAACACACATCCATAACATTGAGGCTAAGAGATGCAAAGTAGATAGTGATAATACTACTTATTTGTGGCACTGTCGTCTAGGTCATATTGGTGTAAAGCGCATGAAGAATCTCCATTCTGATGGACTTTTGGAGTCTCTTGATTTTGAATCATTTGACACATGCGAACCATGCCTCATGGGCAAGATGATCAAAACCCCGTTCTCCGGTATGATGGAGCGAGCAACGGACTTGTTGGAAATCATACATACCGATGTATGCGGACCGATGAGTGTTTCGACGCGCGGTGGATATCGCTACTTTCTCACTTTTACCGATGACTTAAGTAGATATGGGTATATCTATTTAATGAAACATAAATCTGAAACGTTTGAAAAGTTCAAAGAATTTCAGAATGAAGTGGAGAACCATCGTAACAGAAAGATTAAGTTTCTACGATCCGATCGTGGGGGCGAATATTTGAGTTATGATTTTCTCACGCATCTCAAAGCAAGTGGAATCGTTTCACAACTCACGCCACCCGGAACACCACAGCGCAATGGTGTGTCTGAACGCCGGAATCGAACCCTATTAGATATGGTCCGATCGATGATGTCTCTTACTGATTTGCCGTTATCATTTTGGGGTTATGCATTAGAAACTGCTGCATTCACTTTAAATAGGGCTCCATCTAAATCCGTTGAGACGACACCGTATGAACTGTGGTTTGGTGCTAAACCTAAGTTGTCGTTTCTTAAAGTTTGGGGATGCGAAGCTTACGTCAAGAAGTTGATGCCGGACAAGCTCGAACCCAAAGCGGAGAAATGCGTCTTCATAGGATACCCTAAGGAAACTATTGGGTATACCTTCTATCACAGAACCGAAGGCAAAGTGTTTGTCGCAAAGAACGGTTCCTTTCTTGAGAAGGAGTTTCTCTCGAAAGAAGTGAGTGGGAGGAAAGTAGAGCTAGACGAGGTTATTGAACCTTCTCTTGAATTGGAGAGTAGCGCAGCACCTGAAATTGTTCCAGTGCCGCCTGCACCAACAATAGAGGAAGCTAATGACAAGGATCATGAAGCTTCGGACGATGCTGCTACTGAACGTCGCAGGTCGACAAGGTCGCGTGCCCCTCCTGAGTGGTACGGCAACCCTATCTTGACTGTCTTGTTAGTAGAAGACAGCGAACCTACGAACTATGAGGAAGCGATGATGAGCCCAGACTCTGAGAAATGGCTAGAAGCCATGAAATCCGAATTGGGATCCATGAGCGAAAACCAAGTATGGACTTTGGTGCACCCTCCTAGCGACCGAAAGGCCGTTGAGTGCAAATGGATCTTCAAGAAGAAAACGGACGCGGATGGTAATGTTACCGTCTATAAAGCACGGCTTGTTGCGAAAGGTTTTCGACAAGTTCAAGGTGTTGACTACGATGAGACTTTCTCTCCCGTAGCGATGTTTAAGTCCATTCGGATTTTATTAGCAATTGTTGCGTTTCATGATTATGAAATATGGCAAATGGATGTCAAGACTGCTTTCCTCAATGGCAACATTGATGAAGAGTTGTATATGATGCAACCCGAAGGTTTTGTCGATCCTAAGGATGCTGATAAAGTATGCAAACTTCAGCGTTCCATTTATGGACTGAAGCAAGCGTCTCGGAGTTGGAACCTTCGTTTTGATCAAGTGATCAAGAGCTTTGGATTTGTTCCAAATTGCTACGAAGCTTGCATCTACAAGAAAGTGAGTGGGAGCTCGGTGACGTTTCTGGTACTATATGTGGATGACATATTGATTATTGGAAATGACATCGACATGCTTAACGATGTGAAGAGTTATTTGAACAAGTGTTTTTCAATGAAAGACCTAGGTGAAGCTGCTTATATATTGGGCATCAAAATCTATAGAGATAGACAAAGACGCCTGATAGCTTTAAGCCAGAGTACATACCTAGACAAAGTTCTGAAAAGGTTCAGAATGGATAAGGCATTGAAAGGTTCAGTGCCTATGTTGTCAGGTAAGATATTGAGCAAGGCTCAGTGTCCAGCTACGGTAAATGATAGGGAAGCTATGAGCAAAGTGCCTTATGCCTCGGCCATAGGTTCCATCATGTATGCCATGCTGTGTACTAGACCGGATGTGTCCAATGCTCTTAGTTTGACGAGCAGATATCAAAGTGATCCAGGAGTGGAACACTGGACAGCCGTGAAGAACATCCTAAGGTACCTAAATAGGACTAAAGAAATGTTCTTAGTCTATGGGGGTGATGAACAGCTCGTCGTAAAAGGTTACGTCGATGCTAGTTTCGACACCGACAAGGATGATGCTAAATCTCAGACAGGATACGTGTATATTTTGAATGGAGGAGCTGTGAGCTGGAGAAGCTGCAAGCAAAGCGTGGTCGCGGGATCTACAGTAGAAGCGGAATACATGGCTGCTGCAGAAGCGTCAAGTGAAGGAGTTTGGATCAGAAACTTCATCACTGAGCTTGGCGTGGTTCCAAGTGCATTGGACCCACTGGAGATATTGTGTGACAACACTGGCGCCATAGCACTCGCTAAGGAACCAAGATATCATCCAAAGACCAAGCATATCAACCGCAAGTTTCATATAATCCGAGATTATATAGCAGATGGAGATCTGAAGATCAGCAAAGTACATACAGATCTGAATGTCGCAGATCCATTGACTAAATCTCTTCCACGTGTAAAACATGATCAGCACCTCAGTGCCATGGGTGTAAGATTGTTGCCAAATGTAAACTAGATTATTGACTCTAGTGCAAGTGGGAGACTGTTGGAATTATGCCCTAGAGGCAATAATAAAGATGTTATTATTATAATTCTTGTTCATGATAAAGTTTATATTCCATGCTAGAATTGTATTAAGCGGAAACATTAATACTTGTGTGGTTTGTGAACAACACCGTGTCCCTAGTACGCCTCTATGGACTAGCTCATTGATCAATGATGGTTAAGGTTTCCTAACCATAGACATGAGTTGTCAATTGATAATGAGATCATATCATTGGGAGAATGATATGGTGGACAGACCCAAACTAAGCGAAGCAATTAGATCGTGTCATTGTGTTCATCTTTGCGAAGCTTTTCCTATGTCAAATATTGTATTCCTTAGACCATGAGATAATGCAACTCCCTGGTATCGGAAGAAAGCTTTGAGGTCATCAAACGTCATCCTATGAGAGGGTGATCATAAAGGTGTCTCTCAGGTGATCGGAAAGTATCTGTTGGGTTATATGTATCGAGATGGGATTTGTCCCTCCCAAGTCGGAGAGATATACTTCGGGCCTACTCGGTAATCGATATCAACACCGCTTGCAATCATGTGGTTAAGGAGTTAATCACAAAGTGATATCGAATTACGGAACGAGTAAAGTACTTGCTGTGAACGAGATTGAACTAGGTATGACGGTACCGACGATCGAATCTCGGGCAAGTAAAATATCGCGAGACGAAGGGAATATATATATGGGATTGATTGAATCCTGGCATCGTGGTTCATCCGATATGATCATCGATGAATGTGTGGGAGTCAATATGGGTGCCCAGACCCCGCTGTTGATTATTGATAGAAGATCATGTCTGCATATTCTCGAACCCGCAGGGTCACACACTTAACGTGTCTCGACGCTAGGATGGATTGGATACTTGGTTTATGAATTTTTGTTCGGAGTCTCAGGTGGGATCCAGGATATCACGAGAGGTTCCGGAATGGTCCGAAGAATAAGATTCATATAAGGCAGTGCAGTTTTTGGAGTTCGGAATTGTTCCGGGTTAATCGGTATTGTACAGGAAGCTTCTAGGACCTTCCGGAAAGGGGCCAACGTGGTCCCACCTTCCGGGAGGGGGCATGGGCCTATGAGGGAGTGTCCTGGCCGCATTGGGCCAGGGGCACAAGGCCCCATAGGGCCCAGCCGATCCTAGATAAGTTTAAATCGTTTAAACTAGAGATAAGATAGGGTTTCTAGAAGGGAGAGTTTAAATCGTTTAAACTAGAGATAGGCTTGGAGGATGGGCAAGGGCTGGCCGCACCCCCCTCTATATATAGAGGGCTGGTGCGCCCCCTCCCAACGTACACACCTCCCTCCAAACCCTAGTAGCCCTGCTGCCTTTCTCTCTCCCTCCCGACTGTTTGTAGGCGAAGCCCTGCTGCAGAAATTCTCCACCACATACACCGCGCCGTCGCGTTGTAGATCCAATCTATCTCTCCACCATACTTGCTGGTCCGAGGAAGGAGGAGACGTCGAGGTGCTGCACGTGTGCATCTCATGGAGGCACCGCCACTTGTGGTGCTAGATCGGATCGGATCGCGAGGAGAAGAAGCGAGTACGACTACATCACCCACGTTCCGACGAACGTTCCGCTGTGCGAATATTCAAGGGTATGAAGATCTAATCCAATCTCTCTCGTTGTTTGCATCTCCTAGATTAGATCTTGGCTTTCCCTCTGTTCGCTTCCGTAGAAAACTTTGATTTACTATGCTGCGAAACCCTTCATATTCTGAGTGGAAGCACGACGACGGAGAAGGCCGGAGGTGGCCGGAATGGCCAGGTAACACTAGTGATGGCACAGTCGCCTATGCAAGCGCGCGAGAAAGAGAGACATGAGCGAGTGAGAGAGATAGTGGGATGTGGTTGGGACAGACTAGGTCTAGGGGCTGGTTTTGACCACTAGGGTCTGACCAGTGGGCCTAGGCTTAGAGGGGTATTTTCGTCATTTCACATTTACCCTTAAACCAAATAAATCCTAACTCACACATAAAAACTCAAAAATAGTAAATTAAAAATAGTTTTATGTTAGAAAAATGCAAGGAATCCAAAAAGTATTTTTTTTGAATTTTTGTAAATACTTTTATTTTTGTGAATTTATGAGTGGAAATAATTAAATTCTTAGACTTGAGAATTCATAAAAGTTCCATTAAAATTAGGAAACATAAGGGTAAATATGTGAACTCCCATTTTCATAGAAATATGAAAATTCTAAAGTAAAATACTTAATATTACCTTAGGGTTTGCAACAATAAATAAAATACCAAAGAAAATGTAATAAAACCCTAAAAGGGAGAAAATCACCAAAAACAAAGAAATTAAATCAGTGAAATTCAAACACAACACACGAATATTTTGCATTGCATATAGTTTCATTAGAGCATCACATATTTGCAAATGAAACGTTGTCTTTATCGGACGATGTTGCGAATTTTAGAACCCGAGGTTAAGGGTCAAGTAAAACCTTTGAACTGCATTATCTCGCAGTTACCAGACAAGTTTATTATTGCATCACCTTTGTGAGGTCAATCTTGCAATCCTGTTGGAAGTGAAATCTTACATGTCCTTTGGCTTATTTGTGAAAATGTTTTCAAAACATTATAAACGCAATATCGTTTTTGGAATGAAATGAATAAAAGGTGGGCGGTGGAATCATGGATGTATACACAATTAAAAGATCATGTGGTGGATATTCTACTGTATTGGGAAAGTTAGGATTAATATCAACAGCATTCAGCCATTCTTGCACAGTAGAATACTGTTATAACCACAGATCTTGTTATGGGGCGAGCGGGTCAGACGTACCTTCTTACTTTTGTTTGTCCTTGTATATCTAGTCGAGAAGTGGTGATTAGTAGGCGGGAGCCCATGACATTGCTATCATGTGATTTAGGATAATGACTGGGTATATTAGAAGGAAGGATAATTAAACGTAGGTCTCATGGTTGAAATTTGTTACAATGGATGGACAACGGGGTTGTGGAGAAGGTCTCAGCATGACTTAGTGAAACTTGATATCAAGACCCCATACCTAAGGAAGTATGGAAAAGTAGTAAGCCAAAGACATTTGTAGAAAAAGTAGCACACCTCTCAAGAGCGTATAAATGTGGCATGTTACTCCTGAAAAAAGATTACAATCACAGCGTGGAAAGGAACTACACGAAAATTCATACAACCCGTGAAGACTGACAACTTTAGAATTTTAAAATCTAAAACTTACCTGTTCTAAAAACCGGTTTCAAAAACCTGCACAAGTTCTTGGATTCTTGATCAACGTTTTTCAAATAAACATCAGACAACCACCATAGAACTTGTTGAGTACGCTAGTACTCAATCTATCTTCTTAAACCCCTTGCTTAGGTTATGAGAAGACTCGATGACTAATAGGAAGGAATAAAACAACAACAAGGTACCAGGTTATTATAAATAAGACATAATGTATATATAGGATCTACTAGAGCACACATAGGTAGATGAGCTAGCAGTAGTATAGCTTCTCTAATAAGTTGCTAGCTCCAATGGTTTTTGTTGGAAATGTGCCCTAGAGACAAATAATAATAAGGATTATTATCATATTTCATAAAGTTTATGATTAAGTTTTATATCATGCTATAACTGTATTAAAAGGAAACGTCAATACACGTGTGATATATAAACAACCAGGGGTTTCCGGTGAAACTCTAGTCACTCGTTCATTGGTCAACAGATAATTAAGGTTTCCTGATCATGTGGCATTTATGCCAGTTGGAAATGGAGTCACCTCATTCTGAGGATGAGATGATGAACTAATACCCAACCTAAGCATCGTGACCCGATCATGTCATGAAGTTCAAGTTATGATGATTATAATAGCCCTACTAGACTATTTCTTAGACCGTGAGGCTATATCAATCACTGTCTCCCGCGGGTACTTTGATAGCATCAAATGTCACTTGGTTAAATAGTGATCATAAAGGTGTGTTCAGGTATTCGGAGGAACAGTAGAGGCATTATACTTCAAGAGCGGGATTTGTCCATCCGCGTGACAGAAAAATACTCGAGGGCTGATACCTTCGATCCGGATTACGGATGTAGTATAGCTATTTTTCCCTAGTAGACCTAGGTTATCGAATCCTCGGGAAGCAGAAAGCATAGTGAAGTTACTTTAATGAACCTTCAGGAGTTTTAGAATTCTTTTTGTGTTTTAACGGACCAAGAGTTTGTTGTCTTTTGTTGTTGTCGATGATGGAGAGAGAGGGCCTAGGGCTTTAGGTTTCACCTGTAGCTGTGCAAAACATCTGATGAGAATAAAAGACAATAATAAAGTATGCACGTAATTGTTAGAGCAAGATAATTATATGTGGGAATTGCATCTATAATTGCTATTGCCTCCGCAACCGCTTATAGCAATAACCTACTAGTCTCATCCATAGAAAAAAGAGAACTTATGATATGCATAGTGACGTCACCGTTAATCCCAAGTAAATCCCTCGCATACAACCATACTACCCCTTCTATCACTGGGGTTCCCAACCTGCAGATTAGTCATTACTCATACTCCCTATACCTGGCTCAATCCTCGGGGTCCTGGGTACCTGACAAGTCCTTGGATTGAGGCAAGAGAGGATACAATAATCATCATGTCATACAAACTAATACATGATCCCATCTATGATAAATAACATGCACAAAAGCTACATGGCTAGGCTGAAGCCCTTAGCCTAAGGAGAATTACTCACACATAGAGATAAAATCAAAGATCATAAACATTGCAATGGAAATCATGAGATTGATAGCAAATAGTCTTACAATGTCACCAATCGAAGATGAGATCTGCTATTACAAGTGGTGGAATATGGCTATGGTGGTGGAGAATGGTTTGGAGATTAGATCTAAGTCTATTCCTCCGGTGGCTCTTTGGTGTTGTGGATGCACGATTCTAGGGGCGGCTTGACTCTCGTGGGCGTTGTTTCTCGTCGCCCGAGGCCTCTTTATATAGGGGTCCCTTCATGAAAGTTATTCTGTTTGAGCTAGCGGTAGCGGCGACAACTATACGACCGCAACTATACGGCAAGAATTTTATTCGCATCGTATAGTTGGTCGTTAAAGCGTCTGTTTCCACTTTACGACTCCTGGTTTCTTTGGGTTGTTGGAAATCTCATATTTTTGACTTTAATGTAGTGATTCCCATCATCAAACGTCATTATCTGCGCAGGGAAAATAGCAATAAAGGATTGCATACCCCTTTGATCATTAGGCATTAGTGGCAGGGTTTAGAGAGATATTTCATCAAAAATATGAATAATATCTAGTTTAAATGTGGATGTAGATGGCTATATTTCAGAGCCATCAACCTCCCCAAGCTTAAACTTGATCGTCCTCAAGCAAGAAAACCAAAATCAAAAAGGAACTCAACATTTAAACTGAAATAACGAGATGATGATCATACTCATGATTGGTAGTCTCATGTTTCCTCCACTTTATAAATCTGAAAAACTTCAGCATAGATAGAGTAATGGCAAGCATATCATACGGTTTTTATGCATATTTATAGCATAGCAAAATTATTGTTAACATGGATGATTCAAATGAGTAAACTTTGTTCCATGTCATGTAATCAACTCATAGGCTTGCCTTTGAACAATAGAGTATAATCATGTAAAATTGAGAGTGTGAGAGTTGTCATGAAAATCGTATACACTAGAGTATCTCAATTCTCCCACATCAATAAGTCAAGACTTTTCAAGCAGTACTTTGCCATTCATTGTCCTTCAAGAATTTTAGTTCTTAAGTAATTGAGAGCATGCCAAAAAATATTAGTTTATCGGGTTGTAATGGACACTCGTGGCATCACTAAGGTTTTTGTTCCTTTTGCACAATGATTACTCATCTCAGCCAGAGGAGTGATTCCATCATGAACACAACTACCCGGGAGTGCCAAGAATCTTACCCATTATAGCATTGCTGCTACATATGTATAATTAACTCATAGCCGAAATCTAGGAGTTTCCTCCATGAAGATCGTTCGTAGGCTAGCGGAGTTGTTGGCATCCCATGAAGTTTGACATGCATAAAGCTATATCATTCTTATGCTTAACAAGTCAAACTTTGGCATGCTCACAAAAACCGCTAAACATTAATTCAATCGAACAAATCCTTTTAAAGAGAGCTATCAAGTCAATCATTATTTTCTGTGGTGTTAAGTGTCTCAAGAAATAAGCCTGCAAGACTAAACACTACAACACCCAAGCCTTCAATTGTGAGAATTTTTCTTATTACAATTGTTTAGAAAAATTGTAGGCAAGGCTTGGTTAACTATAAGAGCTAGAACAAAACGTACCCAACTAAATACCCATGCAAACAAAACTTTACTACAATACAAAGACTCACTCCACCAATATAATATCTCAACATTTACTACTAACTAGCATGGGTTTCTCAAACTTCAAAAGTGGGGAGTCATAAGGCGTACCTCTCATGTTTGGTTCCACTTCTCTCTTCCCTTTTGATTTGTTTCTTGGAAACTCGAAGTCAATCACTTTTCCTGCAAATACATGAGAACCTCGAGGCAGAAAGAAAAGAAAGAGGGAAAATAAAGATAAATGGAGAAATCTTTTTGTTGTTTTTGAGAGAGGGAATTAAAGAATAGAAAATTAGCGGCAAAGCTCGACTAGAAAATCTCGAAAACAAATATAAATAACTAAAGATAAAGTGTTGGGTAAACCAACATGAGTGCTTATAAACTCGAATTTTAGAAACATAACCTTGAAATAAATAAAAGCAAATGAACGCCAAATAAAGATAATGAGCAAACTTCCCCAAGCTTAGGCTTTTGCAAGCCCTTCAAATCATTGTGGTGGCAGGAAAATTCATTACTCCAGTTCGCAAATGGAGTGATAAATTACTAGTTGTTCCTAGGAGGTTCAAGGTGAGGCCATGCATCCTCTCCATAGACCCTCCAAGTTCTTGGAAGTCTTGGTATGTAGCGAACCGGGTTGGTGGCTGCTCCTCTTGATAAGGAACTTCTTGCTCCTCTTCATGGTCCTCATCCTCATCCGGAATCTCCTCCTCGGGTTGGTTTTGCTTAACCTGCAAGTCATATAGCAAACATCCTTCCTCAATAGAGAAAAGATCATTAGGCAAAGGAGCGGGGTAGAGACGCCCAGCTCCAGCAATATGCAAGTAATAAACACCACCTCTCCTAGTGAGCATTCCACAAGCCTTTACAGTAGAGAAACCAACACGTCGCTCACCTAGCACAGGTTGCAACTCACCTAGGTCGATGCCTAGGGCAAGGGCAAGCATGGTGTGATGCCTCCACCTATGATCGATCCTTGGCTTTGGGAGGATTAGTGCTCCAGGTAACGCACAAGAATTGCGCCCAAGTTGAGTGACAAGTCGCAGTTGTTGTAAGCAACTTTTGCGAGGACAAGATGTCCTCCTCATTGAGTCTCGTGAACTCATTTTGTGTTTGTAAGGTGTTAGCAATAACATAGAACAAATAGCGAATTGCAAGATGTTGAATATTCTTCCCCTCTCTTACTCTAGAAGTGAAACTCATTCCATTATAATAAAGTTCCGGGGAAGGGTCTAAGCCAGTAAAGGATGCGCATAGGGCATTAGCATCATTGTTTGGGAAATTAAAACATGTGCACCATTCATCTAGTGATAAAGTGTAATTTTTGTTCATAAGTCGGAAAGAAATCGTGTCCTCTCCATGGCATTGTTTAACGATGCTTTGCAAAGAACTTAAAAATTCAAGAGTTAATTGGTGATAAGTAGGCACAACATTAAGTACAAAGTTTTACAGGTGAGCCCTATTTTAAAGTAAATTGAAGTCATCAGAAATACCGAGTTGGTTCAATATAATGGGGCAAGCCCACTTGGTTGCCTTCACTTCTCAGTTCTTGATCTTGTTGAAGCAATCACGTTGGAGCTCATTCCTAAACTGTATCCCCATGCATTCTTGAGCGACAGCCCGAGAAGCACTAGCAGCGGCACGAGCACGAGTTTGGCTCCATGTGTTCATCATATAAAATAATAAAGAAAGACAAAAATTAATTTTTTTGATCCAACAATAATAAGCATAACATATTCCTCATCATAGCACACTAAAGAATCCCCTCAAAATAATAATCTAGGCAAGAGAATCATGGCAACTAGTTCATATTAGGTCTCATCCTATATTGATAATTACAATAGATCGAAGATGAATTTGCAAAAAGTAATTGGAGGATCGGAGGAGAAACATACCGTAGATCACTTGTGTGCGAGGAAATCGAATGAAACTGAGTAGAGATGAAGATCCCTTGAGGTTTTGAGAGAGTTTTGAGGTAGAAGAGAGAAAAAGGATTGGAGTTTTGGGGTTGGAGGTACCTTCCCGTGGTGATTTTGTGGTCGGACGCAACTATACGGGCAAACTATACGGCCAGAACAATGTGTTCCCTGAAGGGAATATGCTCGAGAGGCAATAATAAAGTGGTTATTATCTTATTCCTTGTTTATGATAAATGTTTATTTTGCATGCTATAATTGTATTAATTTGGAAATGTTAATACATGTGTGTTTAATAAACAAAAGGAAAGTTCCTAGTTATGCCTCTCTTATAAACTAGCTCGTTGATTAACAAGATGATCAAGGTTTCCTGATCCTGGACATTGGATGTTGTTAATAACGAGGTCACAATATTTGTGAAATGATGTGATGAACATTCATCTGAAGTATAGCATTACGGTCAAAGTCATTATGTTTATATTGCTATAACATCATACGAAGTAATCTTAGTCCTTAGACCATGAGATCATGTTAATTGCTAACATCGGAAGAGTGACTTGATAACATCAAACGTCACATCGTAAAAGGGTGACTATAAAGGTGGGTTCAGACACTCTGAAGGTGTTATGTTGAGGCTCATGGATCAAGAGTGGAATTTGTCAATCCCGATTATGGATAGATATACTCTGGGCCCTCTCGGTGATATCACATTAAGATAGCTTGCAAGCAAGTGATGTGATCACTAGAATGTTATATCACGGGAACAAGAAAAGAGTGCATGTCGGTAACAAGATCAAACTAGGTATTGATATAGTGATGATCGAATCTCGGACATGTAATATATCGTGAGACAAAGGGATTTAGTTGCTATCGTTAAAGGTTCACATGATCAAAAGAGTCATCGTTGAATATGTGGGAGTCGGTATGGATCTCCAGGTCCCGCTACTGATTATTGATCAGAGAGGGGTCTCGATCATGTCTGCATTATTCACAAACCGTAGGGTGACACACTTAAGGGATACCGATGCCATTTGGAGCAAATATGTTTCAGATAAAGATTTAAGAAAGCGCTGGAATCATTTCGATGGAAACCGGAATTGTTTCGGGTGAAATTGCTGAAATTGGTTCTGCATGTGATATTGAAATGTTGTAGGGAGTTTTATGTGAATGTTTGTTAATTAAAGTAATTAACAAAATTCTGACTAAAATAAATAAAAGTGTTTTATTTAAAGAGAAAATGCATTTAATTTGGTGGACATTAAATGCAAAGTGAGTGGAGTTGAAATTAATGTGAGTGGGCTTAGAGGAAGCTCCACCCACATGAATGAGGGAGAGGTGGGGGCACCCACCATGGTCGTCCAGCCATGGCCTTGGGGATGCACCCCTCACCTAAAAAAGGAGCCCCATGGCTCCTCTCCTCTTGCCCCACCTCCTCGTGAAGGTACTCTTCTCCCTCTAGTTATTCCCCATGGTCTCGAATTAGCGAGATACATGTTCCCGGTGGCTTTATCTGGAAAGGAGTTGTTGCTTATGCTGCATCGCTGGAGCGAGGAGGCGGAAGTTGTTTGGTGGACCAGACGTGTGTGCGATCATGGATGCACCGCTAATTTGTGGTGCTAGACTTGATGGTGCTGGACCTGAAGGACTTCATCACGATCTTGAGATCGGCAAGAGTACGACTACATCATCCACGAGTTTCATCTTGTTAACAAAGCTTTGTTGTCTTCGAGGGTATGTTCTCTATGGATGTATATCCACCCGTTGCTTGTATCTAGTAGATAGATCTTGGCGTATAATAGTTCCCATCGTAGGAAATTTTTGTTTTCTATGCTGCGAACCCAACATTCCCGCCATATAGTTGGCCTGCTATCAAAATTTTAGGGTTTCCACCTGGCTGCGCAGCTATACGGCCAGAACTATACGGCCGGAACAATTTGTTCCCGTCGTATAGTTGGTCGTCAAACCTTCTATACCTAGAAAAGAAATTGTACGAAGGCATCGATATCTATATGACCGGAACTATACGGCCAGAATTTTTATTCCCACTGTATAGTTGGTTGTTAAACCTTCAGTACCTATGAAAGAAAATATGTTGATGGCCAAGATATCTATACGGCCGAAACTATAGGGCCAAAATTTTTATTCACGCCGTATAGTTGGTCGTTAAACCTCTATATTCATCAAAAAAATTCTATTTCTTCGAGAATTCTTTCTTATCCTAAAACTTAGTGAAATACCTTGTTTTTGCTAGAAAATGATAGTAAATATTGTCGACCAACATCAGCATATATAAAGCAGGATTTTTAGTACTACCGAACTTCTTCTCCTCAATTGGAGCTTTCTAGCACTCTTTATTAAACATAAACTAAAACTATAACTTGAAGACTTTACTCAAACCTTTATTTCACATGGGTTGCCTCCCATTAAGCGCTTTTTTATGGTCAATAGCTTGACCTCAATGTTGCTCACTTAGGCCAGATGAGTGGAACATCCACTCCAAAATAGTTGGCCTTCAAAGTGATGGCCTCCTTTTCATCATGCTTGGCTTTCTTCTTCCTGGGAAAATGAATAATAAAAGGATCCCGCGAAGGCAATTGAAGCTTCACGTTCCCTTCATGTAGATTAATCAAAGCCTTAATAGTTCTTAAAAATAGACAGCTGATGAGTGCATATTTGCATCATGTTTTACATTATTATTTTGCATTGTAGATGTAGGGTCTTGGTATCTTACGGCGCTCACGCACACATTTTATGTCTGTTTTCACTAGGATCAGGACAGATGATGGATCCAATGGATACAATTCTTGGAGCAGTTGTACTGAGGAGAAAAGGAGTCAAAAACAACATAAATCGCTTATTTGGGAAATATTAATAATACCATAAGAAAACTAGAAGCGAACAAAGAAGGCAGAAGGTTCAACGACCAACTATATGATCGGAACATATTTTTTGGCCGTATAGTTGGCGCCGCCTCCGCCTCCTCAAATAGTTGCACCCCATGCAACTGGATCAAGGAGACGACATATAGAACACCCAGAAATGGCAGAAACCTCACCTCTTGAAGGCATATGGAGGGGGAACTCATCCAGCGGGGATCCATCTTCACCCTGCGCAAATCCAGGAGGCTAAGGCATCGATCTTCATCATCCATCGTTGCGTCACCACCATCTCCATCCATCCCATCTACATCTTGTCTAGATCTTGTTGTAATTTCCATATTCATTGTGGATTTATACAAGTACTATTCATCTATGATAGATTCCGTTGTTGTTGCCATGATGTTGATTGCCTCCATGTCTGAGTAGATCATTAGTTCTTGGGGAGATGGAGAAACCCTAGTATGAGATTGAAATAAGATAAAGTCTATTATGATATTCATTGTTGTGACCATGTGTTAGGTTTTCTACATCTTGATGTTGAGAGAAGTCGACCTCTCAATATTTGCCTCTCATGGGGACTTGATGGAGGGAACTACTGAAGGGTTCCGTAGCAGAGAACAAAAAATTTCTATCTACTCGAACACTAATACCAGGATCTAAACTATGTAGACATAAGTAACGGAGAAGGGATTCGATATTCATACCTTTTAAGACCGAGGCACGCCTTACGCAGGAAGGCGTATATTGATGAAGACGAGCATCACCCCAAGTGTGGTGCCTCCGAAGTTCGTCACACGTCCGGTGTAGGAGATGTCAACCGGACTCCGATCCAGCCGAGCAGTGGAAGAAGTAGATGCCGGATCGCAGATCACACGACGGTGGTGTGAAGGTGGATAACTCACCCACGAGGTCCTCCCCAATATTATGGAGAAGTCCTCAATGGATGAGAGAGAGAGAATGAGAGGGAATAGGATGATTCCAAAGGGGGAGGGGAGCCCCTATATATAGTGGGAGGGGGCGCATCACCCAGGGGCCAGGCAGTGTGGGACTAAACCCCACACCCGTTGGCCACCTAGGGGCAGCCACCGTCCCTAGGTGGGCCCCATTGGGGCGGCCCACCAAGCATAGGCCAGCTGGCCCCCACTCCCTAGGCGCCATGCTCTATTGGGCCTCCCTTCGGGTGAGTCCCATTAGCATTAAGATGCCTTTAGTAATAAAATAAATATATATTTAATATTAATTCTCCAATTAACATTCAAATACACATATTATATTATTCCTTTACTCCGGAACACCTTCCGAACCCCTTCCGATCTCCATCGGATGTTACCCGGAACTATTCCGGTTTCTCTTTTTCTAGTTCTCCTACGATGCCTCATCTACCCTAAGCGTCCCTACCCTTAAGCATGACATCCTTCAGTTCGGAAACACTCCGGACATGATTGAGACTACTCTCACATCAATGATCAACAGAGGGACCTGGATGTCCATGTGACCCCCGTGCATTTCACGAATATAATCGCTCGAACCGTGAGATAGTCGTTTCCCGTTCCCTTTGTCATTCGATACCTAATTCATCCAAGACTTGATCTTCGGCATCTCCATACCTTAGTTTGATCTCATTACCGATGAACTTGTTTTCTCGTTCTCATGTCATTGCATTCCGTGACCTAGTCACATGCTTGCAAGATTCATTAATGCAACGTCACCGAGATGGCCACATGTATCTGTCTGTTACATGGACTAGACAAATCCTGGTCTTGATATGTACTCCTCTACGCATCCCTTTGGAAAACCTAAGTGGCACCTTTTTGATCACCCTGTTACGAGATGATTCTTGATAACCATCTAAGCTTCTTCCGGAATGGTGATTTGCATTACCTCACAGTCAAAGGATCAGGTTGCGAGGTTCTCTGTGTTTTATCATCAATGGTGAACTTTGTAACTAGATCTCATTAAGATATAACGGTCGGATGTTTTTCTATCATGTTATTCAACTAATAACATGACCTCATTGTCAGTTGGCATAAATGCCCATGATCTTGAAACCCAGACCATCCTCATGACCAATGAACTAGTTTGCTAGAGGTAACTAGAGACACAGTTTGTTTACACACCACACATGTATTAACGTTTCGTATTAACACAGTTATATCATAGTATGAAACGTATTATGAACATATAGGAGATATATCAAATAATACACTTTATTATGTGCCTCTAGGGCATAACTCCTTCAGTCTCCCACTTGCACTAGAGTATAAACAAAACTAGTTTACAATAGGCACGAACCTAACACCAATGGAATCTCGGTGTTGTTCGTGCTTTTCCTGATGGAGAGCTTTAGTCAAAGGATCTGCCACATTCAGTTCCGTATCTACTTTGGAAATCTTGACTTCACCTTTGTCAACATTCTGTCGGATGACGTGAAATCTAAGCTTGATGTGTTTGGCCGTGGAATGAGTCATTGATTCCTTTGTGTTTTTAATAGCTCTCGTGTTATTACAATAGATTGTCACGGGGTCTTGCGCATTTGGAAAAACTCCCAGTTTGATGACGAAATTCCTTATCCAAACAGCTTCATTTGCTGCATCAGCCGCAGCGATATATTCAGACTTCATTGAAGATTGCACCACCACCTGCTGTTTCTTGCTCTTCCAGCTTACCGCCCCACCATTCACCAAGAAAACAAATCCTGTTTGAGACTTCGAGTCATCATGATCTGAATTCCAGCTCGCATCTACATAACCCGTTACGTTTAGAGCTTCATCATTTCTTCTTAGATACTTTAGGATATTCTTCACAGCTGTCCAGTGATCCGGTCCTGGATTACTTTGATATCGACTCGTCAAACTAAGAGCCAATGCCACATCAGGTCGTGTACTTAGCATTGCATACATGATAGATCCTATGGCTGAAGCATAGGGGATGTAAGACATCTTCTCTCTATCTTCGTCCGTTACAGGACATTGAGTCATACTCATTTTGCAATTCTTCATCATAGGTGTAAAACCCCTTTTGGTGTTTTCCATTTTGAACCTCTTCAAAATCTTTTCTATGTAAGTACTCTGACTCAATGCTATTAGGTGCCTTGATCTATCTCTATAGATCTTGATTCCTAATATGTATGCAGCTTCACCTAGATCCTTCATGGAAAATTGGTTACTCAAATATGCTTTCACGCTTTTCATAAGATCCACATCGTTTCCCATGAGTAATATGTCATCCACATATACTACTAAGAAAACAATTGAGCTCCCACTCGCTTTCTTGTAAACACAGAACTCTTGTTGATTTTGGACAAATCCAAAACTCTTGATCACTTGATCAAAATGTTGGTTCTGGCTCCGAGATGCTTGCTTCAATCCATAAATGGACCGTTGAAGCTTGCATACCTTTCCAGCATCCTTAGGATTAACAAAACCTTCTGGTTGCATCATATACAACTCTTCATCAATGTGACCATTGAGGAATGTGGTCTTGACATCCATCTGCCAAATTTCATAGTCGAAATGTGCAGCAATTGTTATTAAAATCTTGACAGCTTTAAGCATCACTACGGGAGAGTAAGTCTCGTCCTAGTCAACTCCTTGAATTTTTTTGAAACCCCTTTGCGACAAGTAGAGCTTTGTGAACGGTCACATTACCATTCACATCTGTCTTTTTCTTAAAGATCCATTTATTTTCCACGGCCTTGCGGCCTTCTGGAAGATCCACCAAGGTCCAAACTTGGTTTTCATGCATGGATCCTATTTCAGATTTCATGGCCTCTAGCCATTTCTCGGAGTCAACACTATCCATAGCTTCTTTGTAGTTTGCAGGTTCTTCCTGTTCATCTAGGATGACATATATTACAAGGCTACTGTACCAATCAGGAGTGGCACGAACCCTTGTAGACCTGTGAACCTCAAGAGTCTCGACGTCATTGTTTTTGATCATCATCAATGGGCTCTTCCTCCATGTTGGAGAGCGGTTTCGGAACAGCTTCCGTTCACTACTCGGAATTTGGAGAGAAGGGTCAACAATTTCATCTAACTCGATTTTCCTTCCACTCACTCCTTTTGCAAGAAACTCTTTCTCGAGAAAGGTGTCGGTTCTTACGACAAACGTTTTGCCTTTGGCTTGGTTGTAGAAAGTATATCCAATGGTTTCCCTTGGATATCCTACAAAGATGCATTTTTTCGATTTGGGTTCGAGTTTGTCAGGCTGTAGTTTCTTGACGTAAGCCTCACATCCCCAAACTTTCAGAAATGACAACATTGGCTTCTTTCCATGCCATATCTCATATGGGGTTATCTCCACGGATTTGGATGGTGCTCGGTGTAAAATAAAAGCGGCGGTTTCTAACGCGTATCCCCCAAAAGACATAGACAAATCAGTTAAAGACATCATGGACCGTACACTATCCAATAGGGTGCGGTTACGATGTTCCGACACACCATTACGCTGTGGTGTTCCAGCTGGCATAAGCTATGGGACAATCCCACGGTCCTTTAAGTGCATGTTAAACTCATAACTCAAATACTCGCCTCCTTGATCCGATCGAAAGTGCTTGATTTTCTTGTTAAGTTGATTCTCTACTTCTTTATGAAATTCCTTGAACTTTTCAAAGGTTTCAGACTTGTGCTTCATTAAGTAGATATATCCATATCTGCTTAAGTCATCAATAAAGGTAACAAAGTAACGATAACCATTGCGCGTTGATACGCTCATTGGTCCACATACATCCATATGTATGATTCCAATTAGGTCTACAGCTCTCTCCACTATTCCGGAGGATGGTGTTCTAGTCATCTTGCCCATGAGGCACGGCTCACATGTATCAAGGGATTCGAAATCCAATGATCCAAGAAGCCCTTCTGAATGAAGCTTCTTCATGCGCTTTATGCCAATGTGACCAAGACGGCAATGCCACATGAACATAGAAAACATCATTCATATAAATTGAACAACCATTTGTTCCCGATTTAAACGAATAATGGTCTTGCAACAAGCAAGACCCACTCACAATATTCATACTCAATGCGGGTACATAATAACATTTACTCAAAACCAATAACAATCCTGACGGTAGAAGGAGATGCAGGGTGCCGACGACCATCACTTCGACTCTCGAACCATTGCCGACGTGCATCGTCACCTCGTCCTTCCTCAGGCGCCTCCTACTCTACAGATCCTGCTGAGAGTTACAAATGTGAGCAACAGATCCGGTATCAAATACCCAGGTGTTACTCCTGGCGCTTGTAAGGAATACATCAATAACATGTATATCATATATACCTTTGTCCTGAGCGTCTATCTTGCCGACTCGATTGTCTTCAAGGTACTTGGGGCAGTTGCGTTTCCAGTGCCCATCCCCTTTGCAGTAGAAGCACGAAGTGCCGGGCTTAGGGCCAGGCTTGGCAGTCTTTGAGGTGCTGGGAACAAACCTGCCATCCCTCTTAGACTTCTTACCCTTGCCTTTCCCCTTTTGCCCCGGTTTCTTAAAGTTGGTGGTCTTGTTGACCATCAACACTGTGTGCTCCTTATTGATTTCAACCTCAGCAGTTTTGAGCATGGCGAACACCTCAACAAGGGTCTTAGTCATCCCTTGCATGTTGTAGTTCATCACAAAGCTCTTATAGCTAGGGGCAGCGAGTGCAGCACCCTATCAATCGCGAGCTCCTCTGGGATTTTGCACTCCAGGGCGTTTAAGTGCTTAACGTAGCCACACATTTTGACCACGTGCTCACTAATATTGTTGTGCTCTTCCATTTTAGCAGATAAGAAGAGCTCGGAAGCATCATACCTCTCTGCACGGGCCTGTGGAGCAAAGACGGCCTTGAGATCCTCAATGATCTCAAAGGCATTCATCTTGTCAAAATGCTTTTGAAGCTCCGGCTCCATGGCATAGAGCATTCCACTCTAGATGAGGGAGAAATCGTTCGCCTTGGACTTCCAGACATTCTTTTCGTCCTGGGAGGCAGAATCTACAGGCTTAGCTGAAAGCTCAGCCTCGATGACATAAGTCAACTTGTAGGGGACTAGGAGGATCCTAAGATTGTGGAACCATGCGGTGAAGTTGGTTCCATCAGTTTTCAGCTTGTCCTTCTCGAGGAAAGTGCTAAGGTTGAAGGTGGATGGGCGAGACATCTACAAAGGATTTGCAAAGTGTTTAGACTATGTTTATAATAATGAGTTCAAGTTTTGATTAAAAGAACTCCCACTTAAACGAACATCCCTCTACTCGTTTAGTGATCACATGATCCTAATCCCCTACACCTCCCCCGATCGTCACAGCCATCAGTGCAGTATCAAAGGTGGACATTCCCTAATGTCGATCACATCAACCATGTGATTCGTGCTCGACCTTTCGGTCTCCTGTATTCCGAGGCCATGTCTGCACATGCCAGGCTCGCCAGTTCTAACTCGTGTGTATTCGCGGTGCAACATGGCTTGCACCCACTGTATGCGAACGTAGATATGTCTGACCCCTACTCACCACAGGGCGCCTCATACCGAAGAACTTTCTTGGTGGTGCACACACAAGGGGAATACGATAACTGGAATACTATGAGGGATTATCTCATTATGCTACCGTCTAATATAAGTATACCAGCATAATGAGTAATACTTCAAAAGTAAAGTGTTATGACATGGTTATAGATTTATGATCATCATCAATAGCTTCAATGAGAGTTTCACAAACTTGTCATTGCCATGTTATAATACTTGCCCCTATGCAATAATAAAGATAGACGCTTCTATATTATCTATTGCATGTTTTACGCGGCTTTAGGGCTTTCGCAGTAGAACCCCTTCCCACCTACGAACGTCAAGCCACAACATGGATTCAGTGATTGCCGTTCTTCTTCCCTTTTCAGGGCCCTCCAGTGTCAATGCCATATCAACTACTATAGAGAGACATACACCCCCCTCAGCCACTTTGATTTGTGGACCAGTCTCGTGAATCACCACGTGAGGTCGGTTGGGGGCCGCTTCATCAAACAGTGCCACGATATGAACAATAACATTAAAGAGGGTAGAAACTAGAGAATCAATGCCCACATATTGCTATGTGTTCTATCCGTACGACATGTCTACCCATATACCCACTCTGATACCACTGAAGGGTTCCGTAGCAGAACACAAAAATTTCCTATCTACTTGAACACTAATACCAGGATCTAAACTATGTAGACATAAGTAACGGAGAAGGGATTCGATATTCATACCTTTGAAGACCGAGGCACGCCTTACATAGGAAGGCGTATATTGATGAAGACGAGCAACACCCCAAGTGTGGTGCCTCCGAAGTTCGTCACACGTCCGGTGTAGGAGACGTCAACCGGACTCCGATCCAGCCGAGCAGCGGAAGAAGTAGATGCCGGATCGCAGATCACACGACGGTGGTGTGAAGGTGGAGAACTCACCCACGAGGTCCTCCCCAATATTATAGAGAAGTCCTCAATGGATGAGAGAGAGAGAGAAAATGAGAGGGAATGGGATGATTCCAAAGGGGGAGGGGAGACCCCTATATATAGTGGGAGGGGGGGCGTACCACCCAGGGGCCAGGCGGTGTGGGACTAAACCCCACACCCGCCGGCCACCAGGGGCAGCTGCCGGCCCTAGTTGGGCCCCATTGGGGCGGCCCACCAAGCCTAGGCCGGCTGGCCCCCACTCCCTAGGCGCCATGCCCTATTGGGCCTCCCTTCGGGTGAGGCCCATTAGCATTAAGATGCCTTTAATAATAAAATAAAATATATATTTAATATTAATTCTCCAATTAACATTCAAATACACATATTATATTATTCCTTTACTCTGGAACACCTTTCGGACCCCTTCCGATCTCCATCAGATGTTACCCGGAACTATTCCGGTTTCTATTTCTCTATTTCTCCTACGATGCCTCATCTACCCTAAGCGTCCCTACCCTTAAGCGTGACATCCTTCGGTTCGGAAACACTCCGGACATGATTGAGACTACTCTCACATCAATGATCAACAGAGGGACCTGGATGGCCATGTGACCCCTGCGCGTTTCACGAATATAATCGCTCGAACCGTGAGATAGGCATTTCCCGTTCCTTTTGTCATTCGATACCTAATTCATCTGAGACTTGATCTTTGGTATCTCCATACCTTAGTTCGATCTCATTAGCGATGAACTTGTTTTCTTGTTCTCATGTCATTGCATTCCGTGACCTAGTCACATGCTTGCAAGCTTCATTAATGCAACGTCGCCGAGATGGCCACATGTATCTGTCCGTTATATGGACTAGACAAATCCTGGTCTTGATATGTACTCCTCTACGCATTCCTTCAGAAAACCTGAGTGGCACCTTTTTGATCACCCTGTTATGAGATGATTCTTGATAACCATCTAAGCTTCTTCCGGTATGGTGATTTGCATTACCTCACAATCAAAGGATCAGGTTGCAAGGTTCTCTGTGTTTTATCATCAATGGTGAACTTTGTAACTAGATCTCATTAAGATATAACGGTCGGATGTTTGTCTATCATGTTATTCAGCTAATAACATGACCTCATTGTCAGTTGGCATAAATGCCCATGATCTTAAAACCCAGACCATCCTCATGACCAATGAGCTAGTTCGCTAGACGTAACTAGAGACACAATTTGTTTACATACCACACATGTATTAACATTTCGTATTACCACAGTTATAACACAGTATGAAACGTATTATGAACATATAGGAGATATATCAAATAATACACTTTATTATTTGCCTCTAGGGCATAACTCCTTCAACTACTTGTTGGTAGACGGAGGTGTCCTAGCACTTACAGTGACTATAAAGCTGTTGGCACCCCTTACGTATCAACTTGGGAAATCGAGGAAACTCACGGAACACTATCCATGCCATGGGATATGTCCTACGGTATTATGTCCCTTAATAGCGCAGTAACTCGATTGATGTCGATTGCTGACTATTGTGGTTATGAGGATGATGTGAGCAACGATTGCTGCCTATTTGTCCAAATACAGAGTTCCTCACACACATACATAGTTGAGAATGTTCATGATGATAATATTTATCTTAGCTCCTTATAATGCTAGTGGTGTATCCGCTACTCCCTGAGAACGCTTTTCTCCTATTGCAATTCCAATCTCTCTTACATACACGATACTTACTTTCTCTATTCAGTTATTTTACTTTACTTTATTATTGCTCTTATACCTAAAACCCCAAAACACCCTTTTACACAATACTCGCATTTTATCTTCTTATTTAGTTGTAATATTTATTTCAAGAGTTATTAGACTTCAGACTCCTGCTTCCTGTGGGATCGATACCTTTATTTTGAAACTAGATACAAACAATCTGTGCACTTGCAGTCATCAAGCTATTTTCTGGCGCTATTGCCGGGGAGCTAAGCGTTGTAGGTCTTTTAGTTCTTGCTTATCTATTTTTTTCTTGCTAAATTTTGTTATGAGTTATAGGTTTCCACCAACATGATGGAGTTTGAGCATACAACTAGTGCTAACCCACTCAACTACTTTAGGAAGCCCTATGATATTTATAAAGAGACAACTCCAATGAGAAAACAAGTGGGTTTGAAATAAATCCTCTACTACTTGGTATTCTACATAATAAGAAATTTACTAGAGATGAAGAAGATCCTGATCCATATGAGCATATTGCATGTTTCAAAGATATATGTGGCACTTTTCTTTTGACAGGATATACCGCTGATGAGGTAAGGGTTAAACTTTTTAGTCAGACTTTGACTAGCTCAGCTCTCTCATAGTATAGATCTCTACCCCTGAAGCTACTACTACTTGGGATAATCCGGCCTATGAATTTCTAGCAAAATATTATCCATTATCAAAGTCTTTTGGAATCAGGCGTCTTATAATGACTTGGAATAATTGCTCTAATGAAGGACTAGTAAGAGCTTATATCAGATTTAAAGATTTACTACGTCTATGTCCTCATCATGATTTACCTGAATGGTATTTATTGCATATCTTTTATGGCGGTTTAATTGAACCTAATAAAATTGAACTAGACTCTTTCGCGGAAGGAGCCTTTATGAATCTTCCTATACCTAAAGCTTGGGCTTTACTTAATAGAATTCGTGATCATAGAGTTTCATGGAATTTTTGTCTAGGAAGTGAAGGAGGCATAGAAATAGAACATGATCGTATTCATGACTAAAATAAAAAAGGCCATGTTAAAGAATTATCTAAAGAACTTTATTTAGATTCAGATCTTGTGTTGCAAGTTGTTAAAGCTTTTACAGAACATATAAAAGCTCCAAAAGAGGGTCCAGTCAAGTATGATCTGCCACTCGAACCTGAGAAGAAAAGAGAAGATAAAGCAGTGCTGGCCTCCTTAGAACCAATACATGAGATGCCTTTCCCTAACACTGCACAAAAGCATATTCTTGAATATCAATAGGTTAAAGCAGTACAGGAGAAGAAGGATGAAGAAAGTATTCCAGAAGTCGTGGAACATCTGGAAGAAACCAAAGATGAAGAGGTAACTGATGACCCACAAGTATAGGGGGTGTATCGCAGTATTTTCGAGGGAAGTGAAACCTAATTTATTGATTCGACACAAGGGGAGCCAAAGAATATTTATAAGCCTTAACAACTGAGTTGTCAATTCAGCTGCACCTGGAAACAATCTTGCTCACAACAGTTTATCAGTAGAAACAATTTTGTAGTAGGAATAGTAAAGTAACAGCAGTAGTAAAGTAAAGACAGTAGTAACAATATCAGTAAACAGTAGGATTCGAGTGCGGTAGGCATAGGGATGGATGGACGGGCGTTGCATGGACAAGAAAATTCACATAGCAATCAGAACATAGGGCAATTGCAGATAAATAAGATAAAGCATCCAAGTACTAGATAATCCTAGGCATGTGTTCCATATATAGTCATACGTGCTCGCAATGAGAACTTACACAACATGTTTTGTCCTGCCAGCCCGTTTGCAGCGGGGCCTCAAGGGAACTACTGGCAATTAAGGTGCTCCTTTTAATAGAGCACCGGAGCAAAGCATTAACACTCCGTGAACACATGTGATCCTCACATCAAAGCCATTCCCTCCGGTTATCCCGATTTCTGTCACTTCGGGGCCATTGGTTCCGGACAACAACGTGTGTATACAACTTGCAGATAAGACCAAAAACAATACTATCATAATGAATCAATAACATGTTCAGATCTAAAATCATGGCACTCGGGCCCTAGTGACAAGCATTAAGCACAACAAGTCGCAACAAAGTCATAAAGCACTAATAAAAGATAGGCACCATGCCCTAACAATCTGATGCCATTACATGAACGATCTCATCCAATCCGTACCATCCCCATAGCCTACAGCGGGGGATTACTCACTCATAGATGGGGAAACATGGATGGTCGATGGAGAAGCGATGGTGATGATGATGGTGATGATCTCCTCCAATTCCCCGTCCCGGCAGGGTGCCAGAACGGAGTTTCTGGTGTTGTTTCGTGGAATCTGGTGGTGGCGGCGGAGCGGAACTCCTTCTGGAAAAACATCGACCCCCCGGAGTTTTTAGGTCAGAAGGCTTCTTATAGGCAAAGAGGGAGACCGAGGGGGTGCCTGGGGGCCCACACCACCCCCTGGCGCGGCCTGGCCTGGCCCGCGCCACCAGGTGGTGTGGCCACCCCCTAGCTCTTCTCCGTCTCGTATTCTGGGTCCTAGAGTCTTCTGGAAAAATAGGCACTTTGGCTTTTGTCCTGTCCAATTCCGAGAATATTCATTTTCTGACTTTCCTGGAAGCAAAAACAGCAGAAAACAGGCAACTGGCACTGTGGCTCTTGTTAATAGGTTAGTCCAAGAAATCATATAAAAAGTACTCCAAAGTGTGGACAAAACACAAGAAAGTGTATAAAACCAAGCATGGAGCATTAAAAATTATAGATACATTTGCAATGTATCAACATCCCCAAGCTTAACTCCTGCTCGTCCTCGAGTAGGTAAGTGATAAAAAGAAAGAATAATTTTTGAGGTGACAAGCACCATCATAAGCTTGATCAAAGTATTTGTAAAACATTCAAAGCTGGGATCATAGTACTTCAATCATAACATGAAAGACAAAGTTCTAGCAATAAGACATAGCAACTATGTTGCAACATGAAAAGGCACAAACAAAAGATTCATGAATAATAATTCTTTGCAAGACGTTTGTTTGTTTCACATAAAGAAAACATAGCATAGGAGTATTCAGCTTGTCCCTCATAGAGTAGAAAATATAAATGCATAGGACACCTTCAAAGTTTACAAGAGTGACTAGATACAAATAGTTTAAAACAAGCAATATCAAGGTATGCATCAATCAACAAGTCTTGGGACAATGCACATAGAACTAAGAATGGCCACTATGCTCTCAAGAAAGTGCTCATAGAATGTGTGAAGACTCAACAAGGAAATGAACGGGTTTTGAAAAGTTTGAAAGGCTTCCAAATGCTGAAAGTATGGTACTCATTAGCTTTGAGGTCTCATTTCCCCTATCATAAGAATCTTTAATGTGGTTAAGGTGAAAGTGACACAACTAAGAGGATATGCTTGACAAGTTATAAATCGAAGTCTCATGCCCCTTACTTACGAAGACCGATCCTCATGCTACTCAACTTCAGTCACAAGTAAGCTCTTGTCATTGTAAGTATATACGTATCATAGAGAACCGCCAACGGGGTACCCCTTGCACATGACACGGGAGTTGTCCCATAATCAAAATAACAAGGCAAGCAGACAATGAACATATCAGTGATCTTTTTATTTACTATGTGCATAGATTTTTATTGAGGATGCTTCATAGAATGCTCATTACGGTTATGCTGCAAGTTTCCACCATGATTAGGCATGGCTTAGGCTAGCGGCCAAGGCGTTTCTCTAACATACATACAAACTCCATGATCTTACAAGTTCCACTTTTATTTCACACCGCCGGGATCCATAAGCAAAAGAACATGATATCAACTAGGTACAAAGTACCAATGAAGTGTTGAAAGCGGTCCCCATGATACATGGTTCTGCTAACTTCAACTCATAAAGCGCAAGCATATACGCAACAAAGAAGGACGCAATGGTTCAGGTTTATTAAGTGCAAGAAAATAAAGCATGCCGTCAAGTTCGTGAGAGCTTTACTAACTAACTTTCTCATAACAAGCAAACATTTTATTCGGAAGAAACAAGGCATATTGAATATGCACGGAAGTAGCAAATCATGCTAATAGGTAGGTATGGTGAACACTTTGGCAATATTTGGTTTAGGGAGTTGGGAACTTGAGTAAAACATACTCAGTAAAAGTGAAGGCTAGCAATAGTAAGGGAGCGACAAACGAGAGAGGAATAATGGCCATAATCATGCAGAGCGACAAAACATCATTGATCAAAGTATAAAGTGATACTACAAGTTGAAAACTAAAGGATCATAAAGGCTTAGGGTGACTTGGGATAGTCATAACATGGTGTGAGCATGTGCCAAGTCAACCCAAATAAAGAATCAAAGGAGAATACCACAATACTATGCTTTAATATGCTAAAACAACGCATGATTCTTCCAAGGCACATTAAGCAATCTCAATTGTTTATAACAAGTCATGCTACAGCAAAGAATACTAAGCATAAAGCCAAAACAATATCAAGCATGGCATGACAAAGCATAGGCCACAGTAAAAAACAAGCTCTCTTTACCACTTAAGCATGAGCTTTCCTACTCTTTTTCCAAACCAAACCAAACTATTTGAAAACCAGTGCATGAAAGAGGGGGTCCAACCAATTTATTCATCAAACTAAGCAAACAAAAACAAATGAAAAACCAAAACGAAAATGAAAAAGAAGACGCTCCAAGAACAACACAACTGTGCATGAAACAATAAAAATGAAGCGTTTGGAAGAAACCTAGGATTTTTATTGATGAAGAGGGGGATGCCTTGGGCATCCCCAAGCTTTGACGCTTGTACTTCTTGGATATTTCTTGGAGTGACACGCGTGGCATCCTCGAGCTTGAGCGTTAGTCCATCCTTCATCTCATTACTCATTCCTTCCATACAACTGAATTTTTTTCCTTCATACAAAACTTCGCACAATCTTTATTAGCAACATTAGTGCACTCAAGATAAATAAGTCTTAAGGTTCAGTTCTAACACCAAATAAACTTCCATTAGAAAACTAGATAATGTAGCACTTCCCTCAAAAAGCTCAATTCCCCAAAATAACTCAAAAAGGAACCCACAAGAAGCAAATGCAGGAAATGGCAGAAATCTGTCAAAACAGACCAACAGGTAAAGACGAATTTTTTCAAAGACCTTCTGTTCCTCAAATCAAAAAGTGTTGAACTAATGAAAGTTAGATAACAACCTGGGGCATAAGCACAAAAATTCACTTCTCAAAAGTACGTACAGAGATTTTACACGATTTTTTACGGTGAAGCATAGAAATCTGTTTCAGGACAGCAACTTTCCCAATCATTACTTCTCTCTCATTAGAGGTTACTCTTGGCACAAAAAACAAATAAAAAGGATAAGGAGCGGTTATTACTGAAGTAATAACTTGCAAGACTCATCTAAAACTTTTGGGTTATCTCCCAATAAGTACTTTTCTTTAACGCCTTTAAGTTAGGCATAAGCAAAAACTAAAATGGATAGAATAGAAGTAAGCGGAGATAATCATGGTGAAAACATTGTTTTGTTCAATGAAATCCTTTTGTTAACAAGGTTGATCAGGTCTTGTTACCAAAACAATTTCATATGAGACAAAACTTTGTATTCCACTAATGATTATGTTACCTCAACCTTGATAGCAATGGTCCCAATCATAATAGTTTCAATTTTTTCTCTTGGTATGGGACAATATATTTATCCAACTTGAATGCCCTTATCATGTTCAATTGAATTCAAAACCATAAGTCCTATCAATCTTCTTGGGGAAATAGACAGTATGTTCCTTGTTATTAACATTGAAGGTCACCTTCCCTTGATTACAATTAATAACAACTCCTGCAGTATTTAAGAAAAGGTCTCCAAAGAATAATAGATATATTATCATCTTCAGGCATAATAGTTTGAGAGGATGCTCACATAAGAAATATGAATTGAAGTAAAAGAGAGCATCAAGAAGCAAATTCAAAACACATTTAAGTCTAACCCACTTCCTATGCATAGGAATCGTGTATGCGAATAAATTCGCAAAGAACAAAGTGACAGGCATAGGAAGATAAAACAAGAGTAACTTCAAAACTTTCAACACATAGAGAGGTGTTTCAATACCATGAAAACTTCTACAACCATATTTTCCTCTCTCATAATAATTTTCAGTAGCCTCATGAATAAACTCAACAATATAACTATCACATAAAGCATGCTCTTCATGATCTACAAGCACTAGAGCTTTATTATAAACATTTTAAAAAGAAACCTCAGGAACATAACATTCATTCTCCTTTAGTAAGCATGGGGGACAATCAAATAATGTAAGGGATAAAGAATTACTCTCATTAGAAGGTAGGCATGGGTATCTAATCCATTCTTCCTCCTTTTGTTCATCACTCTCCTCCTCTTTTTCATCTAATGAGATTTCAGGTTCATCAATTTCTTCTTCCATAGGATCCTGCAAGGCATTAGTCTCTTCCATTTGTGGAAAGCATCTATTAAAATATTCAAGAATATAGCCATTTTATTCCTTGTAATTATCAAAGCAAAATTTAAGTATACCATAAACCTCATATTTGTAAGGTGAATCATCAATATTTTCAAGCAAACTAGCAAGTTCAAAAGCACCCTTCCAAGCAATAAATTCTTCAATTTGTTCCGCATCATAAAAGTCATAAATTCCTCTAGCATAATAAGATATCGTATCATTATCATTATACTCACATTGAAAAGGGAGGTGTTTATACCTCTTTCTACAACGGGATTTATCACAGCAATAAGTAACATTATAAGTAGAGCACACATTTCTAGCAATGGTATACAATTTATCAATTTGTTCCCATAAGTGTTTCCCTTTTTGTGACAAGCGGTGTTCCTTATAATAATATTTTTGATCTTCCGTGAACCCACCTTGCCAATAAGATTCAATTTCAAAGAAACCAATCATTGACAACAAGCATGATAAAGAAGACAATAACACACCAACGAAAATAACTACTAGAGTAGGAACTACTTTTTTTGTATTTTTGATAAAGAAACAAGAAAACAAGGCGAAAATAAACTTAGATTGAACAATAGTGATTCCAAGTGGACTTGATAAATAAAGCTATGCTCCCCAACAACGGCGCCAGAAAATAGTATTGATGACCCACAAGTATAGGGGGTGTATCGCAGTATTTTCGAGGGAAGTGAAACCCAATTTATTGATTCGACACAAGGGGAGCCAAAGAATATTTATAAGCCTTAACAACTGAGTTATCAATTCAGCTGCACCTGGAAACAATCTTGCTCACATCATTTTATCAGTAGCAACAGTTTTGTAGTAGGAATAGTAAAGTAACAACATTAGTAAAGTAAAGACAGTAGTAACAATAGCAGTAAACAGTAGGATTCGAGTGCGGTAGGCATAGGGACGGATGGACGGGCGTTGCATGGACAAGACAATTCACATAGCAATCAGAACATAGGGCAATTGCAGATAAATAAGATAAAGCATCCAAGTACTAGATAATCCTAGGCATGTGTTCCATATATAGTCATACGTGCTCGTAATGAGAACTTGCACAACATCTTTTATCCTGCCAGCCCGTTTGTAGCGGGGCCTCAAGGGAACTACTGGCAATTAAGGTGCTCCTTTTAATAGAGCACCGGAGCAAAGCATTAACACTCCGTGAACACATGTGATCCTCACATCCAAGCCATTCCCTCCGGTTATCCCGATTTCTGTCACTTCGGGGCCATTGGTTCCGGACAACAACATGTGTATACAACTTGCAGATAAGACCAAAAACAAAACTATCATAATGAATCACTAACATGTTCTGAAATCATGGAACTCGGGCCCTAGTGACAAGAATTAAGCATAACAAGTCGCAACAAAGTCATAAAGCACTAATAAAAGATACTAGGCACCATGCCCTAACAATCTGATGCCATTACATGAACGATCTCATCCAATCCCTACCATCCCCATAGCCTACAGCGAGGGATTACTCACTCATAGATGGGGGAAACATGGATGGTCGATGGATAAGCGATGGTGGTGATGATGGCGATGATCTCCTCTAATTCCCCGTCCCGGCAGGGTGCCAGAACGGAGTTTCTGGTGCTGTTTCGTGGAATCTGGTGGTGGCGTCGGAGCGGAACTCCTTCTAGAAAAACGTCGAACCCCCCCGGAGTTTTTAGGTCAGAAGGCTTCTTATAGGCAAAGAGGGAGACCGAGGGGGTGCCTGGGGGGCCCACACCACCCCCTGGTGTGGCCTGGCCTGGCCCGCGCCACCAGGTGGTGTGGCCACCCCCTAGCTCTTCTCCGTCTCATATTCTGGCGCCTGGAGTCTTCTAGAAAAATAGGCATTTTGGCTTTTGTCCCGTCCAATTTCGAGAATATTCATTTTTTGACTTTCCTGGAACCAAAAATAGCAGAAAACAGGCAGCTGGCACTGTGGCTCTTGTTAATAGGTTAGTCCAAGAAATCATATGAAAAGTACTTCAAAGTGTGGACAAAACACAAGAAAGTAGATAAAACCAAGCATGGAACATCAAAAATTATAGATACATTTGCAATGTATCAACATCCCCAAGCTTAACTCCTACTCGTCCTCGAGTAGGTAAGTGATAAAAAGAAAGAATAATTTTTAAGGTGACATGCACCATCATAAACTTGATCAAAGTATTTGTAAAACATTCAAAGCTGGGATCATAGTACTTCAATCATAACATGAAAGACAAAGTTCTAGCAATAAGACAAAGAAACTATGATGCAACATGAAAAGGCACCAACAAAAGAGTCATGAATAACAATGCTTTGCAAGACGTTTGTTTGTTTCACATAAAGAAAACATAGCATAGTAGTATTTAGCTTGTCCCTCATAGAGTAGCAAATATAAATGCATAGGACACCTTCAAAGTTCATAAGAGTGACTAGATACAAATAGTTTAAAACAAGCAATATCAAGGTATGCATCAATCAACAAGTCTTGGGACAATGCACATAGAACTAAGAATGGCCACTATGCTCTCAAAGTAGGTGCATAAAGGTAGAAGGTGGAGACTCAATATAATGGTGGAAGAAAGGCCTTCATAGAAGAAAGTAGGGATTCAAGTCTCATAAAGTGCTTCCAAAAATTATGGTACTTAATAGCTTTCAGCTCTCATTGCCCCTATCATAAGCATCTTGAAGTGATTAAGGTTAAAGTGAACAAACTATGGTGTACATGCTTGATGAAGTATAAGTTAGAAATCTCAAGTCCCTTGACTACGAGGGCCGCTCCTCATGCTACTCAAGTTTAGTCACCGGTAAGTTCTTGTCATCGTAAGTACATGTGTATCATAGAGAACCGCCAACGGGTACCCCTTGCCCGATGATACGGAAGAATCCCCATATCAAAATGACAAGGCAAGCAGACAACGAGCATCTTAGCAATCTTCTTATTTACCATGGGAATATGGTGCTTTTTTCTCTCTTTCCTCTTTTCATAATCTCTTTTTTTCTTTTTCTCTTTTTTTTAATATAGGACTCTTTTTTTATAAGAAGAATGCTTCATAGACAGCTCATTAAGGTTACGCTGCAGGTTTCCACCAAGTCACCATTGATTAGACCAGCGGCCCAGACGTTTCACTAACACATATACATAACTCCATGGACTTACAAGCTCCCCTTTCATTTCACACTGACAACATCCATAGACAAAAGAGCATGATATCAACTAGGTACAAAGTACCCGTGCAATGTTGAAAGCATTCCCCATGACAGCATGGTTCTGCTAATTTCCAACAAATAAGTGCAAGCATATACAGCACAAACGACACAATGGTTCAAGTTTATTAAGGGCAAGAAAAGTAAAGTGTGCCATCAAGTTCATGAGAGCTTTAATCACTAGTTTTCTCATAACAAGTTTAATTTGGAAGGTAAACAAAACATGAATATACTTGGAATAGCATATGCTAATAGGTAGGTATGGTGGAATCTTTGGAATAACTTGGTTTAGGGAGTTGGATGCATGAGTGGAACTCATACTTGGTTGCGGAGGCTAGCAAAAGACTGGGAGCGACAAACTAAGAGAGCAATAATGGCCATAATCATGCAGAGCGACAAAACATCATTGATCAAAGCATAAAGTGATACTACAAGTTCAAAACTAAAGGATCATAAAGGCTAGGGTGACTTGAGATAGTCATAACATGGTGTGAGCATGCGCCAAGTCAACCCAAATAAAGCATCAAAGGAGAATACCACTATACTATGCTTTAATATGCTAAAACAACGCATGATTCATCCAAGGCACATTAAGCAATCTCAATTGTTTATAACAAGTCATGCTACAACAAAGAATACTAAGCATAAAGACAAAAAAATATCAAGCATGGCATGACAAAGCATAGGCCACAGTCAAAAACAAGCTCTCTTTACCACTTAAGCATGAACTTTCCTACTCTTTTCCAAACCAAACCAAACTATTTGCAAACCAATGAATGAAAGAGGGGGTCCAACCAATTTATTCAGAAAACTAAGCAAACAAAAACAAACAAAAACTAAAACGAAAATGCAAAAGAAGACGCTCCAAGAACAACACAACTGTGCATGAAACAATAAAAATGAAGCGTTTGGAAGAAACCTGGGATTTTTATTGATGAAGAAGGGGATGCCTTGGGCATACCCAAGCTTTGACGCTTGTACTTCTTGGATATTTCTTGGGGTGACACGCGTGGCATCCCCAAGCTTGAGCTTTAGTCCATCCTTCATCTCATTACTCATTCCTTCCATACACCTAAAATTTTTCCTTCATACACAACTTCACACAATCTTTATTAGCAACATTAGTGCACTCAAGATAATAGGTCTTAAGGTTCAGTTCTAACACCAAATAAACTTCCATTAGAACACTAATTTCTGACGCACTTTCCTCAAAAATCTCAATTCCCCAAAAGAACTCAAAAAGGAACCAACAAGAAGCAAATGCAGAAAATGGCAGAAATCTGTCAAAACAGACAAGTAGGTAAAGACGATTTTTTTTGAAGACCTTCTGTTGCTCAAATCAAAAATTGTTGAACCAACGAAAGTTAGATAAAAACCTGGGGCAGAAGCACAAAAATTCACGTCTGAAAAAGATGTTCAGAGATTTTACACGAATTTTTACGGTGAAGCACATAAATCTGTTTCGGGACAACAACTTTCCCAATCATTACTTCTCTCTCATTAGAGGTTACTCTTGGCACAAAAAGCGAATAAAAAGGATAAGGAGGGGTTATTCCAAGACTCATGTAAAACTTTTGGGTTATCTCCCAATAAGTACTTTTCTTTAACGCCTTTAAGTTAGGCATAAGAAAAAACTACAATGGATAGATTAGAAGTAAGCGAAGATAATCATGGTGAAAACATTGTTTTGTTCATTGCAATCCTTTTGTTAACAAGGTTGATCAGGTATTGTTACCAAAACAATTTTATATGAAACAAAACTTTGTATTTCACTAATGATTATGTTACCTCAACCTTGATAGCAATGGTCCCAATCATAATAGTTTCAAATTTTTCTCTTGGTATGGGACAATATATTTATCCAACTTGAATGCCCTCAACATGTTCAATTGAATTCAAACCATAAGTCCTTTCAATCTTCTTGGGGAAATAGATAGTGTGTTCCTTGTCATTAACATTGAAAGTCACCTTCCCTTGATTACAATTAATAACAGCTCCTGCAGTATTAAGAAAAGGTCTCCCAAGAATAATAGACATATTATCATCTTCAGGCATTTCAAGCACAACATCAGTTAATATCAAGCAATTATGAGCTACTTGAACAGGTACATCCTTACATATACCAACAGGAATAGTGGTAGATTAATCAGCCATTTGCAAAGATATATCAGTTGGTATTAATTTTTCTAGTTGAAGCCTCTTATAGAGAGAGAAAGGCATAACACTAACTCCAGCTCCCAAATCACACAAAGGAGTTATAACATAACTATTCTTAATAGAGCAAGGGATAGTTGGAATCCCAGGGTCTCCTAGTTTCTTAAGAACCTTATCATTAAAGGAATAATTAGCAAGCAAAGTAGAAATTTCTTCATTAGGGATCTTCCTTTTATTCGAGACAATATCCTTCATATACTTTGAGTAAGGAGGCAATTTAATAGCATCAGTCAAAGGAATTTGCAAGAATAAAGGTTTCATCCACTCACAAAACTTATTATAGTGTTCATCTTCCTTTGACTTGTGTTTCTTATCAGGAAAAGGCATAGGTTTTTGGACCCAAGGCTCTCTTTCACTACCATGTTTCTTAGCAACAAAATCTTTTTTAGTGTATTTAGTATTCTTAGTGTGGTTTTTAGGTTCTTCTTCAACTTTTTCTTCATTAGGAACATTATTTTCTTCATTACCACTTTCAGTTTCAGCATCAGAAATAGATATACTATTAGGATCTATAGCAGGTTCAGAGGGTTCTACAATAGTTTTATGTTTCTTTTTTCCTTTTCTTACGAGTAGAACCACTATTTTCAGCTTGTTGAGAATCCTGCTCAATTCTTTTGGGATGTCCCTCAGGATAAAGAGGATAGCAGCACCACTTATAGTTCTAATTCCATAAGCATATTTTTCTTTACCAGCATTAACTAACAAGTCTTTTTGCACTTTAACGAGTTGATCTATTTGAGTTTGAACCATTTGAAAGTGTTTAACAATCATTTTAACATCATTAGAGGTTCTTTCCACAATATCTTTCAACTCAATAATAGCTCTAGTGTTTTCCATTAGATGATTTTGCACCCTTTTATTAAAATTATCTTGCTTAACAATAAAGATATCAAATTCTTCTAAGCATTGATCAGGAGGTTTAGAGTAAGGGATATCACCTTCATCAAAGTGTTGGAGAGAGTGTACCTCAATAGTGGATGAGTAGGGAATAAGCTTACATAATTCTTCTATAGGAGGTAAATTCTTGACATCTGCAGCTTTAATTCCCTTCTCCTTAAGACATTTCTTAGCTTCCTTCATCACTTCATCATTTAATTCAATAACTCCCCTCTTCTTTGATGTTGGAATAGGCACAGGAATAGTTGGTGCAGGTATAATTACTTCAGGTATAGCTGGTTCAGGAGGATTACAATCTTCATAGTTCTTGCTTATTTTAGCCATTAATTCCTCAGCTTCCTTGGGAGTCCTATTCCTGAAAACACAATCAGCATAACTATCTAGGTATGTCCTAGATTCTTCAGTTAGTCAATTATAAAATATATCAAGAAGCTCATTCTTAGGTAATGGACTTCCAGCCTGTGCATGAATCAAAGCACAAAACCTTGCCCAAGATTCAGGCAATACCTCTTTTTCTCCCTGTTTAAAATCAAAAAGTTCCTGCAAAATAGAATGTCTAGAACTAGGAGGAAAATATTTCTGCAGGAAAGTACTAATCAAGCAATCAGGGCTATCAATAGATCCAGGAGGTAAATTACTAAACCAAGTTTTAGCTTCTCCTTTTAGTGAAAAAGGGAAAATCTTAGCAACAAAGTAAGTACGCATCTTAATATCATCAGAAAACAAGCCACTCATGGTAGAAAGCTCATTCATATGTGCTACCGCACTTTCATTCTTAGTCCCACAAAAAGGTTCTTTCTCAACAATAGCTATATAAGATAGATTGAGAGAGAAATCATAATATTCATCTATAATGTTTATGGGGGAAGCAACAAACTTAGCAATAGGAGACAATTTGGGTCTAATAGTACGCCTCTCAAGGAGACTCTTAGCAGCGCTCCTATCATGGGTGTTTTTACATTCTCTAAAAAATTCATCGGTCATCTCAACATAACCATCTTCAATATCATAACTTTCACTAGACTCAGGTGAACTAACAGGTGTAGTAGTGTCTTCATTAGGAGTTTCAATATTTCCAGCTATAGTTCTAGCAATCATAGCATCTAGGAAAGGACCTAATGAACCACTCTTATCAAGCACAGTAGAAGCAACATTATAAGCATCAGAAGTTTCAGATTCAGCAGTAGTAGCAGTGTGTGTAACATGTGTATGTGGTGGTGTAACGAGCTTACTCATAACAGAAGGTGAATCAAGAGCAACAGAGGTGTTCAGAACCGTACCTCTTCTTGTAGTGGATGGTAAAATAGGAACCTTGCCATCACGGGACTTACCCATGATGGATGGATAGCAGCGAACAATAGAGAATCCAAGTGAACTTGATAAATAAAGCTATGCTCCCCGGCAACGGCGCCAGAAAATAGTCTTGATGACCCACAAGTATAGGGGGTGTATCGCAGTATTTTCGAGGGCAGTGAAATCCAATTTATTGATTCGACACAAGGGGAGCCAAAGAATATTTATAAGCCTTAACAACTGAGTTGTCAATTCAGCTGCACCTGGAAACAATCTTGCTCACAGCAGTTTATCAGTAGCAACAGTTTTGTAGTAGGAATAGTAAAGTAGCAGCAGTAGTAAAGCAAAGACAGTAGTAATAAAAGCAGTAAACAGTGGGATTCGAGTGCGGTAGGCATAGGGATGGATGGACGGGCGTTGCATGGACAAGACAATTCACATAGCAATCAGAACATAGGGCAATTGCAGATAAATAAGATAAAGCATCCAACTACTAGATAATCCTAGGCATGTGTTCCATAAATAGTCATACGTGCTCGTAATGAGAACTTGCACAACATCTTTTGTCCTGCCAGCCCATTTGCAGCGGGGCCTCAAGGGAACTACTGGCAATTAAGGTGCTCCTTTTAATAGAGCACCGGAGCAAAGCATTAACACTCCGTGAACACATGTGATCCTCACATCAAAGCCATTCCCTCCGGTTATCCCGATTTCTGTCACTTCGGGGCCTTTGGTTCCGGACAACAACGTGTGTACACAACTTGCAGGTAAGACCAAAAACAATACTATCATAATGAATCAATAACATGTTCAGATCTGAAATCATGGCACTCGGGCCCTAGTGACAAGCATTAAGCACAACAAGTCGCAACAAAGTCATAAAACACTAATAAAAGATACTAGGCACCATGCCCTAACAATCTGATGCCATTACATGAATGAACTCATCCAATCCCTACCATCCCCATAGCCTACAGCGGGGGATTACTCACTCATAATGGGGGAAACATGGATGGTCGATGGAGAAGCGATGGTGATGATGATGGCGATGATCTCCTCCAATTCCCCGTCCTGGCAGGGTGCCAGAACAGAGTTTCTGGTACTGTTTTGTGGAATCTGGTGGTGGCGGCGGAGTAGAACTCCTTCTGGAAAAACGTCGACCCCCCTGAGTTTTTAGGTCAGAAGGCAACTTATAGGCGAAGAGGGAGACCGAGGGGGTGCCTGGGGCGGCCGGACCACCCCCTGGCGCGACCAGGCCCAGCCCGCGCGGCCAGGTGGTGTGGCTGGGCCCCAACCCCACTCCGTCTCATATTCTGGCTCCGGGAGTCTTCTGGTGAAATAGGATTTTTGGCTTTTGTCCCGTCCAGTTCCGAGAATATTCATTTTCTGACTTTCCTGGAACCAAAAACAGCAGAAAACAGGCAGCTGGCACTGTGGCTCTTGTTAATAGGTTAGTCCAAGAAATCATATGAAAAGTACTCCAAAGTGTGGACAAAACACAAGAAAGTAGATAAAACCAAGCATGGAACATCAAAAATTATAGATACATTTGCAATGTATCATGCTACTACACAAAACCAAGCTAATGATCTTACATGGATCTGAAGACTAGACCCTGAAGGCCCTCGGCAAGATCTCTGTCCGCCTGTGTGTGCAATGAAACGCCAAAATCATCCGAGAATCCGCGTACCAGGTGCCGACGTCTACCCAAGTTCGCCAAGAGGCTGTCCAGAGAACCCGCGCCATCCAAAGACCCGAACTGTGCCAACTCAAGATCGTCGACACGGATGCACTAGTCGAGACCCTGGAGACCCGATCCCGGAGTCCGAAGCCGAGACCGATCCCTCGAGACTCCAAGATCTTCGACCCCTAATGTGATCCCCTTTCCAAGAACCCTATTTTATAAATGACATCTATACACTTGTTGCATATTAAATTGTTCGTGACCGCATAGATGTTTGACATTTGGGGTATTTTGTCGATTCACCTCTTAATTAAATATGGAGACCATATGTGGGATATTCTAGTCTTATATTGGCCCCATTTAAATTTGTGTAGCAAACCGATGCCATGCTTTGCCTTGTTAATTCCACATTTAATTTGCGGGGTAGTTAAACAACATGAACCTTATATTTAATTGTTGGGACCCCGGTTCCGCTTAATATTGCATAATTGCATTGCACCATTGCCATGTCATACATCATATATGCATCATGCCGATCTTCTGTCGTAATATTAAATAGTGCATCCGGTGTTTCTTTTAGTGCTTTGATTCTTCGCGGATTAGGCCATTGAGTGGATGCGAGTATCGACAAGTTCTTCGGATAATATACCTTCGGCTAAGTTTTCCAGGCGAGCAATCTCCCCCTTTCTACCTATTTTGTATTTCTAGTCTTTACTTCCTCCTGTTAATCTATTGCTATCCTTGTTGCGATGCTTTAGTTTCCATGCACCATTTATATTCCCTGCAGCCTCTATATTGCCTTGGACACATCCTATTGCCTGTTGTTTGATAGGCAGTCGGCCTTGCGAGTCGTAGTTGCTTGCTCAGGTGCTGCTTCGCGTCATTGTTGTTCCATCGTTGTTGGAAGGTTGGCACATGCTTAATGGTGGAGATGATCATGGCTTTAATTACAACTTGATATTAAAATGCTGGGAATAGATATAACTAATGCAGAGGCATCGGTGGGAAATAGCTAATATTTGGTTCTTCCACGCTCACTTGTGTCCCATAGGCCCCGAGTACTTGATACATGTTCCTTGACTATCGCACTATCCGCATGTGGGACCATGAATCCCCTTAGCCAGAGCTTGATTCATTTCTTATTTCTTGGGGCCACAAACTAGTTTGGGGCTTTATTACTATCCTATACTTATGCCATGCTTTACTGCTTTATTTACGATTGTGCGAGGAGCACCTGTACTATTTTGGAACGTGGAATGTTTTCGCGGTATCGGCAAGCCCAGTCACACTTTCGGGTTCCCAGTCGTTTACAACCATTGACACAAACCCTGGGTCCGTCTCGGAGCCGGCCAACTTCGTTGCGGGTAGCTTAGTAGGGTGGCCCCCTGAAATATTTTATGAATCCTGTGATTGCTTTGTCGTGAAAGCCTCGTTGGGTTTTGATTTGGTTTTTTCGAGGTTGATCGTGTGTGTGTTGCTATTTGTGCACCCCTGCAGGGTAAATCTTTCTGAAAGCCGTGTCTGCGATTATGGACGACTTGGAGCATAGTATCTCGATCATAGAGAAGCATAACTAAAGTAGTGCTATAAATTTGACTTAATATGTGACTAGTAATCAACTTAACTACAATGGAATGGATAAATAAAAGTGCCAACAACTAGTGGAACTGAGGTGTATCGTGTCATGCTATATCTACCTAGTAAGTATCGCAACTCCAATGGAATGAAATAAAAGTGCCAGCAACTGCTGGATTTGGGATATCTCTGGCTAATTGTATCTGACTAGTAAGTGCTGCAACTATAATGGAATGAATAAAACTGCCAACTATGTGAGTTCCTCGGTTTGACTTCCTCGTTTGGTCTCAAGGGGGAATACCAGGATGGGTATGATTGGTGTTAGTATAAGGTTGGTTCCGAATAGTTCTTTCTTATCTCTCTCTAATAGCCGACAGTTTATCGAGTCTCTATAGGTTGTTTAGTGCATGCTTCGCTGCCGCTTCAGTCCACCATACCTATGTAGGCGAGAACCGCTGAATTCTAGCCTCGCCGTGTACTGGCCTCAGTACTGACACTCCTCTTTTTCCTTTGCCCTTTGTCGGCACCCCTTTTGTTTTAGCAGGTTTGAGATCGACATCGTTAGCAGGGTTACCCTTCCGGCTTGGCCTGGGCAGGATTGTGGACGCCATTGGTTATTCTTCAGGGCTCTTAGCTCAATTTGCTTCTTATCTGTACTCGGATGTTGTATCGTTTTCAAGGTGCTTTGGATATTTGTAATGTATATCTGTATTCTTGACTCAGTGAGTCGTTGCTGTATGTATATATATATATCTGTTCTATGGGTTCAATCGTGGACTATTGTGTAATGTTATTACTTCATTTTCCACCCGCACGAAAGTGCCTGGTGGGCGTCCTTGAATCGTTTCTATGCGGGTTTGGCGGGAAGCGCTAAAACTTGCATAGGGCCGATTCGAGGGTGTTACATCGACTTAGCTTCATGAATATGAGGATCACATCCATTAAGCTAAAACTTTCTCGGGATGAGCAAGAGTCTAAGATTGGGGAAGTTGATGAGTGCATATTTGCATCATGTTTTACATTATAATTTTGCATTGTAGATGTAGGATCTTGGTATTTTACGGCGCTCGCATGCACATTTTATGTCTGTTTTCACTAGGATCAAGACAAATGATGGATCCAATGGATACAATTCTTGGAGCAGTTGTACTGAGGAGAAAAGGAGTCAAAAACAACGTAAATCACTTATTTGGGAAATATTAATAATACCAGAAGAAAACCAGAAGCAAACAAAGGAGGCAGAAGGTTCAACGACTAACTATACGATCGGAGCATATTTTCCAGCCATATAGCTCTAGCCGTATAGTTGGCGCCGCCTCCGCCTCCTCAAATAGTTTCACCCCGTTCAACTAGATCGAGGAGACGACATACAGAACACCCAGAAATCGTAGAAATCTCACCTTCGGAAGGCATCTGGTGGGGGAACACATCCACCGGGGATCCATCTTCGCCTTGTGCAGATCCGGGAGGATAAGGCATCGATCTTCCTCATCCACCGCTGCATCACCACCATCTCCATCCATCCCATCTACATCTTGTCTAGATCTTGTTGTAATTTCCGTACTCGTTGTGGATTTATACAAGTACTATTCATCTATGATAGATTCCGTTGTTATTGTCATGATGTTGATTGCCTCCATGTATGAGTAGATCATTAGTTCTTGGGGAGATGGAGAAACCCTAGTATGAGATTGAAATAAGATAAAGTCTATTATGATATTCATCATTGTGACCATGTGTTAGATTTTCCACATCTTGATGTTGAGAGAAGTCGACCTCTCAATATTTGCCTCTCATGGGGACTTGTGGAGGGAACTACTTGTTGGTAGACGGAGGTGTGCTAGCACTTACAGTAACTATAAAGCTGTTGGCATCCCTTACATATCAACTTGGGAAACCGAGGAAACTCACGAAACACTATCCATGCCATGGGATATGTCCTACGGGATTACATCCCTTAATAGCGCAGTAACTCGATTGATGTCGATTGCTGACTGTTGTGGTTATGAGGATGATGTGAGCAATGGTTGCTGCCTATTTGTCCAAATACGGAGTTCCTCCCAAACATACATAGTTAAGAATGTTCATGATGATAATCTTTATCTTAGCTCCTTATAATGCTAGTGGTGTATCCGCTACTCCCTGAGAATGCTTTTCCCCTATTGCAGTTCCAAACTCTCTTGCATACGCGATACTTACTTTCTGTATTCAGTTATTTTACTTTATTATTGCTCTTATACCTAAAACACAAAAACACCCTTTTACACAATACTCGCATTTTATCTTGTTATTTAGAACTTTATTTAGCATTTCTATTGTAATATTTATTTCAAGAGTTATTAGACTTTAGACTCCAGCTCCCTGTGGGATCAATATCTTTATTTCGAAACTAGCTACAAACGATTTGTGCACTTGCAGTCATCAACAGCCTAATATAATAGGAGTAGTAGCATCTTCAGGCATGTCAATAATAACAAAATTAGTAAGAGAAGGACAACCTTTAATGTATACTAAAGTATTCTCCATGATCCCTACAGCTTGTTTGTAGGTAGAATCTGATGGGTTCGTAGCATGGAAAACAAAAAAATTCTACCGCAAGAACGAACAAAACCCAGATCTAATCTAGATAAAAGCCAAGATCTAATCTACTAGACATGAGCAACGAGATAGATCGGTACTAACCCTCGTAGAACCGAAAGCGTTAACGAGATTAGATCTCGTGGATGATGTAGTCGATCACTTGCCGATCTCATGATCGTGTGGACGATCCTTCCGGCGCCGCGTTCCGGCAGCGCTTCCGCAGACGGTCACACGTGCGGAGTCGAAGCAGACCTTCCTCTCCCCGTTCCAGCGAGCAGCCGAGGTAGTAGATCTTCTCCACAGAATCCCAGCAGCACGACGGCGTGGTGATGGTGGTGGAGATGAGAATTCTGCAGGGCTTCGCCTATGCCTGTGCAGAAGAAACATGGAGGAGAGAGGCGTTTGAGAGAGATTGTTATGGGACAAGGTACAAGAGGGGGCGCCCCCTCCCTTCTATTTAAAGGAGGGAGGCGCGCCTGGGGAGGGGGAGTCCTAGTAGGACTCCCTCCTCCTTGGGCCGGCGGGTTGGGGGGAGGAGTCCTCCTCCCCCATGAATCCGTGTCTTGCCCCACTTGGTTTCTTTGATCCCTTTCTTGGTTTTCAAGCAAACTCCAAGAAATCCTCTAGAACATTCCGAAACCTTCTAGAATCTCCATACAAACACTCCGGAATATTTCCTAACTTAGAAAATGATCCCCAATATATGAATCTCATTCTCCGAACCATTCTAGATCTCCTCGTGATGTCCCGGATCCATTCCGAGACTCCGAACAACATTCGGTCTCCAACGCAAATTCCATATCTACTTCAAATAACTTTGAACCTTAAGTGTGTCACCCTACGGTTCGTGAATATGCAGACATGATGAAGACACCTCTCCCATCAATAACCATCAGCGGGATCTGGAGATCCATAACGGCTCCCACATACTCAACGATTACTTCGTGATCGATTGAACCAATTAACATACGAAACCAATTCCCTTTGTCTCGCGATATTCTACTTATCCGAGGTTTGATTGTCGGTATCTTCATACCTAGTTCTTCCTTGTTACTGATAAGTACTCTTTACTCGTTCCATGTTATGTCATCCCTTGTGACCCAGTCACATGCTTGCAAGCTATCTAGATGACATTCCACCGAGAGGGCCCAGAGTATATCTATCCGTCATATGGATGGACAAATCCCAATCTTGGTCTATGCGCTTCAACACATACTTTCAGAATACCCAATGACACCTTTATAACCGCCCAGTTACGAAGCGGCGTTTGATGTCATCAAAGTACCCATCTGGTGATGGTGATTAACATAACCTCATGGTTGAAGGATTAGGTTACTATGTATTTCAAAGCTTACAGCAATACGAACTTAATGACTTGATCTTATGCTACGCTTACTATGGGTGTGTGTCCATCACATCATTCTCCTAATGATATGACCTTGTTATTAATCACATCCAATGTCCATGATCAGGAAACCATGATCATCAATTAATCAACAAGCTAGTTCAACAAGAGGCTTACTAGGGACTCTTTTATGTTTACAAAACACACATGTATTAGTGTTTCCTAATAATACAATTATAGCATGGGATGTAAACTTTCATCATAAACACAAAGATATAATAATAACCACTTTTATTATTGCCTCTTGGGCATATCTCCAACAGAATCTGCTAGATGTAATTTTAACTCGGTGATTTCAAAAGATCCAAGGTTTAACTTATTAAAAAGACTTTTTAGAATTGTTGAGACGCTTGCACCTAGATCACAAAGTGCGGCTATCTCATTGGTCCCAATTTTTATCTTAATAGTAGGCTCAAATATATCATCAAGTTTCACAAGTAATTTTTCAGCAATTTTCTTATATTCTTCCTCAAGCTCATGTACCTTTATTGCTACCTAATTAACAAAGTGTTGGTACATGGCTTCCTCATTTCCTTCACTTACCGGAATCTTGATATTGATCCTTTTTACAAGATCTTCAATGGTGTAATTTGGTGAAGGAGCATTACTATAATCAAGTTCTTCAGGCTCCTCCCTCTGGATTCTTATCATCTTGAGGTCTTCAACATGGTTGGGCTCACTTTACCTGCAAATTTAGCTACAATGAGAGTTTGACTCTCGGTTATCTTACCTAGCTGTGCCTCAACAATCGTTGTTCTTTCTTGGAGGGCCTACAAATCATTCCTCAAACTAACAACTTGGTTAGATAATTTACCAAGCATAGCATCATGGTTCTCCGTTATTTTAACAAGGATATTGTTTTGCTCATTTTGTGAGTCTATGAAAGACTTAAGTGTTTCCTAGAGACTACCATTACTACTTCCCATATTATTATTAGAGTTACCTAGAGGACTAGAATAATGTTTCTAAAAATTAGGATTATAATTGTTTTTCCAAGCAGGGTTATAATCATTACGAGCTATGAAGTCTATTTCTTCAATATTTGATTCTGGGATAGCTCTTACCTGGCTTTCCTTACCTTTTACGGCTAATATGAGCTCATCCAACTTAGCATTGAGTTCTTCATTTTCTTGTGGTGATACGGAGTTCACCTTCTTCGTGTTTGATATATCCACATACCATTGGGCATGGTTGTCTTTCATATTGTCTAGCAGCTACTTTGCTTTGGTAATATGTTTACCCATAAATGTTCCTCCAGCTACAGTATCAAGCATAGACTTAGACATAGGGTTAAGAGCATTATAAAATAAATGGAGAATTAACCAATCTTCCATCTCGTGACTGGGACAGTTTCTCATGCATTCTTTCATCCTCTCCCATGCAAGTGCTAGTGGCTCACGCTCTTCCCATCTAAAACCAGTAATATTAGATCTTAGTTGCATAGTCTTTGTAGGTGGGAAAAATTTAGTCATAAATAAAGAAGTACATCCCATCCTTGATGTAATAGTATTTCTAGGCAAAGATAGCAACCCTTCTTTTGCTCTTCCTCTAAGAGAGAAAGGAAATAAGCGCAATTTGACAGCATCGGGGTCAACATATTTTATGCGCATCATATCACATATTTCAATGAAAGTGTTCAAGTGCATACCTGCGTCCTCAATAGCAGAGCCTCCAAATTGATTCTATTGAACCAAACTTCAATAGTGGGGCTTAATTTCATAATCATCAGCAGTAATTGCTGGCTGGGTAATAGGAGTACGCAAATAATCATTGTTGGGAGTAGCAAACTCCCCAAGCTTCTTGTTAGCCATATTTCCTATGTTTTGGGGTTTTCTTAAACAAAGACTTATAATAGTAAAAGCAAGAATTTAAATACTAACTATTTTTTTGTTTTTTCAAATAAAGACTGAAAGCAAACTAAAAATTAAAAACAAGAATTCAAACTAGCAAGGTTCCTACTAACCTCACTAGGGTAGTTATTGCTTCCCCGGCAACAATGCCAGAAAAAGGGTTGATACCTTCGATCCGGATTACGGATGTAGTATAGCTCTTTTTCCCTAGTAGACCTAGGTTATCAAATCCTCGGGAAGCAGAAAGTGTAGTGAAGTTACTTTAACGGAGCTTCAGGAGTTTTAGAGTTCTTTTTGTGTTTTACCGAACCAAGAGTTTGCTGTCTTTTGTTGTTGCCGATGATGGAGAGAGGGGGCCTAGGGCTTTCGGTTTCACCTATAATTGTGCAAAACATCTGATGGGAATAAAAGATAATAATAAAGTATGCATGTAATTGTTAGAGCAAGAATAATTATATGTGGGTAGTGCATCCATAATTGCTATTTCCTCCGCAACCGCTTATAGCAATAACCTACTAGTCTCATCCATAGAAAAAAGATAACTAATGATATGCATAGTGACATCACTTTTAATACCAATTAAATCTCTCACATACATCTGTACTACCCCTTGTGTCACTGGGGTTCCCAACCTGCAGATTAGTCATTATTACTCATACTCCCTATACCTGGCTCAATCCTTGGGGTCTTGGGTACCTGACAAGTCCTTGGATTGAGGCAAGAGAGGATACAATAATCATCATGTCATACAAACTAATACATGATCCCATCTATGATAAATAACATGCACAAAAGCTACATGGCTAGGCCGAAGCCCTTAGCCCAAGGAGAATTACTCACACATAGAGATGAAATCAATGATCATAAACATTGCAATGGAAATCATGAGATTGATAGCAAATAGTCTTACAATGTCGCCAATCGAAGATGAGACCTACTATTACAAGTGGTGGAGATCTAAGTCTATTCCCCCGGCGGCTCTTCGGTGTTGTGGATGCAGGGTTCTGGGGGCAGCTTGACTCTCGTGGGCGCTATTTATCATGGCCCGAGGCCTCTTTATATTGGGGTCCCTTCACGAAAGTTGTTCTGTTTGACCTAGCGGTGGTGGCGACAACTATACGGCCGAAATTTTATTCCCACCGTATAGTTGGTCGTTAAAGCGTCTGTTTCCACTTCACGACTCCTAGTTTCTTTGGGTTTTGGAAATCTCGTATTTTTGACTTTAATGTAGTGATTCCCATCATCAAACGTCATTATCTATGCAGGGAAAAGTAGCAAGAAAGGATTGCATACTCCTTTGATCATTAGGCATTAGTGGCAGGGTTTAGAGATATATTTCATAAAAAATATGAATAATATCTAGTTTAAATATGGACGTAGATGGCTATATTTCAGAGCCCTCAAGGGCCCACTCGGAGAAGTTATATCTAATAGCTGCGTATCGTGTGATTTGATCACAAGGATATCACTTGTCAGAACGAGTCAAGTAGCATTTGTCGGTAACGAGATTGAACCCGACATGGTGATGTCATTGATCAGATCTCGGACAATGAAAGTATCGAGATACAAAAGGAATAAGACACGAGAGTCATGGTTCAAATGACGAAAGATTTCGTGGAATGCACAGGGTCACATGGCCATCCATCTCCCTTTGTTGATCATTGGTCCGGGAGTGTCCCGACCATGTCTGGAGTGTTCCCGAACCATGGGGTATCATGCTTAAGGGCTTGATGATGCTTAAAGAGTGTTTACAGGATCAGTAGAATCACTGGAGAATAGAAAGAGAGAAAACCGAAAGGGTTTCGATAAGTCCGGAGGATGTCCGGAGTGGAAGTGGAAAGTGTTGGAGATATGCCCAAGAGGCAATAATAAAGTGGTTATTATCATATCTTCACACTTATGATAAATGTTTACATACCATGCTATAATTGTATTAACCGGAAACATTAATACTTGTGTGATTTGTAAACTAAAATAAGAGTCCCTAGTAAAGCCTCTTGTTAAACTAGCTTGTTGGTTAATATATGATCATGGTTTCCTGATCATGAACATAGAGATGTTATTAACAACAGGATCATATCGTTAGGAGAATGATGTGATGGACATACTCCTATAGATAAGCGTAGCATAAAGATCAAGTCATTTCAATAGTTCAATTGCTATATGCTTTCTGATACATAGTAACCTAATTCCTTCGACCATGAGATCATGCATATCACCTTTACCGGATGGATGCTTTGATGTCATCAAACACCACACCGTAACAGGGTGGCTATAAAGGTGGCATTGAGTGTTCGGAAAGTATTGGTTGAAACACATGGATCAAGAGTGGGATTTGTCCATCCATATGACGGATAGATATACTCTGGGCCCTCTCGGTGGAATGTCATCCAATTAGCTTGCAAGCATGTGACTGGCTCACAAGGGATCACATATCACGGGAACAAGAAAAGAGTACTTATCAGTAACGAGGTTGAACTAGGTATGCAGAGATACCGACGATCATAACCTCGGATAAGTAAAATATCGTGAGACAAAGGGAAATTGGTATCGTATGTAAGTGGTTCATTCGATCGCAAAGTAATCGTAGAAATATGTGGGAGCCATATGAATTTCCAGATTCCTCTATTGGTTATTGATCGGAGAAGTGTCTCGATCATGTCCGCATAATTCACGAACCGTAGGGAGACACACTTAAGGATTCGACGTTGTTTGAGTAGTTATGGTATTATGAGAAAGAGACCGAATGTTGTTCGGAGTCTCGGATGGGATCCGGGATATCACGAGGTGATCCGGAATGGTCCGGAGAATAAGATTCATATAAGGAAAGTCCCGTTTCGGAGTTGGGGAATGGTTCCGGTGTTTTCATCGGGAACATTCTAGAAGGTCCCGGAATGTCCGGCACTCCGGAGGAGGGAAGGGTACATGAATGTGTCATTGTAAGTTGGAATGATTGCATCATGTACTAGGTGTCTTTGCTGTCCAAAATAAAGGGTTTATTTAAATCCTAAATTGAAAAGTCAAACGGCTTGTTTGAAAGTCAAACGGCAAGTTTTGGAAAGTGGAAAGAGAAGGAGAAGAGGAAACCGAGTTGGGGAGGGATTCCCTCCTCCCCAAGCCGGCGCCCCACCCCAAGCCGAGTTGGGGAGGGACTCCACTCCCTCCCCTTGGCCGGCCAGCCCTCCCACCTATATAAGGAGGGGCAGGGCTCCCCTCCTAGCACACACAAGTTTCCACCTCTAATCTCCGGTTTAGAGCCGTTTTGGTTTAGAGCTTCTAATTGCTTTAGCCAGCGGTTTAGAGCCTTCTAATTGGTTTAGAGCCTTCTAATTGGTGTGTCTAATTACTAGACCACTAATAGCCTCTCTCATAAGCTCCACCATACTCGCACCGGCTTAAGGCGAAGCCCTGCGGGATTTCCCCTCTACTTCCGGTACCACGCCGTTGTGCTGCCGGAATCGCGAGGAGAGTGCTACAACCTCCGCTGCCTGCTGGAACAAGGGAGAGGAAGGTCTTCGTCGAGTACCGAACGTGTGACCGACTGCGGGAGCGCTGCCGGAACGCGGCGCCGGAAGGATCGTCTACGCGATCTTGAGATCGGAAAGAGTACGACTACATCACCCACGAGAATCTGCTCTCGTTAACCGCTTTGGAATCTTCGAGGGTGAGTTCCTCTATCGACTCGTTGCTACAATCTAGTAGATAGATCTTGGCTTGTTTGTTTGCATGCGGTAGAAATTTTTTGTTTTCCATGCTACGAACCCCTACAGATATCACTTGTCAGAACGAGTCAAGTAGCATTTGTCGGTAACGAGATTGAACCCGACATGGTGATGTCATTGATCAGATCTCGGACAATGAAAGTATCGAGATACAAAAGGAATAAGACACGAGAGTCATGGTTCAAATGACGAAAGATTTCGTGGAATGCACAGGGTCACATGGCCATCCATCTCCCTTTGTTGATCATTGGTCCGGGAGTGTCCCGACCATGTCTGGAGTGTTCCCGAACCATGGGGTATCATGCTTAAGGGCTTGATGATGCTTAAAGAGTGTTTACAGGATCAGTAGAATCACTGGAGAATAGAAAGAGAGAAAACCGAAAGGGTTTCGATAAGTCCGGAGGATGTCCGGAGTGGAAGTGGAAAGTGTTTATAGCCACAGAGATTGGATAATATATGAATGAATGTTAAATATTGATTTAATCATTTATTCATAATTATTTAATAAAGAGAAAATCAATTAAAAGGTTAAAATACCTTATTGGGCCAAATTCGGAGGGAGAAAGGCCCATGAGGGAAAGGAGCAAAGGGAAGAGAGAGAGAGAGAGGGTGGACGGCTAGGCCCTAGGCACCTCGCGTGGGGCCCACATGGGCCTTTTCCCGCGGCTGCCCCCTCCCCCTCTCATCCCTCCTTCATTTAGTCCCACATGGCTAAGCTAGTTAGCCATGGGGTGGGATTTCCCCTATATATAATGGGTATTTTGACCAAATTAAACACACAATATTCAATAAAGGTTTCTTCACTTTTGGAGAGACCTCCAATTGATATTCTCTCTCTCTTTCTCTCGTGACCATGGTCCCAAGTCCGAACTGCGCGAACGTGAGACATCTTCACCGTGGAGCGTCGTCGTGCTGAGGGATTCGGATCTAGGAGCTCTACTTTCGCAACTGCTGCTGGATCGGGGAAGCGGGAGTCATCGCCAGGCACCAGATGCATGTAACTCACTGCGAGGTGTCACATTTGAGGCACTAGAAGTCGCTGGAGCCAAAGGAACACAAGGACTTCATCACGACCTTGAGATCGGCTTCGGCTCATCTACATCAACCATGCTCTCCCGAGCGTTGACAACGCTTTTGGTCTTCAAGGGTAAGTTCACGAAAAGCCCTCCTGTTACTGCTTTACTAATAGATAGGACCTGGCACAAAGGGGTTCAGAAGCGTAGGGTAAAATTTGTTGATTTCATACGCGAACCCCTACAGTTTTGAGCTTAGTATTACCATTGATTAGTAAGTTATCCCTTCTGCATTTTAATTTTCATCGCGTTGTGAATCCTGATTGGCCTGAGGAGGATCTCGAAACTTTTGTACAATTTTTGTTCTTGGTATGAATAAATAAAGCTATTGGAATCGCAATGTTTCTGTTGTACCACTCTGAGAGATGTGATATTTACGAATGAGTACTTTTATGAGTCTCATGTCGACAACTTGTACAATATAACATGAAGTGGTGTACTGGGTCACCGTATACTAAACATAAACAAAAAGATATAAAACAATTGAAATAGAAAACAAATAAGAAAGAACGAAAGAATGCCGCACCTTAACTGGTCCAACTATGTGGGGTCAGATCAAAGTTGCAAGCGTAAAACGGCGAACACTGCCCGCAACATCTAATAGAACGGCGACGTCATTTCCTTCACAGTGGCGAAGCGTAGTAAGGTTAATTTTCGGTGTTGTCCATTTGTTTTTTCATTGTCTTTTTCTTTTTCCCTTTTTCTATTTCTTTTCCATTTCCCTTTTTTCATTTTTTAATGTAAATTTATTTTTATTTTTATTTTTTCTTTCTTTTCTCATGTTTTTTAAATCACAAGACTATTTTCATAGTGTAATATATAGACAATTATTTTTACTGTGTGCAAATTTTTTGTCACATGGTTTTTCTATACCCCACCCAATCATTTTTAACTACATAGATATTCTTTAAAACCCCATGAACATTTTTTTGGATTACATGGATATTTTTAAACCTCGTAAAAAATGATTTGTACTACAGGCACATATATTTCTCTCACATGAACCTTTTTTTAACCCAGCGAGTAATTTTTGAACAAAACACAGATATTTTTCCATGAATATTCTTTCAATATACGTAGACATTTTTTAAAACTTGTGAACATATTTTAAAAGGTCATGAAGATTTTAAACCTCATGAACAATTAGTTTGTACTACATGAATATATATTTCTCATGAACATCCTTTTAACCCTAGGTATAATATTTTGAACTACACCGACATTTGTTTAAACCTCATGATCACTTTTTTGAACTCTGATTATTTCTGCCTTGATGTCTTTTGGTTCACTGCTTCCCTCCTCTCGATCAACATTGTTGGCTTTATTATTCCTTTTATCCTGCTACCTCTTACTCCCTTGATTTGATCCTTTCTGGCGCGTGTCATTACTACTTTCTACTTTTGATAACGTTTTACTCCATCCGTCCGTAAATAAGTGCCTTGGATTGTCTAAATTCGCATAAGTCACATATTTTAGAACCGAGAGAGTAGTATTTCCCCAATATACGTTCATTCTTGTATAAATAAATGCCCATGCTCTTGTCCAAGAAATGTTATTACACTTGCAAAGAGTGCATGTAGTCGTCTCTAGTGATCCAATGACCTGCCTAGCCGGGAACAAAAGAAATAAGCCACCACCTCCTCCAAAAACCTTAGCCTCCACAACTCTTTCTCCTCCATTGATCCGTCCTCCCTCCTCTAGACAGCCTTGCTGATGTTGGGAGGGGCAGGAACCTGATCTATGGCTAGAGTTTTCCAATAAAAAGCACTTTCACAACAATTTAGTGTTAGTTTGGTTGTTGTCTTATTCTTGGCCTTTGTGTCGATAGAGACGATAACTTCTTCGATAAGTGTTCTTGAACCCTTCGCTCTATGATGTGAGTTCATTCAGACATCAGTGGTGGCGTTGGAAGATCAATTTTGCTTAGGTATGGTCTTTTAAATCCTGCTTTGCCAGATCGATCTTGGATGGTTTCTGTTGGTTTTCGCAAGAAGGTTTGTCCTCGCAATATCTATCCCAACTTCTATGTCCTCTACAATGGTGATTCATACTCTCAGCTCCCTAGTGACATCGACCAATGATACCTTCGATCCGGATTCACGGATGTAGTATAATAGCTTTTTTCCTAGAAGATCTAGGTTTAATCAAACCTTGGAAAACAATGGTAAAAGGAAATAAAAAGGACACGTCTAAAGACTTTGTTTGTTCGTTTTACCTTAGTTTACCGGTCCAATCTAGTTTACTTTTATAATGAGTTGAATCAATGGATGGAGATAGGCCAGGGTTAAAGATCCACCTGCAGCTGCACATCATATGGGATAAAAGATAATAATAAGCATAGTCATGTGTAATGGTTGAATAGAGATAATATCTTGTGGGCAACACATCTAATATACATAAGCCATTCTTCCATCACATGACTAGGACAGTTCATTACAGCTTCTTTCATCCTTTATCACGCAAGCGCTAGTGTCTTACGGTCATCTTGTCTAAAGCTTGTAATGTTGGATCTTAGCTACATAGTTTTAGCTGGGGGTAAAATTTAGTCATAAACAAATTAGTACATTCCTCCCAAGATTTAATAGTGCTATTTGGTAGAGCTAGCAACTAATCCTTAGTCTTTCCTCTAAGAGAGAAAGGAAACAATCTTAATTAAACAGCATTTGGATCTACATCCTTAATATGCATCATGTCGTAAATTTCAGTAACAGTATTTAAGAGCGAACCCGGATCCTTAGAAGATGAGCTCCCAAATTGGTATTATTGAACCAAACTTAAAAGGTTAGGATTTATTTCATAGGTTTCCACATCAACAGCAGGCTGAGTGATAGGTGCACAAATAAAATCATTAGTGGGAGTAGCATACTCTCCAAGTCTCTTTTGAGCCTTGGCTCTTATATTTTTGGTAATTTTTAAGTCATGAAAATAAATAACAAGTAACTAATTTTTTTGGATTTTTAAATTGATAACAAGAAAGTAAACTAATAACAAGAAATAAACTACAAACTAATAATAAAACTAAAAACAAGGACTCTAGTGACCTCACGAGGATAGCAGAATTGCTTCCCCAGCAACGACGCTAGAAATAGGGTTGATACCTTCGATCCGGATTCATGGATGTAGTATAATAGCTTTTTTCCTAGAATACCAAGGTTTAACCGAACCTTGGAAAGCAATGCTAAAAGGAAATAAAAAAGACATGTCTACAAGACTTTGTTTGTTTGTTTTACCTTAGTTTACCAGACCAATCTAGTTTACTTTTATAATGGGTTGAATCAATGGATGGAGATAGGACAGGATTGAAGATTCACCTGCAGCTGCACATCATATGGGATAAAAGATACTAATAAGCACAGTAATGTGTAATGGTTGAATAGGGATAATCTCTTGTGGGCAACACATCCTAATATACTAGAGCCCCCGTGATGTAGCGGGCATAGAAATACTCTTTTAATCCAACCGAGTGCACACCGAAGCAATGGGCTACAAATGATTATTAAGTATAAAACATGGATCAAAGCATTAAGTGGTGATGTTGTTGTGATCCCGAATGGGTAACTAAGCAAAGATCGTACTACCATTTGTCACTGGGGTTCCTATGACATCGCCGCTAGCCAAGTATCTCACCTCAAGCCTTTATCAATCTATGGGATATTGGGTACCTACAAGTCCACTGATGGCTCAATGCACGGCGCCCAGAAAATGTGTTGATGGCTTGTGGTTGATGTAGAGCTCGTTGGGAACCCCAAGAGGAAGGTATGATGAGCACAGCAACAAGTTTCCCTCAGTTATGAAACCAAGGTTTAATCGAACCAGTAGGAGCAAGGAAACACCCCAAAGGTGTTACTAGCTGAGCTTTGGCAGGGCGCACTACCGGTGCTAGTAGCAACGTGGAGACCTGCACAACACAACCACAGAACTTTGTCCCCAACTTGCGATGAGGTTGTCAATCTCACCGTTTTTTGCGGAAAACAAAGGATTAAACGTATCGAATGGAAAGAAGTAAAAGTTTGCAGAAAGTAAACACAAAGCAGTCAACAGTTTGTAGACTGTATGTAAAAGAAAAGGACCGGGATCCATAGTTCACTAGAGGTGGCTCTCCTTACATAGATAACATGCTGGGTGAACAAATTACAGCGGGGCAATTGACAAACACCGAGAAAACAATACATGCATATACTAATCATCTTGACTCCTCTGAGACTTGATTGGGCATTACAACATAATACATAGACCGCCATCCAACTGCATCTATGACTAATAATCCACCTTCGGGTTATCATCGGAACCCCTTCCAGTATTAAGTTGCAAGCAACAGATTATTGCTTTACGAACTGCGTGTAAAGTAAACAATATGATTGTTCTATAAACAAAGGATTGTTGTTTTCTCCCTAGTAGCAACAGCACATCTAGTACCTTAGAGATTTTTGTCAGTTCCCTAGATTACCAGAGGCATGAACCCACTATCGAGCATAAATACTAACTCTTGGAGTTGCTAGCATCTACTTGGCCAAGATAGCTACTAACAACGGAAAGCATGCAAGATCTCAAATAACAAAGACATGATAGAATCAATAATCAATCTGAAATAGCATCTCAATATCCATCGGATCCCCGCAAACACAACATGTATGAATTACAAAAAGATGATCTTGATCATGAATGGAGCTCACAAGATCTAAACATGAAAGCACAAAGGAGGAGAGACCAGCCATCTAGCTACTACATGGATCCGTAGTCCAAGGATGAACCATCACACTGGAGGCTTGCATGGTGATGAAGAAGGCCTCCAGGGTGAATTCCCCTCTCCGGCAGGGTGCTGGGAAGAGCTTAAGATCCCTCCCGATCTAGGGATGGAGATGACGGCGGCTACAGACTCTTTCGTGGATTTTTGATCGGGTACTTAGGGTTTTCGTCCCGAGGGGAATATATAGGCGGAATGAGAGGCCGAGGGGATGCCGGGAGCGGCCACACCACCCCTGGCGCGGGCCAGGCCTGGCCGGCGCGACCATGTGGTGTGGTGGCTCTCTGGCCCTTCTCCGTCTCGTATTCTGGCACTTGATCCCTTCCGGAAAAATAGGCACTTTGGCTTTTGTCCCGTCCAATTCCGAGAATATTCATTTTCTGACTTTCCTAGAACCAAAAACAGCAGAAAACAGGCAGCTGGCACTGTGGCTCTTGTTAATAGGTTAGTCCAAGAAATCATATGAAAAGTACTCCAAAGTTGGAACAAAACACAAGAAAGTGGATAAAACCAAGCATGGAACATCAAAAATTATAGATACATTTGCAATGTATCAACATCCCCAAGCTTAACTCCTGCTCGTCCTCGAGTAGGTAAGTGATAAAAAGAAAGAATAATTTTTGAGGTGACATGCACCATCATAAACTTGATCAAAGTATTTGTAAAACATTGATAGCTAGGATCATAGTACTTCAACATAGCATGAAAGACAAAGTTCTAGCAATAAGACAAAGAAACTATGATGCAACATGAAAAGGCACAAACAAAAGATTCATGAATAAAATGCTTTGCAAGACGTTTGTTTGTTTCACATAAAGAAAGCATAGCATAATAGTATTCAGCTTGTCCCTCAATAGAGTAGCAAATATAAATGCATAGGACACCTTCAAAGTTCATAAGAGTGACTAGATACAAATAGTTTAAAACAAGCAATATCAAAGCTATGCATCAATCAACTAGTCTTGGGACAATGCACATAGAACTAAGAATGACCACTATGCTCTCAAAGTAGGTGCATAAAGATAGAAGGTGGAGACTCAATATAATGGTGGAAGAAAGGCCTTCATAGAAGGAAGTAGGGATTCAAGTCACATAAAGAGCATCCAAAAATTATGGTACTCATAGCTTTCAGCTCTCATTGCCCCTATCATAAGCATCTTGAAGTGATTAAGGTTAAAGTGAACAAACTATGGTGTACATGCTTGACGAAGTATAAGTCAGAAATCTCATGTCCCTTGTATACGAGGGCCGCTCCTCATGCTACTAAAGTTTAGTCACCGGCAAGTTCTTGTCATTGTAAGTACATGTGTATCATTGAGAACCGCCAACGGTGTACCCCTTGCCCGATGATACGGAAGAATCCCCATATCAAAATGACAAGGCAAGCAGACAACAAGCATCTCAGCATTCTTCTTATTTACCATGGGAATATGGTGCTTTTTTCTCTCTTTCCTCTTTTCATAGTATCTTTTTTTTCTTTTCTCTTTTTTTTCTCAATATAGGACTCTTTTTTTATAAGAAGAATGCTTCATAGACAGCTCATTATGGTTACGCTGCAGGTTTCCACCATGTCAGCATGGATTAGACCAGCGGCCTAGGCGTTTCTCTAACACATATACATAACTCCATGGACTTACAAGCTCCCCTTTCATTTCACACCGACGACATCCATATACAAAAGAGCATGATATCAACTAGGTACAAGTACCAAGTGCAATGTTGAAAGTGTTCCCCATGAAAGCATGGTTCTGCTAATTCCCAACAAATAAGTGCAAGCATATACAACATAGAAGACACAATGGTTCAAGTTTATTAAGGGCAAGTAAAGTAAAGTGTGCCATCAAGTTCGTGAGAGCTTTAATCACTAGTTTTCTCATAACAAGTGGAAGGTAAACAAAAGCATGAATATACTTGGAATAGAAAATGCTAATAGGTAGGTATGGTGGACTCTTTGGAATAACTTGGTTTAGGAAGTTGGATGCATGAGTGGAACTCATACTTTGTTGTGGAGGCTAGCAAAAGACTGGGAGCGACAAACTAAGAGAGCAATAATGGCCATAATCATGCAGAGCGACAAAACATCATTGATCAAAGCATAAAGTGATACTACAAGTTGAAAACTAAAGGATCATAAAGGCTATGGTGACTTGAGATAGTCATAACATGGTGTGAGCATGTGCCAAGTCAACCCAAATAAAGCATCAAAGGAGAATACCACTATACTATGCTTTAATATGCTAAAACAACGCATGATTCATACAAGGCACATTAAGCAATCTCAATTGTTTATAACAAGTCATGCTACAACAAAGAATACTAAGCATAAAGCCAAAACAATATCAAGCATGGCATGACAAAGCATAGCCACAGTCAAGAACGAGCTCTTTTTACCACATAAGCATGAACTTTCCTACTCTTTTCCAAACCAAACCAAACTAATTGCAAACCAATGTATGAAAGAGGGGGTCCAACCAATTTATTCAGAAAACTAAGCTAACCAAGCAAACTAAAAACCAAAACGAAAAACTAAAAAGAAGACGCTCCAAGAAAAACACAATTGTGCATGAAAAAATAAAAATGAAGCGTTTGGAAGAAATCTGGGATTTTTATTGATGAAGAAGGGGTGCCTTGGGCATCCCCAAGCTTTGACGCTTGTACTTCTTGGATGTTTCTTGGGGTTACACGTGTGGCATCCCCAAGCTTGAGCTTTAGTCCATCTTTCATCTCATTACTCATTCCTTCCATACACCTGAAATTTTTCCTTCATACAAAACTTCACACAATCTCATTAGCAACATTAGTGCACTTAAGATAAATAAGTCTCAAGGTTCAGTTCTAACACCAAATAAACTTCCATTAGAACACTAGATACTGTAGCATTTCCCTCAAAAAGCTCAATTCCCCAAAAGAACTCAAGAAGCAACCAACGAGAAGCAAATGCAGAAAATGGCAGAAATATGTCAAAACAGACCAGCAGGTAAAGACGAATTTTTTCGAAGACCTTCTGTTGCTTCAAATAGAAAAGTGTTGAACTAAGGAAAGTTAGATAACAACCTGGGGCAGAAGAACAAAAAATTACAGCTCAATCCGACATACAGATCTCTCTCAGGAATTTTTACGGTGAAGCACAAAAATCTGTTTCGAGACAGCAAATTTCCCAATCATTACTTCACTCTCATTAGAGGTTACTCTTGGCACAAAAAGCAAATAAAAAGGATAAGGAGAGGTTATTACTGAAGTAATAACCTCCAAGACTCATTTAAAACTTTTGGGTTATCTCCCAATAAGTACTTTTCTTTAACGCCTTTAAGTTAGGCATAAGAAGCAAAGAAAGAATCAAGTGTTCTCAAATGAAGAAGCATTAAGATCAATACCAGAAATATTTTCAACAAGGCAAGGTATATCATCCAAATAAGTTCGAGAGGATCCTCTCTCAATGCTCTTGGGTTCACTATTCTCATCAAAAGGGTTTGCAGGAACAATCCAATGAAGATTCTTTTCTATGGCATCATGTATTGCTACTAGTTTAAAGGGTATTGGTATCTTAGGTTCCTCCCCATTAGGTTCGGTTTTGTTCATCCTTTCTCGTGTACCAACAACATCTACACATGATCCTAGCATATTGAAACATTCAAAAACTTTTCTAGCTTCCTTGGCAACATCATAGAACTCCTTAAACAAAGTTTCTAGAATAAAATCCCTCTTTTCAGGGTCCTCAATTTCTTTAAGCTTAATAAACATTACTTGCATTAAGGGGTTGAGGTTAACAAACCTAGCTTCTAACATGTGAACTAAAGAAGCTGCAGCAATCTCATAGTTTGGGACAACTTCTGCAAGGGATCTATCCTCAGTATCTTCATGCTTACTAACATGATTAAAGAATTCTTTAATGTTATCTTTCCCAATTATAGAACCACTACCAATTGGAAGGTCTTTCAGGGTGAATGTAGGGATCAACATGGTGAGATAAGGAAAAGGTGACAACTAAAGGAGACTTAATTTTTTTTCGTGTTTTTGAAATAAGAAAGCAAACAAGTAAAACTAATTTTTTTGTGTTTTTTTAAGAACAAAACAAGCAAACAAAGCAAAAAGAAAACTAAGCAAAACAAAAACAACAAAGTAAAGAGATTGATTATGAGGGACTCCCCTTGTGAAGATGTCCTTGACTCCCCGGCAACGGTGCCAGAAAATCGCTTGATGGCTCAATGCACGGCGCCCAGAAAATGTGTTGATGGCTCGTGGTTGATGTAGAGCTCGTTGGGGAACCCCAAGAGGAAGGTATGATGCGCACAACAATAAGTTTCCCTCAGTTATGAAACCAAGGTTTAATCAAACCAGTAGGAGCAAGGAAACACCGCAAAGGTGTTACTAGCTGAGCTTTGGCAGGGCGCACTACCGGTGCTAGTAGCAACGTGGACCGGGATCCATAGTTCACTAGAGGTGGCTCTCCTTAGATAGATAACATGCTGGGTGAACAAATTACAGCGGGGCAATTGACAAACACCGAGAAAACAATACATGCATATACTAATCATCTTGACTCCTCTGAGACTTGATTGGGCATTACAACATAATACATAGACCGCCATCCAACTGCATCTATGACTAATAATCCACCTTCGGGTTATCATCCGAACCCCCTCTAGTATTAAGTTGCAAGCAACAGATTATTGCTTTACGAACTGCGTGTAAAGTAAACAATACGATTGTTCTATAAACAAAGGATTGTTGTTTTCTCCCTAGTAGCAACAACACATCTAGTACCTTAGAGATTTCTGTCACTTCCCCAGATTACCAGAGGCATGAACCCACTATCGAGCATAAATACTAACTCTTGGAGTTGCTAGCATCTACTTGGCCAAGATAGCTACTAACAACGGAAAGCATGCAAGATCTCAAATAACAAAGACATGATAGAATCAATAATCAATCTGAAATAGCATCTCAATATCCATCGGATCCCCGCAAACACAACATGTATGAATTAGAAATAGATGATCTTGATCATGAACGGAGCTCACAAGATCTAAACATGAAAGCACAAAGGAGGAGAAACCAGCCATCTAGCTACTACATGGATCAGTAGTCCAAGGATGAACTACTCACGCATCACACCGGAGGCTTGCATGGTGATGAAGAAGGCCTCCAGGGTGAATTCCCCTCTCCGACAGGGTGCCGGGAAGAGCTTTAGATCCCTCCCGATCTAGGGATGGATATGACGACGACTATAGACTCTTTCGTGGATTTTTAATCGGGTACTTAGGGTTTTCGTCCCGAGGGCAATATATAGGCGGAAGGAGAGGCTGAGGGGGGTACCGGGAGCGGCCACACCACCCCCTGGCATGGGCCAGGCCTGGCCGCGCGGCTAGGTGGTGTGGTGGCTCCCTGGCCCTTCTCCGTCTCGTATTCTGGCACTTGACCCCTTCTGGAAAAATAGGCACTTTGGCTTTTGTCCCGTCCAATTCTGAGAATATTCATTTTCTGACTTTCCTAGAACCAAAAACAGCAGAAAACAGGCAGCTGGCACTATGGCTCTTGTTAATAGGTTAGTCCAAGAAATCATATGAAAAGTACTCCAAAGTTGGAACAAAACACAAGAAAGTGGATAAAACCAAGCATGGACCATAAAAAATTATAGATACATTTGTAATGTATCATCCACAAATCAAGACAAGAGACAAAGAAACAAAATATACAAATATCTATTTGCAAACAAAACACAATACTCCCTTGAATAAGATGCACATAATTGCTGCGAGATTTCTCCCCAACCCGCAGCACGCGAGGACTACTCACTCATAAGAAATAGATCTAAGATAGAAAACATTGTGCAAATACTTAGATTGAAATCGAATATTCTCTTACAATGGTCGCCAAATCACAAGGAGATCTAAAGTACAAAGAAATGGCTATGGCTAATGGAGGGGATTGATGATGGAAGTGATGAACAATGGTGGATCTCCTTTGGTGTGTTGTGATGTAATCTGAGAATGGCGGCTCTCTGGCCAGCGGCTGGAGCCTCAAAATATATAGGCGTCTTCACGAAAGTTGTAGGGTTTGACGAGATGAAGTCGCCTCCACATGGTATGGGCAGACGGTACGGGCATACTCTGCCCATACCAATGGTCGTTAAGCTTGCTGTCGCCTGGGAATGGCTTCCCAATTACTTGGCCATGTGGACTTCCTCAAAATCTTTCATTATGACTCCTGATTTCGCATGAAAAAGCGTGATTTCCTGCACAACACAATTCAAAGCAAGGTTTTGCATAACTTTGCAATTATTAGTCATTAGTGGCAAGGATTGAGAGTTTCTTGTTAATTACTTGACCAAAAACAATGTTTAAATGTTGTGGAAGATGGCTATTTTTGGAGCCATCAACTTCCCCAAAGCTCAAACCTTGACCGCCCTCGAGCAACAAGAAACAAAATAACTATAAGGAATTCAATGTTTAAACTTGAAACACCGAGAATAAGAATTCACTTACGGTTGGTAGTCATATGCACTCAACACTTCATTCATTTGCGAGGCTTATCGAAGTTAGAGAGATGACAAGATTACTATACAAGCTTCAATAAGTCAAGACAATCAAAATAAAGTTTAATATAAGTATAAATAACTAGAAGTGTAGGAATTAGTCCAATTCGTCTAGTTAACTCTCAACTTGCCAAGGAACACTAGGATGTTTAAATAGCATAATTGAGTAATAGAGTTTCATGTCCTAAGTAGCATAACAACAAAGTGTCTTATTTACACCCACATCAATAAATCAAGTCTATCTAAAACACTTCTAATCCAATCATTGTCTTTCAAGAAAATTCATAAAGTAGTAACGAGACCATGCCAAGGACTTGTTATGTGGATCTTCATACATATCTTTTTTCCTTTTCTCATCAATCATTTTTTCTTCCTCTTTTAAGTATCATTGGCTATTTATTTTAAAAGAACTTTTGAGAGTACCAATACCTTTGCCCATATATTGACACGTATGCCACTCATGTCATCAACTCATAGCTGAAATCAGGGGTTATACCATAGATCGTTCAAAATATAGTGGAGTTGTTGGCATCTCAAAGGTGTGCATGAGAAACATAGAACTTTTTCTTTCTCTTCTCTCTTTTTTATGCTAGTACCACGGTTTGATCCACAAGGTTAGCTTTGGCATGCATCACAATTACCACTAGACTTCATTTCAATCAAACAACTTCTTTCATGAGTGTCGTCAAGACTATCAAAATATCTATGGGGTTAAGTATCTTCAAGGGTATACTCTCAAGACAATCATTCATCAAACAAGTCGTAAATTTTAGACTTTTGCTTATTGTACTTGTTAGGTAATATTATTTCCAAGGCAAGACTCGGTTAGCTAAAAGAACTAGAGAAAAAGCTTCACCAACTAATCATCATACTAATAAAAAGCTCTACTCTAACCATATTAAATTACTCCCACTAGCATGGCATCTTAGCAAATCGACCAACTAGGATAAACAACTCAAACTTCAAAAGTGGGAGACATAGGACATACCTCTTATAAGTGACTTCATGATCCTCTTCCTTATAGGGATGTGTTCCTTCAAAACTCAAGCACGATTACTCTCATAATAATATTAAAGCAAAGAGGCAAAGTGTGAATCTACAATTATGAAAAAAGGAAAAACGGAAAAATATTTTTGTGTTTTTGGGGATAGGGATTAAAGAATAAAAAAGAACTTGCGACCAAACAAGGGACTAAGAAAAGAAAAACAAACGAAAAACCAAAGAAAACTAAAAAGCAAAGGAAAAAAGCAAAGTGTTGGAACAAGCCAACACGAGTGTTTCAAAGATCCCAAGGAGCTAGAGTACAACCTCGTTATTACACAAATAAATTTGCCGGTGGAACACATCCCCAAGCTCAAGATTTTGCAAGCCCTTTTGTTGCTCATTATGGTGGCAGTGGATAGTCTCCCATGTTCCATTGGCTGCTCCAATCATGGAACTGGGTGGCAAGGTTTGCAGAAGCATCTCGAAGGTTGATGGAGAGGTTGTTCATGTTTTGAATATTCCCTTCGAGCGCATAGATATCCTCATAGGTGGTGTAGTAGTTTGGTGGCTGCACATCTTGTTCAGGCCCCTCTTGTTCTACTTCTTCATCTTTTCCTCCTCCTCCCATGGGTATTTCTTGATGGGGTAGATTTGCCTCAACATGCGCGTCAAAACGCAAACGTCCATCCTCGATAGAGAATAGACCATTAGGTAGGGGAGTTGGGATCAAGTGATCCGCTCCAGGTATATCAAGGAAGTATCTTCCATCAGTTCTAGAAATCATACCACATGCTCTTAGAATAGAAAGACATATAGGGTGACTTCATGTCAATGGTTGGATGTTACCTAGGTTGATGTGAAGTGCGCGTGCAAGAACGGTTACAACTCCTCCTCCGCATATGGGTCTGATGTCTACGCACTTCTATTCTTGTAGACAGTTGTTGGGCCTCCAAGTGCAGACGTTTGTAGAACAGCAGCAAGTTTTCCCTTAAGTGGATCACCCAAGGTTTATCGAAATTAGGGAGGAAGTGGTCAAAGGTATCCCCTCTCAAGCAACCCTGCAATCAAGATACAAGAAGTCTCTTGTGTCTCCAACACACCCAATACACTTATCAGGTGTATAGGTGCACTAGTTCAGCGAAGAGATAGTGAAATACAAGTGGTATGGATAATTATAAGTGGTAACGGTGCTAGAAAATAGCTTGCTGGCATGTGGTTGACGTGGGAAAAGACTAAAGGCAAACTGAAATAAAGAAGGAAGCAAGCAAACATGTAACAGATCTAGTTGAAAACGGTGTTTCAATGCTAAGAAACAAGGCCTAGGGATCATACTTTCACTAGTGAACACTCTCATATAAATATATTCTTCTTTATGATACTACACTGAACTACTCTCCGGTTGGACACTCTAATCGTTGGTAGGGCTATAACAACACACCTCAAAGTTCATCTTTCCCATCTAGATAACCCCACACTGTCACCTTGAGTACTAGATGGGTCCAACAAACACCACAATTTCATAAAGACATCCAACTCCAAATATAACTCATAACAAGTATTTGTAATCTCTAGCCTAAGTGCCACCATGGTGTGCACACTATCAACTTCACACACATGGGGAGAGCAGAGATCTATTAAAGCACTTGAGTAGCAAGGTAGATCTACTTGATTACAAGCTCATGATCACAATATGATCATGCATAGAGAGAGAAAGATGAACACATAGCAACCGGTAGAACCCTTAACCTCGAGGAAGAACTACTCCCTCCTCATCATGGGAATCAGCAACGGTGATGGAGATGGCGGTGGAGATCGATGGAGATGGCTCCGGGGGCACTTCCCCGTCCCGGCAGGGTGCCGGAACAGAGACTTTTTGTCCGCCGAATCTCCCCTTCGGTGGCGGCGGCGCTGTGGAACTTTTCGTGGATTTCTGATTGACGATTTAGGGTTTTCGCATCGGGAGACATCTTATAGGCGAAGAGGCAAGGTCGGTGGGCGGCCAGGGGGCCCACACCACCTGGTGGCGTGGCCAGGGCTAGCCCGTGCCACCACATGGTGTGGCCACCCTGTGGCCCCTCTCCGTCTCGTCTTCTGGCTCCGTGAGTCTTCCGGTAAAATATCGACTTTGGCTTTTGTCCGGTCCAATTCCGAGAATATTCATTTTCTGACTTTCTGGAACCAAAAACAGCAGAAAATAGGCAACTGACACTCTGGCTCTTGTTAATAGGTTATTCCAAGAAATCATATAAAAAGTACTCCAAAGTGTGGACAAAACATAAGAAAGTAGATAAAACCAAGCATGGAACATCAAAAATTATAGATACGTTTGCAACGTATCAACATCCCCAAGCTTAACTCCTGCTCGTCCTCGAGTAGGTAAGTGGTAAAAAGAAAGAATAATTTTTGAGGTGACATGCACCATCATAAACTTGATCAAAGTATTTGTAAAACATTGATAGTTGGGATCATAGTACTTCAACATAGCATGAAAGACAAAGTTCTAGCAATAAGACAAAGAAACTATGTTGCAACATGAAAAGGCACAAACAAAAGATTCATGAATAACAATTCTTTGCAAGACGTTTGTTTGTTTCACATAAAGAAAACATAGCATACTGGCATTCAGCTTATCCCTCATAGAGTAGCAAATAAATGCATAGGACACCTTCAAAGTTTACAAGAGTGACTAGATACAAATAGTTTAAAACAAGCAATATCAAAGCTATGCATCAATCAACAAGTCTTGGGACAATGCACATAGAACTAAGAATGGCCACTATGCTTTCAAAGTAGGTGCATAAAGATAGAAAGTGGAGACTCAATATAAAAGTAAAAAAAGGCCTTCGTAGAAGGAAGTAGGGATTCAAGTCTCATAAAGAGCTTCCAAAAATTATGGTACTTAGCTCTCATTGCCCCTATCATAAGCATCTTTAAGTGATTAAGGTTAAACTGAACAAACTATGGTGTATATGCTTGACGAAGTATAAGTTAGAAATATCATGTCCCTTGAATACGAGGGTCGCTCCTCATGCTACTCAAGTTTAGTCACCGGTAAGTTCTTGTCATCGTAAGTACATGTGTATCATAGAGAACCGCCAACGGGGTACCCCTTGCCCGATGATACGGAAGAATCCCCATATCAAAATGACAAGGCAAGCAGACAACGAGCATCTCAGCAATCTTCTTATTTACCATGGGAATATGGTGCTTTTTTCTCTCTTTCCTCTTTTCATAATCTCTTTTTTTCTCAATATAGGACTCTTTTTTTATAAGAAGAATGCTTCATAGACAACTCATTATGGTTACGCTGCTGGTTTCCACCATGTCAGCATGGATTAGACCAGCGGCCTAGGCGTTTCTCTTACACATATACATAACTCTATGGACTTACAAGCTCCCCTTTCATTTCACACCGACGACATCCATAGACAAAAGAGCATGATATCAACTAGGTACAAAGTACATGTGCAATGTTGAAAGCGTTCCCCATGACAGCATGGTTCTGCTAATCCCCAACAAATAAGTGCAAGCATATACAACATAGACGACACAATGGTTCAAGTTTATTAAGGGCAAGAAAAGTAAAGTGTGCCATCAAGTTCGTGAGAGCTTTAATCACTAGTTTTCTCATAACCAGTTTAATTCGGAAGGTAAACAAAAATATGAATATACTTGGAATAGCATATGCTAGTAGGTAGGTACTGTGGACTCTTTGGAATAACTTGGTTTAGGGAGTTGGATGCATGATTGGAACTCATACTTGGTTGCGGAGGCTAGCAAAAGACTGGGAGTGACAAATTAAGAGAGCAATAATGGCCATAATCATGCAGAGCGACAAAACATCATTGATCAAAGCATAAAGTGATACTACAAGTTGAAAACTAAAGGATCATAAAGGCTATGCTGACTTGGGATAGTCATAACATGGTGTGAGCATGCCACAAGTCAACCCAAATAAAGCATCAAAGGAGAATACCACAATACTATGCTTTAATATGCTAAAACAACGCATGATCCTTCCAAGGCACATTAAGCAATCTCAATTGTTTATAACAAGTCATGCTACAGCAAAGAATACTAAGCATAAAGCCAAAACAATATCGAGCATGACATGATAAAGTCTAAGTCACAGTCAAAAACAAGCTCCTTTTTACCACTTAAGCATGAACTTTTCCTACTATTTTCCAACACCAAACCAAACTATTTGAAAACCATTGTATGAAAGAGGGAGTCCAACCAATTTATTCAGCAAACTAAGCAAACCAAGCAAACTAAAAACCAAAACAAAAACGAAAAAAAAGACGCTCCAAGAACAACACAACTGTGCATGAAACAATAAAAATGAAGCGTTTGGAAGAAACCTGGGGTTTTTATTGATGAAGAAGGGGATGCCTTGGGCATCCCCAAGCTTTGACGCTTGTACTTCTTGGATATTTCTTGGTGTGACACGCGTGGCATCCCCAAGCTTGAGCTTTAGTCCATCCTTCATCTCATTACTCATTCCTTCCATACACCTGAATTTTTTCCTTCATACAAAACTTCACATAATCTTTATTAGCAACATTAGTGCACTCAAGATAATAGGTCTTTAGGTTCAGTTCCAACAGAAATAAAACTTCCATTAAAACACAAGCTACTGTAGCACTTCCCTCAAAAAGCTCAATTCCCCAAAAGAACTCAAAAAGGAACCAACAAGAAGCAAATGCAAATAATGGCAGAAATCTGTCAAAACAGACCAGCAGGTAAAGACGAATTTTGTCGAAGACTTTATGTTGCTCAAATAAAAAAGTGTTGAACTAACGAAAGTTAGATAACAGACTGGGGCAGGAGCACAAAAATTCACGCCTCAAAAGGACATACAGATATTTTACACGAATTTTTACGGTGAAGCACAAAAATCTGTTTCGGGACAGCAACTTTCCCAATCATTACTTCTCTCTCATTAGATGTTACTCTTGGCAAAAAAAGCAAATAAAAAGGATAAGGAGCGGTTATTACAGAGGTAATAACTTCCAAGACTCATCTAAAGCTTTTGGGTTATCTCCCAATAAGTACTTTTCTTTAACGCCTTTAAGTTAGACATGATAGTTTGAGTAGATGCTCACATAAGAAATATGAATTGAAGTAAAAGAGAGCATCAAGAAGCAAATTCAAAGCACATTTAAGTCTAACCCACTTCCTATGCATAGGAATTTTGTAAATAAATATGTCATGAAAGTACAAAGCAATAAGCATAGTAAAGCAAAACAAGTGCAACTTTAAGACTTTCAACATAAAGAGGGGAAACTTAATATTGTTGAGATACATAAAACTATGTTTCCCTCTCTCATAGTATCTTTCAGTAGCATCATGAATAAAATTAACAATATAACTATTACATAAAACATTCTTATCATGAGCCACATGCATAAAATGATTATTACTCTCCACATAAGCATAGTCATTCTTATTAATTGTGGTGGGAGCAAATTCAACAAAATAGCTATCATTATTGTTCTCATCACCATAATCATCAAATATAGGAGGCATATTGTAATCATAATTAATTTTCTCCTCAGTAGTTGGTGGACTGAAAATATGATATTCATAATTGTAATCATCATATATTGGAGGCATAGTATCATCAAAGTAAATTTTCTCCTCCATGCTTGGGGGACTAAAAAGATCATTTTCATCAAAACTAGCTTCCCCAAGCTTAGACTTTTCCATAGCATTAGCAATAATGGTGTCCAAAGAATTCATACTAACAACATTGCTATTATCATGCAAATAAAGTTCCATAGGTTTTCTAATTTTCTCTTCAAACACTTCATGTCCTAACTCAAGATAAATACTATAAAGCTCTCTAATTTTGTTGTTGTTTTCCATTAAGCCTAACTAGTAAAAACAAGAAACAAAAAGACAAAATTGCAGAATCTAAAGGAAATAACTTCGAGCACTCACACCGGAGGATGTGAGTACCTTTTACCTTACCTCCCCGGCAACAACGCCAGAAAATAGCTTGATGTCTACGCACTTCTATTCTTGTAGACAGTTGGTGGGCCTCCAAGTGTAGAGGTTTGTAGAACAGCAGCAAGTTTTCCCTTAAGTGGATCACCCAAGGTTTATCGAACTCAGGGAGGAAGTGGTCAAAGGTATCCCCTCTCAAGCAACCCTGCAATCAAGATACAAGAAGTCTCTTGTGTCCCCAACACACCCAATACACTTATCAGGTGTATAGGTGCACTAGTTCGGCGAAGAGATAGTGAAATACAAGTGGTATGGATAATTATAAGTGGTAACGGTGCTAGAAAATAGCTTGCTGGCGTGTGGTTAACGTGGGAAAAGACTAAAGGCAAACTGAAATAAAGAAGGAAGCAAGCAAACATGTAACAAATATAGTTGAAAACGGTGTTTCAATGCTAAGAAATTATGATACTACGCTGAAATACTCTCCGCTTGGACATTCTAATCATTGGTAGGGCTATAACAACACACCTCAAAGTTCATCTTTCCCATCTAGATAACCCCACACTGTCAACTTGAGTACTAGATGGGTCCAACAAACACCACAATTTCATAAAGACATCCAACTCCAAATATAACTCATAACAAGTATTTGTAATCTCTAGCCTAAGTGCCACCATGGTGTGCACACTATCAACTTCACACACATGGGGAGAGCAGAGATCTATTAAAGCACTTGAGTAGCAAGGTAGATCTACTTGATTACAAGCTCATGATCACAATATGATCATGCATAGAGAGAGAGATGAACACATAGCTACCGGTAGAACCCTTAGCCTCGAGGAAGAACTACCCCCTCCTCATCATGGGAATCAGCAACGGTGATAGAGATGGTGGTGGAGATCGATGGAGATGGCTCCAGGGGCACTTCCCTGTCCCGGCAGGGTGCCGGAACAGAGACTTTCTGTCCCCTGAATCTCCCCTTCGGTGGCGGCGATGTGGAACTTTTTGTGGATTTCTGATTGATGATTTAGGGTTTTCGCATCAGGAGGCATCTTATAGGCGAAGAGGCAAGGTCGGTGGGCAGCCAGGGGGCCCACACCACCTGGTGGCACGGCCAGGGCTAGCCCGCGCCACCACATGGTGTGGCCACCCTGTGGCCCCTCTCCGTCTCGTCTTCTGGCTCCGTGAGTCTTCCGATAAAATATCGACTTTGGCTTTTGTCCGGTCCAATTCTGAGAATATTCATTTTCTGACTTTCTGGAACCAAAAACAGCAAAAAACAGACAACTGACACTCTGGCTCTTGTTAATAGATTAGTCCAAGAAATCATATGAAAAGTACTCCAAAGTGTGAACAAAACATAAGAAAGTAAATAAAATCAAGCATGGAACATCAAAAATTATAGATACGTTTGCAACGTATCAGGGTCCTCGATCTTGAAGAGCCTGATGCTTAAGGTAAAACACAATGAGAACACCTAAATTTGGCATTAAGTTACAATTAACAATAGCAGCCTTTGCGAGAATCATCATGTCCTCCTTATTAACTCTAGTAAACTCACCACGTGCCTGCAAGGTGTTAGCAATGGTATAAAATAAATAGTGAATAACAGTATGATCAATTTGGTTTCCCTTGGGTGTGCTTCCATGAATTCTTATTAAATTAATGCACTACCAAGGTGCAGGATTTAAAACAAAAGTAGTAGAGCGTATATCAGTGGCGTTGTTGGCAAATCCAAAATGTTGAGCCCATTGGTCGAGTGTCAAGGAGTACTCATGGTTCATAAGACGAAAGTTGATGCGATCAACTCTAGGCCTTTGATCCTCAGAACAATAGTGAGGCTCCACCGTATGCGTCAAGGTGCTTAGGAACTCAAGTGTCAAGCGATGGTACATGGCGGCATCCTAAAAGACAAAGTCATACAAACCAACATTGTTGCAAATTAAATCGAAATCAACACGAATACCAAATTGGTTCAGGATATAGGGACACACCCACTTGGTGGACTTGATTTCTCGGAGCTTAAGACGGTTGAAACGGTTCAGCTAAAACTCCTTGGTGAACTCAATACCAAGTGAGTCAGGGGTCAACGTATCAACAGGTGGTGCGGAAGGTTCCGCAGCCATCACACGTGTACGGCTCCTTATGTTCATCTAAAACTAAATAAATAAAGAAAAAGATTTTAATCCAATATAAACATAGCATAAACGATTATCTACACTAGTTACAAAAAACTCCTCTAAAAAAATACTAAGCATGCTCAATATCAAGATTAGATCAAGAACAAGATCTAAGTCTAAATTGACAATGATAAAGGATTAAGTGAAGCTTTAGCAAAAATAAGTTGAAAATCAGGGGAGAATCATACCTTAGATCGATTGAGTGCGAGGAATCGAAGAAAGAACAAGTAAATTTGAAGATCCAATGGAGGTGGTTTGGAGTTTGGAGGAAGAAGAAAGAGAAAGATTTTTTGAGGATTTTTAGGTTACCTCCTCGTAGTGTTTATGGCGGCCGCGTACATGGTACGGGTGGGTGGTATGGCCGGAGCCCGCTTGTACCGGATAACATACCTTGGGGTGATGAACCCTTCCGGTGATGCACTCGGTACGGGCGCGTGGTACAGTCGCGCGCCCGTACTACTGGGCGTTATCTGTTCGGTACCCTTGCTTGAAATCTGATGGTTTGCTCGAGGATACGTGATGAGTCTAAAATTAAAACATTTTTATCTCTTGTTTTTGCAGAAATAGAGAAGGGATTTTGTATTTCACTGTGCCTACGCGTGCTATTTCGTTCCTGTTTCAGCGGGATCCCAAATAATGGATTCATTGATGAACTTATCAATTAGAGCTGTCATATTGTGTAATTATATGATATTTCTAAGTGATAAAAGCCATTTTATGAATTTACCTTTGCACCTGGAAGAATAACAAATAAGGAGGAGGCATCAACACCGATAACGACCACTGGTACCGGCGGAGCCCGCCCGTACCGTTCACCTGTACGAGGCGCCATTGGGACCGCCTCGTCAAAAAGTTTCTCCTAGCAAAGACGAGAGGGGGATCCGACATTCATAGCCACTAAAAACCATGAAACACCACATTTGAAAGGGATATGAAGGAGGAACTTGGCTGGGGTAAAATCCTAGCTGCTTCGCGGATCATCGGAGGACAACGCATCATCCCCTTCACCATCAACCGCTGCATCTTCATCGCCACCATTACCCCATCTTTCATCTATTAGATCTCTTTGTAATTCTAGATCCAATTGTGGTTTGCATTAGATCTACACCCGTACTTTAATCCATCCATTTGATTATGATGATGTTGTTCATTGCTTTCATGAGTGAGTAGTTCCTTTGTTCTTGGGGAGATGGAGAAACCCTAGCACCACTATGAACTTGTAATGAAGATGATCTATTCTTGTGTCCATATGACTTGCTTATCTATGATATAATTATGACTTGTGTTTGATTTCTCTCTTTAGATAATATGTGAAGTCGACCATATATCATTTTCCTTCGGGACTAAAGGAAGGATGAAACCTTTGGACGTGTTGTGGAAGCGTACCCGGAGTGCCCCGTGACAGATTGGTGCCGGCTCGTAACCCTCACGGTCAAAGGGGGGTTAAGAGAGACTCCCTAAGCTAATTACGATATCCATGGGGAAACCCTTAATTGCGGTGGCATGTATGGGTGATTGCTCTCAGGCATTACAATGGTTATTTAGAGGTGACCTCACACTTGTCTCAACAAAGTGGCTTCCTACGAGCCTTGTCATGAACATCTTATTATGGGGCTCTCTCCACACCTTTCATGGCATAAGAATTATGTTATCTTGATTACATATAATAATAGTACTATGCTAGTGATGTATCCTATATCCCCGAGAACATTTTAGCCCTATTGAGTTCAACCACGCTTTCATACAATCTTGTTACTTGTTTTCTTTTACTTGTTTTAATTACTTTTCTGCAAACAACCATAAACCATTCAAACACCCTTTAATTGATATCAAAGACAACTTACAAGTATTCTTTGGTAGATAGTAATGAGGGACATAAAGACATTTACCAATAGCTCTCTGTGGGTTCGATATCTTTACTTCGAAACTAGCTACAATTGATCTGTGCACTTGCAGTCACCAGTACGGTACGGGTGCATGGTACGGGCGCGTCCCGACCATACTGGTGGTCATTAAGAGCATTGTTTCCTGCGATAAAAATCAAAAATTCTATCTTCTCGTGCCTCGATGTGGTACAGGCGCATGGTACAGTCCCTTCCGGCCGTACCACAGGTCGTTAAACGGCCTGTAAGCTGCAAAACTCAAAGAATTTGATTAGTAGCTCCGTGCGTCTTTGCACATCTTATCAAAGAACAAGATAACATCAAGTATACTATATAAAAATCAGCAATACCTCTTTGGCCTTGTGTTAGTAAAATAAAAGATCGAGGATTACCTTATTTCTTCTCCTCTCTCCAAAGGTCTTCTTGAACACTCTTTATTAAAAACAAAACAAAAACAAAACAAACAAAGCAAACAAGACTAACACATAAGTAAAAAAACTTTATTTCACATAGGTTGCCTCCCATGAAGTTCTTCTAGTTAAGGTCAATTAGCTTGACCCCGATGACAATCATTTAGGTTTAATGAGTGGAATTCCCACTCCAAAGTAGTTGGCTTTCAAAGTAATTATACCATCGTCATTATTAGGATTGGCCTTCTTCTTCCTAGGAAAGTGGACTATAAAAGGATCTCTAGATGGTAGCCCTATTCTCACATTCCCATCATGTAAATTAATTAAATCTTTGATAGTTCTTAGGAATGGCCTACCTAAAATTATAGGTGATATGGGATCTTCAGGCATGTCCACAATAACAAGATCAATAAGATAGGGACTACCTTTGATTTCCACAACTATATTTTCTTTTATCCCAACAACTTGTTTATAAGTTGAATCCGCTAGATGGAGTCTTAGTTCAGTGGTTACAAATGGGCCCAAGTTTAATTTATCAAATAGGCTTTTAGAAATTATTGAGACGCTTGCACCAAGATCACAAAGTACGGATATCTCATTAACTCCTAGCTTAATTTCAATAGTGGGCTCAAATATATCATCTAGCTTAGCAGAAAGCTTATCAGCTAGTCTCTTGTACTCCATCTCTAAATCTTGAACTTTAGATGCTACTTGTTGTATAAATTATTGGTATATAGCATCATTATCTTGTTCTATACCGGTATTATTTACGGTGATCATCTTTAGTAGATCTTCCATGGTATATTCTGGTGTCAGCGCGTTTCTATAATCCAGCTCTTCGGGCTTTTCTTCATTAGTTACCACCCTCATCATCTTGAGGTCTTCTACCGGATTTGGCTCGGGCTTTCCCGCAAATTTTCTAGCATGAGTGCTTGGCTCTCAGCTACTTTGACTAGCTAAGCCTCCATAGTTTTTGTCCTTTCCTATAGAGCCTGTACATCATTTCTAATTGCAACAACTTGGTTAGATAATTTTACTATAGTACTTTCATGGTTCTTCGTGATTTTAATAAGCATATTATTTTGCTCGGTTCGAGCTTGTATAAAAATTCTAACAGTTTGCTCAAACGAGAGATTGCCATGATTTGCTCCATTATTATTATCATAATTATTGTAAGGAGCTCGTGCAGGATTGGAATAATGTTTTTGAACATTAGAAGCATAATTATTATTTTTCCATGCAGGATTAAAAGGAGTGTGAGCTATAAAATTGACATCATTAACATCGGTAGCAATAGCATTAACTTGGTTATCTTCTTTACCCTTTACTATATTAAGTAGCTCGTCTACCTTAGATGTAAGCTCTTTATTATTTACCTCGGTAATTGAACTTACTCTCTTCGAGGTTCTCTCAACATGCTATTGGGCATGATTATTTTGCATATCATCAAGTAGCTTATTTGTAACACTCACTTGCTTTCACATGATTGTTCCTCCTACTACAGTATCTATCATAGACTTAGACATTGGGTTAATACCATTATAAAACAAATGTAATGCAATCCATTCTTCCATCCCATGACTAGGACAGTTCATTACGGCTTCTTTCATCCTTTCCCACTCAAGTGCTAGTGGCTCACGGTCTTCTTGTCTAAAGCTCGTAATATTGGATCTTAGCTGCATAGTTTTAGCTGGGGAAAAAATTAGTCATAAACAAATTAGTACATTCCTCCCAAGATTTAATAGTGCCATTTGGTAGAACTAGCAACCAATACTTAACCTTTCCTCTAAGAGAGAAAGGAAACAATCTTAATTTAATAGCATTTGGATCTACATCCTTAATACGCATCATGTCACAAATTTCAGCAAAAATATTTAAGTGCAAACCCAATCCTTAGAAGATGAGCCCCAAATTGGTTTTGTTAACCAAACTTAAAATATTAGGATTTATTTCATAGATTTGTGCATCAACAGCGGACTAAGTGATAGGTGCACGAATAAAATCATCAGTGGGAGTAGCATATTCTCCAAGTCTCTTTTGAGTCATGGCTCTATATTTTTGCTAATTTTTAAGTAATGAAAACAAATAACAAGTAACTATTTTTCTGGGTTTTCAAATAGATAACAAGAAAGTAAACTAATAACAAAAATAAACTACAAACTAATAATAAAACTAAAAACAAGGTCTCTAGTGACCTCACTAGGATAGCGAAATTGCTTCATCGCTAGAAAAAGGGTTGATACCTTTGATACGGATTCACGGATGTAGTATAATAGCTTTTTTCCTAGAAGACATAGGTTTAGTAGAACCTTGGAAAGCAATGCTAAAAGGAAATAAAAAAGAGAAGTCTACAAGACTTTGTTTGTTTGTTTTACCTTAGTTTCCGGACCATTCCAGTTTACTTTTATAATGGGTTGAATCAATGGATGGAGATAGGCCAGGGTTGAAGATCCACCTACAGTTGCACATCATATAGGATAAAAGATAATAATAAGCACAGTAATATGTACTGGTTGAATAGGGATAATCTCTTGTGGGCAACACATTCTAATATACTAGAGCCTCCGTGATGCAACGGGCATAGCAATAGTCTTTTAATCCAACCAAGTGCACACCAAAGAATGGGCTACAAACGATTATTAAGTGTAAAACATAGATCAAAGCATTAAGTGGTGATGTTGTTGTGATCCTAAATGGGTCGCTAAGCGAAGACCGTACTACCCTTTATCATTAGGGTTCTTATGAGATCGCCGCTAGCCAAGTATCTCACCTTAAGCCTTTATCAATCTACGAGATCTTGGATACCTACAAGTCCACAGATCGAGACAAGAGACAAAGAAACAAAAGATACAAATCTCTATTTGCAAACAAAACACAATACTCCCATGAGTTAGTTCCACATAATTGTTGTGAGATTTTTCCCCAACCCGCAATCCGTGATGACTACTCACTCATAACAAATAGATCTGAGATAGAAAAAATTGTGCAAATACTTAGATTGAAATCGAACATTCTCTTACAATGGTCGCCAAATCACAAGGATATCTAAAGTACAAAGCAATGACCATGGCTAATGGAGGGGATGGATGATGAAAGTGATGAACAATGAATGAATAATGGCATGGATCTCCTTTGGTGGTGTTGTGATGTGATCTGACAATAGCAACTCTCTGGCCGGCGGTTGGAGCCTCAAAATATATAGGCGTCTTCATAAAAGTTATAGGGTTTAACGAGACGAAGCCGCCGCCACATGGTACGGGCGGACGGTACGGACAGGACCTGCCCGTACCAGTGGTCATTAAGCTTGCTGTCGTCTGGGAATGGCTTCCCAATTACTTGGCCGTGTGGACTTTTTCAAAAACTTTCATTATGACTCCTCATTTCGCATTAAAAAGCGTGATTTCTTGCACAACACAATTCAAAGCAAGATTTTGCATACCTTTGCAATTATTAGTCATTAGTGGCAAGACTTGGGAGTTTCTTGTCAATTGCTTGACCAAAAACAATGTTTAAACACGGTGAAAGATGACTATTTTTGGAACCATCAACCAGGTTGTTCGGTTCGTCTTCCCTAGAATACTGGTGTTTCTATTCTTGTTGATGTTAGTTGATTACTGTAATAGTTGCGCGAGTGCACCTAACCCTAGCACTTAAAATTATAATTATGGGAGAACTCTTTTTGATATTTACAGGTTTATGGTTTGATATCTCCGTCTTGTTTATACGGCTTCCTTTGGAAAAGTACAAGATTGTGTCAAGAAAGAAGAAAGGTTTTGAAGACCTCGATGATTTGCTACTTTCTTTCAGGCTTCGCTTTGTAATTGCTGAACACACCTTATGTATCTTTATTATGTACTATTTGCTACGATAAATATTTATGGTGTTGATTGTCAAAAAAAGGTGATCTAGTTGACCTATTTGTAACTTTTATTGCTTTTGAGCTCCTTTGTACCGTGGTTGATGATTATTAATAGATCAGTGAATTTTTTTAGAAAAATAATTTTATTCGAATAAATTATGTAAGTTTCACCTTCTTTTCATGTTAGCATGAGATTTAAAAATAAAATCTATACAAGAGAAAGAGTGCGCAGAAACGATAGAAAGAGAGGGTGCTCCTCCCTGGTGCCTGGGCGTCCCCTAGCGGTCGTTCCGCCTGGTTAGGCTGGTAGGAAGCATCACATGTATAGTGTGGGTTCTTCGCTTCGTTCGATCAACTCTCTTGTGGAGTACGACATTGAACAGACCACGGCATTTAAATCAGTCAAATTCTCGCTAAAATGTCGATGTGGGACTAAAACGTAGCAGCACTCTGCTACGCTCGATGCGGGACCATAGGATGCATACCTGCTTTGCTACCCTGAATGTCTTTGTTCATTTTTGTCGGAACCGCGGTGACTAGTAGCCAAAACACGGGGCATGGACCATCACACGTGAAAAACCGGCAACGACACACACGTTTTGGTATGTTGTTTTATTACACGCTTCACACTAGTACTAAGTATTCGATTGAGTTGTTACGCCACCTATAAGATTAGCTGTGTCACGATTTAAAAACCGTGCAAGAAGAAATTGACCAAGATAAAACGTGCAAAAAGGATCTATGTGTGAAACAAAAAATGGACATTAATTTTGAAGTGGCCACTTCAACGCTACCGTAAGGAAATCACCAGTTTGTGAAAACTGAAGGTGGAACAAAACTGTAGAAATGGCAGGACAAGCAACACCTAAAACTCGAACTAAAAACTGGACTACACTTGCGAGCAAAAATTTATAGCACGAAGGTGCGGAACAAAACTATAAAAAATTTGGGGAAAAAAAGGCAGGAACAAGATTTCCCATCAGTGGAACAATTAAATCTGTCCTCCATAGGGGAAATATGAAGAACATATTAAAAACAGGAAAGGGAAAAAAATAAACATACTCTCTCTGTCTCAAGGAATAAGGCGTTCTCATTTTGCCTGTTATTTTTTTGACCAAGAATTACTCTAAATATATAAATAATGTTGGTACAAAATAGCATAGTTGGAAAGCGTTTTTCAATACGAATCCAATAGTACTAATTATGCATAATATAATCAAGATATTGTTGTTCAATTTTTTTTATCAAACTTTGTCTTAAAATACGCGTGCGTCTTATTCCTTGGAACGGAGCAAAAGCGAACGAAAGGAAACGAAGGAAGAAATGCATGGAACAAATCATATATACATGTGTAACAAAACGTAGGTGGAAACAAATTTAGTGTCTCCAGAATAAATCACAACTAAAAGAGCTTTAATTGACGGAACGCATTTTTAGTACCCGTGGAACAAACCGCAACTTCAAGTGGAACAAAAGGTTGGACCACGTAGAATAAAAGTTTAATCCCTTATGGAACCAATCATAACTAGAAGCAAACCACAAATTGTGATTAAGGGAACAAAATTGTGGCACCCCGTGGAACAAACCACGATTGCAAGAGCAAATACAAATCTAGACTCGATGAAAAAATATTCATAAAATATAAAATAGGAAATAACGAGATTTTTTTTGCAGAAAACTTAACTACATGTGGAACACTCCCTATAATAAAAGGAGCAAAATTATAGACTGGAATGGTAAAACAATTATAAATATTGAAAAAAAAAACATGACTTGAAGTAGAACTATAATAAACTAATCCAGGGATAAAAGTTGAAAAAACTGAAACAGGACCATAAGAGACAAAGAACAGAGATGGGAGAAAAGAAATAGTAGTACTCCCTCCGACTCATATTAGTTGACTTATATTTTTCTAGATTTGGATGTACCTAGTACTAAAATATGTCTAGATACATTCGAATCTAGACAAATCCGAGTCAACTAATATGGATCAAAGAAAGTACAAGAATGAAACGAGAATGTACGTAGCAGAGAACTAGTAGTAGCACTGTTATTGATCAGGTCTCTTGGAGCAACCACACCCTTGCCAGTTTACCTGGGCGAGCCGGTTCATTCCCGTGCATGATCCATCTATCCAGCGCGGGATCCATCCAACGCTAATAGTATGAACGAACAAGACAGGAGAAAATGGGCCAAGCCCACGACGCAAATCTTTCAGAAACCGGGGTACAAATCATTCGCGCGCGTTGGACGCGCGCGATAATAGCCTCCGCCCGCACGGCTGTTCGAGGCGGGCCGGCCTGTTTAGCGGGAGCTTTTCACTTTGTTCCAGTTCATATCCGTTTTTTGGTTGCAATAGGGTTTTCTTATTCCCATTTATTGTCATTTTCTGGTGTATTTCTTGTTCGGGTTTTTCTCGGTTTTTCATGGTTTTCTGTTTCCTCTGCCCGGTTCTTGGGTTTGTTTGGTTTTCCTTTTCTATTTTTTCTTTTTATCTTAAATTAGAATATTTTAAAAGTTGAACATATTTTAAAATCTAGAAAATTTAAAAATCTAAACATTTTTAAAGCATGAACATGTTTTAGATATGAATAATTTTTAAATTTGAATAATTTTCAAGTTCGAACAATTTTTAAATTTGAACAAGTTTTCTTCGAAATAGGCTCACATCCCGCTTTATAAATAAAGAAATATCCAGATACAACCGAGATCTAGCACAAAGCACCACCGACCGAAGCCAACAAAGAAAAAACTCACACTAAAATACGCTGGGGCCTCAACACAACAATGCCCAACAAAAAAAGATGGGACAACAAGAACACACGTCTGGACACAAGGTGGATGCTGCAGTCACGCGCGGTCAGGAGTCGAGAAGGGGAGTACCGCCATCCTCAAGGCCAAGAGGTGCCGTCGAGAACCTCTCGATCACGCTGCCTTGCCAACGGGGACCACTGCTGCAGGAAGGCGAGAAAAGAAAAAATGAAGTCAGAAACACAGTTGGGGTAGATCCGCTCAATCACCATCTTGTTCGTCACATTTCAAAGAGTTCAAGTGAGGGTTGCAAACACTAGCCAGAAGAGGCAACACCTCCTTCCGACTCGGTTCGCCTTAGTTTGAAAGAACTCTCCAAGATCATGGGCCTGTCAAGAAGGGCCAAGAGCTTCCAGTACAAAGCTCCATAAAAACTGGACCGCCGTGCAATTAAACATGATGTGGGTGCATGTCTCCGAAGTCCCACAAAGGGGATACATGCCATTGCCTGGGCCATTATGTTTAGCCACCTCCACCTTTGAGGGAAAGAGATCGCGTAGAAGTTGCCAGACGAAGATCTGAATACTAAGGGAAAGGTGGGGGCTTCCAAAGGGGAGAGGTCCACCGGAGCTTCGGGCCCTGGAAGAGGGCCCTGTAGGCTGAGCTCAACCAGAACTCCCCCGTCGGGGTCAGATGCTAGGAGATCGAGTCACGCTCATCAGAAAGGGAGTTAGGGAGGGAGGCCCTTAGCCTCTGATACTGCGCAGCCTTAGCCATGCTAAAGGTCCGTCAGAACGAGATGTTCCAGCGACCCTCTTGAAAGGCCTTGGCTACCAACATCGAAGGGGAGGAACTAATGGCAAACAGAGCGGGGAATTTCTCGCAGAGGGGAATCCAAGAGCCATGGATCAAGCCAAAGACACACCCCCGCCCGTCTCCGATGCCAATGGCGATGCCCTGCCCACTGAGATGCTTAATGTCCTGAATGACTCGCTAGAATTGGGAGCCCTCCCGACGCTCGCAAGCCAGTAGGGTCCGGCCCCCGAGGTACTTGGCTTTGATAAGATGCAGCTAGAATCCCCCATCATCCCTAAGGATGCGTAAGACCTATTTTAGCATCAGAGCCACATTAAAGCGGCGCGAGTTGAGGATACCTATGCCCTCAAGGATCTTGGGGGCGTATAAGTCTGCCCATTTAACCATATATGGTGTCTCTGAAACAAGTTTTAAATTTGAACAATTTTTAGTTTTGAACATTTTTTAAATTTCAACAATTTTCAAATCAGAATATTTTAAATTTAAACTTTTTTGCAAATCTGAACTTTTTTACCACTCTTTCAAATCACGTACATTCTTTTAGCAAACTGGCACGTTGCAATTTCAAGCACATGAATTGCTAAGTTAGTTACAGCAGCGTGTAGCACAGTTTCATTAAATGGGCCGGCCCGCTCTACGCTGCTAGTTAGCGTTGGCTCCGTAACGGCGGAGAACAGCGGAAATGCTACGCGCGACGAAGCCCACGAAATAACGTTGGCCTCCGTTTACTAGCCAGAAGGCGCACGCGTCGGTTCGTGGAATCAAGAGCAAATAGGAGCACCCAGTGGGGTCCCAGTCAAAACGCCGTCCCGAAAAAAAGAGAGGAACAGGGCGTCGTGCTCCTCGCCGCGATTCCGCCTAACCGCCCCCAATTCGCGGCTTCCTCTGCCCACCGCCGACCACCCCCACCTCATCTCGTCGCTCCTCTCGCCTAGGCGCCGTCGACCGCCGCCATTGACGTAAGCGTCTCTCTCTGCTTAAGCACTCAGTTGCCCTGCTGGTTCTCCTTTCCTCTTTTTCTGTTACTTATTACTTCCGGCTGTCTCTCCCCGCCCGCTGTTGTACAGATGGCGGGCTTCTCCTCCGGATCCGGCTACCTCGATCCGCACCGCGTCTACGAGCTCGTCATCCGCCGCATGCCGGCGCTTCTCCTTGAGTACCTGGATTCGGTACCTGTACCGTCCCGGGATATGCATTGGCAGGGGATTAGGCTTGTGGGAAATGCTCTCCGCAACCTCCTGTCTCAAGTGCCAAGGTGCGGCTCTTGGTGCCATATCTCTTAATCGTCCCAGATGTTCTTATGATTCTTGCAGTTTTTCTTCCCCCGTTCAACTCCGGTTCTCGCGCTTCATCCGGCACTAATTGGTTTGCGTTCTTGCCTCCAATGTCTTTTTCTTCCAGATCATCCTCCGTTGAAGATAACCGAGACATTCTTTCCTGGGCGCAACTTGCGCAGTTTCATGCCATAAAAAGCAGGTTAGTACTTGAAATTCTGTATAGGCTCCTCTGGTTCGTGTTCGCGTTCGTGCCTGCATTGTGTTCGATGCCTGTACCCTAAGGAATCAATCTGGTATGTGTTGCAGATCTGTTGCTCGTGATGGGCGATTTTGTTTGGGACTGTGCGTAGAATTTGTTGCTATAGTGCTGTGGCCTGTTTGTTTTAATCTCTTGTGCAGAATTTTTGGCGCTGGAACATATGATGGCAAATACTAGTCACTTTTCTTCTTTGCCTTAAAAGGTTTGGTCTAGTCTCAGGTTACAGAACACATCTTTTATCGAATTCTGCAAGTTTATTATGTTGGCGAAGCACCATCTCCTTGGGAAAACTAAACAACCTTAAATTCTTACAAAATGGTGCTTCTTGTGTTCCTTCTGTAATGTCGGGTATGCTAATTCAAATAGCTTGATTTACTATTATTTGAGTCTAACATGTGTATAAATTACACTATTTTTTTTCTATTATTTGCAGATTTTGTGCACCTCAGATGGTTGGTAAACCATCCAATTTTACTTCAGTTGCAGGTTTTGAATTCTAGCTTTCTAACTGTTCTTCTTTCAATGTTACTGAGCATTTTGTTGAACATCATTTCAGATTAACATGAGGATTTTCCCTAGTATGAGTTTATGACTCATAGATGGCCTTTCCTCATTGCCATTTTTTGTCAAGATTACTTTCACAGTATATTGTAAGCGTCTCTCTCTGCTTAAGCACTCAGTTGCCCTGCTGGTTCTCCTTTCCTCTTTTTCTGTTACTTATTACTTCCGGCTGTCTCTCCCCGCCCGCTGTTGTACAGATGGCGGGCTTCTCCTCCGGATCCGGCTACCTCGATCCGCACCGCGTCTACGAGCTCGTCATCCGCCGCATGCCGGCGCTTCTCCTTGAGTACCTGGATTCGGTACCTGTACCGTCCCGGGATATGCATTGGCAGGGGATTAGGCTTGTGGGAAATGCTCTCCGCAACCTCCTGTCTCAAGTGCCAAGGTGCGGCTCTTGGTGCCATATCTCTTAATCGTCCCAGATGTTCTTATGATTCTTGCAGTTTTTCTTCCCCCGTTCAACTCCGGTTCTCGCGCTTCATCCGGCACTAATTGGTTTGCGTTCTTGCCTCCAATGTCTTTTTCTTCCAGATCATCCTCCGTTGAAGATAACCGAGACATTCTTTCCTGGGCGCAACTTGCGCAGTTTCATGCCATAAAAAGCAGGTTAGTACTTGAAATTCTGTATAGGCTCCTCTGGTTCGTGTTCGCGTTCGTGCCTGCATTGTGTTCGATGCCTGTACCCTAAGGAATCAATCTGGTATGTGTTGCAGATCTGTTGCTCGTGATGGGCGATTTTGTTTGGGACTGTGCGTAGAATTTGTTGCTATAGTGCTGTGGCCTGTTTGTTTTAATCTCTTGTGCAGAATTTTTGGCACTGGAACATATGATGGCAAATACTAGTCACTTTTCTTCTTTGCCTTAAAAGGTTTGGTCTAGTCTCAGGTTACAGAACACATCTTTTATCGAATTCTGCAAGTTTATTATGTTGGCGAAGCACCATCTCCTTGGGAAAACTAAACAACCTTAAATTCTTACAAAATGGTGCTTCTTGTGTTCCTTCTGTAATGTCGGGTATGCTAATTCAAATAGCTTGATTTACTATTATTTGAGTCTAACATGTGTATAAATTACACTATTTTTTTCTATTATTTGCAGATTTTGTGCACCTCAGATGGTTGGTAAACCATCCAATTTTACTTCAGTTGCAGGTTTTGAATTCTAGCTTTCTAACTGTTCTTCTTTCAATGTTACTGAGCATTTTGTTGAACATCATTTCAGATTAACATGAGGATTTTCCCTAGTATGAGTTTATGACTCATAGATGGCCTTTCCTCATTGCCATTTTTTGTCAAGATTACTTTCACAGTATATTGTATGTGTTGTGAATGTAAGACTCTATGTCAAGATGGTTGCCACAAGGATTATTTTTTTCTACTACCATGTTTATCCAAGATTGAACGTTCAAGTTTTGGTTACATTATTGTTCAGGTAATTCATTATTTTCTGAATTCCTAACAACTACAATGCCTCCACTGCAGGCTAACACAAGTGAGATTTGCCTGTTAACTTAAATTATTACTGACAATTTTCTTGTGTTGTACCATGGCAATTTAGTCTGTTGTCTTGATACAACAAAGGAATATCTTTTTGGTGCTTGTTCATTCATAAATTATGTTCTGAAAGGGTTGGCAATGTATTTTATACGATTCAAGTTTCAGCTTGGCAATTTACTCTGTGTTGTTTGGTATTAAAGAATGCAGCTTTTGGTTACAATATGTTTCAGGTGATTCATTATTTCTCGAACTCCTGTCAATTACTACTGAGACTTCTGAACTAAAACTGACATTGCTAATAGAAACTAAAGTTAGCAACTTAGCATAGCTATAGTAGATATACTGGTACGTATCGACAAGGTTTGTATGTACTGCTCCTCATCATGTATATACTATCTACTTGCATAGTCAATCACAAACAGATCCACGTATTTGACTGTATATATATAGGGAAAAAATATATATCAATGGTGGATGATATGTGTCATTCTTTTGTAGGACATCATATGCTTCTGGGCAACTCAAGTTCATCTTCTAGAAGGATGTTGAACCGCGAACCTGATAGTAATGGTATAGCTAAATTCAGCGTTTTACTTCTATCTGAATTGTGTATGTCCACTAACCACTAATCATCATGTTGCGTGTGCAGAGCTCATACATTCTGCTGCTTCTAGCTCAAGAACTCCTGCTGCAATTCCACTGCAGGAAAAAAATTATGATGGTTAGTCAACTCTTACTATTCCTTTACTATATATTTTTGTCACTTAACTACTAAGCATGCGTTTACACTAATCATATGATTTCATATGTGCAGTGCACAGACATGCTGCAATGTATGATCCATCATCTAGTTCCAGCTCAAAGATTGCTGGTCCTCCACTGAAAGCAAACACAAGTAAATGTTCGATATTTGCTTACCCTGCCTTTTCTGACTTAAGTATGTATTTACACTGCTTATCATGTCTCTTGTGTAGTAATCAACTTTCCTACCAGACGTGCTGGAATGCGTGATGAAACATCTGCCTCTAACTCGGGAACTCATGCTTCAGCATATATTCCTTTGTGCGATAATTCTATGCTTGGTTATTAACATTCCTGTTTTCTTACTCCACGTACACCACTTAACATTTTTATCTCTGAGCATCGCTTATTTGTTTGTTGTGTTTTTCATGGTTGAAGTTGAAATTCACAACGAAAGAACGAAATCCAAATCGAAAAGCTTTGCCTGTAAATTACAACTAGTGCTAACAAGTTTCTTGCACTGTACCATAGTAAGTCATAACTCTGATGTGACTGCAAGGAAATATTACTGTTCGAAAATAGTTATACTGAAAGGATTGCACATGCAGTGTCTACACTTTTACCGTCTGCTTACTTAATTGACCGAGTCGATAAGCCATTGGGCATGTTTACTTTTTAATGCAACAAAATAATTTGTTGCCAGAAACCTAGTTACCATATAAATACTGTATTCAACCTTATGCATCTGTGCTGATGTTTCCCTCTCTCAAGGAGGTTCTGCAGCACCTGAGCGGCACGGAGGAGCTCCGCTGCTGCGCAAGACCAAGAGTCGCCCCCCAAGAGCAGCGACGAGCTCGCCCCCGCGAGCCGTGAGCTCGCCGCCGCGCACACCTCTGCCACCGCGCCGCCGTACACTTCCACTGCGCACCTGTCAACGGCGAATTCTATCTGTGCCGGAGCCGGTAGTGGAGGTATGTAATTTTCAATTGGTTTGAGAGGCTCTTTGACTCTGGTGAAAAGTTGATGTTCTGACATGGCACTCCAGCAGGCTACCTCAGCTCCTCCTCTACGTGAACAAGCACCTCAGCTGCGACGAGGACGGGATCGACGTGCTCTTGACTCATGGCCCATCCGACAGACGACAGAGGTGAATGTCCATTATTTTCTCTGCTTTAGATTTCTAGAGTTTCTTGATTAAGACAGATCTAGTACTCGGTAGCAAATGAGGCTTGCTTAAACCTGTATATAACCAACGATACGGCGAAGACTTAAAATTCTTGCTAAATAACAGAAATTGCATAGATGCTTGCGAATCTGGAATTAAGGGGGGAAACTAGGAGAATATTGTACTAGAAAACATGTCAACTGAATCCAAATTTTTGTTTGCAGACTGTACGAGTTGTCTTCCTGAGCAATCCAAAGACTAATGCCAAGCCATTTATCTGGGCCAAGGCTGTGAAAAGCTTGCCAGATGATGTATGGGAATTTTTTTCATTACAGAAAGTATGAAATGGTTTAAGTTTTCCAATTGAAGTATTGATTCACGTCTGATTTTTTTTTTGTCTTAATAACTACTGGGCAGGATGAATAGTACAACCACGTCTGTTCCTCACCTGGCGCTGGCGGAGTAGGGTACCACCACCGCGCGATGCCAGCGGGTGATTCGTTCACCGAGCTGCATATGTAGCTGCATATGTTGAATACTCGAGTAGTATGTGGGATTCTCCGAGACACTCTACATAACATTGATGTTGAACAGGGGCGTTTGGCTGTGGTTGCTTTTGAAAACTAGCTAGTCTGCTGCACGTTGCTACTTTTGATGTGAAGTAAATGATTCTCTTAGCGTGGCAGCTGAAATGTGCTGTTGGTATACTTTTTTTCTTTTTCAGAAAGGAGAGAAACTTAATTAGACGTACTCCACTATACTTGTTTGGATTAATCATGGTCAACATGTCTTTGATTATGTTCTTTTTAGGAGCTTATGAACACACAAATGTGATTAAATTCATTGTTTAAATGCTAATTTTGGACCCCCCCAGATTAGAAGGCGGTGTACGGATTTTAATTAATTATTATACTGTGATGCTAATTTAGTTTGTTGTCTTCTTATACTATTGATGATGGTTTCACTAATGTGAATCTTGATTTGAAGCGAGTATAATGGATTCTTATATCCTCAAATTCAGGAACGCTTGTGTACAATGATTTCAAAGTTGAATTTTAAGTACCTACTTAAAAAATATTTTGGAATATGTTGATTCTTTAATTTTTTAATACCTAAATTCTGAATTTCGTAATACCATGAAATCTGAGTTCGCATTATAAATAAAAAGCTAGGCGAATTTTTGATTGTTCAGAATTCGTGTTCTAGTCTGAAACAGTCAACTATTTCAATACATCGGTGTTCACCGCAACATAGTTAGTATGTTTTTTTCTGCTCACTAAATGTAGGCAATGTGTAAGGTTGATTACATTGCAATATGGTTTAAACAAAGAAGCCTTAAAGTTAATTTTCGCAAGTCCTGTTTGCTCCGCGGGACTCCATTAGGCTTTGTTTTACTTCGGTAGTGTATCCCAAGAGGATTATTCCAATTCTGCAAAATCTCTGTAGTCCGTTTACCACGCCGAGTTTGGCTGGGATAATCCTGAAATATCCCCACATATCCTTCTATTAGGGTTGGTCATATACAGTGCATGTACCATATGTATTGTACCCTGTCGTGATGATATATAAAGAGATCAAGGGTGGGCACGTTGCCACATCAAAAACCCTAAATTAACTTGGTATCACAGCCAAACACGCCCCCTCTGCGCCGCCGCCGTGCGAGTTCGCCCTGCCCTAGCTGCCACGCGAGTCTGCCTTGCTCTCACCGCACGAGTCTCTACCGCCGAGATGTCTACGTCCTCGGCGCTCTCCCTCTCGACGAGAGCGATCGTTCCCGCCTCCACTAGCTCCACCGCGACCAGGATCTCCACGTCCACAACCGTCCGTCTCGACTCCCACAACTTCACTCTGTGGAAGGGGCTTACGCTCCCCACCATCGCCGAAGCTGGCCTCTACGGCTACCTCGACGGCTCCGAGGCTGCTCCTCCGAAGACGACCAAGGAAGGGGATGGTGACGCCATCGTGGAGGTGCCCAACCCCACGTACACCTGCTGGTGGGTTGCGGACCAGAAGGTCCTTGGCCATCTGCTTGGCTCTATGTAACCTGACATCGCGTGTCAACTCCTCGGCACCAAGTCTACTGCCGCGGCCTGGACTGCCGTGCACACCATGTTCGGGGCGCAGAGTCGTGCCAACGCCTGCCACATCCGTGCCCAACTCCAGCAGCTGCGGAAGGAAGATCTCTCCGCTGCGCAGTATATGCACAAGATGAAGGCCCTGGTCGATATCATGGTCGCTGCCGGGTCTCCTATCGACGAAGACGAGCTTGTTGGCAACATCATAACCGGGCTCGGCCCTGCCTTCAATGCCATCGTTGCATCTCTCACGGTCAGTAACAAGTCCGTGTCGTATGATGATTTTTACACTCACATCCTCTCATTCGAGGCTCTCCAGACGCAGCAAGCACAGTCTGCGGCGTGGTCCTCCTCGGCAAACGCCGCCTCGCGACCTGGCACCTACCCCAACACTGGTCGGTCGCACCCTCCTGAGCACTCCCCCATGCCATACGTGGGGGTCGCCCCACTGGCGGGTCGGGTTCCGCCCCTAACGTCTATCAGCAGGGCCTTGCACGCCCGTACCGAGGGTAATGATCGCCCATAATAGCCCTCTAGCAGGTACATCGGTGACAACCACTACCAGTAGTACTGCGGTGGAAACCGCAACGGGAAGAAGCAGCGTCCTCGGTGCCAGATTTGTGGCTACTGGGGGCATGAGGCCCTCGAGTGCCGCAACCGTTTTAACCAGGACTTTCAGCGTTTTGGAAACGCTGCTACCACGACTCCCACTGCGCCTCCCTCCTGGTTGATGGACACCGGGGCTACTGATCATTTCACTAATGATCTCGAGAGGCTTCACATCCACGAGCGGTGTCGCGGGAAGGATCAAGTTCAAGTAGCCAATGGTATAAGTTTGTCTATCACTCACATCGGGCATTCTAATTTAGCAGGTTCTATTCGCTTGAACAATATCCTTCATGTTCCACATATTCGCTAGAATATCCTATCTGTTTATCACCTTGTTTGTGACAATGATGTCTTCGTCGAGTTTCATCGTTCCTTTTTCTTTGTTAAGGACAAGGTCACCACGAGAATTCTGCTCCAAGGTAGGAGTCATGATGGTCTCTACCCGATCATGTATGGTCGAGCTTTGTCATCCCATCAGGCTAGCTCTGGCTTTCGGGTATCATCGTCCCAGTGGCACCAGCGTTTAGGCCATCCCTCGAATAATGTCATGCAAAACATTGTTAAGCACCATGATTTACCTTGTTTACCGTCTTCAGACTATGTTTTAGTTTGTGATGCTTGTCAGGGTGCTAAAAATCATCAATTGTCTTATACTGCATCTCATCGTGTTTCTACTATGCCTCTTCAATTAATTCGCTCTGATTTTTGGGGTCCAACTATTGGTTCTTCTAGTGGATACAATTATTATGTTAGCTTCATTGATGACTATTCCCTTTTGTTGGATTTATCTTCTCAAACATAAGTCTGATGTCGAGCAAGTCTTTTATGCTTTCCAGGCGCATGTTGAGCTTCTTCTAGATGCTAAAAATCAAAGCGGTTCAGTCAGATTGCGGTGGCGAGTACTGATACGTTGCTAACGTATCTATAATTTTTGATGTTCCATGCTTGGTTTTTATCTACTTTCTTATGTTTTGTTCATACTTTGGAGTACTCTTTATATACTTTCTTGGACTAACCTATTAACAAGATGCCACAGTGCCAGTTGCCTGTTTTCTGCTGTTTTTGGTTCCAGGAAAGTCAAAAAATGAATATTCTCGGAATTGGATGGGACAAAAGCCAAAGTCAGTTTTTCATCGAGGGGGACACGAAGCCAGAATACGAGACAGAGAGGGGCTAGAGGGCCGCCACACCACCTGGTCGCGCGGCTAGGCCTAGCCCGCGCCAGGGGGTGGTGTGGCCGCCTAGGGCACCCCCTCGGCCTTCCCTTCCGACTATAAGATGCCTCCCCTAAGTACCCGATCAAAATTCCATGAAAGAGTCTGTAGCCGCCGTCATCTCCATCCCAAGATCGAGAGGGATCTGAAGCTCTTCCCGGCACCCTGTCGGAGGGGAGAATTCACCCTGGAGGCCTTCTTCATCACCATGCAAGCCTCCGGTGTGATGCGTGAGTAGTTCATCCTTGGACTACGGGTCCATGTAGTAGCTAGATGGTTGGTTCTTCTCCTTTGTGCTATCATGTTTAGATCTTGTGAGCTCCGTTCATGAACAAGATCATCTATTTGTAATCCTACATGTTGTGTTTGCGGGGATCCGATGGATATTGAGATGCTATTTCAGATTGATTATTGATTCTATCATGTCTTTGTTATTTATGATCTTGCATGCTTTCCGTTGTTAGTAGCTATCTTGGCCAAGTAGATGCTAGCAACTCCAAGAGTTAGTATTTATGCTCGATAGTGGGTTCATGCTCTAGTAATCTGGGGAAGTGACAGAAATCTCTAAGGTACTAGATGTGCTGTTGCTACTAGGGAGAAAACAATAATCCTTTGTTCATAGAACAATCATATTGTTTAGTTTACACGCAATGCGTAATGCAATTATCTGTTGCTTGCAACTTAATACTGGAGGGGGTTCGGATGATAACCTGAAGGTGGATTATTAGTCATAGATGCAGTTGGATTACAGTCTATGTATAATGTTGTAATGTCCAATCGAATCTCATAGGAGTCAAGATGACTAGTATATGCATGTATGCTTTCTCGATGTTTGTCAATTGTCGTGCTGTAATTTGTTCACCCAACATGTTATCTATCTTAAGGAGAACCACCACTAGTGAACTATGAACCCCAGTCCTTTCTTTTATCATCAATTACAACTATTTACTGCTTTCTATTTACTTTCTGCAAGCTTTTACTTTCTTCCATACAATACATTTAATCCTTTGTTTTCAGCAAAACCGGTGAGATTGACAACCTCACTGTAAGTTGGGGGCAAAGTTCTGTGGTTGTGTTGTGCAGGATTCCAAGTTGGCAAGAACACCTTGGAGGTGTTTCCTTGCTCCTACTGGTTCGATAACCTTGGTTTGCTCCTACTGGTTCGATAACCTTAGTTTCCTTGCTCCAACTATCAAGTACCACTAGTTGCACGCTTATTTCCAATCGAGTGTCGTGTCCTCATACCTCTCAGCAAAATGGTATTGCAGAACGCAAACACCGTCATCTTGTTGAGATGGGATTAGCTCTTCTCGCACACTCCTCGCTTACTTTACGTTTTTGGGATGAAGCCTTTCTGATAGCGTGTTACCACATTAATCGGATGCCTAGTCCTGTGTTGGGTAAAGAAACCCCAGTCTATCGTATTTTTAAGACACCACCGAACTACAATTTCCTTTGTACTTTTGGTTGCGCGTGCTTGTTGGGTTCGCAGCATAGAAAACAAAAATTTTCCTACGATGAGAACTATACGCCAAGATTTATCTACTAGATACAAGCAACGGGTGGATATACATCTATAGAGAACTTACCCTCGAAGACAACAGAGTTTTGTTAACGAGTTGGAACTCGTGGATGATGTAGTCGTACGCTTGTGGATCTCAAGATCGTGTGGAAGTCCTAGCGCCGCAAATCAGCAGCGCATCCGTCCTCGCACACACGTTCAAGCCACCGAACAAGCTCCACCTCCTCGCTCCAGCAAATCAGCGGAAGCAGCAACTTCTTCCAGAAGCAAGGCCACCAGGAACATGTATCTCGCTAATCCGAGACCATGGGGGAATATATCTAGAGGGGGAGAGAGATCCTTCACGAGGAGGTGTGCTTTGTGAGGGAGGAGAGGGGGGGCTCCTCCCCTCCCATGGCCGGCGGCCAAGGAGGGTGCCCCCACCTCTTCCTCATTCATGTGGTGGAAGCTCCACTCACATCAATTTAGCCTCCACCCAAAGTTCCACTCACATGCATTAAATTTCCACCAAATTTAATGCAACTCTCATTTAATAAAACTCTTTTATTTATTTTATTCAGAATTTTGTTAATTACTTTAATTAACAAACATTCACATAAAACCCCTTGCAACATTTTAATATCACATGCAGAACCAGTTTCTGCAATTTCACCTGAAACAATTTCGGTTTCCATCGAAATAATTCCAGCTCTTTGCAACTTTTTCGTCTGAAACATATGTGCTCCAAAATGGTGTTCGGCAACCCTTAAGTGTGTCGCCCTATGGTTCGCGAATAATGCAAACATGATTGAGACCCCTGTGAGACCAGGCACATGGCTTAATAGGATTGATAGAATACTCATACCAACAAGTTGCAACTTCTTTTCCGAAAGCTCATTCGAAAAGAACTCTGAGGTTAAGCGTGCTTGGCCTAGAGCAATTCTAGGATGGATGACCGACCGGGAAGTGGGTAACTGGGTGCACACAAATGAGGACAAAGTGCGCAGAAAAGACTAGTGTTGGTCTGTGGGGCTAGTTTAGATATCCTATTAAGCTGCCAAGAGTGACACCCCACGGGCCCAGGATTGGATGGGGTGTTACAAGTGGTATCAGAGCCGACCCTTGCGATTACACGGGTGTGTGTGGGTTAGTGGCGGGACATGTGGAGCATGGCGCGTGTGGCCCGGAGTGGACACGGCATGGCACATGTGTCGGCACTAGACGCACAGACGCGTGCCAAGAGGGAACGTTCCTGGGGTGTGCTTGATCGATGAGGGCATCGATGTTCTAAAGGATGGGTGTATGTGAGACCAGGCACATGGCTTAATAGGATTGATAGAATACTCATACCAACAAGTTGCAACTTCTTTTCCGGAAGCTCATTCGAAAAGAACTCTAAGGTTAAGCGTGCTTGGCCTAGAGCAATTCTAGGATGGGTGACCGACCGGGAAGTGGGTAACCGGGTGCACACGAGTGAGGACAAAGTGTGTAGAAAAGACTAGTGTTGGTCTGTGGGGCTAGTTTAGATATCCTATTAAGCTGCCAAGAGTGACACCCCCCAGGCCCAGGATTGGATGGGGTGTTACAACCCCTCTCAAATCAATAATCAGAAGCAGGACCTGAAGATCCATACTGACTCCTGCACATTTAATGATGACTTCTGTGATCGTGAGAACCTTTAACGCTAGTAACTTAATCCCTTTGTCTCATGATATAATACATGTCCGAGATTTGATCATCGGTATCCAAATACCTAGTTTGATCTCGTTACCGACATGCACTCTTTTCTTGTTCCCGTGATATAACATTCTAGTGATCACATCACTTGCTTGCAAGCTATCTTAGTGTGATATCATCAAGAGGGCCCAGAGTATATCTATCCATCATCGGGATTGACAGATTCCACTCTTGATCCATGAGCCTCAACATAGCACCTTCGTAGCACTGAACCCACCTTTATAGTCACCCTGTTACGGTGTGACGTTTGATGTTATCAAGATACTCTTCCGGTGTTAGCAATTAACATGATCTCATGGTCTAAGGACTAAGATTACTTCGTATGATGTTATAGCAATATAAACATAATGACTTTGATCGTAATGCTATACTTTGGATGAATATTCATCACATCATTTCACAAATGTTGTGACCTTGTTATTAACAACATCCAATGTCCATGATCAGGAAACTTTGATCATCTTGTTAATCAACGAGCTAGTCTATAAGAGAGGCATAACTAGGAACCTTTTTTTATTAAACACACATGTATTGACGTTTCCTATCAATACAATTATATCATGCAAAATAAACATCTATCATATACAAGGAATACATAATAATCATAAGCGGGACCTGAAGATCCATACTGACTCCTGCACATTTAATGATGACTTCTGTGATCGTGAGAACCTTTAACGCTAGTAACTTAATCCCTTTGTCTCATGATATAATACATGTCCGAGATTTGATCATCGGTATCCAAATACCTAGTTTGATCTCGTTACCGACATGCACTCTTTTCTTGTTCCCGTGATATAACATTCTAGTGATCACATCACTTGCTTGCAAGCTATCTTAGTGTGATATCATCAAGAGGGCCCAGAGTATATCTATCCATCATCGGGATTGACAGATTCCACTCTTGATCCATGAGCCTCAACATAACACCTTCGTAGCACTGAACCCACCTTTATAGTCACCCTGTTACGGTGTGACGTTTGATGTTATCAAGATACTCTTCCGGTGTTAGCAATTAACATGATCTCATGGTCTAAGGACTAAGATTACTTCGTATGATGTTATAGCAATATAAACATAATGACTTTGATCGTAATGCTATACTTTGGATGAATATTCATCACATCATTTCACAAATGTTGTGACCTTGTTATTAACAACATCCAATGTCCATGATCAGGAAACTTTGATCATCTTGTTAATCAACGAGCTAGTCTATAAGAGAGGCATAACTAGGAACCTTTTTTTATTAAACACACATGTATTGATGTTTCCTATCAATACAATTATATCATGCAAAATAAACATCTATCATATACAAGGAATACATAATAATCAGAAGCGGGACCTGAAGATCCATACTGACTCCTGCACATTTAATGATGACTTCTGTGATCGTGAGAACCTTTAACGCTAGTAACTTAATCCCTTTGTCTCATGATATAATACATGTCCGAGATTTGATCATCGGTATCCAAATACCTAGTTTGATCTCGTTACCGACATGCACTCTTTTCTTGTTCCCGTGATATAACATTCTAGTGATCACATCACTTGCTTGCAAGCTATCTTAGTGTGATATCATCAAGAGGGCCCAGAGTATATCTATCCATCATCGGGATTGACAGATTCCACTCTTGATCCATGAGCCTCAACATAACACCTTCGTAGCACTGAACCCACCTTTATAGTCACCCTGTTACGGTGTGATGTTTGATGTTATCAAGATACTCTTCCGGTGTTAGCAATTAACATGATCTCATGGTCTAAGGACTAAGATTACTTCGTATGATGTTATAGCAATATAAACATAATGACTTTGATCGTAATGCTATACTTTGGATGAATATTCATCACATCATTTCACAAATGTTGTGACCTTGTTATTAACAACATCCAATGTCCATGATCAGGAAACTTTGATCATCTTGTTAATCAACGAGCTAGTCTATAAGAGAGGCATAACTAGGAACCTTTTTTTATTAAACACACATGTATTGACGTTTCCTATCAATACAATTATATCATGCAAAATAAACATCTATCATATACAAGGAATACATAATAACAACTTTATTATTGCTTCTCAGGGCATATTTCCTTCAGTCTCCCACTTGCACTAGAGACAATAATCTAGTTCACATAGTGATAAATCTAACACCCATGGAGTTCTGGTGTTGATCATGTTTTTCCCTAGGGAGAACTTTAGTCAACGAATCTTCTACATTTAGGTCCGTGTGTACTTTACAAATCTTTATATCTCCATCCTTGACATGCTCGCGGATGGAGTGAAACCGGCGCTTAATATGCTTGGAATTCTTGTGAGACCTCGGTTCCTTGGCATTGGCTATGGCTCCATTGTTGTCACAATAGATCACCATTGGGTCCAATGCACTAGGAACCACACCTAGTTCCGTTATGAACTCCTTCATCCAAACCGCTTCTTGCGCCGCTTCTGAAGCAGCAACATATTCCGCCTCCGTCGTTGATCCAGCCACCACAGGTTGTTTGGAACTCCTCCAACTAACTGTTGCTCCGTTCAAAAGAAATACATATCCGGATTGAGACTTAGAGTCATCCGGATCGGTGTCAAAGCTAGCATCGACATAACACTTAGCGACTAGCTCTTCTTCACCTCTGTATACAAGAAACATATCCTTAGTTCTTCTTAAGTACTTAAGGATATTCTTGACCGCTATCCAGTGTTCCAAACCTGGATCAGATTGGTACCTACTAGTCAAACTAATAGCATGTGCCACATCCGGTCTTGTACATAGCATGGCGTACATTATAGAGCCTATGGCTGAGGCATAGGGGATCTTATCCATTATCTCTCTTTCTTCCGCTGTAGCCGGACTTTGAGTCTTACTCAATGTCTTGCCTTGCAACATAGGTAAGAACCACTTCTTACTTCCGTCCATATTAAACTTCTTTAATATCTTATCAAGGTATGTACTTTGCAATAGCCCAATTAGGCGCCTTGATCTATCTCTATAGATTTTAATGCCTAATATATATGAAGCTTCACCAAGGTCTTTCATCAAAAATTTGCTGTTTAGATAACTTTTAACACTGTTTAAAAGATCTATATTATTTCCAATCAATAATATGTCATCCACATATAATATCAGAAATGCCACATTGCTCCCACTCACTTTCTTGTAAATACAAGCCTCTCCATAAGTTTGGACAAATCCAAACTCTTTGATCACCTCATCAAAGCGGAGATTCCAATTCCGGGATGCTTGCTTCAGTCCATAGATGGATCGCTGAAGCTTGCACACCTTATCAGCATCCTTAGGATCGACAAAACCCTTAGGTTGTATCATATACAACTCTTATTCAATATTTCCTTTGAGGAACGCGGTTTGGACATCCATCTGCCATATTTCATAATCGAAATATGTAGCAATTGCTAACATAATCCTAACCGACTTTAGCATCGCTATGGGAGAGAATGTCTCATCGTAGTCAACTCCTTGAATTTTGTCGAAACCCTTTTGCGACAAGTCAAGCTTTATAGATGGTCATGTTACCATCAACATCAGTTTTTCTTTTGAAAATCCATTTATTCTCAACGGCCTTTCAATTGTGAGGTAAGTCCACCAAGGTCCAAACCTGGTTTTCGTACATGGATTCCATCTCGGATTTCATGGCTTCTAGCCATTTGTTGGAATCTGGGCTCATCATCGCTTCTTCATACGTCGTAGGGTCATCTATTTCATCAATCATGAAATTCATAGCAGGATTGTCGTACAGTTCAGGAACTGCACGTGTCCTGCTTGACCCGCGAGGTTCGGTAGTGTCCTCTTTTGGAGTTTCATGATCATTATCATTAGCTATCTCTTCATTAGGTGAAGTCAACTCCAAAACAACTTCTGGTGCTGTGCTACTCGCCATTTCATGAAGAGAAGGTTCAATAACCTCTTCGAGTTCTACCTTCCGACTACTCACACCTTTCGCGAGAAACTCCTTCTCAAGAAAGGATCCATTCTTGGCAACAAAAACTTTGCCCTCGGATTTGTGATAGAAGGTATACCCAATCGTTTCCTTAGGGTATCCTATGAAGACGCATTTTTCCGCTTTGGGTTTGAGTTTATCCGGCTAAAGTTTCTTCACATAAACATCACATCCCCAAACTTTAAGAAATGACAGCTTAGGTTTGTTTCCAAACCATAATTCATACGGTGTGGTTTCAATGGATTTAGATGGTGAAGTGAATGCAGCGGTTTCTAGTGCATAACCCCAAAATGACAGTGGCAAGTCAGTCAGAGACATCATAGATCGAACCATATCCAATAAAGTACGATTATGACGTTCCGACACACCATTACGTTTTGGTGTTCCGGCAAGCGTGAGTTGTGAAACTATTCCACAGTCTTTCATATGTGTGCTAAACTCGTAACTAAGATACTCTTCTCCATGGTCGGATCGCAGAAATTCAATCCTTTTGTTACGATGATTTTCCACTTCATTCTGAAATTCCTTGAACTTTTCAAAGGTTTCAGACTTATGTTTCCATCAAATGTATCGACTCAAATCATCCATGAAAGTAACAAAATAACGATACCGACCTCGCGCCAACATAGTCATTGGTCCACACACATCAGCATGTATGATTTCCAATAAATCTGTCGCCCTTTCATTGAACCGGAAAACGGCATTCCAGTCATCTTGCCCCTAAGGCATGGCTCACATGTATCAAATGATTCAAAATCAAGTGATTCCAAAAGTCCATCAGAATGGAGTTTCTTCATGCGTTTAACGCCAATATGACCTAGACGTCAGTGCCACATATATGCAGATATATCATTATCAAGTTTAATCCTTTTAGCATCAACATTATGAATATGCGTAATACTACTATCGAGATCCAATAGAAATAAACCATTCATCGCAGGTGCATGACCATAAAAGATATCATTCATATAAATCGAACAACCATTGTTTTCAGATTTAAAGGAATAACCACTTCACATCAAACACGATCCGTATACAATGTTCATGCTCAGTGCATGCACCAAATAAAAATTATTTAGATTTATCACTAATCCCGACGGCATATGGAGAGGCAGCGTTCCGACGGCGATCACATAAACTCTTGATCCATTGCCGACCTGCATCATGACCTCATCCCTTGCTAGCTGTCGCTTGTTCCGCAGCCCCTGAATCGAGTTACATATATTAGCAATCGATCCCATATCAAATACCTTGGTGCTACTGCGAGTACTAGTCATGTACACATAAATAACATGTATATCACATACACCTTTGTTTGCCTTGCCGGCCTTCTTGTCCGCCAAATACTTGGGGCAGTTGCGCTTCCAATGGCAAGTCCCCTTGCAATAGTAGCACTCGGTATCAGACTTAGGGCCAGCTCGGGATTTCTTTTCAGGTGCGGCAACAGCTTTGCCGCCCTTCTTTCCCTTCTGCTTGTCTTTCTTGAAACCGGTGGTCTTATTGATCATCAACACTTGATGTTCTTTCCTAATCTCCACTTCTGCAGTCTTAAGCATTGATAGAAGCTCGGGAAGAGACTTCTTCATGCCATGCATGTTATAGTTCATCATGAAGCTCTTGTAGCTAGGTGGCAGAGATTGGAGAACACGATGTATGCCTAGGTCAATGGGGATCGTTATTCCCAAGGACACAAGCTTATCGGCGTACCCAGGCATTTTGAGTACGTGCTCACTAACGGAGCTGTTTTCCTCCATCATGCAGCTAAATAACTTTTCAGAAGCATTATAACTCTCTACGGCAGCATGGGTATCGAAAATCATTTTCAATTCTCCCATGGTATCAAAATCATTGCCATTTTTGAAACGCTTTCGAAGTTCTGGCTGTAGCCCATACAGTATGCCGCAATGAACTAAGTTGTGGTCCTCCTGACGAGTTATATAGACATTCTTTTCCTCGTCAGGGGCATCAGGATCTGGTGGGGGGCCTAGCGGCGCCTCTAGCACATATTGCTTTTGTGCAGCAGTGAGGAGAATCCTCAAATTCATAGCCTAGTTGGTGAAGTTGCTACCATTCGCAACAAGTTTCTCTTTCTCCATGAATACATTGAAATTAAAAGCAGGTGGTGCCATCTACAACTGAATTTCTAAAGTTTATTTAGACTAAGTTTATGATAGATTGAGTTCAACTAATCCAAATTACTAATGAACTCCCACTCAAAAACGACATCCCTCGTGTCTTTTTGGTGATTACATGAACCAAATCCACTACACCAAGTCCGATCATCACGTGAGTCGGTGTGGCTTCAAAGGCGAGCATCTATATGGGCATCATATCAACTATATGACTCATGCTTAACCTTTCGGTCCGTGTTCCGAGGCCATGTCTGTACATGCTAGGCTCGCCAAGTAAGAACCTTAGTATTCATGTGTGTAAAACTGTCTTACACCCGTTGTATGAAAGCGTAGAGTCGAGTACACTCGATCATCACGTGATGTCTCGAAACACGATCCATAGAACGATGCATACTTAAGGAAGAACACATTTTATCTTGATATTTAAATGAGGGATCATCTTACAATGCTACTAAAAGCGCCAAACTAGCAATATAAGATGCAAACTTCTAATGTGTAAAGTGAGATGATATGGTCCATGCATTTGATCTCTATCATATGCATCGTGACATGATCTCTATCATTCCTTTGTGTGTAAGGCCAAGGTCTATGGAACTTACACGTTAAGTGTGTTATAAGAGTATCTATCATACATATACTTACAACATTACCATATCAAAACACTAGACCAGCAACGATCTAAACTGGACGCCTCTAATTTATCCATTGCAAGTTTTACGTGGCTTAGGGCTTTCGGAGATAGAACCGGTCTTACCTACGAACATGGAACCACAACGAGGATAACCAAGTTATTAGCAACTCGTTGTAAATTAGATATTGACTATAGTAGGAGAGATAGACACCCGCCAACCACTTATGCAAAACTAGTTGCATATCAGGTCTCATGTGCGATGACATGTAAGGTTGGTCTGGGCCAATTCATCCCATTATTCCACCAATATCCAAAATACATGAAAGAAGCAATAACATGATCATCATCGCCCACATATAAACATATGTGTACTACCCGTTCAAAGCACCTACGCATAGATCAGGCTCTGATACCACAGTTGGGTTCGCAACATAGAAAACAAAAAATTTCCTACGATGAGAACTATACGCCAAGATCTATCTACTAGATACAAGCAACGGGTGGATATAGATCCATAGAGAACTTACCCTTGAAGACAACATAGTTTTGTTAACGAGTTGGAACTCGTGGATGATGTAGTCGTACGCTTGCCGATCTCAAGATCGTGTGGAAGTCCTAGGGCCACAAATCAGCAGCACATCCGTCCTCGCACACACATTCAAGCCACCGAACAACCTCCACCTCCTTGCTCCAGCGAATCAGCGGAAGCACCAACTCCTTCCAGACGCAAGGCCACCAGGAACATGTATCTCGCTAATCCGAGACCATGGGGGAATATATCTAGAGGGGGAGAGAGATCCTTCACGAGGAGGTGTGCTTTGTGAGGGAGGAGAGGGGGGACTTTTATAGGAGAGGGGGATCCTCCCCTCCCGCCGGCGGCCAAGGGGGGTGCCCCCACCTCTTCCTCATTCATGTGGTGGAAGCTCCACTCACTGATGTGCTCGTCGTTCGACGTAGAGCTCGTTGGGAACCCCAAGAGGAAGGTATGGTGAGCATAGCAGCAAGTTTTCCCTCAGTTATGAAACCAAGGTTTAATTGAACCAGTAGGAGCAAGGAAACACCCCAAAGGTGTTACTAGCTGAGCTTTCGCAGGGCGCACTACTGGTGCTAGTAGCAATGTGGAGACCTGCACAACACAACCATAGAACTTTGTCCCCAACTTGCGATGAGGTTGTCAATCTCACCGTGTTTTTTGGGAAAACAAAGGATTAAACGTATCGAATGGAAAGAAGTAAAAGTTTGCAGAAAGTAAACACAAAGCAGTAAAAGATTGTAGATTGTATGTAAAGAGAAAGGACTGGGATCCATAGTTCACTAGAGGTGGCTCTCCTTAGATAGATAACATGCTGGGTGAACAAATTACAGCAGGGAAATTGACAAACACCGAGAAAGCAATACATGCATATACTAATCATCTTGACTCCTTTGAGACTTGATTGGGCATTACAACATAATACATAGACCGCCATCCAACTGCATCTATGACTAATAATCCACCTTCAGGTTATCATCCGAACCCCCTCCAGTATTAAGTTGTAAGCAACAGATTATTGCTTTACGAACTACGTGTAAAGTAAACAATACGATTGTTCTATGAACAAAGGATTGTTGTTTTCTCCCTAGTAGCAACAACACATATAGTACCTTAGAGATTTCTGTCACTTCCCCAGATTACCAGAGGCATGAACCCACTATCGAGCATAAATACTAACTCTTGGAGTTGCTAGCATCTACTTGGCCAAGATAGCTACTAACAACGGAAAGCATGCAAGATCACAAATAACAAAGACATGATAGAATCAATAATCAATCTAAAATAGTATCTCAATATCCATTGGATCCCCGCAAACACAACATGTATGAATTACAGATAGATGATCTTGATCATGAACAGAGCTCACAAGATCTAAACATGAAAGCACAAAGGAGGAGAACCAGCCATCTAGCTACTACATGGATCCGTAGTCCAAGGATGAACTACTCACGCATCACACCGGAGGCTTGTATGGTGATGAAGAAGGCCTCCAGGGTGAATTCCCCTCTCTGGTAGGGTGCCGGGAAGAGCTTCAGATCCCTCCCGATCTAGGGATGGAGATGACGGCGGCTACAGACTCTTTCGTGGATTTTTTGATCGGGCACTTAGGGTTTTCGTCCCGAGGGCAATATATAGGCGGAAGGAGAGGTCGAGGGGGTGTCGGGAGCGGCCACACCACCCCCTGGCACGGGCCAGGCCTGGCCGCGCAGCCAGGTGGTGCGGCGGCTCCCTGGCCCTTCTCCGTCTCGTATTCTGGCACTTGATCCCTTCCGGAAAAATAGGCACTTTGGCTTTTGTCCCGTCCAATTCCGAGAATATTCATTTTCTGACTTTCCTGGAACCAAAAACAGCAGAAAACAGGCAGCTGGCACTGTGAGTCTTGTTAATAGGTTAGTCCAAGAAATCATATGAAAAGTAGTCCAAAGTTGGAACAAAACACAAGAAAGTGGATAAAACCAAGCATGGAACATCAAAAATTATAGATACATTTGCAATGTATCAACATCCCCAAGCTTAACTCCTGCTCGTCCTCGAGTAGGTAAGTGATAAAAGAAAGAATAATTTTTGAGGTGACATGCACCATCAAAGACTTGATCAAAGTATTTGCAAAACATTGAAAGCTTGGATCATAGTACTTCAATCATAACATGAAAGACAAAGTTCTAGCAATAAGCAAAGAAACTATGATGCAACATGAAAAGGCACAAACAAAAGATTCATGAATAACATGTTTTGCAAGACGTTTGTTTGTTTCACATAAAGAAAACATGGCATAATAGTATTCAGCTTGTCCCTCAATAGAGTAGCAAATATAAATGCACAGGACACCTTCAAAGTTCATAAGAGTGACTAGATACAATAGTTTAAAACAAGCAATATCAAGTTATGCATCAATCAACTAGTCTTGGGACATTGCACATCGAACTAAGAATGGCCACTATGCTCTCAAAGTAGGTGCATAAAGATAGAAGGTGGAGACTCAATATAATGGTGGAAGAAAGGCCTTTGTAAAAGGAAGTAGGGATTCAAGTCTCATAAAGAGCTTCAAAAAATTATGGTACTTATAGCTTTCAGCTCTCATTGCCCCTATCATAAGCATCTTGAAGTGATTAAGGTTAAAGTGAACAAACTATGGTGTACATGCTTGCCGAAGTATAAGTCAGAAATCTCATGTCCCTTGTATACGAGGGCCGCTCCTTATGCTACTCAAGTTTAGTCACCGTTAAGTTCTTGTCATTGTAAGTACATGTGTATCATTGAGAACCGCCAACGGGGTACCCCTCGCCCGATGATACGGAAGAATCCCCATATCAAAATGACAAGGCAAGCAGACAACGAGCATCTTAGCATTCTTCTTATTTACCATGGGAATATGGTGCTTTTTTCTCTCTTTCCTCTTTTCATAGTATCTCTTTTTTTCTTTTCTCTTTTTCTCAATATAGGACTCTTTTTTTATAAGAAGAATGCTTCATAGACAACTCATTATGGTTATACTGCAGGTTTCCACCATGTCAGCATGGATTAGACCAGCGGCCCAGGCGTTTCTCTAACACATATACATAACTCCATGGACTTACAAGCTCCCCTTTCATTTCACATCGACGACATCCATATACAAAAGAGCATGATATCAACTAGGTACAAGTACCAAGTGCAATGTTGAAAGCGTTCCCCATGAAAGCATGGTTATGCTAATTCCCAACAAATAAGTGCAAGCATATACAACATAGAAGACACAATGGTTCAAGTTTATTAAGGGCAAGTAAAGTAAAGTGTGCCATCAAGTTCGTGAGAGCTTTAATCACTAGTTTTCTCATAACAAGTTTAATTTGGAAGGTAAACAAAAGCATGAATATACTTGGAATAGCATAAGCTAGTAGGTAGGTATGGTGGACTCTTTGGAATAACTTGGTTTAGGGAGTTGGATGCATGAGTGGAACTCATACTTTGTTGTGGAGGCTAGCAAAAGACTGGGAGCGACAAACTAAGAGAGCAATAATGGCCATAATCATGTAGAGCGACAAAACATCATTGATCAAAGCAAAAAGTGATACTAAAAGTTGAAAACTAAAGGATCATAAAGGCTATGGTGACTTGTGACAGTCATAACATGGTGTGAGCATGCGCCAAGTCAACCCAAATAAAGCATCAAAGGAGAATACCACTATACTATGCTTTAATATGCTAAAACAACGTATGATTCATCCAAGGCACATTAAGCAATCTCAATTGTTTATAACAAGTCATGCTACAGCAAAGAATACTAAGCATAAAGCCAAAACAATATCAAGCATGGCATGACAAAGCACATGCCACAGTCAAAAACAAGCTCTTTTTACCACATAAGCATGAACTTTCCTACTCTTTTCCAAACCAAACCAAACCAATTGCAAACCAATGTATGAAAGAGGGGGTCCAACCAATTTATTCAGAAAACTAAGAAAACCAAGCAAACTAAAAACCAAAACGAAAACAAAAAAGAAGACGCTCCAAGAAAAACACAACTGTGCATGAAACAATAAAAATGAAGCGTTTGGAAGAAACCTGGGATTTTTATTGATGAAGAAGGGGATGGCTTGGGCATCCCCAAGCTTTGACGCTTGTACTTCTTGGATATTTCTTGGGGTGACACGCGTGGCATCCCCAAGCTTGAGCTTTAGTCCCTTCTTCGTCTCATTACTCATTCCTTCCATACACCTGTAAATTTTCCTTCATACAGAACTTCACACAATCTTTATTAGCAACATTAGTGCACTCAAGATAAATAAGTATTAAGGTTCAGTTCTAACACCAAATAAACTTCCATTAGAACACTAGCTACTGTAGCACTTCTCTCAAAAAGCTCAATTCCCCAAAAGAACTAAAAAAGGAACCAACAAGAAGCAAATACAGAAAATGGCAGAAATCTGTCAAAACAGACCAGTAGGTAAAGACGAATTTTTTCGAAGATCTTCTGTTGCTCAAATCAAAAAGTGTTGAACTAACGAAAGTTAGATAACAACCTGGGGCAGAATCACAAAACATTACAGCTCAATCCAACATACAGAGCTCTCTCACGAATTTTTACGGTGAAGCACAAAAATCTGTTTCGGGACAGCAACTTTCCCAATCATTACTTTACTCTCATTAGAGGTTACTCTTGGCACAAAAAGCAAATAAAAAGGATAAGGAGAGGTTATTACTGAGGTAATAATTTCCAAGACTCATCTAAAACTTTTGGGTTATCTCCCAATAAGTACTTTTCTTTAACGCCTTTAAGTTAGGCATAAGAAGCAAAGAAAGAATCAAGTGTTCTCAAATGAAGAAGCATTAAGACTAAATTTTGTTTTCATAGGAGAAGAAAAAGAAATATTTTCTCTTTTTTTAGGGAAGTGTTCTATACCTTTCTTGAGTGGGAGTTGATATTTAATGGTGCCTTCTTTCATATCAATGATGGCACCAACAGTTCTAAGAAAAGGTCTTCCCAAAGTAATAGGACCAGAAGCATTGTATTCAACATCCAAAACATAGAAATCAACGGGGACATAGGAATCGTTAACCATAATAAGAACATCATTAAGACTCCCCATGAGTTTCTTTTTAGCATTATCATCAGGTGGGACATTCAAATAACAATCTTCAAGAGGAGGCAAATCAAGCATATCATAAATCCTTCTAGGCATAATAGAAACACTACTATCAAGATCACACAAAGCTTTGAAATCAAAGTCATTCACTTTCATATTAATGATGGGTTCTAAACCATCCTCTTGTTTTATAGGAATAGAAGCTTTATGTTTCATCTTTTCTTCCTTAATCTTTATGAGAGCATCGGTAATGTGTTTTGTAAAGGCCATGTTCATAGCACTAGCATTAGGACTTTTAGCAAGCTTTTGTAGGAACTTAATAACTTCAGAGATATTGCAACCATCAAGATCAAAATCAACTTTATCATCCAAAGTAGTAGAACTATTACTAGCCTCAACACCAGAGGTGGTGATAGTAGAAACACTAATGTTTCTAGCAATTTCATCTTCTCTTTCCCACTTTGCATGTAATTCAGCTAATAGTCTAACATTTTCATCAATTCTTACTTGTATAGCATTAGTAGTTGCAAAGGGATTATCATTAGTTCCAGGTTTAGCAGCCATTTTATTCAAAGAAGATTGAGCTTCAGCCAAAGATGCTATATTTCTTTCAGCATTAGAGAGTTTTTCCTCAATAGTTTTATTGAAAGCAGTTTGTTTACTAATAAACTCTTTAAGCATAACTTCAAGTTCAGAGGGAGCACCCTTATTACTGTTGTAAGAATTTCCATAAGCATTACCATTGCTAGGAGGATATGGCTTATAATTGTTGTTACCAAAATTGTTCCTATAAGCATTATTACCATAAGCATTGTTGCCAAAGTTGTTATTTCTTATGAAGTTCACATCAACTTGCTCTTCTTGAGCAACCAAAGAAGCCAAAGGAACATTATTTGGATCAATATGGGCTTTCCCATTAACAAGCATAGACATAATAATATCAATCTTATCACTCAAGGAGGAAGTTTCCTCAACAGAATTTACCTTCCTACCTTGTGGAGCTCTATCAGTATGCCATTCAGAATAATTAACCATCATATTGTCCAGAAGTTTTGTTGCAGCACCCAAAGTGATGGTCATAAAGGTACCTCCAGCAGCAGAATCCAATAGGTTCCTTGAAGAATAGTTCAATCCTGCATAAAAAGTTTGGATGATCATCCAAGCAGTCAGTCCATGAGTGGGACAATTCTTTACCAAAGATTTCATTCTTTCCCAAGCTTGAGCAACATGCTCATTATCAAGTTGTTTAAACTTCATTATTTCACTTCTCATGGATATAATCTTAGCAGGAGGATAGTATTTTCCAATAAAAGCATATTTACACTTAGTCCAAGAATCAATACTATTCTTAGTTAAGGAATTCAACCACTCTTTAGCTTTTCCTCTCAAAGAGAAAGGAAACAATTTCAGCTTAATAATCACCATCTATATCCCTATGCTTTTGCATCTCACAAAGTTCAACAAAGTTATTTAGATGGGAAGCAGCATCTTCATTACCAATACCAGAAAATTGTTCTCTCATAACAAGGTTGAGCAAAGCAGGTTTTATCTCAAAGAAAGTATTTTCAGCCACAAGTGGAGCAATAGGTGTGCTCATAAAATCATTGTTGTTGGTGCTAGTGAAGTCACACAACTTAGTGGTTTCAAGAGTAGTCATTTTTTTGGGTTTTCAAATAAGAGAGCAAACTAGTAAAACTATTTTTTTTTGTGTTTTTGAAGAACAAAACAAGCAAACAAAGCAAAAAGAAACTAAGCAAAACAAAAACAACAAAGTAAAGAGATTGGTTATGAGGGACTCCCCTTGTGAAGATGTCCTTGACTCCCCGACAACGGTGCCAGAAAAGATCTTAATGTGCTCGTCGTTCGACGTAGAGCTCGTTGGGAACCCCAAGAGGAAGGTATGATGAGCACAACAGCAAGCTTTCCCTCAGTTATGAAACCAAGGTTTAATCGAACCAGTAGAAGCAAGGAAACACCCCAAAGGTGTTACTAGCTAAGCTTTGGCAGGGCGCACTACCGGTGCTAGTAGCAACATGGAGACCTGCACAACACAACCACATAACTTTGTCCCCAACTTGCGATGAGGTTGTCAATCTCACCGTGTTTTGCAGAAAACAAAGGATTAAACATATCGAATGGAAAGAAGTAAAAGTTTGCAGAAAGTAAACACAAAGCAGTAAAAGATTGTAGATTGTATGTAAAGAGAAAGGACCGGGATCCATAGTTCACTAGAGGTGGCTCTCCTTAGATAGATAACATGCTAGGTGAACAAATTACAGGGGGGCAATTGACAAACACCGAGAAAGCAATACATGCATATACTAATCATCTTGACTCCTTTGAGACTTGATTGGGCATTACAACATAATACATAGACCGCCATCCAACTGCATCTATGACTAATAATCCACCTTCAGTGTCGTGGTGGTGTCACGGCAGATGCCATGGATAGGCTGAAGGTGGGGACTAATATGCGCTAGGGGAATCCAGGGAGGGATAGTAGAGTGATTCTCTACATAGAAGGTTCGTATTGATGTTCTATCTCTCAGATTACAAGTGCTCCTCGAGCTATATTGACAAGAGCAGCCAGAAGAAACTCTCTTACTCTTGCCTATTAACTAGCCCCGAGAACCCTAGACCCACTAGTACTCTCCTTGCTATGTATCTGAAAAGACCCAACCCCCTTACCAGAACCCCAACCCCCCTTATATAGGGGTGGTTCGGTCCTGGCCTAGGGCATACGTGGAGGAATATTCCTAAGAATATGCCTCCTCCCAAATTAGTAACCCGACAGGGGTGCTTTTCCCCCACGTCACTCTTGCTTTAGCGACGTTGCCTCTGCGGCGCATGCGTCAGCCGACGTGAGCGTCGTCACCCTTGTCGGCCACGATCCGGTGGTCCTGCCCTTGCTTTATTCGCTCATCCAGTACGCACCGGGCCTTCTTTTTGACCAGAGATATTCCTTCCTTCTCCTAGAAGCCAAACGAGGATCCGGATCACAGTTGATCCGGCCACACCTGTTCCTGCATATAAGCTAGACAAGTGTCTCCGACTTATTCCTTGAGTCGGACGAGACAATGTTAAGCGACCCCCTGGTCCGGGTTACTCCGCGATCCGGCCTGCCTTGAGGTGACTTGGCCAGCATCCGCTTTGACCTATCCGAACCTCGGCTAACTCAGCCCTTATACCTCGGAGTGACCCTACCGGGGTTATCCCCCCAACATTCAGGTTATCATCCGAACCCCCTCTAGTATTAAGTTGCAAGCAACAGATTATTGCTTTACAAACTACGTGTAAAGTAAACAATACGATTGTTCTATGAACAAAGGATTGTTGTTTTCTCCCTAGTAGCAACAACACATCTAGTACCTTAGAGATTTCTGTCACTTCCCTAGATTACCAGAGGCATGAACCCACTATCGAGCATAAATAGTAACTCTTGGAGTTGCTAGCATCTACTTGGCCAAGATAGCTACTAACAACGGAAAGCATGCAAGATCACAAATAACAAAGACATGATAGAATCAATAATCAATCTGAAATAGCATCTCAATATCCATCGGATCCCCGCAAACACAACATGTATGAATTACAAATAGATGATCTTGATCATGAATAGAGCTCACAAGATCTAAACATGAAAGCACACCGGAGGCTTGCATGGTGATGAAGAAGGCCTCCAAGGTGAATTCCCCTCTCCGGCAGGGTGCCGGGAAGAGCTTCAGATCCCTCCCGATCTAGGGATGGAGATGATGACGACTAGAGACTCTTTCGTGGATTTTTTGATCGGGCACTTAGGGTTTTCGTCCCGAGGGCAATATATAGGCGGAAGGAGAGGCCGAGGGGGTGCCGAGAGCGGCCACACCACCCCCTGGCGTGGGCCAGGCCTGGCCGCACGGCCAGGTGGTGTGGTCGCTCCCTGGCCCTTCTCCGTCTCGTATTCTGGCACTTGATCCCTTCTGGAAAAATAGGCACTTTGGTTTTTGTCCCATCCAATTCCGAGAATATTCATTTTCTGACTTTCCTGGAACCAAAAACAGCAGGAAACAGGCAGTTGGCACTGTGGCTCTTGTTAATAGGTTAGTCCAAGAAATCATATGAAAAGTACTCCAAAGTTGGAACAAAACACAAGAAAGTGGATAAAACCAAGCATGGAACATCAAAAATTATAGATACATTTGCAATGTATCACTCACATCAATTTAGCCTCCACCCAAAGTTCCACTCACATGCATTAAATTTCCACCAAATTTAATGCAACTCTCATTTAATAAAAATCTTTTATTTATTTTATTCAGAATGTTGTTAATTACTTTAATTAACAAACATTCACATAAAACCCCTTGCAACGTTTCAATATCACATGCATAACCAGTTTCTGCAATTTCACCCGAAACAATTTCGGTTTCCATCAAAATAATTCCAGCGCTTTGCAACTCTTTCGTGCAAAACATATGTGCTCCAAAATGGTATTCGGCAACCCTTAAGTGTGTCACCCTACGGTTCGTGAATAATGCAGACATGATTGAGACCCCTCTCAAATCCATAATTAGAAGCGGGACCTGGAGATCCATACCGACTCCTGCACATTCAACGATGACTTCTGTGATCGTGAGAACCTTTAACGCTAGTAACTTAATCCCTTCATCTCATGATATAATACATGTCCGAGATTCAATCATCGGTATCGAAATACCTAGTTTGATCTCGTTACCGACATGCACCCTTTTCTTGTTCCCGTGATATAACATTATAGTGATCACATCACTTGCTTGCAAGCTATCTTAATGTGATATCACCGAGAGGGCCCAGAGTATATCTATCCATCATCGGGATTGACAAATTCCACTCTTAATCCATGAGCCTCAACATAACACCTTCGTAGCACTGAACCCACCTTTATAGTCACCCTGTTACAGTGTGACGTTTGATGTTATCAAGATACTCTTCTGGTGTTAGCAATTAACATGATCTCATGGTCTAAGGACTAAGATTACTTCGTATGATGTTATAGCAATATAAACATAATGACTTTGATCGTAATGCTATACTTTGGATGAATGTTCATCACATCATTTCACAAATGATGTGACCTCGTTATTAACAACATCCAATGCCCATGATTAGGAAACTTTGATCATCTTGTTAATCAACGAGCTAGTCTATAAGAGAGGCATAACAAGGAACCTTTTTGTTTATTAAACACACATGTATTGACGTTTCCTATCAATACAATTATAGCATATAAAATAAACATCTATCATATACAAGGAATACATAATAACAACTTTATTATTGCCTCTTAGGGCATATTTCCTTCAGTGCTGGCCTAGTCTTCGCAAATATAATGCTCACAAGCTTGAGTTCTGTTCCAAGCAATGCGTTTTTCTCAGCTATAGTCCTATGCACAAGGACTATAAGTGTCTGGATCGGTCCACGAGGTGTATCTATATTTCTCAGGACATTGTGTTCGATGAGACGTGTTTCCCTTCGCCACTCGTGGAGTTGCGGTTGATCTTCCCGCTCTCTACGACACCATAACTTTTCTGTCCTCTAAACCGGCTAATAGTGACCATGCGCGGTGTTACGACTTATATTACTTGTCTACTAACCCTGCTACGGCAGTTGAGCTCCCTCTGTTCTAGGATGCCGCTGTGTCGCCTTCTTTGCATGCGTTGCTGATCGACGTGCATGGCTCGGGCGCGTCTTCCGAGGACAGCGATCCGGCTTCACCTGCACCAGTCAGCCCAGCCCATGACGCGGCCTCGTCACCTCCCGCATCCACTGCTACCTCAGCCTCTGCTTCTGAGCCACCACCGCAATCCGTGTCGCCTGTCGCTGGGCCATCCCCAACCACGACACCTACGACAGCGGACACCGCTCCCGCTGATCCACCCGGCCACGTCATGGTCATGCGGACTCGTGATGACACTCGTTGCGAGAAGCAGTACATGGACGGTACTTCCTGTTATGACACCAGCCGCCATGCCTTCTTCGCTGCCCTGATCTCTCATCGTAACGCCCTCTGCGAACCGGCATGGCGCGATGCTATGGCAGATGAGTTCTCCGCGCCGTGTCATACGAACACCTGGACTCTCGTGCCTCGGCTGCCTGGTGTCAATATTGTGGGCAACAAATGGGTCTTCAAGACCAAACACCGACCGTTCCATTGATAAGCACAAGGCCTGTCTAGTTGCTCGTGGATTCACTTAGTAGAAAGTTATTGACTATGGTGACATGTTTAGTCCTGTGATTAAGCCTGTGACAGTTTGCTTGGTGCTCTCTCTTGCTGTATTTCGAGGATGGACTCTGCGTCAGGTTGATGTCAGTAATTCTTTTCTCCACGGTTTTCTCTCCGAGGATGTCTACATGTAGTAGCCCCTTGGTTTTGAGGATGAGCGACGCCCCTCTAACGTTTGTAAGATGCAGTGTGCTATTTATGGTCTGAAGCAGTCACCCCGAGCCTGGTATGCTCGCTTGAGTGCTCGGTTGCATCAGCTGGGTTTCATCTCTTCGAAGGTTGAGACGTCCTTGTTCATCTTTGCTCATGATGATGTCCAGATTTATATGCTGGTCTATGTTGATGATATTGTGATTGTTGGATCTAGTCTTGTTGCTGCTGATCGCCTGGTGCGTTCCCTCTCTGACACTTTTCCTATCAAGGATCTAGGCGTTCTGGACTATTTTCTTGGACTTGAAGCGACTTACACTTCTGGGGGCATGAAACTGACTCAACGTAAGTGAAAGAACATTTTATTTTTTCCTATGTTTTGTGTGTTAGATAACAATACTGTGGAGATTATTCATGTGCGCTAAGTGTGCAGGAAGCTTTGGGGGGGGGGGGGGGGATTATTCGCCCCACCAAGGGCCGAATAATCCGGCCTACCTCAATGTTCAAAGGTTGCCAAGGCGCGATGCTCCGAGTCCGATCGGATTTTCTCCCGGAAAATCCGAACTGGGGCGGTTTTCTTCCCTAGGACGGATAATCCGGCTGTCGCATGGGCCGGATAATCCGCCCCCCAGAATTTGAGCAAAGCATGCCAAGGCGCGTTGCTCGGAGTCTGGTCGGATTTTCTCTCGGAAAATCCGAACAGGGGCGGTTTTTCCTCCCCAGAAGATGATCGAGGGCAAGCTTGGCGTGACGCTCTGATAGGGGGGTGGACTATCTGCCGGATATTCCGAGTCTGGGGGGGGGGGAGTTTTCCCCAGGCCAGATAATCCAGCCCTCACTTGGGCCGGATAATCCGGCCCCCAAAGTCACCAACGGCTTGGTTTTGGAAGGGGGTATAAATACCCCTTCTTCCCCAATGTTCAGATCTCTTGATTCACTCGAAATTGTTCAGACACTATGCAAGAGCTCCCATTCTAGATCTCCCACTTCAACCACCCGAAGGCGTCGATCTTTGGGGGAATTGAAGGAGGAGAGAATCGTCATCGTCATCACGAATCAAGCGCATCAACTCCTCTCCATTCATTTGTAGAAACCCCTGATCTAGTATTCTTGTCAATATCTAGATCTTGTTCTTTGTTATTGATAACTTGTTCTTGTGGTAGCTTGTTGTCATTACGGGAGCCTCCAAGTTGATTGTGGAGTGGTGCCCTGCTAGTTGTGTAAAGGCACCGGTACCCGCCTCGAAGGGTCCCTATAGTTGAAAGGATCAGGCCTTTGGTGGCGGTATCCATCGGAGAATAGGGTGAGGCCTATTGTGGCGTGGTGGTCTTAGTACCGCCCACCCCTCCAACGCAGACGTACTTCCCTTAACAAGGAAGGAACTGCGGTCAAACAAATCCTGTGTCTCCGCGTGCTTCACTACGGTTAACCCGTTCCTCTTCCACTTGCTCTTTACTCGCTAGTAGATAGGTTTGCATATAGGGAAATTCCACCTAATAGTTTATCTAGAGAATTTACCCTTTGTGCTAAGCCTAAAATTGAAAAAGCATTAAAATTTGAAGTAGCACCTATTCACCCCCCTCTAGGTGCTCATACAATCCATTTCAATTGGTATCAGAGCCCTGACTCTATTTTCGGGCTTAACCGCCTAAGAGTAGTATGGGTACCAAGGTAGATGGGAATGAGGCTGTGGATAAGGTCACAATGGATGACCTCAAGACGTTGGAAACAACCTTGTTGAAATCCTTTGAGGCCAAGATGGAGGAGATGAATCAAATGATTGCTCGTCTCACATCATCCATAGCCCCATCTCCATCCTCCTCTGAGGCAGCCACACCATCGTCTAAGGAAAAGGCTAACACCGGATCCAAGGATGATGATGCAGAAGGTGAAAAACTTAATGGTTCCACCTCCAAACAGGGAAGTGGTAAGGAGGAATATAGTGAGGTTCGTCATGTATATTCCCCTAACCCACCTATCCCTCATCCTCATATAAACAATAGGGGTGATCCACCCAAGCTCACTGCATCCTCTTTCAATCAATGGCAATTCTTAATGAAGTCTCATGTTTGCAGCTCCTCTATTGAACTTTGGAGGATTATTAAAGAGGGTCTTCATATTGGAGATCAAACCAACCTAACAAGAAGAGAAATTGTGGACAGCCAATTGAATGCCACTGCTCTCCACATGATACAGCTCGGTGTCGGTCCCAAGGACATGCCCCACATTGAACATCTCAACACAGCTAAAGATGCTTGGTATGCCCTCACTGATCTCTTTGTTGGGAATGAAAGCATGAGAAGGAATAGGTATGATGTCCTTAGTAATGAAGCTGAGGGATTCTACATGTTGGATGGTGAAAATCATGAAGACATGTATAGAAGACTCAAGGGCCTCGCAACAACATTTAGAAAGCATGGATCCACTCACATTGATGATGCATGGATAAAAAGAAAATATGTGAGTGCCTTAATGCCTTTCGAGCCAACGGACTTGAAGAGCCTGCAAGGTAGACACAACTACCATCAAATGACATCCAATGAGGTCATGCAAGAAATGGCGTCATTCAAAGTGGCTGCAAAGAATGCTGAAGATGCCCGTGCTCGGGCCATTGGAATGCAAAAGGGTGTCAATGTTGCTCTAAAAGCTAATGTTGTTGAGCAAGAGGAGGATGAAAGAGCGTTTGATGGTGCCTCCATGGACTGCCCTGATGAAGTCAAACGTGCTCATGGTGAGTACATGGCATTTTATGCAAGGAACTTTTGGAAGGATCCTGCCAAGGCCAAGTTGGAACTCGAGCGCAAGAATGGGTCGAGTGGAAGAAGAGAAAGCGGCCCAAAACTGAGAACATGCTACAACTGTGGAGATAGGCTGCACTTTGTAGCCGAGTGTCCTTATCAAAATAGAGAAGACAATGGTGGCAGGCTCATTCTTAAAGAAAAATCCAAAGCACCTAAGAAGAAGCCATTTATTAAGAAGAATGGCCCCTACAAGAAGCAACCCAAGATCGTCTTAGTGGCACAAGAAGAATACTCCTCTGCAAGTGAAGATGAAGAGGATGCAGATAGTTCTCGCAAGGTGGCTGCTATAGCCACCACATCGACTCCATCATCTCTCTTTGACTCGCCAAACAAGAACATCATCAACAACAACGCCACCTGCCTAATGGCAAGAGGGTCCGAGGTATCAAGTTCTAGCTCTTCATTTCCTAAGACTAACATAATTTTGGATATGGATTATCATGACAGTCTTAAAATGAAAGAAGAAGTTATTGCTTTGGACAACTTTTTCACTAACCTGCAAGGTGAGCACAAACTCCATTTTGATGCTCTTATGAGTCAACTTGCTCAAGCCGAATATCTTCTTGAAGAAAAGGGAAGAATTAAAAGAGAAGATGCCTTGGAGATAGCTTCTTCGAAGAATGCCTTGGAAGAAGAAGAGGAAGCTCAAGTATCTTTGGAAGAGAGACTCGAATCCATTGAGGAGTCACATGAAGAAGCTGTGACTCAGCTCATCAAACAACGTGACAATGCTCTTGCCAAGGTAAAGAAACTAAAGAAAGAAAATATTGAATTTGGGGCTGTTCATGCTAGACTCTCGGAGAAGTTTGATAATCTTGAAAGTGCTCACAAGGCATTGAAGAGTGATCATTCTACTTTAAATGAGTCTCATGACCAGCTCCAAACTCAATTAAAGTTGTATGATGTGCCAAGTACCTCCACATCATCTTATGGAAAATAAGATCTTGCAAGAGGTTCTCAACACAAAGGTAAAGAGGTTCTTGATGAGATACTGAGCAAGCAAAGGACAAGCAATAGAAAAGAAGGTCTTGGTTACACTCCCAAGACAAAGAGCAAGAAAAACAACAACAATAAGAAAAGCAAGACTGCTCAACCAAAGACTAGCAACATTACCAATGACAAGTCTAATTATGATGGTTTTATAGGGGCTAACAATCCTAACTTTGAATTATATTGCGATTATTATGGTGATGTTTATGCTAGTTATGTAGGCTCTTATGATTGTTACATTCTTGGTCTATTTGGGTCCCCAAGACCCTTGTCACTAACATGAGAGGACCCATTGAAAAATGGGTACCTAAAACCAAGAAGTAACTTTCTTCCAGGGCTATGCTTCCGGTGGTTCTAAATGGCTACTCGATAGCGGTTACACGAGTCATATGACCGGAAGTAAGGAGATCATCACGAAGATGCGGCCAAATCATGATCATATAACCGTCTCCTCTGGTGACAGGTCAAAATCTGAGGTATTGGGTCTCGGCAAAGTTATGGTGGCTCACGATATCTCTCTCGTGGACGTCATGCTTGTTGAGACCCTCGGGTACAACTTACTTTCAGTTCGCGCCCTTGGTAAGATGGGCTTTATAGTTTATATTGATGCTGATTTGGTGGTACTCTTGTGGAGCAAGTCTCTAAAAGTCGCTTTTGTGGGATATGTTGAAAATGACATGTACGTGGTGGAATTTTCGGGGAAAACCACTACAAGCCCGATGTGTCTCTTCGGAAAGGCTGACGCGGGTTGGCTTTGGCATCGCCGACTAGCCCACATCAATATGAGAACTTTGCAAAGTCTCCACAAGGGTGGCCACATCCTCGGACTAAAATAAAATGTCTCCTTTGCCAAAGATCGTGTTTGCAGGGCTTGTGTTGAAGGGAAAATGCATGACTATATTCATCGTAGGAAGACTATTTTCTCGTCAAAAAGGATCTTAGAGCTCCTACATGTGGACCTCTTCGGACCTCCATCTCATGCAAGCCTCGGTGGGAAGAAGTACTGTCTTGTGATCGTTGATGATTACTCAAGATACACTTGGGTCTATTTCTTCAAGTTGAAGAGTGAAACTCAACAAGCGGTCATCGACTTCGCCAACGAGGTTCAACGTCAACACAACGTCCCTATTCTGGCTATAAGAAGTGATAACGGATCTGAGTTCAAGAACTACACCTTAAATGAGTTCCTAAGTGAAGAGGGGATTAGACATCAATATTCCGCTGTGTACACTCCTCAACAAAATGGTGTAGCCGAGAGGAAGAATCGGACTTTAATGGACATGGCAAGTTCAATGCTAGCCGAATTCAAGTCTCCATATAACTTCTGGGCTGAAGCAATCTCTACCGCTTGTCATTCATCCAACCGATTGTACCTCCACAAGATCTTGGACAAGACTCCGTATGAAATACTTACCGGTAACAAGCCAAACATCTCATACTTTCGGGTATTCGGGTGTAAGTGTTTCTTTCTCATCAAGGGAGTTCGTTTATCTAAGTTTGAATCTAAGGCTCTAGAAGGTATTTTTGTTGGCTATGGTGCCGAATCCCACACTTATAGAGTCTACAATAAGCTCTCCGGAACTATTGTAGAATCTTGTAGTGTGGTGTTCGAAGAAAATGACGGTTCCCGTGCGGAGCAAGTTGGTGTTTGTGATGCAGATGTTGAAATACCCCAAGATGCCATAAGAAGAATGGGCGTGGGATTTTTCCGCCCCATTGAGGAACCCCTTGTGGCGGATCGGGAAGGACAATGCTCTACTCATGTAGAGCCCTCATCTACACATTCTCAACATGTTCCAACCATGGGAGCAACTTATACACCATCTCCATCAACTGCTAAAGGTCATGATGTTCCAGAAAGCTCCAGTCCGGATTATCCGGTTGACACCGGATTATCCGGCCACCCTACTCCTAACGATCAAATTGCTCCTGGTGCTAAAGAAATCACTGCAAGCTCCAGGCCGGATTTTCCGGCTGACCCCGGATTATCCGGCCCCTCGCCAGTTCAAGCTTGTCCCAGGCAGCCTGATGAAACTGCCACAAGTTCTCCTAGGCCGGATTTTCCGGCCACTCCATCGGCCGGATTATCTAGCCCTGACTCACCAGTTGTTCAGCAGTCTCCTGTTACGACTGCTGACTCATCTCAAGGGCATGCTTCATCACCGCCTTCTATCGCTATACCAGATTCTAATCAAGGTCGAGTAAATGATTCCAATGAAGATTCACGTGATGAGACTATTCCACCAAGAGACAACAAGCTTATTGAACTTCGTCGCAAGGCTCGTGCTGATCAGAACCTTGAGTTAAGGGTTCACACCCTCGACAAGGTTGTAGGTGACCTTCGACGAAGGGTTTCTACAAGAAGGGAATTGGCCAGTTTTGGTGAGCATCAAGCTCACATCTCAATGGTGGAACCTAAGAAAGTTTTTGAAGCCCTTGAAGATCCGGACTGTGTTGTTGCTATGCATGAAGAATTAAATAACTTTGAGCGTAACAAGGTCTAGAAACTAGTGGAGAAGCCCAAGGAGTGCCTCAATGTTATCGGCACCAAAGGGATATTTAAAAACAAGCAAGATGAACATGGCATTGTTGTGAGGAACAAGGCGAGACTAGTGGCACAAGGCTATTCCCAAGTTGAGGGCATTGACTTCGGCGAAACCTACGCTCCCGTGGCTCGTCTTGAGTCCATCCGTATCCTTCTTGCTTATGCTGCTCATAATAACTTTAAATTGCAGCAAATGGATGTTAAGAGCGCTTTTCTTAATGGTCCTCTACATGAGTTGGTATATGTAAAGCAACCCCCGGGATTTCAGGATCCTAACTTCCCGAACCATGACTACAAACTCGATAAGGCACTCTATGGCCTTAAACAAGCCCCACATGCGTGGTATGAGCACCTTAAAGAGCTATTGTTAGACCGTGGCTTCGAAGTTGGGCAAATCGATCCCACTCTTTTTACTAAGAAGGTTAAGGGGGAGCTCTTCGTATGCCAACTATATGTAGACGATATCATCTTTGGTTCTACTAATAAAGCTTTTAATGATGAATTTTCAAAGCTTATGACTGACAGGTTTGAGATGTCTATGATGGGGGAATTACGGTTCTTTCTTGGATTTGAGATCAAGCAACTTAGAGAAGGAACCTTCATCAATCAAGAAAAGTACATCCAAGACATGCTCAAGAGATTCAAGATGATGGATCTTAATGGTGTCGCCACTCCGATGCAAACAAAATGTCATCTTGAACTTAACCCACATGGTAAAGATGTGGACCAAAAGGTATACCGGTCCATGATCGACTCTCTTCTTTACCTCGGCGCATCTAGACCCGATATTGTGTTGAGTGTGGGTGTGTGTGCAAGGTATCAAGCGGCTCCTAAAGAAAGTCACTTAGTGGCGGTCAAGAGAATCTTTCGATATTTGGTTCATTCCCCTAACTTTGGTCTATGGTATCCCAAGGGCTCCAATTTCTCTCTATGTGGTTATACGATTCAGATTGGGCTGGTAATAAGGATGATCGGAAATCCACTTCTGGAGATTGACAATTCTTGGGAAGATCTCTAGTGTGTTGTTCATCTAAAAAGCAGAATTGTATATCTCTCTCCACCGCCGAAGCTGAATATGTTGCTGCTGCTAGCGCTTGCACTCAGTTATTGTGGATGAGGCAAACTTTAAAGGAATACGATGTCAATTGTGACAAAGTGCCTCTTTTATGTGATCATGGAAGTGCAATCAAAATTGCGTACAATCCGGTACAACACACAAGGACAAAGCATATTGAGATTCGGAATCATTTCATTCGAGACCATGTTGCTCGAGGCGATATTGATCTATCTTTTGTGAGCACGAAGAACCAACTTGCTGACATTTTTACGAAGCCACTCGATGAAGCAAGATTCTGCTACTTGAGGAATGAGCTAAATATCATTGATTCCAGGAGTTTGTCTTGATTACCCATGCACTCACTCGTACATCTCAGTCTTACTTGGTCTAGATGTGGGCATGGATATAGGGGGGGTGTGGTCCTAATTAATTGGGCTAACCCTCCCCCCATAATGCCAAAAGCAAGATAAATCATTTCTCTTAATATCATTTTGTGATATGTGAGCTTATTGATGAGTATTGGTCGTGAACCCAAGATATATCTTTGCGGTGTCACACCATACACTCCAACAAGGAAAATATCATTTTACGGCCAGAAAGTTGGGGTGTCCAGGCAACGCGGTACCCGAGTTCCCTGATATCATCCGCGATGACTATAGTTGGCGTGCCAAATACTCATAGGGTATTTTTCGGCACGAATTCAACTTTATGTTTCAATACAAAAAATCAGGCTAACGGCCGTCAAGTTGCCCCCCTGTCAGTTCTCGCCGTTATGTCGCTCCTGTCGCTCCCGTCACTTAGGTGTCATTTAAGCTTGCACCATTGGCGCCTGCATCCATTACGCGTCTTCTTCTTCCCCGGAGCGGCAATCTGTGGGGCGTCACAGCCATGGCACGGAGCTGTGACATGGACGAACCTTCTCGGCCCAGCTCTCCTCCCTGTAGGCTTGCAGTGTTGGCGCCTCCATTACTCGTCTTCTTCCCCGGAGCGGCAATCTGTGGTCGCGGCCATGGCGCAGAGCTGGGAAGTGACGAAGCTGCTCGGTCCCGCTCTCCTCCCCATCCCAAGTCGGAGCTCGCCCTCACCATGGACGCACCCATGGCACGGTCGGGGACGAGAATTGGTTCCCGGTGAGATCTATCACCTTGTCGACCATGCTCGGTTCTGTTTTCCTCCTCTAGAATCCGAGCTCGCCGTCGCCGTGGTTACACCCGCACCAATTCTGCCACCTCTGCCGAGGTCTCTGTGGTAGCTCAAGTTCTAGGGCTCTCCAAGTTTTGCCATGTTGGGCCTGTAAGTATTGTTGTATGTTAAACTAGCAAATCTCGTTTGTTCAAATCTCTTGGGCTGTACCAACTTCATTGTGTTTAATTATGAAAGACAAAATATAAATGACTTCTCTCAATTTCTCGCATAGAAAAATGCACAGCTAATTTCATATTCTCGCAGGAACTGGCCCCACTTGTTGAACCGGCGGCACTGCCACGATCTCCACGTAACCACGGTGAGTTCTCGAACCGAAAGTTGCAGTTACCACGTTTCTTCTATAGTCATTCCTCTTCCTCAGTCATTCCTCTGCAGTTTTTCCTGGGCGCTTCTTCTTCCTTTGTTCTGGAACCGTCAGTTCATCTTCTTCTTGCTCTCGAAGGCAGTTCCTTGCAGGCAGTTCCTTTCACCCATTTCCTTGCAGGCATGGACGATGGGAAACGCACAACAGAGACCCACTTGGTCCCTGCCCATGGCACCACAACTTTGATAGTGGTGTACACAAATGATGAAGTGACTGTGGAGACAACTCTCGCCAGGTTTGAGCAATTGCTTGAGAAAGAGAAGCACAAGTTTGTGGGGCTAGACTTGGAGTACACTCGTGCAAATAAGCGAAAAAAATCCTCCACAAGAGATCGCTGTCGTGCAAATCGCCATACATGAGGAGGTCCTCGTTTACCACTTCTGCAGGTATGTGAAATTTAAATTTGAGATCACCACTTCTGCATCCCTTGTTCCCTTACATCCCTAGAACCATCTAAGTGCATGAGTAAACCAACTGAGATGCGTTGTCCGGCTCTGGTCGAGTTCTTGTGTAGGAAAGGGATAACTTTCACTAGCGTGGATATCACAAATGACACAATTATGCTTTCTCGTGCGTTGATAAAAATCCCAGAGGGGCACCACATCGATATCCAAAATTTGTACAAGATCAAATCATACCCAGCGAAGGATGGCATGGGTGATATGGCAGTGGAAATCATCGATAAATCCTATGAAAAACTGAAGAAATTGAAGCGACTCGATCACGACTACTGGGAGTGGAAGCCAATGAGCCAGGCGCGCCTCGAGTATGCAGCCAGAGACGCCTACATGGCGTACGAGTTGTATAGTAAGCTCATTACCATGAAAGATGGGATGGTTAAGGCGGGGTTTTTCACGAGAGAGCTATGCCCTGGTTGCAAGCTAGCCCAGGAGAAGAAGCGCGAGGAGGACAGAAAGTGGTTTCAGGACGAGCAGGGATCTTAGGACGGTGGTGACATCAAGCGGCTGAAGGGGAAGCAAGTCAAGGACGACAACAAGTGGTGGTGATATATTATGTGTTTGAACTAGATTTTAGTTTCTAGTTTATTATGTGTGTGATATATTTAGTTACTTCAATACAAAATTTGAACCAATTTAACTTGTTGATGTATTTCTTGACAATTATAATATAACCGAGCACTAGAAATATTTTGTAGTGTGCATGACCATGATCAGTAAATATAATTTAACACTAGAAACTTTAAGGCACTCCATATAAAGGAGTAGATTAATATATAAGGTTCACCAGAGACACCACGGATATATTGTCTTACATGCCACACACAGGTAATAATTAACTAGAAAAAAATAAAAGCAGGGGCTACAGCAGGAGGTCGGGACACGGAGACACCTAACAGGGTAGGGGTTTATCAGCAGGAGGCAACGACAGCCTAGTCGATGGGATACAGGCCAGTCCTGACATACTTCCGGAGGAATTTGCCGTAGGCTGCATGCCGTGCCAAGGTAATCGGCCTATGGCTTCTGCCTCTGCCTCTGCCAACACCCTCCGCGTGCTAGATCATGCTGTTGAGGTCCACACTGATTGCTCTGCCACAGAATGGGCAAAACAGTCTCCCCTTACGGTGGAAACGGATTAGTCCACACCATAACCGCCTCAGCACGTAGCGGCTCTTGTTGTCCCTGGATTCCTTGCTATCTTCCACTTCATCATCATCCTCCTGTTGATTTTTAAGAACATAACTTAGAACTCGTACATATGATTGAATTGTATTACAACTCAATAATTGACAACGTGTATATGTAAGACAATATATCCGTGGATATCAAAGATAAAGCATCTCAGCAATAGTTTGATCGGTTCATATATCATTTCATCTCAACACAATGACAAATAATTGCATCAGATTGCGGCCTCATAAGTTTATTCAGTGATGGTGTGAGTGAAGCAAGTAACAATTGCACAGCCTGTATTGTTGTTGTACATCGCCCCAGGTTCACTAACTCGTCCCTGAAAAAATCTGACACCATTGTGTCTGCCTCTCTTTTGGGGCAAATTTGAATCATTGGCCACAATAAGAAATTGAAATGTAACCGTCCAAAACATTATTCAGGGATATACATTGTCAGGTACAAAAACAAGCCTAAATATTGTAATTATAAATAAAAAACCAAACAATTAATCCTCAGGTGCATGTTAAAAATACTTATGGTCAAAACCATTCATATACATATGCATCATACCAATCATTAAAAGATCAGAAACAATTCAAGGATCATATATGTAGTTCCACATGAGAATAAATCTAGGGCCTCATAATTTGTTTTAGAGATGGAGTAGGCGAACCAAAGTACCAACATCACAACCTATATTGTTTGTGTGCATTGCTGCCTCAGGTTCACCAACCCATCCCTAAAACACGACACCATCATACGTGTCTCCCCTTGAACTCTTTTGGGGCAAATTTCAATCATCGGCCTCGGTGACAAACTAAAATGTAATTCTTATACACTATGAATGCATGGAATAGATAATTTGAATATCATAGTTCTATGAATGTAGAATAAAGATTGCGGCCTCATAAGTTTATTCAGGGACGGCGTCAGTGAACCAAATAACAATTGCACAACCTGTATTGTTGTTGTACATCGCCCCAGGTTCACTAACTCGTCCCTGAAAAAATCTGACACCAATGTGTCTGCCTCTCTTTTGGGACAAATTTGAATCATTAGCCACAATAATAAATTGAAATGTAATCGTACAAAACATTATTCAGGGATATACATAGTCAAGTACAAAAACAAGCCTAAATATTGTAATTATAAATAAAAAACCAAACAATTAATCCTCAGGTGCATGTTAAAAATACTTATGATCAAAACCATTCATATACATATGCATCATACCAATCATTAAAAGATCAGAAACAATTCAAGGATCATATATGTAGTTCCACATGAGAATAAATCTAGGGCCTCATAATTTGTTTTAGAGATGGAGTAGGCGAACCAAAGTACCAACAGCACAACCTATACTGTTTGTGTGCATTGCTGCCTCAGGTTCACCAACCCATCCCTAAAACACGACACCATCATACGTGTCTCCCCTTGAACTCTTTTGGGCAAATTTCAATCATCAGCCTCAGTGACAAACTAAAATGTAATTCTTATACACTATGAATGCATGGAATAGATAATTTGAATATCATAGTTCTATGAATGTAGAATAAAGATTGCGGCCTCATAAGTTTATTCAGGGACGACGTCAGTGAACCAAATAACAATTGCACAGCATGTATTGTTGTTGTACATTGCCCCAGGTTCACTAACTTGTCCCTGAAAAAATCTAATACCAATGTGTCTACCTCTCTTTTGGGACAAATTTGAATCATTGGCCACAATAAGAAATTGAAATGTAATCGTACAAAACATTATTCAAGGATATACATAGTCAGGTACAAAAACAAGCCTAAATATTATAATTATAAATAAAAACCAAACAATTAATCCTCAGGTGCATGTTAAAAATACTTATGATCAAAACCATTCATATGCATATGCATCATACCAATCATTAAAAGATCAGAAACAATTCAAGGATCATATATGTAGTTCCATATGAGAATAAATCTAGGGCCTCAAAATTTGTTTCAGAGATGGAGTTGGGGAACCAAAGTACCAACAACACAACCTATATTGTTTGTGTGCATTGCTGCCTCAGGTTCACCAACCCATCCCAAAACACGACACCATCATACGTGTCTCCACTTGAACTCTTTTGGGGCAAATTTCAATCATCGGCCTTGGTGATAAACTAAAATGTAATTCTTATACACTATGAATGCATGGAATAGATAATTCAAATATCATAGTTCTATGAATGTAGAATAAATATTGCAGCCTCATAAGTTTCTACAGAGATGGCGTAAACGAACCAAGTAACAATTGCACAACTTATATTGATCTTGTACATGGCCCCAGGTTCGCTCACTCATCCCTGTAAAAATTTGACACCAATGTGTCTGCCTCTCTTTGGGGCAAATTTGAATCATTGGCCACAATAAGAAATTGAAATGTAATCGTACCAAACAATATTCAGGGATATACAAATGCATCATACAACACATTCATAGATCAAAAACAATACAAATATTATATATTTAGGTTCCATATGAGAGAAAAAATTAGGGCCTCATTTTTTCAGCGATGGAGTCGGACAACCAAAATACCAACATCACAACCTATATTGTTTATGTGCATTGCTGCCTCAGGGCCACTAACCATCCTTAAGAAAACGAGATCATCAGATGCCCTTGCACTATTTTGGGGCAAAATTGAATCATTGGGCTCAGTAAGGAATAGAAATATAATGTTATAGGCCTGCTGTGTATCGAAATCAACACTCAACTAGCAAACTCAACTAGATGGCAGATGAGCAGATTGGGTTCTGTGACTAGACGGATTGGGGTTTTGTGACTAGATGGCAGATGCATCAATCAACCGATCAAATCATATATATACTACCCTACTTCAAGAGCAAAAGAATCTGTACATGATTGAGCAAATCCTATGTATGAATAGTGAAAACTGCGGCTGCGACTAGAGAAGCTAGCAATGTAGTACCTCGGACTCCTCATCAGGGACCTCCTCCTCGAACTCATCATTCTCCGCGATTGCGTCGAAGATTTCTTGAACGGCGATGGGGTCGTCAATGTAGATCACCGGATTGCCTCCGCCTGCCGCCTGCCCGTCATCCAGATTTGCCACTGGCACCACGACATTGTCGGCCACCTGCTGCTCTGTGTGTTATTGCATGTGTGTTACTTCCATAAACCACATGTGGATCCACCGATGTCATTGCATGTCTGTTCCTTCCATAAACCACATAAGGATCCACCAGTGTCATTGCTTGTCTGTTCTTTTCATGAACCATGGCTAGAGTCATTGCATGTCTGTTCTTTTCATGAACCACGGCTAGTCATTGCATGTTTGTTCCTCTAAACAAACCACATAAGGATCCACCAGTGTCATTGCATGTCTGTTCCTTTCATGAACCACATAAGGATCTACTAGTGTCATTGCATGTCTGTTCTTTTCATGAACCACACCCAGTGTCATTGAATGTGTGTTACTTCCATAAACCACATGTGGATCCACCGATGTCATTGCATGTCTGTTCCTCTAAACAAACCACATAAGGATCCACCAGTGTCATTGCCTGTCTGTTCTTCTCATGAACCACATAAGGATGGGCCCACCAGTGTCATTGCGTGTCTGTTCTTTTCATGAACCACACCCAGTGTCAGTGCATGTCTGTTCTATTCATGAACCACATAAGGATGTACCAGTTGAAAGGGCATGTATGCCCCCATGTGTGGTTTTGGTAATTAATGACAATCCCTATGGACTAATGTGCAAATTGAGTTTCACTTGTAGGTTTGTCCATTAGCATCGCTTGGACCATGTGTTGATTTCAAGGATGAAAAATAAGAAGCAATGTCCAAGGGCTTTGTGCCTATTGGAATCAAGTAGAAGTAGAAGATCAAGTATGTCCTGAAGAAGAAGAAGATGGAGTTCCTCATGGCTATCTTCAAGACATCATCAAGAATTGAAGTGCAAGCTCAAGATGCGTCATCTCTAGAAGATCTCATGCTTGAAGCTTGCCATCCTCGGCAATCATGGAATGATGAAGACAAGTTCGAAGAAGAGGCTTCCCCATGGAGTATGGGGGAGCATGTCTCAAGACTTCATCAAGCAAGTGCAAGCAAGTGCAATCAAGAAAGGTGTTCCATCTTGAAGGTGTCAAGATCATCTACATCAAGCTCAAGTGGGATGCTCAAGGCAAAGGTATGATCTTGATAGGGTTTCTATTTTAACGGTCTCGTGTAGTGTTGGGAGACCGGGTTTAGGATAGATAGCCGTACTATCAAGAGGGGCTCTCGAGTGGGTGACTCGTTCGTATATTTCGGAGAGAGCTCAAACCTTTGCATACATAGCATCATCTTTCTTGGTTGTTGTTTGGTTCTTGTCCATGTGAGGATCTAGAGCTTGTGGTTATCTTCATAACAAGCTCTAATTCATCAAAAATGGATTTCCCTTGCATATCTTATTGCGTTTTTGATCTTGCGGGTTTTTCCGGCTCCACACCTTGGGAGGTATCTCACATATATATTCATGATATTTTCTCCCTTGGTGATATCCAATATCACCAAGGAGCTCCCCTTTCCCCTTCGCCCCTACACTTGTTCTTCTCGGTTTTGGCTTTCTCTCTCCCCCATTGTTGACCTTGAAGAGCTTGCTCTCTCCCCTTTCCCTCCTATGATTCTTGCATCTTTTTGAGGGATTTGAGAGAGGAGATCTAGATCTACAAGCCATACCAAGCAAAATCCCTTCTTTGTGAAGGAATCCTTGGGATCTAGATCTTGGAGAGTTTTGTGTTCTCCTCTTGTGTTCTTCCTCCCTTATTCCCCCAATAGCTTTTGTAGCTTTGGTGGAATTTGAGAGTGAAGGACTTGCCTCTTGCATTTGGTGCATAGGTTTGAGTTCTCCTCGGAGATTCGGTGAGTTCAATCCCTTGGGATTGTTTCTCTTGGGTTCTTGGAACCCTAGACGGTTGTGTGGTTGGATAGTTGACCTTTTGTGGTCTTGTAGCCTTTTGTGGCCTTGTTGCCTTTTGTGGCGTTGTAGCCTTTGTGGCATTGTTCTTGGGGCTCCAATTGAGTTGTGGAGGTTCCCCAAGCTTGTTGGCCTTTTGTGGCATTGTGGAGCCTTTGTGGCGTTTCTTGGGAGCCCTCCAATTGAGTTGTGGAGATTGCCCCAAGCCTTGTACGGGTTCGGTGACCGCCCTCAAGTGTCCCATAGTGGAACGTGAGTAGGCCTTTGTGGCGAGCTCACGGGAGAATAGGTGAGCCTTTTGTGGCGTCGGTGAGTTGCGTGGCTTCGCATCCTTTGTGAGGCCTTGTGTGGCGTTGGGTGAGCATTGAGCCACCACACCTCGAGGTGAGCCATTTGTGGCGTTCGAAGTACATTGCGCCCCCGCACCTCTCCAACAGAGACATAGCTTCTTTGAAAGTGAACTTCAGGAAACAAATCATCGTCTCCGTGTCCATCGGTTATCTCTCAACCGAGCCCTTTACCTATGCAATTTACATTGTGATAGCCTTTGTGCTTGAAGTACTATATCTTGCTATCACCTTGTTGCTTGTCTTGCTTAGCATAGGTTGTTCGTGCACTTAGTGAATCTAGTGGATATAGGTTTTGGCTTGATAAATTAAACGTTAAGTTTTATTCCGCATTTATTAGATCCTAAACCGTAATATTTTTAAAACGCCTATTCACCCTCCCTCTAGGCGACGTCCATTTCCCTTTCAATTGGTATCAGAGCAAGGTCTCTCGCTTCTTAGGCTTCACCGCCTCGAGAGTAAGGATGTCCCCTAGGGGTTTAGTGCACTCTCACACATTTACTTTTGATGGCACAAATTATGATGTTTGGCGTATTCGCATGCTTAGTCATTTCTGGGTCATTGACCCAAATATTGAGCGCATTCTAGATATGGGCTTGTCTCCTCCTAAGGATCCCCAAAATCTATCTTTGGAGGAGGATACAAACTCTTATCTCGAAGCTCAAGCATCTAATGTGCTTGTTAATGTTGTGAGCTTTGTAGTTCTTTCCTCAATCATGCCTTTTCGGAGTGCTCATGATATTTGGACCAAGCTTCAAGAAAAATATGATGTGTCCAAGATTGATGAGGATGATTGTGTTCCCTCCACCTCCGGCCGTGATGAGTTCTCATCTTCTTCCACTACACCAACATGCGATTTGTCACAAGGTAATAATATGGTGAGTGGTGATAGAACTTGCAATGTGGATAATGTGATTGCCATTCATGATCCTCCTTACCTATCTCATTGCAATGTTGTATCTTTGGGCATGAACACATGTAGGACCATATGTGATTTACATCCTAGTTGTGATTGCCCTTGCATATCATGTAGAAATGGATTGAATATATCTCATGATGATATGCTTGCTTTGCCTTGTTGCCATGATAAATGTACTTCTACTTCCTCTAGTACTTGTGTTGCTAACCTTGTAGAGGAAATTGAAGAATGTGTGGGCCAAGGCAAGGTTGTGATTGGAGCTTCAAGGGTTCCCCCATCATCACCTTCTACCAACATTCATTTATGCCTCATGGCTAAGGAATCAAAGGTAACTTCTCCTTTGGATCCCAATGCACCTTATGGTGATGTGAATGTTAACTTAGATGTAGAAGATGATGATGTTGCTTCTTTAAAAGAGAAGGGGGAGCTAGTCCTTCGTGATCTTCACAATGATAAAAATGCTTGCTCTACTTTCATTGAAATCTTGAACTTTGCCATTGAAAGTAAGCAACTAATTTATGAGCATGAGGACACAATTGACAAAATGGGTAGTCTTGAGCGTGAGTATGCTAATGACATTTTAAACTTAAATAAGCTCTTGAAGAGGAACAAACAACCAAGGAATCTCTTGAGGAGACCTTTGCCCTAGAGCTATCTAGGGTGAAGAAATCTCATTATAGAGATCTTGAGGTGGCAAGTGACCTCCAAATTAAAAATGATGAGCTTAAAGTTGCCTATGCTAAACTCCTTGAGGATTTTGAGCACCTCAATAATGGCTCTAGGGTCATTAAGGGGGAGCTCATCAAACTCACGGAGTCACATGAGCAACTTAAAGCCTCATACACCAAAGAGCTTTCCAAGTTGCCCTCACCTCTCACTACTATTGATGATGCTTGTGCTACTAACTCTATCTCTTGTGAAGCATCTATTGTGAAGGAGAATGTTGAGCTTCGTGCTCAACTTGGAAGAGAGTCATGCTAAGCTCTCAAGCTCGCATGAGGACCTTCTAGTTTCCCATGGTAGTCTAAAGTTGGCTCATGAGGCAATTGTATCAAAGGTAACATCTAGTGAGCCTCATGTGGACATTAGCACTACATCTACTCCTAGTGTCGTATTGCCATGTGCTAGTCCTTGTAATCCATCCACTCATGCTATTGCTATATCTTGTGATGAATTGCATCCCTTGACTTGTTGCTCTAACAATGTAGCATCTACTTCCTCTAGTATTGTTGTTGATACTAACCATGTAGAGGAAAACAAGAAGCTCAAGGCCCAAGTCACTTCTTTGAAGAATGACTTGAAGAAGTGTCATGAAGGGAAGACCACTCTCAAGAACATCTTGAGTGTGCGAAGATCCCCAAATGACAAGAGTGGGCTTGGATACAACTCCAACATCAAGAACAAGCCCACCAACTTGTTGAAGCACAAGGGCAACAAGAAGAATGGCCGAGGTCAAGTGAAGAATCCGGCCAACATTGTGTGCTTCAAGTGCAAGGAAGAAGGACATCATGTGAGATGTTGTCCATTGAAGAAGAAGCAACAAGGGAAGCGGCCTCAAGCTCCACCTCAAGCTAGAAGCGGGCCTCCTCCCAAGACTCAAGTTCTTCGTCACGGGGTGGCATCTTCCAAGAAGAAAGATGGCAAGAGAATAACTTGCTACATATGCCGCGAGAAGGGGCACCTCTCTTCGTCATGCACCATGGGTATCTCCTCATCCAATCCTATCTTGATATATGATGCATATTCTCTTGGTAAGGATGAGGTGGGCAATGTGTTTACCAAATATGTTGGTGCCCAAAGTGGTGTCAAAAAAAGAACCATTTGGGTGGCCAACAAAATTGGATTCTACACGTCGTTATCTTTCCAACAAAATTGGTTTCATCTCGTTTGGAGTTCGGATGCAAAAGTTATGGCATTTCTGGTTCTGAAGTTTCTCTGACCGGAAGTACCGGCCAGACGCCGGAAGTACCGCTCGGGCAGAAATGTCGCCGGTAGTACCGGTGTTAATTCCGGCCCAACTTCCGATAAACCCATTTCTGGCTCAGTATGCTCTCTGTCTGGTCTGCGCTATTTGACGGAACTTCGGTCGGAATCTTGGGCGGTTGTACCGGCCCAGGCGGTAGTACCGGTGACCCACCGGTAGTACCGGCCGGCCTCGTTTTTGTGTTTGTTTGCACCGTGTTTTGGACCGTTGGCTGAGTGCCACCGGTAGTACCGCCCACCCACCGGTACTACCGGCCGTGCGCGATTCTATGGGTAACGGGCAGATCGGGGAGCCCTTTAAAAGGAGCTCCCCTTTCCCCTTCGCCCCTACACTTGTTCTTCTCGGTTTTGGCTTTCTCTCTCCTCCATTGTTGACCTTGAAGAGCTTGCTCTCTCCCCTTTCCCTCCTATGATTCTTGCATCTTTTTGAGGGATTTGAGAGAGGAGATCTAGATCTACAAGCCCCACCAAGCAAAATCCCTTCTTTGTGAAGGAATCCTTGGGATCTAGATCTTGGAGAGTTTTGTGTTCTCCTCTTGTGTTCTTCCTCCCTCATTCCCCCAATAGCTTTTGTAGCTTTGGTGGAATTTGAGAGTGAAGGACTTGCCTCTTGCATTTGGTGCATAGGTTTGAGTTCTCCTCGGAGATTCGGTGAGTTCAATCCCTTGGGATTATTTCTCTTGGGTTCTTGGAACCCTAGACGGTTGTGTGGTTGGATAGTTGACCTTTTGTGGTCTTGTAGCCTTTTGTGGCCTTGTTGCCTTTTGTGGCGTTGTAGCCTTTGTTGCATTGTTCTTGGGGCTCCACTTGAGTTGTGGAGGTTCCCCAAGCTTGTTGGCCTTTTGTGGCATTGTGGAGCCTTTGTGGCGTTTCTTGGGAGCCCTCCAATTGAGATTTGGAGATTGCCCCAAGCCTTGTACGGGTTCGGTGACCGCCCTCAAGTGTCCCATAGTGGAACGTGAGTAGGCCTTTGTGGCGAGCTCACGGGAGAATAGGGTGAGCCTTTTGTGGCGTCGGTGAGTTGCGTGGCTTCGCATCCTTGGTAAGGCCTTCTGTGGCATTGGGTGAGCATTGAGCCAGCACACCTCGAGGTGAGCCATTTGTGGCGTTCGAAGTACATTGCGCCCCCGCACCTCTCCAACGGAGACGTAGCTTCTTTGGAAGGTGAACTTCGGGAAACAAATCATCGTCTCCGCGTCCATCGGTTATCTCTCAACTGAGCCCTTTACCTATGCAATTTACATTGTGATAGCCTTCTTGCTTGAAGTACTATATCTTGCTATCACCTTGTTGCTTGTATTTCTTAACATAGGTTGTTGGTGCACTTAGTGAATCTAGTGGATATAGGTTTTGGCTTGATAAATTAAACGTTAAGTTTTATTCCGCATTTATTAGAGCCTAAACCGTAATATTTTTAAAACGCCTATTCACCCCCCCTCTAGGCGACGTCCATTTCCCTTTCAATTGGTATCAGAGCAAGGTCTCTCGCTTCTTAGGCTTCACCGCCTCGAGAGTAAGGATGTCCCCTAGGGGTTTAGTGCACTCTCACACATTTACTTTTGATGGCACAAATTATGATGTTTGGCGTATTCGCATGCTTAGTCATTTCCGGGTCATTGACCCAAATATTGAGCGAATTCTAGATATGGGCTTGTCTCCTCCTAAGGATCCCCAAAATCTATCTTTGGAGGAGGAGACAAACTCTTATCTCGAAGCTCAAGCATCTAATGTGCTTGTTAATGTTGTGAGATTTGTAGTTCTTTCCTCAATCATGCCTTTTCGGAATGCTCATGATATTTGGACCAAGCTTCAAGCAAAATATGATGTGTCCAAGATTGATGAGGATGATCGTGTTCCCTCCACCTCCGGCCGTGATGAGTTCTCATCTTCTTCCACTACACCAACATGCGATTTGTCACAAGGTAATAATATGGTGAGTGGTGATAGAACTTGCAATGTGGATAGTGTGATTGCCATTCATGATCCTCCTTACCTATCTCATTGCAATGTTGTATCTTTGGGCATGAACACATGTAGGACCATATGTGATTTACATCCTAGTTGTGATTGCCCTTGCATATCATGTAGAAATGGATTGAATATATCTCATGATGATACGCTTGCTTTGCCTTGTTGCCATGATAAATGTACTTCTACTTCCTCTAGTACTTGTGTTGCTAACCTTGTAGAGGAAATTGAAGAATGTGTGGGCCAAGGCAAGGTTGTGATTGGATATTCAAGGGTTCCCCCATCATCGCCTTCTACCAACATTCACTTATGCCTCATGGCTAAGGAATCAAAGGTAACTTCTCCTTTGGATCCCAATGCACCTCATGGTGATGTGAATGTTAACTTAGATGTAGAAGATGATGATGTTGCTTCTTTAAAAGAGAAGGGGGAGCTAGTCCTTCGTGCTCTTCACAATGATAAAAATGCTTGCTCTACTTTCATTGAAATCTTGAACTTTGCCATTGAAAGTAAGCAACTAATTTATGAGCATGTGTTGGGGGGATACCCCCGGGTAGGGTCACTCCAGGGTATAAGGGCCGAGTTAGCCGAGGGTCGGCAAGGTCAAAGCGGATGCTGGCCGAGTCACCTCAAGGCAGGCCGGATCACGGAGTAACCCGGGCCAGGGGGGATGCCTAACGTTGTCTTGTCCGACTTAAGGAGTAAGTCGGAAATGCTTGTCTAACTTATATGTAGGAACAGGCGTGGCCGGATCTACTGTGATCCGGATCCTCGCTTGGCTTCTAGGAGATGGAAGGAATCTCTCTGGTCAAAAAAGAAGGTCCGGTACGTACTGGATGAGCGAATAAAGCAAGGGCAGGACCACCGGATCATGGCTGACAAGGGTGACGACGCTCATGTCGGCTGACGCGGGCGCCGCAGAGGCTACGTCGCTAAAGCAAGTGTGACGCGGAGGAAAAGCACCCCTGTCGGGTTACTACTTTGGGAGGGGGCATATTCTTAGGAATATGCCTCCACGTATGCCCTAGGCCAGGACCGAACCACCACTATATAAGGGGGGTTAGGGTTCTGGTAGAGGGGGTTGGGAGAATTCTAGTTGGTTGAGCACTAGTGGACCTAGGGTTCTTGGGCTAGATAGTAGGCAAGAGTAAGAGAGTTTCTTCTTCCTCCTCTTGTCAATACAGCTCAAGGAGCACTTGTAATCTTGGAGATAGAACATCAATACAAAGCTTCTGCGTGGAGAATCACTCTACTATCCCTCCCTGGATTCCCCTAGCGCATATTAGTCCCCACCTTTAGCCTATCCATGGCATCTGCCGTGACACCACCACGACAGTTGGCACCCACCGTGGCGCTAGCGGCGCTAGTAGGGCTGAAGATCCGGATGGGAAACCTCATCGGCACCGGCGAACGCATCATCTCCGGGCTCGTTCAGAGCTTTGGAGCGCTGGACTACGTCAGCGACAACGCTGGCTGCTTCGGCACGCGCCCCCTTCCGTGCAACGGCATCTTCGTCAAGCTCGGTGCACACAAGGTCTACGTTGCTGTGGACTTGTCTTGCGTTCATCCGCGTCACGTCGTCGATGCGGGAGAACCACCCCTCACTGTGGCTCGCGGGGCGCGTATCGCTCGCTCCCCAGACCATGCAGAGGTGATGATGACTGCGCCAGGCGCGGGCATGAGCAAGGATCCAGCGCCAGACCCGGAGGTAACACCTAAGGCACCGAGGAAAGCTAGGGGTCCTCCACTAGAGAGGCCTGAAAACATGCTGAGGGAAGCTATGGATAGCTTGGCAAACCCGGTGGCAGCAGTGGTAGATCCGGCTCAGGCACATGCCGAGCTAGAGGAAACCCGGCAAAAGATACTGGAGGGCGCAAAGAAAATAGCAGCGTCTCAGCAGTCATTGAACATGACGCTGCGTGAATATGCAAAGGCGAACAAAGTGGACACGGTAAAAGTAAAAGGGAGAAGTCTCATAAACGAGATGAACAGAGAAGGTGATGATGGACCAGAAGGGTTGGAAAATTATCTGTCTGTGAGGTTGCCAAAGTATAGTACCCCCGCGAAGAACCTCAGAGCAGCAGATGCCGTAGCGTCCGAGCTAGAGGGTCTGACGGGTGAGGCCCGTCAGAGGCAGCAAGACCGGGTTAATGAGCTGGTTCGGATCGCGAACAGGCAGAACGAGGAGCTGCTGAGAGGTAACCTAGAGAGAGTTGGAGCTTCTAAGATCGTCCATTCGGCGATGGGTAACCCGGAGAAATCCGCTGGAGCCGCATCATCGCCTCATGGTGGCCCAGGGAGAGAAGAGGTAGTAACTCGGCCAGACGGAACAAGCAGATCGTCCCGTACGACCCAACGCGTGCGAGAAAGGAAAAAGAGATGCGCAAAAACAACGATCGACGAAGTATGAGCCAAGGTGAAGCTGGCCGAGGTAATCATGACCAAGGCAATGCCGGTCAAGGGAATGCTGCCAACGGCAGTGCCGGACAGCGAAACTCGGCAGGAGCAGGCCAACCACAGCAGCGGAACATACCAAGGCAAGAGCAAAGTGCCGGCCGAGGTATGCAACAGAGAGGAGCACAACGAGAGAAAAACCGATACAATGACGGAGACTCGGAGATGTTAAATGCGGGATACGCAAGACTGGACTATCATGTGATAGGGTCGAGATTGGGAAGTAGGGATTTGATGCCGGATGACGCTAGGTTAAAGCTGGATCGCCTGTATAGGTCGGAACAGATCGAATGTCAAGGTCCTCCGGGTCCAGCGTGCTTTGGACCCCGGATCATGAAGGAACCGCCGGTACCCAACTTCCAATTACCCAGGGGCACGAAGACGTATGACGACAGTACAAAGGCGGAGGATTGGCTGATAAACTACACAACAGCTGTGAAAATTGCAACTGGCAACTTGAGATGGGCTGTACGATACGTACCCCAGATGTTGGAAGGTCCGGCTTGGGTATGGCTCAATAATTTGCCACCCGGAAGCATCAATTGCTGGATAGATTTTGAAGAAATGTTTATCAGCAACTTCTCAAGTACATATCAGAGACCGAATAGACCGCAGACCCTAGCGATGTGCAAGCAGAGATCTAACGAAACGGATCGTGAATTCTTGACCCGGTGGTGTACCTTGAGAAACTCGTGTGAGGGAGTCATAGAGTCACAGGCCATAGCATGGTTCGCACAAGGGTGCAGATATGGCAGCGAGTTGTGGATGAAATTGCAAAGGAAAATTCCAGTCACGTTGGCAGAGATGATCCGGATTGCGGATTCATATGCTTTGGGTGATCCGACTCAGCCCAGGATCGCGTCAAACGAGTCAAATGAGGAGTACTATCAGAGGGACGGAGCCGGTTCATCCCAGAGGAACGATTACAGGGGAAAAAGAAGAGACGATAGACCGGATCATCGGTACAGTTCGCAACAAGTTGCAGCTGTGAATCAAGATCAACCCGGAGCAGGGAGCAACCAACGCCAGAAAACGGGAGGGCAATGGACTCCTCGAAACGAGGGCAAGAAAACATGGACTCCGGAGCAGAAGAAGCAATGGCAAGAAAAGAAAGACCGTCCGAGGTATACCTATGAGTCAATGTTGGACCAGCCGTGTAAGTTTCACACGCCAAATCCGAACAGCCCGGCAGGTCACACAACGAGGCAATGTGAGTGGATGCGTAAGATAGAGCAAGGTGGTTCGGGGAATGCTCAGGCACCCCGGAATGATCAACCTCGGCAGGAGTTACCCCGGCAGCAATTACTCTCCGGAGCAAACACGCAACAACTAATGTTGCCTCCCCCTCCGCCGAGGTATGACAACAATGAGAGAAGGGATGCAGTGCATCAGGTGGAAAACCAGCAACATCCGGATCAGAGATACTCCGGAAACGAAGGAAGGAATGAGTACAGGGAACATCACCAGAGCTATTGTGTGTTCACAACAGAGGAAACAGATAGGAAAAGCTTGCAGCACCGACATATGGAGGTTAACGCGGTTATGCCTGCAGTGACAAGGTACATGCCTTGGTCGGACCAGGAAATCACCTAGAGCGTCAAAGATCATCCCAAGCTTATGCCAAGTCCAGGCTCGTATGCACTGGTGTTAGATCCGACATTCATTGGACCGAACATTAATGTGAGGTTCTCCAAGGTACTGATTGACAATGGCAGTAGCATTAACATCATGTATGCGGATACGATGCGCAAGTTGGGCATCTCGGAGAACATGCTCCAGGCTACAAGAACAACTTTCCATGGCATCGTACCAGGCATCTCCTGTGAACCCATAGGCAAACTCCGGGTCGACGTGCTATTCGGCATGAGGGGTAACTGCCGAACTGAGAATCTGGAGTTTGAGGTGGTGAACTTGGAAAGCGCGTATCATGCATTACTCGGGAGACCAGCACTGAGCAAGTTCATGGCAAGTTGCCACGTTAGTTATCTGAAGATGAAGTTGCCCGGGCCAAATGGAGCAATTACTATCGCTGGGGATTTCCGACGTTCTATTGAGTGCGCCTCAGTCGGGTCTAACCTAGCCGAGTCACTCGTAATTGCACAAGAGAAAAGAAAAATCCAAGAGGTGGCGGCATTAGCTCAGTCCGCGCAGCAGTATATGCCGGCGTTAAGTAACCCGCATGGTAGCGTTTCATTTCAAGCCGCAAAGGACACCAAGAAGATTCTAGTGGATAACATGTTTCCAGAGCGTACCGTAACAATTGGTGCCGGGTTAACTGACAAATAGGAAAGCGAGCTCGTCAACTTCCTCCGTGAGAATCGGGATATTTTTGCTTGGTCCACACAGGACTTGCAAGGTGTTCCGAGGGAGTTGGCCGAGCACTCTTTGAACTTAAGACCCGGAGCAAGGCCGGTGAAGCAACCTCTCCGACGCTTCGCCGAGGATAGGAGAAAGGTCATTGGTGACGAGATAGCTCGGTTGCAAGCAGCAGGATTTATCATGGAAGTGCTATATCCGGATTGGCTCTCTAATCCGGTGTTGGTAGAAAAGAAGAAGGATGATCTGAACGTGGCAGTGGTTTGGCGTATGTGTATCGATTACACGAACCTGAACAAGGCGTGTCCAAAAGATCCATTTCCACTACCGAGGATAGATCAGGTCATCGACTCTACCGCGGGATGTGAACTGTTGTCATTCATTGACGCATATTCTGGTTTCCACCAGATACCTCTGAACCCCGATGATCAAATAAAAACTGCGTTTATTACCCCGTACGGGGCTTATTGCTATCGCACTATGCCGTTTGGTTTACGAAATGCAGCTGCAACATACCAAAGGTGTATGCAAAAATGTTTGCACGATCAAATAGGTCGAAATGTACAAGTCTACGTGGATGATGTGGTTATCAAGACCAAGGAAAGCGCAACGCTCCTTGACGACATAAGGCAAACATTCGCGAACTTGAGGAGATTCCGGATGAAGCTGAATCCGGAGAAATGTACCTTCGGTGTCCTGGCTGGGAAATTACTCGGATTTCTCGTCTCCAGCCGAGGTATCGAGGTTAATCCAACTAAGATCCGAGCCATCGAACGAATGGAGCTGTCGAAGTGTCTCAACGATGTCCAGAAGTTCACTGGGTGCCTGGCCTCGTTGAGTCGGTTTGTATGTCGGTTGGGAGAAAAGGCACTGCCTCTCTACCAACTCATGAAAAAGTCAGATAAATTCGTTTGGACGCCGCAGGCCGATGAAGCTTTTGCCCACTTAAAAAAGATGTTGGCCACTGCACCAGTGTTAGCTTCTCCACTATCAAAGGAGCCAATGTTGCTCTACATAGCCGCAAACAACCGAGTTGTAAGTGCAGTGATTGTAGTGGAGCGTGATGAAGAGGGTAAGTCGGTGCAGAGGCCAGTGTATTACTTGAGCGAGGTATTGTCTGCCTCAAAATAGAACTACCCGCACTTTCAAAAGGTGGCATACGGTGTTTATATGGCGGCAAAGAAGTTAAAGCACTACTTTGAGGAGCATCCCATCAAAGTGATATGCGAAGCCCCCATATCCGAGATAATGGGTAACAAAGATGCGAATGGCAGAATTACGAAATGGGCAATTGAGCTAGCACCTTACGCACCCCAGTATGATAGAAGAGAAGCAATCAAGTCTCAGGCTGTGGCGGAATTTTTCGTAGATTGGGCCGAGGTGCAATACGAACCACCGCCACCAGATCCGAACTACTGGAGGATGCACTTTGACGGATCGAAAACCAAAACCGGGTTAGGTGCCGGGGTTGTGCTTACCTCGCCAAAGAAGGATCAGCTCAAGTACGTATTGCAGATCCATTTCGCGGCATCGAACAATGTCGCTGAGTACGAGGCTCTTGTGCATGGTCTCAGAGCGGCAAAGGAGATTGGCATACGTCGGATAATATGCTTTGGCGACTCGGATCTAGTAATACAGCAAGTGTCCGGAGTGTGGGACGCCCTGGATCCAAACATGGCACTATACAGATTTCATGTGCAGAAGATCTCGGGTTACTTTGAGGGATGCGAATTTCACCATGTACCTCGCGTGGAAAACGAAGCTGCCGACATGCTGTCAAAGCTCGGATCGACCCGACAGGCAATTCCACCGGGCGTAGCATTGGAGCACCTCAGAAAACCATCTATCAGGCCGTCCCCAGGAACCGACTCAATCTATGTCCCGGAAAACGCGGAATCCGGAGCTGAGCCCATGGACATTGACATGGGAGGTAGCACGCCGAACCCGGGGACTGCCTCGGCAAACCCGGGGACTGCCTCAGTAGACCCGGGGGCTACCTCGCTAGACCCGGGGACTGTTCAGCATGATCCGGCTGAAGTTATGTCGGTGGATCGGATGGAAATTGATAAGGAGATGTTCCCCACGCGAGCGATACCAGCTTGGGCACTGCCTATATACCAATTCTTGAAAGATGGAACGTTACCCACTGAGGAAGTGCTATCCAGGCAAACTCAGAGGAGAGCCAAAGCTTACACAATCATCAATTCCGAGCTGTACAAACGGAGTGTAACCAATGTCCTCCAGCGGTGTGTTGACCCAGAAGAAGGACTTAACATCCTCCGAGATATACACCAAGGAGAATGCGGGCATCATGCCTCATCCCGGGCCTTAGTGGCAAAGGCGTTCCGGCATGGATTCTACTGGCCAAGTGCCTTGGAGCAAGCAGAAGATCTGGTGGGAAAATGCAATGGTTGTCAAAGATACGCCACCAAGACACATATGCCTATGTTGGAACTCAAAACCATACCAATTACATGGCCATTTGCTGTGTGGTGCTTGGATATGGTTGGCCCGTTCAAACCAGCGAGAGGAAACATGACACACATTCTGGTCATGGTGGACAAGTTTACAAAATGGATCGAAGTGAAGCCTATAAGAAAATGTGATGGAGCTACGGCCGTGACATTTCTCAAAGACATCATCTTGAGATACGGTTATCCACACAGCATTATAACTGACAATGGAACGAATTTTGCGAAAGGAGCATTTGCGCGATTTTGCCAAGACAAGAAGATCCAACTCGACGTAGCCTCGGTAGCCCAGCCCGCATCGAACGGGCAAGTGGAAAGATCCAACGGATTAGTGTTATCCGGGATAAAACCCCGGCTCATTGAGCCGCTGCAAAGATCAGCGTGGTGCTGGATAGAAGAACTACCAGCGGTATTGTGGAGTTTAAGAACAACTCCGAATCGATCAACAGGCTACACGCCATTCTTTCTGGTATATGGGGCAGAAGCTATATTACCAGCCGACATAGAGCATGATTCGCCTAGGGTCACCCAATACACAGAAGCCGAAGTGCAAGAAGCCCGGCAAAATGATGTTGATCTGCTGGAAGAAGCGAGAGAACTGGCACTGTCCAGATCCGCCATATATCAGCAAAATCTCCGACGCTATCATAGCCGGAAAGTGTGCCCCCGAGTCTTCCGGGAAGGCGATCTGGTGCTCCGGTTGGTACAACGTACCACTGGCATGCATAAATTATCCCCCCCATGGGAAGGACCATTTATTGTGAGCAAAGCATTGCACAATGATTCCTACTATCTTATAGATGCGAAGCCACAGGAAAAGAACAAGGCGGACAGGTCCGGAGAGGAATCGAAGCGACCGTGGAATGTAGCACTACTTCATCCCTTCTACACTTAGCTAAGAAGTGTATGTATCCGAATCATCTCATATGTCGGTATGTATGTCGGCAATGAGCTTATCAATAAAATAGCGGAGCCTCGAGCAGTAACTCGAGGACTGCCTTAATAAACGATTGTTGTTACTTTTTATGCGTTAGCTAGAATGACTCGTTTCACTTAACCCGGATTAGTAATGTGTCAACACCAAAAACCGAACCCTTCGACTTGCTGCTGTCCAACAAGAATTGGCTTCATGGCAAGCAAGGGAACAAGTTTGGAATTGCCTGGCACATGAAAAACCACTAAGGAAACGAGCTTATTCCAGCTAACGTTTGTTTTTTCGGACTAACCCCGTATTTACTTTCAAGTTATTATGTTGAATTATTTTGAGCCAAGCCTCAAAGTTTCTAAGTATTGTTAAAACGATTCTTGAAGCTCGGATTCGTAAGTCGTAAAACCGAATCAAGATAAACACGGATCGAGCCGGAGAGTTGGACGAACAAGAAAATGAAACTCGGGGACTACGCCCAAGTTAATCCGGCATACAAGCATAGTAGCAAAATATCATGTATTCAGCATACAATTGCACCCGGCATACCGGGGATCTGATAAATTTTCAAGTTTTTTCCCCTAAGGAGCGGCAGGAGCAGGAAGTTCGGCGTCGTCATCACTTTCTTCAATATCTGAAGCAGCATCTTCTCCATCATCGCCCGACCCATCCTCCACGTTCTCCATCTGCTCCTCCTCGCCGGACTCCAGAAAGCTCGGCGCCTCAACCCAGTCATGGATGGGAGAATATTCGACAGGGCTGTAGGCGCAAGCCTGGCGCCGAGCTACCCACTCCGGATCATCGGTCCATTTGGATCCGGTGCGCTGGCGTGTGAGTAGGCTCAGGTCGATCTTCTCGTACCATGTAAGGATATGATGGAGGAGGGTATCTGCTGCGGCACGCCCGGCGGATTCTCTCCAGAGATCAAGCTGTGTCTCGATTTCCAATAGCTTCTCAGCAAGGAGTGTGATCCTTTTCGGAGCGCTCTCGCTTGGCCAGAAAGTGTTGTAGATTCGGACCGCAACATCGAGGAGATCTTTCCCATAGTTCTTGATGGTTTCCACCCGAGCTGACACGCTGACCAACAGGTCCTCCATGTCTAAGGGGATGCTCTCACCATCAGGAGCGACGAGAGTACCCCTCTCTCGGCGGAATTTGGCAATGGCAGTACTGGCGATGGGAGTACCCTTCGGAAAGTGATCTGAAAACAAGGAAAGGGAAGATGCTAAAGCAAAGGCATATGAGCTGACCCAGAAAACTATGTCAGATAGGGGGAAGAAACTTACGTGAGATATGGCGGTGGATCCGGGTCAACTCCTTGATACAACTATCGCGTCTCTGGCGAAGTTGTTCAAGCTCAGCGAGTGCCGACCCAAGCTAGACCTCGGATTCCTTAAGCAGGTCCTGGTCCTTGGAGATCTGGAGGGTAAAGCGCTCACGCTCTTCGGTGAAGTTCTGGCCAACTTTTTGGAGCTCGGTTTTGTGTTGGGCCTTCACCTTCTCCATCTTGGCCTTGAGTTTGGCTATTTCGTCGTCCTTGGTCCGGAGGAGGGCAAGCTCATCATTCTTCTTCTTTAGCTCGGCTTGATGCTGTCCTGCTTGTTCGAGAAAATGCAGCATCATATCAGGCACAGGCACACTATCCTCAAGCGATGATGAAATAGTATGTTGACCCGGCAAAGCCGAGGAGTGAATGTTTGCCGAGCCAAGGAGAAGAAGAAATGGAAAACACTACAAGGTTGGGCGAAAGAGGACATACCTCGGATTTCCTCCAAGTTCTTCCGCATAATTTTGTTCTCAGCCTCTACCCCAGCTGCAAAAAACCGAATGAGGAGGTTAGTCCAGCAAAAACAAGTGAAATGGAGAGGTGCTGAGGGAGAAAATTACCCCTCTTTTCATGCTCTGTGCCAAGTGCAACATGTTTTGCGCGCAAGATCTTGTGGGTATCAAGCAGGCACTGAAATTCAGCGCTCCGGCGATTGGTAGTTACCTGACAAAGGTACAGAAGTGTAAAATTAGTTTGGTGCATATCCGAAGTGTACGAGATCCGGGCCAAGCGGAACTTAACCCGGCTCTAGGTGTGTGCATATTCGAAGTGTACAAGATCCGGGCCAAGCGGAACTTAACCCGGCTCTAGGTGTGTGCATATTCGAAGTGTACAAGATCCGGGCCAAGCGGAACTTAACCCGGATCTAGGTGTGTGCATATTCGAAGTGTACGAGATCCGGGCCAAGTGGAACATAACCCGGCTCTAGGTGTGTGCATATTCGAAGTGTACGAGATCCGGGCCAAGTGGAACTTAACCCGGCTCTAGGTGTGTGCATATTCGAAGTGTACGAGATCCGGGCCAAGCGGAACTTAACCCGACTCTAGGTGTGTGCATATTCGAAGTGTACAAGACCCGGGCCAAGTGGAACTTAACCCGGCTCTAGGTGTGTGCATATTTGATGTTTACATGCAGCTACTTTAGTTTTCTAATGAGCATCCGGCCGAGTAACAAGTCACTCCACCGGAGGCTCGGGGACTAATGGTTATTAACTACAGCATGTAAAGGAGAAACGACATACCTCCATCATTCGCCCCGCCAGGTTAATTGCCTTAGCGGCAGTATTCATCTGGGCAGAAAATTCCGCGGGGCCGAACTTTTCCGGGAGATCGTCGTTGTAGACGAACTCCGCCTTATTCCAGTTCATGATGAACTCGATAAGGCTAGGAGGGTACCATTCGCCAGTGGGCATGTGGGGTGCCACCAAGCCCTTTGTATGAGCTTCCTTCCTCTCAATTAGGGCAAGAGCTGGGCTGGTGTGAAGAACCATCTGCTGCGCATCGGTTGGCTCGGCAGGAGGATCCGTCGCTGCTGGTGACTTCTTCGGAAGCATTGACGACAAGGTTCGCTGCCCGGCCTCGACGAAGGTTGACTTGGCAGCATCCGGAGCCTTCTTTCCTTTAGCTTGCTGGGAGGATGTGACCACAGTGGATTTGCCCTTGGGAGCTACTGGAGTGGTTCCTCGCCGAGCTTGGGATGACTCGGACGAGGCAGACGAACTTGGCACGGGAGCTTTGGTGGCTGGTACTGGAGCTGCTGCTGGTGCTGGAGTTGCGGTAGACTTGGTGGTTGCTGGTTGCGGCAATGCCGAAGTGGCGGACGCCGTTGCCTCGGCCGAACCGACCCCTCCCGATCCGAGGTCGCGTTCCTCTTGAGGAGGTACTGTGGAACCCGGAGCACCTGCAGAGCCCTCCGGAATAGGGCTCAGCGGGCGTGACTCGTCGTCACGAGGAGGGGAAGGACTGGACCAAAGGGGAGAAGAGATGCTCGATCCGCTCTGAGGGACCTCCACAGGAGCCCTGCAAAAGAAAATGATGTCAGGAGTGAAATTACCCCGATGCAGGGGGAAGTATGTTGCGCAGTGAAAAATGACTCACGCATCCGAGGTCTCGGCCTCCTTAGGTTTCCGGGCCCTCCGTGTCGGGGCTTTGCCTGCCCGCTTGGAGGCAGTCTTGTCTCCGGCCTTCTTTTGCCTTTTGTCTCCGGGCCCAAGGTTCGGAAGAAGAACTTGACGCGGATCCGCGCTTCTTCTTTGACGCCACCGGAACCGGCTCGCCCGTGGCAAGTGGAGGATCCTCGTGGATATGCCCACCGGGGTTAGCTGATGCCGGAAAGGCAAAAGAAAGAGGGACAGCCTCAACGGGTTCAATCATGTCGATATCCGAGTCATCCTCATCGTCGGGCCAATCTCTAAGAGAAGAGAATTTACCGCTAGGTTGTTTGGTGGCGTCGATCGTGGGGAGGAACATCTCCTGGTCCGGCTCCTCCTCATCCGTGATTTCTCGGTCCGGGGCCCACTTAAGGGTCGGATCCGTGCCATCCTCGAGGGTTTGCTGGAGAAACAACTGAGAAAAAAGCACAAAGAGCAGAGTCAAATATATGATAAGAACCGACACGTGATTGATCTGAAATAAGTTTACCCCGTGAAGCTTACCGCGGGAGGGAGCCTGTCACGGCAGTAATGCTCGATTGCCCACGTCCATTCAGCATAGAAATCCTTATGGGTGGTGAAAAGAGCCTTGACCCGGCGAAAGATCTCTGTATTGCTCAACTCGAACGAGGAGGTTCGATTGGGGTCGCGACTGAAGCTCATGTGGCACAACTTGTGAGTGCGCCGCTGGAGGGGAGAGATTCGGTTGCGCACGAATGTGATCATGGCATCCTCGTTGCGCAATTCGAGCTTCTTCAGCTCCACGAACCTTTTGTGGACTTGGTTGGCCAGAGCTGTAGGTTTCTTGGTGACCTCCTCCCAGAAATCCGTGTCAGGGGGACCCGGAGCGTAGGGCAGCAACCGAATCAAGTCTTCGGTACCCTCATTCCGGACGTAGAAGAAGGTCCGGGCCCATCCTTTGCAGGAGTCAAGCCCGGTGACCCGGGGAAAGATTGAAAATCTCCGGGGCGAGATCAAGGCAACTCCGAACTGAGTGAGCTGCTTGTCCTCCGACTCAACGTGGATGTTGGGGACGACGTTGCGACGGAGGCCGAAGAACCGGATCCACAGCTCCTTCATGGGCCATAGTCCGGTGTAGCCCTCGATCATAGAGACGAAAGCGGACAGAGAGGTGATGGCGTTCGCCGGGAGATGATGTGGTTGCAAGTGATAGGTCCGGACCCAGTCCCGGAAGAAATCACTCACCGGAAGACCAAATCCCCGTTGGAAATGGGATAGGAAAACAACGAACTCACACGGATTGGGTGAGGGGGCCAATTCCGAGGAAGGGAGACGAGCGGCGACGCCGGCGGGAATACGCCGGGTCCGATAGAGCCAGTCGATGTCGTCCTGGCAGACCCACGAACCAGCCCACGCGTCGCGGTCCGCCGCGCCGGTGTCCTCCTCCATCTCCTGCTCGACGACGATGAGCTCCTCCTCCATCATCTCGTATCTGTTGTCCTCGCTGGAGCTAGCGGCGGCGGGGTCTGTGGTCTAGATTGACGAGGACCCATGGCTAAGCAGTTGCGCAGCGGTGGCTGCAGTGCGGAGGCACGGAGAAGGTGCAGCGGCGACGCTGCAACAACGGGCGCTGGCGGCGGTGCGGTCGCGAGGAAGAAGAAGAGGAACGGGCAAAGGGGCGTGGAGATGGAAAAGTGCTAAGGGACGCGCCCCTCCCCTATTTAACTTCCCCCAGTGATCGATGAGTGGGATCGCGCTACGCCGAAGAGCCACACGGTGTGGCCGTGTATCACCGGCATCAGCCAATCAGAGAGAATCCACACCGGGGGCCACAGGGTAAATATGATCCCATGACACGACGTGCAGTTGCGGTAAACAAGGAGACAGGCGTGACGTAACCCACGCACAGTAATCACTGACAGTTACTGCGGCGGTTACTGTGCAGGCCCTTAAAATGAGGCAACGTAATGATTAACCTTTACGTGGGTTGGCGTATGAGAGAAGGAAGCAAGGCCCGGATCCGAGCCACAATGGTAACCCGGCCGGCAAGTGAAAACTTGAAATGTGCAGAGGGAAAGTAAAACCTTAGGATCCGAGCCGAAGTGGTGACCTGGCCGGCAAGTGAAAACTTGGAGCGTGCGAAGGGAACGTAAATCCATATAATCCGAGACAAGAAGTTAACCCAGAACTAAACGTCCGAGGCTTGAATATGAATGAACCTGATGTGGCCTTAGCAACCAAAGCCGCTAAGACCACACCAGCTTCGGGGACTAATGTTGGGGGGATACCCCCGGGTAGGGTCACTCCGGGGTATAAGGGCCGAGTTAGCCGAGGGTCGGCAAGGTCAAAGTGGATGCTGGCCGAGTCACCTCAAGGCAGGCCAGATCATGGAGTAACCCAGGCCAGGGGGGATGCCTAACGTTGTCTTGTCCGACTTAAGGAGTAAGTCGGAAATGCTTGTCTAACTTATATGCAGGAACAGGTGTGGCCGGATCTACTGTGATCCGGATCCTCGCTTGGCTTCTAGGAGAAGGAAGGGATCTCTCTGGTCAAAAAAGAAGGTCCGGTACGTACTGGATGAGCAAATAAAGCAAGGGCAGGACCACCGGATCATGGCCGACAAGGGTGACGACGCTCACGTCGGCTGACGCGGGCGCCGCAGAGGCTACGTCGCTAAAGCAAGTGTGACGCGGGGGAAAGCACCCCTGTCGGGTTACTACTTTGGAAGGGGGCATATTCTTAGGAATATGCCTCCACGTATGCCCTAGGCCAGGACCGAACCACCACTATATAAGGGGGGTTAGGGTTCTGGTAGAGGGGGTTGGGAGAATTCTAGTTGGTTGAGCACTAGTGGACCTAGGGTTCTTGGGCTAGATAGTAGGCAAGAGTAAGAGAGTTTCTTCTTCCTCCTCTTGTCAATACAGCTCAAGGAGCACTTGTAATCTTGGAGATAGAACATCAATACAAAGCTTCTGCGTGGAGAATCACTCTACTATCCCTCCCTGGATTCCCCTAGCGCATATTAGTCCCCACCTTTAGCCTATCCATGGCATCTACCATGACACCACCACGACAGCATGAGGACACAATTGACAAAATGGGTAGTCTTGAGCGTGAGTATGCTAATGACATTGCAAACTTAAATGAAGCTCTTGAAGAGGAACAAACCACCAAGGAATCTCTTGAGGAGACCTTTGCCCTAGAGCTATCTAGGGTGAAGAAATCTCATTATAGAGATGTTGAGGTGGCAAGTGACCTCCAAATTAAAAATGATGAGCTTAAAGTTGCCTATGCTAAACTCCTTGAGGATTTTGAGCACCTCAACAATGGCTCTAGGGTCATTAAGGGGGAGCTCATCAAACTCACGGAGTCACATGAGCAACTTAAAGCCTCATACACCAAAGAGCTTTCCAAGTTGCCCTCACCTCTCACTACTATTGATGATGCTTGTGCTACTAACTCTATCTCTTGTGAAGCATCTATTGTGAAGGAGAATGTTGAGCTTCGTGCTCAACTTGCTTTGCTAACTAGCAACTATGGGAAATTGGAAGAGAGTCATGCTAAGCTCTCAAGATCGCATGAGGACCTTCTAGTTTCCCATGGTAGTCTAAAGTTGGCTCATGAGGCAATTGTATCAAAGGTAACATCTAGTGAGCCTCATGTGGACATTAGCACTACATCTACTCCTAGTGTCGTATTGCCATGTGCTAGTCCTTGTAATTCATCCACTCATGCTATTGCTATATCTTGTGATGAATTGCATCCCTTGCCTTGTTGCTCTAACAACGTAGCATCTACTTCATCTAGTATTGTTGTTGATACTAACCATGTAGAGGAAAACAAGAAGCTCAAGGCCCAAGTCACTTCTTTGAAGAATGACTTGAAGAAGTGTCATGAAGGGAAGACCACTCTCAAGAACATCTTGAGTGTGCGAAGATCCCCAAATGACAAGAGTGGGCTTGGATACAACTCCAACATCAAGAACAAGCCCACCAACTTGTTGAAGCACAAGGGCAACAAGAAGAATGGCCAAGGTCAAGTGAAGAATCCGGCCAACATTGTGTCCTTCAAGTGCAAGGAAGAAGGACATCATGTGAGATGTTGTCCATTGAAGAAGAAGCAACAAGGGAAGCGGCCTCAAGCTCCACCTCAAGCTAGAAGCGGGCCTCCTCCCAAGACTCAAGCTCTTCCTCACGGGGTGGCATCTTCCAAGAATAAAGATGGCATGAGAAGAACTTGCTACATATGCCGCGAGAAGGGGCACCTCTCTTCCTCATGCACCATGGGTATCTCCTCATCCAATCCTATCTTGATATATGATGCATATTCTCTTGGTAAGGATGAGGTGGGCAATGTGTTTGCCAAATATGTTGGTTCCCAAAGTGGTGTCAAGAAAAGAACCATTTGGGTGGCCAACAAAATTGGATTCTACACGTCGTTATCTTTCCAACAAAATTGGTTTCATCTCGTTTGGAGTTCGGATGCAAAAGTTATGGCATTTCTGGTTCTGAAGTTTCTCTGACCGGAAGTACTGGCCAGACACCGGAAGTACCGCTCGGGCAGAAATGCCGCCGGTAGTACCGGTGTTAATTCTGGCCCAACTTCCGGTAAACCCATTTCTGGCTCAGTATGCTCTCTGTCTGGTCTGCGCAATTTGACGGAACTTCGGTCGGAATCTTGGGCGGTTGTACCGACCAAGGCGGTAGTACCGGTGACCCACCGGTACTACCGGCCGGCCTCGTTTTTGTGTTCGTTTGCACCGTGTTTTTGGACCGTTGGCTGAGTGCCACCGGTAGTACCGGCCACCCACCGGTACTTCCGGCCGTGCGCGATTCTGTGGGTAATGGGAAGATCGGGGAGCCCTTTAAAAGGATCTCCCCTTTCCCTTCGCCCCTACACTTGTTCTTCTCGGTTTTGGCTTTCTCTCTCCTCCATTGTTGACCTTGAAGAGCTTGCTCTCTCCCCTTTCCCTCCTATGATTCTTGCATCTTTTTGAGGGATTTGAGAGAGGAGATCTAGATCTACAAGCCCCACCAAGCAAAATCCCTTCTTTGTGAAGGAATCCTTGGGATCTAGATCTTGGAGAGTTTTGTGTTCTCCTCTTGTGTTCTTCCTCCCTCATTCCCCCAATAGCTTTTGTAGCTTTGGTGGAATTTGAGAGTGAAGGACTTGCCTCTTGCATTTGGTGCATAGGTTTGAGTTCTCCTCGGAGATTCGGTGAGTTCAATCCCTTGGGATTATTTCTCTTGGGTTCTTGGAACCCTAGACGGTTGTGTGGTTGGATAGTTGACCTTTTGTGGTCTTGTAGCCTTTTGTGGCCTTGTTGCCTTTTGTGGCGTTGTAGCCTTTGTTGCATTGTTCTTGGGGCTCCACTTGAGTTGTGGAGGTTCCCCAAGCTTGTTGGCCTTTTGTGGCATTGTGGAGCCTTTGTGGCGTTTCTTGGGAGCCCTCCAATTGAGATTTGGAGATTGCCCCAAGCCTTGTACGGGTTCGGTGACCGCCCTCAAGTGTCCCATAGTGGAACGTGAGTAGGCCTTTGTGGCGAGCTCACGGGAGAATAGGGTGAGCCTTTTGTGGTGTCGGTGAGTTGCGTGGCTTCACATCCTTGGTGAGGCCTTGTGTGGCGTTGGGTGAGCATTGAGCCACAACACCTCGAGGTGAGCCATTTGTGGCGTTCGAAGTACATTGCGCCCCCGCACCTCTCCAACGGAGACGTAGCTTCTTTGGAAGTGAACTTCGGGAAACAAATCATAGTCTCCGCGTCCATCGGTTATCTCTCAACCGAGCCCTTTACCTATGCAATTTACATTGTGATAGCCTTTGTGCTTGAAGTACTATATCTTGCTATCACCTTGTTGCATGTCTTTTACTTCCATAAACCACATGTGGATCCACCAGTGTCATTGCATGTCTGTTCCTCTAAACACACCACATAAGGATCCACCAGTGTCATTGCGTGTGTGTTCTTCTCATGAACCACATAAGGATCTACCAGTGTCATTGCATGTCTGTTCTTTTCATGAACCACACCTAGTGTCATTGCATGTGTGTTACTTCCATAAACCACATGTGGATCCACCGGTGTGATTGCATGTATGTTCCTTCCATAAACCACATAAGGATCCACCAGTGTCATTGCATGTCTATTCTTTTCATGAACCACTCCTAGTGTCAGTGCATGTTTGTTATTTTCATGAACCACACCCAGTGTCACTACATGTCAGTTCTTTTCATGAACCACATAAGGATCTACCAGTCATTGGATGTGTGTTCTTCTCATGAACCACACGTGGATACACCGGTGTCATTGCATGTCTGTTCCTCTAAACAAACCACATAAGGATCCACCAGTGTCATTGCGTGTGTGTTCTTTTCATGAACCACACCCAGTGTCATTGCATGTGTGTTCTTCTAAAAAAACCACATAAGGATCCACCAGTGTCATTGCGTGTCTGTTCTTTTCATGAACCACAAAAGGATGGGCCCACCAGTTGACGAGGTTTAATCTCGTCAATGCCCATTGTTATGGAGTTGGCTTTTGGAGAAGATGTTGATGCTGGAGATCGTGGCACGGTTAACAGACAAGCAACTAGGGGACACGAGATTTACCCAGGTTCAGGCCCCCAGAGGGAAAACCCTACTCCTGCTTGTCTGCTCTTTTATTACGGCGGAACCGAAGATTACAAGGTGCGCAGATTCGATCTGGCGTGGAGGTATGTATGTCGTGTGTAATCGTCGTCCCCCTCGTTGGACCCTCCTAGCCTTTATATATGAGGAGGCTATGTCTCGGGTGCCAATATGATTAGGTTACAAGTTGTATTCAAACTCTAGTCTTGCTCTCCAAGGATCCGAAGGCATCATGGGCCTGGGCCACCCGAAAATCTTCATGGGCTGGCGTATATCTGCCGTGGGCCTTCCTTGGGCTGGACCAGGTATGCTGAAGTTACGTACCCGTAGGGTATAATCATGTCAGTAGCCCCCGAGTGTTGAGTCGAATCGTAGATTCGGCTGAGGACTCTTCAATCCTTCGGGTGTAGCTCTGTCTTTCAAGAGAATGTGTAGGGATTGTTGATGCGTGTGCCTGACTCTCCCGATGGATCAGGGTCAGTTAACTGTCTTAGGACAAAACAACACGATCTTCTTCAGGTTCGAGTCCCTCAACTCGAAACTGGAACATATGCTGGCGTAATTCAACTCAGGTCGCGGAGGACTTACAGGAGTGGAATTCCAGTGATTTTAATTGGTGTACCCAACGCGTCCGTCGGGATTTTTCATCACGCCTGTTGGCATGGATTTATACTAGCAGAGCGCAGTCGTGTACGTTGCCAGGCCATCAGATGATATCTGTAGGTCTTATCTTTGCGTCGCAGACGCAGCATCCGAATGTTTATCACCGCGGAGGTGTTTCGGGTGGCCAAGGAGGTCGCTACTCACTTAGCGTTAATTAGGGCAGAGTTGCCGAAAAAGTTTGTATGCTGATCCGAAGGATCGCAGTCGAAGAGTTCATAGGGTGCGCGACCAGCGCTCCCTATGGGAGTAGCCCCCAAGTGTCTGTTCGAGTCGTAGACTCAAACGGAGACTTTTAGTTCAGGCATTGTTTCAATCATTAAGTCCGCAGGACTCGAAAATTTTCGGATGCTTGAATCCATCCTCCCTATGGGAGTAGCCCCCGAGTCCGTAGTGGAGTCGTAGACTCGACGTAGGACTCGAAGATCTTTGTGTGTGAACGACCATTGCTCCCGTTTGGAGTAGCCCCCGAGTGTCTGGCAGAGTCGTAGACTCGGGCAGAGACTCGAGTCTTGTATCATGTAACTGTAATAGTAAAATCTCGTGGGCGTACCGCTGACCCGGAAGTACATCGGGTGCGCGACCAGCGCTCCTGATAGGAGTAGCCCCCAAGTATTTAGTCGAATCGTAGATTCGAGTGAGTACTTTTAGCTGTGGAGCCGAAGTGATGCTAGTATAGCTTTTGATGACGTCAGTGCTGACGATCAATGACCTCAAGCGTCTGCTACGCCAGAGGTGACTTGACTGGACGAAGCGTGGGTCCCACTTCCTGACTTTGAATTGACCGGTCACGCGCGGCGTGGAGATGATTACGGTGTCTCCTCGATTTCCGCGCGTAGTGGACGGCGTGGTAACGACGGTTCGTTTTGGTGCTGACACGTGGACGGCCAGATCTACCATTGTCGTTAGGTCTTCTCGATGGACGGCCAGCGTGCGTCGTCTTCGCTGTTATAATCCGTGGTGAAATCGTGGTTTATTTTCACCGCACCAGTTCTTGTGCTTTACTGCTCCCTCGTTCTTGAGATGTTCTTGCTGCGCCAGAGAGTTTTCTCCACATTGCCCTTGTCTTTCTTTGTTGGCAACGCCAGCGCCGCCGTAGCATGATGGGGAAACCAAAGAAGTCTTTATCTGCGGTTGGGACCAGCGCCGCCGGAGGCAAGAAGGGCGCCGCCGCTGCTCGTGTCACCGATGGTGGCTGGCGGCGATCAGAGACGCGGGAGAGCGATCTCCACAAGCTGCGCGAGCGGAGCCTGATTCCGCAAGACACGACAACCGTGATACTCCCCGGCAATGAGGTAATCCCCCGTCCCCCATCTGGGTTCCGGGTTATGTTCGTCGCCTTCGTGATTCAGGTGAGTGAAGTAGGGGTGGCGGAGAAGCTCATGGATGCTGCCAAGGCTATTTCGGGTGAGTGCTAGCTGTTGTACTTGCTTCTTTTTCTTCGGGTCTTCTTCTACGTTGCCTTTCTTCATGTTTTCTTCTGTTTTGTCTCAGATGCCGCAGGCATCGAGTTTGACCGCGGTGCTCTGGAGCACGGGAGTGCTCTGGATGATGCCACTGTAGCGGTCGAAGACCGCTGCAGCACCGTCGTCAATTCCCTTGCCAAGGCGAAAGAGGTCCTTGGTCGCTTTTACCAGGAGCTCTTCCCGAAGGGCGCATCCCTTGAAGACGTGGGTGCCCTGGCAGAGGCTCTGTCAGCCGAAGCGCCTGCAGCGTACAAGCGCAAGCAGAAGGGCATCGGCGCGTCCGTCGGGCTGGCGATGGCCATGGCGGCTGGGGCAGAGCTGGACTTGCCCCAGATCACTTCTCGGATGCCGACGGCTGCGGATGGATCAGAGGTAGCCTTCGCTGCCTACTCCGCTCGCTGCAGACGATATGGGCCCAAGCTCATTGACTTGCTGTCTGAGTACGCGCTGCGGCAGCAGGGCGAGGCCAAAGCTAGGCAGTCTGGCTCTGAGGCGACTCGGTGTCCTACGCCTTAGGCATAGGAGATGTAGGATAGTATGTAGTTTACTTTTGCTGTAAATATCTTTTGTAGCACCATCCTTGTGCCACGCGGTGGCCTTATTTTAATGAATTCCTCCGAGTTGAGCTTTTCCCTTGGCTGAATGTCTGTGTGCTTTCTTTTTTCTGCTGCTATAGGTTCCTTCGGGTGCTGACCCGGTTGACACGTCGTCCGAAAGGCCCTTGCGAGCATCATTGGATGATTCCTCGCAGCTCGCGTTTCTTCGAGATCGCGTGCGCAGCTTGGAGAGAGATTTGCTTGGGTTGCGCGGTCGCGCTGATGTTTGGAAGTCCAAAGCAGATCGTAGTGCAGCCAGAGAGGAGTATTTGATGGCGGAGCTGGGTCGGCTGTCCGAGCAGATGCAATGTAAGTTGATCCGTCTTTCGGGCTGTAGCTCAGTCCTTCGGGTGAGCCTGCTGGCCTTACTCTTGTTCTGTGCTGTTGTCGTAGGTGCGAATCTTGCTCCGAGGGAAGAAAAGGAGTGCATTGCTGTTCGAGTCAATTGCTTGACTCAACAGGACATGGAAGCCGGCGGCTTCTTCTGGATGGATCGCGATCGCGCCATAGTTCTGGCGATGGTGCAGGATCGTGTCTACCAGGTTTCGCGGGTGCTCCACCAGGTGCAGACATCGCTGTCCTCGGTGCTGCACGTCATGTTTCCGTTGGATGGCGTGCCGACAACCCTTGCAGGTCTTCTGGCGAAGTTTCGGAGTACCAGCAATGTCAAGGAGCTGGTGCGGCAGCAGCTCGTCGCAGGGGTGAAGGCTGCCTTGTCTCTTGTGAGGGTGCATCGCCCTGATGTAGATTTGGCTGCTGTGGCGACTGGGCCACCTCCTCGACCAGATGGTGGCGAGTGGAATATGCGTCCGCATTATGCGGCTGTAAGGCAGTATGCCGAACAGATTGTAGGTTTGTTTGAGCAGCGTGCTCAGGTTATTCTTTAGAATAGGTAGTACCTGAAAATAAATAGATAGATGTAAAATTTGTATATTGTGGCTGGGCGTGTATGTGCCCTTTGTTGTAAAGGTTCGCTTGTTAGCGAGCACGTAGTGCTTTGATTTAGTACGTGTCCTTTTCGTTAGCCTGACGTGGTCAGCTACTCAGGTGTACACGTGTTGTCCTCAGTCGATGAAATCGTGAGGTGGGGGGAGCCCCCGAGTGCGTTTGTAGCATGTAATAAAGTTGCAGAAAAATAGTCAACCGAAGGTTGGGGGCGAGACACTTAGCTTTATTTGTAGCGTAATGGAGGAGTTACATGGTTCGGCTGAGTAGCCTTGGCTGTAAGCCTTATTGAGAGTAAAAAGAAAAGGGTACATTGCTATGGGTAGAATCGTCACAGGTGCGAGATGTTCCATGGGTTGGAGTATGCGACTCCAGACTCCACATGCTTGAGGCGATAGGCGCCACCTGGGATGACCTCGGTGATGGCATAGGGTCCTTCCCATGGCGACTCGAGTTTATTCGGTCGCTTTTGCTTAAGTCGCAAGACGAGGTCTCCTTCGACGAAGGACCTTGGGCGCAGCCGTCGGCTGTGGTAGTTGCGGAGGCTTTGCTGATACACCGCTGATCTAGCTGCTGCTATATCTCGTGCTTCGTCGAGTGTGTCGACGGCATCTTCGAGTGCAGCCGTGGATTCGGCTTCGCTGTAAGCGACGACTCGTGGAGCCTGGTGGCGTACTTCGGCTGGTAGCACGGCCTCAGCTCCGTGCACCATGAAGAATGGTGTGTAACCGGTGGAGCTGTTTGGCGTAGTCCGTAAGCTCCACAGGACAGACGGTAGCTCTTTCGTCTAGTTGTCAGCTTTGTGCTCGAGTGAGCTCATGAGGCGTTTCTTGATGCCAGCGCTGATTAGGCCGTTGGCCTTTTCCACTTGCCCGTTTGTTTGCGGGTGCACCACTGAGGCGTACGTGATATTGATCCCGAGGCCTTCGCAGAAGTCCTGGAATTCTTCTGAGATAAAGTTTGATCCGTTGTCGGTGATGATGCTGTGCGGTACGCCAAATCTGTAGACAATGGATTCGAAGAATTTGACGGCAGTTTTGCCCTTCTGGTTGGTGACTGGCATGGCTTCGATCCACTTGGTGAATTTGTCGACCGCGACCAGGAGAAAGACGTGTCCCCCCTTCGAGGATTTTGGCAGTTTGCCGATCATGTCGAGGCCCCATTGGATGAAAGTCCAGGCTATGGGTATGGGTCGAAGTTCGGACCCAGGTGCGTGCGGTTTGTCGGCGAACCGTTGGCACCCGTTGCATCTTCGGACGATGTCCTTTGCGTCGCTCATGGCCGTTGGCCAGTAGAATCCTACTCGCAGAGCTTTGGCGATGAGGGAGCGACTGCCTGCGTGGTGGCCGCAGATGCCCTCGTGGATATCTTGGAGTATGACCTTGCCGTCATGGATGGTGACGCATCGTTGTAGTACGCCCGTAATGCTGCGTTTGTACAGCTCGCCATTGATGATGGTGAAAGCTTTCGACCGACGGGATACGCGCCGGGCATCTGTCGGGCTGTCTGGCAATTCTCCGTTTATCAGGAACTGGACGTATGGACGTGTCCAAGTTTCTTCGACTGCCATGACCTGCATCAGGTTGACCATGGCAGCTTCGGTGTCCAACTTTTCGGGTCCTTCGTGACCTTCGGGTAGCGTAGCCCCCGAGTGTTCTGCTTCTTCGGGTGATCCCTTGGGGAATTTCCGCTTGATGGATGGCACGCAGATCTGTTCGAGGAACACACCTGGTGGTACCTTTGCACAAGTGGAGCCGATGTTGGCGAGTCTATCAGCCTCCTCGTTGCTTTCTCTTCCAACGTGCCGAAGTTCGCAGCCGTCGAATTCTCCTTCGAGTGCGTTGTATAGCGCGCGGTACGCGATCATGTTTTCGGCGTGTGCGTCGCACTCATTCATCGCCTGCTGTACGACAAGGTTGGAGTCACCGTAGATGACCAGGCGCGTTGTGCCGCATATTTTTGCCATCTTCATGCCATGGATGAGGGCTTCGTATTCGGCCTCGTTGTTGGAGGCTCTGAATTTCATCCGAATGACGTACTTCATCTTGTCACCTTGCGGGGAGGTCAGTATGACTCCTGCCCCTGCTCCGGCTTCGCGTTTGGAGCCGTCAAAATGCATTGTCCAGGACTGCGACATGTCTGGGGTGTCAGGCAGCTGTAGCTCCATCCAGTGCACCAGAAAGTCCGGAAGAACTTGAGATTTGATTGCGTGTCGCTTCTCGTAGATGATGTCCAGGGGTGATAGTTCAATGCCCCACAGGGCCACGCGTCCTGTGGCCTCTGGGTTATTCAGGATGCTGTTTAGGGGTGCCTCGTTGACGACCATCACCTGATGCTCCTGGAAGTAGTGGCTTAGTCGTCGAGCCGTCATGAACACGCCGTAGGCCAGCTTCTGGTAGTGCGGGTACCGCTGTTTTGTTGGAGTGAGAACCTCGCTGAGGTAGTAAATTGGGCGTTGCACCCCGTGGGTCTTGCCTTCTTCGGGTCGTTCGACCACGAGTACTGTGCTGACCACCTGGTGTGTGGCTGCTATGTACAGCAACAGGGGCTCGCGCTCTTTTGGCGTGACCAAAACTGGCGAGGTGGAGAGGAGCCGCTTGAGGTTTTCGAATGCGTCGTTGGCTTCTGGTGTCCACTCGAACTTGTCTGTTTTGCGCAGCAGCTGGTAAAATGGTAGGGCCTTTTCGCCCATGCGGCTGATGAACCTGCTTAGTGCCGCTACTCGCCTTGCGAGCTGCTGAACGCCCTTGAGGTTTTTCGGCTTCTCCATTGTTATGATAGCTTTGATTTTCTTCGGGTTTGCTTCTATCCCTCGTTGAGAGATGAAGTACCCGAGCAGCTGGCCCGAGGGGACGCCGAAGGCGCACTTTTCTGGATTGAGCTTGATCCTGTAGCGATCGAGGTTGTCGAACGTATCGCGGAGATCGTCGATAAGTGTTCTTGCCTCCTTGGTTTTGATGACTATGTCGTCGACATAGACTTGGACGTTGCGACCGATCTGGTCCTTGAGGCAGGCCTGCATGCATCGCTGGTACGTGGCACCCGTGTTCTTTAGCCCGAAGGGCATTGTGTTGTAGCAGTATACTCCGAACGGTGTGATGAACGCCGTTTTCTCTTGATCTTCGACCTTGAGTCGAATCTGGTTATAGCCTGAGTAGGCGTCGAGGAAGGAGAGTTTCTCACAACCTGCAGTCGAATTGATGATCTGGTCGATCCGAGGAAGAGGGAAGTGGTCTTTAGGGCAGTGTTTATTTAGTGACGTGAAGTCCACGCACATCCGCAGGATGTCCGTGTCCTTCTTCGGGACCATCACCGTGTTTGCCAGCCACTCGCTTTCCTTGATTTCCCGGATGAAGTCTGCTGCGAGTAATCTGTTGATCTCCTTGCCGATAGCTTCGGCTCGTGGCTCTGACAGTCTTCAGATGGACTGCTTGACTGGCTTGGTGTCTGGGAAGACATTGAGTGCGTGCTCGGCGAATTCCCTGGGAACTCCTGGCATGTCCGCAGGACACCAGGCGAAGATTTCCCAGCGCTCACGGAGGAATTCGACGAGCGCGCTTTCCTATGCGGTGCTGAGGTTGTTGGTGATCAGCGCCGTCTTGGAGGCATCCGTTGGATGGACCTGCACTTTTTTGGTGTTGATGGTGGAGTCGAAAGACATGTCAGGTGCATTCTGCTTGGTGACTGGGGGTAGCCCATTGTCTGTCACTTCACGGAGCTTTACAAGCTCGTCTTGCATGCCGAAAGACTGGGAGATTTTGTTGAAATCTCTGTCGCATTGGTCCGATCGGGTGAAGCTCCCGTGGACTGTGATGACGCCCCTTGGTCCTGGCATCTTGAGTAGTAGGTATGCGTAGTGTGGGACGGCCAGGAACCTTGCGAATGCTACGCGTCCCAGGATGGCGTGGTATTGCGACGGCTAGTCCACCACTTCGAATTCTAGGCGCTCCTGCCAAAAGTTGTCCGGCTTCCCGAAGATGACGTCGAGCCCTATTTTTCCTAGGGGGAAGATGCCCTTCCCTGGGACAATGCCGTGGAACGTTGTGTCTGATTGTTCCAGGCTGCATTGCGGGATCCGCATAGCTGCTAGAGTGCTTGCGAATATTAGGTTGATGCCGCTGCCACCGTCCATGAAGACGCGACTCATCTCGAAGCCTCCGATCTGCGCCTCCAGCACCAGGGCAGCATGACCTGGGCGAGGGATCTGGCAAGGGTGATCCGCGCGAGTGAATGTGATGCAGGACTCCGATCCGCTGAGGTACTCAGGGATTGCAGGCGGAGTTTCCATGGCCATATTGATTTGTCGGGTGATTTTCTTCTGCACCCTGTTGGTTGGGCGTCCCTTCTGTATCATATTTAGTGCTCCCTTTGGTGGGGGGTATGCGGCCCCGACGTTGTTTTGCGCTGGTGCGACTGGTTGATGTGGGCTTCCAATAGGCGGTGGTGGAGGAGCTCCGTGTGCTATTTCACTTGGCGCAGGTGCGTTTCCGAACGCAGGAATTGGAGCTTGTTGCCTCATCTGCATCATGCCTTCGCTGAGTTTCTGGAACTCGCGGCAGTCCTTGAGCATGTGGCTAGCTTTCTTTTTGCCATCTTGTTTGTCGATGTAGAAGTGGATGGTGCATGGACCCGAAAGTTTGTCGAATGCTGAGGGCCGTTATCGCGGTCGCGGCGTTGCCACGACTGCGTTGTTCGTCCGTTGTCGCGGAAGTTTCCGCTGCGGTATCCTCCGCTGTTGCGGCTGTTGTCATTACGGCGGTCGGCATAGCCGGCTGCGACCATGTCGGGTCCGTCACGGTCTTCGTAGACACGCGATCTCCTCTTGCTGCGGCGTTCGCGTCTGCGGCCGTAGTCGTCCTCTTCATCTGATTGCGCTCGCTGGATGCAATCTTCACCGTCTGCCCAACTGTTGGCGATTTCCATGAGCTGGTCGAGTGTCTTGGGCTTTACACGTCCAAGTTTTTCCTTGAAGTCTGGGCGTTTGACGCTGTCCCTGAAGGCGTCGATGGCCCGCTCTTCGGAGATGTGTGCTTCGGAGTTCTTGGTTGTAGACCAGCGTAGTATGTACGAGCGAATAGATTCACCCGTTCTCTGAGTGCAGGCTCGCAACTCTTCGATTGAGGCGGGCCTCTTGCTGGTGCCTTTGAAGTTTCGGATGAAGCTATAAGCGAGCTCCTCCCAGCTTCGGATGGATCCTGATGATAGGCTGCTGAGCCAGACCCGTGCCGCGCCTGTCAGCTGTAGCTGAAGGCATTGCATGGCGGTTTCTTTGTTGCCTCTGTGAAGCTTAACGGATGACAGATGGTCACTGAGCCAGGACTTTGGATCTTGCGTGCCGTTGAATTTCGGAGTATCTGAAGGAAGCTTGAAGTTGCGTGGCATCTGTGTTCGCCGGACGGATCTGCTGAAGCATCGAGCCCCGCAGAGTTCTCCTTCGTCTTCATCCATCTCAGATTCAGACGAGCATGCGCATTTGGCGCGTGCTTTGTCGATTTTGCGCTGTGCAAGCTTGTCTCTGGCGTCGTAGTCGTGTTTATGGCGGTGCGAGCTCTTCTTCCTTCGAGGAAGGTCGTGTTCTTCTTCATCTTCGGATGAGGGAGTGGGGCTCCGGTCGCGCCTGGCCGGAGCTTTCTTCTTCGGCTCCGTAGGAGCGTCTTCGTGGAGCGCAGCTCCGATTAGTCCTAGTCCGGTGAGTGCGGACCTATGCATGGCCCTTTTCGGGTCCCCCTCCGGAGGTGGGTGAGCCGCGAGATACGCAGTGGCTGCCATGATCGCAGCTTGTGGCGTCTTCGGAGTGATGTTGCCGTCGGCGTCCATATCCATGAACGATGTGTGGAGGGTTCGGGTCACGGCACGCCGCTCCTTCGGGTCCATGTTTTCCACCCGAGAGTGGTGCTTGTTTCCCTGGTTTCCGTTCGTGCTAGATCCGGGTCCCATGGTAGAGAGCACAGCTCGTCACGCACTGGACTCAGAGGCTGCTTTCTTGCGTTTGTCGAGCGTCTCCTGCATCTTGACTTGCTTCTTGTGCTCCTCGATGAGGAGGTAGTGGTATGCCATCAGCAGATCACGTGGGGAGTCCAGAGGTAGGACTATTTCGCCTGCGACGGCGCGGCGTGCTTCGGCCCATCCTTCTTTGCTAAGTTGGATGAGGTGGCCCCTGTTGTCCCCGTTTTCGCCGTTTGTGTCCTGCGGTTGGGGTTGGGCGGCGGGTTAGGCGTTTCCTCGTCGGTTTGGATGATTGCGGCGCACAGATAGCGCCTGCAGATTGGTTGGCTGCTGACGCAGCTTTCGGATCCGGAACCGTAGGTCCCTTCCTCCGAAGGTGGATCGCACATATCGGAGTTGCAGCTGCTGCTGATGTAGAACTCATTTGTTGATGGTGACGTGCGTAGCACGGGGTGTGGAGCCCACGAAGCGGGCCTGATTGGCGGCACGGGCACCCGCTCAGGGAGGCGGAGGGTGCCAGTTTGTCCCACCTGGAAGCAGAAGCTCCCGAACAGAATTTCGAGTCCGTCGCCTACGGGCTCGAAATCCTTCATGGTATCCGGCGAGTGGGCGGTGAAGTCGAAAGCGCCGAAGAGGAGGTGATTCTCCGTCGCCGCGGAGTTGTAGATCGATCGGGTCGGAACCGTCACGACCGCACAATCAGTAGCCCCGATTCCCACAGACGGCGCCAATTGATGAGGTTTAATCTCGTCAATGCCCATTGTTATGGACTTGGGTTTTGGAGAAGATGGGGATGCTGGAGATCGTGGCACGGTTAACAAACAAGCAACCAGGGGACACGAGATTTACCCAGGTTCAGGCCCCCGGAGGGAAAACCCTACTCCTGCTTGTCTGCTCTTTTATTACGGCGGAACCGAAGATTACAAGGTGCGCAGATTCGATCTGGCGTGGAGGTATGTATGTCGTGTGTAATCGTCGTCCCCCTCATTGGACCCTCCTAGCCTTTATATATGAGGAGGCTAGGTCTTGGGTGCCAATACGATTAGGTTACAAGTTGTATTCAAACTCTAGTCTTGCTCTCCAAGGATCCGAAGGCATCATGGGCCTGGGCCACCCGAAAATCTTCATGGGCCGGCGTATATCTGTCGTGGGCCTTCCTTGGGCTGGACCAGGTATGCTGAAGTTACGTACCCATAGGGTATAATTATGTCACCAGTGTCATTGCATGTCTGTTCTTTTCATGAACCACACCCAGTGTCAGTGCATGTCTGTTCTATTCACGAACCACACCCAATTTCACTGCATGTCTGTTGTTTTCATGAACCACATAAGGATCTACCAGTGTCATTGCATGTCTTTTACTTCCATAAACCACATGTGGATCCACCGGTGTCATTGCATGTCTGTTCCTCTAACCAAACCAAATAAGGATCCACCAGTGTCATTGCGTGTGTGTTCTTCTCATGAACCACACCCAGTGTCATTGCATGTGTGTTCTTCTAAACAAACCACATAAGGATACACCAGTGTCATTGCATGTCTGTTCTTTTCATGAACCACATAAGGATCCACCAGTGTCATTGCATGTCTGTTCTTTTCACGAATCACAGCCAGTGTCATTGCATGTCTGTTCTTTTTATAAACCACATATGGATCCACCTAGTGTGATTGCATGTCTGTTCGTCTAAACAAACCACATAAGGATCCACCAGTGTCATTGCGTGTGTGTTCTTTTCATGAACCACACCCAGTGTCATTGCATGTGTGTTCTTCTAAACAAACCACATAAGGATCCACCAGTGTCATTGCGTGTATGTTCTTTCATGAACCACATAAGGATGGGCCCACCAGTGTCATTGCATGTCTGTTCTTTTCATGAACCACACCTAGTGTGAGTGCACGTCTGTTCTATTCACGAACCACACCCAGTTTCACTGCATGTCTGTTGTTTTCATGAGCCACATAAGGATCTACCAGTGTCATTGCATGTCTTTTACTTCCATAAACCACATGTGGATCCATCGGTGTCATTGCATGTCTGTTCCTCTAAACAAACCACATAAGGATCCACTAGTGTCATTGCGTGTGTGTTCTTATCATGAACCACACCCAATGTCATTGCATGTGTGTTCTTCTAAACAAACCACATAAGGATCCACCAGTGTCATTGCCTGTCTGTTCTTTCCATGAATCACATAAGGATCCACCAGTGTCATTGCATGTCTGTTCTTTTCATGAATCACAGCCAGTGTCATTGCATGTCTTTTACTTCCATAAACCACATATGGATCTACCTAGTGTGATTGCATGTCTGTTCCTCAAAACAAACACATAAGGATCCACCAGTGTCATTGCGTGTCTGTTCTTTTCATGAACCACACCCAGTGTCATTGCATGCGTGTTCTTCTAAACAAACCACATAAGGATCCACCAGTGTCATTGCATGTCTGTTCTTTTCATGAACCACATAAGGATCTACCAGTGTCATTGCATGTCTATTCTTTTCATGAACCACACCCAGTGTCACTGCATGTGTGTTACTTCCATAAACCACATGTGGATCCACCGGTGTCATTGCATGTCTAATCCTTCCATAAACCACATAAGGAGCCACCAGTGTCATTGCCTGTCTGTTCTTTTCATGAACCACGGCTAGAGTCATTGCATGTCTGTTCTTTTCATGAACCACGGCTAGTCATTGCATGTCTGTTCCTCTAAACAAACCACATAAGGATCCACCAGTGTCATTGCATGTCTGTTCCTTTCATGAACCACATAAGGATCTACTAGTGTCATTGCATGTCTGTTCTTTTCATGAACCACACCCAGTGTCATTGAATTTGTGTTACTTCCATAAACCACATGTGGATCCACCGGTGTCATTGCATGTCTGTTCCTCTAAACAAACCACATAAGGATCCACTAGTGTCATTGCCTGTCTGTTCTTCTCATGAACCACATAAGGATGGGCCCACCAGTGTCATTGCATGTATGTTCTTTTCATGAACCACACCCAGTGTCAGTGCATGTTTGTTCTATTCATGAACCACATAAGGATCTACCAGTGTCATTGCATGTCCGTTCTTTTCATGAACCACATAAGGATCCACCAGTGTCATTGCATGTCTGTTTAGCCAGTGTCATTGCATGTCTGTTCTTTTCATAATCCACATATGGATCCACCTAGTGTGATTGCATGTCTGTTCCTCTAAACAAACCACATAAGGATCCACCAGTGTTATTGCGTGTGTGTTCTTTTCATGAACCACACCCAGTGTCATTGCATGTGTGTTCTTCTAAACAAACCACATAAGGATAAACCAGTGTCATTGCGTGTATGTTCTTTTCATGAACCACATAAGGATGGGCCCACCAGTGTCATTGCATGTCTGCTCTTTTCATGAACCACACCCAGTGTGAGTGTACATCTGTTCTATTCACGAACCACACCCAGTTTCACTGCATGTCTGTTGTTTTCATGAACCACATAAGGATCTACCAGTGTCAATTTAATGTCTTTTACTACCATAAACCACATGTGGATCCACCGGTGTCATTGCATGTCTGTTCCTCTAAACAAACCACATAAGGATCCACTAGTGTCATTGCGTGTGTGTTCTTCTCATGAACCACACCCAGTGTCATTGCATGTGTGTTCTTCTAAACAAACCACATAAGGATCCACTAGTGTCATTGCCTGTCTGTTCTTTTCATGAACCACATAAGGATCCACCAGTGTCATTGCATGTCTGTTCTTTTCATGAATCACAGCCAGTGTCATTGCATGTCTTTTACTTCCATAAACCACATATGGATCCACCTAGTGTGATTGCATGTCTGTTCCTCAAAACAAACCACATAAGGATCCACCAATGTCATTGCGTGTCTGTTCTTTTCATGAACCACACCCAATGTCATTGCATGCGTGTTCTTCTAAACAAACCACATAAGGACCAACCAGTGTCATTGCATGTCTGTTCTTTTCATGAACCACATAAGGATCTACCAGTGTCATTGCATGTCTGTTCTTTTCATGAACCACACCCAGTGTCATTGCATGTGTGTTACTTCCATAAACCACATGTGGATCCACCGGTGTCATTGCATGTTTGTTCCTTCCATAAACCACATAAGGATCCACCAGTGTCATTGCCTGTCTGTTCTTTTCATGAACCACGGCTAGAGCCATTGCATGTCTGTTCTTTTCATGAACCACGACTAGTCATTGCATGTCTGTTCCTCTAAACAAACCACATAAGGATCCACCAGTGTCATTGCTTGTCTGTTCCTTTCATGAACCACATAAGGATCTACTAGTGTCATTGCATGTCTGTTCTTTTCATGAACCACACCCAGTGTCATTGAATTTTTGTTACTTCCATAAACCACATGTGGATCCACCGGTGTCATTGCATGTCTGTTCCTCTAAACAAACCACATAAGGATCCACCAGTGTCATTGCCTGTCTGTTCTTCTCATGAACCACATAAGGATGGGCCCACCAGTGTCATTGCGTGTCTGTTATTTTCATGAACCACACCCAGTGTCAGTGCATGTCTGTTCTATTCATGAACCACATAAGGATCTACCAGTGTCATTGCATGTCTTTTACTTCCATAAACCACATGTGGATCCACCGGTGTCATTGCATGTCTGTTCCTCTAAACAAACCACATAAGGATCCACCAGTGTCATTGCATGTCTGTTCTTTTCATGAATCACAGCCAGTGTCATTGCATGTCTTTTACTTCCATAAACCACATATGGATCCACTTAGTGTGATTGCATGTCTGTTCCTCTAAACAAACCACATAAGGATCCACCAGTGTCATTGCGTGTCTGTTCTTTTCATGAACCACACCCAGTGTCATTGCATGCGTGTTCTTCTAAACAAACCACATAAGGATCCACCAGTGTCATTGCCTATATGTTATTTTCATGAACCACACCCAGTGTCATTGCATGTGTGTTATTCTAAACAAACCACATAAGTCATTGCATGCCTGTTCTTTTCATTAACCACACCCGGTGTCATTGCATGTCTGTTCTTTTCATGAACCACGGCTAGTCATTGCATGTCTGTTCCTCTAAACAAACCACAAAAGGATCCACCAGTGTCATTGCATGTTTGTTCTTTTCATGAACCACATAAGGATCTACTAGTGTCACTGTCTGTCTGTTCTTTTTATGAACCACACCCAGTGTCATTGCATGTGTGTTACTTCCATAAACCACATGTGGATCCGCCGGTGTCATTGCATGTTTGTTCCTCTAAACAAACCACATAAGGATCCACCAGTGTCACTGCATGTCTGTTCTTTTCATGAACCACATAAGGATGGGCCCACCAGTGTCATTGCATGTCTGTTCTTTTCATGAACCACACCAAGTGTTAGTGCATGTCTGTTCTATTCATGAACCACACCCAGTTTCACTGCATGTCTATTCTTTTCATGAACCACAGAAGGATCTACCAGTGTCATTGCATGTCTTTTACTTCCATAAACCACATGTGGATCCACCGATGTTATTGCATGTATGTTCCTATAAACAAACCACATAAGGATCCACCAGTGTCATTGCGTGTGTGTTCTTCTCATGAACCACATAAGGATCTACCAGTGTCATTGCATGTCTGTTCTTTTCATGAACCACATCCACTGTCATTGCATGTGTGTTACTTCCATAAACCACATGTGGATCCACCGGTGTCATTGCATGTCTGTTCCTTCCATAAACCACATAAGGATCCATCAGTGTCATTGCCTGTCTGTTCTTTTCATGAACCACTCCTAGTGTCAGTGCATGTCTGTTCTTTTCATGAACCACACACCCAGTGTCACTGCATGTCAGTTCTTTTCATGAACCACATAAGGATCTACCAGCGTCATTGGATGTGTGTTCTTCTCATGAACCACACGTGGATCCACCGGTGTCATTGCATGTCTGTTCCTCTAAACAAACCACATAACGATCCACCAGTGTCATTGCGTGTGTGTTCTTTTCATGAACCACACCCAGTGTCATTGCATGTTTGTTCTTCTAAACAAACCACATAAGGATCCACCAGTATCATTGCATGTCTGTTCTTTTCATGAACCACATAAGGATGGGGCCACTAGTGTCATTGCATGTATGTTCTTTTCATGAACCACACCCAATGTCAGTGCATGTCTATTCTATTCATGAACCACACCCAGTTTCACTGCATGTCTGTTCTTTTCATGAACCACATAAGGATCTACCAGTGTCATTGCATGTCTTTTACTTCCATAAACCACATGTGGATCCACCAGTGTCATTGCATGTGTGTTCTTCTAACCAAACCACATAAGGATCCACCAGTGTCATTACCTGTCTGTTCTTTTCATGAACCACATAAGGATGGGCCCACCAGTGTCATGTCTGTTCTTTTCATGAACCACACCTAGTGTCAGTGCATGTCTGTTCTATTCATGAACCACACCCAGTTTCACGGCATGTCTGTTCTTTTCATGAACCACAGAAGGATCTACCAGTGTCATTGCATGTCTGTTCCTCTAAACAAACCACATAAGGATCCACTAGTGTCATTGCGTGTGTGTTCTTCTAATGAACCACACACAGTGTCATTGCATGTGTGTTCTTCTAAACAAACCACATAAAGATCCACCAGTGCCATTGTCTGTCTGTTCTTTTCATGAACCACATAAGGATCCACCAGTGTCATTGCATGTCTGTTCTTTTCATGAATCACAGCCAGTGTCATTGCATGTCTGTTCTTTTCATAAACCACATATGGATCCACCTAGTGTGATTGCATGTCTGTTCCTCTAAACAAACCACATAAGGATCCACCAGTGTCATTGCGTGTCTGTTCTTTTCATGAACCACACCCAGTGTCATTGCATGCGTGTTCTTCTAAACAAACCACATAAGGATTCACCGGTGTCATTGTCTATATGTTCTTTTCATGAACCACACCCAGTGTCATTGCATGTGTGTTATTCTAAACAAACCACATAAGTCATTGCATGTCTGTTCTTTTCATGAACCACACCCGGTGTCATTGCATGTCTGTTCTTTTCATGAACCACGGCTAGAGTCATTGCATGTCTGTTCCTCTAAACAAACCACATAAGGTTCCACTAGTGTCATTGGATGTCTATTCTTTTCATGAACCACATAAGGATCTACCAGTGTCATTGCATGTTTGTTTTTTTCATGAACCACACCCAGTGTCATTGCATGTGTGTTACTTCCATAAACCACATGTGGATCCACCGGTGTCATTGCATGTCTGTTCCTCTAAACAAACCACATAAGGATCCACCAGTGTCACTGCATGTCTGTTCTTTTCATGAACCACATAAGGATGGGCCCACCAGTGTCATTGCATGTCTGTTCTTTTCATGAACCACACCCAGTGTCAGTGCATGTCTGTTCTATTCATGAATCACACCTAGTTTCACTGCATGTATGTTCTTTTCATGAACCAAAGAAGGATCTACCAGTGTCATTGCATGTCTTTTACTTCCATAAACCACATGTGGATCCACCGGTGTCATTGCATGTCTGTTCCTCTAAACAAACCACATAAGGATCTAGTAGTGTCATTGCGTGTGTGTTCTTCTGATGAACCACATAAGGATCTACTAGTGTCATTGCATGTCTGTTCTTTTCATGAACCACACCTAGTGTCATTGCACGTGTGTTACTTCCATAAACCACATATGGATCCACCGATGTGATTGCATGTCTGTTCCTCTAAACAAACCACATAAGGATCCACTAGTGTCATTGCATGTCTGTTCTTTTCATGAACCACGGCTAGAGTCATTGCATGTCTGTTCTTTTCATGAACCACGGCTAGAGTCATTGCATGTACGTTTCTCTAAACAAACCACAAAAGGATCCACCAGTGTCATTGCATGTCCGTTCTTTTCATGAACCACATAGGGATCTACCAGTGTCATTGCATGTCTGTTCTTTTCATGAACCACACCCAGTGTCATTGCATGTGTGTTACTTCCATAAACCACATGTGGATCCACCGGTGTCATTGCATGTCTATTCCTCTAAACAAACCACATAAGGATCCACCAGTGTCACTACATGTCTGTTCTTTTCATGAACCACATAAGGATGGGCCCACAAGTGTCATTGCATGTCTGTTCTTTTCATGAACCACACCCAGTGTCAGTGCATGTCTGTTCTATTCATGAACCACACCCAGTTTCACTACATGTCTGTTCTTTTCATGAACCACAGAAGGATCTATAAGTGTCATTGCATGTCTTTTACTTCCATAAACCACATGTGGATCCACCGGTGTCATTGCATGTCTGTTCCTCTAAACAAACCACATAAGGATCCAACAGTGTCATTGTGTGTGTGTTCTTCTGATGAACCACATAAGGATCTACCAGTGTCATTGCATGTCTGTTCTTTTCATGAACCACACCCAGTGTCATTGCACGTGTGTTACTTCCATAAACCACATATGGATCCACCGATGTGATTGCATGTCTGTTCCTCTAAACAAACCACATAAGGATCCACTAGTGTCATTGCATGTCTGTTCTTTTCATGAACCACGGCTAGAGTCATTGCATGTCTGTTCTTTTCATGAACCACGGCTAGAGTCATTGCATGTCTGTTTCTCTAAACAAACCACAAAAGGATCCACCAGTGTCATTGCATGTCTGTTCTTTTCATGAACCACATAGGGATCTACCAGTGTCATTGCATGTCTGTTCTTTTCATGAACCACACCCAGTGTCATTGCATGTGTGTTACTTCCATAAACCACATGTGGATCCACTGGTGTCATTGCATGTCTATTCCTCTAAACAAACCACATAAGGATCCACCAGTGTCATTGCTTGTCTGTTATTCTCATGAACCACATAAGGATGGGCCCACCAGTGTCATTGCGTGTCTGTTCTTTTCATGAACCACACCTAGTGTCAGTGCATGTCTGTTCTATTCATGAACCACATAAGGATCTACCAGTGTCATTGCATGTCTTTTACTTCCATAAACCACATGTGGATCCACCGGTGTGATTGCATGTTTGTTCCTCTAAACAAACCACATAAGGATCCACCAGTGTCATTGCGTGTGTGTTCTTCTCATGAACCATATAAGGATCTACCAGTGTTATTACATGTCTGTTCTTTTCATGAACCACACCCAGTGTCATTGCATGTGTGTTACTTCCATAAACCACATGTGGATCCACCGGTGTGATTGCATGTCTGTTCCTTCCATAAACCACATAAGGATCCGCCAGTGTCATTGCCTGTCTGTTCTTTTCATGAACCACTCCTAGTGTCAGTGCATGTCTGTTCTTTTCATGAACCACACCCAGTGTCACTGCATGTCAGTTCTTTTCATGAACCACATAAGGATCTACCAGAGTCATTGGATGTGTGTTCTTCTCATGAACCACACGTGGATCCACCGGTGTCATTTCATGTCTGTTCGTCTAAACAAACCACATAAGGATCCACCAGTGTCATTGCGTGTGTGTTCTTTTCATGAACCACATAAGGATCTACCAGTGTTATTACATGTCTGTTCTTTTCATGAACCACACCCAGTGTCATTGCATGTGTGTTACTTCCATAAACCACATGTGGATCCACCGGTGTGATTGCATGTCTGTTCCTTCCATAAACCACATAAGGATCCACCAGTGTCATTGCCTGTCTGTTCTTTTCATGAACCACTCCTAGTGTCAGTGCATGTCTGTTCTTTTCATGAACCACACCCAGTGTCACTGCATGTCAGTTCTTTTCATGAACCACATAAGGATCTACCAGAGTCATTGGATGTGTGTTCTTCTCATGAACCACACGTGGATCCACCGGTGTCATTGCATGTTTGTCCGTCTAAACAAACCACATAAGGATCCACCAGTGTCATTGCGTGTGTGTTCTTGTCATGAACCACACCCAGTGTCATTGCATGTGTGTTCTTCTAAACAAATCACATAAGGATCCACTAGTGTCATTGCATGTTTGTTCTTTTCATGAACCACATAAGGATGGGCCCACCAGTGTCATTGCATGTCTGTTCTTTTCATGAACCACACCCAGTGTGAGTGCACGTCTGTTCTATTCACGAACCACACCCAGTTTCACTGCATGTCTGTTGTTTTCATGAACCACATAAGGATCTACCAGTGTCATTGCATGTCTTTTACTTCCATAAACCACATGTGGATCCACTAGTGTCATTGCATGTCTGTTCCTCTAAACAAACCACATAAGGATCCACTAGTGTCATTGCGTGTGTGTTCTTCTCATGAACCACACCCAGTGTCATTGCATGTGTGTTCTTCTAAAAAAACACATAAGGATCCACCAGTGTCATTGACTGTCTGTTCTTTTCATGAACCACATAAGGATCCACCGGTGTCATTGCATGTCTGTTCTTTTCATGAATCACAGCCAGTGTCATTGCATGTCTTTTACTTCCATAAACCACATATGGATCCACCTAGTGTGATTGCATGTCTGTTCCTCAAAACAAACCACATAAGGATCCACCAGTGTCATTGCGTGTCTGTTCTTTTCATGAACCACACCCAGTGTCATTGCATGTGTGTTCTTCTAAACAAACCACATAAGGATCCACCAATGTCATTGCATGTCTGTTCTTTTCATGAACCACATAAAGATCTACCAGTTTCATTGCATGTCTGTTCTTTTCATGAACCACACCCAGTGTCATTGCATGTGTGTTACTTCCATAAACCACATGTGGATCCACCGGTGTCATTGCATGTCTGTTCCTTCCATAAACCACATAAGGATCCACCAGTGTCATTGCCTGTCTATTCTTTTCATGAACCACGGCTAGAGCCATTGCATGTCTGTTCTTTTCATGAACCACGTCTAGTCATTGCATGTCTGTTCCTCTAAACAAACCACATAAGGATCCACCAGTGTCATTGCGTGTTTGTTCTTCTCATGAACCACATAAGGATCTACCAGTGTCATTGCATGTCTGTTCTTTTCATGAACCACATCCAGTGTCATTGCATGTGTGTTACTTCCATAAACCACATGTGGATCCACCGGTGTGATTGCATGTCTGTTCCTTCCATAAACCACATAAGGATCCACCAGTGTCATTGTCTGTCTGTTCTTTTCATGAACCACTCCTAGTGTCAGTGCATGTCTGTTCTTTTCATGAACCACACCCAGTGTCGCTGCATGTCAGTTGTTTTCATGAACCACATAAGGATCTACCAGAGTCATTGGATATGTGTTCTTCTCATGAACCACACGTGGATCCACCGGTGTCATTGCATATCTGTTCCTCTAAACAAACCACATAAGGATCCACCAATGTCATTGCGTGTGTGTTCTTTTCATGAACCACACCCAGTGTCATTGCATGTGTGTTCTTCTAAACAAACCACATAAGGATCCACCAGTGTTATTGTGTGTCTGTTCTTTACATGAACCACATAAGGATGGGCCCACCAGTGTCATTGCATGTCTGTTCTTTTCATGAACCACACCTAGTGTCAGTGCATGTCTGTTCTATTCACGAACCACACCCAGTTTCACTGCATGTCTGTTCTTTTCATGAACCACATAAGGATCTACCAGTGTCATTGCATGTCTTTTACTTCCATAAACCACATGTGGATCCACCGTTGTCATTGCATGTCCGTTCCTCTAAACAAACCACATAAGGATCCACCAGTGTCATTGCCTGTCTATTATTTTCATGAACCACGGCTAGAGCCATTGCATGTCTGTTCTTTTCATGAACCACGTCTAGTCATTGCATGTCTGTTCCTCTAAACAAACCACATAAGGATCCACCAGTGTCATTGCTTGTCTGTTCCTTTCATGAACCACATAAGGATCTACTAGTGTCATTGCATGTCTGTTCTTTTTATGAACAAAACCCAGTGTCATTGAATTTGTGTTACTTCCATAAACCACATGTGGATCCACCGGTGTCATTGCATGTCTGTTCCTCTAAACAAACCACATAAGGATCCACCAGTGTCATTGCCTGTCTGTTCTTCTCATAAACCACATAAGGATGGGCCCACCAGTGTCATTGCGTGTCTGTTCTTTTCATGAACCACATCCAGTGTCAGTGCATGTCTGTTCTATTCATGAACCACATAAGGATCTACCAGTGTCATTGCGTGTCTTTTACTTCCATAAACCACATGTGGATCCACTGGTGTCATTGCATGTCTGTTCCTCTAAACAAACCACATAAGGATCCACCAGTGTCATTGCGTGTTTGTTCTTCTCATGAACCACATAAGGATCTACCAGTGTCATTGCATGTCTGTTCTTTTCATGAACCACATCCAGTGTCATTGCATGTGTGTTACTTCCATAAACCACATGTGGATCCACCGGTGTGGTTGCATGTCTGTTCCTTCCATAAACCACATAAGGATCCACCAGTGTCATTGTCTGTCTGTTCTTTTCATGAACCACTCCTAGTGTCAGTGCATGTCTGTTCTTTTCATGAACCACACCCAGTGTCGCTGCATGTCAGTTGTTTTCATGAACCACATAAGGATCTACCAGAGTCATTGGATATGTGTTCTTCTCATGAACCACACGTGGATCCACCGGTGTCATTGCATATCTGTTCCTCTAAACAAACCACATAAGGATCCACCAATGTCATTGCGTGTGTGTTCTTTTCATGAACCACACCCAGTGTCATTGCATGTGTGTTCTTCTAAACAAACCACATAAGGATCCACCAGTGTTATTGTGTGTCTGTTCTTTACATGAACCACATAAGGATGGGCCCACCAGTGTCATTGCATGTCTGTTCTTTTCATGAACCACACCTAGTGTCAGTGCATGTCTGTTCTATTCACGAACCACACCCAGTTTCACTGCATGTCTGTTCTTTTCATGAACCACATAAGGATCTACCAGTGTCATTGCATGTCTTTTACTTCCATAAACCACATGTGGATCCACCGTTGTCATTGCATGTCCGTTCCTCTAAACAAACCACATAAGGATCCACCAGTGTCATTGCTTGTCTGTTCTTCTCATGAACCACATAAGGATGGGCCCACCAGTGTCATTGCATGTCTATTCTTTTCATGAACCACACCCAGTGTCAGTGCATGTCTGTTCTATTCATGAACCACATAAGGATCTACCAGTGTCATTGCATGTCTGTTCTTTTCATGAACCACATAAGGATCCACCAGTGTCATTGCATGTCTGTTCAGCCAGTGTCATTGCATGTCTGTTCTTTTCATAATCCACATATGGATCCACCTAGTGTGATTGCATGTCTGTTCCTCTAAACAAACCACATAAGGATCCACCAGTGTTATTGCGTGTGTGTTCTTTTCATGAACCACACCCAGTGTCATTGCATGTGTGTTCTTCTAAACAAACCACATAAGGATCCACCAGTGTCATTGCGTGTATGTTCTTTTCATGAACCACATAAGGATGGGCCCACCAGTGTCATTGCATGTCTGTTCTTTTCATGAACCACACCTAGTGTCAGTGCATGTCTGTTCTATTCACGAACCACACCCAGTTTCACTGCATGTCTGTTCTTTTCATGAACCACATAAGGATCTACCAGTGTCATTGCATGACTTTTACTTCCATAAACCACATGTGGATCCACCGTTGTCATTGCATGTCCGTTCCTCTAAACAAAACACATAAGGATCCACTAGTGTCATTGCGTGTGTGTTCTTCTCATGAACCACACCCAGTGTCATTGCATGTGTGTTCTTCTAAACAAACCACATAAGGATCCACCAGTGTCATTGCCTGTCTGTTCTTTTCATGAACCACATAAGGATCCACCAGTGTCATTGCATGTCTGTTCTTTTCATGAATCACAGCTAGTGTCATTGCATGTCTTTTACTTCCATAAACCACATATGGATCCACCTAGTGTGATTGCATGTCTGTTCCTCAAAACAAACCACATAAGGATCCACCAGTGTCATTGCGTGTCTGTTCTTTTCATGAACCACACCCAGTATCATTGCATGCGTGTTCTTCTAAACAAACCACATAAGGATCCACCAGTGTCATTGCCTATATGTTCTTTTCATGAACCACACCAAGTGTCATTGCATGTGTGTTATTCTAAACAAACCACATAAGTCATTGCATGCCTGTTCTTTTCATGAACCACACCCGGTGTCATTGCATGTCTGTTCTTTTCATGAACCACGGCTAGTCATTGCATGTTTGTTCCTCTAAACAAACCACAAAAGGATCCACCAGTGTCATTGCATGTCTGTTCTTTTTATGAACCACATAAGGATCTACTAGTGTCATTGTATGTCTGTTCTTTTTATGAACCACACCCAGTGTCATTGCATGTGTGTTACTTCCATCAACCACATGTGGATCCACCGGTGTCATTGCATGTCTGTTCCTATAAACAAACCACATAAGGATCCACCAGTGTCATTGCGTGTGTGTTCTGCTCATGAACCACATAAGGATCTACCAGTGTCATTGCATGTCTGTTCTTTTCATGAACCACATCCAGTGTCATTGCATGTGTGTTACTTCCATAAACCACATGTGGATCCACCGGTGTCATTGCATGTCTGTTCCTTCCATAAACCACATAAGGATCCATCAGTGTCATTGCATGTCTGTTCTTTTCATGAACCACTCCTAGTGTCAGTGCATGTCTGTTCTTTTCATGAACCACACCCAGTGTCACTGCATGTCAGTTCTTTTCATGAACCACATAAGGATCTACCAGCGTCATTGGATGTGTGTTCTTCTCATGAACCACACGTGGATCCACCGGTGTCATTGCATGTCTGTTCCTCTAAACAAACCACATAAGGATCCACCAGTGTCATTGCGTGTGTGTTCTTTTCATGAACCACACCCAGTGTCATTGCATGTGTGTTCTTCTAAACAAACCACATAAGGATCCACCAGTATCATTGCATGTCTGTTCTTTTCATGAACCACATAAGGATGGGCCCACTAGTGTCATTGCATGTATGTTCTTTTCATGAACCACGGCTAGAGTCATTGCATGTGTGTTCCTCTAAACAAACCACATAAGGATCCACTAGTGTCATTGGATGTCTATTCTTTTCATGAACCACATAAGGATCTACCAGTGTCATTGCATGTTTGTTCTTTTCATGAACCACACCCAGTGTCATTGCATGTGTGTTACTTCCATAAACCACATGTGGATCCACCGGTGTCATTGCATGTCTGTTCGTCTAAACAAACCACATAAGGATCCACCAGTGTCACTGCATGTCTTTTCTTTTCATGAACCACATAAGGATGGGCCCACCAGTGTCATTGCATGTCTGTTCTTTTCATGAACCACACCCAGTGTCAGTGCATGTCTGTTCTATTCATGAACCACACCCAGTTTCACTGCATGTCTGTTCTTTTCATGAACCACAGAAGGATCTACCAGTGTCATTGCATGTCTTTTACTTCCATAAACCACATGTGGATCCACCGGTGTCATTGCATGTCTGTTCCTCTAAACAAACCACATAAGGATCCAGCAGTGTCATTGTGTGTGTGTTCTTCTGATGAACCACATAAGGATCTACCAGTGTCATTGCATGTCTGTTCTTTTCATGAACCACACCCAGTGTCATTGCACGTGTGTTACTTCCATAAAGCACATATGGATCCACCGATGTGATTGCATGTCTGTTCCTCTAAACAAACCACATAAGGATCCACTAGTGTCATTGCATGTCCGTTCTTTTCATGAACCACGGCTAGAGTCATTGCATGTCTATTCTTTTCATGAACCACGGCTAGAGTCATTGCATGTCTGTTTCTCTAAACAAACCACAAAAGGATCCACCAGTGTCATTGCATGTCTGTTCTTTTCATGAACCACATAGGGATATACCAGTGTCATTGCATGTTTGTTCTTTTCATGAACTACACCCAGTGTCATTGCATGTGTGTTACTTCCATAAACCACATGTGGATCCACTGGTGTCATTGCATGTCTATTCCTCTAAACAAACCACATAAGGATCCACCAGTGTCATTGCTTGTCTGTTATTCTCATGAACCACATAAGGATGGGCCCACCAGTGTCATTGCGTGTCTGTTCTTTTCATGAACCACACCTAGTGTCAGTGCATGTCTGTTCTATTCATGAACCACATAAGGATCTACCAGTGTCATTGCATGTCTTTTACTTCCATAAACCACATGTGGATCCACCGGTGTGATTGCATGTTTGTTCCTTTAAACAAACCACATAAGGATCCACCAGTGTCATTGCGTGTGTGTTCTTCTCATGAACCACATAAGGATCTACCAGTGTTATTACATGTCTGTTCTTTTCATGAACCACACCCAGTGTCATTGCATGTGTGTTACTTCCATAAACCACATGTGGATCCACCGGTGTGATTGCATGTCTGTTCCTTCCATAAACCACATAAGGATCCGCCAGTGTCATTGCCTGTCTGTTCTTTTCATGAACCACTCCTAGTGTCAGTGCATGTCTGTTCTTTTCATGAACCACACCCAGTGTCACTGCATGTCAGGTCTTTTCATGAACCACATAAGGATCTACCAGAGTCATTGGATGTGTGTTCTTCTCATGAACCACACGTGGATCCACCGGTGTCATTGCATGTCTGTTCGTCTAAACAAACCACATAAGGATCCACCAGTGTCATTGCGTGTGTGTTCTTTTCATGAACCACACCCAGTGTCATTGCATGTGTGTTCTTCTAAAACAAACCACATAAGGATCCACTAGTGTCATTGCATGTGTGTTCTTTTCATGAACCACATAAGGATGGGCCCACCAGTGTCATTGCATGTCTGTTCTTTTCATGAACCACACCCAGTGTCAGTGCATGTCTGTTCTATTCATGAACCACACCTAGTTTCACTGCATGTCTGTTCTTTTCATGAACCACATAAGGATCTACCAGTGTCATTGCATGTCTTTTACTTCCATAAACCACATGTGGATCCACCGGTGTCATTGCATGTGTGTTATTCTAAGCAAACCACATAAGGGTCCACCAGTGTCATTGCCTGTCTGTTCTTTTCATGAACCACATAAGGATGGGCCCACCAGTGTCATTGCATGTCTGTTCTTTTCATAAACCACACCCAGTGTCAGTGCATGTCTGTTCTATTCACGAACCACACCCAGTTTCACTGCATGTCTGTTCTTTTCATGAACCACATAAGGATCTACCAGTGTCATTGCATGTCTTTTACTTCCATAAACCACATGTGGATCCACCGGTGTCATTGCATGTCTGTTCCTCTAAACAAACCACATAAGGATCCACCAGTGTCATTTCGTGTGTGTTCTTCTCATGAACCACACCTAGTGTCATTGCATGTGTGTTCTTCTAAACAAACCACATAAGGATCCACCAGTGTCATTGCCTGTCTGTTCTTTTCATGAACCACATAAGGATCCACCAGTGTCATTGCATGTCTGTTCTTTTCATGAATCACATCCAGTGTCATTGCATGTCTATTCTTTTCATAAACCACACCCAGTGTCATTGCATGGGTAGCCGTTAGACTGAGTCTTCTAGAAGGCACGCCCTAACACAGTTGTTCTGCTTGACGATTGTTACATATCGTTCGATTGGGGCGCTTGGACGATTGGGATGGTCTTCGTGAGAGCGATCCGCGAGTAGGCTGTTCTGCGGCATGATTGGCCACGCTTGCTTTGGACAAACTGGCAACACCGGGTGCTCCCCTGTTTCGAGTGTCACGTCTCACGAGTTCAGTGGGCCACATCCTAGTGTCATGTCCCCATTACTTCTCTTCCTCCCCGTACTTCTCTTCCTTACCCTCGAAGCCACTTTCCCCACTTCACTCCCATCCTGCCGTAGCCGCTAGCCAATGGCGCCTCCATCCCAATCCCCTCTCCGGCAGCCACCCCCACCCCTCTCGCCATGGGTTCAAGGGGAGACGGCAAGGAAACGCGTCATGACGACAGGGGCGGTGATTTCGATGTGAGTCGTCTCATCTCTGTTTCTATCATCCGTGGCCAGTTATCTATTTTTGAGCTAGATCTAATCCGTTTACTCATGCGCGTATGATGTGTTAGGCCAACCAGACGATGTATGACTCCGACTATCACGGTTTAGAGGATGAAGACAGTCCTCTGGTATGTAAACATGGATATGTGCCCGCTAAATTTGTAGCCTTCGAAGGACGAAACACAGGCATGAGGTTTCTACGGTGTCAAGGACATCGTGCAATGATGCAAGGCGGAAGTTGCGGTGTTGTCAAATGGGTAGATCCAGAGTGGCCCAAATCGATGTAGAAAACGCTGGACAAACTATGGGAAATGATTGTCGAGTTGAAAGAATCCGTATTCAGCTCACTTCTTGATTGTGTTGAGATGAATCTATGGGAACCAGTTGACACGACCAAGCATAAGCGAGATATCAGGTGGGTGCAAGACAAGGTCATCAAAGTCGAGAAGGAGAGGGACACGACGTTGGCCCTGAAGGCTAAAGCAGAGCAAGAACTGACTCAAGCAAGGAACGATCTCCACCAGGCCAAAGTCCTGCAGTACACAACTACGAGTATTGACAAGTGCATGAGGAAAAATGCAGAGAAACAATTGAAGCTGTGCAAGGAAGATGCTAAAAGGAAGGAGCAGACAATTCGATCCTTGGTCTCGTAGGAAGATGTGCATCGGGCCAAGATTAGGAAGATCAAGGAGATGTGTGATAACTAGTTCTATTTAGCTTAAGCTCCGTGCCTTTTTAAGTTGTAATATTTGTACTTGTTGACCTAGCGGTCTGAACTATTGATCCCGGATTCTAGGGAGGAAAAAAATTGCTCTGACCCCGCATTAATTTGTGGAAGAATTTGTGATTTAGATCAATTTCTGCCTCGATTTAGATCTCTGTCCCGGATTGGGAACGTAACCGTGGACCAAAGACACCTTTTATACTAGTGTATTCTGACACTGGTGGTGTGTTTAAACGTAATCTACGTGGATTGTGCCGCATGCAAATGGCACAACCACAATTTATAAAGTGGAAGCACGTACACTCTGTTACTGGAGATCCGGGAGCTTCGCCAGATGCAGGGGATGCAGAAGCAGATAGGCAGTGAGATAGACGGGCTCAAGATTAGGCCAGAAAGTGGTACCCATTTCCTCCTCATTGGGCATTATCGTTGAGAACATTGCTGTTTATGTTGCCACGTCATTGTGCAGCATCTGAAATAAGTTGCTGCTTCATGGAGTGTGGCAGCTTAAATAATTTATTTATGTGCCACTTACATTTCGTCGTATTTGGAGACCTTCTGCCCCTCAGCAATCGTGGAACCAGTGGATCATTGTTTTCAGATAGCAGTGGCACAATCACAATTTCGGATTCAACTACCGACTCGGGCGTTTCCAAACCTAAGTCATGGTACATTTTACTCAGAGAACGTGGGTAGATTGTTTCGCCCAGCAACGTGCCACACACAGAGCGATCAGAATTTAACAGAATTACATATATAGGTTCAAGTTCAACACATTACTATGCATCTTCATTGCCAGCAGCCTTCTTCCGCAGCCTGGGTGCCAAGCCTTCACGTCCAATGGATTCTTCATTTCCTGCCTTCTTCCTCTTTCTTGGTGCCAATTTTTTTAGCTTCACGTACTCTGCATCGCCGAGACAATGGGCACCAGAATCGTGTCCAGCATCATCTTTCCACTCGTTTTTAATTTCTTCGGGCAGCAAAATGACTGACCCGGCAGTCATGTTTCTAACCTTGCGGCACTTCCTGTCAAAGAAAGAAGACTGTTGCATAACTGCCCAATATCTACAGAGTAAATAAAACAAAAATTACAATTCAGCACAAACATGCGAACCCCAAGCGACCTTTGCTTACCAGGAGCTAATTGCGTTCGAGCAACCACCCTGTCCAAGAATAGAAGGGCGACTCCCAGTTGCAGCAGCTTCCACATCCAGTACATCACAATTCAGCTCAAACATGCAATCTGAAGCATACCTTTTCATCAACCCAATTAGCTGACTGTCACATGATATAGGAACATGGATGCCACGTTCATCCATGAAGCTGAACTTTGTAGTCTGCTTTGGCCATACTTCAACATGATTACACAGAGCAGCAACCATACCAGATATAGTGCAGATCTGCGCAGGCGCTTCTTCCATCGTGAAACAATGGTGTCCATTCCTGTTGCCCTTAGAGTCGTACCTATAGAGGACTACAGTAACCAGGTAAGGGGGGGTCCATGCAGATCCCACTTGACAGAAAACTGTGGACAAAATATGTTTGTCAGCGATGGGCTAATAAACAATTTGAGGTTCAGTAGCCAACTAGCAGTTGTAACTAGTGCGAATAGCAAAGAGAAGGGTAGATCACCCGCTTGTAGACAAAACTTCTTCTTTCTTGATAGTAGGATCTGCCATCCTCCGAGCTGCTCGGCTCGTCGGCGGTGGAGGCGGGCTAGAGCCTCGCAACGACGGCTACGACATGCGCCATTGGAGCTCGGTATCAGTGACTGGGCGCAGCAACTTGGCCCCAGAAGTCAAATGTCCGAAGGGATCGTCCTGCCTGGAGGGTGGATTCCGACGCCGCCGGTGCTAGGGGAAAGATGGGAATGGATTTGTGAAATTGGTCAACGCATCCAATCCACTTAGCTGCTCGATTTGCCTAAGAGGTTGCCGCGTTGGCGCCCGCGTCACGGACAGATAATCGACATGTGGGTCCCGACCATTGATGCGCTCGACTTTCGACGTAGAGCTCGTTGGGAACCCCAAGAGGAAGGTACGATGAATATAGCAGCAAGTTTTCCCTCAGTTATGAAACCAAGGTTTAATCAAACCAGTAGGAGCAAGGAAACACCCCAAAGGTGTTACTAGCTGAGCTTTGGCAGGGCGCACTATCGGTGCTAGTAGCAACGTGGAGACCTGCACAACACAACCATAGAACTTTGTCCCCAACTTGCGATGAGATTGTCAATCTCACCGTGTTTTGCGAAAAACAAAGCATTAAACGTATCGAATGGAAAGAAGTAAAAGTTTGCAGAAAGTAAACACAAAGTGGTAAAGATTGTAGATTGTATGTAAAGTAAAAGGACCGGGATCCATAGTTCACTAGAGGTGGCTCTCCTTAGATAGATAACATGCTGGGTGAACAAATTACAGCGGGGCAATTGACAAACACCGAGAAAGCAATACATGCATATACTAATCATCTTGACTCCTCTGAGACTTGATTGGGAATTACAACATAATACATAGACCGCCATCCAACTGCATCTATGACTAATAATCCACCTTCAGGTTATCATCCGAACCCCCTCCAGTATTAAGTTGCAAGCAATAGATTATTGCTTTACGAACTGCGTGTAAAGTAAACAATACAATTGTTCTATGAATAAAGGATTATTGTTTTCTCTCTAGTAGCAACAACACATCTAGTACCTTAGAGATTTCTATCACTTCCCCAGATTACCAGAGGCATGAACCCACTATCGAGCGTAAATACTAACTCTTGGAGTTGCTAGCATCTACTTGGCTAAGATAGCTACTAACAACGGAAAGCATGCAAGATCTCAAATAACAAAGACATGATAGAATCAATAATCAATCTGAAATAGCATCTCAATATCCATCGGATCCCTGCAAACACAACATGTATGAATTACAAATAGATGATCTTGATCATGAATGGAGCTCACAAGATCTAAACATGAAAGCACAAAGGAGGAGAAACCAGCCATCTAGCTACTACATGGATCCGTAGTCCAAGGATGAACTACTCATGCATCACACCGGAGGCTTGCATGGTGATGAAGAAGGCCTCCAGGGTGAATTCCCCTCTTCGGCAGGGTGCCGGGAAGAGCTTTAGATCCCTCCCGATCTAGGGATGGAGATGACGGCGGCTACAGACTCTTTCGTGGATTTTTGATCGGGCCCTTAAGGTTTTCGTCCCGAGGGCAACTTATAGACGGAAGGAGAGGCCGAGGGGGTGCCAGGAGCCACCACACCACCCCCTGGCGTGGGCCTAGCCTGGCCGCGTGGCCAGGTGGTGTGGCTGGCCCCTGGCCCTTCTCCGTCTCGTATTCTGGCACTTGACCCCTTCCGGAAAAATAGGCAATTTGGCTTTTGTCCTGTCCAATTACGAGAATATTCATTTTCTGACTTTCTTGGAACCAAAAACAACAGAAAACAGACAGCTGGCACTGTGGCTCTTGTTAATAGGTTAGTCCAAGAAATCATATGAAAAGTACTCCAAAGTTGGAACAAAACACAAGAAAGTGGATAAAACCAAGCATGGAACATCAAAAATTATAGATACATTTGCAATGTATCAACATCCCCAAGCTTAACTCCTGCTCTTCCTCGAGTAGGTAAGTGATAAAAAGAAATAATTTTTGAGGTGACATGCACCATCAAAGACTTGATCAAAGTATTTGCAAAACATTCAAGGCTGGGATCATAGTACTTCAATCATAACATGAAATACAAAGTTCTAGCAATAAGCAAAGAAACTATGATGCAACATGAAAAGGCACAAACAAAAGATTCATGAATAACAATGCTTTGCAAGACGTTTGTTTGTTTCACATAAAGAAAACATAGCATAAAAGTATTCAGCTTGTCCCTCAATAGAGTAGCAAATATAAATGCATAGGACACCTTCAAAGTTCATAAGAGTGACTATATACAATAGTTTAAAACAAGCAATAACAAGTTATGCATCAATCAACTAGTCTTGGGACAATGCACATAGAACTAAGAATGGCCACTATGCTCTCAAAGTAGGTGCATAAAGATAGAAGGTGGAGACTCAATATAATGGTGGAAGAAAGGCCTTTTGTAAAAGGAAATAGGGATTCAAGTCTCATAAAGAGGTTCCAAAAATTATGGTACTTAATAGCTTTCAGCTCTCATTCCCCCTATCATAAGCATCTTGAAGTGATTAAGGTTAAAGTGAACAAACTATGGTGTACATGCTTGACGAAGTATAAGTCAGAAATCTCATGTCCCTTGTATACGAGGGCCGCTCCTCATGCTACTCAAGTTTAGTCACCGGTAAGTTCTTGTCATTGTAAGTACATGTGTATCATTGAGAACCGCCAACAGGGTACCCCTTGCCCGATGATACGGAAGAATCCCCATATCAAAATGACAAGGCAAGCAGACAACGAGCATCTCAGCATTCTTCTTATTTACCATGGGAATATGGTGGTTTTTTCTCTTTCCTCTTTTCATAGTATCTCTTTTTCTTTTCTTTTCTCTTTTTTCTCAATATAGGACTCTTTTTTTATAAGAAGAATGCTTCATAGACAGCTCATTATGGTTACGTTGCAGGTTTCCACCATGTCGGATTAGACCAGCGGCCCAGGCGTTTCTCTAACACATATACATAACTCCATGGACTTACAAGCTCCCCTTTCATTTCACACCAACGACATCCATATACAAAAGAGCATGATATCAACTAGGTACAAGTACCAAGTGCAATGTTGAAAGCGTTCCCCATGAAAGCATGGTTCTGCTAATTCCCAACAAATAAGTGCAAGCATATACAACATAGAAGACACAATGGTTCAAGTTTATTAAAGGCAAGTAAAGTAAGGTGTGCCATCAAGTTCGTGAGAGCTTTAATCACTAGTTTTCTCATAACAAGTGGAAGATAAACAAAAGCATGAATATACTTGGAATAGCATAAGCTAGTAGGTAGGTATGGTGGACTCTTTGGAATAACTTGGTTTAGGGAGTTGGATGCATGAGTGGAACTCATACTTGGTTGTGGAGGCTAGCAAAAGACTGGGAGCGACAAACTAAGAGAGCAATAATGGCCATAATCATGCAGAGCGACAAAACATCATTGATCAAAGCATAAAGTGATACTATAAGTTGAAAACTAAAGGATCATAAAGGCTATGGTGACTTGAGATAGTCATAACATGGTGTGAGCATGTGCCAAGTCAACCCAAATAAAACATCAAAGGAGAATACCACTATACTATGCTTTAATATGCTAAAACAACGCATGATTCATCCAAGGCACATTAAGCAATCTCAATTGTTTATAACAAGTCATGCTTCAGAAAATAATACTAAGCATAAAGCCAAAACAATATCAAGCATGGCATGACAAAGCATAGGCCACAGACAAAAACGAGATCTTTTTACCACATAAGTATGAACTTTCCTACTCTTTTCCAAACCAAACCAAACTATGCACAAACCAAAGTGTGAAAGAGGGGGTCCAACCAACTTATTCAGAAAACTAAGCAAACCAAGCAAACTAAAAACCAAAACAAAAACGAAAAATAAGACGCTACAAGAAAAACACAACTGTGCATGAAACAATAAAAATGAAGCGTTTGGAAGAAACCTGGAATTTTTATTGATGAAGAAGGGGGATGCCTTGGGCATCCCCAAGCTTTGACGCTTGTACTTCTTGGATATTTCTTGGGGTGACACGCGTGGCATTCCCAAGCTTGATCTTTAGTCCATCCTTTATCTCATTACTCGTTCCTTCCACACACCTGAAATTTTTCCTTCATACAAAACTTCACACAATCTCATTAGCAACATTAGTGCACTTAAGATAAATAAGTATCAAGGTTCAGTTCTAACACCAAATAAACTTACATTAGAACACTAGCTACTGTAGCACTTCCCTTAAAAATCTCAATTCCCCAAAAGAACTCAAGAAGGAACCAACAAGAAGCAAATGCAGAAAATGGCAGAAATCTGTTAAAACAGACCAGCAGGTAAAGACGAATTTGTTCAAAGACCTTCTGTTGCTCAAATCAAAACGTGTTGAACTAACGAAAGTTACATAACAACCTGGGGCAGAAGCACAAAAAAATACAGCTCAATCCGACATACAGAGCTCTCTCAGGAATTTGTACGGTGAAGCACAAAAATCTGTTTCAGGACAGCAACTTTCCCAATCATTACTTCTCTCTCATTAGAGGTTACTCTTGGCACAAAAAGGAAATAAAAAGGATAAGGAGAGGTTATTACAGAGGTAATAACTTCCAAGACTCATCTAAAACTCTTGGGTTATCTCCCAACAAGTACTTTTCTTTAACGCCTTTAAGTTAGGCATAAGAAGCAAAGAAAGAATCAAGTGTTCTCAAATGAAGAAGCATTAAGACCAAATTTTGTTTTCATAGGAGAAGCAAAAGAAATATTTTCTCTCTTTTTAGGGAAGTGTTTTATACCTTTCTTGAGTGGGAGTTGATATTTAATGGTGCCTTCTTTCATATCAATGATGGCACCAACAGTTCTAAGAAAAGGTCTTCCCAAAGTAATAGGACAAGAAGCATTGTATTCAACATCCAAAACATAGAAATCAACGGGGACATAGGAATCGTTAACCATAATAAGAACATCATTAAGACTCCCCATGAGTTTCTTTTTAGCATTAGCATCAAGTGGGACATTCAAATAACAATCTTCAAGAGGAGACAAATCAAGCATATCATAAATCCTTCTAGGCATAATAGAAACACTACTATCAAGATCACACAAAGCTTTGAAATCAAAGTCATTCACTTTCATATTAATGATGGGTTCCCAACCATCTCCTTGTTTTATAGGAATAGAAGCTTTATGTTTCATCTTTTTTTCCTTAATCTTTATGAGAGCATCAGTAATGTGTTTTGTAAAAGCCATGTTCATAACACTAGCATTAGGACTTTTAGCAAGCTTTTGTAGGAACTTAATAACTTCAGAGATGTTGCAACCATCAAGATCAAAATCAACTTTATCATCTAAAGTAGTAGAACTATTGCTAGCCTCAACACTAGTGGTGGTAATAGTAGAAACACTAATGTTTCTAGCAATTTCATCTTCTCTTTCCCACTTAGCATGTAATTCAGCTAATAGTCTAACATTTTCATCAATTCTTACTTGTATGGCATTAGTAGCTGCAAAGGGATTCTCATTAGTTTTAGGTTTAGCAGCCATTTTATTCAAAGTAGATTGAGCTTCAGCCAAAGATGCTATATTTCTTTCAGCATTAGAGAGTTTTTCCTTAATAGTTTTATTGAAAGCAGTTTGTTTACTAATAAACTCTTTAAGCATAACTTCAAGTTCAGAGGGAGCACTCTTATTATTGTTGTAAGAATTTCCATAAGCATTACCATTGTTGGGAGGATATGGCTTATAATTGTTGTTACCAAAATTGTTCCTATAAGCATTATTACCATAAGCATTGTTGCCAAAATTGTTATTTCTTATGAAGTTCACATCAACTTGCTCTTCTTGAGCAACCAAAGAGGCTAAAGGAACATTATTTGGATCAATATGGGCTTTCCCATTAACAAGCATAGACATAATAATATCAATCTTATCACTCAAGAAGGAGGTTTCCTCAATAGGATTTACCTTCTTACCTTGTGGAGCTCTCTTAGTATGCCATTCAGAATAATTAACCATCATATTGTCCAGAAGTTTTGTTGCAGCACCCAAAGTGATGGTCATAAAGGTACCTCCAGCAGCAGAATCCAATATGTTCCTTGAAGAATAGTTCAATCCTGCATAAAAAGTTTGGATGATCATCCAAGCAGTCAGTCCATGAGTGGGACAATTCTTTACCAAAGATTTCATTCTTTCCCAAGCTTGAGCAACATGCCCATTATCAAGTTGTTTAAACTTCATTATTTCACTTCTCATAGATATAATCTTAGCAGGAGGATAGTACTTTCCAATAAAAGCATCTTTGCATTTATTCCAAGAATCAATACTATTCCTAGTTAAGGAATTCAACCATTCTTTAGCTTTTCCTCTCAAAGAGAAAGGAAACAATTTCAGCTTGATAATATGACCATCTATATCCCTATGCTTTTGCATCTCACAAAGTTCAAAAAAGTTATTTAGATGGGAAGCAGCACCTTCATTAGCAATACCAGAAAATTGTTCTCTCATAACAAGATTGAGCAAAGTAGGTTTTATCTCAAAGAAAGTATTTTCATCCATAGGTGGAGCAATGGGGGTGCTCATAAAATCATTGTTGTTGGTGCTAGTGAAGTCACACAACTTAGTGTTTTCAAGAGTAGTCATTTTTTGGGTTTTCAAATAAGGAAGCAAACAAGTAGAACTATTTTTTTGTGTTTTTGAAGAACAAAACAAGCAAACAAAGCAAAACAAAAACAACAAAGTAAAGAGATTGGTTATGAGGGACTCCCCTTGTGATGATGTCCTTGACTCCCCGGCAACGACGCCAGAAAATCTTGATGCGCTCGACTTTCGATGTAGAGCTCGTTGGGAACCCCAAAAGGAAGGTACGATGAATATAGCAGCAAGTTTTCCCTCAGTTATGAAACCAAGGTTTAATCGAACCAGTAGGAGCAAGGAAACACCCCAAAGGTGTTACTAGCTGAGCTTTGGCAGGGCGCACTACCGGTGCTAGTAGCAACGTGGAGACCTGCACAACACAACCACAGAACTTTGTCCCCAACTTGCGATGAGGTTATCAATCTCACCGTGTTTTGCGGAAAACAAAGGATTAAATGTATCAAATGGAAAGAAGTAAAAGTTTGCAGAAAGTAAACACAAAGCGGTAAAAGATTGTAGATTGTGTGTAAAGTAAAAGGACCGGGATCCATAGTTCACTAGAGGTGGCTCTCCTTAGATAGATAACATGCTGGGTGAACAAATTATAGCGGGGCAATTGACAAACACCGAGAAAGCAATACATGCATATACTAATCATCTTGACTCCTCTGAGACTTGATTGGGCATTACAACATAATACATAGACCGCCATCCAACTGCATCTATGACTAATAATCCACCTTCAGGTTATCATCCGAACCCCCTCCAGTATTAAGTTGCAAGCAACAGATTATTGCTTTACGAACTGTGTGTAAAGTAAACAATACGATTGTTCTATGAACAAAGGATTGTTGTTTTCTCCCTAGTAGCAACAGCACATCTAGTACCTTAGAGATTTCTGTCACTTCCCAGATTACCAGAGGCATGAACCCACTATCGAGCATAAATACTAACTCTTGGAGTTGCTAGCATCTAGTTGGCCAAGATAGCTACTAACAACGGAAATCATGCAAGATCTCAAATAACAAAGACATGATAGAATCAATAATCAATCTGAAATAGCATCCCAATATCCATCAGATCCCCGCAAACACAACATGTATGAATTACAAATAGATGATCTTGATCATGAACGGAGCTCACAAGATCTAAACATCAAAGCACAAAGGAGGAGAAACCAGCCATCTAGCTACTACATGGATCCGTAGTCCAAGGATGAACTACTCACGCATCACACCGGAGGCTTGCATGGTGATGAAGAAGGCCTTCAGGGTGAATTCCCCTCTCCGGGAGGGTGCCGGGAAGAGCTTCAGATCCCTCCCGATCTAGGGATGGAGATGACGGCGGCTACAGACTCTTTCGTGGATTTTTGGTCGGGCCCTTAAGGTTTTCGTCCCGAGGGCAACTTATAGGCGGAAGGAAAGGCCAAGGGGGTGCCGGGAGCCACCACACCACCCCCTGGCGCGGGCCCAGCCTGGCCGCGCGGCCAGGTGGTGTGGCCGGCCCCTGGCCCTTCTCCGTCTCGTATTCTGGCACTTGATCCCTTCCGGAAAAATAGGCACTTTGGCTTTTGTCCCGTCCAATTCCGAGAATATTCATTTTCTAACTTTCCTGGAACCAAAAACAGCAGAAAACGGGCAATTGGCACTGTGGCTCTTGTTAATAGGTTAGTCCAATAAATCATATGAAAAGTACTCCAAAGTTGGAACAAAACACAAGAACGTGGATAAAAGCAAGCATGGAACATCAAAAATTATAGATACATTTGCAATGTATCAACGTCTATTCATGGGGCGGTTTAGCGGAATGTTTGTATTTGGCAGGGGTGAGATGAGTTTGCCTCGAAATGGCCCCTCTCAGTAGTTAGCGGCCCAACTTTTCGAAACGCGGTAATTTCAGGCAACTTAGGTACCGCCATGCACTGGCCTGCCAACTTTGGTACCGCAGACGAACAAGCCCCTCCAACAAGGTGGCTTCGGCCACCGCCCTCCTCCTTGAGGAGAATTGGATTTTTATGGGTCTTTGTGGTTGTTTTCTCTCATCTCGTGTTCTTATGGGAATCACACTCAATTTTGGCTCTTATTTGATTTGGTTCTTGCAATTTTGAGTGTCTAGTACCATCTCAGTTTGGCTTTCTTAATTCTAAGCCTTTCTCTACCCCTAAGCCATCTATTCTTGCACACAAGTCCTTTGTACACCTTGTGGGGTGTTGTTTGGGGACGCACGGGCCTGAATCTGTGTTCAACAGATATTCAGAGTTGAGGCCGGATAATCCGGCCCAAGTGTAGGCCGGATAATTCGGCCCTGGCGGATTTCGTCTTAAAGGGCAGGGATCGGGGGGAAGGGCTCATAACAAGCAGCACTTCTCCCCCAACCCTCTCCTTCTCCTCAGACGCCGCCTGCCGTCCCCACCCTCCCCAGAGCCTCTCCGGCCACCGGATTTTTGGGCCTCCCCGGATCTTCTTCTCTGTGCCTCCGGGTACCTTCTCCTCCGCGTTCTTCCTCCAATGAGTGAGGGTAACTCCCTATCTCCCCATCTTTGGCTAGATGTGTTATTTGTTGGGTGGAACGTTGTCTAGAAGGATGTTGTTTCGCATAGAAATCATAGTCTTGAAGTTTCTAGGCCCGATCTACTTTTTTGCATTCAATCTAGGTGAAATCGAAAATTTCTGCCAAGGCCGGATTATCCGCCCCTGGCCAGGCCGGAAAATCCGGCCTGACAGATTCAACTCTGGTTCAGTTTCACCATATTGTGTGCATTTGGTAGATTTGTCTTATGAACTTTTTGACTATTTTTTCCATGCTCTCTCCTGGACTTGTGTGTATACTTATCCCCATGCTATCACCCTTGTTCTCCTCACAGGTGGTTCTAGTGTTCCCAAGATCTACAAGCGCCATCCTCGCGGGAAATACTTTCGGGACGATGGACAAGGTAACTTAGTGGACGAGGTTGAGTTGAGGAGAAGAAAGAACAAAGAGAAGCGCATGGCTGAACAAGCAAAGAGGACCAGAAAGGGGGTGTCCAAAAGGAAGGGCAAGGAGCCCAAGATCAACTACAAGGCTTTGGATCCAGTCACCTATTCCTCCATCTGTCACCATGATTTGTTTGCAGAGTTGACTCGTGATGATGAGCCGGGGGTGTTGGAGATATGCCCTAGAGGTAATAATAAATGTAGTTATTATTATATATCTTTGTGTTTATGATAAATGTTTACATTCATGCTATAATAGTATTAACAAGGAAACCATTAATACTTGTGTGATTTGTAAACTTAATTTGAAGTCCCTAGTATGGCCTCTATACTTCACTAGCTTGTTGGTTGATTGATGATGTGGTTTCTTTGTCATGAACATTGAGATGTTATCAACAACAAGATCATATCGTTAGGAGAATGATATGGTGGACATACTCCTATAGACAAGCGTAGCATAAAGATCAAGTCATTTCAATAGTTCAATTGCTATATGCTTTCTGATACATAGTAACCTAATTCCTTCGACCATGAGATCATGCATATTGCCTTTACTGGATGGATGCTTTGATGTCATCAAACACCACACCGTAACAGGGTGGCTATAAAAGTGGCATTGGGTGTTCGGAAAGTATTGGTTGAAACACATGGATCAAGAGTGGGATTTGTCCATCCACATGACGGATAGATATTCTCTGGGCCCTCTCGGTGAAATGTCATCCAATTAGCTTGCAAGCATGTGACTTGGTCACAAGGGATCACATATCACGGGAACGAGAAAAGAGTACTTATCAGTAACGAGGTTGAACTAGGTATGCAGAGATACCGACGATCATGACCTCGGATAAGTAACATATCGTGAGACAAAGGGAAATTGGTATCGTATGTAAGTGGTTCATTCGATCGCAAAGTAATCGTAGAAATATGTGGGAGCCATATGAATTTCCAGATTCCTCTATTGGTTATTGTTCGGAGAAGTGTCTCGATCATGTCCGCATAATTCACGAACCGTAGGGAGACACACTTAAGGATTCGACGTTGTTTGAGTAGTTATGGTATTATGAGAAAGAGACCGAATGTTGTTCGGAGTCTCGGATGGGATCCGGGATATCACGAGGTGATCCGGAATGGTCCGGAGAATAAGATTCATATAAGGAAAGTCCCATTTCGGAGTTGGGGAATGGTTCCGGTGTTTTCATCGGGAACATTCTAGAAGGTCCCGGAATGTCCGGCACTCCGGGGGGGAAGGGGTACATGAATGTGTCATTGCAAGATGGAATGATTGCATCATGTACTAGGTGTTCTCGCTGTCCAAAATAAAGGGTTTATTTAATTCCTAAATTGGAAAAGTCAAACGGCTAATTTGAAAGTCAAACTGCCAATTTTGGGAAGTGGGAAAAGAGGAGGATTGGTGGAGGCCGAATTGGGGGAGGACTCCTCCCTTGGCCGGCGCCCCACCAAGCCGACTTGGGGAGGGACTCTCCTCCCCATGGCGCAGCCAGCCCTCCCACCTATATAAGGAGGGGCAGGGCTCCCCTCCTAGCACACACAAGTTCCTATCCTCTAAACTAGAAACTAGACCTAGACCCCGGTTTAGAGCTGTTTCGGTTTAGAGCCTTCTAATTGGTTTAGAGCCCTCTAATTGGTGTGTCTAATTACTAGACCACTAATAGCCTCTCTCATAAGCTCCACCATACTCGCACCGGCTTAAGGCGAAGCCCTGCGGGATCTCCCCTCTACCTCCGGTACCACGCCGTTGTGCTGCCGGAATCGCGAGGAGAGTGCTACAACCTCCGCTGCCTGCTGGAACAAGGGAGAGGAAGGTCTTCGTCGAGTACCGAACGTGTGACCGACTGCGGGAGCGCTGCGGGAACGCGGCGCCGGAAGGATCGTCTACGCGATCTTGAGATCGGAAAGAGTACGACTACATCACCCACGAGAATCTGCTCTCGTTAAACACTTTGGAATCTTCGAGGGTGAGTTATTCCATCGACTCGTTGCTACAATCTAGTAGATAGATCTTGGCTTGTTTGTTTGTATGCGATAGAAAATTTTTGTTTTCCATGCTACGAACCCCTACAGTGGTATCAGAGCCGTGTCTATATGTAGATCTGTTGCACGAGTAGAACACAATGGTCATTGTGGGCGTTGATGCTTTTATTGTAGATTGCTTTTTGTGTACTTTGCATCTTGCGGTATGTTGGGATGAAGCGGCCCGGGCTAACCTTACATGACATCGTTCATGAGACTTGCTCCACGCTTAACATGCAACTTGTATTGCATAAGTGGCTTTGCGGGTGCCTGTTTCTCCTAGCATAGTAAAGATCCAATTTACAACGGGTAATCAACAATGCTAGTATCAATGTTGTGGTTCTTGTTCGTAGGTTAGAACGACACTTATGGAAAGCCCCAAACCACGTAAAATATGCAAAGAAAGTAGAAGCGTCTAACTTTGTTTTGCAGGGGTGTGCAGTGATGTGATATGGCCATGATTGTGATTATATTTGATGTATGCAATGTTCTTTATTGTAAGTTGGCAACCGGCAGGAGCCAGATGGTTGTCTTTAATTTCTGTTAAGGCCTGCGTGTCTATTCAAAATAGTTGTAATAGTTGAAGTTGGCGGACGACAACCATGAAGAAGCGTCATTGACCTTGATGCTATGCCGGTGATAATGGAGATCATGTTCGTGCTTGAAGATGGAGATCGGAAGCACAAAGAAGAAAGGCCATATCATATCACATATTATGAATTGCATGTGATGTTAATCCTTTATGCATCTTGTATTGCTTAGTAGACGACGGTAGCATTATAAGATGATCCCTCATGCACATAAATTTCAAGTTCTAAAAGTGTTCACCCTTAGTATGCACCGTTGCCAAAGCTTGCTGCTTCGAAGCACCACGTGATGATCGGGTGTCTTTGATTCCGCGGGTGACTACAACGTAAGCAAGCCAGATTTGCTTATGCGGAAGCTAAGGTTTGATCTTGACGAGCCTAGCATGTACAGACATGGCCTCAGGAACACAGATCGCCGAAAGGCAAAGCATGAATCATATAGTAGATATGATGAACATGATGATTGTTCGCCATTAAAACTATATCAGCTCTCGTGATGATCGGTGTTGATGTAGTGGATTTGGTTCGTGTGATCACTAAAACAATGTGAGGGATGTTGTTTTGAGTGGGAGTTCACCTAGTTTAATTTCATTAATTAATTTGAACTCAATTTGTCATAAACTTAGTCTAAACTATTGCAAATATGTTGTAGATCAATGGCAGCCCCTACCATCAATTTTAATGCGTTCCTAGAGAAAGAAAAGTTGAAAAACAATGGAAGCAACTTCGCGGATTGGTTCCGCAATTTGAGGATTGTCCTCACAGCTGGTAATTTGACCTATGTGCTGGATGCACCGCTAGGTGACCCACATGCAGCTGATGCTACCGATGAAGTAAAGAATGTTTACCTCGCTCGGAAGAATCAGTACTCCATAGTTCAGTGTGCTATCTTGTATGGTTTAGAATCGGAGCTTCAGAAAAGGTTTGAAGAGTCAGATCCATATGATATTGTCGAGGATCTCAAATTAATCTTTGAGACTCATGCGGCAATTGAAAGTTATGAAGCTTCTGAAAAGTTCTTTAACTGCAAGATGGAAGAGGGTAGCTCCGTCAGTGAGCATGTGCTTAAAATGTCTGGGCACGCAAATAAACTTCAAAGTTTGGGTATAGTGATTCCTAATACTTTGGGAGTTTACCGCATCCTCCAATCACTACCACCAAGTTACAAGAACTTTGTGATGAACTACAACATGCAGAACATGAACAAAGAGTTGCCAGAACTATTTGCTATGTTAAAATCTGCAGAAGTGGAGATCAAGAAAGAGCACCAAGTGTTGATGGTCAATAAGACCACCAAATTCAAGAAAGGCAAGTCTAAGCAGAAGGGACACTTCAAGAAGGGTGGTAAGAAAGTTACCACGCCGACGAAGAGGACCAAGGCTGGACCCAAGCCTGATACTGAGTGCTTTTACTGCAAGGGACAAGGTCACTGGAAGCGGAATTGCCCAAGGTACTTGGCGGATTTGAAGAACGGCAACATCAAGAAGAAAGGTATATCTGATATACATGTTATTGATGTGTATCTCACTAGTACTCGTAGTAGTGCCTGGGTATTTGATACTGGTTCGGTTGCTCATATTTGTAACTCGAAACAGGAGCTGCAGAATAAACAGAAGCTAGTGAAGAACGAGGTGACGATGCGCGTGGGAAACGGATCAAAGGTTGATGTGATCGCGGTCGGCACACTACCTCTTCATCTACCATCGGGATTAGTTTTATACTTAAATAATTGTTATTTGGTGCCTGCGTTGAGCATGAACATTATATCGGGATCTTGTTTATTGCGAGACGGTTACTTGTTTAAATCCGAGAATAATGGTTGTTCGATTTATATGAGTAATATGTTTTATGCACATGCACCTTTGATAGATGGTCTATTCATATTGAATCTCGATAGTAGAAATACACATATTAATAACATTGAGGCTAAACGTTTGAAATCAAGCGATAATTTGACCTATATGTGGCACTGTCGTCTTGGTCACATTGGAGTGAAACGTATGAAGAAACTCCATTCCGATGGACTTCTTGAATCACTTGATTTTGAATCACTTGAAAGATGCGAAGCATGTCTGATGGGAAAAATGACTAAGACTCCATTTTCTGGTATAATGGAGCGAGCTACGGACTTATTGGAAATCATACATACCGATGTGTGTGGTCCAATGAGTGTAGCATCGCGCAGTGGTTATCGTTATGTTCTTACCTTCACGGATGACTTGAGTAGATATGGGTATATCTATTTCATGAAACATAAGTCCGAAACTTTCGAGAAGTTTAAGGAGTTTCAAAGTGAGGTAGAGAATCAACGTAACAAGAAGATTAAATTTCTACGTTCTGATCGTGGAGGTGAATATCTAAGTTACGAGTTTGGCGAGCATTTGAAGAAATGTGGAATACTTTCGCAGTTGACACCGCCGGGAACACCACAGCGTAATGGTGTGTCTGAACGTCGTAATCGAACTCTCTTAGATATGGTTCGTTCTATGATGTCACTTACAGATTTGCCACTATCATTTTGGGGTTATGCATTAGAAACAGCCGCATTCACTTTAAATAGGGCACCGTCTAAATCCGTTGAAACGACACCGTATGAATTATGGTTTGGGAAGAAACCTAAATTGTCGTTCCTTAAAGTTTGGGGATGCGAAGCCTATGTAAAGAAGTTACAGCCGGACAAGCTTGAACCCAAAGCGGAAAAATGCGTCTTCATAGGATACCCGAAGGAAACTGTTGGGTATACCTTCTATCATAGATCCGAAGGCAAAATCTTCGTTGCTAAGAATGGATCCTTTCTAGAGAAGGAATTTCTCTCGAAAGAAGTGACTGGAAGGAAAGTAGAACTCGACGAGGTTGTCGAACCTTCTCTCGAAATTGCGAGTAGCGCAGCACCGGAAGAAGTTCCTGTGGTGCCTGCACCAATAAGAGAGGAAGCTAATGATGGTGATCATGAAACTTCGGTTGAAGTTACTACAGAGCCTCGGAGGTCAACGAGAACTCGTACCACTCCAGATTGGTATGATTCCGTTATGAATGTCATGTTGGTGGACAACACCGATAACCCCGAGACATATGAGGAAGCGATGATGAGCCCAGATTCCAATAAATGGCAAGAAGCCATGAAATCCGAGATTGGATCCATGTACGAAAACCAAGTATGGACTTTGGTGGACTTACCGGATGGCCGGAAGGCTGTCGAGAACAAATGGATTTTCAAGAAGAAAACAGATGCTGATGGTAATGTTACTGTCTATAAAGCTCGACTTGTCGCAAAAGGGTTTCGACAAATTCAAGGAGTTGACTACGATGAGACTTTCTCACCGGTAGCGAAGCTAAAGTCTGTGAGGATTATGTTAGCAATCGCTGCATATTATGATTATGAGATATGGCAGATGGATGTCAAAACAGCATTCCTCAATGGAGACATTGATGAAGAGTTGTATATGATACAACCCAAAGGTTTTGTCGATCCTAAAGATGCTAACAAGGTATGCAAGCTTCAACGGTCCATCTATGGATTGAAGCAAGCATCCCGAAGTTGGAATCAACGTTTTGATAAGGTAATCAAAAGTTTTGGTTTTATACAAACTTATGGAGAAGCTTGTATTTACAAGAAAGTGAGTGGGAGCTCTGTAGCATTCTTAATACTGTATGTGGATGACATATTGTTGATTGGGAATGATGTAGACCTTCTTAATAGTGTCAAGGAATATTTGAATAATAGTTTTTCAATGAAGGATCTTGGCGAAGCAGCTTACATATTAGGCATAAAGATTTATAGAGATAGATCGAAACGCCAAATATCATTGTCACAAAGTACATATTTGGACAAAGTTCTAAAGAGGTTTGGAATGGAAGATAGCAAGAAAGGGTTCTTGCCCATGTTGCCCAATATGACCTTGAGTAAAACTCAAAGTCCGACATCGGCAGAAGATAGAGAAAAGATGAGTAAGACTCCCTATGCCTCAGCCATAGGATCTCTAATGTATGCCATGCTATGTACTAGACCCGACATCGCATATGCTGTTAGTTTAACTAGCAGATATCAAAGTGATCCAGGAGTGGATCATTGGACAGCGGTCAAAAACATCCTTAAGTACTTGAGAAGAACTAAGGATATGGTTCTTTCTTATGGAGGTGATGAACAGCTCGTTGTTAATGGTTACACCGATGCTAGTTGGAACACCGATCCGGATGATTCTAAATCACAATCTGGATACGTATTTATTTTGAATGGTGCAGCAGTTAGCTGGAGGAGTGCAAAGCAAAGCGTTGTGGCGAGATCTTCAACTGAATCGGAATACATGGCTGCTTCGGAGGCTTCACAAGAAGCGATATGGATGAAAGAGTTCATTACAGAGCTGGGTGTGGTTCCAAGTGCGCTGGACCCAATGTCTATCTACTGTGATAACATGGGCGCCATAGCCAATGCGCAAGAACCAAGGTCACACAAGAAGCTGAAGCATATCAAGCTGCGTTTCCACGCTATTCGAGAACATATCCAGGATGGGGATATAAAGATTTGCAAAGTACACACAGATCTGAATGTGGCGGATCCGTTGACTAAACCTCTCCCGAGGGCAAAACATGACCAACACCAAACTGCCATGGGTGTTCGGTATATTACCATGTAATCTAGATTAGATGACTCTAGTGCAAGTGGGAGACTGTTGGAGATATGCCCTAGAGGTAATAATAAATGTAGTTATTATTATATATCTTTGTGTTTATGATAAATGTTTACATTCATGCTATAATAGTATTAACAAGGAAACCATTAATACTTGTGTGATTTGTAAACTTAATTTGAAGTCCCTAGTATGGCCTCTATACTTCACTAGCTTGTTGGTTGATTGATGATGTGGTTTCTTTGTCATGAACATTGAGATGTTATCAACAACAAGATCATATCGTTAGGAGAATGATATGGTGGACATACTCCTATAGACAAGCGTAGCATAAAGATCAAGTCATTTCAATAGTTCAATTGCTATATGCTTTCTGATACATAGTAACCTAATTCCTTCGACCATGAGATCATGCATATTGCCTTTACTGGATGGATGCTTTGATGTCATCAAACACCACACCGTAACAGGGTGGCTATAAAAGTGGCATTGGGTGTTCGGAAAGTATTGGTTGAAACACATGGATCAAGAGTGGGATTTGTCCATCCACATGACGGATAGATATTCTCTGGGCCCTCTCGGTGAAATGTCATCCAATTAGCTTGCAAGCATGTGACTTGGTCACAAGGGATCACATATCACGGGAACGAGAAAAGAGTACTTATCAGTAACGAGGTTGAACTAGGTATGCAGAGATACCGACGATCATGACCTCGGATAAGTAACATATCGTGAGACAAAGGGAAATTGGTATCGTATGTAAGTGGTTCATTCGATCGCAAAGTAATCGTAGAAATATGTGGGAGCCATATGAATTTCCAGATTCCTCTATTGGTTATTGTTCGGAGAAGTGTCTCGATCATGTCCGCATAATTCACGAACCGTAGGGAGACACACTTAAGGATTCGACGTTGTTTGAGTAGTTATGGTATTATGAGAAAGAGACCGAATGTTGTTCGGAGTCTCGGATGGGATCCGGGATATCACGAGGTGATCCGGAATGGTCCGGAGAATAAGATTCATATAAGGAAAGTCCCATTTCGGAGTTGGGGAATGGTTCCGGTGTTTTCATCGGGAACATTCTAGAAGGTCCCGGAATGTCCGGCACTCCGGGGGGGAAGGGGTACATGAATGTGTCATTGCAAGATGGAATGATTGCATCATGTACTAGGTGTTCTCGCTGTCCAAAATAAAGGGTTTATTTAATTCCTAAATTGGAAAAGTCAAACGGCTAATTTGAAAGTCAAACTGCCAATTTTGGGAAGTGGGAAAAGAGGAGGATTGGTGGAGGCCGAATTGGGGGAGGACTCCTCCCTTGGCCGGCGCCCCACCAAGCCGACTTGGGGAGGGACTCTCCTCCCCATGGCGCAGCCAGCCCTCCCACCTATATAAGGAGGGGCAGGGCTCCCCTCCTAGCACACACAAGTTCCTATCCTCTAAACTAGAAACTAGACCTAGACCCCGGTTTAGAGCTGTTTCGGTTTAGAGCCTTCTAATTGGTTTAGAGCCCTCTAATTGGTGTGTCTAATTACTAGACCACTAATAGCCTCTCTCATAAGCTCCACCATACTCGCACCGGCTTAAGGCGAAGCCCTGCGGGATCTCCCCTCTACCTCCGGTACCACGCCGTTGTGCTGCCGGAATCGCGAGGAGAGTGCTACAACCTCCGCTGCCTGCTGGAACAAGGGAGAGGAAGGTCTTCGTCGAGTACCGAACGTGTGACCGACTGCGGGAGCGCTGCGGGAACGCGGCGCCGGAAGGATCGTCTACGCGATCTTGAGATCGGAAAGAGTACGACTACATCACCCACGAGAATCTGCTCTCGTTAAACACTTTGGAATCTTCGAGGGTGAGTTATTCCATCGACTCGTTGCTACAATCTAGTAGATAGATCTTGGCTTGTTTGTTTGTATGCGATAGAAAATTTTTGTTTTCCATGCTACGAACCCCTACAGGGGGATGCTCGTTTTTGGTGTGCTGAACAGAAAGGTATTTATGAAGATGTGTATGCCAGGCTGAACATTAGGCCTATGCACCCACTGGTTCTTGCTGAGGCTTTGGAGAAGGCCCACCTTGTGGATGCAATGTATGTGGCTGAGCGGATGGGGCTGCACCATCTCATGTCTCTCCAGTGCTCATATGACTCTGAGGTGGTGAAGCAGTTCTTTTCCACGTTGGTTATTTATGGAGATGAGCGTCGCACTATGAAGTGGATGACTCATGACAGGCCTATGTCTGCTAATTTCCACGTGTTTGCTGAGGTTCTTGGATACTCGTTCCGCAACAGGGATAGGGCCAGTGGCCACCGCATCATCACCCAGCTGAAGCCCAAGAAAGATGAAGCTCTCTCTCCTTGCACAGTGGATAATGCCATTGTGGGCACTCTTGTTGGTCTTGCTCCTGTCTATGCTGCCTTAGTGAGCCTTGATACGTCCAAAACGTATCTACTTTCCCGAACACTTTTGCTATTGTTTCTCCTCTATACTTGTGTGATTTGGATGCAACTAATGCGAACTAGCGCTGTTTTCAGCAGAATTGCCTTGGTGTCTACTTTTTGTGCAGAAAATTAACTATCAGGAAAAATCCCGGAAAATATGCCAAAAATCCTATTTCACCCGAAGACTCCAGGAGCCAGAATACAAGACGGAGAAGAGCCCTAGGGTGGCCACACCACCTGGTAGCACGGGCCAGGCCAGGCCGTGCCAGGGGGGTGTGGGCCCCCCAGGCACCCCCTCGGTCTCTCTCTTCGCCTATAAGGAGCCTTCTGACCTAAAAACTCTGAGGAGTTCGACGTTTTTATAGAAGGAGTTCCGCTCCGCCGCCACCACCAGATTCCACGAAATAGCACCAGAAACTCTGTTCTGGCACCCTGCCGGGACGGGGAATTGGAGAAGATCATCACCATCATCATCACCATCGCTTCTCCATCGACCATCCATGTTTCCCCCATCTATGAGTGAGTAATCCCCCGCTGTAGGCTATGGGGATGGTAGGGATTGGATGAGATCGTTCATGTAATGGCATCAGATTGTTAGGGCATGGTGCCTAGTATCTTTTATTAGTGCTTTATGACTTTGTTGCGACTTGTTGTGCTTAATGCTTGTCACTAGGGCCCGAGTGCCAAGATTTCAGATCTGAACTTATTATTGATTCATTATGATAGTATTGTTCTTGGTCTTATCTACAAGTTGTATACACACGTCGTTGTCCGGAACCTATGGCCCCGAAGTGACAGAAATCGGGATAACCGGAAGGGAAAGGCTTTGATGTGAGGATCACATGTGTTCACAGAGTGTTAATGCTTTGCTCCGGTGCTCTATTAAAAGGATCATGTTAATTGCCAGTAGTTCCCTAGAGGCCCCGCTGCAAACGGGCTGGCAGGACAAAAGATGTTGTGCAAGTTCTCATTGCGAGCACGTATGACTATATATGGAACACATGCCTAGGATTGTCTAGTACTTGGATGCTTTATCTTATTTATCTGCAATTGCCCTATGTTCTGTGAATTGTCTTGTCCATGCAACGCCCGTCCATCCATCCCTATGCCTACCGCACTCGAATCCCACTGTTTACTGCTTTTGTTACTACTATCTTTGCTTTACTACTGCTGCTACTTTGGTATTCCTACTACAAAGCTGTTGCTACTGATAAACTGCTGTGAGCAAGATTGTTTCCAGGTGCAGCTGAATTGACAACTCAGTTGTTAAGGCTTATAAATATTCTTTGGCTCTCCTTGTGTCGAATCAATAAATTGGGTTTCACTTCCCTCGAAAATACTGCGATACACCCCCTATACTTGTGGGTCATCAAGACTATTTTCTGGCGCCGTTGCTGGGGAGCATAGCTTTATTTATCAAGTTCACTTGGATTCTCTATTGTTCGCTTCTATCCATCCATCATGGGTAAGTCTCGTGATGGCAAGGTTCCTATTTTACCATCCATTACAAGAAGTGGTACGGTTCTAAACACCTCTGCTGCTCTTGATTCACCATCTGTTATAAGTAAGCTTGTTACACCACCACATACACATGCTACACACACTGCTACTATTGCTGAATATGAAACTTCTGATGCTTATGATGCTGCTTCAACTGTCTTGATAAGAGTGGTTCATTAGGTCCTTTCCTAGATGCTACGATTGCTAGAACTATAGCTGGAAATACCGAAACTCCTAATGAAGACACTACCACACCTGTTAGCTCACCTGAGTCTAGTGAGAGTTATGATATTGAAGAAGATTATGTTGAGATGACCGATGAGTTTATTAAAGAATGTAAGAACACCCATGATAGGAGCGCTGCTAAGAGTCTCCTTGAGAGGCGTACTATTAGACCCAAATTATCTCCTACTGCTAAGTTTGTTGCTTCTCCCATAAACATTATAGACGAAGATTATGATTTCTCTCTCGATCTATCCTACATATCTATTGTCGAGAAAGAACCTTTTTGTGGGACTAAGAATGAAAGTGCGGTAGCACATATGAATGAACTTTCTACCATGAGTGGCTTGTTTTCTGATGATATTAAGATGCGTACTTACTTTGTTGCTAAGATATTTCCCTTTTCACTACAAGGAGAAGCTAAAACTTGGTTTAGTAATTTACCTCCTGGATCTATTGATAGCCCTGAGTGCTTGATTAGTACTTTCCTGCAAAAAATATTTTCCTCCCAGTGCTAGACATGCTATTTTGCAGGAAATTTTTGATTTCAAATAGGGAGAAAAAGAGGTATTGCCCGAATCTTGGGCGAGGTTTTGTACTCTGATTCATGCACAGGCTAGAAGTCCATTACCTAATAATGAGCTTCTTGATATATTTTATAATGGACTAACCGAGGAATCTAGGGCATACCTAGATAGTTGTGCTGACTGTGTTTTCAGGAATAGGACTCCTAAGGAAGCTGAGGAATTAATGGCTAAAATAAGCAAGAATTATGAAGATTGGACTCCTCCTAAACAAGCTATACCTGAAGTAATTGTACCTGAACCATCTATTCCTGTGCCTATTCCAACATCAAAGAAGAGGGGAGTTATTGAGTTAAATGATGAAGTGATGAAGGAAGCTAAGAAATGTCTTAAGGAGAAGGGAATTAAAGCTGCAGATGTCAAGAATTTACCTCCTATAGAAGAATTATGTAAGCCTATTCCCTACTCATCCACTATTGAGGTACACTCCCTCCAACACTTTGATGAAGGTGATATCCCTTACTTGAAACCTCCTGATCAATGCTTAGAAGAATTTGATATCTTTATTGTTAAGCAAGATAACTTTAATAAGAGGGTGCAAAATAATCTAATGGAAAACACTAGAGCTATTGTTGAGTTGAAAGATATTGTGGAAAGAACCTCTAATGATGTTAAAATGATTGTTAAACACTTTCAAATGGTTCAAACTCAAATAGATCAACTCGTTAAAGTGCAAAATGAATTGAGCAGGATTCTCAACAAGCTGAAAATAGTGGTTCTACTAGTAAGAAAAGGAAAAAGAAACATAAAACTCTTGTAGAACCCTCTGAACCTGCTATAGATCCTAATAGTATATCTATCTTTGATGTTGAAACTGAAAGTGGTAATGAAGAAAATGAAGTTCCTAATGAAGAAAAAGTTGAAGAAGAACCTGAAAACCACACTAAGACTACTAAATACACCAAAGAAGATTTTATTGCTAAGAAACATGGTAGTGAAAGAGAACCTTGGGTCCAAAAACCTATGCCTTTCCCTGATAAGAAACACAAGTCAAAGGAAGATGAACACTATAATAAGTTTTGTGAGTGGATGAAGCCTTTATTCTTGCAAATTCCTTTGACTGATGCTATTAAATTGCCTCCTTACTCAAAGTATATGAAGGACATTGTCTCGAATAAAAGGAAGATCCCTAATGAAGAAATTTCTACTTTGCTTGCTAATTATTCCTTCAATGGTAAGGTTCCTAAGAAACTTGGAGACCCAGGGATTCCAACTATCCCTTGCTCTATTAAGAACAATTATGTTAGAACTGCTTTGTGTGATTTGGTAGCTGGAGTTAGTGTTATGCCTTTCTCTCTATATAAGAGGCTTCAGCTTGAAAAATTGATACCAACTGATATATCTTTGCAAATGGCTGATAAATCTACCACTATTCCTGTGGGTATATGTGAGGATGTACCTATTCAGGTGGCTCACAATTGCTTGATATTAACTGATTTTGTTGTGCTTGAAATGCCTGAAGATGATAATATGTCTATTATTCTTGGGAGACCTTTTCTTAATACTGCAGGAGCTGTTATTAATTGTAATCAAGGAAAGGTGACCTTCAATGTTAATGACAAGGAACAAACTGTCTATTTCCCCAAGAAGATTGAAAGGACTTATGGTTTGAATTCAATTGAACATGTTGAAGGCATTCAAGTTGGAGAAATATATTGTCCCATACCAAGAGAAAAATTTGAAACTATTATGATTGGGACCATTGCTATCAAGGTTAAGGTAACATAATCATTAGTGGAGTACAAAGTTTTGTCTCATATGCAATTGTTTTGGTAGCAAGACTTGATCAACCTTGCTAACAAAAGGATTCCATTGAACAAAACAATGTTTTCATTATGATTGTTTCCATTTATTTCTATCTTTTGCTTTTTAGTTTTTGCTCTCGTTTAGTTTTCTTTGTGTTATTAGTTTGCTTGCATGCTAGAACTTCTGTAGTTCTAGCCTTGTTTTGTCCTTGCATCATGTTTCCAAAAGAAAAAAATCTGTTTGTCAGAAAAATCATTCTTCTATTTCTGAAAAAAGCCCAAAAATAAAGTGTCTCAAAAAATTCCAGAAAATTCATATTAAATTTTTACGTGAAAAAAGAGGCAGAGGAGTACCTGGTAGGTACCAGGGGGCCCACCAGGCAGGCACAGCATGTGGTGGCGCGGCCAGCCCTGGGTGGCGCCATGCCCTGGTGTGGGCCACCCCTAGCCCCCCACTACTTCTCTCACCTGCCACTTTCTTCTCTCTCCCGAGTAAGCTCCAGTTCACAGCTCAAAATCGCTTTCTTTCTGTGCTTGCTCTCGATTTTTTCGATCTCCTTGCCCAGCCCATCTTTCTTGCTGAAATTTGGAGCAATTGTTCCTTGGTATGTGACTCCTCCCCTTGTCCAAGTAGATTTGTGTTTAGTGGATTATATGTTGAGTATTTTGCTGCTGTAGGTGACTGGTTATGAGAGCTTGTAAGCTTGTTTGATGCTTAGAGATATAGTTTTGATGCATGTTTAGGCCTCTTGCGAGTCCCTATGAGTAGAATCCTTCATTATATTTACTTTGCAATCACTTGTTTAATAGGCGTTTAAATTTCAGAATACCAAGCATGAACAATCATACTTTTGGAGAGATATTTGAGAGTGATGCACCTAGGCGGTCGAGGCCCTCAAGAACAACCTCTCAAGCTAGGCCTTCATACAATGAAGATCTCATTGCAACTCGTATTGGTAGTGAAAGGGATGATGGGGATGCTCACCCATCCTCTTTTCCTTGTTTTACTTTCTTGCAAGCTGCATGTATTCTTGATGCTTTCTTGCTACTGATTGAGAGGGTTGGCTTAACCTCTTATATGCAAGATGAGAGTGCACAATACGCTATGCTCACCAAAACTTTTGTTGGGAGCTTCTCATTTACTAACACACCCTATCAATCTACTGTCTCTTTTAAAATCTATGATATGCCCTTCACCATGCCTTTGGAGAGATTTTGCAATATTGTAGGTGTGCGTATGACAGGGACCGTGAAGAAAATTCAAGGGCGACCCGCTGATTTGTTGGAGCTTTACCGAGGGGTGACCAATGATGATGACCACGTGGCGCAGCACGGAAATATAAGAAATATCCAACTCCCTGCTCTTAGATACTTTGCATATTATCTTGCCACTAGTGTATTGGGTAGGGAGAACACTAGTAATATCTCCAACTATCACTTAGCTTTCCTTGCTGCTGCGCTCAACAATGATACTCGGTACAATCTTGGCTCTCTTATTGCTCGCCGCCTAGCTGCTAGGGGGCCTATCTATGGAGGCATCATTGCATCGCGCATAGTCAATGCATTAGGTCTTTCAGTGGATCCCTATGATGCTATGCTGGAACCATAGAGGCTTGACCTTGTTGCCATGAAAACTCATCACTTTGTCACTGCTACCTCTGATTTGAACAATCTAGTATATAGGATGCTTTTCACTGACGGGGATGAAAGGGAGATCCTTTTGCCACAGCCTGCTTTGTTTAGTGTTGACAGGAGACCGTGGTCGCGCTCCAAGGAGGAGGTAGACGAGCAGCTTCGCTTGCTAGGTTTCCACGAGCAGCTCCAGGAGGATGTGCCCTCCTATGATTACTCCGCACATTACGGGGGGACGTACTCGAGCTCGCACCAGGACGAGGGTACCTCCTCGTCATACCACGATGACACTTCATCTTGGCCATCTTGGGATTGATACCCACTTAGGCCAAAAGCCTAAGCTTGGGGGAGGTACGCCGACACCGCACTCATCTCCATATCATGTTGCGTCGGTACTTTGTATATTCATGTTTTCGTTCTCTTTTTAGTTTTCGTTCTTCTCTGCTTTTGCTTTCTAAAAACACAAAAAGACCAAAAATATTTTTGTTGTTTCTCTTTGGTTTGCTTCTTCTTTTCGCCTTGGTTTGTTTTTCCCTTTTTGTTTTGTTTGAACTATTCGAAAAAAAACCAAAAATATTTTGCTTTGCTCGTTTTTCTCTTTTGGTTCTTATTTAAAAATCGAAAACACCAAAAATATTTGTCGTTCTTCTTTGGTTTTTGCGAGTTTGCTGCAGGTTTTGGCAGTTCTCGGTGGATTATTGGTTTCATATTATTATTCAAGCCATACAAGTGAAGAGCAATAATAAGGATTAATGACAACTTGAGGCGTGGTAAGAGGCTGGTAACGAACTCTATTTGTCTTCATTTTTGTACATATACTCATCATTGTGAGCTTGCTTAGTCCGTTCATGTAGGGTGTATGTTATCTTTGGATGCTTAGTAGTTCTTGCTTTCTTGTGATTAGCTCCAGCCCGCTAATATTTTGTAGAATGTCTCATGAATGTTTGCTTGCATTGCTCTATTCATAAATTGGTATGACACCGTGGTATCCTCCTCTGAATGTTTCATTTGATTGACTTGGCACACGCTCACGCATGCACATGACTGTAATAATCAGTTAAGTCTCGATGAATTATTTTTCCTTGAGGATCTTGAATCACTTTCATGCCATGAGTAGTCCTATTTTGTTGCAAGCATGATAATGACAACTATTGCTCTCTCGTTTGTCGCTCCCTTACTATTGCTAGCCTTCACTTTTTCTGAGTATGTTTTACTCAAGTTTCTAACTCCCTAAACCAAATGTTTCCCAAGTGTCCACCATACCTACCCATTAGCATCATTTGCTACTTCCGTGCATATTCAATATGCCTTGTTTTCTTCTGAATAAAATGTTTGCTTGTTATGAGAAAGTTAGTTAGTAAAGCTCTCACGAACTTGATGGCACACTTTATTTTCTTGCACTTAATAAACCTGAACCATTGCGTCCTTCTTTGTTGTGCATATGCTTGCGCTTTATGAGTTGAAGTTAGCAGGACCATGTATCATGGGGACCACTTTCAACGCTTCATAGGTACTTTGTACCTAGTTGATATCATGTCCTTTTGCTTATGGATCCCGGCAGTGTGAAATAAAAGTGGAACTTGTAAGATCATGGAGTTTGTATGTATGTTAGAGAAACGTCTGGGACGCTAGCATAAGCCATGCCTAATCATGGTGGAAACTTGCAGCATAACCATAATGAGCATTCTATGAAGCATCCTCAATAAAAATCTATGCACATAGTAAATAAAAAGATCGCCGAGATGCTCATTGTCTGCTTGCCTTGTATTTTGATCATGGGATAGCTCCCGTGTCATGTGCAAGGGGTACCCCGTTGGCGGTTCTCTATGATACGTATGTACTTACAATGACAAGAGCTTACTTGTGACTGAAGTTGAGTAGCATGAAGATCAGTCTTCGTAAGTAAGGGGCATGAGACTTCGATTTATAACTTGTCAAGCATATCCTCTTAGTTGTGTCACTTTCACCTTAACCACATTCAAGATGCTTATGATAGGGGCAATGAGAGCTCAAAGCTAACGAGTACCATACTTTCAGCATTTGGAAGCCTTTCAAAATTATTCAAAACCTTTTTCTTCTATTGTTGAGTCTCCATATATTCTTTGAGCACCTTCTTGAGAGCATAGTTGTCATTCTTTGTGTTTGTTCCATTACTTGATTATTTGTGTTATGACTTTGATGCTTGTATCCTTGATATCTTTACTTCTAGTCACCACTTGAACTTCGGAGGTGCCTTGGCATTCATAATCAAAGGAAAGCGAGATACCGCTCTATCATACCTTTTTATGAGCATTGTAATGTTGCTTATGTTCGTGCTTCATGCTACTTATTATTCTTGAGTTGGAATCTCTTCATAGCTTGCAATGACCATTAAGTAGACTCAGTTGCATACTCTTTATTATGAATTGTCTAAGTAGTTGATCACATTGCTGAGAATATTTACATCATATGAAGCAAATGTGTTCGTGAAAGTTCTTTTATCGCACTCAGTTTTCAACTGAATTGCTTGAGGACAAGCAATAAGCTAAGCTTGGGGGGATTTGATACGTCCAAAACGTATCTACTTTCCCGAACACTTTTGCTATTGTTTCTCCTCTATACTTGTGTGATTTGGATGCAACTAATGCGAACTAACGTTGTTTTCAGCAGAATTGCCTTGGTGTCTACTTTTTGTGCAGAAAAACAACTATCAGGAAAAATCCCGAAAAATATGCCAAAAATCCTATTTCACCCGAAGACTCCAGGAGCCAGAATACGAGACGGAGAAGAGCCATGGGGTGGCAACATCACCTGGTGGCGCGGGCCACGCCAGGCCGTGCCAGGGGGTGGTGTGGGCCCCCAGGCACCCCCTCGGTCTCTCTCTTCACCTATAAGGAGCCTTCTGACCTAAAAACTCTGGGGGGGTCGACGTTTTTCCAGAAGGAGTTCCGCTCCGCCGCCACCACCAGATTCCACGAAACAACACCAGAAACTCCGTTCTGGCACCCTGCCGGGACGGGGAATTGGAGAAGATCATCGCCATCATCATCACCATCGCTTCTCCATCGACCATCCATGTTTCCCCCATCTATGAGTGAGTAATCCCCCACTGTAGGCTATGGGGATGGTAGGGATTGGATGAGATCGTTCATGTAATGGCATCAGATTGTTAGGGCATGGTGCCTAGTATCTTTTATTAGTGCTTTATGACTTTGTTGCGACTTGTTGTGCTTAATGCTTGTCACTAGGGCCCGAGTGCCAAGATTTCAGATCTGAACTTATTATTGATTCATTATGATAGTATTGTTCTTGGTCTTATCTACAAGTTGTATACACACATCGTTGTCCGGAACCTATGGCCCCAAAGTGACAGAAATCGGGATAACCGGAAGGGAAAGGCTTTGATGTGAGGATCACATGTGTTCACAGAGTGTTAATGCTTTGCTTCGGTGCTCTATTAAAAGGAGCACCTTAATTGCCAGTAGTTCCCTAGAGGCCCCGCTGCAAACGGGCTGGCAGGACAAAAGATGTTGTGCAAGTTCTCATTGCGAGCACGTATGACTATATATGGAACACATGCCTAGGATTTTCTAGTACTTGGATGCTTTATCTTATTTATCTGCAATTGCCCTATGTTCTGATTGCTATGTGAATTGTCTTGTCCATGCAACGCCCGTCCATCCATCCCTATGCCTACCGCACTCGAATCCCACTGTTTACTGCTTTTGTTACTACTGTCTTTGCTTTACTACTGCTGCTACTTTGCTATTCCTACTACAAAACTGTTGCTACTGATAAAATGTTGTGAGCAAGATTGTTTCTAGGTGCAGCTGAATTGACAACTCAGTTGTTAAGGCTTATAAATATTCTTTGGCTCCCCTTGTGTCGAATCAATAAATTGGGTTTCACTTCCCTCGAAAATACTGCGATACACCCCCTATACTTGTGGGTCATCAGGCCTCTTCCGTGACTCCATCACTCCGAGTGGAGGCAACACTGATAGCATTCGTGGTCACCTTGTCCAGCTCCTTCAATTCTCTCATGAGGTTGCCTCGTGCGAGGATGAGTCAGTGCAGTACAGGCTGGATGTCATGGACTTCATCTACCATGAATTGACTAATGCTATGTTCAACCGTCTGTCCATCACCTATGCACCTTACATTATGATGCTCATCAGGCACCTGCTTCCTTCTGAAGAGTTCAACATTGATACTGTGCATAAGGCCAAGAAGATCTACACCAAGGTTCGGAAGACCTCTCACCCATCCTCTGCTCCTGAGGGTCTCATGAGGGATGCTCGCAGGCCTCCAGTGCCTCCCGTTGCTCGTGAGATCAAGCAGCTGAACTGGTTCCAGCGACACATCCTTTGCATGGGCGTGGACACACGCAAGGGTCAGTATGAGGCGTACAAGCAGCGCCATGAGTTGGCTCACTCTCAGCCGCTCATCCTTCACCATGTGTCAGGTGCTTCTAGTGACCCTCCGGCTCCTACACCCCCCACACCATATGCCCGGTGGAACTCTTCTTCCGGGTTGAACAATGGAGAGCTGGAGTGTCACTTGTTCCCTTCTGCGGCCACCGCTGATGATGAGGATGATGACACCGAGGAGCTTGAAGATGAGTACAAGGATGGAAACGAGGACGAGGATGAGGATGAGGAATACGAGTGATCCTTGGGGCGCTAGCCTCGCTCTTCTTCCTTTTTGGCGTCTCGATGCCAAAGGGGGAGAAGTAGTTCTATTAGGTCTTCGAGGATTTGCATGGGTTGGGCATAAGCATTTGCACTTTTCCTATTCGTCGTTTTCTCACTTATGCCCATTTAGTGTTGAACTTTAAATTTGTGATTTGTGTTTGGATGAGACTCTATGACGGTGGTTGTCTGGATTTATCTCGTGGATTATGCTTATGGATTCATCTATTCATATCCTATTATGCTGGGGTCTTTATCAAGGAAGGCACGTATATTGGTTATCACGTTGATGATTGTGGCTATTACAAGGATGCCTCTCTTCTATCTCGGTGGTATGCTTATGTTGTTCATTTGTCTATGGAATAGATTCACCTATTTGTGTGCATTTGTATTCAAATGCAAAATTCTAATATGCACACATTGAGGGGAGTCTCTTCCATGGTTATTGCTGGTAGTCTTGTGATCCTTCCTGCGAATCCTAGTAATGTCATCTAACACCAAAAAGGGGAGATTGAAAGAACATTTCATGTTTTCCTGTGTTTTGTGTGTTAGATAACAATACTGTGGAGATTATTCATGTGCGATAAGTGTGCAGGAAGCTTTGGGGGGGCGGATTATCCGCCCCACCAAGGGCCGGATAATCCGGCCTACCTCAATGTTCAAAGGTTGCCAAGGCGTGACGCTCGGAGTACGGTCGGATTTTCTCTCGGAAAATCCGAACTAGGGCGGTTTTCTTCCCCAGGACGGATAATCCGGCTGTCGCATGGGCCGGATAATCCGGCCCCCAGAATTTGAGCAAAGCATGGCAAGGCGTGTCGCTCGGAGTCTGGTCGGATTTTCTCTCGGAAAATCCGAACTGGGGCGGTTTTTCCTCCCCAGACCGGATAATCCGGCCTTCACATAGGACCAGATAATCCGGCCCCTAGAAGATGATCAAGGGCAAGCTTGGTGCGATTCTCTGATAGGGGCGGACTATCTGCCGGATATTCCGAGTCTAGGGCGGAGTTTTCCCCAGGCCGGATAATCCGGCCCCCAAAGTCACCAACGGCTTGGTTTTGGAAGGGGGTATAAATACCCCTTCTTCCCCAACGTTCAGATCTCTTGATTCACTCGAAATTGTTCAGACACTGTGCAAGAGCTCCCATTCTAGATCTCCCACTTCAACCACCTGAAGGCGTCGATCTTTGGGGGAATTGAAGGAGGAGAGAATCGTCATCGTCATCACGAATCAAGCGCATCAACTCCTCTCCATTCATTTGGAGAAATCCATGATCTAGTATTCTTGTCAATATCTAGATCTTGTTCTTTGTTATTGATAACTTGTTCTTGTGGCAGTTTGTTGTCATTACAGGAGCCTCCAAGTTGATTGTGGAGTTGTGCCCCGCTAGTTGTGTAAAGGCACCGGTACCCGCCTCGAAGGGTCCCTATAGTGGAAAGGTGGATCAGGCCTTTGGTGGCGGGATCCATCGAAAAACAGGGTGAGGCCTATTGTGGCGTGGTGGTCTTAGTACCGCCCACCCCTCCAACACCGACATACTTCCCTTAACAAGAAAGGAACTGCGGTCAAACAAATCCCGTGTCTCCGCGTGCTTCACTACGGTTAACCCGTTCCTCTTCCACTTGCTCTTTACTCGCTAGTAGATAGGTTTGCATATAGAGAAATTCCACCTAATAGTTTATCTAGAGAATTTACCCTTTGTGCTAAGCCTAAAATTCAAAAAGCATTAAAATTTGAAGTAGCACCTATTCATCCCCCCTCTAGGTGCCCATACGATCCATTTCAATAAGTATGCGCTTGGCCTTCTTCATCGTTTCAGTATGGAGAACTGCAAGTCCACTTCAATTCCCTTGGCTTCTACGGAGTGATGTCTACGCACTTCTATTCTTGTAGATAGTTGTTGGGCCTCCAAGTGCAGAGTTTGTAGAACAGCATCAAGTTTTCCCTTAAGTGTATGACCCAAGGTTTATCGAACTCAGGGAGGAAGTGGTCAAAGGTATCCCCTCTCAAGCAACCCTGCAATCAAGATACAAGAAGTCTCTTGTGTCCCCAACACACCCAATACACTTGTCAGGTGTATAGGTGCACTAGTTCGGCGAAGAGATAGTGAAATACAAGTGGTATGGATATAAGACAACGGTGCTATAAAATAGCTTGGTGGTGTGAAAGAGACTAAATGAAAACTGAAATAAAGATGGAAGCAAGCAAACATGTAACAGATCTAATTGCAAATGGTGTTTCAATGCTTAGAAACAAGGCCTAGGGATCATACTTTCACTAGTGAACACTCTCATATAAATATATTATCTTCATGATAGTACTCTTAACTACTCTCCGGTTGGACACTCTAATCCATGGTAGGGCTATAACAGCACACCTCAAAGTAAGCCTTTCCCATCTAGATAACCCCAAACTGTCACCTTGAGCACTAGATGGTTCCAACAAACACCACAATTTCATAAAGACATCCAACTCCAAATATAACTCATAACAAGTATTTATAATCTCTAGCCTAAGTGCCACCATGGTGTGCACACTGTCACTTTCACACACATGGGGAGAGCCAGAGATCTATTAAAGCACTTGAGTAGCAAGGTAGATCTATAGACTACAAGCTCATGATCACGATAATGATCATGCATAGAGAGAGAGAGAGAGAGAGAGAGAGAGAGATGAACACATAGCTACTGGTAGAACCCTTATCCTCGAGAGAGAACTACTCCCTCCTCATCATGGGAATCAGCAATGGTGATGGAGATGGCGGTGGAGATCAATGGAGATGGCTCCGAGGGCACTTCCCCGTCCCGGCAGGGTGCCAGAACAGAGACTTTCTGTCCCCCGAATCTCCCCTTCGGTGGCGGCGGCGCAGTGGAACTTTTCGTGGATTTCTGATTAACGATATAGGGTTTCTGCCTCAAGAGGAATATATAGGCGAAGGAGGCAAGGTCGATGGCCAGCCAGGGGGCCCACACCATGCCCTGGCGCGGCCTGGGGGTACTCGTGCATGGGGGGGTGGCCAGGCCCTGGCCCTCCTCCGTCTCGTATTCTGGCTCAGTGAGTCTTCCGATAAAATAGGAACTTTGGCTTTTGTCCCGTCCAATTCTGAGAATATTCATTTTCCGACTTTCCTGGAACCAAAAACAGCAGAAAACAGGCAACTGACACTGTGGCATCTTGTTAATAGGTTAGTCCAAGAAAGTGTATAGAAAGTACTCCAAAGTTGGAACAAAACACAAGAAAGTAGATAAAACCAAGCATGGAACATCAAAAATTATAGATACATTTGCAATGTATCAACATCCCCAAGCTTAACCCCTGCTCGTCCTCGAGTAGGTAAGTGATAAAAAAGAAAGAATAATTTTTTAGGTGACATGCACCATCATAAACTTGATCAAAGTATTTGTAAAACATTGATATCTGGGATCATAGTACTTCAACATAGCATGAAAGACAAAGTTCTAACAATAAGACATGGCAACTATATTGCAACATGAAAAGCCACAAACAAAAGATTCACGAATAATAATGCTTTGCAAGATGTTTGTTTGTTTCACATAAAGAAAACATAGCATACTAGTATTCAGCTTGTCCCTCATAGAGTAGCAAATATAAATGCATAGGACACCTTCAAAGTTCATAAGAGTGACTAGATACAAATAGTTTAAAACAAGCAATATCAAGTTATGTATCAATCAACAAGTCTTGGGACAATGCACATAGAACTAAGAATGGCCACTATGCTCTCAAAGTAAGTGCATAAAGATAGAAGATGGAGACTCAACATAAAAGTAAAAGAAAGGCCTTCATAGAAGGAAGTAGGGATTCAAGTCTCATAGAGAGCTTCCAAAAATTATGGTACTTATTAGCTTTCAGCTCTCGTTGCCCCTATCATAAGCATCTTGAAGTGATTAAGGTTAAAGTGACACAACTAAGAGGATATGTTTGACAAGTTATAAGCTGAAATCTCATGCCCCTTACTTACAAAGACCGAACCTCATGTTACTCAACTTTAGTCACAAGTAAGCTCTTGTCATTGTAAGTACATATGTATCATAGAGAACTGCCAATGGGGTACCCCTTGCACATGATACATGAGATATCCCATAATCAAAATGATAAGGCAAGCAGACAATGAGCATCTCAACGATCTTTTTAATTGTTATTCGCATAAGTTTTTATTAAGGATGCTTCATAGATTGCTCATTATGGTTATGGTGCAAGTTTCCACCATGATTAGGCATGGCTTAGGCTAGCGGCCTAGGCATTTCTCTAACACACATACAAACTCCATGATCTTACAAGTTCCACTTTTATTTCACACCGCCAGGATCCATAAGCAAAAGAACATGATATCAACGGGGTACAAAGTACAAGTGCAATGTTGAAAGTGTTCCCCATGATACATGGTTCTGCTAATTTCAACTTATAAAGCGCAAGCATATACACAACAAAGATGGACACAATGGGTCAAGTTTATTAATTGCAAGAAAGTAAAGTGTGCCATTAAGTTCGTGAGAGCTTTAATCACTAATTTTCACATAATAAGTTTAATTCGGAAGGTAGATAAAAACATGAATATACTTGGAATAGCATATGCTAATAGGTAGGTATGGTGGACTCTTTGGAATAACTTGGTTTAAGGAGTTGGATGCATGAGTGGAACTCACACTTGGTTACAAAGGCTAGCAAAAGACTGGAAGCGACAAACTAAGAGAGCAATAATGGCCATTATCATGCAGAGCGACAAAACATCATTGATCAAAGCATAAAGTGATACTGCAAGTTGAAAACTAAAGGATCATAAAGGCTATGGTGACTTGGGATAGTCATAACATGGTGTGAGCATGCGCCAAGTCAACCCAAATAAAGCATCAAAGGAGAATACCACTATACTATGCTTTAATATGCTAAAACAACGCATGATTCATCCAAGGCACATTAAGCAATCTCAATTGTTTATAACAAGTCATGCTACAACAAAGAATACTAAGCATAAAACCAAAACAATATCAAGCATGGCATGACAAAGCATAGGCCACAGTCAAAAACAAGCTCTCTTTACCACTTAAGCATGAGCTTTCCTACTCTTTTCCAATCCAAACCAAACTATTTGAAAACCAATATATGAAAGAGGGGGTACAACCAATTTATTCGGCAAACTAAGCAAACCAAGCAAACGAAAACCAAAATGAAAAACGAAAAAGAAGACGCTCCAAGAACAACATAATTGTGCATGAAACAATAAAAATGAAATGTTTAGAAGGAACCTGGAATTTTTATTGATGAAGAAGGGGATGCCTTGGGCATCCCCAAGCTTTGACGCTTATACCTCTTGGATATTTCTTGGGGTGACACGCGTGGCATTCCCAAACTTGAGCTTTAGTCCATTCTTCATCTTATTACTCATTCCTTCCATACACCTGAAATTTTTCCTTCATACAAAACTTCACACAATCTTTATTAGCAACATTAGTGCACTCAAGATAATAATTCTTTGGGTTCAGTTTCAACACCAATAAAACTTTCATTAAAACACAAGCTACTGTAGAACTTCCCTCAAAAATCTCAATTCACCAAAAGAACTCAAAAAGGAACCAACAAGAAGCAAATGCAAATAATGGCAGAAATCTGTCAAAACAGACCAGCAGGTAAAGACGATTTGTTTCGAAGCCCTTCTATTGCTTAAATCGAAAAGTGTTGAACTAACAAAAGTTAGATAACAACCTGAGACAGAAGCACAAAAATTCACGCCTCAAAACAACGTACAGAGATTTTACACGAATTTTTACGGTGAAGCACACAAATCTGTTTCAGGACAACAACTTTCCCAATCATTACTTCTCTCTCATTAGAGGTTACTCTTGGCACAAAAAGCAAATAAAAAGGATAAGGAGCGGTTATTACAGAGGTAATAACTTCCAAGACTCATCTAAAACTTTTGGGTTATCTCCCAATAAGTAATTTTCTTTAACGCCTTTAAGTTAGGCATGATAGTTTGAGAAGATGCTCACATAAGAAATATGAATTAAAGTAAAAGAGAGCATCAAGAAGCAAATTCAAAGCAAATTTAAGTCTAACCCACTTCCTATGCATAGGAATCTTGTAAATAAACAAGTCATGAAAGCACAAAGCAACAAGCATAGTAAAGAAAAACAAGTGCAGCTTCAAGACTTTCAACATAAAGAGGGGAAACTTAATATTATTGAGATGCATAAAACCATATTTCCCTCTCTCATAATAACTTTCAGTAGCATCATGAATAAAATTAACAATATAACTATCACATAAAACATTCTTAACATGAGCCACATGCATAAAAAAATTAATACTCTCCACATAAATATAGTCATTCTTATTAATTATAGTGGGAGCAAATTCAACAAAATAGCTATCATTATTATTCTCATCACCATAATCATCAAGTATAGGAGGCATATTGTAATCATAATTAATTTTCTCCTCAATAGTAGGTGGACTGAAAATATCATATTTATCATTGCAATCATCATATATTGGAGGTATAGTATCATCATAAGCAATATAATAATTATCTTCCAAAGTGTGTTCATTTGTAAACATATCATAATTGGAAGGATCATGGATAGCACTAATAGTACAACAATTATTAATATCATCATTTTCAGAATTGGTACCAAAGAGATTTTCAATATCAAAAGAAGTGTGCTTTTCCCAATCATGATCACTACTATAGGTAACAAGCATAGGAACATCATCGAGTTCAGACTCATCGATAACTATAATAGGAGCTATATGCTTAGGGGAAAATACCGTTTCCTCCCTCCTTTTACTCCTCCTTTTCTTCTTTATCTTCTTCTCTTTAGGAGGGAGAGGCTTGAAAGGAAGCTTCTCCATATACCCTGGTTTATTATTAGAGACAATAGAAGAAACTTTGGAGGATTCCTTCTTTTCATAAATAAGATCAAAACACATATTAGTCCTATCATATTTTGGTAAAATCTCATCTTCTATAATATTTTGTATGTAAGTGTTTGTGTGGCAATTATCAACACAATAAAGATGACAACCATGCAGGACACTATTCATATCAAAAGCACTCATATCTACCAAAGAGGTTTTTTTGATAACTCTTCACATCCCAAAAATAATGTAAGTTCAACATGCTGATTAGGAGTGATCTTGTCAACACAATACAAACTTGCAGTACTCATTGTATTAGAAGGGCTATTATTATGGCCTGAGCATTGAAAATTGAAATGACCCACTTCAAAGCAAAGTTCACAAATAAAAGGATAAAGGGCACAAACTTTTTTACCAAGATCATTTAAAGCCCTATACCACATTCTAGTTTTTTCATTCCTGTGGGTGATACAATATTCTTCTTCAATTTGATTATTCTCACAAGGTCTATGTATTCCACAAAAATTAACATGCTTATAAGAAATAGTACTTTCAGAGGTTTGAGCATGTTTATTGCTATCATTAACAACAATTTCATTTTCCATGCAAGTGTCTTTAAAAGGCTCATGATACATGTCCCACTTTTGTTTAGGAGCATTAATATGAGAATCAAAGGTTTTAAAACAATCAATAAGAATTTGAGGATCAAGACCATATTTAGCACTAAGCTCTTGAAAATCAGCAGTTTCAGCGAAAGACTTAATGCAATCATACTCATAGTTTATACCTGGTTCTTTACCTTTGTTGTTATCCCAATCTTCAGTATTGCTTTGAATTGTTTCAAGAAGATCCCACTTAGCTTTGACCTCCTTACTCATGAAGGATCCCTCTAAACAAGTATCTAGATAGTCCTTGTAATGTCCTGAAAGCCTTGCATAGAAATTATTAATAACAATATTCCCGGAGAGCTCATGAATGGGACATTTGAGCATTAGTGACTTCAATCTCCCCCATGCTTGGGAAATACTTTCTCCATCATGAGGATGAAAATTATAAATATAATTCCTATCTTTATGAATTTCATGAGGAGGATAAAATTTAGAGTAAAAGAGATATTCAAGTTCCTTCCACTCCAAATGATGAGGATCATCCAGTAGCTCATACCACTCCCTTGCTTTGCCCTTAAGTGATAAAGAGAATAACTTCTTCTTGACGTGATCTGTTGTAATACCTGCACACTTGAACAACCCGCCTAATTCGTGTATAAAGAGCAAATGATCACCGGGATGGACAGTTCCATCTCCAAAATAGTAGTTATCCATAACACGATCAATAATTCTTGTAGGTATCTTAAAATTATCATTAGAATTACCACATATGGGAGATAAAGTATCATCAGAGAAAATATTCTTCTTTAAAACTAGGGAAGTAAAACGATCATTTTCATAAAAACTAACTTCCCCAAGCTTAGACGTTTCCATAGCATTAGTAAGAAAGGTGTTCAAAAGATTCATACTAATGACATTGCTATTAGCATGCAAAGAAGGTTCCAAGGGTTTTTTAATTTTCTTTTCAAATAATTCATGTTCTACATTAGGAAAAATATTAAAAAGCTCTCTAATTTTGTTGTTGTTTTCTATTAAGCCTAACTAGTGAAAATGAAAACAAGAAACAAAAAGACAAAATTGCAGAATCTAAAGGAAATAACTTCGAGCACTCACACCGGAGGATGTGAGTACCTTTTACCTTACCTCCCCGGCAACGGCGCCAGAAAATAGCTTGATGTCTACGCACTTCTATTCTTGTAGACAGTTGTTGGGCCTCCAAGTGCAGAGGTTTGTAGAACAGCAGCAAGTTTTCCCTTAAGTGAATCACCCAAGGTTTATCGAACTCAGGGAGGAAGTGGTCAAAGGTATCCCATCTCAAGCAACCCTGCAATCAAGATACAAGAAGTCTCTTGTGTCCCCAACACACCTAATACACTTGTCAGGTGTATAGGTGCACTAGTTCGGCGAAGAGATGGTGAAATACAAGTAGTATGGATATAAGACAACAGTGCTAGAAAATAGCTTGGTGGTGTGAAAGAGACTAAAGGCAAACTGAAATAAAGAAGGAAGCAAGCAAACATGTAACAAATCTAATTGCAAACGGTGTTTCAATGCTTAGAAATAAGGCCTAGGGATCATACTTTCACTAGTGAACACTCTCATATAAATATATTATCTTCATGATACTACTCTTAACTACTCTCTGGTTGGACACTCTAATCCATGGTAGGGCTATAACAGCACACCTCAAAGTAAGCCTTTCCCATCTAGATAACCCCACACTGTCACCTTGAGCACTAGATGGTTCCAACAAACACCACAATTTCATAAAGACATCCAACTCCAAATATAACTCATAACAAGTACTTATAATCTCTAGCCTAAGTGCCACCATGGTGTGCACGTTGTCACTTTCACACACATGGGGAGAGCCAGAGATCTATTAAAGCACTTGAGTAGCAAGGTAGATCTATAGATTTCAAGCTCATGATCATGATATGATCATGCATAGAGAGAGATGAACACATAGCTACCGGTAGAACCCTTAGCCTCGAGAGAGAACTACTCCCTCCTCATCATGGGAATCAGCAATGGTGATGGAGATGGCGATGGAGATCAATGGAGATGGCTCCGGGGGCACTTCCCCGTCCCGGCAGGGTGCCAGAACAGAGACTTTCTGCCCCTTGAATCTCCCCTTCGATGGCGGCGACGCAGCAGAACTTTTCGTGGATTTCTGATTGACGGTCTAGAGTTTCTACCTCGAGAAGAATATATAGGCGAAGGAGGCAAGGTCGGTGGCCAACCAGGGGGCCCACACCATGCCCTGGCACGGCCTGGGGGTACCCGCGCCTGGGGGTGTGGCCAGGCCCTGGCCCTCCTCCGTCTCGTATTCTGGCTCCGTGAGTCTTCCGGTAAAATAGGAACTTTGACTTTTGTCCCGTCCAATTCTGAGAATATTCATTTTCTAACTTTCCTTGAACCAAAAATAGCAGAAAACAGGCAACTGGCACTGTGGCATCTTGTTAATAGGTTAATCCAAGAAAGTGTATAGAAAGTACTCCAAAGTTGGAACAAAACACAAGAAAGTAGATAAAACCAAGCATGGAACATCAAAAATTATAGATACATTTGCAATGTATCACAGAGCTGTTGGCCCGAGATACTGGTTCCCCACTAGATACTGAAGACTCTTTCCGGTACCGCAACATCGTTGGTGGTCTATACTATTTGACACTCACTTGCCCAGATATCTCTTTCGCTGTCAACATGGTGTGTCAGTTCCTCTCTCAGTACACTAGGAAGCTGTTAAATGCATCCTGCGCTATGTCAAGGGTACTCTAAACACCGACTTGACTATTCACAAGTCACCGTCTATGGGTATTAACATTTTTATAGATGCTGACTAAGCAGGATGCTTTGATGATCGTCGCTCTACTAGAGGGTTTGCGATCTTTCTCGGGTCCAATCTTGTGTCATGGAGTTCGAAGAAACAGCCTACCGTCTCTCGGTCAAGTACAGAGACAGAGTACAAGGCATTGGCGAATGGGGCTGTTGAAGCTATTTGGATAGAATCTTTACTCAAAGAACTTGGAGTTCACCAGCAGCGAGTCCCTATCTTATGGTGTGATAATCTAGGGGCTACCTATCTAACTACAAATCTAGTGTTCCATGCTCACATGAAGCACATAGAGACCGACTTTCACTTTGTGCATGAGCGAGTAGGTGATGGTGCTTTAGATGTGAGGTTTATCTCTTCAGCTGATCAGTTGGCTGATGTATTTACTAAACCAACCACACGACAGATGTTAGATCGATCCAGAACCAATCTAAACCTCGTACATACTAGTCTAGTTTAGATTGAGGGGGTGTATTAGAGTCGGTCATATACGGTGCATGTACTGTACCGTATGTACATATATATTGTACCCTATCGTGATGATTTATAAAGAGGTCAAGGGTGGGCATGTTGCCACACCGAAAACCCTAAATTAACTCCTTCGTATTTTTGTCTAGATTGAAAACTCTCTAGAGTATTTTTTTTGTAAAAGGGCATTATAGGGGATTAGAGAGTATTGAGTGAATACTAAATCCCCACATATCCCAAAACTCTAGTGGGTAAAAATACTAGAGAAGTAAACTAGGCCTTAGGTGGCCGCTGACCGAAGATGGGTGTTACTCGGCGAATCCAGCGTTACTACTCTTGGACCAGGTCCGGAGGACAGGACGATTTGTGGAGAGCCGAAAGTCAAGTTCCACTACTGGTTGCCGCTGCAAGGGAGAATTTGGACTGCTGATAGGTTAAAGGCAAAATCTGCCTAACCAGAGCAAAGTTTCTCCTTATGTGATCAGAGGTGCAGGAGTCGGGTGCACACATCTCTGGCCATTTGGTCTCCTTCTGTCTCTCCTCTTGCCTGGCGGAGCAGGCTTTGGAAGCTTAATAAGGTGAAGATGTCGAGGCCGCGGGTTACTGCTGCTGCAGTGTAGTACTCCCTCTGTTCCACTTTACCCTGCGCGTAAGGGCCAGACCCGCGTACAAGGAGAGCTGGTGCATGGCTGTTTTCTTCCATTCCTTACTTTTTTACCCCTGAGTTAGTGTGCGGTGTGTGGCTCTGTATCACAATGACCCTGCATGCAGCATTTAGTGGAGGCTATTTAGGAGAAATTGTCCAACCGCGCAGAGTAATATGGAAAAAATTCAAAAAGCTTAGGCGCAGAGTAAAACGGAACAGAGGGAGTATGTTGTTTGGAACCTTTGGAAAGAGTGTAATAGGCGTGTGTTTGAATCCAAGGTACCTCCTCCCAGCTTAATTTGTTGCTGAGCTTGCTCGAGAGGATTTTAACACATTTTCCTTAGCGAGCAAGGGGCAAAGTTTTTCCCACTCCTTTTCCACCAGAAGTTCAATTCAAGAATCAGATAACTAAATGAGATCAGTAAGAAGTACAAGCATATTATCACTGAGATGAATTCAAATATTAAAGTCAAGTACTAGTTCAGTTCACTTTCTCCATTCATTCGCTAGGAACTTCAGAAATTTGGATGAATCTAGACACTATTTAGTATATAGATTCATCTAAATTTTGACAAACATGTGAGATCTATTTTGAGATGGAGGGAGTACTTGCCAAAGAACTTCACAAACGGAACTGTTCTAATAGTAGAGAGTATTGTTTAAGCATATCAAAGAAGAGCATGCATCTCCACAGACCACAGACAAGGATTCTGTTTACTATTTCCATCGGTACAAACCATATCGATATGCATACCAAGGTCAATTTATGCTAAAGGTCGTAAGTAATTTATTACAAATAAAGAAAAATAATTTCAGATAGGCAGGTGGAACAAGAAAGAATTTGTAGCCTGGTTTTGGTTTGCTCACCACAAAAGGCCGGTTACTATAGAGAAATATGGGTTATGTATAGACAAGGCAAGAGTAGTTAATTTGATAGTTTCTTGTTGGTTACGTCTTTCTTGTCTTAGTAGAGTATAATATGTGGAGATGTGCAGGTCTTGCTTAACAGAGAACACAAAGATGTGCATTTGCTTAACAGAGAACACAAAGATGTGCATTGAAGACACGGAAAAATGATGTTTGATCACCTAGAAGTCATCTATATTAGTTAATCTTTCTCAGACCACTACTTAGGGGTGGGCGTTCGGTCATGACCGAAAATTCAGTTTTTGCATATCGGTCTATTTTAAAATCGGTCTTCAAACAAATAATGACCGAAATTTACTTGTTATTTTTACTAACCGATAAATTCGGTTACCCGATAATTCGGGTTCGGTTTCGGTCATGACCGAATTGTGTAGTAGATATTATCAAATACAAAAGTTTGATAATATTTGGTAAACCATTTCATATTATGTAAGTTGTAATTTGAATATAAAATACACTTCATATAGTCATATTAATTTGCGGAAACTAACATTCAATAATACTAAATTTGGCTTAGTCGAGGAAGATAAATCTATAGTTATGAGCAACTAGGGCTTTGGAACTACGCCACTCTCACCTAAAATTCGGTCAGTTCGGTCTATTCGGTTACCAAGAACTAATGACCGACTTAACCGAAAAAATTCGGTCTACAAAATTTGCTACCCAATTTTTTGATCGGTCCTTCGGTCTCGGTCTATTCGGTTTCGGTCTCGGTCTTTTCAGGTTCGGTTTTCGGTTATCGGTTTTTCTGCCCACACCTACCACTACTACATCAATCAAGAAACAGGGGAGAGACCGACATTGATTAGCTGCCGGGTGAATCACGTAAGGCACATGCAGTTCTAATGAAATCAAGAAAGGTCCAAAGTAAACTAAAATTATCTTGCAGTATCTAGTGTATAGTATCGATGTGGAGTGGAGTGGAGAGAAGGATGAGGAGGTGGTTGTGCTCACCGGTGATTTGGGAACTGCCAGGCCGTCGCCGTAGGATGGGGGTGTACCCGAAGGACTGTTCACTTTGTAGATCTGTAGCAACAATCCTGCTAGTGCGGGGAAGGGCAGAAAGCAACAGGAGCCAAGGGATGCAGGAGCAGTAGGGGTAACCTTGGTTGGCGGAGGAAGACAACCGTCACCGTTGCCGGAGGGGAGAGGACCTTTGATGCAGAGCTGAGCTCAGAGGACGGAGGACGGAGGCGGAGAAGCTTCTAGGCGGGGGAGAAAACTCTAGGCGTCGGGAGGGGCCCTCTCTCCGGTCGCCGCAAGAAGAAGCTCTGGAGGCCGGAGTCGTCGCACCGAGCGCCGCCACATCTTTGTCCGGAGAGAGCGAGCGAGCGGAGGAAATCCTCCCCGACCTATCTAGACGTGGAAGACTTGCCCAGGGAAAGTCGTGGAAAGGGTCGGGGTCTCTCCCCTCGTTGTCAACCAAACGCCGCGGTGGGCTGCCCCGGGCCGAAATTAGTCCGTGATTTCTTCGGCCGGGGACACCTCCAGACAGCGCACCATCTCTTCTATGACTGTCCGTTCGCAAGGCTGCTGTGGGCGTCTATAGCTGCATGGCCGCACTGCGCGGGGCTCGCCCCGATCACCTCACACCACTTCGGTGTCTGAGGCCTGGGAGCGATGATCCTGGCTACTGACGAAACTCACCGCTCTGGAGTCAAATCAGTCATCATCCTAACGACATGGGCGATCTCGCAAGAGAGAAACAGTCATATCTTTCAGGACAAGCACGCCTCGATTAGACGTCTTCTGCAGGTTATTCGCGATGAGGTGAATGAGTGAGCTTTTGCTGGAGCCAAGCAACTCAAACGGATGATCTGGGATCCATCCTGAACCTATCAATTTTAACCCGCTCTCCCCCATTTATTTTGCTTCCGCTCTTTTTCTTTTTTAGTTAACTAGCGGTGTGGAGGGCATCCTCTTCATTTTATCATTATTTGCTAGATTTTATAGTAGAAAAAGGGACTATGTAGACACTGGCCGAAGTATGTACTTAACCTACATTGAGAAAGATGGAAGATGTGAATAAATTTGGCTTGCCTATTTTATGATATGGACTATGGTGTTTCTCTCATTTCGTTGTTGTATGTTTTTTGTTCCGAAAAAATATATGGTAAGCTTATGTGGGAAACATTTAATTTCTAACAATCTTTAATTTCGTGAACTCATATGTTTTTCTACTACCCTTCTGTATTTGTTCTTAATAAAGTAGTTGTTTTGAGCATAAGACAAGTCTTGGAATACCATCCGTTTCAATATTACTTTAGATTGGATACTCGAAACATGTTTTTTATCATGATAAGTACTTCTATAACATATTATTTTCCAGGCACTTACAATTGTACTATAGTAAGCTAGCGGTCCAGTTTCGAATACTGTATATGTTGATGCCAAAATCATCAACTATTAGGAAGCTAGATGGAGTATATAGAAAATAGTATATCAACTATTTTTGTGGTATATGTACATGAGATTGTAGAATTGCATGCACGGGTTAGTTCACCCATATTAGATTATTGCTTGAAATCCAAATGCTAAGCTACAAAATTGTTAATATGATATATTACATTAGTAGCAAGCACCAGAAACATAATATTTTATTACCATAATAGAAGACTGATTATGACGAACATACAATTATAATGACTATTTGTTGATAAAATTCGTAAGTCAAACGTTTCTTCCTCGAATGCTACTATGGTACATCATTGTTTGTATTACAATACATAGCAAATAGAATCCAAATTCGACATATTTTATAGTAAATAGACTCCTGTATTAATTAATTTTTCTAAATTTGATTGGTAATAAAAAAATACTAAGTGAGAAAAAAATCGAAGAAACTATTTAGTTGCCCTCACCATGTAGCCGTGTCATTTCCCGATTCTGCTGCACCACCTTGTACATGTCGGCTAAATTTTTTACCAGTATAATCCTACGAAAAGTTCTGAAGGTCAAACAAATTATAGACTCCTTCAGGTGAAGTATAGACACCTTGTTATCTCAAATTTACATTATACTATGAGTACTTTCCATCGTATTTGTTTGGAGTAGTAACAAACTGCAACTCCATACTTTTTTTTTAAAAAAAGCAATGGATTTATTGTAGAAGTTTAGTAATGAAGGAAAACAAAGTTCTTTTTATTTTGAGAGGCACGGAGATTATATACTCAGTCAATTTGTAACACCGTCGGGACCGATGATCATGATGCAGGACACGATGATTCTCCTTTGTTTCCGCTGGAAACAAATCAGGTCCACCATCATCATTGCCATTCATCTTGCACTATCAGAGGGGAGAAATCTGCACAACGTCTGCTTGAGCGATCAAATATAGTGGAGACTAACGAATTCAACCTCCTGTATATACTATGTATATACTATAGAGACTATTTTATAGATTCTATCTCTAATGGCTACGAAAACCCACGTGACTTGTAGTACTGTCAAGCATGTTCTTGCGTTCTCTGGTTGGTATATATGCAAAGTCACTTAATCAGATGGATTGATCAAGTCATCTTTCCTACTACCGTGCTTAGATTGCACTATCTATACCGAAATTAAGAGACAAATTAGTGAAAAACTAAAGAAAGCTACCACATCACCTCGGTCCATGTAGCAGCAGCCACAACACCTTGGTCCGTGTGTAGGCTTCTTTCCGGCAGCGCAATACACCTCGATCTGCACCGTGTGAAATTCCAGGCTTCGTTCCTACATCTATACAATGTCGAATTTCATGGGTCCAGCAGAACAAGAGCTCGAGTAAGAGATCTGCCGCTGCATGCCGGTGATGGAAATAGACAGCACCGAGATCGGGCCAAGACTTGGTCTTGACTAAGAGATCTTCTGCCACATGCCGCCGATGCAAACACGCAGCAGTGAGATCGGGCCATGACAGGGTCCTGCGCTAAATCTTGGATTAATCTTGTGCATCTACATACATGAGCCAAGATTGAAGTTTGCCTCCTTGATGTGCATGCACGTAAGGAGGTATGGGGTACGGGATACTGGGTACGGGAAGAGAGCCGGCTGGCCGGCAAAAGGCATCAAGATCAACAGTTGCGGCAGCACGAGGAGAAGCTACATCAGCCCAATTGTTATCTGTGGTAAACCCTGAACAGGAAATACGAGAATAGAGCAGGCCGGTCAAGGGCATCGAGGCCAGGGAGTGCGTGCGTGAGGAGGAGACCTAGGGCAACCTAGACAAATCTTAACCGTATATGTTAGATCTATCTGTCTGTATAATTTCAATGATGTGGATCAACGTGGTGTCTCGAAAAACACCTTTATATTGTTTTTAGTATATAATAGATCCTTGTCTTTGGCAATGTCTGTAAATATTCTATCTCCTAATGAAAATCGAAGGTCGGGCAGTTGCTGGATCTTAAAAAAAAACTCCTGCCCTGGCCTTAAAAAACAGTGGGGAAAATGTCGTTTAACTACTTTAAACATGGGCATGGAGTCGACTCGGCTGATAGTGCAAGATCTTGCACCTCAAGCTTATAATGTTGCACAAGGTCTAAATGCATGCTCTCCTCGTTTACTCTGAACTATGGTGCGAGACTCACCTTTGTTAGCTCCGTGCTCTCAGGACATCTCCACCGGCTCGACCCAATTAGCCCGGGCGTGTCCGAACTTGTCCTCACGGACATGCGCGACGTGCGCGGCGCCGCAGCGGCACGATCCATCCGTCCCGACGCGTCCGGTTCGACCCATCCGCGCACCTAATTTGCGTGATCACTAGGTCGGTCCGGACACGGGATGGTCACGGGCATTTCCTCCGCGCACGCGCTAGTGGCCCACCCGCCAGCGACAGACGCAACTGCAGCGCCGATTCAGACACAACCGCGGCACCGAGTCAGACGCAAAGGCCACGACAGCGATTCAGAGGCACGGGCGGCAGACTGAACGGCGGCACCGAGTCAGACGCAACCGCGGCAGACTACGTCATCAGTGACGACGGGACGGAGCGTCGCCTGAGTTCACGCGTCGACATTGATGGCGAAGGCGCGGGAACCTGTGTGTGCTCCCACCGGCAAGGGCTACTTAAGGGCAACTCCACGACCGTCGGTGCCGCACATCACCCCTCCCATCGTGACCTCCCTCCTCGGCACAGCCATGGTGAGACCCACTTTGAACTACAACGAGGCATCGATGTTCTCCACCATGGCATCCTCGCTCCTCCACGCGCGACGATCCCGGAAGGCTTCGAGCTCAGCCACTACAGGGTCCCGGTGGCGTCGGTTCCGCGCGGTGCCGAGTTGGGATGCCGAATCGAGGAGCGCCGCCTCGAACTCCCGGAGTAGAAGAGGGTCATGCCTCGGTACGCGCCTTCGAGCTCCTATTGGTCGAGGTTATTCAAGTTGGAGCGCCGGGCGGCGCTTGCCATGTTCCACGAACACCTCCGCGAGGTCCACCCCGACGACCGCAACCGCGAAAGGAGGGTGCAATTCTGGGCAGTTTCAGGACGAACCACATCTCCTCTGCCATCAACGATGCGCTCCACGAAGACTTCTTGATGGAGCCTAACCGCGCCGGAATCATCGAGATTTCCGACAGTGGCAGCGAGGATGCCGGCGACGGCGCGAACGTGGACGGTGCCGCCAGGGCCGAGGAAGATGGCGACGAAGAGGACAACGGAAGCGAGATCATCGATTAGGATTTCATTTTTAAAATTTATTCGATTGAAAACCATGTCGTTGAATGCTGTCTCAAATTTATCTACCAATGATGCTGTCGTTCATACATTGTGTGCTTTGCGGTGGACATTTGGGTCGCGCGGCGCGGTCGTCCGAACAAGCCGGACCGCGACCCCAAAATAATCATGGGCCGACCCAAATGGACAGAAACGGACCCAGTCACGCGTTTGGGTCGGTCCGGTGGAGATGCCCTCAGCCCTGCCGCCTACGTTTTACATGTAGATGCATGCTTAAACTGAATAAAACCATAATTAAGACGGTTGATCGATCGAGCTAGAAGACACTGTTTTATGGGGAAAGGGGAAAGGACAATAAGCTAGGAACATAATTCACTTGCAGCATGGCAGCTGATCTACCGACCTAAACACAAAGGGAGGACCTGGGTGTCATTAATATGGAGATCCAAAATGATGCCTTACTGTTGAAACGTCTATTGAATTTTTTAAAACACGTTGATACGCCGTGGGTGTGCAACTGCACACGACCTGGCAAGCTTACTAAGTATGATACTTCTGTCCTGCAACCCGCCCTTCAATGCAAGCTTGGAGGATGGTTTTCAAGAAGGATATGTCTCTGATTGTTCATAGGGTTAAGCCCATGCAAAAAAAGAACTATAGAAGAATGGATTGACCACTTTTAGGTACTTTTTAGTCTTCTTTCTCCTTTCCGTCACACCATATGTACATTCTGCCCTTGTACTTATTCTCTTATTTAATTGAAAATATACTACGATTTTCCTGGTATAAAAAAAAGAGCTATTTCAGTCGTCAGTTATACCCAACTCTTTTCTTCAATAAAACATGAAAGGATGGATAATGTCAAGCATAAATAAATCACCCAGTAGCCATGCTCAAGAGTGGATTACAATGTTGTAGTGGTTCAACACCTAGGGGGTACATGGAAAAGAAGTAGCAAATGAATAAAAGGAGGGATCATCGCATGATGAGTTCAGTGAGAGGACTGGTCCCAGACTTGATCATTCTTGCCACCGCCTTTTTATCCTTGTCGTTCCATTCTTGCTGTCCGAGACCGGCGACCATGTCCCAATCCCAGAGTCCATTGAATCGAACATGGCCATCCTTGAGCAGAACAAGGCGTTCCAAGGACGTGCAGGCGCCCACGACATACTTCAGAAACTCGATGTGGCGCCGCTGCGTGAATCCGACCATGACCAGCTCCTTCATGTTAGGGTAGCACTGCGTTTGGCTCCTCCGTGGCCACGTTATCCCGTGTGCTTCAGGCTCCTCCTCCAAGTGAGCCACATGGATGTGCAGGACCTCGAGAGATGGCGCGGCCATCAGGAGAGTGCGAGGCCATGAGACGTCCCAGTTGGAAGGCAGGTCGGCCACAAGGAGCCTCTTCAGGCCGTGCAATGGCTTGTCTAGAGGCTCGGCCCCAATCCATCTCTTAGGCCCGGTGAACCGGAGGACGAGGTTCTCCATGGTCGATTGGGCCGTACCAACGAACTGCTCGAGCTCAGTGTGCGGCGGCGGCAAAGCTAAGAAATCCTCCTCTACGAAGAAGGTGAGGTTGGTGTGCGTGAGGCACGGAACCGAGCCGAACACGAGCTCCACAGTGTTGGTCAGGCACGCCAGGCGGGCGAGCATCGGGAGCTCGCGCAGCTCGATCACCTGGAAGGAGCACGCCTCCACGACCAGCTCTCTGATCTCTGAATCCGGCGCGTCCACCACCAGACGGTCCTCTAGGCAGCCACAGGACGTGAGGTGCAGCACCTGCAGCCGCGTGCACTGGCTGAACACCCTCTCGTACACGTGCACGGGCGTGGAGGCGGCCATGTCTCGCAGGACCAGCGTGGTGAGCGCGTCGTAGCGCTGCAGCAGCGGCGCGACCGTGCAGTTGCCCAGCGTCAGGCTGCGCACGCGCGACCTGTGCCCGTCCTTGAGGCGCATGGTGTAGGCCGGCGGCGCGTCTTCGGGGCAGGTGGACGCGGCATGCCTGACGACCACCTCCAGGTCTTCCACTCCCCATGCGCCGACGGCGGTCGCGATCAGCCGGTCTACGACGCCAACGTCGCGTGTCTCAAAAAACTCGAGGCGGAGGGTCTTGGCGTGCCGGCGCGCGCGGCCACCGTCCGCTTCCAAGAAGCCGGTGACGCCGTTGACGAACGCTCTCGTCGTTGAGTGCTCGCAGCTCGCCATCAGGCCGTCGAGCGTCCTCGCCAAACCCTTGTCACGCGGCAGGTTGCGCCGGCGGAGTGCGACGGTCCGGTCGTACTCCGGCGGGAGCACGTCGCGCACCCTGAAATCGAACGCCGGGAGGTCGCGGGCGATGCGCGCCCAGCGCCTGGCGAGGACGGCGGTCGAGAGCGCGGCGCGAGTGCCCAGCTTGCTCAGTATGATGCGGATCAGCTGTTCTGGGAGCGCGCTGAGGCGGTCCGTCTCTTCGCCGGCCGTGCGTGGGCGCACGCGACGTAACCTCGGCATGGCGGCAGGTCGACTCGATCGATTGTGGGGATTGTTGTTCGGTGGAGCTGGGAGATGTTGGCGGCTGGCGCTAAATATAGGCAGCGGGGTTCGGTAGAGCGGGGATCTGTTGCAGTTGCAGTTCGATTCGGACATGGACAAAGGTCGGCGTTGCAGTTTGTTTCCCGTGTGTTGCAGTCCGAAACTGATTCTGAGAGGCGCTCGACCGACTTTAATCCAGTGCGTGGGGTTTTGTTTCGCGATTCTCATTTGCACTTTTCCTTTCTCTCTGGTGCTGTAACCCTGTCAGTGTCAGATATGTACGTTCGGAAGCTAGCCCAAGTAAGAACATATCACAAGTAGATATGTGCACTTTTTCTCACAAATGAGCATATCTAGCAGATGATGAAAAATAGGACACAGAAAAACAGTTTTAGGGCACCTGTTTTTTACTTTAACTAGCACAGTGGCCCTCGCAAATGCGAGGGCACCATCTTTGTTTTTTTTTTAAGGAAAATCATTATATTTACTGTCTCAAAATTGATGTGAAAATAACTCTATAAATTCATGGACTTCACATTATGTGATTGATAATAATGCATTATACACCCACCATTTGTTTATATAAACTAAATAGATATCACATGAGTAGAAGAGATCTTTAATCGTATTGAATTTCTAGGTGAAGGAATATTATGATATTTCAAAAACACTACATAAATGAACATATGGAAATTTTGTGCATGAATGCTGGAGGATATATATACAATTGGAGTTTAAACGCAAGATAGCTTGTAAGTTTTGTGTTATCTTTTATTAGTATGTGAGGGCTAGCATTCACAATCTTAACTAATTAGGGTTTACTTGAGCAATGGTCCCACGATGTTTAGACCAGTTTGAGGGAACTAAAAATATATTTTAGGTAATAAGTCAAAGAAAAGGTCATACCTTCCTTTTTCGTAGGAAGAGTTTATCATCATTAATATCTAGGTTGACTAAACATTAAGAATTTTAATTCCACCTTTAACTGATGTTTTGCTTCTCATCCTTTCATTTACCATATACACTACATTATCATGTTGATTTGAAATTCATGTTGCCTTAGAAATGACCAGTCTAAAATATACAATTGGACAATTTTATGTTACTACATAGAAATAACCAGATACTTTTTATGCCAAATTAATCAATCAGCCCTTTTTGTATGGTTTCAATTAATATTTTGCATACCAATACCAATAGCATACCCTTTGTTTTGGAATGGATGCAATATTATGTTTAATCATTTTAACCATACCATTCAATCTACTCATTATGTGCTCTCTCACTTATATCCGTCTATTCTACATGATTGTCAATTCCAATGATATATACGAATATTTTTTTGATAAAAAACCGCATAAACTTGCTCGTGATTGTTTAATTTACATAGTAGTTTATTTAATTACGTACATCATATGAAAACCATAAGATTGGTAATTACGTACATCATTTGACTGTGATTTATATAAATACTTTGGTAATTACGTACATCATATGAATTTACTTCCATTTGACTGTAATTACGTACATCATATGAATTTACTTCCATTTGACTGTGATTTATATAAATACTTTATGCGATTTGTAATCCTCGGGAGTAAACTATCTTGATCCTTAGGTAATTCTTATGAATTTAATATTTCAACAACTTTGAAATAACTTGAATAAAATTGTAGCTTATATATTTTTGTATTCTAGAGCATGTGTTATTATTTAAATATCTTCACAACAACCAGATTTGTTGGTATTGATTCTTATGTAGTAGTATCATTGCTCTATCTCAAGAACTCACATGCTTAATAACCGGCCTCCGATTTGCCACATCCATGGACATCTTTAACTTGATACCACTATCTTTCTCTTATTCTAATCGTGCCAATGGGTTATGGTTGAATGTGTCCTAGAGTTCAAATCCAGTTACAAAACTTCAATCTAGTTCATATTCCAACACTAAATTATAAGGCTATCTAGAGAAATCCACCTCTTCACTATATCATTATCATTTACACAAGGCAAGATGACACTCACACTTCTGCTTGCATATATAGACCATAAGTGATTGCACAAGTTTTGAGTCAATTGAATGCTATTACAACTTTAATCTCTCTAACTATATTATTCTTGGATGATCCTTATATATGACATTAACTAAACTACAATATGTTTGGCTTCAAGCGTTTATTCTATTTTAATAACTTGATATACTTGAGAAAGATCTAATATTAACTTTTAAACTTGATGAACAATAGGAAGACCTATCGGTTTAAGGTGCAACAGTTACGATGATTTATTGACTTTGATTTGTTAATGACTATGATTTGCATAAATAATAAATTATGATAAGATGTTGGTTTGATCTTCCTTACACATAGTTATGAACATTTTTATTCATGATATATCAATAAAATAGGGTATGCTTGATTGAACCATATGTTTTGCTTCAACCTGACTTCTAGCACGTCTCTTCATCTACCATATTGTAATTTTTATTCTAAAACAGTGATAATTAAAATATGATGATGCATTAATAATTATATGTTTAAGTGCACTAATAAAGAATATTATATTTGTGGGTTGGTACATCACACTTCTAATAGTGTATTGTGCTTTGATTGAGTAACTGATAAATGCGAGTATTTATCTATCATGGAAGTTGACGGTAGGGTCTTTTAGCAATTTATAGTAAGATTAATCATTGCTTTGATATGTGATTATATGGACCAATAACCAATATGCGTTTTCATGAGTATGTATTCTCATTGGACTTTGTGTGGATGTTTTTTTTTATGTTATTGTGAAATTTCTATGCCTTCTCTTGTAAACATGTAAAATGTAAGGGCCACATGAGTCTTATAGAAAGGATCCTAGCCACTTTTTGACTATGACATTAGTTTCACCTTGATCCTTCCATGTACATTTCCCTTTTTATAGAAAATCGTGTTCCAATATCCCTCATTTCAACTGGCTTTCAACAACTTCTGAAGGCTTCGGGAGATGAGGGAAGTACTAATCAATCTCTAGACTATAGTTTATGTATGTTTCGTTAGTGTTTTTAGTACAATGTATTGGTGGCTGATTTAGTGTGGTTTAGAACTAAACTATGTTGTCTTTGTTTAATTATTGGTATTTTCATACAGATCAACATTTTCTCTAATCAATGGTTGTTCTCATGGCTTGTCTTGATTTTTCTTAGCGTCAAAGTTTGATGATTTCACGATAGAGTGGTTAGATGAATTGCCTCTGGAATCACCATGTGTCCAACCACTTAGGTCCTACTCTCTAAAGTCACTCACATTTTCAAAACATGCAATGGTAACTAAACTAATACAAATTACGTTTTTAAATTTATATGCATTTATTCGATATATAGGTATGTATGTACATATAAATTAGTGCAGTTTTAGAACCTTATATTTTCTTCCTTGGTAGATTGTGAATAGAACTCCTACAATGTCATAGACGATATAAATAGCATTGATCGCCTTTTTTAGTTTTCAGTTTTCGATCAATTTTGGAGTTAACTTCACAGGTGGTGTCTCTTTTGCTAAATATAGTATGCTGTGGTGGACTAAAGTAGTGTAAAAAATGTTCCTGTAGCCTTTGGGCATGATACTCCTAGTTTCATTAAACCTCATATAGTAAACGATGTAATTCTGTTCTGAGAGGCTGCAAGTTTCAGACTATTTTTCCTTACCAGTGTACCTAAGAGGACTGGAAGGTTTTAATGAGGCGACTCGCAGACCTAATATATGATGTTTTAAAAAAAATAGTGTAAAAAATACACTATACACTCTTTAAAAACACGTACCAGTCACTCTTGGAGTTTGGAGAATCGATCTGATTTTGAATCAGCTACCTGCAGATTACAATGGGTCCGGCACTAAGCTAGCTGAAGGATTATAAACTGGTGGTGAATCTAGTTCTGGTCGTAGGTGGTATATAAGAAACTATCTACTCTCTTCGTCCCAAAATAAGTGACTTGAGTTTGTCTAGATTTGTACGTACCTAACCTATATACTAAAACGTGTCTAGATACATCTGAATCTAGACAAATCCACGTTATTTATTTTTAGACGGAGGGAGTAGCTAATACAACTACTAAGCTAGCTATCAATTATGCGTTGATTGATCTGGTTACCGAGCTAAGCTAGCCAGCTACCTAGTTTAAGATGGAATTGATCGGGTTCTATTGGTAGGAGTCTTTGCCGTTCTCTTATACAACATCAATTGATACGGACTAATGCCTCCACGTGAGTTTTTTTTTTTTTGACATCACCCCTGAGTTACACGGTTTCTTGTGGACACAGACATAACACGGCTGACTTAATGAACTACATGGCTATGACCAGCCTGTCACGCTGTAATTTGTTACGTTATCTAAAACTTCAATTAAATCATAGCCATTAATTATACATCTAACGGTCTAAATAATATAAATGATATGGATTAACGTGGTGCCTCGAAAAACACCTTTATATTGCTTTTAGTATATAGTAGATAGATTTTGGGGCACCAACTTAAATTTTGCCATACTAAATGAAGTATAACAGGGCAGCCAACGTGAGATCCAATGGTTGGGAGCGGTGAGACGATTTGGTAATGTATATTTGCATCACCATAATATTTTTTTTAGGTACATGTTGTAAGATTTTGGGAAAATGATACACCTCCCTCGGGGATCGAACGAAACGATCCCCCGGGTCGGCTCGCTCGCACGGTCCGGTTCCAGAGCACCCATCGCGTGTATGGGGCCCACCATGTCTTTATCTTCCCCAACCTTATCTCTTTCTTGAGCCTTGCATCTGTAGCAGCTCGCACCGGCCACCAACGGGGATGGAGCTCCTGCTAACTCGCGCCGCCGCCTGCCAGCCACGCGCTGTGGCCGGCCCGCCTCGCGCCACCTACTTGAAGCCGTATCCCTGCCACCTACAGCGAGGTCTCCGGTGAGGCGGTGACCGTCCGACCGGAGAACCGTCCGCCGCCACCGGTCCCGTGCCTCGCCGTCCGTCGCCACAGGTCCTTCGCCTCACCGTCTGCCGACGGAGAACTCGCAGACCCTCCTCCCTCACCATCTTACCCTAAGTCCCCACCTCGAGTGCCAACCTATCCCCTTTTTCCATGCCGTGATCCGCCATGGCCAAGAGCTCTGATGGGCGACGCCATGGATCTCCGCTGCTACCGCCTCTGTTGCTGCAAGGTATGCGCATCCATGGGCCTCCCGTTGCTGTTGCTACAAGGTGCTACTTTGCTACAAACGGCCGGTGCCGTTGCTACCTGCGGCGAGCGGTGCTGCTACCTGCGGCGAGCGACATTGCTACCTGCGGTCAAGTTCTCCGGCAAGGCCTCCGGCGAAATCGGATTTGCTAAATTAGAAGATTATTTTGCAACAATCTTTTACTGGTTTTGCTACAATAGCGTATAGTTTTTGCTAGAGGGTCCTGGGTGAAAGTCTCCGGCAATATCTCCGGTGAAGTCTTTCTTTGCTACAGATGCTGCACTTTTTTGCTACATCTAATTTCTAGTTTTGCTACAATAGTGCAAAGTTTCTGCTACAATGTCTCTGGCGAGGTCTCTCAGCAAAAGTCTGCGGTGAGATCTCCGGCGAGGTCCGGCTTTTGCTACGTTTGCTGAACTTTTTTGCTACAACTATATCGTGGTTCTGGTACAACATGTTAAAAATTCTGCTACGATATCTCCGGCGAGGTTCTCCCGGCGAAAGTCTCCGGGGCGAAGTCGGTTTTGCTACATTAGAACAATTTTTTTGCTACAAGTGTCCGGCGAGGTCTCTAGCGAAACTCTGGCGAGGCCTCCAGCGAGATTTGTCTTTTTATTTTTTGTCTCGTGGATGAACTGTTTTTGCTACATGTAGCAAAAGCGGCTTTTTTGCAGCAAGGTGGTTTGTAGCAAAAGCGGGATTGTGGGTGTTTTTCTGGGACACGTGGCGGGCAGGGGACCCGGGGGATCGGGGGGAGTTATCCCCCGGGGGACGCGTAGCGCTACCCAAAATTTTGTGGTCTTTTTAGTGACAGGTCATCTGTTAGAACACCGGTTTAGCCATTTGTACCTTATAATTTTTCTTTTGCCAGGATCTTATAAATTTGTTTTGCATCATCTATTGGAGATGCTAGAGCATCTTCTTTGGCGATTCGCTCTAGGCTCATTCAAAGACATGATCCCAAATTAATGTACTAGGGGAAATGTCATAGCTTGACATAATGGCTCCTCCACCACTGACCAAAAATTACTAGTATTAACTATTTAGAAGTACTTAATTATGATCATAGTTTTTTAGCTCCATATCACATGTCTTGATACATTGGTACGGAGCGGGTAGTTGACAACAACTCAACCACATCCTCACACTCGATCAGCTCTTCTCCTAGCTTCTTCCTACAAATTCAGTAGTACATCCTCTGTTTGTAAATAGATGTGAGGACGCATTGTTTAATATGCAACTGTTCTTGGTAATCTCCATATAAAAAAATAATAATATATCAAATGGTAACATTACAAGAGTATTTTCATGGCAAGCTTAGGGTAGTACTAGGTTCACCCAACACTAATAGATATTTTTTACCCCTTAATAGTCATGAACCTAGTATACATGAAACCAGGGGCGGAGCCAGGATTTGATCAAAGTCTAAACCGCCATCGCATATCAAAATGTGTTTGCCAAAAAGCCAATAATGACGTATGGATATAAATTATCTCAGGCATTGAAATTGATAAGCAACCCGGCGATTTATCTAGCTACTTTTCCACAATTTTTTAAGGATATCTCTTCTATCACCATTCACCAACGACTCAAATCCAAGAAAAAAAAGCATTCGACAGATATGAGACTGAACTAATTGGTGTAAGAAATTGTCTACTTTTCACGATTTTGAACTAAGCAAGTGTAGGTCAACTGAAAGGGAAAATGTAGACTAGATCAGACACACAATACTCATATATATGCATGGTATCTCCTTCTCGTGTACATACCTTGACGTATAGTCTTATTGTGCGGAGGACAACGAAAGCAAGCAGACAACCAACATAGTCACCGCTAGATAAACTGCCAATCAAGTTGTAGGGCTTGCGAGAGAGCAGCGGCAGGGTCCTATACCTTGCAGCGATATTGATCTATCCATCGATCTTATTGAGAGGTGAGATGAAAGATGGCGTCGCAAAATCGAGCGTCGGAACGACCAGGCGGCCACGATCGATGGACTTTGAATTATAGGCTATAGGTTGACATGCACACATATGGGCTGTTTTTGCTAGGACGTTGGGCTTTGGTGCTTGCAAAACCACATGCAATTAGGTTTAAGAAAAAGTAATTAGCTAATCAAGTATGTCCATTGGAGCAGTAAGTGTACAGTACCTGCCGTAATTCCTTGAGGCCATGTTCGGTTAATCCCCTACCCAAGAGGATTAAAGTGGATTGGGGTGGAATTGGGAAGATTTTGACTTATTAGGGATTTAAAATCCACTTCAATCCCGGCTAAACCGAACATGCCCTGAGGGGGGCGACACATTAGGGGGGTCTGACCCCTGCTGGCCACATAGCCTCTAGGAAAGTAAAAATGACCAGAAATTAACCTATGGTTGGACGGTTAAAAAGGAATTGTACTATCAGGTTATGAGTATATGGAATACCAAGTACCTTATAAAGCACAAAGGTCGGTCCATATATATGGACCCAGCCACCGATCTAGAGTCCGACGGGAATATGACCGAGTCACTAACTTGGAATACAAGGAAAGCTACGACATACCAAGAATGCTGAGGTTAATTTGCATTTGATTAGGACTCTATCTGCAACCCAACCGGGCACCTTGTAACCCGACCTCGTCCACCTATATAAGAGGCGCTAGGGAGCATCCGGAAGGGAGAATCAAGTGAAACTATTACACGAATCGATAACACCTAAACCTAAGAAACACATCAATCCAGAGCATACTCAATAGATTGCGCCCCAAACAGGAGTAGGGTTATTATCGGCGTATCTCCTGAAGCTCGAAACTGTCTAAATCTTTCTATGTGTGGTAACTTCCCGGTCTCCCCATGTACGGTTGCCCCCATTTCATTGCTGGGAAAAACACCGAGGCATCGGGGTCCAAATCCAAGATTAGTCGTATTTTTCTATCTCATTAAGACTGAATATACTTCCAGTGGGAGACAGAACGATATGCATGTGGCCAACAAAATTGAGTGGCATACTCTACATACAATATACATCTAGGCATACTCTACAAACACTAGAAATCGACCTGGAGGGGTCCTATTTCAGAACATAAATTTACACTTCACGGTCTTTTGCACCCACTTCTACGAAAGCAAAATGTTACAATATCTCATCACTATCTTTCAAGGAAAAAAAATACACATGTAGAATCAGCTGCATTAATTTATATCAAATTGCCCCCCAAACACAATATATAATATTCAACGCGCAGCAGGACCGGTCGGAATTGCAGCCACCTTCTTAACATTATGTCCCATTATTTGAAATGCAGTTTTGTTTTGATTCATATTGGTCGACTGATCAGCGACGTACGCATCATAGCTGAAGTTTGGGTTGTCGCTGCTGTCGCCGGTGTAGAAGCCATCATTTGCGTCTTCAACGACGGGCCCTTCCTCTAGCTCAATGCACTCTTGCAACTGCAACACCACGTTGTTCATGGTGGGCCGTTGCCTCGACGCATACATGCTACACTTGAGTGCGATTTCTACCACCTTCCACACACTATTAACATCATATATGCCATGCATGCGCGCATCGACCACACTTTCAATGTTACCCTGCATCATCCTTTGTCGCGCCCACTGAATGATGTTGATGGGTTCTGCCTCCCGCAGTATGGCGGGCTTGCCTGTAACCAACTCTAAAAGCACGACGCCGAAGCTATACACATCGCTCTTGGCTGTAAGCTGCATTGTAGCGTGGTACTCAGGATCAACGTACCCGGGCGTGCCGACGACTTTTTCCGTGGATACGTGCCTGTTGCCGCCGTTGTAGGCCTTGGACAAGCCGAAGTCAGCAATCTTGGCCTCCATCCTCGTGTTTAACAGGATGTTGGTGGCCTTTACATCCCTGTGAATTAGAGGCGGGTTGCACCCTTTATGCAAATACTCTAGCCCTACAGATAACCATATCAGCCAGATCATGTTAAAGTGTACTCTATCTGCTCCATAATATAAGATGCTACTACAACCAATATATAAGCATTTCGTTGTAATAACATCTTATATTATGGAACTCGGGGAGGCAAACATTCAGCAACACTAGAGTTTGCATTGAAATGGCGGTACCTTGGGCAGATTCAAGTGCAATTCGGAGCCTTTCTTTCCAGGGTAAACATCCTCCATGGTATTTACTTCCTATTAATAGGTTAGAAAATTTGTGAGATTTAGTTCCATAAAATGCTAGAATCTGATGTCAACCGGGTGAAAACTTACACACCTTCAATATGTTCTTGCAGGGTTCCTTCTGACATGTACTCATAGACAAGTGCCATGTACTCCCCATCTTTGCAGTAGCCAATCATAGAGACAAGATTCTTGTGATGAATACGTGTCAAAATCTTAGCCTGGACAAATGCTCGTACCATATCAAATTTCTCTCTAAAATTTCTAGACACAAACTTCAACTCTGAAATATTAATTGTAGTAAAAAAATCTACCTCCGTGAGGAACTCATTGACGCCTTGAATGGAAGAATGGGAACGCAGCTTCACTGCAACCTGGGTACCGTCCTCTAAGAAACCGTTGTAGACTTTTCCAAACCCTCCCTCGCCGAGCACTTTCTCAAAGTTGTTTGTTATCATCTTGAGCTCCTCATACGTGAATCGGCGATTCTCAAGTCGGAGTGAATTTTCCCCACATGCGTCGTTTCCCGACGTGTAGCTCATTATCATCTCGTTTTGCGGCTTCACGGAGTTATTCATTGATCCTTCATAGAAGAAAAAAAAAATGGCACAACTAGAATTAGCAGTCTTAATTAACTGATTGGAAGCATGATTAGTTGATGTGCTCTTTCCGATGGCTCACCTTGTTTTTTTCGTCTTATAAAGAAAAAGAGTAGTGCTACCGCTGCTATAGCTACCATCACAACTATAGGGATGGCAATGTACATTGCCATCTTGCCCTTTCTTTTAGCAAGCTGGCATGAATTGATATTGGTGCAAAGTTCTGGATTGTTGTCGTATCTAACACAAGATGAAGCAAACATGCTAAATTAAAGTTATGAACTATCGTGTTAGATAGAATGGGAATTAAACGAGAGAGAAAACCTTAGATCAAGAGAACCATCTTGGACTCTTTTAAGAAGTCCAGAGGGGATTGATCCACTGAGTTGGTTCCCTGACAAATCTCTATAGAAAATAATAATACTAACATTGTTAAGATGACTGGAAATAATTCACTCTGAATGGTTAGATTTTGATAGAAGTTTCCTGACTTACAGAACTGCCAATGAAGTAAATCCGGAAAGAGCATCCGGAATTGAGCCTATCAAATTATTTTTTGACAAATTCCTGCCAGTAATACGGAATATAATTTTTCCTTGTCACTTTGGTTGCATAAACTACAGATTAGGCCAAAATATAGATTCAGAAATGTGGACATACAAGTATTGAACAGCTGTGAGATTGGCGAAAGAAGACGATATGTCACCATTCAGACCTGTGAAGGATAGGTCTCTGCGTAGAGAAAATATCTTAGTGTATCAGTTCTATCCATGCTAGAAATGTAACCCTCTTCTCCATTCGATATTCCTAATTTTTATTGTTACTAGCATAAGTCCGTACTTAGTACATATATGAAGTACTTACATTCTTCTAATCCTTGGGGGGCTTGAAACGGTGTAGCTGCAGTTCAAGTTGTCCCATACCATAATAGCATCCGGACCGCATGGGTCACCCATCCAATTATTATGCACCTGGTACTTTGCCTTGATCGCCATGATGGCAAACACTGCAGTTAATTACACCCAACTGTTTAGTACTAGAATTTTGCTAATTCTTAGTTGCCTCAACCTCAACTGTTTGAAAAATGAAAATTTGCGTACTAATCAAAGCCATATGGAGTACATACCATCGTGAGAGTCTGTGGCAAGGTTAGTGGTGGGGATGACCGAGTACATCTCGAGAGCATTGATGATCGGTGGCAGCGTCGAGTTGGCGGTGGCACTGATGGACATGTTGTAGTGACCGTTCCAGGAGGCGAATCTATTATATACATAGCCCGTGGTGAGGTAGTTTGGCCTGAAGCCGCCAGGGTACGATAGCTCGCCATTGACGTTGATGTAGAACTCACGCACGGCGTTGCTGGAGAGGACCTGGAGCTCGGAGAAGTGCATGATGGTGATGAACCCCGAGGATGGTTCATTGGGTTGAAGCTGTTGCTCCCAGACGAATTCTATGTTCTGTGAGGCATTCTGTGGCCTGATTGCCGTATGCATCACGGCCGTTGGCGCGTCGAAGAGGTCGTTTTCTATGTTCCACACCCTCGTCGTCGTCGATATGTCTGACCACAGTACAGAGACCCAAGGGAACCATATTCTATCATGTGGATCATCAGGATACCTGGTCCATTAATTACATTCGTGGTTATAAGTAAGAATAAATTTTACCTTTTACCCGATAATTTAACATTTCATGACAATATAATTATATTCAACTTAGTACTCCCTCTGGTCCATATTACTTGTCGAGGAGTGCTCCTGTGCTTTCCATCTTTTTTTTGGCACGTTTTCCAAAACAGCCTGACGACTGAGATTAAGGGTGCTAATCACATCTGGTTTGGGTTTGGATCATGCGGGTCGAGATCTGATGTCAGTTCCCTTATCTCAATTTTGTTTAGATACGCATGTATCTAGACATGTTTTAGTCTATAGATACATCCGAATCTAGATAAAGTTGAGACAAGTAATTTGAATCGGAGGGAGTAGTATTTTATCCTGCTTACCCTGCTTACCCCATTTAGCGAAAGTTGTGTCTCTTTTAATGTTTTACCCCATTCTGTCCGGTGGGGCCCGATTAATATGTCGACATGGTGTGCCGTAGTGAAAGTTTGACTCGATACGTCGATATGTGGCCTCTAGCACCATCTTTGCCGTGTAATTTTCTTGCGAGCAACCCCATGTCAAACTGGTGGATTTTCGTCCGGGACCTCACGGTGCGTATACAAAGCTGGCTAGCGGAACGGATCATTTTACAAGCTAGCTAGATAGTCTGGGTAGTGGTGGATCACAACAATGCAAAGCAAGAATAAGCTTGTAGTCCCTCGTGCTAATTCTTGTCGTGGTTTCCGTTCGAGTATAAACAAATAAAACCACGACAATAATTATGGAACAATGAGAGTAACTTGTAATTGAGCATATTGGTCATGCACAGTGCACGCTCCAGTAAGTCGTTAAGGTCCCTGATACCTCTGCCCCGTGCATAAGAAGGCAAAAATTAATTGTGTTGAGATTTTTTTTCAAGAGTACGCAATTGCGTACCTTAATGCTATAGAAGGCAGAATGTTTATACTCTTTCCTTTTCAAAATTCAAAATATAAGATATTTTAGCTTTGTAAATAGAGTGTACCTACACCTATTTTAGTGTAAGATTCATCTAGGTTTGTAGTGAACCTACGTATTAAAAGAAGTCTAGATACACTCCTTTACAAAGCTAAAACATCTTATATTTTGAAACAACAGGAGTATACTGTTAGCACAGCCCCTGTCGTCGACTACTTTCCGGCGATACCGACGACGAAGTTCCGACGAGACGACACACACGTACTCGATAACTTTGCCACAATATGCACATACTACTAGCTGATCGATTCTTTTGATCCAACTAGTATACTCACACACGCACACAAGAAATACTTGATAGCAATAGGTGCATATCGCACCTGGTGTTTCTCTTTGTTTCTCAACGCACAGCGTGGTACCGATTACACATCACGATACATGCATATATAGCTAGCTAGCTGGGATACAATACCGACTCGAACTACAGGAACAACTCGGTAACCTAACCCTAGTCCGTTGCATATACCTACTCGTATATGGAACCATGCACACACCGTGTATGACTCGTATACTACACATATACCACGTGTACGTGGAGAGCGCGTGCCGGACCGGCAACGTCAGGATTAACTCAAACAATCATCCTCTAAGCACGACGTGCCCTTCAACATCCAACTGGGTCCCAAATGCGCCAGCTGCTCCTCGCGGGCGTCATCCACGGCATTGCTTTCGCCGGTTCCTTTCTCAGCACCCATATCACCGACTTTGCTTTCGTTGGCTTCTCCATGGCTTCACGCCGACAACCCTTTTTGTCCGCGCCCTTCTCCATGCCTTCACGCCGACTGTCCTTTTTGTCCGCGCCTTGAGATATTAAACTTGGTTCGATGAAGTACTTTCTCATCGATGCCTCGCATATTTGATCTTCTGCTTGCCGGTACTCTTGGATGCAATATAACAAATATGTAGGAGCTAGCTTCCACTCGTGACTAGCAATTCCGACTTTTACCTGCTCCTGACCAACACCATCTTCTGGCTCATCTGGAGTAGCAATGTACAGGTTGCCTACCTGTAGCGATTCGTATTTTTCTTTCGAATCTCTTTCTGGCATGTTTCCTTCTAACTTCTCTATACAACATGAAAAATCTTGATGGATCTGCACCCCCTATTGTTGGGTCTCTTCCATCTGTCTGGCCACCAGTCCACACTCTTGGACCATCGTCTTCTAGCTTTGCTGGCCTGTTTGCTAGGCTCGCTTCAACTCGCCCTTCCAGTTCCGTATCTTCTGGCCACAAACTAGCCTTGTCTTAAAACCCTCTGTCTTCTGGGAGAATCCCTAGTGCTTCTGGCCGGTGTCCACGCCTGGAGCACCTCCTAGGCGTTCAACGCCTTCTGGGCCCGAACTTGCTGACAAGTATAAGCTTGGTTGATCCATATTTTCTTCATACTCAAGATCCCACGTGACATGAAAAGTTGGATATCCCGGTTCGTTGTAGCCCCAATTCCATGACTCGCCTTCCTCAAAGATTACGTCGCCCTGGCAACCACCTTATTGGTATAAGGATTGCACAAGCGGTATTCCTTTGAGCTCTCGTAGCCTGTCATGATCATTGGAGTCCTCTGCTCCGCCAATTTACTCTTATGGTCAGACTCCGTCTTGACATGCGCCACGCACCCAAAAGTGCGAAGATGATCAATCGAGGGATTTCTCCAATACCATGCTTCGTACGGAGTCATACCAAGCATACTCCTGGCTGGTGCCCTATTCAGCAAATAGACTGCCGTGTTGACTGCCTCAGCCCAGAACTTTCCTGGCAAGCCTTTGCTCTTCATCATGATCCTCGCCAAAGCCACCACGGTTTTATATTCACCCCCCCAAGCTGTGCGTAGGGATTTTTGCTTCCCCTTCGTCTCGACCTCTCCGGCTTTCTTGATCTTCTCGAATGCATGTAGAGCTTGATCCTTACTTTTCATCAACACAATCCACATGTATTGACTATGATCATCTACCACAAGCATGAAGTATTCATTGCCGGACGGGGTTGCGGGTGAAATTGGACCACATACACCGCCATGAACGAGTCCCAAAGCTTCACTTGCCTGAACCATGGCTTCACGTGGCAACGGGGCACTCCGTTCCTCGTGATCCACTTCTTCCACAATCTCCGTAGCCGGTGATGGAGGATCCTCCTCATCCTTCAGCTTAGTTACTTCGAGCATCAGCATCATCGGTCCATCATCTCCTTCCTGGGTGATGAGAGCCCTCTCCTTCTCCTTTGGTGGTTTCCGGCAATCAGCCTTGAAGTGACCGAGCTCGCCGGAGTTATGACACCTTACTTTCTTTATGTCAAACTTCCTCCGCGGCGGGGCGTCATCTTCGTCCTCCTGCCCTGCGATGTACTTTTTCACTGGGCGTTGCTTCTCCTTGCCGCTCGTGGAGCCTCCTTGCTTTTCTTTTGAAAGAGTCATCCACTGCTGCTTTGTGAGCATCAGGTGCTCAACCTGTTCTGGATCACCAAAGCTGATCCGGATTCTCTCGTCGTGTGCCTTGAATCTTCCGACGAGATCCTCAATCGTCAATGTATTCAGGTCGAGACATTGTTCGATCGATGTAACGATCTGCATGTAGCGCGCCGGCGCCGCACGCAGGAACCTTCTGACGTTCTTTACCTCGTCCAATCTCTCATCATATCCCCTGATTGCGTTGACGAGGGTAACAAAACAGGCAGCAAACTGATCAACCGTCTCGCTCTCCTCCATCTTCAGATCTTCATAGCTTTTCGTCAAAGTTTGAAGATGCGCTTCCTTCACGCGGGCATGACCTTGGTGCAAGATCTTGACCGTCTCCCATGCATCCTTCGCCGATTTCTTTCCGATGAGGTGCTACATCACGTCCTTCCGCACGACAGAATAGAGCGCCGTTAATGCTTGGCGATCCTTCTGGTACTTCGCGCCTCCCTTGACATACTCGTCGCCTCCTGGATCGATGGCCTCCCAAACCTCCTGAGCCTCTATGGCCACCTCCATGTTGAGTGCCCATAGTCCGTAGTCCTTGCGATCGAGGCGCGGATACAAAGCCGACCCCACCGTCTCCTTCACCGGTGCCGATGCCGAGCTTTCGCCAAACTTCACCATCGCCATGACGTCCTTGTACTTTCAGCAGATCACGAACGACGACCTTGGCTCTGATACCAATTGTTGGCACAAACCCTGCCGCAGACTACTTTCCGGCGATACCAACGATGAAGTTCCGATGAGACGACACACACGTACCCGATAACTTTGCCACAATATGCACGTACTGCTAGATGATCGATTCTTTTGATCCAACTAGTATACTCACGCACGCACACAAGAAATACTTGATAGCAACATGTGCATATCGCACCTGGTGTTTCTCTTTGTTTCTCAACTCACGGTGTGGTACCGATTACACAACACGATACATGCATATATAGCTAGCTAGCTAGGATACAATACCGACTCGAACTACAGGAACAACTCGGTAACCCAATCCTAGTCCGTTGCATATACCTACTCGTATATGGAACCATGCACACACCGTGTATGACTCGTATACTACACATATACCACGTGTACACGGAGCGCGCTGTGCCGGACCGACAACGTCGGAATTAACTCCAACATATACAATATGGCATATTGTGTAAACCACAATTGCCATGAACTCCAAGAAAATAAAAGACTACTCTCTCACGTTATTTGTTACTCCTACTCCTACTCTCAATCTTCTCAGTGGTTCGACTTCCTCCAAAATGATGCCTGAGATCTGAGATCGCTAACACTGAATTTTGGCGCTGAGAAGCACCATGCATTTCGATTTTTCCAAAGAGCATAGCCTATTGTGCTTACAAAACCATCGAACCACTTCTTATCCTGCTCTCTCATTCTCCCTCGCTCTCTTGACCACCAATCTTCCAATGTGTCCTCGGCAGTAGGCATTGTGTTGAAGATATGATACATGGATATTATCCTGTACGCAATCTTAGACTTGTTGTAGACACGTCGTATTAGGGTATGTTGTACAACAACCCTAATACGGTTTCCTTCTTGTGCACGCCTTCGAGGGCTATCCCTGCTATTTATAACCAAATCCCAAATGGAATATCTCTTGTGTTAACCTAACATGGTAATCAAAGCCAGTTTTTTGTTTCGGTCTAGCTCCAGAAACCGATCTACGACCAAAAATCCGAATCAAAGATCGCATCTAAAAACTCCCTCCCTCTCTTGAATGACATTCTCCCTAATCCCTATCAACGGCAGTGGTGGATCCAAGTGTATCTTAGGGGATGCACATGACACCGGGTAAAACAAAAATCTTTGTAAAATTGCAATTCTAACCATGTGTGCTACCCCAAAACATTTTTTTGGCAGCTAGGCCACCGTGTTCTAGAGTTGTGCACCTCTACCATCAGATCCCTATCTCAACATTGATCGATAGATCCTAAGGGGAGGACCCAGGGGTTCCGCCTCTAATAAAATGAACATATAGAACTTTCTCTTCTAGCAAGCTTAGGTGCTCTCTGCTCTGCGAGGCGCACAAATCACCGTACTACTGGATGACACTAATGAGACACCGGCCAAAACCTAGAGTCTAAACATAAAGAAAAGAAGAAATTCAACATGCTTAATATGGCATACACTATCTTGATCCACACATAATCTGCATGTCATGAGCTATCTTCTCAATTCCTGGACGAAGGACATCCACTCCTAAGTTATTGGGCTTGAGCATGCTGCTAATGTGTGGACTAATGTCTGTGACATGTTCTCGATGCACTCCTGGTCAAGGGTTTCACTTCTTTGCCAATCCCTTGCCAACAGAATGATCTCTCTAGTGCTCAACATATTTCCAATAAGTTGGAATTCTCCTCCAAGATTGTTGTGACTAGATGTACCATTGAAGAAGTTGTACCATCGAAGTACATTCTCACTAGTATTGATGGATACAATGTTTTTGTTGCCTACATCAAAGCCATGCCCTGCGTCTTGCTAAGAAATATTTTCATGTAGCTCTCTTCATATTATCTGAGGCAACAGATGATGTATGACTCTAGGGAGGTTACTGGTCAATTCTAGTCCTCTTCCACCCCCATCCAACAATAACAAAAGCAGCAACAACAACAACAACAACAACAACAACAACAACAACAACAACCAACAAGAAGTCATGTTGACGTTCCACAACACACAATGATGGTCCCAATCAAGGATGTCAGACACCTTTAAAAAGGGCACACGTGGTCATGATCATGGATGGCCTCACCCACTCTCCTCAACAGATGTCACTTGCAAAATTTACAAAACCTATGGACATTCAGATACTGAGTGCTGGTGGTGCTAAGATGATGATGATGCCAACACTAACGCACAGTTTCTCATGGTACATATAATGGAGTTGATACTATCTGGTCACGGGAGAGTTGAACTAGCTGATGACCCACAACAAGTACAAAGGTCATGAACAAGTCCACATGGCCAATGGTCATGTTATGAACATTAGTCATGTTTGTCATCCAGTTTTGCACCCCTATAGTTCTCCCCATCATAAAATATTTTGCATGTTCCTAGCACATCGTAAAACCACATATCTCTCATAAACTTATCGTCGATAACAATGGCTTCCTTGATTTTCACCCATTTATCTTTTTGATTAAAGACCAGACCACGAAGAAAAATCATCTTTAAAGATCCATAATGTGTTGGTCTACATTCTCTAGTGACAACCTCCAAGAGGTCTCCAAGAAAGCATCCATCACTGTCGAGCCTTCTTCTTCTACATGGCATATTGTACCATCAACTTCAAACAAAAACTTGATTATCTACAAGTGGGTTTATTATGTCAAAAATGTGTAGATGGTACAACTATAAAGGGCACCTAGTTGTAGAATGTTTCAAACAATGATATGGTACAAAATATGAAGATACGTTTAGTCTTGTTAAAGCATCCACTATCATACTTGTGCTAGCAATTTAAGAGCAAGCACGGCATTGTAAAAATAGTGGGTCTAAGAAAGCTTAGACATGTGTCTAACCAGTGGAGTGGGGGTGGCTACGAAAAAGATTCTTTGGACTGTCTAGTACTAGACACAAGGTCCAGTAGAATAAAAATTCATTTCCATTCTAGTACTATACACATGTCACGGGAGGATAGCAGTTCAGCGGGGAAGGTGGGGTATCATCGGTCCCATAAGCCGTGCTAGACTCTATCTAAACATTGGAGAGGTTTCGTTTGGCTAGACTCTTGTCAGACTTTTTTGCTAGACCCATCCACACATTGTACATGCCCTAAGTTTTCATAGGATGAAGCTTGATACATCTAAATGTCAAGGATATGTTTTCAAATGGTGTTCTAAAGAAGAGGTTTATATGAAACAACCATCACATTTTGAAGATCCAGATAATCCACATCGTATTTGGAATCTTGACAAAGATGATGTTTTTAAACAAGCCCCTCGAACTACGCACTATTAGCCTGGCTGAGAATTGCATGATCTTGGTTTCACACTATCCAAGGCAGATCTTCATTATTTCTTTACAACAAATTATGAATCTGTATATTTTCTTGATTTATGTTATGACATTATAGTGGAAAGATCATTAGATCGGGCTATTTTAGCATTGTTCCATGATTTCAGTGAAGACTTTGCACTCAAGGATTTGGGTTACTTGCACTTCCTTTTTGGTCATTAAAGCAAAACAAGGGTGTGAATTGGTTCGTATTAACCCAAGAAAAGTATGTCGTTGATTTTATTGAAAGAGTTGGCATGAGAAAGCCGTCCTAGAGTCATTGGAAGAGGAATACGCCTTAGTCCACCATGGTCCGCTCCCCGATGTGGAGGATCTCTAGTGCCGGCCCGACGTGCCACCGACGCTGCCCCAAGCCTAGATCTAGGCTTCAATTGATGTGGTATCGCCATGTATCTGTGCCGCGATCAATTAGGTTTAGCTGCGGAGTCACTCGAAAAGGAGTACTACAACACATGTATCAGCGAAAATGTGTAATATATTTTAAATTCAAATTAAATTATCATTTTATTTCATGGTTTAAATTTCTATTTAAATAGCACCCTAAATATTTGGTATGTGAAATGTTTGTCTCTTAACTGGCAGTGTGTGTGCCCCACGCCACCGGTGAATTTTTCAGCGCCAATTTTGGATGCACGCCTCCAACTACATATATATTGAAGGCATGTCAGACCACGCTCCCAGTAACCCTAACCGGCGGCACCATATTAGTGTCGCACCAAAGTAACACCCCTAGTAGAAAATCCACCATGCCGCCACAAGATATATCCCTACTAGTAGCCATTTGTGACCCGTTTGACTAAGACGAATGTCAGTATGCTATTTCAAGTTACCCTATCTTTCTTCTTGTTTTGAATTTTAATAATGAAATAAGAAGCCATATGCAGCGATTGATGTAGAGGCAAGGGAGTTTCCACCTTTTTGGAGAAACCCTATATTTCTTCTGCCTTTATGTCCATATAAATTTGCTTTGTGGCTTTGTAGCTCAAGTTACCTATATTTTATCCTTTCCTTTTTCATCTAGAAAGTACCTAAGAAGGTGACTTCTTGACTTGACATCCCTGACGAAGGCTTGGTTAGGGTACGTGTTAGAGCAGGTGGCTGCATCAGCACTTCTGCGTGCAGGACACGGAGACGGATGGCCGCCTCTCCAACACTGATGGGTGAAAAAACTTCCTTGAGGGAAAACATCTACATTTTGGACAAGTTGTGCTCATCACCGCTAGACCACCACGCACAGAAACTTGAACATGATGTTTGTCATTGACATTATCGATGATTTGCCGGCACTAGAGTTGGGGTCAGAGTTAGAGTGATACTTTGCTTCTTGATATGCATGCATATAATTTGCTTGTTTTGATGTGGTGAACTAAATTAGCTAGTTTTAATCTACGTGGAACCAAATTTATAGTTACTTGTTGATGCTGAAAATTTAGCAAATTTCTATGTAAAATGCATATTCATGGGTTTAATAATGATTTTTAGCTGATTTTTTACTGTGAAATTTGTATTAGTGACGGGGACATAACGTCAAACACCACCAGTATATATGTTACGGGGCACGCCACGAGTATTCGTGTTGTTGATGGCGTATCGATGGAACACTTGGTCCATTTTTCTTTTTGCTAAATTGGGTAAACCGAACAAATTACTACTCCTTCCGATCCATAATACTTGTCGCTAAAATAGATATATCTAGTACTAAAACATGTCTAGATACATCCATTTTAGCGACAAGTAATATGGATCGGAGGAAGTACTAAATTGGGAAATTACTATCCAGAATGAAAAAATCTTGTGGTATAAAATAGAATTCACCCAGTAATTAATAATGGCCCGTGCCATGATTTCAATATATATGGAAAATGTAGAGAGGGAGGGAGCAGGGAGAGAGATGAACTATTGCGATGTTTGGGTCACCTGATGGCTTTCTCGTCGTCCTGGCCGAAGTTCAACCTGGCTATCAGAACAAGTCCCTGCTCCTCCGTCACGTGCGGATAGATCGTCTTTTGGAGCGGCCTCAGGTCCAGCCCGGAGATGTATGGCGTCCCAGAGCCGGTGTTGATGAGGCAGACGTGCAGAAAGTCGTCCGGCACGACGACGATGGTCTCCACGAACTTGGCCGTGTCTGGCACCGAGACGTTCACCGTGTACCAGTAGTTGACGCCGACGTGAAGGTCGAAGACGGGCGGCTGGCTGAGGCCGTCGTAGTTGCCGTACATGAACCTGGCACGGACGAGGTACTTGAGCCCCGGCACGAGCGAGCGGAGCGTGTAGCAGTTCCGCGCGCCGGCGGCGAAGCTGCGCACGTTGTACCAGGGCCTGCCCATCGTGGGCGTGATGTACTCGGCGGAGATGTTGTGGCAGGTGCCGGCGCCGTCGGTGAACTCGCCGTTGTCCGGGGCGTAGGCGAGCTTGGTGGCGTTCTCCACGTAGCCCGTCTCCCCTTGGAGGCCGCAGTCTATGGTTATGAATCCTGCAGCGCAAACAGCACGCGCGATCGGATCGATTAGTTGCGTCGTGATTTGTGGCAGCGTGCGGAAATCTTACTAGAGTTTAACACTAGCACGGATGTTTACCTTTGCTGTCAGGCTGGGCACGAGCTTGCAGTACGCCTCCGCCGGCGGCGGCGAGGCTGAGAAGAAGCAGCCACGGCGTCGCCGCCATTGTTCGCAGCGTTACTTGCTCTCGTGCAGTGCACACGTACGCAAGCAGCAGCTATAATGGAGCACCAAATGGAGTACTGTATACGTATGTTTGATATACGTAGGCAGACCTGTTAAAAAAGAAGGGCAAAGAAAGACAACTTGTGCAGCCTTAATCTTGATAATACTCAGTCAGAAATTCGTATCAACACCTTAATTGTCGTCGACCAGTAGTAGTATTATAGATTTCAGTGACGTGCCTCTGAGCTTAATTAACTTCCGGGAGCACGCCAGGAAGCGCGTACGGCAAGTCGCTCGCTCGCGAGTGGGCCATGCTTTGATCATCGCCTCTGCGTACAAGCCGTTACTTCTATCCACGACTCGATCAGCTTAATAAAAAAATAAAAACACGAAGAGCTGACATTGCCTTATAGCTTCGTACTGGTGTGAGGGCGAGCTGAATTCCAGAACGATGAATATGGTTTAGGTGGACAGATCTCACGACGGCACAAGCGACAGCAGGAGGCCACTCGGCCGAGGTTTGGATTTTCTTTCTTCTTGCGAATTAAATGGAGGTATATACATTTTTAGTCCCATATCTTGCAAAGTGAGCAATACTAGTCCCACAACTTGCATCCTGAGAATATTTTAGTCTAATTTAATTGAATTTCGGCAAGTTTAAACGATTTTGATCAAATTCGTCCACTTATAGCGTCATAATTTTTTTTAAACAACCATGTGTAATTTTTTATGACACTTATGTCCTTGGTACTGACCAAGAGGTGAGCCACCTGTCAGTATAGATACAAAATAGTTCAAAATTTCTAGCGAGCGGACTCGATCTTGTGAGCTTTTCAATCGCTAACCACCTACTCAAGCCATTGCACTGAACAATAATAATTGTTAGTAATGAGGTTGTAACTCTTTTATAAATGAAACGCGCGCATATACAGCGTAATCTTGTGTGTCATTTGTGGAGACCTTTATTTTGAAATTTGGGCTACTTAGATGCCTTTATTTTAAACATTAAAAAAATGCAATTTAAAATATCAGAAACATCTTCAAAAAATACGTAAATGCGGGCAATGATATAAGCTTTTAGTGTGCAAAATTTTAACCCGGATTGATTTGTATTGGGGCTATATAAAAAGGCAATTCTGACACGATTTGAAGGTGCACCATTTACAAATCCAGATCTCTAATTTTGTCTTTTCTAGAACATAAATTATTTCAGATTAAAAATTGGCGAGCGCTATGCATCCCTCGGACGATAGGAGCCTTCCCATCGTCCTTCTTTCGCTGCTGCCACGTGTCCCCAAAATCACCCCAAATCTTGCTTTTGCTGTAAAACAGCTCTTTTTTGCTACATACGTCTCCGCTTTTGTTTTCGAAGCAAAAAAAATGTTCGTTTCAGAAATAGAACGTCCCGCTCGAGATCTCGCTGGAGACCATGCAGCAAAAAAATTGTGCTAATTTAGCAAAACCGACTTCGCTGGAGACAAAGTCGACCTCGCTGGGGACTTGCAGCAGGCTTTCGCTGGGAGACCTCACCGAAGAACGCGTAGCAAGAACTTTGTGCTATTGTAGCAAATCACTTATAGGGTTGTAGCAAGAAAAAGTCTTCTATAGTAGCAAATCTGACTTCGCCGGAAATGCCACTGGAGACATCGCCGGAAAACATGGAGCAAATAAATTGTGCTACCCTAGCAAAATCAGCGAACCTTTGTAGCATAAAAATTATGCCATTTTAGCATCATAGAAAAAAATCATCCGGCGATGTCCATGGCGGAGACTCGAAGATGCAAAAACCACGGAGGAATGTAGCAAATAATTTCTTTCTATGTCGCAAAACCGCAAAACGATTAGAGCAGAAAATACGAGTAAACTATCAAAATCCCCTTGGACTCACACCATGGGAGCTATAGAGAGGCATTCTAGCAGGCGACGCTCGTGGGAGGACAGTCATCATCCTCGATGGCGCCACCACCGGAGCAAGCGCGGCGAGTCTCGCGTCCCTGGAGGAGTTGGGGCACAGGAGGGGTCGACGGCGGGAGAACCAGGAGACAGTGCGGGGGAGCTCGACGGTAAGAGCTCCAGGGTGCGGCGGCAGGAGTCCCCGGCGGCGCGAGGGAAGGGCGGCGGCGCGGCAGCAACACGAGGGAAGGGGATTGGGGAGGACGGAGAGGAGGCCGAGCGGAGAGACAGCGTCTTGGTCTCCCTCCCGTGAAAAAGATAATGAAGCAGGGGTGTGGGTGGGTGGTAAATGGTATCTGCCCGTAACGCGTGACCTGACCCGACCCGGACGATCATCGTCCGGGGGAAAGGGATCATTTTCCTTAAAAATTTATATTTTTTTTAAAAAAATTCCAACTTTAGAACATTTGTTTTTGAATATCGAAGTTAAATGCTTACCCCTAGCCCAGAAGTATACACTCACGCGTGTAGTTCAGCTAGGACCCGTCAGCCTGACATTAAGTATAATAAACAACCATTCTTTTATTTATCAAATTTGAATGTGTGCCGTACTGGCTAGCTTCTTCTAAGTTATCCGTGTTGGTCATGAGTTTGACTCTTGCTAACGTATCTACATATTTTATTATTTGATCTGACGGGTGGGGTCTGCCTGTTATGCTGTATGGGTCATTTTGAAAAAAATACGATCCCATGAATTCGGTCAAAATCGCAGAAATTCAATTAAATTAGACTAAACTGCTTCCAGATTACAAGTTGTGGGACTAATCTTGCTCACTTTGCAAGAAGTGGGACTAAAACGCTCACGCGGTATAAGTTGTGGGACTAAAAATATATATACCCCAATTAAAAGGCGTTATATATTATTTGACATGATTGCAGTCAGCCGCGATAATGTGAACGAGAAAAATTGGGTTACGGTTGATCCACGTGTGGATTATTGAGGGAAAAGATGCCCCTCTTGAGGTGATCGGTTACGTGTTTATGAAGGGTGGAAAAGCTCCACACGTACGTAGCAATTACAACAGGAGTTACAGTAAAGGGAACCGAAGGGAGTAGACCTGTTCGGTACCCATATAGAAGATAGGGAGGCGCATACAATAACGTTCACCAGTAGAAAGCTGACCTTTGCTCCAGGGGTATTAGCCCCGATTTTGCTATAAACCGGGACTAATGCCCCGGTCCAACGGCTAGATCTGGCCTCAGGGGGTGGCAGGCACTAGCCCCGGTTTGAACGGGACCTTTAGTCTCGGGTCGTGTAACAAACCGTGACTAAAGGGTTTCAGGCAGGCTGGGTCGGGCGCCAGACCCTTTAGTCCCGGTTTGTTATACGACCCGGGGCTAAAGGTGGATCTTTGGCCCCGGTTCTAGACACGAACTGAGACTAAATGTCTGACTATATCTTCTTCCCCTGCCCGAGCCACCATTCAAGCTGGTGGCTCCTCTCTCTCTTTCTTGCTCAAGCTCAAGTTCATGCCCAATTTTTTCTCAAGATTTGTCTATATTTTGTGGTGCCCCATCTATCCAAAGGTTCTAAAAGGTGAGCAACTTCATCCTTTGAACTTCCATTGCTATATTAGCTCATTTCATGCTCTATCTTGTAGATGGATTTGTGGATTTAGTTTGGTAGTAATTTTTGCAATGATAACATGAGATCGATGTTTAGATTCTATATATCTTGTATTAATGTAAGGAACTCTAAGATAAATATCACAATATGTGGATTCTATCTATATATATCTTGTTTTGGCACATAGTCTCGAAATTTGATTTTAGAAGCACACACATGCGTGAGTTCATCATTCTAACTAGCTGGGCAAAATATCCTTCTTCATCTACCTGCGTTCAACAAACTGAAAAAATTATAACAAAGATGGGTTAATTCATAAAAGCTTGATAAGAAGACATCACAGTACATCTTCGAGAAGCTCCTCTATGGCGAGCTCCTCAAAGATGTCTGAGGATAGGATCCTAAGACATTTTCGAGAGAAGCTCCGCCATAGTGGTGTCCCTCTCGCACCATCTTTGAGTTAATAACTTCTCTAGCTATACATTAATACGCCGGGTAACTAAAACAATTCACATATTAGGGAGTGCCTCTATGGTGAGCTCCTCGAAGATGTATGAGGACGGGATCCTAAGACATCTTCGAGAAGCTCTGGCGTAGTGGTGTCCCTACTCTCGCACACCATCTTTCAGTTTATATCTTCTCTAGCTAGATCAGTATGCTGGTGGAGCTAACTAATTTCACATATTAGAGAGTGCCTCTACGGCGAGCTCTTCGAAGATGTCTGAGGACGAGGTCCTAAGACATCTTCGAGAAGCTTCGCCATAGTGGTGTCCCTGGTCTCGCACACCATCTTGCAGTTCTTCACAAGAATGTATACCTATTTATAGATTAAGCAGCACAACATAGTGCCGGGCACTGATGACATAATGTCGACACACTCACCCCTGGCATAGTGCTGCCACCCACCCAAAATAGTGTCGTCATTTAATTTACTAGCTTAGTGCTGCCCACTGAGGACATAGTGTCGACATGTTGTCTCCACATCCACATTTAGTCTCGGTTGGTGCCTCCAACCGGGACTAAAGGTTCATCATATCTTTAGTCCCGGTTGCTGGCTTTAATTTTGATTTTTGGATTAGTACTAATTAATTATGATTATGCTGCCACCTATCCAAAATAGTGTCGTCATTTAATTTACTGGCTTAGTGCTGCTCACAGAGGACATAGTGTCGACATGTTGTCTCCACATCCACATTTAGTCCCGGTTGGTGCCTCCAACCGGGACTAAAGGTTCATCATATCTTTAGTCCCGGTTGCTGGCTTTAATTTTGTTTTTTAGATTAGTACTAATTAATTATGATTATGTTTGATGTACTTAATTAATTATATAATGCAGATGAGCCGGCAATGGATATACGCTGACCGACTCTCTAGCGAGTTCATTAAAGGCGTGCATTCTTTTCTCCTTGCGGCCGAGGCAAACAAGCGGAATGGTTTTATGTCTTGTCCATGTGGTGTCTATCGGAATCATAAGGAATACTCTTCCTCAAGAGTCCTTCACAGCCACCTGTTTCAGTCCGGTTTCATGACCGGCTATAATTGTTAGACCAAGCACGGAGAAAGAGGGGTTATGATGGAAGACAACGAAGAAGAAGAGAATGATAACGACTACCCTACTATGTCCCCTGAAAACGATGGTACTACAATGGAAGACATTGATGAAGAAAAAGATGAAAACGGGCATCAGATCTGCCTGATGATGATCTTAGTCGGGCCATTGCTGATGCCCAGGAAGAATGTGTAATTGAAAGGGAGAGATTGAAGTTCAAGAAGATGTTAGAGGATCACAACAAATTGCTGTACCCAAATTGTGAAGATGGGCACAAAAAACTAGGTAGCACACTGGAATTGTTGCAATGGAAGACAGAGAACGGTGTGACTGACAAAGGATTTGAAAAGTTGCTGAAAATAATGAAGAAGTTGCTTCCAAAGGATAACGAACTGCCCGCCAGTACCTACAAAGGAAAGAAGGTTGTCTGCCCTCTAGGATTAGAGATGCAAAAGATACATGCATGCATTAATGACGACATCCTCTACCGCGGCGAGGAGTACGATAATTTGGATGCATGCCCAGTATGCACTGCATTGCGGTATAAGATAAGACGAGATGACCCTGGTGATGTTGAGGGCGAGCGCCGCATGAAGAGGGTTCCTGCCAAGGTGATGTGGTATGCTCCTATAATACCATGGTTGAAACGTTTGTTCAGAAACAAAGAGCATGCCAAGTTGTTGCGATAGCACATGGAAGACCGTAAGAAAGACGAGATGTTGAGACACCCCGCTGATGGGTCGCAGTGGAGAAAAATCGAGAGAGAGTTTTCGGACTTTGTAGGTGATGCGAGGAACTTATGGTTTGGTCTAAGTACAGATGGCATGAATCCTTTTGGGGAGCAGAGCTGCAGTCATAGCACCTGGCCTGTGACTCTGTGTATCTATAACCTTCCTCCTTGGTTGTGCATGAAGCGGAAGTTCATTATGATGCCAGTGCTCATCCAATGTCCGGAGCAACCCGGCAACGACATTGATGTGTACCTAAGGCCATTAGTTGAAGAACTCTTACAGTTGTGGCACGGGCAAGGTGTACGTGTGTGGGATGAGAACAAGCAGGAGGAATTTGACCTACGAGCGTTGTTGTTCATAACAATCAATGATTGGCCTGCTCTTAGTAACATTTCAGGACAGACAAACAAGTGATACAATGCATGCACACACTATTTAAACGAGACTGAAAGTATATATTTGGATAAATGTAAGAAGAATGTGTACCCGGGGAATCATCGTTTTCTTCCGCCCACGCACACCCTAAGAAAGAAAGGTAAGCATTTTAATGGTGAGGCAGACAGCCGGTGTAAGCCTATCCGCCGTACTAGTGATGATGTATTTGATATGGTGAAGGATTTAAAAGTAATCTTTGGAAAGGGTCCTGGTAGACAATCTGTTCCGAAGGACGATGTCGGACACGCACCCATGTGGAAAAAGAAATCTATATTTTGGGAGCTACCCTATTGGAAAGTCCTAGAGGTCCGCTCTGCAATTGACGTATGCACCTGATGAAGAATCTTTGCGTGATGCTGCTAGGCTTCTTGGGCGTGTATGGGAAGAGCAAAGATACACCTTAAGCACGGCAGGACCAACAACGTATAAAAGACCGAGACGACATGCATCCAGAGCTGTTTGAAGGTACTACTAGCTACGCTCTTGCCAAAAAAGAGAAGGAAATCTTTTTTGAAGTCCTTTACAGTATCAAGGTCCCGTCTGGTTTCTCGTCGAACATAAAGGGAATAATAAATATGGCAGAGAAAAAAATTCAAAACCTAAAGTCTCATGACTGCCACGTGCTTATGACCCAGCTGCTTCTGATTGCATTGAGGGGACTCCTGCCGGAAAATGTTCGAGTACCCATTATGAAACTATGTGCGTTTCTCAATGCAATTTCTCAGAAGGTGATCAGTCTAGATAGTCTACCAAGGTTACAGAAATATGTGGTCCAATATCTTGTCATCTTCGAGTTGGTGTTCCCACCATCCTTCTTCAGTATTATGACGCACCTCCTAGTTCACCTAGTCGAAGAGATTAACATTCTTGGTCCTGTATTTCTACACAATATGTTCCCCTTTGAGAGGTTTATGGGAGTGTTAAAGAAATATGTTCATAACCGTGCTAGGCCAGAAGAAAGCATCTCAAAGGGATATGGAATAGAGGAGGTCATTGAGTTTTGTGTTGACTTTATTCCTGACCTTAAGCCCATCGGTGTTCCTGAATCACGACATGAGGGTAGACTTAGTAGAAAAGGCACGCTAGGAAAGATAGCAAGGATATGTATGGACGGACATTCTCTCACTAAAGCACACTACACAGTTCTGCAAAGTTCCACCTTGGTGGTTCCGTATATCGAGGAACACAAGAATATTGTACACTCCAACAACCCGGGGAAGCCTGGCTCCTGGATTAGAGATGAACACATGAGGACTTTTGGCGGTTGGTTGCAGACATATCTCATGAATGACATAAATGTTGGAGAGCAGTTGTACTTGTTGGCCAGGTCACCATCTTCGACTATATTGACTTTCCAAGGGTACGAGATAAATGGGAATACATTTTACACGACCGCCCAAGATAAAAAGAGCACCAATCAAAACAGTGGTGTCTGATTTGATGCAACAGACGAGAATGGGCAAAAGGATACATATTACGGTTACATAGAGGAGATATGGGAACCTGACTATGGACCTTTTTTTAAGGTTCTTTTGTTTCGGTGCAAATGGGTCAAGCTGACAGGAAGCGAGGTTGAGGTAGACAAGAAATACGGAATGACAACAGTGGATCTCAACAACCTTGCATATAGAAATGAACCATTTGTCCTAGCCAATGATGTGGCTCAGGTTTTTTATGTGAAGGACACGTCTACCAAACCAAGAAAAAGGAAAGATAAGCAAAAGAGTACAGCATCGGATGAGCCAAAGCACCACATAGTTCTTTCAGGAAAACGAAACATCGTGGGGGTGGAGGATAAGACAGACATGTCAGAAGATTATGATAACTTTCATAAAATTCCACCCTTCGCTGTGAAGGATGACCCAAGCATCCCGTTAAGTAAGGAAGATGCTCCATGGTTACGGATTAGAAGAAAACCCTAACAATAGAGATGTGTGGATGTTGGTGATGTACAATATTATTAAACCTTTATTTTTAATGATCTTCTTATATGTATATGGATATGAACTATCTCGATCTCAATAGGTAGTATTGCAACTTGCTGTGGCCAGACATTTATTAATATTAAAACGTAAAAAATAGTCATAATCATATCTAGCCCTCTAGTACACAGCTTTAGGGTTGTCTTCAGAATCGTCATTGTCATTGTCGTCGCTCGTAGCACGCGGATGGATCCTCAGCCCTTCCTCGTAGCACGCGGCTAGATCCTCCGGCCTCGGATTCACGACGCGTGGGGGAGAGGGCTCCCGGATGACGACCCCAGTACGCCCTAGTCCTTCACCACCACCACCATTCTTGTGGCTATGCGGCTGGTGAAAGTGCGGGTACCTCAGGCGAGGATGGTCTCCCATGGCGATGTAGCGCATCACGCCGGCGATAGTCCAGTTCGCCCACCATAGGCGGCGACCAGCCTCGTTGTGGTTCACTGGGGCCGGGCCCTCACCCTCGTACCTAGCGAGCTCCCTTTTCTGTCGGTTTGCAAAGAAGGCATTCCAGGTGTCGAGGTTGTCGGGATATCAATGGGGATCCATCCGCGATCGAGGTAGAAATGGTTCGTGATGGCCTCCTGGCAGGCCGAACCTTGAGGCACAAGAGGAACAGGAACCCCTCCAGTGCTCAGCATCCAGCCAACGGCAGCCGGTACCCCGGCGGGCATGGGTAGCTGGAGGCGCACAACACCTCGGTCTCCTTGAGCATCAGAAAGACCCAGTAAGCGGTGTCCATTGTTGTGAGAGAGAAGGTGTGGATGTGTGGATGGACATGGCGATCGGCCTAGATATAGAGGGAAATGGCGGAAGAACATGGTGGGAAGCGGGAGAAATGGCGGGAGAACATGGCAGGAAGCAGGGGAAATGGCGGGAAAACATGGCGGGATGCGGGAGAAATGGCGGGAAAACATGGCGGGAAGCGGGGGAAATGGCGGGAAGCGGGGGAAATGGCGGCAAATATGTTTTAGTCCTAGTTACTAGTTTTAGTATTAAATATTATATTTCTAATGAGTATATTATTTTTTGTGAATATTTTGGTATATTATATGTATTTTTATGTTTTTAAATAATAAACTATATTTTTCCAACATTTGTACTAAATATAATACTTGTTAAACAATAGATAATTTCATTTAAGTTGTATAATAAAGTATGATAATAGATTTAAATTATAGATCTTCTTTTTCTGAAAATTTTGATATATAATACATAATTTTCTGAAAACTATAAACCATTTTTGGTTTTGGCGCCAAAAATAACCTTGAGCCCCGGTTTGAGCGGCGGGCGAAAATACCTTTAGCCCGAGTTATAATACAAACCGGGGCTAAAGGTCCCTTTAGCCCCGGTTTGTATTACAACCCGAAGCTAAAGGGGGGTAGTATAAATACCCCACCCCCACCCCGGGTCGTGCCACGACCCGGAGAGCCACATTCTTCATCTTCCCGCAGCCACAGAGCTCACCGCGCCCACGCCGTTCGCCGCGCCGCCGCCCGCGCCGTCCCGTCTCCGCCCCGCCGTACCGTCTCTGCGCCGCGCCGATCGAGTAGCCACGCCACCCCGCCCCGAGCCGCCGCGCCGCCACGCCACCCTGCCAGACCGCCACACCTTATCTGCCCCGCACCGCCTCAGGTACGGTGATCGCCGCCCCGCCACTATTTTTTGGTTGATTTTGGTATTAATTAGGTTGATTTAGTATTAATTAGGTTATTATAGTATTAATTAGTATTATAACTAGGTTAGTATTAGGTTAGTATTAGTATTTAGTATAATTAGTTAGTATTTAGTATTTAGTTAGTATTAGTATTATAGGTTATTACAGTATTAGGTTAGTATTAGTATTTAGTATTAGTTAGTATATTAGTATTAGTTAGTATTTAGTATTATTATTAGTATTAGTATTTAGTAGTTAGTATTAGTATTAGGTTAGTATTAATATTTAGTATTAGTTAGTATTTAGTATTAATATTAGTTAGTATTAGTATTAGGTTAGTATTTATCTAGGGTTAGTTAGGGTTAGTTAGGATACTTAGTTAATTAGGTTTAGTTTAGTTAGTGTTAGGTTTAGGGTTAGTGTTATTAGGGCAATACTTATGATTTAGTTATTGTTTATGTTTTATGATTGTTTATTGCTATTATTTAGTTATGTCGCGTCCTCCTCGTTCGAGCCTACTGGACTCCGTCGGTTCCGGGGATGTCCGAGCCTGAGCTCCGCTGGGTTGGCACTAGGAGGTGCTACCTGTCGGGACTCGTACCTTAGTGAGGAATCCGGGTATCATCGTCGACCCGGAGCTTTTTTGGTGGCGTCCACGAGATCCAGGAGCGGTGCAGAGGGAGCCTAGGTGGTACGTCGTCGTATCAGGGAGGAGGACGAGCACGTGCAGCGATACATGTATCTTTTGGAGACTAGGTTCTCCAATATCTGCCAGGTTCACGGATCTCACCCGAGCTATTCTCTGGTGATGGTTCCTCTTCTCTGGCTATAGAGCTCTCGTAGCACAGAACGCGGCAGCCGAGTTCGCTAGTTTGATATGAGCGATATGTATTAATAATGTACTTTATATTATGAGCGAGATATGAGCGAGATGTATTAATAATGTAATTTATCTTATATTATTGTACTTTATCTTAATACAAAATTGTTTCATTATTAGTACGTATTCTTTTTTCTGTATCCGAGTTGTCGCAATTGTAATATTCTTTTACTTAACGCAATATTCTTTTTCTGTATTAGTTAAGCTATGGACTGTAGACAGAATGAAGAGGAGCTTCTCAACATGATAGATGAGGGTACTGAGGGTTCTTATTACGATGACTCCGAGTATCTTAATTTGTCTAGAGGAGACAATGGTGGAGACGATAGTGGAGACGATGGTGCTGACCATGGTGGAGACCATGGTGAAGACACCACAATAATAACAAACTCTGTCGAGGTATATAAAGCCTCTATCAATCGATCACTAGTATAGATGCACTAATTGATTCGTATATATGTACTGACAAATGTTTCTTCTCTTAGACCTCCACTTCCGGCCAATCTTCTACAAGAACAAGACGCCCGACACACAAGTTGCCCGCTGATCTCCGTTTCAGCATTAACTTAGTCTCTCCGCTGGGTCAACCGTTGGAGCCCAAAGAATCCATGAATGCATTTAGAACTCAATGCGGAGTGATTGCTAGAGACACCGCCCCGATCACCACGTAAAATTGGAATAAGCCAGGAAAGAAAACGGATCCAGCTGGGGCTAGTTTTGTAGATGACAGAGCGAGAGATGCGATGTGGAATTCTCTCATGACACATTTCACCCTACCAGTCTTGGAGACTGATGAGCTCACACATCAAATGACGAGGAACTCAAGCACTTTGCTCTTAAGAAGATGGGCGAACTATTCAAGGAATGGAAGAAAATATTGTACCACAAGTATGTCTTGAAGAAAAAACTCCTCCATTCACTAGCCCACTAGAGTTGCAGCAGGATAACTGGGCCGCATTTGTGGAATACAAGACCTCGGCACCAGCTGTGGCAATGTCAGAAAAGAATAAGATAAATGCAGCCAAAAAGAAATATCACCATCATATGGGCATATGTGGCTACAGGAGTGCCATGCCTAAGTGGGATAAAGCTGAGGCTGACCTAGAGGCTAAAGGGGTCACTCCAGCTATGTCTCGTTGTCCCAGGAGGTCAAGGAATTGGGTACTCGGGCATGGAGCATCGTATGACCCAGAAACAGGAGAGATTGTTGCAGCCGGAGAAGTTTATTCACCCAAGAATGAACTTATTAAAGTGATAAAAGAGGTTGAAGAGGGAACGTTTGTTCCCAACAGAGAGAACGATGAGATGACAAAGGCTCTCGGGAATCCTGAAAAGGCTGGACGAACAAGAGGGTTCGGACCTTCTTATCCATGGGTTATCGGGTTTCCTGAGCACCTTGACACATACAGAAGCCGATCGAGAAAAACAAAGCGGCAAAAAGAGGAGGATATAGAGCGGTTCGCGAGGTTTGAAGCCATGCTACAGGAGCATCGCCAGGAGCTTAATGAACTTAAAGGACTCCAACAGCAAGATCCTGCACCAGATAGTACGGTCGGCCCATCGCAACGGAAAAGCAGCGTGGCTTCCACGGAGGGCCACGGTAATGATGCAACGATGGATGTGTACCCCGTGGATGCCATTAAGGAGAAGACTAGTTGTGAGCTGCATGTTAAACTGAAGAATATATCCATGAAGGTGGCGGTCGGCTTTGCTTTACCTTCTGCACCGGGAGCGACCTACCATTGCAATCCGATTCCAGCTGGCTATGCTCGTGTCGGTGTGGATGAAATTCAACCTATGTGTCAGTCACTACAGCTTGACATCCCTGGAGGTGAAGGGGAGACGGCACTGGGAGAAGTCACGAGTGGCTTCATTCTTTGGAAAAAAGAATACATCAAGTTTCCAGGCTCGACACCAAGGCCACCTTCTCCTCCCAGGCAAAGTCCACCTCCAAGTCAACCTCCAAGTGCACCGTCTCCTCCTAGTAAAAGTCCACCACCTCCAAGTCCAATCCATGACCCCAACACGAGTCCATCTCAATCTACGCAGCCGCCTCTACCCACTAAGGGCCATAAGCGGAAGAATATCACTGCTCCGTCGAGCGATAACTGACGCCCAAAGCGACAGTTATCGCCCCTCCCAAGAGTACCGCCGGTTCCTCCCAAGAGGGCTTACGACCTGACCGATGAGGAGACCGATGCGGTCATACGGGCCGAAGTGGATGCTCATTTTAAAAAGAAACAACCTGAGCTAGAGGTCCAAATAAAACCGAAAACCAAGGAGCACTTTAGGAAATTACTGACACAACCATCCCAAGCTCAGTTAAATGCGCCAGATGACAATACACGATGTCTTTAGAAGACACTGAAACAAAAGAGATCAAGCGGTAGAGGAAGCATCACAAAAGAGGTTCCCCAGCAGGGTGAACAAGCAAAACAATCGAGTGGTAGCGGAAGCATCAGAACGGACGTCCCCCAGCTGGGGAAACAAGCAAAACAATCGAGTGGTAGCCGAAGAACCAAAAGAGATGTTCCCTAGCTGGGGAAACAAGCAAATCAATCGCTCTCCCCACTCCAGGTGAACATACCCGAACCTCAACTATATGAGGTTGAACCTATGGATCCGGAAACGGCTAAGATATTGGCCGAGCAATGTAATATGTCTATTCATGACATTATTCACGGTGATATGCCCAAGGCTGAGGTAGCACCCAAATTTGTTCACGGGGAGCCTCTGGTCAGTTCTGAGAGGCTTCAGGATATGCCAACAAAAATGCGACGATTCCATGAATGGTACATGAAAGCATCAAAATAACAACAATATTGACTCATACTGAAAGTTCGAAAATCACATCACTTCGCTGAAGACGAGGTCCCTGTTGAATTTACAGAATTATTTCAGTTATTCAATCTAAAGGAACTCGACAAAACTATCCTCAGTTCCTATTGTTTGTAAGTGATTACTTTATTTATGTAATTAAGTCTCTATCTCAGCTTGTTCAATTCATTGCCGGTAAGTATACTCACTATATTCTTTTCTACGCTATATATAATGATGGAGAATGAAGATTATCGATTGTAAAAGAAAGGCTATCAATGGATTTGGGTTCATTGACCCACATCGAGTTCATGGAGCTATACTAAAGGATAAGCCACTGGAGACCGAGCACAACTTGTTCCGGTTTCTCACGAACCAGCATTTCTGTAATGAAATACTATTTCCTTACCACGACGGCAAGTGAGTTCTTGTACACATTAAATTTTGCTTACTTGATGTTCAGTGTAAATGATGAGTTACTGACGTATGTAAACCTTGCGTAGGTACCACTGGATTCTTCTAAGCATTTCAGTTGACTTGGGAAGAGTTCACATCATGGACTCACTAAACAAAGATATTTGACTACCGCAGCATTATCGATGCGCTCCAGAGGTAATTTCAACCATTATCGCACTATATCGGTTTCTTTCGTTCATTTTCTGGGATATCAAGTGGTCATTAACTCATACATTCCTTTTCTTTGTCGGGTAGGGTTTGGACACGGTTCAAGAACCATGTCCGCGGTCAATGGCGTGATGAGCTATTTTTTAAATCGCTTTCGGTAAGTACTACGAGCTAAGTCCGCGCATCTATTTAATTCTTGTTTATGTGCATTTATCATGCTAGAGTTATTATTTGATTGAATTATATTCTTGTAAAGTGCGCGAGGCAGCCACAGGGGACTAATCTATGTGGATTCTACGTGTGCGAGTTCATTCGCATCGCTATTGAGAAGCCCTTGGAAAATGTTCGAGTAAGTAAACAATATATTCACCCTTTATTTTTATTACAAAAAGTTGTGTTTACTCTAATTCATGCGATCTCCTTCTTTATATAGTTGGACGCGATGCGGGACAAGCTCCTACCAGAGGACTGCCTAATAGCAATCCAAGAGGAATTTGCTGGATTTTTTGTCGATGAGGTCATAGACTCACACGAAGAATTCTCTCTACGTAGACCCTAAAGCATCCATGTAATGATCTTCATGTAATCAAATAGACATGCTCTGGATCTGGTTGGGACTCCATGTATGCTTGTAAGAGAAATTATATTATATATTGCATCAATGTGTACAAGTATTGTGTAGTAGCGTTCTGTATGTATACAAAAACTTGTTTCTAATGAAAACACAGAATGAAAAATAATTGAACACAAAACACAAAATGAAAAGAAAAACACAAAACCCTAAAACCCCATCTCCTGTCGCGGCAGCCAAATGGCCCAAAACGCTGTCGTGGCCGGGACTAAATGTCCTCCAGCCTAGCGGGGCTCGCGGGGCCACGTGGTTGGACCTCTAGTCCCGGTTTGTAACAGAACCGGGGCTAATACTTGGACCTTTAGTCCCGCTTTTGCAGTCGCTGGTCGCATTCCGGGACTAAAGGTCCTTATGAACCGGGGCTAATAGGCTGGTTTCTACTAGTGGTTCGATACCACCCCTTAATCTAAACCTTGGAATTTATGTAAAGATTTAGATTACGTCTGAACTCCTGAAGATCTCTAACCGAAAGAGGTTTGGTAAATCCATCCATGATTTGATCATCCTTTGATATGAACCGAACATCTAGTAGCTTGTTTGACACCCTTTCTCGAACAAAATAAAAGTCAATTTCAATATATTTGGTGTGAGCATGGAATCCCGGATTAGAAGACAAGTAGATAGCACCAAGATTATCACGCCATATACACGGTCTTTCTTTCACATGAACACCAAGTTCCTTGAGTAGAGCCACAATCCAAATGAGCTAGCAGTAGCATTTGCCAAGGCTTTGTATTTCAGCCTTAGTGCTTGAAGGAGAAACAATTGCTTGTTTGCGGGCACTCCATGGTATCAAGTTTGACCCAAAAAATATTGCAAAGCCGCCAGTAGAGCGTCTATCATTTAGACAACCAGCCCAGTCAACATCTAAAAAATCACTAAGAAGTGTAGAGAAATCTTTCTGAAAAGTGAGACCAATGCTCAAAGTTCCTTTTACATATCTGAGAATTCTTTTTGCGGTTGTGCAGTGTGTTGTAGTTGGTGCATCAAGAAATTGACACACTTCGTTAACTTCAAAAGACATATTGGGGCGTGTAGGAGTCAAATACTATAAAGCACAAATGATACTCCTATATTGTGTGCTATCCTCTGGACCAAGAGGATCTCTGTCTGTAAGAGATAACTTATTAGTGGAAGACATAAGGGGTAGAGACTAAGGTACAGTTTGTCATGCCAACTTTGGCAAGAATATCGGTAGCATATTTATCTTGTGTTATAATCAACTGATCATATATTTTCTTCACCTCGATACCCAAAAAGAAATTTAAATCTCCAAGATCTTTAAGTGCAAAGTGTGAACTTAGATCATGTATAAAAGCAGAGATAGCTCTACCAGAAGAGCTGGTCACAATAATATCATTAACATAGATTAACAAAAAAAATGGCATCATTCTTTTGATAAAGAAATAGAGATGTATCTGCTTTGGAGGATTGAAAACCAAGATCATGTAGTTTGGAGCTAAGTCTTGAATACCATGCTCAAGGAGCTTGTTTAAGACCGTAGAGAGATTTATCAAGCTTGCATACATTTTTGGGAATATGCCCTAGAGTCAATCATGTATGATACTATTCCTGATGTATTCATAAAGTTTTCCTTGTATGAACTTCTGATATGTATAACTAAATATGTGATATAGTTGTGGAACTATGTATTCATGTTGTTCATGTTAAATGTCCTTAGTCATTGAGGTTGTGCTGGAAACACAACTTATATTAATGTGAAAGTCGGCTGATGACTCTGTTCCACTTGTCATGGGCATGGTGATACTATTCCGACTTACATGGATTCGACTAAAGAGTTTAGTGAGTCGGACTAGCCCATATTGAGATATAACGAACTAGTCGGCATTTGTATGTCACAATCAATGTAATCCTTAGACCTAAGGTTATTGCACAATCGAGTTGTGGATCATTGACTTAGGTTCTATCAAACATTCTTCCATCAAAGGGTAGTTGTAAAGGCGTAGTTTGGGTCGGCTGAGAATAGAGCTGCATGATGTGAATGACCAAGATGAGGCTTTTTTCCTCGAACTGGAGAGATATTTTGATAAGGGGTGACCTCAAGGGTGGCATGATCTTCACGGATCTTGTGGTCAAATCGATGGGAAAGCGAGGGATAGAAGCCTCTGCATACAAGCCGTACTTCTATAGACGACTCGATCAGCTTAATAAAAAAATAAAAACACGAAGAGTCACATTGCCTTAGCTTCGTACTGGTGTGAGGGCGAGCTGAATTCCCGAACGATGAATATGGTTTAGGTGGACATATCTCACGATGGCACAAGCAACAGTGGGAGGCGACTCGGCTGAGGTTTGGATTTTTTTCTCGCGAACTAAAGGATTTTATATATTATTTGACAGGATTGCAATCAGCCACGAGAGTGTGAACAAGAAAAACTGGGTTACGGTTGATCCACGTGTGGATTATTGAGGGAAACGATGCCCCTGTTTAGGGGATCGGTTGCTTGTTTATAGAGGGTGGAAAAACACCACCCGTAGCAATTACAACAGGAGTTACACAAAAGGGGAGCCGAAGGGAGAAGACCTGTTTGGAACCCATACGGAAGACAAGGAGCGCATACAATAACGTTCGATACCACCCCTTAATTTAAACCTTGGAATTTATGTAAAGATTTAGTTTACACATGAACTCCTAAAGATCTCTAACCGAAAGAGGTTTGGTAAATTCATCCATGATTTGATCATCGTTGGATATAAATCGAACATCTAGTAGCTTGTTTGCAACCCTTTCTCGAACAAAATGAAAGTCAATCTCAATATGTTTGGTACGAGCATGGAATCCCGGATTAGCAGACAATAGGTAGCACCAAGATTTTCACACCATAGACACGGTCTTTCTTTCACATGAACACCAAGTTCCTTGAGTAGAGCCTCAATCCAAATGAGCTCAGCAATAGCATTTGGAGTAAATTGCATAATACTACCACAATTCAGACACCAATTACGAGTCAGTACCAACATTCGTAATTTTCTCAGTTCAGTACCAAAATTGGGATAGTCGGTTGCAAATCACACTAATTTTAATCTAATAGCATCTTAACTGAGTTTCTGACGGGTGGGACCCATCTGACAGAGCTAACTAGTCAACAAAATTGCCATGTCGGCATGTTAGACTTTTCTCATCTCTCTTGTGTAAAATTCCACCTCCCACGGGCAGCCGTCACATCCACCTACTAAGCATCTGGACCGGGTGAGAACACCACAACGACGCTCATGGTGCTTACTTGCCCCAGCAGTTCCCTCTCTCTTTCTCTTCTCCCGTCCCTCCTCCATGTGCCATGTTCGCCGAGACCCTCGCCGTGGACGCCACCGGATAGCCCTGCTCTAGAGCTCCCTCCAGCCTCCCGCCCCTGCATCCTGTTCGCCTCGATGCCATCTTCCTCCGAGCCGAAGGAATTGAATCCGGGGAGTCCGGAAGGGCCACCTTGATCTCTTTCTTCCCCGAATCTGGCCAAAGCTCGCCGACAAAGATCCGTGATGGCTCAAAATATATCGAGCTCGTTAGGGAACTCCAAGAGGAAGGTATGATGAGCACATCAGCAAGTTTTCCCTCAATTATGAAACCAAGGTTATCAAACCAGTAGGAGCAAGGAAACACCTCCAAGGTGTTGTTTCCAACTTGGAATCCTACACAACACAACCACAGAACTTTGCCCCCAACTTATAGTGAGGTTGTCAATCTCACTGGTTTTGCTGAAAACAAAGGATTAAACATATTGTGTGGAAGATAGTAATAGCTTGCATAAAGTAAATATAAAATAGTAAATAGTTGTGGATTGATGGTAAAAGAAAGGACCGGGGTCCATAGTTCACTAGTGGTGATTCTCCTTAAGATAGATGACATGTTGGGTGAACAAATTACAGCGGGGCAATTGAAAAACATCAAGAAAGCATACATGCATATACTAATCATCTTGACTCCTATGAGATTTGATTGGGAATTAGAACATTATACATAGACTGTAATCCAACTTCATCTATGACTAATAATCCACCTTCAGGTTATCATCCGAACCCCCTCCAGTATTAAGTTGCAAGCAATAGATAATTACATTAAGCAAAGTGTGTAACGTAAACAGTACGATTGTTCTATGAACAAAGGATTGTTGTTTTCTCCCTAGTAGCAACAACACATCTAGTACCTTAGAGATTTTTGCCGCTTCCCCAGATTACTAGAGGCATGAACCCACTATCGAGCATAAATACTCCCTCTTGGAGTTGCTAGCATCAACTCGGCCAAGATAGCTACTAACAACGGAGAGCATGCAAGATCAAAAATAACAAAGACATGACAGAATCAATAATCAATCTGAAATAGCATCTCAATATCCATCGGATCCCTGCAAACACAACATGTAGGATTACAAATAGATGATCTTGATCATGAACGAAGCTCACAAGATCTAAACATGGTAGCACAAAGGAGAAGAACCAACCATCTAGCTACTACATGGACCCGTAGTCCAAGGATGAACTACTCGCGCATCACACCAGAGGCAGGCATGGTGATGAAGAAGGCCTCCAGGGTGATATCTCCCCTCTGGAAGGGTGCGGGGAAGAGCTTCAGATCCCTCCCGATCTAGGGATGGAGATGGCGGCGGCTATAGACTCTTTCGTGGAATTTTGATCGGGTGGTTAGGGTTTCTGTATCGGAGGCTTCTTATAGGCGAAAGGGGAGGCTAAGGGGGTGCCCGAGGCGGCTGCACCACCCCCAGGCGCGGGCCAGGCCTAGCCGCGCGACCAGGTGGTGTGGCCGGCCCCTAGCCCCTCTTTGTCTCGTCTTCTGGCTCCGTGTTCTCCTCGGTGAAATATTGAATTTGGCTTTTGTCCCGTCCAATTCCGAGAATATTCATTTTCTGGCTTTTCTGGAACCAAAAACAGCAGAAAAGAGGCAACTAGCTGTAGGGGTTCCGCGTATGAAAACAATAAATTTTACCCTACGCCCCTGAACCCCTGAAGCTGCCAGGACCTATCTATTAGTAATACAGTAACGGGAGGGGCTTTTCGCGAACTTACCCCTGAAGACCAAAAAGCGTTGTCAACGCTCAGGAGAGCGTGGTTGATGTAGACGAGCTGAAGCCAACCTCAAGGTCGCGATGAAGTCCTTGCGCTCCTTTGGCTCCAACGACTTGAGTGCTTCAAGTGCGACACCTCGCGGGGAGTTACACATGTCCGGTGCCTGACGATGACTCCCGCTTCCCCGATCCAGCAGCAGTTACAGAAGTAGAGCTCCCGGATCCGAATCCCGCAGCGCGACGGCGCTCCGCGATGAAGATGTCTCTCGCTCGCGCAGTCCAGACTTGGGACCACGGTCACGAGAGAGAGAGAGAGGGGGAGAGAGAAAATATCAACTGGAGGTCCTCCCAAAAGTGAGAAGACCTTTGTTGATTATTGGTGTATTTAAATTGGCCAAATACCCCCACTATATATAGGGGAGGGGAGGTACTACCTCCCTCAAAGTCCCGGGGTGGGACTAAAGGAGAGGAGGGGGAGGGGTGGCCACTGGCCACCCTAGTGGGCCCCACGTGGTGGGGGGGGCTAGGTACAGCCAGCCTCCCCCTTTCCCCTTCTCCCTCTCTCCTTTCCCCTAATGGGCCCTCTCCCTCCAGAAATTGGCCCATTAGCCTTTGACCATTTATTTGATTTTTCACTTTATTAAATAATTATGAATAAATGATTAAATCAACATTTATCATTCATTCATATGTTATTGAATCTACGTGGCTATGGAACACCTTCCACCTCCACTCCGGACATCCTCCGGACTTACCGAAACTCTTCCGGTTTTCTCTCTACTATTCTTCGGTGATTCCACCGATCCTACAAACACCCTCTAAGCATCATAAAGCCCTTAAGCGTGATACCCCACGGTTTGGGAACACTCCAGACATGGTCGGGACACTCCCGCACCAATGATCGACAGAGGGACCTGGATGGCCATGTGACCCTTGTGCATTCCATGAAGATCTTTTATCGTTTGAACCGGGACAGTCATGTCTTATTCCCTTTATCTCTCGATACTTGCATTGCCCGAGATCTGATCAATGACATCACCATGTTGTGTTCAATCTCGTTACTGAACAATGCTACTTGACTCGTTCCGACAAGCGATATCCCCGTGATCAAATCACACGCTGCGCAGCTATTGGATATAACCTCTTCGAGTGGGCCCTTGAGTATCTTCCCGTCACATGGACGGACAAATCCCGCTCTTGACATATATTGCCTCTACGGTTTCCTCCGAGTACCTGAACACACCTTTATAACCACCATATTACCAGATGGAGGTTGATGCTATCTAAGCACTCTCGGGAGACAGTGATTGATATAGCCTCATGGTTTAAGGAATAGTCTACAAGGATCCATTTCTAATCATCGTAACTTGAACTGCGTGACATGATCGGGTCACGATGTTTAGGTTGGGTATTGGTTCATCATCTCATTCTCAGAATGAGATGACCTTATTTCCAACTGGCATAAATGCCACATGATCAGGAAACATGATCATCTGTTGACCAATGAACCAGTGACTAGAGTTTCACTGGGAACCCCTGGTTGTTTATATATCACACGTGTATTGATGTTTCCACTCAATACAGTTATAGCATGATATAAAACTTAATCATAAACTATATGAAATATGATAATAGTCCTTACTACTATTTGTCTCTATGGCATATTTCCAACAGTCTCCCACTTGCACTAGAGTACAAATACACTAGCTGCATTTGTTCTTAATCATTGGCACCATATATCCGGTACCCCGAACATGCTTGCTTATGGAAGAGGTTGAGTCTTGGGCATGTACTTTACAGTCTTGAATCCTTTGCAACTTACTAATGTCAGCTTGGTTGACATTAATACTTTATCATCACATGATAACATCTGTGTCTATGCATCGTCGCTATGGCAGCAGAACGAGGCCTGATTCCAGGAGCCTACAGTGACTTTAGATCAACCTCGAGGGCTTTCTCATGGGCACTGTGCCCTGGGACACATCATTCTACGTTAAAAGCGAACTAGCCCCGCCATAACATTATACAACACTTTAGATGGTACCCTTATCTATTATTATAAATGTATTCATTGAAACACTAGCGCACTCTGTGCAACTTTCGATGTTTTGTTCACCTCGCTTCCTACTTGACTTTAATCGGTATTTATAGGAGTTTCCAACATATTCCTTTATAACATAACCCTTTATGTTTTAAGATTTGTCATCCTTTATGGATTTGGAAAATATATCCACAGTTCTCTACTAGACACTACGGACAAACTCAGCTCAACGTTCTGTGATTCGGACTTAATCACTTTCAAACGTTCCTTATTTGGATCACATATTATGCTAAGTTATCATCATGGTTTTCTAAGATAGAACCTATGTCTCAACATAGTGGATGATGATCATCCTTTTTGTTTATTTCAACCATTGATGTTAAACTTAATGTTATTCCTAATTTGAGTTATTAAGGACCAGTTCCTTAATTGACTTCTATTCTGAAATCCCTTTCAGAATCCTTTAAGGAATACCACATAATATCATAATACACCTATTATCAACTTCTACATATTATAAATCATTATTTATAAGTATTTGTGCTTTCATTCTTAACATACTTAAGAATTACTCTATAATCTCCCACTCAAAAATATGTCAATCACATATTGTTTCAGGAAGGCTTTCATAGCTCCCACTCAATTTTATGCAAATTGCATATCTACTCACTATTTTGAATAACTTCAAAATCCTTTGATCAAATATCAAAGTTGGAGATTTACTATGAGATACTAGTACTGTTACTAGTTTTAAATCCTCTAGACATTCAGCACACTTGAATCAAATTCATTTGAATTTGTCCAATACCTGACAAATTGTGCTTTTGTCATTCACCCCTTTTCCACTATGGCTTTGCAGTCATTTTGGAAAATTCAAGTAACCCCTTTTACTTGTGAGATTCAGCAACAGATTGCTTTCTAATCTCAAGTGAATTTTGTTTCTAGGATTTCTCATAATTTAGTTTACCATTATTTCCTTAGTAGTTCGTAGGCATGTCATATTCCAAGAATCATGACAAATGATTCACAAATATCTCCATACTAGATATGGACTACATTTTGAATCCTACTTTATGTAGTGAAAACACTAGTGGGGAAAACACAATGATCAATATCATGCATACTTTCCTTCTGTGCAGAGAATTATTCAGGAACGTTGTCTGTTGCGCTTCCCAACACTCTGATGCAGGGTTTTGAATCCTCATCGCGTTTTACACTATCTTCCATTTGCTCCATAATTGAGAAATATCACTAAAAGTGAGCTTTCTTAAAAATGTACCAAAATCCAAGCAATACAAGTTTTGCTTTCCTTTTGGTTTCAACTATGGATTTTGTATTCAAAGTTTCCAATGAATACTCTACAAGGACTTATTCGCTATTGTTTTGGTTATATCGAATAACCCCAAAACTTTCACGAATTCAAATGGTTCACTACAATCTAATTGAGTGTTAACTATTTCTAACTAATGGTCTCTACATCTACACTACAATGATTTATTTGGTGCCTTCTATTTACCCACTTTGATATCTAATATCACATTGTGATGCTTTGCATTTTTCAAAACGCTTTGCATTTCACAATTACTTTTATGCCATTCTTATAAATTCGAATTTCATTACTATTGATCAAATCATAGTATTAGATTCTCTTTTATATTTATACCCTTTGTTGATGGAACACTTTGATCAAATCAAATAGTTTCATATTCATGTTTCCTTTGGTAAACTTATTTACACATTTAAACAATCATATAATGATAATTACCATTTTCGTTAAAAACCCAATACATCGAATATGTATTTACTTTTAACAATTCTTTAAACACTTTGTATTCAAGTAATACACGGTGTTCAAGTTATTTTGCCGAACTTAGGCATGATTTATATGTGATAAGAAATCGAATGACTTTCACATATTATCAGCATAACTTTGAATTTAAACAATGGTTTTCATTCATTAATGAAATATCATTTAAGTTGGGTATTTTTTAAAACAAGGCATTTTAATGTTTTACAAATGTTCATGCATTATCAATTAGTTTCAAACAACAAGGATGATTCACACATAATCAAACAAGATATGAACACAAATAGAAATCATTCATAAAAGCAGAACAACTGTTTGTTACAAACTCATATGAATAACCGTCTCACGAAGTGTGAGACACACTAAAGAAGTTCACAATCTCTTGATTACAATAATCATCCTAAACCACAAACTAAATGATAAATGTCGAGGGAGAGTGTCATCGGCCGTCATCATCATGCTCGCCATCAACACGCAACGTCACCTCCTCTCCAGCAAGCACCTCTCATGCAGAAGGACCTGTTTTCATCAAAACAGAACAAGTATCAAATATACTTAACACTACAAATGTGTTTGCAAGATTATAACATTTATAAAACTGTATATCAAATATATACCTTTGTCATTGATGACCTCTAGCGACATCGGGTTCATCCACCACATTTCTGAAATGTGATATGAACTAGAGGAAATCAAGTGTTTCCGTGTCACCTCTCATAATGCAGATCCTGACTTGTGCTTGGAAGCTTGGTGGAAGCGACCGCAGCACAACTCCCATCACAAAAGAGATTGAGAACCAGTTGTCCAGGTAGTATGCCAGACTCATGTATGCATCGTATATGCTCAATAAGTGCTCGTCTAGTGAGGAGCCCTCCTCCATCTTTATGGAGAGGAAGCCCCCCATCAGCTCATACTCCCACATGCGCACTTGTTCCACGAAATGCGATCTCAGATGTGCCATGACCACTCGGGGTTTAAGACTTCCCACCATTGGCCATAGCCCATCCTCCATTCCAAGGCGATCGTCACTGATATGAATGTGGCCATCACACGACAACGGCAGCGCAGATCCCGCTGCTCCTGGGTCTCATGAGAATAGGGTGGCTCCAAATACATCTCACGGGTGATGTAGTCAGCTACATTGTTCTCACCAAGGAGATCAAATAGGCGTATGACCAATGCAGAAAAGTTGGATCCATCTAACTTGAGCTTTTCTCCTTTTAACCAATTGTCGATAGGGAAGGTAATCTCGGGGAGAACCATTTTCTACATTTATAATTGCAAAAGGAATTTAGACTAAGTTTATAATTAAATGAGTTAATAATAACTCCACTCAGAAACACCTATCCCCAAAAGGGTTCCTAGTGATAACACCCCTATCAGCCACATCTCCCCCGATCGTCACGGCCATCAATGTGGGTTCAAGGGTGGATGCTAAACGGCGGTCACATCATTCATGCGACTCTTGCTCGATCTTTCGACCATCCGTGTTCCGAGGCCATGTCTGCACATGCTAGGCTCGCCAACTCAACCTTAGTGTATTCGTTGTGCAACATGGCTTACACCCACTGTATGCGAACATAGATATGTCTTACACCCAGGCCTGTAACCCTGGATCGCCTCATACCGAAGAACTTTCTTGGTAGTGCACACTAAGGGGGAACACAATCATTGGTAATTTTAATAGGGGTCATATTATTAGGCTACCATAGAGTATCTAATACTAGCACACAATAAGATATACAAACAATAACATTAAATGTAAATGCGATGTGATATGGTCCTTCACGTCGTGATCTCCATCCGTCGTCACCGGATTCTGGCGCCAGGGTTTCGGCGCCATAGACACCAGGGTACCGATGTCATTCCGGCGTGGTAGTCTGCCACCTCCGTGACTATCTACTACTACGCAACAAAAGGTAATCACTTTACCTTTGCCGCAACCATATCACAAAGCAACGCCCCCTGCAAAACAAAGTTAGACACCTCTACTTTATCTTTTCATGTTTTACATGGTTGAATGGGCTTTCGCACAAGAACCATTCTTACCTACGAACTTTCAGCATAACGTTGATCAAGTAGTTGTCTCTACTACACCCCTTTCGGGGGCCTCCGTTGCAAATGGTATACCAACTAATGCGAGAGAGACAGACACCCCCCTAAGCCACTTTATACGGTACAAGTCGTATGTCAAGTGTGGACCAGTCTTACGAATGAACGCGTAAAGTCGGTTGGGGGCCGCTTCATCAAGCATTACTGCGGTATACACAAGTACACGTGGGAGGGTAACAACTAAAAGATCAACACCCACACGCTACATCTCGTGTGTTCTACCCGTACTAGCATTACTACACATAGATCTAGCTCTGATACCACTGTAGGGATTCCGCGTATGAAAACAATAAATTTTACCCTACGCCCCCGAACCCTTGAAGCTACCAGGACCTATCTATTAGTAATACCACGGGAGGGGCTTTTCGCGAACTTACCCTTGAAGACCGAAAAGCGTTGTCAATGCTTAGGAGAGCGTGGTTGATGTAGACGAGCCGAAGCCGACCTCAATGTCATGATGAAGTCATTGCGCTCCTTTGGGTCCAACGACTTGAGTGCCTCAAGTGCGACACCTCACGGGGAGTAACACACATCTGGTGCCTGATGATGACTCCCGCTTCCCTGATCCAACAGCAGTTGCGGAAGTAGAGCTCCCGGGTCCGAATCCCGCAGCACGACGGCGCTCTGCGGTGAAGATGTCTCTCGCCCGCGCAGTCCAGACTTGGGACCATGGTCATGAGAGAGAGGGGGAGAGAGAAAATATCAACTGGAGGTCCTCCCAAAAGTGAGAAGACCTTTATTGATTATTGGTGTATTTAAATTGGCCAAATACCCCCACTATATATAGGGGGAGGGGAGGTACTACCTCCCTCAAAGTCCCGGGGTGGGCCTAAAGGAGAGAAGGGGGGAGTGGTGGCCGCCGGCCACCCTAGTGGGCCCCGCACGCGGGGGGGCTAGGCCCAGTCGGCCTCCCCCTTGCCCTTTCTCCCTCTCTCCTTTCCCCTAATGGGCCCTCTCCCTCCGGAAATTGGCCCATTAAGCCTTTGACCATTTGTTTGATTTTTCTCTTTAATAAATAATTATGAATAAATGATTAAATCAACATTTATTATTCATTCATATATTATTCAATCTCCGTGGCTATGGAACACCTTCCACCTCCACTCTGGACATCCTTCGGACTTACCGAAACTCTTCCGGTTTTCTCTCTACCATTCTTCGGTGATTCCACCGATCCTATAAACACTCTCTAAGCATCATCAAGCCCTTAAGAGTGATACCCCACGGTTCGGGAACACTCCAGACATGGTCGGGACACTCCCGCACCAATGATCGACAGAGGGACCTGGATGGCCATGTGACCCCTGTGCGTTCCACAAAGATCTTTCGTTGTTTGAACCGGGACATTCGTGTCTTATTTCCTTTGTCTCTTGATACTTGCATTGCCCGAGATCTGATCAATGAAATCACCATGTCGTGTTCAATCTCTTTACTGAACAATGCTACTTGACTCGTTCCGACAAGCGATATCCCCGTGATCAAATCACACGCTGCGCAGCTATTGGATATAACCTCTCCGAGTGGGCCCTTGAGTATCTTCCCGTCACATGGACGGACAAATCCCGCTCTTGACATATATTGCCTATACGGTTTCCTCCGAGTACCTGAACAAACCTTTATAACCACCGTATTACCAGATGGCGTTTGATGCTATCTAAGCACTCTCAGGAGACAGTGATTGATATAGCCTCACGGTCTAAGGCATAGTCTACGAGGATCCATTTCTAATCATCATAACTTGAACTTCGTGACATGATCGGGTCATGATGTTTAGGTTGGGTATTGGTTCATCATCTCATTCTCAGAATGAGATGACCTCATTTCCAATTGGCATAAATGCCACATGATCAGGAAACATGATCATCTGTTAACCAATGAACCAGTGACTAGAGTTTCACTGGGAACCCCTGGTTGTTTGTATATCACACGTGTATTGATGTTTCCACTCAATACAGTTATAGCATGATATAAAACTTAATCATAAACTATATGAAACATGATAATAGTCATTACTACTACTTGTCTCTAGGGCATATTTCCAACACTAGCACTGTGGCATCTTATTAATAGGTTAGTTCCAGAAAATGTCTAAAATTACTCCAAAGTGTGGACAAAACATAAGAAAGTAGATATAAAACAAGCATGGAACATCAAAAATTATAGATACGTTTGCAACATATCAACATCCCCAAGCTTAACTCCTGCTCGTCCTCGAGTAGGTAAGTGATAAAAAAAGAATAATTTTTGAGGTGACAAGCACCATCACAAACTTGATCAAAGTATTTGTAAAACATTGATAGCTGGGATCATAGTACTTCAACATAGAATGAAAGATATAGTTCTAGCAATAAGACATAGCAACTATGTTGTAGCATGAAAAGGTACAAACACAAGGTTCATGAATAACAATGCTTTGCAAGATGTTTGTTTGTTTCACATAAATAAAGCATAATGAGAATGGTATTCAGCTTGTCCCTCATAGTGTAGCAAAACATAAATGCATAGGACACCTTCAAAGTTCATAAGGGTGACTAGATACAAATAGTTTAAGAACAAGCAATATCAAAGTTATGAATCAATCAACAAGACTTGGGACAATGCACATTAAACTAAGAATGACCACTATGCTCTCTCAATAGGTGCATAAAGATAGAAGGTGGAGACTCAATATAAAAGTAAAATAAAGGCCTTCATAGAAGGAAGCAGGGGTTCAAGTCTCATAAAGAGCTTCCAAAAATTATGGTACTTATTAGCTTTCAGCTCTCATTGCCCCTATCATAGGCATATTTAGGTGATTAAGGTTAAAGTGACACAACTAAGAGGATATGCTTGACAAGTTATAAGTTGAAATATCATTCCCCTTGCTTACGAGTACCGAACCTCATGCTACTCAACTTCAGTCACAAGTAAGCTCTTGTCATTGTAAGTACATACGTATCATAGAGAACCGCCAACGAGGTACCCCTTGCCCCATGACACAAGAGCTATCACATATCAAAATTACAAGGCAACAGACAATGAGCATCTCAGCGATCTTTTTATTTGCTATTTGCATAGGTTTTTATTGAGGATGCTTCATAGAATGCTCATTATGGTTATGCTGCAAGTTTCCACCATGATTAGGCATGGCTTAGGCTAGCGGCCCAGGCGTTTCTCTAACACACATACAAACTCCATGATCTTACAAGTTCCCCTTTAATTTCACACCGTCGGGATCCATAAGCAAAAGAATCATGATATCAACAGAATAATAAGTGAAATTGTTGAAAGCATTCCCCATGATACATGGTTTTGCTAACTTCAACTTATAAAGCGCAAGCATATACGCAACAAGGATGGACACAATGGTTCAAGATTATTAAGTGTAAGAAAGTAAGTGTGCCATCAAGTTTGTGAGAGCTTTAATTGATGGGTTCGTAGCATGGAAAACAAAAAATTTCTAACGCAAGAATGAACAAAACCCAGATCTAAACTAGATAAAAGCCAAGATCTAATCTATTAGACATGTGCAACGAGATAGATCTGTACTAACCCTCGTAGAACCGAAAGCGTTACGAGATTAGATCTTGGGGTTGATGTAGTCGATCACTTGCCGATCTCAAGATCGTGTGGACGATCCTTCCGGCGCCGCGTTCCGGCAGCGCTTCCGCAGTCGGTCACACGTGCGGAGTCGAAGCAGACCTTCCTCTCCCTGTTCCAGCGAGCAGCGGAGGTAGTAGATCTTCTCCACGGAATACCAGCAGCACGACGGTGTGGTGGTGGTGGTGGAGTAGAGAATTCTGCAGGGCTTCGCCTAAGCCTGAGCAGAGGGAAGGAGGAGGAGAGAGGCGGCGGCTAGGGCTTGTTATGGGAGAGGTCTAGGGGGTGGCGCCCCCTCCCCTCTATTTAAAGGAGGGAGGCGCCATGGGAGGGGGAGTCCTAGTAGGACTCCCCTCCCTCCTTGGCCGGCGGATTGGGAGGGGGAGGAATCCTCCTCCCCCACGAATCCGTGTCTTGCCCCACAAAGACTCCTTGATCCTTTCTTGGTTTTCAAGCAAACTCCAAGAAATCTTCTAGAACCTTCTAGAACATTCCGAAACCTTCTAGAATCTCCATACAAACACTCCGGAACATTTCCTAACTTAGAAAATGATCCCCAATATATGAATCTTATTCTCCGGACCATTCCGGATCTCCTCGATCCAATCTGAGACTCCGAACAACATTTGGTCTCCAACGCATATTCCATATCTACTTAAAACAACTTAGAACCTTAAGTGTGTCACCCTACGGTTCGTGAACATGTAGACATGATGGAGACACATCTCCGATCAATAACCATCAGCGGGATCTGGAGATCCATAACGGCTCCCACATACTCAACGATGACTTTGTGATCGATAGAACCATTAACATACGAAACCAATTCCCTTTGTCACACGATATTCTACTTATCCGAGGTTTGATCGTCGGTATCTCCATACCTAGTTCTACCTCGCTACTGATAAGTACTCTTTACTCGTTCCATGTTATGTCATCCCTTGTGACCCAGTCACATGCTTGCAAGCTAACTAGATGACATTCCACCGAGAGGGCCCAGAGTATATCTATCCGTCATATGGATGGACAAATCCCAATCTTGGTTCATGCGCTTCAACACATACTTTCAGAATACCTAATGACACCTTTATAACCCCCCAGTTATGAAGCGGTGTTTGATGTCATCAAAGTACCCATTCGGTGATGGTGATTAACATAACTTCATGGTCGAAGTATTAGGTTACTATGCATTTGAAAGCTTACAGCAATACGAACTTAATGACTTGATCTTATGCTACGCTTACTATGGGTGTGTCTCCATCACATCATTCTCCTAATGATATAACCTTGTTATTAATGACATCCAATGTCCATGATCAGGAAACCATGATCATCAATTAATCAACAAGCTAGTTCCACAAGAGGCTTACTAGGGACTCTTTTATGTTTACAAAACACACATGTATTAGTGTTTCCTTATAATACAATTATAGCATGGGATGTAAACATTCATCATAAACACAAAGATATAATAATAACCACTTTTATTATTGCCTCTTGGGCATATCTCCAACAGTCTCCCACTTGCACTAGAGTCAATAATCTAGATTACATGGTAATATACCTAACACCCATGGCGTTCTGGTGTTGGTCATGCTTTGCTCTAGGGAGAGGTTTAGTTAACGGATCTGCTATATTCAGATCAGTGTGTACTTTGCAAATATTTATGTCACCATCTTGGACATACTCGCGAATAGCATGGAAACGTAGCTTGATGTGCTTCAGCTTGCTATGTGACCTTGGCTCCTGTGCATTAGCTATGGCACCTGTGTTGTCAAAGCAGATGGCCATCGGGTCCAACGCACTGGGAACCACGTCAAGTTCAGTAATGAACTCCTTCATCCATATGGCTTCTTGTGCAGCCTCCGAAGCAGCTATGTATTCCGATTCAGTTGAAGATTTCGCCACAACGCTTTGCTTGGAACTCCTCCAGCTCACCGTAGCACCATTCAAAATAAATACGTATCCAGACTGTGACTTCGAGTCATCTGGATCGGTGTTCCACTAGCAGCAGTGTAACCGTTTACAACAAGCTGTTCATCACCTCCATAAGAAAGAACCATATCCTTAGTCCTATTCAGGTACTTTAGGATATTCTTGACCGCTGTCCAGTGTTCCATTCCAGGATCACTTTGATATCTGCTAGTCAAACTAACAGCATGTGCTATATCCGGTCTTGTACACAGCATGTCATACATGATAGAACCTATGGCCGAGGCATAGGGAATTTTATTCATCTTTTCTCTATCTTCTGCCGTAGCCGGACTTTGAGTCTTACTCAAGGTCTTACCTGACAACATGGGCACGAACCCTTTCTTGCTCTCTTCCATTCTAAAATTCTTTAGAACTTTGTCTAAGTATGTACTTTGTGAAAGCACTATTAGGCGTCTTGATCTATCTCTATAAATCTTGATGCCTAGAATATATGCCGCTTCGCCAAGATCCTTCATTGAAAAACTATTATTCAAATAGGTTTTAACGCTATTAAGAAGTTCTATATCATTCCCAATCAACAATATGTCATCTACATATAGTACTAGGAATGCTACAGAGCTCCCACTCACTTTCTTGTAAATACAAGCTTCTTCATAAGTTTGTATAAATCCAAAGTTTTTGATTACTTTATCAAAACGTTGATTCCAACTCCGGGATGCTTGCTTTAGTCCATAAATGGAGCGCTGAAGTTTGCATACCTTGTCAGCATCACTAGGATCGACAAAACCGTTGGGTTGTACCATATACAACTCTTCCTCAATGTCACCATTAAGGAACGCTGTTTTGACATCCATCTGCCAAATTTCATAATCGAAATATGTAGCGATTGCTAACAAAATCCTCACAGACTTTAGCTTCGCTACTGGTGAGAAATTCTCATCGTAGTCAACTCCTTGAATTTGTCAGAACCCTTTCGCGACAAGTCGAGCTTTATAGACGGTAACATTACCATCAGCATCTGTTTTTCTTTTGAAAATCCATTTGTTCTCGACAGCCTTACGGCCATCCGGTAAGTCCACCAAAGTCCATACTTGGTTTTCGTACATGGATCCCATCTCAGATTTCATGGCTTCTAGCCATTTGTCGGAATCTGGGCTCACCATAGCTTCTTCATACGTCGCAGGGTCATCAGTGTTGTCCACCAACATGATGTTCAAGGCAGAGTCATACCAATCAGGAGTGGTACGAACCCTCGTTGACCTGTGAGGTTCAGCAGTAACTTCATTCGAAGTTTCATGATCACCATCATTAGCTTCCTCTCCAGTTGGTGCAGGCGGCACAAAAACATCTTCCGGTGCTGCGCTACTCTCAACTCTGAGAGAAGGTTCAATAACCTCGTCGAGTTCTACTTTCCTTCCAGTCACTTCTTTCGAGAGAAATTCCTTCTCAAGAAAGGATCCATTCTTAGCAACGAAAACTTTGCCTTCGGATCTATGATAGAAGGTATACCCAATTGTTTCTTTCGGGTCAACTCCTTGAATTTGTCAGAACCCTTTCGCGACAAGTCGAGCTTTATAGACGGTAACATTACCATCAGCATCTGTTTTTCTTTTGAAAATCCATTTGTTCTCGACAGCCTTACGGCCATCCGGTAAGTCCACCAAAGTCCATACTTGGTTTTCGTACATGGATCCCATCTCAGATTTCATGGCTTCTAGCCATTTGTCGGAATCTGGGCTCACCATAGCTTCTTCATACGTCGCAGGGTCATCAGTGGTGTCCACCAACATGATGTTCAAGGCAGAGTCATACCAATCAGGAGTGGTACGAACCCTCGTTGACCTGTGAGGTTCAGCAGTAACTTCATTCGAAGTTTCATGATCACCATCATTAGCTTCCTCTCTAGTTGGTGCAGGCGGCACAAAAACATCTTCCGGTGCTGCGCTACTCTCAACTCTGAGAGAAGGTTCAATAACCTCGTCGAGTTCTACTTTCCTTCCAGTCACTTCTTTCGAGAGAAATTCCTTCTCAAGAAAGGATCCATTCTTAGCAACGAAAACTTTGCCTTCGGATCTATGATAGAAGGTATACCCAATTGTTTCTTTCGGGTATCCTATGAAGACGCATTTCTCCGCTTTGGGTTCAAGCTTATCGGGTTGTAACTTCTTTACATACGCTTCGCAACCCCAAACTTTAAGGAACGACAACTTAGGTTTCTTACCAAACCACAATTCGTACGGTGTCGTTTCAACGGATTTAGATGGTGCCCTATTTAAAGTGAATGCGGCTGTCTCTAATGCATAGCCCCAAAACGATAGCGGTAAATCTGTAAGAGACATCATAGACCGAACCATATCTAAGAGAGTTCGATTACGACGTTCGGACACACCATTACGCTGTGGTGTTCCCGGCGGTGTCAACTGCGAAAGTATTCCACATTTCTTTAAATGCATGCCAAACTCATAACTCAGATATTCACCTCCGCGGTCAGAACACATAAACTTAATCTTCTTGTTACGATGATTTTCCACTTCACTTTGAAATTCCTTAAACTTCTCGAAAGTTTCGGACTTATGTTTCATAAAGTAGATATACCCATATCTACTCAAGTCATCTGTGAACATGAGAACATAACGATATCCACCACGTGATGCTACACTCATTGGACCGCACACATCGGTATGTATTATTTCCAATAAGTCCGTAGCTCGCTCCATTATTCCAGAGAATGGAGTCTTAGTCATTTCTCCCAATAGACATGCTTCGCATCTTTCAAGTGATTCAAGAAGTCCATCAGAATGGAGTTTCTTCATACGCTTCACTCCAATGTGACCAAGACGACAATGCCACATGTATGTAGAATTATCATTCAATTTTATTCGTTTAGCATCTATGTTGTGAACATGTGTATCACTACTATCGAGATTCAATAAGAATAAACCATTTATCTCAGGTGCATTACCATAAAAGATATTACTCATATAAATCAAACAACCTTTATTCTCAGACTTAAAAGAGTAACCGTCTCGCAATAAACAAGATCCAGATATGATGTTCATGCTTAACGCAGGCACCAAATAACAATTATTTAAATTTAAAACTAATCCTGAAGGTAGATGTAGAGGGAGCGTGCCGACGGCGATCACATCAACCTTGGAGCCATTTCCAACGTGCATCGTCACCTCGTCTCTTGCCAGTCTTCGTTTATTCCTTAGCTCCTGTTTCGAGTTACAAATATGAGCAACCGAACCAGTATCAAATACCCAGGCACTACTACGACTACTAGTAAGATACACATCAATAACATGTATATCGAATATACCTTTCTTCTTGATGTTGCCGTTCTTCAGATCTGCCAGGTACTTGGGGCAGTTACGCTTCCAGTGACCAGCACCCTTGCAGTAGAAGCATTCAGTTTCAGGTTTAGGACCAGCCTTGGGCTTCTTAGCAGGTGTGGCAGCTTTCTTGCCGTCCTTCTTGAAGTTGCCCTTTTTCTTAGGCTTGCCCCGTTTCTTGAAATTGGTGGTCTTATTGACCATCAACACTTGGTGCTCCTTCTTGATCTCCACTTCAGCAGTTTTCAGCATGGACGATAGTTCAGGCAACGTCTTGTTCATGCAGTGCATATTGTAGTTCATCACAAAGTTCTTATAACTCGGTGGCAGTGATTGGAGGACACGGTGAATCCCTAACTCATTAGGAATCGTTATCCCCAACTCTTGGAGCTTGTTTGCGTGCCCAGACATGGTGAGCACGTGCTCGCTAACGGAGCTTCCCTCTTCCATCTTGCAGGTAAAGAACTTTTCGGAGGCCTCATAGCTCTCCACGGCCGCGTGAGTCTCAAAAATGAGCTTGAGCTCCTTAATGATCTCTAACGGGTCGTGGTGCTCAAAACGCTTCTGGAGCTCCGTTTCTAAACCGTACAGGATGGCACACTGAACTGTGGAGTAATGATTTTTCCGAGTGGCGTAAACATTCTTTACGTCATCGGTGGCATCATCTGCAGGTGGGTCACCTAGCGGTGCTTCGAGCACATAGGTCATCTGACCAGCCCTGAGGACAATCTTCAGACCACGGAGCCAGTCCGTGAAGTTGCTTCCATTGTTCTTAAGTTTTTCTTTCTCTAGGAACGCATTGAAATTGATGGAGAGATTCGCCATAATCTACAACAAATTTGCAAGTAGTTTAGACTAAGTTTATGATAAATTGAGTTCTACTTTAATTCTTAAATTAACTAGGTGAACTCCCACTCAAAACAACATCCCTCACATTTTCTTAGTGATTACACGAACCAAGTCCACTACACCAAGTCCGATCTTTACGAGAGAAGATGTAGTTTCATCGGCGAACAATCTTCATGTTCATCATATCACTTATATGACTCGTGCTCTACCTTTCGGTATTCTGTGTTCCGAGACCATGTCTATACATGCTAGGCTCGTCAAGATTAACCTTAGTTTCCGCATGTGCAAATCTGGCTTGCACCTGTTGTATGCACACGTAGAATCTATCACATCCGATCATCACGAGATGCTTCGAGACGACGAGTCTTAGCAACGGTGCCAACTAAGGACGAACACTTTATTACTTGATATTTAGTGAGAGGGATCATCTTATAATGCTAGCGTCGCGATCTAAGCAATACAAGATGCATAAAGGATTAACATCACAGGCAATTCATAATTAGTGTGATATGATATGGCCCTTTCTTCTTATGCCTTTGATCTCCATCTCCAAAGCACGGACATGATCTCCATCATCACCAGCATTGCGTCAAGGTCAGTGGCGCCGCTTCATGGTTGTCCATCATCACCAGCAACTATTACAACTACTTGGAATAAAGCTATTACAAGATGAATAGACACGCAGGTCTTAACAAAATTAAAGACAACCATTAGGCTCCTGCCGGTTGCCATATTACAACAAGGATCATTGCATACATCAAATATAATCACAATCACATGATGGCCATATCACATCACAAAACCCCTGCAAAAACAAGTTAGACGCCTCTAATTTTCTTTGCAAGTTTTACGTGGTTTGGGGCTTTCGAATAAGAACGGATCTTACCTACGAAACTGAACCACAGCGTTGATACAAGTGCTATCAAGTGCAAAGTGTAGATTGGATCTATACTATGATGGGAGAGACAGACACCCGCAAAGCCACTTGTGCAAAGCAAGTTACACGTCAAGCGTGGAGCAAGTCTCATGTGCGATGACATGTAAGGTTAGCCCGAGCCACTTCATCCCACTATGCCGCAAGATGCAAAGTACACAAAGCAAAAGACGGCACGAGCACCAACGCCCACAACATCATTGTGTTCTACTCGTGCAACAGATCTACGCATAGACAAGGCTCTGATACCACTGATGGGTTCGTAGCATGGAAAACAAAAAAATTCTACCGCAAGAATGAACAAAACCTAGAACAAATCTAGATAAAAGCCAAGATCTAATCTATTAGACATGAGAACGAGATAGATCTGTACTAACCCTCGTAGAACCGAAAGCGTTACGAGATTAGATCTCGGGGTTGATGTAGTCGATCACTTGCCGATCTCAAGATCGTGTGGACGATCCTTCCGGCGTCGCGTTCCGGCAGCGCTTCCGCAGTCGGTCACACGTGCGGAGTCGAAGCAGACCTTCCTCTCCCTGTTCCAGCGAGCAGCGGAGGTAGTAGATCTTCTCCACGGAATCCCAACAGCACAACGGTGTGGTGGTGGTGGTGGAGGAGAGAATTCTACAGCGGGAGCAGAGTGAAGGTAGAGGAGAGAGGCGGCGGCTAGAGCTTGTTATGAGAGAGGGCTAGGAGGGGGCGCCCCCTCCCTTCTATTTAAAGGAGGGAGGCGCGCCTGGGGAGGGGGAGTCCTAGTAGGACTCCCCTCCTATGGCCGGCGGGTTGGGAAGGGGGGGAGGAGTCCTCCTCCCCCACGAATTCGTGTCTCACCCCAAAAGGTTTCCTTTGACCCTTTCTTGGTTTTCAAGCAAACACCAAGAACTCTTCTAGAACCTTCCAGAACATTCCGAAACCTTCTAGAATCTCCATACAAACACTCTGGAACATTTCCTAACTTAGAAAATGATCCCCAATATATGAATCTTATTCTCCGGACCATTCCGGATCTCCTCGTGATGTCCCGAATCCAATCCGAGACTCCGAACAACATTTGGTCTCCAACGCATATTCCATATCTACTTAAAACAACTTCGAACCTTAAGTGTGTCACCCTACGGTTCGTGAATATGCAGACATGATGAAGACACCTCTCCGATGAATAACCATCAGCGGTATCTGGAGATCCATAACGGCTCCCACATACTCAACGATGACTTCGTGATCGATAGAACCATTAACATACGAAACCAATTCCCTTTGTCACACGATATTCTACTTATTCGAGGTTTGATCGTCGGTATCTCCATACCTAGTTCTACCTCGTTACTGATAAGTACTCTTTACTCGTTCCATGTTATGTCATCCCTTGTGACCCAGTCACATGCTTGCAAGCTAACTAGATGACATTCCACCGAGAGGGCCCAGAGTATATCTATCCGTCATATGGATGGACAAATCCCAATCTTGGTTCATGCGCTTCAACACATACTTTCAGAATACCTAATGACACCTTTATAACCCCTCAGTTATGAAGCGGTGTTTGATGTCATCAAAGTACCCATCCGGCGATGGTGATTAACATAACTTCATGGTCGAAGGATTAGGTTACTATGCATTTGAAAGCTTACAGCAATACGAACTTAATGACGTGATCTTATGCTACGCTTACTATGGGTGTGTGTCCATCACATCATTCTCCTAATGATATAACCTTGTTATTAATGACATCCAATGTCCATGATCAGGAAACCATGATCATCAATTAATCAACAAGCTAGTTCCACAAGAGGCTTACTAGGGACTCTTTTATGTTTACAAAACACACATGTATTAGTGTTTCCTTATAATACAATTATAGCATGGGATGTAAACATTCATCATAAACACAAAGATATAATAATAACCACTTTTATTATTGCATCTTGGGCATATCTCCAACAGTAGTGATAGTAGAAATGCTAATATTTCTAGCAATTTCATCTTTTCTTTCCCACTTGGCATGCAATTCAGCTAATAGTCTAACATTTTCATCAATTCTAACTTGTATGGCATTAGTGGTAGCAAAGGGATTTTCAATAGTTCCAGGTTTAGCAGCCATTTTATTAAAAGAAGATTGTGCTTCAGACAATGTTACTATATTTCTTTCAGCATTAGAGAGTTTTTCCTCAATAGTTTTATTGAAAGCAGTTTGTTTATTAATAAAATCCTTAAGCATGACTTCAAGTTCAGACGGTGCACTCCTATTATTGTTGTAGGAAGTTCCATAAGCATTACCATTATTGGGAGGATATGGCCTATAATTATTATTACCAAAATTGTTCCTGTAGGCATTATTGCTAAAATTATTATTTCTTATAAAGTTCACATCAACTTGCTCTTCTTGAGCAACCAAAGAAGCTAAGGGAACATGATTTGGATCAATATGAGATTTCCCATTAACAAGCATAGATATAATAACATCAATTTTATCACTCAAGGAGGAGGTTTTTTCAATAGAATTTACCTTCTTACCTTGTGGAGCTCTCTCAGTGTGTCATTCAGAATAGTTAACCATCATATTATCCAGAAGCTTTGTTGCAGCACCCAAAGTAATGGTCATAAAGGTACCTCCAGCAGCAGAATCCAGTAGATTTCTTGAAGAATAATTAAGTCATGCATAAAAGGTTTGGATAATCATCCAAGATGTCAGTCCATGAGTGGGACAATTATTTACCAAAGATTTCATTCTTTCCGAATGGGAACGCAACATGTTCATTATCAGATTGTTTAAATTTCATTATTTCACTTCTCATAGATATAATCTTAGCAGGAGGATAGTATTTTCCAATAAAAGCATCTTTGCATTTAGTCCAAGAATCAATACTATTTCTAGTTAGGGATTGCAACCATTCTTTAGCTTTTCCTCTCAAAGAGAAAGGAAATAATTTAAGCTTAATAATATCCCCATCTATATCCCTATGTTTTTGCATCTCACAAAGTTCAACAAAGTTATTAAAATGAGCAGCAGCATCCTCAGTACCAATACCAGAAAATTGTTCTCTCATAACAAGATTGAGTAAAGTAGAATTAATTTCAAAGAAAGTAGCTTCGGGAACAGGTGGAGCAATAGGTGTGCACATGAAATCATTGTTGTTGGTGCTACTGAAGTCACACAACTTAGTGTTTTCAAGAGTAGTCATTTTTTGTGTGTTTTTAATAAAGAAAGCAAACTAGTGCAACTGATTTTTTTGTGTTTTTGATAAAGAAACAAGCAAACAAAGCAGAAAATAAACTAAGCAAAATGAAACAACAAAGTAAAGAGATTGGTTATGAGGAACTCCCCCTGTGAAGATGTCCTTGACTCCCCAGCAACGGCGCCAGAAAAAGAGCTTGATGGCTCAAAATATATCGAGCTCGTTGGGGAACCCCAAGAGGAAGGTATGATGAGCACAACAACAAGTTTTCCCTCAGTTGTGAAACCAAGGTTATCGAACCAGTGGGAGCAAGGAAACACCTCCAAGGTGTTGTTTCCAACTTGGAATCATGCACAACACAACCACAGAACTTTGCCCCCAACTTACAGTGAGGTTGTCAATCTCACCGGTTTTCCTGAAAACAAAGGATTAAACGTATTGTGTGGAAGATAGTAATAGTTTGCAGAAAGTAAATAGAAAATAGTAAATAGTTGTAGATTGATGGTAAAAGAAAGGACTGGGGTCCATAGTTCACTAGTGGTGATTCTCCTTAAGATAGATGACATGTTGGGTGAACAAATTACAGCGGGGCAATTGACAAACATCGAGAAAGCATACATGCATACACTAATCATCTTGACTCCTATGGGATTTGATTGGGCATTACAACATTATACATAGACCGTAATCCAACTGCATCTATGACTAATAATCCACCTTCAGGTTATCATCTGAACCCCCTCCAGTATTAAGTTGCAAGCAACAGATAATTGCATTAAGCAAAGTGTGTAAAGTAAACAATACGATTGTTCTATGAATAAATGATTGATGTTTTCTCCCTAGTAGCAACAACACATCTAGTACCTTAGAGATTTCTGTCGCTTCCCCAGATTACTAGAGGCATGAACCCACTATCGAGCATAAATACTCCCTCTTGGAGTTGCTAACATCTACTCGGCCAAGATAGCTACTAACAATGGAGAGCATGCAAGATCACAAATAACAAAGACATGATAGAATCAATAATCAATCTGAAATAGCATCTCAATATCCATCGGATCCTCACAAACACAACATGTAGGATTACAAATAGATGATATTGATCATGAACGGAGCTCACAAGATCTAAACATGGTAGCACAAAGGAGAAGAATAAACCATCTAGCTACTACATGGAACCCGTAGTCCAGGGATGAACTACTCACGCATCACACCGGAGGCAGGCATGGTGATGAAGAAGGCCTCCAGGTTGATATCTCCCCTCTGGTAGGGTGCCAAGAAGAGCTTCAGATCCCTCCTGATCTAGGGATGGAGATGGCGGCGGCTACAGACTCTTTCGTGGAATTTTGATCCGGTGATTAGGGTTTCTATATCGGAGGCTTCTTATAGGCAAAAGGGGAGGCCAAGGGGGTGCCTGAGGCGGCTGTACCACCCCCAGGCATGGGCTAGGCATGGTCGCGCAGCCAGGTGGTGTGGCCGGCCCCTGGCCCCTCTCTATCTCGTCTTTTGGCTCCGTGTTCCCCTCGGTGAAATATTGACTTTGGCTTTTGTCTCGTCCAATTCCGAGAATATTCATTTTCTGGCTCTTTTGGAACCAAAAACAGCAGAAAAAAGGCAACTAGCACTGTGGCATCTTGTTAATAGGTTAGTTCCAGAAAATGTGTAAAAATACTCCAAAGTGTGAACAAAACATAAGAAAGTATATATAAAACAAGCATGGAACATCAAAAATTATAGATACATTTGCAACGTATCAATCCGCTCTCCTCCAACCGTACACGCCTTCCCTGGTGCTATTATCGCGATTAGGGTGAGATGATGATCATCCCGTACCTCCTCCTTCTCTCCCCCATGCCCCGCCCCGTTCTACCGACGTGCACCACCGTGCTCCACTTCGATATACTAGGGTTCACCACCGTGGGCCACTATGCATATGGTCACCGACATCGCGGCTGGCCATGGGGTCATGCGGAGGGAACTGACACCGGCGTAGATGGAAATGGGGTTGCCATTATCGAAGTCACTCTGCATCTATTCCCTGGTTTGGCCATGGGAATGAGGAGGAACAGCAAGAAGAGAAAGAAGTGAAGAAGAAAAGAGGAGGTTGACCCCCACATGGCAAATTTGTTGACCAGTCAGCTCTGTTAGATGAGTCCACCTGTTAGGAACTCTTTTAAGATGCTATTAGATGAAAATTAGTGTGATTTGCAATGGGCTGCCCCAATTTTGGTACTAAACTAGGAAAATTATGAATGTTGGTACTGGCTCGTAATTGATGCCTGAATTGTGGTAGTAGTATTCAATTTACTTGTAGAATTTGCCAAGGCTTTGTATTTCAGCCTCAGTGCTTGAACGAGAAACAGTTCCTTGTTTGCGGGCACTCCGTGATATCAAGTTTGACCCAAAAAATATTGCAAAGCCGCTAGTAGAGCGTCTATCATTTAGGCAACCAACCCAGTCAACATCTAAAAAAGCACGAAGAAGTGTAGAATAATCTTTCTGAAAAGTGAGACCAATGCTCAAAGTTCCTTTTACATATCTAAGAATTCTTTTTTGCAGATGTCCAGTGTGTTGTAGTTGGTGCATCAAGAAATTAACACACTTTGTTAACTTCAAAAGAAAAATCAGGGTGTGTAAGAGTCAAATACTATAAAGTACCAATGATACTCCTATGTTGTGTGCTATCCTCTGGACCAAGAGGATCTCCATCTGTAAGAGATAACTTATCAATGGAAGACATAAGGGGTAGAGACTGAGGTATAGTTTGTCATGCCAACTTTGGCAAGAATATCGGTAGCATATTCATCTAGTGTTATAATCACTGATCATATACTTGCTTCACCTCGATACCCAAAAAGAAATTTAAATCTCCGAGATCTTTAAGTGTAAAGTGTGAACTTAGATCATGTAGAAAAGTAGAGATAGCTCTATCAGAAGAGCTGGTCACAATAATATCATCAACTTAGATTAACAAAAAAATCATGACATCATTCTTTTGATAAAGAAATAGAGGTGTGCCTGCTTTGGAGGATTGAAAACCAAGATCATGTAGTTTGGAGATAAGTCTTGAATACCATGCTCGAGGAGCTTGTTTAAAACCGTAGAGAGCTTTATCAAGCTCGCATACATTGTTGGGAATATGCCCTAGAGGCAATCATGTATGATGTTATTCCTGATGTATTCATAAAGTTTTCCTTGTATGAACTTCTGATATGTATAACTGACTATGTGATTTAGTTGTGTAACTATGTATTCATGTTGTTCATGCTAAATGTCCTTAGTCATTGAGGTTGTGCTGGAAATAAAACTTATATTAATGTGAAAGTCGGCTGATGATTATGTTCCACTTGTCATGGGCATGGTGATACTATTCCGACTTACATGGATTCGGCTAAAGAGTTTAGTGAGTTGGACTAGCCCATATTGATATACAACAAACTACTCGTCATTTGTATGTCACAATCAATGTAATCCTTAGACCTAAGATTATTGCATAATCGAGTTATGGATCACCGACAGGTTCTACCAAACATTGTTCCATCAAAGGGAAGTTGTAAAGGCATAGTTTGGATCGGCTGAGAATAGAGCTGCGTGATGTGAATGACCAAGATGAGATTTTTTTCCTCGAACTAGAGAGATATTTTGATAAGGGGTGACCTCAAGGGTGGCTCGATCTTCACGGATCTCGTGGTCAAATCGATGGGAAAGCGAGGGGCAAGGGAGATGGTAGCGGAAGCGAACACACACCTCGCGAAGAACACGATGAACACACGCAAAACTCACACGATACAAGGCCAATTGCTCCCGTCGGCGGCCACCGGTCCGATAGAATCCTCACAAGGAAAGATCGGTCAATGTCCTCCCATCAATCCCAATCGGAGAGGGAAGAACACCTTGGAGAGGGTCTTGACAACTTGCCAAAGGGCTCCGACGCCAATGCCTTGTACAACGATGGATGTGTGATGCAAAGTCCAACAAGGTTGGTGACGATAGTCGGTCCCCTTGGTAAAGGGGATGAGGTAAAACTAGGGATTCCACAAAAGGGGTTGTCTTTAGTCTATCATCTATGCCTAGAGGATACATGAGTGGGTGGGGGCTCTATTTATAGGCCAACCACTAGAGTGGGGGTAGTTTGGAGATAAACTAGGCAAAAGGGTAAGTAAAGGGAGTATTCTAGGGCATCAAACCCAGATTCGTGCGTAGACGGGGAATACCGGCGGTAAGTCCGGCGGCACTAGATCTGGCGCAGGAAGTTCCGACGAGCGTCGATTATTCCGGTTGTCACCGGTTCTGAGTACTGAAGCGGTTTCCAGCGAGATCTCTGTTCATTTGGTATGCTCGTCGATTTGGTCGGCGTGGATTCTGGTCCGTCTATTCTAGCACTGGAAGTTCTCATGGTGGATCTGGCGGCGCTGGAGTCTTTGCCGGTTTGGCTCTGCTTCTTATGTCTCCTCTTCCAAGCCTTTGTCTTGTCGGGCATGAGTCCTCGGGCTTCCTCCCTTATCTCCATACTTGGCAGTGCGAACCTATCATAGTCATAGGACAAAGTATGAAGTAGTATACCATTCAATAGGGTAGGAAGTGGGATCTCAAAGAGGATAGGATTCACCTTTTGGAGTCCATGACGACTTGGCATAAGTTGGAGACCTTGATGTGGTAACGACCGTAGTTCGGGATACATCAGCTCCCCCTTCATAAAGAGTCATCATCGACTCTACATGTTCAACACAGAGTAGAAGCGATCGAGAGAACTTCTTGATCCCGGGGTTCGCCATATAGTCGTCCTCGGGAAGATTGAGTTGACAACCCTTCAATGTTACTTCACCTTCCATGAAGCCTAGAAAACTCACAAGAAAAACAGAGCAACACTCAAAGAGTAGCCAATTCATGAAGATTATAGCATGAGTCCTCAAGTAGAAGGAAATCACCTTATGATGTAGAGATAGCTCATTTAAGGGCAGCCATAGGTAACTCTCTACGGTTCGTCTTGTCAACTTATGGTCCATAGAGGTTGACGCATACACAATTGTACCTTCACACAACAAATACCAAGCAAAATATTTTCGTGTATGATAGAGGAGCATGTCATTTGTGGCATGTCCATTCTTGTTCACAACACTATTAGCATAATACATGTATAGCAAACGGGATGCATATGCAAGGTCAAAGTGCATGGAAATCGTTTGACATCACCCAAATGTGGGAACACAAAAACTCCATATAACATCTTAGTCTGGCACTCAAAGCAATTGACTAAAATATTGATCAACATCTTTGATGCAAAGTTAGGAGAATTCGGCAAAAACACATGAGGAAGGATATCCAAAACAACATCATTAAGTGTGCAAAACAACCATTGGAAAGAGAAATTGGTCAATATGTTGGATGCCATACACAAATCATTAAAAGCAAAGATCATGGTCATATGAGTATCACAAGTGGAAGTAAAAACAACATGTTTGCAAACAAACCACATCAAAGAGCAAATGTTTCTTATGTTTGTTACAACAACTATACGAGATACTTTGAAGCTCTCGTGACAATACATACTCATACTGGCATTATGGTTGCACACAAAACATCGGAAAGATAAATTGTTCAAAAAAATTGTTGCAACACACAAAGCATCGATATCCAATAGCAACGAAACATGATTGTCATAAGGTGGAAGAATACCATCAACATGCTTGCAATCAAACCATAGGAAAGAGCAATTTTTCAACATGAAAGATGCAAAGCATGTAAAAGGTATCAGAGTTGGGTTCGATCTTGAACTCACTTGGGGGATGCTCTCTAGAGCTCTTTTGTCAATTCGTGCTCAACCGAGGTGACATGATCATGCGGGTACCTACACACATCATACACAAAAATAAAAATGTGTGTGCATGGTAGAGAAACACATCATTCATCATGATGTATCTCTTCTTATGCACATCACCATAAGTGTCAATCAAGTGTAAAATAGATGCATGGTGAGTATGCAAGTGAGGAACATGCTTATCATGGAATTTACCAAAATCTCAAAAATTTGAGAAAGCTATGTGGACAGTCTCAATATAAATCCTATGATAATTATTGTTGCAAGCAAAACAAGCAAAAGAGCAATTATTCAACTTATTGCAAGCAACGGGAGAAATTGTAAAAAACTCATGACAAAGCATGGTCCTAGGGATACCATTGTTATCATCATTGCAAGAAAAACATTGGAAAGAGCAATTGTTGATATCATCAACGTAATATTTAGAGCATATCATGTATGGCAATATCATGACAATAAAATGATTCCATATGGTCATCATGATGCATAAAAAAATCAACACATGGAAATAAGAGTGGAACATAAGCCACGCCACAAGTATCATCCAAAGCATGCAAATTATCACAAGTCATCATTTCCACTAGTGGGATCACAACATAATCAACACCCTTATTTTTACCTTCTTCATACCTCTTATATGATGTGGGTGTTGTGGTAGTATTGGCCTCCATGTGGGCGACTTCGACTTCTTGATGTAGCCATGGCATAGCATCATCTTCATGCACCACATCTTCTCGGTCGGAGGCATCATCATCTCCAAGTGTGGTGCTTCTTGATCCACGGACCCTAGCACATCATCAGAAAACACACTAGAGGTAGAGGGTAAGTCGTTAGAAATCAAAGTTGTCTCACATGACCTATCAACTACCACTCTCAATTCACTCGGTGTCTCGCTCATGCGCTTCCAGTGGAAGCACTCAATCTCACGTACGGTGGAGTCACTCATCTCACTCTTTCTCTCACTCAAGTGGGCTAAGTGGCTCTCATAATCACATGGGATTGGTACCACATCATCACTCAAGCATATAGGGATGGGCTCGGTGTGCTCAACTCCATGCGCCTCCTTTGGTGAAGGGAAAGTCCCATGCTCACCATTCTTGACCTTGTCGTGGCCATCTTGTAGGGTAGGCTCTTTACTTGGAGCTTGATCATCCTCTACCGTGACCACCTTGGCTTGTGTATACATCCTCTTGGCATACTCGTCCAATTTGGCGAAGTAGAGGTCTTGGTCCTCCTCATCCATGAAGTTGTATGCGTCATCTAGGACGTCAAGGCTTGTCGTTGAAGCTTGATGGCGTGGAGGAAGGCTTGATCTTGGTGCCATTTTGGTGATGGAACGTGTCTTATGATGGTGCCGACAAAGGTCATTGGCGTGCCTTACCGAAGGTTGATGTAGGTGGCGCCTTCTTGAGGTTGACTCGTTAAGTTTGGAGAGCATGCTCATGTTCTTGGCGAAGTTTTCGTTCATGTCGCGCTTGAAGTTGTGCATGTCACGCTTTAAGTTGTTGAGAGCGCTTACGGCCGTGTCCATTTGATGGTGGACCTTGGCGCTCTCGAGGTGGAGGCTCCGTCTTGGTCGACATGACTTGAGGAGCTTGTCGTTGTCGTCCTTGAAGTCGTCCATGCTTGGAGACTTATTGTTGTTGTAGAACTCCATATCACCCAAGCATGTGGATCCATTGTCGGTGTAGTGCTCCATCATGTCATCCATGCTTGTGGAGGCGTAGGCATGGTGGCTCATCGTGGATTCGTCATAGAAATCCTCCTAGGTTCCGAATGTTGGAGATATGCCCTAGAGGTAATAATAAATGTAGTTATTATTATATATCTTTGTGTTTATGATAAATGTTTACATTCATGCTATAATAGTATTAACAAGGAAACCATTAATACTTGTGTGATTTGTAAACTTAATTTGAAGTCCCTAGTATGGCCTCTATACTTCACTAGCTTGTTGGTTGATTGATGATGTGGTTTCTTTGTCATGAACATTGAGATGTTATCAACAACAAGATCATATCGTTAGGAGAATGATATGGTGGACATACTCCTATAGACAAGCGTAGCATAAAGATCAAGTCATTTCAATAGTTCAATTGCTATATGCTTTCTGATACATAGTAACCTAATTCCTTCGACCATGAGATCATGCATATTGCCTTTACTGGATGGATGCTTTGATGTCATCAAACACCACACCGTAACAGGGTGGCTATAAAAGTGGCATTGGGTGTTCGGAAAGTATTGGTTGAAACACATGGATCAAGAGTGGGATTTGTCCATCCACATGACGGATAGATATTCTCTGGGCCCTCTCGGTGAAATGTCATCCAATTAGCTTGCAAGCATGTGACTTGGTCACAAGGGATCACATATCACGGGAACGAGAAAAAAGTACTTATCAGTAACGAGGTTGAACTAGGTATGCAGAGATACCGACGATCATGACCTCGGATAAGTAACATATCGTGAGACAAAGGGAAATTGGTATCGTATGTAAGTGGTTCATTCGATCGCAAAGTAATCGTAGAAATATGTGGGAGCCATATGAATTTCCAGATTCCTCTATTGGTTATTGTTCGGAGAAGTGTCTCGATCATGTCCGCATAATTCACGAACCGTAGGGAGACACACTTAAGGATTCGACGTTGTTTGAGTAGTTATGGTATTATGAGAAAGAGACCGAATGTTGTTCGGAGTCTCGGATGGGATCCGGGATATCACGAGGTGATCCGGAATGGTCCGGAGAATAAGATTCATATAAGGAAAGTCCCATTTCGGAGTTGGGGAATGGTTCCGGTGTTTTCATCGGGAACATTCTAGAAGGTCCCGGAATGTCCGGCACTCCGGGGGGGAAGGGGTACATGAATGTGTCATTGCAAGATGGAATGATTGCATCATGTACTAGGTGTTCTCGCTGTCCAAAATAAAGGGTTTATTTAATTCCTAAATTGGAAAAGTCAAACGGCTAATTTGAAAGTCAAACTGCCAATTTTGGGAAGTGGGAAAAGAGGAGGATTGGTGGAGGCCGAATTGGGGGAGGACTCCTCCCTTGGCCGGCGCCCCACCAAGCCGACTTGGGGAGGGACTCTCCTCCCCATGGCGCAGCCAGCCCTCCCACCTATATAAGGAGGGGCAGGGCTCCCCTCCTAGCACACACAAGTTCCTATCCTCTAAACTAGAAACTAGACCTAGACCCCGGTTTAGAGCTGTTTCGGTTTAGAGCCTTCTAATTGGTTTAGAGCCCTCTAATTGGTGTGTCTAATTACTAGACCACTAATAGCCTCTCTCATAAGCTCCACCATACTCGCACCGGCTTAAGGCGAAGCCCTGCGGGATCTCCCCTCTACCTCCGGTACCACGCCGTTGTGCTGCCGGAATCGCGAGGAGAGTGCTACAACCTCCGCTGCCTGCTGGAACAAGGGAGAGGAAGGTCTTCGTCGAGTACCGAACGTGTGACCGACTGCGGGAGCGCTGCGGGAACGCGGCGCCGGAAGGATCGTCTACGCGATCTTGAGATCGGAAAGAGTACGACTACATCACCCACGAGAATCTGCTCTCGTTAAACACTTTGGAATCTTCGAGGGTGAGTTATTCCATCGACTCGTTGCTACAATCTAGTAGATAGATCTTGGCTTGTTTGTTTGTATGCGATAGAAAATTTTTGTTTTCCATGCTACGAACCCCTACAGTGGTATCAGAGCCGTGTCTATATGTAGATCTGTTGCACGAGTAGAACACAATGGTCATTGTGGGCGTTGATGCTTTTATTGTAGATTGCTTTTTGTGTACTTTGCATCTTGCGGTATGTTGGGATGAAGCGGCCCGGGCTAACCTTACATGACATCGTTCATGAGACTTGCTCCACGCTTAACATGCAACTTGTATTGCATAAGTGGCTTTGCGGGTGCCTGTTTCTCCTAGCATAGTAAAGATCCAATTTACAACGGGTAATCAACAATGCTAGTATCAATGTTGTGGTTCTTGTTCGTAGGTTAGAACGACACTTATGGAAAGCCCCAAACCACGTAAAATATGCAAAGAAAGTAGAAGCGTCTAACTTTGTTTTGCAGGGGTGTGCAGTGATGTGATATGGCCATGATTGTGATTATATTTGATGTATGCAATGTTCTTTATTGTAAGTTGGCAACCGGCAGGAGCCATATGGTTGTCTTTAATTTCTGTTAAGGCCTGCGTGTCTATTCAAAATAGTTGTAATAGTTGAAGTTGGCGGACGACAACCATGAAGAAGCGTCATTGACCTTGATGCTATGCCGGTGATAATGGAGATCATGTTCGTGCTTGAAGATGGAGATCGGAAGCACAAAGAAGAAAGGCCATATCATATCACATATTATGAATTGCATGTGATGTTAATCCTTTATGCATCTTGTATTGCTTAGTAGACGACGGTAGCATTATAAGATGATCCCTCATGCACATAAATTTCAAGTTCTAAAAGTGTTCACCCTTAGTATGCACCGTTGCCAAAGCTTGCTGCTTCGAAGCACCACGTGATGATCGGGTGTCTTTGATTCCGCGGGTGACTACAACGTAAGCAAGCCAGATTTGCTTATGCGGAAGCTAAGGTTTGATCTTGACGAGCCTAGCATGTACAGACATGGCCTCAGGAACACAGATCGCCGAAAGGCAAAGCATGAATCATATAGTAGATATGATGAACATGATGATTGTTCGCCATTAAAACTATATCAGCTCTCGTGATGATCGGTGTTGATGTAGTGGATTTGGTTCGTGTGATCACTAAAACAATGTGAGGGATGTTGTTTTGAGTGGGAGTTCACCTAGTTTAATTTCATTAATTAATTTGAACTCAATTTGTCATAAACTTAGTCTAAACTATTGCAAATATGTTGTAGATCAATGGCAGCCCCTACCATCAATTTTAATGCGTTCCTAGAGAAAGAAAAGTTGAAAAACAATGGAAGCAACTTCGCGGATTGGTTCCGCAATTTGAGGATTGTCCTCACAGCTGGTAATTTGACCTATGTGCTGGATGCACCGCTAGGTGACCCACCTGCAGCTGATGCTACCGATGAAGTAAAGAATGTTTACCTCGCTCGGAAGAATCAGTACTCCATAGTTCAGTGTGCTATCTTGTATGGTTTAGAATCGGAGCTTCAGAAAAGGTTTGAAGAGTCAGATCCATATGATATTGTCGAGGATCTCAAATTAATCTTTGAGACTCATGCGGCAATTGAAAGTTATGAAGCTTCTGAAAAGTTCTTTAACTGCAAGATGGAAGAGGGTAGCTCCGTCAGTGAGCATGTGCTTAAAATGTCTGGGCACGCAAATAAACTTCAAAGTTTGGGTATAGTGATTCCTAATACTTTGGGAGTTTACCGCATCCTCCAATCACTACCACCAAGTTACAAGAACTTTGTGATGAACTACAACATGCAGAACATGAACAAAGAGTTGCCAGAACTATTTGCTATGTTAAAATCTGCAGAAGTGGAGATCAAGAAAGAGCACCAAGTGTTGATGGTCAATAAGACCACCAAATTCAAGAAAGGCAAGTCTAAGCAGAAGGGACACTTCAAGAAGGGTGGTAAGAAAGTTACCACGCCGACGAAGAGGACCAAGGCTGGACCCAAGCCTGATACTGAGTGCTTTTACTGCAAGGGACAAGGTCACTGGAAGCGGAATTGCCCAAGGTACTTGGCGGATTTGAAGAACGGCAACATCAAGAAGAAAGGTATATCTGATATACATGTTATTGATGTGTATCTCACTAGTACTCGTAGTAGTGCCTGGGTATTTGATACTGGTTCGGTTGCTCATATTTGTAACTCGAAACAGGAGCTGCAGAATAAACAGAAGCTAGTGAAGAACGAGGTGACGATGCGCGTGGGAAACGGATCAAAGGTTGATGTGATCGCGGTCGGCACACTACCTCTTCATCTACCATCGGGATTAGTTTTATACTTAAATAATTGTTATTTGGTGCCTGCGTTGAGCATGAACATTATATCGGGATCTTGTTTATTGCGAGACGGTTACTTGTTTAAATCCGAGAATAATGGTTGTTCGATTTATATGAGTAATATGTTTTATGCACATGCACCTTTGATAGATGGTCTATTCATATTGAATCTCGATAGTAGAAATACACATATTAATAACATTGAGGCTAAACGTTTGAAATCAAGCGATAATTTGACCTATATATGGCACTGTCGTCTTGGTCACATTGGAGTGAAACGTATGAAGAAACTCCATTCCGATGGACTTCTTGAATCACTTGATTTTGAATCACTTGAAAGATGCGAAGCATGTCTGATGGGAAAAATGACTAAGACTCCATTTTCTGGTATAATGGAGCGAGCTACGGACTTATTGGAAATCATACATACCGATGTGTGTGGTCCAATGAGTGTAGCATCGCGCAGTGGTTATCGTTATGTTCTTACCTTCACGGATGACTTGAGTAGATATGGGTATATCTATTTCATGAGACATAAGTCCGAAACTTTCGAGAAGTTTAAGGAGTTTCAAAGTGAGGTAGAGAATCAACGTAACAAGAAGATTAAATTTCTACGTTCTGATCGTGGAGGTGAATATCTAAGTTACGAGTTTGGCGAGCATTTGAAGAAATGTGGAATACTTTCGCAGTTGACACCGCCGGGAACACCACAGCGTAATGGTGTGTCTGAACGTCGTAATCGAACTCTCTTAGATATGGTTCGTTCTATGATGTCACTTACAGATTTGCCACTATCATTTTGGGTTATGCATTAGAAACAGCCGCATTCACTTTAAATAGGGCACCGTCTAAATCCGTTGAAACGACACCGTATGAATTATGGTTTGGGAAGAAACCTAAATTGTCGTTCCTTAAAGTTTGGGGATGCGAAGCCTATGTAAAGAAGTTACAGCCGGACAAGCTTGAACCCAAAGCGGAAAAATGCGTCTTCATAGGATACCCGAAGGAAACTGTTGGGTATACCTTCTATCATAGATCCGAAGGCAAAATCTTCGTTGCTAAGAATGGATCCTTTCTAGAGAAGGAATTTCTCTCGAAAGAAGTGACTGGAAGGAAAGTAGAACTCGACGAGGTTGTCGAACCTTCTCTCGAAATTGCGAGTAGCGCAGCACCGGAAGAAGTTCCTGTGGTGCCTGCACCAATAAGAGAGGAAGCTAATGATGGTGATCATGAAACTTCGGTTGAAGTTACTACAGAGCCTCGGAGGTCAACGAGAACTCGTACCACTCCAGATTGGTATGATTCCGTTATGAATGTCATGTTGGTGGACAACACCGATAACCCCGAGACATATGAGGAAGCGATGATGAGCCCAGATTCCAATAAATGGCAAGAAGCCATGAAATCCGAGATTGGATCCATGTACGAAAACCAAGTATGGACTTTGGTGGACTTACCGGATGGCCGGAAGGCTGTCGAGAACAAATGGATTTTCAAGAAGAAAACAGATGCTGATGGTAATGTTACTGTCTATAAAGCTCGACTTGTCGCAAAAGGGTTTCGACAAATTCAAGGAGTTGACTACGATGAGACTTTCTCACCGGTAGCGAAGCTAAAGTCTGTGAGGATTATGTTAGCAATCGCTGCATATTATGATTATGAGATATGGCAGATGGATGTCAAAACAGCATTCCTCAATGGAGACATTGATGAAGAGTTGTATATGATACAACCCAAAGGTTTTGTCGATCCTAAAGATGCTAACAAGGTATGCAAGCTTCAACGGTCCATCTATGGATTGAAGCAAGCATCCCGAAGTTGGAATCAACGTTTTGATAAGGTAATCAAAAGTTTTGGTTTTATACAAACTTATGGAGAAGCTTGTATTTACAAGAAAGTGAGTGGGAGCTCTGTAGCATTCTTAATACTGTATGTGGATGACATATTGTTGATTGGGAATGATGTAGACCTTCTTAATAGTGTCAAGGAATATTTGAATAATAGTTTTTCAATGAAGGATCTTGGCGAAGCAGCTTACATATTAGGCATAAAGATTTATAGAGATAGATCGAAACGCCAAATATCATTGTCACAAAGTACATATTTGGACAAAGTTCTAAAGAGGTTTGGAATGGAAGATAGCAAGAAAGGGTTCTTGCCCATGTTGCCCAATATGACCTTGAGTAAAACTCAAAGTCCGACATCGGCAGAAGATAGAGAAAAGATGAGTAAGACTCCCTATGCCTCAGCCATAGGATCTCTAATGTATGCCATGCTATGTACTAGACCCAACATCGCATATGCTGTTAGTCTAACTAGCAGATATCAAAGTGATCCAGGAGTGGATCATTGGACGGCGGTCAAAAACATCCTTAAGTACTTGAGAAGAACTAAGGATATGGTTCTTTCTTATGGAGGTGATGAACAGCTCGTTGTTAATGGTTACACCGATGCTAGTTGGAACACCGATCCGAATGATTCTAAATCACAATCTGGATACGTATTTATTTTGAATGGTGCAGCAGTTAGCTGGAGGAGTGCAAAGCAAAGCGTTGTGGCGAGATCTTCAACTGAATCGGAATACATGGCTGCTTCGGAGGCTTCACAAGAAGCGATATGGATGAAAGAGTTCATTACAGAGCTGGGTGTGGTTCCAAGTGCGCTGGACCCAATGTCTATCTACTGTGATAACATGGGCGCCATAGCCAATGCGCAAGAACCAAGGTCACACAAGAAGCTGAAGCATATCAAGCTGCGTTTCCACGCTATTCGAGAACATATCCAGGATGGGGATATAAAGATTTGCAAAGTACACACAGATCTGAATGTGGCGGATCCGTTGACTAAACCTCTCCCGAGGGCAAAACATGACCAACACCAAACTGCCATGGGTGTTCGGTATATTACCATGTAATCTAGATTAGATGACTCTAGTGCAAGTGGGAGACTGTTGGAGATATGCCCTAGAGGTAATAATAAATGTAGTTATTATTATATATCTTTGTGTTTATGATAAATGTTTACATTCATGCTATAATAGTATTAACAAGGAAACCATTAATACTTGTGTGATTTGTAAACTTAATTTGAAGTCCCTAGTATGGCCTCTATACTTCACTAGCTTGTTGGTTGATTGATGATGTGGTTTCTTTGTCATGAACATTGAGATGTTATCAACAACAAGATCATATCGTTAGGAGAATGATATGGTGGACATACTCCTATAGACAAGCGTAGCATAAAGATCAAGTCATTTCAATAGTTCAATTGCTATATGCTTTCTGATACATAGTAACCTAATTCCTTCGACCATGAGATCATGCATATTGCCTTTACTGGATGGATGCTTTGATGTCATCAAACACCACACCGTAACAGGGTGGCTATAAAAGTGGCATTGGGTGTTCGGAAAGTATTGGTTGAAACACATGGATCAAGAGTGGGATTTGTCCATCCACATGACGGATAGATATTCTCTGGGCCCTCTCGGTGAAATGTCATCCAATTAGCTTGCAAGCATGTGACTTGGTCACAAGGGATCACATATCACGGGAACGAGAAAAAAGTACTTATCAGTAACGAGGTTGAACTAGGTATGCAGAGATACCGACGATCATGACCTCGGATAAGTAACATATCGTGAGACAAAGGGAAATTGGTATCGTATGTAAGTGGTTCATTCGATCGCAAAGTAATCGTAGAAATATGTGGGAGCCATATGAATTTCCAGATTCCTCTATTGGTTATTGTTCGGAGAAGTGTCTCGATCATGTCCGCATAATTCACGAACCGTAGGGAGACACACTTAAGGATTCGACGTTGTTTGAGTAGTTATGGTATTATGAGAAAGAGACCGAATGTTGTTCGGAGTCTCGGATGGGATCCGGGATATCACGAGGTGATCCGGAATGGTCCGGAGAATAAGATTCATATAAGGAAAGTCCCATTTCGGAGTTGGGGAATGGTTCCGGTGTTTTCATCGGGAACATTCTAGAAGGTCCCGGAATGTCCGGCACTCCGGGGGGGAAGGGGTACATGAATGTGTCATTGCAAGATGGAATGATTGCATCATGTACTAGGTGTTCTCGCTGTCCAAAATAAAGGGTTTATTTAATTCCTAAATTGGAAAAGTCAAACGGCTAATTTGAAAGTCAAACTGCCAATTTTGGGAAGTGGGAAAAGAGGAGGATTGGTGGAGGCCGAATTGGGGGAGGACTCCTCCCTTGGCCGGCGCCCCACCAAGCCGACTTGGGGAGGGACTCTCCTCCCCATGGCGCAGCCAGCCCTCCCACCTATATAAGGAGGGGCAGGGCTCCCCTCCTAGCACACACAAGTTCCTATCCTCTAAACTAGAAACTAGACCTAGACCCCGGTTTAGAGCTGTTTCGGTTTAGAGCCTTCTAATTGGTTTAGAGCCCTCTAATTGGTGTGTCTAATTACTAGACCACTAATAGCCTCTCTCATAAGCTCCACCATACTCGCACCGGCTTAAGGCGAAGCCCTGCGGGATCTCCCCTCTACCTCCGGTACCACGCCGTTGTGCTGCCGGAATCGCGAGGAGAGTGCTACAACCTCCGCTGCCTGCTGGAACAAGGGAGAGGAAGGTCTTCGTCGAGTACCGAACGTGTGACCGACTGCGGGAGCGCTGCGGGAACGCGGCGCCGGAAGGATCGTCTACGCGATCTTGAGATCGGAAAGAGTACGACTACATCACCCACGAGAATCTGCTCTCGTTAAACACTTTGGAATCTTCGAGGGTGAGTTATTCCATCGACTCGTTGCTACAATCTAGTAGATAGATCTTGGCTTGTTTGTTTGTATGCGATAGAAAATTTTTGTTTTCCATGCTACGAACCCCTACACCGAAGTCCCTAGACATGCTCCATCATGTCGTCCAGTCGGCGTTGCTCATGCCTGGCGATCTCTGCTTCAGCTCCCTCTTCTTCATATGCTTCACCCTCCCCCATGTTTTGGCGACAGACCGGGGGCCTATGAACTTCTTCGGTGCCATGGTGGGAGGGGAGGATCTGGGCGGGCGAAATGGCGGGAGATGGGAGAATGACGAGCGAGACAAGACATATGAGGGAAGGAAAACCAAAAATGGAGGGAATCTCGGCTTGTGTCACTGACAGAGCTGGCTCGCACACATTTTCGCTTCATCTGGTGTCCCCCGGCATGATGGATTCAACATGGGAATGCCAGACGAAGTTTTGGCCCAATCCGAGGGAAATTCGGCGTCTACAGGGCGACTAGGAGAAAAGGTTCGCCGGCGCTAAAAAAATCCTCATGGAGGGACACTTGGGGGGGGGGGGGGCTGGAGATGCTCTCAGGGTTCTTTCTGGGGAAATGGCTAAGATGTGGATGGATCCTAAGAATTTGTGTGTAGATGTTAGATTCGGCGAAATCTTTGTATTCTGTGCTCAAAACTCAACAAGCTCCCTATGATTTTAAAGATATGTGGAATGTTAGGATTCCTTTGAGAGTAAAAGTTTTTTTTATGGTTAACTTTTAAGGGTAATATCTTGACAAAGATGTACTGGTGCATTAGGGGTAGAAAGGTGATTAAAGGTGTTGTTTCTATCATTGTAAAGAAAGTATTGATATATGTTCTTTCAATGTGGGGTTGTTAGATATGTGTGGTATGTGATAGCTGCTGAATTAGATTGTTCTTCCATACCAAATAAGATGGAAGATGTTCATGTCTGGATTAAATCTTTTAAGGGAAGTGGGGTTAGGCAGGTTATAGCTTCTGGTTTAGCTACTGCTTTGTGGGGCATTTGGAAAATTCGTAACAAAGCTTGCTTCCAGAATATCCTGTTGGCCAAGTAGTTTTATTTTTTATTATTTGTGTGTCTCAATTGTTATTGTCTTGGCCAATTATGCAGAAGAGAAAATTCAGAGGGTATCAACGCTTAGGAGCCAAGTTGTTGCTGGTGGTGATGGCAACTAATTTCTACCACAAAAGTAGAGGTTGGGCGCTGATGGTGAGAAAGCTGGAAGCATAAGGAGTGGAAAATCTCAGCAAAAAAAAAGTGGAGTGTCGAGCTCCAAGAAAAATCCGAGGATTATGATAGTTTGCTTTGGCCTTGTTTAGTAGCTGCAGTTATTTTTTAGTTGAGTTTATATTGCCCTGGCTAGTGGCTACTGACACTTATGTTGTCGAGTAGTTGTTTGGTTTTTTTGGTTGTATCTTAGCTGAGAGCTGTTAAGGAAGGAAGGGAACTGAGAGTTTGATAGTCGTCGGCTCAAAATGGATGGAATGCCATTTGAGTAAAAACTCTGTACTCCCTCTGACCTAAATTAATTGACTTAGAGTTGTCTACATTCGAATGTATCTAGCACTAAAATATGTCTAGATACATCCGAATCTAGACAAATCGAAGTCAATTAATTTGGGTCGGAGGGAGTATTCTTTTGCTATTTATCAGTTTCTATTGAAGTTGGGAGCTATGCTCAACTCGGAAAAAAAATACAGAAATGGTTTTATATGCTCCCTTGAGATAAATTATTTTTTCTAAACAGAGACGAGGTCCAGAGAGGTATTTATTGTGTTCTGTAAACAAAAGGTGGCTTCTGTAGTTTTGTGTTTATATACATAGAAAAATTGATTTACAGAACTGTGATCTACTATCAGGTAACACAAATCAGAACGAGGACAAGGACACATAGTTACAATAGCTTTGGCGGTGGAGTCCCTGAGAAATCTGGTGGGCTATATGAGAGCTTTTGGATCCAGTTGGCAAGCCTGTTCTTATTTTGGTCCTGAGCTTCCTGACAGTTGCCGCCTGGGATCTTGTCAAGTGTTCCATCTCTATCAAGAACCGCCTTGAGTTTTTCAAGGATATGAACTATTTGACTAAACTCGGGCCTCTTGTCTGGTTGAACAGACCAACATTGCTCCATCAATTGTTGTAATGGTGTCGGGCAGCTCGAAGGAACAACCGGTCTCAAGTTCTGAAATGGGAAATTAGGCTTGTCAATATCATCAACAAACTGTTCTCCAACATAAGGAAAGTATAGTTATACTATATACTAACCAAAAGTTAGACACCAGATCATGTACAAATTTGTAATTCTCGAGAAAAAATTCCTCACTAGAAATGAAAACAACTTGCTAAATCCTGGATATTAAAGACAAGGAATTCATAATACCTTATTAACAACTGCGAAAGCTGCTTGGAGCGGAGTCATCTCTTCATAAGGAATTGAACCACTAACCAATTCCCACAAGACAAGGCCAAAACTATAAACATCAACTTTCCGACAATACGGCTTCCGCCTACACATCTCTGGTGCCATCCATCTGTATGTACCTGGATCATCTTCCAATGTATTGCAGTATACGTCTTCAAAAGCTACTCCAAAATCAACGACCTTTGCACAAAGTTCTCCATCAAAGAGAATGTTCTCAGGTTTCACATCACGGTGGATCACTCCTTGCGAATGAACATATTCCAAGCCATATGCAATGTCCAAGGCAATGGAAATAATCTTCTCCAAAGGAAGTTGTTTGCTCTCCGGCTTCCGCAAAAAGGCCCTCAAAGAACCCCCAGACAGGAATTCGGTGATGACACAAAAGACAGGCGGACAGCTACATGCTCCAACAAGCTAAACAAAAATATTGAGAACGGGTTAAAAAAAACTTTGTTACAGTATTATATGATATCTAGAGAACCAATATGATGAAATGTTGCTACAGTACGATGATTTAGCCATTACTACGTTAATCAGATGATAACTAGTTATCTACAGAAATAATGTTGTTTCAAAAGTATAAAGAAACAGTGTGATAAAATAGAGCTGTGGTGATCAAGGTAGTCTAATACCAAGACAAGAAAATGCTTTTCTTCTTATTTTGTGAAATAATTCGGAATGTACATATTAATTAATCATCCCACGGCCACATAATTTTGACAACTATAACAACATTGATTAAATAGATGGTTACATAATCACGTTGAAGTCAAACACATGGACTAGTAGTATTTTAATCTTGTGTACATGTCATGTCCAGGGGAAAATATTTCCTGTTTTTGGTGGCAGAGGAAGATACTTCACATTGCAGTTAGCATATTCCTTGTATATATGTCTTTAGATGAAAATACCCTGGATGTACTAGCAGAAGAGTCGTACTCATACTTGCAGGAAAACGAGAAAGACATGATTTTTGACAAATGTGACAGCTTTGATTAGACTGATAGGTACGGCCAATAGTTAGATAGTTATGTCAAAGAAAAACACGTTGACTAGTATATATTGCTCGTGAACATGTCATCATCTCGAGGGGAAGATACGAGTATTTTTTTTTAGTGCCAGGTGGGGAGGTGGGGGGGAGATCCTTGTATAGGTCTTTAGGGGGAAATACCCTGAATCTACTGGCAGCAGAATCGTGCTTGCAACAAAACAAGAAATACAGAAGAGTGAAGTTAAGGCTCACGAGGTTGCTACATATTCGAGTAATGTTCCAAAGGAAGATAAGGGATGATATGCCTGTTAATGATTCAAAGTATGCTGCATACTGAGTCGACAAATATGAAAAGTCATATCGAAGTGTGTGCAGTTCCATGAATACATATAAAGGCAAGACGCTATCGTATTGTTTTCTAAGCAAGAAATAAATGCTTACTCACGCGCACTGGACGAGAATACCAGAAGGAAAATTATGTAAATTGATGTGGTTACCTTGATGACATTACGATGATTGAGGCGAGCGAGAATGGTGACTTCGACAGTGAACTGCTTCTGAAGGCGAGCAGTCAATTCCGCATCTTCACCATCATCAGGCAGCCTGATAAACTTGACTGCAACAGGCTCCTCCTTGTAGATTCCATGGAACAAACGACTATAAGCTCCCGCCGCAAACTTATGGCCGATGAGTAACTGTGAGCGGTCGACTGTCCATTTCTCGAGTATCTCCAGCGCAGCAACCTTTGCCACCCTATTATCAGAATTCCTAGGCCAGGAAGAGGCCCTCTTGGTTACCAACTTGCTCGCAACCCTCGTGGAAGAGAAGGCAAAAGGTGGGCTATCATCCAGCAACCGAGCAGAACCGGATTTCCTTGGCCGCTGCGGAGAGGAGAACCTCTTGCTTGCAGCCTTGGCCTCCCTGAAAACGTCAGAGATGACGCGCGTCGGGATAGGCGATTTGGCTCTCTTCTTGGGCTTGGATCCGTCTCCGGCAACCCTAAGAGACACGCTCCGTGCATCGGAATCACCGGTGAGTGCCGCGCCGTCCTTCGCAGTGAAAGGACCCGGGCTAGAACATATCCTCTGCAGCTTCAGGCTCTGCTCCTCGGAGTGGAAGGAGAATTCCAGCGTGTCCGCGCTCCCGTCGTTCAGACTCCGGACGGTATGCCGCTGAGGAATGTGCAGGGGCTGGACGCCCAGGCCGTTTCCCTTGGGTCCAACCTCGCGGTCCTGCTTCGCCGGCGTTTCTTTCAACGAGACTGCAGCACCGCGTTGCTTCAGCTGACTATCTGAAAACAAGGTATCATGTTGTTTGAGCTGACCATCTGAAGACAGAACTTCGTTGGGCTTCCGGTCTGCCTGTGGGGAAGAAGCTGATGCAGGTTTGGCCCTCGGGATGGACGGCCTGGCCGAGGCCGCCAGGAGCGCCGCTTTGGTCCTGGGCGCGGGAATCCTGAGCTCGGACTCGAACCCTCTGTGGCCGGACGCCGCGGCGCGGCGGTCGAACTGCTCGTCGAAGGAGCTCCTGCCGGAGCTGGAGCGGACGATGGAGTGCGTGAACCTGGTGCGGCGCACCCAGGAGTAGTCGTCGTCGTCCATCCCCTCCGCAGAAGTAGAACCTCACCAGATCTCCGCCAGGGTCGCTGACTCGCAACAAGGAACTGGATCAACGCGAGGGAGGACTGAGTCAGACGAGGGAGAGAGCCTGGCGCTAGAAGAGGATCCGCATTCGACGGTCCCTCCCCGCGGAGCTTGCCCAATGCTTGGTCCGTTGCGGCCGACCCTGACGCGCCATCTCGGCCAGATTCAATCCGCCCGCCCCCTCCTCGTGGACCTGAAACTGAATGAATCTCCTGGAAATAAATACTTACTACACGGAAATAAACAAGAAAGTGGCAACTGAAACTCGCTACTCCCGGATCGCATTTAGAGCCTACCGGATCGGCGGAATCTATATCTACTACCGAAGGAGGGCGGAAGGCGGGCGATTCGGTGGGAGCTTTAGCCACCGGTTCGGGAAAGGAGAAGGCAGGGACCGAACATTGGGCCGTACTACTACCTTTCTTTCTCGGCGAATAGGGAGGGGCGCGGCGGAGACCACCGCACCGCACGCCAGGGGGAGGGAAAGCGACGCGCGCCGCCCGCTCCCAAGCCGAAGACGTCGTCCGCCGACCACTGCTAGCCGCCTAGCCTAGTACAGTATAGTATTATCTTTCCTTGCGGGTGCCGCCGGGGACTCGAAGCTCAATTCGTCCGTCCGTCCGTCCCACGCCACTGCGTACCTCTTCTCTGACCTGAGTGCCTGGGGCGACGCCACGAAACCGATGCGGATCGAGCCGGGGAAAAAGAATGAACGAACTGGCAGGCGGTCGATTACCGGAACAAAAGGGGAGAATCGAGATCACGTGGGACGGCGGGAGGCGGAGAAAAGTGGACGGGAAAGTTGGGGGAAAAGAATGTTAAGGCGTCGGCCGCACGCGCGCGCGCGGGGAAAGACGACGACGCCCCGGCCTCGTGCGCGCTCGTGGGGGATTGGAATCGAATCGCGGGAGCTGGGGGAAGGCGGAGGCGGGCGACGGCTTACCGAATCAAACGGAGAGGAGCGAAGAAGCTTCTCTACGGCTGCCTATATGGCTTCGCCGTCGTCGTCCTCGCCGTCGCTGAGTACCACAGCACTCCAGGCAGGCAAGCTCGTGCGTGGAAAATCCGTGACTACGAATACCAGTATCTCCCTGAAGATAGATAGACAAGTACGAGCGTACACTTGGGAAACTGTACGGCGTGTGGAGGCCTACATACACGAAAAATAATGGAAATGTGATGGTGCTTGAGCAATAATCTGGGGCAGGAAAATGGTGGTGGCTTATCAGGAAGAGGAAGGATCCAACGCGGGTGGGGTCTGGTTCGCGTAGTGGATGGGTGATTTGGCGTGGAGGTGATATTGTACGTATGTGCGTCGCCGTCGCGTCCCCGCTGTTGTTTCGTGGACGTCGGTCGGCGAGTGGGCAAGCGGGGTGTGTGTCTGATTGGCAACACGGGACGGGGGGTGACCTCACACGGTTGCTTCGCTTGACCGGAGAACCCAGCCAGCGAGCGAGCGAGGGGACCTACCTACTGGTACGACGAGTCGACGGCGACCTCCACGAGTAGGCCCCGTCAACAGCTACCGGGCACCCGCCACCGGCTCAGCTCGTCGGATGCCGCCTGCCGCTCCCTCGTGCGCGCGCGTCGCACGGCGGCATATTCGATGCGCGATGGGCTGGCCCGCGCAGCCGTGCTGGTGCCCGCATGCGGCCTCCCTCCGTCCTCCAAAAAAGCGTCGACGTTGCGTGGGCTGGCTGTTGGCACGGGGAGTGAGCCACGTTGATCCTTCATGGGCCCGCTGCTATACTGTTGAAAGGGCTAAGCCTGTTCGTTCAGCACAGGCCGAAATACCGGTCCTTCTTAGAGAAATACGCAGGCAGCCATCAGTAGCTGGGAGCTACTATTTTCCGCTCGGCGCGTGCGCTACTATCGCACCCGTGAAGCCTTCCCCTTATGGACTGCCCCGACTCCGACCCAATAACAGGTTCTGTTGTTTAAAATATATATTTTTATTTTTTCTGCTATTACCGTAATATAAGTTCTAGGATTTTTTAAAATGTTCGAACTTAAAAAAATTCGGATATGAAAAATGTTCAAATGTAAAAATTGTTCACATGCGAAAATTGTTCGAATTTACAAACTGTTCAGATTCGGAAAACGTTCAAAAATGTTCAGATATGAAAAATCTTCAAATTTAAAAGTTGTTCAAATTTACAAAATGTTCACATTCGGAAATTGTTCAAAATTTTAAAAATGTCCATATTTGATAAATATTCAAATTATATTGTTCATATTCAAAAAATAAATCAGATTCAAAAATTGTCCATATTTGAAAACTGTTTCAAATTCAAAAACATAAAATAAAATAGAAAAAAACTGAAAAGAGAAAAGGGAAAATAGACACAGAAAAAAGTATGAGAAGAAAGTAAAACGCTACACGGGCCGGTCCAACGCGCGTGACCGCCTGAGTGGAGCCTATTAACGCACGCATTGGGCGATAAATAGCATTCCGCTCCGCTGAACCAGACCCCCACGGATAGCTCCAACAAATTTCCCTACTAGTACAAAAAATATTAACTCTAAGAAAACACATTTGCAGCCAAATAGCACGCGGTTAGCGACATGACAGACTACTACTTGTGCAAGCAACATGTGTACATCTCAGTATCCTGAAGTGATACTACCTCGGCTACTCAACGTGTGGACCTGCAAGAAGAATGAAGCTCCGCTCTTCACCTGAAGCAACATGACAGGTTAATACTTGTAGAAGCAACATCTGTACATCACACACAGCCGCACACACTCACACACTCCTCCTCTCCTGCTGCCCGTACACCGTACTCACCGTGTGGATCTGCGAAAATAATACTCCTACCCTACAACGAAGCTTCACTCCACTTCGAGCCACCGACGAACACAACAGAACAGAACAGGTTATCTGTCGCCGACTCCCACAAAACCCAACCAATTAGTCCCCCCTCACCACAAATCTCTGTCTATCTTAATCCGATCCGCAATGTCCGCCACCAGCGGGGCACATACGACGCACGAACGAATGATTAATCCCGGTCTCCTTTGGTGGTCATTGCCGCGTGATCCGAGTGCCCGACCATGCGCACTGTGTCCAATCAGTGCAACCTCTGACCATGCGGCGACCAGGCAGCATTAGAAAAAATTAGTAGCTTGATTCTCAGCACAAAGTTCACTAGAAGCTAGTGATTAGTTTAGTAGTAACTACTCATAGCCTGTGCCTGGAGCTGTCTCTCGCTTAACTTCGCTGCAGCTTCCCCTGGAAGGCTGGAACTGACGCCAAAAGATTAGCTCGCGGCAGGAACCTCACACTAACCTTCCCTGCAACCAAACGTTAGTCTCATACCGGTACTTATAGCAACGAGTGATGAAATGTTCCACCCACAGTAATCGCAGAGTAAATTTATTGCCCTGTTGTACTACATAAGATAAACTGGTTAATTGTAAACTGTAAGTACAGTTTGTAACTCATGAAGACCTGATTTGCAGTGATCTGTGTCATACTACCTACAATAATGTGTCCATAAGATAGGCTTCTGTGCTCCCTCGGTTCACACAAAAATATACTACACAATTAAGCAATGTAAACTTTGACCAAAGCTATAGAAAAAACTCTCAACGCTCGTAACGGGTAGATACTACATAAAAAAATATTTCATAGTGTATCTAATGATGATATTGATAAGGTGTTGTTGCTATTGATAGCTTCTTTTATAAAGTGAGGATGTTTTAGACTTGTAAGAACTACCCGGCAAAAAAGCTCCATAAATTAATAGTATTATTAAAATAAACTCCTATGTGCATCACTTTGGAGCAAGGGATTTAGCTATCTTAGAGAAAATCCCAAGTGGTGTGGGGATTCCCCGTAAACATGATTATCGTAAAATACCGGTCAAATACTAGAAAAGATTCTCAAACAAAAAATTGATTTCAAATCTTGTAGAGTTTAAACAGTTCAAACCATGGAGGAACCAAGGGTTCGGGGACGGGGAAATGGTGCATGGGGAGAAACACAAAAGGTTTAGGTTAGGATACCTACCCTATCCAAACTCAGATGGGACTTAGGTCTTTTGCATGGTCAACACATTTACCAACTCGACGGCGATTTCTGGTTACCAACCGGTAATCATGGTATTTCGCTTGGTAATAAAAAGGGCGGAGGTCATACCTCCTTCGAGAAAATGATAATCCAACTTACCTAACTGGTTTAGTTTTTTAGACAAGGCAAAAAACTTGCCATTTCATTGAGTACAAAAAAGTTTTCAAAAGTTTTAGAGGCCAAGATCGAGACCAAGACCAACAAGAAAAGACTACTCATGCGGCATCACAATGCTCAAGGCCTTAGCCATGGTGAGACACCACATTGCCACCTCATCTTTGATAATTGAAACAAGCATAGTTATAGTCATCGATGGGTTTCGAAAGACATGAAGATTTCTTTCTTCCCATATTTCCCAAGATGCGAGCATCGCAAGCCAAGCCAAAGCCTTCCTTGATGGGATTTTTGGTGGGTCACCTCACTCCACCAATCCTTAACGGTGTACACCACATGTCAATTGCGCGGGGCCATGTCATAAAGCCCTAGCCAAGACTTCTGGGTTCTCCAAACACAAATAGTAAAAGGATATGTACATAGGTCGTTGATTCCTGGTGACATGGGTATGCCCTACGGGCACCTATGATTAGCCTATTCGGTCTGTCCCAATAGAAGCCCGCGGTGAAAATGCAGCCCAAAAAGGTTCGGGTGGCCCAAGCCCATGGGAATACGACTCCTTGGAAGAAACAACAAAAGATTAGATAGAAAGTTTAAAGGGAAAACCCCTGTAATCGACTCGCTTCTATTTACCGAGATCTGGCCTCCCTATATAAAGGCTAGGAGGAGCAGCGAGGAGATGACGGCAACCCTAGTTCATACACCGCCATATTGCATCTACGTACCCATGTAATCCTCGATTCCATCAATAATCAAGAGAAGACAAGCATGAGTAGGGTTTCTTCCGAGAACCTGAACCTGGGTAGACCTCATGACCCCGATGTATTTATTTTCTAGCCGATCGATGCCTCTAGGGCTCCCCACTTCTTCAAATCCAAGTCCATCAACCATGGGCATTGATGAGTTAACCTCTCGTCAATTGTCGCCGTCTGTGGGAAACGGGGTGCTAATGTTGCGGCTTCGATGGCCCCATCACCCGCGGTCTACAACTCCGCTGCAATGCACAACCGTCTCCTCTTCGACACCTTCGACTTCACTGTACACTCGCTAACGACTCGCCCGGACTTTGAGTCCATGGGAATGGAACCAGCATGACGATCGCGAGCTTGCGCTTCCAGGTCGACAAGATCGGCACGCTTCGCTTCCCCGGTCACTCACCAGCACCTTCGTTTGCACCCGCCTCGTGGTTTCCACCACCAATCGGCACCCTGAGCGGGCTCAACGTGTCGGCTTCAGCCTATGACACTGATAGCTTGGGTTTCTCCACACCCTTGCCCTTGGATTCCACGACTCCTTCGTCCTCTAGGTCCTTACCACCGTTAGATGAGGACGACACTGTAACACTTCAACAGATACAAAGAAATTCCGTATCAGAAGAGCAATGAGAATAACACTCTAGACATCGCAAAAGTGCAAACGCTAACCCGTCAAATCTATCGAGGTTAAAAAATTCATATCGCTTTTGCTTCTTCTGAGGCTGGGGAGGCATGCTATAGACGGGCATTGCAGGAATCGGATCCACAGTACCCTCTTCAGGAGCAAGATCCTTCGGTGTCTCTGGTGTGGATGCATCTGAATCTTCGCTCTGCCCCCGTTTGCGAGTCCCATCCTCGCTGGACTCGGGGGCTCCATGTACCACGGTAGCGGTGATGACCCACAAGTATAGGGGGTGTATCGCAGTATTTTCGAGGGAAGTGAAACCCAATTTATTGATTCGACACAAGGGGAGCCAAAGAATATTTATAAGCCTTAACAACTGAGTTGTCAATTCAGCTGCACCTAGAAATAATCTTGCTCACAGCAGTTTATCAGTAGCAACAGTTTTGTAGTAGGAGTAGTAAAGTAACAGCAGTAGTAAAGCAAAGACAGTAGTAACAAAAGCAGTAAACAGTGGGATTCGAGTGCGGTAGGCATAGGGATGGATGGACGGGCGTTGCATGGACAAGACAATTCACATAGCAATCAGAACATAGGGCAATTGCAGATAAATAAGATAAAGCACCCAAGTACTAGACAATCCTAGGCATGTGTTCCATATATAGTCATACGTGCTCGCAATGAGAACTTGCACAACATCTTTTGTCCTGCCAGCCCGTTTGCAGCGGGGCCTCTAAGGAACTACTGGCAATTAAGGTGCTCCTTTTAATAGAGCACCGGAGCAAAGCATTAACACTCCTGAACACATGTAATCCTCACATCGAAGCCTTTCCCTTCCGGTTATCCCGATTTCTGTCACTTCGGGGCCATAGGTTCCGGACAACGTGTGTATACAACTTGCAGACAAGACAAAGAACAATACTATCATAATGAATCAATAATAAGTTCAGATCTGAAATCATGGCACTCAGGCCCTAGTGACAAGCACTAAGCACAACAAGTCGCAACAAAGTCATAAAGCACTAATAAAAGATACTAGGCACCATGCTCTAACAATCTGATATCATTACATGAACGATCTCATCCAATCCCTACCATCCCCATAGCCTACAGCGGGGGATTACTCACTCATAGATGGGGGAAACATGGATGGTCGATGGAGAAGCGATGGTGATGATGATGGCGATGATCTTCTCCAATTCCCCGTCCCGGCAGGGTGCCAGAACGGAGTTTCTAGTGCTGTTTCATGGAATTTGGTGGTGGCGGCGAAGCAGAACTCCTTCTGAAAAAACGTCGAACCCCCCGTAGTTTTTAGGTCAGAAGGCTCCTTATAGGCAAAGAGAGAGGCCGAAGGGGTGCCTGGGGGGCCCACACCACCCCCTGGCGCGGCCTGGCCTGGCCCGCGCCACCAGGTGGTGTGGCCACCCCAGGGCTCTTCTCCGTCTCGTATTCTGGCTCCTGGAGTCTTCAGGTGAAATAGGATTTTTGACATATTTTCCAGGATTTTTCCTAATAGTTGATTTTCTGCACAAAAAGTACTGCTGAAAACAGCGTCAGTTCGCATTAGTTGCATCTAAATCACACAAGTATAGAGGAGAAACAATAGCAAAAGTGTTCGGGAAAGTAGATACGTTTTGGACGTATCAACTCCCCCCAAGCTTAGCTTATTGCTTGTCCTCAAGCAATTCAGTTGAAAACTGAGTGCGATAAAAGAACTTTCACGAACACATTTGCTTCATATGATGTAAATATTCTCAGCAATGTGATCAACTACTTAGACAATTCATAATAAAGGGTATGCAACTGAGTCTACTTAATAGTCATTGCAAGCTATGAAGAGATTCCAACTCAAGAATAATAAGTAGCATGAAGCACAAACATAAGCAACATTACAATGCTCATAGAAAGGTATGATAGAGTGGTATCTCGCTTGCCTTTGATTATGAATGCCAAGGCACCTCTGAAGTTCAAGTGATGACTAGAAGTAAAGATATCAAGGATACAAGCATCAAAGTCATAACACAAATAATCAAGTAATGGAACAAACACAAAGAATGACAACTATGCTCTCAAGAAGGTGCTCAAAGAATAAGTGGAGACTCAACAAGTAGAAGAAAAGGTTTTGAATAGTTTGAAAGGCTTCCAAATGCTGAAAGTATGGTACTCGTTAGCTTTGAGCTCTCATTGCCCCTATCATAAGAATCTTGAATGTGGTTAAGGTGAAAGTGACACAACTAAGAGGATATGCTTGACAAGTTATAAATCGAAGTCTCATGCCCCTTACTTACGAAGACCGATCCTCATGCTACTCAACTTCAGTCACAAGTAAGCTCTTGTCATTGTAAGTACATACGTATCATAGAGAACCGCCAACGGGGTACCCCTTGCACATGACACGGGAGCTATCCCATAATCAAAATACAAGGCAAGCAGACAATGAGCATCTCGGCGATCTTTTTATTTACTATGTGCATAGATTTTTATTGAGGATGCTTCATAGAATGCTCATTATGGTTATGCTGCAAGTTTCCATCATGATTAGGCATGGCTTAGGCTAGCGGCCTAGGCGTTTCTCTAACATACATACAAACTCCATGATCTTACAAGTTCCACTTTCATTTCACACCGTCGGGATGCATAAGTAAAAGAACATGATATCAACTAGGTACAAAGTACCTATGAAGTGTTGAAAGCGGTCCCCATGATACATGGTTCTGCTAACTTCAATTCATAAAGCGCAAGCATATGCGCAACAAAGAAGGACGCAATGGTTCAGGTTTATTAAGTGCAAGAAAATAAAGTGTGCCATCAAGTTCGTGAGAGCTTTACTAACTAATTTTCCCATAACAAGCAAACATTTTATTCGGAAGAAAACAAGGCACAATAAATATGCACTGAGGTAGCAAATGATGCTAATGGGTAGCTATGGTGGACACTTTGGAAATATTTGGTTTAGGGAGTTGGAAACTTGAGTAAAACACTCAGTGGAAGTGAAGGCTAGCAATAGTAAGGGAGCGATAAACGAGAGAGCAATAGCTGTCATTATCATGCTTGCAACAAAATAGGACTACTCATGGCATGAAAGTGATTCAAGATCCTCAAGGCAAAATAATTCATCGAGGCTTAACTGATTATTACAGTCATGAGCATGCGTGAGCATGTGCCAAGTCAATCAAATGAAACATTCAGAGGAGGATACCACAGTGTCATACCAATTTATGAATAGAGTAATGCAAGCAAACATTCATGAGACATGCTACAAACTATTAGCGAGCTAGAGCTAATCATGAGAAAGCAAGAACTATTAAGCATCCAAAGATAACATACACCCTACATGAACGGACTAAGCATGCCCACAGTGATGAGTATAAGTACAAAAATGAAAATAAATAGAGTTTGTTACCAGCCTCTTACCACGCCTCAAGTTGTCATTAATCCTCATTATTGCTCTTCACTTGTGTGGCTTGAATAATAATATGAAACCAACATTCCACTGAGAACTGCCGAACCCTGTAGCAAACTCACAAAAACCAAAGAAGAACGACAACTATTTTTGGTGTTTTCGATTTTTAAATAAGAACCAAAAGAGAAAAACAAGCAAAGCAAAATCTTTTTGGGTTTTTCGAAAAGTTCAAACAAAGCAAAAAGGGAAAAGCAAACCAAGGCAAAAAGAAGAAGCAAACCAAAGAGAAACAACAGAAATATTTTTGGTCTTTTTGTGTTTTTAGAAAGCAAAAGCAAAGAAAGAGAACGAAAACTAAAAAAAAGAGAATGAAAACATGAATATACAAAGTGCCGACGCAACATGATATGGAGATGAGTGCGGTGTCGGCGTACCTCCCCCCAAGCTTAGGCTTTTGGCATGAGTGGGTATCAATCCCAAGCTGGCCAGGATGAAGTGTCACCCTGGTACGACGAAGAGGTCCCCTCATCCTGGTGCAAACTCGAGTACGTCCCTCCGTAATGCGTGTTATAATCATAGGAGGGCACATCCTCCTGTTGTTGCTCGTGGAAACCCAGCAAGCACAGCTGCTCGTCCACCTCCTCCTTGGAGCGCGACCACGGCCTCTGATGACCCACAAGTATAGGGGGTGTATCGCAGTATTTTTGATAAGTAAGAGTGTCGAACCCAACGAGGAGCAGAAGGTGCTGGCTAGTGGTATGGATCAGGAATTCTCTACAAATACTTAGCAAACAGATTTTTAGGGGTTTTCGATAAAGCAAGTAAACAAAGTATGAGTAAATGAAAGGCAGTAGGAATAAATGTAGCAAGTGGCCCAATCCTTTATGCAGCAAAGGACAAGCCGGTTGTATTTCTATAGATGACCAAATGTTCTCGAGGACACATGGGAAGACTGTCAAGTGCTTTCTCTTCATATAGTCGATTAATCTTCTTTATCTTGCTAAGTGTTGTGTGGGTGAACCTGTGCTAATGTACCGCCCCATCCAAGACTAATACATACTTGTGATTATACCCCTTGCAAACATCCGTAAGTACAAGAAAGTAATTAAGGTAGAAACCTAACCACAGCTTTAAACTCTAAGACCCTTACGTTCCTTGTGCAATGGTTTCCTAACGGGGGTTCAGGTTTCTGTCACTCCGGCAACCCCTACGATTAGTAGCCAAATACACAATGCATTCCCCTAGGCCCATATAGGTGAAGTGTCATGTAGTCGACGTTCACATGACACGACTAGAAGAAGTACACCACAACTTAAATAACAATCTATTGAATCTTTCTCAACACAACTCCACTACTAACAACAAGACTTTTCCCATGTCCTCAAGAACAAAACGAACTACTCACAAGACATCATATGGATCATGATCAGAGATGAAATAATGATGTATAACAATCTGAACATAAACAATAATTCAATGGTTCACTCAATAGAATCAACAACAAAGAGTAATCAACACCGGGAAAGTTTCCCCTATGAACTATAGCAAGATTCAACCAATTGTTACAGCAATATGGAGATGGTGATGAGGGTGCTGATGGTGATGATGGTGGTGATGATGATGATGATGATGATCCCGATGAAGTCCAGCTTGATGGTGGTGTTGATGGCGACGATCTCCCCTCTCCGGGAAGGAATTCCCCCGGCAGAAATCTGTCTGCCGGAGAGATCTTTCTCTCTCGGTGTTTTCCGCCCCGCAGAGGCGGTGGAATCTTTCTGTGGTCGCTCCCCGAGTCTTAGGGTTTCGTGGGGATGATATACGCCAGAGGGGAGAGGCTGGAGTGGGCCAGGGCGGCCACACCACTCCCTGGCGTGGCCTAGGCCTGCCCGCGCCATGGGGTGGTGTGGGCCCCCTGTGGCCCACCTCCACTCCATCTTCTGGCATCCTGGGTCTTCTGGAAAAATAGAATTTTCCGTATATTTTCCCATATTTTCTGATCTTCGCGAATTTTGCCTCCAAACAGCACCTTTTCCATCAGAATCCTGACTGCAGCGGTCCATGCTCCAAAAGTCATCAACCATGCAAAAATAGATGAAATAACATAAGTATCACCTCTCAATACGAAATATATCAATGAATAATAGTGAATTAAGACATAGAATAGTGATGCAAAATGGACGTATCAACTCCCCCCAAGCTTAGACTTCGCTTGTCCCCAAGCGAAACTGAGCTCAATAAACATGACCTCAGGTTTATGGAGTGAAGAGTCGATAAAAGAATACGGACAAGAAGCATCACATTCATCAAATACATAGATCATAATAGAAGACAACTCACTATTATATAACTCAACTTGCAATGAGTAAAGGAAACACAATAAAGATACATAAAGTGAATCATAATTGGTAATGGCAAACTTAGCTCTCGGTCGAAGAATAGTTGATAATTTGCTGGAGTTCACAAATAGCTGGTTTTCAAATAAAGCTTTCAATAGTAGTAAACTTCAAGATAAGAGCAATGTGCAAAACAAGGAACATAAGACATGATTGAATAAATCATCATATGAATGAATGAAACACATCAACTCAAAATACTTGCTGAGATAGAGGGGAGTAGGTTTACTGACTCAACTACAAAGTAAAAGAAAGGCCCTTCGCAGAGGGAAGCAGGGATTGCAAGTCTCATAAAGAGCTCCCAAAAATTATGATACTTACTAGCTTTCAGCTCTCATTGCCCCTATAATAGGCATCTTTAGGTGATTAAGGTTAAAGTGACACAACTAAGAGGATATGCTTGACAAGTTATAAGTTGAAATCTCATGCCCCTTACTTATGAGTACCGATCCTCATGCTACTCAACTTCAGTCACGTGCAAGCTCTTGTCATTGTAAATACATGCGTATCATTGAGAACCGCCAACGGGGTACCCCTTGCACATGACACAGGAGCTATCCCATAATCAAAATGATAAGGCAAGCAGACAGTGAGCATCTCATCGATCTTTTTATTTGCTATTTGCATAGGTTTTTATTGCGGATGCTTCATAGAATGCTCACTATAGTTATGCTGCAAGTTTCCACCATGATTAGGCATGGCTTAGGCTAGCGGCCCAGGCGTTTCTCTAACACACATATAGACTCCATGATCTTACAAGTTCCACTTTTATTTCACACCGCCGGGATCCATAAGAAAAAGAACATGATATCAACTAGGTACAAGTACCAATGAAGTGTTGAAAGCGCTCCCCATGATACATGGTTCGGCTAACTTCAACTCATAAAGCGCAAGCATATACGCAGCAAAGAAGGACCCAATGGCTCAAGTTTATTAAATGCAAGAAAGTAAAGTGTGCCATCAAGTTCGTGAGAGCTTTAATCACTAATTTTTGCATAACAAGTTTAATTTGAGAGGTAGATAAAACAAGAATTTACTTGGAATAGCAATAATGCTACTAGGTAGGTATGGTGGACACAAATGGCAAAGGTTTTGGTTTAAAGGAGGTGGATGCACGAGAAGAATTCCCTCTCAGTACAGGTTTTTGGCTAGGAAGGCTGGGTAGCAAGTACAAGAGTTGAAGGAAACAAACAAATATACAAGTGATAAAGACAAACATGCAATCTTCCTCGGAAGCACAAAAGATCTTAACTAGAGAATACTAGACTTATGAGCAAATCAAGAAAGAAAGATGATGAAATTATTTTTCTTTAGAGTACTTCTATCTTTTCTTTCAACTCTCAAAAAGGTGTTGCTACTAACCGAGCCAGGTTTGCCAAAACCAACTAAATTAACTCAATGATCCCAAAGTGATACCAATACTAACAACAAGATCAATCATATAACTACGAATTGAAAACTAATATAAGCTATGCAAAAGAGTGAATGATAGAACTTCTCATTAATATTCCATAGCGGAAACTCACACCAAGGGATACATATCTAACGAGAGAGGGGACACTTCCATAATGCAAACCATACTACATAATAACTCCTCTATTCATGATATGACTCTACTAATAAGGTAAAAAGATAGAAGATAGTGATGTGATACCACGACACTCCCCCAATCTTGGAACAAACCAAGGGGATGCCAAACCTAATGACAATTACTCCTTAGGTGGTGGTGGTATCCTCTTGATGAGCTCTCTGATCAGTTTCCCCAAGTCCTCAATCTCGAAAGTGAGATTACGAATAAGCTGCGAGTTTTGCTCAATGCGGCTCATGATCATGTCGGGTTGAGAATTCCAACTCTTGCTATTCTTTCCCCACTCTTCCTTCTTGAAGTCTTCTTTTCCTGCATGGCTAGAACGAGGCAAATCCCAATTGGAGGGTAGTTTCCCCTTGGGCATATTCTGGTATTGATGCTCATGGATAAGGGTATGGAAAGGATTCTTGGTGCGTGGAGGAAGTGACTAGGGATCTGAACGGTGATGAGGAGGCTTCCCTCCAATGGCTGGATTTGCCACCACTCCAATGATTGCAATGGTGGTGCCGGTATGCGGACGTTGGCCTTGCTCCTCTTCACCTTCACTCTTGATCTCCTTCTCCTTCCGGGGGTCTTGGAGGTCTTCCTCCATGGGCTCCTTCCCTTTATCCTTGGCGGACACCATTGTGCTTCTAAGCTCTCAAAGAGTATGTCCTGACAGAAACAGATCGAAACAAAAACACGGCGAAAACACGATATACGGACCTCGGGGGATCCGGGGGGGTTATATATTACGAAGTTTCGTATCAAAAGGAAGGTACTGGGAGAAAACGGGTCGGAGACGGAGTCCTGGGTGGCCTCACCACCTGGTGGTGCGGCCAGGGGTGGGCCCACGCCATGGGGTGGTGTGGGCCACCCTGGCTCCGTTTTCGTCTCTTTTTCGCTTCGTAGCTTTCCTTATTGACTGAAAACTACAAAACTATAGTTGGATTGTATTTTCGCGGAACTTTTCTTACTAGAACTGTTACCTAGTTGGAAACGGACTCTGCAGGTCTCTTAATATGGTATCGAGTGGATCCTTCCGGAGTCATCACTTGAACATCATCGGTATCTTCATCTTCATATACTTATTACTTGAGTCATAAAACCTTTCTCTTCCTTATTACACCATTATCTCCACTTCCTGGAAATTTCTTTCACACAAAACTTCACACAGTTCTCATTAGCAACATTAGTATAAGTGAAGTGATAAAACCTTTTGAGTACAACTTCAACTGAAAACCATCAAAACATAGGCTACTGTAGCAAATCCTTCCAAAAACCCAAAAAGAATTCAAAAAGGAAATCGAATAAAGAAGCAAATGCAAGATTGGCAAAATCTGTCAAAACAGACCAGCAGGTAAAGATCAATTGTTTTGAAAATCTTCTGTTGCTCAAATCAAAAAGTGCAAAACTAAAGAAAGTTAAATAACAACCTGGGGCAGAAGCACAAAAAATTACAGTTCAATCCGACATACATAGATCTCTCACGAATTTTTACGGTGAAGCACAAAAATCTGTTTCGGGATAGCAACTTCCCCAAATCTTACTTCTCTCTCATTAGAGGTTGATCTTGACACAAAAACCAAACAAAACGGATAAGGAGCGGTTATTACTGAACAAACTGAAAGCAAAAACAAATTGGGTTGTCTCTCATAAAGCTCTTTCTTTATAGCCATTAAGACGGGCATGATAATTTTGAAGAAGCTCTCATAGGGATATGAATTGAAGTGAAAGAGAGCATTAGGAAGCAAAAACACACACACATTTAAGTCTAACCCACTTCCTATTCAAGGGAATTTTGTAAACAAACAAGTTCTTGAAACCAGAGGCAACTTGCCTAAGAAGGCAAAAGAAGTGCAACATAAAAACTTTCAGCATAAAACGAGGAAACTTGATATTATTGAGATACATAAGAACACTTTTCCCTCTCTCATAGTAGCTTTCAATATCATGCATAAACTTAACAATATAGCTATCACAAGGACTATCATAGCAATGAACTTATTCTAACAGAAAACACAGGAATACTAGCTCTCATAACACTACTATGTGAAACAATATTAGAGGTATCCTTGCAAAGGATAGTGTGTCCCTCTTTTTCATATTTAGTGACAAAGTCTTTCACATTTGCTATTATAGGTTCATCAACCATTTGTTTATTAGGTTCAACAGCTTTATTCATACTTTCATTAACCATACGAGCTATCATAGAATGCTCCTTTACCTTAACTAGAAAAGGCATTTTCTCAATATAAGGTTCAGGTAAAACATGATTAGCAGTATAAACTTCAGTATTTCTTGCAGGAACACTCTTAGCAACATCTGTATAAGGTTCATGATACTTATTCCACTTCTTTTTAGGCACTTCAATATTAGAAGCAAAGGCCTTAAAATAAGAAGCAATAGCTTGAGAGTCTAAACCCTAAGCATTTTTAATATTTTGAAAGTCATCAGTTCCCATAAAAGATTCAATGCATTCATAATCATAATTTATACCTGACTTTCTACCTTTGTCATTCTCCCAAGCTTCAGCATTGTCTTGAATACGATCTAGAAGATCCCATTTAGCTTCTTCTTCCATACGAGTGAATGATCCAGCACAAGAAGCATCCAATAAATCTTTGTCAGGTAGAGGGAGCCTTGCATAAAAGTTATTGATAATAATATTGTTGGGGAGCTCATGAATGGGACATTTGAGCATTACTAACTTCAATCTCCCCCAATCTTGAGTTGTACTCTCTCCATCAAGAGGCCAAAAGTTGTATATTTGATTCCGATCTTTATGAATCTCACTAGGAGGATAAAAGTTTGAATAAAAGAGAGGCACTATTTCTTCCCATTCCAGAGCTTGACCATTCTTCAGCAGCTTATACCATTCCCCAGCTCTTCCTTTCAGTGATAATGAGAATAACTTCTTCTTAACTTGATCTGTAGTAATACCTGCACACTTGAACAACCCGCATAATTCGTGTATAAAGAGTAAATGATCACCGGGATGGACAGTTCCATCCCCAACATAATAGTTATCCATAACACGATAAATAATTCATGTAGGTATTTTGAATACATCTTTCTCAGTAGGTGGTGGCTTATCTACTACCTTAGCAGTGGTAGTAGCATTCCCAAATAAGAAACTCAGCGAATTATCCATAACAAAAATAAAGCAACTAGCAGAAGTAAACAATACTCACAGTAGAAATTTCCTTTACCAGTTCCACTCTCCAATAGCGCTTCACTCCCCGGCAACGACGACAGAAAATAGTCTTGATGACCCACAAGTATAGGGGTGTATCGTAGTATTTTCGATAAGTAAGAGTGTCGAACCCAACGAGGAGCAGAAGGTGCTGGCTAGTGGTATGGATTAGGAATTCTCTGCAAATACTTAGCAAACGGATTTTTAGGGGTTTTCGATAAAGCAAGTAAACAAAGTACGAGTAAATGAAAGACAGTAGGAATAAATGCAGCAAGTGGCCTAATCCTTTATGCGGCAAAGGACAAGCCGGTTGTATTTCTATAGATGACCAAACGTTCTCGAGGACACATGGGAAGACTATCAAGTGCTTTCGCTTCATATAGTCGATTAATCTTCTTTAGCTTGCTAAGTGTTGTGTGGGTGAACCTGTGCTAATGTACCGCCCCATCCAAGACTAATACATACTTGTGATTATACCCCTTGCAAACATCCGTAAGTACAAGAAAGTAAATAAGGTAGAAACCTAACCACAGCTTTAAACTCTAAGACCCTTACGTCCCTTGTGCAATGGTTTCCTAACGGGGGTTCAGGTTTCTGTCACTCCGGCAACCCCTACGATTAGTAGCCAAATACACAATGCATTCCCCTAGGCCCATATAGGTGAAGTGTCATGTAGTCGACGTTCACATGACACCACTAGAAGAAGTACACCACAACTTAAATAACAATCTATTGAATCTTTCTCAACACAACTCCACTACTAACAACAAGACTTCTCCCATGTCCTCAAGAACAAAACGAACTACTCACAAGACATCATATGGATCATGATCAGAGATGAAATAATGATGTATAACAATCTGAACATAAACAATAATTCAATGGTTCACTCAATAGCATCAAGTACAAAGAGTAATCAACATCGGGAAAGTTTCCCCTATGAACTATAGCAAGATTTAACCAATTGTTACAGCAATATGGAGATGGTGATGAGGGTGTTGATGGTGATTATGGTGGTGATGATGATGATCCCGATGAAGTCCAGCTTGATGGTGGTGTTGATGGCGACGATCTCCCCTCTCCGGGAAGGAATTCCTCCGGCAGAAATCTGTCTGCCGGAGAGATCTTTCTCTCTCGGTGTTTTCCGCCCCGTAGAGGCGGCGGAATCTTTCTGTGGTCGCTCCCCGAGTCTTAGGGTTTCATGGGTATGATATACGCTAGAGGGGAGAGGATGGAGTGGGCCAGGGTGGCCACACCACTCCCTGGCGCGGCCTAGGCCTGCCCGCGCCATGGGGTGGTGTGGGCCTCCTATGGCCCACCTCCACTCCATCTTCTGGCATCCTGGGTCTTCTGGAAAAATAGAATTTTCCGTATATTTTCACGGATTTTTTGATCTTCGCGAATTTTGCCTCCAAACAGCACCTTTTCCATCAGAATCCTGACTGCAGCGGTCCATGCTCCAAAAGTCATCAACATGCAAAAATAGATGAAATAACATAAGTATCACCTCTCAATACGAAATATATTAATGAATAATAGTGAATTAAGACATAGAATAGTGATGCAAAATGGACGTATCAGTCTCCTGTCAACACTAAACAAAGCAGGCTGTGGCAAAAGGATCTCCCTTTCATCCCCGTCAGTGAAAAGCATCCTATATACTAGATTGTTCAAATCAGAGGTAGCAGTGACAAAGTGATGAGTTTTCATGGCAACAAGGTCGAGCCTCTGTGGTGCTAGTATAGCATCATCGGGATCCACTGAAAGACCTAATGCATTGACTACAAGCGAGGCAATGATGCCCCCATAGATAGGCCCCCTAGCAGCTAAGCGGCGAGTAATAAGAGAGCCAAGATTGTACCGAGTATCATTGTTGAGCGCAGCAGCAAGGAAAGCTAAGTGATAGTTGGAGATATTACTAGTGTTCTCCCTACCCAATACACTAGTGGCAAGATAGTATGCAAAGTATCTAAGAGCAGGGAGTTGGATATTCCTTATCTTTCCGCGCTGTGCCACGCGGTCATCATCATTGGTCACACCTCGGTAAAGCTCCAACAAATCAGCGGGTCACCCTTGAATTTTCTTCATGGTCCCCGTCATACGCACACCTACAATACTGCAAAATCTCTCCAAAGGCATGGTGAAGGGCATATCATAGATTTTAAAAGAGACAGTAGATTGATAGGGTGTGTTAGTAAATGAGAAGCTCTCAACAAAAGTTTTGGTGAGCATAGCGTATTGTGCACTCTCATCTTGCATATAAGAGGTCAAGCCAACCCTCTCAATCAGTAGCAAGAAATCATCAAGAATACCTATAGCTTGCAAGAAAGTAAAACAAGGAAATAGGATGGGTGAGCATCTCCATCATCCCTTTCACTGCCAATACATGTTGCAATGAGGTCTTCATTGTATGATGGCCTAGCTTGAGAGGCTGTTCTTGAGGGCCTCGACCTCCTAGGTGCATCACTCTCAAATATCTCTCCAAAAGTATGATTGTTCATGCTTGGTATTCTGAAATTTAAACACCTATTAAACAAGTGACTGCAAAGTAAATAAAATGAAGGAATCTACTCATAGGGACTTGCAAGAGGCCTAAACATGCATCAAAACTATATCTCTAAGCATCAAACAAGCTTACAAGCTCTCATAACCAGTCACCTACAACAGCAAAATACTCAACATATAATCCACTAAACACAAATCTACTTGGACAAGGGGAGGAGTCACATACCAAGGAACAAATGCTCCAAATTTCAGCAAGAAAGATGGGCTGAGCAAGGAGATCGAAGAAACCGAGAGCAAGCACAAAAAGAACGCGATTTTTAGCTATGAACTGGAGCTTACTCGGGAGGGAGAAGAAAGTGGCAGGTGAGAGAGGTAGTGGGGGGCCAGGGGTGTCCCACACTAGGGCATGGCGCCACCCAGGGCTGGACGCGCCACCACATGGTGTGCCTGCCTGGTGGGGGCCCTTGGTACCTACCAGGTACTCCTCTGCCCCTTTTTTCACGTAAAAATTTAATATGAATTTTCTGGAATTTTTCGAGAAACTTTATTTTTGGGCATCAGAAATAGAAGATGATTTTTCTGACAGATAGATTTTTTTTCTTTTGGAAACATGATGCAAGGACAAAACAAGGCTAGAACTACAGAAGTTCTAGCATGCAAGAAACTAACAACACAAAGAAAACTAAACGAGAGCAAAAACTAAGATGCAAACGATAGAAATAAACGAAGATAATCATAATGAAAACATTGTTTTGTTCAACGGAATCCTTTTGTTAGCAAGGTTGATCAAGTCTTGCTAACAAAACAATTGCATATGAGACAAAACTTTGTACTCCACTAATGATTATGTTACCTTAATCTTGATAGCAATGGTCCCAACCATAATAGTTTCAAATTTTTCTCTTGGTATGGGACAATATATTTCTCCAACTTGAATGCCTTCAACATGTTCAATTGAATTCAAACCATAAGTCCTTTCAATCTTCTTGGGGAAATAGACAGTATGTTCCTTGTCATTAACATTGAAGGTCACCTTTCCTTGATTACAATTAATAACAGCTCCTGCAGTATTAAGAAAAGGTCTCCCAAGAATAATAGACCTATTATCATCTTCAGGCATTTCAAGCACAACAAAATCAGTTAATATCAAGCAATTGTGAGCCACCTGAACAGGTACATCCTCACATATACCCACAGGAATAGTGGTAGATTTATCAGCCATTTGCAAAGATATATGAGTTGGTATCAATTTTTCAAGCTGAAGCCTCTTATAGAGATAGAAAGGCATAACACTAACTCCAGGTCCCAAATCACACAAAGCAGTTCTAACATATCTGTTCTTAATAGAGCAAGTGATAGTTGGAATCCCTAGGTCTCCAAGTTTCTTAAGAACCTTACCATTGAAGGAATAATTAGCAAGCAAAGTAGAAATTTCTTTGTTAGGGATCTTCCTTTTATTCGAGACAATGTCCTTCATTAACTTTGAGTAAGGAGGCAATTTAATAGCATCAGTCAAAGGAATTTGCAAGAATAAAGGCTTCATCCACTCACAAAACTTATTATAGTGTTCATCTTCCTTTGACTTGTGTTTCTTATCGGGGAAAGGCATAGGTTTTTGGACCCAAGGTTCTCTTTCACTACCATGTTTCTTAGCAATAAAATCTTCTTTGGTGTATTTAGTAGTCTTAGTGTGGTTTTCAGGTTCTTCTTCAACTTTCTCTTCATTAGGAACAACATTTTCTTCATTACCACTTTTAGTTTCAACATCAGAGATAGATATACTATTAGGATCTATAGCAGGTTCAGGGTTCTACAACAGTTTTATGTTTCTTTTTCCTTTTCTTACGAGTAGAACCACTATTTTCAGCTTGTTGAGAATCCTACTCAATTCTTTTGGGATGCCCCTCAGGATATAGAGGATCCTGGGTAGCAGCACCACTTCTAGTTCTAATTTTATAAGCATGTTTTTCTTTAGCAGCATTAACTAGCAAGTCATTTTGCACTTTAACGAGTTGATCTATTTGATTTTTAACCATTTGAAAGTGTTTAACAATCATTTTAACATCATTAGAGGTTCTTTCTACAATATCTTTCAACTCTACAATAGCTCTAGTGTTTTCCATTAGATGATTTTGCACCCTTTTATTAAAGTTATCTTGCTTAACAATAAAGATATCAAATTCTTCTAAGCATTGATCAGGAGGTTTAGCATAAGGGATGTCACCTTCATCAAAGTGTTGGAGAGAGTGTACCTCAATAGTGGGTGAGTAGGGAATAGGCTGACATAATTCTTCTATAGGAGTTAAATTTTTGACATCTGCAGCTTTAATTCCCTTCTCCTTAAGACATTTCTTAGCTTCCTTCATCACTTCATCATTTAATTCAATAACTCCCCTCTTCTTTGATGTTGGAATAGGCACGAGAATAGATGGTTTAGGTACAATTACTTCAGGTATAACTTGTTTAGGAGGAGTCCAATCTTCATAATTCTTGCTTATTTTAGCCATTAATTCCTCAGATTCCTTTGGAGTCCCATTCCTGAAAACACAATCAGCACAACTATCTAGGTATGTCCTAGATTCCTCGGTTAGTCCATTATAAAATATATCAAGAAGCTCATTCTTAGGTAATGGACTTCCAGCCTGTGCATGAATCAAAGCACAAAACCTTGCCCAAGATTCGGGCAATACCTCTTTTTCTCACTGTTTAAAATCAAAAAGTTCCTGCAAAATAGCATGTCTAGCACTGGGAGGAAAATATTTGTGCAGGAAAGTACTAACCAAGCACTCAGGGCTATCAATAGATCCAGGAGGTAAATTACTAAACCAATTTTTAGCTTCTCCTTTCAGTGAAAAAGGAAAAATCTTAGCAACAAAGTAAGTATGCATCTTAATATCATCAGAAAACAAGCCACTCATGGTAGAAAGTTCATTCATATGTGCTACCGCACTTTCATTCTTAGTCCCACAAAAAGGTTCTTTCTCGACAATAGCTATGTAAGATAGATCGAGAGAGAAATCATAATCTTCATCTGTAATGTTTATGGGAGAAGCAGCAAACTTAGCATCAGGAGACAATTTGGGTCTAATAGTACGCCTCTCAAGGAGACTCTTAGCAGCGCTCCTATCATGGGTGTTCTTACATTCTTTAATAAACTCATCGGTTATCTCAACATAATCTTCTTCAATATCATAACTTTCACTAGACTCAGGTGAGCTAACAGGTGTGGTAGTGTCTTCATTAGGAGTTTCGGTATTTCCAGCTATAGTTCTAGCAATCGTAGCATCTAGGAAAGGACCTAATGAACCACTCTTATCAAGCACAGTAGAAGCAGCATCATAAGAATCAGAAGTTTCAGATTCAGCAGTAGTAGCAGTGTGTGTAGCATGTGTATGTGGTGGTGTAACGAGCTTACTTATAATGGATGGTGAATCAAGAGCAACAAAGGTGTTTAGAACCGTACCTCTTCTTGTAGTGGATGGTAAAATAGGAACCTTGCCATCACGAGACTTACCCATGATGGATGGATAGCGGTGAACAATAGAGGATCCAAGTGAACTTGATAAATAAAGCTATGCTCCCCGGCAACAACGCCAGAAAATAGTCTTGATGACCCACAAGTATAGGGGGTGTATCGCAGTATTTTCGAGGGAAGTGAAACCCAATTTATTGATTCGACACAAGGGGAGCCAAAGAATATTTATAAGCCTTAACAACTGAGTTGTCAATTCAGCTGCACCTGGAAACAATCTTGCTCATAACAGTTTATCAGTAGCAATAGTTTTGTAGTAGGAGTAGTAAAGTAACAGTAGTAGTAAAGCAAAGACAGTAGTAACAAAATCAGTAAACAGTGGGATTCGAGTGCGGTAGGCATAGGGATGGATGGACGGGTGTTGCATGGACAAGACAATTCACATAGCAATCAGAACATAGGGCAATTGCAGATAAATAAGATAAAGCAGCCAAGTACTAGACAATCCTAGGCATGTGTTCCATATATAGTCATACGTGCTCGCAATGAGAACTTGCACAACATCTTTTGTCCTGCCAGCCCGTTTGCAGCGGGGCCTCTAGGGAACTACTGGCAATTAAGGTGCTCCTTTTAATAGAGCACCGGAGCAAAGCATTAACACCCCGTGAACACATGTAATCCTCACATCAAAGCCTTTCCCTTCCGGTTATCCCGATTTCTGTCACTTCGGGGCCATAGGTTCTGGACAACAACGTGTGTATACAACTTGCAGATAAGACCAAGAACAATACTATCATAATGAATCAATAATAAGTTCAGATCTGAAATCTTGGCACTCGGGCCCTAGTGACAAGCATTAAGCACAACAAGTCGCAACAAAGTCATAAAGCACTAATAAAAGATACTAGGCATCATGCCCTAACAATCTGATGCCATTGCATGAACGATCTCATCCAATCCCTACCATCCCCATAGCCTACAGCGGGGGATTACTCACTCATAGATGGGGGAAACATGGATGGTCGATGGAGAAGCGATGGTGATGATGATGGCGATGATCTCCTCCAATTCCCCGTCCCGGCAGGGTGCCAGAACAGAGTTTCTGGTGCTGTTTCGTGGAATCTGGTGGTGGCGGCGGAGCGGAACTCTTTCTGTAAAAACGTCGAACCCCCCGTAATTTTTAGGTTAGAAGGCTCCTTATAGGTGAAGAGAGAGGCCGAGGGGGTGCCTGGGGGGCCCACACCACCCCCTAGCGCGGCCTGGCCTGGCACGTGCAACCAGGTGGTGTGGCCACCCCAGGGCTCTTCTCCGTCTCGTATTCTGGCTCCTGGAGTCTTCGGGTGAAATATGATTTTTGGCATATTTTTCGGGATTTTTCCTGATAGTTGATTTTCTGCACAAAAAGTAGACACCAAGGCAATTCTGCTGAAAACAGCGTCAGTTCGCATTAGTTGCATCCAAATCACACAAGTATAGAGGAGAAACAATAGCAAAAGTGTTCGGGAAAGTAGATACGTTTTGGACGTATCAAGCGGGCACAGTCGAGTTCGATTCATCTTCCTCTCCAACCTCGGAGGGGATTATGCCCTTGGGTTGGGGAGGCATCAATAAGCCTTCAAATTTCCACTGTTGTAGCAAAGCAAGATAACACCACCAGGTCTTTACCAAAATTTTCTTACGAGCAATGAACACATGCGACAAGATATTACCTTTGGTACAGGATTGGTGGCGTGGAACGGCTTGGTCTTCGACTTCGCGGGAAGAGTTTCTTTCAAAGTGAGCTTGGTCAATTACCTAATCTTCTTTTTTAGCTCCACCGATGTCAAATCTTCTGCTCAAATGCGTGTCGGATATGACAAGCCACACCATAGGAACATTGGATAGCATCTGGCCTGCAGTGGATGCACACGACATCATAGCTAGGTGCGAATGAGGTCTACACCAGTGACTGATGACCCACAATTATAGGGGGTGTATCGCAGTATTTTCGATAAGTAAGAGTGTCGAACCCAACGAGGAGCAGAAGGTGCTGGCTAGTGGTATGGATCAGGAATTCTCTACAAATACTTAGCAAACGGATTTTTAGGTTTTTTTTATAAAGCAAGTAAACAAAGTACGAGTAAATGAAAGACAGTAGGAATAAATGCAGCAAGTGGCCCAATCCTTTATGCAGCAAAGGACAAGCCGGTTGTATTACTTAAGATGACCAAACGTTCTCGAGGACACATGGGAAAACTGTCAAGTGCTTTCGCTTCATATAGTCGATTAATCTTCTTTAGCTTGCTAAGTGTTGTGTGCGTGAACCTGTGCTAATGTACCGCCCCATCCAAGACTAATACATACTTGTGATTATACCCCTTGCAAACATCCGTAAGTACAAGAAAGTAACTAAGATAGAAACCTAACCACACCTTTAAACTCTAAGACCCTTACGTCCCTTGTGCAATGGTTTCCTAACGGGGGTTCAGGTTTCTGTCACTCCGGCAAACCCTACGATTAGTAGCCAAATACACTCCGGCAACCCCTACGATTAGTAGCCAAATACACAATGCATTCCTCTAGGCCCATATAGGTGAAGTGTCATGTAGTCGACGTTCACATGACACCACTAGAAGTACACCACAACTTAAATAACAATCTATTGAATCTTTCTCAACGCAACTCCACTACTAACAACAAGACTTCTCCCATGTCCTCAAGAACAAAACGAACTACTCACAAGACATCATATGGATCATGATCAGAGATGGAATAATGATGTATAACAATCTGAACATAAACAATAATTCAATGGTTCACTCAATAGCATCAACTACAAAGAGTAATCAACACCGGGAAAGTTTCCCCTATGAACTATGCAAGATTCAACACAATTGTTACAGCAATATGGAGATGGTGATGATGGTGGTGATTATGATGATGATCCCGATGAAGTCCAGCTTGATGGTGGTGTTGATGGCGACGATCTCCCTTCTCTGGGAAGGAATTCCCCTAGCAGAAATCTGTCTGCCGGAGAGATCTTTCTCTCTCGGTGTTTTCCGCCCCACAGAGGCGGCGGAATCTTTTTGTGATCGCTCTCTGGGTCTTAGGGTTTCGGGAGGATAATATACGCCAGAGGGGAGAGGCTGGAGTGGGCCAGGGTGGCCACACCACCTCCTGGCGCGGCCTAGGGCTACCCGCGCCATGGGGTGGTGTGGGCCCCCTGTGGCCCATCTCCACTCCATCTTCTGGCATCCTTAGTCTTCTGGAAAAATAGGATTTTCCGTATATTTTCCCAGATTTTCTGATCTTTGCGAATTTTGCCTCCAAACAACACATTTTCCATCAGAATCCTGACTGCAGCGGTCCATGCTCCAAAAGTCATCAATCATGCAAAAACAGATGAAATGACATAAGTATCACCTCTCAATATGAAATATATCAATGAATAATAGTGAATTAAGGCATAGAATAGTGATGCAAAATAGACGTATCAGTGACCTCCTTGCCTTGGATGAGGTCAAGATCCTACACTCGCTTGTACAAGATCTGCACCTCGTCCACTTCACCTAGCATAACAACGTTCTTACATGACCTCTTCCTCTTTAGCTCCACCTTCGGATCAAAGGGGCAAGGCCGAACCTCTTCTCCCCCACCTTCTAGTCTTGGATGTACAACCATTTGTCCCTCCCTCCTTGGGCAGAGTCGACGAAGTTGAGGCTATAGTACTGAACATGGGGACTTACAGATATACCCCATCCGCAATTATCATACGGTACGGATTTTGACCCTGATTACCTCTTCACATTGAAAAGCTTTTTGAAGAGGCCGAAGTGTGTCTCTTGGTCTGCTAAGTGCTAACCAACCTCAGGTTCAGGTGTAGTTTTCTCGGGGGTTATCTAGGTGCAAATAAATCGAGTTCGCGTCTCCACCAAGCTCCCTCACCTTGAGAGTCGACCCAACTTCACTAGCCCGATCTGATGCTCCCGTCGGTGGCATCGTTGGCCGATGGAGGCAAAGGAGAGGCGCCGGTCTCTGTAGATTAGGTCCTAGGATTAGCTGTTGTAGTTGTTGTGCCACTGTGCCGACTGGAAGTAGACCGCTGGGTTCCATTGGCCGGATCTGGCGTGCCCGTTGCTCTGTCTTCCTCAATGCCCTTCTACGGTGGCAAGAGCGGTGGCACGGGAGAAGTATGGAGCATGACATCTCTGACAATAAGGTCGTCTTCCCTTTCCTCCGGAGGTATTCCAATCTAGAGCTTCACTGTGGTACCAGATGGTCACCGCCGTTGTTGTTTGCTAACTTTTCTTGGTGGAAGCTCGGCTATAGAGGCGGATCTGGTGAAGCCTCGTTCAGTAAGCGGTGCTCAGCCCTGGTACATCGCCACTGCCATCATCTCCGCTCATCTCCCCTAGTATGTGGTAGGCTCCATGGGTTTGACAGTGAGCCACTATCTCTGCTGCGGTGTTGGGGTGTCCCTGCTGCTTTGGCTACTCTACTTACTCTGCTTCCTCCTTTCTTTTGGATCTCCAAGGTGGAGAGGAAAGAAATTGGTAGTGGAGTCAGCGTTCGGCCGGATCGGCAAAGGAGCTCAAGAGCCTCTCTTCTATGGAGAACTTCTTCAGCGTCCAGGAAGACACCTATCTTCATGGCCAAGATGGCCTTTTCCAAGCCGGTGAGCTCCAACACATCTTCAATCTCCATTGGGAGGCCTTTTTCGAGGTCGAGCACTGAGGGCTTCGCTGGACCAGAGACAAGTGGTCTCGTCCCCATCTCCGTACATGGCTACAGCGCCCGTCTTTCTCTGCTCCACAGTGGGGAAGAGATAGGACTAGTTTGTAATTGCAATCTTTTAGCAAAGTCCTATCTACAAATGCCAAGGACCCATGTATTATTTGTTGTTACTTATGGGGTCCTTTGTAATAACTTTGTACACCCACTGCTATATTAATGGAAGGCTCTAGGCCCCTCTAGGGTGCTCCGTTGTTCAAAAAAAGTGTGACTTGATACCGAGCCAGCACTCGCACAGGGTGATGAAATAGGCGATGTGAAGAACAAAATTGGGAGTCAGCTGAGCTGAATCCCATAGAAATAAAGCAATCCACCAACAAAATCATGGAGGGACAGAGAAAGACCTCGAAGGAGGAAGCCAAGGAACATAACGCGGAACCCGGTGGGAGGATCGGGGATTACCTCTAGTCTGGGAATTCGTCAATCATCCTCCTTGTCCGGGATAATACCAGCCTAACGAAGAGGAGGAGCTCGTGGGCCCTCAATGTGGAGTGCCGCCAACACCCATTGGTAACACGAGTCCCGGTGCCCTTGGGAGCAGCGGCGGCGGCGCCAAATCCAGCAACAACGGTTTTTTTATTCCACATCTTCCTTCGACGGAGAGATCACAAGAAGTAACTGGGAAATGCTTGAAGCACATCCAGTGCAAAGAGCAGGCGAAGAACAATGGAGAGGAGCAAAGCGATAATGGCAGCGGCGCAAAGAGAAAGAAGAGGCAAAGTATCAAATTTACTACTGCAGATTGTTACTTAAGCACGGAAGGGATACCATACGACGGTCAGAAATCTTCTCCTCTAACGTGTGGCAGGCATCAGCGCAGACGCGTGGCGGGATGTAAAACGAACCATCATCACACGGTCCCCACTTAGTGCGGAAATCGAGGAGACATAGTTAAATACCCCAATTTACGTGTGACTGGTCAAATCATGATCAGACATTGGGGCCCACATCCGTCCAGTCCCATCAGCACCACTCACGCCGGTGGCTGAGCTCATTAAGTCGTTAGCACTGACTTCATACTATCAGCAGCTCGAGATGGAAGTGTGCAACGGTAACTTTTCTTTGACTCATTCAATTTTTGCTCCAGTCTATGACTCAAACCACACAGTCAAAGGCTACTCCTAACTGGAACGCTGGTCGCGCACCCGGAGATTTTACGGGCCCAGTGTTATGCCATCAAAATACATGCACAAGCGTACTATGCATCGATTCCTTCTTCGAATCCACGATTCGATTATGGACTCGGGAGCTACTCCCATAGGGAGCACTAGAAGCACTCGACAACTTACAGCCATGGACAACAGTCAAAAAGATTCAAAGTCCCCACTCGATTCTATGATTCGAATAGGTACTCGGTGGCTACTCCTATAGAGAGCGCTGGTCGTGCACCCTGTGAAAAGATGAAAATTGAAATAAAATCTCTAGGAAAAAGTGCGTTGACCATGTTCGCACCATATCATCACAAGCAATCGAAGCTTTCGACGACCTCGCCTCTTACCAACCACAATTTCCTTTTGTAGAGACAACGTCTTCTAGGCCACCCGAATCACCTCCGTGGTGACAAAATATTCAGATGCCACGTTTACAACATGAAGATAAGACATGTGGATGCAATCCAATGGCCTAGTAATGCACATGCTGCGCATACCAGAAACATGTCGTGTCTACGGGCACGTTGAAAAAGCCTAGATGGACGCGTTAAGTGCACACATAGAACACTCGAATTCGACTCTGTAAGGCCTCCATGGCATGAGCCTAATTACGCCAAAAACTTTCCAAATTCGAGTCTGGGGACTCGAGTTTGAGTAGATATCGTTGTTTGCCCGAAAATAGTTAATTGATCCTGATCCGTCGGATGAATCAGGCACGCATATCAACTATCCCTATGACTTAAGTAATGATACCCGATAAAACATTCGGATGATAAAAGAAGCACTTGTGCACACTCGAAGACTTCATAGTCTCCCTCCGAATCTACGATTCGGATGGATACTTGGTGCCTACTAACATGGGTATGCCCTATGGGCACCCAGGTTTAGCCTATACGGTCTGGCCCAAGAGAAGTCCGCGATGAAAATGGAGCCCAGGAAGGTTCGGGTGGCCCAAGCCAGTGGGGACGTGACTTCTTGGAAGACACGACAAAAGATTAGAATGAAAGTTTAAAGGAAAAACCCTAATTTGTAACCGACTCGCGTTGCTAGTGAAAGGGGAAAGATGGTGCGTTACCCTTCTAGTGAAAGGGGAAAGACGGTGCACATGGAAACACTTGGATGTGTCCAACCACAGTTAAGAGAGTCCCTAGCTCAGCCAGTCAAAGTGGCCCCTATTGGCTTGACACAACGGATAGAGCCAAAACCCGGGAACAAATGTCAGGCTAAGGACAAGACCTGGGAATCAAAAGGAGGTCGAGCATGAAGACCAAGATTGAGAGGGCACGGTCCCATCACGCCATGGCTACCAGTGTGAGTGTGAGGCGGTTTGCTGATAACCTAAGAGAGCGGTATAGGAATTCTAGGCCATTGTGGTATCGCCTTGAGTTATAAAAGGAGGGTCATGGCCAAGGAGGAGAAGATGAATAATAAGGAAAGCAGAGAGAGGGAGAGAGAGGTAGAAGAGAGATCTTGGCGAGTCACCGCCGGGAGTAGTAGTTATCCCCTTGTCTAGGTACCCACACAAGGAATCCTCTCCCTTTACCACCATTGTAACACATTTCATCCTCTCCGACGAACAATATAATCAGACATTCATGACGTAGAGTTGTTAGCCTCCGGGTGGCCTGAAGCTAGCTAAAATCTCTTGTGCCTTTGCCGAAAATCCTAGATCGAGTTCATATACAAGCCGAACAAATAAAGGGATATGTTGATATCCGCGTTCCCGCACACCACACCAGGCTCTTCCATTCTTAAAAAATCTAGTATATAACAACTTTATTTGTTTATTTACAATTGTTTAACTAATTTATTTCTACTTGTGCGGATAAGCTGAATACGTAAGGCAATCAAGATGAGCAACCGAACACTGAATCCATAGTTAAAGATCACTTGTTTGCCAAAAAAAGGTTCAAGGATACTCCTCCAGAAAGATTAATCTTTCCGCATCGTGGAAACGCAAGCTGTGTGTGAGTGCGAGCGCGTGTACGCCGATGCGATTAGAGAAATCAATGTACTAGCGAACGCCATTGACTAATCACGATCTGAACCAGGCTTGAAGCGACGATGATCTCGCGATATACGCTCGGCGAGCTTGGAACGCATGCAAAGCACCAAAAACTTTACGTTTTCTTCCCGTCGTCCCGATGGAAAACCCCCGCGGTTCCTCCATGTTCCCCGAGGAAGGAAGACCAATTCGAGGGGCTGGCGGTGACTGGACAATCGGCATAGTAATTGCCTGCTGGACTAGTTTACCGTCGAAAAACAACGACGTGACAGAGCTAGCTAGAGTGATTGATAGATATGGCTTTCATCTTCGGGCTTGCCGCTGTCCAGCAAACTGCTACCAGTTGAATTTTTCTGAAACTAATAAGAACTTGACAGTACAGCGTTTGATTAATTCCTTCAGGAAAAAAAAGGAGTTTGAAATAGTAGTATGATCTTCGTTGAGGCGTTAAGTTGACTTATTACGGATTTCACCAATTCAATACAGGCAGCTCATGAGTACGTCTCAAGTGCTATATTCTGATATTATCTTGGCTGGATGCTCGGTTGACTTCCGAATTACTTGAACAGATTCAAATACAGACATGTACACCGCACCAGACTCGTCTCTGAAGTCTTGGGTACGACCGTATCAAATCGCCGTATATACACACTATATACATCGCATACGTCCTGATACTCAGAGTTACTGACCAGACCTTGTAGTATATCTTGAGTACAATGTGACCCCCTAAATATAACTACTAGTAAACTAGGGCAGGAAGAGCAGGAACGCATGTTTGGTACCATCTCGTTGGCCAATGGCGGTTCCGCCATCTGATACACGCCAAGGCTAGCAGCCATGGCCTCCTCCTGCCCAAAGTCAAGCAGGAAAATGCACCCCGATACATACAGCATCCAAGTTCCAAACTGAACATGTCACTATCCTGATCGCATACGATGTGCAGAGAAGGGGAGATGGATTCCTTATTCCTCCCCCTTATCTTTGTTCCTGACGTACGTCGGTCCATGGCGCCGTGCGCTGCGTGCAGCCGTTGCTGACCTTTCTTCGGGTTCGGTCAGTTGTTCACCACAAGAAGGGTAGCAGAATTTTGCTCTTGTCTTAACCCACGCATATATGAGCTAGCTACCGCGGCTAGGTTAAGATAATGGGCAATTGACTGGGCATACATGTCACTGTCTTTTGGGGGTAAAATGGCCAGCCAATTGCAACATGGATTTCCCACATGTAAGATGGCCCCCGGCACCATCATAGCCATCAATTTATTTGAGATTCGTGCAAAGTCCACTGGTCAAACCTTCAGGTGATTTTGCATTTTAACCGTTGGAGAAGTGTAAAATATCTATACACTACACTTGGATAAAATAAAAAACCTAGCCTCACACCTAACCTTCGAGCACCCCTGCCCACCTTCCACTTCCCAGCGCCGCCACACCCTCTCTCCTCCCACCACCGCCACGCCTCTCTCCCCTCCCACTGCCGCCACGCCCTCTCCCCTCCTGTCGCTTTCGCCGACGCCCCACCCACTTCCCTGCCCGAGCCTCGGCATGCACGAGCACCGAGCTCGCGCTCGCGCCACCGCCTCCCACCATCGCCCTTGTCGCGCCACCCACATCGTCGCGCCCCTACCTCGCGCTCCAGCCGTTGAGATCGAGCTCCCCGTGCTCCCCCTCCCCCGACATGGCTCCCCCAATGCGGCGCCTCCTCCGACGCGGCTCTCCCGTCCCGACGCAGCTCCCCGTGCCAGATCTGGAGGATTGGAGGCCTCTACTTTTTGTTTCTATGTTTTTGGAGGAAGATTTCTTAGTTCTTTTTGGAGATTCGTTTTTGGTTGTGTTGGTTCTTGGACGAAAAATTGTGTTTATGTTGTTTCTTGTTTTTCAGATTGGATAGTGTATGAAACGTGTATGGATCGACAAAGTTTCTATGGATCTCGTATGGTTTCGTTGTCTAGCTTTGAGGAAACATATAGGATTTGTTAAATCTTACAAAAACCATGCATATATCTTGTATGGATCTCTACAGTAGTTGCAAAATTCCTATGATTCATGTATGAATCTTCTATTGAGGAAAAACGAAAATGCTTTGGGTAAATCCTTGTACGTTTCTGTTCATTTTTATTCATGGATTTCTTCTATAAAATTTTGCAATCTTGACACCCCTATGGATCTGGTATGATAGGGTTGAATCTATAATGAAACAATGAGTCTGAAAAAAAATTGAATTGGCCTCTGCGGTTTTATATGAAACTTGTATGAAATGTTGTACGATACCTTGGAATTTTGACTGAAATATTATATGAAACAGCGTTGTGTGTACCAACAGTTTCAAACATGTGGAGTTCTGACTGAAACCTATATAGAATCATCTATGAATCACATTTGTCTCCTGAAGAATCCCAAAGGAGAACGTGAGAAATATTAAAAGGATAGGGGGCGTCATGCAAAAATTAATTGGGCTTGAAGAATGAGGTGAAAGTGGTAATCCGTGAAACTGCTGGCACGAATCTCCAACAAATCAACGGTTAAGATGATGTCGTGGGCCCAACTTAAGGGGGGTTGCATTTCCCAGCCAATTGCTCATTGCTGTAGTCATTTCCCTACGACGGATTAAACTTCAGTTGGATGTGTGACAAGTATGGTTGTAAAGCGACAACCCGCGAGAGCTCGCGAAAGCAAGATTTAGTTTAAACTAGACAAATTTTGATAAAAAAATATACATTTGCTAGCAAATTTTGCCTACGAAGCGGGCGGACCGGGTGCCGCTTCGCCACCCTAGTGACAAGGTTGTAGTAGCACAACGACTTTGTGGTTGGAGAGCAACTGGCACGCAAGGGGTCGAGCAGATGGATGACAAAACAGGGTACGCATGCATGTATCATGTAGCGCTACTTTCTTCGGCTCTACTAGGAGAGAGCAGCGTTGCTGGAATGCTGGGTGATTTTTGGTTGAGTTGATGACAAGACATTTCACCTCGCTTAGCCTCTAAACCGGGTAAGTGGAGTGATCAAAGCGATGGGTTGCTAGGAACAGTGCAAATACGGTAAGTAATCATCTCTCACATGGGGCCCTGCCGGCCCGGATCGCTGAGATGAAGCTGCACGGAGATGACGCGATTAATTAGCGTACACACAAGTCAACTGGAGCAGCTGGCTTGATTAGCTTGGCCATGTTCACCGCCGGAAACCTAAACTGCTCCGAGTTCAGTGGTTACCATGCCGATCTACCAACCTGTGAAACCCAGTCAAAAGCTCCACATCTGCTCCTTCTAGAAGCCATTCTTCCTGCCCGCCACACTCCTTTGCCCCCGCCCACCATGGCGTCGGTCCTACTCCGGACAGGGCAGCTGCTGGCCGGCCGGCCGGCCGGTCCAAAGCGGTCAACCATGCGGGCCCGCCAGGCCCATTTGGTCATAGCCATAGTGGAACTCTCTCTCTCTCTTTCTCATTTCGCTTTTCTACATTTTCTAACTTTGAATTCGCTTTCTTCCTTGTAAAGCTTGAGATGCATGTGCCCATACCGACCTGGTACGCACCACCCGAGTGCAGTGCATGCCCACCACTTTGAAAGTTTGAACGGAAAGCAAGCAAGGTGCGCCGGCCGGTGGATGGTCGGAGGGAGCGGAGCGCCGGCCGTGCCATCGGTCGTGGCCCGCCGGCGCACCACGCCGATGATGCCGGGATGGTGGTCAACTCGACAGTCTAACCACCACTTGTGGCTGCCGCCTCGCGGCGCTGGGCGTGGGCGACAGCGACGTCCCCTTGACCAGGAAGCTGTGCCAGATCACTAGTGGTGGAACTTTTCAAAGGACACACACACACGGTCGCCAAAGAAAAGAAAATATCCTCCTCCCCCTCCAAACAGATCTTAAATGCAATATATTTATTTATTTCTTCAGAGCAAACTCATCAACAGGCAGATTGTTATTCTGGGAAAAACCACGGCTCAGTTTGACGCCTTGTTCGATTCTGTGATTGATCTCTGCGGATTTGCAGTTATTATTCGCAGGGGCGAATGCGAAGGTGCTCTGACTCATGTGCCACTGCTGCCCGTGTCAGAGTTGCTACGCTAGATTTGGGAGCTGCAACAATTATTGGATGGTAAGAATTCATGCGGTTTCCATGAAAGGAATGACAAGGATCTCTGCAGAGTGCTACTAGTATAAACCGAAAGGAAACGGACACGGTTAACGGATGGACGGAGAGTAAATTTGGCGCAATTAAATTACTAGAACTGATCTTTCCAGATCAGAACACAGGAGGAGGAGCTCAAAGAGTGTGGCCCGATTTCTTTCCGTTTCTTCGCGAGCCATCATCATCGCTCAAGGAAGCGACCAAAAAATTACAGGGAGAAAGAAGAAGCACAGTCCGCGCCGGATACTCTCTACGAGCGGAGTAATTTAATTTAGTTAACTCCGGTCGGAATTCACTGCGACGACGGCGCCGCCGCGCTGGCCATTCTGGGGGAGGTGACGGGGAAGAGGGGCAGGAGCCGCGGCGGCGGGGCCTCGCCGCGGGGCGAGGGGTGGAGGAAGAAGCCCTTACGCGCGATGGCGGCGCGCTCCGCGGCCGCCGCCTCCTGCTCCGCCGGGGACGCCGACGCGGACCGGTTGAAGGGGTCCGACACCAGCGGCGTCACGGGGCTCAGCGCCAGCGACGGGAAGTCAAGCACGCTCGGGGAGAGTAGCTCCGGGAGCGCCTTCCGAGGCGATGCCCCGGCGGCTGAGGCCATGGCCAGCGGCGCGATCATCTTCAGGTTCTTCATGCCGCTGCGGCGCTCGTACAGCTTGAAAGCCGGCTTCTTGGGCCGGCACGGGGCGCCACCGTGGTGGTGGGGCTTGTTGGCGGAGGGCTTCTGGGAGGATGAAGGCGGCGCTGGCGGCGGCATGTCGGCGCCGGTGAGCATCTGGACGACCTGCTTGAAGGAGGCGGTGTCGGCCTGGACGAAGGTGGTCGGGAACGGGGTGGTGTCGATGGTACGGGGGACCGGCCTGGGGGAGGGCGGGAGCGGGTGCTGGGGACGGGGCGACGCGGAAGCGGAAGCGGCGGCGGAGGACGGCGAGGAAGAGGAGGTGGAGGACGACGGAGAGTTGGGGTCCTGCGGCGCCATGGGGAGGAGTTGGTGCTTGAGAGGAGCAGCAACTTCCATTGTTGGTTGGTTTCGGGGACAGAGAGACTTGGCTTCAGCGGGGGAGAGGCCGGGAAGAGGAGAGGGAGTGGGAATAAGAAGGGGAAGGAGGGGGAGGTTAGGGGTGATGCATATAGTTGTTGTGTGGGAGGGATGCCCCTTTCTCTCTCAACGAGATCCTGCCAGTTTCTCTCTCTACCCAAATTTCTTGCGGGTTTTCAGGCTAATGGTTGTTTTTGTTTTATTTTTTTGTGTGCAAGTTAAAGTTGGATTCATCTAAACTATCTATCCAAAAAAAATGTCTTCTTTTCAAAATTAGGGGTTTTAGTGCTTGCAAAATTGGAAACTATCCCCTTCGGTAAACATGATATCTAAAGCTTGAACATGTGGGTTATGATATTAATGTGTGGTTGGTCTCGAGGAGCGGCACGGCGGTCAAGGGTTACTTTACGCGTAACCATGTGCATCGTAGTCTTAGCGTGTGACGAATCTCTCATGCGGGACGGTGCCGCGGACGCACGGGGTACGTTTCGCAAGAAGTTTTAGTGCTCGCATCATTAAAAACTATCCAATTCTCCAAAAGAGATATGTAACCAGATAACCATTTAACATTTAACATGTGACAGGACTTCGGGCGGTGTGGCATCGCGGCTTCGTCCCTGCGCTTTTTATGGGAAAAGCGAGATGACGTGAGATGCACCACCGAGGTCACAATGAGCACCTTCATGGTGTACGCGCGATTCCTTTCTTGAAGATATCGATTTCTAAGAGGTGAATTGTGAGGGCACAATTCTACATTTTAAATTTGATAACCACTAAACGCTTATATGATCTTCAATTATAATCATGTATTTTGAAAGCACTCGGGTGAGTATACACGTGGCTTGTGTCACATGATGGTTTGTATGTTGTCTAGGTTGTAATCCAAAAAAGAAATGGTTTCAGTCACTTGTCTAAAATTGTAAATTTCACTTTTGTACCACCCAAGTGTTAAAGGTGATAAATTCCTGATTTATAAGTTTTGATCACCTTATGCCACATTAAGTTGTGTCTATTTTCAAATTATACCACATTTGACAATTCGTGGCCATGGCTAGTGAGATCTGCTCTTTAGATTGATGTGGTTGTGGTTTTTTAGATGTAGACACAAATGGGCCATTGGACCCCATCATCTCAAGTGCCTTTGTGGCTGTCCGTTTTGAAAATCCCATGCTTCAAGCTTATAGTTGCAACTGACTAAACCGGTCGTTGCCTTGCTACTTTGAACTAACGGGATCGCCTTATGAGAAATGAGTAGCATTCACCAACATCATAAAATCCACCACTCAATTCAAATTTGTAACAAAATTGTGAAAATGTGGTACAAGGTGGTGATAGCAGTGCTAAATGCGGCGCAATGTGAGTGAAAGTGATGCTAAAAGGGATAAAAGTCGTCAAATATAATAGTTGGAGTAATTTTTCGCTTTTGGACAATTCTTAAGGGGTACAAAGTTGAAGTTGGACTCATCTTGTTTTAGTGATGGATTGCACCATTGAAAAATATCTTTCTTGGGAAAATTGTATAATTCTAGAAATTAGAGATTTTAGTGCTTACAATATTGGAAACTATCGTGTTTTGGAAACAATATATGTAAGACGCTAACATGTTGGTTATGGTCTTACCATGTAACGGGTCTCCCGCTCGGAGTAGCACATCGGTCAAGGGTTACGTTACCACGAGTGTGTTATCATCTCCGCATGTGACGAGTCTCCGTGTGGTACGGTGTCGCAGCCGCGGGATACGATTCATGCGATTATGTGTGTTATCGTCATAGCGTGTGATGATTCTATGTGCGGCACAATGTCGCGGGCGCTCGATATGTATCAAGGAAAGTTTTAGTGTCGGTGTTATTAAAAGCTATCAAATTCTCCAAACAAGATATGTAACTCGATGACAAGCGGCGTCTACCGTGACGGGGCTTTGCTCAGTGCGGTGCCATAGCCTCACCCATGCGCTTGTGATGGGATGAGAGAGATGACGTAAGATACACCATGCGGGTCACAATGAGTGTAACGTCCAAGCATTTAGGACCAAACAAAGGATTGACTTAGGATTTTGTGCATCTGCATGCATACAACTTAAAATCTGGGTAAATTTTTTCAAACCTAAAAGCTAGAAAGATCTGGATTTCTCTTGTTTCGATAGATTAGATTTTAGATCATCTAAGCGAGTGTTATAGATTCTGACATGATCTCTATGTATTCTTGGTGTTTTGGGGTGAAATAATTCAAACTTGTATTCGAATTTCAAATTATAATTCATATGAATTTGGGAAAATTCTTAATGGAACTAAAGTATATTCAAATTGATTAAAGTAAATAAAAATTGAATTATTTTAGAATATAAACATAATATTACTATAAGTAATAACAACATAAGAATTTGTGTACAATGGAATAATATAATTAAGAAAAAGTAATTACAATAAAAGAATAAGAAGTATCTTTATTACGTAACACAATTAATATTGTCTTTACAAAAAAAGAAAGAAAACAAATTACAAAACTAATAACAAGAAAAACCTAGACTATTTCCTATCTAATTCCTTGATCTCTTTATCTTCTTTTCTTCTTTATCTTGATCCCTGCAATTAAGAGCAAAACAAAACAAAGGTAAGGGGTTAGTTTGTGAGAATTACTGTCAAACTCTAACAGTGAAGTGCACTCCTTATTATCATCATTGAGCATATATATTTAGGACAACGTATAAAATGTTCTTATGAGAAAATTAGCTTTAGACTATGCATCATTAGCATAAGGGACGAGTTTCACCAAGTCAGATAAAAGGCAAGAGGAAAAATATTAGGAAAGTATCAAGTTTTCACTTGATCACATCCACACTTCAAAAATTACCAACTTTATAACTTGTACCTATCCTTGGTCCCACTTGTAAGGAAGCAAGCTGCTTCTTACACACAGGAACACTGCTATGTGGAAACATAACAACAACACTAGTGAACATATAAAAATGAAGCCACAATCGCAGTAGAGCTGCTAGCTACCATTTCCACCCCACTTACACCACATCAACACCATCAACAAAACACCATGGTCACCTAGTGTGAGATCATGTCAAACCAGCACCACAAAGAGAAGGACAAGCTAGGAGCTAGGAGGAGAAGGACAAGCCAAGGACAGGAGCTACGAGGAGCAGACAACAAGTATAAGCCCACACAATCTAGGGTATCTAGGCAAGATCAACTACGAAGATCATCTACCACAAGCAACATCCAAGCAACCATAAGCAACAACTACAACAAGTTTCAAAACCAAAATCATGCCTAGTATTTGTTCTTATGCGATTGTTGCATAATAATTGGAGTGGTGGAATATCCTTAGAACTGCACTCAAATGGAGTGCTAGTTCCTCACTGAATAATTAGAACACATGTGTATATATGTTCTTATCCTACATAGATTAGGCCTCAGTCTTTGGCATCACTGGCCAGGATTATTCTCAAAGAAACCTTCATAGTAAATCAACTAAAAAGATGATGTCAAGCCAACAACAAGTTCAAAACATCAGATCATGTTGTCAAAGGTTCACTATTGTGCACACTCTTGATAAGAGGCACCACATCAGCAAACCCATAAATAGCATAAGCCATTTAATAATAACATCAGTGGAAGCTAGTCAAGGAAGATCACATCAGATCACGAAAGTAATAGCTCAATCACTGACATATTATTCTTAATTTATCTGCTAGTTAGGAGAGAGCATTTTGAAAGAATCATCTTCCTAACCATTAAGCTAGGAATCATTACTAGGATAACTTTACTATCATATTTTAAAGTGGAGGTATCTAATAAACTTATCACTGAAGCCAAGCTTCAGACAAATCTAGCAACATCATGTTTACTAAAAAAATCCTCAGATCAACTAAGTCACTTAGTTCAACAGAAATTCAACACGGCAAGGGGTAAATCTCCACTAAAAGTAACAAGGGAAGTTAACTGAATTTAGTGCCACAAGGGAATCATCACTCCAAGGTCTGTATACAACCATACTAAAGAAGGAGATATGCCCTAGAGGCAAATAATAAATAGGTTTATCGGTATATCTCAATTAATTGATAATAGTTTTGTACCATTCTATAATTGTATCAAGTGAAAACATTAATACGGGTGTGCTATATAAAAAACCACAGTCCCTAGTAGCCTCTATACAACTAGTCCGTTGGGCAACCGATGATAAAGATTTCCTGATCATGGTGCATTTATGCCACTTGACAATGGAGTCGCATCATTGGTGAATGATGTGATGGATATTATCCACGTAAGTATTACAATATGATCAAGTCACATGGTTTAAACGTTGTAATAATTAGAAACTAAATGACCTTCTCCTTAAACCATTGATACATTGCAAATGTATCTATAATTTTTGATGCTCCATGCTCTACTTTCTTGTGTTTTGTCCACACTTTGGAGTACTTTTCATATGATTTCTTGGACTAACCTATTAACAAGAGCCACAGTGCCAGCTGCCCATTTTCTGTTGTTTTTGGTTCCAGGAAAGTAAGAAAATGAATATTCCCGGAATTGGACGGGACAAAAGCCAAAGTTATTATTTTACCGGGGGACACCTGGAGCCAGAATACGAGACGGAGAGGGGCCAGAGGGCGGCCACACCACCTGGCCACGCGACCAGGCCTGGCCCGCGCCAGGGGGTGGTGTGGCCAGCCCAGGCACCCCCTCGGCCTCTCCTTCCGCCTATAAGTTGCCTCCGATATAGAAACCCTAAGTACCCGATCAAAATTCCACGAAAGAATCTGTAGCCGCCATCATCTCCATGCCTAGATCGGGAGGGATCTGAAGCTCTTCCTAGCACCCTGCCAGAGAGGAGAATTCACACTAGAGGCCTTCTTCATCATCATGCAAGCCTCCGGTGTGATGCGTGAGTAGTTTATCTCTGGACTACGGGTCCATGTAGTAGCCAGATGACTGGTTCTCCTCCTTTGTGCTATCATGTTTAGATCTTGTGAGCTCCATTCATGATCAAGATCATCTATTTGTAATTCTGCATGTTGTGTTTGCGGGGATCCGATGGATATTGAGATGCTATTTCAGATTGATTATTGATTCTATCATGTCTTTGTTATTTGTGATCTTGCATGCTTTCCGTTGTTAGTAGCTATCTTGGCCAAGTAGATGCTAGCAACTCCAAGATTTAGTATTTATGCTCGATAGTGTGTTCATGCCTCTGGTAATCTGGGGAAGTGACAGAAATCTCTAAGGTACTAGATGTGTTGTTGCTACTAGGGAGAAAACAACAATCCTTTGTTCATAGAATAATCGTATTGTTTACTTTACACGCAATGCGTAATGCAATTATCCGTTGGTTGCAACTTAATACTGGAGGGGGTTCGGATGATAACCTGAAGGTGGATTATTAGTCATAGATGCAGTTGGATGGCGGTCTATGTATAATGTTGTAATGCCCAATCTAATCTCAAAGGAGTCAAGATGATTAGTATATGCTTGTATGCTTTCTCGATGTTTGTCAATTGCCCCGCTGTAATTTGTTCACCCAACATGTTATCTATCTTAAGGAGAGCCACCTCTAGTGAACTATGGACCCCGGTCCTTTCTTTTACCATCAAGCTACAATCAATTGTTTACTACTTTGTGTTTATTTTCTGCAAACTATTACTTTTTTCCACTCGATACGTTTAATCCTTTGTTTTCAGCAAAACTGGTGAGATTGACAACCTCATCGCAAGTTGGGGGCAAATTTCTGTGGTTGTGTTGTGTAGGTCTCCACGTTGCTACTAGCACCGGTAGTGCGCCCTGCCAAGGCTCAGCTAGCAACACATTTGGGGTGTTTCCTTGCTCCTACTGGATTGATAACCTTTGTTTCATACTAAGGAAAAACTTGCTGCTGTGCTCATCATACCTTCCTCTTGGGGTTCCCCAACGAGCTCGATATATTTTGGGCCATCAAGCATATTTTCTGGCGTTGTTGCCGGGGTGTCAACGACATCTTCACAAGGGGAGTCCCTCATAACCAATCTCTTTAATTTGTTATTTTTGTTTTGCTTAGTTTACTTTTGCTTTGTTTGCTTGTTTCTTTATCAAAACACACAAAAATTAAGTCTTACTAGTTTGCTTTCTTTATTAAAAACACACACAAAAATTAAGTCTTTCTATAGTTGTTACCTCTTCCTTAGCTCACCATGTTGATCCCTAAATTCACCCTGAAAGACCTTTCAATAGGTAGTGGTTCTATAATTGGAAAAGATAATATTGAATAATTCTTTAATCATGTTAGTAAGCATGAGGATATTGAGGACAGATCCCTTGCAGAACTTGCTCCAAACTATGAAATTGCTGCAGCTTCTTTAGTCCATATGTTGGAAGCTAGGTTTGTTAACCTTAACCCCTTAATGCAAGTAATGTTTCTTAAACTTAAAGAAATTGAGGACCCTGAAAAGAGGGATTTTATTCTGGAAACTTTGCTTAAGGAATTCTATGATGTTGCCAAGGAGGCTAGGAAAGTCTTTGAACGTTTTAATATGCTAGGCTCATGTGTAGATGTTACTGGTACACGAGAAAATATGAACAAAACTGAGCCTAATGGGGAGGAAACTAAGATACCAATACCCTTTAAACTTGTAGCAATGCATGAAGCCATAAAAAAGAATCTTGATTGGATTATTCTCGAAAACCCATTTGATGAAAATAGTGAACCAAAGAGCATTGAGAGAGCATCCTATAGAACTTATTTGGATGAGATATCTTGCCTTGTTGAAGATATTTCTGGTATTAATCTTAATGCTTCTTCATTTGAAAACACTTGATCCTTTTTCTTGCTTCTTATGCCTAACTTAAAGGCGTTAAAGAAAAGTACTTATTGGGAGATAACCCAAAAGTTTTAGATAAGTCTTGGAAGTTATTACTTCAGTAGTAACTACTCCTTATCCTTTTTATTTGCTTTTTATGCCAAGAGTAACCTCTAATGAGAGAGAAGTAATGATTGGGAAAGTTGTTGTCCCGAAACAGATTTTTGTGCTTCACCGTAAAAAATGTGTAAAATCTCTGTATGTCCTTTTGAGGTGTGAATTTTTGTGCTTCTGCCCCAGGTTGTTATCTAACTTTCGTTAGTTCAACACTTTTTGATTTGAGCAACAGAAGGTCTTCGAAAAAATTCGTCTTTACCTGCTGGTCTGTTTTGACAGCTTTCTGCCATTTTTTGTATTTGCTTCTTGTTGGTTCCCTTTTCAGTTCTTTTGGGGAATTGAGATTTTTGAGGGAAGTGCTACAGTAGATATTGTTTTAATGGAAGTTTTATTGCTGTTAGAACTGAACCAAAAGACCTATTATCTTGAGTGCACTAATTTGCTAATAAAGATTGTGTGAAGTTTTGTATGAAGGAAAAATTTCAGGTGTATGGAAGGAATGAGTAATGAGATGAAGGATGGACTAAATCTCAAGCTTGGGGATGCCACGCGTGTCACCCCAAGAAATATCCAAGAAGTACAAGCGTCAAAGATTAGGAATGCCCAAGGTATCCCCCTCTTCATCAATAAAAATCCCAGGTTTCTTCCAAACACTTCATTTTAGTGTTTCATGCACAATTGTGTTGTTCTTGGAGCATCTTCTTTTTCGTTTTTGTTTTGGTTTTTGTTTCCTTGGTTTGCTTAGTTTGCCGAATAAATTGGTTTGCTTAGTTTGCTGAAACCCCCTCTTTCATATATTGGTTTTCAAATAGTTTGGTTTGGATTGGAAAAGAGTAGGAAAGTTCATGCTTAAGTGGTAAAGAGAGCCTGTTTTTGACTGTGGCCTATGCTTTTTCATGCCATGCTTGATATTGTTTTGGGTTTATGCTTAGTATTCTTTGTTGTAGCATGACTTGTTATAAACAATTGAGATTGCTTAATGTGCCTTGGATGAATCATGTGTTGTTTTAGCATATTAAAGCATAGTATAATGGTATTCTCCTTTGATGCTTTATTTGGGTTGACTTGGCACATGCTCACACCATGTTATGACTATCTCAAGTCACCATAGCCTTTATGATCCTTTAGTTTTCAACTTGTAGTATCACTTTATGCTTTGATCAATGATGTTTTGTCGCTCTGCATGATTATGGACATTATTGCTCTCTTAGTTTGTCGCTCCCAGTCTTTTGCTAGCCTCCGTAACCAAGTATGAGTTCCACTCATGCATCCAACTCCTTAAACCAAGTTATTCCAAAGATTCCACCATACCTACCTACTAGCTTATGCTATTCCAAGTATATTCATGTTTTTGTCTACCTTCCGGATTAAACTTGTTATGAGAAAACTAGTGATTAAAGCTCTCACAAACTTGATGGCACACTTTACTTTTTTGCATTTAATAAATTTGAACCATTGGGTCCATCTTTGTTGTGTATATGCTTGCGCTTTATAAGTTGAAATTAGCAGAACCATGTATCATGGGGAACGCTTTCAACATTGCACTTGTACTTTGTACCCCGTTGATATCATGTTCTTTTGCTTATGGATCCCGGCGGTGTGAAATAAAAGTGGAACTTGTAAGATCATGGAGTTTGTATGTGTGTTAGAGAAATGTCTAGGCTGCTAGCCTAAGCCATGCCTAATCATGGTGGAAACTTGTAGTATCACCATAATGAGCACTCTATGAAGCATCCTCAATAAAAACCTATGCAAATAGCAAATAAAAAGATCGCTGAGATGCTCATTGTCTGCTTGCCTTGTCATTTTGATTACGGGATAGCTCCTGTATCATGTGCAAGGGGTACCCCGTTGCCAGTTCTTTATGATACATATGTACTTACAATGACAAGATATTACTCGTGACTAAAGTTGAGTAGCATGAGGTTCGGTCTTCGTAAGTAAGGGGCATGAGATTTCGGTTTATAACTTTTCAAGCATATCCTCTTAGTTGTGTCATTTTAACCTTAATCACCTTCAAGATGCTTATGATAGGGGTAATGAGAGCTAAAAGCTAATAAGTACCATAATTTTTGGAAGCTCTTTATGAGACTTGAATCCCTACTTCCTTCTATGAAGGACCTTCTTTTACTTTTATGTTGAGTCCCCACCTTCTACCTTTATGCACCTACTTTGAGAGCATAGTGTCCATTATTAGTTCTATGTGCATTGTCCCAAGACTTGTTGATTGATGCATAACTTTGATATTGCTTGTTTTAAACTATTTGTATCTAGTCACTCTTATGAACTTTGAAGGTGTCCTATGCATTTATGTTTTGCTACTCTATGAGGGACAACTGAATGCTACTATGCTATGTTTTCTTTATGTGAAACAAACAAACATCTTGCAAAGCATTGTTATTCACGAATCTTTAGTTTGTGCCTTTTCATGTTGCAACATAGTTTCTGTGTCTTATTGTTAGAACTTTGTCTTTCATGTTATGATTGAAGTACTATGATCCCAGCTTTTAATGTTTTACAAATACTTTGATCAAGTTTGTGATGGTGCATGTCACCTCAAAAATTATTCTTTCTTTTTATTACTTACCTACTCGAGGACGAGCAGGAGTTAAGCTTGGGGATATTGATAAATTGCAAATGTATCTAGAATTTTTGATGTTCCATGCTTGGTTTTATCTACTTTCTTGTGTTTTGTCCACACTTTGGAGTACTTTTCATATGATTTCTTGGACTAACGTATTAACAAGAGCCACGGTGCCAGCTGTCTGTTTTCTGTTGTTTTTGGTTCCAGGAAAGTCAGAAAATGAATATTTTCGGAATTGGACGGGACAAAAGCCAAAGTTATTATTTTACCGGGGGACACCTGGAGCCAGAATACGAGATGAAGAGGGGCCAGAGGGCGGCCACACCACCTGGCCACGCGGCCAGGCCTGGCCCGCGCCAGGGGGTGGTGTGGCCAGCCTAGGCACCCCCTTGGCCTCTCCTTCCGCCTATAAGTTGCCTCCGATATAGAAACCCTAAGTACCCGATCAAAATTCCACGAAAGAGTCTATAGCCGCCGTCATCTCCAACCCTAGATCGGGAGGGATTTGAAGCTCTTCCTGGCACCCTGCCGGAGAGGGGAATTCACCCTGGAGGCCTTCTTCATCATCATGCAAGCCTCCGGTGTGATGCGTGAGTAGTTTATCTCTGGACTACGGGTCCATGTAGTAGCTAGATGGCTAGTTCTCCTCCTTTGTGCTATCATGTTTAGATCTTGTGAGCTCCATCATGATCAAGATCATCTATTTGTAATTCTGCATGTTGTATTTGCGGGGATCCGATGGATATTGAGATGCTATTTCAGATTGATTTTTGATTCTATCATGTATTTGTTATTTGTGATCTTGCATGCTTTCCGTTGTTAGTAGTTATCTTGGCAAGTAGATGCTAGCAACTCCAAGAGTTAGTATTTATGCTCGATAGTGGGTTCATGCCTCTGGTAATCTGGGGAAGTGACAGAAATCTCTAAGGTACTAGATGTGCTGTTGCTACTAGGGAGAAAACAATAATCCTTTGTTCATAGAACAATCGTATTGTTTACATTACACACAATTCGTAAAGCAATAATCTGTTGCTTGCAACTTAATACTAGAGGGGGTTCGGATGATAACCTGAAGGTGGATTATTAGTCATAGATGCAGTTGGATTATGGTCTATGTATAATGTTGTAATGCCCAATCAAATCTCAAAGGAGTCAAGATGATTAGTATATGCTTGTATGATTTCTCGATGTTTGTCAATTGCCCTGCTGTAATTTGTTCACCCAACATGTTATCTATCTTAAGGAGAGCCACCTCTAGTGAACTATGGACCCTTGTCCTTTCTTTTACCATCAAGATACAATCAACTGTTTACTGATTCGTGTTTACTTTCTGCAAACTATTACTTTCTTTTACTCGATACGTTTAATCCTTTGTTTTCAGCAAAACCGGTGAGATTGACAACCTCATCGCAAGTTGGGGCAAAGTTCTGTGGTTGTGTTGTATAGGTCTCCACGTTGCTACTATCACCGGTAGTGCGCCCTGCCAAGGCTCAGCTAGCAACACCTTTGGGGTGTTTCCTTGCTCCTACTGGATTGATAACCTTGGTTTCGTACTGAGGGAAAACTTGGTGCTGTGCTCATCATACCTTCCTCTTGGGGTTCCCCAACGAGCTCGATATATTTTGGGCCATCAACCATGAGATCATATTTAATCACTGTCACCCGTGGCTGCTTTGACTGTATCAACCATCAGACCGTAATAGGGTGACTATAAAGGTGCATGTTGGGTATTCCGGAGGGACACATTGAGGCGTATGCATCGAGATCAGGATTTGTTCACCCGCGTGGCAGGAAGATACGTTGGGCCCACTTGGTGAGATTGTATTCAATAGGTTGCAACTATATGACTAGGTCATGGGGATACAATATCATGATAACGAGTTAAGTGGACTTATCAGTAACAAGATTGATGATCAAGTCTAGGACAAATCCTGTATCTAAGAAACAAAAGGAACCGAAGAAACAATTGGAATTGGACTCGGAGTTTATGGCTCAAACGACAAAGCATCATGGAATGCATGGGGTCATTATGGGCATCCCGATCCTGCTATTGAACATTGATTGAGAGAGATCTCGATCATGTTTGTTCTATTACCGAACCATAGGTAACACACTTAAGGGTCTTACGATGTTCTGAGATCGATATGGAAGCATTGAGATCGAAAATGGAAAGAAGAGAGAAATCGAGAAGTGTTTCGAGTAAAGTCCGAAGTCATTCAGAATGATCAAAAAGGATTTTTGATCATGAGGAAAGGTTTAAATATTTTTTAATATAAATTATTGTAATTAGTAATAAAATAATATTTAAAATTAATTTTTATTGGGCAACCTTCGTTGATGGGCCAAATCCCCGGAGGGAAAAGGCCCAAGAGGGAGGCCACCCAGAGGGCCGCCGCCGCCTGGCCCCTAGGGGCCCGCCACGTAGGCCAGCTAGGTGGGGCTCACCCTGGCCGCAGCAGCCACATGCCAGGCGGGTGGGGCCACCCCGTCTAGCAGGCTGGCCACCTTGGCCGCCACGTGCGCTTCCCCTCTCCTCCTCCTTTATTTCCCACATTGCCATCTGGCAATGTGGGGGTGCCTTCTTTCCCCCTACATAAAGAGGGGAAGAGGTGACAGGAAATAAGCAATAAAATTGGGAATTTCCTAAGTTCTTTTCCTTAGGAAACTTCCCCTTTCTCTCTCCATTGAATCTCGCGAGTGCGGTTCCAAGAAGAACTATGCACGTGGGAGACGACACCACCCTGGCACACCATCGAGCTTATGGATCCTAGTTCCAGAGGGTCTACTTCCGCATCCTGGCTGGATCAAGGAGAACGGGAGTCATCATCGGATATTGTATGTGTGCGAGACCTCGGAGGCGATGCGACTTGTGGCGTCGAAGCTATCAAGCAAGAACCAGGAGGTGACGTGCAAGGAGCTTCGCGACCTTGAGGTCGGTTACAAGGTCGACGACTTCATCCATGTTCCCTGCGGGACGTTAACTGTGTTCGGTCTACAAGGGTATGTTACCGAAGCACGATCTCCTTTACTGCTTAACTCATAGATAGATCCTAGCATTGGTGTTGTGGGAGCTAGGAAAATTTTATTTTCTCCTACGAACCCCTTTAGTGGTATCAAAGCCGATCTATGCGTAGTTATGCTAGTACGGGTAGAACATATGTTAAATGTGGGAATTGATCATATAAGTTGTTACCCTCCCAGGTGTACTTGTTCATATCGCGACACTGTGAGATGAAGCGGCCCGGAGCGACCTTATGTGTAAGCTTATGCGATATTGGTTCCATGCTCGACATACGGTGTGTACCGTATAAGTGGCTAGCGGGTATCTGTCTCTCTCGCAGTAGTTGATATGATATTTGCAAAGGAGGGCCCTGAAAAGGGGTAGTGGAGACAACTATTTGATCAATGTTGTGGTTGAAATTCCTAATTATGAACGGTTTTATCTTGTAAGCCCAACAACCACGTAAAATATGCAAGAGATAAAGTAAAGGCCTCTAACTTTATTTTGCAGGGACAAGTGATGTGATACGGTCATTTTATATTGTTGTTTGAAATGCACTTTCATGTAAAGCAAACGACAGGAGCCAGATGGTTGTTCATTCTATTCTTACGGCCTGCTTGTTGAGATCATGATGTAAAGTACTTTGCTTACTGTTACTAACATGTAGTAGTAGTGGATCATGCTGGATGACCAACTAGCGATGTTGTAGACTTGGCGTCATGTTGGGGGGAGCATGATGGTGATCAAGGTGCAAGACATGAAGGACCGTATCATATCACACATTGTGAATTGCAAGTCATGTTAATCCTTTATGCATCTTACTTTTCTTAGTTGTATTATATACTGATGAGTGCATATTTGCATCATAATTAATATTATTATTTTTCATTGTAGATGTAGGATCTTGGTATTTTATGGCGTTCGCGCGCACATTTTATATCTGTTTTCACCAGGATCAGGACATATGATGGATCTAATGGACACAATTCTTGAAGCAGTTGCACTGTGGAGAAGAGGGGTCAAAAACAACGTAAATCGCTTATTTGGGAAATATTAATAATACCAGAAGAAAACTAGAAGTGAACAAGGGAGATAGAGGGCGCAACGACCAACTATACGGGCACAACAGTTTTTCCCGCCGTATAGCTCCGGCCCTATAGCTGGCACCGCCTCCGCCTCGTCAAATAGTTTCACCCCGTGCAATTGGTTCGAGGATACGACATACAGAACACACAAAAATCGTAGAAACCTCACCTCCGGAAGGCATCTAGAGGGGGAACTCATCCACAAGGGAACCATCTTCACCCTGCACAGATTCGGGAGGCTAAGGCATTGATCTTCATCATCCACCACTGCATCACCACCATCTCCATCCATCCCATCTACATCTTTTCTAGATCTTGTTGTAATTCCTATACTCGTTGTGGATTTATACAAGTATTATTCTCCTATGATTGTTTCCATTACCATTGCTATGATGTTGATTGCCTCCATGTTTGAGTAGATCTCTAGTTCTTGGGGAGATTGAGAAACCCTACCATACAACTGAGATGAGGTAGAGATTATTATATTATACATCATTATGTGTATGTGTTAATTGTCTTCATGTTGATATTGAGAGTTGTGCACCTCCTCAATATTTGCCTCCTATGGGGACTGGATGAAGAGGATTACTTGTTGGTAGACGAAGAGAAGATAGCACTTACTGTGACTATAAAGTCGTTGTCATTCCTTACGTACTAACTTGGAGAATCAAGGAGAACCCACAAAGCCATGTCCATGCCATGGGAGAAATCCCTTAATAACGCAGTAACGCAATGGTTGTCTGTTATTGTCTGCTATGGTTATGAGGATGATGTGTGCAACGGTTGCTGGCTATTCGTCCATATATGTAGCTCCTACCACATACATACACATTATGAGAATATTCGTTATAATACTCTCTATTACTTAGTCTAAATTGCTAGTGGTGGATCCACTAATCCCTGAGAATGTCTTTTTTCCTCTTGTAGTTCCAAAGTTCTATTACACACGCGATTCTTACTTTCTACATTAAGTTTGTTTTACTTTAATTACCTTGTTCAACCAAAAACCAAAAACAACTTCACTTTCCTTGCACCTTAAAGTTATTTCTTAAGTACTCTGTTTAGTTATAGTTGAAAGCATTTTAGTATTTTGCCTACTGCTCCCTGTGGGATCAATATCTTTATTTCAAAACTAGCTACAAACGATCTGTGCACTTGTAGTCATCAGATACGTGACGGTAGCAATGTAAATATGGACCCTAATTAATGCAAACCGTAGTGTTCCCCCTTAAGTGTGCACCACCAAGAAAGTCCATCGTTATGAAGCAGGCTGTGACGATCGGGTGCTAAACATATCGATGTTCGCATATGGCCGGTGCAAGCCATATACGCAATGCATATACACGAAGGTTGAATTGGCGAGCCTATCATGTACAGACATTGACATAGGTATGATTTATCGGGTTCCTATAATTGGTATACCTAGTACATACTTAAACTATGGCCTGTGAAGACCACAAGGAAATAGGAGTCCTAGAAGCATCTAGAGCTCAGGAACCAAACGTGTTGATTAAGATAGAAGTGTCAACCGACATAGTCGAGTAGATGTAATCAACTTTGTAGCCGATCTGTGTTGGACTCTGAGACCCAACACCTCATATATAGGCTGGGAGGAGCCGACAGAGAGGGCACCATTGCTTTAAGAAAGACACAACCCCCCGTGAGTAAGATCAAATCTAGCGAATGGGTGAATCTGTAACCCTCTATTTTCATAATCAGGAAGAAATTCGAATCCCTTGTTTGTCTGATAGGCCGATGAAATCACCAGTGCTCTCTTTTCCATCAAATCCAAGTCCATAATCATGGACGTTGTCGAGGTTGGCACCTTATATGGGAACTCTCAGCGCTGGAGTCATGAATTCAGTGGCTACACCTTCACCAAGCAGCAATCCGACGATTGAGGTCGGTGAGATCCACCATGGTCCCATAGATCTTGATCCACACCCGCCCACCCTCTCCTAGCTTCCAACAGCTTCGATCGGGAAACAGTTCTCATGATTGGGGACCTCCACTTTCGCATCTGATGGATGTGATAATACAACACTTCTTAGCAATCTAAATTATGTCATTTGCCTATCATATCATGCTCCATCTAACTATTGTTATGCCTGATATGCATGATTACTTGTTTTTGTTAAATTCAATATGAACCTTGCACATTTAGTAGTTTAGGTAGAATTGTATCCCTCTTTGTCGTCGTGGTGTCATGGCAAATGCCATGGATAGGCTAAAGGTGGGGACTAATACACGCTAGGGGAATCCAGGGAGGGATAGTGGAGTGATTCTCCACACAGAAGTTTGTATTGCTGTTCCTCCAAGATTACAAGTGCTCCTTGAGCTGTATTGGCGAGAGGAGGAAGAAGGAGCTCTCTTACTCTTGCCCACTGTTTTTCCCTAGAACCTTAACCAAAACACTATGGCCTCAAAGAACTCAACCCCCTCTACTGAAACCCTAGCCACCCTTATATAGAGGAGGCTCGGTCCCTGCCTAGGGCATACGTGGAGGCATATTAGGAATATGCCTCCTCCCAAAGTGGTAACCTGACCGGGGTGCTTTTCCCCCGCGTCATACATGCTTTAGCTACGTAAGCCTCTGCGACGCCTGCGTCAGCCGACATGGGCGTCGTCACCCTTGTCGGCCATGACCCGGTGGTCCTTCCCTTGCCTGCTTCGCTCATGCAGTGCGTACCGGACCTTCTTTTTGACCAGAGAGATTCCTTCCTTCTCCCAGAAGCTAAGCGGAGACCCGGATCATAGTAGATCCGGCCACACCTGTTCCTGCATAAAAGTTAGACAAGCACTTCCGACTTACTCCTTAAGTCGGATGATACAATGTCAGGCGACCCCCCCTGGTCCGGGTTACTCCGTGATCCGGCCTGCCTTGAGGTGACCCGGCCAGCATCTGCTTTGACCCTGCCGAACCTCGGCTAACTCGGCCCTTATACCCCGGAGTGACCCTACCCGGGGGTATCCCCCAACACTCTTCCTTGTCATTGACATGTGTGTAGGTGTTAATGATGATTATGGACAAAACAAAGGCAAAAGGAACAAAGAGAGCATAATATGGAGGAGCTACAGGGACTAGACTTAGCCATTTGAGAGGTTGAAAAAGTGATTTTTTCCAACTTCTCAAAATAAATATCCAAGACTACAGGGTTGTATCCCTCGATGATACGAAGTCAACGAGCCCAAGAACACCCAAAACAGAGTTCGTATGAAGAAATGGCGGCCAAAATACTAAAGGGGACAAACGGTTTGACAAGCAACTATACGGCCGGAGCTATTTTTCTGGTCGTATAGCTCCACCCGTATAGTTGCCAAAAAGGTCGGAAACGACGGGTTTCACCCCAGAAAAGCTCCAGCACCTTCCCTAAGTCATATGACGGTATTGGGGGAACCCTAGGGAACCCCAAGGCCTATATAAAGGAGGGACGACCCAAGAGGAATCCACCATATACACAATACACCATATACAAGATCTAGATCCCATCCACCACCTCCATGGTGGCACCCTGCCGCCGTGCCGCCTCCATAGCCTCTACAGCTCCACCAAGATCTAGATCTCCATCAACACATCAACCATCCAACCAAGAAGAGGAGGAGAAGGAGGACACTGCCATCACCATGCTAACGCCACCATCACCGTGCCGTCATCACCATCTCCATCGCCGCTACTCCTTCATCCTTCCCCATCATGATCTTCATGATGGGTTGTAACATGGCTTGAACCCCCTTTTATTAATGTTATGATGATTTGAGTAATTAAAGTGTGGTGTGTTTTTGTTAATTAATATGTTTGTGCTTTCTCTTTACATTGTTCTATTCATGATATTATTCTAGTGATTGGAGACGTCCAATCCATTGTTGAGGAATTCACTAGGGATTCACGGAGTGTCACAAAACTTATCATTAGTCTCTACTAGTCCATGGGCCTGACAATTCCGTGGGTAAAACTAATAGGCTATTTTTTAAAAGTGATTTGTGGAGGCAATATCAGCTTAGGATGCACCGCCCATTAAGATTTAATTTCCCCAAGATCACTCATGATATAGATAGGTATAGTGTTGCGAATTGCTTGACCCCAAAGTGACATACGGGATATCTTGTGACTAGCACACTTTCTTAGGAGTACGGTTGTCCATAGAACTTAATGCCTTTGCTTTGGTTTACCTTGATTGGTCTTGTTACCTTAATACACTATTCTCTTACGGATGCCCCATGTCCGAAGAGGGTGTGGACAATTGAGTTGTCTAGTTGCCATTTACCAATGGTGGGAGACAACGGTATATGAGGGACCACCACAATTATAGTTAACAGATATTCCATAAGCACTTATCATGCACACCGATATACACAACATTACTTGAGGAATCATAGCATTAATATTTCATCTCATTGCATTCACCTCTTTTTAATTTTACTTTTGTTCTAGTTTTCTTCCAGTCCTAGTAGTAGTTATTACAAAACATATTAAATTCATGTATCCTAGCAACTTATAGAATAGGCTATTTCCAAACCATGGTTTGGGTGCGTATGTGGTCGCATTAACAACACGGCTACGAGGGTCGTGTTTGCCAAGCTCCCATCGGGACAAACTCTTAAATATTTGTTGCTGCAAGTACTGCAATAACCCTGTTTTGGTGCAGGAACTCAGCTCCGTCAAATTGGTGCCGTTGCCCTGGAGCAAAGCATTCGGTTATCTACTCGCACATAGTTTATTTCCGTTTGTTGCTATTATCTTACTGCTTTCTTTTATATTGAAAACAATAAAAAATTATTACAAAACCAAAAATTTATAAACACTGATGCTACTAATCATGTCTTCTGAGATAAATTTTGTTTAAGAGATAATACAAGCATTGGAGGAGATAAAGGATTCAAGTTCATCGAGCCTGGTTGCTAGACATGAGCTGATAAAGAAATTGCTAGACCAATTGGAAAGGCATTCATTATGGTTATGTGCTAATGATGGATCTTATTGCACAATTTGTATAACAGATGACCACCTTAATTTTCAATGTAAGTATTCCAACAATCCTACTCTAGCAAATTATAATAGAGATAAATCATATGCTAGTTTGGAAGTACTAGAATACGTTCTTTTCAAAGGTGCATCTGAAATGGTATTTATACTAGGAAGTATTGATGTTGAAAGTGAAGCACTTGATGGAGTTTTTAATTTAGTATACCTCATATTCCTCTTTTGCGAAAATAACTTAAGTCGATAGGAAAAGGATCACAAGGAGGAAGAACGGATTAATCACCCGCTCACACCTTCGACTCCTACTTTTGATTCTATCATTGCTATTAAAACACTAGTCGATGAAAAGGAGAAACAAAAAGGTGAGGTTGACAAAGAGAGTCACATACAACTTTTGTATGTGATGCCTCTCACTCTAGTAGTGATTTCTATGATGCTAAAACTATTGATAATTATTCCGCGGAGGCCTTGTGCTTAAACACTCATATGGAGAGCATTAATAATAATAAACTAGAGATAGAACCTTGCTATACTAACATACAGGGTCCTGAACTTCCTGCTATGAAGGAAGAATACTATAAAATGTTCCCCTACACAGGTAACCAAGGTAAATATTTAAGAATTTTATATGAATCTCAAATCCTCTCATTGCAGCTATACACGGAGGCATGTTCACCAAGCTTGGTGCATCAACACTCGCTTGAAAGCGAGAACTTGTTTATCTACATGATGCCGATGCACCATAAGAGGGTACGACTCCAACTGAACTCTACTTCAATATGCTCCAAGCTGGTATGTACAACCTCACCTCGAGTCGATATCCCTTGGGATCCAGGTGGATAATGTATGGAGCATCCTAGCATGGCTTTATGGCTTTAAAGAGCGCTTCCCGGGAGGCAACCCGGAAGTCATTAGGCATCTTTCTTAGTTTTTTGTCCTGAGTCTAGTTGCATTCATGTTACATTGACACTTTTATTCTTCGCATGTCTTGCTATTAGAGTAATCTTGTTAAAAAATTCAAAATGTTGAATTTATTGTTACTATGTGTTGCATAAACTCGGTTGTACTTAAATCTCATTTTATACATGCTAAATGTTGGTCGAAAATTTGATCTGTCATTTTTCTGTCAAAACATGGTGTTTCGCTAAGTTTCAGGTTAAGAAAGAATTCACAAAGAAATAGAATTTTTTTTGATGTATATAGAAGGTTTAGTGACCAACTATACGACGGGAATAAAACTTCCGGTCGTACAGTTCTGGTCGTATAGATATTTTTGCCATCGATTTTTTTTCTTTCATATGTACTGAGAGTTTAATGACCAACTATACGGCGGGAATAAAAATTCCAGACGTATAGTTCCGGTCATATAGATATGTAGGCCTTTATATATTTTCTTTCCCAGGGACAGACATTTTGACGACCAACTATACGGTAGGACCATTTTGTTCTGGCCGTATAGTTGCGCCCGTATAGTTGCGCCGCCAGGAGAAAAGCTTAAAATTTTGACAGAAGGCCAACTATACGGCGGGAACGCATTGTTCCGGTCGTATAGCTGCGCCCGTACAGTTGGTAAAACCCTTCAAACGCCTACTGGAAAGTAACCATTGCTCAAATTTTCATTCTTTCTTCTTCCTTCTTCTTCTTCCACAAACCTCGAAACACCACCTTGGACCTTATCCCATGTTTTAGAGAAGCCGAGCATATGTAAATAATAAAGGTCTATCTTAGAAATTCCTTAAGTTGTAATTCTCTTTAGTAGTTCATGTTTTCTTTTTGTTTTCTTTCATTAGTTGGGTGAACGAACTTCGTTCGTACACTAAACCGTTGTATTTTATTTTGTGTGTTATTTTCGCAAGGACTTGAACCTTGTGTGATGACATGTACGGTAGTGCCAATCGTGCAAATACTCGTATGAGCCACCTGGATGCTTCAATTTGATGTTTCAACAATCAGTGTCTGGTAAAACCTTCCAACTCGAACCTCTTTTAAATAAGCAAATAGGGGCTGCACACTCGTGTCTCGTATCCTGTTTCACTTGCACCTCATCACAATCTAGGAGAGGCCACTTCTAGAACTAGTTTGTTGACTTAGGCATGGTGCTTAGGTTGATGAACCGACTCAGTGGGACTTGTATTTTTATCACTTGTGAACTAAACCCGTGTCTTCAAAAACACAAATTTTTTGTCTTCTTTCTAGTCTTGTTCCTACTAGGTTCTTAAGGAAGGCATACACCAGATCGTGAAGCGTTCATTGAAGCAAAGGTTCTTTGTCCATCAAAGTAGAAGTTAAAAGCACCTCAATAGTAAAGTGTGTCACCCTTGATTTAACTTAAGCTTGGGGAGGTAACCACTTCTTATACTCTCTTTTGATAACTGCATTTCTCTTTTGTTTTCATGATCTTCTCAAGTGGATACTTGGAAAATTCTTAACTTGGGGAGGTTATTTTGCATACGTAGAGAATTGTGCAAAGTTCTTTATCTTAAAAAGTTTTCATGCTATTGTGTATCCCTCTGTTTTTGAATGCTTGCTTGATACGTTGCAAACGTATCTATAATTTTTGATGTTCCATGCCTAGTTTTTATCTACTTTCTCATGTTTTGTCCATACTTTGGAATACTTTTTATACACTTTCTTGGACTAACCTATTAACAAGATGCCATAGTGCCAGCTACCTGTTTTCTGCTGTTTTTGGTTCCAGGAAAGTCAGAAAATAAATATTCTCAGAATTGGACGGGACAAAAGCCAAAGTCAGTATTTCACCGAGGGGAACACGGAGCCAGAATACGAGACGGAGAGGGGCCAGAGGGCCGCCACACCACCTGGCCTTCCCTTTCGCCTATAAGATGCCTCCAAGACAGAAACCCTAAGTACCCGATAAAAATTCCACAAAAGAGTTTGTAGCCACCGTCATCTCCATCCCTAGATCAGGAGGGATCTGAAGCTCTTCCCGGCACCCTGCCGGAGGGGAGAATTCACCCTGGAGGCCTTCTTCATCACCATGTAAGCCTCCGTTGTGATGCGTGAGTAGTTCATCTTTGGACTACGGGTCCATGTAGTAGCTATATGGTTGGTTCTTCTCCTTTGTGCTACCAAGTTTAGATATTGTGAGATCCGTTCATGATCAAGATCATCTATCTGTAATCATACATGTTGTGTTTGTGGGGATCCGATGGATATTGAGATGCTATTTCAGATTGATTATTGATTCTATCATGTCTTTGTTATTTGTGATCTTGCATGCTCTCCGTTGTTAGTAGATATCTTGGCCGAGTAGATGCTAGCAACTCCAAGAGGGAGTATTTATGCTCGATAGTGGGTTCATGCCTCTAGTAATCTAGGGAAGTGACAGAAATCTCTAAGGTACTAGATGTTATGTTGCTACTAGGGAGAAAACAACAATCCTTTGTTCATAGAACAATCGTATTGTTTATTTTACACGCAATGCATAATGCAATTATCTATTGCTTGCAACTTAATACTAGAGGGGCTTCGGATTGATAACCTGAAGGATTATTAGTCATAGATGTAGTTGGATTACAGTCTATGTATAATGTTGTAATGCCCAATCAAATCTCATAGGAGTCAAGATGATTAGTATATGCATGTATGCTTTCTCGATGTTTGTCAATTGCCCCGTTGTAATTTGTTAACCCAACATGTCATCTATCTTAAGGACAATCACCACTAGTGAATTATGGACCCCTGTCATTTCTTTTACCATCAATCCACAACTATTTACTGCTTTCTGTTTACTTTCTACAAGCTTTTACTATCTTCCAAATAATACGTTTAATCCTTTGATTTCAGCAAAACCGGTGAGATTGACAACCTCACTGTAAGTTGGGGGAAAAGTTTTGTGGTTGTGTTGTGCAGGATTCCAAGTTGGAAACAACACCTTGGAGGTGTTTCCTTGCTCCTACTGGTTCGATAACCTTGGTTTCATAACTGAGGGAAAACTTGCTGCTGTGCTCATCATACCTTCCACTTGGGGTTCCCCAACGAGCTCGATATATTTTGGGTCATCAAGCTCTTTTTCTGGTGCCATTGTCGGGGAGACAAGGACATCTTCACAAGGGGAGTCTCTCATAACCAATCACTTTATTCGTTTTTCTTAGTTTATTTTTGCTTTGTTTGGTTGTTTCTTTATCAAAAACACACAAAAAAAATAGTTTTACTAAGTTTGCTTTCTTTATTAAAAACACAAAAAAATGACTACTCTTGAAAACACTAAGTTGTGTGACCTCACTAGCGCCAACAGCAATGATTTCATGTGCACACCTATTGCTCCACCTGTTCCTGAAGCTACTTTCTTTGAAATAAAACCTGCTTTACTCAATCTTGTTATGAGAGAACAATTTTCTGGTATTGGTAATGAAGATGCTGCTGCTCATCTAAATACTTTGTTGAACTTTGTGAGATGCAAAAGCATAGGGATATAGATGGAGATATTATTAAGCTTAAATTGTTTCCTTTCTCTTTGAGAGGAAAAGCTAAAGAATGGTTGCAATCCCTAACTAGAAATAGTATTGATTCTTGGACTAAATGCAAAGATGCTTTCATTGGAAAATACTATCCTCCTGCTAAGATTATATCTATGAGAAGTGAAATAATAAAATTTAAACAATCTGATAATAAACATGTTGCTCAAGCTTGGGAGAGAATGAAATATTTGGTCAAGAATTGTCCCACTCATGGACTGGCTGCTTGGATGATTATTCAAACCTTTTATGCAGGATTGAACTATTATTCAAGAAATCTACTAGACTCTGCTGCTGGAGGTACCTTTATGACCATTACTTTGGGTGCTGCAACAAAGCTTCTGGATAATATGATGGTTAACTATTCTGAATGGCACACTGAAAGAGCTCCACAAGGTAAGAAGGTAAAGTCTGTTGAAGAAACCTCCTCCTTGAGTGGTAAAATTGATGTTATTATGTCTATGCTTGTTAATGGGAAAGCTCATATTGATCCAAATCATGTTCCCTTAGCCTCTTTGGTTGCTCAAGAAGAGCAAGTTGATGTGAACTTTATAAGAAATAATAATTTTAGCAACAATGCCTACAGGAATAATTTTGGTAATAATAACTATAGGCCATATCCTCCCAATAATGGTAATGCTTATGGAAATTCCTACGACAATAATAGGAGTGCTCCCTCTAAACTTGAAGTTATGCTTACAGATTTTATTAGTAAACAAACTTCTTTCAAAAAAACTATTGAGGAAAAACTCTCTAATGCTGAAAGAAATATAGCATCATTGGCTGAAGCACAATCTTCTTTGAATAAAATGGCTGCTAAACCTGAAACTATTGATAATCCCTTTGTTGATACTAATGCCATACAAGTTAGAATTGATGAAAATGTTAGATTATTAGCCGAATTGCATGCTAAGTGGGAAAGAGAAGATGAAATTGCTGGAAATATTAGTGTTTCTACTATCACTACCACTAGTGTTGAAGCTAGTAATAACTCTACTACTTTAGATTATAATTATGATTTTGATCTTGATTGTTGCAATATCTCTGAAGTAATTAAGTTCCTACAAAAGCTTGCTAAAAGTCCTAATGCTAGTGCTATGAATATGGCCTTTACAAAACACATTACTGATGCTCTCATAAAAATTAAAGAAGAAAAGATGAAACATAAAGCTTCTATTCCTATGAAACTAGAAGATGGTTGGGAACCCATCATTAATATGAAAGTGAATGATTTCGATCTTAAGGCTTTATGTGATCTTGATAGTAGTGTTTCTATTATGCCTAGAAAGATTTATGATATGCTTGATTTGCCACCATTGGAAGATTGTTATTTGAATATCCCACTTGATGATAATGCTAAAAAGAAACTCATGGGGAGTATTAATGATGTCCTTATTATGGTTAACAATGCCTATGTACCCATTGATTTCTATGTTTTGGATGTTGAATGCAATGCTTCTTGTCCTATTACTCTGGGAAGACCTTTTCTTAGAACTGTTGGTGCCATTATTGATATGAAAGAAGGCACCATTAAATATCAACTCCCACTCAAGAAAGGTATAAAACACTTTCCTAAGAAGAGAGATAAGATTCCTTTTACCTCTCCTATGTAAACAAAATTTGCTCTTAATGCTTCTTCATTTGAGAACACTTGATTTTTTCTGTTGCTTCTTATGCCTAACTTAAAGGCGTTAAAGAAAAGTACTTATTGGGAGATAACCCAAAAGTTTTAGATGAGTCTTGGAAGTTATTGCTTCAGTAATAACCTCTCCTTATCCTTTTTATTTGCTTTTTGTGCCAAGAGTAGCCTCTAATGAGAGAGAAGTAATGCTTGGGAAAGTTGTTGTCCCGAAACAGATTTTTGTGCTTCACCGTAAAAATTTGTGTGAAATCTGTGTATGTCGTTTTGAGGCGTGAATTTTTGTGCTTCTGCCCCAGGATGTTACTTTCGTTAGTTTAAGACTTTTCGATTTGAGCAACAGAAGGTCTTTGAAAAAAATGGTGTTTACCTGCTGGTCTGTTTTGACAGATTTCTGCCATTATTTGCATTTGCTTCTTGTTGGTTCCTTTTTGGGTTCTCTTTGGGGAATTAAGCTTTTTGAGGGAAGTTCTTCAGTAGCTTGTGTTTTAATTGAAGTTTTATTGGTGTTGAAACTGAACCCAAAGACTTATTATCTTGAGTGCACCAATGTTGCTAATAAAGATTGTGTGAAGTTTTGTATGAAGGAAAAAATTCAGGTGTATGTAGAGAATGATGTAATGAGATGAAGAATGGACTAAATCTCAAGCTTGGGGATGCCACGCGTGTCACCCCAAGAAATACCCAAGAAGTACAAGCGTCAAAGTTTGGGGATTCCCTGGGCATCCCCTTCTTCATCAATAAAAATCCCAGGTTTCTTCCAAACACTTCATTTTTATTGTTTCATGCACAGTTGCTTGATATTGTTTTGGCTTTATGCTTAGTGATCTTTTCTGTAGCATGACATGTTATAAACAATTGAGATTGCTTAATGTGCCTTGGAAGAATCATGCGTTGTTTTAGCATATTAAAGCATAGTATTGTGGTATTCTCCTTTGATGCTTTATTTGGGTCGACTTGGCGCATGCTCACACCATGTTATGACTATCCCAAGTCACCATAGCCTTTATGATCCTTTGGGTTTCGACTTGTAATATCACTTTTATGCTTTAATTAATGATGTTTTGTCGCTTTGCATGATTATGGCCATTATTGCTCTCTTAGTTGGTCGCTCCTAGTCTTTTGCTAGCCTCCATAACCAAGTATGAGTTCCACTCATGCATCCAACTCTAAATAAAACCAAGCTATTCCAAAGAGTCCACCATACCTACCTATTAGCATTTGCTATTCTAAGTATATTCATGTTTTTATCTACCTTCCGAATTAAACTTGTTATGAGAAAACTAGTGATTAAATCTCTCACAAACTTGATGGCACACTTTACTTTTCTTGACCTTAATAAACTTGAACCATTGCGTCGTCTATGTTGTATATGCTTGCACTTATATGTTGGGGATTAGCAGAACCATGTTGTCATGGGGAACGCTTTCAACATTGCACTTGTACTTTGTACCTAGTTGATATCATGCTCTTTTGTCAATGGATGTCGTCGGTGTGAAATGAAAGGGGAGCTTGTAAGTCCATGGAGTTATGCATGTGTGTTAGAGAAATGCCTGGGTCGCCGGTCTAATCCATGTTGTCATGGTGGAAACCTGCAGCGTAACCATAATGAGCTGTCTATGAAGCATTCTTCTTATAAAAAAGAGTCAGATATTGAGTAAAAGAGAAAAAGCAAAAAAAAGAGATATGAGAAAAGAGGAAAGAGAGAAAAAAGCACCATTTTCCCATGGTAAATAAGAAGATTGCTGAGATGCTCGTTGCCTGCTTGCCTTGTCATTTTGATATGGGGATTCTTCTGTATCATCGGGCAAGGGGTACCCCATTGGCGGTTCTCTATGATACACATGTACTTACTATGACAAGAACTTACCGGTAACTAAACTTGAGTAGCATGAGGAGTGGCCCTCGTATTCAAGGGACATGAGATTTCCAACTTATACTTTGTCAAGCATATACTCCATAGTTTGTTCACTTTAACCTTAATCACGTCAAGATGCTTATGATAGAGGCAATGAGAGCTGAAAGCTAATAAGTACCATAATTTTTGGAAGCTCTTTATGAAACTTGAGTCCCTACTTCCTTCTATGAAGGCCTTTCTTTTACTTTTATGCTGGGTCTCCACCTTCTATCTTTATGTACCTATTTTGAGATCATAGTGGCCATTCTTAGTTCTATGTGCATTGTCCCAATACTTGTTGATTGATGCATAATTTTGATATTGCTTGTTCTTAAACTATTTGTATTTAGTCACCCTTATAAACTTTGAAGGTGTCCTATGCATTTATGTTTGCTACTCTATGAGGGAGAAGCTGAATGCCATTATCCTATGTTTTCTTTATGTGAAACAAACAAACGTCTTGCAAAGCATTGTAATTCATGAATCTTTTGTCTGTGCCTTTTCATGTTACAACATAGTTGCTATGTCTTATTGTTAGAACTTTATCTTTCATGCTATGTTGAAGTACTATGATCCCAGCTATGATGGTGCATGTCACCTCAAAAATTATTCTCTCTTTTTATCACTTACCTTCTCGAGGACAAGCAGGAGTTAATATTGGGGATGTTGATACGTTGCAAATGTATCTCTAAATTTTGATGTTCCATGCTTGGTTTTTATCTACTTTCTTATGTTTTGTCCACACTTTGGAGTACTTTTTATACACTTTCTTGGACTAACCTATTAACAAGATGCCACAGTGTCAGCTGCCTGTTTTCTGCTGTTTTGGTTCCAGGAAAGTCAGAAAATGAATATTATCGGAATTGGACGGGACAAAAGCCAAAGTAAGTATTTCACCGAGGGGGACACGAAGCCAGAATATGAGACGGAGAGGGGCCAGAAGGCCACCACACCACCTGGCCGCGCGGCTAGGCCTGGCCCGTGCCAGGGGGTGGTGTGGCCGCCTAGGGCACCCCATCGGCCTCCCCTTTCGCCTATAAGATGCCTCCGAGACAGAAACCCTAAGTACCCGATCAAAATTCCACGAAAGAGTCTATAGTGGCCGTCATCTCCATCCCTAGATCGGGAGGGATCTAAAGCTCTTCCCGGCACCCTGCCGGAGGAGTGAATTCACCCTGGAGGCCTTCTTCATCACCATGCAAGCCTCCGGTGTGATGCATGAGTAGTTCATCTTTGGACTACGGGTCCATGTAGTAGCTATATGGTTGGTTCTTCTCCTTTGTGCTACCATGTTTAGATCTTGTGAGCTCCATTCATGATCAACATCATCTATTTGTAATCATAGATGTTGTATTTGCGGGGATCCGATGGATATTGAGATGCTATTTCAGATTGATTATTGATTCTATCATGTCTTTGTTATTTGTGATCTTGCATGCTCTCCGTTGTTAGTAGATATCTTGTCCGAGTAGATGCTAGCAACTCCAAGAGGGAGTATTTATGCTCGATAGTGGGTTCATGCCTCTAGTAATCTGGGGAAGTGACAGAAATCTCTAAGGTACTAGATGTTATGTTGCTACTAGGGAGAAAACAACAATCCTTTGTTCATAGAACAATCATATTGTTTACTTTACACGCAATGCGAAATGCAATTATCTATTGCTTGCAACTTAATACTAGAGGGGGTTCGGATTGATAACCTGAAGGTTGATTATTAGTCATAGATGCAGTTGGATTATGGTCTATGTATAATGTTGTAATGCCCAATCAAATCTCATAGGAGTCAAGATGATTAGTATATGCATGTATGCTTTCTCGATGTTTGTCAATTGCCCTGTTGTAATTTTTTCACCCAACATGTCATCTATCTTAAGGAGAATCACCACTAGTGAACTATGGACCCCGGTCCTTTCTTTTACCATCAATCTACAACTATTTACTGCTTTCTGTTTACTTTCTGCAAGCTTTTACTATCTTCCACACAATACGTTTAATCCTTTGTTTTCAGCAAAACCGGTGATATTGACAACCTCACTGTAAGTTGGGGGAAAAGTTTTGTGGTTGTGTTGTTCCAAGTTGGAAACAACACCTTGGAGGTGTTTCCTTGCTCCTACTGGTTCGATAACCTTGGTTTCATAATTGAGGGAAAACTTGCTGCTGTGCTCATCATACCTTCCTCTTGGGGTTCCCCAACGAGCTCGATATATTTTGGGCCATCATTGCTTAGGTGAGTTTTTGTTCATATTTATATAAGGGATATACTTGCTCATGTTAGGCCCCATAGGAGACAAGCCACAACTTTGATGCACCTTGTTCAACTGTTATCTAGCTTGTGAAAAATATTGTGATCCTCTAAATATACATTGCCATGTTCTCTACACTTTGAAAAGAAAAAAATATAATAAAGAAGTTCTTCGAAACTTGCTAGTTGTCACTGTTCAGAATTTTCTGAAGTGAATGGTTATGGAGTAGCACGACCCCATAGTGCTGGAAATGATGGTCTTAATAGATGCTTACTGAGTGAGTTGTTAAATAAGAAATGATGTTTCAAAGTTTCGAGATTACATATGCCAAAATTTTGCCTTGGAAATCAAAGTGAGATATTGCTTGATGCGTGTCTTGCACCACTGTCGCACAACATGGGATGCTAACAACTCCGCTGGCATTTAAACAATCCAAAAAGAGGAAACTCTTAGAGTTTTCTATGAGTTGCCCAACATATGTAGCAAAAATGCTATATTTGGGTATGCATTGGTATTCTCATGGGCCTGCGTTAAAAGCAAAAGTCGGAATACTCCTCTGACTGCTATAAGAAATCATTATACCGAAAAGGGAAACCTTGGTAATGGTCACGAGTGTCCTTCCTAGCCTGCATAGTCTCGATTGAACATATACCACTCTTTTGGCATGGTCTTGTTACTAAAAAATATATTTTCTATGAGCTCAACAATCGAAGTTTGCACTTGAGAGACTTTAATAGATGGCATGAGTGGATAGCATTGAACTCTATTTCTATTTATGATTGACAACTAACCGTGTCCAGCTTTGCCTTATACAAATAAACATAGAAAAATACAATAAAGTGCATATAGAAGGATCACACGTTTACTTGCAATCTATATTTAACTTTGACATGGGACATAGAAGTTTTTGACTAATCTCTAGTGGTTTGGAATAATATAACTGAGGTTATATTGCCTTGTATGATTATGTGCGCTCTTACTTTGAGCTTACAGGAAAAACAAAGATACGGTGCATTGATTTCCAATGATAAGCAAGATCACATCCATTAAGTTATCGATCCCTTTTGCTCGAGGACGAGCAAGATCTAACTTGGGGAAGTTGATGGATGTGATAATACAACACTTTTTAGCAATATAAATTGTGTCATTTTCCTATCATATCATGCTCCATCTAACTATTGTTATGCCTGATATGCATGATTACTTGTTTTTGTTAAATTCAATATGAACCTTGCACATTTAGTAGTTTAGATATAATTTTATCCCTCTTCCTTGTCTTTGACATGTGTGTAGGTGTTGATGATGACTATGGACAAAACAAAGGCAAAAGGAACAAAGAGAGCATAGTATGGAGCTGTAGGGACCAGACTTAGCCATTTGAGAGGTTGAAAAGGTGATTTTTTCCAAGTTCTCAAAATAAATATGCAAGACCACAGGGTTGTAGCCCTCGATGATACGAACTCAACGAGCCTAAGAACACCCAAAACGGAGTTCGTATGAAGAAATGGTGGATAAAATACTAAAGGGGACAAAAGGTTTGACGAGCAACTATACGACCGGAGCTATTTTTCTGGTCATATAGCTCCGCCCGTATAGTTGCCAAAAAGGTCAGAAACGACGGGATTTCGCCCTAGAAAATCTCCAGAACCTTCCCTAAGTCATATGACGGTATTGGGGGACCCTAGGGCACCCCCAAGGCCTATATAAAGGAGGGAGGACCCAAGAGGAAGCCACCATATACACAATACACCACATATAAGATCTAGATCCCATCTACCGCCTCCACGACAGCGCCCTGCCGTCGTGTCGCCTCCATAGCCTCTACAGCTCCACCAAGATCCAGATCTCCATCAACACATCAAGCCATCCAAGCAAGAAGAGGAGGAGAAGGAGGATGCCGCCATCACCACGCCAACACCACCATCACCGCGCGGTCATCACCATCTCCATCGCCGCTACTCCTTCATCCTTCCCCATCATGATCTTCATGATGGGTTGTAACATGGTTTGAACCCCCTTTTATTAATGTTATGATGATTTGAGTAATTGAAGTGTGGTGTGTTCTTGTTAATTAATATGTTTGTGCTTTCTCTTTACATTGTTCTATTCATGATATTATTCTAGTGATTGGAGACGTCCAATCCATTGTTGAGGAATTTACTAGGGATTCACGGAGTGTCACAAAACTTATCATTAGTCTCTACTCGTCCATGGGCCTGGCAAGTCCGTGGGTAAAACTAATAGGCTATTTGCTATAAGTGATTTTCGGAGGCAATAGCATCTTAGAATGCACCGCCCATTAAGATTTAATTTCCTCAAGATCACTCATGATATAGATAGGTATAGTGTTACGAATTGCTTGACCCCAAAGTGACATAGGGATATCTTGTGACTAGTACACTTGCTTAGGAGTACAGTTGTCCATAGAACTTAATGCCTTTGCTCTTGTTTACCTTGATTGGCCTTATTACCTTAATACACTATTCTCTTACGGATGACCCATGTCCGAAGATGGTGTGGACAATTGAGTTGTCTAGTTGTCACTTACCAATGGTGGGAGACAACGGTATATAAGGGACCGCCACAATTATAGTTAACAACTATTCCATAAGCACTTATCATGCACACCGGTATACACAACATTACTTGAGGAATCATAGCATTAATATTTCATCTCATTGCATTCACCTCTTTGCAGTTTTACTTTTGTTCTAGGTTTCTTCCAGTCCTAGTAGTTGTTATTACAAAACATATTAAATTCATTTATCCTAGGAACTTATAGAATAGGCTATTTCCAAACCACGGTTTGGGTGCGTACGTGGTCGTATTAACAACGCGGCTGCGAGGGTCGTGTTCGCCGAGCTCCCATCAGGACAAACTCTTAAATATTTGTTGCTGCAAATACTGCAATAACCCTGTTTTGGTGCAGGAACTCAGCTCCATCAGCATCGGGGTAGCGAAAATTCTCTGCATTTCAGATCCGATCTACTCAGATCCAGCGGCTGCAATCATAACACCTACGGCAATGCCAACATCATCTATCGGCTCCACTAGAAGGGCCACCTCACACCCGACAAACATCGAGGACAACAGTGGCCACGCCGCAAATCTGGGGGATTTGACTGATATTTATGACGGCCTCTCCTTTGGAGTTGACTCTGAAACACCGCCACCCGCCAGCATGGACTCGACAAATGGTGGATCTGAGAAAAGTGTCGAGTCCCGGATTAAAAAAGCAGACTCGTACGGAGAGTAGGACCCATGGGATTTCACTCGTCTCACAATTCCAACGACTGCAGTGATAACTCATACATGGAGCGCCACCATGCGTGATCATAGAATCCATGGGGACAGATGAAGGAACTTCAATAGAACGCGGCGAACATAGTAACCCTATCATCCAGCCCAATGATATTATTTCAGAAAATGATACAATTGCTCGCTGCAACAGACAAGAAACACCCGTGAAAAACCATGTTGTCCAAGAAGGAGGGCCATGATATGGAGAGTGGATAACTATTCGGTTGTCACCAGCTTCCTGAGAAAAAGCAAGAAATGCCATATAGGGTGTAGTACCAATGACGGCGGACGCTTCACACGAAGATCTAATGGCATACCAGTACCTCGTCCACAAGAAGAAGAGGGAACTATTCAAGATGAAAAGGGACCTGGAGGAGCGGAAAAGGAGAGTTGATGAATCAAGCATACAACGGGCGCAACTCTCCTCCACCCGCAACTCTGGGAGCATCGCGGGATGATCACAATCATGAAGGGGCAGCTCCCAACTACTTAACATACCCGAAGGCGAAATACGCCACATCACCCAGGACCTAGACCTGTCATTCATGTCCGTAGATTCAGCGGGCCACATCAAGGCTAAAACGGCGTAAGCCACCCTTGTCGCGGGTCATACCTACCTGCTCACAAGTCAACTAGGAGCCAACAATCCGCGGGTATCCATTCATCGCTCCGCCCTCATGGGCCTCAGCATAGTTGGAGCAACACTCGCAAAAGGGGACCAAGAGGTTGTTCCATAAACCAACAGATCACCGTGCCTTCGCAGCAGCCCTCGGTAGGTGGCAAGGGCCCGATGATCCAGATCGCCGCACCATGCGTGCTTCGCACACTCCTCGCACAGTCATACACCAGGTACGATATTACACAACGCAAAATCGATAAACATCGGGAGAGGCGCAGAAGGTACTCAGATGATGAAAGTGAAGTTGACCATGAACCATTGATGCATGTAAAATGCATACATGAACTTTGTAGTTTGTTAACATGTTTTCCACATATTTTCATCATATATAATGTTATATCCCTTTTTTATATTGATTTTTGGGGATTTACCAATGATCCCCTTTATTTTGGCTATAACCCAGCAGGGGAGAAAAACCCTATTTTCAATGTTTTTGATGTTTCAGGACCTATACAAAGTAAAATGGACCTGCACTTTTGGGGATGCCAATATTTATCCACGAGAAGCATATGGAGCACAAGAATCTCACTAGGAGGGCCAAACGAGCCTAGGTGGTGCGCCCAGGCCTGGTGGGCGCACCACCCATGCTCGTTTCCTCCTCGGTCGTCCGATCGCCTCGATTCTTTCACCCATGGAGTTCTCTTGACCTAAAAAACCCTATATAAGGACCCCCGGGGCGTCCTTGAAAGAGGAGACACGAGAAGCCACTAGAGACGAAAACACCACCAAATAGAGTCAGATCCGACGAAGATTGGAGAGGGAAACTCCGCCGGAGCCACCTCCAGGGAGATCTCCACCCTCTCCAACATCTCCAGCATCATTACCATGATGAAGAGGGAGTAGTCCACCTCCGGGCTATGGGTTTGTGGTAGTATATTGATCTATTTCTCTCTTGTTCTTCATAGATCTAGTACCATATGAGTTGTCCTACATGATTATGGTCATATTTGTAATTCCTATGTGGTGGATCTTTGTTCTATGATTTGATATTTTAGATTGGAATCTATTTTGTGTAAGATGTTTTAATAGATGCATATCATGCACCCTGTTTTTCATTGCTTGTTTTGACCCAACTTGTATGCAATAACTTCTATGGGAGAAGTGTGTGTTAGATGGAGTAGTATGGTGCTAGAGATTGAATTGTGACATATAATATTCAAGATCTACTTTGCTTTTTATCTTCCTTTTGCTGACTCCCGAGGGATAAAGTGAAATCATGTGTTATAGTTATCACGTGACGTGTAATGACCTTGTTAGATCAAGGTAGTACATTTGTATTTCAAACATCATATAATATTGCTTAAAGCTATACTTTGATTTGTTCTTAAATCAAGATTGCATGGAGATTTCCCTTTCTTGAGGAGTATAAGAGAGAGATGTATTCCATCTCAATATTAGAATGTGATGCCCGTATTAATTCTTTTTATCAAGCACTTATAGAATTTCCATGAATCTTTATTATTTATGAATTGTTTTATGATCACTACAACCTAAAAAGAGAGTAGACAAGTGAACCCATAAACTCCGGTCCGATTTTTATCATAAGAAACACCTTTCCATTTATGCATCCACTATCATTTATAATTTATGCAATTTATTATTTCGAAAATACAAAAATACTTTCTCTACTTGCAATCACTCATAAAAAACCCCAAAACAACTCTAGTATCTTCCATGTCATCTAGTTTGTATTGCTTTACTTTATTTACTTTGTTATATATTTTATTTCATATTACTAATACGAAATCTTGTGCTTGACAACCACTGGGTGGAGAAGACAAATATCCACACAATTGCCCGAGAGTTTGATATAAACCCTCGAGTCATCCTCGTGGGGAAAAGAAGCTTGATACAACACTCTGCACTTGGAATCCCAATGAACATGGGTGATGTGGTCGTACTCACCCTACCTCAAAGTCACAAAGCTCCTCTTGAGTCACCCCTTGCTCCTTGTACAACGTAGCCTACCTCAGGGTCGTGTCCACATCCAACCTCCAAGAAAAGTACCACAAGTGGCAGTGCCTCGTGGCCTTACACAAATACGGTGTAGAGACATCTCCCGGGCTCTGGTCCAGCAAAGCAGCAGAAGAAGATTAATCTGGACCGAGTTCAGCATCACGACGGTGTGCGTATGATAGAGAAACCCTAATCCCCGTATGCAATTCCAATCTTGAGAACCACACATGAGGGAGTGGGAGATAGAGAAAGAACATGCAAAGTCAATTTGTGGGATGGATTTGGAGAGAGGGGTGCCCCTGTTTATATAGGTGGAAGGGAGGTACTACCTCCCTCAAAGTCCCGGGGTGGGACTAATCAAGGGAGGAGGTGGGAGTAGGCGCAACGGCCAGGCCCCACCACGGGCCCCACGTGAGGGGAAGCCCACTAGGGCCACCGACCCCCCTTGGCCCCTCCTAGGGTGTGGCCCCCTCTTGGACCTCCTCTAGTGAGGCCCATTAGGTGGGCTGTCCCATAAATCCAATTAAAAATATATATTTTCAATATTATTTCTTTTAATTAATATTAAATACCATATTATTTAATACATATCATTCCGAAACACCTTTCAGACCCATCCGATCATCATCAGATATTCCCGAAACACTTTCGATATCTCCCCGAAACAATTCTGGAGTTCTCTCTCTTTTCTCCTACGATCTTGGATCAATCCCTAAGCGTCTCTACCCTTAAGTGTGACACCCTACAACTCGGGAATACATAGACATGATCAATACACTTCTCCGATCAATGACTAATAGCAATTTCTATTAACACATATGGCCCCATGCATTCCATGAATAACTTGATCGCTTAAACCTTGAACATCGAGTCTCATTCCTTTTGATCTACGATACATAGTTTGTACAAGATCTGATCTTCGATATCTACATACCTAGTTCGATCTTGTTACCAACAAACACATTTACTCATTCCCGTGATATTACATCCCCGTGACCTAGTCACATGTTTGGAAACTTGTAGATGTAATCTCACCGAGTAGGCCCAGGGTATCTATCCATCACTCGGATGGGTGAATCCCGTTCTTGATACATAGGCCACAAAAGTTCATCTAGAATGCCTAACGCACACCTTTATGGTTATCCAGTTACAAATTGACGTTAAGCTAGTGATGATCCATTGGACTTTACTTTTGCAAGATTTTGACTTACAGATCTTGCAAAAAAGAGGAATAGATTAACACACCAATGATGATTGAAGAGATGAGACCGCAAGGAGCGTCATCAATATGCATACCCCTAGGCACTATTCATCCCAAAGAAAATTTTCTGTTTCTCTTTGCAATTGTTTTAGAAATTCAATGCGACCAATCATATTCAAAGGAAATAAGAAAATAATGCATAAGTTGAAGGGATGTAAGGCCCCAAAGCAAACTTCACAATCACCAGGTAAGTGAGATAATCTCAACCTTGCTCTTCTGTGATTTCAATCGTTGTTTTGCTATTTTCGTTTTTTGAGCTCCTTGTGTTTTTTGTGTTCACTGCCAGTTTTCTTACACTAGTGCGGGCAGACGGTATGGCCGCACCCGTCCGTACCGGAGGTCGTTAAATATTATGTACTCGGTTTTGTTTTCTGTTCGGTTTTAGGATCAGTAAAGGAGCACACCTCTATAAAGTGTAAGAATTATGGCATGTTACTCACTGTTCTGGAAGGAGCTACGAACGTGACAGGAAAGGAGCTCCACGAAGCTCTGGTAAACCTATGAAGACTGACAAGCATAGTCTTCTTAATATAAGAAACCTTTTGAAGAAATGATTACAAAAACTGCATAAAATCTATGATATATCGTCTGTGACTGTAGTTAGTGAATCAAACTTTCCACCTTGCATAAAATAAGCTTGCTGGGTAACGCAATTACCCACCATTTTCTTTGATCCCCTGCTTAGACTCTGAAGGTTCTGAGGAACCTGCATTATAAGCTGTTGAATGCCAGGAAGACATCTTCTACGAAGAACTTGATCTCTCTTGAGGATTCGAGGGTGTGGATTACGAGATCCTCTATGGAGTTGGAGGTAACCATGTCCGAGTAGTTATCAGGATAGAACTTAATTTAAGGTTAAGTCGAGAATCGTAGAACTTTACTAAATAAGCTGTTGAGCTCCCAACTTGTTAATTAGTTTGGTTCTTATCGATCTTAAGTTGTAACAACTCTAAATAAGATGTTTAGTTTGTTGTAAGTCAGGAGAACCTTGCAATATCACTTCTTTTGGTATTGTAATAATAAGTTTATATGTATTGTGGATCCGCAATGTTTCTGTTGTACCACTCTGAGAAATTTAATATTTACAGAACGAGGCTTCCGGAGGTATTATGTCAACGGCTTGCGTACTACAACATGCAGTGGTATGGTGGATCACCGCAATGAGACCCTTTATTGCGTATTCGGTTCCTTTCATTAAAATATCGATTGCTAAGAGTTGAATTGTGAGGACATAGTTCTACATATAAAATTTTATATCCCATAAACACATGTATGATCTTTTTCAATTGTAAACATATTTTAAAAGTTATTGTTTGAGTGTACATGTGGATTGTGTTACACGATGGTACGTCGCGGTTGTAATCCAAAAAAGAAACAATTTCAGACGTGTTTCTAAAATTAAGAGTAAATCTACCTTTGCTAGGGTTGAAAGTGCAGCAGATAATTCTGATTTTTCTATGGAAAAACGAAAATGGAATAAAAATACGAAAGCGGAATTTTGCAAACGGAAATGAGAACAAAAAACATAAGGCAAAAGGCAAATTAAAAAATGAACATTGTTTTCCGGTGGAACATACGAGAAAACAGGATCTCCATTTTCAGATAATATGGAACTTCTGTTTTAGGGCTGGCGTGTATGGTCAAATCCAGCCAGCCCATTACATGACCTTGTCAGGCCAAACTTCCAAAGTCTCCCATGCCAAAACCGGCGACCACACTGCACTCGGTATGTATCTGTTTCCAGCAATATTTGCTTCTGTATTTATTTCGAAAGTTTCTGTATTCATTTCCATTTTATCAATAGAATATGAAAACAAATGTGACACCACTCAGTTCCGTTTATTTCCGCTCCATTGCACCAACTAAGTTTTAATAGAGACAAAGTTATGCTTTTATATATTTTGATCACCTTGTACCACACCTAGTCATGTCTATTTTCAATTTATGCCCCATCTGACAATTCATGGCGAATATTACTAGTGAGGTATGGTCCAAAATTGATGTGGTTCTGGTTTTTCTAACGATTGACACCAATGGGCCATTGTACCTCATCTCAAAAAATCTGGTGCTTCAGATCTAGGTGGTGTGCTGCTTCGATCTTATGGTTGCAACCGATGGTTTGCTGCTTCGAGCTAACGAGGTCACCCAACTACTCCTTCCGTTTTAAAATATAAGATATTTTAGGTTTTGTTAAATAAATGTATATAGATGTTTTTAGTGTGTATATTTGGAGTAAACCTACATATTAAGAGATGCTTAGATACATTCGTTTCAAAAAATGTAAAACATTTTATATTTTTAACGGAGGGAGTAGAAACGAGTAGTGTTCAACCAACATCAGCAGGTCCACCATTCAATTAAAATTCGAAGCAAAATCAAGAAATGTGGTGCCGAGTAGCGATAATAGTGGTAAATGCGGCCAAAATCTAATTCAGCTTTAGGGTGCAAATGAACCCATAATGTGAAAACACATTTTTGAAATATCAAAAAAATTCAAAAAAAAATTTACGTGTACATCCGGATATTATATGACTGTGCATAAGTTTTCGTGGGAAAAGAACATTTTAGGTGTTCCATGTAAAAAGAAAAATTTCAATGCTTCAATGTGTCAATTCACAAACATGTTTTTGTCTTCTTACTGACATAGAATACCCACATAAAATATTTATTTTTAGTAAAAAATTGTGTACGGACATAGAATATCCGGATGTACGTGCGAAATTTTTGTCCAGATTTTTCTAACAATTTAAATTTTATTTTTTATGTATTTTTTATAATAGATTTATTTGCACGTGAGAGTCAAAACACCACCTCCGGTGCAAAGCGGTGGTGGTGGTGGTGTGTGGGCAGGTGTGCGGGGGAGGGATAATGCTAAATAGGATACAAAAGTGGTCAAAAATTGAACTTGGTACTTCTTTCGCTTTTGGATAATTATTATAGGATATTCTTCTTTTTTTTGCACGAAAGAGAAGATAACATTGGAGCAACGATCTTAAAGAAAAGTACAGAAACAAAGGTAAAAATACAATCAAGTCCATCTGGACCCCGACACTGTCGGCAACGACCAAGACGAGTCGATGGTGGCGCGCCGCGTCTCTGCTCCTCCTCTGAAGAACTTGAATCGGAAGCAGTCCCCCTGCTAGCGGGAAGTCGTCAAACAGCGGCTCCGGAGAGCCTGCACCTTGGACTGCCAACGTCGTCGCGAAGCTTAGCATCATCCTCTCCATCTTCAACATCAAACTTGGAGAGGAAACGAGGTGCTCACCTGTTCCGAAGAACGCCGAGCACCGGGAAGGTGCGCGCTCCGCAGTAGTGCTCCAGTGACCACCACCACCAGAGGGGAAGAACACAGCCACCAAAAAGCGTGTCGCCAACATCACCGCCTCCACGACGCCACCGGCCGGAAACCTAGTAGATGTAGCTATGTACAGGTGGATCCCCCCCCCCCCTTTCCGCCCAGCCGGAGCAGCCGCCGGAGGAGGAGGGATCCCGCGGATCCCCGGCGTGTGAGCAGATCGACCAGGAATCGCCTCCTCTTTTACCCTAGCAATAGAGATTTGACGTGAGTTAAATGTTCGCCACGTGTATAAATTTTCTGATATTTTCATGCCGTTTCGTAAACCTTTTTAGCCGTTGCATTTGTGCTATAGGTGTTTGTGAGTTGCTGAGTGTATTAGGTTGTACAGATTTCATGTTGTATCAAAATCTTCTGCCACTAGATAGAAGAAGTAAAGCACGGAAAAGCAAGAGCGCAAAGTGAAGAAAAGTCGAAACGAGCTTAGGGAGTCGTCCACATCTGGTCATGACGAGGCAGGAAGAGTATAGTAGCTTGTGAAAAGGAAAAGAGGTTGGACGGGGGCAAAGATGCTTTTGTTTTGTCAAGTCGAGGAAATAAAGGCATTGACCTGTGCAGCCAAGCCTTGACCATGTCAGCACGCGCCAGCAGCATCCGCTGCTCCTACTCCATAGCCCAGGCGAGGTGGGCCGGGAGGAAGATGCTTCTTGCTAGACCGTCAGCCGCCTCGTACGTTACCATCCTCGGCTCCTGCAGCGCACAGCCCGGGGCCATGACGGGTAAAAAGTACTAGTACGATATCTTTCCGTTTCTAGGCAGGGTAAATCCGTGCCTAGCCTAGCCTAGGCTACGTGAATGTACAGTGCAGCAGTAGTTCACCTGCAGGCAGCACTGTGCGTGCTTGGACGACGACGACGGGAAAGGAGTGAAAATGACCCCCACACGGAGACGGAGACGGAGACGGAGACGGAGACGGAGTCAGGGTGGCGGTGGAAACGGTGAGATAGTAGCTGGGGTGTGGCCGGTGGTGATGTGCTCGATCGCACTGCTCATCGCGTGTCCCTGCCGGTTGCTGCGCAGCGGGTCAAGTCTCTTTCTCGTCTGTACGTGAAGCACCGAAACCGGCCAGGTCGTCGTCCTGTTGGTTGGTAAAACTGTGCCACTGCCAGTGGCAAACCTTGACCTGAATCGGGTCGCCTCTATTGTTACCGTAACACACCGGTTGCCGCAGCCTCAACGGTCGCGATCGGCATCGGAGTGAATGCTTTCCCAGCACAGCAGGACGCCCGTGCCCCCAAAATAAATCCCTCCTTCAACCCGGTAGCCGAGGACACGAGCCGTACGTGTACCATAAACCACAGTAGTAGTACCACTCCATCGTAAATGCATTATGATCCGTTCCGCGCCGCGTAAAATACGCCCGTCACGCCTGCGCCGTGCGTTCCCGTCCATGGACTATCACTGCCTTTCTTCACTCTAGTTTTCTCTGTGTGGAAAAGAAAACCCTGCCGAAATTAGCTCTTACAACAGAAAACCGCTGAGAGCTCGCGGTACTCTAGAACGTTCTAGAAGCACGCGGCGGGCGGTACGACACTCTGGTAACTGGCCGGCGAACTAGAGCTATCGGAGCACACACCGTATGTGCGTGGCCCGAAAAGGAGGCGGGGGGGAGATGATTGTCTTGTGTTGGCCACTATCGGGAAAGGAAGATCGCCCATCGGAAATACTTAGTAAAAAAATATTAGGTACAAAACGCTGTCACGTGGGAGCAAACTCACGCAGAACGTTCTAAAAGTGCAAACCCACCGTGCAAAACGTTTGCTAGGCTGAACTATTTGGTACAGGTGACCCCGCCCGGAAGCAACGAGCTGGCAGCCAGGTAGGATATGCAATTTTTCAAAAAAAAAAACCTAGTAAGAATACTGTCTCGTCTTTAGGCGTGTGGCGCGCTAGTTACTGATACCCTGAACATGTCAACTAAATTACAGTACTTTGCCACCGGATCGGTAGTGGTTGTTACATTGGACGGTTGCGTCCATCTCGCCACCATAGGCACGGACTCTTTCCTTCCTCGACGCACAACATGGATCGGGAGGTTGCTGCCGATCGCAATCATGGACGGCCATGGCGACCCTTCTACCGCCAGTACGACATGGAGGCGCCATCAGGTATGGCTACCATCGCCGCCTTCCCTGCAGTCAGTTCTTCTCTTCCTCCGCAGTCAATTCTTCTCTTCCTCCGCGGTGGCGTTCATGGCGTCGATTAGGTACGTAGGGTTCATGGCGTCGATCAGATCTTCATGAGAGGTCTCGTCTCGTAAGTGTTGTATGGGTAGAAATCTAGGTAGGAATCAACACACATGGGTAGCAGGAGCACAACTTGTCCTCTATAACTGAATTTTTTGCATGTTGTTATTCAGTTGTCAGTTAACTCTGACAACTGTGCAATTGTAGTAACTGAATTTTCTGAATTTTGTGCGGCCATGAGTCTTGGTGATGACAAGTTCACTGTTGCAATAGAGCACAATGGTTTCTGCACAGGATTGAGTGGGCCTTTGGACTACATTGGTGGCACTATTGTTTTTTTTTACAACTGCAACCGTGACACATGGTCAAGACTGGATTGAGGATTTTTGTTCGGCGGCTTGGATGTGTCATTAATGAAAGGATGAGTGCATACTGGGTATTGCCTGGGAGAAATATTGCAAATGGGCTTGTTTGCATTGAGTGTGATGCTGACATTGTATCAATGATAGTAGCCTCAAGGAAAAACAAGACACTGAATCTTATTGTTGATCATGGTAATTTTGTCAAGGGGCTGAGGAAATATGGTATTCTGAATCCTATGGCAGAGCAGCCTGCTGTTGTCCAGGATTGATGAGCCTAAAAAACAAGGATAAGTAGAAGAAGAGAGGGCTTCCGTGGAAGTGCCAAAGAGGGCTAGAGAAGAAGAAGAAGCAGGAGAACAAGAAGAGGAAGTAGAGACATGGACTGGTAGGACCTGTCCAAAAATAAATAATAAGATAGACAAGTATACTGAATGGACTGCCAATTGCCCTATCATGAATGTTGGTGGAGGAATTTTCAAAGTTTCATCTTCAGAATGTGAAGGAGGGTACTGTGTGGATCTGAAAAGAAGGGCATGTGACTGTAAGAGATGGCAATTGTCAGGCATACCTTGCCACCATGCCATTTCTTGTTGCAGAGAGGATAGAATTGACCCAGATAAACTTGTCCATTCTTGCTACACCATTGAGACACACAAGGAGCATATGCCTACACCTTGTATTCACTAAGAGCTAGGTGTCATTGGGAGAAGCAAAATGGGCCAATTATTCATCCACCACTATTCACAAAAGTTATGGGCAGACCAAAAAAGAACAGAAGGAAAACACCAGAGGAAGTGGAGAAAAATAGGGACAAAAAGATTGCCAAGGCAGGCATGAAAATGCATTGTTCAATCTATGGGCATGATAGCCATACTAAGAGAGGGCATGATAAATATATGGAACTACAACACAAACCAGAGGAAACTTGAGGGGAAGAGGTAGAGGGAACATTCCTACACAAACAAGAAAGAAGGCCAAGATCACTAAGGTTACTGGAGAAACTAGCAGAGGGAGAGGGAACTGTTCTGCACCAATAGGAAAAGAAAGCCAAGGTTGTTGCAGAAAGTAGTGCTACTATAGGAAGAGGTCAAGGAGGAAGAGGGGACTGTTCTGCACCAACAAGAAATGATGCTAGAGAAATTAGTGCCGCTACAAGTATAGGTGGAAGAGGAAGAAGAGGGTACACCACAGGTCCAGGCTCACTCTAACATATGTGTGTTTGGTGATGACTCAGGAAGATCAGTGTTGCCAGACCTGAATGAAGCTATTCATGAACAAGAAGAAGTTCCTATCAGTCATAGTGCTCCACGGTGAGAAAGTTATGTGGTGAACAATTTGGCAAATAAATTCAAATAATGTAATTACAACCAATGTTCATGGATGAACTCATTTGTTGCTGTCACAATTAAACCTTCATGGATATCAACAGATTTTGGTTGCTGTCATTATTCTTTTGTTGCTTTCATTGTATATTAGTTGTTGTTGTCATAATCTATGAGAAGTGCTGTCAAAATTCAGTTTAAATGGCTGTCAATCTTTAAAACACAAATACATGCAAAATGCTGCCAATATTCTTCACCAGAATTATAAGCACTATTCTTCCTTCATATTTACCAAAAGGTTTCAAGATTACATAGTCTCCAAAATGCAACTACACCATCTCCAAAAGGCAACCCACTCCTACATACTACCACAGCTGCAATCTACATCCAGTTAAGTAACTACAAGCTACAATGTACATAGTACTTGTTCAGTGAACTAACCTACATCTTCAAAAGGCAACCATCTGCTTCATTCTTCTTCTTCTGTAGCTCCATCTTCTGATTTTCCTACTTGTTGCAGCAGTGCCCAATGTATAATCTACCCCGTCTCCAAAAGGCAACCATCTTCTTCATTCTTCTACTTCTACAACTCCATCTTCTGCTTCTCCTACTTGGTGTAGTAGTACCCAGGAATGTGAATATGATTCACTTCTGGAATCCATGACTTTGGCACACCAACTTTAGGAGGTGGCCTTCCTCGATATGGCTCCAAAAGAATCTCAAACTCTTGCTTCGAAACAAACTCAAAAGAAAGCTTCTTGTCTCCGATGAACTTGGTGATCTTGATCAGCTCCGACATATGCTCCGAAGAGGATCCAGCCGCTGCCGCGTGACGCCACATATAGTCCAATGTGCATGATTTTACCTCGAACATCATCCTGCACTTGAACTCGGAATCCATCCGAAGGACGAGCTCGTTGCCCCAACGCCTAAACTCCGTCCCCACCAGGAGGAGCTCTTCTAGACAGCGAGGATACTTCAAGTCCTCCTTCACCGCCCAGCCATATCCAGCAACGCTGCCGCCTCCTCCTCTATACGCCGCACATTTATCGGTGCTGGCTACAGATACCAAAGATTCTCAACCTCCTTCGAGCTGGGGAGGAGCGGAGAGGGGACGTTGAGGCGAGGAGATGAAGTAGGCGAGGACGTGGTGGCCAGGAATAAGAGGAGGACGCGACGGGGAGGAGGGGCGACCCCGATATCTGTGGACGCGGTGGCGGCGGGGATGGACAGTGTGTGGAGCCGCTTGATTCAGTGGAGCGGGGATGGGAAGGAAGTGGTGGCGGAGTCGGCGGGGAGGCGGAGGGATGGGGACGACAGCGGCGTGTAGGGGGGGAGGGGGACGACGGCCGATAGGGCCGGACGGGTCTGAGCTCTGAGCTCCGGTGTACAAGTGGATAATGTATATACTGTAGTAACGAGGATTTGTTCGCAAATAAGGAATTTACAGGTGGTTTGAGGGGTACCCTGGCGTTTGGCTTTTTGCCACCGTGGACGACACGTGTCACCTCCTGGGGTCACCTGTACCAAATAGTTCAGCGTGGAAAACGTTTTGTAAGGTTGTACTTTTAGAACGTTTTGTACAGAATGAGTTTGCTCTCACGTGATAACGTTTTATACCTCTAATGTTAATACCTCCAAAAGAAAGCGTTTCTCGATCTTGGCACGATCGAGATCGCGTGACCTAGATCGGGCCGGCAGGCAGCTCCACGGGGTCAACACTCTCGAACAAGTATAGCAGCTAGGTCAGTCAACACTCTTACTACTCCCTCCGATCCAAATTAATTGACTTCGATTTATCTAGATTCGGATGTATCTAGTACTAAAACATGTCTAGATACATCCAAATCTAGACAAATCCGAGTCAATTAATTTAGATCGGAGGGAGTATTTTCTTTTCTAGACCAGACCCTCGTGATGATGATGTTGATGATGATCACATGCATCGTATGATGCCCACATGGAGATCGAGATACTCCCTCCGACCCATATCCGACCCATATTATTGTTCTCAACTTTATTTAGATTCGGATGTATCTAATTAATGATTTAGATTAGATTCATCCGAATCTAAACAAAGTTGAGAACATTAATATGGACCGGAGGGAGTAGGTATTTACCCAGCGGCGGGCGCTGTACAAGTATGGTGTGTGTGCGCGCGCAGAATTCATTCATTCTTTCTCTTACTAGTCCGGCTCGTAGTACATACTACATCGCGCAATTTTTGCAAACGCGTAGTAGGAGTAGAACCGAAGTGTACTGGCTAGTCGTGGGGAATGCCGGTCGCGCCCGGAGTTGGGCACCGTGTGGCGTCGCGTCGCGTCAGATAGGATAGGACGGAGAGGACATGTGACGGTCCCGTCGTCGGTCCTGATTGAGGCCGCATCACCAACCACCAACGACCGTGCGCGCCCGGAGTCGGCGGTGCACGGGCAAAGCAAACACATCTCGGGATCACGGCGGGAGAGGGGACCCCCGTCCAGCGCTGCGCCGAGCTAGCGGTCGACACCCGAGACCGAAAGAGATTGAGAGAAGAAGCCTCGCTCGCTTTCTCGCCGCAACACGGCCGAGAAACAAGGTGCTACTCCGTGCGTTGTCAAACGCGACGCCGGCATCTGGGACGGACGACCTCGTTCTAATTTACTACGTGCACATTATACGTCGACTACATGTCAGGATTGCCACTGTGTACCGGGTCTGTCGAACACAAAATCTCGGCTCCACGGTGGAACTTAGAGGAGCGTCTTTAACCGATAGCCTAGATCTTAGAGAAGTAAACTAAGGAGTATCGTCTAGAGAAATACTCCCTCTTTCCTAGTAATAAAATGCTTATATCGTGAAACAGGGGGATTATATGTTTACTCCATAAAAAATGTGTGATTTTTTCCTCTCAAAAAAAAGGTGTGGTTTCTATCCGTCCGAACCCTATATTTAACTCCCTCAACTTATATTCGACTCAAACATTTTAACAAACACATGATATGTGCCATTCAAACATGGATCCAAACTAGTACTTTTTACATACATCGGACGAGATTCAAACTAATTCTAACATGGATCGAAATTAGCCTAAACTACCACTCAACCTCGCTCTCAAAGATGCTGCCCAAGTACTCCTGGATCAACCACTCGTCCTCTTAGGCAAGGACGGCGGCGGCTCCTCCTTACGCGTTTGTAGCACCGGCACAAGATGACCCGGCGACGGTTCCTCTTCGACGCATTACATACGATGCACCACCGACGGAAGACTCCAAGGCGGTGGCTCCTCCTTGAGAATTTTTTTAACAAATCTGTCCAAATTCAATAACTAATTCTAGGTCTGACCCCTGTGAGGAACTAATTCAGAGTCTCACCCCTGGAGTCGACGCTATTTTAAACGGAGCCAAAGTTATACAGGCCAGCGCCAACACGAGACAACAGGGGGGGGGGCAGACTAGGGAGGTCGGCGCCATTTCACATGGAGCCGACGTTAGCGCCATTTCACATGGAGCCGACGTTAGCGCCATTTCACATGAAGCCGACCTTCTTCGATTCGGTTTTCCGCTATGCTGGTGCCGACATGTACAACTTCGGCTCCATTTGAAATGGCGCCGATCCCAAGGGTCAGATTCCGAATTAGTTTCTCATAGGGGTAAACCCAGAATTAGTTCTCGAATCTGGGCAGATTTGTCAAAAAGTACCTTACTTGAGGCGTTGCACGCCCTGCTGCAGCGGCAGAAGACTCCTTGGCTTTGGCTCCTCCTTGACACATCGCGGGTTCTAGCGTCGGGGAGAATCCATGTAGGCCTCGTCGACGCCTTAGAGCAAGTACAATAAGTCCTAGTCAGCTGGCTATAAGCATTAAACTAGTATTGTTTTGCTTAGTTGGATGAGAGAGAAGAGGTGAGAGAAGAGAGGTGGGCTCTCATGCAATAGCCGGCTCTTGCGCGTGCTCCTAGGCACTTTGTGAGTATGTGAGTGGTCCATTGACATATATGTAGTAAATCTTTGAAGGTAACTATTGTACTACTTGACTATAAGCTGGCTATAGATGACCTTATAGCCAGCAAGCCGGCTATACTATTGGAATTGCTCTAATGCCTCCAGGCATTCGTGGGCTTCCCGGTCCTTCTGTAACTCGCGTGTGGAGGCCACGTTGCGGCCGCTAGTTCCAAGTCCGGCGCGAGGCTGTCAAAGTTGGGGAAGTTGAGCTCCTCGATGTCGGATCCATGGAGCCGGACATTCTCGACGTTGTAGGCCCTAGGATGCCAGTGCCGCCGACTAGAATGTCCCGGTCCAGATTTTCTGGTGGGTATTCCGGTCGATAATCTCCGTCACCCATGTTCCCCACGATAATTACCGAAAGCCGCGGAACCGCTCCGGCCGTGGCGGAGGAGGCAGGTCGGCGGTGGGAGCTCGGAGTTGCGCGCGACGTCGACTCGCGCTGTGATGGGTGGAGGAGACCGGCAACCATCTGGGCGGCAGACACGGCGGTGGGGAAGGGTGGCGGGGGCTGTTGTGGGTGCCGCTGTAGTGGAAGTGAGTGCGGGGACGGCGGGAAAATTTACCCCTCGGCTGCTTGGTCGAGTAAGTACAGGGAACGAACGGCCGAGGAGTAAATTTTTCTACGGATAGCTGTAACTGGCAGTGGCAGGAGTCAAACAACTTTGCATTATCATGCGTGGTAGGTCCAAACTACACATCTTTGGACAGTTCCAGCACCCAAAGAAAGTTTTGCCAGCAAGTTGAAATCCTGGCCTCCTGGTGCTGTTCCCACTTCACTCTCTAGAAAAGGAAATGCGAGAAACCATTAGCACTTCAATTATATATTAGTTCGGGGCAATTAAAACCTTCTTTGACGTACAACCAGTCGTGCAACCGAATCGGGCCATCTCCACATCGCCTAGCTTGACCATCGCGAAGTATCCCCCTGCCTAGTATGGACCACGCGCATTGTCCTGTGGCCACAGGCCACGCTGGGATGCGATGGGATCACTCACTCACCAGTCAGGCAGTCACCGCTCGCTCACACAGGAACTGTGCGGCGTTGCTCGTTAGTTGGCCGACCACACGGGCGAGCTGCTATCACTGATTCACTGGCTGGCTCTGCCTGTTTTCCTTCAAAGATCCCAGTCCACTGCGCCCAGCCCCAGTAGCTGCTCGCCTGACTTTGCCACACCACGAAGCGCAAGTGCAAGAGAAAGAGAGGCATCAGATCCGCGCAGCGCACGCAGGTTTTGTGCGGAAGATCCAGGAATGTTGTTGCTGTTACCCTTCGCTTTCGCGCGTGTCTCTCCCGGAGAGCGATCCTCCTCGTGAGGTCCGTCCAGCCATGACGCATCCACGGATTTTATTGACTCGGTTTGGCTTTGCTCCGCTCCGTGGAGTGGACCATGCAGAGACGAGACGGACGGGAGGAGCAGAACCAGATGCCCTTTTCCACGATGCCTACGCAACGGTGGAGAAAATCCAGCACCCGGTTCCGTCTTCTACCCATCATCCATCCATCCCCGGCCACTCGAGTCGACCAACCAAAGATAGCTAGAGCCGTGGCTCCAGCTTCACTTTCACACCGTCGTCGGACATGAAAGGAAGAATCCAATGCACTAGTGGGCAGCGTTTCTAACTCTACATTTCTACTACTCGCTTTCACCCCGTAGTGAACCTACCACACAGGCAGGCGTGATGTGGTAGTTTCGACGTCGAGGGGAAACCGCCTTTTCCTCGCTCTCAAGTGGTCGGCTGGTGCGGCGGAATTCCGTGTCTTGTGAAATCTGTGGAGTAGGACTCACCACCATCCATTTGACAAAGGGAGGAAAGAGAGCACTATCGCAACATTGGACCATGGAAAGGGCCACTGGCTCTGGCTCAACGAGGAGGCATCATTTACCTCAAAAAGACATTCCCCGAGCAAAGCAAGTGACACTCCACAATAGCGTACAGATCCGGCGACGGCGACGGCGACAGCAGCTCGTATCGTTTCTTCGCGCATGGTAAATGAGGAGACGACCTTGCAGATATTTTGCAGCCTCTTCCAATAAAAAACATTGCAGTCGCTTCCTTTCTTTTTCCTAGAAGTGGAGCCGGACTTTTCTAAGATGATTTCAAGATGTTTAAGACTTCTGCATGTGCTCTAATTGACATGTTTAACATTGTATAAACACTTGAAATGTGATGAACATACTCCTTATGAACAGTACAACATGAATGGCAATCTAGTTTCTTGTATAGGGAAACAACAAATACAACCCATGACTGTCAAGGAGCATAATTTCACAACATTGTAAAAAGAGACAACAGAGTTGAATGCACAACAAGACATCCCATCGTTTACATTCTCTACAACCACAGCGCACCGTCGTTTGACACAGTTCTTACCACTTACGATCTGAACGAGTATAACCATCTTAAGAAGGGAGCCCCCAAATAGACCCAAGCTTCCTGTCGGGGTAAAACCTCCACCATGCAGGTAAATAATGTAACTGCTCCTCCACTAGGTAAGTTAACTGGCATGATCCAGTGAAAGAGTCAGTTGACTAGCAGTAGCCAAAATCATGGCCCGACTTGCAATTTCAAAGGGTCTCTAGCTAGAAATGTCCTCAGCCGATTTTCCTCTTCTTCAGCTCCCGCAGTACCGAGTTCTTTGTTCTCTCATCTACAGCTTCTAGCGCCAGAACCACATCCTCTGCATCGCCATCTTTTCGCTTTCCAACAGAGCTTGAGGAGGCATTCTCTCCATGTTTTTCTCTGGACTCACCCTTGGTGGGAGTACATCTGTGACTGCTATTTGGAGGGCTGACATTTGTCTTCAGTGCACCACCAATGTCTCGTTTCAGTGGACTATCTTGCTTCATACCTTTGTTCAGAACTCCAGATGGCATATCCTCATTTGCAGCATCACTATTGCTTACATTAGGTTTTTCCACCATCGTCTCCATGGAGTCTGTAACTTCAACGTGAGCTGCAACTGAGCTCCCATTTTCCTCGGTGCTATGGTTGTCTACTTGAGTGCCACTTCTGTTGGATGGTACTCTTCTGTTACGCCGCTTACTTTCAAACCATTTGCTAACCTGTAAGCAGAAAGCCATAGTGAGGGTTTGCTCAATGGCAAGACAATTATCGCTTGCAATCAGAAATTCAGGAAAAAGAGGAACAAACCTGACGGAATGTCAGACCTAGCTCTTGTGCCAAGCTTTCTTTAACAGCACGGCTAGGATATCGATCTGTTTCAAAAAGCTCAAGTAGCCTCTGCAAAAAAAATGATATGATTACATCTGAATCAAACTTATGATAGCAATATTACTGGTTAATTTAATACTCCTAAATCTCAAAATAGATGTCACAAATTTATCTAAATTTGGATGTATCTAGACACTATAGTACTCCCTCCGTCCCAAAATAAGTGACTTGAGTTTGTCTACATTCGCATGTACCTATATACTAAAACGTGTCTAGATACATTCGAATCTAGACAAACCCACGTCACTTATTTTGGGACGGAGGGAGTATCTACATTCATCCAAATTTAGACAAACTTGCGACATCTATTTTGAGACGGAGGGAGTAGTAAAGATAAGCTTGTTCAGCTCATTCTTGATAAACTCTAAAATAACTGATTAGGAAGAAAGGATGCCACCGTACCTGATTAACTATTGGCCCAAATTTTCCTTTCTGGACTGCACTATTGCTTCCATTAGGGGTAAGGAGCTCTTCTGCATGTTCCCCATTCACCGAATCATGCAAGTTCTGTGGAGCACTTTGCGGAGTGAATTCATTACTCTGGCTCACAGTCTCTGTGCTTCTAGAGTTCTTGGGAACAAAAGGACCTGCTTCACTTGGTTTCCCATTGTGCTTTTCAGGTGTGCTCTTTTCAGGTAAATCTTCACCATGTTTCGAATCAAATGGTGCTTCCTGGTTAGCCTCCTTTAGATTCAGCATGAGGAGGAAATATGTAAGTTCATAAGCCAGTGAAACACGTACATGTATGTGCACATGGCAAAGATGTATTTGATAATGGTTGCTAAACTCCGCTCAACAGAAAAATTGAAGGCAACAGTTCAGTATCAGCTAAAAAAAATTACACTAACTAAATTCAAGATAGAGCAGACCAGCTACATATCTAGTACGGAGTAATATATTATCAGGCTATCCATGTATGTCTATGCTCACATTCTAATTTATGTTGAGCATTCCCATGCTGGCTTTCATTTTTCTGAATAAGGATATCACTCTCCCAGTTTACAGTAAGGCAAACAAACATATCAAAAGCTTTCATCAAGGACAAAAACATTATTAGAATAATAGGCGCTAAGATATGCACATATGCAAGTTGAGGGCTTACATCATACAGTTCTTTGCTGTCCAAAGACTGAACCTGGCGTCTCCCTGAAGCTGGTAAAACCACATATTTGTCACGGTCATCAGAGTCAGATGTGAAGTCTGATTCACCTTGCTTCTCCTTGATATCTTTATCTGAATCAGGACCTGCTGGATCATAGTCATCATCTTCCGAGTCCTCGGAAGGTAATCCAAGGTCATCAACTTTCTCTTTCTCCTTCACATGTTCCGAATTATCAGAAGAGGTGATAAAATTTGAGTCATCAGAGTCTGACTCATCTGAAACTGATTGCTTCTCCTCAATATCTTTATCAGAATCAGGACTTGTTGGATCATAGGCATCATCCTCAGAGTCATCAGAAGGTAATCCAAGGTCAGTAACTTTCTCTATGTTCTCCAAAGGTTCTGAATTTCCAGAAGAGACGTCTTGTTTGATACCTTCGTTTTTACATGCATTAGGTTTTTCAAACATCATCTCTTTGGGTTCTGCAACTTCCGCGCGAGTTACCACTGAGCCCCTCTTCCTCTTGTTGCCATGGTTTTCTAGGTGAGTGCCATTTTTGGTAGCAGCTACTCTTGCGGCACTACGGGTACTTTCAAACCATTTGTTAACCTGTTAGCACAAGCCATTGTGGGGGTTTTGCTCAATGCCAAGTTAACTGTCACATGCAATTGAAATTCATGACAAAGATGTACAAACCTGACGGTATGTCAGCCCTAGTTCTTTGGCCAAGCTTTCTTTAACAGCACGGCTAGGATATTGGTCTGTTGTGAATTGTTTGTTTAGCCTCTGCAAGAAAAATGAGGTGTTAGCAACTACAACCCAACTTTGGTTATCAAAGCTTGTCCCGACTGTTCTGACAAGTACATAACCAGGAAGAGCTGAGAATGTGTCATTGTACCTCATTAATTATTGGACCAAATTGCCTTTTCTTAGTTTTACTATTGCTGCCATCAGAGGTAAGCTCCCCTGCATGTTGACCATTTACTAAACCATGAAATCCATCAGGATGTAAGCTTTGTCGAGCACTTCGTGGAGAGCACTCACTATTCTGCTGCACAACCCGTGCTTCTCTGGAGCGTGCAAACGATTCCACTTCATTTTTTTCTTCATCGTCTTCTTTGAATGTGCTCTTCCCAGACCAGTCTTCACTATCACTTGAATCAGATGGTGCTTCCCCATAAGCATCCTTTTGGTTTCAGCATGAAGAGGAAACATGTCAAGTTCATAACCCAGTAAAACCCGTTCATGCATGCACACACAACAATTCTACTTAAATAGCAGCCTCAGTTAAGAAGCTCTTATCTGTTCCATAAAGCCTTGAAACAATAATAAAATTCAAGAAAGAGCAGATCAGCTACGTATCTACTGCCAAATAATCAGGGTATATGCATGCATTCCTAGTTAAGGTTATCGCATTATAATCATGTCGATCATCACCATAATTTTTTCAATCTTCAGTGGAACTGCTGGATTCCCCTATATTTCCTGAATAAAGTGAAGATCTCCGCTGGTAGTTGATACAAAAATTACACCAAAGGTTTTGGCAAGGCAAGAAACATCAGCAAAATTACTTTCAAAATAGGCATGCATGCATGCAAGTTGAGGGCTTACATCATACAGTTTTTTGTAGTCCAACCGTTGAACCTGCCGTCGTCTCCCTGAAGGTAAAATCAAATCTTGGTCGATTTCAAGATCCTTGGAAGTGAGATGTGGCATTGCTGTGTTAGGCTGAACAGTGGCTCCAACCATGTCATCGCTACAATCTCCAACCTTAGGACCTGACGAAACTTCATCCTGACCACAAGATTTAGCAATCTCAGCACAGAAATCATCAGAGTCCGATGTGAAGTCTGACTCATCTTGCTTCTCTTCGATATCTTTATCAGAATCAGGACCAGCTGGATCATAGTCATCATCCTCCGAGTCCTCAGAAGGTAATCCAAGGTCATCAACTTTCTCTTTCTCCTTAACATGTTCTGAATTGTCAGAGGAGGTGATGAAATCTGAGTCATCAGAGTCTGAATCTTCATCCCCACCCACTTCTGATGATACTTCTACATGACCAGCCACATGTTCTTCAGCAGCATCAGGGTCGAAGTCATCATCTTCTGAATCGTCCGATGGAAGATCAAATGCATCATTTTGCATCGGTCCGCGTGCCACAGCAACTGCCTCAGGAAAAACTTTCTGCAAACATTTCGTAGTAATATCATGGTGGAATATAGTTTAGACTCATTGCCCTTGAAACAAAACCAAACTTAAGTATTCTTAACAGTGAACTGTTACCTCCCAAGAGTCATTAATGGAAAGATCGGTCCCTTGGAGTTCATTTATGATATCTATACAATCTATCTTGCAATCACATGCAGGGCAAAGCCATCCTTCATCACCCACAGGGACTACAAGGGAATGGAATCTCATGAATGAATTAACAGCAGAAAAAGCATAACCTTAGATACCATAACAAATAGGGAGAATAATTATTACTATCTTTAGTCAGTAAAGGAGGGTTTAAACATTTCTGGTGGAACCCTCTGTCGCAGACTCCGTCACAGAGAATGATGTCATTATTCGATGTAACATCTTGCGTACTACAGGTGGCACAAACAATCTGCAAGATGGGAAGCATGGTCACAGACTAAAATGCTAAGCATAACAGAGCACAACATCAGAAAAGATAATGTGTTGGCATACATCTTCACAAGATATCTCTCCTTCAGAATCGAACAAAGATTCCTGAAGCTTCCCCACAGATAGAAGATCATCAAGACTCTGGAAAGCTTCTCGTATTCTCAATTTACACCGCACAATTTCTGCCTTGGCTCGCTCAAGCTCCTTCTCGGGCCTTATCTTTTCCAAGCTGTATATTGGTATATGGGTGAGTAACATTTTTTTTTTGCAGTACAAGGAATTCACAACTAAAAATATCCAAGAACTGTGTACTTAACACTAGGCAAAAATAAAAAAACTTGCAACTCTGATGAAATAGGAGACAAAAAAGAACGTAAATTTTACTGAACCCAAGATCAATCATTACAGCTGGCACTGAGAATAGTTAGAAAATATAACTGTATACGAATAAAATATATCCTCTGAAGACAGAAAGACAAGAAATAAAACGATAAAAACCATGATAAAGGGTGCATTAGGATAGACCAGTCAAAGTTCTTTTATTTCTTTCTTTTCTCAAAAAGAAGAAAACATCAAATGGAACGACATGCCCAAAGAGATTCATGACACAATTGACTGAGAACTATAGAAAGTTAGACCTCGTGAATCATAAGTCTATTCCTCGAACTAAATGTACACCTAGTGAAACAAATCCATCGGTTTCATACTTACCTAAACATTCTCCTGGTTGATGAAATGACATTAAAGAGGAAAGACCCACAAAGAGGTTTATTTTAGCTTAACAGCCAACTCTGTAACCTTGTAGCAATTTTTAGTAATTCTGGGACAGTTCAGAGTCTCTATACTATACAATGGGGCCGAGTTGGTTGCAGCGGATCTTACCAATTCTAGTGAAGCATGTGTATTATATAGCTCTAGAAAAAGAAGTTCCCTATATTACTTAACATATACAATATATAGAAAAGGTAAAATAAAGGTGATTCAAAGACCTCCAATGCCAGATGCGTCCAGGAGTCTAGAAAATACGCTACCAAGTAAACAATTGTTCAACTATAGGTGAATCTAATACAAATGCAAGGTGAATTCAGGAGAAGATGCCAGCAAATCAAATGAAATATATGAACAGAGAGGTGACAAACCTTTGCCTTTTCCATCCTTCACTGGCATATGCTTCAAGTAAACTTTGCTCATAGTTCATCCGATTCAAAATGTATCTAACTCGCTGACGAATTTTCGAGAACTCATTGTCCGAACTTTTCTTCGTGGGTTTACCCTTTTTTGTTTTTTTTGCAGCTCGTTTTACCAGAGTGTTCACAGGGTCACTGTGTGGCTCCTTTGCGGCCTTTTCTATTAGAGTGTGCACAGAATCATTAGGTGACTTTTCTTCGACTGACCTAGAACGAAGAATCCTGACAGTACCATCAGATGACCTCAAAGGATAATTTCTACTTGCCAATACTTGGGATCCTTTCTTCCCCCTGTTAGCAGCCCTTTTGTAATTTCTCCTTACTCCCATATTTTTTCCCATTGAATGTGATGTGTACGGGAAACTTTGATGCTTAAGGGTCTCAGGATTCTGGCTAGAGTTTGCATGATTCCCAGCCTCAAGAATGTCCTCAGCAGGACCAGGAACAGTGCTTCTGTCCATCAGATGGCACCGAGAAGTTACTCTATTCTAGTGAATAACAAAAAAACGCAGGTTCAGAGATCTGTCTTCTTGAGGAGCGCAAGCGCAATGAAATATGAGCCTCTATGAAGTTGCGCCAAATTAACCAGCACCTGCACGAAGTAAATAAAGTCTAATCAGCGTGGGTGATTGTAAGGACTGATCGGGTTATAACTTTACATTGATAACTCTACATCTTAAAACTCTGGGTTTAAATCCAGTACAGTACATTCATTTGATTACCAATACGAATTGTGATTCATATGATGTGTGTTATGAATTTGGTTATGAAAATATTAAGGGTCGTAAACACGGATCTTGTGAACATCCACAAATTTTTTTCAAAATTTTTTGAAACATAAAAAATTGAATTTTGGAAGTGGGAGCATGGTAGCATGTAAAGAGGTGGGAGCACTAGATATGTTCTCATCTATATAGCGCAGCAGTGAACATTGATGTGTGCTGAAATTCTACTCCTGCCAAGATAGGTGAATCGCAATTATTGACAGCAGCAGACAACTGGCCAGCACTATCAGCAATGTATTACTCCCTCCGTCCCATAATATAAGATGATATTACAACCTACTCCCTCCGTCCCATAATATAAGATGTTGGACGGAGGAAGTACCATTTTAGCACCTAGTATAAGATGATATTACAACCTACTCCCTCCGTCCCATAATATAAGATGTTGGACGGAGGAAGTACCATTTTAGCACCTAGACCATCCAGGAATTTGCTACCAGTAGTACCAACTTCCACAGTTTGTCTATGCATGAGATTATCTCAAAACTCCAACAGCACATTCCACACAACTTGGAGCTGAAAGCTTCTTCCCTTGCCTATGACCCGTGCACTTCATATTAAGTTATCACCAATACGAGTCACGGGTCATATTAAGTTATCATCAAGAAAGTATGAACCCAAGTAGCTATTTGCTCCATGCAGGTTGCAGCTATAGTACATTCATTCATTTACCAATACAAGTTGCGCTTCATAGTAAGTTATCATCAAGAAAGTATGAACCCTAGTAGCTATTTGCGCACATCTATATAGTGCAACATTGAACATGAATGTGTGCTTTAATTTTCCCTGCTGCCAGGATAGGTGACTTCTTCTGTATGGCAATTATTGACACCAGTAGGCAACTGACCAGCGCTATCAGCAATGTACTGCCATTTTAGCCCCTACACCATACTGGAATTTCCTACCAACTTAGTGACCAACTTCCAGTCTCTCTATTCACGAGGTCATCTCAAAATTTCAACCTATTCCACACAACTTGGAGTTGAAAGTTATTCCTTTCCTTGCCTAAGCCCTAAAGAGGAGATGCTTCAAACCCGAAAAGCAAATAGCATGTAATTGGGGGTTTTTGTGGTCGGATAATCGACCAAATCAACAAGTTCCTACCGCCAACTATCTTCAGCTCCGGACCCCTAGCATGACCGGACCAAGGGAAGTTCAAAACCCTAGAAGCCATGACTCTTCCAAAACGAAACCTCCGAACCAACCCATCAAAACCACAGCACCCGCACAACCCACCAACCTACACAGCCGCAGCTCAGAGCCCAGCACAACAGAGCACCAGTGTCCAGGCCGCCAGGAACCCGGCGCTCTCACGGAGAGCACCGCATCGCAAACCCGTGATGTCTGCCTCGAAAGCATTTTGGAATTGGATGCCGCAGCCAGAACTAGGAGACACGAGGGAGTCGGAGGGGGAAGCGGAGCTATAGTACATTCATTCATTCACCAATACGAGTTGCGCTTCATATGAAGTTTTCATCAACAAAGAATGAACCCTAGTAGCTGTTTGCGCACATCTATATAGCGCACCGTTGAACATGAATGTGTGCTAAAAAAAATCCCGTCTGCCAAGCCAGGTGACTTCTTCTAGATGGCAACTATTGACACGAGCAGACAACTGGCCAGCGCTATCAGCAATGTACTACCATTTTAGCCCCTACACCATCCTGGAATTTTCTACCAGTAGTGGCAAACTTTCACAGTTTCTCTGTTCACAAGGTTATCTCAAAATTTCAACAACACGTCCCATACAACTTGGGAGTCTCCTTGCCTTGCCTAAGCCCTAAAGGGGATTTGCTTGAAACCCGCAACGAGCATATGTCATGTAACTGGGATTTTTGTGGTTGGATAATCATCCGAATCAACAAGCTCCTACCGCCGACTATCTTCAGCTCTGGGTCTCTAGCATGACGGAACCAAGGGTAGGTCAAAACCCTAGAAACCATGCCTCTTCTAAACCAAACCTCCAAACCAGCCCACCAAAACCACTACACATGTACAACCTGAACCCACCAACCCTGCACTGCGGTAGCTCAAACCCAAGACAAGAGAAAACCAGCGTCCAGACCATGATGAACCCGCCGCTCTCACGGATCCACTGTGTCACGCGAACCGTCGCTACGGGAAATCTATCGCGAAAAAACATTCTGGATTTGGGGCCCATGGCAGGAACTAGAGGCTCGAGGGAGTCAGCCAGAGAAGCGGAGCTATAGTAAATTCATTCATTCACCAATACGAGGTGCGCTTCATATTAAGTTTTCATCAACAAAGCATGAACCCTAGTAGCTATTTGCGCACGTCTATATAGCAGCTTTGACCATGAATGGGTGCTAAAAAAAATTCCCTGCTGCCAAAACAGGGACTTGTTCTGGATGGCCATTATTGAAACCAGCAGACAACAGGCCAGCGCTATCAGCAATGTACTACCATTTTTGCCCCTATACCATCCTGAAATTTGCTACCAATAGTGACCAACTTCACAGTTTCTCAGTCCACGGGGTTATCTCAAAATTTCAGCAACACATTCCACACAACTTAAAGTTGAAAGCAATTCCTCTCCTTGCCTAAGCCCAAACGGGGAGATGCTTGAAACCACAATGAGCAAATGGCATGTAATTGGGTTTTTTTTTGTTCCGAGAATCGGCCAAATCAACACCCTCCTACCGCCAACTATCTTCAGCTACGGGTATCTAGCATGACCGGACCAAGGGAAGTCCAAAACCCTAGAAATCATGCCTCTTCTAAACCGAACCTCCGAACCAGCCCATCAAAACCACTACACATGTACAACCTGAACCCACCAACCCTGCGCTGCCGTAGCTTAAACCCAACAAAAGAGAAAAACAGCGTCCAGACCACCATGAACCCGCCACTCTCACGAAGCCACTGTGTCGCGCGAACCGTCGCTACGCTAAATCTACCGCGAGAACATTCTGGATTTGGGCCCCATGGCGGGAACTAGGAGACAGGCTCGAGGCAGTCGGACAGCAAAGCAGAGCAATAGTACATTCATTCATTCACTGATACAAGCTGCGCTTGATATTAAGTTTTCATACACAAAGCATGAACCCTAGTAGCTATTTGCGCACGTCTATATAGCAGCGTTGAACATGAATGTGTGCTAAAAATTTCCCTGCTGCCAAGACAGGGGACTTGTTCTGGATGGCCATTATTGAAACCAGCAGACAACTGGCCAGTGCTATCAGCAATGTACTACCATTTTAGCCCCTATACCATCCTGAAATTTGCTACCAATAGTGACCAACTTCACAGTTTCTCTATTCACGGAGTTATCTCAAAATTTCAGCAACACATTCCACACAACTTGAAGTCGAAAGCTATTCCTCTCCTTGCCTAAGCCCAAAAGGGGAGATGCTTGAAACCACAATGAGCAAATGGCATGTAATTGGGGTTTTTGTTGTTCGAGAATCGGCCAAATCAACACCCTCCTACCGCCGACTATCTTCAGCTACGTGTATCTAGCATGACCGGACCAAGGGAAGTCCAAAACCCTAGAAATCATGCCTCTTCTAAACCGAACCTCCAAACCAGCCCATCAAAACCACTACACATGTACAACCTGAACCCACCAACCCATTGCTGCCGTAGCTCAAACCCAACAAAAGGGAAAACCAGCGTCCAGACCACCATGAACCCGCCACTCTCACGGAGCCACTGTGTCGCGCGAACCGTCGCTACGCTAAATCTACCGCGAGAACATTCTGGATTTGGGCCCCATGGCGGGAACCGGGAGACAGGCTCGAGGGAGTCGGACAGCGAAGCGGAACAATAGTACATTCATTCGTTCACCGATACAAGCTGCGCTTGATATTAAGTTTTCATACACAAAGCATGAACCCTAGTAGCTATTTGCGCACGTCTATATAGCAGCGTTGAACATGAATGTGTGCTAAAAACTTCCCTGCTGCCAAGACAGGGGACTTGTTCTGGATGGCCATTATTGAAACCAGCAGACAACTGGCCAGCGCTATCAGCAATGTACTACCATTTTAGCCCCTATACCATCCTGCTACCAATAGTGACCAACTTCACAGTTTCTCTATTAACGGAGTTATCTCAAAATTTCAGCAACACATTCCACACAACTTGAAGTCGAAAGCTATTCCTCTCCTTGCCTATAAGCCCAAAAGGGGAGATGCTTGAAACCCGCTATGAGCAAATGGCATGTAATTGGGGTTTTTGTGGTTCGAGAATCGGCCAAATCAACACGCTCCTACCGCCAACTATCCGCAGCTCCGGGCCTCTAGCATGAACGGATCAAGGGAAGTTCAAAACCCTAGAAACCATGCCCCTTCTAAACCGAACCTCCGAACCAAATCAATCAAAACAATAAATAGCACCTGCACAACCCACCAACCCTACACAGCCGTAGCTCAACCCCATTAGAGCACACCACCGGCGTCCCGACCACCGCAAACTCGCCGGTCACACGGAGAGACACTGCGCCGCGCGAACCGTCGCGAAATCTACCGCGAAAACATTTTGGATTTGGGCGAAGAGGCGGGAACTAGGAGACACGCTCCGCGGAGTCGGATGGGAAAGCGAAGCTATAGGAGCGGGGAGGAGGAGGACGAGGGGACGGGGTACTCACCGCGCTAGCCGCCGCCGCCGTCAGGAGAGGGCCCTCCTCTCGCGAAGCTCGACGGCTCTCTCCTCCTCCCACGGACGGCGTGAGCGATGACCGATGAGGACAGGCGAGGAGAGCGGAACTCTTAAAAAGAAGAAGGCCACGGGGGTGCGTGCGCGGCGCGTGCTCGCCGCCCCACCTCCATCGGTAACCGGGGGTGGTGGCCTCTTGGCCCAGCCCATTACTCCTCAACCCGAGCTATTCGGCCGAATAAGAGAATGTAGGCAAATCCTATGTACCGACCAGGTCGGCTCTTACTGCGCGTAGTTGAAAATGGTAAAGAAACTTTTCGTCCGTTTCCAAAGAAAAAAGAAATAGAGAGCAAAAGAAAACGGAACGACATCTTGCGAAAAAGGAACGGAAACATAATATTTTAAATGAAAACGGAAAAGAAAACGGTGGAGCGATTTCCGGCGGAAACGGAAGTTGTAAGGAAATTCCGGATAAATAAATATAACCAGCCAAGTCTATGTACGAGATAGTACTTTGCATCAGTGATTTCTCTTGCGCTTGTTGAGCCATAGAATATATGAAGGATCTATGTAAGACATACAACTAGCCCAGGCGACATACTAATCAAGTGAGGGTCTTAGCGTTGATGTGAAACTAATTATGTGAACTTGTGTGCTTGTTGAAGTGTTGAATTATGTGTGTTACTTTATATTCAATTGTCGCTTTTCAAAGTTGTGAGATATTCTTTGTCTGTTATACGTTACTTTTAGTTTACACACCATGATATTACACCACTATTATATTCCGACGAATGTCCGTTTTCGTATCGTATTCGTCCCGTATCCGTACCATATTCATTTCCGATGATTTTCGATTTCGTGTTCATTTTCGGAGTTTTTCGTTTCTTTTTCGATTCTGGTAACACAAGAGGAAACGAAAATGATAACGTGTGTTTCCGTCCGTTTCCGTTCCGTTTTTAACCCTACCCATGCGCGCAGTATAGGCCGGCCTAGTTCGGCTTTCTTTCTCCTTTTTCCTGTTTCTTCTTTTTTTTTCTTTTTCTTTTCTGTTTTCTTTTTTTTCGGTTTCTTTTTCAGATTCAAAAAATTCTAATTCTAATTCAAAAAATAAAAAATATTCAGATTCAAAAAATATTCATGTTTTTAAAAATATTTAAATCTAAAAAATATTATGATTCAGAAATTGTTCAGATATTAAAATTGTTCGAACATTTTTTGAAAATCGAAAAAACGACGAAAACCATTAATAACAAACAAGAAAAAAAGATAAAAAAGGGTGGAAAACCGGACAGAAAACCACCTCGTGTCAAATGGGCTAGGCCCAAGGGCACATCGGTGTAGTCATTTTAATATTCAGGTGGAATGGCTTGGCTTCGGTGAGGCTCACCGGTTTGTGAGAGAAGCTTGAAAAATCATGTATGTCGAACTCATAGTCAACGTCCAGTCTTTTCCACAACGGTATTAATATTATTCCGGTTCTTGTACTGAGGCGTATATGAACACTACTACTGTTGAATAGCTAGCGCGGCGTAATTTAACGCCGTGAATAAACATGCCATATCATATAATTGTCTGATGTCCTAGTGACCACCCTGAATTCTCTTTATGCCGAGGTAAATACTTTCTAAGATACTTTTTGCTTGTGTCGCTCCAAAAAGTCAGAGACAGAAGTATTTTTGTAGCATCACTGATTCAAAGCGCCGTATAAACCACGTTAACCACAGATCCTGTAATGGGATGGAAAAGTTAGATACTCCCTCCGTTCAGAAATAACTGACTAGGATTTATCTAGATTCAAATGTATCTAGTCCAAGTATGTTATTTCTGGACGGAGGGAGTAGATCTTATTCCTTTCGTTGTCCTTGTATATACTGAGTCGGGCTGTGACCCCAAGTGATTATAGCGGGTGGGAGCCTGCAATGTCTCTATCTTGTGCTGCGGGATAACGGATTGGTTTATTTGAAGGGATGGTAATTGAGCGTAGGTCTTTAAGGCTGAAACTCCTTACAAAGGGTGGGTAACAGGGTCGCGGAGAAAGATAGTGATTTACTAGTGTTTGGACTGGGTCTCAGACCAAGAAAGTCTAAACGGGAATATGCATCGTACATGCATCCCCGGTTGTATAACAAGGCTAAAGACGTTTGTGGTAAAGTAGCACACCTCACGAGAGTGTATAAACATGACATATTACTCCATGTTATGGGAAAGAACTACGAAGGGAACGTGGAAAGGGCTCCATGAAGTCCTATACAATCATTATCCGTGAAGGCCGACATACATAGAGTTCTCTAAACTAAAACTTACCTTTTCTAAAAATCGTTTTCGAAAACTTAACACAAGACTAGGATGTATGATCCACAACTATTCTCAAACATCTACATAATTAGAACTTGCTGAGTATGATGTACTCAATCTATCTTATCCCTTGTTAGACTACGGTAAGTAGATAATGTTATCCCAAACCAAGAAGACGACAACGGAGAACAACTACGAAAAACCAAGGAATAAAGTAGTCAACGGTGTGATACTTCAATTAGAGATAGTGGAGATCATGTTAAACTTAGATGGAAATTATTTCTCAAAGATAGGTACCATACCATTAGATAATGATGTTAGAGTATATAGCCAGTCCTTAGTTAAGGAGATAGGCCTAGAGGTAGACCTAGTGCTAGAGTAGTCTACAAGCTACTTCTTTTGGATTTTGGCTTATGAACTTACCTGACAAGCTGAGTGTGGCATGGCATGAAAGTTCCAAGAATCTTCTATGAGGATATGTGATATGAATATACTTATACCTTGGACCTACGATGTTTCTGTTGGACTACTCTGGTAGGTGTAATAATTTGTGGAACGGTGTCCCGTGAGTGTTATGCCATCAACTTGCACACTATAACATGTAGTGGTGTGCTTTTGTCAGCACAACGACCGAGCGCTCTGCCGCTGCCAGCGCCCATGGCCTGTCGGCAGGCCAAACCCCTCCTAGAATCGAGGACACATACACACGCAAATCACAACACACCCACACACACATACGAGAGGTCACTCCCTGCCGCCACTGTCAGCCGTACGACTTGAGCCGCCACCGTTCTCCTCTGACGGCATGGGAAGGGAGGGGGAGGGGAGAAGCTCGAGGTGGATAGGGTTTGTGTCCACCCATGTCACCCCGCGAGAGAAATGCGGAGGCCAAACCGGTTTTATGTACCTCCCAAGGAGAAATATCAAATAACATAAGTTGTGACAAGCAAGTGTATTAAATTATCAATGATAATCAAGGAAACCTTAGTTTATGATCAATGTGTGAAGGATGCAAAACAGTGACGTGTCATCCCCTTAGAATCTTAGCACTTCTGAAGTTGTACATTGGTGATGGGCGCACCTTCGGCAGACTGAATCGTGCACTTATTACCCTCATCCCCAAAAAGGCGAATGCATAGGAGGTAGGAGACTATCGACGGATCAACCTTGTGCGTAACTTCGCGAAGTTGTTCTCGAAACTGCTTGCAAATAGGCTGAGACCCAAGATGGAGGATTAGGTCAGTACGAATCAATCGGCTTTTATCAGAGAGGGGAACCTTCATGATAACTTCGTCCTTGTCCGAAAGATGGCTAGGAAATAAACCAAGGAGGAGGACAAGTGCACTTCTGAAGCTCGATAGTTCCCATGCCTTTTACTCCGTGTCGTGGTCCTTCTTGTTTGAGGTACTAAGAGCACTAGTATTTGGCTAGCTTGGATTGCAATTGCACTACGCACGACAAGCACAAGAGTATCAGTTAATGGAGTTCCCGGTCTGAGAATTGATCATGCTCCAGGATTGAGCCAAGGAGACCCACTTTCTCCGCAATTGTTCATGTTATGCATGGAGGTCATCTCATTGCACTTCTGCAGGGCAGTCGAGGAAGAATTACTATCACCAATTGGTAACTGTTCTCAGTATCAACAGATATCTATATACACTGACGGCGTGGTGCCTTTCATCAAACCTACAACACATGATCGCCTTTGTCAGAGTTTTCCTTTCGATCTTTGGAGAGGCTTCAGGGTTGCACGTGAGCTACTCCAAGACATCATCGACAATCATCAGGTGAAGGGGGCAGGAGGAGGAGAATCCGGTCTCCAACATACTCAACTGTGCCATCGCCAAGTTTACAATTCGGTATCTTGGGCTACAATTAGATCTTGGGCCTCTCACCAAGGAAAAGTGGTAGCCCGTGTTGGATACAGTTGTGCAGATCTTACCGATGTGGCAAAGGGGTATGATAGTGAGGCCCGGGAGGCTCGAATTTGTGAATTCTGTGATGGCGGCATGTCCGATACACCACCTGATTGTGGCGGAGGCACCGATTTGGTTCCTAGAGGAGGTGGACAAGACTTGCAGAAGTTTTTTCTAGGCATGCATAGATCGTGTAAATGGTGGACAATGCTTGGTTGCATGGGAACAAATCCGCAACCTAAGTTTGGTGGCATGGGAGTCAAAAATCTCAGAAAGTAAGATTAGCACATCGGACTCGCTCAGAGTGGTTATGGAGGACTAGCCAATACAGATCTTGGCAGGGCCTTCCAATGCCAAAGGATGACGAGGCTAGGAGTATGTTTGATAGTCTAGTACACATCCGAGTCGGAGACGGAAAGAGCACGCTTTTTTGGCATGATCGATGGATAGCTGGGAGATTGTCTTCAGACTTTGCACTAGGCTTGACATTATCTATCAGCACGAGGGCTCAAAATTCGAGAACTATGGAGCAAGCCCTTATGGATAATCGCTGGATCAGTAATGTCTCGGGTTCGCTGACCCTACGGGGAGCGAGAGAATGTATGGCCCTATGGTTAGACATCAACGGAGAGGAGTGGGATGTGCACGGTCCAAATATGTTCACTTGGCCGTGCTCGAGCACCGGGACCTACTCGACCAAGTCTACATATCATATGCTCTCGCAGGGTCACATGCAATACCCACTTGCGGAGTCCATTTGGAGAAGCAAGGCTACCCCTAAGAGTGGGATGTTCTTATGGCTGGTGACCCAACACAGGATGTGGACTTTGGACAGACGTTTTGTGCACGGCTTGCAGAGTCAAACAATATGTTGCTTCACGTGCTTATAGGAGGAGGACACAGCCGAGCACATACTTCTTCAACGTGTCTTCGCTAGGGAGGTGTGGTACAGGTGTGGCCAGGCCCTATGTGTGGCCATGTCATCCGAGACTGGTGGCTGCGGTAGAGGAGTGGCATAGAAGACAAGGAAAAAAGGCGGTTCAATGGCCTGGTCTGCATGGTGGCATATGCTTTGTGAAAAAATAGAACTTGGGTCTATAACAATGTTAGCAAGCAACTGTAAGTCAACATCATTGAGGAGATGCACATGCTTAGGATGGCTCGTGATGGCCCTTACGAGCGAGAGAGCTGGAGTAGGAGTCAAGATTAGCAAGAGAGTAGCCTTTTTTCCTTTTGGAGTTTCTGAGGTCCGGGTTCGCACCCGAGAGCCCTATCTTGTAACATATATTCTGACTTCTATAAGTTTAAGGTACGCGTTCATTCGTGTACTCTCAAAAAGAAACTCTAATCTATATCTATGTAGGATGCAAAATTATGCGACTGCGATCCCATTGAATTTTCTAACCTTATCCTGGACATTTGAGTCATACAAACATATCTGCTCCCTCCGTTCTAAAATAAGTGACTTGAATTTATGCAAATTAAGATGTATATAGACACGTTTTAGTATGTGGATATATTTGAATATAGATAAACCTAAATTACTTATTTTAGGACAGGAACCTAATAATTTGTACTGCAGCTTCGTGGTACTACTGTACTCGTGGTCGTGAAGCCCAAATCGTGCTGCGTCGTCGGTTCGTCGCGTACTCTGGTACGCTAAGCAGGCCAGGTGCCATTGGAGGCAGGGCATATTTGACACGGCCGACTGATGTGTATACCGTACTCCAGAAAAGTTGCCATCCTTGAAAGCTACTCGGACCGTGCCCGCGCGACGCCGCCGCAACACGTAACTCCTACACGTAATGATCCATTGACATTTCTGCACGTGGTGCACATTTTATACAGTACAGTACATTACAGCTGAGAAGCACAGCGAATGAGAAGTGATGGAAAGGAACAGCTAGCTACTCATGATCGAGTCTAGTGATGAGAAGTACAGGTACATTCGCAACAGGGACGCTTAATTATCGGGAAGACTTCTTTTTCTTGCTAAGACTAGCCCTAATAGGGGTATCATAGGTAGTATCATGCATGCCATGTTGGTAAAATTCTGACGTGGCATCCTAATTAATGATGAAAGAGGTTGTGTTGGTATCATAGGTAGATACCATATCATAGCACGTAGTACTAGAAAAACTAATCTCAAATGAATCTTGTACACAATTTTGCATTGAGATTCTACAAAACAATAAATATACTAAGACTATGGTACTACTACATGATACTATGCATTGTGGAGGTGGTATCATATACTAGTATCATATGCATGATACTACTATATGATACTTCCCATTGTGACTAGTCTAAGAAACTTACGCCGGAGGACCTACACGGAACCTTTCCCCAACCTTCTGCTCCTCAGTTGCCCCCTTGAGACCCTGGGGCAGAACCCTAGCCCCCTCCCCCTCCCCCATCTCCCCTTCCCCCGGCCCCGATTGGCGTGCGCCACCGGACAAAGCTCGTACGGTACCAGTGGCGACTAGCCCTCCTTTCCCGGTGCGCGGAGAACAGAAGGGGTGACGCTCTCCCTGGCAGTGGTGAGACTTGGCGGTGGCCGGCAGGACCTAGTGCAGCGGCGTGCGGCGAGCGGCGCTAGGGCGGCCTGGCGTAGCTAGAGGCGGCGAAAGGAGATGGAGTTTGTGGCTGCTGCGACCCGCGGTGGCAGGGGCCCGACCTTCCTCCTTGCAGGTCTCGCACGACGGCGGCGTCATGGCGCTGCCGCAACGTCTTCCCTAGAGTTGGTGGTGCAGAGAGGACGGGAATGCGCCAGGACGGTCCAGGTGGTGCTAGCCATCGACGGCGGGGCTTGCCCTCGACCCAGATCTAGGCCCCATTTGGGCCTGATTCAGGGGCTCTCGGCGGGTCCAGGAGCCCATCCCTTGGTCATGGCGTGGCTGAGGTGCTGATCTGGGCAGAGGGCCTAGATACGACGACCGCCTGGACGCTCCCTTCAGGAGTGGCGAAGTTGACTCGAGGAGCTCGTCACTCCACACTATCCTTGGTTGGTCCCATCCACCCGACAGGTCTGAGGGAACCGCTGTGGTAGTGCCTAACACGTTGCTTGTGCAGGATCTTGGATGTCGGGGTGGTGGCCCTGGAAGGTGGACTTGCTTCTTGGTCATGAGGGTGGCGGGGAATCCTGGTGTTGGCGGCGGTTCGGCAGCGACAACTCCCAGATCGCGAGTAGGAGGTTGGGCTCGGGGCTAGTGGGCAGGTTGTAATATCGAGAGTGGTTTGAGGGGTTTTTCGGCGAAATCTCAGTGCTTCGGCACCATCGGCGGCGATGCCTGGGAGTGTCGTAACCCTCTTGGGGAGTCGGAGTGGCCACCCTCGCCACTTATTTCTCCGGGTGAAAACCTTTGACTGTCAGGTCTCACCGACGGTAGCACAGTGTGTGTCGTTACTCTCTTGAGGGCGTCGGCGTGGATATCTAGGTCCGGTATCCCTAGTGGCAAGTTATGGTTCTTGTTCTTTTTGCTTTATCTTTGATCTGCTCTGTAAGAAGGTTTTCTTATCACCTTATATCAGTTTTGTTGTTTTTGAATTTATTTATAAAACGGGACGAAAGCATATTTTGATAAACTTGCGCGGAGGACCAGAACAGAGTGAGTGCGAGCAGCCGGTAGAATCCAAATCGGACCACATCACTGGTTTTACTTGCACGCACTCCATCCCGCCCAAGCTGACGTGACCTCGATCTGGACCATTTCGTACGTGCTCGAGCTCGATGTGGCGGTCGACGTAGATCGCAAAAGTCAAGACACTGGACAAGAACGGGTGCTGCGCGCGGACTAACAATAATCGAATTGATCGAGATCGTTTTGGTTTCACAGTTGCAACATCGATCCTCTCCTCCCTTCTCAGCGTGGCGCAAATGTGCAAATTAATTCCAACATAAGCTTAACTGCTCTGGATGCTTTGCTACGGATTCTAACGAGCGCCGTGGCGATAACCGACGGATCAGGTCTCGAGGAAGCCGGTCATGCGGAGCACGGCGGTGCGGACGGAGCGGAGGTCGCGGCCCTTGAGCGTGCGCCCGTGCCCCACGCACACCGACCTCTCCGCCCCCTCCCCGCACCGCCTCCTCGCCGCCATCTCGTGCGGCGCCACGAACGACGCCGACGCCGCTCCGTTCACGCCGTCGTCGTCGCTGCAGTATCCCCGCGCCCACGAGCCCTGCTCCTCCGTCGTCGGGGACCTTATCTCCGGGATGCCCACGGGCGCCGACGACGACACCTGCCGCGGCGCGCGCGCGACGTCGACGTGCCTGCTCTCCCGGCGCCGCGGCTGATCATAACCGTGGCCGCCGCAGCCATGGTCGTCCGCGCGGCGGTGGTCCGGCCACAGGACGTCGGCTTCTTGGAGCTCCTCCATGGATGGGTATGGCCGCCGGCGATAGATCGTCGTTGAGGGCCGGCGGGTGGTTGGTGCGGGCAGTTGGAGATTCATCTGCACGAGGCGACGCGCATATATAGGGGGATCGCGGACGAGAATCGAAGGGGGCTGTTGAAGCGGCAGTGTGAGCACACTCAAGAGTAACGATGGCGTCACTCACGATGGGGGTGGGAGGTATGCGTGCATGGGATGGTTCGGTTGGCGCGCCGAGATTCCCGCGTGCGTGGGAGTTTTTCCACGGTTTCGTAGCAGTGCGGATTAAGGCGGCCATCCGGCCGGCCGGCGCCTACTTGATGCTGCCTGCAAATTATTAAGAGCAACTCTAACACATACTGCAAATTTTTGCGCTGTAACACGCGTATGCAGCGTGTGCGATCCGTGAATCTCCCCCGGCATAGACGTTAAAACGTGCGCGCTAAAATTTATAGCCGAACCTCTTCAACAGGCGCACTAAATTAGCGCACGCGCAAACAAGAGAACATAAAAAAACATACATTGTGCAAGAAAAATACTAGAAATTACTCCTGCTACTAGAATCTACTACTAGAAATGCCTCCAGACGTTGTGGAAGTTCATCGACGCGTGCGGGCGGCCGAGCCGCCACGCCACGGCGTCGTAGGCGCGGGCGGCCTCGTGCGCAGTGTCGAAGGTGCCGAGGACGATGCGCTCGTCGCCGGTCCGGATCTCGGCGTAGAAGGTGCCGGTCGGGCATGCGCTTACACCGCGGTACCCGGAGCTTCCCCACGGCGGCATGGCGGTGGTGGCGCGGGCGCGTCGGCAGAGATGTGGGAAGGGAGGTGGATTTTTGCGCGCGCGCTGAAGAGGAAGTGACGGTTGCTTTCACGCGCCGCACGGCATTTAACGAGCGTGCGCGCTGAGCGGTGCGTCAAAAGAAGCGAGCGGAACCAGGCGCGCGCAAAGTTTTTCCCACACGCGGTAAGATAGAGTGGCTGTTGGAGGGCGTGGTGCGGGCTCTCGCGCGATTTTTTTTTCGGTTTTTAGCGCGCGGGCGCGATTTTAGCGCGTCTGTTGGAGTTGCTCTAAGGGTCGCTGATGACCCACAAGTATAGGAGGTGTATCGCAGTATTTTCGATAAGTAAGAGTGTCGAACCCAATGAGGAGCAGAAGGTGCTGGCTATGGTATGGATCAGGAATTCTCTGCAAATACTTAGCAAACGGATTTTTAGGGCTTTTGATAAAGCAGGTAAATGGAGTACGAGTAAATAAAAGACAGTAGGAATAAATGCAGCAAGTGGCTCAATCCTTTATGCAGCGAAGGACAAGCCGGCTATATTACTTAAGATGACCAAATGTTCTCGAGGACACATGGGAAGACTGTCAAGTGCTTTCGCTTCATATAGTTGATTAATCTTCTTTAACTTGCTAAGTGTTGTGTGGGTGAACCTGTGCTAATGTACCGACCTTCTTAGGACTAATACATACTTGTGATTATACCCCTTGCAAACATCCGTAAGTACAAGAAAGTAATTAAGATAGAAACCTAACCATAACTTTAAACTCTAAGACCCTTACGTCCTTTGTGCAATGGTTTTCTAACGGGGGTTCAGGTTTCTGTCATTCCGGCAACCCCTACGATTAGTAGCCAAATACATAATGCATTCCCCTAGGCCCATATAGGTGAAGTGTCATGTAGTCGACGTTCACATGACACCACTAGAAGAAGTACACCACAACTTAAGTATCAAACTATTGAATCTTTCTCAACACAATTCCACTACTAACAACATGACTTCTCCCATGTCCTCAAGAACAAAACGAACTACTCACAAGATATCATATGAATCATGATCAGAGATGGAATAATGATGTATAACAATCTGAACATCAACAATAATTCAACGGTTCACTCAATAGCATCAACTACAAAGAGTAATCAACACCGGGAAAGTTTCCCCTAAGAACTATGCACGATTCAACCCAATTGTTATAGCAATATGGAGATGGTGATGATGGTGGTGGTGATGATGATGATCCCGATGAAGTCCAGCTTGATGGTGGTGTTGATGGTGACGATCTCCCCTCTCCAGGAAGGAATTCCCCTGGCAGAATCTGTCTGCCGGAGAGATCTTTCTCTCTCGGTGTTTTTCGCCCCGCAGAGGCGGCGAAATCTTTCTGTGGTCGCTCCCCGAGTCTTAGGGTTTCGGGAGGAATATATACGCCAGAGGGGAGAGCCAGAGGTAGGCCAGGGCGGCCACACCACCTGGTGGCGCGGCCTAGGGTGGCCCACGCCAGGGGGTGGTGTGGGCCCCCTGTGGCCCATCTCCACTCCTCCTTCTGGAAGTCTTCATCTTCTGGAAAAATAAGATTTTCCGTATATTTTCCCGGATTTTCTGATCTTCGCAAATTTTGCCTCCAAACAACACCTTTTCCATCAGAATCCTGACTGCAGCGGTCCATGCTCCAAAAGTCATCAACCATGCAAAAACAGATGAAATAACATAAGTATCATCTCTTAATATGAAATATATTAATAAATAACAGTAAATTATGATATAGAATAGTGATGCAAAATGGACGTATCAACTCCCCCCAAGCTTAGACTTCGCTTGTCCCCAAGTGAAACTGAGCTCAATAAACATGACCTCAGGTTTATGGAGTGAAGAGTCGATAAAAGAATACGGACAAGAAGCATCACACTCATCAATACATAGATCATAATAAAAGACAACTCACTATTATATAACTCAACTTGCAATAAGTAAAGGAAACACAATAAAGATACATAAAGTAAATCATAATTGGTGATGGCAAACTTAGCTCTTGGTCGAAGAATAGTTGATAATTTGCTGGAGTTCACAAATAACTGGTTTTCGATGATAGCTTTCAAAGTAGTAATCACCAAGATAAGAGCAATGTGCAAAACAACGAACATAAGAAACATGATTGAATAAATCATCATATGAATGAATGAAACACAACAACTCAAAATACTTGCTGAGATAGAAGGGAATAAGTTTACTGACTCAACTAAAAAGTAAAAGAAAGGCCCTTCGCAGAGGGAAGCAGGGATTTCAAGTTTCATAAAGAGCTCCCAAAAATTATGGTACTTATTAGCTTTCAGCTCTCATTGCCCCTATCATAAGAATCTTTAGGTGATTAAGGTTAAAGTGACACAACTAAGAGGATATGCTTGACAAGTTATAAGTTGAAATCTCATGCCCCTTACTTACGAGTACCGAACCTCATGCTACTCAACTTCAGTCACGAGTAAGCTCTTGTCATTGTAAATACATGTGTATCATTGAGAACCGCCAACGGGGTACCCCTTGCACATGATACAGGAGCTATCCCATAATCAAAATGACAAGGCAAGTAGACAATGAACATCTCAGCGATCTTTTATTTGCTATTTGCATAGGTTTTTATTGAGGATGCTTCATAGAATGCTCACTATAGTTATGCTGCAAGTTTCCACCGTGATTAGGCATGGCTTAGGCTAGCGGCCTGATACATTGCAAATGTATCTATAATTTTTGATGTTCCATGCTTGGTTTTATGTACTTTCTTGTGTTTTGTTCCAACTTTGGAGTACTTTTCATATGATTTCTTGGACTAACCTATTAACAAGATGCCACAGTGCCAGTTGCCTGTTTTCTGTTGTTTTTGGTTCCAGGAAGTCAGAAAATGAATATTCTCGGAATTGGACGGGACAAAAGCCAAAGTTACTATTTTCCCGGAAGACTCACGGAGCCAGAAGGAGAGTCAGAGAGGGGCCACAGGGTGGCCACACCCCCTTGGCGCGGGCCAGCCCAGGCTGCACCAGGGCATGGTGTGGGCCCTCCTGGCCGGCCACCGACCTTGCCTCTTTCGCCTATATATTCCTCCCGATGCATAAACCCTAGATGATCAATCAGAAGTCCACAAAAAGTTACGCAGCGCCGCCACCATCGAAGGGGAGATTCGGGGGACAGAAAGTCTCTGTTCCGGCACCCTGCCGGGACGGGGAAGTGCCCCCGGAGCCATCTCCATCGATCTCCACCACCATCTCCATCGCCGTTGCTGATTCCCATGATGAGGAGGGAGTAGTTCTCTCTCGAGGCTAAGGGTTCTACCGGTAGCTATGTGTTCATCTCTCTCTATGCATGATCTTATTGAGATCATGAGCTTGTAATCTATAGATCTACCTTGCTACTCAAGTGCTTTAATAGATCTCTGCTCTCCCCATGTGTGTGAAAGTGACAGCGTGCACACCATGGTGGCACTTAGGCTAGAGATTACAAATACTTGTTATGAGTTATATTTGGAGTTGGATGTCTTTATGAAATTGTGGTGTTTGTTGGACCTATCTAGAGCTCAAGGTGACAGTGTGGGGTTATCTAGATGGGAAAGACTTACTTTGAGGTGTGCTGTTATAGCCCTACCATGGATTAGAGTGTCCAACCAGAGAGTAGTTAAGAGTAGTATCATAAAGAGAATATATTTATATGAGAGTGTTCACTAGTGAAAGTATGATCCCTAGGCCTGGTTTCTAAGCATTGATACACCGTTTGCTATTAGATCTATTACATGTTTGCTTGCTTCCTTCTTTATTTCAGTTTGCCTTTAGTCTCTTCCACACCATCAAGCTATTTTCCATCACCGTTACCACTTATAATTATCTATACCACTTGTATTTCACTATCTCTTCGCCGAACTAGTGCACCTATACACCTGACAAGTGTATTGGGTATGTTGGGGACATAAGAGACTTCTTGTATCTTGATTGCAGGGTTGCTTGAGAGGGGATATGATGGCTCAATGCACGACGCCCAGAAAAGTGTTGATGGCTCGTGGTTGATGTAGAGCTCGTTGGGAACCCCAAGAGGAAGGTATGATGAGCACATCAGCAAGTTTACCTCAGTTATGAAACCAAGGTTTAATCGAACCAGTAGGAGCAAGGAAACACCTCAAAGGTGTTACTAGATGAGCTTTGGCAGGGCGCACTACCGGTGCTAGTAGCAACGTGGAGACCTGCACAACACAACCACAGAACTTTGTCCCCAACTTGCGATGAGGTTGTCAATCTCACCGTGTTTTGCAGAAAACAAAGGATTAAACGTATCGAATGGAAAGAAGTAATAGTTTGCAGAAAGTAAACACAAAGCAGTAAAAGATTGTAGATTGTATGTAAAAGACAAGGACCAGGATCCATAGTTCACTAGAGGTGGCTCTCCTTAGATAGATAACATGTTGGGTGAACAAATCACAACGGGGCAATTGACAAACACCGAGAAAGCAATACATGCATATACTAATCATCTTGACTCTTTTGAGACTTGATTGGGCATTACAACATAATACATAGACCGCCATCCAACTGCATCTATGACTAATAATCCACCTTCAGGTTATCATCCGAACCCCCTCTAGTATTAAGTTGCAAGTAATAGATTATTGCTTTATGAACTGCGTGTAAAGTAAACAATACAATTGTTCTATGAACAAAGGATTGTTGTTTTCTCCCTAGTAGCAACAGACATCTAGTACCTTAGAGATTTCTGTCACTTCCCCAGGTTACCTGAGGCATGAACCCACTATCGAGCATAAATATTAACTCTTGGAGTTACTAGCATCTACTTGGCCAAGATAGCTACTAACAACGGAAAGCATGCAAGATCACAAATAACAAAGACATGATAGAATCAATAATCAGTCTGAAATAGCATCTCAATATCCATCGGATCCCCGCAAACACAACATGTATGGATACAAATAGATGATCTTGATCATGAACGGAGCTCACAAGATCTAAACATGAAAGCACAAAGGAGGAGAACCAGCCATCTAGCTACTACATGGATCCGTAGTCCAAGGATGAACTACTCACGCATCACACCGGAGGTTTGCATGGTGATGAAGAAGGCCTCCAGGGTGAATTCCCCTCTCCGGCAGGGTGCTGGGAAGAGCTTCAGATCCCTCCCGATCTAGGGATGGAGATGACGGCGGCTACAGACTCTTTCGTGGATTTTTGATCGGGTCCTTAGGGTTTGCGTCCCGAGGGCAATATATAGGCGGAAGGAGAGGCCGAGGCGGTGCCAGGGCTGGCCTCACCACCCCCTGGCGCGGGCCAGGCTGGGCCGCGCGGCCAGGTGGTGTGGTGGCCCCCTAGTCCCTCTCCGTCTCGTATTCTGGCACTTGATCCCTTCCGGAAAAATAGGCACTTTGGCTTTTGTCCCGTCCAATTCCGAGAATATTCATTTTCTGACTTTCCCGGAACCAAAAACAGGCAGTTGGCATTGTGGCTCTTGTTAATAGGTTAGTCCAAGAAATCATATGAAAAGTACTCCAAAGTTGGAACAAAACACAAGAAAGTGGATAAAACCAAGCATGGAACATCAAAAATTCTAGATACATTTGCAATGTATCAACATCCCCAAGTTTAACTCATGCTCGTCCTCGAGTAGGTAAGTGATAAAAAGAAAGAATAATTTTTGAGGTGACATGCACCATCAAAGACTTGATCAAAGTATTTGCAAAACATTCAAAGCTAGGATCATAGTACTTCAATCATAACATGAAAGACAAAGTTCTAGCAATAAGACAAAGAAACTAAGATGCAACATGAAAAGGCACAAACAAAAGATTCATGAATAACAATGCTTTGCAAGACGTTTGTTTGTTTCACATAAAGAAAACATAGCATAATAGTATTCAGTTTGTCCCTCAATAGAGTAGCAAATATAAATGCATAGGACACCTTCAAAGTTCATAAGAGTGAATAGATACAATAGTTTAAAACAAGCAATAACAAGTTATGTATCAATCAACTAGTCTTGGAACAATGCACATAGAACTAAGAATGGCCACTATGCTCTCAAAGTAGGTGCATAAAGATAGAAGGTGGAGACTCAATATAATGGTGGAAGAAAGGCCTTTTGTGAAAGGAAGTAGGGATTCAAGTCTCATAAAAGAGCTTCCAAAAATTATAGTACTCATAGCTTTCAGCTCTCATTGCCCCTATCATAAGCATCTTGAAGTGATTAAGGTTAAAGTGAACAAACTATGGTGTACATGCTTGACAAAGTATAAGTCAGAAATCTCATGTCCCTTGTATACGAGGGCTGCTCCTCATGCTACTCAAGTTTAGTCACCGGTAAGTTCTTGTCATCGTAAGTACATGTGTATCATAGAGAACCGCCAACGGGGTACCCCTTGCCCGATGATACGGAAGAATCCCCATATCAAAATGACAAGGCAAACAGACAACGAGCATCTCAGCATTCTTCTTATTTACCATGGGAATATGGTGCTTTTTTCTCTCTTTCCTCTTTTCATAGTATCTTTTTTTTCTTTTCTCTTTTTTTCTCAATATAGGCCTCTTTTTTTATAAGAAGAATGCTTCATAGACAGCTCATTATGGTTACGTTGCAGGTTTCCACCATGTCAGCATGGATTAGACCAGCGGCCCAGGCGTTTCTCTAACACATATACATAACTCCATGGACTTACAAGCTCCCCATTCATTTCACACCGACGACATCCATATACAAAAGAGCATGATATCAACTAGGTACAAGTACCAAGTGCAATGTTGAAAGCGTTCCCCATGAAAGCATGGTTCTGCTAATTCCCAACAAATAAGTGCAAGCATATACAACATAGACGACACAATGGTTCAAGCTTATTAAGGGCAAGTAAAGTAAAGTGTGCCATCAAGTTCGTGAGAGCTTTAATCACTAGTTTTCTCATAACAAGTGGAAGGTAAACAAAAGCATGAATATACTTGGAATAGCATAAGCTAGTAGGTAGGTATGGTGGACTCTTTGGAATAACTTGGTTTAGGGAGTTGGATGCATGAGTGGAACTCATACTTTGTTGTGGAGGCTAGCAAAAGACTGGGAGCGACAAACTAAGAGAGCAATAATGGCCATAATCATGCAGAGCGACAAAACATCATTGATCAAAGCATAAAGTGATACTACAAGTTGAAAACTAAAGGATCATAAAGGCTATGGTGACTTGTGACAGTCATAACATGGTGTGAGCATGCGCCAAGTCAACCCAAATAAAGCATCAAAGGAGAATACCACTATAATATGCTTTAATATGCTAAAACAACGCATGATTCATCCAAGGCACATTAAGCAATCTCAATTGTTTATAACAAGTCATGCTACAACAAAGAATACTAAGCATAAAGCCAAAACAATATCAAGCATGGCATGACAAAGCATAGGCCACAGTCAAAAACAAGCTCTTTTTAGCACATAAGTAAGAACTTTCCTACTCTTTTCCAAACAAAACCAAACTATTTGCAAACCAATGTATGAAAGAGGGGGTCCAACCAATTTATTCATAAACCTAAGCAAACAAAGCAAACGAAAAACCAAAACGAAAACGAAAAAGAAGACGCTCCAAGAAAAACACAACTGTCATGAAACAATAAAAATGAAGCGTTTGGAAGAAACCTGGAATTTTTATTGATGAAGAAGGGGATGCCTTGGGCATCCCCAAGCTTTGATGCTTGTACTTCTTGGATATTTCTTGGGGTGACACGTGTGGCATCCCCAAGCTTGAGCTTTAGTCCATCCTTCATCTCATTACTCGTTCCTTCCATACACCTGAAATTTTTCCTTCATACAAAACTTCACACAATCTCATTAGCAACATTAGTGCACTTAAGATAAATAAGTCTTAAGGTTCAGTTCTAACACCAAACAAACTTCCATTAGAACACTATATACTGTAGCACTTCCCTCAAAAAGCTCAAATCTCCAAAAGAACTCAAAAAGGAACCCACAAGAAGCAAATGCAGAAAATGGCAAAAATCTGTCAAAACAGACCAGCAGGTAAAGACGATTTTTTTTGAATACCTTCTGTTGCTCAAATCAAAAAGTGTTGAACTAATAAAAGTTGGATAACAACCTGGGTCAGAATCACAAACAATTACAGATCAATACGACACACAAAGCTCTCTCACGAATTTTTACGGTGAAGCACAAGAATCTGTTTCGGGACAGCAACTTTCCCAATCATTACTTCACTCTCATTAGAGATTACTCTTGGCACAAAAAGCAAATAAAAAGGATAAGGAGAGGTTATTACTTAAGTAATAACTTCCAAGACTCATCTAAAACTCTTGGGTTATCTCCCAACAAGTACTTTTCTTAACGCCTTTAAGTTAGGCATAAAAAGCAAAGAAAGAATCAAGTGTTCTCAAATGAAGAAGCATTAAAACCAACTTTCTTGCCCTTACCTCTCTTATTTTTATTCTTAACCTTTGGAAAAATGTGATTGTTTGGTGGAGAAGAAAGGTGCATGGTCCCCTTTCCCACATCTATTATTGCTCCAAGGAGTTCTAATAGGGATCTTCCAAGTGTAATTTGTCCTTTTCCTGCACATTCAATAACAAGATAATCAGTAGAAATCATTTTCCCAAGGATCTTTGTAAACACTCCTTCAGTTATTCCAATAGGAAATAAGGTAGCATTATTATCAAGAGATATTTCTTTTCCTCCTTCAGTAAGCCCCCAAAGATTCAAAGATTCATAAATATCTTTGGGCATAAGACAAAATTCAGACATGATATCGCAGCGGGCTTGAAAAGTTTCAGTGTTTATCTCAATCTTTACTGTAGGGAGCCACTTTGATGGTTCGGAATTTATTGGAACATAATTGCGATGCTCCCTAAGCGTATTATAGCAACTTTCTAAGCTAGTAGTGCTAGCCTCAAGAGTGTTCAACCTAGTAAATATTTTTGCGAAAGAAATATCAGTTTGGCTAGGCATGTTGTAAGTGAGGATCAATTTCTTTATAGCATCATCCTCATTAAATTGGAGGAAATCTCCTCCCAATAACAGCATCTAAAGCATATCTATAGCAAAGAGAAATTCCAAGGTAAAAACTGCTAAGGAACAAGCTTTGAGTCATTTTAGGCTCAGTTTTTTCATGTAGATCAGAGATTCTAGACCAAGCTTCCTTAAAACTTTCCTCATTTCCTTGTTTAAAAGTGAAAATCATTTCCTCGGGTGACATAGTGGCAACTCAAGATAGGAACTATTTTTTGTGTGTTTTCGAAATAAGAAAGCAAACTAGTAAAACTATTTTTTTTGTTTTTGAAGAACAAAACAAGCAAACAAAGCAAAAAATAAACTAAGCAAAACAAAAACAACAAAGTAAAGAGATTGGTTATGAGGGACTCCCCTTGTGAAGATGTCCTTGACTCCCCGGCAACGGCGCCAGAAAATCGCTTGATGGCTCAAAGCACGGCGCTCAGAAAAGTGTTGATGGCTCGTGGTTGATGTAGAGCTCGTTGGGAACCCCAAGAGGAAGCTATGATGAGCACAACAGCAAGTTTCTCTCAGTTATGAAACCAAGGTTTAATCGAACCAGTAGGAGCAAGGAAACACCTCAAAGGTGTTACTAGCTGAGCTTTGGCAGGGCGCACTACCGGTGCTAGTAGCAACGTGGAGACCTGCACAACACAACCACAGAACTTTGTCCCCAACTTGCGATAAGGTTGTTAATCTCACCGTGTTTTGTGGAAAACAAAGGATTAAACGTATCGAATGGAAAGAAGTAATAGTTTGCAGAAAGTAAACACAAAGCAGTAAAAGATTGTAGATTGTATGTAAAGAAAAAGGACCAGGATCCATAGTTCACTAGAGGTGGCTCTCCTTAGATAGATAACATGCTGGGTGAACAAATTACAGCAGGGCAATTGACAAACACCGAGAAAGCAATACATGCATATACTAATCATCTTGACTCCTTTGAGACTTGATTGGGCATTACAACATAATACATAGACCGCCATCCAACTACATCTATGACTAATAATCCACCTTCAGGTTATCATCCGAACCCCCTCCAGTATTAAGTTGCAAGCAACAGATTATTGCTTTACGAACTGCGTGTAAAGTAAACAATACGATTGTTTTATGAACAAAGGATTGTTGTTTTCTCCCTAGTAGCAACAACACATCTAGTACCTTAGAGATTTCTATCACTTCCCCAGATTACCAGAGGTATGAACCCACTATCGAGCATAAATACTAACTCTTGGAGTTGCTAGCATCTACTTGGCCAAGATAGCTACTAACAACGGAAAGCATGCAAGATCACAAATAACAAAGACATGATAGAATCAATAATCAATCTAAAATAGCATCTCAATATCCATCGGATCCCCGCAAACACAACATGCAGAATTACAAATAGATGATCTTGATCATGAACGAAGCTCACAAGATCTAGACATGAAAGCACAAAGGAGGAAAACCAACCATCTAGCTACTACATAGATCCGTAGTCCAAGGATGAACTACTCACGCATCACACCAGAGGCTTGCATGGTGATGAAGAAGGCCTCCAAGGTGAATTCCCCTCTCCGGCAGGGTGCCGGGAAGAGCTTCAGATCCCTCCCGATCTAGGGATGGATATGACGGCGGCTACAGACTCTTTCGTGGATTTTTGATCGGGTCCTTAGGGTTTTTGTCCCGAGGGCAATATATAGGCGGAAGGAGAGGCCGAGGGGGTGTCGGGAGCGGCCACACCACCCCCTGGCGCGGGCCAGGCCTAGCCGCGCGACCAGGTGGTGTGGTGGCCCCCTGGCCCCTCTCCGTCTCGTATTCTGGCACTTGATGACATCCGGAAAAATAGGCACTTTGGCTTTTGTCCCGTCCAATTCCGAGAATATTCATTTTCTGACTTTCCTGGAACCAAAAACAGTAGAAAACAGACAGCTAGCATTGTGGCTCTTGTTAATAGGTTAGTCCAAGAAATCATATGAAAAGTACTCCAAAGTTGGAACAAAACACAAGAAAGTGGATAAAACCAAGCATGGAACATCAAAAATTATAGATACATTTGCAATATATCAGCCTCTCACCAAGGAAAAGTGGTAGCCCGTGTTGGATACAGTTGTGTAGATCTTACCGATGTGGCAAAGGGGTATGATAGTGAGGCCCGAGAGGCTCGAATTTGTGAATTCTGTGTTGGCGGCACGTCCGATACATCACCTGATTGTGGCGGAGGCGCCGATTTGGTTCCTAGAGGAGGTGGACAAGACTTGCAGAAGTTTTTTCTAGGCATGCATAGATCGTGTAAATGGTGGACAATGCTTGGTTGCATGGGAACAAATACGCAACCCGACTGAGTTTGGTGGCATGGGAGTCAAAAACCTCCGAAAGTAAGATTAGCACATCGGACTCGCTCAGAGTGGTTATGGAGGACTAACCAATAGAGACCTTGGCAGGGCCTTCCAATGCCAAAGGATGACGAGGCTAGGAGTATGTTTGATAGTCTAGTACACATCCGAGTCGGAGACGGAAAGAGCACGCTTTTTTGGCATGATCGATGGATAGCTGGGAGATTGTCTTCAAACTTTGCACCAGACTTGACATTATCTATTAGCACGAGGGCTCAAAATTCGAGAACTGTGGAGCAAGCCCTTATGGATAATCTCTGGATCAGTAATGTCTCGGGTTCGCTGGCCCTACGGGGAGCGAGAGAATGTATGGCCCTATGGAAAGAAGTAATAGTTTGCAGAAAGTAAACATAAAGCAGTAAAAGATTGTAGATTGTATGTAAAAGACAAGGACCGGGATCCATAGTTCACTAGAGGTGGCTCTCCTTAGATAGATAACATGCTGGGTGAACAAATTACAGCAGGGCAATTGACAAACACCGAGAAAGCAATACATGCATATACTAATCATCTTGACTCCTTTGAGACTTGATTGGACATTACAACATAATACATAGACCTCCATCCAACTACATCTATGACTAATAATCCACCTTCAGGTTATCATCCGAACCCCCTCCAGTATTAAGTTGCAAGCAACAGATTATTGCTTTACAAACTGCGTGTAAAGTAAACAATACGATTGTTTTATGAACAAAGGATTGTTGTTTTCTCCCTAGTAGCAACAACACATCTAGTACCTTAGAGATTTCTGTCACTTCCCTAGATTACCAGAGGCATGAACCCACTATCGAGCATAAATACTAACTCTTGGAGTTGCTAGCATCTACTCGGCCAAGATAGCTACTAACAAAGTTGTATGCAAGCAAGATCACAAATAACAAAGACATGATAGAATCAATAATCAATCTGAAATAGCATCTCAATATCCATCGGATCCCCGCAAACACAACATGTATGGATACAAATAGATGATCTTGATCATGAATGGAGCTCACAAGATCTAAACATGAAAGCACAAAGGATGAGAACTAGCCATCTAGCTACTACATGGATCCGTAGTCCAAGGATGAACTACTCACGCATCAGACCGGAGGCTTGCATGGTGATGAAGAAGGCCTCTAGGGTGAATTTCCCTCTCCGGCAGGGTGCCGGGAAGAGCTTCAGATCCCTCCCGATCTAGGGATGGAGATGACGGCGGATACAGACTCTTTCGTGGATTTTTGATCGGGTCCTTAGGGTTTTTGTCCCGAGGGCAATATATAGGCGGAAGGAGAGGCCGAGGGGGTGCCAGGGCTGGCCTCACCACCCCCTGGCGCGGGCCAGGCTGGGCCGCGCAGCCAGGTGGTGTGGTGGCCCCCTGGTCCCTCTCCGTCTCGTATTCTGGCACTTGATCCCTTTCGGAAAAATAGGCACTTTGGCTTTTGTCCCGTCCAATTCCGAGAATATTCATTTTCTGACTTTCCCGGAACCAAAAACAGCAGAAAACAGGCAGCTGGCACTGTGGCTCTTGTTAATAGGTTAGTCCAAGAAATCATATGAAAAGTACTCCAAAGTTGGAACAAAACACAAGAAAGTGTATAAAACCAAGCATGGAACATCAAAAATTATAGATACATTTGCAATGTATCAGGATACCTTTGACTACTTCCTCCCTGTGTTCGATAAACCTTGAGTGATCCACTTAAGGGAAAACTTGCTGCTGTTCTACAAACCTCTGCACTTGGAGGCCCAACAACTGTCTACAAGAATAGAAGTGCATAGACATCAAGATATTTTCTGGCACCGTTGCCGGGGAGGTAAGGTAAAAGGTATTCACACTGGAGGATTAAAGAAGAAGAACCTTCCACGGTAAACGCTTATTTTCTGGCGCCATTGCCGGGGAGGTAAGGTAAAACGTACTCACATCCTTTGGTGTGAGTGCTCGAAGTTATTTCCTTTAGATTATGCAATTTTGTCTTTTTGTTTCTTGTTTTCACTAGTTAGGCTTAATGGAAAACAACAACAAAATTAGAGAGCTTTATAGTATTTATCTCGAGTTAGGACATGAAGTGTTTGAAGAGAAAATTAAAAAACCTATGGAACTTTATTTGCATGATAATAGCAATGTTGTTAGTATGAATTATTTGGACATCATTATTGCTAATGCTATGGAAAAGTCTATGCTTGGGGAAGCTAGTTTTTATGAAAATGATCTTTTTAGTTCCCTAGCTTTGGAAGATAGCTATTCTATTGCTTATGATGATACCAAACCTCCAATATATGATGATTACAATGATGATTATGATATTTTCAGTCCACCTACTATTGAGGAGAAAATTAATTATGATTACAATATGCCTCCTATATTTGATGATTATGGTGATGAGAATAATAATGATAGCTATTTTGTTGAATTTGCTCCCACCACAATTAATAAGAATGACTATGTTTATGTGGGGAGTATTAATTCTTTTATGCATGCGGCTCATGATAAGAATGTTTCTTGTGATAGTTATATTGTTAATTTTATTCATGATGCTACTGACAGTTATTATGAAAGAGGTAAACATGGTTTTATTTATCTCAACAATATTAAGTTTCCCCTCTTTATGTTGAAAATTTTGAAGTTGCACTTGTTTTGCTTTCCTATGCTTGTTGCTTGGTGCTTTCATGACTTGTTTCTTTACAAGATTCCTATGCATAGGAAGTGGTTCAGACTTAAATGTGCTTTGAATTTTCTTCTTGATGGTCTCTTTTACTTCAATTCATATTTCTTATGTGAGCATCTTCTCAAACTATCATCCCTAACTTAAAGTCGTTAAAGAAAAGTACTTATTGGGAGATAACCCAAAAGTTTTAGATGAGTCTTGGAAGTTATTACCTCTGTAATAACCACTCCTTATCCTTTTTATTTGCTTTTTGTGCCAAGGGTAACCTCTTATGAAAGAGAAGCAATGATTGGGAAAGTTGCTGTCCCAAAACAGATTTCCGTGCTTAACCGTAAAAATTCGTGTAAAATCTCTGAATGTCTTTTTGATGCATGGATTTTTTTGCTTCTGCCCCAGGTTGTTATCTAACTTTTGTTAGTTCAACACCTTTTGATTTGAGCAACAGAAGGTCTTCGAAAAAATTCGTCTTTACCTGCTGGTCTGTTTTGACAGATTTCTGCCATTTTCTGCATTTGCTTCTTGTTGTTTCCTTTTTGAGTTCTTTTGGGGAATTGAGATTTTTGAGGGAAGTTATACAGTAGCTAGTGTTTTAATGGAAGTTTATTTGGTATTATAACTGAATATTAAAGACCTATTATCTTGAGTGCACTAATGTTGCTAATAAAGATTGTGTGAAGTTTTGTATGAAGGAAAAATTTCAGGTGTATGGAAGGAATGAGTAATGAGATGAAGGATGGACTAAAGATCAAGCTTGGGGATGCCACGCGTGTCACCCCAAGAAATATCCAAGAAGTACAAGAGTCAAAGCTTGGGGATGCCCAAGGCATCCCCCTCTTCATCAATAAAAATCCCAGGTTTCTTCCAAACGCTTCATTTTTATTGTTTCATGCACAGTTGTGTTGTTCTTGGAGCGTCTTCTTTTTTGTTTTTGTTTTAGTTTTTCGTTTGCTTTTGTTTGCTTAGTTTTCTAAATAAATTGGTTGGACCCCCTCTTTCATACATTGGTTTGCAAATAGTTTGGTTTGGTTTGGAAAAGAGTAGGAAAGTTCTTACTTATGTGGTAAAAAGAGCTTGTTTTTGACTGTGGCCTATGCTTTGTCATGCCATGCTTGATATTGTTTATGCTTAGTATTCTTTGCTGTAGCATGACTTGTTATAAACAATTGAGATTGCTTAATGTGCCTTGGATGAATCATGCGTTGTTTTAGCATATTAAAGCATAGTATAGTGGTATTCTCCTTTGATGCTTTATTTGGGTTGACTTGGCACATGCTCACACCATGTTATGACTATCTCAAGTCACCATAGCCTTTATGATCCTTTAGTTTTCAACTTGTAGTATCACTTTATCCTTTGGCACAAGCTGAATGCCACTATGCTATGTTTTCTTTATGTGAAACAAACAAACGTCTTGCAAAGTATTGTTATTCATTAATATTTTGTTTGTGCCTTTTCATGTTGCAACATAGTTTCTTTGTCTTATTGCTAGAACTTTGTATTTCATGTTATGATTGAAGTACTATGATCCCAGCTTTGAATGTTTTACAAATACTTTGATCAAGTTTATGATGGTGCATGTCACCTCAAAAAATATTCTTTCTTTTTATCACTTACCTACTCGAGGACGAGCAGGAGTTAAGCTTGGAGATGTTGATACATTGCAAATGTATCTATAATTTTTGATGTTCCATGCTTGGTTTTATCTACTTTCTTGTGTTTTGTTCCAACTTTGGAGTACTTTTCATATAATTTCTTGGACTAACCTATTAACAAGATGCCATGATACATTGCAAATGTATCTATAATTTTTGATGCTCCATGCTTGGTTTTATCCACACTTTGGAGTACTTTTCATATGATTTCTTGGACTAACCTATTGACAAGAGCCATAGTGCCAGCTGCCTATTTTCTGCTGTTTTTGGTTCCAGGAAAGTCAGAAAATAAATATTCTCGGAATTGGACGGGACAAAAGCCAAAGTGCCTATTTTTCCAGAAGACTCTAGGAGCCAGAATACGAGATGGAGGAGGGCCAGGGGCTGGCCACACCCTCCCAGGCGCGGGCTGGGCCTGGCCGTGCCAGGGCATGGTGTGGTGGCCCCAGGCACCCCCTCGGTCTCCCTCTTCGCCTATAAGAAGCCTTCTGACCTAAAAACTCCGGGGGGTTCGACGTTTTTCCAGAAGGAGTTCCGCTCCGCCGCCACCACAAGATTCCACGAAACAGCACCAGAAACTCTGTTCTGGCACCCTGTCGGGACGGGGAATTGGAGGAGATCATCGCCATCATCATCACCATCGCTTCTCCATCGACCATCCATGTTTCCCCCATCTATGAGTGAGTAATCCCCCACTGTAGGCTATGGGGATGGTAGGGATTGGATGAGATCGTTCATGTAATGGCATCAGATTGTTAGGGCATGGTGCCTAGTATCTTCTATTAGTGCTTTATGACTTTGTTGCGACTTGTTGTGCTTAATGCTTGTCACTAGGGCCCGAGTGCCATGATTTCAGATCTGAACGTGTTATTGATTCATTATGATAGTATTGTTTATTGTCTTACCTGCAAGTTGTATACACACGTTGTTGTCTGGAACCTATGGCCTCGAAGTGATAGAAATTGGGATAACCGAAAGGGCATGGCTTTGATGTGAGGATCACATGTGTTCATGGAGTGTTAATGCTTTGCTTCGGTGCTCTATTAAAATGAGCACCTTAATTGCCAGTAGTTCCCTTGAGGCGCCGCTGCAAACGGGCTGGCAGGACAAAAGATGTTGTGCAAGTTCTCATTGCGAGCACGTATGACTATATATGGAACACATGCCTAGGATTATCTAGTACTTGGATGCTTTATCTTATTTATCTGCAATTGCCCTATGTTCTGATTGCTATGTGAATTGTCTTGTCCATGCAACGCCCGTCCATCCATCCCTATGCCTACCGCACTCAAATCCCACTGTTTACTGCTATTGTTACTGCTGTCTTTGCTTTACTACTGTTGTTACTTTGCTATTCCTACTACAAAATTGTTGCTACTGATAAACTGCTGTGAGCAAGATTGTTTCCAAGTGCAGCTGAATTGACAACTCAGTTGTTAAGGCTTATAAATATTCTTTGGCTCCCCTTGTGTCGAATCAATAAATTGGGTTTTAGTTCCCTCGAAAATACTGCGATACACCCCCTATACTTGTGGGTCATCATGCCACAGTGCCAGTTGCCTGTTTTCTGCTGTTTTTGGTTCCAGGAAGTCAGAAAATGAATATTCTCGGAATTGGACGGGACAAAAGCCAAAGTTACTATTTTCCCAGAAGACTCACGGAGCCAGAAGGAGAGTCGAAGAGGGGCCACACCCCCCGTCGGCGCGGGCCAGCCCAGGCCGCGCCAGGGCATGGTGTGGGCCCCCTGGCCGGCCACCGACCTTGCCTCTTTCGCCTATATATTCCTCCCGATGCATAAACCCTAGATGATAAATCATAAGTCCACGGAAAGTTCTGCAGCGCCGCCACCACCGAAGGGGAGATTCGGGGGACAGAAAGTCTCTGTTCCGGCACCCTGCCGGGACGGGGAAGTGCCCCCAGAGCCATCTCCATCAATCTCCACCACCTTCTCCATCACTGTTGCTGATTCCCATGATGAGGATGGAGTAGTTCTCTCTCGAGGCTAAGGGTTCTACCGGTAGCTATGTGTTCATCTCTCTCTCTATGCATGATCTTATTGAGATCATGAGCTTGTAATCTATAGATCTACCTTGCTACTCAAGTGATAGATCTCTGCTCTCCCCATGTGTGTGAAAGTGACAGCGTGCACACCATGGTGGCACTTAGGCTAGAGATTACAAATACTTGTTATGAGTTATATTTGGAGTTGGATGTTTTTATGAAATTGTGATGTTTGTTGGACCTATCTAGAGCTCAAGGTGACAGTTTGGGGTTATCTAGATGGGAAAGGCTTACTTCGAGGTGTGCTGTTATAGCCCTAGCATGGATTAGAGTGTCCAACCGGAGAGTAGTTAAGAGTAGTATCATAAAGAGAATATATTTATATGAGTGTTCACTAGTGAAAGTATGATCCCTAGGCCTTGTTTCTAAGCATTGATACACCATTTGCTATTAGATCTATTACATGTTTGCTTGCTTCCTTCTTTATTTCAGTTTGCCTTTAGTCTCTTCCACGCCATCAAGCTATTTTCCATCATCGTTACCACTTATAATTATCTATACCACTTGTATTTCACTATCTCTTTGCCGAAATAGTGCACCTATACACCTGACAAGTGTATTGGCTGTGTTGGGGACACAAGAGACTTCTTGTATATTGATTGCAAGGTTGCTTGAGAGGGGATACCTCTGACCACTTCCTCCCTGAGTTCGATAAACCTTGGGTGATCCACTTAAGGGAAAACTTGCTGCTGTTCTACAAACCTCTGCACTTGGAGGCCCAACAACTGTCTACAAGAATAGAAGTGCGTAGACATCACGGCCGAGGAGTTTCTCTAACACACATATGAACTCCATGATCTTACAAGTTCCCCTTTTATTTCACACCACCGGGATCCATAGGCAAAATAATCATGATATCAACTAGGTACAAAGTACCATGGCAGTGTTGAAAGCGTTCCCCATGATACATGGTTCTGCTAACTTCAACTCATAAAGCGCAAGCATATACGCAACAAAGAAGGACCCAATGGTTCAAGTTTATTAGATGCAAGAAAGTAAGATGTGCCATCAAGTTCGTGAGAGCTTTAATCACTAATTTTTACATAACAAGTTTAATTTGGAAGGTAGATAAAAACAAGAATTTACTTGGAATAGCAATAGTGCTACTAGGTAGGTATGGTGGACACAAATGGCATGGGTTTGGTTTAAAGGAGGTGGATGAACGAGAAGAATTCCCTCTCAGTACAGGTTTTTGGCTAGCAAGCTGGGTAGCAAGTATAAGATTTGAAGGAAACAAACAAACATACAAGTGATAAAGACAAACATGCAATCTTCCTTGGAAGCACAAAAGATCTTAACCAGAGAATACTAAATTTATGAGCAAATCAAGAAAGAAAGATGATGAAATTATTTTTCTTTAGAGTACTTCTATCTTTTTCATTCAACTCTCAAAAACAGTGTTGCTACTGACCGAGCCAGGTTTGCCAAAACCAACTAAATTAACTCAATGATCCCAAAGTGATACCAATATTAACAACAAGATCAATCATATAACCATGAATTGAAAACTAATAAAAGCTATGCAAAAGAGTAAATGATAGAACTTCTCATTAATATTCCATAACGGCAACTCACACCAAGGGATACATATCTAACGAGAGAGGGGACACTTCCAAAATGCAAACCATCCTACATGATAGCTTCTCTATTCATGATATGACTCTACTAAAAAGGTAAAAAGATAGAAGATAGTGATGTGATACCGCGACACCCCCAAGCTTGGAACAAACCAAGGGGATGCCAAACCTGATGATGAATTACTCCTTTGGTGGTGGTGGTATCCTCTCGTCATCGTTCGACTTCCAGGGTAAAGGCTCCCCATCAACAAAGGACATCATGGTATCCAGCATCCTGAAACTTGCAGCAGCACTTATGCGTTTAAATCTAACCTCGTACTCACAGTTTTGATTTTGAAAATTGTAGAGCTGTGCTTGCAGTTTGTTGGTTGTTTGGCGGAGTGAGAGGACTTCATCCTTGAGCTCAGCAGTCTCCTTTTGGTGTTCGGCGATGAGTTCGGAACAAATCTTATGGATGATATCCACTTCGCGTTCTGCCATCTTCTTATACCTAAAGACTTCTTGCTCTAGTGCTTCCATCCTGTCCTCCAGACTTCACCTTTAGGGCCTTGAACCTCTTTTATCCGGACCTCCCCATCTTCAAGCAACAACTCCTTGGGATGAATTTTCAACTCTCTCATGTATGGGTTGATGATATCTTCTAAGGAATCTCCCTTGGCTGATCTAGAGGAAGACATTGTGGCTCCAAATCTGAGACTCTACCTGGCAGAAACAGATCGAAATGAAAACATGATGAAAACGCTATATACGAACCTCGAGGGATCCGGGGGATTATATATTACGAAGTTTCATAACAAGAGGAAGGTACTAGGAGAAAATGGGTCGGAGACGGAGTCCGGAGTGGCCACACCACCTGGTGGCGTGGCTAGGGGTGGGCCCACGCCACAGGATGGTGTGAGCCACCCTGGCTCTGTTTCCGTCCCTCTTTCGCTTCGTAGCTTTCCTTATTGTCTAAAAACTGCAAAAATATAGTTGGATAGTATTTTCGTGGAACTTTTTTTACCAGAACTATTACCTATTTGAAAACGGACTCTACAGGTCTCTGAATTTGGTCCTTGATAATTTTTTCCGGAGTTATAACTTGAATAACATCAATATCTTCATCTTCATACACTTATTACTTGATTCATAAAACCTTTCACTTCCTTACTACACCATTATCTCCACTACCTGGAAATTTCTTTCACACAAAACTTCACATAGTTCTCATTAGCAACATTAGTATAAGTGAAGTGATAAAACCTTTGGAGTTCAACTTCAACTGAAAACCATCAAAACATAAGCTACTGTAGCAACTCCTTCCAAAACCCAAAAAGAATCCAAAAAGGAAATCGATTAAAGAAGCAAATGCAAGAGTGGCAAAATCTATCAAAACAGACCAGCAGCTAAAGATCAATTTTTTCGAAAATCTACTGTTGCTCAAATCAAAAAGTGCAAAACTAAATAAAGTTAAATAACAACCTGGGGCAGAAGCACAAAAAATTACAGCTCAGTCCGACATATAGAGATCTCTCATGAATTTTTATGGTGAAGCACAAAAATCTGTTTCGGGACAGCAACTTCCCCAAATATTACTTCTCTCTTGTTAGAGGTTGATCTTGACGCAAAAACCAAATAAAAAGGATAAGGAGAGGTTATTACCGAAGTAATAACTGCCAAGACTCAAAGAAAAACAAAAAACAAACTAAAAACAAAAATAAATTGGGTTGTCTCCCAAAAAGCTCTTTCTTTATAGCCATTAAGATGGGCACGATAATTTTGAAGATGCTCACATAAGGATATGAATTGAGGTGAAAGAGAGCATTAAGAAGCAAAAATATACATATTTAAGTCTAACCCACTTCCTATGCAAGGGAATTTTGTAAACAAACAAGTTGTTGAAATCAAAGGCTACTAGCATAGGAAGGCAAAAGAGGTGCAACATAAAAACTTTCAGCATAAAACGAGGAAACTTGATATTATTGAGATACATAAGAACACTTTTCCCTCTCTCATAGTAACTTTCAGTATCATGCATAAATTTAACAATATAACTATCACAAGGACCATCGTAACCATAATCACGTATTCTAACAGAAAACACAAAAATACTAGTTCTCATAACACTACTTTGTGAAACAATATTTGAGGTATCCTTACAAAAGATAGTGTGTCCCTCTTCTTCATATTTAGTAACAAAGTCTTTCACATTTGCTATAATAGGTTCATCAACCGTTTGTTTATCAGGTTCAACAACTTTATTTGTACTTTTATTAAACATACTAGTTATCATATAATGTTCCTTTATCTTAACTGGGAAAGGGATTTTCTCAATGTAAGGTTTAGGTAAGACCTGATTAGCAGTATAAACTTCAGTATTTCTTGTAGGAACACTCTTAGCAATATCTTTATAAGGTTCATGATACTTATTCCACTTCTTTTTAGGCACTCCAATGTAGGAAGCAAAAGCCTTAAAATAAGAAGCAATAGCTTGAGAGTCTAGACCATAAGCATTTTTAATGTTTTGGAAGTCATCAGTTCCCATAAAAGATTCAATGCATTCATAATCATAATTTATACCTCACTTTCTACCTTTGTCATTCTCCCAAGCTTCAGCATTGTCTTGAATACGGTCCAGAAGATCCCATTTAGCTTCTTCTTCCATGCGAGTGAATGATCCAGCACAAGAAGCATCCAATAAATCCTTATCATGAAGAGAAAGCCTTGCATAAAAGTTATTGATAATAATATTTTTGGGGAGCTCATGAATGGGACATTTGATCATTAGTAACTTTAATCTCCCCCAAGCTTGAGTTGTACTCTCTCCATCAAGAGGCCAAAAGTTGTATATTTGATTCCGATCTTTATGAATCTCACTAGGAGGATAAAACTTTGAATAAAAGAGAGGTGCTATTTCCTCCCATTCCAGAGCTTGACCATTCTTTAGCAGCTTATACCATTCCTTAGCTCTTCCTTTCAGTGATAATGAGAATAACTTCTTCTTAACTTGATCTGTAGTGATACCTGCACACTTGAACAACCCGCATAATTCGTGTATAAAGAGTAAATGATCACCGGGATGGACTGTTCCATCCCCAACACAGTAGTTATTCATAACATGATCAATAATTCTTGTAGGTATTTTAAAAGCATCATTCTCAGCAAGTGGTGGTTCATCTACTACCTTAACAGTGGTAGTAGCATTACCAAATAAGAAACTCAGCGAATTATCCATATTGAAAATAAAGCAACTAACAGAAATAAACAATACTCACAGTAGAGGTTTCCTTTACCAGTTCCACTCTTCAATAGCGCTTCACTCCCCGGCAACGGCGCCAGAAAATAGTCTTGATGACCCACAAGTATAGGGGGTGTATCGCAGTATTTTCGATAAGTAAGAGTGTCGAACCCAACGAGGAGCAGAAGGTGCTGGCTAGTGGTATGGATCAACAATTCTCTGCAAATACTTAGCAAACGGATTTTTAGAGTTTTTTGATAAAGCAGGTAAATAAAGTACGAGTAAATAAAAGACAGTAGGAATAAATGCAGCAAGTGGCCCAATCCTTTATGCAGCAAAGGACAAGCCGGTTGTATTACTTAAGATGACCAAACGTTCTCGAGGATAGATGGGAAGACTGTCAAGTGCTTTCTCTTCATATAGTTGATTAATCTTCTTTAGCTTGCTAAGTGTTGTGTGGGTGAACCTGTGCTAATGTACCGACCTTCCTAGGACTAATACATACTTGTGATTATACCCCTTGCAAACATCCGTAAGTACAAGAAAGTAATTAATATAGAAACCTAACCACAGCTTTAAACTCTAAGACCCTTACGTCCCTTATGCAATGGTTTCCTAACGGGGGTTCAGGTTTCTGTCACTCTGGCAACCCCTATGATTAGTAGCCAAATACACAATGCATTCCCCTAGGCCCATATAGGTGAAAGGTCATGTAGTCGACGTTCACATGACACCACTAGAAGAAGTACACCACAACTTAAATATCAAACTATTGAATCTTTCTCAACACAATTCCACTACTAACAACATGACTTCTCCCATGTCCTCAAGAACAAAACGAACTACTCACAAGACATCATATGGATCATGATCAGAGATGGAATAATGATGTATAACAATATGAACATAAACAATAATTCAACAGTTCACTCAATAACATCAACTACACAGAGTAATCAACACCAGGAAAGTTTCCCCTAAGAACTATGCACGATTCAACCCAATTGTTACATCAATATGGAGATGGTGATGATGATGATGATGATGATCCCGATGAAGTCCAGCTTGATGGTGGTGTTGATGGCGACGATCTCCCCTCTCCGGGAAGGAATTCCCCCGGCAGAAATCTGTCTGCTAGGGAGATCTTTCTCTCTCGGTGTTTTCCGCCCCGCAGAGGCAGCGCAATCTTTCTGTGGTCACTCCCCGAGTCTTAGGGTTTCGGGAGGAATATATACGCCAGAGGGGAGAGCTAGAGGTGGGCCAGGGCGGCCACACCACGTGGTGGCGCGACCTAGGGTGGCCCGCGCCAGGGGGTGGTGTGGCCCCCCTGTGGCCCATCTCCACTCCTCCTTCTGGTAGTCTTCGTCTTCTGGAAAAATAGGATTTTCCGTATATTTTCTTGAATTTTTTGATCTTCACGAATTTTGCCTCCAAACTGCACCTTTTCCATCAGAATCCTGACTGCAGCGGTCCATGCTCCAAGTCATCAACCATGCAAAAACAGGTGAAATCACATAAGTATCATCTCTTAATATGAAATATATCAATGAAGAACAGTAAATTATGATATAGAATAGTGATGTAAAATGGACGTATCAGTCGTGCTCAGCGTCCCCCGGACGATGGAAGTGTCCCATCGTCCTGCTCGCCAACCGTTCGATCGGGTCATCCTATACCATCTGATCAACCTGGTCGTGCACTCCTGAGCTCTTTTGCTGCATGCAAGGTTTGATTCCGTGTCCACTCGGGACCACTGTGCGTTCGAACAAAATGAAAAGCCTCGCTCCTGCATAGGCAATTCCAACCCCGTTGCCAAGGGGGCGCCCTGAGAGGTATCCAGCTCCAACGACGGCGACGTCCCTCCTAGGAAACACCTCGTAGCACCTCCATGCCTTCCCCGACAGCATCACTTCCCACTCTAGGCAGCAGATGAAGGGTCGCGGGTAGGCTACACTAGCGTAAAATCAAAATTTTCTACCGCGTCAACCAGGAATACTATTGTCATAGATCATGGGATTACCACTAGACGCGCCGTTGCGGAACTCGATGAAGCACGTCGGTGCAGTGTAGATGTTCTACGTCTCCTCCTCGTCCTCGTCCCACGAGCAACTCCCCTTTGTGCGGCTCGTCCAAGTGCTACAGTTATAACACCTCCGAGGTATCCACACATCTGGAGTGGAAGGTCACACGGCAGACTGCTAGGTCTGCACATGCAAGACATGCGTGAGAGGAGTGGCGGCTGGATGGAATGCTCAACCCTATTCAGCTCGCCTCGCTCTCTCTTATATAGGAATTCTGTTGGAATTATGCCCTAGAGGCAATAATAAAGATGTTGTTATTATAATTCTTGTTCATGATAAAGTTTATATTCCATGCTAGAATTGTATTAAGCGAAAACTTTAATACTTGTGTGGTTTGTGAACAACACCGTGTCCCTAGTACGCCTCTATGGACTAGCTCATTGATCAATGATGGTTAAGGTTTCCTAACCATAGACATGAGTTGTCAATTGATAATGAGATCATATCATTGGGAGAATGATATGGTGGACAGACCCAAACTAAGCGAAGCAATTAGATCGTGTCATCGTGTTCGTCATTGCGAAGCTTTTCTTATGTCAAATATTGTATTCCTTAGACCATGAGATAATACAACTCCCTGGTATCGGAAGAAAGCTTTGAGGTCATCAAACGTCATCCTATGAGAGGGTGATCATAAAGGTGTCTCTCAGGTGATCGGAAAGTATCTGTTGGGTTGTATGTATCGAGATGGAATTTGTCCCTCCCAAGTCGGAGAGATATACTTCGGGCCCACTCGGTAATCGATATCAACACCGCTTGCAAGCATGTGGTTAAGGAGTTAATCACAAAGTGATATCGGATTACGGAACGAGTAAAGTACTTGCTATGAACGAGATTGAACTAGGTATGACGGTACCGACGATCGAATCTCGGGCAAGTAAAATATCGCGAGACGAAGGGAATATATATATGGGATTGATTGAATCCTGGCATCGTGGTTCATCCGATATGATCATCGATGAATGTGTGGGAATCAATATGGGTGCCCAGACCCCGCTGTTGATTATTGATAGAAGATCATGTCTGCATATTCTCGAACCCGCAGGGTCACACACTTAACGTGTCTCGACGCTAGGATAGATTGGATACTTGGTTTATGAATTTTTGTTCGGAGTCTCGGATGGGATCCGGGATATCACGAGAGGTTCTGGAATGGTCCGGAGAATAAGATTCATATAAGGCAGTGCAGTTTTTGGAGTTCGGAATTGTTCCGGGTTAATCGGTATTGTACCGGAAGCTTCTAGAACCTTCCGGAAGGGGGCCAACGTGGTCCCACCTTCCGGGAGGGGGCCAACGTGGTCCCACCTTCCGGGAGTGTCCTGGCCGCATTGGGCCAGGGGCACAAGGCCCCATAGGGCCCAGCCGATCCTAGAGAGTTTAAATCGTTTAAACTAGAGATAAGATAAGATAGGATTTCTAGATAAGGGAGAGTTTAAATTGTTTAAACTAGAGATAGGCTTGGAGGAGAGGCTAGGGCTGGCCGCACCCCCCTCTATATATAGAGGGCTGGTGCGCCCCCTCTCACACCCCCTTACACCTTCCTCCAAACCCAGTTGCCCTGCTGCCCTTCCTCTCTCCCTCCTGACTGTTTGTAGGCGAAGCCCTGCGGCAGAAATTCTCCACCATATACACCACGCCGTCGTGCTGTAGATCCAATCTATCTCTCCACCATACTTGTTGGTCCGAGGAAGGAGGAGACGTCGAGGTGCCGCACGTGTGCATCTCACGGAGGCACCGCCACTTGTGGTGCTAGATCGGATCGGATCGCGAGGAGGAGAAGCGAGTACGACTACATCACCCACGTTCCGACGAACGTTCCGCTGTGCGAATCTTCAAGGGTATGAAGATCTAATCCAATCTCTCTCGTTGGTTGCATCTCCTAGATTAGAACTTGGCTTTCCCTCTATTCGCTTCCGTAGAAAATTTTGATTTACTATGCTGCGAAACCCTTCAAATTCTTGGTGGGCTTCTATATTAGCAGCCCATTAGCAGCCTAAGCCTGGTCTAATTCAGATCCAATCCTCATTAGGCTTCCAGCCCCTAAAGTGTGTGACCCTATAGGTTCATATACATATAGACATTGAAGGAAATATGCCCTGAGAGGCAATAATAAAGTTGTTATTATGTATTCCTTGTATATGATAGATGTTTATTTTGCATGCTATAATTGTATTAAAAGGAAACGTCAATACATGTGTGTTTAATAAACAAAAAGGGTTCCTAGTTATGCCTCTCTTCCAGACTAGCTCGTTTATTAACAAGATGATCAAGGTTTCCTGATCATGGACATTGGATGTTGTTAATAACGAGGTCACAACATTTGTGAAATGATGTGATGAACAATCATCCGAAGTATAGCATTACGATCAATTCATTATGTTTACATTGCTATAACATCATACGAAGTAATCTTAGTCCTTAGACCATGAGATCATGTTAATTGCTAACACCGGAAGAGTATCTTGATAACATCAAACGTGACACTGTAATAGGGTGACTATGAAGGTGGGTTCAGTGCTACGAAGGTGTTATGTTGAGGCTCATGGATCAAGAGTGGAATTTGTCAATCCCGATGACGGATATATATACTCTGGGCCCTCTCGGTGATATCTCATTAAGATAGCTTGCAAGCAAGTGATATGATCACTAGAATGTTGTATCACGGGAACGAGAAAAGAGTGCATGTCGGTAACGAGATCAAACTAGGTATTTAGATACCGATGACCGAATCTCGGACATGTATTATATCATGAGACAAAGGGATTCAATTACTAGCGTTAAAGGTTCTCACGATCACAGAAGTCATCGTTGAATGTGCAGGAGTCAGTATGGATCTCCAGGTCCCGCTTCTGATTATTAATCTGAGAGGAGTCTCAATCATGTTTGCATTATTCGCGAACCATAGGGTGACACACTTAAGGGTTGCCGGACACCATTTTGGAGCACATATGTTTCAGATGAAAGGATTGCAAAGTGCAGGAATTGTTTTGATAGAAACCGGAATTGTTTCGGGTGAAATTGCAGAAAGTAGTTCTGCATGTGATATTGAAATGTTGCAAGGGTTTTTATGTGAATGTTTGTTAATTAAAGTAATTAACAAAATTCTGAATAAAATAAATAAAAGAGTTTTATTAATTGAGAGTTGCATTAAATTTGGTGGAAATTTAATGCATGTGAGTGGAATTTTGGGTGGAGTCAAATTGATGTGAGTGGAGCTTCCACCACGTGAATGAGGAAGAGGTGGGGGCACCCTCCTTGGCTGCCGGCCATGGTAGGGGAGGAGCCCCCCTCTCCTATAAAAGGCCCCCCTCTCCTCCTTCACAAAGTACGCCTCCTCGTGAAGGATCTCTCTCCTCCTCTAGATATTCCCCCATGGTCTCGGATTAGCGAGATACATGTTCCCGGTGGCCTTGCGTCTGGAAGGAGTTGCTGCTTCCGCTGATTGACTAGAGCGAGGAGGTGGAGGTTGTCCGGTGGCTTGAACGTGTGTGCGAGGATGGATGCGCTGCTGATTTGCGGTGCTCGGACTTCCACATGATCTTGAGATCGGCAAGCGTACGACTACATCATCCACGAGTTCCAACTCGTTAACAAAACTCTGTTTTTTTTGAGGGTAAGTTCTCCATGGATGTATATCTACCCGTTGCTCTCTATCTAGTAGATAGATCTTGGCGTATAGTTCTCATCGTAGGAATTTTTTTGTTTTCTATGCTGCGAACCCAACAGTGGCATCAGAGCCCGATCTATGCGTAGGTGCTTTGCACGGGTAGTACACATGTGTTTATATGTGGGCGATGATGATTATGTTATTGCATCTTCTATGTATTTTGCATATTGGTGGCATAGTGGGATGAAGCGGCCCGGACCAACCTTACATGTCATCGTACATGAGACCGGTTCCATGACTGGCATGCAACTAGTTTTGCATAAGTGGCTAGGGGGTATCTGTCTCTCCTACTATAGTCAATATATGATTTACAACAAGTTGCTAATAACTTGGTTATCCTTGTTGTGGTTCATGTTCGTAGGTAAGACCGGTTCTATCTCCGAAAGCCCTAAGCCACGTAAAACTTGCAATTGATAAATTAGAGGCGTCTAGTTTAGATCGTTGCTGGGCTAGTGTCTTGATATGGTATTGTTGTAAGTAGATGTATGATATATACTCTTACAACACACTTAACGTGTAAGTTCCATAGACCTTGGCCTTACACACAAAGGAATGATAGAGATCATACCATGATGCAAATGATAGAGATCAAATGCATGGACCATATCATCTCACTTTACACATTAGATGTTAGCATCTTATACTGCTAGTTTGGCGCTTTTGGTAGAATTGTAAGATGATCCCTCATTTAGATATCAAGATAAAATGTGTTCTTCCTTCAGTATGCACCGTTCTATGGATCGTGTTTCGAGACATCACGTGATGATCGGGTGTACTCGACTCCGCGCTTTCATACAACGGGTGTAAGACAATTTTACACACGCGGAATACTAAGGTTCTTACTTGACGAGCCTAGCATGTACAGACATGGCCTCGGAACACGGACCGAAAGGTTAAGGATGGGTCATATAGTTGATATGATGCCCATATTGATGGTCGCCTTTGAGGCTACACCGACTCACATGATGATCGGACTTGGTGTAGTGGATTTGGTTCATGTAATCACCAAAAAGACACGACGGATGTCGTTTTTGAGTGGGAGTTCATTAGTAATTTGGATTAGTTGAACTCAATCTATCATAAACTTAGTCTAAATAAACTTTACAAATTCTATTGTAGATGGCACCACCTGTTTTTAATTTCAATGTGTTCATGGAGAAAGAGAAGCTTGCTGCGAATGGTAGCAACTTCACCAACTGGCTATGAATTTGAGGATTCTCCTCACTGCTGCACAAAAGCAATATGTGCTAGAGGCACCGCTAGGCCCCCCACCAGCTCCTGATGCCCCTGACGAGGAAAAGAATGTCTATATAACTCGTTAGGAGGACCACAACTTAGTTCATTGCGGCATACTGTATGGGCTAGAGCCAGAACGTCGAAAGCGTTTCGAAAATGGCAATGCCTTTGATACCATGGGAGAATTGAAAATGATTTTCGATACCCATGCTGCCGTAGAGAGTTATAATGCTTCTGAAAAGTTCTTTAGCTGCATGATGGAAGAGAACAACTCCGTTAGTGAGCACGTACTCAAAATGTCTGGGTACGCTGATAGGCTTGTGTCCTTGGGAATAACGATTCCCATTGACTTAGGCATACATCGTGTTCTCCAATCTCTGCCACCTAGCTACAAGAGCTTCGTGATGAACTATAACATGTAGGGCATGAAGAAGTATCTTCCCGAGCTTCTGTCAATGCTTAAGAAACAGAAGTGGAGATTAGGAAAGAACATCAAGTGTTGATGATTAATAAGACCACCGGTTTCAAGAAGGACAAGAAAGGCAAGCAGAAGGGAAAGAAGGGCGGCAAATCTGTTGCCGCACTTGAAAAGAAACCCCGAGCTGGCCCTAAGTCTGATACCGAGTGCTACTATTGCAAGGGGACTGACCATTGGAAGCGCAACTGCCCCAAGTATTTGGTAGACAAGAAGGCCGGCAAGGTAAACAAAGGTATATGTGATATACATGTTATTGATGTGTACTTGACTAGTACTCGCAGTAGCACATGGGTATTTGATACGGGATCGGTTGCTAATATATGTAACTCGATTCAGGGGCTGCAGAACAAGCGATAGCTAGCAAGGGATGAGGTCACGATGCGGGTTGGCAATGGATCAAGAGTTGATGTGGTCACCGTTGGAACGCTGCCTCTCCATATGCCATCGGGATTAGTGATAAATCTAAATAATTGTTATTTTGTGCCTGCACTGAGCATGAACATTATATCCGGATCGTGTTTGATGCGAAGTGGTTATTCCTTTAAATCTGAAAACAATGGTTGTTCGATTTATATGGATAATATCTTTTATGGTCATGCACATGTGTTGAATGGTTTATTTCTATTGGATCTCGATAGTAGTATTATGCATATTCATTGTGTTGATGCTAAAAGGGTTAAACTTGATGATGATATATCTACATATATGTGGCACTACCGTCTAGGTCATATTGGCGTTAAATGCATGAAGAAACTCCATTCTGATGGACTTTTGGAATCACTTGATTTTGAATCATTTGATACATGTGAGCCATGCCTTATGGGCAAGATGACTAGAACGCCGTTTTCCGGTTCAATGGAACGGGCGACAGATTTATTGGAAATCATACATACTGATGTGTGTAGACCAATGAGTGTGTCGGCGCGAGGTGGATATCGTTATTTTGTTACTTTCACGGATGATTTGAGTAGATACGGGTATATCTATTTGATGAAACATAAGTCTGAAACTTTTGAAAAGTTCAAGGAATTTCAGAATGAAGTGGAAAATCATCATAACAGAAAGATCAAATTTCGGCAGTCCGACCGTGGAGGAGAGTATCTTAGTTACGAGTTTAGCATACATATGAAAAATTGTGGAATAGTTTCACAACTCACGCCTGGCGGAACACCACAACGTAATGGTGTGTCAGAACGTCGTAATCGTACTTTATTGGATATGGTTCGATCTATGATGTCTTTGACTGACTTGCCACTGTCATTTTGGGGTTATGCACTGGAAACCACTGCATTCACTTTAAATCGGGCAGCATCTAATCCGTTGAAATGACACCGTATGAATTATGGTTTGGAGACAAACCTAAGCTGTCATTTCTTAAAGTTTGGGGATGCGATGTTTATGTGAAGAAACTTCAGCCAGATAAACTCGAACCCAAAGCGGAAAAATGCGTCTTCATAGGATACCCTAAGGAAACGATTGGGTATACCTTCTATCATAGATCCGAGGGCAAGGTTTTTGTTGCCAAGAATGGATCCTTTCTTGAGAAGGAGTTTCTCGTGAAAGGTGTGAGTAGTCGAAAGGTAGAACTCGAAGAGGTTATTGAACCTTCTCTTCATGAAATGGCGAGTATCACAGAACTGGAAGTTGTTTCGGAGTTGACTTCACCTAATGAAGAGAGAGCTAATGATATTGATCATGAAACTCCAAAAGAGGACACTACCGAATCTCGCAGGTCAAGCAGGACACGTGTAGCTCCTGAACTATACGACAATCCTGTTATGAATATCATGATTGATGAAATAGATGACCCTGCGACGTATGAAGAAGCGATGATGAGCCCGGATTCCAACAAATGGCTAGAAGCCATGAAATCCGAGATGGAATCCATGTACGAAAACCAGGTTTGGACCTTGGTGGACTTACCTCACAATCGAAAGGCCGCTGAGAATAAATGGATTTTCAAAAAAAAACTGATGCTGATGGTAATGTGACCATCTATAAGGCTCGACTTGTCGCAAAGGGGTTTCGACAAATTCAAGGAGTTGACTACGATGAGACATTCTCTCCCGTAGTGATGCTTAAGTCGGTTAGGATTATGTTAGCAATTGCTGCATATTTCGATTATGAAATATGGCAGATGGATGTCAAAACTGCGTTCCTCAATGGTAATATTGAAGAAGAGTTGTATATGATACAACCTAAGGGTTTTGTCGATCCTAAGGATGCTGATAAGGTATGCAAACTTCAGCGATCCATCTATGGACTGAAGCAAGCATCCCGGAGTTGGAATCTCTGCTTTGATGAGGTGATCAAAGAGTTTGGATTTGTCCAAACTTATGGAGAGGCTTGTATTTACAAGAAAGTGAGTGGGAGCAATGTGGCATTTTTGATATTATATGTGGATGACATATTATTGATTGGAAATGATATAGATCTTTTAAAGAGTGTTAAAAGTTATCTAAACAGCAAATTTTCGATGAAAGACCTTGGTGAAGCTTCATATATATTAGGAATTAAAATCTATAGAGATAGATCAAGACGCCTAATTGGACTATCGCAGAGTACATACCTTGATAAGATATTAAAGAAGTTTAATATGGACGGAAGTAAGAAGAGGTTCTTACCTATGTTGCAAGGCAAGACATTGAGTAAGACTCAAAGTCCGGCTACGACGGAAGAAAGAGAGATAATGGATAAGATACCCTATGCCTCAGCCATAGGCTCTATAAATTATGCCATGATATGTACAAGACCGGATGTGGCACATGCTATTAGGTTGACTAGTAGGTACCAATCTGATACAGGTTCGGAACACTGGATAGCGGTCAAGAATATCCTTAAGTACTTGAGAAGAACTAAGGATATGTTTCTTGTATACGGAGGTGAAGAAGAGCTAGTCGCTAAGTGTTATGTCGATGCTAGCTTTGACACTGATCCGGATGACTCTAAGTCTCAATCCGGATACGTATTTCTCTTGAATGGAGCAACAGTTAGTTGGAGGAGTTCCAAACAACCTGTGGTGGCTGGATCAACGACGGAGGCGGAATATGTTGCTGCTTCAGAAGCGGCGTAGGAAGCGGTTTGGATGAAGGAGTTCATAACAGAACTAGGTGTGGTTCCTAGTGCATTGGACCCAATTGTGATATATTGTGACAACAATGGAGCCATAGCCAACGCCAAGGAACCAAGGTCTCACAATAATTCTAAGCATATTAAGCCCCGGTTTCAGTCCATCCGCGAGCATGTTAAGGATGGAGATATAAAGGTTTGTAAAGTACACACGGACCTGAATGTAGTAGATCCGTTGACTAAAGTTCTCCCTAGGGAAAAACATGATCAACACCAGAACTCCATGGATGTTAGATTTATCACTATGTAAACTAGATTATTGTCTCTAGTGCAAGTGGGAGACTGAAGGAAATATGCCCTGAGAGGCAATAATAAAGTTGTTATTATGTATTCCTTGTATATGATAGATGTTTATTTTGCATGCTATAATTGTATTGAAAGTAAACGTCAATACATGTGTGTTTAATAAACAAAAAGGGTTCCTAGTTATGCCTCTCTTCCAGACTAGCTCGTTGATTAACAAGATGATCAAGGTTTCCTGATCATGGACATTGGATGTCATTAATAACAAGGTCACAACATTTGTGAAATGATGTGATGAATAATCATCCGAAGTATAGCATTACGATCAAGTCATTATGTTTACATTGCTATAACATCATACGAAGTAATCTTAGTCCTTAGACCATGAGATCATGTTAATTGCTAACACCGGAAGAGTATCTTGATAACATCAAACGTCACACCGTAACAGGGTGACTATAAAGGTGGGTTCAGTGCTACGAAGGTGTTATGTTGAGGCTCATGGATCAAGAGTGGAATTTGTCAATCCCGATGAGAGATAGATATACTCTAGGCCCTCTCGGTGATATCACATTAAGATAGCTTGCAAGCAAGTGATATGATCACTAGAATGTTGTATCACGGGAACGAGAAAAGAGTGCATGTCGGTAACGAGATCAAACTAGGTATTTAGATACTGATGATCGACTCTCGGACATGTATTATATCATGAGACAAAGGGATTAAATTACTAGAGTTAAAGGTTCTCACGATCACAGAAGTCATCGTTGAATGTGCAGGAGTCAGTATGGATCTCCAGGTCCTGCTTCTGATTATTGATCTGAGAGGAGTCTCAATCATGTCTGCATTATTCGTGAACCGTAGGGTGACAAACTTAAGGGTTGCCGGACACCATTTTGGAGCACATATGTTTCAGACGAAAGGATTGCAAAGCGCAGGAATTGTTTCGATAGAAACCGGAATTGTTTCGGGTGAAATTGCAGAAAGTAGTTCTGCATGTGATATTGAAATGTTGCAAGGGTTTTTATGTGAATGTTTGTTAATTAAAGTAATTAACAAAATTCTGAATAAAATAAATAAAAGAGTTTTATTAATTGAGAGTTGCATTAAATTTGGTGGAAATTTAATGCATGTGAGTGGAATTTTGGGTGGAGTCAAAATTGATGTGAGTGGAGCTTCCACCACATGAATGAGGAAGAGGTGGGGGCACCCTCCTTTGACGCCGGCCATGGTAGGGGAGGAGCCCCCCTCTCCTATAAAAGGACCCCCTCTCCTCCTTCACAAAGTACACCTCCTCGTGAAGGATCTCTCTCCCCCTCTAGATATTCCCCCATGGTCTCGGATTAGCAAGATACATGTTCCCGGTGGCCTTGCGTCTAGAAGGAGTTGCTGCTTCCGCTGATTCGCTGGAGCGAGGAGGTGGAGGTTTTCTGGTGGCTTGAACGTGTGTGCGAGGACGGATGCGCTGCTGATTTGCGGCGCTCGGACTTCCACACGATCTTGAGATCGACAAGCGTACGACTACATCATCCACAAGTTCCAACTCATTAACAAAACTCTGTTGTCTTCGAGGGTAAGTTCTCCATGGATGTATATCCACCCATTTCTCTGTATCTAGTAGATAGATCTTGGCGTATAGTTCTCATCGTAGGAATTTTTTTGTTTTGTATGCTGCGAACCCAACAGACATGACACGAGTACACTTACTCCATCAATAGTTGGTAGCGGCCTCTAGCAAGACGTGCCAACTCCTAAACACATATAAAGATCATTCAGATGAACCACCACAAGGTTGAGTACATGTCTTTCCCTTTGCCACACGATATTTGGTCTAGCTCCAAGCTGACCTCTCTTTCTTGATACTGTGATTCGGAATCCCTTTACTAGGTTAACTCTTAACCGTATGTAGCATAACCATGCATTTTTGGATCTGATCACTCGAGGGGTCCAGAGATATCTCTCTCAAAAAGAGAGGGGCAAATCCCATCTTGATTGACCAATGCCTTGCAACATGTATCAGGACAAACCCGAAAGCTACCTTTATAACTACCCAGTTACGGAGCAGTGTTTGATAGCCCCAAAGTAGGTCGATCCACATCTCAAGTATATGCGACAATCTCAGGTCTAAGGAAAAAACGTACACGATGTGTAGAGAGAGCTGCAAGTCTTATTGCCAGTCTCAAGTTGGGTCAGTCCAACCCCATATTCATAACATGTGTCCACATCATTGGTTTGACATCTCCATGTGTATGACTTGTGAAACATAGTCATCAACCAATCCATGTGCTAGTCTAATATTCACGTGTGTCCTCACATGAACTCCGACTAGGGACAACAATTATATAACCATACAAGTAAAGAGTCTCACAAACAATTCACATAATTGCCAATCAATACAAGTTGCCTAACATATAGATATATAAGGAACATTATAATAACTCATGGATACATATGAAATACAATCATCACTATGATTGCCTCTAGGGCATATTTCCTTCAGCAGGTTGCTCACCTTATTGCCTCCCATGGCGTCGCAACCGGCTGTGACGATTTGTACCAGCACTAGTGCCCCCATGTAGCAACCCTGGTGCCCACTTGTAGCCATGTCGGTGCCCCCTTGTAGCAATCGCATTCCCTTCCCGCACATCACTCCTGGCCGCCCATGGAGACCAACGTTGCACATTGATGGCTCAAGATATCTCGAGCTCGTTGGGAACCCCAATAGGAAGGTATGATGAGCATAGCAGCAAGTTTCCCTCAGTTATGAAACCGAGGTTATCGAACTAGTAGGAGCAAGAAAATAACTCCAAGGTGTTGCTACCAACTTGGAATCCTGCACAACACAACCACAGAACTTTGCCCCAACTTATAGTGAGGTTGTCAATCTCACCGGTTTTGCTAAAAACAAAGGATTAAACGTATAGTGTGGAAGATAGTAATTGCTTGCAGAAAGTAAACAATAAACGGTAAAAAATAGATGGTATATCAATGGTAAAAGAATGGACCGGGGTCCATAGTTCACTAGAGGTGATTCTCCTTAAGATAAATAGCATGTTGGGTGAACAAATTACAGCGGGGCAATTAACAGATTTGAGAAAGCATAACAATGCATATACTAGACATCTTGACTCCTATGAGATTTGATTGGGCATTACAACATTATACATAAATTGTAATCCAACTGCATCTATGACTAATAATCTACCTTCATGTTATCATCCAAACCCCTTCCAATATTAAGTTACAAGCAACAGATAATTGCATTAAGCAAAGTGTGTAAAGTAAACAATACGATTGCCCCATGAACAAAGGATTGCTATTTTCTCCCTAGTAGCAACAACACATCTACAACCTTAGAGATTCCTGTCACTTCCCCAGATTACTAGAGGCATGAACCCACTATTGAACATAAATACTTCCTATTGGAGTTGCAAGCATCTACTTGGTCAAGATAGTTACTAACAACGGAAAGCATGCAAGATCACAAATAACATAGACATGATAGAATCAATAATCAATCTGAAATAGCATATCAATATCCATCGGATCTCCGCAAACACAACATGTAAGATTACAAATAGATGATCTTGATCATGAACGGAGCTCACAAGATCTAAACATGATAGCACAAAGGAGAAGAACCAACCATCTTGCTACTACATGGACCCATAATCCAAGGATGAACTACTCACACATCACACCAGAGGCAGACATGGCGATGAAGAAGGCATCCAGGGTGATCTCTCCCCTCTGGCAAGGTGCCGGGAAAAGCTTCGGATCCCCTCGATCTAGGGATGGAGATGGCGGCGGCTATAGACTCTTTCATGGATTTTTGATTGGGTCTCTAATCGGGTACTTAGGATTTTCGTCCCGGGAGGCTTTTATAGGCGAAGGGGCAAGGTCGGTGGAGCTTCAGGGACCCACACTCCCTGGTGGTGCGGCCCCCAGGCCGCGCCGCCACCAGGTGTGGCTGCCCTGGTGCGCCACTTCGTCTCCCCTCCGGACTCTGTGTTGTTTCGGGTAAAATATTGACTTTGGCTTTTGTCCCGTTCAATTTCGAGAATATTTCCTTAATAGCTTTTCTGAAACCAAAAACAGCAAAAAACAGGTAACTGACATTGTGGCATCTTGTTAATAGGTTAGTTCCAGAAAATATATAAAAATATCCCAAAGTGTGAATAAAAACATAAGAAAGTAAATATAAAACATGCATGGAACATCAAAAATTATAGATACGTTTACGACGTATCAATGGCCAGGTGCTACGCCGACGACCAAACGTCGGGGCCGTCGGCGTAGACCATGACCAGGCCAGCCCCCCGAGGAGCCGTCAGTGTAGCACAACCGTCGGCGTAGGCCACGCTACGCCGACGGCTACCCTCAGCGTAATTAGGCCATCAGCGTAAGGGGTGGACGTGTGTCCCCTGAAGACCAGGCCGTGACGTTGTTCTCATGGTGTTAGCCATACGCCGACCACCCCCCTCGGCGTAGCTACATCCCGTTTTCATGATAGACATACACCGATGGCCCCCCTCGGCGTAGCTCCTTCTCGATTTCGTGTTGCCCTATGATAACGACGACCCTCGGCGTAGCACCTTCCATTTTTATTAACTTACAATTTATTTGTGCTTATTTATTAGTACCAATTATTTAAAAATGGTTCTATTTTTATTAATTGGATGGATTCTTACCCTCCGAATAGCAGTCTCCACGTCCATATGAAATGACATTGCGAATCTTCATATTCAGCATCCACAATCAAGATATTAGTTATCTTGTTCAAGTTCTCATAGTTCTACTAGCAATCAGATAATATCACTAATACATCTCGCTCAATCAAACTGGACGTCGACTCCCGGATCCGGAGTCGCAGGCGGTGAACACCCAAAGAGAAGGAACTACCACACGAGCATAGCCAGCGACCAAATGGTCACAGCTACGCCGAGGGCCAGGCCGTCGGCATAGGGCCGGCCTGGGCGCTCCAACACGCGCCACGTCGAGGAGCTACGCCGAGGGCCGTGACCGTCGGCCCAGCACCTCGCCTGGGGCGCCCAGAGGCTGCCACGTAGTGCCGCTACGCCGAGGGCGGCCGTCGGCGTAGCCCTTGCTCTGTTAGCCCGCCGTCTGACGGCAGCTGTGGGCCCACCGTGTGCTGCGCTGGCGGTCACGACTTGGCCATCGGGCTAGCTTACACCGACGGTTCGGCCTCCGTGGCTCCGCCGAGGGAGGTCTTTGCCGAGGAGTCTACGCCGAGGGCAGCCGTCGGCGTACTATATGGCCTACGCCGACGGCTTTTAACCCTCGGCTTACCGATCCATTCCTGTAGTGATACTAGATCTTCGGTCGCATGGAGCTTTTTTTTCTTAAAACAGTAGTGTTGTAACATGTAAAAAAACATTCGATGTTGTTCTATAATAGAGACAAAACTATGGGTACAAAATGGTATAGACGTATTTAAAAAAAGGACTCGTAGAACATACATAAGTATATGTGGAGAAACGTTCATAACCTTTTGAAGTAATGAATACTACACATTTTGCAGTTTGAGAAACTCTATGGGAGCGACTAGAGTAAAAATGGTGCACTTCTATTTTCATTCTTTACTTAACTATAAAGTTGTAATAATTGCGATTCTCAATTGGACTGAAACTCCTATGGTAGGATTGTAAATTTGGTTAACCTTTGGCAGGATGAGAAACGAGTAAGGTTGGAGGAGCTCACATTCTTAGTGAGATGAAGGCCTTGTGTGCAAGCTTTGAGGAAGTCAAGCTTTTTTTTAGTCAGTCGTGATGCAAATAATGCGGCACATAGGTGTACTAAATAAGCTTTGAGCGTTCAAGATTTGGTTCTCTTTGATATAATACCTAGATTCCTGCCTGATATAGTTCGGTCTAAATGTAACCACTATCATGTTTATAACAAAGTAATATATTACTACAAAAACTACAAAGTAAATATAACTAAGAAATGACATTTGGTACCATGGAGAAGCACATCTTTCCTTATGTGGTAATGAAGTCCACCTTTAACTAAGAGAAGACATTTATACTTCTATTAATCATATCATTTTTAAGATCAACAAAAAACATGTAACACTAAAAATCATGAGGATTTTTTCGAGAACCCGCTAGAGTTCTATGCATCATTCTTGAAAGAGAGTTTAGTTACACCACCTGCACAAGGCAACATGGACGGATCGAGAGAGACCACCGGCAGCCTACTGACAAACCACATGAAAGTGTGGAGATTGGATACCGAGGCTGAGCACGCCTACTCTACGTCTCGCAAGGGTCCACGTCTGCAACTCAACAATGAGTTCCACTCCTGCATGATCTCATATAACACCCTCGAAGCAGGCCTAGGCGATGCGTCGAAGACCCGGGCATTTCGTTCAAGCCACAACGAACATAGCGTGAGCATGATGAGTGAGCTGGTGGCCTAGCAGGTCTAGTGGGTTGAGTTGTACGGATGGCGGTTCTTTTGAGCTTGTATATACGTTGTACATAACTCTTTTTTCCTATCAATGAATCAAAACATAAAGCTTTTTGCGTTTTCACGAAAAAAATGAATAAGCTGGCTGCCTTTTCGTCCTAATATTAAACACATATTTCCATGTTTGGTTGGAACATCGACCATTTGGGACTTTTGGTGAATTATGATTAGATATTTGTCTATCTCTAGCTAGATTTTCAAGATTTATTGATTAAAACTCGGCCACTTGCTCAAAGCTATTGTGTCAACATCTCTGCTCACCTCACTTCATGTATGTTCTTTTGTTTTATCTTTTGCGGGAATACAATATTTTTTTTTAAAATTACATGTTTCTGCAGGCTGCAAATTTATACTTACAGACGTGCATCTTGAAGTTGCTGAGTTCTAAAAAACATCCAGAGAACGACCGAGAAATCTTGCCCATACTGCCTCCGCCATCTTGTTTGATAACTGGTACTCCCGTTCAAAAATATAAGATGTTTTAGCTTTGTGAATTGAATGTCTGTAGACTTTTTTAGTGTATAAGTTCGTATAGGTTTAGAGTAAACCTATACACTAAAAGTCGTCTAGATATATTCATTGCACAAAGCTAAAATATTTTATATTTCTGAACGGAGGGAGCAGCAGAGAGTGGACCTGACCGAGATGGTGTACGAAGGTGTGATAAGGCAATGATGTATGAGGTTGAAGGCAATGACGTGGAGATGGCCGGGCGGTCGCTTCTGCCTCCCCTGTGGCCTTGTTTCTGATGAGATAATCCCCCCAAGGGAACGCCTCCAGGGAGCTGATGGAATGTGCATGGCTTCGGTCGCTTGCCCGAATGCGCAACGTGAGGTGGGAGAGCGTGTGGGATGGCAGGAGGTGATGCCGTGGCGTTCCCCGCGTCGCCTGGCTCTATCAGTCCTGCCTACTGCTCGTCGTCCCGTTCCTACTTGGCTCAAGAAAAGATGTTGTAGGTGCCTAGCTCCTGGTCACCGTGCGGCTGTTTCCAGTGATCCCTTTAGGTGCTCTCGACGCCTTATGAATGGTCATCGAGCACGTGACTGCAGCAACACTTGGCGTGCTCTCAGCTTGTTGGCAGACACTATCGTGTTTTCATCGCCTTGGCCCATTGCCGAGCATTGTCAAGCACATGCTCCTTGTCGTGTCCAGGTTGAGGTCTCACTCCCATCCAAAGTGCCTTGTCGTGGGACTTGGGCGTTAGTTGTTTCTGTTCCTGGTTGCTCTTCGGCCTCAGTGGATATGTCGTTGCAATCCGCTTTGGAGGAGCAAGCTGAGTTGTTACGCTAAGCTTTCTTAACGTGGCTTCTTGTCGGCTTGAGGAGGTCGTCCGTCCCCTTCACGAGATTGTTGACTCCTTGCACTATTGGCTGCTTTCGATTGGGGGCTTTCTAGAGCGTGCTAAAGCTGACGCCTGCCAATCCGTTGGATGTGCATGATGTTGGTAAATTGAGCGCGAGTAGAGTGGGCCTTTATGGATGTTTCTATCCTCATGCTAGGGTGAACTCAGCAGTCATGGCTCTGGTCATGCAGAGCATATGCCCGAGTTTCTAGAGTTGTGTGGTGGTATGGTTCTGCCCCCCTCCGTCGAGGAAGTGAAGTTCGGCTCGCACGAGATCTCGGTTGTGGCTTCTCCACCAAGTCATGCGCTTGTCTTTGAGGAGAGTGATGATATCGACGCTGCAATCTCTCTTTCGGCTGAGTACGACAGGCATGTGGTTTCTATAGGTGATGGGACTGCTATGCCAGGAGTGTTGACACCGGTCCCCGGAGCTATCGTTGCCAGAGAAGTTTGCGATTTTCTCGCCACATTGGTTGCTGCCTACCCTGGAAGTAAGAAGAGGGGTGCTTTAGGTAAGGCATCTGCCGTTGCTTGATGGTGTCATGGTTTGTCTTGGCGGCGAGGTGTAGGTGTGTTGTGTTTGTTCTTGTCGCTTTGTGCTCTATTGTGTTGGCTAGAGTGGGTGCAACCCTGTTGTTTGGGTATCTGTTAGGTTTGGATATTGGTGAGTGTGCTCTCTGGGTGGGTTTTTGGACCTGTTGTTGTAGGTTTTCGTCCTGTTTTCTCTAAGCACCCTCTTCTTAATTAATGGATGAGGCAAATATTTTGTCTCCATTTCAAAAAAAAAAGATAAGGCAACGATGAGGCAAGTAATTTGGATACTATTCCTATCGTGTTCCGGTCATTACTTCGTTCCCAAACAAATCAGATACTCCCTCCGTTTCAAAATATAAGATGTTTTAGTTTTATGAAAGGAGTGTATTTAGACTCCTTTTATGTCTAGGTTTACTCTAAACCTAGATGAACCTAGATACTAAAAAATATCTAGATACACTTCATTCACAAAGCTAAAACATCTTATATTTTGAAACGGAGGGAGTAGATACCAAAACTAAACTTGCATTGCAGCTAGCTTAGTGGCATGCGGCTGAGTTGAGTTGATTCCATATGGCTTGAGTGCCTCCAGGGCAAACAATGATCGAAATGGAGAAAAAATGCAGCTAACAATCGATTAACTAATGCACGTGCATGTCCTGCATGTCAAAGCTTAAAGAAGACGTATGGAAGCGAATTAAACTGGCTGGCGTGCGGTTGCTAAGCACGGGCGGCGGAGTAGTATTTTTTCTTTGGTATAAAATATTATACTACATCACCGTTGATGGGCACTTCAAAGTGGCCCTAACTTTTTTTAAGAAAGATCCGAATCTATTTCATGAGTTCATAGCATATATAAAGCATCCAAAACATAATACGTACACATTATATCGAAATCCTTGGATCACCACTACCACAAGAGCGAGCCGTCGAAGCGCAACTGTCACCTCTCCCTTACCGGAGCCGGCATGACATTGTTGATGATAGCAGGAAAATCTTCGTGCATGTGTCCCTAAGGACCGGTGCCCCAGGGCTGAAGCCGCCGCCATTAAACCCTTGAATTGATCTGGACCTTGTGACACCAAACCTAGAACACACGTAGATCGGACGAGATCCATCATGGAAGCGGCAATCCGACAAATTCCTGCCCTCCTCAACAACAGCGGCAAGATCGTCGCCGACGAGGTGGAAGAGGAGGCGGATATACCTTATTCTTGTCCCGCACAATATCATCATAGCCACCATAACATCGATACCGGTTGACCAAACTCTAACTTTAGGGAACTTTCAACAGCGCCGAGCGCAAGTCCGATGTCTCCACCCCCCTCCTGCCTCCGGGATAGCAAGTAGAGGAGGCGGGGACCCGTCGATTCCGGTTGTAGACGACGAGGAGCGAGCAGACGATTGCGGCGGCAGCTAGGGTGGAACCCTATGATTGCCGAATCTATTTCTTTTGTGGGAGGACAAGTGCCCCTAAATTTGAACAAAGTGCCTCTAAACAAATTTTTTTAATTAGGACCCTCTGAAAAAACATTTTTAGTACACTACATATGCCACTTTTTGAAGAGCCCGAGAATAAAATTACGGGCACTTTGAGAAGTGAACCAAAATACAATTAGGGGCACTTTTTATGCACCTAATTTTATTCCTATACCATTCTAGTACTATTCTAGCACGTATGTTTTATGCACCTATATGTCCTTTTCTGATGGCAGTGCCAATCCCTATACTATTATTACATACACGTCGGGGTTTAGGTTCAGACGTTCAGTTGACTACCGGATTTAAGATCCAGGGATGTGTTTATATACTCGTGTGGAAGGTAGGAAGTTTCAGCTCGCCTAACCTTCTTTGTCCAAACATATACTCCCTCCGCTTCGAAAATATAAGAACGTTTTAGTTTTGTTAATCGAATGTATCTAGACGTCTTTTAGTCTATATATTCGTAGAGGTTTGAAGTGAACCTATACACTAAAAGGTGTCTAGATACATCTATTCCATAAAGCTAGAATGTCTTATATTTTCGAACGAAGGGAGTACTAGATAGATCCTACACTCGCCATTTTCGTCAATGCAAGCAACGCACTTACGGGTCGGGCTATACGATCGATGGCGTTATTATGTGTTTGCCATGCCAACATGCCAAAAAAATGTGTAGTCATTTTGGCTGTGCAAGTCGTCGTTTGCCCAGGAACCAAATTAACTAATCAGGAGAGGGAAAAGGTCAGCCGGATGACCAAACTCGGCGAAAAGTATTATCCAGCATGGATTCGGTGCATCTTTTATGCCTGCACGTGCAGGTGCATCCGAGCATTGCACTTGTTGCAAGATAAGAACACATTGCACTTGTTGTACCATCACAATCACAACATTTATCTTTTCTTCTTCTCATCTGAGATCAATTGATTCACTTAAATGATACTACTAGTAGTACTCCTATCATTTCCATTGGGAAGAAAAATATATAATTAGCTCTTGACAAACATTTTGCCCTCGATCTCGACGTACAATCGCTCCTGAATCCAGAACTAACAAGTACTACACCTCTCGCTTGTAATTTACTGTACTTATTAGTAGTACAAGCAAAAATGATCACAGCAACGCCTCATTTCCTACGAAAAATGGATCGAGAAAGTACAGCAAAATTCACCAATTGGTCTGGTTTAATCCGTCCATGCGTATCGACGTTGCACCAGGACGGCGAGCGGCGGCGGCGGCGGCAGCACGGGTAGGGATGTCGATCGGAGACGACACCAAACGCGCCCTCCACGGTCCACGTTTACCACCAGCGGCAGGCTCCGCGGCGCGGCCGGCCGCGGCATCACCACCACCGAAGCCGCAGCAGAGCCACCAGAGCTCCCCGCCGTCGACGTCGCGGTCCCGCGTCGTGTAACCGTCGTCCGGCCACAGCACGTCAGCCTCCTGGAACGACGCGTCGTCGTCGCCGCCGTGCCCGCCGGCGAAGGTGGACGGGTGGGAGAGGAAGCCGCCGGAGGAGGAGCCACCACCAAAAATCGCCGGCACGCTCGACGGCGCTGAGCTCGTGCTCGACGACGACGACGCAGCTGGCCCGCTCATGTCGCTACCGAAAGACTCGCACGAGAAGTCCGCGGCGGTGGCGGCCGCGGTGTCCTCGTGCAGCTCCGGCGGGTAGCTCTCGCCGTCTCCCCACGGCGGCGGCGACCGCGGCGTCTCCGGCCACAGGACGTCGGCTTCCAGGAACTCTTCCATCGGCGCGCGTAGCTCCGGTCTGATAGCAGCAGCTGCAGCAGCGGGCAAAGCATTTTTGTATGCGTTGCGGGCTGCAAGAGAGAACCGCGTCGTACGTGGTTTGCTTGACGTGACGTAGGGGGCACTCCTAACAGTGATTTTAATCCGATTTCCCAGCGCTTGCAATATGACAAGAAATTTACGTGACGTTATTACGCTGTTTAATGCTGACTTTCTGCATTTATATTGATATATTTGTCCAATAAGAAATGCCAGAGCAGTCATTCAAAAAGGAAACTGGAAGAGATGCTATGCCAGTGACAGCGAATTAATGAGATATATTTGATCGAAGAAGCCTTCGATTGCAGGAATAATTTTCTAATCTGTTTCTAGAGGATGAGCTTGATTGCGAGAGCTTGGTGAAGAGATGATGGAGTGACGGAAGCGAGCGCATGACGACAAATGCCAAATTGCCTTAATCCAGTGGGCAACCAATCAGTGGTAAGCTGATTAGCTGATGCTTGACCGGCGGACCGGGTAATGCATGAGGACAAGGAGTGTGGCCAGGAAGCCCAACACATCAAGTCATCCCAGATTGAGATCCTCCATGGACCATGGACCATGGGCATGGCTCATTGCTTTGCTTGGAAGAAGTACTCCTAGAGTATTATTGGATATATGCAACTAGGTTCCGTCAGGAGCTGCACCGAACCGGTCTCACGTGACCACTGAGAATATTTCAGAATTTTGGGGGTCCAGTGTCTAATAACTACTACCACTATTCCATAATATAAGATGTTTTAGTTTTATAATACTCCTATAAGATGTTTTTGATAGGCTAATTAGCTTACCTAAAACGTCTTGTATTCTAAAACCAAGGTAGTAGTATGCAAATCCTCCTTGGTATTGGTAGAGGATCTACAAACAAAAGACCCATTTCTCGCGGCAGGTGGGCTGCGGGCCGACCCACGCAGTTCGAGCCCAGGCCTAGCTCTAGCCCAGTGCGGGTGGGCTATGATCTATGTTCCTCTTCTGTTGGTGGGCCTCCCAGTCGTCAACCCGCCCCTGGTGTGGGCCAAGATTTACCAACATGTCCACGTGTCTCTTCTTCTGGTGTTGGGCCTTTACCATTCCGCACCCTGTCGCTCGGCCTCGATATATAAGTGGAGGTGGGTTCCGCAGGGAACCCTACTTCCTCATTCCGGCTACCCCGCCTCCCACTCTCAAGTCCTGCGTTGGTTTAGATCTAGATCTAGATCTCAACTACCGCGCTCTCTTCCTCTCCCCCCTCTCCCCAATGCTTCCCCAACCCTCCTCATCTGCGATCGCGACTGTGGCGCTGCTCGTTGGGGAAACAAGCGGCCGCACGAGGAGATATCCACCAGCGAGGGTTGCCGACTGGAGTTGGATTTATGCCAGAAGCTCTGGATAACGACACCGCACGCAGGCATCGGGACCGTGATAGGCCACACATGCCAGAGTGGTGGCGTGATGATTTTGGTGGGTGGAATGAGCAGATGCGCTATGATTCCGGACCTTCCAACTCTAGGGCATACCAGCAGAACAACAACCATTACCACGCGCAGAATCGGCCAGTCAGGAAGTTTAAGGCCAAGAAGCCCACACAAATTCAGTCTACTCACCCCCCTTCTGTTACTCTGTCCTCCCACATGGAGCTACCGCTGCCGCCTCCCCACGAATCTGATGGGGAAAAGGTGAAGATCAAGTGCTACAATTGCAGCCGTGAGGGCCATTACCAATCTGGTTTCCATTTACCAGCCCACTGCAGTATTTGTGATGAGGATGGTCACACAACGGGCATGTGTCATGTTTCTGTCAAACCCCGTGTGTTACAATGGTATGGGTATGCCCTGGATGGCAGAGGCTTCCACAATTTTGAGGTTTATGAAGCAGCGCTGGTGGCCAGTGCGACTAACATGGCTAATGCAGAAAACTATCGTCATCAAAGACGAGAAACTCCATGCCAAGCTTACCCCCAACTATTGCAAAAGGACCTGAATAAGCTTGTTGACGCATGCTGGGATTGGCGTGTCAAGCAGCTATTGGACATCGATCCAGGTTACCTATCCTTGTGACACCATGCTTAGGCTCTGCAAGTGCGTAGAAAACCTCGCCCTACCTATTAGAAAGGTGTCTATGTTGGTGACAGAGCCCAAAGTTGATCCCAAGGACTCGATGATGCTGGAGAAGACATGGGTTCCGCTTTCGTGTGTGCCTGATTGTCTTCGTAAGAGGGACCTTCTCTTGGAGGGTACCAAAATGATTGGCAGACCCCGCCTTATCGATGAGGATTCCTTGGGTGGGGATGGGCATGTCCGTATGCTTTTCCACTGCCATGCCCCAACCTTGATCCCTCCTCAGGTGCTGCTCTTCGCCAACATGCAGGGATTTAGCATTGGCATGGACACCCAACCTGCCACTTGTGAAGCTTGGGGCTTTGTTACGCAACCACCTCCCAACCCTACCAGGAAGGAGCGAGGGGATGAAGAAGAAGAGGAGACTAAATATCAGAGCCGTTTTTACCTACATTGGAAACGTGGCCCATCCAAGGACAAGGCCTAGGAAAAGTAAGTGTCCAGAAAGGACCCCCCCCCCCCCCCCGCTTAAACAAATAGATCAGTCTACTCCCATGAGCAAGAAGCTTGACGACAATGTAGAAGTACCTCCTGTTTAGTATACTTTCAATAAGGGTTATTTCAATAGGTCGACAAAGAAGGTGTCTACAAAGGAAGATGTCCACTAGGCAATCGATTGGAAGTAGCAGTGTTCCACTTCCAGCCATGAAAGATCAATCTGTGTCTAAGCCTAATTCAGCACCTGGAAAGTTTCTCAGGAAGAGCATCCCCTTCAACCAGTACGGCTCTAACATCTCTATGACGGAGGTGTTCGACTCCTTGTCACCTTTGCCTCAAGGTAATGTGGATGTGTCGGTATCACTGCAGGATCTCGATGAAGACTCCCTACTGCCCTCCCCTTCCATTTTCAAAGTTTCTAAGATGAGCCAGGTGGATCGTTAGGAAATGGGCTAGTTAGTCCTATTGGTTGGGAGTTTGACAATATCTAGTTGGCTGAATGCATTGCATCCCTGAAGAAGAAATGGCATGGTGAGGTGGATGATCCAGTACAGCATAATCCAGCGCAGTGGTGGCTATCTAAAGCGGCGGTGGCGCCCCCCACCGCTTCCTGTCGCAGTGAGCATGCCAAAGGCTCTGTAGGGGAATCTGTTCTCCAAAAGGCTATCAACCTCGTGGGTGGTAAGTCTCTCTCCTCCTCTAGCGCTTTTTTTTTTTGGATTTTCCTTCACTTCCCTATTCGCATTTTTTGGGTGTTACGATCGATAGTGCCATTGTGTTTGATTCTTCCTTTGGTACTGAAGGGGTTCTGCGGCTGAGAACAAAAAAATTCTACGATGTGAACACACCTAGCCAAGATCTACCTATGCAGATGTTCATACCTACCAGGGATTCGATGATCATACCTTTGAATATCGAACGCGGTTAATGTTCTATGGGGAATATGGATGAAGTAGTCGAACTTGCCCTACCTCAAGGTCGTGAAGCTCCTCACAAGTCACCCCTTGTCCTTGTGCGATGTAGCCAACCTCATGGTCGTGTTGACGTATGATACATCGTAAACGTATCTATAATTTTTGATGTTCCATGCTTGTTTAGTATCTACTTTCTTATGTTTTGTTCACACTTTGAGGTATTTTTATACATTTTCTGGAACTAACCTATTAACAAGATGCCATAGTGCCAGTTGCCTATTTTCTGCTGTTTTGGTTTCAGAAAAGCTAGAAAAGAAATATTCTCGGAATTGGACCAGACAAAAGCCAAAGTCAATATTTTACCAGAAGACTCACGTAGCCAGAAGACGAGACGGAGAGGGGCCACGAGGTGGCCACACCACCTGGTGGCGCGAGCCAGCCCAAGTCGCGCCAAGGGGTGGTGTGGGCCTCTCGAGCACCCACCGACCTTGCCTCTTCGCCTATAAAAGCCTCCCGGGATGAAAACCCTAAGAACCAGATCAGAATTCCATGAAAAGTTCCGCAGCGCTGCCGCCACCGAAGAGGAGATTCAGGGGACATAAGTCTCTATTCCGGCACCCTTCCGAGACGGGGAAGTGCCCCCAGATCCATCTCCATCGACTCCACCGCCATCTCCATCGCTGTTGCTGACTCCCATGATGAGGAGGGAGTAGTTCTCTCTCTAGGCTAAGGGCTCTACAAGTAGCTATGTGTTCATCTCTCTCTCTATGCGTGATCTTATTGAGATCATGAGCTTCTAATCTATAGAACTATTCTGCTACTCAAGTGCTTTAACGAATCTCTGCTTATCCTCACGTGTGTGAAGTTGACAGTGTGCACACCGTGTGGCACTTTGGCTAAGGTTACATAAATACTTATCATGAGTATAATTTGAGTTGGATGTCTCTATGAGATTGTGGTGTTTGTTGGAACCATCTAGCGCTCAAGGTGATAGTGAGGGGTTATCTAGATGGGGAATGCGAACTTTAAAGTGTGCTGTTATAGCCCTACATCGTCCAACTGGAGAGTAGTTCAGGGTAGCATCATGAAGAGAAGATATTTATATGAGAGTGTCCACTAGTGAAAGTATGATCCCTAGGCCTTGTCTCTAAGCATTGAAACACCATTTACAATTAGTTCTGTTACATGTTTGCTTGCTACCACTCTTATTTCAGATTGCAATTACCACTTACAATCATCCATATTACTTGTATTTCACTATCTATTCGCCGAACTAGTGCACCTATACACCTGACAAGTGTATTGGGTGTGTTGGGGACACAAGAGACTTCTTGTATCTTGATTGCAGGGTTGCTTGAGAGGGATACCTTTGACCACTTACTCCCTGAGTTCGATAAACCTTGGGTGATCCACTTAAGGGAAACTTGCTGCTGTTCTACAAACCTCTGCACTTGGAGGCCCAACACTATATACAAGAATAGAAGCGTGCGTATACATCAACGTCCAAGCTCCAAGATCCAAGAAAAAGCACCACAAGTGGCTGTGCCTCGTGGCCTTAAATACATACAGTGTAGAGACGTCTCCCGGGCTCCGGTCTAGCAAAGTAGCGGAAGAAGATTTCTCCGGACCGAGTCCAGCAGCATGACAACGTGCGTATGGTGGAGAAACCCCTATCCCCGTATGCAATTCCAATCCTGGGAACCACACATGAGGGAGCGAGAGATACAGGCAAATGCCAATTGATGAGATGGATTTGGGGAGAGGGGTGCCCCTCTTTATATAGGTGGAAGGGAGGTACTACATCCCTCAAAGTTCCGGGGTGGGACCAATCAAGGGGAGGAGGTGGGAGGAGGCGGTGTCCAGCCCCCACATGGGCCCCACATGGTGGGAGGCCCACATGTGGCCGATGACCCCTCATTAGCCATCCTTAGGGCACGACCCCCTCTTGGGCCTCCTCTTGTGAGGCCTAATTAGGAGGGCTGCCCCCAAAATCCAATTTAAATAATATTTTTTAATATTAATTCATTTAATTAATATTAAATATATAATATTTAATACTTATCATTCCGAAACACCTTTCGGACCCCTCCGATCATCATCAGATATCCCCGAAATGCTTTCGGTATCTCCCCGAAACAATTCCAGAGTTCTCTCTCTTTTCTCCTATGATCTTGGATCAATCCCTAAGTGTCTCTACCCTTAAGTGTGACACCCTACGACTTGGGAATACATATACATGATCGAGACACCTCTTCGATCAATGACCAATAGCGTATCTAGAAACATATAATGCCCCCCATGCATTCCATGAATAACTTGATCGCTTGAACCTTGAACATCGAGTCTCATTACCTTTGCTCTATGATACCTAGTTTGTACAAGATCTGATCTTTGGTATCTACATACATAGTTCCACCTTGTTACCGACAAACACATTTACTCGTTCCCATGATGTTACATCCCCGTGACCTAGTCACGTGTTTGCAAACTTGTATATGTAATCTCAATGAGTGGGCCTTGGGTATCTATCCGTCACTTGGATGGGCAAATCTTGGTATTAATACATAGTCCTCAAAAGTTCCTCTGGAATACCTGACACACACCTTTATAGTCACCCAGTTACGGTCATGATGGTTGATGTGATCAAAGAAGCCTCAAGAGACAGTGATTAATATGATGTCATAGTCGAAGGACTGAATCACTACGCTTTGTTAGATATCATAATGTTGAACTTTGTGACTGGCTCATATTGCAATACTAGGGGTTGGGTGTTGTCCATAGGGTGTCAAGTGGGATCCCGCCAAAATTCCACTTTTAGTTCATTTGTCAAAATTTAGTGTAAATTTTTTCTCAAAATTTGAACTAGATTTTGGCAAATGAACAAGAAGTGGGATTTAGGCGGGATCCCACTTGACACCTTAGTTTTCCATCACTTCATAAGTGACCTCATTTTCAGTTGATATGGTAAAGTCCATGATCGGGAAACCTCGATCATCAGCTACCCAATGAACTAGTCTAGAGGATACTGGGGACCTGGTTTGTTTATATATCACACTTGGATTAATGTTTCCACTTAATACAATTATAGCATGATATAAAACTATTATGAACTAATGAGATGTGTTAATAAGATCATATTTATTATTGGCCTCTAGGGCATATCTCCTCCAGTCTCCCACTTGCACTAGAGTCAATATTCTAGTTAGTGCTTCACACATTTTGACACCTATGGCATTCTGGTGTTATCCACATGCGTTGCTTGTGGTAAAGCCAATCTCCAAAACTGACACTTTCAGCTCTTTGTGTATTTTCATATCTATGTGTCACCATGCATTACTCATTCTCAAATGAGATGACATTGTATAAATCAGTCTTCTAGTAAGACCTCAATTCCTTAAGCCAAAACTATGTTGTCACTGTTGTGGTACAATAAATGTTCATAGTATAGCCCACTTGGAATTGTACCTAGTTTTGATGACAAAACTATTTTACACAAAAACCCTCTATATGTTGTTGTTAGAGCAGTCATATACTCAGCCATCATTGTAGTATCCGTCACAATGTTATAACTTTGGAACTAGGTCAAATCCAACATGGGATTTTCTTCCATTACACCGTGCCACCTTATTTCTTAATACATAGCATAATTGAGATAAACTTCATTTGTATATGTGACAAAAACTTGCATCAATGTAACATATTACATTGAACTACTTTGTCACTGATGTCTACGCACTTCTATTCTTGTAGACAGTTGTTGGGCCTCCAAGTGCAGAGGTTTGTAGAACAGCAACAAGTTTTCCCTTAAGTGGATCACCCAAGGTTTATCGAACTCAGGGAGGAAGTGGTCAAAGGTATCCCCTCTCAAGCAACCCTGCAATCAAGATACAAGAAGTCTCTTGTGTCCCCAACACACCCAATACACTTGTCAGGTGTATAGGTGCACTAGTTCGGTGAAGAGATAGTGAAATACAAGTGGTATGGATATAAGACAACGGTAGTAGAAAATAGCTTGATGGCGTGGAAGAGTCTAAAGGCAAACTGAAATAAAGATGGAAGCAAGCAAACATGTAACATATCTAGTTGCAAACGGTGTTTCAATGCTTAGAAACAAGGCCTAGGGATCATACTTTCACTAGTGAACACTCTCTCATAAATATATTATCTTCATGATACTACTCTTAACTACTCTCCGGTTGGACACTCTAATCGATGGTAGGGCTATAACAACACACCTCAAAGTAAGTATTTCCCCTCTAGATAACCCCACACTGTCACCTTGAGCACTAGATGGTTCCAACAAACACCACAATTTCATAAAGACATCCAACTCCAAATATAACTCATAACAAATATTTGTAATCTCTAGCCTAAGTGCCACCATGGTGTGCACGTTGTCACTTTCACACACATGGGGAGAGTAGAGATCTATTAAAGCACTTGAGTAGTGATACATTGCAAATGTATCCATAATTTTTGATGTTCCATGCTTGGTTTTATCCAATTTCTTGTGTTTTGTCCACACTTTGGAATACTTTTCATATGATTTCTTGGACTAACCTATTAACAAGAGCCACAGTGCCAGCTGTTGGGTCCGCATCATAGAAAACAAAAAATTTCCTACGATGAGAACTATACGCCAAGATCTATCTACTAGATACAGAGCAACAGGTGGACATACATCCATAGAGAACTTACCCTCGAAGACAATGAGTTTTGTTAACGAGTAGGAACTCGTGGTTGATGTAGTCGTACGCTTGCCGATCCCAAGATTGTGTGGAAGTCTGAGCGCCGCAAATCAGCAGCGCATCCGTCCTCGCACACACGTTCAAGCCACCGGACAACCTCCACCTCCTCGCTCCAGTGAATCAGCGCAAGCAGCAACTCCTTCCGGACGCAAGGCCACCGGGAACATGTATCTCGCTAATCCGAGACCATGGGGGAATATCTAGAGGGGGAGAGAGATCCTTCACGAGGAGGTGTAGTTTGTGAGAGGGGAGAGGGGGGCTTTATATAGGAGGGAGGGAGACCCCTCCCCTCCCATAGACGGCGCATGAGGGGGGGGGGGGACTCCTCCCCTCCTTCATTCATGTGGTGAACCTCCACTCACATAAACATGGCCTCCACCCAAAATCCCACTCACATGTATTTAATTTCCACCAAATTAAATGCAACTCTCAATTAATAAAACTCTTTTATTTATTTTATTCAGAATTTTGTTAATTAATTTAATTAACAAACATTCACATAAAACCCCTTGCAACATTTCAATATCACATGCAGAACCACTTTCTGCAATTTCACCCGAAACAATTCCGGTTTCTATCGAAACAATTCCTGTTTCTATCGAAACATTTCCTGCGCTTTGCAAACCTTTTGTCTGGAACATATGTGCTCCTAAATGGTGTCCGGCAACCCTTAAGTGTGTCACCCTACGGTTCACGAATAATGCAGACATGATTGAGACTCCTCTCAGATCAATAATCAGAAGCGGGACCTGGAGATCCATACCGACTCCTGCATATTCAACGATGACTTCTGTGATCGTGAGGACCTTTAACGTCAGCAATTTAATCCCTTTGTCTCATGATATAATACATGTCCGAGATTTGATCATCGGTATCCAAATACCTAGTTTGATCTCGTTACCGACATGCACTCTTTTCTCGTTCCCGTGATATAACATTCTAGTGATCACATCACTTGCTTGCAAGCTATCTTAATGTGATATCACCGAGAGAGCCCAGAGTATATCTATCCGTCATCGGGATTGACAAATTCCACTCTTGATCCATGAGCCTCAACATAACACCTTCATAGCACTGAACCCACCTTTATGGTCACCCTGTTACGGTGTGACGTTTGATGTTATCAAGATACTCTTCCGGTGTTAGCAATTAACATGATCTCATGGTCTAAGGACTAAGACTACTTTGTATGATGTTATAGCAATATAAACATAATGACTTGATCGTAATGCTATACTTCGGATGAATGTTCATCACATCATTTCACAAATGCTGTGACCTTGTTATTAACAACATCCAATGTCCATGATCAAGAAACCTTGATCATCTTGTTAATCAACAAGCTAGTCTATAAGAGAGGCATAACTAGGAACCCTTTTGTTTATTAAACACACATGTATTGATGTTTCCTATCAATACAATTATAGCATGCAAAATAAACATCTATCATATACAAGGAATACATAATAACAACTTTATTATTGCCTCTCAGGGCATATTTCCTTCAGCAGCTACCTGTTTTCTGCTGTTTTTGGTTCCAGGAAAGTTAGAAAATGAATATTCTCGGAATTGGACGGGACAAAAGCCAAAGTGCCTATTTTTCCGGAAGTCATCAGATGCTAGAATACGAGACGGAGAGGAGCCAGGGGGCCACCACACCACCTGGCCGCGTGGGCCAGGCCTGGCCGCGCCAGGGGGTGGTGTGGCCAGCCCAGGCACCCCCTGGGCCTCTCCTTCCGCCTATATATTGCCCTCGGGACGAAAACCCTAAGTACCAGATCAAAAATCCATGAAAGAGTCTGTAGCCGCCGTCATCTCCATCCCTAGATCGGGAGGGATCTGAAGCTCTTCCCGGCACCCTGCCGGAGAGGGGAATTCACCCTGGTGGCCTTCTTCATCACCATGCAAGCCTCCCGTGTGATGCGTGAGTAGTTCATCCTTGGACTACGGATCCATGTAGTAACTAGATGGCTGGTTCTCCTCCTTTGTGCTTTCATGTTTAGATCTTCTGAGCTCTGTTCATGATCAAGATCATCTATTTGTAATTCTGCATGTTGTGTTTGCTGGGATCCGATGGATATTGAGATGCTATTTCAGATTGATTATTGATTCTATCATATCTTTGTTATTTGTGATCTTGCATGCTTTCTGTTGTTAGTAGCTATCTTGGCCAAGTAGATGCTAGTAACTCCAAGAGTTAGTATTTATCCTCGATAGTGGGTTCATGCCTCTGGTAATCTGGGGAAGTGACAGAAATCTCTAAGGTACTAGATGTGCTGTTGTTACTAGGGAGAAAACAACAATCCTTTGTTCATAGAACAATCGTATTGTTTACTTTACACGCAATTCATAAAGCAATCATCTGTTGCTTGCAACTTAATACTGGAGGGGGTTTGGATGATAACCTAAAGGTGGATTATTAGTCATAGATGCAGTTGGATGGGGGTCTATGTATAATGTTGTAATGCCCAATCAAGTCTCAAAGGAGTTAAGATGATTAGTATATGCATGTATTGCTTTCTCGATGTTTGTCAATTGCCCCGCTGTAATTTGTTCACCCAGCATGTTATCTATCTTAAGGAGAGCCACCTCTAGTGAACTATGGATCCCGGTCCTTTCTTTTACATACAATCTATAAACTGTTTACTGCTTTGTGTTTACTTTCTGCAAACTATTACTTCTTTCCATTCGATACATTTAATCCTTTGTTTTCAGCAAAACACGGTGAGATTGACAACCTCATCGCAAGTTGGGGACAGAGTTTTGTGGTTGTGTTGTGCAGGTCTCCACGTTGCTACTAGCACCGGTAGTGCGCCCTGCCAAGGCTCAGCTAGCAACACCTTTGGGGTGTTTCCTTGCTCCTACTGGTTCGATTAAACCTTGGTTTCATAACTGAGTGAAACTTGCTGCTGTGCTCATCATACCTTCCTCTTGGGGTTCCCCAACGACCTTGTTAATACACGATCCATCAAGCATTTTTCTGGCGCCGTTGCCGGGGAACGAAGAAGAATAAGCTCCCACGTCAACCACGCGCCATCAAAGATATTTTTCTGGCGCCGTTGCCGGGGAGTCAAGGACATCTTCACAAGGGGAATCCCTCATAACCAATCTCTTTACTTTGTTATTTTTGTTTTGCTTAGTTTCTTTTTGCTTTGTTTGCTTATTTCTTTATCAAAAACACAATAAAATTAGTTTTACTAGTTTGCTTTCTTATTTGAAAACACAAAAAAATTAAGTCTCCTTTTGTTGTCACCTCTTCCTTAGCTCACCATGTTGATCCCTAAATTCACCCTGAAAGACCTTTCAATTGGTAGTGGTTCTATAACTGGGAAAGATAATATTGAAGAATTCTTTAATCATGTTAGTAAACATGAGGATACTGAGGATAGATCCCTTGCAGAACTTTCTCCAAACTATGAGATTGCTGCAGCTTCTTTAATTCACATGTTAGAAGCTAGGTTTGTTAACCTCAACCCCTTAATGCAAGTAATGTTTCTTAAGCTTAAAGAAATTGAGGACCCTGAAAAGATGGATTTTATTCTATAAACTTTGTTTAAGGAGTTCTATGATGTTGCCAAAGAAGCTAGGAAAGTCTTTGAACGTTTCAATATGCTAGGCTCATGTGTATATGTTGTTGGTACACGAGAAAAGATGATTAAAACCGAACCTAATGGGGAGGAACCTAAGATACCAATACCCTTTAAACTAGCAGCAATACATGAAGCCATAGAAAAGAATCTTGATTGGATTGTTCCTGAAAACCCTTTTGATGAAAATAGTGAACCTAAGAGCATTGAGAGAGGATCCTCTAGAACTTATCTGGATGATATACCTTGCCTTGTTGAAAATATTTCTGGTATTGATCTTAATGCCTCTTCATTTGAGAACACTTGATTATTTCTTGCTTCTTATGCCTAACTTAAAGGCGTTAAAGAAAAGTACTTATTGGGAGATAACCCAAAAATTTTAGATGAGTCTTGGAAGTAATAACCGCTCCTTATCCTTTTTATTTGCTTTTTGTGCCAAGAGTAACCTCTAATGAGAGTGAAGTAATGATTGGGAAAGTTGCTGTCCCGAAACAAATTTCTGTGATTCACCGTAAAAATTCGTGTAAAATATCTGAATGTTTTTTTGAGGCGTGAATTTTTGTGCTTCTGCCCCAGGTTGTTATCTAACTTTTGTTAGTTCAACACTTTTTTATTTGAGCAATAGAAGGTCTTCAAAAAAATTCGTCTTTACCTGCTGGTCTGTTTTGATAGATTTCTGCCATTTTCTGCATTTGCTTCTTGTTGGTTCCTTTTTGAGTTCTTTTGGGGAATTGAGCTTTTTGAGGGAAGTGCTTCAGTAGCTAGTGTTCTAATGGAAGTTTATTTGGTGTTAGAACTGAACCTTAAGACTTATTTATCTTGAGTGCACTAATGTTGCTAATAAAGATTGTGTGAAGTTTCGTATGAAGGAAAAATTTCAGGTGTATGGAAGAAATGAGTAATGAGATGAAGGATGGACTAAAGCTCAAGCTTGGGGATGCCACGCGTGTCACCCCAAGAAATATCCAAGAAGTACAAGCGTCAAAGCTTGGGGATGCCCAAGGCATCCCCTTCTTCATCAATAAAAATCCTAGGTTTCTTCCAAACGCTTCATTTTTATTGTTTCATGCACAGTTGTGTTGTTCTTGGAGCGTCTTCTTTTTCGTTTTCGTTTTGGTTTTTCATTTGCTTTGTTTGCTTAGTTTTTTGAATAAATTGGTTGTACCCCCTCTTTCATACATTTGTTTGCAAATAGTTTGGTTTGGTTTGGAAAAGAGTAGGAAAGTTCATACTTATGTGGTAAAAAGAGCTCGTTTTTGACTGTGGCCTATGCTCTGTCATGCCATGCTTGATATTATTTTGGCTTTATGCTTAGTATTATTTGCTGTAGCATGACTTGTTATAAACAATTAAGATTGCTTAATGTGCCTTGGATGTGTCACATCCCAAGATTTTCCAAATCTTGTAATGTGAAAATTAAATAAACAAAATAAATCTTTGTTGAAAATCAGGGTGAAAAGAAACTTTTGTTTCTAAAAGGAAACTGAAATCCCATCTTGAACAAACTTTGGCTAAAGTTTGAATTCAACAAATCCAAATCAAGGGAAATGCATTCCTCAATGAATGTATCTGGAAATTGAACACTTGGAACATAAATCCAAATCCCTAAACTCTAATGGAAGGAAATCATTTCCCAAGTTATCTCCAAATCTATGGATTTGATCCATACCAAAGTTGATCAACAAATATTCTCAAAGGATCAAGAAAAGACCATAGAGATTGGTTTCACTTAGTTTGAAACCATAGACAAAAATCTTGTGAACATAATAAGATAAGGAAATTGAATTTCCAATGGAAATTTTATTAAATAAACCAAAACCCTATTTTATTAAACTAAAGATCCATTTTCTTTAATTATTAAATGGATCTTAAAATAAATAAAAATATTATTTTATTTTGGATTTGGATTATGTTGAAAAACAGAACCAAATTCAAAGTACAAAGTTGAGTGTTTGTTTGAATTGATTTGAACCTTGTTTGAATTGTTTGAATTGCAAAACAGAAATATAAATAGAAAAAGGAAAAAGAAGCAGACAGAAAAAAAAATAGAGCAACCCACTAAGGCCCAACAGCAGCCCACCTAGCCCACCTCTCTTCTCCCTCAGAAAAACGATTCACACCAAATAATTAACCCGCACAGAGAGTGACAGCCTGGACCCACTTCTCCCTCTCACTCACTCGCTGACAACAGACCCCACCTCCTCTTATTTTTCCCCGAACCATTTTTCCTCACCGCCGAATCAGCCCACAGAGCCACTGACTGGTGGACCTCCCCCTTGTTTCTTTTCCCACTGACGATTGGACCCACTCCTCCTGTTCATCTCTCTCACCCGCCGCTGACCGAGCCCCCTTCTCGCTGCCGTTGCTGCCTTTGAATGCCGCGTTCAATTCACAGTAACGCCGTGATTTAAACCTCGCCGTGACAACGCCCATTTAACCGCCTGCTCCTCCTCTTCCATTTCCCCCAGACCACTCCCTCTCTCTGCCCCCGGGCTGGACGAATTGCACCGCACACTGCCCACGGTCCGACGATGTTCCGGTGACGATTCCGACGAAACCCCACCGCCCCTTGCATCCCTAAGCACCCCAACAGATTCTCCACCTCTAGGCGCATCTACTAGTGCATCCAGTTCACTCGCGCGAGCCTCACAGCGTCGGCAAGGACAAGCTCGACTCGCCACCGCCGTCGGCCTCGACTCCGGCAAGCTTTCCCTGTGAGCACAGACTTCCCCTCGCCCCCTTTTTGATGCTCTCTTACTTGCGACCCTCGTGCGCACCTAACCATGCCTCTCCTTTGCCTTAGCGTGGTCCTAAGCGACGCCAACGACGACAACCCGAGAGCACCACCGGCCGCAACAACTCCGGCGAGCAATCGACCTCACTCCAGTACGCCCCGCGACAAGAAGACACTACCTCGAGCTTCCCCACGTTCTTGCGAACTCGGTGAGCCTCCCCTTTTCCTCTCTCGCTTCCTGTATCGCCGCCTTCGTCATCAACCGATCGCTCCGCCGCCGGTAGCCACCGCAGCGCCGCCCACTTTAGGTCGAGCCTGCCGCAGCCGTTCGATCTGGATCGGACGCACTAGATAGATCACTTAACCGCGAAGAGGTACGCGCCCTGTGCCGTGCGATCTAACTTAATCTAACGTTCCATAGAGCCAATCCGGCCGAACCGGTACCGGCCAATCACAGCGCAACGCGTGGCACTAGATCTGTTTAAAAGAGATTTGAAAACAGAAACTTTTGCCATTTTCAAACCCATGTATCTTTTGATCCACACGTCCAAAAATTACAAATTTGATGTCGTTGGAATCAGCAAGACAAGACCTAACCAACCCTACCCTTAGTTTAGCAAATAGTATCTGTTAGCTTGTTTAACTTTGCAGATTCTTTTGTGTGCTTGCTAACATTAGAAAAATTGCTTAAAAATGTTTTTAGGGTTAAAACCTTTGCCAATTAGTTTATTGTGACCTTACTAACCCTAGGAACCAACCCATAGTTTGGAAAATGTTTTTTTGAAAAGTTTAGAATGGATTAATTGGTTTAGTCCATTTCTAGCTAATTAAAAACCATTGTTTTGTTTATGAAAATGCTTTCATAAAGAAAACTTTGGAGAAAATGGTTTAGACCAAACCTACTGACCCAAACACCAAGTTTTGCAATAGCAACTCATTTGGTGAAACAAAATAAGGAATCTTTGATTTAAAACCATTTCTAGTCAAATAGAAATGTGATTTCTTATCAAAAATGATTTTGGAAGAAAACCTTTGGAAATTGTTTTGTTTTAGACTCACTAACCCCAAACCCCAAGTTTTGTGATAGAAAAACATACTTGGTGAACCCTATAGGTTAAGGCCTTAGGAAAAATATTTCTTCACCCCATAAAATAACACTTTGTTTTGAAAATGGTTTTGAGGTGAAACCTTTTGCTAACAACTTTGCCACTTTGGTAAATGACCAATTTGGATCTTACAAAGTTTAGGAATCTAATAGAGACCCTCTTGCAAATGACTTTGCCACTTTACAAAATGACCATTAGGTGTACCCAAATGTCTATGACCCACTAGGAACCACTTTTTCAAACAAAACAAAGCTTGGCATGCTTGCATGCATTGCTTTGACCTTGTCTTTTTATGTGTGTTGTTTTGCTTGATTGGTAGATTGAGTTTGTGCCTTGCTTGATTGTTTGTAGTGACTTGAAGAGTGTGATTGTTGCAAGGACAAGGAAGTAAACCTATACCCTCTACCAAAAAGGCAAGTGATGCTTCATATCTTTTGTCCCATTATTTTCTCTATGCATTAGTGTTTTTTTTGCTAAGTAAAACTTGCATGGTTTTTATTAGCTAAGTATAGACCTTACTATAGGAAAACCTAGTAGATGAAACCTTAGTAGGATTTTCCCTAAGTTAAGAATCCTATTACTATCAAGCTTAGCCTAGCTAATAGAAAACTTGGGTGGTATATATTCACTATGGAAAAATCTCTAAGTCCGAGGACTTATGTTTTTGATTAATAAAACAACTAAGTTAATGAATCACCTGGGTGGAAATGGAAGGAATGGTTTATGTTGAGTGGTTCACAAGGCCATGGACTTGGCTTGTGTATCTCACTTGTGGATGGCCACCCAGGAAACAAAGAGATTTGAGATGTCAAATGTTGAGAAGCTTCAAGTGCAACCACTTGGCAATATGGGCTCTGCCATGATCATATAGGTTGCAAGAACTTAGCTTCATGGACAGTGGGTGGTAGTGTTTGATAGGTTGGAGCGCGTCCATGTTGGTCTAAAGGAAGGTTTCTGAAAGATTTTGTCTTGGGAAACCAAGTCTTGTGGGAAAAGTGCACCACCTCTGCAGAGTGTAAAATCTAAGTACTTAGCCATGTCCCTGGTAAAGGACAATTTGAGCATCAAGACATGGAAGCAATCAAGAATCTCATCACTCCAATTTCTAAATTAAAACTTGTGGGTGAACAAGGGTTGTGTGAAATTCTTCAATCTTTGATGGAGAGATGGCTTGGTACAAGGATCTCAAAATCTTAGATTGGGAAAAATTGTTTTGCCAAGCAAATCTTCAGTCTTTGATTGGTAGATGCCCTGAGTGGATCTTCAGTCTTTGATTGGTAGATGCCTTGGAAAGTTTTTGCCAAACAAAACTTAGTATTTTCAAAATGATAGGAAAAATCTATTTTGAGCAATGCAAGCCTCAACTCCACTTAGCCAAAATGCATATAGATGATAGACTCCACTATACTACCAAAGTATCACTTGCCAATACAATTCAAATGTATTGACCCTTGTGGTTGTAACTTGTAGTGTTGCAGGTTTGTTTGATTTTAGTGAAGATTGATTGATTAGGATTACAAAGTCTACAACCAACATCTGCCTGTGGCACTTTGAAGATGAAGGACCCAAGACTATAGTTATTCCGCTGCAATGTAATGTAATAGCCATATGAGCTATGTATGATGTAATAAAACTATGTTATTCCAGGTTATAAAGTTGAATTATGACCTTTGTTTCTTGATATTACATCTGAACTGTGGATGCTAGCTATTGATCCAGGGACTAGCATTGTAAACACAGGGGACCCTACCTTATTAAAGGCAGGGGATGTTACAGATGGTATCAGAGCATTGTGTTGCCTGTAGGATTTGTAACCCTAGGATTGGACAAAACCCCTTAGAAAAAAATAGGAGTTGTATTTGTTCCAAAACTTATTTACAAAAACAATCTTGTAAACTCTTTCCTCAACCATTTTGGTTTCAACTCTACTTCTCTTCTACTTCAAAACTTGATGGAAAAGCCTACCCCATGACCAAAGACTACACTATGTGCAAAGGACTTCTTCAATACTTTCAACTCTAATGACTTCAACTTCTTCAAGTGACTTCAACATCTTCATCATGTTCACCAAAGACTTCCCAACTTGGATATCATTAAAGACTACAAGTATGACAAGAAATGTTACTCAAGACTTGAAGACTAAGGAAACACAACTTAGAAGAAACCATGAACACTTTTGAAGATTTGTGACCAAGACACAAGAATTCTCCAAGGATACAAAGATCTCAATCAAGAAGAATCAACCAAGAAGGATGGAAAGAATCCAAGTGAACCATATAGATGGACCACCATATTTTAGTTAAGTCAAACCCACCAACTTATGTGGTGTAACAAAAATATTTCGTTGCCTAAGTATATGCTTGAATGGAGTGTTTGTTTGTGATTGCATGCACATTGCTTGTGTGATTTGTGATGTGTGTGATAGGGATTGATTCCTTAGAAAAACCTTTTGCCTATTCTAATCCCCTCCAACCCAAACAGATGACTTCTCCAAGAGACTCCAGCATCAAGGATGATGACATCAACAACAACCAAGAGGTCAACATGAGAGAACTCCTAGCAACCCAACACCAGTTGAACCAACTAACAACTCAGTTCATAGCCAACAATAGTGATAAAGACCCTACCTTGCAAAAGTTTTTGGAAGAACAATCCCAACTGATGCTTAAGGTGACTAATCAAATGATCAGCATGGAAGGAAACTATCCCAAAAGAGTGTATGACAACAAGGATGACAAGAATATTATTCTAGATGGAGCCCCAGCTTGCATTATTTGTGGAGACAAGGATCACACTTCCAAGGAGCATGAAGATCAATGCCCCAATTGTGAAGAGGAACATCCAGTTGGCCAATGCCCCACATCTCAAGTTACTTATTACCTTTGTGAAGGAAACGACCATGTACCTACTCAATGCCCCATCTATGCCATTGTTGAACAAAGGAAACAAGAAGGATCCAAGTATGCCAAGAATGTTGATGACAAAGGAAAAGGACCACTCATACCTCCAAACAAGACAACCCAATTCAAAGGATCAAAGAAGCCCAAGAAACCAAAGCAAGACATGAGCCTTGTGCAATGTCGTAAATGTAAGGAAATGGGACACTACCCCAGTGGATGCCCAGAGAACCCGAAGAATAAAGAGATCGGCCAAGTAGTGTGCAACAACTGCAAGGAACCAGGCCACTACGTAGCAACTTGTCCACAAGAGCAACGTAAAGAACTCCAAGATATCCACTGTTTCAATTGCAAGGAACCAGGACACTATGTAAGCAATTGTCCAGAAAAGATGAAGAACAAGATAAACAAGCCTATGAAGGATCTCAACCTTGGCCCACGAGTCAAGCATGGAAACAAAGGACACTAAGAAGAAGTTTTCCAAGAAAAAGTTTTCCTCAAGATTCCAAGCAAGCCAAGATGTAGTTTAGTTGGAAAAATTTTAAGGGTGGTAGCACCCTAGCTGTTTGAGCCAACTTGTAACCCTAGCCTCCCCAAATCTCGGGACGAGATTTATTTTAAGGGTGGTAGCCTGTCACATCCCAAGATTTTCCAAATCTTGTAATGTGAAAATTAAATAAACAAAATAAATCTTTGTTGAAAATCAGGGTGAAAAGAAACTTTTGTTTCTAAAAGGAAACTGAAATCCCATCTTGAACAAACTTTGGCTAAAGTTTGAATTCAACAAATCCAAATCAAGGGAAATGCATTCCTCAATGAATGTATCTGGAAATTGAACACTTGGAACATAAATCCAAATCCCTAAACTCTAATGGAAGGAAATCATTTCCCAAGTTATCTCCAAATCTATGGATTTGATCCATACCAAAGTTGATCAACAAATATTCTCAAAGGATCAAGAAAAGACCATAGAGATTGGTTTCACTTAGTTTGAAACCATAGACAAAAATCTTGTGAACACAATAAAATAAGGAAATTGAATTTCCAATGGAAATTTTATTAAATAAACCAAAACCCTATTTTATTAAACTAAAGATCCATTTTCTTTAATTATTAAATGGATCTTAAAATAAATAAAAATATTATTTTATTTTGGATTTGGATTATGTTGAAAAACAGAGCCAAATTCAAAGTACAAAGTTGAGTGTTTGTTTGAATTGATTTGAACCTTGTTTGAATTGTTTGAATTGTTTGAATTGCAAAACAGAAATATAAATAGAAAAAGGAAAAAGAAGCAGACAGAAAAAAAAATAGAGCAACCCACTAAGGCCCAACAGCAGCCCACCTAGCCCACCTCTCTTCTCCCTCAGAAAAACGATTCACACCAAATAATTAACCCGCACAGAGAGTGACAGCCTGGACCCACTTCTCCCTCTCACTCACTCGCTGACAACAGACCCCACCTCCTCTTATTTTTCCCCAAACCGTTTTTCCTCACCGCTGAATCAGCCCACAGAGCCACTGACTGGTGGACCTCCCCCTCGTTTCTTTTCCCACTGACGATTGGACCCACTCCTCCTGTTCATCTCTCTCACCCGCCGCTGACCGAGCCCCCTTCTCGCTGCCGTTGCTGCCTTTGAATGCCGCGTTCAATTCGCAGTAACGCCGTGATTTAAACCTCGCCGTGACAACGCCCATTTAACCGCCTGCTCCTCCTCTTCCATTTCCCCCAGACCACTCCCTCTCTCTGCCCCCGGGCTGGACGAATTGCACCGCACACCGCCCACAGTCCGACGATGTTCCGGTGACGATTCCGACGAAACCCCACCGCCCCTTGCATCCCTAAGCACCCCAGCAGCTTCTCCACCTCCAGGCGCATCTACTAGTGCATCCAGTTCACTCGCGCGAGCCTCACAGCGTCGGTAAGGACAAGCTCGACTCGCCACCGCCGCCGGCCTCGACTCCGGCAAGCTTTCCCGGTGAGCACAGACTTCCCCTCGCCCCCTTTTTGATGCTCTCTTACTTGCGACCCTCGTGCGCACCTAACCGTGCCTCTCCTTTGCCTTAGCGTGGTCCTAAGCGACGCCAACGACGACAACCCGAGAGCACCACCGGCTGCAACAACTCCGGCGAGCAATCAAGCTCACTCCAGTACGCCCCGCGACAAGAAGACACTACCTCGAGCTTCCCCACGTTCTTGCGAACTCGGTGAGCCTCCCCTTTTCCTCTCTCGCTTCCTGTATCGCCGCCTTCGTCATCAACCGATTGCTCCGCCGCCGGTAGCCACCGCAGCGCCGCCCACTTTAGGTCGAGCCTGCCGCAGCCGTTCGATCTGGATCGGACGCACTAGATAGATCACTTAACCGCGAAGAGGTACGCGCCCTGTGCCGTGCGATCTAACTTAATCTAACGTTCCACAGAGCCAATCCGGCCGAACCGGTACCGGCCAATCACAGCGCAACGCGTGGCACTAGATCTGTTTAAAAGAGATTTGAAAACAGAAACTTTTGCCATTTTCAAACCCATGTATCTTTTGATCCACACGTCCAAAAATTACAAATTTGATGTCGTTGGAATCAGCAAGACAAGACCTAACCAACCCTACCCTTAGTTTAGCAAATAGTATCTGTTAGCTTGTTTAACTTTGCAGATTCTTTTGTGTGCTTGCTAACATTAGAAAAATTGCTTAAAAATGTTTTTAGGGTTAAAACCTTTGCCAATTAGTTTATTGTGACCTTACTGACCCTAGGAACCAACCCATAGTTTGGAAAATGTTTTTTTGAAAAGTTTAGAATGGATTAATTGGTTTAGTCCATTTCTAGCTAATTAAAAACCATTGTTTTGTTTATGAAAATGCTTTCATAAAGAAAACTTTGGAGAAAATGGTTTAGACCAAACCTACTGACCCAAACACCAAGTTTTGCAATAGCAACTCATTTGGTGAAACAAAATAAGGAATCTTTGATTTAAAACCATTTCTAGTCAAATAGAAATGTGATTTCTTATCAAAAATGATTTTGGAAGAAAACCTTTGGAAATTGTTTTGTTTTAGACTCACTAACCCCAAACCCCAAGTTTTGTGATAGAAAAACATACTTGGTGAACCCTATAGGTTAAGGCCTTAGGAAAAATATTTCTTCACCCCATAAAATAACACTTTGTTTTGAAAATGGTTTTGAGGTGAAACCTTTTGCTAACAACTTTGCCACTTTGGTAAATGACCAATTTGGATCTTACAAAGTTTAGGAATCTAATAGAGACCCTCTTGCAAATGACTTTGCCACTTTACAAAATGACCATTAGGTGTACCCAAATGTCTATGACCCACTAGGAACCACTTTTTCAAACAAAACAAAGCTTGGCATGCTTGCATGCATTGCTTTGACCTTGTCTTTTTATGTGTGTTGTTTTGCTTGATTGGTAGATTGAGTTTGTGCCTTGCTTGATTGTTTGTAGTGACTTGAAGAGTGCGATTGTTGCAAGGACAAGGAAGTAAACCTATACCCTCTACCAAAAAGGCAAGTGATGCTTCATATCTTTTGTCCCATTATTTTCTCTATGCATTAGTGTTTTTTTTTGCTAAGTAAAACTTGCATGGTTTTTATTAGCTAAGTATAGACCTTACTATAGGAAAACCTAGTAGATGAAACCTTAGTAGGATTTTCCCTAAGTTAAGAATCCTATTACTATCAAGCTTAGCCTAGCTAATAGAAAACTTGGGTGGTATATATTCATTATGGAAAAATCTCTAAGTCTGAGGACTTATGTTTTTGATTAATAAAACAACTAAGTTAATGAATCACCTGGGTGGAAATGGAAGGAATGGTTTATGTTGAGTGGTTCACAAGGCCATGGACTTGGCTTGTGTATCTCACTTGTGGATGGCCACCCAGGAAACAAAGAGATTTGAGATGTCAAATGTTGAGAAGCTTCAAGTGCAACCACTTGGCAATATGGGCTCTGCCATGATCATATAGGTTGCAAGAACTTAGCCACATGGACAGTGGGTGGTAGTGTTTGATAGGTTGGAGCGCGTCCATGTTGGTCTAAGGGAAGATTTCTGAAAGATTTTGTCTTGGGAAACCAAGTCTTGTGGGAAAAGTGCACCACCTCTGCAGAGTGTAAAATCTAAGTACTTAGCCATGTCCCTGGTAAAGGACAATTTGAGCATCAAGACATGGAAGCAATCAAGAATCTCATCACTCCAATTTCTAAATTAAAACTTGTGGGTGAACAAGGGTTGTGTGAAATTCTTCAATCTTTGATGGAGAGATGACTTGGTACAAGGATCTCAAAATCTTAGATTGGGAAAAATTGTTTTGCCAAGCAAATCTTCAGTCTTTGATTGGTAGATGCCCTGAGTGGATCTTCAGTCTTTGATTGGTAGATGCCTTGGAAAGTTTTTGCCAAACAAAACTTAGTATTTTCAAAATGATAGGAAAAATCTATTTTGAGCAATGCAAGCCTCAACTCCACTTAGCCAAAATGCATATAGATGATAGACTCCACTATACTACCAAAGTATCACTTGCCAATACAATTCAAATGTATTGACCCTTGTGGCTGTAACTTGTAATGTTGCAGGTTTGTTTGATTTTAGTGAAGATTGATTGATTAGGATTACAAAGTCTACAACCAACATCTGCCTGTGGCACTTTGAAGATGAAGGACCCAAGACTATAGTTATTCCGCTGCAATGTAATGTAATAGCCATATGAGCTATGTATGATGTAATAAAACTATGTTATTCCAGGTTATAAAGTTGAATTATGACCTTTGTTTCTTGATATTACATCTGAACTGTGGATGCTAGCTATTGATCCAGGGACTAGCATTGTAAACACAGGGGACCCTACCTTATTAAAGGTAGGGGATGTTACAGGATGAATCATGCGTTGTTTTAGCATATTAAAGCATAGGATAGTGGTATTCTCCTTTGATGCTTTATTTGGGTTGACTTGGCACATGCTCACACCATGTTATGACTATCTCAAGTCACCATAGCCTTTATGATCCTTTAGTTTTCAACTTGTAGTATCACTTTATGCTTTGATCAATGATGTTTTGTCGCTCTACATAATTATGGCCATTATTGCTCTCTTAGTTTGTCGCTCCCAGTCTTTTGCTAGCCTCCACAACCAAGTATGAGTTCCACTCATGCATCCAACTCCCTAAACCAAGTTATTGCAAAGAGTACACCATACCTACCTACTAGCTTATGCTATTCCAAGTATATTCATGCTTTTGTTTACCTTCCAAATTAAACTTTTTATGAGAAAACTAGTGATTAAAGCTCTCACGAACTTGATGGCACACTTTACTTTTCTTGCCCTTAATAAACTTGAACCATTGTGTCGTCTATGTTGTATATGCTTGCACTTATTTGTTGGGAATTAGCAAAACCATGCTTTCATGCGGAACGCTTTCGACATTGCACTTGGTACTTGTACCTAGTTGATATCATGCTCTTTTGTATATGGATGTAGTCGGTGTGAAATGAAAGGGGAGATTGTAAGTCCATGGAGTTATGCACATGTGTTAGAGAAACGCCTGGGCCGCTGGTCTAATCCATGCTGACATGGTGGAAACCAGCAGCGTAACCATAATGAGCTATCTATGAAGCATTCTTCTTATAAAAAAAGAGTCCTATATTGAAAAAAGAAAGATTATGAAAAGAGGAAAGAGAGAAAAAAAAAGCACCATATTCCCATGGTAAATAAGAAGATTGCTGAGATGCTCGTTGTCTGCTTGCCTTGTCATTTTGATATGGGGATTCTTCCGTTTCATCGGGCAAGGGGTACCCGGTTGGCAGTTCTCTATGATACACATGTACTTACGATGACAAGAACTTATCGGTGACTAAACTTGAGTAGCATGAGGAGCGGCCCTCGTATACAAGGGACATGAGATTTCTGACTTATACTTCGTCAAGCATGTACACCATAGTTTGTTCACTTTAACCTTAATCACTTCAAGATGCTTATGATAGGGGCAATGAGAGCTGAAAGCTATAAGTACCATAATTTTTGGAAGCTCTTTATGAAACTTGAATCTCTGATTCCTTCTATGAAGGCCTTTCTTCCACCATTATATTGAGTCTCCACCTTCTAACTTTATGCACCTACTTTGAGAGCATAGTGGCCATTCTTAGTTCTATCTGCATTGTCCCAAGATTAGTAAATTGATGCATAACTTGATATTGTTGTTTTAAACTATTTGTATCTAGTCACTCTTATGAACTTTGAAGGTGTCCTATGCATTTATATTTGCTACTCTATGAGGGACAAGCTGAATACTATTATGCTATGTTTTCTTTATGTGAAACAAACAAATGTCTCGCAAAGCATCGCTATTCATGAATCTTTTGTTTGTGCCTTTTCACGTTGCATCATAGTTTCTTTGTCTTATTGCTAGAAACTTTGTCTTCATGTTATGATTTAAGTACTATGATCCCAGCTTTGAATGTTTTACAAATACTTTGATCAAGTCTTTGATGGTGCATATCACCTCAAAAATTAATCTTTCTTTTTATCACTTACCTGCTCGAGGACGAGTAGAAGTTAAGCTTGGGGATGTTGATACATTGCAAATGTATCCATAATTTTTGATGTTCCATGCTTGGTTTTATCCACTTTCTTATGTTTTGTCCACACTTTGGAGTACTTTTCATATGATTTCTTGGACTAACCTATTAACAAGAGCCACAATGCCAGCTGCCTATTTTCTGCTGTTTTTGGTTCTAGGAAAGTCAGAAAATGAATATTCTCTAAATTGGACGGGACAAAAGCCAAAGTGCCTATTTTTCCGGAAGTCATCAGATGCCAGAATACGAGACAGAGAGGAGCCAGGGGGCCACCACACCACCTGGTTGCGCGGGCCAGGCCTGGCCACGCCAGAGGGTGGTGTGGCTAGCCCAGGCACCCCCTCGGCCTCTCCTTCCGCCTATATATTGCCCTCGGGATGAAAACCCTAAGTACCGGATCAAAAATCCACAAAAGAGTCTGTAGCCACTATCATCTCCATCCCTAGATCGGGAGGGATCTAAAGCTCTTCCTAGCACCCTACCGGAGAGGGGAATTCACCCTGGAGGCCTTCTTCATCACCATGGAAGCCTCTGGTGTGATGCGTGAGTAGTTCATCCTTGGACTACGGATCCATGTAGTAGCTAGATGGCTGGTTCTCCTCCTTTGTGCTTTCATGTTTAGATCTTGTGAGCTCCATTCATGATCAAGATCATCTATTTGTAATTCTGCATGTTGTGTTTGTGGGGATCCGATGAATATTGAGATGCTATTTCAGATTGATTATTGATTCTATCATGTCTTTGTTATTTGTGTTCTTGCATGCTTTCCGTTGTTAGTATCTATCTTGGGCAAGTAGATGCTAGCAACTCCAAGAGTTAGTATTTATGCTCGATAGTGGGTTCATGCCTCTGGTAATCTGGGGAAGTGACAGAAATATCTAAGGTACTAGATGTGCTGTTGCTACTAGGGAGAAAACAACAATCCTCTGTTCATAGAACAATCATATTGTTTACTTTACACGCAATTTGTAAAGCAATAATTTGTTGCTTGCAACTTAATACTGGAGGGGGTTCGGATGATAACCTGAAGGTGGATTATTAGTCATAGATGCAGTTGGATGGGGGTCTATGTATAATGTTGTAATGCCCAATCAAGTCTCAAAGGAGTCAAGATGATTAGTATATGCATGTATTACTTTCTCGATGTTTGTCAATTGCCCCACTATAATTTGTTCACCTAGCATGTTATCTAAAGGAGAGCCACCTCTAGTGAACTATGGATCCCGGTCCTTTCTTTTACATACAATCTATAAACTGTTTACTGCTTTGTGTTTACTTTCTGCAAACTATTACTTCTTTCCATTCGATACGTTTAATCCTTTGTTTTCAGCAAAACACAGTGAGATTGACAACCTCATCGCAAGTTGGGGACAGAGTTCTATGGTTGTGTTGTGCAGGTCTCCATGTTGCTACTAGCACCGGTAGTGCGCCCTGCCAAGGCTCAGCTAGCAACACCTTTGGGGTGTTTCCTTGCTCCTACTGGTTCGATTAAACCTTGGTTTCATAACTGAGGGAAACTTGCTGCTGTGCTCATCATACCTTCCTCTTGGGGTTCCCCAACGAGCTTGTTAATACACGAGCCATCAAGTAGCAAGGTAGATCTATAGATTACAAGCTCATGATCTCAATAAGATCATGCATAGAGAGAGAGATATGAACACATAGCTACCGGTAGAACCCTTAGCCTCGAGAGAGAACTACTCCCTCCTCATCATGGGAATCAGCAATGGTTATGGAGATGGTGGTGGAGATCGATAGAGATGGATCCGGGGGCACTTCCCCGTCCCGACAGGGTGCCAGAGCAGAGACTTTCCGTCCCCCGAATCTCCCTTTGGTGGCGGCGGCGCTGCGGAACTTTTCGTGGATTTCTGATTGACTCCCTAGGGTTTTTGCCTTGGGAGGAATATATAGGCGAAGGAGGCAAGGTCGATGGCCGACCAGGGGCCCACACCATGCCCTGGCACAGCCTGGCCTAGCCCGCACCAAGGGGTGGTGTGGCCACCCTGTGGCCCCCCTTCGTGTCTCCTTCTAGCTCTGTGAATCTTCCGGGAAAATATCAACTTTGGCTTTTGTCCGGTCCAATTCTGAGAATATTGATTTTCTGACTTTCCTAGAACCAAAAACAGCAGAAAACAGGCAACTGACACTGTGGCATCTTGTTAATAGGTTAGTCCAAGAAAGCATATGAAAAGTACTCCAAAGTGTGGACAAAACATAAGAAAGTAGATAAAACCAAGCATGGAACATCAAAAATTATAGATACATTTGCAATGTATCAACATCCCCAAGCTTAAATCCTACTCGTCCTCGAATAGGTAAGTGATAAAAAGAAAGAATAATTTTTGAGGTGACATGCACCATCATAAACTTGATCAAAGTATTTGTAAAACAATGAAAGCTGGGATCATAGTACTTGAATCATAACATGAAAGACAAAATTCTAGCAATAAGACAAAGAAACTATGTTGCAACATGAAAAGGCACAAACAAAATATTAATGAATAACAATGCTTTGCAAGACGTTTATTTGTTTCCCATAAAGAAAACATAGCATAGTGGCATTCAGCTTGTCCCTCATAGAGTAGCAAACATAAATGCATAGAACACCTTCAAAGTTCATAAGAATGACTAGATACAAATAGTTTAAAACAAGCAATATCAAAGCTATGCATCAATCAACAAGTCTTGGGACAATGCACATAGAACTAAGAATGGCCACTATGCTCTCAAAGTAGGTGCATAAAGATAGAAGGTGGAGACCCAATATATAAGTGGAAGAAAGGCCTTCATAGAAGGAAGTAGGGATTCAAGTCTCATAAAGAGCTTCCAAAAATTATGGTACTTATAGCTTTTAGCTCTCATTGCCCCTATCATAAGCATCTTGAAGTGATTAAGGTTAAAGTGAACAAACTATGGTGTACATGCTTGACGAAGTATAAGTTAGAAATCTCATGTCCCTTGAATACGAGGGTCGCTCCTCATGCTACTCAAGTTTAGTCACCGGTAAGTTCTTGCCATTGTAAGTACATGTGTATCATAGAGAACAACAGGGTACCCCTTGCCCAATGATACGGAAGAATCCCCATATCAAAATGACAAGGAAAGCAGACAACGAGCATGTCCACAATCTTCTTATTTACCATGGGAATATGGTGCTTTTTTCTCTCTTTCCTCTTTTCATAATCTCTATTTTTTCTTTTTTCTCAATGTAGGACTCTTTTATTTATAAGAAGAATGCTTCATAGACAACTCATTATGGTTATGCTGCAGGTTTCCACCATGTCAGCATGGATTAGACCAGTGGCCCAGGCGTTTCTCTAACACATATACATAACTCCATGGACTTACAAGCTCCCCTTTCATTTCACACCGACGACATCCATATACAAAAGAGCATGATATCAACTAGGTACAAAGTACCAGTGCAATGTTGAAAGCGTTCCCCATGACAGCATGGTTCTGCTAATCCCCGACAAATAAGTGCAAGCATATACAACATAGACGACACAATGGTTCAAGTTTATTAAGGGCAAGAAAAGTAAAGTGTGCCATCAAGTTCGTGAGAGCTTTAATCACTAGTTTTCTCATAACAAGTTTAATTAGGAAGGTAGATAAAAACATGAATATACTTGGAATAGCATATGCTAATAGGTAGGTATGGTGGCCTATTTGGAATAACTTGGTTTTAGGAGTTGGATGCAGGAGTGGAACTCATACTTGGTTGTGGAGGCTAGCAAAAGACTGGGAGCGACCAACCAAGAGAGCAATAATGGCCATAGTCATGCAGAGCGACAAAACATCATTGGTCAAAGCATAAAGTGGTAGTACAAGTTGAAAACTAAAGGATCATGAAGGCTATAGTGACTTGGGATAGTCATAACATGGTGTGAGCATGTGCCAAGTCAACCCAAATAAAACATCGAAGGATAATACCACAATATTATGCTTTAATATGCTAAAACAACGCATGATTCTTCCAAGGCACATTAAGCAATTTCAATTGTTTATAACAAGTCATGCTATAGCAAAGAATACTAAGCATAAAGCCAAAACAATATCAAGTATGGCATGACAAAGCATAGGCCACAATCAAAAACAAGCTCTCTTTACCACTTAAGCATGAACTTTCCTACTCTTTTCCAATCCAAACCAAACTATTTGAAAACCAATGTATGAAAGAGGGGGTCCAACCAATTTATTCAGAAAACTAAACAAACCAATCAAACAAAAAACCAAAACAAAAACGAAAAAGAAGACGCTCCAAGAACAACACAATTGTGCATGAAACAATAAAAATGAGGTGTTTGGAAGAAACCTGGGATTTTTATTGATGAAGAAGGGGATGTCTTGGGCATCCCAAAGATTTGACGCTTGTACTTCTTGGATATTTCTTGGGGTAACATGCGTGGCATCCCCAAGCTTGAGCTTTAGTCCATCCTTCATCTCATTACCCATTCCTTCCATACACCTGAAAATTTTCCTTCATACAAAACCTCACACAATCTTTATTAGCAACATTAGTGCACTCAAGATAATAAGTCTTTAGTTTCAGTTCCAACACCAATAAAAATTCCATTAAAACACTAGCTACTGTAGCAATTCCCTCAAAAAGCTCAATTCCCCAAAAGAACTCAAAAAGGAACCAACAAGAAGCAAATGCAAATAATGCAGAAATCTGTCAAAACAGACCAGCAGGTAAAAACCAATTTTTTCGAAGACCTTATGTTGCTCAAATCAAAAAGTGTTGAACTAACGAAAGTTAGATAAAAACATGGGGCAGAAGAAAAAAAATTCATGCCTTAAAAGGACGTACAGAGATTTTACACGAATTTTTATGGTGAAGCACAGAAATCTGTTTTGGGACAACAACTTTCCCAATCATTACTTCTCTCTCATTAGAGGTTACTCTTGGCACAAAAAGCAAATAAAAAGGATAAGGAGCGGCTATTACTGAAGTAATAACTTCCAAGACTCATCTAAAACTTTTGGTTTATCTCCCAATAAGTACTTTTCTTTAACGCCTTTAAGTTAGGCATGATAGTTTGAGAAGATGCTCACATAAGAAATATGAATTGAAGTAAAAGAGAGCATCAAGAAGCAAATTCAAAGAACATTTAAGTCTAACCCACTTCCTATGCATAGGAATCTTGTAAAGAAACAAGTCATGAAAGCACAAAGCAATAAGCATAGGAAAGCAAAACAAGTGCGACTTCAAAATTTTCAACATAAAGAGGGGAAACTTAATATTGTTGAGATGCATAAAACCGTGTTTCCCTCTCTCATAATAACTTTCAGTAGCATCATGAATAAAATTAACAATATAACTATCACATAAAACATTCTTATCATGAGCCACATGCATAAAATGATTATTACTCTCCACATAAGCATAGTCATTCTTATTAATTGTGGTGGGAGCAAATTCAACAAAATAGCTATCATTATTATTCTCATCACCATAATCATCAAATATAGGAGGCATATTGTAATCATTAATTTTCTCATAGTAGGTGGACTGAAAATATCATATTCATCATTGTAATCATCATATATTGGAGGTTTGGTATCATCATAAGCAATAGAATAGCTATCTTCCAAAGCTGGGGAACTAAAAAGATCATTTTCTTAAAAACTAGCTTCCCCAAGCTTAGACTTTTCCATAGCATTAGCAATAATGGTATCCAAAGAATTCATACTAACAACATTGCTATTAGCATGCAAATAAAGTTCCATAGGTTTTTTAATTTTCTCTTCAAACACTTCATGTCCTAACTCAAGATAGATACTATAAATCTCTCTATTTTTTTGTTGTTTTCCATTAAGCCTAACTAGTGAAAATAAGAAACGAAAGGACAAAATTGCAGAATCTAAAGGAAATAACTTCGAGCACTAACACCGGAGGATGTGAGTACCTTTTACCTTACCTCCCTGGCAACGGCGCCAGAAAATAGCTTGATGTCTACGCACTTCTATTCTTGTAGACAATTGTTGGGCCTCCAAGTGCAGAGGTTTGTAGAACAACAACAAGTTTTCCCTTAAGTGGATCACCCAAGGTTTATCGAACTCAGGGAGGAAGTGGTCAAAGGTATCCCCTTTCAAGCAACCCTGCAATCAAGATACAAGAAGTCTCTTGTGTCCCCAACACACCCAATACACTTGTCGGGTGTATAGGTGCACTAGTTCGGCGAAGAGATAGTGAAATACAAGTGGTATGGATATAAGACAACGGTACCGGAAAATAGCTTGATGGCGTGGAAGAGACTAAAGGCAAACTGAAATAAAGATGGAAGCAAGCAAACATGTAACAGATCTAGTTGCAAATGGTGTTTCAATGCTTAGAAACAAGGCCTATGGATCATACTTTCACTAGTGAACACTCTCTCATAAATATATTATCTTTATGATACTACTCTTAACTACTCTCCGGTTGGACACTCTAATCGATGGTAGGTCTATAACAGCACACCTCAAAGTAAGTCTTTCCCCTCTAGATAACCCCACACTGTCACCTTGAGCACTTGATGGTTCCAACAAACACCACAATTTCATAAAGACATCCAACTCCAAATATAACTCATAACAAGTATTTGTAATCTCTAGCCTAAGTGCCACCATGGTGTGCATGCTGTCACTTTCACACACATGGGGAGAGCAGAGATCTATTAAAGCACTTGAGTAGCAAGGTAGATCTATAGATTACAAGCTCATGATCTCAATAAGATCATGCATAGAGAGAGATGAACACATAGCTACCAGTAGAACCCTTAGCCTCGAGAGAGAACTACTCCCTCCTCATTATGGGAATCAACAATGGTGATGGAGATGGTGGTGGAGATCGATGGAGATGGATCCGGGGGCACTTCCCCGTCCCGGCAGGGTGCCGGAACAGAGACTTTCTGTCCCCCAAATCTCCCCTTCGGCGGCGGTGGCGCTGTGGAACTTTTCATAGATTTCTGATTGACACCCTAGGGTTTTTGCCTCGGGAGGAATATATAGGCGAAGGAGGCAAGGTCGATGGCCGTCTAGGGGCCCACACCATGCCCTGGCGTGGCCTAGGCTGGCCTGCGCCAAGGGGTGGTGTGGCCACCCTGTGGCCCCCCTTTGTGTCTCCTTCTAGCTCCGTGAATCTTCCGGGAAAATATCAACTTTGGCTTTTGTCCGGTCCAATTCTGAGAATATTGATTTTCTGACTTTCCTGGAACCAAAAACAGTAGAAAACAGGCAACTGGCACTGTGGCATCTTGTTAATAGGTTAGTCCAAGAAATCATATGAAAAGTACTCCAAAGTGTGGACAAAACATAAGAAAGTAGATAAAACCAAGCGTGGAACATCAAAAATTATAGATACATTTGCAATGTATCAATCACTTATACAAATATTGCATATTCTTGTTTCTTCCAAAGTACACAAGAATATCATCACTATTCTACAATGATCATCTTATGAATCACTCTATGTGTGCTCATAACTCTAGGGCATAGGACTTATCTAGATATGTACATATCATGGCATTCATGATTAATCAAATCATGAGGTTTCACTTATCAATTGTCAACACAATTAATCTTGCTACCATGTGGCAAGAACTTTTTCTTGTCAAACATTAACCAGGAAACTCACACAGATCCCACTCAAATATGCCACCATATTGAACTAATTCAATATTTCATATATATGTACTTCAGCATAACCATATTAGCATTTCAATCTATATGTACAGACTTAGATGTCTAATATTCTGGTTTTGCCTAAGTCTTTCATCAAAATCCAATATCAATGAAATTCTTAATTCATGTAAAATTAAAGATGCATCATTTCCAATCAACATAAAGCATTGGAAATATGTCTTAACGCTCCCACTTATTTTCATGTACACATAAGCATCTTCATCATTTTGATGAACTTAAACTCTTTAAAGTTTCATCATGGTGAAGATTCCAACTCTACTATGCATATTTCAACCATTGAAGTTTGCATATATTTCAGCACCCTTCGAATTAACAAAACCCTTTGGAATGTGTCATTTACACATCCTAGGTAACCATTCTATTAGGAGAACATTGTTTTGTTTATTCAACTACCATATCTCAATATGTAGTGGTTGCTACAATAATCCGTACAGACCAAATATCATTGTGGAAGATCCAATCTTGTCACATTCGACTTTTGAACTTTGTCGTAAACTACTTCCGAACAAGTCAAACATTTCATAGGTGTAAACATCCATGTTTGTTTGAATATAGATCCATTTATTATTTGGAAAGCTTCATTCCTTCTTGAGGGTCTACCAAGTTCATAACCGGATTTTCGTATATGGATACTATCACGAATTCTTATGGCCTCTAGCCATTTTAACAGAGTCAAGGCTCATCATCATTTTTTGTGTGTATCCATGATATCATTGTCCAAAAATGACACTTTTCCTCAAATCTTGTTATTTGATTATCACCCGATCAAAATGGTTCAATAGGAACTCAGATTTCCGGAACTAGAACATTTGCAGGAACGGTAGCTGATACATTGCAAATGTATCTATAATTTTTGATGTTCCATGCTTAGTTTTATCCACTTTCTTGTGTTTTGTCCACACTTTGGAGTACTTTTCATATGATTTCTTGGACTAACCTATTAACAAGAGCCATAGTGCCAGCTGCCTGTTTTCTGCTGTTTTTGGTTCCAGGAAAGTCAGAAAATGAATATTCTCGGAATTGGATGGGACAAAAGCCAAAGTGCCTATTTTTCCGGAAGTCATCAGATGCCAGAATACGAGACGGAGAGGGGCCAGAGGCCGGCCACATCAACTGGCCGCGCAGCCAGGCTTGGCCCGCGCCAGGGGGTGGTGTGGTGGCCCCTAGCACCCCCTCGGCCTCCCCTTCCGCCTATATATTGCCCTCGGGACGAAAACCCTAAGTGTCCGATCAAAAATCCACGAAAGAGTGTAGCCACCGTCATCTCCATCCCTAGATCGGGAGGGATCTGAAGCTCTTCCCGGCACCCTGCCGGAGAGGGGAATTCATCCTGGAGGCCTTCTTCATCACCATGCAAGCCTCCAGTGTGATGCGTGAGTAGTTCATCCTTGGACTACGGATCCATGTAGTAGCTAGATGGCTGGTTCTCCTCCTTTGTGCTTTCATGTATAGATCTTGTGAGCTCCGTTCATGATCAAGATCATCTATTTGTAATTCTGCATGTTGTGTTTGCGGGGATCTGATGGATATTGAGATGCTATTTCAGATTGATTATTGATTCTATCATGTCTTTGTTATTTGTGATCTTGCATGCTTTCCGTTGTTAGTAGCTATCTTGGCCAAGTAGATGCTAGCAACTCCAAGAGTTAGTATTTATGCTCGATAGTGGGTTCATGCCTCTGGTAATCTGGAGAAGTGACAGAAATCTCTAAGGTACTAGATGTGCTGTTGCTACTAAGGAGAAAACAACAATCCTTTGTTCATAGAACAATCGTATTGTTTACTTTACACGCAATTCGTAAAGCAATAATCTATTGCTTGCAACTTAATACTGGAGGGGGTTCAGATGATAACCTGAAGGTGGATTATTAGTCATAGATGCAGTTGGATGGCGGTCTATGTATAATGTTGTAATGCCCAATCAAGTCTCAACGGAGTCAAGATGATTAGTATATGCATGTATTACTTTCTCGATGTTTGTCAATTGCCCCGCTGTAATTTGTTCACCCAGCATGTTATCTATCTTAAGGAGAGCCACCTCTAGTGAACTATGGATCCCGGTCCTTTCTTTTACATACAATCTATAAATTGTTTACTGCTTTGTGTTTACTTTCTGCAAACTATTACTTCTTTCCATTCGATACGTTTAATCCTTTGTTTTCAGCAAAACACGGTGAGATTGACAACCTCATCGCAAGTTGGGGACATAGTTCTATGGTTGTGTTGTGCAGGTCTCCATGTTGCTACTAGCACCGGTAGTGCGCCCTGCCAAGGCTCATCTAGTAACACCTTTGGGGTGTTTCCTTGCTCCTACTGGTTCGATTAAACCTTGGTTTCATAACTGAGAGAAACTTGCTGCTATGCTCATCATACCTTCCTCTTGGGGTTCCCAACGAGCTCTACATCAACACCGCTCCAGCATTTTTCTGGCGCCATACACAGCCATCAAGCATTTTTCTGGCGCCGTTTCCGGGGAGTCAAGGACATCTTCACAAGGGGAGTCCCTCATAACCAATCTCTTTACTTTGTTTTTTTGTTTTGCTTAGTTTCTTTTTGCTTTGTTTGCTTGTTCTTTTTATAAAAAATAGTTCCTACTATAGTTGTTATTTTTGTTGCTCTATTATTGTCTTGCTTTATCATGCTTTCTGTCAATGGTTGGTTTCTTTGAAACTGAATCTAATTGGCAAGGGGGGTTCACAGAAGAACAAAAATATTATTATAAGGAACACCGCTTGTCACAAAAAGGGAAACACTTATGGGAACAAATTGATAAATTGTATACCATTGCTAGAAACATGTGCTCTACTTATAATGTTACTTATTGCTTTGATAAATCTTGTTGTTGTAAGAGGTATAAACACCTCCCTTTTCAATGTGAGTATAATGATGTTGTTACCATATCTTCTTATGTTAAGGGAAATTATGACTTTTATGATGTGGAACAAATTGAAGAATTTATTGCTTCGAAGGGTGCATTCGAACTAGCTTATTTGCTTGAAAATACTGATGATGCACCTTATAAATATGAGGTTTATGCTATACTTCAATTTTGCTTTGATAATTACAAGGAAGAAAATGGCTATATTCTTGAATACCTTAATAGATGCTCTCCACCAGTGGAAGAAACGAATGCCTTGCAGGAGCCTATGGAAGAAGAAATTGCTGAAACTGGAAGCTCATTGGATGAAAAAGAGGAGGAGAGTGATGATCAAGAGGAGGAAGAATGGATCAACCCATTCCTACCTTCTAATGAGAGTAACTCTTTACCCCTTACATTATTTGATTGTCCCCCATGCTTACCAAAGGAGGATGAATGTTATGTTCCTGTGGATTCTTTTGAAAATGTTTATAATAAAGCTCTAGTGCTTGTAGATCATGAAAAGCATGTTTTATGTGATATTTATATTGTTGAGTTTAGTCATGAGGCTACTGAAAATTATTATGAGAGAGGAAAATATGGTTGTAAAAGTTTTCATGGTACTGAAACACCTCTCTATTTGCTGAAAGTTTTGAAGTTACTCTTGTTTTATCTTCCTATGCCTGTCACTTTGTTATTTGTGAATTTATTTTCATACAAGATTCCTATGCATAGTAAGTGTGTTAGACTTAAATGTGTTTTGAATTTTCTTCTTGATGCTCTCTTTTACTTCAATTCATATTTCTTATGTGAGCATCTTCTCAAACTATTATGCCTAACTTAAAGGCGTTAAAGAAAAGTACTTATTGGGAGATAACCCAAAAGTTTTATATGAGTCTTGGAAGTTATTACTTCAGTAAGAACCGCTCCTTATCCTTTTTATTTGCTTTTTGTGCCAAGAGTAACCTCTAATGAGAGAGAAGTAATGATTGGGAAAGTTGCTGTCCCGAAACAGATTTATGTGCTTCACCGTAAATATCCGTGTAAAATCTCTGAACGTCTTTTTGAGGCGTGAATTTTTTTGCTTCTGCCCCAGGTTGTTATATAACTTACATTAGTTCAACACTTTTTTATTTGAGCAATAGAAGGTCTTCGAAAAAAATCGTCTTTACCTGGTGGTCTGTTTTGACAGATTTCTGCCATTTTCTGCATTTGCTTCTTGTTGGTTCCTTTTTGAGTTCTTTTAGGGAATTGAGCTTTTTGAGGGAAGTGCTTCAGTAGCTAGTGTTCTAATGGAAGTTTTATTGGTGTTGGAACTGAACCTAAAGACTTATTAACTTGAGTGCACTAATGTTGCTAATAAAGATTGTGTGAAGTTTTGTATGAAGGAAAAATTTCAGGTGTATGGAAGGAATGAGTAATGAGATGAAGGATGGACTAAATCTCAAGCTTGGGGATGACACGCGTGTCACCCCAAGAAATATCCAAGAAGTACAAGCGTCAAAGCTTTGGGATGACCAAGACATTCCCTTCTTCATCAATAAAAATCCCAGGTTTCTTCCAAACGCTTCATTTTTATTGTTTCATGCACAGTTGTGTTGTTCTTGGAGCGTCTTCTTTTTCGTTTTCGTTTTGTTTTTTCGTTTGCTTTTGTTTGCTTAGTTTTCTGAATAAATTGGTTAGACCCCCTCTTTCATACTTTGGTTTGCAAATAGTTTGGTTTGGTTTGGAAAAGAGTAGGAAAGTTCATGCTTATGTGGTAAAAAGAGCTCGTTTTTGACTGTGGCATGTGCTTTGTCATGCCACGCTTCATATATTGTTTTGGCTTTATGCTTAGTATTATTTGCTGTAGCATGACTTGTTATAAACAATTGAGATTGCTTAATGTGCCTTCGATGAATCATGCGTTGTTTTAGCATATTAAAGCATAGTATAGTGGTATTTTCCTTTGATGCTTTATTTGGGTTGACTTGGCGCATGCTCACACCATGTTATGAGTATCTCAAGTCACGATAGCTTTTATGATCCTTTAGTTTTCAACTTGTAGTATCACTTGATGCTTTGATCAATGATGTTTTGTCGCTCTGCATGATTATGGCCATTATTGCTCTCTTAGTTTGTCGCTCCCAGTCTTTTGCTAGCCTCCACAACAACGTATGAGTTCCACTCATGCATCCAACTCCCTAAACCAAGTTATTCCAAAGAGTCCACCATACCTACCTACTAGCTTATGCTATTCCAAGTATCTTCATGCTTTTGTTTACCTTCCAAATTAAACTTGTTATGAGAAAACTAGTGATTAAAGCTCTCACGAACTTGATGGCACACTTTACTTTTCTTGCCCTTAATAAACTTGAACCATTGTGTCATATATGTTGTATATGCTTGCACTTATTTGTTGGGAATTAGCAGAACCATGCTTTCATGGGGAACGCTTTCAACATTGCACTTGGTACTTGTACCTAGTTGATATCATGCTCTTTTGTGTATGGATGTCGTCGGTGTGAAATGAAAGGGGAGCTTGTAAGTCCATGGAGTTATGTATATGTGTTAGAGAAACGCCTAGGCCGCTGGTCTAATCCATGCTGACATGGTGGAAACCTGCAGCGTAACCATACTGAGCGGTCTATGAAGCATTCTTCTTATAAAAAAAGAGTCCTATTGAGAAAAAAAGAGAAAAAGAAAAAAAAGAGATATCATGAAAAGAGGAAAGAGAGAAAAAAGCACCATATTCCCATGGTAAATAAGAAGATTGCTGAGATGCCCGTTGTCTGCTTGCCTTGTCATTTTGATATGGGGATTCTTCTGTATCATCGGGCAAGGGGTACCCAGTTGGCGGTTCTCTATGATACACATGTACTTACAATGACAAGACCTAACCGGTGACTAAACTTGAGTAGCATGAGGAGCGGCCCTCGTATACAAGGGACATGAGATTTCTAACTTATACTTCGTCAAGCATGTACACCATAGTTTGTTCACTTTAACCTTAATCACTTCAAGATGCTTATGATAGGGGCAATGAGAGCTAAAAGCTATAAGTACCATAATTTTTGGAAGCTCTTTATGAGACTTGAATCCCTACTTCCTTCTATGAAGGCCTTTCTTCCACCATTATATTGAGTCACCATCTTCTACCTTTATGCACCTACTTTGAGAGCATAGTGGCCATTCTTAGTTCTATGTGCATTGTCCCAAGACTAGTTGATTGATGCATAACTTGATATTGCTTGTTTTAAACTATTTGTATCTAGTCACTCTTATGAACTTTGAAGGTGTCCTATGCATTTATATTTGCTACTCTATTGAGGGACAAGCTGAATACTATTATGCTATGTTTTATTTATGTGAAACAAACAAACGTCTTGCAAAGCATTATTATTCACGAATCTTTTGTTTGTGCCTTTTCATGTTGCATCATAGTTTCATTGTCTTATTGCTAGCACTTTGTCTTTCATGTTATGATTGAAGTACTATGATCCTAGCCTTGAATGTTTTACAAATACTTTGATCAAGTCTTTGATGGTGCATGTCACCTCAAAACTTATTCTTTCTTTTTATCACTTACCTACTCGAGGACGAGCAGGAGTTAAGCTTGGGGATGTTGATACATTGCAAATGTATCTATAATTTTTGATGTTCCATGCTTAGTTTTATCCACTTTCTTGTGTTTTGTCCACACTTTGGAGTACTTTTCATATGATTTCTTGGACTAACCTATTAACAAGAGCCACAGTACCAGCTGCCCTGTTTTCTACTGTTTTTGGTTCCAGGAAAGTCAGAAAATGAATATTCTCGGAATTGGACGGGACAAAAGCCAAAGTGCCTATTTTTCCGGAAGTCATCAGATGCCAGAATACGAGACGGAGAGGGGCCAGAGGCCGGCCACACCACCTGGCCACGCGGCCAGGCTTGGCCCTCGCCAGGGGGTGGTGTGGTGGCCCCTGGCACATCTCCGTCTCGTATTCTGGCACTTGATCCCTTCCGGAAAAATAGGCACTTTGGCTTTTGTCCCGTCCAATTCCGAGAATATTCATTTTCTTACTTTTCTGGAACCAAAAACAACAGAAAACAGGCAGCTGGCACTGTGGCTCTTGTTAATAGGTTAGTCCAAGAAATCATAATAAAAGTACTCCAAAGTTGGAACAAAACACAAGAAAGTGGATAAAACTAAGCATGGAACATCAAAAATTATAGATACATTTGCAATGTATCAACATCCCTAAGCTTAACTCCTGCTCGTCCTCGAGTAGGTAAGTGATAAAAAGAAATAATTTTTGAGGTGACATGCACCATCAAAGACTTGATCAAAGTATTTGCAAAATATTCAAGGCTGGGATCATAGTACTTCAATCATAACATGAAAGACAAAGTTCTAGCAATAAGCAAAGAAACTATGATGCAACATGAAAAGGCACAAACAAAAGATTCATGAATAACATGATTTGCAAGACGTTTGTTTGTTTCACATAAAGAAAACATAGCATAAAAGTATTCAGCTTGTCCCTCAATAGAGTAGCAAATATAAATGCATATGACACCTTCAAAGTTCATAAGAGTGACTAGATACAATAGTTTCAAACAAGCAATAACAAGTTATGCATCAATCAACTGGTCTTGGGACAATGCACATAGAACTAAGAATGGCCACTATGCTGTCAAAGTAGTGCATAAAGATAGAAGGTGGAGACTCAATATAATGGTGGAAGAAAGGCCTTTTGTAAAAGGAAGTAGGGATTCAAGTCTCATAAAGAGCTTCCAAAAATTATGGTACTTATAGCTTTCAGCTCTCATTGCCCCTATCATAAGCATCTTGAAGGTGATTAAGGTTAAAGTGACACAACTAAGAGGATATGCTTGACAAGTTATAAACCGAAATCTCATGCCCCTTACTTACGAAGACCGATCCTCATGCTACTCAACTTCAGTCACGAGTAAGCTCTTGTCATTGTAAGTATATGTGTATCATTAAGAACCGCCAACGGGGTACCCCTTGCACATGATACGGGAGCTTTCCCATAGTCAAATGACAAGGCAAGCAGACAATGAGCATTTCAGCGATCTTTTTATTTGCTATTTGCATATGTTTTTATTGAGGATGCTTCATAGAGTGCTCATTATGGTGATGCTGCAAGTTTCCACCATGATTAGGCATGGCATAGGCTAGCGGCCCAGGCATTTCTCTAACACACATACAAACTCCATGATCATAGAAGTTCCACATTTATTTCACACCGCCGGGATCCGTAAGCAAAAGAACATAATATCAACGGGGTACAAAGTACAAGTGCAATGTTGAAAACGTTCCCCATGAAATATGGTTCTGCTAATTTCAACTTATAAAGCGCAAGCATATACACAACAAAGAAGGAGCCAATGGTTCAAGTTTATTAGAGGCAATAAAGTAAAGTGTGCCATCAAGTTCGTGAGAGCTTTAATCACTAGTTTTATCATAACAAGTGGAAGGTAAACAAAAACATGAATATACTTGGAATAGCACAAGCTAGTAGGTAGGTATGGTGGACTCTTTGGAATAACTTGGTTTAGGGAGTTGGATGCATGAGTGGAACTCATACTTGGTTGTGGAGGCTAGCAAAAGACTGGGAGCGACAAACTAAGAGAGCAATAATGGCCATAATCATGCAGAGCGACAAAAAATCATTGATCAAAGCATAAAGTGATACTACAAGTTGAAAACTAAAGGATCATAAAGGCTATGGTGACTTGTGACAGTCATAACATGGTGTGAGCATGTGCCAAGTCAACCCAAATAAAGCATCAAAGGAGAATACCACTATAGTATGCTTTAATATGCTAAAACAACGCATGATTCATCCAGGGCACATTAAGCAATCTCAATTGTTTATAACAAGTCATGCCACAGAAAAGAATACTAAGCATAAAGCCAAAACAATATCAAGCATGGCATGACAGAGCATAGGCCACAGTCAAAAACAAGCTCTTTTTACCACATAAGCATGAACTTTCCTACTCTTTTCCAAACCAAACCAAACTATTTGCAAACCAACGTATGAAAGAGGGGGTCCAACCAACTTATTCAGAAAACTAAACAAACCAAGCAAACTAAAAACCAAAACGAAAACGAAAAAGAAGACGCTCCAAGAGAAACACAACTGTGCACGAAACAATAAAAATGAAGTGTTTTGAAGAAACCTGGAATTTTTATTAATGAAGAAGGGGATGCCTTGGGCATCCCCAAGCTTTGACGCTTGTACTTCTTGGATATTTCTTGGGGTGACACGCGTGGCATCCCCAAGCTTAAGCTTTAGTCCATCCTTCATCTCATTACTCATTTCTTCCATACACCTGAAAATTTTCCTTCATACAAAACTTCACACAATCTCATTAGCAACATTAGTGCACTTAAGATAAACAAGTCTCAAGGTTCAGTTCTAACACCAAATAAACTTCCATTAGAACACTATCTACTGTAGCACTTCCCTCAAAAAGCTCAATTCCCCAAAGGAACTCAAGAAGGAACTAACAAGAAGCAAATGCAGAAAATGGCAGGAATCTGTCAAAACAGACCAGCAGGTAAAGACGAATTTGTTCGAAGACCTTCTGTTGCTCATATCGAAAAGTGTTGAACTAAAGAAAGTTAGATAACAACCTGGGTCAGAATCACAAAAAATTACATCTCAATTCGACATACAGAGCTCTCTCACGAATTTTTACGGTGAAGCACAAAAATCTGTTTCGGGACAGCAACTTTCCCAATCATTACTTCACTCTCATTAGAGGTTACTCTTGGCACAAAAAGCAAATAAAAAGGATAAGGAGAGGTTATTACAGTGGTAATAACTTCCAAGACTCATCTAAAAATCTTGGACTATCTCCCAACAAGTACTTTTCTTTAACGCCTTTAAGTTAGGCATGAAAATTTGAGAAGATGCTCACATTGGAAATATGAATTGAAGTAAAAGAGAGCATCAAAAAGAAAATTCAAAGCACATTTAAGTCTAACCATCTTCCTATGCATTGGAATCTCGTATGAAAATAACTTCACAAAGAACAAAGTGACATGCATAGGAAGATAAAACGTGAATAACTTCAAAACTTTCAGCACATAGAGAGGTGTTTCAATACCATGAAAACTTCTACAACCATATTTTCCTCTCTCATAATAATTTTCAGTAGCCTCATGAATTAACTCAACAATATAACTATCACATAAGGCATGCTTTTCATGATCTACAAGCACTAGAGCTTTATTATAAACATTTTCAACAGAATCCTCGGGAACATAACATTCACCCTCCTTTGATAAGCATGGGCGACAATCAAATAATGTAAGGGATAAAGAGTTACTCTCATTAGAAGGTAGGCATGGTTAGATCCATTCTTCCTCCTTTTGTCCATCACTCTCCTCCTCTTTTTCATCTAATGAGCTTTCAGGTTCAGCAATTTCTTCTTCCATGGAGGTTCTAGCAGGCGGTGGTTCATCTATTACCTTAGCAGTCATAAAACTGTTCCCAAATAGGAAACTGAGTGAGCTATCCATAATGAAATATTGATTAGAGCAAAGCTAGTCATAAAGGCAACTTAAGAAAGGAACTAATTTTTTTGTGTTTTTTTTGAATAAGAAAGCAAACAAGGCAAAAAGAAACTAAGCAAACAAGGCAAAAAGAGATTGGTTATGAGGGACTCTCCTTGTGAAGATGTCCTTGAATCCCCAGCAACGGCGCCAGAAAAATGCTTGATGGCTCAATGCACGGCGCCTAGAAAAATGCTTGATGGCGGTGTTGATGTAGAGCTCGTTGGGAACCCCAAGAGGAAGGTATGATGAGCACAGCAGCAAGTTTCCTTCAGATATGAAACCAAGGTTTAATCGAACCAGTAGGAGCAAGGAAACACCTCAAAGGTGTTACTAGCTGAGCTTTGGCAGGCGCACTACCGGTGCTAGCAGCAACATGGAGACCTGCAACCCACAACAACAGAACTTTGTCCCCAACTTGCGATGAGGTTGTCAATCTCACCGTGTTTTGTGGAAAACAAAGGATTAAACGTATCGAATGGAAAGAAGTAAAAGTTTGCAGAAAGTAAACACAAAGCAGAAACAGTTTATAGATTGTATGTAAAAGACAAGGACCGGGATCCATAGTTCACTAGAGGTGGCTCTCCTTAGATAGATAACATGCTGGGTGAACAAATTACAGCGGGGCAATTGACAAACACAGAGAAAGCAATACATGCATATACTAATCATCTTGACTCCTTTGAGACTTGATTGGGCAATACAACATAATACATAGACCGCCATCCAACTGCATCTATGACTAATAATCCACCTTCAGGTTATCATCCGAACCCCCTCTAGTATTAAGTTGCAAGCAACAGATTATTGCTTTACGAACTGCGTGTAAGGTAAACAATACGATTGCTCTATGAACAAAGGATTGTTGTTTTCTCCCTAGTAGCAACAGCACATCTAGTACCTTAGAGATTTCTGTCACTTCCCCAGATTACCAGAGGCATGAACCCACTATCGAGCATAAATACTAACTCTTGGAGTTACTAGCATCTACTTGGCCAAGATAGCTACTAACAACGGAAATCATGCAAGATCTCAAATAACAAAGACATGATAGAATCAATAATCAATCTGAAATAGCATCTCAATATCCATCGGATCCCCGCAAACACAACATGTATGAATTACAAATAGATGATCTTGATCATGAACAGAGCTCACAAGATCTAAACATGAAAGCACAAAGGAGGAGAAACCAGCCATCTAGATACTACATGGATTCGTAGTCCAAGGATGAACTACTCACGCATCACACTGGAGGCTTGCATGGTGATGAAGAAGGCCTCCAGGGTGAATTCCCCTCTCCGGCAGGGTGCCGGGAAGAGCTTCAGATCCCCCCGATCTAGGGACAGAGACGACGGCGGCTACAGACTCTTTCGTGGATTTTTGATCGGGTACCTAGGGTTTTCGTCCCGAGGGTAACTTATAGGCGGAAGGAGAGGCCGAGGGGGTGCTGGGGGCGGCCAGACCACCCCCTGGCGCGGGCCAGGCCTGGCCGCACGGCCAGGTGGTGTCGCCGGCCCCTAGCCCTTCTCTGTCTCATATTCTGGCACTTGATCCCTTCCGGAAAAATAGGCACTTTGGCTTTTGTCCCGTCCAATTCCGAGAATATTTATTTTCTGACTTTTCTGGAACCAAAAACAACAGAAAACAGGCTGCTGGCACTGTGGCTCTTGTTAATAGGTTAGTCCAAGAAATCATAATAAAAGTACTCCAAAGTTGGAACAAAACACAAGAAAGTGGATAAAACTAAGCATGGAACATCAAAAATTATAGATATATTTGCAATGTATCAAGCCACCTCTAGTGAACTATGGATCCCGGTCCTTTCTTTTACATACAATCTATAAATTGTTTACTGCTTTGTGTTTACATTCTGCAAACTATTACTTCTTTCCATTCGATACGTTTAATCCTTTGTTTTCAGCAAAACACGGTGAGATTGACAACCTCATCGCAAGATGGGGACAGAGTTTTGTGGTTGTGTTGTGCAGGTCTCCACGTTGCTACTAGTACCGGTAGTGTGCCCTGCCAAGGCTCAGCTAGTAACACCTTTGGGGTGTTTCCTTGCTCCTACTAGTTCGATTAAGCCTTGGTTTCATAACTAAGAGAAACTTGCTGCTGTGCTCATCATACCTTCCTCTTGGGGTTCCCAACGAGCTCTACATCAACACCGCTCTAGCATTTTTCTGGCGCCATACACTGAGCCATCAGTAGTCATGAGCATTGTATAAGCCTCTAGAACACCTTCTGGCATTGTGCTAATCTGATCATGTCACTTAGGTTCAAACAACCACATCCAAATTTCTATTGTCCTCCCAATTAACTTCTCACAAAAAGTTCCTTCTCAAAGAACTCATCGTTTTAGCGACAAACACTTTTGTCTTTAGTGTTACGGTGGAGGAATTCCCAATGATTACTTTTGGGATAACCTACAAAGACATGCATATCCGACTTTGGTTTTGTGAACATTTTACATATGCCTAGCAACCAAAATTTTAGAAAAACAAGTTGGATTTTACCCCTTGACATTTCATCGGATCATGATGTTGCTCTTTTCAGTGTAAAAGCGGTATGTCACTATAGCATAAAATTTTAAATCATAATGATAGTTTTATATTTAATCTCACCAAGTCAAACTAAGTTTGATTATATTGTCAAAACATTCTACACTACTATGGTGTTTCAAGAAACTTCAAGTTTATGAAACAATTTCTCAACTTTCAAATGTTTGCTAAACTTGTAACTCAAATATCTTATTTTATGATCCAATCATAAACTCCTGATTTTCTTGTTACGATCATTTCTTTATTCGCAGCGACTTGATCAAAGTCTCTAAAAACTCGAACGTGCCATAACTCTTATGGTGTTTTTTCCGTGAATCTGGATGGTTTCTTCTTCATGCTAAACCCTATGAACATGTTTCAAATGTCTTATACTTTTCCTCATTAAACATATATACTCATATATCTATTCAAGTCCTTGGTGGAAGTATATGAAGTAGAATAATCCACCACACACGGTTTTACATAATGGACCTCATACATTAATATGTATTATTTCCACTAAGTTTGCTGTCCGTTCAACTTTTTCCCGTGAACAGAGTTTTAGTTAACTATAGGAAAGTCTTACAGATGTCAATTCATTCAAAAACAACTTGACTTCTGAATTCCATCAAGATGGAGTTTCTTCATGTCTTTCTTTCCAATATAACCTAAACGGTGGTGTCACACTCAAGTAAAATGTCAATCATTTTTGTCTTGCGACACTTTAGCATTTAGTTTTATGAATGTTTATTTCACCAACAAGATTTATAATGGTTCATCCATCAACTATGGAATATAGTAATTATTTGAACAACCGTTTGTTCTCGCAATAATGGAACCATATAATAATTATCAGAATAAATTTTAATGTCTTGGTTCTTGATGTAGATGACAAACGTAATAACACTTTATTTGTTTATAGATGAACATCATTACCATATTATTTTGCTAGTTATTTGGACCATTCTACTTCTTATATTGAGTTGCTGTATGACAATTCATACCAACCAATTTAGTATCCGATACCGAAGAATTGCATTGGTTTAACAAGCAAATAATATATCCATAACATGTATATCTATCATATACTTGATCTAGACAATTCCAGTCCATTAATTTCCTCCAGTTACATTTATAGATTGTATTTTGATGTTTTCCTCTCTTTCAAAAGAGTCACCCATTATCAATAGTGGCACCAATCACATGGTACTTGGTTCAAGTGTGTTAGTCAAACACTAATACCCTTAAACTTACACTTTGAAGTGGATCACAATCATCACATGATTCGTGTTCTTCCAGATTCATTCATTAGTGATCTTTAAGTATAGTAAACATTTTACCTATACCTCATGTTCATCCTATCATAATAACTTTCACGAATGAACTATAGTTCATCAAGACGAACGTTTTATAACTTTAGTCCCCGATCTACTGGGTGATGGGTACGCCTAGCGTCACCATCATTCATGCTCATCGAATATGAGAATCTGTTTCCAACTAAATTATATTTTGTCATGTTGCAATCAAACAGTGTTTCAGATATCAAAATATCTTTTACACAAGATTATTTCTGAATCTCCCAGATAATCTTGATACAAAGAACTTTCTTTCTGATATCAAGTATCATGGAGGCAAGCATTATCTTTTAGACACTAATTTCAGAATCTATTACTCTAGGATTAGTACACTATTAAACCTTATGGAGTAAGTGAGGTTTACTTGAAATTCTACTTTAGGACTTTTATCTATAATTTGACACTCAAATAAGACGATACTAGTCTGTAAAGTAAGTATCTAGAATACTATAGTACTATTATCTCAATTACAACCAAGGTAGTCTATAACGGATGCCAACTACAACAACTATGCAAATTCACGTAGATTGTTTAGTTCATAATATGAGTTCAATACCATAACTCCCACTCAAATGAACATTACCCAACGTTTGTTAGTGATTACACGATCCCTTTACACTGTATCATCCCCGATCATCACGACCTTTGATACAGCTGTCAGGGAAGATATCAACATATCGATCACATCACCATGCGGCTCATGCTACCTTTCGGTCATCTATGTTTCGGGGCCATGTTTGTACATTCTAGGCTCACCAACATTAACCTTTAGTGAATTTGCAGTGTGTACATGGCTTACACCCACCGTATGCGAACATTGAGATGTCTAGCACCGGATCATCATGGCCTGCTTCATAACAGTGAACTTTCTCGGTGGTGCAAGTGTTGGGTTCATAGCATAGAAAACAAAAAAAATCCTACGATGTGAACATCTAAGCACCAAGATCTATCTACCTAGATACAATCAACGGGTGTATATGCATACATAGAGAACATACCCTTGAAGAGCGACAAAGCATTGTTAATGAAACTAATTTCGTGGTTGATGTAGTCGTACACTTGCCGATATCAAGATCGTGATGAAGTCCAGCGAGTCCAGCACCAGCAAGTCCATCAGGTCTAGCACCAGCAAGTCTAGCACCGCAAAGCAGCGGTGCGTCCGTGATTTCACACACGTCTTGTACCCTGACAACCTCCACGACCTCGCTCCAGCGATGCAGCGGAAGCAGCAACTCCTTTCCAAATAAAGCCACCGGGAACACGTATCTCGCTAATCCAAGACCATGGGGAATAATTTCTAGAGGGGGGAAGAGATGCTTCATGAGGAGGAGTGATTTGTGAGGAGGAGAGGAAGGCCTTTTACAGGGGAGAGGGGGCAGCCCCTCCCATGGCCGGCGGCCATGGGAGGTTCCCCCTCACCTCCTCTCATTCATGTGGGTGGAGCTCCCAGTCACATAAAAAGCCTCCACTCAAAAATCCCACTCACATGCATTAAATTTCCACCAAATTTAATGCAACTCTCATTAAATAAAACTATTTTATTTATTTTATTCAGAATTTTGTTAATTACTTTAATTAACAAACACTCACATATAACCCCTGCAACATTTCAATATCACATGCAGAACTAGTTTCTGCAATTTCACCCGAAACAATTTTGGTTTCCATTGAAATGATTCTAGCGCTTTCTTAAATCTTTATTTGAAACATATTTGCTCGAAATGGTGTTGGTATCCCTTAAGTGTGTCACCCTACGGTTCCCGAATAATGCAGACATGATAGAGACCCCTCCCCAATCAATAATCAGCAGTGGGACCTGGAGATCCGTAATGACTCCCACACATTCAACGATGACTCTTATGATCGTGTGAACCTTTAACGTCATAACTAAATCCCTTTGTCTCACAATATATTATATGTCCGAGATTCGATCATCGGTATCTCAATACCTAGTTTGATCTCGTTACCGACATGCACTCTTTTCTTGTTCCCATGATATAACATTCTAGTGATCATATCACTTGCTTGCAAGCTATTTCAATGTGATATCACTAAGAGGTCCCCGAGTATATATATCCGTCATCGGGATGGACAAATCCCACTCTTGATCCATGAGCCTCTACATAACACCTTCATAGCACTAAACCCACCTTTATAGTCAGCCTTTCAAGGTGTGACATTTGATGTTATCAAGATACTCTTCTAGTGTTAGTGATTGGCATGATCTCATGGTCTAAGGACTAGGATTACTTCGTATGATGTTATAGCAATATAAACACAATGAATTTGATCGTAATGCTATACTTAGGATGAATGTTCATCGCATCATTCCACCAATTCTATGACCTTGTTATTAACAACATGTAATGTCCATGATCAGGAAACCTTGATCATCTTGTTAATCAACAAGCTAGTTTATATGAGAGGCATTACTAGGAACATTGTATTTTGTTTATTAAACACACATGTATTAACGTTTCCAATTAATACAATTAGAGAATGCAAAATAAACATTTATCATAAACATGGAATAATATAATAACCACTTTATTATTGCCTCTCGGGCATATTCCCTTCAGTCTCCCACTTGCACTAGAGTCAATAATCTAGTTTGTAAACATTCGTATTGAACACCTATGGCTTTATGGTGTTGCCTATACGTGATTGCTAGTGGTTAACATAATCTCTGGATCTGACACTTTCAGGTCTGTGTGTATTTGCATGTCTTTGCATCTCTACACATCACTCATTCTCAAATGAGATGGTATTGTATAAATTCAGTCTTTTGGTGAGACCTTTAGTTCCTTTGGGTTAAAACATGTTGATAGTATTGTCATACAATATATCTTCATAGTATTAGCCCATTGTGAACCACACCTAGTTTGATAACAAACTACTTAACACAAATGCCCTCCTTTGCTGCTACTATAGCAGTCATATACTTAGCCTTTTTGTTGTAGTATCCGTCATAATGTATTAACTTTAGAACTCATCCAAATCCATCATGGAACCTTCTTTACATTACATTGTGCCAATCGTAGTTTAAATTGAGATAAATTTAATTTGTATCTTGTGACAAACTAGTATCAATGTAACACTTTACAATGAACTACTATCAACTATTTGTCACTTATACATGATATATTCTTAGTTCTTCCAAAGCTCATAAGAATATCTTTACTATCGTCCAATTTTCATCTTATGAATTATTCTGGTATATGCTCACAACATTTAGAGCATAGGACATATCTGGATATGTACATATCACCTTATTATTGATCAAAATATTCATGTGATTTTGTTGGGGATCAGCGCAGAAAACAAAAATTTCCCTACGATGTAACCCCAAAACTTGCCTAGGATCTATCTATGTAGTAATGCGGTAACGGCCATTGCGTAGAGAATACATACCCTTGTAGACCGTACGCGGTTAACGTTCCGCGGGGAACGTGGTTGAAGTAGTCGTACTTGTAGCCAACCTCAAGGTCAAGAAGCTCCTCGCAGGTCACCCCTTGCTCCTTCTTGATCTTCATCATCTTCATCATGCAACAGCTCCGGCTCACGACATTCTAGCACCCCAAGTGTTGCGCCTCGTGTCTTCGTACACATCCGGTGCACGATGAGACCTCTGGCTCCCCGATCCCGCCGGGAGTGCGGAAGTTGATATCCGGCTAGGAATCCCTGCAGCGCAATGGCGTACTGCAGGTGTGCCTTGATCACACAGCCCAGACTTGGGGCCATGGTCACGGGGTATAGAGGGAGATAGAGAAGGAGAAAGTCAACCAAAGGACTTCTCTAGTTGTGTATTTGGGTGTCGTTAATCCCACCCATGGGCACCCCTTTATATAGGCGGAGGGGGTGTGTCCTCTCCATTGGGTTAGCCATGTGGGACTAATACTAAAGGAAAAAGAGAGCAGAAATTCGGACTGCCAAATGGGCCAAATTAACTCAGCCCAAAATAGCAAACAGAAAATACTAAATAAAAAGAAAAGAGACAGCAGGCTGGGGCTGGCCGGGTGGGCCTTGGCGCGGCCCACCCGCGCCCAGCTCTCCCTGCGGCAACGGCCTGGAAGGGGAACCCAGGTGGGCTGGCCACCCCTCGGTGGCCCACCAACGCCCGCCCCGCCACGCTGGCCCGCCTCGCCATAGCCCTGCCCGGGTGGGCCACCAGCCCGCTAACCCGGTGGCCTAGCCGGCTCCCCCGCGAGCCCCACATGGGTCGGGGTTGAGCCAGGCCGGCCCCCGCGGCTGGTAGCTGCCGCCCGCCTCTGTGCAGCGCGATCTATCCGTCGCCCACAGGCGGCCAGGTAGCAGCGGTGGGTATTGGTTGTTGCCCCCGTGCGGCGGCAACTTATCTGCCGCCCACGTGGGCTGTTCCTTTTATCTTTTTCTGCAGATTTATTCTTAGGCCTTTTCCCTCCCGGATTTGGCCTAATATAACAGTTGACTTTATAAATCTTAATCTAAATATTATTTATAATATATTAATTCACAATTAACATATAATAAATATATATTTAAATTCCCATTTATCCGAAAACACTTTTCGGGACTTTTCCTTTATTTTTTCTCCGAACAACTTCGGATCTCTCCGCGGAACGATTCCGGCTTTCTCTCTTTCTATACTATGATTCCGTCTTACGAATGATCGCTCTCATCGTACCCTTAAGTGTATCCTCTCATGGCTCGGGAATGCTCTAGACATGATCTGTATCAATGATCAACAGAGGGACCAGGGATGTCCATGTGATCCCTATGCATTCCTGATGACAATGTCGTTTGAACCGTCTATATGTAGCATCCTCTTCCTTTTGTTTCTTGATACAACTTGTCCGAGATCCGATCATTGGTATCCCATACCTTTGTTCAATCTCGTTCACAACAAGTTATGTTCACTTTTTTTGAGAGAATGTGGCACTTTATTGATCAAACCGCATCATTACATAGTTCCTCCCGAATCACCTCTGGGATCACACCTACAGAGATATTACAAACCTGAGACTCGGCTGACCGAGCCAACTTATGTGCTGCCACATTCAGATTACGACTAGCGAAATTAAAAGCGCAAGACTCAAAGCCTGCCGCAAGATTTTTGATATCCTTTATTACAGAGCCCAGAATAGACCGGTCCAGACGCTGTGAAGAGATGCGCTGGATCAATGAAAGACAGTCAGACACCAGAACTGCCTTCGTGACACCATGGTCTCGTGAGATCGACAATGCCCGTCGAACCGCAATCGCCTCTGCTAGCTCCGGGGACGGTAAGCCATCCAGCCCTTCACTAACAGAAAGGATGAAGCTTGCATTGTGATCCCGCAGAACAGCTCCACATCCCATACGCTTGTCGGCGGGAAACAGAGCAGCGTCAACATTAATGCATGTCCAACCATTAGGTGGAGGAGTCCACCGAGGGGTCACCGACCTAGCAGGGTCCTGCCCAACTGTCGACGATCTACCCAAGTGCGCAAGAATCATATCCACATAAGCCAAGATCTTCGATGCCACCCTCGAGGCCTGAGGCTGCCCACCATTATTTCGGACATCGTTCCGAGCATCCCAAAGATGCCAAACAGTGACCACTAACACTGCGGCGCTCGAACTAGACTCCCTATTTAGGAAATCAAAAACCCACTGCCTAGCATCAACCAGATCCTTCCTGCACAACCGTAGAGGAAAGAGCTATTTAATCTTGGTCCAAACAGCTCTCGCAAAAGGGCACAGCAAGAACAGATGTACCACCCGCTCCTGCCGACCACAAAACGCACAACGAACCTCCGCCGAAATATGTCGTCGGTTCAACTGCTCACCTGTAGGTAGACGGTCATGGATCATCCTCCAAAGCACAATTCTCATTTTCCCTAGAGCGAGAATAGACCAAACTGCTTTCCAATTATTCTCCTCAGTCCCTCTGTTGGAACAACCACCCTTGCCAGCCTTGCCTTGATGAGAGAAGAAACTTCCGGTGCGTGCAAGATTATAAGCCGACCTGACAGTATACATACCAAACTTGTCAAAGGGCCAAGAGACAAAATCTTCTGCACCATGACGACTAATAGAGATCTGTAAGATCGTATCAGCCAGGCTTTCATGGAAAAAAGCGCGGACAGTATCCACTTCCCACGCAGAACCAGAAACATTCATTAAGGAGCGCACCTTGGCATTAGAGGGAATCGGTGTGAGAGGTTTAAACGTACCCATAGGAAAACCAGGAACCCAATTGTCTAGCATTATACTCACTCCTTCACCATTACCAATACCCCATCTGATACCACGCAAAAGAAGCTGACGCCCGAACAGAATGGACCTCCATGTGAAGGAAGAGGATCTCGGCTTGGCAGCAGACAAGAAATCAGTGTCAGGGAAGTAGCGACCCTTGAGAACCCTTACATAGAGAGATGTAGGGTTAGTTATTAGCATCCAGCACTATTTGCCTAGCATAGCTTGAAGAGAACAAAATCCCTAAAACCCAAACCGCCAAGTGATTTAGGGGATGATAACCATGACCAGGATTTCCAATGCATTTTCTTGCACCCATCCTCAAAACCCTACCAGTGATAAGAAATGCTTTCCTTTATCCTATCACAGATCGCGACCGGCACTTGGAAACAACTCGTAACATGGTTCGGTATGGACTGCACCACCGACTTCAGCCATGTTTCCTTTCCTGCTCGAGATAAAGGACGTCCAGAGCAGCTAGTAGCACCACGCCAAACCCTCTCAGCAAGGAATTTGAAAGAGGTCGTCGTTGCTCTAGAGATTTCTGTCGGCATGCCAAGGTAAGTATCCTGAAGAATCTCATTGGTCACTTCCAACCTATCCTTCACCCAAGCTTTGATACTATCTCGGCATCTTGTACCGAAAAAGATAGAGGACTTCTGCAGGTTCACTTTTTGACCAGAAGCCTCACAATACGTATTGAGTGTTTCTTTCAAAGTTATGTTCACTTGTTACCGTGATATTACATCCCCGTGACCTAGTCACATGTTGCAACATTTATGGATGTAATCTCACCAAGCCGGCCGTATGTATCTTTACCCGTCATGTGGGTGAACAAATCCCGGGCTTGCAGTCACATGTCATCTATTGTTCCTTCGGAATACCCAACATACACCTTTATGGCCACCGTATTACCAGATGACGGTTGATGCAGTCTAAGCAGCCTAGGGAAACAATGAGTAATATGAGATCACGGTCTAAGGAGAAGGAGTCTAGGTATAGTTGTTGCAACAATGAACTAGATGACTTGATCGTGTTGCAATCCTTCGAGGAATGTCCAATCACATCATTCTCCAATGATATGATCTCGTTGTCAGTCGGCATAAATGCCCATGATCTTGAAACCCAGATCATCTTCGTGAACAACGAACTAGTATGAATAGAGGCTACTAGGGACTTGATTGTTTCATACCACACTTGTACCAATGTTTCTACTTGGCACATTTATAGCACAATATGAAACTATTTTAAACTAATTGAGATATGAAAATAAAAACCTATTTATTATTTGCCTCTAGGGAATATCTCCTTCAGTCTCCCACTTGCACTAGAGTACAAATAAATCAGCTCGCATTTTACTCATATAAACCATATACCATATGCGTTTACAAATCATGCATGCTCATGGGAAACGTCATGTCCATGTTCTGTTTTACCAGATCATTATGTCTTTTGCAAATCGTTAATGTCTTCCTAACTTTGACATTCACACCATTATCTTATAATGGGTCGAAGTATTTGTTTGGCAACAAAGTGAGACTTTTGTTTCTAGTGTTTATGATGACAGTCGTTTTTCACTGTTGTCATCTAAACTTCGAAACACACTTTGCTATCCTTTGTGTATATACTATAGTCATGGCAGCAGAACAAGGCCGGATTCCAGGAACTTAAAGTGACGTTAGATCAACCTCGAGGGCTTTCTCATGGGCCCTAGGCCCTGGGACACATCATTCTACGTTAAAAGCGAACTAGCCCCACCATAACATTATACAGCACATCAGATGTAGCCTTTATACTTCTATATCTATGTAGATCCTAGTGCATGAAATACATCTATGCCACTTACATTGCTTCTTGCCACTTAAGTACAAACTTAATTCTGGTTCAGTGATCAACTCAGGAATCACTTAAAGACATATTCTTACAGTTAAGAGCTAGTCCTCCCAACCAGAAACTTGGGTCACATTATGTCGAGTATACAACATGGTTATGTGGAAGAACCTATGATTGAGGCATAGGAGATGCAACGCATCTCTTTCTTTCAACCATAGTTTCAATACTCAATGCTTCATATAGTAAGAACTTCTTTCTTACCTTGTTCTATTCTGAACTACTTCAGAATCTTGCTTAGGACATTCTGAACATCTTTCAGAATCAAGTCCAGGAAGCATTCGACATTCAGTGTTTATTAAACTTACCAATCTATCTTGATAGATCTTTTGCTTAATAACTTCAACTTCATTCTAACTTAAATGCTATTAACACCAATCACATCAATCACATATGTCGTTCACATATCCTAGAATGATTTCACGCTCCCACTCAAATATGACATTCATGTTTGAGATCCAGGGATTTCACTTAGCTCCCACTCAGAATATGTCAGCTACATATTATGAATTAGCCAAGCTGATTCGCTCCCACTCAAATCTAGGTCCTCTCGATAATCTTGGATATTCCAAAATTCTTTGATCATCATCAAATCGAGAATTCCACTAACGAGATTTCAATGACCATTCATTTCTTGTACTTAGGTCCATCACGCTTGTTTGTAATTTGTAGGTATGTCTTGTTAAAAACAAGACAAGTGAATCAATATATAATTCCACAATCTTGTAGAATATAAAGTTGAATCCTACTTTCTTTAGTAAGAGTATTCCCTTGAAACTTTATGATCATTATCAACAGTTTATCCTCTATTTGTAGAGTTTGGATTCACGAAACAAATTCCGCTACACCACTCAACAATTCGGAGGTAAGGTCAGATACCTTGTTTTGATCTTTTACTTTTTTCCACCTGTATCTTCATCAAGACACGTCAGCTTTGGACAACAACTGGTTTGCCCATTTGTGGAAGATGCATTCATAGCTTCCTAAGAATGCTCTACAAAGACTTGTTTATTCGCCACGATTTCGACTTATCGAAATCTCGAGAAACTCGAACGTGCCATAACACTTATGGTGCTGTTTCCACGAATCTTTTGGATGTTCCTTTGTATTTCAAATGAGTGTTTGCTTATTTCGATCTTTAACTCTAAACGACTACTATAACCTTGATAAGAGATAACATGTATCTAATACAAAATGATTATGATGTTTAGACACTTCAACAAAGTTTGAATTCGTCCAATTATCATAATTTGTGAAACATCTTTTACAGGTTCCTTATGCTAAACTTAACTTGAATACTTTAGTCGTGTCGATCAAATCGAAGAGACTTGTTAATTCAGTTAATTCAATATCCCATTTAGTTATGAACTCATTTGAACAATTCAAATCATTTAAAACTTCATGTTTCATTAAGTAAATACACTTATTCACTTAAGTCCACAATAAATGATTTCCACTACTTGTTGAAAATATGATACATCACTATGTATAAGATTCAACATTTCTTCGCATATCACCGTTTTACCAAAATGCGGAGTTTTAGTCATTCTGCCTAAGAGGCATGGTTTTGCAAAGTCTCTAGATTAAGCATCTAGGACCCCGATCTTTCATAAAGAACCTGCAATAACCAAAATGACTTAAATTGTAGTGCCATTTCATTATTAAGCTTTGGATATCTTTTAGCATTCCAATCCTTTATAAATGTTTAAAATATTATCATTAACATAGTGATGAGAATAACTTATTTGTAATCATGATGTGACCATAAGGTATTGTTCATAAGAATAGTACAAACTGGCTTGTAACTTGTTCATATGAATAATCGTCTCGCCAAAAGCAAGACACACAAACAGGGATTACAAATTTATATTCAAGTCCACTAATCCAAATAATAAACTTTGAGGGAAGAGGTGATGTCGGCCATCAACTATTTTGCTTGCTGTCATCAAGTCACGTTGCCTCAAAGCCAGCAATTCTCAAGCAGATCATCATGTTTTCACAAAACGGGACAAGTATCAAATACTTTGCAAACTGCAATGAGTTCTGGAAGAACCACATTTATAATTTGTATATCTTACATATACCTTTTCCATCCATGATCTCCATTTGCAATCAAGCCCTTCTAAGAGTTCTCAATTCTAATGCAAGATTGCTAAGTGTTTCTCCAAACATTCCGGAGTCATCGAATTATCTCCTAATGGTTATTGTATCAAGAAGAGAAGATCACCTTTTACGAGGATATCCCTCAGGCGTGGGTATTAATCTATAAAGTTGGACCCTTTTGCTAAGTTCCATATTAAGCAATATATTCCCATGGTCGCAAAGGACCTCAATGGGATAGGCTAAGATCTACTAAAATATTTGCAAATAGACATCTAGACTAAGTTTATTATAAGAGATCAATTTATAATTAGTCTCCACTAAAATTGTCATCCCCTGGACAATTTTAATGATCGCATGATCCCTATCCTCTGCACCTCCCCCGATCGTCACGACCATCAGTGCAGTATCAAAGGTAGACATTCAATAATGTCAATCACATCATCCATGTGACTCATGCTCGATCTTTCGATCTCTTGTGTTCTGAGGCCACGATTCTCTAGCATGCTAGGCTCGCCAAATCTAACTTGTGTGTATTCGCTGTGCAACATGGCTTACACCCACTATATGCGAACATACATATGTTTGACACCCAGGCATGTAACCCTGGATCGCCTCATACCGAAGAACTTTCTTGGTGGTGCACACACAAGGGGAACACGGAGACATTGGAATTAAATAGGGATTATCTTATTTGCTACCGTTGAGTATCTAAATACTAGCACACAATAAGATGGAAAAACTAGTATCAACATCATATGTATAATGTGATATGATATGGTCTTTCTTGCGCCTTGATCTCCATCGAGCGCTCCGGCATGATCTCCATCTCGCCCTTGGTTTAACGCCAAGTCCACAACGCCGCCACCAGGTCGTTCATCGGAACGATGACTATTACTATACTACTTAGCAACAAAAAAGTAAACTAATTTACCTTCGTAACAACCATTGCCATATCATAATCACATGCCCCCTGCAACATAAAGTTAGACGCCTCTACTTTATCTATTGCAAGTTTTACGTGGTTATTAGGGCTTTCGCACTAGAATCATTTCTAAACTACGAACTTTTCAACCACAACATGGATCCGTCAGTTGTCTCTATTACACCCCTTTCGGGGCCCTCCGTTGTAAATGCTATATCAACTATTGAATGAGAGACAGACACCCGCTAGCCACTTATACGGTACAAGCCGTATGTTGAGCGTGGAACCAGTCTCGCGTACGAATACGCATAAGGTCGGTCCAGGCCGCTTCATCAAACAATACCGCGATATAAATAAGTACACGTTAGAGGGTAACAACTAGGGGATCAATGCCCGCACAATAGTTGTGCGTACTGGCCGTACAACACTCCTACACATAGATCGGCTCTGATACCACTATTGGGGATCGGCGCAGAAAACAAAATTTTCCCTACGATGTAACCCCAAAACTTTCCTAGGATCTATCTATGTAGTAATGCGGTAACGGCCATTGCGTAGAGAATACATACCCTTATAGACCGTACGCGGTTAACGTTCCACGAGGAACATGGTTGAAGTAGTCGTACTTGTAGCCGACCTCAAGGTCGCGAAGCTCCTCGCAGGTCACCCCTTGCTCCTTCTTGATCTTCATCATCTTCATCGTGCAACAGCTCCGGCTCACGACATTCTAGCGCCCCAAGTGTTGCGCCTCGTGTCTTCATACACATCCGGTGCACGATGAGACCTCTGGCTCCCCGATCCCGCCGGGAGTGCGGAAGTTGATATCCGGCTAGGAATCCCTACAGCGCAACAGCGTACTTCAGGTGTGCCTTGATCGCACGGCCTAGACTTGGGGCCATGGTCACGAGGTATAGAGGGAGATAGAGAAGGAGAAAGTCAACCAAAGGACTTCTCCAGTTGTGTATTTGGGTGTCGTTAATCCCACCCATGGGCACCCCTTTATATAGGCGAAGGGGGTGTGCCCTCCCCATTGGGTTAGCCATGTGGGACTAATACTAAAGGAAAAAGACAGCAGAAATTTGGACTGCCAAATGGGCCAAATTAACTCAGCCCAAAATAGCAAACAGAAAATACTAAATAAAAAGAAAAGAGAAAGCAGGCTGGGGCTGGCCGGGTGGGCCTTGGCGCGGCCCACCCACGCCCAGCTCTCCCTACGGCAGCGACCTGAAAGGGGAACCCGGGTGGGCTGGCCACCCCCCGGCGGCCCACCAGCGCCTGCCCCACCCTGCTGGCCCGCCTCGCCATAGCCCTGCCCGGGTGGGCCACCAGCCCACCGGCCCGGTGGCCTAGCCGGCTCCCCCGCGAGCCCCACATGGGTCGGGGTTGAGCCAGGCCGGCCCCCGCGGCTGGTAGCTGCCGCCCGCCCCTGTGCGGCGCGATCTATCCGTCGCCCACAGGCGGCCAGGTAGCGGCGGTGGGTATTGGATGTTGCCCCCGTGCGGCGGCAACTTATCTGCCGCCCACGTGGGTTGTTCCTTTTATCTTTTTCTGCAGATTTATTCTTAGGCCTTTTCCCTCCGGGATTTGGCCTAATATAAAAGTTAACTTTATAAATCTTAATCTAAATATTATTTATAATATATTAATTCACAATTAACATATAATAAATATATATTTAAATTTCCATTTATCCAAAAACACTTTTCGGGACTTTTCCTTTATTCTTTCTCCGAACAACTTTGGATCTCTCCACGGAACGATTCTGGCTTTCTCTCTTTCTCTACTATGATTCCATATTACGAATGATCGCTCTCATCGTACCCTTAAGTGTATCCTCTCACGGCTCAGGAATGCTCTAGGCATGATCTGTATCAATGATCAAAAGAGGGACCAGGGATGTCCATGTGACCCCTATGCATTCCTGATGACAATGTCGTTTGAACCATCTATATGTAGCATCCTCTTCCTTTTGTTTTTGATACAACTTGTCCGAGATCCGATCATTGGTATCCCATACCTTTGTTCAATCTCGTTCACAACAAGTTATGTTCACTTGTTACCGTGATATTACATCCCCATGACCTAGTCACATGTTGCAACATTTATGGATGTAATCTCACCAAGCCGGCCGTATGTATCTTTACCTGTCATGTGGGTGAACAAATCCCGGTCTTGCAGTCACATGTCATCTATTGTTCCTTCAGAATACCCAACATACATCTTTATGGCCACCGTATTACCAGATGACGGTTGATGCAGTCTAAGCAGCCTAGGGAAACAGTGAGTAATATGAGCTCACGGTCTAAGGAGAAGGAGTCTAGGTATAGCTGTTGCAACAATGAACTAGATGACTTGATCGTGTTGCAATCCTTCGAGGAATGTCCAATCACATCATTCTCCAATGATATGATCTCGTTGTCAGTCGGCATAAATGCCCATGAGCTTGAAACCCAGATCATCTTCGTGACCAACAAACTAGTATGAATAGAGGCTACTAGGGACTTGGTTGTTTCATACCACACCTGTACCAATGTTTCTACTTGGCACAGTTATAGCACAATATGAAACTATTATAAACTAATTGAGATATGAAAATAAAAACCTATTTATTATTTGCCTCTAGGGCATATCTCCTTCAGATTTCACTCACCAAGTGTCGATACACTTGAATATTGATTCAATCCTTTCCATGCAGCAAGAACCTTTCTTGTTGTTTCCATATTGAACCCTTTCAATATATCATATATGTACGTCTAGAACAACCATATTAGCGCCTCAATCTATCCATATAGACATTGATACCAAATATTCTGGTTTTGCCCAAGTCTTTCATCGAAATCCAATTTTAATGAAATTCTTATCTTGTGTCAATAAAAGATACATCATTTCCAATCAACAATATGTACTCTACATAATGTATTAGAAATATGTCTTAGCGTTCCTACTTAATTTCTTGCAAATGCAAGCATATTCATCGTCTCCAATGAAATTAAACTCTTTTAACATTTTCATCACGGTGAAGATTCCAACTCTGCTATGCTCACTTCAACCATTGAAGTTTGCATGCCCTTTTAGCATCCTCTGAATTAACAAAACCCTTTGGACCGTGTCATGTACACGTCCTAGGTAACCATTCTATTATAAGAACATTGTTTTGTTTGTTCAACTACCATATATCAAATTATATGTAGTGGTTGCTACATTGATCCGTCAAGACTAAATATCGCTATGAAAGATCAAATCTTGTCATAGTCAACTCCTTGAACATTGTCGTAAACTCCTTTTCGACATGTCGACTATTTCATAGATGTCAAACATCCATGTTTATTTCTTTATAGATCCAAACACGACCAATAGGCTTCATGCCTTTCCGGAAGGTCTTCCAAGTTCAAAAACTTGACCTCTAGTCATTTTAGGGAGTCAGGGCCCATCATCGCTTCTTTGTATGTAGTCAGTTCATCATTGTCAAAACAATAACGACTTGTGTTTCAAATCTTACTATTTGATTCTTTCCGACCCACACGGTTCAATATGAACTCTAGTCTCCGAGATCATAACCTTTGTAATCACGGGAGCCATGAGCATTGTGGCCGCACCAGGACACTTTCCTGCACTACGCTACTTACCACATATAGCTAAGGTACAATAACCTTATCAAAGTTCTATTGCCCTCCCACTTAACTTTTTGCGAAAAATTCCTTCTCAAGAAACTTCACGTTCCAAGCGACAAACTCTTTCGTCCTCGGTGTTATGGAGGAATACCCAACAAATTCTTTGGGATAACCTATAAAGACGTGCTTATCCAATTTTGGTTGTAAATTTTTTTACTTATGCATAGCATACCAAAATTTAAGAAAAGACAACTCAGGTTTTATCCCAAACCATAACCTTTATGGTGTAATTTCAACGGATTGCGATGGTGCTCTTTTCAGTGTAAAAGCGGTAGTCTCTAAAGCTTTAATCCTCAAAACATAATGGCAGTTTTAAAAATGACACCTTTGATCTTACCATGTCAAACAAGGTTTGATTTGATCTCTCGAACATACCATACTACTATGGTTTATCGGGAAATGAAAATCCATGGAACAATTCCTCAAATCTTAGGTGTTTTGCTAAACTTGTAACCAAATATCTTCCTTTATGATCGAATCATAAACTCTTTATTTTTCTTGTTACAATGATTTTCCACTTCATCTTGAAAGTCTTTGAATTTTTTTCAAATGTTTCATACTTCTTCCTTATTAAGTAAATATATAGATATATTCACTCAAATTTTTGGAGAAAGCATATGAAGTCGAAAGATCCACCACTCATGGCTACATATAACGGACTATATACATCAACATGCACACTATCCAATAATTTAGTCATTTGTTCCTCTTTGGCCTATGAACGGAGTTTTAATTATCTCGAGGAAAATCTCACAAGCATCATTTGATCAAAATCAAAGACTCCAAAAATCCATCAAAATGGAGTTTCTTCATGTTCTCTTTCCAATATAATTTAAACGGCGATGTCACTTCGTAAGTGATATTTCAATCATTTGTCTTGCGACATTTTAGCATTAGTTTTTATGGATGTGATTTCTCCAACTAGACTTGTAGAAGTTCATCCATCTTCTATGGAATATGGTAATTATTTGAACAACCATTGTTCTCATAATACCGGAACAAAATAACAATTATTTAAACAAATCTTGAAGACAAGCTTTGATGTCAAGGAGAAACACAATAACACTTTATTTGTGTTCGATGAACATCATCACATATTCTTTTGCTAGTCACTTAGGCCATTGTAGTTCATGAATTGCGTCATTCTGTATGACATTTCGTACCAACCAATTCGGTATCCAATACCTAAGAACCACATTGTTTAACAAGTAAAGAATATAATCATAACATGTATATCATCTATATACCTTAGATGGACATTTCCAGTCTTTTCTTTTCTACCAAATATTTTATAGATTCTCTTTCAACATTTCCTTTCCCTTTTAAAAGAATATATCAACATCAATAGTGGTGCCATATATATGACACATAGTACAAAGCGTGTAAAGTCAAATACTAATACATTTGGACTTGCACTTTGAAGTAGATCACCATCATCAAATGTTTGGTGTTCTTTCAAAAATCCATTCTTTAGTAATCTTTTAGTGTAGTAAACATTTTACCTACATCTTCTATTCATCCTTATCATGAAAACTTTCATGATCAAGCTACTATAGCTTATAAGGACGAATCGTGAGTATAATGCCAGTTCCCAAAACCTTTTTGGGAGATTAGGATGTCTAGCATCTCCAACCTTCACAAATTCTCATACAATATGAGAACATGTATTTTTCCAAATTATACTCTATCATATTGCAACTTAAACATTGTTTCAGATATCTCGATATCTTTCACACATGATGGTTTCTGAAACAATTCTTTCAGCTCCTAGATAACCTCGATATTAAAACAACTTTTGAATATCAAAAATCATGGAGGCAAACATGATACTTTAGATACTAACACTAGAATTGTTACTCTTGGTTTAATACTACTTATTAAACTTCATGGAGTAGATGGAGTTTGCTGAAAGTTTGCAATAGGACTTTTAAACTTTAAATTGACACTTAAAACAATATGATACCAGTTCATAAAGTAAATATCCAGAATTCTATAGTCCTATTATCTCGATTAAAACTAAGCATAAGGTAGTAAACAGATGCTAATGACTACAAAAAATTATGCAAATTCACTTCTATTTAGTTTATGACAAATTGAGTTCGACTAATCTGAATTACGAATGAACTCCCACTCAAAAACAACATCCCTCGTGTCTTTTTGGTGATTACATGAACCAAATCCACTACACCAAGTCCGATCATCACGTGAGTCGGTGTACCTTCAAAGGCGAGCATTTATATGGGAATCATATCTAATATATGACTCATGCTTAACCTTCCGGTCCGTGTTCCGAGGCCATGTCTATACATGCTAGGCTCGCCAAGTAAGTATCTTAGTACTCGCGTGTGTAAAACTTTCTTACACCCATTATGCAAATGTGGATTCAAGTACACCCGATCATCACATGATGTCTTGAAGCAACGAAACATAAAACGGTGCATACTTAAGGAAGAACACATTTTTATCTTGATATCTAAATGAGGGATCATCTTATAATGCTACTAAAGCGCCATACAAGCAATATAAGATGCAAACAAAACATCATATGCATAAAGTGAAATGATATGGTTCTTGCACTTGATCACTATCATGTGCATTGTGGTATAATCTTTATCATTCATTTGTGTGTAAGGCCAAGGTCTATGGAACTTACACGTTGGGTGTGTTATAAGAGTATCAACTATACATCAACTTACAACATTACCATATCATGACACTAGCCCAGCAACAATCTAAACTAGACGCTTCTAGTTTATCCATTGTAAGTTTTATGTGGCTTAGGGCTTTCGAAGATAGAACCGGTCTTACCTACGAACATGGAACCACAACGATGATAACCAAATTATTAGCAACTTATTGTAAATTAGATATTGACTATAGTAGAAGAGACAGACACCCGCTAGCCACTTATGCAAAACTAGTTGCATGTCACGCATGGAACTGTCTCATGTGCGAGGACATGTAAAGTTAGTCCGGGTCGCTTCATCCCACTATGCCACCAATATCCAAAATACATGTAAGAAGCAATAACATGATCATCATCGCCCACATAATCATATGTGTACTACCCATGCAAAGCATCTACGCATAGATCGGGCTCTAATACCACCGTTGGGTTCGCAACATAGAAAACAAAAAAAATCCTACGATGTGAACATCTAAGCACCAAGATCTATCTACCTAGATACAATCAACGAGTGGATATACATCCATAGAGAACATACCCTTGAAGAGCGACAAAGCATTGTTAACAAAACTGTTTTCGTGGTTGATGTAGGTGTACACTTGCCGATCTCAAGATCGTGATGAAGTCCAGCGAGTCCAGCACCAGCAAGTCCATCAGGTCCAACACCAGAAAGTCCAGCACTGCAAAGTAGCGGTGCATCCGTGATCGCACACATGTCCGGTACCCCGACAACCACCACGCACTCGCTCCAGCGATGCAGGAGAAGCAGCAACTCCTTTCCAGATAAAGCCACTCGGAACATGTATCTCGCTAATCCGAGACCATGGGGAATATTTTCTAGAGGGGGAGAGAGATCCTTCACGAGGAGGTGTGATTTGTGAGGAGTATAGGAACGACTTTTACAGGGGAGAGGGGCAGCCCCTCCCATGGCCGGCAGCCATAGAGGTGCCCCCTCACCTCCTCTCATTCATGTGGGTGGAGCTCCCACTCACATAAAAAGCCTCCACTCAAAAATCCCACTCACATGCATTAAATTTCCACCAAATTTAATGCAACTCTCATTAAATAAAACTATTTTATTTATTTTATTCAGAATTTTGTTAATTACTTTAATTAACAAACACTCACATAAAACCCCCTACAACATTTCAATATCACATACAGAACCAGTTTCTGCAATTTCACCCGAAACAATTTTGGTTTCCATCGAAATGATTCCAGCGCTTTCTTAAATCTTTATCTGAAACATATTTGCTCCAAATGGTGTTGGTATCCCTTAAGTGTGTCACCCTACAGTTCATGAATAATGCAGACATGATAGAGACCCCTCTCTGATCAATAATCAGCAGCGGGACCTGGAGATCCGTACAGACTCCTACACATTTAACGATGACTCTTGTGATCGTCTGAACCTTTAACGTCATAACTAAATCCCTTTGTCTCGTGATATATTACATGTACGAGATTCGATCATCAACCTAGTTTGATCTCGTTGCCGACATGCACTCTTTTCTTGTTCCCGTGATATAACATTCTAGTGATCACATCGCTTGCTTGCAAGCTATTTCAATGTGATTTCACCGAGAGGGCCCTGAGTATATCTAACCGTCATCGTGATGGACAAATCCCACTCTTGATACATGAGCCTCTACATAACACCTTCGTAGCACTGAACCCACCTTTATAGTCACCCTGTCATAGTGTGACATTTGATGTTATCAAGATACTCTTCTAGTGTTAGTGATTGACATGATCTCATGGTCTAAGGACTAGGATTACTTCATATGATGTTATAGAAATATAAACACAATGACTTTGATCGTAATTCTATACTTCGGATGAATGTTCATCACATCATTCTACGAATGTTGTGACCTTGTTATTAACAACATCCAATGTCCATGATCAGGAAACCTTGATCATCTTGTTAATCAATAAGGTAGTTTATATAAGAGGCATTACTAGGAACTTTCTATTTTATTTATCAAATACACATGTATTAAAGTTTCCAATTAATACAATTATAACATGCAAAATAAACATTTAGCATAAACATGGAATAATATAATAACCACTTTATTATTGCCTCTCGGGCATATTCCCTTCAGCAAGGGAGAACACACGTATTGGAATTAAGTTGAGGGATCATATTATATGGATACCGTCGTAGTATAATACAAGCAAAATAAGATACACAACAAATTCACATCAAATGCAAACAATTTATGCGATATGATATGGTCGTCGCGCCTTGATCTCCATCTAGTATGCTAGCATTGCATCAGGTTCATGGTTCCTCCATGCCATCGGCAGTACATTTCGTAAATACTTACCTGACCATACATATCATAAGACCCTACAAAATAAAGTTAGACGCCTCTACTTTATCTTTTCATGTTTTACACGGTTGTTAGGGCTTTCGCAAGAGAACCGTTTCTACATACGAACTTCCATCCATAACATGGATTGACTAGTTTCCGCTTTAAGTCCCCTTTTAGGGTCGTCCTTTGTAAATGCCATATCAACTAATGTCAAAGAGATAGACACACACTAGCCACTTATATGGTACAAGCCATATGTCAGTCGTGGAACAAGTCTCGTGTAAGATTACGCATAAGATCGGTCCGGGCCGCTTCATCTGACATCGCCACAATATGAACAAGTACACGTGGGACGGTAGCAACTAGAGAATCAATGCCCACATAATCAACATGTGTTCTACTCGTACCAAACATCTATGCATAGATTGGCTCTAATACCACTAAAGGGGTTCCATGGCAGAAAACAATAATTTTCCTACGGTGCAAACACACCTAGCCAAGATTTCAGTAAATATAAGTCATTCTTCCATCACATGCCTAGGATAACTCATTAGGCTTTTTTCATTCTCTCCCAATCAAGCGCTAATGGCTCGCGGTCTTCTTGTCTAAAGCTTGTTATGTTGGATCTTAGCTGCATAGTCTTAGCCGGAGGGAAAAATTTAGTCATAAAAAGATTAGTGTAATCCTTCCAAGATATAATAGTGTCTTTAGGCAAAGCTAGCAACCAATCCTTAGCCTTTCCTCTAAACGTAATTTCACCACATCGGGGTCAACATCTTTAATACACATCATGTCGCAAATTTCAGTAAATGTCTTTAGGTGCAAACCTTAGTCCTTAGCAGATGAGCCTCCAAATTGGTTCTGTTGAACCAAACTCAGCAAGTTAGGCTTAATTTCAGAAGTTTTCGTATTAACAGCAGGCTGAGTAATAGGTGCACGAATAAAATCATCATTGGGAGTAGCATACTCCCCAAGTTTCTTCTAGGCCATGGCTCTTTTCTTTTTGGTATTTTTGAAATAAGATAAACAGATAAGTAAGTAACAATTTTTTTGGGGTTTTCAATAGATACAAAAAGTAAACTAATAACTAGAAATAAGCTAAAAAAAACTAAAAACAAGGTCTCTACTGACCTCACCAGGATAGCAAATTGCTTCCCTAGCAACGACGCCATAAAAAGGGTTGATACCTTCGATCTAGTTTTACGGATGCAGTGTAGTAGCTTTTTCCTAGTAGACCTAGGTTTAATCAAACCTTAGGAAACAATGCTAAATGAAAAATAAATGAGGCACGTCTACAAGACTTGTTTGTTCGTTTTATCTTATGTTCACCATACCTTTCTAGTTTACTTTGAATATTTTGGTTGTTGCAATGGATGGAAATAGGCCAGGACTAAAGATTCACCTACAACTGCACATCGTATGGGATAAAGATAATAATACGCACATTCATGTGAGATGATTTAACAAAGATAAGGTTGTGGGCAGCACATCCAAATATACTAAAGCCCCGGTGAGCCGCAGGCATAGCAATAGTCTTTTGACTCAACTGTTATACCACGAGGCACCGGGCTATAACAATTATTTAGTAAAATACAGATCAAAGCCTTAAATGGTGATGTTGCTATTACTCCAAAGTGGATCCCTAAATGAAAACCATACTCCCATTATTGTCACTGGGTTTCACGTGAGATCGCCGTCCACCACTCATCTCACCTAGAGTCTTTACCAATCCTTGGGATCTTGGGTACCTACAAGTTCATGGATCGAGACAAGAGACAAAAATACAAACCTATAAATCTCTATTCAATCATCACACAATACTTCCATGAATTAGATGCACATAATCGCTATGAGGTTTCACCCCCAACCTGCAACCCATGATGACTACTCACTCATAACAATAAGATCAAGGATAGAAATCATTGTGCAAAATACTTAGATTGAAATCAAATATTCTTACAATGGTGACCAATTCACAAGGAGATCTCAAGTACAAGATGATGGCTATGGATATGGAGTGGATGGAGGGTGGAGAGGATGAACTATGGTGGTGGATCTCCTTTGGTTGTGTTGTGGTGCAATATGATAATTGCGGCTCTCTGCGAGACGCCAATAGTCTAGAAATATATAGGCGCCTTGACGAAAGTTGTTGTGTTTAACCTAATGGAGCTATTGCCATGTGGGATGGGTAGACCGTACGGGCGGGCCTTGCCCGTACTGCCGGATGCTAAACCTTCTAGAGGCTCCTTTTCAACCCCAGTTAACTTGGCTGAGTAGGCAATATCATAATCTTTAGTAAATGCTCCTGATTTCTCCTTAAAAGTGTGATTTCCTCCACAACACAATTTGATACAAAGGATTGCACATCTTTGCAAAAATTAGTCTTTAGTAGCAAGGCTAGAGAGATTCTTGATCAATTGTTTAACTAAAATGCGATTTAAACACGGAGAAAGATGGCTATTTTCACAGCCAACAACGTATCCTAGCTAAACTATGGTATCTTGTCTATGGTCCCCAAAGTGCTTGGGGCAAAGTTTATTCTCCAATATTGGCCTATCACTTTGATCAATGTGATTTTCGAGTTAATTTCTAAAGCTTTCACATCCAAACTTTCTCGTGTGGCCCACGGGATCATTGCCCTATCAAACTGCCTTCATCAAAGACATAGTTATCACGGATGGTGCGCTGACCCTCCACGAGATTAAAGCCCGTCGACATGAGGCCATTCTGCTAAAATTGGACTTTCAAAAGGCCTATGATAGGGTCAACTGGACTTCCTCCAAGAGGTGTTGATTAGGAAAGGTTTCGCCTCTGGTTTGGTCCACAGATACATGCGGCTAGTCACTGGCGGTCAGACAGCAATCACGAAAAATGGTGAAATTGGTCCTTTTTCAGGAACAAATGTGGAGTGTGTCAGGGCGACCCACTTTCACCTTTGCTTTTTGACTTCGCTCGGGACGCAGTAGCAGTGATCCTCTCAAAAGCTAACCAAGCTGGCACATCAAGGGTGCTGTCCCTAACCTGATTCCGGGAGGTATCACCCGTCTTCAGTATGCCGATGACACTATGATCATGATTCATAATGATGACCTGGGCATTGCCAACCTGAAGTTTCTATTGATTTGTTTTGAGCTGCTATCAGGTCTTCTCATCAATTTCTATAAAAGTGAAGTCATTGTCATGGGAGTCTCTAGTTATAAGCAGACAAGGGTGGCTAATTTACCAAACTTCCAACAAGGGTAATTTACGTTTATGTAGCTTGGCTTCCAAATGAGCGATAAGAGACTGACAATGGCAAACAGCCATTGGTTGCTACGGTGGGGAAGAGAGTGGAACCTTGGTAGGGGAGGTTCATGTCTTCAGCGGGAAGACTGATCGTAACTAATCGCTGTCTGTCTAGCCACCTCTGTTTACTATGGGCCTATTCCTGCTTGTGGATGGGACCCATCTTCAATGTCATACACACATGGGTAGGTTCTTCTGGGAAGGTACGGGCGACAAAAGGAAACACCACTAGGTAAGTCGGCCCGAAGTGTGCAAACCTAGAGACCAGGGGGTCACGGCATCATGAACACAAGATTGATGCATATCACTCTCATGAAAAAGTGGGTTTGGCACCTATTTGTGGAATCCCCTCATGACAATATTTGTCTACAAATTGTCAGAGCCAAGTATCCTGGAGCAACAAATATTTTCAGCTCCAATCTAGCTGGCGGCTCCCCTTTCTAGCATAGTATCCATAAAATCAAATATTATTTCAAACTGGGAACCATCTTCTCTCTGGGTGATGGGACTCATATCAAGTTTTGGTATGATTGGTGGCTCAGGGATAGCCCCCTTTGCACTCGATACCCTAGGTTGTTCGAGATTTCAGCAAATCCTGAGATGTGGGTATTGATACGTTGCAAACGTATCTATAATTTTTGATGTTCCATGCTTGGTTTTTATCTACTTTCTTATGTTTTTCCCACACTTTGGAGTACTTTTTATACACTTTCTTGGACTAACCTATTAACAAGACACCACAGTGCCAACTGCCTATTTTCTGTTGTTTTTGGTTCTAGGAAAGTCAGAAAACGAATGTTCTCGGAATTGGACGGGACAAAAGCCAAAGTCAGTTTTTCACCAGGGGGACACAGAGCCAGAATATGAGACTGAGAGGGGCCATAGGGCCGCCACACCACCTGGCCGCGCGGCCAGGCCTGGCCCATGCCAGGGAGTGGTGTGGCCGCCTAGGGAACCCCCTCGGACTCCCCTTTCGCCTATAAGATGCCTCCGATACAAAAACCCTAAGTACCCGATAAAAATTCCACGAAAGAGTCTGTAGCCGCCGTCATCTCCATCCCTAAATCAGGAGGGATCTAAAGCTCTTCCCGGCACCCTACCAGAGGGGAGAATTCACCCTGGAGGCCTTCTTCATCACCATGCAAGCCTCCGGTGTGATGCGTGAGTAGTTCATCCTTGGACTACGGGTCCATGTAGTAGCTAGATGGTTGGTTCTTCTCCTTTGTGCTACCATGTTTAGATCTTGTGAGCTCCGTTCATGATCAAGATCATCTATTTGTAATCCTACATGTTGTGTTTTCGGGGATCCGATGGATATTGAGATGCTATTTCAGATTGATTATTGATTCTATCATGTCTTTGTTATTTGTGATCTTGCATGCTCTCCGTTGTTAGTAGATATCTTGGCCAAGTAGATGCTAGCAACTCCAAGAGGGAGTATTTATGCTCGATAGTGGGTTCATGCCTCTAGTAATCTGGGGAAGTGACAGAAATATCTAAGGTACTAGATGTGCTATTGCTACTAGGGAGAAAACAACAATCCTTTGTTCATAGAACAATCGTATTGTTTACTTTACATGCAATGCGTAATGCAATTATCTGTTGCTTGCAACTTAATACTGAGGGGGTTCGGATGATAACCTGAAGGTGGATTATTAGTCATAGATGTAGTTGGATTACAGTCTATGTATAATGTTGTAATGCCCGACCAAATCTCATAGGAGTCAAGATGATTAGTATATGCATGCATGCTTTCTCGATGTTTGTCAATTGCCCCGCTGTAATTTGTTCACCCAACATGTCATCTATCTTAAGGAGAACCACCACTAGTGAACTATGGACCCCGGTCCTTTCTTTTACCATCAATCTACAACTGTTTACTGCTTTCTGTTTACTTTATGCAAGCTTTTACTTTCTTCCACACAATACGTTTAATCCTTTGTTTTCAGCAAAACCGGTGAGATTGACAACCTCACTGTAAGTTGGGGGCAAAGTTCTATGGTTGTGTTGTGCAGGATTCCAAGTTGGCAACAACACCTTGGAGGTGTTTCCTTGCTCCTACTAGTTTGATAACCTTGGTTTCATAACTGAGGGAAACTTGTTGTTGTGCTCATCATACCTTCCTCTTGGGGTTCCCCAACGAGCTCGACATATCTTGGGCCATCAAGCTCTTTTCTAGCGCCATTGCCGGGGAGTCAAGGACATCTTCGCAAGGGGTGTCCCTCATAACCAATCTCTTTACTTTGTTATTTTTGTTTTGCTTAGTTTATTTTTGCTTTATTTGTTTGTTTATTTTTATCAAAAATACAAAAAAATTAGTTCCTACTATAGTTGTTATTTTCGTTGGTCTGTTATTGTCTTGCTTTATCATGCTTTCTATCAATGGTTGTATTCTTTGAAACTGAATCTAATTGGCAAGGTGGGTTCACGGAAGAACAAAAATATTATTATAAGGAACACCGTTTGTCACAAAAAGGGAAGCACTTATGGGAACAAATTGATAAATTGTATACCATTGCTAGAAATGTGTGCTCTACTTATAATGTTACTTATTGCTTTGATAAATCTTGTTGCTGTAAGAGGTATAAACACCTCCCTTTTTAATGTGAGTATAATGATGATGTTACCATATCTTCTTATGTGAAGGAAAATTATGACTTTTATGATGTGGAACAAATTGAAGAATTTATTGCTTGGAAGGGTGCATTCGAACTAGCTTATTTGCTTGAAAATACTGATGATGCACCTTATAAATATGAGGTTTATGATATACTTAAATTTTTCTTTGATAATTACAAGGAAGAAAATGGATATATTCTTGAATATATTAATAGATGCTCTCCACTAGCGGAAGAGACTAATGCCTTGCAGGAGCCTATGGAAGAAGAAATTGCTGAAACTAGAAGCTAATTGGATGAAAAAGAGGAGGAGAGTGATGATCAAGAGGGGGAAGAATGTATCTACCCATTCCTACCTTCTAATGAGAGTAACTCTTTACCCCTTACATTATTTGATTGTCCCCCATGCTTACCAAAGGAGGACGAATGTCATGTTCATGTGGATTCTTTTGAAAATATTAATTGTACTACTATATTGGTTGATAATATTAATTGTACCATGTTCATGTTCATGTCCCCCATGCTTACCAAATCTCTAGATGATGGTCTTATATTGGTTGATAATATTAATTGTACTACTATTGAAAATGAGATTGATCAGTCATCTTGTTATAAAATTGTTAAAAGTGGGTTTGAAGGTTTTAATCCCACTAATTTTGAGCTTGATAAAAATTATGTGTTTGTAGATCATGAAAAGCATGCTTTATGTGATAGTTATATTATTGAGTTTATTCATGAGGATACTGAAAATTATTATGAGAGAGGAAAATATGGTTGTAGAAGTTTTCATGGTACTGAAACACCTCTCTATGTGCTGAAAGTTTTGAAGTTACTCTTGTTTTATCTTCCTATGCCTGCCACTTTGTTCTTTGTGAATTTATTTGCATACAAGATTACTATGCATAGGAAGTGGGTTAGACTTAAGTGTGTTTTGAATTTGCTTCTTGATGCTCTCTTTTACTTCAATTCATATTTCTTATGTGAGCGTCTTCTCAAACTATCATGCCTAACTTAAAGGCGTTAAAGAAAAGTACTTATTGGGAGATAACCCAAAAGTTTTATATGGGTCTTGGAAGTTATTACCTCAGTAATAACCTATCCTTATCCTTTCTATTTGCTTTTTGTGCCAAGAGTAACCTCTAATGAGAGAGAAGTAATGCTTGGGAAAGTTGCTGTCCCGAAACAGATTTTTGTGCTTCACTGTAAAAATTCGTATAAAATCTCTGTACGTCGTTTTTAGGCGTGAATTTTTGTTCTTCTGCCCCAGGTTGTTATCTAACTTTCGTTAGTTCAACACTTTTTGATTTGAGCAACATAAGGTCTTCGAAAAAATTGGTTTTTACCTGCTGGTCTGTTTTGACAGATTTCTGCCATTATTTGCATTTGCTTCTTGTTGGTTCCTTTTTGGGTTCTCTTTGGGGAATTGAGCCTTTTGAGGGAAGTGCTACAGTAGCCTGTGTTTTAATGGAAGTTTTATTGGTGTTGAAACTGAACCCAAAGACTTTTTATCTTGAGTGCACTAATGTTGCTAATAAAGATTGTGTGAAGTTTTGTATGAAGAAAAATTTCAGGTGTATGGAGAGAATGATGTAATGAGATGAAGAATGGACTAAATCTCAAGCTTGGGGATGCCATGCGTGTCACCCCAAGAAATATCCAAGAAGTACAAGCGTCAAAGCTTGGGGATGCCCAAGGCATCCCCTTCTTCATCAATAAAAATCCCAGGTTTCTTCCAAACACTTCATTTTTATTGTTTCATGCACAGTTGTGTTGTTCTCGGAGCATCTTCGTTTTTGTTTTTGGTTTTTCGTTTGCTTGGTTTCTTAGTTTGCTTGAATAAATTGGTTGGACCCCCTCTTTCATACATTGGTTTTCAAATAGTTTGGTTTGGAATTGGAAGAGTAGGCAAGTTCATGCTTAAGTTGTAAAAGGAGTTTGTTTTTGACTGTGACCTATGCTTTGTCATGACATGCTTGATATTTTTTTGGCTTTATGCTTAGAGATCTTTGCTATAGCATGACATGTTATAAACAATTGATATTGCTTAATGTGCCTTTGAAGAATCATGCGTTGTTTTAGTATATTAAAGCATAATATTGCGGTATTCTCCTTTGATGTTTTATTTGGGTTGACTTGGCACATGCTCACACCATTTTATGACTACCCCAAGTCACCATATCCTTTATGATCCTTTAGTTTTCAACTTGTAATATCACTTTATGCTTTAATTAATGTTGTTTTGTCGCTTTGCAAGATTATGGCCATTATTGCTCTCTTAGTTGGTCGCTCCCAGTCTTTTGCTAGCCTCCATAACGAAGTATGAGTTCCACTCATGCATCCAACTCCTAAAACCAAGTTATTCCAAAGAGTCCACCATACCTACCTATTAGCATTTTCTATTCCAAGTATATTCATATTTTTATCTACCTTCCGAATTAAACTTGTTATAAGAAAACTAGTGATCTTGATGGCACACTTTACTTTTCTTGCCCTTAATAAACTTGAACCATTGTGTCGTCTATGTTTTATATGCTTGCACTTATATGTTGAGGATTAGCAGAACCATGTTGTCATGGGGAACGCTTTCAACATTGCACTTGTACTTTGTACCTAGTTGATATCATGCTCTTTTGTCTATGGATGTCGTCGGTGTGAAATGAAAGGGGAGCTTGTAAGTCCATGGAGTTATGTATGTGTGTTAGAGAAACGCCTGGGCCGCCGGTCTAATCCATGCTGTCCTGGTGGAAATCTGCAGCGTAACCATAATGAGCTGTCTATGAAGCATTCTTCTTATTAAAAAAAGAGTCAGATATTGGGAAAAAAAGAGAGAAAGAAAAAAAGGAGATATGAGAAAAGAGGAAAGAGAGAAAAAGCACCATTTTCCCATGGTAAATAAGAGGATTGTTGAGATGCTTGTTGTCTGCTTGCCTTGTCATTTTGATATGGGGATTCTTCCGTATCATCGGGCAAGGGGTACCCCGTTGGCGGTTCTCTATGATACACATGTACTTACTATGACAAGAACTTACTGGTAACTAAAGTTGAGTACCATGAGGAGCGGCCCTCGTATTCAAGGGACATGAGATTTCCAACTTATACTTTGTCAAGCATATACTCCATAGTTTGTTCACTTTAACCTTAATCACTTCAAGATGCTTATGATAGGGACAATGAGAGCTGGAAGCTAAAAAGTACAATAATTTTTGGAAGCTCTTTATGAAACTTGAATCCCTACTTCCTTCTATGAAGGCCTTTCTTTTACTTTTATGTTGAGTCTCCACCTTCTATCTTTATGCACCTATTTTGAGAGCATAGTGGCCATTCTTAGTTCTATGTGCATTGTCCCAAGACTTGTTGATTGATGCATAACTTTGATATTGCTTGTTCGTAAACTATTTATATCTAGTCACCCTTATAAACTTTGAAGGTGTCCTATGCATTTATGTCTGCTACTCTATGAGGGACAAGCTGAATGCCACTATGCTATGTTTTCCTTATGCCAAACAAACGTCTTGCAAAGCATTGTTATTTATGAATCTTTTGTTTGTGCCTTTTCATGTTACAACATAGTTGCTATGTATTATTGTTAGAACTTTATCTTTCATGCTATGTTGAAGCACTATGATCCCAGCTATCAATGTTTTACAAATACTTTGATCAAGTTTATGATGGTGCATGCCACCTAAAAAATTATTCTTTCTTTTTATCACTTACCTACTCGAGGACAAGCAGGAGTTAAGCTTGGGGATGTTGATACGTCACAAACGTATCTATAATTTTTGATGTTCCATGCTTGGTTTTTATCTACTTTCTTATGTTTTGCCCACACTTTGGAGTACTTTTTATACACTTTCTTGGACTAACCTATTAACAAGATGCCACAGTGCCAGCTGCCTGTTTTCTGCTGTTTTTGGTTCCTGGAAAGTCAAAAAATGAATATTCTCGGAATTGGACAGGACAAAAGCCAAAGTTGGGTTTTCAACGAGGGGGACACGGAGCCAGAATACGAGACAAAGAGGGGCTAGAGGGCCGCCACACCACCTGGTCGCACGGCCAGGCCTGGCCCGTGCCAGGGGGTGGTGTGTCCGCCTAGGGCACCCCCTCAGCCTCCCCTTTCGCCTATAAGATGCCTCCGATACAAAAACCCTAAGTACCCGATAAAAATTCTACGAAAGAGTCCGTAGCCGCCGTCATCTCCATACCTAGATCGGGAGGGATCTGAAGCTCTTCCCGGCACCCAGTCGGAGGGGAGAATTCACCCTGGAGGCCTTCTTCATCACCATGCAAGCCTCTGGTGTGATGCGTGAGTAGTTCATCCTTAGACTACAGGTCCATGTAGTAGCTAGATGGTTGGTTCTTCTCCTTTGTGCTACCATGTTTAGATCTTGTGAGCTTCGTTCATGATCAAGATCATCTATTTGTAATCCTACATGTTGTGTTTGCGGGGATCCGATGGATATTGAGATGCTATTTTAGATTGATTATTGATTCTATCATGTCTTTGTTATTTGTGATCTTGCATGCTCTCCGTTGTTAGTAGATATCTTGGCCAAGTAGATGCTAGCAACTCCAAGAGGGAGTATTTATGCTCGATAGTGGGTTCATGCCTCTAGTAATCTGGGGAAGTGACAGAAATCTCTAAGGTACTAGATGTATTGTTGCTACTAGGGAGAAAACAGCAATCCTTTGTTCATAGAACAATCTTATTGTTTACTTTACACGCAATGCGTAATGCAATTTTCTATTGCTTGCAACTTAATACTAGACGGGGTTCGGATGATAACCTAAAGGTGGATTATCAGTCATAGATGCAGTTGGATTACGGTCTATGTATAACGTTGTAATGCCCGATCAAATCTCATAGGAGTCAAGATGATTAGTATTTGCATGTATGCTTTCTCGATGTTTGTCAATTGCCCCGCTGTAATTTGTTCACCCAACATGTCATCTATTTTAAGGAGAACTACCACTAGTGAACTATGGACCCCGGTCCTTTCTTTTACCATCAATCTACAACTGTTTACTGCTTTCTGTTTACTTTCTGCAAGCTTTTACTTTCTTCCACACAATATGTTTAATCCTTTGTTTTTAGCAAAACCGGTGAGATTGACAACCTCACTGTAAGTTGGGGGCAAAGTTCTGTGGTTGTGTTGTGCAGGATTCCAAGTTGGAAACAACAACTTGGAGGTGTTTCCTTGCTCCTACTGGTTTGATAACCTTGGTATCATAACTGAGGGAAACTTGCTGCTGTGCTCATCATACCTTCCTCTTGGGGTTCCCCAACGAGCTCGAGATATCTTGGGCCATCAGGTATCCCAGGCTTTCCAGGGTGGGGTCTGGCATATCAGCTTTCATCGATCTTTTGGACCTGAGGAATCAGAGTTGTTTGGTTCTCTCCTTGTGGAGCTGTCTGTTTGTGTTCCTTCTACTGAAGATGACAAGGTGAGTGACGTGGGGTAACCTCGGCAATGCCCATCGTTATGGACTTAGGGTTTCGTGGAAAAGAGAATGTTGGGGATTTTGTCGGCTAATCAGACAAACAAGAGAGTCGAAGTTGTCTGATTGCTTATGGCCAATATGGTTACATATTGCTCAAGGCTTTCGGTGCCTCTCCGTTGGATCCTCCCAGCCTTTATATAGTAGGTTGGGTCCTGAGGCCGTATACGGATAGGTTACAAGTTACAATTACAACACTAATATGATGTCGGTTTCTATTTCTTCCTTGATCGCCAAGACATGCTTTCTATCAGTCAGATTCTTCCTGGACCTTTCTTTATTCTTTATGGGCCTCATGGGCCATAAGCCTTTATGCGACCAGAGTAACTAATCATAGTAACCCGATTAGGCATACCCATGTCAGTGAGATGTGTTGGAGATATGCCCTAGAGGTAATAATAAATGTAGTTATTATTATATATCTTTGTGTTTATGATAAATGTTTACATTCATGCTATAATAGTATTAACAAGGAAACCATTAATACTTGTGTGATTTGTAAACTTAATTTGAAGTCCCTAGTATGGCCTCTATACTTCACTAGCTTGTTGGTTGATTGATGATGTGGTTTCTTTGTCATGAACATTGAGATGTTATCAACAACAAGATCATATCGTTAGGAGAATGATATGGTGGACATACTCCTATAGACAAGCGTAGCATAAAGATCAAGTCATTTCAATAGTTCAATTGCTATATGCTTTCTGATACATAGTAACCTAATTCCTTCGACCATGAGATCATGCATATTGCCTTTACTGGATGGATGCTTTGATGTCATCAAACACCACACCGTAACAGGGTGGCTATAAAAGTGGCATTGGGTGTTCGGAAAGTATTGGTTGAAACACATGGATCAAGAGTGGGATTTGTCCATCCACATGACGGATAGATATTCTCTGGGCCCTCTCGGTGAAATGTCATCCAATTAGCTTGCAAGCATGTGACTTGGTCACAAGGGATCACATATCACGGGAACGAGAAAAGAGTACTTATCAGTAACGAGGTTGAACTAGGTATGCAGAGATACCGACGATCATGACCTCGGATAAGTAACATATCGTGAGACAAAGGGAAATTGGTATCGTATGTAAGTGGTTCATTCGATCGCAAAGTAATCGTAGAAATATGTGGGAGCCATATGAATTTCCAGATTCCTCTATTGGTTATTGTTCGGAGAAGTGTCTCGATCATGTCCGCATAATTCACGAACCGTAGGGAGACACACTTAAGGATTCGACGTTGTTTGAGTAGTTATGGTATTATGAGAAAGAGACCGAATGTTGTTCGGAGTCTCGGATGGGATCCGGGATATCACGAGGTGATCCGGAATGGTCCGGAGAATAAGATTCATATAAGGAAAGTCCCATTTCGGAGTTGGGGAATGGTTCCGGTGTTTTCATCGGGAACATTCTAGAAGGTCCCGGAATGTCCGGCACTCCGGGGGGGAAGGGGTACATGAATGTGTCATTGCAAGATGGAATGATTGCATCATGTACTAGGTGTTCTCGCTGTCCAAAATAAAGGGTTTATTTAATTCCTAAATTGGAAAAGTCAAACGGCTAATTTGAAAGTCAAACTGCCAATTTTGGGAAGTGGGAAAAGAGGAGGATTGGTGGAGGCCGAATTGGGGGAGGACTCCTCCCTTGGCCGGCGCCCCACCAAGCCGACTTGGGGAGGGACTCTCCTCCCCATGGCGCAGCCAGCCCTCCCACCTATATAAGGAGGGGCAGGGCTCCCCTCCTAGCACACACAAGTTCCTATCCTCTAAACTAGAAACTAGACCTAGACCCCGGTTTAGAGCTGTTTCGGTTTAGAGCCTTCTAATTGGTTTAGAGCCCTCTAATTGGTGTGTCTAATTACTAGACCACTAATAGCCTCTCTCATAAGCTCCACCATACTCGCACCGGCTTAAGGCGAAGCCCTGCGGGATCTCCCCTCTACCTCCGGTACCACGCCGTTGTGCTGCCGGAATCGCGAGGAGAGTGCTACAACCTCCGCTGCCTGCTGGAACAAGGGAGAGGAAGGTCTTCATCGAGTACCGAACGTGTGACCGACTGCGGGAGCGCTGCGGGAACGCGGCGCCGGAAGGATCGTCTACGCGATCTTGAGATCGGAAAGAGTACGACTACATCACCCACGAGAATCTGCTCTCGTTAAACACTTTGGAATCTTCGAGGGTGAGTTATTCCATCGACTCGTTGCTACAATCTAGTAGATAGATCTTGGCTTGTTTGTTTGTATGCGATAGAAAATTTTTGTTTTCCATGCTACGAACCCCTACAGTGGTATCAGAGCCGTGTCTATATGTAGATCTGTTGCACGAGTAGAACACAATGGTCATTGTGGGCGTTGATGCTTTTATTGTAGATTGCTTTTTGTGTACTTTGCATCTTGCGGTATGTTGGGATGAAGCGGCCCGGGCTAACCTTACATGACATCGTTCATGAGACTTGCTCCACGCTTAACATGCAACTTGTATTGCATAAGTGGCTTTGTGGGTGCCTGTTTCTCCTAGCATAGTAAAGATCCAATTTACAACGGGTAATCAACAATGCTAGTATCAATGTTGTGGTTCTTGTTCGTAGGTTAGAACGACACTTATGGAAAGCCCCAAACCACGTAAAATATGCAAAGAAAGTAGAAGCGTCTAACTTTGTTTTGCAGGGGTGTGCAGTGATGTGATATGGCCATGATTGTGATTATATTTGATGTATGCAATGTTCTTTATTGTAAGTTGGCAACCGGCAGGAGCCATATGGTTGTCTTTAATTTCTGTTAAGGCCTGCGTGTCTATTCAAAATAGTTGTAATAGTTGAAGTTGGCGGACGACAACCATGAAGAAGCGTCATTGACCTTGATGCTATGCCGGTGATGATGGAGATCATGTTCGTGCTTGAAGATGGAGATCGGAAGCACAAAGAAGAAAGGCCATATCATATCACATATTATGAATTGCATGTGATGTTAATCCTTTATGCATCTTGTATTGCTTAGTAGACGACGGTAGCATTATAAGATGATCCCTCATGCACATAAATTTCAAGTTCTAAAAGTGTTCACCCTTAGTATGCACCGTTGCCAAAGCTTGCTGCTTCGAAGCACCACGTGATGATCGGGTGTCTTTGATTCCGCGGGTGACTACAACGTAAGCAAGCCAGATTTGCTTATGCGGAAGCTAAGGTTTGATCTTGACGAGCCTAGCATGTACAGACATGGCCTCAGGAACACGGATCGCCGAAAGGCAAAGCATGAATCATATAGTAGATATGATGAACATGATGATTGTTCGCCATTAAAACTATATCAGCTCTCGTGATGATCGGTGTTGATGTAGTGGATTTGGTTCGTGTGATCACTAAAACAATGTGAGGGATGTTGTTTTGAGTGGGAGTTCACCTAGTTTAATTTCATTAATTAATTTGAACTCAATTTGTCATAAACTTAGTCTAAACTATTGCAAATATGTTGTAGATCAATGGCAGCCCCTACCATCAATTTTAATGCGTTCCTAGAGAAAGAAAAGTTGAAAAACAATGGAAGCAACTTCGCGGATTGGTTCCGCAATTTGAGGATTGTCCTCACAGCTGGTAATTTGACCTATGTGCTGGATGCACCGCTAGGTGACCCACCTGCAGCTGATGCTACCGATGAAGTAAAGAATGTTTACCTCGCTCGGAAGAATCAGTACTCCATAGTTCAGTGTGCTATCTTGTATGGTTTAGAATCGGAGCTTCAGAAAAGGTTTGAAGAGTCAGATCCATATGATATTGTCGAGGATCTCAAATTAATCTTTGAGACTCATGCGGCAATTGAAAGTTATGAAGCTTCTGAAAAGTTCTTTAACTGCAAGATGGAAGAGGGTAGCTCCGTCAGTGAGCATGTGCTTAAAATGTCTGGGCACGCAAATAAACTTCAAAGTTTGGGTATAGTGATTCCTAATACTTTGGGAGTTTACCGCATCCTCCAATCACTACCACCAAGTTACAAGAACTTTGTGATGAACTACAACATGCAGAACATGAACAAAGAGTTGCCAGAACTATTTGCTATGTTAAAATCTGCAGAAGTGGAGATCAAGAAAGAGCACCAAGTGTTGATGGTCAATAAGACCACCAAATTCAAGAAAGGCAAGTCTAAGCAGAAGGGACACTTCAAGAAGGGTGGTAAGAAAGTTACCACGCCGACGAAGAGGACCAAGGCTGGACCCAAGCCTGATACTGAGTGCTTTTACTGCAAGGGAGAAGGTCACTGGAAGCGGAATTGCCCAAGGTACTTGGCGGATTTGAAGAACGGCAACATCAAGAAGAAAGGTATATCTGATATACATGTTATTGATGTGTATCTCACTAGTACTCGTAGTAGTGCCTGGGTATTTGATACTGGTTCGGTTGCTCATATTTGTAACTCGAAACAGGAGCTGCAGAATAAACAGAAGCTAATGAAGAACGAGGTGACGATGCGCGTGGGAAACGGATCAAAGGTTGATGTGATCGCGGTCGGCACACTACCTCTTCATCTACCATCGGGATTAGTTTTATACTTAAATAATTGTTATTTGGTGCCTGCGTTGAGCATGAACATTATATCGGGATCTTGTTTATTGCGAGACGGTTACTTGTTTAAATCCGAGAATAATGGTTGTTCGATTTATATGAGTAATATGTTTTATGCACATACACCTTTGATAGATGGTCTATTCATATTGAATCTCGATAGTGGATATACACATATTAATAACATTAAAGCTAAACGATTGAAATCAAGCGATAACTCGACCTATATGTGGCACTGTCGTCTTGGTCACATTGGAGTGAAACGTATGAAGAAACTCCATTCCGATGGACTTCTTGAATCACTTGATTTTGAATCACTTGAAAGATGCGAAGCATGTCTGATGGGAAAAATGACTAAGACTCCATTTTCTGGTATAATGGAGCGAGCTACGGACTTATTGGAAATCATACATACCGATGTGTGTGGTCCAATGAGTGTAGCATCGCGCAGTGGTTATCGTTATGTTCTTACCTTCACGGATGACTTGAGTAGATATGGGTATATCTATTTCATGAAACATAAGTCCGAAACTTTCGAGAAGTTTAAGGAGTTTCAAAGTGAGGTAGAGAATCAACGTAACAAGAAGATTAAATTTCTACGTTCTGATCGTGGAGGTGAATATCTAAGTTACGAGTTTGGCGAGCATTTGAAGAAATGTGGAATACTTTCGCAGTTGACACCGCCGGGAACACCACAGCGTAATGGTGTGTCTGAACGTCGTAATCGAACTCTCTTAGATATGGTTCGTTCTATGATGTCACTTACAGATTTGCCACTATCATTTTGGGGTTATGCATTAGAAACAGCCGCATTCACTTTAAATAGGGCACCGTCTAAATCCGTTGAAACGACACCGTATGAATTATGGTTTGGGAAGAAACCTAAATTGTCGTTCCTTAAAGTTTGGGGATGCGAAGCCTATGTAAAGAAGTTACAGCCGGACAAGCTTGAACCCAAAGCGGAAAAATGCGTCTTCATAGGATACCCGAAGGAAACTGTTGGGTATACCTTCTATCATAGATCCGAAGGCAAAATCTTCGTTGCTAAGAATGGATCCTTTCTAGAGAAGGAATTTCTCTCGAAAGAAGTGACTGGAAGGAAAGTAGAACTCGACGAGGTTGTCGAACCTTCTCTCGAAATTGCGAGTAGCGCAGCACCGGAAGAAGTTCCTGTGGTGCCTGCACCAATAAGAGAGGAAGCTAATGATGGTGATCATGAAACTTCGGTTGAAGTTACTACAGAGCCTCGGAGGTCAACGAGAACTCGTACCACTCCAGATTGGTATGATTCCGTTATGAATGTCATGTTGGTGGACAACACCGATAACCCCGAGACATATGAGGAAGCGATGATGAGCCCAGATTCCAATAAATGGCAAGAAGCCATGAAATCCGAGATTGGATCCATGTACGAAAACCAAGTATGGACTTTGGTGGACTTACCGGATGGCCGGAAGGCTGTCGAGAACAAATGGATTTTCAAGAAGAAAACAGATGCTGATGGTAATGTTACTGTCTATAAAGCTCGACTTGTCGCAAAAGGGTTTCGACAAATTCAAGGAGTTGACTACGATGAGACTTTCTCACCGGTAGCGAAGCTAAAGTCTGTGAGGATTATGTTAGCAATCGCTGCATATTATGATTATGAGATATGGCAGATGGATGTCAAAACAGCATTCCTCAATGGAGACATTGATGAAGAGTTGTATATGATACAACCCAAAGGTTTTGTCGATCCTAAAGATGCTAACAAGGTATGCAAGCTTCAACGGTCCATCTATGGATTGAAGCAAGCATCCCGAAGTTGGAATCAACGTTTTGATAAGGTAATCAAAAGTTTTGGTTTTATACAAACTTATGGAGAAGCTTGTATTTACAAGAAAGTGAGTGGGAGCTCTGTAGCATTCTTAATACTGTATGTGGATGACATATTGTTGATTGGGAATGATGTAGACCTTCTTAATAGTGTCAAGGAATATTTGAATAATAGTTTTTCAATGAAGGATCTTGGCGAAGCAGCTTACATATTAGGCATAAAGATTTATAGAGATAGATCGAAACGCCAAATATCATTGTCACAAAGTACATATTTGGACAAAGTTCTAAAGAGGTTTGGAATGGAAGATAGCAAGAAAGGGTTCTTGCCCATGTTGCCCAATATGACCTTGAGTAAAACTCAAAGTCCGACATCGGCAGAAGATAGAGAAAAGATGAGTAAGACTCCCTATGCCTCAGCCATAGGATCTCTAATGTATGCCATGCTATGTACTAGACCCAACATCGCATATGCTGTTAGTCTAACTAGCAGATATCAAAGTGATCCAGGAGTGGATCATTGGACGGCGGTCAAAAACATCCTTAAGTACTTGAGAAGAACTAAGGATATGGTTCTTTCTTATGGAGGTGATGAACAGCTCGTTGTTAATGGTTACACCGATGCTAGTTGAAACACCGATCCGGATGATTCTAAATCACAATCTGGATACGTATTTATTTTGAATGGTGCAGCAGTTAGCTGGAGGAGTGCAAAGCAAAGCGTTGTGGCGAGATCTTCAACTGAATCGGAATACATGGCTGCTTCGGAGGCTTCACAAGAAGCGATATGGATGAAAGAGTTCATTACAGAGCTGGGTGTGGTTCCAAGTGCGCTGGACCCAATGTCTATCTACTGTGATAACATGGGCGCCATAGCCAATGCGCAAGAACCAAGGTCACACAAGAAGCTGAAGCATATCAAGCTGCGTTTCCACGCTATTCGAGAACATATCCAGGATGGGGATATAAAGATTTGCAAAGTACACACAGATCTGAATGTGGCGGATCCGTTGACTAAACCTCTCCCGAGGGCAAAACATGACCAACACCAAACTGCCATGGGTGTTCGGTATATTACCATGTAATCTAGATTAGATGACTCTAGTGCAAGTGGGAGACTGTTGGAGATATGCCCTAGAGGTAATAATAAATGTAGTTATTATTATATATCTTTGTGTTTATGATAAATGTTTACATTCATGCTATAATAGTATTAACAAGGAAACCATTAATACTTGTGTGATTTGTAAACTTAATTTGAAGTCCCTAGTATGGCCTCTATACTTCACTAGCTTGTTGGTTGATTGATGATGTGGTTTCTTTGTCATGAACATTGAGATGTTATCAACAACAAGATCATATCGTTAGGAGAATGATATGGTGGACATACTCCTATAGACAAGCGTAGCATAAAGATCAAGTCATTTCAATAGTTCAATTGCTATATGCTTTCTGATACATAGTAACCTAATTCCTTCGACCATGAGATCATGCATATTGCCTTTACTGGATGGATGCTTTGATGTCATCAAACACCACACCGTAACAGGGTGGCTATAAAAGTGGCATTGGGTGTTCGGAAAGTATTGGTTGAAACACATGGATCAAGAGTGGGATTTGTCCATCCACATGACGGATAGATATTCTCTGGGCCCTCTCGGTGAAATGTCATCCAATTAGCTTGCAAGCATGTGACTTGGTCACAAGGGATCACATATCACGGGAACGAGAAAAGAGTACTTATCAGTAACGAGGTTGAACTAGGTATGCAGAGATACCGACGATCATGACCTCGGATAAGTAACATATCGTGAGACAAAGGGAAATTGGTATCGTATGTAAGTGGTTCATTCGATCGCAAAGTAATCGTAGAAATATGTGGGAGCCATATGAATTTCCAGATTCCTCTATTGGTTATTGTTCGGAGAAGTGTCTCGATCATGTCCGCATAATTCACGAACCGTAGGGAGACACACTTAAGGATTCGACGTTGTTTGAGTAGTTATGGTATTATGAGAAAGAGACCGAATGTTGTTCGGAGTCTCGGATGGGATCCGGGATATCACGAGGTGATCCGGAATGGTCCGGAGAATAAGATTCATATAAGGAAAGTCCCATTTCGGAGTTGGGGAATGGTTCCGGTGTTTTCATCGGGAACATTCTAGAAGGTCCCGGAATGTCCGGCACTCCGGGGGGGAAGGGGTACATGAATGTGTCATTGCAAGATGGAATGATTGCATCATGTACTAGGTGTTCTCGCTGTCCAAAATAAAGGGTTTATTTAATTCCTAAATTGGAAAAGTCAAACGGCTAATTTGAAAGTCAAACTGCCAATTTTGGGAAGTGGGAAAAGAGGAGGATTGGTGGAGGCCGAATTGGGGGAGGACTCCTCCCTTGGCCGGCGCCCCACCAAGCCGACTTGGGGAGGGACTCTCCTCCCCATGGCGCAGCCAGCCCTCCCACCTATATAAGGAGGGGCAGGGCTCCCCTCCTAGCACACACAAGTTCCTATCCTCTAAACTAGAAACTAGACCTAGACCCCGGTTTAGAGCTGTTTCGGTTTAGAGCCTTCTAATTGGTTTAGAGCCCTCTAATTGGTGTGTCTAATTACTAGACCACTAATAGCCTCTCTCATAAGCTCCACCATACTCGCACCGGCTTAAGGCGAAGCCCTGCGGGATCTCCCCTCTACCTCCGGTACCACGCCGTTGTGCTGCCGGAATCGCGAGGAGAGTGCTACAACCTCCGCTGCCTGCTGGAACAAGGGAGAGGAAGGTCTTCGTCGAGTACCGAACGTGTGACCGACTGCGGGAGCGCTGCGGGAACGCGGCGCCGGAAGGATCGTCTACGCGATCTTGAGATCGGAAAGAGTACGACTACATCACCCACGAGAATCTGCTCTCGTTAAACACTTTGGAATCTTCGAGGGTGAGTTATTCCATCGACTCGTTGCTACAATCTAGTAGATAGATCTTGGCTTGTTTGTTTGTATGCGATAGAAAATTTTTGTTTTCCATGCTACGAACCCCTACAAGATGGGCCTTGGAACCCTATGGGGTGGTGAGATGGGCCTTGGAACCCTATGGGGTGTTCACGTCTCACTCCCTGTATAATAAGATGCATCAGGGAGCTATTGTGGCACATGCCACCGAGTGCTATAAACTTCTGATTCCTCTTAAGATCAGGATCTTCATCTGGTAGCTCGCCAGAGGTCGACGCCCTTCTAATGACCACGTTAAGAAGTGTCATGGGGCCTCAAATGGGCAGTGTGCCCTTTATGGGCTTGAGGAAAATGTCAACAACATCTTCTTCGAAGTGTTTTGGCGCAGTTTATGTGGAGTGTGTTACATTCTTCCCTTGGTGTTGCCTGGAATCCGTCTAGATTTGCGGATTTTTTTGCGATTCTCCAAAAAAATCAGGCAAAACTAGGCTTGCTCTTTGGATTTTGTTTGCTGCCCTTAGCTGGGTGCTTTGGATAACTAGGAACAAATTTTCCATTAAAGCAAAATTCCCAAGGCAACCGGCAGCACGCACTTACCGTGTTTTAATCTTAATGCAGCAGTGGAGACCCCTAATCAAGCGTGACGCCCTCCCGCTCTTGGAAGAGCTCATCTATGTGGCGCCCCGCAAAAACCACTACTAGAAAATCGCGTTGTTTTTGTGCATTGCATCATCATGACCGCATGCTCATGTCATCATGCCACATTGCATTTGAGCAACGTCATCATCATGCATGGTTTTGCCTAAAACTATTTTCGAAAAGTCTACCTTTATTTTCTAAACGCCCCGTCTTTATTTCAAATCAAACCTCGGTCTTTTCCGAATCTTTTATTTGTCTAAAAAAATTATTTACAAAAGCTTTTCTAAAAATAAAACAAATAAAATAAATAAATAAAAATGTTTTTATTAGGGGAGGCAACCGGCCAGGCCCAAAGGCCCAGCCAGCTAGTCTACTACCCCAAACCCTAACTACCCTACCTATCCTACCCAAGCAGCCGCCGACACTCCCTAGTCCCACCTGCGCGTGCTGCCCGACCAACCGACGCGGCCCTGCATCGCGTCGCCCGTACCAACACGTAACACCGCAGCGGCGCACTTCGACACGCTACACATGTTGGAACCCCTCCCTCCCGTCTCCGTGATCCCTGGCCCCACCCTGCAACCCTCTCTCCTCGCACGTGTCCCGCACGACGCCTCCTCCCTTCGTGCCTCCCGCACCTGATCCCCACCAACTCCCGACGCACGACCCCGCCTCATCCCCCACCAGCCTCGCTCTCGGCACCGCCGAGATCCCTCTCTGTCGTGCCCTCCCCCTCAAGCTCGCCGCCGTTTGGAGCTTCTCCGTCATCATCCGCTCGAGTTCCGCCGTCGTGTGCCTCCTCGTCCCCACCGTGTCGCCTTCCTCGTCCGCCACCTCGGCCGCCTCCTCTTCGCCTCTTCCTCGGAGCCCTGCCCGTGCTCAACCGGCTCTGCGCGGCCTGCCTGCTCCATCGCCGCTGCAGGCCCTACGCTACCTCGACCTCCGGATCCCCGACCCTGCCTCGGGCCTCCTCCGCTCTGGCCGAGCCCATGGCCGCTCCCCCGTGCCTCTCTGGCCTCCGCCACCTTCGCCCTCAACCCTAGCAGCTCCGGTCACTGGATGCTTCCCCTCTGCAACGACGCCTCCCCGCGACGCACAGGTGCACCCTGCCCGAGCGAGTGTCCCTGTCCTCGTCATCTGGCCGCGAGCACGTGCTGATGATGGCCGCTGTGCGCTCGCCTCCGCTCTCGTAAGCGCTCGTGTTGCACATGTCTAGTGTTGTTCCCCTGTTGTGGTGCTATAGCCGTAACCAGTGGCCACCTGATGGGAGGGCTGTGTTGTATCTGCAATCTTCGATGACGCTATGTTGCTGTCCGAGAGACCAAGACCCAGAAGATCTTCATCGATGATGAGACCGTCATGGACCACCAAGATCATCCACCGCCGGCGCCACTCAAGATCGACAAGTGTGCCATTTAGAAGATGCATGAGCCCAGGTTTTCGACAAGGTCTCCTTTCGCTCGCGAGTACGATATGACACCAAGATCTTCCCAAACGCCTTGACATCAAAACAAGATCGCCATCGATAATGGAACCAAGACCGAACCCGGTGGCTTTTGCTGGACCATCGACAAGATCTACAATGGGACGCCATGACCGTCTACACGAACCCGAAGACCACAGATGCGACAAGTACTTCTTCCCATATCCGATGCCCAAGAACCCGGACGCCCAGGTCGTCGACACGGATACGCCAAGTACTTCCTCGAGGATGCCAAGTTCTTCACCCCGAATGCCAAGACCGACTCGATGGCGCGGACCCGACAAGATCTTCACGACGACAAGATCGACACCGACCAGGGCGAATCCGATGCGCCCCGACGCCGAACCAAGTCCTTCTTCGCGGAACGCCAAGATCTACTCCATGGACCGAGAACGTTTCCGATGAGACCGATCGCCGTCGAACCCTGTCGAACCCCCGGAACCAAGATCTGCCGAACCCAGATGTGTGAACCTTTTCCTGAGCCCCTATTTTATAAATGCTATATATGAAACATGTTGCATAATAATTGTTCGTCTCGCATGCATATCATAATCATGCCGGATCTTCTGCCGTAGTAATAAATATTGCATCCGGTGTTTGTTCTAGTGTTTGCTTCTTCGCGGATTAGACCGATGAGTGGATGCGAGTATCGACAAGTTCTCCGGATATGAACCGTCGGCAGTGTTTTCCCAGGCGAGCATCTCTTCCCCTTCTACCTATTTTGCATTTATAGTCTTTATTTCCTCCTATTGATCTATTGCTATCCGTGTCGCGATGCTTTAGTTTCCGTGCACTAGTTATATCCCGTGCAGCCTCTATATTGTCTTGGACACCTCCTATTACCTGTGTTTGGTAGATAGTTGGCCTTGCGAGTCGTAGTTGCTTGCTCGGGTGCGATCTTGTGTTGTCGAGTACCACAGTTGTTGGAATGCTGGCAGATGTTATTGGTGGAGATGCTTACTGGTGGAAATGATCATGACTTTAAATACAACTAATAAAATGCTAGATATAACTAATGCAAAGGTATCGGTGGGCAATAGATGTTATTTGTTCTTCCACGCTCACTTGTGTCCCGTAGGACCCCGAGTACTTGATACCTGTTCCTTGATTTTTCGCACTATCCACATCCGGGAGGCCTTATGGACCCCCCTGAGCCAGAGCTTGATTCATTTCTATTTCTTGGGGCCACAAACTAGTTTGGGTTTTTATTACTATCCTGTACCTATGCCATGCTTTACTGCTTTATTTAAGATTGTGCGTGGAGCACCCGTACTGTTTAGGATCGCGGAGTGTTTTCGTGGTATCGACAAGCCCAGTCACACTTTCGGGTTCCCAGTTGTTTACAGCCATTGACGCAAACCCTAGGTCCGTTCCGGAGCTGGCCAACTTTGTTGCGGGTAGCTTAGTGGGGTGGCCCCCTGAAATATTTCTGAATCCTATGATTGCTTTGTCGTGAAAGCCTCGTTGGGTTTTGAGTTGGTTTTTCCGAGGTTGATCGAGTGTGTGTTGCTATTTGTGCACCCCTGCAGGGTAAAAACTTTCTGAAAGCCGTGTCCGCGGTTATGGACGACTTGGAGCACAGTATCTCGATCATAGACAAGCATAACTAAAGTAGTGCTATAAATTTGACTTAATATATCTGACTAGTAATCAACTTCACTATAACGGAATGGATATTAAAAATGTCAACCACTGGTGGACCTGGGTTGTTTTGTTATATCTGCCTAGTAAGTATTGCCACTCCAATGGAATGTGATAAAAGTGCCAACAACTGCTGGGTTTTGGGATTCCTCAGGACAATTATATCCGATTAGTAAATGTTCCAACTACAACGGAATGGTGATTAAAACTGCCCATTACTTATGCTATCAGGATGACTCATGCTATCTACATCTGATTAGTAATTGTTGCAACTATAATGGAATGAGTAAAATTGCCAACTGTGTGAGTTCCTTGGTCCGACTTCCTCGTTTGGTCTCGAGGGGGAAATACCAGGATGGGTTTGTTTGGTGTTAGCTTTAGGTTGGATCCGAATAGGTCTTTCTTATCCCTCTCTGATAACCGCCAGTTGTATCGAGTCTCTATAGGTTGTTTAGTGCCGCTGCGCTGCCGCTTCAGCCCACCATACCTATGTAGGCGAGAGCCGCCTAATTCTAGCCTCACCATGTACTGGCCTCAGTACTGACGCTCCTCTTTTTCCTTTGCCCTTTGTCGGCACTCCTTTTGTTTTAGCAGGTTTGAGATCGACGTCGTTAGCAGGGTTACCCTTCTGGCTTGGCCTGGGCAGGGTTATGGACGCCATTGGTTATTCTTCAGGGCTCTTAGCCCCATTTGCATCTTGTCCGTAGTCGGACGCCCTATCGTTTTCAAGGTGATTTGGATCTTTGAACTGTATATCTGTATTCTTGACTCATGGAGTCGTGTTGTATATATATATATATATATGTTCTATGGGTCCCATCGAGGACTGTTGTGTAATGTTATTACTTTGTTTTCCACCCGCACGAAAGTGCCTGGTGGGCGTCCTTGAATCGTTTCTATGCGGGTTTGGCGGGAAGTGCTAAAACTTGCATAGGGCCGATTTGAGGGTGTTACAGAGTGGTATCAGAGCTCAGCAGTTGCGATACCCCACAAGTCCAGCCTGTAGGATAACCTAGCTAACGACCGAAGTAGAGAGTCAAAAATATTTTGCAAAATCGGTTGGATAGATCTGATTAGGTCTGATTTTACTCCTTACCCTCTGCTGTTCTCCTCTTACCTCTACGTGTTTTGGATCTATTCTCTTACCTTCTTCTAGTCCAGGACTTCTCGTGGTTGGGTTTTCTGTCGTACCTTCAGGGTTTCGCTTCCTCTTTTGGCAACGGTGTTTCTACATCGGGTCTTCATGCTATCTCAGTGATCCTTTATCTGTGGTACCATTCTTTGTTCCTTGGTTGTGCCTTCCGGTGTTTTCCGACGTGACGACATCATCTGCGCCAGATCCGATGCAGAGTCTGCATCCCTCCTTTGTTTCCGAACCTAGTTTGTCGAGATCTTCAGTCTGATTTCGAGAATGGTTGCACGCTCTTCTACTGATTGTGCGGAGTAATAGTTTGGGTGCGTGATGGATTGGCCCCCATGCCGACTACCCTCTCTATTCGCTCTTGTACATTGAAGTGGATGAGAATGCATCGTTTCTCTCTTTCTATCGGAGTTAGAGGTGGCTTTATTTGTTGATACCTTTACCTTCGCCCTTTGTTCCCGGAGTGTTCTCTCGGCCGTCACTGACAACGACCTCTTGTTAGTGGTGTCGCGAGCATCTACACGACGCGAGAAGATTCAGATCGCCGACCTTCTTCCCAGTACCATGAGGCGGATCTCGAGGGCGAGATCCTTTGTTAGTGGTGTCGAATTGTGGCGCCCCGCAAAAACCACTACTAGAAAATCGCGTTGTTTTTGTGCATTGCATCATCATGACCGCATGCTCATGTCATCATGCCACATTGCATTTGAGCAACGTCATCATCATGCATGGTTTTGCCTAAAACTATTTTCGAAAAGTCTACCTTTATTTTCTAAATGCCCCGTCTTTATTTCAAATCAAACCTCGATCTTTTCCGAATCTTTTATTTGTCTAAAAAAATTATTTACAAAAGCTTTTCTAAAAATAAAACAAATAAAATAAATAAATAAATATGTTTTTATTAGGGGAGGTAACCGGCCAGGCCCAAAGGCCCAGCCAGCTAGCCTACTACCCCAAACCCTAACTACCCCACCTATCCTACCCAAGCAGCCGCCGGCACTCCCCAGTCCCACCTGCGCGTGCTGCCCGACCAACCGACGCGGCCCTGCATCGCGTCGCCCGTACCAACACGCAACACCGTAGCGGCGCACTTCGACACGCTACACATGTTGGAACCCCTCCCTCTCGTCTCCGTGATCCCTGGCCCCACCCCGCAGCCCTCTCTCCTCGCACGTGTCCCGCACGGCGCCTCCTCCCTCCGCGCCTCCCGCACCTGATCCCCACCAACTCCCGACGCACGACCCCGCCTCGTCCCCCACCAGCCTCGCTCCTGGCACCGCCGGGATCCCTCTCTGTCGTGCCCTCCCCCTCAAGCTCGCCGCCGTTTGGAGCTTCTCCGTCATCATCCGCCCGAGCTCCGCCGTCGTGTGCCTCCTCGTCCCCACCGTGCCGCCTTCCTCGTCCGCCACCTCGGCCGCCTCCTCTCTGCCTCTTCCTCGGAGCCCTGCCCGTGCTCGACCGGCTCTGCGTGGCCTGCCTGCTCCATCACCGCTGCAGGCCCAGCGCTACCTCGGCCTCCGGATCCCCGACCCCGCGTAGGGCCTCCTCCTCTCCGGCCGAGCCCGTGGCCGCTCCCCCGTGCCTCTCTGGCCTCCGCCACCTTCGCCCTCAACCCTAGCAGCTTCGGTCACTGACTGCTTCCCCTCTGCAACGACGCCTCCCCGCGACACATAGGTGCACCCTGCCCGAGCGAGTGTCCCTGTCCTCGTCATCTGGCCGCGAGCACGTGCTGATGATGGCCGTTGTGCGCTCGCCTCCGCTCTCGTAAGTGCTCGTGTTGCACATGTCTAGTGTTGTTCCCCTGTTGTGGTGCTATAGCCGTAACCAGTGGCCACCTGATGGGAGGGCTGTGTTGTATCTGCAATCTTCGATGACGCTATGTTGCTGTCCGAGAGACCAAGACCCAGAAGATCTTCATCGACGATGAGACCGTCGTGGACCACCAAGATCATCCACCGCCGACGCCACTCGAGATCGACAAGTGCGCCCTTTACAAGACGCATGAGCCCAGATTTTCGACAAGGTCTCCTTTCGCCCGCGAGTACCATATGACACCAAGATCTTCCCGAACGCCTTGACATCAAAACAAGATCGCCATCGACAATGGAACCAAGACCGAACCCGGTGGCTTTTGCTGGACCATCGACAAGATCTACAATGGGACGCCATGACCGTCTACACGAACCCGAAGACCACAGATGCGACAAGTACTTCTTCCCGGATCCGATGCCCAAGAACCCAGACGCCCAGGTCGTCGATACGGATACGCCAAGTACTTCCTCGAGGATGCCAAGTTCTTCACCTCGAATGCCAAGACCGACTCGATGGCACGGACCCAACAAGATCTTCGCGACGACAAGATCGACACCGACCAGGGCGAATCCGATGCGCCCCGACGCCGAACCAAGTCCTTCTTCGCGGAACACCAAGATCTACTCCATGGACCGAGAACGTTTCAAAGACGAGACCGATCCCCGTCGAACCCTGTCGAACCCCCGAACCCCCGGAACCAAGATCTACCGAACCCAGATGTGTGAACCTTTTCCCGAGCCCCTATTTTATAAATGCTATATATGAAACATGTTGCATAATAATTGTTCGTCTCGCATGCATATCATAATCATGCCGGATCTTCTGCCGTAGTAATAAATATTGCATCCGGTGTTTGTTCTAGTGTTTGCTTCTTCGCGGATTAGACCGATGAGTGGATGCGAGTATCGACAAGTTCTCCGGATATGAACCGTTGGCAGTGTTTTCCCAGGCGAGCATCTCTTCCCCTTCTACCTATTTTGCATTTATAGTCTTTATTTCCTCCTGTTGATCTATTGCTATCCGTGTCGCGATGCTTTAGTTTCCGTGCACCAGTTATATCCCGTGCAACCTCTATATTGCCTTGGACACCTCCTATTACCTGTGTTTGGTAGATAGCTGGCCTTGCGAGTCGTAGTTGCTTGCTCGGGTGCGATCTTGTGTTATCGAGTACCACAGTTGTTGGAATACTGGCAGATGTTATTGGTGGAGATGCTTACTGGTGGAAATGATCATGACTTTAAATACAACTAATAAAATGCTAGATATAACTAATGCAGAGGCATCGGTGGGCAATAGATGTTATTTGGTTCTTCCACACTCACTTGTGTCCTGTAGGACCCCGAGTACTTGATACCTGTTCCTTGATTTTTCGTACTATCCACATTCGGGAGGCCTTATGGACCCCCCTGAGCCAGAGCTTGATTCATTTCTATTTCTTGGGGCCACAAACTAGTTTGGGGTTTTATTACTATCCTGTACCTATGCCATGCTTTACTGCTTTATTTAAGATTGTGCGTGGAGCACCTGTACTGTTTAGGATCGCGGAGTGTTTTCGCGGTATCGACAAGCCCAGTCACACTTTCGTGTTCCCAGTCGTTTACAACCATTGACGCAAACCCTGGGTCCGTTCCGGAGCCGGCCAACTTCGTTGCGGGTAGCTTAGTGGGGTGGCCTCCTGAAATATTTCTAAATCCTGTGATTGCTTTGTCGTGAAAGTCTCGTTGGGTTTTGAGTTGGTTTTTCCGAGGTTGATCGAGTGTGTGTTACTATTTGTGCACCCCTGCAGGGTAAAAACTTTCTGAAAGCCGTGTCCGCGGTTATGGACGACTTGGAGCACAGTATCTCGATCATAGAAGCATAACTAAAGTAGTGCTATAAATTTGACTTAATATATCTGACTAGTAATCAGCTTCACTATAACGAAATGGATATTAAAAATGTCAACCACTGGTGGACCTAGGTTGTTTTGTTATATCTGCCTAGTAAGTATTGCCACTCCAATGGAATGTGATAAAAGTGCCAACAACTGCTGGGTTTTGGGATTCCTCAGGACAATTATATCCGATTAGTAAATGTTCCAACTACAACGGAATGGTGATTAAAACTGCCCATTACTTATGCTATCAGGATGACTCATGCTATCTACATCTGATTAGTAATTGCTGCAACTATAATGAAATGAGTAAAATTGCCAACTGTGTGAGTTCCTTGGTCCGACTTCCTCGTTTGGTCTCGAGTGGGAAATACCAGGATGGGTTTGTTTGGTGTTAGCTTCAGGTTGGATCCGAATAGGTCTTTCTTATCCCTCTCTAATAACCGCCAGTTGTATCGAGTCTCTATAGGTTGTTTATTGCCGCTGCGCTGCCGCTTCAGCCCACCATACCTATGTAGGCGAGAGCCGCCGAATTCTAGCCTCGCCATGTACTGGCCTCAGTACTGACGCTTCTCTTTTTCCTTTGCCCTTTGTCGGCACTCCTTTTGTTTTAGCAGGTTTGAGATCGACGTCGTTAGCAGGGTTACCCTTCCGGCTTGGCCTGGGCAGGGTTATGGACGCCATTGGTTATTCTTCAGGGCTCTTAGCCCCATTTGCATCTTGTTCGTAGTCGGACGTCCTATCGTTTTCAAGGTGATTTAGATCTTTATACTGTATATTTGTATTCTTGACTCATGGAGTCGTGTTGTATATATATCTACTCTGTGGGTCCCATCGAGGACTGTTGTGTAATGTTATTACTTTGTTTTCCACCCGCACGAAAGTGTCTGGTGAGCGTCCTTAAATCGTTTCTATGCGGGTTTGGCGGGAAGTGCTAAAACTTGCATAGGGTCAATTTGAGGGTGTTACAATCTAGCTACTAAAGGTGTCTTTCTCCGAGACTTCGTCACCATCGATCTCCAGCTAGCACCGTCGCCCCTGCAAGTTATCCTTCGTCCTAGATTGGTTCTGTATCTGGTTGCTTCAAGTGTGTTGGTTGTTTGTTTAAAACTTGTCGTTCCCTGAGTGTGGTGTGCAAACTTCTAAACCGGTATCCCCAGTATGATGTATGGTACTTGCCATTGGCTTTATTAGTGTTAAAGTCAGGTGCCATGTTCGGCGCCTTCCGTCTAAAAACAAAGAAAAGAATCTACAATTGCTCCCCTGGTAGATAATCTAATACTCCCTTCAGCCCGAATTAGTGTTCGCACGCTTTGTAGAAATAGGTTTTTTACAAAGAAATCCAGATAAATTCAAAACGTTACAAATTGAGATAGATTCAAGATCCAAAATTGAAAATCCCAGCTCCGCCCGTGACCCGAGCGGTGGGCGCGATCCCCGGCGAGAGGCGGACGCGATCCCCGGCGAGAGGCGGACGCGATCCCCGGCGCGAGGCGGAAGCGATCCCAGGCGCCCACCCACGATCCTCGGCGGCCGCGCCATCCCCGGAGGCCGCGCCATCCCCGGAGAGAGGCGGGTGCGATCCCCAGCGGCTACGCGCGATCCCTGGCGGCCGCAGTCCCTGGAAGGCACGACACGAACCACCGCGGAAGGTGGAGGCGATCCCCGGCAGGCGCGCTCCCAGGCAGGCACGACATGATTCCGGCGCGAGGCAGACGTGATCCTCAGCAGGCATCAATATTTGGTGGTTGGCGCCCTCGATCCCCAGCAGCGATGATCCCTGTGCCAGTGCTCACGGGAAGCGGAGGCCGGTCGAGCTCCAGCTCTCCATCGTCATCCTCAGGGGAGGAGGAGCGCTGTCGTCTTCAGGGGATACAACTCTTGCGTTGTCGTCCTCGGGAGACAGCTCCAGCGTTGTCGTCTTCCGGTCGAGCTCCAGCTCCAATGTTTGTAGGACTGCTTCTCATTCTCCCACAAGTAATGTTCATACCTGTTTCAAACAACACATGGTTAATTTGGGAAGATTAACGAGCAAGATAATTTAGTCAAACATTTATATTCATGTAGAACAGAGAAATTACTTGCATTGCCCAGTCTATCGTATCTAGTCTCTGATAATTCAGTGATCAACTTGTTTATCGGTTCTATGGTAGCTGCATCTGCCTGAAATTGCGACTGTTTTCTCCTGTAGGAAGTCTTAGCCATGGTGCTTGGCAAAGAGTCCTGCACATGTTAATTGTTTTTTAGGCAGATGCATGATAAAGCAGCTTAGTTTTGGTGTGTGTCATTTTGTAGAATACAAAAAGGAATAAGGTCAAGTTCTGTAAAACAAGTTCTTGGGAGACCGAAACTGTTAGAGTATTAGGTATATACGGTTGTTATGATAGTTTAGATAGAGTTAGGATCTGTTTACGTATAGTCCTAACTTGACTCGTACTTTAAGATAATTCTTTGTACGTCTATATATACTTGCCCATGAGACTAAATAATATATCCATCACGTTCCGTCAAACTCATACTCTTTCATGGTATCAGCCTAATCGGTCCAAACCCTAGCCGCATGCTTCCGCAGCGTCGCCCCCGGGGGATCGATCTACATGATCTCCACCAGGGGCCGCGCGATCCGTACGCAGGGTTCGTCCGCCGATCCGTGATCGGCTGCCTTGTAAGTCTTTTTTTCCGATCTTTTGATCGATTTTCTTTTTTGGTTTACCGATCTTAGATCAGATTGAGTCGTCCACCACCGTCGTCATCGCCGCGTCTCTACTCCGACCATCGGCATCGAGGATCTACACCATCCCGTTCGCCTGCCTCCTCCGCTGTTGCGCCTGCCTCGGCAGGCTATCGCGGCCTCAGGGGAGGCTGCCGTGCACCACGGACGGCTGCTACGCCTTTCTTGGAAGGCTGCCACGGCCACCCCCCTCGGATTGTCTTTGTCATCATCATCCGAGACTTCACCGACAACGCTGCCATCGAATCCAATCTACGCGTCGTCCATGCCATGGCGCATACGGTGCACTATCGGCCTGATCAACTGATCACGCGCCTGTCTACGCCAAGCATGTCCCCGAGCACGCACTTATCACCGATCGAGCTACGGTTGCCGCTGTGTCGCCCCGTCGGGCCGCAGCACCGCTGCCCTTGATCCATGCTACCGGCTTCCAACGCGCCTTCCTTGGCGTGTACGTCGCTAGTGGTCTCCCAGCCGCTGCACCGACTTGCGCCCTGCAGCTATGCCACCCCCTCGGGTCGTAGCGTGGCTGCACACAGTCTACTTCGCCGTCCACGTGCATCGACGGCCTCGGATTTCACCGTGCCATCTCCTACGGCGCGGATCGCCGTCGTCTGCACATGGTCTTCGTCACGTCGTCGGGTCTTCCTCACCTACTTCGAGCACTGCCGCCGCGCTTCACAAGGTAACCTGTAGGGCGCCCTCTCACCATCGCAGGTCCCGTCGACTACCCCATCACCACTCCAGGCATCCAACATGACTACCCTAGTTCGCCGCTATTTTCGCCGCCTTCTACGTCTTCGTCCACTACAACTTCGCCGCCAGTGTCATCGTTTCATTCCCGACTACACCACCTGCTACTCTAATCCGACAACTGCGGACAGCGTCGGCATCTCTCCCTTTGCTGCTCTGCGCGTCGCAACCTCTCTGGAGGCTTCCTCTGCTAGTCTTTCTGACATGGCGACAAGTTCATGATGGTCCCTGCCCCCGCATGCCTGGTACTAGCAACACCGGTGTGCCTTCGTCCCCGAGGCATTCCCGAGTCTGGCAAATTCGGATCGGCGCCTCGTCTTCATCGGCTTCGACAACGTCTTCTTTGGCATCGACCCCTCTACGACTGCCTCGACCGCGTCACCGACGAGTTCTTCTTTGCATACTTGGTTCTGGCAAAACTAGAGTGTGCATTCGTCCCTGATGTGCGCCTAGTTCTGGCAACACTATGGCCGCACCTCGTCCTCGACGGCTCGGGCTGCATCGACTTCAGCATCGACACCCTCAACGACTGCCTCGACGCGTCTCCGTCATCCTCTTCGCGCTCTATGCGCATGCGGCTTCACGTGCGGCCACCTCGACACCGGCATCTCCGACCACGACATCGACCACGGCGACCCATCGCACGGCTACCTCGACCATGACACCGCCTCACGCTCTCGGCTCCCTCAACATCAGCAAAGGGCTATCATCTCGCCTGAGAATCTCACTAGCTTCCTCTACAATCCAAGCTACCGTGATGCGACACCGTCCACGATGTTCCTGCTCGGACTGCGGGGGGATGTCAGCCTACTGGATGCTACTTCGGTTTATCTCCAGCCTGACCGTCCGCGATGTTCTAGTTATTCACGACGCTACCGCTACGACTGCGGGAGAGTGTTAGAGTATTAGGTATATACGGTTGTTATGGTAGTTTAGATAGAGTTAGGAACTGTTTACGTACAGTCCTAACTTGACTCGTACTCCAAGATAATCCTTTGTACGCCTATATATACCCGTCCATAAGGCTCAATAATATATCCATCATATTCCGCCAAACTCATAATCTTTCAGAAACAAGTTCTTAGAAGTGCAGATTTTAAATAGTCCTATACTAAGAAACAGTAACCCTGAAGCTCGGAAACATAACCAGTAAATCCTTGTTGTTCTCAAATACATGCACATCTAGCTATACTAACGGTAGTTCAACCGTGCCTGGTTGATTCCTTTCTTGTTTTCTGAGTTAGGAATGCCACTGGACAATTGTATTAAGCATCTGAAATGGAAACCAATTTGACAATGGAAAATACTCCATTTCCTTTGCACTGCATAGCTCAAATGGAATATCTGTATAGACATCAATAGTAGAGTTGCTGCATGAATAAATTCAGAACAAACCTGATAAACACAAACTAGCATAAAAACAGTAACCCTGATAGCAATATAGAAGCATTATGTTTGAATATGTCAAAAATAAATGAATCCTAAGAATATGTAGCTTAGCTTAGTAATCCTGCATATTACTTCTAAAAGAGAATATGTTTCATGAACTCATAGGTATGTTGCTCATTGATGCAGGTACATCAGGCAGGAAGATCCTTGAGCCTCCGAAGTCGCTGAGGAGGATAGAGGGATGGATCTTGATCTCAACGTTAGACTAGAAGAGGAACATTCAGCAACAAGACCAAACTGGTGCCCTAGTCCATATCATAGTGTTGACTGGATTAAACAAGACCAAACTAGTACATCTAAAATACCATACCACAGTGTTCCTGGTCTCTTCATCCATTAGTGCTGGCACTAGAGGAAGGACCTGCAAGCCATATGATATATCTACATAAGAATAGGCATACACACGACTTATTTTGCAGAATCAAAATATATTGCATCAGCAGCATCCTCAGGACGTTTGTTTCTCTGTTTTGATTTTCAAGTGGATCTATCTTTCTAGCTACGCGTATTCTAAATTGAGTACAATAACACACGATAAGATACAGAATAGTTCCACAAGAATCATGCGATTTTAGGCAACATTTGTACTCCTGCAAATTATACATCATCATCCTTCACTATTGGTTCAGACCTCACGTTATGGATTTTTCTCATATCCATGTGAATCCCCGATTCTAGAGTAAATATCCATGTGAATCCAAGGCCAAAAAATATGGATTTTTCATATCCATGTGAATCCCCGATTCTAGAGTAAATCCAAGGCCAAAAAATATGGATTTTTTCATATCCAACCACTATAGAGACAATCGGCACAGAACAAGAGGGAGAAATCTAAGAGCAACATGCTATAGTTGATGTAAAAGGCCGCGTCGAGACAGGCACGGAAGAACTGACCTATAAGACGGAGATCTTCTCCTTGAGCTGTGCCAGCTCCGCCCTGAGTGCGGCCGCCTCCGCGGCCTCCTTGACCCCACCATGATCTCCTCCGCCATCGCCGGGTTCACTGCCACCTTTTACCAGCGCGTGGTGGCTTCTCCTCCTTCGGTGCCGCCGGCCCCAAGAGGCGGTCTTTACTCAGTGGTGCAGCGGCGTCGCTGCGGATGCGCCGCATGCGGGGGAACGGAGTGGGAGGAGTTGACCGAGAGGAGGGAGGTAAGCTGCGTGGCGCAGTCGAAGTAGCGGCGAAGCAGGCGAGGGCGAGGGAGAGGCGGAGCAGCGGGGGTGAGACAGAGCGGCGGAGTAAAGGGGGAGAGACAGAGCGGCGGCGTTAGCGGAGGAAGATGGAGTCGGGGAAAAGACGGAGGACCTTTTTGCAATTTTGCAGTCGCGAACAGTAATTCGGACTGGAGGGAGTAGTAAATTTGCTCACTCGACAATAAGGATCACCAATTCAAATTAGCAGTACAAAGGATGGAATCTGAAGCCTGTCCAATAATGATTAGTCAGGTGCTGCATTTTATTATTTAGGAGTGTGACAAACACGAGTTATAATCACAGAGAGGCGCCACTGCGCTCTCACCACTGGGTCAATACCAAGATACAATAATCATAAATATTCATCGTTTTGGTTTCGCCTAAGACAAACTCTACTGATCTCACAGAGCGTCAAAGTCTTGTAACATACGGCTAAAAAATCCCCACCAGTAACCGAGGCATTCTCAGCTCTCTGAACCATTTCTCCCCCTTTCCGTTTGCTGCCATCTCGCAGTCTTTAACATGAGCTTATATTTTTGTACAGGATTGTACACCGCGCGGACCCAGCTACAGGGGTAGCTCCGGCGCGCATATAACAAATAAGGTTATTGAGGGTTAAACTCTCTTCTCCGACGAGGCCCGGGTGATTGATTAGTACTAGAGGAAAATTTATCTACTGCCTATCCAAGAACATGTAATCAGCGGCAGCGCCAGCGTGGAAGCCCGCGCGAGGTGTCGTTGATTCTGCCATCTCCCTGAGGAAGGCGACGACGTCTTCAGACGAGTTCAGCAGGTAACGGGCGTTCGAACGCTTCCTCCCCACGGCGCAGGAGAAGTAGTTGTCGCCCTTCAGGTCGAGGACCGAGGACCCTTCGCGCCAGTCGTGGTGGCTGTTTGCGGTGCCCTGGCCTGACGACGACGATGACCTCTCCAGCGCGGCCTGCGATTTCTGTGTCCTTGACTGCGAGTTTCTGGAATTGCTTCGGCCATTAGATGGCCGTCCGTTCTGCCTCCTGTCGACGGATACCGACGCGCCGTCCGGTTTTACTTTGGATTCAGAAGGGTATTCTGGGTCGAAAAATACATAGATGTCCTCATCCTGAAAAAATAATTGCATTGTTATGAACAAAACCAAAGAACGAACTGAATAGGTGAAATTTCCACAGGACTCCAAAGGCACCCAACGATGATCCAAATTGAATTTCTAGAATTTCAAATGTTCTTTGACATGGTGTTTCATGCATATCCAAATTCTTAGCTACTAGATCTGCAGTATATCTTCTAGGATTTGGTTCATTTGTTTCAACTTAAGCATCAACAGTCATTCCATATTGTTATGTTGATAAGCATGTTTCTTTTAGTCAACTATATAGGGTCTCATTATTTCAATTTGCAAAAAATAGTGCATTCTACTCTTGCTTCAGTGGGTAAAGGGAAGGAATAGACTACCAAAGAATTTTCCTTTGATTTCCCTTCATCTCACCGTATAATCTAATTGAAATTCTTCAGCAAAACACTTGATATTGTTATTACAGGATTATTATGTACTCCCTCTATTCCGAAATGTAAGCCATTTTTGTAGTTCAATTTGAACTGCTAGAAAGGCTTACATTTAACAACAGAGATACCTGAAAATAACTGATATTTTAGAAGCTCTGTATAGTTCGTTAATTCATTTAAAAAATCGTTATGTTCTTACTGTCAGACACCGAACTAGAAAGGGGTGTGAGCATAAAGTCATTGCAGAATTACCTTTCCAAGGAAGTGGCCTATACATAGTACATAGTCAATTGGAGTAACCATGCTTTTGCTATGAACTATCTCTCCTAAAATACGATCAATGGCAGCACCCTGCAGAACGAAACAAAAAAAAATGGAAAAAAATATCAATTAACTATATAAGTAAATAACATGAAAACCTTCCACTTTCACCATCCTGAAATATCGCACTGACTGACTGACCTTCGTAACCCCAACGGACCTAACTTCAACCGACCGACTCCCTTGAACAACATCAACAGCTGCATTTGAGATTGGACCTGTCCACAAGTGCTGCAGCATATCTCTTGCTTGGAGCCTTCCGAACTCAACATCTTCGCGACAGACAAGTGCAAATAGTATTGGATATTTTTATTATTCAGAAAGAACAAAAACTATGCATGGAACTCTGAACACTTACCAGCATACTTGTAATTCCATACAAATGATGTCTCACGATGTTCAAAATGAGATCTTGGGGTTCTTTCCGTGAAGTATTCAAAGACATGCTGAAAATGTGTAAATGGTGTGAGAAGGTATACATCAAATGGTTACAGCTAGACATTGTTCATCAAATAGACATACCTTTACACTGTCGACCCAATCCATATTCAGATGCTCTGGCATTGTTGTCATCCACTCTCCATCAGTTGGCCGTAAGAACATTCCATGCTCTGCTGCCAACCACAAGTTAAATTCTCCAAAATTCTGCACAGAGGAGAGGATATGTTAAATTTTCTAACAAATACAGTAATCACTAATCACATCTTAATGAAAGACAGGGGTTCTAGTATTACTTCATCAAGAACGCTCCTGTCGCTTCCACTAAGAACAATAACCGTAGTGCGCTCGTCCTCACAGAGGGCTCTCAAAGGTCCCTTTAAGTCAGGATGCAACTTGAGTTCCATCTCCTTGATTTGATCACCACCTCTTCTCCCAGAGGATTCAACTGGCTCAGTCAATGTTGAATTGAAGCCCTACATTCAGTTATAGGTTAAAAGATAAAAGAAACCGGACATCAAATGTTTATCTTACTGCTAAGTTATTGTACTGAAGAACTATAGTACATTATTTGCAGATGAAATTCATTACGTTGTTCAAAATGCAAGGATAACAAATGACTTCCTGTGTAACATTTCACTGTGTAGATAGTCAAAGAGTAGACAAGCAGTTTATGCATTACAACACCCAATTAATGCCAGTATAGGCAACTTGGCGACAAATATCAATATACAAGATGAAATATGGTTTTTACCAATATGAGTAGACGATTTCTGGACTGCAGATATTGCTGAATAGCCGTTCGACTAGGAAGAACAGGAGGAACTTGTCTTGTTCTCATCAGAGCTTCAGCAACTGTGTCGTTTAGCTCACTGCATGCAAAGTCACAGAGTGATTACCAGAAAGTCTGAGAGCAGCTAACAAATTGTGCAATGAACGAGCAACATCTACTCTACTAAGTTCTGGTTAACCAAACTACAAATGAGAATAAGTGAAAATGAGCTCCTTACCATACAAAAGTTTCAGCCCAATCTTGTGCTGTATGAGTTGTTACATGAGCATAGTTATGCCTGTGTCGTTTCTCTCTCTCATCAGATGTCATTGTCAAAGCATGAAATATTGAGTCTGCGACTTCTGTAATATTCCAGGGGTTAACAAGAATGGCACCGGCACCAAGAGATTGTGCTGCACCGGCGAACTGAAATTGCAGTGACAGAAATGTATGAAACGAATTCACATATATTTTCAAGAGAGAGTGCGTGTAAAAGAAAATATATAGGCATGCATATATGAATATCCTTACAGACTGAACTTATAATTGATGTTATTAAACATCAAAGCAGATCACTTACCTCACTCAATATCAGAACACCCTTTTTTGATCCCTGGCATGCAACATATTCGTAGCTTACAAGATTCATGCCATCTCTCAGTGATGTTACAAGAGCCACATCTAAGAGAAACAGAGGAAATGTACTGCTCAAGCATAATAAAAGCACAAAAGTATCGAGAGAATCTTTGGACAAAGGAGTGCTGATTAAGTCCAACTTTCAGTATCAAGAGAGCTGCCTAGAATTACCTGTGACTGCGTAAAGAGCACACAAGGCATGGAAGTCAAGGGATCGATCCTGCAAGGAGCACAATATGTCAGCTGAACCGGTTTGCTTCAAAGACATTCGCAGATAAAGTTAGGTCATAGGTAGCACAAAGAGCTATGGAAAAACTAACCAGATGATGAATAGGGACAGCAGTCAATGTTCCAAATCGTCCATTTATGCGCCCAACAATTTCGTGAACTTGGCTTGTAAGCTTCTGGTCTGCTCAAGAAACAAGAAAGTGCTATCAAAACTGCAACAAAAGCTATCTCTAAAGAGGAATTGTATTCTTAGAAGAAGACAGCAAGTTGATACATTGAAAAGCATATGCATGTGAACAAATTATAAGTCAAGCATATGATGCAATCGAGCTGAGATATATTGGAGTAGCGGCAAAAAATAATACAGAAATGCTCTTACACTCAGGGACATCAGTTCTTGTTGGCACAGCGATTTGAAGTAGAACCACTTTATCATTCCATTCAGGATTTTCCTCAAGAAACTTTTCAAAGGCCAAAATCTTTTGTGGAATTCCTTTAATCATGTCAAGTCGATCAACACCAAGCATTACCTATCACAACAGCCAGGAATAAAATACTAGGTAAGCCCATAAAAGATGTTGATAAATTAATGAATTTTTACAAAAAGCAGACAATTCAAAATAAAAATAGGTCAATAAAAGGATTTATAAGTTTGCAAATAAAATTTTAATGTCGTTATTGTAACAACAGGACAGAAAATTTTAATGCAAGGTAACACTTATAAGTTTGAAGTACTCGTAGTAAAAATTACCAGGTGTACTAGGAAAGTTCAAATATACAATAACAGTATCCTATCAGCAAAGAGAAGTAATGTATTTTGAATATACAGGAATTAACAGTACCAGGTGTACTAGGAAAGTTCAAATATACAATAACAGTACCAGGTGTACTAGGAAAGTTCAAATATACAATAACAGTATCCTATCTGCCAGATAAAGTTGCATCTGAATAGTAATTTCGAATAAGCTTTGAATGCAGGAATTAAATGTAGACAACACAGGAATTGTGGCTAACCCTGTTGTCAAGCAAATTTTCATAAGAGCCCACTTCAAGGTAAATAATTTATTTACAATTTTGTATGTTGATAATGGATCTTGCCATATTTTTATGTCAGGTTAATCAGATGAAATATTTGGGTGAACTAATATTCAAAATGTAATATCATAACCGAGGAAATAAACGTCGTATGTTTTATAGTTATGTCAGAGCATGAAGTGAAGTATGACTGCCTTCTCACCTTCCGTCCTGCAAATCGCTGTGTCAATTCGTTGATGTGTCTTTTTACTGCTGGAAGCTCCAACGCTCTTTTGAAACGATCAGAGTCTATCCCAATAGGAAACTGAAGATTTCAGCCAAGTGAGTCAAAAGAAGCATCCAATTTGCAAGCAAGTTTTGGATAGCTTATAAATCATCATAATCAGAGGGGAGAAAAGGTAATATCATGAACCATCCCAAACATATGATATACTAGCTAATAATAACAGAAGTTTCTAGTGTGTACCGCTGCAACCCTTGTTAGCTTTCCCTGGTCTTCCACACCTTCAGGGGTACCCTCAAGTCCGAGTATTCTGGTACACGCGCTCACGAAATGCCTTGCGTAATCGTATGTATGAAATCTGCCAAAGAAAACCAGTAAGAACCAACAGCAACCACATGACAGCTTGAGACAAAATTATTACGCATAACTGCATTTAAAAAGAATACATCCTAACAGTCCCACACGGTATTGTTTATTTATCCAGTTTCTGAATTGATGCTGTTGGAGAATCAGAAATTAGTGAAAATAAAATAGCACGTAACTTTGCAACAAAAGTTCTTCAAAGCAGGGGAGGTTATGTCAGATGGAGGCAAAAACAAGTCAAAGTGGGACAGAAACATCAGTATTAGTACTATATATAGTGGTTCCTTGATAGCAACACAATCCAAAAGTATTTTTATGCCAGGAAAGGCATGTTTCCTGATTGTTAAGTTAGAAGTCGGGTTTAGTCATTTAGACCACCACCGATTTTCACCTAATTTTATGCCTGAATAACTGTCTAAGTGTCTGAACTAAATTATTTTACTCAACTAAAAAATTCTCTATTACATGGAAAATAACTGTTATGGGATAAAAATTTTTACCCACTACAGCTTGCATGCACAGAAAGTATAATCGAGTCAATAAGTCAGCAAACTTGTTCGATTGCCTAACACAGCAAAACTTGCTTCAGAGTAAATTCAGCGTGACAAGACAGGAGCTAAACTAAACACCTGTACTTCCATAATCAAATTCAACAAAGAGCCAAAGAGGTACACAAAACACAAAAGGAAAGATGGCATGCTCACCCGACTAGATCAGCACAGAGCACGGAGCGAAGCAGCTCCGAGCGGGACGGCAGCGTGCGGTAAATCTCTGACGAAGGGAACGGCGTGTGCAGGAACCAGCCGACCTTCATGTTGATGTCGTGGTCTTTGAGGCACTTGGGCAGGAACATGAGGTGGTAGTCATGGCACCAGATGACATCCCCTTCCTGGTAGTGCTCGTAGACGACGTCTGCAAACATCTGGTTTGCTCGTTTGTAGGCATCAAACTGCGACTCGAAGTTCCTCGTGGTCGCCAGCCTGTCCTCCTGCGGCAGGCCCAGGTAGTGGAAGAGCGGCCACAGTATGTTGTTGCAGTACCCGTTGTAGTACTGGTGCACAATCTCCTCGTCCAGGAACACCGGTATGCATCTCTGTTTTTGCTCAAAAATGGATCAGCAGAATACGGTTTCAGTTACTACAAGAGTGGTGAAAGAAAATTCAGAAGTCACTGTTCTATTGGTTCAGGGGAAGATCAAATCTGTCATGAATTGGGACGAACCTTCTCGGCGAGCGCTCTGGTGAGCGCCCGCTGGCCGACCTCGTCGGGGACGTTCACACCCGCCCAGCCGATCCACTTCGCGTCCACATCCTTCACACCTGCGGCGTCAGAAAATTTTGCACAGGCAACAGTCAGTGCGCAGGATTCTGCTGCATGCATCGCTGTAGCACATGACATTTGGAAGAGAAGGGTGGGGATTACCAAGGAGGGCGCTGACGAGGCCACCGGCGCTGATCTCCAGGGACCACTGGTCCTCGCCGCGGCGATTGGCGGAGACGGGGAGGCGGTTGGCGACGACGAGGAGCCGCTGCTTCATGCCGCGGAGGCCGAGGCGGCGGAAGCCGCTGCGCGGGCCAGAGAGCGGCGGGCGCGCGGTGTGGCCCCCCGACGCGCCGCCACCGCCGGCGTCATCCATGTTGCCGGCGGGCGCGCCCTCGGGCGACTGGGCGCCGAAGTCGGCCAGGGACGCCGCGGCGGGCTGCGCGACGTCGGTGTCCATGGCGTCGGGGGATGCGCCGCCGGCCGTGGAGAGGAGGTGGTGCCGGCCGCGCAAGTCCCGGAGCATGCGGTTCGGCGAGGCGGGCCCGCCGCCGTCGTTGGAGAAAGGCGAGGAGGCCGGGGAGCTGGAGGACGGGGTCGGCATGGCCACGTCTTGGCCCCTGCCGAAGCTGCTGTTCCTGCGCTGGCTGACCGCGAGGTCAGAGCTCATGCACCCACGGGAAGAGGAGTCCCCCGCCGCGAGACGCCGCGTCGGCTGATCCAACCTGCAGCATTAGGGGGACGCACGCGGTGAGAAACGACGGCGCGGCGGCGGCGGCGACACGGAGACGCGAAACGGCTCATCACTCATGGGACGGATACGCGCGGCGGCGAGGCCTCTCTCCCTCTCTCTCGGAATCAATCCCGCGCGTGCGCGCGTCCCGAGGCGCGGCCTTAGCTGCGACGCCTCCGCGCTGGCTCTCGTGCTGCGAGTTGTGTGACTCGTGAAGTGCCTCGCTCGCTCGCCATGGGCAGGGGGGGAAGGGGGCCGGGTTAAAACGGCCCGACGTGTGTGTGGTCAGTGTGGGGTCCGGAGGTCAGTGGCGGCTGGCCGCCGTAAGCACGGGTTTAGTCAAGCGCGCCGGGCCGCAGAAAATCCGCTGGATTCCGTCGTCATATATACATCTCGATTATTATTTCTCAACTTTCAAAATTTTAAGGTGCAAATCGTGATCACTTTCGTTCAGCGAGAATCAAATGCAACCGCGCCCTACCAATGACCAAAAACCTTGGAGAAGGCCGGATCGTGTTCGCGTTCAAAATTCATGCAGTCTTACCAATCCGTGAAGATCGATACCCTAATCTTCTTTTTTCTGCAGAAGTCTAGCGATCCCCGGTCGGCCGGCGAGCCGCCGGAATCCAGGTCACTCCTCGCGGCGGCGGCGGCGCGCAATCCAGAAGGCGAAAAAGGAAAGAGGAAGACGACTCACCCGATCCCGAGCCGATGGATCGATCGATCCTGGACTGGTGCCTGATCTGTTGTCCCGAGGAGAGTCGAGTCGCGCCCGCCGCAATGGGGGCGGGGCGGCGCTGGTTATAAGAGCGGGATGCGGAGAGGATATGGAATACGATGGTGGCTCCTGGGATGGGGGGTGGGCACTAGTAGTAGTAGTAGGGAGGGGGAGCTACCGCTACCGCATCCGCATGCAACATGCACAAGGAGGCCGTCACGCCTGGAACTCGGGCTCTTGTTTGGGAGCAAGGGCGCTTTGTGCAGGTGGGGTGCGCTTATTGGGCTTTTTATTGGGATCGATGGAATCCAGCTAGCTTCACCATAGCTCCATCGGAGCCGTAAGGTTTTTTTCCTAACATGGTATCAGAGCCGTAAGGTTTTTTTCTCCCTCACAGCCGTCGCCGTCGCTCGCCCCGGCATCCTGCCGTCGCGCCTGGCCGCCGCCGCCTCCGGCTCCGGCCACCGCCGCCGCGCCCGATCGCCGCCGCCGCCGCCTCCTCTCCGGCCTACGTCTCCGCCGCCGTCTCCTCCGGTCGCCCGTCCGCCGCCACCACCTCCCCCGGCCCGTCCCTGGCCGCCCAGTTTTCGTCTGATCTAGATCGGATCTGAGAAAAAAAAGAGCTATGTCTTCCTCGCCGGGCTATGTTGCGATTCCTCGCTGCCCCGGTGATTTTTGATGACGCGAATTATCCTGATTTCGCTGCCTTCATGCGCGTCCATATGCGCGGTCTTCGCCTTTGGGGTGTGCTTTCCGGTGAGGTCTCCTGTCCACCGCGCCCCGTTGCGCCTACGGCGCCTATTGCACCGACGCCCGTTGCCCTTGCCTCCGATGCCACTCAAGCGGTCAAGGATGCAGCCCAGAGTGTTGATGATACTGCTCGGGATGATTATGATCGGAAGATCCATGAGCATTCTACTACTGTTGCGACCTACTGGCTGGATCTGGCTGACTACACTCAGTGGATAGATGAGGATGCTCGTGCTGCTGTTGTTCTCACTTCCAGTGTTCTGTCTCAGTATGCTGCTGAGTTCATGGGTCTTCCCACTGCTGTTGCTCAGTGGGCTTTTCTTCGTCAGCGCTATCAGCCGTCTGGAGATGCTCTTTATCTGTTTGTGGTTCGTCAGGAGCATGATCTTAAGCAGGGTGATTCCACTATTGATGAGTTCTATACTCAGAGTGCTGCTATTTGGCGCCAGCTTGACTCTCTTCGTACAGCTGTGTGTAACATCTGTCCCTGTTGTCTGATTGTGCGCGTGGATCTGGAGTTTCAGCAAGGAGTTTCAGCCGCGTCGTGCCCAGCTACTTTCCCATGGTCGTGTTCCGCTCTCTAAGGTACTGGTTGAGCTTCGTGCTGAGGAGACTCGTCTTCGTGGTGCTGGTCTTCTTGAGGTTCCATCTGTTCTTGCTGCTCGTGGTCCCCCCGTGCCGCCGGCTTCGTCACGGTCTCTAGCACCGCCGCTACTCTCTGCTCCGCCGACTCAGGGTCAAAGTCAACCTCAGCAGCCTCGTGGTTCTCATCCTCCCTGTGCCCACTGTGGCAAGCCTGGCCACGATATCTCTGGCTGCTGGACGAGGGATCCTCGCTTACGATATCAGTACCTTGCTCGTCGGCAGGCTGGTTCTTCAAGATCTTCTGCTATTGCTTCTGGACCTCCTGCTGCTGCACTGTCTGATCAGGATATTATCCGTGGTCTTTGTAGTCTGCTCGCTACTACAGGCTCTTCCTCGACGGGTACTGCTGGTTCTGTGCCTAGTTCTTCTGGCACCGCGCGACCACCACCTTCTACACAGTCAGGTACATCATCCCCGTGGTATCTGGATTCTAGAGCTTCTTTTCATATGACTTCTGTGTCTTTTATTCTTTCTGCTCTTCGCTATCTTATTTCTCCTGTCTATGTTACCACGGCTGATGGTACCTCTCTTCATGTTTTCAGTCGAGGCACCCTCTCTACTTCCTCTTTCTCTGTTCCTGATGTTTCTCATGTTCCCAGTCTTAAGATGAACCTTTTCTCTGCTAGTCAGCTTACTGATTCTGGTTGTCATGTCATTCTTGATGCTGATTCTTGTGCTGTTCAGGACCGTTGTACACAGGCTCTGGTTGGAGCTGGCCCTCGCAGCATTGAGTCTCCGGGGCTATGGGAGTTAGACTGGCTTCGCGTTCCTTCCGCTGACACTTCCTCTGCCAGTTCTCCTGCGGTTGCTGCTTCTGTCGCCGGCTCGTTTCAGCAGTGGCATCATCGGCTTGGTCATCTTTGTGGCTCTCATTTATCGTCATTAGTTCGTCGTGGTCTTCTGGGGTCTGTCTCAGGAGATGTGTCTTTACATTCGTGGTAGGGTTGTAGGTTAGGCAAACAGATTCAGCTTCCCTATCCTACTAGTGTGTCTGTATCTCAGTGACCTTTTGATTTAATTCATTCAGATGTTTGGGGTCCAGCTCCCTTTGCTTCAAAAGAGGGTCATCGATACTATATTTTGTTCATTGATGATTTTTCACGGTACACCTGGTTGTTTTTATGCGTTCTCGCAGTGAGGTGCTTCCTATTTATCAGCGTTTTGTGGTCATGGTTCGTACTTAGTATTCCACTCCTATTCATGTGTTTTGTGTTGATTCTGCAGGAGAGTATATCTCCTAGCACCTGCGGGCGTCCTCGCTGAGCAGGGCACCCTTGCTCAGTTCTCGTGTCCCGGCGCCCATGCTCAAAATGGTGTCGCCGAGCATAAGCATCGTCATATTCTTGAGACTACCCGTGTTATGATGATTGCTTCCTCTCTTCCGCCGCATTTCTGGGCTGAGGCTGTCGCTACGTCGACTTACCTCATTAACATCCAGCCTTCTGCTGCTCTTTAGGGTGGCATTCCTCTTGAGCGTCTCTCTGGCACCTGTCCAGACTACTCGACTCTTTGTTTATTTGGTTGTGTTTGCTATGTCCTTCTCCCTCCTCGCGAACGCACCAAACTGACCGCTCAGTCTATTGAGTGTGTTTTTCTCGGCTACTGTGATGAGCATAAGGGCTATCGATATTGGGACCCCGTTGGTCGTCGGATGCGCATCTCTCGTGATGTCACGTTCGATGAGACGCGTCCTTTCTATCCTCGCCCCACCTCTGGTACTTACCCGGCTGATGATCTCTCTTTTCTTCTTTTTCTTGATACACCTCCCGCTGTCTCCACTCCTCCACCTTCTCCTTTTGATGCGCCTCCTTTGTTTTCGGCGCCATCCTCTCCTCCGTCTAGTTCCCCTAGTTCTCCCTGTTCTCCGGCTTCGGACCCTTCCTCCGATGTTCCTTCTTCCTCCTCTTCTGATGAGTCGTCTTCCGCGGATGAGCTTCCCTCTTCACGGCCTGTTCGTCAGCGTCGTGCTCCAGACCGTTACTCTCCTAGTCAGTATGGTCTCTCTGTCGTCTCCGAGCCGACTTCTTATCGGGATGCCGCGTGTCATCCTGAATGTCAGCTTGCCATGGCTGAGATCGCTGCGCTTGAGCGCACTGGCACCTGGGATCTTGTTTCTCCCCCTTCTGGTGTTCGTCCTATCACGTGTAAGTGGGTCTATAAAATTAAGACCCGCTCTGATGGATCTCTTGAGCGTTATAAAGCATGTCTTGTGGCTTGTGGCTTTCAGCAGGAGCACGGCGTGACTATGATGAGACTTTTGCTCCTGTGGCCCATATGACCACTGTGCGTACTCTTCTTGCTGTTGCTTCTGTTCGACGCTGGTCTGTGTCCCAGCTTGATATTCAGAACGCTTTTCTTAATGGCGAGTTGAGTGAGGAGGTTTATATGCAGCCTCCTCCTAGGTATTCTGTTCCCGATGGGATGGTTTGTCGTCTTCGACGTTTCCTTTATGGCCTGAAACAGGCCCCTCGTGCCTGGTTTGAGCGCTTTGCCTCTGTGGTGACTGCTGCTGGTTTCTCTCCTAGTCTTCATGATCCAGCGCTTTTTGTTCACACTTCTCCTCGAGGACGCACTCTTCTCCTTCTATATGTTGATGATATGATCATTACTGGTGATGATCCTGAGTATATTGCCTTTGTCAAGGCTCGTCTTTGTGATCAGTTTCTTATGACTGATCTTGGTCCTCTTTGCTACTTTCTTGGGATTGAAGTTTTCTCCACTTCTGATGGCTTTTCTATCTCTCAGGAAAAGTATATTCAGGATCTTCTTGCTCGTGCTGCTCTTATGGACGAGCGCACCGTTGAGACTCCTATGGAGCTTAATGTTAAGCTTCGTCCTACTGATGGTGATCCTCTTCCTGATCCCACTCGTTATCGCCATCTTGTTGGGAGTCTTGTTTATCTTGCTGTCACTCGTCCTGATATCTCTTATCCTGTTCATATTCTGAGTCAGTTTGTCTCAGCTCCTACCACTGTTCACTAGAGTCATCTCCTTCGTGTCCTTCATTATCTTCGTGGCATGATTACTCATCGTCTTTTCTTCCCTCGTTCTAGCTCTCTCCAACTCCAGTGCTACTCGGATGCTACGTGGGCGAATGATTCTACGGATCGTTGTTCACTTTTTGCTTACTGTGTGTTTCTTGGTGGTTCGCTTGTTGCTTGGAACACGCAGAAACAGGTAGCGGTTTCCCGTTCGAGTGTTGAGGCTGAGCTGCGGGCTATGGCTTTGGTGACTGCTGAGGTGACCTGGTTACGGTGGTTGCTTGCAGATTTTGGGGTCTCTGTTACGACACCCACTCCAGTTTTGTCAGACAGTACAGGTGCTATCAGTATTGCACGTGATCCGGTCAAGCATGAGCTGACCAAGCATATTGGTGTTGATGCTTTTTATACACGTGCTCTGGTGCAGGATCAGGTTGTTGCGCTTCATTATGTGCCTTCAGACTTGCAGTTGACAGATTTCTTTACAAAGGCACAGACCCGCGCACAACATGATTTCTTACTCTCCAAACTCAGTGTTGTGGATCCACCATGAGTTTGAGGGGGGGAGGGGGTGTTAGAGTATATATTTGTATATTGTAGTTTCCCCATATGTTAGGGGGCTTTCTGTATATTTGCACCTGTACTTGTACTATATATTCTGGCCTTTAGCCCTCTGGTAATACAACAATCTATTACCCTAACATACTACTCTACATATGTAGAAAATGATTGTCATAAAACAAATTATCATGAAATATATACAAAAATAAATTGTGTATTTTTGGGGAAAAGGAAATAGATAATGTATTCACCAATAATTCTGGATTTTCGATGCATGCTCCTAATTTTTTCTAATTATTTATTTTTATTTAAAGATTATCAGTAACTCATTTTAAAATTATGTTTCTTGTTCAATTATTTTATTTTTTAGCTAATCATTTTCCAATTGATTTTAATTTATTTCAAAGTATTTTTCCATTGTGCTCTAACATGTGTGAAATTTTTGCCAAGTCGTCCATGGCCCCCTATCCGAAGGAGAGACCAAAGTTATCTGGTTTAAGGAGATATATAAGGGTTGTGTTGTCTTGCATTTAACTCGAGGGAACATATTTGAAGTCTTGACTACATATGTGTGAGATCCTAGCGCCGGGGTTGATATGATCGATAAGGTACTTATATCAAGTTACAACTTATTTTTCTGAAGCTCACTTAAAAAGAACTCTGAGGTTAAGCGTGCTTGGCTCGGAGCAATTTTGGGTGACCGCCAGGGAAATTCTTCCTGGGTAAGCATGAGTGAGAATAAAGTACGCGTGAAATACTAGTATTGATCTGTGTGGCCAGTCGAGAGAACTTAGAGAGATGCCGGGCACATCCAAATTATTATTATAGTCCTCTGAACGCTCCTACCATCCAATTAACATATATTTGAATTATTTTATCTTCTACAAAAATAGATAGTATTTACCTATAATGATTGGTTTGTACTGTTGCTAGCCACTTAGTAGCTAGGATATACAGTGTTTAATATTTACACTCGATGGTTTGTTCGAGATTAGTTCGAGCGGAGCTTTATTTGGCGTTGTGATTTTCTATATATGTTTCCTTGACTAATTTAAGTATGAAGGTGGCATACTAACTGCATCATGATTTCATTCTAATAATACATTATATATAATTAAGGGGGTTCGAAATTATTAAGTTACCTAATTTTTTTATAATTTAATTCACTGTTTCACTAGCTTTCAGATTTTCATCCGATGGTTGTTACTTATTTTGTCCTACTTTCTTGCACGTTGCTAATAATAAATGAAAAAAAGGAAATAAACTTTTGGTGCATCCGCTCAAAAAACAACTAAAAGTTAACAACTTGAAGTTTGACTAATTGTAAAGGAAAAATAAATAAACCTCTACAATACTGACTAAATACTCCATGAAATATGTTCTATAGTGGATCTTGATTTGGTATGTTGTAGGTGTCCACATATTTTCTATAAAATTGGTCAAACTTACAATATGCTGAATTTTGGTTAATATCTATGCCCTAAATCGAGGAATATCTTTAAAAAATAGTACGATAGAATAGTTGGGTTGTACTTTTTTCCTGGTAGAAATCAAAACGTAGAAATAGGAGACATAACAATCGCAAGTTGAATAGATTTTTTTTTTTTGGAAAAGGAGTTGAATAGAATTACGGTGGTGATAGAGAAGTTGAACTTCTACTTTGTCATCAGGTGCAAGCTTCAGGTACTTAAAAGAATTTGGTTGGCATAGATTGCCAAAAAAAAGCACAATTTGTTGCATAACAATTAGCAATTTTGTTCTTTTTTTTTTTGGATTGTGCGGCCATGATGTCTATCGCTTACTCTAGTCGGTATGTTGTTGCAGAAGTTGGGTATAATTAATATTTTTGATTAATATTTTCCTTCTATAAAAAAGAATTAACAAAAGGGTGATTTATCCCGTTTTTGTTGTAAAAACTGGTCGATGGATATCAGCTAGCCCAGACATAAGCTGCGCGGTGCGCCTTTCTGTCCTGACCGGCTCACGAATATCATCAAGCGATGCGATGGAGTATCGGATACGGACGGCGACGCAGAAAAAGTAGACGAAAGCGAGAGGCCGCACAGCTGGATGGAGTGGCCGTTACAGCGAGCCGGGAGGGCGCCGCCGGGCCGCCTGGGTGCCTCGGCGTGCATGCCACGAGGGCATGGAGCCGGTGCCACGTCAGAGCGAGCTCTCGTCCGCCTCCGATCCTTCTCTTCGGTCGCTAGCTCTTGCCGGGAGGACGGTGCCGCATCATATCGCTCACCTTCGCTAGAGCTAGCTTCGGTGGTTCACTGGAAACGCGCGCGCGTTACAGCCATGCATCCGTTGATTCTTCTTCCTGCTTTATTTTACTATTTATTTTTATATAAAAGTGGAGGACGCACGTACGTCATGCGAAATATTCGTGTGGTGGCTTTGCTTGGCTTGGCAAGCATGCTGCGCCACATGACAAAAGATTGTGGTGATGGCTGGCAATATGGGCGTGTATTTGGATCGAATGGAGCTAGCTAGCTGGAGTGTGTGTGTCCGTTAATTAAACCGCGTGCACCCACGTACGGGTGGCTCCGGCGGCGCCACGCTGGCCTGCTCAGTCAAGGTACATAGAGTGTAAGCGACTCGAGTTAATTAGCTGGGTTTTGTGACGGCAGGAGGCATCACGCTCGTGTCAGCAGCACCACGCGCGCGCAAGTACAATCACACATGCATATGTTGATCATCGTACAGCGAGTTAAGGGGTGGGAGATGCTTTCGCAATTTCACGCTAGTAGTACTATGTTGGTACAGAAGTTGCATCAATGATCACAGGCAGTGTGAGCAGGGGCGACCGACCGAGATAGGATCGACCTGCTGGCTGCTGCTGGATCTATCGGTCATGTGAAGGCCCTTAACGCTCGATATATAGGCTGAGGTGGCGGCCGGACGGGACGGGTCCACGGGCGCACGCAGCTCCCGTGAGAGACCCATGGAGAGGAGCCTCTACGACTACGACTACGAGCCATCGCCTCGATCGATCGGCCTTTCTTTCTTTCAGTCGAGGCTGAGGGAAAAAGATGCTCCAAGGCTGTGCCTAGATAGAGCTAGCTAGCGACAACGTACAGTTGTACCGCATGCTTCTATCAGCTCAGGCAGCGGCAAAGCCCCCACTAACCGCTCCCCGGATGACACGTTGTCTAGCCTCACGAGCTAGGAATATGTGACACCACCCTATTTTGGAGTACAAAGTACGTCCGTCTCTGCCCAGCAGTGTATATACACCGGAGTACTTCATAGTACTATCGTATCTACTCCAAATACTTTTACCTTCATCGAGAAGAGCCAAATTAATACATACTCGTCTTTGCCAGAAAAAAATTGGGTACATACTAGTAGAGTACTACAATATAAGCCATTTTATAGCAAGCTAATAAACACGGTTAGAGGAAGTATTTTATTTTATAAAAAAAAATGACGATCTATTGAAAAGCGTTTTAAATCGCTACCATGTCGTTATTTTTTTTTTTGCGAATGAAAAGTTTATTAATCAAGAAAAGGGAGTATCATCCTGGTTACAAGCCAACTTAATGATATCTGGTCCATGTCGTTATTGACGTCTCATTGTTGCCAGAAAAGGCAATCGAATGCGCATCTCCACTTTCTCTTTAGGTATAGCAGGGGGCTTTGAGCTGGGCGGCCGGCGGTGTCTGTGGACAAAAATCCACGCACCACAGTTACCTCAAGTGAAAAAGAGGACCACACACATACCCACGTCGTGATCGATCCATGGCCGTCCTCAGCAATAATATCCATGATTTTTTCATCACCGTTGCTGTGCTGCATACACTCCGTTGATTGTGCAGAGGCATCTATGCCTGTTTGTTTGTTTGTTTGTTTGCTTGCTTGCTTGTTGCCTGTCAGATCGATACGGTGTGCCGACGTACGTACGTGCAAAAGCGCGCGGTGAAACTTGGTATGATCGTCAAAGCGAACGTACGTGTTCGGCACTTGCCGAGAGGTGGTGAGAGCTCTCGCGTAGTGTGCAATCCACGAGCTAGTAGCTTGCACTAGCTAGGTGATGTGAGATCCTGTGTGGTCTCCGATCCAAGGGTGCCTTTTTTTACTCCCTTTGCTGAGGCAGCCATGGATTTATGTCTTTTCACAAAGATATCTGTACGTGCGCTTCATATCCTCTCTCGTGGATGCCTTTCTTTTCTTTTTGCGGGCATGTAAGTGCTGAAGATGTTAAGGGTCGATTCCTACCGCCACTACCTAAATTTTAACTTGTGGTCATTTTCTATATCTTGTAAAAACATGGTAATTTTTTTTTACTCTTTTAGTCCTCTCATATGGTTTGAGTTATTGCCCATTTGATTACTTTTCTAAACAGGGATCGTTTGGCAGCTGACTGATAATATGAAAAATGCATAAAAATAAAATTTAAAATGTTAAAAAAAGAAAAAAATCGCATGTACATTGATACACATTTTTTTTAGGAAAATGAACATTTTATGTTGCTTTTTTAAAAAAGACAAAAAAAATGTCCGTGAATAGTTACGTTGTTGCACCAAAATTTTCCTTTTTTTACATGGGGCACAAAAAAATTCTTTTTTCTCGAAAAATTGTGTACGAACATATAATGGCTAATTTTTTTAAAATAATACATTTAATTTCAGAAATTTCACGAATAATACGCGATCTGAGGGATTACGGAATCTAGCGCGGCGTCGTCTATTCAAAAACCGACCGTGCCGTCTCGTCTTTTGAAGCGCCGAAAGGTGTGAGAGTGGGCCCCACCTGGCCGGGCTTTGGGAGACAGCGACTCGTCTTTAATTGAAAAGCCGACCAGCCCCTCTTCTTATCCACGCGCGCGTCGGCTAGCCCCGCGCGTCCTTCTTCTTCCTCTACCTCCTAGCTTCTCGTCTTTAATTGACAAGCCGACAGACCTCATCGGTTATTCAAAAGTCGACTCTGGTCCTGACACGCCCTAACACCCACCGACACGGTAGTCGGTTTTTCAAAAACAGACTAGTCCTTTCAGCTTTTCAAAAGCCGATACCGCGCTATATTTGACAATCCCTCAAATCACGTATTATTCATGAAAATTATGAAAAAATGTATTATTTAAAAAAAATAGCCCATATAATGTCTATATGTATATTTATAAAAAATCTATTTTTTTGACATTTTGAAATGTGCTTTCTAATAATGGGTTCATTTGCTCCCGCAGGTCAGAATTGAATTTCCGGCAACAAGGTCCTTATAAAGGGTAAAATATGACACAACTTTATAAATAGAATTAAAAAAATAAAGTTCCGGATTTGTTTTTCAAAATTTATCAAAGAAATATGTTCATTTGTGGCCTACAAACAAAAGATAAATATGCGTAATACTCTGTGTAATAAATGTGTCATTCCTCGAAACAGGCATGCGTCCAGCTATATTAATATAACAACCATTTGGAACCGCTGCTGGGCCAGACAGCACAACGTCCAAAAGACAAAAACATCAAACCAAAGAAGAAAAAGAGAGAAAACAAAGCCGAAAACAGTGGCTTGACGAAAACGAGAGGGATCCGCAACTGTTGCGCCCTCCAGCTAAGTTCCACCACATGCCTAGCACTCTGAAGCGCCGCGCACCAAGCATCACCTCCAGAAAGGAAAGCGACGGTGACGACGCTGCTGCGCGGACAAGTCCTAGGATTTCTCCCGGTACGCTCCGGGAGGTGGAAAAGAGGTACACCCGACGCCCTTCAAGAAGGCCGGTGGCACCCGCAGGCGTCACCACGCCGGTGTCGGCGATAAGGATTTCTCCTGACCCCTCCAAAAAAACCAACCACCCGGACGCTTCGGATTGCTCCACCAAACTCGCCGCCCACGAGTATGCGCCACCACGGTCTTAAAGTCACCACCGCCGTCTCACCGTGACCCCGGTGTGAGGCCTGTAGGATCGGAAAAGAGGAACCTTCGGCAGGGATCGGCATGACATCAACACGCGGGAGGGAACTACCTCCACCACCTGAAGGTGGTAGCCGACCGGATACAACAACAGGGCAAACCAGGCCCTCTCTGGCCTAGCTGAGCCCGAAAGGGCTCGTGAAGCCTCGCCCCTGCACTGCAGCAAGGGTGCCCCCGTACACACTAACCCAGCACTAGGCCCTACTCCTCCGTCTATAGGGGGATCCGCTGCCACCACCGATCACTGCCGCCAAGAAGTAGCACCATCGCCACCGTGCTCACCCGGACTTGCCGGACCACCGTCGGTCTGAGGGACACCACCTGAGCCCGCGGGCACGAGGTAAGGGGAGCATGGCAGACACGACGCCTATGAGTCGCCCACGTGTCATCCCGAGAAGATGCGCTAGGCAACTAGATCTAGGTCGGTGTCGGATCGCCACCTAGGATGTGAAAGTGCAACCGGCATGGAGGACACGGCACCTCCGTGCCCCCCGCAAGTTGCGACCTTGCAGCCCCCTCGCCGGACCTGCAGGTCGGCCGCCGGAATTAGGCCTGTGGGCCAAATCCGATGCCCCGGCCGCATCGCAGCTGTAACATCCCAAAACTTCAATCCAAGTTATCAAGATCTAAATCATCAAATTTGGGGTTAACAAAAACTTTTTCAAATTAAAAATAAAAGCATTTATATATGTGTGCATTTAAAATAGGAGTTGTTTTGAATTGCCATGATTGTGTGATCATTTGCTTCTAAAATGTTTCTTAGGTGATTTAAACATCATCTACATCTTTCCCAAACTTTTCCTAAAGAAAATCAAACCAAAAAGAATTAAAAAGGAGGAATGGTCATTTTGGCCATTTTAATCCACTACACTACTTTGAGTGTTCCTAGCACTCATTTCTTAACAGAAACAATTCTTGATCTTTGTACCCCATGCTAGTACACATAATGAGGTACCAAGGCCCACCTTTGGATCTGCTAAAAACATTCTGTTAACTATTTTAATTGGCATTTGAAAATTGAATCTAATGCATATGCATAGATCACCCCTATTTCAAAAACCATCTTTTTGAGCTCCACTTTCAAAACCCTTGCAACCAGAGACTACCTAGCACTAGTGGATATCATTTAAAAATTTTGAAACCAAAATTCAATTTTTTTCTCTTTCGGCCATTTTGTCAAACACCTTGCTGGCAAGATCATTTTGGCCTAACTATTACTGTTTTGGGCTGATATTGTCTAGCAATTTTGGAGTGCTTTGATCATCTTTGTCCCCCTCAAGCCTAACCAGACCCACACCAGCACATCCCCTACCTCCTAGCTGCACTGCATTGCCATGCCAAGCCCCTCCTCGCCGGTCGACCGTGCACTCGCAGCAGCAGCCCTCTCCAGCCTCTCTCACCATGTCTAGCAAGTTGCCAGTGGTCCACCACCACCGTCCAACCAGCCCCAGGCCAGAGCCAGAGACAGGAACGGCCAAGAACCGCCGTGCTCGGAGCTGGTCGACCATGCCGATGCCGCCCGCAGAGCACGCACTGTCCCCGCGTGCACAAGCCGCTGCTCGACCGCAGCCCGCGCCCACCGCTCCGCCACGACCTAGGGAACACCCCAGACACCCCCGTTCGCCGCCCAACGCACCACAGCCACCGCTCGCCGTGGACACCGCCGCCTCTGCCGCTCAGAGGGCCACCTCGCCCAGACCGCATACCACCGCCCCTATGGCCGCATTCACTTCCTAGAGCACCGCCAGGAGACCGCTTGTCGATCGCCACCCTCCGCCATGCCTCTAGCTGGCAGTAGCCTTGTCGCCACCGTCGCCTGCCCATCCTGCTCGATCTCACCGTCGGGCCTATAAAAGGAGGCCTCCACAGCCTCTTCTCTCCACACCACTCCACTCCCCTCCCCTCTCTGAACCTCACCCACCTCTAGCCGGAGCAAGGGGAGGAGCAGCTCGCCAGAATTGGAGCCGGAGCAGCCGCGGCAGGAGGAGAAGGGCGCCGCTGATTGCGACCATCCCAAGCTCCGCCGCAACCGCGCCTCGCCTCGCCGTCGTCTTCCAGTTCGTTTGCCCACCTCGCCGACCCTGCTAGAGCCTTGGTATGTCCCCAGCAGACCCCCACCGAGCCGCTAGGGTTCGAGCTCGCCGGCGACCTGTTCGTCGTCGACGACGACCCTCAGCCGTAGATCCCCCTTCTAATCCTACGGCCTACAGCGCGCGTACCGTTTCGCGTGTTAAGACCCACTGACAAGCGGGCCCCCCCGTCAGCTGAGCCCCGCGTCGCGGAGCGCCACTGGACCGGTCCAAGTTCTTTCCCGCGCTATCCCACCCGTTCAAATCTGGATTTTTCTTTTTGTAGGGGTTCGTAGCATGGAAAACAAAAATTTTCTATCGCATACAAACAAACAAGCCAAGATCTATCTACTAGATTGTAGCAACGAGTCGATGGAATAACTCACCCTCGAAGATTCCAAAGTGTTTAACGAGAGCAGATTCTCGTGGGTGATGTAGTCGTACTCTTTCCGATCTCAAGATCGCGTAGACGATCCTTCCGGCGCCGCGTTCCCGCAGCGCTCCCGCAGTCGGTCACACGTTCGGTACTCGACGAAGACCTTCCTCTCCCTTGTTCCAGCAGGCAGCGGAGGTTGTAGCACTCTCCTCGCGATTCCGGCAGCACAACGGCGTGGTACCGGAGGTAGAGGGGAGATCCCGCAGGGCTTCGCCTTAAGCCGGTGCGAGTATGGTGGAGCTTATGAGAGAGGCTATTAGTGGTCTAGTAATTAGACACACCAATTAGAGGGCTCTAAACCAATTAGAAGGCTCTAAACCGAAACAGCTCTAAACCGGGGTCTAGGTCTAGTTTCTAGTTTAGAGGATAGGAACTTGTGTGTGCTAGGAGGGGAGCCCTGCCCCTCCTTATGTAGGTGGGAGGGCTGGCTGCGCCATGGGGAGGAGAGTCCCTCCCCAAGTCGGCTTGGTGGGGCGCCGGCCAAGGGAGGAGTCCTCCCCCAATTCGGCCTCCACCAATCCTCCTCTTTTCCCACTTCCCAAAATTGGCAGTTTGACTTTCAAATTAGCCGTTTGACTTTTCCAATTTAGGAATTAAATAAACCCTTTATTTTGGACAGCGAGAACACCTAGTACATGATGCAATCATTCCATCTTGCAATGACACATTCATGTACCCCTTCCCCCCCGGAGTGCCGGACATTCCGGGACCTTCTAGAATGTTCCCGATGAAAACACCGGAACCATTCCCCAACTCCGAAATGGGACTTTCCTTATATGAATCTTATTCTCCGGACCATTCCGGATCACCTCGTGATATCCCGGATCCCATCCGAGACTCCGAACAACATTCGGTCTCTTTCTCATAATACCATAACTACTCAAACAACGTCGAATCCTTAAGTGTGTCTCCCTACGGTTCGTGAATTATGCGGACATGATCGAGACACTTCTCCGAACAATAACCAATAGAGGAATCTGGAAATTCATATGGCTCCCACATATTTCTACGATTACTTTGCGATCGAATGAACCACTTACATACGATACCAATTTCCCTTTGTCTCACGATATGTTACTTATCCGAGGTCATGATCGTCGGTATCTCTGCATACCTAGTTCAACCTCGTTACTGATAAGTACTCTTTTCTCGTTCCCGTGATATGTGATCCCTTGTGACCAAGTCACATGCTTGCAAGCTAATTGGATGACATTTCACCGAGAGGGCCCAGAGAATATCTATCCGTCATGTGGATGGACAAATCCCACTCTTGATCCATGTGTTTCAACCAATACTTTCCGAACACCCAATGCCACTTTTATAGCCACCCTGTTACGGTGTGGTGTTTGATGACATCAAAGCATCCATCCAGTAAAGGCAATATGCATGATCTCATGGTCGAAGGAATTAGGTTACTATGTATCAGAAAGCATATAGCAATTGAACTATTGAAATGACTTGATCTTTATGCTACGCTTGTCTATAGGAGTATGTCCACCATATCATTCTCCTAACGATATGATCTTGTTGTTGATAACATCTCAATGTTCATGACAAAGAAACCACATCATCAATCAACCAACAAGCTAGTGAAGTATAGAGGCCATACTAGGGACTTCAAATTAAGTTTACAAATCACACAAGTATTAATGGTTTCCTTGTTAATACTATTATAGCATGAATGTAAACATTTATCATAAACACAAAGATATATAATAATAACTACATTTATTATTACCTCTAGGGCATATCTCCAACAGTCTCCCACTTGCACTAGAGTCATCTAATCTAGATTACATGGTAATATACCGAACACCCATGGCAGTTTGGTGTTGGTCATGTTTTGCCCTCGGGAGAGGTTTAGTCAACGGATCCGCCACATTCAGATCTGTGTGTACTTTGCAAATCTTTATATCCCCATCCTGGATATGTTCTCGAATAGCGTGGAAACGCAGCTTGATATGCTTCAGCTTCTTGTGTGACCTTGGTTCTTGCGCATTGGCTATGGCGCCCATGTTATCACAGTAGATAGACATTGGGTCCAGCGCACTTGGAACCACACCCAGCTCTGTAATGAACTCTTTCATCCATATCGCTTCTTGTGAAGCCTCCGAAGCAGCCATGTATTCCGATTCAGTTGAAGATCTCGCCACAACGCTTTGCTTTGCACTCCTCCAGCTAACTGCTGCACCATTCAAAATAAATACGTATCCAGATTGTGATTTAGAATCATCCGGATCGGTGTTCCAACTAGCATCGGTGTAACCATTAACAACGAGCTGTTCATCACCTCCATAAGAAAGAACCATATCCTTAGTTCTTCTCAAGTACTTAAGGATGTTTTTGACCGCTGTCCAATGATCCACTCCTGGATCACTTTGATATCTGCTAGTTAAACTAACAGCATATGCGATGTCGGGTCTAGTACATAGCATGGCATACATTAGAGATCCTATGGCTGAGGCATAGGGAGTCTTACTCATCTTTTCTCTATCTTCTGCCGATGTCGGACTTTGAGTTTTACTCAAGGTCATATTGGGCAACATGGGCAAGAACCCTTTCTTGCTATCTTCCATTCCAAACCTCTTTAGAACTTTGTCCAAATATGTACTTTGTGACAATGATATTTGGCGTTTCGATCTATCTCTATAAATCTTTATGCCTAATATGTAAGCTGCTTCGCCAAGATCCTTCATTGAAAAACTATTATTCAAATATTCCTTGACACTATTAAGAAGGTCTACATCATTCCCAATCAACAATATGTCATCCACATACAGTATTAAGAATGCTACAGAGCTCCCACTCACTTTCTTGTAAATACAAGCTTCTCCATAAGTTTGTATAAAACCAAAACTTTTGATTACCTTATCAAAACGTTGATTCCAACTTCGGGATGCTTGCTTCAATCCATAGATGGACCGTTGAAGCTTGCATACCTTGTTAGCATCTTTAGGATCGACAAAACCTTTGGGTTGTATCATATACAACTCTTCATCAATGTCTCCATTGAGGAATGCTGTTTTGACATCCATCTGCCATATCTCATAATCATAATATGCAGCGATTGCTAACATAATCCTCACAGACTTTAGCTTCGCTACCGGTGAGAAAGTCTCATCGTAGTCAACTCCTTGAATTTGTCGAAACCCTTTTGCGACAAGTCGAGCTTTATAGACAGTAACATTACCATCAGCATCTGTTTTCTTCTTGAAAATCCATTTGTTCTCGACAGCCTTCCGGCCATCCGGTAAGTCCACCAAAGTCCATACTTGGTTTTCGTACATGGATCCAATCTCGGATTTCATGGCTTCTTGCCATTTATTGGAATCTGGGCTCATCATCGCTTCCTCATATGTCTCGGGGTTATCGGTGTTGTCCACCAACATGACATTCATAACGGAATCATACCAATCTGGAGTGGTACGAGTTCTCGTTGACCTCCGAGGCTCTGTAGTAACTTCAACCGAAGTTTCATGATCACCATCATTAGCTTCCTCTCTTATTGGTGCAGGCACCACAGGAACTTCTTCCGGTGCTGCGCTACTCGCAATTTCGAGAGAAGGTTCGACAACCTCGTCGAGTTCTACTTTCCTTCCAGTCACTTCTTTCGAGAGAAATTCCTTCTCTAGAAAGGATCCATTCTTAGCAACGAAGATTTTGCCTTCGGATCTATGATAGAAGGTATACCCAACAGTTTCCTTCGGGTATCCTATGAAGACGCATTTTTCCGCTTTGGGTTCAAGCTTGTCCGGCTGTAACTTCTTTACATAGGCTTCGCATCCCCAAACTTTAAGGAACGACAATTTAGGTTTCTTCCCAAACCATAATTCATACGGTGTCGTTTCAACGGATTTAGACGGTGCCCTATTTAAAGTGAATGCGGCTGTTTCTAATGCATAACCCCAAAATGATAGTGGCAAATCTGTAAGTGACATCATAGAACGAACCATATCTAAGAGAGTTCGATTACGACGTTCAGACACACCATTACGCTGTGGTGTTCCCGGCGGTGTCAACTGCGAAAGTATTCCACATTTCTTCAAATGCTCGCCAAACTCGTAACTTAGATATTCACCTCCACGATCAGAACGTAGAAATTTAATCTTCTTGTTACGTTGATTCTCTACCTCACTTTGAAACTCCTTAAACTTCTCGAAAGTTTCGGACTTATGTTTCATGAAATAGATATACCCATATCTACTCAAGTCATCCGTGAAGGTAAGAACATAACGATAACCACTGCGCGATGCTACACTCATTGGACCACACACATCGGTATGTATGATTTCCAATAAGTCCGTAGCTCGCTCCATTATACCAGAAAATGGAGTCTTAGTCATTTTTCCCATCAGACATGCTTCGCATCTTTCAAGTGATTCAAAATCAAGTGATTCAAGAAGTCCATCGGAATGGAGTTTCTTCATACGTTTCACTCCAATGTGACCAAGACGACAGTGCCACATATAGGTCAAATTATCGCTTGATTTCAAACGTTTAGCCTCAATGTTATTAATATGTGTATTTCTACTATCGAGATTCAATATGAATAGACCATCTATCAAAGGTGCATGTGCATAAAACATATTACTCATATAAATCGAACAACCATTATTCTCGGATTTAAACAAGTAACCGTCTCGCAATAAACAAGATCCCGATATAATGTTCATGCTCAACGCAGGCACCAAATAACAATTATTTAAGTATAAAACTAATCCCGATGGTAGATGAAGAGGTAGTGTGCCGACCGCGATCACATCAACCTTTGATCCGTTTCCCACGCGCATCGTCACCTCGTTCTTCACTAGCTTCTGTTTATTCTGCAGCTCCTGTTTCGAGTTACAAATATGAGCAACCGAACCAGTATCAAATACCCAGGCACTACTACGAGTACTAGTGAGATACACATCAATAACATGTATATCAGATATACCTTTCTTCTTGATGTTGCCGTTCTTCAAATCCGCCAAGTACCTTGGGCAATTCCGCTTCCAGTGACCTTCTCCCTTGCAGTAAAAGCACTCAGTATCAGGCTTGGGTCCAGCCTTGGTCCTCTTCGTCGGCGTGGTAACTTTCTTACCACCCTTCTTGAAGTGTCCCTTCTGCTTAGACTTGCCTTTCTTGAATTTGGTGGTCTTATTGACCATCAACACTTGGTGCTCTTTCTTGATCTCCACTTCTGCAGATTTTAACATAGCAAATAGTTCTGGCAACTCTTTGTTCATGTTCTGCATGTTGTAGTTCATCACAAAGTTCTTGTAACTTGGTGGTAGTGATTGGAGGATGCGGTAAACTCCCAAAGTATTAGGAATCACTATACCCAAACTTTGAAGTTTATTTGCGTGCCCAGACATTTTAAGCACATGCTCACTGACGGAGCTACCCTCTTCCATCTTGCAGTTAAAGAACTTTTCAGAAGCTTCATAACTTTCAATTGCCGCATGAGTCTCAAAGATTAATTTGAGATCCTCGACAATATCATATGGATCTGACTCTTCAAACCTTTTCTGAAGCTCCGATTCTAAACCATACAAGATAGCACACTGAACTATGGAGTACTGATTCTTCCGAGCGAGGTAAACATTCTTTACTTCATCGGTAGCATCAGCTGCAGGTGGGTCACCTAGCGGTGCATCCAGCACATAGGTCAAATTACCAGCTGTGAGGACAATCCTCAAATTGCGGAACCAATCCGCGAAGTTGCTTCCATTGTTTTTCAACTTTTCTTTCTCTAGGAACGCATTAAAATTGATGGTAGGGGCTGCCATTGATCTACAACATATTTGCAATAGTTTAGACTAAGTTTATGACAAATTGAGTTCAAATTAATTAATGAAATTAAACTAGGTGAACTCCCACTCAAAACAACATCCCTCACATTGTTTTAGTGATCACACGAACCAAATCCACTACATCAACACCGATCATCACGAGAGCTGATATAGTTTTAATGGCGAACAATCATCATGTTCATCATATCTACTATATGATTCATGCTTTGCCTTTCGGCGATCTGTGTTCCTGAGGCCATGTCTGTACATGCTAGGCTCGTCAAGATCAAACCTTAGCTTCCGCATAAGCAAATCTGGCTTGCTTACGTTGTAGTCACCCGCGGAATCAAAGACACCCGATCATCACGTGGTGCTTCGAAGCAGCAAGCTTTGGCAACGGTGCATACTAAGGGTGAACACTTTTAGAACTTGAAATTTATGTGCATGAGGGATCATCTTATAATGCTACCGTCGTCTACTAAGCAATACAAGATGCATAAAGGATTAACATCACATGCAATTCATAATATGTGATATGATATGGCCTTTCTTCTTTGTGCTTCCGATCTCCATCTTCAAGCACGAACATGATCTCCATTATCACCGGCATAGCATCAAGGTCAATGACGCTTCTTCATGGTTGTCGTCCGCCAACTTCAACTATTACAACTATTTTGAATAGACACGCAGGCCTTAACAGAAATTAAAGACAACCATATGGCTCCTGCCGGTTGCCAACTTACAATAAAGAACATTGCATACATCAAATATAATCACAATCATGGCCATATCACATCACTGCACACCCCTGCAAAACAAAGTTAGACGCTTCTACTTTCTTTGCATATTTTACGTGGTTTGGGGCTTTCCATAAGTGTCGTTCTAACCTACGAACAAGAACCACAACATTGATACTAGCATTGTTGATTACCCGTTGTAAATTGGATCTTTACTATGCTAGGAGAAACAGGCACCCGCAAAGCCACTTATGCAATACAAGTTGCATGTTAAGCGTGGAGCAAGTCTCATGAACGATGTCATGTAAGGTTAGCCCGGGCCGCTTCATCCCAACATACCGCAAGATGCAAAGTACACAAAAAGCAATCTACAATAAAAGCATCAACGCCCACAATGACCATTGTGTTCTACTCGTGCAACAGATCTACATATAGACACGGCTCTGATACCACTGTAGGGGTTCGTAGCATGGAAAACAAAAATTTTCTATCGCATACAAACAAACAAGCCAAGATCTATCTACTAGATTGTAGCAACGAGTCGATGGAATAACTCACCCTCGAAGATTCCAAAGTGTTTAACGAGAGCAGATTCTCGTGGGTGATGTAGTCGTACTCTTTCCGATCTCAAGATCGCGTAGACGATCCTTCCGGCGCCGCGTTCCCGCAGCGCTCCCGCAGTCGGTCACACGTTCGGTACTCGACGAAGACCTTCCTCTCCCTTGTTCCAGCAGGCAGCGGAGGTTGTAGCACTCTCCTCGCGATTCCGGCAGCACAACGGCGTGGTACCGGAGGTAGAGGGGAGATCCCGCAGGGCTTCGCCTTAAGCCGGTGCGAGTATGGTGGAGCTTATGAGAGAGGCTATTAGTGGTCTAGTAATTAGACACACCAATTAGAGGGCTCTAAACCAATTAGAAGGCTCTAAACCGAAACAGCTCTAAACCGGGGTCTAGGTCTAGTTTCTAGTTTAGAGGATAGGAACTTGTGTGTGCTAGGAGGGGAGCCCTGCCCCTCCTTATGTAGGTGGGAGGGCTGGCTGCGCCATGGGGAGGAGAGTCCCTCCCCAAGTCGGCTTGGTGGGGCGCCGGCCAAGGGAGGAGTCCTCCCCCAATTCGGCCTCCACCAATCCTCCTCTTTTCCCACTTCCCAAAATTGGCAGTTTGACTTTCAAATTAGCCGTTTGACTTTTCCAATTTAGGAATTAAATAAACCCTTTATTTTGGACAGCGAGAACACCTAGTACATGATGCAATCATTCCATCTTGCAATGACACATTCATGTACCCCTTCCCCCCCGGAGTGCCGGACATTCCGGGACCTTCTAGAATGTTCCCGATGAAAACACCGGAACCATTCCCCAACTCCGAAATGGGACTTTCCTTATATGAATCTTATTCTCCGGACCATTCCGGATCACCTCGTGATATCCCGGATCCCATCCGAGACTCCGAACAACATTCGGTCTCTTTCTCATAATACCATAACTACTCAAACAACGTCGAATCCTTAAGTGTGTCTCCCTACGGTTCGTGAATTATGCGGACATGATCGAGACACTTCTCCGAACAATAACCAATAGAGGAATCTGGAAATTCATATGGCTCCCACATATTTCTACGATTACTTTGCGATCGAATGAACCACTTACATACGATACCAATTTCCCTTTGTCTCACGATATGTTACTTATCCGAGGTCATGATCGTCGGTATCTCTGCATACCTAGTTCAACCTCGTTACTGATAAGTACTCTTTTCTCGTTCCCGTGATATGTGATCCCTTGTGACCAAGTCACATGCTTGCAAGCTAATTGGATGACATTTCACCGAGAGGGCCCAGAGAATATCTATCCGTCATGTGGATGGACAAATCCCACTCTTGATCCATGTGTTTCAACCAATACTTTCCGAACACCCAATGCCACTTTTATAGCCACCCTGTTACGGTGTGGTGTTTGATGACATCAAAGCATCCATCCAGTAAAGGCAATATGCATGATCTCATGGTCGAAGGAATTAGGTTACTATGTATCAGAAAGCATATAGCAATTGAACTATTGAAATGACTTGATCTTTATGCTACGCTTGTCTATAGGAGTATGTCCACCATATCATTCTCCTAACGATATGATCTTGTTGTTGATAACATCTCAATGTTCATGACAAAGAAACCACATCATCAATCAACCAACAAGCTAGTGAAGTATAGAGGCCATACTAGGGACTTCAAATTAAGTTTACAAATCACACAAGTATTAATGGTTTCCTTGTTAATACTATTATAGCATGAATGTAAACATTTATCATAAACACAAAGATATATAATAATAACTACATTTATTATTACCTCTAGGGCATATCTCCAACACTTTTTATTTGAATCTAGTTTCTGTCCACTAGTTTAAAATTCAATTCAGAGAGTTTTATAAATCTAAATTGCATGAAACCAATTTTGTCTGAAAGATATGGAGATGATCTATCCAAGCCCATTGGATTTAATTCAATTAGAGTTATAGATCTCTCCTAATAAAAATAACAAAACAGAAGCTTTTGCAACTTGCAACATTTTTATAAAATCAACCAAGTTAGCTTTTGAGTTGATTCTAACTCTCAAAAATCACATTTCATCATATCTATCTAAATATGAAATAATATTAAGGTTTACATGCAGTGACTTTGGACTAGTACTAAAATAATGCTATATAGGCATTTCTAGTCACTTTAAATCATTAAATAATGCACTTAAACCAAAGAAATATTGACCCAACCCTTAAATCTCATTCCCACATGTTAGAATATGTGGTGATGACATGTGTCCACATGATCCCATATTTTAAGTGGTGAATATTAAATCTTAGTTAAATTTTCAATGAGTAGAAATTACTTTTCTAAATTAAAAAGAATGAAACTATTGAATTAAACTTGTGATGCTTGTGATGATAATAGATCATCAATTGTGTGTCTTAGAATCCTACTTAGCCTAGTTAAGTATTGTTTGGTGATTGTGTACTCCATACGTATTCTTATAGACGATAGTACCGACCAAGTCTATGAAGAGGAGGAGTACTATCAAGACGAAGACGAACAAAACTTCAACCACTGCACCAACCAAGGCAAGCCACCATTAACAATGCAAGCTAACCCTTGCAAGTTTAGTGCTTAGCAAGTTAGGATTAAAACTAGATGGTTTAGCAAAGATGCCTTAAGCATGCTTTGATCATACCCCTTTGACTATTAATACCCCAAGTCTTATTTACAAGTTTTACCTCCCTTAGTTTACACCAAGTTCTTTACTTGTTGTGAAGGTAGCATAAAGAGTATAAAACTTGACCTATTTAGAAACCTTTAGATGTCATTCTATGGCATGAGATTGAACCCATCACTTTCACCTTAGTGAACACTCTTAACTTAGTAGTTTAGAGTAGATCAAAAACTTGAGTCACTTTAGATGGTAACACTTGGTGAAAATGAATTATGAAAACCTTGGAATGATGAGTCATTCTATTGAGATGTTTTGACATGTGTTGATAAACGCAAAGGGTTGATGATGATGAAAATGTTGAGGCATGAGCCTTAACCCTTTTATAAAACTGTTGGTTGGATTCGGATGCGATACCATTCCAAATTTACCGTACAACCACATTACCAGAATTGGGTAAGGCTTAGCTGGAAATTTATATGCATTAGTATTAGTTCCCTCACGGGAGAGGTCTAAGCTGAGGCTACCTCTCATGATGTCCACCTATGCAGTGCCCAAGATGACTGATGGTCATGGTTGGGAGGCCATGCTCATAGGAGAGGTGCTTGTACTAGGGTGTGTAAAGGGAAGGTTATGTTTGATTATCTGCATACTAAGTATGATGATTCAGGTTATCCCTGACAGATGTATCGAATCTTGTGGTGAAAGTGTACCACCTCTGTAGAGTGTCAAACTATCCGAATAGCCGCGTCCACGGTTATGGACAGTTGGAATGGCCATACTGTTTCGTTGTCAGATGTTTTCCAAATAACTTCAAAATGAATGATGAACTTGACTTAACCACAACAGGGTTATGTTTATGATATTAGCTTCCCAACTTAAGTGATTCTAGAACTTTACTTTACCTTTCTTTGCTTCAGAACTCAGCTTAGGTTTCAAACTTAACTTTATAGTTAAACTTAGATTTAGCACTTTAACTTAGAACTATAGTACCTGTTAATAGTAGTTTGCGAGTACTTAAAGAGTACTCATGGCTTTTGTTCCTGGCTATTCTCATGGCCAGACTATGAAGGAGACTATCAAGAGGATGGCCATCAGGACGGCTATGATAACTAGGATTATCTGCCTTCGTCAGCATTGTCTGTGCCCTTGAAGACGGACCTCACTGCTACGCTTATCTTTTATTTCCGCTGCTTGTTGTATTAAAGACTGGATCATGAGATCCTTATTTGTGTAAGACCTTATGTATGGTTTGTAATGGATGATGTACTGTGATATCCAATCCGTTATGTCTCGCAAAAATGGTAATCCTGGGATTGTGAGGTATGGCATAACGGGCATCTGGGATTAAAAATCCGGGTGTTGACAAGTTGGTATCAGAGCCATCCTGACCATAGGAGACCCTAGTTAGAATGGACTTCCAAACCAAAAACTTAGCTTCAAAACCTAAGTGAGTATTTATGAAAAACTATTTTCTCTCTTACCCTTGTGAACTCATTCTTTCTCAAAAATTCATGTTCCTCAAAATTCTTACATTACTACTTAAAACTTGACACACTTTATCACCTCACTAATTTCCTCATCCTTAATTCTTGTAGATGGAGACTTAGTTCAGCAAGTTCTACCAGTTGGGAAACGGAGGTCAGCTGATCTTCGAGAGGGATCTGGATTCACTGTCGGAGTTACTGGGACGCCCACATCCGGAGTTTCTTGGAGCTCAACTTTCAGGACCCCCAGGAGGAGACCTACAATGCCTTGTCACCGCAGATCTTAGAGGAAGCATCGAAGCACCAACTTCTGGGAGAATTCAGTTCTCCGTGAGAGAGAACAACTGGCTAGATGGATTAGCCAGGGCAATGCATGAAGCTCTCGCACGTCTATGTGCCCTCAGCGTCAACAAGATCCAAGGAACCCGTTTTGCCCACTATGCAAGACGTGACTTCATGGGAATGCCGATGGAGATGCCAAGTCACCCAGAGTTGAGGCGTCAAGTGGAGAACCTTGACTTCTTGCTACATGACCGACAGCAGGAACTGGACAATGCCAGAGAGTTAGCCAACCAGAACCGTGCCATTGCCGACCAGAAGGCCCAAACTTTCGCACTGCTTGTCCAAGATCGCCAGTCTCTTTGCCGCCAGCGTGCCAAGAAGGATCGCACCATCGCCCGTCTTCGCAAGAAGGTGGCCGACCTCGAGAAGACAGTCAAGGAGCAGGAAGCTCAGCTTGCCGCCAAGGAAGAGGAAGATGAGGGTGGAGACATTCAGGGAGACATGGATTCTTATCTCAGCAACGATGATGACTTTCTGGAGGAGGATGCTGTGGACTTCCACACTGATGATGAGGACTCCGACTTCATCGACGATGAGTGGATGCACGAGAGCACTGTCGTAGCATGAGTTGTATCGGTCCCACTTTATCGTAGCTGGCAGAATGGTTCTTCAAACCATCTGCTTTCCTTTGTTTGTAGTGGTGTGTGTTGTATCGGGTGCTTGCTTGCATGAATGAAAATGAAGTTAGTTGAAAAACCTGAGTCTAACTCAAAGTTTTAAGCTTTGAAAACCCAAAACCATGAACCTTAGAATTTCCCTCTTACCCCTATATCTATCTCAATATTCAGATGACTCGTGGAAATCAAGGAGGGAGCAGCTCGTCGCAGGACCCAATGCTGCAGATCTTGCAGAATCTCATCGCAGACCGTGAAGCAAGCAGGGCCGAGAGCCAAGCCAACTTAGCAACATTGCAGCAGATCGCCCAAATGGCTCTCAACAACCAAGGACATGGAAATCAGGATCACCATGGATCTAAACTCAAAAAATTTCAGAATACCAATCCCCCAATTTTCAACCAATCTGAAAACCCATTAGATGTTGATGACTGGTTATAGACCATGGAAAACAACCTCGAAGTTGATGAAAATGAGAAAGTTCTTTTCGCCACCCACTATCTGGCGGGAGATGCCAGAGCTTGGTGGAATAGCATCCGCAATATGAATCATGGCCAGGTTATGACATGGGAAGCACTCAAAGTCAAGTTTAGCCGCACCCACGTGCCGCAAGGTCTCGTCAACAGGATGAGAGATGAATTCCGTGAATTGAAGCAAAGAAAAATGACTGTGGTGGAGTACCGTGACAGATTCTTGTCACTTGCCAGATATGCACCTGATGAGATCAACACAGAGGCCAAGAAGAAGGAGAGATTCTTGAACGGACTGCATGATGAGATGCAGACTGTCCTCGTCAACATCCGTTTTTAGGATCTCGAAGAGCTAGTCGACTCTGTCATTCAGATGGAAAGGAAGATTAACCAAGCAAATGACAACCGCAAGCGTCGTATAATGCAGCAGTCTGGATCCAGTAGTCACCAGAAGTACCGTCCCAACCCCTCACCAGGATATGCACCAAGGAACAACCGACCCCCAAATTCTCGCCCAAGCTACCCCAACCGTAGCGGAGGCAATGTGAAGTCCGGAGGAAACAATCACAACTCCGGTAATGCCACCAATTTCAACCGTGCATCTCCCAAGAGCAACAACAACAACAACAACAACAACAACAACAACACTGCATCTAGAACTGACAGCAATGTTGTGCATGTCGCAGTCAAGGACAAGTCCCAGATCACTTATTTCGAGTGTAGAGTGAAGGGTCATTACTCCAATGAGTGTCCCAAGAAGACTGCCTTAATGCCCGGTGAATGCCCTAGCTCAGCAGCAGCGTCATGTTCAATCAGGAAGAAGGTTTGTCCCAGGAAACCCTCACGCGGGGACGACACAGAGACGTCTTTTTTTCCAATAAATGTGTCATTCACTACTATAGATCCAGAAATCGGTATTTTTGTTTTGTTTTGAATTGAGCACATTTACGAACGATCCACGGCCGGCCTCGATCAGCAATAATATCCACGCCTTTTCAGCACTGTTGTTGCATACGCTCCGCTAATTGTGCAGAGGCATCTATGCCTGTATGTTTGCTGCGGCGTGTCATCAAATCGATATATCTCTTGCACCGACCGAGATGTACACGTACGGCCTCGGTGCATGCCGACGTACGTACGTGCAAAAGCGCGCGGTGAAACTTGGTATAATCGTTAAAGCAAACGTACGTGTTCGGCACTTACCCAGAGCTCGGTCTCGTATAGAGTCGTAGTGTGCAATCCACGAGCTAGTAGCCTGCACTAGGTGATGTGAGATCCTGTGTGGTCTCCGATCCAAGGGTGGCTTTTTTTACTCCCTTTGCTGAGGCAGCCATGGATTTATGTCTTTTCACAAAGATATCTGTACGTGCGCTTCATATCCTTTGGAAGAGACCTTTTTTTCTTTTTGTGGCCATGTAAATGCTGAAAATACTAAGGGTCAATTCCAACTCCTACCACCTAGATTTTAACTTCTGATGACCGTTTTCTATATCATATAAAAGGTACCGCAATTTTTTTTTACTCTTTTAGTCCTCTCTCATGGTTAGAGTTTTTTTTTACAGCTCACAGCACATAACAATGTTAGACCTTAGACGTGATGCCTACCACAAGATCAATCAAAGCAGCAACTAGAACACCAGATCGACATGAATAAAAGGAGTAGATTGAATCTTTACTGGGGGCTGATGAAGTCGAGGAAGAGGTCATTGATGCCTGGGAGATGCTGGCTTGTTCTGAAGTCAAAGCAGACAAGTCTGGAAAAGGTTCGGATGCCTTTCGGCCTCCAGCAGCACTGCCCCGACACTACATGGCGATGTTCTAGCCTTCCTGCTGTTTGTGTGAGGTCTGCGATCGAAGCAGGCGTATGAGGTTGTTGGGGAACAGGAGACTGGACAATTAACTGTTGGTATCGTCAGCGGTCAGGGCTCCTTCTTTATATTTTCGCACACATTAGAGGGCCACGAACCATGAGTTGGTTGGCAACGCCCCTGATCAAGGCGTTTTGTTAGCGTACGAGGGGGTCCCTTTAACGTTACTTTGACTTAGCCTTTTTTTTGTGTTAAACGTGACAGGTCAAACCAACAAACAACACGAACGTGCATTTGTTTTGGGGGGTGGGGGGTTCTCCGACATGGCACGATCGAGAAAGGCGTTGTGTGTTGGTTTAGACACTCCTTTGTTATACATAACTAGATCATGTAGGCGCGCGTGGCCGCGCCCGTCTATTAGAAAATTCATAGTTATAAACTGGCAAAACTCTATTTGAATTAAAATTTACCTTAGAGTTTGTATTGTATTTGTCTACGTAGGTTTTCCTTTGTCAATCTTCTTTCTCTCTCAGTCAAGCTCCATAGAATTTTCTTAGGCACATAATTTTCTTACACAAGATTCGCGGTGTTTTGTATGTAGATAAGGGGCCGTGCTACGAAAATATTTCATGATTTTCTAAATTGGAAGGTGAACATGAGTACATCAAATAAATTGAGGATAGATTTAAATAGCATGAAGGAAGTAATAGAAGCATGTCTCTTTATAAGAGAAGCCACATTCATAGAATGTAAGTAGCTGAGCTAGAACAAACAGAACATGCAGAGAAATATATTTCTGATTTAGAAAAGATGAGAATTATTATCTGAAGAAGATAGATATTTCGTTTGAAAATAGAATCAACCTATCCGACCACCATTAGACCTAGAATCTGCCATCGAGTGGGAGTAGCATAGGCAGAAACTGAGGCAAGAGATTTTATAGGACATGTAGGCAGTGTAGTAATGTACCATAATCATCTGCCGCCGTCAATTTGTGCACCATGGCTGCCATTAGGAATTTGCAAGAACTGAAAAAATAACACGGTCTAAATATCAATTAAGACCGGCGCATCAGGTCACCATGAATGGGGAGGTGAGGGCAGGATCTGTACCACATCCGCAGGAGAGATTGATGGCCGCTCCATATTCTGGCCAGCGTTCGAACGGATCGGGAGGTGTGCATCTGGTCTTGATCGGTCGAATCTCGATTGAAGTCTACTGCATGCCCGCTCTAGATTTCGGCCTGTGGTCCAATCGATCGGGAGGTGTGCGTCTTGTCTGGGTGGTCGAATTTACATTGGAGTCTACCGCTGCATCGTGTGTCCTCTTCAAAAAAAATTCTAGTGGTTCCGTATGAGCAAGGAGACCCGGTTTCCATTGGAGTCTGCTGCCGCACGTGTCCTCTTCAAAAAAAAATCCGGTGGTTCCCTACGAGGAGACCCGGTTTTCGAAAGGTGGAGTAGAGCGGACCGAAATAGATAGACATTCCAGCCCAATTAAACATAAAAAGGCTTTTTAATGTCCAGAGAAGCGTCCCTAAGGAATAATTCGGCCCACACAGGAGTTGAGGATCATCCAACGGCCAAAATGACGTGGGGTGCGTGATCGGACAGCCAAAATTGCCCAGTTCGTGGGAAACCTCCTTTTTGACTCAGTTTTAATATCCCTAATACTTATTCATTTCTCGCCTAGAAACAGAAGACAAATATGTTGACTATAATACATTCACTATTCACTATTATTACGTCCATATCTTATCTTTGTGCAAACCACAGATGAATATATTTATGAACGGATTTTTAGAACTAAGTATATCTCATCCATATGTACTTGTGAGATTTGTTTGAAAATTATCTGAAAATTGGGAAGGAGGTTACAACTTTCCAAGTAAAGGGCTCCAAAGTGACCACTACAGATGGATATATTTATATTTTAAATAGCTAGATTTAGATCAGTTGTTTTCTCGAGAGAGCATGACGATGCACCTGAGATTTTGCGAAGATTACCATGCCTATACCAAACAGTGCAAGAAGAAAGAAAACAAAAAAGTATCGGATACGCGCGTGTAGCTCACGCGGATATCATCAATGTATACACGATCGACGTGAAACCTTCGGAGATCGGATCTGGCGCTGGTACAGGTGCGCAGATTTAGCTAGAAGCTGCTTGCTTTTCTTAGGAACAGACCGGCGCGCGCGCGATGATCGATCATCATCCGCTCACGGGCACACTAATTCACGGCATAACACCGTTCATGCACGTACGTGCGACTAACTAGCTCGCCTTTTCTCGTTGAAATCGAAACAAGGTGTACTATGTAATATGTACCTGCCACATCTTTTAATTGCATCTTCTCAGTAATAGAAAAGGGATCTTTGGTCCAGCCCCTAAAGCCATTCATCACGGTTCTAATAACAAATCGGGACCAATGCCAGACATCATTTTTGGTTCATGCCGCCATAAACCAGGACCAATGGTCAGCGAACCATTGGTCCGGTTTATGACATGAACCGGGACCAAAGGTTTCCTTTTTAGGCCTGGTTCGGGACATAAACCGGGATAAAAAAATCGGAAATTCTCCTAGTCGCATAAACCGGGCACAAAATCCTGCCGCGGCAGGAGAAAATCCACCCCCCCGAATCGCCTTCTAGTTTCAAAAACATGTCACAGAAAATTGTAAAAAAATCAAAAAATAAAATCCTTTCAACTATAGAACTTGAATTTCGACTTATTTTGCAAGAAAACGTTATAAAAACTTCAGATGGCCGCCATTTGTGCATACGATGTCGGAAAAATCGTATAATATATCAAAATGATCGGCAAAAAATTATGATACCGATGGCAATAGCCTTAGGCCGTTTGCAATTTTTTTTAGATTTTTGAAATTCCAAAAGAGTCAAAATTTTTAGATTTTTATTTTTTTTTAAATAATTTAAAAAAATAAAAAATAACATATTTGGATTCCTCGCATTTTTCTGATAATAATGGACATATTATTTGTGGAATTTCGATTTATGGATTTAAAGATATGAATTATGCCATATTAAACGAATTAATGCAAAAATAATAATAAAACGTATTTTATTTCTATATTTATTTAATATTAGTATTACTTAGTCATTTTTGTACATTAAAATCATGTTTGTAACTCAAATTATAAATGTGTGACTCACAAGATGCATGGGTTAATATCATTAATAGCATAGTATAGACATAAGGTTACAAGTGGTACATAGGAAGGGGGATGGGAAGAAACCGAGATGTTAAGCATGCTAGGGGTGGAATAGTGTTAGGATGGGTGACCGACCGAGAAGTTTAATCAAAGATTGGAATTTGACAAAAAACTAAGTGTGATTGAGAGGCTTCGGGTGAGAGATTAACTAGTCCAAATATTCATAGATTCAAAAAAAGTTAAAAAAAAATTCAAATTTTTTTTTGAATTTTTTTAGAAAAGACCTTCGGTCCCGGTTCATATGCCACGAACCGGGACCAAATGTCCTACTATAAGCGCACGCGACGTCGGGCCACGTATAGACCCATTGGTCCCGGTTCGTGCCAGAACCGAGACCATCATTAGTCTCGAGTGATTGATCCCGGTTTAAAAACCCTAAACCGGGACCAATGGCCCTTATGAATCAGGACCAAAGGGGGTTTTCTACTAGTGTCTCTGGTCCTCTCGACCTTTTACCATTCAAAAAAAAAACTAGCTCGCCTTTTCTTGTTGAAATCGAAACAAGGTGTACCTATATTTTTTGATATCAATTACATCCGGCCTTTGCAATGTCACAAGACATTCAGGATGCACATATCGTGAAAAGGAAAAAAGAAAAGAAAACAGAAAAATATCCCATCACGGTGATCCAACATCGCACAAATCACAGTCAAAAACAACACATGTAATACGAAAAGTTCTCCAAAAGCAACGCCTCTAAGAATAAAACAGTGCACACACGCTATTGTCAACCCAATTCACAATCTAGATTTTCACCATGAAAAAAGTTTAAACTCTCGAAACAATAATTTTAGAAAATCAACATCATTGAAGGTAGACTTTAGATTTTCACCTAGACACGAGCGAGCCGCCGAGGCTCGAGATTTTTCTGGCGTGAGCACACCCTCCTTATCCACGAAACAAGTTGCCTGCCGAGAATAATTTTCTTCCGTCCAAACAGTTAGCCCGGCCACGGATCGCGGCCGTGTCGTGCATGTGTTATCCGAGACGTACTACCCATGCATCCCAGCCACGAAAAAGATCCTGATTCGCCACCTCCGGTCACGCCCATGCCCGCGCTCGCTCGCTCGACGCCGCCCCTTGCATGCATTCGCCACGGTATATCCCCGTGCCGGCGTGCCCGCACCGTGGCGGTCCCGTTCCAATGTTCCGTCCGTCGAGCGTTCCCTTTCCCCCGAAAAGGCGCCAGCGCGCGTCCCCCTTGCATCCCCGTGCACACGGGATCGGAGAAAGGGACGGCCGGCCGCGAATCCGATTCGGTCCGATCGATCGGGGTCGAGCCGCGCGCTGAGCACGTACGGGAAGATGGAAAGGAGAAACGAAACGGCGTTGCTCCCGGCTGTGGCCTGGCGCCGTTTGGGATCTGGCCGAGCCAAGTTGGGGAGCACGAAAATTAATATATACTCCATATAGCTGGCTTTCCGAGACGGGACGGTGGTCGTGGCCGTGGGATTCGCTGCCCACGGGAAAGAAAAGAGAAGCGGAAACGTGACGTGGGGGCGTACGTACGACGCGGCCGGTGGCTGGCTGCCCATAGTGCGTCGCCGTATATGTACCTTCGCCCCGACCGACCGATCGACGTCTCCTTCGGCCCTTCCCTTTCTCCCCTTCCCATCACTCCGTGTCCGAGGGTTTATGCCCTTGAATACTCCCTCCCTCCTCCGGTCCTCCTTCCGATGTTGGATATTCGATCGTGTTTGAAACGATAGGCCGGGATCGACTTTGCGAAATTTTAAATGTTATTAGGTGCATGCATGGATGCTCAAATCATGTTTTAGATGAGCATCCGACGATGAAGGCTGTGGATTTTTTTTAGAGGAGTGTATGTATATTTCTCAATTCGATGGAAAATAATTACTTCTAGCTCGGCAGTTATTTATTTAGCGGATGATCGAGTAATTACCCTCTATGTAAGTTATGTCCACCCGTAAGTTTCGAGATGTGCAGGTTGTCAATTGCACATCTATTTGTAGAACTAGAGATGACGTGTTTCCTTTTGTGTTCTACAATGACGACATATACAACTCCGCAGGCGAAACTCGGTCGCTTCGAAATCGCAAATCTCATTTTTTAAAGGGTGATTTTATTTTATTTTATTTTTGGCGCGGGTTCTCTAGCTTGCGCAATTTATATTGGTGTGTAGCCACTGGCAACGGCTGCAAAGGTTGTTGACAAAAAGCTTATTTGCACCGGGTGCTCAACTTTCTCCGTGTACCTTTAGGTAATGTTTCTAATTGTATAAGAGGCTAGTGACATGATCACAATAAGAACCTAACAAACATATTCACCAGCAATTGGCAGTTTTCTTGCAATACTGAAATCCAACTCAATTGAAGCAGAATATTATCCTGACCTAGATCGACTAGGGAAATAAACGCTAATGGTCCAAACGGAGTGTCTTGTAAGTATGGGGGTTATGCCCTTCCAATTTTTTCCCTTTACGCCCCGCTTGTTTCATCGTTTCATATACCGGCCAGATCCGAAAATTACGGAGGATGCCAAGGTTTTAGAGGGACCTATCGAGGTCCGTAATATTTACATCCGGTTTTAGCTAATATCCAGGGAACCAAGCAGGGCATTATGCTTTTGCTGGGGTTGTACCCTTGAATTTTCCATTCTCCAGTCTTTATTCCTCGTCTCCCTTTTTGCAATATTCGACCGTGTTAAAAACACAAGGACTTGGGGGACATTTTAATATGGAAATTGCTCGAGGATTGAATAAGGTTTTGTATAAGCTGTGCACTAAAAGACCGTCGATCTGCTGATAAGGTTGTGACTATTTTTTTTCTTCAAAACGATGTATATTTTATAGTCGACCGAGAAACAATTATTTCTATGTTCACAGTCTTGAATGTTGATTCTTCATTTAACATTATAGGTGGTTCCACCTGATGAAATTTTGTGCGTAACTTTAGATTTAGGTATATGAAACTGGCTACCTTGAACATTTGTGTTGACCAAAAGTTCCACATGGTTTTTGGTAGTGTTGTACTCTCGTGATGACATGCAACTCGCTCGATACTTAGAGTAGCTCAGTCGCATTCAGAAGAAGTAGCGAATCCAAAATTTTCGAAATCTTTTTCTATGTGCCGTACAAAGTGTAGCTTGCTTGCTCGATTTATATTCAAGTAGCCACTTGCAATGGCTCCAAAATATAGTTAATTAACAGAAAGATTAGTGCAACTGGTGCTCAGCTTTCTTCATGTGCCTTTATTTAGGTATCGTTTCTAATAAATAAAATAAAAAGGCTAGTGACATAATCAGATGCAACTAACGAACATATTCACCTGCAGTTGACAGTTCGTTCTGCGTTACCCAAGTCCAGCGCGCTCAACTAAAGCAAAATATTATCCTAACCACTTGGAAAATAAACATGCACTGATGGTCCAAACGGGGCGTCCAATAAGCATACTAGGAGATAAAGCAAACCAAAAGTTGAATGAAAGTCCAACCTCCTCCTGCAAATAAAGTACCAGGCGAACTTTCAAACTGAATTCTGTGTGTGCACTACAGCTCGCGAGTCTCTCTTGGCCGACCAAACTGACCGATCGTCTGGAAAGACAGATATCAGAGGAGATATCGATCGATCAGATATCCTTGTGAAACAACAGGGGAGATTAATTGCATCTTGAAAGTAGTACGTGATGGTTATTCAGAAGTCTACAGGCATGATGCCCTACCTTCAGGAGCCTGCGTCCTGCCTGCAGGATTCAGCTCCACATGGGCGTATGCCAAATCTGAGGACTCGGCAGCGACCATTCGGCACCGGGAGGGGTACTTATGACTGCATGATAAGGAACATGGCGAGGCGTGCGTTCCTGTGCGTGTTGCTTCTAGCTGAAACACCATCATTTCGTCGCCGATCGATCTTATGAAGATATAACGCGCCGGTTCTAGAGCTCCTCAGGTCAAGGCCATCAAGCTTGCTTAGGTCTAGCTAGTGCTCTGACCATGATGGCATGCATCAGAAGCAACTCGATCTCTCAGCCGGTGGGGATCGATGCACACAACCCTCCATGACTCGTGGGTTTAGATTCGAGGATCACATGTGTAATTTATTTAATCTCTAGCTATCACATCAAAATATTTTAATTTCAGGCAACATTCCTGTATTTCCGGGTCCCAAAGACATACTAGCATCTCCAGCCAGCCCCCTTTAGAGGCGTCGGCGCCGAAAATCTCACCTAGCCAGTCCCCCTAGCCCATTTCCATTCGGTGTGGCGCGTTCCATTCCATTCGCTGTGACGCCGAGTTAATATCGTTGTTACCGGTCAGCCTTTTCTAGTCGGCGGCGAGCGAGCAACTAATGTGTCCCGTCACCAGGCACATGGCGGCCTTATTGCGCACAACCGTTCTTTCCCGCCAATTCTGCACCGCTTCCCACTTCTGCGTCTCGCCCATTTTCCGCCGCTATATAGGATCTAGTCTTCACCATTGTTCGACACTCTTCCCTCGCCATTGCAAAATGCTTTGTCCCTCACCTCCAATAGCCATGGCCAAGAGATACGAGGGACACAACGCTGTAGCCAACAACTTCGGCTGCCGCTACCTCTGGGAGTGTGAGGCGTGCGCGCACTATGAGGCGAACTATCCAGAGCCACCAGACTTCCTTGCCTCTCGTCGATTGGAGGTTGAACCATGGCGGCATCCGATCCCACCGGAATCGCGCGGCGCGGCTCGGGTGGCAGCCATCCGCGAACACTACTATGGCAAGCTCAAGCTGCAACAGCACGCGGAACCCGACGGGATCTCAACAAAAACATCACGTGGAAAACCTTCTTCCGTGAGCGTCGGGAGAGGGAGTTCGCTAGGTACTATGACGATGGCCCGCCACCGGCGAACAAGAACGCTGTCGAGCGCAAACTTTGGTGCGACGTCCCGGGCCACACGCTCTCCTCAGTGATGGACTATATCACCGCCGCAACAACCTAGGCCTGCTCTACCCATCGATGCCGCCCCTGCTATAGTCGTATTGATGACAAGTACGCCATGAGGGGGTCCTCAAGGCGTGGAAAGAAAGGGGATCTGAGATCTAGGACATCGAGGATAGGGAGCATACAAGTTTACTCGGGTTCAAATCCAACTATGGTGGTCGGATCCTACTCTTGCTCTAAATCCACTATAACCGGCAAAGCCTGATGTTATAGAGGTTTGAAGATAGGTTACCATGTGCGAGTTGTGAGGTTGCTCGTATCGAGTCTTGCGTGTCCTAAAGGCTACTCGTAGGCCAGCTTATATAGTCATCCGTCCAAGGACTTGCATGGAGAAACCTATCCGGCTATGGTACGGATTACAACATAGTCAGTAACTACTACATCTTGTACTCCAAGTCTTCTGGCGTTAGGCCCAAGTCGGTAACTCTTCCAGACCTTCTAGTATCTAGATGGGCCTTTGTCTGTCTGGTTGACTAGGACTCGTGGAGCCATAGGCTCTAACCACAAGTGGGTCATCCTGGTCTCCAAGGATAAGTGTTGGTCGTGCATATACCCGGAAAGTATAAGCCTTCCAGTAGCCCCTCGAGCACTCCAATATCCTTAGTCGGATTAGGATTTTGATTCGGATTCCGTCTTTGGCTCTAGTGGTCTTCGACTTAAAGAATCTTGAAGGGTTCCTAGAACTATGTCAAGAAAAATCATCTGACTCTTGTGAAGTCGGATAAGAATAAGTTATTACTTTTCATTTCTCAGCTTTTTTCAAACCGAGTCAGATCTATTTTCTTGGTCAAGCGAGGAGACCATATAAATGTTCGTGACCTCTATGATATTTCAGGACTTGTCACGTCAAACTGAAAACATCCGCCATGTCGTGAATATGGCTGTTGGTGGATCCCATAGTCATCGAGGATCGAGGAGGCCTTAACTGCGCGGGAGAATTGAGGAGGCGAAGAGATCGTGTCCGCGTGGGATGAATTTGCTGCGCCGCTTCCTTGACGCGTGGCGGAAATCTCGCGGATTCACACCAGCCCCACACTAATCATAGCACAACTGGATATAAAGGGGGACGCGACAACCTCGTCGTAGTCACCCCATCTTCTGTGCCATTCTTCTTCTTCTTCCTCGCGTGACATGGGCATGATTTATCGGGTTCCCATGATTGACATACCTGGTACAAATCTAAACTAAGACCCATAAAGCTCATGAGTCCCAAAAGCATCTGAAATCCAGGAATCAGACGTGATGATCAAGATATACCTAAGGCGTAACCGACATAGTGATAGAGTTATAATCAAAACTATAATCTGACCCGTACGGAACTCCGAGACCCGTCGTCTCATATAAAGGCTTGGAGAAGCCCATGAGGAGGTGATACACGCATTTTACATTATCAATATAGCGATAAATATGATTTGTTTAGAATGTTATTTGCCGTGGTTTATCATTATTTATGCATTTTTAGTTAATTTATGGGACTTTTCTACAAAGTCCCTTTTATTGGTATTTCATTTCTGGGAGGCAAAAAACCTCCTTTTTTGTATTTCGCAATTTTACGGACCTTCTGGACGCCTAAAAATCAAAGGAAAAATACCTGATCAGTTTTTCACATGGAGAAGTACCGTGGGCCAAATAAGCACGAGATGGGAGCCACGAGGGGAAAAGGAGCCTAGGTGGCGCACCCTCTTCAACTGGGTGTGCCACCCAGGCCCATTTCAGCCTCGAGCATCATCTCGCTACTCCTTTTTACATAAGCCTCAGTCTCGCCAGAAAACCTATGCCAAATTTTTCCACGATTTACAAAGGCGGCGGTAGAGATGAAAGTCCCCTCCTACTCTGAGAGAGGGCAGATCCTGCAACACTGGAGCCTTTGGTGAGGGGGAAATCGACCCTATCGTCATCACCACTCCCCCTTAGCATAGGGGAGGCCTCTTCATCAACATCTCCATCAGCACCAACATCATCACCATCTCCATCTCCAAGATCCACCTCGTTCCCCTCATAGTTTGTGATTGATTGAACCCCGGATATTGTTTAAGTGCTATTTGCATGTTTGTGATTGGTGAAGGGACTATGTCCTGAGAGGCAATAATAAAGTTGTTATTATACATATTCCAAGTATATGATAGATGTTTATTTTGCATGCTATAATTGTATTAATTTGGAAATGTTAATACATGTGTGTTTAATAAACAAAAAGGAAAGTTCCTAGTTATGCCTCTCTTATAAACTAGCTCGTTGATTAACAAGATGATCAAGGTTTCCTGATCATGGATATTAGATGTTGTTAATAACGAGGTCACAACATTAGTGGAATGATGTGATGAACATTCATCCGAAGTATAGCATTACGATCAAAGTCATTGTGTTTATATTGCTATAACATCTAACAAAGTAATCCTAGTCCTTAGACCATGAAATCATGTTAATCACTAATACTGGAAGAGTATCTTGATAACATCAAACATCACGCCGTGAAAGGGTGATTATAAAGGTGGGTTCAGTGCTACGAAAGTGTTATGTAGAAGCTCATGGATCAAGAGTGGGATTTGTCCATTCCGATGACGAATAGATATTCTCTAGGCCCTCTCGGTGATATCACATTGGTTAGCTTGCAAGCAAGTGATAAGATCACTAGAATGTTATATCACAAGAACGAGAAAAGAGTACATGTCGGTAACGAGATCAAACTAGGTATGGAGATATCGATGACCGAATCTTGTACATGTAATATATCACGAGACAAAGGGATTTAGTTACTAATGTTAAAGGTTCCCACGATCACAGAAGTCATCGTAAAATGTGTAGGAGTCAGTATGGATCTCTAGGTCCCGCTTCTGATTATTGATCTGAGAGGGGTCTCGATCATGTCTGCATTATTCACGAACCGTAGGGTGACACACTTAAGGGACACCAACACCATTTGGAGCAAATGTGTTTCAGACGAATGAATTGCAAAGCGCTAGAATTATTTCAATAGACACCGGAACTGTTGATGACCCACATGTATAGAGGGTGTATCGCAGTATTTTCGAGGGAAGTGAAACCCAATTTATTGATTCGACACAAGGGGAGCCAAAGAATATTTATAAGCCTTAACAAATGAGTTGTCAATTCAGCTGCACCTGGAAACAATCTTGCTCACAACAGTTTATCAGTAGCAATAGTTTTGTAGTAGCAATAGTAAAGTAACAGAAGTAGTAAAAGTGAAGACAGTAGTAACAATAGCAGCAAACAGTAGGATTAAAGCGTGGTAGGCATAGGTATGGATGACGGGCGTTGCATGAACAAGACAATTCACATGGCAATTAGAGCATAGGGCAATTGCAGATAAATAAGATAAAGCATCCAAGTACTAAATAATCCTAGGCATGTGTTCCATATATAGTCATACGTGCTCGCAATGAGAACTTGCACAACATCTTTTGTCCTGCCAGCCCGTTTGCAGCGGGGCCTCAAGGGAACTACTGGCAATTAAGGTGCTCCTTTTAATAGAGCACCGGAGCAAAGCATTAACACTCCGTGAACACGTGTGATCCTCACATCAAAGCCATTCCCTCCGGTTATCCCGATTGCTATCACTTCGGGGCGATTGGTTCCGGACAATAACGTGTGTATACAACTTGTAGGTAAGACCATAAACAATACTATCATAATGAATCAATAACATGTTCAAATCTAAAATCATGGCACTCGGGCCCTAGTGACAAGCATTAAGCATAACAAGTTGCAACAAAGTCAAAAAAGCACTAATAATAGATACTAGGCACCATGCCCTAACAATCCGATGCCATTACATGAACGATCTCATCCAATCCCTACCATTCCCATAGCCTACATCGGAGGATTACTCACTCATAGATGGGGGAAACATGGATGGACGATGGAGAAGCGATGGTGATGATGATGGCGATGATCTCCTCCAATTCCCCGTCCCTGCAGGGTGCCAGAATGGAGTTTCTGGTGTTGTTTCGTGAAATCTGGTGGTGGCGGCGGAGCGGAACTCCTTTTGGAAGAGGGTGCGCCACCTAGGCTCCCTGGGTTTTTAGGTCAGGAGGCAACTTATAGGCGAAGAGGGAGCCGAGGGGGTGCTTGGGGCGGTCACACCACCCCTTGGCACGGCCAGGCCTGGCCTGCGTGGCCAGGTGGTGTGGCCGGGCCCTAGCCCCTCTCCGTCTCGTATTCTGGCTCCTGGTGTCCCTCGGTGAAAAACTGACTTTGGCTTTTGTCCCGTGCAATTCTGAGAATATTCATTTTGTGACTTTTCTGGAACCAAAAACAGCAGAAAACAGGCAGCTGGCACTATGGCTCTTGTTAATAGGTTAGTCCAAGAAATCATATGAAAAGTACTCCAAAGTGTGGACAAAACATAAGAAAGTAGATAAAACCAAGCATGGAACATCAAAAATTATGGATACGTTTGCAACGTATCAACATTCCCAAGCTTAACTCCTGCTCGTCATCGAGTAGGTAAGTGATAAAAAGAAAGAATAATTTTTGAGGTGACATGCACCATCATAAACTTGATCAAAGTATTCGTAAAACATTCATAGCTGGATCATAGTACTTCAACATAACATGAAAGATAAAGTTCTAACAATAATACAAAGCAACTATGTTGCAACATGAAAAGGCACAAACAAAAGATTCATGAATAACAATGCTTTGCAAGACGCTTGTTTGTTTTACATAAAGAAAATATAGCATAGTGGTATTCAGCTTGTCCCTCATAGAGTAGCAAACATAAATGCATAGGACACCTTCAAAGTTCATAAGAGTGACTAGATACAAATAGTTTAAAACAAGCAATATCAAAGCTATGCATCAATCAACAAGTCTTGGGACAATGCACATAGAACTAAGAATGGCCACTATGCTCTCAAAGTAGGTGCATAAAGATAGAAGGTGGAGACTCAACATAAAAGTAAAAGAAATGCCTTCATAGAAGGAAGCAGAGACTCAAGTTTCAGAAAGAGCTTCCAAAAATTATGGTACTTATTAGCTTTCAGCTCTCATTGCCCCTATCATAAGCATCTTGAAGTGGTTAAGGTTAAAGTGAACAAACTATGAAGTATATGCTTGACAAAGTATAAGTTTGAAATCTCATGTCCCTTGAATACGAGGGCTGCTCCTCATGCTACTCAAGTTTAGTTACCGGTAAGTTCTTGTCATTGTAAGTACATGTGTATCATAGAGAACCGCCAACGGGGTACCCCTTGCCCGATGATACGGAAGAATCCCCGTATCAAAATGACAAGGCAAGCAAACAACGAGCATCTCAGCAATCTTCTTATTTACCATGGGAAAATGGTGCTTTTTTCTCCCTTTCCTCTTTTCTCATATCTCTTTCTTTTTTTTCTCTTTTTCTCATTAGCTATCTCTCTTTTTTTATAAGAAGAATGCTTCATAGATACTCATTATGGTTACGCTGCAGGTTTCCACCATGATTAGGCATGGATTAGACCGGCAGCCCAGGCCTTTCTCTAACACACATACATAACTCCATGTACTTACAAGCTCTCTTTTCATTTCACACCGACGACATCCATAGACAAAAGAGCATGATATCAACTAGGTACAAAGTACAAGTGCAATGTTGAAAGTGTTCCCCATGACAGCATGGTTCTGCTAATCCTGAACATATAAGTGCAAGCATATACAACATAGACGACACAATGGTTCAAGTTTATTAAGGGCAAGAAAAGTAAAGTGTGCCATCAAGTTCGTGAGAGCTTTAATCACTAGTTTTCTCAAGTTTAATTCGGAAGGTAGATAAAAACATGAATATAGTTGGAATAGCAAATGCTAATAGGTAGGTATGGTGGACTCTTTGGAATAACTTGGTTTTATTTGGAGTTGGATGCATGAGTGGAACTCATACTTGGTATGGAGGCGAGCAAAAGACTGGGAGCGACCAACTAAGAGAGCAATAATGGCCATAATCATGCAAAGCGACAAAACGTCATTAATCAAAGCATAAAGTGATACTACAAGTTGAAAACTAAAGGATCATAAAGGCTATGGTGACTTGGGATAGTCATAACATGGTGTAAGCATGTGCCAAGTCAACCCAAATAAAGCATCAAAGGAGAATATCACAATACTATGCTTTAATATGCTAAAACAACGCATGATTCCTCCAAGGCACATTAAGCAATCTCAATTGTTTATAACATGTCATGCTACAACAAAGAATACTAAGCATAAAGCCAAAACAATATCAAGCATGGCATGACAAAGCATAGGCCACAGTCAAAAACAAGCTCTCTTTACCACTTAAGCATGAACTTTCCTACTCTTTTCCAATCCAAACCAAACTATTTGAAAACCAATGCATGAAATAGGGGGTCCAACCAATTTATTCAGCAAACTAAGAAAACCAAGCAAACGAAAAACCAAAACGAAAACGAAAAAAAAGACGCTCCAAGAACAACACAACTGTGCATTAAACAATAAAAATGAAGTGTTTGGAAGAAACCTGGGATTTTTATTGATGAAGAAGGGGATGCCTTGGGCATCCCCAAGCTTTGACGCTTGTACTTCTTGGATATTTCTTGGGGTGACACGTGTGGCATCCCCAAGCTTGAGCTATCCTTCATCTCATTACTCATTCTCTCCATACACCTGAATTTTTTCCTTCATACAAAACTTCACACAATCTTTATTAGCAACATTAGTGCACTCAAGATAATAAGTCTTTAGATTCAGTTTCAACACCAATAAAACTTCCATTAAAACACAAGGTACTGTAGCACTTTCCTCAAAAAGCTCAATTCCCCAAAAGAACTTAAAAAGGAACCAACGAGAAGCAAATGCAAATAATGGCAGAAATCTGTCAAAACAGGCCAGCAGGTAAAGACGAATTTTTTCAAAGACCTTCTGTTGCTCAAATCGAAAAATGTTGAACTAACGAAAGTTAGAAAACAACCTGGGGCCAAAGCACAAAAATTAACGCCTCAAAAGTACCTACAGATATTTTACACGAATTTTTATGGTGAAGCACAGAAATCTGTTTCGGGATAGCAACTTTCCCAATCAATACTTCTCTCTTATTAGAGGTTACTCTTGGCACAAAAAGCAAATAAAAATGATAAGGAGCGGTTATTACTGAAGTAATAACTTCCAAGACTCATCTAAATTTTTTGGGTTATCTCCCAATAAGTACTTTTCTTTAACACCTTTAAGTTAGGCATGATAGTTTGAGAGGATGCTCACATAAGAAATATGAATTGAAGTAAAAGAGAGCATCAAGAAGCAAATTCAAAACACATTTAAGTCTAACCCACTTCCTATGCATAGGAATCTTGTATGCAAATAAATTCGCAAAGAACAAAGTGACAGGCATAGGAAGATAAAACAAGAGTAACTTCAAAACTTTCAGCACATAGAGAGGTGTTTCAATATCATGAAAACTTCTACAACCATGTTTTCCTCTCTCATAATAATTTTCAGTAGCCTGATGAATAAATCAACAACATAACTATCACACAAAGCATGCTTTTCATGTTCTACGAAAACATAATTTTTATCAAGCTCAAAAATAGTGGGATTAAAACCTTCAAACCCACTTTTAACAATTCTATAACAAGATGACTGGTCATTCAATATAGGACCATCGTCTAGAGCTTTATCATAAACAATTTCTAAGCAAAACTCTTTAGTACCATGCATTTCGAAGTTAGGCACAAATAAAGGATTATCACAGATACCATGAGCATAACTTTCATCCTCCTTTGGTAAGCACGGAGGACAATCAAATAATGTAAGAGATAAAGAGTTACTCACATTAGGAGGTAAGCATGGGTAGCTAATCCATTCTTCCTCCTTTTGTTCATCACTCTCCTCCTATTTTTCATCTAATGAGCTTTCAAGTTCATCAATTTCTTCTTCCATAAGATCCTGCAAGGCATTAGTCCCTTCCATTTGTAGAAAGCATCTATTAATATATTCAAGAATATAGCCATTTTCTTCCTTGTAACTATCAAAGCAACATTTAAGTATATCATAAACCTCATATTTATAAGGTGAATCATCAATATTTTCAAGCAAACTAGCAAGTTCAAATGCACCCTTCCAAGCAATAAATTCCTCAATTTGTTCCACATCATAAAAGTCATAATTTCCCTTAACATAAGAAGATATGGTAACATCATCATTATACTCACATTGAAAAGCGAGGTCTTTGTACCTCCTACAGCAACAAGATTTATCAAAGCAATAAGTAGCATTATAAGTAGAGCACGCGTTTATAGCAATGGTATACTATTTATCAATTTGTTCCCATAAGTGTTTCCCTTTTTGTGACAAGCCGTGTTCCTTATAATAATATTTTTGTTCTTCCGTGAACCCACCTTGCCGATAAGATTCAGTTTCAAAGAAACCAACCATTGATAGAAAGCATGATAAAGCAAGACAATAACAGACCAACGAAAATAACAACTAGAGTAGGAGCTAAATTTTTTGTATTTTTGATAAAGAAACAAGCAAACAAGGCGGAAATAAACTAAGCTTGAACAATAGTGATTCCAAGTGGACTTGATAAATAAATCTATGCTCCCCGGTGACGGCGCTAGAAAATAGTCTTGATGACCCACAAGTATAGGGGGTGTATCGCAGCATTTTCGAGGGAAGTGAAACCCAATTTATTGATTCGACACAAGGGGAGCCAAAGAATATTTATAAGCCTTAACAACTAAGTTGTCAATTCAACTGCACCTAGAAACAATCTTTCTCACAGTAGTTTATCAGTAGCAACAGTTTTGTAGTAGCAATAGTAAAGTAACAGCAGTAGTAAAAGTGAAGATAGTAGTAACAATAGCAGCAAATAGTAGGATTAAAGCGCGGTAGGCATAGGGATGGATGGACGGGCGTTGTATGGACAAGACAATTCACATGGCAATCAGAGCATAGGGAAGTTGTAGATAACTAAGATAAAGCATCCAAGTACTAAATAATCCTAGGCATGTGTTCCATATATAGTCATACATGCTCGCAATGAGAACTTGCACAACATCTTTTGTCCTGCCAGCCCGTTTGCAGTGGGGCATCAAGGGAACTACTAGCAATTAAGGTGATCCTTTTAATAGAGCACCAGAGCAAAGAATTAACACTCCGTGAACACATGTGATCCTCACATCAAAGCCATTCCCTCCGGTTATCCCGATTTCTATCACTTCGGGGCCATTGGTTCCGGACAACAACGTGTGTATACAACTTGCAGGTAAGACCATAAACAATACTATCATAATGAATCAATAACATGTTCAGATCTGAAATCATGGCACTCGGGCCCTAGTGACAAGCATTAAGCACAACAAGTCGCAACAAAGTCATAAAGCACTAATAGAAGATACTAGGCACCATGCCCTAACAATCTGATGCCATTACATGAACAATCTCATCCAATCCCTTCCATCCCTATGGCCTACAACGGGGGATTACTCACTCATAGATGGGGGAAACATGGATGGTCGATGGAGAAGCGATGGTGATGATGATGGCGATGATCTCCTCCAATTCCCCGTCTCGGCAGGGTGCCAGAACGGAGTTTCTGGTGCTGTTTCGTGGAATCTGGTGGTGGCGGCGGAGCGGAACTCCTTCTAGAAAAACTTCGAACCCCCTGGTGTTTTTAGGTCAGAAGGCTTCTTATAGGCGAAGAGGGAGACCAAAGGGGTGCCTAGGGCGGCCAGACCATGCCCTGGCGCGGCCAGGCCCAGCCCGCGCCTTGGGGGTGTGTGTGGCCAGGCCCTGGCCCTCCTCCGTCTCGTATTCTGGCTCCATGAGTCTTCTGGAAAAATAGGCACTTCGGCTTTTGTCCCATCCAATTCCGATAATATTCATTTTCTGACTTTCCTGGAACCAAAAACAACAGAAAACAACAGCTGGCACTGTGGCTCTTATTAATAGGTTAGTCCAAGAAATCATATGAAAAGTACTCAAAAGTGTGGAAAAACACAAGAAAGTGAATAAAACCAAGCATGGAACATCAAAAATTATAGATACATTTGCAATGTATCAACATCCCCAAGCTTAACTCTTGCTCGTCCTCGAGTAGGTAAGTGATAAATGTTGGAAATATGCCCTAGAGACAAATAGTAGTAAGGACTATTATCATATTTCATATAGTTTATGATTAAGTTTTATATCATGCTATAACTGTATTGAGTGGAAACATCAATACACGTGTGATATACAAACAAACCAGGGGTTCCCAGTGAAACTCTAGTCACTGGTTCATTGGTCAACGGATGATCATGTGGCATTTATGCCAGTTGGAAATGAGGTCATCTCATTCGGAGAATGAGATGATGAACCAATACCCAACCTAAACATCGTGACCCGATCATGTCACGAGGTTCAAGTTACGATGATTAGAAATGGATCCTCATAGACTATTCCTTAGACCGTGAGGCTATATCAATCACTGTCTCCTGATAGTGCTTAGATAGCATCAAACACCATCTGGTAAAAGGGTGGTTATAAAGGTGTGTTCAGGTATTCGGAGAAAACCGTAGAGGCAATATATGTCAAGAGCGGGATTTGTCCGTCCATGTGACGGGAAGATACTCAAGGGCCCACTCGGAGAAGTTATATCCAATAGCTGCGCAGCGTGTGATTAGATCATGGGGATATCACTTGTCGGAACGAGTCAAGTAGCGTTGTTCAGTAACGAGATTGAACACGACATGGTGATGTCATTGATCAGGTCTTGGGCAATGCAAGTATCGAGTGACAAAGGGAATAAGACACGACTGTCCCGGTTCAAACGACGAAAGATCTTCGTGGAACGCACAGGGGTCACATGGCCATCCAGGTCCCTCTGTCGATCATTGGTGCGGGAGTGTCCCGACCATTTCTAGAGTGTTCCCGAACCGTAGGGTATCATGCTTAAGGGCTTGATGATGCTTAGAGAGCATTTATAGGATCGGTAGAATCACCGAAGAATAGAAGGGAGAAAACCGAAAGGGTTTCAGTAAGTCTGGAGGATGCCTGGAGTGGAGGTGGAAGGTGTTCCATGGCCACGGAGATTGAATAATATGTGAATGAATGTTAAATATTGATTTAATCATTTATTCATAATTATTTAATAAAGATAAAAATCAATTTAATGGTCAAAGGCTTAATGGGCCAATTTCTGGAGGGAGAGGGCCCATTAGGGGAAAGGAGAGAGGGAGAGGGGCCAAGGGGGAGGCCGGCTGGGCCTAGCCCCCCCGCAGGGCCCACTAGGGGCTGGCCGGCGGCCACCCCACCCCCTCCTCTCCTTTAGTCCCACCCCGGGACTTTGGGGGAGGTAGTACCTCCCCTCCCCCTATATATAGTGGGGTATTTGGCCTAGAAAAATACACCAATAATCAATAAAGGTCTCCCCACTTTTGGGAGGATCTCCAATTGATATTTTCTCTCTTCCCCTCTCTCTCTTGTGACCGTGGTCCCAAGTATGGACTGCGCGAGCGAGAGACATCTTCACCGCGGAGCGTCGTCACGCTGTGGGATTCGGATCCGGGAGCTCTACTTCCGCAACTGCTGCTGGATTGGGGAAGCGGGAGTCATCGTCAGGCACCAGACGTGTGTAACTCCCCACGAGGTCTCGCACTTGAGGCACTCAAGTCGTTGGAGCCAGAAGGAGCGCAAGGACTTCATCACGACCTTGAGGTCGGCTTCGGCTCGTCTACATCAACCACGCTCTCCAGAGTGTTGACAACGCTTTTCGGTCTTCAAGGGTAAGTTCGCGAAAAGCCCCTCCCGTTACTGTATTACTAATAGATAGGTCCTGGCAGCTTCAGGGGTTCAGAGGCGTAGAGTAAAATTTATTGTTTTTTATGCGCGGAACCCCTACAGTGGTATCAGTGCTAGATCTATGCATAGTAATGCTAGTACGGGTAGAACACACGAGATGTAGCGTGTCGGCGTTGATATTTTAGTTGTTACCCTCCCACGTGTACTTGTGTATACCGCAGTAATGCTTGATGAAGCGGCCCCCAACCGACTTTACGTGTTCATTCGCGAGACTGGTCCACGCTTGACATACGGCTTGTACCATATAAAGTGGCTTAGGGGGTGTCTGTCTCTCTCGCATTAGTTGGTATACCATTTGCAATGGAGGGCCCCGAAAGGGGTGTAGTAGAGACAACTACTTGATCAGCGTTGTGCTGAAAGTTCGTAGGTAAGAACGGTTCTTGTACGAAAGCCCATTCAGCCACATAAAACATGCAAAGATAAAGTACAGGCGTCTAACTTTGTTTTGCAGGAGGGCGTTGCTTTGTGATATGGTTGTGGCAAAGGTAAAGTAATTACATTTTGTTACATAATAGTAGATAGTCACGAAGGTGACAAACTACCACGCCGGAATGACACCGGTACCCTGGTGTCTACGGCGCCGGAACCCTGGCGCGGGAACCCGGTGACGGCGGATGGATATCACGACATGAAGGACCATATCACATAGCATTTACATTCAATGTTATTGTTTGTATGTCTTATTGTGTGCTAGTATTAGATACTCGACGGTAGCCTAATAAGATGATCCCTTTTAAAATTACCAACGATTGTGTTCCCCCTTAGTGTGCACCACCAAGAAAGTTCTTCAGTATGAGGCGATCCAGGGTTACAGGCCTAGGTGTCAGACATATCTATGTTCACATACAGTGGGTGTAAGCCATGTTACACAGCGAAAACACTAAGGTTGAGTTGGCGAGCCTAGCATGTACAGACATGGCCTCGGAACGCGGATGGTCGAAAGATCGAGCACGAGTCGCATGAATGATGTGACCGACGTTTAGCGTCCACCCTTGAACCCACATTGATGGCCGTGATGATCGGGGGAGATGTGGCTGATAGGGGTCATGTTATCACTAGGAACCCTCATTGGGGATAGGTGTTTCTGAGTGGAGTTATTATTAACTCATTTAATTATAAACTTAGTCTAAATTCCTTTTGCAATTATAAATGTAGATGGCTCACCGTAAAGCTTACTTTGCCATTGAGGATTGGGTAAAGGGTGAGAAACTTAGACTTGATGGATCCAACTTCCCTAGTTGGCTTGTGCGCCTAGATGATCTCCTTACTAGGAATCATGTGGTAGACTACATACGCCGCACGATGGATTTGACTGAGCCAGACTACTATGAGACCCCACAAGAGCTGACAGACCGCTACTATCGTCAAGAGATGTCCACCTACATTCAGATAATAATGCGTTACGGGATGGTGGATGAACTACATCCTCTCATGGGTGATCTTGACCCATATTCGATGGTGGATCAGCTGAGAGCAGAGTTCATAGGCCATGTACGCATGTGGAAGAACGAGTTGCTTGGAGAGTTCCTTTCCATACAGATGGAGGAACATACATGTCTGAGGAGTCACTTGGAGCGCATGCTTGATGCACACACGAGACTGGTTCACTTCGTGGATTACTGGATGGCTGATCCATTTGCGATAGACGTACTGCTTCGGTCATTGCCTCCCAGCTACAAAGGACATGTCCGAAGTAGCATCATGAGTGGTGATATGGAAGCATTGGATTTCCATGAGTTCATATTACGTTTCCAGAACGTAAAGGTTGAACCAATCACCGGAGAGGTCATTGATGACCAAGGTATATATTTGATATACAGTTTTATAAATGTTATAATCTTGCAAACACATTGCAGTGTTAAGTATATCTGATACTTGTTTTGTTTTACTGAAAACGGGTCCTTCTGCATGAGAGGTGCTTGCTAGAGAGGAGGTAACATTGCGTGTTGATGGAGAGGATGATGATGATGGCCGACGACACTCTCCCTCGACATTTATCATTTAGTTTATGTTTAGGATGATTAATGTAATCAAGAGATTGTGAACTTCTTTAGTATGTCTTACACTTTGTGAGATGGTTATTCATATGAGTTTGTAACAAACAGTTTTTCTGCTTTTATGAATGATTTCTATTCGTGTTCATATCTTGTTTTATTATGTGTGAATTATCCTTATTGTTTGAAACTAATTGATAATGCATGAACATTTATAAAACATTAAAATGCCTTGTTTAAAAATACCCAACTTAATGATATTTCATTAATGAATGAAACCATTGTTTAAATTCAAAGTTATTTGATAATATGTGACAGACATTCGATCTCTTATCACATATAAATCATGCCTAAGTTCGGCAAAATAACTTGAACACCGTGTATTACTTGAATACAAAGTGTTTAAAGAATTGTTAAAAGTAAATACATATCCGATGTATTGTGTTTTAACGAAAATGGTAATTATCATTATATGATTGTTTAAATGTGCAAAGTAGTTTGCCAAAGGAAACATGAATATGAAACTATTTGATTTGATCAAAGTGTTTCATCAATAAAAGGGTATAAATATAAAAGAGAATCAAATTACTATGATTTGATCAATAGCAATGAAATTCAACTTTATAAGAATGGCATAAAAGTGATTGTGGAATGCAAAGTGTTTTGAAACGTCAAAATGCAAAGCATCACAATGTGATATTAGATATCAAAAGGGGTTGAATAGAAGGCACCAAATAAACCGTTGTAGTGTATATGTAGAGACCATTAGCTTAGAAATAGTTAGCACTCAATTAGAATTGGTAAATCATTAGAATTCGTGAAAGTTTTGGGGTTATTCGATATAACCAAAACAATAGCGAATAATTCCTTGTAGTGTATCCATTGGAAACTTTGAATACGAAATCCATAGCTGAGACCAAAAGGAAAGCAAGATTCGTATTGCTTGGTTCTTGGTACATTCTTGAGAAAGCTCACTTCTAGTGATGTTTCTCAATTATGGAGCAAATGGAAAATAGTGTAAAACACGATGAGGATTCAAAACCCTGCATCAGAGTGTTGAGAAGCGCAACGGACAACGTTCCTGAACGATTCTCTTCACAAAAGGAATGAATCAATGATTTTGATCATTGTGTTTTTCCCTCCACTATTGTTTTTCACTACATGGAGTAGGATTCAAAATGTAAATCCATATCTTGTATGGAAACGTTTGTGAATTACTTGTCATGATTTTTGGAATATGACGTACCTACGAACTACAAAGGAAATAATGGTAAACTAGAATTATGAGAAATCCTAAAAGGAAAATTCCCTTGAGATTAGAAAGCAATTCGTTGCTGAATCTCACAAGTAAAAGGGGTTACTTGAAATTTCCCAAATGACTGCAAAGCCATAGTAGGAAAAAGGGGTGAATGACAAAAGCACAATTTGTCAAGTATTGGATGAATTCAAATGAATTTGATTCATGTGTGCTAAATGTCTAGTGGATTTAGAACTAGTAAAGTACTAGTATCTCATAGTAAATCTCCAAGTTTGATATTTGATTAAAGGATTTTGAAGTTAAGCAAAATAGTAAAGGAGATATGCAATTTGCATAAAATTGAGTGGGAGCTATGAAAGTCTTCCTGAAACAATATGTGATCGACATATTTTTGAGTGGGAGCAATACGAGTCTCAAACTCAAATATGTAGGAACATATTTTGAGTGGGAGATTATAGGAGTAATTCTTAAGTACGTTAAGAATGAAAGGGAAAATACTTATAAATAATGATTTATAAGGTGTAGAAGTTGATAATAGGTTTATTGTGATATTATGTAGTATTCCTTAAGGGATTCTGAAAAGGGTTTTAGAATAGGAGTTAATTAAGGAACTGGTCCTTGATAACTCAAATTAGGAATAGTATTAAGTTTAACATCAATGGTTGAAACAAAGAAAAGGATGATCGTCATCCACTATGTTGAGACATAGATTCTATCTTAGTAAACCATGATGATAACTTAGCATAATATATGATCCAAATAAGGAACGTTTAAAAGTGATTAAGTTTGAATCACAGAATATTGAGTTAAGCTTGTCCACAGTGTCTAGTAGAGAACTGTGGACACATTTTCCAAATCCAAGAAGGATAACATATCCTGTAGATACCAATCAAAGTCAAGTAGGAAGCAAGGTGAACAAAACATCGAAAGTTGCACAAAGTGCACTAGTGTTTCGGTGAATACATTTATAATAATAGATAAGGGTACCATCTAAAGTGTTGTATAATGTTATGGCGGGGCTAGTTCGCTTTTAACGTAGAATGATGTGTCCCAGGGCACAGTGCCCATGAGAAAGCCCTCGAGGTTGATCTAACGTCACTGTAGGCTCCTGGAATCAGGCCTCGTTCTGCTGCCATAGCGACGATGCATTCACACGGATGCTATCATGTGATGATAGAGTATTAATGTCAATCAAAGTGACATTAGTAAGTTGCAAAGGATTTGGGACTGTAAAGTACAGACCCAAGACTCAACCTCTTCCATGAGCAAGCATGTTCAAGGTACCGGTAACATGGTGCCAATGATTTAGAACACATGCAGCTAGTGTATTTGTACTCTAATGCAAGTGGGAGACTGTTGGAAATATGCCCTACAGACAAATAGTAGTAAGGACAATTATCATATTTCATATAGTTTATGATTAAGTTTTATATCATGCTATAACTGTATTGAGTGGAAACATCAATACACGTGTGATATGCAAACAAACCAGGGGTTCCCAGTGAAACTCTAGTCACTGGTTCATTGGTCAACAGATGATCATGTTTCCTGATCATGTGGCATTTATGCCAGTTGGAAATGAGGTCATCTCCGAATGAGATGACTAACCAATACCCAACCTAAACATCGTGACCCGATCATGTCACGAAGTTCAAGTTATGATGATTAGAAATGGATCCTCATAGACTATTCCTTAGACCGTGAGGCTATATCAATCACTGTCTCCCGAGAGTGCTTAGATAGCATCAAACGCCATCTGGTAAAATGGTGGTTATAAAGGTGTGTTCAGGTATTCAGAGGAAACCATAGAGGCAATATATGTCAAGAGCGGGATTTGTCTGTCCATGTGACGGGAAGATACTCGAGGGCCCACTCGGAGAAGTTATATCCAATAGTTGCACAGCGTGTGATTAGATCACGGGGATATCACTTGTCGGAACGAGTCAAGTAGCGTTGTTCAGTAACGAGATTGAACACGACATGGTGATGTCATTGATCAGATCTCGGGCAATGCAAGTATCGAGTGACAAACGGAATAAGACACGACTGTCCCGATAAACGACGAAAGATCTTCGTGGAACGCACATGGGTCACATGGCCATCCAGGTCCCTCTGTCGATCATTGGTGCGGGAGTGTCCCGACCATGTCTGGAGTGTTCCCGAACCGTAGGGTATCACGCTTAAGGGCTTGATGATGCTTAGAGAGCATTTATAGGATCGGTAGAATCACCGAAGAATAGAAGGGAGAAAACTGGAAGGGTTTCGGTAAGTCTGGAGGATGTCCAGAGTGGAGGTGGAAGGTGTTCCATGGCCACGGAGATTGAATAATATGTGAATGAATGTTAAATATTGATTTAATCATTTATTCATAATTATTTAATAAAGAGAAAAATCAATTTAATGGTCAAACGCTCAATGGGCCAATTTCTGGAGGGAGAGGGCCCATTAGGGGAAGGAGAGAGGGAGAGGGGCCAAGGGGGAGGCCGGCTGGGCCTAGCCCCCCCGCAGGGCCCACTAGGGGCTGGCCGGCGGCCACCCCACCCCCTCCTCTCCTTTAGTCCCACCCCGAGACTTTGGGGGAGGTAGTACCTCCCCTCCCCCTATATATAGTGGGGTATTTGGACTAGAAAAATACACCAATAATCAATAAAGGTCTCCCCACTTTTGGGAGGACCTCCAATTGATATTTTCTCTCTCCCCCTCTCTCTCTCATGACCATGGTCCCAAGTCTGGACTGCGCGAGCGAGAGGCATCTTCACCGCGGAGCGCCGTCACGCTGTGGGATTCGGATCCGGGAGCTCTACTTCCGCAACTGCTGCTGGATCGGGGAAGCGGGAGTCATCGTCAGGCACCGGACGTGTGTAACTCCCCACGAGGTCTTGCACTTGAGGCACTCAAGTCGTTGGAGCCAGAAGGAGCGCAAGGACTTCATCACAACCTTGAGGTCGGCTTCGGCTCGTCTACATCAACCACTCTCTCTAGAGCGTTGACAACGCTTTTCGGTCTTCAAGGGTAAGTTCGCGAAAAGCCCCTCCCGTTACTGTATTACTAATAGATAGGTCCTAGAAGCTTCAGGGGTTCAGGGGCGTAGAGTAAAATGTATTGTTTTTTATGCGCGGAACCCCTACAATAAAAAGAAAGAATAATTTTTGAGGTGACATGCACCATCAAAGACTTGACCAAAGTATTTGTAAACATTCAAAGCTGGGATCATAGTACTTCAATCATAACATGAAAGACAAAGTTCTAGCAATAAGACAAAGAAACTATGACGCAACATGAAAAGGCACAAACAAAAGATTCATGAATAACAATGCTTTGCAAGACGTTTGTTTGTTTCACATAAAGAAAACATAGCATAATAGCATTCAGCTTGTCCCTCATAGAGTAGCAAATATAAATGCATAGGACACCTTCAAAGTTCATAAGAGTGACTAGATACAAATAGTTTAAAACAAGCAATATCAGGTTATGCATCAATCAACTAGTCTTGGGACAATGCACATAGAACTAAGAATGGCCACTATGCTCTCAAAGTAGGTGCATAAAGGTAGAAGGTGGAGACTCAATATAATGGTAGAAGAAAGGCCTTCATAGAAGGAAGTAGGGATTCAAGTCTCATAAAGAGCTTCCAAAAATTATGGTACTTATAGCTTTCAAATCTCATTGCCCCTATCATAAGCATCTTGAAGTGATTAAGGTTAAAGTGAACAAACTATGGTGTACATGCTTGATGAAGTATAAGTTAGGAATCTCATGTCCCTTGAATACGAGGGCCGCTCCTCATGCTACTCAAGTTTAGTCACCGGTAAGTTCTTGTCATCGTAAGTACATGTGTATCATAGAGAACCGCCAACGGGGTACCCCTTGCCCAATGATACGGAAGAATCCCCATATCAAAATGACAAGGCAAGCAGACAACGAGCATCTCAGCAATCTTCTTATTTACCATGGGAATATGGTGCTATTTTCTCTCTTTCCTCTTTTCATAATCTTTTTTTATTTTTCTCTTTTTTCTCAATATAGGACTCTTTTTTTATAAGAAGAATGCTTCATAGACAGCTCATTATGGTTACGCTGCAGGTTTCTACCATGTCAGCATGGATTAGACGAGCGTCCCAGGCATTTCTATAACACATATACATAACTCCATGGACTTACAAGATCCCCTTTCATTTCACACTGACAACATCCATATACAAAAGAGCATGATATCAACTAGGTACAAGTACCAAGTGCAATGTTGAAAGCGTTCCCCATGAAAGCATGGTTCTGCTAATTCCCAACAAATAAGTGCAAGCATATACAACATAGACGACACAATGGTTCAAGTTTATTAAGGGCAAGAAAAGTAAAGTGCGCCATCAAGTTCGTGAGAGCTTTAATCACTAGTTTTCTCATAACAAGTTTAATTCGGAAGGTAAACAAAAGCATGAATATACTTGGAATAGAATAAGCTAGTGGGTAGGTATGGTGGACTCTTTTGGAATAACTTGGTTTAGGGAGTTGGCTGCATGAGTGGAACTCATACTTGGTTGTGGAGGCTAGCAAAAGACTGGGAGCGACAAACTAAGAGAGCAATAATGGCCATAATCATGCAGAGCGACAGAACATCAATGATCAAAGCATAAAGTGATACTACAAGTTGAAAACTAAAGGATCATAAAGGCTATGGTGACTTGAGATAGTCATAACATGGTGTGAGCATGCGCCAAGTCAACCCAAATAAAGCATCAAAGGAGAATACCACTATACTATGCTTTAATATACTAAAACAACACATAATTCATCCAAGGCACATTAAGCAATCTCAATTGTTTATAACAAGTCATGCTACAGCAAAGAATACTAAGCATAAAGCCAAAACAATATCAAGCATGGCATGACAAAGCATAGGCCACAGTCAAAAACAAGCTCTCTTTACCACTTCAGCATGAACTTTCCTACTCTTTTCCAAACCAAACCAAACTATTTGAAAACCAATGCATGAAAGAGGGGGTTGATGTGCTTGACTTTCGACGTAGAGCTCGTTGGGAACCCCAAGACAAAGGTACGATGAATATAGCAGCAAGTTGTCCCTCAGTTATGAAACCAAGGTTTAATCGAACCAGTAGGAGCAAGGAAACACCCCAAAGGTGTTACTAGCTGAGCTTTGGCAGGGCGCACTACCGGTGCTAGTAGCAACGTGGATACCTGCACAACACAACCACAGAACTTTTCCCCCAACTTGCGATGAGGTTGTCAATCTCACCATGTTTTGCGGAAAACAAAGGATTAAACGTATCGAATGGAAAGAAGTAAAAGTTTGCAGAAAGTAAACACAAAGCAGTAAAAGATTGTAGATTGTATGTAAAGTAAAAGGACCGGGATCCATAGTTCACTAGAGGTGTCTCTCCTTAGATAGATAACATGCTGGGTGAACAAATTACAGCGGGGCAATTGACAAACACCGAGAAAGCAATACATGCATATACTAATCATCTTGACTCCTCTGAGACTTGATTGGGCATTACAACATAATACATAGACCGCCATCCAACTGCATCTATGACTAATAATCCACCTTCAGGTTATCATCCGAACCCCCTCCAGTATTAAGTTGCAAGCAACAGATTATTGCTTTATGAACTGCGTGTAAAGTAAACAATACGATTGTTCTATGAACAAAGGATTGTTGTTTTCTCCCTAGTAGCAACATCACATCTAGTACCTTAGAGATTTCTGTCACTTCCCCAGATTACCAGAGGCATGAACCCACTATCGAGCATAAATACTAACTCTTGGAGTTGCTAGCATCTACTTGGCCAAGATAGCTACTAACAATGGAAAGCATGCAAGATCTCAAATAACAAAGACATGATAGAATCAATAATCAATCTGAAATAGCATCTCAATATCCATCGGATCCCCGCAAACACAACATGTATGAATTACAAATAGATGATCTTGATCATGAACGGAGCTCACAAGATCTAAACATGAAAGCACAAAGGAGGAGAAACCAGCCATCTAGCTACTACATGGATCCGTAGTCCAAGGATAAACTACTCATGCATCACACTGGAGGCTTGCATGGTGATGAAGAAGACCTCCAGGGTGAATTCCCCTCTCCGGCAGGGTGCCGGGAAGTGCTTCAGATCCCTCCCGATCTAGGGATGGAGATGACGGTGGCTACAGACTCTTTCGTGGATTTTTGATCGGGCCCTTAGGATTTTTGTCCCGAGGGAAACTTATAGGCGGAAGGAGAGGCCGAGGGGGTGCCGGGAGCGGCCACCCCACCCCCTGGCGCGGGCCAGGCCTGGCCGTGCGGCCAGGTGGTGTGGTGGCTCCGTTGCCCTTCTCTGTCTCATATTCTGGCACTTGATCCCTTCCAGAAAAATAGGCACTTTGGCTATTGTCCCGTCCAATTCCGAGAATATTCATTTTTTGACTTTCCTGGAACCAAAAACAGCAGAAAACAGGCACCTGGCACTGTGGCTCTTGTTAATAGGTTAGTCCAAGAAATCATATGAAAAGTACTCCAAAGTTGGAACAAAACACAAGAAAGTGGATAAAACCAAGCATGGAACATCAAAAATTATAGATACATTTGCAATCTATCAACATCCCCAAGCTTAACTCCTGCTCGTCCTCGAGTAGGTAAGTGATAAAAATAAATAATTTTTGAGGTGACATGCACCATCAAAGACTTAATCAAAGTATTTGCAAAACATTCAAGGCTGGGATCATAGTACTTCAATCATAACATGAAAGACAAAGTTCTAGCAATAAGCAAAGAAACTATGATGCAACATGAAAAGGCACAAACAAAAGATTCATGAATAACATGCTTTGCAAGACGTTTTTTTGTTTGTTTCACATAAAGAAAACATAGCATAAAAGTATTCATCTTGTCCCTCAATAGAGTAGCAAATATAAATACATAGGACACCTTCAAAGTTCATAAGAGTGACTAGATACAATAGTTTCAAACAAGCAATAACAAGTTATGCATCAATCAACTAGTCTTGGGACAATGCACATAAAACTAAGAATGACCACTATGCTCTCAAAGTAGGTGCATAAAGATAGAAGGTGGAGACTCAATATAATGGTGGAAGAAAGGCCTTTTGTAAAAGGAAGTAGGGATTCAAGTCTCATAAAGAGCTTCCAAAAATTATGGTACTTAATAGCTTTCAGCTCTCATTGCCCCTATCATAAGCATCTTGAAGTGATTAAGGTTAGTGAACAAACTATGGTGTACATGCTTGACGAAGTATAAGTCAGAAATCTCATGTCCCTTGTATACGAGGGTCGCTCCTCATGCTACTCAAGTTTAGTCACCGGTAAGTTCTTGTCATTGTAAGTACATGTGTATCATTGAGAACCGCCGACGGGGTACGCCTTGCCCGATGATACAAAAGAATCCCCATGTCAAAATGACAAGGCAAGCAGACAACGAGCATCTCATCATTCTTCTTATTTACCATGGGAATATGGTGCTTTTTTCTTTCTTTCCTCTTTTCATAGTATCTCTTTTTTCTTTTCTTTTCTTTTTTTTTCTCAATATAGGACTCTTTTTTTATAAGAAGAATGCTTCATAGACAGCTCATTATGGTTATGCTGCAGGTTTCCACCATGTCAGCATGGATTAGACCAGCGGCCCAGGCGTTTCTCTAACACATATACATAACTCCATGGACTTACAAGCTCCCCTTTCATTTCACACCGACGACACCCATATACAAAAGAGCATGATATTAACTAGGTACAAGTACCAAGTGCAATGTTGAAAGCGTTCCCCATGAAAGCATGGTTCTGCTAATTCCCAACAAATAAGTGCAAGCATATACAACATAGAAGACACAATGGTTCAAGTTTATTAAAGGCAAGTAAAGTAAGGTGTGCCATCAAGTTCGTGAGAGCTTTAATCACTAGTTTTCTCATAACAAGAGGAAGGTAAACAAAAGCATGAATATACTTGGAATAGCATAAGCTAGTAGGTAGGTATGGTGGACTCTTTGGAATAACTTGGTTTAGGGAGTTGGATGCATGAGTGGAACTCATACTTGGTTGTGGAGGCTAGCAAAAGTATGGGAGCGACAAACGAAGAGAGCAATAATGGCCATAATCATGCAGAGCGACAAAACATCATTGATCAAAGCATAAAGTGATACTACAAGTTGAAAACTAAAGGATCATAAAGGCTATGGTGACTTGAGATAGTCATAACGTGGTGTGAGCATGTGCCAAGTCAACCCAAATAAAGCATCAAAGGAGAATACCACTATACTATGCTTTAATATACTAAAACAACGCATGATTCATCCAAGGCACATTAAGCAATCTCAATTGTTTATAACAAGTCATGCTACAGCAAATAATACTAAGCATAAAGCCAAAACAATATCAAGCATGGCATGACAAAGCATAGGCCACAGTCAAAAACAAGCTCTTTTTACCACATAAGTATGAACTTTCCTACTCTTTTCCAAACCAAACCAAACTATTCTCAAACCAAAGTGTGAAAGAGGGGGCCAAAGCAAACAAAAACCAAAACGAAAACAAAAAAGAAGACGCTCCAAGAAAAACACAATTGTGCATGAAACAATAAAAATGAAGCGTTTAGAAGAAACCTGAAATTTTTATTGATGAAGAAGGGGGATGTCTTGGGCATCCCTAAGCTTTGACGCTTGTACTTCTTGGATATTTCTTGGGGTGACACGCGTGGCATCCCCAAGCTTGAGCTTTAGTCCATCCTTTATCTCATTATTCGTTCCTTCTATACACCTGAAATTTTTCCTTCGTACAAAACTTCACACAATCTCATTAGCAACATTAGTGCACTTAAGATAAATAATTCTCAAGGTTCAGTTCTAACACCAAATAAACTTCCATTAGAACACTAGCTACTGTAGCACTTCCCTCAAAAAGCTCAATTCCCCAAAGGAACTCAAGAAGGAACTAACAAGAAGCAAATGCAGAAAAATGGCAGAAATCTGTCAAAACAGACCAGCAGGTAAAGCGAATTTTTTCGAAGACCTTATGTTGCTCAAATAAAAAAGTGTTGAACTAACGAAAGTTGGATAACAACCTGGGGAAGAATCACAAACAATTACAGCTCAATCCGACATATAGAGCTCTCTCAGGAATTTTTACGGTGAAGCACAAAAATCTGTTTCGGGACAGCAACTTTCCCAATCATTACTTCTCTCTCATTGGAGGTTACTCTTGGCACAAAAGGCAAATAAAAAGGATAAGGAGAGGTTATTACAAAGGTAATAACTTCTAAGACTCATCTAAAACTCTTGGATTATCTCCCAACAAGTACTTTTCTTTAACGCCTTTAAGTTAGGCATAAGAAGCAAAGAAAGAATCAAGTGTTCTCAAATGAAGAAGCATTAAGATCAATACCAGAAATATTTTCAACAAGGCAAGGTATATCATCCAAGTAAGTTTTAGAGGATCCTCTCTCAATGCTATTAGGTTCACTATTCTCATCAAAAGGGTTTGCAGGAACAATCCAATCAAGATTCTTTTCTATGGCATTATGTATTGCTACTAGTTTGAAAGGTATTGGTATCTTAGGTTCCTCCCCATTAGGTTTGGTTTTGTTCATATTTTCTCGTATACCAACCACATCTACACATGAGCCTAGCATATTGAAACATTCAAAAACTCTTCTAGCTTCTTTGGCAACATCATAGAACTCCTTAAACAAAGTTTCTAGAATAAAATCCCTCTTTTCAGGGTCTTCAATTTCTTTAAGCTTAAGAAACATTACTTGCATTAAGGGGTTGAGGTTAACAAACCTAGCTTCTAACATGTGGATTAAAGAAGCTGCAGCAATCTCATAGTTTGGAGCATGTTCTACAAGGGATCTATCCCCAGTATCTTCATGCTTACTAACATGATTAAAGAATTCTTCAATGTTATTTTTCCCAATTATAGAACCACTACCAATTGGAAGGTCTTTCAGGGTGAATGTAGGGATCAACATGGTGAGCTAAGGAAGAGGTGACAACTAAAGGAGACTTAATTTTTTTGTGTTTTTCAAATAAGAAAGCAAACAAGTAGAACTAATTTTCTTTGTGTGTTTTTGAAGAACAAAACAAGCAAACAAAGCAAAAAGAAACTGATCATGAACGGAGCTCACAAGATCTAAATATGAAAGCACAAAGGAGGAGAAACCAGCCATCTAGCTAATACATGGATCTGTAGTCCAAGGATGAACTACTCACGCATCACACCGGAGGCTTGCATGGTGATGAAGAAGACCTCCAGGGTGAATTCCCCTCTCTGGCAGGGTGCCAGGAAGAGCTTCAGATCCCTCCCGATCTAGGCATGGAAATGATGGCGGCTATAGACTCTTTCGTGGATTTTTGATCGGGCCCTTAGGGTTTTCGTCCCGAGGGCAACTTATAGGCGGAAGGAGAGGCCGAGGGGGTGCCGGGAGCGGCCACACCACACCCTGGCACGGGCCAGGCCTGGCCGTGCGGCCAGGTAGTGTGGTGGCTCCCTGGCCTTCTCCATCTCGTATTCTGGGACTTGATCCCCTCCGAAAAAATAGGCACTTTGGCTTTTGTCCTGTCCAATTCTAAGAATATTCATTTTCTAACATTCCTAGAACCAAAAACAGCAGAAAACAGGCAGCTGGCACTGTGTCTCTTGTTAATAGGTTAGTCCAAGAAATCATATGAAAAGTACTCCAAAGTTGGAACAAAACACAAGAAAGTGGATAAAACCAAGCATGGAACATCAAAAATTATAGATACATTTGCAATGTATCAGGGGTCCAACCAATTTATTAAGCAAACTAAGAAAACCAAGCATGCGAAAAACCAAAACAAAAACGAAAAAGAAGACGCTCCAAGAACAACACAACTGTGCATGAAACAATAAAAATGAAGTGTTTGGAAGAAACCTGGGATTTTTATTGATGAAGAAGGGGATGCCTTGGGCATCCCCAAGCTTTGACGCTTGTACTTCTTGGATATTTCTTGGGGTGACATGCGTGGCATCGCCAAGCTTGAGCTTTAGTCCATCCTTCATCTCATTACTCATTCCTTCCATACACCTGAAATTTTTCCTTCATACAAAACTTCACACAATCTTTATTAGCAACATTAGTGCACTCAAGATATTAAGTCTTAAGGTTCAGTTCTAACACCAATAAAACTTCCATTAGAACACTAGCTACTGAATCACTTCCCTCAAAAATCTCAATTCCCCAAAAGAACTCAAAAAGGAACCAACAAGAAGCAAATGCAGAAAATGGCAGAAATCTGTCAAAACAGACCAGCAGGTAAAGACAAATTTTTTTGAAGACCTTCTGTTGCTCAAATCAAAAAGTGTTGAACTAACGAAAGTTAGATAACAAACTGGGTCATAAGCACAAAAATTCACGCCTCAAAAGGACGTACAGAGATTTTACACGAATTTGTACGGTGAAGCACAGAAATCTGTTTTGGGACAGCAACTTTCCCAACCATTACTTCTCTCTCATTAGAGGTTACTCTTGGCACAAAAAGCAAATAAGAAGGATAAGGAGCGGTTATTACTGAAGTAATAACTTCCAAGACTCATCTAAAACTTTTGGGTTATCTCCCAATAAGTACTTTTCTTTAACGCCTTTAAGTTAGACATAAGCAAAAACTAAAATGGATATAATAGAAGTAAGCGGATACAATCATGGTAAAAACATTGTTTTGTTTAATGAAATCCTTTTGTTAACAAGGTTGATCAGGTCTTGCTACCAAAACAATTTCATATGAGACAAAACTTGTATTTCACTAGTGATTATGTTACCTCAATTTTGATAGCAATGGTCCCAATCATAATAGTTTCAAATTTTTGTCTTGGTATGGGACAATATATTTCTCCAACTTGAATGCCCTCAACATGTTCAATTGAATTTAAACCATAAGTACTTTCAATCTTCTTAGGGAAATAGACAGTATGTTCCTTGTCATTAACATTGAAAGTCACCTTTCCTTGATTACAATTAATAATAGCGCCTGCAGTATTAAGAAAAGGTCTCCCAAGAATAATAGACATATTATCATCTTCAGGCATTTCAAGCACAACAAAATCAGTTAATATCAAGCAATTATGAGCCACTTGAACAGGTACATCCTCACATATGCCAACATGAATAGTGGTAAATTTATCAGCCATTTGCAAAGATATATCAGTTGGTATCAGTTTTTGTAGTTGAAGCCTCTTATAGAGAGAGAAAGGCATAACACTAACTCCAACTCCCAAATCACACAAAGCAGTTCTAACATAACTGTTCTTAATAGAGCAAAGGGTGGTTGGAATCCCAGGGTCTCCAACTTTCTTTGGAACCTTACCATTAAAGGAATAATTACCAAGCAAAGTAGAGATTTCTTCATTAGGGATCTTCCTTTTATTCGAGACAATATCCTTCATATACTTTGAGTAAGGAGGCAATTTAATAGCATCAGTCAAAGGAATTTGTAGGAATAAAGGTTTCATCCACTCGCAAAACTTATTATAGTGTTCATCTTCCTTTGACTTGTGTTTCGAATCAGGGAAAGGCATAGGTTTTTGGACCCAAGGCTCTCTTTCACTATCATGTTTCTTAGCAACAAAATCTTCTCTAGTGTATTTAGTATTCTTAGTGTGGTTTTCAGGTTCTTCTTCAACTTTTTCTTCATTAGGAACAACATTTTCTTCATTACGACTTTCAGTTTCAGCATCAGAGATGGATGTACTATTAGGATCTATAGCAGGTTCAGAGGGTTCTACGATAGTTTTATGTTTCTTTTTCCTTTTCTTACGAGTAGAGCCACTATTTTCAGCTTGTTGAGAATCCTGCTCAATTCTTTTGGGATGCCCCTCAGGATATAGAGGATCCTGGGTAGCAGCACCACTTCTAGTTCTAATTTCATAAGCATGTTTTTCTTTAGCAGCATTAACTAGCAAGTCTTTTTGCACTTTAACGAGTTGATCTATTTGAGTTTGAACCATTTGAAAGTGTTTAACAATCATTTTAACATCATTAGAGGTTCTTTCCACAATATCTTTCAACTCAACAATAGCTCTAGTGTTTTCCATTAGATGATTTTGCACCCTTTTATTAAAATTATCTTGCTTAACAATAAAGATATCGAATTCTCCTAAGCATTGATCAGGAGGTTTAGAGTAAGGGATATCACCTTCATCAAAGTGTTGGAGAGAGTGTACCTCGATAGTGGATGAGTAGGTGATAGGCTTACATAATTCTTCTATAGGAGGTAAATTCTTGACATCTGCAGCTTTAATTCCCTTCTCCTTAAGACATTTCTTATCTTCCTTCATCACTTCATCATTTAATTCAATAACTCCCCTCTTCTTTGATGTTGGAATAGGCACTGGTATAGTAGGTTCAGGTACAATTACTTCAGGTATAGCTTGTTCAGGAGGAGTCCAATCTTCATAGTTCTTACTTATTTTAGCCATTAATTCCTCAGCTTCCTTATGAGTCCTATTCCTGAAAACACAATCATCACAACTATCTAGGTATGTCCTAGATTCTTCGGTTAGTCCATTATAAAATATATCAAGAAGCTCATTCTTAGGTAATGGACTTCCAGCCTATGCATGAATCAAAGCACAAAACCTTGCCCAAGATTCGGGCAATATCTCTTTTTCTCCCTGTTTAAAATCAAAAAGTTCCTACAAAATAGCATGTATAGCACTAGGAGGAAAATATTTCTATAGGAAAGTACTAATCAAGCAATCAGGGCTATCAATAGATCCACGAGGTAGATTACTAAACCAAGTTTTAGCTTCTCCTTTCAATGAAAAAGGGAAAATCTTAGCAACAAAGTAAGTAAGCATCTTAATATCATCAGAAAACAATCCACTCATGGTAGAAAGTTCATTCATATGTGCTACCGCACTCTCATTCTTAGTCCCACAAAAAGGTTCTTTCTCAACAATAGCTATGTAAGATAGATCGAGAGAGAAATCATAATATTCATCTATAATGTTTAGGGGAGAAGTAACAAACTTAGCAATAGGAGATAATTTGGGTCTAATAGTACGCCTCTCAAGGAGACTCTTAGCAGCGCTCCTATCATGGGTGTTTTTACATTCTTTAATAAATTAATCGGTCATCTCAACATAACCATCTTCAATGTCATAACTCTCACTAGACTCAGGTGAACTAACAGGTGTAGTAGTAGTGTCTTCATTAGGAGTTTCAGTATTTCCAGCTATAGTTCTAGCAATCGTATCATCTAGTAAAGGACCTAATGAACCACTCTTATCAAGCACAGTAGAAGCAGCATCATAAGCATCAGAAGTTTTAGATTCAGCAGCAGTAGTAGTGTGTGTAGCATGTGTATGTGGTGGTGTAACGAGCTTACTCATAACAGACGGTGAATCAAGAGCAATAGAGGTATTCAGAACCGTACCTCTTCTTGTAGTGGATGGTAAAATAGGAACCTTGCCATCACGAGACTTACCCATGATGGATGGATAGCAGCAAACAATAGAGAATCCAAGTGAACTTGATAAATAAAGCTATGCTCCCCGACAACGGTGCCAGAAAATAGTCTTGATGACCCACAAGTATAGTGGGTGTATCGCAGTATTTTCGAGGGAAGTGAAACCCAATTTATTGATTCGACACAAGGGGAGCCAAAGAATATTTATAAGCCTTAACAACTGAGTTGTCAATTCAGCTGCACCTGGAAACAATCTTGCTCACAGCAGTTTATCAATAGCAACGGTTTTGTAGTAGGAGTAGTAAAGTAACAGCAGTAGTAAAGCAAAGACAGTAGTAACAGTGTGATTCGAGTGCGGTAGGCATAGGGATGGATGGACAGGCGTTGTATGGACAAGACAATTCACATAGCAATCAGCACATGAGGCAATTGCAGATAAATAAGATAAAGCATCCAAGTACTAGATAATCCTAGGCATGTGTTCCATATATAGTCATACGTGCTCGCAATGAGAACTTGCACAACATATTTTGTCCTGCCAGCTCGTTTGCAGCGGGGCCTGAAGGGAACTACTGGCAATTAAGGTGCTCCTTTTAATAGAGCACCGGAGCAAAGCATTAACACTCCGTGAACACATGTGATCCTCACATCAAAGCCATTCCCTCCAGTTATCCCAATTTCTGTCACTTCGGGGCCATTGGTTCCGGACAACAACGTGTGTATACAACTTGCAGGTAAGACCATAAACAATACTATCATAATGAATCAATAACATGTTTAGATCTGAAATCATGGCACTCGGGCCCTAGTGACAAGCATTAAGCACAACAAGTCGCAACAAAGTCATAAAGCACTAATAGAAGATACTAGGCACCATGCCCTAACAATCTGATGCCATTACATGAACGATCTCATCCAATCCCTACCATCCCCATGGCCTACAGCGGGGGATTACTCACTCATAGATGGGGGAAACATGGATGGTCGATGGAGAAGCGATGGTGATGATGATGGCGATGATCTCCTCCAATTCCTCGTCCCGGCAGGGTGCCAGAACGGAGTTTCTGGTGCTGTTTCGTGGAATCTGGGGGTGGCGGCGGAGCGGAACTCCTTCTGGAAAAACGTCGAACCTCCTGGTGTTTTTAGGTCAAAAGGCTTCTTATAGGCGAAGAGGGAGACCGAGGGGGTGCCTGGGGTGGCCAGACCATGCCCTGGCGTGGCCAGTCCCAGCCCGCGCCTGGGGGGGTGGCCAGGCCCTGGCCCTTCTCCGTCTCGTATTCTGGCTCCGTGAGTCTTTCGGAAAAATAGGCACTTCGGCTTTTGTCCCGTCCAATTCCGAGAATATTCATTTTCTGACTTTCCTGGAACCAAAAACAACAAAAAACAGGCAGCTGGCACTGTGGTTCTTGTTAATAGGTTAGTCCAAGAAATCATATGAAAAGTACTCCAAAGTGTGGACAAAACACAAGAAAGTGAATAAAACCAAGCATGGAACATCAAAAATTATAGATACATTTGCAATGTATCAAGCCCCTTTCATCAAAGGTGTCCATAGCCTGTAACAACCACTAGTACGGTCGGAGGCCGCTCGTATGGCCTGCCCATACGACCTTCCTTTGCCTCTGTTATATCAATACAAGCAACTTTCATGAAGGGAGAGGGGACGAAATATTAACACAGCCACCACAAACAGTCCTAGAGGAGAGAAGATAAGATCTGAAGAAGGAGAATACCACCGCCTTATCCTTCGATGATCTCCAACCTCTCCATCATCAACTCCACCATCATCACTACTTGTACTGAGAGAGAGATTCATACTTGTAATATTAGGGTTTGAACCTCTATAGTACTTTGGTTTGTACATGTTTGATCTTCAACAATATTGTGGCTTGCTACGGTAAAGTTGAGATGATTTCCAACTGTAATACCATTATGCCTTAGACCTGTCTTTCTCTCATGTCTGAGTAAATCCCCATATGTGTGGGAGATGTAGGGGATTGGTGAGATGTGTTGTGCCTCCTGTATTTCCATTTATTTGTGATTGTTGTCATGATTATTATATTCTGAGAATGACTATCTATGTTTGGCTAATGCTTGTTGTCCAATTTAAGGGCCCGGATAACATGATCTCGAGATCTCATAGGTATGAACTTGTTGAATAATGAATCGGCAACCCCCGAGTAACACGACCGATATCAAACAGGAGCTAGTACAACTCGAGGATAACAAGGAACCATCAAGTCTAAAGCCTTGATCTGGTTAGAAGACCTTAATTGATGTGTTGACCATTGCTGTGGTAACAGGATGCCGGATCATTGGGGTTGGGAAGATTCTACCAAGAGGACTCCTAATCAATATATGGGTTACTTGCCTACTCACATATGAATAAGAAGTATCACAATCACTTATCCCATTTTTATCCACTTGGCATATTCACTATTACCATGAATCGTTTCTCTCCGCGCCTAACTTCTCATCTGCAGGAATCTCGAATAACTTCATTACTTTTACTTTTATGTTATTTACTTCAAGTTCCGTTTAGTACTTAATTCTACTCCATTATTCACTCACCTATTTCCACCCTCAACACATGTAGTCAATTCACCCAAGACAACGTGACACCTTGGGTGCAACAGAAACGCCTCAAAATGACACTTTCCTAAGCTCCTCATTGGGATTAATTTAAAAACTGGAATTAATACTTCCACAAAAACATGCTTTGACAAACATGTGCTCTTGCAGGCCATCAGTCGACACCAATGAAGAAAGAGGAGAAGAAGGAATAGAGGGGAATCTCGATCCCCCCGATCCTCAATGAGGTGAATCTCAAGGAGCTTGAGGATGAAGTCTACATCAAGGTCGGCTCTTGGCGGTGCACCATCAGAGACACTTTTCTGGTGTTGGAGAAAGGCGACACGTCGACTTCGGTTCCCACATCGATCGACGCTTTAGCTTCCCATCGTCGAAGTTCTTCTCCGAGGTACTTGCGCATTACGGAGTTCATCTCCACAATCTTCCTCATATAGCATCTTAGAACTTAGTGGTTATGCTGGTCTCTGGGAGAGCTATCTCGGAATAAAACCAATTTCCTTTTGTTCTAGTACTATCGATACCAGGAGAACCGGGGTACTCCCGATCTACTAGGATGTGGATCGACGAACCCGCAGGGCGACCAAGTGGGACCTAAGTGAAGCAAGACATTTGTATCAAAGGAGCCCGGGAAGAGATCCAGATCATCAAGGACCTGGCTTTTTCTCGTCCCGGTGGGAGCAAAAGTGTCTAGCCCCGAGATGGAGGTGTCAGGCTTGGCGTCGCATCCTGAGGGCACTCTACGACAAGACGGTACTTGGTCAAAGACGGAGCAACGACCAGGTACACCATGGAGCAAGTGTGAAAGAGGCCATACCCTCTAGGCCCCCATGGGAGGTACTAGCTAGGCCAGTACCTAGCTACACAAAGAGCCAAGATGCAGGATTAGACCTGCGCAAGGAGCCAAGACGTGGGATTTGACCTGCATAAGAAGACAAGATGTGGGATCAGCCTGCAGGGAAAGATAGAGCCCTAATAGTACCAAACGGGTGCAAGATGGAGTAAAGTGGACATGGGAAGGCATGTGCCTTGGTCCCCAGCGGGAGGCGGTTCCCCTCCATGACGGTAGTATAGCAAGTATCAAAGTCAAGTGTGGTGACCCCTTGCCATATAAAAGGAGGGCCAATGCCTTAGTTAAAGAGGGTCGGGAGATGGATTGTAGAGAATAGGGAAGCTCTCCAAGGTCCCAGAGTAGTAGAATATCAATAGATAGAAGGAGGAAGAAGGATTGCGGCAATGGACTCATGCCATTGACAATGATAGGATAGACCTCCTTACCCATGAAGAACCACCATTGTAACCATGTACACCATATGAGAAATACCAACAACAACAAGTAGGAAGTAGGGATGTTAGCCATCACGGCGACCCAAACCTGGGTAAAACCCTGTGTTACTATGTCTTGTCTTTCTCTTCGGATATATATATATCCATTCTTTGGCTACCACCAAGGGAAGAAATGTTCTCCTATGCTTTCTCTGTAGTATATCGACAATGTCCTATGCATGCTCCAAGAGCGATAAGTGGTTGGCCTCTATAGCCTTCACAATTTATTATGTTGCCTTGTTAATTGGAGTCATCAAAACTTCTCCGAATATCTCCTTGGATGATGGCGTGATGGTGCTAGTGTCGATCCGTGGCCTTCTTGTACTGGGATCAGTAAGAGGTACATTCGTTCACGGAGGAGGAGCTGGAAGATTATGCTATTCCATAGCCATAGGATTTGATTCTCCTCCCGCATTGGTGATGGTAACGAGGAAGGACTTAGGACCTTTTCCCGAAGAGAGCCTTCCCTTAGTGCTTTCAAGCTGAGTATACTCAGATCCGTCAATACTTCCGGGTAAAGCAGAGTCGTTTCTAGGGCTTCCCTCATCCATGATGTCATAGGGAGAAGGATTTTCATCAGTCTCCCCACTTTCATCTTCAGTAGGCACGAATTGGTATTCATCCTACAGGTCATCCATGTATATCTGCAGTTTATCTAATGTGTATGAACCTACATATGCTTCAATTGCATCAAGGACAAAGTCATTTTCGACTCCGGCATCGGAATAACCGGAATCCAGAGCCGACATAGACTACAAAGTGATGATAGGCTCTGACACTGATAAAAGCATGGCCCTCGGCCTTGGCATGAGAGAAACTTTTGACAGTCTCGATCACGTTGTTGAGGCTAAGTCATTCATCAATGGTCATCTGCCTTAATTTGTGCCTTAAGAGCGAGCCTTTTGTTAGCCCACTGATGAAGTAGGACACCACTGCTTTATCCGAAAGTCCCTCGACTAAGTATTTCAACCCGAGCCATCTGTCTAGGAACTTCTCCGAGGTTTCTTACGACTTTTGCACACAGCATGCCAGATCTACTACATCGACAAAGCCAACGAAGTGAAAATCCAAAGGATTAGGTCTCAATTTGAAGATCCTCCTCTGATCCAGCTTCCACCTTGATCTCCACCTCTAGGGAAGGTTGGGTGGGTTTCTCAAAGATTTGGAAATTTGTCGGCTCTTTAGTCAAACGGGATCCAGATTTTATCTCCACCTTGACCTCTGCCACTAGGCAGGATTGGTGGGCTCAGATTTGTCAGAGAGCCGGAATTCTACCACATCCGCGGACAGAGTAGATCCAGATCTTGCTCCGCCTATGTCATTGACGTTGGGGCGGGTTGGGCGGGCTTCATTACTGGTCCTAATCCAGAAGGATCGGTGGAGCCAATGAAGACATGGATGTCTCCAATGGGCACGTTGGTGATGCTGGTGACATAGCTGTTAGCCGGAATCTAGATCTCGTCATTAGAGACGATAGGAGGATCGTCGACGACCGATAGCGATAGTTTCACTGATTCCCGCAAAGTTGGATCCCGTATGGATCCGAAGTCCTGAAGCCGCTTGACACATGGTGGGCGCCAACTATCGTCGTATTGATGACAAGTACGCTATGACGGGGTCCTCGACGTGTGAAAAAAAGGGGTGTGAGATCTACGACGTCCGGGATGGGGAGCACATAAGTTTACCCAGGTTTAGATCCGACTGCGGTGGTTGGTTCTTACTCCTGCTGTCAATTCACTATAATCGGCAAAGCCAGATGATACAGAGGTTTGAAGATAGATTCGCATGTGCACGTTGTGAGGTTGCTCGCATCGACTCTTGCGTGTCCTAAAGGCTGCCTGTAGGCCGGCTTATATAGTCTTCCGACCTCGGGCTTACAGGGAGAAAGCTATCCGGTTACGGTAACTACTACAACTTGTACTCGAAATCTTCTAGTGTCAGACCCAAATCAGTAACTCTTCTGGATCTTCTACAGCCGAATGGGCTTCCGTCTGTCTCGTTGAATGGACCGCTCGTGGAGCCATAGGCTCTAACCACAAGTGGACCACCCTGGACTCCGAGGATAAATGTTGGTCGTGGGTATACCCGAAAAGTATAACCCCAAACTGCGCCCAGCGTCACTAGGCGTAGTGTAGGATGGTGTCGTGGTCGCCGTCCTCCACAACGAGGACTCACGTCTCCTCTCCCCTCACCTCTCTCAAGGACGAGTACGTGGGAAGGCGTGCAACCACTCCGACAATGACGGCCTCATCATCCACGGGACGCGGGCGCCACGCCCACCGTCGCCAGCGCGGGGCCCAGTGGGTGGCCTGGCGACGACGGCGAAGGACGAGCCATAAAGCGACGGCGACTACACCATCAGCTTATACCGCCGCCTGTGCATCTGGATTTTGAAGCCGGTTTAAGTTTTTCTATTTGTAAATAATCGCATGTTTCGCCGTATTTTGACAAATTCGAAAATTTCGTAGCTTGCTTGTTGCAGAGTAGAGGATAAGTACTAGTCCAATGGTGTACCCGTCGCTGCTCTCATCAGCGCACTGACGATGCTCCAGGAGACGACAGCGGAGGGGGTCAGCGTCGCAGATCTTTGCCCAATAAAGTACGTGGTACGTGCATGCATTTGGTGGCAAGCAAACGATGCGCTTACTAATTGCAAACCCCGCGGTACTCCACTCACCACCACCCCACCCCTGCCGATCGAACCTAGCGGCAGGGTAGTAGTGTCGCGGCACCGATGATGCCACCTCTGCTGCGTGCCAGCCACTCGCTGCCGGCCGGCCGCGCGCGGCAGGGTGGGTTCGCGCGGAAAGGAAAGGCAGTCGTGCATGGTGCGCATAAGATATCCAGGATCCGTCCGATCCGAGACGACCACACCACCGCGAAAGGCCAGCCAGCCAGCCATCAGGCGATATGGAAGCTGGGCGCGCGGGCCGGGAGAACAAAATGTTGTAAAGCTAGGCTGCGTGTGCCCCGCGAATCGAAACGGCTAAGCCTTTGTGGAAAGGCCAGCAGCAGGGGAAAGCAGCAATGATGCATCCATGGCCATCTTTCTTCCTTTTCGCCATCCGCCCGTCTATCTTTTTAGGTTCTTCCTGCCCTCACGGCCTCACCAGGCAGCTTGCCTGCGTCACCATTTGGTTTTCAAATGCATATGTACTATTTATAAACTAGAGTGTACCAGTCAGCATATGTAGTTCATGACATGCACGTGTAGGGCCTTCTTTCGGGAGGGAAAATATTTATAGTGAGTGGTCAAGCACATACATAAAGCATGGAGCGAGCGTATGCATGCACACATCGGGAGCAAAACCTTAGCTCCCAAGGAATTAGCTGCTGACAACGATGCTCTTTTCCAAATCTGCTCCTTTCGATTATCTAAAAGGCGACTGAGCAAGAGTCTCACACTGATTAATTAAATGTCTAAAGGGGATTAATTACGTAGCTTCGGATGCATCCACACATACCGGTGGACATCAAAAAGTCGATAATGGCGACGATCAAAGAAGGCTATCTACGCGATTGGATGCGTCTCGCGCGCGTGTACTACTAGGCTTTAGTCACAGCACTTGCTTTTGCTCCGCACGGAAAAGGAAGCTCCATCGCTAGCTTCGATATTACCCGGCCAGCAATTGTCAACGTTCATCACTAGCCATATACGTAGTATACTCGTTTTGATTATTATTAGTATTATTTACTGGTGCTAGTGGTAGCTAATCTTTCTGCACAAGGCAATGTTCAACGCATCACCAGGGGTCAAGTAGTAGTGTACTGATGGCATCAGCCAACAGTACATATTAACATACTCCATATAGTGGTAGCTACCTTTCTTGGTTACCACATAAACTAACTACTAACTTCCTTTTGAAGGGGCCGGTGGTATGCTTGCTTGTTGCTTAAATAAACTCTGGTGATAAGGGTCGTACGTACCTAGCTAGCTATCTACGTGAAGCATCTAAACGTATGGCGATATGTTATTGTAGTGGTCAGTTGGCATCCGCGCAAGGTTACTTTGTTTCTTCATCAATCTCTTAATTTCTGTACTAGCTAGGAAAAATACCTGGGCCGTTTGGGCTAGCTACGTACCTTTAGCTTCACTAAAGCTCAAGACCTGGAGCAGCTAGCGTTTTCGACAAGCTAGCTGAATAAGGCCATGACGACCTGTCTGGAATCCATTCATGCATGACACCAATCCAAGATCAGTTTCAACGAGAACTAATGAATTAATCGGGGAAGAAACTCGCGTCCTGCTGCATGCTTTGTCGTATGTGTGTACATGCAGATAATAAATCAACCCACGATGATCTGAGTGATGACTGACGAACGATCGATCGATCAAAATTAATCCCTCGATCGATTAGGCGCCGAAAGGCGGTGAATCTCCATGGAAAAGAAGCGAGATTTCTTCACCCCCACTTTTTTTCACCACCGTACATACCCTCCCGTGTAAAAACAAAACATGCGATGGCTACACGATCGAGCACCAGCACACCGATCGGCATCATGCGAGGTGAGGTGATGGATCGGCCGTTGGGACCCCTTGCGAGGATTTCAACCCGACAGTATATCTCACCCAGATTTGCAGTGGGATCGATCGATAGGCTATAGGCTGCAGGCCAGGGTAATGCCTTTCGGTTTTCACCCTCGCTCACCAGCTACATAGTATACTTCACGTTAGGAGTAGATACCCACTTTGCATGAGCACACAGCACTCGGACGACCTTCTAGATGAGTAGATCGCTGGAACAATTAACGTCCATGCACTACCGGATTCCGGACTGAACTATATTACTGGAAATAAATTGCTTAAGCACACAGATCAGAAGGCATCATGCTTTGCACATTCGTTTATATATTGTATGGGACAGAATAATTATCGTCTGTAACAGGAGATGCACATTCTTCTGCATGTCAGCTTCCTAGCTACTACTTCTTTTTGGTGTTACCGTCATCCAACTTGGTGAAGGTGCCCAACGGCCGATGCTCGACCGGAAAAGATTAACGATCCCAATAATGTTTTCTATGGGGAAAGGATTCCAACAAAGTTAGGTGCATGACAAAAGATAGGGGAATAACTGCCAAGAATGTAAGCAACTCTCCGTTGTTATTTCTTTTTAAAAAGATCAGGATAATTTAACGACACGACTTGACCGAAAAAGTTTAACGATTCCAAACGGAAAGTGCGCTCTAGCACATCAAAGAATGTGAAGAATAACTGCCAAGAATGTAAGTGGCTGCCGTTATTTCCTTTTTGAGGGGATTATATATAGATAACTAATAATGCCCACTATCTATTGTACTATGGAATAATTCGAATATGCACCCGGTTCTTTTGCTCATGGGTGAAAAAAAGGGTGTTGTTATTGTAAAAAAATCTAATGATACATGCTCATGTCTATGTTCCAAGTACACATCTAAATTTTCGTTGAAAAATTATTTGTTTGGTCACATGTGTGAAAAAAAACAAATCTGGTACTTTTGACAACTACTTTTTTACAAGTAGAATTTATTTTGTTTTATACAGGTCACACCAGATGTATTTTCTTCATGAAAATATTTAGACACACATAAATATAAAAACCTGTATGTTGTCAAGAAGTTTCAGTTTTTTATTTACTTTTTAGTGATTTTACTATTTATTCGGGAGCAAATGAACCCGAGAGACACCCCGCAATATGCTATTTAAAGAAAAATAAAAGGCACATGAAGATGAACATCCATACAAGCTGACCTTCTAATCGCACTCTACAATTAATTACAAACACCCATTGAATTCATAGATTCGCATAATTTCTTGTCAAGGCAGGCAACCACATTTGTGTAAATATAAGCAACAATAGTCGAACCCTAGATATCAATCCATTGATCCACATATTCTGCTAGTAAGAGGCCATTATGCTTTTATTACCAAAGGGGTGAGTGAGAAATGATTCAAGGCAGAAAGGGTTTACTCATGCACTTGTTTGTAATAAGAGAAATGCAGGTGAAAATGTGAGAGGTCGTTCTTGTGCACTTAATATTAGTTAGCATGTGGCAAGAACCACCTAATGACGCAATTAAGCTCATGGCTATACCTCATCAATAGTACTTACAACAAAATTTGCACTCTCATGCCTTATTTTGACCAGCTCTTTCATGACTTTTTGGAGGAAAGAAACATATTTTGAACATAAATTTAGTGCATATGCACCCCAGCATTGTATATGCATTAAACTCCGGTCTATTACTAGAATACTTCTAGGTTCTCCCACTATAAATCAAATTATAAAGTGTTGGTATCTCCCGGAAAAGAATTATTATTAAATATATAAAAAACATAATTAGTACGGATTGGCACGGGCACATATGGGCTCGGAATATTTCCTTGCAACAAAAGGCAATAGAAAAGAGGCTTGAAAGGAACATAAAAAATGGCAGTGTAAAGCAAAGGGACATCACCATGATAGTGGAGCATCGCGATCGCACCGTCCAACTTACTGGCGGATCAACTCCTTTGTACCTCACTTGATGCTTACAGCAAGTCACTCTGGGTATCGCAGGAACCGCCGGAAACAATATGCATGAGTAGCATAGATGTATGTACATGCGCTTTCTCCTTCCATAGTCCTTACTCGCATGCATAAGTGCCAGGTAAACTGCACATCTTGCTAGTCTTACACTGACAAATTAACACAGGAAAAAACACTCCAATATTGTGAGCCATGATAGACCCTGCCTAATAAGATACCCCTAGACCAAAAATTTGAACTTGTGGACATATTGCCAATGCCAAGGGACCTAGCTAGCCGCGTACGTTCTGGGACGCCATCATATTCTCGTACCCAGGTGACATCACGTACGTCGCCGGCTACGGGCTGGAAACGGAAAGCAGCAGCATGCATGCATGCATGTGCGCTGCGATCTACGGCCGAGGAACCAAATCGTCCTCGGGAAACCGCGCCCAGAGAGGAGCCCCCGCCCCGCGCGCGACACCACCAGCTTTTATCCGATCTCCCCGAGATCTCACGCACACGCGCGCGCACGCACGAGTGTACCCCAGCCCGGCCCTCGCTCTCGCGTAGTAGCATCACACCACGGCGCAAGTTGCTGTTTTATGCCCGGAGCGAAGGAGCTAGTCCGATCCGCTAGGGCAGAGCGAGATCACGATATCGAATCTCTACGGACACGGACCTGGTGGCCCTTTTTCTGGCCTGGATCGATCCATCGATCGCGCGCCCCAACTTGCAAAAGGGTCCAGCGATGTGTTGTTGCTGCAGTAGACAGTACTGGTACCTTGCGTAGCTCCTCTTTTCCTTTTGGGAGGATAATCCGGACCTTTTTTGGGGTTTTATAAAATCAACGGGGATTCAGGCTATCTAGATGATAATATTCGAACCAGCAGTAGGTCTTTTTGTTTTTGGAAAACCCGTAGCTGTGACCTTTGAGGATGTGACTGAATGACACGCGTGGTAATATTTCAACCTGTTCAATTAACAAAAATATTACTCCAGTACTAATGTTTTACTCTATTTATCGAATAGTTAAGCAACGATTATTTCTAAATAAAAAATATCTACAGTTATTTACTTGATAGTAAATTTATAGTTTTAGATAAAAAGTGCAAAAACACCCAACCTTTCAAATAATAAAGCGAGTACGGCTAGTGATTACAGGTACTGAGGTTGTGAGCTTACAGGAAATAGCAGAAAACAAGCTAACCAGAAGATAAACAAGGCACGCCGCTTCAGTTGACACTGCTCTAAATCCATGTAAGCTGCAACAATCGCTTGACCGAAGGAGAGGACAATGAACGATCTTGATGTCTGAGATGATGAGTCGAAGAAGAAGCTGAGTCCACATCGCTACAAGAAAGGCTTTCCATCATTGTAACACCACTCGCCTCCACTTTGGAAGAGGGACCCCTGCCCCCTCGCTCTGGATCGAAGATTGCCGCATCGTCGAAAGTTAGAGAAGCTCATCTTAGAGCACGAATGCAGAGACCGACAAGACTGCCAAGACCGTAGAGACGGAGGAGCACGGCCACCCAACCAGATACAAGATCACAACATGAGAGCACCTCCAAAGACCACCACCAAGACATGCGACGACAGCAGATAGACTCTTGGTTTCTAAGACATCGCCTTCAAGAAGGGAGCGGCACAAAAGCGTCGTCGTCACTTGATCTGGAGATCGGACCAAAGGCTTTTGCCTGACAACCGAGGAAAGAGACACAAGTACCTACGGAAACGCCTCCAAGGACGAACACGGCATTCAAAGATGTGGTAGTCACCAACACTAGAAACCGCCGACCAAGGTTTTTCCATAGGTAGCATGGTCATCATCCACACGAAGTCACCAACACAAATTGGCTGGAAGGAAAGGACTCCAAATCTATACGAGAGCAGGGTAGCTCCCAGCCACGAACGACCCATGAAGAGCACCTCACCAACACACGGCAAAGGTAGCCATCCATCACCACACAATAGGACCCGCTGCTAGGTCACCGTTACTTCCACCTCTCAGGGAAGTTGCCCCAACATACTGAAAGATCCAACCTTGCCTATTGCCCAACAGACAGCAAGCCGCCTACGCGTAGCCATCCTTCCGAGCTACCGTGAAGGATGCTCCTCGCTAATCCCTATCACCAACCATCCACCCAACCAGACCGAGAATAAGGGGATGAATCCATTGATGGTTTCGCAGCATGGAAAACAAAAAAAACCTATGGAATAGAGGATGTAACTGTTGGAATTATGCCCTAGAGGCAATAATAAAGTTGTTATTATTATAACTCTTGTTCATGATAATGTTTATATTCCATGCTAGAATTGTATTAAGCGGAAACTTTAATACTTGTGTGGTTTGTGAACAACACCGTGTCCCTAGTACGCCTCTAAGGACTAGCTCATTGATTAATGATGGTTAAGGTTTCCTAACCATGGACATGAGTTGTCAATTAATAATGAGATCATATCATTGGGAGAATGATATGATGGACAGACCCAAACTAAGCGAAGCATTTAGATCGTGTCATTGTGTTCATCTTTGCGAAGCTTTTCCTATGTCAAATATTGTATTCCTTAGACCATGAGATAATGCAACTCCCTGGTATCGGAAGAAAGCTTTGAGGTCATCAAACGTCATCCTATGAGAGGGTGATCATAAAGGTGTCTCTCAGGTGATCGGAAAGTATCTGTTGGGTTGTATGTATCGAGATGGGATTTATCCCTCCCAAGTCGGAGAGATATACTTCGGGCCCACTCGGTAATCGATATCAACACCGCTTGCAAGCATGTGGTTAAGGAGTTAATCACAAAGTGATATCGGATTACGGAACGAGTAAAGTACTTGCTTTGAACGAGATTGAACTAGGTATGACGGTACCGACGATCGAATCTCGGGCAAGTAAAATATCGCGAGACGAAGGGAATATATATATGGGATTGATTGAATCCTGGCATCGTGGTTCATCCGATATGATCATCGATGAATGTGTGGGAGTCAATATGGGTGCCCAGACCCCGCTGTTGATTATTGATAGAAGATCATGTCTGCATATTCTCGAACCCGCAGGGTCACACACTTAACGTGTCTCGACGCTAGGATAGATTGGATACTTGGTTTATGAATTTTTGTTCGGAGTCTCGGATGGGATCCGGGACATCACGAGAGGTTCCGGAGTGGTCCGGAGAATAAGATTCATATAAGGCAGTACAGTTTTTGGAGTTCGGAATTGTTCCGGATTGATCGGTATTGTACCGGAAGCTTCTAGAACCTTCCGGAAGGGGGCCAACGTGGTCCCACCTTCCGGGAGGGGGCATGGGCCTATGAGGGAGTGTCCTGGCCGCATTGGTCCAGGGGCACAAGGCCCCATAGGGCCCAGCCGATTCTAGATAAGTTTAAATCGTTTAAACTAGAGATAAGATAGGGTTTCTAGAAGGGAGAGTTTAAATCGTTTAAACTAGAGATAGGCTTGGAGGATGGGCAAGGGCTGGCCACACCCCCCCTCTATATATAGAGGGCTGGTGCGCCCCCTCCCCCCTAACCTACACCTCCCTCCAAACCCTAGTTGCCCTGCTGCCCTCCTCTCTCCCTCCCGACTGTTTGTAGGCGAAGCCCTGCTGCAGAAATTCTCCACCATATACACCACGCCGTCGTGTTGTAGATCCAATCTATCTCTCCACCCTACTTGCTGGTCCGAGGAAGGAGGAGACGTCGAGGTGCTGCACGTGTGCATCTCACGGAGGCACCGCCACTTGTGGTGCTAGATCGGATCGGATCGCGAGGAGGAGAAGCGAGTACGACTACATCACCCACGTTCCGACGAACGTTCCGCTGTGCGAATCTTCAAGGGTATGAAGATCTAATCCAATCTCTCTCGTTGTTTGCATCTCCTAGATTAGATCTTGGCTTTCCCTCTGTTCGCTTCCGTAGAAAATTTTGATTTACTATGCTGCGAAACCCTTCAGTGGTATCAGAGCTAGATCTATGCGTAGATGTGTTTCACGAGTAGAACGCAACATGGTTGTTGCGGGCGTTGATGTTTTCTGTTGCAAGCCTCTTGTTTGTGTTCTTCTTATGACGCGGGATAGTGAGATTGAAGCGGTCCAGGCCAACCTTACGCGACGTCGTTCGCGAGACCGGCTCCGCACTTGACGTGTGGCTTGTACCACACATGCGGCTGGTGGATGTCAGTTTCTCTCACTATAGTTGTCATGGGATTAACACCGGAGTTTGGCAACCATAATATCACCGTTGTGGCTTTCCGTAGGTAAGAATCGTTCTTAGCATCTACTCCCATAAGCCACGTAAAACATGCAACAACAAAGTAGAGGCGTCTAACTTGTTTTTGCAGGGAGTGTTTTCTGTGATATGGTATGGCCCAAGATGTGATGTGTATATTGTATGCGATGATCATGTTTTATAATGTTTCACGACTTGCATGTCGATGAGTACACAACCGGCAGGAGCCATATGGTTGTCTTTATAATTGTGTATGGCCTGCGAGTCAACTTCTTATACGCCATGTAGTAGCTTTACTTTATCGCTAAGTAGTTAGCAATAGTTGTAGTTGCTATTCGTGGTGGAGGCAATCATGGTGGAGTGATGGAGATCATGCCGGAACGCACAAGATGGAGATCATTGCGCGAAGATTGGCTATACCATGTCACATAAAGTTATATGCATGTGATGTTTATCCTTTTATGTATCTTATTATGCTTAGATCGCGACGGTAGCATTATAAGATGATTCCTCACTTAAAGATCAAGATAAAAAACTGTGTTCTCCCCAAGTATGCACCGTTGCGAAAGTTCGTCGTGTCCAAGCATCACGTGATGATCGGGTGCTATAGACTCTACGCTCACATACAACGGGTGCAAGCCAGTTTTGCACACGCGGAAATACTTGGGTCTAACTTGACGAGCCTAGCATGTACAGACATGGCCTCGGAACACAAGAACCGAAAGGTTAAGCATGAGTCATATGAATGATATGATCGACACTTCGTTGTCCACCATTGAAACCACATCTCTTCTCGTGATGATCGGATTAGGTGTGGTGAATTTGGATCGTGTTCACTAAACAACTTGAGGGATGTTGAATTTAGTGGGAGTTCATCTAGTAATTTGATTAAGTTGAACTATTTATCATGAACATAGTCTAAATTGTACTTGCAAATACTATAGATCACATGGCCAAGTCCAACTTCAACTTCAACGTTTTTGCTGAGAAAGAAAAGCTTAGAAACAATGGGTCTAACTTCACCAACTGGTTCTGCAATCTAAGAATCATTCTGTCTGGCGGACAAAAGGACTATGTCCTTGGGAAAGCGTTAGGTGACCCTCCTGCTGCAACTGCGCCGGCTGATGAGAAAGTTGTCTATCAGTCGCGCAAAGATGATTATGGTGTGATTAAGAGCACCATGTTGTTTGCTATGGAACCGGAACTTCAAAATCGTTTTGAAAACTATCCCGGGCCCTTTGAGATTCTCGAAGAGTTGAAAACCATGTTTCAGACTTAGGCCCGTTCTGAGAGATATGAGATCTCCGAGAAGTTCTTTAACTGCAAGATGGAGGAAGGGAGTTCCGTTAGTGAGCACGCCATTAAGATGTCGGGCTACACTCAACGCCTTGAGCAACTGGACTGCAAGATTCCAGAGGAGCTCAAGATTGACAGGGTTCTGCAATCACTCCCTCCCAGCTACAAAAGTTTTGTAGTGACTCATAATCAGATTGGTTCCACTGATACGATCACCGAGCTCTTCGCAAAGCTGAAGGCTGCGGAGGTGGACATCAAGAAGGATAATCATGTGTTGATGGTCAACAAGCCCTCCTTTAAGAAAGGTAAGGGTGCAAAGAAGCCCTTCAAGAAAGGCGGCGGCAAGCGTGTTGCCCCTGCTGAGAAGAAGCTCAAGTCTGGTCCTAAGACGGACACTGAGTGCTTCTATTGCAAGGACAAGGGTCACTGGAAGCGCAACTGTCCGAAGTACTTAACGGACAAGAAGGCTGGCACCATCAAAGGTATATTTGATATACATGTTATTGATGTTTTCCTTACTAGCCCTCGTTGTAGTGCCTGGGTATTTGATACTGGTTCAGTTGCTAATAGTTGTAACTCGAAACAGGAGCTACAAAATAGACGGCGGCTTGCGAGGGATGAGGTGACGATGCGCGTTGGCAACGGATCAAGAGTTGATGTGATGGCCGTCGGCACGCTCTCCTTAGTTTTACCTTCGGGATTAGTTTTAAACCTTAATAAATGTTATTATGTGCATGCGTTGAGCATGAACATTATTTCTGGATCGTGTTTATTGCAAGACGGTTATTCATTTAAATCGGAGAATAATGGTTGTTCTATTTATATGAGTAACATCTTTTATGGTCATGCACCTCTTGTGAATGGTTTATTTCTTCTAAATCTTGAAAGGGATGAAACACACATCCATAACATTGAGGCTAAGAGATGCAAAGTAGATAGTGATAATACTACTTATTTGTGGCACTGTCGTCTAGGTCATATTGGTGTAAAGCGCATGAAGAAACTCCATTCTGATGGACTTTTGGAGTCTCTTGATTTTGAATCATTTGACACATGCGAACCATGCCTCATGGGCAAGATGATCAAAACACCGTTCTCCGGTATGATGGAGCGAGCAACGGACTTGTTGGAAATCATACATACCGATGTATGCGGACCGATGAGTGTTTCGACGCGCGGTGGATATCGCTATTTTCTCACTTTTACCGATGACTTAAGTAGATATGGGTATATCTATTTAATGAACCATAAATCTGAAACATTTGAAAAGTTCAAGGAATTTCAGAATGAAGTGGAGAACCATCGTAACAGAAAGATCAATTTTCTACGATCCGACCGTGGGGGCGAGTATTTAAGTTATGATTTTCTCACGCATCTTAAAGCAAGCGGAATTGTTTCGCAACTCATGCCACCCGGAACACCACAGCGCAATGGTGTGTCTGAACGCCGGAACCGAACCCTATTAGATATGGTCCGATCGATGATGTCTCTTACTGATTTGCCGTTATCATTTTGGGGTTATGCATTAGAAACCGCTGCATTTACTTTAAATAGGGCACCATCTAAATCCGTTGAGACGACACCGTATGAAATGTGGTTTGGTGCGAAACCTAAGTTGTCGTTTCTTAAAGTTTGGGGATGCGAAGCTTACGTCAAGAAGTTGATGCCGGACAAGCTCGAACCCAAAGCAGAGAAATGCGTCTTCATAGGATACCCTAAGGAAACTATTGGGTATACCTTCTATCACAGAACCGAAGGCAAAGTGTTTGTCGCAAAGAACGGTTCCTTTCTTGAGAAGGAGTTTCTCTCGAAAGAAGTGAGTGGGAGGAAAGTAGAGCTAGACGAGGTTATTGAACCTTCTCTTGAATTGGAGAGTAGCGCAGCACCTGAAATTGTTCCAGTGCCGCCTGCACCAACAATAGAGGAAGCTAATGACAAGGATCATGAAGCTTCGGACGATGCTGCTACTGAACGTCGCAGGTCGACAAGGTCGCGTGCCCCTCCTGAGTGGTACGGCAACCCTGTCTTGAATGTCTTGTTAGTAGAAGACAGTGAACCTACGAACTATGAGGAAGCGATGATGAGCCCAGACTCTGAGAAATGGCTAGAAGCCATGAAATCCGAATTGGTATCCATGAGCGAAAACCAAGTATGGACTTTGGTGGACCCTCCTAGCGACCGAAAGGCCGTTGAGTGCAAATGGATTTTCAAGAAGAAAACGGACGCGGATGGTAATGTTACCGTCTATAAAGCACGTCTTGTCGCGAAAGGTTTTCGACAAGTTCAAGGTGTTGACTACGATGAGACTTTCTCTCCCGTAGCGATGTTTAAGTCCATTCGGATTTTATTAGCAATTGTTGCGTTTCATGATTATGAAATATGGCAGATGGATGCAAGACTGGTTTCCTCAATGGCAACATTGATGAAGAGTTGTATATGATGCAACTCGAAGGTTTTGTCGATCCTAAGGATGCTGATAAAGTATGCAAACTTCAGCGTTCCATTTATGGACTGAAGCAAGCATCTCGGAGTTGGAACCTTCGTTTTGATCAAGTGATCAAGATCTTTGGATTTGTTCCAAATTGCTACGAAGCTTGTATCCACAAGAAAGTGAGTGGGAGCTCGGTGACGTTTCTGGTACTATATGTGGATGACATATTGATTATTGGAAATGACATCAACATGCTTAACGATGTGAAGAGTTATTTGAACAAGTGTTTTTCAATGAAAGACCTAGGTGAAGCTGCTTATATATTGGGCATCAAGATCTATAGAGATAGACAAAGACGCCTGATAGCTTTAAGCCAGAGTACATACCTAGACAAAGTTCTGAAAAGATTTAGAATGGATAAGGCAAAGAAAGGTTCAGTGCCTATGTTGTCAGGTAAGATATTGAGCAAGGCTCAGTGTCCAGCTACGGTAAATGATAGGGAAGCTATGAGCAAAGTGTTATGCCTCGGCCATAGGTTCGATCATGTATGCCATGCTATGTACTAGACCGGATGTGTCCAATGCTCTTAGTTTGACGAGTAGGTATCAAAGTGATCCAGGAGTGGAACACTGGACAGCCGTGAAGAACATCCTAAAGTACCTAAATAGAACTAAAGAAATGTTCTTAGTCTATGGGGGTGATGAACAGCTCGTCGTAAAAGGTTACGTCGACGCTAGTTTTGATACCGACAAGGATGATTCTAAATCTCAGACAGGATACGTGTATATTTTGAATGGAGGAGCTGTGAGCTGGAGAAGCTGCAAGCAAAGCGTGATCGCGGGATCTACAGTAGAAGCGGAATACATGGATGCTGCAGAAGCGTCAAGTGAAGGAGTTTGGATCAGGAACTTCATCACTGAGCCTGGCGTGGTTCCAAGTGCATTGGACCCACTTGAGATATCGTGTGACAACACTGGCACCATAGCACTCGCTAAGGAACCAAGATATCATCCAAAGACCAAGCATATCAACCGCAAGTTTCATATAATCCGAGATTATATAGCAGATGGAGATCTGAAGATTAGCAAAGTACATACATATCTGAATGTCGCAGATCCATTGACTAAACCTCTTCCACGTGTAAAACATGATCATCACCTCAGTGCCATGGGTGTGAGATTGTTGCCAAATGTAAACTAGATTATTGACTCTAGTGCAAGTGGGAGACTGTTGGAATTATGCCCTAGAGGCAATAATAAAGTTGTTATTATTATAATTCTTGTTCATGATAATGTTTATATTCCATGCTAGAATTGTATTAAGCGGAAACTTTAATACTTGTGTGGTTTGTGAACAACACCGTGTCCCTAGTACGCCTCTAAGGACTAGCTCATTGATTAATGATGGTTAAGGTTTCCTAACCATGGACATGAGTTGTCAATTAATAATGAGATCATATCATTGGGAGAATGATATGATGGACAGACCCAAACTAAGCGAAGCATTTAGATCGTGTCATTGTGTTCATCTTTGCGAAGCTTTTCCTATGTCAAATATTGTATTCCTTAGACCATGAGATAATGCAACTCCCTGGTATCGGAAGAAAGCTTTGAGGTCATCAAACGTCATCCTATGAGAGGGTGATCATAAAGGTGTCTCTCAGGTGATCGGAAAGTATCTGTTGGGTTGTATGTATCGAGATGGGATTTGTCCCTCCCAAGTCGGAGAGATATACTTCGGGCCCACTCGGTAATCGATATCAACACCGCTTGCAAGCATGTGGTTAAGGAGTTAATCACAAAGTGATATCGGATTACGGAACGAGTAAAGTACTTGCTGTGAACGAGATTGAACTAGGTATGACGGTACCGACGATCGAATCTCGGGCAAGTAAAATATCGCGAGACGAAGGGAATATATATATGGGATTGATTGAATCCTGGCATCGTGGTTCATCCGATATGATCATCGATGAATGTGTGGGAGTCAATATGGGTGCCCAGAACCCGCTGTTGATTATTGATAGAAGATCATGTCTGCATATTCTCGAACCCGTAGGGTCACACACTTAACGTGTCTCGACGCTAGGATAGATTGGATACTTGGTTTATGAATTTTTGTTCGGAGTCTCGGATGGGATCCGGGACATCACGAGAGGTTCCGGAGTGGTCCGGAGAATAAGATTCATATAAGGCAGTGCAGTTTTTGGAGTTCGGAATTGTTCCGGATTGATCGGTATTATACCAGAAGCTTCTAGAACCTTCCGGAAGGGGGCCAACGTGGTCCCACCTTCCGGGAGGGGGCATGGGCCTATGAGGGAGTGTCCTGGCCACATTGGGCCAGGGGCACAAGGCCCCATAGGGCCCAGCTGATTCTAGATAAGTTTAAATCGTTTAAACTAGAGATAAGATAGGGTTTCTAGAAGGGAGAGTTTAAATCGTTTAAACTAGAGATAGGCTTGGAGGATGGGCAAGGGCTGGCCGCACCCCCCCTCTATATATAGAGGGCTGGTGCGCCCCCTCCCCCCTAACCTACACCTCCCTCCAAACCCTAGTTGCCCTGCTGCCCTCCTCTCTCCCTCCCGACTGTTTGTAGGCGAAGCCCTGCTGCAGAAATTCTCCACCATATACACCACGTCGTCGTGTTGTAGATCCAATCTATCTCTCCACCCTACTTTCTGGTCCGAGGAAGGAGGAGACGTCGAGGTGCTGCACGTGTGCATCTCACGGAGGCACCGCCACTTGTGGTGCTAGATCGGATCGGATCGCGAGGAGGAGAAGCGAGTACGACTACATCACCCATGTTCCGACGAACGTTCCGCTGTGCGAATCTTCAAGGGTATGAAGATCTAATCCAATCTCTCTCGTTGTTTGCATCTCCTAGATTAGATCTTGGCTTTCCCTCTGTTCGCTTCCGTAGAAAATTTTGATTTACTATGCTGCGAAACCCTTCAGTAACCTAGAAAGATCATATCTACGAGATGTGAGCAAAAAGTTCTAGATCTAATCTACATAACCTTGAAGATCCAAAGTGTTTGATGATCGAGGGATCATGGACGATGTAGTCGTACACGTGCATCAGTACAAACAATGAAGTCCTACAATCCGGTAGCACCTCAACGGTATCCACACATTCCGTCTTGGTGCCCTGTCCTCCTCCTAGATCCCGCAAGTGATGGAGAAGAGCTTCACGAGATACCAGCAGCATAATAGCGATGCTTGGATGTATGGTGGACAAGTTCTGCAGAACTTCACTAAGCTTCTACGTGGGAGGGGAGAGAAAGAGGAAGCTGAAGGGGCACCGAGACTTACATGATGTGCATCCTCTACTCCTCTCTTTATATAGGCTAGGGAGGGGCGGTGGCCAGGAGGAGGGAATCCTTCCCTCCTCCCATAGGGTTTGGGGGCGGCTAGGGTTTCCCCAAGTGGGGGCGCATGGGCCCTTGTGGCGCTATGGCGCCCTAGCCCATTTAGGTCAGAGTTCTCCTCCACTTGGCCCATGTGCCCCTTTGGATAGGTGGGATCCACTCTAGAACCTTCTAGATCCACCAGGAACATTTTTGTAACTATCTCGAATTAATCCTGGAACCAAAATCTAGCTCACGTATACATTTTCTCTACCTATGGACCATTTTGGAAATCCTTGTGATATCTAGGATCTCATCCGAGACTCCGAATCTCCATTCGATCAAAGCATCTATTATCTCGATGAAAACATGCAAATCTAAAACATTAAGTGTGTGACCCAATGGGTTCGAGGACATGTAAACATGATCGAGACACCTCTCCAATCAATAACCATTAGTGGAACCAGGATGTCCATATTGGTTCCTACATATTCAACAAAGTTCTTTTATAGGTTGAATCACAATGTTGAGATCCAATTAATTCCGTATCCGATTTTCTTTGTCTCGTGATATGTTACTTGCTCAAGATTCAATCATCGATATCGGTATACCTAGTTCAATCTCGTTACTGGCAAGTTTTCTTTACTTGTTCCGTGATGTAGGATCCTCATGACTAACCACATTAGTCACATGTTTGCAAACTTTAGGATGCTAAATTACCGAGAGGACCCATAGATATCTCTCCATCACATGGAGTGACAAATCCCATTATTGGTTTATGCAACTTAACAAAATACCATCAGAGATACCTGAAAGCCATATTTATGATCACCCAGTTACGGAGTGTCGTTTGATGTCCACAAAGGAATCATATGGTACCTAGGAGTAAGACAATCTCATGATCTAAGGAAACGATAATTGACATGTATAAAAGTGATAGCAATCAAACTAAGTGACATGATCAACAACTATGCTTATTATTATGGTTGTCCATCGCATCATTCTGCTAATGATATGATCCTATTATCAAGTGACATTACATGTTCATGATTAGGAAACCTTAACCATCACTTGACTAACAGACTAGTCATAAGAGGCTTACTAGGGACACTATGTTGTTTATGTATCCACACATGTATTTTTTAATACAATTACAACATGGAGAATAAATGCTTCTCGTGAACAAGTAAATATGATAATAACAACTTTATTATTGTCTTTAGGCATATTTTCAACATCCATGACCATCACGCAAGCTCCCATCATGGTAGAATTAAATATGTACAAACCAAGAGAGAGGACAACAAAAATAGATCTCACCGAGAGAAACCGTTCGCCGCAGCCCTCGTACCAGAGCATGAGATAAAGATCGATGCAGCGGAGCTTGTTGGATCTAAGCCCTTCATAAATTCTCTTCGTTGCAGCGTCACTAGCAGCTAGAGTGCCTAAGAGCATCTCCAGTCCAGCCCCCGGGACCGGCGCGAAAAATCGGTCTCAATCGGCCCCCAAAATCAGTATTCATCTGGTCAGAGGCTAACTATTTATCCTATGCACTGAGGCCACCTCCAACCCATAGGGAGACAACCAGGGGCGCCGACTACCACTTTTGTCCCCAAGGGCCCACTCGGCAGCCTCTCCACTCTTTTTAGTATTGTGGGTAGGACTAGGTAGCATCCAGCCCCCCATACGGGCTACCGCCGGATGCCGTATGGGGGATGAGTGGATATGCTCTAAGTTCGGCCAATTAGTAACCATATTGTGCTCCCATTCCTGGAGAAATCCTGGGATCCCTGAGGAAAGAAGTGGGAAGATGGAGAAGGTGGTCTGCCTTCCTAGCAAGTTCTAGACAGCCCGGTGAGAGGCAAAGGAGGACAAGGTGGAGCAGAAGGCGGTTGCGGATAATCCGGCCTGACAGATTCAATTCTGGTTCAGTTTCACTATGGAGTATGCATTGCATAGATTTGTCCTATGAACTTTTTGACTACTTTTTCCATGCTCTCTCCTGGACTTGTGTGTATGCTTATCCCCTTGCTATCGCCCTTATTCTCCTCACAGGTGGTTCCAGTGTTCCCAAGACCTACAAGCGCCGCCCTCGCGCCAAATACTTTCGGGACGACGGACAGGGTAACTTAGTGGACGAAGTTGAGTTGAGGAGAAGAAAGAACAAAGAGAAGCGCATGGCTGAACAAGCAAAGAGGACTAGGAAGGGGTGTCCAAGAGGAAGGGCAAGGAGCCCAAGATCAACTACAGGACTTTGGATGCGATCTCCTATTCCTCCATCCATCACCGTGACTTGTTTGTTGAGCTGCCTCGTGATGATGAGCTGGGGGGATACTCGTTTTTGGTGTGCAGAACAGAAGGGCATCTACGAAGATGTGTATGCCAGGCTGAACATTAGGCCTATGCACCCACTGGTACTTGCTGATGCTTTGGAGAAGGCTCATCTTGTGGATGCGATGTATGTGGCTGAGAGGATGGGGTGCACCATCTCATGTCTCTCCAGTGCTCCTTTGACTCTGAGGTGGTGAAGCAGTTCTTCTCCACTTTGGTTATTTGTGGGGATGAGCGTCGCACTATGAAGTGGATGACTCATGACAGGCCTATGACTGCTGATTTTCACGTGTTTGCTGAGGTTCTTGGATACTCTTTCCGCAGCAGGGATAGAGCCAGTGGCCACCGCATCATCACCCAGCTGAAGCCCAACAAAGATGCAACTCTCTCTCCTTGCACTGTGGACAATGGCATTGTGGGCACTCTGGCTGGCCTTGCTCCCATCTATGCTGCCTTAGTGGGTCTCTTCCGTGACTCCATTACTCCGAGTGGGGGCAACAATGATAGCATCCGTGGTCACCTTATTCAGCTACTTCAATTTTCTCATGAGGTTGCCTCTTGCGAGGACGAGTCAGTGCAGTACCGGCTGGATGTCATGGACTTCATTTACCATGAGCTGTGTGATGCTATGTTCAACCGTATGTCCATTCCCTATGCACCCTACATTATGATGCTCATCCGGCACCTGCTTCCTGCTGAGGAGTTCCACATCGACTCGGTGCACAAGGCCAAGAAGATCTACACCAAGGTTCGGAAGACCTCTCACCCCTCCTCTGCTCCTGAGGGCCTCATGAGGGATGCTCGCCAGCCCCCTGTGCCTCCCGTTGCCCGTGAGATCAAGCAGCTGAACTGGTTCCAGCGTAACATACTCTGCATGGGCGTGGACACGCGCAAGGGTCACTACGAGGCATACAAGCAGCGCCATGAGTTGGCTCACTCCCAGCAGCTTATTTCTCCACCATGTGTCCGGTGCTTCGGGTGATCCTCCGTCTCCTACACTTCCCACTCCATATGCTCGATGGAACTCTTCCTCTGGATTGAACTATGATGAGCTGGAGTGTCACTTGTTCCCCTCTGCGCCTGCTGCTGATGATGAGGATGAGGAAGGTGACACTGAGGAGCTTGAAGATGAGGATGAGGATGAGAATGAAGACGAGGAAGAGGACGAGGACTACGAGTGATCCCGTGGGGCGCTAGCATCGCTCTTCTCCCTTTTTGGTGTCTCGATGCCAAAGGGGGAGAAGTAGTTCTATTAGGATGTCTGTGGATTTGCAAGGGTCGGGCATAAGCACTTGCATTTTTCTATTCGTCATTGTCTTGCTTATGCCCATTTAGCGTTGAACTTTAAATTTGTGGTTTGTGGTTGTTTGAGACTCTATGTGGCTGTCTGGATTATTATGCCTATGGATTTCATCTCATGGATTATGCTTATGGAGCCATCTATTCATATCCTATTGCTGGAGGTTTTATCATGGAAGGCGCTTATATTGGTTATTCGGTTTTTATCACGGAAGGCGCTTATATTGGTTATCTGGTATTGATTGTGGATTATGTCAAGGATACCTTCCCTCTACCTCGGTGGTATGTTTATGTTGCTCATATGTCTATGGAATAGATTCACCTATTTGTGTGCATTTGTATTCCAATGCAAAATTCTATTATGCACACATTGAGGGGGAGTCTCTTTCATAGTTATTACTGTTTGTCTTGTGACTTTCTCCTGCAAATCCTGGTATTGTCATCTAACACCAAAAAGGGGGAGATTGAAAGAACATTTCATGTTTTCCTATGTTTTGCGTGTTAGATAACAATACTGTGGAGATTATTCATGTGCTCTAAGTGTGCAGGAAGCTTTGAGGGGGGCGGATTATCCGCCCCACCAAGGGCCGGATAATCTGGCCTACCTCATTGCTCAAAGGGAGCCAAGGCGCGTCGCTCGGTATCCGGTCGGATTTTCTCCCGGAAAATCCAAACTGGGGCGGTTTTTCCTTCCCAGGCCGGATAATCCGGCCTTCACATAGGACCGGATAATCCGGCCCCCAGAAGTTGATCAAGGGCAAGCTCGGCGCGACGCTCTGATAAGGGGCAGATTATCTGTCGGATATTCCGAGTCTGGGGCGGTGTTTTCCCCAGGCCGGATAATCCGGCCCCCAAAGTGTCCAATGGCTGGTTTCGAAAGGGGGTATAAATACCCCTTCTTCCCCAACGTTCAGAACCCTTGATTCATTCGAAATTGTCCAAACATTGTGCAAGAGCTCTCATTCTTGATCTCCCACTTCAACCACCCGAAGGTCTTGATCTTTGGGGGAATTGAAGGAGGAGAAGTTCATCATCATCATCACGAATCAAGCGCTTCAACTCCTCTCCATTCACTTGGAGAAATCCCTGATCTAGTATTCTTGTCAATACCTAGATCTTGTTTATTGTATTTGATAACTTTGTTCTTGTGGCAGCTTGTTGTCATTTCAGGAGCCTCCAAGTTGTTGTGGAGTTGTTGCCCTGCTAGTTGTGTAAAGGCCTCGGTGCCTGATACGTCCATTTTGCATCACTATTCTAGGTCTTCATTCACTATTATTCATTGATATATTTCGTATTGAGAGGTGATACTTATGTTATTTCATCTATTTTTGCATGGTTGATGACTTTTGGAGCATGGACCGCTGCAGTCAGGATTCTGATGGAAAAGGTGTTGTTTGGAGGCAAAATTCGCGAAGATCAGAAAATCCGGAAAAATATACGAAAAGTCCTATTTTTCCAGAAGAGTCAGGATGCCAGAAGATGGAGTGGAGGTGGGACACAGGGGGCCCACACCACCCCATGGCGCGGGCAGGCCTAGGCCGCGCCTGGGAGTGGTGTGGCCACCCTGGCCCACTCCAACCTCTCCCCTCTGGCGTATATCGTCCCCACGAAACCCTAAGACTCGAAGAGCGACCACAGAAAGATTCCACCGCCTCTGCCGGGGGAATTCCTTCCCAGAGAGGGGAGATCATCGCCATCAACACCACCATCAAGCTGGACTTCATCGGGATCATCATCATCATCACCACCACCATCATCATCAGCAGCACCCTCATCACCATCTCCATATTGCTGTAACAATTGGTTGAATCTTTCTATAGTTCATAGGGGAAACTTTCCCGGTGTTGATTACTCTTTGTAGTTGATGCTATTGAGTGAACCATTGAATTATTGTCTATGTTCAGATTGTTATACATCATTATTCCATCTCTGATCATGATCCATATGATGTCTTGTGAGTAGTTCGTTTTGTTCTTGAGGACATGGGAGAAGTCTTGTTGTTAGTAGTGGAGTTGCGTTGAGAAAGATTTAATAGATTGTTATTTAAGTTGTGGTGTACTTCTTCTAGTGGTGTCATGTGAACGTCGACTACATGACACTTCACCTATATGGGCCTAGGGGAATGCATTGTGTATTTGGCTACTAATCGTAGGGGTTGCCGGAGTGACAGAAAGTTGAACCCCCGTTAGGAAACCATTGCACAAGGGACGTAAGGGTCTTAGAGTTTAAAGTTGTGGTTAGGTTTCTACCTTAATTACTTTCTTATACTTATGTATGTTTGCAAGGGGTATAATCACAAGTATGTATTAGTCTTGGATGGGGCGGTACATTAGCACAGGTTCACCCACACAACACTTAGCAAGCTAATGAAGATTAATCAACTATATGAAACGAAAGCACTTGACAGTCTTCCCATGTGTCCTCGAGAACGTTTGGTCATCCATAGAAATACAACCGTCTTGTCCTTTGCTGCATAAAGGATTGGGCCACTTGCTGCATTTATTCCTATTGTCTTTTATTTACTCGTACTTTGTTTACTTGCTTTATCGAAAACCCCTAAAAATCCGTTTGCTAAGTATTTGCAGAGAATTCCTGATCCATACCACTAGCCAGCACCTTCTGCTCCTCGTTGGGTTCGACACTCTTACTTATCGAAAATACTCCGATACACCCCCTATACTTGTGGGTCATCAGTGTCCGCCTCGAAGGGTACCTATAGTGGAAAGGTGGATCAGGCCTTTGGTGGCGAGATCCATCGGAGAACAGGGTGAGGCCTATTGTGGCGTGGTGGTCTTAGTACCACCCACCCCTCCAACGCAAACGTACTTCCCTTAACAAGGAAGGAACTGCGGTCAAACAAATTCGGTGTCTCTGCGTGCTTCACTTCGGTTTACCCGTTCCTCTTCCACTCGCTCTTTACTCGCTAGTAGATAGGTTTGCATATAGGGAAATTCCACCTAATAGTTTATCTAGAGAATTTACCCTTTGTGCTAAGCCTAAAATTGAAAAAGTATTATAAATTGGTGTAGCACCTATTCACCCCCCCCCCCTCTAGGTGCCCATACGATCCATTTCATGCTTGTCTATTCTTGATTGATTGAGGAACCGAAGGTTACAAGGGTACCGATATGGCTATGGTGCATAGACTGGATATGGCGTGTGTGTATGAGAAATTAGATGATCCTCCCAACATTCCCTCCTAGATTTTATATGGGGAGGCCAGGTCTCGAGAGATGTCCAAGTCAGTTACAATTCTGAGTGTGTAACCCTTAGGGTTTCCTACCTAGTCTTATCGTGTCCAGCAAGGATTCAAATCCTTCATGGGTTGGCCTCACCTGAATCGTCATGGGCTTCGTCGGTACCAGCAAATCGTCACGTGGGCCTCCTGCTGAGCTGGACTAGATAGTCCAAGGGTGGACACCCGATGGGCATACCTATGTCAGTAGCCCTCGAGTGTCCATCCGAATCATAGATTCATATGTAGACTTTAGAAGTCGTTCGTTGCAAAAGGTGCGCAGTACTGACATGAAAGTCCCTCATGTCTATATGAGTTTCTTAGTAGTTCATAGGGATTCTGGTACACGTGTCTGGTGCACCCGGCGGATCGGGACCAGATAATTGCTCTTGGGCAAAAACAATTCTACCTACTCAAACTCGAGTTCCCGGACTCGAATTCGGTATAAGATGGTGTAATTTTGCTCATGTTGCAGAGGTCTTACTAAGCCGAACTCCAGTTTAGTGAATATGTACCTAACGCGTTTGTCTGGACTTTTATCACGCCCGCAGGCACACTATTTATCTGGTAGAGCTCAGCGGATGCGCTTGCTAGTCCATCAGATTAGATCTATAGGTCTTATCTTTACGTCGTAGATGCAACATCCAAATGTTTATCACCATGGAGGCGATTCGGGTGGCCAAGGAGACATCGTTTTTGAACCTGACAAAAACGGGCGAAGTCGCCAATGAGTTCGATCGATGTAAAGGAGTCGACATTGTGGACACAGTCAACCCAATGGACTATGTTGCAAGTTTTTTTTTGTTTTTCTATGACTTCATAGGATGCGTGACCAGCGCTCCCTATGGGATTAGCCCCTCGAGTGTCTGTTCGATTCGTAGACTCGAGCAGAGACTTATAGTTGTCAATTGCGTAAACATAATGATTCGGAAGTGCTTCAGATGACCTTGTGATTGCTATTAATGTCAGTGCTTTTGTTTTGAATAATATTACTTTTCAATTTAGGCAGCAATATTTAAACACTTGTATTTTCAGTAAGAATAATATATAGATTTTTAATATAGTTTTCTCTCACTGACTAGCGTATCCCACCAACAAGTGAGCAGCGGATTAGCCTACTACGGCCCGCAGAGCTACCGTGGCCCATAATATTGTGTCGCACGACCTAAAGGATCATCAGAAACCCTAATCCCCATACCTCAATCCCACTTCCTATATAATACAGCAAATCCTCGCTTCACTCGGCAACTGCCGTACTCCTAGATGTCCCTACTGTCTCAATCAGAAATTTTCCCACTCCATCTCTTCTTTAATCCCATCCCTGTACGAGTTAAATCCACGAGCAGATCGACCGCGGGTAGATCAACCACAAGCAGATCCACCACGCGGAAGATTGACTGCGGGAAGATCGACCGCGAGCAGATATACCACGCAGAATATTGATAGCGGGAAGATCGACCGCAGACAGGTCCACCGCATGGAAGATCGACCGCGGGCAGATCCATCGCATGGAAGATGATGGCCAGGGTCGTGCTAATCCACCACGCGGAAGATGGTTGATGACCCACGAGTATAGGAGTGTATCGCAGTATTTTCGATAAGTAAGAGTGTCAAACCCAACGGGGAGCAGAAGGTGCTGGCTAGTGGTATGGATCAGGAATTCTCTGCAGATACTTAGCAAACGGATTTTTAGGGGTTTTTGATAATGCAAGTAAATAAAGTACGAGTAAATAAAAGATAATAAGAATAGATGCAGCAAGTGGCCCAATCCTTTATGCAGCAAAGGACAAGCCAGTTGTATTACTTAAGATGACCAAACGTTCTCGAGGACACATGGGAAGACTGTCAAGTGCTTTCGCTTCATATAGTTGATTAATCTTCTTTAGCTTGCTAAGTGTTGTGTGGGTGAACCTGTGCTAATGTACCGCCCCATCCAAGACTAATACATACTTGTGATTATACCCCTTGCAAACATCCGTAAGTATAAGAAAGTAATTAAGGTAGAAACCTAACCACAACTTTAAACTCTAAGACCCTTACGTCCCTTGTGCAATGGTTTCCTAACGGGGGTTCAACTTTCTGTCACTCCGGCAACCCCTACGATTAGTAGCCAAATACACAATGCATTCCCCTAGGCCCATATAGGTGAAGTGTCATGTAGTCGACGTTCACATGACACCACTAGAAGAAGTACACCACAACTTAAATATCAAACTATTGAATCTTTCTTAACACAATTCCACTACTAACAACATGACTTCTCCTATGTCCTTAAGAACAAAACAAACTACTCACAAGACATCATATGGATCATGATCAGAGATGGAATAATGATGTATAACAATCTGAACATAAACAATAATTCAACGGTTCACTCAATAACATCAACTATAAAGAGTAATCAACACCGGGAAAGTTTCCCCTATGAACTATGCAAGATTCAGCGTAATTGTTACAGCAATATGGAGATGGTGGTGAGGGTGCTGATGGTGATGATGGTGGTGATGATGATGATGATCTCAATGAAGTCCAGCTTGATGGTGGTGTTGATGGCGATGATCTCCCCTCTCTGGGAAGGAATTCCCCCGGCAGAAAACTGTCTGCCGGAGAGATCTTTCTCTCTCGGTGTTTTCCGCCCCACAGAGGCGGCGGAATCTTTCTGTGGTCGCTCCCCGAGTCATAGGGTTTCGGGAGGATTATATACGCTAGAGGGGAGAGCCAGAGGTGGGCCAGGGTGGCCACACCACCTGGTGGCGCGGCCTAGGGTGGCCTACGCCAGGGGGTGGTGTGGGCCCCCTGTGGCCCATCTCCACTCCTCCTTATGGCTTCCTTCGTCTTCTGGAAAAATAGGATTTTCCGTATATTTTCCCGGATTTTCCGATCTTCGCGAATTTTGCCTCCAAACAGCACCTTTTCCATCAGAATCTTGATTATAGCGGTCCATGCTCCAAAAGTCATCAACCATGCAAAAACAGATGAAATAACATAAGTATCATCTCTTAATATGAAATATATCAATGAATAACAGTAAATTATGACATAGAATAGTGATGCAAAATGGACGTATCAACTCCCCCCAAACTTAGACTTCACTTGTCCCCAAGCGGAACTGAGCTCAATAAACATGACCTCAGGTTTATGGAGTGAAGAGTCGATAAAAGAATACGGACAAGAAGTATCACATTCATCAATACATAGATCATAATAGAAGACAACTCACTATTATATAACTTAACTTGCAATAAGTAAAGGAAACACAATAAAGATACATAAAGTGAATCATAATTGGTAATGGCAAACTTAGCTCTTGGTCGAAGAATAGTTGATAATTTGCTGGAGTTCACAAATAACTGGTTTTCAATGATAGCTTTCAAAGTAGTAATCACCAATATAAGAGGAATGTGCAAAACAAGGAACATAAGAAACATGATTGAATAAATCATCATATGAATGAATGAAACACAACAACTCAAAATACTTGCTGAGATAGAAAGGAATAGGTTTACTGACTCAACTAAAAGGTAAAAGAAAGGCCCTTCGCATAGGGAAGCAGGGATTTCAAGTTTCATAAAGAGCTCCCAAAAATTATGATACTTATTAGCTTTCAGCTCTCATTGCCCCTATCATAGGCATATTTAGGTGATTAAGGTTAAAGTGATCAAATATGAGGATATGCTTGACAAGTTGTAAATTGAGAATTTCATGTCCCTTGAATACGAGGGCCGCTCCTCATGCTACTCAAGTTTAGTCACCGATAAGTTCTTGCATCGTAAGCACATGTGTATCATACAGAACTGCCAACGGGGTACCCCTTGCCCGATGATACGGAACAATCCCCATATCAAAATGACAAGGCAAGCAGACAACAAACATCTCAGCAATCTGCTTATTAACATGGGAATATGGTGCTTTTTTCTCTCTTTCCGCTTTTCATAATCTCTTTTTTCTTTTTCTCTTTTTTCTCAATATCAGACTCTTTTTTTATAAGAAGAATGCTTCATAGATGCTCGTTATGGTTACGCTGCAGGTTTCCACCATGTCAGCATGGATTAGACCAGCGGCCCAGGCGTTTCTCTAACACACATGCATAGACCAGCGGCCCAGGCGTTACAAGCTCCCCTTTCATTTCACACTGATGACATCCATAGACAAAAGAACATGATATCAACTAGGTACAAAGTACCAGTGCAATGTTGAAAGCGTTCCCCATGACAGCATGGTTCTGCTAATTCACAACTTACAAAGCGCAAGCATATACGCAACATAGATGGGCACAATGGTTCAAGTTTATTAAGTGCAAGAAAGTAAAGTGTGCCATCAAGTTCGTGAGAGCTTTAATCACTAATTTTCACATAACAAGTTTAATTTGGAAGGTAGATAAAAACAAAATTTTACTTGGAATAGCAATAATGCTAATAGGTAGGTATGGTGGAGACAAATGGCAAAGGTTTGGTTTAAAGGAAGTGGATGTACGAGAAGAATTCCCTCTCAGTATAGGTTTTTGGCTAGCAAGGCTGGGTAGCAAGTGTAAGAGTTGAAGGAAACAAACAAACATACAAGTGACAAAGACAAACATGCAATCTTCCTTGGAATCACAAAAGATCTTAACTAGAGAATACTAAACTTATGAGCAAATCAAGAAAGAAAGATGATGAAATTATTTTTCTTTAAAGTACTTTTATCTTTTTCACTCAACTCTCAAAAATAGTGTTGCTACTGACCGAGCCAGGTTTGCCAAAACCAACTAAATTAACTCAATGATCCCAAAGTGATACCAATACTAACGACAAGATCAATCATATAACCACGAATTGAAAACTAATATAAGTTATGCAAAAGAGTAAATGATAGAACTTCTCATTAATAATCCATAACGGCAACTCACACCAAGGGGTACATATCTAACGAGAGAGGGGACACTTCCTTAATGCAAACCATCCTACATAATAACTTCTCTATTCATGATATGACTCTACTAAAAAGGTAAAAAGATAGAAGATAGTGATGTGATACCGCGGCACTCCCCCAAGCTTAGAACAAGCCAAGGGGATGCCAAACCTGATGACGAATTACTCCTTCGGTGCTGGTGGTATCCTCTCATCATCGTCCGACTTCCAGGGTAAGGGCTTCCCATCAACAAAGGACATCGTGGTCTCCAGCATCCTGAAACTTGCAGAAGCACTTATGTGTTTAAACCTAACTTCATACTCACAGTTTTGATTTTGAACGTCGTAGAGCTGTGCTTGCAGTTCTTGGTTGTTTGGCAGAGTGAGAGGACTTCATCCTTGAGCTCAGCAGTCTCTTTTTGTGCTCGGTGATGAGTTCGGAGCAAATCTTATGGATAATATCCACTTCGTGTTCCGCCATATTCTTGTACCTAAAGACTTCTTGCTCCAGTTCTTCCATCCTGTCCTCCAGACCTCCTTCACCCTTAGGGCCTTGAACCTCTTTAATCCGGAGCTCCCCATCTTCAAGCAACAACTCCTTGGGATGAATCTTCAACTCTCTCATGTATGGGTTGATGATATCCTCTAAAGATTCTTCCTTGGCTGATCCAGAGGAAGTCATTGTGGCTCCAAATCTGGGACTCTACCTGTCAGAAAAAGATCGAAACAAAAACACGACGAAAACACGATATACGAACCTCGGGAGATCTGGGGGGTTATATATTATGAGGTTTCACAACAAAAGGAAGGTACTAGGAGAAAACGGGTTGGAGACGGAGTCCGGAGTGGCCACACCACCTGGTGGCGTGGCCAGGGGTGGGCCCGCGCCACAGGGTGGTGTGAGCTACCCTGGCTCCGTTTCTGTCCCTCTTTCACTTCATAACTTTCCTTATTGGCTAAAAACTGCAAAAATATAGTTGGATAGTATTTCCACGGAACTTTTCTTACTAGAACTGTTACCTATTTGGAAACGGACTCTGCAGGTCTCTGAATTTGGTATTTAGTACATTCTTCCGGAGTCACCATTTGAATAACATCAATATATTCATCTTCATACACTTAATACTTGAGTCATAAAACCTTTCACTTCCTCATTACATCATTTTCTCTAGTACCTAAAAATTTCTGTCACACAAAATTTCACACAGTTCTCATTAGCAACATTAGTATAAGTGAAGTGATAAACCTTTTGAGTTCAACTTCAACTGAAGACCATCAAACATAAGCTACTGTAGCAACTCCTTCCGAAAAACCAAAAATAATCCAAAAAGGAAATCGATTAAAGAAGCAAATGCAAGAGTGGCAAAATCTGTCAAAACAGACCAGCAGGTAAAGATCAATTTTTTTGAAAATCTTTTGTTGCTCAAATAAAAAAGTTCAAAACTAACTAAAGTTAAATAACAACCCGGGGCATAAGCACAACAAATTACAGCTCAATCCGAAAGACAGAGATCTCTCACAATTTTTTATGGTGAAGCACAAAAATCTGTTTCGGGACAGCATCTTCCCCAAATCTTACTTCTCTATCATTAGAGGTTGATCTTGACACAAAAACCAAACAAAACGGATAAGGAGAGGTTATTACCGAAATAATAACTTCCAAGACTCAAAGAAACAAAAACAAACTGAAAGCAAAAAACAAATTGGGTTGTCTCCCAAAAAGCTCTTTCTTTATAGCCATTAAGATGGGCATGATAATTTTGATGATGCTCACATAGGAATATGAATTGAAGTGAAAAGAGCATTAAGAAGCAAAAGTACACATGTTTAAGTCTCACCCACTTCCTATGCAAGGGAATTTTGTAAATAAACAGGTTGTTGAAACTAGAGGCTACTAGCATAGGAAGGCAAAAGAAGTGCAACATAAAAACTTTCAGAAAAAACGAGGAAACTTGATATTATTGAGATGCATAAGAACACTTTTCCTTCTCTCATAGTAACTTTCAGTATCATGCATAAACTTAACAATATAACTATCACAAGGACCATCGTAACAATGATCACTTATCCTAACAGAAAACACAGGAATACTAGCTCTCATAACACTACTTTGTGAAACAATATTAGAGGTATCCTTACAAAGGATAGTGTGTCCCTCTTCTTCATATTTAGTAACAAAGTCTTTTACATTTGCTATAATAGGTTCATCAACCATTTGTTTATCAGGTTCAACAGCTTTATGTGTACTTTCATTAAACATACTAGCTATCATAGAATGTTCCTTTATCTTAACTGGAAAAGGCATTTTCTCAATATAAGGTTCAGGTAAAACATGATTAGCAGTATAAAATTCAGTATTTCTTGCAGGAACACTCTTAGCAATATCTTTATAAGGTTCATCATACTTATTCTACTTCTTTTTAGGCACTTCAATGTAGGAAGCAAAAGCCTTAAAATAAGAAGCAATAGCTTGAGAATCTAGACTATAAGCATTTTTAATATTTTGAAAGTCACCAGTTCCCATAAAAGATTCAATGCATTCATAATCATAATTTATACCTGACTTTCTATCTTTGTCATTCTCCCATGCTTCAGCATTGTCTTGAATACGGTCCAGAAGATCCCATTTAGCTTCTTCTTCCATGCAAGTGAATGATCCAGCACAAGAAGCATCCAATAAATCCTTATCATGTAGAGGGAGCCTTGCATAAAAGTTATTGATAATAATATTGTTGGGGAGCTCATGAATGGGACATTTGAGCATTAGTAACTTCAATCTCCCCCAAGCTTGAGTTGTACTCTCTCCATCAAGAGGCCAAAAGTTGTATATTTGATTTCGATCTTTATGAATCTCACTAGGAGGATAAAACTTTGAATAAAAGAGAGGTACTATTTCCTCCCATTCCAGAGCTTGACCATTCTTCAGCAGCTTATACCATTCTTCAGCTCTTCCTTTCAGTGATAATGAGAATAACTTCTTCTTAACTTGATCTGTAGTAATACCTGCACACTTGCACAACCCGCATAATTCGTGTATAAAGAGTAAATGATCACCAGGATGGACAGTTCCATCCCCAACATAGTAGTTATCCATAACACGATCAATAATTCTTGTAGGTATTTTAAAAGCATCATTCTCAGCAGGTGGTGGTTCATCTACTACCTTAGCAGTGGTAGTAGCATTACCAAATAAGAAACTCAGCAAATTATCCATAACGAAAATAAAGCAACTAACAGAAGTAAACAATACTCACAGTAGAAGTTTCTTTTACCAGTTCCACTCTCCAATAGAGCTTCACTCCCCGGCAACAGCGCCAGAAAATAGTCTTGATGACCCACAAGTATAGGGGGTGTATCGCAGTATTTTCGATAAGTAAGAGTGTCGAACCCAACGAGGAGCAGAAGGTGTTGGCTAGTGGTATGGATCAGGAATTCTCTGCAAATACTTAGCAAACGGATTTTTAGGGGTTTTTGATAATGCAAGTAAATAAAGTATGAGTAAATAAAACACAATAAGAATAGATGCAGCAAGTGGCCCAATCCTTTATGCAGCAAAGGACAAGCCGGTTGTATTACTTAAGATGACCAAACGTTCTTGAGGACACATGGGAAGACTGTCAAGTGCTTTCGCTTCATATAGTTGATTAATCTTCTTTAGCTTGCTAAGTGTTGTGTGGGTGAATCTGTGCTAATGTACCGACCTTCCTAGGACTAATACATACTTGTGGTTATACCCCTTGCAAACATCCGTAAGTACAAGAAAGTAATTAAGGTAGAAATCTAATCACATCTTTAAACTCTAAGACCCTTACGTCCCTTGTGCAATAGTTTCCTAATGGGGATTCAAGTTTCTGTCACTCCGGCAACCCCTACGATTAGTAGACAAATACACAATGCATTCTCCTAGGCCCATATAGGTGAAGTGTCATGTAGTTGACGTTCACATGACACCACTAGAAAGTACACCACAACTTAAATATCAAACTATTGAATCTTTCTCAACACAATTCCACTACTAACAACATGACTTCTCCCATGTCCTCAAGAACAAAATGAACTACTCACAAGACATCATATGGATCATGATCAGAGATGGAATAATGATGTATAAAAATCTGAACATAAACAATAATTCAACGGTTCACTCAATAGCATCAACTACAAAGAGTAATCAACATCGGGAAAGTTTCCCCTATGAACTATGCAAGATTCAACGCAATTGTTACAGCAATATGGAGATGGTGATGAGGGTGCTGATAGTGATGATGGTGGTGATGATGATGATTCCGATGAAGTCCAACTTGATAGTGGTGTTGATGTTGACGATCTCCCCTCTCCGGGAAGGAATTCCCCTGGCAGAAATCTATCTGCCGGAGAGATCTTTCTCTCTCGATGTTTTCCGCCTCGTAGAGGCGGTGCAATCTTTCGGTGGTCGCTCCCCGAGTCTTAGGGTTTCGGGAGGATTATATACGCTAGAGGGGAGAGCCAGAGGTGGGCCAGGGCGGCCACACCTCCTGGTGGCGCGGCCTAGGGTGGCCCACGCCAGGGGGTGGTGTGGGCCCCCTGTGGCCCATCTCCACTCCTCCTTCTGACTTCCTTCCTCTTCTAGAAAAATAGGATTTTTCGTATATTTTTCCGGATTTTCTGATCTTCGTGAATTTTTTCTCCAAACAACACATTTTCCATCAGAATCCTGACTGCAGCGGTCCACGCTTCAAAAGTCATCAAACATGTAAAAACAGATGAAATAACATAAGTATCATCTCTTAATATGAAATATATCAATAAATAACAGTAAATTATGACATAGAATAGTGATGCAAAATAAACATATCAATTGTGGCGAGGCCTTCAAGATGCACAGGAAGGAAGATGGTGGCAAAGAAAAAATAGTATAATTGGGATTGGTGGTTAGGTTAGTTAAACGATTATTGCACTTTTCTCATCATCCTTGATTTTAAAATCAAACCATTAAAAGAGTGCAATAATGAAATGTATGTGATGAGTTTTATGTTTTGAAATAAATGGAATTTTATACCTTACTCAATTGTGCATCACAATCTGTTTATATTAGCAACGAAAATGAGTTATTATTATTGTTAATGTAATTAACTTTCAGTGATGCCGGACACTGTAACACGGCAAATAATTCGTGGTTATAACGACACTAAAGTTTCGCCGTCTTCAGTAACGTAACGAGGCGCATCCTCTGCGTGCCGCCGAAGCGCTAGCTCGGCGGATCACACTGTGCCGCGCCAAAAAATCCGCCACCGTTTCAGAATCTCGACGCAGTTATCTCTGGCGTCTTTTTTTCGCCGCGTCAGCATGAGCACGGCGACTAAGGCTGTGCATCGGCGTTTATAAGCGCCAGCACCCAGACTTCGTGTTGTAGTGCTAGTTTTTTTTTTGCCAATCGCTGCCTGAAATAGTTGTATCGTAGCTAAGATATTTCCTCTGTGTTTATTCACTTCGCATTCTGGGTTTAATCAAATTCACACTTTATAAAATTGACAATGAATATAAGTTTAAATATATCAATATCAGTTATACTAAAATGCTTATAATATGGTAGTGTATCTTATAAAGATTTTAATACAATAGATTTTATATTATAGATGCTGATATTTTCTTGTAAATATTTGGTCAAACTTTATAAGGTTTGACTTTAACTAAACTTACATTGTGAAATAACTGCGAAGGGAGAACGTATTACAGTCTTCTAGTTCATCACTAAAGATGGTGCCACGTGAGCATTTTATCCACGGTACTCCGCGAAGAGAGTAGTACCATCGTAAAAAGTCCTTACGAATAGAGAATTGCTTTCTCGATGACTTGAGAAATAGCAAAATCGTTTTAATATTTACATCGCAAACTTTGAGAAGAAGCGAAGCTAGTTTGTTGTCAGAATTACATTTTAAATCCTGTGTCGGTGTCTATGACGTTACGTTATTGTGAACATGAAGAGTAACTAATTAGATACACACATGGCACATGAGGAGTATATATATACATGGGCTACAGCTAGCTCGCACGTATGACTGCGTTGTGTGGTGGTTCGCCTGGCTATGCGCCCATGCAAGTGGCCTGCCCGCCTGCGTATGCCGCCCTGGCACGCGTCGAGGACGTACGTTGCCGCAGATACGTCGTCCTGTCCAAGGCCCGGCCACCATAATCTCTGCTTTTTTTTTGCCGGCCGGGCCATTGAGAGGACGGGCGTGGACGTGGACGTGCCGGATATGGCTAGATCGCCGGTCGAACGCCCTGTCGGGAATTTCTGGGGCTCCGCTCGTTTGTCCGGACGCGCCCGGGCGGCGCGGTGGAAAAGCACGCGAGCGCCGAGTCGTGGTGGACTGACCACCGCTTCCGTGGTGTGTGGCGCGGTCGCGCGGCTTCGCTGCAAGGCGCAGACAACGACGACGACGATTCTGACGGTGGGAAGCGGCCGGCCGGTCGTCCCCGTCCGGGTATTTTCCACGGGAAAATTCGCGATCCTGTGGTCTCCCGGACAGGGCACGCGGCCTACTCACGTTGCGGATAGGGGCTCTCGTCAACGAGTCGTTGATGTGACCGAGATAACGGGACAAAAAATCAACGAGCGAACACATTTTCTGTAGCGGAGGAGAAGAGCGCGCGTGATAGGGGCACGAGGCCTTCTGGTGCAGAAATGAGCAGAAGTGGGCCTTTTCTTCCAAACAACAGTCGTCCTAGTAGCCTGTGTGCTTTCTGGACCGCTGTCGTTCGGCCTTTTACTTGGACTTTTCAGGCTCTCGGGGGAAAAAATAAAGGAGGAAACAGAAAACGCCAAATCCAGCAGCATGGCCCGGCCCAGATAAAACTTTCCTTTAGTCGAATGCTCCACACTGAGTAACATGAAAAACCTTACTACGAAGAGGAGTACTTGACCGAAATTAGGAGTCAGAAGTCTTGCTAAATGATAAACTTCCGCTAAACTTATTTCTCATTCTACGCCTTTTGTACGCCAAGGGCACCAAATAAATCAATTGAACGATACTTCCAATTTATGAGATGAGAGCAGGTGATAAGTTTTGCAAGTGTCGATCACGAATAGTCAAGCTTTAGTCCTAAAAACAAAAGGCTCACGTGTTTATTTCGAGGGATCTTTAAGTCTCGTACTTTCAGGTTGAGATTGTCTAGAACTTCGAGTCCAATATGGTTTACCATTTAAACAGTTCGAGTTTAAGTCAAGAACTTCAAGGATGACTTGTGTTAGAGTATTGAGTATATACGGTTGTTATAGTTTAGATAGAGTTAGGATCTGTTTACGTACAATCCTAACTTGACTCGTACTCCAAGATAATCCTCTGTACGCCTTATATATACTCGTCCATGAGACTCAATAATATATCCATCATATTTCGCCAAACTCATACTCTTTCACGGTATCAGCATAAATCGATCTTAAACCCTAGCTTCCGCCGCGCTGCCCCCGGGGAGATCGATCTCCATGATCTCCGCCGGGGGCTGCGCAACCCATATGCAGGATTCGTTCGTCGATCCGTGATCGGCTGCCCTGTAAGACTTTTTCTCCGATCTCTTGGTCGGCTTTCTTTTTGGTTTACCGATCTTAGATCGGATTGAGTCACCCACCACCGTCGTCATCGTCGCACCTCTACTTCGACCATTGGCATCGAGGATCTACATCGCGTCCGTGCGCCTGCCCCCTCCGCTGTTGCACCTGCCTCGGCAGGCTGTCGCGACCTCACGACAAGCTGTCGCGCACCACGGACGGCTGTTACGCCTTCCTCGAAAGGCTACCACGGCCGCCCTCCCTCGGATCCTCTTCGTCGTCATCATCCGGGACTTCACCGACAACGTCGCCATCGAATCCGATCTACGCGCCATCCACGCCATGGCGCATACGGTGCACCGTCGGTCTGATCAACCGATCCCGCGTCTGTCTACGCCAAGCACGTCCCCGAGCACGCGCCTACCACTGATCAAGCTACGGGCTATCGTTGTGTCGCCTCGTCGGGCCGCAGCACCGCCGCCTTTGGTCCACGCTACCGGCTTCCAACGCGTCTTCCTTGGTGTGTACGTCGTTGGTGGTCTCCCAGCCGTTGTGACGACTTGCGCCCTGCAGCTATGCCGCCCCCTCGGGTCGTAGCGTGGCTGCACGAAGTCTACTTCGCCGTCCTCGTGCATCGACGGCCTCGTGACTTTCACCGCGCCATCTCCTACGGCGCGGATCGCCGCCGTCTGCACATGGTCTTCCTCACGTCGCTGGGTCTTTCTCGCCTACTTCGAGCACCGCCGCCGCGCTTCACAAGGTAACCTGCAGGGCGCCCTCTCGCCGTCGTAGGTCCCGCCGACTACCCCATCACCACTCTAGGCATCCAGCATGACTAACCCAGATCGTCGTTGGTTTCGCCGCCTTCTACGTCTTCGTCCACTACAACTTCGCCGTCAGCGTCATCATCCCCGACTATACCACCTGCTACTCTACTCCGACAACCGTGGACAGTGTCGGCATCTTTCTCTTAGCCGCTCTGCGCGTCGCAACCGCTCTGGAGGCTTTCTCTGCTAGTCTTTCTGACATGGCGGCAAGTTCATGATGGTCCCTGCCCCCGTACGCCTGGTACTGGCAGCACTCATACTCTTTCAACTTGGTCTCGAATTTACAATGGCTTGGATTTATCTATTTATGTCTTCTATGTTTGCGGGGATGCTTTGTTCGGTTTGGAACTTACAAGTATTGTATCTTTTGCTAAGGACCCTCCTTGAGAGAGGGTATGTAACTTGGGGGCTCCTTTGTTGTGTTGTATGCTTGAGAGCTCTCACCACTCCCATTTTAACATAAGAGTATTCTTTGAGTGAATTCCATGGCGTCTAGAGAGAAATCTTTGTGAAACTTAGCAAAGATTTAAGATCCAAGTGAGGCACCAATAGTTGTTACGATTGGTGGACGAGCATATCACTTACTTTGTGTGAAGATCTACTATGATTGATTGATCATGTACTTGGTGTCCTAGCACGGAGGCATAGGTGGGGTTTTGTGGCCGAGGTCTTCCCATGCTTAGGACTTGGTGTCTCAACCTCTCCACGAACAAGTAAAACTCTTCCAACAATCCTAATTTTGGGAGTTATAGTGTTTCCGATCTGTTGCGTTCCCACTTTTACTTTTCTGCTATCTACTTTTAACACGTGTTTATCTTTGTAGAACTGAATATCAGAGTGCTCATAGGTAACGTGTTGAGTAAATTTGCCAAAAGTTTCAACTTAATTTCATGAAGAAAACTCTCAATCGCCTATTCACGTGGATAAAGTGCACATCAGGAGCCAACACACCAAATATATAAGGCCATCACCAATGCAAAGTGCTTAAAAATGCTTAGAAAAATAAACCATTTTTTTAGCTTAGGCACCTATGCTTAGTTTGGCACATGTACTACAAAAATAAACACTTGTGCTTAAAAAATTGGTTTATTTATGTATACACCTATCTAATATCCTTCTAGTGTTGATGGCCTAAGTAGACTTAACCATGGAGACAACTAGTGACTAGGGTTCAAAATATTGGGCAAATCTCCAAATTATTGGTGATTATGTGGGTTCCAACATATTTATCCTGAAATTTTTGGAGTAGATTCAGATGAAATCTTTGTTCGAAATTCATTTAAATCTGAAAAAATCAGCTGAAATAATTTTTAATTTTTTTTTTGAAAATTCTGAGATTTTGTTGGTGGATCACTGGATTTTTTTCTTAACCAGAAATTGAAACCACATTGATGATACACCCTCTCACAAAAAGTTGCAAGGACAGTAGTATCATGAATTGACGTGTTTTTTTAAACATCAAACCCAATCTTTTTTCAGGGAAACTTGGCACTTTATTGATTCAAAACATTGAGTTTGATACAAAGACCGTTAGGTGGAAGAAACCAAACCTGACGTCCCACATTGATAGAAGCTACTGATCGTGCCAAAAGGTGCGCCTCGGAATTGGACGCCCTATTTTCGTGTCAAAAGGATACGTCAGCCAGAAGCCTAGGTTTGGCCTTCACCTCTTCGACCACCATACTAAAACTACCATCAAAACCATTATTCAGAGCTTGGATAACCTCCATACAATCTGACGCAGTCGTGACTTTCCGTAGCATCAGGTCCTGCACCAAAGCCAGCACCTCCCTGCAGGCTATCGCCTCCATCGTCGCAGGATCAGTAATCCCGGAGACCATAAAGGTCGAAGCTCCAAGAAAATCACCCTCCTCACTCTGGCAGATAACGCCCACCGCCCCTGGGGAAGATTTGTTCATGGCTGCATAAACATTAACCTTCGCATGGCCACTGACCGGAGCAATCCACCTGGGATGGGTCGGTTTCGCCCCTCCTCCCAACTTCAAAGTCGGCTTGGCAATCGCCAAGTCTCGGAGATAGCTCTCAGTGAACAGGTGGGTAGATAATAGGCTCTGGAACACTTCATCACGAATAATCTACCTCTGTGCATACCATATCGCCCAAAGAGTGACCGCTACATGTGCGAACTCATCCTCCTTCAGAGTCGCTGTCATCTCCGCCAATGCCCACACACATCTTGCAACCGAGCAATCAATCAAGGAGTGACGCCCTGAGTCCTTTGCCCCACACAGGCTGCAAGCACTCATCTCCGCCATATGTCTCCTGCATCGAACATCACCTGTAGGCAGTGGCGGATCTAGTGGGGGTGCCATAGGTGCCATGCCACCCCCTCCAAAAGTATAAAAGCTCTTTTAGCTTGTAGTTTTTGGACTAATTCTTGCTCAAATCAGAGCCTAATAGGGAGTTTTTTAAGCTTGGCACTCTCGTTGATTTTTCCCTAGATCCACCACTGCCTGTAGGGATAGACTAGTGTGCCAGCCGCTAGAGAAACACACGTATCTTACGGGGACTTTAGCGCTCCACAACCTTTTTCACGCCTTGCTCTCCCCAATTGAATCCGAGCTCGCTGCACGACCCTCGAGCCAATCCTCGCGTTGCCGCTTGTTTGGATGAATAGTCGGTACGCCGAGCGTACTGTGAGAACACCCTTCTTGTCATAGTGCCACACCCACGGATCATCCGAGCACCCCGTGCTCGTCCATCGGTATAAAGTACTCCTGCAGTCGATCGGTCCTCCATGTCGTTGAGGGTAGCATCAATGAAGGCCGAAACTTGCATCGGCTGGTTTTCCTTTAGGAAGCTAGGGGCATGAGCATATGGTCCCTCGACAGCCAGTTGTGATTCCACGCATGCGTGTCTTCTCCAGTTCCAATCCGCTGGATCAATCCTTGCTTCATCATATCTTTCCCTTCCACAATCGCTCTCCAGACTTGTGAGGGATGTGAGCCAAGTTGGGCTTCAAGGAAGTCCGCGCTTGGAAAATAGACTGCCTTCAGAATTTGAGAGCTGAGCGCATCCGGGCTCTGGAGTATGCGCCACACCTGGAGCCAGCATATCTAGGTTAAACAGCTCAATATGAAACACAATCTAGATGCATGCACAACAACGGCGGAGCTACCCCTCCCCCCACCCCAGCCCAGGATATTATTGGCCTAACATTCCTTGGCAGATTTTGAAATGACCCATTTTTTTTTTTTTTGAGAAATTGAAATGACCCATTTGTGCCCGCAATGCTGGTCGAGCCTCCCTAGCCCATTTCCCCACCCGGCCACTTGGCCCAACCTTCGCCACTGAATGCACATGCGTGTTGTGCACATCACACGACCTGAAAAACAAGATGGGTGAGGGAAAGGGGATTACGTCGGCGGATTTTAGATCGCTGTCGCCAGAGCCCTAGAAAACTAGGTCATGTACGTGCTTACCTGATGTGCTGTGTAACCCAGGATATTATTTGGCTAATATTCGTTTATTATTTGGCAAATTTTGAAATGGCCCATTTGTGCCCGCAATGCTGGTCGAGCCTCCTTTAGCCCATTTTCCCACCCGGGCACGTGGCCCAACCCAACCTTCGCCACTGAATGCACTGTTGTGCACGCACATGTCATGAAAAACAAAATGCGTGTTGTGCGCACACTCATTTTCTAATGAAAACTAGAGTCAACAAGGTTGAAGATGATGAAGTGGTAGTAAGCATCTCAGCGTCCACTAGTACGTCGCATACTCTACACTAGCGAGTCGCCACTAGCCACCCAAACCATGGAGAGACCTCGCGAAGGTTCCTCTTGCTACTTTGTAAAAATTACTCACCAAAACAATTGCCAAATTTCTAAACATATGCGTGAAAGTATCTCAAATTACTTCTTACCCCTATGCGAGGTACCATTCCAAAAAGAGACACGCGCGTGCATGGTAGTGGTAGTACTGTACCTCGTCCAATCGCTCCACGCGCAAGCAGATCTAAGAAGGGGGACTCATGCCATGCCAACCTACGCTGTCAAAGCAAGACCCACAAATGCACAACTGTTGGGCACTGCAAGTACTACCCGCTAGTTGCCCCGGACCCCCACCCTGTCACGTACGCACCGGCCGTGCCATTAGGAGCGAGCAATCTATCCCTCTACCAAGGCGGCGCATTGAATTCGCAGGGGCAGGCCGGATCTAGCTAGCATTGTACGTACAGTACTAGCGTGGGCGCGTAGGACGACGGGCGCGCGCCGCGGCGACGGCGTGCACGATCCACGGATGTGGACGTGGCCGTGCAAAATCGTGCATGTGGAGTGTCTTGCGTGATTGCTCGGGTGAGCTAGTTGGCGCTGTCCGCGGTTGTCGGAATAGAGTAGCAGGTGGTGTAGTCGGGGATGAAGCGATGACACTGGCGACGAAGTTGTAGTGGACGAAGACGTAGAAGGCGGCGAAATCAACAGCGATCTGGGGTAGTCATGCTGGATGCCTGGAGTGGCGATGGGGTAGTCGGCGGGACCTGCGACAGCAAGAGGACGCCCTGCAGGTTACCTTGTGAAGCGCGGCGGCGGTGCTCGAAGTTGGCGAGAAAGACCCAGCGACGTGACGAAGACCATGTGCAGACGGCGACGATCCGCGCCGTAGGAGATGGCACGGTGAAAGTCACGAGGCCGTCGATGCACGAGGACAGCGAAGTAGACTGCGTGCAGCCACGCTATGACCCGAAGGGGCAGCATAGCTGCAGGGCACAAGTTAGTGTAGCGGCTGGGAAACCACCAGCGACGTACACGCCAAGGAAGGTGCGTTGAAAGCCGGTAGTGTGGACCAAAAGTGCTGCGTCCGACGGGGCGACACAGCGACAGCTCGTAGCTCGATCGGCGGTAGGCACGTGCTCGAGAACGTGCTTGGCGTAGACAGGCGCGGGATCGGCTGATCAGACCGACGATGCACCGTATGCGCCATGGCGTGGACGGCGCGTAGATCGGATTCGATGGCGGCGTTGTCGATGAAGTCCTGGACGATAACGCCGAAGAGGATCCGAGAGGGGCGGCCGCAGTAGCCTTCCGAGGAAGGCGTAGCAGTCGTCCGCGGTGCGCGGCAGCCTGCCGAGGCAGGCGCAGCAGCGGAGGGGGCAGGCGCACGGACGCGATGTAGATCCTCGATGCCGATGGTCGGAGTAGAGGCGCGACGATGACGACGGCGGTGGGTGACTCAATCCGATCTAAGATCGGTAAACAAAAAAGAAAACCGATCAAGAGATCGAAAAAATAGACTTACAGGACAGCCGATCACAGATCGGCGGACGAACCCTGCGTACGTGTTGCACGGCCTCCGGCGGAGATCATGGAGATCGACCTCCCTGGGGGCGGCGCTACGCGGAAGCGTGTGCGGCGGCTAGCGCGACGCCATGGCGGGCGGCGACACTAGGGTTTGGTGGCGGGGGAGCCGCCGGCGCCTGGGAGAAGGAGAGCGGTGGCCAGGTTATTGAATCGTGGTTAGGTTGATACCATGTAGAAGGATAGAGAAAGATTGGCGGAATATGTTGGATATATTATTGATCCTCATAGACAAGTATACAGCCGTACAGAAGATTATCTTGGAGTACGAGTCAAGTTAGGACTGTACGTAAACAGATCTTAACTCTATTTAAACTATCATAACAACCATATATGTTTAATAATCTAGCATGACTAGCTCCATGCCAGATCGATCTAGCTACCTGTTCCGGTTCTATGGCCAGCTTTTTCCAATCTTCCGCAGTGCATTGCCGCGTTCACAGTCTGTCGGCCGATGATGATGCATGGCCAATAGTTAGACGGGACTGAAATGTCGGCGAGTTATAGCGGGACACGTACTGGGCAGTAATAACTCAGTTAGTTCAGGCGGGTGATCAAGCATAACCTCTGTGGAAAAAGGCTGCATGTACTACGTACTATGTGTCGGTACCCGTCGCGCGCTCAAAATTAGCTGTAACCCCTCCTCTACGTACCTGATGCGGGGTCGTACCTGTGCTCACACCAGCTGAACACGCTTCCGTCCGCCCAATCAGCAACTAACTGATGACGGGCAGCAGTTATCAAGAAAAAACAAGACTGATGACAGGCAGCTGCTAGCTACCTCGTCCTTCAGCTACACTACACATACAGGAGGAGAAGCTCTCCCGGTCGCCTTCCTGTCATAAACATGACCGGCCGGCCGGCCCATAGGCTGGACAAACAGGGGTGACAATTATGTTGCTATTATCCATTATGTCTGGAATACTAGAAGTTTCTATTAATATGATTTACCTAATTATATAGGAAACAATTACTAATATATATTTTAGACTATAAGCTTTAGAGTGCTCTACTATAATAATACGCATACTCTATATAGTTTATGCAATTGGCAAACAATAATTTATGAACGAATTTACGATGTCCATGTAGAACACACTTTAAATTTAGAAAAATGCAAATGTATTTTTCAATGATATACATTACAAATCTACAAGAAATCACACGATAACTAATACTTAGCAACTGTGCCATGCGATTAACTATGCCAATAGGTAAAAATATATATACTTGTTAAAAAGGACATTAATATTAGAAATATTGTAAAAACTATAAGAGTTTAATATAAATTATATTTATTTCAATTCTGTGTGTCGAACATGCTCGTACAACGCTTATCAATTGGAAGGTGTGACAAGTCGAATGTAGCTCGTTGAAAGGAGAGTAATTAAGCAGTTGTAAGACATTAAATGCACCAGAGGATACAGAAGGTAGCGCGACGTGTGTGGAGTCAAGACTGGATCGTGTTAAATTACATGCATATTGTGCCTACATATCCAACAAGTTAATATGAGTAAAATCTACCATCCATGTGTACAATGACAACACAAACAACACTAAGTGTAGGTAGTTATTAAAAAGTTTGTTAACATGTTGCTTTTTGTTTCTGTTTAGCTATCTAAAAATAGTATCATATTTTATTTAAAATAAATTACGACCCACATCGACTCATCCACCTTCGACGATAACAAGCTATTGCTTGATTCACCAACCCTTGCTGTTTGGATAAAGGAACCTCTTATTGACTCTTAGTGTCGAATTGAGCAATACATAAAAACTCCGGCTCCACGAGGAAGGGGGTTTCCTGAACATAACTCCCACATGGCAATACTACAGTCAGAGCAGAAGGGAGAAATGCGGCGAGGTGAACCACCCAATGTTCACCAACCTTTCACGGACCTCCATGGACCTGCATAGCACTACGAAGTTCGCAGGATCAAAATCCCGGATGGACAAGTCCAGGGGTGTGAGGTCAAGTTGTGCTTGGATTGCCGCAACCGTGACATTGAGTGAAACCTCTAGCCTTGTGTTGGTGATCGTGACCATGACTACACGGTCCACGTCACCTTCCATCTGCACGGCTGCTTCTGAGGGGTCAAGGTAGCATATGTCTAGGCACTCTGAAGGAGGTGGCCACGTCGAGATCTCTAACAACGCATGCGCAAGGGACGATGGGTAGAAAGGTGTCGTGAAGCTGACGGTCTCAGAATCTGGACCACTCCCCCCACCAGTACCGACGACGTCATGCCATGAACTCCCAGACTCGTACACCGGGAGGAGGGAGATCAACTTCGCGCTGAGTGGGCACACCCACACCCACTGTGGCACGGCGCAACAACAACGTGTCCTACCTAGGAGGAGTGCCATCCAAGTCGCTAAGAGGACACTTACAGTCTGGGACACTTATAGTCCCAAGACATGTGTTGAGTTCCACTCAAAGGAGATTATGGTGTGCACGGTATTTCGTGTGCTGAGTGTGTGTAGAGTTTTAGTCTGTTCCATTGCAATTGAATCTGACACAGATCTCCAAAACTTGATGAAACCGGGTAGCACAAATCGTAAAGCAGCAGATCCACGGGAAAAAAGTGCACGCGATCTAGCATGCACAATAGAATCATCGCTCTCATGGGTTCCACCACACCGCACACAGATCCTCGAATTAGTGCACTGAGAGGCCATGTGGTCCTCCTCGTCACAATTATAGAAGTAGCCATGTACCAAAGCGGGAATTCTGGATGCATTGCCACCCGTCGGTGGGCGAGCGATCGGCATGACCCGAGGCGGCTACACCTGGATTGACGCATCTGCCAACCTTCACCAGCAGCAGCCCTAGCATCGATGGTCGGTGACACAGGAGTCTTGGCCCAGCCCCCGCATCCTACCCCTCGACTGAAGCTCCGGGACGGGTGAAGCAACGACATATGAGCGGACGAATGGTCGTGGAACACGGGAGTTCACGAAGTCATCACTCAGATCTAAGTTACACAACTGTACTTGGTTTTCCATGGTGCGTAGCAAGGGGAGGAAGAGAAGGAAGTGGCCGCTGGGGACAGAGTGGCAGCCGGTGGGAGGTTGTGGAAGATGGCGCCGGAGCGGCCAGCGGGTGGAAAGGGAACTCTCATGCTCTCCTTACTTAGGATTATGTTGCAATCGTGTTGCTAGGGTTCCATGGTTTATTATCCCTACTTCTGCGATATGTGCTCATGATTGGAATGGGCCGGGTTGATCCGCCGGGTCACCGACCTGATCCAAAAATTCAAGGCTGATGGGCCGCGTGGGTCAGCCTCGAAGAAGATCGGGGTCGGTAGAGCCTTCGCTCAGTGGCCCAATGGGTCAGCAGGGTCGACCCACAACACATTATTTGTGATGTACTTGATCATTTATATATGGGATTATTACGTCTATGGCTTTAGTTCACGCGGAAATTGGAACCGTGTCCCTACGAATCGGGTAATTGAAGATATGCCATCAGCCGACGCAGTTTCATTAAGTCCATGCCTCTGGATAGACACGAGCCGATATCCATTACATTAGGCTTGATTGTCGTCTGTTTGACTCGTTTTCTTATATGTGGGACCTCCTCATTGCCATATCAGCAGAGATCGAAACAAATATATGTTTTCTTATGACATGTGGGACCAAGAATAGCACCCACCAGCAGAACCGAAAACAATTAGATTTGTATTCCTTCTAACATGCGAGACCCAACACTTAGCCCCATCAGCAATGGTGAAATATCGGTCAACAAAGTCTATCCTCGAGACGTGGCTAGCCCCGGTGTGGACGCCCTGGGCATACCGAATGGCTACACAGCCATATCGGTCATGTTCTACTGATCTTGGTATCATGATACGGTTGATCGTGTCCACTTGGAAGCACGCGTCTATTGGTACAGGAACATCAAAGTAATGGAAAGACACTAGTTTGAGCTCAGTTTAGAGCGAATATGGGTAATGTATTTTAGGTGTTTGTCAATTGACCTTGACGGGACTACGTGACCTGAGGGACCAAACACATAGCCGCATCAATAACGTCGATAGAACGCTCGAGAACTTCTATCCCCGAGCCCTCCCAGGCCTCATAGCGGCCACCCTGGGCAAGCCGAATGGCTACATGGCCATGTCGAGCATGTTCTGCTGATCTCGGTGGCATGGTACGGTTGATCGTGCCCACTCAGAAGCACACATCTATTAGTATAGGAACGTAAGATTCATTGAAAGACACGAGTTTGAGCCCAGTTTAGAGCGAACATCAGTAATGTATTTTAGGTTCTATCGATTGAACTATATGTGACCGCGTGACCTGAGGGACCCAACACATAGCCGCGAGTGCATCATCAAAAGAACGCTCAAGAAAGTCTACCCCTGGGGCCTCACAAGCTGTGATGCAGCCACTCTGGACATGTTGAATGGCTACACGTCCATGTCAGACACGTTCTGCCGATCTCGGTACCATGATATGGTTGATCGCGCCCACACGTAAACATACCCAGTCATATGCTCCAAAGGTTGTTTCCAGCCAGCGCGACCCAATAGCTTGTCCGGTAGCCCTGAGCCATCCTAGGTCACATGGGCACATTATGGGTGCGCCTGACCAAAGCAGTGAAAGGCACCCACATAGAAAATAGACAACCAGGTACCACTCGCTAGCGAACCAGCCCATTATCTCCGACATGTCATGTCTCCCCTTGCTCAAGATTGCTCCCGCTCCTGCCAAATCGTTGTTGCCGCCCTTTTTTATGCTGGTAGTTTGGTTGCGCCCGAGTTCATCGTGCCTACCCTCTCTCCTCTCCCTTCGCTTTGGCTGCTGTTGGTGTTTGTTGACTCAAGGACAAAACACAATGGTGACCTCATGACTGCCTTGCACATAAGGTTTTTGACTATTTGCTCCGGTAGGCTTCACTTTCGTAATTTTTGCCTCTTTTGTCACCACTCAATTGATTAACGATTTTTTTGGTCGAGTCATAGGCATGGACAATGACGACAAGTCAATGATGCATGCATTGATGGAAGAGGAAGCTTCAACCGACGCCGGTGAAAACGAGCACCTAACCATCATAGCTTGTCTTCTACCATTAGAAGACAAGGAGCTGAAGGGGACGATCCATGATGTGGAGGTTGAAGTTTGGGAGAAAGAAAACAAAGCTAAGGCAGAGGATGGAGGGTCATTACATGCTATACAATAGTTGTTTTGGTGGTAAACCAACATATATCATAAAGGATTTTCGGAGGTGATATAGAATGAATAAGGAGTTGTTCATGTAGATTTTTCATGGTGTGAGAGAGTATGATTCTTACTTTGTGCTGAAGAAAGACTACATCGACATGGCTGGTTTCTCATCTGTTAAGAAATGTACTACTGCAATTAGGTTGTTTCTATATGGAGATCTTAGAGGTTTAAAAGATGAGTACCTACGCATGGGTGAGTCCACTGCAATTGATTGCATCTATAGATTTTGCAGAGCATGGTGGGCAAAATGATGTAGAGACTGCTAGGATAATGGCATAAAACGTAGCAAGAAGGTTCCTACGATGCTTGGAAGCATCAATTTCATGGACTGGTCATTAAAGTATTGTCCATTTTCTTGACAAGGTTTGTATAAAAGGGAATCATGGAGAGTGTAGTGTGGTACTTAAAGTTGTGGCAAATCAAGTGTTGTGGATTTGACATGCTTTTTTGGCATGACGAGATCTCACAATAACATCAACATGTTATAGTGCTCGCTAGTGTTTGTGAGACTATTTGATGGACATGCTCTAACTTGCATTTATTAGATCAATGGTGACGCATATACCAAAGGGTATTACGTAGTCGATGACATTTATCCAAGATGGTCGACATTTATGAAAACAATCCCTGAGCCTCTAGGTTAGATGAAGTCTTGTTTTCCTTCGTGCTAGGTGAGTTGCAAGAAGGATGTAGAGCAGATATTTGGTGTGCTATGATCTTGATTTGTTATTGTCTGTTACCCTACTCTTACTTGATCTAAAGATCAGATGTGATAGATGATGAATGTTCGTGTGATCATGCACAAGATAATCATCGAGAGTGAGCGCATGTATCCGACAATTGATGATCATCCCTATAAGTGTCATGGCCCTTTTTTCCACTGGTGCCGACTTGCATATTTTTTCGCTATGCATACAAAAAATCATTACCTAGATGATCATGAGAAACTACAAAATGATCTCATAAAAGACCTGTGGAGGCTCAAAGCAGAGGCCGGTTTACAAGTTTTTTTGTTGAGATCAGCTGGTTTACAAGTTAAACTTCAATTTATCTGAATTGTATGAACTATTTTATTTTCATTTTAATAATTATAAACCTAATTTATTTATGCGTTGAATATTGACTAGATTATTGAAACATGGTTGAATGGTAAAAACAATTGTCGGCTTGTTTGACGACCACAGTTGGGCACTGGCTGACTGGCGTATCCCCTCACTTGCTCTCCTTAAGTCGACTCATATGACACTCACATAGTGATTACGAGATACATTTGGGGTTGTTGTGGGTGTTGTCAGATTTCTACTTGAACAAGGTCTAGCTTTTCGTGGGCATGACGAGTCTAGCACTTTCTTGAACAAGGGCAATTTTCGTGAGATGTTGGATTCATATAAGATGCAAGGATGTAACCGATGTGATTAATGAGAATGCTCTTGGCAATTGTCAATTAACATCTCCTTAAATCCAACTAGATATAGCATAAGCATGAGCAGAAGAGACTATAGTCATTATGAGTGAGCTTGGAAATGCTAGTTTCTTTCTACTTGTTGACGAGTCTCGTGATGTATCGGTTAAAGAGCAATGAGGTTAGGCATTATCTCACAACTCAATTATCATACTTTCACAAAGCCATTTTATATGTTATTACTTGTAGGTTTGTGAACCAAAAGGGAGAGACTATGGAAAGATTGCTCGGTATTGAGCATGTTCTTGATACTACATTGGCTTATTTGAAAATATATTTAGATGCAATGTTTGTTAAACATAATTTGTCTATGTCTAGATTAAAAGGCCAAGGATATGATGGTGCCTCTAATATGTGTAGGGAGCTACATGGTTTAAATGCATTGGTATTTGCCGAGAACCCTCATGCTTTTTATGTGCATTGTTTTGCCCACCAACTTCAATTGGTGGTTGTGACGGTTGTGAAAGTAGTTTAGCCAGTTGGTCACTTAAACAACATTGTCAGTATTGTTATTTTTATTGTACACAATTGCATTTGTCTTCAACTTTTTGTCTATGTATGAATTCTAATTTCTACATACACATTTTTTTAGGTGAGTGCTCTTGTAGGAAGAAATATGCATTGTTGTAATTGCATCATGACCGTCTGGTAGCACCTCTAGAGAGTGGGGAGATCTCATTGGGAAGAGACCAAAATCAAGAGACGGGTTTAACAAGATCAGGTGATACTCATTGGGGGTCATACCATAGAACTCTAATTCAGATTCAACAAATGTGGGATTCAATCATTGAAGTGTTATGCAGCATTTCTCATGATGGGACATATGCCAAGGAGAAAGGTGTGGCTTTAGGTTATATCATATACATGGAAACCTTTGAATTTGTTATTATTTTGCATTTGATGCTTTGAGTGCTTGGTTTAACAAATGGTTTGTCACACGCGGTGCAATCCAAGGATCAGAACGTAGTGAGTGCTATGAATATGATTGTCTCAGTGAAAAGTCTATTGTGGAAATTGAGAGATGATGGATGTGAGCCTCTATTGCTTGCTGCTACTAACTTCTGTGGTGGAAGAAATATTATAGTATCGAATATGGATGATAATATTGCAGCTAGGGGTTACCCAAGGAGCTCACGCAATATTGTTACTTGCTTCCATCATTATAAGGTACAAATCTTTAATGAGGTGCTTGACAGAAACATAGTTGAGATTAATCATATTTTTTTTGAAACTCCTACATGTATATTATTGTGCACAGTATGCCTTAGTCCTATATACTCATTCAACAGCTTTTATAATGATAAGCTAGTTGAGCTTGCAACTATGTACTCTGCTAATTTCTCTTTACATGATTGTTGTCTATTGGTTGACAAACTAAACATATATGTTGATGTGATGAAGAGAAGTCTTGAATTCATATCTTGTGACATTCTGAGTGATGTTGCTCTCAAGTTGGTTCAGAAGAGACAACATCTAACCTTTTCATTGGTCTATCGCCTTATTACACTTGCTTTGACATTATCGTGGTAACATCATTAGTTGAAAGGGCTTTCTCGGTGAAGAATATTATAAAGTCAGATCTTCGAAACAAGATTGGAGATGATTGGCTCGATGATATGATGATTTGCTATGTTGAGAATGAGATATTTGCAAAAATTGATGACAAGAAGATGATGCTATATTTACATTCCTGCAGTAATCGTAGAGGTTATCTTTCTCGACATTTTTGACTTGCCAACATGGATACAACTTAATGGAACTTAATGGTATGATACTATCTTATCAAAATGTAGCTCTATTTTGTATGTCCTTATTGTTCTTTATAGTCATTTTGTAGTGTACTTAATGAAATATCCAAATTGAATCGGTTTAGACCTTTTTTGTTGAATGCACTTGCTTTTCTGTCAAAAAATTACGGCTCAGTTAATTTCCTAGCTCCGCGACTGCATTGGCGTATCCCTCATCTAAGGATGGCAATGGGCAGGGTAGAGCAATATCATAACCATACTCGTGTCAATGGGTACAAAAGTTTGTCATACCATATCCGCGGGTATAAAACTTTACCCATACTCATTGGGTACCCGGTGAGTAGATCCAATAGTACATAAGTTATTCACAATTTTACGTTCATAAATAACATATTTGAAAAAAAATACAATTATCTCTACTTAATAATAGGTAGTCGAGTACATGAAAGTATCGAAGTTTAGAATTCGCAATCGCATACTTGTCCCTAGGCTTCTCGGCCGCATAGGTTGGCATTCTACAGGTAAGTTTGACATGTTAGTTTAAACAGACAGGGTATGGGTATACCCATGGGTACAAGTCTATATTCATGTTCGTACCCGTAACTTAACGGTAGGGTATGACTATTACACGTGGGTATAAAAGTGTATTCATACCCTGCCCATGCGGGTACGGTACCCATGAGTACCCGTACACATGGGTAAAATCGCCATCCTTACCCTCGCCGGCTCTCCTTAAGTCAACTCATCTGACACTTTTGCTGGAAGGCGTTTACAGACGTAGCTCTGTTTGGAACAAAGGAAAATCATAGGATTTTTGGAGATAGAATTCTTATAGAAAAAATTCCTATGGTGTCTTTTGGAAAAAAGGAATAGGAATCTAAGATTCCTTTGAAATTCCTGTGGTATAGCCTATTTCATAGGAATTTTGTAGGAAAAATAACATGAGATCTAGCCTCATGTTTTCATCTCCTTGTGTCTACGATTCCTGTGGTTTTCCTGTGTGACATCCAAACGACAACCTAGAAATTTTCCTGTGGTTTTAATTCCTGTAAGAATTGAGCATACATGACATCTCAATTCCTGAGTTTTTTCTATTCCTACGTTTTGCTCCTGCATTCCAAACAGGACCTTAGCGTGTGTCGTCATCATGAATCCGTCGTGCCTGAGCCGGTCTTTGTTTACACTCGTAAGTCGTAGATAACCTGCTTCACCGGCCCACGCACATTGCCCGCCGCCTAGATTATAAATGCTGGACCTAACAGCGAGTGGCAAAAAGCCCAACCATTATTCATCTCCACCCTGTCCAATCCAATTCCAATCCATCACCGCCGCTTCCCAGCTCAACCGTCCTACAAATAGCACGCAAACATGCTGCATAATCAGCTGTGTAGCGTCGCAATCGCAATCAAACTCATCTCCATCCAGCCAGCCAGCCAGCCAGCCAGCAGCAGCGAGCTAGTAGTAGTAGCTCACTAGCTCAGTCACAGTGTCACTCACACACACACACTTGGTATACTAAGCTACGCACTGCAATGATGGGGCTCTCGTGGCGATCGCTGGCCGTGGTGGTGGCAGTGTTGGGCGCGACGGCGACGATGGCCGGGGCGGCGCCCCAGGTGCCGTGCTACTTCGTGTTCGGGGACTCGCTGGTGGACAACGGCAACAACAACGGCATCGTGTCCATTGCGCGCGCCAACTACCCGCCCTACGGCATCGACTTCGCCGGCGGCCCCACCGGCCGCTTCTCCAACGGCCTCACCACCGTCGACGCCATCTGTAAGCAAAACAATCTCTGCCCGTCCGTGCTTACATACTACTCCGTGTGATCGAGTACTTGCCTACGGTGTACATTGTCTGGTTGCATCGAACGGAGACAGAGGTACCGTCTGGACTGAACGCTTACGTTTGCGATGTCTACCTTGGGTGCAGCCAGGCTACTGGGCTTCGACGACTTCATCCCGCCGTTCGCCGGCGCGAGCAGCGACCAGCTCCTCACCGGCGTCAACTTCGCATCCGCGGCTGCCGGGATCCGGGAAGAGACCGGGCAGCAGCTGGTACGCGCTTTCCATCTCAGATGTTGATTATTCAGGTCGTACGTAGTAGTACGTGACAGTGACATCGCAAGCACTGTATACGCAGGGTGGGCGGATCACCTTCAGCGGGCAGGTGCGGAACTACCAGAACGCGGTGGAGCAGCTAGTGAACCTCCTGGGCGACGAGGACTCGGCGGCGGCGCACCTGAGCCAGTGCATCTTCACGGTGGGGATGGGCAGCAACGACTACCTCAACAACTACTTCCAGCCAGCCTTCTACAACACCGCTTCCCGCTACACGCCGGCGCAGTACGCCGACGACCTGGCGGCCCGCTACGCGCCGCTCCTGCAGTCCCTCTACAGCTACGGGGCGCGCAAGGTGGCGCTGATAGGCGTGGGGCAGGTCGGGTGCAGCCCCAACGAGCTGGCCACGCAGAGCGCCAACGGGGTCACCTGCGTCGACCGCATCAACGTCGCCGTCAGGATGTTCAACCAGCGGCTCCTCGGCATCGTCGACCAGTTCAACGCGCTCCCCGGCGCGCACTTCACCTACGTCAACATCGACGGCATCTTCTCCGACATCCTCAGGACGCCGGGAGCGCACGGGCTCAGGGTCACCAACACGGGGTGCTGCGGGGTGGGCAGGAACAATGGGCAGGTCACCTGCCTGCCCTTCCAGACGCCCTGCGCCAACAGGCACGAGTACCTCTTCTGGGACGCCTTCCACCCGACGGAGGCCGCCAATGTGCTCGTCGGACAACGGGCGTACAGCGCCCGCCTCTCCTCCGACGTGCACCCCTACGATCTCCAGACACTCGCCCGCCTCTAGCCTTCCTGACTCGTCAGTCAGAAACACCAGCGGCTCGCCGTTTCTGTGTGAAGTGTGGACATTTTATACTTATTATGTAATATATGCAGACTTGTGATTCTTAAGTATACAACACAGACAAATTGCAAGCAACTGAATTTTGCAACTGTATCCTCCACTCGACTCACAATGTTCTAGAACATGGGTAACAATGTAGTAGTACGATTGAGCAGCAAATGATTCAATCTCAAACAGTTGCCTTTGCCAGGGGAGTTGTGGCAAGCACAGCTCACAGCATTCATTATTTTGGTTGGGAGAACCGAGTCCACGAAAAACACATTACATGAGGAATGCAACAACACATGAAAAAGATCCGCGCTGCAGGCTGGCAACTCGCCCACCGGTGGTTGGGCTTGCGCAGCTTCACTTCCAAAATGGTGTGGCTTACCGGAGGCTGCGTATCACCAGCCCAGCACTGCCAAACACGAGGAAAATCGCAGATTCTCCCTTTCAATGCTGGAAAAATTCCAGCACTGGACCGAAACTACCATCTCACCAAAATGCAGGAGCCACTGAGCTTCAGTGCAAGCATCTTTCGGCAAGACCAGGATGGAAACGAAAGGTAATATTACTTCAGAAGACTGTTGCAAGAAGCCAGCTCCCTTCCATAAAAAACGATCACGCTGTTTCAAGTTGGACTGGGTATGAAGCCTCTTCAGGATTAGCCAGTTCCAATGACGATGAGAAGACTTGCATTAACCGCCAGGAACGATCATACTCTGATAATTTTCAGCATAGATCAGTCTTCTTTGATGAACCTACTACCGTGCGTACCGTGCGAGAATCATTCTCCGCTTCAAACGGTACAGGCCCTGCTCCCACGCTGTTGACAGACTCTGTCCATGCTGAACATGTAGGTGTATCATTGTTTACAGCTCGAAGATTATTCTTGTCAGGTTCGTTGCTGACACGAAAAGGTGTATATAGAGGTTGTCCATATGGTCTAGATCCACGTAGATCAATCCCTTTTTCTGGGAGTGGTGACAGATTCCGGTTCTTTCCTACTGCTGTGGAAGGTTTCTTTGCTAATGTCAATAACACATTGTCCTTCCCTGCTGCTGGCCTTTTGAAACTTTTGTCCATTTGTTTCGAGCTCTCAACATTTGCTCCTGTCGGAGCCTGTTTCATGCTCCTGTCTTTAAAGATCGCACCACCTGGAGCGTTAACTTTGCCTGGTTGACTAGACAACGGAGCTGGTGGGTGAAATTGAGTAGATCCATTAGGCTGTGCACCTTCACTGCTGTAAACATGAGAAGAGACCATTGAAGGGGGCAATGGACGGAGGGAGGTAAACTTTGTCGGAGTTGTCAAGGCAGGAGTGCTCTGAATAGAGTAACCAGGCATAATACGTGATGCTGGGGCCCTTTGTGCCATGTTGCTGCCGTTGCGAGGGAAAAAGCTGGACTGAGATGGCCTTGGTGTTGTTTCCACAAAGGTTTTGAACTTGTCCCATGGATCGTAATATGACATTGCTGCAACACTAGGAGTGCGTCCATAGTCCACAGCACCAGGTTGTAGGCAGCCCCCTGGTTGTAGGTGATTAGCAGCACTATGAACTCTCTGAACTTGATTTGCCACAGCCGGTCGCTGATGCCCTAGCCCAACCTCACTGTACCTGCTGACTGGTTGGCCAGATACCTTGTTTGGCACAGCCAGTTGAGGTTGCTGACTGTGATTGCTTTGACTGAAAGCACACCCTTGCTCAGCTGCTGGAACAGAAGAAAAACATGGTACAGACCCTTGCGCAGCTGCTGGAGCAGAGGAAAAACATGATACGTATTCAGAAGGTGGTCTCCCTCCATTTGAGATCCCAAATCTGCTAGGAAGATCAACCGGCCCTCCATGAAACAACTGAGGAAAAGTTTGTGTGCGCATTCCTGGAAAGTAATGATCTTCAGCTCTGATTTGTTTACTGGAACATGGAACCCAGTTATCTAGACCTCCACATTGTTTACTGCCGGTTCCAAGATTAACTGTTTTGCCCATTAGGCGCATCGTGGTGTCAACAGCAGGCTGGATGTTCTGCTCATAATTCTGTCTTGGGAAGCAGCTTTGCATCTCAAGTGACTTATGCAGTTGATTATCGTGCCCCAGGCACTGAGCGCAAGAACAATGCCCTGAACTCTCTTGCTGGTTGCTGTTATATGTTGATCCAAATTCTACAAAGTATAGGCCAACTTCTGACGAGTGGAGCGAGGCCCGTCGCCGGGAGGCTTGGGCCGAGTGTAACGAGTCTGAAGTTGGCCCACACCGTGCCCAACGGGGACGCCTGTGGGGGGTGCGGGGGGCGACAGCCCCCCGCGGTACGGTACGGATCGTCGAAGACCTAGGTTTCCACCGATATATAAACCCCTTGTAAGCCGCCGGTTGGGAGAGTTGTATCTGTGAAATCCCCGGCGTTTGTAAACACTCCTCGATATAGTGAAGTTTCGCTGGCTGGCGCCCGTGGTTTTTTCCTCTCTTTGTTGGAGAGGTTTTCCACGTTAAATCTGTGTCTCCTTGCTGTGTTTTTCGTTTTCGTTCTTCGTTATCTTCTTGTCGCGATTGTAACAAGTGGTATCAGAGCCCCAGGTTCTAATCTAGGGTTTGCGACATGTCGTCATTGAAGTTCGATCTACCACAGCTGGACTACACCACAAGATTCTCCTTGTGGCAGGTGAAGATGCGGGCGATTCTCGCCCAAACTTCTGATCTGGATGAAGCGCTGGATGGATTCGGTGAAAAGGATGCTAAGACCTGGTCCGCTGAAGAGAAGCGGAAGGACCGTAAGGCTTTGTCTTTGATTCAACTTCATCTGTCCAATAATATTTTGCAGGAAGTACTGGAGATGAAATCTGCTGCTGCCCTATGGGGAAAGCTGGAAACGATCTGCATGTCAAAGGATCTAACCAGTAAGATGCATGTGAAGATGAAGTTGTTCTCGCATAGATTGCAGGAAGGTGGATCGGTAATGAATCACTTATCTCTTTTTAGAGAGATTATTTCTGATTTGCAATCTATGGAAGTAAAATATGATGATGAGGATCTAGCCCTATTACTCTTATGCTCGCTGCCTAGTTCTTATACACACTTTCGTGATACAATGTTGTTGAGCCGTGAGAAGATAATCCTTGATGAAGTGCAAGATGCCCTCAAACAGAGGGAAAAGATGAAATCTATGGTGCAGGCAGATGGGGCGTCCTCCAAGGCTGAAGCTCTGCAGGTTCGTGGCAGGACCGAGCAGAGATTTAACAACCATGGCAACCGAGATAAGAGCAAAGACGGCAGAGGTCGTTCGAAGTCCAAGGGAAAGGACAAGTTCTGCAGGTATTGTAAGAAATCTAATCATGTTATTGATGATTGCTGGAAGCTGCAGAATAAGGAGAAAAGGAACGGTACTTACCAACCGAAAGATAAAGATCAAGGCAATGGTAAGGCTGCTGTTGTTTCTGATAGTTCTGATGGTGAATGCTTAGCTGTTTTTGCTGCTTGTGCTTCTCGTGATGATGAATGGATACTTGATACTGCATGTTCGTTTCATATTTGCTGTAACAAAGATTGGTTCAGTTCATATGAGTCTGTGCAGACTGGAGATTTTGTGCGTGTGGGGAATGACAACCCATGCCATATCGTTGGTGTTGGATCTGTTAAGATTAGGACACATGATGGCGTGACACGCACGTTGAGTGAGGTGAAGCACATACCAAGCATGGCCAGAAATTTGATCTCCCTGAGTACCATGGACGTTGATGGATACAAGTATGCCGGTGGGCATCGAGTTCTGAAGGTATCAAAAGGTTCTCTTATTCACATGATAGGTGATATGAATTCTGCTAAATTATATGTTCTTAGAGGTAGCACTTTGCCTGGTATTGCTGCTGCTGTTACTTCTAATGATTCTGATGATTGTGGTAAAACACATCTATGGCATATGCGTCTTGGGCATATGAGCGAACAAGGCATGGCAGAGTTGGTCAAGAGAGAGCTGATTGATGGTTGCAACTTGAGTAAGTTTGAGTTCTGTGAGCACTGCATCTTTGGTAAGCATAAAAGAGTTAAATTCAATGCTTCCGTTCATACCACCAAAGGCATATTAGATTATGTGCATGCTGATGTATGGGGTCCGTCCCGTAAGACTTCTATTGGTGGTGCTAATTATATGCTTACTATTATTGATGATTACTCAAGAAAGGTGTGGCCTTATTTTCTGAAGCATAAATCTGATGTTTTTGATGCTTTTAAGAAGTGGAAAGTTATGGTTGAAAAACAGACTGAGAAGAAGGTAAAGGTACTACGTACTGACAATGGTATGGAATTCTGTTCTAATGAGTTTGAGGAGTTTTGCAGTAACGATGGCATGATCAGGCATCACACCATCCCATATACTCCTCAGCAGAATGGCGTGGCAGAACGCATGAACAGAACCATCATCTCGAGGGCTCGTTGTATGTTGTCTAATGCAGGTATGCATAGGCGTTTCTGGGCTGAAGCAGCCAACACAGCGTGTTACCTCATCAACAGGTCACCTTCTATTCCACTTGAGAAGAAAACTCCTATTGAGGTATGGTCAGGTTCACCTGCTGATTATTCACAGTTGAGAGTTTTTGGTTGCACTGCTTATGCTCATGTTGATAATGGAAAGTTAGAGCCTAGAGCTGTCAAGTGCATATTCCTTGGTTATGGTTCAGGAGTTAAGGCATATAAACTATGGAACCCTGAAACAAAAAGGATTTTGTTGAGTAGGAACGTTGTTTTCAATGAATCCGTTATGTATCATGACAGCTTGCCATCAGATCCCTCTCCTGTTGCTATTGGAGAGGAGGGAGTTCGTGTGCAGGTGGAGCACCTGCAGAAAACTGTTGATAATAATGTTGTTGTTTATGATACTCATGAGGAAAATATTGATGATGATGTTGTTCAACACTCACCTACTGTTTTGCAGCAGCCACAGGAATCTATTGCTGCTGATAGACCGAGACGTAACATAGTTCCACCTCGTCGTTTAATTGAAGAGTGTAATCTTGTACATTATGCTTTGAGTTGTGCTGAACAGGTGGAGAACGATTCTGAACCTGCTACATATAATGAAGCCATTGCATCTGTTGACCGCGAGAAGTGGGTTTCTGCTATGCAAGAAGAGATGCAATCGCTTGAGAAAAATGGCACATGGGATGTTGTGCGCTTGCCTAAACAAAAGAAGGCGGTCCGCTGCAAGTGGATCTTTAAGAAAAAGGAAGGTCTATCTCCCAAAGAGCCTTCAAGGTACAAGGCAAGGTTAGTAGCAAAAGGGTTCAGCCAGATTCCAGGTATTGATTACAATGATGTGTTCTCTCCAGTTGTGAAGCATAGTTCCATTCGTACTTTCTTTAGTATTGTGGCTATGCGTGATCTTGAGCTTGAGCAGTTAGATGTCAAGACTGCTTTTCTGCATGGAGAGCTTGATGAGGAAATATACATGGACCAACCAGAAGGGTTCATAGTGCCTGGTAAAGAGGATTTTGTGTGCAAATTAAAGAAGTCTCTTTATGGCTTAAAGCAATCTCCAAGACAGTGGTATAAAAGGTTTGATTCATTTATGATCTCACATGGTTTTGAGAGGTCTAAATATGATAGTTGTGTTTATATCAAGTTTGTTGATGGGTCACCTATATACTTGCTGCTATATGTTGATGATATGTTAATTGCTGCCAAGGGCATGAAAGAAATCACTACTTTGAAGGCACACCTAAGTAGTGAGTTTGAGATGAAGGATCTTGGTGCTGCTAAGAAGATCTTAGGTATGGAGATTACCCGAGATAGAAAATCTGGTTTGTTATTTCTTAGTCAGCAAAGTTACATTAAGAAAGTTCTTCATCGTTTTAATATGGATGGTGCCAACTCAGTTAGTACTCCTATTGCTCCTCACTTTAAATTGTCAGTTTCTCAATGTCCTACTACTGATGAAGAGTTTGAGTACATGTCAAAGGTGCCATATTCTAGTGCTGTTGGTTCTTTGATGTATGCCATGGTTTGTTCTCGTCCTGATTTATCATATGCTATGAGTTTGATAAGTAGATACATGGCTAATCCTGGTAAAGAACATTGGAAGGCTGTTCAGTGGGTTTTCAGGTACCTTCTTGGCACTTCCAATGCTTGTTTGAAGTTTGGCAGGACCGGTGAGGGACTCGTTGGCTATGTGGATTCAGATTTTGCTGCCGATTTGGATAAGAGAAGATCCCTCACAGGTTATGTGTTTAATGTTGGGGGTTGTGCTGTTAGCTGGAAGGCTACATTGCAGGCTGTTGTTGCACAATCTACTACTGAAGCTGAATACATGGCTATTGCTGAAGCTTGCAAAGAATCTGTTTGGTTGAAAGGTTTGTTTGCTGAGCTTTGTGGAGATGATTCTTGCATTACTTTGTTTTGTGACAGTCAAAGTGCCATATACCTTACAAAAGATCAGATGTTTCATGAGAGAACTAAGCACATTGATGTCAAGTACCATTTTGTTAGAGACATTGTTGCTCAAGGTAAATTAAAGGTATGCAAGATCAGCACTCATGATAATCCTGCTGATATGATGACTAAACCTGTTCCTGTTGCTAAGTTTGAGCTTTGCTCGAACTTAGTTGGTTTAACTGATTAGCCCAAGTGGCTATTGGCGCCGAAAGTATTTGCTTTGTTTGTTCAGGGAGATGGTTGCTGTTGATGCTACAAGGAGGAATTTGTCTCAAGGTGGAGTTTGTTATATGTTGATCCAAATTCTACAAAGTATAGGCCAACTTCTGACGAGTGGAGCGAGGCCCGTCGCCGGGAGGCTTGGGCCGAGTGTAACGAGTCTGAAGTTGGCCCACACCGTGCCCAACGGGGACGCCTGTGGGGGGTGCGGGGGGCGACAGCCCCCCGCGGTACGGTACGGATCGTCGAAGACCTAGGTTTCCACCGATATATAAACCCCTTGTAAGCCGCCGGTTGGGAGAGTTGTATCTGTGAAATCCCCGGCGTTTGTAAACACTCCTCGATATAGTGAAGTTTCGCTGGCTGGCGCCCGTGGTTTTTTCCTCTCTTTGTTGGAGAGGTTTTCCACGTTAAATCTGTGTCTCCTTGCTGTGTTTTTCGTTTTCGTTCTTCGTTATCTTCTTGTCGCGATTGTAACAGTTGCTGCCTGAATAGTTGCTGCTGGGTATTGCATAGTTATGAACTTCCATCCTTTCAGAACTTGGACACTGTCTGAAATCCATACAATATGGAGTTGGCAGTTTGGGAGTAAAATAAGGGTCTGGCTGAATACCAAAATTAGCAACTGTAAAAAATGGCGGAGCTTGACCTTGATTGTTGATTCTTAGATGGGAATAATCCAAGCAAGTATTAGGTGTGACAAAAGTTGGAGATGCTGAAGGATGCAAAGAATCCTTCCCCAAACTTTGTCTTTTAAGCAGCTCATCAGGATTGAAGGTACCACCAGGTTGAACTCTGACAAACTCACCATGCGAATTAAGAGGAAGGCTCATGTAGCCACCGCCAAAGGGCATGCTCCTGCATGCAGATACAGAGTCTGTAGTTTGTGCAGCTGTTGATTTGTTTGATCCTGTTGAGGTGTTTATACTGCTCACCATGTCATTACCAGATCTAAGAACACTAGGATGTTCTGTCAAGTGACAGTTAGCAATCAACCTTTCCTGAAGAATTGTGCTTCTGTTCCTATCAGATGCTTCTTTGAGAGAAGCAACATAACAAGAACTTGAAGGTTGTGGCAATAGAATTCTCATGAGATGTCCTGGCCTTGGGTCAAGTGCTAAACCAGCAGGAGTAGATGATCCTTGTGGTATCATCCGTTCAGCTTGACGCCCAATACCAAGATACAGGCCTTCTTGCAAAGGAAAGTCCACGTCAACAAACTCTTGAGTGAGTCCTTGACTAGATAAGGCAACTGAACTTATGGAGCTCAGACGGTTGCCGTTGCCCCTCCTAGAAATCTCTATGCAATGATTCAGATCCATGGAATTGCGCGGTGTATTTTTCCCCTTTGAATTGGTAAGTGGAACAGTATGGGAGGCACCAGTTGAACCTACCTTCTCAGATAAAGAGCTGCTATCCTCCTCAACAATCTCCGATATAGCATCTATCCGTTGATGCACCAAGAGTGGCTCGTCTGTGTTGCGCTGATCAGCAACTACCTGAGAATCATCTCTCCCAGAAGGTTGCAGGGATGTCTGCAGTACCTGTGATTGCTCTGTGTCACCTTTAGGATGGGAGGCAGTCAACTCACATATGTTATCTGCGTCGGAAAAACTAACATGTTTTGATCTGAGAGAAGATTTTGACAGACAGGTAGCATCAGAGTTTTTCAGAAATGCACCCTCTCCTGTTCTCAAGTGTTTCTTAAGAATTGTTTGAACCTCACTATTGTTCTTCATAACCTTCTGATTAGACAAAACTGACTTCTTGCTTCCCTTTATAGTTTTCTTGCTCAATAAAACTGAGACCTCTTCATTTTTCCTTTTCTTGCTATGGGAGTTTTTGAGCTTCCTCTTTTGTATGGCATCTTGAAATAATTGAGAGATGCTAAGTGAGACAGCTTTCACATTTCCACTTCTCTCCTGAAATGGAAAAGACCACAGATCACCCTGCTTGTACATGTAGTTTTAGGCTTTAAGAACAGCAGTATACCATATAACAAGTCCAAATACGACATAACCAAAAGTGTAAACATGTAACTCAGCAAATACTAACATACAGGCAACACAGATATTAGTTTTTCAAAAGTTTGTTCATGATATACTACTATGATTTTTATTCTATCTCAAAGAAATGGATTCGTCTAGCTAGTAGTACATTGCTATACTCTTTCAGGAGATAATGCAAGTATACAACTATAATCTTTTGGTTCAACGGTAGGTATTTCCAATCCCAACGGCTACGTCCAAATGGTTAATCAACCATACCACAACCATTCCATTAACATTTGAAAAACCAAGGGTAATCCGGAAAAAAAAAAGACATGGAAGAACCGAACAAAGAAAGAAGCTGCTCTCTTACAGCATATTGAAAACAGCCAGGTTTGTGCTGTTTGCTTGCTAATCATGTTACACACTGCTGGGTGCACCTACTATATAGTGTACATTATGATTGTAAGAGAACATTCAACACAAACCAACATCTAACTCTTAACTGCAAATTTCTGAATACAAGCTTCCTTTCTTAGAGGAAACACCAGAAGGCATTTCAAATCTGATTCATGTTAAGGAAGCAATTACAAGGATGAGAGCAGTCGACACTGCAGAAGTTAAGAGCAACCAACTACGACCACACCTAACAAACTCCAATTGCCTTGTGGCTTTTGAAGACCGCAACTGAAGCCCACCCCTAGAGACGGGACAAAGTCAACGTCGATCGAGCATCGGTGGGGCCATGACCCAAGCTTCTCGGCGCTCTGATCCAGCGCCACCACTCTTGAAAAGCCTGGATGATGCCGAACAAACCACCCTGCACACCAAGTAAAACGAAGGTCCGTCATCATCCTCAACCAGATCTGACATAGACACTGCTGTTGCCAACACTTCCAACATGCCGCTACCGACCACTGGAATATTGTTGCCATGACAAAGTCACCGGGAGAAGATTAACTGGCCAGCCACCGCCCCCACTGCCTGTAGAGGCTGAAGCATCGGACATAACCAAACTCCTGACACGCTGCCCAATAGATCTGGATGCCCACAAGCCTGCCGCGCGCCGGAGTGAACACCGTTGAGGTTGGGACAGAGAGGAGGCCACAAAGACTTCATTGCTGCAATGCAATGCAGCCGCCACTGCCTCAACATTGCTTCTAATACACGTGAACAAAGACTTAACTGAAATGAAAGTACACACCGGACGAACATCCAAGTTCCCTCGGCCTCCCCGCACCTGACCTGGATGGCGACCAGAGGCGGAGCAGTGGAGGGGAACGGCAGCCTTGCCAGAGAAGAGAGAGGAAACCCTAGCCGCCTTTGGGTGGGGAGGGGAACAAAACGAACTGGTTGTTAGAGATCTGATGAAGGTTGATCCGCAGCTCAATACAGGCTTCCTGGCAAAGCCATTATCCTGGATCCACATTCTATTGCTTGCAAAAATCACTTCTCCCAACATTGCTACACGCACCTATCCATTCCAGAGCTCGGACAAACTTGATAGATGCCGGAAAACCAGGCGGCAAACATTCTACACATTCTACCAAATCTGCTACAAACACATTCCAAATCCAAGTGATTCAAATCAAATGCTGAAATGTACATTCTACCAAATCTGCTACTAGTAGAAACACATCCCAAATCCAAGTAGTGTGAATGCAATGCCGAGATGTATATACGAGTCGACCAGCAATTACCTTTTTCCTCTCAGGGGGGGGCCTTGTCCTTCTTGGACCCCTTCTTGGTCAAAACCCCGGCAGCCAGCTTCCCCTTGTCGAGCTTCCTCCTGACCCTCCTCTCCTCGCCTCCCCCGGCGACCCGCGGCACGGCGGCGAAGAGCTCGACGACGGACCGCTTCCGGCACATGGCGGCCTTCCTCCGCTCCTCCTCCTCCTCCTCCTCCTCCACCACCAGCTCCTTCGCCACCGCCGCCTCGTCCGCCCACCACCGGAACCGCCGCACCTCAATCGGCGGCAGCGGGCCCGCCTCCCCGCCCAGCGGCCAGCACCTGTCGCCCTCGTCCGCAGCGCCCGCCCGCGCCCGCGCCGCGTACCCCCTTCATCCCGTTGCGGCAGGCAGCAACAGAACAGCATGCAAAACAAGAACAAGAAATGCCACAGGCGTCAGAGCGCCGGAGACGCGCAATGCCGAGATTCAGCGGTGGGAGCTTGGCGGTACCGGATCGAGAAGGGCGGGGCGGCGCCGCCGCCGCTGCCGCTGGCGGCCATCCCTCCCAGGAGAGGAGTGTCCCCTAGTCTGCTCGGTCGCTTTTACCCTGCTCTGTTTCCCGCGCCCGCGGCGACCCTAGACTGGGGTGACGAGACGAGTGGAATGGCGTGCAGAGGAAAGCGACGTGGGAGGGACCCGAGGAGGAGCCTCGCAGGTGCCCACGCGCGGCCCAGTGCCGTTCTTTGCCGCTTCAAGTGTTGTTGTTTCCGTAGTAAAACTTTTTTTTTTTGGCAAGTTTCCGTAGTAACTCAGTAGTGGTAAGCCAAAAAAGAGAAGGATAAACTGTACTAAAAGAAACTTTTCATTTCCCAGGTCCCACCGTCCGATCTAAACCAATAGTCCGGATCTTTTTCTCCTGACTTCATCCCACTTTTGGTACATTTGTCCCTTTTTTCTATAAATAGTCTTGCTACATGTAACATAAACGTTTCGGTCTAGAAAAAGAACAGACAGACTCGACCTCGTCGGAGACGTCGCTAGCGACCATGTAGCAGATAATATACTAACGTAGCAAAAGCGACTTCGCTGGAGACTCTCGCAGAAAAAACATCGCGGAGATCTCGTAGCAAAAACTTTACATTATTGTAGCAGAATCAGAAAAAAGGTGCAAAAAAAATATGATAATGTAGCAAAAAAGACCTCGTCGGAGATTTCGCGGGAAACTTTGAAGCAATTTTTTGTCATTGTCGTAGACATTGTAGCAAACATTTTGTACAATTATAGCAAAAGCATTACATATATAGCAAAAAAATTAGACATTGTAACAAAAATCTGGCGCCGCTTGTAGCACCGCCGACGACCACGCCCGTAGCAAACCTCGACGGCGTATGTAACAGCGCTCGTGTTCTTCGGTAGCACCGCCGGCGATCGCATGTAGCAAACCCGTGAGGAGACGGTTGTTGTCGTCTACAGCGCCGACCGCACATCGGCTGGAGGTCACATATGGCAACAGAGATTCGCAGAGCTTTGCAGGGAACCGCGCTCGGGATGGAGGCGGCGCAACCACCTGAATTGGACATGGTCGCGGCTGTAACTACCTCGGTGAATTACGCTCTTAGTTACATGCCTGGATGAGCGAAAGTGGTTAAAATAGTACGGTGGGGCCAGGGGCCACTCACAGGTAGACCTTTCGGCCGTCCTAACCACTTTCAGAACATCGAGACAAGAACGAGCGGCGTAATCGGCAGGCGAAGGGATCAACTACATACACAAGTGAGTATGTATGCAAGCCACATACAACAGTCCTCAGAGCCATTCCATCTAAAAGAAATAGAAATATTGCAACGCCATACGGCAAGATCCAAATATCCTAGATAGATATAATAGTTTCGAATATCTCCTCATACATCAAACATCAGAGTATCAGGCGGAAGCGGAAAACAAGATCCGAGTACGGATAAGAAGCAAATCGGCATAAGATACCACATAAATAAACATATCCCGCCCACAGATTTCACGGATCCCCGTTCCCGAAATCTCTACACCGAGTGATCGTTGCCCACATCATCCGTCTCCTCCACCCAGTATCCATCTTGCGAGTATACCTGTTCATATGAATCAAACAATTTATCGTGTGAGACCCTAGGGGTACTCAGCAAGTCTTTATGCCTCTAAGGGGACATAACCTGGGGTGACGCAATTGCAGCAAAAGATAATAACTAACAATTCTATAGATACTCGCTAACCATCCGCCTAACCAATGATAGACGGATGTCCGTTAATTAGTAACAACAGTTATAATAGTATAATTAACAGATCCATCCTCCTTCTCGCTTACCAGCGAGAAAGCGGACGAACAACCCCCCATCCGTTGGCAGTTTTATTAACCATTTCATGAGTGTTGCACTATTTACTAGTCAGATACTTAGTCAGTTTAAAAGCGGTACTTTAGTTATACTTGTCTATGGTCGAGAAACTGTGCTCCAAGTCGTCCATAATCGCGGACACGGCTTTCAGAAAGATTTACCCTACAGGGGTGCACAAATAGCAACACACACTCGATCAACCTCGGAAAAACCAAATCAAAACCCAACGAGGCATTCACGACAAAGCGATCACAGGATCAAGTACTCGGGGTCCTACGGGACACAAGTGAGCATGAAGAACCAAATAGCAGATATTGCTCACCGGTGCCACTTTTATTAGTTATCCCATTACTACTCAGGTTAAGTTTTTTAGGTACCTTGTTATCCATCAGACACTCACATACCCTACACATGCTGTTCTACGACCCGCATGGCTCAATCAACTCCTGTAGTAATGGCTCATGGGATGGAGCAACAAGCTTCGGTGGGGTTTAAAAGTAAAGGCTATGCAGTACTTGGGATTCAATTTAATGCAATCGCGACTCAATGATGCAAGAATAAGATAGAGGCAATAGGTACTATATGGATGCAAGCATGTGGTAGTGCTTGCCTGGCAGCTCAGTTGAAGCGAGATTCGGATCTGGGTAGTGCTCGTGGGATTCCTGATATATCCCCTGCTCAGCGTCTATTCGAAGAAGAACCAAATAAACAAGGGTCAACATAAATAAAGTGCACAAGCATATGTATTGAAATGCGACAAGCAAACAAGCATGCCATGATGAATGATGCACAATTGCATGGCAATAAAGTAGCATGGCATGGGTGAGGTGTGGGGTACAAGATTAAAGCATTTTATTGAGTTTTTATTCCGGTTTGCTCTCATAACACTTGTTGTATACTTATTATTTATATGATGCATGCTGAAATTCAGAACATGGAATGCATAGTTAGAACGGGCTCGTCGCGCTGATCGATTTAGACATATTATTTGTCAAATTTGGAGTTATAAAACTAAAGTTATTAATTAATTAAGAAAAAGGGTATTTTATTGTAATTTTAATCATCTCGAAAATTAAAGTGCTCAAATAATATTTTGAATGGCAATATTTGAATTTCTCACATTTTCCTGATTCAAAAACATATATTATATGCATTATTTGGAATTATGATTTAAAAGATATGAAAAACAGATTTGAATTTAAATTTAAATTAATTTTGAAAAAGGTTTAATTTAAACAGCAAAGAAGAAAACCACTTTGTACTCACACAGACCTATCCACGGACACCGCTAAGTGGGCCCGAGCTGATCTGGCGGTAACAGGCGCACCGAAGGATTTTTCTGACTGCGGCGATAGCCAGCCCGAGAGACTGATCTATGGGTCCGTGAGGCAACAGGGCCCACGTGCCAGCGAGGGGGTGTGGGTAGACCACGTGGCGCGGCAGGGGAGCGCGGGTTGAGGGCCTAAGAGCTGGGGGCCTATCTGCAAGATTGCCAGGGCGGCTGACAGGTGGGGTCGGAGGGAAGCGTGGGTTGACGAGATAAAAAGGTGGGAGGGGTTTCTGTAAGATTTGCTTTGCTACTGTTTCTCTTCTCTGATTTCTCTGTCGACCGGTCGGTGCTCGACAGGGCGGGACGCGGTGCAGGGATTCGAAGCCGCGACGCGGGGCGCGCGCGCTAAGGGGTGGAACCAGTTCGGCTGGGTTAGGGGAGTTGACAGGAGGGTGGTTGGGGCCTAGGTATGTCGTATCGCGGCGCGGTGACGAGCGAACGCCGGCGGCCGCCACGCACCGAGAGCGCTCGGTTAAACGCCCGGCGAGGCTAGCGTGCGACGGAGGAAACGAGGATGTCAGGGAGGTTAAAGGGCTCACCGCAGAGAGGTTGCCGGTGGCGGATCGGGGCAAGGCGCGGCAGGGTGGCGACTACGCAGACGATCCCGTCGGCGTTAGGGTTTGGTGGCCGTCGTCGTGCAGCGGCGCAGAGGGCCGGCTTCGCCTAGCTGGGGCGTGCGGGGACGTCGCCGAGGGCCTCTGCTGCTTCCCCAACACCCGAAAAACCCACGCCGCCGGCTGTACGAGGAAGGGACGGTGGAGACCGATGGGTCGCCAGCCGGTGGAGAGAAAGGTAGCGGGAGAAGGAGAGAGGGTTGCAGCGCGAAGCCAGGATGGTCTCTGGCGCTGCAGAGTAAGGAGGGAAAAAGATAAAGGCGAGCCGAGAGGGGAGATGCCGTGGGGATGTGGAGAAGGGCAAAAAGGTGGCCTCGGCCACCTTTGCTTCTCCCTCACGTGCAGGTCGTGGGGGGCTAGGGAAGGCTTGGCTGGGACTGCAGGAGGGACCAAGCAGGGAGGAGAGAGGGCCAGGCTCGGGTGGGGCTGAGCTGCAGCGAGAGAGAAGGGAGAGAGAGAGGGGGGAAGCTCGGGTAGGAGCTAGGGTTGGAGGAGGGAGGGTAGCTCGGTTTAGGGTTTTGGTTAGAGATAGAGAGGGTAGCTAGGGTGTGGGGCCAGCATGGCAGGCTCGGGTAGGGTGTACACTAGAGGGGGTGGCTCAGCTAAGGTGTAGAGAGAGATAGAGAGAGGGGCTAGGTATTAGGGTTTGGTTATAAACAACCTTGGTCATACATGGATGAAGGTGAGAAGGAGAGGAAGGGAAGGACATGGTGAAGGGTTTTAGCATGAATAAAAACAAGCTCCACCAAGGGTGTGGTTATGTCATGGAGATAGGGATGAGAGAAAAAGGTGGTGAGGAAAAATGATCTCATATGACCATACATGGGTACATGCACTTGTGAGAGAAAAAGAGGAAGGAGAGCTTGATGCACATGGCAAGGATACAAGATCAAGGTGGAAAGGATTGAGAGGAAGAGAGAGCTCAAGAAGATGATCCACTCAAAAATCAAATAAAAACCAAAGGAGGACACATGGTGGTGATGGTTGCATGGCCCATGCAAAGGCATTGAATGCCATGTTTTATTTTGTGAAAACAATAATAATATAACATGGCATGATTCCCATGCATTACCAAAAAATGAGGAAATAAAGACCAAGCAAAAGAATTTAGAATTTAATCCATCCCATCTCCCATGAGCTAGATTAAATACCAAAAGAAAATAAAAGCCCATGGGTAAGTAGAATGGTGGAATTATAAGGTGGTGACAAAAAAAGGTGGTGGAGTGGAATAAAAGATATGCCCCCAACTCAACTTGGGCATCAAGCATTTATCAAGAACCAAATACAATATAACAAGAGCCAAATACAATTCATAATGCACACGGGAGAAGAACCAAATGGAAAAAGGTTTTATATGATGCTCAAATGCAAGGTGGCATGATGACATGAGCATGATATAATTATGATGCAACAATTATATATAGGAAATAGCCATTATATTATTAAACCAAGTAGCATTACAATTGTTAGACAATTGAGATGCTATAACTCTCCCCCACTAAACAAGAATCTCGTCCCGAGATTCCTAGGAAAAAGAAAACAACACACGGAGAGGCGGGTGTTCGGAACGAAGGTGACCCTCACGTTCCCTAGTTGATGAACAACGGAAATGGTGCGACCACTACACCTTGCAAAACTTGGTAGACTTGTTGCGAGTCTTGCGTTTTGCTTGGAAAACAACGGGTTAGAAGAGTTGAAGGATTGTCGTGAGACAAAAAGGATACGATGAACATAGCTCCGGTTTTCTCGAGAAACATGATAAAAGAATAGAACCACTTGTGAAAGAAATAGAAAGGACGATGTATCATGGATAAAGAAAAGACACACTGTTAGGATTAAAGATCAGAAGCTGCAAGTGCTGATGATTCTTGCCCTTGTCGGACGAAAAGAGCGACTTTGGAGAAGTTATCAACTACTATGAAAATAGCACTGTACCTTCCCTCAGATTTGTGAAGAGAAGTTCGGAACAATATCGCCTTCGAATAATAGAGTTCCTTGATATCAACTGAAAGATTTAGTTAGACATCGTCGGATTAGATTCTTCTTGCGCCGGTAAGGACCAAAGGATCACGCAATTGAGGTGCGCGGATATAACTTCAAGACAAAGAGGTGATGCTAGATTATGGTGGAATCCCGAAAAGAAAGAATATAGAGGATCTGGAGTTTGTTGTAGAGATACGTATTGCTTTCTTTAACCTTGAGGCTAATGCAATAGATTTGCGATTGATGGCATCAACATAATTGGCTTTACCACAGAAAAAGAATTGATGAAACAAAGAGAGAGATAGTTAGTTTGGGAATGTCGAGCACCGATAGAAAGACGAGGACAGAAAAGAGTTTGCGTTTGTTCCCACCGGATAATTGATGATTTGCTCCCTCTATAATAGACAAGACCACCAACAAGAGATTATTGCTTATGTTCTCCGAGAGAGCACTCCGAAAAATCAAGGACGAAAGTAGAAGTATCGAGGGATAAAGGCCACTTCTAACTTCCGTGGAATGAGTGGAATCACATTAATTCACCAATTCAATGTACAAGAGTGAATGATAAAAGTAGTGGTATGGTAGCTACTCCATCCCGCACTCAAAGCATTACTCCGCACATGAATAAGAAAATCATGCACCCAACTACTAAACAGACTGAAGGTATTGACAAAAACTCATGGAACTCCGTCAGAAAACAAGGATAGATGCAGACGATTCGCCGGATTCAAAGATAGATAAAGATGATGATGTTGTCGTCATGTCAGAAGTACCAAGCCACCGGAAAGATGTGAAGGAAGATTACGGAGAACAGCTGCAAGATTCAATAGATAAAGGAAAAGATAGCACCAAGTTGAACAGAAGGATTACAAAAGATCTGAAAAGTCTTCACGGCCTCCGGTGGATTGAGCATAGACGATAGAACGAGATGGTTCCAAAGTTTACTTAACGAGATAGAGGTGAAAAGACAACTCCATGTTCTTATTGAAATGATTGAGGGAGATTTAGCAGTCTTGAGGAAATCTTCAGCTGAACGATGATGATAACTCACCAACAAGGAAAACTCCGGGTTTGATTGAAGATGGAAGATGGAATTAACAATGGACTTGCTGATTCCAGAATTGAAGCGATCTATTTAGCAGAATGACGTGGTCGAGATAGGTGACTTCAAGAAGCCAAAATTTACACTTTGAGAACTTTACACACAGGCAGTGTTCACGAAGCTTGAGAGAAGGATACACAAATGATCTTCCATGTACTTCCATTGATATAGAATAGACAAGCATATCATCAAGATATACCACCATGGGTTACCAAGATATTCCCAGAATACCAAGCTCAAAAGGCGGGAGAAACAGACAAATGCTCGAAATACTTTCTGAGCTCAACACTCTTTGAAAGATTATTATTAAGAGGACGGGTTTGTGTTGAAAGAGATGCACTAGCAAAATAGACTATCTGGTCCTTCGGAAGAGAACAAGAAATGCCACTTGGTTCACATTGTCGATTGGATCGCCGGTTTCAAAGATAAAGAGATCTTGGCTAAAGAAAAGGTCTACCTGTGAGTGGCCCCTGGGCCCCACCGTACTATTTTAACCACTTTCGCTCATCCAGGCATGTAACTAAGAGCGTAATTCACCGAGGTAGTTACAATTGGTATTAGAGCCGACCCTTGCGATTTCACGGGTGTGTGCGGGTCAATGGCGGGACATGTGGAGCATGACGCGTGTGGCCTGGAGTGGACACGACATGGCACATGTGCCGGCACTGGACGCACAGACGCGTGCCAAGAGGGAATGTTCCTGTGGTGTGCTTAATCGATGAGGGCATCGATCTTCTAAAGGATGGGTGTATGTGAGATCCAGGCACATGGCTTAATAGGATTGATAGGATACCCATATCAACAAGTTGCAACTTCTTTTCCGGAAGCTCATTCGAAAAGAACTCTAAGGTTAAGCGTGCTTGGTCTAGAGCAATTCTAGGATGGGTGACCGACCGGGAAGTGGGTAACCGGGTGCGCACGAGTGAGGACAAAGTGCGCAGAAAAGACTAGTGTTGGTTTGTGGGGCCAGTCTAGATATCCTATTAAGCTGTCAGGAGTGACACCCCCCGGGCCCAGGAGTGGACGGGGTGTTACAGCGGCCCGGGGAGGTCGACGATGATGGCGACCTAATCCATCTGGCCCATCGACGACTTCCGTTGAGCTTGGCAGCCCACCATCAGCGCGGGCGGCGGTGCATCCACGACGAGTGGCTAGCACGACCATGCTTTGAGGACAGCACTGGCGGCGTGCTCGTCTGCCCCTCGTCTAGCGGTGGCCTTGCAGCACACTCCTTCGAAGGAAACTCGCTGGTGGCCATGGTTGAGGGTGAGCACCAGGTCGAGAGAGAGGATCCCATGTTAGGTGGGCGCGAAGAAGGTGTGTGGCGGGGCGGGGATCCGGTCCGGAGGCGGGGTTGCCTTCTCCGGTGGGCTTGAACTCGTGCGACGTCGGATGTGGGTGGAGGTTGAGGAAGGAGACAGAGGCGGCATCGTTGGTGGAGGTTGAGGAAAGAGACGTGTTGGTGTGGGCCTCCAAGCGCACGGAGTGACAACGACCCGGGGAATTGTTTTGGTCGATCCTCCGGGGGAGCTGTATCATTTTCCTAAAATAATAGATTCTCTAGAGCCCGGCTAGCGAGCGCCAGCAGTTGGTTCGGGGCTCTGCCCAATTGCCGGTTTGGAAGGCCACCCCACACCACCGCCCCAATGATAAGCCACGAAAATACCAAGATATAATGGAATTTCATTCAAATTTAGAAAAAATATGAAATTTGTGTTAATTTAAACGTAAACATAGACTCGTACTAATATGCCGCAGTGCTAGAGTTTGCGTCATCATATCCTACTCCTCGTCGTCAGAGGCTAGGTTGACCCTGTTTGGCACCTACCAGGGGAATGCCACCGGGGGTGCTAGACAAGCTTCACACTTGCATCGTGGGGTTAAAGAAAAAGAATGTCTAATGGACGTCGTGCAGGTTGAGGAACTCCGTGACGCTTTCTGCGTTCCCCTGCATCGTTGGCGCAGGCGTAGCAGGTGATGCACGAGTAAGGGCATCTTCGTCGGATTGGTGGACGGCTGTGCGGCGGTCCAGCAGTGCGACCCATTCGGAAAAATGCGTGCGGACCGATCCATCCATGCATCAAATTTGGGACTCGGTTGGGTCGGTCCGGACAACGCGCTTGTTTTCGCGCGTCCTCCCTCTTGTTCGCCCGGGCCTTCTCGTCAGTGGCAGAAGAGACACTCTCTTTCCCTAAACCCTCGTCCTCCATATCTCGCGGCCAGAGCAGGCACAACCGTTGCCGCCACCACTGGTCGATGCCATCGTCGCCCCGCGATATCGAGCAACACCATAGGCCACGTGGAGAGGGGGAGTTAACTGGACGCGCCGCAGGCCATCACGCCGCACCGGCCTCCGCCTATTGACTAGACGTGCCACGGCCTCTAGAGTGCTTCACGCACAACCTGTTTGGTCGTTTGTTTGAGGTGCGTTCGCCGATTCTTTCTAGGTTATCTAGTCCGCTGCAGGAGTTGGCATAGCCATTGACGGACGTATACTGAACAGATGGGTAGCAGTCAAAGGGCAATCGAGTTCTTCTACAAGAATTTTGTCGAGTCGTCGTCTGAGGAGGAGTCCGACGGTGAGACGGAAGTTTTGCTGGCAGCTGCACAGATGGTGCATGACCACTACCTCCTGCCGCTCGGCGAAGCGGCACGAATCCAACCATGAACGTGACCGGGAAGCTTGGCACATACGCCTTTACAAGGACTACTTCCATCCAACTAATCCGGTCTTCAAAGAGAAGACATTTTGTCGCCGCTATCAGATGTCCAGGAACCTGTTTTTGGATATTCTCAATGGGATGAGGGAGTACTATAACTACTTCGAGGCCAAGTACGATTGTACCAGTAAGATTGGCTTCTCCTCTTATCAGAAATGTTCATGGCAGCTTGCATATGGAGTGCCCAGTGATCTTTTCGACAACTATATGCGCATGAGCGAGTCCACATGTTATGAGGGCACGTACCGGTTTTGCAACGCAATTATTGCGGTGTTTGGCAAAGTTTATCCGAGAGAATCAAACATCGAAGGCACTACCCGCTTTTTGTCCATCAACGAGAGTAGGTTTTTTTTGGGATATTTGCCAGCATCGACTGCATGTATTGGCAGTGGAAGAGCCGTCCTGTTGGTTGGTAAGGGCAGTCCAAAGGGCATGCGCAGGGTTGCACCATCATATTAGAGGTTGTTGCATCACATGATCTCTGGATTTCGCACCCATTTTTTAGCATGGCTGGATCAAGCAATGACATCAATATACTGTTGCGTTCTCCGATGTTTGCTAGGCTGGCAGAAGGCAATTTCCCACAGGTTTCCTATGAGATCAATGGCAATCCTTATGACCTGGAGCACGTAGAGAATGTGGGATGTGATGACTGCTTGTGTGATTTTGCACAACATGATCATCGAGGATGAGCATGATGACGACATCTTAAACCAAGACTGGGATTTTCAGGGTCAATTGGTTGAGCCAAAGCCATGTGTAGCATATTGGGAAGAATTCATGCAAGTGCATGAAAATTTGCATCATAGGCACATCCATGACCGACTTCAACTAGATTTGGTTGACCATATATAGGCTCGTATGGGAAACCAAAACGGTTAATCCTTTATTTGTTTTCTGTAATTTCACTAATATTTGGTTATTTTTTATCGAACCATGTGAGTGTGAACTATTCATATGTAAGCACTATTTTAATTAGATTACCTAATTTAGTTTATTTGCTTATGAAAATATACATATGTCTATGTACTTTATGTTTAAATCTGCAAAGAGATGAAAATTCTAGTTAGCGCAGACAAATGGGTCGCGCCGCTGGGCGTGGTTGTCCGGACAGGCCGGACCACAACCCCAAAACGACCACGGCCCGACACAAACTAATAGAAACGGCGCGTTTCGATCACCCGTTTGAGGCAGCATGGTGGAGATGCCCTAAGTGCAGTGCCAACGCGGCGACAATGCCCGCCGTCCTCCGAAGAGACTCGGCGCCAAGGTAGTTGTCGTCGTCGTCGAACACGGTTGCGACTACATGGGGCTTCTCTTTGCCACACAAGGACCTCAACAAGGCGTGGGTAAGGGCCCTAACACGACAAGCAAGATCGAGCGGTTCCTGATCCAGCCGGCCATCTCGGGTTCTTGACCAAGGCTATTGTGGCTGATCATGTTTGCGTTCTCCGGCGCCGCCCTCCGTCATCGACGAAGCCGTAGCAAGTGTCACACCATCCTTCGTCGCCGGCGCAGCCGCATCAGGTGCCTTGCCGCACTTCGTCGTTGGTGCAGTCGTAATAGGTGTCGTGAAAACAACTACATCAACTTGCAAACGAAGAACAAGAACGTTGCTAATTGGTGTTTAGGTGGCCCGTTGATGTGATGGCCAAACAAGTGCAGATAACCAAATACTGCAGCTTCTTTTCCCGGTCTAATGCAAAGAAAGCTCGATGTAGCCTACTAGCACGATGTGCGCTGATCCTTTGGGTCTTAGCACGATGACTTATCTTCTGTCTACTACGACAAGCTTTACTTCGACAAGCTTTGTCTGGCTCTAGCAATAGAGGGGCGAGGACAACGAAGCTCCTTCGACTCATGCTAGTGTCAGTAATCTTCGATAGGTGATCCATTGAACTAGTTGTACTCCCTCCATCCAGAAATATCGGACTTGAGTGGACGGAGGGAGTAATTTTTATTAATTTTAAAAGTCTTTATCGATAATTATCAATAGACGTGAAATTTTGAAGAAAAAAAAGTGACCGTCGTTGAGACGCGCGCCGTCCCGAGCGGCGGCATGGGTCGGGGTTGCATCTGCCGCCTGCCGTGTCCGGTATAGGAGACAAAACAAGAGTCAAAAAAGCTTCACTCTTTCCTCTCACGTGCCATGTTTTCGGTCAGTGCTGCTTTCCCATTTTAGAGCACTCTACATCGTTTTTAGACGAACAGCCTATTTTTTTTTAGATGACAGCCGAACGGATGCTAGAATGCTACTTAGTACAAATGGAGCGAAGATACTGTCACGCCCATGGAAATTTGACTGCGCGTCAAATTGCGAGATGGGCAGCAAGGCGCAGCTAGTAGCCTTGAGGTGTGTGCATCCTGCACCGTGATTTATTACTTCTCCAGTAAACCTGGCCCAGCTGACCGGCTCGGGCGATCTCGCGCTGGCAGTAATGGCTGACTCTGACGGTGCAGTGCTGTAGGCCGTAGCTGTGAGGCTGGTCATAGTGCATAGTAACTTAGATTAGTAACATGCATATGTTACTAGTCTAAGTTACTACCTTTATAGTGCAAAATAACTTAAGTGTGGTAACATGCAATGTCACGTTAATTAGGTTGTAGACTCATTTTGTCTTGATATGTGTGATGTTACAGTAACATAGCTAGTTACTCTATCTATCTCTTTCCTCATTAACTTATTGCCACATAAGTAAAAATGCTGAGTTGGCCTCTTAGTTACTACTCCCTCTATCCCAGTTTATAAGACTTACGCGTATATCTAGGTCGTCCGCATGAGCTATATAATATAAATTATATAATATAAAAATTATATCATTAGAAAATATAACATTTGAAGTTTCTAATAATATAATTTTTAGCTTATATACCTCATGCTAAGTTGGTTAATTTGTCAACCTAAAAATACGCGTAAGTCTTATAAACCGAGACGGAGGTAGTAATAAAGTTACCCCCACTATGACCAGCCTAAGAGGTGGGTGGAGGGCGGGGGCCTCTACATAGCACGGGGAAGTTACTGCAGCCCGGAACGAAGCGAGTTCAATGCGTGTCCAGAGAGCGCAGGTTTGCACCGAAGAGCGAGTCCTTTGCCACGCTCAACAGACACATGCCCGCTGAAACAAATCTACTGCAAGAGAACCGATCGTACGTTACTCTAGTATTTTTCTTTTGACACCTACCGATTGTATGTTGTTTTACAATTACTAGCTGAATGCTCGTGCGTTACTACAGGATAACATACAAATTATAAACACAAAAATACCACACTTAAATAGACCATGAAAAAAATGCAAAAACAAAATCATCGGTCCGGTATGGGACAGAGAGGCTCTTCCAAGAGGAGGCCGCGGTGGCAAAATCCAGCTAGGGTTCCTTCCCACCGCCGGCGACGCCGTCAGTCTGTCCCGTCTCCGGCGGCCTTAGGGCCTTGGAGGCATGGCGGATCGCGGCCTTTCGCCGGCGGGAGGTCTCAGTGTTTGGTTTATACTATTTTTATTTTCTTTTTCAGGACGTTGAGATGGCGGCTACGTTCTGGAGTCAGAATAAGATCCTTCCCGTCCTATCCTCGCTACGGTGGTGCGTCTAGCATTGACGGAGGGCGTGTAGAGTCGTGTGTTCGAACGATTCGTCGTTTTTCGTTGGTGTGTTTTGGGGTCACTCTCTTCCGATCTACGTTGGTCATCTTCGGCGATGGTTGCTGCTCTGGTGCGCTTGTCCTTTGGGGCCATAGCACGACGACTTTCCGTTGTCTACTACAACAAGCTCTACTACGACAAACTTTGCCCGACTCCGGTGATGGAGAGGCGAGGACGGCGGCGCGCCTTCGGCTCGTGTCAGTGTTTGTAGTCGTCGCTAGGTGGTCCATTGCCCTATTTGTAATTTTTATTATAGGGCTCTTTGTACTGCTGTTGATGATTATTAATAGATCGGTAGAATTTCGAAAAAAAAAATAAACCATGAATTTTTTCTCAATCAAAAAATCTTCGTATGTCCTAACTGAACGAAAAAAAAATCTATTGAAATTTTATTAAATCTTGATCAATTCTAAAAGTGCAACTTCAATTTACGAGAAGACAATCCTTTTCTAAGTAAATCGGACTTTTCACACTTCTTCAGAAACCTTACGGGCTCGAGTTGCTGAGATAAGCATTACTGCAATTTATAAGAAGTATTATTTTGTTCCATGCTGAAATGAATACGGGCAATTCCATCGTTCCTCTCAGTATCTACACTCACATGAGATGTTTTTAAGCTGCCTTTCTCATGCTCATTGTGATGATCGATATCTCCTGCTACTCCTCCCAGCTTATAAATATGTAACATCGTGAAACCAAGAATCAGAATATTTATTTTGACTTTGAGGTACAGTCTGCCTCCAGCAATATATTTTTCTTCGTTAATGCAGCGTTGAAGTGTCATGAAGCTTTGACACTACTAAATATTTTTCTTCATGTTAGCAGACATACCCGAAAAGCTTGAGACTGAAAGCATCAATCCGGTCACATTAAGCTTGATGATATAACATTGGTGTTCCTTTCTTAAGCAGTAATTGTTGCCGAGAAATTGAAGCTGCTCTCCCTCCATTGACATTTGCTGCTGAACAATACGGGTGGAGCTATCTGGATACTATGCCAGTAATTTAAATTAACTACTCCTTCCGTCTCTAAAATTATATCGCAAGTTTGTGTAAATTTGATTGTATCTAGACACTATTTAGTACTTCCTCCGATCAAAATTAATTGACTCGGATTTGTCTAGATTCGGATGTATCTAGACATGTTTTAGTACTAGATACATCCGAATCTAGATAAATCCAAGTCAATTAATTTGGATCGGAGGGAGTATATAGATACATTCAAATTTTGACAAATTTGAGACATTCTTTTTAGGCCGGAGGGAGGTAACTAAGGTTGAATTACATCATTTGGTTATTCCGCATTCCATTATGATTTTAGCAGCAAAGAACGAGGGGGCAACTCAATATGCTCAACTTTTGTATTGACCTATATGTCCCCTTTAATTATGTGGGTGTATTTCCAGTGTACATGGTACTGAATTTTATCTACTCGTATAAGATTTAGTCTGATGTCTCGGTGCACATGGGGCATAAACATCACATTCATGGTGATACAGAAAGCAGGAAATTTAGTACCACAACTAATATTTCCTCGAGTGTGAGTCTAAAGGTTTAGATAGCTGTGTCACATTCAAGAATTATCATTTGCTTTAGTTAGTCCCCATGGGATTTAAGCCACCCATCCATTCTGGATATTTTACCTCTCGTGAACAAGAAATTATCTCTGAATTCATGGACAAATTCTTCTCGTTTGTTTCTTCTTGTAGGGAGTACCAATCGAGATCCATCGATTGAGGCATGGATGATTGGGAGATAAACTCGACCCCCGACAAAACATTTGCATGTGCGACCTAGGAGTTATGCTAGGCTAGGCTAGCTGAAAACTAAATCGAGTCAACATAATCTAATGTGAAAAGTGAAAACCACAATGAGCAGCATGGGAGGCATGCCAGACTGGGAATAGGGACACGCACGAACACCGTCGGATCAGGAATACGCGCGGACGCGGGGTTGAGCCGTCCCTCAACGCCGCACCTAGCAGATCCTCGCAGACTACCTCCGTCGTGGCCAGGAACACGCGCAGACGCGAGGTTGAGATGCCCCTCAACGCCACACGGGTGGATAAATGAGATGAACGGACCTCAATCTCCTGGACCTCGTTGAGCTCTGGGTACGTTACTCTAGTATTTTTCTTTTGACACCTACCGATTGTATGTTGTTTTACAATTATTACCATAATAAATTTATAATACTAGTACTAGCAGATATTGCATGGTAAATATATATAAACTCTCTCCAGGAAATTATAAAATTATGTCTAACAGAAATTAATAAATCGTCTTCAAATTCTTTCTTCTTTTTATAACATAATCTTTGTACTTTTTGGAAAGCAGAGTAAAAAGACACAAATAACAAATCACACATCTGTATTCTTTTATAATTTTAAATTGAGTTGCAATGCTAAGGCTACGTGCAAAATAAGGCTGATCATAGTGGAGTATGGTAGTACTAGTATAATAGTATCATGATACTAGGCTATAATATACAATGCTTAGTATTGTTTAGTTGTCTCATAGTCTCACGACAATTAATTATTTATAGAAACTCAATGCAATTTAATGTACCGTACATTTGACATTAAATTTTCTTGTTACATGTGCTATGATACCGTATATTACGATACCATTAACACATATTTTTATTAATTGTTGTGCCACATCAGCATTTTGCCAAGACTAGTCATAAGGCCGGTGACAATGATCGTCTCTTCCATGCCATTTCTAATGCTGCCACATCGTATCGCATAGCTCAAAGGTGAAAAAATTCCAGTGCATCGTTTCCTTGGTTGTATGCACATTAAATTGACCCTGGGATCTTCTATACTATGTACCTATCTATAGATGAGAAGAGAAAGGAGAGAAGTGGCTGGCGCTTCCCACACGGGATCAGCAATTATTGTTTTTTCTTCGGAGGACGGGACAAGAGCCGGTTCTTTGCTTGTATACAACAATTTTCTCTCTCTTCATTAATCATCCCTCCACATCAGCTCTGATCCTAGGTGGCCAAGGCTAAGAGAAGCTGACTTGGACCATTGGCAACGGCCTAATGGAGAGTAGCATACACTAGTACTATCTCTGTTTGTGATTATAAGAGCAAGTACAATAAGATCCAGTCAACAGGCTATAAGACTTAAAATACTATATTTGTGCCTAGTTGGAAGAGAGAGAAGATGAGAGAGAAAATGAGTGGACTCTTAGTTAAGAGCCAGCTGCAGCACGTGCTCCTAGACACTATACGAGAGTGTAAAGTGAGCCATATACTAATGAAGTAGTATATTTTATCACTACCTATTGTACATGTTGGCTATTAGATTAACTATAGATGACATGGACATGGCTTATAGCCAGCAGCTGGCTCTACTATTTTCCTTGCTCTAAGGGCTAAGAGTTTTTTGAGATTATAAGGTTTTCTCATTTATTACTCTCGTTTGTCCAATGCATTTCTCCTCACTTATCTAGTGCATGTAAAACTATTGGTGCATGCATAGATTAATGAGAGGGAATTATGGAGTGTCTTGGTCTTAGTAACTTGACTATTAGGAGTAATAATCCCAAATAGAGGTAGTATCATGCATGTGATACTACCCCTATAATGCATAGTGTTACCTCCATTTCAAAGAATAAGGCAGACGCCTATTTCAAAGCAAAGTTTGACCGAATAAATAGAGCAACTAAAATTGGATTATATTGTATAAAATTAGTGTCACATCCCAAATTTTAGATTTGGCACTGCATACATACATGTCATTGCATCATGAGCATCTTTGCAAAAAGTTTCAGTTTTAAAGTTTTTGCCAAAACACCTCCTCCTTGCTAGTTCATCTCTTTTGCAAGCCTACTAGGACTTTTGCCTTGCATCTGCAAGAGAGACCCCTTTTAGGCATTTCAGATGCATGGTTGCGTAGGGCTCGTCTCTACGAACCCGTAGGATTTTGTTTCATTCAATTCGGAGTTGCAGATCAAAAGTTAGGTCGATTTTAGTCCTTGCTGAATTTTCAGTTTCGGTTAAAACAGTACAGTCAGTTCAGGTTCAGTTAGCTGACAGACAAAAAAAATGTTTTCGGCCGCGGCAGCCGAACCGGCCCAGCCGAGAAGGCCCGCCCGGGGCCCAACTACCGCCGCCGTACGCCACCGCACGCGCAACACGTAACCGTCCGCCGCCGCCCCGCGCAGTGCCGCCGATAGGTAGGCCCCACCTATCAGCGCGCCGCCCGCCACCGGCCGGTTCCGACACGGACTCCAACCGCCGCCGCCGGACTCCCGTTTTTCGCGGGATTAACTCCGCCCCACGACCTCTCTCTGCCACCCCCTGTTAGCCCACGACTCCCTCGTCGAACCCCCCCGAAAACCCTACCAAAGCCGCCGCCAAGCCCCGACAATTAATCGCCGGAGTTGGAGCGCCGCCGCCGTTCCGTCCGCCGCCGCCGCCGGAGCTCGCCGCCGGCCACGCCGACCCTGCCCCCGCAACCACCACCCCGGCCGCACCCCCGCAGCCCCCTCGCTGACCCGCCACCGCCGCCGGAGCGCCGCCCCCGTCACCGCCGACAGCCACCGCCGCCACCCAGATCGCTCTCGGCCGTCGATCTGGCCGCGAACGGCCCAGGTTCCCCTTTGACCGCGGGCTGACCGCTGACCGGTCAACCGCCGGTCGACTGGGACCCGCCCGTTAGAATATTCCCGGAATATTCTCCCAGATTTTTCAGATTTTAATAAAAAGGCAGAAACTTATTTTAACTTCTAAAATTCATAGAAAAATATCTACTAGGCTAAATTTTGCAAATAAGGTATCGTTGGATTCAAAAAATTGTGTAGAATTTTATTCTGTAATAATATCCCAGGTTTACTGTATGTATTTTCCTAAAATTAATAAAAGGCTTAAAGTAGTATTTAATTCGCAGAAAAAGATCTGTAAACCTTTTTGACGTAATTCCTTTGGGTCTAGGCTCTATTTGGAGTTACCTATGTAGTAGTATTATTGTAAAACTTGTACTGAACTATTTACAGCTTTGGTGCAATGTTTTGACTAAAGACTTATTAACTAGACCTCTTTTATGCATAAATTGTTTTCTTTGCATTAAATGTTTTCTCATGCATCATCCAGTAGTAGAATTGATCGAGAACTTTGACCAAGCTACTGAAGCTTTGTTAAAGTACCATGCATGCATTGTGTTGCATCTGTTGATCTCTATGTGTGGTTTGTTTATTGTTTGAATTGCTTTCGTGTAGATTGTGAGGATTGTAACCCGTGTGATTGTCCGGACTGTGCTTTTGACTCCGACAACTACCAAGGCAAGTGGAGCTTCATAAATGTCCTATTTACTTTCTATATACATTTTAGCTTGTTTTGTTTTACAAGTATTATCTATTGCTATGCTATATCCTTTTATGCCGTAGTCTTTCTTGTTAGGTGAGCCGCCGTAAGTAGTTGTGCTTAGTTGTGCTTATGTAGACGAGGGTGGGATACACCATGATAAAGATTGTTTTGAAAGTATGTGTTTGGGAAATTTGAAAACAACTTAATTAATGAACTCTCTGGGTGGATTGGTAATTGCTTGGTTCGTGAATGCCGGGCCCATGTATATGGTTTACTCGAGTATCTCACTTGTGGATAGCCACCCAGGTTTCTGAGAAATGATTAGTGTCTTGATTTGGTAGCTTACGTGTACAGCCATATGCCAGTGAGTTATGGTTGACTGGATGGACTTAGTAGGTCGTGGTGACCCGAGCTCTTCGTGTCCAGAGATGTAGTGAATATGATAGGTTGGTACGGTGCGTGGATGGGCTTGGGGAGCTACTTCCTGAATTGTCTCTTCTTGGGCTTCTCCCTATCATGACTCAATATGCGTGTCATGGTACGAGCGGGTCGACCAGGTCATATGGGTAAAGTGTGCAACCCCTGCAGGGTGTAAAACTAAGTGCTTAGCCGTGTCCCCGGTAATGGACGATTGAGTTGCTGAATTATGGGTGCTATGACATGTTCTCATTCATTCTAACTTGTAATTGCTAAAATTTGTGGTGGAAACTTAATTGGGTTGTTTGTTGAAGATTAAATGCTTTACAAATAATTTACAAAAGTTAGGATAAAGTATTTTGTTGCTACAACTAAGCCTGAACCCCACAAGCCAGATATGCATATAGCTATTAGCTTTGTTGTTTCTCTCATTGTTACACTTGCCAGTGCATTCCAAGTGCTAACCCTTTGGGGCTGTTACGTTTCATGTTGCAGGTTACTCTTCCGGTTACTCTGAGTAGTAGTGTTGGTTGCGACCCTCCACTCAACATTTTATTCGCCTGTGGCGTCTAATGGAGACTGGAGCTACTTTATTTATGTCATCTTTTTGCTACTTGCTTATTTGTGCGAGCGTTATGCTTTACAAACTTTGTAATAAATGCAATATTCTGGATCATACCGCTGTAATAATGATGCACTGTTAATTCTTTGATGTCTATCGATACTATGTATGCCAATAAACCGATCCAGGGATTGGCGTGATACATAGAGGTGCAATCCTTGCGGGTTATACCGTTTCAGATGGTATCAGAGCAGTGTGTTGACTGTAGGATCGTGACCTAGGATTAGAATAGGAAGCCTTATGTTTACTTAAGCCTATTTTAAAATTCTGTATTTATTCTTATGCCATTCACTCTAGTAAATTCTTTTATTTTGCTGTTCTCACTATTTCCTCTTTACAATTGATAGATGGGAGATGCCACCAGAGTTGAATATGTTGAGCTCCAATCACCAAGACCCTTCGCAAGACAGTTGGCGGAGCTTTGCCAGACACTAGGCATGCTAATGCCGATGTTCAAAGGGAGAAGGATGAACACCTATGTGCCTGGAGATCGCGTGTGGGAGATCACCGCGATTGTTCTTGCAGACCCCATCGTGCCTGGTATTGAGAACCTGAACCTCACCAAGAAGTACCTTACCTGGGAGCAAGGAGTGGAGTCGGCTATGCACGAGACCCTCTCACGTCTGTGCTATCTCCACCGACACCGACTACCAGCAGGTTCACCCTTCCTTGCATTTGGAGGTCGGAATGAGCAAGGGCTTGTGATGCTTACCACCGGTGATCGGAAGAACATGCCACTCCAAGTGAAGCAGATAGAAGACATGGAGATCAAAGCTTGGGAGAGGGAAGAGAAGTTGATGCAGCAAAAGGAGCAGCTGGATTATTTTCAGGGCACTGTGCATCTGCAAGGGTATGAGATGGAAACCTTGCACACTGCCGTGAATACAATGGAGCAATCCCTCATTGGAAGAGATGCCACGATTGCAGCTCTGAACCAAACCATTGTGCAAAGGGATCAAGTTGTGGCTGAACGTGATCAAACCATTTGTGGACATGGCTGCCCAGATTGCTGCCCTTCAAGCACAACAGAATCCTCCACCAAACAATGGTAACGGTGATGATGGGAACGATGATGATGATGATGATAGTGATGATAATGATGCGGATAATGGTGGAGGAGGTAACAATGATGATGGTGGAGGAAGCGATGACAATGATGGAGGAGATGCAGCGGGCGCTTTTTTTGAAGGAAGTGATGAGGAGGACCCCGAAGAGGTGGAATTCGAGGACTCAAGTGAAGAGGACTCGGGAGAGGTGTACACACCACCACCGTGGCATGCACCAGGAGCGAAGCGTCAGCGCATGGAGTCCAGAACCTACTGCAACCTATTCATCAAATAGCTAGAGATGGTCCTCCAAAACTAGTCTTCGTTAGGGATATTCGTTAGTCTTAGGCATCGATCAATGTAAACTTATGCACTATTAGCTTATTGTGTTTAGATTGCTCAGTTAAGTACCTTGAAGTTCCAGGAATTTTCGTGAGATTTATTAAATGATTTTTGAACAAGTTTGGGTAACTTTCGTGATTTTACTGCTGCAGTTTTCTGCCTGACCAGTTTTACCACACGATTTTTAATTCCTTACTGGTAACTCGGATTGCGCTCATATTTTAGGATCTGGAGCATAATTACCTGTAGCATCTACGCAAAAATTGCTAAAATTCCTGATGAGTTTAAGGTGCCCAGAAAAATTCGTGAACAGGACAGAACTGTTCTGCCAGATTTTCTGGTTTTGCTTATTTTGCTGTTTTGCTTTACCAAACGCTGTTGCCAGCGTTTCTAAACTATTTTTGTAGCCATATACTGTTAGTGAAAACCTGTAACGATGTTTTTGAGTGTGCTTGATCATGTGGTGATTTCTTATGATTGTTGTGGCTTGAGCTTGTTGCATGGGTAGAGGGTTATCGCTTATCTGTAGTTGTTTCTCTCTAATCTTACCTATGCTAAACCGCAAATTTCACGCCGCCGACCGGATGAGATGGCTCAGCTCATGGCTGCTCAAGCACAGCTGACCCAAGTGATGACGCAATTCATGGCAACTCAGAACAACAACAATAATAATAACAACAACAACAACAACGGGAACAATCAACCGCAGGGGATGCTGTCACTAGGTTCTTGAGGCTGAGACCAGCTAAGTTCTCCTCTGCACCTGAGCCCATGATTGCTCTTGACTGGCTTCGTTCTATGAACAAGGACCTGGTGACCGTTGGCTGCACTGATGCTGAGAAGGTGAGGTTTGCTGCTCACTTGCTGGAGGGATCAGCTGCCTCATGGTAGGATGCTTTCCAGATTACCCACCCGCTGGAGATAGTTACCTGGGCTATGTTTGAGGAAGGATTCAGGACAACCAGGTATCTGCCGGGACCATGAGCCTGAAGAGGAAGGAGTTCCGCAACCTGCGCCAGACCAACCGCACTGTGGCGGATTACATAGAGGAATTCAACAATCCCTCTTGCTATGCCCCTGAGGATGTGGACACTGATGCCAAGAGGAGGGAGAGGTTCCTGGATGGTCTCAGTGATTTGCTCTCACTTCAGCTATTTGTGGTTTACTGTCCGACATTTCAGGAACTGATGGACGAGGCTAGAATTCTGGAGGGGAAACAACAGCAGGTGAAAGGCGTAAGAGGAAGAGCATCAATCACTCCTCAGGATCACACCACCGTGCTCGCACCTCCTATGATGGACACTCTGGATACTCTAAGCATGGCGAAGACGACCGTAACCACCGTGGAAGTAGTGGACATCGCCACGAGGGTCACAAGAGTGACAATCGCCACCGTGGAGGAAATGGTCACCACCATAATGGCCACCACCACAATGGCCACAAGAGCTACATCAGCAACTCTGGAAGGAACAATGGACACAACCGCTCTGGTAGGAGGGATCTCAGTGAAGTGGAATGCTTCAAGTGCAAGAAGATGGGGCACTATGCTGATAATTGCCCAGAGAAGAGGATTGAAGTAGGAAGCAAGCCCAATGAAAACCAGAAGGCGACGGTCAACCATGTGAATGTCGAGGAGATTCAGAATGAACCAGAGCTAGTGGTTGGTAAGTTTCCAATCAATACCCACATCGCATTTGTTCTTTTCGATACTGGTGCATCGCATACATTCATATCAAGGGCATTTGTGGATAAGTATAAGCTACCTACCGAGGCTCTTAGAGGATCAATTAGAGTAAGTTCCCCTGGGGGAGAGATGATAGCTAGTGCAGCATGTCGAGGATTGACACTAGAAATTGGTGCTTATGCATTTCCTGCACACCCGGTTATACTAGAATCCCAGGGTCTAGATGTCATATTGGGCATGGATTGGATGTCGGAACATCAGGGTCAGATAGATTGTGCTCAACGAGCAATTTCACTCACCACACCAAAGGGAGTAAGGATCATATATAAGTAGCCTTTCAGTACTGGAGTGGCCGAGTTGAATTCTCTTAAGGGGGTTAGCCTAGAGGATGTGGCCGTAGTAAAGGAGTACCCCGATGTGTTTCCAGATGAGCTACCAGGGATGCCACCTGACAGGGACGTGGAGTTTCTTATTGACTTGATGCCGGGAACAGGACCGATAACCAAGAGGCCATATAAGATGGATGTGGAGGAACTGAAGGAGTTAAAGAAGCAGCTTAGGGAGCAATTGGACAAGGGATTTATTCAGCCCAGTTCATCATCTTGGGGCGCGCCTGTTCTATTCGTGGAGAAGAAAGACAGTAGTAAGAGATTGGTGGTTGACTACCGCTCACTTAATGAAGTGACCATCAAGAATAAATACCCATTGCCCAATATAAATGACCTGTTTGATCAGTTGGAAGGAGCGAAGGTGTTTTCCAAGATTGACTTAAGGTCGGGGTATTTCCAATTGAAGATCCGTGAGGAAGACGTACCAAAGACCGCTTTCACCACTAGGTATGGGTTATATGAGTATACAGTTATGTCTTTTGGACTAACAAATGCCCCGGCATATTTTATGACCATGATGAACAAGGTATTCATGGAGTACTTGGATAAATTCGTGGTGGTATTCATTGATGAAATATTGATATACTCCAAGGATGATGCTGAACATGAGAAACACCTGCGACTAATTATGGAAAAGCTGAGGGAGCATAAATTATATGCCAAGTTTAGCAAGTGTGAATTCTGGTTGAACACTGTTGGGTTTCTTGGACATGTGGTGTCAGGTGAAGGAGTCGCAGTCGATCCAAGCAAGGTGGTGTCAGTTACAGAATGGGAGTCATCCAAGAATGTGGGAGATATTAGGAGCTTCTTGGGACTTGCTGGATATTACAAGAGGTTTATAGAGAACTTCTCCAAGATTGCAAAGCCAATGACTGAACTACTGAAGAAGGAGAAGAAGTTTGAATGGACCAAGGAGTGCGAAGCTAGTTTCCAGGAACTGAAGCAGCGCCTAGTGACCGCACCTATCCTGTGTTTGCCAGATATTCAGAAGGATTTCCAAGTGTATTGTGATGCCTCTCGTCAAGGACTGGGTAGTGTACTGATGCAGGATGGTAGAGTGGTATCCTATGCCTCGCGCCAACTCAAACACCACGAGAGGAATTACCCCACGCATGACTTGGAATTAGCGTCAGTTGTGCACGCGCTCAAGGTATGGAGGCACTACCTGATGGATAAGCATTGTGATGTGTTTACGGATCACAAGAGTCTGAAATACATATTCACTCAGAAGGAGCTGAATATGAGACAGCGGAGATGGCTGGAGCTCATAAAGGACTACGACATGAGTTTGCAATATCACCCAGGGAAGGCCAATGTTCTAGCGGATGCGCTGAGTCGCAAGGTTTATGCTAATGGCCTGACAATGGGGGAGTTACCCAAGGATTTGTGTGAACAACTCAAGGACCTCAGGTTGGAAGTAGTATCCGAGGGATACTTGACAGCAATGGAAGTTAAGCCAACGCTTCTGGACGAGATTAGAGAAGCTCAAAAGAAGGATAGTGACCTGGAGGAGATAAGAGGAAACATACCCAAAGGCAAGGCCGAAGGTTTTCGCGAGGATGATCAAGGGACGCTATGGTACAAGGATCGCTTATGTGTGCCCAATGATCCGGAGATGAGGAAGTTGATATTTCAGGAAGCTCATAATTCGCCATACTCTATACATCTAGGTAACACGAAGATGTACATGGATTTGAAGGAAAGGTTTTGGTGGGTTAACATGAAGCGGGAGATTGCAGAATATATTGCTCTATGTGATGTCTGTAGTAGAGTGAAGGCCGAGCACCAAAAGCCAGCAGGGTTACTATAGCCATTACCGGTACCTGAATGGAAGTGGGATAGAGTTGGAATGGACTTCATCACATGATTACCCAGGACCAAGTCAGGGTATGATTCTATTTGGGTAGTGGTGGATCATTTGACCAAGGTAGCTCACTTTATACCCGTGAAGACCACTTACACCAGTGCTAAGTTAGCCAAGATCTACATGAATAGAATTGTGTGCCTGCATGGAGTCCCTAAGAGCATTGTGTCAGATAGAGGCACCCAATTTACTTCTCACTTTTGGCGCCAGCTACATGAGTCGTTGGGAACGAGGTTGGAATTTAGCACAGCTTTCCACCCCCATACGGATGGTCAGACCGAGAGGGTGAATCAGATTTTGGAGGATATGTTGAGAGCCTGTGCTTTGGCTCATGGCGCTAGTTGGGATGAAAATTTACCTTATGCTGAGTTCTCCTACAACAACAGCTACCAATCCAGCATCAAGACGTCACCATTTGATGTACTATATGGTAAGAGGTGCAGAACACCCTTGTTATGGGATGGAGTAGGTGAACACCAACTGTTTGGGCCGGATTTGATCAAGGATGCTGAAGAGAAGGTTAGTTTGGTTCGGGACAGGTTGAAGGTAGCACAATCGAGACAGAAGAGCTATGCTGATTCTAAGCGGAAGGAAGTGGCGTATGAGGTTGGAGATCGAGCATATCTCAGAGTTTCGCCACTACGTGGAATTAAGAGGTTTGGAATTAAGGGCAAGCTGGCACCTCGGTTTATAGGGCCCTACAAGATCCTGGCACGCAAAGGAGAGGTTGCGTACCAGCTGGAGATGCCAGAGGTTCTATCCGCTGTTCACGACGTGTTCCATGTGTTTCAGCTGAAGAAATGTCACCTGGAGATGGTAGATACACCATTGAGGGATACCGTGCCATTAGATGAGGTTCAGCTAGAGAGTGACCTGACCTATGAGGAGAAACCAGTCAAGATCTTGGAAACAGCGGAGAGGTTTACACGTAGTAAGACGATCAGGTTTTGCAAGGTGCAATGGAGCCATCACACCGAATAGGAAGCCACCTGGGAGCGAGAGGATGACCTCCGAGAGGACCACCCACACCTATTTGCTAGCCACGGCGAATCTCGAGGACGAGATTCATCTTAAGGGGGTTAGTGACGAGGGTTTAACTCGTCAATGCCCATTGTTATGGACTTGGGTTTTGGAGAAGGAGGGAGCGCTGGAGACATCTATCGGCTAGCAAACAAGCACACAGGGGACAAAGGATTTACCCAGGTTCAGGCCTCGTAGAGGTCCCTACTCCTGCTTGTCTGCTCGTGGAATTATCGAGGGAGTCGAAAGTTACAATGATGCGCAGATGAAATCTGGCGAGGGTTGCGAAAACTAGGGTTGCGTGTGTCCTCCTTGCCGTCCCCTCCTAGCCTTTATATAGATAGGCTAGGTCTCGGGTAGCAGGTCAAGTCGGTTACAAGTTAGGGTTTCCCCTTCAAACTTTCTATCTTTAGCTTCTTCTTGTCCTTCAAGCAATTGAGAGTCCATAGGTTACTCGAGTCCCTCCATTCGGGCCTTGGCGACACCGTGGGCCTGTACGTATTTGGGCCGTATATACCAAGTTCGAGTACCTGTAGGGTATACCCATGTCAGTAGCCCCCGAGTGTCCAGTGGAATCGCATATTCGACTGGGGACTTTTGAAGCCTTCGAGTGCCTGAATGAGTATATTTCGATTGCTTTTATTTGTGTCATAGGGATTGTTGATATACGTGACTGATATAACTGAAGTATCGGTATCAGTTAACCATTTTAGGGTGAAACAACGCAATCTACTCGAATTCGAGTCCCCGGACTCGAATCCGGAAAAGTGCTGGTGTAATTCGACTCAGGCCGCGGAGGTCTTACAGGAGTCGAATTCCAGTTATATGGGTGTGAGCACTTGACACGTCCGTCAAGGCATGTTCATCGTGCCTGTGGGCACGGATATGTTTCTGGTAGTGCGCAGTTAAATGCGTTGCCAGGCCTTATGTAGGTCTTACCTTCACGTCGTAGGCGCGACATCCGAATTTTATCATCGCGGAGACGATTCGGGTAACCCAGGAGACGCAGTCTCTTTGTAGGGGAAAAATTATGAGGCGGTGTCGCCATGAGTTTCGAGTGTGGATGTTATCAACACATAGTTTTTTGTTCAAATAATCATAGGGTGCGCGACCAGCGCTCCCTATGGGAGTAGCCCCCGAGTGCCTGGTTGAGTCGAAGACTCAGGCAGGGACTAAAAACTTTTGCGACTGCTGTCATATTTTGCTTGCTTGTTCAGTTGATGACCCAGGCAGGTACTAAAACACTTTTGCGACTGTTGTCATCTTTTGCTTGCTTGTTTCAGTCGATGACTCAGGCAGCTAAAAAAATTTCGCGACTGCTATCGTCTTTTGCCTGCTTGTTTTCGGCGCTCCCTATGGGAGTAACCCATGTTCATAATCGAACTGTGTTTCAAGTGATTGGGTTTGCTTTTTGTGATTGTCCATGTTCCTGCAATAAGAAAAGAAAAATCGTAGGGTGCGCGGCCAGCGCTCCCTATGGGAGTAGCCCCCGAGTGCTTGGGGGAGTCGAAGACTCCAGCAAGGACTAAAAATAGTCGAAGTTCTCCATTGCATAGCCTTTGGTGACGTCAATGCTGACGCTTGTATGACCTTAGTTGCCCGCGTGAGTGGTTTTGACGGGACGTGACGAGCTGTGGGTCCTACTTTCTGACTTTGATTTGACTGGGTGTGCGTAATCTTATTTTTAACTGTGCCTCCTCGATTTCCGCGCGTAATGGTAGAAGTGGGGGGACAGTTCGCGCTTCCTCTTCTCCACGTGTCCTACGCGATGCATGCCACGCGTCCAATAGGGTTTTTGTCAGCCGTTGGATTGCATCTTCCAGGGGTTAAGTAGCGATGCCGCGGCGGTAATTTTCCCATCTGTGTTCTTTCTTCCTTGCTGCCATCGCCATTGCCCTTTGCTTTCCTGCTTTTTTCTGCGCCCATCTTCTCCACGACGCTGGATCAGCTCCATTCGTTCCTCAGCTATTTTCTTCGCTCTCATCGCCGCCGCGCAATGGGGAAGAAGAAGGGAGGCGCTGCCGCCGATTCCGCGGCCACCCTCGCTGCCGCGAAGAAGAAAGGTGGCTCCGTTGCTGCGGCCACCAGCACCGCCGCCGCCGGGAAGAAGAAGGTCACGGGCACCCGCGTGACTAATGGCGCGTGGCGCCCCTCCATCATCAAGGCGTCGGATCTCCATCTTCTTCGTCAAGACGGAGTGATTTCTGCATCAGTCGCCGATTCACGCGTCCCCAGCGGTGAGACCGTTCCTGTGCCTCCCGCTGGTTATCGAGTGATGTTTCTTGCATTCATCATTCGCGGTCTTTCCTTGCCTCTTCACCCCTTTCTTCGGGGTCTTTTGTGTTTCTATGGGCTCCAGCTCCACCAGCTGTCCCCAAATTCTCTCCTCCACATCACCTGCTTCATCACTCTCTGCGAGTGCTGGCTCGGAATCGAGCCGCACTTTGGTCTTTTCAAACGCATTTTTAAATTTAAGCATCAGTCCGCATCTGGCTCTTTAGTTTACGATGTAGGTGGTTGCGGAATCCATGTTGATCCATCCGCCACCTACTTTGATATCAAGCTCGCCAAGTCCGTCCAGGGATGGAGGGACAGATGGTTCTATGTGCGCGATCAGAAGGCCAATGCCGAGCACTTTGGACTTGCTCCCTTCGATCCCGCGACTCCCTGCAAGAAGATGCGTTCTTGGAAGAACGTGATCATGCCTTCCGAACTCGCGGAGACAGACGTGCTATATCAGCGCGTCTGCGACCTCGAGAGTCGCATAGGCGCAGAAGAGGGAGGCTGCGCCCTTGTCAGGACCTGGTTGCGTCGTCGCGTCCAGCCTCTCCAGGCCAGGGTCCATCCCATGTTCCAATGGGGTGGCTCTGATGATCCCACTCGTGTGTTTGCCGATGGCATGTCCGCGAGTGAGGTAGATAAGAGGGTGCGACTGGTCACGAAGTATACCCTCAAGGATGTGCTTCCGAACGAGCCAGTCGTTCCTCCTTTCGATGCTTCGAATCCTCCTCCTGAGGTATGGTTGTGCCACGTAGTAGCGTATTTTTTTGATTGCGTCTTCTGGTACTTATCTGTTTTATTTTTTGTATGCAGGAGTGGGCGGTATCGCCTTGCATGCCTCCCCTCCCTGAGGGGATTATTCCTCGTGAGGCTATGGAAGAGGACCAGTCTGAGTCGACTGTCCCTTCCGATGTTGAAGAGGAAGCCCCCGAGTCCGAGAGTCCGGATACTCGCAAGCGTTCGCGTAGTGAGGATTCCGACGCGTCGACTCCTTCCAATCTAGGAGGCGCAGCTGTTGGTGCGGAGTCGCCAATTCCCGCTATTCCAGTGAGGGTTGTGGCACCGTCTTCTCGCAAGAAGATGCGATTGCCCAAGGAGTCTTCGTCGGAATCGACGGAGGCCACATTTGATCTTAATAGATTTGACTGGTAAGTTTTGCTAGTGCATTTGTTCTTTGCTTGTTTTCTTCTTGTTGACTTTGCCCTTTTCTGAGTGTATATTTTATCTTGCAGCCAAGAGGCGTCGTCATCGTCTGGCGACGTCGAATTTTTGAAGGAATCAGGAGTCGCGACCTCAAAGGCCAAGATAGAGGTCGAGCGTGCTCCTTCTCCTCCGGCGGCGGCCCACTCCGGGCACAATTCTTCGAGCTCTCCTCATGTAGGGGAACATCGAGTAGTAGCTCGGATGATGGTTCAACAATCTTCTTCGGAGTCGCTGGAGGACCATGTCAGTATATTTCCCCTTTTTTTATAAGTTGGCAGTCAAACGCCGTTTGTTGCCCTCTGCTGATTCCTTGCTTTGTGCGACAGATCCTTGTAAAGGAAGCCGCGCAGGTAGCGGAGCAAGTGATGGCGATAGGTCACCAGCATGCGATGCTGGAGAAGCGCCACCGCGTGGTTGAGAGTGAGTATTCTATACCTGTTCTTTTCGTTTTCTCTGTATTTTGGCATTATCGACTGACAGCCAGATTTTTGACTGTCCTGTAGCTGAGCATAATGCTTTACTGCGTGATGTCGCCACGTTGGAGAAGACGTTGGCCGTAGCAGTGAAGGGGCGCGACGAGGCACTCGCGGCTCGTGATGAGGCCCAAAAGCACGAAGAGGATCTGCGTGCCTCCTTTGCGGCTAGGGAGAAGTTGTTTGAAGAGCAACTTTTTTCAGTCGCCAAGGCCCTCTCAAGTACGTCTACTTGGTAATATTTATCAATGTTCTTCTTTTCCTCTGTAGTGCCGGTGGCCTTAGGAGTTTGATCCGTGTATGTATTTTGTTGTAGATGCTGGTGGCTTGAGCTTTGATCCGCAAGCCCTTGGTCGCGATGACGTTTTGGCGGGCACGGTATCTGCAGTCGAAGACCATAGCGCCGTTGTCCAAAACACGTTGTCCAAAGCCAAGGCCACCCTGAGTCGCCTCCGGGAGGAGCTGATGCCGAAGGCGGAGCTGGTAGACAATGTGGAGGAGCTGGTGGAGTCACTCGCTGGGGGTGTACCCGCCACGTACAAGAACTCCCTCCGCGCAGCTGGTGCGACCATGTCGCTTGCCATGGTGCAAGCCCACGGAGTCGAAGTGGATCCCTCTGCGGTGTCGAAGACAATGCCTATTGGCGCGGATGGTTAGCAGGTAGTGTTCGCTCCTTTTGCGACTGCTTGTGCCAAATATGGCCATTCCTTGATAAACACCGTTGCCAAGTATTCGGAGGAGCTGAATCGTGCAAAGAAGGCAGCGAAAACTTCGGCCTTAGGGGCCGGCGGAAAGTCAGTGGCATCTGATACTGCCACGGACTTGATGAAGCCCCCAAGGTCCTCGAAGTCGAAGAAGCCAGCTGCTCTGTAGTTCGTTTCTTGTAATAGCTGGCGAACTCGCTCTTTTGATTGGAGATCATGCCCGTTGGCGAATGTGTTTTTACATACTTTTTATTGATCCTGAATGCACCTGTTTACTTTTGACTTTTGAGTTGGTCGCCTTATTTTGCTTCTGACTTGATTTTTTGATAGGGTACGTCAAGTGGCCCTGTGGGGGGAACCCCATTCTCGCCATCTTTTGAGGATACAATGGCACCACCTCGCTCTAGAGTAGAGGAGCTTTCCTTGCTTTCGCGACTTCGTGATCGCGTTAAGCAGCTGGAGAGTGAGTTGCCTGTGATCCGTGGTAGCGCGGATGTGTGGAAGTCGAAGGCTGAAAAAGCCGTTGCCCGTGAGCAATATTTGCTTGGCGAGGTGACGCAGCTGGGCGACCAGTTTAAGCGTTAGTTTGCTCATCCTCGTCTTTTCCTTTGTAGATGATCGCAATGGTACGTTGTACTCATGCTGTTGATGTTGCTTCGTGTAGTTGTTAGCGCGCATCGTCCGCAGGACGAGAGGGATATGATTGCCATCCGCCTTCATGATCTCACCCAAGAGCAACTTCAGGAGAGTGGATACTTCTGGGTAGATCATGATCGTGCGACTGCGTTAGCGACCCTGTAGGATCGCGCCTCGCGAGTGCTGCTTTTTCTGAAAAAGTCGCAGTCGTGCTTGAAGAACATCTACCGGGCGATGTTCCCGCTGGATGATACTCCGTCAAGTCTGCTGGCCCTTCTGACAAAATTTCAAGATATGTCCGTGGTTCGCGAGTGCGTGAGGCAGCAGTTGGTGGCTGGTGCCAAGGCTGCGCTCTCCGTGGTGTGTTTGCACAGGCCTGATGTGGATGTCGCCGCCATTGCATCTGGGCCACCGGCGCCACCAGCAGGATCTTCCTGGAACATGATGCCGCACTATCAAGCAGTGGATCGTCCAGCTGAGGAAATCGTCGACTTCTTCGAGGAACAGACTAATGTTCTTCTGTTGCAAGGGTAGCCAAATATGTATCCTGCATACAAGTGAGCTCATATATAATTTTGTAGATAAATTACAAATAGCTTTATAAGCGTGGGGTGTGTTGCACTTATGCGAGTCCTTTTCGTTAGCCTGGCCATCCTTGTATCTTTCCCCTGTCAACCTGTCAGCCGCGTGGCAGCTGGGGTTGTGTTTGTGTTTAGGGGTTCGATTGGTGTGCCAGCTACTCAGGATGTCGCGTTATTGTTCGAAGAATATATGTATATAGGGTGGCGCAACCCCCGAGTATGAAAGTTGACAAGAGAGCACGGAGTTTTGGGGCACTTAGCTTTCATTTATTCGGAGAACAGTACGTAGTATAATGTGCGGCTAAGTAGCCTTGGCTGAATAGCCTTATTTGTGATGCAAAAGTAAGGAAGAAACGACTAAGGGTAGAAGCGTCGCAGTTGTGCGACGTTCCAAGGGTTGGAGTATGCGTCTCCTGTCTCTAAATCTTGAAGGCAATAGGCGCCACCTGGGATTACTTCTGTAATCACGTACGGTCCTTCCCAGGGGGACTCGAGCTTGAGATGCCCCTGCTGCTTCAGTCGCAGGACCAGGTCACCTTCGACGAAGGATCTTGGGCGAAGCCTTCTGCTATGATAGTTGCGCAGGTTATGCTGGTAGGTCGTAGATCTTTCTGCGGCAATTTCTCTTGCTTCGTCAAGGAGGTCGACGGAGTCTTCGAGTGCGAGGGATGACTCATTCTCGCTGTAGGCGACTACGCGTGGCACTCTGTACCGTACCTCGGCGGGTAATACTGCCTCTGCTCCATGTACCATAAAGAATGGTGTGTAGCCGGTGACGCTGTTTGGAGTTATACGTAGGCTCCAGAGTACGGATTGCAGTTCGTTTGGCCAGCAGCCCGCGGCTTGTTCGAGTGGCCGGAGGAGTCGCTTCTTGATGCCGCTGCAGACGAGCCCGTTTGCCTTTTCCACCTGACCGTTGGTCTGTGGGTGTGCGACTGAGGCATACTGATGTTGATCCCCAGGTTCTCGCAGAAATCTTGGAACTCCTTGGATGTAAAGTTCGTTCCATTGTTGGTGATGATGCTGTGTGGCATGCCGAAGCGGTAGACGATGGACTCGAAGAACTTGACTGCGCTGTGCCCTGATTGCTTGGTCACTGGCATGGCCTCGATCCACTTGGTGAACTTGTCGACTGCGATCAAGAGGTAGACGTAGCCTCCTTGCGAGGACCTTGGAAGTTTGCCGACCATGTCGAGTCCCCACTAGGCGAAGGGCCAGGCCAATGGAATAGGCCGTAGCTCTGCGCCTGGTGCATGTGGCTTGTCCGCGAATCGCTGACAGGCGTTGCACTTTTGGACTATATCCTTGGCGTCGCGCATGGCCATGGGCCAGTAAAATCTAGCTCGTAGAGATTTGGCGACGAGGGCGCGGCTGCCGACGTGGTGCCCGCAGGTCCCTTCATGGATGTCAAGGAGGACTGCTCTTCCATCGGCTAGGGAGACGCATCGCTGTAACACGCCTGTGATGCTACGTTTATACAGTTCGTCGTTGATAACGGCGAATGCCTTGGAGCGTCGCGCAATGTGTCGTGCATCTGTCAGGTCGTCCGGTAGGCGCTTGCTGAGGAGGTACGTAATGTACGGCTGCGTCCAGGATTGTTCGATCATCATGACGCTCATTGGCCCCTCGAGTCCTGTGTCGAGCTCCAAATCATCGATTGGTGTTGGCTCATTGGGTGGCGTAGCCCCCGAGTCCGTTGCTGCGCTTGTTTTCTTCTCTGCGGCCTTCGGCTTGATGGAGCGTTCGCATATGCGCTCGAGAAATATCCCAGGTGGTATGGGTGCGCAGGTGGAGCCTATGTTGGCGAGTGCGTCCGCCTCCTCATTGCTTTCGCGACCTATGTGTCGCAACTCGCAGCCGTCGAAGTCTCCTTCAAGTGTGTCGTAGAGGTCGCGGTATGCGATCATGTTGTCGTTTAGTGCGTCGCACTCGTGCATTGTTTGGTTTACGACCAGCTTGGAGTAGCCATATATGATTAGCCTCTTTGCGCCGCAGGCTTTTGCCATCCTCATCCCATGTAACAGGGCCTCGTATTCAGCCTCGTTGTTTGAGGCTGTGAACTGCATTCGCAGGACGTACTTTAGCTTGTCCCCTTGAGGCGATGTTAGTATGACACCTGCTCTTGCTCCATCTTTTCTCTAGGACCCATCGAAGTGCATTGTCCAGAGGTAGGACATGTCTGGCTTGTCCGGGAGTTGGTTTTCCATCCAATGTACGAGGAAGTCCGGGAGAACTTGCGACTTAATTGCGCCGCGCTTTTCGTATGTGATGTCTCGTGGAGACAGTTCGATTCCCCAAAGCGCGACTCGCCCTATGGCGTCAGGGTTATTGAGGATATGTCCCAATGGGGCGTCGTTGACTACCACGATTGGGTGTTCCTGGAAGTAGTGGCGCAGTCGTCGGGCGATCATAAAGACGCCGTACGCCAGCTTCTGATAGTGCGGGTACCGCTGTTTTGTTGGCGTGGGGACCTCGTTGAGGTAGTATACGGGGCGTTGTACGCCGTGGACCTTGTTTTCCTCGGCCCGTTCGACGACGAGCACTCTGCTAACCACTTGGTTGGTGGCGGAGATGTACAGCAGCAGTGGTTCCCTTTCTCGTGGAGTTACCAATACTGGCGAGGTGGATAGCAGGCGCTTGAGGTCTTCGAATGCTTCTTGCGCGTCGTTGGTCCACTCGAATTTGTCGGTTTTGCGGAGGAGCTGATAGAAGGGAAGCGCCTTTTCTCCCATTCGACTGATAAATCGACTGAGGGCTGCGATTCGCCCAGCTAGTTGCTGAACGCCTCTTATGTTCTTTGGCTTCTCCATGGCCAGTATGGCCTTTATCTTTTTCGGGTTTGCCTCAATCCCTCTCGCGGAGATGAGATACCCGAGCAGTTGTCCGGAGGATACGCCGAAGGCGCATTTGTCCAGATTGAGCTTTATCCGGTAGCGATCGAGATTGGCGAAGGTTTCGCGCAAGTCATCGATTAGAGAGGCTTCTTCCTTGGTTTTGATTACTATGTCGTCGACATAGACTTGGATGTTGCGACCAAGTTGCTCCTTGAGGCAGGCCTGCATGCACCGCTGGTACATGGCTCCTGCATTTTTTAGCCCGAAGGGCATTGTGTTGTAGCAGAACACGCCGAAGGGCGTTGTAAACGCGGTCTTCTCCTGGTCTTCCTCCTTCATTCGAATTTGGTTATAGCCTGAGTAGGCATCAAGGAAACAGAGACGCTCGCATCCAGCAGTGGAGTCGATGATTTGATCGATCCGTGGTAGCGGGAAGTGATCTTTTGGGTAGTGCTTGTTAAGAGAAGTGAAGTCGACGCACATCCGCAGGATATCCGTGTCCTTTTTTGGCACCAGTACTGTATTGGCGAGCCAGGTGCTTTCCTTGATATCGCGTATGAATTTGGCCTCGAGGAGTCTGTTGATCTCCATTCCGACTGCTTGTGCCCGTGGCTCAGACAGTCGCCTAATTGTTTGCTTGACTGGCCTTGTGTCGGGGTTGACGTTGAGTGCGTGCTCGGCGAATTCCCTAGGAACTACTGGCATGTCCGCAGGACACCAAGCGAAAATTTCCCAGTGCTCATGGAGGAATTCGACGAACGCGAGTTCCTATGCGGGACTCAAGTTGTTGGCGATGAGGGCCGTTTTAGCGGGATCCGATGGATGGACCTGCACCTTCTTTGTGTGCACAGATGAGTCGAAGGAGAGATCAGGTGAGCTTGACCTACTCAGAGGGGGCAGACTGTTGTCTGTCGTTTCCTTCAATCGCGCGAGTTCCTCCTGCATGCCGAAGGACTGGGAGATTCTGTTGAATTCCCTGTCGCAACTGTCGGATCGCTCGAAACTCCCATTGATCGTGATGATGCCGTTGGGACCTGGCATTTTCATCTGTAGATAGGCGTAGTGAGGTACTGCCATGAACCTAGCGAACGCGACGCGCCCTAGGATGCAGTGGTATTGTGAGGGCCAGTAGACAACTTCAAAGTCGATGCGCTCGCGCCGGAAGTTCTTCGGCGTGCCGAATATGACGTCGAGGTTGATTTTGCCCAGGGGGTATACGCTTTTTCCTGGGACGATGCCGTGAAACGTTGTGTCCGATGCCTCCAAGCAGGTTAGAGGGATCCTCATTGCTCGCAAGGTACTCACAAATATGAGGTTGATACCGCTTCCGCCGTCCATGAAGACGCGACTCATGTCGAAGCCTCCAATTTGCGCCTCGAGTACGAGGGGGCAATGACCTGGGCGAGGTACTTGAGGCGGGTGGTCGCGTTTGTCGAAGGTAATGCACGACTCACTGCCACTGAGGTACTCAGTGGTGGATGGTGGCGAGTGCGTGGCCAAATTGACTTGGCGAGTGATGGCCTTCTGCACCCTGTTCGAGGGGCGTCCCTTTTGGATCATCATGGTGCCCATGGCCCGTGGGTATGGTTTGCCTCCATGACGCTGGTCCGGTGCAGCTCCGTTTGGGGGTGGCCCAGGTGGTGGTGGTGGTGCGCCATGTGCCACTGCGCCTGGAGCGGTTCCGTAGCCTCTTTCGACCGCGTTGCGGTCCATCCGCACCAACCGCGAGGATGATTCCGTCGCCCACGGACTCGAAGGCCGGGCGAGTAGCCGGCGTGTGGACGGTGAAGTCGAAGGCGCCGAAGAGCTGGCGAATCTCCGCTGTTGCAGATTTGTAGATCGTGTTTGATGGGGCCGAAGAAGCCGCAACATCAGCACTCCCAGTTCCCACAGACGGCGCCAATTGACGAGGGTTTAACTCGTCAATGCCCATTGTTATGGACTTGGGTTTTGGAGAAGGAGGGAGCGCTGGAGACATCTATCGGCTAGCAAACAAGCACATAGGGGACAAAAGATTTACCCAGGTTCAGGCCTCGTAGAAGTCCCTACTCCTGTTTGTCTGCTCGTGGAATTATCGAGGGAGTCGAAAGTTACAATGATGCGCAGATGAAATCTGGCGAGGGTTGCGAAAACTAGGGTTGCGTGTGTCCTCCTCGCCGCCCCCTCCTAGCCTTTATATAGATAGGCTAGGTCTCGGGTAGCAGGTCAAGTCGGTTACAAGTTAGGGTTTTCCCCTTCAAACTTTCTATCTTTAGCTTCTTCTTGTCCTTCAAGCAATTGAGAGTCCATAGGTTACTCGAGTCCCTCCATCCGGGCCTTGGCGACACCGTGGGCCTGTACGTATTTGGGCCGTATATACCAAGTTCGAGTACCTGTAGGATATACCCATGTCAGTTAGTCTTATCACATCCTAAATTTTAGATTTGGCACTGCATACATACATGTCATTGCATCATGAGCATCTTTGCAAAAAGTTTCAGTTTTAAAGTTTTTGCCAAAACACCTCCTCCTTGCTAGTTCATCCCTTTTGCAAGCCTACTAGGGCTTTTGCCTTGCATCTGCAAGAGAGACCACTTTTGGGCATTTCAGATGCATTGTTGCGTAGGGCTCGTCTCTACGAACCCGTAGGATTTTGTTTCATTCAATTCGGAGATGTAGATCAAAAGTTAGGTTGATTTTAGTCCTTGCTGAATTTTCAGTTTCGGTTAAAACAGTACAGTCAGTTCAGGTTCAGTTAGATGACAGACAAAAAAAAATGTTTTCGGCCGCGGCAGCCGAACCGGCCCAGCCGAGAAGGCCCGCTCGGGGCCCAACTACCGCCGCTGTACGCCACCGCACGCGCAGCGCGTAACCGTCCGCCGTCGCCCCGCGCAGTGCCGCCGACAGGTGGGCCCCACCTGTCAGCACGCCGCCCGCCACCGGCTGGGTCCGACACGGACTCCAACCGCCGCCGCCAGACTCCCGTTTTCTGCGGGATTCACTCCGCCCCACGACCTCTCTCTGCCACCCCCTTTTAGCCCACGACTCCCTCGTCGAACCCCCCCGAAAACCCTACCAAAGCCGCCACCAAGCCCCGGCAATTGCTCGCCGGAGTTGGAGCGCCGCCGTTGTTCCGTCCGCCGCCGCCGCCGGAGCTCGCCGCCGGCCGCGCCGACCCCGCCCCTGCAACTGCCACCCCCGGCCGCACCCCCGCCGCCCCCTCGCTGACCCGCCGCCGCCGCCGGAGCGCCGCCGTCGCCGCCGACAGCCACCGCCGCCTCCAGGTAAGCCGCCGCCCAGATCCCTCTCGGCCGTCGATCTGGCCGCGAACGGCCCAGATTCCCCTTTGACCGCGGGCTGACCGGTCAACCGCCGGTCGACTGGGACCCGCCCGTCAGCGGGGAATATTCCCCGAAATATTCCCGGAATATTCCCCCGGATTTTTCAGATTTTAATAAAAAGGCAGAAACTTATTTTAACTTCTAAAATTCATAGAAAAAGATCTACTGGGCCAAATTTTGCAAATAAGGTATCGTTGGATTCGTAAAATTGTGTAGAATTTTATTCTGCAATAATATCCCAGGTTTACTGTATGTATTTTCCTGAGATTATAGAAAGGCTTAAAGTAGTATTTAATTCGCAGAAAAAGATCTGTAAACCTTTTTGATGTAATTCTTTTGGGTCTAGGCTCTATTTGGAGTTACCTATCCAGTAGTATTATTGTAAAACTTGTACTGAACTGTTTACAACTTTGGTGCAATGTTTTGACTAAAGACCTATTAACTAGACCTCTTTTATGCATAAATTGTTTTCTTTGCATTAAATATTTTCTCATGCATCATCCAGTAGTAGAATTGATCAAAGAACTTTGACCAAGCTACTGAAGCTTTGTTAAAGTATCATGCATGCATTGTGTTGCATCTGTTGATCTCTATGTGTGGTTTGTTTATTGTTTGAATTGCTTTCGTGTAGATTGTGAGGATTGTAACCCGTGTGACTGTCTGGACTGTGCTTTTGACTCCGGCAACTACCAAGGCAAGTGGAGCTTCATAAATGTCCTATTTACTTTCTATATGCATTGTAGCTTGTTTTGTTTTACAAGTATTATCTATTGCTATGCTATATCCTATTATGCCGTAGTCTTTCTTGTTAGGTGAGCCGCCGTAAGTAGTTGTGCTTATATAGACGAGGGTGGGATACACCATGATAAAGATTGTTTTGAAAGTATGTATTTGAAAATTTTGAAAACAACTTAATTAATGAACTCTCTGGGTGGATTGGTAATTTCTTGGTTCGTGAATGTCGGACCCATGTCTATGGTTTACCCGAGTATCTCACTTGTGGATGGCCATCCAGGTTTTTGAGAAATGATTAGTGTCTTGATTTGGTAGCTTACGTGTACAACCATATGCCAGTGAGTTATGGGTGGCTGGATGGACTTAGTAGGTCGTGGTGACCCGAGCTCTTCGTATCCAGAGATGTAGTGAATATGATAGGTTGGTACGATGCGTGGATGGGCTTGGGGAGCTACTTCCCGAATTGTCTCTTCTTGGGATTCTCCCTATCATGACTCAATATGCGTGTCATGGTACGAGCGGGTCGACCAGGTCATATGGGTAAAGTGTGCAACCCCTACAGGGTGTAAAACTAAGTGCTTAGCCGTGTCCCCGGTAATGGACGATTGAGTTGCTGAATTGTGGGTGCCATGACATGTTCTCATTCATTCTAACTTGTAATTGATAAAACTTATGGTGGAAACTTAATTGGGTTGTTTGTTGAAGATTAAATGCTTTACAAATGATTTACAAAAGTTAGGATAAAGTATTTTGCTGCTACAACTAAGCCTGAACACCACAAGCCAGATATGCATATAGCTATTAGCTTTATTGTTTTCTCTCATTGTTCCACTTGCCAGTGCATTTCAAGTGCTGACCCTTCGGGGCTGTTACGTTTCATGTTGCAGGTTACTCTTCCGGTTACTCTGAGTAGTAGTGTTGGTTGAGACCCTCCACTCAACATTTTGTTCGCCTGTGGCGTCTAATGGAGACTGGAGCTACTTTATTTATGTTATCTTTTTGCTACTTGCTTATTTGTGCGAGCGTTATGCTTTGCAAACTTTGTAATAAAATGCAATATTCTGGATCATACCGCTGTAATAATGATGCACTGTTAATTCTTTGATGTCTATCGATATTATGTATGCCAATGAACCGATCCAGGGATTGACGTGATACATAGAGGTGCAATCCTTGCGGGTTGTACCGTTTCAATTAGTATCGTTGGGTTCGTATTGAAACACACTTTCCAATGATGCAAATTTTGTACCAATATTCTTTATACATTTAGAGTAAATCTTGGTAAAAGAAAAACACACAAAATGATAGCGCTTTATTCCTTGGGACGGAGGTAGTATCATATAGTGTAGTTGCATTATATTTAATTGTTTGTAGAATCTCAAGACAAATATGTGTACATGATTAAGATTACATTAAAATATCTAGTATTATGTGCTATGATACGTTATCATACCACTGTCATCTCTTTCTTTATTAATGCCATGCCATATCAGGTTTTTCCAACATGGCATGCATGATACTTGCTATTATACCCCCGTTATAGCCAACCTAAGAATACTAATACCATTATTCCAGGGAAGACAAATCAAATAGCCTAGTTGATATCGCTAGAGAACCGAGAGTACAAATCACCTTTATCGAGAACATAGTAGCCGGGATAAAAAATATTACGAGGAGAAACCTCCCCGAGACAACTATATATCAAAGACCATCCAAAATGGATCCGGTGAAAAAAGACCTGAAAGACCATACCTAGGAAAATTTGATCATATAACACCACCATTGCTTCTCGAAACAGGCTTTCGCCCCCATTTTATACATAAAGCCAACACGGTCTAACAATACAAGATAATTATATAAGCCTCTTACGATAGCAGATATTGGGATAATTGAACAATATAAGCCACGATGAAAAAGCCAAGAGACGAAAAAACAACACGACTATGAAGCCGAGAAAGCACACTGGATGCCTGCACACGCCACACCATGCCCCCAGATACATGAGCTCAGTGACAGTGCCCCTAGGAGGGTAACGACACAAGCGTCGCCACCAAGTCCAAAGGACTTGGATTTTCAGCCGAAAGACTAGCACGGGAAAGAGCACCTCGACGACGTCCTTTGAGAGGAGAAAGACACCCCCTGGTGTTGTCGTCGTTAGTGCCAAAGCACAGAGCTTTTTCTCGGTAACTCCCGTGTGACACGAAGAGGACGAAATGACGGACACGAAGTGAGTTGACATCCAACTCGAAATCTGGGCACCTCTATGACCATTGGAAGAGACTACACCCGATTCACCCTCTGGTCAATGCCGCCCACACGACCAAAAGATGCAACCACCATTGCTTCCATGGTCCTCGCCGGAGAGCCACCCATGCGACCCGCCTTCGGGAGCCGCCGCCCCGTCATCCGCGAACTCGAACTCGTAAAGTGTTGAGCAGTCCCTCACGTGTCTAGCAAGGCAGATGAGGTATGCACGGTCGGAACCAGAGGACGGCAACACCGCAACCACTCGAAGGGGACCATCCTCCACTTCCATAGGCGGTTGCCAATCAGACACGATAGCAGGAGCATACAAGGCCCAGACATGCCCATCTGGACCTAGATCAGGCCCGTAAAGTTCCTGCCACCGCCACCGCACCTCCATCTCTAGGGAGCACAGTCATCAGCCCGACCGAAGCCCGCCCAACCCAGATCGGGCCTACCACTGCCAGGAACCCCCCCGTCTAGGGTTAGCCCCGTTTCACATCTCCATTGCCAGGTCGTCATTGCCATCCGCACCACCGCCACCGGGCCGATCTCCTGTCTAATCCTCCACACAAGGACCGCCAACCGCCGGGTAAGGAATCATGCTGCCGCCGACTCCACCCCAGTTTTGCCCGACAACTCTTGCGCATCGGGGAAGGGGGAAAGAGGCGATGTCGCCCCTGCGTCGCCCGAGGGGGACAAGCAAGGCCTGTTGGGGTTCTTTCTCTAACACCACCACTAACGCTGAGAAAGAGCTCTCATCGTCAAACAAAGGGCCGAAGAACACTTATCCAAGAAGTTGTCGCCTCCATCGACCCGAAGGCTAAGAAACAAGCAGAAAAACCAAAACTAATATGTTGAAAGAACTAAATTTACTAAAAAAAAACTTCACCAATTGATCATGTTTCCCGTCCCTCCTGATGCCAACTAGGCCTGGAGGAGGGGGAACCGATAGACGGAGGAAAAGGAGTTGTTGCGGCTTAAACCGATATTAGGTTTGATGGCCATAGGAGCCACCATAACTAGGAGCTACGATTTGGTAACAGGTTGAATTACCGAGGTTATCAAATGTTACCGAGCTTACCGGTGAGAAATTCCAGACCGTTTGCTTCTTTCTCCGAAAAGAAGTTGTACTTTCTCTATTTTAAAATATAAGATGTTTAAGCTTTTTCTCAACCGCATGTGTAGACGTCTTTTAGTGTATATATTTAGAAAAAAAATAAACCTACATCGCTCAAAAACGTCTAAATACATGTTTTTTCAGCAACATTTTATATATTTTGTAACGGAGGGAGAACTATCAATCGAGCGGGTGGTATGTTGGAAAGGAGGGAGTAGTGTCAATCGAGCGGGTGGTCTACTGGTCTTCCAGCGGCAGTGGCATTTACTGCGAGCACCACCCTTCCCTTGCCAGATGGGCCAGGTCCAGGTCCATTTATCTCGCGTTCGCTGTCTTTTCTTTCTCACGTGTCCTCGGTTTTTAGTTTTTTCGATTTAGAAGTTTTTTGTTTTATTTTTCTTATAATTCTCCCTTCGTTTTAATTCTATCTTTCTTCATTTTTATTTATTCTCTGTTTTTCACCGTGGCTTCAAAAGTTGGGTTAAAACAGATACTAAATTAGTGACACCTTTTATGGATAAGAGACGGTACACTTTATGTATAAAAAAAATGTCTACGAGGACATGGTCATGGATTTAAAAATTGTTCACGTGGTTTGAAATAATGCATCACAGATTAAAAATATTCGGTGGCTTTAGAAAAATGTTTACAAGGTTCAAAAAATGTTCATCTCTTTCACAAAAAAAAAATCATAGGAAAATGTTTATCATAAAAAATATTCACGGGGGTTCAAAAATTGTTAGTAAGGTTTGAAAATGATGTTCATGAGTTAAAAAATATAAGTTCATGAATTCAAAAGGATGTTCACGCGGTTCGAAATAGATACACTGGTGGATCCGAAATTATTAGCTGGTTCAAAAAATCTTCACATCTTAAAAATGTTCATCTTTATGAAAAAGGGTTCATGTTTTTTTGAAAAAAAAGTACACGTTGTTTTTAAGTGTTCATGTTTCTGAAAATACGAAAAAGAATACATAAAATAAAATAAATGAAAATACAAAGGAACAGAAAATAAGAAATAAAAAAACCATAAAAAATGAGAGAAAGGTAAAAACATGTTTACAAAAGAAAAAAAATGTAAAAAGTGAATTCGCATCCATTAATGGGCTGTGATAATGCGGCCGAGATAAGGACCTCCCTTCCATCGCGCAGGCCGCCTGCTACAAGTGGCCCAGAACAGTTCCAGTCGCACCTTTGCTGCTGGGCATGGAGGGGACATAGCAAGCCACAGCCAGCCGTGGGTAATGTGTGGAGGCAGAGTAGAGAATCCCGTCCAAGTCTGGCGTCGCCGTCAGCACGCCCCATCCGCCGACCATCCGGCGAGTGGCAGCGGCGGCTCTGCGTCGTCGTATCCGGAGAAAGAATCAGGGGGGCGACGAGGACTTACTAGACGAATCCGTGGCGCCTTTATTCGAAGCGCAGGGCCGGCGCACAAGAGCCCAGCGCGAGGCACCTACGTGTGGAGAACAACAATAATGCACCGGCAGCAGCCTAAAATCACCATGAGTCAACACAGGAAACACACAAAATTTCAACACAGGAAACACACAAAATTTCTCCAATGGTTCTGAGATCAGGATCCTAGAAAGGTTTCCACGACCGTGATCATCAATTTTGTTATAACTTATTAGTACAAAATTTCTCCAATGGTTCAATTTAGAGGCTTGTAATCTCCACATTGATCACAGGAAATGATCATTCTTATAGAAGCAACCAAGACCAAGTAAGCAGCATCTAACCAGAGTAACTTTGCCAGGTTTACTCGAATGTTTTATAAACAGATCTCACACAGAAGAGAGAGAGAGCAACCTTACCTGACTCTGAATTAGAGAGCAACCTTCGCCGCGGTGATTTATAACCGACTCACACACTGAATGCCCGAGTTTCCAATTAAAAGTTACACACACATACGACAATATATGAACCCTAACCTCAAATCCTACAGTCATCCTAACATAAAACTTAGATCCGTGACATAAGTACATTAAAATAACATAGCTTATGTAATTTTCAGATGGTGATAGATTCGTAGTACTTTTTCACTTCCTTGAACAAGTAGATTGTCAGATCTTATAATCATCCTAACATAAACTTAGATCATACTGGTCACACACAATAGACAAAATTATTTAAAAAAGACAGAATTATGTCATTTTGAGAAGGCCACAGATTCTCAGTCTTTGTTCCTTCCCCAAACAAGTAAAGGGTCAGACTTGGACTACCAAAATGCACAGCAAAAAACAGCTAGCTTCAGCAATAAAAAGGTGTATACTGTCCTCTCAATAAAGATACAGAAAGATAGAAGGAATATTCAAATTGTTCTCCTACTAACTTTTATGCCTTCTAGGGGAACATTGTTATCTTGACAAAAGATATACATATACTATCTCTCCTTTCGTGCATGAGTCACCGAGGATATGTAAGGAGCGCAGCTCTTCTTTGGTCCGAGCATCTGATAATCAAATCAGATATTTTGCCAGTAGAGAACAACTACAAGCCACAAGGGCGTGTACCAAGTACAGTGGTCTTATGTCAGCCAGCTTGCCTTCTAGACATTCTTCTAACATGGAAGATAGAGAATCAAGAGGGAAAATATAGGCTTCGTTTAGTGAATGGATGATCGCAATGAAAGATTAAATACTAGAGATGACACTTTAATAAGATCACCTAGTGTACCTGATATTTCTCTTGTGTCACATCTCTAGGTGTTCTATGGTATATATTCATCTTTTACCCCCATGTGAAGAAGGTACAATGGGATTCTACTTTGCTATCGCAGAGCAGTAAATAGAATCCTTATCATGAAGCGGACAAAAGTAGCAGTCAACTTTCATTACAACTTTCCATATGCCATATCAGTAATATCCATAGGTAGTTTAGACACTGAGTTGAAGTCCTGTATGGATAGGGAAGCAAGTGTGGACCAACCCATGGCCGTTTCATCGAATTAATGGTTACTTCCACTAAACTGACAGTTTACTTTGTGCACATAGCAAATAATTGGATGGGTTGTTGGGTTGGCATTGCATCCTCATGTATGGATAGGCTAGCCTATCAAATTAAACTGAATGGTGTTACAAAAAACTGGCCAAAATACTATTCCCTCCGTTTCAAAATATAAGTTGTTTTAGCTTTATGAAGCAAATGTACCTAGATGCCTCTTAGTATATAGTTCGTAGTGAACCTAAACACTAAAATAGTCTAGATACATTCCCTTCACAAAACTAAAACATCTTATACTCCCTCCGTCCCAAAATAAGTGACTTGAGTTTGTCTAGATTTGCATGTACCTATATACTAAAACGTGTCTAGATACATCCGAATCTAGACAAACCCACGTCACTTATTTTGGGACGGAGGGAGTATTTTGAAACGGAGGGAGTAAAACACATGATGGACTGCTATTTGCGTAACTACTTTTAAGGCAAGGTTAAGAATAAAACCAAAACAATAAACAATGTTGTACTATGTTATATTAATGTAAATTAATAAAAGTAACAAAGTCATAAGACAAAGAGCTAGTGTGGATATACTATTAGATCTTTGTTAAATTTTGGACAGAACATAGCAATGACTTCAAGAAGATGCATGCAGCTCACGTTTTCAGCAACAGCAGAAGAGGATGGCCCTGTTCCAACATAGATTATTGCTGCAACTTGGCAGGTTCCAGTAGAAACAATTCACCTTGTAAACAATGTAATGTGGCCAGGCTCCTGGCCGAGTGCAACTGTGGGTTGCAACCATATGTTTTTCATTTCCACTATTCATTTCTATAACCCCTGAATTTGAACGAAATAATGACCCTAAGCTATAAGAAACATGAGTTTACAGAAGAGAAAAATATTTGTTAATGCTGTGCAAGTGCGTTACATGCAAAGAATAAAAAAATATCAGAAGGTATCTCAAAATGTACAAGAGAAAATACTTCATACCCCGATAAACATGCAGGTCGACTGAGGAACCCAATCACACCTACATGTTAAGCACCTCTATATAGTTTGGTTCAGAAATATGGTACCCATTATTTCTGAAGAGGTTGTCTAAAGGAACGGCTGATTGAGCTAACAACTGCCCATGGTTCACAGGCTTGTTCCGGTACACCACAACTACGCTAATAATTCGATGGCTTAAGCACGAATATCGAAATATCTACAGCCTCACTATTCCATAAAATTCAGGATCTAATCGACAAATATCAAGAACGTCAAGTGTATACAGGTGACGCATGACATGACGCTAGTATCAAAACTTTTGAAAGGTGACTAAGACAACCCTCATCGCGCAATACAAGTAGTTCATGCATCGACACAGTTTCTTCAGGTCAGTAGAGAGCTAGGTTAACAGAATAACAGACAAGGCTGCTAACTGGTAGTCCTCCAGTATATGTCGGGAGCGGATCCCTTGGTAGTGGCCCATGTTATACAAGATGTGTTGGATCAATTTACATCAACTGTTCCACTCAGAATAGCTTACAACAATAGGCTAGTTCTCGCAGGTGCTGAGCTAAGGCCATCTGCAGTTGTAATCAAGCCGCGAGTTGATATCGGTGGCAATGACATGAGAGTTCTCTACACCCTGGTAAGCTTTTAGCTGTAGTAGTGGATAGTACACGCTAATCCTTCGGTTATTGAACTGTTTTACATGGTTCACTAGTATAATCGTGAAGAAATTCCGTAGAAACAAAATCATAGATGATTAATTTAAACAAATCATATATTAGCTTGTTTGAGCCTATCTTTTCCTTTGAAGGTACTAGTGGATCCAGACGCCCCAAGCCCAAGCCACCCGTCACTAAGGGAGTACTTGCACTGGTAAATCAAATGCAACATATTCTTATTCTCCCCAATATGATTCCAAACTCTCCACCCATTTGCGTTCTGCCCAAACACTTTTGATATATGCTTCCTATTTAATTTGCTCTCACATGATATATCTCCCCTCCCATGTAGGATGGTGGCAGACATCCCTGGAACAACTGGTGTCAACTTCGGTATGATATCAAGCACAAAAATTTGTTCCATGTGATTTTTTTATTAAACTGAATTTCGTGGATGCGTGAAATTAGGCAATATTAAGTTCTCTCACTCAAACCTGTTGACTACCCCCAGCACCCAGGTCCGAGTCTTCTTGAGCTCGAATTTGGGTGCTTATTTCTCTATCAAAAAATTACTTGGTTCCTCCTAGGTAATCTCATTTTTTTACCTGTTGACTACATAGAATGATAAAATTAACATTTTCAAACTGGGATATGTTAAACCTAAACAAATAATAACTATGAATAACGTAAAATGACATGCATATGTTTTGTAAATGAATGGAAAACTTTAAGACAAGGCCATTGCACAGCTTAAAGAAACAAGGACTCCTATTTATTATTTATACTTAAGATATTTTTCACATGTACACACACAAAATTCATGCAATCGAATAATTGTTCTATCGTATGTTGGCTTTAAAGAGTTTTTCCATATAGTTTTTCTTGCAACTAACATATGCAGAAGAAAAAGGTTGTGCATGTACATGAAGATTATATGATAAGCCTCCTATTTTCCTAGAACTGAAGAGAATAAACTAAGTCGCAGATAGCCGAGTAAATGTTTCCGCCCAATTGAATACTCATTAATTCTTAACTAATTAATCCTGGGGTGCTCTTGCAGGCCAAGAGCTCATGGTTTATGAAAGACCAGAACCAAGATCAGGTATACACCGGATGGTATTTGTGCTGTTCCAGCAACTAGGTAGGGGGACTGTTTTTGCACCAGACATGCGCCAGAACTTCAGCTGCAGGAGCTTTGCACGCCAGTACCACCTCAACATTGTGGCTGCCTCATATTTCAACTGTCAAAGGGAAGGTGGGTCAGGAGGAAGAAGGTTTAGGCCAGAAAGTTCTGAAGGGGAGTAGAGACTGGGTACTACAGGTACAGACCACTGTATCCCCTATGGTAGTGCTGCATCACAAATAATGTGCACTATATAGAATGCCCTGTATCATCTATGTATGCATCATCATATGCAGCATCAGTTATAATGAGCTTGATGGGATATATCTCAGTTATAAGTTAATGATCTGATTGTGTAAAGTATTCTGGAGGGACTACCCAAGATATAAACTCAGTTTTTTCCAATATTAGTTAAGCTCAACTCATTTCCAGTTCTAAGCACCTGCTTTGTATTTCGACAAGTTCTATTGAATAAAATCAGCAGAATCAAAACCATCAAAATCACTTCGGACTGAAAACCCAAGATTTTTTTGATGAAGAGAATGATCTGGCAACTTTGTATTAATTCCCACAAGGGGCAAGATAAGCCCAAGATAGATCCAGTGTTTACATTATTACTCCTTATTCAAAGCAAAAGGGCTACTGGAGATGCAGATCAGGCACTTAAAACTTAAACTTAATGATGTTACAAGACCACAGGAGCTGTCACAAACTTACATCAGAAGGATCATCGGCAGGAAACTGATCACTTCTTCGCAAGGTTGCATACCTCCACCAACTCCCAGGATTCCAAGCTTTTATCCTCTGTATCCGTTCTATAAAGCGCGAGCTGAGAGATCTCAAACTGCAGTCCAGATAGTTCACTGTCAATTTCCTCTACCTTCTTCCTTGCTGCTTCCTTCTCCTCGTCTGTTAGATCCCCATACAAGAGGCTGACATGTGGCATATAGGCTGCAATGTTGTAAAATCACGAATCGGTTGTCATCAACTTGTTATAATTCAGAAACAGAATATACAGGCAGTACTACACTTACGGGTTGATCTCTGATACCCAAAGTGGGCGCAGAAGTGGTCACTTGTCTGGATCACCTGCAAAAATTCAGAAAATGTTATATTAGCAGAGCAAGTTATTGGGAGAAACTGAAGTCTGAAGACATACTACTGTACAAACATTTCTCTGGGCTTCCAATCACAAATGGAACTTCAAAACGCTGAGCAAACCACACCTCAGAGCTAGCCCACTGGACTCCCGATTCGCAATTGGGGAAGCAGGAAATCTCTGGGAGGAGAGGAGGAAATAAGCTAGGCTAACCTCGGGGGTGGGTTCGAGGAGGAGGTAGACGCACTGGTAGAAGAAGTCGCCGCGGGCGACGCCGGTGATGCGGGCGGTGTAGGGGCCGACGCCAGCAGCCGCGGCGGCGTGGAGCGCCGCAATGGCTGCGGAACGGCGCAGGGTGATGGCGCCGACGACGGTGGCGTGGGGCTCGAAGGGCGGGCCGCCGTGCGCGGCGCGGAGGCCGGCCATGATGCCGCGGAGGCGTTCGCGGACGGGCGCCGGCGGGAGGGCCCACACGGAGTACACCTCCTCCGGCGACTGGTCGGCGGGGTCCATTCGGGCTGAGCGGCGAGGCCGGAGCGGGAGTCTGGGGTCAAGGTGGGCGGTCGGCGAAATGCGGTGAGGGGAGCGGAATATGCTTTGCCGAGGAGATCATCACAATTCACAGGAGATTAATGGAGCCGGTGCTGCAATTTGTTCTCTGCACGGGTGCGTTCTACGGGTGGGACACTGACAGTGGGGTTCTAATTTCAAATGGTGTTATCGGGACCACTGGCAGAGGAAAACTCCAAACACATAAGTAGGATTACAAATGTTACCAGCAAACAATAAGCTCGATTAGGACGTACTCCTCCGTTTCAAAATATAAGATGTTTTAGCTTTATGAATGAAGTTTATCTAGTTATTTTTTAGTGTTTAGATTTATCTAGATTTGGAGTAAACCTAGACACTAAAATGGGTCTAGATATACTCCTTTCACAAGCTAAAACGTCATATATTTTAAAACGGAGAGAGTATGTAATAGGGAGCGCCTAAATCTCCTGATAACTGTTTATGTTTCGGTTGGCTGACGTACCAGTATTTGTGCTAATTCTGGATTCCAACTTAGTTGTAATTTATAAAATTTATACTACTTGTGCAAACTACTCCCTCCGTTTAAAAATATAAGACATTTTAGCTTTGTGAATCGAATGAATCTAGACATGTTTTAGTGTATAGGTTCGTAGAGGTTCGGAGTGAATCTATACACTAAAAAGCATCTAAATACATACGTTTCACAAAGCTAAAATATCTTATATTTGTGAACGGAGGGAGTAGTTACAATTTATTAAATTCTCAGTTACAATCCTGTTGCAACTCATGTGCAACTTCCACATTAAACTGCGAGCTAAATCTAATGGCGAGAGAGCGATTGAGACATAAAAAGTTCAAAGGGACATGAGAAATAGCAAATCTTTATATAATATAATATCAATCAATTTTTTTCTTAAATTGAACCTTGTATTAAAAATTATCAACATCAGTATAAATAGGCTTAAAGGTAATAAAAATAACAAATAGGCCACTGAATCACCTAAGGACGATTACAATCACTAGCGCGAGCCAAAGTCACCTACCGTCCTCATCCCTTCATCATCGAAGCTTAGCAAAATTTGTTGTAGTAGAGCTTGTTGTAACACGCGACGGAAAGTCGTCGAGTTGAGGTCACAAAGGACTAGCACAACATAGCAACAACCATCACCGCCAAAGATGTTAACCGTAGATCGAAAAAAACTAACTTGAAATCACATCAACAAACACGAAAACCGACCGATCCCAGAAGATCCGCCGGACACAACGACTCAACGTCTCAAAGAAGACACTCAAAACAAGCTAAACAAAAATGGAAAATCTTCCGCCCGCGATAGGTCGTGGTCCATCACGCTTGCAAACCCTCGAGACCAACGGAGACGGACAGTGGCGGAGATAGGTCCCGGCAACCCCAGGCATCTGCCCGGGCTGCTCCGGCCACTCTCCATTAAATATTACTGTAACATGGTGATTAACAACCTTAATTGTTGGGGCAAAATGAGCCATCTTCATACTCAATGGACCTTGCCCAGGCTCCTTGATTGGGCTAGCTCCGCCACTGGAGACGGAGTGGACCGCAATGTCGTCATCGAGAGGCACAAAACCTAGATGGTTTTTTGTTGTTGCATGTCGATCGGCTCTACTTGGATTTCACCCAACCGATTTTAACAAAGATAATACTAATCCAGATCTAAATCTAAACCTAGCAAGTTTAGAAAACACATTTTGCATTGGATGTGATCTGGGTAGGCTGCGGTGATTAATAAACTATAAAGTTGCGAAGCCACTTGCTGATAGAGTAGAATCAGAGTCGAGCCAGTGTAGCAATGAGGACTTTTTGCCCCCAAGCTCCACAGAGCTCTTGGTTAAGAATACTTCCTCCATTTCGTATTACTCCGCACGTTAGGAATAGTAAAAATCAAACTTCATAACATTTGATCATGTTTATAATTAAATATTAATATTTACAATATCAAATAAATGTAGTATGATAGTATATTTCACCTTTTCTCTACTGGTATTGATTTGGTATTGTAATTATTAATATATTTATCTATAATGGCTCAAACTTCATGAAATTTGACATTGACGGAATAATATGAAAGCGAAGGGAGTAGTTCAGTATATTTGTATCTTGAAACAAGTAAAAAAAAATCCATGGGTACATGTTAGTGTGCTAGGTGTATATAACAACGAAGCATCCAGTGAAAACCACGATCCGGTGAAAATCAGGAAACCTTTCGCCGTGGCCCGTGAGATGGTTAAGTGGTGCAGATTTGAGGTGGGATTTTGAACCATCCACCCCATTCAATGAAAAATGTTCGTGAATGCGGAATGCACAAAATACACAAATATGGTGATCTAACATAGACTATTCACAAATGTAGATCTCAGGGAATACTAATCTGGATTAGAAACGTTCTAAGAGCAAGTTTAATAGTAAAGCTCATTGTTGGCTATAAGCCACTGTCATATCATCTATAGCCATCACTATAGCCAACAAGTATAATAGCTAACTACAAACATGTACTACCTCTGTTTGGGATTATTAGTCCTAAGGGCCAACAAGTATAATAGCTAACTACTCCATAACTCCCTCTTATTAATATATGGATGCACCAATAGTTTTACATGCATGAGAGAAGTGAGAGAAAAAAGAACATGCATTGGACGAGAGAGGCTAATAAATGAGATAACCCTTATAATCTCAAACAATATAAAAACCCTCTCCGGACCTATAATCTCAAACAAAGGTAGTACTATTTTACTAACATATGGTCCACATGTCACTCCCACAAAGTGCCTAGGAGGGCGTGTTGTAGTTGGCTCTTAACTTACAGTCAGCTCTTCTTCTCTCTCCTCTCTCTTCCAACTCAACTAAAATATAGTATTTTATCTCTTATAGCCAGCTGATGTCATCCTATTGTACTTACTCTAAGAAAGTTATAATCATGCTTGTTGGAACGTGCTGAGAAAGTCATCTTAAGAAGTTACTACCGGATGCGGATCTCGAGCAACTAGTGGTAATTAAATAAGCCACGAACTTATGTTCCCACTTGTGAGTAGAATCAGAGTCAACTCAATCTGTAGTTTTGAAAACGTAAAATATAAGAAAGTAAATTGTTGTTGAGTAAGCATTACATCTCCGGTGACCCCCTACAATTCTTTATTACAACATAATTAAAACAGTTCAGACATCCAACCAAACTATTATGTCTATGTTAAAGTGCACAACATAGATGTCAATGGAAAATATTTTAGAACATGGCTAGTAAAAAAAATATCTAACTTATGAAATAGTGATAACACTATTCACAAGTGTTGATCATCACATTTTGTTTTTATATGCAACTCATAAGTAAAACATTTTCACATTATTATTTTATGTGTAAGTACATTTTGTATTTCTTTCCACGATAAAGAGCCCAGTGGTGTTGTGTGTGTGGTGTGTGCGTGGGGGGTGGGGGGGGGGGGGTCGAAATAAATAAAATAAATGTATTATTTAAAAAATAGCAGGGTTTCATTACCGTCGTTGTAACATATATTTTGTTCAAAAGTTGAGAAAAAATACTTCACATGTCAAAACTATTGGTTCGTTTTATTTACAACCTCAAGCTCTAAAACTAAACCCCATCCCTTTCTATCGAAATATTAAAACTGTTCACTTTGGTGCAAAATGCTCAAACAAAACTAGGGTACTTATAAACCCTCTATATAAAACACAGCGATAATGCATGCCATATTTTGAAAAAAATACAGAAAAGTGTCACCCACTTATGTACTGAATAGTAACTTATCTATATAAGTTTTCGTAAAAAATGTGAGCATGTACCATCTGCATGAAAATCAACAAATGAGAAAACTGCCGTACAACTTTTGGCACGTGTGAAAATCAATAGTAGGAATGCAGAAGTGGACAAGTAAGATAAGTGGGATGTTACTTTTAGATTACTATACTAACTCTAAATTAAGTGGAATAAGGGCAACAAGTGAGATTTGTAAAATCCCACTTGTCCCACTTATTCCACTTAATTTAGAGTCAGTCTGGGGGTTGAAATGTGGGATCTTACTTGTTCCACTTCTGCATCCTTAATCAACAGTGAGAAAGGTACAGATACTTGACGGAAAATTCACTTTGGACTCCTGCCACCTAAAAAACATTTTAAAATATGAAAAAGAATCCGAACGATTTTTTTCATATGCATCTTGATATTCTATGTGCACACGACAAATTTCGTGGAAAACCTATATTTTTTATGTCATGTATAAAAAAGATAAAAAAATGTCTCATGAAGAGCTTCTTTTTAGCACCAAATTTTATCTTTTTTACACACGAAACGAAACATATGGGTTTTCTATGAAATGACTTTACGAACACAAAGAAGGTCGAGATGTACGCGTGACATTTTTTTCAGAATTTTCGAGCATGTTAAAATACGTTTAAAATTTAATTTAAAAAATAGGAGCATATGCTCCGATCTCATTCGACTGGATTGAGGATACGGCCCAAAGGCAACACACAAACGACAAGAGCACCTCGTACATGTATGTTTTGGCGCATTCTTGGACTAAAATTAGGTCTGGTTTGCGGAGGATGGATAGCCCGAGGGTCCGAGTGTCCTCACACGGGCCCACACGTAATACACAGTAAAATGTTTGTTATGGAGGATTTTCATTGCAAGTTGATAAAGGGGTTTGACAACATAAAACTACTTACCATAGGTTTACGATTAATTTAAACTAATCTAAATGAAACCTACATTTTTTTGAGCATCAACCACCCTCCCATGCATAGTTTTAAGGTGGTTTAACCGGAAAAAACCTGAACCGATATCCTCGCTAGTTTTTAAGAGGTACCGGTCCAAATAGCAAAAAACCAGGAAAAAAGAAGAAGTTGCAAGAGGAATTGAACTCAAGACCTTATGCTAGATAGAAATAGCACCATATGAGACCCAATACAGCTTAAACACACCATGTTTTGTGATTACATATTGAAATATACGTTTAATATATATTTTATTGCCATTTTGTTCCAAAATTTGCTTAAATTTTAATGAAAGGAAATAAGTTTTTATCGCTGTCGAACCGAATGAACCGATGATCTGACTAGCGAACCAGTGAACCAGTCGTCTCACCGGTTCACCCATCGTTCCGGTTTTTAAAACTATGCTCCCATGTCTTCGCCTCGATCTCCTGGATTATGTGCGTGTACAACCTCAAGGTTCCTTCCTTAATATTTCACACTACATATTAGCAATCGCTCACCACCTACACCCGTGTCACTGCAATATCTGGTGCCAAAGCCAGAGCTTCTCGGCACGCCATCGTCTTGAGAGTTTGAGGTTCAGTGCGTCCATCGAAGACCACCGCAGCGGTGCCCATGAAAACTCCCCTTAGAGCATCTCCAGCAGCGGCGCTAAAAATTAGTGCTGTATAAGTCGTTTGGCGCGCGCTGTATCACGTTTGCCGCGCGCAACTCCGGTTGTCAAAAGACAGAAGCGCTAAAAACAGGTTATAGCGCGCGCGGCAAAAAAAAGCGAAATGACAGGCGCTGTAAATTTTCAGCACGCGAGCAGAAACAATAAAATCACGTACAAATGACAAAACAAAGATCAAACACACACAATAAATCAAGAATAAATAGTTCAAATATTCATACAACATCAATACAAATGAATAGTTCAAAGTACCGATACAACAACAACACATACAACAATCATACAACAAATGTATCTCAAAGAACATACAACAATCATAGGAGAACATCAATTTCCTCCATTCCAAACCCACCACTCCGCATGACATCCTTTTGGAGATCATCATGCACCTCATTAACTCGAATGGCATGGTAGGAGGTAAGGAACCGGGCTATCCTATCTTGCCTCCTTCGAATTCGGACGGGTTGTCCCACATACTCATAGTTGTAGTCGAGGCCATCCTCACCACGCTCATCCTCTATGATCATGTTATGCATGATCACACAAGACATCATGATGTACCAAAAGATCTCTTGATCCCAAAACCGAGCCGGTCCACGCACAATTGCAAATTGAGCTTGCAATATCCTGAATGCTCTCTCCACATCTTTCCTTGCCGCTGCTTGTGCATTATGGAAATCGACTTCTCTCTTGCCTTCTGGATCCTTGACCGACTTCACAAATGTCCTCCACCTTGGGTAGATGCCATCGGCAAGGAAGTAGCCATAGGTGTATGTTTTGTTGTTTGCCACAAACTACACCGGTGGAGTTTCACGATTAGCTATCCTAGCCATGAGTGGTGACCGCTGGAGAACATTGATATCATTGCAAGATCCGGGCATCCCAAAAAAAGCATGCCAAATCCATGTCTCATAATCGGCCACGGCTTCAAGGATGATGGTGGAATCCTTCTTGTGGCCTTTGAATTGTCCATGCCAAGCCGCATGACAATTCTTCCAACTCCAATGCATACAATCAATAGAGCCAAGCATTCCGGTGAACCCACGCCGCTTGTTTTGCTCCAATAGCCTTGCCGTGTCTTGAGCATTGGGGAATCTCAAGTACTCCTCCCCGAACACTCTCACGATAGCCACGGCAAAGCGGCGGACACAAAGAATGGCGGTGCTCTCCCTCATTGCCAAGTGGTCATCAACCAAATCCGCCGGAATACCATATGCCATCATACGCAAGGCGGCGGTCACCTTTTGGTAGGTGCTATGCCCAAGCTCCCCGGTGGCATTCCTCCTTTGCTCAAAGAAACGATCAAACTCCATCACACTCTCGGCGATGTTCTTGAACAATCTTGGGCTCATCCTAAACCGGTGCCAAAAGTAGCGCTCGGGGAAGATGGGCTTCTCGATGAAATAGCTTCTCATCAATTTGGCATGGCCTTCCAACCTCTCCCTCCACAATCTCTCTCGACCAATCACGGAACCACCATGCTTCGGGCGCTTCATCCTAGCGCAAACGGCCAAAATGATAGCAAGATCTTCCTCTTCTTCCGCATCCCATTCATCATCGGACTCTTCCTTCGACCGGCGGCGCACCATCTACATAGGGCGGCTACGTCTAAATAATATCCTAGAATGAGAAGGTATGGAAATGGAGGACACTACATACCTTGGTGGGGAGTAGCGCCGGTGGTGGCGCGGAAGCGACGGCAGCGGCGGTGGACGGCCGGGGCAGCGCCGGATCTGTGCTCGCGGAGCTCGAATCGGTGGGGAGTGGCGCTGGTGGTTGCGCGGAAGCGACAGGGGCGTGGCGGCGGTCGTTGATTAGCGGCGGGGGAAGCTTCGGCGCGGCGGCGACGGGGGTGGGGGAAGCTTCGGCGCGGCGGCGGCAACAAGCGGCGGCGCTGTCGACGTCGGCGGGATTTGGGAATGGGGAGAGAGGAAGCGCGGGCGCCGGGGGGGGGGGGGGGATTTCAGCTCTGCGCGCGAGTGTGCGTTTCCAGCGCGCCGAACCAGGAGCTCCAGATGTGGCGCTCGCGATAGCACATATACTGCACGCTGGAATTTTTTTTACCGCGCGCGCTAGTTTGCAATCGCTGCTGGAGCGCGCTAAACAAGCGGTTTATTGGGCGCACGCAATTTTTAGCGCCGCTGCTGGAGATGCTCTTAATCCATGGCTACATTAGCCACAACCCCCATGTTTCGTGTCTTGCCAACCGCTGCATGAACATTAATCTTCAAAACACCACTTGGTGGTGCAATCCAACGGGGCAAAGCCACGTGTGGTCTCATTTGTTCGCAGTCTCATTTGTTCGCACTTCTTCCTCCACGTTGCTGAACCACACGTTGCTGAACTCTCAAGGTCCTTGACAAAACTTTGAATAAAAGCAAACGTGGATAGCGGGATCTGGTATATCATCATGTATCGCCTTTATTTTCGCATGCCAGGTAGCCCACAAGGTAACATAACACTTGGCCTAATCAACTTCAAAAAGTGATTCAATCATAGTCGACAAAAACTCTCTTGTAGCCGACCTCGAGGTCACGTTGCTCCTCGCACGTCACGTCCTAGTCCTCGCACGACACCTTCGGCGTCACAAGTGGCAACGCCTCCATGGTTTCGCACACGTACGGTATCCGACAGCGACTCCCGTTCTCCGTGATCCAACCAGAATGCGAAATTAGACCTTCTGAAACTAGGATCCAACAGCGCGACGACGTGTCGGGGTGCTGTCGTATCCCACGTGCGCAGTTCTTTTTAGAACCGCACTCGCGAGATTCAACAGAGAGAGAGTGAAAAAAATCTCTAAGGAAAATGCCTTAGGAAATTCCTAGTATATTGTTGTATTTATTCTTCCAATATAGACCTTCTTATATAGGGGGAAGGGGGAGACCCCTTCTCTCCAGAGTTCCGGGGTGGGACTAAAGGAGAGAGGGAGGGAGGAGGCGTGCGACCAAGGGAGGAGGCCGGCTGGGTGGGGGCCCTAGGAGGCGGCGGTCCCTCCTTGGGCGGCTCCCTCTTGGGCATTTTCCCCTTCGGGGATTTGGTCCATTGGACAAGTTGCCCTTTTAAATTTAATTTTAAATATTTATTTATTATTAATTATGACAATTAATATATAAATACATATTATTAAATAAAATACTAATATGGGTAATTTCCATCACATCATTGACCAATGATATAACTTTGTTATTAATTGGCATAAATGCTCCATAATCAGAAAATCTTGATCATTGGTTGCTCAAAAAACCAATTGTACAGAGGCTACTAGGGACTTAATTTGTTTATATACTACACATGTATTGATGTTCCCTCTTGATACAATTATAGCATGGTATAAAACTATTATAAACTAATTGAGATATGATAATAAATCTACTTATTATTTTCCTCTAGGGCAAATCTCCTTCAGTGCCCCACTTGCACTAGAATATAAATAATCTAGTTATCATAAACACGGTATTTACGTGTGCTTTTGATCATGCTTTCCTATAGAAAACATCCTGTCTTTGATCTATATCATCAGATCGTATTTCATTTGCAAATCGGTAATGTATTCTAATTTTGACACTTACATCATTATTACATAATGTGTCGAAGTATTCGTTTGACGACAGAGTGAGATTTTGTTTCCTAGTGTTTACAATGACGATCGATCAGTTAAAAGAACTTTCAAAATTGTCACGTATATCGGAAACACACTTAGTTGAAGTCAAACTTCATTAGCCAAACTTGTCATACTTACTATTTATGAAATAGTCACCTGGTATGCTCAATCCTGGTTTAGTGATTTATTTATGAATCACCTCAGAACATGTTCTTCTAGTCAAGAACATAGATCACATTTTTAGCCAAGTATGGAAAAATGAAATCGAAAATATTCGGAGATGTAACATGGTGATATGTGGAAGATACATATGAGGGAGTCATATGGGATGAAGATCATCCCTTTTATTTTTTTCAACCATCGTTGTTTCTACCTAACGTTTCTCCTAGTTTTACAAGTAAGAACATATTTATTTGCTTGTTTTATTTTGAATTACTTCAGAATCCAATCTAGGTAGAAACATTTTGACTTTACTATCCATTAAACTTATTAACCTATCTCGATAGATTTCAATGTTTAATATTTTGATCTACTTCATTCACATAGTATTTACTAAATCAAATATTACCAATACCAAAACACATCATTCACTCTATGTCGTACACATATATTAGAATGTTGTCACGCTCCCACTCAAATATGCTATCATATATATAAGACATTTCTGATATCCTCTTAGCTCCCACTCAAATATGTCATTCATACATTTGATCAAGAAACTATTTAGCTCCCACTTAAATACTTTACAAGTGTAGATCTTCTTGCTATTTTGGTGATTCCAAAATCTTTTGATTATTTATCAAATCGAGAATTTTCCACTACGAGATACTATAACATTCTTTATTAGTTCCGATTATTGTACTGAATATGGTTCTTCTTCAATTATGACATCGAATAACTTGCAGTCTTAATTAATTCACTATCAATTCAAATTGTAGTAATTGCTTAGTATAAATTCAATAGACTCAAGCATCGCTACATATTATAGTCAACCCATTGAATTTGTCAAGATAATCTTTGTGACAAATCGAGCTTTATGCCTTCATTTAAAGTTTTATTTCTTTCTTATAACTATGCAGTTATTCAGAAAAGATTTAAATAATTCTCTTACTTGATAAGATCAAGTAGCTCATTACTTTGCTATCTTAAATATAACTTAATTTAGGATTTCATGACTAGCTATTTCTCATACTTAGGTCCATAATTGTTTCCTCGTAGTTCGTAGGTATGTCTTGTACATTTAACATGACAAGTGAATCAATAATATATTTCCACAGAGTGAGAAATACACTATTGAATCCTATTTTCTCTAGAAAAAAATGCTCAATCAAAACTTTCATGATCACTATCATTAGTTTCACCTCATCCTGTAGAGTTCCGTTTCACGGAACACATTTCGTTGCGCTACTCGACATTTGTGGTAAGATTAAATATCTTGATTTCGAACTTTAGTTTCGTCCATCAACCTTATTACCAAGAAAACTTTTCTTGATAACAATACACTGGACAATAGCAAGTTTGCCCTTTTAGTTGTGCAATATGTATTCCGAGTTTTCTATGAATGCTTCTACAAAGATTTGTATTTTTCGTAATGACTTTATCAAAGTCTCTAAAAACTCGAACGTGCCATAACTCTTATGATGTTGTTTTCACGAACCTGGATGATTCTCTTTAATTATAAGTGTTTGCTTACTCTTGACTTATAACTCTAACTTTCTACGATAACCCATTTAGAAAATTTTCTTTAGACCATATGTATCTAATACACTATAATTATGATGTTTAAGATATATCAATACACTTTGACATATTTAATCATCGTAATTTGTGGAACAACTTTCATAAGTCTTTTATGTGCTAAAATCTTAACTCAAATACTAGTCATTTTGATCGAATCATAGAGACTTCTATTCTCTTGTCAATTTCATATCCATCTTTTATTCTGGAAGCATTCAAACAGTTCAAATGGTTTCACTCATGCTTCATTTAGTAAATACCTCCTATTTACTCAAATCTGCATTCATATTAACGATATAATAATATCCATTATATCGATGAATAATACATCACTATATACAATATTCAACAATTTAATACTTTTTACCAGAACATACTCCATTTGAGTCATCCTCGCCTTATTAAGCATGTTTTGCATGTGTTAAAAGATCAAATATCTGATGACTTCATGTTTTTATGATCATGAATGTATCAGGAGTAAATTTTAGCGCTAGATGTTTCGGATCAAACTGCTATCCATGTCATCCTGATTCTTTTCGGCCGTGGGATGGATGCCGAGAAGGACACGCCGCGACGTCGCAACGGAGTCCTGCTATCCCATGAGGCGGGACACGCCGCGGGCTAGGGTGGAAGTTTGCATACCGCAGATTGGTGTACCGCACCTCGTCGTACCCCTCGTTGCTAGAGGGTGGACCGCGCGCGCCATGGACCCTCCGTCAACGGACACGGGCAGGGCCGGGCTCTGTGAGTGGCGTTCCTAGCGCAACATGCCTCCGCATCCGCCGGGTGGCGGGTCGCGCCGAGAGCCCACGTGGCGCCATGAGCCCATGACTTCCGCGGTTTTTCGCGGTCATGAGGCATGCGGATAGCCGACGTGGTAGCGTATGTCCTAGACGGCCGCGTATTCTCGTGGCGGAGAGGTGAGCTGGCAGCATGGGTGGCATCGGATGGCGTGGGCGGACACAATTTCTAGCGGCAGAGGGATGAGCTTGCAGCGTAGACTCTAGGTGTCCCCAGTTTCTAGCCGACGTGACACGAGTTGGCGATAAACTGCCTGACATAGTATACTATAGACTTCGACGGCTTCTCGTGGCGGATAGCTGAATTGGCAGCGTAGATGACATTGGAAAGCATGGGCGGACGCGTATTCTCGCGGTGGAGGGCCGAGCTAGCACAATAGACTGTAGGCGTCTACAGTTTGCCGCGAGGTTCACGTCTAGAACTGACCTGCCACCGTTACCCATCTCCTATTGCCATGCCTCGCCCGTGCGTCTTAGTGCGGTTATAAAACACCTCCGTCTCTTCTTTCTCCTCGCATTATTTCTACTTCTCTTCTACCAAACCGCGTCTTAGCTTCGGCGTAGCGCCGTCCTATAGGTATCCATTCTCAAGCGTCCAAACAATGGCTGTATCCGACGCATCCTGGGCGCCGATTTGTTTCCTTTTAGGCGTAGCATCGTTGCAAGCGAAAGCTCACTGCCGTAGAATGCAACGATAGTGGCCGTTAGGGTTTCAGGTATTTACTATTTAGTATACCGTACGCATTTGCTCCTCTGGTCACCTTCTCCGGAGCAGGCGGCGCGGAATTAACGTCCTTCTATGCGCAGACACCACGCCTTTCTTTCTGGTTTTGTTTGGGAGCTCGTCACCGCCATCCGGCCGTTGGCAGCGGGCTCGCAGCAAACTAAAAGAAATTCCCTAGCGTCTTTCTTTGTGCCCTGCTGGCTTGTGCCGTCAGTCAAAGAGCATAGTAAGCGTCTTCGAATTTTGTTCGCATTTCGCCTCACATTCCCTGTTTTGCGTCTTTATCTCTCTGTCTGCTATTTAGCATTGTTTTCCCAACCTTTCCTTCATGCGTAGGTAAATGAGCAGAGACTCTTCGAACACGAAGACGATAAGTTGCGTGGTCGTCGGTGTTTAGAGCCTTCGATCATACGTTACGTCTGTGTTTTCATCGCTTACGGCTTACTACACGTACGAGTGTAAGTTCTTCCTGCTGTAATCTTTTTCCCCGTAATTCTCTTTATGTTTGTACTATGTACTTCTTTTTACTGTACACGAGAAAATGATAACGCGGTATTTCCATCTTAGGGTGGCACGTTCTCTTTGTCCACGTGTATCTGAGATATTTTACTTGCTTATGAGCAATGTCTTTCCCGTTGTCTTTCACGCTTTCGTGCTGACATAGACTTTGCATCTTAAGTGAATATCGTGGTGGACACGCACCTGAGGTATTTTACTTTTTGATCACCAATGTATTTCTCATTGTCTTTTATACCATCGTCAAGCGTTGGCTAACTTTTTCTTTCACTTATGTAGGCTCGGACTTATCAGCGTTCAATGAATCGCATTCCCGGTCGTTCAACGAGGACGATGTACGAATACGTCGTCCAAATTCTTTTAGTCATCACTCAAATCATGAAAGATATGCGCTGGGGCGCAACACGAATCACGATACATGGGGACGGTGGATACCTGTCGGTAATAAGCTGCTTCGTGAGAAATGTGTTTTCAATATATTCATCAATTCATATATGTTGCCGTCATGATATGATGCTGCATTTCATTAGATGCATCCATCCATCCACTTCGATAGTTTGCTTCGGGCAAGGCCAATAAGATTGGTTAAGAGCGCTGCACTAACATGTACATCACAATATACAGTTTCCACGAAGCGGCACGTAGCCACCGTCAGGAGAGGAACAAGCTAAAACCCATCTAGGGTTTCGTCCCCCTCGCGGCGACGCCGGTCCGCTCCGTCTCCGGTGGCCCTAGAGGTTTGGACGTGTGACGGACCATGGTCTCTCGTCGGCGGGAGGTTTTTCGTTGTTTGTTTAGCCTGCTTTTTAGTGCCTTTTTCATGATGTTGAGGTGATGACTACCTCTTGGAGTCAGAATAAGATCCTCACTGCTCTATCCTTGCTCCGACAGTGCATCTAGCGCCGATGGAGAGTGCGTGGAATCATTTGGCTGACGGATCTCCTGGGATCCGGGTTTGTGTTCGTTGGTGTGATTTAAGGTCAGAGCAAACTGTTGATAACATGCTTTATGTTGCGTGGAGGTCATGGTACGTAAGAAATGAAATTACTCATGATAAGCCTATGCCATCTGTGGAGGGCTCTAGGCGTTTCTTGCTAAGCTATCGAAAAACACTTTAGGAGGTTCGGGAGGTCCCGATTGATCTTATTCTGAAAGGCAAGCAGCCTATGGTACTTGCTGGTGTTCAACAGGGAGTGAAGCAAAAAATTAAACCACCTGATAAACCCTGGGCTTCTCCGCCGCAAGGATGGGTGAAACTCACTGTTGACGGCTCGTTTAAGAATGGCCTGGCGGGAGCTGGTTTGATATTACATGACACCGCTGGTGAAATCATCTTTTTGGCATGCCGATTCCTGGAGTCTTGCGAGGAGGCGCTCGAAGCGGAGCTACGCGCTTGCCTTGAGGGCCTAGAGCTTTCTATTCGCCATAGTCTACTGCCGATCAGCATCGACACCGACTGTTCACTGCTGATCTCGACAGTTATGAAGGACTCACAAGACCGTTCACAGTTTACTCATTTAATTACGCAGGTTAAGAGTTTAGCCAATAATGATAGATTATGTAATTTTGTAAAAGTGGATCGAGGGCAGGTTAGGGTTAGCCACTGCCTTGCCAATTGGGCAAGGGCAAAACATCGTACTCCGGAGGTTGCTCTCCGGGAGCGTGAACTAGAACAGCTTGTAATACCCCCTGCTTAATATGATCTGGTTTTACCCGCAAAAAGAAGGCCAGTCTCTTTCGATCTACGGTTGGCATCTTTGGTGATGGTTACTGCTCGGTCCTTTGTGGCCTTAGCACGACGACTTTTCGTCTGTCTACTATAATAAGCTCTACTACGACAAGCTTTGATCGGCTCCGGTGAGAGATGGGCGATGACGGCGGCGCGCTTTCGGCTCGCGCTAGTGGTTGTAGTGGTCGCTAGGTGGTCCAATGACCTATTTATAATTTTTACTTTTGAATCTCTTTGTACTATTGTTGATAATTTTTAATAGGTGGGTGGAATTTCGCAAAAAAAAACATATAATTTCATGCGTGTCCCATCTATTTGTGATCTCTTCTGTTTGGAAGAAAAATGTTTTTGTTCAAGTAGGCCCATATAGAATATCCGAAAAGAACAGTCGAAAGAAAACAAATTTGTTTTCTTTTTGAGATGCGGGCAACATGTGGACGATCAGTCAGAAGTCTTCGGCGAATTATCTTGATAGCTTAGTTGTCCCATACCAGAGGGTCTCTGCCCCGCTCACGCATCCAAGAGCCATCTGCAGAACAACACCATGAGCTCATCTCCTCGAGCAAACGCAGAGCCACCCTGGCCTTGCCTATATAGACGAACACACGCACCAAGAAGCAAAAACAAATTAAGAGTAGCTATCGGATAGAATCAATGGGATTCAGTGAGGCGCAGGAGGAGCTGGTCCTGCGCTCATGGAAAGCCATGAAGCCGGACTCCGAATCCATCGCTCTCAAGTTCTTCCTCAGGTGAACTTGATTTTACTTGCATTGCTCATCGCATCATGTGTCTGAATCTGGTCACCGCTGGACTGACGCGCGCCGTGCATTTTGTTTCGTGACATGATACGGCAGGATCTTCGAGATCGCGCCGGCGGCGAAGGCGATGTTCCCGTTCCTGCGCGAGGCCGGCGAGGACGCGCCGCTGGAGAGCCACCCGAAGCTCAAGGCCCACGCCGTGACCGTCTTCGTCATGGCCTGCGAGTCGGCCACGCAGCTGCGGAAGACCGGCGACGTGAAGGTCAGGGAGGCCACGCTGAGAAGGCTCGGCGCCACCCACGTCAAGGCCGGCGTCGCCGACGCGCACTTCGAGGTGGTGAAGACGGCGCTGCTGGACACCATCGAAAGGGCGGTGCCGGAGATGTGGACGCCGGAGATGAAGGGCGCGTGGGAGGAGGCCTACGACCAGCTCGCCGCCGCCATCAAGGAGGAGATGAAGATCGCTGCCTCGGCCTCGGCTTGATGCATGGATGCGGTACTCTGCCTCGACAAGTTCGGCGTCCGATGTGTGTACACTGGATTGTATTGCCCGTGGTCCACGGATTGCTGTGACTAGCTAATTTGGTTCCGCTGCTACTTGAGAAAATTTAAATTCTTTAAGAGGTCGAGTTTGGTATCTATTATTTTCTAGAATTTATTTTGCAATTCTATTCTTATGTTATTTGGTTGGCATGAAATTAAGTCATTATTTTATTTGGCAAATTCATCGAAATATCCCATGTATAATCCTGATTTCTATCTTACCTGATTTCTATCTTAGACCCGTCATTTCCAAATTCCGGTGGCAGCCAAACATGTGGATGTTTTTAAAATCATAATATAAATGAAATAAATCCATATATTCATTTTATTTCTACTAAATGAAATGAATACTTGGGTGTCAAACGAGCCCTAATTTCTATTACTCCCTCGGATCAAAAAATAAATCTGAGTCAATTAATTTGGGTTGGAGAGAGTAAAATATTCTAGATAATACATTTTATTTGAAAGGAGCATATATTAATATCTGAGGATACCAATTACACCTAGCCTCTGCAACAACGCATTGCTCTAGCGGCCGTACGGATGCACAGAGTCAAAAAATAAGAATTACAAAAAGAAAGTAAAGTTTCGCTACGGTTTCTCATTCATTGAAACAGCAGTACTACCACCACCAAGACAACACCGGAAGTCCATCTTCTCAAAAAACGACGCCTCCAAGAAGGAAACAGTGCACAAACACCATCATCGCCCGATCAAAGATCTAGGTTTTCATCCTGAAGAAAGTCTACGCTCTCAAAACAATACCTTCAACAAGGTCATTGCCAGGCACACCCAATTAAAGCCAGACCCTGGGTTTTCACCCTGAAAGATAGGACCATGAGCTTCTCCTGTACTATCGCCCCCGCTTGCATACCACTGCTTCAAGTCATGAGTCACCAAGCCAATTCCTCATCACCACCCGGTCTCGACCCACCATTGTCATTCCTCAGATCTCGGCCTTCATGACATTCTCCGTCGGCACCATGACACGAGAACATGCCTCATGATATTAACAGCCAACAGAGCTTCAAAACGCTCCCTCTGAATCAAAACGGTCAGAATAAAACATGGGTGTGCACGACCGAATCCCACCCGATCCAGCGATCTCCTGGCATATGCGCACTGTGGAGTTTGCCGGCAGAGCCTTCAGGAACACGACGCTTCAGCCAGATCAATGACGACATGCAATCATCAGATCTTCACCATGGCGATGAGTTGGAACCCTAGGACCACCGCCTTTTATTCAAACCCAGCATATGGAGAAGACGACATATCAGAAAGCTGTCGCATAGCGACACCGGCATGCTAGCCTGGCCCAGATCAGAGGCCGAACTCGCGGCCGCATCGGCGCTGCGTCCCAAGCCCCTCGCCCTCCACCTGCTCGCTCCAAGTCCTACCGCGCCTCCACGAGGACGACGGATCTAGGAGGAACCCTAGACCCGCGGACACAACACCAACACCCGCAACCGCTGAGGGAGGGGATTCCGGCTGTAGCCACCTCCTGGCCAGGAAGCGCCGTCCCGACCACCGCCGGGGCCTTTATGAAACGGCGCAGCCCCAGCCACCCCATCGATGAAGACCGCCGTAGCCGCCACCCCTAGCACCTTAGGTACTAGGGGCCGCCGCCACCGCGGTCGACGCTAACGACAGCGGAGGAGGGAGGCGATCTGGAGGAGGAGGGAGGTCGGTGGCGGATCTTGGAAGCCCTCCAGCGGCGCTTGGGGTCACCATGGGAGGGAGGGGTTACATGAGTTTTTCTTTGCATTTGGTTCAATGATTCCAACTCTCTTTTGTAGATCAACCTCCAAAATGAAAAAATTAAGAGCATCTCCAGCGGCGCCCACCACCCCCAAATGCTTATTTGGCGTGTCAGACAGAAAGTCGCATCCACACGCGTGCCCAAGGGCCGTCTTCTTTCGGTACAACCCAACAGCGTGTCCGGTGCTCGGGGCCGTCCTGCCCCACAAGGCTTCTTGCAGGACACAAGCCGCTGATGACCCACAAGTATAGGGGTGTATCACAGTATTTTCGATAAGTAAGAGTATCAAACACAACAAGGAGCAGAAGGTGTTGACGAGTGGCTTGGATCAGGAATTCTCTATAAATACTTAGCAAACAGATTTTTAGGGGTTTTTGATAATGCAGATAAATAAAGTACGAGTAAATAAAAGACAATAATAATAATTGCAGCAAGTGGTCCAATCCTTTCTTTAGCAAAGGACAAGCCGGTTGTATTACTTAAGATGACCAAACGTTCTCGAGGACACATGGGAATAGCGTCAAGTGCTTTTGCTTCATATAGTTGATTAATCTTGTTTAGTTTGATAAGTGTTGTGTGGGTGAACCTGTGCTAATGTACTGACCTTCCTAGGACTAATACATACTTGTGATTATACCCCTTGCAAGCATCCGCAACTACAAGAAAGTAATTAAGATATAAATCTAACCACAGCCTTAAACTCTGAGATCCTACACTCCCTTGTGCAAAGGTTTCCTAACGGGGGTTCAGGTTTTTGTCACTCCGGCAACCCCGCGGTTAGTAGCCACATACACAATGCATTCCCCTAGGCCCATAAAGGTGAAGTGTCATGTAGTCGACGTTCACATGACACCACTAGAAGAATAACACCACAACTTAATTATCAAATCATTGAATCTCTCTCAACACAATTCCACTACTAACAACACGACTTCTCCCATGTCCTCAAGAACTAAACGAATAACTCACAAGACATCATATGGATCAAGATCATAGATGAAATAATGATAAGTAACAATCTGAACATGAACGATAATTCAATGGTTCCACTCAATAGCATCTGAAGGGAATATGCCCGAGAGGCAATAATAAAGTGGTTATTATCTTATTCCATGTTTATGATAAATGTTTATTTTACATGCTAGAATTGTATTGATTCAGAAACATCAATACATGTGTGTTTAATAAATAAAAAGGGTTCCTAGTCATGCCTCTCTTATAGACTAGCTTGTTGATTAACAAGATGATCAAGGTTTCCTGATCATGGACATTGGATGTTGTTAATAACAAGGTCACACCATTGGTGGAATGATGTGATGAACATTCATCCGAAGTATAGCATTACGATCAAGTTATTATGTTTATATTGCTATAACATCATACGAAGTAATCTTTATCCTTAGACCATGAGATCATGTTAATTGCTAACACCGGAAGAGTATCTTGATAACATCAAATGTCACACCGTAACATGGTGACTATAAAGATGGGTTCAGTACTACGAAGGTGTTATGTTGAGGCTCATGGATCAAGAGTGGAATTTGTCAATCCAAATGACGGATAAATATTCTCTGGGCCCTCTCGGTGATATCACATTGAAATAGCTTGCAAGCAAGTGATGTGATCACTAGAATGTTATATCACGGGAACGAGAAAAGAGTACATGTCGGTAACGAGATCAAACTAGGTATGGATATACCGATGATCGAATCTCGGACATGTAATATATCGAGGGACAAAGGGATTTAGTTACAAGCGTTAAAGGTTCTCACGATCATAGAAGTCATCGTTGAATGTGTAGGAGTCAGTATGGATCTCCAGGCCCCGCTTCTGATTATTGATCTGAGAGGGGTCTCGATCATGTCTGCATTATTCGTGAACCGTAGGGTGACAGACTTAAGGGATACCGACACCATTTTGAGCAAATATGTTTCAGATAAAGATTTAAGAAAGCGTTGGAATTATTTCAATAGACACCGAAACTGTTTCGGGTGAAGTTGCTGAAATTGGTTCTGCATGTAATATTGAAATGTTGTAGGGGGTTTTATGTGAATGTTTGTTAATTAAAGTAATTAACAAAATTCTGAATAAAAATAATAAAAGAGTTTTATTAAATGAGAGAGCATTAAATTTGGAGAAATTTAATGCATTTAAAGTGGAGACTTTAAAAGAGAATATGAAGGGGCAAATTTATGTGGAGGGAGTTACCACCACATGAATGGAGGAGGTGAAGGGTCACCTCCTCCATGCGCCGGCCATGAAGGAGGGGCACCCCCCTCCTCCTATAAAAGGCCACCCCCTCCTCACTTCTCACACACACCTCCTTGTGAAGGATCTCTCTCCCCCTCTAGTATTATTCCCCCATGGTCTCGGATTAGCGAGATACATATTCTCGGTGACTTTATCTAGAAAGGAGTTGCTGCTTCCGCTGCTTTGCTGGAGCGAGGGACGGAGGTTGTCGGGGTACCGGACGTGTGTGCGATCACGGAGGCACCGCTGCTTTGCGGTGCTGGACTTGGTGCTGCTGGAGCTGGATCTGATGGACGTGCTGGAGCCGGACCTGCTGGACTTCCTCACGATCTTGAGATCGGCAAGTGTACGACTACATCAACCACGAGTTCCTACTCGTTAACAAAGATCATGGTCTACGAGGGTAAGTTCTCGTTGGATGTATGTCCACCCGTTGCTTTGTACCTAGTAGATAGATCTTGGCGTGTAGTTCACACCGTAGGAAATTTTTTGTTTTCTATGCTGCAGACCCAACAACATCAACTACAACAAGTAATCAATACAGGGAAAGGTTCCCCCAAGAACTATGCAAGATTCAACCCAATTGTTACAGCGGTATGGAGTGGTGATGATGGTGCTGGTGGAGATGATGATGGAGATGATGATGATGATCCCAATGAAGTCCAGCTTGATGGTGGTGTTGATGGCGACGATCTCCCCTCTCCGGGAAGGAATTTCCCTGGCAGATTTCTGCCTGCCGAAGAGCTCTTTCTCTCTCTGCAGTTTTCTGCCCTGTAGAGGCGGCGGAATCTTTCTGTGGTCGTCCCCCCCGAGTCTTAGGGTTTCGTGGGGAATATATATGCCAAAGAGCAGAGCCAGAGGTGGGCCAGGGTGGCCACACCACCTGGTGGCGCGGCCAAGGGTGGCCCGTGCCAGGGGTGGTGTGGGCCCCCTATGGCCCATCTCCACTCCCCCTTCTAGCATCCTTCGTCTTTTGGGAAAATAGGATTTTCCATATATTTTCCGACATTTTCTGATCTTCGCGAATTTCGCCTCCAAAAAGTGCCTTTTCCATCAGATCCTGACTTCAGCGGTCCATCCTCCAAAAGTCATCAACCATGCAAAAACAGATTAAATGACATAAGTATCATCTCTTAATATGAAATATATCAATGAATAACAGTAAATTATGATATAGAATAGTGATGCAAAATGGACGTATCAACTCCCCCCAAGCTTAGACTTCGCTTGCGAAAACTGAGCTCAATAAACATGACCTCAGGTTTATGGAGTGAAGTGTCAATAAAAGAATACGGACAAGAAGCATCACATTCATCAATACACAAATCATAATAGAAGACAAGTCACTATTATATAACTTAAATTACAGTAAGTAAAGGAAACACAATAAAGATACACAAATTAAATCATAATTGGTAATGGCAAACTTTGCTCTTGGTCAAAGAATGGTTAACAATTTGCAGGAGTTCAAACATAATGGGGTTTTCAATGATAGCTTTCAAAGTAGTACTCACTAAGATAGGAGCAGTGTGCAAAACAAGGAACATAAGAAACATGATTTAATAAATCATCATATGAATAAAACACAACAACTCAAAATACTTGCTGAGATAGAAAGGAATAGGTTTACTGACTCAACTAAAAAGTAAAAGATAGGCCCTTCGCAGAGAGAAGCAGGGATTTCAAGTTTCATAAAGAGCTTAAAAAATCATGGTACTTATTAGCTTTCATCTCTCATTGCCCCTATCATAAACATTTTTAGGTGATTAAGGTTAAAGTAATCAAATATGAGGATATGCTTGACAAGTTATAAGCTGAAAATCTCATGCCCCTTACTTACGAGTACCGTTCCACATGCTACTCAAGTTTAGTCACAGGTAAGTTCTTGTCATTGTAAGTACATGTGTATCATAGAGAACCGCCAACGGGGTACCCCTTGCCTGATGATACGTAAGAATCCCCATATCAAAATGACAAGGCAAACATACAATGAGCATCTCAGCAATCCTTTTATTTCCTATTTGCATACGCCTCTTTTTTTCTTTTTTTTCCTATTTGCATAGGTTTTTTTATAGAGGATGCTTCATATATTGCTCACTATGGTTACGCTACAGGTTTCCACCATGATTAGGCATGGCTTAGACCAGCCGCCCAGGCGTTTCTCTAACACATATACGAACTCCATGAGCCTTTCAAGCTCCCCTTTCATTTCACACCGCCGGGATCCATAAGCAAAAGAACATGATATCAACTAAATAAAGTGCAATGTTGAAAGGGTTCCCCATGGTAACATGGTTCTGCTAATTCACAACTTACAAAGCGCAAGCATATACGCAACATAGATGGGCACAATGGTTCAAGTTTATTAAGTGCAAGAAAAGAAAAGTGTGCCTTCAAGTTTGTGAGAGCTTTAATCACTAATTTTCACATAACAAGTTTAATTCGGAAGATAGATAAAAACATGAATTTACTTGGAATAGAAATAGTGCTAGTAGGTAGGTATGGTGGACACAAATGTCATAGGTTTTGGTTTAAGGATTGTATGCACGAGAAGCATTCCCTCTCAGTACAGGTTTTTGGCTAGCAAGGCTAGGTAGCAAGCATAAGAGTTGAAGGAAACAAACATACAAGTTATAAAAACAAACATGCAATCTTCCTTGGAAGCACAAACGATCTTAACTATAGAATACTAAGCTTATGAGCCCATCAAGAAAGAAAGATGATGAAATTATATTTCTTAAGAGTACTTTTATATTTTTCATTCAATTCTCATAATAATGTTGCTACTGACCGAGCCAGGTTTGCCAAAACCAACTAAATTTACTTAATGATCCCAAAGTGATACCAATACTAACAACAAGATCAATCATATAACAGAAATTGAAAACTAATATAAGATGTGCAAAAAGTAAATGATAGAACTTCTCATTAATATCCCATAACGGCAACTCGCACCAAGGGATACATAGGTAACTAACGAGAGGGGAGACACTTCCATAATGCAAACCATCCTATATGATAACTTCTCTATTCATGATATGACTCTACTTAAAAAGGTAAAAAGATAAAATATAGTGATGTGATACTGTGGCACTCCCCCAAGCTTGGAACAAACCAAGGGGATGCCAAAACCTGATGATGAATTACTCCTTCGGTGGTGGTGGTGTTCTCTCGTCATCATCTGAGTTCCAAGGTAAGGGTTCCCCATCAGCAATACACATCCTAGTTTCCAACATCCTGAAACTAGCAGCATCACTTATGTATTTAAATGTAACCTCATACTCACAATTTTGATTTTGCACGTCGTAGAGTTGTACTTGTAGTTGGTTGGTTGTTTGGTGGAGTGAGAGAATTTCATCCTTAAGCTCAGCAGTCTCCTTCTGGTGCTCGACGATGAGTTCAGAACTAATCTTGTGGATGATATCCACTTCGTGTTCCGCCATCTTCTTGTACCTAAAGACTTCTTGCTCTAGTGCTTCCATCCTGTCCTCCAGACTACCTTCACCTTTAGGGCCCTGAAACTCTTTTATCTGTACCTTCCCACCTTCGAGCAACAACTCCTTGGGATGAATCTTCAACTCACGCATGTAAGGGTTGATGACGTCCGCAGAGGAATCTTCCTTGGCTGATCTAGAGGAAGACATTGTGGCTCCAAAACTGAGACTCTACCTGGCAGAAACAGATCAAAATGAAAACACGACAAGAACATGATATACGCACCTCGGGGGATCCGGGGGATTATATATTACAAAGTTTAACAACAAAAGGAAGGTACTGGGAGAAAACGGGTCAGAGACGAGCTCCAGGGTGGCCACACCCCCTGGTGGCGCGGCCAGGAAGGCCCGCGCCACGGGGTGGTGTGAGCCACCCGGGCTCCGTTTCCGTCCCTATTTCTACTCATTGCTTTCCTTGTTAGATAAAAACTGCAAAAATATAAATTGACAGATTTTTCACGGACCTTTTCTTACCAGAACTGTTACCTATTCAAAAACGGACTCTGCAGGTCTCTGAACTTGGTATTTAATAAATTGTTCTAGAGTCACCATTTGAATAGCATCAATATCTTTATTGTAAGAATCTCCAGAAATATAGTGCTTGAGTCTCTGACCATTCACCACTTGTGTAGTGTTATCTTTTAAGGAAGAAATTTTTATTGCACTTGAACGATACACCTCTTCAATAACAAATGGTCCTTCCCATTTTGAGAGTAGTTTTTCTGCAAAAAATCTGAGACTAGACCTATACAATGGAACCTTCTCACCAACATGGAATTCTCTCTTAAGAATTCTCCTGTCATGCCATTTTTTAACTTGTTCTTTAAATAGTCTAGCATTTTCATATGCTTCACTCCTCCACTCGTCTAACGAACTTAAGTCAAATAATCTTTTCTCCCCAGCAGGTTTGAAGTCTCTATTAAGTTCTTTCACTGCCCAATAAGCTTTGTGTTCTAATTCTAAAGGCAGGTGGCAAGCTTTCCCATAAACCATTTTGTAAGGAGACATTCCCATAGGATTTTTATAAGCAGTTCTATAAGCCCATAAAGCATCATTCAACTTTTTAGCCCAATTTTTTCTAGATCTATTAACAGTCTTTTGCCAGATGGATTTAATTTCTCTATTTGATAGTTCTACTTGCCCACTAGTTTGGGGATGATAAGCTGAAGCAATTCTATGATTAACATCATATTTAGCAAGGGTCTTTCTAAAGCCAACATGAATGAAATGAGAACCTCCATCAGTCATAAGATATCTAGACACTCCAAACCTAGGAAAGATAATATCATTAAGCATTTTTAAAGAGGTCTCACCATCAACACTTTTCGTAGGTATGGCTTCTACCCACTTAGTAACATAGTCAAAAACAACAAGAATATGAGTATAACCTTTTAAAGAGGGAAAAGGACCGATAAAGTCAAATCCCCAACAATCAAATGGTTCAATAATAAGAGAGTAATTCATGGGCATTTCATTGCGTCTAGAAATATTACCAACTCGTTGACATTCATCACATGATAAGACAAATTTCCTTGCATCTTTAAAAAGGGTAGGCCAGTAAAAACCTGATTGTAGAACCTTTTGTGCGGTTCTATCTCCCACATGATGTCCTCCATAGGCACTACCATGACATTTCCACAATATCTCCTTCTGTTCATATTCTGGAACACATCTTTGCATAATACCATCTACTTCCTCTTTATATAAATGTGGGTCATCCCAAAAATAATGCCTCAAATCATAAAAGAACTTCCTTCTTTGCTGTGTTGTAAAAGTTAGAGGCAAATACTTGGAAACAATAAAGTTAGCATAATCAGCATACCAAGGACTCCCTCGCAAGCTTACCCCTACTGCAGCCAACTGTTCATTTGGGAAACTATCATTAACAGGCATAGGATCATAGGAGATGTTTTCCAAACGAGATAAAATATCAGTAACATGATTTTCAACACCTTTCCTATCTACAATATGTAGGTCAAATTCTTGTAAAAGCAACACCCATCTAATAAGCCTAGGCTTAGCATATTTCTTTGTCATAAGGTACTTAATAGCAGCATGATCAGTATTAATGGTAACTTTTGAATCGACAATATAAGGTCTAAACTTATCACAAGCAAAGAGAACAACTAAGAACTCTTTTTCAGTAGTAGCATAATTCTTTTGAGCAGTGTCAAGAGTCTTACTAGCATAATGGATAACATTTAATTTTTTATCTATTCGTTGCCCAAGAACAGCACCTACAGCAAAATCACTAGCATCGCACATGACCTCAAAGGGTAAGTTCCAATCAGGTGGTTGGACAATAGGAGCGGTAGTTAAAGCTTTCTTTAGAGTTTCAAAAGCTTCCTTACAATCATCATCAAAAATAAAGGGTACATCCTTTTGGAGAATATTAGTAAGGGGTTTTGATATCTTGGAGAAATCTTTAATAAATCTTTGATAGAAACCAACATGACCAAGGATACTACGAATACCTTTGATGTCCCTAGGACAGGGCATTTTCTCAATTGCTTCAACTTTGGCCCTGTCAACTTTAATGCCTCTTTTGGAAATTTTATGTCCAAGGACAATTCTTCATTGACCATGAAGTGGAATTTATCCCAATTAAGAACAAGATTAGTTTCTTCACATCTCTGCAAAACTTTATCAAGGTTGTGCAGACAATTATCAAAAGAAGTTCCATAGAAAGAAAAATCATCCATGAATACTTCCACAATTTCTTCACAAAAACCATGAAAGATAGCAGACATGCACCTTTGAAAAGTAGCAGGAGCATTACACAAACCAAAAGGCATTCGCCATAAGCATATGTTCCATAAGGGCACATAAAAGTGGTTTTTTCTTGATCTTGTTGTTTAACAGCAATTTGAGAGAACCCAGAGTATCCATCAAGAAAGCAAAAATGGGTCTTTTTAGACAACCTTTCTAATATTTCATCAATAAAAGGCAGCAGGTAATGATCTTTCTTAGTAACTTTGTTAACCTTTCTGAAGTCAATGCACATCCTATAACCTACTACTATTCTTTGGGGGATAAGCTCATTATTCTCATTAGGCACAACATTAATTCCCCCTTTCTTAGGGACACAATGAACAGGACTAACCCATTCACTATCAGCAATAGGATAAATAATACCAGCATCAAGGAGTTTTAATACCTTGTTTCTTACCACTTCCTTCATCTTAGGATTTAAATGACGTTGATGTTCCACCACTGGTTTTGCATTGGGTTCTATATTGATAGCATGCTGACATATAGTAGGGGAAATCCCCTTTAAATCATCAAGGGTATAGCCCATAGCTCCTCGATGTTTCTTCAATACTTCCAATAATCTTTCCTCTTCCTTCCCTAAAAGTTTAGAACTAATAATAACATGATATATTTTTTATCATCATTGTAAGCATATATAAGATCGCCAGGTAAAGGTTTTAGATCGAAAACCGAATCCTTTTTAGGTGGCAATGTGGTACCCAAATCTTACACCGGCAAGTTATGCTTAAGCATCTTAGGTTGACAACGAAGAATCTCGTCAATCTTATTTCTTTCTTCCATGAAGATCTCACTTTCGTGGTCTTCCATAAATTGCTACAAAGCATTGTTAGGAGCAAGAGAAATAGATGCAAGTTGTTCAACTCTAAAATCCTCATTAGGGGTTTAATTTTCATAAGGTACTTTAGCAAATTTCAAAAAATTGAACTCATAAGATTCCCCATCAAATTTAGTTAAAATTTTCTCCCTTTTACAATCTATAATGGCTCCACACGTGTTCAAGAAAGGTCTACCAAAAATGATAGGATATGTTTTACTAGCAGCTGAACCAAGTACTAGAAAATCAGCAGGATATTTAATCTTACCACAAAGAACTTCCACATCTCTTACAATACCAATTGGAGAGATAATCTCTCTGTTTGCAAGGTGAACAACCACATCAATTCCTTCTAGTTCGCATGGACTAATTTCATGCATAATTTCTTTGTAAATCTCGTAAGGAATAGCACTTGAACTTGCACCAATATCACATAAACCATAATAGCAATGATCACCAATTCTAACAGAAAGCACAGGGACACTAGCTTTTCTAGTGCTATTAGGATGTGAGACAATATTAGAAGCATCCTCACAGAAGACAATGTGTCCATCTTCTACACTTTTAGTGACAAGGTCTTTCAAAATTGCTACTACAGGTTCAATGTTTATTTGTTCATCAGGCTTTACAGCTCTCTTTGTACTTTTATTAATTACACTAGTTATCATTGAGTGCTCCTTTACCTTATCCGGGAAAGGTATTTTCTCGATATAATGTTCAGGTAAAATACAATCAATAATATCCTTATATGGTGCATGATACTTATTCCATTCTCTTTTTGGAATTTCAATATATGAGGCAAAAGCCTTAAAACAATTTGCAATAACTTGAGAGTCTAGACCATAAGCATTACTAATATTATGAAAGTCATCAGTTCCCATAAAAGATTTAATGCATTCATAATCATAATTGATACCTGACTTTCTTCCTTTATCATTCTCCCATGCTTCAACATTGTATTGAATAGGGTCTAGAAGATCCCATTTAGCTTCTTATTCCATGCGTGTAAATGATCCAGCACAAGAAACATCCAATAGATCCTTATAATGAAGAGAAAGTCTTGCATACAAGTTATTGATAATAATATTGTTAGGGAGCTCATGAATAGGACATTTGAGCATTAGTAACTTCAATCCCCCAAGCTTGAGCTATACTCTCTCCATCACGAGTCCAAAAGTTGTATATTTGATTCCGATCTTTATGAATATCACTAGGAGGATAAAACTTTGAATAAATGAGAGGTACAATTTCCTCCCATTCAAGAGCTTGACCATTCTTCAGCAGCTTGTACCATTCCTCAGCTCTTCCTTTTACTGATAATGAGAATAACTTCTTCTTGACTTCATCTGTTGTAATACCTGCACACTTGAACAACCCGCATAATTCGTGTATAAAGAGCAAATGATCACCGGGATGGATAGTTCCATCCCCAAAATAGTAGTTATCCATAACACGATCAATAATTCTTATAGGTATCTTCAAAGTATCATTTTCAGCATGTGTAGGTTCATCTACTACCTTAGCAGTGGTAGTAGCCTTACAAAATAAGAAACTAAGTGAATTATCCATATTGAAATAAAGTAACTAACATAAATAAACAATACTGATAGTAGAAGTTTCCTTTACCAGTTCCACTCTCCAATAGCGCTTCACTCCCCGGCAACGGCATCAGAAAATAGTCTTGATGACCCACAAGTATAGGGGGTGTATCGCAGTATTTTTGATAAGTAAGATTGTCAAACCCAACAAGGAGCAGAAGGTGTTAACGAGTGGCTTGGATTAGGAATTCTCTATAAATACTTAGCAAACAGATTTTAAGGGTTTTTTGATAATGCAGATAAATAAAGTACGAGCAAATAAAAGGCAATAATAATAATTGCAGCAAGTGGCCCAATCCTTTCTTTAGCAAAGGACAAGCCGGTTGTATTACTTAAGATGACCAAACGTTGTCGAAGACACATGGGAATATCATCAAGTGCTTTTGCTTCATATAGTTGATTAATCTTCTTTAGTTTGATAAGTGTTGTGTGGGTGAACCTGTGCTAATGTACTGACCTTCCTAGGACTAATACATACTTGTGATTATACCCCTTGCAAGCATCCGCAACTACAAGAAAGTAATTAAGATATAAACCTAACCACAGCCTTAAACTCTGAGATCCTACACTCCCTTGTGCAAAGGTTTCCTAACGGGGGTTCATATTTCTGTCACTCCGGCAACCCCGCGATTAGTAGCCAAATACACAATGCATTCCCCTAGGCCCATACAGGTGAAGTGTCATGTAGTCGACGTTCACATGACACCACTAGATGAATAACACCACAACTTAATTATCAAACCATTGAATCTCTCTCAACACAATTCCACTACTAACAACATGACTTCTCCCATGTCCTCAAGAACTAAACGAACTACTCACAAGACATCATATGGATCAAGATCAGAGATGAAATAATGATAAGTAAAAATCTGAACATGAACGATAATTCAATGGTTCCACTCAATAGCATCAACTACAACAAGTAATCAATACCGGGAAAGTTTCCCCAAGAACTATGCAAGATTCAACCCAATTGTTACAATGGTATGGAGTGGTGATGATGGTGCTGGTGGATATGATGATGAAGAAGATGATGATGATGATCCCGATGAAGTCCAGCTTGATGGTGGTGTTGATGGAGACGGTCTCCCCTCTCCGGGAAGGAATTTCCTCGGCAGATTTCTGTCTGCCGGAGAGCTCTTTCTCTCTCTGCAGTTTTTTGCCCCGCAGAGGCGGTGGAATCTTTCTTGGTCGCCCCCGAGTCTTAGGGTTTCATGGGGAATATATACGCCAAAGAGCAGAGCCAGAGGTGGGCCAGGGTGGCCACACCACCTGGTGGCATGGCCAAGGGTGGCCCACGCCAGGGGGTGGTGTGGGCCCCCTGTGCCCCATCTCCGCTCCCCCTTCTGGCATCCTTCGTCTTCTGGAAAAATAAGATTTTCCATATATTTTCCGGGATTTTCTAATCTTCGCGAATTTCGCCTCCAAAAAGTGCCTTTTCCATCAGAATCCTGACTTCAGCGGTCCATCCTCCAAAAGTCATCAACCATGCAAAAATAGATGAAATAACATAAGTATCATCTCTTAATATGAAATATATCAATGAATAACAGTAAATTATGATATAGAATAGTGATGCAAAATGGACGTATCAGCCGCTAACGACATGGCCTGGTAGGCCAACCTTGTCATTGACACACGTGACCGATCAGCATTATTTATGCCATCGCCAACCTCCGCCGCTTAATGGCGGTGTCAATTCCGTAGATAGACGCATGGAAACATCTTGTCGGTGCATCGGCTAGTGGTGGCATGGCGTGTAGGCGAAGCGCTGGTGTAAATGTGCGACATTGACCCCACCGATGTTAAATAGATGCGCCCGCACCGTCACTCGTCACACTCTTCCCCGCCCTCCCATCTAGAAACTTTATCACCGGCTCCTCAAAGCATAGCCACCATGGCTAACCATCACGCATGAGGCGCCACCGTGAACGTCTTTGGGCCACAAAACCTCACCATGGAGGAGACGTGGGTTTTGTACCGTGCAGGGTACCTAGTACCACCGGATTACCACCTCCCATGCACATGGCGAATGGCAGCGAACGGCATCAACATTCCATCGGTGCCTAAGTGCAACAACAAGAAAACCCTTTAATTTCTATTTTGACTTCGAACTTTCAAGGACCTTCAACTCAAGACGACCTAGGATTTTTTCTATGCAAGATTTTCATCTCAATCTTTTGCCTAGTGGAGTCTTAACCTAAATGATTATATAGCCCCGCATCGAGATCTCTTGATGAGGCAAATCAGAGGAGGCACAACTTGCAGAACAAAGAAACAAAGACAAAACCACACAAAATTGGAGGAGGAAACACTATTGGAATCGCTCCCGGTTGCATCTCTAACCTCTCCAACATCATATTTGTCACCTCCATGACGAAGAGGGAGTAGTACATATCTAGATATGGGTTTGTGGAAGTAGCTTGATCTATGTACTTCATTGTTTTAGAACCATATGAGTTGTGCTACATGATTATGGTCACATATGTAATTCCTTTATGCTGGATATTTTTATTACATGATGAGTATATGAGTTTGGAATTTTTAGTATGTGTTTGATGTATTTGTAGATACATATTACTACCCTATTTCTATGTACATATTCTGATTAAACTAGTATGTGAGAATGGGCGGGGGGTGGGGGCGTTAGATGGAGCAACATGGCAATGGCAGAAAATCTGGGACCTAATGAGATTTTTACCTAGTGATAAATGAATACATGTGCTATAATTGCCAGTGACAAAAAATATGATCTTGTTTGTCCAGGGTAGCATATCTGATATTCAACATCATAAGGCAATACACTTTTTTTTTATCTTAAATCTAGTTTGCAGAGTTTTCTACTAGAAGAGTATTAGTTTGATGTGTTGCATGATCTCAAAATGATAGGATGTAATGCCCATACGAATGTGTATCAAACACTATAATGATGTCTCAATATTATCTTGTCTGGTGAAGGTATATTCATATCACCATGTTTGTAAGAGACTAGTCAAGTGAACCCATGAACCCCAGTCCATTTTTAACCATAAGAAAAACCTTTTACTTTACTTTGCACACATTTTTATTTTCTAAAATTATTTATTTAAAAAATACAAAAACTTTAGAGTAAATAAGAGTTGTCAAAAGTTTTGGCTCGTTTGTCTTTCGTCTCCCTAATTATTTCTGGCCATGGGATGGAGGCCGGGGATGACACACGTCGATATTTGTAACGTCCCAAGGAATAATAATAGAAAAAGGGCAGAAGTGTGAATTAAGCATTTGAATTGCATGCATTTAAAAGTTTAGGGTTAACTTAAAATTTTCAAAATCTTGATTTAAATTTGGCTCTAGTGAGGTTTTTATAACCAAATGGCCACTAGGAATTGACCCAAGTTCATTTAAAGATTCAAATCATTTGAAAGAATTCAAATTGAGGTTTGATCTAAGTCAAACTTGAATTCCAGATTAAAAATAATAAAAATAAATAAATAAATATCAATTCAAAGTAAAACAACACTTGACACATTGAATTAAATGGATCTTTATTCATTTCAAATATGAGTACCAAATCATTTAAAATTTACAAAAAGATAAGGAAAAACCTATTACAAACTACAACATGAAGAAAACCTACACTAATCCTATCTATTATTCTCATCTCATCTTGCACATTCATGTTCTTTCTTCAAACCTGCAAACAAAGCATCATAGAAAATAACCTTCGTTAAGGTTAGAATGCAGAAGGAGTGAATACATGATTAGTGTAGAATCGAAAAAGCCTAGGAAGTAGTCCTAAACCTTGTAATTGAGGTTTGAAAAGCAAACAACTACATCACAACAGAAGCAAATATAAGTACCAAACTGATAAGTCAAACTGTAAACCAGTAATGCCAAAGTCATGATCATCTTACCCAGTTGATGGCAACAACTAGGAAAATTGAAGAATAAGCTAAGAACCCAAGAACTAGTATATCATCCAAGAATTTCAATAGGAATAAGTCACAAAACTAAACCAATAGAACAATCCTAAATCTAAATAGAAATCATCTAACCAAAGGAACTTCTCAAGATTTGGATTTTTTTAAAAACAAATAATCTAAAATCTAAATGGATGAACACTTGATAGTTCATCCATTCAAATCAAATATGATCATCATCAAAGTATTATCAATCATAAGAAACTTGATTAAGACACAAGTAACATAAATCTATCAACAAATAAAAGGAAAAATAAAATAAAATTCCATTTGTCACTGTCCAAGGAATGGAACATGACAAAGTTAAACATACATGCCTAAGATGCCATGTATAGATACCTTTCATCTGAACATACAAACAAGAATTCCATATGCCTAAATTGGCAAATACATATAGCCCAAAAGTAGCATAAGATTGACCACAAGAGGTTTAGATGACACCTACACATAAGACATGCCATAGAGTCGGTTAGACACGTAGCCAAGCATGTGATTCACCTAAATGCATGCGATTCACCTAAATGCATGGCAGTGCTGACAACAACAACACAATATTCCTAGGATACTATAAATAGATGGGAACATGATAGCCCAGAGCTTACAACTCACCGGTCAAGCTCAGACCAAAAACACACACACGCACATCTTAGAGAGAGATCTGAGAGAGAGAGAGTGGGAACTAGGATAAGAGAAAGAACATCAAGAGCAGGAAGGAGAAGGCCACAACAACAGTAGCAGATCTTCATCAAGCAAGCTTAGGAAACTTCAAAGTTTTATAGTTACAACTCTAGGATACGATCGTAGTAGCTAGGGATCCAATGTGATCCAAGAATCAAGGGGATAGAGACATTAGGAGTTGTCGTCGAATTAAAAACAAGTACGTCGTGAGGGGCTCCTCGAGGCGTGGGAAAAGGTGGGGTGTGAGATGTATGATTGTCCGGGATGGTGAGCACACAAGCTTACCCAGGTTCATATCCGACTTCGGTGGATGGATCCTACTCCTCCTAGCAATCCAGTATATCGGCAGAGCCGGAATTACAACATATTACAAGAGTTGGTTTCGCTATGCGAGTTGAGATTGTGGCTATGAGAATCTGCCCTAAAGGCTGCCCATAGTACAGCTTATATAGACATCTGGACTAGCGTTTACATGGAGAGTCCTATCCGGCTATGATACAGATAACTAAGTCTTGTACTCGAAGTCTTATATCAACTAGGCCAGAGCCGAATTATCTTCTAGGCCTTCCAGGAGCAAGATGGACCTCCGTATTCTCTTGTCGACTGGGCCGCCCTTGGAGCTATGGGCTCTAACCACAAGTGGGACACCATGTTCTCCGAGTATTAGTTCTTGTCATGGGTATATCTAGAAAGTATAACCCCGACAAGAGCACCTAGTATAATTAAGGGGCTATGATAGGTGCATCTTCACTAAGTGAAAAACACCATAGGTACAAGCCAACCTCAACACACTAGCATAACCATTAGAATTAAATAAATATATGAATCAAGCATTAGGAACACAAATCCTATATCTAACCTTTCTTCCATATATAGGATCCAAAGACCAACCTAAGGAAGAAAAGGTATATACAAACATAGTTTATGTGAATATTAAGTGAACCTACACAAGTAAAGTGTAAATAAACCGTATACAACATACTTACAGAAGTAAGCTTGAGCTAACCGTTTAGGAAAAAACTTAAAATAATCAACTCAATAATTGAGTAGTGGATTTTGATTTAGATAGTAATTTTCTATCATGAATTAAGCTCTAAAACTTGAACATGGCCAACTAGACACCACTTCACTAATAGTGAAGTCCAGGCAAGGAAACTTAACAATATTGATCATACAATTGAAATGGTCAGTACTAGTAGTCTAAAATCAAACCATAGTCGCCTATTTACACCAATTAATAACTTATAGTAGACTAGAACAGTTTAATGGTAGAAGTGACACCTTTAACTGAAAAAAGTGTTCACTATAATATTCAGTAAACAAGACATAGACCTAAACCTAGAATACATAAATTCCAAGAGCACCAAAGTCTCCACTAGTAACCTAAAACATTCTAGAACCTACTAGAGCATTCTAGAAACAACCAGAACAAACCCTAAAGCTAGAATTAGAGGATACAAAGGGGAAACCCTAGAAATCCAGACTAGTGAAACAATAGTAGAAGCTAGAGAGGAAGAATAGGAAGTTACCTTTGGAGAGTGGGAGCCAGCTCACCACTGACCGAGAAGAGGAAAATAAACACCACCACAACAACAACACTGGGAGTTACATAGAGGGTCATCTCACTATAGGAAAAGCCGCACTAGTAAAGGTTAGACGTCGGGGGCAAGCTCCAGCGCCATATCAATGGGGAGGGAGCACCAGAGTTGTTGCACCAGTGTGCAGCGACACCATGAGAGCCGAAAACCTAGTTAGGGTTGCGAGCGGCCCACCAAGAGAGAGGGAGAGACAAATCGAATTGGATAAGCTTGTAGTGCAGAGATAGTGGAGTGTTTAGGTAGAGTGGTGGCAACGGACATGGTCGGATCAGAAGGATGGAGAGGGCACGAACGAGTAAGGGAGAGAAAGGAGAGCAACATGGTCTGGTTGGACCAAACCGGTCCAAGGGCTGGTTTTGACCCTGTGGGTCTGACTAGTGGGACCAGTGGCATTTTGGTAATTTCACAATTACTAAAAATTCTTAATTAACAAAAAACACCCTAGGAAATTTTAAAAAATAAAATAAAAATAGCTTTGGGTGTCGAAAAATCAAAAGATTCGAAAAAGTATTTTTTTAGAAATATTTTGGTTTGGAGTAAAAATATAAAAATTGAGAAGTCAAGTTTAAAGCCTTTAATAATTTAAGAAAAATCGTAAAACTCAAAGAAAACTATAAATTATTATGTAAACCCAATTTTCATGGAATAATGAAAATTCTAAAGTATAATAATACATGGTGTGTGTGAATTTGCTAAAATAAATGAAATTGCTAAAATTAAAATTCCAATAAACCCTTAAAATGGGAGAAAATTCACTAAATGATAAGAAACATTAAAATTAAAGAAATTTAAAAATAACACACGAAGAATTGCATTGCATATAGTTGCATTAGAGTATTATTTGGGTTTTATTAGAACATAGTCTTTATCGGACAATGATTGTGATTTTTAGAACCCGAGGCTAGGGTCAAGCAAAACTTTCGAGCTACATTATCTTGCAATCGCCAAGCAAGTTTATTCTTGCACAAATCTTGTGATATCAAACTTGCCTATCATTTGCGAGTTTAATCTTGCATGCCCTTTAAAATAATTTGAAAATTGTTTTTAAAACAATATCATCTACATTCGAAAGGAACATCGTTTTCCGAATGAAATAAATTGAAATATAATGGACGATGGAACCATGTTTTATTTACAAGATTGAAAAATCATGTGGTGGAGATTCTATTGTACCAGAATAGTTAGGATTAATAATCAAAGTAGTTAGTCAATTCTTACGCCGTACAAAACAACGCTGACCACATATCTTGTTATGGGGCGAGCGTGTCGGAAGTACCATATTCCTTTCTTCTATCCATCCAAAGTGGAGATCTACGGGTAGGTGCCGGTAAGGCCCTTATTATGTGCTGAAGGATACCGACCTAATATATTAGAAGGGATGGTAATATAATTGTAGGTATCTCGACTAAAATTCATTATAATGGGAGGGCAACTGGGTATAGAAGGGGTCTTGGCATGACTCAAATAAACTTGGTATCCGACCCACACCTAAGGAAGTATATATGAGAGCAATAAGCTTAAGGACATTTGTGAAAAAGTAGCCCACCTCTCGATAGTGTATAAACATGACATGTTACCCCCTTTCTTAGGAATTAATTACGATCACATCATAAAAAGGATCCCAAGTTCATCAAGGTGATTGTTCTGTATCCAGCCTCGTCCCTCTCGTCCCGTCCCCGTGTGGCAGCGGCAGAGGGAACCCTAAATCCCACCGCCACAAGCCCCTCTCCACCTCTCCCCCCTCCTCCGCCACTGCCAGAGGGCACGACCCGGCAAAGCCTGGCCGGTGGCGGCGGGGATCCTTCGTCCTCTCGCGCGCCTGCGTAAGGATGTGGGCTGGATCCCACGTGTCGGGGCATGGTGCGGGCGTCTGGCACCATGGCGGGGCTGGTTCGCCACCGCATTGTGGCCGTCGGATCTCTGGCGTGCGGTGGCGTGTGAGTGAGGCGGTGACGTGGCGGAAGGCGTGGTGTACGGGCTGGCGACGACCGATCCAAGAGGGTGGCGGCGCTGGTCGGTTCGGCGGTGGGCGTGCAAATCGTCCGGAGTGGTGGGGCCGCGGCCTGGTTGTGACGATCTGGCTCGGATCGGTACTATCTGACGGCAGCACGATCTGCGATGGGCGGTGGCGGAGCGGCGGTGGTACTGCTCGGCAGTGGTACGGCTCTGCGACGGTGCATTTTCTACGGGGCTCGGTGGTGGTTCAGATGGCGGCGTTCCTCAGGTTTATCCTGAGGGTGGCCGATGTTTGTCGAACTAAACACCGAGTTTCTGGAGATGGGATTGCCGGTGAAAACCGCGCCGACTTCGGTCATGGCGGACGATGGAGGCGTTTTCGACGCCGTAACCTTGTTGAATGTATCGTCGTTGCATCTCTTGTTGCCTAACTCGAGCCTGCTCTAGGGGAAACCCTAGATCTAGGTATCCGGATCGGATGATGACGATGCTCGACGCCGTTTTCCCTCTTGCGGGCATCGTTTTTGGAGCAGCTACTGATCGAAGGGGAAGAAGGTGGAGCAGCTTCATCTTGCATAGAGACGCCGGTGGATTTGTCAAGTCCTGCCTAACCGCTAGGTGCTACGCTCTGTCATGCCTAGTTCGGTAGGTGGTACGCACGACGGATCTTCCGGGGGTTTCTAGCTGCGTCGGATGACGGGACTCGGCGGCATGGTGACGAGGGGTCTTGGCGGCGACCGCGCGTGCATCTGATGGACGCGTGCAGGGTGGTGGCGCTCTTTGGCGTCTTGGTGGCGGCAGACCTGATAAGAGAATTATTTTGATCCTTCTGAAGATGGGTCGGTGGAAGACGGCGGGAGCAAAAGATTGAGCGTGCACGATAGTGTGCGTTACAGATCAGTTGGACCGGTTTGTGCTGCTGCCGCCGTGGAGCGGTTTGGGACTTCCGGTATGTTGATGATGTGCGTTGGTGTACGGTTAGAGTGTTCTGACATAGCCATCCCTTCATCAAGTTGTTTTAGAGAGGTGACTTCAATTGATCTTTGTATTTATTTGTAAGATTTCGTTGAATAATAAATAAAGCAGGCTGTGTGCAGAGACGGGTAACACCTCCATTTCGAAAAATGTATCAATTTTATCAGATTCATCACAGGGCTTGCCAGGCTGATCATCAGTGGGGATGTGTTTGTAAGGAACAGTTGATTTCGACCCTTTCATCCAAAGAAATTGGTTTTCTCCTGAATACCTAGGAAAACGCCTAGCGCTGCCCTTCTTGCTTGCAGATGAGATTGATCAATTTATTTGTCGTGCTATGTGGCAGCATCATAGGTTCGTCAGTTCTCATAAGTTGGGCTCATTTCATTTCATATGTCCTCATAGTTTTCTTATACTACTCCGGTAGCTAGCAGATTGAAGAATTTTATACTAGTACAACAATTTTCAGGCAAAACATGAAGATGGAACAGAGATTTGTATCTGTATGCTAATTTGTATTTGCACGGAACATGAAGATCAAACAAGACATCGGTTTTGATCGATGTACACCAAAATTTTTCATTGCCCATTACATTATTGCAGGCTCATCTAGGAGCCGACAGTTGCTGCGCTGACACGCACGACGGTGCCGACCAGCTGCTGCTGGCGCCGCCGGCGACGGTTCCTCGGCCGTAAATCCTGAGGTAGGCCAGCTGCTCCTTCCTGGGCTCGCACACCTCCATGCTGCCGTCGAGCATGGCGGCCACCGCCGTCATGGCAGGCCGCAGCGACGCGTCCTCGTGGAGGCAGCAGAGCGCCACCCGCACAACCCGCGCCACCTCGGCCGCATTCGCCCTCCCCTCTAGCCTCGGGTCCACCAACTCCACATACCGCCGCCCCCCTTCTTCGTGCACCTCCAGCGCCACCGCCGGGAAGTAGTTGCTGCCGCCGCAGCGACCGTCCGACGAGGTGCTGCCGGTGTCCTCCTCGTCCGGCTGCTGCTGCTGCAGCAGCCTGGAGTTCTTGCTACCGCGCACAATCTCCAGCAGCACCATGCCGAAGCTGTACACGTCGGCCTTGTCGGTGACGGGCGCGTTGGTCAGCCACTCCGGCGCCAGGTACCCTCGCGTGCCTCGCATCGTCGTGAACAACCCCGACTGCTCTGGGCTTAGCAGCTTCGCCAGCCCGAAGTCCGCGATCTTCACGCCGCCGCGGTCGTCCAGCAGAATGTTCTCCGGCTTCACGTCGCAGTGAAGGATCTTCCGATCGCACCCGGCGTGCAGGTACGCCAGCCCGCGCGCCGCGCCCACGCACACCCCCAATCGCTCCGACCACTCCAAAAGGACATTCTTCTTGTTTGCGCCGGTGCTGGAGCGGGAGAGGAAGAGGGACTGGTCGAGGGAGCCGCGGGACATGAACTCGTACACCAGAATTAGCTGCCGGGACTGGTCGGCGCAGATGCCGCGCAGCTTCACCAGGTTCACGTGGTGGACGTTGCCGATCACCGCGATCTCCGTCAGGAACTCGCGCCGCCCCTGCGAGCCCAGGTTGTTCATCCGCTTCACGGCCACGGTGGTCCGGTCGGGGAGCTCGCCGCGGTATACGGACCCGAACCCGCCGGAGCCGATCTCTGACTTGAACCCTTTGGTCGCCTTCTCCAGGTCGGCGAACGTGAACCGGGCCGGCAGCCCGGGGATGAGGATCTCGTCGTCTTCATCGTCATCTTCCTCGCTGTCGCCCCCCTTCTCCGACGACGCATTGGACGACGCCCGCGACGACGACAGAGACATCATCATGAACCAGCTGCTGCCACGGCCGTGCCTGCCGTGCTTCTTCTTCTTCTTCTTCTTTTTCTTGCCACCGTCGAGGCCGCCACGTCGCTTCTTGAGCCACTGCACGGCCAGCACGTACAGAAGGAAGGTGATGACCACGGCCGCCAAGGTGGGCAGCACGATGCCGAATATTATGGTTATGGAGCTAAGCGCCGACGATTCGCCATGGCCGGGCGACGAAGGCGGCGGTTGGAGCGTTTTGATGAAGCCGGCAGCGACGTCGGTGGTGGCGCGGACCACGGAGCCGATCTGATCGTGCAGGAGGAAGCAGGACCCGGAAGAGTTCTTGTAAAGGAAGCCGACGCAGGAGCAGTTGGCCGAGCAGAGGTCGCGGCACGCCGGGAGAGCGTCGTCGGCCGTCACCGGGACCGCGAATTTGCTGCCGAAATAGCCGACGTCGTCGCCTAAGCTCATGTAGCTGTAAGGCGCTGCTTTCTCGGAAGACGGCGACGATGCGTTGTTGGCGAGGCAGGTCTGGGCTGGGACTGGGAGGGCGGAGCCATCGGCCGGCGAGCAGCCGCCGGTGGTGTGCGTGCTGAAGGCGCCGGGGCACTTGCAGGAGGAGGCGTTGTTGACGGGCGTGCAGAGGCCGAGGGAGCCGCAGGGCAGCGGGAGGTCGCAGTCGCTGACCGGAGCTGCCCACACGGTGGGGAGCGTGGCGCGCGCCGCCGTGCGGGAGGAGGCCATGCTCAGCGCGCGTAGTCGGCCGGAAGGGTCCACCTTGAGCAGCTTGTTCGAGGTCGAGGAGTCGGTGAAGAGGAGCGTGAAGACGGTGTCGATGTCGTTGTCGGCGAGGAGGTAGATGCCGGAGGCGTTGACCATCATGGAGTGGACGGTGCGGTTGGATTGCTGCACGGAGGCGGCGTCGGAGGAGAGCGCCCAATACGTGACGAAAGAACCATTAGTGGAGGTTTGCCACTGGAGGAGGGCGTCGGTCGCGGTGAGGATGAGGCGGTAGGCGCCGGGGGAGAGGTTGTGGTCGGAGACGGCGGCGGTGAGGGGCACGCCGACTGGGAGCGCATGGCCATGGAGCAGGGTATCGGTGGGGTCGTGGAAGGAGGACCAGAGCGTGCCGTTGGCGGCGTCGAGGAGCGCCAGCTCGCCGGTGTCGAGGAGGCGGAGCGCGGTGACCGGGGCGGCAAGGGCGGCGGGTGTGGACCAGGTCGCCGAATGGTCGTAGGGGTCGGTGAGGGCGAGGCCGGAGGTGGTGAGGGAGAGGAGGACGGACTGCATGAGTAGTGTGGCTCCGGCGGTGGCGGTCCAGACGGGGGTGCGGGATACGTCGTGGAGGATGGAGAAGAAGAAGCGGGTCTGGGTGTCGTCGGAGGTGCCGTAGACGGCGGCGGAGAAGGTGGCGTTGGGGGAGCGGAGGAAGACGCCGTTGGTGTCGACGAAGCTGAAGTAGGTGAGGTTGTACGGCGGGTACAGGTACTCCACCGGCACCGTGCGCGCCGCGGCCTTCCAGTTTGAGCCGACCAGGAGGAGGAGCATGCTGCTGCATAGGAGAAGATACGGGAGCGCCATGGATAAAAGACGGAGCGTTGCTTGCTAGTTGCCCGCAGCCACAACGCCGGCGGCGCGGGGAGGAAGAAGCGACGGCATCGCGATGGAGATGGAGAGAGTTGACCCTGGAGTGGAGATGGACGGCGTCGTATGAGAAAACTAAGCTATCATCATCATCATAATTCGCTGAAGACTTTTGGCTGATTGTCCACGTGTTGCCCGCATCCCAAAAATAAATAAAAACTTCTAATATTCTCTTGAGAGATTCTAAGGCGAGGAGATTATTGACTTTGTTCTAGCGATCTGTTATGTTACAAAAATAAAAATCATATTTACAAGTTTCAAATTGTTTCTTAATCTATATATTGCCAACGGTATATTCCACAAATGTGAAATTATCGTTAGATTCTCTTTGAAAAAAGTTGTCACTCACAATACAGATTAACCCAACACTTTTTCTTAATTAATAGATAAGGATTTCAAAAAATAAATCATGCTGTGGATGAGCAACTGAACCAAGCAACGACTTGATTCTCCTCATTGCATTCAGTGTACACTCCTAATTTTCATTTCATTAACTAAATTACCAATCCTAGTCTAGCCTTAAAATTAGCTTCGCATCACATCCTACATTGCGCTTTGGTACCATGAGATAGACGTTTCAACCAATACATTTTGTTCGATAGAGTCAATTTAGTCGGTTATTTTCTCATTAGACATAAGGGTCTCGCTGGTACCAAATGAATAGATACGCCACAGAATATGTGCAAACACATTAATTACATAGACTAAAATACTTATTAGACTCATGTATTTGTACAACATGTTCATCTAATTACTATTCAGCCGGTGCATATCCCTAGTTGTTCCACTGTACACTCTCATCCTACAAATCATCTTCACCAATGCACCGAAAGAGAAGGCGATGTAGGGAGAATGATTACTATTTTGTTGACAAATTAGCAACCAAAGGGAGTTTTAGCACACACTAGTAGAGCTTTCGGTTGTTCTCACTTGTGCAACACCGAGCAATGAGAAGATATCTAGTACTCCTGGCCATATACGTGCTACCAATACCCACCAATATATATAGACCGATTGATCTGAATGAATGGACATGATCATATACATTTTTAGACTGAAGGCACGATGTGTCCGGCTTTAAATTAATAAAACCCTCAATATAGGCAAGAGAGTACATAAGTTTTAACTGCTGCTATCACAGCTTACAAACCATACAAAACGGCAAAAGACCTTAACACTTAAAGTCCAGCGGCCACTACACTAGCAAGCCGCCACACCTGACCCACACACAGAGGTATCACAACACCACAGGAGGAACGCCTCAGGAAGCGAAGCGGGCAAGTGCCAGGAGCGTACCCCTAGACGTTTGGCGAGGAAGGGATAGGGCGTGCGTCTCCGCGAAGAGCTTCCTAAGCATGACAGGCATCTCCTCCAGAGACAACAACACCTTGGACTTTTGGAGGAGCCGACGACATTGCCGCAAAGTTAAAATAGTTTTAAAAACAATGTCAGCAGGTTGACGCGGAAATTTGGATTCGATAGTGAATTTGTTTCGGATAGTCCAAATGGCCCAGCATTGCGCGGTAAAAAACATCCACAGTGCGTCCCGAACTTTACCGTGGAACCCTTCCACTAGCTCACACCACTGGGACCTGGATGAAGGGTTCTAGGTAGAGCCGAACATCGAGTGAGCCCCGCTCTATGCAAACTTCGCTAGGCTACATCGGAAAAAATGTGCTCCACATCCTCAGGCTCACCGCAAAGAGCGCACTTTCCCAAGGACGGACCCTGTCTCTTCAAGATCTGGTCGTTGGACGGAAGTCTACCGCGTAGAAGCTGCTAGTTGAAAATCTTGAATTTCAGAGGGAGCCGCCGCTTCCAAATGCGTTCCATCACATGTACCTAGGTACCCTTCGAGAGCTCCTGATACATCGAGCTAGTCGAGTAAATGCCAGCGTTGTCCAGCTCCCAAACTACTCTGTCCTGAGCCTCGGGGAGACTAACCTGCTCAAGCTCCTCCATAAGGGAGCGCCACTGAGCCAGTTCCTCTGGCCCAAATAATCTTCTAAACTTAGGATTCCAGACCTCACCCTCAACCACTCTACTCATCGAGAGGGTGGGGTCAACGGAAATGTCGAACAGCCGCGGATATCTCGCGCTAAGAGTATCGGTCCCAATCCACGGGTCGGTCCAGAAATGAACTTTGGAACATCTGCCGGGAATAAATCTGGCCCCCATCTTGAAGACATCCTTGATCTTGTGGATGTTGTGCCAAAATTGGACCCCCCCGCCGCATTAGAGAGAAAAAGCTCGGCGACCTTGTACTTGGCTTTCAGCAATGTCAGCCAGAGCAGCTTCTCATCCTCTTCAGAAAAAGTACGCCAGATCCACTTCAACATTAAGGCAATGTTCATGCGCTTTGTGCTAGTCACCCCCAACCCCCCTTGGCTCTTGGGCATGCAAATGTCTTTCCAGCTGACCATGTGGTACTTTCTTTTATTGCCATGCCCTTCCCATAAGGATCTGCCTTTGTGCGAGTCAAAGCCTTCGTGGGTTCCATCCGCAAGGAGAAACATACCCATCACGTAGGTTGGGAGGCTGGAGAGACAAGCATTAAGCAACATTGACCTGGCCGCGGAGGACATGAACCTGCCTTGCCAGGGCTCAGCCCTTCTGCCTACCATCATCACCAGAGGCTGCACGTCCTTGATGGTGAGCTTGTGGTCAGACACGGAGAATCCTAAGTAAGTAAAGGGGAATTTCCCCTGCTGACAGTTGAGGAGATTAGCGATTCTGGCTTGTTCTCCTGGATCCCCACCCATGACTATGGCTTTGCTTTTATGGTAGTTTATCTTCATACCAGACAACAGCTCGAAACATATGAGAATAAACTTGAGGTTGATAACAGCCGTTTCCGAGTTTTGGATCATGATCATCGTGTCATCCGCGTACTGGAGGTGTGTAACTCCTCCTGGGATCAGATGGGGAACCACCACACTAATATGGCCTGCTCCTTTCGTGTTGCCTAAGATGAGACCGAGGGCATCCAACATTAGACCAAATAGCATAGGGGAAACAAGATCACCTTGCCTCATCCCCCTTTTGTTCCGAAAGAAGGGGCCAACTACCCCATTGATCGAGATTGTTGTTTCTCCCCCACTCACCAGCTGCATTATACGATGCACCAATCCCCCTTTGCAGCCCTTACGAAGGAGCACCTCCCTTAAAAACTACCAACTGACTCTGTCATACGCCTTTTCGATATCAAGCTTGAGAAGAACCACGGGTAGGTTTTTCGATTTAAGCTCATGAATGATCTCATGCAGGGCCAAAGCGCCGTCGTGAATGAACCTGCTCTTGATAAAAGCAGTCTACATGGGGGCAATTGTAGGGGTTCGTAGCATGGAAAACAAAAATTTTCTATCGCATACAAACAAACAAGCCAAGATCTATCTACTAGATTGTAGCAACGAGTCGATGGAATAACTCACCCTCGAAGATTCCAAAGTGTTTAACGAGAGCAGATTCTCGTGGGTGATGTAGTCGTACTCTTTCCGATCTCAAGATCGCGTAGACGATCCTTCCGGCGCCGCGTTCCCGCAGCGCTCCCGCAGTCGGTCACACGTTCGGTACTCGACGAAGACCTTCCTCTCCCTTGTTCCAGCAGGCAGCGGAGGTTGTAGCACTCTCCTCGCGATTCCGGCAGCACAACGGCGTGGTACCGGAGGTAGAGGGGAGATCCCGCAGGGCTTCGCCTTAAGCCGGTGCGAGTATGGTGGAGCTTATGAGAGAGGCTATTAGTGGTCTAGTAATTAGACACACCAATTAGAGGGCTCTAAACCAATTAGAAGGCTCTAAACCGAAACAGCTCTAAACCGGGGTCTAGGTCTAGTTTCTAGTTTAGAGGATAGGAACTTGTGTGTGCTAGGAGGGGAGCCCTGCCCCTCCTTATATAGGTGGGAGGGCTGGCTGCGCCATGGGGAGGAGAGTCCCTCCCCAAGTCGGCTTGGTGGGGCGCCGGCCAAGGGAGGAGTCCTCCCCCAATTCGGCCTCCACCAATCCTCCTCTTTTCCCACTTCCCAAAATTGGCAGTTTGACTTTCAAATTAGCCGTTTGACTTTTCCAATTTAGGAATTAAATAAACCCTTTATTTTGGACAGCGAGAACACCTAGTACATGATGCAATCATTCCATCTTGCAATGACACATTCATGTACCCCTTCCCCCCCGGAGTGCCGGACATTCCGGGACCTTCTAGAATGTTCCCGATGAAAACACCGGAACCATTCCCCAACTCCGAAATGGGACTTTCCTTATATGAATCTTATTCTCCGGACCATTCCGGATCACCTCGTGATATCCCGGATCCCATCCGAGACTCCGAACAACATTCGGTCTCTTTCTCATAATACCATAACTACTCAAACAACGTCGAATCCTTAAGTGTGTCTCCCTACGGTTCGTGAATTATGCGGACATGATCGAGACACTTCTCCGAACAATAACCAATAGAGGAATCTGGAAATTCATATGGCTCCCACATATTTCTACGATTACTTTGCGATCGAATGAACCACTTACATACGATACCAATTTCCCTTTGTCTCACGATATGTTACTTATCCGAGGCCATGATCGTCGGTATCTCTGCATACCTAGTTCAACCTCGTTACTGATAAGTACTTTTTTCTCGTTCCCGTGATATGTGATCCCTTGTGACCAAGTCACATGCTTGCAAGCTAATTGGATGACATTTCACCGAGAGGGCCCAGAGAATATCTATCCGTCATGTGGATGGACAAATCCCACTCTTGATCCATGTGTTTCAACCAATACTTTCCGAACACCCAATGCCACTTTTATAGCCACCCTGTTACGGTGTGGTGTTTGATGACATCAAAGCATCCATCCAGTAAAGGCAATATGCATGATCTCATGGTCGAAGGAATTAGGTTACTATGTATCAGAAAGCATATAGCAATTGAACTATTGAAATGACTTGATCTTTATGCTACGCTTGTCTATAGGAGTATGTCCACCATATCATTCTCCTAACGATATGATCTTGTTGTTGATAACATCTCAATGTTCATGACAAAGAAACCACATCATCAATCAACCAACAAGCTAGTGAAGTATAGAGGCCATACTAGGGACTTCAAATTAAGTTTACAAATCACACAAGTATTAATGGTTTCCTTGTTAATACTATTATAGCATGAATGTAAACATTTATCATAAACACAAAGATATATAATAATAACTACATTTATTATTACCTCTAGGGCATATCTCCAACAGTCTCCCACTTGCACTAGAGTCATCTAATCTAGATTACATGGTAATATACCGAACACCCATGGCAGTTTGGTGTTGGTCATGTTTTGCCCTCGGGAGAGGTTTAGTCAACGGATCCGCCACATTCAGATCTGTGTGTACTTTGCAAATCTTTATATCCCCATCCTGGATATGTTCTCGAATAGCGTGGAAACGCAGCTTGATATGCTTCAGCTTCTTGTGTGACCTTGGTTCTTGCGCATTGGCTATGGCGCCCATGTTATCACAGTAGATAGACATTGGGTCCAGCGCACTTGGAACCACACCCAGCTCTGTAATGAACTCTTTCATCCATATCGCTTCTTGTGAAGCCTCCGAAGCAGCCATGTATTCCGATTCAGTTGAAGATCTCGCCACAACGCTTTGCTTTGCACTCCTCCAGCTAACTGCTGCACCATTAAAATAAATACGTATCCAGATTGTGATTTAGAATCATCCGGATCGGTGTTCCAACTAGCATCGGTGTAACCATTAACAACGAGCTGTTCATCACCTCCATAAGAAAGAACCATATCCTTAGTTCTTCTCAAGTACTTAAGGATGTTTTTGACCGCTGTCCAATGATCCACTCCTGGATCACTTTGATATCTGCTAGTTAAACTAACAGCATATGCGATGTCGGGTCTAGTACATAGCATGGCATACATTAGAGATCCTATGGCTGAGGCATAGGGAGTCTTACTCATCTTTTCTCTATCTTCTGCCGATGTCGGACTTTGAGTTTTACTCAAGGTCATATTGGGCAACATGGGCAAGAACCCTTTCTTGCTATCTTCCATTCCAAACCTCTTTAGAACTTTGTCCAAATATGTACTTTGTGACAATGATATTTGGCGTTTCGATCTATCTCTATAAATCTTTATGCCTAATATGTAAGCTGCTTCGCCAAGATCCTTCATTGAAAAACTATTATTCAAATATTCCTTGACACTATTAAGAAGGTCTACATCATTCCCAATCAACAATATGTCATCCACATACAGTATTAAGAATGCTACAGAGCTCCCACTCACTTTCTTGTAAATACAAGCTTCTCCATAAGTTTGTATAAAACCAAAACTTTTGATTACCTTATCAAAACGTTGATTCCAACTTCGGGATGCTTGCTTCAATCCATAGATGGACCGTTGAAGCTTGCATACCTTGTTAGCATCTTTAGGATCGACAAAACCTTTGGGTTGTATCATATACAACTCTTCATCAATGTCTCCATTGAGGAATGCTGTTTTGACATCCATCTGCCATATCTCATAATCATAATATGCAGCGATTGCTAACATAATCCTCACAGACTTTAGCTTCGCTACCGGTGAGAAAGTCTCATCGTAGTCAACTCCTTGAATTTGTCGAAACCCTTTTGCGACAAGTCGAGCTTTATAGACAGTAACATTACCATCAGCATCTGTTTTCTTCTTGAAAATCCATTTGTTCTCGACAGCCTTCCGGCCATCCGGTAAGTCCACCAAAGTCCATACTTGGTTTTCGTACATGGATCCAATCTCGGATTTCATGGCTTCTTGCCATTTATTGGAATCTGGGCTCATCATCGCTTCCTCATATGTCTCGGGGTTATCGGTGTTGTCCACCAACATGACATTCATAACGGAATCATACCAATCTGGAGTGGTACGAGTTCTCGTTGACCTCCGAGGCTCTGTAGTAACTTCAACCGAAGTTTCATGATCACCATCATTAGCTTCCTCTCTTATTGGTGCAGGCACCACAGGAACTTCTTCCGGTGCTGCGCTACTCGCAATTTCGAGAGAAGGTTCGACAACCTCGTCGAGTTCTACTTTCCTTCCAGTCACTTCTTTCGAGAGAAATTCCTTCTCTAGAAAGGATCCATTCTTAGCAACGAAGATTTTGCCTTCGGATCTATGATAGAAGGTATACCCAACAGTTTCCTTCGGGTATCCTATGAAGACGCATTTTTCCGCTTTGGGTTCAAGCTTGTCCGGCTGTAACTTCTTTACATAGGCTTCGCATCCCCAAACTTTAAGGAACGACAATTTAGGTTTCTTCCCAAACCATAATTCATACGGTGTCGTTTCAACGGATTTAGACGGTGCCCTATTTAAAGTGAATGCGGCTGTTTCTAATGCATAACCCCAAAATGATAGTGGCAAATCTGTAAGTGACATCATAGAACGAACCATATCTAAGAGAGTTCGATTACGACGTTCAGACACACCATTACGCTGTGGTGTTCCCGGCGGTGTCAACTGCGAAAGTATTCCACATTTCTTCAAATGCTCGCCAAACTCGTAACTTAGATATTCACCTCCACGATCAGAACGTAGAAATTTAATCTTCTTGTTACGTTGATTCTCTACCTCACTTTGAAACTCCTTAAACTTCTCGAAAGTTTCGGACTTATGTTTCATGAAATAGATATACCCATATCTACTCAAGTCATCCGTGAAGGTAAGAACATAACGATAACCACTGCGCGATGCTACACTCATTGGACCACACACATCGGTATGTATGATTTCCAATAAGTCCGTAGCTCGCTCCATTATACCAGAAAATGGAGTCTTAGTCATTTTTCCCATCAGACATGCTTCGCATCTTTCAAGTGATTCAAAATCAAGTGATTCAAGAAGTCCATCGGAATGGAGTTTCTTCATACGTTTCACTCCAATGTGACCAAGACGACAGTGCCACATATAGGTCAAATTATCGCTTGATTTCAAACGTTTAGCCTCAATGTTATTAATATGTGTATTTCTACTATCGAGATTCAATATGAATAGACCATCTATCAAAGGTGCATGTGCATAAAACATATTACTCATATAAATCGAACAACCATTATTCTCGGATTTAAACAAGTAACCGTCTCGCAATAAACAAGATCCCGATATAATGTTCATGCTCAACGCAGGCACCAAATAACAATTATTTAAGTATAAAACTAATCCCGATGGTAGATGAAGAGGTAGTGTGCCGACCGCGATCACATCAACCTTTGATCCGTTTCCCACGCGCATCGTCACCTCGTTCTTCACTAGCTTCTGTTTATTCTGCAGCTCCTGTTTCGAGTTACAAATATGAGCAACCGAACCAGTATCAAATACCCAGGCACTACTACGAGTACTAGTGAGATACACATCAATAACATGTATATCAGATATACCTTTCTTCTTGATGTTGCCGTTCTTCAAATCCGCCAAGTACCTTGGGCAATTCCGCTTCCAGTGACCTTCTCCCTTGCAGTAAAAGCACTCAGTATCAGGCTTGGGTCCAGCCTTGGTCCTCTTCGTCGGCGTGGTAACTTTCTTACCACCCTTCTTGAAGTGTCCCTTCTGCTTAGACTTGCCTTTCTTGAATTTGGTGGTCTTATTGACCATCAACACTTGGTGCTCTTTCTTGATCTCCACTTCTGCAGATTTTAACATAGCAAATAGTTCTGGCAACTCTTTGTTCATGTTCTGCATGTTGTAGTTCATCACAAAGTTCTTGTAACTTGGTGGTAGTGATTGGAGGATGCGGTAAACTCCCAAAGTATTAGGAATCACTATACCCAAACTTTGAAGTTTATTTGCGTGCCCAGACATTTTAAGCACATGCTCACTGACGGAGCTTCCCTCTTCCATCTTGCAGTTAAAGAACTTTTCAGAAGCTTCATAACTTTCAATTGCCGCATGAGTCTCAAAGATTAATTTGAGATCCTCGACAATATCATATGGATCTGACTCTTCAAACCTTTTCTGAAGCTCCGATTCTAAACCATACAAGATAGCACACTGAACTATGGAGTACTGATTCTTCCGAGCGAGGTAAACATTCTTTACTTCATCGGTAGCATCAGCTGCAGGTGGGTCACCTAGCGGTGCATCCAGCACATAGGTCAAATTACCAGCTGTGAGGACAATCCTCAAATTGCGGAACCAATCCGCGAAGTTGCTTCCATTGTTTTTCAACTTTTCTTTCTCTAGGAACGCATTAAAATTGATGGTAGGGGCTGCCATTGATCTACAACATATTTGCAATAGTTTAGACTAAGTTTATGACAAATTGAGTTCAAATTAATTAATGAAATTAAACTAGGTGAACTCCCACTCAAAACAACATCCCTCACATTGTTTTAGTGATCACACGAACCAAATCCACTACATCAACACCGATCATCACGAGAGCTGATATAGTTTTAATGGCGAACAATCATCATGTTCATCATATCTACTATATGATTCATGCTTTGCCTTTCGGCGATCCGTGTTCCTGAGGCCATGTCTGTACATGCTAGGCTCGTCAAGATCAAACCTTAGCTTCCGCATAAGCAAATCTGGCTTGCTTACGTTGTAGTCACCCGCGGAATCAAAGACACCCGATCATCACGTGGTGCTTCGAAGCAGCAAGCTTTGGCAACGGTGCATACTAAGGGTGAACACTTTTAGAACTTGAAATTTATGTGCATGAGGGATCATCTTATAATGCTACCGTCGTCTACTAAGCAATACAAGATGCATAAAGGATTAACATCACATGCAATTCATAATATGTGATATGATATGGCCTTTCTTCTTTGTGCTTCCGATCTCCATCTTCAAGCACGAACATGATCTCCATTATCACCGGCATAGCATCAAGGTCAATGACGCTTCTTCATGGTTGTCGTCCGCCAACTTCAACTATTACAACTATTTTGAATAGACACGCAGGCCTTAACAGAAATTAAAGACAACCATATGGCTCCTGCCGGTTGCCAACTTACAATAAAGAACATTGCATACATCAAATATAATCACAATCATGGCCATATCACATCACTGCACACCCCTGCAAAACAAAGTTAGACGCTTCTACTTTCTTTGCATATTTTACGTGGTTTGGGGCTTTCCATAAGTGTCGTTCTAACCTACGAACAAGAACCACAACATTGATACTAGCATTGTTGATTACCCGTTGTAAATTGGATCTTTACTATGCTAGGAGAAACAGGCACCCGCAAAGCCACTTATGCAATACAAGTTGCATGTTAAGCGTGGAGCAAGTCTCATGAACGATGTCATGTAAGGTTAGCCCGGGCCGCTTCATCCCAACATACCGCAAGATGCAAAGTACACAAAAAGCAATCTACAATAAAAGCATCAACGCCCACAATGACCATTGTGTTCTACTCGTGCAACAGATCTACATATAGACACGGCTCTGATACCACTGTAGGGGTTCGTAGCATGGAAAACAAAAATTTTCTATCGCATACAAACAAACAAGCCAAGATCTATCTACTAGATTGTAGCAACGAGTCGATGGAATAACTCACCCTCGAAGATTCCAAAGTGTTTAACGAGAGCAGATTCTCGTGGGTGATGTAGTCGTACTCTTTCCGATCTCAAGATCGCGTAGACGATCCTTCCGGCGCCGCGTTCCCGCAGCGCTCCCGCAGTCGGTCACACGTTCGGTACTCGACGAAGACCTTCCTCTCCCTTGTTCCAGCAGGCAGCGGAGGTTGTAGCACTCTCCTCGCGATTCCGGCAGCACAACGGCGTGGTACCGGAGGTAGAGGGGAGATCCCGCAGGGCTTCGCCTTAAGCCGGTGCGAGTATGGTGGAGCTTATGAGAGAGGCTATTAGTGGTCTAGTAATTAGACACACCAATTAGAGGGCTCTAAACCAATTAGAAGGCTCTAAACCGAAACAGCTCTAAACCGGGGTCTAGGTCTAGTTTCTAGTTTAGAGGATAGGAACTTGTGTGTGCTAGGAGGGGAGCCCTGCCCCTCCTTATATAGGTGGGAGGGCTGGCTGCGCCATGGGGAGGAGAGTCCCTCCCCAAGTCGGCTTGGTGGGGCGCCGGCCAAGGGAGGAGTCCTCCCCCAATTCGGCCTCCACCAATCCTCCTCTTTTCCCACTTCCCAAAATTGGCAGTTTGACTTTCAAATTAGCCGTTTGACTTTTCCAATTTAGGAATTAAATAAACCCTTTATTTTGGACAGCGAGAACACCTAGTACATGATGCAATCATTCCATCTTGCAATGACACATTCATGTACCCCTTCCCCCCCGGAGTGCCGGACATTCCGGGACCTTCTAGAATGTTCCCGATGAAAACACCGGAACCATTCCCCAACTCCGAAATGGGACTTTCCTTATATGAATCTTATTCTCCGGACCATTCCGGATCACCTCGTGATATCCCGGATCCCATCCGAGACTCCGAACAACATTCGGTCTCTTTCTCATAATACCATAACTACTCAAACAACGTCGAATCCTTAAGTGTGTCTCCCTACGGTTCGTGAATTATGCGGACATGATCGAGACACTTCTCCGAACAATAACCAATAGAGGAATCTGGAAATTCATATGGCTCCCACATATTTCTACGATTACTTTGCGATCGAATGAACCACTTACATACGATACCAATTTCCCTTTGTCTCACGATATGTTACTTATCCGAGGCCATGATCGTCGGTATCTCTGCATACCTAGTTCAACCTCGTTACTGATAAGTACTTTTTTCTCGTTCCCGTGATATGTGATCCCTTGTGACCAAGTCACATGCTTGCAAGCTAATTGGATGACATTTCACCGAGAGGGCCCAGAGAATATCTATCCGTCATGTGGATGGACAAATCCCACTCTTGATCCATGTGTTTCAACCAATACTTTCCGAACACCCAATGCCACTTTTATAGCCACCCTGTTACGGTGTGGTGTTTGATGACATCAAAGCATCCATCCAGTAAAGGCAATATGCATGATCTCATGGTCGAAGGAATTAGGTTACTATGTATCAGAAAGCATATAGCAATTGAACTATTGAAATGACTTGATCTTTATGCTACGCTTGTCTATAGGAGTATGTCCACCATATCATTCTCCTAACGATATGATCTTGTTGTTGATAACATCTCAATGTTCATGACAAAGAAACCACATCATCAATCAACCAACAAGCTAGTGAAGTATAGAGGCCATACTAGGGACTTCAAATTAAGTTTACAAATCACACAAGTATTAATGGTTTCCTTGTTAATACTATTATAGCATGAATGTAAACATTTATCATAAACACAAAGATATATAATAATAACTACATTTATTATTACCTCTAGGGCATATCTCCAACAGCAATAACCCTATTTGCTATTGGGGAAAGTTTCGATGTGAAGTCCTTGGCAATCAGCTTGAAGAGCACGTTGATCAACGCAACTGGCATGAATTGCTTGATAGTGTCAGCACCTGGCACCTTTGGAAGCAGGGATAGAATCCCAAAATTCAGCCTTGCAATATAAATCGTGCCCAACACAAAGTCGTTAAGAATCTGAAGCACCAGGTTCCCAATCTTCAGCCAGAAATGCTTGAACAAAGCAACCGGGAAACCATCTGGACCCGGGGCAGTGTCAGTTTTAGTATCTTTTAACACCCCTTCAAGATCGTCTATCACAAAGGTTTGCATCATGCTGGCATTCTCCTATGCCGAGAGCATGGACTGAGGTTGCCATGCTATCACCCCCAGCTTGAGAGGTTTCGGATCCTTCGAGCCCATCAACGCCATATAGAACTCGTAGATATGCTGCTGGATTCCCAAACTATCAGAGATAGGCCCATCCTCTGACTTGAGATAAGTGATCGAACATTTCCTTCTTCTGCCATTTGCAATGGCATGGAAATACTTGGTGTTGGCGTCCCCTTTGAGAATCCAGTTCTGTCGCCCGCATTGTCTCCAATACTCTTCCTCCACTCCTAGGGCCTGGATAAGTTGGTCTTCCAGAAAATATTGCAGCTCCCAGTCCTCCTCGATCAACCCAGTACCATCAGCTCTCGCGTCCAGCTCTTGGATTTGGCACAACAAGTTGGCTTTTCACTCTCGCCCCAATCTTCCTATGTTGGCACTCTAGCCACGCAGCCTTTGACGCAACCCTGATTCTAGCTCCTGCCAGAAGTCGATGGGGCCGCGACATCTCGACTGAGAGCTAGCAATGCGATCCCACCATGAGCTCACTAAGGGGCGAAACCCCTCAATATCGAACCAACTGGTCTCAAAGAAGAAATGATTTCCCTTTCTCTTGAAGACATCACTCATGGAGCAAGAGCGGGGCATGATCCGAGCTAATGCTGGTTTCCGCCTTGAGAGGTACCAAAGGGAACTGGGCCTCCCAATCTGGCGACACCAAAACCCTATCCAGCACACATCACACTGGGTCTCTCGGCTTTGTTGGACCATGTAAATGCTGCTCCAGACCTAGCAATCTCCCGCAGAGCCAGCTTCGCAATGAATTTATTGAACAGATTAACTGGGGGCTAGTTGATGTTGCCAGTGTTTTTGTCTTGCGGGCCTCGAATTAAGTTAAAATAACCCATCACCACCACTAGGTGAACACTTCTGACGATTTTGCTCTCAAGCTCCCCAAAAACGCCGCCGATCTTGCATGGTTAGCCGGCCCATAAACACCAATGAATTCAAAATTAAACTTGGAGCCTCGCTAAAGAAGGAGGGCGCTAAGGAAATGATCACCCTGATCAATCCCTCCCACCTCAAAGCTGTCATCCACATAGCCAAGCACCATCCCACCAGAATTCTTTCTATGAGGCGCCAATGCTAGTGGAACACATCCCCATTGACCAGATTCCACAGCTCACGATCGATGAAGTCCTGCTTCATAGTTTCCTGAAGGAAAATGATATATAGTTTTACTTTGTTCCCGAAATCTTGGATCTGGGGGCCCCAATCTCTACCCTCAAAGCCACGCAAGTTCCACCCGAACGCTATCAACATTGAGAAACCGATGAAGCTCATGCTTGTCGAGCTAGGGTACTTCGAAGATTCGACCTAGGACCCAAATTCTGAAACCTCTTCTTTCTCTTTTTGATCCTGATCTGTAAATCCGCAATGAGAATCCGCTCTGGATTCCCAACGGTTGACTCCTGATCTGTTGCCACTTCAACGATTTGGGGAACCAAATCCATGCTTGGGGCTTGGGTGTTGCCCTGGGGCTCACACTGAGCCGCCCTTGTAGCCTATTCCTGCCTCTCCTTCACTGCCAGGGTCGCCTTAGTCAACACTGCTTGAGCATCCTCTTTAGCACGAACTAGAGAAATAAGGGAGGAGGGGGATGAAACTAGAGGATCGACCACCAAACCACAATCCCGAACGAGACCCAAAAATGTGTGTCAAACATAGCGGGAAAAGCCAGAAAAGACGACGGCTGGGGCCTGGGGGAAGGTGGCATACCTGGTACTGAGGAAACAGCCCTACAAGTAGCCTTGGCCTCCACTAGCTCAGAATCTTTTCCCTCATAGCGAGCACTATGCCTTGTACTCATGATCGGGGACGTGATTGGTACCGAGCGCTTCGCCTTTGCCACCTTGGTTGCCCCCAAGATTTCCTTTGCCAGATCCAGGAGGGGCATCTTGGACTTTGTTGGCGGGTTCTCCACCTCCCCATCCCGCTTCTTCTTCAACTTGCTGATCTTTTCCGCCAAAGTTTCAGTGTCAAACTCCCAGTCCTCAGGCTAACTCAACCAATCTCCTCCCTATTGATGGCTCCAATTTTTGCCATCTTCCACTGCATTTAAACATTGTTTTTGGTCAAGAAATTGCCAAATAAACTCTCAACCTTGCTACTAATGACTAATAATTGCAAAGATATGCAAATCCCTTCTTTGATTTATGTTGTGCAGGAAATCACTGCTTTTAAGGCGAAATTAGGAGTCATAATGAAGGATTTTGAGGAAGTACACACGTCCAAGTAATTGGAGAAGCCAACCAGGGCATCAACACGCTTAACGACCACTGGTATGGGCATAGTCCGCCTGTACTGCCCACCCGTACCAGGTGGTGACGGCTTCGTCTCGTCAAACCCTACAACTTTCGTGAAGATGCTTATATATTTTGAGGCTCCAACCGCTGGCCAGAGGGCCGCCATTCTCAGATTGCATCACAACACCCCCAAAGGAGATCCACACCATTGTTCATCACTTCCACCATCCATCCCTCCAGTAGCCATAGCCATCGCTTTGTACTTTTAGATCTCCTTGTGATTTGGCGACCATTGCAAGAATATTTGATTTCAATCTAAGTATTTGCATGATGTTTTCTATCTCCGATCTATTTGTTATGAGTGAGTAGTCCTCATGGGCTACGGGTTGAAGAGAAACCTTGTAGGAATTACGTGCATCTAGATCATGGGAGAATTGTATTTTGTTTAGATTCGTGATTTGTATCTTTTGTTTCTTCCTCTCTCGCCTCGATCTGTGGACTTGTAGGTACCCAAGATCCCATAGATTGATAAAGGCTTGAGGTGACATACTTGGCTAGTGGTGATCTCATATGAAACTCAGTGATAGAAAGGGAAGTATTGTCTTCGCTTAGGGCCCTATTCAGGATGAACAACAACATCTCCACTTAAAGCTTTAATCTGTGTTTACACTTAATAATCGTTTGCAACCCGTGGCTTTGGTGTGTTCTCGGTTGGATTAAAAGTCTATTGCTATGCCCGCTGCATCACGGGGGCTCTAGAATATTAGGATGTGTTGCCCACAAAAGATTATCTCAATACAAACACTATACATGACTATGCTTATTATTATCTTTCATCCCATTTGATGTGCAGTTGCAGGTGGATCTTCAACCCTGGCCTATCTCCATCCATTGATTCAAATCCGTTATAAAGTAAACTAGATTGGTCTGGTCAACTAAGGTAAAACGAACAAACAAAGTCTTATAGACGTGTCCCTTTTTATTACCTTTTGCAGTGCTTTCCGAGGTTCAATTAAACCTAGGTATTCTAGGGAAAAAGCTATTATAATACATCTATGAATCCGGATCGAAGGTATCACCTATCCTCCTTGGAGAGCTTGTTGCGCTTGAAAACACTGGGTGGCGTAGGCGACCAAATGGGGGAGAGGTCCCATGAAGAGTCAGAAGGGACGTCCACTACCGAGGGAGGGGGATCTTTGGGGAGCTCCTGACAGGGGAAAGGCGCCTCAAATCAAATATATCTGAAGATGGAAGGTTGGATCCATACTATTTGAAAGGAACCCGTTGCAGATTTGATCTCAGAGGGGTCAGCGCTAGTTTGGACACTGAGTGATCAATCAGAGAAGGCAATGGAACAGTGCTACTGCCCACCGAGGATTTGGCTATGGGGATGTTCTGAGATAGATGTGGGAAAGGTTTCAGGGTGGGAGGATGGCTCTCCACTGGGGTAGGGTGACCAATGCCATGCCTGTTCCATCTCCCTATTTGCTTGGTGCCCCTATCACCATGCCCTTATCCTTAGCCTTGACCAAATTTGTAGACCGCTTCCAGTGCATGTCCATCGATAGTCTCTGCTCTTCGGTTCTAACATCCTCTTCCTCATCAGTCCTATCATTGGGTTCAATAGGCGGGATCACCTTCTTTTGAGTGTCCTTGGAAAATTCCACCTCAACTGCTCAGTAGTAGCAGCAGACAAGTTCAACACAGACATTACAAAAGAAGCTGCTTTACAACAGCAACAATAACACAAGATCAGTGTCCCATCATGGCCTTCGCTAGGAGGGCCTCCGCCTCCCCCTATGGCGTCTCCTCCACTTCTTGCTGCCTAGTCCCTTGACCTTGGGTGCCTTGGTATTGATCGGGCACATGCGACCCTCCTCAATGGCCACCTTCTAGAGGTTGCGAAGGTGAAAACCGAGCGTCTGGTGCTTGGCTCTAAAGTCATGGACGTTCACGGACTCGCCACAGGTCCTCACGTCCTCAGTATGCTTCACGAGGGAGTTGAAGTCGGTGGCGTGGAGCCTCCTGGTGGTGCAGAAGGGGAACCTATAGACGTCGCCGACGAAGAAGTTATCGTACTAGCCAGACTTGATCCTCCTCAGCACCTGACGAGTCTTGGTTTCCTTGGACTCGTCGTCGCTGCACACATCACTGCTATCCTCCTGTTGGAAAAAACAGTAGAGTGCAATAAGGACATGATTGAGATACCTTGATTATCGGAATTGATTATTTGCATAAATTAACCGATTGAGATTCCCTAATTATACTCCAAATCTCAAACCAAATCAAATACTGATCCCAACTACAGATCGACGCTAGTACTAACTAGGGAATCCCTCAACTGCAACTCGGAGGACAAATAAAATAGGATTGAAATACGAAAAGGGGATTCATCGAAATATGAGATCTAACACAAGAGGATTAGCTACTGTAAAAATAAGAACAGCCGAACCCTAATAATATACGATCTAGCATCCAACGATGGGAATGGGAAAGAACAAGGGAAGGGAAGAAAACCCTAGTTACCTCCAACCATGGGTTGGAGAATATCATTTTGCGGCCCGAAAGTTGGGGTGTCCAGGCAACGCGGTACCCAAGTTCCGTGAAATCAGCCGGGATGACTACAGTTGGTGTGCCAAATACTCAGAGGGTTTTTTCGGCACAAATTCAACTTTACGTTTCAATACAAAAAATCAGGCTAACGGCCGTCAAGTTGGCCTCATGTCAGTTCTCGCCGTTATGTCGCTCCTGTCGCTCTCGCCGCTTAGGTGTCAATTAGGCTTGCAGTGTTGGCGCCTGCATCCATTACGCGTCTTCTTCTTCCCCGAAGCGGCAATCTATGGGGCGTCGCAGCCATGGCGTGGAGCTAGGACGTGGACGAACCTGCTCGGCCCAGCTCTCCTCCCTATAGGCTTGTAGCGTTGGCGCCTGCATCCATTACGCGTCTTCTTCCCCGGAGCGGCAATCTGTGGTCGCGGCCATGGCGCAGAGCTGGGACATGACGAAGCTGCTCGGCCCCGCTCTCCTCCCCATCCCGAGTTGGAGCTTGCCCTCACCATGGATGCACCCATGGCACAGTGCGGGGACGAGAATTGGTTCCCGGTGAGATCTATCACCTTGTCGACCATGCTCGGTTCTGTTTTCCTCATCTAGAATCCGAGCTTGCTGTCGTCGTGGTTGCACCCGCACCAATTCTGCCACCTCTGCCGAGGTCTCTGTGGTAGCTCAAGTTCTGCCATGTTGGGCATGTAAGGGTTCTATTGTGTATGCATGAAGAATAATTGTAACAAAGGCCTGAAAATCTTGGGGCGATATCGCATATCGGAAGTATATGACGATTGCATTGAGTTCACTGACCCCTGGGCTGAATTCTGTGCTAAAAATAGAATTTGCCTTGATGATCTGCTCATCGTCCAGGTCAAGGTGATGAGGCACTATATCAAGCTAATTATTGATGTGGTCATCGGTCCGGCAGAGGAAACAGGAGGATGCAGAAGACGACAAGGACGAGCAGCACGAGGAGGACGAAGACGAGAGCGTCGGCTCTGTAATGTCGGTTGTATCTTAGAACTTTTGAATAAATCATCAGAATTTAAATTTCAAGAATACATGCTCAGAAACTTTTGTGTTGTTGTATGTTAAACTAGCAAATCTCTTTTGTTCAAATCTCTTGGGCTGTACCAACTTCATTATGTTTAATTATGAAAGACAAAATATAAATGATTTCTCTCAATTTATCGCATAGAAAAATGCACAGCTAATTTCATATTCTCGTAGGAACAGGCCCCACTTGTTGAACCGGCGGCATTGCCACGATCTCCACGTAGCCACGGTTAGTTCTCGAACCGAAAGTTGCAGTTACCACGTTTCTTCTGCAGTCATTCCTCTTCCTCAGTCATTCCTCTGCAGTTTTTCCTAGGCGCTTCTTCTTCCTCTGTTCTGGAACCGTCGGTTCATCTTCTTCTTTCTCTCGCAGGCAGTTCCTTGTAGGCATTTCCTTTCACCCATTTCTTTGCAGACATGGACAATGGGAAACGCACAATAGAGACCCACTTGGTCCCTGCCCATGGCACCACGACTTTGACAGTGGTGTACACAAATGATGAAGCGACTGTGGAGACAACTCTTGCCAGGTTTGAGCAATTTCTTGAGAAAGAGAAGCACAAGTTTGTTGGGCTAGACTTGGAGTACACCCGTGCAAATAAGCGAAAAAATCCTCCACAAGAGATCGCTGTTGTGCAAATCGCCATACATGAGGAGGTCCTCGTTTACCACTTCTGTAGGTATGTGAAATTTAAATTTGAGATCACCACTTCTGCATCCCTTGTTCCCTTACATCCCTAGAACCATCTAAGTGGAGGAGTAAACCAACTGAGATGCATTGTCCGACTCTGGTCGAGTTCTTGTGTAGGAAAGGGATAACTTTCACTAGCGTGGATATCACAAATGACACAATTATGCTTTCCCGTGCATTGATAAAAATCCCAGATGGGCACCACATCGACATCCAAAATATGTACAAGATCAAACCATACCTAGCGAAGGATGGCATGGGTGATCTGGCAGCGGAAATCATTGATAAATCCTATGAACAACTGAAGAAATTGAAGCGACTCGATCACGACTACTGGGAGTGGAAGCCGATGAGCCAGGTGCGCCTCGAGTATGCAGCCAGAGACGCCTACATGGCGTACGAGTTATACAGTAAGCTCATTACCATGAAAGATGGGATGGTTAAGGCGGGTTTTTTCGCGAGAGAGCTATGCTCTAGTTGCAAGCTAGCCCAGGAGAAGAAGTGCGAGGAGGACAGAAAGCAGTTTCTGGACGAGCATGGATCTTGGGACGGTGGCGACATCAAGCGGTTGAAGGGGAAGCAAGTCAAGGACGACAACAAGTGGTGGTGATACATTATATGTTTGAACTAGATTTTAGTTTCTAGTTTATTATGTGTTTGATACATTTAGTTACTTCAATACAAAATTTCGACCAATTTAACTTGTTGATGTATTTCTTGACAATTATAATATAATCGAGCATTAAAAATATTTTGTAGTGTGCATGACCATGATCAGTAAATATAATTGAACACTAGAAACTTTAAGACACTCCATATAAAGGAGTAGATTAATATAGAAGGTTCACGAGAGACACCACGGATATATTGTCTTACATGCCACACACAGGTAATAATTAACTAAAACAAAATAAAAGCAGGGGCTACAGCAGGAGGCCGGGACACAGAGACGCCTATCAGGGTAGGGGTTTATCAGCAGGAGGCAGCGACATCCTAGTCGATGGGATACAAGCCAGTCCTGACATACTCTCGAAGGAATTTGCCGTAGGCTGCATGCTGCGCCAAGGTAATCGGACTATGGCTTCTGCCTTCGCCTTTGCCAACGCCCTCCGCGTGCTGGATCATGTTGTTGAGGTCTACGTTGATTGCTCTGCACAGAATGGGCAAAACAGTCTCCCCCTATGGTGGAAACGGATTAGCCCACACCGTAACCGCCTCAGCACGTAGCGGCTCTTGTTGTCCCTGGATACCTTGCTATCGTCCACTTCATCATCATCCTCCTATTGATTTTTAAGAACATAACTTAGAACTCATACATATGATTGAATTGTATTACAACTCAAGAATTGACAACATATATATGTAAGACAATATATCCATGGATATAAAAGATAAAGCATCTCAGCAATAGTTTGATCGGTTCATATATCATTTCATCTCAACACAATGACAAATAATTGCATCAGAGTGAATGTAGGATAAATCTAGGAGCCTCATAAGTTTCTTCAGGGATGGAGTAGGTGAACCAAGTAACAATTACACAACATGTAATGTTGTTGTACATCGCCCCAGGTTTACTAACTCATCCCTAAAAAAAATCTAACACCAATGTGTCTGCCTCTCTTTTGGGACAAATTTGAATCATTGGCCACAATAAGAAATTGAAATGTAACCGTACAAAACATTATTCGGGGATATACATAGTCAGGTACAAAAACAAGCCTAAATATTGGAATTATAAAAAAAACCAAACAATTAATCTTTAGGTACATGTTAAAAATACTTATGATCAAAACCATTCATATACATATGCATCATACCAATCATTAAAAGATCAGAAACAATTCAAGGATCATATATGTAGTTCCATATGATAATAAATCTAGGGCCTCATAATTTGTTTCAGAGATGGAGTTGGCGAACCAAAGTACCAACAACACAACCTATATTGTTTGTGTGCATTGCTGCCTTAGGTTCACCAACCCATCCCTAAAACATGACACCATCATACGTGTCTCCCCTTGAACTCTTTTGGAGCAAATTTCAATCATCGTCCTCGGTGACAAACTAAAATGTAATTCTTATACACTGAATGCATGGAATAGATAATTCGAATATCATAGTTTTATGAATGTAGAATAAAGATTGAGGCCTCATAAGTTTATTCAGGGACGGCGTGAGTGAACCAAGTAACAATTGCACAACCTATATTGTTCTTGTACATCGCCCCAGGTTCACTAACTCGTCCCTGAAAAAATCTGACACCAATGTGTCTACCTCTCTTTTGAGGCAAATTTGAATTATTGGCCACAATAAGAAATTGAAATGTAATCGTACAAAATATTATTTAGGGATATACATAGTCAGGTACAAAAACAAGCCTAAATATTGTAATTATAAATAAAAACCAAACAATTAATCTTTAGGTACATGTTAAAAATACTTATGATCAAGACCATTCATATACATATGCATCATACCAATCATTAAAAGATCAAAAACAATCCAAGGATTATATATGTAGTTCTATATGAGAATAAATCAAGGGCCTCATAATTTGTTTCAGAGATGGAGTTGGAGAACCAAAGTACCAACAACATAACCTATATTGTTTGTGTGCATTGCTGCCTCAGGTTCACCAACCCATCCCTAAAACACGACACCATCATACGTGTCTCCCCTTGAACTCTTTTGGGGCAAATTTCAATCATCAGCCTCGGTGACAAACTAAAATGTAATTCTTATACACTATGAATGCATGGAATAGATAATTCAAATATCATAGTTCTATGAATGTAGAATAAAGATTGCAGCCTCATAAGTTTCTACAGAGATGGCGTAAGCGAACCAAGTAACAATTGCACAGCTTATATTGATCTTGTACATGTCCCCAGGTTCGCTCACTCATCCCTGAAAAAATCTGACACCAATGTGTCTGCCTCTCTTTGGAGCAAATTTGAATCATTGGCCACAATAAGAAATTGAAATGTAATTGTACAAAACAATATTCAGGGATATACATAGTTAGGTACAAAAACAAGCCTAAATATTGTAATTATAAATAAAAACCAAACAATTAATCTTCAGGTACATGTTAAAAATACTTATGATCAAAACCATTCATATACATATGCATCATACAAATCATTAAAAGATCATAAACGATTATATATGTAGTTCCATATGAGAATAAATCAAGGGCCTCATAATTTGTTTTAGAGATGGAGTTGGAGAACCAAAGTACCAACATCACAACCTATATTGTTTGTGTGCATTGCTACCTCAGGTTCACCAACCCATCCCTAAAACACGACACCATCATACGTGTCTCCCCTTGATCTTGTACATGGCCCCAGGTTCGGTCACTCATCCCTGAAAAAATCTGACACCAATGTGTCTGCCTCTCTTTGGGGCAAATTTGAATCATTGGCCACAATAAGAAATTGAAATATAATCATACAAAACAATATTTAGGGATATACATATGCATCATATAACGCATTCATAGATCAGAAACAATACAAAGATTATATATTTAGGTTCCATATGAGAGAAAAAATAGAGCCTCATTTTTTTAAGCGATGGAGTCGGAGAACCAAAATACCAACGGCACAACCTATATTGTTTATGTACATTGCTGCCTCAGGTTCACTAACCATCCCTAAGAAAATGACACCATCAGATGCCCTTGCACTATTTTGGGGCAAAATTGAATCGTTGGGCTCAGTAAGGAATAGAAATGTAATGTTATAGGCCTGCTGTGTATCAAAATCAACACTCAACTAGCAAACTCAACTAGATGGCAGATGAGCAGATTGGGGTTTTGTGACTAGACGGATTGGGGTTTTGTGACTAGATGGCAGATGCATCAATCAACCGATTGAACCATATATATACTACCCTACTTCAGGAGCAAAAGAATCTGTACATAATTGAGCAAATCCTATGTATGAACAGTGAAAACTGTGACTGCGACTAGAGAAGCTAGCAATGTAGTACCTCAGACTCCTCATTAGGGACCTCCTCCTCGAACTCATCATTCTCCATGATTGCGTCGAAGATTTCTTGTACGGCAATGGGGTCATTGATGTAGATCACTGGATTGCCTCCGCCTGCCGCCTACCCCCCATCCAGATCTGCCACTGGCACCATGACGTTGTTGGCCACCTGCTGCTCGGCGGTGACGGCTACTACCTACTGCTCGGTGGCGACGGCTACCAACTGCTGCTCGGCGGCGACGGCTACTGGCTGGATGGTTGAGCTCGCACCCTCGACGACGCGGCGACAAGCGGCGTTCGTGCCCGGAGAAGACGCCTCCGCCTGCTTGGCGACGACCGAGCCATCTGCTGCTGCGCCTTCAACTGGCTTCACCTCCAGCTCGTATCCACGCGTATGCTTCATGGCGCACCAAGGGAAGGAGGTAGTGCAAGCGAGGGAGCTTCGGCGCGTGCGGAAGGTGTAGATTGGGGTCTTGGGACTAGACAGACTAGGGGGAAATGACACGAGCTCATGGAAGAAGAAGGTCGAGGGGGGTTATAAACACCGGACCGTTCGTAGTCCTCGAGTGGACACGTGTGGTGGGCGGGGGGCTACCACGATCTCCACCCTTTTTTTGGGTTCCCTTTTTTTGAAATAGCCACGATCTCCACTTTAGAGCTGCATTGAAAACACGCTCATGGCAGACCTCGATTCCACTGCATGCAAGTGGCGCGGAAACAATTTCTAGCAACGTTAGATCTACTCGAGGGGGCCCTTGACTCATGGAAGTTACTAGCGGTAGGGCCCAGTTGGAAGTGAGATTGAGAGTGCTGCATAAAAATGGGATATGTCTTATTAAAATCAAGTGGCAATAAATTGCAGCGTCCCGTCGACAACCGTGCACTCGATGACCCTGTTGCCCTGTGCATGTGTTGTAGTAGCAGTAGTAGGCTTTTCAGACTTGATTAAACTTGACATGGCCGCTCGACGACTTTTTCCATGGACGGCATCGTGTTCCTTCCTGTAGAAGTCTCGCTGAGGGAGACGTCTGTGCTGTCTCACGCTGTACTATGAAGGGCACGACGTGTGCAACGATCATCATTGGATAGCACAGAATCAACAGTTGGTGTGCATGATTCGCGTGACAACTATGACAACCAATCAGGAAGTAGCAGACAGGGTGAGCACAGGTTTGGGCTTCTACGAAAGATAGAGAGGGGGGGCAAAACTAAGTAGTACCACATAAAACCAAGGGCAAAACTAAGTAGTATAAAAATTGAAAGTGTCTTGTACAATGAAATACATCAAATTATGCCAAGATAGATCCACTAGAGTTCATTGGATGCGTGTTGTTCTCATAAACCACACATGGATCCACCTGTGTGATTGCATGTCTGTTCCTCTAAACAAACCACATAAGGATCCACCAGTGTCATTGGATGTGTGTTCTTCTCACGAACCACACATGGATCCACTAGTGTTATTGCATTTCTGTTCTTTTCATGAACCACAGCTAGAGTCATTGCATGTCTCTTACTTCCATAAACCACACATGGATCCACTGGTGTCATTGCATGTTTATTCTTTTCATGAACCACACCCAGTGTCATTGCATGTCAGTTATTTTCATGAACCACATAAGGATCCACCAGTGTCATTGCATGTCTGTTCTTCTCACAAACCACATAAGGATCCACCAGTGTCATTGCATGTGTGTTCCTCTAAACAAACCATACAAGGATCCACCGATGTCACAACATGTCTGTTCTTTTTATGAACCACATAAGGATCCACCAGTGTCATTGGAAGTGTGTTCTTTTCATGAACCACACCCAGTGTGATTGCATGTATGTACCTCTAAACAAACCACATAAGGATCCACCAGTGTCATTGCATGTCAGTTCTTTTCATGAACCACACCTAGTGTCATTGCATGTGTGTTCTTCTAAACAAACCACATAAGTCATTGCATGTCTGTTCTTTTCATGAACCACACCCGGTATCATTGCATGTGTGTTCCTCTAGACAAACCACATAAGGATCCACCGGTGTCACTGCATGTATGTTCTTTTCATGAACCACATAAGGATCCACCAGTGTCATTGGATGTGTGTTCTTCTCATGAACCACACATGGATCCACCAGTGTCATTGCATGTCTGTTCTTTTCATGAACCACAACTAGAGTCATTGCATGTCTATTACTTTCATAAACCACACATGGATCCACCGGTGTCATTGCATGTCTGCTCTTTTCATGAACCACACCCAGTGTCATTGCATGCCAGTTCTTTTCATTAACCACATAAGGATCCACCAGTGTCATTGCATGTCTGTTCTTTTCATGAATCACATAAGGATCCACGCGTGTCATTGCATGTCTTTTTATTTTCATGAACCACACCCGATGGCATTGCATGTGTGTTCCTCTAGACAAACCACATAAGGATCCACCGGTGTCACCGCATGTCTGTTCTTTTCATGAACCACATAAGGATCCACCAGTGTCATTAGATGTGTGTTCTTCTCATGAACCACACATGGATCCACCAGTGTCATTGCATGTCTGTTCTTTTCATGAACCACAACTAGAGTCATTACATGTATGTTACTTCCATAAACCACACATGGATCCACAGGTGTCATTGCATGTCTATTCTTTTCATGAACCACACCCAGTGTCATTGCATGTCAGTTCTTTTCATGAACCACATAAGGATCGACCGATGTCATTGCATGTCTATTGTTTTCATGAACCAAACCTAGTGTCATTGCATGTGTATTCCTCTAGACAAACCACATAAGGATCCACTGGTGTTACTGCATGTCTGTTCTTTTCATGAACCACATAAGGATCCACCGGTGTCATTGCATGTGTGTTCTTCTAAACAAACCACACATGGATCCACCGGTGTCACTGCATGTCTGTTCTTTTCATGAACCACAGTTAGATTCATTGCATGTCTGTTACTTCCATAAACCACACATGGATCCACCGGTGTCATTGCCATGTCTGTTCTTTTCATGAACCACACCCAGTGTCATTGCATGTTAGTTATTTCATGAACCACATAAGGATCCACCAGTGTCATTGCATGTATGTTCTTTTCACAAACCACATAAGGATCCACCAGTGTCATTGCATGTCTGTTCTTTTCATGAACCAAACCCAGTGTCATTGCATATGTGTTCCTCTAGACAAACCACATAAGGATCCACCGGTGTTACTGCATGTCTGTTCTTTTCATGAACCACATAAGGATCCACCAGTGTCATTGGATGTGTGTTATTCTCATGAACCACACATGGATCCACCAGTGTCATTGCATGTCTGTTCTTTTCATGAACCACAGCTAGAGTCATTGCATGTCTTTTACTTCCATAAACCACACATGGATCCACCGATGTCATTGCATGTCCGTTCTTTTCATGAACCACACCCAGTGTCATTGCATGTCTGTTCTTTTCATGAACCACAGAAGGATCCACCAGTGTCATTACGTGTCTATTCTTCTCACAAACCACATAAGGATCCACCTAGTGGCATTGCATGTCTGTTCTTTTCATGAACTACACCCGGTGTCATTGCATGTGTGTTCCGCTAGACAAACCACATAAGGATCCACCGGTGTTACTTCATGTATGTTCTTTCATGAACCAGATAAGGATCCACCAATGTCATTGGATGCGTGTTCTTTTCATGAACCACACCTAGTGTGATTGCATGTCTGTTCCTCTAAACAAACCACATAAGGATCCACCAGTGTCATTGCATGTCTGTTCTTTTCATGAACCACATCCAGTTTCATTGCATGTGTGTTGTTCTAAACAAACCACATAAGTCATTGCATGTCTGTTCTTTTCATGAACCAAACCCAATGTCATTGCATATGTGTTTCTCTAGACAAACCACATAAGGATCCACCGGTGTTACTGCATGTCTGTTCTTTTCATGAACCACATAAGGATCCACCAGTGTCATTGGATGTGTGTTGTGTTCTTCTCATGAACCACACATGGATCCACCAGTGTCATTGCATGTCTGTTCTTTTCATGAACCTCAGCTAGAGTCATTGCATGTCTATTACTTCCATAAACCACACATGGATCCGCCGGTGTCATTGCATGTCTGTTCTTTTCATGAACCACAACCAGTGTCATTGCATGTCTGTTCTTTTCGTGAACCACATAAGGATCCACCAGTGTCATTGCATGTCTGTTCTTCTCACAAACCACATAAGGATCCACCTAGTGGCATTGCATGTCTGTTCTTTTCATGAACCACACCCGCTGTCATTGCATGTGTGTTCCTGTAGACAAACCACATAAGGATCCACCGGTGTCACTGCATGTCTGTTCTTTTCCTGAACCACATAAGGATCCACCAGTGTCATTGGATGTGTGTTCTTTTCATGAACCACCCCTAGTGTGATTGCATGTCTGTTCCTCTAAAAAAACCACATAAGGATCCACCAGTGTCATTGCATGTATGTTCTTTTCATGAACCACACCCAGTTTCATTGCATGTGTGTTCTTCTAAACAAACCACATAAGTCATTGCATGTCTGTTCTTTTCATGAATCACAGCCAATATTATTGCATGTCTGTTCTTTTCACAAACCACATAAGGATCCACCTAGTGTCATTGCATGTCTGTTCTTTTCATGAACCACATAAGGATCCACCAGTGTCATTGCATGTGTGTTCTTCTCATGAACCACACATGGATCCACCAGTGTCTTTGCATGTCTGTTCTTTTCATGAAACACAGCTAGAGTCATTGCATGTCTGTTACTTCCATAAACCACACATGGATCCACTGGTGTCATTGCATGTCTGTTCTTTTCATGAACCACAACTAGAGTCATTGCATGTCAGTTCTTTTCATTAACCACATAAGGATCCACCGGTGTAATTGCATGTCTATTCTTTTCATGAATCACATAAGGATCCACCAGTGTCATTGCATGTCTGTTCTTTTGATGAACCAAACCCAGTGTCATTGCATGTGTGTTCCTCTAGACAAACCACATAAGGATCCACCGGTGTCATTGCATGTCTATTCTTTTCATGAACCACATAAGGATCCACCAGTGTGATTGGATGTGTGTTCTTCTCATGAACCATACCCAGTGTCGTTGCATGTTTGTTCCTCTAAACAAACCACATAAGGATCCACCAGTGTCATTGCATGTCTGTTCTTTTCATGAACCACACCCAGTGTCATTGCATGTGTGTTCTTCTAAACAAACCACATAAGTCATTGCATGTCTGTTCTTTTCATGAACCACACCCAGTGTCATTGCATGTCTATTCTTTTCATGAACCACATAAAGATCCACCAGTGTCATTGGATGTGTGTCCTTCTCATGAACCACACATGGATCCACCAGTGTCATTGCATGTCTGTTCTTTTCATGAACAACAGCTAGAGTCATTGCATGTCTGTTACTTCCATAAACCACACATGGATCCACCAGTGTAATTGCATTTCTGTTCTTTTCATGAACCACACCCGGTGTCATTGCATGTCAGTTCTTTTCATGAACCACATAAGGATCCACCGGTGTCATTGCATGTCTGTTCTTCTCACAAACCATATAAGGATCCACCTAGTGTCATTGCATGTCTGTTCTTTTCATGAACCACACCCGGTGTCATTGCATGTGTGTTCCTGTAGACAAACCACATAAGGATCCACCGGTGTCACTGCATGTTTGTTCTTTTCATGAACCACATAAGGATCCACCAGTGTCATTGGATGTGTGTTCTTCTCATGACCACACCCAGTGTCATTGCATGTCTGTTGCTCTAAACAATACACATAAGGATCCACCAGTGTCATTGCATGTCTATTCTTTTCATGAACCACACCCAATGTCATTGCATGTGTGTTCTTATAAACAAACCACATAAGTCATTGCATGTCTGTTCTTTTCATGAACCACACCCAGTGTCATTGCATGTGTGTTCCTCTAGACAAACCACATAAGGATCCACTGGTGTCATTGGATGTGTGTTCTTTTTATGAACCACACCCAGTGTGATTGCATGTCTGTTCCTCTAAACAAACCACATAAGGATCCACCAGTGTCATTGCATGTTTGTTATTTTCATTAACCACATCCAGTGTCATTGCATGTGTGTTCTTCTAAACAAACCACATAAGTCATTGCATGTCTATTCTTTTCCTGAACCACACACGGTGTCATTGCATGTGTGTTCCTCTAGACAAACTACATAAGGATCCACCGGTGTCACTGCATGTCTGTTCTTTTCAGGAACCACATAAGGATCCACCAGTGTCATTGGATGTGTGTTCTTCTCATAAACCACACATGGATCCACCAGTGTCATTGCATGTCTGTTCTTTTCATGAACCACAACTAGAGTCATTGCATGTTTGTTACTTCCATAAACCACGCATGGATCCACCGGTGTCATTGCATGTCTGTTATTTTCATGAACCACACCCAGTGTCATTGCATGTCAGTTCTTTTCATGAACCACATAAGGATCCACCGGTGTCATTGCATGTCTGTTCTTTTCACGAACCACATAAGGATCCACCAGTGTCATTGCATGTCTATTATTTTCATGAACCAAACCCAGTGTCATTGCATGTGTGTTCCTCTAGACAAACCACATAAGGATCCACCGGTGTTACTGCATGTCTGTTCTTTTCATGAACCACATAAGGATCCACCGGTGTCTTTGCATGTGTGTTCCTCTAGACAAACCACACATGGATCCACCGGTGTCACTGCATGTCTGTTCTTTTCATGAACCACAACTAGAGTCATTGCATGTCTGTTGCTTCCATAAACCACACATGGATCCACCGGTGTCATTGCATGTCTGTTCTTTTCATGAACCACACCCAGTGTCATTGCATGTCAGTTCTTTTCATGAACCACATAAGGATCCACCGGTGTCATTGCATGTCTGTTCTTTTCACGAACCACATAAGGATCCACCAGTGTCATTGCATGTCTATTATTTTCATGAACCAAACCCAGTGTCATTGCATGTGTGTTCCTCTAGACAAACCACATAAGGATCCACCGGTGTTACTGCATGTCTGTTCTTTTCATGAACCACATAAGGATCCACCGGTGTCTTTGCATGTGTGTTCCTCTAGAAAAACCACACCTGGATCCACTAGTGTCACTGCATGTCTGTTCTTTTCATGAACCACAACTAGAGTCATTGCATGTCTCTTGCTTCCATAAACCACACATGGATCCACCGGTGTCATTGCCATGTCTGTTCTTTTCATGAACCACACCCAGTGTCATTGCATGTCAGTTATTTCATGAACCACATAAGGATCCACCGGTGTCATTGCATGTCTGTTCTTTTCATGAATCACATGAGGATCCACCAGTGTCATTGCATGTCTAGTCTTTTCATGAACCACACCCGGTGTCATTGCATGTTTGTTCCTCTAGATAAACCACATAAGGATCCACCAGTGTCACTGCATGTCTGTTCTTTTCATGAACCACATAAGGATCCATCAGTGTCATTGGATGTGTGTTCTTCTCAAGAACCACACATGGATCCACCAGTGTTATTGCATGTCTGTTCTTTTCATGAACCACAGTTAGAGTCATTGCATGCCTGTTACTTCCATAAACCACACATGGATCCACCGGTGTCATTGCATGTCTGTTCTTTTCATGAACCACACCAAGTGTCATTGCATGTCAGTTCTTTTCATGAACCACATAAGGATCCACCGGTGTCATTGCATGTCTGTTCTTTTCACAAACCACATAAGGATCCAACAGTGTCATTGCATGTCTATTCTTTTCATGAAACAAACCCAGTGTTATTGCATATGTATTCCTCTAGACAAACCGCATAAGGATCCACCGGTGTTACTGCATGTCTGTTCTTTTCATGATCCACATAAGGATCCACCGGTGTCATTGCACGTGTGTTCCTCTAGACAAACCACACATGGATCCAGCGGTGTCATTTCATGTATGTTCTTTTCATGAACCACATCTAGAGTCATTGCATGTCTGTTACTTCCATAAACCACACATGGATCCACCGGTGTCATTGCATGTCTGTTCTTTTCACAAACCACATAAGGATCCACCGGTGTTACTGCATGTCTGTTCTTTTCATGAACCACAGCTAGAGTGATTGCATGTCTGTTACTTCCATAAACCACACATGGATCCACCGGTGTCATTTCATGTCTGTTCTTTTCATGAACCACACCCAGTGTCATTGCTGATGGGTTCGTAGCATGGAAAACAAAAAATTTCTACCGCAAGAACGAACAAAACCCAGATCTAATCTAGATAAAAGCCAAGATCTAATCTACTAGACATGAGCAACGAGATAGATCGGTACTAACCCTCGTAGAACCGATAGCGTTAACGAGATTAGATCTCGTGGATGATGTAGTCGATCACTTGCCGATCTCAAGATCGTGTGGATGATCCTTCCGGCGCCGCGTTCCGGCAGCGCTTCCGCAGACGGTCACACGTGCGGAGTCGAAGCAGACCTTCCTCTCCCCATTCCAGCGAGCAGCGGAGGTAGTAGATCTTCTCCACGGAATCTCAGCAGCACGACGGCGTGGTGGTGGTGGTGGTGGAGATGAGAAATCTGCAGGGCTTCGCCTATGCCTGTGTAGAAGAAACGTGGAGGAGATAGGCGGTTGAGATTGGGAGTTATGAGACAAGGTACAAGAGGGGGCGCCCCCTCCCTTCTATTTAAAGGAGGGAGGCGCGCCTAGGGAGGGGGAGTCCTAGTAGGACTCCCTCCTCCTTGGGCCGGCGGGTTGGGGGGAGGAGTCCTCCTCCCCCACGAATCCATGTCTTGCCCCACTTGGTTTCTTTGATCCCTTTCTTGGTTTTCAAGCAAACTCCAAGAAATCCTCTAGAACCTTCCAGAACATTCCGAAACCTTCTAGAATCTCCATACAAACACTCCAGAACATTTACTTACTTAGAAAATGATCCCCAATATATGAATCTCATTCTCTGGACCATTACGGATCTCCTCGTGATGTCCCGGATCCATTCCGAGACTCCGAACAACATTTGGTCTCCAACGCAAATTCCATATCTACTTCAAACAACTTCGAACCTTAAGTGTGTCACCCTACGGTTCGTGAATATGCAGACATGATGAAGACACCTCTCCCATCAATAACCATCAGCGGGATCTAGAGATCCACAACGTCTCCCACAAACTCAACGATTACTTCATGATCGATTGAACCATTTAACATACGAAACCAATTCCCTTTGTCTCGTGATATTCTACTTATCCGAGGTTTGATCGTCGGTATCTTCATACCTAGTTCTTCCTCGTTACTGATAAGTACTCTTTACTCGTTCCGTGTTATGTCATCCCTTGTGACCTAGTCACACGCTTGCAAGCTGTCTAGATGACATTCCACCTAGAGGGCCCAGAGTATATCTATCCGTCATATGGATGGACAAATCCCAATCTTGGTCTATGCGCTTCAACACATACTTTCAGAATACCCAATGATACCTTTATAACCACCCAGTTACGAAGCGGCGTTTGATGTCATCAAAGTACCCATCCGGTGATGGTCATTAACATAACCTCATGGTCGAAGGATTAGGTTACTATGTATTTCAAAGCTTACAGCAATACGAACTTAATGACTTGATCTTATGCTACGCTTACTATGGGTGTGTGTCCATCATATCATTCTCCTAATGATATAACCTTGTTATTAATCACATCTAATGTCTACGATCAGGAAACCATGATCATCAATCAATCAACAAGCTAGTTTAACAAGAGGCTTACTAGGGACTCTTTTATGTTTACAAAACACACAAGTATTAGTGTTTCCTAATAATACAATTATAGCATGGGATGTAAACATTCATCATAAACACAAAGATATAATAATAACTACTTTTATTATTGCCTCTTGGGCATATCTCCAACAGTCTCCCACTTGCACTAGAGTCAATAATCTAGATTACATGGTAATATACAGTACACCCATGGCGTTCTGGTGTTGGTCATGCTTTGCTCTAGGGAGAGGTTTAGTCAATGGATCTGCTACATTCAGATTAGTGTGTACTTTGCAAATCTTTATGTCACCATCTTGGACATACTCGCGAATAGCATGAAAATGTAGCTTGATGTGCTTCAGCTTGCTATGTGACCTTGGATCCTGTGCATTAGCTATGGCACCTGTGTTGTCACAGTAGATGGCCATCGGGTCTAACGCACTGGGAACCACGCCAAGTTCAGTAATGAACTCCTTCATCCATATGCCTTCTTGTGCAGCCTCCGAAGCAGCTATGTATTCCGATTCAGTTGAAGATTTTGCCACAATGCTCTGCTTGGCACTCCTCCAGCTTATTGCAGCACCATTCAAAATAAATACGTATCCAGACTGTGACTTCGAGTCATCTGGATCGGTGTTCCAACTAGCATCAGTGTAACCGTTTACAACAAGCTGTTCATCACCTCCATAAGAAAGAACCATATCCTTAGTCCTATTCAGGTACTTTAGGATATTCTTGACCGCTGTCCAGTGTTCCATTCCAGGATCACTTTGATATCTGCTAGTCAAACTAACAACATATGCTATATCCGGTCTTGTACACAGCATGGCATACATGATAGAACCTATGGCCGAGGCATAGGGAATTTTATTCATCTTTTCTCTATCTTCTGCCGTAGCCGGACTTTGAGTTTTACTCAAGGTCTTACCTGACAACATGGGCACGAACCCTTTCTTGCTCTCTTCCATTCTAAACTTCTTTAGAACTTTGTCTAAGTATGTACTTTGTGAAAGCGCTATTAGGCGTCTTGATCTATCTCTATAAATCTTGATGCCTAGAATATATGCCGCTTCGCCAAGATCCTTCATTGAAAAACTATTATTCAAATAGGCTTTGACGCTATTAAGAAGTTCTATATCATTCCCAATCAACAATATGTCATCTACATATAGTACTAGGAATACTACAGAGCTCCCACTCACTTTCTTGTAAATACAGGCTTCTCCATAAGTTTGTATAAATCCAAAGTTTTTGATTACTCTATCAAAACGTTGATTCCAACTCCGGGATGCTTGCTTCAGTCCATAAATGGAGCGCTGAAGTTTGCATACCTTATCAGCATCACTAGGATCGACAAAACCCTTGGGTTGTACCATATACAACTCTTCCTCAATGTCTCCATTAAGGAACGCCGTTTTGACATCCATCTGCCAAATTTCATAATCGAAATATGCAGCGATTGCTAACATAATCCTCATAGACTTTAGCTTTGCTACTGGTGAGAAAGTCTCATCGTAGTTAACTCCTTGAATTTGTCGGAACCCTTTTGCGACAAGTCGAGCTTTATAGACGGTAACATTACCATCAGCATCTGTTTTTCTTTTGAAAATCCATTTGTTCTCGACAGCCTTACGGCCATCCGATAAGTCCACCAAAGTCCATACTTGGTTTTCATACATGGATCCCATTTCGGATTTCATGGCTTCTAGACATTTGTCGGAATCTGGGCTCACCATAGCTTCTTCATATGTCGCAGGGTCATCAGTGTTGTCCACTAACATGACGTTCAAGGAAGAGTCATACCACTCAGGAGTGGTACGAACCCTCGTTGACCTGCGAGATTCAGTAGTAACTTCGTTCGAAGTTTCATGATCATCATCATTAGCTTCCTCTCCAGTTGGTGCAGGCGGCCCAGAAACATCTTCCGGTGCTGCGCTACTCTCAACTCCGAAAGAAGGTTCAATAACCTCATCGAGTTCTACTTTCCTTCCAGTCACTTCTTTTGAGAGAAATTCCTTCTCCAGAAAGGATCCATTCTTAGCAACGAAAACTTTGCCTTCGGATCTATGATAGAAGGTATACCCAATTGTTTCTTTAGGGTATCCTATGAAGACGCATTTCTCCGCTTTGGGTTCAAGCTTATCAGGCTGTAACTTCTTTACATATGCTTCGCAACCCCAAACTTTAAGGAACGACAACTTAGGTTTCTTTCCAAACCACAATTCATACGGTGTCGTTTCAACGGATTTAGATGGTGCCCTATTTAAAGTGAATGCGGCTGTTTCTAATGCATAGCCCCAAAATGATAACGGTAAATCTGTAAGAGACATCATAGACCGAACCATATCTAAGAGAGTTCGATTACGATGTTTGGACACACCATTACGCTGTGGTGTTCCCGGCGGTGTCAACTGTGAAAGTATTCCACATTTCTTTAAATGCATGCCAAACTCATAACTCAGATATTCACCTCCGCGGTCAGAACGCAGAAACTTAATCTTCTTGTTACAATGATTTTCCACTTCACTTTGAAATTCCTTAAACTTCTCGAAAGTTTCGGATTTATGTTTCATAAAGTAGACATACCCATATCTACTCAAGTCATCCGTGAAAGTGAGAACATAACGATATCCACCACGCGATGCTACACTCATTGGACCACACACATTGGTATGTATTATTTCCAATAAGTCTGTAGCTCGCTCCATTATTCCAGAGAATGGAGTCTTAGTCATTTTTCCCATTAGACATGCTTCGCATCTTTCAAGTGATTCAAAATCAAGTGATTCAAGAAGTCCATCAGAATGGAGTTTCTTCATACGCTTCACTCTAATGTGACCAAGACGACAGTGCCACATGTATGTAGAATTATCATTTAATTTTATTTGTTTAGCATCTATGTTGTGAACATGTGTATCACTACTATCGAGATTCAATAAGAATAAACCATTCATCTCAGGTGCATAACCATAAAAGATATTACTCATATAAATCGAACAACCTTTATTCTCAGACTTAAAAGAGTAACCGTCTCGCAATAAACAAGATCCAGATATAATGTTCATGCTTAACGCAGGCACCAACTAACAATTATTTAAATTTAAAACTAATCCCGATGGTAGATGTAGAGGGAGCGTGCCGACGGTGATCACATCAACCTTGGAGCCATTTCCAACGCGCATCGTCACCTCGTCTCTTGCCAGTCTTCGTTTATTCCGCAGCTCCTGTTTCGAGTTACAAATATGAGCAACCGGACCAGTATCAAATACCCAGGCACTACTACGATTACTAGTAAGATACACATCTATAACATGTATATCGAATATATCTTTCTTCTTGACGTTGCCGTTCTTCAGATCCCCCAGGTATTTGGGGCAGTTACGCTTCTAGTGACCAGCACCCTTGCAGTAGAAGCACTTAGTTTCAGGTTTAGGACCAGCCTTGGGCTTCTTAGCAGGTGAGGCAGCTTTCTTGCCGTCCTTCTTGAAGTTGCCCTTGTTCTTAGGCTTGCCCCGTTTCTTGAAATTGGTGGTCTTATTGACCATCAACACTTGGTGTTCTTTCATGCTCTCCACTTTAGCAGTTTTCATCATGGACGATAGTTCAGGCAACGTCTTATTCATGCAGTGCATATTGTAGTTCATCACAAAGTTCTTGTAACTTGGTGGCAGTGATTGGAGGACACGGTGAATCCCCAATTCATTAGGAATCGGTATCCCCAACTCTCGGAGTTTGTTTGCGTGCCCAGACATGGTGAGCACGTGCTCGCTAATGGAGCTACCCTCTTCCATCTTGCAGGTAAAGAACTTCTCGGAAGCTTCATAGCTTTCCATGGCCGCGCGAGTCTCAAAGATGAGTTTGAGCTCCTTAATGATTTCAAATGGGTCATGGTGCTCAAAACGCTTTTGAAGCTCCGATTCTAAACCGTACAGGATGGCACACTGAACTGTGGAGTAGTGATGTGTCACATCCCAAGATTTTCCAAATCTTGTTATGTGAAAAAAAATGAATAAAATAAAACTTTGTTGATTTTCAGGGCCAGCAGAAACTTTTTGAATTTAATTGGATACTTCAAACCAATTTGAATCAAATAAATCCTAAAGGGATTTATAAAGATAAACATTTATTAAAGGAAATTAAAATATTTTGGTGTTACTATTTTGGAATCTTTTAATAAAAGATTTGGTTTTCAAAGGAAAAGATAGATTTATAAATAAAGATTATTTTATAAAGCCAAATTAAAACCTTGGCCAAGCTTTTGAATTAAAACATTTTGTTTTGAATAAAATGAGTAAAGGTTTATTTAAATAAAATAATAAGGATTTAAATATCCAATTTTATTAAAGTAAAGGCTTTTTCGTTTTAAATAAACACTAAAACTTATTATTTTATTTTAATAAGTTTTCTAAAGGTTTTTGAATAAAACCTACTGAAAAGGTTTTGATTTGGTTTATATTTCAAATAGAGTTTTAAAAATAAATTAAAACCTATTTTGAAAATAAAGACTAAAGCCTTTTTATTTTAATAGATCCTAAAAAGGATAAAAATTATTTTGTTTTTGACTTTGATTTTATATTCTCAAATAAAACTTACTGAATGGTTTTGGTTTTATTTTTAGTTTTCAAAATAAAGATTTTATTAAAACAAATCTTATTTGAATAAGGCCCATTTTATTTAATTGTTAATGGACCAAAAATAAAGATGTTATTTTATTTTAAACAAGTTTTCCAAATATTCTTTATTTCCAAATAAAACCTACTGATTTGATTTTGAAAGTATTTGAGTTTCAAATGAAGTTTTTATTAATTAAATCAAACCCTATTTTATTAATAAACTAAAGATCCATTTTACTTAATTAAAGAATGGATCCTAAAAAGAATATTTTTTTTTTAGAATTTGGTTTATGTTGATAAACAGAACCAAGTTCAAAGTTGTGAAGTTTGGTGATTGTTTGAATCAATTTTAGTGTTGTTTGATAGTTTGAAATTCAAAACAGAAATTAGTTTTAGAAAAAGAAAAATGTTTCAGACAGAAAAAAAATAGTGCAAAGGACTTAGCCCACTAAGGCCCAGAAGCAGCCCAGTTATTTTCCCCGAACAGAAAACGATTCACACCTCGTTTCTGACCCGCAAAGAGTATGACCGGTGGACCCCACCTCTACTGCTCATCGTCCACACCCGAGCGAACCGTTTTTTCTTTATCGCGGACAGAACCCACGCAGTCGATGACAGCCTGGACCCACTCATCCTCTCTCCCTCTCGCTGACAACAGACCCCACCGCTGAGTCATTGTCTCCCTCACCCGCGCGACGACCCCGCCCCCAAATCCTTCGTCACCGTTTCTGGCCAATGAAGGCACCATCAATCCGCGTTAATCCCTCCATTAAACCTCGCCGTGACCACGCCCATTTAAACGCCAGTGACTCCTCTCCATTTCCCCTCTGTCACCACACCTCGACTCGCCCTCAGGCTGCTGAATTTTGCCAAAGACCTAGCTCTGTTCCGACCACCGTCTCTGACCAATTCAGGCCGGTACACACCACCCCCTGCCTTTCCGAGCACGCTGGCAGCTTCCCCACTCCCAGACGCACCTCCCAGCACTTTTAGTTCGACCGCGGGCGCCCCAGAGCGTCGGCTACGACAAGCTCCGAACGACGCCGCCGTCTGCAACCTCTCCGACGACCTCCCCTGGTAAACGTTGACCGCCCCGAGCTTCCTCGTTCACGCTCCCTCACTCGACTCGATCTTGCGCAACTAGCCCTGACCTTTGTTCGTCTTTTCGTGACCTGTAGTGTCGACTCCAACCGCGAGCAGGACCAACCGACACCGACGACGACTCCGGCGAGCGATTACCTCCGTCTCCGTGCGCCCCTTGCCTTATCGTGAGTACCTTGAGCTTCACCACGACCCCGCGATTCTGGTGAGCATCTCCTTCTTCTCCCTCGCTTCCTGCATCATCGACAACCTCGCCGACAGAGCGCCACCGCCGCACAGCTGCCGTCAGCGCCGCTCCTTTTAGGTCAAACGCGCAGCGACCGTTAGATGCAGATCCATTGGCTCCGAAAGAATCACTTAACGCGAAGGGGTATGCGTTCAGGGTCGCACGATCGGACTTGATCCAACGCGCCAGAATAGCCAATCCAGACGAAACGGTATGGGCGAATGAGATTAAGACGCGTGGCCAGGTCTGTTTTAAAACAGAATTTGAAAAACAGATTTAAGTGCCATTTTGAAAACCCTATAACTTTGAATCCACACGTCCAAAAATTACAAATTTTATGTCGTTGGATTCAGGAGAGCAAGACCTAGCCAACCATGCCCTTGGTTTAACAAATAGTATCTGTTAGTTTGCTTGTTTCTGCAGATTCTTTTGTGAGCTTGTATAGAGTATAAAAATTGTTTAAAAATGATCTTAGGGTTAAAACCTTTGCAAAATGGATTGTTGTGACCTTACTGACCCTAGGAACCAACCCATGTTTTGGAAAATGAATTTGGAAAAGTTTAGAATGGATTAATTGGTTTACTTTATTTCTAGCTAAATAAAACTATTGATTTGGTTATGAAAATGTTTTTGTAAAGAAAACTTTGGGAAAATGTTTTGGATCAAACCTACTGACCATAGGAAACACTTTGTGGACTCAAAAATGTATTTGGAGAAATAAAATAATGATTCTTTGAATTAAAACCATTTCTAGTCAAATAGAAATGTGGTTTATTTATTAAAAATGGTTTTGGATGAAAACTTTTGGGAAATGTTTTGTTTTAAACTACCTAACCCCAAACACCAAGTTTTATGGTTTAAAAACATATTGGGTGAACCCTATAGGCTAATGCCTTAGTAAAAATATTTCTACACCACATAAAATGATACTTTGTTTTGAAAATGGTTTTTGAAGTGAAACCTCTTTGCAAATGACTTGGCCACTTTACAAAATGACCATTAGATGTACCCAAATGTTTATGACCCATTAGGAACCACTTTTTCAAACAAAACAAAGCTTGGCATGCTTGCATGCATTACTTTGACTTTGTCATTTTGTGTGTTGTTTTGCTTGTTTGATAGATTGAGTTTGTGCCTTGCTTGATTGATTTGTAGTGACTTGAAGAGTGTGATTGTTGCAAGGACAAGTAGTGAACTTATACCCTCTACCAAAAAGGCAAGTGATGCTTCATATCTTTTGTCCCATTACTTTCTCTATGCATTAGTGATTTTGCTAAGTAAAACTTGCATGGATTTTGCTAAGTATAAATCTTGCTATAGGAAAACCTAGTAGATAAATCCTTAGTAGGATTTTCCTAAGTTAAGAATCCCATTACTATCAAGCTTAGCCTAGCTAATAGAAAACATGGGTGGAATATATATTCACACTATGGAAAAATATCCTAAGTCTGAGGACTTGTGTTTTGTTTAATAAAACAACTAAGTTAATGAATCACCTGGGTGGAATGGGACTTGCTTGGTGGTTTTTGGTTGAGTGGTTACACAAGGCCAGGGGACTGGTGAACCTTGTGTATCTCACTTGTGGATGGCCACCCAGGAACAAAGAGATTTGAGATGTCAAATGTTGAGAAGCTTCTAGTGCAGCCACTTGGCAATATGGGCTCTGCCATGATCATATAGGTTGCAAGAACTTAGCCAAATGGACAGTGGGTGGTAGTGTTTGATAGGTGGGAACGCGTCCATTTTGGTCTAAGGGAAGGCTTCTGAAAGATCTTGTCTTGGGAAACCAAGTCTTGTGGGGAAAGTGCACCACCTCTGCAGAGTGTAAAACCTAAGTACTTAGCCATGTCCCTGGTAAAGGACAATTTGAGCATCAAGACATGGAAGCAATCAAGAATCTCATCATTCAAAATTCTAAGTTAAAACTTGTGGTTTGAACAAGGGTTGTGTGCAATCTTCAATCTTTGATTGAGAGATGCCTTGTAAAGGATCTTCAATCTTTGATTGAGGAAAATGATTTTATCAAAGCAAAAACTTAGTATTTTCAAAATGATAAGGAAAATCTATTTTGAGCAATGCAAGCCTCAACTCCACTTAGCCAAATGCATATAGATGATAGACTCCACTATACTACCATAGTATCACTTGCCAATACAATTCAAATGTATTGACCCTTTGCGGCTGTAACTTGTATGTTGCAGGTTTGATTGCTTTTAGTGAAGATTGATTGATTAGGATTACAAAGTCTACAACCAACATGTCTGCCTGTGGCACTTTGAAGATGAAGGACCCCATGACTATAGTTATTCCGCTGCAATGTAATGTAATAGCCAAATGACCTATGTATGATGTAATAAAAATTATGTTATTCCTGGTTATAAAGTTATATTATGACCTTTGTTTCTTGATATTACATCTTAACTGTGGATGCTGGCTATTGATCCAGGGACTAGCATTGTAAACACAGGGGGCTCTATCTTATTAAAGATTGGGACCTCTATATGATGTTTCCGAGTGGCATAAACATTCTTTACGTCATCGGTGGCATCTTCTGCAGGTGGGTCACCTAGCGGTGCTTCGACCACATAGGTCAACTGACCAGCCCTGAGGACGATCTTCAGTCCACGGAACCAGTCCGTGAAATTGCTTCCATTGTTCTTAAGCTTTTCTTTCTCTAGGAACGTATTGAAATTGATGGAAACGTTCGCCATAATCTACAACAAATTTGCAAGTAATTTAGACTAAGTTTATGATAAATAGTGTTCAAATTTAATTCTTAAATCAACTAGGTGAACTCCCACTCAAAACAACATCCCTCACAGTTGTTTTAGTGATTACACGAACCAAATCCACTACACCAAGTCCGATCATCACGTGAGATGATGTAGCTTCATCGGCGAACAATCTTCATGTTCATCATATCAATCATATGACTCATGCTCTACCTTTCGGTATTCTGTGTTCCGAGACCATGTCTGTACATGCTAGGCTCGTCAAGATTAACCTTAGTTTCCGCATGTGCAAATCTGGCATGCACCCGTTGTATGCACACGTAGAGTCTATCACACCCGATCATCACGAGATGCTTCGAAACGACGAGTCTTAGCAACGGTGCCAACTAAGGACGAACACTTTATTACTTGATATTTAGTGAGAGGGATCATCTTATAATGCTACCGTCGCGATCTAAGTAATACAAGATGCATAAAGGATTAACATCATGGGCAATTCATAATTTGTGTGATATGATATGGCCCTTTCTTCTTATGCCTTCGATCTCCATCTCCAAAGCACGGACATGATCTCCATCATCACCAGCATCGCGTCAAGGTCCGTGGCGCCGCTTCATGGTTGTTCATCTTCACTAGCAACTATTACAACTACTTGGAACAAAGCTATAACAAGATGAATAGACACGTAGGTCTTAACAGAATTAAAGACAACCATTAGGCTCCTGCCGGTTGCCATATTACAACAAGGATCATTGCATACATCAAATACAATCATAATCACATGTAGGCCATATCACATCACAAAACCCCTGCAAAAACAAGTTAGACGCCTCTAATTTTCTTTGCAAGTTTTACGTGGCTTGGGGCTTTCGACTAAGAACGCATCTTACCTACGAAACTGAACCACAACGTTGATACAAGTGCTATCAAGTGCAAAGTGTAGATTTGATCTATACTATGATGGGAGAGACAGACACCCGCAAAGCCACTTGTGCAATACGAGTTGCACATCAAGCGTGGAGCAAGTCTCATGTACGATGACATGTAATGTTAGCCCGAGCCGCTTCATCCCACCATATCGCAAGATGCAAAGTACACACATAGCAAAAGACGGCACGAGCACCAACGCCCACAACCTCATTGTGTTCTACTCGTGCAATAGATCTACGCATAGACAAGGCTCTGATACCACAGCTAGAGTCATTGCATGTCTGTTACTTCCATAAACCACACATGGATCCACCGGTGTCATTGCATGTCTGTTCTTTTCAGAAACCACATAAGGATCCACCGGTGTCACTGCATGTCTGTTCTTTTCATGAACCACAGCTAGAGTGATTGCATGTCTATTACTTCCATAAACCACACATGGATCCACCGGTGTCATTTCATGTCTGTTCTTTTCATGAACCACACCCAGTGTCATTGCTGATGGGTTCGTAGCATGGAAAACAAAAAAAATCTACCGCAAGAACGAACAAAACCCAGATCTAATCTAGATAAAAGCCAAGATCTAATCTACTAGACATGAGCAACGAGATAGATCGGTACTAACCCTCGTAGAACCGAAAGCGTTAACGAGATTAGATTTCGTGGATGATGTAGTCGATCACTTGCCGATCTCAAGATCATGTGGACGATCCTTCCGACGCCGCGTTCCGGCAGCGCTTCCGCAGACGATCACACGTGCGGAGTCGAAGCAGACCTTCCTCTCCCCGTTCCAGCGAGCAGCGGAGGTAGTAGATCTTCTCCACGGAATCCCAGCAGCACGACGGCGTGGTGGTGGTGGAGATGAGAAATCTGCAGGGCTTCGCCTATGCCTGTGCAGAAGAAACGTGGAGGAGAGAGGCGGCTGAGATTGGGAGTTATGAGACAAGGTACAAGAGGGGGCGCCCCCTCCCTTCTATTTAAAGGAGGGAGGCGCGCCTGGGGAGGGGGAGTCCTAGTAGGACTCCCTCCTCCTTGGGTCAGCGGGTTGGGGGGAGGAGACCTCCTCCCCCACGAATCCGTGTCTTGCCCCACTTGGTTTCTTTGATCCCTTTCTTGGTTTTCAAGCAAACTCCAAGAAATCCTCTAGAACCTTCCAGAACATTCCGAAACCTTCTAGAATCTCCATACAAACACTCCAGAACATTTCCTAACTTAGAAAATGATCCCCAATATATGAATCTCATTCTCCGGACCATTCCGGATCTCCTCGTGATGTCCCGGATCCATTCCGAGACTCCGAACAACATTCGGTCTCCAACGCAAATTCCATATCTACTTCAAACAACTTCGAACCTTAAGTGTGTCACCCTACGGTTCGTGAATATGCAGACATGATGACGACACCTCTCCCATCAATAACCATCAGCGGGATCTGGAGATCCATAATGGCTCCCACAAACTCAACAATTACTTCATGATCGATTGAACCATTTAACATACGAAACCAATTCCCTTTGTCTCGTGATATTCTACTTATCCGAGGTTTGATCATCGGTATCTTCATACCTAGTTCTTCCTCGTTACTAATAAGTACTCTTTACTCGTTCCGTGTTATGTCATCCCTTGTGACCTAGTCACACGCTTGCAAGCTGTCTAGATGACATTCCACCGAGAGGGCCCAGAGTATATCTATCCGTCATATGGATGGACAAATCCCAATCTTGGTCTATGCGCTTCAACACATACTTTCAGAATACCCAATGATACCTTTATAACCACCCAGTTATGAAGCGGCGTTTGATTTCATCAAAGTACCCATCCGGTGATGGTGATTAACATAACCTCATGGTCGAAGGATTAGGTTACTATGTATTTCAAAGCTTACAGCAATACGAACTTAATGACTTGATCTTATGCTACGCTTACTATGGGTGTGTGTCCATCATATCATTCTCCTAATGATATAACCTTGTTATGAATCACATCTAATGTCTACGATCAGGAAACCATGATCATCAATCAATCAACAAGCTAGTTTAACAAGAGGCTTACTAGGGACTCTTTTATGTTTACAAACCACACAAGTATTAGTGTTTCCTAATAATACAATTATAGCATGGGATGTAAACATTCATCATAAACACAAAGATATAATAATAACTACTTTTATTATTGCCTCTTGGGCATATCTCCAACAATTGCATGTCTGTTCTTTTCATGAACCACATAAGGATCCACCAGTGTCATTACATGTCTGTTCTTCTCACAAACCACATAAGGATCCACCTAGTGTCATTGCATGTCTGTTCTTTTCATGAACCACACCCGGTGTCATTCCATGTGTGTTCCTCTAGACAAACCACATAAGGATCCACCGGTGTCTCTACATGTCTGTTCTTTTCATGAACCACATAAGGATCCAACAGTGTCACTGGATGTGTGTTGTTTTCAGGAACCACACCCAGTGTGATTGCATGTCTGTTACTCTAAACAAACCACATAAGGATCCACTAGATTCATTGCATGTCTGTTCTTTTCATGAACCACACCTAGTGTCATTGCATGTGTGTTCCTCTAGACAAACCACATAAGGATCCACCGCTGTCACTGCATGTCTGTTCTTTTCATGAACCTCATAAGGATCCACTAGTGTCATTGGATGTGTGTTCTTTTCATGAACCACACATGGATCCACCAGTGTCATTGCATGTCTGTTCTTTTCATGAACCACAGCTAGAGTCATTGCATGTGTGTTACTTCCATAAACCACACATGGATCCACCGGTGTCATTACATGTCTGTTCTTTTCATGAACCACACCCAGTGTCATTGCATGTCATTTCTTTTCATGAACCACATAAGGATCCACCGGTGTCATTGCATGTCTGTTCTTTTCACAAACCACATAAGGATCCACCAGTGTCATTGCATGTCTATTCTTTTCATGAACCAAACCAAGTGTCATTGCATGTGTGTTCCTCTAGACAAACCACATAAGGATCCACCGGTGTTACTGCATGTCTGTTCTTTTCATGAACCACATAAGGATCCACTAGTGTCATTGGATGTGTGTTCTTCTCATGAACCACACATGGATCCACCGGTGTCATTGCATGTCTGTTCTTTTCATGAACCACAGTTAGAGTCATTGCATGTCTGTTACTTCCATAAACCACACATGGATCCACCGGTCTCATTGCCTTTCTATTCATTTCATGAACCACACCCAGTGTCATTACATGTCTGTTCTTTTCATGAACCACATAAGGATCCACCAGTGTCATTGCATGTCTGTTCTTCTCACAGACCACATAAGGATCCACCTAGTGTCATTGCATGTCTGTTCTTTTCATGAACCATACCCGGTGTCATTGCATGTGTGTTCCTCTGGACAAACCACATAAGGATCCACTGGTGTCACTGCATGTCTGATCTTTTCATGAACCACATAAGGATTCACCAGTGTCATTGGATGTGTGTTCTTTTCATGAACCACACCCAGTGTGATTGCATGTTTGTTCCTCTAAACAAACCACATAAGGATCCACCAGTGTCATTGCATATCTTTTCTTTTCATGAACCACACCCAGTGTCATTGCATGTGCGTTCTTCTAAACAAACCACATAAGTCATTGCATGTCTATTCTTTTCATGAATCACATCCAGTGTCATTGCGTGTCTGTTCTTTTCACAAACCACATAAGGAGCCACCTAGTGTCATTGCATGTCTGTTCTTTTCATGAACCACATAAGGATCCACCAGTGTCATTACATGTGTGTTCTTCTCATGAACCACACATGGATCCACCAGTGTCATTGCATGTCTGTTCTTTTCATGAACCACAGCTAGAGTCATTGCATGTCTGTTACTTCCATAAACCACACATGGATCCACCGGTGTCATTGCATGTCTGTTCTTTTCATGAACCACACCTAGTGTCATTGCATGTCATTTCTTTTCATGAACCACATAAGGATCCACCGGTGTCATTGCATGTCTATTCTTTTCACAAACCACATAAGGATCCACCAGTGTCATTGCATGTCTATTCTTTTCATGAACCAAACCCAGTGTCATTGCATGTGTGTTCCTCTAGACAAACCACATAAGGATCCACCGGTGTTACTGCATGTCTGTTCTTTTCATGAACCACATAAGGATCCACTAGTGTCATTGGATGTGTATTCTTCGCATGAACCACACATGGATCCACCGGTGTCATTGCATGTCTGTTCTTTTCATGAACCACAGTTAGATTCATTGCATGTCTGTTACTTCCATAAACCACACATGGATCCACCGGTCTCATTGCCTTTCTGTTCATTTCATGAACCACACCCAGTGTCATTACATGTCTGTTCTTTTCATGAACCACATAAGGATCCACCAGTGTCATTGCATGTCTGTTCTTCTCACAGACCACATAAGGATCCACCTAGTGTCATTGCATGTCTGTTCTTTTCATGAACCACACCCGGTGTCATTGCATGTGTGTTCCTCTGCACAAACCACATAAGGATCCACTCGTGTCACTGCATGTCTGATCTTTTCATGAACCACATAAGGATCCACCAGTGTCATTGGATGTGTGTTCTTTTCATGAACCACACCCAGTGTGATTGCATGTTTGTTCCTCTAAACAAACCACATAAGGATCCACCAGTGTCATTGCATGTCTGTTCTTTTCATGAACCACACCCAGTGTCATTGCATGTGTGTTCTTCTAAACAAACCACATAAGTCATTGCATGTCTGTTCTTTTCATGAATCACAGCCAGTGTCATTGCATGTCTGTTCTTTTCACAAACCACATAAGGAGCCACCTAGTGTCATTGCATGTCTGTTCTTTTCATAAACCACATAAGGATCCACCAGTGTCATTGCATGTGTGTTCTTCTCATGAACCACACATGGATCCACCAGTGTCATTGCATGTCTGTTCTTTTCATGAACCACAGCTAGAGTCATTGCATGTCTGTTACTTCCATAAACCACACATGGATCCACCGGTGTCATTGCATGTCTGTTCTTTTCATGAACCACACCCAGTGTCATTGCATGTCATTTCTTTTCATGAACCACATAAGGATCCACCGGTGTCATTGCATGTTTGTTCTTTTCATGAACCACATAAGGATCCACAAGTGTCATTGCATGTCTATTCTTTTCATGAATCACATCCAGTGCCATTGCATGTCTGTTCTTTTCACAAACCACATAAGGAGCCACCTAGTGTCATTGCATGCCTGTTCTTTTCATGAACCACATAAGGATCCACCAGTGTCATTGCATGTGTGTTCTTCTCATGAACCACACATGGATCCACCAGTGTCATTGCATGTCTGTTCTTTTCATGAACCACAGCTAGAGTCATTGCATGTATGTTACTTCCATAAACCACACATGGATCCACCGGTGTCATTGCATGTCTGTTCTTTTCATGAACCACACCCAGTGTCATTGCATGTCATTTCTTTTCATGAACCACATAAGGATCCACCGGTGTCATTGCATGTCTGTTCTTTTCACAAACCACATAAGGATCCACCAGTGTCATTGCATGTCTATTCTTTTCATGAACCAAACCCAGTGTCATTGCATGTGTGTTCCTCTAGACAAACCACATAAGGATCCACCGGTGTTACTGCATGTCTGTTCTTTTCATGAACCACATAAGGATCCACTCGTGTCATTGGATGTGTATTCTTCACATGAACCACACATGGATCCACCGGTGTCATTGCATGTCTGTTCTTTTCATGAACCACAGTTAGATTCATTGCATGTCTGTTACTTCCATAAACCACACATGGATCCACCGGTCTCATTGCCTTTCTGTTCATTTCATGAACCACACCCAGTGTCATTACATGTCTGTTCTTTTCATGAACCACATAAGGATCCACCAGTGTCATTGCATGTCTGTTATTCTCACAGACCACATAAGGAAGCACCTAGTGTCATTTCATGTCTGTTCTTTTCATGAACCACACCCGGTGTCATTGCATGTGTGTTCCTCTGGACAAACCACATAAGGATCCACTCGTGTCACTACATGTCTGATCTTTTCATGAACCACATAAGGATCCACCAGTGTCATTGGATGTGTGTTCTTTTCATGAACCACACCCAGTGTGATTGCATGTTTGTTCCTCTAAACAAACCACATAAGGATCCACCAGTGTCATTGCATGTCTGTTCTTTTCATGAACCACACCCAGTGTCATTGCATGTGTGTTCTTCTAAACAAACCACATAAGTCATTGCATGTATGTTCTTTTCACAAAACCACATAAGGAGCCACCTAGTGTCATTGCATGTCTGTTCTTTTCATAAACCACATAAGGATCCACCAGTTTCATTGCATGTGTGTTCTTCTCATGAACCACACATGGATCCACCAGTGTCATTGCATGTCTATTCTTTTCATGAACCACAGCTAGAGTCATTGCATGTTTGTTACTTCCATAAACCACACATGGATCCACCGGTGTCATTGCATGTCTGTTCTTTTCATGAACCACACCTAGTGTCATTGCATGTCATTTCTTTTCATGAACCACATAAGGATCCACCGGTGTCATTGCATGTCATTTCTTTTCATGAACCACATAAGTATCCACTGGTGTCATTGCATGTCTGTTCTTTTCATGAACCACATAAGGATTCACAAGTGTCATTGCATGTCTATTCTTTTCATGAAACAAACCCAGTGTTATTGCATATGTGTTCCTCTAGACAAACCACATAAGGATCCACCGGTGTTACTGCATGTCTGTTCTTTTCATGAACCACATAAGGATCCACCAGTGTCATTGGATGTGTGTTCTTTTCATGAACCACACATGGATCCACCGGTGTCATTGCATGTCTGTTCTTTTCATGAACCATAGTTAGAGTCATTGCATGTCTGTTACTTCCATAAACCACACATGGATCCACTTGCCTTTCTGTTCATTTCATGAACCACACCCAGTGTCATTACATGTCTGTTGTTTTCAAGAAACACATAAGGATCCACCAGTGGCATTGCATGTCTGTTCTTCTCACAAACCACATAAGGATCCACCTAGTGTCATTGCATGTCTGTTCTTTTCCTGAACCACACACGGTGTCATTGCATGTGTGTTCCTCTAGACAAACCACATAAGGATCCACTGGTGTCACTGCATGTCTGATCTTTTCATGAACCACATAAGGATCCACCAGTGTCATTGGATGTGTGTTCTTTTCATGAACCACACCCAGTGTGATTGCATGTTTGTTTCTCTAAACAAACCACATAAGGATCCACCAGTGTCATTGCATGTCTGTTCTTTTCATGAACCACACCCAGTGTCATTGCATGTGTGTTCTTCTAAACAAACCACATAAGTCATTGCATGTCTGTTCTTTTCATGAATCACTGCCAGTGTCATTGCATGTGTGTTCTTTTCACAAAACACATAAGGAGCCACCTAGTGTCATTGCATGTCTGTTCTTTTCATGAACCACATAAGGATCCACCAGTGTCATTGCATGTGTGTTCTTCTCATGAACCACACATGGATCCACCAATGTCATTGCATGTCTGTTCTTTTCATGAACCACAGCTAGAGTCATTGCATGTCTGGTACTTCCATAAACCACACATGGATCAACCGGTGTCATTGCATGTCTGTTCTTTTCATGAACCACACCCAGTGTCATTGCATGTCAGTTCTTTTCATGATCCATATAAGGATCCACCGGTGTCATTGCATGTTTGTTCTTTTCATGAACCACATAAGGATCCACAAGTGTCATTGCATGTCTATTCTTTTCATGAATCACATCCAGTGCCATTGCATGTCTGTTCTTTTCACAAACCACATAAGGAGCCACCTAGTGTCATTGCATGTCTGTTCTTTTCATGAACCACATAAGGATCCACCAGTGTCATTGCATGTGTGTTCTTCTCATGAACCACACATGGATCCACCAGTGTCATTGCATGTCTGTTCTTTTCATGAACCACAGCTAGAGTCATTGCATGTCTGTTACTTCCATAAACCACACATGGATCCACCGGTGTCATTGCATGTTTGTTCTTTTCATGAACCACACCCAGTGTCATTGCATGTCATTTCTTTTCATGAACCACATAAGGATCCACCGGTGTCATTGCATGTCTGTTCTTTTCACAAACCACATAAGGATCCACCAGTGTCATTGCATGTCTATTCTTTTCATGAACCAAACCCAGTGTCATTGCATGTGTGTTCCTCTAGACAAACCACATAAGGATCCACCGGTGTTACTGCATGTCTGTTCTTTTCATGAACCACATAAGGATCCACTAGTGTCATTGGATGTGTATTCTTCACATGAACCACACATGGATCCACCGGTGTCATTGCATGTCTGTTCTTTTCATGAACCACAGTTAGATTCATTGCATGTCTGTTACTTCCATAAACCACACATGGATCCATCGGTCTCATTGCCTTTCTGTTCATTTCATGAACCACACCCAGTGTCATTACATGTCTGTTCTTTTCATGAACCACATAAGGATCCACCAGTGTCATTGCATGTCTGTTCTTCTCACAGACCACATAAGGAAGCACCTAGTGTCATTGCATGTCTGTTCTTTTCATGAATCACACCCGGTGTCATTGCATGTGTGTTCCTCTGGACAAACCACATAAGGATCCACTCGTGTCACTGCATGTCTGATCTTTTCATGAACCACATAAGGATCCACCAGTGTCATTGGATGTGTGTTCTTTTCATGAACCACACCCAGTGTGATTGCATGTTTGTTCCTCTAAACAAACCACATAAGGATCCACCAGTGTCATTGCATGTCTGTTCTTTTCATGAACCACACCCAGTGTCATTGCATGTGTGTTCTTCTAAACAAACCACATAAGTCATTGCATGTATGTTCTTTTCATGAATCACAGCCAGTGTCATTGCATGTATGTTCTTTTCACAAACCACATAAGGAGCCACCTAGTGTCATTGCATGTCTGTTCTTTTCATAAACCACATAAGGATCCACCAGTTTCATTGCATGTGTGTTCTTCTCATGAACCACACATGGATCCACCAGTGTCATTGCATGTCTGTTCTTTTCATGAACCACAGCTAGAGTCATTGCATGCCTGTTACTTCCATAAACCACACATGGATCCACCGGTGTCATTGCATGTCTGTTCTTTTCATGAACCACACCCAGTGTCATTGCATGTCATTTGTTTTCATGAACCACATAAGGATCCACCGGTGTCATTGCATGTCATTTCTTTTCATGAACCACATAAGGATCCACTGGTGTCATTGCATGTCTGTTCTTTTCATGAACCACATAAGGATCCACAAGTGTCATTGCATGTCTATTCTTTTCATGAAACAAACCCAGTGTTATTGCATATGTGTTCCTCTAGACAAACCACATAAGGATCCACCGATGTTACTACATGTCTGTTCTTTTCATGAACCACATAAGGATCCACCAGTGTCATTGGATGTGTGTTCTTCTCATGAACCACACATGGATCCACAGGTGTCATTGCATGTCTGTTCTTTTCATGAACCATAGTTAGAGTCATTGCATGTCTGTTACTTCCATAAACCACACATGGATCCACTTGCCTTTCTGTTCATTTCATGAACCACACCCAGTGTCATTACATGTCTGTTGTTTTCAAGAACCACATAAGGATCCACCAGTGGCATTGCATGTCTGTTCTTCTCACAGACCACATAAGGATCCACCAGTGGCATTGCATGTCTGTTCTTCTCACAGACCACATAAGGATCCACCTAGTGTCATTGCATGTCTGTTCTTTTCCTGAACCACACACGGTGTCATTGCATGTGTGTTCCTCTAGACAAACCACATAAGGATTCACTGGTGTCACTGCATGTCTGATCTTTTCATGAACCACATAAGGATCCACCAGTGTCATTGGATGTGTGTTCTTTTCATGAACCACACCCAGTGTGATTGCATGTTTGTTCCTCTAAACATACCACATAAGGATCCACCAGTGTCATTGCATGTCTGTTCTTTTCATGAACCACACCCAGTGTCATTGCATGTGTGTTCTTCTAAACAAACCACATAAGTCATTGCATGTCTGTTCTTTTCATGAATCACTGCCAGTGTCATTGCATGTGTGTTCTTTTCACAAAACACATAAGGAGCCACCTAGTGTCATTGCATGTCTGTTCTTTTCATGAACCACATAAGGATCCACCAGTGTCATTGCATGTGTGTTCTTCTCATGAACCACACATGGATCCACCAATGTCATTGCATGTCTGTTCTTTTCAAGAACCACAGCTAGAGTCATTGCATGTCTGGTACTTCCATAAACCACACATGGATCAACCGGTGTCATTGCATGTCTGTTCTTTTCATGAACCACACCCAGTGTCATTGCATGTCAGTTCTTTTCATGATCCATATAAGGATCCACCGGTGTCATTGCATGTTTGTTCTTTTCATGAACCACATAAGGATCCACAAGTGTCATTGCATGTCTATTCTTTTCATGAATCACATCCAGTGCCATTGCATGTCTGTTCTTTTCACAAACCACATAAGGAGCCACCTAGTGTCATTGCATGTCTGTTCTTTTCATGAACCACATAAGGATCCACCAGTGTCATTGCATGTGTGTTCTTCTCATGAACCACACATGGATCCACCAGTGTCATTGCATGTCTGTTCTTTTCATGAACCACAGCTAGAGTCATTGCATGTCTGTTACTTCCATAAACCACACATGGGATCCACCGGTGTCATTGCATGTCTGTTCTTTTCATGAACCACACCCAGTGTCATTGCATGTCATTTCTTTTCATGAACCACATAAGGATCCACCGGTGTCATTGCATGTCTGTTCTTTTCACAAACCACATAAGGATCCACCAGTGTCATTGCATGTATATTCTTTTCATGAACCAAACCCAGTGTCATTGCATGTGTGTTCCTCTAGACAAACCACATAAGGATCCACCGGTGTTACTGCATGTCTGTTCTTTTCATGAACCACATAAGGATCCACTAGTGTCATTGGATGTGTATTCTTCACATGAACCACACATGGATCCACCGGTGTCATTGCATGTCTGTTCTTTTCATGAACCACAGTTAGATTCATTGCATGTCTGTTACTTCCATAAACCACACATGGATCCACCGGTCTCATTGCCTTTCTGTTCATTTCATGAACCACACCCAGTGTCATTACATGTCTGTTCTTTTCATGAACCACATAAGGATCCACCAGTGTCATTGCATGTCTGTTCTTCTCACAGACCACATAAGGAAGCACCTAGTGTCATTGCATGTCTGTTCTTTTCATGAACCACACCCGGTGTCATTGCATGTGTGTTCCTCTGGACAAACCACATAAGGATCCACTCGTGTCACTGCATGTCTGATCTTTTCATGAACCACATAAGGATCCACCAGTGTCATTGGATGTGTGTTCTTTTCATGAACCACACCCAGTGTGATTGCATGTTTGTTCCTCTAAACAAACCACATAAGGATCCACCAGTGTCATTGCATGTCTGTTCTTTTCATGAACCACACCCAGTGTCATTGCATGTGTGTTCTTCTAAACAAACCACATAAGTCATTGCATGTATGTTCTTTTCATGAATCACAGCCAGTGTCATTGCATGTCTGTTCTTTTCACAAACCACATAAGGAGCCACCTAGTGTCATTGCATGTCTATTCTTTTCATAAACCACATAAGGATCCACCAGTTTCATTGCATGTGTGTTCTTCTCATGAACCACACATGGATCCACCAGTGTCATTGCATGTCTGTTCTTTTCATGAACCACAGCTAGAGTCATTGCATGTCTGTTACTTCCATAAACCACACATGGATCCACCGGTGTCATTGCATGTCTGTTCTTTTCATGAACCACACCCAGTGTCATTGCATGTCATTTCTTTTCATGAACCACATAAGGATCCACCGGTGTCATTGCATGTCATTTCTTTTCATGAACCACATAAGGATCCACTAGTGTCATTGCATGTCTGTTCTTTTCATGAACCACATAAGGATCCACAAGTGTCGTTGCATGTCTATTCTTTTCATGAAACAAACCCAGTGTTATTGCATATGTGTTCCTCTAGACAAACCACATAAGGATCCACCGGTGTTACTGCATGTCTGTTCTTTTCATGAACCACATAAGGATCCACCAGTGTCATTGGATGTGTGTTCTTCTCATGAACCACACATGGATCCACCGGTGTCATTGCATGTCTGTTCTTTTCATGAACCACAGTTAGAGTCATTGCATGTCTGTTACTTCCATAAACCACACATGGATCCACTTGCCTTTCTGTTCATTTCATGAACCACACCCAGTGTCATTACATGTCTGTTGTTTTCAAGAACCACATAAGGATCCACCAGTGGCATTGCATGTCTGTTCTTCTCACAGACCACATAAGGATCCACCTAGTGTCATTGCATGTCTGTTCTTTTCCTGAACCACACACGGTGTCATTGCATGTGTGTTCCTCTAGACAAACCACATAAGGATCCACTGGGGTCACTGCATGTCTGATCTTTTCATGAACCACATAAGGATCCACAAGTGTCATTGGATGTGTGTTCTTTTCATGAACCACACCCAGTGTGATTGCATGTTTGTTCCTCTAAACAAACCACATAAGGATCCACCAGTGTCATTGCATGTCTGTTCTTTTCATGAACCACACCCAGTGTCATTGCATGTGTGTTCTTCTAAACAAACCACATAAGTCATTGCATGTCTGTTCTTTTCATGAATCACTGCCAGTGTCATTGCATGTGTGTTCTTTTCACAAAACACATAAGGAGCCACCTAGTGTCATTGCATGTCTGTTCTTTTCATGAACCACATAAGGATCCACCAGTGTCATTGCATGTGTGTTCTTCTCATGAACCACACATGGATCCACCAATGTCATTGCATGTCTGTTCTTTTCATGAACCACAGCTAGAGTCATTGAATGTCTGGTACTTCCATAAACCACACATGGATCCACCGGTGTCATTGCATGTCTGTTCTTTTCATGAACCACACCCAGTGTCATTGCATGTCAGTTCTTTTCATGATCCATATAAGGATCCACCGGTGTCATTGCATGTCTGTTATTTTCATGAATCACATAAGGATCCACCAGTGTCATTGCATGCATGTTCTTTTCATGAACCAAACCCAGTGTCATTGCATGTGTGTTCCTCTAGACAAACCACATAAGGATCCACCAGTGTCACTGCATGTCTATTCTTTTGATGAACCACATAAGGATCCACTAGTGTCATTGGATGTGTGTTCTTCTCATGAACCACACCAAGTGTCATTCCATGTCTGTTCCTCTAAACAAACCACATAAGGATCCACCTGTGTCATTGCATGTCTGTTCTTTTCATGAACCACACCTAGTGTCATTGCATTTGTGTTCTTGTAAACAAACCACATAAGTGATTGCATGTCTGTTCTTCTCATGAACCAGACCCAGTGTCATTGCATGTGTTTTCCTCTAGACAAACCACATAAGGATCCACCAGTGCCATTGCATGTCTATTCTTTTCATGAACCAAACCCAGTGTTATTGCATATGTGTTCCTCTAGACAAACCACATAAGGACCCACCAGTGTTACTGCATGTCTATTCTTTTCATGAACCACATAAGGATCCACCAGTGTCATTGGATGTGTGTTCTTCTCATGAACCACACATGGATCCACCAGTGTCATTGCATGTTTTTTCTTTTCATGAACCACAGCTAGAGTCATTGCATGTCTGTTCTTTTCATGAACCACATAAGGATCCACCAGTATCATTGCATGTCTGTTCTTTTCATGAACAACACCCAGTGTCATTGCATGTCTGTTCTTTTCATGAACCACATAAGGATTCACCAGTATCATTGCATGTCTGTTCTTCTCACAAACCACATAAGGATCCACCTAGTGTCATTGCATGTCTGTTCTTTTCATGAACCACACTCGGTGTCATTGCATGTGTGTTCCTCTGGACAAACCACATAAGGATCCACTGGTGTCACTGCATGTCTGTTCTTTTCATGAACCACATAAGGATCCACCAGTGTCATTGGATGTGTGTTCTTTTCATGAACCACACCCAGTGTGATTGCATGTTTGTTCCTCTAAACAAACCACATAAGGATCCACCAGTGTCATTGCATGTCTGTTCTTTTCATGAACCACACCTAGTGTCATTGCATGTCTGTTCTTCTAAACAAACCACATAAGCCATTGCATGTCTGTTATTTTCATGAATCACAACCAGTGTTATTGCATGTCTGTTCTTTTCACAAACCACATAAGTTGCCACCTAGTGTCAAGGCATGTTTGTTCTTTTCATGAACCACATAAGGATCCACCAGTGTCACTGGATGTGTGTTCTTTTCAGGAACCATACCCAGTGTGATTGCATGTCTGTTACTCTTAACAAACCACATAAGGATGCACCAGAGTCATTGCATGTCTGTTCTTTTCATGAACCACACCAAGTGTCATTGGATGTGTGTTCCTCTAGACAAACCACATAAGGATCCACTGCTGTCACTGCATGTCTGTTCTTTTCATGAACCACATAAGGATCCACTAGTGTCATTGGATGTGTGTTCTTTTCATGAACTACACCTAGTGTGTTTGCATGTCTGTTGCTCAAAACAAACCACATAAGGATCCACCAGTGTCATTACATGTTTGTTCTTTTCATGAACCACACCTAGTGTCATTGCATGTGTGTTGTTCTAAAAAAACACATAAGTCATTGCATGTCTGTTCTTTTCATGATCCACACCCGGTGTCATTGCATGTGTGTTCCTCTAGAAAAACCACATAAGGATCCACTAGTGTCACTGCATGTCTAATCTTTTCATGAACCACATAAGGATCCACCAGTGTCATTGGATGTGTGTTCTTCTCATGAACCACACATGGATCCACCGGTGTCATTGCATGTCTGTTCTTTTCATGAACCACAACTAGAGTCATTGCATGTCTGTTACTTCCATAAACCATACATGGATCCGCTGGTGTCATTGCATGTCTGTTCTTTTCATGAACCACACCAAGTGTCATTGCATGTCAGTTCTTTTCATGAACCACATAAGGATCGACCAGTGTTATTGCATGTATTTTATTTTCATGAATCACATAAGGATCCACCAGTGTCATTGCATGTCTTTTCTTTTCATGAACCAAACCCGGTGTGATTGCATGTGTGTTCCTCTAGACAAACCACATAAGGATCCACCGGTGTTACTGCACGTCTGTTCTTTTCATGGTCCACATAAGGATCCACCAGTGTCATTGGATGTGTGTTATTCACATGAACCACACATGGATCCACCAGTGTCATTGCATGCCTGTTCTTTTCATGAACCACAGCTAGAGTCATTGCATGTCTGTTACTTCCATAAACCACACATGGATCCACCGGTGTCATTGCATGTCTGTTCTTTTCATGAACCACACCCAATGTCATTGCATATCTTGTCTTTTCATGAACCACATAAGGATCCACCGGTGTCATTCATGTCTGTTCTTTTCACAAACCACATAAGGAGCCACCAGTGTCATTGCATGTGTATTCTTTTCATGAACCAAACCCAGTGTTATTGCATATGTGTTCCTCTAGACAAACCACATAAGGATCCACCGGTGTTAATGCATGTCTGTTCTTTTCACGAACCACATAAGGATCCACCAGTGTCATTGGATGTGTGTTCTTCTCATGAATCACACATGGATCCACCGGTGTCATTGCATGTCTGTTCTTTTCATGAACCACAGTTAGAGTCATTGCATGTCTGTTACTTCCATAAACCACACATGGATCCACCGGTCTCATTGCCTTTCTGTTCATTTCATGAACCACACCTAGTGTCATTACATGTATGTTCTTTTCATGAAGCACATAAGGATCCACCAGTGTCATTGCATGTCTGTTCTTCTCACAGACCACATAAGGATCCACCTAGTGTCATTGCATGTCTGTTCTTTTCCTGAACCACACACGGTGTCATTGCATGTGTGTTCCTCTGGACAAACCACATAAGGATCCACTAGTGTCACTGCATGTCTGATCTTTTCATGAACCACATAAGGATCCACCAGTGTCATTGGATGTGTGTTCTTTTCATGAACCACACCCAGTGTGATAGCATGTTTGTTCCTCTAAACAAACCACATAAGGATCCACTAGTGTCATTGCATGTCTGTTCTTTTCATGAACCACACCTAGTGTCAGTGCATGTGTGTTCTTCTAAACAAACCAGAAAAGTCATTGCATGTCTGTTCTTTTCATGAATCACAGCCAGTGTCATTGCATGTCTGTTCTTTTCACAAACCACATAAGGAGCCACCTAGTGTCATTGCATGTCTGTCTTTTCATGAACCACATAAGGATCCACCAGTGTCATTGCATGTGTGTTCTTCTCATGAACCACACATGGATCCACCAGTGTCATTGCATGTCTGTTCTTTTCATGAACCACACCCAGTGTCATTGCATGTCAGTTCTTTTCATGATCCATATAAGGATCCACTGGTGTCATTGCATGTCTGTTCTTTTCATGAATCACATAAGGATCCACCAGTGTCATTGCATGTATGTTCTTTTCATGAACCAAACCCAGTGTCATTGCATGTGTGTTCCTCTAGACAAACCACATAAGGATCCACCGGTGTCACTGCATGTCTATTCTTTTGATGAACCACATAAGGATCCACCAGTGTCATTGCATGTGTGTTCTTCTCATGAACCACACCAAGTGTCATTGCATGTCTGTTCCTCTAAACAAACCACATAAGGATCCACCAGTGTCATTGCATGTCTGTTCTTTTCATGAACCACACCTAGTGTCATTGCATTTGTGTTCTTGTAAAAAAACCACATAAGTCATTGCATGTCCGTTCTTTTCATGAACCACACCCAGTGTCATTGCATGTGTTTTCCTCTAGACAAACCACATAAGGATCCACAAGTGTCATTGGATGTGTGTTCTTTTCATGAACCACACCTAGTGTGATTGCATGTCTGTTCCTCTAAACAAACCACATAAGGATCCACCAGTGTCATTGCATGTTTGTTCTTTTCATGAACCACACCTAGTGTCATTGCATGTGTGTTCTTCTAAACAAACCACATAAGTCATTGCATGTCTGTTCTTTTCATGAACCACACCCGGTGTCATTGCATGTGTGTTCCTCTAGACAAACCACATAAGGATCCACCAGTGTCATTGCATGTCTGTTCTTTTCATGAACCACATAAGGATCCACCGGTGTCATTGGATGTGTGTTCTTCTCATGAACCACACCCAGTGTCATTGCATGTCTGTTCTTCTAAACAATACACATAAGGATCCACCAGTGTCATTGCATGTCTGTTCTTTTCACAAACCACATAAGGAGCCACCTAGTGTCATTGCATGTATGTTCTTTTCATGAACCACATAAGAATCCACCAGTGTCATTGCATGTGTGTTCTTCTCATGAACCACACATGGATCCACCAGTGTCATTGCATGTCTGTTCTTTTCATGAACCACAGCTAGAGTCATTGCATCTATGTTACTTCCATAAACCACACATGGATCCACCGGTGTCATTGCATGTCTGTTCTTTTCATGAACCACACCCAGTGTCATTGCATGTTAGTTCTTTTCATGAACCACCTAAGGATCCATCGGTGACATTGCATGTCTGTTCTTTTCACGAACCACATAAGGATCCACCAGTGTCATTGCATGTCTGTTCTTTTCATGAACCAAACCCAATGTCATTGCATGTGTGTTCCTCTAGACAAACCAAATAAGGATCCACCGGTGTTACTGCATGTCTGTTCTTTTCATGAACCACATAAGGATCCACTAGTGTCATTGCATGTGTGTTCCTCTAGACAAACCACACATGGATCCACCGGTGTCACTTCATGTCTGTTCTTTTCATGAACCACAGCTAGAGTCATTGCATGTCTGTTACTTCTATAAACCACACATGGATCAACCGGTGTCGTTGCATGTCTGTTCTTTTCATGAACCACACCCGGTGTCATTGCATGTCAGTTCTTTTCATGAACCACATAAGGATCCACCGGTGTCATTGCATCTCTATTCTTCTCACAAACCACAGAAGGATCCACCTAGTGTCATTGCATGTCTGTTCTTTTCATGAACCACAACCGGTGTCATTGCATGTGTGTTCCTCTAGACAAACCACATAAGGATCCACCGGTGTCATTGCATGTCTGTTCTTTTCATGAACCACATAAGGATCCACCGGTGTCATTGGATGTGTGTTCTTCTCATGAACCACACCCGGTGTCATTGCATGTCTGTTCCTCTAAACAATACACATAAGGATCCACCAGTGTCATTGCATGTCTGTTCTTTTCACAAACCACATAAGGAGCCACCTAGTGTCATTGCATGTATGTTCTTTTCATGAACCACATAAGAATCCACCAGTGTCATTGCATGTGTGTTCTTCTCATGAATCACACATGGATCCACCAGTGTCATTGCATGTCTGTTCTTTTCATGAACCACAGCTAGAGTCATTGCATGTAAGTTCCTTCCATAAACCACACATGGATCCACCGGTGTCATTGCATGTCTGTTCTTTTCATGAACCACACCCAGTGTCATTGCATGTCAGTTCTTTTCATGAACCACCTAAGGATCCATCGGTGACATTGCATGTCTGTTCTTTTCACGAACCACATAAGGATCCACCAGTGTCATTGCATGTCTGTTCTTTTCATGAACCAAACCCAATGTCATTGCATGTGTGTTCCTCTAGACAAACCAAATAAGGATCCACCGGTGTTACTGCATGTCTGCTCTTTTCATGAACCACATAAGTATCCACTAGTGTCATTGCATGTGTGTTCCTCTAGACAAACCACACATGGATCCACCGGTGTCACTTCATGTCTGTTCTTTTCCTGAACCACAGCTAGAGTCATTGCATGTCTGTTACTTCTATAAACCACACATGGATCCACCGGTGTCGTTGCATGTCTGTTCTTTTCATGAACCACACCCGGTGTCATTGCATGTCAGTTCTTTTCATGAACCACATAAGGATCCACCGGTGTCATTGCATGTCAGTTCTTTTCATGAACCACATAAGGATCCACCGGTGTCATTGCATCTCTATTCTTCTCACAAACCACAGAAGGATCCACCTAGTGTCATTGCATGTCTGTTATTTTCATGAACCACACCCGGTGTCATTGCATGTGCGTTCCTCTAGACAAACCACATAAGGATCCACCGGTGTCACTGCATGTCTGTTCTTTTCATGAACCACATAAGGATCCACCAGTGTCATTGGATGTGTGTTCTTCTCATGAACCACACCCAGTGTCACTGCATGTCTGTTCCTCTAAACAATACACATAAGGATCCACCAGTGTCATTGCATGTCTGTTCTTTTCACAAACCACATAAGGAGCCACCTAGTGTCATTACATGTCTGTTCTTTTCATGAACCACATAAGGATCCACCAGTGTCATTGCATGTGTGTTCTTCTCATGAACCACACATGGATCCACTAGTGTCATTGCATGTCTGTTCTTTTCATGAACCGGGCTAGAGTCATTGCATGTCTGTTAATTCCATAAACCACACATGGATCCACGAGTGTCATTGCATGTCTATTCTTTTCCTGAACCACACCCAGTGTCATTGCATGTCAGTTCTTTTCATGAACCATATAAGGATCCACCAGTGTCATTGCATGTTTGTTCTTTTCATGAATCACATAAGGGTCCACCAGTGTCATTGCATGTCTGTTCTTTTCATGAACCAAACCCAGTGTCATTGCATGTGTCTTCCTCTAGACAAACCACATAAGGATCCACCGGTGTCACTGCATGTCTATTCTTTTGATGAACCACATAAGGATCCACCAGTGTCATTGGATGTGTGTTCTTCTCATGAACGACACCAAGTGTCATTGCATGTCTGTTCCTCTAAACAAACCACATAAGGATCCACCAGTGTCATTACATGTCTGTTCTTTTCATGAACCACACCTAGTGTCATTGCATTTGTGTTCTTGTAAACAAACCACATTAGTCATTGCATGTTCGTTCTTTTCATGAACCACACCCAGTGTCATTGCATGTGTTTTCCTCTAGAAAAACCACATAAGGATCCACAAGTGTCATTGGATGTGTGTTCTTTTCATGAACCACACCCTGTGTGATTGCATGTTTGTTCCTCTAAACAAACCACATAAGGATCCACCAGTGTCATTGCATGTCTGTTCTTTTCATGAACCACACCTAGCGTCATTGCATGTGTGTTCTTCTACACAAACCACATAAGTCATTGCATGTCTGTTCTTTTCATGAACCACGTCCGGTGTCATTGCATGTGTGTTCCTCTAGACAAACCACATAAGGATCCACCAGTGTCACTGCATGTCTGTTCTTTTCATGAACCACATAAGGATCCACCAGTGTCATTGGATGTGTGTTCTTCTCATTAACCACACCCAGTGTCATTGCATGTCTGTTCCTCTAAACAATACACATAAGGATCCACCAGTGTCATTGCATGTCTGTTCTTTTCACAAACCACATAAGGGGCCACCTAGTGTCATTGCATGTATGTTCTTTTCATGAACCACATAAGAATCCACCAGTGTCATTGCATGTGTGTTCTTCTCATGAACCACACATGGATCCACCAGTGTCATTGCATGTCTGTTCTTTTCATGAACCACAGCTAGAGTCACTGCATGTATGTTACTTCCATAAACCACACATGGATCCACCGGTGTCATTGCATGTCTGTTCTTTTCATGAAGCACACCCAGTGTCATCGCATGTGTGTTCCTCTAGACAAACCACATAAGGATCCACTAGTGTCACTGCATGTTTGTTCTTTTCATGAACCACATAAGGATCCACCAGTGTCATTTGATGTGTGTTCTTCTCATGAACCACACATGGATCCACTAGTGTCATTACAGGTCTGTTCTTTTCATGAACCACTGCTAGAGTCATTGCATGTCTGTTACTTCCATAAATTACACATGGATCCACCAGTGTCATTGCATGTCTGTTCTTTTCATGAACCACACCCAGTGTCATTGCATGTCAGTTCTTTTCATGAACCACATAAGGATCCACCGGTGTCATTGCATGTCTGTTCTTTTCACAAACCACATAAGGATCCACCAATGTCATTGCATGTCTATTCTTTTCATGGACCAAACCTAGTGCCATTGCATATGTGTTCCTCTAGAAAAACCACATAAGGATCCACCGGTGTCACTGCATGTCTGTTCTTTTCATGAACCACATAAGGATCCACCAGTGTCATTGGATGCGTGTTATTTTCATGAACCACACCTAGTGTGATTGCATGTCTTTTCCTCTAAACAAACCACATAAGGATCCACCAGTGTCATTGCATGTATGTTTTTTTCATGAACCACACCTAGTGTCATTGCATGTGTGTTCTTCTAAACAAACCACATAAGTCATTGCATGTCTGTTCTTTTTATGAACCACACCCGGTGTCATTGCATGTGTGTTCCTCTAGACAAACCACATAAGGATCCACCGGTGTCACTGCATGTCTGTTCTTTTCATGAACCACCTAAGGATCCACCACTGTCATTGGATGTGTGTTCTTCTCATGAACCACACATGGATCCACCGGTGTCATTGCATGTCTGTTCTTTTCATGAACCACAGCTAGAGTCATTGCATGTGTGTTACTTCCATAAACCACACATGGATCCACCGGTGTCATTGCATGTCTGTTATTTTCATGAACCACACCCAGTGTCATTGCATGTTAGTTATTTTCATGAACCACATAAGGATCCACCAGTGTCATTGCATGTCTGTTCTTTTCATGAATCACATAAGCATCCATCAATGTCATTGCATGTTTGTTCTCTTCATGAACCAAACCCGGTGTTATTGCATGTGTGTTCCTCTAGACAAACCACATAAGGATCCACTGGTGTTACTGCATGTCTGTTCTTTTCATGAACCACATAAGGATCCACCAATATCATTGGATGTGTGTTCATCTCATGAACCACACATTGATCCACCAGTGTCATTGCATGTCTGTTCTTTTCATGAACCACAACTAGAGTCATTGCATGTCTGTTACTTCCATAAACCACACATGGATCCACCGGTGTCATTGCATGTCTGTTCTTTTCATGAACCACACCCAGTGTCATTGCATGTCAGTTCTTTTCATGAACCACATAAGGATCCACCGGTGTCATTGCATGTCTGTTCTTTTCACGAACCACATAAGGATCCACCAGTGTCATTGCATGTCTGTTCTTTTCATGAACCAAACTCAGTGTCATTGCATGTGTGTTCCTCTAGACAAACCACATAAGGATCCACCGGTGTTACTGCATGTCTGTTCTTTTCATGAACCACATAAGGATCCACCGGTGTCATTGCATGTGTGTTCCTGTAGACAAACCACACATGGATCCGCCGGTGTCACTGCATGTCTGTTCTTTTCATGAACCACAGCTAGAGTCATTGCATGTCTGTTACTTCGATAAACCACACATGGATCCACCAATGTCATTGCATGTCTGTTCTTTTGATGAACCACACCCAGTGTCATTGCATGTCAGTTCTTTTCATGAACCACATATGGATCCACCAGTGTCATTAAATGTATGTTCTTTTCATGAATCACATAAGGATCCACCAGTGTCATTGCATGTATATTCTTTTCATGAACCAAACCCAGTGTTATTGCATGTCTGTTCTTTTCATGAACCACACATGGATACACCAGTGTCATTGCATGGGTGGCCGTTAGACCGAGTCTTCTAGAAGGCATGCCCTAACATAGTTGTTCTGCTTGACGATTGTTACATACCGTTAGATCGGGGCGCTTGGACGATTGGGATGGTGTTCGTGAGAGTGATCCACGCGTAGGCTGTTCTGCGACCTGATTGGCCACGCTTGCTCTGGACAAACTGGCAACATCGGGCGCTCCCCTGTTGCGAGTGTCACGTCTCACGAGTTCAGTGGGCCACATCCTAGTGTCACGTCCCCATTACTTCTCTTCCTCCTCGTACTTCTCTTCCTTCCCCTCGAAGCCACTTTCCCCACTTCACTCACATCCTGCCGTAGCCACAAGCCGACGGCGCCTCCATCCCAATCCCCTCTCCGGCAGCCACCCCCCTCCCCTCTCGCCATGGGTTCAAGGGGATATGGTGAGGAAACACGTCGTGACGACAGGGATGGTGATTTCAATGTGAGTTGTCTCATCTCTATTTCTATCATCTGTGGCCAGTTATCTATTTTTTGAGCTAGATATAATCTGTTTACTCATGCGCGTACGATGTGTTAGGCCAACCAGACGATGTATGACTCCGACTATCACGGTTTAGCGGATGAAGATAGTCCTCTGCTATGTAAACTTGGATATGTGCCTGCTAAATTTGTAGCATTCGAAGGACGAAACGCAGGCAGGAGGTTTCTACGGTGTCAAGGACATCATGCAATGATGCAAGGCAGAAGTTGCAGTGTTGTCAAATGGGCAGACACAGAGTGGCCCAACTCGATGCAGAAAATGCTAGACAAACTATGGGAAATGACTGTTGAGTTGAAAGAATCCGTATTCAGATCACTTCTTGACAGTGTTGAGATGAAGCTATGGGAACCAGTTGACACGACCAAGCATAAGCGAGATCTAAGGTGGGTGCAAGACAAGGTTAGCAAAGTCGAGAAGGAGAGGGACGCGACGTTGGCCCTGAAGGCTAAAGCAAAGTAAGAACTGACTCAAGCAAGGAATGATCTCCACCAGGCCAAAGTCCTGCAGTTCACAACTACGAGTATTGACAAGTGCATGAGGAAAAATGCAGAGAAACAATTGAACCTGTGTGATAACTAGTTCTATTTAGCTTAAGCTCCGTGCCTTTTTAAGTTGTAATAGTTGTACTTGTTGACCTAGCGGTCTAAACTATTGGTCCCGGAGTCCAGGGAGGAAAAAAATTGCTCTCCCGTTAGTCTGACCCCGCATTACTTCTTTTGTCTGACCAATGCCCCTTGGATATTCCGCCCATCGCTTCGTCGTCCTCGTGTACAAATAGGAGGCACCACTGCGCGTCGCTTCGTTGTCCATCCCCTCGTCCTCTCCAATCTCCACCGCGTCGTTGCTTCGTCGTCCATCCCCTCGCTCCCTCTCCAATCTCCACCACGCCGCCATGGAGATGCCCAATCTGAACTTCTACGAGGCGGTGATGTTCGTGAACTTCGACATCCTCGCGCCGCCAGCCGCGATGGTGCCCCACGTATGGCGCATCAGCTCTGTGGGGGTGCCGGTGGCTCTGCTCCCTAGCGGAGCCGACATGGAGAGCGAAATCGTGATGCGCCGCCGCCAGATGCCCGCGTGGAAGAGGGCGCTGCCCCGGTACGCGGCAGCCAGCCCGTACTGGCCGATGCTGTTCAAGATGGAGCGGAAGGCCAAGATTGGCAACCGCATCGTTGACGGGTGCGTGGTGCACCGGGATCTCCGCAACAGAGAAGGGCGGGAGAGGTTCTGGTCCGTCCCTGGACGGACCAAGTACACCGTCATTGCCGCCGCTCGCCGTGAAGAGGTGCGCCGTCTCGCGAACAATGCGGAAATCATGGAGGTTCCGTCCGACAGCGACGAGGAAGCCGGCGGCTCGGAGGACAGTGGCAGCGGAAGTGAAATTGTTGACTAGTGGTTGAATTAATGTAGGATGTGAAATCGCACCTTTGTTTAGAAGAATTTGTGGTTGAAGTAATGAAATGCCTCGATTTAGATCTCTGTCTCGATTAATTTGTGGAAGAATTTGTGATTTAGATCAATTTCTGCCTCGATTTAGGTCTCTGTCCCGGATTGGGAACGTGACCGTGGACCAAAGACACCTTTTCTACTAGTGTATTCTGACATTAGTGGTTTGTTTAAACGTAATCTACGTGGATTGTGCCACATGCAAATGACACAACCACAATTTATAAAGTGGAAGCACGTACACCCAGTTACTGGAGATCCGGGAGCTTCGCTAGATGCAGGGGATGCAGGAGCAGAGAGGCGGTGAGATAGACGGGCTCAAGATTAGGCCAGAAAGTGGTACCGCTTTCCTCCTCATTTGGGCATTATTGGTGAGAACATTGATGTTTATGTTGCCACATCGTTGTGCAGCATCTGAAATAAGTTGCTGCTTCATGGAGTGTGGCAGCTTAAATAATTTATTTCTGTGCCACTTACATTCTGTCGTATTTGGAGACCTCCTGCCCCTCAGCAATCGTGGAACCGGTGCTGCGTGTTTTCAGATAGTAGTGGCACAATCACAATTTCGGATTCAACTACTGACTCGGGCGTTTCCAAACCCTAAGTCGCGGTACATTTTACTCAGAGAATGTGGGTAGATTGTTTCGCCCAGCAACATGCCACACACAGAGCTCTAGAATTTAATAGAATTACATATATATGTTCAAGTTCAACACATTACTATGCATCTTCATTGCCATCAGCCTTCTTTCGCAGCCTGGGTGCCAAGCCTTCACATCCACTGGCTTCTTCATTTCCTGCCTTCGTCCTCTTCCTCGGTGCCAATTTTCTTAGCTTTACGTACTCTGCATCGCCGGGAGAATGGGCACCAGAATCATGTCCAGCATCATCTTTCCACTCGTTTTTAATTTCTTCGGGCAGCAAAATGACTGACCCGGGAGTCATGTTTCTAACCTTGCGGCGCTTCCTGTCAAAGAAACAAGGCTGTTGCATAACTGCCCAATATCTACAGAGTAAATAAAACAAAAATTACAATTCAGCACAAACATGCGAACCCCAAGAGACCTTTGCTTACCAGGAGCTAATTGGGTTCGAGCAACCACCCTGTCCAAGAATAGAAGGGCGACTCCCAGTTGTAGCAGCTTCCACATCCAGTACATCACATTTTAGCTCAAACATAGCAGCCGAAGCATATCTTTTCATCAACCCAATTAGCTGACTGTCACACGTTAGAGGAACCATGATGCCACGTTCATCCATGAAGCTAAACTTTGCAGTCTGCATCGGCCATAATTCATCATGATTACGCAGAGCAGCAACCATACCAGATATAGTGCAGATCTGCGCAGGCGCTTCTTCCATCGTGATACAATGGTGTCCATACCATTTGCCCTTAGAGTCGTACCTATAGAGGACTACCATAACCAGGTAAGGGGGTCCGTGGAGATCCCACTTGACAGAAAACTGTGGACAAAATATGTTTATCAGCGTTGGGCTAACAAACAATTTGAGGTTCAGTAGCCAGCTAGCAGTTATAATTACTGCGAATAGCAAAGAGAAGGGTCGTTCACCCGCTTGTAGCCAGAACTTCTTCTTCCTTGGTAGTAGGATCTGCCATCCTCCGAGCTGCTCGGCTCGTCGGTGGAGGAGGCGGGATAGAGCCTCACAACGGCGGCTACGGCATGCGCCATGGGAGCTCAGGATCAGTGACTAGGCGCAACAACTAGGCGCAGCAACTTGGCACCAGAAGTCAAATGTTCGAAGGGATCGTCCTGCCTGGAGGGTGGATTCCGACGCCGCCGGTGCTAGGGGAAATGTGGGAATGGATTTGTAAAATTGGTCAACGCATCCAATCCACTTAGCTACTCGATTTTCCTAAGAGCTTGCTGTGTTGGCGCTCGCGTCACGGACAGATGACCGACATGAGGGTCCCGACCGTCTACTTCACGGGGCAGTTTAACGGAATGTTTGAATTTGGCAGGGGTGAGATGAGTTTGCCTCGAAATGGCCCCTCTCAGTAGTTGGTGGCCCAACTTTTTGAAACGTAGCAATTTCAGACAACTTAGGTACCGCCATGCGCTAGCCTGCGAACTTTGGTACCGCAGACGAACATGCCCCATGGGTTGGTGATGCTGGTGTCGTAGGGGTTCTCCGGCCTGATGTAATCCTCATCCTTGTAGGGGTCCCAACCGAGCGGGATCTTCCCAAGACTAGCGGGGGCCTCCTCGCTGGCGGCTACAGTGGAAGCAGGGACGGGGGTCTAGATGGGGACAACGACTGCCTTCAATGCCTTGATGGAGGCCTATACAGGGACGAGGGCCTCCTCGCTGGCAGCCTTGGAGGCGACGATGGCCACCGTGCCATTCTTCTCCATCATCGGTGTGGTTAGGGTTTTCTTGGGGGATTGCAGAAGGTGATGGGACAATGGAGACGGTTGCGTGAGTGAGCGAGTGAGCGATGAGTGAGAATGAGGAGTGTTGGAAATATGCCCTAGAGACAAATAGTAATAAGGACTATTATCATATTTCATAAAGTTTATGATTAAGTTTTATATCATGCTATAATTGTATTGAAATGAAACGTCAATGCACGTGTGATATATAAACAACCAGGGGTTCCCGATGAAACTCTAGTCACTGGTTCATTGGTTAACAGATGATCAAGGTTTCTTGATCATGTGGCATTTAGGCCAGTTGGAAATGGATTTATCTCATTCTAAGAATGAGATGATGAACTAATACCCAACCTAAACATCATGACCCAATCATGTCACGAAGTTCAAGTTACGATGATTAGAATAGACCTAGTAGATTATTCCTTAGACCGTGAGGCTATATCAATCACTGTATCCCGAGGGTGCTTTAATAGCATCAAATGTCACTTGGTAAAATAGTGATCATAAAGGTGTGTTCAAGTATTCAGAGGAATAGTTGAGGCAATATATGTCAAGAGCGGGATTTGTCCATCCGTGTGACAGAAATATACTCGAGGGCCCACTCGGAGAAGTTATATTCAATAGTTGTGCAGCGTGTGATTTGATCACAGGGATATCACTTGTCAAAACGAGTCAAGTAGCATTTTTCAGTAACTAGATTGAACCCGTTGGTGATGTCATTGATCAGATCTCGGGCAATGCAAGTATCGATAGACAAAAGGAATAAGACACGACCGTCACGGTTCAAACGGCGAAAGATTTCGTGGAATGCACAGGGGTCACATGGCCATCAGGTCCCTCTGTTGATCATTGGTCTGGGAGTATGCCGACCATGTCTGGAGTGTTCCCGAACCGTGGGGTATCATGCTTAAGGGCTTGGTTATGCTTAGAGAGTGTTTATAGTATCGGTAGAATCACTGAAGAATAGAAAGAGAGAAAACCGGCAGGGTTTCGGTAAGTCCGGAGGATGTCCGGAGTGGAGGTGGAAGGTGTTCCATAACCACGAAGATTGAGTAATATGTGAATGAATATTAAATATTGATTTAATCATTTATTCATAATTATTTAATAAATAGAAAATCAATTAAAGGGTCAAAAAGCCTTAATGGGCCAAATCCGGAGGGAGAAGGGCCCATGAGGGAAAGGCAAAGGGAGGAAGGAGGGAGGAGATAACCGGCAGGGCCTAGCCCCCCCTTGGGGCCGGCGTCCACCCCTCTCCCCCTCTCCCTTGTTTAGTCCCACCCCAGGACTTTGAGGGAGGGAGTACCTCCCCTTCCCCCTATATATAGTGGGGTATTTTAACCAGAAAATACAACACAATATTCAATAAAGGTTTCCTCATTTTTGGGGAGACCTCCAATTGACACACACACACACTCTCTCTCTCTCTCTCTCTCTCTCTCTCTCTCTCTCTCTCTCTCTCTCTCTCTCTCTCTCTCTCTCTCTCCCGTGACCATGGTCCCAAGTCGGATTACGTGAACGAGAGACATCTTCACTACGGAGCGTCGTCGCGCTACGGGATTTGGATCCAGGAGCTCTACTTCCGCAACTACTGCTAGATCGGGGAAGCGGGAGTCATCGCCAGGCACCAGATGCATGTAACTCCCTGTGAGGTGTCACATTTGAGGCACTACAGGTCATTGGAGCCACAAGAGCGCAAGGACTTCATCACGACCTTGAGGTCGGCTTCGGCTCATCTACATCAACCACACTCTCCCGAGCGTTGACAACGCTTTTCGGTCTTCAAGGGTAAGTTCGCGAAAAGCCACTCCTGTTACTGCATTACTAATAGATAGGTCCTAGCAACAAAGGGGTTCAGGGGCGTAGGGTAAAAATTTATTGTTTTCATACGCGAACCCCTACAGTTGTATCAGAGCTAGATCTATGCGTAGTATTGCTAGTACGGGGTAGAACACACGAGATGTAGCGGTGTGGGCGTTGATCTTTTAGTTGTTACCCTCCCACGTGTACTTGTGTATACCGCAGAAATGCTTGATGAAGTGGCCCCCAACCGACTTTACGCGTTCATTCGCGAGACTGGTCCACGCTTGACATACGGCTTGTACCGTATAAAGTGGCTTAGGGGTGTCTGTCTCTCTACATTTAGTTGGTATACCATTTGCAATGGAGGGCCCCAAAAGGGGTGTAGTATAGACAACTAATCGATTAGCGTTGTGGTGATAGTTCGTAGGTAAGAATGGTTCTTGTGCGAAAGCTTAATCAGTCACGTAAAACATGCAAAGATAAAGTAGAGGCGTCTAACTTTGTTTTGCAGGGGCGTTATGATGTGGAATGATTGTGGCAAAGGTAAAGTAATTACTTTATGTTTCTAAGTAGTAGTAGATGGTCACGGAGGTGACGGACTACCACGCCGGAAGGCATCGGTACCCTGGTGCCTATGGTGCTGGAACCCTGGCGCCGAAATCCAGAGGCGCAAGATGGAGATCACAGCGAGAAGGACCATATCGCATCACTTTTACATTCAATGTTTATTGTTTGTATATCTTATTGTGTGATAGTATTAGATACTCGGCGGTAGCCTAATAAGATGATCCCTATTAAAATACCAATGATTGTGTTCTCCCTTAGTGTGCACCACCAAGAAAGTTTTTCGGTATGAGGCAGCGCCGTGATGATCGGGTGTCAGACATATCTACGTTCACATACAATGGGTGTAAGCCATGTTGCACAAGGAATACACTAAGGTTGAGTTGGCGAGCCTAGCATGTGTAGACATGGCCTCGAAACACATATGGTCGAAAGATCGAGCATGAGTCGCATGAATGATGTGACCAACATTTAGGCGTCTACCCTAGCATCCACATTTATGGCCGTGACGATCGGGGGAGATGTGGGGAAAAGGGGTCGTGTAATCACTAGAACCCTTCAGCGGATAAGTGTTTTTTGTGGAGTTATTATTTTAACTCATTTAATTATAAACTTAGTCTAAATTCCTTTTGCAATTATCAATGTAGAAAATGGTTCTCCCCGATGCTACCTTACCTGTTGACGATTGATTAGATGTAGAGAAGCTTAGGCTAGACAGATCAAACTTCTCTATGTGTGTTGCGCGTCTCCATGTTCTCCTTAGCGAGAATGACATGGTCGACTATATACTCAACAAGATGGACTTGGAGCAACCAAGTATATTAGAGACCTAGAACAGCAGGATGACCGCTATTGCCGTCATGAGATGTCCACCTTCATACCAGTGACGATGCGTTTCGGGATGGTGGATGAGCTGTGGCCAGTCGTGGGTAATCTTGACCCTCATACGGTAATGGTACAACTTAGGACACATTTCATGGAACAAGCACGCATATGGGAGCATGAGATGATGGGAGATTTCCTCTCCATTAAGATGGAAGAAAACTCTTCACTTGAAGACCACTTAACGCATGCATGATTGGTACGTCGTAAACGTATCTATAATTTTTTATGCTCCATGCTTGTTTTGTATCAACTATATTATGTTTTGTCTACACTTTGAGGCATTTTTATACATTTTCTGTAACTAACCTATTGACAAGATGCCACAGTGCCATTTGCCTATTTTCTGTTGTTTTTGGTTTCAGAAAGGCTAGTAAAGAAATATTCTCGGATCTGGACGAAACAAAAGCCAAAGTTCTTATTTTTCCTGACATGACACAGAAGTCCAAAACAAAGACAGAGGTGAGCCACGAGATGGCCACACCATAGGGTGGCGCGCCCCCTGGGCGCGCTACGCCCTGGTGTGGGCCCCTCGGGTGGCCACCGACCTTGCCTCTTTGCCTATATAAACCCCTTGAGATGAAAACCCTAGGGAGAGGATCAGAATTCCACAAAAAGTTCCGCAGTGCCGCCGCCACCAAAGAGGAGATTTGGGGGACATAAGTCTCTGTTCCGGCACCCTCACGGGATGGGGAAGTGCCCCCGGAGCCATCTCCATCGACTCCACCGCCATCTCCATCGCCGTTGCTGACTCCCATGATGAGGAGGGAGTAGTTCTCTCTCGAGGCTAAGGGCTCCACCGATAGCTATGTGTTCATCTATCTCTATGCGTGATCTTATTGAGATCATGAGCTTTGTAATCTAGTTGAATAAGTAGATTTATTCTGCTACTCAAGTGCTTTAATTAATCTCTGCTTATCCCCACGTGTGTGAAGTTTACAGTGTGCACACCGTGTGGCACTTAGGCTAAGGTTACAGAAATACTTATCATGAGTATAATTTGAGTTGGATGTCTCTATGAGATTGTGGTGTTTGTTGGAACCATCTAGCGCTCAAGATGATAGTGAGGGGTTATCTAGATGTGGAATGCGAACTTTAAGGTGTGCTGTTATAGCCCTACATCATCCAACCGGAGAGTAGTTCAGGGTAGCATAATGAAGAGAAGATATTTATATGAGAGTGTCCACTAGTGAAAGTATGATCCCTAGGCCTTGTTTCTAAGCATTGAAATCGTTTACAATTAGTCATATTACATGTTTGCTTGCTGCCACTCTTATTTCAGATTGAAATTACCACTTATAATCATCCATATTACTTGTATTTCACTATCTCTTCACCGAACTAGTGCACCTATACACCTGACAAGTGTATTGGGTGTGTTGGGGACACAAGAGACTTTGGTATCTTGATTGCAGGGTTGCTTGAGAGGGATACCTTTGACCACTTCCTCCCTGAGTTCGATAAACCTTGGGTGATCCACTTAAGGGAAACTTGCTGCTGTTCTACAAACCTCTGCACTTGGAGGCCCAACACTGTCTACAAGAATAGAAGCGTGTGTTGACATCAAGCTATTTTCTGGCGCCGTTGTCGGGGAGGTAAGGTAAAAGGTACTCACATCTTCTGGCTACTAAGCTATCTTCTAGTACTGTTGCTGGAGTGTGAGTGCTCGAAGTTATTTCCTTTACATTCTGCAATTATATCTTTTTGTTTCTTGTTTTTATTTTCACTAGTTAGGCTTAATGGAAAACAACAACAAAATTAGATATCTTTATAGTATTTATCTTGAGTTAGGACATGAAGTGTTTGAAGAGAAAATTAAAAAACATATGGAACTTTATTTGCATGCTAATAGCAATGTTATTAGTATGAATTCTTTGAACACCATTATTGCTAATGCTATGGAAAAGTCTAAGCTTGGGGAAGCTCGTTTTGATGAGAATGATATTTTTAGTCCCCCAAGCACGAAGGAGAAAATTTACTTTGATGATACTATACCTCCGATATATGATGATTACAATGATGAGTATGATATTTTAAGTCCACCTACTATTGAGGAGAAAATTAATTATGATTAGAATATGCCTCCTATATTTGATGATTATGGTGATGAGAATAATAATGATAGCTATTTTGTTGAATTTGCTCCCACTACAATTAATAAGAATGACTATGTTTATGTGGAGAGTATTAATTCTTTTATGCATGTGGCTCATGGTAAGAATGTTTTATGTGATAGTTATATTGTTAATTTTATCCATGATGCTACTGAAAGTTATTATGAGGGAAACATGGTTTTATGTATCTCAACAATATTAAGTTTCCCCTCTTTATGTTGAAAATTTTGAAGTCGCACTTGTTTTGCTTTCCTATGCTTGTTGCTTTGTGCTTTCATGACTTGTTTCTTTACAAGATTATTTTTCATAGGAAATGGGTTAGACTTAAATTTGTTCCATATTTTCTTCTTGATTCTCTCTTTTACTTCAATTCATATTTCTTATGTGAGCATCATCGAAATTATCATGCCTATCTTAATGGCTATAAAGAAAGAGCTTTTGGGAGACAACCCATTATATTTTTACTTTCAGTTTATTTTTTTGTTGAGTATTGGAAGTTATTGCCTCTGTAATAACCTCTCCTTATCCTTTTTGTTTGGTTTTTGTGCCAATAATAACCTCTAATGAGAGGGAAGTAAGATATGGGGAAGTTGCTTTCCCAAAACAGATTTATGTGCGTCACTGTAAAAAATCGTGAAAAATCTCAGTATGTCGGATTTAGCTGTAATTTTTTGTGCTTATTCCCCAGGTTATTACCAAACTTTCCTTGGTTTTGCACTTTTCGATTTGAGCAACATAAGATTTTTGAAAAAATCGGTCTTTACCTGCTGGTTTGTTTTGACAGATTTCTGCCATTATTTGCATTTGCCTCTTAATCGGTTTCTTTTTGAGTTCTCTTGGTCACTTGAGCTTTTAAAAGAAATTTATACAGCAGATTATGTTTTAATGGATGATTTACTTGAGTTGAAACTGAACCCAAAGGATTATTATTTTGAATACACTAATGTTGCTAATGAAGATTGTGTGAAGTTTTGTGTGAAGGAAGTTTTCAAGTGTAGGGAGAGAATGATGTGATGAGATGAAGTATGGACAAAAGATCAAGCTTGGGGATGCCACCCGTGTCACCCCAAGAAATATTCAAGAAGTACAAGTGTCAAAGCTTGGGGATGCCCAAGGCATCCCCTTCTTCATCAATAATCCCAGGTCTTCTTTCAAGACACTTTATTTTTATTACCTTATGCACTATGTGTTGTTCTTGGAGCGTCTTTGTTTTTAGTTTTATTTTGCTTTCTTTGCCTCAATAAGTTGGTTGGATACTAACACGCTTCTTTTGGAGAGAGACACACCCTGTTATTCATTGCCTAGAACACTCTAGTTTTTGCTCTTATTGTTCTGTGAGTGTTCTACTTTGCTAGCACTGCGTTTAGCTTTAGTTTTCTTATTATTTTGGCTTAGAACTTTATAGTTCTTCTTTGTAGATGGGTGATACATGCTCTCTGGTCTTTATTGATTATTATCTTTTATAGTTGTTTCAAATAAGTCGATTGGTGTTGGAAAAGAGTAGGAAGTTTCATGCTTATAGTGGTACAAAAGGAAGCTTGTTTTGACTGTGACTTAGACTTTATCATGTCATGATAGATATTGCTTTGACCATATGCTTAGTGATTATTGTTGTAGCATGACTTCTTTCAAACAATTGAGATTGCTTAATGTGCCTTGAAATAATCATGTGTTGTTTTAGTATACAAAAGCATAATATTGTGGTATTCTCCTTTGATGCTTTATTTGGGTTGACTTGGCACATGCTTACACCATGTTAAGACTATGAACCAGTCACCATAGCCTCTATGATCATTTAGTTTTTGACTTGCAGTATCACTTTATGCTTTAATTAATAATGTTTTGTCGCTTTGCATGATTATGGCCATTATTGCTCTCTAAATTAGTCACTCCCAGTCTTTTGCCAGCCTCCTGAGTATGAGTTCTACTCATGGATCCAACTCCCAAGAAACCAATTTATTCCAAAGAGTCCACTATAAATTCCTATTCATGGTGTGTTACACCATTCCAAGTATATTCATGTGTTTATCTATCTTCCAAATTAAACTTCTGTTATGTGAAAATTAGTGATCAAAGCTCTCACAAACTTGATGGCACACTTTATTTTCTTGCACTTAATAAACTTGAACCATTGTGCACATCTATGTTACCTATATGCTTGCATTTTATAAGTTGTGAGTAAGCAGAACCATGTTACCATGGGGAACGCTTTCAACATTGCACTTATTATTCAATTGATATCATGTTCTTTTGTTTATGGATCCCGACAGTGTGAAATAAAAGGGGAGCTTGTAAGCTCATCGAGTTTTTATGTGTGTTAGAGAAACGCATAGGCGGCTAGCCTAAGCCATGCCTAATCATGGTGGAAACTTGCAGCATAACCATAATGAGTATTCTGTGAAGCATCCTCAATAAAAACCTATGCAAATAGAAAATAAAAAGATCGCTGAGATACTTGTTGTCTGTTGCCTTGTCATTTTGATATGCGAAAGCTCTTGTGTCATGGGGCAAGGGGTACCCCATTGGCGGTTCTCTATGATACACATATACTTACAATGACAAGAACTTACTTGTGACTAAAGTTGAGTAGCATGAGGTTCGGTACTCGTAAGAAAGGGGCATGAGATTTTCAACTTATAACTTGTCAAGCATATCCTCATATTTTTTCACTTTAACCTTAATCACTTCAAGATGCTAATGATAGGGGCAATGAGAGCTCAAAGCTAGTAAGTACCATAATTTTTGGAAGCTCTTTATGAAACTTGAAATCCCTGCTTCCTTCTGTGAAGGGCTTTCTTTTTATCTTTTTATGATTGAGTCTCCATCTTCTATCTTTATGCACCAATTAAGAGAGCATAGTTGTCATTCTTAGTTCAATGTGCATTGTCCCAAAACTTATTGATTGATTCATAATTTTGGTATTGCTTGCTCTTAAATTATTTGTATCTAGTCACCCTTAAGAACTTTGAAGGTGTCCTATGCATTTATGTTTTGCTAATCCATGAAGGACAAGCTGATTACCACTCTTATTATGTTTTCTATATGTGAAACAAACAAATGTCTTTCAATCATTGTTATTCATGATCCTTTGTTTGTACCTTTTCATGTTACAACATAGTTGCTATGTCTTATTGTTAGAACTCTATCTTTCATGCTTATGTTTAGAGTACTTTGATCCTAGCTATCAATGCTTTACGAATTGCACTTATTATCACTTACCTACTTGAGGACGAGCATGATTTAAGCTTGGGTATGCTTGATACGTCGTAAACGTATCTATAATTTTTTATGCTCCATGCTTGTTTTGTATCAACTATCTTATGTTTTGTCTACACTTTGAGGCAATTTTATACATTTTCTGGAACTAACCTATTGACAAGATGCTGCAGTGCCAGTTGCCTATTTTCTATTGTTTTTGGTTTCAGAAAAGTTAGTAAAGAAATATTCTCGGAATTGGATGAAACAAAAGCTGAAGTTCCTATTTTTCTCGACACGACACAACAGTCCAAAGCAGAGACGGAGGAGAGCCACGAGGCGGCCACACCATAGGGTGGTGTGGCCCCCCTAGGCACGCCAGGCCCTGGTGTGGGCCCCTCAGGCGGCCACCGACCTCGCCTCTTTGCCTATATAAACCCCCCGAGACGAAAACCCTAGGGAGAGGATCAGAATTCCATGAAAAGTTCCACAGCTCCACCGCCACTGAAGAGGATATTCGGGGGACAAAAGTCTCGGTTCCGGCACCCTGCCGGGATGGGGAAGTGCCCTCGGAGCCATCTCCGTCAACTCCACCGCCATCTCCATCGCCATTGCTGACTCCCATGATGAGGAGGGAGTAGTTCTTTCTCGAGTCTAAGGGCTCTACCGGTAGCTATGTGTTCATCTCTCTCTATGCGTGATCTTATTGAGATCATGAGCTTTGTAATCTAGTTGAATAACTACATTTATTTCTGCTACTCAAGTGCTTTAATTAATCTCTGCTTATCCCCACGTGTGTGAAGTTGACAGTGTGCACACCGTGTGGCACTTAGGCTAAGGTTACAGAAATACTTATCATGAGTATAATTTGAGTTGGATGTCTCTATGAGATTGTGGTGTTTGTTGGAACCATCTAGCGCTCAAGGTGATAGTGAGGGGTTATCTAGATGGGGAATGCAAACTTTAAGGTCTGCTGGTACATCCCTACATCGTCCAACCGGAGAGTAGTTCAGGGTAGCATAATGAAGAGAAGATATTTATATGACAGTGTCCACTTGTGAAAGTATGATCCCTAGGCCTTGTTTCTAAGCATTGAAACATCGTTTACAATCAATCCTGTTACATGTTTGCTTCCTGCCACTCTTATTTTAGATTAAAATTACCACTTATAATCATCCATATTACTTGTATTTCACTATCTCTTCGCCAAACTAGTGCACCTATACACCTGACAAGTGTATTGGGTGTGTTGGGGACACAAGAGACTTCTTGTATCTTGATTGCAGGGTTGCTTGAGAGGGATACCTTTGACCACTTCCTCCCTGAGTTCGATAAATCTTGGGCGATCCACTTAAGGGAAACTTGTTGCTGTTCTACAAACCTCTGCACTTGGAGGCCCAACACTGTCTACAAGAATAGAAGTGTGCGTAGACATCAATGATGCGTACATGACGCCTGCATACTTCCTGGATAGCTAGATGATGAGCTCTTTTGCAAATGGTGTTGTGCTGCGGTCGCTGCAACCAAGCTACCAAGAACATGTAAGTATTTGCGTCATGAGAGGCGATGCAGAAACACAGGATTTCCACAGGTTCATATCACATCTCAAGAATGTGAAGGTTGAACCCAGTGCGGGTGAGGTCATCGATGACAAAGGTATATATTTGATATACAATTTTATAAATGTTTTAATCTTGTAAACACATATTGCAGTGTTAAGTATATTTGATACTTGTTATGTTTTGCTGAAAACAGGTCCTTCTCCATGAGAGTTGCTTGCTAGAGAGTAGTTGACTTTGCGTGTTGATGGCGAGCATGATGATGATGGCCAACGACACTCTCCCTTGACATTTATCACTTATTTTATGGTTTTAGGATGATTATTGTAATTGATGTATTATGAACTTCTTTAGTGTGTCTCACATTTCGTGAGACGGTTATTCATATGAGTTTGTAACAAACTGTTGTTCTGCTTTTATAAATGATTTCTATTCGTGTTCATACCTTGTTCGATTATGTGTGAATTATCCTGGTTGTTATGAAACTAATTGATAATGCATGAATATTTGTAAAATATTAAAATGCCTTAAAAATACCCAACTTAATGATATATTCATTTTGAATGAAACCATTGTTTAAATTCAAAGTTATGTTGATAGTATGTGAAAGACATTTGATTTCTTGTCACATATGAATCATGCCTAAGTTCGGCAAAATAACTTAAACACCATGTATTACATGAATACAAAGTGTTCTGATGAATTATTGAAAGAGAATATATATTCAATGTATTGTGTTTTAACAAAATGGTGATTATCATTATTCACCTATTTAAACTGTGTAAAGAAGTTTACCAAAGCAAACATGAATATGAAACTATTTGATATGATCAAATTATTTCATCAACAAAGGGTATTAAAGATAAATGATAATCTAATTACTACGATTTGATCAATAGTAATGAAATTCGACTTTATAAGATTGGCATAAAGAAAATTGTGAAATGCAATGCGTTTGAAATGTCAAAATGCAAAGCATCACAATGTGATATTAGATGTCAAAGTGGGTGAATAGATGGCGCTGAATAAATCATTCTAGTGTAGATGTAAAGACCATTAGTTTGAAATATTTAGCACTCAATTAGAAAATATAGTGAACCATCTGAATTCGTGAGATCGGCGCCATATATTGTATGGATCATCATGAAAGTTTTGGGGTTATTCGATATAACCAAAACAATAGCGAATAAGTCCTTGTAGAGCAAAAGAGAGGAAAAATTAGTATTGCTTAAAGTTTTGGTGCTTTTCGAGAAAGTTCATATTATAAAATGTGAAGCTTATGGAAGATAGTGAAAAACACGATGAGGATTCAAAACCTGCATCAGAGGAAAGCGTTCCTGAACGATTCTCTTCACAAAGGAAAGAATCAATGATAATGATCATTGTGTTTCCCCACTGGTGTTTTCACTACATGGAGTAGGATTCCAAATATACCCCATATCTTGTATGGAGATATTTGAGAATCATTTGAAATATTACTGGAATATGACATACCTACGAACTATAAGGAAATAATGGTAAACTAAAGTTATGAGAAATCCTAAATCAAAATTCACTTAAGATTAGAAAGAAATTTATTGCTGAATCTTAACAAGTAAAGGGTTGCTTGAATTTTCCAAACGACTTCAAAGTCATGAAGGAAAAGGTGAATGACAAAGGCACAATTTTTCATGAATAATGTATTGGACAAATTCAAATGAATTTAATTCAAAAGTGCTGAAATTCTAGTGGATTTAATACTAGTAAAGTACTAGTGTGTCATATTAAATCTCTTAGTTTAATAATTGATCAAAGGATTTTTTTAAGTTGTTCAAAATAGTGAGTGGATATACAATTTGCATGAAATTGAGTGGGAGCTATGAAAGTCTTCCTAAAACAATATGTATGACATATTTTTGAGTGGGAGCAACATAAGTCTCGAACTCAAATATGTTGGGAACATATTTTGAGTGGGAGATTAAGGAGTGATTCTTAAGTGTGTATACGACACATTAAGAATAAAAGTGCAAGTGCCAATAAATAATGATTTATAGGGAATAGAAGTTGATAGTAAATATATTATGATATTATGTAATATTCCTAAAAGGGATTCTGAAAAGAGTTTCAGAATAGAAGTTAATTAAGGAATTGGTCCTTGATAATTCAAATTAGGAATAGCATTAATTTAAACATCAATGGTTACAAGAAATATCGTTATCCACTATGTTGAGACATAGGTTCTATCTTAGAAAACCATGATGACAACTTAACATAATATATGGTCCAAGAAGGAACGTTTGAGAAGTGGTTAAGTTTGAATCACGGAACATTGAGCTAAGTTTGTCCACAGTGTCTAATTGAACTGTGGACATGTTTCCAAATCTATGAAGGATGGCATATCTTAAAAGCATAAAGGGTTATGTTGTAAGAAGATTGGAAACTCCTATATCGATAATACCGACTAAAGTTAAGTAGGAAGCAAGGTGAAAAAAACATCGAAAGTTGCATTAGGTGCACTAGTGTTTCGATGGTTACATTTATAATAATAGATAAGGGTACCATCTAAAGTGATGTATACTATTATGGTGGGACTAGTTCGTCTTTAACGTAGAATGATGTGTCCCAGTGCACAGTGCCCATGAGAAAGCCCATGAGGTTGATCTAAAGTCACTGTAGGCTCCTAGAAACCGGCCTCGTCCTGCTTCCATAACGACGATGCATACACAAAGATGTTATCATGTGATGATAAAGTATTAATGTCAATCAAGGTGACATTAGTAAGTTGCAAAGGATTTGGGACTGTAAAGTATAGGCCCAAGACTCAACCTCTTCCATGAGCAAGCATGTTCAGGGTACCGGAATATATGGTGCCAATGGTTAAGAACAAATACAGCTAGTTTATTTGTACTCTAGTGCAAGTGGGAGACTGTTGGAAATATGCCCTAGAGACAAATAGTAATAAGGACTATTATCATATTTCATAAAGTTTATGATAAAGTTTTATATCATGCTATAACTATATTAAAAGGAAACATCAATGCACGTGTGATATATAAACAACCAGGGGTTCCCGGTGAAACTCTAGTCACTGGTTCATTGGTCAACAAATGATCAAGGTTTCTTGATCATGTGGCATTTATGCCAGTTGGAAATGGAGTTATCTCATTCTGTGAATGAGATGATGAACTAATACCCAACCTAAATATCGTGAAACGATCATGTCATGAAATTCAAGTTATGATGATTAGAATAGACCTAGTAGACTATTCCTTAGACTGTGAGGCTATATCAATCACTGTCTCCCGAGGGTGCTTCGATAGCATCAAATATCACTTGGTAAAACAGTGATCATAAAGGTGTGTTCAGGTATTCGGAGTAACAGTTGAGGCAATATACGTCAAGAGTGGTGACGAGGGGTAACCTCGGCAATGCCCATGGCTATGGACTTGGGGTTTCGCGGAAAAGAGAACGCTGGGGATTTCGTCGGATGTTAGGAGAACAATGAAGAAAAAATCGCCTGAATATTGGAAAAACACTCTATTACAAGTTGTCCTCTAGATTTCGATACCCTCGCTTGGGCTTCTCCCATCCTATATATAATAGGTTGGGTCTCAAAGTTATATGCGGATAGGTTTCATACATGCATGATTACAATACCAACATAATGTCGGTTCGTGGTTTCTTTCCTAATACAATAAGAGGTCTCTGTCGGTTGCTTCCTTGGGCTGTTATCTAGAATCTTTATGGGCCACAGGCCCTTTACCCAATGTAGGGTAGCAATAATGAGCACCAGAGTAAACATACCCATGTTAGTAGCCCCCGAGACTCTACCTGAATCCGCAGTTTTCGGGTTGAGTCTCAAAGTTTCCTTTCTTCTTTCTCTCATTTTGTTTGATTTTATTTTTGTAGGGATTTTGGTACAATGAGTCTGATGCTTCCGACGGATCGGGAATCAGTTAATTGCTCCTGGGTAAAAACAGGGTTAACCAACATCAAACTCAAGTCCCTAGGCTTGAATCTAGAATTTGTCGATGGCGTAATTCAGTTCGAGCCGCTGAGGTCTTACCGAATACTGAATTTCAGTTTTCTATTTTTTTCGGGTACCCAACGCGTCCGTCGGGATTTTTCATCGTATCATTGATACAGATTTTTACTGGTAGAGCGCATTCTTGTGTGGTTACCAGGCCACACAGGACAAATCCTGGGGGTCTTACCTTCATGTTTCTGAACATGGCATTCGGATTTTTTTCCCGCGTCTGAGTGTGATACGAGATTTTTGGCTGGATTGGCTTGTTGTCCTGCTGGGCCACCATTTTTTCTGATTATAATAGATAATTTTATTATTTTACACTGTCTCGCGATGGGAGTAACACCTTTTTGAGGATACACTACTGTAAAACTCAAAAAAGTTTGTCAATGTACTTCATACACAATGGATTTTCTATCGGGTGCGCGCTAGTGCTCCCGATGGGAGTAGCCCCCGAGGCTATGTTCAGATGCCTGTATCTAGACATAGACTCATATTTGCTGTTAGCTCGATGTAAAGTATTGATCTTTTTGAACATAATAAAAAGATTAAGGTACAAATAACTTATCTCTTTATATACAAGGCGAAAATCAACGATACATTATTCTTTTAACGGGTGGCTATTTTTAGCCTTTTCTCCTTGACATCTTGGCTGATAAGCCGAACTGTGACTCTTATCATATTGCAAATAATCTTATGCGTAAAAGCGTCGTAGTTGTGCTACGTTCCACGGATTTGAGTAATTTACTCCTGTCTTCTTGTCTTGTAGTCGATATGCTCCTCCAGGAATAACTTCTGTGACGATGTATGGTCCTTTCCATGGTGATTCTAGCTTTTTGTGGCCATCTTGCTTGAGGCGAAGAACTAGGTCCCCTACTGTGAAGGACCTAGGCCGCAATCTTCTACTATGGTAATTGTGCAGGTTTTGCTGGTATGTAGTTGCTCTTTGAAGGGCTTCGTCTCGAGCTTCATCAAGTGCATCTACATCATCTTTAAGTGCTTCTCTTGATTCCTCCTCATTATATGCAGCTACTCTTGATGATTCATGTGACACTTCAACTAGAAGCACGGCTTCCGCACCGTGGACCAAAAAGAAAGGCGTCTCTTGCGTTGAATTATTTGGAGTTGTACGTAAACTCCATAACACAGATGGCAATTCATCCACCCATGCCCCTTTTGCTCTGTCAAGTGGTGCCAGTAGTCTCTTTTTGAGTCCAGTAGTAACTAGTTCATTGGCTTTTTCGACCTGTCCATTTGTTTGCGGGTGAGCTACTGAAGCGTAGCTTATTTTGATGCCCATCTCTTGGCAGTACTCCTTGAATTCATTTGAGGTGAAGTTGGTCCCATTGTCTGTGATGATGTTGTTTGGTATGCCAAACCGGAAAACTATGGATTTGATAAAATTCACAGCCGAGGTTCCATCTTGGGTGGTGACAGGCATTGCTTCAATCCATTTAGTAAATTTGTCGACTGCTACTAATAGAAATACGTGTCCTCCTGGCAATGATTTGTGAAGTTTCCCACCATGTCGAGTCCCCACAGAGCGAAAGGCCAAGCCAACGGTATGGGATTCAGCTCAGCAGCGGGTGCTCCAGGCTTTGTTGCGAATCATTGACATGCTTCACATGTTCTGACAATGTCCTTTGCATCTTGTATTGCAGTGAGCCAATAAAATCCTGCCCTGAATGCTTTTGCAGCGATTGCTAGGCTGCTAGCATGGTGACCACAGACTCCTTCATGTATATCTTTCAGTATAATTTTTCCTTCTTTGGGTGTTTGATGGCTCAGTGTACGGCGCCAGAAAAATGCTAGTGCGGTGTTGATTTAGAGCTCGTTGGGAACCCTAAGAGGAAGGTATGATGAGCACAACAGCAAGTTTCCCTCAGTTATGAAACCAAGGTTTAATCGAACCAGTAGGAGCAAGGAAACACCCCAAGGTGTTGGTAGTTGAGCCTTGGCAGGGCGCACTACCGGTGCTAGTAGCAACGTGGAGACCTGCACAACACAACCACAGAACTTTGTCCCCAACTTGCGATGAGGTTGTCAATCTCACTGTGTTTTGCTGAAAACAAAGGATTAAACGTATCGAATGGAAAGAAGTAATAGTTTGCAGAAAGTAAACACAAAGCAGTAACAGTTTATAGATTGTATGTAAAAGAAAAGGACCGGGATCCATAGTTCACTAGAGGTGGCTCTCCTTAGATAGATAACATGATGGGTGAACAAATTATAGCGGGGCAATTGACAAACATCGAGAAAGCAATACATGCATATACTAATCATCTTGACTCCTTTGAGACTTGATTGGGCATTACAACATTATACATAGACCGCCATCCAACTGCATCTATGACTAATAATCCACCTTCAGGTTATCATCCGAACCCCCTCTAGTATTAAGTTGGAAGCAACAGATTATTGCTTTACGAATTGCGTGTAAAGTAAACAGCAGAAAAATAGGCACTTTGGCTTTTGTCCCGTCCAATTCTGAGAATATTCATTTTTCTGACTTTCCTGGAACCAAAAACAGCAGAAAACAGGCAGCTGACACTGTGGCTCTTGTTAATAGGTTAGTCCAAGAAATCATATGAAAAGTACTCCAAAGTTGGAACAAAACACAAGAAAGTGGATAAAACCAAGCATGGAACATAAAAAATTATAGATACATTTGCAATGTATCAACATCCCCAAGCTTAACTCTTGCTCGTCCTCGAGTAGGTAAGTGATAAAAAGAAAGAATAATTTTTGAGGTGACATGCACCATCAAAGACTTGATCAAAGTATTTGAAAAACATTCAAAACTGGGATCATAGTACTTCAATCATATCATGGAAGACAAGGTTCTAGCAATAATACAAAGAAACTATGATGCAACATGAAAAGGCACAAACAAAAGATTCATGAATAACAATGCTTTGCAAGACGTTTGTTTGTTTCACATAAAAAAAACATAACATAAAAGTATCCAGCTTGTCCCTCAATAGAATAGCAAACATAAATGCATAGGACACCTTCAAAGTTCATAAGAGTGACTAGATACAATAGTTAAAAACAAGCAATATCAAGTTATGCATCAATCAACTAGTCTTGGGACAATGCACATAGAACTAAGAATGGCCACTATGATCTCAAAGTAGGTGCATAAAGGTAGAAGGTGGAGACTCAATATAATGGTGGAAGAAAGGCCTTCATAGAAGGAAGTAGGGATTCAAGTCTCATAAAGAGATTCCAAAAATTATGGTACTTATAGATTTCAGCTCTCATTGCCCCTATCATAAGCATCTTGAAGTGAGTAAGGTTAAAGTGAACAAACTATGGTGTACATGCTTGACGAAGTATAAGTTAGAAATCTCATGTCCCTTGTATACGAGGGCCGCTCCTCATGCTACTCAAGTTTAGTCACCGGTAAGTTCTTGTCATCGTAAGTACATGTGTATCATAGAGAACCGCCAACAGGGTACCCCTTGCCCGATGATACGGAAGAATCCCCATATCAAAATGACAAGGCAAGCAGACAACGAGCATCTCAGCAATCTTCTTATTTACCATGGGAATATGGTTCTTTTTTCTCTCTTTCCTCTTTTCATAATATCTTTTTTTTCTTTTTCTCTTTTTTTTCTCAATAAGGACTCTTTTTTTTATAAGAAGAATGCTTCATAGACAGCTCATTATGGTTACGCTGCAAGTTTCCACCATGTCAGCATGGATTAGACCAGCGGCCCAGGCGTTTCTCTAACACATATACATAACCCCATGGACTTACAAGCTCCCCTTTCATTTTACACCGACGACATCCATATACAAAAGAGCATGATATCAACTAGGTACAAGTACCAAGTGCAATGTTGAAAGCGTTCCCCATGAAAGCATGGTTCTGCTAATTCCCAACAAATAAGTGCAAGCATATAGTACATAGACGACACAATGGTTCAAGTTTATTAAGGGCAAGTAAAGTAAAGTGTGCCATCAAGTTCGTGAGAGCTTTAATCACTAGTTTTCTCATAACAAGTTTAATTTGGAAGGTAAACAAAAGCATGAATATACTTGGAATAGCATAAGCTAGTAGGTAGGTATGGTGGACTCTTTGGGATAACTTGGTTTAGGGAGTTGGATGCATGAGTGGAACTCATACTTGGTTGTGGAGGCTAGCAAAAGACTGGGAGCGACAAACTAAGAGAGCAACAATGGCCATAATCATGCAGAGCGACAATACATCATTGATCAAAGCATAAAGTGATACTACAAGTTGAAAACTAAAGGATCATAAAGGCTATGGTGACTTGATATAGTCATAACATGGTGTGAGCATGCGCCAAGTCAACCCAAATAAAGCATCAAAGGAGAATACCACTATACTATGCTTTAATATGCTAAAACAACGCATGATTCATCCAAGGCACATTAAACAATCTCAATTGTTTATAACAAGTCATGCTATAGCAAATAATACTAAGCATAAAGCCAAAACAATATCAAGCATGGCATGACAAAGCATATGCCATAGTCAAAAACAAGCTCTTTTTACCACATAAGTATGAACTTTCCTACTCTTTTCCAAACCAAACCAAACTATTTGCAAACCAATGTATGAAAAAGGGGGTCCAACCAATTTATTCAGAAAACTAAGCAAACCAAGCAAACGAAAAACCAAAACAAAAACGAAAAAGAAGACGCTCCAAGAACAACACAACTATGCATGAAACAATAAAAATGAAGCATTTGGAAGAAACCTGAGATTTTTATTGATGAAGAGGGGAATGCCTTAGGCATCCCCAAGCTTTGACGCTTGTACTTCTTGGATATTTATTGGGGTGACATGCGTGGCATCCCCAAGCTTGAGCTTTAGTCCATCCTTCATCTCATTACTCATTCCTTCTATACACCTGAAAATTTTCCTTCATACAAAACTTCACACAATCTTTATTAGCAACATTAGTGCACTCAAGATAAATAAGTCTTAAGTTTCAGTTCTAACACCAAATAAACTTCCATTAGAACACTAGCTACTGTATCACTTCTCTCAAAAAGCTCCCCAAAAGAACTCAAAAAGGAACCAACAAGAAGCAAATGCAGAAAATGGCAGAAATCTGTCAAAACAGACGAGCAGGTAAAGAATTTTTTTTTCGAAGACCTTATGTTGCTCAAATCAAAAAGTGTTTAACTAACTAAAGTTATATAACAACCTGGAGCAGAAGCACAAAAATTCACGCCTCAAAAAGACGTTCAGAGATTTTACACGAATTTTTATGGTGAAGCACAGAAATCTGTTTCAGGACAGCAACTTTCCCAATCATTACTTCTCTCTCATTAGAGGTTACTCTTGGCACAAAAAGCAAATAAAAAGGATAAGGAGCGGTTATTACTGAAGTAATAACTTCTAAGACTCATCTAAAACTTTTGGGTTATCTCCCAATAAGTACTTTTTTTAACGTCTTTAAGTTAGGCATAAGAAGCAAAAAGAGAATCAAGTGTTCTCAAATGAAGAAGCATTAAGACCAAATTTTGTTTTCATAGGAGAAGCAAAAGAAATATTTTCTCTCTTTTTAGGGAAGTGTTCTATACCTTTCTTGAGTGGGAGTTGGTATTTAATGGTGGCTTCTTTCATATCAATGATGGCACCAACAGTTATAAGAAAAGGTCTTCCCAAAGTAATAGGACAAGAAGCATTGCATTCAACATCCAAAACATAGAAATCAACGGGGACATAGGTATTGTTAACCATAATAAGAACATCATTCAGACTCCCCATGAGTTTCTTTTTAGCATTATCATCAAGTGGGACATTCAAATAACAATCTTCAAGTGGAGGCAAATCAAGCATATCATAAATCCTTCTAGGCATAATAGAAACACTACTATCAAGATCACATAAAGCTTTGAAATCAAAGTCATTCACTTTCATATTAATGATGAGTTCCCAACCATCTTCTTGTTTAATAGGATAGAAGCTTTATGTTTCATCTTTTCTTCTTTAATCTTTATGAGAGCATCAGTAATGTGTTTTGTAAAGGCCATATTCATAGCACTAGCATTAGGACTTTTAGCAAGCTTTTTAGGAACTTCATAACTTCAGAGATGTTGCAACCATCAAGATCAAAATCAAATTTATCATCTAGAGTAGTAGAACTATTACTAGCCTCAACACTAGTGGTGGTAATAGTAGAAACACTAATGTTTCTAGCAATTTCATCTTCTCTTTCCCACTTAGCATGTAATTCAGCTAATAGTCTAACATTTTCATCAATCCTTACTTGTATGGCATTAGTAGCTGCAAAGGGATTATCATTAGTTTCAGGTTTAGCAGCCATTTTATTAATCAATGAAGATTGAGCTTCAGACAAAGATGATATATTTCTTTCAGCATTAGAGAGTTTCAATTGTAAACTAGGAATTTCCCTATTTAGACTCTCAAGTTGATGGCTAATGTTCTTCAAAATGATAGATTGTTCCTCCATAGTTTTAGTGAATAGTTTATTTTGCTCATATTGCATTTGCATGAAGTTTTTAGTGGCTCTTTCAACTTCTAAAATTCTTCCTTCACTAGGTAATCTAGGTTTACCATTATAGCCATAAGTATTATTAGGAGGGTAGGGCCTATAATTGTTATTACCATAAGCATTGTTGCCAAAGTTGTTATTTCTTATGAAGTTCACATCAACTTACTCTTCTTGAGCAACCAAAGAAGCCAAAGGAACATTATTTGGATCAATATGGGCTTTCCCATTAACAAGCATAGACATAATAATATCAATCTTATCACTCAAGGAGGAGGTTTCCTCAACAGAATTTACCTTCTTACCTTGTAGAGCTCTCTTAGTATGCCATTCAGAATAATTAACCATCATATTGTCCAGAAGTTTTGTTGTAGCACCCAAAGTGATGGTCATAAAGGTACCTCCAGCAGTAGAGTCCAATAGGTTGAAGAATAGTTCAATCCTGCATAAAAAGTTTGGATGATCATCCAAGTAGTCAGTCCATGAGTGGGACAATTCTTTACCAAATATTTCATTCTTTCCCAAGCTTGAGCAACATGTTCATTATCAAGTTGTTTAAACTTCATTATTTCACTTCTCATAGATATAATCTTAGCAGGAGGATAGTACTTTCCAATAAAAGCATCTTTGCATTTAGTCCAAGAATTAATACTATTCCTAGTTAAGGAATTCAACCATTCTTTAGCTTTTCCTCTCAAATAGAAAGGAAACAATTTCAGCTTAATAATATCACCATCTATATCCCTATGCTTTTGCATCTCACAAAGTTCAACAAAGTTATTTAGATGGGAAGCAGCATCTTCATTACCAATACCAGAAAATTGTTCTCTCATAACAAGATTGAGCAAAGCAGGTTTTATCTCAAAGAAAGTATTTTCAGCCACAGGTGGAGCAATAGTGTGCTCATAAAATCATTGTTGTTGGTGCTAGTGAAGTCACACAACTTAGTGTTTTCAAGAGTAGTCATTTTTTTGGGGGTTTCAAATAAGAAAGCAAACTTGTAAAACTAATTTTTTTGTGTTTTTGAATAACAAAACAAGCAAACAAAGCAAAAAGAAACTAAGCAACAGAAAAACAACAGAGTAAAGAGATTGGTTATGAGGGACTCCCCTTGTGAAGATGTCCTTGACTCCCCAGCAACGGCGCCAGAAAAATGCTTGATGGCTCTGTGTATGGCGCCCAGAAAAATGCTTGATGGCGGTGTTGATGTAGAGCTCATTAGGAACCCCAAGAGGAAGGTATGATGAGCACAGCAACAAGTTTCCCTCAGTTATGAATCCAAGGTTTAATTGAACCAGTAGGAGCAAGGAAACACCCCAAAGGTGTTACTAGTTGAGCCTTGGCAGGGCGCACTACCGGTGCTAGTAGCAACGTGGAGACCTGCACAACACAACCACAAAACTCTGTCCCCAACTTGTGATGAGGTTGTCAATCTCATCGTGTTTTGCGGAAAACAAAGGATTAAACGTATCGAATGGAAAGAAGTAAAAGTTTGTAGAAAGTAAACACAAAGCAGTAAAAGATTATAGATTGTATGTAAAAGACAAGGACCGGGATCCATAGTTCACTAGAGGTGGCTCTCCTTAGATAGATAACATGCTGGGTGAACGAATTACAGCGGGGCAATTAACAAACACCGAGAAAGCAATACATGCATATACTAATCATCTTGACTCCTTTGAGACTTGATTGGGCATTACAACATTATACATAGACCGCCATCCAACTGCATCTATGACTAATAATCCACCTTCAGGTTATCATCCGAACCCCCTCCAGTATTAAGTTGCAAGCAACAGATTATTTCTTTATGAACTGCGTGTAAAGTAAACAATACGATTGTTCTATGAACAAAGGATTGTTGTTTTCTCCCTAGTAGCAACAGCACATCTAGTACCTTAGAGATTTATGTCACTTCCCCAGATTACCAGAGGCATGAACCCACTATCGAGCATAAATACTAACTCTTGGAGTTGCTAGCATCTACTTGGCCAAGATAGCTACTAACAACGGAAAGCACGCAAGATCACAAATAACAAAGACATGATAGAATCAATAATCAATCTGAAATAGCATCTCAATATCCATCGGATCCCCACAAACACAACATGCAGAATTACAAATAGATGATCTTGATCACGAACGGAGCTCACAAGATCTAGACATGAAAGCACAAAGGAGGAGAACCAGCCATCTAGCTACTACATGGATCCGTAGTCCAAGGATGAACTACTCACGCATCACACCGGAGGCTTGCATGGTGATGAAGAAGGCCTCCAGGGTGAATTCCCCTCTCCGGCAAGGTGCCGGGAAGAGCTTCAAATCCCTCCCGATCTAGGGATGGAGATGATGGTGTCTACAGACTCTTTCGTGGATTTTTGATCGGGTACTTAGGGTTTACGTCCCGAGGGCAATATATAGTCGGAAGGGGAGGCCGAGGGTGTGCCGGGAGCGGCCACACCACCCCCTGGCGTGGGCCAGGCATGGCCGTGCGGCCAGGTGGTGTGGTGGCCCCCTGGCCCCTCTCAGTCTCGTATTCTGGCACTTGATGTCTTCTGGAAAAATAGGCACTTTGGCTTTTGTCCCGTCCAATTCCGAGAATATTCATTTTCTGACTTTCCTGGAACCAAAAAACAGCAGAAAACAGGCAGCTGACACTCTGTCTCTTGTTAATAGGTTAGTCCAAGAAATCATATGAAAAGTACTCCAAAGTTGGAACAAAACACAAGAAAGTGGATAAAACCAAGCATGGAACTTCAAAAATTATAGATACATTTGCAATGTATCAATGACCTGGTCATGGGATCCGGAGTGGGTGATCTTCTCTGCTAAATTTGATTTCTTGTTCTGACCAATGGAGATATTTGGGTACGACTGATGTTGATGTTTTTGCCATATTGATTTGTCTTGTAATGAGCTTCTGAATTATGTTGGATGGGCGCCCTTTCTGAATCATATACATTGTTACTTTTGATCTGGGGTACTCGTTGTTTTGATCATTTGAGTTTTGTGGTGGTGCAACTAGTGGTGGTGCAACTAGTGGTGTGTATCCTCGATTTGCTGCTTCGGCTGCCTTTGCGTTGCATAACTCCTGCATCTTCAGGAATGTTCAGCAGTCTTTCATCAAGTGATTGGATTGCCGCATGCCTGTTGAGTCGACGTAAAAATGCATATTACAGGGTCCTTCTAGCATTTGTATTGCAGACATAGGTGGGTCTCGTGCTCTTGGCTGATATCGTTGTGTGGACTGGCTTGCTCCAATGTCGTCCATGTTCTGATGGTATCCTCCATTATTGTCGTTGCTTCTGTTGTTACCTTCACCCGAAAAACCTGCTACAACGTAATTTGGTCCCGCGTTCCCATCGTTGTTCCTTCGTCTTCTGTCATTGCCGCATTTATCCCTATCTTCTTTGGGTGACCGCACGCGCTTATTATGTAGCGCGACTTCTCCATCAGCCCAGCGGTTTGCTATTTCCATCAGCTGTGATACTGTCTTTGGTTTCACCCGACCCAACTCCTCTATGAATTCTCGGTGACAGAGGCCGTCATTGAAGGCGTCGATGGCCCTTTCGTCGGATATGGACTCAACTGAGTTTTTGATAATATTCCACCTTTGTATGAACGCTCTTATTGACTCTCCAGATTTTTGTTTGCACGCTCGCAACTGCTCCAAGGATGCTGGTCGCTTGAATGTAGAATGAAAATGTCGGATGAACTTATCTTCCAGATTGTTCCAGCTACCAATTGAATCTTTGGGTAACTGCCTTAACCATGACCTTGCGGCACCGGTGAGGTGTAGTTGTAGACTTTGCATCGCAGTAGTTGTGGATCCGCCCTATAATTTAACGGTGGCTAGATAGTCTGCTAACCAAGCTTCGGGTTCCTGGAGCCCATCGTATTTGTGTCGGTCATGTGGAAGTTTAAAATCTTTGGGTACCGAGGCTTTGTGAATCCTCTACATGAAACAGCTGGCCCTGCATAGCCCATGGTCATCTTCATCATCCCCATCTTTATATCGTCGGGTGCGGCTTTCGTCTCTGGGTCCACTGCTCCTATGCTGGGTGTTGTCGTTCCTTGTGTTGCTTCACAGATCGGATCCTACGAGGTGCGCCTGGTGTGGTGATCGAGATCACCGAGTGTGTCCTACTTGTCGAGGACTGTTGTGACAGCGTGGAGATTGTTGTGTGAGTCCTTGTTCTGCTTCCGCGAGTGAGGCCCCTACCATGAAGAGGTTACTTAGGGCGGAGTGGTGGAGGGTCGCACGCGGATCGTCGGGTGCGGGTTGAGTGGTGATTAGATACGTTTGTGTGGCCACAATGGCTACTTGAGCGGTTTTTGCCTTGATGTTTCCTGCTTGATCAATGGACATGAATGATAGGTCGAGGTCTCGGACTTTTTTCTACTTCGGGGATATTCTGTAATCGAGATATCTCCCTTCTTGGTGGTGCGGCTCTAGTCACACTTCTTGGCCCCCGTGTAGAACTTAGTTGGGACCGTCGTAAACTGGATTCGTTGGCTAGCCTTTTTCTTTCATCAAGCTGTCTTTGCATCCGGAGTAGGTCTCTCTTCTTGTGGTGGAGCAGATATTGGTATGCCAGTAGATCTTCATGTGAAGCATCTGTTGTCATTGGGACTGCTCCCGAAATTGCCTCTCTTGCTTTTTGCCATGCCGACGCTGGTAACCGAAGTCCTGGTCTCTCTTCTGTGTGGGGTTCTCCGCCTCCTCCTCGGACTATGCGATTATTTGTTGTTTCTCTTCCGTTTATGTTCTCTCCTCCGTTGTCGTGTTCTCCTCCGTTGTCGTGGTTTCTTGCATGATCACCTGATAGAATATCATCGGGGTTTATTATAGGATTACCTTTTTGTCACGTGGTGTGGAGGTATCTCTGTTGATCATGTACACTTGGTGGCGTGTTATGTGTGGCCTGACGGCGTCGCCTTTTGCTTCTACGGGTGTGTTGGTAGTACTCTGGGATCGTAGTTCTGGATAAATTTTCGCCATCCTTTCTTCAAAGTCGACATTTTTGCTGCTTTCTTCGGGTTCTGAGTTTGTTGGGTTTGATCCATGTGGTGAGTTTGATTGGCCACCTTATTTTTCTGCTTCGATCTGAGCTGTGATGTCTGTGGAGGGTCCAACGAGCGATGATGTTGCTACTACAGTTGTGGCCTTTCCCACCGACGATTCTGATACGATCAGGGCCGAAGGGTGTGATTCCTGCATGTTGTCTGCTTGGCAGTGGAGGCTTCCGATGTGAGGGGTAACCTCAGCAATGCCCATGGTTATGGACTTGGGGTTTCACGGAAAAGAGAATGCTGGGGATTTCGTCAGATGTCAGGAGAACAATAAAGACAAAATCGCCTGAATATTGGGAAAACACTCTATTACAAGTTGTCCTCTAGATTTCGATACCATCGCTTGGGCTTCTCCCGTCCTATATATAATAGGCCGGGTCTCAAAGCTATATGCGGATAGGTTTCATACACGCGTGATTACAATACCAACATAATGTCGGTTTGTGGTTTCTTTCCTAATACAATAAGAGGTCTCTGTCGGTTGCTTCCTTGGGCCATTATCTGGAATATTTATGGGTCGCAGGCCCTTTACCCAATGTAGGGTAGCGAATAATGAGCACCCGAGTAATCATACCCATGTCAAGCGGGATTTCTCCATCCGCGTGATGGAAAGATACTCGAGGGCCCACTCGGAGAAGTTATATCCAATAGCTGCGTAGCGTGTGAAAGGATCATATGGGCACCTAGAGGGGGGTGAATAGGTGCTACTTCAAATTTTACTCCTTTTCAAATTAGGGTTTGACAAGAAAGGTAAATTCTCTAGATTATGCAACTAAGGTGAATTTACCTATATGACGAGCAAGCACTAACTAAACAATAACTAGATAAGTAAAGTGCAGTAAAGGGTAGAAGGAACCAAAGTGGAGCACACGGAGACACAAGGATTTGTTTCCCGTAGTTCCTTCCTTTTGAGGGGAAGTACGTCTACGTTTGGAGAGGGGGTGGTTTCAAACCACCAACGCCACGAGAGGACTCCCTTGTTCTCCGATGAACCTCACCCCAACGGATTCGATTCACCTCTTCCACTATACGGCAACCTTCGAGGTGGAAGCCGACACCTTTACAACGAGTTCGGGGCACACATCCACAACTTAATTGGAGGCTCCCAAATACAAGCAAGCTGCCAAACAATCAAAGACAAGCTTGTAAGAACCAAATCAAAACCTAGGGTTTCCAATGAAACACTAGAGCATGGGGGCCCTCAAGTGAATTAGGAGGAAATGAAGATCTCTCTTGGTGAAACTGTAGATCAAGGCCTCCTCCTTCGATTCTCCAAAGATCAAAGACTTTGGATGGTTGGATGAAGAGATCTTGTTGATTTGGTGGCTCAAATGGACATGGAGTTCTTGAGGTGGACGAGCAGCAGGAACAAGGGGATAAGGTCCCCTATTTATAGCCCTTCTGTCAGCGAACCGTTTTTCTGACCGTTAGAGAAGAAGCAGACCGGAGACTCCGGTCACCACACCGGAGACTCCGGTCTACACCGGAGACTCCGGTCCATCTCTGGACCAGCCTCCGGACCCCTTGACAGAATGACCCAGCTCAGTTGGGAGCCAAGTGGACCGGAGACTCCGGTCCCTCCACACCGGAGGCTCCGGCCTGAGATAGAGACCGGAGACTCCGGACCAATCTCTGGACCACCTTACTGGTTGTCCTGGGCATGAAAATAGAGGCCACTCCGGAGACTTCTGGGGAAACTCCGGACCACATCGGAGACTCCGGTCTGTGTAGACCGGAGACTCCGGTCTGGAATTCCCAGCTTGCAAGATCAGATGCAGGGAATGATCCATAGGCCAATGGTCCTTTTTCCTTTGTAGAATACCACCTGTAGACAATAGCAAACTCTGAAAGGGTCTACTAGTTGTTAACGAACACCAAAAGTGATTATGACAATAAATGTACTTTCAATCTCCCCCTTTTTGGTGTTCGATGACAACTAGTGACTTTGCATGAACAAAAGTTCGCAATTATGTATGACAGAGTATGGACATGCTCCCCCTGTCTCTGTGCACAAAGATAAACAAGTAAGGCAGGCAAGGTATGTAGAACATGGATAAACCACATAGTTCTCACATGAGTTACAGTAAAGTTGGAGCACCCACAGAGTCATATACACACACAAATAGCAAGCAGTGTTCCACAATAACATAAAGCAAATAGAGACGAGAAGGAAAATATGAAGCAAGTAGCCCAAACCCATGCAAATCCTGATGACAATGTCTTCTCCCCCTTTGGCATCGAAACACCGACAAAGGGAAAAGACCTAAGCTAGCGTCCCAATGGATCAGTAATCCTCGTCATCATCCTCCTCGTCCTCCTCATCTAGATCATGATCCTCATCATCATCATCATAGTCCTCATCACCATCTAGAGCTGCAGGCCCTTTGTCGTGAGGGCGAGAAGAGGAAGTACCTTGATAACCAAACCCAGATGTGACATCATAGAAGGTCTTCCAATCCACCAAGTTGTCATGATGGGCATTCCATGCCCCAAACGAAAGAGTGTGATCTGACTTGGTGGACGGCTGAGCCCCATGCTCATCAGTGTACTCATCCTCACCTTCCTCATCATAGGTTTCACCCTGAGCCTTGATCTCCTTGAGTAGTTTCTCGATGCGGCGGTTGCTCTTGTAGGAATCATGCTGTTGCTTGTGGATGTCCACATTCATGCAACACAGGGTCCTCTCCCAGAATGAGGCCTTCTTGACCCTCTCATGAACATAGTCACGTGTCATGGGTGGAAGAGGTGCATTGGAAGCATTCTTCCTCCGAGCCCTAGGAGGTGAGGGGGGCGGTCAGTCTCTGAAATCTCCTCTTCCACATGTGCATGGGAGCATCTAGGAGGAGCACTCATAGCCCCTTTCTGCTGCAGAGATACGAGAGTGTGCTCGGTAAGGTTGGGAGGCATAGCAAGTGGCGAACCATGTGGCTGAGTGTTGATGAGTCTTATGACCAGTGGTGCATATGGAGGGGCCTTCCTGTATAAGATGGCATGATACATTTCCTCAAATATGTAGTCCATCACATCAATAGGATTAGCTTCAGCGTCGGGGCCAGCCATGTAAGTCTTGTGGGTGTGATACAGCAAGTTGACCAAACCACACCTGATGGCATCATCATTCCCAGCACTAGGGGAGATGGTCTGGCGGAAGATCCTCAACATCAGATTGTAGAGAGGCTTGAGTCCCTTGGACCCTCCCACAACCCCTTCACTACCATATAAAGGGGCAAGCTTGTTCTTGTTCACCCCAAGAGCTGTTGAGTGCATGCGAACTCCAACATGAGTAGATACCCCCTAAAAAGTCTCGAAGATGGCCTCAGCAAAGTCATAGAACATGGCAGAGCAGCGGTGGTTGTCAGTCATCCAAGTCATAGTCCTGGCTTGGTCAGTCCCAAACACAACTGTGGCGTAGAACTGCTGCACGAGGGTGATGTTGTAGTCTTCACGGATCTCCATCAAGTTGAATAGCCCCAACTTCTCACTAATCCACAGAGCATCCGAGAAGTAGGGGCTCTTCCTCATCTGCTCAACACTCAAGTACTTCTGGGGGCATACTGGAGACCTCTTGAGCACACATGAAGACAGCTTGCTCCTTCCTCCAATAACAGGGGTCATCACTAGTGCGAGGCAATTCATAGAAATTGGTCTTCCGCAGCTCACGGTACTCTTGCTTAGACATGCGAGCCAACGACTGAATGTTGTCATATTTTGCCCTCTTGGCACGTTTCTCTTCCTCAGCCCTTTCCTGCTCCCGCTGCATATAGGATGCATCACGGGCTTGTTGTCTGTGGTTGGATGGGGCACAATGTACTGACCCTCAGACTCATCATAGCAAGGATCCCCTCTCTTCATCTTGGCCTTGATGCGAAGAGGACGACGAGAGACAGAGCCAGATCTGTCCATGGAGGAGATTCCACCAGCAGGAATCACCCAATGGTGGCAAGGAGATGATTGGCCGGTGGCACGGCAGACCCCGGGGGCTTCTTGACCTCCGGGGAGAAGATTTGGGAGAGAAGGCGAGGACGGGGGTGGATGAATGAAAACTGTTGTTTCAGTTCACCCCGTCCTCCCTTAAAGTGGACAGAAACCGCCTAGACCGGAGACTCCGGTCTACACCGGAGACTCCGGTCCATGCCGGAGACTCCAGTCCTCCTTGACCAAATACTTCCAGGGTGTGTGTATGGGGACATATGTTAGATAGAGAGGGTTTTCAAGACTGAGAGAGGGCTTGGGTTAAGATGACATACTGTGAAAACTCAAGAAAACCACGGAAAACTCTCCAAATGTTCATCAAAGTGCCAAATAAATCCGAGCTAAGAGCCAATTCTTCGAATGAGGAGAGGGTGGTAGCCGAAGCCACCATGTAGGAGTGTGTGGCATGAAACCGTGAAGAATTATCCTTGGGTTCATAGACACTACTCATCAATGATGCTCACATATCACTAAATGATACTATGAGAATTGAATTTCTTAGTGTTGGCATTATGGGGGGAGGGATAGTCCAATGAATTAGAACCGCACTCCCCCTATTTCCATGCCTACACCTACACTAAATATGGGTCAAGACATAGGTGAGTATGCAAGGAAATCAAGTCAAGCTCCTAGAATCCACGATATTTAGTTCATTCCTCAAATAACAAAACCTTGCTTCACCAAGTGGCTTCGTGAAGATATCGGCAAGTTGGTCTTTGGTTGACACATATGAAAGCTCAATATCACCTCGGGTAACATGATCTCTAATGAAGTGATGACGAATCTCAATGTGCTTTGTCCTTGTATGATCCACTGGGTTATATGCAATCTTGATAGCACTTTCATTGTCACATAGAAGAGGCACTTTGTCACAATGGACACCGTATTCCTTTAAAGTTTGCCTCATCCATAGCAATTGTGTACAAGCACTAGCAGCTGCCACATACTCAGCTTCAGCGGTGGAAAGAGATATACAGTTTTGCTTCTTGGACGACCAACACACCAAGGACCTCCCAAGGAATTGGCAAGCCTCGGAGGTTGATTTTCTATCATCCTTGTCACCAGCCCAATCCGAATCTGTGTACCCACAAAGAGAGAAAGTAGAGCCCCTAGGATACCAAATACCATAGTTTGGGGTATGAACCAAATATCGAAAGATTCTCTTGACTGCCATCAAATGGCTTTCTTTAGGAGCTGCTTGATATCTTGCACACACTCCTACACTCAACACAATATCAGGTCTAGATGCACAAAGGTAAAGCAAAGAACCAATCATGAACCGGTATACCTTTTGGTCCACATCTTTCCCATTTGGGTTTAGTTCAAGATGAGTCTTTGTTGCCATAGGAGTGGGAGCTCCATTGAGATCTTTCATGTTAAATCTTTTGAGCATATCTTGAGTATACTTGGCTTGGTTGAAGAATGTACCACCTCTCACTTTCTTGATCTCAAAACCAAGAAATACTCTCAATTCTCCCATCATAGACATCCTGAACCTGTCAGTCATTAGCTTAGAGAATTCATCATTAAACGCTTTGTTAGAAGAGCCAAAGATAATGTCATCTACATAAATTTGGCATACAAAAAGTTCCCCATTGACCCTCTTGGTAAAAAGAGTGGGATCGATTTTCCCAACCTCAAAACCACGATCTAACAACAACTCTCTAAGGTGCTCATACCACGTGCGTGGGGCTTGCTTGAGCCCATAGAGAGCCTTATCAAGTTTGTAGACATGGTTTGGAAAGTTGGGATCCTCAAATCCTAGGGGTTGTTTCACATAAACCAATTCATGCAATGGACCATTGAGAAATGCACTTTCTACATCCATTTGTTGTAATTTAAAGTTAAGATGAGCCGCATAAGCAAGGAGGATACGGATGGACTCAAGACGAGCCACGGGAGCATAAGTCTCTCCATAATCAATGCCTTCAATTTGAGAGAACCCTTGTGCAACCAATCTTGCCTTGTTCCTTATCACAATTCCATGTTCATCTTGCTTGTTCTTGAAAATCCACTTGGTGCCTATAACATTGCGGCAATCTTTTGGCTTTTCCACTAACTTCTATACTTTGTTTCTCTCAAAGTTGTTGAGCTCTTTGTGCATTGCATCCAACCAATCCGAATCTTCAAGAGCTTCCCAAACTTTCTTTGGTTCTACCATGGAAATGTGTGCTTGGTGCTCACCAAAGTTCTTCAATTGAGCTCGAGTAGATATCCCTCTTCTTAGATCTCCAACCACATTCTCAAGAGTGTGGTCTCTTAATTCCAATATTCTATCCATTCTAGCTTGGCGACGAGTTTCGATCTCCTTGTTGTTTCTTGGTGGGATCACTTCATCATTTTGGTCCTCGAATTGACCATCAACTTGACCTTGATCATTATTGGAAATATTCTCTTCTAGAGAAGGAGAGGATTGAGCTTGGTAATGATCAGTCCCACAACTGGCCAGGTATTCAGCTGTACTTATGGCAGTTTGTATAGATCTTGCTTGTGTAATGGCCTTAGCACCACTAGACATCCTGGCAAACGGAGACTCAAACACCTCTTGGCTGGAGGCATCTTCTTGATCAGTAGGTTGAGGGTCCACAACTTGTCTTTGGCATGGGTCGCTGTCCACCTCGACAGTAGCTTGTTGAAGTTGTGAAGATGAGGGCTCCACGTGAGTAGAGCATAGTTCTTCTCGATCCACCATAGGGGGTTCCTCAACAGGGCAGATGAAACCCGCACCCATTCTTCCTATGGCATCCTGAGGCATTTCATCATCTACATCACAAACATCAACACGCCCTGCTTGGGGACCATCATATTCTTCAAACACCACACTACAAGATTCTATGACAATTCCTGAGAGCTTGTCATAGATTCTATAAGTGTGGGATTCGAGACCATAACCAACAAAAATACCCTCTAATGCTTTGGAATCAAACTTGGATAAACGAATGCCCTTAATGCGATAGAAGCACTTACAACTGAATACTCGGAAGTAAGAAACATTAGGCTTGTTATCGGTAAGGATCTCATATGGAGTCTTGATCAATTCTTTGCGGAGGTAGAGACGGTTTGATGCATGGCATGCGGTGGAGATATCTTTAGCCCAAAAATTGTATGGAGATTTGAATTCCGCCAACATAGTCCTAGCCATATCAATGAGTGTCCGGTTCTTCCTCTCAGCTACACCATTTTGTTGAGGGGTATATGCAGCGGAATATTGATGTTTTATTCCCTCATCACTAAGAAATCCATTTAATGTGTAGTTCTTGAACTCGGTACCATTGTCACTTCTTATTGTTAATACTGGGACATTGTGTTGACGTTGAGCCATGTTGATGAAGTCGATGAAGTTCTCTTGGGTCTCACTTTTAACTTGAAGAAATATACCCAAGTGTATCTAGAGTAATCATCAACAATCACCAAACAATATTTCTTCCCACCAAGACTTGCATGAGACGGGGGACCAAAGAGATCCACATGAAGAAGCTCCAAGATCCTCTTGGACTTGATGTAGTTCTTTGGCTTATGGGGAGAACCATGCATCTTTCCTTCAACACATGCCCTGCAAACACGATCTTTGGCAAAGCAAACATTTTCTTTTAGTCCAACAATATGACCATCCTTGTGGAGGCTTTGCAAAGTTCTCATGTTGACATGGGCTAGACGGCGGTGCCATAGCCAACCCACATCGGCCTTTTCGAATAGGCACATCGGACCTATAGTGGTTTTCCCGGAGAAGTCCACCACATATAAGTCATCCTCGACGTACCCAACGAAAGCAACCTTTAGAGTCTTGCTCCACAAGAGGATCACAATATCAACATCAATGAAGACAACAAAACCCATCTTTCCTAGAGCACGGACTGAAAGTAAATTATAGCCAAGGGTCTCAACAAGCATGACGTCCACGAGAGTAATATCGTGTGCCACCACAACTTTGCCGAAACCCATTACCTTAGACTTTGATTTGTCAGCATATGTCACAGATATTTGATCAACATTTGGTCTCAATTCCTTGACACTAGAAGCGCTTCCATTCATATGACTTGTGCATCCACTATCGAGCACCCATTTTGACCCTCCGGAAGCATAGGTCTACAAAAGATCAAACTAGTTTTTAGGTACCCATTTATCAATGGGTCCTCTTTTGGCCACAACAAGGGTCTTGGGAACCCAAATCGACCATGCGATATAACCATCAAAAGGGCCAACATATTGTGCATACACATCACCATAGTAATCACGCATTAAGACATAGTGAGGGTTAGCACTACCTGCAAAATCATCATGAGACATAGTTTTGCCACTTGTGGTCTTACTACCCACAATGACCTTGTTCTTTTCTTGAGCAGGCTTGGCCTTCTTCTTCTTGTTATTCTTTTTCTTCTTGGCTTTAGAGACAAATCCTAAACCCCTTTTTTCACCATTTGACCTTTGCTTGTTTAAGAGGTCATCAATAGACTTGTTTCCTTTGGGAAAGGAAGTCTGAGCTAGCTCCCCCTTCAACCTAGCATGTTCTTTAAGAGTATTTTTATAACTAGAAGGAATGAATGTACTAGGTGAGGGAGTATTGATCAATTGAGTTTGAAGCTTTTCACAAGACTTTGTGAGGGACAAGAGTTCACTTTCCAAGGCCTTGTGAGCCTTGTCAAGTGTCCTAAAGTCCTTGGCAAGTTTTTTATGAACAACATCAAACTCAATCTTATCTTTTTTAGCCTTTTTGTATTTAGCAATAGCATGATCGCGTTCCTTGATGAGTTTATTAATAATGAGGTCTAGCTTCATCAAGGCCCTCTAGTTTAGTTTCAAGAGATATTCTAGTTTCTTGTTCTTCTTCTAGAGCATTACTAAGAGCTTCTACCTCAATCATGTGCTCTCTTCCTAATTGGCATCTCTCATCTAGAAGTTCTTATGTGTGTGAAAGTTGATTTAGGAGGTCCACAACATGTTTCTTATGTTCCCCTTGCAAGTTATTCATAAACACATCAAAAGCAACTAGTTCCTTTTTGACCTCAAGAGATAACTCATCATCAAAATCATCATTGATTAAGGAAGTGGAGTGTGATGATGATAATACCTCTGTTCCTCTTGCCATAAGGCAAGTGACGTTCTTGTTGGAGGTATTCTCATTTGGAGAGGCGAAGAGTGAGAATGAAGGAATAGAGGTAGTGGCAAGAGCCGCCACACCACTTGGTGTATCCTATTCTTCCTCATCATCATCATCATCATCAGAGGAGTACTCTTCATGTGTGATCAAGACAATTTCTCTCGGCTTCTTGTTGGTTGGGTTTCTTTTGATGAAGGGTTTCTTGTATGGAACTTTGGAGGTCTTCTTCAACACAAGTTTTCCCCCCATTATCTTCTCTTTTCTCATAGGGACAAGCTGCAACGAAGTGATAACGGTCACCACAATTGAAACAAGTTCTCAACTTGGACCCATTATCTCTTCTCCCATTGGGGTTGCTTCTTCATTGCATTTCCATCTTGGCCTTGGCGGGGTCTTTCCAAAAGTTTATTGCATAGAAGGCCATGTATTCACCATGAGCAGTCTTGACATCATCAGGGTGGCTCATTGAAGGTCCCTCATCACTTCCTTCATCTTCATCATACTCCACAACCTTGGCCTTCAAGGCAAGATTGACACCACTACTCATTCCAATGGCACGAGCACGGGCATCTTTGGCATTCTTGGCAGCAACCTTGAAGGCTGCCATCTCTTGCATCACTTCATTGGAGGTCATGAGATGGTAGTTGTGTCTTCCTTGGAGACTCTTCAAGTCAGTAGGCTCGAAGGGCATGAGAGCACTCACATACTTCCTTTTGATCCAAGCGTCATCAATGTGAGAGGCACCAACATTCCTGAAAGCGATGGCTGTGGATTTGAGTCTTCGATACATGTGTTCATGGTCCTCACCATCCTTCATGAAGAAACCTTCGGCCTCATTGCTTAAGGCATCATATCTATTTCTCCTCATACTCTCATTGCCAACAAACAAGTCAATGAGAGCATCCCAATCTTCCTTGGCGGTGTTGTAGTGCTCAATGTGGGGAAAATCCTTTGGCCCCACCCCAAGTTGGATCATGTGCAAGGCAGTCGCATTGAGTTGTCTATTGACCACTTCTCTTCTCGTCAAGTTGGTTGGATCCTCAATTTTGAGTCCATCTTCAATAATATTCCATAAATCAATACAAGAGCTGCGCACATGAGATTTCATTAACACTTGCCATTGAGCAAAAGTATGTGCAACTAACTTAGGTGGGTCTCCTCTATTGTTTATATGTGGATGAGGGATAGGAGGGTCAGGAGAGTACCATCCGGGAACCGTATGGAACTCTTCCTTCCCATCACCCTTTTTGGTGGCGGAGTTAGTGGAATTATGTTCATCCCCTACCACTTCCTCCAAAGGCTTTTCCGGAGCATTAGCCTTTGGGTTTGGTGGTGTTTCCACTGGAGAGAGGGAGGAGGTGAGGTTTGCTTATCCTTAACAAGTTGCTCAACGAGTTGACGCAACTGTAGGATTTCGTTGCCCAAGGTAGAGCTCAAGCTTGTTTCCAAATTCTTGAGATCTACCATGGTCACCGAATGGCTAGCCTCACTTTCTCCCTCCTCTAGGTTTCCTAAAATCTCTTAGGCGGTTAAGCCCGAATAAAGAGTCGAGGCTCTGGTACCAATTGAAAGGATCGTATGGGCACCTAGAGGGGGGGTGAATAGGTGCTACTTCAAATTTTACTCCTTTTCAAATTAGGGTTTGACAAGAAAGGTAAATTCTCTAGATTATGCAAATAAGGTGAATTTACCTATATGACGAGCAAGCACTAACTAAACAATAACTAGATAAGTAAAGTGCAGTAAAGGGTAGAAGGAACCAAAGTGGAGCACACGGAGACACAAGGATTTGTTTCCCGTAGTTCCTTCCTTTTGAGGGGAAGTACGTCTACGTTTGGAGAGGGGGTGGTTTCAAACCACCAACGCCACGAGAGGCCTCCCTTGTTCTCCGATGAACCTCACCCCAACGGATTCGATTCACCTCTTCCACTATACGGCAACCTTCGAGGTGGGGAAGCCGGCACCTTTACAACAAGTTCGGGGCACACATCCACAACTTAATTGGAGGCTCCCAAATACAAGCAAGCTGTCAAACAATCAAAGACAAGTTTGTAAGAACCAAATCAAAACCTAGGGTTTCCAATGAAACACTAGAGCATGGGGGCCCTCAAGTGAATGAGAGGGAAATGAAGATCTCTCTTGGTGAAGCTGTAGATCAAGGCCTCCTCCTTCGATTCTCCAAAGATCAAAGACTTTGGATGGTTGGATGAAGAGATCTTGTTGATTTGGTGGCTCAAATGGACATGGAGTTCTTGAGGTGGACGAGCAGCAGGAACAAGGGGATAAGTCCCCTATTTATAGCCCTTCTGTCAGCAAACCGTTTTTCTGACCGTTAGAGAAGAAGCAGACCGGAGACTCCGTTCACCACACCGGAGACTCCGGTCTACACAGGAGACTCCGGTCCATCTCTGGACCAGCCTCCGGACCCCTTGACAGAATGACCCAGCTCAGTTGGGAGCCAAGTGGACCGGAGACTCCGGTCCCTCCACACCGGAGGCTCCGGCCTGAGATAGAGACCGGAGACTCCGAACCGACCTCCAGACCAATCTCTGGACCACCTTACTGGCTGTCCTGGGCATGAAAACAGAGGCCACTCCGGAGACTCCTGGGGAAACTCCGGACCACACCGAAGACTCCGGTCTGTGTAGACCGGAGACTCCGGTCTGGAATTCCCAGCTTGCAAGATCAGATGCAGGGAATGATCCATAGGCCAATGGTCCTTTTTCCTTTGTAGAATACCACCTGTAGACAATAGCAAACTCTGAAAGGGTCTACTAGTTGTTAACGAACACCAAAAGTGATTATGACAGTAAATGTCCTTTCAGCGTGTGATTTGATCATAGGGATATCACTTGTCGAAACGAGTCAAGTAGCGTTTGTCGGTAACGAGATTGAACCCGACATGGTGATGTCATTGATCAGATCTCGGGCAATACAAGTATCTAGAGACAAAAGGAATAAGACACGACAGTCACGGTTCAAACGATGAAAGTTTTCGTGGAATGCACAAGGTTCACATGGCCATCCAGGTCCCTCTGTTGATCATTGGTCCGGGAGTGTCCCGACCATGTCTGGAGTGTTCCCGAACCATTGGGTATCACGCTTAAGAGCTTGGTGATGCTTAGAGAGTGTTTATAGGATCGGTAGAATCACCGAAGAATAGAAAGAGAGAAAACCAAAAGGGTTTCGGTAAGTCTGGAGGATGTCCGGAGTGGAAGTGGAAGGTTTTCCACAACCACGGAGATTGAATAATATGTGAATTAATATTAAATATTGATTTAATCATTTATTCATAATTATTTAATAAATAGAAAATCAATTAAAGGGTCAAAAAGCCTTAATGGGCCAAATCCGAAGGGAGAAGGGCCCATGAGGGAAAGACAAAGGGAGGAAGGAGGGAGGAGATGGCCGGCTGGGCCTAACCCCTCCCCGCGCGGGGCCCACTAGGGCCGGCCGTCGGCTACCCCTCCCCCTCCTCTCCTTTAGTCCCACCCCGAGAGTTTGAGGAAGGTAGTACCTCCTTTTCCCTATATATAGTGGGGGTATTTGGCCAGATAAATACACACAATATTAAATAAAGGTCTTCTCACTTTTGGGAAGACCTCCAATTGATATTCTCTCTCTCTCGTGACCGTGGTCCCAAGTCCGGACTGTGCGAACGAGAGACATCTTCACCGCGGAGCACCGTCGCGCTGCGGGATTCGGATCCAGGAGCTCTACTTCCGCAACTACTGCTGGATCGGGGAAGCAGGAGTCATCGTCAGGCACCAGATGCATGTAACTCCCTGCAAGGTGTCACATTTGAGACACTACAAGTCGTTGGAGCCACAAGAGCGCAAGGACTTCATCACGACCTTGAGATCGGCTTCGGCTTGTCTACATTATCCATACTCTCTCGAGCGTTGATAACGTTTTTTGGTCTTCAAGGGTAAGTTCGCGGTTACTACACTACTAATAGATAGGTCTTGGCAACAAAGGGGTTCAGGGGCGTATGGTAAAAATTTATTGTTTTCATACTCGAACCCCTACAAGGAGGCCTCTATAAAGGAGAAAGAAATGGACGTTTCGTTGCATCATCGTGCATCGTGTAACCGCGTACACTACTGCACCGTGCACTTCCACGGTTGTCCGCTATAGCCCTGTGCACCGCGACACGTGTACCGTGAGTCACATTTTTTCCCTCGTGTCTAACCCTGGCGACTTAGTTGTGCTCAGTTGTACCCTCGAGTGTAACACTGGCAGTCTGGTTGTACTTAGTTTTGCCCTCCAGTACTAACAGTGTCGTGTGCAATATACTCAGTTTTATGCTCCGATGGCTGGTCAACAGAGAGTCAACGAATGGGATTTAGCTAGCTAATTGAGTCATTTTATGCACAACAAATTCAAAAAGATCAAAATATAGTGGCATCTACCTGAGAGTCTTATTATGTGACCTGCCACCATAAGAAATGTATAGAATTCAAGTTTTAATCTAAATCACCACTTCTCAAATCGCCTACTATCTATGAAGGTTCATGGCTTTCTACTCAAACCTCTTCCCAAAACATCCCTCCCAAAACATAGTTTGTCTGAATGAAGCAATAATTGTTAAACTGGTGTATATTTGAATTGCAAATAGTTTGATGTATGCCAAGATGTATTTTATTTATAAAAGAAGCATTTTTTATTTTTTAAATCTCTTTCTGTTTTCTATTTGAATCCTTTTGTCAGCTTTGTCCTTGGTTTTTAAGTTCTACTTAGTTTTGCCCTTGATTACTCAAAAGCTGAAAGAATTAACCTGAGATTCCTTACTTTTTATATGTCATGTTTCATAAATTTTTTATCATCGACATATTGTGAGATAGATAATCCACCGTCAACAAGATAAGGAATCACACTTTCAATTTGACCAATAGACTTTTCGCGCTCAATCATAACGATTAACATACCAGCCACTATATTAAATGGCATGGGATGGTCACCTTGCTTTAGCCTCTTCTTTGTCTAGAATTATATTGTCAACGCTATCATCGTCATCATTGAATTTAATGACCACACTACCTTCGGACACAAAGCTATGAATTAAAACACGTTAATATGTACAAAATGTTGGTTATACATAAAAAATATATATCATTAAATTCATATTCGAACGAACTGTTCAACAATATAATTTTTATGACACATTACTCATATATTGTCGGTACAATTTATGGTCAAAGTTTAATCACGAAAAAACGAGGCCAGAGCGAGGGAGTAAATTTGATTTAACAACTTCATTGTTATTGTGTATGTTTCATCTTCGTCGATCTGATGTACGGAGTAATTTGCTAGATTCAAACTGATATTGTTCGGCGTTGTAAAAATTACTAGCGGGAATTGGGCAGGTTGGCAAAATTATGATTCAAGGTGGAACCGTGGAAGAAGTATGCCTCAATGAAGAGACGAGACGACTGTACACGAACACCATTGTGAATTTAGTTACAGACTATTAGGAGGCACACGAAGAGTGGCGTGCAGCCACAGGTCGGTCTTCCTCCGCGCCGAGATCCCGACCCCCTCCGTCATGTCCAGCTCACGCGGGGCGCCGCCGCCAGGGAGTTCCCAGTCGAAATGGAAGAGGAGGCTGGCGAGCGCGAGCTCCATGACAGCGATGCCGAGCGCTATGCCGGGGCACATCCTCCGTCCCGCGCCGAACGGCACGAGCTCGAAGTCCGTGCCCCTGAAGTCCACCGCGCAGTTGCCGGCCTCCTCGAACCTCTCCGGCCTGAACTCCTCGGCGTCCGCGCCCCAGCTCTCGACGTCCCGCCCGATCGCCCACGCGTTGACTAGCACCATGGCGCCCACGGGCACGTCGTAGCCGAGGACGCGGCAGGGCTCCTGGCACTCCCGCGGGACGAGCAGCGGCACCGCCGGGTGCAGCCGGAGCGTCTCCTTGATCACGAGCTGCAGGTAGCGCAGCTCCGGCAGGGACTCCTCCCGGACGCGGCTCTCCCCGGCGAAGGCTCCGCGCACCTCGGCCTGCGCCCTGCGGAGCGCCCTCGGCTCCCGCATCAGCTCCGTCATCGCCCACTGGAGCGTCGTCGCCGAGGTCTCGCTCCCGGCCCCGAACAGATCCTGCGGAGAACGAATTTCGTCGAACACGTGTGGTGGTTTTGCCAAAACGATTTCTGTGAAGATGGAGATGGGGAGGTCTTACGGTGATCACGGCGCGGATGCTTCCTGTCTCGAGAGGGACGTGGAGCCCGCCGTCCGTCTGGAGCCTCAGGAGCACGTCCAGGAGGTCCTCTTCCTCGTCGCCGGCGCCGGCGGTTGAACTCCTCCTCGCGCGGTGCTCCTCGAGGACGCCGTCCATGACCCGGTTCATCTTGACCCTGTGCAGCTCCGCGCGTCGCGCCGTCCCGCTGAACGCGCGCGCGAGGCGCGAGGACGGGAACAGGTCGGCGAGGCTGAACCCGGCGGCCACCTTGACGCCCTCGTCCAGGCACTCCAGGAAGGCGTCGCGGCTGCCGATACGGTCGCCCACCACGGCGCGCACCGCCGCGTCGGTGACGTAGGTGGCAAGGAGGGAGCTGACGTTCACAGGCTCGGGCGACGCCGACAGCGCCGCGATGGACGCGACGAGGGCGGCGGCCTCTGCCTCCCGGGAGCCGCGGAGGGCCCGGACCCTGCGCGCGCTGAGCAGCTCGGTGACGCAGAGCTTGCGGATCTGGCGCCAGTGCTCGCCCTGCGGCGCGAAAACCACGCCGAGGCCGTCCCTGGTGAGCGCGCGGATGGTGGAGGTCATCGGCCGGGTGGCGAGCGCGGCGTCGTGGGTCCTCATGACGGCCTTCGCCGCGGCTGCCGACGAGGCCACGACGACGCGGAGCTCACCGAGGCGGAGCAGCATGAGCGGGGCGCCGAGCCGGCGGGCGAGGTCCCGCATGGCGCGGTGCGGGAGTGCGCCGACGAGGTGGTGCATGCTGCCGATGACCGGCAGCCGCCATGGCCCGGGGGGGAGGTTAGTCTCGCCGCCGTGCCCGCGCGGCCTGAGCTTGAGGAGGAGTAGGAGCGGGAGCACGAGGATGGCGGCCAATAGGAGGTAATGGTAGTAGCTGTAGACATGTTGCGCCATGGCTAGCTGTATGAAATGCATTTTGCTCTATGTCTGAAGCTTCCTCCTGTGAGGCTCATGGCAAGTTAATGGAAATTGGCAGGTTGCACGGTCAACTACCGCTTGCACATATACGGATTTCTTACGCTCTCATTGTATTCATACAAAATACTAGTACGTACTCCATATTTCATCCAAAATCATCTCACGAAAATATCCACAGAACAACGTCTGCTCTCAACTTTAGTTCAGATTTAAGACCCAGCAGAACCGTAAATTGCAGGTATGGTTTAAGAAGACATTCGGGTACCCACTGCATGTAGATATGATTTTGTTCTCCACATCTTTTACTTTTACTTCTGTGTGTTTACATTGCTTTCTGCTTACCTCTGCCGATGTTCTTGGGTAGCTCGATCTACTCGCTCCGTTTTAAAATATTCCCTCCTTCCTAAAATAAAATAAGTGATTTGAGTTTGTCTAGATTCGCATGTATCTATATACTAAAACATGTCTAGATATATCCGAATCTAGACAAACTCACGTCACTTATTTTGGGACGGAGGAAGTATAAGACGTTTTAGCTTTATGAAATGAGTATATCTAGAGTTCTTTTATTGTGTAAGTTTAGGTAGGTTTGGAGCACAAAAAGATATCTAGATATACGCATTTTACAAAGATACTTATATTTTAAAATGGAGGAAGTAGTATTCATTTGGTAAACAGAGATTAATAAAAACGAAAATGGTCAGATGATACAACAATGCATGCATCTTCTTGCAGAGATTACTAGAATATGGGAACAAAATATGTAGGGGATTCCGTTGACTGAGTACCTAGTACTCCCTCCGTTTTAAAATAAATATAAAATATTGTAGCTTTATGATAATAATGTATTTAAACTATTTTTATAATATAGGTTCAAAGTAAACATACACACTAAAAGTATACATTCAATTCATAAAAATAAATATCTTATATTTTAAAATAGAGGGAGTACTAGTTTACTCTTCACGGAATCACGTGGAAAGCACATAGGTACAGTATAAAAATAAACATGCATATTTCAACACTTGACCAGCAAAGCTGGCGGCTAAATGATGTGACCCGATGATTCTTATACTCCAGTACTACAGTACTTTCTTCCTTGCATAATGTATAATATTCTATCTTCAAACGAATTTATTTATGTACCTTTCTCCTGTGTAGTTTGGAGTGAACACAAGCTAAAACATTATATATTTTAAAACAGAGGATGTATTAATTAAGAGCGTGCAACGACTTCACACGTCCAAAGAGCTCGAGCTCCACAGAGCGGGCAACGACTTCACATTTCCGCGCAGGATACTTCGGGCGTGTTTGTTTGGGATGCAGGTGTTGAAAAGCAGCCGTGGGAAAGCAGCTGTGGGAATCAGTTGTTGAAAACAGAGATTTAATGTTTGACAGTAGTGCTTTTTTTGGTTGTTGCTGTTGTTTCAAGAATGCAATGTCTAGATTACCCATGAATGGTGGTATCAATGATGGTGTCGCCCAACTTCGACGTAGATGGCGCCAGTACGCGTACGTACGTCTTCTGCTGCAACAAATACATCATATTGGGTCTCCACATAGCAGCGGGCTTGTCGGAGGCAGGGACGAGCTCTCGTTGCCGGGACTGGAGAGAGGGAGGAAATCAACCACGTCGGCGGCGGGGACGGGAACAGGGAGGATGTTGGCGCGTTTACCGATGCCCTTCTCTGGCAGTCGACGGGGATGACGTCGACGCATCTTTGGATGGGGACGAGTTGACGGGGAGGAGAGGGCGCTGAGAACTGAGCAAAAGCGACGAAGAACGGAGCGGGGAAGGGAGATTTGACGGCGGCGACATGCGACCGGTGGCGGGGATGGGCGGCGACAACGGCTGAAATCCTAACCCTAGCTGACCTTCTCCATGGCAGAGGACACAAGAATGAACGAGCGAACGGGTGTGGGCACGGTGGCATTTGTTTGTGATTACTCTGAAGTACCAAGGATACTTTCGTCCGCTGCACTTGGGAAGCGGCAAAAAAGCTCTGGAAGCTGCTCTCGACCCGCTTTCGGTCTACGATGCTCCCACGTTCGTTTTCCAGGCCCGATTTTAGCCAGCGCTTCGCAATTCTGGGCCGTTTGTTTAGGTTTCAGATTCTGCAACCCAAAAGTTCAAGAGAAAGTGCAAACAAACGGAGCCTTCGACGGTGATTGTTGACTCAGTCATGGATGAACTATTGCAACGGCGTCTGGCAAGAGCATGAGCGTATCAAGTACTTCTTCCGTTTTAAAATATAAGATATTTTATGACTAGATACATTCGCTTTATAAAACTAAAACATTTTATATTATGGACTCCCGGTGCACCCGTGTACAAGTTAGGCCAAATCCACAGCCCATGTTGGGCTAGTAACTATTTAAAGCTAGATTGTATTTTTCATTTCTATGTTGTGTTTTAAATTGAATATATGAATATTTGTGACGTGATTCATATAGAGTGAAGCTAAGGTATCATTTTTTTTTGGGTTCATAATTCTACATGTAGTTTTGAATGTTGGTGTACGTACTAGGAGTACTCTATACTCGGGAGTTTTAGCTTTAGCTTTTCTTTGGTCTCTTGGCTATGCGCCTACACATGCACATTGTCCGTCTACATGTTTTAGCGAGTGGACAAGTACGCTATAGGGGAAGCCTCTCCCCTCTCCTCTCCCCTCCTGCTATAGTACTTTAAGGATTTTTCCTGTGCGTCGGGCCGATCCAAGGCCAAACTCGCCAGCGTCACCGGTCGAGGGAGGCAGAGGAGAGGTGTCGGCGCCTGTAGTGTATATAGTAGTAGTTGTTCTCAGCGGTTTGCCGGAGTTTGGAGTAGGGCTCAGGATTTCTCTGACCGGATCTTGGGCAGCTCGAGTAGGTGCTCCGGTGGCGGCGCTCTGGAGATCAGAGCGAGCGGCAGCGCATCTAGGCTCGAGGATCTCCGCAATAAGATCTTCTTGGGCGTTCTCCTAATTGGCGGCGTCTTCTTGCTGTTGTTTTTCCCTCTGGCTGGCCATGGCGGTGAGGAGGAGAGAAGAGCAGTGTGATGATGCAGAGATTTAGAGGTCCATGGGGGTTCTCTACTAGCTTGCTACTGGGGCGCCACAGAGGATGGTCGCTGGCGGTTCTCCTGCTTCCATGGTGGAATAGGACGACGGCGAATCCCCTTCCTAATAAGCGCCTCCGTTCCCTTTTCGGTGGCCTCTTTGCTGCCTTCTCCCTCTCGGCCGGCCGTGGTGGCGAGGAAGAGGGATGGGACAGCCCTGCTGCTGCTGGATTTGGGCAACGTTGTCGACTGTGCGAAGGAGCAGATCACATGAAGAATCAAGAAGGTGGCCCTTCGATGCAGTTCATGGTTGAGTCGGTGTCTCCTGCAGCAGAGTCCAAGCGATGGGGTAGATGCAACATCGTTATTTTAAGCCATCTGACAAGCTCTGCTACGCTCGACCATGCCAATTGCTCAATTTATTGGAGTATTGAGGAGACGGTGCTATCATGTTCTGCTGCTCCAAATGGAATTGTTCAGAATCTTTTTCTTTGGATGTAGTACTTGAGTCCACTTGCTTCACTAAGGATCAATTGAGAATCGATGTCCAAGGTGTCTTTGCGATCTTCATATCGCTCGGGTGTGTGCACCGGAGGCAGTTAAGATTGTCTCTGATGTTGCTCCTCAGATTCAGCGGTGAAGATCCCTATGTGTTGAGCTCGGTGATGCTTCTTCAATATCTACAGCTCAACATTCAACCTCATTCGCTGATGTCATCTTGATTGATGGTTGAGCCGCTGGTTCTTCGTTTGGCTAGGCTTTGTGAGGTCCCTGAAGAAGGCAATTCAAGTTTGGCAAGTCCATGTTTTCGATGGACACCCTGGTAGGCTCCAATTGTGTTCTTCTGCTTAGACTTCTTGGTTTTTCAGGTTCTACTTTTATATGTGAGCTTGTAGGATATAGGACCGATTTTGAGCTTCAGAGTTCTTGTTGTAAGAGATGTGTTGTACTTTGTTCCTGTTAATTTAAAATCTCTTTCGTTCAAAAAAACATGGTTTAGCTAGTGCAACAATTTAGCTCTAGTATTTTCAGTGGTATGAAAAATATACCTAGAGGTTTAAACAATCCGAAGTAACCTTCATGGATATATAGATCCTCTCTACCCATTTCTAAATCTTATTAAAAAACTGCACTTTGTAATCTACACAAAAAGGACAAAAATTGTAGAGACATAAAAACATGTTGTAACCCTATTTTATAGCAGTACCATACTTATTTATAGTCTGGAGCACAACTGAAAAGATATATTACTCCCTCTGATTCATATTACTTGTCGCTCAAATGGGTGTATCTAGACATGTTTTAGTGCTAGATACGTTCAATTTAGCAACAAGTAATATGAATCGGAGGGAGTACCAAATTTTCATACTTTTTGACAACATATCTATATGTACATGTAGATTTTTTGGATTTTAAAGTCTAAACCCTTGTTCAATGTAGCCTAGATTTTGTTTCGCTTTTTTGAATAATTATCTCATTTTTTCCGCGTTGGTGATGATCTACTTATATCGTATTGATATCGACAACTTGTCTAGTTGTTCCATCAAAAATACTTCTAATATATAGTTACAATATGTAAGCATAAGATGTAAAATAGCACCTCTTCTACTTTCCAAGTAGAAAATAGATACAATAACCAAAAAAATATTTATAGGATCACAAGAGGATCAGAGGTCACCAATGATACCCCAAATCACATTGAAACAACCCAAATACTGATGTCGAATAGTCAGCAATGTTGATGCTAGACCTAGTGTCTCCCTTGAAGAGCTTTAGTTAGCTTTTATTTTCTCTTGTCTGTCGTCGAGTTCTGTTGCAGGTCTAGTGAAAACCCTCTTTTTGTCTGGTGTATGTTGGTATCTACCTTATTACGATGTGGTTTCTCTAAACGCAATCAACTATTGTTTGTGCCGTTTTCTCTAAGAAAAAGAAAAGTGTGTAGAAAATATAAATAGGACAAAAAACAAAAAACAAAAAAGTTATATGATCATAGTTGTCATAATTAAGACCGCACATCACTCTCTTAAGAGTTGAAAGTGTCCCAAAATACCATGGGCACGATTGGTTGCCCAAAGCCAAATTTCCGGTCCCTAGGATAATGGCTCCATGGGGCACTACCCCAGTGATACGGTCCCTGAATCAGGTTGTTTACTTTGCATGTTAAATTCTCGTGTGAGGAGAGATCCGACAACATGTTTGGTTGGATGATTTTTTGATTCTAGGCAATACTAATGCAAATGCCAGGGTGTTTGCTTGCCCCCAACATGGCTGATGTGATAACCTCTTTGAGGTTACCCATCACTCATCAATCAATACCAATGACAGAATAAGGAGTTTAGATAATTAGTTCATCATAAGGATGTGGTACTATTCAGTACCACTCAAACTAATCATTACCATAATACCTGATGCACCTCGAGTTAACAAACAACAACTTGTGATGCAACAGAACTTCATTATTGGAGGGGTTAATATATATCACTTTCCAAAATATTACAGAGCTAGCATCAGTTTCATTAGTTTCGAGCTAATGTAGGGGATATTAGACCACCTCCAAATATACATGACATTCACCAGCACATCATGACCATCATCAGACATCACATCATCAACAAGGCAGTTATACACTACTAGGAAACAGCCTATCTGTGGCGCATGAAAAGGGGACTTCTGTGGCGCATATCTTTGTCGCCATTGTTACCTTGCCACTAATAACTACTTCCTGTGGCGCATATGGATATGCGCCACAGAAGTTCCAGACTTCTGTGGTGCATTCCTTCATATGCGCCACAGGAAGAACTTCTGTGGCGCATTTACGTGTATGCGCCACAGATATGCCATGCGCCACTAACTATATAATTATATGCGCCACTGATTGTGTAACATGTATTCGAAGTAAAATACTTTCCTGGTGTATAATCAGGTATTTATACAGAATTTATCCAGATGAGTATAAAATACATTGCACAAGTAGTAGATGCATGAAAACCGACATATATATAATACAAACACTTAGAGCCCGATCGAGATACATATATAGTGTCAAGTGCCAAATTTTTACACAAGCACTGAATACAAAGTTCATATCATCTCACATTACAAATATGAAATGGCCACCGCCGCCTACACTAGGATCAAATAGAATACAACTGTGATAATGGTGAGCAAGAGCATTAGCCCGACCAATATCTTCATCCGGTTCTTCTTCCACAAGTGGTTCCTCCACTTGGCTATCGCCTCCTCTCTAGTCGCGTATCCTTTGTAGATGTTGCCGCTGAACTTGTTCACTTGTTTGTGGCAATCCTCCGACTCCTCGTAGACTCCTGGAACCCTACCCATGTACACCACATACCACCTCGTCGCCATCTCTATAGACGACAAGGCATATTAGTAAAAATACAACGAAAAGAATGAATAAAGGGTTCACATCCATATATATATATATGTTCATAGAATATAAAACAAAGGATCCATAAACCTAAAAGTTAGATCATCATAGAAGCAATAAGTTCAACGACAGCACGACCACAAGGTAGTTTAAGTCTAACAACAATGACCATTTCGACCACGAGATAGTAAAGTTTATGACACACACACACACTAATACAGCAGGCGTCCATCAAGAATATACACACACTGGATCATGCTAGAGGCACACATCGATCACGATGAAGACTTCCTCTTCTGGCACGGCTTCGAGAACGGTAGATAGCCCTCTTTCGTCATCCACGTCCTTGTGTCACCCTGCTTACGGAGGCGTTCTTCGATCTCCCTCTTACTCAACCCTCTGGCTTGTTGTAGGGCACCGCCCCTTGTGTTGACATCTTCAATGATGATTTGCGACAACTTCATCTGAATACGATGGAAGTCTTCTCTAAGATCAGCATCGTCGATTTTCGCCAAAGTTTCGGCCCATCCTCGGAGACTAGATGGCAGCGTTAGGTTATGGCAATCCCGAACATAGCCTTTAAGGTGATGGAGAACGTAGAAGGCCTCCTTGGCACCAGCAGTCGACTGCTTGACGCAGGGGAAGTCGAGCACGTGCTTGAACACGTGTTTGCCATCCTTGATACATTCCCCCCTATCTACGAAGGTGCATCCCTTCTTGGTGTAGCCCTCGAGAGCCTCATTGAGAACATCCCTTATTCTAGTGTAGTCTTTCTTCTTCGTCAAACTCCCCGAGTCGAAATACGTGGCTAGAGAATACCTCGGGACAAGGACGATGAGCATGCAGTATTTGTCTCTACGCAACACAATTGGAACGGAATGTTGGAAAAAGAGCAAATGAAAGAAATCTATAAGAAATGCATAAGTTACGGTGACAACGAGTGAGTGTGTGTACTTACTCGGGAAAGAAAGGCAAAAGAAGTGTGCCCTTCCTCTTGTTGTCCACCATGAACTTCTCGAGGTACGCCGTCGCCTTGGTCCGTGTCTCTGATCCTTCGACCAACTGGCTGTCCCGCATGTAGTAGGGATCCACTATCGCGATTTCCAGGGTACTTTCTCTCTTGACCGTGAGCGCCAGATTGAGCGCGTATAGGCGGACCAAGTTATAGTCCAACCGTTTCGTGAGAAACAGCTTGAATATGTCCTCGAACGCTCTGAAGAATATATCCGCGGGGGGTTCATCGACGAAGCCCACGTCCAATGGCACCTTGGCCGTGAAAACCGGGTAATTTGGATCGTCCTCTTTAAGAAGGAGGGCCTCTAGTGTCTTGACACCCTCGTGCAAAGTTAACATGGCTCCAACCGCAATGTGGATCATATCCGGAGTCAATATCGGATCACCAGCTACATGCACTCGGGGCAAGCCAAATTGTGTGGATGGTACGACGACGGCGTCCTGACCCCGGATCCTCTTCGAAAGAGGCTGGCTCGCACCCTTCTTATTATTATTACCTCTCTTCTTGTAGTGCTTCTTCTTCACAACAGTGTCAGCCACTGCCATCTGCTCATCAGTCTCCTTTCGGAGTGTGTTGGGGCTGAAAACCAATCCCGGTTTCTCTTGTGGTGGATCGGCGGCCGGAGGCGTCTCTTGGGAAAGACCATGGAAGACCAGGCGCTGCGTGCATGTATTGGGCCGATCAGCTTGATGGTCGTCGCGAGCTGCGAAGGGTTCTTCATCCACAGAAGGCATATACAATCCTTTGGCGGCGCCGGTGTTGATGAAGTCGTCAACGTTGACCAATTCATCATCATCTTCATGGGTGCCATCATGTGGTGGTGGTAGCGGGGGCGACAGCGGTTGCGGCACAACGTCTTTGCCATGTGGCGGTGCACACGCTGCCAAGAGTTGATGGTGACGGATGGTGGTGGCGACAATGGCGGCTACTGGCTTCCGAGGTGGTGGCCGGGCGATGATCGGTCGAGAGGTGGCGCCGGTGCTCCCCCCCCCCCCACAAGACGAATCTAGGTCTTCGGCCATGTCAAGGGCCAGTTGTAGCATTCCCCAAGGGTCTTGTGTTCGTTGGCTCCTAGAGGTTGAATGGGGGGTCCATGTCGTCGCACCCTGGCAACACCCGAGCCAACCTGACCTTCATCACGTCATCATCCATTGGATTGTTGTGCATCGTGCGGCTCGCAGGTTGTATAAGAGTGCCCTTGGCAACATCCTTCAACTCACCGCCGACATCTTTAAGCAGGAGTACGCAAGAAGTGTCCTGAGGCAAAAACATGTTGTTGGGCGTCATGATATGGCAACAGTCATGCATCAAAGGCATAAAGGAGATGATGTGCACTAACTAATTAGTTACCTTGGTGATGGCGTGGATCTCGGCTAATGTAGAGACACGGCGGATGCCGGCGGCCGGCCTATCATCATCTGCAATCTCCCGCTCGGGTGCCTCATGAAGCACCGCTGCTGTCGGCTGCGCCTTATTGGTATCTTTGGCGGGAGGGGGCGTCGGTGTGACCAAAACGAGGGGTTGCGTCCTGACATTAACGGCCGGCGGGGTCACCAGGTCCGGCGACACGGTAACATTGATGCCCGAGTTGCTGCCGCTTAAGCTGGGCAGATGTATCGGCCCCTATCGACCTCCCGCATTCCAAGCAGTAAGCCCCTCGAAAAACTCAGGGGGGATCATCGAGCGGAGCTTCTCTTCCACTAACTTGTCCACCGTTTTCTGGTCCACCGCCTTCTCCTCCAGTGTTTGCACCTTCATCTTCAGCTCTGCAACAACGGCTTTATCCTGGTTCTTCCTGTCCCTTCTTTTCCTGGCGTCCTCTTTGTAGAACTCCTTGAACTTCATGCTCGTACCGAAGTCGGACACACGGCCAGCTGAGGACGGCGGCAACCCCTTGTCCCTCTTCTTGTAAGCATTGGTCACCCTGTTGAAAACCGTGTCCCACGGCTCTGTCGAATCCTGGGACGACTCTGTGGCAGTAGCGTTCAGTTCCTCCTCCTGCAGAGACAAGGAAAGGTGAACCCATTTAGATTCTTGGCTTCATTATCTTAATTAGAACACAATAGACTTGAGATCAGCGATAAATTCCTTACCAGATTTTTCTTGAATTCCTTCACCTCTATATCGTCGGTGATGAACTCCCCTGTTTCCTTGTCCAGGTAGTAGCGGGCCCGAACAAATTTCCTAAGCTGCAAGTCCGTGATTTTAAGCCAAGGGTTGTCTTTACCAAGGCGTTCAAGCTCGGCGTCCTCCTTGTCCCAAATGGCATGTTTCCCCCTGTAACCGCCGCTTCCAAGGTGGTGGTTACCTATGTTCTGTTCCCGCATACTCCTTCCCCATTGAGTCCATTTTATAGCATCAACGGTAGCTATATTCGCCTTGAATATCCTAAACTCCTCTTCGTCGAGCATCGGATTTTTCTTACTAATAACCTCCTAGCTTTCACCTTTGTCAATGCTATTCTTCACCCGGGTTTTCCAGCTGCTCAAGGCGTTGCTCATCTTCGTGAGGGTTAGTCTGTTCACTGGGTTCTTATTTCTCTCGAGGTTTCTAAACTGCTCTAGGAATCTGTATCGCTTGTGAAGCTTCTTAAGGAGGTTATCGACCAAAGCTACATGGTCAGCATGTCTGATGTACTTCGTGTTGATCGACATGCTTTCTCGGACGATGCACCTGAGTTACAGGCCGTACCCTTTAGCAATCGCCTCTGGCGCAATGGGTTGGCCACTTTCTGTGACCTCAGTGAACTCATCACAGACACTGGCGAGCACTGGCACCTTCCGCTCCTTCTGTTCCTTCTTCTTCTTCTGAGAAGCGGCCGGGTTGCCGCTACCGCCATCCGTCCTCTCGCCGCCATCAGTGCGGGCGCCGCCATCGGTGGTGTCATCCTCTTTGCCGCCGCCTTCACTAGTTCCATCGTAGTCGTCTTCGTCCCCCTCGTAATCAGGATCTCCGCCCTCATTGGCCCCAGCAGCTCTGGCGACGGTTGCCTCCTCCTCCGGTGGTGGTGTCATCCTCATCGCCTCCTCTTCCTCCTGTTGGGACCCCTGCCAGAATGACTGGTTGGCCTGTCTAGCTTGTTCTTCGATGCTGATCATGTGCTTAGAAGGGCCAAACTCCTTATTGCCCGACATGTTTGCACTACTCTATTTAAAAGAGGCAAAATGTTAGCACAAATCTCGGCCGAAAAAATCGGCATGACCTTTGCTAATTTTTTGACCTAGGAGTGCCCATTTCTCAACCGAAACAGAAGTGAATCGACACCCCATCCCCATATTGACAGCCCCATCCCCATATATGACAACACCATATAACAACACCATATAACAGCACCATATAGCAGCAAGAAAATAGCCCTAGCCCCCATCCATAGCCCTAGCAGTAGTAATAACCATATAGCAGCACCATATAACAGCACCATATAGCAGCAAGAAAATAGCCCCAGCCCCCATCCATAGCCCCAACAGTAGTTTACTGAATTTCAAATAACACCATATAAACAGCAGTAATCCCAACAGTTACTATCAGCAGTAAGCACTTGGAGAACAGCAAGAACAGAATAGTATGATCATAAACAGAATTCTGGGAAACCCTAAGCTGCACATCATTCTCTAGTGTCATTGACCACTAGAGTAAAACACAGAGGAATGTATGGAGAAGAAACTCCCTCTAGCAATACCATAACAAAAACAAAGCACAATGATAAATCTAGGGCCCATACTTTTCTCATTCATTTGTTCAGACTTAAATATGCACAACAGGATGAGCCCACACAAGGGCCACTAACACCATGCAGTGACCACTAACTAAACCATTCTTAATATACTTACATCTTAAAATTCTCTTCCATAAACCAACACTATATTTAGCTTCCATTGCCACTTACTTAATTAACAGGCACTAGGTGAACAACTCCCCAAACCCCTTGTTATTTAGGCCTACAAGGTAACTAATGTCGTGATCACTAACAGATGTAGATACTAACTTTGTATTAGTTAAACTGTAGATACTAACAGATGTAGATACTAATATTTCCACACTGCAGAGGAAGGACAGATCAATATGCTAAAAAAACATCCAATCAGCTTTGCAACCTTAGACTACTCATTCCAATATAGTAAGCCAAAGGATTGATCTTCGAAACAGCTCTTTTTCTCCAAACTCTAGAACAAAGCTGTCAATGATAAAAGAAGCCAGGGGTGGGTTGCAAGTTATTCTAATACTTATTTGCATATATTGGAGTTCTCAGATCATTGCTCAAAGTAGACAAATGACTTGTAATTCCTAAGAAGATACATTGTCTCGATTTATTCTACAAATGAATAAAACTAACCACCATTACATCCTCCATAATGACATAGCAGAACATCAGTTCATAATATAAATATAGAAGGTAAAAATAAACTGGTTTTAGTTTCCTTCTTCTTAGTCAAGCACCTTCAATTCGAGGGTTCACCTTGTTGCACAACAAAGAAGAAGGCCACGACATGAATTCATATACACTGAATATCTCAAAATATACACTCATATACACTGAATATCTCAAAATACAAGGTATGAATTATCAATTTTAACTGAAGCTTGTTCTCTGTATTTGCTTGTTCTCTGTATTTAACTGACAGAGAAAGGGGAAGAGCATCAGAGGGGGTGGGGGTGGGGGGGACAAACCGTGGGGAGTGGGGGGTAGGGGGACAAACTGTAGGGGTTCGTCGCATGGAAAACAAAATTTTTCTATCGCATACAAACAAACAAGCCAAGATCTATCTACTAGATTGTAGCAACGAGTCGATAGTGGAACTCACCCTCGAAGATTCCAAAGCGGTTAACGAGAGCAGATTCTCGTGGGTGATGTAGTCGTACTCTTTCCGATCTCAAGATCGCGTAGACGATCCTTCCGGCGCCACGTTCCAGCAGCGCTCCCGCAGTCGGTCACACGTTCGGTACTCGACGAAGACCTTCCTCTCCCTTGTTCCAGCAGGCAGCGGAGGTTGTAGCACTCTCCTCGCGATTCCGGCAGCACAACGGCGTGGTACCGGAAGTAGAGGGGAGATCCCGCAGGGCTTCGCCTTAAGCCGGTGCGAGTATGGTGGAGCTTATGAGAGAGGCTATTAGTGGTCTAGTAATTAGACACACCAATTAGAAGGATCTAAACCAATTAGAAAGCTCTAAACCGAAATAGCTCTAAACCGGGGTTTAGATCTAGGGTTTAGTTTAGAGGATAGGAACTTGTGTGTGTGTGTGGAGGGGAGCCCTGCCCCTCCTTATATAGGTGGGAGGGGGCTGGCCACGCCATGGGGAGGGAGTGGAGTCCCTCCCCAACTCGGCATTGGAGTTGGCCGCCGGTTGGAGGAGGTCTCCCTCCCCAACTCGGTTTCATACTCCTCCTCTTTTCCCACTTCCCAAAATTGCCGTTTGACTTTCAAACTAGCCGTTTGACTTTTCAATTTAGGATTTAAATAAACCCTTTATTTTGGACAGCGAGAACACTTAGTACATGATGCAATCATTCCAACTTACAATGACACATTCATGCACCCTTCCCCTTCCGGAGTTCCGGACATTCCGGGACCTTCTAGAATGTTCCCGATGAAAACACCGGAACCATTCCCCAACTCCGAAATGGGACTTTCCTTATATGAATCTTATTCTCCGGACCATTCCGGATCTCCTCGTGATATCCCGGATCCCATCCGAGACTCCGAACAACATTCGGTCTCTTTCTCATAATACCATAACTACTCAAACAACGTCGAATCCTTAAGTGTGTCTCCCTACGGTTCGTGAATTATGCGGACATGATCGAGACACTTCTCCGAACAATAACCAATAGAGGAATCTGGAAATTCATATGGCTCCCACATATTTCTACGATTACTTTGTGATCGAATGAACCACTTACATACGATACCAATTTCCCTTTGTCTCACGATATGTTACTTATCCAAGGTTATGATCGTCGGTATCTCTGCATACCTAGTTCAACCTCGATACTGATAAGTACTCTTTTCTCGTTCCCGTGATATGTGATCCCTTGTGAGCCAGTCACATGCTTGCAAGCTAATTGGATGACATTTCACCGAGAGGGCCCAGAGTATATCTATCCGTCATGCGGATGGACAAATCCCACTCTTGATCCATGTGTTTCAACCAATACTTTCCGAACACTCAATGCCACCTTTATAGCCACCCTGTTACGGTGTGGTGTTTGATGACATCAAAGCATCCATCCAGTAAAGGTGATATGCATGATCTCATGGTCGAAGGAATTAGGTTACCATGTATCAGAAAGCATATAGCAATTGAACTATTGAAATGACTTGATCTTTATGCTACGCTTATCTATAGGAGTATGTCCATCACATCATTCTCCTAATGATATGACCCTGTTGTTAATAACATCTCTATGTTCATGATCAGGAAACAATGATCATATATTAACCAACAAGCTAGTTTAACAAGAGGCTTTACTAGGGACTCTTTTATGTTTACAAATCACACAAGTATTAATGTTTCCTGTTAATACAATTATAGCATGGTATGTAAACATTTATCATAAATACGAAGATATGATAATAACCACTTTATTATTGCCTCTTGGGCATATCTCCAACAGTCTCCCACTTGCACTAGAGTCAATAATCTAGTTTCAAACCTTTGTGTATTCAACACCTATGGCTTTCCGGTGTTGTATGTACACGATTGCTAGTGGTCAACTGATCTCCGGATCTGACACTTCCAGGTCCGTGTGTAATTGCATGTCTTTGCGTCTCTACGCATCACTCATTCTCTAATGAGATGGCTTTGTATAAATTTGGTCTTTCGGTGTGACCTTTAGTTCTTTGGGGTTAAAACATGTTGACAATATTGTCGTACAATATATCTTCATAGTATTATCCCGCTGTGAACTACACCTAGTTTGATAACAAACTACTTGACACAAATGCCCTCTTTTGCTGCTATAATAGCAGTCATATACTTAGCCTTTTGTTGAAGTATCTGTCACAATGTCTTAACTTTGGAACTCATCCAAATCCATTATGGAACTCACTTTCCATTATATTGTGCCACCCTTAATTTAGATTGAGATAAACTTAATTTGTACTTTGTGACAAAACTAGTATCAATGTAGTACTTTTACAATGAACTAACCATCTATTTGTCACTTCTACAAATAATATACTCTTAGTTCTTCCAAAAGATCATAAGAATATCCTTACTATCGTCCAATGATCATCTTATGAATCATTCTGGTATATGCTCATAATATTTATAGCATAGGACATATCTGGATTTGTACATATCACAGTATGATTGATATAAATACTCTTTGTGATTTCATACATCAAGTATCAATCTATACTTGAATCTTTGTTTCACTTACCAAGTGTCAATACACTTGAATATATCATCAACATTGAACTCTTTCAATCCTTTCTGTGCAACAAGAACCTTTCTTGTAGTTTCTATATTGAATTCATTCAATATCTCGTCTATGTACTTCTGGCACAACCATATTAGCGTCTATTGATGCCAAATACTTGGGTTTTGCCTAAGTCTTTCATCGGGATGAAATTCTTAATATGTGTTAATAAAAGATACATTATTTCCAATCAACAATATGTCTTCCACATAATGTATTAGAAACATGTCTTTGCGCTCCCACTTAATTTCTTGCAAATGCAAGCATCTTCATTGTCTCCGATGAAATTAAACTCTTTTAACAGTTTCATCATAGTGAAGATTCCAACTCCGCTATGCTTACTTCAACCATTGAAGTTTGCATATGCTTTTAGCATCCTTTGAATTAACAAAACCCTTTGGACCGTGTCATGCACACGTCCTAGGTAACCATTCTATTAGAAGAACTTGTTTTGTTTATTCTACTACCACATAACAAATTATATGTATTGGTTGCTACATTAATCCGTCTAGACTAAAAATCGCTATGAAAGATCAAATCTTGTCATATACAACCTTTGAACATTGTTGTGAAATCTTTCCCAACATGTCGACTATTTCATAGATGTGAAACATCCATGTCTACTTCTTTATAGATCCAAACACAACTGCAAGGTCTTACACCTTTTTCGAGGGTCCTTCAAGTTCAAAACTTGATTTCTCGTGTATGGAACTATCACGGATTATATGGCTTCAAGCCATTTGACGGAGTTAGGGCCCATCATCGCTTCTTTGCATGTAGTAGGTTCATTATTCTCAAATAATGATTCAACCCTCAAATCTTGGTATTTGATTGTTCATCCGACCTACTTGTTTCAATAGAAACTTGGATCTCCGTGACCACAACCTTTGAGGCACGTGAGCCATGAGCATTGTTGCTGCCTCCAGAACACTTTTCGGTGCTGCGCAACTTTGCACATATAGCTAAGGTTCTTTTAACCTTATCAAAGTTCTATTGTCCTCCCCTTTAACTTTTCACGAAAAATTCCTTCTCAAAGAAACTTGACGTTCTAAGCGACAAACACTTTTGTCTCCGGTGTTTATGGAGGAATACTTAACAGTAATACAAAGACAGGTTTATCCGACTTTGGTTGCAAACATCTTTCTTATGCATAGCATACCAATGTTTAAGAAAGGACTACTTGGGTTTTATCCCAAACCATAACCTTATATGGTGTCATTTCAGCGGATTATGATGGAGCTCTTGTAGTGGAAAACGGTAATCTCTAAAGCTTTTAATCTTTAAAATATAATAGCAGTTTTATGAATTATACCTTTGATCTTACCATGTCAAACAAGGTTCAATTACATATCTCGAACGCTCCATACTCTTATGGTGTTTCGGGAAATGCAAATCCACGGACGATTCCTTAAATCTTAGGTATTATGCTAAACTTGTAATTCAAATATCTTCCTTTATGATCTTTATCATAAACTATTCATATTCTTGTTACAATGATTTTTCACTTCATCTTGAAAGTCTTTTGAACTTTTCAAATATTTCATACTTCATCCTTATTAAGTAAATATTCACATATTCACTCAAATTTTCGGAGAAAGCATATGAAGTTGAAATCCATCGCTCTTGACTACACATAATGGAGTTCGTACAACAATATGCACAAGTTCCAATAAGCTAGTCTTTCGTTCCCTTTTGGCCTATGAACGAAGTTTTAATTATCTCTAGGAAAGTTTTACAAACGTCATTTGATCAAAAATCAAAAGACTCCAAAATTCCATCCACATGGAGTTTCTTCATGTTTTCTTTCCAATATAATTTAAACGGCGATGTCACTTCCTAAGTGATCTTTCAATCAATTTGTCTTTCGACAATTTTAGCACTAGTTTTATGGATGTGATTTATCCAACGAGATTTGTGAATCATCCATCTTTTATGGATTACGGCAATTATTTGAACAACCCTTTTGTTCTCATAATACCTGATAAAACAAATCCTGAAGGCAAGCTTTGATGTTTTAACGAGCAACATAATAACCCTTTACTTGTTTTCGATGAACATCATCACATATTCTTTTGCTAGTTACTTAGGCCATTGTAGTTCATGAATTGTGTTGTTTCGTATGACGATTCATACCAACAAATTCAGTATCAAATACTTGAGAACCACATTGTTTAACAAGCAAAGAATATAGCCATAACATGTATATCATCTATATACTTAAACTGAACGATTCTAGTCTTTTCTTTTCTGCCATATATTTATGAGATTCTCTTTCAGTATCTCCTTTTCTGTTTGAAAGAATCTATCAACATCAACAGTGGAGTCATACATACGACACATAGTCCAAAGCGTGTATAGTTAAATACCAATGTCTTTGAACTTGCACTTTGAAGTAGATCACCATTATCAAATATTTGGTGTTCTTTCAAATTCCTTTCTTTAGTAATCTCTTGGTGTAGTAAACATTTTACCTACATCAAATATTCACCTTCATCATGGAATCGTCCATGACCAAGCTACTTTTAGCTTATAACGATGAATCACGAGTATAATGATGCTCTCCAAAACCTTTTGGAAGATTAGGACAACTAGTGTCTCCAACCTTTTGCAAATTCTCATCAAACATGAGAACATGACTTTGCCATATTATACTCTATCATGTTGTAACCAAAACTTCGTTTCAGATATCACAATATCTTCCACACATCATGGTTTCTGAAACAACTCTTTCAGATCCTAGATAACCTTGATATTAAGACAATCCTTTGAATATCAAGAATCATGGAGACAAACATGATACTCAAACACTAACACTTTGGAATTGTCACTCTTGTTTTAATACCAATTATTAAACTTCATGGAGTAACCGGAACTTACTGAAAGTTTGCAATAGGACTTTAAACTTTAGATTAACACTTCAAAACAATACGATACCAGTTCGTAAAGTAACTAACCAGAATTATATAGTTCTATTATCTCAATTATAACTAAGCGCAAGGTGGTAAACTGATGCCAATGACTACAACAACTATGCAAATTCACTTTGATTTAGTTTATGATAAATTGAGTTCTAATTAATAATTAAATTAATCTAGGTGAACTCCCACTCAAAACAATATCCCTCACATTGTTTTAGTGATCACACGAACCAAATCCACCACATCAAAACCGATCATCACGAGAGTTGATGTAGCTTCAATGGCGAACAATCAACATGTTCATCATATCTACTATATGACTCATGCTTTACCTTTCGGTGATCCGTGTTCCTGAGGCCATGTCTGTACATGCTAGGCTCGTCAAGATCAAACCTTAGCTACCGCATAAGCAAATCTGGCTTGCTTACGTTGTATTCACCCGCGGAATCAAAGACACCCGATCATCACGTGGTGCTTCGAAGCAGCAAGCTTTGGCAACGGTGCATACTAAGGGTGAACACTTTAGAACTTGAAATTTATGTGTATGAGGGATCATCTTATAATGCTACCGTCGTCTACTAAGCAATACAAGATGCATAAAGGATTAACATCACATGCAATTCATAATATGTGATATGATATGGCCTTTCTTCTTTGTGCTTTCGATCTCCATCTTCAAGCACGAACATGATCTCCATCATCACTGGCATAGCATCAAGGTCAATGATGCTTCTTCATGGTTGTCGTCCACCAGCATCAACTATTACAACTATTTTGAATAGACACGCAGGTCTTAACAGAAATTAAAGACAACCATATGGCTCCTGCCGGTTGCCAACTTACAATAAGGAACATTGCATACATCAAATATAATCACAATCATGGCCATATCACATCACTGCACACCCCTGCAAAACAAAGTTAGACGTCTCTACTTTCTTTGCATGTTTTACGTGGTTTGGGGCTTTCAATAAGTGTCGTTCTAACTTACGAACAAGAACCACAACATTGATACTAGTATTGTTAATCACCCGTTGTAAATTGGATCTTAACTATGCTAGGAGAAACAGGCACCCGCAAAGCCACTTATGCAATACAAGTTGCATGTCAAGCGTGGAGCAAGTCTCATGAACGATGTCATGTAAGGTTAGCCCGGGCCGCTTCATTCCAACATACCGCAAGATACAAAGTACACAAGAAGCAATCGACAATAAAAGCATCAACGCCCACAATGACCATTGTGTTCTACTCGTGCAACAGATCTACATATAGACACGGCTCTGATACCACTGTTGGGGTTCGTAGCATGGAAAACAAAATTTTTCTATCGCATACAAACAAACAAGCCAAGATCTATCTACTAGATTGTAGCAACGAGTCGATAGTGGAACTCACCCTCGAAGATTCCAAAGCGGTTAACGAGAGCAGATTCTCGTGGGTGATGTAGTCGTACTCTTTCCGATCTCAAGATCGCGTAGACGATCCTTCCGGCGCCACGTTCCAGCAGCGCTCCCGCAGTCGGTCACACGTTCGGTACTCGACGAAGACCTTCCTCTCCCTTGTTCCAGCAGGCAGCGGAGGTTGTAGCACTCTCCTCGCGATTCCGGCAGCACAACGGCGTGGTACCGGAAGTAGAGGGGAGATCCCGCAGGGCTTCGCCTTAAGCCGGTGCGAGTATGGTGGAGCTTATGAGAGAGGCTATTAGTGGTCTAGTAATTAGACACACCAATTAGAAGGCTCTAAACCAATTAGAAAGCTCTAAACCGAAATAGCTCTAAACCGGGGTTTAGATCTAGGGTTTAGTTTAGAGGATAGGAACTTGTGTGTGTGTGTGGAGGGGAGCCCTGCCCCTCCTTATATAGGTGGGAGGGGGCTGGCCACGCCATGGGGAGGGAGTGGAGTCCCTCCCCAACTCGGCATTGGAGTTGGCCGCCGGTTGGAGGAGGTCTCCCTCCCCAACTCGGTTTCATACTCCTCCTCTTTTCCCACTTCCCAAAATTGCCGTTTGACTTTCAAACTAGCCGTTTGACTTTTCAATTTAGGATTTAAATAAACCCTTTATTTTGGACAGCGAGAACACTTAGTACATGATGCAATCATTCCAACTTACAATGACACATTCATGCACCCTTCCCCTTCCGGAGTTCCGGACATTCCGGGACCTTCTAGAATGTTCCCGATGAAAACACCGGAACCATTCCCCAACTCCGAAATGGGACTTTCCTTATATGAATCTTATTCTCCGGACCATTCCGGATCTCCTCGTGATATCCCGGATCCCATCCGAGACTCCGAACAACATTCGGTCTCTTTCTCATAATACCATAACTACTCAAACAACGTCGAATCCTTAAGTGTGTCTCCCTACGGTTCGTGAATTATGCGGACATGATCGAGACACTTCTCCGAACAATAACCAATAGAGGAATCTGGAAATTCATATGGCTCCCACATATTTCTACGATTACTTTGTGATCGAATGAACCACTTACATACGATACCAATTTCCCTTTGTCTCACGATATGTTACTTATCCAAGGTTATGATCGTCGGTATCTCTGCATACCTAGTTCAACCTCGATACTGATAAGTACTCTTTTCTCGTTCCCGTGATATGTGATCCCTTGTGAGCCAGTCACATGCTTGCAAGCTAATTGGATGACATTTCACCGAGAGGGCCCAGAGTATATCTATCCGTCATGCGGATGGACAAATCCCACTCTTGATCCATGTGTTTCAACCAATACTTTCCGAACACTCAATGCCACCTTTATAGCCACCCTGTTACGGTGTGGTGTTTGATGACATCAAAGCATCCATCCAGTAAAGGTGATATGCATGATCTCATGGTCGAAGGAATTAGGTTACTATGTATCAGAAAGCATATAGCAATTGAACTATTGAAATGACTTGATCTTTATGCTACGCTTATCTATAGGAGTATGTCCATCACATCATTCTCCTAATGATATGACCCTGTTGTTAATAACATCTCTATGTTCATGATCAGGAAACAATGATCATATATTAACCAACAAGCTAGTTTAACAAGAGGCTTTACTAGGGACTCTTTTATGTTTACAAATCACACAAGTATTAATGTTTCCTGTTAATACAATTATAGCATGGTATGTAAACATTTATCATAAATACGAAGATATGATAATAACCACTTTATTATTGCCTCTTGGGCATATCTCCAACACAAACTTGCTGCGGTGGTTGACGACGACGAGGGTTGCGGGGTCCGGCGCGGCGGCTCCTCCTCCGGTGGCTCTTCCTCCACGGGCTGCAGGGCGGCTCCTCCTCCGGTGGCTCCTCCTCCATGGGTTCGTCGGGCGGCTCCTCCTCCACTAGTTCACCGGGCGGCGCGGCGGTGGCGGCTCCGGCAGCAAGGGCTAGCGCATTGGTGTGACGTCTGCGGTCGTCTAGGGCTAGCGCGCGACGGTGACTGAGAATGGGGAGAAGGGGTGAAGCAGGCCGAACCATTTATTTCGCTAAGTCCACAGGTTCTGTGGTGCATTTCGGCAGTATGCGCCACAGAAGTTTCAACTTCTGTGGCGCATACTGCCAAAATGCGCCACGAACCTGTGGACTTAGTACAAAACGCGGCGCACATGGTAGTATGACAAGATCACACACTTGCCTTAGTGGTCTCTGCTGCTTGCTTGTGCCATTCTAAACCTGAGGCAGGTAGGTTCGAATCCTGGCTGTCTCACACTTTTTTATTTTAAAAAAATATATTTTTAATTATAGATCTGCTTAAAATAAAGCAAGAACATATACAAACATTCATATTTATTCAAAAAACTCTCTCCCCGAACATATACAATCATGTAATGTGTTTTTAATTATATATATGTCTAAAATGAAGCAAGAACATATACAAACATTCATATTTATTCAAAAAACTCTCTCTCTGAACATATACAATCATGTGATGTGTCGAGCTAGTGTCTCTTCACAATCTTCTTGCCCTTTTTCGCCGTGGTTGAATACTTTAGCCCATGCACTTTGATATTTCTTCTTGTGAATGGACAACCTTTAGTAGGCAGTGTGGTCTTCCTTCTTACTTTAGTAGTAGTAGGCATGTCGAAGTACTTGTCGAATTCCTCTTCGATCTTCGGGTCACCGTTTTTGTCAAAGTTTTGCTCGTGCCTCCCCGAGCGCGCCAGCCCGGCTAATGTGGCGATCGCGCCTGCGGGCCGCCCAGGCTCTCCCGTCAAGTTCGTCGCGCGGCGGCTCTCTGTTGGCAACGACAACGCCGACGCCGTCACCGCGCGCGGGCGTCATCGCTCTCCCGCTAACGCCGCCGAAGAAGAAGCCGTCCCGCGCCGGCTCTCCGTTGGCGTCGACAACGCCGACGCCGTCCCCGCTTTGACAGCTTGCACAGTAGCCCCTGCTATTTGTCGTTGTTTTACTTGTGTCCCTTTTGCTGCAGAAACTGAGTTTGGTGAATGGTGTGCTTTTTACTGGTGGATCAGAGAAGAATGGTGTGCAATGGGTTGGCCACTTTCTGTGACCTCAGTGAACTCATCACAGACACTGGCGAGCACTGGCACCTTCCGCTCCTTTTGTTCCTTCTTCTTCTTCTGAGAAGCGGCCGGGTTGCCGCTACTGCCATCCGTCCTCTCGCCGCCATCAGTGCGGGCGCCGCCATCGGTGGTGTCATCCTCTTTGCCGCCACCTTCACTAGTTCCATCGTAGTCGTCTTCGTCCCCCTCGTAATCAGGATCTCCACCCTCATTGGCCCCAGCAGCTCTGGCGACGGTTGCCTCCTCCTCCGGTGGTGGTGTCATCCTCATCGCCTCCTCTTCCTCCTGTTGGGACCCCTGCCAGAATGACTGGTTGGCCTGTCTAGCTTGTTCTTCGACGCTGATCATGTGCTTAGAAGGGCCAAACTCCTTATTGCCCGACATGTTTGCACTACTCTATTTAAAAGAGGCAAAATGTTAGCACAAATCTCGGCCGAAAAATTCGGCATGACCTTTGCTAATTTTTTGACCTAGGAGTGCCCATTTCTCAACCGAAACGGAAGTGAATCGACACCCCATCCCCATATTGACAGCCCCATCCCCATATATGACAACACCATATAACAACACCATATAACAGCACCATATAGCAGCAAGAAAATAGCCCTAGCCCCCATCCATAGCCCCAGCAGTAGTAATAACCATATAGCAGCACCATATAACAGCACCATATAGCAGCAAGAAAATAGCCCCAGCCCCCATCCATAGCCCCAGCAGTAGTTTACTGAATTTCAAACAACACCATATAAACAGCAGTAATCCCAACAGTTACTATCAGCAGTAAGCACTTGGAGAACAGCAAGAACAGAATAGTATGATCATGAACAGAATTCTGGGAAACCTTAAGCTGCACATCATTCTCTAGTGTCATTGACCACTGGAGTAAAACACAGAGGAATGTATGGAGAAGAAACTCCCTCTAGCAATACCATAACAAAAACAAAGCACAATGATAAATCTAGGGCCCATACTTTCCTCATTCATTTGTTCAGACTTAAATATGCACAACAGGATGAGCCCACACAAGGGCCACTAACACCATGCAGTGACCACTAACTAAACCATTCTTAATATACTTACATCTTAAAATTCTCTTCCATAAACCAACACTATATTTTAGCTTCCATTGCCACTTACTTAATTAACAGGCACTAGGTGAACAACTCCCCAAACCCCTTGTTATTTAGGCCTACAAGGTAACTAATGTCGTGATCACTAACAGATGTAGATACTAACTTCGTATTAGTTAAACTGTAGATACTAACAGATGTAGATACTAATATTTCCACACTGCAGAGGAAGGACAGATCAATATGCTAAAAAAACATCCAATCAGCTTTGCAACCTTAGACTACTCATTCCAATATAGTAAGCCAAAGGATTGATCTTCGAAACAGCTCTTTTTCTCCAAACTCTAGAACAAAGCTGTCAATGATAAAAGAAGCCAGGGGTGGGTTGCAAGTTATTCTAATACTTATTTGCATATATTGGAGTTCTCAGATCATTGCTCAAAGTAGACAAATGACTTGTAATTCCTAAGAAGATACATTGTCTCGATTTATTCTACAAATGAATAAAACTAACCACCATTACATCCTCCATAATGACATAGCAGAACATCAGTTCATAACATAAATATAGAAGGTAAAAATAAACTGGTTTTAGTTTCCTTCTTCTTAGTCAAGCACCTTCAATTCGAGGGTTCACCTTGTTGCACAACAAAGAAGAAGGCCACGACATGAATTCATATACACTGAATATCTCAAAATATACACTCATATACACTGAATATCTCAAAATACAAGGTATGAATTATCAATTTTAACTGAAGCTTGTTCTCTGTATTTGCTTGTTCTCTGTATTTAACTGACAGAGAAAGGGGAAGAGCATCAGAGGGGGTGGGGGTGGGGGGACGAACCGTGGGGGGTGGGGGTAGGGGACAAACTTGCTGCGGTGGTTGACGACGACGAGGGTTGCAGGGTCCGGCGCGGCGGCTCCTCCTCCGGTGGCTCTTCCTCCACGGGCTGCAGGGTGGCTCCTCCTCCGGTGGCTCCTCCTCCATGGGTTCGTCGGGCGGCTCCTCCTCCACTAGTTCACCGGGCGGCGCGGCGGTGGCGGCTCCGGCAGCAAGGGCTAGCGCATTGGTGTGACGTCTGCGGTCGTCTAGGGCTAGCGCGCGACGGTGACTGAGAATGGGGAGAAGGGGTGAAGCAGGCCGAACCGTTTATTTCGCTAAGTCCACAGGTTTTGTGGTGCATTTCGGCAGTATGCGCCATAGAAGTTGGAACTTCTATGGCGCATACTGCCGAAATGCGCCACGAACCTGTGGACTTAGTACAAAACGCGGCGCACATGGTAGTATGACAAGATCACACACTTGCCTTAGTGGTCTCTGCTGCTTGCTTGTGCCATTCTAAACCTGAGGCAGGTAGGTTCGAATCCTGGCTGTCTCACACTTTTTTATTTTAAAAAAATATATTTTTAATTATAGATCTGCTTAAAATAAAGCAAGAACATATACAAACATTCATATTTATTCAAAAAACTCTCTCCCCGAACATATACAATCATGTAATGTGTTTTTAATTATATATATGTCTAAAATGAAGCAAGAACATATACAAACATTCATATTTATTCAAAAAACTCTCTCTCTGAACATATACAATCATGTGATGTGTCGAGCTAGTGTCTCTTCACAATCTTCTTGCCCTTTTTCGCCGTGGTTGAATACTTTAGCCCATGCACTTTGATATTTCTTCTTGTGAATGGACAACCTTTAGTAGGCAGTGTGGTCTTCCTTCTTACTTTAGTAGTAGTAGGCATGTCGAAGTACTTGTCGAATTCCTCTTCGATCTTCGGGTCACCGTTTTTGTCAAAGTTTTGCTCGTTGGCGGCTCCTTCCATTCCGATGATGCTCCTCTTGCCCCTCCTAACTACAACACGGTTGGGCTTTGACGGGTCGGTAATAAAAAAGCATTGATCAACTTGGCTAGCGAGTACCCAAGGCTCATTTTTTGCGGAGGCGTTCTTTGTTGATTTGGCATCTGGTATAACCATTGTGGTGAAATAGCGGCCTTCTTTTTCCACGTTCTTGGCCCATCTAACACGGAACATCAGTACGATCTCTCCACAGTAGTCGAGCTCCCATATCTCCTCGATCCTTCCGTAGAATCTTTCCATCACAGTAGTCTCGTCATCAGCAAAGGATAACATAGTTACTCCTGAGTTTTGATATTCACTATTCTTGTCCTTTTCCTCGGTGTAGAATCTGTAACCGTTTATGTTGTATGACTGATAGGTCCTTAGGTTGTGCCCTGGGCCCTGCGACAAGGAGAATATGAGTTTTTGATCTTCCGTAGAAGGCGTCTGTGGGGGATTGTCCAGTTGCCTTTTCTTGAACCAACCCGTGAAGCTGGAGTTATGCTCTCTGGTTACGTCTCCCTTCTTCCTCGGCCGGCCCTGGTCGACGTACTCCTGCTCGATTAAGCTTCTGTGATCTTCGACCCAAGGGCCGACCACTTCAATGTGTTGTAGCGCGACTCGGTGTGCCCTTTCAAAATCAATGTGTCGACCATCAATGCCGACATGTAGTGAGCGGCAGCCCTCACGGTGACCATATCCACCGAGCCTGCCGAGGTGCTTCTTTGTGGGTATTCCAACATCCTCGTTCTCGGTGGTTAGATAATTCTGGCAGAAGGAGATGCACTCGTAGATCAGAAAGCCCTTGGCTATGCTTCCATCTGGACGAGACCTGTTGCGAACGAATCCTTTGATGACACCGTTTAGCCTTTCAAATGGCATCATGTTGTGCAGGAATGTCAGCCCGAGCTGGATGATGTCGTCCACGACATGTACAAGCAGATGCACCATGATGTCGAAGAATGCGGGCGGGAAGTAAATCTCAAGCTCGCATAGTATCATCACGATATCTTCATGTAGCCTGTCGAGCTGCTTCACACCGATCGACTTCCTAGATATGACGTCGAAAAAGTTACAGAGGCCAAACAACGTCTCACGGACATGCTCGTCCATTATCCCACGGATCGCAACAGGGAGTATCTGCGTCATCAGCACGTGACAGTCGTGAGACTTCATACCGCTGAACCTCTTCTTCGCCACGTCCAGATATCTGCTTATCTTCCCCGAGTAACCATGAGGAACTTTCACTCCTAAGAGGCACCTGAAAAACTGCTCGAGCTCCTCCAGACTCAGAGTGAAGCAGGCAGCGCAAAGCACCACCTCATTCTTCTTAACTCTTTTGCGGCAACCTTGAGTCCCTTCCTGATGATGATGATGATCATCATCATCATCACTATCAAGGTACTGAAGATCTTTCTTTATGCCAAGCAATTTAAGGTCCTTTTCTTGCTTTCGGCCCATCCTTGGTCCTCTCCGGCATGTTCAGTAGAGTGCCAAGCAGACTCTCGGTAACGTTCTTTGTGATGTGCATTACATCGAGGCTATGGGGAGTGTGAAGGACCTTCCAATACGTCAGGTCCCAGAAAACAGACCTTGCTTTCCATACACCCAGCAGCGGCTTTGTCCTCGGTCGTTTTTTCCAGGCGCAGGGCAATCTACCCAATTATTCAAAAGCTCCTCGATTTCTTCGCCGCTCCTCGGACGCGGGGCTCTTTCGAGCTCGTCCTTACCATTGAACAGGTCACCATGTTTTCTCCACGGGTGATCCATGCGGAGCCACTTTCGAGTACCTTGGAACACGGTTTTCAAAGACCCGGGATCCCTTGGTAGCTGGAGATGCGGTGTCTCATCCATGCACTTGACGCATGCATTGTGTCCGTGGTTCACCTGGGCCGATACATATGCGTAACCAGGATAGTCCTGCACGGTCGTGAGCAACGCGGCTCTCAGATGGAAATATTATTTAGTGTAGGCGTCCCACGTATGAGCCGGCGTCTCCCACAAGCTGGCTAACTCCTCTCTCAATAGCCCGAGATACAGATGCATATCGATACCTGGTTGTTTCGGCCCCTGAATAAGAATGCTCATGTGTACATACCTTTGCTTCGTGCATAGCCACGGGGGGAGGTTGTATGGCCATACAAACACGGGCCAGGTGCTATGCATGCTACTCTGGTTTCCAAAAGTATTGAGTCCATCAGTGCTCATACCTAGCCTGACGTTCCTTGCATCGCCCCCGAACTCTTCGAACTCGATGTCTAATGTGTTCCACTGGCTAGCGTCTGAAGGGTGTGTCAGGATCTTGCCCTTCTCTGGATCATCTTCGGGTTTCTCTCTTTCCGCGTGCCATTGCATGAGCTTTGCTTCCTTAGGATCTACGAAATATCGCTGCAGGCGAGGGGTGATAGGAAAGTACCATACCACTTTTCGAGGAACTTTCTTGTTCCCTCTCTTGTACCCTCCTTGGCCACACACCGGACAAGCGGTTCTATCCGCGTACTCATTCCGATAAAGTGCGCAATCATTGATGCATGCGTGGTATTTAATGTGTGGTAGGTCGAGAGGGCACACGATTTTCTTGGCCTCCTCGATACTTGTTGGCAATGTGTTCCCCTTAGGAAGTCGGTCGTGCCAGTATTCCATGTTCGCGTTGAAGCTCACATCAGTCCATTTGTGTTCGGCCTTCATCTCTAGAGCCTTGAGCGTTACACTCAAACGTGTATCCTCGGGGCGACACCCAGGATACAATGGAGTCATCCCGTCTACCTCCATTTGGGCCAGCTTGGCTTTCTCTCTGGCTGCAGCTTTGTCGTTGCTCGTCTCCTTGAGGAGCAGTTCTTGAACATGAGGGTCCTGCAAGATCGAAGTTAGCAGCGTCTGTGTGTTCGCGTCTTCTCCTTCTTCATGATCATGCCCGTCGTCATCTCCTTCTCCATGTTGATCATGCCCGCCGGCATCTCCTTCGTCATGATGATCATGCCCGCTGGCATCTCCTTCGTCATGATGATCATGCCCGGTAGACTCTTCGTCTTCTCGCCCGCCCACGTCTTCGTGACCACCACCATGTCCTGCCGGCGCCTCATTGAGGTCGCGCATGAAACCGCGCCTAAGCAGGTGACCCTCCAATTGTCCAGATTCAGGGTCGATCCAGCGCTGCAGTTTGCATGTTCGACATGGACATCTTATCATGGTCTTGTTGTTCAGAATCATGTCCTCCTTCGCGCCTTTCTTGTACCTAGCAATTTGACCTTCGCTCATTGTGAGGACCATGGTTGACTGAGCGGTCAAAACAGAGAATATAGGTGAGAACCACACCATATGAACACACACATGCATGAATGCTAGCCGGAAAAAATTCGGCATGACCTTTCCTAAAATTAGGACATATGGGTAGTGCAAAAATTTGCCGAAATGGAAATGAATCAACATTTTGGCAAACATCGATGCAACCACACCGGCCGGGCCCGACAACAACAAGCAAACAACAAAAAACTTCCTCCCATTGCAAACATTCATGCACCACACACAAGCATCGTCTCGCCATGGATCGCACATACACACCGCCCGCGCGACAAGCTTCACCTACATGTTCATGATGGCCAAGTACGCACCTAGCTATAGTAGACACAATAATAGCGAGACGAGACCGCGTGATGAGAGAGTATGGACAAATAGATCTACAATGCAAGTTGGTGGAGAGGAAATTAGTAAACAAATAGAGAGATGTGAGAGGGAAAAATAAGGAACTTTTAGATCTAGAAGTTGGAGCGAAGCTTCTACTTACCAATCTATGGATTAAAGTAGGTTTAGATATAAGAAAATGGAGAAACTATGGGCAAGATGGGGTGTGAGGGAGGAGGAAGACGAGTTGGGAGGAGGTAGAGATGTGAAATGGGTGGTGGTGGGATAGATAGATAAGAAAGCTAGCTCATGTCACCTTTTAACATATGGATCTGGACGCCCTCATCTGTGGAAATGCGCCATAGATGCTGAAACTTCTATGGCGCATTTCTACCATGTGCACCACAGAAGTGGGTGAATAAGATTCCCTCTGTGGGGCCCACCCCCAAGTTCTGTGGCGCACGTTGACATATGCGCCACAGAGCCACGGAACTTGGGTGAATTAGATTCTGTGGTGGGGCCCTCCTCCATGTTCTGTGGCGCATATTACAGAATGCGCCACATAACTTGGATCATCCCCCCCGCCGGCGGGTCCCACCAATCTTCTGTGGCGCATGCTCTGGAAAATGCGCCACAAAACTTCTAAACTTCTGTGGCGCATTCTTTCCAGTGCGCCACTGATGTCTTCCTGTGGCGCACAAATTGGCCTATGCGCCACTGAACATCTTGTTTATCTATAGGCTGTTTCCTAGTAGTGATACTAACAGTAGTGCATACGCAACCGGGTCCTAAGCCAGGTCCTCCTTTCACTTGTTGTCATCACAACATGGTTACTACCTACTGCATCTTTGTGGTCCTTAAGGTAGTCTATAGCATGGATGCTTCTATGCACACACTAAGGCACGAAGGGGCATAGTTCACTATAGGCTTGTCTAGGTAGTCATCATGCTTCACAAGGCAGTGTGTTAGTTCAGATAATATGTAGGATATGAAAACAATAGTGTGTTATGCCATCTAACCATGAGGTGCTTCATCAACTTGTCATCATCCATCATAATGGTCGTGGTCTGCCATCACCATGTGACATGTTCAAGTTCTTTAAGCTTGCATACCATGTTTCACTTTTGTCTCCATTCCTCTTGTGGTTGTAAAGCTGGGAAGTTGAGACTTAATCCTAGTGAAGTCATGAACATCATTGCAAACCCTCTATAAGTGTCTTTCTACAAAGTCGCTCTCACACATTTGACGAGCTCAAAAATCCTATTCAGGAAGAACTCTCACAGAGAAGGTCCCCATACCATTGCATGTTTGCGCACAAGCATAGTTTGATCTGGAACAACATTGTTGGGCAGCATCCATGACATGTCAGGCTTCAGTGAGGGAGCAGACAGATCGGGACACCCATTCGGCACAATGGCCTACAATAGGTTAACACCGTAAGCATGTAACCATAATCCTACATCGATCATTACTAATCACAACTATGGAGTGCGTGAAATCGCTAGCAAGTACAATGCTAAGCATGAAAATCGCTTGCAGATAACCTCAATCGCTAGACCATCAGATCGATCCAGATCTATCCGCATCTAGCACATGCTTACAAATCATACCTGCAACATCTAGGGCTAGAGGTTTCTTACAGTCATCGAAAGAGGACGCATCACACAACTACGGGGAGAGGGAGAAGCCAGCTTGCCGTCGATGGTCGCCACCGTTGTGATCTCGTCGGTGAAAAATCTCCCGCCATCTCCATTGAGATCGGAAGGGGAAGGAGGTTGATAGAGGAAACACTGGTTTGAATTTGTGCGGTGAAGTGGCACATCTAAAAGGGCGACTTTTGGTGGGCGGTGACCAAATTACTTCCGCCATGGTCTCGATGTCGTCACCTCCATGGTCTCAGGAGATCATATCTCGGTGGCACGACCATGATGGGTGGCACGGGCTCCTCCTCCTCCTCGGCGATGGCAACAGGCACGTACCGCATGTCCCTCTCCCTTCGGGAAGACGACAGGCACAGTCTGCCGCTGCAGAAACGCGTCCAGCGCGGGCCACAACTGCGAAGTCCCGCGCGTGCGGGTGCGGTGGAAGGGGCGTGCGAGGAATGGATCGGCCCGGACACTCGTGGTCGTTTGTGTCGGACCGCTGGAGCAGGCTTTTACCGTTCGGACGTCCGCGCGGACAGATTCAGACCGCCAGTGATCGAATGGATCGGCCCGGTGAAGATGCTATTGCATTATTGAAAGGATAGAGTATTATATTTTGGAAAGTGGAACGGAGGGAGTACAGGTGATGCTGGTATCCCATCGCGCAGATTTTGCATCGCCAGTGTACTGGACTAACGTGCGGGCTACTAATTCCATGATCTTGCACGCCTGGGAACAGTTGTTTTATTCCAAACAGATCAGACTGCACGTTCTACTATACTATCTTTCCCGGCAGATCTAACGACCCATTTGAAATTTCTCCACGCGAATCGCATTGCTCTGCTTCGACAGATATTCCGGTCCAGCCACGAGACGATAAAGCGAGCTGCTTGCACCGAACCTACCCGCGATCCAGTCCACTTCAGCACACACAAACCGGCAGTCCAAATGGCTTCTCCTCCTCCTCCCCCTCTTCCACTGCTCCTCCTGCTCCTGCTCGCCTCCCTCCTCGCCCCCTCGTCGGCGGCCCCGACCGTCATCCGGCTGCCGCGCGCCGGGGCCTGCGCCGCGCCGGCGGACCCTGCCCTGTACGACCGCCCGGTGATCGGCATCGTCACGCACCCGGGCGACGGCGCGGCCGGGAGGATCGACAACGGCACCTCCACCTCCTACATCGGCGCCTCCTACGTCAAGTTCGTCGAGGCCGGCGGCGCGCGCGTCATCCCGCTCATCTACAACGAGCCAGAGGAGCGCATCCTCGAGGTCCGCGCACCGAGATCCCTCACCTCTCACTTCTCCCTTCCTTCCTCTGCTTAATCTGTGAAATTGCTCCCTTCGAAATTCAGTCTTCGTAAAAAAAAAACATTCCCAAGGAAGAGGTACTGTGAGACATTGAAGGCCACTACTATGTTTCTACGACTGCAAAACATTTTCTAACACCGCAAGAAACAATGAGATGTGGTGATATGTCGTAGTCTCAGGAAAAAGCATGTGATTGCTCACCGATCACCAGTTTGCTGTGTAGCTTCTGGAGTTCAACCTGCTGACGGACCACCGAGTCGGGTTTTAGTCTTTTCTTATGGATTTTGAGCCTGTAATCTGAAGTTGCAGGGTAGATTCATGAGCATTTAATGGTCTGAAGGGGGAAATGTGAACTTGAACTAGCCTTTCAGCTGACCTCTCTGAACATTATGTAGTTCTGACCATTTAGAGTTGCTCAAGATTTAGGAAAGGGAAATATGACCACAATTATCGGGTGACCAATCAAAGATACAAGGTTGGTCATGATTTGATCATCCAGTGTCTAACTAATCTATGTTACTATACGTCTAGTAATGTTTGCGTTCTCAGGGCAATAGACCATCTATATTAATTACTCGGTGTCCCTGCTTGCACAGTAGCCCCTGCTATTTGTCGTTGTTTTACTTGTGTCCCTTTTGCTGCAGAAACTGAGTTTGGTGAATGGTGTGCTGTTTACTGGTGGATCAGAGAAGAGTGGTTTATATTTCGAGACAATCAAAAAAGTGTTTCAGGTACTCGTCTCTTTGACAGCTTCTGACATGTTACACTACAGTTGTTTGCATTATTCAAATAAAGGGTGACAGCATAATCCTCACTTTCATCATTTATTCTTCTGTAGTATGTATTGGACAAGAATGATGCAGGAATTCCATTTCCATTGTTCGCACAGTGCCTTGGTTTTGAGCTCATAAGCATGATTGTGAGCAAGGTAATTTCTCTTTGTTCCAAGATAATGAACACAATTGTCAACGTCAACATGCAAATTTAGTTGCTAAAATACAAAATAAATATGTATTGCTTGTATCATCAAGGAAACCTCAAATTTGGATATATGGTCTAAGAAAAATGATCTGTTAAAACTAAAGGGAACACATTTGCTATTGCCTCATCTAAGGCAGTGAAACAGCAGCCGGTCGGCTGCACTATTCCGTTCCCTAAAGAGGACATACAGTTAGTGTGTTCCATACCAAGCTTATGTTTTTGTGTCCACAAACTGGAAAGTGAATTTCATTTTATGCTATATTAGGACAATAATACTCATTCGGTGCCTCAAATTAAGCATTAACTCTTCACTTCCCCAATTCTTCACTTATGACTTTTGTTTTACACTGGTTTTAGGACAATAATATTTTGGAGTCATTCCATGCCTCAAATCAAGCATCAACTCTTCAGTTCCCCAATTATTCTTCACTTGAGGGATCAGTATTTGAAAGGTAGGAATTCTAAAAAAAAAAAACTTCTGCTGTATTTTCCTCTCTCAACTGAAAAGTCTGCACGGACACTTGCAAAGGTCATGTTTTTTGTCTCATTTATACGAAAATGTTATGCAAGTTGGGTCCTTCTTTAAAGAGGCAATGCGGTTAGGTTTATATGACAGCTTCATCAAATTTGAATGTGCAAAAGTGGATTAAATCCATGTTAATTATGCAGTTGATTAAATTTCGGGTATTGATATCATATCTAGAATGGCCTCCTGAAACATAGGAAGTATGCTATGATATATTGCTCTTGTGGTTTTTATGATTCATAGATCTTATTCAGTAGCAGGAAAGGGAAAATTATCTGTGTAATGACATCACTAGCATATTTCGGATTATCTATGATATGTAGCCTTCTCTCTCGGTACTTTTTTTTCTGTGACACAGATACTGTCTTCTATTTTCTAGCTTGGCTTCTAATATCCCTTTTATACCTGTCTAACAAAAGATGATATGAATTCACAGATTTCAGCCTGACCTCATCAAGAAACTCAGCACCAGTTGTCTGGTCATGCAAAATCACAAAGTAAGTAAATTCCAGGGTGCTTTCTCTTTTCTTAAACACGTTCCCAAATGTGTGTCATTTGGCATCCGAACAAAATTCCTGTCTGCTCTTCACATTTTATCTTTATCTAAGGTCGATATTAACTTTTAGATGATACAATTAATTGAGCCAAATTATGGCTGGTGATTTTGAAAAAGCACCTTTTGTGCAGATTGCAGAACAACTATATTTATCTCCTTATTATCCCTAACATGGTTTCATTTCTCAATTGGTCAAAGTGGGGTATATCTCCAAAGAGATATCGGGAGAATGGTGCCTTATCAAGTTTCTTCAAGATTCTGACTACATCCCCTGATGAAAATGGCGAGGTACAAAATGCCATCTTTCTAGTCCTTAGATAAAACATCCACTCTCCGAGGTATTTCTTTCCTTTATCTTCTACTTGACTGATTTGGACTCAACCTGCCTAGTTCAGAGGTACTATTAAATCAATGTATAAACAAGAAAACTCTGATGAACAATCTGTCAAATATTCTTCCAAATATTTGCTCTTGGTGATTTATTGGCAAATCATTTAACGATACAACAATCCTTTGGCAAAGCAGGTTTATGTCTCAACTGTAGAAGCACTGAAATATCCAATCACTTGCACTCAGTGGCACCCTGAGGTATGTTGATTATAGTGCTACTGTTTCTCTTTTAAATTAAAGTTGTTAATCCACTAATCTGTTCACAGGCATGTTCATATTTTTGCATCCTATTTATCATTCTGTGTCTTTTTTAGTATTATACTAGTCTGCTATCAGACCATTTAAACAAAATCCTGTCATATGACATTTCTTCATGTGGCCACTTAGGCGAACATGATATCTTCAGAAGTTAGACTTGTGATTAGCTTGTTCACTTACTGCAGAAAGCCATTTTTGAGTGGGGTAAACCAATGATTCCACACAGTGAGGATGCGGTACAAGTGACTCAAAATTTTGCCAACTATTTTATCAGGTTTGCAACCAAGAGCTTTTGTTTATTCCTTATAAGCACATGGCAGATTATTCATATATGCATTGATCCCACTGCTCATTCTGTGATGAAAACTGTACTGGTGGCATGCAAATTACCTGTCCAAAATTATTAAAGGTGCCAATCCCTAGTTCCCCCTACTATAGCAGCAGTTATGGGCCTTCAACCTTCTTCGTCTTTGCTGAAACTTTTTTCTCATGTTTGATGATCATTAAACCAACATTTTTAGTTCAAGTAGCTCCCTCTGAAAGCCTGAATATGCGTGAGTAAAGTTCATGTTCAGTGGTCATCTCGTGAATAGTTGTATAGAGCTCATGAAATTATTGCAGATTTCACATTGATTTGTAGATAGATGTCCTCTTGTTTGTTTCTTTGTATGGTAATCTAGTTTCTTTTCTGTGTGTTCTATCTTAGTCCCAGTAGCTGCTCTGTTTCTACTCATTGCCTTAGATGTCAGTAGAATGATATCTGCACTGCTGTTTGATCTAAACGAGAAATGGTCACAATCAGCAGTTGCACAAAATTTGGGTTGTTATTTCCTCTGTTTGTTTTTTCCTTTTTCTTCTTTTCGTCTTGTGTGGCCGGTTCCATTGCATTCGGCTTCCAACATACTAGCAACAACAACAAGTCTTTTGTCCCAAGAAAGTTGGGGTAGGCTAGATATGGAACCCAACGGAAACATACTACTAGCATCTTGCAATATTCCGTTCCTTCTATGCGCAAGTTCCATACTTCTCATGCATATATGCAAAGAACTACTCCCTCCGTTTCGAAACATAAGATGTTTTAGCTTTGTGAATGGAATATATCTAGACCCCCTTTTAGTGTGCAGGTTAATATAAGTTTAGAGTGAACCTACACACTAAAAGATATCTAGATACACTTCTTTTACAAGATTAAAACATCTTCTATTTTGAAATGGAGGGAGTAAATTGGAAAGCAACAGGCTCACAAAACAGGTAAGAACGCCGTTGTGTTTATCTCACCTTTCACTCTTATGTGTCACAGCCAAGTCCGCAAGTCTCCGAACAGGCCTCCTGCCGACAAGGTGCAAGACAACCTTATTTATAACTACGGCCCTACATTTTCCGGGAAAACTTCGTAAGCCACCGCTGCTGGTCTTGTTTATTTATATAAGTATTCCCCCGTTCAAAAATATAAGACATTTTAGCTTTATGAAATGAATGTATGTAAACGCTTTTTAATGTATAGGTTCACTCCGAACCTCTACACTAAAAGACATCTAGATACATTCGAATTTACAAAGCTAAAACGTTTTATATTATTTCTGAACAGAGGGAGTAGTTGTGTACCTGCTGTACCATCTTGGCATTCTCCATTTTCCGCTGCTAAGTAAATGGATATCTCCCATGCTTTGCAGGAAATCCTTCGAGCAGATGTACCTCTTCTCCTAAGACTGGAGCCGATGCTTGCAACTGCAAGTATTGTACTGTTGTATTGTGTGCCCCATACTGTTGTACTGTACTGATGAGACCTTCAGTTCAGTACTAGTGGTAGATCATTTTAGACTTTATTGTGGGTATCCGCGTACAGGAGGAACAGCATTGGTAGCTATGGTGTTTGCTGTTGGTGGAGTAATAAGGAGCAATCCTCCGAAATGTATTCATCTGTATTACTCAAGCTCGTTGTCGCTTGATACACTTTGTAATGTTGAAAATTCCAAATCTGAATACCAATAGGTTTTTTGTGGCATGCCTTCAATTGATACACTTGGTGATGTTGATAATTTGAAAATGTGACTCTGCGTCTGTGCCTCTCAGACTGAACAATGAGTAAAACGTCAACAATGAACTGTCAATCAGGAGGCCTTCTTTACTGGCCGTAAACATAGACAGCAACCGGAATTAAAAAAGTTCTACGCGAGAAACTAAGACAGGAGGGGCAAACATCGTTTGTACGACTAACTACTGCAAATTCAAGTCAAAATGATATGTACAGAACAATCTTGATAAAAAATTAGCTAGATATAGAGATGCAACTGGGTCAATGTTAGGGTGCTCTCTACAATCTTCAGTTCAATAAAATGAACTAGCTTTTCTGATGACAACATCAATTTGAAAGTGTTAATTCATTTTTTTTAACTAAATAGGGTAAAGGGTATCCTAATGGGTGACCTACTTGCATCTCTAGCTAGATATAAGGGTGCAGATAAGGCTGTCAAATTATCAATCGAATCACATCTTCGACACCTGCACACATTACAAGAAAAACAAAATATCACTAGTTCTCTTGACTAGATAATCTCTTTGTTAACCAAGTCAACAGACAAGAAACCATAAGCTGCACCTCACAGGTTTAAGACCAATGTCCTTAATATCAGGGATAAAAAGAGAAACATGAAGGAACATGTAAGGTCAGCTATGCACATATGAATCTCCTTGCAGCAACTCACTGAACTACGATAACCAACTGCAGAGTGAGGCTAGTGCATCGACTAGATTGTAATCCCTGTCCTACTTGTAGCTCAAGACTGCAACCCCCTTGTCCGCCTGGAGAAACACATAATCTCCTCTACAATGAATCATGAGTCCGAGAAATCAATACTCGAGACCTGTAAGATAACTTTTACCCTGTTGTGGGTCATTCATCCATGGTTTCACCACTTCAGATCAAACAAAAGAACTTTAGCAAGTCAAAGCATCATAGTATGTAGATTCCCTTCCAGGCTAAGATCCTTCTATCCTTATACTACCGAACTGTATTTGTTCATCACCGATGTCTAATGAGGAGACTGATGTAGCCAAGTCATCTGCCAAGTCTGCCGTTTGGTCTGGTTCCGAAACTTCTGCTAGTGCACTCAGCATACTGACTACTTCATACGTATCGTCCAGGTAGAACTTAGCTTTGCTTGGTTTCTGCCCCACGGTACATGCAAACAGTGGTGTTTTTGGAGCAACAACGCTCCTTTTCATGGCATCTGCAATGTTTTCAAACATGTCCTCATCTGACCTGTCATCCCCAATGCATAAAACAAAATCTGCCTGTTGCCCTTTCTCCTTCATTGACGCGAGTATCTTCTCAGCTACAAGACCTTTGCTAACACCCTGCAGCACAAAGAGATAACAAAACGAATTAATGAAAATTCAGCACCAGTGCAAAGATCAGAATGAAAAGCCTGGAGCAGTCAAGTAAAACTTCTATGGCGAATTTGCAATTTCTGATAGAATGCATTTCTGCTACATGTTATGTATGACATGACTCGTATAAATAATGCCAAATTATTAAGTTGAAAGCTGTAGGGTAAAATATGGTGAAGCAACTTAGGCCAAAAAAGACCGTGGAAGCATATATCCTATGGATGACACACAAAAAAACTATGAGCTCATTTGATATAATGCAAGAAATCAAAATAGTTGAACCTGAGGTTTGACTTCGACAATGAACTGCCCACTCTTGACTGCAACTGCTTCATTTGCTAGTACACTTTCCAGGTGATCAAGCATCTCCTTTGCCTGAGAAGATGCAAAGCCTTGGTCAGCATCCCGATGATGCCACACCAATGCAGTTTCTTTGGTTTCAATATATGATCCATCAGTTGCTTCTGTATAAAGATTCATCACTGGCTCCGCCATTTGCATCCACCCAACATCTGGGGACTGGGCACTGGTTTGCCATTCTTCATCTCGAGTCCACCTACACGAGGAAACATAGCATTTCATCATCAATTTAATTCTCCAGTTCCAAAAATCGAGATTGGGGTCTGCAATGACTTCCATTCTCCCCACGAAGTAAAACACCAAACAGACGATAAGCATGAATAAACATCTTATGAGATAAGCATGCTGTGTTGAAGTAAAAGCAGGACTTTGAATACAGGTTCCATTAACCTGGCTGTATGATGATCCTTTAATTTTTGTGTAACTCCACTGATTGGTTATCCTATGAAACTATGGTGTATGATTCTTAAATTTCTGTTTACTTTAATCATCGCAGTGAAGTGGCAAACAATCAGAAGGCATGCTATTTTCATATTATTACAAGAAGAACCAGCAAAATTAAACTAGATTGCTATTTGCTCGATGAACTAGAAGATAGTAGGCACATAGCACCTTCGCATCTGGACTTTGGCCTAGACTTCTCCTATTCTATATGTCTGGATACAGTACACACTTTACTGCCTATCTGAAACAAAATGTAGATCGACAGTAATGAAAGAAATGTACCTTAAGAAGTAACCATGCTCCGCCGCGATGCCTAGCATTGGACATGAGGAGAACAATGAAGCCAGGCTAGCCTTGCTTCTTCCACTTACAATGAAAACAATGTTATTCCTATCCGAGCATAGGGTATTAATGATGCTGACTAATTCTTCGCTCGGTTTCTGGTTGATAGAAGCCTGTGGCACCAATGTACCATCATAGTCGAGAAATATAGCCCTACTCTTTGATCTTCCATAAGACATTAAAATTGAATCGAAACTAAGCTTTGCAAAATTGGGGTCTAGGGCTACCACCCTGAATCCAAATCCCAATCCAATGCCCCAACATGGCTTCCTAAAGTGATCCTTGCAAGCCCTCTCCAGGTCCTGGATGAAGCTCCTCGACCAATACGCAACATCATGCGTGCTGACATAGCGGTAATGCTTTTCATGCCTCAGCTGCTTTTCACGCTCTGACATTGAGATGGCCTCGTTCAATGACTCTGCAGTTGCTTCAGTATTCCACGGGTTAACACGAATGGCACCACTCAGTGAAGGCGAGCACCCAATAAATTCAGACACAACTAGCATGCTCTTGCGTGGGCCACTCACCTCTGGCGCAGAATCAGAGCTAGGTAAGCCCTGCCGGCAGACAATGTACTCATATGGGGTCAAATTCATCCCGTCCCTCACAGCCGTCACCACGACACATTCAGCGACCGTGTAATACGCAAGCTTCTCCGCACTTGGCACATTCTGGTCAATGAACACAACTGGGTTGTACCCAGACTGGCCAAACTCCCTGTTAATCCTGTCACAACTATCCTGAATCTCAGCCCGGATAAGCTCAATATCCTTTCCCTTCCCACGTGCTGGGTTGGCTATCTGCACCAGCACAGCCCTCCCCTGCCACTTGGGATGTATCCTCAGCATATGCTCAAACGCGAGAAGCTTCAGATTGATGCCTTTGAATATATCCATATCGTCCACACCAAGCAACACAGCCTTGCCCTTGAATTGCTGTCGCAGCTCAGTAACCTTGTGCTGCATTTCAGGTAATCGCAGCACTGACTGCAACTGGCCCATATGGATCCCTACAGGCATGATCTTGATCCCGACAGTGCGACCAAAGTAATCCAGTCCAATGTATCCACGCTTTGACTGGTACTCTATTCCGAGCATCCTGCTACAGCAAGAGAGAAAGTGCCTGGCATAATCGAATGTGTGGAATCCGATGAGATCACAGTTGAGCATGGTTCTGAGGATCTCCTCTCTGACAGGGAGGGACCGGTATATCTCCGAAGAGGGGAACGGGCTGTGGAGGAAGAAGCCGATGCGGAGGCGGTTGAAGCGGCGGCGGAGGAATGTGGGCAGCGCCATGAGGTGGTAATCGTGGACCCAGACATAGTCGTCCTCCGGGTTGATGACCTCGACGACCTTCTCGAAGAAGTGCTTGTTGGCGAGGACATAGGCCTCCCAGGAGGCACGGTCAAAGCGGCCGCCGCTGGATGGGGACTGCTTCGGAGCCTGGGCGGCGGCGTAGGGGAGCATGTAATGGAAGAGCGGCCAGAGGTAGCCCTTGCAGAAGTTCTGGTAGAATCGGTCGTAGAGGTCCGGCGGGAGGAAGACGGGGGCGCAGCGGAAGCGGTCGATGAGGGTCTGCGAGACCTCCTCCTGCTCGGCGGCGGGCACGTCGGCGCGGAGGGTGCCGATGAAGAGCACCTCCATGTCGTCGGGGACGCCGTCGCGGAGGCGGAGGAGGAGCGAGTCGTCGTCCCAGGAGAAGACCCAGCCGGGGCCGTCGGGGCGGCGGCGCGCGACGACGGGGAGCTGGTTGGCGACGACGATGAGCCGCTCGCAGATGGCGGACGAGGGCACGTCGGAGGCGACGCTGCTGGTGGCGGCCCGCTCGTCCTCCTCGTCGTCCAGCTCCGAGAGCGTGCCCGGCACCGTCATGACCCGCGGCATCCGCCTCGCGCCGAAGGAGGACCCCGACCGGCGCCGCCCGCCGCCGCCGGCCGGGCCCAGCGCCGCGAAGTTCCCCGCGGCGAGGTCGAGCAGGTTGGTGTACGACCTCGACATCATGGCGGATCGGTCCCGCCGGAAACCCCTAACTAAGCCTCTCTCGATCCGCGAGACGGCGGAGTTCTCCCAAACAAAACCCTAGGTCCGCGCCTGCCTTTGACCCGATCCGCCGTTTCGAGTCCGGGGGGGGGGAGGAAAATGGGGGAGGCGACGAGGAAGACGAGTACACAGTAGTATATTCGCCTGCGGCTGCGGCTGGACTCCCTCGCCCCGTGGGCCTGGCTCTCGCCGACCCGTGGACCCCGCGCCCCTTGCCGGCCTCCGGTGCAGTGGACCGCGCGCGGGGAGACGCGATGCGTGGGGGGGAGAAAAGAGGATAAGGTGGTGCCGTGCGTGCCCCACGGGCGCCAGCTGGCGTCACGCTGCCACCTGACGACGCGGTGGTCCACCTCCACCGACGGCCGAGACGCCTCCGTACGTTCCAGGGGACGGCCAGGATCGCCCGTGGACCTACCGCGTGTGTGGTGTGGATATATAATTCCATCACAGCCTTAATTGTCCGGCGCTTTCATGAGACGTCCCGGTCGTCTTTCCCCGTTCCGCAAGCGAGCGACAGCGAAACGGGAACGCGCTGGCCCGGGACACGTGTCCCGTAGCGCTCGCGGCCACGTCGGTCCCCGTGTACGTGTCCGTGACTCGGCACCACGCTGTCCACGAATTTGATCTTCATCCATACAGGGTCAGCGTCGTAGCTCCTGGTGACCTGTCGCCACGTCGACCGTCGTGAAGCTCCCTCCCTCCGCTACATGTCGACGACGGCGACTGTCACAAGCAAGCAGATCATTCATTCCATGTAGGCAGCCAGTCACCCTAATCATCCGTAATTAGCTCGAGACCCTCGCGGTGCACGAGCATCACGCAAAGGATATGCTTTGCTAATGCCTAATGCTACTCCACTCCACCACACAGCCAGCTATAGCTAGCTAGCTAGCTAACCCAACTGCCAGGCAAAAAGACAAGCGACCTTAAGCAGATCTTAGTGGTCAATTAGGCGCGAGGTGCATCGGCCAACCAAATCATGATGACAATCTGGGGGCAGCACAGCGTGTAGCATATGCTCTTGATTTTATTCGGATAATGTCAAGGGCCGTTGGCTGCAGGTTGGTTCAGTCGACCCAGTAGAGCAACTTGATCCAGAATATACGACGATATGTATAGCCAATCGCCATGTTATGGGAGGAGTTGCAAGTACTACCTCCGTTTTAACTAACAAGGCGCACACGCATTCTATCAAAGTTTGATAGAACAAATAGAACAACTAATACTTGATTATATTATATAAAATTAGTATCGTTGGATTTGTATTGAAGCATACATTTTAATAATGCTAATTTTCTACTAATATTTTTTATATATTTAGAGTAAAACTTGGTTAGAGAAAAAAACACGCAAAACGAGAACGTCTTATTTGGAGGTAGTACTGGTCAAGCTTTTTCAAGATGGAATCTTCATATGAGATTAGCGAGGCCTAAGAGCATCTCTACATCCACCGTTTCAAAAAATCACCGGCACCGTGCTATGGGAGACGCCTACAATTGCAGTCTAGACATCGTGCGGTGGCCATTTGCCTCTTTTCTTTCTCTCTCATCTCTACAGTAGCTTGCGATCTCTCTCTGTGGTGTCGAGCCAATCCAAGGTCCCTCCCGGCGGCAATGTCGTCAGAAGGCGACTGAGGGGTGGCACCGGAGTTGGTAGTTTAGGTTTTAGTTGTAGCTTTGCCTCTGTGCAGTCTTGGAGTAGGGTCATGGATCTCCCTGGTCGGATCTGGGACAACTTGAGTTGCCATCTCTTCGATGTGTCTCTCTGGTGGTTGGAGTGGACGTTGGCGGAAGAGGGAAGCTAGAGGATCTCCGCAAATAAGCCGGCCCTGAGCTACGCCTTAACGCCATCGAGCGGTGCTGGGAGGTTGCTGCCCTCCTTCCTCGTCGAAGCTCTGGTCGTGATCAGAGCCAGGGTCAGGAAAGGAGGTGTCGGCAGCTTGGCAATTAAGCTTGGGTTTCTTCTTTGTATCTTCGTCAAAGTTCGATTCCCTCCATCGCTCTCGGCCGATCGTGGTGGCGAGGGAGAGGGGGATTGGGCGCTGGTGGCTGGCGGTGATGTGGTGAAGTGGGAAACTGAAGCTGAGATCCGCGATACCAAGCGAAGGCAGGTTGTCGGAGCTATCTTTGACCGGAGAGGCCGCTCCATGCTCGGCAGTGGTCGAGCCTCTTCTTCTTCCATGGCAGCGCTAGCGCAAGAGGGCACACACTTGCCTATAGGGAAGATCTTCTTCGACCTCAGCGCTAGAAAAGCAGTTGGCGTCGCCCCAAGTGGCTTGTTCCCCGATGGCGACACCGGCTCCGGCGGCTCGATGTCTCCCGGCGGCGATGTGGACCAAAGACTGGATCGTGTTTCTCCTTTTCTTTTTAGGGTCCTAGTTGTAATCCTAGAGGCCTTATCTTTGTATGCCTTAGATGTTAAGGGGCCTCTGTAATTTGTTCCCGCCTGTTTAATATATGAAGCTTCTAGGACCCTTGCGGCCTTTCCCGTTCAAAAAAACACGGCCGAGATCTCCACACGACAAATTCAACCAAAATTAATACCCACTCTGTTTTAAAATATAAGATTTTTAGGTATTATGAAAAAAAGGATCTAGACGGCTTTTAGTATACAACTTTACTCGAACCTACACACTAAAAGATGTTTAGATACACTCAGTTCATAAAGATAAAACATCTTATATTATAAAACGGAGTGAGTAGAAACAACGGCGAGTCATTCAAATATATATATAAATAGCACAATACACTGCGTTGCTACCGGTAGAACAAAAGTACAACCCATACATTTATCGAAACAATTAGAACGTGAGACAACACATATTTCTTACATATCCAAATTGAAACATGTTGGGTTCTAGCTGGCAAATAAGAGCATCTCCATTTGGGGGGCCTAAATGCCTCCTAAAGGGCTATGGGATGTCGGCGCTCAAAATCGAGCCCAGACTACTTTATGCCGACGTGACCCGTTTAATTATTCGGCGTCCCCAGGCCGAACCCTACATACATTGGAGCAAGTGGGGACGCTCAGATGGAGCAGAAAATGACGTGAGCCAGCCCTGGTAGTGGGAGAAAGCTACGTTCCCGTCCTTTTCGCCGCTTCCCGCTCCATCTTCCCGCCCTTTTCCTGGTCATATGTGGGCGCCTCTCCCTCCCTTTGTCCACCTCCCGCCACCGCCGCCACCATGGAGAGGCCCAAACTCAATTTCTACGAGGTCATGATGTTCGCCCATTAGGTCATCCTCGCGCCGCCGCGTGTGAGGCTTCCGGCCGGCTTTGAGCTCAGCTACGCCGGCGTGGCGATGTAGATAGAGGAGCGCCGTCGCGAGCTGCCGAAGCGGAAGAGGGCGATGGCCCGGTATGCGCCCACGAGCGTGTACTGGCCGAAGAGGTTCAAGAAGGAGCGGGCGAAGGAGCTTGCGCCGTGCCGAGCTCACCGGCGGCAGCTCCACCCGAATCTGCGCAACCCCAAAGGGAGGCAGCGCTTCTGGGCAGTGAATGGACGTACGGTCTACACCGCTATCGACGAGGCGCGCCGCCAAGCACTTGTACGTACGACAAGCGACAAGCTTGTGTCTCTGACAACCGGCTCATACAAGGGTAGTTGTGTTGACCAAACCACATCGAACCAGTCAGGAGTTTTCAGAGATGCGAATAAACCATTTTACATGTAAGTGCCTTTTGTTTCTTGTGAAACAGGTGGTAAACCTTTCTCTTTTGGCACATAATCCCTTTTTCTTGGATCTGGAGCCATCAAACTACCTTGTATCTGTGTGAATTAGTGATCGATCGGTCAAGCTGTTTAGAACAAAAAGTGCGAGTAGTTCAGTGACGGTCAAGCTTTCTTCCATCCTTCCTAGCTCCTCGATCTTGCACCAGTCTCGCGCATCACTGCTTACGAAGAAGCATTCGCCAAGATTGAGGATTGGTTAGAGTTCCAACTATGAATGAGACGATCTACTCGTAGTTATTTCAGTGATTCTTCGCTTAATGAGTACTTGACTCTATCCGCAGTGAGACTTTGTTGCCACTCTCCTTCTATATAGATGTTGGTAAACCTTCTTGTTCTATTTTACAAGTAGGACTTGGCGAATAAAATGAAAGAGAGAGTTTGCTTGCACTTAATAATATCTTTTCTTTGCCGGACCCCTTTGCCTAGGGGATGGGGTAGATAAATAGTATCCCACATTTGGGAGCCTAGCCCAAGATGAGTGCTCTCTTCTCCGACTTCCCTAGAGCCTACGGTATCACAACCAAGATAACGACGGGTTCTCCACCCATACAGGGATGGAGTGACAGAAGTATGGAAATAGGATAAGGTAGCGGTGGGGCATGTCATCAGTCAACAAGGCAATTCTACCAATGAATCAAAAATGCAAATTGTGGATGTGAAGGAGGCCAACCAATGTCAAAGAACTTCGGGGCTTTCTTGGTATATCTGGTAGGGGTTCCCGTGTGTAGCCCACCGGGGTTCTTACCTTCCTCGAGTCCAAGTCTCGGAAGCTATTTCAATTGAACTTTCTTACTTTGTTCTTTTTTTACTCAAATGCATTCCGCCTGGAAGGGTACTTGAGTGCATAATGGAATATCTATAGATCATGAAACATTAGCGCAGGTCCTTACCAGGGCTTGACATGTCGTGAATCCTCTTGAAAGAGAGGGGTGCTCTTGGGAACGCGGACACAGGTGGTGCATGGTTGTCGTCAACTCGTGACATAAGGTGTTGGGTTAAGTCTCGCAACGAGCGCAACCCTCGTGTTTATTACGCTGTGTATCTTTTGCGAAAGCAGCCTCATTTCGCCCAAGTGAAATCTAGAAAAATGTGAGGTTGTAGATCTACTAAATCGACCCCATTCATTATCGTAGGAACTTTGGTGGATCCAATACCAGACAGACCCTCTTGTTCGTTCAATCGCAATCTCACTACATCGAAATAGTAAATAAGGTGACAACTAATAGCAAGAAGACAATTGATTTTTATCAGTGGCCCAAACTATCTTCAAAGCATATCCACAAGGCGGGAAACATGAAAATAAACATGGGCCTCTGGTTCTAGCTTCACTGCTATGGAGAGTATGCTTGAAGTGAAGAATTCATGAGCAGGACGGAGGCCGCCAGGATCATCGACCTTGATTCCGACACGGAGGAGGAAGACAGCGACGCGGCGGATAGCGCTGATGGAGAAGATAGCGATAACGACGGTGACAGCGGCAATGTAGATTAGGTTGGCACGGAGTTGGCGATGATGATTTGCCCTTTATCTATGTAGGTGAGATATAAATTGAATATATAAACTATTGGAAGGGGGACACTATCCCCTTAAATTAAGAAAATAGCCGGCGCTTCCTCATATGGACTAAAAATTGTTCGCGCCGGATCCTATATAGGGAGACCAAGTGGAGATTGCTCTAAGTATCCGATTGTCCTAAATGTGCATCTACATAACATTCTTAGGATTTATCTGAAGTGCAGTTTCTTACTTGGTCTAGGTCCACCGGAAATTTAACTCTCAGGTTATATAAGTATTGTATTATTGTTATATGAATGAGTAATATTGTAGCTTGAAATATGTGCACAATAACTCCACTTGCTGTAGTTTCCACCAAATGACTCTTTGTGAGCTGACACACATGAATCAAATGTAAATGTTTGAGTTGAATTTACAACATCTATGTAACATTCTCAGGATTTATCTAAAATGCACTTTCTTGCTTGGTCTAGATCCACCGGAATTTTTTAACTCTCTTCTGAGGTTATATAAGTATTGTATTATTGTTCTATGAATGAGCAATATTGTAGGTTGAAATATGTGCAGCATAACTCCACTTGTTGTAGTTTCCACCAAATGACTCTTTGTGAGCTGACACACATATAGAATCAAATGTAAATGTTTGAGTTGAATTAACAACATGTAAAGGCTAAATTACTTGGTAAATCTGTGCAATAAGGATCAGGTTGAGTTTCCCTCTTTGTGAGAAAGAAGAAATGGAGTAAGAAAAAAAACCTCCCATGCCCCCCTCCCCCCCCCCCCCCCCGCGTCACCTCACCATGCGAGGGGACCGGGGAGGCCCCCTTCCCCGCTGCCACTCCAGCCTCTTCCTCTCGCCCAACTCCCCTCCGCCGCCAGGAGTTCCTCGCACGGTGCCGCTACGGGGCCGGAGGCGATGGCCCCTTCCTCTACCTAACATAGGTGTCTCGACATGGGAGAGACCAACCTAGCGAAGGTGCACCAAGACCGGTGATGCTTCAATGAGACCCGAATGGCAACGGAGCAACGACGCAGCCTCTTGGCAGCGATGGTGGTAGGGCCCTATTCATGGCCGGCAAGGAGACCTATAGGCCCATATATGGGCCCATTATGTGCTCGGCAGCACCGCCTCCAGGTGGACTAACGAGCGGATCATTATGGGGTGGCGGTGACAACACTACTAGGAAACTAGCTATAGATAGACGACTATTCTGTGGTGCATATTTATATCCATGCGTCGTAGAACAAATCCAATGGCGCACGCCAGCAAAATGCGTCATAGAAATTTCATCATTCTGTGACGCATGCAAGACACCATATGCTGGTGGGACCCACCACCAAGTATGGGTGGTGGCAATTCTGTGGCGCATATTTCTCCATGCGTCACAAAAACTTAAATTTTTATGGTGCACAAAAAAATATGCGCCACAGAAAGTCGTGTGGGACCCACCACAAAAAGTGTATGACCAAGTTTCTATGGCGCATATAATGATATGTGCCACATAATGCCAAAACACATGCACCACAGAAGAGCCTTTTCCTAGTAGTGCGATACCGCGTCTACTGCAGTGTGGCGGAAGGAGCTCCACGGGCCCGTTTGGGTTCAGTCAGGCCTCTGGCGTCGAACAAGACGGTAGCAGCGGCGGTGGCCTACATGCATCAGCATGGCGGAGGGGGCTTCACGGGTCCATCCGGAGCCCGCCGGGCCTGTCCGGCTTGGTGTGTCTTTGCTGTCGTGTCCGGTAGGCACCGACCGAAGCCGATGGAGGACTTCCTCCAGGTGGTTGTGTCGTTTCTGCCCTCCGACTCCAATGTTGTCGTGGTGTGCTCTTGCCGCTTCTTCCAGCCGGCTATCACTTATAGCGGTAGAGGTTGTTCCCTCTCACGTGGATGTGGAACTGCCGCCTCTTTCCTACGGCTATTTCTTATCGGTCTGGCCAGTCTCACCGTGTTTTTCATGGTGATACGATGATGGGACTTCAAGACCATGGTGGCGCCGAAAGCGTTAGAGGCGATGGGACAAGTCGGTGTTGCGGCAATTTTCCGACCATCAAGTCCGCTGACCACCCATTGTCACGCTACCAACTGGGGTCGGCGTGCTGCGTCCGACATCACGGGAGGTGTCGTCGCTCCTCTGTCGCCCCCCTAGGTTAGGGCCTGATTGGGGTTGCCGACAGTTTGATTGGGCCTAGAAAAGTGTCGGCGACCTATTGGGTGCGCCGGTGGAAGCCCAAAATGAGGCTGGTGCCCCAATAGGCCTATTGAGCGCCATTATTGGACACGTTGGTGGAGATGCTCTAAGATGTTTTGTTGCATTTCGTGTTGGATAAATAATTAGTACGCTGGTATATTGATATATTGACGCATTGTTACATTGGAAATCGTATATAGTTATACTCCCTCTATCTCAAAATATATATCGGAAATTTGTTTTGTATCTAGACACTATTTAGTATATAAATTCATCTAAATTTAGATAAATTTACAACATCTATTTTGGAACGGAGATAATACATATAAATTATTCCCACCTTTCCTTAACTTTTCCGTGTCTTCATAGAGCAGAGCGGGAGTGTAATTTTCTAGGAATGATATGTTACCTAGCTTATGTACTCGTATTCAAGAGAAAGAATCATGAATGTACTTTCGCTGGTTCGTATTAATGGTCTCAACTTTAGATAGATACGAATACATCTAAGCTAAATACTTTTTTTTCAAAAAAATCTAAACTAAATATTTAACTAGATACATATGAATCTAGATAAGGTCGACCATTAATATGGATGGAGAGAGTAGCTTTTTCTTTTTGTAGGAAAGCATTTTTTTTTCCATTTGAGAAACTTGAACGTGGAGGCTAGGACTGTTCCCGCCCTTTGGCCATCTGAAGCAGAGCCTATCTATTCGTTAGGCGCCGTCACGATCGGCAAAAAAGCAAATGGATGGGGCTAGTCCGCTAGTGAAAGCGAGCGCATTGTTTGCTTTAGTTGACGCTCGAGGCGAGGGAGGCAGGAGAGTTGACAGTTACGCTCGTCCAGTCCACCATGTGCGATGTGGATAGCAGTCGCAATCGCTTTGTGAGGGGATTCTTCCCCATTTTGAACGCCGATTTTGATTTGTGGAGGGACCTCCCTTTTTGGCTTTTGATTTTGCACTTTATTTTGGTCCGTGTCTCTTTCAGAGTTTCAGGTTCGAACAGTGGCTGCGGTAACTTGAAGTTCAGGCCGTCTGACCGGATCACGGGGGGCTCAAACTCAAAGTGAAACGGTTTTGAGAGCTCGACGTTGCAAACGGAACGATTTTAGCGTTCAATCCTGAGTATGGTTTTCATGGAGAGTTCGATGTTGAAAAGTTGATGTTTTGTCCTTGATTTTTTTAGACAAACCCTTGATACATTCTGGAACTCATATTGCATCTGAAAACTTTACTAGAGTAGAAACACACCATTATCAAGAGTTCAGCAGTCGTAGACTTGAAGCAGGCTGACAGGCTCACACGTTGCTATTTGGAGCAATAACAGCTGCTCGCTTGTTCTGAACTCTTCCCTTTTGTGGGAAGAGACTGAAATCGGCTTCACTTTCACTGCCGTGCAATGTTCAGAAATTGTTTTTTTTTTCGCGGTTAGAAACTGAATGATGCCTGATGCATATGCCACAGTTTCGAATTCATACTAGGCTACGTATTTTAGTTTTGTTATAATGGCTAAAAGGAGACGGGGAAGTGGAGTTCAGATGTGAGGGTTTATTCGGTTTACAGCTACTGGGCATTATTTCCGAATCTGCGAATTCAACTGTTTTCCTGACTAGGAGTGGAAGAAGGGCGATGTGCGAAATCGGCGGGGCTTTTGTTCAAACGCTCCAACATATACTAGCAAGGAAGGAAAAGGAGAAGAGAGAAGCATGGTGCCCTGCAAGCCCACCTTCCTTTGTTTCAGCTCACATCCTTTCAGCCACTTTCTCCTCTTGCTTTGTCTCCTTCCTTTGCATGAAATTGGAGTACTAGTACAAGACAAGACAGAGATAGAAGCCATGAGAAAGTACGAGACAAGTGTGGAATGTATTAGTGGATGAATAGTAGAATCGTGGAATCATGAGTGTCGGTGCTTGAATCATGAGGGGGGGCTATGGATTCTGAACTAGTAGTATCATGCCTGCCTGCTATGCGGCCTGCCCGCCAGGGACTTTCGAAAACCCACTGCTGCATGCTTGCGGGTATAGGCTTCTTCACAAGTTCAGATCACGCCTGTCTGCCTGTCTCCCGCTCTCTCCCATGTCGCCACGGCTTTAAATCGTCCTCGTCTCCGCGCCGCAAGCATACACTTCAGAAGTGACTGACACGAGGAGGTCAGTAGTGGCAGTAGCAGCTAGTAGCTAGGAAGAAGCGATGAGGTGGGGAAGCAAGAAGCAGCAGCCCGGGACACCTCCACCATGCGCACCGGAGCGTGGGGCCGACACCCCCGCCCGCAAGAGCAATGGCAAGGCCTTCCCCTTCTCATTCTCGCCGCTCTCGTGGCTCGCCAAGCTCGCCACCAAGCCCAAGACTGGCACCAAGCGCGCGTCCGCGCACGAGGACGGCGGGGGCGCCACGCCGGCTTTCCCCTCCTCGTGCCTCCCCGAGCGCGCCAGCCCGGCTAATGTGGCGATCGCGCCTGCGGGCCGCCCAGGCTCTCCCGTCAAGTTCGTCGCGCGGCGGCTCTCTGTTGGCAACGACAACGCCGACGCCGTCACCGCGCGCGGGCGTCATCGCTCTCCCGCTAACGCCGCCGAAGAAGAAGCCGTCCCGCGCCGGCTCTCCGTTGGCGTCGACAACGCCGACGCCGTCCCCGCGCGCCGGCGCTGCACGCTCCAGCGCCACCGCTCCTTCGGCGGCGACCGCGACGACATCCATACACCGCTCGGCCACCTCATCCCCTTCTCCCTCGCCGCCTCCCCTGCCCCGCCGCCTCCCCCGCAGCCGGCACCGTCGGACACGGACGCCGGGAGCGCGCGGCCTCAGCGGCGTCGGCGCCGCGGCCACCGGCACCGACGCAGCCTCAGCGGCGGGCGACGCTCGTCCTTCTCCGGGAGGGTGACGCTCAGGGTGAAGGTGCGGTCGTCGCGGCGGGCGGGGCCCGAGCTGGAGAGCCTCGCCGTGGTGCGGCGGACGCGGGACCCGCAGCGCGCGTTCCGGGAGTCCATGTCGGAGATGATCGCGACCAGCGGCGGCCGGCCCGAGGAGCTGGAGCGCCTGCTGTCGTGCTACCTCGCGCTCAACGCCGACGAGCATCACGGATGCATCGTCAAGGTCTTCCGCCAGGTTCTGTTTGACCATGTTAACGGTCGACCTGCCGCCGCCGAGCCGGCCGGAACTCTCAGGCCGCCACGCGCGGCCGCGGATGCAAATTAGGATCTACAATCTCTCTAAGCTCCATGTAAATTATGTTTTCCTGTAAGATTCGGTATCCTGTAATCTCCATAATTTCGATCGCCTAAACTTTCGCAAGTTATATACAACTTTTTTTTCCCCATGCGACCGAGAACTTCCTATATCTAAGTAGCAGACATTATCCTATTATTTGTGCTAATTTTTAGTTGTAACATACTCCATCCATCCTAAAATATAAGGCGTCTAAGGATTAGTCAAAAGTCAATATTTTTTAAGTTTGACCATGATTATACATAAAAATATAAAAAATTATAATACTAAATTAATATCAATAGATTCACCATAAAGTATATTTTCTTAATATGTCCATTCAATATTGTAGATGTAGATTTATTTCTAAATATTTGGTCAAAGTTAGTAAGGTTTGACTTTTGACCAATCCTTACACGCCTTATATTTTGGGACGGAGAGAGTAGTTGTTACTTAAAAAAATTTAATTCTCGGTTCTAACCTAATTGCAACTCATTAAATTTACTAGTTACAATCTAGTTGTAACTTACAACCTAGTTGTAACTCATATATAAGTTGCACGTTGAATAAATCACGAGATAAATCCAATAACAAGAGAAATAACTGAGACATAATAAATTCTCAGACGGCTGAGAACTAGTAAATCGCATTTTTTTCACACACGTTGAATAAATCACGAGATAAATCCAATACAAATTAGGATACCCTGCTTGCACTTTTGAGAGAGTGGGTGTGAGAGAACACAACTTGCACCGAGGTTGTATTTTAGTTAAAACGTGCACAACTGATACCACAACCCGCTCGCCTAGGGATGCATCCACATCGGGCTGGGGTGCATCCGCTTAGGTAGGACAATCTTTTAGGCATCTTCACGGGGCCGACATTACCCGTCGTCCGAGCGCGTCCGAGCGGACATGCGGATAGCTGTGTATCGACGCAGCGGGACGACCTATCCAGGTAAATACGTATATCCATGCAACAAATTTAAGTCTCGGTTGGATCGTCCGGACAACATGCTTGTCCTCGCGCGTCCTTCCTTCACCTTTGACGGCCCCTCCCGCCAGTGGCACACAAACCACTCCACTTCTCCCTAAAAACGCCTCTCCAAAATTTTCACTGGAGAGAGCGGGAGGAAAAGTGATGGATCCCGCCACCATGGCCGATGTTGCACCCTCCAGCGTTCCCACCACCAAGAAGCGTAGCCTGGCAAGGACCTGACGGCGGAGAAGAGAAAAGTTGAGTTAGACAAGGGCGCTGGCCGGCGGGTAGCGGCGAAAGCTCGACTCGTCACTGCCAAGCTCGAGAACGAGCGTTGGGAGGAGAACGAACGCTTCCTCGCCGCGCATAACTAGGTCAACACCGACGAGCTGAGAGTGAATACCGCCAAGCACGACGTCAACATGATGAAGAAGGAGGCGTTGACCGCCGCTTTCGGTGACGCCGTCGCTCTTCCCGGCCTAGCCCTGGCCGGCACATCCTCTACCAGCTCCGTCACTTCCACGCCTAGCGGCCGGCCTCCAGGTCAGCCTAGGACGCCAGGCCCGCACACACCTTCTCTTGGAGGTCACGATAGGAACGTGGCCTCACTCTCCGGTTCGTCTATCCCCGCACGACATCGTCGGAGGCGGGAGAGCTCGCCATCGACCTCAGCAATCCCACGGCCGTGGACACAACCGGAGGTGTCGAAAAAGCGACGGTCCATCTCCGCAGCGGACATGCCGGTGCTAGTTAACCTGTCCGACAAGCCGCCGACCACCAACGACACAGTATGGTCGTGACATCTCTTTGCCATTGCCAGTATACTACTCCTGCCACTTTATCATGGCCAAATTGGGTGTAGGATTTCGTGGCCAACGATGCCGAAGACGTCATGCACGACATGATCAATGAGGGTGGTGATGGCTATGGCGACGACGGAGAGACGCAGCAAGAGACCCAGCAAGACACTCAACAACATGCCTACAACATTGCAGATGAGTCATTGTTTGGAAACGATGGCACTTCCATGGGTGAGGGGTTCAGGACCGCGTCGTTGGCCGCTACACTTGCGGCGTCATTTGTCAACAACAAGAAGTTGAGCCAATAAACCTCGGGCTACACCACAGACAAGGACAAGATCCTATGCAATGCATGGATAGAGATTTCACAAGATCCACTATGCGGCGCCGAGCAAAAGGGTTTTTTCTATTGAAAAAGGTGGGCAAGTTCTTCCATGAGCATAGGAAATTTGGGAAGATGCATTCTATAGCGATAGAAATGATCTCTCCCTCTCCAAGCGATGGGACACCATCCATGCTGAGTATAGCAAGTTCTAAGGCTCCTACGAGATGGTGACGAAAAGGAAAATAAACGGCATGATGCCGATTGACATGGTAAAACCCCTTCCTCTCTATGTCGATGTCTTGCATATGCATTGAGCCATTGTCTTGCATATGTGTAGGTCATAAAAGCAATGGAGCACTTCAAGAAGGTGAATGATAACAAGTCCTTCACATTGTCCCATTGTTGGTCGTTGATCAAGGAATGCAAAAAATGGGAGATTAGCTATGCCCTTTGGAAAGAACTTGACAATAAGAAGAAGGGCAAGAGAAATGCTTCGACGGGCGTTGTCGTCGACCTGGACGACTGAAATGACGAAGGCTTTGACAACCCTGCAGGCGACGGGACTGCTTCCCATGCCCGCCGGCCTGGAGGCCACAAGGCTACGAAGGCCGACATCGCCTGTCAGGCTGGTTCCTTACCATTCCAGGAGACCTTGAGGAAGATCCTAAAAAAGAAGGAAGAGGCCATCACCGAGAGGGAAGAGAGGCGGCACAAAGAGAAAGAGTCCACCTCCAAGACCTTTATCGAGCTCCAGAGGAAGTCTATCGAGGTGGAGGAGGCCAACGCCAAGGCTAGGCTAATGGAGATCGAGACCAAGACAAAGGCGAAGGAGGCCGAGGCCAAGGCCAAGGAGGACGAGGCTAGGCGTAGGGTGTTGGAGGCAGAGGCCAAGGCCAAGGCCAAGGAGGCCAAAACCAAGATCATGGCCCAGGAGAATGCCAACATGCTCACTGACTTGGACACCATCGTCGACCCTGATCGCAGGGCTTGGGTCGCGAGGAGGCAGCAGACCGTCCATGCTCGCGATGCTTGAACGGCAATGGCGATGGTGAATGCCAGTTTTTGGATAGAAGCTGCCATTTTTTGGACATTGTGTATGGTATTGCCCCCTTTTCACATTTCAGATCCACTGGCTACTCGTTTGCGATGCCCAAAGGGCGATGATCCACGTCTGCCATATTATTTGATAGTCAATTTGTGTTATTTACTTGTCAATTTGAGTGTTTGACGTAATTGGAAAAGCCTTGGCTAGTGATGACGCCAAGAAACGCCAGGGCACATAGATGGGTCGCGCCCGTTGGACACGGCTGACCAGACAGGCCGGACCACGACCGAAAAGTGACCACGGCCTGATCTAAACAGACACTTTAGGTCGGGCCGACGGAGATGCACTCACCACAAGCTAATGGTCCTCCACGCTCGTCTCGCGTCGTGAGAGGAGTGGAAGGCCACGACAGCCGACGGGCGGGAGACCGGAGCTCCCAAATTCAAATTGTACAGGCTCGTCTAGATGTCAGGATCTCGCCGTCGGCACTGCCATATGATGCTGAGATTGATTCACAACTTGGGCAACTCAAATCAGAACTGAATTACAGAAACCACACTGCTTCCATTCATTGCATCGACAGGTACATATACAGGGGGAGGCAACCGATCGGATCACGTAACGCACGTAGCGCTAGACTAGTTCTACCGGGAGACTAGGACCTACTGTTACAATGGTTACAACCGGACTATTACAGAGTTTTGTACACACACGATTTACAAACACCACGTACTCCCTCTGTTTTAAAATATAAGATGTTTTACCTTTGTGAAACTAATGAATCTAGACCTTATTTAGTGTGTAGGTTTACTCCGAACCTCTCTGAACCTATATACTAAAAGGAGTTTAGATACATTAGCTTCACAAAGCTAAAACATCTTATATTTTGAAACGGAGGGAGTATATCTGAACAATCAGAGCTCTCGGGTGGCGGCAAAAGCATATGGAAGGGGGGCGATGGCTGGGCAACGGTTACCGATGAGTATTACTGGAATCAGATGAAGACGGCGACGGCAACGGCGACAAGAAGATTTTCTCCCCATGTATCGTTTTGGTCACACACTTGCTTCTTTTCGTCTGCAAACCGAGCATAACTGCATTTTTTCATGTTGAATGTGCTCGCAGAAACAAAACATTGTTCATGTGACAAGAAGATTCAATAGGAAATAAGAAGAGGACAATTTGACGCTAGTGAGGAGCCTAGCTGAAGTGGAGCTAGAGCTACAGAAAATGAAGACAAAGAAGAAAAAGATGCCCAAGATTCATGGGGAAGAGATGAGAAGTAGAGATAGGAAGGAATTGGGGATATTCTTTGTAGTTGGTGTGTTTGAACTGTTGTATTCCTCTGTTTCTTTGATCACCAGAGGATTTTTTTAGGGTATCTGATTGCAAAGGAAATGATGATACTGTCTTCTAGCATGTTGTTCTTATCTTATCTACTGTGTGTTTGTGTGCTTCTGAACATTTAGCAATGGAACAAAGCAGAGCCAATTTGGTCCATGTCATTTACACTGTATACTTGTGTTGACTACTCTTGTTCATTATAATGTATAACTTTTAACTATTGCTTGTCTTTAGGTAGCACTCTCAATGAAAAATGCTAGAATGTTGAAATGAAACATTGCTTTGAAATTTACCAGAATAAGTAGGAAAATATTTAGAGCAAATCTTATTGAAATTCCCCAGAACATTATTCAATACCGGTCTTACACATTTCTCATTTCTACATGACTGTATCAAATTTAAGAAGGAAAGTTAAAACCAAATATCATCAAGATCTAGTGCATTTTGACTGATCGGAATTCTTTGCACTAAGATTAGGAACTTGTTCGTTGAGATCTAGTATTGTCCTTGTTCTTGTTTCACTGCCAGTAGCTTCAGCATTAGCAACATTTGCTGGTCTCTTATTCCCCTTTCCCCTTCCTCTGTTCTTGTTGCGTGGATCTATTGGTACTTTTGCTTTTTCTTTTGCTGGTGGCTACGCTACTCCTTACTCTTCCTCTTCCTCTCAAATTTCCTCTACTAGATGCAGTATTTAGTCTATATCTAATGCACCGGTCGGTCTATACCCAGAAGGTATTGAAACAATTTGAATTTGACAAAGCATATCCTTCTAAGACCATGATGGTCGGAAGATCTTTGAAGCAAGAGAAGGACCAGTTCAGGCCTAAGGAAGAGGGGGGGGGGGGGGATTTTGGGACCAAAATTCCCCTACTTGAAGAGGGGGAGGGGGGGGGGGATTCTGGGACCAAAATTCCCTTACTTGAGTGCAGTTGGCGCACTCATGTACCTTGCGAATTGTACACGGACGGATATTGCATTATCCGCGAATTTGCTTGCTAGGTGCAGTTCTAAGCCTACCAAGAGACACTGGAAAGATGTTAAGGACATCTTTGTCCTGCAAGGGACTAAAGATTTTGGCTTGTTTTACCGAATGAATCAAGACTATCAGTTTTAGGCTATGCAAATGATGGATACCTTTCAGACCCGCATACGTCCAAGTCATAGACTGGACATGTTTTACTTTGTGGCATAACTGCAGTTTTCTAAAAATCGTCTAACCAAACTCTTGTGTCAATTTTGACAAACCACTTAAAAATCATAGCATTATACAAAGCATCACGAGAATGTATATGGATTCGACGGATGGTCAGCCACATCCAGATGTTACGTGGGATGAACACCATATAAAACCCCACTATTATCTAATACTCCCTCCGTCCCAAAATAAGTGACTTGAGTTTATTTAGATTTAAATGTACCTATATACTAAAGCGTGTCTAGATACATCCGAATCTAGACAAACCCACGTCACTTATTTTAGGACGGAGGGAGTATGAACATTCAGGGGGTGTTGCAAAATTGGGCTGGCACGTGAGCCCACTTCGGTGGCCACATTTAGGCCAAGTCAATCCTCACTTTTAACTTAAGTGGGTGCTCATCTATCTATCTCCTATAGCCTATATAAACGAGATCTCAATCATAGTACGCACAGTTTCACAAAAGGAAAGAGCAATTCCCTGTTTTCCTTTGTTAATTTTACTTTACCTATTTGGTGTATATTTGTTTATTTATCCACGCGGTGCACTCTCGGGACCTACCAGCCAACAGAGTTGCACACCAACCATTAGGATATCCTCTATCTTATTTACTCCCTCCGCTCCGGTATAAAGGGCCGCTGAGAATTGGCAACGGGACCAAGGCATGAACCGATTGGGTATAGCTATTAGCACGAGATTGATGGCAGGGCCAATCAGCGGAGTAGTTTTAGGCATGCAAAACGGCAGTGCATGCGTTCAAAATGAGAGGTTAAGAGCGTTTTTAGAAGGACATTAAATCAGTCAATTAAGTCACCTCCCATCTTTCCGGCCTTCCTTCCTTCACAATTTGGAACAACCAAAAAAACGCTAAGGGCCCTTTATACCGGAGCGGAGGGAGTAGTTCAAAAAACAAAGTAACTTTTTCATAATTAGGATGGCATTGAAAAAATTAGTCATTTTTTTTACTAAATAGGAGAGGGAAATGAGCCGTTATTGGTGACCCACTTACAATTTAGGGTTTGAGATTGACTCCTGTTTTAGCTCTACTCGAAAAGAAATGCATGAGCCGATTATAAGTGTATTATATAGATTGAATGGAGAAGTAGAGCTACTCTATAATAATAGGAGGAGCTGAGAGTTGAGTCTAGTCTAAATCGCCCGAACTTGGCTCGTTTGCAGCGTTTCTCTATCACCGATGCTGAAAGGTTGGCTTGTATTCTTTTGTACCGCTGGAAAAGAAAAGAAGAAATTTGGACCGTTTCCCTCGTGTGTCCAAAAGAATACAGAAGGCGCTGAAGACGAAGGAATGACGCAGCCCAATGCGTACGTAGCTCGCGACAGGTGATGAAACCTATGACCGGCCGGAACAAGAATCCTCCGATGCCGGCCCCGCCAGCGCTACGTGCGCACAAAATAACATGCATATACGCTGAATTTGGCCCCGCGCCGCGCCCGCCGAGAGAGATAGGACGATGAAAATGGCGGTGGCGAGAGTTTCCGCCGGCGGCTCGCCGGCCCTGCTCGTGGCGCTGCTGGCCTGCGCCGCGGCCAGAGTGGCCGCCATCGTCGGTGAGTCCTACCCACGGCCACTGCCTCCCTTGCAAGCTCAACCCACACGGTGAGGCGGTGCACTGACACTGCGGCCGGCCGGTATTGCTTTCGCAGGAGGCACGGCGTGCGACGGGGCGTTCTGCGGCATGGGCACCTGCAAGGAGGTGCCGGTGATCCCGCTCCCGGTGCCCCACTTCGAGTGCGACTGCTACGCCGGCTGGAACCGGACCGTCGAGTTCGTGCCATTCACCCCTTGCACCATGCCCCTCTGTAAGTATGCGTTCGTTTGAGGATCAGCTGCTAATATAAGCGCATGGAAAAACTGCTTTAACCTCTGCCGAACTGCTTCGTTTCTTTCATCGAAGGCGAATCGGATCTCGTCTGCTACAGCCCTACCTTCAAGATCCCGCCGATCGGGAGCAATGTCACAGAACACCGTAAGCTTTCTGAACCTGCACAACCCAGACCTGATTACCAATGGCGATGGCCTGATTTCTCTTTTTTTTTGTTGCGCCGTCTCAGCCTGCTTGGTCATGGACTGCGGTCGGGAAGGGACGTGCGTGGAGGAACCGGACAAGCCTTTCCACTGCCAGTGCAACCCGGGCGCCACCAACATGCTCAACAACCCTTCCTTCCCTTGCACCTTGAACTGTAAGATCCTCAACTGAAGAACTGGTTGTAATAACATTGAGGAGTGACTGAGAGCTCTGCCCATCTCTTAACCTGACACTATCTGCTCGCGCATATAGGTGCCGTCGGCCCGGACGGCTGCCCGGTTCCGAACCCTCCGCCGCCACCACCGTCACCGCCGCCGCCGGCGTCAGCGGCCCCGCCTGATAATGGTACAGGTTCATCCACTACCTCCAGCTCCAAAGGCAATCCAACCTCCCTAGGTTCCCATCAAACTCCCCCGTCGAGATCATCACCGCGTATCTGCTCACTAACTGCGCTCTGTATACATTTGCAGGCTCTGCTTGCTGGCGGATTCTGCTGCTGCTGGCATCGCTCGTGGCGCTCCGCGTTGTGTGATGACGTGACGGCTCGCTCTTTGATACGTGCACGGATCAAGACTCGGTTTATTGGTAGGACGGAGGGGTCTGCCTCGGCAGCTCCGCTGCTGTCACTTGATGCATGTACTATTTCTTAGGCACTGAAATTCAGAAGAGAAGATCTATACTCCCTCCATCCCGGTTTAAAGGACACAATTTGCAAACCATGCAATCCCAAAATATTTAGACACAAAAGCATTTAATTTCTGTAATTACTTCCGTGTGAAAACAATAAAATGCTTGCATGCATATGTGTAAACAAATATGAACGCTTTAATGACTCTTTTTCTCCTCATGCATGTTCTTCTCTATACTATTAAATGGACCTATTAAATGGACCAATTAGAGGACACCTAGGGTCCAGAGAATTACAAATTGTGTCCTTTAAACCGGGACGGAGGGAGTATATAGAACTCCTCAAAGCAAAGAATAAGAATGTGGGCGGAGTACTTACACCAATTTTTGGCACAGATTTTATGTTGTCACAGATTGCCAAAAGAGCGTTAAAAGACAGTTTAAGTGTAAGGGCCTCGGAATCATGGTGCGGCCCGTTAGGAGTCCAGGCTAGATTTTTTGTTCTCTACTGTAGTTTGATGAGTTTGCAGAAAGAGGACCCTGGCAACTAGTAAATGATTGCCATAGTCTTTCTTTTTACTGTATTTGAGATCAGGTCATCTATAGTCAGGAGACTTAGAAACTACCCTACACTTTACAATAGGGCAAAGCCAGCGACACAAAGGTTGGAGTCAAACAACTGAGGTACTAGGGACCAATATGAAATTACCTACAAACAATAGGGGTTTGCAAAAAAATTGTGGGGTCAGCTGACCCCACAGCTCACATGCAGCTCTGCCACTATTTTAGAATATAGGATGGATTCATCTTGCAAATCAAATTTTACTAAACAACTCTGCATTCTGGGTCATTTGTTCCAACCTCTCCCACTAGTAAAAACATGGCCTTTTGTCCAGGTTTGTAAGGGGCTTTAGTCTCGGTTGCCCAACCGGAATGGGGCAATTGGGACTAAAGCCCCAACCCTTTAGTCCTGCTTGGGCTGCGAACCGGGACAAAAGGGTGGTCCACGTGGCTGCTGGCTGTCGCAAGGGGAGGGGCATTTGTCTCGATTCGTAATACGGACCGAGATCTATGCGTCTCTGCCGCGGCAGTATTTTGGGCATTTTTTGTGCCGCGCCTGAGATTTTTTTTTGTATATTTTTCATTTATTTTGTTTCCCCTTTATGTATTTCCTTTTTGTGTTTTGGGCAGCATTTATTTTATGAAACTTACCCCAGCACTATGTTGTGAGGAATGCTCGTCCTCATAGTAGATGGTGCGAGGTTGATGTTATCGAAAGTGGATTCGCATATGGAGGCATGGTGCGGATTTACTATGTTGTGAGGAATGCTCGTCCTCATAGTAGATGGTGCGAGGTTGATGTTACCGAAAGTGGATTCGCATGGAGGCATGGTTAGTGCTGGGGTAAGTGTCATCTACCTTAAGGGAACCATTATATTACAAAACATCTCCTGATTATATTACACAGCAAGTATCGAATATATTATATTCATGCATATATACAACATAAAGTCTTTTATGATCCCTATTACATTATCATAATCTTCCGATAGTATTTTTCTTTTGGATCTAGGACCTCTGCATCTAAGAATCCCGCAATTTCCTCTTGGATTGCTTGTATGCGATCCTTTGGTAAAAGATTGTCCCACAACCGTTCGATCTAATTTAAAAGAATGAGTCAACATATATGAATGAAACTAAACGCAATTGATGGTAATAAAACAAATTTCTAAATATTGTTTACATACTTGAAGTTGTTCTAAGTTTCTGTCCTTCTCATAGGTCGTCTGACGAATGAACTCGTAGACATAGTATCCACATAAGTTATTTCCGTCTGGCTGCCTCAGACACTTTACGAGAACAAAGTTCAATCAAAATAATAATAATTAAGCATGATAATGGTATCGAAACTAGAATCAAAGAGATGTGTGGATCTAGCTAGTAGTACTTACATTTAGTGGTTTAAATGTAAGCTTCTCTTTCCAGGCACCCTTAGCCTTGTTGGTGAATCGTTTCCAAGCGCTGCCCGGCAAAGAAAATGAATGAAATGAGTTATTAATTACTTGATGCATGTAAATGAACAAAAGTTGCCGATATAGTGTCATAATGACTGAGATTACCGCTGGATCATATCCTGCATGGGTTCCCACTTCTCAAGGGGTTTACTCTTAGAGTCCATGACTTGTACTACTCCATTGTCAGGTTGAATGATTAGCAGAATATAATAGAATCTGCGCATATATAACTCATCAATTATACACTTAACATCGAGTAAGTGAAATAGAATGTGTACAAGACAATAACACTCACTCGAAGTTGTAAGGTAATAATATTTTCCTTTTGGTTTCTTGAAACCTTAGAGCCATTACAACTTTATCCTCCGTGTCCTTGGGATTAAGTTTCACAGTAATTTCATGAACCCAATATGGGTCAATGAACCTAATGTCATAGATCTGTCCTCTTCTGTATTCGAGAATCTTTAGTCTACATACTATAGTGAGTATAATTATACATGCGATATAAACAAGGTGAGCTAACTAGAGACTTAATTATTAGAGAAATAATACTTATAAACAGTAGGCACTGACGATCAATTTGTCGAGGGCGTCTTGATTGAAAAACTGATGTAGTTCAGGAAATTCAATCAGTATCTAGGCATCTCCATACCCGTAATGCTTGTTTCAAACTCCGATCACTATCCAGTTTGCCCCTTCCTTTGTGTCTTTAATGTACGAATTATGTAATCTTCGCATTTTTGTTGGTAGATACTTGACGTCCTTAGGTCTGCCAAGAGGTTTCCCGTACTCGTATTTGTATGCTTCCTCAGACATGGGGAAATCTAACTGGTCTAAGTACTGAGCAATAGTCATACCTTGAGCAGCGGCCGCTTCTCCATACAGTGCAACAATTTCTGGATCACACTGCTCGTTCGCAGCTTTGCTCGACTCCACCATGGTATCGAAAATCACTTTGAGCGGGGGGCATTCCTTGTTTTTCTGTAAATCGAGCTGGGGAACTGAATTCCCGCTTGCACTAGTGCTCTTCGACCGCACCATTGACTGGTGTGACTTGACAATAGAGTGGTCATAGTCTGATGACAGCCTTGGCTCGGGTTGATGAAGGGTCTTCAACATTTTTTGCACTTTGGATTTTTCTTCTTTAGTGCTAGGGAACTATGGCTCTTTCGTCCGCTTGAGGCTATCAAACCACTGTTGCGTTTGGGCCTTTGTGATCACTACATTCTCCTCTTCAGTATAGTCGTAAGCTCTCTTGGGAGGAACCTTTGGTACTTTTGAGAGGGGCTCCGTAGACGCTTTGGTGATCGGTTACTCTTTCGCTTTTGGCCCTGACCCTTTTGTACTTTTGGGGGGCTGACGCGGCGGCGAAGACGGCCGTGCTGGAGACGGCTGACACGGTGGCGGAGACGGCGCCTGTCGCGGCGACGGCAAAGACGGCTGATGCGCTGGAGACAGGTGAGGCTGCGACGAAGATGGAGTTGTGCTCTGAGGAGTGGATGGCCTTGGTGTCCGATTTGAAAGCACGATGTGTTCCTTTCGCCATAGAATGGTCATGTTTTTTGCTTCTCCCAGCTCAGTCACATCCCCTTCACATGCAGGGCAGTCAAGCTTGAGCTGCGCGAATCCGTCCATAACTTCATCCACCCCAGCAATAACGTAGCCCTATGGAACCGGACAACAATGGTAAGTTGGTATTGGTCCAACTAATGGTAAGGCATAGCCGACCGCCACCTTCATGGATATGTTGACAACTTTCACATGCAGCTCACAATGTGTCATCTCCATGATATCATCCACTGGGTAGCGAAGAGGAGCCATCGCCGGTGCATCATCAGCATCATCACCGGGGAGCTCCGTGGAAGCCACGCTGCTTTTTCGATTAGTGGATGGGCCGGTCACATCGAAGGCAGCTTCGTCTACCATGTGCCACTGAGACGGGCTGGTAGCTTGCTAGCTAAGTTTGTCAAGTTGATTCTGATGTTGCTTTAATTGTTGTTCTATTTTGCGCATCCGGTCTTTTTGCTTCATTACTTCAAGTTCCCCCTTTCCTTTCTCCTTTGGTGGCTTCTATCGAGGTATTTCTTCCTATGGTCGGCAAAACCAAGGTTCCATGGTTTGGAGCCTTCTGTGCCTCGTGTTCGTCCCTCGTGTTCCTTGTTCCCAAGGGCGAGTGGGATCTCGTCATTCTCTCTATCAGGAATGAACTCCCCATCTTCAACAGCCTTTACTGCATTTCTAATGTCTTCGATGGGTATGGGAGTTTATTTATGTCTTATGTTATATATGCACTTCCCTTCTGAGTACAACATGCCCCATGCCCGTAAAACTAATTCCTTACCCGTTCGATCCAATTGTATGGCTCTGGGGTGATCCCTTTAGCCATCAGGTCGGACTCGAGTTTCTCCCACTTAGGCTTGCTAGCCTTGTAGCCACCTTGCCCCATAGTATGGTGATACTGCTTTTTAGCAGCATTTTGCTTATTCGTTTCAGACCTTTTCTTAGCTGGCGCCGATGTCTTGTACGCCACAAAATCAGCCCAGTAGTCTTTTATCTTCTCATACGCTCCAGTAGTGAAATCCGGAGTCTTCTCTTTCACGACAAAGTCAAGGTGCAATATTTTCTTCCAGTTGTATAATTGCTAGGCCATCTTCTTAAGAGCGTACTCCTTGACTTGTTGCTCCATGTGTTTCTGTAGTTCCTCCTGAGTTAGAATCTCCTCATCTGGAGCGTAGTCATCTGGATACACCTCTAACGTCGGTAGGGTGAAATTAACCATGAGCTCTTTCCAAAGAGTGTCTTTGGCTAAGTCACTGACATATAGAGACTCTGGATCCTTTGACTATCTATTCCATTCTCTGACGGTGATCGGGATGTAGTCGCTAACAATAACTCCGCATTGCCTTATAAATTTATTTGCAGCATCAATGGGAGCCTTCGGTTCGCCGTCTAGAGCGACTTCTTCGATCCTGTACCTTTCATAGTCTCCCAACTTTTTGGCTGGTCCTTGTTTATTCTTTTTAGAAGATTTGCTCGATCTGGAGGGCTAAAAGAAGAAAGAGCATTAATATATATGTATATAGACAACAAAGGCTTAATTTATTAATATATATGCACCTCGCCGGCTTCTCCCTCACCGGCTTCTCCCTCGTTGGCTTCTCCCTCACGGCCTCATCGGAGCCATCTGTTCGGTTGAAACCCGGATCTCCCTCACCGGAGTTGTTCAGATATAGCGAGGTGACATCATTATCGATATGTCCTCCCTCATCGATCATATCCTCAAGCGCCATTTCCTTTTCTTTGTCTTTGGGTTCCATATTTCTGGAAAAGGGGAAAAGCGAATGAGTCGAAGCGGCCAATTGAGGAGGTTAGGTAGGCGTGGTTTGACGGGCTAGGGATGTAAACCATAATTTGAAGAAACCCTAATATATGGTGCGCATTGCCGTGCCCGTCCATCGTCCCTATATGGCGCGCGTTGCCACGCCCGTCCATCGTCCCTATATGGCGCGTGTTGCCTTAACCCTAATCTAGTCTTACAAAGTTGATCAAGCAGGTCTAGAGTTTTCAACCGGAGCGTCGCCGCCGCTGAGACCAAGCGGGTCTAGGGTTTTCACCCAGAGCGCAGCCACCGCCACCGCCGAGACCAAGGGGGTCTAGGGTTTTCACCCGGAGCGCCACCGCCGCCACCGAGACCAAGCAGGTCTAGGGTTTTCACCCAGAGCTCCAAGAGGGTCACGATACCCATAGGTTCCGCCGTTGTTGGCACCGAAGCGCTAGGCTTTCGCCTGGAAAAACTCTCGCAAAGTCGGGGCGCTAACTAGCTAACTCAAATTTAACTAACTAAAACTAGCTCTAACTAATAGTATAGACTAGCTAAACTAACTAACTAACTAACTAAAACTAGCTCTAACTAATAGTATAGACTAGCTAAACTAACTAACTAATTAACTAACTAAAGCTAGGTACTAATTAAAAACAATTACACTAGGAAAAAATTTAATTATACACACTATAGGGGGCCCGGGGGGGGGGGGCAACCGCGTACCTGCGGGCGGTGGTGGTGCTGGCGGCCGGCTTGCCAGGGCACACGCGGGTGACGACAGCGGCGGCGGACAATGGCGGGGCGGTCCGGCGGCGGTCCAATACGATGGCGGCGACACGGTTTGGTGGTGGCGGCTCGGTCGGGTGGTGGCGGGGGTGGTCCGGTGGCGGCGCGGCGGTCCGGATGGCGAGCTCGGGCAGCCTGCCAGCGTGGTTGCTCCTGAGCTCCTTTCAAATCGCGCACCGTGTTTGTGCTGTAGAGAGAGATGAAACGATGGGAAAGGAGAACAGGGGCTTACGGTTATGTATGGGAGGACCATACATCCTGGTTGGAGCCAGCAACCGAGACATAAAGGCCATACGTCCCGGTTGGTGGCTCTAGCCAGGACGTATGGCCAGAACATACGTCCCGGTTGGATCCACCAACCGGGACGTATGATGGCCACCGTAGGGGCGCGACACCAACTGGGACTAAAAGTCCTTTTTTTAAAAGTTTTCAAACTTTTCAGATGTTCCCGCCCTATTTCTTATTTCTTATTTAGGTGTTCACATGTCAATGATTTGAATTTGAAAAAACTTTCTATCTTATAAAATAATTATTCAAACTATTAAGTTTGAATTTGAAAACACTTTCAACATGAATTTGAATTTGAAAATAGTGGATCTCTCGACAATCATGGGTACACAAACGAACCATTCGTCCTAGCTAATGGATTAAGTCATAAATATGTCTAGCCCTATAGTACATAGCTTCAGGGTCATCTTCCGAATCATCTTCGTCGTCATCGCTATGGCATATTCCGGGGATCCTTAGCTCTTCCCCGGCTTGTGTAGGGGGGAACCAGGGACCGTGAACCATGACATATTCTAGGGGCACCTGCCACTCCAGCCTCAGATACACGACGCGGGGGGGGGGGGGGGGGGGGGGGGGGGCGGAGGGGGAGGGAGGGGGCTCCAGGATGACGATGCCACTATGCCCGCGACCTTCACCATAGCCACCCTTATTGTGGCTTTGCGGCGGGTGCAAGTGTGGGTACCGCAGGCGAGGATGACCCCCCTCAGCGATGTAGCGCATTACACCAGCGATAGTCTGGTTCACCCACCAAAGGCGATGACCGGTTTCATTGTGGTTCACCGGGGGCAGGCCGTAACCCTCGTACCTAGCGATCTCCCTTTCCCGCCGGTTAGCGAACAAGGCATTCCAGGTGTCGTAGTTGTCGGGATCCCAATGGGGATCCATCCGCTGCTCCGACGTGAGCTCTAGGTAGAAGTGGTCCGTGATGGCCTCCTGGCGGGCGGAACCTTGAGGCACAGGAGGGACAAGAACTCCTCAAACACTCAACATCCAATCAGTGAGCACCCGGTAGCCCGGCGGGCATGGGTAGCTAGAGGCGCACATCGCCTCGGTCTCTTCGAGTTTGAGAATGGCCCAGTATGCGGTGTCCATTGTTGAGAGATGAAGGTGTGGATGTGTGGATAGCCATGGCAGGGTCGGCCTAGATATATAGGTAAAGGGCGGGAAAACAAAGCGGGAAGCGATGGGAAATGGCGGGAAATATCTTTAGTCCCGGGTAGTGGCTTCAACTGGGACTAAAAGACCCAGTTAGAGGAAAAGGGCGGGAAAGCATAGCGGGAAGCGGTGGGAAATGGCGGGAAATATCTTTAGTCCCGGTTAGTGGCTCCAACTGGGACTAAAAGACCCGGTTAGAGGAAAAGGGCGGGAAAGCATTGCGGGAAGCGGTGGGAAATGGCGAGAAATATCTTTAGTCCCGGTTAGTGGCTCCAACTGGGACTAAAAGACTCAGTTAGAGGAAAAGGGCGGGAAAGCATTGCGGGAAGCGATGGGAAATGACGGGAAATATCTTTAGTCCTTGTTAGTGGCTCCAAATAGGACTAAAAGACCCGGTTAGAGGAAAAGGGCGGGAAATCATAGCGGGAAGCGGTGGGAAATGGCGGGAAATATCTTTAGTCCTAATTAGTGCCTCCAACCGGGACTATCGACAAGAGTGTCGACATTATGTCGTGAGTGTCAACACTATCTTGTGCTGCTTAATCTATATATATGCATCCTTGTGAAGTTATCAAACACAAACATGATGTTGTGTCAGAGCAGAGACACCACTACGGCCAGTTTGAGGGAGATGCCGACGGAGCCCAATCCTCCGGCATCTCCAACAAACTAGCCATAGAGGCACTCTTTAATATGTGAAATTAGTTAGCTACCTGACATATTGATCTAGCTAGAAAAGTTATAAACTCCAAGATGGTGTGCGAGAGCAGGGACAATACTACAGCCAGCTTCAGGGAGATGCCGGAGGATCTAGTCCTCAGGCATCTCTCTTAAGCTGGCCATAGGGGATGGATCTCTGAAGAAACCACGAGCATTGGATCTCTGAAGAAACATCACATTATGAGTCTAAAAATGATTTTTTCAAAAAATCACGAGCATTAGATCATGTACCTGTAGGTCAAACCAGACCCACTTCCTACCGATTCGGTAGACATTTATCTTTTTCTCTAGGGGTGGATGGAAAGGTTTTAAAATCCCTAGTTAGGACATTGTTCATGTAAGGTGGTCTAGTATTTTTGAAAAATGGGGTGGTACCATTTTTTATTTAACATTTGGTGTTACTTCACGAAACACCCTGATTTTGGCACTCGGAAAATAGAAAATGGCTTTTCCATGCGATGAAAAATAAAACTTCCTCCTGCAACATTGTTAGCCATCCCAAGATGCACATGCATGAACAATATAGGCACAATATCACAAACTATGCCTCGATTATGCATATAACATTGGTCATTTAGACTGAAAGCCATGCAACATCGAACATGATAGGTCATTTTGTGAAGGTTTTTTTGAGACATAATCAATATACCAAGTTTGGTATTTTTCATTGCAACTATATCATATAATTGTTGGAGATATGCCCAAGAGGCAATAATAAAAGTGGTTATTATTATATCTTTGTGTTTATGATGAATGTTTACATCCCATGCTATAATTGTATTATAAGGAAACACTGATACATGTGTGTTTTGTAAACATAAAAGAGTCCCTAGTAAGCCTCTTGTGAAACTAGCTTGTTGATTAATTGATGATCATGGTTTCCTGATCATGGACATTGGATGTCATTAATAACAAGGTTATATCATTAGGAGAATGATGTGATGGACACACACCCATAGTAATCGTAGCATAAGATCAAGTCATTAAGTTCGTATTGCTATAAGCTTTCAAATGCATAGTAACCTAATCCTTCGACCATGAGGTTATGTTAATCACCATCACCGGATGGGTACTTTGATGACATCAAACACCGCTTTGTAACTGGGTGGTTATAAAGGTGTCATTGGGTGTTCTTAAAGTATGTGTTGAAGCGCATGAACCAAGATTGGGATTTGTCCATCCATATGACGGATAGATATGCTCTGGGTCCTCTCGGTGGAATGTCATCTAGTTAGCTTGCAAGCATGTGACTAGGTCACAAGGGATGACATAACATGGAACGAGTAAAGAGTACTTATCAGTAACGAGGTAGAACTAGGTATGGAGATACCGACGATCAAACCTCGGATAAGTAGAATATCGCGTGACAAAGGGAATTGGTTTCGTATGTTAATGGTTCTATCGATCACGAAGTCATCGTTGAGTATGTGGGAGCCGTTATGGATCTCCAGATCCCGCTGATGGTTATTGATCGGAGAGGTGTCTTCATCATGTCTGCATATTCACGAACCGTAGGGTGACACACTTAAGGTTCGAAGTTGTTTTAAGTAGATATGGAATATGCGTTGGAGACCGAATGTTGTTCGAAGTCTCGGATTGGATCCGGGATATCACGAGGAGATCCGGAATTGTCCGGAGAATAAGATTCATATATTGGGGATCATTTTCTAAGTTAGGAAATGTTCCGGAGTGTTTGTATGGAGATTCTAGAAGGTTTCGGAATGTTCTGGAAGGTTCTAGAAGATTTCTTGGAGTTTGCTTGAAAACCAAGAAAGGATCAAGGAGTCTTTGTGGGGCAAGACACAGATTCGTGGGGGAGGAGGACTCCTCCCCCCTTCCCAATCCGCCGGCCAAGGAGGGAGGGGAGTCCTACTAGGACTCCCCCTCCCATGGCGCCTCCCTCCTTTAAATAGAGGGGAGGGGGCGCCACGCCCTAGACCTCTCCCATAACAAACCCTAGCCGCCGCCTCTCTCATCCTCCTTCGCTCTGCTCCGGCTTAGGCGAAGCCCTGCAGAAATCTCTACTCCACCACCACCACCACACCGTCGTGCTGCTGGGATTCCGTGGAGAAGATCTACTACCTCCGCTGCTCGCTGGAATGGGGAGAGGAAGGTCTGCTTCGACTCCGCACGTGTGACCGACTACAGAAGCGCTGCCGGAACGCGGCGCCGGAAGGATCGTCCACACGATCTTGAGATCGGCAAGTGATCGACTACATCAACCCCGAGATCTAATCTCGTAACGCTTTCGGTTCTACGAGGGTTAGTATAGATCTATCTCGTTGCTCATGTCTAATAGATTAGATCTTGGCTTTTATCTAGATTAGATCTAGGTTTTGTTCGTTCTTGCGGTAGAAATTTTTTGTTTTCCATGCTACGAACCCATCAGTGGTATCAGAGCCTTGTCTATGCGTAGATCTGTTGCACGAGTAGAACACAATGGTTTTGTGGGCGTTGGTGCTCGTGCCGTCTTTTGCTTTGTGTACTTTGCATCTTGCGGTATGGTGGGATGAAGCGGCTCGGGCTAACCTTACATGTCATCGCACATGAGACTTGCTCCACGCTTGAGGTGTAACTTGCTTTGCACAAGTGGCTTTGCAGGTGTATGTCTCTCCCATCATAGTATAGATCCAATCTACACTTTGCACTCGATAGCACTTGTATCAACATTGTGGTTCAGTTTCGTAGGTAAGATCCATTCTTATTCGAAAGCCCCAAACCATGTAAAACATGCAAAGAAAATTAGAGGTGTCTAACTTGTTTTTGCAGGGGTTTTGTGATGTGATATGGCCATCATGTGATTGTGATTATATTTGATGTATGCAATGATCCTTGTTGTAATATGGCAACCGACAGGAGCCTAATGGTTGTCTTTCATTCTGTTAAGACCTGTGTGTATATTCATCTTGTAATAGCTTTGTTCCAAGTAGTTGTAATAGTTGTTGGTGATGATGGACAACCATGAAGCGGCGCCACTGACCTTGACGCAATGCTGGTGATGATGGAGATCATGTCTGTGCTTTGGAGATGGAGATCAAAGGCATAAGAAGAAAGGGCCATATCATATCACACTAATTATGAATTGCCTGTGATGTTAATCCTTTATGCATCTTCTATTGCTTAGATCACGACGGTAGCATTATAAGATGATCCCTCTCACTAAATTTCAAGTAATAAAGTGTTCTTCCTTAGTTGGCACCGTTGCTAAGACTCGTCGTCTCGAAGCATCTCGTGATGATTGGGTGTGATAGATTCTACGTGTGCATACAACGGGTGCAAGCCAGATTTGCACATGCGGAAACTAAGGTTAATCTTGACGAGCCTAGCATGTACAAACATGGTCTCGGAACACGGAATACTGAAAGGTAGAGCACGAGTCATATAAGTGATATGATGAACATGAAGATTGTTCGCCGATGAAACTACATCCTCTCTCGTGAAGATCGGACTTGGTGTAGTGGACTTGGTTCGTGTAATCACTAAGACAATGTGAGGGATGTTGTTTTGAGTGGGAGTTCACCTAGTTAATTTAAGAATTAAAGTAGAACTCAATTTATCATAAACTTAGTCTAAACTACTTGCAAATTTGTTGTAGATTATGGCGAATCTCTCCATCAATTTCAATGCGTTCCTAGAGAAAGAAAAACTTAAGAACAATGGAAGCAACTTCACGGACTGGCTCCGTGGTCTGAAGATTGTCCATAGGGCTGGTCAGATGACCTATGTGCTCGAATCACCGCTAGGTGACCCACCTGCAGATGATGCCACCGATGACGTAAAGAATGTTTACGCCACTCGGAAAAATCATTACTCCACAGTTCAGTGTGCCATCCTGTACGGTTTAGAAACGGAGCTCCAGAAGTGTTTTGAGCACCACGACCCATTCGAGATCATTAAGGAGCTCAAGCTCATTTTTGAGACTCACGCGGCCGTGGAGAGCTATGAGGCCTCCGAAAAGTTCTTTACCTGCAAGATGGAAGAGGGAAGCTCCGTTAGCGAGCACGTGCTCACCATGTCTGGGCACGCAAACAAGCTCCAAGAGTTGGGGATAACGATTCCTAATGAGTTAGGGATTCACCGTGTTCTCCAATCACTTCCATCGAGTTATAAGAACTTTGTGATGAACTACAATATGCACTACATGAATAAGACGTTGCCTGAACTATCGTCCATGCTAAAAACGGCTAAAGTGGAGATCAAGAAGGAGCACCAAGTGTTGATGGTCAATAAGACCACCAATTTCAAGAAACAGGGCAAGCCTAAGAAAAAGGGCAACTTCAAGAAGGACGGCAAGAAAGCTGCCGCACCTGCTAAGAAGCCCAAGGCTGGTCCTAAGCCTGAAACTAAGTGCTTCTACTGCAAGGGTGCTGGTCACTGGAAGCGTAACTGTCCCAAGTACCTGGCAGATCTGAAGAACGGCAACATCAAGAAGAAAGGTATATTCGATATACATGTTATTGATGTGTATCTTACTAGTAGTCGTAGTAGTGCCTGGGTATTTGATACTGGTTCGGTTGCTCATATTTGTAACTCGAAACAGGAGCTGCGAAACAAACGAAGACTGGCAAGAGACGAGGTGACGATGCGCGTTGGAAATGGCTCCAAGGTTGATGTGATCGCCGTCGGCACGCTCCCTCTACATATACCTTCGGGATTAGTTTTAAATTTAAATAATTGTTATTTGGTGCCTGCGTTAAGCATGCTGGATCTTGTTTATTGCGAGACGGTTACTCTTTTAAGTCTGAGAATAAAGGTTGTTCGATTTATATGAGTAATATCTTTTATGGTAATGCACCTGAGATAAATGGTTTATTCTTATTGAATCTCGATAGTAGTGATACACATGTTCACAACATAGATGCTAAACAAATAAAATTAAATGATAATTCTACATACATGTGGCACTGTCGTCTTGGTTACATTGGAGTGAAGCGTATGAAGAAACTCCATTCCGATGGACTTCTTGAATCACTTGATTTTGAATCACTTGAAAGATGCGAAGCATGTCTAATGGGAAAAATGACTAAGACTCCATTCTCTGGAATAATGGAGCGAGCTACGGACTTATTGGAAATAATACATACCGATGTGTGCGGTCCAATGAGTGTGGTATCGCGTGGTGGATATCGTTATGTTCTCACTTTCACGGATGACTTAAGTAGATATGGGTATGTCTACTTTATGAAACATAAGTCCGAAACTTTCGAGAAGTTTAAGGAATTTCAAAGTGAAGTGGAAAATCATCATAACAAGAAGATTAAGTTTCTGTGTTCTGACCACGGAGGTGAATATCTGAGTTATGAGTTTGGCATGCATTTAAAGAAATGTGGAATACTTTCACAGTTGACACCGCCGGGAACACCACAGCGTAATGGTGTGTCCGAACGTCGTAATCGAACTCTCTTAGATATGGTTCGGTCTATGATGTCTCTTACAGATTTACCACTATCGTTTTGGGGCTATGCATTAGAGACAACCGCATTCACTTTAAATAGGGCACCATCTAAATCCGTTGAAACGACACCATACGAATTGTGGTTTGGTAAGAAACCTAAGTTGTCGTTCCTTAAAGTTTGGGGTTGCGAAGCATATGTAAAGAAGTTACAGCCAGATAAGCTTTAACCCAAAGCGGAGATATGCGTCTTCATAGGATACCCGAAAGAAACAATTGGGTATACCTTCTATCATAGATCCGAAGGCAAAGTTTTTGTTGCCAAGAATGGATCCTTTCTTGAGAAGGAGTTTCTCTCGAAGGAAGTGACTGGAAGGAAAGTAGAACTCGACGAGGTTATTGAACCTTCTCTCGGAGTTGAGAGTAGCGCAGCACCGGAAGATGTTTTTGTGCCGCCTGCACCAACTGGAGAGGAAGCTAATGATGGTGATCATGAAACTTCGAACAAAGTTACTGCTGAACCTCGCAGGTCAACGAGAGTTCGTACCACTCCTGATTGGTATGACTCTGCCTTGAACGTCATGTTGGTGGACAACACTGGTGACCCTGTGACGTATGAAGAAGCTATGGTGAGCCCAGATTCCGACAAATGGCTAGAAGCCATGAAATCCGAGATGGGATCCATGTACGAAAACCAAGTGTGGACTTTGGTGGACTTACCGGATGGCCGTAAGGCTGTCGAGAACAAATGGATTTTCAAAAGAAAAACAGATGCTGATGGTAATGTTACCGTCTATAAAGCTCGACTTGTCGCGAAAGGGTTCCGACAAATTCAAGGTGTTGACTACGATGAGACTTTCTCACCAGTAGCGAAGCTAAAATCTGTGAGGATTTTGTTAGCAATCGCTGCATATTTCGATTATGAAATTTGGCAGATGGATGTTAAAACGGCGTTCCTTAATGGTGACATTGAGGAAGAGTTGTATATGGTACAACCCAAGGGTTTTGTCGATCCTAGTGATGCTGACAAGGTATGCAAACTTCAGCGCTCCATTTATGGACTGAAGCAAGCATCCCGGAGTTGGAATCAACGTTTTGATAAAGTAATAAAAAACTTTGGATTTATACAAACTTATGGAGAAGCTTGTATTTACAAGAAAGTGAGTGGGAGCTCTGTAGCATTCCTAGTACTATATGTAGATGACATATTGTTGATTGGGAATAATATAGAACTTCTTAATAGCGTCAAAACCTATTTGAATAATATTTTTTCAATGAAGGATCTTGGCAAAGCGGCATATATTCTAGGCATCAAGATTTATAGAGATAGATCAAGACGCCTAATAGCGCTTTCACAAAGTACATACTTAGACAAAGTTCTAAAGAAGTTTAGAATGGAAGAGAGCAAGAAGGGGTTCGTGCCCATGTTGTCAGGTAAGACCTTGAGTAAGACTCAAAGTCCGGCTACGGCAGAAGATAGAGAAAAGATGAATAATATTCCCTATGCCTCGGCCATAGGTTCTATCATGTATGCCATGCTGTGTACAAGACCGGATATAGCACATGCTGTTAGTTTGACTAGCAGATATCAAAGTGATCCTGGAATGGAGCACTGGACAGCGGTCAAGAATATCCTAAAGTACCTGAATAGGACTAAGGATATGGTTCTTTCTTATGGAGGTGATGAATAGCTTGTTGTAAACGGTTACACTGATGCTAGTTGGAACACCGATCCAGATGACTCGAAGTCACAGTCTGGATACGTATTTATTTTGAATGGTGCTGCAGTGAGCTGGAGGAGTGCCAAGCAAAGCGTTGTGGCGAAATCTTCAACTGAATCAGAATACATAGCTGCTTCGGAGGCTGCACAAGAAGCCATATGGATGAAGGAGTTCATTACTGAACTTGGCGTGGTTCCCAGTGCGTTGGACCTGATGGCCATCTACTGTGACAACACAGGTGCCATAGCTAATGCACAGGAGCCAAGGTCACATAGCAAGCTGAAGCACATCAAGCTACGTTTCCATGCTATTCGCGAGTATGTCCGAGATGGTGACATAAAGATTTGCAAAGTACACACTGATCTGAATGTGGCAGATCCGTTGACTAAACCTCTCCCTAGAGCAAAGCATGACCAACACCAGAACGCCATGGGTGTTAGGTATATTATCATGTAATCTAGATTATTGACTCTAGTGCAAGTGGGAGACTGTTGGAGATATGCCCAAGATGCAATAATAAAAGTGGTTATTATTATATCTTTGTGTTTATGATGAATGTTTACATCCCATGCTATAATTGTATTATAAGGAAACACTGATACATGTGTGTTTTGTAAACATAAAAGAGTCCCTAGTAAGCCTCTTGTGAAACTAGCTTGTTGATTAATTGATGATCATGGTTTCCTGATCATGGACATTGGATGTCATTAATAACAAGGTTATATCATTAGGAGAATGATGTGATGGACACACACCCATAGTAAGCGTAGCATAAGATCAAGTCATTAAGTTCGTATTTCTATAAGCTTTCAAATGCATAGTAACCTAATCCTTCGACCATGAGGTTATGTTAATCACCATCACCGGATGGGTACTTTGATGACATCAAACACCGCTTCGTAACTGGGTGGTTATAAAGGTGTCATTGGGTGTTCTGAAAGTATGTGTTGAAGCGCATGAACCAAGATTGGGATTTGTCCATCCATATGACGGATAGATATGCTCTGGGCCCTCTCGGTGGAATGTCATCTAGTTAGCTTGCAAGCATGTGACTAGGTCACAAGGGATGACATAACATGGAATGAGTAAAGAGTACTTATCAGTAACGAGGTAGAACTAGGTATGGAGATACCGACGATCAAACCTCGGATAAGTAGAATATCGCGTGACAAATGGAATTGGTTTCGTATGTTAATGGTTCTATCGATCATGAAGTCATCGTTGAGTATGTGGGAGCCGTTATGGATCTCCAGATCCCGCTGATGGTTATTGATCGGAGAGGTGTCTTCATCATGTCTGCATATTCACGAACCGTAGGGTGACACACTTAAGGTTCGAAGTTGTTTTAAGTAGATATGGAATATGCGTTGGAGACCGAATGCTGTTCGGAGTCTCGGATTGGATCCAGGACATCACGAGGAGATCTGGAATTGTCCGGAGAATAAGATTCATATATTGGGGATCATTTTCTAAGTTAGGAAATGTTCCGGAGTGTTTGTATGGAGATTCTAGAAGGTTTCGGAATGTTCTGGAAGGTTCTAGAAGATTTCTTGGTGTTTGCTTGAAAACCAAGAAAGGATCAAGGAGTCTTTGTGGGGCAAGACACGGATTTGTGGGGGAGGAGGACTCCTCCCCCTTCCCAATCCGCCGGCCAAGGAGGGAGGGGAGTCCTACTAGGACTCCCCCTCCCATGGCTCCTCCCTCCTTTAAATAGAGGGGAGGGGGCGCCACCCCCTAGACCTCTCCCATAAGAAACCCTAGCCGCCGCCTCTCTCCTCCTCCTTCGCTCTGCTCCGGCTTAGGCGAAGCCCTGCAGAAATCTCTACTCCACCACCACCACACCGTCGTGCTGCTGGGATTCTGTGGAGAAGATCTACTACCTCCGCTGCTCGCTGGAACGGGGAGAGGAAGGTCTGCTTCGACTCCGCACGTGTGACCGACTGCGGAAGCGCTGCCGGAACGCGGCACCGGAAGGATCGTCCACACGATCTTGAGATCGGCAAGTGATCGACTACATCAACCCCGAGATCTAATCTCGTAACGCTTTCGGTTCTACGAGGGTTAGTATAGATCTATCTCGTTGCTCATGTCTAATAGATTAGATCTTGGCTTTTATCTAGATTAGATCTGGGTTTTGTTCGTTCTTGCGGTAGAAATTTTTTGTTTTCCATGCTACGAACCCATCAATAATATGACACCACGCGAAGGATTTACATTGTTCAGACCGTTTTTGAATTTCTTATGCTCATTTCAAAATTTACCCGTTTCCAACTATGGTCATAACGGCGGGCATGAAGATAGGGGATGAGCCTCATTAAAACTTGCATTGGATCTTTGAAGAAACATCACATTATGAGTCTAAAAATGATTTTTTTCAAAAAATCACGAGCATTAGATCATGTACCTGTAGGTCAAACCGGACCCACTTCCTACTAATTCGCTAGACATTTGTCTTTTTCTCCAGGGGTGGACGGAAAGGTTTTAAAATCCCTAGTTAGGACATTGTTCATGTAAGGTGGTCTAGTATTTTGGAAAAATGGGGTGGTACCATTTTTTTATTTAACGTTTGGTGTTGCTTCACAAAACGCCCCGATTTTGGCACTCGGAAAATAGAAAATGGCTTTTCCATGCGACGAAAAATAAAAATTTCTCCTGCAATATTGTTAGCCATCCCAAGATGCACATGCACGCACAATATGGGCACAGTATCACAAACTATGCCTCGATTATGCACATAACATTGGTCTTTTTAACCGAAAGCCATAAAACCTCGAACATGATAGGTCATTTTGTGAAGGTTTTTTCGAGACATAATCAATATACCAAGTTTGGTATTTTTCATTGCAACTATGTCATATAATATGACACCACGCAAAGGATTTACATTGTTCGAACCGTTTTTGAATTTCTTATGCCCGTTTATGGTCGCTTCGGCCGTAACCATGGAGCATCTTCTTTGCTTAACGGGATGCTTGGGCCAGTTTTCACTGTGAAGGGCAGAATTTCATCAAACTTATTATAACCTTCTGACATGTTTGTCTTGTCCTCGACTCCCACGATATTTCTTTTCCCTGAAAGAACTATGTGACGCTTTGGCTCATCGTGTGATGTATTCGTTTGCTTATTTTTTCTTTTTTTCGGTATGGAGGACATGTCCTTCACATAGAAAACCTATGCCACATCATTGGCTAGGACAAATGGTTCATCTCTGTAACCAAGATTGTCGAGATCTACTGTTGTCATTCCGTACAACTGGTCTACCTTTACCCCTTCTCCATTCAGGTTGATCCATTTGCACCGAAACAAAGGGACCTTAAAAGAAACTCCATAGTCAAGTTCCCGTATCTCCTCTATGTAACCATAGTATGTGTCCTTTTTGCCATTCTCGTCGGTTGCATCAAAGCGGACACCACTGTTCTGGTTGGTGCTATTTTTATCTTGGGCGATCGTGTAAAATGTATTCCCATGTATCTCGTACCCTTGGTAGTTCAATATAGTAGAAGATGGTGACCCAGCCAACAAGTAGAGATGATCTCCAACAGTGGTGTCATTCATTAGATGTGTTCGCAACCAACTGCCGAAAGTCTTCATGTGTTCATCTCTAATCCAGGAGTCTAGCTTTCTCGGGTTGTTAAAGCGTACAATATTCTTGTGTTTCCCGATACACGGAGCTGCCAAGGTGGAATTCTATAGAACCATGTAGTGTGCTTGAGTGAAAGATTGTCCATCCCTACATATCATTGCTTTCTTTCCCAGCGTTCCTTTTCCACTCAGTTTCCCCTCATTAAGGTTAGGAATAAAGTCAACACAGAACTCAATGACCTCCTCTGTTCCATAGCCCTTGGAGATGCTTCCTTCTGGCCTAGCACGGTTATGAACATATTTCTTTAATACTTCCATGAACCTCTCAAAGGGGAACATATTGTGTAGAAATACAGGACGGAGAATGGAAATCTCTTCGACTAGGTGAACCAGGAGATGCATCATAATATTGAAGAAGGATGGTGGGAACACCAACTCAAAACTAACAAGACATTGGACCACATCCTTCTGTAACCTTGTCAGAATATCTTGATTGATCACCTTCTGAGATATTGCATTGAGGAATGCACATAGCTTTACAATGGGTACTCGAACATTTTCTGGTAGAATCCCCCTCAATGCAATCGGAAGCAACTGCGTCATAATCACGTGACAATCATGAGACTTCAGGTTTTGGAATTTTTTCTCTACCATATTTGTTATCCCCTTTATGTTAGACGAGAATCCAAATGGCACCTTGATACTGTAAAGGACTTCAAAAAAGATTTCCTTCTCTGCTTTCATAAGAGTGTAGCTGGCAGGACTTAAGTGACGCCCTTTATCCATCTTGTTATGTGGATGCATGTTTTGTGGGTATTTCATACGTTGTTGGTCCTCCCGTGCTTCTGGTGTATCTTTTGTCTTCCCATACACGCCTAGGAAGCCTAGCAGGTTCACGCATAGATTCTTCGTCACGTGCATCACGTCGATTGAAGCGCGGACACGTAGGACTTTCCAATAGGGTAGCTCCCAAAATATAGATTTCTTTTTCCACATGGGCGCGTGTCCGGTAGTGACATCGTTTGGAACAGGTTGGCCGCTAGGACCCTTTCCAAAGATTACTTCTATGTCCTTGACCATACCAAATACATCATCACCTATAGGGAAGTCAGGCTTCTTCCGGTAATCTGCCTCACCTTTGAAATGCTTGCCTTTCTTTCTTACTTGATGATTGATTAGAAGAAATCGACGATTCCCCAGGTACACAACCTTCTTACATTTATGTAAATATGTAGCTTTAGTATCATCTAAACAGTGTGTGCATGCCTTGTATCCCTTGTTTGTCTACCCTGAAAGGTTACTAAGATCAGGCCAATCATTAATGGTTACAAAAAGCAGCGCTCATAGGTCAAATGGCTCCTGTTTGTGCTCATCCCACACACGTACACCTGGTTTTCCCCACAACTGTAAGAGTTCTTCAACTAATGGCCTTAGGTACACTTCAATGTCGTTGCCGGGTTGCTTCAAGCCTTGGATAAGCACTGGCATCATAATGAACTTACGCTTCATGCACAACCAAGGAGGAAGGTTGTAGATACATAGAGTCATAGGCCAGGTGCTGTGACTGTAGCTCTGCTCCCCAAAAGTATTCATGTCATCTGTACTTAGACCAAACCATAAGTTCCTTGTGTCACCTGCAAAGTCCAGGAACTCTCTCTCGATTTTTCTCCACTGCGACCCATCAGTGGGGTGTCTCAACTTCCCGTCTTTCTTACGGTCTTCATTGTGCCATCGCAACAACCTGGCATGCTCTTTGTTTCTAAACAGACGTTTCAACCTTGGTATTATAGGAGCATACCACATAGCCTTAGAAGGAACCCTCTTCCTGGGGGCTCGTCATCGCCATCAACATCACCAGGGTCATCTCGTATGATCTTATACCGCAATGCAGTGCATACCGGACATTTATCTAAATTCTCGTACTCCTCACCGTGGTAGAGGATGTAGTCATTTATGCATGCATGTATCTTCTGCACATCTAATCCTAGAGGGCAGAGAATCTTCTTTGCTTCATAAGTACTCTCGGGCAATTCGTTATCCTTTGGAAGCTTCGGCTTCATTATTTTCAGTAACATCTCAAATCCCTTGTCAGATAAACTAGTCTCTGCCTTCCATTTCAGCAATTCCAATGTGGTACCGAGCTTTGTGCTGCCATCTTCGCAATTTGGGTACAACAATTTTTTGTGATCCTCTAACATGCCCTCCAACTTCAACTTCTCCTTCTCTGTTTCACAGTCTCGCTTTGCATCAGAAATGACCCGACCAAGATCATCAATGGGCTCATCTGATGCCCGTTCTTCACCTCCTTCTTCTTCATTCTCTTCCATTGCAGTATCATCATATTCAGGGAACATATGACAATAGTTGTCATCATCCTCTTCTTCTTCATTGTCTTCCATCATAACCCCTCTTTCTCCGTGCTCGTTCCAGCAATTATAGCTGGGCATGAAACCTCTCCGAACCAGGTGGCCGCGAATGATTTTCGAGGAAGAGTACTCCTTGATGTTCCGACATTGAACACATGAACAACACATAAATCCATTCTCTTTGTTTGCCTTAGCCACATCGATAAATTTATCCATGCCTTGAATGTACACGGATTCACGTCGGTCACGGTACATCCATCCCTGCCGGTTCATCTGCATCATTACAGAACATCATGAATAGTGAGATGACCACTTTACGGTGACGCATGCATTATTATATCAATGACAGATGAAGGATAAGGTTGCTAACCTTGATCAAGAAGGAAATAAAGAGGAGAAAGACTTAAGTGTGGCTCGGGAACCTCATATCATTTTTATTTTGTGTGAAATCAAGCATATCATTCTCTCAGACATTTCGTCGAACACCTAATGTGCATAGGAAAAACAAACTAGCACACCAGACCTCACTCCTTCAACAAAGAGAAAAAACAGAGGGTGGGCGCTGGCTGGGACGGCGCATTTATAGGCGGGCTATTCGTCCCTGTTCGTAATATGAACCGGGACTAAAGGTCGGCGGCAGGCCACGTGTCTGGGGCTGGACCTTTAGTCCCGGTTTGTATTACGAACCGGGACAAATATCCCCTTAATAACCGGGACATATGCCCCTGGCTCCCGTGCGTCCCTCGGTCCCCTCGAACCGGGACAAATGCTTGCATTAGTCCCGGTTCGAGGAGGAACCGGGACTAATGCTCTCGGCCGATGTGAACCAAAGCTAGTTTTTCTACTAGTGTCCTGTTGAGAGTCGCCTCTTACACCCCAGCTCTTCGGCCTCTCTCCTTCGTCGGTCTTCGTCGAAGTGGGAGCAGGAGAGGAGGTTAGGATTCTCATGTACAACTTAGGTCTAGGGTTAGGTTTTCATCGATTTTTTCCATGTGGCATATGGTGTGATGCCATCCCGGAGCTCGTCCTTTGCGTCGATGAGCAATGATTGGATGAGGATGATCCTATCCACCAAGTCAATGTTCGTGGTGGATGGATGTGGAGATCGAGTCTAGACAGAGCTCCTCCCCAATAAGATCACGATATAGCCTCCAGATCTAGATTAAGGTTGGTGGTCGGGCATGTTCTTTGAGATTTTTTGCTCTCTATCTCTCTTTTCTTACCATCGAGGAGATGCAGGAGGGGAAAGACGGGGCCCAGCTTAGTGTCAATCTGCACAGTAGGAAGCACAAGCTACAATTTTTAGGATTTTTCTTCAATGGTGGACCAATGATGGTGATGGCCGTCTTGCCTCATCCATGTTTCATTGTTGTTCTTCATCCAAGCATGTTGCCGATAAAAGATCTTCCACTCCGTCCAAGAGACTCACAACGACTTTGACCCAAGTGGTACGTCCCTGGCGATGACAAAGTTAGCTCGAGCGCTGAGTGCACCTCAAAAATGTGATGGATAAGGACTCAAAGGTATTTTGTAATTTTGTTTTAGGGTCCTTTATGTAAAAGGGCGGGTCCTTATTGTAATTTACTTTTGTTTTGGGGGCTTCCTGAAAAATGTATCCCCGTCTGAAAGGGCATGTATGCCCCATTTGTGGTTTTGGTAATTAATGACAATCCCTATGGACTAATGTGCAAATTGAGTTTCACTTGTAGGTTTGTCCATTGGCATCGCTTGGACCATGTGTTGGTTTCAAGGATGGAAAAGAAGTAGCATTGTCCAAGGGCTTTGTGCCATTGGAATCAAGTAGAAGAAGGAGAAGATCAAGTATGTCTTGAAGAAGAAGAAGAAGGAGTTCCTCATGGCTTTCTTCAAGACATCATCAAGAATTGAAGTGCAAGCTCAAGATGCGTCATCTCTAGAAGATCTCATGCTTGAAGCTTGCCATCCTCGGCAATCATGGAATGATGAAGACAAGTTCGAAGAAGAGGCTTCCCCATGGAGTATGGGGGAGCATGTCTCAAGACTTCATCAAGAAAGTGCAAGCAAGAAAGGTGTTCCAACTTGAAGGTGACAAGATCGTCTACATAAAGCTCAAGGCAAAGTTATGATCTTGATAGGGTTTCTATTTTACTGGTCTCTTGTAGTGTTGGGAGACCGGGTTTAGGATAGATAGCCGTACTATCAAGAGGGGCTCTCGAGTGGATGACTCATTTGTATCTTTTGGAGAGAGCTCAAACCTTTGCATACATAGCATCATCTTTCTTGGTTATGGTTTGGTTCTTGTCCATGTGAGGATCTAGAGCTCGTGGTTATGTTCATAACAAGCTCTAGTTCATCAAAAATGGATTTCCCTTGCATATCTTTATTGTGTTTTTGATCTCGCGGGTTTTCCGGCTCCACACCTTGGGAGGTATCTCACATATATATATTCATGGTATTTTCTGCCTTGGTGATACCCAATATTTCACCTTTTGTTGGATTCTACTCTTTATTATCTTTCCAACAAAATTGGTTTCATCCCAATTAGAGTTTCCAAGCTCAACTTCTTGCGTTTTGGGTTCTGGAGGTTTTACCGGTTCGTCACTTCTGAGAGGTCATACCTTTCTCCATTTTATTTTTATCCTCTCTTGTTGGACTATGATGTTTCTCTGCATAATATTTTAGAGATTTTTGTTCTCTTCAAAACGAGCCCAAGATCATCGAAATCGGAATCCGGAGTCAAAAGTTATTGAAGTTTTCGTGCAATGCTGTCCAGCGTTTTTGCTTGAGCGGTAGTACCGGCCAAAGTTCCGGTAAATCTCGTTTTTCTTCTGTATCTTGTGTTTCTATTTATAGGTAGTACAGGTGGGGCACCGATAGTTCCGGTGGGATGCGAATCTGGCCCAAACGGGCAAATTTCTCTTGCCCTATTTAAGGGCCCCCTCTTCCCAAAAGTTTCCCCAACTTTGGAGGTCATTTTTGCTAGCTCTTCCACTCTCTCTCCTCCATTGTTGACCTTCAAAAGCTTGCCCTCTTCCCTTCTCCCTCCCATGATTCTTGCATCTCTTTGAGGGATTTGAGAGAGGAGATCTAGATCTACAATGCCCACCAAACCAAATCCCTTCTTTGTGAAAGAATCCTTGGGATCTAGATCTTTGAGAGTTTTTGTGTTCTCATCTCGTGTTCTTCCTCCCTTATTCCCCCAATAGCTTTTGTAGCTTTGGTGGAATTTGAGAGTGAAGAACTTGCCTCTTGCATTTGGTGCATAGGTTTGAGTTCTCCTCGGAGATTCGGCGAGTTCAAGCTCTTGGGCTTGTTTCTCTTGGGTTCTTGGAACCCTAGATGGTTGTGTGGAGTTGTGGATTGTTCTTGGGGCTCCAATTGAGTTGTGGAAGTTCCCCAAGCTTGTTGGCCTTTTGTGGCATTGTGGAGCCTTTGTGACGTTTCTTGGGAGCCCTCCAATTGAGTTGTGGAGATTGCCCCAAGCCTTGTACGGGTTCGGTGACCGCCCTCAAGTGTCTCATAGTGGAACGTGAGTAGGCCTTTTGTGGCGAGCTCATGGGAGAATAGGGTGAGCCTGTTGTGGCGTCGGTGAGTTGCGTGCCTTCGCATCTTGGGGTGAGGCCTTGTGTGGCGTTGGGTGAGCATCGAGCCACCACACCTCGAGGTGAGCCATTTGTGGCGTTCGAAGTACATTGCGCCCCCGCACCTCTCCAATGGAGACGTAGCTTCTTTGGAAGTGAACTTCGGGAAACAAATCATCGTCTCCGCATCCATCGGTTATCTCTCAATCGAGCCCTTTACTTATGCAATTTACATTGTGATAGCCTTCGTGCTTGAAGTACTATATCTTGCTATCACCTTGTTGCTTGTCTTGCTTAGCATAGGTTGTTGGTGCACTTAGTGAAACTAGTGGATATAGGTTTTGGCTTGATAAATTAAACGTTAAGTTTTATTCCGCATTTATTAGAGCCTAAACCATAATATTTTTAAAACGCCTATTCAGCCCCCCTCTAGGCGACGTCCATTTCCCTTTCAATTGGTATCAGAGCGAGGTCTCTCGCTTCTTAGGCTTCACCGCCTCGAGAGTAAGGATGTCTCCTAGGGGGCTAGTGCACTCTCACACATTTACTTTTGATGGCACAAATTATGATGTTTGGCGCATTCGCATGCTTAGTCATTTTCGGGTCATTGACCCAAATATTGAGCGAATTCTAGATATGGGCTTGTCTCCTCCTATGGATCCTCAAAATTTATCTTTAGAGGAGGATACAAACTCTTATCTCGAAGCTCAAGCATCTAACATGCTTGTTAATGTTGTGAGCTTTGTAGTTCTTTCCTCAATCATGCCTTTTCGGAATGCTCATGATATTTGGACCAAGATTCAAGCAAAATATGATGTGTCCAAGATTGATGAGGATGATTGTATTCCCTCCACCTCCGGCCGTGATGAGTTCTCATCTTCTTCCACTACACCAACATGTGATTTGTCACAGGGTAATGATATGGTGAGTGGTGATAGAACTTGCAATGTGGATAGTGCGATTGCCATTCATGATCCTCCTTATATATATCTCATTTCAATGTTGTATCTTTGGGCATGAACACATGTAGGACCATATGTGATTTACATCCTAGTTGTGATTGCCCTTGCATATCATGTATAAATGGATTGAATATATCTCATGATGATATGCTTGCTTTGCCTTGTTGCCATGATAAATGTACTTCTACTTCCTCTAGTACTTGTGTTGCTAACCTTGTAGAGGAAATTGAAGAATGTGTGGGACAAGGCAAGGTTGTGATTGGAGCTTCAAGGGTTCCCCCATCATCACCTTCTACCAACATTCACTTATGCCTCATGGCTAAGGAATCAAAGGTAACTTCTCCTTTGGATCCCAATGCACCTCATGATGATGTGAATGTTGACTTAGATGTAGAAGATGATGATGTTGCTTCTTTAAAAGAGAAGGGGGAGCTAGTCCTTCGTGCTCTACACAATTATAAAAATGCTTGCTCTACTTTCATTGGAATCTTGAACTTTGCCATTGAAAGTAAGCAACTAATTTATGAGCATGAGGACACAATTGACAAAATGGGTAGTCTTGAGCGTGAGTATGCTAATGACATTGCAAACTTAAATGAAGCTCTTGAAGAGGAACAAACCACCAAGGAATCTCTTGAGGAGACCTTTGCCCTAGAGCTATCTAGGGTGAAGAAATCTCATTATAGAGATCTTGAGGTGGCAAGTGACCTCCAAATTAAAATCGATGAGCTTAAAGTTGCCTATTCTAAACTCCTTGAGGATTTTGAGCATCTCAACAATGGATCTAGGGTCATTAAGGGGGAGCTCATCAAACTCACCGAGTCACATGAGCAACTTAAAGCCTCATACACTAAAGAGCTTTCCAAGTTGCCCTCACCTCTCACTACTATTGATGATGCTTGTGCTACTAACTCTATCTCTTGTGAAGCATCTATTGTGAAGGAGAATGTTGAGCTTCGTGCTCAACTTGCTTTGCTAACTAGCAACTATGGGAAATTGGAAGAGAGTCATGCTAAGCTCTCAAGCTCGCATGAGGACCTTCTAGTTTCCCATGGTAGTCTAAAGTTGGCTCATGAGGCTATTGTATCAAAGGTAACATCTAGTGAGCCTCGTGTAGACATTATCACTACATCTACTCCTAGTGTCGTATTGCCATGTGCTAGTCCTTGTAATTCATCCACTCATGCTATTGCTATATCTTGTGGTGAATTGCATCCCTTGCCTTGTTGCTCTAACAACGTAGCATCTACTTTCTCTAGTATTGTTGTTGATACTAACCATGTAGAGGAAAACAAGAAGCTCAAGGCCCAAGTCACTTCTTTGAAGAATGACTTGAAGATGTGTCATGAAGGGAAGACCACTCTCAAGAACATCTTGAGTGTGCGAAGATCCCCAAATGACAAGAGTGGGCTTGGATACAACTCCAACATCAAGAACAAGCCCACCAACATGTTGAAGCACAAGGGCAACAAGAAGAATGGCCAAGGTCAAGTGAAGAATCCGGCCAACATTGTGTGCTTCAAGTGCAAGGAAGAAGGACATCATGTGAGATGTTGTCCATTGAAGAAGAAGCAACAAGGGAAGCGGCCTCAAGCTCCACCTCAAGCTAGAAGCGGGCCTCCTCCCAAGACTCAAGCTCTTACTCACGGGGTGGCATCTTCCAAGAAGAAAGATGGCAAGATAAGAACTTGCTACATATGCCGCGAGAAGGGGCACCTCTCTTCCTCATGCACCATGGGTAACTCCTCATCCAATCCTATCTTGATATATGATGCATATTCTCTTGGTAAGGATGAGGTGGGCAATGTGTTTGCCAAATATGTTGGTGCCCAACGTGGTATCCAGAAAAGAACCATTTGGGTGGCCAAGCCTATTGTGACTAACCTCTTAGGACCCAACTTGGTTGGGGACCAAAAAGCTAAAACTTGATCAATAGGTGTTGTTGGAGGGCATTGGAGGCTTGGCTACATTATGAAGAATTGAGGGGTCTTCATCATTTATTTTTGTCAAGTCAAGCCAATTGGATTATCTTGCCTCTATCTCATATCCAATGTTCCTCCTTGCGGTAACATGTGCTCAACTCCTTTACATTGAAAGTTACTTGCTCCCTTGTGCAGGTGTTGGTTTTGTACCATTATATGTGTATGTACATGTTGTGCTTCCCTCATACCTATATTGTGTTGTCTAGTATATTTGTGTATGTTGGTTGGCACATCATGTATTTGTGTTCTTGTGTTTGGAGCCTTTGTTGAATTCGTTTGGTATCTCATTTGGCTCTTGGGAGAGATTAATGGACTATCCCATTTTGGCGGAGTGTTATGCTTGGGCATTCCACAATCCTAAATTGTGTGTACATGGGGAATACCACTTAGTGTTTACATTACATGTTTATCTTGTCTCTATGTGGTATGTCATTCTCATGAAGAATTAGAATTCCATAATGTCCATTAATCATCTACATTTTGCTCTTTTTGCCTCTTGTCGAGACTTCTTGTTTTATCACATTATGGGGGAGTCATATGCTTTGTGCATATTACAAACCTAGAAAATGTGAACATTTGAGGTAGTGTCACTTAGAATTGATATTGATATTTATCTAGATCCTAAGTGGCACATTTAGCTCAAACAAGTTCCAATTCCTTTGGATTGCTTTTATTGCTCATCTTTTGGATCTTGTTTGTGAGAGTTTTTCTTGATATGTGTTTCCTCATATTTGGACCTCAATATCCTCCATGGAAACCACTTGCTTCAAGTTACTTTAATATTTAATAATTATGTGACTATTTGGAGCTATCAAGAATCTCTCTCGAAGCATCAAGCATAACTTTTATATCTTGTTACATGCTTCTTTGTGTGAATATGATCATGATTTCCTTGCAAACTACCTTGGGAAAACTTTCCCCATAATTCTTGTCCTTGGACAACTGACACTCCATATATGGTAGGATTTATTGATCATGTTCACTTTGGCCTTTGTTTTTCTTTGTCATATCTTTGGCCAAGAATGTGTTTTCTTTTACTCCCATGTCTTCCTTGCCTCTTGTGGATCTTATTAGTTTATTTGTATTCTCTTGTGTTCTATTTAATGTATCTAGTAGTGATGATCTCTTTTCTGTGCATTTTGCATTTAAAAGCAAAATTCAATATAATGCACCATTCATGGGGGAGCTCTCCTATATTATCTAGAACACTCCTTTTATGCTTCTTGTGTTGATCCATATCATGTTGTTCGTACTTGGTAGTTTGATCTTTTCTTTTGGTACTTTGTGCCATCATGAAAAGTGTAGAGAGTTTGGTTTGTGTGTTGGAACCTTGCTCTTTTGGGAGTTGGCTTTGTCTCATTCTTTGTTAGTTCTTTTGATCTTTTAGAATGAGATAAATCCTTGAGCATTGTGTGTGTTGTGCATCTTTTGCTCTTTGGCTTTTGCCTTGTTCATTTGTTGAATTGAGGTCCTTTCTTGTGTTGATTTGGCTCTTTGATACAATTTGGACACCTTTTGTCATGTCACACTCTTGTGTGCGACTTCTTGGTTTACTTGGTGTTTTTGTTCAAATTATATCACCTTTTTGGTTCTTGAGAGTCTTGTACATGCATATTTACTACATGTTTATATCTTGGCTTGCTTTCTTTCTTGATCCAATATATAGGGGATTCTCCACCAAATCCTATCGGCTAAGATGTGCATGAAATTCAATTTCATATCAATATGCACATATTTATGTGGAGGGTCTCCTATATATTGTAGTTGCACTAACTACTTTGGACCCAATTTGTTTGGGAACATAGTGTACTTAATTGTATTTTAGGTACATTGGAGATATATTGGATGCTTGTCTCATCCATTAGGAAGAAGTGGTACCTACATGTCAATTGGAGGCAAGCTAGGATGATCATCGAATTCATATACTCTACATCCTACCATTTATATCTCGGTAACAAGTATCTCTCTCATGCATACATATCTTGCTTCCAACCTTTTGTAGGTTGCTTGTTGGCATGAGTTTGTGTTTTTGCATATGTTGTGTTTCTTTTGTTGGTTTTTAGGAGTGCTCTCTATTGCAAATGTGAGTTTGTTGAGATGAGTGCATATAATGGGGACTATACAAAATCATGACCATGATCCACTTATCCCAAATATGTCAATCTAGCAATTATATTGCCTATCCTTTCCTCAATTTTCTCTCATGTGCAATAGTGAGTATTTTGCATCGTTGATTTCTATTTGTGATACTTGTTGCTTTTCTCCATATATTCCAACTATTCCTTTCTTCCCTTGGTAATTGTTGTAATGTATGTTTAGTGTCCGTGTTTGAAGCTCATTGATGTACAATAAGATATATTTGAGCCTTTGGCCATGCTTTCAAGCAAAAATCCTATTTGTACATTATATGACTTTCTTTTATTGTTCATGTGCTTTTTGTGTATCTATTTTGTGTGTGCATGTTTCTTTGTGGGCATATGTCTTTGTGATATTTCCACCTAGAAACTTATACACACAAGAGAAGATAAATCTTTGGTTGTTTGTGTTTTCCTTGGAGACCACCCTTTATTTATTTTTGACCCTTCGGTGGCTTCCAAATTTATTTTCCTATGAGTTCTTGCCCCATTTGTTTGCATCTCCGGGCGCTCATAATTTTATCTCTCTTGCCGTGTATTATTAAATAAGTTTGTAGGAGTGAGGATTCCATGATTATGCACTTTGTTTCCAAATGCAATCATCATAATTGGTGCATAATCCTTGGGGAGCTTCTCTAACTCATTTAATGATGCTCATTTGCCTTTGTTCTCATCTTTTGTGTCTTAGATGTTTATGGGGAGTGAGGATTCCATATTTGTGCAAGATGTATTCAAATAGTTGATTCTATCTTGTGCACAAAGATTGGGGAGCTTCCCTATTCCATTTAAACACTCATTTGCTAGTATCATAATATCTTGTGATTTTCTTTTGGTATCAATTGTTGTTGTCAATTGGTCTTTTTGGATCTTTTGGGTTGCTCGCTTCATTTGTTGAAGCTATTTTCTCTTTCTTTTATTTTTGCAATCTTTGGGTCCTCAATATAGTTTTACCTCCTTCCAAGGATTCATCATTGAATATGTGCATATGCACACGTTTGGAGGAATTCTCACTATATTGGCCATCTAGAACTTTTCACCCATTTTGGCAATCGATGCCAATGGGGGAGAAGTTTTAGAGGGTTTAAGGGTAGTTGGTTTATGCTTTGAGTTTGTTCTCAAGCATTAGCCTTGCATGATCTTGCATATTTGTTGTTGCTTTGCATGTTGAATATATAGAGGAAACTCAACCACCGATAATGGTTGGCAATCTATGCAATGAAATTCAAGTTCATCACATATGCATAGATTGTGGGGGAGTTTGCTCTATATATTATGGTTGTGCCAACATCACATACTTGTGTAGTATTTGATGTTGGGGCACCCATTTTGTTCGTTAAATTCCATATTTAAACCCTCCCTAAGGGATTGTCATCAATTACCAAAATGGGGGAGATTGAAAGGGCATGTATGCCCCATGTGTGGTTTTGGTAATTAATGACAATCCCTATGGACTAATGTGCAAATTGAGTTTCACTTGTAGGTTTGTCCATTGGCATCGCTTGGACCATGTGTTGGTTTCAAGGATGAAAAAGAAGTAGCATTGTCCAAGGGCTTTGTGCCTATTGGAATCAAGTAGAAGAAGAAGAAGATCAAGTATGTCTTGAAGAAGAAGAAGAAGGAGTTCCTCATGGCTTTCTTCAAGACATCATCAAGAATTGAAGTGCAAGCTCAAGATGCGTCATCTCTAGAAGATCTCATGCTTGAAGCTTGCCATCCTCGACAATCATGGAATGATGAAGACAAGTTCGAAGAAGAGGCTTCCCCATGGAGTATGGGGGAGCATGTCTCAAGACTTCATCAAGAAAGTGCAAGCAAGAAAGGTGTTCCATCTTGAAGGTGACAAGATCGTCTACATCAAGCTCAAGGAAAAGGTATGATCTTGATAGGGTTTCTATTTTACTGGTCTCTTGTAGTGTTGGGAGACCGGGTTTAGGATAGATAGCCGTACTATCAAGAGGGGCTCTCGAGTGGATGACTCGTTCGTATCTTTTGGAGAGAGCTCAAACCTTTGCATACATAGCATCATCTTTCTTGGTTATGGTTTGGTTCTTGTCCATGTGAGGATCTAGAGCTCGTGGTTATCTTCATAACAAGCTCTAGTTCATCAAAAATGGATTTCCCTGGCATATCTTTATTGTGTTTTTGATCTTGCGGGTTTTCCGGCTCCACACCTTGGGAGGTATCTCACATATATATATATTCATGGTATTTTCTGCCTTGGTGATACCCAATATTTCACCTTTTGTTGGATTCTACTCTTTATTATCTTTCCAACAAAATTGGTTTCATCCCAATTAGAGTTTCCAAGCTCAACTTCTTCCGTTTTGGGTTCTGGAGGTTTTACCGGTTCGTCACTTCTGAGAGGTCATACCTTTCTCCATTTTATTTTTATCCTCTCTTGTTGGACTATGATGTTTCTCTGCATAATATTGTAGACATTTTTGTTCTCTTCAAATCGAGCCCAAGATCATTGAAATCGGAGTCCGGAGTCAAAAGTTATTGAAGTTTTCGTGCAATGCTGTCCAGCGTTTTTGCTTGAGCGGTAGTACCGGCCAAAATTCCGGCCAAAGTTCCGGTAAATCTCGTTTTTCTTCTATATCTTGTGTTTCTATTTATAGGTAGTACCGGTGGGACGCGAATCTGGCCCAAACGGGCAGATTTCTCTTGCCCTATTGAAGGGCCCCCTCTTCCCAAAAGTTTCCCCAACTTTGGAGGTCATTTTTGCTAGCTCTTCCACTCTCTCTCCTCCATTGTTGACCTTCAAAAGCTTGCCCTCTTCCCTTCTCCCTCCCATGATTTTTGCATCTCTTTGAGGGATTTGAGAGAGGAGATCTAGATCTACAATCCCCACCAAACCAAATCCCTTCTTTGTGAAAGAATCTTTAGGATCTAGATCTTAGAGAGTTTTTGTGTTCTCATCTTGTGTTCTTCCTCCCTTATTCCCCCAATAGCTTTTGTAGCTTTGGTGGAATTTGAGAGTGAAGAACTTGCCTCTTGCATTTGGTGCATAGTTTGAGTTCTCCTCGGAGATTCGGCGAGTTCAAGCTCTTGGGCTTGTTTCTCTTGGGTTCTTGGAACCCTAGACGGTTGTGTGGAGTTGTGGATTGTTCTTGGGGATCTCATTGAGTTGTGGAAGTTCCCCAAGCTTGTTGGCCTTTTGTGGCATTGTGGAGCCTTTGTGGCATTTCTTGGGAGCCCTCCAATTGAGTTGTGGAGATTGCCCCAAGCCTTGTACGGGTTCGGTGACCGCCCTCAAGTGTCCCATAGTGGAACGTGAGTAGGCCTTTTGTGACGAGCTCACGGGAGAATAGGGTGAGCCTGTTGTGGCGTCGGTGAGTTGCGTGCCTTCGCATCTTGGGGTGAGGCCTTGTGTGGCGTTGGGTGAGCATCGAGCCACCACACCTCGAGGTGAGCCATTTGTGGCGTTCAAAGTACATTGCGCCCCCGCACCTCTCCAACGGAGACGCAGATTCTTTGGAAGTGAACTTCGGGAAACAAATCATCATCTCCGCATCCATCGGTTATCTCTCAACCGAGCCCTTTACTTATGCAATTTACATTGTGATAGCCTTTGTGCTTGAAGTACTATATCTTGATATCACCTTGTTGCTTGTCTTGCTTAGCATAGGTTGTTGGTGCACTTAGTGAAACTAGTGGATATAGGTTTTGGCTTGATAAATTAAACGTTAAGTTTTATTCCGCATTTATTAGAGCCTAAACCGTAATATTTTTAAAACGCCTATTCACCCCCCTCTAGGCGACGTCCATTTCCCTTTCACCGTCACTGTTATATAATGCAGCTTTGGGGTGTTTAAAACTATCCTTGTTGAAAAAAGGTATTTTTTTGCAAAAGGTCGCACTGCCTTTCTGGGAATATGAATAGGGCTCCTTAACGGTATTGAATTTTTTTCAAAAACAACTACTTATTTGAAAAAAATACTAAGAGACCCTTGAAGTTGTAAGATAATTGCAGACAAATTCTTCCACTTCTCAAGCTTCGTAGAGGAGTTCAAAGTTTTCGTTACATTATAGATAAAAATCAATAGAGGAGCTAGAAAAGTCCCAAAATTGATGGAAGCTCAACAAAAATCTAGTAAAAGGGAGGAAATTATAGAAAATATGAGACCCTTCTAGACCTCTTTTGACCTCTTGGCCCCTAAACAAGCTTTTTGGACCCCTAGGGGTGGGGCCTAAAGATTAATAGTGGATACTAACTTTGATGAAGCTAAGAACTAGGGAGGTACTGGTCTGGATGTCCTTGAAAACCAGGGCAAGCTTATGAGAGGGCAAGCACGTTGGTTTGAATATGCACCTAATGCGATGGTATTGGATGCACACGTTAGATTTATATGGGTTGTAGCCCATGTGGGCAGCCCATCTAGTCTAATAAATCCTGAAATCTCAAGGCCCATCTACTATGGCAGCTTGGGAGCTCTATGGAGATAAAGTTTAGTCCCACATTGCTAGTTGGGAGAGAGTTGGACCAGCTTATAAGTGATGGGTTCGTAGTATGGAAAACAAAAATTTTCTACCGCAAGAACGAACAAAACCCAGATCTAATCTAGATAAAAGCCAAGATCTAATCTATTAGACATGTGCAACGAGATAGATTTGTACTAACCCTCGTAGACCCAAAAGCGTTACGAGATTAGATCTCGGGGTTGATGTAGTCGATCACTTGCCGATATCAAGATCGTGTGGACGATCCTTCCGGCGCCGCGTTCCGGCAGCGCTTCCGCAGTCGGTCACACGTGCGGAGTCGAAGCAGACCTTCCTCTCCCCGTTCCAGCGAGCAGCGGAGGTAGTAGATCTTCTCCACGGAATCCCAGCAGCACGACGGTGTGGTGGTGGTGGTGGAGGAGAGAATTCTGCAGGGCTTCGCCTAAGCCAGAGCAGAGCGAAGGTAGAGGAGAGAGGCGGCGGCTAGAGCTTGTTATGAGAGAGGGCTAGGAGGGGGCGGCCCCTCCCTTCTATTTAAAGGAGGGAGGCGCGCCTGGGGAGGGGGAGTCCTAGTAGGACTCCCCTCCTATGGCCGGCGGGTTGGGAAGGGGGGGAGGAGTCCTCCTCCCCCATGAATCCATGTCTCGCCCCACAAGGTTTCCTTTGACCCTTTCTTGGTTTTCAAGCAAACACCAAGAACTCTTCTAGAACCTTCCAGAACATTCCGAAACCTTCTAGAATCTCCATACAAACACTCCGGAACATTTCCTAACTTAGAAAATGATCCCCAATATATGAATCTTATTCTCCGGACCATTTCGGATCTCCTCGTGATGTCCCGGATCCAATCCGAGACTCCGAACAATCATTCGGTCTCCAACGCATATTTCATATCTACTTAAAACAACTTCGAACCTTAAGTGTGTCACCCTACGGTTCATGAATATGCAGACATGATAAAGACACATCTCCGATCAATAACCATTAGCGGGATCTGGAGATCCATAACAGCTCCCACATACTCAACGATGACTTTGTGATCGATAGAACCAATTAACATATGAAACCAATTCCCTTTGTCACGCGATATTCTACTTATCCGAGGTTTGATCGTCGGTATCTCCATACCTAGTTCTACCTCGTTACTGATAAGTACTCTTTACTCGTTCCATGTTATGTCATCCCTTGTGACCTAGTCACATGCTTGCAAGCTAACTAGATGACATTCCACCGAGAGGGCCCAGAGCATATCTATCCGTCATATGGATGGACAAATCCCAATCTTGGTCCATGCGCTTCAACACATACTTCCAGAATACCCAATGACACCTTTATAACCACCCCATTATGAAGCGGTGTTTGATGTCGTCAAATTACCCATCCGGTGATGGTGATTAACATAACCTCATGGTCGAAGGATTAGGTTACTATGCATTTGAAAGCTTGTAGCAAAACGAACTTAAATGACTTGATCTTATGCTATGCTTACTATGGGTGTGTGTCCATCACATCATTCTCCTAATGATATGATCTTGTCATTAACGACATCCAATGCCCATGATCAGGAAACCATGATCATCCATTAATCAACAAGCTAGTTTAACAAGAGGCTTACTAGGGACTCTTTTATGTTTACAAAACACACAAGTATTAATGTTTCCGGTTAATACAATTATAGCATGGGATGTAAAAATTTATCATAAACATAAAGATATAATAATAACCACTTTATTATTGCCTCTTGGGCATATCTCCAACAGTCTCCCACTTGCACTAGAGTCAATAATCTAGTTAAAAATTTGTGCATTCAACACCTATGGCTTTCTGGTGTTGTATAGACACTATTGCTAGTGGTAAACATAATCCTCGGATCTGACACTTCCAGGTCCGTGTGTATTTGCATTTCCTTGCGTCTGTACGCATTACTCATTCTCCAATGCGATGGCATTGTATAAATTTGGTCCTTTGGTGAGACCTTTAGTTCCTTGGGATTAAATCATGTTGATACAATTGTCATACAATGTACCTTCATAGTATTATCCCGCTATGAACCACACCTAGTTTGATAACAAACTACTTGACGCAAATGCCCTCATTTGCTGCTACAATAGCAGTCATATACTTAGACTTTTGTTGTAGTATCTGTCACAATGTTTTAACTTTGGTACTCAACCAAATCCGTTATGGAACTTCCTTTCCATTACATTGTGCCACCCATAGTTTAAATTGAGATAAACTTAATTTGTGACAAAACTAGTATCAATGCAACAATTTACAATGAACTATTTATCACCACTATTATATTCTTAGTTCTTCCAAAGATCATAGGAATATCCCTACTATTGTCCAATGATCATCTTATGAGTCATTCTGGTATATGCTCATAACATTTAGAGCATAGGACATATCTGGATGTGTACATCTCAAAGAATGATTGATCAAAATATTCTTGTGATTTCACCAAGTGTTAAAACACTTGAATCTCATGTCAACACACTTGAATCTTGATTCAGTCCTTTCCGTGTGTCAAGAACCTTTCTTGTTGTTTCCATATTGAACTCATTCAACATATTATCTATGTACATTTGGCAAAACCATATTAGCGCCTCAATCTATCCATATAGACATTGATGCCTAATTCTTGGGTTATGCCTAAGTCTTTCATCGAAATGAAATTCTTAACCTGTGTCAATAAAAGATACATCATTTCTAATCAACAATATGTATTTCACATAATGTATTAGAAATATGTCTTAGCGCTCCCACTTAATTTCTTGCAAAATGCAAACATCTTCATCGTCTCTGATGAAATTAAACCTTTTAACGGTTTCATCACGGTGAAGATTCCAACTCCGCGATGCTCACTTCAACCATTGAAGTTTTGCATACTCTTTTAGCATCCTTTGAATTAACAAAACCCTTTGGATCATGTCATGTACACGTCCTAGGTAACCATTCTATTAGAAGAACTTGTTTTGTTTGTTCAACTACCATATACCAAAATATATGTAGTGGTTGCTACATTAATCCGTCCAGGCTAAATATCGCTATGAAAGATCAAATCTTATCATAGTCAATTCCTTGAACATTGTTGTAAACTTTTTCCGACATGTCGACTATTTCATAGATGTGAAACATCCATGTCTATTTCTTTATAGATCCATATACGACTATAAGGTCTTGCACCTTTCCAGAGGGTCTTTCAAATTCAAAGCTTGATTTCTCGTTTATGGAATTATCACGGATTTTATGGCTTCAAGCCACTTAACGAAGTCAGGGCCCATCATTGCTTCTTTGCATGTAGTCGGTTCATCATTGTCAAACAACAATGATTTTACTCTCAAATCTTGGCATTTGATTACTTACCCGACCTACTTGGTTCAATAGTAACTTAGATCTCCGTGACCACAACCTTTGAGGCACGTGAGCCATGAGCATTGTTGCTGCCTCTGGGACACTTTCTGACGCTGCGCAACTCAGCACATATTAGCCAAGGTTCAACAACCTTGTCAAAGTTCTATTGTCCTCCCACTTGACTTTTCACCAAAAATTCCTTCTCAAGAAACTCGACATTCTAAGTGACAAACACTTTTGTCTTCGGTGTTATGGAGGAATACCCAATGGTTATTCGAAATAACCTACAAAGACATGCTCATCCGACTTTGGTTGTAAACATTTTACTTATGCCTAGCATACCAAAAATTTAAGAAAGGACAACCTGGGTTTTATCCCAAACCATGACTTATATGGTGTCATTTCAACGGATCACGATGGAGCTCTTTTCAGTGTAAAAGCGGTAGTCACTAAAGCTTTAATCTTTAAAATATAATGGCAGTTTTATAAATGACACCTTTGATCTTACCATGTCAAACAAGGTTTCATTACATATCTTGAACACTCCATACTCCTATGGTGTTTTGGGAAATGCAAATCCATGGAACGATTCCTCAAATCTTAGGTGTTTTGCTAAACTTGTAACTCAAACATCTTTCTTTATGATCCAATCATAAACCTTTTATTTTCTTGTTACAATGATTTTCCACTTCATCTTGAAAGTCTTTGAACATTTTCAAATGTTTCATACTTCTTCCTTATTGAGTAAGTATATACATATACTCACTCAAATCTTCAGAGAAAGCATATGAAGTTGAATCCATCGCCCACGACTACACATAATGGACTATATACATCAATATGTACAAATTTCAATCAGTTAGTCGTCCGTTCCTCTTTTGGCCTACGAACGGAGTTTTAATTATCTCTAGGAAAGTATCACAAGCGTCATTTGATCAAAATCAAAGACTCCAAAAATCCATCAACATGGAGTTTCTTCATGTATCCCTAATATAATTTAAACGGTGATGTCACTTCGTAAGTGATCTTTCAATCATTTGTCTTGCGATATTTTAGCATTAGTTTTATGGTCGTTATTTCTCCAACCAGACTTGTATATCATCCATCTATTATGGAATACGGTAATTATTTGAACAACCTTTTGTCATCATAATACCTGATCAAAATAACAATTATTGAAACAAATCTTGAAGGCAAGCTTTGATGTTAACGAGCAACACAACAACCCTTTGTTTGTTTTCGATGAACATCATCACATACTCTCTTGCTAGTTACTTAGGCCATTGCAGTTCATGAATTGTGTTGTCTTGTATGACACTTCATACCAACCAATTCGGTATCCAATACCGCAGAACCACATTGTTTAACAACCAAGGAATACAACCATAACATGTATCTTCTATATACCTAAGTTGGATATCTCCAATCTTTTCTTTTCTGCCAAATATTTTATAGATTCTCTTTCAACAATTCCTTAAAAGAATCTATCAACATCAATAGTGGTGTCATTCACATGACACATAGTACAAAGTGTGTATAGTCAAATACTAATACCTTTGGACTTGCACTTTGAAGTGGATCACCTTCATCAAATGTTTGGCATTCTTTCAAAATTCCATTCTTTAGTAATCTTTTAGTGTAGTAAACATTGTACTTACATCTTCTATTCATCCTTATCGTGACAATTTTCAAGATCAAACTGCTATCGCTTATAAAGGTGAATTGCGGGTATAATGTTTCTTTTCCAAAACCTTTTGGAGGATTAGGACGACTAGCGTCTCCAACCTTCACAAATTCTCATCAAATATGAGGACATATACTCTATCATGTTGTAACCAACACATTGTTTTAGATATCGCAATACCTTTCACATATGATGGTTTCTGAAACATTGCTTTCAGCTCTTAGATAAACTTTATATTAAAAACAATCTTTTGAGTATCAAGAATCATGGAGGCAAACATGATACATTAGATACTAACACTGGAATTGTTACTCTTGATTTAATACTGTTTATTAAACTTCACAGAGTAAACGGAGTTTGCTGAAAGTTTGCAATATGACTTTTAAACTTTAGATTGACACTCAAAACAATACGATACCAGTTCGTAAAGGAAATATCTAGAATTTCTGTAGTTCCACTATCTCAACTATAACTAAGCGTAAGGTGGTGAACGGATGCTAATGACTATAACAAACTATGCAAATTCACTTTGATTGTGTTTATGATAAATTGAGTTTGACTAATCCAAATTACAAATAAACTCCCACTAAAAACAACATCCCTCGAGTTGTTTTAGTGATTACACGAACCAAATCCACTACACCAAGTCCGATCATCACGTGAGATGATGTAGCTTCAAAGGCGAACAATCAACATGTTCATCATATCATCCATATGACTCATGCTTTACCTTTCGGTATTCCGTGTTCCGAGACCATGTCTGTACATGCTAGGCTCGTCAAGGTTAACCTTAGTATCCGCATGTGCAAATCTGGCTTGCACCCGTTGTATGCACACGTAGAATCTATCACACCCGATCATCACGAGATGCTTCGAAACGACGAGTCTTAGCAACGGTGCCTACTAAGGACGAACACTTTATTACTTGATATTTAGTGAGAGGGATCATCTTATAATGCTACTGTCGCGATCTAAGCAATACAAGATGCATAAAGGATGAACATCACAGGCAATTCATAATTAGTGTGATATGATATGGCCCTTTCTTCTTATGCCTTTGATCTCCATCTCCAAAGCACGGACATGATCTCCATCATCACCAGCATTGCGTCAAGGTCAGTGGTGCCGCTTCATGGTTGTCCATCATCACTAGCAACTATTACAACTACTTGGAATAAAGCTATTACAAGATGAATAGACACGCAGGTCTTAACAGAATTAAAGACAACCATTAGGCTCCTGCTGGTTGCCATATTACAACAAGGATCATTGCATACATCAAATATAATCACAATCACATGATGGCCATATCACATCACAAAACCCCTGCAAAAACAAGTTAGACGCCTCTAAGTTTCTTTGCATGTTTTACGTGGTCTGGGGCTTTCGAATAAGAACGGATCTTACCTACGAAACTGAACCACAACGTTGATACAAGTGCTATCAAGTGCAAAGTGTAGATTGGATCTATACTATGATGGGAGAGACAGACACCCGCAAAGCCACTTGTGCAATACGAGTTGCACGTCAACTGTGGAGCAAGTCTCATGTGCGATGACATGTAAGGTTAGCCCGGGCCGCTTCATCCCACCATACCGCAAGATGCAAAGTACACAAAGCAAAAGACGGCACGAGCACCAACGCCAACAAAACCATTGTGTTCTACTCGTGCAACAGATCTACGCATAGACACGGCTCTGATACCACTGATGGGTTCGTAGCATGGAAAACTAAAATTTTCTACCGCAAGAACGAACAAAACCTAGATCTAATCTAGATAAAAGCCAAGACCTAATCTATTAGACATGTTCAACGAGATAGATTTGTACTAACCCTCGTAGACCCGAAAGCGTTACGAGATTAGATCTCGGGGTTGATATAGTCGATAACTTGCCGATCTCAAGATCGTGTGGACGATCCTTCCGGCGCCGCGTTCCGGCAGCGCTTCCGCAGTCGGTCACACGTGTGGAGTCGAAGCAGACCTTCCTCTCCCTGTTCCAGCGAGCAGCGGAGGTAGTAGATCTTCTCCACGGAATCCCAGCAGCACGACGGTGTGGTGGTGGTGGTGGTGGTGGAGGAGAGAATTCTGCAGGGCTTCGCCTAAGCCGGAGCAGAGCGAAGGTAGAGGAGAGAGGCAGCGGCTAGAGCTTGTTATGAGAGAGGGCTAGGAGGGGGCGCCCCTCCCTTCTATTTAAAGGAGGGAGGCGCGCCTGGGGAGGGGGAGTCCTAGTAGGACTCCCCTCCTATGGCCGGCGGGTTGGGAAGGGGGGAGGAGTCCTCCTCCCCCACGAATCCGTGTCTCGCCCCACAAGGTTTCTTTTGAACCTTTCTTGGTTTTCAAGCAAACACCAAGAACTCTTCTAGAACCTTCCAGAACATTCCGAAACCTTCTAGAATCTCCATACAAACACTCCGGAACATTTCCTAACTTAGAAAATGATCCCCAATATATGAATCTTATTCTTCGGACCATTCCGGATCTCCTCGTGATGTCCCGGATCCCATCCGAGACTCCGAACAATCATTCGGTCTCCAATGCATATTTCATATCTACTTAAAACAACTTCGAACCTTAAGTGTGTCACCCTACGGTTCGTGAATATGCAGACATGATGAAGACACATCTCCGATCAATAACCATTAGAGGGATCTGGAGATCCATAACAGCTCCCACATACTCAACGATGACTTTGTGATCGATAGAACCAATTAACATATGAAACCAATTCCCTTTGTCACGCGATATTCTACTTATCCGAGGTTTGATTGTCGATATCTCCATACCTAGTTCTACCTCGTTACTAATAAGTACTCTTTACTCGTTCCATGTTATGTCATCCCTTGTGACCTAGTCACATGCTTGCAAGCTAACTAGATGACATTCCACCGAGAGGGCCTAGAGCATATCTATCCGTCATATGGATGGACAAATCCCAATCTTGGTCCATGCGCTTCAACACATACTTTCAGAATACCCAATGACACCTTTATAACCACCCAATTACGAAGCGGTGTTTGATGTCATCAAAGTACCCATCCGATGGTGGTGATTAACATAACCTCATGGTCGAAGGATTAGGTTACTATGCATTTGAAAGCTTGTAGCAAAACGAACTTAAATGACTGGATCTTATGCTATGCTTACTATGGGTGTGTGTCCATCACATCATTCTCCTAATGATATGATCTTGTTATTAACGACATCCAATGCCCATGATCAGGAAACCATGATCATCCATTAATCAACAAGCTAGTTTAACAAGAGGCTTACTAGGGACTCTTTTATGTTTACAAAACACACAAGTATTAATGTTTCTGGTTAATACAATTATAGCATGGGATGTAAACATTTATCATAGACATAAAGATATAATAATAACCACTTTATTATTGCCTCTTGGGCATATCTCCAACAATAAGGTGAGCTGTTTCACTCCCACTAAGTGAGTGAGAAGAGAAGGAGTCCACACGCACTCCTCCTCCGCTGCCCGCCTTGTCTCGCCCGTACGCACGTGTGTTTCGTGAATCGAGTTCGAGTTAGAAACTCGTTTTGTGGAAGACTAAATTTTTGCTTGGTGCATCAGCTATTGGGTACGTGTCAACATTCGTGTGCATGTTTGACGCGTGTCCTTGTCTTCCAACGCGTGGCGACTCGGTCGGCTCACCTCCCAGGCTATAGAGCAAGAGATAGACGGATCTAGACGCATCCAGCTCTTTTCTCAGTCTCTCTCGCAGTGTGTTCCTCTTGCTGCGCTGCTCTCTAGGTTTCCCCATCCCGGCGGCTGCGTGCACTACTGTCCGGGAGAGCAGGCCTCCGAAACCCCGTTCGTTGAGATCTTGCACCGGGAGACATGCGATAAGGTTTTTGGGGAGCGCCTTGGCATGACTGCTCGCCTCTGTTCGTGTGTTCTTCTTCAGCAATCGACGATCTCATCAGCACCATGGGCGACATCAACAAGGACCAAGGTGCTGCTGCGGTGACGACCTTCCCGGTCAACATGTACGTGCTATCCTTCTCTATGTATGCACTAGTTCTGGCTAGATTTTCAGATCTGCTAGATGTGGTTGTTTGGCTACATGCGTTTAGATCTGCTAGTGCTTACATAATGTTGATTTCGGTAATTAATCTCATGGAGAAATTTCCTAATATTTCAACAATCCAAAAACCTTATTTATTTAGGCAATTTTTGTCATTTGCCTTTGCAGCTTCGCTGAAACCGAGCCCTTTTACGGGTGCTAATTTTAAGAGATGGCAAGGGAAAACCCTCTTGTGGGTCACTGCAATAGGCATAGAAAAAGTTACAGATGGCACTCCTAGAGGTCCGCTTACTCTCGAGGAAGAGAGAGCGTTCATGGAGGCCACTGTACTTTTTGTGGGCTCTGTACTCAGTGTGCTTGGAGACAAGTTGATTGATGCATATTTGCATATCCGTGATGCCAAGGAACTGTGGGATGCGCTGGATGCTAAGTTCGGTGCTGCCGATGCCGGTGGTGAACTGTATGCTATGGAGCAGTTCAATGACTACAAGATGGTTGAAAATCGATCTGTAGTAGAACATGCTCATGAGCTACAGATCATGGCAAAGGAACTCGAACTCCTCAAGTGTGTGCTTCCGGACAAGTTTATCGCAGGATACATTATCGCTAAGCTTCCCTCTTCATGGAGGAACTTTGCCACTTCTCTGAAACATCAGAGGCATGAGCTCTCTGTTGAGTACCTTATTGGTTCTATGGATGTTGAAGAAAAGGCGAGGGCAAAAGACAAACACACTAGTGGAACCGGGGGACATTCTGCTGCCAACATGGTGCAGAAAAATGCCCACAAGTCCAAAGGAAATAACAAAGTCTGCCAGACTATCAACTTCAAGAAGAAGAAGGGGCAGAACAAGGAAACACTACTGTATAGTTGCTTATCAGTGGAGCATATTTTTTGCTATCAGTGGCGCATATGGAATGCGCCACTACTGTTGCGCCACTGATAATTAAGTATCAATGGCGCATATCAAATATGCACCATTGATAATGAGACAACCAGTGGCGCATTTCTACATAATGCGCCACTGATACTAGATGCACCACTGGCTGAATAAAAGATGCGCCACTGATGTTTCTTACAGGTATACATAATACAGGGCTCTTAGGTATTTATACAGGTACATATACATGTATTTATATAGATACACAACCGTATAAAAACAGAGATAATAATATAAATAGAATTATACATCATCACATCAATTAGAACCCGACATAGTGACAAGTGCCCGAATATTATACAAGTCTAGAACAAGTTGATCTCACATCTTCTCATACATTACACATTACAACAAGTTGATCATCATCATTAGCCAAGTCCTAAACTACTAAAGGACCGAGTAGAGTACAACCACAATGGCGGTGATGAGCAAGACGGGGAGCACGATCATCAAGGTCTTCATCTGGTTCCTGTCTCTCTGCTCTCCAAGGAGGTGGTTCCTCCACCTAGCTTCCGCCTGCTCTCTCGTCGGGTACCTTTGTATCTGTTGCCACTGAACTTGTTCACTTGCTTGTGACAATCCTCCCACTCGTCGTAGACTCCTAGGACCCTCCCTCTGAACACCACATAGCACGACATCTCTATACACAATGCATATAAGTACTATATCATGCAACATAAAGAATTAGAAGGTTCATCACATGCATCTCCACAAAAAAGAAGGTTTTGATCTAAGGCAAGCTATTAAGTTTCATACATACGGTAATAAGTAAACAAAGTCCAACAACGACCGTTTTGAGCAAAGGCAAGTTAAAGTTTATGACACACACGCACACAAGATACACAAACCGGCTGAGCGCTAGCTAGCTAGGAACACTACATCATGAAGACTTTGTTTTACATGGCGTCGGGAATGGTTTGTAGCCGTCTTTCGTTGTCCATGTCCTATGGTCACCCTGCGCCACGAGCCGTGCTTCGATCTCGCGCTTACTCTTTTGCAGGATAAGGCCCCCCTTGTGATGACATCTTCTTGCACGATGGTCGGAATCTGAGTCTGGATGCGTAAGAAGTCGTCCTTAAGTTCATCATCGTCCATTCTTGCCTCAGCTTCGGCCCATGCTCGGAGACTAGATGGCAACATAATGATGTGTGCATCCCGAACGATCGCCCGCAGGTGATGGAGGGCGTAGTAGGCCTCCTTGACACTGTTATCCGGCTGCTTGACGCAGTCGAACTTCATTACGTGTTTGAACACGTGTTTGCCATCCCTGAAATTTTCCGCCCGCTTCTTGAATTCGCCTCCATTTTCGGCGTATACGCCGAGAGCATCATCTAGAAGACTCCTTATGTTGGTGTAGTCTTTCTTCTTTTTCTTGCTCCCCGAGTCCAAGTACGTGGCTAGTGAATAACTCGAGTGAACGAGGATCAGTGTGCAGTATTTGTCTCTGCGCAAAACAATTGAAATGAAACAATGTTGGAAAAAGAGCAACTGAAAACTAAGAAAGGAAAAGTTACGACGACGAGCGAGTGTGCACTTACTCGGGAAAGAAAGGCAAAATAAGCTCTTTTGCACTCTTGTTGTCCACCATGAAATTTTGGAGGTAGTTCCTTGCGCTGGCCCGGGTCACCGGATCCACCAACTGGCTATCACGCATGAAGTAGGGGTCCACTATCGCGACACCAGGGGTCTTCTCTCTGTTGACCTTCATCGCCCGATGGAGCGCGTATAGGCGGACCAAGTTATAGTTCATCCGCTTGCCATGGAAAAGCTTGAAGATGTCCTCATACAATATGAAGAAGATATCCACGGGGGCATTATCGATGAAGCCCACGCCCGCTGGAACATTGACCGTGAAAACATGGTACGATGGATTTGCTTCTTTAAGAAGGCACTCCTCTAGATATAGAATACCATGCTGGAGGTTAGCCATCGCTCCACTTGCATTTTTGATCAGCTCCTCACTCAGGATCGGTTGACCAGCTATGTGAACCCTGGTCAAGGTGCCCTCAGGGGGCTGTGTTAACGGGTCGTCATGAGCCTGGGGCCTCTTCGGACCCGGATGGCTCAAAGACTACTTATTCTTCTTGGTTCTCTTGTGATGCTTCTTCGTCTTGACATTAGCACCCATCTGCTCATCCGCCGCCTTATGGAGTGTAGTGGGGCTGAAAATGATTCCCTAGGTGCCTTTATAAGGACCAGCGGCACCAACATCTAGAGGCGTCTCCTCTAGGGTACCATGGAAGTCTAGACACATGCATGTTCTGGTACGAGCATTTGAGTCGTCGGCAACACGGTAGGGCTCGTCCATGTTTGGCATGAACAAAGAGTCCGTGGCGCTAGTGCTGATCCACTTATCTGGGTTGTCATCATCATCATCATCATTAATGTTGTCCCCAGGTGCATCCTTGGGCAGTGGCGGCGCAACGGCGGCCTTGCCATGTGGAGGCGGCAGTGCGGCGACGGCCTTGCCATGTGGAGGTGGCGGCGTAGTGGTGGCCCTGCCATGTGGAGGCAACGGTGCAGCGGCGGACAACAATTGCTGGTGATGAGAGGTGGTGGCGGTGACTGGTTGTTGTGGCTGCCGCGACAAGGGCACATGTGGCCGCTGAGTTACTTGTTGTTCCTTCACAAGCCGAATCTGGGTCTTTGGCCATGTCAAGACCCAGCCACAGCAATCTTGAAGGTTCTTATGATCATCAGCGCCTCGAGGTTGGCTGGGGCGGTCCATGTCTTCGCACCTCGGCAACACCCGAGCCAGCCGGACCTTGAACACGTCATCCTCCATCGACTTGTGGTGCATCGTGTGGCTATTTGGTTGAATAATTGTGCCCTTGCCAACATCCTTTAGATCGCCGTCCACATAATGCAAGAGCGTGCAAGGAGTGTCCTCCGGAAGAACAAGCATCATGAGATGGTGCTAGCTAGTCATCAAAGGCAAAGGAGATGAAATGTTATCAACATGCATGTGTTGGCCGGCGTCATTACCTTGGAGATGGCATTGAGCTCGGCTAATGTTGAGACACCGGTATCATCCTCCCGCTGAGATGCCTTACGAAGCACCATCGGTTGCGCCTTAGTTTTGGCGGGAGGGGGCATCAGTGTGACCTGCGGCTCTATGTTGGCGTCGGCGGGAGGTGTCACCAGAGCGACCTCCGGCTGCGCGTTGGTGTTGGCACCGGCGGGAGGGGGTACCAGAGCGACCGGGTGCATCTCGATGTTGGCGGACTCGGGCGTCACCACGTTTGGTGACACGTGCTGGATCGAGTTGCTGCCGGAGAGGCTGGGCACCACGAGCGGCCCTCGTCGACCTGCCGCATTCCAAGCAGCGATCCCCTCCCACAGCTCATTGGGAAGCATCTCGCAGATCTTCTCTTGCACTTTCTTGTTGATCAGCCTCGGCATCTGTTGCATCTGCTCATGAAGGACTTCAACCTTGCGTTTTTCACTTGCCACCGCCGCCGCAGCCATCCTCTCTTTCTTCGCATTTGGGTCCTATTTCCTAAAGTCGCCAACCTTTTCGTATGTACCATAGCCAGACACGCGGCCAAATGAAGTCAGCGGCACGGACTTGGCCCTCCCCTTGAACATGTTTGTCGCCCTATTGAAGGGCGTGTCCCACCGTGGGTCCGCCGTCGACCCCTGGGACGAGCTCACACTTGACGCACAAGAATTTTCTTCGGATCTCTGAAGAGAAGGAAAGTGATCCCATTTAGAAATTTGGCTTCATTACTTAATTAGAAACAACAGATCTACTCCGAGATAAATTCCTTACTAGATTTTTATGGAACTTCCTCACATCATCATCGTCGGTAACGAATTCCTTGAGTTCGGGGTGGAGATAGTAGCGGGCACAAACAAACTGCATCACCCGCTCATCCGTGAATTTGTGCCATGGGTTATCTTTACCTAGACGGGCATACTCGGCGTCCTCCTTTGCCCAAACGGCATTTTTTCCTCGGTAACCGCTGCTTCCGCAACATTGGTTACCTATGTTCAGCTCTCGCATACTCCTCCCCCACTCGGTCCATTCCCGACCTTCCGATGAAGTGCAGTCCGCCTTGAACTTGATAAATTCATCTTCATCGAGCATCGACTCGGCCTTCTTTATCTCCTCCAACCTTTTACCCTCGTTAATCCTCCTCTTCACTCGGCTTTTCCAGCTGCTCAAGGCGGTGCTCATCCTCGTGAGGGCTAACTTGTTTACCTTGTTCCCTTTGAGCTTTTGGTTATCGTACTCATCTAGGAACTTGTACCGTTTGTGAAGCTTCCCAATGAGGAGCTCTCGCAACTGTTTGTTCTTTCTTATGTCCAACTGGTTGATGCTCATGCTCTCCCGCATGATGCACCCGAGTTGTAGGCCGTACCCAGTGGCAAGCTTCGCAGGCTCCAAGGGTTGGCCAGCTGGTTTCACAAGGGTGAACTCTTCACGGTTGGTGCCGAGTTTCGGCAGCATCTGCTCCTGCCTTTCCGCCTTATTCTTCTTCTTCCTAGCGGGCGGGGAGACGCCATCGCCATCCACGTGTTCACCACCATGACTTGCTTCGGCCTCCTCGTCACCATTACTTCTTCCGTCATCATCGCCATCTTCAGCCTCCTCCTCATATTCAAACTCCTCGTCATCTTCTTGGTCCGCAGCTTGGTCCTCCTCGTCAACTTCATCGTGATCCGTAGCTTCGGCCTCCTCATCGGACCCGCTTAAGTCATCGCCAAACCACCAAAACTTGAGGTTGGCTCTTCTTGCTTGTTCTTCAACGCTCATGGGCTGAGAAGGGCCAGCCCCGACGTGTTTGTCTCTGCTCGACATGTTTGATCTTCATAGAAAAATGCAACAATGTAATTAGTACAAGCTAGAGTCGACCGAAAAATTCGGCATGACCTTTGCTGTTTTTTTAACCTAGGAGTGCCCATTTCTCAACCGAAACGGAAGTGAATCAACACTTCGGGAGAAACGCGAAACTCAAATGAATTCTCTGCAACAGTTTTCATACAAAATTGATGACAGTCATCCAATCACACATATACAGAGAGCAAAAAATAGCTCAAGGTGCAACAAATTACTGAAAAATAATGTGCCATGTATGTCCTGGAGCAAATTACTGCAAAAATTAGCTAATTGCTGCAAAAAATAGCTCTAGGTGCAGCAAATTACTGCAAAATAATGTGCCATGTATGTCCTGGAGCAAATTACTGCAAGAACAGTACACTTCACTAACTAATTAGAGCGAGGAAACCTGCAAGTGGGCAAGAATCAATGTCCTAGGGTACATAAAAACAGGGCAGAAGAACATGCATAACAATTGAGAGTATTTTTTGTTACTTTGAGAGCAAACTTCACTAACTAATTAGAGCATCCAGCCAAAAGCAAAATACAATAATGCAAGGAGGAAGGAAAACCAAGGCCCTCATTCCCAACAGGCCAATAACCATCAGTTATGTGCCAGCATCAACTCCAAAAAGGCGGGGCTTACAAAATCACAACATGCAGTGACATCTCAAGTGCTTAGTGGATAATGCCCAACAGAAATTTGCTCGAAATCAGAGAGTAAACCGAGTTTTTCTAAACTAATAAGAATTGATTCATTGTGGAGCTCTATAATATGTCATCCTTCAAGTTGGTTATGCATGTGTAACCGTGGACCTGAAGATGAGTTTCATTTTTCACAGATTGGGAATTCGCTCAACATCTATAGTAGCAATACAACATGACAAAAAGTTAAATTTTCTGTAAATTTAGTTAAATGTAGAAACAAGAACATAATTGTACAGAGAACATAAACAGCAAATGTAACACAGCATATAGGCTTGTTGATTAGTTCTAATTGAGTCAGCCACAGTTGCATCTCCTGAAGATTTATTTCCAGTGATTTTGTGCATTACTTCTATGCACTTCCTTGCTGATAATGTTCATGAACTGTGCACATGCTGCATACTTAACTATAGATGCATTATTTCAGACAAAACTCGTAGCCTGTTGCCCATATCTGCAGGAAGTGCGCCAACACCAACGGTGGTCTAACAGGAAGGAGTATATTACAAGGTCATCATCCCCAACTAGATTTGGTCATGCTCAAGCAAGCTAGGTAAGTTCCTAGCTTTTGTGGTCATGCTCAAGCAAGCTAGGAAGGAGTAGATTACAACGCATGCATGCTCAGTCCATGGCTACATTACTACATACCCACATTGTCCATTGTATATGGATATAAGTTGACTTGCAATCAATCACTAGTCTTTCTTGTTTGTCGTTTTAAAAGCAAACATGCACTGGTTAACCGAGTATTTTCACCAGGGTTTAATTTAGGATGATGTCCATGCTACTGCCCAATATGCGCCATTGGTATTTGGCATTTAGTCAAAAACCACGATGCCCTAGTCTATATCAACAACACAAGGCTACTGCAGTGGTTGTTGACGCTGTGTGCTGCATCTGGAGCAGCTAGGTTCGATTCCTGGCTCTCTCAATTTTTTTAGTATTTTTTTAGTATTTAGCACTTAGCCAAAATACTTGTCATTAATATCTAGTATATTTTGTAACAAATAGTAATTAAGTTTAACATTCACAAATCTATTTAAAACAAGGACATCCATTTGCAAGTACATATGCAATTATTAATTTATTTAAAACAAGGACATCCATTTGCAAGTACATAGGCAATATCCATACACACCAATATTCTTCACAAATCTAGCGTCTCTTTGCAATCTTCTTGCCCTTCTTCCTCGTGGTTGAATACTTTAGCCTGGAAAGGTTAAGGTTTCTTCTTGTGAACGGACAACCTTTAGTAGGTAGGGTGGTTTTCCATTTTCCTGCAGCAGTCGGCTTGTCGAAGTACTTGTCGAATTCCTCTTCGATCATGTGATCGCCGTTATTTTCTAAGTCTTGCTCGTTGGCGGGTCCGTCCATTCCGATGATGCTCCTCTTGCCCCTCCTCACGACAACACGTCTTGGCTTTGATGGGTCAGTGATGAATAAACATTAGTCAACTTGGCTCGCGAGTACCCATGGCTCATTTTTTGTGGAGGCGTTCTTCGCGGAGGCATCGGGTATAACCATGGTGGTGAAATACCGACCCTATTTTTGGACGCTCTTGGCCCATCTGACATGGAACATCGGCACCTTCTCTCCGGCATATTCGAGGTCCCATATCTCCTCGATCCTTCCGAAAAATCGTTCCTTGACGATGGCTTCGTCATCGGAAGAGGATAGCATCGTTACTCCTGAGTTCTGATAGTCGCTGCTCATGTCCCTTTTCTCGGTGTAGAATCTGTACCCATTTGATGTCGTATGCTTGATATGTCCTCATGTTGTGCCCGGGGCCATTGACAAGGCGAAAATTAGTTTTTCATCCTCCGTAGAAGGCGTTTGCGGGTCTGCAGGGGGATTGTCTTGAAGCTTCTTCTTGAACCAAGCCGTGAAGCTAGAGCTATGCTCTCTTGTTACGTCTCCCTTCTTCCTCGGCCAACCAAGGTCAATGAACTTCTGCTCGATTAACCTTTTGTGCTCTTCCACCCAAGGATCGAACAATTCGATGTGTTGTAGCGTGACTCGGTGTGCCCTGTCAAAGTCGTCACGTCGACCCTTCGCACCGACATGCATGGTGCGAAAGCCCTCGTGGTGGCCATATCCAGCGAGCCTGTCGAGGTGTGTCCTTTTGGGTAGACCAACAGGGTCATCCTCGTCGTACGGGTCGGTGCGTAGATAATTCTGGCAGAAAGAGACGCACTCGTAGGCCAGAAAGCCCTTGGAAATGCTTCCATTTGGACAAGACCTGTTGCGTACGAATCCTTTGATAACACCGTTAAGCCTTTCAAACGACATCATGTTGTGCAGGAATGTCGGTCCGAGATGAATGATGTCATCCACGACATGGACGAGTAGATGGACCATGATGTCGAAGAATGCGGGCGGGAAGTAAATCTCGAGCTCGCATAGTATCACGACGATCTCATCTTGTAGTGTGTCGAGATGCTTCAAGCCAATCGACTTCCTCGAGATGACGTCGAAGAAGTTGCAGAGGCCAAACAGCGTCTCACAAACATGCTCATCCATTATCCCTTGGATCGCAATGGGAAGTATCTGCGTCATCAGCACGTGACAGTCGTGAGACTTCATCCCGCTAAACCTCTTCTTTGCTTTGTCCAGATATCTGCCTATGTTCTCCGAGTAACCGTAAGAAACTTTGACTCCTAGGAGGCAGTTGAAAAACTGCTCAAGCTCCTGCTCACTTAGAGTGAAGCAGGCAGCCGGAAACACTGCAATGCCCCTCTTAACCCTTTAGCGACCTTGAGTATCTTCAGGCGCCGTCTCATCATCATCATCATCATCGGGCGGCGGCGTCTGATGAAGTTCTTCCTTGATGCCAAGTTCCATCAGGTCGTTCCTTACTTTCGGCTCGTCTTTGGTTTTATCCGGCATGTTGATGATAGTGGCAAGCAGACTCTCACACACGTTCTTCGTGATGTGCATGAAATCAAGGCTATGGGGCATGTGGAGGTATTTCTAGTATGGCAGGTCCCAGAAAACAGGCCTAGCTTTCCACACACCATGCAGCGGTTTCGTCCTCGGACGCTTCTTTCCCGGCAAAGGGCACTCTTCCCAGTTGTCCAACATATCTTGGATCACTTCTCCGCTCCTCGTACGTGGGGCTTTTTCGATCTCTACTTTGCCATCGAATAGATCTCTACGCTTTCTCCACACGTGATCCTTTGGAAGCCACATTCGAGTCCGTTGGAACACGGTCTTCGATGAACCAGGATCCCTTGGTAGCTGGAGATGCGGGGTCTTATCCATGCACTTGACACATGCTTTGTGTCTGTGGTTCACTTGGGAAGACACATATGCGTAACCTGGATAGTCCAGCACCGTCGTGAGCAGCGCGGCTCTCATAGGGAAATAATCTCCTGTGTATGCGTCCAACGTATGGGTTGGCGTCTCCCACAGCGTGGCTAACTCTTCTTTCAGCAGCCCGAGATACAGATGCATGTCAATACCTGGTTGTTTCGGCCCCTGAATCAGAATACACATGTGTACGTATCTCTGCTTGGTGCACAGCCAGGGAGGGAGGTTGTACGGCCATACAAATACAGGCCAGGTGCTATGTGTGCTACTCTGGTTGCCAAACGGATTCAGTCCATCAATGCTCATACTAAGCTTGACGTTCCTTGGATCGCCCTCGAAGTCTGGAAAGTCAATGTCCAGTGCGTTCCACTGGCTAGCGTCCGAAGGGTGTGTGAAGATCTTGCCCTTATGCGGATCATCTTCGGCCGGCTTCTTCCTTTCCCCGTGCCATTGCATGAGCTTTGCTTCCTTAGGGTCCATGAAATACCGCTGCAGACGGGGAGTGATAGGAAAGTACCATACCACTTTCCGAGGAACTTTCTTGTTCCCTCTCTTGTATCGTCCTTGGCCACACACCGGACATGTGGTTCTATCCTTGTTCCCGTCCCGATAAAGTGCACAGTCATTAATGCAGGGGTGGTACTTAACATACGGTAGGTCGAGAGGGCATACGATTTTCTTGGCCTCCTCGATACTAGTTGGACATGTGTTCTCCTTGGGAAGACGTTCTTGTCAGAATCTCATGTTTTTGTTGAAGCTTACGTCGGTCCATTTGCTTTCTGCCTTCATCTCTAGAGCCTTGAGCGTTACGTTCAAGCGGGTATCCTCGGGCCGGCACCCAGGATATAATGGAGTTTTCCCGTCTATCTCCATCTACGCTAGCTTGGCTTTCTCCCTGGCAGCAGCTTTGGTGTTGCTCATCTCCCCGAGAAGCAGTTCCTGAACACGTGGGTCCTGCAAGGCCAAGGTTAGCCATGTCGTTTGTGTGTCTGCGTCTTCTCCACCGGCACCTCCTTCGTGATGATCATCATGTCCGTCACTGCCATCATCTCCTTCGTGCTGATACTCATGTCCGCTGTTGCTGACATCTCCTTCATGATCATGATCATGTCCACCGCCGGCATCTCCTTCGTGATGATCATCATGCCCGCCCTCGTCTTCAGGATCGTTGACGTCCACGTCATCTTCAGAATCATATCTGCGCATGAAACCACGCGTGAGCAGGTCATTCTCTAGGTCTCCGGAATCAGGGTCAACCAAGCTCCCGAGATTGCATGTTCGACACGGACATCTTATGTAGGTCCTCTTGTTCAGAATCATGTCGGCCACTGCGCGTTTCTTGTATGTAGCTGCTCGACCTTCGCTCATGTGTCTAACCATGGTTTCCTGCGCGGTATAGAGCAAAAAGAGAGAGTATCTTAGAACCACATCACCATCATGCACACACACACACATGCATGGCCGTCGGAAAAATTCGGCATGACCTCTCCTAAAAATGGGACATATGGATAGTGCAAAAATTTGCCGAAACGGAAATTAATCGACATTTCGGCAAACATCCATGCACCACCAGAGCAAGCAACATGCTTTCTTCTTCGTCACCTACAAACATTCATGCACCACATCCATGCAAACACATCATCCCTCTCGCAATAAGAAGGCTTCACAAACATAAGCATGCACACACATACACACCACACCGACGTCCACCCTCCACACAAAACATCCACATGCATGTCCTCCAACAACTCACCTAGTAGAATCGTTACCGAGCCAAGTCCGCGACGAGATAGTGTGGTTGTTGTTGGGGAACAAGATGGATGTTGGAGGAGGAAAACTAGTTGGTTTAGTAGATCTACAACAATTGGAGAGGCTTCCCCTCACAAAACTATGAAGCAAGGTAGGTTCAACAACCAAGAATGGAGAAAACAATGGAGAAATTGAGGTGGTGGGGAGGAGGAGGACGAGCTAGATCTAGTTTGGGGTGGTGGGTGGAGAAGAATGGAATGGTGGTGGTGGGTGGGGGTGGATGCCAACTTGTAGATCTGGACGAAGTTATCAGTGGCACATATTACACTAAATGCTCCACTGATAAGTCTGCCACCTTTTCAGGTGGTGGGCCCCAAGACTTATCAGTGGCGCATTTTGTATTATATGCGTGATGCACTCGACGATCGACGTAGAGCTCGTTGGGAACCCCAAGAGTAAGGTATGATGAGTACAGCAGAAAGTTTTCCCTCAGTTATGAAACCAATGTTTAATCGAACTAGTAGGAGCAAGGAAACACCCCACAGGTGTTACTGGCTGAGCTTTGGCACGACGCACTACCGGTGCTAGTAGCAACATGGAGACCTGCACAACACAACCACATAACTTTGTCCCCAACTTGCGATGAGGTTGTCAATCTCACCGTGTTTTGTGGAAAACAAAGAATTAAACGTATCGAATGGAAGGAAGTAAAAGTTTGCAGAAAGTAAACACAAAGCAGTAAAAGATTGTAGATTGCATATAAAAGACAAGGACCGGGATCCATAGTTCACTAGAGGAGACTCTCCTTAAGATAGATAACATGCTGGGTGAAAAAATTACAGCGGGGCAATTGACAAACACCGAGAAAGCAATACATGCATATACTAATCATCTTGACTACTTTGAGACTTGATTGGGCAATACAACATAATACATAGACCGCCATCCAACTGCATCTATGACTAATAATCCACCTTCAGGTTATCATCCGAACCCCCTCCAGTATTAAGTTGCAAGCAACAGATTATTGCTTTACGAACTGCGTGTAAGGTAAACAATACGATTGTTCTATGAACAAAGGATTATTGTTTTCTCCCTAGTAGCAACAACACATCTAGTACCTTAGAGATTTCTGTCACTTCCCCAGATTACCAGAGGCATGAACCCACTATCGAGCATAAATACTAACTCTTGGAGTTGCTAGCATCTACTTGGCCAAGATAGCTACTAACAACGGAAAGCATGCAAGATCTCAAATAACAAAGACATGATAGAATCAATAATCAATATGAAATAGCATCTCAATATCCATCAGATCCCCGCAAACACAACATGTATGAATTACAAATAGATGATCTTGATCATGAACGGAGCTCACAAGATCGAAACATGAAAGCACAAAGGAGGAGAAACCAGCCATCTAGCTACTACATGGATCCGTAGTCCAAGGATGAACTACTCACGCATCACACCGGAGGCTTGCATGGTGATGAAGAAGGCCTCCAGGGTGAATTCCCCTCTCCGTCAGGGTGCCGGGAAGAGCTTCAGATCCCTCCCGATCTAGGGATGGAGATGACGGTGGCTACAGAGTCTTTCGTGGATTTTTTGATCAGGTCCCTAGGGTTTTCATCCCGAGGGAAACTTATAGGCGGAAGGAGAGGCCGAGGGGGTGCTGGGGTGGTGTGGGCTAGACCACCCCTGGCGTGGGCCAAGCCTGGCCGCACGGCTAGGTGGTGTGGCCGGCCCCTGGCCCCTCTCCGTCTCGTATTCTGGCACTTGATCCCTTCCGAAAAAATAGGCACTTTGGCTTTTGTCCCGTCCAATTCCGAGAATATTCATTTTCTGACTTTCCTGGAACCAAAAACAGTAGAAAACAGGCAGCTGGCACTATGGCTCTTGTTAATAGGTTAGTCCAAGAAATCATATGAAAAGTACTCCAAAGTTGGAACAAAACACAAGAAAGTGGATAAAACCAAGCATGGAACATCAAAAATTATAGATACATGTGCAATGTATCAACATCCCCAAGCTTAACTCCTGCTCGTCCTCGAGTAGGTAAGTGATAAAAAGAAATAATTTTTGAGGTGACATGAACCATCAAAGACTTAATCAAAGTATTTGCAAAACATCAAAGCTGGGATCAAAGTACTTCAATCATAACATGAAAGACAAAGTTCTAGCAATAAGACAAAGAAACTATGTTGCAACATGAAAAGGCACAAACAAAATAATCATGAATAACATGCTTTGCAAGACGTTTGTTTGTTTCACATCAAGAAAACATAGCATAATAGTATTCAGCTTGTCCCTCAATAGAGTAGCAAATATAAATGCATGGGACACCTTCAAAGTTCATAAGAGTGACTAGATACAATAGTTTCAAACAAGCAATAACAAGTTATGCATCAATCAACTAGTCTTGGGACAATGCACATAGAACTAAGAATGGCCACTATGCTCTCAAAGTAGGTGCATAAAGTTAGAAGGTGGAGACTCAATATAATGGGGGAAGAAAGACCTTTTGTAAAAGGAAGTAGGGATTCAAGTCTCATAAAGAGTTTCCAAAAATTATGGTACTTATAGCTTTCAGCTCTCATTGCCCCTATCATAAGCATCTTGAAGGTGATTAAGGTTAAAGTGACACAACTAAGAGTATATGCTTGACAAGTTATAAACCGAAATCTCATGCCCCTTACTTACGAAGACCGATCCTCATGCTACTCAACTTCAGTCACGAGTAAGCTCTTGTCATTGTAAGTATATGTGTATCATTAAGAACCGCCAATGGGGTACCCCTTGCACATGATACGGGAGCTTTCCCATAATCAAAATGACAAGGCAAGCAGACAATGAGCAACTCAACAATCTTTTTATTTGCGATTTGCATAGGTTTTTATTGAGGATGCTTCATAGAGTGCTCATTATGGTGATGCTGCAAGTTTCCACCATGATTAGGCATGGCTTAGGCTAGCGGCCCACGCGTTTCTCTAACACACATACAAACTCCATGATCTTACAAGTTCCACTTTTATTTCACACCGCCGGGATCTGTAAGAAAAAGAACATAATATCAACGGGGTACAAAGTACAAGTGCAATGTTGAAAGCATTCCCCATGGTACATGGTTCTGCTAATTTCAACTTAAAAAGCGCAAGCATATACGCAACAAGGAAGGACCCAATGGTCCAAGTTTATTAGAGGCAATAAAGTAAAGTGTGCCATCAAGTTCGTGAGAGCTTTAATCACTAGTTTTCTCATAACAATTGAAAGGTAGACAAAAGCATGAATATACTTGGAATAGCATAAACTAGTAGGTAGGTATGGTGGACTCTTTGGAAAAACTTGGTTTAGGGAGTTGGAGGCATGAGTGGAACTCATACTTGGTGGTGGAGGCTAGCAAAAGACTAGGAGCGACAAACTAAGAGAGCAATAATGGCCATAATCATGCAGAGCGACAAAACATCATTGATCAAAGCATAAAGTGATACTACAAGTTGAAAACTAAAGGATCATAAAGGCTATGGTGACTTGTGAAAGTCATAACATAGTGTAAGCATGCGCCAAGTCAACCCAAATAAAGCATCAAAGGAGAATACCACTATACTATGTTTTAATATGCTAAAACAACGCATGATTCATCCAAGGCACATTAGGCAATCTCAATTGTTTATAACAAGTCATGCTACAGCAAAGAATACTAAGCGTAAAGCCAAAACAATATCAAGCATGGCATGACAAAGCATAGCCACAGTCAAAAACGAGCTCTTTTTACCACATAAGCATGAACTTTCCTACTCTTTTCCAAACCAAACCAAACTAATTGCAAACCAACATATGAAAGAGGGGGTCCAACCAACTTATTCAGAAAACTAAGCAAACCAAGTAAACTAAAAACCAAAATGAAATAGAAGACGCTCCAAGAAAAATACAACTGTGCATGAAACAATAAAAATGAAGCGTTTGGAAGAAACCTGGAATTTTTATTGATGAAGAAGGGGATGCCTTGGGCATCCCCAAGCTTTGACGCTTGCACTTCTTGGATATTTCTTGGGGTGACACGCGTGGCATCCCCAAGCTTGAGCTTTAGTCCATCCTTCATCTCGTTACTCATTTCTTCCATACACCTGAATATTTTCCTTCATACAAAACTTCACACAATCTCATTAGCAACATTAGTGCACTTAAGATAAATAAGTCTCAAGGTTCAGTTCTAACACCAAAAAAACTTCCATTAGAACACTAGCTACTGTAGCACTTCCCTCAAAAAGCTCAATTCCCCAAAAGAACTCAAAAAGGAACCCACAAGAAGCAAATGTAGAAAATGGCAGAAATCTGTCAAAACAGACCAGCAGGTAAAGACAATTTTTTTAGAAGACCGTATGTTGCTCAAATCAAAAAGTGTTAAACTAACGAAAGTTAGATAACAACCTGGGGCAGAAGCACAAAAATTACAGCTCAATCCGACGTACAGAACTCTCTCAGGAATTTTTACGGTGAAGCACAGAAATCTGTTTCGGGGCAGCAACTTTTCCAATCATTACTTCACTCTCATTAGAGGTTACTCTTGGCACAAAAAGCAAATAAAAAGGACAAGGAGAGGTTATTACAGAGGTAATAACTTCCAAGGCTCATCTAAAACTCTTGGGTTATCTCCCAACAAGTACTTTTCTTTAACGCCTTTAAGTTAGGCATAAGAAGCAAAGAAAGAATCAAGTGTTCTCAAATGAAGAAGCATTAAGACCAAATTTTGTTTTCATAGGAGAAGCAAAAGAAATATTTTCTCTCTTTTTAGGTAAGTGTTCTATACCTTTCTTGAGTGGGAGTTGATATTTAATGGTGCCTTCTTTCATATCAATGATGGCACCAACAGTTCTAAGAAAAGGTCTTCCCAAAGTAATAGGACAAGAAGCATTGTATTCAACATCCAAAACCTAGAAATCAACGGGGACATAGGAATCATTAACCATAATAAGAACATCATTAAGACTCCCCATGAGTTTCTTTTTAGCATTATCATCAAGTGGGACATTCAAATAGCAATCTTCAAGAGGAGGAAAATCAAGCATATCATAAATCCTTCTAGGCATAATAGAAACACTACTATCAAGATCACACAAAGCTTTGAAATCAAAGTCATTCACTTTCATATTAATGATGGGTTCCCAACCATACTCTTGTTTTATAGGAATAGAAGCTTTGTGTTTCATCTTTTCTTCTTTAATCTTTATGAGAGCATCGGTAATGTGTTTTGTAAAGGCCATGTTCACAGCACTAGCATTAGGACTTTTAGCAAGCTTTTGTAGGAACTTAATAACTTCAGAGATATTGCAATCATCAAGATCAAAATCAACTTTATCATCTAAAGTAGTAGAACTATTACTAGCCTCAACACTAGTGGTGGTGATAGTAGAAACACTAATGTTTCTAGCAATTTCATCTTTTCTTTCCCACTTAGCATGTAATTCAGCTAATAGTCTAACATTTTCATCAATTCTTACTTGTATGGCATTAGTAGCTGCAAAGGGATTCTCATTAGTTTCAGGTTTGGCAGCCATTTTATTAATCAATGAAGATTGAGCTTTAGACAAAGATGATATATTTCTTTCAGCATTAGAGAGTTTCAATTGTAAACTAGGTATTTCCCTATTTAGACTCTCAAGTTGATGGCTAATGTTCTTCAAGATGGTGGATTGTTCCTCCATAGTTTTAGTAAATAGTTTATTTTGCTCATATTGCATTTGCATGAAGTTTTTAGTGGCTCTTTCAACTTCTAAAATTCTTCCTTCACTAGGTAATTCAGATTTACCATTAAAGCCATTAGTAGTATTAGGAGGATAAGGCTTATAATTGTTGTTACCAAAATTGTTCCTATAAGCATTATTACCATAAGCATTGTTGCCAAAGTTGTTATTTCTTATGAAGTTCACATCAACTTGCTCTTCTTGAGCAACCAAAGAGGCTAAAGGAACATTATTTGGATCAATATGGGCTTTCCCATTAACAAGCATAGACATAATAATATCAATCTTATCACTTAAGGAGGAGGTTTCTTCAACAGAATTTACCTTCTTACCTTGTGGAGCTCTCTCAGTATGCCATTCAGAATAATTAACCATCATATTATCCAATAGTTTTGTTGCAACACCTAAAGTGATGGTCATAAAGGTACCTCCAGCAGATGAATCCAATAGGTTCCTTGAAGAATAGTTCAATCTTGCATAAAAAGTTTGGATGATCATCCAAGCAGTCAGTCCATGAGTGGGACAATTCTTTACCAAAGATTTCATTCTTTCCCAAGATTGAGCAACATGCTCATTATCAAGTTGTTTAAACTTCATTATTTCACTTCTCATGCATATAATCTTAGCAGGAGGATAGTATTTTCCAATAAAAGCATCTTTGCACTTAGTCCAAGAATCAATACTATTCCTAGTTAAGGAATTCAACCATTCTTTAGCTTTTCCTCTCAAAGAGAAAGGAAACAATTTCAGTTTAATAATATCACCATCTATATCCCTATGCTTTTGCATCTCACAAAGTTCAACAAAGTTATTTAGATGGGAAGCAACATCTTCATTACCAATACCAGAAAATTGTTCTCTCATAACAAGATTGAGCAAAGCAAGTTTTATCTCAAAGAAAGTATTTTCAGCCATAGGTGGAGCAATAGGAGTGCTCATAAAATCATTGTTGTTGGTGCTAGTGAAGTCACAAAACTTAGTGTTTTCAAGAGTAGTCATTTTTTGGGTTTTCCAATAAGAAAGCAAAACAAGTAAAACTAATTTTTTTTGTGTTTTTGAAGAACAAAACAAGCAAACAAAGCAAAAAGAAACTAAGCAAAACAAAAACAACAAAGTAAAGAGATTGGTTATGAGGGACTCCCCTTGTGAAGATGTCCTTGACTCCCCGACAACGGCGCCAGAAAAGATCTTGATGCACTCGACGATCGATGTAGAGCTCGTTGGGAACCCCAAGAGGAAGGTATGATGAGTACAACATAAAGTTTTCCCTCAGTTATGAAACCAAGGTTTAATCGAACCAGTAGGAGTAAGGAAACACCCCACAGGTGTTACTAGCTGAGCTTTGGCAGGGCGCACTACCGGTGCTAGTAGCAACGTGGAGACCTGCACAACACAACCACAGAACTTTGTACCCAACTTGCGATGAGGTTGTCAATCTCACCGTGTTTTGCGGAAAACAAAGGATTAAACATATCGAATGGAAGGAAGTAAAAGTTTGCAGAAAGTAAACACAAAGCAGTAAAAGGTTGTAGATTGTATATAAAACACAAAGACCGGGATCCATAGTTCACTAGAGGTGGCTCTCCTTAAGATAGATAACATGCTGGGTGAACAAATTACAGCGGGGCAATTGACAAACACCGAGAAAGCAATACATGCATATACTAATCATCTTGACTCCTTTGAGACTTGATTGGGCAATACAACATAATACATAGACCGCCATCCAACTGCATCTATGACTAATAATCCACCTTCAGGTTATCATCTGAACCCCCTCCAGTATTAAGTTGCAAGCAACAGATTATTGCTTTACGAACTGCGTGTAAGGTAAACAATACGATTGTTCTATGAACAAAGGATTGTTGTTTTCTCCCTAGTAGCAACAATACATCTAGTACCTTAGAGATTTCTGTCACTTCCCCAGATTACCAGAGGCATGAACCCACTATCGAGCATAAATACTAACTCTTGGAGTTGCTAGCATCTACTTGGCCAAGATAGCTACTAACAACGGAAAGCATGCAAGATCTCAAATAACAAAGACATGATAGAATCAATAATCAATCTGAAATAGCATCTCAATATCCATCGGATCCCCGCAAACACAACATGTATGAATTACAAATAGATGATCTTGATCATGAACGGAGCTCACAAGATCTAAACATGAAAGCACAAAGGAGGAGAAACCAGCCATCTAGCTACTACATGGATCCGTAGTCCAAGGATGAACTACTCACGCATCACACCGGAGGCTTGCATGGTGATGAAGAAGGCCTCCAGGGTGAATTCCCCTCTCCGGTAGGGTGCCGGGAAGAGCTTCAGATCCCTCCCGATCTAGGGATGGAGATGACGTCGGCTATAGACTCTTTCGTGGATTTTTTGATCGGGTCCCTAGGGTTTTCGTCCCGAGGGCAACTTATAGGCGGAAGGAGAGGCCGAGGGGGTGCTGGGGTGGTGTGGGCCAGACCACCCCCTGGTGTGGGCCAAGCCTGGCCGCGCGGCCAGGTGGTGTGGCCGGCCCCTGGCCCCTCTCCGTCTCGTATTCTGGCACTTGATCCCTTCCGGAAAAATAGGCACTTTGGCTTTTGTCCCGTCCAATTCCGAGAATATTCATTTTCTGACTTTCCTGGAACCAAAAACAGCAGAAAACAGGCAACTGGCACTATGGCTCTTGTTAATAGGTTAGTCCAAGAAATCATATGAAAAGTACTCCAAAGTTGGAACAAAACACAAGAAAGTGGATAAAACCAAGCATGGAACATCAAAAATTATAGATACATTTGCAATGTATCAATGCGCCATTGGAGGAAATTTATCAGTGGCGCATATACTGAATGCGCCATTGATATTCCTGCCACCTTTTAGAGTGGTGGGGTCCAGGTGGGGCCCACATAGTTATCAATGGCGCATGTAGGAAAGGATGTGCCATTGATAAGGAGAATATCAATGGCGCATATTGCATAGGCGCCATTGATAAGCATATATCATTTGCGCATATGGACATATGCGCCATTGATATTTGGTCCACAACCCTCCAGGGTGCCGGGCCCACATTATCAGTGGCGCATTATTTGCAATGTGCGCCATTGGTTAGACAAAATATCAGTGGAGCATATTTTATATGCGCCACTGATAATTATTAGTGGAGCATATTCAAAAAATGCTCCACTGATAATAAATCTATCCATAAGCCTTTCTATAATAGTGAAAAGAAAGAACCTTGCTAGGTGTGTGGCAAGATTGGCCATTGGGCTCATCTTTGTCCACAGAAGAAAGGCAAGAAGGGTCAGGCTGGACAGAGTTCTAAATCTGTCAACATGGTCATTTACAATACTGATGCAAGAACTTCAGGCTCTGGGTATGGTAATTTATTACCTACTGTTCTTTCAGTATTTCAACCCATAGAATGGTGGGTTGCTACGGGTGCCAATGTTCATGTGTGTGCTGACATTTCCATGTTCACCTCTTATCAGACTCGAGATTTCTTAGTCATGATGGGGAATGGGTTACATGCTACTATTCTTGGTGCTGGCACGATATGTCTGAAGTTTACTTCGGGCAAGATCGTGCAGTTGAAGAACGTGCATCATGTCCCTTCTATCAAGAAGAATCTTGTTAGTGGTTCCCGTCTTCTGAAAGATGGGTTTAAGTTGGTATTTGAGTCCAATAAAGTTGTACTGTCTAAGTATGGAACCTTTGTTGGAAAAGGCTATGAATGCGGAGGCATGTTCCGTTTTTCATTGGTAGACTTCTGTGATGATGTAGTGAACCATGTTTGCACTACTAGTAATCAAACTAATGTTTGGCACTCACGACTTTGTCATATTAATTTCAGTTGTATGACGCGGCTTGCTGGTATGAGTTTAATTCCGAAATTCACTATTGTCAAAGGCTCTAAGTCCCATGCTTGTGTGTAAGCAAAGCAACCTCACAAGCCTCACAAGCCAGTGGAGGAGAGAAACTTGACACCTCTAGAGCTCATACATTCAGATCTATGTGAGATGAATGGTGTATTGACAATTAGTGGAAAGAAATATTTCATGACATTGATTGATGATTCTACTAGGTACTGTTATGTATATCACTTGAAAACTAAAGACGAGGCTTTATATTTCTTTAAAATCTATAAAGCAGAAGTTGAAAATCAACTTGAGAGAAAGATCAAAAGAATTCGGTCTGATCGTGGTGGAGAGTACTTTTCTAATGAGTTTAATTTATTCTGTTCGGAACATGGTATCATACATGAGAGGACGCCTCCCAATTCCCCTCAATCCAATGGGATTGATGAGAGGAAAAACCAGACTCTAACAGATTTGGTTAACGCCATGTTAGACACTGCCGGTTTATCCAATGAATGGTGGGGGAGGCTATATTGACTTCATGTCATGTCCTAAACCGTGTTCCAACTAAGAATAAAGAGATTACTCCATTTGAATAATGGGAAAAGAAAAGGTTGACACTCTCCTACTTACGAACTTGGGGTTGTTTGGCAAAGGTCAATGTGCCAATCAACAAGAAGCATAAGCTTGGACCAAAAACTGTGGATTGTGTCTTTCTTGGCTATGCTTCTCACAACATCGCTTATAGATTTCTTGTGGTGAAATATGAAATGGACAACATGAATGTCGATACCATTTTTGAATCAAGAGATGGTACATTCTTTGAGGATATATTTCCTATGAGAGATATGCCTAGCATATCTAATAAGGAATATGATCTAGTTTCTGAACCTGAAACTCCCATGGAGACTGATGAACAATCATATGATGAGAGTTCAGATTCAGATGAGGATGACAATGAAGCTCCCACAAGGAGCAAGAGACAAAGGAACACAAGGTCTTTTGGTAATGATTTCATTGTGTACCTAGTGGATGACACTACCACTACCATTTTAGAAGCTTTTGCATCTCCGAATGCAGACTACTGGAAGGAAGCGGTTCAACGCGAGATGGATTCCATCTTGGCTAATGGAACGTGGGAGATATCAGAACATCTGTATGGGTGTAAACCTGTAGGATGTAAATGGGTATTTAAAAAGAATCTTAGGGCTGATGGTACTATTGAAAAGTACAAAGCTCGGCTTGTGGCTAAAGGCTATACCCAAAAGGAAGGCGAAGATTTCTTTGATACCTACTCACATGTGGCTAGATGGACCACAATTCGAGTACTACTATCACTGGCTACCTCTCACGGTCTTCTCGTTCATCAAATGGACGTTAAGACGGCTTTCCTAAATGGAGAGTTGGATGAGGAAATTTACATGGAACAACCTGATGGTTTTGTCCTAGAAGGTCAAGAGAGAAAGGTGTGTAAATTGAAGAAATCTTTGTATGGCCTCAAACAAACTCCTAGGAAATGGCATGAGAAGTTTGAAAGAACTTTGACATCTGTGGGCTTTGTTGTAAATGGAGCCGACAAATGTGTGTACTACCGCCATGGTGGGGGAGAGGGAGTTGTCCTATGTCTGTATGTTGATGACATATTAATTTTTGGGACAAGTCTCAAAGTGATTAATGAGGTCAAAACCTTCTTGTCTCAATGTTTTGAGATGAAGGACCTTGGAGAAGCTGATGTTATCCTAAACATCAAGCTACTGAGAGATGAGAATGGGATTACACTTGTGCAATCACATTATATGGAGAAGGTGTTGAGTAGATTTGGATATGATGATTGCAAATCCTCTCCCACACCTTATGATCCTAGTGTTTTGCTTCGAAAGAATCAAAAGGCAGCTAGAGATCAATTGAGATACTCTCAGATAATTGGCTCACTTATGTATTTAGCTTGCGCTATAAGGCCTGATATCTCGTTTGCTATGAGCAAACTTAGCCGGTTTGTGGCCAACCCATGAGATGATCACTGACATGCATTTGAGAGGGTAATGCGCTATCTAAAGGGAACAATGAGCTATGGAATTCATATACCAGGTATCCTAGGGTACTTGAAGGGTATAGTGATTCAAATTGGATATTAGATGCTGATGAGATAAAGGCCACAAGTGGATACATATTCACACTTGGTGGTGGTGCTGTTTCATGGAAGTCTTGCAAGAAGACCATCTTAACGAGGTCAACTATGGAAGCAGAACTCACGGCATTAGATACTGCTACTGTCGAAGCAGAATGGCTTCGTGAACTCTTAGCATATTTGCCTATGGTTGAAAAACCAATACCGGCAATCCTTATGAACTATGACAACCAAACTGTAATTGTCAAAGTGAACAGTTATAAGGACAATATGAAGAGTTCAAGACATGTCAAGAGAAGACTGAAGTTTATCAGAAAGCTGAGAAACTCCGGAGTTATAGCATAGGATTATGTCCAAACGGCTAAGAATCTGGCAGATCCTTTTACAAAAGGACTATCAAGAATTTTGATAGAAAATGCATCGAGGGAGATGGGTTTGAGACCCACGTGAGTTGTCAAGGGGGTAACCCAACCTATGTGATCGGAGATCCTGTGAATTAGGACCTAGGAAAACAAACCGAAACAACTGAGTTGAGAGAAACTTTAAATATTCCCACTCTGCTGCAGATGCAATTCTCTCATGGTATTCTGTAAGGAAGGTTGATTATATCTTAATGTGTTCTGACTGTCTCCTTGGGAGCAAAGACGCTGTCCTACAGAGTGATCTTGAAAGAATACACCTATATGAGCTACACTGCTGGTCACAGTGTATGAGATTTGGGTGAATCTCTAGGAAGCTCATGAAAGGCCGAGGAGTATGACTTATAGGCTCCACCCAAGGGGTAGCCTATGGCAGCCATGTACCGGTAACGACATTGAGTGAAACTTGCTGCGCAAGACTGGCAATTCAAGGCATAGTCCATTGTTTAGTTGTAGTAAGTGTATCTCTTTGTCTAGGTGGAAGTTCAACTTAACAGTCTCCACTGAACTGCAGGTATATTAAATAGTGATTGGAACTAATGGACCATATGATATGCCTCTGAGATCTGGTGGGGGATTGTTAGATTTATATGGGCTGTAGCCTATATGGGCATCCCATCTAGTCTAATAAATCCTGAAATCTCAAGGCCCACCTACTATGGCAGCTTGAGAACTCTATGGGAGATAAAGTTTAGTCCCACATTGCTAGTTGAGAGAGAGAGTTAGACCAACTTATAAGGTGAGCTGTTTCACTCCCACTAAGTGAGTGAGAAGAGAAGGAGTCCACGCGCACTCCTCCTGCGCCGCCCGCCTCGCCTCGCCCGCACGCGCCTCGCGTTTCGTGAATCGAGTTCGAGTTAGAAACTCGTTTTGTGGAAGACTAAATTTTTGCTTGGTGCATCAGCTATTGGGTACGTGTCAACATTCGTGTGCATGTTTGACGCGTGTCCTTGTCTTCCAACGTGTGGCGACTCGGTCGGCTCACCTCCCAGGCTATAAAGCGAGAGACAGACGGATCTAGACGCATCCAGTTCTTTTCTCAGTCTCTCTCGCTATGTGTTCCTCTTGCTGCGCTGCTCTCTAGGCTTCCCCATCCTGGTGGCTGCGTGCACTGCTGTCCGGGAGAGCAGGCCTCCGAAACCCCGTCCGTTGAGATCTTGCACCGGGAGACGGGCGATAAGGTTTTTGGGGAGCGTCTCGGCGTGATTGCTCGCCTCTGTTCGTGTGTTCTTCTTCAGCAATCGAAGACCTCATCAGCACCATGGGCGACATCAACAAGGACCAAGGTGCTGTTGCGGTGACGACCTTCCCAGTCAACCTGTACGTGCTATTCTTCTCTATGTATGCACTAGTTCTGGCTAGATTTTCAGATCTACTAGATGTGGTTGTTTGGCTGCATGCGTTTAGATCTGCTAGTTCTTATATAATGTTGATTTCGGTAATTAATCTCATGGGAAATTGCCTAATATTTTAACAGCACAAACATTAAGAGAACGGGTATGATGGTTATGGACCTAGATTTTCAATCCATCATAGTTAAAAGCGATGTCAATGAGATTGTTAACATGTGAAACGAGGAAGGCCATGATAAATCAGAAATTTCCCCAATTTGCCGAGATATCCAAAGATATAATAGGCGCTAGTCCTGGCTTGCACCATAGCGCTTAGCGCGTATAGGCCGTCTGATCGAGTCCTCCCGGTGAATCTCCGCCGTCTGTTTGTGGTATGACTTTTTTACCCACGTGAAAAATATTTTCCCTTACTGTTGCGTGCACTCACCATTCGTACCCCTTTGCGGACTACTCTCAGGCACAAGTAAGTTTCATTTCTATAGAATTGTCCAGTCTCACATGTCATTCTCATTTTCTTTGTTTTAACCAGGATTTTCTCGGGGAAGAGTTGTTTGGCAGGGGCAGTGGTTTTATCCAGCGACGGTCAGAGAGGCCACGATTGATGCCCCCATGGTCCCTCTTCCCCAATCCACAAGCCTTCCCCCCTTCCCCAATCCCCTCCCTTCTCCACCCCTGTCCTTGTCCCATCCCCTTGCGCCGCCAGCACTAGATGCGACCACCTCGCCATCTCTTCCCCAATCGCCTCCCCCGCCTCTTCCCAATCCCCTGTAGCTCCTCTTTAGCCCCTTCTCCTTCTGGTTTTCTCCATGGCTAGAGCAGGGAGAGGCAAAGGGAAGCATGGCGCCATGGATGAGGAGACGAAGCTCGACGTGTTCCTGCACGCAGTGAAGTTGACGATCGACGTGAGCGTTTGGACTCCACGGTGTCTAGGGTTTCTTGCAGAGGCGCTGCGAGAGGGGAGAAGGCGCTAAGGTGGAGGGTAGCCATGGTGGCCTCCTCGCCGCTCGTCCTTCGATCTGCTCGTTCAGGGCGCGTAGAGCTCGCGGAACAGCCAGGCACAACCTCCTTGGTGAGCATGGATGAGTGGCTGCACGGGGTGGCTGGGAGGAGGAAAGGTGTCCTTGGCGTGCCGCCCTCCTCTATGGACAGGACCCATCATCGAGGGCTCGTGCGAGAACCACCGTGGTGGCTCCCTTGCAGACATTGGTTGTGTGATGGTGCGCCAACAGAGGTCGCATATGAGTTGATATTGGGTGAGCTCTCTCTTTCTCTCTCTAACAATCCTAGACCTTTAGATATATTCATTTATGCATTATAAAAATGACTACAGTCTGCTACTACTAATTTTGCTTCAGCCTTCTTTTACTGAAATTTACATTAGAGTTTGCCCTACCTCAAAAAAAAATCTGTCCTCCACCACTACTTCTGGTTTGTTCCGCTCCTCTCTGTTGTTCTTCTCCTGTACAAATGAGCCAAACCAAGGGAAGCCATCGTGCCAGGCCGGATCTCGGTGGCTTGCTAGAGATCGAAGGACAGTGAACATGATGTAGCTAAAAAAAGTGTCAATAGCCATTTACTTGCCTACGTGCCAAATTTATTCATTTCTGGATGTCATAGTTGTGTTTATTTGCCGTTCTTGGATTCAGTTTTCATACCCTTCATGTTGTTAAAACACCAATTACACTTGTGCTTGATGCGCCCAATTTTATATCAACACTTTGTTGTTTCTGCGGTTACTAATCAGTTAATGTTTTCTGTTGTTTTCAGTCTGTGAGCATCAATGAGTTCTTGAAACCTTCTGGCTACAGTTTGATCATGTGAGTTTTTACACTTAACCTCTTCTTACGTCACTGCCTTAATAGACAAGTAAAATCTATGGAACACATTATTTGTTACAATGTGCAGAAGACAGGCATGGATGTCGCACATTATTTGTTACAATGTGCAGAAGACAGGCATGGATGTCGCCGGTGGAGCATCTGCCGATGTACCTCCATCAGAAAGCCAGCGGCGGGCTACTGCTACCGATCCCTTTTACCTCATGTTTACTTAGAAATATTTCATGCAACAAGACTGCGCAGAAGACATGCATGGATGTCGCCGGTGGAGCATCTGCCGCTGTACCTCCATCAGCAAGCCAGCAGCGGGCTGCCGCTACCGATCCCTTTTACCTCATGTTTATTTAGAAATATTTCATGCAACAAGACTGGCCGGTCTTTTATTATCTCCTGTGTTATGCAATACTCTTAGCTGCTAGATTAATGCATCGTGATTACTTATTTCCTGAAAGTGCACACACGAGTATTGGTGGGACGAGCAGTTCAGTTGAGTATTGGTGGGACGAGCAGTTCAGTTCAGTGTAGTCGGGTTTCTGGTATGTGTGGGTGGCTCCTTGCACTCGGGCAGTTGGATATTGATAGTATGCAGATTATGGACTGCAAAATAACTGTTGAGAAGACTTCTTTTGGCTGGAACCGCAAGCAAAGGTGAGTACATCATGACGAGAATTTTTTATCTATTAGTTCCCTTGAGGAGCTTAGTTTTTTTATCTCTTAGTTTTTTTGACGGGATCTCGATGTGCATGATTCATTGAGTATTGATACTGTCTTGAATGATTTGTATCCACGACTGGTTATTTCAGCAGGAGATTAGCTGGCGCATCTTCGTCTCGAAATATGTTGTTCTACTTTAGGATCAATAGAACAAGGAGGACAAAGTTGGCAAACCATTCCCATACACCAGGAGGATCATAATTGGGTCATTGTCTGAGTAGAAATTACTTGCCACTTTATTAGCTTGGAGATTGGTTTTTTGCTAAAAAAATCTTGGAGTACTTTCTGTTTCTTAGACTTCTGTTTTCCAGAAGGCATATGAAAAGGTATTCTTTTAGTTATTTTTAGAGAAACATATACCTAAAAAAATGCATGTTTTCAGAAGTGAGCCAAACCCTTCACTTTTACCAAGTTGAGTGTATCTATCTGTAACATGCTAGGCAAAATTATTTAGAATTCATTTGTATCTTTTCTAGAATTCTGAATAATTTTGTGTTTGTATATATTCTTGGTATTTTCTTTACTAGCAAGAGTGGTTAGTGATTAAAGTTCATTTGCACCTTTTCCAATTTGGGTTAATCTCATGTATGTTAGCTCTGCAGGCTTATATAAACAGAGAATTAACAGACTATAGATTGCTAGGCCATAGTTGAGTGTTTCATATGGATTGCTTCGAGTGTCAAGTGTTAATGACTTTGCTGGTACTAGACTTGACGAGGAGGTTCCTGGTGTCATCTCTAATGGTGTGTAGTTCTGGCCCTTCCGCTCAACAGGTACGCTGAGTTCTTTGACTAATTTGTCATTATTTTTGCACGCTGTTTGATGTTCTTCTCTGAGCACATGTCTTGTGTGAGCTTTGAGCTTATTGAGTCTGATTTTTACTAATATTAGCCCTGCACTGCAGACTGAGAGAATACCTTGGTATTTGTACTAATATTAATCCCCATGGGTATTTAAATTGTACAAATATCAAGCACTAATTAGAGGGAAGGTTTATACAATGGAGATGTAAGACGAACACTTTCGGCGTTTATGTACATGATTTCTTTTACAGAGAGTCTGTTGGATTCATTTTATCTAATGACTGTTTCACAATCCTCACTTTCAGAAATAATATGTAGATCTTGCTCCCTTTATACTAGCTAAGACTATTGTGCCAGAGAAGATGGAATTGGATTCGTGGGTATTGATTTGCATTTCAGCATGAAAGAGTACTTTTCATCATACCGCCGCATGATAGATTGATGGTATTTTTCAAAGCATATTCTCCATTTTTATCCTATGGGGGTACTTTTACTCAGACCACCAGAGGCAGCAGCAGTTATTTACTCCCTCCGTTTCAAAATATAAGATGTTTTAGCTTTGTGAAAGGAGTGTATCTAGACCCCTTTTAGTGTGTAGGTTCACTCCAAATCTACATGAAACTACACACTAGAAGAGGTCTAGATACACTCCTTTCACAAAGCTAAAACATCTTATATTATGAAACGGAGGGAGTATTTATTAGCACACAATGATTTCTCATGTTGTTGCTTCGATTGGGGAGTGAAAGAGATAGCTTAATAGTGTGTCCCCATGTGTACCTGATCAGATGTTCAATAGAAGCAATCTGATGTTCTGTACCTCCATATACTATTTTGAGAATACTTTGTTTGCATATGGGGTCAGAGGCATTTTGTTTAGTCGAAGATTTCAGGGGCTGTTTTGGTCTACGATCTGTGATCACTTCAAATCTTTGCAATCTGGTTTCATTGCAGTGCTGTAGAGAACAACAGATCAGGGAGGATGCACATCAATGTGGTGAGGGCTAGAGGTTGTGGGGCAGCGGCAGTGCGGCCATAGGGCTCAGCGAACGGGCATTGCTGATTAGGTGAAGAAGAGCCGATATGAAATTGACTCCATAGTAAGCTATACATTTCCTCTCGGGAGCTACTGGAGCTGAGATGGTGCATATTGCTTATCTTTTGCACGGGTTATCTTTCTTGGGCTTATTGTTTGTGCACAAGGATGGATTGCAGAGAAGGTTCGGTACATGTGTGTGCTTTGTCAGGGTTACATAGCTCACAATTTAAGAGTGCGATGAATTCACTCAGAAGAGAAACAAGCATTGCTAGCTTATATGAAGTTCTTTATAAGTTCTCAACTTCGCAACATTTGATTTTCGCTGTATAGAAATGTTGATTCAGCAACTGCAACCTTGTCTTAACCAGTTAACACATCATGTTCTATGTCCACATATATAATTTCTGCAATTAAGCTGCACACTTGGTTGGCTACTTTATTTTTTACCATTGGAATATCCCATCGTTTCATGATTTGTCGCATATACCATTTGCATAATACTGAATTATGGCATTACACTTTGTATTATGGTTTAACTTTGATTTTGGTTGGTGTTTTCTGTGCCTACTATACCTGTGTGTGATTAGTTAAATGCCTTGGTATACTGTATGTTCATTTGATTACAATTAAGTGTAAATTGTGTCTACTAGATATGTAGAGATCAACTTCCGACCACCAATTGTCCAGGTGTCAGTCAATTGTTATTTATGTGCATCACAACCATTTGAAACTAAAACACCATTTCTTGTCTTTTTTCCTTTTTAGCATATACTGCCATTTAGGCTGGCCTTGCATACACAAGTGGTTCTTTAGTTCAGTGGTATGTGTGTCGGTGCAAGCATTGACATGCATTGTAATCGAGTATTGATTTGAATAGAAGTTAGTACAGATGCATTGGCTGTATATATGTATGAGGTACAACATTCAGTTCTCCATAGGTGGAGTATTCTGGCTTTGGAGTCTTCCATCTCTACCGCCATTATGTAACCAAGAAAATGAAACATATGGTTTGTTGCTTGCTTATAGTTGATTTTATACATGTGTAGTATATGTTTTTACACACAGTTTGCCCATGCGAAAGGCGTGAGCAGTACTCCAAGGCATGCCCCAAAATCAAGAACCGCTAGCCTGTGGGTAATGATTCTAACAGAAAGACACCGAACGGAGTCACCAGGATAATTTCAATTTTGTGAAAATGGAAAATTATAAACGTTATACATAGTATCATTTTCCCTCATTTTTATTAGTGTTACACAAAATGTAAACCAGTGTGGAAGCTGGGAGATCATGCCCCAGAATCCTTTTTCTTAGATCACGGTAAATTAATAATTAGTTACTTTACCATTCATGGTAATTATTTTTCTCAGGTGTACCAAAACGTGCCTATATTTGTAAAGAGGATGTCCTTGAACAGGCTTTGAAAAGCCTATCTCTGAAGATACACGAATCAAGTTATGTGCTGTTGGTAAAAACTGTAGGTATAAACCTGTATACAATTCATTTTTTTTCAAGATTTTGTATTAAACATAAGTTATACTTAAAAGTGTTTTACTTAAACTTCTTTGAATACTTAGATATATACTCCCATTTTTTCCTTTTGGTAACTAAATGTAATTTGGTTTCGAATTTTACGGGGTCGTGTGTTTAGCTATACACCTATATACAATTTAATTTTTTCAAGTTTGCGTATTAAACAAAACTTATACTTAAAAATACCATTTTTTGGTTGCTAATTAGTGATATTGTATAAAATGAAATTTAGTTTGAATTCTACGGGGGGTCGTGCGCCAAGGCGCACCCCTAAATCTAGTTTAGGTAGATGAGAGGAGCTTTTGCTAGCTGTATGATAGATTATGTTGCACGAGATGCTAATTATGCTGCTCACCAATGTGTTAAACAGAGGAGATGCCTATGGATAAACTATAATCTAGCATTGTGATTGTAATCCTATCGAATAATCAATAAAGCTCTGAATTCGAAAAAAAAGCCCCGACAGAAGTTGTATGTGTACTACACACAATCGATCCATGTTTGCTTGTGTATCAAACATGTCTTCTTTACTGTACGGAAAATCCTGTTCATAAATGCTTCTTCAAATTTGATACACCGATTAAATTTCATGCTTAAATAAGAGAAATGGTCTCTCAGATTCATAACAAATGTGGCTGATTTAGTACACCTTTATACTAAATCAGCGAGACTTATTATGGATCGGAAGGAGTACATAATTAAAATACTGACTATTACAATTAAAAAATGCTACCTATTATGGCAAAAGAAGTGGAGCGGCCTCCGGCATCAACCGCACGGCGGCACGGGACATCATATCAGCCGTGCGGGACATCACCTCATCACTAAAACCTCTGAGAAAAACAACCTCAACATCAACCGCTGTCTCATCCGCAAGTTTAGAGAGGCAAGTGACTTCCTTCAGCTAAAAGAAATGCACATGTCTAGAAGATGCTTCACATGGTCTAACGCCCAAGCTGATTCGGTCCTCACCAAGATCGATCACCTTTTCTTCTCGGATGAGTGGGGCATGCTCTTCCCGGATGCTCATCTTCAGGCCATCACCTCGGCATGCTCGGACCATGCTCCTCTCCTACTTCAAGGAAGCATAACCTCAGCTAGAAAGCCTTCCTTCAAATTCGAGGAGTTTTGGTTACGCATGGAGGGCTTCAAAGAAACTATCAACGAGGCATGGAATAAAGACATCCAAGACCCGAGTCCCATTCGCAGAATCCACACCAAGATGTCCCACATGGCTAAGGCGCTCAAGAACTGGCAACGCCAATGTATAGGCGACTTACGCAAGCAAATTGCTATGGCAAAAGAAATCATCTGGGGTTTCGGCCTGGCGGAGGAATCCAGGCCCCTGTCAGATGAAGAAAGAGAGTTGCGGCGACGTCTGAAATCTTCTTATGTCGGTCTACTCATCATCCAGAAATTCAAGCTTAGTCAGCGATCGAGACTCACTTGGATCCATCTGGGTGAGGCAAACATGAAGCTATTTCACGCCAGGGCAAACGGGCACAGAAGGAAAGTCTACATTCAATACCTCATGATGGGTACAAGAATGGCTATTACAACAAAAGACAAAAAGGAGATCCTACTGCATACATCTTAGCCTAAACTAGGATAGTCTGAACTGCATCCCCCACAACCTTGGTCACCTCGATGCCCCTTTTGATGAAAATGAGATAAAAGAGCTGGTCTTCTCCTTGCCCTTGGTGAAGGATCCAGGTCCCAATGGCTTCATTGGAGCTTTATTCAAATCTTGCTGGGGTATCATCAAAAACAACGTCATCAAATCTATCATCGACATGTCCGAGTTACAAGGCAATTGCGTTAATCTTATAAACTCTGCCAACATCGTTCTCATCCCGAAGAAATCATATGCCACGACCATTGGTGACTACATGCCCATTACTCTCATCCATAGCCTATCAAAGATTTTATGCAAAGTTCTCGCTAACCGGGTGGCCCCGATTCTACCGTACATAGTCTCCAAATGCCAAAGTATGTTCATCAAAAAGAGAAGCATTCATGACAACTTTATGCATGTGCAAAACCTTATTAGAGAGCTACACTCCTCGAAGGTTTTGAGCCTTTTCCTGAAACTAGTCATCTCGAAAGCTTTTGACTCGGTGGGCTAGTCCTACCTCATTCAAGTGTTGGCTAACTTAGGTTTCGGCCTAAAATAGCGCAACTGGATGTGTCCCCTTTTCCAAAAAAAACTGGATGTGTCCCTCCTGGCCTCTGCATCTTCGAGAGTTCTTCTAAACGGAAATCTAGGCAAGGCTTTTTGGCATGCTTGCGCTCTCAAGCACGGCGACCCATTATCTCTCATGCTATCCATCCTTGCCATCAACCCAGCCCGCTATAGTGCATTCTGTCTACGGCTACCCTAAGTGGGATCCTCATCCCCATCTGATCCAGATCGACGACTTACACAATCTCCCTCTATGCCGACGACACTAGAATTTTCGTAAACCCAGTCAAAGGGGAGCTTGATGCCATCTCCGTGATCCTTAGTTGCTTCGGTAAGGCCAGCGGCCTTGTCACCAACAAGGCAAAGATGGAGGTCTTTTCGGTATAGTGTGGGCAGATCAACTTGGATGAGGTGCTATCCACTTTCCTAGCCAAGCTAACATCTTCCCCAGAAAATAATTAGACCTTCCACTCCACATATACCACCTCCGCAAAGTAGACTTATAGCCTCTCCTCGACAAAAAATCGCAAATAAACTGCCTGGTTGGTTCTGGAAAAACATTGCACGTCCGAGAATATTAACTCTATCAAAGACCGTCCTAATGGACACTATGGCATACCATGCCATCAACACTCCGCTCTTGAAATGGGCACGCAAGAAGATTATAAAGATTGTCTGAAATTCGTCTAGGCGAGCAATGAAGGGGAGCACATAACGAAGGGCAAGGCACTTGTCAACTAGAAAACGGTCTATAGGCCAAAGGAATTGGGTGGGCTTGGAATGCCAGACCTGGAGCGCACTGGAAGAGCTCTGAGACTACGCTGGCCATGGATAAAATGAACCGACCCCGAGCGCACCTAGGTTGGATCGAAGCTTCCCTATAGCTCGGTTGATATGCACTCTTGAGAGCCCCGATGAATATCACTCTGGGAAACGGTGAAAGGGCATGTTTCTAGCACGACAACTGAAGCAACTAGGGCCCAATATGGCTATGGGCCTCCTATTGGAAATATGCCCTAGAGTCAAATAGTAGTAAGGACTATTATCATATTTCATATAGTTTATGATTAAGTTTTATATCATGCTATAACTGTATTGAGTGGAAACATCAATACACGTGTGATATACAAACAACCAGGGGTTCCCAAAGAAACTCTAGTCACTGGTTCATTGGTCAACGGATGATCATGTTTCCTGATCATGTGACATTTATGCTAGTTGGAAATGAGGTCATCTCATTCGAAGAATGAGATGATGAACCAATACCCAACCTAAACATTGTGACCCGATCATGTCACGAAGTTCAAGTTACGATGATTAGAAATGGATCCTCGTAGACTATTCCTTAGACCGTGAGGCTATATCAATCACTGTCTCCCGAGAGTGCTTAGATAGCATCAAACACCATCTGGTAAAACGGTGGTTATAAAGGTGTGTTCAGGTATTCGGAGGAAACCGTAGAGGCAATATATGTCAAGAGCGGGATTTGTCCGTCCGTGTGACGGGAAGATACTCAAGGGCCCACTCGGAGAAGTTATATCCTATAGCTGCGCAGCGTGTGATTGGATCACGGAGATATCACTTGTCGGAACGAGTCAAGAAGCATTGTTCAATAACGAGATTGAACACGACATGGTGATGTCATTGATCAGATCTCGGGCAATGCAAGTATCGAGTGACAAAGGGAATAAGACACGACTGTCCCGGTTCAAACGACGAAAGATCTTCGTGGAACGCATAGGGGTCACATGGCCATCCAGGTCCCTCTGTCGATCATTGGTGCGAGAGTGTCCCGACCATGTCTGGAGTGTTCCCGAACCGTAGGGTATCACGCTTAAGGGTTTGATGATGCTAAGAGAGCATTTATAGGATCGGTAGAATCACCGAAGAATAGAAGGGAGAAAACCGGAAGGGTTTCGGTAAGTCCGGAGGATGTCCGGAGTGGAGGTGGAACGTGTTCCATGACCATGGAGATTAGATAATGTGTGAATGAATCTTAAATATTGATTTAATCATTTATTCATAATTATTTAATAAAGAGAAAATCAATTAAAGGTCAAAAAGGCTTAATGGGCCAATTCCGGAGGGAGAGGGCCTATTAGGGGAAAGTTGAAAGGGAGAAGGGCAAGGGGGCTGGCCGGCTAGGCCTAGCCCCCCCGCGCGGGGCCCACTAGGTGGCCGGCGGCCACCTCCTCCCCCCTCCTCTCCTTTAGTCCCACCCCAGGACTTTAGGGGAGGTAGTACCTCCCCTCCCTCTATATATAGTGGGGTATTTGGCCTAGAAAAATACACCAATAATCAATAAAGGTCTCACCACTTTTGGGAGGACCTCCAATTGATATTTTCTCTCTCCCCCCTCTCTCTCGTGATCGTGGTCCCAAGTCTGGACTGCGCGAGCGAGAGACATCTTCATCGCGGAGCGCCGTCGCGCTGCGGGATTTGGATCCGGGAGCTCTACTTCCGCAACTACTGCTGGATCAGGGAAGCGGGAGTCATCGTCAGGCACCGAACGTGTGTAACTCCCCGCGAGGTGTCGCACTTGAGTCACTCAAGTCGTTGGAGCCAGAAGGAGGGTAAGGACTTCATCACGACCTTGAGGTCGGCTTCGGCTCGTCTATATCAACCACACTCTCCTGAGCGTTGACAACGCTTTTCGGTCTTCAAGGGTAAGTTCGCAAAAAGGCCCTCCCGTTACTGTATTACTAATAGATAGGTCCTGGCAGCTTCAGGGGGTTCAGGGGCGTAGAGTAAAATTTATTGTTATTATGCGCGGAACCCCTACACCCCCGACCTGTACAAGATCTCCACTAAGAAGAATAGGACCGTTGCGAAAGATATCAGTAATAACAACCGGATTTTCTCTATTGCTCGTGTCAACACTACTATATAGCTGACCCAATACCTGCAGGTGTGGGATCTCACCCAGGAGACTCAGCTGATTCCACTGCAGCCTGATTCAATCAGAAGGACGCTGCCTACTGATGGCATCTATAGTGCTAGTTCGTCCTACCACACACAATTCAACGGAAGCTTCCCAAAGTTCAAAGTTCAGAAGATTTGGTTGGCGCATGCTGAGCCTAAATGCAATTTTTTTCATGGCTCACTCTTCATGGAAATCTTTTGATGGCCGATATGCTTCAGTCAGAGGATGACCTCATGATCCAACATGCCCACTTTGTGGCTTTGATCCAGAAACAGCGCCCATCTCTACAAAGACTGCCCCTTCACGATGTTGGTCTGGACCACCACACAATCTTAGGACAATAAAGACATGGGCAATCAGGACCAATCCTTCACCTCCATCTCGGATTGGTGGGGCGATATAGTTAAGGGGAAGACAAAAAAGAGCAACATTAACTTAGCGGTCGTCTGCTATATGTCCTTTGGAATACATGGAAGAAAAGGAATCGCAGAATTTTCACCCGTAAACACCTTACCTATGTAGAAGTGGCCTCCATGCCAAGACATTCTCCGAAGGGAGTGTGCTTTTGCAGCCTATGTGCCCGCTAACCCAGCCGAGCCTGATTAGGCTTTTTGTATCTTTTATCTTTTAGTGGTTTTGGCTTTTACCCACCTTAAAATAAAACTGCCTTTCTATATAGTGAATTTTGTTTTTCCCTCTTCTAATTAAGAAAACAGTAAAACTGGGCGAGTTAGAAGCAACCACAGCGATTTGAAAATCTTAGCCATCGGATCTGGTCGATTAACGCTAAGGTTCGTTGGTCGTCCCACCGATGGAGGATTGGTCGTTTTTAACGAGCTCAGTAGTCCCACCGCTTGCAGCAACGCTATGTCTGGGGGCCGCTAGGAAACCGATTTGGACGCACTCTCGGTCGTTCTTAACGAGCTCAGTAGTCCCACCGCTTGCAGTAACACTATGTCTAGGCCGCTACTCCAGAAACCGATTTGGACGCGATCTCGTTAATCGGGCTGAAAAAATGTTAACTGGGCCTCCATTTTCGTCCAAACTAATTCCTACCCTGCCGTTTGTTTCTGTTCATCTATGCATTATTCTCTTCTCATGAATTGTATGTAGTATAGAAATATGCAAAACACACATTTACTTGAGTATATATCAGAAAAAGATTAACCAAGATGAGAAGAGAAAACTTGTACTCCCTCCGTTCGGAAATATAAGACGTTTTAGCTTTATGCAATGAGTGTATCTAGACACATTTTAGTGTATAGGTTCACTCCGAACTTCTACGAACCTATACACTAAAAGATGTCTAGATACATTCGATTCACAAAGCTAAAACGTCTTATATTTTTGACCGGAGGGAGTATTTGTTAGTTCACCCTAGCAAGCAGATATAGGAAAAAATGCTCTTACACTCGCACTGTTTATATTTTCAAGTGATAATATCCTCGGCCTCAACTCCTCTGAATTAAAAATTTCTTGTAGTTCTGGAATTGGGAAATACATTTTTATATGCCTTGTTAGTATTAAGACCCCTTGTCGCAAAACATGTAGTCACTATGTTTTAGCATTTTCAGGCTCCTTTTGATTCATAGGGTAGGAAATTTGTATGAATAGAAAGGCTATAGGATTTGATGTCGTGTCAATTTAAATCCTGTGGGAAGAGCAATTCACTTTGATTGTGATGGGAGAATTTTCTATGAGGTCGAACCTCATGTTTTTCCTTATGAACTTTGTACCACAAAATTCCTATATGATTATTTCTTACGGAATATGATTATATGAATCAAATTTCTTTCCTAAGAAAATTTTCCATAGGATCTCAATCCTATAAACATCCTTTAAAAACCCAATGAATAAAAGTAGCCCTTCTTCTGTTGCATTTCTTCTTGTTATTTCCCGTTATCTTAATGTCTCGGAATACATCTCTTGTGCAATGGTCACTGATAATTTTGATGTTATCGCCGCGACATTGATATTTTTTTTTGCAAAACGTGACACTGATATTTGACATAGTGTAGTTTTACTATCCATATTTTATTAGATATTTCGACTATCCAAACTCTCATATATTTCTGTCCAAACTCTCATATATTTCTATTGTTCTTTCTCCGGTAGGACGCTTAGGTGTGGGCTAGTTTTCAATCACTCCTTATAATATGAGCCAGTCGATGTGAATTTAAATTTCATGTTTCTTGTCTCTCAAAATCTACAAAATTCCTATCATCCTATCATAGAAAATGGACTGGCACGACAATATGCGCTAACATGGTCTAGTAGATGTAACATCCCAATTTTTTCCAAATTTTGGAATGTTAAATTTAATAGCTTTGGTTTGGTTATTTGAGTGCCCTAAAATCAATTTTTGAAAATCTTCTCTTATTCCTAAAAACCTAAACCCTAATCTTCAAATTTTAGCCCTATAGTGCTTGTTAGGCAAAGGACATTTTTGTTATTTTTTGTTGGTAAAAAATAGTTCCTTAAAATATTTTAGTGTGTGTTTTGATTTTACAAAAATTAGAAATTAGTTTTACTTCATTTGGATTTATAAAACTGATTTTATGAGTGAATTTGTAAAACAGAAAATAGAAAACAAAAAGGTTTAACTAAACCTAGTCAGGCCAGCCAGCCAGGCCGGCCCATAGTTCCCGTCGCCTACCTACCGCGCGCCCACCCCCGCATGTAGCGTGTAGTGGCCCACCCAGGAGCCCATCTCCCCGTTGGCCCGCCTCGCCCTCCTTTCGCCAATAGCCGGGCCCCACCCCCTCGTCTCCTCCCAAACCGCTCCCTCGCCACGAAGCGCCCACGACCTCGTCGCCATAGCACCTCACGCTGGCCACGATTCCCACCCCACCAAGCTCTCCCTTCAGACCCAGACCCCCCTTTAAACCCCCTGACCCACCTCCGTTTTCCCCTATTTCCTCGTACCTAGAGACGCCCCCAGGCCACCAAATTTCCTCACCGGAGTTCGCCGCCGCCTCACCGACAAAATCCACCAGGTAACAAGCATCCTCGATCCCCCTTCCTTCCCTTGCTCCTCCCCAAACTATCCTGTACCCTCTGATTCCCCACGCTTTCCCTTCCGCAGCCGAGCGACCCCAGAGCCCGTCGCGTCGCTACCGATGCTCTAACCGCCCGCCTCCGCTGTTGTAGGAAGTGCAGCGCAGTGCCTCCATGACCCCGTGTCTTCCACTCATTGTTGTGGTCCTTGTCGAGACCTCTACCACCACCCAGGACCACGGCAACCCCCGCCACAACCTCGTCCGAGCACGTCGCCGCCGTCTTCCTCGTCTTCGGCGACCTGAGCCAGGGGTGAGCAACCTTTCTCTCCCGAACGCCCGATCTACTTTGGACGGCCAGGATTTTCCCTAGCCGAGCCGAGCCGACAGCCAAGCCGCTTGCCGAGCCAAGAGCTTAGCCGCGAGCCAGGGTAGATCTGGCCATTGGTGTTATGATGATTCAGCGGTGCACGTTGCTCCTAGTAGCGAAGGGGTACTAACGAATAGGAAGACGACACGTGGCTAGCTGTATTAAGAACAGAGTCTCCCATCCGATAGTTACACTAGTACAAACTCGTTACTTAGAAACTGTGTCTAGAGCCGGTTTACCCCAATAATACAAACCATCGGCTGTGTTCATCAATCTCAGGCGGTCATAATTTTTTGACCGCCTCTAACTTTGATTTCAGACGGTTTTTAATATGGGATTTTTATTTTCATGCCCCCGGTTCGTTAGTTGTACTCAATTTTCCCCAGCCGCTTAGTTTTTCCTCACTTTTGCCCTCCTTCCATTACGAAACCCTCACATGCGCTCGAACGGAGGATGCCGTCAGTTCAAAGGCTTGACCATCACATGTTGACCGGTGGGATCGCGTTAGGGTGGGTCGTGCATTGAGCGTTACGTTACGTCACCTCGACCGTTATATGCTGACAGGTGGGGCCACGATACACAGTGGACCAGCCATCCATCTCTCGCTGATTATGGGGGACGTGACGTGGGACCATGTGGGGCCCATTTGGTGGTTACGTGCGTCATGTCGCCTAAATTGGAAGTTTTATTTTTTGTTATTTTTATGATTGGCCTTTTTAAGAGCGCATTTTCCCGTCTCTCTCGCCAAGAATTGTGTTTTTTTGACAAAAAAGGCAGCGAATCTAGAGCAGCTTCTCTCTTCATTCATTGTTCATTTTTCCATCGTTTTCCCCAATCTGGTAGCAAATCTAGAGCAGCAAATCTAACCATCACCATAAATAAATTCAGTAAACAGAGCAGATGTAGATAAAGTGGCTAATGTAGGTTATATAGTATGGTACTTAACGAGGTTCGACAATTAGGCTGCTCAGTAGCAGCGGACAAGTTCACCACAAACAAGACAAAAGAAGCTGCTTTACAGCAGCAGTAGCAGCAGCAGATCAGTGGCCCCTCATGGCCTCTGCCAGGACGGCCTCCGCCTCCACCCTCTGGCGTCTCCTCCACTTCTTGTTGCCCAGTCCCTTGACCTTGGGCGCCTTGGGCTTGATCGGGGCTTGTTGGCTTGCGGCTCGAAAGTTCCCGAGCGAGTGCATCCCGGTACCTGAGTTGGCATCAATCTCGTAGAGGGGCCGTAGTAGAATCGCCAATTGTCCAAAAGGGCCAAATGGTGGTGAATACAAATCTAACGGCCAAATGGTCGTTTGAAACAGACGAAAAATGGTTGAACTCAAATACAGCCGTTAGGTCAACTCTTCTTGGCCTGCCCTATCAGTATTCCCTGTTATCTCTTGCGGCCGTGGACTAGTTTGTTGGGGTTCGCAGCATAGAAAACAAAAAATTTCCTATGATGAGAACTATACGCCAAGATCTATCTACTAGATATAGAGCAACAGGTGGATATACATCCATGGAGAACTTACCCTCGAAGACAACGAGTTTTGTTAACGAGTAGGAACTCGTGGATGATGTACTCGTACGCTTGCCGATCTCAAGATGGAGATGAAGTCCAGTAGGTCCGGCTCCGGCACGTCCATCAGATCCAGCTCCAGCAAGTCCAGCACCACCAAGTCCAGCACCGCAAAGAAGCGGTGCATCCGTGACCGCACACACGTCCAATACCCCGACAACCTCCGTCCCTCGCTCCAGGAAAGCAGCGGCAGCAGCAACTCCTTTCCAGATAAAGCCACCGGGAACATGTATCTCGCTAATCCGAGACCATGGGGAAATAATACTAGAGGGGGAGAGAGATCCTTTACGAGGAGGTGTGAGGAAGAAGGAGTGAGAGGGGGGCCTTTTATAGGAGGAGGGGAGAGTGTCCCTTCACCTCCCCCATTCATGTGGTGGTAACCCCCTCCACATTAAAATGCCCCTTCACATTCTCTTTTAAAGTCTCCACTTTAAATGTATTAAATTTCTCCAAATTTAATGGTCTCTCATTTAATAAAACTCTTTTATTAATTTTATTCAGAATTTTGTTAATTACTTTAATTAACAAACATTCATATAAAACCCCCTGCAACATTTCAATATTACATGCAGAACCAATTTCAGCAATTTCACCCGAAACAGTTTTGGTGTCTATTGAAATAATTCTAGCGTTGTCTTAATCTTTATCTGAAACATATTTGCTCCTAAATGGTGTCAGTATCCCTTAAGTGTGTCACCCTACGGTTCGCGAATAATGCAGACCTGATCGAGACCCCTCTCTGATCAATAATCAGCAGCGGGACCTGGAGATCCGTACTGACTCCCACATATTCAACGATGACCCTTGTGATCGTTTGAACCTTTAATGTCGTAAATAAATCCCTTTGTCTCGTGATATATTATATGTCCGAGATTCGATCATTGGCATCCAAATACCTAGTTTGATCTCGTTACCAACATGCACTCTTTTCTTGTTCCCGTGATATAACATTCTAGTGATCACATCACTTGCTTGCAAGCTATCTTAACGTGATATCACCGAGAGGGCCCAGAGTATATCTATCCGTCATCGGGATGGACAAATCCCACTCTTGATCCATAAGCCTCAACATAACACCTTCGTAGCACTGAACCCACCTTTATAGTCACCCTGTTATGGTGTGACGTTTGATGTTATCAAGATACTCTTCCGGTGTTAGCAATTAACATGATCTCATGGTCTAAGGACTAAGATTACTTCGTATGATGTTATAGCAATATAAACATAATGACTCTGATTGTAATGCTATACTTCGGATGAATGTTCATCACATCATTCCACCAATGTTGTGACCTCGTTATTAACGACATCCAATGTCCATGATCAGGAAACCTTGATCATCTTGTTAATCAACGCGCTAGTTTATAAGAGAGGCATAACTAGGAACTTTCCTTTTGTTTATTAAACACACATGTATTAACGTTTCCAAATTAATACAATTATAGCATGCAAAATAAACATTTATCATAAACAAGGAATAAGATAATAACCACTTTATTATTGCCTCTCGAGCATATTCCCTTCAGTCTCCCACTTGCACTAGAGTCAATAATCTAGTTTGAAAAACTTTGCGTATTGAACACCTATGGCTTTCTGGTGTTGCATGTACGCGATTTCTAGTGGTTAACATAATCTTCCGCTCTGATAGTTTCAGATCCGTGTGTATTTGCATGTCTTTGCGTCTCTACGCATCACTCATTCTCAAATGAGATGGCATTGTATACATTTGGTCCTTTGGTGAGACCTTTAGTTCGTTTGAGTTAAAATATGTTGATACTATTGTCATACAATATATCTTCATAGTATTAGCCCACTTTGAACCACACCTAGTTTGATAACAAACTACTTAACACAAATGCTATAGCATCCCATCTGTCTAACATCTGTAATGCTACATGGTCTAACAATAAAATGCTACTGCCTACATATAATTGTTGCATCATAATTATATCATGCTCATGTCATCATGCCACCTTGCATTTGAGCATCATATAAAATCCTTTTCCTTTTGGTTCTTATCTCATATGCATTATTAATCGTATTTGCCTCTTGATATATTGTATTTGGTTCTTGATAAATGCTTGATGCCCAAGTTGAGTTGGGGGCATATCTTTTATTTAACTCCACCACCTTTTCTTGTCACCACCCCATAATTCCACCATCCTACTATATGTGAGCTTTGCATTTTATTTGGGTTTACCTCTAGCTCATGTGGGTTGGGATGGATCCACTTCTAATTCCACATGCTTCCATATATGCCTCATGTTGTTTTCACATTGTTGATATGTGGAGAGCCACACTGCCACCTTTGCATGTTATGGGAGTATTTTCCGTTGTCTAGCTTCCATATGGTTTCGTTTGGAGTATTTGATCATGTATGAATATAATTGTGGCTATATACTTACCTAGTGGGACATACACACTAGCATGCCCACATTATATTCATATATGGGCATTTTCCATCCATGCTACTTGGGACACAACTCCTTTCTTTTGCTTGGCCTTAATTTCATATTTTTGGGGTGCATGTGTTAACAAATGCCATGGTCATTACAATTGTTTTCACAATAATAAATATGGCATTTACTAATTATGCATGTGCCATGCAAGATCATCTTCTTTTCTTCTTCTTTGGTTTTATTTCGGTTTGGAGTGGGGCATGGGTAATTTCCCATGGTCCAACTTAGATTCTCTCTCTCTTCATCTATTTGGAACCACCCTCTAAAACTCACTTCCACCACCATCTTAATGCATCATGCTTGCATGGATGTGATCTTGCTTATACCTTACAAAAGAAAACCTACATCTTCCTCTTACTCCTTTCTTTCCCTTGGTTTGGTTCAAATCCATCCTAGCCCATCTATCTTGTTGCATGTGGTTACCCATTTTTCCCTACCTTTGTCATCTACCCCTAACTAAAGACCCTAACCCTAATCTTCTTTCACCTCCTAGCTATGCTCCATGCCGAGCCACCTCCCCTTCCTAACCTGGCCACCACCACCCTGGCTCGGTCCCAAGACCCCTAGCCTGGCAACCCAGCCCGAGCCACCATGCCACCCCTCACCTAAACCCTAGCCGAGCCTCACCTCCCCTCTCTGTTTTCTCTCTCGCCAATGAACAAGCCCCCACCCGAGCCACACCTGGCCGATTCCTCTGTCCCCAGCTGCAGCCACACCCCGGACCCCCTAGCCTCGCTGAACCACGTGAGGAGGAGAAGGAGAAAAAGGTGATTGCCACCTTTTTACACCGACCCCATGTGCAACCCCTCCCAGCCTTATCTTCCCCTCTCCCCTCTGCCTTGCGTTGCCTCCCCAGATCCACCCAGGGCCCTGCCCTTCCACCCTTCCTTCCCCACCTACCGCTACCCCCTCTCTTCCATCTCTGTCAGCCACCGTCGGCTTCGGTTCTCCACCACCGTAGCTAGGAGGCGGGCGGGCGTTGAGGCGTTGGGGAAGACCGAGGAGTTCCTCTGGACCGTCCCCGTGCACAGCAGCGAGGAGGAGAAGGACCGGAGCCGGAGATCACCGTAGAGCCCGACACAAACCCTAGCTCGCCTTCCGCCAGCATCGCCGTCGCTCTCCTGCATACCAAGCCGATCCAACGCCACCGAGAGCCCCACGGTGAGCCAGTGACCCCCCTAGACATGCCCCTGTTCATCTTTGCTTCCCGGTTGCGTAGATCGTTCCATCGAACACTCTCGGTGCACGGCGCGCTCTGGTAGCTTCGTCCGCTGTCGCGTCGCAGTAGGTCATCTCGCCGCGCCACCGCTAGCTAGCATCACCTCTTAGCCACCGCAGTGGCTTCAACCTTGCTGCGCGAGCGCGAAGTCGCGGGTTCGACCCCCGCCGCCCTCTGTTTTCCGTCCGCGCGCGACGTCGGTTTCGTCAGAGAAAGCAGATGGAAGAAAAACAGTAGCGTGTTCCTTTTTCCGTTTACCCCCCTGCGCTTTTTGCGGCTCAACCCGCACTCCCCTGGGGCCCGCTTGTCAGCCGCTGTTGCGCCTTTTCTAAAAAGGTACCCAGGTTTTTGGACTCTTCAACCCGGCACTCCCCGTCCGCGCCACGTGGTTGCTCCCGGTTCGCGCGCCAGCGTGTGGACCTGTGGACGCCGTGGCCCCGCCCGTCAGTCTCTGCGGCTGGTTGGACAGGCGGTAAGAAAAGCCCTGATGCGCGCGATTCTGCCAGCTCAGCGCCTGGCCCACTGTCAGCCGCTGTGGCTAGCTGCCTATGTGTGCAAAAAGTCTGAGGTCTTTCCTGGTTAATAAAAATGTTTTCCAGAAATATTTAATATGTATTAAAATCTAGAAATTAATAACTTTTTATTAATAAATCCAAATAATACAAATGATATATGTTTTTGAATCAGAAAAATGTGAGGATTTCAAATCTGCCATCCAATTTAATGTTTGGCTAATTTAAATTTTCGAAATTGTTTAATTGCAATAAAATGCCCTTTTCTTAATTAATTAATAACTTTAATTCTATAACTCCAAATTTGACAAATAATATGTCTAAATGATCAGCGCGACGAGCCCGTTCTAACTATGTGTTCCATGTTCTGAATTGCAGCATGCATCATGTCATTATTAAAAATCAGAACTGTTTATGGCAATAAAACTTAACCAAATAAATAATAAAATGATTTATTCTTGTCCCCACACCTCACCCTTGCCATGCTACATTATTGCCATGTAATTTGTGCATCATTCATCATGGCATGATTGTTTGCTTGTCGCATTTTATTTATATGCTTATGCACTTTATTTATGTTGGCTCTTGTTTGTTTGGTTCTTCTTTCGGATAGACGCCGAGCAGAGGAAATATCAGGAATCCCAGGAGTACTACCCAGATCCGTCTCTCGCTTCAACTGAGCTGCCAGGAAAGCACTACCACATGCTTGCATACATATAGTACCTATTGCCTCTATCTTATTGTTGCATCATTGAGTCGCGATTGCATTAAATTGAATCCCAAGTACTGCATAGCCTTTACTTTTAAACCCCACCGAGTTTGTTCCTCCATCCCATGAGCCATTACTACAGGAGTTGTTTGAGCCATGCGAGTCGTAGAACAGCATGTGTAGGGTATGTGAGAGTCGGATGGATAACGAGGTACATAAACAACTTAACCTGAGTAGTAATGGGATAACTAATGAAAGAGGCACCGGTGAGCAATATCTGTCATTTGGTTTTTCATTCTCACTTGTGTGCCGTAGGACCCCGAGTACTTGATTCCTGTTCCTTGACTATTCACACTATCCACATCCGGGAGGCCTTATGGACCCTCCTGAGCCAGAGCTTGATTCATTTCTATTTCTTGGGGCCACAAACTAGTTTGGGGTTTTATTTACTATCCTGTACTTATGCCATGCTTTACCTCTTTATTTAAGATTGTGCGTGGAGCACCTGTTGTTTTGGATCGCGCCACGTTTTCGCGGTATCGACAAGCCCAGTCACACTTTCGGGTTCCCAGTCCTTTACAGCCGTCGTCGCAAACCCTGGGTTCGTTCCGGTGCCGGCCAACTTCGTTACGGGTAGCTTAGTGGGGTGGCCCCCTGAAATATTTTATGAATCCTGTGATCGCTTTGTCGTGAATGCCTCGTTGGGTTTTGAGTTGGTTTTTCCGAGGTTGATCGAGTGTGTGTTGCTATTTGTGCACCCCTGCAGGGTAAATCTTTCTGAAAGCCATGTCCACGGTTATGGATGACTTGGAGCATAGTTTCTCGATCATAGACAAGTATAACTAAAGTACCGCTTTTAATTTGACTAAATACCCGACTAGTAAATAGTGCAATACTGATGGAATGGTTAATAAAACTGCCAACGAATGGGTTGTTCGTTCGCTTTCTCGTTGGTAAGCGAGAAGGAGGATGGATCTATTACTTTATACTGTTATAACTGTTGTTTCTAATTAACGGACATTCGTCTATCATTGGTTAGGCGGATGGTTAGCGAGTATCTATAGGCTTGTTAGTTATTATCTTTTGTTGCAATTGCGTCACCCCAGGTATATGTCCCTTTTAGAGGCATAAAGACTTGCTGAGTACCCCTAGGGTCTCACACGATAAATTGTTTTATTCAGATGAACATGTGTATTCGCAAGATGGATACTGGGTGGAGGAGACAGATGATGTTGGCAACGATCACTCAGTGTAGAGATTCCGGGGATGGGGATCCGCGAGATCTGTGGGCGGGATATGCTTCTTTATGTGGCATCTTATGCCGATTTGGTTCTTGTCCGTACTCGGATCTTGTTTCCCGCTTCCGCTTGATACTCTGATGTTTGATGTATGAGGAGCTATCCTACACTATTATCTCTATCTAGGATATTTGGATCTTGCCGTACGGCATTGCAATATTTCTATTTCTTTTAGATGGTATGGCTCTGAGAACTGATGTAAGGTAGCTTGCATACATACTCACTTGTGTATGTATTTAATCTCTTCGCCTGTTGCCTACGCCACTCGCTCTTGTCCCGATGTTCTGGAAGTGGTTAGGACGGCTGATGGGTCTACACGTGGGTGGCCCCTGGGCCCCCGCTGTACTATTTTAACCACTTTTGGTTCATCGAGGCTTGAACTTAGAGCGTAGGGTCCGAGGTTGCTACAATTGGTATCAGGGCCATTCCGCCCTTCGGGGTCTCAGCCAAATGGTCGTTGTCAGTCTAGCAAATATTTTGGTAGTTATGTATACTAGGGAAAAACAAAACGTGAGAGTAGGACTGCTTCCATTTCTCTTCTTACCCACCCACCCACCCTTTTCTGGTAAGGAAGTGTAACATTTTCAATCCTCTTCTAAAATTCAAACTAGGATTCACGTGTTCTGGGTTCCATAGTACCACAGGTTGTGTGAGTGTGTGTGTAATTCCTTGTCTATCTGTTGCATCCAACTTGTTGTCGCTATCTGCCTTTTGGTTATCAACCGTTGGTATATTCCATACTGACAGGCTTTTGTAAACCGACGCGATCTATCTGATTTGTTGAATACCGTCGCGATCTGTCTTACTCTTTGTTATCCGACGCTATCTTGTTAGGGGTGTTTGTTTCCGTAGTTGCTAATCTTTAGGTTCATCTTAAGAAGGAAGGGAGTTGGGATATGTGTTTTACTTATTCATGTGCGGAGTAATGATTTGAGTACGGGATGGAGTCGCGACCATACCACTACTTTCATCATTCGCTCTTGTATATTGAATCAGTAGAGTTACTAATCTTGATTCGATAAGTGGTTTTGCGCATATAGTGGTATTTTAATGCCGAAATTTGCGGAATTTTTTCTTTGATAGCTTTGTGTACCACACTCCTTGTTCAGTCGTGTGCGATAGGCTTAATATCTTCTAGGTGCTTTGAACTTTGTTGATATATTAATATCATCCTAGTGATTTGTATCCTTTAATCTTGGTTAATTCCATTTTGGTACTTTTTTGGATTATTATTATTCTCCATTATGGTACTGACTTGTGTTTTATATCAATACAGGATGGCACCACCACGCTGCAATGAGGAGGACATACCACCTGAACTGGGGGCTGCGTTGGCAAGTATTGCTAATGCCTTGGGAACAATGCAGCAGAACCAGCAGCGATTTGAAGAAAGTGTCAGGAGGAATGAGTTTGTTCCGCTACCTCCACCTCCCAAGCGAGGAGACATCAAGAGTTTTCTGAAGTTCAACCCGCGCCACTATGAGGTGTTTGATCAGCCACTGGACGTTGATGATTGGCTGCGTGAGATGTCAAGGTTGCTGATGACTTCTGATGTTCCTGAGCAAGAATGGGTAAAATGTGCCACTCACCTTCTGAAGGGAGACGCAGCTCTGTGGTGGGAGAATTACCTGAAGGTAAACCACTCTGGTTTTCAGCCTACTTGGGAGCAGTTCACTAGGGCTTTCAAAGAGCAATACCTGTTAGAAATTGTCATGAAAGGATGAAGGAAGTGTTTCTCAACCTCAAGCAGGGCAATGACAATGTTAATACCTATATCATAAACTTTATGAATCTTTCTCGGTATGGTGGCGATGAGATCTCTGATGACAAGAAGAAGCAAAAGAGGTTCAGGCAAGGGCTCAATGCATCTAGCAAGTATGCAATCACTCTTGCAAGGCCAGGGTCTTTTCTGGAACTCCAACATATAGCTCTACAGGAAGAAGCAAGTAGGCAAGTGTTTCAGGAGTCCAAGAAACACAGCCATGACGCAGCAAGCTCTTCAGCTATGACAGCTCCTTCTAAGCGCCGTGTGTGGGTTCCTAACACCCCACCGTTGCTCCCGGCTCCACCAAGACCTTCAAGATATGCGGCAAGGCCACCAAACTCCTTCACCACGGCTCCTAGGGGCTATAACCACAACTACCCTGGAGCGCCTGGTGGAGTCCCTGGCTACGTTGCTCCATGTCCACCTGGTGCTTGCTACACTTGTGGGAACACTGGGCATCAACACTGGAGTTGTCCCATGAGCAACAAAGCTCTTCCTCCACCACCTCCAAGGCCTGTAGCAAGTTCTTCTATGGTTCGTGCACCTCCACCCCGGGCTCTCAACATCAACACTAAGCCCGAGTCCACTGTTGCTCGTGCCAACTGTGTCAACGTTGCTCAAGCTGAGCATGCACCTGGAGTTGTGATGGGTATGCTTCCTGTTAACTCAGTTCCTGCACGAGTTTTATTTGATTCTGGTGCATCACATTCATTCGTGTCATACAAGTTTGCGGAGAGTAATGGGTTACCTTCTGATGCTTTACCAACTCGACTCATGGTGCAATCTCCTGGATCAAACATGAGGGCTTCTAAAATCAGCCACGACAATCAAATTGAGATTGGTGGTTCTTCGTTCCCAGCTTCCTTAATTATTCTGGGCAATTCTGAAATTGATGTTATCTTGGACATGGATTGGTTAACAGCAAATGCAGCTGTGATTGATTGTGCTGAACGCTCGATTTCTCTGAAAATTCCTGAAGGCCATATAGTCTATTCTCCAAGTCTAACTCCTGCAATTCAGCTTTTCTCTTTGGCGGCTCTGAATGATGATGCTATGGAGGCTATTCAGAGTGTTCCGGTGGTCTGTGATTTCCCAGATGTTTTTCCTGAAGAGTTACCAGGTATGCCTCCTGACCGAGAGGTCGAGTTTATGATTGAGCTTGAACCTGGAACCGCTCCTATCTCCAAGCGGCCTTATAAAATGGGTCCTGCTGAATTGACTGAACTCAAACGTCAGCTTGATGAACAAGAGAAGTTGGGTTTCATTCAGCACAATACTTCTTCTTGGGGTAGCCCAACCATCTTTGTGAAGAAGCGAGACAAGACTGATAGACTTTGTGTTGACTATCGGGCTCTCAATGCTAAAACCATCAAGAATAAATATCCCCTTCCATGGATTAATGATCTCTTCGATCAGCTAGCTGGAGCTGTGGTATTCTCTAAGCTTGACTTGAGAAGTGGATATCATCAAATCAAGATTCGCAAGGAAGATGTTCCTAAAACAGCTTTCACCACCCGCTATGGCCTGTATGAGTACACGGTCATGTCTTTCGGTCTCACCAACGCACCTGCCACCTTCTCGAGGCTTATGAACTCGGTTTTCATGGAGTATCTTGATAAGTTCGTCGTGGTCTATCTGGATGACATTCTAGTATATTCTAAGTCAAAGGAAGAACATGAAGAACACCTTCGGTGTGTCCTAAACAAGCTGCGTGAGAACCGCCTGTATGCAAAGTTCTCCAAGTGTGAGTTCTGGCTGCCTGAAGTCACCTACCTTGGTCACGTCATCTCTGCCAAGGGCATTGCCGTCAACCCAGAAACTATTCGGACAATTGTTGACTGGCTTCCACCAAAAATGTCAAATAAGTCCGGAGTTTCCTTGGTTTGGCTAGTTACTGTCGTCGCTTCGTTCAGAACTTCTCGAAGATTGCGAAGCCTCTTACCGATCTCCTCAAGAAAGGCAAAAAATACCTTTGGTATCCTCCATGTCAAGCTAGCTTTGAAACACTCAAAGAGAAGCTCACTTCTACACCAGTCTTGATTCCTCCAGATACAACAAAGCCTTTCTAGATATTCTGTGACGCCTCATTGCAAGGATTGGGTGCGGTCCTCATGCAAGAAAAGCAAGTCATTGCATATGCCTCTCGTCAGTTGAAAATTCATGAGCTCAACTATCCAACACATGACCTCGAACTCGCAGCAGTTGTCTTTGCTTTGAAAGTATGGAGGCACTACTTGCTTGGCAACCGTTGTGAGATCTTCTCTGATCACAAGAGTCTGAAGTACATCTTCACACAACCTGATCTCAACCCTCGTCAGAGGAGGTGGATTGAAGCAATTAATGGTTTCGATCTGACCGTCAACTACACTCCGGGCAAAGCTAATGTCATGGCCGATGCTCTTAGCCGAAAAGCTTATGTCAACAACCTCATGGTGGAAGAACAACAACCTCTCTTGTGCGAGGAATTTCGCCAGCTCAACCTTGAAATTGTGGATCAAGGGTATCTTCTGAATCTTATGGCAACACCTCTCTTGGAAGAAAAAGTTCGCTCCATTCAACTTGGTGACCCTTACACCAAAAAGATCATCTCCAACATTCAGCTTCCGAAGTATGAGTCCTTCCACGTCGACGACCAAGGCGCTCTTTTCTTTGAACACCGGATGTTTGTTCCGAACTACCCGGGTTTAAGAGAGCAAGTTCTCAAGGAGGCACATGATTCTGTTCTTTTTATCCACCCGGGCAGCACTAAGATGTACATGGATCTGAAAACACAATATTGGTGTCCTGGGTTGAAACGATATTGTGCCAAGTATGTCTTGGAGTGTGATGTCTGCCGTAGAGTTAAAGATGTCCATCAGAAACCTTCCGGTCTTCTACAGCCATTGAAGCCTCCAGAATGGAAATGGGAGAAAGTAGAGATGGACTTTATAACTGGTTTTCCAAGGTCGTAGAAAGGCAACAATGCAATCTTTGTTGTCATCGACAGGCTTTCTGAAGTGGCTCACTTCTTTCCCATCAAGGAAACAATTTCTGCAATTCAGTTGGCTGAGCTCTATATCAACAGAATTATCTCTCTGTATGGGGTTCCTCTTGAGATCAGCTCGGACCGTGGAAGCATCTTCACTTCCAAGTTCTGGGGAAGTTTCCAAAATGCTTTGGGAACAAAATTGAACTTTAGCATAGGTTACCACCCTCAGTCGCAAGGACAAGTTGAAAGGATCAATCAGATTCTGGAAGATATGCTCCGTGCTTGCGGCATCTCTTTCGGCATGAAGTGGGAAGAATGCCTCCCTTATGCTGAATTCTCTTACAACAACAGCTTCCAGAAGAGTCTAAAGATGGCACCATTTGAGGTTCTCTATGGTTGCAAATGCAGAACTCCGATTGGTTGGTCGGGCACAGGTGAAAGAACATTGTTTGGCCCCGACATTGTAACTCAAACGGAGGAGAAGGTTCACATCATTCTTGAAAACCTGAAGGTTGCTCAAAGTCGCTAGAAGAGCAACTATGACAGAAAGCATACGGACATGGAGTATGTCCCGGGTGATCTCGTTTACCTTCGTGTCACTCCCATGAGAGGCACGCACCGGTTTGGTATCAAAGGAAAGCTGGCTCCTAGATACATCGGTCCTTTGAAAGTTCGTGGAAGAAGAGAAGTTGCTTACGCTCTTGAGATCCCTGAAAAACTCAAGGTTCATGATGTTTTCCATATCTCTCAACTCAAGAAGTGCTTCAAGGATCCTGGCAGGACCATGGACCATGAGCTTATTAATCTCCAAGAAGACCCGTCTTATCAAGAACACCCCAAAAAATCCTAGAAGTCGCAGAAAGAAGGACTCGCAACAAGTCCATCAAGTTCTGCAAGGTGCAGTGGTCGCACCATTCCATTGATGCAGCCACTTGGGAACGCGAGGATGAGCTCCGTGCCAAGTATCCTACCCTCTTCGTGTCTTCTTCTTTTTCCTAGAATCTCGGGGCGAGATTCCTGTTCAGTGGGGGAGAGTTGTAGCATCCCATTTGTCTAACATCTGTAATGCTACATGGTCTAATAATAAAATGCTACTGCCTACATATAATTGTTGCATCATAATTATATCATGCTCATGTCATCATGCCACCTTGCATTTGAGAATCATATAAAATCCTTTTCCTTTTGGTTCTTATCACATATGCATTATTAATTGTATTTGCCTCTTGATATATTGTATTTGGTTCTTGATAAATGCTTGATGCCCAAGTTGAGCTGGGGGCATATCTTTTATTTAACTCCACCACCTTTTCTAGTCACCACCCCATAATTCCACCATCCTACTATATGTGAGCTTTGCATTTTATTTGGGTTTACCTCTAGCTCATGTGGGTTGGGATGGATCCACCTTTGTTTTCACATTGTTGATATGTGGAGAGCCACATTGCCACCTTTGCATGTTATGGGAGTATTTTCCCTTGTCTAGCTTCCATATGGTTTGCTTTGGAGTATTTGATCATGTATGAATATAATTGTGGCTATATACTTACCTAGTGGGACATACACACTAGCATGCCCACATTATATTCATATATGGGCATTTTCCATCCATGCTACTTGGGACACAACTCCTTTCTTTTGCTTGGCCTTAATTCCATATTTTTGGGGTGCATGTGTTAACAAATGCCATGGTCATTACAATTGTTTTCACAATAATAAATATGGCATTTACTAATTATGCATGGGCCATGCAAGATCATCTTCTTTTCTTCTTCTTTGGTTTTATTTCGGTTTGGAGTGGGGCATGGGTAATTTCCCATGGTCCAACTTAGATTCTCTCTCTCTTCATCTATTTGGAACCACCCTCTAAACCTCACTTCCAACACCATCTTAATGCATCATGCTTGCATGGATGTGATCTTGCTTATACCTTACAAAAGAAAACCTACATCTTCCTCTTACTCCTTTCGTTCCCTTGGTTTGGTTCAAATCCATCCTAGCCCATCTATCTTGTTGCATGTGGTTACCCATTTTTCCCTACCTTTGTCATCTACACCTAACTAAAAACCCTAACCCTAATCTTCTTTCCCCTCCTAGCTATGCTCCATGCCGAGCCACCTCCCCTTCCTAACCTGGCCACCACCACCCTGGCTCGGTCCCAAGACCCCTAGCCTGGCAACCCAGCCTGAGCCATCATGCCACCCCTCACCTAAACCCTAGCCAAGCCTCACCTCCCCTCTCTGTTTTCTCTCTCGCCAACGAACAAGCCCCCACCCGAGCCACACCTGGCCGATCCCTCTGGCCCCAGCTGCAGCCACACCCCGGACCCCCTAGCCTCGCTGAACCACGTGAGGAGGAGAAGGAGAAAAAGGTGATCGCCACCTTTTTACACCAACCCCATGTGCAACCCCTCCCGGCCTTATCTTCCCCTCTCCCCTCTGCCTTGCGTTGCCTCCCTAGATCCACCCAGGGCCCTGCCCTTCCACCCCTCCTTCCCCACCTACCGCTACCCCCTCTCTTCCATCTCTGTCGGCCACCGTCGGCTTCGGTTCTCCACCATCGTAGCTAGGAGGCGGGCGGGCGTTGAGGCGATGGGGAAGACCGAGGAGTTCCTCTGGACCGTCCCCGTGCACAGCAGCGAGGAGGAGAAGGACTGGAGCCAGAGATCACCGTCGAGCCCGACGCAAACCCTAGCTCGCCTTCCGCCAGCATCACCGTTGCTCTCCTGCGTACCAAGCCGACCCAACACCACCGAGAGCCCTGCGGTGAGCCACTGACCCCCTAGACATGCCCCTGTTCATCTTTGATTCCCGGTTGCGAAGATCGTTCCATCGAACACTCTCGGTGCACGTGCGCGCTGGTCGCTTCGTCCGCTGTCGCGTCACAGTAGGTCATCTCGTCGCGCCACCGCTAGCTAGCATCACCCCTTAGCCACCGCAGTGGATTCAACCTTGCTGCGCGAGCGCGCAGTCGCGGGTTCGACCCTCGCTGCCCTCTGTTTTCCGTCCGCACACGACATCGGTTTCGTCAGAGAAAGCAGATGGAAGAAAAACAGTAGCGCGTCCCTTTTTCCGTTTACCCCCTGCGCTTTTTGCGGCTCAACCCACACTCCCCTGGGGCCCGCTTGTCAGCCGCTGTTGCGCCTTTTCTAAAATGATTATAGACTAACGGTAGAAAGATAACAGAATGGCAAAATTGAGGAGTATTGCAACTGAATAGTGGCAAAATTAGAGTTTCGATCGGTCAAATGGCAAAACTGAGTTTTGTGTTGATCATAGTGGCAGAAATGATAAAAACCCTTCTAAAAAAGGTACCCAGGTTTTTGGACTCCTCAACCCGCGCTCCCTGTCCGCGCCACGTGGCTGCTCCCGGTTCGCGCACCAGCGTGTGGCCCTGTGGATGCCGTGGCCCCGCCCGTCAGTCTCTGCGGCTGGTTGGACAGGCGGTAAGAAAAGCCCTACTGCACGTGATTCTGCCAGCTCAGCGCCTGGCCCACTGTCAGCCGCTGTGGCTAGCTGCCTCTGTGTGCAAAAAAGTCTGAGGTCTTTCCTGGTTAATAAAAATGTTTTCTAGAAATATTTAATATGTTTTAAAATCCAGAAATTAATAACTTTTTATTAATAAATCCAAATAATACAAATGATATATGTTTTTGAATCAGAAAAATGTGAGGATTTCAAATCTGCCATCCAATTTAATGTTTGGCTAATTTAAATTTTCGAAATTGTTTAATTGCAATAAAATGCCCTTTTCTTAATTAATTAATAACTTTAATTCTATAACTCCAAATTTTGACAAATAATATGTCTAAATCGATCAGCGCGACGAGCCCGTTCTAACTATGCATTCCATGTTCTGAATTGCAGCATGCATTATGTCATTATTAAAAATCAGAACTGTTTATGGCAATAAAACTTGACAAAATAAATAATAAAATGATTTATTCTTGTCCCCACACCTCACCCTTGCCATGCTACATTATGGCCATGTAATTTGTGCATCATTCATCATGGCATGATTGTTTGCTTGTCGCATTTTATTTATATGCTTGTGCACTTTATTTATGTTGGCCCTTGTTTGTTTGGTTCTTCTTTCGGATAGACGCCGAGCAGGGGAAATATCAGGAATCCCAGGAGTACTACCCAGATCCGTCTCTTGCTTCAACTGAGCTGCCAGGCAAGCACTACCAAATGCTTGCATACATATAGTACCTATTGCCTCTATCTTATTTTTGCATCATTGAGTCGCGATTGCATTAAATTGAATCCCAAGTACTGCATAGCCTTTACTTTTAAACCCCACCGAGCTTGTTCCTCCATCCCATGAGCCATTACTACAGGAGTTGTTTGAGCCATGCGAGTCGTAGAACAGCATGTGTAGGGTATGTGAGAGTCAGATGGATAACGAGGTACATAAACAACTTAACCTGAGTAGTAATGGGATAACTAATGAAAGAGGCACCGGTGAGCAATCTCTGTCATTTGGTTTTTCATGCTCACTTGTGTCCCGTAGGACCCCGAGTACTTGATTCTTGTTCCTTGACTATTCGCACTATCCACATCTGGGAGGCCTTATGGACCCCCCTGAGCCAGAGCTTGATTCATTTCTATTTCTTGGGGCCACAAACTAGTTTGGGGTTTTATTTACTATCCTGTACTTATGCCATGCTTTACCGCTTTATTTAAGATTGTGCGTGGAGCACCTGTACTATTTTGGATCGCGCCACGTTTTCGCGGTATCGACAAGCCCAGTCACACTTTCGGGTTCCCAGTCGTTTACAGCCGTTGTCGCAAACCCTGGGTCCGTTCCGGAGCCGGCCAACTTCGTTGCGGGTAGCTTAGTGGGGTGGCCCCCTGAAATATTTTATGAATCCTGTGATCGCTTTGTCGTGAATGCCTCGTTGGGTTTTGAGTTGGTTTTTCCGAGGTTGATCGAGTGTGTGTTGCTATTTGTGCACCCCTGCAGGGTAAATCTTTCTGAAAGCTGTGTCCGCGGTTATGGACGACTTGGAGCATAGTTTCTCGATCATATACAAGTATAACTAAAGTACCGCTTTTAATTTGACTAAATACCTGACTAGTAAATAGTGCAATACTCATGGAATGGTTAATAAAACTGCCAACGGATGGGTTGTTCGTCCGCTTTCTCGTTGGTAAGCGAGAAGGAGGATGGATCTGTTACTTTATACTGTTATAACTGTTGTTTCTAATTAACGGACATCCTTCTATCATTGGTTAAGCGGATGGTTAGCGAGTATCTATAGGCTTGTTAGTTATTATCTTTTGTTGCAATTGCGTCACCCCAGGTATATGTCCCCTTTAGAGGCATAAAGACTTCCTGAGTACCCCTAGGGTCTCACACGATAAATTGTTTTATTCAGATGAACAGGTGTATTCGCAAGATGGATACTGGGTGGAGGAGACAGATGATGTTGGCAACGATCACTCGGTGTAGAGATTCCGGGGATGGGGATCCGTGAGATCTGTGGGCGGGATGTGCTTCTTTATGTCGCATCTTATGCCGATTTGCTTCTTGTCCGTACTCGGATCTTGTTTCGCGCTTCCGCTTGATACTCTGATGTTTGATGTATGAGGAGCTATCCTACACTATTATCTCTATCTAGGATATTTGGATCTTGCCGTACGGCGTTGCAATATTTCTATTTCTTTTAGATGGTATGGCTCTGAGAACTGATGTAAGGTAGCTTGCATACATACTCACTTGTGTATGTATTTAATCTCTTCGCCTGTTGCCTACGCCACTCGCTCTTGTCCCGATGTTCTGGAAGTGGTTAGGACGGCTGACGGGTCTACACGTGGGTGGCCCCTGGGCCCCCGCTGTACTATTTTAACCACTTTTGGTTCATCCAGGCTTGAACTTAGAGCGTAGGGTCCAAGGTTGTTACAAATGCCCTCCTTTGCTGCTACTATAGCAGTCATATATTTAGCCTTTTGTTGTAGTATCCGTCACAATGTTTCAACTTTGGAACTTATCCAAATCCATCATGGAACATCCTTTCCATTACATTGTGCCACCCATAGTCTAAATTGAGATAAATTTAATTTGTATCTTGTGACAAAACTAGCATCAATGTAACACTTTACAATGAACTACCTTTAACTATTTGTCACTTATACATGATATATTCTTAGTTCTTCCAAAGCTCATAAGAATATCTTTACTATTGTCCAATGATCATGTGATGAATCATTCTGGTATGTGCTCATAACATTTAGAGCATAGGACATTCTGGATATATACATATCACGGTATAATCGATCAAAATCTTCATGTGGTTTTACTCACCAAGTGTTGAAACACTTGAATCTTGATACAATCCTTTCCATGCAGCAAGAACCTTTCTTGTTGTTTCCATATTGAACCCTTTCAATATCTCATATATGTATGTCTGGCACAACCATATTAGCGCCTCAATCTATCCATATAGATATTGATGCTAAATATTCCGGTTTTGCCCAAGTCTTTCATCGAAATCTTATTTTAATGAAATTCTTAACTTGTGTCAATACAAGATACATCATTTCCAATCAACAATATGTTCTCTATATAATATATTAGAAATATGTCTCAGCGCTTCCACTTAATTTCTTGCAAATGCAAGCATCTTCATCATCTCCGATGAATTTAAACTCTTTTAATAGTTTCATCATGGTGAAGATTCCAACTCCACTATGCTTACTTCAACTATTGAAGTTTGCATGCCCTTTTAGCACCCTTTGAATTAACAAAACCGTTCGGACCGTGTCTTGTACACGTCCTAGGTAACCATTCTATTAGAAGAACATTGTTTTGTTTGTTCAACTACCATACATCAAATTATATGTAGTGGTTGCTACATTAATCCGTCAAGACTAAATATCGCTATGAAAGATCAAATCTTGTCATAGTCAACTCCTTGAACATTGTCTTAAACTTCTTTCCAACATGTCGACTATTTCATAGATTTTAAACATCCATGTCTATTTCTTTATAGATACAAACACGACCGATAGGCTTGATGCCTTTCCGGAGGGTCTTCCAAGTTCAGAAACTTGATTTCTCGTGTATGGATACTATCACGGATTCTATGACTTCTAGTCATTTTATGGAGTCAGGGCCCATCATCGCTTCTTTGCATGTAGTCGGTTCATCATTATCAAAACAATAACGACTTGCTTATCAAATCACACTATTTGATTCTTACCGACCCACATGGTTCAATAGGAACTCTAATCTCCGAGTTCACAACCTTTGTAATCACGGGAGCCATGAGCATTGTGGCTGCTACCAGAACACTTTCCGGCGCTGCGCTACTTAGCGCATATAGCTAAGGTTCAACAACCTTATCAAAGTTCTATTTTCCTCCCACTTAACTTTTCGCGAAAAATTCCTTCTCAAGAAACTTAACGTTCCAAGTGACAAACTCTTTTGTCCTTGGTGTTATGGAGAAATTCCCAACAAATTCTTTGGGATAACCTACAAAGACGTGCTTATCCGACTTTGGTTGTAACATTTTACTTATGCATAGCATACCAAAATTTAAGAAAAGACAATTCGGGTTTTATCCCAGACCATAACTTATATGGTGTCATTTCAATGGATCATGATGGTGCTCTTTTCAGTGAAAAAGCGGTAGTCTCTAAAGCTTCAATCCTTAAAACATAATGGCAGTTTTATAAATGACACCTTTGATCTTACCATGTCAAACATGGTTTGATTTCATCTCTCGAATATGCCATACTCCTATGGTTTACCGGAAAACACAAATCATGGAACAATTCCTCAAATCTTAAGTGTTTTGCTAAACATGTAACTCAAATATCTTCCTTTATGATCAAATCATAAACTCTTATTTTCTTGTTACAATGATTTTTCACTTCATCTTGAAAGTCTTTGAACAATTTTCAAATGTTTCATACTTGTTCCTTATTAAGTAAATATATAGATATATGCACTCAAATTTCTGGAGAAAGTATATGAAGAAAAAAAGATCCATCGCATATGGCTACATATAATGGACTATATACATCAATATGTATAATATCCAATAAGTTAGTCATCCGTTCCTCTTTGGCCTATGGACGGAGTTTCAATTATCTCGAGGAAAGTTTCACAAGCGTCAATTGATCAAAATCAAAGACTCCAAAAATCCATCAACATGGAGTTTCTTCATGTTTTCTTTCCAATATAATTTAAACAGCGATGTCACTTCATAAGTGATCTTTCAATCATTTGTCTTGCGACATTTTAGCAATAGTGTTTATGGATGTGATTTCCCCCACTAGACTTGTAAAAGTTCATCCATCCTTTATGGAATACAGTAATTATTTGAACAACCATTGTTCTCATAATACCGAAACATAATAATAATTATTAAAACAAAGGCTAGGTTTGACGACAACAAAAAACACAATAACACTTTATTTGTTTTCGATGAACATCATCACTTATTCTCTTGCTAGTTACTTAGGCCATTGCAGTTCATGAATTGCGTTGTCCTGTATGACACTTCATACCAACCAATTCGGTATCCAATACCGGTATCCAATACCTAAGAACCACATTGTTTAACAAGCAAGGAATACAACCATAACATGTATATCTTCTATATACCTAAGCTGGACATTTCCAACTTTTTCTTTTCTGCCAAATATCTTATAGATTCTCTTTCAGCAATTCCTTTTCCTTTTAAAAGAATCTATCAACATCAATAGTGGTGTCATTCACATGACACATAGTACAAAGTGTATATAGTCAAATACGAATACCTTTAGATTTGCACTTTGAAGTGGATCACCATCATCAAATGTTTGGTGTTCTTTCAAAAATCCATTCTTTAGTAATCTATTAGTGTAGTAAACATTTTACTTACATCTTCTATTCATCCTTATCATGCCAACTTTCATGATCAAGCTACTATAGCCTGTAAGGAAGAATCGTGAGTATAATGTTAGTTCCCAAAACCTTTTAGGGAGATCCGGATGCTTAGCTTCTCCATCCTTCACAAATTCTCATACAATATGAGAACATGTATTTTGCTAAATTATACTCTATCATAATGCAACCAAAAACATAGTTTCAGATATCACAATATCTTTCGCACATGATGGTTTCTGAAACAATTTTCAGCTCCTATATAATCTTGATATTAAAACAACTTTTGAATATCAATAATCATGGAGGCAAACATGATACTTTAGATACTAACATTGGAATTCTTACTCTTGATTTAATACTACTTATTAAACTTCATGGAGTAAATAGAGTTTGCTAAAAGTTTGCAATAGAACTTATAAACTTTAAATTGACATTCAAAACAATACGATACCAGTTCGTAAAGTAAATATCCAGAATTCTATAGTTCTATTATCTCAATTAAAACTATGCATAAGGTAGTGAACAGACGCCAATGACTACAACAAATTATGCAAAATCACTTCGATTTAGTTTATGACAAATTGAGTTCGACTAATCCAAATTAGAAATGAACTCCCACTCAAAAACGACATCCCTCGTGCCTTTTTGGTGATTACATGAACCAAATCCACTATACCAAGTCCGATCATCACGTGAGTCGGTGTAGGTTCAAAGGCGAGCATCAATATGGGCATCATATCAACCATATGACTCATGCTTAACCTTTCGATCCGTGTTCCGAGGCCACGTCTGTACATGCTAGGCTCGCCAAGTAAGATCCTTAGTACTCGCGTGTGTAAAATGGTCTTACACCCGTTGTATGAAAGCGTGGAATTGAGTATACCCGATCATCACGTGATGTCTCGAAACACGATCCATACAACGGTGCATACTTAAGGAAGAACACATTTTTATCTTGATATTTAAATGAGGGATCATCTTATAATGCTAGTAAAACACCAAACAAGCAATATAAGATGCGAACATCATATCTGTAAAGTGGAATGATATGGTCCATGCATTTGATCACCATCATATGCATCGTGGTATGATTTCTATCATTCCTTTGTGTGTAAGGACAAGGTCTATGGAACTTACACGTTAGGTGTGTTGTAAGGGTATCTATCATACATCTACTTATAACATTACCATATCATGACACTAGCCCAGCAACAATCTAAACTAGATGCCTCTAATTTATCCATTGCAAGTTTTACGTGGCTTAGGGCTTTCAGAGATAGAACCGTTCTTACCTACGAACATGGAACCACAACGAGGATAACCAAGTTATTAGCAACTAGTTGTAAATAAGATATTGACTATAGTAGGAGAGACAGACACCTGCCAGCCACTTATGCAAAACTAGTTGCATATCAGTCGTGGAACCGGTCTCATGTACGATGCCATGTAAGGTTGGTCCGGGCCGCTTCATCCCACTATACCACCAATATCCAAAATACATGAAAGAAGCAATAACATGATCATCATTGCCCACATGTAAACATATGTGTACTACCCGTGCAAAGCACCTACGCATAGATCAGGCTCTGATATCACAGTTGGGGTTCGCAGCATAGAAAACAAAAATGTTCCTACGATGAGAACTATACGCCAAGATCTATCTACTAGATACAGAGCAACGGGTGGATATACATCCATGGAGAACTTACCCTTGAAGACAACGAGTTTTGTTAACAAGTAGGAACTCGTGGATGATGTAGTCGTACGATTGCCGATCTCAAGATCGTGATGAAGTCCAGCAGGTCCGGCTCCAGCACGTCCATCAGATCCAGCTCCAGCAAGTCCAACACCACCAAGTCCAGCACCGCAAAGCAGCGGTGCATCCGTGATCGCACACACGTCCGGTACCCCGACAACCTCCGTCCCTCGCTCCAGCAAAGCAGCGGAAGCAGCAACTCCTTTCCAGATAAAGCCACCGGGAACATGTATCTCACTAATCCGAGACCATGGGGAAATAATACTAGAGGGGGAGAGAGATCCTTCACGAGGAGGTGTGAGGAAGAAGTAGTGAGAGGGGGCCTTTTATAGGAGGAGGGGAGGGTGTCCCTTCACCTCCCCCATTCATGTGGTGGTAACCCCCTCCACATTAAAATGCCCCTTCACATTCTCTTTTAAAGTCTCCACTTTAAATGCATTAAATTTATCCAAATTTAATGGTCTCTCATTTAATAAAAATCTTTTATTAATTTTATTCAGAATTTTGTTAATTACTTTAATTAACAAACATTCACATAAATCCCCCTGCAACATTTCAATATTACATGCAGAACCAATTTCAGCAATTTCACCCGAAACAGTTTCGGTGTCTATTGAAATAATTCTAGCGCTTTCTTAATCTTTATCTGAAACATGTTTGCTCCTAAATGGTGTCAGTATCCCTTAAGTGTGTCACCCTACAGTTCACGAATAATGCAGACATGATCGAGACCCCTCTCTGATTAATAATCAGCAGCGGGACCTGGAGAACCGTACTGACTCCCACATATTCAACGATGACCCTTGTGATCGTGTGAACCTTTAACGTCATAACTAAATCCCTTTGTCTCGCGATATATTACATGTTCGAGATTCGATCATTGGCATCCAAATACCTAGTTTGATCTTGTTACCGACATGCACTCTTTTCTTGTTACCGTGATATAACATTCTAGTGATCACATCACTTGCTTGCAAGCTATCTTAATGTGATATCACCGAGAGGGCCCAGAGTATATCTATCCGTCATCGGGATGGAAAAATCCCACTCTTGATCCATGAGCCTCAACATAACACCTTCGTAGCACTGAACCCACCTTTATAGTCACCCTATTATAGTGTGACGTTTGATGTTATCAAGATACTCTTCTGGTGTTAGCAATTAACATGATCTCATGGTCTAAGGACTAAGATTACTTCGTATGATGTTATAGCAATATAAACATAATGACTCTGATCGTAATGCTATACTTCGGATGAATGTTCATCACATCATTCCACCAATGTGGTGACCTTGTTATTAACGACATCCAATGTCCATGATGAGGAAACCTTGATCATCTTGTTAATCAACGAGCTAGTTTATAAGAGAGGCATAACTAGGAACTTCCCTTTTGTTTATTAAACACACATGTATTAATGTTTCCAAATTAATACAATTATAGCATGCAAAATAAACATTTATCATAAACAAGGAATAAGATAATAACCACTTTATTATTGCCTCTCGGGCATATTCCCTTCATAGTCTACCCCTGCATGGACTAGATGTATTTCTTTGCTCTGCTCTTCTCCCCAACCCCCTCCCCATAACCTTTGCTCAGCTTCGGCTGCTCGTCTCAGATTGGAGCTTGCACTTGCTCTAATTTGCGTCCCCGCCATGTCCGGTTAACCTCCCATGCCCCTAATCGAAGCTCGCAACCGTCGCTGTCGCATTGTCCACCGTATCGGAGCTTCACGTCCCGGACTAATATCTCGCCTCTGGCTAGTCCTTCTCGCACGGCGGAGTGCGTCCCGTCGGGCGATCCTGGCCGGCGACCGGCCTCGGGAAGTTGCGTGCTGCCGCACACCCCAGGCATGGTAGCCCTGGCACAACAGTTTGATGACCACGCTCTCATGGCCACCGTGTTGGGCATCCGTCCTGCCATGTCACTGACAGAGTTGCTGTCGGCTTTCAGGTCTCGTTTTCGGATCAGGCGAAATGAGGTCAAGATTGAGGTATGTGTGCTGCCATTCGATTTTTTCGTCCGGTTCGAGCACAGCTCAGACACCAAGTGCATTCTGCATTATTCCCGTTCTTTCGAGTGCTGCGGGGAGAAAATGAGCTTCATGCGTTGGCATCGCGCTTGTGGGTGGGATGATCGCTTGGGGCATCTTCGTTTCTTCTCCTAACTCGGCTTTGACGGCCTCCCATTGGATGCTTGGGAGCCCGAGGCCCTCAAGCAGGTCATCAGTAGCCTTGGCAACGAGCTGGTGGAGATCGTGCCACCGAGTGACAGATGGGTCATCGAGGTAAAGGCGTGGATGGAAGATCCTGATGCCGTTCCTAAGATGTACGAGGTGTAGATTCCAAGCAGGGCAGGGCGACAACTTTGCTAGAAGCACCCGATCATCATCCACTAGGAGGAGGTTCTGGAATGGGTACATGGAATTCAGGACCCCGAAGAGGCAGCCAGAAAGCATCCACGTCGCCTGCGGTGTTGGCCTGGAAGGATCGATGACACAGTACCACCACCGTTTCGCGACGACGCACACAGTTTCGGTGGGGGAACTGGGCTTGGACAAGCTAGTGGTTCTGATTTCCCTCGAGTGAAGACAGAGCTCTAGTGAATTGTTGTATTATGTGTGGCTAATGAATTTGTAGTATGGAGAGTGTAGCAGGAAGTTAGCATCGACTAGAAATGTGTAATAGTTTGAATCGATGTAGTATGTGTGGGTAATGAATTTGAAGTACGTGTGTCTAATGCATCTATGTTGAACACCGTGCTTTATAATTTCTATGAATAACCAAGGAAAACCTCATGAAAAGAGGGTGGACTGGCAATGAGCAATGTCAATTCTGTGGATGCCATGAAAATGTAGTCCATCTCCTCTTCAAGTATAAGGTAGCTAGATTATTGTGCCAAATGATGAGCGATCCGGAAGACAAGAAATGATTCTTGTTTCAAACGAAGATTACTTGATGATCCTTATAACACTATCTACTGATTTTGTAACACATTGAACTGCAGGACCATTTTGCAGACAGCACAAGACAAATGAAAAATGGTTTACAACACAGAAATCAGACGCAAAATCTGCACATAAAACTATCGTCTGAATTTTATCTATCTGGGATAAAAAATGGCAGTTAACTGGATTTACGGATGAGTAGTAATTGAAGGAAATAGATACTTGATAGTATTTGTTTACAACAGTAGTACTTCCATACAAAAGGGTCTTATACCTGCACAAAAGTAGGCTAAACTTCCTACTAGTTTATAGAACAATGCGTCAGCATTTCATCTACAAAAGCCATTCTTCAGTCTAAACTTAACTATTCTACACTGAAGAAACTACAGATCTCCACCAGAAAAGTTGGCTGGCCAATTGCCTTGAGAGGATGTAAGTTCTTTGATCATTTAACCCAAACTAATCTATTGCCTTCCTGCCAAACTACAAGAAATCTGCATCGTTCATGCACGACCGCTTTGCGTGCGCCAGTCCTAGTTTAGTAGGACCATCCACGCCGGCACAACGATTTCTTCGAAACTGAAATTTGACATCTTCTTTTTGGGATCGTAGGTCTGTGTGAACTGGAACCTGAATTCCGATGCTAAGCTGATGCCAGCCGCCGGCTCCAGCTATCGAACAATCCAACATGCTGAGTGTAGACGCTTGGTCGCCACCATGGTACGACCTCTGATGGTGCGTTGGATGGAGCGTCTTTGCTGCAGACAGCGTGTTCCCAGCCTCCCCCACTGCGGTAAGGTAGCCCGCGCTGAAGCATGGATGCGAGAGTTCCTAGACCTTGGCGCTGCCCTGTTCGAGGGTGTGTACCCTCGGTGGCATGCTCTCATGAACGATTTGATACGTAACTTGTTCCCCCTGCCTAGAGCATGTTGTGATGCCACCGCGCGATTTCTCCACAGCGCTCTCTTGGCCCTGCTTGCCGCATCTGGCGCTGACGATGCCGGCACCGCTGCCACAGTCGATTCGGCACATTCGGCAAAATCATCTGTCTTGCAGGGCAATGGGAGACCGGCCTTGAAGTACAGCTTCATGGCCTGCCTTAGAGGGGCTAAATACCCAAGTTTCGGCGGCTGCCGTCGTGACGGCTTCTTAGGCGGGGCCATGTTACCCTAAGTGGTGCGACGTGGCTGCGCAAGGTGAACCGTGGTTTGTCGGAGAAGGGGAGTGATAGACTGACAGTAGGTTTGGACTACGGGCACGCGTGAAAATAATCATCTCCCATTTCCTAAGAGGGTAATAATTCGACACTCGTTGCATTAACTCCTCAATCTTTATTTCCCTTCTCAGCATAAGAGTGCGAACATTATAAAAAGATCGGTCGTGGCTATCCACATCATCGGGCAATGTACTAGGACATGTAGGAGACTGGGTTCCATTTTAGAAATGTTGATGACTGTGCCCTTATATTTATACGATATTATTTCTATGCCACTATGTACCATCGAATTGTAGCAACACCATCAGAAACAGGGGATGACGATATGGCATGTTTTCTTTTTTTAAATGGCATCAGAAACAGGGGATGATGACATGGCATGTTTTCTCACTAGCGGGCCCGCCTCCTCCACCTTAGACGGCGTGCATCCTAGGTTCGAGGACTAGTGCCGCCCACCAACACATTATTGTGCAATTTTCCATGTTTTGTCGCAACCAGCTCCGCTCCGCTCCTCTGCTCCCGCCGCCGCCACTCCGTTCAGTCGTGCACCGCTCTCATCCTCCCCTTGGGACGTCGTCCTCCCGCCCTCCCCTCCCTGCCATCCCCTCATGTCCCCTCCCCTCCCTGTCCTGTCTCCTTGTCGTCCTCCATCGCCCAGCCGCGTCTGGAAATGAAAACCAAGAGTCGGCAGTTGGGTTAGGCGCCCAACGATGCTGGTGATCCAGATCCTGCTCGAAGATGGATCCAGCGAGGCTTGAGAACACAGAGATGGGTCTCGCGTGGCTGGAGAGCACGGAATCTCCTTCAAGTAGGGAGAGCACAAAGGAGAACAAAAGAGGGGAAGAGGAAGCAGGGTGCAGAGCTTTGGAGGTATGGAGCCCGGAGAAGGTGCCATACGTCCCCATTGAAGGGTAAGAACTATGATTCCTTTTTTGCATACACCAATTAGCGTTTCTAGTCCCATGGTGATGGCAAGGATATGTGTTGGTAACCGCAGGATGTCTGCGCAGCTTGTCCTTGAGCATGATGCTTTGTCAAGCAAGCATGAAGACACTAAAATGTGTGGCGATGCGGATGATGATGAGAAAGTATATCCAGACGTGGCTGCTGACCCTGATAGGATGGAGAGTAGGGAATATTTGGTTGATTCGAACTTTGAGCCTGACTATGGGACTGATGAGAAAGAGGAATGTGAAGATGTGGAAATGGGATGTAGATACGATGACGAAGATGAGGACAAGCTAGTGATAGACTTTGACAGGGACAATCCTACAATTGATGAGGGGACTTTCTTTGAGAATGTGGAGGTCTGCAGATATGCAGTTGCAACCTATGCAATTAGAGTTGGGTTCGAATTTATCATTGAAATGAGCGACCAAAAGAGATTTAGGGTGCATTGTAGGGAAAGTAATGTGTGTAAATGGAGATTACATGCATCTCCAATGCGGGAGGGACACCCATTTCAGGTTGCAATAACTACATTTAGTTTCAGTCTTTCTCGTATTTATTCTGTTGATAATTAGCTATGATTTATTTGGATTCTTATCGAATGCAGATCAAAGTAAACATGAAGAAACACAACTGCCCTAATACTTCTTTAAGTGATAAAATTAGACCGGTGACTACCAAGTGGATTGCTGCTACTGTACTTGATTGGGTGAGGTAGGATCATAACACTGGACCTGCTAAACTCAGAGCAAAGATTAGCAACAAGTTTAATGTTCTGATTCCTTACCACAAAGTCTTTGATGGGAAGGAGATGGCTCTAGACTTAACTCAAGGCAAGTGGACTGACATTTTTCACATGTTGTATAGTTTCAAAGCTCAGGTAGAGAAAACATCACCTGGTAGTGTTGTTGACATCAATTACGAGGTTGTGAAAGGAAGAGGAAAGGTCTCAAGGGGGGTCAGGTATAAGCAGGTAGATAAGAAATGCTTCAAGAGATGTTTTGTCTGCCTGAAAGCATGCTGGAAGGGGTTCCTAGACGGCTGCATGCCATACTTGGCAATAGGAACAACTTCTTTAACAGGGAAGTTTAGGGGACATGTTGCTTCTGCTTGTGCTTTGGACACGCATAATTGGCTTCTACCCGTAGCTTATGCTGTTCTTGAGGGTGAATCAAATGAGAGATGGACATGGTTCATGCAGAGACTACGGGCAGTAATTGGTCACCCTGAAGGCTTGGTGATTCACACTGGTGCATGCAAGGGTCTTGAGAATGCTGTTGATGCTGTTTGTCCTGGGGTTGAGCATAGGGAATGCATGCGGCACCTCGCTACTAACTTCACGAAGAAGTTCAGAGGAAAGATCTTTGAAGAGGACTTGTGGCGATCAGCATACCCATACACCCCAAGCACGCATGCTACTTATTTTCAGAACATGTATGTAGTGCCAAAGGTGAAAGAATACCTTGAAGAACATCACACCAAGCTATGGGCCAGAAGCAAGTTTGGTGAGTTAAGCAAGGTGGATTTTGTTTGCAATAATTTGGCGGAGAGTTTCAATGCTAATATTTCGGGCATGAAGACAATGCATAATGGTGAAGATAGATTTAAGGCAAAGAATTTGTGCAAGAAATTTTTTAGGCCATAAAATAGTTCCAAAGGTGGTTATGTTACTGAATGCAAGAACCAGGGCAATGAGAACGATAAAGATGAGGATGGTCAGAAGTTCCAGAACATTGGCCGAGGTTTATGCAGAATACAATCGTGGAACTGAACGGAGGTACACTATAGACATTGGAAACAAGACTTGTTTATGCAGGTAGTGGCAGATTACTGGTCTGCCATGTCACCATGCGCTGTACTTCATCTTAAAGCTTAGAGGTAGCAGAGATAAAATAGAGAACTATGTTGGCAACTATTTCTCCGTGGACAAGTTTGCTGCAACTTATGCAGAAAATGTACCACCTTTGGCTGATGAAAATGATTGGGATATTGTCGATCCAGGGTTCAAACTTCAACCACCAGTTCTTAGGAGGCCAGCTGGGAGGCCTAGAAAGCTAAGGATCAAAGCCTCCAACGATAAAGGTTCAAGGCTAGGAGCTAGGAAAAGGAAATGCAAACATTGTGGAGGATTCAGCCATATCAAGAGGTTGTGCAAAAACCCAGTTACACATGATCTTGTCCCTGTTCACACCCCGGTGGAAGAAAATGAGGCTTCTCAGCCAGAACCGGAGGAGAGCAGTGTGAAGACGAAGAACTTGAGGATGTGCAGCAGGTGGAGGAAAACAGTGATGAGCACTCGGAGGAAAATGTAGGTAAGCAGCAAATTTATGAAGAAGTGGAGGTGCCGGCGAGAAAAGGGTGTGAAAAGAAACAAAAGGGTAAGCGGAACGGGGAGCAAAAGGAAAATAATGGAGGTGTATTAGAATATGAAGAAGTTGCAGGGGTGATTGAGGATGTTCTTGAGGATCTTTCGGCTAACTGTAGAAGAAATAATAAATCCCTGCCAATTTCATCTTTGTACGATTCTCCATATGAAAGGTAAGCTTAAAAATTGTTTTATTTGCCATTTTATCAGTTTTTCCATCCTCATCAACTGTTGCTTAATGCAACGTGGACTAGCAGACTAATAAGAGGAACAGAAAGAAGCGGGCACAGTAACGTCGTATGTTGAATTATCATTGAAACTAAACTAGTCGTGTCGTCTTTATTTATATCTGGCGCGTGCAATGTGTCTATGATGGGGTCTTGTGGACCAGATTACAATTTTTAAATATTATTACATTATTTTTTTACCTGCGTATGGACGCAGCTACTAGTTCCCATCTCCCTTGGATTCCCATCACCTCTGGCGCACTCCAGAATTATGGATGTGCCATCAAGTGCTGGTAGCATAGTCAGCATATTATCCCATCAGATGTGAACGCAATGACTTTGTTTGTTCAGAATTTGACGACTTTTGATTAGTTTGAAAGATAGAGAAACCTAAAACATGGCCAATATATGCCATCAGAAACTATTCCTCAAAAAATATTATTACTCCCTCCGTCTAGAACTAAGTGACTTGAATTTGTGTAGATTCGTATGTATCTAGACATGTTTTGGGTATAGATACATTTAAATATCTAAAAAAGCTATGTCAGTTATATCTGGACAGAAGTAGTACACTATTACAACACGCTTGACCCCTTCTCCTCTGGCGCACTCCAAATTATGGTTGTGCCATCAAGTGCTGGGAGCAGAGTCAGCGTATTGTCCCATCCGATATGCCAGGAACGCGCTAACTTTATTTTCAGGATCAGAAAAGAATATTATTACTCCCTCCGTCTAGAACTAAGTGACTTGAATTTGTGCAGATTTGTATGTATCTAGACATGTTTTGAGTATAGATATATTTAAATATCTAAAAAAAGCTAAGTCAGTTATATCTGGACAGAAGTAGTACACTATTACAACACGCTCGACCCCTTCTCCTCTGGCACACTCCAAATTATGGCTGTGTCATCAAGTGCTGGGAGCAGAGTCAGTGTATTGTCCCATCCGATATGCTAGGAACGCGTGAACTTTATTTTCAGGATCAGACGAGTGTCGACTAGTTTCAAAGACAAAGACATCTAAAACATGGCCACCACATATAGATTATGACGCTAATCGACTATGACTCAAGTGACCCTGATCCAAAGAGGGCATTAAGATACCGTACATAGATTTAATTTAGGCTTAAGTGGCCCTAATCGACTATGACGCTCCTGCAGTCTCCATCATCGACGACGTTGTCCGCGTCGCCGTCAGCCTCCTCCGTGTCGGAATCGATGCTGATGTTCCCGGCAACGTTCATCCTCCTCATGGATTCTTCACGACGCGCCACATCAATAACGGTGGAGGCCGTACGCCCAAGCACTGCCCAGAAGTGCTGCCTCCCTTTGGGGTTGCGCAGATCCGGGTGGATCTCCCGCCGGTGGGTTCTGCACAACTCAATCAATGCCATCCGCTCCTTCTTGAACAATTTTCGCTAGTACGCGTTCGCGCGTGAGTACCGTGCCATTGCCCTCTTCCACTCCGGTAGCTAGCGGCAGCGCTCCTCGCCAACGCGTTGTCGCGCAAGAGCGGCATGACAGGAACCCTGGCGTAGCTGAGCTCGAAGCCGACCGAAATCCTCACGAACGGCAGGGCAAGTATGTCGTAGTGGGCGAACATCTGAGCCTCATGCAAGCTGAGTTTGGGACTCTCCCTCTCCATGGCGATGAAGGAACACAGTCTGAGCTTCGGCCCCAAGGTTAAGGGGATAAGGGCAAGGACGTAGGCCTAGTCGTGGATGCCACTAACAATCAGTTCGCAGAACAGACTTCTCGCGGATCGCCCTTACGAAGGACATCCTTATCGTCCATGCACCCTGATGCAACGGCGCTTAACAATCAGGGATCAGGTCTTCTAGAAACCTGGAGCGTTTGCTGGTTAGTTCTGCATCCCGATTGTTTGTGGCCAACGGCTATCATTGAAAAGAACACACGTGCAAATGACTCTAGTGGATCCATTTGGTTTATGGAAAGAACACACATGCAATGACACTAGTGGTGGTTTAGGAAAAGAACACACAGGCAAAGACATGGAATGACAATTGGTGGATACATGTGGTTTATGAAAAGAACACCACATGCTGGAGTGGCATCATTGCATGTGTTCTTTTCTAAAACCACAGTGATGCACACTAACACACACACATGCAATGACTCTAGTGGTGGTTTATGAAAAGGACACACATGCAGTGACTCTGGTGGATCCAGGTGGTTTATGAAAAGAACAAACATGCAATGACTTTAGTTGTGGTTTATGAAAAGGACACACATGCAATGACACTGGTGGATCCAAGTGGTGGTTTATGAAAAGAACAAACATGCAATGACTCTAGTTGTGGTTTATGAAAAGGAGACACATGCAATGACATGCAATGGATCCAGGTGGTGGTTTATGAAAAGGACACACATGCAATGACGCTAGTGGTGGCTTATGAAAAGAACACATATGCAAAGACATGCAATGACACTGGTGGATCCATGTGGTTTATGAGAAGGACACACATGCAATGAGAACTGGTGGATCCATGTGGTTTATGAAAAGAACACCACATGCCTGAGTGGCATCATTGCATGTGTTCTTTTCAAAAACCATAGTGATGCACACTGACACACACATGCAATGAATCTAGTGGTGGTTTATGAAAAGGACACCACATGCAATGACTCTAGTGGATCCAGGTGGTTTATGAAAAGAACAAACATGCAATGACTCTAGTTGTGGTTTATGAAAAGGACAAACATGCAATGACATTGGTGGATCCAAGTCATGGTTTATGAAAAGAACAAACATGCAATGGCTCTAGTTGTGGTTTATGAAAAGGACACACATGCAATGACATGCAATGGATCCAGGTGGTGGTTTATGAAAAGGACACACACGCAATGACTCTAGTGGTGGTTTATGAAAAGGACAAACATGCAGTGACACTAGTGGTGGTTTATGAAAAGAACACACATGCAAAGACATGCAATCACACTAGTGGATCCATGTGGTTTATGAGAAGGACACACACGCAATGACAACTGGTGGATCCATGTGGTTTATGAAAAGAATACCACATCCAATGACATAAAATGGATCCAGTTGGTGGTTTTTGAAAAGGACACACATGCAATGACTCTAGTTGTGGTTTATGAAAAGGACACACAGGCAATGACATGCAGTGGATCCAAGTGGTGGTTCATGAAAATAACAAACATGCAATGACTCTAGTTGTGGTTTATGAAAAGGACACACATGCAATGACATGAAGTGGATCCGGGTGGTGGTTTATGAAAAGAACACGCATGCAATGACTCTAGTTGTGGTTTATGAAAAGGACACACATGCAATGCCACTAGTGGTGGTTTATGAAAAGAACACACATGCAAAGACATGCAATAACACTAGTGGATCCATGTGGTTTATGAGAAGGACACATATGCAATGACTACTGGTGGATCCATGTGGTTTGTGAAAAGAACACCACATGCTAGAGTGGCATCGTTGCATGTGTTCTTTTCAAAAACTACAGTGATGCACACTGACACACACACACATGCAATGATTCTAGTGGTGGTTTATGAAAAGGACACACATGTAGTGACACTGGTGGATCCAGGTGGTGGTGTATGAAAAGAACAAATATGCAATGACTCTAGTTGTGGTTTATGAAAAGGACACACATGCAATGACTGTGGTGCATCCAAGTGGTGGTTTATGAAAAGAACAAACATTCAATGACACTGGTGGATCCATGTGGTTTATGAGAAGGACACACATGCAATGACAACTGGTGGATCCATGTGGTTTAGGAAAATGACACCACATGCTGGAGTGGCATCATTGCATGTGTTCTTTTCAAAACCCAAAGTGATGCACACTGTCAAGGAGATGACCCCCAGGTAGGCCAAGACAGGCTCAGCTGGCCAGCTCGAAAGAGCTCTGGCCGCCTAGGCCCAAGACAAGGAACCATAGCTGGGTGGAACTCTCCACCCGGTTCACGTCCAAGTTTCCCTGGCTGGCCCATCTAGCCGGGTGGCCAGAAGAACCGGCTGAGAGGCTGCGCCTAGCTGTCTGCATTGGATCTAGTATGGTAGGGGTGACGCTCCTTGCTGAGCGCACCTCTGACCGGACAGGCTGGCTCGCTCGGTCATCGCTACCAGACAACTATGCCAAAGCTGGAGGCTGACGAGTAAAGCTCCGGCTGACGAGTAAAGCTCTAGCTGACGGATAAAGAATCGGCTGACGGGTAAAGCAAGGGCGTTGGACACTGTAGCACTATCCCCCTGTACTAGAGGTTTAACTGGACCCAGGCCTACCGTTCGGGCCCGTCCAGCCGGCCCACTTTGTAAGCCCAGATCAAAACAGTAAACCCTAGAACCCACTTTGTAAGCTACCTCCCCAACCAGTATATAAGGAGGGGTAGTACTAGTGTTCTAGGTAGACAATTACAAGTTAGAAGTTCTCTAGATTGGACAAGTTGAGTAGTTCCTCTTCTTCTTCTGGCAAGGAGTTGCAAGGGAAACAGCTCAAGGAGCATCTGTACTGGGTGTTGTCCCCCTGATAGTAGATCCTTGCAGGAGTAGGAGCGTTACCTCGCCAAGAGGGCTCCAAACCTGGGTACATCACTATGTTTGCAGTATTTGTTCCCAACCCATTGCGACTAGCCACCGACAACATCCTGATTGTCCCCTCTCATGCCATCCCCGATGGCACTGTCGTGTTCCACACCATGACAGTTGGCGCTCACCGTGGGTCACAGCGCTTCGGCTGGGATCATCTTTCGCACGGGACTTCCGCTCGTTGCCGGTGAACAAGTTGCTTCCGGCCTCGTCCTCACCTTTGGCTCCTTCGACTGCGTCCTCGACAACGCATTCTGCTTCAACAGGGGAACCTTCCCAAGCGACGGTTCCATCATGCACTTCAGCGAGCATCGTGTATACGTCGCCACCGTCGCCGAGACCTTCTCTCGCGAGATTGTCACTATGTCCGGCGCACCGCCTGGCTTCTCCGCTTCGCACGTCCCCAGCGGCAACGTCAAGGTCATGATGGCGCGCTCGAGCGAGAACCGCCACCCACCTTTGGAGTGCAACGGAGATGGCGGTGCCACCCGAACCAGGACCTGCTCACTGCATCCATCGAGTACCTCTGCAAGCCCATCAACCCTATCGAGGTAGATCCGGCAGCAACTGTAGCAGCGCTGGAGGCTACCCGCCAGAGCCTCCTGGAGGAAGGTCGCAAGGTGGCAGCCGCCCAACAGCGAATGAACACGACCATGCGCGAGTACAACATCATGCACAGCTTCACCCGCCTACCCGGCACCAGCCGCCTGGCCCAGCCCCAGGGCCGAAACCTCGGTTCGGAGATGGATCGTGCTGCTGATCTACGTACACCCGCGGTGCAGCCGGTCTACAACACCCCCGCCAAGAACATGAGAGCAGATGAGGCGTCTGTCACCGAGCTAAGCCACCTGGATGGCGAGGAGCTGCTCCGCTAGTAAGCACGTGTCCAGCTCCTCGTGGTCACGGCAAACAAGCAGCAGGCTGAGGCAGAACTCAGCATGGGCAGCAATAGCAAGGCTCAAACACTTCGCCGGATGGTGGATCCGGCTGCAGGCGGCAGCAAGGCCTCCTCCCCAAACAGCACGAGGTTAAACAATTGTCCACGCAGCAGATCAGCAGGCCATGGGAACAACGCCCGTGAAGCCGCAACCATCAGCAGCCAAAACCGCGAGCCGGCTGATGAAGCCGGTAAAGGCCACGCGCTACGTAAGTCCCGCCTATCCGGCCGGCTGGGGCCGCTCAGGTTGGAAGAGCCACAAGATGCATGTGCGCGTGCATTAACCTGCTGGTCCAGTTGCGAGCGCAGGAAGAAGAAAGCCCGGCCTGTCCAAGATGCTTTAGACCGTGCATCCGGAATGAACCGTTTCCAAAGGGATTTTCGTTCCCAAGGGACACACCAAAGTACAACGGCACGGTCAAGCTGGAGGACTGGCTGGTGGAGTATACCACTGTGGTAGGCATCACTAACAGCAACCACCGGTTGGCCGTGCGCTATGGCCCCCTCATGCTCCTCGACTCGGCTAGGTCATGGCTCAACAACCTCCCCGACAACATCATCAATGCTTGGATCGATTTTGAGTAGGCATTCGTCCACAACTTCACTGGCACCTACAAGCTCCCATGCCGACCCGGTGAGCTTGCCCTTTCCATGCAGGGCCCGGACGAATCCGATCGCTCCTACATCACCCGGTGGATGAGCTTGAACAACTCTTGCGAAGGGGTACGCGAGCACCAAGCGGTCGACTTCTCTGTCAACGGCTGCAGAGACAACACTATGCTCAAGCACAAGCTTCGTCGGGTGGAGCCTACCACCATGGCGCAGACCATGGCCATCGCGAACAAGTACGCCACCGCCGACGCGGCTATGAAGAGATCCGTCCAGGTGGACAACCATGGGCAAATAATTGTTGACGTCGTGGTGGATCGACGCCAGCCGGAGGGGAATGGACACAACCCTAGGGGGCATGATAACTGCCACGACAAGAGAAAGGACAACCAACCAGATAACCAATATGGTTCCAGGCAGGTGGCGACGGTGTAGGAGGATCCGGCTGCAGGAGGAAACCGGAGACATAAGCCTGATGACCGGCCTCCAAGGCCCAAGTACACCATCGAGTCAATGCTTGATGGGCCATGCAAGTTCCACAGCGGAGGCAACAAACCAGATACACATACAACACGCCAGTGCACCTAGACGAAGAATATGGCAGAGATCGCTGGTGTGCCGGCTGCGCAGCCACCGCCACCCCCAGCCGGTGGTTCGCCAGGCGACCGCAATAACCAGCGCCAGAGGGAAGATGACGATGACAACTATCCCCGCTAGGTGGGAAACTACCACATCTTCACCATGGAGCCAGAGACCAAGCATAAGAAGAGACATTATGAGGCGGAGGTGAACGCGATCGCCCCTCGTCCCCTAGTACCTCAACTGGTCGGAGCAAGAGATTGCGTGGAGCCGGAAGGACTAGCCCACTGTGCTGCCTCACCCAGGCACTTATGCGATGGTCCTTGATCCCATCATTGTCTCCAAGAAGCATTCCTGCAGATTCTCCCGCATCCTTATAGACGGTGGGAGTAGCATCAACCTCCTGTACCACAGCTCGCTAGACCGGCTCGGTATCAGTGAGTCGCAGCTAGAACCGTCAAGCACCTCCTTCCACGGAGCCATTTCAGGCTCATCACATTCGCCCATCAGAAAGATCTGGCTGGACATCATCTTCGGCACGGAGGATAACTTTCACCGCGATCCTATCTGGTTTGAGGTGGTCAACCTCTCTAGTGCGTACCACGCAATCCTAGGGTGCCCGACGCTCACCAAGTTCATGGCCGTACCACACTATGCGTACCTCAAGATGAAGCTACCAGGGCCAAAGGGTGTCATCACCGTGGCCGGCTGCTACAGGCGGTCTATGGAGTGCGCCATAGATGACTCCAAGCTAGCAGAGGCCATGATCATCGCTGAAGAAAAGCGCGTCATCATGCAAAATGTGGCAGCCCTGCAAAAGGACATGCCGGCTAGAGAGCCAAAGCCGGTCGGAGAAGCATAGTTCAAGCCATCCAAAGGCACCAAAAAGATCCTGCTGAACGAGGCCGAGCCGGACAAGTTCGTCCTGGTCGGAGACGGCCTTGACAGCAAATAGGAAAGTGCGCTCATCGACTTCCTCCGTGAGAATTGGGATATCTTCGCATGGTCCCCCAAGGACGTGTCGGGTGTTCCGAGGGAGCTCGACGAGCACTCCTTACATGTCAGGCCAGATGCAAAGCCTGTCAAATAGTCACTATGATGCTTTGCCAAAGAGAAGAGAAGAACCATTGGTGAAGAAATCACCCGGCTCCTCGCAGCCGGATTCATCATGGAAGTTTTTCACCCGGAATGGCTGGCAAACCCAGTGTTGGTGCTGAAGAAGAATAAGACTTGGCGCATGTGTGTTGATTACACCAGCCTCAACAAAGCATGCCCCAAAGACCTATTCGCCCTGCCAAGGATAGACCAAGTGATCGATTCCATGGCCGGCTGCGAGCTGCTGTCGTTTCTGGATGCGTATTCTAGCTACAACCAGATCCGGCTGAACCCCGCTGATCAAATAAAGACATCATTCATCACTCCTTATGGAGCCTACTGCTACACCACCATGCTGTTTAGACTGAAGAATGCTGGGGCAACATACCAGTGCTGCATGCAGAAGTGCCTGCAAACTCAGATCGGCAGAAACGTACACGCCTACATCGATGATGTAGTGGTCAAGACCAGGGAGTGCTAAACACTCCTTGAAGATCGGAAGGAAACATTCACAAACCTCTGCCGGTTCCAGATGAAACTGAACCCGGAGAAGTGTGTGTTCGGCGTCCCAGCCGCCCATCTCCTTGGTTTTCTCGTATCAAAACAAGGAATCGAGGCGAACCAGAAGAAGATTGGCGCAATCGAGCGCATGCAGCTGCCTAAGAACCTGCGGGACGTCTAGAAGTTCACCGGATGCCTGGCCTCCCTCAGCCGGTTCATCAGCCGGCTGGGTGAGAAAGAACTTCCACTGTACCAGCTCATGAAGAAGATAGACAAATTTGTCTGGACATCATAGGCAGATGAATCTTTCCGCGACCTCAAGCGCATGCTCACCTCACCACCTATGCTGGCAGCACCAGCGGCAAAGGAACCCATGCTGATGTACGTCGCAGCCACCAACCGGGTTGTCAGCGTGGTGCTAGTGGTGGAGAGGCCGGAAGAAGGAAAGGTGCAACCGGTGCAATGACCGGTGTACTATTTGAGTGAGGTACTCTCGCTCTCAAAGCAGAACTACCCCCACTAGTAGAAGCTGGTGTATGGCGTATACATGGCCGCCAAGAAGTTGAAGCACTACTTCCAAGAACACTCCATCTGGGTGGTGGTGCTAGCACCACGTTCAGAGATCATCGGCAATAGGGACTCCACAGGCCAGGTGGCGAAATGGGCAATAGAACTCGCTGCCCACAACATACAATACCAACCAAGAACGGTGATCAAGTCTCAGGCCCTGGCGGATTTCCTGGTCGACTGGGCAGAAACATAGTACCTGCCGCCTTGCCCTAACTCCACGCATTGGAAGCTGCACTTTGACGGCTCCAAGATGTATGGGGGGCTCGGAGCCAGCATAGTCATTACCTCCCCAAAGGGAGATCGGCTCGAGTACGTGCTGCAGATCCATTTCCGCACGTCCAACAACGTCTCTGAATACGAGGAGCTCGTTCATGGACTCAAAATGGCAAAAGAGATCGGCATCCAGCGCATCCTATGCTTTGGCGACTCGGATTTGGTGGTGCAGCAAGTATCGAGCAATTGGGACGCCAGGGACACAAACATGGATCTATATCGCTTCTTCATACAATAACTATGTGCCTGTTTCGAAGGGTGCGAGTTTCACCATGTCCCTAGAATAAACAACAAAGCTGCAGACACGCTCACCCGCATCGGGTCAACAATGCAGGCAATTCCGCCTGGAGTCTCCCTGGAGCACCTGCGCAAGCCTTCAATCACGCCATCTCCAAAGTCCGACTCCATCATATTGGACGCGGACCCGGGGACTACCGGCTCCAAGACGCGAGAAATTTCCACGAAGGACCCGGGGACTATGCCGCAACCCCCGGGGACTGCTCCACCGCACCCGAGGACTGCTTCGCCGCACCCAGGGACTGTCGCGCTCAGCCTGGAGGCTGCCGGCTCTGCCGCTCCATCAGGTCGGCTGCCAGACGAGCCCGACCCGGCCATCCGCACAGAGGTAAACATGCTCATGCAGGCGGTATGCGCCATCCGGGAAACCCCGACATGGGCCAAGCCATTCATGGATTTTTTGGCCAAGGGAGAGCTACCCGAAGAAGAGGTAGAGGCAAGAAAAGTGAAGCGCAGGGCGAGCGCGTACTCCATCATCAACAATAAGCTCTACAAGCGCAGCGTTGGGGGCATTTACCAGTGGTGCGTGAGCCAAGAAGAAGGAATCCGGCTGCTGATCGACATTCACCAAGGCGAGTGCGGCCACCACGCGTCATCATGGGCCATAGTGACAAAAACATTTCGCCATGGGTTCTACTGGCCCATGGTGCTGGAGGACGCCGAACAAATAGTCAAAGCATGCAACGGTTGCCAGCGGTTCAGCTAGAAGAAGCACACTCCATCTGCGGCACTCAAGATAATTCCCATCACTTGGCCCTTCGCCGTCTGGGGACTGGATATGGTTGGCCCTTTTTGAAACAGCCCGATCCAGCATGACGCACCTGCTAGTGACGGTGGATAAATTCACCAAGTCGATCGAGGCAAAACCGATAAAGAAGCTGGATGGGCCAACGGTGGTCAAGTTCTTCATAGACATAATCACGTGCTTCGGCTACCCCAACAGCATCATAACAGACAACGACACGAATTTCGCCAATGGGGCTTTTGCACGCTTCTGCGGAGACAAGGGCATCCATCTGGACCTCACATCCGTGGCACACCCCCAATCCAACAGGCAGTGCGAGCGAGCACACGGTCTGGTCCTAGCCAGGATCAAGCCCGGGCTGATCGAACCATTGATGCGGTCTCCCGGATGCTGGATAGAGGAGCTGCCGGCTATGTTGTGGAGCCTGCCCACCACACCCAACCGGTCCACCGGATTCACCCCATTCTTCCTCGTCTACGGGGCGAAGGCGGTCCTGCCAAAAGACATCCAGTTCGACGCACCTCGCAAGCTATTATACTCAGAGCAGCAAGCCAAGGAAACACGTGAGGACAATGTCGACCTCCTTGAAGAAGCACGCGAGCTGGCCTTGTCCAGATCCGCCATCTACCAGCAGAACCTACGCCGTTACTACGCCAGCCGGATCCGCGGCGTCTCGTTCCGCGAGGGCGACATGGTGTTGCGGCTGGTGCAGGACACAAAAGGGATGCACAAGCTTTCTCCACCTTGGGAGGGCCCATTCATCATCAGTCAGGCGCTACAGAACAACTCATACTACCTCATCGACGCCCGCAAGCCGGCAAATAATAAGATGGATCATTCAGGCGAAGAAACTGAGCGCCCATGGAACACGAACTTGCTTCGCCCATTTTACACTTGAACCAGAAGTTTATGTATCTTACCCTTATGTACTGAACAAGCATGGGAGCCTCGGCATAGTCTCATGGACTCCGCAATAAATTAGCAAGTCATGCTACACAATTTGGCTTTTCCGGCTGCATTATTCTAACCCCGGAGCCGGCAATCTCCATCGGGGACTCGCCGGTTGGCCTAGACGGCCACGCGATCCAAGCGGCAAAGTACTGTACCTGGTTCTAAGAGCTTCCTCTTTAGCTCCTGCTGCAGACCACAAGCCGGCTGACAGACCCGGCAATAGCAGAACACTTGAAGACCCCTACACGAAAAAGCCTCGAGGAAAACAAAAATGTCTGGATGTTCCGTTTGTGCTCGCTCGCTTGAAGCAAATGTCCAAAACCTGAAGTATCGTGTAGTATGCCTACTAGCTACCCCTTTGACTCTGGCTCACAGCTGGCAAGGGTACAACATCAAACTAGCCAATGCTCACTGAGAAAAAGGCAAAGTCATCGGCCTAGCACGAAACAACACGATTTCAACCTAGTGAACTTTAGATTACAATTCCTTTCGCGTCTGTTTAACCAGGGAAACAACATGCTTGTTTTTCTATCTTTGCATGAGCCAAATTTCCACAATGAACACCATAACCAGAGGCGGGTTGCCTCCCAGATGGCAGAAGAGCAGGCTAAGGTGCTTCGACCCCGCTGTATCCTCCAGCTGGACCGAACCTTGGGGACTACACCCTGTGGGTGCGCTCGCGTGCCCCCACACAGAAACCTGCAACAGACAGCAACATGAAGGAGCTTTGACCTAGCTATATCCTCTAGCCGGCCTGAACCTCGGGGACTACACCCTATGGGTGCGCTAACACGCAGCCACATAGAAACAAGGACGTGACAAGTGCAAAATAGAAAGTGCAGGCACAGAGCACGAGAAAATATCCAAAGGGAGGTGATGCTCCCACTAGAGTTCAGTACAGGACAAAGACGATCATTCACCAACACAAAAGAACAAGTTTTCAACAACAAATGCTCCCGCATACCGGGGATCAGGCCTGAGGATTGGCGGAGGAGCCGGGGGCATCGGCTGGAGCTCGGCTAAAGGAGGTGATGTCGGCCGAGGCGGTCTCTGGCGCAGTCGGGGCTTCAGTGTCCGCTGCATCCGGGTTGAAGTGGTATGGCTTCGTCCCGTCCGGGTGGAGGTCCAGCTGGATGAAGCTCCCAATCTTCACGCCGCAAGAGCGGATGTCAGGAACCTCGACGTGGAGCTGCTCATAGCTGGTCCCGTGACGGAATCCGCGAGAGTGGCTTCGCAGATCCACATCCGGGTACCAGGACTTCAGCAGGGCAATCACCATCTCCATGCCGCCGCGTGCCGCCCACTCTCGAGCCACGTCCATGAGGTCAGGGGTGCCCAAGAGCTTCTCGTCCAGAGCATCCATGGTAGCGGGCTGATCGGTGTCTGGCCAGACATAGTCATAGACCTCAAGGGCAGCAGTGCGCAGCCGTCTGGCCTCCTCACTGATGACCGCCACTAGTTCCTCTAGGTGGAGGTCGCGCCCGGTGTTCGCCTCGGGGATGCGCGCCAGAGCTTGGCCAGTCGCCTCTGGGTAATGAGGTGCACCCGGGAAAAGAAACAACAGTCAATGCCGTTTGTGGAAGACAAATGGCAAAGCTGGTCTGGTTTGAAGTCACTTACTGACGACCATCTCAGCGATCTAGCAAAGCTCCCCCAACACTGCCCTCTCCCTGGCCTGGGAAGCCTGAAGAGTCTCCGCCTGAGTGGCATAGAGCTTATCAAGGTTCTTCATCACCTCGGTCTAGGTGTCCACCACTTTGTTGGCCTGGCCGACCTTGACCTCCATCTGCTACTGATGCGCAGCCAGCTAGTTGATCTGGTCCTGGCGAGCTTTGTTGGACTCCTCCAGCCGGGCAACCTCCCCCTTCAGCCTGGCCACCTCCCGGTCCCGGTCCACCAACTGAGCTGCAGGAGGGTACCCAATGGTCAACAAGAAGCGCGAGAAGTCGTGCAATCGGGAGGACACGACAGAGCAAGCAATCTTATAGCCCAAATCTTGTGAAGCCTTGGCAGCATCAGCGAGAGCCCTCTATAGAAGAGAAGGAAGTAAGAACCAAAAGAACCAGCTGAAGAGAAACGCAACAGTGGACAAGGGTGAGATGAGCAAGTGCAAGCCTGCCATTGCAGGAAAAGGAGACAAGGGCACGTACCCGGCGACGCTCGGTGTGACGGCCACAGCTCTTGGGCGGCGGCTCTTCTTCGCGCCACCTCCAGCCGGGGCGACGCAGGTCGAGGCGGCCCGCTTCCCCCTGGCCCTAGGCGCGGTGGCTTTAGCTAGATCCATATCCTCGCCATGCACAGCTGCTCCAACACGCAAACGGAATATAAAGTTTATGGCTAAACGCAGGAGAAGCAAGGAACACAAGGACATGGAAAAGTTTCTCACCAGGTGGGAACTCGCAACCCTCATCAACCTGGGTGGGGAACCGTTCTGGCTCTGTCTGCGGGTACTTCGAAGGCTTGTAGTCCATAGAGAAGAAAGGGAGCTCACCATCCCCCATGCCGTCTTCCTCTAGCTGCATCGTAAAGAGCTACTCATCAGGGGAAGATAAGAAGCACGAAACAAAAATTCCTTGAGAAAAATTCACCCAGAGAAGAGGAGGAAAGGCCTACCTTCAGCGGTAGCTGGCCGTGGTGGTAGGGCCAGCAGGAAAACTCCTAGTCCTCCGCTAGCGCCTCCTTCGAGATGGCAGCGAGACACTCGTGGAGGGCCACGAACGGCACGTCCAGCTGGGAGACCTGGGTGGGATCCAGATGGCCGGAGAGATGGCACATCTTGTGTGACCGCTGTTGCAGCGGGAGCACGCGGCTCGCCATCCAGGATAGCATAATGTTCCAGGCGATGAGCCGCTCCTTCTCCACCAGCACCGCCAGCCGGGTGGCCATCCGGTCGATGTCCGCCTGGGCGCCCAAGTTTTGGACGCTCCAGGCCTTCCAGGTGGAGGGGACGTTCGAGAAGATCAGAATTTTAATCCAATCAACCTCGATGGCATTGCGCACATAGAAGTACGAGCGCTGCTATAGCTGGATGGTGTTCGGGAGCTCCAGTTGCGGCATCACCGTTGACGGCTGCGGGTAGATGGTGCAACATCCCGTCTCTGTCAACGGCCCGCCCCTCCCTACTACTTGAACCTTGAAGTAGAAGAACTTGAAGAAGTTCGCCGCATCAGGGAGAACACCGAGGTAGGCCTCGCAGCAGGCCGCACGATGCGACAACATCACCACTACGTTGGCCCCCAGATGATGGAGCTGGAGGTCGAAGGAGACGAGCAACTCTAGAATGAACCTGCTCAGCGGAAGACCGTGGTCGTAGGAAAAGTGGGAAAGGAAGACGATGGCCTCACCGGGCCGGGGGTTGGGCACCCGCTAACCCTCCGGTGCAAGGCGATGCTTCACCAGGCATTCCGGAGGGAGGAATTTCCCCCGCCAATACTTCTGCACAAGCTCCTCCATCACATAGGAGCCGAACCACCCACCGACGTGCTCCGGTAGCATCTCGTCGATGGAGGTGGTTGTGCTGGAAACGCGTGGATTCGTCATTGTGGCGGAGGAAGGGTGGCGTCGGTGACCAAGAAACGGTGGTGCAAGCAAACAGAGGGAGGGTAGAACATGAAGGAGAGCAGAAGCAGCGAGCACAGGAAGATGAAGTGAGCAAGACCACTCCCTTACGCCCCTATTTATCGAGGCAGAAGAAATGCGACAACTTCCTTCCTACCCTACCACGTGGCAAGCAACTACCCCACTTCCACATGATGACTCAGGGCGGATCGCGTGTGCCAACACAGCCTTCATAGAAGATCCTGCAGGAGTTACTGCATGAGGCAAACCGCGCCCATGATCCCTAAGGAACCGCAATGATGAAGACGTGCACGCAGTTACCAAAAAACTGTCGTGGCAGACCAAGAGGTCAAACTGACGCGACGCGCGCTAGAAATGGCAGGCGTGGCTAGCGCGAGCAATGACGACAGCAAACAGGCGATCCATCTCCCTGCTGGATGCGGGAGCCGGTCCATGAGATCACCGCTCACACCTTGTGGGTGGGCCATCGGCTCCGTAGCCAGTAGACCCCAGCCGGGAAACAGCGAAGAATCTCAAGCCGGTAGAAGACAAGAACTACAAGACAAAACCAAACGACAAGTTTCTGCATCACCAATCATTTCAAACTCGACCAATGAGCACACAAGAACTTCCCCGCGAGGAAAAGTCCTAACGCGCTCGGGGACTAGTGTCGGGGGGATGACCCCCGGGTAGGCCAAGACATGTTTAGCTGGCCGGCTCCAAAGAGCTCTGGCCGCCTGGGCCCAAGACAAGGAACCACAGCCGGGTGGAACTCTCCACCCGGTTCGCGTCCAAGTTTCCCCTGCTGGCCCGTCTAGCCGGGTGGCCAGAAGAATTGGCTGAGAGGCCGGTCCTAGCCGACCGCCTCAGATCCGCTGGCCATGGTACGGTAGGGGTGATGCTGCTTGCTAAGCGCACCTCTGACCGGGAAGGCTAGCTCGCCCGGTCGGCGCTACTAGACAACTATACCAAAGCTGGAGGATGACGAGTAAAGCTCTAGCTGACGGATAAAGAGCCGAATGACGGATAAAGAGCCGGCTGACAAGTAAATCAAGGGCACTGGACACTATAGCACTGTCCCCCTTGTACTGGAGGCTTGACTGGACCCGGGCCTACCATTCGGGCCCGTCTAGCTGGCCCACTTTGACAGCTCAGATCCAAACAGTAAACCCTAGAACCCACTTTGTAAGATACCTCCCCAACCATTATATAAGGAGGGGTCATGCTAGGGTTCTAGGTAGACAATTACAAGTTAGAAGTTCTCTAGATTGGACAAGTTGAGTAGTTCCTATTCTTCTTCTTCTGCCAAGGAGTTGCTAGGAAAATAGCTCAAGGAGCATCTGTACTGGGCGTTCACCCCCTGATAGTAGATCATTGCAGGAGTAGGAGCATTACCTTGCCAAGAGGGCTCCGAACCTAGGTACATCGTTGTGTTTGCAATGACTCTAGTTGTGGTTTATGAAAAGTACACACATGCAATGACTCTAGTGGATCAAAGTGGTGGTTTATGAAAAGAACAAACATGCAATGACTCTAGTTGTGGTTTATGAAAAGGACACACATGCAATGACATGCAGTGGATCCAAGTGGTGGTTTATGAAAAGAACAAACATGCAATGACTCTGGTTATGGTTTAGGAAAAGGACACACATCGCAATGACACTAGTGATAGTTTATGAAAAGAACACACATGCAATGAAATGCAATGACACTAGTGGATCCATGTGGTTTATGAGAAGGACACACATGCAATGACAAATGGTGGATCCATGTGGTTTAGGAAAAGGACACCACATGCAATGACATGCAATGGATCCAGGTGGTGGTTTATGAAAAGTACACACATGAAATGACTCTAGTTGTGGTTTACGAAAATGACACACATGCAATGACACTAGTGGTGGTTTATGAAAAGAACACACATGCAAAGACATGCAATGACACCATTGAATCCATGTGTTTTATCAGAAGGGCACATATTCAATGACAACTAGTGGATCCATGTGGTTTATGAAAAGAACACCACATGCTAGAGTGGCATCATTGCATGTGTTCTTTTCAAAAACCACAGTGATGCACACTAACACACACACACATGCAATGACTCTAGTGGTGGTTTATGAAAAGGACACACATGCAATGACACTGGTGGATCCAGGTGGTGGTTTTTGAAAAGAATAAACATTCAATGACTCTAGTTGTGGTTTATGAAAAGGACACACATGTATTGACTCTGGTGGATCCAAGTGGTGGTTTATGAAAAGAACAAACATGCAATGACTCTAGTTGTGGTTTATGAAAAGGACACACATGCAATGGACACACATGCAATGACATGCAGTGGATCCAAGTGGTGGTTTATGAAAATAACAAACATGCAATGACTCTGGTTGTGGTTTATGAAAAGGAAACACGTGCAATGACACTGGTTGTGGTTTATGAAAATGACACACATGCAATGACACTGGTGGATCGAAGTGGTGGATTATGAAAAGAACAAACATGCAATGACTATAGTTGTGGTTTATGAAAAGGACACACATGCAATGGTTTCAAGTGGTGGTTTATGAAAAGAACAAACATGCAATGACTCTAGTTCTGGTTTAGGAAAAGGACACATATTGCAATGACACTAGTGGTGGTTTATGAAAATAACACACATGCAAAGACATGCAATGACACTGGTGGATCCATGTGGTTTATGAGAAGGACACACATGCAATGACAACTGGTGGATCCATGTGGTTTATGAAAAGAGCACCACATGCTGGAGTGGCATCATTGCATGTGTTCTTTTCAAAAACCACAGGGATGCACACTGACACACACACATGCAATGACTCTAGTGGTGGTTAATGAAAAGGACAACACATGCAATGACTCTGGTGGATCCAGGTGGTTTATGAAAAGAACACCACATGCAATGACTCTAGTTGTTGTTTATGAAAAGGAAACACATGCAATGACACTGGTGGATCCAAGTGGTGGTTTATGAAAAGGACAAACATGCAATGACTCTAGTTGTGGTTTATGAAAAGGACACACATGCAATGACATGAAGTGGATCCGGGTGGTGGTTTATGAAAAGAACACGCATGCAATGACTCTAGTTGTGGTTTATGAAAAGGACACACATGCAATGCCACTAGTGGTGGTTTATGAAAAGAACACACATGCAAAGACATGCAATAACACTAGTGGATCCATGTGGTTTATGAGAAGGACACATATGCAATGACTACTGGTGGATCCATGTGGTTTGTGAAAAGAACACCACATGCTAGAGTGGCATCGTTGCATGTGTTCTTTTCAAAAACCACAGTGTAGTGACATGCAATGGATCCAGGTGGTGGTTTATCAAAAGGACACACATGCAATGACTCTAGTGGTGGTTTATGAAAAGTACAAACATGAAGTGACACTAGTGGTGGTTTATGAAAAGAACACACATGCAAAGACATGCAATGACACTGGTGGATCCATGTGGTTTATGAGAAGGACACACATGCAATGACAACAGGTGGATCCATGCGGTTTATGAAAAGAACACCACATGCTGGAGTGGCATCATTGAATGTGTTCTTTTCAAAAACAACAGTGATGTACACTGACACACACACATGCAATGACTCTAGTGGTGGTTTGTGAAAAGGACACACATGTAGTGACACTGGAGGATCCAGGTGGTGGTTTATGAAAAGAACAAACATGCAATGACTCTAGTTGTGGTTTATGAAAAGGACACACATGCAATGACTCTAGTGGATCCAAGTGATGGTTTATGAAAAGAACAAACATGCAATGACTCTAGTTGTGGTTTATGAAAAGGACACACATGCAATGGCATGTAGTGGATCCAGGTGGTGGTTTCTAAAAAGGACACACATGCAATGACTCTACTGGTGGTTTATGAAAAGGACAAACATGCAGTGACTCTGGTTGATCCAGGTGGTGGTTTAGGAAAAGGACACACATGCAATGGCTCTAGTGGCGGTTTATGAATAGGACACACATGCATTGACACTAGTGGATCCAGGTGGTTTATGAAAAGAACAAACATGCAATGACTCTAGTTTTGGTTTATGAAAAGGACACACATGCGATGACAAGCAGTGGATCCAAGTGGTGGTTTATGAAAAGAACAAACATGCAATGACTCTAGTTGTGGTTTATGAAAAGGACACACATGCAATGACATGAAGTGAATCCAGGTGGTGGTTTATGAAAAGGACACACATGTAATGGATCCAGGTGGTGGTTTTTATGAAAAGGACAGACATATAATCACTACAAGAAAAGTTTCTTTCTGCAAAGAATTGGCCCGATGGTCTTCATAGAAGGCGCGTCTTCCGCGACGAAATTCTTGGCTCGGCCATGGCCGATGGAAAACTTTTTTTTTCCGGTTTTGCGGCCCTCTACTACGACAGATCTACTAAAAACGTGGAGGAAGCTCGGCTGGCGCGTGGCAGAAGCAAGATTTTCGTTTCCTCACGCAATGTTGACTCGCCGAAGTCTTTTGAGGCATGTGGGTCCCGGACATCAGTGTCTCTAGCGGACCATACTTTTTGGTCGCGCCTCCCTGATTTGAACTCGATAACATTGCTTGAGGCATCTGCCATTTAGTCAGGCTGCTAGGTCCCACATGTTAGCCTCTCGTTAGAAGGATCGTGTGTATGATAGAATTTTTTTCTTTCGCTCGCGCTACCCTATTCTGAAGTTGATAGTGCTGCTTGATGCATCTACCGTCTAATCAACCTCCTAGGACCCATATGTCATCCTCTCATTAGAAGAAACGTGTGTATGATGGAATTTTTTCCTTCGCTGGCGCTACTCCATTCCGAGTTGATAGCGCTGCTCGACGCATCTACCATTTAACAAACCTCCCGAGCCCCACATGCCATCCTCTCATTAGAAGAAACATGTGTATGATGGATTTTTTTCGTTCGCTCGTGCTACCCTGTTCCGAACTTGATATCGATGTTCGATGCATCTAACATTTAATCACGCTGCTGGGCCCCACATGTCATCCTCTCATTAGAAGAAACGTGTGTATGATGGATTTTTTACTCTCTATCGCGCCTTCGTGTTCCGAACTTGATAGCTTTGCTCACTGCATCAGCCGTTTATTTAGGCTGGTGGGTCCCTTATGTCAGCCTCACATTAGAAGAATCGGGGGTATGATGGAATTTTTTCTTCTCTAGCGCTACCCTGTTCCGAACTAGATAGCGTTGCTTGACGAATCTGCCGTTTGCTCACGCTGATGGGTCCCCCATTTCAGCCTCTCATTAAAAGAAACGTGTACATGCTGAACTTTTTCTCGCTCACGCCTCCCTATTTCGAACTGGCTACGTTGCTCAATGCAGCATCTATATAAGGTAGCGCTGCTGGGTCCCACATATTAGCCTCTTTGTAAATGAAACGTGCATATGATGTACTTTTTTTTGGCCATGTCTGCTGTTTGGCAACTTGCTGGGTCCCAGATGTCAACCACCTCCGTGTAGGAAACATGTCTATGCTGGGTCACAGCTGACAACCTCTATTTGAAAGAAACGTGTGTATGTTGGACTATTTTTTCGGGTCCCAGATGTCAGCCTCAGAGTACAAAAAATGCTCAGAAAGGCCGAATTAAAAAGATTCTGGACTAACTAGGGCTGGATGCCCTATTCGTCATGGCTTATATTCCATGGGCTCACTCCTAAATTGAATGGGCTACGGTCGGTGGCCACAAGACCACGAAAAGGCCGAATTATAAGGTATTGGGCTATGCTTGGGGCTGATAGGCTAATTTCATGAGCTATGCTTGGGCCTGCTGGGTCCGACATGTCAGCTTCTCTATAAGTGCAACGTGTGTGTGATGGACTTTTTTTTCGGCTGCGTTCGCTATTTTTGCCATGGCAGTTGTGTATGGTCTTACTGCTGGGGCCCTTATGTTAGCCTCTCTGGCATGTTCTGGCTTGTGGGTCCTTGATGCAACCTTGTATGTTCTGTCTGGTGGGTCCCCGATGTAGCCTTGTATTTTCCCTTGGCTATTACCTCCATGATTTCAACTCGATAACGCTGCTCGATCTATCAGCCATCTAGTCATGCTGCTGGGTCCTCCATGTCAGCCTCACATCATAAGAACCATGTGTATGATGGAATTTGTTTCTTCACTCTCGCTACCCTGTTTCGAACTTGATAGCGCTGCTCGATGCATCTACCGTTTAATCAAACTCCTAGACCCCACATCTCATCCTCTCATTAGAAGAAACGTGTGTATGGTAGAACTTTTTCCCTCGATCGCGCCTCCGTGTTCTGAACTTGATAGCGTTGCTCGCTGCATCTACCGTTTAATCATGATGCAGGGCCCCACATGTCATCCACTCATTAGAAGAAACATGTGTATGATGGAATTTTTGCTGTTTTTCCAGGCTGCTGGGTCCCCCATGTGAGCCTCTCATTAGAAGAAATGTGTGCATGCTGTACTTTTTTCTCGCTCGCGCGTCCCTATTTCGAACTTGGCAACGTCGCTCAAGGAAGAACCTGTATAAGGCCGCGCTACTGGGTCCCACATGCCGGTCTCTCTATAAATCAAACCTGCATATGATGGACTTTTTTCGACCACGCGTCTGCTATTTTGACCTTGGCAACGTTGCTCGATGTGGCAGCCGTGTATGGTCTTGCTGCTGAGGCCCCCATGTTAGCCTCTCTGGTATGTTCTAGCTTGTGGGTCCCATATGCAGCCTCATATGTTCTGGTAGGTGGGTTCCCGATGCCAGCATCTCTGTACAAGTATTTAACTTTTTTTCAAACCCGACCATTAAACTCGAGGGATGCTGAAGGCTGGTGGGTCCATGATGTCAGCCCGTCCATGAAGCAATATTGCTAGAAGAAAAAATGTAAACCCAAGATAATTTTATGTCAAGCACAGAGAATTGAACTCAAGACTTCAAAACACATATAAGCCATATGCGTTGCCACAAGGACAAACAACATAGATGAACATTCTCATTAAAAAGCTTTATAGTACATATAACTTATATATTAGCCTTCTTAAAAAGATTTCATGTGTCCATGTTATCTCTCTTATTAAAATAAAAGGGAAGCGATCCTGGCATCTCAATTTATTAAATGCCAGATAATGGAGTAGTTTGTTAAAAACATGGGTAGGCGGGTTTTTTGTTTTTGTTTTAAAGGGCAATTCCAAAAACGCCGAATTAAACATTTTGGGCTATTCTACATCTACTATACTCAATGGGCTATACTCCATGCGCTATTCTCCATGGGCTCCTTGATAAATATTTAAATGGGCTGTCGTCAGCAAGTCCCCTGACCCCTACAAGGCCGAATTAAATTGTTCTGGGCTAACGAGGGGTCGAATGGGCTAGATTTTACCTCCTCTTTAGTAAAATTTGCATTTGCTGTGGCTCAGCCGGATTCGGAACATAGACCTCACTATTGGAGGGAAAAAGAAACGATAATTCTTTTGACATATATTCGTGTAAAAATATCTAAAGAACAAGGGACACAGACCGCGTGCACCAAAACTGGACTGGTATCCAATGACTTCACTTGGTACCCTCTCATTTCTATCCAAAACACATCCAACGGTTTCGATGACACATAGGCAAAAGCTCTAGTGCAAGCAGCCCAGCAGTAGTGACATAACTTTTTTACAAATTGAGTAGCATTTGAAAGATCCAGTAGTACAGAATAAGATAGAAAAAATATTGACAGATTCCTAGTTCATATTTAGCAGCACTTGACCAATTCTGCAGCATTCCAAAGTGACTGTTTTAGCTATACATACACTGAAACTCAATAGCAGTACAGAGAGAACCTGTTCATGTTTTAGCTCTAAAAACCTTGTTGCACGATCAGTTTGCCCTTTTCTCCAAACACACTCGATCATTGGAGCAAGCATAACTGACAATCAAGTATGCTTTTGTGTGAATACCTCCTCTTCACATTAATACTAGTGTGATCCCCATATATATGCATCCCAAAATGCCCAAGCCTCATCTAGATTGTGACAAAGCCAAGTTTAAAAAGGAAAGCAAGACCATCTACTACACTTGATCTAAACAAGTACCAGTACATCAGTATTAGTTCTAGAAAATACCTTAGAAATAGTAACGACATAACACCTGACAGATTGAGTAGCATTTGAAGCTTGAGCAGTACAAAATAAGACAGAAAAAATATCTACAGATTCCCAGTTCATATTCAGCACCACTTGACAGATTCAGCAACATTTCAAAGTGACCGATTCAGCAGTACAGGCAATGGCCAAAAGAAATGATAGATTCAGCAATGAAGACATTGAAATTCAATAGTTGTAGCAAGGCCATGACTCATAAGGAAAGAGAGTCCATATTCAGCACTCGATCGGTTGATCTGAACAAGTACCACTACATATGTATACTACAAAATAGATTAGCAGTAGCAAGTTAAGACCTCCATACAAAATACTCGGCATAACGCAACAACGTGTCAAATGCTGGCCGGGTAGCACTTTTTTCCTGCCTGTTACCCTTTCCTTGTCACACCGTCACCTGTGGGCCTACTATGTCAGTAGCGTACATTGGAAATAGGTATACATTGCCACAAACTTGTTCCACCTCTCCCCATACAAATTGAATTTGTCACCAACATAAAGTAGTAATTAATTAGTACGACGTTACATATCTTAACATTGGGATCATCACAAAGAATATTTAGATGTTTTATCTCACTTTTTAAACTTGTTGATGCAATACTCCTAATCCATAGGGAATTCCAACAAACGGTTCAGAAGCTTCGAGGTAACACCGTGGCTACGACAGGTACGACCTAAGCCCTTCCAGGGCGACTTCGGCCGATGATGGCCTGCTCATGAGCTCAGATGTCACCACCACTTTGACTACATGGAGCTCATGCCACAGAGACAATGAACAAAGCTTCACCTTGTACCGTGACGATTCCCACGCCCCCGAACTAACGAACCTGGGGGATATGACGATATCCGTAGTGTGGCCATCAATTTGGGCGATGAACACGGTGCCCTCTTTCCTAATGCCGATGATATCCCCTCTCCGTGAGCCTGCTGTGGGCACCGGCTTAGACGACTCCCAGTATTTGTGGCTATAGGGCATTATGAGCGTAGTCCTTGAGTGGGCAACTCTGAGGTGGCAGACGAGCTCTACCATAGGTGTTAGCTCTACCGACGAGGTGATGAACTTGCATCCAGGCTTCGTGCAGACTTGCTGGCTGTGAACGCACCAGATTATGTGGTTGTAGACATCGTTGTAGGGGACAAATGTCCCGCAGTGGTCGTTGGTGCATCTTCTACCTTTTTCGCTCGCGACTTGGCGGTATAGCTCCTTGGAGCATGCGCCAGCCGGGCGGCGCTGGTAGTGTCTAGACGCATAGCAATTTCGTTGAAAACGTCGTCGCCGACTAATACGTCCATTTTGCATCACTATTCTATGTCATAATTCACTGTTATTCATTGATATATTTCGTATTAAGAGGTGATACTTATGTTATTTCATCTGTTTTTGCATGGTTGATGACTTTTGGAGCATGGACCGCTGCAGTCAGGATTCTGATGGAAAAGGTGCTGTTTGGAGGCAAAATTCGCGAAGATCAGAAAATCTGAGAAAATACATAGAAAATCCTATTTTTCTAGAAGACGAAGGAAGCCAGAAGGGGGATGGAGATGGGCCACAGGGGGCCCACACCACCCCCTAGCGCGGGCCAGCCTAGGCCGTGCCACCAGGTGGTGTGGCCACCCTGGTCCACCCCTGACACTCCCCTCTGGCGTATATTATCCTCCTGAAACCCTAAGACTAGGGAAGCGATCACAGAAATATTATGCCACCTCTGTGGGACGGAAAACACCGAGAGAGAAAGATCTCTCCGGCAGACAGATTTCTGCCAAGGGAATTCCTCCCCAGAGAGGGGAGATCGTCGCCATCAACACCACCATTAAGCTGGACTTCATCGGTATCATCATCATCATCGCCACCATCATCATCATCAGCACCCTCATCACCATCTCCATATTGCTGTAACAATTGGGTTGAATCTTGCATAGTTCATAGGGGAAACTTTTCCGGTGTTGATTACTCTTTGTAGTTAATGCTATTGAGTGAACCATTGAATTATTTTTTATGTTCAGATTGTTATACATCATTATTCCATCTCTGATCATGATCCATATGATGTCTTATGAGTAGTTCGTTTTGTTCTTGAGGACATGGGAGAAGTCATGTTGTTAGTAGTGGAGTTGTGTTGAGAAAGATTCAATAGTTTGATTTTTAAGTTGTGGTGTACTTCTTCTAGTGGTGTCATGTGAACGTCGACTACATGACACTTCACCTATATGGGCCTAGGGGAATGCATTGTGTATTTGGCTACTAATCGTAGGGGTTGCCGGAGTGACAGAAACCTGAACCCCCGTTAGGAAACCATTGCACAAGGGACGTAAGGGTCTTAGAGTTTAAAGTTGTGGTTAGGTTTCTACCTTAATTACTTTCTTGTACTTACGGATGTTTGCAAGGGGTATAATCACAAGTATGTATTAGTCCTTGGAAGGTCGGTACATTAGCACAGGTTCACCCACACAACACTTAGCAAGCTAAAGAAGATTAATCAACTATATGAAGCGAAAGCACTTGAGAGTCTTCCCATGTGTCCTCGAGAACGTTTGGTCATCTTAAGTAATACAAACGGCTTGTCCTTTGCTGCATAAAGGATTGGGACACTTGCTGCATTTATTCCTACTGTCTTTTATTTACTCGTACTTTGTTTACTTGCTTTATCAAAACCCCCTAAAAATCCGTTTGCTAAGTATTTGCAGAGAATTCCTGATCCATACCACTAGCCAGCACCTTCTGCTCCTCGTTGGGTTCGACACTCTTACTTATCGAAAATACTGCGATACACCTCCTATACTTGTGGGTCATCACCGACCTTGCTCTAGATGTCGTGTAGTGGGTTGTGCATCGATTGCGACATCGGGATGGATTGGGGGAAGAGGTTGGACCATAGTATGACTATCAGGGGACTTTTGGAGAGGGGATGCACGTGTCCTGCAAGATCCGATGCAGCCGGCGAGATGGCGAGGAAAATGTGCGAAGCATGCACTAGAGACGATCCCAAATGCGGGGCCAGGTGGCGTTGGCGAGTAGGGATAAAAACAGCCGAGATGGGGAAGATGGGATGGCTCTTTGAACGAGTTTTTTTTGCAAGGCCTCTGGAGCTGCATCCAGGATGCCGATTAGCTTGTCTTGCACGCTGTAGTGCACTAAATTAACCATCTGAAATCCTGGCGCAATTTATAGCTAGGCCGGCACGCTGTCGTGCCCTAAATTAACCATGTCACAACCTAGGCCATTACAGCTAGGCCGGCACACTTCCGTGTACGCCGACTAGAGTTACTACTGCTGTCATGTATTGACCAAATGATGTTTGTTTAGTTTGCTAAAAAGGATTATACTGTGTAGGGATGAACTATCGAGCAGCCTGACCGTTAAGGCTCGGCTCGTTAAGGGTCATGCTCATTAAGGCTCAGATCATTAAACTTGTTAAGGATAACGAGCATAAAGTAAAGCTCAGCTCGGTTCGTTAGATGTTAACGAGCGCTCACGAGATGCTCGTTATGAAAATGTATTAGCCTCAGATAGAGGCATATCGATAATTAAAAACGACAGTCGGTAGGGTTCGGTCAGTGCCACGGTCAGTAGATCTAGATCAAGAAGATGGAGACGGGGTATGCAGTGGGAGATGGCGAGTTGACGAGACACATGAGAAATATTCTGAATCGATCGGGAGAGTCTAGGGTAAGGTTTTTGGTCGGTCGCTCTCGCTCCTAGATTGATCAGTCTTACTAAATGGGCTAGATGTTTGCCTTAGATGGGATGCTAGATTAGACATGTAGCAACATAAGTGGGCCTTACCTTGGTTGTTACCGAGCTTAACGAGTAGCTCAAGAACATTGTTAACTCGATCATTTAGCTCATTAAGGATATCGAGCAAAAACTATAGCTCAACCAAGATCATTAAGGAAACGAGTCAATTTTGAACGAGCCGAGCAAACGACTGCTCATTAAACTCGTTGAGTTTCGAGTTTTATGTCTAACCCTAATACTTTGGAATAGGAGGTAGTACAATACTAACATTAGTACACTAGATGTTTGTTTTGCAGTTTTGCTGCAAACATAGTACAATAAATACCTCCACATTGGATCCTAGCGCGATTAAGTACCACAGTGTTCCAATAGGATGCATGATAACGGAAGGTGTTCAAGCACCTCTTTATAGAATAGTTAAAATTAGAAGCGAACAATCACTACATTAATACACCTACGATATAGTAAATTGTCCATCAAATGATGGGTGATAACCTGCACATCTGATCACCTTCTCGCAGTTATCATGATCAAATACTATCACCATAAAGGAAGTGGTGGCAAGCTTCTTGAATACCAGAAAGTATCCTACCTTCAAGTCATGTGCTTTGACAAAATCTAGCCATCCTTCATCAAGGATTACCTTGCCATCTTGCTTCTTCAGCTCGATGTCCCAGCTGCATGCTTTGCATATCTTCAGCTTGATGGCCTCTGGATACTCACTGCCAAATGTTGGAAAAAAGGAGTTGGGTATGCTCCACACGTCTAACCCTCCCGGTATTAACATCATCATGCAGAACTCGTCATAGGTGTTCTCCACGTGGGTGTTCCTGGCTAGCCCCTCCATCCAGACTGCATAGGGTTCTCTTGTCTTCTTCGATGATGAGTCTATTCAAGCTCTTCTTGCTAGAACACTGCAAAAAAGATCCCGTGGGCATATAATGTCTCTACCAGCTGTCAATAATTGTGAAATAGTACAGTATTAGCTGATAGAGTCCAATATAAGATCAGATAAGAAAGTAAAGTGGAGCAATTTTCTTATCGAAGTACACAAATTAAACTCTTAGCTCTAGCTAGCATGAACGCCAGTTATATTAGTACTACTTCCAAGGTCTAGGCATCACATTAGTGCAGTTATTTATCGAGCAGTACATATACCGAACGCCTAGGAACAGACGAATGGACGAACATGATGAGCTCTATCTGCTGCCGATGCTAGAGATGCATACATATACTTGAAATTTTGGCAAAAATCATGGTAGGGCAGCAGCCGCCCTAACTTTCCCAAATTAAAGGGACCTCCGCCCCTGAGACAAATCTAAAGCAAAACATACCGAGTGGCCTCCCAAATCATCATCAGCTGTGGATCAATCAATACAAAATTTGAACTTATTATTACAGTTCACCATAGATCTAGCCCCGGAACTAGCTTGCATGTGTAAACCTGAACTGTAGTATACAGACCGGTTAAATGCACTATATGAGAACTATACTCAACACCAACCCAATGTTAACCAAGTGCTAATAAAAGCTTGACCGCATCTCATCATCAAGATCAAGGGTTCCAGGGATTATGTACATACCGCACTGCCACCGTGATGTCTGAGGGATGTGACGACTCTATAGATGAGGTTGCATGGCCCGCCGCCCGCAGCCGACCCGCCTAAGACGAGTAAGTTGTGGCGGTGGTGGTCGTCAATGGAGGGAAGCGCAATGGTGATTAAGGAGTGCTGTGTGAGAGAGGGTTGGGGCTGGGGCGGGGGCTGGTGAGGGAATAAATGCGGTGATGTTACACGAATGTTGTGGACAAAGCAAACCTTGCCACCAATACAGTACTACTAATTGTCATGCAAAAATTAATTGCCTAGAAAATTGGACACGGCTGCTCGAGTGCTTAAATAGGGAAACATCAAACACATACTATGAAAGTATATTGTTACATACATGATGCCTAGTACAAGCAATAGTGGAAATGATGTTCCAAGTACTGACACTACAATACAGTATGAAAGTACTATGTACATAGTACTGTACATTACATGGTGACAAGTACTAGCTACAGAAATGATGTTGCGAGTGCTCATAATCAGCTTTTCGGTATTTTGGTCAAACTTCACATAGTTCTAATGCGGCAGGGTTGGCACGAACCACATTGGCGCCTTAAACATTTGCTCTCTATGTTCCGCTACGGAGAAATTAAGTGATGAACCTACGGCAGCTCCCACATTGACGTGCATGCGGCTCCAATCTGGAACTGGCTATGGGCAATGTTGGCAGCGCACGTGTGTAGCAAACACACAGTCTCCTCTGAACACTGAAAGAGCTTCATCAACATCGACAGCACTAGGTTCGGAGTTTGTAGGGGGATCGACGATGAATGGATGGTTGATTCCCACAAACACTGACCTCCCTTCAAGATTATCCCTTCTGATCCAGTCCGGTGCTACATGGTCATCCAAATTAAGGGCCCTCTGGAAAACGTGGCAGCGGAGCGAGGGATAAGTGAGAAGTTATCTACCCATGTATAGTACAGGATTACCATGGCTGCTGGTTCGTGCACCCCTGGTGTGAAACCACAAGATATTCCAGCCAAGCTCTACCAAGTACCAGCTATGTAATGCAATATCTTCAGCCTCGGCATCGTCATCGACTTGGACGTTTGCCGGCTCTTCAATTACTGGAGCCCGTATGACACGCGGGCCTGCAAGTATACCTCTGTGTGCATTTCAGTTAGTAAAAGTATCACGAGCAATGAAGTTGTAAGTAATTTATAAATTTTACTTTTAAATAACAGGACTCACTCCACTTGTTTGGTTCCCAGACAAGAACATCTCCTCGCGGTTCTATCACCACGTATATGCGATCAATAGAACCACTGATTATACACTTGGCAATGGCATCGACATATGTTGCTGGTGCAAGATAGTCATTTTGAAGGATAATCCAGTCCCTGTCACAAGGAAAATCTATGGTAGCAATGAATTTGTCAAACACCGCCATCACCCTGTAGTGCATTTGGTTGTAAAATCTATACGGTTTCTTTGATATGTGTATCTTCAGCAGCTCTATATACGTGTGCTTGTAGAGGTAAGTGCATGGGGGGCCGGGGAAACACTAGTTACCCAATGGATAAATATCAACATGCTGCACACATGGCAGCTCGATACGTGCCATACTATAGATGTTTTGGAGGTACCAGCGCCCTGGGTGCTTTGCAATCGCAATCCATTCTCCGTTGGCACCAACCCAGTGACCCTTGTTTTCAAATCCTTCATCATCCCATGTTCCGGGTATGTCATCATCAACTGGTACAAATGCTTCTATTGTTGGATTGTCTAGTGGCATCAGCAATGCGTCAATGCCCTACAACAGATTTTCTTCATATCTAGGGGCATGCAAGGTGTTTGACAAAGGGGGTAGTGCTAGCTAGCTTTGCGGAAGAACTAACATCTAAAAGATGCAGAAACGTGTTGAATAAATAATGAATGCATGCAGATGAACACACCAAGGAATAACTTGTTTGCATTAAAGAAAAAGTGTAGGAATAGTTAAGTTTCCTATGCTGGCACTTTTCGGAGGAATGGACTAGAGGAAAAAACGCAGGCAATTTTCCTATGATTGATTAACAAGATTAGGGGCCTCTTTCGATCAATGGTTTTTAAAAACGTAGAAATAGGAAAAACACAGGATTGACATGGTAGGTATAATAAATTCATATTAGGAATTAAAAACGCAGGAATTTTGTAACAGGTGTCTTTGGATGGTGAATAGGAAATAAACACAAGAGTTTTGCAGGAATATAGTGTAAGCGCATTGGACTTCTCAAAGGAGAAATAGAATGAGGTTGGAGCTCGTGCTTAGATTCTTATGGAATGGAGGGCATAGGAACTAAGAAGTGACTCCATAGGAATTTGATATCTTTCAAAATCCTATGGGTTAGAATCCTCCAAAACTCATATGCAATTCTTCATATCCAATTTAGACCTCATTTTCAAATTCCTATGCGCGCAAAGAATAAGAATGAGTTCCCAAGAGACACAATAACATCATAAATATACTCTCCCGTGAGGTTTGACTTTGATTTTACCATGTTTTAAAGTAATCCTATGTTTTTGTATTCATGTAAACCAAAGAGCCAACTTTTTACAGAAATCTTGTGTTGTAAAACACATGAAACTTAATATATAACGCTAGCCTTGATTGGCCAATACACCTTCTGTTACAAGTATCAGTAATCCTGGTCGTTCTTGTGTTTTCATATTAGTATGTTTGGAGGAGAGGGGGGGACACTAAAGCAAAAGTCTTGGGCCTCTTTCGATCGCAGGATTGAGACCACATGAATTTCACAGGTTTGCCAGTGAAAACCAGGCGATTATAAAATGTAGGAAAACTACCTACGTGATTGGCACAATGAGAGTTGAGCCTCAAGTAGATGTTCCAATTCCTACGGGATTTAAGCATGGGTGGGGGGTTGCAGTTCAAAAGAATTTGCGTACCACGATTTTTTTGATCCAAATTCAATCCATAGGAAAGAATCTAAGGATTCGAGTCCTACAGAAATCATGCAAAACTGATTTTTACCTGGTCGTCACGGTCTAGTGGCCATGCCTGTGGGTCAGAGTGAAGTAGGCAGGGCAAACCAAATGGAGACCAGGATCTTCCGCAATCCCTCGATGCATGCCAACCATGCCGCGAGCCACGCGAGCAGTGCTCAGAAGATCGGCGCGACCGGTGATGTTGCTCAGCGGTCCGTAGTGGAGGTTGCCAAATCCGATTGCCTAGCTGTAGCGCTCAGATCTCTTACGCTTCATCGCTCTAGATGTCGTTTCGGGGAAGAGTACTGCGGAAGATTAGTCGGGATGGGTCGGCGGTTTCTACCTTTCTGCAAGGGTGGAGAGGGGCTACGATGGTGCACAAGCGGCCGGAGTGGCAGAGGAAGATGATGAGGGGCGCGGGGAGGTTCTCCTCCGGTTGTCAGATTGACTAGTTCGACCCTATATATTAGGGCAAAACTAACACGGGACGTTAACATAGGAGCTTATGCAAAAAAGGAATAATAATAGAAACTTAGATATAGTAGTATTTCTTAAATGCTCCATCCTGCAACGCTGGCTCCTAGTTTGAGGCGCTACTGTTTTTTTCCGGTAGGTAGCTAGGGACAGCAAATCACACCATGCCGAAGAAAAAAAGTTTGAAATGTCCTCAAATTTTCTTTGCATGTGGGGATGGTGATGCCGCACTAAAGGAGAGAGCAAACACAATTTGTTTTGAATGCATATATACTACTCCCTCCAATCCATATAATTTTCTCAGATTTGTCTAGATTAGAATGTATATAGTCATGTTTTCGTGCTAGATTTATCTAATGGTTGGAAACTTCGAGTGGCAACATTATTACCATGATATGATTCACCCATTTACTCCCAAATATGGAACATCACGGATGATGGGAGTACAATTTACATCAAGGATCTAAAAATGGATAAAATTACATAGAGATCCTTACATTTAGCACGAAGCACCCTAAAAATAAGCAAGGGAAATAGTCGGGTCCGGCTCCTTCTCGAGAGAGCAGAGCCATACTCTTCATACTACTTTCTCTTTGTTTGTTTTCAAAATATATGGCCAAATTTGGTGGCATGAAAATTCCTGGACATTGGATCATCATCAGCATAAAGTATGATGTAGATATGGCCATGACCTTGGTCGTTCGGCTTGAAATCCAAGAATGTTCATACTCATTGGCAACTAATAAAATTAAAGATGTTTAAATTTTACCACTTGCTTTTAGGTTCGAATTTTACACGCAAGGACGTAGGGATTACATTTTAAATCAAGGACCTAAAAAGGTAAAATTTTATCGAGGTCCATACATTTAGCACGAAGCGCCCTGAAATTAAGAAGGGAAAATAGTCATGTTTTTTGCTCCTTCTCGAGAGAAAAGCCGATCGAAACATACTATTCATACTACTTCCTCTTCGTTTGTTTTCAAAATATGGCCAAATTTGGCGGCTTGCAAATTCTTGGATAGGGGATCATGAATCATTAGCATAAAGTATGATGTAGATATGGCCAAGAGGCCCATGACCTTGGTCGTTGTTCTTGAAATCCAAGAATGTTCATACTTATCAACAACTAATAATCTTAAATACACTTAAATTTTTACAGTTGCTTTTAGGTTTGAACTTTACATGTACGAATGGTGGGAGTATATTTTACATCAAGGTCCTAAAAAAGGTAAATTTACATAGAGGTCCATACCTTTAGCATGAAGCACCCTAAAATTAATCAGGGAAACAGTCATGTTTTGCTCCTTCTCGAGAGAAAAGCTGATCAAGCCATACTACTTCGTCTTCATTTGTTTTCAAAATATGGCCAAATTTGGCCCCATGCAAATTCTTGGATATGGGATCAGGAACCATCAGCATGAAGTATGATGTAGATATGTCCATGACCTTGGTCGTTCGTCTTGAAATCCAAGAATGTTCATACTCATCGATAACTGACAATCTTAAATACGTTTAAATTTTACCACTTGCTTTTAGGTTTCAATTTTACACGTACAAACGGTGGGAGTACAATTTACACTAAGGACCTAAAAAAGGTAAAATTACATCAAGGTCCACACATTTAGCACGAAACACCTAAAATTAAGTACGGAAAATAGTCATGTTTTGCTCCTTCTCGTGAGAGAAGCTGATCGAGCAATACTCTTCATACTACTTCCTCTTTGATATTTTCAAAATATGGCCAAATTTGGGGGCATGCAAATTCTTGGATATGGGATCACGAATCATCGACATAAAGTATGGTGTAGGTATGGCCATGACCTTGGTCGTTCGTCTTGAAATCCAAGAATGTTCATACTCATCAACATATAATAATCTTAAACATGTTTAAATTTTACAACTTGCTTTTAGGATCGAATTTTACATGGACAGTTGGAGTACATTTTACATCAAGGACCTAAACAAGGTAAAATTACATCGTGGTCCATACATTTAGCACGAAGCACCCTAAAAATTAAGCAGGGAAAACCGTCATGTTTTGCTCCTTCTAGAGAGAGAAGCTGACCGAGCCATACTCTTCATACTACTTCCTGTTCGTTTGTTTTCAAAATATGGCCAAATTTGGTGGCATGAAAATTCTACGCTATGGGATCATGAATCATCAGCATATAAAGTATGATGTAAATATGTATGACCCTGGTATTTTGGCTTGAAATGCAAGAATTTTCATATTCATCGACAACTAATAAGCTTAATTACGTTTAAATTTTACCACTTGCTTTTATGTTCAAATTTTACATGGACGGTGGGAGTACATTTTATAGTAAGGACCTAAAAAAGGTAAAATTACATCAAGGTCTATACATTTAATTACCACTGAGCACCCTAAAATTAAGCAGGGAAATAGTCAGGTTCGGCTCCTTCTCGAGACAGTAGTTGGTCGAGCCATACTCTTCGTACTACTTCCCTCTTTGTTTATTTTCAAAATATGGCCAATTTGGTGGCATGAAATTCTTGGATATGGGATCGTGAATCATCTGTGTAAAGTATAATCTAGATATGACCATGACCTTGGTCGTTCGGCTTGAAATCCAAGATTGTTCATACTCATTCACAACTAACCTTAAATTCGTTCAACTTTTACCACTAACTTGTAGGTTTGAATTTTACACGGACGGTAGGAGTACATTTACATCAAGGACCTAAAAAAGGGGGAAATTACATAGAGGTCCATTCATTTAGCATGAAGTACCCTAAATTTAAGCAAATAAAACAGTCTGGTTCGACTCCTTCTCAAGAGAACAGCTGATCGAGCCATACTCTTCATAGTACTCCTTCGTCTTTGTTTGTTTTCATCAAATACCTAAAAGGGTAAAATTACACCGAGGTACAAAAATTTAGCACGAAGCATGCCTTAAAATTAAGCAAAGAAAAATAGTCAGGTTCGGCTCCTTCTCGAGAAAGAACCTGACCAAGCCATACTCTTCGTAGTACTACTTCCTCTTCATTTGTTTTTAAAATACATGGCCAAATTTTGCGTCATGCAAATTCTTCGATATGGGATCATGAATCATCAGCATAAAGTATGATGTACATATGTCCATGACCCTGGTGGTTCAGCTTGAAATGCAAGAATGTTCATACTCATTGACAACTAATAAGCTTAAATACGTTTAAATTTTACCACTTGCTTTTGTGTTCGAATTTTACAGGGATAGTGGGAGTACATTTAACAGCAAGGACCTAAAACGGGGTAAAATTACATCGAGGTCCATACATTTAGCACAAAGCACCCTAAAATTAAGCAGGGAAAACAATCATGTTTGCCATACTCTTCACACTACTTTCTCTTTGTTTGTTTTCAAAATATATGGCCAGAGTTGGATGCATGAAAATTCATGGACATGGGATCATCATCAGCATAAAGTATGATGTAGATATGGCCATGACCTTGGTCGTTCGGCTTGAAATCCAAGAACGTTCATAATCATCGACAACTAATAATCTTAAATACTTTTAAATGTTACCACTTGCTTTTAGGTTTGAATTTTACAAGGAAGGTACGAGTACATTTTACATCAAGGACCTAAAAAAGGTAAAATTACATCGACATCCATACATTTATGTCTGAAAACTTGTCTTGTGGTATTCAAATCCATATTCTTCGGTGTTTCTTTATGTAAAAGAACAATCTTGTCATCACTCGAAAAAAATGAGAATTAAATGTTCTTTCGTGATAGTTGGAAACTAACACCGAGGACATTGTTTACTACATGAAGATGCACCCATCTACCTCTGCAAATACATTTAATCCAATAGTAATCTATCACGCTTACTTGTAGCTCAAATTTGACCTAATTTTGTTAAATTGTCAAGATGCAAAATCGTAGCAAGAAGTTGAACCTATCGTCAAAACTCTCGGTGTTTTATGATATATTAATTGTGGCCCCTCGATGGGTGCCTCCAAAAGATTTTTCGTAAAACTTTCAGAGCAACCTACAATTTACTTGTAGTTTCAAATTTGACATAATTTCGATAAATCAACATAAAGTCATTCGGTCAAATAGGCAGAGTTAGCTAGGAAATTTGAAAACTCATAAATAAAACATGGGAATCGTTGGTACAACATGTTGGTTAACTTGGCTTCTAGCATTCAGATCCAATATTCTCCGGACATTCCTAAACGGAAAATCACAACCTCGCTCGTCATCCACTCGGAAAATTAAGAATAAATTGAATGTTCTTTCTTGATATAGTTGGAAATCACACCAACGACACTGTTTGGATTTGTCGGTCTTGATCCAACGATCAATGTTTGAAGTTATCCATACACTATATAGTGGTATGGTATGATATTGTAAGAGATAAGAAAAGATAAAGATAAGATAACAAGTACTACGAATGGCCGATCTTTTGAGTAACCTTCCCTCCCGATGTTTTGGAAGCAAGTGAAAATTTTGAAAACCGGAAAAGTTTCAATTTTTTTGCCGCCAAGGACCAAAGTGGTTTCCTTCCTATGTACTCCTCGTCCCTACTCCACGCCAATGCGGCTGCCGAACATGCCAGAGACACAAAGCCGCCATACCAAGGCACACATGCGCAGCACCACGCTATGGACCAGGGAGAGATTAGCCAGGCCGGTGCGTGAGGGGAAAGGGTAGGAGAGAGGGAGGATGGATGGTGAGAGGAAGCGAAGGAGAGAGAAAACACACAATTTGTTTTGCGTGCATAGGTCCTGAAATTTACTACTAGTAAAGTGGCCGCAAGAGTACCTCGTGTCAGGAACCTATCATAACTTTCCTCTGACATCGAACCGCCTTCAACTCCTCTTCGTTGCTGCCCTCTTTTACTTTGCCTACGTTTTATTATCTCAGCATGTACAACGCATGGACAGAGGTGAGCATATGTATAAGCAAAGAAATGAGTACTAGTACTATACTAGTGTACTAGTACTAATATACTTTCCTCAAAAAAGTACTAATATACTACTCCCTCTGATCCAAATTAAAGTTCTCAGATTTGTCTAGATTCGGATGTATCTAGCACTAAAACATGACTAGATACATCCAAACCTAAACAAATGTGAGAACACTAATTTGGATCAAGGGAGTACTATTTTCTTTTCCCCTAATAAGGGCATCAACAATGTGTACAAAAGCACACCTTAAGGCCTAGTATGTGGCATCCGCTAAGCTTCACCATATACATTGTGGAGAAAATCTAGTTTGTATCTTTAAGCCTAATAAGGTGCACCTCAAGCTTGTGGGTTTCCCATAGAGAATAGAAAAATCATTTCCCCTCTCTCCCTATTTCATGTGATCGTTTTCAAAAGGTGTTCAAAATTTTCATGATGCAAAATATTAGCTAGAAGTCGGACCACTTGTCAAAACTCTCTGTGGTTTCTGATATATATTAATTAACCGCTCGATGGGTACCTCGAAAAGCTTTTTTCATAAAACTTTCAAAGCAACCTACAATTTATTACTTGTAGTTCAAGTTTGACCTAATTAAATTAAATTCAAGAGCAATATATCGCACTTAGTTGTAGCTCAAGTTTGACCTAATTTCATTAAACTGTCAAGACGCAAAATCCTAGAAAGAAGATGAACCTCTCGTCAAAACTCTCTATGGTTTCTGATAGTATATTAATTGACCCCCTGCCCCTCCCCCGCGACCCCTCCGATGGGTACCTCTAAGAGCTTTTTCGTAAAACTTTCAAAGCAACCTACAAAGTTTACTTGTAGTAGTTCAAATTTTACCTATTATATTTTTTCTGCTTTACCTATTATAATTTTATATAGTGATGGTATACTAGATGTCTATTATCTGAGTCTCACGTCCAGGGCACATGCACTTTACTAGTACTTGTAGTTTCAAATTTGACCTAATTTCGATAAATCGACATAAACTCATTCTAATGGGCAGAGTTAGCTGGGAAGTTTGAAAACTCATAAAACATGGGAATCGTTGGTATGACATGTTGGTCCAATATATCTGTATGTAAACTTGGCTTGTGGCATTCAGATCTAATATTCTTCGTACTTTTATTTAGGAAAAAGAACAACCTCGCTCGTATTCTTCACTCGGAAAATGTAGAATTGAATGTTCTTTCTTGATAGTTGGAAACTCACACCAACGACACTGTTTACTACAAGAAGATGCACTGATGATCTACCTATGAAAAAACATTTAATTCAAGAGCAATCTATGGCGTTTACTTGTAGCTAGCTCAAGTTTGACCTAATTTCGTTAAATTGTCAAGATGCAAAGTCTTAGCAAGAAGTTGAACCTATCGTCGAAACTCTCACTGGTTTCTGATATATTAATTTTGACTCCTCGATGGGTACCTCCAATTTTTTTTTCATAAATCTATCAACGCAAAACCTACAATTTACTTGTAGTTTCAAACTTGACCTAATTCCGAGATATCGACATAAAGTCATTCAAATGGGCGGGGTTAGCTAGGAAGCTTGAAAACTCATAAAACATGGGAATCACAAGTACAACATGTTGTCAATCCACTATATATGTCTGTCAACTTGGCTTGTGGTATCCACATCCAATATTCTTTGGACTTCGCTTTATAGAAAATTAAAGAACAACTAACCTCGCTCGTCTTCACTTGGAAAATTTATAATTGAATGTTCTTTCCTGACAATTGGAAACTCACACTAACGGTATTGTTTACTACATGAATATGCACCGATCTACCTCTGAAAATACATTTAATTCGAGAACAATCTATCGCGCTTACTTGTAGCTCAAGTTTGACCTAATTTTGTTAAATTGTCAACATGCAAAATCTTAGCAAGAAGTTGAACCTATCGTCAAAACTCTCGGTGTTTTATGATATATTAATTGCGACCCCTTGATGGGTGATACATTGCAAATGTATCTATAATTTTTGATGTTCCATGCTTGGTTTTATCTACTTTCTTATGTTTTATCCACACTTTGGAGTACTTTTCATATGATCTCTTGGACTAACCTATTAACAAGAGCCACAGTGCTAGTTGCCAGTTTTCTGCTATTTTTGGTTCCAAGAAAGTCAGAAAATCAATATTCTCGGAATTGGATCGGACAAAAGCCAAAGTCGATATTTTACCGGAACACTCACGGAGCCAGAAGACAAGACGGAGAGGGGCCACAGGGCGGCCACACCATGTGGTGGCGTGGGCTAGCCCTGGCCGTGCCACCAGGTGGTGTGGGCCCCCTGGCCGCCCATCGACCTTGCCTCTTCGCCTATAAGAAGCCTCCCGATGCATAAACCCTAAATTTTCAAGTCTCCAGCCACGAAAAGTTCCGCAGCGCCGCCGCCACCGAAGGAGAGATTCGGGGGACAGAAACTCTCTTTTCCAGCACCCTGCCGGGACGGGGAAGTGCCCCCAGAGCCATCTCAATCGATCTCCACCACCATCTCCATCACCATTGTTGATTCCCATGATGAGGAGGGAGTAGTTCTCTCTCGAGGCTAAGGGTTCTACCGGTAGCTATGTGTTCATCTCTCTCTCTATGCATGATCTTATTGAGATCATGAGCTTGTAATCTATAGATCTACCTTGCTACTCAAGTGCTTTAATAGATCTCTGCTCTCCCCATGTGTGTGAAAGTGACAGCGTGCACACCATGGTGGCACTTAGGTTAGAGATTACAAATACTTGTTATGAGTTATATTTGGAGTTGGATGTTTGTATTAAATTGTGGTGTTTGTTGGAACCATCTAGTGCTCAAGGTGACATTGTGGGGTTATCTAGATGGGAAAGGCTTACTTTGAGGTGTGTTGTTATAGCCCTACCATGGATTAGAGTGTCCAACCAAAGAGTAGTTCAGAGTAGTATCATGAAGAGAAGATATTTATATGAGAGTGTTCACTAGTGAAAGTATGATCCCTAGGCCTTGTTTCTAAGCATTGAAACACCGTTTGCAACTAGATATGTTACATGTTTGCTTGCTGCCATCTTTATTTCAGTTTGCCTTTAGTCTCTTCCATGCCATCAAGCTATTTTCTATCACCATTACCACTTATAATTATCTATACCACTTGTATTGCACTATCTCTTCGCTGAACTAGTGCACCTATACACCTGGCAAGTGTATTGGGTGTGTTGGGGACACAAGGGACTTCTTGTATCTTGATTGCAGGGTTGCTTCAGAGGGGATACCTTTGACCACTTCCTCCCTGAGTTCGATAAACCTTGGGTAATCCACTTAAGGGAAAACTTGCTGTTGTTCTACAAACCTCTGCAGTTGGAGGCCCAACAACTGTCTACAAGAATAGAAGTGCGTAGACATCAAGCTATTTTCTGGCACCGTTGCCGGGGAGGTAAGGTAAAAGGTATTCACACCGGGGGATTAAAGAAGAAGAACCTCCCATTTTCTGGCGCTGTTGCCGGGGAGGTAAGGTAAAAGGTACTCACATCCTCTGGTGTTAGTGCTCGAAGTTATTTCATTTAGATTCTGCAATTTTGTCTTTTTGTTTCTTGTTTTCACTAGTTAGGCTTAATGGAAAACAATAAAAAAATTAGAGAGCTTTATAGTATTTATCTTGAGTTAGGACATGAAGTGTTTGAAGAGAAAATTAAAAAACCTATGGAACTTTATTTGCATGCTAATAGCAATGTTGTTAGTATGAATTCTTTGGACACCATTATTGCTAATGCTATGGAAAAGTCTAAGCTTGGGGAAGCTAGTTTTTATGAAAATGATATTTTTAGTTTCCCAGCTCCAGAAGATAGCTATTCTATTGCTTATGATAATACCAAACCTCCAATATATGATGATTACAATGATGAATATGATATTTTTAGTCCACCTACTATTGAGGAGAAAATTAATTATGACTACAATATGCCTCCAATATTTGATGATTATGGTGATGAGAATAATAATGATAGCTATTTTGTTGAATTTGCTCCCACTACAATTAATAAGAATAACTATGTTTATGTGGAGAGTATTAATTCTTTTATGCATGTGGCTCATGATATGAATGCTTTATGTGATAGTTATATTGTTAATTTTATTCATGATGCTACTAAAAGTTATTATGAGAGAGGGAAACATGGTTTTATGCATCTCAATAATATTAAGTTTCCCCTCTTTATGTTGAAAGTCTTGAAGTTGCACTTGTTTTGCTTTTCTATGCTTGTGGCTTTGTGCTTTCATGACTTTTTTCTCTACAAGATTCCTATGCATAGGAAGTGGGTTAGACTTAAATGTGCTTTGAATTTGCTTCTTGATGCTCTATTTTACTTCAATTCATATTTCTAATGTGAGCATCTTCTCAAACTATCATGCCTAACTTAAAGGCGTTAAAGAAAAGTACTTATTGGGAGATAACCCAAAAGTTTTAGATGAGTCTTGGAAGTTATTACTTCAGTAATAACCGCTCCTTATCCTTTTTATTTGCTTTTTGTGCCAAGAGTAACCTCTAATGAGAGAGAAGTAATGATTGGGAAAGTTGCTGTCCCAAAACAGATTTTTGTGCTTCACCGTAAAAATTCGTGTAAAATCTCTAAACATCTTTTTGAGGCGTGAATGTTTGTGCTTTTGCCCCAGGTTGTTATCTAACTTCCGTTAGTTCGACACTTTTTGATTTGAGCAACAGAAGGTCTTCGAAAAAATTCGTCTTTACATGCTGGTCTGTTTTGACAGATTTCTGCCATTTTCTACATTTGCTTCTTGTTGATTTCTTTTTGAGTTCTTTTGGGGAATTGAGCTTTTGGAGGGAAGTGCTACAGTAGCTAGTGTTTTAATGGAAGTTTTATTGGTGTTGAAACTGAACCTAAAGACCTATTATCTTGAGTGCACTAATGTTGCTAATAAAGATTGTGTGAAGTTTTGTATGAAGGAAAAAATTCAGGTGTATGGAAGGAATGAGTAATGAGATGAAGGATGGACTAAATCTCAAGCTTGGGGATGCCACACGTGTCACCCTAAGAAATATCCAAGAAGTACAAGCATCAAAGCTTGGGGATGCCCAAGACATCCCCCTCTTCATCAATAAAAATCCCAGGTTTCTTCCAAATGCTTCATTTTTATTGTTTCATGCACAGTTGTGTTGTTCTTGGAGCGTCTTCTTTTTCATTTTCGTTTTGGTTTTTCATTTGCTTGGTTTGTTTAGTTTTCTGAATAAATTGGTTGGACCCCCTCTTTCATACATTGGTTTTCAAATAGTTTGGTTTGGATTGGAAAAGAGTAGGAAAGTTCATGCTTAAGTGGTAAAGAGAGCTTGTTTTTGACTGTGGCCTATGCTTTGTCATGCCATGCTTGATATTGATTCGGCTTTATGCTTAGTATTATTTGCTGTAGCATGACTTGTTATAAACAACTGAGATTGCTTAATGTGCCTTTGAAGAATCATGCGTTGTTTTAGCATATTAAAGCATAGTATTGTGGTATTCTCCTTTGATGCTTTATTTGGGTTGACTTGGCACATAGTCACACCATGTTATGACTATCCAAAGTCACCATAGCCTTTATGATCCTTTAGTTTTCAACTTGTAGTATCACTTTATGCTTTGATCAATGATGTTTTGTCGCTCTGCATGATTATGGCCATTATTGCTCTCTTAGTTTGTCGCTCCTAGTCTTTTGCTAGCCTCCACAACCAAGTATGAGTTCTACTCATGCATCCAACTCCTAAAACCAAGTTATTCCAAAAGAGTCCACCATACCTACCTACTAGCATATGCTATTCCAAGTATATTCATGTTTTATATACCTTCTGAATTAAACTTGTTATGAGAAAACTAGTGATTAAAGCTCTCACGAACTTGATGACACACTTTACTTTTCTTGCCCTTAATAAATTTGAACCATTGTGTCGTCTATGTTGTATATGCTTGCACTTATTTGTTGGGGATTAGCAGAACCATGTTGTCATGGGGAACGCTTTCAACATTGCACTGGTACTTTGTACCTAGTTGATATCATGCTCTTTTGTCTATGGATGTCGTCGGTGTGAAATGAAAGGGGAGCTTGTAAGTCCATGGAGTTATGTATATGTGTTAGAGAAACGCCTGGGCCGCTGTTCTAATCCAAGCTGACATGGTGGAAACCTGCAGCGTAACCATAATGAGCTGTCTATGAAGCATTCTTCTTATAAAAAAAGAGTCCTATATTGAGAAAAAAGAGTAAAGAAAAAAAGAGATTATGAAAAGAGGAAAGAGAGAAAAAAGCACCATATTCCCATGGTAAATAAGAAGATTGCTGAGATGGTCGTTGTCTGCTTGCCTTGTCATTTTGATATGGGGATTCTTCCGTATCATCGGGCAAAGGGTACCCCGTTGGCGGTTCTCTATGATACACATGTACTTACGATGACAAGAACTTACCGATTACTAAACCTGAGTTGCATGAGGAGCGGCCCTCGTATTCAAGGGACATGAGATTTCTAACTTATACTTCGTCAAGCATGTACACCATAGTTTGTTCACTTTAACCTTAATCACTTCAAGATTCTTATGATAGGGGCAATGAGAGCTAAAAGCTATAAGTACCATAATTTTTGGAAGCTCTTTATGAAACTTGAATCTCTACTTCCTTTTATGAAGGCCCTTCTTCCACCATTATATATTGAGTCTCCACCTTCTATCTTTATGCACCTACTTTGAGAGCATAGTGGCCATTCTTAGTTCTATGTGCATTGTCCCAAGACTAGTTGATTGATGCATAACTTGATATTGCTTGTTTTAAACTATTTGTATCTAGTCACTCTTATGAACTTTGACGGTGTCCTATGCATTTATATTTGCTACTCTATGAGGGACAAGCTGAATACCACTATGCTATGTTTTCTTTATGTGAAACAAACAAATGTCTTGCAAAGCATTTTTATTTATGAATCTTTTGTTTGTGCCTTTTCATGTTGCAACTTAGTTGCTTTGTCTTATTGCTAGAACTTTGTCGTTCATGTTTTGATTGAAGTACTATGATCCTAGCTATCAATGTTTTACAAATACTTTGATCAAGTTTATGATGGTGCATGTCACCTCAAAAAAAATTCTTTCTTTTTATCACTTACCTACTCGAGGACGAGCAGGAGTTAAGCTTGGGGATGTTGATACATTGCAAATGTATCTATAATTTTTGATGTTCCATGCTTGGTTTTATCTACTTTCTTATGTTTTGTCCACACTTTGGAGTACTTTTCATATGATTTCTTGGACTAACCTATTAACAAGAGCCGCAGTGCCAGTTGCCTGTTTTCTGCTGTTTTTGGTTCTAGGAAAGTCAGAAAATCAATATTCTCGAAATTGGATCGGACAAAAGCCAAAGTCGATATTTTACCGGAAGACTCACGGAGCCAGAAGACGAGACGGCGAGGGGCCACAGGGCAGCCACACCATGTGGTGGCGCGGGCTAGCCCTAGCCGCGCCACCAGGCGGTGTGGGCCCCGTGGCCGCCCACCGACCTTGCCTCTTCGCCTATAAGAAGCCTCCTGATGCATAAACCCTAAATTGTCAAGTCTCCAGCCACGAAAAGTTCCGTAGCGCCGCCGCCACCGAAGGGGAGATTCGGGGGATAGAAAGTCTCTGTTCTAGCACCTTGCCGGGACGGGGAAGTGCCCCCGGAGCCATCTCCATCGATATCCACCACCATCTCCTTCACCATTGCTGATTCCCATGATGAGGAGGGAGTAGTTCTCTCTCGAGGCTAAGGGTTCTACCGGTAGCTATGTGTTCATCTCTCTCTCTCTCTATGCATGATCTTATTGAGATCATGAGCTTGTAATCTATAGATCTACCTTGCTACTCAAGTGCTTTAATAGATCTCTGCTCTCCCCATGTGTGTGAAAGTGACAGTGTGCACACCATGGTGGCACTTAGGCTAGAGATTACAAATACTTGTTATGAGTTATATTTGGAGTTAGATGTTTCTATGAAATTGTGGTGTTTGTTGGAACCATCTAGTGCTCAAGGTGACAATGTGGGGTTATCTAGATGGTAAAGGCTTACTTTGAGGTGTGCTGTTATAGCCCTACCATGGATTAGAGTGTCCAACCGGAGAGTAGTTCAGAGTAGTATCATGAAGAGAAAATATTTATATGAGAGTGTTCACTAGTGAAAGTATGATCCCTAGGCCTTGTTTCTAAGCATTGAAACACCGTTTGCAACTAGATCTGTTACATGTTTGCTTGCTGCCATCTTTATTTCAGTTTGCCTTTAGTCTCTTCCACGCCATCAAGCTTTTTCTATCACCGTTACCACTTATAATTATCTATACCACTTGTATTTCACTATCTCTTCGCCAAACTAGTGCACATATACACCTGACAAGTGTATTGGGTGTGTTGGGGACACAAGAGACTTCTTGTATCTTGATTGCAGGGTTGCTTGAGAGGGGATACCTTTGACCACTTCCTCCCTGAGTTCGATAAACCTTGGGTAAGCCACTTAAGGGAAAACTTGTTGTTGTTCTACAAACCTCTGCATTTGGAGGCCCAAAAACTGTCTAAAAGAATAGCAGTGCGTATACATCAATGGGTACCTCCAAAAGATTTTTCATAAAACTTTAAAAGCAACCTACAATTTACTTGTAGTTTCAAATTTGACCTAATTTCGATAAATCGACATAAAGTCATTCAATCAAATGGGTAGAGTTAGCTAGGAAGTTTGAAAACTCATAAATAAAACAGGGGAATCGTTGGTACAACATGTTGGTAAACTTCGCTTCTAGCATTTAGATCCAATATTCATCGGACATTTCTTTACGGAAAAAAACAACCTCGCTCGTCAGCACTCGGAAAATTGAGAATAATTGAATGTTCTTTCCTGATATAGTTGGAAAATCACATCGACGACACTGTTTACTACAAGAAAATTCACCCATCTACCTCTCTAAAAAGTCATATATTTCAACAGCAACCTGTCGCGCTTACTTGTAGCTCATGTTTGACCCAATTTCGTTAAATAGTGTCATGCGATGCAAAATCTTAGCAAGAAGTCAAACCCATTGTCAAAAATCTCGGTTGTTTCTCATATATTGATTGTGACCTCCCCCTGATCGGTATGGTACCTCCAAAAGTTTTTTCGTAAAACTTTTAGAGCAACCTACAATTTAGTTATAGTTCAAGTTTGACCTAATTTCGATAAATCTGCATGTAGTCATTCAAGTGGGCAGAGTAATTATCTAGGGAGTTTGAAATCTACAAAAACATATGGGAATAGTAAGTAAAACATGTTGGTCCACTTAATATGTCTAGAAGCTTGCCTTGTGGCATTGAGATCCATATTCTTCGAGATTTCTTTATGGAAAAGAACCATCTCGTCATCACTTGGAAAACTAAGAATTTTATTTACTGATAGTTGGAAACTCACACTGACGACATTGTTTACTAAAAGGAGATGCGCCCATCTACCTCCTAAAATACATTTAATTCTAGAGCAATCTATCATGCTTACTTGTAGCTCAAGTTTGACCTATTTTTGTTAAATTGTCAAGATGCAAAATCTTAGCAAAAAGTTGAACCTATCGTCAAAACCCTCAGTGTTTTATGATATATTAATTGTGACCCCTCGATGGGTACCTCCAAAAGATTTTTCGTAAAACTTTCAAAGCAACCTACAATTTACTTGTAGTTTCAAATTTGACCTAATTTCTATAAATCGACATAAAGTCATTTGGTCAAATAGGCAGAGTTAGCTAGGAAGTTTGAAAACACATAAATAAAACATGGGAATCGTTGGTACAACATGTTGGTAAACTTTGCTTCTGGCATTCAGATCCAATATTCTTCGGACATTCCTAAACGGAAAAGAACAACCTCGCTCGTCATCCACATGGAAAATTGAGAATATATTGAATGTTCTTTCTTGATATAGTTGGAAATCACACCGACGACATTGTTTGGATTTGACGCTCTTGATTCAACGATCAATGTTCGAAGTTATCCGTACACTATATAGTGGTATGTGCTGACTCGTGTAATAATGAGCTCATTGGGAAACCCCAAGAGGAAGGTATGATGAGCACAACAGTAAATTTCCCTCAGTTATGAAACCAAGGTTATCGAACCAGTAGGAGCAAGGAAACACCTCCAAGGTGTTGTTACCAACTTGGGATCTTGCACATCACAACCACACAACTTTGCCCCCAACTTACAGTGAGGTTGTAAATCTCACCGGTTTTGCTGAAAAAAAGGATTAAACGTATTTTGTGGAAGAAAGTAAATGCTTGCAGAAATTAACAAAAAGAAGTAAACAGTTGTAGATTGATGGTAAAATAAAGTACCGGGGTCCATAGTTCACTAGTGGTGGCTCTCCTTAAGATAGATAACATGTTGGGTGAACAAATTACAGCGGGCAATTCACAAACATCGAGAAAGCATACAAGCATATACTTAATCATCTTGACTCCTTTGAGATTTGATTGGGCATTGCAACATTATACATAGACCGTAATCCAACTGCATCTATGACTAATAATCCACCTTCAGGTTATCATCCGAAACCCCTCCAGTATTAAGTTGCAAGCAACAGATAATTGCATTACGCATTGCGTGTAAAGTTAACAATACGATTGTTCTATGAACAAAGGATTGCTGTTTTCTCCCTAGTAGCAACCGTACATCTAGTACCTTAGAGATTTGTGTCACTTCCCTAGATTACTAGAGGCATGAACCCACTATCGAGCATAAATACTAACTCTTGGAGTTGCTAGCATCTACTTGGCCAAGATAGCTACTAACAACGGAAAGCATGCAAGATCTCAAATAACAAAGACATGACACAATCAATAATCAATCTGAGATAGCATCTCAATATCCATCGGATCCCCGCAAACACAACATGTAGGATTACAAATAGATGATCTTGATCATGAACGGAGCTCACAAGATCTAAACATAGTAGCACAAAGGAGAATAACCAACCATCTAGCTACTACATGGACCCATAGTCCAAGGATGAACTACTCATGCATCACGCCGGAGGCTTGCATGGTGATGAAGAAGGCCTCCAGGGTGAATTCTCCTTCCCAGCAGGGTGCCGGGAGGAGCTTCAGATCCCTCCCGATCTAGGGATGGAGATGACAGTGGCTACAGACTCTTTCACGGAATTTTGATCAGGTACTTAGATTTTCTATATCAGAGGCGATATATAGGCGAATGGGGAGGCCGAGGGGGTGCCCTAGGTAGCCGCACCACCCCTGCCATGGGCCAGGCCTGGCCACGCGGCCATGTGGTGTGGGCGGCCCCTGGCCCCTTTCTGTCTTGTATTCTGGCTCCGTGTCCCCCTCGGTAAAAACTAACTTTGGCTTTTGTCCCGTCCAATTCCGAGAATATTCATTTTCTGACTTTCCTAGAAGCAAAAACAGCAGAAAACATGCAACTGGCACTGTGGCATCTTATTAATAGGTTAGTCCAAGAAAGTGTATAAAAAGTACTCCAAAGTGTGGACAAAACATAAGAAAGTAGATAAAAACCAAGCATGGAACATCAAAAATTATGGATAGTTAGCAACGTATCAACATCCCCAAGCTTAACTCCTGCTCATCCTCGAGTAGGTAAGTGATAAAAATAAAGAATAATTTTTGAGGTGACATGCACCTTCATAAACTTGATCAAAGTATTTGTAAAACATTGATAGCTGGGATCATAGTACTTCAACATAACATGAAAGATAAAGTTCTAACTATAAGACATAGCAACTATGTTGTAACATGAAAAGGCACAAACAAAAGATTCATGAATAACAATGCTTTGCAAGACGTTTGTTTGTTTCACATAAAGAAAACATAGCATAGTGGTATTCAGCTTGTCCCTCATAGAGTAGAAAACATAAATGCATATGACACCTTCAAAGTTCATAAGAGTGACTAGATACAAATAGTTTAAGAACAAGCAATATCAAATTATGCATCAATCAACAAGTCTTGGGACAATGCACATAGAACTAAGAATGGCCACTATGCTCTCTCAGTAGGTGCATAAAGATAGAAGGTGGAGACTCAACATAAAAGTAAAAGAAAGGCCTTCATAGAAGGAAGTAGGGATTCAAGTTTCATTAAGAGCTTCCAAAAATTATGGTACTTATTAACTTTTAGATCTCATTACCCCTATCATAAGCATATTGAAGTGATTAAGGTGAAAGTGAACAAACTATGGAGTATATGCTTGACAAAGTATAAGTTGGAAATCTCATGTCCCTTGAATACGAGGGCCGCTCCTCATGCTACTCAAGTTTAGTTACCGGTAAGTTCTTGTCATAGTAAGTACATGTGTATCATAGAGAACCACCAACGGGTACCCCTTGCCCGATGATACGGAAGAATCCCCATATCAAAATGGCAAGGCAAGCAGACAATGAGCATCTCAGCAATCTTCTTATTTACCATGGGAAAATGGTGCTTTTTCTCTCTTTCCTCTTTTCTCATATCTCTTTTTTTTCTTTTTCTCTTTTTTCTCAATATCTGACTCTTTTTTATAAGAAGAATGCTTCATAGACAACTCATTATGGTTACACTGCATGTTTCCACCATGACGTCATGGATTAGACCGACGGCCCAGGCGTTTCTCTAATACACATACATAACTCCATGGACTTACAAGCTCCCCTTTCATTTCACACCGACGACATCCATAGACAAAAGAGCATGATATCAACTAGGTACAAAGTACAAGTGCAATGTTGAAAGCGTTCCCCGTGACATCATGGTTCTGATAATCCCCAACATATAAGTGCAAGAATATACAACATAGATGACACAATGGTTCAAGTTTATTAAGGGCAAGAAAAGTAAAGTGTGCCATCAAGTTCGTGAGAGCTTTAATCACTAGTTTTGTATAACAAGTTTAATTCGGAAGGTAGATAAAAACATGAATATACTTGGAATAGCAAATGCTAATAGGTAAGTATGGTGAACTCTTTGGAATAACTTGGTTTTAGGAGTTGGATGCATGAGTGGAACTCATACTTGGTTATGGAGGCTAGCAAAAGACTGGGAGCGACCGACTAAGCGAGCAATAATGGCCATAATCATGCAGAGCGACAAAACATCATTAATCAAAGCATAAAGTGATACTACAAGTCGAAAACTAAAAGATCATAAAGGCTATGGTGACTTGGGATAGTCATAACTTGGTGTGAGCATGCGCCAAGTCAACCCAAATAAAGCATCAAAGGAGAATACCACAATATTATGCTTTAATATGCTAAAACAACGCTTGATTCTTCCAAGGCACATTAAGCAATCTCAATTGTTTATAACATGTCATGCTACAACAAAGATCACTAAGCATAAAGCCAAAACAATATGAAGCACGACATGACAAAGCATAGGCCATAGTCAACAACAAGCTCTCTTTACCACTTAAGCATGAACTTTCCTACACTTTTTCCAATCCAAACCAAACTATTTGAAAACCAATGTATGAAAGAGGGGTCCAACCAATTTATTCAAGAAAACTAAGAAAACCAAGCAAACGAAAACCAAAAACAAAAAACAAAGACGCTCCAAGACAACACAACTATGCATGAAACAATAAAAATGAAGTGTTTGGAAGAAACCTGGGGTTTTATTGATGAAGAAGGGGATGCCTTGGGCATCCCCATGATTTGACACTTGTACTTCTTGTATAATTCTTGGGGTGACACGGGGTGGCATACCCAAGCTTGAGCTTTAGTCCATTCTTCATCTCATTATATCATTCTCTCCATACACCTGAAATTCTTCTTCATACAAAACTTCACACAATCTTTATTAGCAACATTAGTGCACTCAAGATAATAAGTCTTTAGGTTCAGTTTCAACACCAACAAAACTTCCATTAACACACAAGCTACTGAAGCACTTCCTTCAAAAAGCTCAATTCCCCAAAGAGAACTCGAAAAGGAACCAACAAGAAGCAAATGCAAATAATGGCAGAAATCTGTCAAAACAGACCAGCAGGTAAAAACCAATTTTTTCTAAGACCTTCTATTGCTCAGATCGAAAAGTGTTGAACTAACTAAAGTTAGATAACAACCTGGGGCAGGAGCACAAAAATTCACGCCTCAAAACAATGTACAGAGATTTTACACGAATTTTTAAAGTGAAGCACAAAAATCTGTTTCGGGACATCAACTTTCCCAAGCATTACTTCCCTCTCATTAGAGGTTACTCTTGGCACAAAAAGAAAATAAAAAGGATAAGGAGAGGTTATTACTGAAGCAATAACTTCCAAGACTCATCTAAAACTTTTGGGTTATCTCCTAATAAGTAGTTTTCTTTAACGCCTTTAAGTTAGGCATGATAGTTTGAGAAGATGCTCACATACGAAATACGAATTGAAGTAAAAGAGAGCATCAAGAAGCAAATTCAAAACACATTTAAGTCTAAACCACTTCCTATGCATAGGAATCTTGTAAGAAAATAAATCAAAGAAGCACATAGTAATAAGAATGGGTAGATAAAACAAGAGCAACTTCAAAACTTTCAGCACATAGAGAGGTGTTTCACTACCATGAAAACTTCTTCAACCATATTTTCCTCTCTCATAATAATTTCAGTAGCCTCATGAATAAACTCAACAAGATAACTATCACATAAAGTGTGCTTTTCATGATCTACAAACACATAATTTTTATCAAGCTCAAAAATAGTGGGATTAAAACCTTTAAACCCACTTTTAACAATTATATAACAAGATGACTGATCATTCAATATAGGACCATCATCTAGAGCTTTATCATAAACATTTTCTAAGAAAAACTCTTTAGTACCATGCATTTCTAAGTTAGGCACAAATAAAGGATTATCATAGATAACATGAGCATAACATTCATCCTCCTTTGGTAAGCATGGGGGACAATCAAATAATGTAAGGGATAAAGAGTTACTCTCATTAGAAGGTAGGCATGGGTAGCTAATCCATTCTTTCTCCTTTTGTTCATCACTCTCCTCCTATTTTTCATCTAATGAGCTTCCCGTTTCAGTAATTTATTCTTCCATAGGATCCTGCAAGGCATTAGTCTCTTCTGTTTGTGGAAAGCATCTATTAAAATATTCAAGAATATAGCCATTTTCATCCTTGTAATTATCAAAGCAGAATTTAAGTATACCATAAACCTCATACTTATAAGGTGAATCATCAGTATTTTCAAGCAAACTAGCAAGTTCTAATGCACCCTTCCAAGCAATAAATTCTTGAATTTGTTCCACATCATAAAAGTCATAATTATCTTTAACATAAGAAGATATGGTAACATTATCATTATACTCACATTGAAAAGGGAGGTGTTTATACCTCCTACAGCAACAAAATTTATCAACGCAATAAGTAACATTATAAGTAGAGCACATGTTTCTAGCAATGGTATTCAATTTATCAATTTGTTCCCATAAGAGTTTCCCTTTTTGTGACAAGCGGTGTTCCTTATAATAATATTTTTGTTCTTCCGTGAACCCACCTTGCCAATTAGATTTAGTTTCAAAGAAACCACCCATTGATAGAAAGCATGATAAAGCAATACAATAACAAACCAATGAAAATAACAACTATAGTAGGAACTAATTTTTTTATATTTTTTATGAAAAGAACAAGCAAACAAAGCAGAAATAAACTAAGCAAAACAAAAACAACAAAGTAAAGAGATTGGTTATGAGGGACTCCCCTTGTGAAGATGTCCTTGACTCCCCGGCAACGGCGGCAGAAAAATACTTGCTGACTCGTGTAATAATGAGCTTGTTGGGGAACCCCAAGAGGAAGGTATGATGAGCACAACAGTAAGTTTCCCTCAGTTACGAAACCAAGGTTATCGAACCAGTAGGATCAAGGAAACACCTCCAAGGTGTTGTTGCCAACTTGTAATCCTGCACAACACAACCACAGAACTTTGCCCCCAACTTATAGTGAGGTTGTCAATCTCACCAGTTTTGCTGAAAACAGAGGATTAAATGTATTCTGTGGAAGAAATTAAAAGTTTGCAGAAAGTAAACAGAAAGCAGTAAACAATTGTAGATTGATGGTAAAAGAAAGGACCGGGGTCCATAGTTCACTAGTAGAGGCTCTCCTTAAGATAGATAACATGTTGGGTGAACAAATTACAGCGGGGCAATTGACAAACATCGAGAAAGCATACAAGCATATACTAATAAACTTGGATCCTTTGAGATTTGATTGGGCATTACAACATTATACATAGACCGTAATCCAACTGCATCTATGACTCATAATCCACCTTCCGGTTATCATCCGAACCCCCTCCAGTATTAAGTTGCAAGCGACAGATAATTGCATTACGCATTGCGTGTAAAGTAAATAATACGATTGTTCTATGAACAAAGGATTGCTGTTTTCTCCCTAGTAGCAACAGCACATCTAGTACCTAATAGATTTCTGTCACTTCCCCAGATTACTAGAGGCATGAACCCACTATCGAGCATAAATACTAACTCTTGGATTTGCTAGCATCTACTTGGCCAAGATAGCTACTAACAACGGAAAGCATGCAAGGTCACAAATAACAAAAGAGATGATAGAATCAATAATCAATCTGAGATAGCATCTCAATATCCATCGGATCCCCACAAACACAACATGTAGGATTACAAATAGATGATCTTGATCATGAACGGAGCTCACAAGATCTAAACATGGTAGCACGAAGGAGAAGAACCAACCATCTAGATACTACATGGACCCGTAGTCCAAGGATGAACTACTCACGCATCATGCCAGAGGCTTGCATGGTGATGAATAAGGCCTCCACGGTGAATTGTCCCCTCCGGCAGGGTGTCGGGAAGAGCTTAAGATCCCTCCCGATCAAGGTATGGAGATGACAGCGGATACACACTCTTTCGTGGAATTTTGATCGGGTACTTAGGGTTTCTGTATCAGAGGCGATATATAAGCGAAAGGGGAGGCTGAGGGGGTGCCCTAGGTGGCCGCACCTCCCCCTGGTGTGGGCCAGGCCTGGCCATGCGGCCAGGTGGTGTGGGCGGCCCCTGGCCCCTCTTCGTCTCGTATTCTGGCTCCGTGTCCCCCTCGGTAAAAAACTGACTTTGGCTTTTGTCCCGTCTAATTTCGAGAATATTCATTTTCTGACTTTCCTAGAACCAAAAACAACATAAAACAAGCAACTGGCACTGTGGCATCTTATTAATAGGTTAGTCCAAGAAAGTGTATAAAAAGTACTCCAAAGTGTGGACAAAACATAAGAAAGTAGATAAAAACCAAGCATGGAACATAAAAATTATGGATACATTAGCAACATATCAGTATGGTATGGTATTGTAAGGACCAAAGTGGTTTCCTTCCGATGTACTCCTCGTCCCTACTCCATGCCAACGTGGCTGCCGAACACGCCAGAGACACAGAGCCACCGTACCAAGGCACACGTGCGCTGCACCACGCTATGGACCACGGAGAGATCAACCGGGCCGGTGCGCGAGGGAAAAGGGTAGGAGAGAGGGAGGATGGATGGTGAGAGGCAGCGAATGAGAGAGAAAACACACAATTTGTTTGGTGTGCATAGGTTGTGAAATTTTCTACTAGTAGAGTGGCCGCAGGAGTACCTCGTGTCAAGAACCCATCATAACTTTCCTCTAACATCGAACCGCCTTCAACTCCTCTTTGCTGCTGCCCTCTTTTACCCTGCCTACGTTTTACACTCTCAGCGTGTACAACGCGTGGACAGATGTGAGCATATGTCTAAGAAAATCAATGAGTACTAGTACTATACTAGTGTACTAGTACTAATATACTTTCCTCAAAAAAGTACTAATATACTACTCCCTTCGATCCAAATTAATGTTCTCAGATTGGTCTAGATTCGGATGTATCTAGCACTAAAACATGACTAGATACATCCGAATCCAGACAAATGTGAGAACACTAATTTGGATCGAGGGAGTACTATTTGCTTTTGCCCTAATAAGGGCATCAACAATGTGTACAAAAGCACACCTTAAGGCCTAGTATGTGGAATCTGCTAAGGTTCACCATATACATTGTGGAGAAAATAGAGTTTGTATCTTTAAGCCTAATAAGGTGCACCTCAAGCTGGTGGATTGCCCATAGAGAATAGAAAAATCATTTCCCCTCTCTCCCTGTTTCATGTGATCATTTTCAAAAGGTGTTCAAAAGTTTCGTGATGCAAAATCTTACCTAGAAGTCGAACCACTAGTCAAAACTCTCTGTGGTTTCTGATATATTAATTAACCGCTCGATGGGTACCTCCAAAAGCTTTTTTTCATAAAACTTTCTAAGCAACCTACAATTTATTACTTGTAGTTCAAGTTTGACCTAATTTCATTAACTTCAAGATCAATATATCGCACTTAGTTGTAGCTCAAGTTTGACCTAATTTCATTAAACTATCAAGACGCAAAATCTTAGAAAGAAGATAAACCTCTCGTCAGAACTCTCTATGGTTTCTGATAGTATATTAATTGACCCCCCGCCCCCCCGCGCCCCCTCCGATGGGTACCTCTAAGAGCTTTTTTCTAAAACTTCCAAAGCAACCTACATAGTTTACTTGTAGTAGTTCAAATTTTACCTATTATATTTTTTCTGCTTTACCTATTATAATTTTATATAGTGATGGTATGCCAGATGTCTATTATCTGAGTCTCACGTCCAGGGCACGTGCACTTTACTAGTACTTGTAGTTTCAAATTTGACCTAATTTCGATAAATCAACATAAAGTCATTCTAATGGGCAGAGTTAGCTGGGAAGTTTGAAAACTCATAAAACATGGGAATCGTTGGTACAACATGTTGGTCCAATATATCTGAATGTAAATTTGGCTTGTGGCACTCAGATCCAATATTCTTCGTACTTTTATTTAGGAAAAAGAACAACCTCCCTCCTATTCTTCACTCGGAAAATGTAGAATTGAATGTTCTTTATTGATAGTTGGAAACTTACACCAACAACACTATTTACTACAAGAAGATGCACCAATGATCTACCTATGAAAAAACATTTAATTCAAGAGCAATCTCTAGTGTTTACTTGTAGGTAGCTCAAGTTTGACCTAATTTTGTTAAATTGTCAAGATGCAAAGTCTTAGCAAGAAGTTGAACCTATTGTCAAAACTCACGCTGGTTTCTAATATATTAATTTTGACTCCTGGATGGGTACCTCCAAAAGCTTTTTCGTAAATCTATCAAAGCAAAACCTACAATTTACTTGTAGTTTAAAATTTGACCTAATTCCGAGATATCGACATAAAGTCATTCAAATGGGCGGGGTTAGCTAGGAAGCTTGAAAACTCATAAAACATAGGAATCGCAAGTACAACATGTTGTCGATCCACTATATATGTCTGTCAACTTGGCTTCTGGTATCCACATCCATTATTCTTTGGACTTCTCTTTATAGAAAATTAAAGAACAACTAACCTCGCTCGTCTTCACTTAGAAAATATAGAATTGAATATTCTTTCCTGATAGTTGGAAACTCACACTGACCGTATTGTTTACTACAACAAGATGCACTGATCTACCTCTGAAAATACATTTAATTCAAGAGCAATCTATCGCGCTTACTTGTAGCTCAAGTTTGACCTAATTTCGTTAAATTGTCAAGATGCAAAATCTTAGCAAGAAGTTGAACCTATCGTCAAAACTCACGCTGGTTTCTAATATATTAATTTTGACTCCTCGATGGGTACCTCCAAAAGCTTTTTCGTAAATCTATCAAAGCAAAACCTACAATTTACTTGTAGTTTCAAATTTGACCTAATTCCGAGATATCGACATAAAGTCATTCAAATGGGCCGGGTTAGCTAGGAAGCTTGAAAACTCATAAAACATGGGAATCGCAAGTAACACATGTTATCGATCCACTATATATGTATGTCAACTTCGCTTGTGGTATCCACATCTAATATTCTTTGGACTTCTCTTTATTGAAAATTAATGAACAACTAACCTCGCTCGTCTTCACTCAGAAAATGTAGAATTGAATGTTATTTCCTCATAGTTGGAAACTCACACTGACGGTATTGTTTACTATAACAAGATGCACCGATCTACCTCTGAAAATACATTTAATTCAAGAGCAATCTATCGCGCGTACTTGTAGCTCAAGTTTGACCTAATTTCGTTAAATTGTCAAGATGCAAAATCTTATCAACAAGTTGAACCTATCGTCAAAACTCTCGGTGTTTTATGATATATTAATTGTGACCCCTCGATGGGTACCTCCAAAAGATTTTTCATAAACCTTTAAAAGAAACCTACAATTTACTTATAGTTTCAAATTTGACCTAATTTCGAAAAATCGACATAAAGTCATTCGGTCAAATGGGTAGAGTTAGCTAGGAAGTTTGAAAACTCATAAATAAAACAGGGGAATCATTGGTACAACATGTTGGTAAACTTGGCTTCTGGCATTTAGATCCAATATTGTTCGGACATTTATTTACGGAAAAGAACAACCTCACTCGTCAGCACTCGGAAAATTGAGAATAATTGAATGTTCTTTCCTAATATAGTTGGAAAATCACACTGACGACACTGTTTACTACAAGAAAATGCACCCATCTACCTCTCTAAAAAGTCATATATTTCAACAGCAACCTGTCGTGTTTACTTGTAGATCAAGTTTGACCCAATTTCGTTAAATAGTGTCATGCGATGCTAAATCTTAGCAAGAAGTCAAACCTATCGTCAAAACTGTCAGTTATTTCTCATATATTGATTGTGACCTTCCCCCCGATCGGTATAGTACCTCCAAAAGCTTTTTCGTAAAACTTTCAGAGCAACCTACAATTTAGTTATAGTTTAAGTTTGACCTAATTTCGATAAATCGGCATGTAGTCATTCAAGTGGGCAGAGTAATTAGCTAGGGAGTTTGAAATCTCAAAAAACATATGGGAATCGTACGTAAAACACGTTGGTCCACTTAATATGTCTAGAAGCTTGGCTTATGGCATTGAGATCCATATTCTTCGAGCTTTCTTTACGGAAAATAACCATCTCGTCATCACTCAGAAATATGAGAATTTTATTTCTTGATAGTTGGAAACTCACACTGATGACTTTTTTACTACAAGGAGATGCACCCATCTACCTCCAAAAATACATTTAATTCAAGACCAATCTACGCGCTTACTTGTAGCTCAAGTTTGACCTAATTTCGTTAAATTGTCAAGATGCAAAATCTTAGCAAAAAGTTGAACCTAAAGTCAAAACTCTCAGTGTTTTATGATATATTAATTATGACCCCTCGATGGGTACCTCCAAAAGATTTTTCGAAAAACTTTCAAAGCAACCTATAATTTACTTGTAGTTTAAATTTGACCTATTTTCGATAAATCGACATAAAATCATTCGGTCAAATGGGTAGAGTTAGCTAGAAAGTTTGAAAACTCATAAATAAAATATGGGAATCGTTGGTATAACATGTTGGTAAACTTGGCTTCTGGCATTCAGATCCAATATTCTTTGGACATTCCTAAACGGAAAATCACAACCTCGCTCGTCATCCCCTCGGAAAATTGAGAATAATGGAATGTTCTTTCCTGATATTGTTGGAAAATCGCACCGACAACACTGTTTGGATTTGTCGATCTTGATCCAACGGCCAATGTTCGAACTTATCTGTACACTATATAGTGGTATGGTATGGTATTGTAAGAGATAAGAAAAGATAAAGATAAGATAAGAAGTACTGCGAATGGCTGATCTTTTGAGTAACCTTCCCTCCCGATGTTTGGTAAGCAAGTGAAAATTTTGAAAACCGGAAAAGTTTGAATTTTTTTTGCTGCCAAGGACCAAAGTGGTTTCCTTCCTATGTACTCCTCGTCCATAATCCACGCCAAGGCGGCTGCCAAACACGCCAGAGACATAGAGCCGCCGTACCAAGGCACACGTGCGCAACACCATGTTGTGGTCCAGGGATAGATTAGCCGGGCCGGTGCGTTAGAGGGTAGGAGAGAGGGAGGATGGATGGTGAGAGGCAGCAAAGGAGAGAGAAAACACACAATTTGTTTTGCGTGCATAGATCCTGAAATTTACTACTAGTAGAGTGGCCACAGGAGTACCTCGTGTCAGGAACCCATCATAAGTTTTCTCTGACATCGAACCGCCTTCAACTCCTCTTCGTTGCTACACTCTTTTACCCTTCCTACGTTTTATTTTCTCAGCGTGTACAATGCATGGACAGAGGTGAGCATATGTCTAAGCAAAGAAATGAGTACTAGTACTATACTAGTGTATTAGTACTAATATACTTTCCTCAAAAAAAGTACTAATATACTACTCCCTCCGATCCAAATTAATGTTCTCAGATTGGCCTAAATTCGGATGTATCTAGTACTAAAATAAGACTAGATACATCCGAATCTAGACAAATGTGAGAACACTAATTTGGATCGAGGGAGTACTATTTGATTTTTCCCTAATAAGGGTATCAACAATGTGTACAAAAGCACACCTTAAGGCCTAGTATGTGGCATCCACTAAGGTTCACCATATACATTATGGAGAAAATAGAGTTTGTATCTTTAAGCCTAATAAGGTGCACCTCATGCTTGTGGGTTGCCCATAGAGAATAGAAAAATCATTTGCCCTCTCTCCCTGTTTCATGTGATCGTTTTCAAAAGGTGTTCAAAATTTTCATGATGCAAAATCTTAGCTAGAAGTTGAACCACTCGTCAAAACTCTCTGTGGTTTCTGATATATTAATTAACCGCTCGATGGGTACCTCCAAAAGATTTTTTCATAAAACTTCCAAAGCAACCTACAATTTATTACTTGTAGTTCAAGTTTGACCTAATTTGATTAAATTCAAGAGCAATATACCGCACTTAGTTGTAGCTCAAGTTTGACCTAATTTCATTCAACTGTCAAGATGCAAAATCTTAGAAAGAAGATGAACCTCTCATCAGAACTCTTTGTGTTTCTGAGAGTATATTAATTGACCCCTGCCCCCCCCCCCCCCCCACGCCCCCTCCGATGGGTACCTCTAAGAGCTTTTTCGTAAAACTTTCAAAGCAACCTACACAGTTTACTTGTAGTAGTTAAAATTTTACCTATTATATTTTTTTCTGCTTTACCTATTATAATTTCATATAGTGATGGTATGCCAGATGTCTATTATCTGAGTCTCACATCCAGGGCATGTGCACTTTACTAGTACTTGTAGTTTCAAATTTGACCTAATTTCGATAAATCGACATAAAGTCATTCTAATGGGAAGAGTTAGCTGGCAAGTTTGAAACCTCATAAAACATGGGAATCGTTCGTACAACATGTTGGTCCAATATATCTGTATGTAAACTTCGCTTGTGGCATTCAGATCCAATATTCTTCGTACTTTTATTTAGGAGAAAGAACAACCTCGCTCGTATTCTTCACTCGGAAAATGTAGATTTGAATGTTCTTTCTTGATAGTTGGAAACTCACACCAACGACACTTTTTACTACAAGAAGATTCACCGATGATCTACCTATAAAAAACATTTAATTCAAGAGCAATCTATGGTGTTTACTTGTAGCTAGCTCAAGTTTGACCTAATTTCTTTAAATTGTCAAGATGCAAAGTCTTAGCAAGAAGTTGAACCTATCGTCAAAACTCTCGCTGGTTTCTAATATATTAATTTTGCCTCCTCGATGGGTACCTCCAAAAGCTTTTTCGTAAATATAGCAAAGCAAAACCTACAATTTACTTGTAGTTTCAAATTTGACCTAATTCCGAGATATCGACATAAAGTCATTCAAATGGGCGGGGTTAGCTAGGAAGCTTGAAAACTCATAAAACATGAGAATCGCAAGTACAACATGTTGTCGATCCACTATATATGACTATCAACTTGGCTTCTGGTATCCACATCCATTATTCTTTGGACTTCTCTTTATAGAAAACTAAAGAATAACTAACCTCGCTCGTCTTCACTTAGAAAATGTAGAATTGAAAGTTCTTTCCTGATAGTTGGAAACTCACACTGACGGTATTGTTTACTACAACAAGATGCACTGATCTACCTCTGAAAATACATTTAATTCAAGAGCAATCTATCACGCTTACTTGTAGCTCAAGTTTGACCTAATTTCGTTAAATTGTCAAGATGCAAAATCTTAGCAAGAAGTTGAACCTATCGTCAAAACACTCGGTGTTTTATGATATATTAATTGTGACCCCTCGATGGGTACCTCCAAAAGATTTTTCATAAAACTTTAAAAGCGACCTACAATTTACTTGTAGTTTCAAATTTGACCTAATTTCGATAAATCGACATAAACTCATTCGGTCAAATGGGTAGAGTTACCTAGGAAGTTTGAAAACTCATAAATAAAATAGGGGAATCATTGGTACAACATGTTGGTAAACTTGGCTTCTAGCATTTAGATCCAATATTCTTCAGGCATTTCTTTACGGAAAAGAATAACCTCGCTCATCAGCACTCGGAAAATTGATAATAATTGAATGTTCTTTCCTGATATAGTTGGAAAATCACACCGACGATACTGTTTACTACAAGAAAATGCACCCATCTACCTGTCTGAAAAGTCATATATTTTAACAGCAACCTGTCGCGCTTACTTGTAGCTCAAGTTTGACCCAATTTCGTTAAATAGTGTCATGCGATGCAAAACCTTAGCAAGAAGTCAAACCTATTGTCAAAACTCTCGGTTGTTTCTCATATATGGATTGTGACCTCCCCCCGATCGGTACGGTACCTCCAAAAGCTTTTTCTTAAACTTTTTAAAGCAAACTACAATTTTGTTATAGTTCAAGTTTGACCTAATTTCGATAAATCGGCATGTCGTCATTCAAGCGGGCAGAGTAATTAGATAGGGATTTTGAAATCTCAAAAAACATATGGGAATCGTAAGTAAAACATGTTGGTCCACTTAATATGTATAGAAGCTTGGCTTATGGCATTGAGATCCATATTCTTCGGTCTTTCTTTACGGAAAAGAACCATCTCGTCATCACTCGGAAAACTGAGAATTTTATTTCCTGATAGTTGGAAACTCACACGGACGACATTGTTTACTACAAGGAAATGCACCCATCTACCTCCGAAAATACATTTAATTCAAGAGCAATCTATGCGCTTACTTGTAGCTCAAGTTTGACCTAATTTCGTTAAATTGTCAAGATGCAAAATCTTAACAAAAAGTTGAACCTATCATCAAAACTCTCACTGTTTTATGATATATTAATTGTGATCCCTCGAGGGGTACATCCAAAAGATTTTTTGTAAAACTTTCAAAGCAACCTACAATTTACTTGTAGTTTCAAATTTGACCTAATTTTGATAAATCGACATAAAGTCATTCGGTCAAATAGGCAGAGTTAGCTAGGAAGTTTGAAAACTCATAAATAAAACATGGGAATCGTTGGTATAACATGTTGGTAAACTTGGCTTCTAGCATTTAGATCCAATATTCTTCGGACATTCCTAAACAGAAAAGCACAACCTCGCTCGTCATCCACTCGGAAAATTCAGAATAATTGAATCTTCTTTCCTGATATAGTTGGAAAATCGCACTGACGACACTGTTTGGATTTGCCGGTCTTGATCCAATGGCTAATGTTCGAAGTTATCCACATTATATAGTGGTATGGTATGGTATTGTAAGAGATAAGAAAAGATAAAGATAAGATAAGAAGTACTGCGAATGGCCGAACTTTTGAGTAACCTTCCCTCCCGATGTTTGGGAAGCAAGTGAAAATTTCGAAAACCAGAAAAGTTTGAATTTTTTTTGCCGCCAAGGACGAAAGTGGTTTCCTTCCTATGTACTCCTCGTCCCTACTCCATGCCAACGTGGCTGCCGAACACGCCATAGACATAGAGCCGCTATACCAAGGCACACGTGCGCAGCACCATGCTGTGGGCCAGGGAGAGATCAGCCGGGCCGGTGCGCGAGGGGAAAGGGTAGGAGAGAGGGAGGATGGATGGTGAGAGGCAGCGAAGGAGAGAGAAAACACACAATTTGTTTTGCGTGTATAGGTCCTGAAATTTACTACTAGTAGAGTGGCCGGAGGAGTACCTCGTGTCAGGAACCCATCATAACTTTCCTCTGACATCGAACCGTCTTCAACTCCTCTTTGTTACTGCCCTCTTTTACCCTGCCTACGTTTTATTCTCTCAGTGTGTACAACGCGTGGACAGAGGTGAGCATATGTCTAAGCAAATAAATGAGTACTAGTAATATACTAGTGTACTAGTACAAATACACTTTCCTCAAAAAAAGTACTAATATACTACTCCCTCCGATCCAAATTAATGTTCTCAGAATTGTCTAGATTCGGATGTATCTAGCACTAAAACATGACTAGATACATCCGAATCTAGACAAATGTGAGAATACTAATTTGGATCGAGGGAGTACTATTTGCTTTTTCCCTAATAAGGGCATCAACAATGTGTACAAAAGCACACCTTAAGGCCTAGTATGTGGCATCCGCTAAGGTTCACCATATACATTGTGGAGAAAATAGAGTTTGTATCTTTAAGCCTAATAAGGTGCACCTCAAGCTTGTGGGTTTCCCATAGAGAATAGAAAAATCATTTCCCCTCTCTCCCTATTTCTTGTGATCGTTTTCAAAAGGTGTTCAAAATTTTCATGATGCAAAATCTTAGCTAGAAGTCAAACCACTCGTCAAAACTCTCTGTGGTTTCTGATATATTAATTAATCGCTCGATGGGTACCTCCAAAAGCTTTTTTCCTAAAACATTCAACGCAACCTACAATTTATTACTTGTAGTTCAAGTTTGACATAATCTCATTAAATTCAAGAGCAATATATCACACTTAGTTGTAGCTCAAGTTTGACCTAATTTCATTAAACTATCAAGACACAAAATCTTAGAAAGAAGATGAACCTCTTGTCAGAACTCTCTATGGTTTCTGATAGTATATTAATTGAACCCCTATGCCCCCCCCCCGCACCCCTCCGATGGGTACTTCTAAGAGCTTTTTCGTAAAACTTTCAAAGCAACCTACACAGTTTACTTGTAGTAGTTCAAATTCTACCTATTATATTCTTTTTGCTTTACCTATTATAATTTTATATAGTGATGGTATGCCAGATGTCTATTATCTGAGTCTCACGTCCAGGGCTTGTGCACTTTACTAGTACTTGTAGTTTCAAATTTGACCTAATTTCGATAAATCGACATAAAGTCATTCTAACGGGTAGAGTCAGCTGGGAAGTTTTAAAACTCATAAAACATGGGAATCGTTGGTACAACATGTTGGCCCAATATATCTGTATGTAAACTTGGCTTGTGGCATTCATATCCAATATTCTTCGTACTTTTATTTAGGAGAAAGAACGACCTCGCTCGTATTCTTTACTCAGGAAATGTAGAATTGAATGTTCTTTCTTGATAGTTGGAAACTCGCACCAATGACACTATTTACTACAAGAAGATGCACTGATGATCTACCTATGAAAAACATTTAATTCAAGAGCAATCTATGGCATTTACTTGTAGCTAGCTCAAGTTTGACCTAATTTCGTTAAATTGTCAAGATGCAATGTCTTAGCAAGAATTTGAACTTATCGTCGAAACTCTCGCTGGTTTCTGATATATTAATTTTGACTCCTCGATGGGTACCTCCAAAAGCTTTTTTGTAAATCTATCAAAGCAAAACCTACAATTTACCTGTTGTTTCAAATTTGACCTAATTCCGAGATATCGACATAAAGTCATTCAAATGGGCGGGGTTAGCTAGGAAGCTTGAAAACACATAAAACATGGGAATCGCAAGTACACCATGTTATCGATCTACTATATATGTTTGTCAACTTGGCTTGTGTTATCCACATCCAATATTCTTTGGACTTCTCTTTATAGAAAATTAAAGAACAACTAACCTCGCTCGTCTTCACTCGGAAAATGTAGAATTGAATGTTCTTTCCTAATTGTTGGAAACTCACACTGACGGTATTGTTTACTACAACAAGATGCACAGATCTACCTCTGAAAATACATTTAATTCAAGAGCATTCTATCGCGCTTACTTGTAGCTCAAGGTTGACCTAATTTCGTTAAATTGTCAAGATGCAAAATCTTAGCAAGAAGTTGAACCTATCGTCAAAACTCTCGGTGTTTTATGATATATTAATTGTGACCCCTCGATGGGTACCTCCAAAAGATTTTTCATAAACCTTTAAAAGCAACCTACAATTTACTTGTAGTTTCAAATTTGACCTACTTTCGATAAATCGACATAAAGTCATTCGGTCAAATGGGTAGAGTTAGCTAGGAAGTTTGAAAACTCATAAATAAAACAGGAGAATCATTGGTACAACATGTTGGTAAACTTGGCTTCTGGCATTTAGATCCAATATTGTTCGGACATTTATTTACGGAAAAGAACAACCTCACTCGTCAGCACTCGGAAAATTGAGAATAATTGAATGTTCTTTCCTGATATAGTTGGAAAATCACACTGACGACACCGTTTACTACAAGAAAATGCACCCATCTACCTCTCTAAAAATTCATATATTTCAACAGCAACCTGTCGTGTTTACTTGTAGATCAAGTTTGACCCAATTTCGTTAAATAGTGTCATGCGATGCTAAATCTTAGCAAGAAGTCAAACCTGTTGTCAAAACTGTCGGTTATTTCTCATATATTGATTGTGACCTCCCCCCCGATCGGTATAGTACCTCCAAAAGCTTTTTCGTAAAACTTTCAGAGCAACCTACAATTTAGTTATAGTTTAAGTTTGACCTAATTTCGATAAATCGACATGTAGTCATTCAAGTGGGCAGAGTAATTAGCTAGGGAGTTTGAAATTTCAAAAAACATATGGGAATCATAAGTAAAACACGTTGGTCCACTTAATATGTCTAAAAGATTTGCTTATGGCATTGAGATCCATATTCTTCGATCTTTCTTTACGGAAAAGAACCATCTCGTCATCACTCGGAAAACTGAGAATTTTATTTCCTGATAGTTGGAAACTCACAGTGACGACATTGTTTACTACAAGGAGATGCACCCATCTACCTCCGAAAATACATTTAATTCAAGAGTAATCTACGCGCTTACTCGTAGCTCCAGTTTGACCTAATTTTGTTAAATTGTCAAGATGCAAAATCTTAACAAGAAGTTGAACCTATCGTCAAAACTCTCAGTGTTTTATGATATATTAATTATGACTCCTCGATGGGTACCTCCAAAAGATTTTTCGTAAAACTTTGAAAGCAACCTACAATTTACTTGTAGTTTCAAATTTGACCTAATTTTGATAAATCGACATAAAGTCATTCGGTCAAATAGGAAGAGTTATCTAGGAAGTTTGAAAACTCATAAATAAAACATGGGAATCGTTGGTATAATATCTTGGTAAACTTGGCTTCTAGCATTCAGATCCAATATTCTTCGGACATTCCTAAACGGAAAAGCACAACCTCACTCGTCATCCACTCGGAAAATTCAGAATAATTGAATCTTCTTTCCTGATATAGTTGGAAATTCGCACTTATGACACTGTTTGGATTTGCCGGTCTTGATCCAACGGCCAATGTTCGAAGTTATCCGTACAATATATAGTGGGATGGTATGGTATTGTAAGAGATAAGAAAATATAAAGATAAGATAAGAAGTACTGCGAATGGCCGATCTTTTGAGTAACCTTCCCTCCCGATGTTTGGGAAGCAAGTGAAAATTTCAAAAACCGGAGAAGTTTGAATTTTTTTTGCCGCCAAGGACGAAAGTGGTTTCCTTCCTATGTACTCCTCATCCCTATTCCACGCCAACGTGGCTGCCGAACACACTAGAGACATAGAGCCGCCATACCAAGGCACGCGTGCGCAGCACCTTGCTGTGGGCCAGGGAGAGATTAGCCGGGCCAGTGCACGAGGGGAAAGGGTAGGAGAGAGGGAGGATGGATGGTGAGAGGCAGCGAAGGAGAGAGAAAACACACAATTTGTTTTGCGTGCATAGGTCCTGAAATTTACTACTAGTAGAGTGGTTGCAGGAGTTCCTTGTGTCAGGAACCAATCATAACTTTTTTTTGACATCGAACCGTCTTCAACTCCTCTTCGCTGCTGCTCTCTTTTACCCTGCCTGTGTGGACAGAGGTGAGCATATGTCTAAGCAAAGAAATGAGTACTATTACTATACTAGTGTACTAGTACTAATATACTTTGCTTAAAAAAAGTACTAATATACTGCTCCCTTTGATCCAAATTAATGTTCTCAGATTTGTCTAGATTTAGATATATCTAGCACTAAAACATGACTAGATACATCCGAATATAGACAAATGTGAGAACACTAATTTGGATCGAGGGAGTACTATTTGCTTTTTCCTTAATAAAGGCATCAACAATGTGTACAAAAGCACACCTTAAGGCCTAGTATGTGGCATCCGCTAAGGTTCACCATATACATTATGGAGAAAATAGAATTTGTATATTTAAGCCTAATAAGGTGCACCTCAAGCTTGTGGGTTGCCCATTGTGAATAGAAAAATCATTTCCCCTCTCTCTCCCTGTTTCATGTGATCGTTTTCAAAAGGTGTTCAAAATTTTCATGATGCAAAATCTTAGCTAGAAGTCGAACCACTCGCCAAAACTCTCTGTGGTTTCTGATATATTAATTAACCGCTCAATGGGTACCTCCAAAAGCTTTTTTCATAAAACTTTCAAAGCAACCTACAATTTATTACTTGTAGTTCAAATTTGACCTAATTTCATTAACATAAGGTATTATCGAAACCAAAGAATAATTAATAATGTTCATATTATACTTTTATAACTAGTTTTTCTAGATACACGTAACCTGCTGACACAAAACAATTATTATACTTTTTATTATTTTTTATGAAAACTGTGTCAAGTTTTTTGGGATGCGGATGCATAGCAAGAACATGAATTTTCCAGAACTTTCGGTGGTTTTTCGATGTACTGAATTCCTGCTTAGCTTCAAAAGATTTTTGGAAAATTTTAAGATCAACCTATCGCGCTTACGTTTAATTAAAATTTGAGAAGGTCGGTGGGAGTACCGTTTACATCGAAGACCTCAAAAAATAGAAAAATGCATATAGGTCCATACATTTAGCACAAAGGGCACTAAAATGAAGCAATGAAAAATAGTCGGGTGCGGGTCCTTCTCGAGCGAGCGGTCGAGCCATACCCTTCGTACTACTGCTACTGTACTTTCGACACAGCGTGTTATGGGTGTGCTTGGTGGCTTCCTCTTCGTAGGGTGTGAAATGGAATGACAATGGAGTACTACAGAGTAGTGGTAAAGCTGGTAAGATCATAATGAAGTGCGTCAAATGTGATGGGACATACTGCAGACACCAGACAGTATAAACAATCCCTTGTGCACCACTATCTTTTGAATAACCTTCCCTCCGGATGTTTGGGAAGGAAGTGAAAATTTCGAAACTGTGAAAGTTTGAACTCCGACTCTAATAATAGTATGAGTACTGTCCCTTTTGTCGCCAAGCCCCAAAACGGTTCCTTTTATGCAGCACGCCTGATACTGACAGGAGCCGACGACAAGGTAGGTCGACACACATGTGCAGCGCCACGTTTTGGACGAGGGAGAGATCACCTAGCCGGGGTGTTGGGATGGTGATGAGGCACTGAAGGAGAGAGAAGACACAATTTGTTTTGCGTGAATACAGTAGTATATAGTAAAGGGCCTGAAGTTTACTAGTACTAGTTCCGTACTACTAGTACTACTAGGTGACTGTACCCTGTACCTCGTGTCAGGAAGCCATCACAGCTTTGCTCTCATATCACACCGCCTTCAACTCCTCCTCTTCGCTGCTCTCTCGAGCTTCTTCCTCTATGCCCAAAGTTTCTCTTCTGTCTCTTTGTTTCTTTTCTAGAGAAATGCATATTCTTCCTCCCTCTGACCCAAATTAGTGGACTCAGATTTGTCTAGATTCGGATGTATCTAGACATATTTTAGTACTAGATACATCCGAATCTAGATAAACTTGAGTCAATTAATTTGGGTTAGAGGGAGTACTTTCTTTACAGAAAATACACTCCTCTCACTTGGAAAATAGATTTTTTCCTTTCCTCATGGTTCGAAACTCCGAGTGGCAATATTGTTACCATGCCATGATTCACACCCATTTTACGCCCAAATATGGGACCACCACGGACGGTGGGAGTACAATTTACATTAAGGACCTAAAAATGTTAATAATTATATAAAGGTCCTTACATTTAGCATGAAGCCCTCTAAAGTTAAGCAATGGAAATAGTCGGGTGCGGCTCCTTCTTGAGAGAGCAGCTGATCGAGTCATACTCTTCATACTAGTTTCTCTTCATTTGTTTTCGAAATATATGGCCAAATTTGGCGGCATGCAAATTCCTCGATATGGGATCATGAATCATCAGCATAAAGTATGATGTAGATATAACCCTGTCCCTGGTCGTTCGGCTTGAAATGCAAGAATCTTCATATTCATTGGCAACTAATAAGCTTAAATACGTTTAAATTTTACCACTTGCTTTTAGGTACGAATTTTACACGTACGGATGGTGGAGGTACATTTTACATCAAGGACCTAAGAAAGGTAAAATTACATTGAGGTCCATACATTTAGCATGAAGCACCCTAAAATTAAACAGGGAAAAGTCATGTTTTGCTCCTTCACGAGAGAAAATCTAATCGAGCCATACTCTAGATACTACTCCCTCTTTGTTTTTTTCCAAATATGGCCCAATTTGGCAGCATGCAAATTCTTGGATATGGGATCATGAATCATCGATCTAAAGTATGATGTTGATATGGTCATGACCTTGGTCGTTCGGACTGAAATCCAAGATTATTCATACTCATTCACAACTAAGCTAAAATACGTTTGAATTTTAGCTATTTTTTTAAATAATACATTTTTTTAATAATTTTCATGAATAATACACGAATTGAAAGATTTACAATTCTAGCGCGATGTCAGCACTTGAAAAGCTGCCCACTCCTTACCAGCTTTTGAATAGCCGACTAGGCCCTGTCTGTTTTTGAAAAGCTGACTAGTCCTTGTCCGCTTTTGATAAGCTGACTGGTCCCCCTATTCTTCACATTGCCCTATAACCTGTTGGATTTTCAAAAGCAGACAGGGACTTATCAACTTTTCAAAAGCAGACAGAGACTAGTCGGCTATCCAAAAGCTGATAAGGACTGGTCAGCTATTCAACTGCTGACACCACGCTAGAATTGCAAATCTTTCAATTCATGTATTATTCATGGAAATTATTAAAAATGTATTATTTAAAAAAATAGCTGAATTTTACCACTTGCTTTTATCTTTGAATTTTACATAGACGGTGGGAGTACATTTTATAGCAAGGACCTAAAAAGGGGTAAAATTACATCGAGGTCCATACTTTTTGCACGAAGCACCCTAAAATTAAGCAGGGAAAATAGTCATGTTTGCCTCCTTCTTGAGAGAGAAGTTGATCGAGCCATACTCTCTAGACTACTTCCTCTTTGTTTGTTTTAAAAAATGGCCAAATTTGGCGGCATGGAAATTCTTGGATATGTGATCATCATCAGCAGCATAAAGTATGATGTAGATATGGCCATGACCTTGGCCATTCGTCTTGAAATCCAAGAATGTTCATACTCATCGCCAACAAATAATATTAAATAGGTTTAAAAAAGGTAAAATTACATCGAGGTCCATAATTTTAGCACGAAGCACCCTAAAATTAAGTAGGGAAAACAGTCGGGTTCGGCTCCTTAAGAGAGAGTAGCTGGTCGAGCCATACTCTTCATACTACTTCCTCTTTGTTTGTTTTCAAAATATGGCCCAATTTGGCGGCATGCAAATTCTTGGATATGGGATCATGAATCATCGATATAAAGTACGATGTAGATGGATATGGCCATGATCTTGGTTGTTTGGCTTCGAATCCATGATTGTTCATACTCATTCACACAACTAAGCCTAAATACGTTTAAATTTTACCACTTGCTTTTATCTTTGAATTTTACATGGACGGTGGGAGTATATTTTATAGCAAGGACCTAAAAAGGGGTAAAATTAAATTGAGGTCCATACTTTTAGCACAAAGCACTCTGAAACTAAGCAGGGACAACAATCATGTCTGGCTCCTTCTCAAGAGAGAAGCTAATCGAGCCATACTCTTCATACTACTTCCTCTTGGTTTGTTTTCAAAATATGGCCAAATTTGGCGGCATGAAAATTCTAGGATATGTGATCATCATCATCATAATGTATGATGTAGATATGGCCATGACCTTGGTTATTCGTCTTGAAATCCAAGAATGTTCATACGAATCGACAAAAAATAATCTTAAATACGTTTAAAAAAGGTAAAATTACAACAAGGTCCATACATTTAGCACAAAGCACCCTAAAGTTAAGGAGGGAAACAGTCATCTTTTGCTCCTTCTCGTGAGAGAAGCTGATCAAGCCATAATCTTCATACTATTTCCTCTTTGTTTGTTTTCAAAATATGGCAAAATTTGGCGGCATGCAAATTCTTAGATATGGGATCATGAATCATCAACATAAAGTATGATGTAGATATAGCCATGACCTTGGTCGTTCGTCTTGAAACCCAAGAATGTTCATTCTCATCGACAACTAATAATCTTAATTATGTTTAAAATTTTACCACTTGCTTTTAGGTTCGAATTTTACATGGACGGTGGGAGTATAATTTACACCAAGGACCTTAAAAGGGGGGAAATTACATCGAGATCCTTACATTTAGCATAAACTACCCCAAAATTAAGCAAAGAAATAAAACAGTCGGGTTTGGCTCATTCTCGAGAGAGCACCTAATCGAGCCATACTCTTCATACCGCTACTTCCTATTCATTTGTTTTCAAAATATATGGCCAAATTTGGTGGCATGCAAATTCTTGGATATGGGATCATCATCAGCATAAAGTGTGATGTTGATATGGCCATGACCTTGGTCGTTCGGATTTAAACTCCAAGAATGTTCATACTCATTAACAACTAATAATCTTAAATATGTTTAAATTTTACCACTTGCTTCTAGGTTCGAATTTTACATGAACGGTGGAAGTACATTTTACATCAAGGACCTAAAAAAGGTAAAATTACATCGATGTCCATACATTTAGCACGAAGCACCCTAAAATTAAGCAAGGAAAACAGTTGGATGGGAAGCTTGAGAACTCATAAAACTTGGTAATCAATCGTAAGTGTATCAAGGTCCACGCTTTGTCTAAAAACTAGGGTTGTTGTTGTGGTATCTGAGCCATTTTTCTTCGTACTTTCTTACATAAAAAATCTTGTCGCTTTTAGTTTCATTGTTCCTATAAGTTGGAACCTGTGGTTGCCACCATTTTTCACCTTGCCAAGATGCACACATCTACCAAATATGAGAACATTACAATACAATACGATGTGCATATGGTTGTTACCTTTGTCGTTTGGCTTGAAACCCAAGAGTGTTCATACACCGTGGGCCATAATATTGTGTAATTATTTTTTTGTAATTTATGATGACTCACAGTTATTAATTATTTTTCAGTGCAAATAGTAGTACACGCAAGAGGACGCCATGAAGAAGGCTTCATTTTTAGGTTTTCATTATTTTTGTTCATAGCTAGTGAGGATTAAATTGTCAACATGCATATTTGTAGAAAGAATTTTAATCCCACAGAACTCTCGTTGGTTTATGAAGTATTGACCGCCTTGGTACCATAAAGACTCAAAGGATGTTTGTCACTTTTTAAGAGCATTCTATCATGTTTACTTGTAGTTCAAATTTTAAAATGATTTTTTATTCCTAAATTTTTGAAACTCCAAGTACCGGTAGAATTATTGTTCACCATGCCAAGATGCACTCATCTACCAAATATGGCAACTTTACCATAAAGTATGTTGTACATATATATAAGGCCATTTAGCTTGTCTTTCGGCCTAAAGCCTAAGGATATGTTCATACATGGTAGGCCATATTTTCAATTACATTGTTTTTTATATGCGAACTCTCTTGATAACAATCATTTTTCACAGCAAGTAGGATAAGTCAGAGGTCACTGTGCAATGTTTTTTTATTTTTTTCAAATAAAAGAGAAATTTTGTACATGCAAATGCTTAGCAAGAAGTTGAATCCAACAAATTCATTGGTTTCCGATATATTGACAGTCTGGGTGTGGATACCTTCAAAAGATACTTGTATAACTTTAAGAGAAATCTACTACTTACACATAGTTCAAATTTTATCTAATATTGATAAATCAGCTTAAATTAGTTTAATAATGTGAAGTTCACTAGGAAACCTCGAGAACTCAAAAAGTTTGTAATCGTAAGGGAAACATGTATAAACTTTGTCTAGAATCTAGGCTTATGGCATTCCGAGGCATATTCACCGTGCTTGCTCTCAGGAAAATAAATCTCAGGAAAATAATAATCTGCTTAAAGTTTATGATCAATCGGGGTGTTTTTTTGTGTGAGGTGTAATAAACAGACATATATCGTTAGTCCTACACCATAAAAGAAACTCTTCGATGGACATTTGAATATGTGAATGAAAGGTCAAATCTTCTGTACAAACAAGTTATGTTCAAAAATAAGTTTATTACGACTAAATAAAGCCTTCACAAATTCAATGTGCGACGGACTATTATGTTGGTATCTTTGTGTAAACATTGACGTTTCATATGAAATAAGTCTCTTACATACCAGCTACATGCATCCAAAAAGTATTGTGAGTGATAAATATTGTTAGTATCTAGTTTTTAGCATCATTCAAATCTTTGTGTGTGAATGGGAGCAATGGAATTCGGGGGCCACTTGTCAGTCTTGCTACCAATGAGCTTAAATCGGTCATTACAGGACTAACTGGCCAAATTTGTGCATATTACGCTAAAAACTGTTAAATGTGCAAAAATGACATCCACCAAGTGCTTTGTGCAAAAGTGCGATGAAAAGATGGTGGATCGTGCAATTTCCTCTATCTAAAAAAATGTTTTATACTACTTCCTCCGTCCCAAAATCTAAGGCGTCTAAGGATTGGTCAAAAGTCAAACATTGCTAACTTTGACCAAATATTTAGAAAAAAAATATCTACATCCACAATATTGAATGGACATATTAAGAAAATATACTTTATGGTGAATCTATTGATATTAATTTAGTATTATAAATTTTATATTTTTTGTGTATAATCATGGACAAACTTAAAAAATGTTGACTTTTCACTAATCCTCAGGCGCCTTATATTTTGGGATGGAGGGTAATACAAAGTATTATACTGTACTTACTACTAGCAAAACAGGCACCAGATGGAAGTTTAAAACCTAAAGGGTACCCACTATTTTAGTCGGTTCAAAGAAATGAACTAGTTCGTAAAAAAGTGATGATATGTGAAATGTAGTTTTTTGTAGTACGGTACAACTAAAGCGGATAGAGGGTTACCCACTCCCATTCTATAATAACTTCTCCCCCACCATTCCCTCTCTCTATCACATTCCCGCACTCACCTCACGACTCTCAGTTGTTAACCCAGCTGTTTCCTCGATGAAACTAATGCCAAAACATTTGTCTGTGGTTGAGCTGGGGTCGTCATCAAGCTCTACTTCGGAGCTGCGGGTAGATTGTTTGATTCTGACGGCCTCAGCACCCTCTCTGAAGCGTCCTTCACCTTTGGCGTGTGTGCGGGTCATGCCCAAGGTGAGGCGTTCGTCGCCCTCCGAGCGGTCGTCCAAGCATCCGGCGCCGCGTGTGTTGGGAACGAATGCTCGTGCGGCGGCGGACGCGTCCTTTTCGTCTACAGGTTGGACTCTCATTCCCAATGTGCCAAATTTAGAGTGTACGCGGTGAAACCCCTATTGGTGGCCCCCCTTCATCAGCAATTGTTTGTGCTTCTTCGGTGTATGTGGCTGGTTCTTCGTCAGCGACGCCTTGTTCACCTGCTCAACAAATTGACCCCTGTGCAATTTCGCACCCCCAACTGCAACAAGGTTAGATATGGAGGATTGGGGCTTTAACACAAATCCGACGTGCATCTAGTCAGATTTTTGCAACGTATACTGCAGGTCCTTTGCTGAATTACTTAGTTGTATGTCATATCTTGATAATTGTCTTTTGTGTTGTTCTTTATACTCCCTCCGTCCAGAAATAACTGACTTGACTTTGCCTAGATTTGAATGTCTCTATATTTGTCTTTTGTGTTGTTCTGCTTAGTTATGGAATATTCTTGATGACGATGATGCAGGGTTCTGTTTTGGTACTTAGATGATGCATTGTGATGTTTAGGAATTTTCCATGACGCGTTGTGCTGTTTTGGTATTTTTTTGTATGATGCATTGTGTCATGTCTCCTCACTGTGTTGTTTCGTCCATTTTGATCTGCGTTCTGCTGTTTAGGATTAAATGATATGCCTTCTATCTATTCAGATTATTTCAATGACCCATCAGTTTAGGTAATTTTGATTGTGCAGACACTGTTTATTAAATTTAATTACATAATACCTTTTGTTGTTTTGGTATTTTTGATGATGCACTACATATATGATGTTTTGTTTATCCAGATAATGTGTTGTGCTGTTTCAGCCATTCAGATTATGCATTGTGCTGTTTTTTTGCGGGGGATATGCATTGTGCTGTTTAATCAATCTAATTAAATGTTATGCCTTCTAGTAGCTGTTTAGATAATTTTGCGGACCAATCGGGTTAGGTCATTCTGATGATGCATTGTGCTGTGTAGGCAATTTAATTTACCTGATACCTTGTGCTGCTTAGGTAATTTTGATGGTGCAATGACTCATTGTGATCTTTAGTTAATTTATACAATGCATTGTGGTGTTTTGGTAATTCCAAATGACTGACGCAATGATAATTTTCATGTAGGATGACCCAGTTGTAATGCCAAACTTAGACTACATTCTTGACCGGACTGCTCCAGCTCCAGGTGGCTATGAAGATGATCTCCCCATCATACCAAGGGAGTTGAAGCTACCGGGCAAGAGAGTGGGGCCTTCGCAAGGGCAAGTGTTGCCAGGTCGGTCGCTAGTTTTGCCAAACCGAGAAGACGTCCTAGGTCGGTTGGACACCATGCCACAGCGCATCGTCCTAGGCGCTTCTACACCCAGTTAGTCCAGCATGACTTTTATATGCTTATCATCCTGACTTACTTCAAGCCTTACTTGAAGGGACGCCCCTACCCACAACTAGTGGTGGTCCAAGCATGCGAGGAATGCGAGTGGGTTGTCCATGCCAACCACAACAAAGACTAGATCATCGTGGACAAAGAGTGGGCTACCTTTGCTTCTTTCCATGGATTGAAGGAGGGTGATGCCTTATGGTCAAGGTCACCGCAGACGAGTTCAAGATGAAAATCTACGACCGCATCACTTCCTGCCGGATGGTGTTCGTCTGTCATGAGCACGCACATCATGTTTAAGTGCCAATTTGGATCGAAGGATTTTCAAAGGAATTTTGGAGGAATTCGAACCATAGTATTTTTTTCATAAGGAAGCCCTTTGGATGAAAGGAATCATACCTCTAAAATTCATATAGATTGCATTTCTACACCCCAATCCTATAGGAATTTCAACATCTACTTTTTTACACTCATTCGCGTAAAATTGAGGAAATTTTCCTCCACGTTTACTGTGTTTCATTGAAATGACTTTAGCCAGCAGATTTCCTCGGTTTTGTACCTCTGACCCTGTTATCCTGTGTTTTGAAATTTCGTGATCCAAAGAAATATATTTCCTCTGTTTTGCAATTCATTGTTTTGTACCTGTGACCGAGTCAAATTCTGGTGTTTTAAATCCTGTTATCTAAAGAAGCCAAAAGTTATCTTTAAGTTTGCCGTTCGATCTTTTGGCGACCGTTTGTGATGCTTATGCGTCAAGCCCTAAGTATATTTAATGTGACTACTACTACTCCCTCCGATTCATTGCTAGATACGTCCAATTCAGCGACGAGTAAATATGGATGGGAGGGAGTACTACTACTACGAGCAAGCACAACGTGAGCCGTTCCTAACGTGGCTAAAAAAGTACGTATTAGACTTATTTTTACGAATCTACTAGAAATTTACTAGACTGGCCGGCAAAAACCAATCCTAAAGATGGGACCCACTTAGTACAGCATAAGCCAGTTGATTACACCACTATGTATCTAGCTAAATTTCTCCATAAACTTTGGGTGGGTCGTAAGAGCAAGCGCGGCATATGAGAATTGTGGTGGCTAAGAGAATCTTTTTGTTTCTTAGCTCGAGTCTAAATGGTGGAGTACCTGTCTCTAATCAAAAAATTCTTAGGCACGTGTCTAGTACTAGTCCCAGTGTCTAAGGAAACAAAAGGCAGAAAAGGCCCATTGTCAGCCTCATATTATCCTGACGCTGATGGCAGAAAAGTGGGCAGAAAAGGTACTACCTTTTTCTAGGCTGTGGGTCCTACCGAGGTGGCTAACCAGTGCAGCCATTTTTTCTCTACTAGCTTCATTGTTGAGTTGGAAAGCTTTATTGCTAGACACTGTCTAAACGGTGAGTGTTTGCAGCGTATAGGAAATGGGGGACTGAGCTTTAGTGACTTTGTGAAGCTAAGTCACTGAGACTAAGTTACCAATCTCAGCCCTTCCTTTCTGATCCAATGAACCAGATTTATCCAGATTCATACTCAAAAATTTCAAACATTTTAGAAAAAATTGAAAAAAATCCAATGAATCATAATGGTTAAGTTCTATAATCTGAGAAAGTTTCAGTCCATTCGGATTGGTGGTGTGCGATTAAATAGCCTTTTATGTTTGAAAAGTAAAAAAGCTATTTAATCACAAACCAGTAATGCAAATGGATTGCAACTTTCTCAGATTATAGAACAAAACATTTATGATTCACTGGAATGTTTTCAATTTTTTCTAAAATGTTTGAACTTTTATGTGTAAATATGGGTCAATCTGGTGCATTGGATCAGAATTCAAGGGCTGAGATTGGTGACTTAGCCTCGGTAACTTAGCTTCACAAAGTCACTGCATCTTAGTCCGGAAATGGGGTGGCTAAGAAAACTTTTCATCTCATGTGTAGTGTGTGCAAAATGTGGTGGCTAAGAAACTTTTCAGCTCTTAGACCTATGTCTAAACAGTGGAGGAGGTGTGTCTAAGAGAAATATTCTTTGCCTTGAGTCTAGTACAGGACCTAGGTACTAGTGGATTAAAAAAATTATTTCAGTTCTTTGGGCTCCTTCCATTGGCCGAGGTGTAGCAGTTTGGTGGGAGAAAGGGAAAAAATCTGGAGCAGAGGACCTACACAAGGGTCCTACACGGTGGAGCAACTTTGGTTTTGTCAGAGTCAACTCAAGTTATATTCTTAGCTCACGTCTAAGCTTTAGCACGCTGAACATGCCCCACCTATGTCTAAATGGTGGAGAAGATGGGTCTAAGGAAAATATTCTTGGACTTATGTCTAGTACAAGACCTAGAGGCTAGTTGATTAAAATATTTGGCATAATACTTTGAGGCATTTTCATTGGCCAGAGCACTAGTAGTTTGGAGAGGAAAAGTGACAAAAAGCTGCTACATGGGACCCACGCAAGAGACCTAAACGGTGGAGCAGTTTTGATTTTGCTAGACTCAGGTCTAAGTTATTTTCTTAGCTCATGCCCAAGCCTTAGCACACTGCACAATATTTGCAGCTAGTAATCTCGATCGCTTGATGGACCAACGAGATTGCTCGAAGGCTGGCGGCGAGACCCAGTACTTTTTTTTGATCAAGCGAGACCTAGTACTTGATGTTTTGCTTCCACTATTCACTCTTGTCTCTCCTCCTATTAGTACTACCTCGCTCCGCCTTCGCAGAAACTATTTTCTTCCACTGCTCCTCCTTTTCTTCTCTACTTCTTCATCCAGCGATGTCACAAAATATCCTGTCTCGTCGGAAGAATAGCAAGATGGCGGTGGTTAGAGCTGTGGAGAAATCCCGCCGGTAGGGTGACCTGCAGGCTTGGACCGAGAAAGGAGACCAGCCATGGGGCGAGGGCTCGTCTTCGCGCATGTATCCGAAGAGCGGCTATCATGGGGACCAAGAGTCCAGGTAGGTTTGTACTTCCGTTGATTCCTGGGTTGTCTGCTCCTACTATTGAACCGTCTATGTACATCTTCTAGGGCAGGCGGCTCGAGCGTCAAATTTTCCACCCCACGGGTCGATAGCATGATGGATATCTCTGACGCGTACGATGCCCCCATGCCCGCTCTCGGTTGAAGAAGATAGGTACTATAGTCACTATACATGTATTGACATTTTTTTGTTCTTCTCTGCATGCACTACATGTGTGATCGCCTCCGAGCCGATTTGGATTTTCAAATGAAGCTCGCACGATCTTACGAGCGTGACTCCTCCACGCTTCGCGCTTTGTGTGAAAATTTGAAGAAAGAATTCACGGTGCTCCGCAACCAGCAGCTACCATTGCGGAGATTGTCTAGGTCACGCCCCGCTAAGTAGGAAGAGAGAATCCATATCATGTTGGTTGTCGAGGTCATAACCATTGCGGAGGTTGTCGAGGCCCTACCTCCGCATGACGGCCATAGTGTTGTAATTGCCGAATCTTAGAGTAGGAACTAGGAAGGGGAGGACTTGCCTATGTGGCCCTCCTTTTTCTTTCTTTTGGGTGCATGGATCGTTTTTTCTCATCCATCTGCACATAATTATATTGCACTCTTTAGCGTTCGAATGTGTTCTGTGGAGCTTTTGTAACGATATACTTGTCGTATAGTAGTCACTATTTACTATACATATTACATTCAAATTTAGTCAAATATGTGACATCCTTTTTAATTAGGTTGGAGGGCATTTTCAGAAAAATTAGGCTAGAGGGAGAGTATGTCTGATAAATCAAAAATAATTAAATCATCAATGAGTGGTCTTTAAATTTGGTCATACTTTCTACTTTGTCAGATGTGTAGGGATCTGGATCCAGTGTCTAGAAAAGAAAATGCACCGTCAATTTAAAGTGTTGGAATTCATTTCTAGACTCTGGAGTACTTTGGGTCACAAGCACAACTACCCCTATAGTCTGTCCACGGACAGCCAACGATTCCTTGCATAGGCATTCCCGCTAGAGGCTTCGCAGGGAAGGTATCCGCTTTGACCCGTTGATTTCAGATTGGACGGTCAAGATTGCTAGACGCTGAACTCTGTCTCCCTAGATGATGTTTCTACTACTACTACTACGTAAAAATACACTTATGTGTGAGCTGTGTTGATTAGCGAGGGTCATCAGCGTATGGGGGCCTCGACCGCACAAAAAAAAGGTTTGCCACTCAATCAATTGTGCTCACATCTACCATTAAATGTGAGCATTTTACCAACTCGACTGCCTCTATGCACTAATCGTCCATCCATCTAATCACTCGCTGTATAATGTAAAGTGTTCAATTCTCCGTATCTGATAAATGATTGTTCAAACTGACAACCTAAAAAACTCATCTAGAAAGAGAGAAAGAGGAATTACTTATGATATTAATTAGGTGTGTAGTATTACCTATGTATGTAAATACAAATTAGCGGAAGTACTTAATCACTAACGTGTAACTAATTTCATGTGTTATTTTATAGTAAAAATACTTCAGTACAAAAATGTAAAACTATGATGGAAGAAAAGAAGTGGTTTTGTTTATGGAATGTAGCGAATATCATTACTTATCATGACAACATTGCAAATTTATAATATTGCCGTACTCCCTCAATAGGAAACTTAGATTTGTCTAGATTCACGAGTATATATATCGAGTATATAGATCATATTCACGAGTATATAGACATATTTTAGTGATACATACGAATCTAGATAAATTCCAAGTCACTTATTTCCGAACTAGTAGTAATAGTTTTACCACAAGTCTCCTAAGACAAGAGGTCAATTGTCTCTGTGAGTGTCCACAAGAATGTAGTACATTTATTGAATTAAAAATTTGCACCTAGCCACCACAAATGAATCTAGTATGCTTCCTCCTTGACACTTCTAATTATAAATTAGACGGTCACTAAGGTTTATACACATTAGGTCATTGCATATGGTTATTGTGTTGGAATTCATTTTTTGTGCTATATATTCTTGGTGATGAAGACATTATTTTTTGTCATGTAATGGAAACATTTCCCCCGATGGTGAAAACATTGTTTCATTTTATGGAATGCTCTATAAAATGGTAAAAAATAATTATTAACAATGAAAATATTTTTAGATACTAAAAAAAGGTCACAACTCTTTTTTGGTCGTTTCATGCATCATTGGAAATGATGGTAGTTTAATGTAGCATTTAGAAAGTACGGAAAAAACGACAAAAATTATCGTTGTTCATGGAGAGGTATATGTACATTGTCTGTCTGGATGTCAAACATGAACAATGCAAAACCAAAATTGTGCATGTCGACAGTCATGCAAAACCATCCATAGTATTGCATCCATTAAAAAATACATGATATCTTGGTAAACTAGAAACATGTTTGGGAGTACTTATAAAATACCCGAGAGATGTTTAGTTCTAATAAGTCGATCAAGTATTGCACCAAAGTTCTAAATTATGCAGGATATTATTATGCTTTAATAAGGTAAGTTATTAGAGTGCACACAATAAAATAGTCGTGCGAAGCACGTACAATTTACTAGTCACATAAGTACAATACTTTTTTTTGAGCTACATGCATTCACTCCTGAACACCATAAGTAAAAGTTTGAACTCGTGGAGCGCCAAAATGACATCGCGCTAGCTAGCCCGATTAATGGTCTGCTACTACAGTAACCTACACATCAACCCTTATAGTCTACTCTAGGACACCCAGCGATTGCTTGCATAGGTATCCGCGCTAGAGCCTTCGAACGGAAGGTATCCCCTGTGGCCCGTTGATTTGGGATGGACAGACAATATTGCTAGACGGCCAAAATCACGTGGTCCCCACTCCCTCGCGCCCCTCCATTTCAAACACTGCAAAATTTCTGGCGCCCCTCCGTTTCAAATGATACCAAAATCACGTGGTCCCCACTGCCTCACGCCCCTCCATTTCAAACACTGCGAAATTTCAAGCGCCCCTCCGTTTCAAACACTGTGAAATTTTTGGCGCCCCTCCATTTCGAACGATACCAAAATCACGTGGTCCCCACTCCCTTGTGCCCCTCCATTTCAAACACTGTGAAATTTCTCGCACCCGGAGCCTCCCGCAGCACTTCTCCGCGGTTGGCTTTGCCCGCCGGAACTCGACACCATGCACTCCTCAGCCAACAGTATACCGGAGCTGCATCAGATGCGGTCTCATCCAAAGCATCATTGTCACTTCACCTACGTCCACCGCACCCGACCTTGGTCACCGAGTCCGTCGTCGTCCACAGCACCTGATTTCGTTTCCCCACTTTCCCTCCATGGCGCCGAATTCGTCAACGACTGCCCAAGATCTGCATCAACACCGACGGCATCCTCCCCACTCATACCTTACCTGAACCGCCGTGTAGTGCACCGATTCAACCTCGTCCATCATGGTCAAGCCGGCATCGAGCGCCCAAGATCTGCTTCCCTGTCGCAAATAGCCAGCGCAATCGAAGCACCCTGGGTGACAAGGATGTCACCCGTGCCGGTACGGATGATGATTAGAAGCCTATCCGACCATGGTAACCAAATCACCAACTCTTTTTTTGTTTTGCCAGTAGTACAACAGGTTCAAGCCTGTCGCAGTGAACTGCATTTTCTAATCATTCTGTACACCCAGTCAAAGTGCACGCTTGTTCTTCGTGCTAGATACTACGGAGTAGGTCACTAGACATGTTGGTTTGCATTCGCTGCTCTACAAATTTTGAAGTCATGCACATGTTCTTAGCTACTCCGAACAACAGTAATTGCCTGCTATCGTGTAGTTCTTGCAAAATGTAAAATCAGTGGAAAATATTAGTTTGAATTCCCTGCTCCATAGTTACTAAATCTATCTAGTTCGTCCTGAGATAAGTTCCTGTTATTGTTTCCTCCTTGGCATTGTTATGCTGTCCGGTAGTACTCGTTTAGACTCTTCATACTAATTCGATTATAATTTTGTTATTGTCATCTGGTTCTTCAAAAGCTGCAACACTAACTATTTTATTTTTCTTGCATAGAGCCCAAAATGGAAGAATGAACATGATGGTTTGCATAGCCTCTTCTACAGGTTCACAAGCGACGCCATTATTTCCTTATCTGGTGCTGGATCATCCTAATCAATGGCATAATTGTCCTCTACTATGTAGTTCACTCGTGGTTTGCATTCCTGCTCTATACGTTCTCTTATGATGCCATTATAATTTCTATCTAGTTGATTCTTAGTTATGGCAGTAACTACATGCCATTGTGTAGCTCACCGCAAATTCTGAGTCACCCAATGACTATGCATTCCAGGAGATGCCACTGCTTCCATATATATTTGCTGAAATGACCTCGCTTGTTTATGTTTGCTGAAATTCTAAGAAACACTTTGTTTGATTGCTCATTTCATTCTAGGCACACTTGTCTAATGCTTGTTTATCCAGCTCTACAGGTTCACGAGCGACACCATTATATCTTGCATCTGGTTTTGGGTCTGATTCGTTCTAAGTCACGACATAACTATCCTCTACAATATATAGTTCATTCATGGTTTGCATTCCTGCTCTACAAGTTCTCGTATGATGCGGTTATAATTTCTATCTGGTTCATTCTTCGCTATGACAGTAACTATAAGCCATGTTGTGTCTCAGTGCAAATTCCGAGTCACCTGAGGTCTTTTGCATTTTAGGGTATAGAACTGCTTCCATATATATTTCTTGAAATGACCTGGATAGTTTATTTTTGCTGAAATTCTAAGCCACACACACACATATTTTTTGATTGCTCGTTTCATGGTTGGCACACTTGTTTAATGCATGCTTGCTTGTCCTGTTTGTTTGACGTGTTGGTAAATAATTGAACCATTGACCAGTTGTAAACTCTAGATCATAGCTCCTGTCATATCAGTCAAATGAGTAGTTTGTCTTGTTTGATGTATTAACTTGTTATTACTTAGTTTCAGGGTGCAATTATTGCTATCGCCACCAAAGAGGGGGCTGCAAGATCATGTCTCCTCCAATGTAGCTGTCACACTCAAAGGAAGATGCAGGTGATCAATTGAGGACTCTACTATCAACTTGATTGTCAACTGAAATGCCGATTTTTCTTTCCCTTGATTTGATAATATGTAATATTTTAAGAAGTTTGCAGCTGATGTAATATCTAGATAACTCGCGTAGGCCATGTATGCATTAAGTTGACCCCGTCCACATATGCGGTAGTCGTTACGGTAACTACGCTAGGCAGGTCGATTAGGGAACAATACCATGCTATGTTATTGGCCCGTCGTGTATTCGACCGATGATGAAGGATTTATATAAACGATTTATTCATGGGCTTTAGAAAAGGCCGAAACTATAAAAGGCCGTAAACGTAATGGGCTGACCTACAAGTTGTAACTGGACGTAACAGTAATAGGCCGTAATGGTAACAGGACGTAAGAGTAACAGGTCATAACTGTAACATGCCATAACAGTAACATGCCTTAACAGTAGCAGGCCATAATAGAAACAACCCATCGCAGTAACAGGAAAGAAACCGTGAAATCCTAGAACAGTAAGAGGCCAAAACAGTAGCTGGCCGCAACAATAAAGGGCCGCAAAAGTGAAAGGGCAGAATAGTGACAAGCCAGAATAGTAACGGCCCAAGAAATTTCCAGTCAAGGGTAGTAACAGGCCGACACATTTACCAGACTAGAACAGTAAAGGGCCGCTTGTGGGCCTGAAAAGGTAAAGCCCGGAACAGTGAAAGTCTAGGTAAGTAACAAGCCTAAATAGTAACGGGACATCTCAGACAAGGACCGTTAGTAGGACGCCCACGATGGGTTGCAATATACAATGATGGGCCATCTGCATGCCTTAAATGTATAGGAGCGACTTGGCGCAGGCAGTTAATGGGCCGTAGAGTGTTGGACCATCATGGGCCTTCTTTAGGCCGAAACAGTATTGGGCCTGAAAGTTCGCGGGCCGCTGCTGGCTGCAACTTTGGCCCCATTTCAAACAGTGCAGGACAAAACAGTAACGGGCCATCTTCTTATTGGGCTCCCCTAATGGACCAGCCCAGTTATAATTTAGTAGGCCTTGGCTAGGCCTGGCTTCTGCCACGATTTCTATGGTCGTTAACAGTGGTAACTGGCCGCTAACGGCGGCTGCCACATGGCAGTTTGCATGACGTCAGTAGTCAACGTGGCTGGCGAACAGATCTATGACGGAACAATTTTTTGTGGTTGAAGCTTGCGATCCGCCACGGTCAGGAAAAAATCGTGGTAGATTCTTTTGTGATGGGGCTTTTACCACGATGGGCATCCATCTTAGAAGACTTTTGAGCCATGAAAAACGGGCCTTCAACCACGGAAATTGTCCGTTGTAAAAGCCAACTTTTCTTGTAGTGAATGACTCTAGTGGTGGTTTATGAAAAGGACACACATGCAATCACATGCAGTGGATCCAGGTAGTAGTTTGTGAAAAGAACAAACATGCAATGACTCCAGTTGTGGTTTATAAAAAGGACACACATGCAATGACAATAGTGGTGATTTATGAAAAGAACACACATGCAAAGACATGCAATGACACTGGTGGATCCATGTGGTTTATGAGAGGGACACACATGTAATGCCAACTAGTGGATCCATGTGTTTTATGAAAAGAACACCACATGCTGGAGTGGCATCATTGCATGTGTTGTTTTCAAAAACCATAGTGATGCACACTAACACACATTCAATGACTCTATTGGTGGTTTATGGAAAGGTCACACATGCTAACACTAGTGGATCCAGGTGGTGGTTTATGAAAAGAACAAAGATGCAATGACTCTAGTTGTGGTTGATGAAAAGTACTCACATGCAATGACTATGGTGGATCCAAGTGGTGGTTTATGAAAAGAACAAACATGCAATGACACTGGTGGATCCATGTGGTTTATGAGAAGGACACACATCCAATGACAACTGGTGGATCCATGTGGTTTAGGAAAAGGACACCACATGCTGGAGTGGCATCATTGCATGTGTTCTTTTCAAAAACCAAAGTGATGCACACTGACACACACACTCATGAAATGACTCTAGTGGTGGTTTATGAAAAGGACACACATGCAGTGACTCTGGTGGATCCAGGTGGTTTATGAAAAGAACAAACATGCAATGACTCTAGTTGTGGTTTATGAAAAGGACACACATGCAATGACTCTGGTGGATCCAAGTGGTGGTTTATGAAAAGAACAAACATGCAATGACTCTAGTTGTGGTTTATGAAAAGGACACACATGCAACGACATGTAGTGGATCCAAGTGGTGGTTTATGAAAAGAACAAACATGCAATGACTCTGGTTGTGGTTTAGGAAAAGGACACACATTGCAATGACACTAGTGGTGGTTTATGAAAAGAACACACATGCAATGACATGCAATAACACTGGTGGATCCATGTGGTTTATGAGAAGGACACCACATGCAATGGATCCAGGTGGTGGTTTATGAAAGGACAAACATGCAATGATTCTAGTTGTGGTTTAGGAAAAGGACACACATGCAATGACACTGGTGGATCAAGGTGGTTTATGAAAAGAACATACATGCAATGACTCTACTTGTGGTTATGAAAAGGACACACATGCAATGACATGAAGTGGATCCGGGTGGTGGTTTATGAAAAGAACACACATGCAATGACTCTAGTTGTGGTTTATGAAAAGGGCACACATGCAATGACACTAGTAGTGGTTTATGAAAAGAACACACATGCAAAGACATACAATGACACTAGTGGATCCATGTGGTTTATAAGAAGGACACACATGCAATGACAACTAGTGAATCCATGTGGTTTATGAAAAGAACACCACACGCTGGAGTGGCATCATTGTATGTGTTCTTTTCAAAAACGACAGTGATGCACACTGACACACACACATGCGATGACTCTAGCGGTGGTTTATGAAAAGGACACGCATGCTGTGACACTGGTGGATCCAAGTGGTGGTTTATGAAAAGAACAAACATACAATGACTCTAGTTGTGGTTTATGAAAGGGACACACATGCAGTGACTCTGGTGGATCCAAGTGGTGGTTTATGAAAAGAACAAACATGCAATGACTCTAGTTGTGCTTTATGAAAAGGACACACATGCAATGGACACACATGCAATGACATGAAGTGGAGCCAAATGGAGGTTTATGAAAAGAACAAACAGTCAATGACTCTGGTTGTGGTTTCTGAAAAGGACACACATACAATGACATTGGTTGTGGTTTATGAAAAGGAAACACATGCAATGACTATTGTGCATCCAAGTGGTGGTTTGTGAAAAGAACAAACATGCAATGACTCTAGTTGTGGTTTATGAAAAGGACAAACATGCAATGACATGCAGTGGATGCATGTGGCGGTTTATGAAAAGAACAAACATGCAATGACTTTGGTTGTGGTTTAGGAAAAGGACACACATTGCAATGACACTAGTGGTGGTTTATGAAAAGAACACACATGCAAAGACATGCAAAGACACTAGTGGATCCATGTGGTTTATGAGAAGGACACACATGCAATGACAATTGGTGGATCTATGTGGTTTATGAAAAGAACACCACATGCTGGAGTGGCATCATTGCATGTGTTCTTTTCAAAAACCAAAGTGATGCACACTGACACACACACATGCAATGACTCTAGTGGTGGTTTATGAAAAGGACACCACATGCAATGACTCTGGTGGATCTAGGTGGTTTATGAAAAGAACACCACATGGTGGAGTGGCATTAGTGGATCCATGTTGTCTATGAAAAGAACAAACATGCAGTGACTCTAGTTGTGGTTTATGAAAAGGACACGCATGCAATGACTTGTAGTGGATCCAAGTGGTGGTCTATGAAAAGAACAAACATGCAATGACTCTGGTTGTGGTTTAGGAAAAGGACACACATGCAATGACACTAGTGGTGGTTTATGAAAAGAACACACATGCAAAGACATGCAATGACACTGGTGGATCCATGTGGTTTATGAAAAGAACACACATGCAATGACAACTGGTGGATCCCTGTGGTTTATGAAAAGAACACCATATGCTCGAGTGGCATCATTGCATGTGTTCTTTTCAAAAACCACAGTGATGCACACTGACACACACACATGCAATGACTCTAGTGGTGGTTTATGAAAAGGACACCACATACTGGAGTGGCATCATTGCATGTGTTCTCTTCAAAAACCATAGTGATGCACACTAACACACACATACATGCAATTACTCTAGTGGTGGTTTATGAAAAGGACACCACATGTAATGACTCTAGTGGATCCAGTTGGTTTATGAAAAGAACACCACATGCTGGAGTGGCATTAGTGGATCCATGTGGTTTATGAAAAGAACAAACATACAATGACTCTAGTTGTGGTTTATGAAAGGGACACACATGCAGTGACTCTAGTGTATCCAAGTGGTGGTTTATGAAAAGAACAAACATGCAATGACTCTAGTTGTGCTTTATGAAAAGGACACATATGCAATGGACACACATGCAATGACATGAAGTGGAGCCAAATGGAGGTTTATGAAAAGAACAAACAGGCAATGACTCTGGTTGTGGTTTATGAAAAGGACACACATACAATGACATTGGTTGTGGTTTATGAAAAGGAAACACATGCAATGACTATTGTGCATCCAAGTGGTGGTTTGTGAAAAGAACAAACATGCAATGACTCTAGTTGTGGTTTATGAAAAGGACAAACATGCAATGACATGCAGTGGATCCATGTGGTGGTTTATGAAAAGAACAAACATGCAATGACTTTGGTTGTGGTTTAGGAAAAGGACACACATTGCAATGACACTAGTGGTGGTTTATGAAAATAACACACATGCAAAGACACTGGTGGATCCATGTGGTTTATTAGAAAGACACACATGCAATGACAATTGGTGGATCTATGTGGTTTATGAAAAGAACACCACATGCTGGAGTGGCATCATTGCATGTGTTCTTTTCAAAAACCAAAGTGATGCACACTGACACACACACATGCAATGACTCTAGTGGTGGTTTATGAAAAGGACACCACATGCAATGACTCTGGTGGATCTAGGTGGTTTATGGAAAGAACACCACATGGTGGAGTGGCATTAGTGGATCCATGTTGTCTATGAAAAGAACAAACATGCAGTGACTCTTGTTGTGGTTTATGAAAAGGACACGCATGCAATGACATGTAGTGGATCCAAGTGGTGGTCTATGAAAAGAACAAACATGCAATGACTCTGGTTGTGGTTTAGGAAAAGGACACACATGCAATGACACTAGTGGTGGTTTATGAAAAGAATACACATGCAATAACACTGGTGGATCCATGTGGGTTTTGAATAGAACACCACATGCTGGAGTGGCATCATTGCATGGTATCTTTTAAAAAACCACAGTGATGCACACTGACACACACACACATGCAATGACTCTGGTGGTGGATTATGAAAAGGACACCACTTGCAATGACTCTGGTGGATCCAAGTGGTTTTTGAAAAGAACACCACATGCAATGACTCTAGTGGTGATTTATGAAAAGGACACCACATGTAGTGACTCTGGTGGTGGTTTATGGAAAGGACACACATGCAATGACACTGGTGGATCCAAGTGGTGGTTTATGAAAAGAACAAACATGCAATAACCTAGTTGTGGTTTATGAAAAGGACACACATGCAATTACATGTAGTGGATCCAAGTGGTGGTTTATGAAAAGAACAAACATGCAATGACTCTAGTTGTGGTTTAGGAAAAGGACATACATTTCAATGACACTAGTGGTGGTTTATGAAAAGAACAATCATGCAAAGACATACAATGACATTGGTGGATCCATGTGGTTTATGAGAAGGACACACATGCAAGGACAACTGGTGGATCCCTGTGGTTTATGAAAATAACACCACATTTTGGAGTGGTGTAAGGTCCCCAACCTTTAATAAGATTGAGCCCTCTGTGTTTACAATGCTAGTCCCTGGATCAATAGCTAGCATCCACAGTTCAGATGTAATATCGAGAAACAAAGGTCATAATACAACTTTATAACCAGGAGTAACATAATTTTATTACATCAAAACATTGCTCATTAGGCTATTACATTACATTGCAGCGGAATAACTATAGTCATGGGTCCTTCATCTTCAAAGTGCCACAGGCAGATGTTGGTTGTAGACTTTGTAATCCTAATCAATCAATCTTCACTAAATCAATCAAACCTGCAACATCATAAGTTACAGCCACAAGGGTCAATACATTTGAATTGTATTGGCAAGTGATACCTTAGTATATTTTAAGTGGACTATAATACTATATGCATTTGGCTGGTGGAGCTTAGGCTTGCTTTGCTCAAAATAGATTTTTCCCTAACTTTTGAAAATACTAAGTTTTGTTTGGCAAAAACTTTCCAAGACATCTACCAATCAGAGACTGAAGATCCACTCAGGGCATCTACCAATCAAAGACTGAAGATTTGCTTGGCAAAAACACCCAAGGCGTCAATCAATCAAAGACTCCAGATCCCCTCAGGGCATCTACCAATCAATGACTGAAGATCCTTTTAACCCTTGTTCACCCACAAGTTTTATTTAGAAATTGGAGTGATGAGATTCTTGAAGTTTCCATGTCTTGATGCTCAAATTGTCCTTTACCAGGGACATGGCTAAGTACTTAGGTTTTACACTCTGCAGAGGTGGTGCACTTTCCCCACAAGCCTTGGTTTCCCAAGACATGATCCTTCAGTAGCCTTTCCTTAGTCAAATGGACGCGCTCCAACCTATCATCCCATCTACCACCCACTGTCCAAAAGACTAAGTTCTAGCATCCTAAGATCATGGCAGAGCCCATAATACCAAGTGGTTGCACTTGAAGCTTCTCAACATTAGACATCTCAAATCTCTTTGTTTCCTGGGTGGCCATCCACAAGTGAGATACACAAGCCAAGCCCATGGCCTTGTGAACCACTCAACATAAACCATTCTTTCCATTCCACCCAGGTGGTTCATTAACTTAGTTGTTTTATTATACAAAAACATAAGTCCACAGACTTAGAAATTTTCCATAGTGAATATATAAACCACCCTTGTTTTCTAGTAGCTAGGCTAAGCATGATAGTAATAGGAATCTTGACTTAGGTAATTTTCACTAAGGCTTCACCTAATAGGTTTTCCCATAGCATAGCTTGTACTTAGCAAATAACCATGCAAGTCCTATACTTAGCAAAATATTACTAATGCATAAATAAAATATAGGAATGGAATATTCATGATGATATCACTTGCCTTTTGGTAGAGGGTATAGGTTCACTCCTTGTCCTTGCAACACTCACACTCTTCAAGTCACTACAATTCAATCAAGCAAGGCACAAACTTAATCTACCAATCAAGCAAAACTACACACATAAAATAACAAAGTCAAACAAACAATTTTTCACAAGTAATGGGATCTAAGTCATGCATAAGCATGCAAAGGTTGGTTCTATTGTAAGGATGGTCTTCACTAGGCTTCTAACTTTGTAAGTTCCAAATTGGTCATTTACCAAAATGGCAAAGTCATTTGCAAAGAGGGTCTCTATTAGATTCCTAAACTTTGTAAGATCCAAATTGGTCATTTACCAAAGTGGCAAAGTTGTTAGCAAAAGGTTTCACCTCAAAACCATTTTCAAAACAAAGGGTCATTTTATGGGGTGAAGAAATAGTTTTACTAGGGCATTAGACTATAGGGTTCACCAAATGAGTTGCTATTGCAAAACTTGGTGTTTTGGGTTAGTAGGTTTGGTTCAAACATTTTCCCAAAGTTTTCTTTGCAAAAAAACATTTTCATAACCAAAACTATAGTTTTTAGTTAGCTAGAAATGGACTAAACTAATTAATCCATTCTATTCTTTTCCAAAATCATTTTCCAAACTATGGTTTGGTTCCTAGGGTCAGTAAGGTCACAACAAACTAATTGGCAAAGGTTTAACCTAAAAATCATTTTTAAATGATTTTTCTAATGTTAGCAAGCACACAAAAGAATCTGCAAAATCAAACAAGCTAACAGATACTATTTGCTAAACTAAGGGCAGGGTTGGTTAGGTCTTGTCTTGCTGATTCCAACGACATCAAATTTGTAAAATTTGGACGTGTGGATCAAAAGATACATGGGTTTGAAATTGGCAAAAGTTTCTGTTTTCTAATTTCTGTTTTTAATCAAACACTGGCCACGCGGCGCGTTTCTATTGGTCGATACCGGTTCGGCCGGATCGTGTGCTGCGGAGCGTTGGATCTAGTCTAATCGTGCGGCGCAGAGCTAGTACCCCTTCGCTGTTAAGTGGTTCTGTCTAGTGCGTCTGATCTAGATCGAACGGCTGTGGGGTGCTTGGTCATAGACGAGCGGCGCTGCGGCGGCTGCTAGCGGCGGAGCGGTCGGTCGTCGACGGTGCCGGCGATACAGGAAGCGAGAGAGAAAAAGGGCATGCTCACCGTGCTCGCAAGAACGTGGGGAAGCTCGAGGTAGTGTCTTCTTATCGCGGGGCGTACTGGAGTGAGCTTGATTGCTCGCCGGAGTTGCTACGGGCGGCGGTTGGCTCCGGTTGCTGTCGAGGACGTTGCTGTGGTTCTCTCCGAAGCGAAAAGAAGGCTCGGTTAGATGCGCAAGATCGAGACGGAGTCGTGTGCGTGAACGAGAGGGGTCGGGGTGGTCTTGTGCTTACCAGAAGAGTCGCCGGAGTTTGCAGACAGACGGTGGCGCTCAGGTTGACGACGAGGCGTTGCTGCAGTTCACCCCAAGACAAAACAAAGGCACGGTAAGATGCGAGCGACCATGGGGTTCATGTGAGCATGATCGAGAGGTGCTGGGGCGGACGGAGTTCACCTGGAAAGCTCGCCGGAGAAACGGCAGACGGCGGTGTGGTGCTGTGGTCGTCGTTGTCGAGGCTCTGGGGTGCCCGCGGGTGAGATGGTGCTACGGGGATGATCGCCAGGAGGTGTGGATCACGAGAGGATGGTCGAGGAGGCAAGGGGAGGCCTGGTTTCGCCGGAATCGTCACCGGAACATCGTCGAAGAAGAGGACGCTCGGGGAGGAATTGAGGCGGCCTGGGGGCGAGTCGAGGTGGGAGGTCTGGGGGAAAGGGAGGAGGAGGAGCAGGCGGTTAAGTAGCTATGGTCACGATGAGAGATTAACGCAGCGTTTACGCGAATTAATTCGGCGGAATCAAAGCAGAAAACGGCCGACGAGAGGAGGAAGAATTGGTCGCGGTGGAAACGACGATGAACAGTTGTCGGTGGGGTCCTCTGGTCAGTGGGAAAAGGAGAAGGAACGGGGTCCACCTGTTAGTCTCTGCGTGGGTTTGTTTGACGGTGAAGAAAAACGGTTCGGGATGTGGGAGAGAGAGGTGGGGTCTTCTCGTCAGCGAGTGAGGAGAGGGGGGAGTGGGTCCACGCTGTCATTGACTCAGCGGGTCTGTTATTTGGTAAGAATTGTTTTCTCCGGGCAGTGAAAGGCTGGGCTGGACTGGGCCTGTTGGGCTGCTCTATTTTTTCTGTCTAAGCCTTTTTCTTTTTCTAATTCTTTTTCTGTTTTCAATTTCCAAACAATTATTCAAACAATCAAACAACACTGAAATCAATTCAAACAATCACTCAACTTCACTTTGAATTTGGTTCTGTTTGGCAACATAATCCAAATCTCAAAATGAAATATTATTTTTATTTATTTTAGGATCCATTTAATAATTAATTAAAATGGATCTTTAGTTTTTAATAGTGTTTGATTTATTTAATAAAATTTCCATTTGAATTCTAATTATTTTCAAAACCAAACCAGAAGGTTTAATTTGAAAAATAAAAGAATACTTGGAAACTTATTTAAATAAATAAATAAATAAGTTTTGGTGTTTAATTAAAATGGGAAAGCCTTTACTTAAATAAAATTGGATATTTAAATCCTTATTATTTTATTTAAATAATCCTTTACTCATTTTAATCAAAGCAGAACCTTTTAATAAAAGATTTCAAAGTAGTAATAAAATACTTGGTGTTCATTTAAAATGGAAAAAGCCTTTACTTAAATAAAATTGGATATTTAAATCCTTATTATTTTATTTAAATAAACCTTTACTCATTTTATCAAAACAAAATATTTTATTACAAAAGTTTGGCCAAAATTAATTTGGCTCACCTTTTCATTTGAAAACAAAGTCTTTTATTAAAAGATCCAAATAGTATTTCCAAAACAATTTATTTTTCCTTTATTAAATGTTTATCTTTTTAATCCCTTTAGGATTATTTGCTCACCAAAGGGTATGGGCTTTTGGTAAGGGCTTTAAAGGCTTTGGAAATTTCAATTTCCTTATCTTATTATATTCACAAGATCTTGTCTATGGTTCCAAACTAAGTGAAACCAATCTCTATGATCTTTCTTGATCTTTTGAGAATATTTGTTGATCAAACTTTGGTATGGATCAAATCCATGGATTTGGAGATAACTTGGGAAATGATTTCCTTCCATTAGGGCTTAGGGATTTGGATTTATTTTCCAAGTGTTCAAATTTCCAGATACATTCATTGAGGAATGCATTTCCCTTGATTTGGATTTTTGTTGAATTCAAACTTTAATCAAAGTTTGTTCAAGATGGGATTTTAAGTTTCCTTTTAGAAACAAAAGTTTCTTTTCACCCTGATTTTCAACAAAAATTTATTTTGTTATTTTATTTTTCACATTACAAGATTTGGAAAAATCTTGGGATGTGACAGGCTAACACCCTTAAAATAAATCTCGTCCCGAGATTTGGGGAGGCTAGGGTTACAAGCGGTTCAAAACAACTAGGGTACTACCACCCTTAAAAATTTTCCAACTAAACTACATCTTGGCTTGCTTGGAATCTTGAGGAAAACTTCTTCTTGGAAAGCTTCTGCATAGTGTCCTTGTTTTTCCCACTTGACTCATGGGCCAAGGTTGAGTTTCTCCATAGGCTTGATCAACTTGTTCTTCATCTTTTCTGGACAGTTGCTCGCATAGTGTCCTGGATTCTTGCAATTGTAACATATCAATTGGCTGATATCTTTCTTTTCCTTTGGTGTCATTGCCTCTTGTTTGTTTATTTGGTCCATCTTCTTTTCTGGGCATTCATTGGCATAATGTCCCATCTCTTTGCATTTGAAACATTGCACTTGTGTAATATCCTTCTTGCTAGTGTTGAGGCATTTCTTCTTCTTCTTCTTGGGTCTCTACAAAGTTAGGTGTTCTTCTAGTTCTTGTTCCTCATAGGTGGGAGATCTTTCTCTCTTCTTGGGGCATTGATCTTTATGTTCCTTGGATGCATTATCCTTTACTACACAAGTATTGCTAACTTGGGTTCCTTCTAAAATAACATCTTGGTCATCCTTGTTGTCATTAGCTCCTTGGGAAAAGTTTTCTCTCATGTTGATCACTTGAGTAACCAATCCTTGCAACAGTTGGGATTGAAGTTTCAAAATCCTTTGTATGGCTGGGTCTAGTCCATTGTTATTGGCTAAAAGCTGAGTTGTCTCTTGGCTCAACTGGTTTTGGGTTGCCATGAGCTCTTTCATGTGCCTCTCTTGGTTGTTGTTGTTGTCACCATCATTGATGTTGGAGTTTCTTGGAGAAGTCATCTGTTTGGGTTGAGTTGGGGTTAGCATAGACAAAATATTTCTAAGGGAATCAATCCTAATCACACACATCACAATTCACACAAGCAATGTGCAAGCAATCACAAACAAACACTCCACTCAAACAACAGTTTCAAGCACATACTTAGGCAACAAAATATTTTTGTTACACCACATAAGTTGGTGGGTTTGATTTAACTAAAATATGGTGGTCCATCTATATGGTTCATTTGTGATCTTTCCATCCTTCTTGGTTGATTCTTCTTGATTGAGATCTTTGTATCCTTGGAGAATTCTTGTGTCTTGGTCACAAATCTTCAAAAGTGTTCATGGTTTCTTCTAAGTTGTGTTTCCTTAGTCTTCAAGTCTTGAGTAACCTTTCTTGTCTTACTTGTAGTCTTTAATGATATCCAAGTTGGAAGTCCTTGGTGAAAATGCTGAAGATGTTGAAGAAGTTGAACTCATTAGAGTTGAAAATGTTGAAGAAGTCCTTTGCACATGATGAAGTCTTTGGTCATGGGGTAGGCTTTTCCATCAAGTTGAAATAGAAGAGATGTAGAGTTGAAACCAAAAATGATTGAGGATAGAATTTACAAGATTGTTTTGTAAATAAGTTTTGGAACAAAAATAACTCCTATTTTTCTAAGGGTTTTTGTCCAATCCTAGGGTTACAAATCCTACAGGCAACACAATGCTCTGATACCATTCTGTAAGGTCCCCAACCTTTAATAAGATTGAGCCCTCTGTGTTTACAATGCTAGTCCCTGGATCAATAGCTAGCATCCACAGTTCAGATGTAATATCGAGAAACAAAGGTCATAATACAACTTTATAACCAGGAGTAACATAATTTTATTACATCAAAACATAGCTCATTAGGCTATTACATTACATTGCAGCGGAATAACTATAGTCATGGGTCCTTCATCTTCAAAGTGCCACAGGCAGATGTTGGTTGTAGACTTTGTAATCCTAATCAATCAATCTTCACTAAATCAATCAAACCTGCAACATCATAAGTTACAGCCACAAGGGTCAATACATTTGAATTGTATTGGCAAGTGATACCTTAGTATATTTTAAGTGGACTATAATACTATATGCATTTGGCTGGTGGATCTTAGGCTTGCTTTGCTCAAAATAGATTTTTCCCTAACTTTTGAAAATACTAAGTTTTGTTTGGCAAAAACTTTCCAAGACATCTACCAATCAGAGACTGAAGATCCACTCAGGGCATCTACCAATCAAAGACTGAAGATTTGCTTGGCAAAAACACCCAAGGCATCAATCAATCAAAGACTCCAGATCCCCTCAGGGCATCTACCAATCAATGACTGAAGATCCTTTTAACCCTTGTTCACCCACAAGTTTTATTTAGAAATTGGAGTGATGAGATTCTTGAAGTTTCCATGTCTTGATGCTCAAATTGTCCTTTACCAGGGACATGGCTAAGTACTTAGGTTTTACACTCTGCAGAGGTGGTGCACTTTCCCCACAAGCCTTGGTTTCCCAAGACATGATCCTTCAGTAGCCTTTCCTTAGTCAAATGGACGCGCTCCAACCTATCATCCCATCTACCACCCACTGTCCAAAAGACTAAGTTCTAGCATCCTAAGATCATGGCAGAGCCCATAATACCAAGTGGTTGCACTTGAAGCTTCTCAACATTAGACATCTCAAATCTCTTTGTTTCCTGGGTGGCCATCCACAAGTGAGATACACAAGCCAAGCCCATGCCCTTGTGAACCACTCAACATAAACATTCTTTCCATTCCACCCAGGTGGTTCATTCACTTAGTTGTTTTATTATACGAAAACATAAGTCCATAGACTTAGAAATTTTCCATAGTGAATATATAAACCACCCTTGTTTTCTAGTAGCTAGGCTAAGCATGATAGTAATAGGAATCTTGACTTAGGTAATTTTCACTAAGGCTTCACCTAATAGGTTTTCCCATAGCATAGCTTGTACTTAGCAAATAACCATGCAAGTCCTATACTTAGCAAAATATTACTAATGCATAAATAAAATATAGGAATGGAATATTCATGATGATATCACTTGCCTTTTGGTAGAGGGTATAGGTTCACTCCTTGTCCTTGCAACACTCACACTCTTCAAGTCACTACAATTCAATCAAGCAAGGCACAAACTTAATCTACCAATCAAGCAAAACTACACACATAAAATAACAAAGTCAAACAAACAATTTTTCACAAGTAATGGGATCTAAGTCAGGCATAAGCATGCAAAGGTTGGTTCTATTGTAAGGATGGTCTTCACTAGGCTTCTAACTTTGTAAGTTCCAAATTGGTCATTTACCAAAATGGCAAAGTCATTTGCAAAGAGGGTCTCTATTAGATTCCTAAACTTTGTAAGATCCAAATTGGTCATTTACCAAAGTGGCAAAGTTGTTAGCAAAAGGTTTCACCTCAAAACCATTTTCAAAACAAAGGGTCATTTTATGGGGTGAAGAAATAGTTTTACTAGGGCATTAGCCTATAGGGTTCACCAAATGAGTTGCTATTGCAAAACTTGGTGTTTTGGGTTAGTAGGTTTGGTTCAAACATTTTCCCAAAGTTTTCTTTGCAAAAGAACATTTTCATAACCAAAACTATAGTTTTTAGTTAGCTAGAAATGGACTAAACTAATTAATCCATTCTATTCTTTTCCAAAATCATTTTCCAAACTATGGTTTGGTTCCTAGGGTCAGTAAGGTCACAACAAACTAATTGGCAAAGGTTTAACCTAAAAATCATTTTTAAATGATTTTTCTAATGTTAGCAAGCACACAAAAGAATCTGCAAAATCAAACAAGCTAACAGATACTATTTGCTAAACTAAGGGCAGGGTTGGTTAGGTCTTGTCTTGCTGATTCCAACGACATCAAATTTGTAAAATTTGGACGTGTGGATCAAAAGATACATGGGTTTGAAATTGGCAAAAGTTTCTGTTTTCTAATTTCTGTTTTTAATCAAACACTGGCCACGCGGCGCGTTCCTATTGGTCGATATCGGTTCGGCCGGATCGTGTGCTGCGGAGCGTTGGATCTAGTCTAATCGTGCGGCGCAGAGCTAGTACCCCTTCGCTGTTAAGTGGTTCTGTCTAGTGCGTCCGATCTAGATCGAACGGCTGTGGGGTGCTTGGTCATAGACGAGCGGCGCTGCGGCGGCTGCTGGCGGCGGAGCGGTCGGTCGTCGACGGTGCCGGCGATACAGGAAGCGAGAGAGAAAAAGGGCATGCTCACCGTGCTCGCAAGAACGTGGGGAAGCTCGAGGTAGTGTCTTCTTATCGCGGGGCGTACTGGAGTGAGCTTGATTGCTCGCCGGAGTTGCTGCGGGCGGCGGTTGGCTCCGGTTGCTGTCGAGGACGTTGTTGTGGTTCTCTCCGAAGCGAAAAGAAGGCTCGGTTAGATGCGCAAGATCGAGACGGAGTCGTGTGCGCGAACGAGAGGGGTCGGGGTGGTCTTGTGCTTACCAGAAGAGTCGCCGGAGTTTGCAGACAGACGGTGGCGCTCAGGTTGACGACGAGGCGTTGCTGCAGTTCACCCCAAGACAAAACAAAGGCACGGTAAGATGCGGGCGACCATGGGGTTCATGTGAGCATGATCGAGAGGTGCTGGGGCGGACGGAGTTCACCTGGAAAGCTCGCCGGAGAAACGGCAGACGGCGGTGTGGTGTTGTGGTCGTCGTTGTCGAGGCTCTGGGGTGCCTGCGGGTGAGCTGGTGCTACGGGGATGATCGCCAGGAGGTGTGGATCACGAGAGGATGGTCGAGGAGGCAAGGGGAGGCCTGGTTTCGCCGGAATCGTCACCGGAACATCGTCGGAGCAGAGGACGCTCGGGGAGGAATTGAGGCGGCCTGGGGGCGAGTCGAGGTGGGAGGTCTGGGGGAAAGGGAGGAGGAGGAGCAGGCGGTTAAGTAGCTGTGGTCACGACGAGAGATTAACGCAGCGTTTACGCGAATTAATTCGGCGGAATCAAAGCAGAAAACGGCCGACGAGAGGAGGAAGAATTGGTCGCGGTGGAAACGACGATGAACAGTTGTCGGTGGGGTCCTCTGGTCAGTGGGAAAAGGAGAAGGAACGGGGTCCACCTGTTAGTCTCTGCGTGGGTTTGTTTGACGGTGAAGAAAAACGGTTCGGGATGTGGGAGAGAGAGGTGGGATCTTCTCGTCAGCGAGTGAGGAGAGGGGGGAGTGGGTCCACGCTGTCATTGACTCAGCGGGTCTGTTATTTGGTAAGAATTGTTTTCTCCGGGCAGTGAAAGGCTGGGCTGGACTGGGCCTGTTGGGCTGCTCTATTTTTTTCTGTCTAAGCCTTTTTCTTTTTCTAATTCTTTTTCTGTTTTCAATTTCCAAACAATTATTCAAACAATCAAACAACACTGAAATCAATTCAAACAATCACTCAACTTCACTTTGAATTTGGTTCTGTTTGGCAACATAATCCAAATCTCAAAATGAAATATTATTTTTATTTACTTTAGGATCCATTTAATAATTAATTAAAATGGATCTTTAGTTTTTAATAGTGTTTGATTTATTTAATAAAATTTCCATTTGAATTCCAATTATTTTCAAAACCAAACCAGAAGGTTTAATTTGAAAAATAAAAGAATACTTGGAAACTTATTTAAATAAATAAATAAATAAGTTTTGGTGTTTAATTAAAATGGGAAATCCTTTACTTAAATAAAATTGGATATTTAAATCCTTATTATTTTATTTAAATAATCCTTTACTCATTTTAATCAAAGCAGAACCTTTTAATAAAAGATTTCAAAGTAGTAATAAAATACTTGGTGTTCATTTAAAATGGAAAAAGCCTTTACTTAAATAAAATTGGATATTTAAATCCTTATTATTTTATTTAAATAAACCTTTACTCATTTTATCAAAACAAAATATTTTATTACAAAAGTTTGGCCAAAATTAATTTGGCTCACCTTTTCATTTGAAAACAAAGTCTTTTATTAAAAGATCCAAATAGTATTTCCAAAACAATTTATTTTTCCTTTATTAAATGTTTATCTTTTTAATCCCTTTAGGATTATTTGCTCACCAAAGGGTATGGGCTTTTGGTAAGGGCTTTAAAGGCTTTGGAAATTTCAATTTCCTTATCTTATTATATTCACAAGATCTTGTCTATGGTTCCAAACTAAGTGAAACCAATCTCTATGATCTTTCTTGATCTTTTGAGAATATTTGTTGATCAAACTTTGGTATGGATCAAATCCATGGATTTGGAGATAACTTGGGAAATGATTTCCTTACATTAGGGCTTAGGGATTTGGATTTATTTTCCAAGTGTTCAAATTTCCAGATAAATTCATTGAGGAATGCATTTCCCTTGATTTGGATTTTTGTTGAATTCAAACTTTAATCAAAGTTTGTTCAAGATGGGATTTTAAGTTTCCTTTTAGAAACAAAAGTTTCTTTTCACCCTGATTTTCAACAAAAATTTATTTTGTTATTTTATTTTTCACATTACAAGATTTGGAAAAATCTTGGGATGTGACAGGTGGCATCATTGCATGTGTTCTTTTCAAAAACCATAGTGATGCACACTGACACACACATACATGTAATGACTCTAGTGGTGGTTTATGAAAAGGACACCACATGTAATGACTCTGGTGGATCCACATGGTTTATGAAAAGAACACCACATGCAAGAGTGGCATTAGTGGATCCATGTGGTTTATGAAAAGAACAAACATGCAGTGACTCCAGTTGTGGTTTATGAAAACTACACACATGAAATGACATGGAGTGGATCCAAGTGGTGGATTATGAAAATAACAAACATGCAATGACTCTGGTTGTGGTTTAGGAAAAGGACACACATGCAATGACACTAGTGGTGGTTTATGAAAAGAACACACATGCAAAGTCATGCAATGACACTGGTGGATCCATGTGGTTTATGAGAAGGACACACATGCAATGACAACTGGTGGATCCATGTGGTTTTTGAAAAGAACACCACATGCTGGAGTGGCATCATTGCATGTGTTCTTTTCAAAAACCACAGTGATGCACTCTAACACACACACTCATGCAATGACTCTAGTGGTGGATTATGAAAAGGACACCACAAGCAATGACTCTGGTGGATGCAGATGGTGTATGAAAAGAACACCACATGCAATGACTCTAGTGGTGGTTTATGAAAAGGACACCACATGCAGTGACTCGGGTGGTGGTTTATGGAAAGGACACACATGCAATGACACTGGTGGATCCGAGTGGTGGTTTATGAAAAGAACAAACATGCAATGACCCTAGTTGTGGTTTATGAAAAGGACACACATGCAATGACACGCAGTGGATCCAAGTGCTGGTTTATGAAAAGAAGAAACATGCAATGACTCTAGTTATGGTTTAGGAAATTGACACACATTGCAATGACACTAGTGGTGGTTTATGAAAAGAACACACATGCAAAGACATACAATGACATTGGTGGATGCATGTGGTTTATGAGAAGGACACACATGCAATGAAAACTGGTGGATCCCTGTGGTTTATGAAAAGAACACCATATGCTAGAGTGGCATCATTGCATGTGTTCTTTTCAAAAACCACAGTGATGCACACTAACACACACACACAATGACTCTAGTGGTGGTTTATGAAAAGGACACCACATGTAATGACTCTAGTGGATCCAGGTGGTTTATGAAAAGAACACCACATGCTGGAGTGGCATTAGTGGATCCATTTGGTTTATGAAAAGAACAAACATGCATTGACTCTAGTTGTGGTTTATGAAAAGTACACACATGCAATGACACGCAGTGGATCCAAGTGGTGGTTTATGAAAAGAATAAACATGCAATGACTCTGGTTGTGGTTTAGGAAAAGGACACACATGCAATGACACTAGTGGTGGTTTATGAAAAGAACACACATGCAAAGACATGCAATGACATTGGTGGATCCATGTGGTTTATGAGAAGGACACACATGCAATGACAACTGGCGGATCCATGTGGTGTATGAAAAGAACACCATATGCTAGAGTGGCATCATTGCATGTGTTCTTTTCAAAAACCACAGTGATGAACGCTGACACACACACATGCAATGACTCTAGTGGTGGTTTATGAAAAGGACACCACATGCAATGACACTAGTGGATCCAAGTGGTGGTTTATGAAAAGAACAAACATGCAATGACCCTAGTTGTGGTTTATGAAAAGGACACACATGCAATGACATGCAGTGGATCCAAGTGGTGGTTTATGACAAGAACAAACATGCAAAGACTCTAGTTGTGGTTTAGGAAAATGACACACATTGCAATGACACTAGTGGTGGTTTATGAAAAGAACACACATGCAAAGACATACAATGACACTGGTGGATCCATGTGTATTATGAGAAGGACACGCATGCAATAACAACTGGTGGATCCCTGTGGTTTATGAAAACAACAAAGTGTTATGACCCTAGTTGTGGTTTATGAAAAGGACACACATGCAATGACATGCAGTGGATCCAAGTGGTGGTTTTTGAAGAGAACACATGTAATGATGCCACTCCAGTATGTGGATGTGGTTTATGAGAAGGACACACATGCAATAATAACTGGTGGATCCCTGTGGTTTATGAAAAGAACACCACATACTGGAGTGGCATCATTGCATGTGTTCTCTTCAAAAACCATAGTGATGCACACTAACACACACATACATGCAATTACTCTAGTGGTGGTTTATGAAAAGGACACCACATGTAATGACTCTGGTGGATCTAGTTGGTTGATGAAAAGAACACCACATGCTGGAGTGGCATTAGTGGATCCATGTGGTTCATGAAAAGAACAAACATACAATGACTCTAGTTGTGGTTTATGAAAGGGACACACATGCAGTGACTCTGGTGGATCCAAGTGGTGGTTTATGAAAAGAACAAACATGCAATGACTCTAGTTGTGCTTTATGAAAAGGACACACATGCAATGGACACACATGCAATGACATGAAGTGGAGCCAAATGGAGGTTTATGAAAAGAACAAACAGGCAATGACTCTGGTTGTGGTTTATGAAAAGGACACACATACAATGACATTGGTTGTGGTTTATGAAAAGGAAACACATGCAATGACTATTGTGCATCCAAGTGGTGGTTTGTGAAAAGAACAAACATGCAATGACTCTAGTTGTGGTTTATGAAAAGGACAAACATGCAATGACATGCAGTGGATGCATGTGGCGGTTTATGAAAAGAATAAACATGCAATGACTTTGGTTGTGGTTTAGGAAAAGGACACACATTGCAATGACACTAGTGGTGGTTTATGAAAAGAACACACATGCAAAGACATGCAAAGACACTGGTGGATCCATGTGGTTTATGAGAAGGACACACATGCAATGACAATTGGTGGATCTATGTGGTTTATGAAAAGAACACCACATGCTGGAGTGGCATCATTGCATGTGTTCTTTTCAAAAACCAAAGTGATGCACACTGACACACACACACATGCAATGACTCTAGTGGTGGTTTATGAAAAGGACACCACATGCAAATACTCTGGTGGATCTAGGTGGTTTATGGAAAGAACACCACATGGTGGAGTGGCATTAGTGGATCCATGTTGTCTATGAAAAGAACAAACATGTAGTGACTCTAGTTGTGGTTTATGAAAAGGACACGCATGCAATGACATGTAGTGGATCCAAGTGGTGGTCTATGAAAAGAACAAACATGCAATGACTCTGGTTGTGGTTTAGGAAAAGGACACACATGCAATGACACTAGTGGTGGTTTATGAAAAGAATACACATGCAATGACACCGGTGGATCCATGTGGGTTTTGAATAGAACACCACATGCTGGAGTGGCATCATTGCATGGTATCTTTTCAAAAACCACAGTGTTGCACACTGACACACACACACATGCAATGACTCTGGTGGTGGATTATGAAAAGGACACCACATGCAATGACTCTGGTGGATCCAAGTGGTTTATGAAAAGAACACCACATGCAATGACTCTAGTGGTGATTTATGAAAAGGACACCACATGTAGTGACTCTGGTGGTGTTTTATGGAAAGGACACACATGCAATGACACTGGTGGATCCAAGTGGTGGTTTATGAAAAGAACAAACATGCAATAACCTAGTTGTAGTTTATGAAAAGGACACACATGCAATGACATGTAGTGGATCCAAGTGGTGGTTTATGAAAACAACAAACATGCAATGACTCTCGTTGTGGTTTAGGAAAAGGACATACATTTCAATGACACTAGTGGTGGTTTATGAAAAGAACAATCATGCAAAGACATACAATGACATTGGTGGATCCATGTGGTTTATGAGAAGGACACACATGCAATGACAACTGGTGGATCCCTGTGGTTTATGAAAATAACACCACATTTGGGAGTGGCATCATTGCATGTGTTCTTTTCAAAAACCACAGTGATGCACACTGACAAACACATACATGTAATGACTCTAGTGGTGGTTTATGAAAAGGACACCACATGTAATGACTCTGGTGGATCCACGTGGTTTATGAAAAGAACACCACATGCAAGAGTGGCATTAGTGGATCCATGTGGTTTATGAAAACAACAAACATGCAGTGAATGCAGTTGTGGTTTATGAAAACTACACACATGAAATGACATGGAGTGGATCCAAGTGGTGGTTTATGAAAATAACAAACAAGCAATGACTCTGGTTGTGGTTTAGGAAATGGACACACATGCAATGACACTAGTGGTGGTTTATGAAAAGAACACACATGCAAAGACATGCAATGACACTGGTGGATCCATGTGGTTTATGAGAAGGACACACATGCAATGACAACTGGTGGATCCATGTGGTTTTTGAAAAGAACACCACATGCTGGAGTGGCATCATTGCATGTGTTCTTTTCAAAAACCACAGTGATGCACTCTAACACACACACACACACTCATGCAATGACTCTAGTGGTGGATTATGAAAAGGACACCACATGCAATGACTCTGGTGGATGCAGATGGTGTATGAAAAGAACACCACATGCAATGACTCTAGTGGTGGTTTATGAAAAGGACACCACATGCAGTGACTCGGGTGGTGGTTTATGGAAAGGACACACATGCAATGACACTGGTGGATCCGAGTGGTGGTTTATGAAAAGAACAAACATGCAATGACCCTAGTTGTGGTTTATGAAAAGGACACACATGCAATGACACGCAGTGGATCCAAGTGCTGGTTTATGAAAAGAAGAAACATGCAATGACTCTAGTTATGGTTTAGGAAATTGACACACATTGCAATGACACTAGTGGTGGTTTATGAAAAGAACACACATGCAAAGACATACAATGACATTGGTGGATCCATGTGGTTTATGAGAAGGACACACATGCAATGAAAACTGGTGGATCCCTGTGGTTTATGAAAAGAACACCATATGCTAGAGTGGCATCATTGCATGTGTTCTTTTCAAAAACCATAGTGATGCACACTAACACACACACATGCAATGACTCTAGTGGTGGTTTATGAAAAGGACACCACATGTAATGACTCTAGTGGATCCAGGTGGTTTATGAAAAGAACACCACATGCTGGAGTGGCATTAGTGGATCCATTTGGTTTATGAAAAGAACAAACATGCATTGACTCTAGTTGTGGTTTATGAAAAGTACACACATGCAATGACACGTAGTGGATCCAAGTGGTGGTTTATGAAAAGAATAAACATGCAATGACTCTGGTTGTGGTTTAGGAAAAGGACACACATGCAATGACACTAGTGGTGGTTTATGAAAAGAACACACATGCAAAGACATGCAATGACATTGGTGGATCCATGTGGTTTATGAGAAGGACACAAATGCAATGACAACTGGTGGATCCATGTGGTGTATGAAAAGAACACCATATGCTAGAGTGGCATCATTGTATGTGTTCTTTTCAAAAACCACAGTGATGAACGCTGACACACACACATGCAATGACTCTAGTGGTGGTTTATGAAAAGGACACCACATGCAATGACTCTGGTGGATCCAGGTGGTTTATGAAAAGAACACCACATGCAATGACTCTAGTGGGGGTTTACGAGAAGGGCAACACATGCAATGACTCTGGTGGTGGTTTATGGAAAGGACACACATGCAATGACACTAGTGGATCCAAGTGGTGGTTTATGAAAAGAACAAACATGCAATGACCCTAGTTGTGGTTTATGAAAAGGACACACATGCAATGACATGCAGTGGATCCAAGTGGTGGTTTATGAAATGAACAAACATGCAAAGACTCTAGTTGTGGTTTAGGAAAATGACACACATTGCAATGACACTAGTGGTGGTTTATGAAAAGAACACACATGCAAAGACATACAATGACACTGGTGGATCCATGTGTATTATGAGAAGGACACGCATGCAATAACAACTGGTGGATCCCTGTGGTTGATGAAAACAACAAACGTGTAATGACACTAGTTGTGGTTTATGAAAAGGACACACATGCAATGACATGCAGTGGATCCATGTGGTGATATTTGAAGAGAACACATGCAATGATGCCACTCCAGTATGTGGATGTGGTTTATGAGAAGGACACACATGCAATAATAACTGGTGGATCCCTGTGGTTTATGAAAAGAACACCACATACTGGAGTGGCATCATTGCATGTGTTCTCTTCAAAAACCATAGTGATGCACACTAACACACACATACATGCAATTACTCTAGTGGTGGTTTATGAAAAGGACACCACATGTAATGACTCTGGTGGATCCAGTTGGTTTATGAAAAGAACACCACATGCTGGAGTGGCATTAGTGGATCCATGTGATTTATGAAAAGAACAAACATGTAGTGACTCTAGTTGTGGTTTATGAAAACTACACACATGCAATGACATGCAGTGGATCCAAGTGGTGGTTTATGAAAATAACAAACATGCAATGACTCTGGTTGTGGTTTAGGAAAAGGACACACATGCAATGACACTAGTGGTGGTTTATGAAAAGAACACACATGCAAAGACATGCAATGACACTGGTGGATCCATGTGGTTTATGAGAAGGACACACATGCAATGACAACTGGTGGATCCATGTGGTTTTTGAAAATAACACCACATGCTGGAGTGGCATCATTGCATGTGTTCTTTTCAGAAAACACAGTGATCCACTCTAACACACACACTCATGCAATGACTCTAGTGGTGGATTATGAAAAGGACACCACATGCAATGACTCTCGTGGATGCAGGTGGTTTATGAAAAGAACACCACATGCAATGACTCTAGTGGTGGTTTATGAAAAGGACACCACATGCAGTGACTCTGGTGGTGGTTTATGTAAAGGACACACATGCAATGACATGCAGTGGATCCAAGTGTTGGTTTACGGAAAGAAAAAACATGCAATGACTCTAGTAGTGGTTTAGGAAAATGACACACATTGCAATGACACTAGTGGTGGTTTATGAAAAGAACACACATGCAAATACATACAATGACACTGGTGGATCCATGTGGTTTATGAGAAGGACACACATGCAATGACAACTGGTGGATCCCTGTGGTTTATGAAAAGAACACCATACGCTCGAGTGGCATCATTGCATGCGTTCTTTTCAAAAACCACAGTGATGCACACTGACACACACATGCAATGACTCTAGTGGTAGTTTATGAAAAGGACACCACATGTAATGACTCTGGTGGATCCAAGTGGTTTATGAAAAGAACACCACATGCTGGAGTGGCATTAGTGGATCAATGTGGTTTATGAAAAGAACAAACATGCAGTGACTCTAGTTGTGGTTTATGAAAAGTACATACATGCAATGACATGAAGTGGATCCAAGTGGTGGTTTATGAAAAGAACAAACATGCAATGACTATGGTTGTGGTTTAGGAAAAGGACACACATGAAACTACACTAGTGGTGGTTTATGAAAAGAACACACATGCAAAGACATGCAATGAGACTGGTGGATCCATGTGGTTTATGAGAAGGACACACATGCAATGACAACTGGTGGATCCATGTGGTTTATGAAAATAACACCACATGCTAGAGTGGCATCATTGCATGTGTTCTTTTCAAAAACCATAGTGATGCACACTGACACACACATGCAATGACTCTAGTGGTGGTTTATGAAAAGGACACCGCATGCAATGACTCTGGTGGATCCAGGTGGTTTATGAAAAGAACACCACATGCTGGAGTGGCATTAGTGGATCCATGTGGTTTATGAAAAGAACAAACATGAAGTAACTCTAGTTGTGGTTTATGAAAACGACACACATGTAATGACATGCAGTGGATCCAAGTGGTGGTTTATGAAAAGAACAAACATGCAATGACTCTGGTTGTGGTTTAGGAAAAGGACACACAGGCAATGACACTATTGGTGGTTTATGAAAAGAACACACATGCAAATACATGCAATGATGCTGGTGGATCCATGTGTTTTATGAGAATGACACACCTACAATGACAACTGGTGGATCCATTTGGTTTATGAAAAGAACATCTCATGCTGGATGGCATCATTGCATCTGTTCTTTTCAAAAACCACAGTGATGCACATTGGCATCAAACACATGAAATGAATCTAGTGGTGGTTTACGAAAAGGACACCACATGCAATGACTCTGGTGGATCGAGGTGTTTTATGAAAAGAACACCGCATGCAATGACTCTAGTGGTGGTTTATGAAAAGGACACTACATGCAGTGACTCTGGTGGTGGTTTATGAGAAGGACATACATGCAATGACACTGGTGGATCCAAGTGGTGGTTTATGAAAAGAACAAACATGCAACGACCCGAGTTGTGGTTTATGAAAAGGACACACATGCAATGACATGCAGTAGACCCAAGTGGTGGTTTATGAAAAGAAGAAACATGCAATGACTCTAGTTTAGGTTTAGGAAAAGGACACACATTGCAATGACACTAGTGGTGGTTTATGAAAATAACACACATGCAAAGACATGCAATGACACTAGTGGATCCATGTGGTTTATGAAAAGGACACACATGCAATAACAACTGGTGGATCCATGTGGTTTACGAAAAGAACACCACGTGCTGGAGTGGCATCATTGCATGTGTTCTTTTCACCAACCATAGTGATGCACACTGATACACACACATGCAATGACTCTAGTGGTGGTTTATGAAAAGGACACCACATGCAATGACTCTAGTGGATCCAGGTGGTTTATGAAAAGAACACCACAAGCTGGAGTGGCATTAGTGGATCCATGTGGTTTATTAAAAGAACAAACATGCAGTGATTCTAGTTGTGGTTTGTGAAAAGGACACACATGCAATGACATGTAGTGGATCCAAGTGGTGGTATATGAAAAGAACAAACATGCAATGACTCTGGTTCTGGTTTAGGAAAAAGACACACATGCAATACCTCTGGTGGATCTAGGTGGTTTATGAAAAGAACACCACATGCTGGAGTGGCATTAGTGGATGCATGTGGTTTATCAAAAGAACACACATGCAATGACTCTAGTGGTGGTTTATGAAAAGGACACGCATGCAATGACAACTGGTGGATCCATGTGGTTTATGAGAAGAAAACCACATGCTGGAGTGGCATCATTGCATGTGTTCTTTTCAAAAACCACAGTGATGCACAGTGACACACACACATGTAATGACTCTAGTGGTGGTTTGTGGTTCATGAAAAGAAGAAACATGCAATGACTCTGGTGGATCCAGTTGGTTTATGAAAAGAACTCACATGCAATGACATCTAGTGGATCCATGTGGTTTATGAGAAGAACACCACATGCTAGAGTGGCATCAGTGAATCCATGTGTTTTCTATGAAGAACACACATGCAATGAAATCTAGTGGATCAATGTGGTTTGTGAAAATAACACCACATGCAGGAGTGGCGTCAGTGGATCCATGTGGTTTATGAAAAGGACACACATGCAGATGACACTAGTGGTGGATTATGAAAAGAACACACGTGCAGATGACCCTGGTGGTGGTTTATGAAAACAACACACATGCAATGACTCTAGTCGTGGTTTATGAAAACAAGACAACATGCAAATGGCACTAGTTGATCCATGTGGTTTAGTACGAAACATGCATTTTCCATTTCTAAAAGGAACACACATGCCTACTCTTTCTATTTTCTATTTGAATCTCTTATTCTGTATTGCCCTTGGTTTCTTGATACGTACTCAGTTTGCCCTCTCTCTCGGTCACAAATCTCACAATAGACGTTGATCCTCTATGATCCAACGGGCAAGGTAACCCCTCCTTTCTCCACTTTTTTGCAGGGTATATCCGTGCCACCTCTCGATCCATGACACCGATAGTTTACCTCCATAAACAAGTGAAAATACATCTCAAAAATAAATAAAATAAATGATCATATTTTGAAGAAGCTCTCATCTTCGTCTTCCGGTTCTTCATCGTCTTTGTCAACCTCATGGTCCTTGCCATCGCTGCCATCGGTGTCCTCCTCTGATGACTCGACACCGCCCTTTCTTCGTATAAGCGCGCTATCTCCTTGTCGGAGTCCTCCTCCTCCCCCTCTTCGTAGTCCCATGGGTCCACGTCACTCTCCTCCGCTTTTGCCTCCAACTGATCGATGAACACCTCCTCGTTGGCCGAGTCGGACTCATCCAAATAGCTATCTCCTCTCTTCTTCCTGGTCTTCTTCTCATTCCTATTCTTGTCCATACTCGCCGGTGTAACACATGCCCCGTCCTGGCTGCTGCTTTGCGCTCGTCCGTCGCTGCAGGTACCCCATGCTCCTCCTGCGCGGCTGATACGAGCTTCGACGTCATGGTGTCCTCGAGTGCTGCTGTCGATGGATCCTAGCATGGTCGGACACGATGTGCTGCCTCAGTAGGCGACTCACGAGCGCGAATGATGTAGCAAAGAGCAGGGGAAGCAGGACGGTCAGTGGACGGCTTGTACCTGCCATTGCCACGGCGAGGGGGCATCAGGCTCAGGGAAGTTGTTCAGAATGAGCGATGGCGGGTACATAGAGTTTGGTGTCGATCTGATCAAGGGACGAGCAGTGGTTTCGTGCGTCGTGTACACGCATGCATTTGTCAATTATTGAAAAATTGTAATATCTCGCATACTGAACATAATTTGATCACAACAAAAGTGGCACAGCGTATTCTAGACTCGTAAATATCCCGTGTGTGCCTGTCGACGTGGAGTTCAACGGAGTTCGACGTGCTAACATGATCGTGCAGCAGTTGCACGTGTCATTACCCCATCAACACGTGACACACGCACGCGGGACGTGCACGCTGATGCCCGTGATTACCACCTGGCTCCACTCATTTTTAAGGGTAAGCTCGTACTCCTCTTATTATATACTAGGTTTTAGGCAGTGCCGAAGACCATTGAATTGTCCATCGCAATAAAGACAAGTCCCATCTATTCCCTATCCCTGCCTCCCAGGCTTCTTTGAGAAGGTAGACCGTACACGGTGGTCTTGTATAATAGTGGTAGTACTACTGGACCACGGCATGTATTCTTTGACTCTTCTCCCACACTAATCATTATCTTCTTCCTCATGCCGCCAACTCCCCCCTACAAGCCATGGCTCACCTGAGGAGAGGCCGGTCGACCATCCTCACGAAGAAAAAGGAGAGAGCTTGCTGCGAGTCAGTTCTTTCTCTACGAGCCCCTCAAGCGCCCCCTCTCACTAAGGCCCAATCACTACTAGGAAACAGCTTATAGATAGACAAGATATTCAGTGGCGCATATGTAAAACTATATGCCACAGATATATATCAGTGGTGCACTAGAAAAAATGCGCCACAGAAGTTTGGCACTTCAGTGGCACACGAAACCAATATGTGCCACAGAATTCCATATTTCTGTGGCGCATATTTTCGTGTGCGCCACTGAAGTGCCAAACTTCTGTGACGCATATAGACGCATGCGCCACAGAAGGTTGATGGGACCAAGCAGCAAAAAAAGCGGGAGAAACTTCTGTGGCGCATGTGTCCATATGCGCCACAGAAAGTGATGTTTCTGTGGCGCATATAGGTGTATGCGCCACAGAAAAAGCATATAGGGGGGAAAAACAGATCCCACACCCCCCCGTGGATCGCCTTTTCAGTTTTGTAAAAAATAAACAAAAATGATAGAAACTTCAAAAAAATAATTCCTTTAAGTTGTAGTTAGATTTTAGGGTATAGATCTAGACAAAATTTAAAAACATGAATTTCGATGTATTTTGCAAAAATAGGTCATGGCACAGTAAAACGGCTCTAATTTTTGCATACGATGTCGGAAAAAAATCTTTAACCTATCAAAATGATCGTCTCGAAATTTTCTACTCGATTTCAACCGCAAGAAGCGTTGAAGATTTTGTAGATTCCCCAAATTCCAAAAGAGTAAAAAGTTATGGCAGACAGAAGATTTTTTGCTGCAAAAAAATAAAAAAGGGGGAGAAACTTCTGTGGCGCATTTCCCCCATATGCTCCACAGAAGTCTTGGGCGGGATTCGAAATTTGAATCCCGCCGGCGCCCTTCTCCCTCCCTTTTTCCTTTTTCTCCCCTCCCCACTTCTTCTCCCCTCCCCACTTCTCCTCCCCTCCCCACTTCTCCTCCTCCTCCTCCTCCACCACCAACTCCGACGACCAACTCCGGTGGCCACCACCACCTCCTCCTCCTCCGCCGCCACCAACTCCGGCAACCTCCTCCTCCTCCACCACCACTTCGGCGACCTCCTTCTCCTCCTCTTCCACCACCAACTTCGGCGACCTCCTTCTCCTCCTCTTCCACCACCAACTCCGGCGACCTCCTCCTCCACCACCACCAACTCCGGCAACCTCCTCCTCCTCCACCACCAAATCCGGCAACCTCCTCCTCCTCCACCACCAACTCCGGCAACCTCCTCCTAGCCCTCCTCCAGCCACCACCACCACCAGCCACCACCACCACCACCACCAACTCCGGCCAGATCTAGATCTGGCCCGGGTTTTTTTTTTTGAAATTTGAAAAAAACTTCTGTGGCGCATATTGACCATATGCGCCACAGAAGTTTGAGATCTGGCCCGCCTTTTTTTTGAATTTTGGAAAAAAACTTATGTGGCGCATATTGGCCATATGTGCCACTGAAGTTTGTGACTTCTGTGGCGCATTTTGAAATGCGCCACAGAAGATAGTTATCAGTGGCGAGGTATCAATGGCGACTAGGAAATGCGCCACAGATAGTGAAAAAAGGTGTGCCACTGAAGAGTTGTTTCCTAGTAGTGAATCTCTCCTAACAATGGCGCCGAATGTTCTAGCAGGCGAGGGCTCCTCCCGGTACAGTCTTCTTGTTGTACTTCTTCTCCATCTCCTTCTCCATCATGATCTTATTCTGCTTCTTCTTGTTTTTGTTCTTCTTGATCTTCCTCTTATACGTACTACAGGCCGGCCATGGAGCCAGAATCCACCAAGACAGAGGCGTTGCAGGACCGGTTCGGTCCCGTTCCACGTCTCAGCGAGGTAGCAAATCTCCACACTGTTATTTCTCTAAGTTATGATGTGGATTTGTTAGATCATGTCCACCCTGCATTGGGGTTTTTTCTTTTATTTGTGAGTTGTATTAGTTTTCATGATTATGACTGGATCTCTTGGTCTTTCCTTAATACATCTATTCATAGATTCAATATGGATTTTTTGTGATTAGGATTAGTTTATCGTGGTTATGAATATATCTCTAGGTCCATTTTTAACACTGATGTCCATAGATTCAATGGGGATTTTTTGATTTGTATTAGTATTCACCTATAACCTAGAGTGTAATTATAGAATTTCTATTGCAATTAACATGAACAATGCAGCGATCGAAGGCCGAGTACCGTGACAAGGTGGCCGCGATTAGTGCCAAGATTGACAACCAACATGAGCTTGCACGCTCCCTCGCCCAAGCTAATGAGAGCCTACGCAAGAAATTATCTGTGCAGAAGGAGATCTCGCTAGATTTTGCACGTGACATCATGAGGCTGCAGAAAGTGCTCGACCATAACTTGAACAGGCAAGAACAAGCCATCAAGATAATCAACGAGCTCATGGAGGAGAAGAAGAATCTCGAGGAAAGGTGCTCCCTCCCGCAGGATGAAGTCACCGAAGCACTCAGAGGACACGTCGAGGAAACCAAGGATGCCATCCGAGCCTACCATGAAAGGAACTGTTGCCTGGATGCACTAAAAGAGATGAAGGAGGACATGAGCAGAGGGATCAACGTACTTGAGGGTGTTCGGAAAGAGAACAAGGAGCTAAGGGCTTGTTTGGAGGCATATCGGAGCAATGCCCAAGTCTGATTCCCGTTAGAGGGGGCACGAATATCAGTTCGTGCTCCACTCTTTTTGTAATATTTAGGGTCCAGGGAGCAATGCCCAAGTATGATTCCCATTATAGGGTTCAATAAGAATCCTAGGGCAACTCCCTATCTATCTAGACATGCGTAGGTGTTCCTGTTCATGAATGGACACCATGAGCTCTTTCCATTCTGTATCTGGACATGGGTTTCTGCATTATGTGTTTGCGACTACTATTTGGTGACATGGTAAAAAACCCACAACACACTAAACTGCATATAAACCTTATTTGTCTTTGAAATTGAAAGTATGACAGTGCCACTGGTCGATTCATAAAATGTTAATTAGTCCTAGATTGCTTCTTCCTTGAAATTATGGCAGTGCCACTAGTCGATTCAGCTAATTATGGAAACTAATCAGCTTGTCCTGGTGAACTGAACAAACCATGCTATATATAATTGTTGTAGGGAAAGAGGCGAAAGCTCAACCAGGACCTGGCGACCTAGCTAAATGACAAGATAGCCATCCAAAGGGAGAATCAGAATTCCCAGAAACTGGCCTTTGACCACCTGCGTGCTAAAGTCGCCGTCCTTTTTGACAACTGCTAGGAACTGAAGGAGGTAAATGTTGGTTGGGTGAAGCTTCACAGGGAAGGTCGTACCTCGGCTAGTAAGCAGACGAAGATCATGAAAGGGATCCTGAAGGAAAATCGTATGGTTACAGACCAACTTCTCGAATCCGTGACGGAGCGCTGGAACCTGTAGCTGGCACACGACAAAGTACTGAAGGAGCTGGCCGGTCTTAGGGAGGAAAACAAGCAGCTCCGGACCAGGCTCACTTGAACCCAACATATGTCTATTTAGTACTGAACTGCCTGGTTTATCCTCTGAAGTGGTGATTTTGTAAACGTGAAGTTAACTCTATGCATGATACGTGTGTTCGTCTGAAATTAATTTGCTCGAGGATTGAGTTTGGCTTAGTTAAGAAAGTGCAACTGTAAGTCTTATAGTTAACTAGTTTCAGGCACTGGCACAACATAAATTATTCATCTCGAATTTCCTTTATCCTTTGTAGTTTGTCCTTATTCACCCTCGCGCGCCTTCTTCAGTTCCTTCAATAGATCCGCAATCCAGTACTCTAGCTTCTTCTTGTCTTCCCTGAGCTGATCCCTCTCCTTTTCTGCATTATGAATCAGCAACATGTGACTATCCTGAAGCTTCTTTGCAGTTCCAACAACCAAGTTCCCATTGATTCTGTCACTTAGTTCTGACTGCAAATTCTCGATTTCTTGTTCCAACAACCAAGCTCCCAAAAACCTTCTCCCAGTTTTACTGCCTTCGAATGCAACATATCTCCTCAGTTTTAGCCCATGGTCACATGGTACTTCTCCATCGAGATCTAGGCCCTCCTATTCGGAGTCGTAGATCGTCCGTGGTACCTATAGGTAAACGCAAAGCTAGAATTGAACATGATTGCATGCACATATGGAGCTCAAATCGAGGGATAACTAATGCCTAACCCTAGCCCGAGGAAACAGAGGAACTCACATCATGGAAGGAATACTCGATGTCGGAGAGAAGGTTGTCGCTGCTCGACTAGTCGTCCTCGTTGTTCCAGAACAGCATGGCGAATGCATCGTCGCCAGCGATGGCGTTGACATCGGTGAGGAGAGAGAGATAGAGCGAGAGAGAGAGAGAGAGAGAGGCGAAAGTGAAGGGCGTCACCACTGCAACAATGACTAAATTGGCATGTTACAATAGTTTAATGGATACCATGCCCTTTCCCTGGATTACTGTCTCCTTCCTAATATAGTTTCTCTTCATACATTCTTATTTCAAATATTAAACCTGTACTCCCTCCATCCCAATTTCATTGCCTAAGGAAAACATACCAGTATATTACATCATCTAAAGAAACAAAATCATGTCAACTACAAGGTACTTATGCATCACTTGTTCAGTCATCGTTTCACAAAACATTACATTACAATCTCTCAACAAACATAATCACAGAAACAAGTATATTACATCAACTTAAGAAACAAAATCATGTCAACTACAAGGTACTTACGCATCACTTGTCTAGTCATGGTTTCACAAAACATTACATTAGAATCTCTCAACAAACATAATCACAGAAACAAGTATATTACATCAACTCAAGAAAAAAAATCATGTCAACTACAAGGTAATTACGCATCACTTGTCCAGTCATGGTTTCACAAAACATTACATTACAATCTCTCAACAAAGAAAATAATAGAAACAAGTATAGTACATAATCTCAAGAAAATAATCATGTCAATTACAATGTATTTATGCATCACTTGTCCAGTCATGGTTTCACAAAACATTACATTACAATGTCCCAACAAACATAATAATAGAAACAAGTACAGTACGTCATCTCAAGAAACATAATCATGTCAACTACATTGTACTTATGTCTTATTTCAACAATGATGGTTTCAGTGAGTGACATGTCCGAAAATCTCAACAGCTCGTACAACATTATATCGCAATCTATCAACAAACATAATCAGAGAAACACGGTCTAAATGCAATAACAGTCAATGTTACAAATACAGGCAGGGTAACCCCACGGTCCATATGACAAGCCTAGAGTAGCAGCTCTCTTCAGATCTCATCAACGTCGACCACCTCATTCTGTTCAGCCACTATAGGGGCCTCTACATCCACTATAACTTGTTCAACAACATCAGAAATGGTACCAAGGAAGAACACCTTCCTAGTTCGCTTCTTTCGTCGCATAATCTACATAATATCTTAAGTATCCAAAACCTCTATGAATTGCTGCTTCTTATGATGCCACCACCGGATTTGTGCCATCTGCTTAGGGCCAATACTGATTTCCTTACCGATCATCTCTCTCATTTCATCAAGAGTTATGTTTTTGAAATCGACAGTGATCTCCACAGTACATGACGAAACTGGCTTATTAACTCCCTCATCAAGTTTTGTCATGTATGAATCCACCTCTAAGTGTATACTGAACTTATCTAGATCATCATCTATTGGTCTATAGTCTCTAGGAGCCGAACTGGCAGCAAGATATCCAACATCTCCAACATCTCCATACATATCATCAATCATCGCTTCAACTTTCACCTTACGATCAACTGCACAACACTCCCAAACGATCTGAAGCTCATGGGAGTGCTCAATTTGCATATAGGTATCATTCATGTTGCGCCACACCAACTTTGTCCTCTGTCTAGAACCCTAGGGAATCCTAGCGGCAAGCATATCTACCAGCTGCGAAACAGACACAACCTCTTTGCAATTCATAAGAAGATGCACATCTTACCCGAACACAACCCTCTCGCAACCAAAATCTAGTTTTGAAGTATACTGGCGAACATGAAATGTGAACTCATATAGGTCCCTTGTATCAAAATTGTGCCTAATTTGATTAAAAAGGGTAACTTTTTAGTTCATTCCATTCTATTATGCCGTAACTAATCTACTTGTAAGATAAGGCACAGATAAGAAAAATTCACCTCTCGCTCTTCTCCCGGGTTTTTTTCTTACAGATCTGGGTGTCACATCCACCCACCGGAGCCGAACAATCCGCCACCGGCCTTGCTTTTCTCTTCAAACCGCTGCACGTAGGTACCTTGGGAGCAGAATCCTTGCTGACCTCCTCGCTAACCGGGGCTGAACACCTCGCTGCTGCTTTGTGTTGAGCCCCAAACTCTGGCCCCGATGGACCTGAATTAGTCGGCGATGTAGCTACAACCTTTGCCTTGCAAGACATGCTGGGCCGCCGCCGCCAGATTCAGTGTTGGGGGAGGGAGAAAAAAGGACCTCCGCCGTCGGTAGATTCAGGGTCGGGGAAGGGAAGAAAAAGGACCGCCGCTGCCGTAGCCAACTTCAGTGTCGAGAGTTAGGAAAGTACAATAATGGATTTGCCCCTATGACATGTGCAGGGTGGCTAAGAAGAGAGACCGGCGAAGAAGGGGCACAACAGGAACTAGTGTAATGGAATATCCTGACTTAACAGGAGTGATTTGAAAATATTGGGTTTAGCCATCATTCACTCGAAAAACCCCTCTCATAAATTGGCGCCCCAACTTTTCGAACCGCGGTGATTAAAATCAACTCGGGTACCGCGATGCACTGGCGTCACAACTTTCGGGCCGCAAAATGATATTCTCCTTGATCGGGGCATGCGACCCTCCTCAATAGCCACCTTCTGGAGGTTGTGGAGGTGAAGAGCGAGCACCTAGTGCTTGGCTATGAAGACGTAGACGTTCACGGACTCGCCGCAGGTCCTCACGTCCTTGGCATGCTTCACGAGGGAGTTGAAGTCCGTGGCACGGATCCTCCTAGTGGGGCAGAAAGGGCACCTGTACACGTCGCTGGCGAAGAAGTTGTTGTACTAGCCAGACTTCAGCCTCCTCAGCACATGACGAGTCTTGGTGTCCTTGGACTCGTGATTGTTGCGGACGTCGCTGCTATCCTCCTGTTAGAAAAAACAGTAGAGTGCAATAAGGACATGATTGAGATACTTTGATTATCGGGATTGATTATATGCATAAATTAACCGATTGAGACTCCTAATTATTCCCCAAATCTCAAACCAAATTGAATACTGATCCCAACTATGAACATGGGGGTTCAAATACGAACAGGGGGATTCATTGAAATACGAGATCTAACACAAGAGGATTAGCTATTGTACAAATACGAACAACCGAGCCCTAATAACGTATGATCTAGCATCCAATGATGGGAACATGGGAAGAACAAGGGAAGGGGAGAAAACCCTGGTTACCTCTGACCATGGGTCGGCGATGCTGGTGTCGAAGGGGTTCTCTGGCCTTATGTAATCAACTTCCTCGTAGGGGTCCCAGCCGAGCGGGATCTGCCCGATACCAGAGGGGGCCTCCTCGCCGGTGGCTACGGTGGATACAGGGATGGGGACGACGGCTGCCTTCGATGCCTGGACGGGGGCCTATACGGGGACAAGGGCCTCCTCGCCGACGGTCTTGGAGGCGCCGATGGCCACCACGTCGTTCTTCTCCATCGCCGACATGGTTGGGATTTTCTTGGGGGTTTGCAGAAGGTGATGGGACAGTGGAGACGGTTGAGTGAGCGAGTGAGTGATGAGTGAGAGTGAGGAGGCCTCTATTAAAGGAGAAGGGAAGCGATGTTTCGTTGCACTACCATGCACCACGTACGCTATTGCACCATGCACGGCCACACGTGTATGCTACCGCCCCGTGCACTACACACACATAACGTGAGTCACGTTTTTTCCCTCGTGTCTAACCCTGATGACTTAGTTGTGCTCAGTTTTGCCCTCAAGTGTAACACTGGCAGTTTGGTTGTACTTAGTTTTTCCCTCCAGTACTAACACTAGCATGTGCAATATACTTCATTTTACCCTCCGGTAGCTGGTTAACAGAGAGTCAACGAATAGGTTTTAGTTAGCTAATTGAGTCATTGTATGCACAACAAACTCAAAAAGAGCAAAACATAGTGGCATCTACCTAGGGAGTCTTATTATGTGACCTTCCACCATAAGAAATGTATATAAACCAAGTTTTCACCTAAATCACCACTTCTCAAATCACCTACTATCTATGAAGGTTCATGGCTTTCTACTCAAGCCTCTTCATAAAACATCCCTCCCCAAAACATAGTTTGTCTAAATGAGGCAACAATTGTCAAACTGGTGTATATTTGAATTGCAAATAGTTTGATGTATGCCAAGATGTATTTTATTGTATAATAGACACATTTGAAGGAGATATGCCATAGAGGCAAATAATAAATAGGTTTTTATTATCATATCTCAATTATTTCATAATAGTTTCATACTATGCTATAACTGTATTAATACAAAACGTTAATACACGTGTGGTATGTAAACAAACCAGTTGGTCATGAGGATGATCTAGGGTTTCGAGATCATGGGCATTTATGCCAATTGACAATGAGATCACGTCATTAGTTGAATAATGTGATAGATAAACAACCTAACCAGTTGCATCTTAATGAGATCTAGTTACAAAGTTCAGCATTAGTGATAAAACTAAGGAAACCTCGCAACATGTCCTTAGACTGTGAGATAATGCAAATCACTATTCTAGAGAGCTTAGATGGTTATCAAGTATCATACCGTGACTGGGTGATCAAAAAGGTGCTACTCAGGTTTCCCAAAGGGGCACATAGAGGAGTACATATCGAGACTAGGATTTGCCAATCCATGTAATGGATAGATACATATGTGGCCATCTCGGTGATGTTGCATTAATGAAGCTTGCAAGCGTGTGACTGGGTCACAGAATGCAACAACACGGAAAAAAGAAAACGAGTTCATCAGTAACAAGATCGAACGAAGGTATGGAGATACCGTAGATAAAATCTCAGGTGAACTAGGTATCAACTGGCAAAGGGAATGGGAAACGACTATTTACGGTTCAAACGACATTATGATCGTGGACTGCATAGGGATCATTATGGGCATCCCGGTCCCGCTATTGATCATTGATGGAGATCATGTCTGTGTCATTCCCGAGCCATGGGGAAATACACTTAAGGGTACGATGAGCTAGAGATCCTCTGTAAGATGGAATCACAGTAGAGAAAGAGAAAGCCGGAATTATTCTGTGGAGAGATCTGAAGTTGTTCGGAGAAAGGAATAAAGCAAAAAGACCAGAAAAGTGTTTTTGAATAAATGGGAATTTAAATATAAATTTATTATATGTTAATTATGAATTAATATATTCTAAATAATATTTAAATTAAGATTTATAAAAGCAACTTTCATATTAGGCCAAATCCCCGAAGGGAAATAGCCTAGAGAAAAATTTGCAGGAAAAGAAAAGGAAAAAAGGAAAATAGCCCATCCCACGTGGGCGGCGGATAACAGCCTCTGCACAGGGCGGACTGCAGACGCTGGGCGTCACCACTGTGGGCCACTCGACCCCGACCCAGCGAGCACACAGGGGTAGGCGAGCCGGGTGATGACCCACAAGTATAGGGGGTGTATCGCAATATTTTTGATAAGTAAGAGTGTCGAAGCCAATGAGGAGCAGAAGGTGTTGACGAGTGGCTTGGAGCAGGAATTCTCTGTAAATACTTAGCAAACAGATTTTTAGGGTTTTTTGATAATGTAGATAAATAAAGTGTGATTAAATAAAAGACAATAATAATAAATGCAGCAAGTGGCCCAATCCTTTCTTTAGCAAAGGACAAGCCGGTTGTGTTACTTAATATGACCAAACGTTCTCGAGGACACATGGGAATATTGTCAAGTGCTTTCGCTTCATATAGTTGATTAATCTTCTTTAGTTGGATAAGTGTTGTGTGGGTGAACATATGCTAATGTACTGACCTTCCTAGGAATAATACATACTTGTGATTATACCCCTTGCAAGCATCCGCAAGTACAAGAAAGTAATTAAGATAGAAACCTAACCACATCTTTAAACTCTAAGATCCTACGCTCCCTTGTGCAAAGCTTTCCTAACAGGGGTTTAGGTTTCTGTCACTCCGGCAACCCCTATGATTAGTAGCCAAATATACAATGCATTCCCCCAGGCCCATAAAGGTGAAGTGTCATGTAGTCGATGTTCACATAACACCACTAGAAGAATAACACCACAACTTAAATAACAAACTATTGAATCTTTCTCAACACAATTCCACTACTAACAACGTGACTTCTCCCATGTCCTCAGGAACTAAACAAACTACTCACGATACATCATATGGATCAAGATCAGAGATGGAATAATGATAAGTAACAATCTAAACATAACAATAATTCAATGGTTCCACTGAATAGCATCAACTACAACAAGTAATCAACACCGGGAAAGTTTCCCTAAGAACTATGCAAGATTCAACCCAATTGTTATGGCGGTATGAAGTGGTGATGATGGTGCTGGTGGAGATGATGATGGAGATGATGATGATGATGATGATCCCGATGAAGTCCAGCTTTATGGTGGTGTTAATGGCGACGATCTCCCCTCTCTGGGAAGGAATTTTCCCGGCAGATTTCTTCCTGCCGGAGAGCTCTTTCTCTCTCTGTAGTTTTCCGCCCCGTAGAGGCGGCAGAATCTTTCTATGGTCGCTCCTCGAGTCTTAGGGTTTCGGGAGGATAATATACGCCAAAGAGCAGAGCCAGAGGTGGGGCAGGGTGGCCACACCACCTGGTGGTGTGGCCAGGGCTGGCCCACGCTAGGGGGTGGTGTGGCCCCCTGTGGCCCATCTTCGCTCCCCCTTCCGGCATCCTTTGTCTTCTAGAAAAATAGGATTTTCCATGTATTTTCTGGGATTTTCTGATCTTCGTGAATTTCGCCTCTAAATGGTGCCTTTTCCATCAGAATCCTGACTTCAGCGGTCCATCCTCCAAAAGTCATCAACCATGCAAAAACAGATGAAATAACATAAGTATCATCTCTTAATATGAAATATATCAATGAAAAATAGTAAATTATGATATAAAATAGTGATGCAAAATGGACGTATCAACTCCCCCCAAGCTTAGACTTCGCTTGTCCCCAAGCGAAAACTGAGCTCAATAAACATGACCTCATGTTTATGGAGTGAAGTGTCGATAAAAGAATACGAACAAGAAGCATCACATTCATCCATACACAAATCATAATAGAAGACAACTCACTATTATATATAACTTAACTTGCAATAGGTAAAGGAAACACAATAAAGATACACAAAGTAAATCATAATTGGTAATGGCAAACTTTGATCTTGGTCAAAGAATAGTTAACAATTTGCAGGAGTTCAAACATAATGGGGTTTTCAATGATAGCTTTCAAATTAATATTCACTAAGATAAGAGCAGTGTGCAAAACAAGGAACATAAGAAACATGATTGAATAAATCATCATATGAATGAATGAAACACAACAACTCAAAATACTTTCTTGAGATAGAAAGGAATAGGTTTACTGACTCAACAAAAAAGTAAAAGATAGGCCCTGCGCAGAGGGAAGAAGGGATTTCAAGTTTCATAAAGAGCTTCCAAAAATTATGGTACTTATTAGCTTTCAGGTCTCATTTCCCCTATCATAAGTATCTTTAGGTGATTAAGGTTAAAGTGATCAAATATGAGGATATGCTTGACAAGTTATAAGCTGAAAATCTAATGCCCCTTTGACAAGGGTTTAACTCGTTAATGCCCATTGTTATGGACTTGGGTTTTGGAGAAGGAGGGAGCGCTGGAGGCATCAATTGGCTAGCAACCAAGCACATAGGGACGCAAGATTTACCCAGGTTCAGGCCTTGTAGAGGTCCCTACTCCTTCTTGTCTGCTCTTGGAATTAACGAAGGAATCGAAGATTACAGGGGTGCGCAGATGCAATCTGGCGAGAATTGTGGAAACTAGGGTTGTGATCATCCTCCTCGCCGCTCCCTCCTAGCCTTTATATAGATAGGCTAGGTCTCGGGTAGCATGTCGAGTCGGTTACATATTAGGGTTCGCCCTTTGAACTTTCTATCTTAAGCTTCTTCTTGTCTCGCAAGCAATCGAAGAGTCCGTGGGTCACCCGAATTCTACATTGGGCCTTGGCAACACCGTAGGCCTCTGCCGTATCTGGGCCGTATATACCAAACTCGAGTACCTGTAGGGTATACCCATGTCAGTAGCCCCTGAGTGTCTAGTGGAATCGCAGATTCGACTGGGGACTTTATGAAGTCTTTCGAGTGCATGACTGAGCATTTTTTTCGAGTGTTCTATTTGTGTCATAGGGATCGTTGATATATGTGCCTGATTTATCCGATGTATCGGTATCAGTTAACTGCCTTAGGGCAAAACAACACAATCTACTCAAACTCGAGTCCTCGGACTCGAATTCGGAAGAGTGCTGGCGTAAATAGACTCAGGCCGTGGAGGTCTTACAAGAGTCAAATTCCAGTGTATAAGTGTGAGCACTCGACGCGTCCATCAAGGCATGTTCATCGTACCTGTAGGCACGGATATGTTTCTGGTAGTGCATAGCAGATGCGTTGCCAGGCCTTATTCAGGTCTTATCTTCACATTGTAAGCGCGGCATCCGAATTTCTGTCATCGTGGAGATGATTCGGGTGACCCAGGAGACGCTGTCTCTTTGCATGGAAAATATAAGGCAGAGTCACCATAGCATTCGAGTGTGGATGTTATCAACACATAGTACAATGTACAAGGAGAAATAGTCATAGGGTGCGCGACCAGCGCTCCCTATGGGAGTAGCCCCCGAGTGCCTATTTGAGTCGTAGACTCGAGTGGGGACTAAGAACATTTGCGACTGGTGTTGTCTTTTGCTGCTTGCTTCAGTCAAATATGCTTTCAGCGCTCCCTATGGGAGTAACCAGCAGTTCATAATCGAATCGATGATTCGAGTGAAGGGTTTGTCTTGAATGTTCATATACCTGCATAAAAGTTCTTTCGGGTGCGCGACCAGCGCTCCTGTTAGGAGTAGCCCCCGAGTGCTTGGTTGAGTCGAAGACTCGAGCAAGGACTAAAGTAGTCGAAATCTTCTGCTGCTGGAATCGATGATGTCAGTGCTGACGATGTGATGACCTCAGTTGCCTGCGTGAGCGGCTTTGACGGGTCGTGACGAGCGGTGGGTCCCACTTTCTGACTTTGATTTAACCGGGCGTGCATAATCTTCTGTTTTAACTGTGTCTCCTCGATTTCCGCGCGTAATGGAGGTAGTGGGGGACCGTTCGTGATTCACCCTCGCCACGTGTCGATGGCGATGTATGCCACGCGTCCAATAGGGTTTCTGCTGGCCATTGGATGGTGTCCGCGAGGAGGTTAAGTAGCACCGCAGCTGCAGTAATTTTCCCAATCTGTCTTCTTGCTTGTGCCTCCGCCGCCATTGCTACTCTCTCTGCTTCCTTGCGCACTTCCTCTTCGCGACACTGGACCATCTCCGTGTCTTCCCTAGTTACTTTCTCTGTTCCCACCGCCATCGAAAGATGGGAAAGAAGAAGGGAGGTGCCGCTGGTAGATCTGCGGCTACTATTGTCGCTGCTAAGAAGAAGGGTGGTGCCACCACCGTGGGCACCAGTGCCGCTGGCGCTGGGAAGAAGAAGGGTGCGGGCACCTGTGTCACCAATGGCGCCTGGCGAGCGTCCATTATCAAACCTTCCGATCTACATCTTCATCGTCAAGATGGAGTTCTTCCACTCGCGGAAGACGACTCACGAGTGTCCGGCGACGAGGTAATCCCATGTCCTCCTCCGGGTTTCCGGGTGATGTTCCTTGCGTTCATCATCCGAGGTCTTGCTCTCCCCCTGCACCCTTTCTTCAGGGGTCTCATTTGTTTCTATGGGCTCCAGCTGCACCAGCTGTCCCCAAATTCTATTCTCCACATCTCTTGCTTCATCACGCTTTGCGAGTGCTGGCTCGGAATCGAGCCACACTTTGGCCTCTTCAAGAGGATTTTTAAGCTGAAACATTAGTCAGCGTCTGGTTCGGTAGTCTACGACGTAGGAGGCTGCGGGATCCACATCGACTCCTCTGTCACGTATTTTGACATCAAGATCACCGCGTCCGTCCATGGTGGAGAGACAAGTGGTTCTACATCCATGACCAGAAGGCCGATGGAGACCACTATGGACTCGCGCCCTTCGATCCCGTGGCGACTTGCAAGAGGAGGCGCTCCTGGAAGAACATCGTGATGCTTGGCGAGTCCGAGGAAACGGAGGTGTTGTATAAGCGCGTCTACGACCTCGAAAGCTGCATAGGCAAAGAAGGGGGTGGCGATTCTCTCATTCACACTTGGTTGCGCCGCCGCGTCCAGCCTCTGCAGGCCAGAGTGCACCCTATGTGTTGCTGGACCGGCGCTGATGATGTCACTCACATATCTACCGAGGGCATTTCTGCAGGTGAGGTGGATAGGAGGGTGCGAGTGGTGACCAATTACACCGCTAAGGAGGTTCTCCCAGGCAAACCAGTCGTGCCTCCTTTCGACGCCTCTAACCCTCCTCCTGAGGTATAATTTGAAGGAGATATGCCCTAGAGGCAAATAATAAATAGGTTTTTATTGTCATATCTCAATTAGTCTATAATAGTTTCATATTGTGCTATAATTGTGCCAAGTAGAAACATTGGTACAGGTGTGGTATGAAACAACCAAGTCCCTAGTAGCCTCTATTCATACTAGTTCGTGGTCATGAGGATGATCTGGGTTTCAAGATCATGGGCATTTATGCCAATTGACAACATGGTCATATCATTGGAGAATGATGTGATGGACATTCCTCGAAGGATTGCAACATGATCAAGTCATATAAGTTCATTGTTGCAACAGCTATACCTAGACTCCTTTTTCTTAAACTGTGAGCTCATATTACTCACTGTTTCCCGAGGCTGCTTAGACTTCATCAACCGTCATCTGGTAATACGGTGGCCATAAAGGTGTACGTTGGGTATTCCAAAGGAACAGTAGATGACATCTGACTGCAAGACCGGAATTTGTTCACCCACATGACGGGTAAAGATACATATGGCTGGCTTGGTGAGATTACATCCATAAATGTTGCAACATGTGACTCGGTCACGGGGATGTAATATCACGGTAACAAGAAAACATAACTTGTTGTGAATGAGATTAAACAAGGTATGTGATACCAATGATTAGATTTCGGACAAGTCATATCAAGAAACAAAAGGAATTGGATGCTACATTTAGCAGTTCAAACGACATTGTCATCAGGAATGCATAGGGTTCACATGGATATCCCTGGTCCCTCTATTGATCATTGATTTAGATCATGTCTAGAGCATTCCTGAGCCGTGAGAGGATACACTTAAGGTTACGATGAGAGCGATCATTCGTAAGACGGAATCACCATAGAGAAAGAGAAAGCCGGAAATGTTCCACTGAGAGATCCGAAGTTGTTCGGAGAAAGAATAAAGGAAAAGACCGGAAAAAGTGTTTTCGGATAAATGGGAATTTAAATATACATTTATTATATGTTAATTGTGAATTAATATATTCTAAATAATATTTAAATTAAGATTTACAACAGTAACTTTTATATTAGGCCAAATCCCCGAAGGGAAATAGCCTAAGAGAAAAGCTGTAGAGAAAGGAAAAGAAAAACAGCTAACAGCCCACGTGGGCGGTGGATATTAGCGGCCGCACAGGGCGGACGTCTGCTACAGGCAGACCGCCAGGCGGACGACAGATAATACGCATCGCACGGTGCAGCTCGTGTCAGCCGTAGCTCACGGGCCAAACCTTGCTGGCCCACCCGAGCAAAAGGGAGGAGTTGGCGCGAGGTGGGCCGCGGTGCAGCCCACACGACCGCTGCTCTTGGCTGGCTTAGCCGCCTGGCTGCTGGCAGGCCATGTGGTGGGCTCGCCGGCCCACCCACCGAGCTGAGCTGGATCTGCTCCACTTGGCTGCTGCGAGCTGCTGTGCTGGGCCCTTGTGGCCCAGCCGGCTGGGGTGCTTCCTTTTGCCTCTTTTCTTTATCTATTAGTCCCACATGGGGCAACTAAGAGGGTGGGCACACCTCCCTTAGCCTATATAAGGAGGTGCCTATGGGAGGGATTAAAACACATCAACACACCAATATTTGGAGAAGTCCTTTGGTTGACTTCCTCCTTCCCTCTCTCTCTAGCCCTTGTGACCATGGCCCCAAGTCTAGGCTATGTGATCGAGGCACACCTGCAGCACGTCGTTGCACTACAGGGATTCCTAGCCGGATATCAACTTCCGCACTCCCGGCGAAATCGGGGAGCCGAAGGTCTCATCGTGCACCGGATGTGTACGAAGACACAAGGCGCAATACTTGGGGCGCTTGAATGTCGTGAGCCAAAGCTACTGCACGTTGAAGAAGGAGCAAGGGGTGACCTGCGAGGAGCTTCGCGACCTTGAGGCCAGCTACGAGTACGACTACGTCAACAACGTTCCCCTCAGAACATTAACCGTGTATGGTCTACAAGGGTATGTATTCTATACGCATTGGTCATTACCTCATTCTACATAGATAGATCCTAGGCAGTTTTTGGGGTTCCAACATAGGATTTTTTTCTGCTGCAAATCCCTAATACGTTGCAAACGTATCTATAATTTTTGATGTTCCATGCTTGGTTTTATCTACTTTCTTATGTTTTTTCCACACTTTGGAGTACTTTTCATATGATTTCTTGGACTAACCTATTAACAAGAGCCACAATGACAGCTGCCTGTTTTCTGTTGTTTTTGGTTCTAGGAAAGTCAGAAAATGAATATTCTCAAAATTGGACGGGACAAAAGCCAAAGTTCCTATTTTACCGGAAGACTCATGGCGCCAGAATACGAGACGGAGGAGGAACAGGGCCTGGCCACACACCCCCCAGGCGTAGGTACCCCCAGGCCGTGCTAGGGCATGTTGTGGGCCCCTGGCCGGCCACCGACCTTGCCTCTTTCGCCTATATATCTCCCCCGAGGCAAAAACCCGAAATAGTCAATCAGAAATCCACGAAATTTTCCGCTCCGCTGCCGCCACCGAAGGGGAGATTCGGGGGATAGAAAGTCTTTGTTCTGGCACCCTGGCGGGACGGGGAAGTGCCCCCGGAGCGATCTCCACCACCATCTCCATCGCTGTTGCTGATTCCCATGATGAGGAGGGAGTAGTTCTCTCTAGGCTAAGGGTTCTACCGATAGCTATGTGTTCATCTCTCTCTATGCGTGATCTTATGAGATCATGAGCTTTGTAATCTATAGATCTACCTTGCTACTCAAGTGCTTTAATAGATCTCTGCTCTCCCCATGTGTGTGAAAGTGACAGCGTGCAGACCATGGTGGCACTTAGGCTAGAGATTTCAAATACTTGTTATGAGTTATATTAGGAGTTGGATGTCTTTATGAAATTGTGGTGTTTGTTGGAACCATCTAGTGCTCAAGGTGACAGTGTGGGGTTATCTAAATGGGAAAGGCTTACTTTGAGGTGTGTTGTTATAGCCCTACCATGGATTAGAGTGTCCAATCGGAGAGTAGTTAAGAGTAGTATCATAAAGAGAAGATATTTATATGAGAGTGTTCACTAGTGAAAGTATGATCCCTAGGCCTTGTTTCTAAGCACTGAAACACTGTTTGCTATTAGATCTATTACATGTTTGCTTGCTTCTATCTTTATTTCAGTTTTACTTTAGTCTTTTCCACGCCATCAAGCTATTTTCTATCACCATTACCACTTATAATTATCTATACCATTTGTATTTCACTATCTCTTCGCCGAACTAGTGCACCTATACACCTGACAAGTGTATTGGGTGTGTTGGGGACACAAGAGACTTCTTGTATCTTGATTGCAGGGTTGCTTGAGAGGGGATACCTTTGACCACTTCCTCCCTGAGTTCGATAAACCTTGGGTGATCCACTTAAGGGAAAACTTGTTGCTGTTCTACAAACCTCTGCACTTGGAGGCCCAACAACTGTCTACAAGAATAGAAGTGCGTAGAAATCAATCCCCTTGAGTGGTATCAGAGCCGATCTATGCGTAGGAGTGTTGTACGGCTAGTACGCACAAGTATTGTGCGGGCATTGATCCCTTAGAAGTTACCCTCTAATGTGTACTTGTTTATATCGCGGTATTGTTTGATGACGCGGCCCGGACCGACCTTACGCGTATTCGTACGCGAGACTGGTTCTACGCTCAACATACGGCTTGTACCGTATAAGTGGCTAGCGGGTGTCTATCTCTCATTCGATAGTTGATATAGCATTCACAACGGAGGGCCCCGAAAGGGGTGTAATAGAGACAACTGTTGGATCCATGTTGTGGTTAGAAAGTTCGTAGATTAGAAACGATTCTATTGCGAAAGCCCTAACAACCACATAAAACTTGCAATAGATAAAGTAGAGGCATCTAACTTTATTTTACTAGGGGCATGTGATTATGATATGGCATTGGTCGTTGAGAAGGTAAAAGTAGTTTACTTTTCTGTTACTAAGTAGTATAGTAATACTCATCATTCCGATGGACGACCTGGTGGAGGCGTCATGGACTTGGCGTCAAACCAAGGGCAAGATGGAGATCATGCCGGAGCGCTCGATGGAGATCAAGGCGCAAGAAGAAGCACCATATCATATCACATTATACATATGATGTTGATACCTGTTTTACATCTTATTGTGTGCTAGTATTTAGATACTCAACGGTAGCAAATAAGATAATCCCTATTGAATTCCAATGTTCCGTGTTCCCCTTGTGTGTGCACCACCAAGAAAGTTCTTCGGTATGAGGCGCCCTGTGGTGAGTAGGGGTCAGACATATCTACGTTCGCATATAGTGGGTGTAAGCCATGTTGCACAGCGAATACACACAAGTTAGATTTGGCGAGCCTAGCATGTGAATACATGGCCTCGGAACACAAGAGATCGAAAGATTGAGCATGAGTCACATGGATGATGTGATTGACATTAGTGAATGTCTACCTTTGATAATGCACTAATGGCCGTGACGATCGGGGGAGGTGCAGAGGATAGGGATCATGTGATCACTAAAATGATCTAGGGGATGACAATTTTAGTGGAGACCAATTATAAATTTATCTCTTATTATAAACTTATTCTAGATGTCTATTTGCAAATATCTTAGTAGATCATGGCCTATCCCATTGAGGTCCTTTGCGACCATGGGAATATATTGCTTAATTTGGAACTTAGAAAAAGGGTCCAACTTCATAGATTAATACCCACGCCTGACGGATATCCTCATAAAAGGTGATCTTCTCTTCTTGATACAATAACCATTAGGAGATAATTCGATGACTCCAGAATGTTTGTGTTTTCTCCACAATCATCCAATAAGCCAATCTCCATTCGATGGAGAGTTGGGCGACATTTTGTATTCTACAGAATAAGGCACATAGAGTATGAGCCATTGGATGGGTTTTCCCCCATCATGGATGAAAAGAGAATATTTAGAGAAACACTTAGCGATCTAGCGTTAGAGTTGAGAACTCTTAGAAGGGCTTGATTGCAATAGGAGGTCATCAATGAAAAGGGGATATGTAAGATATACAAAGTTATAAATGCAATTCTTGCAAAAACTCGTTGCAGTTTGCAAAGTATTTGATACTTGTCCCATTTTGTGAAAACAGGAGGATCTGCTTGAGAATTGCTGTTTTTGAGGCAGCGTGACTTGATGACGGCAAGCAAAATAGTTGATGGCCGACATCACCTCTTCCCTCAAAATTTGTCATTTGGATTAGTGGACTTGAATATAATTTGTAATCCTTGTTTCTGTGTCTTGCTTTTGGCGAGATGATTATTCATATGAATAAGTTAGAAGCCAGTTTGTACTATTCTTAAGAACAATACCTTATGGTCACATTATGATTATAAATACGTTATTCCCATCACTATGTTAATGATAATGGTTTAAACATTTATAAGAGGATTATAATGCTAAAAGATATCAAAAGTTTAATAATTAAATGACACTATAGTTTAAGTCATTTTGGTTATTGCATGTTCTTTATGAAGATCGGGGTCCTAGATGCTTAATCAAGAGACTTTGGAAAACCATGCCTCTTGGGCAGAATGACTAAAACTCCGCATTCTGTTAAAACAGTGATATGCGAAGAAATGTTGAATCTTATACATAGTGATGTGTCGTATTTTCAACAAGTAGTTGAAATCATTTATTGTGGACTTAAGTGAATAAGCGTATTTACTTAATGAAACATGAGTTCGAAATGATTTGAATTGTTCAAATAAGTTCACAACGAAAGGACGATATTGAATTAACTGAATTAACAAGCCTCTTCGATTTGATCGGCATGACTAAAGTATTCAAGTTAAGTTTAGCATAAAAGGGACTTGCGAAAGATGTTTCACAAATTATGATAATTGGATGAATTCAAACTATGTTGAAATGTCTAATCATCATAATCATTATGTATTAAGATACATATAGTATAATATTACCTCTTATAGGGGTTATAGTTGTCGTTTAGAGTTAGAGATCAAAATAAGCAAACACTTATTTGAAATACAAAGGAACATCTATAAGATTCATGGAAACAACACCATAAGTGTTATGGAAAGTTCGAGTTTCTAGAGATTTCGACAAGTCGAAATTGTGGCGAATAAACAAGTCTTTGTAGAGCATTCTTAGGAAGCTATGAATGCATCTTCCACAAAGTGGAAAACCTGATGTTGTCCAAAGTTGACGTGTCTTGATGAAGATACAAGTGGAAGAAAGTAAATGATCAAAAGAAGGTATTTGACCTTACCTCCGAATTGTTGAGTGGCGGAGCGGAATTTGTTTCGTGAAATACTTGTCATGTTTCAAGTGGAGGAGAAACTATTGATAATGATCATAAAGTTTCAAGTAAATACTTTTACTAAAAGAAAGTAGGATTCAACTATATATTCTACAAGTTTGTGGAATTATATTATTGATTCACTTGTCATGTTTTGAGCAAGACATACCTACGAAATACAAAGAAGCGTGATGGACCTAAGTACGAGAAATGAATGGTCACTGGAATCTCATTATTGGAATTCTTGATTTGATCAAAGAATTTTGGAATGTCCAAGATTGTCGAGAGGACCTAGATTTGAGTGGGAGCAAATCATCTTGGCTAATTCATAATATGTAGCTGACATATTTTCAGTGGGAGCTAAGTGAAATACCTGGATCTCAAACATGAATGTCATATTTGATTGGGAGCGTGAAATCATTCTGGGATATGTGGACAACATACGTGAATGATGTGATTGGTGTTAACAATATTTAAGTTAGATAAATAAGGATGAAGTTGAAGTTATTAAACAATAAGATCTATCGAGATAGATTGGTGAGTTTAATAAACACTGAATGTTGAATGCTTCCTGGACTTGATTCTGAAAGATGTTCAGAATGTCCTAAGCAAGATTCTGAAGAGGCTCAGAATGGAACAAGGTGAGAAAATAGTTCTTACTATATGAAGCATTGATTTAGTATTGCAACTATGGTTGAAAGAAAGAGATGTGTTGCATCTCCTATGCCTCGATCATAGGTTCTTCCATACAACCATGTTGTATACTGGACGTAATGTGACCCGAGGTTCTGGTTGGTAGGACAAAGTCTTAACTATAAGAACGTGTCTTTAAGTGATCACTGAACCAAAATTAAGTTCGTACTTAAATGGCAAGAAGCAAAGTAAGTGGCATAGTTGCATTTCATGCACTAGGATCTACATAGATATAGAAATATAAAGGCTCCATCTGATGTGATGTATAATGTTATGGCGCGACTAGTTCGCTTTTAACGTAGAATGATGTGTCCCAGGGCCTAGTGCCCATGAGAAAGCCCTCGAGGTTGATCTAAAGTCACTGTAAGCTCCTGGAATCCGGCCTCGTTCTGCTGTCATGACTACAGTATATACACAAAGGATAACAACGTGTGTTTCGAAGTTTAGATGACAACAGTGAAAACGACCGTCATTATAAACACTAGAAACAAAGTCTCACTTTGTTGCGAAACAAATGCTTCGACCCATTATAAGATAATGGTGTGAATGTCAAAATTAGGAATACATTAATGATTTGCAAGAGACATAATGATCTGGTAAAACAGAACATGGACATGACGTTTCCCATGAGCATGCATGATCTGTAAACGCATATGGTATATGGTTTATATGAGTAAAATGCGAGCTAGATTATTTGTACTCTAGTGCAAGTGGGAGACTGAAGGAGATATGCCCTAGAGGCAAATAATAAATAGGTTTTTATTGTCATATCTCAATTAGCTTATAATAGTTTCATATTGTGCTAATAACTGTGCCAAGTAGAAACATTGGTACAGGTGTGGTATGAAACAACCAAGTCCCTAGTAGCCTCTATTTGTAACATCCCAATTTCAGCAACCCTGTTTAGTTGTCAAGAATGCAAAAATCAGGGGGAACAAAAACTTTTTCTTGTTGATTGATGCAGTGTTGCTTGATTGCTTGTCTATGATGCCTCTGAATGTGCAACAGATGATATACTCCTTACCTCAACCCCAGTTGACAAAAGCTATTTAACAAAACTATCCTGGCTCATTTTACATATTCTCAAATGTTCTGGCATTTCAAAACCCGAGCCAAGATTCTTTTGTAAACCTTAAATATTTTAGTAGCTTATATTGACCAAACTATGGAGAGCTATATAACATAATCTCCTTATGTTTTCAAGACAGACCTATCAACTAATCTTACCTCTAGGTTTTTCCAAAACCTTTACATAAAGCTTTTGAACTCCACTCTTGGTAGAGATACCAAGAACTCTCATCCTATTTAAAATCCAACCTTGCAACCTACCCATCCTTACCCCAAGCTAGGCTTGATGGTATCCCTAGTAGATTTGCCCTGCTTGTAAAATGAGTTGTCTTGATCTGCTAAGATGAATTGCCTCGGTCTGCTGTTTGAATTGTTTGCTTAGGAACTAAAGGAGCTACCCTAAGGGTTCATCCTATAGCATCTAACTAATCCTATCCACCTTAAGAAAGTTAACAAAGCTGGATCTAATCTCTAGTCACTAGGTGATCATCTAAAACCCTTAACCAGATCAATTCGGAAGTGATCTAATCTAGAAGCTTCCAAATCAACAAAGACCAATATCAATCATGAACCTATTCTACTCAATGTACACTTCAACATAATCCACTTCATGGTGTTTTGGTACCTTGCAACCAAACAGAAACTTCCCCTCTCATAATCTAGTCAAAAAACCTAAATCTGCCAAATGTGGCTAAGTCTAGAATATGTTCCAACATCACCTTTTTGAGTGCCTCCTTTTCTCAACCCTTGTGCATTTTTCTAAAATGCATTTGAACCATCTTGTTAACCATCCTAAGGACTACCAGTGCTCACTCTTTCCCTTGGTTAAATCATCCTCCAACCCACTTGTTCTTGACGGTTTTGCAGGCAAGAAAATAACTTTTCCTGCAAATCTTATCAACATGCCTACTTTGGCAGAAGCTCACACCATCATCCAACCTTCTACGGACCAACTCTTCGCATGGTTGTGTTCTACTCATATAGTTCTATCAATACCTACTTCAATTGTTTCCATTGGATCTTTGTGCTTCTTAAACCCACAAGGTTTTGAAGGCTATCTGATAATCTGATTTTGGCAGGCTTATTTTATTCAAAGTTTGAGATCATTCCTAGGAACCCTCAAGCCTGATCAAGCTCAAACCTCTACACCATCGTGATCTACATCACTTGGTATATCCATCCATCTATCCCATGCCTCAAGGGGAGAATTGAGCTCCAACATCCAGCAAGGTTTTGTTGGTATGAAATTAACATTACCCTAGATCCCTTTTCCTTGTTTTCCACCAAATTCAAGTTGGATTCTCAAATACCAAGGTTGCAAGTGCTTTTTACACCTTGTGTACACAATCTAACTTGATTAAAAAGATTTACCAAGGTTTTTGAATAATTACTTGGGACCAAGATCTAATTAATTCCTTTAATAAACAAAACCTCCAAAAATTCTTCCATAAAGGAAAGTTTGGTTTTTGCCAAAACACCTCCCCAAATTTTGGCTCAATTGAGGTCCATATATCATACCCTATCTTCTTACTTCAAAAATAAATATTATTGAAGAGTCTTAATAATTCTTTTTGCCCATTTTCTTAAATGGCAGAAACAAGAAATTAAATATATTAAATACTTTTATTCATCAATAAATCTTTGGAAAATTCCCAAAAGTGTGAATTCATATCTAAGACCTTTTCACATCAAAAACCAACCATGTCCAAAGTAAAAATATCAAGTGATCTTCTAGAAACTACTTCTGCACTTCTTGAATAAATGGATTTAAGAGGACTAACACCCCTTAGAAAATCCCAAATATATCCTAGGAATGTATCATAACCATACCCATCTACCAGTATCATCTCCCCCACCTTTTCCAATGCAAATTTCTGAACTCCTTCACAAGCTCGCTTGTGATCAAAGTTTGCAAAACAATCAAAACTTGAGCTAAACCAAATCCAACCTACCCCAAACTTGTCTAATACACCAATACCTCTTGGTCGTGTACCCCTGCAGCAGCTGCCCTCCCCTTTCCTCCTTAGCTCTTGATCAAGTGAGAGAGAGAGATGGCCCTACCTTGACAAAATATCAAGTAGCCACCACTCCCCTTTCTCTCTGGTCGAGCTACTGGCCCCACATACCCCCAACACCGCCCTCCTCGACGAATGCCATTGCCCTGCCCTCCCCCATGCTTCCCATGGACTATGTTCACCATGGACCTCTCCTCTTTGGTTTATAAGGCCACATGCCAGTACAGCGCCTCTCCCTGGCTCATTTGCTCCCTCACCACCCACCTACACTCCCCAGAGCTCCTCTCCCCTCCCCCTGCTCTGCCCCGCTCGAAGGAAGGATGAGAAGAAGTTTCGACCATTGCTCAAGATCTGAGCGTAGCTCTCCCTCCTCCCCTCCTCTCCTCTTTTGCATGTCACTCCCTGGTGCTCCCCTACCCTCTCTTACTCTTCCCCTTCTATTCTCCTTACTCAGGAGCAGCTCCCCGTGCAGCACCAGTAGGCTCCGGCGAGGTGCCTCTCGGTCGTCTTAGCGCTAGCCCGGATCTGAAGGGCCCCACATCCTCTCCGCCCATCGTCGATGCCGCCCATCGATGCCGCCCATCGTCGAGGTCGCTGAAGGGCCCCACATCCTCTCCGCCTACCTTTCGACACCCGCTAGCCCTCAGGTGAGCTCCCCCACGCGCTGCCGCTCTGCGTTAGGGTTTCCGCCCTCGCCGACGTTTCCCGCAGGGACGTCGACCAGGAGCCGTCCATCCTCGCCTAATCGGACGGCCCCCACGCCTCCATACCCGTTTGCCAGCCCGCACCCCCTGACGCCCGGGCCCCGCCCCGCGGGATTTTGAATTCCAGCCTCCCGCGCACATAGACGCTGAGGCGGGCAATTTCTGCTCTACTCGGCCCAGTCCCTCCTGGAATACGGCCCGCCCTGTGCATTTTTATTTTTATTTTTTTCCACCAGATCTGAATCTGGCTTCTTGGTTTAAATCTTTTTGAAAAAGAAAACCCACACCAAATGCCCAGATCTGCACCTTGGGTTATACCCAAATGTTTTCCTCAACATTCAGTAAAATAATTGAACCAAAATTTTGTCTAGCTTAATCCTAGTAATTTAAATACCAGAAGGTGTCCCTTTTAATAATTAATTCCTTCTGTGGGATTTACAACTCCAAATAGGATAAACCCAAGTGCCCCTGGTAGTCACTACATGTACCTACCTCATGACCTTGGCCTCCCTCCAAGTGGAACCATTAAACTCCTGTAGCAAAAATAACGAAAACATGACCTTTATGCCGTTAGAAAATTATCCTGGTCATAATAGGAGTGAATTCAACCTAATTCCAACTTTGAGATCTCACAAACCCTCATACTTATCAAACCCTAGCAGCTCAAATTTTATGGAGCTCTAGTTGATTTATAATGCATAAAACTATTCTGTGCATGGATAATTCACTAAATAAATCACTCCAGTATTTATGTATATCCAAAAATAGTGATTCCAATTTCTGCAGCAAGGTATTCAATGTACCTAACATGTGTATTTGGAATCATATCAAAAGCTTCTGTATAATTAATCTGGTGAAAAGGACAAAATAGCTTCAGAACTGACTTTGGAAATTTCCTGAGGGCATTCTTTTAAATATTTTGACATGATTCCAACTCCCAGTGGATAAGTGCATCAAACCCTACCCAACCATCCAAGGAATTAATTTTTGGACTCACAGAACTCGTCTGGGGAATTATATCCTAAACCAAAGTATTTCCCCACTAGAAAATTCATTATAAATCAATGGAAATTGATAATTTGGTGAAACCACTTTTGCTGGTTTCATATTATTACTACCTATCTGATGGTATCATTTTTATTCACAGGTATCCTACAGAACTTGGACCTTGTATTTAAACCCCTTAATTAAGTAGTTTTGGCATCCAAATCATTAAAGAAAACCCACAAAGGCATTTCAAGTAATTCCACTTGTGTAGAAGCCAACCACTCAAAACCTACTGAATTGTAAACTAGTTTTGTTCATTTCTTGTTGTATGTAATGTTACTTATATGCCCTATTTTGATTGTGGCATTCCTTGCTTGCATGAATACTCGATGACGACGATAGTTGTGATTGTACTAACGACAAGAAGAAGAGACCTTATTATTATTATTGGCATTGGTATTCTTGGTTGTCTAAAGATGAAGTCCAGGGACATTTATGCCATATTGCTGATCATCAGGCAAGCCACCTTCTTGCTCATAAGCCTTGTCCTACTGTTTTACTTACGCATGTTTTATCTACTATTTATTAAAAGACTGCATTGTTTGTTATATGTTGATGTATATATGGTAGTGGTTTGGCTCCGCCGAACTATTACACTTTGGTACTACTAAGTACAAACCCCCTTGATGACACCTATAGACCCCTAGTAGAATAGATGGTGCATATCACCATAGCCCGTTAGAGACCCTGTTTTAGCCAAAGCAAAGCTATGGGATGGGAAGACCCTAGAAAAGTTTTACTAAATGTTTTATGATAAAAGCTTGGTGAGGTGGGACCTCCCAAAAGATGTTGAGAAAGAAAAAGGTTTTGTTTAACAAAATGCTGAAGGAAAGATGGAGGAAAAAGGTTTACAAAAAACGCACTCGGTTCTTTCTAGTTTAGCTATAACAACTTAACCCGTGAAACCACATTACTCTAGAATGGGACAGGGTTGGATTTGATGTTTGCTTATTCTGGTATAAGCTGCCTCGCAACGACTACAGGGGATAAAAATCCCTGGAGGGTGGGCCTTCTCTAGCCGAGACCATGTAAAACATTGATCGGGAGAAGGAACGAAGGGTCTATGGGCCTCCATGCGTTACTATGAGCCCCTCATTGAAAGCGCACACTTGGGAAGTGTAAAAAGCACTCTAGTTAGCTTGAGTACTATATAGGGCGTCCCGGTGTTGAGGGGAACAACACTCATAGGGTAGGCACTTATACTAGAGTGGCATCCGGAGAGTCTTGATCGGTTACTCGATCCACGATCGGTGTAGATCAGGGTAGTGTATCCGGATGGTGTGGGTAAAGTGTACAACCTCTGCAGAGTGTAAATCTATTCGAATAGTCGTGTCCGCGATTATGGACGGGTTGGACAAACTTCTGTAGAGCGGTGCTGGTTTTTATTTCAAAAAGGATTTCGAAAAAACAATGGCTTTGGAAATATTTTGACCATGGGATGGTCGGAAAGGATAAATGTTTGGACCATGGGATGGTCGGAAAGAAAGAAAAGGATTTGGTCATGGGATGACTAGAAGGAGGAACTAATGGGTGACCAATCCTAGTGTTTCCAACACTTTTCAAAAAGGTTTCCAAAATGTTTTACAAAAGTTTTCAATAAAGATATGTAGATGCTATATCTACAAGAGAAACTATTTGAGAAAAGAACCTCTCTTGGAGCCCTCCTACTACCACAGCCATATTGCATATCCTCTTGTTATTATTATTCTTTTAAGGTGGTTTGTGAGTACATTCAAAGTACTCACTGGCATTGTCCCTGGCTATTAACTTGGCCAGATATCAAGAAGAAGGTGAAGTTGATGACTTTGTGAGCTAGGACGTTCTTCTAGTCAGTTGCCTATAAGTTAAGGCATGACTCGGGCTCCACGCTTGATGAAGCTCCGCTGATGATTATTGATGTAGCCATAATGGCATGTAAGGTATGACGTGTATCCGCTTAAGTAATGGATGTTTACTTTGATACTTGTCGGTTATGTGCCACGACTAACTGATCATGGGATCGTGGTGTATGCATAAAAGGGATTCTTGGAGGATTAGTCCGGGGGCCCCACACTATTCATACTAGTTTGTTGGTCATGAGGATGATCTGGGTTTCAAGATCATGGGCATTTATGCCAATTGACAACAGGGTCATATCATTGGAAAATGATATGATGGATATTCCTCAAAGGATTGCAACACGATCAAGTCATATAAGTTCATTGTTGCAACAGCTATACCTAGACTCCTTTCCCTTAGACCGTGAGCTCATATTACTCACTGTTTCCCGAGGCTGCTTAGACTGCATCAACCGTCATCTGGTAATACGGTGGCCATAAAGGTGTACGTTGGGTATTCCAAAGGAACAGTAGATGACATGTGACTACAAGACCGGGATTTGTTCACCCACATGACGAGTAAAGATACATAGGGCCGGCTTGGTGAGATTACATCCATAAATGTTGCAACATGTGACTCGGTCACGGGGATGTAATATCACGATGACAAGAAAACAGAACTTGTTGTGAACGAGATTGAACAAGGTATGTGATACCAATGATCGGATCTCGGACAAGTCGTATCAAGAAACAAAAGGAATTGGATGCTACATTTGGCGGTTCAAACGACATTGTCATCAGGAATGCATAGGGGTCACATGGATATCCCTGGTCCCTCTGTTGATCATTGATTTAGATCATGTCTAGAGCATTCTCGAGCCGTGAGAGGATACACTTAAGGGTACGATGAGAGCGATCATTCGTAAGACAGAATCACAGTAGAGAAAGAGAAAGCCGAAAATGTTCCACGGAGAGATCTGAAGTTGTTCGAAGAAAGAATAAAGGAAAAGACCGGAAAAAGTGTTTTCGGATAAATGGGAATTTAAATATACATTTATTACATGTTAATTGTGAATTAATATATTCTAAATAATACTTAAATTAAGATTTATAAAATCAACTTTTTTATTAGGCCAAATCCCTGGAGGGAAATAGCCTAAGAGAAAAGCTGTAGAAAAAGGAAAAGAAAAATGGCTAACACCCCACGTGGGCGGCGGATATTAGCCGCCACATGGGGCGGAAGTCTGCCACAGGCAGACCGCCAGGCGGGCAGTAGATAATCCATGCCGCACGGTGCAGCTCGTGTCAACCGCCGCCCGCGGGCCAGACCTTGCTGGCCCACCTGGGCGAAAGGGAGGAGCTGGCGCGAGGTGGGCCGCGGTGCAGCCCACCCGGCCGCTGCTCTTGGCTGGCTTGGCCGCCTGGCTGCTGGCAGGCTGCATGGTGGGCTCGCTGGCCCACTCACCAGGATGAGCTGCAGCTGCTCCACTTGGCCGCTGCGGGCAGCTGTGCTAGGCCCTTGTGGCCCAGCCGGCTAGGGTGCTTCCTTTTTCCTCTTTTCTTTATCTATTAGTCCCACATGGGGCACCTAAGAGGGAGGGCACACCTCCCTTAGCCTATATAAGGAGGTGCCTATGGGAGGGATTAAAACACAGCAACACACCAATATTTGGAGAAGTCCTTTGGTTGACTTCCTCCTTCCCTCTCTCTCTAGCCCTTGTGACCACGGCCCCAAGTCTGGGTTGTGCAATCGAGGCACACCTACAGCACACCGTTGTGCTGCAGGGATTCCTAGACGGATATTAACTTCCGCACTCCCGGCGGAATCGGGGATCCGGAGGTCTCATCGTGCACCAAATGTGTACGAAGACACGAGGCGCAACACTTGGGGCACTTGAATGTCGTGAGTCGGAGCTGCTACACAATGAAGAAGGAGCAAGGGGTGACCTGCAAGGAGCTTCGCGACCTTGAAGTTGGCTACGAGTACGACTACATCAACCATGTTCCCCTCAGAACGTTAACCGCGTACGGTCTACAAGGGTATGTATTCTATACGCATTGGCCGTTACCGCATAGATCCTAGGCAGTTTTTGGGGTTCCAACGTAGGAAATTTTTTGTTTTCTGCTACGGATCCCCTTCAGAATTGTACTACGAAGTAGTTTGTTTGTCGATTGCCACCAAACCCTTGATATATAATGATGCATCTTTTGATTGCAGGACTGGAGCGAGGCTACCAATTTACCTCCTCAGCCCGAAGGGGTTATTCCTCACGAAGCAGAGGACGAGGACGAGTCGGGGTCTACAGTCCCCATGAAGGAAGAAGAGGAAGCCCCCGAGTCTGCTGATCGCGGAGCCCACAAGCGTTCCCGTAGTGAAGACTCAGATGCGTCCTCTCCATCGACGCCAGAGGATTATTTTGCGGCGGTTGTAGAGGAGCCCATCCCTGCTATTCCTGTCCACGAAGTGGCTCCTCCCGCTCGGAAGAAGCTGTGACTTCCGAAGGAGTCGTAGGAGGAATCCTTCGACCTTGATAAATATAACTGGTGAGTATTGCCTTTGCGAATGCGTCTTAGGTCCTTTTTGGAGTTGCTTTTTCTGAAGTTTTTGTTGGATGTGTTTTGTAGTCAAGCGGCATCGTCGTCTTCTGATGACATCCAATTTGTGAAAGAATTCGGAGTCGCGGACTCCAAGGCCAAGGAGGTGGCTGAACGGTCTCCTTCTCCTCCAGTGGCGGCCCACTCCAGGCACAATTCTTTGAGTTCCCTGCATGCTGGGGAACACCGGATGGTTGCCCGGACGACTGCGCGGCAGTCATCTTCGGAGTCCCTAGAGGACCACGTAAGCGTCCTTTTTGCTGTTGTGGCAGTCAAATTTATACTTTCTGTTATCGCTGTGAAGGAAGCTGCTCGCCTGGCAGAGCAAGTCCTTGTCATGGGTTGATAGCACGGGCTGCTGGAGAATCGCCACCGCATTGTCGAAGGTTAGTTTTGGCTTAGTCTTTGTCTTCATGGAATTTATAAATTCGATTGATGATACACCCAGTGCCTTGTAGTTCAGCACAATGAACTTCTTCGTCGTGCTGCCTCCCTCAAGTAGGCGTTCGCCGCGGTGGCGAAGAATTGGGACGAAGCAGTTATAGCTCTGGAGGAGTCGCGAAAACGCGAAGAGGATCTGCGTGCCTCCACTGCTGAGAGGGAGAAGTTGTTCAAGGAACAACTTTTCTCGATTGCCAAGTCACTCTCAGGTATTTTTTCAGTTGGATTTGCATTGTTCTTTTGCCTGATATCATCCGGTTGTGCTAATACTTTGTGTATGCAGATGCGAGTGGCCCGAGCTTCGACGTCCAGTCCCTTCACCATGCAGATGCGTTGGCTGGTGCCATGGCCGCAGTTGAGTGCCGCAGCATTTCTCTTCAGGAGACGTTGACGAAGGCCAAGGGTGTGCTCAATCGCATCCGTGAGGATATAACTCCCAAGGTTGAACTGATTGACATCCTTGAGGACCTGGTGGAATCCCTTGCTGGGCGTATTCCCATGGACTTCAAGAACTCCCAGCGGTCCGTCGGTGCTACCATGGCACTCGCAATGGCGTAGGCCCATGGCATGGAGTTAGATCCCTCCGTGATCTCCAAGGGGATGCCCGTCGACGCAGATGGCCAGCAGGTAGTGTTTGCTCCTTTCGCTACTGATTGTGGTAAGTATGGGCCACAGCTCATCGATACAGTCTTGAGATATTCCGCGGAGCTGCCACAGGCGAAGAAGGCGGCAACATCAGGGGATACCACCGGAAAGTCTGTGGCATTAGAGGCTGCCACGGATTCGATGAGACCTCTGAAGTCAAAGTCCAAGTCGAAGAAGCAGATTGCTCCTTAGTCGCTAATCTATAATAGTTGTAGTTGCCTTTTGTTGAAACTATGCTTTTGTGGGAGTGTCCCTGTCGAGACTTTGCTGTGCTTGAATGCATTCATGTTTTTATCAATGTATTCTTGGTCCCTTATTTGTTTCTTGCTTGATTGTGATAGGGTACATCGAGTGGTCCTCATGACTCTCCTCCCACCGATGAAACCACAGCGCAGCCACGTCCAAAGGTGGAGGAACTGTCATTGCTATCACGATTGCGCAACCGCATTAAGAAGTTGGAGCGCGAGTTGCCCATTGTCCGCGGTAGCGCAGATGTGTGGAAGTCGAAGGCGGAGAAGGCCACCACCCATGAGAAGTATCTCTTGGAGGAAGTGGTGCAGTTGAGTCAACAGTTCAAATGTTAGCTTTCTGCCCTCTCATCTTTTCTTTTAGTTAGTCGCGGCGATGCCTTGTCTTCAAACTTTTCCATTTCCTTGGTGTAGTTGTCAACGCTCATCATCTGCAGGATGAGAAGGACCGGATTGCCATTCGAATGAATGATCTGACCCAGGAGCAACTGCAGGCGAGTGGGTACTTTTGGGTGGACCACGATCGTGCGATCGCGCTTGCGACCCTGCAGGATCGTTCTTCTCGAGTACTTCATTTTTTGAAGAGGTCGCAATCGTGCCTTAGGCATATTTATCAAACAATGTTTCCGCTAGACACCGTCCCTTCAAGCCTGTTGGCTCTTCTGGCGAAGTTTCAAGATTTAAGTGTGGTCCGCGAGTGCATGCGGCAGCAGTTAGTAGCTGGTGCTAAGGCTGCGTTGTCGCTAATGCGACTGCATAGGCCGGATGTAGATGTTGCGTTTGTTGCCGCTGGGTCGCCACCTCCGCCAGAAGGTATGACCTAGAACATGGTTCCGCACTATCAAGCGGTTGACCGGCCAGCAGAAGACATTGTCGATTTCTTCAAGGAGCAAATGAACGTTCTTATTTTGCAGCAGTAGCATGATTTGTATCCTGCACATAATTGTATAAGTGTTGTAAAGTTCGTATGATTATGTTCGGTGTAATTAATACCCATTGATATGTAAAGAGCTTGCTAGCTTTTATATTTTGCGAGTGTAATGTACTCTAAAATTCCTTTTCGTTAGCCTGACTTGTTTTATCTTAGCACCTTTCCAATCTGTCAGGTGCGTTGCAACTGGGTTGGTGTTTATCAAGGGTTCGATTGATGTTGTGTTAGCTACTTAGGATACTGTGATTTGTTCGTAGAACGGAAGTATAAAGGGTGGTGCAGCCCCCGAGTGACAAAAAGTGCAAGAAAATAAGGAAAACACGGTGTTTTAGGGCAGTTTGCTTTATTTATTCGCGGAATAGTACGAGGTACAATCTGTGGCTAAGTAGCCTGGCTAAATAGCCTTATTTGTAATGTAAAAAGCGACTAGGGGTAGAAGCGACACAGCTGCGCGATGTTCCAGGGATTGGAGTATGCGACTCCTGTCTCGAAATCTTTAAGGCGATAGGCGCCACCTGGGATTACTTCTGTAATCACGTATGGTCCTTCCCAAGGGGACTCGAGCTTGAGATGCCCTTGCCGCTTCAGTCGCAGGACCAGGTCTCCTTCAACGAAAGATTTGGGGCGTAGCCTTCTGCTGTGGTAGTTGCGGAGGCTCTGCTGATAGATCGTTGATCTCTCCACTGCGATTTCCCGTGCCTCATAAAGGAGGTCAATAGAGTCTTCGAGTGCAAGAGTTGTCTCCTGTTTGCTGTAAGCGACCACCCGTGGGGCTTTGTAGCGCACTTCTACGGGTAGCACCACTTGTGCACTATTTACCATGAAGAACGGAGTATATACTGTGGCGCTGTTTGGAGTTGTACGCAGGCTCCAAAGGACTGATTGCGGTTCATATGGCCAGCATGCAGCGGCTTGTTTGAGTGGTCGAAGGTGTCGCTTCTTGATTCCACCGCAGACGAGGCCGTTGGCCTTTTCGACTTGACCGTTGGTCTGCGGGTGAGCCACGGAGGCATAGCTTATGTTGAGTCCTAGGCTTTCGCAGAATTGCTGGAACTCCTTAGAGGTGAAGTTTGTCCCATTGTCCTTGATGATGCTATGTGGCACTCCAAAGCGGTAGACGATGGACTAGAAGAATTTGACAACGCTGGCCCCTGATTGATTTGTCACTGGCATGGCCTTGATACACTTGGCGAATTTGTTGACTGCAACCAAGAGGTAGACATAACCTCCTAGCGAGGATTTAGGGAGCTTGCCGACCATGTCGAGTCCCCATTGTGCGAAGGGCCTAGCCAATGGTATTGGACGGAGTTCTGCGCCGGGTGCGTGTGGTTTGTCGGCGAATAGCTAGCAAGCGTTGCGGCACTAGACAATTTCCTTGGCGTCGCGCATGGCCGTGGGCCAGTAGAATCCAGCTCGTAGATGTCGAGGAGGATGGCCCTTCCGTCCCCGTTGGAGACGCATCGTTGAAGTACTGCCGTGATGTTGCACTTGTATAGTTCACCGTTGATGAGGGACAATGCCTTGGATCGCCGCGCGATGTGTCGCGCATCAGTTGGGTCATCTGGCAGCCTCTTGCTGAGTAGATATGTGATGTAGCGTTGTGTCCAAGATGGCTCGATCATCATGACGCCCATTGGTCCTTCGAGTCCTGTATCAAGCTCCAGATCGTCGACTGCCATTGGCTCGTTGGGTCGCGTAGCCCCCGAGTCCGTTGACGTGCTTGCTTTCTTCTCTGGGGCCTTAGGCTTGATGGAGCGCTCGCAGATGCGCTCGAGAAATACCCCAGGTGGTATGGGGGCGTAGGTGGAGCCAATATTGGTGAGTAGTTCTGCCTCTTCATTGTTTTCGCGGCCCACGTGTCGCAGCTCACAGCCGTCGAAGTCTCCCTCGAGTGTGTCGTAGAGGTCACGATAGGCGATCATGTTGTCGCTCAATGTGTCGCACTCGTGCATCGTTTGGTTGACCACCAGTTTAGAGTCGCCATAGATGATGAGCCTTTTGGCGCCGCAGGCTTTCGCCATCCGCATCCCGTGGATTAGGGCTTTGTACTCAGCTTCATTATTGGAGGCGGTGAACTCCATTCGCAGAATATATTTCATCTTGTCTCCTTGGGGCGATGTTAGTATGACACCTGCGCCAGCTCCGTCCTTTCGCTTGGACCCATCAAAGTGCATTGTCTAGAGGTAGGACATATCTGGCTTGTCGGGGAGCTGGTTCTCCATCCAGTGCACGAGGAAGTCCGGGAGAACTTGCGACTTGATTGCGTCACGCTTTTCATATGTGAATCTCGTGGAGACAATTCCATTTCCCAGAGCGTGACTCGTCCTATTGCGTCAGGGTTATTGAGTATATGCCCGAGTGGGGCATCATTTACCACCACGATTGGGTGCTCCTGAAAGTAGTGGCGCAGTCGCCTGATTGTCATGAAGACTCCATACGCCAGCTTCTGATAGTGTGGGTACCGCTGTTTTGTTGGCATGAGCACCTCGCTGAGGTAGTGTACTGGGCGCTGGACACCGTGGACTTTATTTTCTTTGGCTCGTTCCACCATGAGCACTGTGCTGACCACCTGGTTGGTGGCGGAGATGTAGAGCAGTAGTGGTTCCTTTTCGCGAGGCGTCACCAGTACTGGTGAGGTGGATAGTAGGCGCTTGAGATCTTCGAATGCTTGTTGCTCTTCGTCTGTCCACTCGAACTTGTCAGTTTTGCGAAGAAGTTGGTAGAAGGGCAGTGCCTTTTCTCTCATTCGACTGATGAATCGACTAAGCGCCACGATTCGCCTAGCTAGCTACTGGACGCCTTTTATGTTCTTCGGCTTCTCCATGGCTAGTATGGCCTTTATTTTCTTCGGGTTCACTTCGATCCCTCTCGTAGAGATGAGACACCCGAGTAACTTCCCAGATGGCACGCCGAAGGTGCATTTGTCCGGATTGAGCTTGATCTGGTAGCGGTCGAGGTTGGGGAAGGTCTCGTGTAGATCATCGATTAGTGAGGCTTCCTCTTTGGTTTTGATGACGATGCCATCAACATAGACTTGGATGTTTCGACCAAGTTGGTTCTTGAGGCAAGCCTGCATGCATCGTTGATAGGTGGCTCCTGCGTTTTTTTAGCCCGAAGGGCATCGTATTGTAGCAGAACACACCGAAGGGCGTTGTAAACGCCGTTTTCTCCTAATCCTCCTCCTTCATTCGAATCTGGTTGTAGCCCGAGTAGGTGTCAAGGAAGAAGAGGCGCTCACATCCCGCGGTGGAGTCGATGATTTGGTCGATTCGTGGCAGCAGAAAGTGATCCTTTGGGCATTGCTTATTCAAGGAGGTGAAGTCCACGCACATCCGCAGGATATCCGTGTCTTCTTAGGAACAAGCACTGTATTAGCGATCCAAATGCTTTCCCTGATCTCGCGTATGAATTTTGTGTCGAGTAGTCTGTTGATCTCCATTCCAACTGCCTTTGCCCTTGGTTCAAACAGTCGCCGAATTGTCTGCTTGACTGGCCTTGCGTCTGGATTCACATTGAGTGAGTGCTCGCCGAATTCCCTAGGAACTCCTGGCATGTCCGCTGGATACCAGGCAAAGCTCTCCTAGTGCTCACGGAGGAATTCGACGAGCGCGAGTTCCTATGTGGAACTCAAGTTGTTGGCGATGAGGGCCGTCTTGTTTGGGTCCATTGGGTGGACCTGGACTTTCTTCGTGTGCACCAACGAGTCGAAGGACAGGTCGGGTGAACTTGGCCTGCTCAGGGGGGGTGGACTATTGTCTGTCGACTCCTTCAATCTTGCGAGTTCCTCCTGCATGCCGAAGGACTGGGAGATTCTGTTGAATTCCCTGTCACAGCTGTCGGACCTCTCGAAGTTGCCATTGATTGTGATTACGCCGTTTGGACCTGGCATTTTCATCTGTAGGTAGGCGTAGTGCGGCACTGCCATGAACCTTGCAAACGCGACACGTCCGAGGATGTAGTGGTATTGCAAGGGCCAATCGACGACCTCAAAGTCGATGCGCTCTCGCCGAAAGTTTTGCGGTGTGCCTAAGATGACGTCGAGGTTGATTTTGCCCAGGGGATATATGCCCTTCCCTAGGACGATGCCATGGAACGTCGTGTCTGAAACTTCCAAACAAGTCAGAGGGATCCTCATTGCACGTAAGGTACTCGCGAACATGAGGTTAATGCCGTTGCCGCCATCCATGAAGACGCGACTCATATCGAAGCCCCCGATTTGTGCCTCGACTATGAGGGGATAGTGGCCTGGACGAGGGACTTGGCGCGGGTGGTCACGCCTGTCGAAGGTGATGCAGGAGTCGCTTCCACTGAGGTACTCAGTGGTAGAGGGTGGAGAATTTATCGCCATATTGACTTGGCGAGTGATGGCCTTCTGCACTCGATTTGAGGGACGCCCCTTTTGGATCATCCCCATGTTACCCACGGCTCATGGGTATGGCTCGCCTCCGTGATGCTGGACTGGTGCAACCACGGGTGGTGGTGGTCCGGGCGGTGGTGGAGGAGCTCCATGTGCCACAGCTCCTAGGCGGCTCCATAGCCCCTATTGACCGCGTCACGATTCATCCGAGCCAGGCCTTTGTGTAGTTTGAGGAACTCGCGGCAGTCCTTGAGGAGGTGGCTGGATTTCTTCTTGCCGTCGTGCTTGTCGATGTAGAAGCGCACGTTGCATGGGCCGGATAGTTTGTCCTCGATAGATGTTGCGGGTGCCTCCTCACGAGTGCACTGCTGCCACACCTGCGTGGTTTTTCTGCTGTCGCGGTATCCACCGCTACGATATCCGTTGTTGCGGTTGTCATCGCGTTTGTCGGTGTAGCCGGCTACGACCATATTGACCTTGTCACGGTCATCGTTGACGCGCATCCGATGTTTGCCTCGGCGGTCGCGTTTGCGCCTCAGGTCGTCGTCATTGGAGTAGGTATGGTTTTTCACCGAGTCTTCTTTGCCAGCCCACCGACTCACGATTTCCATCAGGTGGTCGATCGTTTTGGGCTTCGAGCGGCCTAGATCCTCCCTAATCCTATACGGAGGACGCCGCCGTTGAAGATGTCGATTGCGCGATCCTCCAAGATGTTTTCTGCGGAGTTCTTGATGATGGACCACCTCTGGATGTACGAGCGCAGCGATTCGCCAGATATTTGCTGGCAGCTTTGCAGTTCTTCGATTGATGTGGGCCTTTTATAAGTGGCCCTGAAGTTGCGGACAAAGCTGTAGACTAGCTCTTCCCAGCTACGAATGGATCCGCGCGGGAGATTGTTGAGCCATGCGCGGGCGGCACCCTGCAGCTGTAGCTGCAGGCATTGCATGGTCGTGCTTCGATGTCCGCCATGTAGCCTGATGGAGGAGATGTGGTCCTCCAGCCAGATTTTCAGGTCCTGTAGGCCATCAAATTTTGGGTTCTCCGACGGGAGTTTAAACCCCTTAGGCGTTCGCTTCTGCCTAATGGCCCTGTTGAAGCATCTGGCATCCAAAGTTCAGTCTCGTCTTCTTCCGAGTTAGTCGGACGAGCATGTCTTGCATGTATCTTGTCGACTTTGCGCTGCGTGAGGTCATCGCGTGCGTCATAGTCGCGGCCATGCCGCCGTGAGAGATGGTGTCGTGATAGATCGTGACTATCGTCACTAGAGGAGTACGAGTAGTAATTTTCCAGAGCCTTGCTTTTCTTCGGCTCTGGTGTTGGTTCTTTGTCGAGGGTGGCCTCGATTAGCCCCAGGCCCACGATCGTATATCGGTGCATGGCAGCTCGCGGATCTCCAGCCGGTGGCTAGTTGTAGAGGAGGTACATGGTAGCCGTTGTCACCGCCGCTTGCGGCGTTTTTGGGAGCACGTTGCCCCGTATATCCACCGTCATAGATCTGAAGTCGAGGACTTTTGCAGCTTCTACGCATTCTTGCTCGGTGAGGTGGGCCAGTCAAGATCGCCTCTTGTTGGCCACATACTCGTTGCCCTTGGAGGAGGATCCTCCATGGGAGGAGAGCCCAGCTTGTCGAAGACTCGACTCATCCGCCGCCTTTCTGCGCACTTCGAGTTGCACGATCACCTATTTCTGGCACTTGAATTCTTCCTTTAGCAGCCAATGGTAGCCCATCAGCATGTCTTGTGGTGTGTTGGGGGGTAGAGCATTGCCCCGTAGAGCTTCGCGACAGCGGGCCCACTCGTTGTCGTTGAGCTTGGTCAGCATGCGCTCACCGGTGTTCCCATTTGCCAAGAGCGACGGTTCTCGTCCCGTCCAATTGTTGACAGGCGCGCCGTTTCCACCGTTGGTGGGGCCGCCATTGGGAGTACTACCGTTGGGTGGTCCGGTGCCGTTGGGCGTGCTGCCGTTGGCCGGTCCGGTGCCACATCCGGTGCCAGTGTTTTCGCGATTGACGCCGGTGTCGCCCTTGTTGATGACGACAAACATGAAGTGGTTGGGGAAGCTGTTGCTCCCTCAACATTCAAATCTGGAGCCGTAGGCTCCATCTTCTGTGGCTAGGTCACCCAGATCGGATCCGCGACTGCTCTCGCTGTCCGTACTCCCAACTGTTGCTGAGCTGTTGAGCTCGCTGAGGGTGCCGATTGGTGGCGAGAACCATGATGCTGGAGCGATCGCGGGTGCTGTTGGCTGGTCAGGCAGGCGAAGCGTGCCCAGTTGACCAACCTAGAAGCGGAAGCTCCCAATCGCCAGACTGATTCCATCGCCCATAGACTCGAAAGCTAGGCGAGTGGCCGGCATGTGGATGGTGAAGTCGAACGCGCTAAAGAGTTGGCGAATCTCTGTTGTTACAGAGTTGTAGATCGCGGTTGACGGGGCTGAAGAAGCCGAGACATCAGCACTCCCAGTCCCCACGAAGGGGATTCAATTGATGAGGGTTTAACTCGTCAATGCCCATTGTTATGGACTTGGGTTTTGGAGAAGGAGGGAGCTCTGGAGGCATCAATCGACTAGCAAACAAGCACACAGGGACACAAGATTTACCCAGATTCAGGCCTCTTAGAGGTCCCTACTCCTGCTTGTGTGCTCTTGGAATTAACAAAGGAATCGCAGATTACAGCGGCGCGCGGATGCAATCTGGCGAGAATTGTGGAAACTAGGGTTGTGATCGTCCTCCTCGCCGCCCCCTCCTATCCTTTATATAGATAGGCTAGGTCTCGGGTAGCAGGTCTAGTCGGTTACAGATTAGGGTTCACCCTTTGAACTTTCTATCTTAAGCTTCTTGTCTCGCAAGCAATCGAAGAGTCCATGGGTCACCCGAATTCTGCATTAGGCCTTGGCAACACCGTAGGCTTCTGCCGTATCTGGGTCGTATATACCAAACTCGAGTACCTGTAGGGTATACCCATGTCACCCTTACTTATGAGTACCGTTCCTCATGCTACTCAAGTTTAGTCATAGGTAAGTTCTTGTCATTGTAAGTACATGTGTATCATACAGAACCGCCAACGGGTACCCCTTACCCGATTATACGGAACATTCCCCATATCAAAATGACAAGGCAAGTAGACAATGAGCATCTCAGCAATCCTTTTATTTCCTATTTGCATAGGCTTTTCTTTCTTTTTCTTTTTCTCTCCTTTTTTCTTTCCTATTTGCATAGGTTTTTTTATATAGAGGATGCTTCATAGATTGCTCACTATGGTTACACTACAGGTTTCCACCATGATTAGGGATGGCTTAGACCAGCCTCCCGGGCATTTCTCTAACACATATACGAACTCCATGAGCCTTACAAGCTCCCCTTGCATTTCTCTAACACATATACAAACATGGTTCTGCTAATTCACAACTTACAAAACACAAACATATACACAACATAGATGAGCACAATGGTTCAAGTTTATTAAGTGCAAGAAAAGTAAAGTGTGCCTTCAAGTTCGTGAGAGCTTTAATCACTAATTTTCACATAACAAGTTTAATTCGGAAGGTAGATAAAAACATGAATTTACTGGGAATAGCAATAATGCTAATAGGTAGGTATGGTGGACACAAATGGCATGGGTTTTGGCTTAAGGATTGGATGCACGAGAAGCATTCCCTCTCAGTACAGGTTTGAGGCTAGCAAGGCTAGGTAGCAAGAATAAGAATTGAAGGAAACAAACAAACATACAAGTGATAAAAACAAACATGCAATCTTCCTTGGAAGCACAAAAGATCTTAACTAGAGAATACTAAGATTATGAGCCAATCAAGAAAGAAAAATGATGAAATTATATTTCTTAAGGGTACTTTTAATATTTTTCATTCAATTCTCATAATAGTGTTGCTACTAACCGAGCCAGGTTTTCCAAAACCAACTAAATTCACTTAATGATCCCAAAGTGATACCAATACTAACAACAAGATCAATCATATAACAGAAATTGAAAACTAATATAAGATGTGCAAAAAGTAAATGATAGAACTTCTCATTAATATTCCATAACGGCAACTCACACCAAGGGATACATAGATCTAACGATAGGGGAGGCACTTCCATAATGCAAACCATCCTATATGATAACTTCTCTATTCATGATATGACTCTACTTAAAAAGATAAAATATAGTGATATGATACCGCGACACTCCCCCAAGCTTGGAACAAACCAAGGCGATGCCAAAACCTGATGACAAATTACTCCTTCGGTGGTGGTGGTGTTCTCTCGATGAGCTTTTCAATCAATTCCCTCAAGTCCTCAATCTCGAAGGTGAGAGTACGAATCAACTCCGAATTGTGCCCAATGCGGTTCATGATCATGTCGGGATGTGAATCCCAGCTCTTGTGATTCTTTCCCCACTCTTCCTCCTTGAAGTCTTCTTTTCCTGCATGGTTAGAACGAGGCATATCCCAATTGGAGGGTAGTTTTTCCTTGGGCATATTCTGGAATTGCTGCTCATGGATAAGGGTATGGAAGGGATTCTTGGTGCATGGAGGAGGTGACCGTGAAGCCAAGCAATGACGTAGAGTCTTCCCTCCAGTGGACATCCATGCAGTCCTCTTGAACTTGGCGGGATTTGCCACCACTCCAATGCTTGCAATGGTGGTGCTGGTGTGTGGATGTTGGTCTTCCTTTGCCTCCTCTTCAACTTCACTCTTGATCTCCTCCTCCTACTCAAGGTCTTGGAGATCATCTTCTGCAAGCTCCTTGTCCTTATCATTGGCGAAGACCATTGTACCTCTAAACTTTAAGAATAGTTCCTGACAAGAACAGATCGAAACGAAAACATGATGAGAACATGATATACGAACCTCGGGGGTTCCGGGGGATTATATATTACAAAGTTTTACAATAAAAGGAAAGTTTTGAGAGAAAATGGGTCCAAGACGGGCTCCAGGGTAGCCACACCCCCTGGTGGCGCGGCCAGGTGGGCCCGCGCCACGGGGTGGTGTGAGCCACCCAGGCTCCATTTTCGTCCCACTTTTGACTCATTGCTTTCCATGTTAGATAAAAAATGCAAAAATATAAATTGACGAATTTTTTGCGGACCTTTTCTTACCAGAACTGTTACCTATTCGAAAACAGACTATGCAGGTCTCTGAGCTTTGGCATTTAATAAATTCTTCCGGAGTCACCGCTTGAATAACATCAATATCTTCATCTTTATAAACATATTGTTTGAGTCATTTAACCATTCACCATCTTATTACACCATTTTCTCATACAACCTGGAAATTCCTTTCACACAAAACTTCACACAATTATCATTAGCAACATTAGTGCGTGCGAGGTGATAAACCTTTTAAGTTCAATTTCAACTGAAATCTATCAAAACATAAGCTACTGAAGCAACTCCTTCCGAAAGCCCAAAAGGAATTCAAAAAGGAAATCGATTTAAGGGGCAAATGCAAGAGTGGCAAAAATCTGTCAAATAGACCAGGAGGTAAAGATCAACTTTTTCGAAAATCTTCTGATGCTCAAATCAAAAAGTGCAAAACTAATGGAAGTTCAATAATAACCTGGGGCATTTATAGAAAACATTATAGATCAGTACGACGTTCTGGGATTTTTAATGATTTTTTATAGTGAAGCACAAAAATCTATTTCGGGACAGCAACTTCCCCAAATATTACTTCTCTCTCATTAGAGGTTGATCTTGACACAAAAAAGCTAAACAAAAATATAAGGAGAGGTTATTGCAGAAGCAATAACTTCCAAGACTCAAATAAACTAAAACAAACTGAAAGCAAAAAATATATTGGGTTGTCTCCTAGAAAGCTCTTTCTTTATAGCCATTATGTAGTGACCTCGGATCGATAAGGATCCTAAGTCCCTGTGATTAACATGCTAGTCCCTGGATCAATAGCTAGCACTCACAGTCGAAGAAATATCATGTAAAACACAAAGTCTTTTTTACACGGAGAATCCAGAGTATGAAATTATTACAAAAATTGCTTAGCATTATGCTAGCTCAAATAACAGCGGAAACATAAAAGCAGCATGAGTCCATCAACGCCCCAGGCTTGTCGAGTGTAGACCCGCGATCCCTACGCACCTTTCAATCTTTGGATTCTGCACATAAGACGTGCAGCCAACAAGTTGGGTCAATACTTTGAATGTATTGGCAAATTACACCAAGGAGAGAAAAATCTATCTCTACATGCAAGGCTGGTATAGGCTGTAGAGTTCATTTGCTCAAAGCTACTTTTCTTAAGTAGAGAGAAGAAGAGAGGATTGTCCTACTTTGTAAACATTTGCTTAGATAAAATAAGGTCGAGTGGCACACGAGGATATTACGCACCAAGTGTCCAAACAACCAAACACTTGGATATTACGCACCAAGCGTCACTTGGATATTACACACCAAGTTCCCCAAATTCCCACTCATTGGCGATATTACGCACGCCATGGGGTTTCAAAACTTTGTTTTTAGAAAAGAGAGGAAGATCCTTCAGAGGCTCCATCCTTCAGACGCTCATTGTTGTTTTGTTACCGTGAACACGGCTGATCGATCAGATTGTAATACTCTCGAGAGTTTGTGCACTTTACCCACAATCCACGATCAAGTCCTTTTACAGACCAGACCATGGTGAGGCTTTCCCTTAGTAGCCCCTCTACCTTCCGGATCCAACCGTGCCATGAACCTCCAAATGTTGGTACCCAGGTGAGGTTTCCCACTAAGTACTTGGCCAAGACATAGCCCATAATGTATTGTGGTTGCACTGGAAGCTTCTAAATTCTGAAACATGGCAGACTTCTTTGATTCCTGGGCGGCCGTCCTCCTCCAAAATCACACTCGTTGACCCGACAACCATTCCGCCCAGAAGAAAACTTAGTTTTATTTTGAAGTGGATTTGAGAAGAAAAGTTTGCTCTAGAGAGCCTTTATACTTAGAAAAATTCTTTGTCTTTCGAACCCCCCAACGGTACTTTGTATATATAGCATAGCAAGCAATACTTAGTAAAAACAGGGGTAACCTATTAGGATGGGAAATCCTAAGTATAGAGCTACTCATGGCATACTACAAAAACATCGCACTTGCAAAATAATACTAAGGAAAAATTCTACTAGATCATCCTACACATGCACACTACAGAATTTTGAAGATCACAAGCATAGAATCAAAACTGGGACAAAATTATGAACAAGTGGTGTAACTTGCCTTGATCTGAGCAGCACTCTACACAATAGCACTCCTTAGCGCACTCCGAGTAATCTAACGAATCACAAACATAGATCTGATCACAACTTGTTCAAAGCATACACAAAGGAAAACATGCATGCATGCAACATGGTAATTTATGCAAGGTTGGTTAAATTTATCAAGGTAGCAAGTTTGTGTTGTGATAGTGTAAGGGTGTCACTAGGGTTTATTTCCAAGGGTTTAGATCTAATTTGAATCACTAAAACAAATCCTAGGATTATAAGGAGATCAACCATCTAGTTAGCCCCAAACTAGATCTAATGATCTTAAGCAAAGCTTAAAGATTTGGATTAGTAGGTATTGTGGAAACAAAGTTATAGCAACAAGAATCACATAAAATAGAACTTTAATTATTTTTCTATAGATTAAACCCTCTAATCTAATGATTAAAATCTACACCTAAAACATTACTGTAAACCTGCAATATTATTACATATTTGGATTCTACATAAAATTAGGAGTCCAACGGTATATTATAAGCTAAATTTGGCCAAAAATTTGATTTTATAAGAATTTCGCAAGATTAAAACCAAATCTGCAAACAGATCTAATAGGGCTTGCCAAGTGGCAGCTCCTGACTGGTCCAGCTGGCAACGGGGAGGGCGACGCGGCGCTGGCGCGTGCGTGCTGACGCGCGTGGCCACGTGGCACGCTGTTATTCGCCGATACCCCTTCATTCGAATCTTCTAATCCACACCGTCGGCCTGGATCTAACGGCTTAGGAGCAAGGACGGCTCACCTCTCCGGCTGGCGGCGGCGGCTGGTGGCGACGGCGCTGCAGTGGTCGGTGTCGCCGTCGATGTCGCTAGGTGATGGCGAAGCAGCCTCGGGCGACCGTCTCCTCCTCGCGGTTCCGCCCGTAGACTCGGATTCGAGCTTCTCTTCCCCGAACGGTGGCGGCGGCTGTTCCTCCTCTGCAGCTCTGGCGAGCAATTCGCGGTGGCACGCTGCAGTACACAGGGGAAAAACGCGATGAGTAGATGACGTTGATCGAGAGGTCAAGATAGGGGAGGAAATAAGGGGATGGGGGTTCCCGTGTCGCTGTCTCTGTTGGCTTACCGAGCGCGGCGGCGGTTTGACGTCACGGAATCGGAGAGGTTAGGGTTCTAGGGTTTTGGGGGACGGAGGAGAGGCGTGCGGTCGGTTTTTATAAGCAGTCTGGGGGGAGAGGAGTCCTGGCCGGACACGGATGCGGGGGAGGTCGTGGTCGGTGCGGACTCTGTCCTCGTCGGAGAAGAAAGGAGAAGGGCGACGGGTGGGGCCCGGGTGTCGGTGGTGGAGGGGAGGAGTGGGCCGACGTGCGCGGTTTAGGTTTCCTGCTGCGCGGGCGCTTGGGGCGGGGTGGGCTGGCTGGCGAGCCGGCCTAGCTAGGGTTAGCTGTTGGCCCTTGTCCTCTTTTTTTTTGTTTAACAATTTTCCCTTTTTCTGTTTTAGAAAAACTCCAATATCTTTTGCAAGCCAAGTCCAAATTTGATGAAACTTGTTTCCAAATTTTTGTAAAAATAAGGCGGTCAACATAGGACCATGGTTTACTGTTTTTACATAGTTTATTGAAGGGTCAAACTATTACAACAAAAGTGCTCACTTATGGGAACAATTAATAGGTTTTTTTAATAGGTTTAGGTGTTAGGATTTTTATTGCAATTTTCTATTGTAGGATGCAAATGATGCAAGGATGATGCATGACCCTAATAACATCCTAATACAAAATCTGGGATGTTACAAACCTACCCCCCTTAAGAAGAATCTCGTCCTCGAGATTCGGGTTGTCTAGCAAATAGGTGTGGGTGCTCTGTCCCCATGTCTTCTTCACGCTCCCATGTAGCTTCTTTCTCGGAGTGGTGGTTCCATTGTACCTTGCAAAATCTTATAGTCTTGGTGCGGGTAACCCTTTCGGCTGTTGTCAGCATGACAGTTCTCTTGGCACAATCTATGACTCCTTCATATTCGGTCATCCAATTCATGCCCAAGATTATGTCTAATCCTTGTGATTCTAGGACTACTAGACTGGTGGGAAAAATGTGTGTCCCAATCCTTAGTTCTAATTCCCGGCAACCGGAGTTTGCCACTAATTCTCCCCCAAGAGAACTTACTCTTAGAGGAAAGTTTTATAGTCTCCGTTGGTATCTTGCCTCTTTCCACAAATACCCTTGATATGAATGAATGCGATGCACCAGTATCAAAAAGAACAACTGCGGGAATAGAATTGAGTTTGAACTTACCAATCACAGAGTCTGGCGCCTCACAAGCATCCTCCATAGAAACATGATTCACCGTGGCTTTGACAAAAGGATTTGGCTTCTTCCCGTTCCCATTGCCATGGTTGTGTCCATTTCCATTCCCATTACCATTGCCATTCTTCCTCTCGGGGCAAGAGGTTGCATAGTGCCCTGTCTTGTTGCACTTAAAGCATGTCACCTCACTGAGATCCTTTCCATTGCCGCCATTGCCATTGCGGTTTTTGTGCCCATTGTGTTTGTGGCCACCATGGTTATGACCGTTATGGTTGTGGCCATTATTATTGTTATAAGGTGGTGGTGAGGAATTGCGCTGCTTCTGGTACGGAACAGAGTGTTTGTGAGGGTTAGATTTCCTCTTGCGATTTTCTATGCTCTTCCTCTTTGATTCAACCACAATGGCTCTGTCCAGGAGTTCCTGAAAGTTGTCAAATTTCTGAGCCACAAGCTGAATGGATATCTCATCATTGAGCCCTCTTAAGAACTCCTCCTGTCTCTTGGCATCAGTAGAGACATCATCGGGTGCATAACGGGCTAGCTTATTGAAAAGCTCACCATACTCGGTGACAGAACGGTGCAGCTGGTGTAGGTCGCGAAACTCGCGCCTCTTTAGAGCCATGACACCAGCAGCCACATGATGAGTGCGAAAAGCTAACCCAAACTGTTCCCAAGTGATAGCATCAATGTCCGGGTGGGTGACTTGGTAGTTATCCCACCATTCTGCAGCAGGTCCTTCAAGCTGGTGTGCGGCATAACGCACCCTGTCGGCTCCGACAGCTTGCACGGTGTCTAGCTTCTTGTTGATAGTACGCAGCCAGTCATCAGCGATGATTGGTTCAGTGCTGCTAGTGAAGGTAGGTGGGTTCAGCCTCAAAAACCGAGTCAAGCGATCTTGTTGAGGAGGTGGCGGAGGTGGTGGTGGTGGTGGGTTGTTGTTTTGCATGTTCTGAGTGAGCAGTTGAATCAGCTGGTTCTGAGTGGCCAAAAGTTCTGCTATTTCTGGCGGGATTTCGGGGTTCTCACGTCTTGGCGGCATCTGTGGGGTTTAAGAAAATAGTTAAGAAGTAGACAGAAAGACTAAGTAGTAAACTCCTACCCTTATGAAAACACACCAAGCACACAAGGCACACAAGACATAAAACACAGCTTAACACAGAAAACAACCAAGTTTAACTAAACCAGACTTGTGTTGGTATTTATTACATTTGCGAATAACGTTCTACTATAGAATTAAAGGTGGTCAAACTACTACACATCTTCCACGCCTTCCTCTTCCTCGTCCTCGAACGAGTAGCCTTCTTGCTCTAGAGTTGTCTTGTACAACTCCATCTCCTTTGTGGTGGCTCCAAGCTTCTCTTGGAGGTCCTTTATCTCATCATGTAGTTTCTTGGTAGTGGCTTCCAGCTGCTCCTGAAGTCCCTCCTTCTCGCTTTGTAGATCCTCCACTAAACTTGACTTCATTGCGGCTTCAAGTTGCTTTGCCAAGTCCCTCTTGGAAGCACGCACATCATCAATTATCTTGCAAAGGCCTTCAGTTTGCACTTCATCTCCATCGATCTGCTTTTTAAGTTCCCTAATCCTCTTGTTTTTATTTATCACCCTCTTCTCTTGGTTAGCGAACTTCTTCTCTTGGTCCTGAAATTTTATCTCTTGGAGCTTCATTGCCTCCTCCTGCTGCTTGATCACTTCTTCCTTCTCCTTGATGAGGGCGCACAGCTCGTCGTTCTTCAACATCTCGAGGAAGGTACCCTTTTCAAGGTCATGGATGTGGCACTCCAAGTCTTGATATTGTGTTCTTCGGCGCTTGGTAGAAGTTCTTTCCTCAAAGGTTAACTCCATGGGAATTCCTTCCTCATCTCGTCTTCCAAAGAGGCCGCCGCAGTGTCCTTGGAGATCTTCATTATGACGTCCACATAGGCGACCAATGAGTTGCTGCAAGCTAATGCTAAGGGCCTTCTCCTTGGAATCGCTAACAATGTGGATTGCTATGTCTTCCTCCGGGTTCTTGCCTCGCTCTTTTCCTGGCTGGATGACCTTGACTCCCCAACAGCCGTCCTTGTGGAGTTTCTTCATTGTGCTCCCTTGGATTGTTGGGAGAGGAAGGTCCAAACGTGTGAGTAGATCCATGAGGCATCCTCCAAAGCGAAGGGGCTCGATGTCCGCGACAGTGTCGTAGAGGAAGCTTGTCATCTTTGAGTTAGAAGAATGAGGGTTAGATACTTAAACAAGTAGAGGAAAGCAGATACTAGAGGTGCGGAAAATAACTTAGTAGGAAACAAGTAAGGCACTAAAGTTAGAGGTGGTTCCAATCCTAGGGTCACGTCCTACAGGCAACGATGTGCTCTGATACCATCTGTAGTGACCTCGGATCGATAAGGATCCTAAGTCCCTGTGATTAACATGCTAGTACCTAGATCAATATCTAGCACTCACAGTCGATGAAATATCATGTAAAACACAAAGTCTTTTTTACACGGAGAATCCAGAGTATGAAATTATTACAAAAATTGCTTAGCATTATGCTAGCTCAAATAACAGCGGAAACATAAAAGCAGCATGAGTCCATCAACGCCCCAGGCTTGTCGAGTGTAGACCCGCGATCCCTACGCACCTTTCAATCTTCGGATTCTGCACATAAGACGTGCAGCCAACAAGTTGGGTCAATACTTTGAATGTATTGGCAAATTACACCAAGGAGAGAAAAATCTATCTCTACATGCAAGGCTGGTATAGGCTGTAGAGTTCATTTGCTCAAAGCTACTTTTCTTAAGTAGAGAGAAGAAGAGAGGATTGTCCTACTTTGTAAACATTTTCTTAGATAAAATAAGGTCGAGTGGCACACGAGGATATTACGCACCAAGTGTCCAAACAACCAAACACTTGGATATTACGCACCAAGCGTCACTTGGATATTACACACCAAGTTCCCCAAATTCCCACCCATTGGCGATATTACGCACGCCATGGGGTTTCAAAACTTTGTTTTTAGAAAAGAGAGGAAGATCCTTCAAAGGCTCCATCCTTCAGACGCTCATTGTTGTTCTGTTACCGTGAACACGGCCGATCGATCAGATTGTAGTACTCTCGAGAGTTTGTGCACTTTACCCACAATCCACGATCAAGTCCTTTTACAGACCATACCATGGTGAGGCTTTCCCTTAGTAGCCCCTCTACCTTCCGGATCCAACCGTGCCATGAACCTCCAAATGTTGGTACCCAGGTGAGGTTTCCCACTAAGTACTAGGCCAAGACAGAGCCCATAATGTATTGTGGTTGCACTGGAAGCTTCTGAATTCTGAAACATGGCAGACTTCTTTGATTCCTGGGCGGCCGTCCTCCTCCAAAATCACACTCGTTGACCCGACAACCATTCCGCCCAGAAGAAAACTTAGTTTTATTTTGAAGTGGATTTGAGAAGAAAAGTTTGCTCTAGAGAGCCTTTATACTTACAAAAATTCTTTGTCTTTCGAACCCCCCAACGGTACTTTGTATATATAGCATAGCAAGCAATACTTAGTAAAAACAGGGGTAACCTATTAGGATGGGAAATCCTAAGTATAGAGCTACTCATGGCATACTACAAAATCATCGCACTTGCAAAATAATACTAAGGAAAAATTCTACTAGATCATCCTACACATACACACTACAGAATTTTGAAGATCACATGCATAGAATCAAAACTGGGACAAAATTATGAACAAGTGGTGTAACTTGCCTTGATCTTAGAAGCACTCTACACAATATCACTCCTTAGCGCACTCCGAGTAATCTAACGAATCACAAACATAGATCTGATCACAACTTGTTCAAAGCATACACAAAGGAAAACATGCATGCATGCAACATGGTAATTTATGCAAGGTTGGTTAAATTTATCAAGGTAGCAAGTTTGTGTTGTGATAGTGTAAGGGTGTCACTAGGGTTTATTTCCAAGGGTTTAGATCTAATTTGAATCACTAAAACAAATCCTAGGATTATAAGGAGATCAACCATCTAGTTAGCCCCAAACTATATCTAATGATCTTAAGCAAAGCTTAAATATTTGGATTAGTAGGTATTGTGGAAACAAAGTTATAGCAACAAGAATCACATAAAATAGAACTTTAATTATTTTTCTATAGATTAAACCCTCTAATCTAATGATTAAAATCTACACCTAAAACATTACTGTAAACCTGCAATATTATTACATATTTGGATTCTACATAAAATTAGGAATCCAACGGTATATTATAAGCTAAATTTGGCCAAAAATTCGATTTTATAAGAATTTCGCAAGATTAAAACCAAATCTGCAAACAGATCTAATAGGGCTTGCCAAGTGGCAGCTCCTGACTGGTCCAGCTGGCAACGGGGAGGGCGACGCGGCGCTGGCACGTGCGTGCTGACGCGCGTGGCCACGTGGCACGCTGTTATTCGCCGATACCCCTTCGTTCGAATCTTCTAATCCACACCGTCGGCCTGGATCTAACGGCTTAGGAGCAAGGACGGCTCACCTCTCCGGCTGGCGGCGGTGGCTGGTGGCGACGGTGCTGCGGTGGTCGGCGTCGCCGTCGGTGTCGCTAGGTGATGGCGAAGCAGCCTCGGGCGACCGTCTCCTCCTCGCGGTTCCGCCCGTAGACTCGGATTCGAGCTTCTCTTCCCCGAACGGTGGCGGCGGCTGTTCCTCCTCTGCAGCTCCGGCGAGCAATTCGCGGTGGCAGGCTGCAGTACACAGGGGGAAAACGCGATGACTAGATGACGTTGATCGAGAGGTCAAGATAGGGGAGGTAATAAGGGGATGGGGGTTCCCATGTCGCCGTCTCTGTTGGCTTACCGAGCGCGGAGGCGGTTCGACGTCACGGAATCGGAGAGGCTAGGGTTCTAGGGTTTTGGGGGACGGAGGAGAGGCGTGCGGTCGGTTTTTATAAGTAGTCTAGGGGGAGAGGAGTCCTGGCCGGACACAGATGCGGGGGAGGTCGTGGTCGGTGCGGACTCTGTCCTCGTCGGAGAAGAAAGGAGAAGGGCGATGGGTGGGGCCCGGGTGTCGGTGGTGGAGGGGAGGAGTGGGCCGACGTGCGCGGTTTAGGTTTCCTGCTGCGCGGGCGCTTGGGGCAAGGTCGGCTGGCTGGCGAGCCGGCCTAGCTAGGGTTAGTTGTTGGCCCTTGTCCTCTTTTTTTTTTGTTTAACAATTTTCCCTTTTTCTGTTTTAGAAAAACTCCAATATCTTTTGCAAGCCAAGTCCAAATTTGATGAAACTTGTTTCCAAATTTTTGTAAAAATAAGGCGGTCAACATAGGACCATGGTTTACTGTTTTTACATAGTTTATTGAAGGGTCAAACTATTACAACAAAAGTGCTCACTTATGGGAACAATTAATAGGGTTTTTTAATAGGTTTAGGTGTTAGGATTTTTATTGCAATTTTCTATTGTAGGATGCAAATGATGCAAGGATGATGCATGACCCTAATAACATCCTAAAACAAAATCTAGGATGTTACACATTAAGATGGGCATGATAATTTCAATGATGCTCACATAAGAATATGAATTGAAGTAAAAGAGAGCATCAAGAAGCAAAAATACACATGTTTAATTCTAACCCACTTCCTATGCAAGGGAATTTTGTAAGAAAATAAATTGTTGAAACCAGAGGCTACTAGCATAGGAAGGCAAAACAAGTGCAACATAAAAACTTTTTGCATAAAGTGAGGGAACTCAATATTATTGAGATGCATATGGACAATCTTCCCTCTCTCATAATAACTTTCAGTATCACGCATAAATTTAATGATATAACTATCACATGCACCATTGTAATAATGATCACTTATTCTAACAGAAAACATAGGGACACTAGCTCTCATAACACTACTTTGTGAAACAATATTAGAAATATCCTTATAGAGGATAGTGTGTCCATCTTCTACATATTTAGTGACAAAGTCTTTCACATTTTCTATTACAGGTTCATCATCCACTTGTTCATCAGGTTCAACAACTTATTTGTACTTTCATTAACCATACTAACTATCATAGAATGTTCCTTTATCTTAACTGGGAAAGGCATTTTTTGAATGTAAGGTTCAGGTAAAATATGATTAGCAGTATAAACTTCAGTATTTCTTGCGGGAACACAATTAACAATATCTTTATATGGCTCATGATACTTATTCCATTTCTTTTTAGGAATTTCAATATAGGAAGAAAAAGCCTTAAAATAGGTTGCAATAGCTTGAGAGTCTAGACCATAAGCATTACTAATATTACGAAAGTCATCAGTTTCCATAAAAGATTTAATGCATTCATAATCATAATTTATACCTAACTTTCTTCCTTTATCATTCTCCCATGCTTCAGCATTGTCTTAAATGCGGTCTATAAGATCCCATTTATCTTCTTCGTCCATGCGTGTAAATGATCTAGCACAAGAAGCATCCAATAAATCCTTATCATGAAGAGAAAGTCTTGCATAAAACTTATTGATAATAATATTATTGGGGAGCTCATGAATAGGACATTTGAGCATTAGTAACTTCAATCTCCCCCAAGCTTGAGTTGTACTCTCTCCATCAAGAGGCCAAAAGTTGTATATTTGATTCCGATCTTTATGAATCTCACTAGGAGGATAACACTTTGAAGAAAAGAGAGGTACTACTTCCTCCCATTAAAGATCTTGACCATTCTTTAGCAGCTTGTACCATTCCTCGGCTCTTACTTTCAGTGATAATGAGAATAACTTATTCTTGACTTGATCTGTTGTAATACCTGCACACTTGAACAACCCGCATAATTCGTGTATAAAAATCAAATGATCACCGGGATGGACAGTTCCATCTCCAAAATAGTAGTTATCCATAACACGATCAATAATTCTTGTAGGTATTTTAAAGTATCTTCATCTACTACCTTAGAAGTGGTAGTAGCATTACGAAAAAAGAAACTGAGTGAATTATCCATATTGAAATAAAGTAACTAACAGAAATAAACAATACTCACAGTAGAAGTTTCCTTTACTAGTTCCACTCTCCAATAGCGCTTGACTCCCCAGCAACGGCACCAAAGAATAGTCTTGATGACCCACAAGTACAGGGGGTGTATCATAGTATTTTCGATAAGTAACAGTGTCGAACCAATGAGGAGCAGAAGGTGTTGACGAGTGGATTTGAGCAGGAATTCTCTATAAATACTTAGCAAACAGATTTTTAGGGGTTTTTGATAATGCAGATAAATAAAGTGCAAGTAAATAAAAGACAATAATAATAAATGCAGCAAGTGGCCCAATCCTTTCTTTAGCAAAGGACAAGCCGGTTGTATTACTTAAAATGACCAAACGTTCTCGAGGACACATGGGAATATTGTCAAGTGCTTTCGCTTCATATAGTTGATTAATCTTCTTCAGTTGGATAAGTGTTGTGTGGGTGAACCAGTGCTAATGTACCGACCTTCCTAGGACTAATACATACTTGTGATTATACCCCTTGCAAGCATCCACAACTACAAGAAAGTAATTAAGATAAAAAACCTAACCACAGCCTTAAACTTTGAGATCCTACACTCCCTTATGCAAAGGTTTCCTAACGAGGGTTCAGGTTTCTGTCACTCCGGCAACCCCACGATTAGTAGCCAAATACAGAATGCATTCCCCTAGTCCCATAAAGGTTAAGTATCATATAGTCGACGTTCACATGACACCACTAGAAGAATAACACCACAACTTAAATATCAAACCATTAAATCTTTCTCAACAAAATTCCACTACTAACAACATGACTTCTCCCATGTCCTCAAGAACTAAACGAACTACTCACGAGACATCATATGGATCAAGATCAGAGATGAAATAATGTTAAGTGACAATCTAAACATGAACAATAATTCCATGGTTCCACTTAATAGCATCAACTACAACAAGTAATCAACATCGGGAAAGTTTCCCCTAAGAACTATGCAAGATTCAACCCAATTGTTACAGCAGTACGGAGTGGTGATGATGGTGCTGGTGGAGATGATGGTGGAGATGATGATGATGATGATCCTGATGAAGTCCAGCTTGAGGACGGTGTTGATTGGGACGATCTACCCTCTCTGGGAAGGAATTTCCCCGGCAGATTTCTGCCTGCCGGAGAGCTCTTTCTTTGTGTGTAGTTTCCGCCCCGTAGAGGCGGCGGAATATTTCTATGGTCCCTCCCCGAGTCTTAGGGTTTCGAGGGGATTATATACGCAAAAGGGTGATGCTGGAGGTGGGCCAGGGTGGCCACACCATCTGGTGGCGCGGCCAAGGGGACCCGCGCTAGGGGGTAGTGTGGGCCCCCTGTGGCCCATCTCCACTCCTCCTTCTGGTCTTCTTTATCTTCTGGAAAAATAGGAATTTCCATATATTTTCCGATATTTTCGGATCTTCTCGAATATTGCATCTAGACAACTCTTTTTTCATCAGAATCCTGACTCCGGTAGTTCATCCTCCAATAGTCATCAATCATGCAAAAATAGATGAAATAACATAAGTATCATCTCTTAATACGAAATATATCAATGAATAGCAGTAAATTATGATATAAAATAGTGATGCAAAATGGACATATCAACTCCCCCAAGCTTAGACTGTTGGGGGGATACCCCCGGGTAGGGTCACGCCAGGGTATAAAGGCCGAGTTAGCCAAGGTATGGCAAGGTTAAAGCAGGTGCTGGCCGAGTCACCTCAAGGCAGGACGAATCACGGGGTAACCCGGACTAGGGGATGTCCACCTAACATGGGTCTCAGCCAACTTACATCGTAAGTCGGTAAGATGTATCTAACTCGTATGTAGGTACAGGTATGACCGGATCAACTAGGGGCGATCCGGGTTATATCAAGCTTGTAAGAGAAGGAAGGTATCTCGCTGGTCAAAGGGTGACCACTGTACGCAGAGCGTGAGCGGAGCGGACAGAGGCCAGGACCACCGGGGCGTGGCCGACAAAGGTGACGATGCCTGTGTCGGATGACGCTGGCGCCACAGAGGCTCACGTAGCCCCTGCATGGATGACGCTGGGCAAAAGTGACCCGGTCGACTTACTATTTTGGGAGGAGACATATTCCTTGGAATATGCCTCCACGTATGCCCTAATTGGAGACCTAGCCACCCCTATATAAGGAGGGCTAGGGCCTCTATAGAAGGGGTTGAGTTCTAGTTTGGTTGGTCTCTAGAGGGTTGTATTTTACCAGTGTGTTCTTGAGGGCTAGCTAGTGGTGAGAGTAAGAGAGTTCCTTCTTCCTCCTCTCCCCAATACGGCTCAAGGAGCACTTGTAAACTAAGGAAGTGAATCAAATACAAAGCAACTATGTGTGGAATCACCATGCTATCCCTTCCTTGATTCCTCTAGTGCATCTTGTCCCCACCTTTAGCCTATCCATGGCATCTGCCGTGACACCACCACGACAGTTGGCACCCACCGTGGGGCTAGTGGCGCTAGCAGGGGTGAAGATCCGGACGGGAAACTTCATCGGCACCGGCGAACGCATCGTCTCCGGGCTCGTTCAGCGCTTTGGAGCGCTAGACTTCGTCAGCGACAACGCTGGCTGCTTCGGCAAGCGTCCTCTTCCGCGCAACAGCCTGTTCGTCAAGCTCGGCGTGCATAAGATCTACGTTGCTGTTGATGTGTCGTGCGTTCACCCGCGGCACGTCGTCGAAGGAGGCGAGCCACCCCTTAGCACGGTTCATGGGGCGCGTATCGCTCGCTCCCCAGACCGCGCCGAGGTGATGATGACCGCACCAGGCGCTAGCGCAAGCAAGGATCCGACACCAGATCCGGAGGCAATGCCCAAGGCACCGAGAAAAAGTAGAGGACCTCCTCTAGAGAGGCCAGAGAATGTGCTGCAGCAGGCGATTGATAGCTTGGCAAACCCGGTAGCAACAGTAGTAGATCCGGCTTAGGCATAGGCCGAGCTAGAGGAGACTAGGCAAAAAATACTAGAGGGTGCGAAAAAGATAGCCGCGGCTCAGCAGTCGTTGAATATGACACTGTGCGAGTATGCAAAGGCAAATAAGGTAGATCCTGTAAAAGTAAAGGGGAGAAACCTCATGAGTGAAATGAACAAAGAGGGTGATACTAGGATTGAGGAATCAGAGAACTGCTTGTCCGTGGGGCTGCCGAAGTATAGTACCCTGGCAAAGAACCTCAGAGCAGCAGATGCAGCTGCGTCCGAGCTAGAGGGTCTGACGGGTGAAGCCCGTCAGAGACAGCAAGATAGGGTCAATGAGTTGGTTCGGATCGCGAACACGCAAAATGAGGAACTACTCAGGGCTAACCCGGAGAGAGCTAGGGCCTCCAAGATCGTTCATTCCGTGGTGGGTAACCCGGAGAAATCCGCTGGAGCTGCATCGTCTCCTCATGGTGGTCCTAGGAGAGATCAGGTAGTAACCTCGGCCAGGAGAAACAAACAGATAGTCCCGTATGACCCGGCAAGGGCAGGGAAAGGAAAAGAAGTGCAGAGAAATGAGGACCGACGAAGTGTGAGCCGAGGTGAAGCCGTCCGAGGTAACCGCGACCAAGGCAATGTCGGTCAAGGGAACGCTGTAAACGGCAATGACGGACAGTGTAATTCGGTAGGTGCAGGGCAACCGTAGCAGCGGAATATACCACGGCAAGAGCGCAGTGCCGGCCACGGTATGCAATAGAGAGCAGCTCCACAGGAGCAAGATAGATACAATGACGGTTATTCGGAAATGGTGAACACTGGATATCCCAGGCCGGACTACCACGTGATAGGGTCAAGATTGGGAAGCAGGAATTTGATGCCTGACGATGCCAAGTTAAAACTATATCGATTTTATAGGTCGGAGCAAATTGAATGTCAAGGTCCTCCGGGTCCTGCATGTTTTGGGCCTCGGATCATGAAGGAACCTCCGGTACCTAACTTCTAGCTACCTAGAGGCACTAATACATATGACGGCAGCACAAAGCCGGAAGATTGGTTGATTAACTACGCTACAGTAGTGAAAATTGCTACAAGCAACTTGAGATGGGCTGTGAGATATGTACCCTAGATGTTGGAAGGGCCAGCGAGGGTATGCCTAAACAATTTGCCGCCCGGAAGTATTAACTGTTGGATCGATTTTGAGGAAATGTTTGTCAGCAATTTCTCAAGTACGTATCAGAGGCCGAATAGGCCACAGACTCTAGCAATGTGCAACCAGAAACCGAATGAGACAGACCAGAAGTTCCTGACCCGGTGGTGTACCGTGCGAAACTCCTGTGAGGGTGTAATCGAGTCACAGGCCATAGCATGGTTTGTGCAAGGGTGCAGATATTCAAGCATGTTGTGGCAAAGATTGCAAAGGGATATGCCAACTACATTGGCAGAGACAATCCGGATCGCTGATTCGTATGCCTTGGGTGATCCAACTCAACCTAGGCTAATGCCAAGTGAGTCAAACGAGGAATACTACCAGAGAGATGGAGCCGGGTCATCCTGGAGGAATGATTACCGAGGTAAAAGAAGAGATGACAGACCGGATTACCGGTACAGTTCGCAACAAGTTGCTGCTGTGAATCAAGATCAACCTGGTGCAGGAACCAACCAACGCCAGAAAACTGGAGGACAGCAGTGGACTCCAAGAAATGATGGCAAGAAAACTTGGATGCCAGAGCGGAAGAAACAATGGCAAGAAAAGAAGGACCGTCCGAGGTATACTTATGAGTCAATGCTGGATTAGCCGTGTAAATTTCACATGCCAAATCCGAGTAACCCATCGGGTCACACAACTAGGCAGTGTGAGTTGATGCGAAAGATAGAACAAGGTGGTTCAGGGAATGCTCAGGCACCTCGGAATGATCAACCTCGGCAGGAGTTACCCCGGCAACAATTGCTCTCCGGAGCGAACACGCAACAGTTAATGTTGCCTCCCCCTCCGCCGAGGTATGACAACCATGAGAGAAGAGACGCAGTGCATCAAGTGGAGGACCAGCATCAACCGGATCAAAGGTACCCCGGAAGTGAGGGGAGGAATGAGTACAGAGAGCATCATCAGAGCTACTGTGTGTTTACCACAGAAGAGACAGACATAAAGAGTTTGTAGCACCGACACATGGAAGTTAATGCGGTAATGCCAGCAGTGACGAGGTATATGCCTTGGTCGGACCAGGAAATCACCTGGAGCATCAAAGATCATCCCAAGCTTATGCCAAGTCCTGGTTCGTATGCGCTAGTGTTGGACCCAACATTCATTGGGCCAGATATCAATGTGAGGTTCTCAAAGGTGTTGATTGACAATGGCAGCAGCATAAATATCATGTACTTGGACACGATGCGCAAGTTGGGAATCTCGGAGAACATGCTCCAAGCTACAAGGACAACTTTCCATGGCATTGTGCCCGGCATTTCTTGCGAGCCCATAGGTAAGGTCCAGGTTGATGTATTGTTCGGCACAAGAGATAACTGCCGGACAGAGAATTTGGAGTTCGAGGTTGTCAATTTGGAGAGCGCATATCATGCGTTACTCAGCAGGCCATCTCTGAACAAGTTCATGACAAGTACTCATATCAATTACTTCAAGATGAAGCTGCCCGGGCCAAATGGTGTGATTACCATAATTGGTGACTTCCGACGTTCCATTGAGTGCGCGTCAGCCGGGTCTAACTTGGCCGAGTCACTTGTGATTGCGCAAGAGAAGAGAAAAATCCAAGAGGTGGCGGCATTGGCTCAGTCCGCGCAGCAATATATGCCGACATTGAGTAATCCGCATGGTAGTGTCTCATTCCAAGCGACAAAAGATACCAAGAAAGTGCCCGTTGATGACATGTTCCCAGAGCGCACCGTAACAATTGGTGTCGGGTTAAACGACAAATAGGAAAGCGAGCTCGTCAACTTCCTCCGTGAGAATCGGGATATTTTTGCTTGGTCCACACAGGACTTGCAAGGTGTTCCGAGGGAGTTGGCCGAGCACTCTTTGAACGTGAGACCCGGAGCAAAGCTAGTGAAGCAACCTCCCCGCCGCTTTGCCGAAGATATGAGAAAAGTCATAGGAGATGAGATAGCTCGGTTGCTAGCAGCTAGATTTATCATGGAAGTGCTTTACCCGGATTGGCTGTCTAATCCGGTGCTGGTGGAAAAGAAGAAAGATGATCCGAATGTGGCAGTAGTTTGGTGTATGTGTATCGATTACACGAACCTGAATAAGGCGTGCCTAAGAGATCCATTCCCACTGCCAAGGATAGATCAGGTCATAGATTCTACTGCTGGGTGTGAACTGTTGTCGTTCATAGATGCATATTCTGGTTTCCACCAGATACCTCTAAATCCTGGCGATCAAATAAAGACTACGTTTATCACCCCGTATGGGGCTTATTGTTATCGCACCATGCCTTTTGGTTTACGTAATGCAGAGGCAACATACCAAAGATGTATGCAAAAATGTTTGCATGACCAAATTGGTCAAAATGTGCAGGTGTATGTGGATGATGTTGTTATCAAAACCAAGGAAAGCAAAACGCTCCTTGACGATATCAGGCAGACATTCGTGAACTTAAGGAGGTTCCGAATGAAGCTTAACCCGGAAAAATGCACCTTCGGTGTCCCGGCCGGCAAATTACTCGGATTTCTTGTCTCCAACCGAGGTATCAAAGTCAATCCAACTAAAATCCGGGCCATAGAGCAAATGGAACTGCCAACGATGTCCAGAAGTTCACTGGTTGCCTTGCATCCTTAAGTCAGTTTGTATGTCGGTTGGGAGAAAAGGCACTGCCTCTCTATCAACTCATGAAAAAGTTGGACAAGTTCATTTGGACGCCGCAGGCCAATGAAGCCTTTATCCAATTAAAGAGAATGTTAGCCACTGCACCAGTGTTAGACTCTCCACTATCAAAGGAGCCAATGTTGCTCTATATAGCGACAACCAACCGAGTTGTAAGTGCAGTAATTGTGGTAGAGCGCGATGAAGAGGGTTAGTCAGTGCAAAGGCTAGTATATTACCTAAGCGAAGTATTATCCGCATCAAAGCAAAATTATCCGCACTATCAGAAAGTGGCGTATGGTGTCTACATGTCGGCTAAGAAGCTAAAACACTATTTTGAGGAGCTCCCCATCAAAGTAATATGTGAAGCTCCCATATCCGAGATAATGAGTAACAAAGATGCAAGTGGTAGGATTGCGAAATGGGTAATTGAGCTAGCCCCTTATGCGCCACAGTATGACAGAAGAGAGGCAATCAAGTCTCAGGCTATGGACAACTTTTTTGTGGACTGGGCCAAGGTGCAATATGAACCACCACTACCAGATCCGAACTATTGGAGGATGCACTTTGACGGATCAAAAACAAAAACCGGGTTAGGTGCCGGAGTAGTACTTACCTCGCCAAAAAATGACCAGCTGAAGTATGTGCTACAGATCCATTTTGCAGCATCAAACAATGTCGCCGAATATGAGGCACTTGTGCATGGGCTCAAAGTGGCAAAGGAAGTTAGAATACGTCGGATCCAATGCTTTGGTGACTCGAATTTGGTAGTTCAGCAAGTGTCAGGGCTATGGGACGCTCTGGATCCAAACATGGCATTATACAGATTCCATGTGCAGAAGATATCTGGTTACTTTGAGGGATGCGAATTTCACCATGTACCCCGGGTGGAAAATGAGGCCGCCGACGTATTGTCAAAGCTCGGATCAACCCGATAAGCAATTCCACCGGGTGTAGCACACCTCAGAAAACTGTCTATCAGGCCGTCCCCAGAAACCGACTCAATCTACGTCCCAGAAGATCCAGAGTCCGGAGCCGTACCCATGGACATTGACATGGGAGGTGGTAAGAAAAACCCGGGGACTTCCTCGGTAAACCCGGGGACTGCTACGCAAGACCAGGGGACTGCTCAGCATGATCCGGTTGAGGTTATGCCGGTGGATCAGATGGAAATTGATGAGGATGTGTTCCCAGTGCGAGCTGTACCAGCTTGGGCATTGCCCGTATTTCAATTCCTGAAGGATGGAACCTTACCCGCTGAGGAGGTGATGTCCAGGAAAACTCAGAGGAGAGCAAAAGCATACACGATCATCAATTCTGAGCTATACAAAAGGAATGTGACCAATGTCCTCCAGCGATGTGATGACCCGGAAGAAGGGCTCGACATCCTCCGGGATATACATCAAGGAGAGTGTGGGCATCATGCCTCGTCCAGAGCATTGGTGGCAAAAGCTTTCCGGCATGGGTTCTACTGGCCAAGTGCCTTAGAACAAGCAGAGGACTTGGTAAGAAAATGCAATGGTTGTCAGAGGTATGCTACCAAGACACATATGCCAATGTATGAGCTCAAGACCATACCAATTACTTGGCCATTTGCTGTATGTTGTTTGGACATGGTTGGCCCATTCAAACCTGCGAGGGGGAACATGACCCACATTTTGGTCATGGTTGATAAGTTTACAAAATGGATTGAAGTAAAGCCAATAAGGAAATGTGATGGAGCTACGGCCGTGACATTCCTCAAGGATATCATCTTGAGATACGGTTATCCTCACAGTATCATAACAGATAATGGCACGAATTTTGCTAAAGGTGCATTTGCGCGATTCTGCCAGGATAAGAAGATCCAGCTAGACGTAGCCTCGGTAGCTCACCCCGCATCGAACGGACAAGTGGAAAGATCCAACGGATTGGTATTATCTGGGATAAAACCCCGTCTCATTGAGCCGATGCAAAGATCGGCGGGGTGCTGGATAGAAGAACTACCAGCGGTACTGTGGAGTTTAAGAACAACTCCAAATCGATCAACATGCTATACGCCATTCTTTCTGGTATATGGGGCAGAAGCTGTATTACCAGCCGACAAAGAGCATGACTCGCCTAGGGTCACCCAATACACAGAAGCCGAAGTGCAAGAAGCCCGACAAAATGATGTTGATCTGCTAGAAGAAGCGAGAGAATTGACATTGTCCAGATCCGCCATATATCAGCAAAATCTCCGACGCTATCATAGCCAGAAAGTAAACCCTCGAGTTTTCCGGGAAGGTGATCTGGTACTTCGGTTGGTACAACGTACTGCTGGCATGCATAAGTTATCCCCCCCATGGGAAGGGCCATTCATCATGAGCAAAGCATTGCACAATGACTCATATAATCTCATCGACACAAAACCACAGGAGAAGAACAAGGCGGATAGGTCCGGCGAGGAATCTAAGAGTCCATGGAATGTAGCTTGATACATTGCAAATGTATCTATAATTTTTGATGCTCCATGCTTGGTTTTATCCACTTTCTTGTGTTTTGTCCACACTTTGGAGTACTTTTCATATGATTTCTTGGACTAACCTATTAATAAGAGCCACAGTGCCAGCTGCCTGTTTTCTGTTGTTTTTGGTTCCAGGAAAGTCAGAAAATGAATATTCTCGGAATTGGACAAGACAAAAGCCAAAGTGCCTATATTTCCAGAAGACTCACGGAGCCAGAATACGAGACGGAGAAGGGCCAGGGGCTGGCCACACCCCCCCAGGCGCGGGCTAGGCCTGGCCACACCAGGGCCTGGTGTGGTGGCCCCAGACACCCCCTCGGTCTCCCTCTTCGCCTATAAGAAGCCTTCTGACCTCAAAACTTCGGGGGGTTTGACGTTTTTCCACATAAAGTTCCGCTGCGCCGCCGCCACCAAAGAGGAGATTCGGGGGACAGAAAGTCTCTGTTCTGGCACCCTATCGGGACGGGGAAGTGCCCCCGGAGCCATCTCCATCGATCCCCACCATCATCTTCATCGACCATCCATGTTTCTTCCATCTATGAGTGAGTAATCCCCCCTTGTAGGCTATGGGGATGTAGGGATTGGATGAGATCGTTCATGTAATGGCATCAGATTGTTAGGGCATGGTTCCTAGTATCTTTTATTAGTGCTTTATGACTTTGTTGCGACTTGTCGTGCTTAATGCTTGTCACTAGGGCCCGAGTGCCATGATTTCAGATCTGAACTTATTATTGATTCATCATGATAGTATTGTTTTGGGTCTTATCTACAAGTTGTATACACACGTCGTTGTTCGGAACCTATGGTCCTGAAGTGACAGAAATTGGGGTAGCCGGAAGGGAAAGGCTTTGATGTGAGGATCACATGTGTTCACGGAGTGTTAATGCTTTGCTCCGGTGCTCTATTAAAAGGAGCACCTTAATTGCCAGTAGTTCCCTAGAGGCCCCGCTGCAAACGGGCCGGCAGGACAAAAGATGTTGTGCAAGTTCTCATTGCGAGCACGTATGACTATATATGGAAAACATGCCTAGGATTGTCTAGTACTTGGATGCTTTATCTTATTTATCTGCAATTGCCCTATGTTCTGATTGCTATGTGAATTGTCTTATCCATGCAACGCCCATCCATCCATCCCTGTGCCTACCGCACTCGAATCCCACTGTTTACTGCTTTTGTTACTACTGTCTTTGCTTTGCTACTCCTGTTACTTTACTATTCCTACTACAAAACTGTTGCTACTGATAAACTGCTGTGAGCAAGATTGTTTCCAGGTGCAGCTAAATTGACAACTCAGTTGTTAAGGCTGATAAGTATTCTTTGGCTCCCCTTGTGTCAAATCAATAAATTGGGTTTCACTTCCCTCGAAAATACTGCGATACACCCCCTATACTTGTGGGTCATCATAGCTCTACTTCGTCCTTTCTACACTTAGCTGAGAAGTGTGTGTATCCGAGTCACTCATATGTCAGTATGTATGCCAGCAATGAACTTATCAATGAAATCTTGGCACCTCGAGCAGTAACTTGGGGACTGCCTTAATAATATTTGTTGCATTTGGTATTTATTTATACGTCGGCTGGCGTATGTTGTTTCTACCTAACCCGGATTAGTAGTGTGTGAGCACCAAAAACCTAACTCTTCGACTAGCTGTTGTCCAACAAGATTTGGCTTCATGGCAAGCAAGAGAACAAGTTTGGAATTGCGTAACACATGAAAAACGACTAAGGGAAGGAACTTAATCGAGCCGACGTTTGTTTTTGGACTAACCTTTTGTTTATTTTCGATTTACTATACTGAATTATTTTGAGCTAATCCTAAAGTCTCCAAGTATTGTTAAGTCAATTTTTGAAGCTCGGACTCGTAAGTCATAAAACCGAACCAAGGTAGACACGAGCCGAGCCAAGAAATTGGAAGAACAAGAAAATGAAACTCGGGGACTACGTCCAAGTCTATCCAGCATAAAAACTTAGTAGCAAAATATCACTTGTGTCCTTAATACAATTGCACCCGGCATTACCGGGGATCTGATAAAGTTTAAAGTGTTTTCGCTCAAGGAGCAGCAGTAGGAGGTAATTCGGCACCAGCAGGTGCAGCTCCAGCTTTGGCTTCAGCGTCATCTTCATCTTCCTCCATGTCCGAAGCCTCGTCCTCTTCGTCCTCACCCGAATCATCTTCGGCATTTTCATCATCGGCGGCATCTAGGAAGCTTGGTCCCTCGTTCCATTGATGAATGGGGTTGTATTGGATGAAGCTATGGGCGCAAGCCTTTTGCCGAGCTACCCAATTCGGGTTAGTGGACCACCTTGATCTGGTGCGCATGCGCTCAAGGAGTTTGAGGTCAATCTTCTCGTACCACGTAAGCACGTAGTGGAGAACGATCTCAGCTCCGGCGCGTCCAGCAGATTCCCTCCAAAGGTCAAGCTGGGTCTCGCAGTCCATTAACTTGTTGACGAGAGCTGCAGTCCCCTCCGGAGTATCTTCATCAGGCCAAAAGGCGTTGAAGATCCGGATTGCCACATCAAGGATATCCTTGCCATAATTCTTCACAATTTCCACGCGAGAGGACAGACTGACCAACAGGTCCTCCATGTCATAGGGAATTTCTCCAGCGTCAGGAGCAATGGGGGTACCCCTCTGCTGGCGGAACTTGGCAACAGCAGTGGTTGCAATGGCATTCCCCTCCGGAAATTTGCCTAAACACAAGACAAGTGAAGCAAGTAAGAAAAAGACAAGTGAAGCAACACGGAGAAATTAATGCCGGATGAAGGAGAAGAACTTACGAGAAATGTGGCTGTGGATCCGGGTCAAATCCTTGGTACAGTCATCACGTCTTTTCTGGAGTTGCGCAAGTTCAGTATTTGCCGACTCAAGTTTAGAGTCGGCCTCCTTAAGCAATTCTTGGTCCTTGGCGATCTGGAGGTTGAGGCGCTCGCGCTCTTCAGTAAAATCATGGCCAGCTTTTTCCAGTTCGGATTCATGTTGCGCCTTGAGCTTCTTCATGTCCGCCTTAAGCTTGGTGATTTCATCATCTTTGGATCATAGGAAGGAAAGCTCATCATCTTTCTTCTTCAGTTCGGCTTGGTGCTGCCCTGCTTGTTCGAGAAAATGCAGCATCATATCAGGCACGGGCACACTATCTTCAAGAGAGGCTGAAATAGTTTGTTGACCCGGCAAACCCGAGGTATGAATATTTGCCGAGCCAAGGAGAAAAGGAGATAGAGAGCATAGCAAGGTTAAGCAAGAATAACTTATCCTTTATCTGGTCCAAGCTTTTCCTCATCAGGATATTCTCAGCCTCCACCCCAGCTGCGAAATCCGAATGATGGATTAGTTCAGCGGAAAACGACAAAGAGAAATGGAAGAATGCCAAGGAGAAAACTTACCCCTTTTATCGTGTTCCGTGAGAAGCGCAGTAAGTTTCACACACAGCATCTTGTGGGTATCTAGGAGACGCTGAAACTCAGCGCTCCGACGATTGGTGGTCACCTGAAAAAAGTACAAAAAGATAGCTTAGTCTTGTGCATATTCGAAGTGTACAAAATCCGAGCCAAGTGGAACTTAACCCGGCTCTAGGTGTGTGCATATTCGAAGTGTACAAAATCCGAGCCAAGTGGAACTTAACATGGCTCTAGGTGTGTGCATATTCGAAGTGTACAAAATCCGAGCCAAGTGAAACTTAACCCGGCTCTAGGTGTGTGCATATTCGAAGTGTACAAAATCCGGGCCAAGTGGAACTTAACCCGGCTCTAGGTGTGTGCATATTCGAAGTGTACAAAATCCGGGCCAAGTGGAACTTAACCCGACTCTAGGTGTGTGCATATTCGAAGTGTACAAAATCCAAGCCAAGTGGAACTTAACCCGGCTCTAGGTGTGTGCATATTCGAAGTGTACAAAATCCGGTCCAAGTGGAACTTAACCCGGCTCTAGGTGTGTGCATATTCGAAGTGTACAAAATCCGAGCCAAGTGGAACTTAACCTGGCTCTAGGTGTGTGCATATTCGAAGTGTACAAAATCCGAGCCAAGTGGAACTTAACCTGGCTCTAGGTGTGTGCATATTCGAAGTGTACAAAATCCGAGCCAAGTGAAACTTAACCCGGCTCTAGGTGTGTGCATATTCGAAGTGTACAAGATCCAGGCCAAGTGGAACTTAATCCGGCTCTAGGTGTGTGCATATTCGAAGTTATTAAGGAGCTACGTTAGTTCTCTAAGGAGCATCCGGCCGAGTAACAACTTACTCCCCCGGAGGCTTGGGGACTAATGGCTATATCACTAAATGCTAAGAAAAGGGCAAAGTAACGTACCTCCATCATCCAACCCGCAAGGTTAATTGCCTTGGCTGCAGTATTCATCTGCGCAGCAAATTCGACGGGACTGAACTTCTCCGGGAGATCGTCATTATGCATGAACTCCACCTTGTTCAAGTTGTTTACAAACTCGATCAAGGTCGGAGGATATCGTTCGCCTCTAAGCATGTGGGGCGCCACTAGACCCTTGGCATGCGCTTCCCTCCTCTCAACCTGGGCAACGGCGGGGCTGGTGTGCAAAACGAGTTGTTCATCAGCTGGCTCGGCGGGGGCGTCCTTCGGCGGTGGAGTCTTCTTCGGGAGCATGGACGCAACTGTACGCTCTCCAGACTCGATTGACGCTGACCTGCTGGCGTCATGAGCCTTTTTGCCTTTGGGTTGCTACTATGAGGTGGAGGTTGCTGCGGCGGATTTGCCCTTGGGAGCGGCCTTACTGCTGGTGCCTTCTCGCCGAGTCTTGGAAGACTCGGATGAGGCGGAGGGGTTTGGCGTTGATGCTGGTGCCTTTGCTGTTGATGCTGGTGCTGGAGCTGGTGCTGGTACTGATTTCAGTTTCGGCAGAGGAGCTGAAGGAACTTCGGTGGTGGCTGGTTGCGGTTGTGCCGAAGAAGGAGCAACTGCAGCCTCGGCAGAACCATTTCCCCCGTTCCGAGGTTGTCCTCCTCTTGACGAGGTGGGCTAGAACCCGGAGCAGCCGCTGAGCCCTCCTGAATGGGGTTCAACGGGCGTGAATCGTCGCCACGAGGGGGAGAAGGGCTATGTCGGAGCGGGGAGGCAATGCCGGATCCACTCTGAGGGACCTCCACCGCGGCCCTACCGAATGAAATCATGAATGATGAGAAACTATAACAAAGGAAGAACAAATGAATAGAAAAGGGAGAAGTGGCTTACTCATCCGAGGTCAAAGGCTCCTTGGGCTTCCGACCACTCCGGCTTATGGCCTTAGTTGTAGGTTTGGTGGCAGCTTTGTCCATAGATTTCTTTCGCCTTTTAGCTGGCTGAGAAGGTCCGGAGGAAGAAGCAGATGCAGCCCCCCTCTTCTTCTTCGGTGTGACCGGGACAGGCTCACCCACGCAAGGGGAGGGTCTTCATGGATCTGCCCACCGGGGTTAGCTGATGCCGAAAAAGCATAAGGAAGGGGGACAGCGTCAAATGCCTCCATCACCTCAACGTCTGAATCATCTTCATCGTCGGGCCAATCTCTAATGGAAGAGAGTTTACCGGTGGGTCGCTTGGTCGCATCAGCCATAGGCAGGAACATCTCCTGATCCAGTTCCTCCTCGTCCGAGGTATCTCGATCAGCCGCCCATTTGAGAGAAGGCTCGGTGCCATCCTCAATAGTTTGCTGAAGAAACATCTAAGGGAAAGAAAAGGCAACAAGATTAAACCTACAACAAAACCGACATATGATTTAATTTGAAAAAGGTTTCGGGCACGAGACTTACCGCAAGGGAAGCCTATCTTGGCAGAAGTGTTCAAACCCCCACGTCCACTCAGGAGAGAAGTCCTTGTGGGTGGTGAAGAGAGCCTTGAACCGACGGTAGATCTCGGCGTTGCTCAACTCGAATGAGGAGGTCCGGTTGGGGTCACGGCCCCAGCTCATGTGACAGAGTTTATGTGTGCGTTTCTGGAGCGGGGAGATCCGGTTGCGGACGAATGTGATCATCGCGTCCTCGTTGCGCAATCCCAGGTCCTTCAGCTCCTAGAACCTTTTGTTGACTTGGTTTGCCAGGACGGTGGGCTTCTTGGAGACATTGTCCCACAGATCCGGATTAGGAGGACCCGGAACGTACATGCGCAGCCAGATCAGATCCTCAGTTATGCTATTCCGGCCATAGAAAAAGGTCCGGGCCCATCCCTTGCAAGATACAAGCCCCGTGACTCGGGGGAAGATTGACTGTTTCCTAGGAGAGATAGAGGCTGCACCGAACTGCGTGAGTTGCTTGTCCTCCAGATCCAGATCTATATTCGGAATCACGTTCCGGCGAAGGCCAAAGAACCGGATCTAGAGCTCCTTCGTGGGCCACAGTCCGGCGTAGCCCTCGATGGTGGAAGCGAAGGCAGAGAGAGAGGTGATGGCATTAGCCGGAAGATGATGCGGCTGAAGCTCATATGTGTTGAGCCAGTCGTTGAAGAAATCGCTAGCGGGGAGCCCGAACCCACGTTGGAAGTGGGAGAGGAATACCACATACTCACCCGGATTGGGTGAGGGGGCAAGCTCCGCGGCGGCAAGACGCGCGACGACGCCCTCCGGGATACGCCGGGTGCGGTATAGCCAGTCAATATCGTCCTGGCAGACCCAGCACCCAGCCCAAGCACCGCGGTTGGCGTTCACCGCGTCCTCCTCCATTTCTTGCTCCGCAACAGCGAGCTCCTCTTCAGTTATCTTGAGGTCACTATCCTCACTGGCGCTAGCGGCGGTGGGCGAAAGTGGCCTGGACAGGCGAGGACCCATGGCGGAAGGGATGCGGGGAGGTGGCGGCGACGTTGGTGCGCGAGGAAGCAGTGCGGTGGCGGCAGCGCTGTTGCTGGAGAGGAAGAGGAAGAAGAAGAGGCAAAGGGGGCGCGAGAGTGGGAAAAGACCCAAGGGGCGCCCCCCACCCGTATTTAACCACGCCCTCGAGGGGTAGTGGGATCACGCTGTGCGGATGGGCCACACGGTGTGGCCGTGTATAACCCGGATCGACCAATCAGCAACGAGCCACAGGAAGGGCCACAGGGCGCAGGAGATCCCATGACGTGACGTTATGATGCAGTTAACGAGGAGGCAGGCACGATGTGATGTGGGCTACAGTAATAACTGACAATTACTGCGGCGGTTACTGGAGCAGGCCCTTAAAATGAGGCAAAGTAATGATTAACCTCCACGTGGGGAAGTGTACAAGAGAAGGAAGAATGACCCGGATGAGTACGAGGTGACCTGGCCAGCGAGTGAAAACTCGAAATGTGCCAAGGGAAAGTAAACCTATGAAATCCGGACTATGAGGTAACTCGGAAAGGCAGCGAGAGGATCGATAAAATTGAACCTGCTGTGGTCTTAGCGGCTAAGGCATCTAAGACTGCACCAGCTTCGAGGACTAATGTTGGGGGGATACCCTCGAGTAGGGTCACGCCAAGGTATAAAGGCCGAGTTAGCCGAGGTACGACAAGGTCAAAGCAGGTGCTGGCTGAGTCACCTCAAGGCAGGCCGAATCATGGGGTAACCCGGACCAGGGGATGTCCACCTAACATGGGTCTCAGCCGACTTACATCGTAAGTGGGTAAGATGTATCTAACTCGTATGCAGGTACAGGTATGATCGATCAACTAGGGGCAATCCGGGTTATATCAAGCTTGTAAGAGAAGGAAGGTATCTCGCTGGTCAAAGGGTGACCACTATACACAGAGCGTGAGCGAAGCGGACAGAGGCCAGGACCACCGAGGCGTGGCCGACAAAGGTGATGATGCCTATGTCGGATGACGCGGGCGCCGCAGAGGCTCACGTAGCCCCTGCATGGATGACGCTGGGCAAAAGTGACCCGGTCGGCTTACTATTTTGGGAGGAATATGCCTCCATGTATGCCCTAATTGGAGACCTAGCCACCCCTATATAAGGAGGGCTAGGGCTTCTGTAGAAGGGGTTGAGTTCTAGTTTGGTTGGTCTCTAGAGGGTTGTATTTTACCAGTGTGTTCTTGAGGGCTAGCTAGTGGTGAGAGTAAGAGAGTTCCTTCTTCCTCCTCTCCCCAATACGGCTCAAGGAGCCCTTGTAAACTAAGGAAGTGAATCAAATACAAAGCAACTGTGTGTGGAATCACCACACTATCCCTCCCTGGATTCCTCTAGTGCATCTTGTCCCCACCTTTAGCCTATCCATGGCATCTTCCGTGACACCACCACGACATAGACCTTGCTTGTCCCCAAGCGAAAACTGAGCTCAATAAACATGACCACAGGTTTATGGAGTGAAGTTTCGATAAAGAGAATACGGACAAGAAGCATCACATTCATCAATACACAAATACTAATAGAAAACAACTCACTATTATATAACTTAACTTGCAATGAGTAAGGGAAACACAATAAAGATACACAAAGTAAATCATAATTGGTAATGGCAAACTTTGTCCTTGGTCAGAGAATGGTTAACAAATTGCAGGAGTCAAATTTAATGGGGGTTTTCAATGATAGCTTTCAAAGTAATATTCGCTCAGATAAGAGCAGTGTGCAAAACAAGGAACATAAAAAACATGATTGAATAACTCATCATATGGATGATTGAATCACAACAACTCAAATGCTTGCTTGAGATAGAAAGGAATAGGTTTACTGACTCAACTAAAAAGTAAAAGATAGGCCCTTCGCAGAGGCAAGCAGGGATTTCAAGTTTCATAAAGAGCCTCAAAAATTATGGTACTTACTAGCTTTCATCTCTCATTGCCCTATCATAAGCATCTTGAAGTGATTAAAGTTAATGTGAGGGAAAATAGGAGTTATATGCTTGACAAATTATAAGTTAAAAGTCTCATGCCCCTTGAGTACGAGTACCAGACCTCATGCTACTCAACTTTGGTCTCCGGTAAGTTCTTGTCATTGTATGTGTATGTGTATCATAGAGAACCGCCAACGGGGCACCCCTTTCCCCATGACACAGGAGCTATCCCATATCAAAATGACAAGGCAACAGAGAGTAAGCATCTCAGCGATCTTTTTATTTGCTATTTGCATAGGTTTTTATTGAGGATCCTTCATAGAATGCCACTATGGTTATGCTGCAAGTTTCCACCGTCATTAGGCATGGCTTAGGCTATCCGTCCAGGCGTTTCTCTAACACATATACTAACTCCATGAGCTTACAAGCTCCCATTTTATTTCACACCACCGACATCCATAAACAAAAGAACATGATATCAACTAAATAATAAGTGCAATGTCGAAAGCGGACCCCATGATAACATGGTTTTGCTAACTCCCAACTTATAATTTGCAAGCATACAAGCTTCATAAGATAGTCACAATGGTTCAAATTTATTAAGTACAAGAAAACAAAGTGTGCCATCAAGTTTGTGAGAGATTTAATCACTAGTTTTTACATAAGAATTTTAATTTGGAGGATAGATAAAACTCGAGAATTTACTTGGAATAGCAATAATGCTAATAGGTAGATATGCTGGACATAAATGGCATAGGTTTTAGTTCATGGATTGGATGCATGAGAAGCATTCCCTCTCAGTACAGATTTTTGGCTAGCATGGCTGGGTAGCAAGCATAAGAGTTGAAAGAAACAAACAAACATACAAATGATAGAAACAATCATGCAATCTTCCTTGGAAACACAAAAGATCTTAACTAGAGAATACTAAGCTTATGATCCAATCAAGAAAGAAAGATAATGAATTTATATTTCTATAAGTACTTTTCTCTTTTCCATTCATTCCTCATATAGTGTTTCTACTGACCAGAGCTAGGTTTGCCAAAACCAACTAAATTTACTTGATGATCCCAAAGTGATACCAATACTAACAACAAGATCTATCATATAACAGAAATTGCAAACTAAAATAAGATATGTAAAAAGTAAATGATAAAACTTCTCATTAATATTCCATAACCGCAACTCACACCAAGGGATACATAGATAACTAACTGGAGGAGAGATACTTCCACAATGCAAACCATCCTATATGATAACTTCTCTATTCATGATATGACTCTACTAAAAAGGTAAAAAGATGAAAGATAATGATGTGATACCACGGCACTCCCCCAAGCTTGGAACAAACCAAGGGGATGCCAAAACCTGATGACAAAGTACTCCCTCGATGGTGGTGTTCTCTCTATAAGCTTTTCAATAAATTTCTTCAAATCCTCAATCTCGAAGGTGAGAGTATGAATCAACTCTGAATTGTGCTCAATGCAGTTCATGATCATGTCGGACTGTGAATCCCAGCCCTTGTGATTCTTTCCCTAATCTTCCTCCTTAAAGTGTTCTTTTCCTGCATGGTTAGAACGAGGCATGTCCCAATTGGAGGGTAATTTTTCCTTAGGCACCTTTTGGAATTGCTGCTCATGTATAAGGGTATGGAAGGGATTCTTGATTCGTGGAAGAGGTGACCGTGAAGCCAAGCAATGGAGCGGTACCATCCCTCAAGTGGACATCCGTGCAGTCCTTTTGAGCTTGACAGAACGTGTCATCACTCCAATGCTTGCAATGGCGGTGCTGGTGCACGGATACTGGTCTTCCTTCACTTCCTCTTCAACTTCACCCTTGATCTCCTCCTCCTGCTTGGGGTCTTGGAGATCATCTTCCAAAGGCTTCTTGCCCTTATCGTTGGTGGAGACCATTGTGCTTCAAAACTTGAGAATAGTTCCTAACAGAAACAGATCAAAACAAAGACACTATGAGAACACGATTTGAATAGTTCCTGACAAAAGTTTTCCGCGGATTTTTTTCTTACCAGAACTGTTACCTATTTGAAAACAGACTCTCCAGGTTTCTGAATTTGGTCTTTAATAAATTCTTTCGGAATCACCGCTTGAATAATATCAATATCTTCATTGTAGGAATCTCTAGAAATATAGTGCTTGAGTCTTTGACCATTCACCACTTGTGTAGTGTTGTATCTTAAGGAAGAAATTTTTATTGCACCTGAACGATACACCTCTTCAATAACAAAAGGTCCTTCCCATTTTGAAAGTAGTTTTCCTGCAAAAAATCTGAGACGAGACCTATACAATAAAACTTTCTCACCAATGTGAAATTCTCTCTTACGAATTCTCCTGTCATGCCATCTTTTAACTTTTTATTTAAAGAGTCTAGCATTTTCATAAGCCTCACTTCTCCACTCATCTAAATATCTCAAGTCAAACAATCTTTTCTTACCAGCAAGTTTGAAATCTCTATTAAGTTCTTTCACTGCCCAATAATCTTTGTGTTCTAATTCTAAAGGCAGGTGACAAGCTTTTCCATAAACCATTTTGTAAGGAGACATTCCCATATGATTTTTATAAGCAGTTCTATAAGCCCATAAAGCATCATTCAACTTTTTAGCCCACGTTTTTCTAGATCTATTAACAGTCTTTTGCAAGATAGATTTAATTTCTTTGTTTAATAGTTCTACTAGCCCACTGGTTTGGGGATGATAAGCTGAAGCAATTCTATGATTAACGTCATATTTAGCAACAGGCTTCCTAAAACCTCCATGAATGAAATGTGAACCTCCATCAGTCATAAGGTATCTAGGCACTCCAAACCTAGGAAAGATAACATCCTTAAGCATTTTTAAAGAGGTCTCACCATCACCACCTTTTGTAGGTATGGCTTCTACCCACTTAGTAACATAATCAACAACAACAATAATATGAGTATAACCTTTTGAAGGAGGAAAAGGACCCATAAAATCAAATCCCCAAAAGTCAGATGGTTCAATAACAAGAGAGTAACTGATACATTGCAAATGTATCTATAATTTTTGATGTTCCATGCTTGGTTTTATTCACTTTCTTGTGTTTTGTTCCAACTTTGGAGTACTTTTCATATGATTTCTTGGACTAACCTATTAACAAGAGCCACAGTGCCAGCTGCCTGTTTTCTGCTGTTTTTGGTTCCAGGAAAGTCAGAAAATGAATATTCTCGGAATTGGACGGGACAAAAGCCCAAGTGCCTATTTTTCTGGAAGGGATCAAGTGCCAGAATACGAGACGGAGAGGGGCCAGGGGCCGGCCACACCACCTGGCCACGCGGCCAGGCTTGGCCCGCGCCAGGGGGTGGTCTGGCCGACCCCAGCACCCCCTCGGCCTCTCCTTCCGCCTATAAGTTTCCCTTGGGACGAAAACCCTAGGTACCCGATCAAAAATCCACGAAAGAGTCTGTAGCCGCCGTCATCTCCATCCCTAGATCGGGAGGGATCTGAAGCTCTTCCCGGCATCCTGCCGGAGAGGGGAATTCACCCTGGAGGCCTTCTTCATCACCATGCAAGACTCCGGTGTGATGCGTGAGTAGTTCATCCTTGGACTACGGATCCATGTAGTAGCTAGATGGCTAGTTCTCCTCCTTTGTTCTTTCATGTTTAGATCTTGTGAGCTCCGTCCATGATCAAGATCATCTATTTGTAATTCTACATGTTGTGTTTGCGGGGATCTGATGGATATTGAGATGCTATTTCAGATTGATTATTGATTCTATCATGTCTTTGTTATTTGTGATATTGCATGCTTTCCGTTGTTACTAGCTATCTTGGCCAAGTAGATGCTAGAAACTCCAAGAGTTAGTATTTATGCTCGATAGTGGGTTCATGCCTCTGGTAATCCGGGGAAGTGACAGAAATCTCTAAGGTACTAGATGTGCTGTTGCTACTAGGGACAAAACAACAATCTTTTGTTCATAGAACAATCGTATTGTTTACTTTACATGTAGTTCGTAAAGCAATAATCTGTTGCTCGCAACTTAATACGGGAGGGGGTTCGGATGATAACCTGAAGGTGGATTATTAGTCATAGATGCAGTTGGATGGCGGTCTTTGTATAATGTTGTAATGCCCAATCGGATATCAAAGGAGTCAAGATGATTATTATATGCTTGTATGCTTTCTCGATGTTTGTCAATTTCCCTGCTGTAATTTGTTCACCCAGCATGTTATCTATCTTAAGGAGAGCCACCTCTAGTTAACTATGGATCCCGGTCCTTTTCTTTACATTCAATCTATAAATTGTTTACTGTTTTGTGTTTACTTTCTGCAAACTATTACTTCTTTCCATTCGATACGTTTAATCCTTTGTTATTCGCAAAACACGGTGAGATTGACAACCTCATCGCAAGTTGGGGACAAAGTTCTGTGGTTGTGTTGTGTAGGTCTCCATGTTTCTACTAGCACCGGTAGTGCGCCCTGCCAAAGCTCAGCTAGTAACACCTTTGGGGTGTTTCCTTGCTGCTACTGGTTCGATTAAACCTTGGTTTCATACTGAGGGAAACTTGCTGTTGTGCTCATCATACCTTCCTCTTGGGGTTCCCAACGAGCTCTACATCATCATTGCTCCAGCATTTTTCTAGCGCCATACACAAAGCCATCAAGCATTTTTCTAGCGTCGTTGCCGGGGAGTCAAGAACATCTTCACAAGGGGAGTCCCTCATAACCAATCTCTTTACTTTGTTATTTTTGTTTTGCTTAGTTTCTTTTTGCTTTGTTTGCTTGTTTCTTATTCAAAAACACAAAAAAAATAGTTTTACTAGTTTGCTTTCTTTACCAAAAACACAAAAAAATTAAGTCTCCTTTAGTTGTCACCTCTTCCTTAGATCACCATGTTGATCCCTACTTTCACCCTGAAATACCTTTCAATTGGTAGTGGTTCTATAATTGGGAAAGATAATATTGAAGAATTCTTTAATCATGTTAGTAAGCATGAAGATACTGAGGATAGAGCCCTTGCAGAACTTGCTCCAAACTATGAGATTACCGCGGCTTCTTTAATTCACATGTTAGAAGCTAGGTTTGTTAACCCCAACCCCTTAATGCAAGTAATGTTTCTTAAGCTTAAAGAAATTGAGGACCCTGAAAAGAGGAATTTTATTCTAGAAACTTTGTTTAAGGAGTTCTATGATTTTGCCAAGGAAGCTAGGAAAGTCTTTGAACGTTTCAATATGCTAGGCTCATGTGTAGATGTTGTTGGTACATGAGAAAATATGAACAAAACCGAACCTAATGGGGAGGAACCTAAGATACCAATACCCTTTAAACTAGTAGCAATACATGATGCCATAGAAAAGAATCTTGATTGGATTGTTCCTGTAAACCCTTTTGATAAGAATAGTGAACCTAAGAGCATTGAGAGAGGATCCTCTAGAACTTATTTGGATGATATACCTTGCCTTGTTGAAAATATTTCTGGTATTGATCTTAATGCTTCTTCATTTGAGAACACTTGATTCTTTCTTTGCTTCTTATGCCTAACTTAAAGGCGTTAAAGAAAAGTACTTATTGGGAGATAACCCAAAAGTTTTAGATGAGTCTTGGAAGTTATTACCTCTGTAATAAACTCTCCTTATCCTTTTTATTTGCTTTTTGTGCCAAGAGTAACCTCTAATGAGAGAGAAGTAATGATTGGGAAAGTTGCTGTCCCGAAACAGATTTCTGTGCTTCACCGTAAAAATTCGTGTAAAATCTCTGGACGTACGTTTGAGGCGTCCATTTTTGTGCTTCTGACCCAGGTTGTTATCTAACTTTCGTTAGTTCAACACTTTTTGATTTGAGCAACGGAAGGTCTTAGAAAAAAATCGTCTTTACCTGCTAGTATGTTTTGACAAATTTCTGCCATTTTCTGCATTTGCTTCTTGTTGGTTCCTTTTTGAGTTCTTTTGGGGAATTGATCTTTTGAGGGAAGTACTACAGTATCTAGTGTTCTAATGGAAGTTTATTTGGTGTTAGAACTGAACCTTAAGACTTATTTATCTTCAGTGCACTAATGTTGCTAATAAAGATTATGTGAAGTTTTGTATGAAGGAAAAAATTTAGGTGTATGGAAGGAATGAGTAATGAGATGAAGGATGGACTAAAGCTCAAGCTTGGGGATACCAAACGTATCACCCCAATAAATATCTAAGAAGTACAAGCATCAAAGCTTGGGGATGCCCAAGGCATCCCCTTCTTCATCAATAAAAATCCTAGGTTTCTTCCAAACGCTTCATTTTTATTGTTTCATGCACAGTTGTGTTTTTCTTGGAGCGTCTTCTTTTTCGTTTTTGTTTTGATTTTTTGTTTGCCTTGGTTTGCTTAGTTTTCTGAATAAATTGGTTGGACCCCCTCTTTCATACATTGGTTTGCAAATAGTTTGGTTTGGTTTGGTTTGGAAAAGAGTAGGAAAGTTCATGCTTATGTGGTAAAAAGAGCTTGTTTTTGACTATGGCCTATGCTTTGTCATGCCATGCTTGATATTGTTTTTGCTTTATGCTTAGTATTCTTTGTTGTAGCATGACTTGTTATAAACAATTGAGATTGCTTAATGTGCCTTGGATGAATCATGTGTTGTTTTAGCATATTAAATCATAGTATAGTGGTATTCTCCTTTGATGCTTTATTTGGGTTGACTTGGCGCATGCTCACACCATGTTATGACTATCTCAAGTCACCATAAGCCTTTATGATCCTTTAGTTTTCAACTTGTAATATTACTTTATGCTTTGATCAATGATGTTTTGTCTCTCTACATGATTATGACCATTATTGCTCTCTTAGTTTGTCGCTCCCAGTCTTTTGCTAGCCTCCACAACCACGTATGAGTTCCACTCATGCATCCAACTCCCTAAACCAAGTTATTCCAAAGAGTTCACCATACCTACCTACTAGCTTATGCTATTCCAAGTATATTCATGCTTTTGTTTACCTTCCGAATTAAACTTGTTATGAGAAAACTAGTGATTAAAGCTCTCACGAACTTGATGGCACACTTTACTTTACTTGCCCTTAATAAACTTGAATCAGTGTGTCGTCTATGTTGTATATGCTTGAACTTATTTGTTGGGAATTAGAAGAACCATGCTTTCATGGGGAATGCTTTCAACATTGCACTTGGTACTTGTACCTAGTTGATATCATGCTCTTTTGTATATGGATGTTGTCGGTGTAAAATGAAAGGGGAGCTTGTAAGTCCATGGAGTTATGTATATGTGTTAGAGAAACGCGTGGGCCGCTAGTCTAATCCATGCTGACATGGTGGAAACCTGCAGCGTAACCATAATGAGCTGTCTATGAAGCATTCTTCTTATAAAAAAAAGAGTCCTATATTGAGAAAAAAAGAGAAAAGAGAAAAAAAATTAGATTATGAAAAGAGGAAAGAGAGAAAAAAGCACCATATTCCCATGGTAAATAAGAAGATTGCTGAGATGCTTATCGTCTGCTTGCCTTGTCATTTTTATATGGGGATTCTTCCGTATCATCGGGCAAGGGGTACCCCGTTGGCGGTTCTCTATGATACACATATACTTACAATGACAAGAACTTACCGGTGACTAAACTTGAGTAGCATGAGGAGCGGCCCTCGTATACAAGGGACGTGAGATTTCTAACTTATACTTCATCAAGCATGTACACCATAGTTTGTTCACTTTAACCTTAATCACTTCAAGATGCTTATGATAGGGGCAATGAGAGCTGAAAGCTATAAGTACCATAATTTTTGGAAGCTCTCTATGAGACTTGAATCCCAACTTCCTTTTATAAAAAGGCCTTTCTTCCACCATTATATTGAGTCTCCATCTTCTACCTTTATGCACCTACTTTGAGAACATAGTGGCCATTCTTAGTTCTATGTGCATTGTCCCAAGACTAGTTGATTGATGCATGACTTGATATTGCTTGTTTTAAACTATTTGTATCTAGTCACTCTTATGAACTTTGAAGGTGTCTTATGCATTTATATTTGCTACTCTATTGAGGGACAAGTTTAATACTATTATGCTATGTTTTCTTTATGTGAAACAAACAAATGTCTTGCAAAGCATTGTTATTCATGAGTCTTTTGTTTGTGCCTTTTCATGTTGCATCATAGTTTCTTTGCTTATTGCTAGAACTTTATCTTTCATGTTATGATTAAAGTACTATGATCCCAGCTTTGAATGTTTTTCAAATACTTTGATCAAGTCTTTGATGGTGCATGTCACCTCAAAAATTATTCTTTCTTTTTATCACTTACCTACTCGAGGACGAGCAAGAGTTAAGCTTGGGGATGTTGATACATTGCAAATGTATCTATAATTTTTGATGTTCCATGCTTGGTTTTATCCACTTTCTTGTGTTTTGTTCCAACTTTGGAGTACTTTTCATATGATTTCTTGGACTAACCTATTAACAAGAGCCACAGTGCCAGCTGCCTGTTTTCTGCTCTTTTTGGTTCTAGGAAAGTCAGAAAATGAATATTCTCGGAATTGGACGGGACAAAAGCCAAAGTGCCTATTTTTCGGAAGTCATCGGATGCCAGAATACGAGACGGAGAGGGGCCAGAGGCCAGCCACACCACCTGGCCGCACGGCCAGGCTGGGCCCACGCCAGGGGGTGGTGTGGTGGCCCCTGGCACCCCCTCGGTCTCCCCTTCCGCCTATAAGATGCCCTTAGGACGAAAACCCTAAGTGCCCGATCAAAAATCCACGAAAGAGTCTATAGCCGCCGTCATCTCCATCCCTAGATCGGGAGGGATCTAAAGCTCTTCCCGGCACCCTACCGGAGAGGGGAATTCACCCTGGGGGCCTTCTTTATCACCATGCAAGCCTCCGGTGTGATGCGTGAGTAGTTCATCCTTGGACTACGGATCCATGTAGTAGCTAGATGGCTAGTTCTCCTCCTTTGTGCTTTCATGTTTAGATCTTGTGAGCTCCGTTCATGATCAAGATCATCTATTTGTAATTCTGCATGTTGTGTTTGTGGGGATCCGATGGATATTGAGATGCTATTTCAGATTGATTATTGATTCTATCATGTCTTTGTTATTTGTGATCTTGCATGCTTTCCGTTGTTAGTAGCTATCTTGGCCAAGTAGATGCTAGCAACTCCAAGAGTTAGTATTTATGCTCGATAGTGGGTTCATGCCTCTGGTAATCTGGGGAAGTGACAAAAATTTCTAAGGTACTAGATGTGTTGTTGCTACTAGGGAGAACAACAATCTTTTGTTCATAGAACAATCGTATTGTTTACTTTACACGTAGTTCGTAAAGAATAATCTGTTGCTTGCAACTTAATACTGGAGGGGATTCGGATGATAACCTGAAGGTGGATTATTAGTCATAGATGCAGTTGGATGGCGGTCTATGTATTATGTTGTAATGCCCAATCAAGTCTTAGAGGAGTCAAGATGATTAGTATATGCATGTATTGCTTTCTCGGTGTTTGTCAATTGCCCCGCTGTAATTTGTTCACCCAGCATGTTATCTATCTAAGGAGAGCCACCTCTAGTGAACTATGGATCCCGATCCTTTACTTTACATACAATCTACAATCTTTTACTGCTTTGTGTTTACTTTCTGCAAACTTTTACTTCTTTCCATTCGATACGTTTAATCCTTTGTTTTCCACAAAACACGGTGAAATTGACAACCTCATCGCAAGTTGGGGACAAAGTTCTGCGGTTGTGTTGTGCAGGTCTCCATGTTGCTACTAGCACCGGTAGTGCGCCCTACCAAAGCTCATCTAGTAACACCTTTGTGGTGTTTCCTTGCTCCTACTAGTTCGATTAAACCTTGGTCTCATAACTGAGGGAAAACTTGCTGGTGTGCTCATCATACCTTCCTGTTGGGGTTCCCAACGAGCTCTACATCAACCACGAGCCAGCAAAGATTTTTCTGGCGCCGTTGCCGGGGAGTCAAGGACATCTTCACAAGAGGAGTCCCTCATAACCAATCTCTTTGTTGTTTTTGGTTTGCTTAGTTTCTTTTTGCTTTGTTTGCTTGTTTTGTTCTTCAAAAAACACAAAAAAATTAGTTTTACTAGTTTGCTTTCTTATTGGAAAAACAAAAAAAATTAGTTCCTATCTTGAGTGCCACTATGTCTAGCCTTTATCCAATCACTATGTCACCCGAGGAAATGATTTTCACTTTTAAACAAGGAATTGAGGAAAGTTTTAAGGAAGCTTGGTCTAGAATCTCTGATCTACATGAAAAGACTGAGCCTAAAATGACTCAAAGCTTGTTCCTTAGCAGTTTTGACCTTGGGATTACTCTTTGCTATAGATATGCTTTAGATGCTATTGTGGGAGGAGATTTCCTCCAATGTAATGAGGATGATGCCATTAATGCTATAGAGAAATTGATCCTCACTTACACTATGCCTAGCCAAACTGATATTTCTTTTGCAAAAATATTTGCTAGGTCGAACACTCTTGAGGCTAGCACTACTAGCTTAGAAAGTTGCTATAATACACTTAGGGAGCATCACAATTATGTTCCAATAAATTCTGAACCATCAAAGTGGCTCCCTACAGTAAAGATTGAGATAAACACTGAAACTTTTCAAGCCCGTTGTGATATCATGTCTGAATTTTGCCTTATGCCCAAGGATATTTATGAATCTTTGAATCTTTGGGGCTTACGGAAGGAGAAAACAAATATCTCTTGCTAATAATACTACCATATTACCTCTTGGAATAGCTGAAGGAGTGTTTACAAAGATCCTTGGGAAAATGATTTCTATTGATTATCTTGTTATTGAATGTGCAGGAAAAGGACAAATTACACTTGGAAGGTCCCTATTAGAACTCCTTGGAGCAATAATAGATGTGGGAAAGGGGACCATGCACCTTTCTTTTCCACCAAACAATCACATTTTCCCAAAGGATAAGAATAAAAATAAGAGAGGTAAGGGCAAGAAAGTTGGTTTTAATGTTTCTTCATTTGAGAACACTTGATTCTTTCTTTGCTTCTTATGTCTAACTTAAAGGCGTTAAAGAAAAGTACTTGTGGAGATAACCCAAGAGTTTTAGATGAGTCTTGGAAGTTATTACCTCTGTAATAACTTCTCCTTATCCTTTTTATTTGCTTTTTGTGCCAAGAGTAACCTCTAATGAGAGTGAAGTAATGATTGGCAAAGTTGCTGTCCCGAAACAGATTTCTGTGCTTCACCGTAAACATTACTGAGAGAGCTCTGTATGTCGGATTGAGCTGTAATTTTTTTCAATTCTGCCCCAGGTTGTTATCTAACTTTTGTTAGTTCAACACTTTTTGATTTGAGCAACAGAAGGTCTTCGAAAAAATTCGTCTTTACCTGCTGGTCTGTTTTGACAGATTTCTGCCATTTTCTGCATTTGCTTCTTGTTGGTTCCTTCTTGAGTTCTTTTGGGGAATTGAGCTTTTTGAGGCAAGTGCTACAGTAGCTAGTGTTATAATGGAAGTTTATTTGGTGTTAGAACTGAACCTTAAGACTTATTTATCTTGAGTACACTAATGTTGCTAATAAAGATTGTGTGAAGTTTTGTATGAAGGAAAACTTTCAGGTGTATAGAACGAATGAGTAATGAGATGAAGGATGGACTAAATCTCAAGCTTGGGGATGCCACGCGTGTCACCCCAAGAAATATCCAAGAAGTACAAGCGTCAAAGCTTGGGGATGCCCAAGGCATTCCCCTTCTTCATCAATAAAAATCTCAGGTTTCTTCCAAACGCTTCATTTTTATTGTTTCATGCACAGTTGTGTTTTTCTTGGTTCGTCTTCTTTTTCGTTTTGGTTATGGTTTTCGTTTGCTTTGGTTTGCTTAGTTTTCTTAATAAGTTGGTTGGACCCCCTCTTTCACACTTTGGTTTGCATTTAGTTTGGTTTGGTTTGGAAAAGAGTAGGAAAGTTCATGCTTATATGGTAAAAAGAGCTCGTTTTTGACTGTGGCTTATGCTTTGTTATGCCATGCTTGATATTGTTTTGGCTTTATGCTTAGTATTCTTTGCTGTAGCATGACTTGTTATAAACAATTGAGATTGCTGAATGTGCCTTGGATGAATCATGCGTTGTTTTAGCATATTAAAGCATAGTATAGTGGTATTCTCCTTTGATGCTTTATTTGGGTTGACTTGGCACATGCTCAAACCATGTTATGACTATCTCAAGTCACCATAGCCTTTATGATCCTTTAGTTTTCAACTTGTAGTATCACTTTATGCTTTTATCAATGATGTTTTGTCGCTCTGCATGATTATGGCCATTGTTGCTCTCTTAGTTTGTCGCTCCCAGTCTTTTGCTAGCCTCCACAACAAAGTATGAGTTCCACTCATGCATCCAACTCCCTAAACCAAGTTATTCCAAAGAGTCCACCATACCTACCTACTAGCTTATGCTATTCCAAGTATTTTCATGCTTTTGTTTACCTTCCACTTGTTATGAGAAAACTAGTGATTAAAGCTCTCACGAACTTGATGGCACACTTTACTCTACTTGCCCTTAATAAACTTGAACCATTGTGTCGTCTATGTTGTATATGCTTGCACTTATTTGTTGGGAATTAGCAGAACCATGATTTCATGGGCAACGCTTTCAACATTACACTTGGTACTTGTACCTAGTTGATATCATGTTGTTTTGTATATGGATGTCGTTGGTGTGAAATGAAAGGGGAGCTTGTAAGTCCATGAAGTTATGTATATGTGTTAGAGAAACGCCTGGGCCGCTGGTCTAATCCATGCTGACATGGTGGAAACCTGCAGCGTAACCATAATGAGCTGTCTATGAAGCATTCTTCTTATAAAAAAAGAGTCCTATATTGAGAAAAAAGAGAAAAGAGAAAAAGAGAGATATTATGAAAAGAGGAAAGAGAGAAAAAAGCACCATATTCCCATGGTAAATAAGAAGAATGCTGAGATGCTCGTTGTCTGATTGCCTTGTCATTTTGATATGGGATTCTTCTGTATCATCGGGCAAGGGGTACCCCGTTGGCGGTTCTCAATGATACACATGTACTTACAATGACAAGAACTTACCGGTCACTAAACTTGAGTAGCATGAGGAGCGGCCCTCGTATACAAGGGATGTGAGATTTCTGACTTATACTTCGGCAACCATGTACACCATAGTTTGTTCACTTTAACCTTAATCACTTCAATATGCTTATGATAGGGGCAATAAGAGCTGAAAGCTTTAAGTATCATAATTTTTGGAAGCTCTTTATGAGACTTGAATCCCTACTTCCTTTTTACAAAAGGCCTTTCTTCCACCATTATATTGCGTCTCCACCTTCTATCTTTATGCACCTACTTTGAGAGCATAGTGGCCATTCTTGGTTCTATGTGCATTGTCCCAAGACTAGTTGATTGATGCATAACTTGTTATTGCTTGTTTGAAACTATTGTATCTAGTCACTCTTATGAACTTTGAAGTTGTCCTATGCATTTATATTTGCTACTCTATTGAGGGACAAGCTGAATACTTTTATGCTATGTTTTCTTTATGTGAAACAAACAAACGTCTTGCAAAGCATTGTTATTCATGAATATTTTGTTTGTGACTTTTCATGTTGCATCATAGTTTCTTTGCTTATTGCTAGAACTTTGTCTTTCATGTTATGATTGAAGTACTATGATCCTAGCTTTGAATGTTTTGCAAATACTTTGAACAAGTCTTTGATGGTGCATGTCACCTCAAAAATTATTCTTTCTTTTTATCACTTACCTACTCGAGGACGGGCAGGAGTTAAGCTTGGGGATGTTGATACATTGCAAATGTATCTATAATTTTTGATGTTCCATGCTTGGTTTTATCCACTTTCTTGTATTTTGTTGCAACTTTGAAGTAATTTTCATATGATTTCTTGGACTAACCTATTAACAAGAGCCACAGTGCCAGCTGCCTGTTTTCTGCTGTTTTTGGTTCCAGGAAAGTCAGAAAATGAATATTCTTGGAATTGGACGGGACAAAAGCCAAAGTGCCTATTTTTTCGGAAGGGATCAAGTGCCAGAATACGAGACGGAGAGGGGCCAGGGGCCGGCCACACCACCTGGCCGTGCGGCCAAGCCTGGCCCGCGCCAGGGTGTGGTGTGGTGGCTCTCGGCACCCCCTCGGTCCCTCCTTCCGCCTATATATTGCCCTCGGGACGAAAACCCTAAGTACCCGATCAAAAATCCACGAAAGAGTCTGTAGCCGCCGTCATCTCCATCCCTAGATCGGGAGGGATCTGAAGCTCTTCCCGGCACCCTGTCGGAGAGGGGAATTCACCCTGGAGGCCTTCTTCATCACCATGCAAGCCTCCGGTGTGATGCGTGAGTAGTTCATCCTTGGACTACGGATCCATGTAGTAGCTAGATGGCTGGTTTCTCCTCCTTTGTGCTTTCATGTTTAGATCTTGTGAGCTACGTTCATGATCAAGATCATCTATTTGTAATTCATACATGTTGTGTTTCCGGGGATCCGATGGATATTGAGATTCTATTTCAGATTGATTATTGATTCTATCATGTCTTTGTTATTTGAGTTCTTGCATGCTTTCCGTTGTTAGTAGCTATCTTGGCCAAGTAGATGCTAGCAACTCCAAGAGTTAGTATTTATGCTCGATAGTGGGTTCATGCCTCTGGTAATATGGGGAAGTGACAGAAATCTCTAAGGTACTAGATGTGCTGTTGCTACTAGGGACAAAACAACAATCCTTTGTTCATAGAACAATCGTATTGTTTACTTTACACGCAGTTCGTAAAGCAATAATCTGTTGCTTGCAACTTAATACTGGAGGGGGTTCGGATGATAACCTGAAGGTGGATTATTAGTCATAGATGCAGTTGGATGGCGGTCTATGTATTATGTTGTAATTCCCAATCAAGTCTCAAAGGAGTCAAGATGATTAGTATATGCATGTATTGCTTTCTCGGGTTTTGTCAGTTGCCCCGCTGTAATTTGTTCACCCAGCATGTTATCTATCTAAGGAGAGCCACCTCTAGTGAACTATGGATCCCGGTCCTTGTCTTTTAGATACAATCTATAAATTGTTTCTTCTTTGTGTTTACTTTCTGCAAACTTTTACTTCTTTCCATTCAATATGTTTAATCCTTTGTTTTCTGCAAAACACGGTGAGATTGCCAACCTCATCGCAAGTTGGGGACAAAGTTCTGTGGTTGTGTTATGCAGGTCTCCACGTTGCTACTAGCACCGGTAGTGCGCCCTGACAAAGCTCAGCTAGTAACACCTGTGAGGTGTTTCCTTGCTCCTACTGGTTCGATTAAACCTTGGTTTCATAACTGAGGGAAACTTGCTGATGTGCTCATCATACCTTCCTCTTGGGGTTCCCAATGAGCTCTACATCAACACCGCCAACAAGCATTTTTCTGGGCACCGTGCATTGAGCCATCACGGGTCGGCAATGGATCAAGAGTTGATGTAATCGCCATTGGAACGCTGCCTCTCCATATGCCGTCGGTATTAGTGATAAATCTAAATAATTGTTATTTAGTGCCTACACTGAGCATGAACATTGTATCCGGATCGTGTTTGATGCGAAGTGGTTATTCCTTTAAATCTGAAAACAATGGTTGTTCGATTTATATGAATGATATCTTTTATGGTCATGCACCTGTGTTGAATGGTTTATTTCTGTTGGATCTCGATAGTAGTATTACGCATATTCATTATGTTGATGCTAAAAGGATTAAACTTGACAATGATATATCTGCATACATGTGGCACTGCCGTCTAGGTCATATTGGCGTTAAACGCACGAAGAAACTCCATTCTAATGGACTTTTGAAATCACTTGATTTTGAATCATTTGATACATGTGAGCCTGCCTTATGGGCAAGATGACTAGAACGCCGTTTTCCGGTTCAATGGAACGGGCGACAGATTTATTGGAAATCATACATACTGATGTGTGTGGACCAATGAGTGTGTCGGCATGAGGTGGATATCATTATTTTGTTACTTTCACGGATAATTTGAGTAGATACGGGTATATCTATTTGATGAAACATAAGTCTGGAACCTTTGAACAGTTCAAGGAATTTCAGAATGAAGTGGAAAATCATCATAACAGAAAGATCAAATTTCTGCGGTCCGACCGTGGAGGAGAGTATCTTAGTTACGAGTTTAGCACACATATGAAAGATTGTGGAATAGTTTCACAACTCACGCCTGTCGGAACACCACAACATAATAGTGTGTCGGAACATCGTAATCATACTTTATTAGATATGGTTCGATCTATGATGTCTCTGACTGACTTGCCACTGCCATTTTTGGGTTATGCACTGGAAACCTCTACATTCAGTTTAAATCGGGCACCATCTAAATCCGTTGAAACGACACCGTATGAATTATGATTTGGAGACAAACCTAAGCTGTCATTTCTTAAAATTTGGGGATGCGATGTTTATGTGAAGAAACTTCAGCCGGATAAACTCGAACCCAAAGCGGAAAAATGCGTCTTCATAGGATACCCTAAGGAAACGATTGGGTATACCTTCTATCACAGATCCGAGGGCAAGGTTTTTGTTGCCAAGAATGGATCCTTTCTTGAGAAGGAGTTTCTCGCGAAAGGTGTGAGTAGTCGGAAGGTAGAACTCGAAGAGGTTATTGAACCTTCTCTTCATGAAATGGCGAGTAGCGCAGCACCGGAAGTTGTTTCGGAGTTGACTTCACCTAATGAAGAGAGAGCTAATGATATTGATCATGAAACTCTGAAAGAGGACACTACCGAACCTCGCAGGTCAAGCAGGACACGTGCAGCTCCTGAACTGTACGGCAATCCTGTTATGAATTTCATGATTGATGAAATAGATGACCCTGCGACGTATGAAGAAGCAATGATGAGCCCGGATTCCAACAAATGGCTAGAAGCCATGAAATCCAAGATGGAATCCATGTACGAAAACCAGGTTTGGACCTTGGTGGACTTACCTCACGATCAAAAGGCCGTTGAGAATAAATGAATTTTCAAAAGAAAAACTGATGCTGATGGTAATGTGACCATCTATAAAGCTTGACTTGTCGCAAAGGGGTTTCGAAAAATTCAAGGAGTTGACTACGATGAGACATTCTCTCCTGTAGCGATACTTAAGTCGGTTAGGATTATGTTAGCAATTGTTGCATATTTCGATTATGAAATATGGTAGATGGATGTCAAAACTGCATTCCTCAATGGTAATATTGAAGAAGAGTTGTATATGATACAACCTAAGGGTTTTGTCGATCCTAAGGATGCTGATAAGGTATGAAAACTTCAGCGATCCATCTATGGACTGAAGCAAGCATCCTAGAGTTGGAATCTCCGCTTTGATGAGGTGATCAACGAGTTTGGATTTGTCCAAACTTATGGAGAGGCTTGTATTTACAAGAAAGTGAGTGGGAGCAATGTGGCATTTCTGCTATTATATGTGGATGACATATTATTGATTGGAAATGATATAGATCTTTTAAATAGTGTTAAAAGTTATCTAAACAGCAAATTTTCGATGAAAGACCTTGGTGAAGCTTCATATATATTAGGCATTAAAATCTGTAGAGATAGATGAAGGCGCCTAATTGGGCTATCACAAAGTACATACCTTGATAAGATATTAAAGAAGTTTAATATGGACGGAAGTAAGAAGGGGTTCTTACCTATGCTGCAAAGCAAGACATTGAGTAAGACTCAAAGTCCGGCTACGGCGGAAGAAAGAGAGATAATGGATAAGATCCCATATGCCTCAGCCATAGGATCTATAATGTACGCCATGCTATGTACAAGACCTGATGTGGCACATGCTATTAGTTTGACTAGTAGGTACCAATCTGATCCAGGTTCGGAACACTGGATAGCGGTCAAGAATATCCTTAAGTACTTAAGAAGAACTAAGGATATGTTTCTTGTATACGGAGGTGAAGAAGATCTAGTCGCTAAGTGTTATGTCGATGCTAGCTTTGACACCGATCCAGATGACTCTAAGTCTCAATCCGGATATGTATTTCTCTTGAACGGAGCAGCAGTTAGTTGGAGGAGTTCCAAACAACCTGTGGTGGCTAGATCAACGACGGAGGCAGAATATGTTGCTGCTTCAGAAGCGGCGCATGAAGCGGTTTGGATGAAAGAGTTCATAACGGAAATAGGTGTGGTTCCTAGTGCATTGGACCCAATGGTGATCTACTGTGACAACAATGGAGCCATAGCCAACGCCAAGGAACCAAGGTCTCACAAGAATTCCTAGCATATTAAGCGCCAATTTCACTCCATCCGCAAGCATGTCAAGGATGGAGATATAAAGATTTGTAAAGTACACACGGACCTAAATGTAGCAAATCCGTTGACTAAAGTTCTCCCTAGGGCAAAACATGATCAACACCAGAACTCCATGGGTGTTAGATTTATCACTATGTAAACTAGATTATTGTCTCTAGTGCAAGTGGGAGACTGAAGGAAATATGCCCTGAGAGGCAATAATAAAGTTGTTATTATGTATTCCTTGTATATGATAGATGTTTATTTTGCATGTTATAATTGTATTGATAGGAAACGTCAATACATGTGTGTTTAATAAACAAAAAGATTTCCTAGTTATGCCTCTCTTATAGACTAGCTCGTTGATTAACAAGATGATCAAAGTTTCCTGATCATGGACATTGGATGTTGCTAATAACGAGGTCACAACATTTGTGAAATGATGTGATGAACATTCATCCGAAGTATAACATTACTATCAAAGTCATTATGTTTATATTGCTATAACATCATACGAAGTAATCTTAGTCCTTAGACCATGAGATCATGTTAATTGCTAACACCAGAAGAGTATCTTGATAACATCAAACGGCACACCGTAATAGGGTGACTATAAAGGTGGGTTCAGTGCTACGAAGGTGTTATGTTGAGGCTCATGGATCAAGAGTGGAATTTGTCAATCATGATGACGGATACATATACTCTAGGCCCTCTCGGTGATATCACATTAAGATAACTTGCAAGCAAGTGATGTGATCACTAGAATGTTATATCACGGGAATGAGAAAAGAGTGCATGTCGGTAACAAGATCAAACTAGGTATTTGGATACCGATGATCGAATCTCGGACATGTATTATATCATGAGACAAAGGGATTAAGTTACTAGCGTTAAAGGTTCTCACGATCACAGAAGTCATCGCTGAATGTGCAGGAGTCAGTATGGATCTCCAGGTCTCGCTTCTGATTATTGATCTGAGAGGAGTCTCAATCATGTCTGCATTATTCGCGAACCGTAGGGTGACACACTTAAGGGTTGCCGGACACCATTTTGGAGCACATTTGTTTCAGACGAAAGAATTGCAAAGCGCAGGAATTGTTTCGATAGAAACCGGAATTGTTTCGGGTGAAATTGCAGAAAGTGGTTCTGCATGTGATATTAAAATGTTGCAAGGGGTTTTATGTGAATGTTTATTAATTAAAGTAATTAACAAAATTCTGAATAAAATAAATAAAAGAGTTTTATTAATTGAGAGTTGCATTAAATTTGGTGGAAATTTAATGCATGTGAGTGGAATTTTGGGTGGAGCTTGAATTGATGTGAGTGGACCTTCCACCACATGAATGAGGAAGAGGTGCAGGCACCCCCTTGGCCACCGGCCATGGGACGGGAGGAGCCCCCCTCTCCTATAAAAAGCCCCCCTCTCCTCCCTCACAAAGCACACCTCCTCGTGAAGGATCTCTCTCCCCCTCTAGATATTCCCCCATGGTCTCAGATTAGCGAGATACATGTTTCTGGTGGCCTTGCGTCTGGAAGGAGTTGCTGCTTCCGCTGATTCTCTAGAGCGAGGAGGTGGAGGTTGTCTGGTGGCTTGAACGTGTGTGCGAGGACGGATGCGCTGCTGATTTGCGGCGCTAGGACTTCAACACGATCTTGAGATCGGCAAGCATACGACTACATCATCCACGAGTTCCAACTCGTTAACAAAACTCTGTTGTCTTCGAGGGTAAGTTCTTTATGGATGTATATCCACCCGTTGCTCTATATCTAGTAGATAGATCTTGGCGTATGGTTCTCCTCGTAGGAAATTTTTTTTTCTATGCTGCGAACCCAACACTTTGTTAGAATCTGACTCAGGTCGCCTCACTATTGGAGACGGTCCCTAGTATAGGCCATCTGACGATGACGAGTTCTTGCAAGTGGTTTGAAATACGCGCCATCTCCATCTCGTACATGTTAGAGGTGTTTTCCTTTTTGCACCGTCTAAGGTCTCGTATCTTAGAGCCGCAAAGAAAAACTGGCTCAGGAGGTGTGCTCTTAGAAGCTATGCACTTGAGACGGAACACGAAACCGGATGAGGCCTATGGGAAATTGATGTCTCGAAGTAACACGTTTGTACTAGTGTTAGATGGACATTTTGTAGAAAAGCCCCTACAACTTAGATTCATCCTAACTTTTTATCCACAAGGCCAAATAATGCAAATAATATCATTATGGAATCCCTGTGTCTTGTAGAATGTTTTCCCACTTTTATTTTTCAAATTTGAATATTTTAAATTGAATAATATTACCAAATTGCCATTAGGGTATTCTAAGCATAACATTAATTTTTAAAATGGTTTTAAAGTGTTTCCTTTTGCTAAATGGTTATGTTTTAGTCCCCTGTCCAACAGGATCAGAGGATAAAATTTAAAACTATGTTTACAATAAATTTGTTTAAATATGAAACTGAACCCTTTTAATAACTGTTTTGAACATAACTTTTGAAATAAAAATGCTTTCTAAACAAAACCTTTTGCATCTTGCATGTCTTCACTTTTATAAAGCCTTATTCCTTATTTTCAAATACACATCAATTGTTTTGTATGAATATCATGCATGTCTTATTTGTGCATGATGTTTGTGGGGTGAATGTGTATTCATTGGAATTGTTTTGTCTTGTAGATTGTGAGGTGCACAAGCCCTGCGATTGTAAGAGGTGTGTGAACATCCATCATCAATAAGGCAAGTGGATCTACACCATTGTCTAAATTATGCTTTCCTTGCAAGTGGAACTATCCCTTTGTCTATGTTACGCTTACTATGTGAGCGTAGAAGTAATTTAATTTGTATGTTGATATACTATGAAACCCGAATAGGATAGCCATATGGATTCTCAATTTGTTTGTTCTGTGACCAATGTTTGTGTTAGGAAAAGCTTAGCTATACCAACTTAGAGATGTAGATTGAAAACCCAGGAATAGACTTTGACTTAGTGTGATAATGAGATTGGATTGACCTAGTGAGAGACTACACTTGGGAGAATGAAGGAGACAAGATTTGGAAGAATAGAGGAGGAGATTTTCTGGATTGCGTGGCATGGAAGGGCTATGGCCTGACTATCTAACATGTTGTGCTGAGTCCTGATAATAGGATGGATTGCGTGGCATGAAATAGCTACGGTATGACTATCTGACATGTTGAGTTGAGTCCTGATAATAGGGTGGATTGCGTGGCTTGGAAGGGCTACGGTCTGACTTTCTGACATGTTGAGCTAAGTCATGATAATAGGAGGGGTTGGACAAGTAGCATGGTGTAGGGCTGCGGTCTGACTACTAACATGTTGAGCTTGTCCCTTACGGAGTAGTGGAGCAAAGGATGATTTAGAAGAAGACTTTGGATTTTGGAGTGAAGGATGATTTAGAAGAAGGCTTTGAATTGACCCACCGACCAATAGATTAAGAAGAGTTGATTGATTCTGCCTGATTGGATTATTATATCCCTATTTTAGTGATGCTTGCCAATACATTCAAAGTATTGACCTTTCGTGGCTGCAATGTTTCATGTTGCAGGTTTCCCTGAAGATGATTGAAGTTTGATGTTAGGGTCGCGATTCTCCACTCAGCATGCTTCGCCTGTGCCATTTGGATGGAGCTCCTTATCTTTTATTAGTCTTCCGTTGTTGAACTTTGTTTAAGAGGAGCTAGCCCTTCTGTTATGTAACTTGTTTTATACTATGTAATTTTATGGATCATTCGATGTAATAGAATTGTGATATTATACTTGAACTGTGTGTGTTAGCGAGTCGATCCAGGGACTAGCATTATATAGCACAGAGACCTGGACCCCTACCGAGCCAGGTCACATCAGTAGAATAGGCAGTGCTCCTGTCGGTTGCTCAAAAATAATATTGAACCCTATATTCATGTGCAGTAATTTGATGAATTAATCGATAGTATCAAAAGGATCCTATTCATAAATGCTTCCGCAAATTTGACATCAAAATTAATTGCATGCTTAAATACAATAAATGGTACCTATCAAATGGAGTAGCTTATCACTGGATCCAATGTTTTAAAAATTAGTTAGCACCCTTGATACTCTCTCTATTTCTAAAATATATGTCCATTCTTATTTTCAAAAATTTGGTAGTTATATAATTCTAATGCAACTTTTTTCATGGTGCTCCTATTATATTTTTCCCTTGTTACTATCATCAAAATAATGAGCTAGTTCGTCCGTTCAAAATATATGGCGTATTTTGAATGTCCAATGAAGTATTAGTTTTGGTCATAATTTATCTGTAAGTGTTTCGTCAACTATTACAAAATTAAGCACAATCCAAAGAAAGTAATCTTAAATTACAATTTGTTTTGGCAAAATAACATATGCATTTTTTTTTACTTTCTTTGTCAAAAATCCAATCTTTGTTTTGAAAACAACCCTTAGGGGAACAACTACTTCAAATCCTTATGCTTTTGTGTGCTTAGGGGAACAACTACTTCAAATCCTAATTCGGTGAATAAGAAGATATGTACATATGGATAATTAAAGGAAATCTTCACATTCGCTCGCGATCTTGTTTCTTGTGTCAAAATGTAAAATGGCATCATTTTTAAACAAAGGGAGGTATAACACCAGAAACCTTATGCATGAGCTAGTGTATGTTTCTTGGTTCCATAATATTGAATGTTGACCATTTTATGTGCTTGTTCAAAATTTGGTTTCCCTCATTTCTGATTGTTTAAGATTTTCTATTGATCGGCACTATTCAATTTATGTCTCCATTTTTGTCTATATGAAATGTGGTTGAGACTATGTTCAAATCCCACATGTTTATTGAACACCAGTAGTTCCCACGTGGTTTTAGTTGTAAGGCATGTTGTAAAGCAATGTGGTATGGGAAGCCCCTGTGACAAGACTTTTTTTTAAGTAATAAGAACCCAAATATGCATCCTTGAGAACTTGAACCTGGATAGCTAGATTGTACATCCACTTTTTTAACCAAGTGAGCTATACATTGCCATTGATATTATCTAATGATTTCCAAAAGCATTAGCGTGTACTAGTGTACTTTATTTATCGTAGGAAGTACATATATTGGTTTGAAATAGGTTTCCAGCACATGATATTATAGCATGACTTTGGCTTTAGGCACCAAGCACACAACAACACATCCCACCATATTCATTCCTACAGTGGCCTTTGTACAGGTGATAGCCTGGATTGTTGCAATGTTTGGTGCAATTATCAATGGCAGATGCCCATGAGTGGACACATTGAGAGAAGGAGAAACATAGTTTCCCAAATGCAGATTTTGTACCTACACAAAATGGATAAAACATAGAAACAACGTTCAATCCAATATATATGGAGTGCATGACACAAGATCACTTAGTATGTTGAATATCAAAAAGTGCACCTAAAATAAATATGACATATCATATGGACCAAATAATGAATTTACCTATAACCCTTCTTCCTATTGTTGGATGAAAGAAAAAAGTGCTAGACATCACCAAAAGAGCTACAAAGCAGATAACATGACCCTTGTTCTTGATAAGTGCCATGACGAGTGGTTTGCTCTTCTCAAGCTTATTTGTTATCTTTCTAGTTGATTTCTGAAGCTATATTTTCTGCTCACGTGTTTATATAGAGGCACACGTGCATAATGATTATTATTTTTTGTGATATGGTAAGTAATTTCAGTATATCGTGAATAAATGTTTTGTTGCTTATTTGGGGAGACTTTAATTTGTATTAACTACTATCCTTACATAACACAAAAATAAAACGGGCAATATATATTTAGGTCAGTAGTTAGAATTTGGAGTCAAAACATAAATAATTTTTCGGTCAGGAGCATTACATTTGGAGTATAACTCACCTTTACGTGTCACCATGACACCAACAAAGTGATTAACTGGTACGGAATGTAAGCAACACATGCCATCATAGGCGGTGGCTCCAAAACCATCTAGGGTTCCGTCCCCTTGTTGGCGATGCTTCCGGTTCGCTCCGTCTCCACTGGCCTTGGGGCATTGGAGGCATGGAGGACCACGACCCCTCGTTGGCGGGAGGGTTCTCGTTCTTTTTTAGGTTGTTTTCCAATGTCTTCTTCGGGATGGTGAGACGATGACTACATCTTAAAGTAAGAATAAGTGTTTCTCTGGCCTATCCTTACTCTGGTGGTACGTTGACGGAGGATGCATGGAGTCGTATGTCCGACGGATCTCTTGGGATTCAGTCGTTTTTCATATTCGTTGGTGTGGTTTGAGGTTACTCTCTTCCGATTTATAATTGTCATCTTCGGTGTTGGTTGTTGATCTAGTGCGCTGATCCTTTGGGCCTTAGCACAATGACTTCTCGTCTGTCTACTACGACTATTTTTACCTAGCTCCATGGTGGAGGGGCGAGGAAGATGGCCTATTTGTTTTCGGCTCGTGCTAATGTTTGTAGTCATCGCTAGGTGGTAACATGGCCTATTTGTCATTCTTACTACTTTTGGGAATTTTTACTAGTGTTGATGATTATTAATAGATCGGTGGAATTTCATAGAAAAACACAATGAGTCTATTTTTATTTTATTTAAATGTCAGACATTTCTGCATAGCAATACGGTTGCATACCTTGATTAAGGCTATGGCAAAGCATCGTGAGTAACATCCAACTAGGTAAGATTTCAGAAATATTTAATGTCAAAATCTGCACGAGATTTATACATGTACATTTCATATATTCTTAACTCTTATTTATGTTAAAATATCAAATATCAGTGCTTAATTGATTTGACCTTTTGTTCGAATTTCTACACTTACTTGTGCATTATTCTATGTCTTACCCAATTTTTCCACTTTTTCCCATCCAGATATCCCATGCAAACTCTTCAAGTATATCAATTTTGATTCAGCATCGGTTCCACACAACAAATAAATCACATGAATTTTAATTACGTTTCTAGTGGAATATCATTTTCTTAATTCTGACCAAAGGTTCGAAAACCGCAACAAAAATTTGTTCCTAGCGATTTTGAACACAATTCAATATTTTTCAAATTAAATTTAAACCATTAGAAATTTGGAAAATTCTTGGATATGAAAATGTTGAGGATTTTCTGTAGCTTTGCAATGGTATGTCATTCGTGCAATTCTGACAAAAAGTTGAAAAACTCTAATGAAAATATTGTAGATCGGACGTGGTGCAGCAGAGACAGTTCAGCTGCATTTACAAAGAATGTTCAGTCGTGGAATCGTAATAAGTTCAGAATCGGTCATAGTTATTGTGGTACAACCGGTTGTAGAATAATATATATATATAGAAAAAATACTTCTTACTCCCGGGTGTAACTACACCCATGTCTCATATACTATCTTACGGAAGTATTTGTAATACTTTATCTATTTGAGTATGTTCATATACTATATCTAAGATACTTACAAGCAAGTTCGGTGAAAAAATTGTAAGTACACCCATAGTTTGCACTATATATATAAAATACCGTCATATTTGTACGTATAAAAGAAGTATGTGAATAAAAATTACATACTATCAAAAAAGTAGTAGAAATACTGTCCAAATATTCTTATATACTTTATACTACACGTACATACCTTCCGGTATGGTAGATACTGTCTATATAGTGTGAAACACGTATGGGTGTAACTACACTCGGGTGTAGTATGAATATTTTTGTGTTTGTGTTGTGCGGAGATTGTGTGATTATTAGTTAGTTTCTATGCATAACGGGTGTTGTCCTAGTACATATTGTTGATGTACATATTATGTTTGGTGCTTTACTATTTTGTCACGAGAGCTGCATTAGTTCAACAAAAGATCAATCTGCTTACTTCTTCATGCCCCTCTATTATTATCCTTACATGCACGAAACATGTAGGGGCAAGATCGTGGCCAAGGTGGCTGAAATCAGTGACAAGATCTCCACGCTCATGGAGAAGAACTTCTCGCTGAACCTGGAGTGTGATGGCCTCAAGACTGAGCTGGCGGAGAAGACCGTAGCCACCGAGACCATTATCCGCGGGGTGATGCATCATCGAGCGGAGAACTCCAAGCTGCAGGATGATATCGATGGGTGCTCCAATATATCAAAGGAACATTGTTACATGCAGAATGAGACACACACTCCCATGGACCAGCTAGTGAGCGACAGGATGTTGACGCGGATTGAGTGCACCACCCTCTATGAGGAGATGGTTATCTGATGACTGCAAGTGCACATACCAATTGTAGCTAGTTTTGAAGTAAAGATACCGAACCCAAAGAGAGCTATTGGTAAAGGTCTTTATACCCCTCGTTACTCTCTACCAAAGTATACTTATAAGGTGTCTTTGATATCAAGTAAAGGGTGTTTGAAAGTTTTATGGTTGATTACAGAAAAATAATTAAAACAAGTAAAAGAAAACAAGTAACAAGTTTCTGTGAAAGCGTGGTTGAACTCAATAGGGCTAAAATGTTCTCGGAGATGTAGGATACACCACTAGTATAGTATTATTGTTATGTGTAATCAAGATAACATACTCCTCGTGTCATGATATGTGTGAAGAGAGGCCTATAATAAGATGTTCACTACAAGGCTCGTAAGAAGCCACTTTGTTGAGCCAAGAGTGGGGTCATCTCTAAATAAGCACTCTGATGTCTGAGAGCAGTCACCCATACAAACCACCGCAATTAAGGTTTCCCTGTGGATATCGTAATTAGCTTAGGGAGTCCCTCTTTAATCCTCCTTTGATCGTGTAGGTTACGAGCCGACGCCAATGTCGTCGGATTAAGGACAAGTACGCCATGAGGGGGTCCTCGAGGCGTGCGGAAGAGAGGGGTGTGAGACGTACGGTGTTCCGGGACGGTGAGCACACAAGTTTACCCAGGTTCAAATCTGCCGGCTTTGGACGGATCCTACTCCTGCTAGCAATCCAGTAATACGGCAGAGCCGGAATATGGGTTACAAGGGTTTCGCCTGTGCGAGTTGAGGGTCTAAAGTATTCGGTGCCCTAAAGGCTCTCCCTAGGCCGGCTTATATAGATATCCGGCCTAGGGTTTACAGGAGAGATCTATCCGGCTACGTCTAAGAGTCGGTTACAGAGTACATCTTGAACTACAAGTAACATTATGGGCCTAAGTCGGTAAGTCTTCTGGGCCTTCCTGTAGCCGGATTAGACTCCGTCTTTCTCCCTGACTGGGTCGCCTGTGAAGCAAAGCTCTAACCCGAAGTGGGCCACCCTGGTCAGTGAGGAACTGTGAGGATACCCGGAAAGTGTATCCCCAACAGCAGCCCCCGGAGGCCTCCAAGAGCCAAAGTCGGATTTATCATCGTCTAGCTTGATCTTCGGCTTGCAGAATCTTGAAGGGTTCCTGAAACTTCACAACAAAAAATACGATCCGGGTCTTAAAAGTAAGTCGGACCTATCAACAGGTTACTCGAATTCTTCAGCTCGATTTCAAACTAAGCCGGAACTTGGTCTCTAACGCCACCTGACACAAGCATGGTCAAGTCACGTCATATGACAGGTGTGCCGTCTGCACGACCGTTGGTGGGTCCGTGGTCCGCGGAACCGAGGCGGCGTTTCAATGCGTGCGTGGAGATCGAGGCGACACAATCATCGCGCGGGTCCTTCCCAGTTCTTTCCATGACGCGTGGCGGTTACCCTGTAGCGTTTGCACAAATCTTGGCGCAGGTAGGTGGATATAAGGGGTTCGGATTTCTTCTTCTCCTTTCCACCAGTCCTTTGTCGTTTCCTTTCCTCCCAATCTTCCTGCGTGCACAGAGCCTCCTCTTCCTCCCCCCACAGAGCTCCCAGCGCTGCCCCTTTAAGGTCATCTTCTCACCGGAGAAATGGCTTCATCATCTTCTTCCTCCGATTTGGCAGCAGCAGCGGCGGCGGCGAAGGCGGAAGCAGCAACAGAGAAAGAAAGCTACCGGGGAATCTGGATCCCCTGCGCCCTTGACGAAGCAGGCCTCAAGAACGTGGAGAAGGAGGGGCTTCTCGCTGCCGGCGACTGGTGGAGCGGCTCTGGTGAAACCGTCCCCAACCCGCGCGACGACGAGCGGGTCCACTTCGGCACCCATCTTGACCGAGGTCTGTCTTTTCCTCCCTCGGAGTTCTTCTCCGAGGTGATAGATTATTACGGAGTTCAACTCCACAATCTTCCTCCAACTCACTTTTAGAAATGAGTGCGTATGCTGCGCTTTGCGAGGGCTTTCTCGGCATTAGGCCGAGTTTGCTTCTCTTCCAGTTTTATTTCCATGTCCGGAGGAATTCCATCACTGCCGGTGTTCCTTACATCACCGGCACTATTAGCTTCTCTCTTAGACGTGACTGGGCATATCCCAAAATTTCTACCAGTGACTCGGTCAAACAATGGCCAGCCACTTTTTTGTACCATAGGGATATTCTGGCTCCCATCAAAGCTACTGCTTTGCCGGCTTTTGTCGACGGAGCCACCACGGCCCAGCCTTCCTAGGACGAGGCTGCTCCGGCTCTCACCGATGATCTGATCCTCGCTAAGAGGCGGATCGAATATTTGATTAAGCACAATGGTCCGAAGGGATCCGATTTGGTCCAGTTCTGGGTCTCACGTCGGATCCAGCCACTTCAGTACCACGGAACCCGACTGATGCACTCCATCACATCGTCTCTAACCGACTCCCTTCGCATCAGCTCCAAAGCCTACACCACTCAAGGCTACATAAGCCAAATCAAGTGGCTGATCAAGGAGCGGATCGAAAGGAGGATTCCGGAGGTTTCTCTGGACATGCACACGGCGGAAAACCCCGTGGTGCCGGTAAGCTTCCATCATCACATCTTTTATGTGCTTCTTTCTTCAAGTTAAACTGCAATACTGATATGTTTTCTTCTTTTCAGCTTGCTGATATCCCCGAGTCGGAACTTGCTCCGCTCGAAGGATATCCTCCGGAGTTCTCTCAGGAGGTAGAAGTAGTCCCACTGCCGGATCTTGCGCTCAAGAAGCGCAAAGCTCCGACAGTGGCAGTTGGCACAAAGGAGGTGCCTGTCGTGAAGAGGTAACTTTCAGTCACAACTTTTCCGCCTTTGTACTTTACTCAAACTTCTTTCCGAGATGTAACGTTTCCGACTTTGTTACCTTCTCAGAGCAAAATAGATCATCAAGGGCAAGGGGAAAGGGATTTCTTCGAAGCCCTTGCGTTAGACGAAGCTTACCATAGCTTCCCCTGCCGTGGCTCCTCCGACTTCGGCCCCTCAACCTTATGCAACTCCGGCGATCACTCCTTCTCCCATGGTTGCAGAAGATCCGGCTCCTCAAACAGAGCTAGCGATACTTGGGTCGCAAACTGACGTCACCGTGGGTGCGTCAGCTCAAGATAACGGTGAACCCTCTTCGGGTAATGATCCCTCGGCTGAAGTCTTCGCCGAAAACCTCCTCAGCAATCCGGGACTTGCCAAGTTTGGCTTGTCCCGGAAATCTGCAGAGGAGATCCAGCGGCTAGCCAGGCAAGTCCTGGATAAAATCCATTTATCCCTCGAGGAGGAAGCGCAAGAAACAGAGGACGTCAAGTTCTCTGACCTTCTCGCTCAAGTCCGCCTTCGCGACGAGAGGATTAGGACTGGCGAGCTTCCAACAGCCCTAGTGATCCCTCATACTCTTGCCGAGAAGGTGGCCGCTGAAGTGAACGTGGGTTTAGATAAACTCACCCACGAGCAATATGTAAGTCGGGATTCCAACTCTTGTTATTTCCATTATGTTATATCATATCCTCTAGCCCCCAAGCATGAAGTAGGATGTTGAACCCGAGTTTATGCTTTATTAGGATGCCAAAGAACGAACTAGTGTAGCCCCAAGGCTCGTGCTGATATTTAGCAAAAATATTAGCCCGAGTCTTAAGTAGCTTTCTAACTTTGGGTATTCTGACTTACAGAAAGTATGTTCCTATAACCAGGAATTACTGACCAATGTCTGTGATAAGCGGAGAGATATCAAAGCTCTCCGGCTTAAAAATGTTGAGCTCAAAGTAGCCAAGGATGAAGCCGAAGGTAAACATTCCGAGATTCAAACCTTGTCTTTTCTTTTTTCAATGTCGAATTTTTCTGAATTGTTGTTGTTTTTTGACTTACAGCGCTGGTGAAACAATCTATCGCTATGATTGAAGAGGCCGAGAACCTCAAGAACCTGGTGGTGGAGAACAAGGGACTTCGCCAAGAGCTGGATAAGCTCAAGGCAGATCATGAAAAGAGCATAGCTCAAGTCCTTGAATCCACCTCCATGGCCACTGATGAGCGTGATCGCAAGATTGCTGCTCAGGATAAAATAATCTCAGACCTCAAGAATGAGCTTGGCAGAGAGAAGGACATATCCCAGGCGCTCTGGCTGAACTCCAGAATCTCCGGGAGGAGAAGACCAAGATTGACGACGTCATTTTTGGTACGTTCCACCTCTCTGACTTATCTTTTTCTTCGACTTCTACCAATGTCGGTTTTTTTCTTAACTTTATTTTTGGTGTATAGGTCCTCTGAACTTGACGGACTCTTCCTCGTCCGAGCCCCGCACCCACCGGCTTACCCAAGTCGGTGATCTTCTTCATGACTACCGCTAGTCCCTTGAGGACATTGGCGAGTCTCTCAGGATTCTGGACATGCCAAGCATGTCGGATTTTGAGGTGCGGGACAGGGCCAAGGAGATGCCGCAGCTTGTTCGGGACTGGAACATATCCTACGCGCGGAGTGCCGCGCAGAACGCTCTCACCATGGTCATGAGCCACCATGGAAACATGGAGATATGGCATGTGACCAGAGGGTACTGCAAGGTAGACGAAGACGGCCAGGAGCAAGACCTTCAAGCCATCATGCACTCCTGCGCCAGATACGGGTGCCACGTAGCTGATCTGACCAGCTACGAGATCCCCTTCTTCACCCGCGTGGATACTCCGCCTCCTCCTGCAGAAGAAACCGAAGAAGTTTCCGACGATGAACGCACCACCTCGGATGCGGACATCTTGGAACGATATCAAGGCGGAGTGACCAGCGAGCTGGCAGATCCTTCATCTTCTCCTGCATCATAGACCAGAAATTTGTGTATTTATTCCGGAAAAAACATGATGCGTTTGTAAATATTAAGTACTATTTATCTTGCTAGTGCTAAGCTTTTGATCTATTCAGCACTTTTGACTTTTGAAATTTTTGCGTTCCTGAAATGTTTACACAAGCACTTATAGTTTTTTCGTCTCTACTTACCGTTTATCTGGCTTTCCGCCTCGTCCTTTTCGTGAGCCGGCTAAACCTTCCGCCAGAAACTTTGCCGAGCAGTGAAGCTCAATTTCTAAACCAGTTTAAACTCGGAAACAAAGCCGGCTTCCAGTATCAACAATTCACTACTCGAAAAATGCCCGCATCCAGCAATCAGACAAATAACCAAAGTAAAGACTAGAAATTTTAGAGTTATACCCGAAGGTAGCAGTTTTAGAATCGGAAATATAGACTAGAACGAACATGAGCATAAAGTACTTTCAAGCATTCTGGGATTTTCGACTATGACATGATCATTAGGAAATAAGATGGTAAAAACTTCTCAGAAAAACTTTGAGGCAACCAAAACTTTTATTTCTCACAGAACATGTACATATGTATGATTACAAAGAAGGATAAACTAAGAATAAAAGGGACGTAGCTGAGCAATATTCCACGGTCTGTCTAACTCATCCGGATTTGTACTGCCTCCAGCTCTCTTTCTCTTCTTAGTAGCAGGTCTTTCTTTGACTGGCCTCATGTCAGTTAAGTAGTACGATCCATTATGCAATACTCGACTGACTAAAAAGGGCCCTTCCCATACTGGGAAAAGTTTGTGCTTTCTTTGTTGCACAAGCCGGAGAACCAAATCACCTTTATTGAAAGACCTAGTTCGGACTCTCTGGCTATGATACTTGCGTAACTTCTGCTGATAGGCTGTAGATCTCATTTCAGCAACGACGCGAACTTCTTCGACTAAGTCGAGATCATTTTGTCGAGAAATCTCGGCATCCTCTTCGATATACGCGGCCACTCTAGGAGAAGTATGAATTAAATCACTAGGAAGAATTGCTTCTGCGCCATAGACCAAGAAGAAAGGTGTGTATCCTATTGACCTGTTCGGAGTTGTTCGTAAACTCCAAATTACAGAGGGTAGTTCCTCTGCCCAAGCCCCCGCAGCACGTCGTAGTGGTGCTTCGAGTCTTGGTTTCAGGCCTTGTAGAATTAAACCATTTGCTCTTTCAACTTGTCCGTTAGCCTGTGGATGTGCGACTGACGCAATGTCAAGCCAGATATTTTGCTCATCACAGAATTCGGCCAGTTCTCCCATAGAAAAGTTACTCCCGTTGTCCGTGATAATGCTATGCGGATAACCATACCGGATTATAACATCCTCGACAAATCTTTTGGCTGTTGCTCCATCACAAGTAGTGACAGGTTTAGCCTCGATCCATTTGGCGAATTTATCCACCATCACTAAGAGGTGAGTAAATCCACTTGGATCTCGTTTAAAAGGTCCTACCATATCAAGCCCCCAGACCGCAAAAGGCCATGTTATAGGTATTGTTCGCAGCTGATCAGCCGGAACATGAGCTTGCTTGGCGTACTTTTGGCAGCCTTTGCATGTCTTGACTAATCGTTCGGCATCTGCCTAAGCTATAAGTCAGAAAAATCCATGTCGAAAAGCTTTTGCCACTAAAGATTTGGCTGCAGCGTGGTGACCACACTCACCTTCGTGGATTTCCCTTAAGATTTCCCCTCCTTCTTCCGGATATACACAGCACTGAAAAACCCCAGAAACACTCCGTTTATGGAGCTCACCCTTAACAATAGTATAGGATTTTGCTCGTTGGATAATCTGCCATCTCAGCACCTCGTCTTCGGGTAATTTGCCATCTACCAAATAATCGAGGTAGGGTTGAGTCCATCTGGGAATTACAGCCAGAATTGCTATCAAAGGTGAGTCAGATTTGGTCGGATATTCCTCATCTACTCCCTTTATCGAGGGTACTTTGAGGTGCTCTAAAAATGCGCCATCCGGGACCTCTTTCCGCGTAGAGCCTATTCGAGATAGTGCATCTGCTTCCTCATTTTCTGCTCGAGGGATGTGTTGAACCTCAAACCCTTCGAACGATTTAGATAGATCATCCACGACAGGTTTATATGCTGCCATGTGTTTATTTGCATTACAAATATCCGAGACTTGCTGAGCAACAAGATCCAAATCTCCGTAACACATCAAACGTTGGATGCCAATATCCTTGGCAATCCGGATTCCATGCAGCAGTGCTTCATACTCGGCAATATTGTTTGTCGCTGTGAAGTGGATCTTCAACACGTATAAAAGTTTATCTCCCTGGGGTGATTTGAGCACCACGCCAGCCCCCGAGCCCCCTCGAGCCTTAGACCCGTCGAAAAAGAGAGTCCAATATTCCGACTCAGGGAGGATCATATTCTCCTTCGTCTCTGTCTAATCAGCGACAAAGTCAACAAGGATCTGGGATTTGATTGTTGTCTGAGGTTTGTACTCAATATCGAAAGTTGAGAGCTCTATGCCCCATTTGGCGACGCGTCCTGTGGCGTCGCTGTTGTTGATTATATCTCTCATGGGAGCTTTGCTCACCACAGTAATTGGATGCTCCTGAAAATAGTGTCGTAACTTACGAGATGCTAGGAAAACACCGTAAGCCAACTTTTGATAGTGCGGATATCACTATTTTGATTCTGTCAGGACCTCGCTGACAAAGTAAGTCGGACGCTGCACCAGGTGTTCCTGATTTTCCTCTGGTCTCTCCACCACCATGACGATACTAACGACCTTAATTGTCGCAGCAATATAAAGCAACATCGGTTCCTGAGGTTCCGGCGCTGCAAGGATAGGAGCAGATGAGAGTACTTTCTTCAGGTCTTGTAGTGCAGCTTCAGCTTCGTCAGTCCAGACAAAATCTTTGGTATTCTTCAAGAGTTTGTATAATGGTGTGGCTCTTTCACCAAGCCGGCTTACAAATCGACTGACCGCAGCAATGCGACCATTTAATCTTTGTACGTCCTTCAGGCGAGTTGGCCTGGAAATATTGAGTATAGCCTTGATTTTGTCGCGGTTCACCTCTATGCCTCTTTGAGACATGATGAAACCTAACAATTTTCCGGCTGGTATTCCAAAGAAGCATTTCTTCGGGTTAAGCATGATGTTGTATTTTCGTAGATCTGCGAACGTCTCCTCCAAGTCGGAAATCAATGTTTCCTTCTTTTTGGACATCACCGCAATATCATCCACGTATGCATGTACATTGCATCTGAGTTGGTCGTGGAGGCAACGCTGCATCGTGCACTGATACGTAGCTCCTGCGTTCTTCAGCCCAAAGGGCATCGTAACAAAACAGAAGGTTCCAAAGGGGGTTATGAATGAAGTTTTGACTTTGTCAGATTCCTTCATACGGATTTGGTGATAACCGGAATATGCGTCGAGAAAACAGAGGAGTTCCGAGCCTGCCGTAGAATCGATAACTTGATCAATTCTAGGCAGAGCGAACGGATCTTTTGGACAAGCCTTGTTCAAGGCAGTATAATCAACATACATCCTTAAATCAGTGGTGTCCTTTTTAGGGACCATTACAAGATTGGCTGACCACTCTATGTGGATGACCTCTTCTATGAATCCGGCTAACTTGAGCCGCGCTAGTTCCTTAGCTATTGCCTTACGCTTTTCGTTGCCGAACCGTCGTAATAACTGTTTGACGGGTTTAGCGTTCGGGTTTACATTTAGAGAGTGCTCGGCAAGTTCCCTAGGTACTCCGGTCATGTCAGATGGTTGCCATGCGAAGATATCTTGATTTGCTTGGAGGAACTTGACGAGCGTGCTTTCCTATGCGCTATCTAGGCCTACGCCTATCTGGGTCACCTTGGAGGGGTCATCATCCTTCAACGGTGCTTTCTTCGTCTCTTCTGATGCCTTGAACTCTGGATTTGGCTTGGTCACCTCCTTCTTCGTTGCGGGCATCTCGGACGGATCTATGCTCTTCTTGATCTCCTAGTACTCCTGAGCGTGCAACATGGCTTCAGCAAAGGCGGCATTTCCATCCTCGCATTCTCGCGCCTTCTTTGGGTCTCCCCTGATGGTGATCACGCCGTTGGGACCTGGAATTTTCATCATATTGTAAATGTAACATGGACGAGCCATAAAAGCCCAGTAAGCCGGTCGTCCAAATATAGCGTGGTATGTGCTCTTGAACGGGACCACTTCGAAGGAAAGTGCCTCCGTCCGGTAGTTCTTTGGACTTCCAAAGGTAACATCCAAAGTGATCTCTCTCAGGGAATTAGCTTGTCTTCCTGGGACAACTCCATGAAAAATCACAGAGCTATGGTTCGGCTAGGTCTCCGAGATCTTCATCCGGCGTAGCGTTTCGACATAGAGAATATTGATGTTGCTACCACCGTCCATGAGGGTCTTGGAGAAACCATAACCGTCAATAAGTGGGTTGACGATTAAGGCGTATTTTCCTCGCCTGTGTAACTTAGGCGGATGATCACCACGGTCAAACGTGATTGCCACTTCCGACCAGTCCAGATACTGGGTGATAGCCGGAACTGTTGCATTGAGCTCGTGTAGAACTGCTTTGTTGACCTTTGCTGGTTGAGATCCGAGGAAGGTGACATAAGTGTCCTTCTTGGTGGGAAAAGTTTTCTTCCCTTTCGACTTGGGATTTGAAGCATCAGCTTCCTCCATGTCGGAATCTTCCTTGGTCTCTTTGTCTTTTTCGGGATTTTTCTTTCCCTTCTTCTGCTTAGCTTTGTAGCCCACGGTATCATCTCTTTTGATGTCGTCGTTGAAACGACATTCGGCGTTGGTGTGGGAAGAGCCCCCATTGGCGTCTAAGTGATGCACACATGGGTTATTGGCAATGTCGGCCCAAGAGTAGGTTTTGCCTGGTTGTTGCTCTCCTCTACCTTGGACCCTTGATGTCCCACGGCCACGCCCGCGGCCTCCGCCACGTCCTCCAGACCCGAAAACAGTAGTAACTTCCACTGTTTCCGCGTTGGGTTTTTCTTCCGAGGTATTTTTGCGCTTCTGAGCTTGTTGCTTTGGTTGTTTTGCCGACTGAGGCACAGCCAGGGCGTTGAGTAACCCTTCTGCATTGTCGCCAGCATCTGCATACTTGCTCGTTGTTTCTATCATCTCTCCCAAGTTAGTAACCTTGTCACACTTCAAGCGATGGCGCAGTAAACCAATAGGGAGACCTGCGATGAAAGCTTCAATCGCAGTTTGAACATTTACTCCTTCGCAGGAGTTCTTGGTGTCGATCCATCGTTCGAGGTAGTCCCGGCAAGTTTCTCCGGCTTTCTGGGTGCAACGATGTAGGTCTCCAACCGTATAGGGCCTCCGATATGTGCCTTCGAAATTCCGAAAGAACGCACTTTGCAAGTCATACCAGTTATGGATGGTGTTCGCCAGAAGTTCATTGATCCATGATCGTGTCGTCTTCCGCAACATAAGTGGGAGATATCGGGTTGCGACCAGGTTGTTTCCACCTTTAGCGATGCAGCAAGCTTGGAAGAAATCCTGTAACCAGGTGTCTGGCCGAGCAATGCTATCGTAGGCTTGGATATGTCTTGAGATAGCAAATCCTTCCAGGAATTTTGTAGCTCTGATGCGTGGTCCGAAGCATTTTGGGCCCACATACACGTCATCGTTTTCATAGCGCCGCGCCTCTATATTAGAGTTGATTCTGTGCCTTGCATCGTTCAGGGATAGAGATTGTCCCGAATGCCGGCTGTGGCCGCGGTGCCATGGAACCGGACTTCGGCTTCTACCACCACCTCCTCCGCCATGTCGTCCTCCTTGCCATCCATGGGGGTCGTTGTGATGACTGTGTGGTGGAGAGGGCGGGGCAGCTGGATAGTTTCCGGCTGATCGCCGGCCTCCGTCCGGAACGTCATTATTCTAGTTCCGGGGAGGATCTTGACTATGACGAGCCCCCTGCCGGCTTGTTCCAGCATGGTTTCCATCATTCCTTCGTCCGTCGTTCCCACCATGGTGAGGATCAGCCGGACGGCTTGTATACTTAGGAGGTGGCATTTTTTGACGATCCTCCTCCCGTCATTTTTCTTTATCTTCTCCCCTTCGATCCTTAGATTCTCGTCGGGGAGGGTTCGTCAGATTCAGGGTAGCGATGACATCTTTCTCGGCCGCTGGGGCAATGTTGCTCCAGTTATGCGAAGCTCTGTAATGCTGTCCTGACGATCCCGTTCTTGAATAATTGCCTTCCCTACGTTCGGGGTGATGGTACTGCGCCCGAACGTAATGGGATCTTACGCCAGCCCACGCCGGATCTGTGCGACATTGGTCAGAATCCGAGACCAGTTTTTGACTTTCGGACAGGGCGACCTTTTGTTGTTCCAGTCCCTTGTCGAGTAGCTTGATACCCAAACAGGTCTCCTCTGGTCCTGGATTAGCCGATAGAATTTCTCGGGCTGCCACGGTATTTTGTACTGGTGTTGGGTATACCCAATCTCCGTTGCTATCCTTCCGTGGCTTCCCCATATCATCTCCAAAAAGGACGGCACAGACACGTGGGAATTGGTTGTCATCTATGTGACGCTTCCGTGTCTTCTGATGTAGACGAGACATGTATTCCTTGTTTGACATGCGTTTCTTCTCCACCTTGATGTTTTTGGCTTCATGGAGGAGTTGTTGACGACGCGCTTCTAGGGCTTGCGCCCTTTCGTCCAGCTCATCTGCAGTAAGTTCTGCAGCTATAGGGATAGGTGTGGTTAATGCGGAATCGATGAGTTTACGCGCACCTTCAGTGATCACGTGTCCATCCACCGATGCTTCTTTTTTCGGCTCATCTGGGATAAGTGCTCCATCCGAGTCTTCCTCGTATTCCTCGGCAATCACCTCCTCTGTCAGAGGGTCTTTTTCTGGGGTCTTATTTTTCTTGTTCTTCTTCTTTGCCTTCTTGGCAGCACCGGTAGCAAAGACGGCTTTGGGTCCGTTTCCCGGGGTCAAGCTCTGATCGGTACTTTCGGACATCTGGACCTCGGAATTATCTCTGACGTCCATGTAATCCTGTGTTTTGGGAGAGTGTTCCCCGGATCCTTCATCCATGGCTTCTCCTTCTTCTGCAGCTTTGGAGTTGTACTCCTCTTCATATTCTGCGGAGAACTTTCGGAAATCTGCTGACGTCATCGACTCATCCGAGGATGCGGGTACGTTGGCGTTTGTTCCAATTGCCTCCAGCACAGAGTCGGTGTTTTCTCCAGCATCGGCAGAGCCGGATCCAGATCCCACGTATCTGACGAAGTGCGACGCATGCTTCCTGAGGTACCTGCGGCTTTCGCGATCAGCCATATCGAAACTTTTGATGGTTTCGAGTATTGCATCCGCGCTTTCACCTTGCAGTATCATACGTCGTAGTGTGTACCTTAGGAAAGGCCTATCTGTCCCGGCATCATCAGAGCCGGAATCAGTGTCGTTGATATGATCCTCCTAGATTTTGACTTCCACGGGTGGGTCGATCTGGGATCCGGCTTCTCCGGGGAGATCCACTCCAGATTCGACTTGGTCCACTAGGTCTTCTTCAGGTTCGGGTTTCTCCACTATCTCCGCAACTGGTGCGGGCTGGGTGGGATTAGGGTTTTCTGAGATCCGGAACTCTGCCGCCTCTGCGGACAAAGGGGACCCAGAAAATTCTTCTGCCTCTATCATCACCACTGGGGTGGGTTGGGCAGGTTCAGCGAAACCGATGTAAACATCGATCTCACCAAAAGACATGATTGTGTAGGCAGTCACGACCTCCCTTGCCGGAATCCAAGTCTCGTCGAGAACGATGAGAGGGACGTCGCTGGCGTAGAGGATGCGACCGACGGTGATAGTCTCGCCGATTCCGATTCTTGCAGATTCCGCTCGGAACGCAGATCCGAAGCTCACTTGCCCCACGGTGGGAGCCAACTGTCGTCGGATTGAGGACAAGTACGCCATGAGGGGGTCCTCGAGGCGTGCGGAAGAGAGGGGTGTGAGACGTACGGTGTTCCGGGACGGTGAGCACACAAGTTTACCCAGGTTCAAATCCGCCGGCTTTGGACGGATCCTACTCCTGCTAGCAATCCAGTAATACGGCAGAGCCGGAATATGGGTTACAAGGGTTTCGCCTATGCGAGTTGAGGATCTAAATTATTGGGTGCCCTAAAGGCTCTCCCTAGGCCGGCTTATATAGATATCCGGCCTAGGGTTTACAGGAGAGATCTATCCGGCTACGTCTAAGAGTCGGTTACAGAGTACATCTTGAACTACAAGTAACATTATGGGTCTAAGTCAGTAAGTCTTCTAGGCCTTCCCGTAGCCAGATTGGACTCCGTCTTTCTCCCTGACTGGGCCGCCCGTGAAGCAAATCTCTAACCCGAAGTGGGCCACCCTGGTCAGTGAGGAACTGTGAGGATACCCAGAAAGTATATCCCCAACAGCTAATCTGTCATGGGGCATTCCAGGTACGCTTTCAAGACACGTCCAAAGAATTTCTCCCTCCCTTTAGTCCTGAAGGCAAATGATATACGACCGACTACACATACCATGTAAAGAGAGATATCAAACACAAATCATAATTATATCGTAGACAAGCAAGTCATACGGACACAAGAATAGATCATATTTATTACAAGTTCATAATGGTGCTAGGGTTTCTCCATCTCCTCAAGAACAAAGGAACTACTCACTCATGGAAGCAATCAACAACATCATCATAATCAAATGAATGGATAAAAGTACGGAGGTAGATCTAATGGAAACCACAATTGGATCTGGAATTACAAAGAGATCTAATAGATGAAAGATGGGGGTAATGGTGGTAATGGAGATGCAGCGGTTGATGATGAAGGGGATGATGCGTTGTCGTCCAATGATCTATGAAGCAACTGGGATTTTGCCCCAACCAAATTCCTCCTTCAGATCCCTGGTGGCTGTAAATGTCGGATCTCTCTCTCATCTTTGCCAGGAGAAAGTATTTGACGAGGCGGTCATGATGGCGCCTGGTATAGGCGGACGGTACGGGCGGACTCCGCCCGTACCAGTGGTCGTTATCGCTACTGGTGCCTCCTGCTTGTTTGGTATTCTTCCAGGTGCGAAGGTAAAATCATAAAATGAAATTTATCAGTATCATATAATTACACAATATGACAGCTCTAATTGATATGTTCATCTATGACTCCATGATTTGGGATCCTGTTGAAACAAGAAAAAAATAGCGCACGTAGACGCAGTGAAATACAAAGATCCCTACTCTATTTATGCAAAAAAAAAGGTAAATATGGTTCAATTTGGGACTCATCAACTCTCCTCGGGCACACTCTTGAAAAGTAGCAGCTATGTTACACAAACCAAAAGGCATCAATCAATAAGCATAGGTTCCATAGGGACATGTGAAAGTAGTTTTTTCTTGATCTTTGGGCTGGATAGCTATTTGAGAATATCCAGAATATCCGTCAAGGAAATAAAGTAAGAATTAGTGGAGATCATTTCCATAATATCATTAATGAGAGGAAGCTGCTTATGTATTTTTATTGTTTATTTATTAAACTTCCTAAAGTCAATACACATTCTATATCCCGCTATCATTCTAGCTGGGATTAATTCATCCTTATCATTATTAATTATTGTTATACATCCTTCCCTGGGTATGCAATGAGTTGGGCTCACCCATTTACTGTTTGAAATTGGGTAGATAATACCAATGTCCAACATACGTATAACTTCCATTCTTACTACCTCTTTCATTTTAGGATTCAATCTTTTCTGATTATCAACAAATGGTTTAGCATATTCAACCATAGATATCTTGTGAGTTATTATGGTGGGATCTATACCTTTTATGTCATTAAGAGTGTATCCAAAAGTTTCTCGCTGTTTGATAAGTACCTCTAACAATTTCGTGTTTTCCTCTGGAGAGAGCTTATCATCTAAAATCATTGGGAACTTACCTTCCTTATCTAAGAATTCATACCTGAGACCTGGAGAGAGAGGTTTTAAAACAATGGGCGGTGGATCCTCGTCCACTTTTCTTTCAAGTTCTTCATATTCAACCCTGAGACCTGGTTCGACCTCCGGTGCGGTGTTGAGGATCTCATCCAAATCTTCTTTTGCAGAGTCGTTGGCAAGCGAATCATTGCTTGTCAAACTTCTCTCCAACTCAGATTGCGGAGTGCAAAAATAGATTGCTGCCAATTCTTCAATAGTCTTCTCTTCCTTAATCTAAACATTCTCCTCATAAGGTAGTCTCCTGAATTGGCTGTAGTTTATTTCTACAGTTTCTTCACCAAGCTACAAAGATAAAGCCTGTTTTTTGTTGTCAATATCAATGTTCATAGAGTTGTAAAAATGATTTCCAAAAATAACTGGGCAGCTGGAGTTCAAAGGTATTTCAATTATATGAAAATCAATTGGGTACACAAAATCCCCAACAGAAATGCAAACATTGCGGAGTATCCCACGAGTGGGATGTAAAGTTCGATTAGAAAACATAAAAGTAGCTTCTGATGGCTCAAGGTAAGATTCATGAAGGTGATCACACAATTCTTCATAAATTGTACAAGGCATGATATTTATGTAAGAACTTAAGTCACATAATCCTACATAAGTAATCCCTCCAAACAAAAAGGAATTTTCTGCTTACTTCTATTCTTACCATCAAAATTGTCTCCTATCATTTAGGAGGATTCTTTACTTACCATTACCACTTCTTCCTTGAACAATTTGGGTTCCAAAAGTTCTTTTACTATCCCAATATTTTCTTTAATGGCTCCCAAGTCCCTAGTTAACCTTCCTATTCTTTTATTCCCTTCACTCCTGCTACCCATTACTTTAGTTAGAATAGTTTCTTTCTCGGCTAATATTTTCCATTGCATTTTCGAATATTTATCATCTGGCAAGTTTTAGAGGTTTTTTCTTCCACAGGTGGTGTATAGCATTCCCAATCTTTTGGAATCTACAGGTAGTCAGCATAAGATCTAATAATTTGAATAATCATGCGATGGTCAAGATTAAAATTCCCAAATAGTTTTTCTACCTTTCCCAAAGCTAGAAATCTTTTTAAACAATTGCACTCTATGGAATTCTCCTTATTGAACTCTGCCTCACAATAAGATTTCTCTATCCTATTCACCATGTCTAGCAAATTCCATGCCCTTTCAACACTGAATTCGGTGAACGACTCATTGGTAAGGGAATCAAGTTCATTTCTATTATTATCATTCAAACCTACGTAGGTGTGTGTCACCAACCAAGGTGGGAAATTGTGGTGGGGACATCAATCAAGCAATCCCCGAAATCTTGTATACCCTTCATGCAAGCTTTCTTCAGGTTTTCTTTTCAAATTTGTAATCATGTGCCTTGCACCAAGAGTTTTTGTCCTGGGAAAGAAATCAATTAAGAATAGAGAGGCTAGGCTCTCCCAGGAGTTAGTAATTTTTGCAGAACTTTGGATGTACCAAGAACGGGCCTCATCAATGAGAGTTTGATCAAAAAGAGCAAACTTAACCTCGTCCTCAGTTTGTAAATTAAGGTGAAAAGTCCCACTAATATCTTCAAAGAACCCTACATGCTCATACGGATCTTCCATACCATCTCCTACAAATTTCTTTGCATGCAAAATATCCAAAAGAATGGGGTTAATATCATACCCTCTTGGGTTATTGGATTTTAAATAAGTGTCCATGGGTGGACCGAAATTCCTTACAACCTCCAGCTATATTATATATTGGTACTCGCCCATAATGTATCACCTGAAACTAATAAACAGCTTTAGTAAAACAATGAGTGAAATAAGTAACTAATAACAAAGACCAAAAGCGCTTAGCTCCTCGGCAACGGCGCCCGAAAATAGCTTGATGACTGCAAGTGCACAGATCAATTGTAGCTAGTTTCGAAGTAAATATATGGAACCTACAGAGAGCTATTGGTAAAGGTATTTATGCCCCTCGTTACTCTCTATAAAAGTATACTTATAAGCTGTCTTTGATCTCAAGTAAAGGGTGTTTGAAAGGTTTATGGTTGATTGCAGAAAAGTAATTAAAACAAGTAAAAGAAAACAAGTAACAAGTTTGTGTCAAAGCGTGGTTAAACTCAATAGGGCTAAAACTTTCTTGGGGATGTAGGATACACCACTAGTATAGTATTATTGTTATGTGTAATCAAGATAACATACTCCTTGTGTCATGATATATGTGGAGAGAGCCTCATAATAAGATGTTCACTACAAGGCTCGTAGGAAGCCACTTTGTTGAGCCAAGAGTGAGGTCACCTCTAAATAATCACTGTGATGTCTGAGAGCAGTCACCCATACAAACCACCGCAATTAAGGGTTTCCCCGTGGATATCGTAATTAGCTTAGGGAGTCCCTCTTTAATCCTCCTTTGACCGTGTAGGTTACGAACCGGCACCAATCTATCACGGGGCATTTCGGGTACGCTTCCAAGACATGTCCAAAGGATTTCTCCCTCCCTTTAGTCCCGAAGGCAAATGATATGCGGCTGACTACACATACCATCTAAAGAGAGAGATCAAACACAAATCATAATTATATCGTAGACAAGCAAGTCATACGAATAGAAGAATATATCATCTTTAATACAAGTTCATAATGGTGCTAGGGTTTCTCCATCTACCCAAGAACAAAGGAACTACTCGCACATGGAAGCAATCAACGACATCATCATAATCAAATGAATGGATAAAAGTACGAAGGTAGATCTAATGCAAACCACAATTGGATCTAGAATTACAAAGAGATCTAATAGATGAAAGATGGGGATAATAGTGGTAATGGAGATGCAGCGATTGATGATAAAGGGGATGATCCGTTGTCCTCTAATGATCCGTGAAGCAACTAGGATTTTGCCCCAGCCAAGTTCCTCCTTTAGATCCCTCTTGGATGTGGTTTTTTGTGGTTTCTGGTGGCTATGAATGTCAGATATCTCTCTCCTCTTTGACAGGAGAAAGTATTTGAAGAGGCAGTCATGATGGCGCCTAGTACGGGTGGACGGTACAGGCGGGCTCCACCCGTACCCGTGGCCGTTATCGGTACTGGTGCCTCCTGCTTGTTTGGTATTATTCCAGGTGTGAAGGTAAAATCACAAAATGGATTTTATCATTTAGAAATATCATATAATTACACAATATGACAGCTCTAATTGATATGTTCATCTATGACTCCATGATTTGGGATCCAGTTGAAACAAGAACAAAATAGCGCGCATAGACGCAGTGAAATACAATATCCCTCTATTTATGCAAAAACTAAAGGTAAATATGCTTCAGTTTTGGACTCATCATTAACATTCGTATAAAGCTCATCGAGGAAGCTAAGTCGGCATTGTCGGTCCGCTGCAAACTCGCAGATTCCTTCAAGATGATTCTTGAGTTGAAGGCAAGACTGGCCAGGGCCATGGATCACATTAGCCTTCTACCGCAGCAGGTCGATGAGTTACATCTGGAACCTGTGTAGTAGCACCATGACAAGTACATGTGTTAACAGTGTAACTAATAAAGTAATCCGGGTAGATATATGAACCATGTACTTTAGAATCCAGCATATATATGTCTGCTACAATATATATGAAGCTATAAATTAATCTATTTGTATGCTCGAAATGCATTATGTTTCTTTGAAAGTCTTTCCTAAACACTTGAATATGGTTCAGTTTATCCCTATTTTCAGCATGGTAAATTTGTTGAGCATCCATAAATTTGTCAAACAAGGTTGAAACAACTACAACATAGTTCAAACAAAATAGAATGTTCATTAAACAACATAGTTCAACACATTACCTATGGGAATAATTTTGGACGATATAATCGTAGGAAAGAACTAAGTTCTAAATTAAGCAGATACTTCAAATTTAAACACCTCGAATGCTGGAGTACTCGCCCATGAACTCGCCACAACTATCAAAACGAAGTACTCCATGATCTCATCACAAGTATATATTCAATAATGATCGTGAAACGATAGGAGGGGGATTGGTAATAGCATGTCGATACTTGTCTTGGATTCAAGGATGGCCTCCATGTCATCGGAGAACTTGGAAGCGTCCTTGGATGTGAACTGTAAGCTCGCTCATAGGGATACATGTCATAAAACTCCTCCGGTGGTGTCGACGTGTGGCTTGGCAACGTCTTAAACTGCAACGTGGGCATCGATGCAAAGAGTGGGAGCATTCCCCGACGGTGATAGGGGAAGTGCGACCTTGGGAATCCCACTCGTGCACCGGGGATGACGCGCTGAGGCTTGGCATGACACTCGGTGTCAAGGAGATCCCTGCCTTGATGTCGTTTGTAGTGCTTCGCTGAAAGCCGCCCGCACAACGCTGGATCAAGGAAGCGTCATACGTGCGGGAGCCGCGATGATGCGCGTCCCACGAGACCACCAGAGACAGTGTGCAGAGGCATGGGTCGCTGCGCTGCCGGGTGAGAGCGGAGCTCCTGATTTCGCCATTGTTCACCGTTGTTCGCCAACCCCCCCCCCCCCCCCCCCCCCCCTCCCCCTCCACATGGCGCGGGGGTGAATGAGCGGCGACTCTCTTTCGTGGACCAGCTGAGCAGCAACATCGGACGGAGCAGAGCCCCATGACACAACACCTCAACGAGGAGTACAGTGAGGCGGTAGACTAGGTGGGCTAGACGGCGAGTTCGCCATTCAACCGGAGCTAGGGAGTAGGATATGGCAATGACGTGGCTTGATACCTGTCGTTTTCGACCTTCCACGGCTGGATTCAGCACTGCCAACGATGAAATCACGATGGATCTAGTGTCGCGTACCGGAGAGGGGCGAGGGCAGTGGGAAATCAGAATAAGCTAGGGGCTCTATCTTTTCAGCCGATGACGGTACCTACTAACCAAACCCGATGATCAACTCTCTTTTTAATCATCAGTGGTACGTTCTGCCCAGCCAATGCGGCCGATAATCCGACCGTCATTAGTAACCTTGATAACCAAACGACGAGTCTATGTATCAAACTGTCAGCATTAACCTGTAACCGGTGAAAAACGCGTATGCCACTAGTTTTCGGAAGAATCCAGCGACAGATTTCCTTTACGTTCTCATCACTTCTAGGATCTAAAGCCATGACGGATGCAAAAGGTCGGATGTCGCGGCTTTTTTTGGCCCTCGGGTCAGCCCATGAAACACGTTGTAAGGACGGACTCTTTCTTGTGCTAGTCAGTGGTAAGCCCTGCGACGATGAGTTCATGACCTATAGGTTACAGTCTTTTTCTTGCCTGCTAGGGTACATCCGTTACCACCGGCGGACTTTCGCTGTTCCGCCAGTAAGGCTCCTGCAGTGCTAAGTCTTTTTTAAATAGTGCATCATGACAAGACCCGAAGTCCAAGCTTTCCAAAAGCGAGGGATCTAAGAATTAAACAATGCACAAGTTCCTGTCATTGGCCGATCATAGATCTTAGGTTTTCACCCTGAAAAAAGTACTCGCTCTTAAAAACAATGCTTCAACAAGGCCATTACTAGGCATAGTTAAGGCTAGAGCTTGGATTTTCATCCTGAAAGGTAGGAAGTTGAACTTCTCCTATGCTCTTAGAGATACAATCCTTCACCAAAATCTAAGGGTGGCCCAGCCTTTCCTGGTATGTTCTTGCTTCTTGATAGTTACATTTTTTTGCCGGAAGATAGTTTTGTCTTTTGTCTGACTCACCGCATTCTTAAAAGAGGAAATTTGGTTGCAATTATAGTTATGTCAAGATAAAATTAAAATAATAAATTTCCAAAGTAGTAACAATAACATAAATCTTCTCTTCCAATAGACTTTTAAGATACAGAGTTATTACATATATCTCCAATAAAAAAACTTTTGAAAAGGTAAAAGCGGAATGGAAAAGGTCTTTCACATAATACTATGTTGGTGGCCTTGATTGACCTTAGTTGAAGAATGCGGACCTCCTTGCCAACATTGAAGATGAATATAGTGTTGTCCTGAGCATCATATCCCACTATTGACGCTCTATTGATCTTAGGCCCAAGGTTAAGAATCATATCTAACTTAATGCACCTGTGCATCAGCCATGTAACCACAGTACTAGCATGACAATTAAACTTGCTCATCTCCCAAATTTGTAAGCAGGGGTACATCAGAACAGTGATAGCAACACCGGCGCAGTCCTCCGCTTGGATGATCTGGAGTTTATTCACATAAGCCTTCTTATCCATGAGAGGCGCATTAATCACATTCAAGGTTTCCTTAACCACATCAAACTCAAGTATATCTCGATTTAGCCACCAGTAAAGGGTATTATTACTAATAAGAGTGCTGGGGATAAGTGTATCGACGTAAGTAGCGGATGGATGCACCGTTGAGATTCTACCTCCCCATGAGTTCAACTCCGAGGAGTAAACAAAGGCGACGATTGGCTTGTTATTTTCGTGGGAGTCTAAGGTGCGCACCATGACTAGTTTGAAAGGGCCTGGGTGGCAGAGGCCATGCACGTGGCTGTCTCAGTGGCAGCATAGAGAACCGCCCTGTCGTGGTATTGCCGACGAGTACGCCATGAAGGGGTCCTCACAGTGCGTGTTTAGAGACGTGGAGTAAGACGGAGAGTTGGCGGGTACGAGTAACACAGCTTACCTAGGTTCAAGTCCCACAACGGTGGCGAAACTCTACTTCTGCTATAAATCACTATAATGGCAATACGCTATGAGGATACCCATATTCTCTCCCATAGGCCTTGCTACCAACTACGGTTCACCCGGGTTAGGCGGATTGGTGACATGCTATGAGGATACCCATATAGCATATCCCCAACACGCCCCGTGTGGTTCGCAGGGATACGACGTATATTCCTCTGCGAAATCCGTCGGGAGGTTGATGTGGTGACTGTGGCCGGTGATAGGGTCGCACACAAGGATCTCGCACCTAGTCTCGCAGTTGATAGCAAGGAGGCGACCATGGCGGCAGTCGAGAAGAACCCACCCGTTGAGTCCTTGGTCCATCGGATGATGGGAGAGGCGGTCGGCTGGAATTTGGTCAGGTGGATCAAGAAAGGAGGTGAAGTCGACTTGTCCATCGTCCTGCTGCTGGAAGCTTCCAAGGAGAGGGGGGGTATGGTGGTGACCGCGGAACTACGCAAGGAACCGGGGATTGGCCGTGATGATGTGTTGCCAGCGCTTGCAGACTGCGGAAGCACGATGGAGAGACGAGGGCTTTGGGGGGAGACGGAGCAGGATCTCCCAGAGGAGGTCGTCCGCCACCTGGTCAATCCTGGTCGCCATGATCGCTCTTGTTTCTCTGCCAAGAAGATTGGGGCCAAATTGGCGATCACATATACTCCATCCGTTCCACAATATAAGCCTTTTTAGTAAGCAGTCTTAGTTTGATAAAAAGAATTAAATTATGGAACAGAGGTAGTAGTAGTTGGTGTTCGAGTCGATCGTGTAGACAGTGGACGATAATTAAGTTGGCAAGTTTGTGGAAGCCATCCATGTCCGTGTTGGTTTAGAAGCCGGAAACGCGGCAGAACCCCGACGTGTTGGATCGTCGAGTGGTCGGGGCCGATCGAGATGCGGCCGGACGCCACGATTCGACGGCCTCCCGGACTACTGAGACAGTACTAGGTTCTCGATTCAGATCGACCCACGTACGTATACTTGGACTGTTGCAGACTTATTACCAGGCCGGTCAGGTGACCAATTGCGTCTACCCTCCGCCGTCGATCAAATTGCCAACTTCGAGCAAGCGGATGCGCCCCAGCCGGCACCAGCCCAGTACGCGAACGGCGACGATGCTGGTCGGACTAAGGATTTGGGGGCACCCCTACATTTCAATTTTGTGCTCCTGATTTCGCTACATTGCCATGTGCACGCGGAACAGGTTGATGCATGCATGGCCGCATAATAAGCATACGTCCTCTCACGATCGATATGATTGCCGCAGCAAAAACTCCTCCGTCCGGAGTAACGCTACACCTACAGATCAATTTTGTGATTCATTTCCGTAGAAATTAGTCCGTAAGCGAGACTCACGGAATCCTTCTTAGAGCATCTACAACGTAGGAGGTGCTTAGGAAAAAAATTGGATTTATTTTGCCACGTCAGAATTGCTTGGTGCCTGCGGTGGACAAGGGGTGCCTAGTTTGGCTTCGATGCCTCATGGGTGCTCAAGAAAATAGGGTTTTTATCATTTCTGCCACTATGACCAACCAAATACTCAGTTTTGCCATTTGACCGATCAAAACTCTAGTTTTGCCACTACTCCGTTACAACACCCCTCAATTTTGCCATTCCATCATATTTCCACTGTTAGTGTATAATCATTTTTGCCATTCTTGTTTCTCTACCCCTTTTCTATTTATTTTGTATCTCACTAACTAATTTTTCATTCTGTCATCTCTCTTAACATTGTTGGTCCGTGTGGAGAAGCTGAGCAGGTACTACACCAAATCTAGATCGAGCGATATCTCCGAACGCACCATTCTACTCGATGTGATACACACCACTCATATGGTGCAACACGTCCTCATGCACGCGCCAAGCCTACACGCTTGAGGTAGGGCATGCCCGGAAGTAGTAAACTACCAATGACATGCATGTATAGCGAAGGGCCAGATCCAATCTTGTGGAGTGAGATGCGGGGCAAGCTAGCTAGTTGTGAGCACGTAGTTTACGTATATATGATTACTCCGTTAGTGTTCCATGGATATGCGGATGACACGAATCTTGATGCGGCCATGCAGGCGTCCTTGGGCGGCATCTTCCCAGCATCACTGATGACCTTGTGTTGGACATTCTCGAAGACGACGATGGCAGAGACCATGCATGGTGCTGGCTCGAACAAGTCCTGGGCGCTGTTTATTCTATCGCTGATTGAACTTATTAGCCTTGGCATATAACGGTGGTGGAACCACAAATACAGTTCCTAAATGACACTGATGCGGATATGCCGAGGTCACACCTCATAGAATAGGTAAAAAACATATCACAAGTTTCATTAAATGGGTAAATGAAAGTACTTTCTGTTATGTAGGGTAAATATTGTTAGAAAAATAAAATTAGAGGGTCAAAAATGGAATTAACTCTAAAGAGAAAGGTGTGCAAAACATGAAATGGCAGAATTGATTATAGACTAACGATGGAAAAATTACAAAATGGCAAAATTAAGGAGTGTTGTAACGGAAGAAAATAACTACTTCGTCTATCCTGGACGCTTGCTTTTCTTCTTCCACGGAATAAATTATGGGCTTGTCCTGCCCCCATGCATCTGGACTTGAAGCACCGGAGTAGGCTTTCGTGGCGCTGGAGAAAATGAAATTTAGTCAGGTGATTGCTCACGTTTTCTCACTCTCTCTCTCTCTCTCCTTAAGCACCCTCTAATATACATGCTCTTACGAAAAACTCCTATGGACAGACGTGCTACCAACTGGTTGGTTCATCTGTTCCGGGCAATGAATGCAAGACATGATTCCAGGAAGTTGGTATTTCGGCAAAGTTATAGGATAAAGTGTTTCAAATTGGAACAGGTGACAATTAGATTAGGCTACGCATGGTGTTGAGTGGCCAACCCAGATGACTTGTATGCAAAGAGTGGATGGCATAGTTCTTGCAGGTCATTAGTTCCTTCTCATTTTCTTTGGCTATGTTGTACACAATAGATGGCCAATGGAGATAAGAGAAAGATTTTCTGTGAGGGATTTTTCTCCCTCTATTATAGGTGTCGCTTTGAAACAAATTTGCTAATTACTTTTCTCATTCCCTTACTTAAAAGGCTCATATGGTGGTGCTTAAGGACATTCGTCATTTTTCTGGATTCAACCTATTTTTTCATACTCCAAGTTCCCAAAACATGTTCTCATGTATTTTTACATTCATCGGAATGGTATACCCATTGCTCGATCAAGCGGTCTCGGTCCGAGAAGAAAAGGTAACTATGTTTGCTAAGGAAGATCTGAAAAATTACTTGGAAATACTGCAAAAATTCCCTCTGATGTAAGCTTGAATAATCTTATTTATCATTGGACACATCTTATATTTGTCACTACTGTCGTGTGCTGAATGTATCTCTTAACAATTGAATTATCTTGACGGTTGGAGGTTAGTCTTGAATCTACAGCCCTAGAGTACATACCTCTATTGATCTGTGAACAGTTGAAGGAAGGTGAACATATATTTTTTTCATCCATTCCCATTATTCTTGCATGGACCTCGGAATGTTATAATATGAAATATGATATATTGTTTCTATGTTGTTTAAATTCAATGCTGCAAACACTTTATTCTGAATGTCGACGAGGAGGATTGATCACTCCTTACTTTTGTAGTTGCACACGCACACCTGACTTCTAACGTAGACAAAATACTAAATACGAAGTACTACTAACAAACTAAGTGGGTAGATGTTTGGAATAAGCAAAGCTCGTACTTTTGCTGACCTCTGTCTTCAGGCTATGATAGAAGTCCGTTCCATTTTTTAAATTTTCTATGTGATGAAAACTTCGGTGGTTCTGCTCTCATATTCGAAAATTCCAATATATAGATGTAACCGGCATGTCTTCTTTTAATTATTGTTACAAACTATTTTTTGATTGCTCTAGAATTGCTTCAGCTCTAACACTTTTTTGTTTTTATTTATGTTTGTCTTCTCAGAATAGGTAATACTATATTTACTTATTTCCTTAATTGTCATAGCTTTTCTACACAGCTTACATGTCATTGTCTTTGAAACATGTCAATATCATTAATTTGAAAATGACGAACAAAGTGCATAATCTGCTATAGAGCGCTAAGTTCAATCCTTGAACCGATGTTCACCACTGTGCCAAGATTTGGAGCTTTCTTTTAATTGGTCTTGAATTATTATGTCCAACATTATTTTTCCGTAGATTAGAATCAGAAACCCCTCTCTTATGTAAGGCAATGCAATCTATGTAGCAGATCCACCTAGCTAAGCCCAGCAAAAATTATACACCAGCGGTCCAGCGCTATCATTGTAATCTACCAAGTACTACACTATCAATATATCTACTAACTCTGTTATATTGCCAGTGTTGCATCAAATCTAGCTACACATAAAAATGAGTGCCACCACGGGCGTGGCATGCCGCTGTGCCACCTTTCTTGGTAAGCATATATAACAAGCGCACTAGCCCTGACCAGATGTTCTGAAGAAATCTGAGGCAAGTTTGATCTCATGTGGAGCTTGGGAGATATGGCAGGAATTCAACAATCGCCGACATGGCGAAGGGCAAAGGTCGGTCACAAGTTTTTTTTTTAACGGGGTCGGTCACAAGTTGATTGATGGGTTATCGGAACCAGTTTCGATCTGTTAAAATAGTGCTCTAGAAGAACGAACAGGATTCGGTCAAAGGCTAAGTGGAAACCACCTATGAATAGTTGAATACCACCTAAAAATTAATACCGATGCTAGCTTTGATGAAGCTAAGAACTAGGACACCTCCCCCGCTCCTCGGGTCGCCTCCCCCAGGCGATCGGGGGTTGAAACTCTAGCCGCCCGGCCGCCGCCACCTCCCACCCTCCTTCCTCCCCTCGTCGTCCCCAGAGGCCGCTGCTGGTCTAAGCCTGGCAACGCCCGTGAAGGGGCGGCGGGGATCTACTGCCCCTCGGGTCCTGCGCGCCGGTTGGGAGGGAGACCGTTGTGCCAGGGAACAGGGGCTGCCGCCGGCGGTTCTTGGGTTTATCCCCTGCCCTGCGGTGGCACCGCCTACTCCTTCCCTCCGCCGTCGTCCTTTTCCCCTCGAGGTTTGGCCCGTTTGCCCTGTTTCGTCCACAAATCACCCCCATCGCTGTTGCCGTTGCTGGCCACTGGCGTGCACGCTGCAGTCACCCTTCTTCCCCCCAGCCAGCTTCTGGTCGTCCTCCCCTCTCAAACGGGCATGAACAAAGCCTACGCCACCACCATTACAACTGAGAACCCAACAAACTTGGAACAGACCATAAAGAGCATGGAGGAGTGCCGTAGGATCAATCGAAGGGATCTCGAAGTCGAGATTGCACCGAGAAAACGAAACCCCCGCCTTCTGAGCGATCACTCTACACCTTGAAGAACTAGGAGAGTCGCAACCGTCATCGAAGGGCATCCCCCTGCCGAGGTCACCACCGAAGGGCAAGGTTCCACCGAGACTACCACCGCAGCTCCTCTTGGCCTCAACAACCATCAAAAGATAAGCGAACCTGAGCACAAAGCGAGGCTGCGAGAAACTCAAAGGCCACCGAAAGACCGCGATCTCATCACTAGCACGAACATCCCATAGAGTATGCCAACCAAAACTGCATGGAGTTCCGAAGAACATAGCTTGGCATGGAGATGGAGAGCATAGCGCGAGGACCGATCTTGCCGGGAACACCCAAGTCGGAAGCACCAAAGCTAATTGGGGGATGGGAGCCAAGATGACGCTTCCAGGGAAGTAGACGACGCCCGCGAGCGCCGTCGTCACCGGTACTGACCAAAGTTAGGACAGAGCTTTCGCTTGGTTCCCGAGCATCCCCCAATAGCCAACCACAAGCAGAAGATGGGTTCCTCCACGATGCCTCTAAGGAGAATAGCTACGCCCATAGGCGACGCCGTCGTCAGGCTTTTGCCTGGAACCCTTCTCCTCCTTGATCCAAGAGGCATATAGCAACCTGACATCCCAGATGCACCATGGAGGATGTCTAAGGACGATAGGGGGAGGCAAGAGCAAGCCCCGAATCCCAGACCGGAGAACCTGCACAGCCCCAGCGTCCGAGCCAAGCAGCAGAGCCGGTGTCGCCTAGGCTCCAGATCTGGAGAAGGCATGCATCGGGCGTGGTCTTGGGTAGAGGAGGCGCGCCAACATCGAGAGGGGAGGACGACCAGAAGCTGGCTGGGGGGAAGAAGGGTGACTGCAGCGTGCACGCCAGTGGCCAGCAACGGCGACAGCGATGGGGGTGATTTGTGGACGAAACAGGGCAAACGGGCCAAACCTGAGGGGAAAAGGACGACGGCGGAGGGAAGGAGTAGGCGGTGCCACCGCAGGGTAGGGGACAAACCCAAGAACCGCCGGCGACGGCCCCCGTTCCCTGGCACAACGGTCTCCCTCCCAACCGGCGTGCAGGACCCGAGGGGCAGTAGATCCCCGCCGCCCCCTTCACGGGCGTTGCCAGGCTTAGACCAGCAGCGGCCCCTGGGGACGACGAGGGGAGGAAGGAGGGTGGGAGGTGGCGGCGGCCGGGCGGCTAGAGTTTCGACCCCCGATCGCCTGGGGGAGGCGACCCGAGGAGCGGGGGAGGTGTCCTAGTTCTTAGCTTCATCAAAGCTAGCATCGGTATTAATTTTTAGGTGGTATTCAACTATTCATAGGTGGTTTCCACTTAGCCTTTGACCGAATCCTGTTCGTCCTTCTAGAGCACTATTTTCCGCATTTTTTGTGTTAAGTGTTGTGTGCTACATGTGGTAGCCGTTGTGTTTGTATCCGGTTCGATCTTTATATGAAAATGGTTCAGGCCGGCTTAGGCCCGTCGTAGTTGCCTAAAAAAAAGCTAAGAACTAGGTTACTAGGAAGTATTGTTTTGGCCATGGTTGTCCGTGAAAACTTGGCCAAGGCCCCCACTCAGATTTTTGAATTCCAGTAGTATTTTTTCAAGTTTCTAAAGAAACCTGTTCCAATTCAGCAAATTTATGCAAAGAATGCCCCCAGTCAATTGATGTGCCCCAGTGAGAATTTCGTCTAGGTCTGCCCCTGTGTCTTGTGTAAATGACAAAAAAAAATGTCCGTGAATAGTCATGTTAGGCACCAAAATTTGTCTTTTTAGATGGGACACAACAAATGTTCTTTTTCCCCCCAAAATTAATAGAAAGAGTTTTTTTAGATGGAAAGACATAGTGTTAGAGGGCTTGAAAGTGAGTTGTGTTGGATACTGAAGTTTGAGACCTAACAACGACATAAAATCCTAGCGTTCCTGACAAAGAAATAATAACATGAAAATTTTGCTTTGATTGTCTCTATGGACGGTAATATTTACTCCCAGTGAAAAAAATAGTACGGAGTAAGGAAAGACGAAAGACTGGTTCTCACCTTATGACTGTGAACGACTGCATTTCTGACATAGTTGACTCTATGCACTGCCGTTGGACAAAAGATGTGTTAGAAAATCGATCACTCAAGTTCGTCTCATGATATATAAAGATCAAGCAGCATATATAGTTCGTTAATTTATTGAACTACAACGAAGGATTCATAACCATTATTTGGGTCATAACTTTCCAGCACATGCACGCAACGATCATCCATATACTAGGTTTGCATCATTTCGTTGTTCACTTATGGCAGCAGCAAGCACCCGCTTTGCATTCGCTTTTAGCCGGGTCATAACCATTATCTTTGCAGTCAAACTGGCAAGCACGCAAGGTTAAGTTGCTCGGTTTTGGGTCATGGCAGCCTGGAAGACGAAGACAAAATATATCCCATTCATTTCCTAGACCTACGCACACCAAGGAACAACAGAGACGAATTAGCATACATACAAGACACAAAAAAGTCATCTGTAACTACAGAAATGTCCAAAAATCTGGAAATGCGAAAGTGTATTCTAAGAAAGAAAACGTACCTGTCTCCATGGACCTTGATGCATCACATGAAAAGAAAGCAGTAGACATCACCACGAGAGCTACCAAGCAAATCACCCTTGCCTTGTCCTTGATAAGTGCCATATGGAGAGGTTTCGTCCTTCCTTTTCTTCTACCGCTGTGGTTATGACCGATGTCTTCATGAGCTATGTACGTCCCTTGCCTGATTGCTTATATAGAAGTGGCCAACTCTCTAGGGTTAAGTATTTACTGCGTGTGCGCTAATTTGGGGAATTAACTAGCACTGTAGCAATAAATCTTGTTCATAAATGCTTCCTCAAATTTGATATCAAAATTAATTTCATGCTTTAAATAGTGCGCTAATTTGGTGAATTAACCAGTATCAAAAGAATCATGTTCATAAATGTTTCCGCAAATTTGACATCAAAATTAATTGCATTCGTAAATTCTCAATGCTACCCCTCATGCCTAAAATACTCCCCCGTCCCGGTTTAAAGGACACATATTGGAAATCATGCCACCCCAAAACTCACCTCATATATAGCTTATTAATAGATCCAATATTTAAAACTTAATTAGCACCCCTATACTCACTCTATTAAAAAATAGATGTCCCTTTAGTCTGACCTTTTTATTTGCAAAATGTTCGCCGGTTGTATACTTGTAATAATGAAATTTTTGTGATGGTGCCCCTATTTTTCCCTTGTTACTGTCATCAAAATAGTGAGTTGCTTCTTTCGCTCAAAAACATATGACGTACACAATTAAGCACACTCATAAGAAAATAATCTTAAAATAACATTTTGTTTGGTAAAAACATATGCATTTTTTGACTTTCTTTGTCAAAACTCCAGTCTAGTGTTATCAAAAAATGCCTTTGATTTTGCAATGGAGGATCTAACTCTTTCTGGTATTGGCCAGGATCAACTGTAGTTTATGTGTGTCTTATGATGCCACAAAAGACTTGTCCATGCTTGCACTTCCAACTAATTTCTCTTATGTTTTTGTGTGCCTACGGAAACATGTACTTCAAATCCTAATTCGGTGAGTAAGAAGATATTTCTATATGCATGAATAAAGGGAATCTTCATATTCACTCACAATCTTGGTTCTTGTGTCAAAATGTAAAATGGCATCATTTCGAAATGGAGGGAGGATATAACACAAACACCATAAACATGAGAATGTGTTTGTGATGACCTTTAGTTGGTTCCGCATTATCTAGTGCTTACCATTTTATGTGCTTGTTAATAATTTGATTTCCCTAACTTCTAATTGTTTAAGAATTTTATTGTTTGACACTATTCATTTTTATGTCTCCTTTTTCATATATTTGAAATGTGGTTGAGACTATGTTCAATTCCTCATGTTTACTGAACACCGGTCGTTGACTGTCACATGGTTTCAACGTGGTTTTAGTGGTAAAGGTGTGATTTAAAGGAATGTAGTACGGGAAACCCCTGCAATGCCTTTTATTTTTTGAAATAATAAGAAACCAAGTATTCATCCATGAGAACTTAAATTGGGTGGATAGATTATACATCCACTTCCCTAACCAAGTGAGCTACACTCACTGCTCCACTCTAAAGGCAATTGTAACCGAGATAATACGATCTAATGATTTCTAAAAGCATTAACGCCTAGGAGATAGTATACTTTATTGAAATTATTGTATGAAATAAATATATGGCTTTGGAACATGTTTCTAGCACATAGTATAGCATGACTTCCACTTTAGGAAGCAGACACACAGCAGCATGTGCCACCATTTTCGTTCTTGCAGTAGCCTTTGTTCCAGTCATAGCCTTTTTCCTTGCATTGTTTGTTGCAGTCATCAAAGGCATATGCCCATGAGTCCACGCATTCAGAGAAGGCGAAACACAGTTTCCCAAATGCAGGTTTCGTGCCTGCAGAAAATGAACAAAGTACAACAACAACATTCAAATCAATATTATGATATAAATGGTGTGCATGACGTCACAAGATCACTTGTGTATGCTGAATATCAAAAAGTGCCTAAAAAGATCTATCCGAAGAATTATATTACCTATAACCCTTCCTGTCGTAGGATGAAATAAAAAAGTGCTAGACATCACCAAAAGAGCTACAAAGCAGAGAACATGCGCCTTGTTCTTGATAAGTGCCATGTGAGTGGTTTGCCGTTCTCAAGCTTATCCTTTTGTTCTCCTTCTAGTTGATTTCTGAAGCTATATTTTCCGCTCACATGTTTATATAGAGGCGCAAGTGCATAATGATTATTAATTTCCGTGATATGGTTAGTAATTTCAGTCTATCCTGAATAATAAATGTTTTGGTGGTTATTAGGGTGGACATTTATTTGTATTAACTACTATCCATACATAACACAAAAATAGAACGGGCAACGGACTCAACGAGCAATATAGCTTTACGTAGGCACTTACAATTTGGATTCAAAACATAAATAATTTGTCGGTCATGGGCGATACATTTGGAGTATAACGCACCTTTACATGTCAGCGTGACACCAATACGGTGAGTCTATTTTTATTTTATTTAAATGCTAGATGTTTCTAACTTGCATAGCAACACAATGGCATATCTTTAACTAAGCCTATGACAAAGCACTGAGATTAACACCCAACCACCTAAGATTTGAGAAAACATAATGCCAAAATCAGCGCGAGATTTATACGTTTACATTTCATATATTCTTAACTCCTATTTATGTTAAAATATCATTGATTAATTAATTTAATTTTTCTTTGACTTTCTACACCTCCCGAGTCTTGACATCTCGGGCGCACTTCTCAAGTATATGGACTTTGATTCCACATGGGGCGGAGCCAGGATTTAGGAATAGTGGGGCGAGCAATGACGATTACCGATGTACTAGTATATACCAATATAGAGACATCTAATCCACACTAAAATAGCATGTAAATATATATTATTATTTGCAATGAGCTAATAACTTCATAAAAAATTTATGGTGTGTGGCAATACTTGGCTACTTTTTTTAACAAGTTCAAGTATAGACTATCAGGACGAAGAACTCGATCAAAATTTTAAGCACTATGTTAGAATCTAAAATCAAGAATCGAGATCAAAACAATTGGCGTGTAAAATCTTATTCTTTAACTAGTGGAGTATAGTAAGATTAAAGTAAAGGGGAATTTGATCCAAATAACAATACTTACCATTCACGTGGACTTGTGATTGGCGGCGGCGACCTAAACTGCCAGGGAGGCGAATAGGTGATAGCAGAGGGCACGATCGAGCGCTCATGACTGATGCCCCTATACATGTGCATACCTAGGTAGGTTGGGTTTTTATTGCTTGATGGACTTAGATGAGTGCATAATGGACTTAAATACTACTAATTAGGCTAATATCTACTCTCCCATTAGTACAATACACATACATATACCAGTAATAACCCTGATTTGTTTCCGGGGGAGGGGGCAGAACATTGGGGGTGTTTGACCCCTGCTCGCCCTATCATATAGTAGAAAATAGCCGTCTAACTCGAGTTTTGAAAATTATGCCTAAGCTTTAAATTGTTATGTATTTTGCAACATTTTTAAGAAAGATAATCCTCAACATGTGCATCAATTGGTGCACACAACCATATATCATCAATAATTAAACAATGCAAGCACTGATGCTTGAAAAATCGGCTTGCATGCATTCATGACATTGTCTTCTCCAACATCTACCACACAACCTATCGTTGATGACATCATCCTAAAAAATAGTAGTAGGCAAAACAAACACACATTGCTCCTAGACAAAGCCCTCATGAAGGGATCGTCACACGTGTGCCGGCGTCCCTGGGTCCGACCATTCGACATATTCACCAGGGCCACGACCAATACACGTCGACCATGATCGATCCAAAGGAAAACGAAACCATGGGATTTCATAGGGAGAATCTGCATATTTGTTGTGGCATGCGGTCTTGGAAGGAAGCACTCCTATGGAGATATGGCTAAATAAAATACGTCATTTGAGGCGTTCCTTAAAAGGGTGGGAAAAAATTGTGTGGGAAATACAAGAAATAAAAGTAAAGATGATTTCTATTATTGATGAACTTGATTTAAAAGCTGAAACAGATGTTTTAATTGTGGACGAGCGAGGAGTCGTTAAGAACTGCCAACGATCAAGTCACATTCCTAAGAAGGGATGAGTAAACTAAATGGGCACAACGAGAAAAAGTTAAACATATTCAGGAGGGAGGAAATCACACGAAATACTTCCATTTGATTTCAAATGGTAAGCATAGGAAGAAAAAAATCCAAGTTGAACAAGATGAAGGGACCTGTGGGTGAACATAGTCTCCATCGTATGCAGATCACTCCTTTTAGTGAAAAGGAGGTGCATGACGCAATTTTCCAAATGGAACACAATAAGGCACCGAGTCCGGATGGTTTTTCAGCAGAGTTCTATCAAAAGTTATGGGAAGTAATTAAATATAACTTGTTGGCATTATTTAGTTAGTTACATATAGGGGATTTGCCTCTTTTTAGACTGAATTTTGGAGTCATCACTCTACTTCCCAAAAAAATAAAATGCAGTACAAATACAACAATATAGACCAATATGTTTATTAAATGTGAGCTTTAATTTTTTACTAAGGTGGGTACTAACCGTATCACGGGGATTGCCCCAAAGGTCATTAGACCCACCCAATTGGCTTTCATGCCGGGAAGGCACATCCTAGAGGGAGTGGTAGTCCTACATGAAACCATTCATGAGATTCATCGGAAGAAAATTGATGGGGGTGCTTTTTAAAATAGACTTCGAAAAGGCATATGATAAAGTAAATGGTCCTTCCTTTAACATACTTTGTGCATGAAGTGTTTTGCTCCAGAGTGGTGTAAAATGATTGAGCAGTTTGTTCAGGGGAGTGTTGAAATTCGCGTTAATGATGACATCGATCACTACTTTCATACAAGAAAATGTTTAAGGCAGGGTGACCCATTATCCCCGATGTTTTTTAATATCATTGTCGATATGTTGGCCATCCTAATTGCATGGGCAAAATAGGATGGACAAGTAGGAGGTATCATTCCTCATCTTGTTGATAGAGGGGTCTCTATTTTACAATACGCGGATGATACTATTTTGTTTATTGAACATGATTTACAGAAGGCTGTGAATATGAAATTGATACTATGCATATTTGAACAACTCTCAAGTTTAAAAATTAACTTCCATAAAAGCGAGATTTTCTGTTTTGGGAAAGCAAAAGATAAAGAACAGCATTACAGACAAATCTTTGGATGTGAAGCTGGGTCTTTGCCTTTTAGGTACTTGGGTGTGCCTATCTGACATAGGTATGATTACCCGGATTATTGTTATTGCTTACCCTAGGCTTACAACCCTCAAGGCCCAAGAAGGGACCAAGGAAGGCCCAAGAAGCATCCGACGGAAGACATAGCTTGCTAGACAAGGAAAGAGTAGGAACCGATATTGTATTAGTGTTGTAATCATAACTTGTAGCCTATCCATATACGACCTCGGGTATTTTATATAGGCTGGGAGGAGTCAGCGGGGAGGCACCAAAAAAAGCCTTGAGCAATCTATAATCGATTTGTTCATAAGAAATGAGACAACTTCAACTTCCTTGTTTGTCTAATCAGTCGACAAAATATCTAGCGTTCTCTTTTCCACGAAACCCTAAGTCCATAACCATGAGCATTACCAAGGTTACCCCTCGTCAATTGGCGCCGTCTGTGGGAAATATGGGCACTTGAATCATGGATTCGGCGGCCCCCTCTCCACCAAGCAGCAATCCAACAGCAGCGAAACCACACCCGCCCACCCCTGTCTCGGTCCCTGTCGACTTCAACGGCGGATCAGATCTCATCATCGAGATCTTTCACTTTCGTGTAAATGAACTCGAAGAACCTGGCCTATCGGCACCGATTTCGTCGGTTCTGTCGGTTGCAATAGCAACTCCCACGGCGATACCTACATCTTCTGTCGGCTCATCTGAAGAGGTCGCGCCCCAACCGGCAAACAGTGAGGAAAATTCCGGAAACTCTGCAGATCTAGGGGATCTGGACGATCTATACGACGTTCTCTCCTTTGGGTCAGACACCCAGTTAACACCACCATGTGGCTCCATTCCAACAAACGCTGCACCCAAGGAAAGTGGCAAAAGTATCAACTTCAGAATCAGGATGGCTGAAATCTACCCGGAACAGAAACCATGGGATTTCACTGGTCTCTCAAATAGTGTCTCCCACGGATCAGACGACGACGTCAGCAGCTCATACATAATGCTCCACCAAGTGTGTGTGATACTCGGAGATACATCGATGCCACACGACTCCAACGATAACCCCATCCTTGATCCCAATGACCTTTTATCGGATGATAATGCAGGAAACCGCGGAAATGAAGGATATCCACCTAGCAATTGTGTCGCATAAGGAAAATAAGGAACGCACGATGGTGAATGGCTAACTCTTCGGTTATCCATGGAAACATGGCAGAGAGCAAGAGAACGCATGATTGACAGATCCAGGAAAGATCACAGCAGCCGAAGATACTACAATGGTGAAAGCAAGGATGAGTATGAATTATGTGGGGCCAGTTTTTTTACCCGACGGGTTCACAAAACGCCAATACCCAAATATTTCAAACTTCCTCACGATCGCCAAAAGTATGACGGTCTCTAGGAACCCGAAACCTGGCTATCAGATTATCTAGCGACCGTCAAACTATAGGGTGACTCCAAAGCTACCGCAATGCAAAGCTTGCAACTACACTTGAGCAGCGCCACAGGGTCATGGTTAGGATAGCTACCCGAACAATCCATCAGCAGCTAGAACGACCTTGAGGATAAATTCATCCGAAATTTTACATCCACATTTAAGCGACCCGCATCCTTGGAGCAATTGCGGGCATGCAAGTAGAAACCGGGTGGGCCAATACAATCCTTCATCTAGCAGTGGAACATCATCAAAAACTCGGCTAAGGCCATATCCGATGAAAGGGCGGTTGATGCTTTCAACGATGACCTTTCGACGAAGTGAATTTATAGAAGAGATGGGGCAAGTTTAGCCAAAAACAATCGACATGGCTAATCACTAGGCAGATGGCGAAGATGCAGTAAACAACAAGTGAGGGAGCTCACCTGAAGAAGACCAGGACAGGCGCAATAATGATAGAAGAAGATGCAACAATGACGGGTACGGTGTACTGAGCTATGTTGTGTCTGGGTTTTTGGGAGAGGATAACCGAAGAAACGTGGTCGTAATTGTGGATATCTCATTCACAAAGATGACAATGGAGGAAGCCAATCAGCACAGCGGTACCAACCAAGGGCTCTGGACCCCCAATGTCTCCACTACAAATGTCGGAAGGACCCTGCAACATGCACTGCTACTTCGACTCTGTAGGAAGGAGGCGATCGAACCACCTCATGAAGGACTACCACACTTTCTTAAAAATGCAAAGGTATGTAATGCAAAAGCAGTAGAAGCAGAAAATCAAGGATACGTCGCAACACCTGGTACCCTAGCCATTGGCGCACTGCCACCACCACTACTACAGCCGCTAGCAGGGCAGCCGCAACCCGTAGAAAATAGAAATCGGGAGGATGAGTATCCAAGGTCCAAAGGTGCAATGTCAATGATCCAAAAAGGGCACCCATCAAATAGGATCCAAAAGCTGATCACACGACAAGTTAACATGGCAGTAATAACACCACCACCTACACCAAAGTATCTCCATTGGTCCAAACAAGAAATACATTCAGTAGAGCCGATCACCCGCTTCGGGTCCTGCGACCGGGTCACTTAGCTCTAATAGTGGAGGCACAAATCGGCGGGTTCGATATGAGCATGGTTTTCATGGATGCAGGAAACAGTATCAACCTAATCTACACCAAAACCCTACGGGCAATGAACTTTTCCTTGACAAATTTGGCGCCAATAGACACGTCCTTCCACGACATAGTCCCAGGTAAAGCTGAAATTCCTTTAGGAAAAATTTATCTTGATGTTGTCTTCGGATCCAAAGATAATTGTAGGTGTGAAAAGCTCGAATTCAAAGTTATGGACTGGCCATCACAATACCACGCGATCATGGGGCGCCCAACCTTCGCACGGTTCATGGTTGTGCCACACTATGCGTATCTGGTAATGAAAATGCCAGCACCAGGAGGAATTATAAATGTAAGAGGCAGCTTTACCCGATCTGAAAATTGTGATCGGGAATTCAATAAAATCTCCGAATCTGTCGGGATGGAAACAGAATTTAAGCAGCCCAAAATCTCAACGGACACAGAGCCTCTAACAACATCACGAATCAACCCCGGTCAAGCTTTCGACACCGCAAAAGATACACGATAAGTCCAGGTGCACCCTGCGGATCCAAAAAAGACAACCTTTGTGGCTTCCAATCTTGGTCCTGCATAGGAAAGCGCACTCGTCGAGTTCCTCCGTGAGCGCTGGGAGATTTTTGCTGGTTAGCAGCCGACATGCCAGGAATCCCCAGGGAACTCGCTGAGCATGCACTTAATTTGAACCTTGACACCAAGCTGGTAAAACAATCACTTCGCCGCTTTGCAGAACCTAAATGAAAGGCCATTGGAAAAGAACTGCATCGCCTGGCAGATGCTAAATTCATCAAAGAACTCAAGAAAGCAGAGTGGGTCACCAATCCAGTATGTGTCTCGAAGAAAATACTACACATGTGTATCGAGTCCACCGTACAAAACAAACACCGTCCAAAGGACAACTTCCCACTACCGCGAATTGATGAAATAATCGATGCAACCGCGGGGTGCGAATGTCTTTCCTTTATAGATGCACATTCAGGGTATCACCAGACTCGGATGAAGGAAGAAGACCAGGATAAAACAACTTTTATCACGCCTTATGGTGTATTCTTCTACACAACAATGCCCTTTGGACTTAAAAACGTGGGTGCCACGTATCAGTGAATGATGCAAAACTGCTTTGGAAGCCAGATCGAAACAAACGAACAGACGTCATAGTTACCACAAAACCAGGGTCGACTCTTATCGATGATCTTCGGGAAACATTCAATAACCTCGACAAATACTGCATCAAGCTCAACCCGACGAAGTGCTCCTTTGGAGTCCCTGTGGGGCAACTCATCGGATACCTTGTATCAGCAAGAGGAACAGAGGCAAATCCCGAGAAAATACAGGCAATCCTCACGATGAATAAACCAACAAATCTTTGTGGCATGCTGATGAGTGCATATTTGCATCATGTTTTACATTATTATTTTGTATTGTAGATGTAGGATCTTGGTATTTTACGGCATTCACGCGCACATTTTATGTCTGTTTTCACCAGGGTCAGAACATATGATGGATCCAATGGATACAATTCTTGAAGCAGTTATACTATGGAGAAAAGGAGTCAAAAACAACGTAAATCGCTTATTTGGGAAATATTAATAATACAAGAAGAAAACCAGAAGTGAACAAGGGAGGCAGAGAGTCCAACGACCAACTATACGACCAGAGCAATTTTTTCGGCCTTATAGCTCCGGTCGTATAGTTGGCGCCGCCTCCGCCTTGTCAAATAGTTTCACCCCGTGCAATAGGTTCGAGGAGACAACATACAGAACACCCAGAAATCGCAGAAACCTCACCTCTGGAAGGCATCTGGAGGGGGAACTCATCCGCCAAGGACCCATCTTCGCCTTGCGCAGATCTAGGAGGCTAAGGCATCGATCTTCATCATCCACCGCTGCATCACCACCATCTCCATCCATCCCATCTACATCTTTTCTAGATCTTGTTGCAATTACCGTACTAATTGTGGATTTATACAAGTACTATTTATCTATGATTTTTTCCATTACCATTTCTGTGATGTTGATTGCCTCTATATCTGAGTAGATCATTAGTTCTTGGGGAGATGGAGAAACCCTAGTATGAGATATAAGATAAAGTCTATTATGATATTCATCGTTGTGACCATGTGTTAGATTTTCTACATATTGATGTTGAGAGAAGTCGACCTCTCAATATTTGCCTCTCGTGGGGACTTGATGGAGGAAACTACTTGTTGGTAGACAGAGGCGTGCTAGTACTTACAGTGACTATAAAGCTGTTGACACCCCGTACGTATCAACTTGGGAAACCGAGGAAACTCATGGAACACTATCCATGCCATGGGATACGTCCTACGGGATTACATCCCTTAATAGCTCAGTAATTCAATTGATGTCGATTGCTGAGTGTTGTGGTTATGAGGATGATGTGAGCGGTTGTTGCTGCCTATTTGTCCAAATACGGAGTTCCTCCCACACATACATAGTTGAGAATGTTCATGATGATAATCTTTATCTTAAATCTTTACAATAGTAGTGGTGTATCCGCTACTCCCTGAGAATGCCTTTTTCCTACTGCAGTTTCAATCTCTCTTACATACACGATACTTACTTTTTATACTCGGTTGTTTTACTTTACTTTATTGCTCTTATACCCAAAACCCAAAAATACCTTTTTACACAATACTCGCAATTTATCTTGTCACTTAGAACTTTATCTAGCATTTATATCATAATATTAATTTCAAGAGTTATTAGACTTCAGACTCCTTCTCCCTATGGGATCGATATCTTTATTTCGAAACTAGCTACAAATGATCTGTGCACTTGCAGTCATCACGTGCACCAATTGGATGGACGAGTCGCGGCTCTCAGTCAATTTATCGCCTGCTTAGGCGAAAAAGCATTACCGTTTTACGCCCTTATGAGGAAATCGGATAAATTTGAATGGACGGAGGAAGCCTAGTGATCCTTTGAAGACCTAAAGGAAACACTTTCGAAATACCCTGTTGTCATGTCGCCACGAGAAAAGTGCCCCTGCTAATCTATATCGCCGCCACTAATCAAGTGGTAAGTATAGTTTTGGTCGTCGAGCGACCCGAAGTTGGAAAAACTCATGGTGTCCAAAAACCTGATTATTTGCTGAGCGAGGTCCTCTCCCCATCCAAACAACGGTGTCCGCACTACCAAAAGCTAGCCTACGGGATCTTCATGACATCGCAAAAGATGCTCCAATATTTTTAGGAACATCTGATCATAGTAGTGAATGAGGCACATGTCTCCAATATCCTCAATAATCCAGAAGACACAGTACGCGTCTCTCTATGGGGCATCGAGATGTCCCCACGAGATATCACGTACAAGAAGCACAAAACAATTAAGTCCCAAATTTTGCCTAATTTCATTACTGAGTGGACAGAACTATAATGCGCTGGTCCGCCTGACCTCTCCAGCGCATGGACGATGTATTTTGATGGGTCCAAGAGGACAGAAGGGGCAGGAGCCGGGGTTATACTGGTATCACATCAAGGTGATAAAATACGCTATGTACTTCAGATGAGCTTTGCAAACGCATCAAATAATGAATCTGAGTATGAAGCCCTGTTGCACGTCATGCGTATGGCTAAAGCCTGCGGTGCAACTTGCTTGAAGATATTTGGTGATTCAAATCGTGTGGCACAACAAGCAATGAAAAAGTGTTAGGTCATCAGCGACAACATGATTTCTTACCGTGACTTGTGCAGTATCGTGGAAGCCTAATTCGAGGTGTGAAGTATCGCGCATAGGAAGGGCAAGCAATGAGGAAGCGACAGTTTGGAAAACATCGGATCTCTCTTCTTACCGGTACCACCTAGAGTTTTCTGGGAAGAAATAACAGAACGCTCCATCAAAGCCAAAAGGGTTTCCGAGGTAATAGCACCAAAGGAACGCAACAAAGTCAAGTCGCACAAAAACTCGGGGGCGGTGACAACACTCGAAACCGCAGTAGAGGACCTTGACAAAGAGCTAGAACCTGACGAAGTGATGATAATAGAATCCACATGGATGCAGCCATATGTAGCATACATGATGAGAGGAGAGCTCCCCGAAGATGTAGTTGAAGCACGACAAATCATATGTTGATCTAAGGCGTTCAGGATCATTAAAGGAGAGTTGTATAAAAGAAGCATTTCGAGCGTACTATAGTGACGCGTTACACCCGAAGAAGGGAAAATCATCCTTAAAGATATACATGAAGGGGTATGTGGTCATCATGCTAGCAGCCGAGAAATTGCGGAAAAAGCTTTTCGGCAGGATTCTATTGGCTCACGACATTATAGGACACAAAAGATACCATACATACATATGAAGATTGTGAGCCCTTCGCAACGAAACCCAATGCACCCACCGCAGAACTTAATCCCATACCTCTCGCCTGACCATTCGATCAATGGGGGCTTGATATGGTGGGGAAACTTCACAAATCTTTGCTAGGAGGACACGTCTTTCTACTAGTAGCAGTCAACAAATTTACAGAATGGATTGAAGCAATGTCTGTCACCAGCCAAGATGGAACTTAGGCTGTGAATTTCATAAAGTCAATAGTATTCCGATTTGGGGTGCCCAACAGCATCATCACCGACAATGGAACTAACTTCACTTCCCACGAGTTCAAGGAATACTGCAAGGAGATGGGTATAAAAGTAAGCTACGCTTCAGTTGCCCACCCAAAGACTAACGGGCAAGTGGAAAAGGGCAACGGGCTCGTTACCAATGGCATCAAGAAAAGACTGATGCGCCACTCGATAGAGCAAAGGGAGCCTAGGTAGATGAGTTACCCTCCTTCCTATGGAGCCTACACACCACCCCAAACAACCTAACACAAGAAACATATTTCTTTCTGGTCCATGGCATGGAAGCCGTCTAACGAGGGGTTAACTCATCAATGCCCATCGTTGATAGACTTAGGTTCGAGGGAGTAGGGAGCACTAGAGGCATCGATCGGCTAGCAAACAAGCACACAGGTGACCCGATGTTTACCCAGGTTCAGGCCTCATAGAGGACCCTACACTCCTGCTTGTCTGATCTTGGAAATATCGAGGAGTCGAAAGTTACAGGGGTGCACTGATGCAATCTAGAAATGGCGTGGAAACTAGGGTTGCGAATATCCTCCTCGCTTCCCCTCCCAGCCTTTATAAAGATAGGCTAGGTCTCGGGATAGCGGCCCGAGTCGGTTACATATTAGGGTTTTCCCTTTAAACTTCTATCTTGTACTTTGCCATGTTCTACAAGGAGTCGAAGTCTCCCAGGCTAGCCGAAACTCGACTAGGCCTTAGCAACGTCATGGGCTTCTTCTAGGCTGGACCGTATATGCTGATCATGAGTACCTGTAGGGTATGCCCATGTCAGTAGCCCCCGAGTGTCCGGTCGAATCGCAGATTCGAGTGGAGACTATGAAGCCTTCGAGTGCATAGACAAATATGTTTTGGGGTGCTTTAGTTTATGTCATAGGGATTCTCGATATACGTGCATGATTCATCCGATGTATCGGGATCAGTTAACTGCCTTAGGGCAAAACAACACAATCTACTCAAACTCAAGTCCCCGGACTCGAATTCGGAAAAGTGCTGGCGTAATTCAACTCATGCCACAGAGGTCTTACAGAATCGAATTCCAGTATATAAGTGTGAGCACTCGACACGTCCGTCAAGGCTTATTACATCATACTTGCAGGCACGGATTATTTCTGGTAGAGGCAGCAGGTGCGCTGTGATACGTCGTAAAGATGTTCCATGCTTGTTTTGTATCTACTTTCTTATGTTTTGTTCATATTCTGAGGTATTTTTATACATTTTCTGGAACTAACCTATTAAAAAGATGCCATAGTGCCAGTTGCCTATTTTCTGCTGTTTTTGGTTTCAGAAAAGCTAGTAAATAAATATTCTCGGAATTGGATAGGACAAAAGCCAAAGTCAATATTTTACCCGAAGCAATACAGAGACCGAAGGGGAGACAAAGTGGCGCACCAGGGCGGCCACACCTGGTGGCCACACCGCCAGGGGGCGCGCCACAAGGGGGTGTGGGCCCCCTGGTGCTCCACCGAACTTGCCCCTTCGCCTATAAAAGCCTCCCGGGACGAAAAGCCTAAGTACCCGATCAGAAATCCACGAAAGAGTCTGTAGCCACCGCCATCCCCATCCCTAGATCGGGGGGTCCGAAGCTCTTCCCGGCACACTGCGGGCAGGGGAGAGATCACCCTGGAGGCCTTCTTCATCACCATACAAGCCTCCGGAGTGATGCGTGAGTAGTTCACCCTTGGACTATGGGTCCATGTAGTAGCTAGATGGTTGGTTCTCCTCCTTTGTGCTATCATGTTTAGATCTTGTGAGCTCCGTTCATGATCAAAATCATCTATTTGTAATCTTACATGTTGTGTTTGTGGGGATCCGATGGATATTGAGATACTATTTCAAATTGATTATTTATTCTATCATGTCTATGTTATTTGTGATCTTGCATGCTCTCCAGTGTTAGTAACTATCTTGGACAAGTAGATTCTTGCAACTCTAACAGGGAGTATTTATGCTCGATAGTGGGTTCATGCCTCTAGTAATCTGGGGAAGTGACAGGAATCTCTAAGGTTATAGATGTGCTGTTGCTACTAGGGGGAAAACAACAATCCTTTGTCCATGGGGCGATCATATTGTTTACTTTACACACTTTGCTTAATGCAATTATCTGTTGCTTGCAACTTAATACTGGAAGGGGTTTGGATGATAACCTGAAGGTGGATTATTAGCCATAGATGCAGTTGGATTACGGTCTATGTATAATGTTGTAATGCCCAATCAAATCTCATAGGAATCAACATGTCTAGTATATGCATTGTTATGCTTTCTCAAATCTGTCAATTGCACTGCTGTAATTTGTTCACCCAACATGTTATCTATCTTAAGGAGAAACACCACTAGTGAACTATGGACCCTAGTCCATTCCTTTACCATTGATATATCATCTACTATTTACCATTTACTGTTTACTTTCTGCAAGCAATTATACCTTCCACACTATACATTTAATCCTTTGTTTTCAGCACAACCAGTGAGATTGACAACCTCACTGTAAGTTGGGGCAAAGTTCTGTGGTTGTGTTGTGCAGGATTCCAAGTTGCTAGCAACACCTTGGAGTTGTTTCCTTACTCCTACTAGTTCGATAACCTTGGTTTCATAACTGAGGGAAAACTTGCTGCTGTGCTCATCATACCTTCCTCTTGGGGTTCCCAACGAGTTCAACATATTTTGAGCCATCAAGCCTTTTTTCTGGCGCCGTTGCCGGGGAGTTAAGGACAACTTCACAAGGGGAGTCTCTCACAACCAATCTCTTTACTTTGTTTTCTGTTTTCCTTAGTTTATTTTTGCTTTGTTTGCTTGTTTCTTTTTATCAAAAACACAAAAAATTAGTTGTACTGGTTTGCTTCCCTTTATCAAAAACACAAAAATAATTAGTTTCTATTTCTGTTGGCTTTCTTTAATCTTACAAAAAATGAGTACTCTTGAAAACACTAAGTTGTGTGACTTCACTAGCACAAACAACAATGATTTCGTGTTCACACCCATTGCTCCACTGTTCCTGAAGCTGCTTTCTTTGAAATTAAACCTACTTTGCTCAATCTTGTTATGAGAGAACAATTCTCTGGTGCTGGTACTGATGATTCTGTTGCTCACCTTAATAACTTTGTTGAACTTTGTGAGATGCAAAAACATAGGGATATAGATGGAGATATTATTAAGCTTAAATTGTTTCCTTTCTCTTTGAGAGGAAAATCTAAATAATGGTTGCTATCCCTACCTAGAAATAGTATTGATTCTTTGATTAAATGCAAAGATGCTTTCATTAGAAAATACTATCCTCCTGCTAAGATTATATCTATGAGAAGTGAAATAATGAAATTTAAACAATTTGATAATTAACATGTTGCTCAAGCTTGGGAAAGAATGAAATCTTTGGTAAAGAATTCCCCTCACTCATAGACTGACTGCTTGGATGATTGTCCAAACCTTTTATGTAGGACTAAATTATTCTTCAAGAAATCTATTGGATTCTGCTGCTAGAGGCACCTTTATGACCATTACTTTGGGTGCTGCAACAAAGCTCCTTGATAATATGATGGTTAACTATTCTGAATGGCACACTAAGAGAGCTCCACAAGGTAAGAAGGTAAATTCTGTTGAAGAAACCTCCTTCTTGAGTGATAAAATTGATATTATTATGTCTATGCTTGTTAATGGAAAAGCTCATATTGATCCAAATCATGTTCCCTTAGCTTCTTTGGTTGCTCAAGAAAAACAAGTTGATGTGAACTTTATTAGAAATAATAATTTTGGCAACAATGCTTATGGTAATAACAATTATAGGCCTTACCCTCCTAATAATATTAATGGTTATCATGGTAAATCTGGAATGCCTAGTGAAGAAAGAATTTTTTGGAAGTTGAAAGAGCCACTAAAAACTTCATGCAAATGCAATATGAGCAGAATAAATTATTTACTAAAACCATGGAGGACCAATCTACTATTTTGAAAAATATTAGTCATCAACTTGAGAATTTAAATAGGGAAATTCCTGGTTTGCAATCCAAAATTTTGAATGCTGAAAAAAAATCATCTTTGTCTAAAGCACAATCTTTGATTAATAAAATGGCTGCTAAACCTGAAACTATGGAAAACCCCTTTGCTGCTACTAATGCCATACAAGTTAGAATTGATGAAAATGTTAGATTGTTAGCTGAATTGCATGCTAAGTGGGAAAGAGAAGATGAAATTGCTAGAAATAGTTGTATTTGTACTATTACCTCCACCAATATTGATGCTAGCAAACCACATGAAGTCCCCATTCCTTTTGCAACAATGCCTAAAACCAATAGAACTTTTTCCAATAAAAATGCTAAAATTCTTTGAAATATGGGAGGCAATAGCTCTACTACCTTGGATGGTAATTTTGATTTTGATCTTGATGGTTGCAAAATTTCTAAAGTAATAATGTTCCTATAAAAACTTGCTATAAGTCCTAATGCTAGTGCTATGAATATGGCCTTTACAAAACACATTACAGATGCTCTCATAAAAATTAAAGAAGAAAAAATGAAACATAAAGCTTCTATTCCTAGGAAATTAGAAGATGGTTGGGAACCCATCATTAATATGAAAGTGAATGATTTTGATCTCAAAGCTTTATGTGATCTTGGTACTAGTGTCTCTATTATGCCTAGAAAGATTTATGAAATGCTTGATATGCCACCATTGGAAGATTGTTATTTAGATGTCCAACTTGATGATAATGCTAAAAAGAAATTCATGGGGAGTATTAATGATGTTCTTATTATGGTTAACAATACCTATGTCCCCATTGATTTCTATGTTTTCGATGTCGAATGCAATGCTTCTTGTCCTATTATTTTGGGAAGACCTTTTCTTAGAACTGTTGGTGCCATTATTGATATGAAGGAAGGCACCATTAAATATCAATTCCCATTCAAGAAAGGTATATAACACTTCCCTAAGAAGAGAGAAAAGATACCTTTTGCTTATCCTATTAAAACAAAATTTGCTCTTAATGCTTCTTCATTTGAAAATACTGGAATCTTGCTCTTATGCCTAGCTGAAAGGCGTTTAAGAAAAGCACTATTGGGAGATAACCCAAATTTTTATTCAGTAAGTTTTCCTTTTTGTTGAGTCTTGGAAGTTATTGCTTCAGTAATAACCTCTCCTTATACTTTTTGTGTGGTTTTTGTGCCAAGAATAACCTCTAATGAGAGAGAAGTAAGACTTGGGAAAGTTGCTATCCCGAAACAGGTTTTTTGTGCTTCACTATAAAACATTGTGAAAAATCCCTGTATGTCCGATTGAGCTGTAATTTTCTATGCTTATGCCCCGGATTTTTATCTAACTTTCATTAGTTTAGCACTTTTTGATTTGAGCAACAGAAGGTCTTCGAAAAAATCAGTTTTTACCAGCTGGTCTGTTTTGACAGATTTCTACCATTATTTGCACTTGCCTCTTAATCTCTTTCTTTTTGAGTTCTCTTTCTTTTTGATCACTTGAGCTTTTAGAAGGAATTTCTACAGTAGCTTGTGTTTTAATGGAAGTTTTACTTGTGTTGAAACTAAACCCAAAGACTTATTATCTTGAATACACTAATGTTGCTAATGAAGATTGTGTGAAGTTTTGTATGAAGGAAATTTTCAAGTGTAGGGAAGAGTAATGTGATGAGATGAAGTATGGACAAAATATCAAGCTTGGGGATGCCACCCGTGTCACCCCAAGAAATATTCAAGAAGTACAAGTGTCAAAGCTTGGGGATGCCCAAGGCATCCCCTTCTTCATCAATAAAATCCTCAGGTTTTCTTCCAAACACTTCATTTTTATTGTTTCATACACAATTGGGGTTGTTCTTGGAGCGTATTTGTTTTTGTTCTTAGTTTTATTTTGTTTGGTTTGCTTAAATAAATTGGTTGGACCCCCGCATTCATATGTGGTTTCAAATAAGTTGATTGGTGTTGGAAAAGAGTAGGAAGCTTCATGCTTATAAGTGGTACATAAGGAGCTTGTTTAGACTATGGCCTAGACTTTATCATGTCATGTTTGATATTGATTTGACTTTATGCTTAGTGATTATTGTTGTAGCATGACTTGTTCCAAACAATTTAGATTGCTTAATGTGCCTTGAAAGAATCATGTGTTGTGTTAGCATACAAAAGCATAATATTGTGGTATTCTCCATTGATGCTTTATTTGGGTTGACTTGGCACATGCTTACACCATGTTAAGACTATGAACCAGTCACCTTAGCCTCTATGCTCATTTAGTTTATGACTTATAATATCACTTTATGCTTTAATTAATAATGTTTTGTCGCTTTGCATGATTATGCCCATTATTGCTCTCTTAGTTGGTTGCTCCTAGTCTTTTGCTAGCCTCCACCTGTACCAAGTATGAGTTCTACTCATGCATCCAACTCCCAATAAAACCAAGTTATTCCAAAGAGTCCACTATAAATTCCTGTACATGGTGTGTTACACCATTCCAAGTATATTCATGCCTTTATCTACCTTCCAAATTAAACTTGTTATGTGAAAATTAGTGATTAAATCTCTCACAAACTTGATGGCACACTTTACTTTCTTGCACTTAATAAACTTGAACCATTGTGTCCATGTATGTTGCTTATATGCTTGCACTTTATAACTTGTGAATTAGCAGAACCATGCTATCATGGGGAACGCTTTCAACATTACACTTATTATTCAGTTGATATCATGTTCTTTTGCTTATGGATCCCGGTGGTGTGAAATAAAAGGGGAGCTTGTAAGCTCATGGAGTTTGTATGTGTGTTAGAGAAACGCCTGGGCGGCTAGCTGATACGTTGCAAACGTATCTATAATTTTTGATGTTCCATGCTTGTTTTATATCTACTTTCCTATGTTTTGTCCACACTTTGGAGTATTTTTATACCCTTTCTGGGACTAACCTATTAACAAGATGCCACAGTGCCAGTTGCATGTTTTCTATTGTTTTTGGTTCCAGAAAACCCAGAAAATGAATATTCTCGAAATTGGACGGGGCAAAAGCCAAAGTCAATATTTTACCGGAAGAGTCACAGAGCCAGAAGACGAGACGAAGAGGGGCCAGGGGCCGGCCACACCACCTGGTGGCGCAGGCCAGGCCAGGCCGCGCCAGGGGGTGGTGTGGCCCCCTAGTACTCCACCGACCTCGCCCCTTCTCCTATAAGAAGCCTCTAATATAGAAACCCTAAGGACCCGATCAAAATTCAATGAAAGAGTCTGTAGCTGCCATCATCTACATCCCTAGATCAGGAGGGATCTGAAGCTCTTCCCAGCACCCTGCCGGAGGGGAGAAATCACCCTGGAAGCCTTCTTCATCACCATGCCTGCCTCCCGTGTGATGCGTGAGTAGTTCATCCCTGGACTACGGGTCCATGTAGTAGCTAGATGGCTGGTTCTTCTCCTTTGTGCTACCATGTTTAGATCTTGTGAGCTCCATTCATGATCAAGATCATCTATTTATAATCATACATGTTTTGTTTGCAGGGATCCAATGGATATTGAGATGCTATTTCAGATTGATTATTGATTCTATCGTGTCTTTGTTATTTGTGATCTTGCATGCTTTCCGTTGTTAGTAGCTATCTTGGCCGAGTAGATGCTAGCAACTCCAAGAGGGAGTATTTATGCTCGATAGTGGGTTCATACCTCTAGGAATCTGGGGAAGTACCAGCAATCTCTAAGGTACTAGATGTGTTGTTGCTACCAGGGAGAAAACAGCAATCCTTTGTTCATAGAACAATCGTATTGTTTACTTTACACACTTTGCTTAATGCAATTATTTGTTGCTTGCAACTTAATACTGGAGGGGGTTCGAATGATAACCTGAAGGTGGATTATTAGTCATAGATGTAGTTGGATTACGGTATATGTATAATGTTGTAATGCCCAATCAAATCTCATAGAAGTCAAGATGATTAGTATATGCATGTATGCTTTCTCGATGTTTGTCAATTGCCCTGCTGTAATTTGTTCACCCAACAAGTCATCTATCTTAAGGAGAATCACCACTAGTGAACTATGGACCATGTTCCATTCTTTTACCATCAATCTACAATCTATTTACTGTTTTCTGTTTATTTTCTGCAAAGCAATTACTATCTTCCACACAATACGTTTAATCCTTTGTTTTCAGCAAAACCGGTGAGATTGACAAGTTCACTATAAGTTGGGGGCAAAGTTCTATGGTTGTGTTGTGCAGGATTCCAGGTTGGAAACAACACCTTGGAGGTGTTTCCTTGCTCCTACTGGTTCGATAACCTTGGTTTCATAACTGAGGGAAAACTTGTTGCTGTGCTCATCATACCTTCCTATTGGGGTTCCCCAACAAGCTCTACATATTGAGCAAGCAAGACTTTTTATGGCGCCGTTGCCGGGGAGTTAGGGACATCTTCACAAGGGGAGTCCCTCATAACCAATCTCTTTACTTTGTTATTTTCGTTTTGCTTAGTTTATTTCTGCTTTGTTTGCTTGTTTCTATATCAAAAACACACAAAAATTAGTTGTACTAGTTTGCTTTCTTTATTAAAAACACAAAAAATGACTCCTCTTGAAAACACTAAGTTGTGTGACTTCACTAGCACCAATAACAATGATTTCATGTGCACACCTATTGCTCCACCTATTCCTGAAGCTACTTTCTTTGAAATTAAACCTTCTTTACTCAATCTTGTTATGAGAGAACAATTTTCTGGTATTGGTACTGAAGGTGCTACTGCTCATCTTAATAACTTTGTTGAACTTTGTGAGATGCAAAAACATAGGGATATAGATGGGGATATTATTAAGCTTAAATTGTTTCCTTTCTCTTTGAGAGGAAAAGCTAGAGAATGGTTGCAATCCCTAACTAGAAATAGTATTGATTCTTGGACTAATGCAAAGATGCTTTCATTGGAAAATAATATCCTCCTGCTAAGATTATATCTATGAGAAGTGAAATAATGAAATTTAAACAATCTAATAATGAACATGTTGCTCAAGATTGGGAAAGAATGAAATCTTTGGTAAAGAATTGTCCCACTCATGGACTGACTGCTTGGATGATTATCCAAACCTTTTATGTAGGACTAAATTATTCTTCAAGAAATCTGCTGGATTCTGCTGCTGGAGGTACCTTTATGACCATTACTTTGGGTGCTACAACAAAGCTTCTGGATAATATGATGGTTAAATATTCTGAATGGCACACTGAGAGAGCTCTACAAGGTAAGAAGGTAAATTCTGTTGAAGAAACCTCCTCCTTGAGTGATAAAATTGATGTTATTATGTCTATGCTTGTTAATGGGAAAGCTCATATTGATCCAAATCATGTTCCCTTAGCCTCTTTGGTTGCTCAAGAAGAGCAAGTTGATGTGAATTTCATTAGAAATAATAATTTTGGCAACAGTGCCTACAGGAATAATTTTGGTAATAATAATTATAGGACATATCCTCCCAATAATGGTAATGCTTATGGAAATTCCTACATCAATAATAGGAGTGCACCCTCTGAACTTGAAGTCATGCTTAAAGATTTTATTAGTAAACAAACTGCTTTCAATAAAACTATTGAGGAAAAACTCTCTAATGCTGAAAGAAATATAGCATCATTGTCTGAAGCACAATCTTCTTTGAATAAAATGGTTACCAAACCTGAAACTATTGAAAATCCCTTTGCTGCTACTAATGCCATACAAGTTAGAATTGATAAAAATGTTAGACTATTAGCTGAATTGCATGCTAAGTGGGAAAGATAAGATGAAATTGCTAGAAATATTAGTATTTCTACTATCACTACCACTAATGTTGAAGCTAGTAAACCCAATGGAACCTTTTCTAATAAAAATGCTGAACTTCTTCGAAATATGGGAAACAATATCTCTAATACTTTAGATGATAATTATGATTTTGATCTTGATGGTTGCAATATCTCTAAAGTAATTATGTTCCTACAAAAGCTTGCTAAAAGTCCTAATGCTAGTGCTATGAATATGGCCTTTACAAAACACATTACTGATGCTCTCATAAAAATTAAAGAAGAAAAGATGAAACATAAAGCTTCTATTCCTATGAAATTAGAAGATGGTTGGGAACCCATCATAATATGAAAGTGAATGATTTTGATCTCAAAGCTTTATGTGATCTTGATAGTAGTGTTTCTATTATGCCTAGAAAGATTTATGAAATGCTTGATTGCCACCATTAGAAGATTGTTATTTAAATGTCCCACTTGATGATAATGCTAAAAAGATACTCATGGGGAGTATTAATGATGTTCTTATTATGGTTAACAATGCCTATGTCCCCGTTGATTTCTATATTTTGGATGTTGAATGCAATGCTTCTTGTCCTATTACTGTGGGAAGACCTTTTCTTAGAACTATTGGTGCCATTATTGATATGAAAGAAGGCACCATAAAATATCAATTTCCACTAAAGAAAGGTATAGAACACTTCCCTAAGAAGAGAGAGAAGATTCCTTTTTCCTCTCGTATTAAAACAAAATTTGCTCTTAATGCTTCTTCATTTGAGAATACTTGATTCTTTTCTTGCTTCTTATACCTAACTTAAAGGCGTTAAAGAAAAGTACTTATTGGGAGATAACCCAAAAGTTTTAGTTGGGTCTTGGAAGTTATTTATTCAGTAATAACCTCTCATTATCATTTTTGTGTGGTTTTTGTGCCAAGAGTAACCTCTAATGAGAGAGAAGTAATGCTTGGGAAAGCTGCTGTCCCGAAACAGATTTTGTGCTTCGCTGTAAAAATTCGTGAAAAATCTCTGTATGTCGGTTTGACCTGTAATTTTTTGTGCTTCTGCCCCCAAGTTGTTATCCAACTTTCGTTAGTTCAACACTTTTAGATTTGAGCAACAGAAGGTCTTCGAAAAACTTGGTTTTTACCTGCTGGTCTGTTTTGACAGATTTCTGCCATTATTTGCATTTGCCTCTTAATCTCTTTCTCTTTGAGTTCTCTTTGATCATTTGAACTTTTTAAAGGAAGTGCTACAGTAGCTTTTTTTTAATGGAAGTTTTATTTGTGTTGGAACTGAACCAAAAGACTTATTATCTTGAGTACACTAATGTTGCTAATGAAGATCGTGTGAAGTTTTGTATGAAGGAAAATTTTAAGTGTAGGGAAGAGTAATGTGATAAGATGAAGAATGGACAAAAGCTCAAGCTTGGGGATGCCACCCATGTGACCCCAATAAATATCCAAGAAGTACAAGCGTCAAAGTTTGGGGATGCCCAAGGCATCCCCTTCTTCATCAATAAAAATCTCAGGTTTCTTCCAAACACTTAATTTTTATTGTTTCATGCACAGTTGTCTTGTTCTTGGAGCGTCTTCATTTTTGTTTTTGTTTTTCGTTTGCTTAGTTTGCTTGAATAAATTGTTTGGACCCCCTCATTCATACATTAGTTTTCAAATAAGATTGGGTTGGATTGGAAAAGTTCATGCTTAAGTGGTAAAAAGGAGCTTGTTTTTGACTGTGACCTATGCTTTGTCATGTCATGCTTGATATTGTTTTGGCTTTATGCTTAGTGATTTTTTTTGTAGCATGACATGTTACAAATAATTGAGATTTCTTAATGTGCCTTCAAAGAATCATGCGTTGTTTTAGCATATTAAAGCATAGTATTGTGGTATTCTCCTTTGATGCTTTATTTGGGTTGACTTGGCGCATGCTCACACCATGTTAAGACTATACCAAGTCACCATAGCCTCTATGATCCTTTAGTTTTTGACTTGTAATATCACTTTATGCTTTAATTAATGATGTTTTGTTGCTTTGCATGATTATGGCTATTATTGCTCTCTTAGTTGGTCGCTCCTAGTCTTTTGCTAGCCTCCATACCAAGTATGAGTTCCACTCATGCATCCAACTCCAAATAAAACCAAGTTATTCCAAAGAGTCCATACCTACCTATTAGCATTTGCTATTCCAAGTATATTCATGTTTTTATCTACCTTCCGAATTAAACTTGTTATGTGAAAATTACTGATTAAAGCTCTCACGAACTTGACGGTACACTTTACTTTTATTGCCCCTAATAAACTTGAACCATTGTGTCATCTATGTTGTATATAGTTGCACTTATACGTTGGGGATTAGCAGAACCATGTTGTCATGGGGAACGCTTTCAACATTGCACTTGTACATTGTACCCAGTTGATATCATGCTCTTTTGTTTATGGATGTCGTCGGTGTGAAATGAAAGGGGAGCTTGTAAGTCCATGGAGTTATGTATGTGTGTTAGAGAAACGCCTGGGCAGCTGGTCTAATCCATGCCTAATCATGGTGGAAACCTGCAGCGTAACCATAATGAGCAATCTATGAAGCATTCTTCTTATAAAAAATAGATTGAGATTGAGAAAAAAAAGATGAGAAAAGAGGAAAGAGAGAAAAAAGCACCATTTTCCCATGGTAAATAAGAGGATGTCGAGATGCTTATTGTCTGCTTTCCTTGTCATTTTGATATGGGGATTCTTTCATATCATCGGGCAAGGGGTACCCTGTTGGTGGTTCTCTATGATACACATGTACTTACTATGACAAGAACTTACCGGTAACTAAACTTGAGTAGCATGAGGAGCAGCCCTCGTATTCAAGGGACATGAGATTGCCAACTTATACTTTGTCAAGCATATACTCCATAGTTTGTTCACTTTAACCTTAATCACTTCAAGATGCTTATGATAGGGGCAATGAGAGTTGAAAGCTAATAAGTACCATAATTTTTGGAAGCTCTTTATGAGACTTGAATCCTTGCTTCCTTCTATGAAGGCCTTTATTTTACTTTTATGTTGAGTCTCCATCTTCTATCTGTATGCACCTATTAAGAGAGCATAGTGGTCATTCTTAGTTTAATGTGCATTTTCCCAAGACTTGTTGATTGATGCATAACTTTGACATTGCTTGTTCTTAAACTATTTGTATCTAGTCACCCTTATGAACTTTGAAGGTGTCCTATGCATTTATGTTTTTCTATACTATGAGGGACAAGCTGAATACCATTCTCGTTATGTTTTCTTTATGTGAAAGAAACAAACGTCTTTCAAAGCATTGTTATTCATGAATCTTTTGTTTGTACTTTTTCATGTTACAACATAGTTGCTATGTCTTATTGTTAGAACTATATCTTTCATGCTATGTTAAAGAACTATGATCCCACCTATCAATGTTCTACAAATACATTGATCAAGATTATGATGGTGCATGTCACCTCAAAAATTATTCTTTCTTTTTATCACTTACCTACTCGAGGACGAGCAGGAGTTAAGCTTGGGGATGTTGATACGTTGCAAACGTATCTATAATTTTTGATGTTCCATGCTTGTTTTATATCTACTTTCTTATGTTTTGTCCACACTTTGGAGTATTTTTATACACTTTCTGGGACTAACCTATTAACAAGATACCACAGTGCCAGTTGCCTGTTTTCTGCTGTTTTTGGTTCTAGAAAAGCCAGAAAATGAATATTCTAGGAATTGGACGGGACAAAAGCCAAAGTCAATATTTTACCGGAAGAGTCACGGAGCCAGAAGACGAGACGGAGAGGGGCCAGGGGCCAGCCACACCACCTGGTGGCACGGGCCAGGCTAGGCTGCACGAGGGGGTGGTGTAGGCCCCCTGGTACTCCACCGACCTTGCCCCTTCGCCTATAAGAATCCTCTGATACAGAAACCATAAGGACCCGATCAAATTCCATGAAAGAGTATGTAGCCGCCGTCATCTCCATCCCTAGATCGGGAGGGATCTGAAGCTCTTCCTGGCACCCTGTCGGAGGGGAGAGATCACCCTGGAGGCCTTCTTCATCACCATGCCTGCCTCCGGTGTGATGCGTGAGTAGTTCATCCCTGGACTACGGGTCCATGTAGTAGCTAGATGGTTGGTTCTTCTCCTTTGTGCTACCATGTTTAGATCTTGTGAGCTCCGTTCATGATCAATATCATCTATTTGTAATCATACATGTTGTGTTTGTGGGGATCCAATGGATATTGAGATGCTATTTCAGATTGATTATTGATTCTATCATGTCTTTGTCATTTGTGATCTTGCATGCTCTCCGTTGTTATTAGCTATCTTGGCCGAGTAGATGCTAGCAACTCCAAGAGGGAGTATTTATGCTCGATAGTGGGTTCATGCCTCTAGGAATCTGGGGAAGTGACAGCAATCTCTAAGGTACTAGATGTGCTGTTGCTACTAGGGAGAAAACAACAATCCTTTGTTCATAGAACAATCATATTGTTTACTTTACACACTTTGCTTAATGCAATTATCTATTGCTTGCAACTTAATACTGGAGGGGGTTCAGATGATAACCTGAAGGTGGATTATTAGTCATAGATGCAGTCGGATTACGGTCTATGTATAATGTTGTAATGCCCAATCAAATCTCAAAGAAGACAAGATGATTAGTATATGCATGTATGCTTTATCGATGTTTGTCAATTTCCCCGCTGTAATTTGTTCACCCAACATGTCATCTATCTTAAGGAGAATCACCACTAGTGAACTATGGACCCCGGTCCATTTTTTTACCATCAATATACAGTCTATTTACTGTTTTCTTTTTACTTTCTGCAAAGCAATTACTATCTTCCACGCAATACGTTTAATCCTTTGTTTTCAGCAAAACCGGTGAGATTGACAATCTCACTGTAAGTTGGGGGCAAAGTTTTGTGGTTGTGTTGTGCAGGATTCCAAGTTGGAAACAGCACCTTGGAGGTGTTTCCTTGCTCCTACTGGTTCGATAACCTTGGTTTCATAACTGAGGGAAAACTTGTTGTTGTGCTCATCATACCTTCCTATTGGGGTTCCCCAACGAGCTCTACATATTGAGAAAGCACTAGCCTAAGACACGCCTAATCATGGTGGAAACTTGCAGCATAACCATAGTGAGCATTCTATGAAGCATCCTCAATAAAAACTTATGCAAATAGCAAATAAAAAGATCACTGAGATGCTCACTGTTTGTTGCCTTGTCATTTTGATATGGGATAGCTCCTGTATCATGGGGCAAGGGGTACCCCGTTGGCGGTTCTCTATGATACACATGTACTTACAATGACAAGAACTTGCTTGTGACTGAAGTTGAGTAGCATGAGGTTCGGTACTCGTAAGCACGGGGCATGAGATTTTCAAATTATAACTTGTCAATCATATCTTCATATTTGTGTCACTTTAACCTTAATCACTTCAAGATGCTTATGATAGGGGCAATGAGAGCTAAAAGCTAATAAGTACCATAATTTTTGGAAGCTCTTTATGAAACTTGAATCTCTGCTTCCCTTTGTGAAGGGCCTTTCTTTTTTACTTTTATGTTGAGTCTTCATCTTCTATCTTTATGCACCAATTGAGAGAGCATAGTGGTCATTCTTAGTTTAATGTGCATTGTCCCAAAACTTGCTGATTGATTCATAACTTTGATATTGCTTGTTCTTAAATTATTTGTATCTAGTCACCCTTATGAACTTTGAAGGTGTCTTATGCATTTACGTTTTGCTATACCATGAGGGACAAGCTGAATACCACTTTTATTATGTTTTCTATATGTGAAACAAACAAACGTCTTCCAATGCATTGTTATTCATGATCTTTTGTTTGTACCTTTTCATGTTACAACATAGTTGCTATGTATTTCAATGCATTGTTATTATTTTTACTTTTATGTTGAGTCTTTCAATGTATTATACAGAATATTGAGGAGATTGGTCGTGACTTCCCAGGTCCATGTTTTTTGGAGTCCGTGGTATGTGCTGCTTGGAACATATGGAAGGAGCGTAATGATCATATTTTTAGAGGAAGTGTACCATCTTTTGCGAGATGGAAAGTATGTTTTCAGAGTGATCTCATGCTACATCGATACAGGGTTCAATCTCATCTTGTGCAGCCTCTTATTGATTGGCTTGCCACACCTTTCCTTTAATCTTGGTGTAAATTTATTAGCAAACTTTTTCAGTTCCTTCCTCTTCCTCCTTGGTATGTAAATACGTTATTTTTAGTTCTTATATATAAAAATTAACCGTAGGGGCTTCCCCTGCGGTATTTCGGTCAAAAAAAACATAGTTGCTATGTCTTATTGTTAGAACTCTATCTTTCATGCTTATGTTTAGAGTACTTTGATCCCAGCTATCAATGTTTTACAAATACATTGATCAAGATTGTGATGGTGCATGTCACCTCAAAAATTGTTCTTTTTATCACTTACCTACTCGAGGACGAGCAGGAGTTAAGCTTGGGGATGCTTTATACGTCGTAAACGTATCTATAATTTTTGATGTTCCATGCTTGTTTTGTATCTACTTAATTTCTTATGTTTTGTTCACACTTTGAGGTATTTTTATACATTTTCTAGAACTAATCTATTAACAAGATGCCACAGTGCCAGTTCCCTGTTTTCTGCTATTTTTGGTTTCAGAAAAGCTAGTAAAGAAATATTCTCGGAATTGGACGGAACAAAAGCCAAAGTCAATATTTTACCTGAAGCAATACGGAGACCGAAGGGGAGACGAAGTGGCGCACCAGGGCGGCCACACCTGGTGGTCGTGCGGCCAGGGGGCGCGCCACCAGGGGGTGTGGGCCCCCTGGTGCTCCACCGACCATGCCCCTTCGCCTATAAAAGCCTCCCGGGACGAAAACCCTAAGTACCCGACCAGAAATCCATGAAAGAGTTTGTAGCCGCCGTCATCTCCATCCCTAGATCGAGGGGGTCCGAAGCTCTTCCTAGCACCCTGTCGGAGGGGAGAGATCACCCTGGAGGCCTTCTTCATCACCATGCAAGCCTCCGGAGTGATGCGTGAGTAGTTCACCCTTGGACTATTGGTCCATGTAGTAGCTAGATGGTTGGTTCTCCTCCTTTGTGCTATCATGTTTAGATCTTGTGAGCTCCGTTCATGATCAAGATCATCTATTTGTAATCTTGCATGTTGTGTTTGTGGGGATCCGATGGATATTGAGATACTATTTCAGATTGGTTACTGATTCTATCATGTCTATGTTATTTGTGATCTGGCATGCTCTCCGTTGTTAGTAGCTATCTTGGCCAAGTAGATGCTTGCAACTCCAAGAGGGAGTATTTATGCTCGATAGTGGGTTCATGCCTCTAGTAATCTGGGGAAGTGACAGGAATTTCTAAGGTTGTAGATGTGTTGTTGCTACTAGGGAGAAAACAACAATCCTTTGTCCATGGGGCGATCGTATTGTTTACTTTACACACTTTGCTTAATGCAATTATCTGTTGCTTGCAACTTAATACTGGAAGGGGTTCGAATGATAACCTGAAGGTGGATTATTAGTCATACATGCAGTTGGATTACGGTATATGTATAATGTTGTAATGCCCAATAAAATCTCATAGGAATCAAGATGTCTAGTATATGCATTGTTATGCTTTCTCAAATCTATCAATTGCCCCGCTGTAATTTGTTCACCCAACATGTTATCTATCTTAAGGAGAAACACCTCTAGTGAACTATGGACCCTAGTCCATTCCTTTACCATTGATATACCATCTACTATTTACCGTTTACTATTTACTTTCTGCAAGCAATTACTATCTTCCACACTATACGTTTAATCCTTTGTTTTTAGCAAAACCAGTGAGATTGACAACCTCACTGTAAGTTGGGGCAAAGTTATATGGTTATGTTGTGCAGGATTCCAAGTTGCTAGCAACACCTTGGAGTTGTTTCCTTACTCCTACTGGTTTGATAACCTTGGTTTCATAACTGAGGGAAAACGTGCTGCTTTGCTCATCATACCTTCCTCTTGGGGTTCCCAACGAGCTCGACATATTTTGAGCCATCACGTTGCCAGGCCTTTTTTAGGTCTTATCTTTATGCTATGAGCGTGGCATCCGAATTTTGTCATCGCGGAGATGATTTGGGTGGCCTAGGAGACGCACTCTCCTTGCAGGGAAAATATGAGGCAGAGTCGCCAATGCTTTCGAGTGTGAACATAGTCAACACACATTTAGTAAAAGAAAATCACAGGGTGCGCGGCCAGCACTCCCTGTGGGAGTAGCCCCCGAGTGCCTATTCGAGTCGTAGACTCGAGTGGGGACTATGAATGTTTTCGATTGCTATCGTATTTTGCTTGTTTCAGCCGAATATGCTTTTAGTTCTCCCTATGGGAGTAGCCTCCGAGTCCACAATCGAATCGTTGATTCGAGTGAGGGGTTTAAGTACAATTACCTTGTCAAAATGTTTCAATGTCCATGAAGTTTTCGGGTGCGCGACCAGTCAAAGTAACTCATGAGTCTCCTCGAGTCGTCGAATATGATGAGGAAGCATCCCAAGAAGCACACGAAGATGACGTCGACGCACTCGACGAAGCTCGTTATATCTCTTTACAAGGAGCAACCATCTATCAACAGAATCTACGCAACTACCACAGCCGCCGACTACGTCCTAGATCCTTTGTTGTAGGGGACCTAGTCCTTCGCCTTAAGCAAGATGGTCACCGTAAGCTAGAATCACCATGGGAAGGGCCTTATATCGTCACATAAGTGATCCCTGGCGGGACATATCGGCTCCAAGACAAGAAAACATGAGTCAAGTACTCCAATCCATGGAACATTGCACAGCTACGACATTTCTATGTTTAGAATCTTATTTTTTCTGCAATTTACATTGATTAAAGGCCAATAGCCAAGCGACTATGCCAAAAACTTGTACCTTCGAGTTTAGCTTTAAAGTAAAAGACAATTTCTTCAAAACTCGGCGTTAGTTTTCTTATTTCCCATACTTGAGGGCTTCATCAATAGAACATAGGGATTTCTATTTTCATGCCCCTAGTTTGTTAGTTGTACTAAGTTTTCCCTAGTTGCTTAACTTTTCCTCACTTTTGCCCATCTCCTTGTACGAAACTTGTCAAAGATCTCGAACGGCAGCTGACGGTAGGTTAACCATTGGCTGACATGTGGGGCTGCACGGTGTGGGACCACGTGGGGCCGGTTGGTCAGGAACGCGTTACGCTGACGTGTGGGGCCGCGCCATGTGGGACTTTGTGTTGCCGGTTTTGTTGGGAACGTGTTATAGGGGACGTGGTGTGGGACCATGTGAGGCGTGTTTGGTGGTTACGTGCGCCATGTCGCCTAAATTGGAAGTTTTTTTTATTGGCCTTTTTAAGAGCACATTTTCCCCTCTCTCTAGCTAACAGTTGTATTTTTTGTCCAAAAAGGTTTCGAATCTAGAGCAGCTTCTCTCTTTATTCATTGTTCCTTTTGGCCCTCGTTTTTCCTAATCTGGTTGCAAATCTAGAGCAGCAAATCTAACCAGCACCATAAATACATTTAGTAAATAGAGCAGATGTAGGTAAAGCAGCTAATATAGGATATATAGCAGATGTAGATAAAGCAGCTAATATATGATATATATATAGTACGGTACTTAATGAGGTTCGATAATTAGGCTACTCAGCAGCAGCAGCAGACAAGTTCAACACAGACAATACAAAAGAAGCTGCTTTACAGCAGCACAAGATCAGTGACCCCTCATGGCCTCCGCTAGGAGGGCCCCCGCCTCCTCCACTTCTTGCTGCCTAGTCCCTTGACCTTGAGCACCTTGAGCTTAATGGGGGCATGCGACCCTCCTCGATGGCCACCTTATGGAGGTTGCGGAGGTGAAGACCAAGCGCCTGGTGCTTGGCACTGAAGCCGTGGACGTTTACGGACTCGCCGCAGGTCCTCGTGTCCTCGGAATGCTTCACGAGGGAGTTGAAGTCAGTGGCGTGGAGCCTCCTGGTGGTGTAGAAGGGGCACATGTAAACGTTGTCGGTGAAGAAGTTGTCGTACTGGCCAGACTTCAGCCTCCTCAGCACATGACGAGTCTTGGTGTCCTTGGACTCGTCGTCGCTGCTATCCTCCTGTTGGAAAAAAATTAGAGTGCAATAAGGACATGATTGAGATACCTTGATTATCAGGATTGATTATTTGCATAAATTAACCAATTGAGATCCCATGATTATTCCCCAATCCCCAAATCTCAAACCAAATTGAATACTGATCCCAACTATAGATCGGCGCTAGTACTAACTAGGAAATCCCTTAACTGCAACTCGGAGGACAAATAAAATAGGATTGAAATACGAACAGGGGGTTCATCGAAATTAGAGATCTAACATAAGAGGATTAGCTAATATAAAAATACCTAGCATCCAACGATTGAAAATACGAATAGTCGAACCCTAATAACATACGATCTAGCATCCAATGATGGGAATGGGAGAAGAACAAGGGAAGGGGAGAAAACCCTAGTTACCTCCGACCATGGGTCGGTATGCTAGTGTCGGCCTGATGTAATCATCCTCCTCGTAGGGGTCCCAGCCAAGCGGGATCTACCCGAGATGGCGGGACCCTCCTCATTGGCGGCTACAGCGAAAGTGGGGATGAGGGTATGGACGGGGACGGCGGCTACCTTCGATGCCTTGATGGGGGCCTATACGGGGACGGAGCCTCCTCACCGGCGGCCTTGGAGGCGATGATGGCCACTTCGTCGTTCTTCTCCATCACCGGTGTGGTTGGGGTTTTCTTGGGGGGTTACAAAAGGTTATGGGACAGAGGAGATGTTTGCGTGAGTGAGCGAGTGAGTGATGAGTGAGAGTGAGAGTGAGGAGGCCTCTATAAAGGAGCATGGAAGGGATGTTTCATTGCACCACCATGCACATTGTAACCACGTACGCTACTGCATCGTGCACGGCCACATGTGTCCGCTACCGCCCCGTGCACCGCGACACGCGTACCATGAGTCACGTTTTTTCCCTCGTTTCTAACCCTGGCGACTTAGTTGTGCTCAGTTATACCCTTGAGTGTAACACTGGCAGTTTGGTTGTACTCAGTTTCGCCCTCCGGTACTAACACTACCGTGTTCAATATACTCAGTTTTACCCTCCGATGGCTGGTCAACAGAGAGTCAACAAATGGGTTAGCTAGCTAATTGAGTTATTTTATGCACAACAAATTCAAAAAGATCAAAACATAGTGGCATCTACCTAGGGAGTCTTATTATGTGACCTGCCACCATAAGAAATATACAGAAATCAAGATTTAACCTAAATCACCACTTCCCAAATCACCTCCTATCTATGATGGTTAATGGTTTTCTACTCAAGCCTCTTCCCAAAACATCCCTCCCCAAAACATAGTTTTTCTACATGAGGCAATAATTGTCAAACTGGTGTATATTTGAATTGTAAATAGTTTGATGTATGTCAAGATATATTTTATTGTATAAAAGATGCATTTTCCATTTTTAAAATTTCTTTCTATTTTCTATTTGAATCCCTTTGTCAGTTTTGCCCTTGGTTTTTAAGTTCTACTCAGTTTTCCCTTGGTTTCTAAGTTCTACTCAGTTTTTCCCTCTCTCTTGGTCACAAACTCTCACATATGTGCTCATCTTAGCTGCTATGCTCTGATTCGTTGAGACAGTTGTCAAGCGGGTCGTGCCCACCAACCTTTAATCCTCTGTGATCTAGCGGATAGGATAACCCCTATATCTATCGGGGGCATCCCTCTATCCATGCAAAATAACGAGTTTGCCATCGGTACTTTAACTCCATAAAGAAATGATTTTGAATATAATTTGAAGGAAAAGTGTTAAAAGTTGTATAATTTTCGTATATGGAAGTTTGTGCATTACATTGCACTCTATGAAAATGATAATCTCTCAAGATTTTCTTAGCACAACATTATCACATATTAAGTGCGATTTCAAAGAGTTCAAATATGTATAATTTTCATATATGCAAGTTTATGCATTACATTCCACTCTATGGAAATGGGGGAGAAAATGATAATCTCTCAAAATTTTGTTAGCACATCATTATCACGTATTTAGTGCGATTTCACAGTGTTCAAAGGTTTATAATTTTTGTATATGCAATTTATGCATTATATTTCACTCCATAGAAATGATAAATGATCAAGATTTTATTAGCACAACATTATCATGTCCTAAGTGTGATTTCAAAGAGTTCAAAGGTGTATAATTTTCATATATGCAAGTTTATGCATTACATTTCACTATATGAAAATGATAATCTCTCAAGATTTTGTTAGCACATCATTATCACGTATTAAGTGCGATTTCATAGTGATCGGAGGTGTATAATTTTCGTATATACAAGTTTATGCATAATATTTCACTCCATGAAAATAACAAACTCTCAAGATTTTCTTAGCACAACATTATCATGTTCTAAGTACGATTTCACAATGTTCGAAGGTGTATAATTTTTGTATATGTACGAGGCATAAAGATTTTAGTTTAGGGATCACTTTTCACGCTCTAAAAATGTTAAACTCTCAAGATTTTCCTTGAACAATATTATCATGTCCAAATTGTAATTTGAAAGTGTTCAAGAGTTGTGTCAATTATAAACATTCTTTTACATTAAGAGTTGTATATATTTTTTTAATTTGAAAGTGTTCAAGAATTGTGTCATTCTCTTATTTCTTATACATCCATCTCCCTAAATCTCAAAGTTTGACTTTCACCTCATAGATTCACTTGATTGCAGCCGAGACATTAACTCGATAAACCAATTAAATCATCGTAACGGCTCGCCGCCCGCATTCTCTACAGCAAGCGCGCGCCCAATTGAGCTCCCGAGTTGTGCCATTTGATTGTCCACAGCAAGCGCACAGTTGCCATTGTCATCCTTCATACAGGTCAACGGGACGACACCATACTGCGGCCAGGACGAACGGGAGGCTGAAGTGAAGCTAGACAAAGAGCCGTCATCACTGGAGAAGAAGAAGAAAGGGGAGGCGACAACATGGGCACGGGAGCGGGCTGGCTCAGGGTCCCTTCTCGCCAACCTGGGTAAGCTGTAGGTCCAGCGCTCACGTGGATAAGCTGTGGGTCCCATGCTGATCTGGATAAGTGGATAGAGGTGTCCACTACGGGAACAGACTGAACGTGGCACCATGTAATGGCAAGGGTCCACTACGGGACCCAACAGAACGTGGCCCCACTTGTCAGCATGTAACGGTGAGGGTCCACTACGGGATCCGACTGAATGAGACCCCACTTGTCAGCACGTAATGGCAAGACTGACGGACGACGAGTTTTAGACCGTGAGAGAGTTTCGTACAAGGAGATGGGAAAAAGTGATGAAAAGTTAAGTGGCTGGGGAAAACTGAGTACAAAAGGAACCGAGGGCACGAAAATAGAAATCCCTAGAACATATTGATGCTTGTACAAATTGCTGCAGTATTAGGTTAACAGAAAAAAGAGTCATATAAAGACTTAGAACTATGAGCCTATGTTCCGATGCAAGCATCCGAACATAGCCTCGGGGACTACTCCCATCAGGAGCTCTATTGCGCATCCGATAGAAAAACTTCACTCTACGTATAAGGTCATAGAAAAACTTCGCTCTACGTATAAGGTCATAGCATGACCCGAAGAAATATTACCCTCGTTTGACAACACAACCGATAAAATAAAAACTCCAACGGAGTTAAAAGATATGAATCTATGAGCATTACATCAATGTATCCTCAAATTGGTTCCTCCCATAGGGAGTGTTTATATACATCACCCAAAAAATGAAAAGATGACAACTTCAGCAAATCCAACAGCCAAACAAGGCACTCGATGAAATCTCAAAAAATCTCTGACCACGCCCAACACGATAATAAGTCTGAATGTCGTGTCCATGATATAAAGGTAAGACCCCAGGATTTATCCTGTGTGGCCTGATAATTGCACATGAATGCGCTCTGCCAGTAAATTATCTGTATCGATCATACTTTGAAAAATCTCAACGGACGCGTTAGGTACCCAAAATAATAGAACTAGAATTCCGTATTCGATAGACCTCAACGACACGAACTGAATTACGCCAGCAAACTCCGAGTTCAAGCCCGAGGACTTGAATTTGATGTAGGTTCACAATGTTTTTGCCCTGGAGCAATTAACGGATTCTCGATCTGTCGGATGCATCAGACCTATTGTACCAGATCCCTACATGAAGGGTTTCGCAGCATAGTAAATCAAAATTTTCTACGGAAGCGAACAGAGGGAAAGCCAAGATCTAATCTAGGAGATGCAAACAACGAGAGAGATTGGATTAGATCTTCATACCCTTGAAGATTCGCACAGCGGAACGTTCGTCGGAACGTGGGTGATGTAGTCGTACTCGCTTCTCCTCCCGCGATCCGATCCGATCTAGCACCACAAGTGGTGGTGCCTCCGTGAGATGCACACGTGCAACACCTCGACGTCTCCTCCTTCCTCGGACCAGCAAGTAGGGTGGAGAGATAGATTGGATCTACAACACGACGGCGTGGTGTATATGGTGGAGAATTTCTGCAGCAGGGCTTCGCCTACAAACAGTCGGGAGGGAGAGAGGAGGGCAGCAGGGCAACTAGGGTTTGGAGGAAGGTGTGTTGGGAAGGGGGCGCCCTAGCCCTCTATATATAGAGGGGGAGGGGGCAGCTAACCCTAGCCCCTCCTCCAAGCCTTGGGCCGGCGGCCAAGGGAGGGAGGAGTGGGGGGCTAGGGCTCTATCTCTAGTTTAAACAATTTAAACTCTCCCTTATCTAGAAATTCTATCTCTAGATTTAAACGAGTTAAATCTCTCTAGAATCGGCTGGGCCCTATGAGGCCTTGTGCCCCTGGCCCAATGCGGCCAGGACACTCCCTCATAGGCCCATGCCCCCTCCCGGAAGGTGGGACCACGTTGGCCCCCTTCCGGAAGGTTCTAGAAGCTTCCGGTACAATACCGATTAACCCGGAACAATTCCGAACTCCAAAAACTGCACTGCCTTATATAAATCTTATTCTCCGGACCATTCCGGAACCTCTCGTGATATCCCGGATCCCATCCGAGACTCCGAACAAAAATTCATAAACCAAGTATCCAATATATCCTAGCGTCGAGACACGTTAAGTGTGTGACCCTGCGGGTTCGAGAATATGCAGACATGATCTTCTATCAATAATCAACAGCGGGGTCTGGGCACCCATATTGACTCCCACACATTCATCGATGATCATATCGGATGAACCACGATGCCAGGATTCAATCAATCCCATATATATATTCCCTTCGTCTCGCGATATTTTACTTGCCCGAGATTCGATCGTCGGTACCGTCATACCTAGTTCAATCTCGTTCACAGCAAGTACTTTACTCGTTCCGTAATCCGATATCACTTTGTGATTAACTCCTTAACCACATGCTTGCAAGCGGTGTTGATATCGATTACCGAGTGGGCCCGAAGTATATCTCTCCGACTTGGGAGGGACAAATCCCATCTCGATACATACAACCCAACAGATACTTTCCGATCACCTGAGAGACACCTTTATGATCACCCTCTCATAGGATGACGTTTGATGACCTCAAAGCTTTCTTCCGATACCAGGGAGTTGCATTATCTCATGGTCTAAGGAATACAATATTTGACATAGGAAAAGCTTCGCAAAGATGAACACAATGAAACGATCTAATTGCTTCGCTTAGTTTGGGTCTGTCCACCATATCATTCTCCCAATGATATGATCTCATTATCAATTGACAACTCATGTCTATGGTTAGGAAACCTTAACCATCATTGATCAATGAGCTAGTCCATAGAGGCGTACTAGGGACACAGTGTTGTTCACAAACCACACAAGTATTAATGTTTCCGCTTAATACAATTCTATCATGGAATATAAACTTTATCATGAACAAGAATTATAATAATAACATCTTTATTATTGCCTCTAGGGCATAATTCCAACAGTCTCCCACTTGCACTAGAGTCAATAATCTAGTTTACATTTGGCAACAATCTTACACCCATGGCACTGAGGTGCTGATCATGTTTTACACGTGGAAGAGGTTTAGTCAATGGATCTGCGACATTCAGATCTGTATGTACTTTGCTGATCTTCAGATCTCCATCTGCTATATAATCTCGGATTATATGAACTTGCGGTTGATATGCTTGGTCTTTGGATGATATCTTGGTTCCTTAGCGAGTGCTATGGCGCCAGTGTTGTCACACAATATCTCCAGTGGGTCCAATGCACTTGGAACCACGCCAAGCTCAGTGATGAAGTTTCTGATCCAAACTCCTTCACTTGACGCTTCTGCAGCAGCCATGTATTCCGCTTCTACTGTAGATCCCGCGACCACGCTTTGCTTGCAGCTTCTCTAGCTCACAGCTCCTCCATTCAAAATATACACGTATCCTGTCTGAGATTTAGCATCATCCTTGTCGGTGTTGAAACTAGCATCGACGTAACCTTTTACGACGAGTTGTTCATCACCCATATAGACTAAGAACATTTCTTTAGTCCTATTTAGGTACCTTAGGATGTTCTTCACGGCTGTCCAGTGTTCCACTCCTGGATCACTTTGATATCTGCTCGTCAAACTAAGAGCATTGGACACATACGGTCTAGTACACAGCATGGCATACATGATGGAACCTATGGCCGAGGCATAAGGCACTTTGCTCATAGCTTCCCTATCATTTACCGTAGCTGGACACTGAGCCTTGCTCAATATCTTACCTGACAACATAGGCACTGAACCTTTCAATGCCTTATCCATTCTGAACCTTTTCAGAACTTTGTCTAGGTATGTACTCTGGCTTAAAGCTATCAGGCGTCTTTGTCTATCTCTATAGATTTTTATGCCCAATATATAAGCAGCTTCACCTAGGTCTTTCATTGAAAAACACTTGTTCAAATAACTCTTCACATCGTTAAGCATGTCGATGTCATTTCCAATAATCAATATGTCATCCACATATAGTACCAGAAACGTCACCGAGCTCCCACTCACTTTCTTGTAGATGCAAGCTTCGTAGCAATTTGGAACAAATCCAAAGCTCTTGATCACTTGATCAAAATGAAGGTTCCAACTCCGAGACGCTTGCTTCAGTCCATAAATGGAACGCTGAAGTTTGCATACTTTATCAGCATCCTTAGGATCGACAAAACCTTCGGGTTGCATCATATACAACTCTTCATCAATGTTGCCATTGAGGAAAGCAGTCTTGACATCCATTTGCCATATTTCATAATCATGAAACGCAGCAATTGCTAATAAAATCCGAATGGACTTAAACATCGCTACGGGAGAGAAAGTCTCATCGTAGTCAACACCTTGAACTTGTCGAAAACCTTTCGCAGCAAGCCGTGCTTTATAGACGGTAACATTACCATCCGCGTCCGTTTTCTTCTTGAAGATCCATTTGCACTCAACGGCCTTTCGGTCGCTAGGAGGGTCCACCAAAGTCCATACTTGGTTTTCGCTCATGGATCCCAATTCGGATTTCATGGCTTCTAGCCATTTCTCAGAGTCTGGGCTCATCATCGCTTCCTCATAGTTCGTAGGTTCGCTGTCTTCTACTAACAAGACAGTCAAGACAGGGTTGCCGTACCACTTAGGAGGGGCACGCGACCTTGTCGACCTGCGACGTTCAGTAGCAGCATCGTCCAAAGCTTCATGACCCTTGTCATTAGCTTCCTCTATTGTTGGTGCAGGCGGCACTGGAACAATTTCAGGTGCTGCGCTACTCTCCAATTCAAGAGAAGGTTCAATAACCTCGTCTAGCTCTACTTTCCTCCCACTCACTTCTTTCGAGAGAAACTCCTTCTCAAGAAAGGAACCGTTCTTTGCGACAAACACTTTGCCTTCGGTTCTGTGATAGAAGGTATACCCAATAGTTTCCTTAGGGTATCCTATGAAGACGCATTTCTCCGCTTTGGGTTCGAGCTTGTCCGGCATCAACTTCTTGACGTAAGCTTCGCATCCCCAAACTTTAAGAAACGACAACTTAGGTTTAGCACCAAACCACAGTTCATACGGTGTCGTCTCAACGGATTTAGATGGAGCCCTATTTAAAGTGAATGCAGCGGTTTCTAATGCATAACCCCAAAATGATAACGGCAAATCAGTAAGAGACATCATCGATCGGACCATATCTAATAGGGTTCGATTCCGGCGTTCAGACACACCATTGCGCTGTGGTGTTCCGGGTGGCGTGAGTTGTGAAACGATTCCACTTGCTTTGAGATGCGTGAGAAAATCATAACTCAAATATTTGCCCCCACGATCGGATCGTAGAAACTTAATCTTTCTGTTACGATGGTTCTCCACTTCATTCTGAAATTCTTTGAACTTTTCAAACGTTTCAGATTTATGTTTCATTAAATAGATATACCCATATCTACTTAAGTCATCGGTAAAAGTGAGAAAGTAGCGATATCCACCGCGCGTCGAAACACTCATCGGTCCGCATACATCGGTATGTATGATTTCCAACAAGTCCGTTGCTCGCTCCATCATACCGGAGAACAGGGTTTTGATCATCTTGCCCATGAGGCATGGTTCGCATGTGTCAAATGATTCAAAATCAAGAGACTCCAAAAGTCCATCAGAATGGAGTTTCTTCATGCGCTTTACACCAATATGACCTAGACGACAGTGCCACAAATAAGTAGTATTATCACTATCTACTTTGCATCTCTTAGCCTCAATGTTATGGATGTGTGTTTCATCCCTTTCGAGATTTAGAAGAAATAAACCATTCACAAGAGGTGCATGACCATAAAAGATGTTACTCATATAAATAGAACAACCATTATTCTCCGATTTAAATGAATAACCGTCTTGCAATAAACACGATCCAGAAATAATGTTCATGCTCAACGCAGGCACATAATAACATTTATTAAGGTTTAAAACTAATCCCGAAGGTAAAACTAAGGAGAGCGTGCCGACGGCCATCACATCAACTCTTGATCCGTTGCCAACGTGCATCGTCACCTCATCCCTCGCAAGCCGCCGTCTATTCCGTAGCTCCTGTTTCGAGTTACAAATATTAGCAACTGAACCAGTATCAAATACCCAGGCACTACAACGAGGGCTAGTAAGGAAAACATCAATAACATGTATATCAAATATACCTTTGATGGTGCCAGCCTTCTTGTCCGCTAAGTACTTCGGACAGTTGCGCTTCCAGTGACCCTTGTCCTTGCAATAGAAGCACTCAGTGTCCGGCTTAGGACCAGACTTGAGCTTCTTCTCAGCAGGGGCAACGCGCTTGCCGCCGCTTTTCTTGAAGGGCTTCTTTGCACCCTTACCTTTCTTAAAGGAGGGCTTGTTGACCATCAACACATGATTATCCTTCTTGATGTCCACCTCCGCAGCCTTCAGCTTTGCGAAGAGCTCGGTGATCGTATCAGTGGAACCAATCTGATTATGAGTCACTACAAAACTTTTGTAGCTGGGAGGGAGTGATTGCAGAACCCTGTCAATCTTGAGCTCCTCTGGAATCTTGCAGTACAGTTGCTCAAGGCGTTGAGTGTAGCCCGACATCTTAATGGCGTGCTCACTAACGGAACTCCCTTCCTCCATCTTGCAGTTAAAGAACTTCTCGGAGATCTCATATCTCTCAGAACGGGCCTGAGTCTGAAACATGGTTTTCAGCTCTTCGAGAATCTCAAAGGGCCCGGGATAGTTTTCAAAACGATTTTGAAGTTCCGGTTCCATAGCAAACAACATGGTGCTCTTAATCACACCATAATCATCTTTGCGCGACTGATAGACAGCTTTCTCATCAGCCGGCGCAGTTGCAGGGGGGGTTACCTAACGCTTTCTCAAGGACATAGTCCTTTTGACCGCCAGAGAGAATGATTCTCAGATTGCGGAACCAGTTGGTGAAGTTAGACCCATTGTTCTTAAGCTTTTCTTTCTCAGCAAACACGTTGAAGTTGAAGTTGGACTTAGCCATGTGATCTACAATATTTGCAAGTACAAATTAGACTATGTTCATGATAACTAGTTCAACTTTTAATCAAATTACTAGATGAACTCCCACTAAATTCAACATCCCTCAAGTTGTTTAGTGAACATGATCCAAATTCACCACACCTAATCCGATCTTCACGAGAAGAGATGTGGTTTCAATGGTGGACAACAAAGTGTCGATCATATCATTCATATGACTCATGCTTAACCTTTCGGTTCATGTGTTCCGAGGCCATGTCTGTACATGCTAGGCTCGTCAAGTTAGACCCAAGTATTTCCGCGTGTGCAAAACTGGCTTGCACCCGTTGTATGTGAGCGTAGAGTCTATAGCACCCGATCATCACGTGATGCTTGGACACGACGAACTTTCGCAACGGTGCATACTTGGGGAGAACACAGTTTTTATCTTGATCTTTAAGTGAGAAATCATCTTATAATGCTACCGTCGCGATCTAAGCATGATAAGATACATAAAAGGATAAACATCACATGCATATAACTTTATGTGACATGGTATAGCCAATCTTCGCGCAATGATCTCCATCTTGTGCGTTCCGGCATGATCTCCATCACTCCACCATGATTGCCTCCACCACGAATAGCAACTACAACTATTGCTAACTACTTAGCGATAAAGTAAAGCTATTACATGGCGTATAAGAAGTTGACTCGCAGGTCATACACAATTATAAAGACAACCATATGGCTCCTGCCGGTTGTGTACTCATCGACATGCAAGTCGTGAAACATTACAAAACATGATCATCGCATACAATATACACATCACATCTTGGGCCATACCATATCACAGAAAACACTCCCTGCAAAAACAAGTTAGACGCCTCTACTTTGTTGTTGCATGTTTTACGTGGCTTATGGGAGTAGATGCTAAGAACGATTCTTACCTACGGAAAGCCACAATGGTGATATTATGGTTGCCAAACTTCGGTGTTAATCCCATGACAACTATAGTGAGAGAAACTGACATCCACCAGCCGCATGTATGGTACAAGCCACACGTCAAGTGCGGAGCCGGTCTCGCGAACGACGTCGCGTAAGGTTGGCCTGGACCGCTTCAATCTCACTATCCCGCGCCATAAGAAGAACACAAACAAGAGGCTTGCAACAGAAAACATCAACGCCCGCAACAACCATGTTGCGTTCTACTCGTGAAACACATCTACGCATAGATCTAGCTCTGATACCACTGAAGGGTTTCGCAGCATAGTAAATCAAAATTTTCTACGGAAGCGAACAGAGGGAAAGCCAAGATCTAATCTAGGAGATGCAAACAACGAGAGAGATTGGATTAGATCTTCATACCCTTGAAGATTCGCACAGCGGAACGTTCGTCGGAACGTGGGTGATGTAGTCGTACTCGCTTCTCCTCCCGCGATCCGATCCGATCTAGCACCACAAGTGGCGGTGCCTCCGTGAGATGCACACGTGCAGCACCTCGACGTCTCCTCCTTCCTCGGACCAGCAAGTAGGGTGGAGAGATAGATTGGATCTACAACACGACGGCGTGGTGTATATGGTGGAGAATTTCTGCAGCAGGGCTTCGCCTACAAACAGTCGGGAGGGAGAGAGGAGGGCAGCAGGGCAACTAGGGTTTGGAGGAAGGTGTGTTGGGAAGGGGGCGCCCTAGCCCTCTATATATAGAGGGGGAGGGGGCGGCTAACCCTAGCCCCTCCTCCAAGCCTTGGGCCGGCGGCCAAGGGAGGGAGGAGTGGGGGGCTAGGGCTCTATCTCTAGTTTAAACAATTTAAACTCTCCCTTATCTAGAAATTCTATCTCTAGATTTAAACGAGTTAAATCTCTCTAGAATCGGCTGGGCCCTATGAGGCCTTGTGCCCCTGGCCCAATGCGGCCAGGACACTCCCTCATAGGCCCATGCCCCCTCCCGGAAGGTGGGACCACGTTGCCCCCCTTCCGGAAGGTTCTAGAAGCTTCCGGTACAATACCGATTAACCCGGAACAATTCCGAACTCCAAAAACTGCACTGCCTTATATAAATCTTATTCTCCGGACCATTCCGGAACCTCTCGTGATATCCCGGATCCCATCCGAGACTCCGAACAAAAATTCATAAACCAAGTGTCCAATATATCCTAGCGTCGAGACACGTTAAGTGTGTGACCCTGCGGGTTCGAGAATATGCAGACATGATCTTCTATCAATAATCAACAGCGGGGTCTGGGCACCCATATTGACTCCCACACATTCATCGATGATCATATCGGATGAACCACGATGCCAGGATTCAATCAATCCCATATATATATTCCCTTCGTCTCGCGATATTTTACTTGCCCGAGATTCGATCGTCGGTACCGTCATACCTAGTTCAATCTCGTTCACATCAAGTACTTTACTCGTTCCGTAATCCGATATCACTTTGTGATTAACTCCTTAACCACATGCTTGCAAGCGGTGTTGATATCGATTACCGAGTGGGCCCGAAGTATATCTCTCCGACTTGGGAGGGACAAATCCCATCTCGATACATACAACCCAACAGATACTTTTCGATCACCTGAGAGACACCTTTATGATCACCCTCTCATAGGATGACGTTTGATGACCTCAAAGCTTTCTTCCGATACCAGGGAGTTGCATTATCTCATGGTCTAAGGAATACAATATTTGACATAGGAAAAGCTTCGCAAAGATGAACACAATGAAACGATCTAATTGCTTCGCTTAGTTTGGGTCTGTCCACCATATCATTCTCCCAATGATATGATCTCATTATCAATTGACAACTCATGTCTATGGTTAGGAAACCTTAACCATCATTGATCAATGAGCTAGTCCATAGAGGCGTACTAGGGACACAGTGTTGTTCACAAACCACACAAGTATTAATGTTTCCGCTTAATACAATTCTAGCATGGAATATAAACTTTATCATGAACAAGAATTATAATAATAACATCTTTATTATTGCCTCTAGGGCATAATTCCAACACTACAATGATTTAAACAAAAGAAAAACTTCGGCTTACAGTAAAAATTGTCTTTGAGACTCAACCCGAATCTACGATTCGGATGGAGTCTCAGGGCTACTGACATAGGTATGATAACCCGGATTATTGTTATTGGTTACCCTAGGCTTACAACCCGCAAGGCCCAAGAAGCATCTGGCGAAAGACATATCTTGCTAGACAAGAAAAGAGTAGGAACCAATGTTGTAACCATAACTTGTAGCCTATCCGTATATGGCCTTGGGACCCAGCCTATTATATATAGGCTCGGAGGAGCCAGCGGGGAGGCACCGAAAAAAATCCTTAAGCGATCTATAATCGATTTGTTCATAAGCAATCAGACGACTTTGACTCCCTTGTTTGTCTGATCAGTCAACGAAATTCTCAGCATTCTCTTTTCCACGAAACCCTAAGTCCATAACCATGGGTATTATTGGGGTTACCCCTCGTCACTATCCATTATAGAAAGCTTAAGAACTCAGATTGGTACCCAGTAGAAAATCGGTGTGAAGGGGAAGTGAGTTGATGGAAGGGTAAGCTTTTATCTTATGGTGATCGCTTGGTTCTAATCAATTCTGTTTCGACAAGTCAAGCTATGTTTATGCTGTCGTTTCTAGAAATCCCGAAGGTTGTAAGGAAGTGGTTGGATTTTTATAGGTCTCTTTTTTTGGCAAAGTGATGAAAATAAAAGAAAGTATAGATTAACTAAATAGAATATAATTTGTAGGCCGAAAGATCAGGGGGGCTAGGTATTGAGGTTCTAAAAATTAAGAATAAATATTTACTGATCAAGTGCCTTTTTGAATTATTATCTGAAGAAGGAGTGTGGCAAGAGCTTTTGCATAATAAGTATTTAGGTCACAAAACTTTATCTTAAGTCCAAGCAAAACCAACAGATTCTCTATTTTGGAAGGACCTGATGCGGGTAAAGAATGAGTTCTTTGCTAGAGAGCACTTCGTGGTTGGGAATGGTTTAACCACTAAGTTTTGAGAGGATACATGATTGGGAGATACCCCTTTATCACAACAATATCCATCTCTGTATAAAATATACAACAGAAAAATAATACCATAGCACATGTGTTAACTCAAGTACCCCTAAATATCACATTTATGAGAGTACTAACTGGTCATAGATGGAATGCTTTGCTAAACTTATGTCAAAGACTCATAATGTCAATTATCAATGGATCATGATAAGTTTATATGAAATTTGACATCATCTTGGGTATTCTCTGTAAAATCCATGTACAAAGACCTAATGAATGATTATACGGTTTTTTCTGCGGAAATATTTTTGGAAATTAAAGATCCACTAAAGATAGAGATTTTTATGTGATTTCTCAATAATGGGGTTCTCCTCACAAAAGACAATCTGGTAAAGCGTAAATGGAAAAGATGTACTACTTGTTGTTTCTGTGGGTCACAAGAAACCATAGAGCATTTTTTATATCTTGTCTATTTGCTCGTCTTCTGTGACGTATTATTCATTTAGCTTATGACTTAGCCCTCCGACTAATGTAACAACTATGTTTGGGAACTAGTTGAATGGTTTTGATAAGTCATCTAAGGCTAGAGTTTACATTGGTGTCTCACTGATGTAGAAATGATATTATTGTAACAGATAAAAACTTTCAATCTTTTGCAGGATATACATATGGTGGCTCATTGGGCGCAGCTTTGGGCGCTCCTATCACCGCAACACCAGCGGTATATCATGTCTACTGGGTGCGTCTCTTGATGGTTGTTGGGCACGTCTTCAGTCAGTCTGGTTGGCTGCGTTTTAATAGATTGAAGAATGATGTCTAGTCCTTTGTTCCATATTTTTCGTTGTTTGATCTTTGTTTCGACCTTATGTGATAGTTGAATTGTAATACACGTGAATTATGCTTCTTAATAAAAAGGTTGTGTGTATGAACTGATACAAAGGCCAAGATTTTATACCCCTTTTCGAAAAAAAGCATGGGTTTCACCCAATACTCTCACTCTCCCTCTCGAAGATTATCACCTCTAATATAAAAAAAACTCTGGTACCAAACAAGTCTAACGATTTTGGCGCTGTCTCGCTAGCCGAATCCCGCGCGCGATGCTAGAGAAAACGCGAGAAGCAGATTGAGGACTTTGCCACGCTGTATCTGGCCGCACCACCTTGGATGTGGATAGCCAATGCCCATGCCTATATGTGCACGTCGACCATCGTCACTATATATGCCCGGAGGCCGGAGTAGGCCCGCTACATCACGGACCGAAGTTCCAAATGCATTCTTTGATTCTTCCATCAGAACAGGACCAAGTACCTCGAGACGTGCACGAGGCAAAAATACGTACATACAGGTATACAACTACAGGCCCTACAACTATGAACCATGTACTGTACGTACTACATTCTGCCGTTGAGCACGGCGGCCGATATAGAGTGCAGAACCCGGATGAGCTCCGCGGAGACGAGGAGCACCGTGGCCGGCACGCCGAGCAGCAGCAGCGCCAGGACCCCCGCGCCGAGCCCCGGCCGCGCTCGTAGAAGCAACGCCAGCAGGATGTCGGCAACACCACGCACGCCCGCGACGTAGCTCCCGTGGTGCCGCCGCTCCAGCTCAGTCCACTCGCCCGGGAGCAGCCCGCAGTCTTCGACGTCGCTATCCTCATCCTGACCCTCGTCGTCGTCGTCGGGGTCGGACTCGGTCCTAACCTGGCGAATGCACCGCCGCAGCGTGGCCATGTCCTCGTCGACGAGCCGGCCGTCCCACGGCGAGCCCGCGGGCTCCTCCCGGTCGCCGCCTCCCGGCGCGAGGCAGAGGATTGCTCTGCTCCTGCCGGCGCGACGGGTGCTGAACCGCACCATTGTCGCGGCGGCGGGAGATGGCGGGAACGTTTGGCGGCCGGAGAGCACGCCGCGCGCGCCCAGAGCGCCATGTGCTCTTCCCGCTGCCATCCGCGCCATATGCATTGCCGGTCGCTGTACGATGGTCGATGGCACGTCCCAAGCTACGGCGGCTACGGACCTGTGATCAGCAACGATGGTCGATCGCCTCCGGAAGCTAAACTCAGAGTACGCAGATGTCTTTGTTACGGACGTCGCGTGCTGGTTTATATACCGGCGAAGGCACCGAAGGCGAAGCAGGGGTGGCGTGGCGTAGCGGAGGACAGCCGAATTTTCCGTGGAAGCCTAGCCTAGCCTGGTTGTGCTGTGACTGTGATTGTAGGGCGAAGGGAAAACGTGCGGGCAATGGTTTAGCGGCTTGCTTGGATTCGGAGCCAAGAACACGGCAGCAGCGTCGCTCGCGTCGGCATTCCCCCAGCCCCAGGTGCTGTCCTGTTTCATGGGGTTCGGCTCTGTTTTTTTCTTTCCTACTACGGGGTTGGTTCGGCCGTGGCGTGTGCGGGCCGCGTCGCCTATGTTCAGTTCGCGGGAGCCGAGTGCCGACCCGACCGATGGGCCTCGTTTCCACGCTGTCTACCGGAACCTTCCTCCCTCCTCCCGCCGCCCGGCCCGGCCGTCTTCTGTTAGCTCCATGGCGCAACGGACGACGGTATTGTCATCGGAAGGCAACTGCACCAGAATTCCACCCGGATTTCCGTACTAGGACATTAGGCTGAGTCCACCTGAAATCCACATTTTCCACGGTTGACGCAGGAATGCAGGACGACGACGATTTTCAAGCTGTGAATTTCATGACACCTTCTGTCTATATAAGCGTGTTTCAAACAGCAAAGATTGACAACTGCTTTCCATATAACAATTCCAATACCCGTCTCCGAGTGAGTTTCCACATTCTTTAATAAGCTGTGCAATTATATTTCCGCCGGCACCATGCATGCACATTGCTCATGTACTAGTACGACAGGGTAAAGCTCATTTTGTTCATTCTGTTAAATAACACTGGCACGCTAGGTGGATGCAACAAGGTGTAAAGCTAAGATGACATCACCAACAATCATGTGTACCACTCTCTCCCTCCCCCACCCCTTTTTTTTTGCATTTCTATCACATCTAACCTTCGCTCCCCGTTATTTTGCATTCTCATCGTTCTTGGGAATATCCTCAAACCTCCATCAACACATACCTCGCCCAACAAACACATCAAAGAAAGAGGGTCCAAAGTTCTTTAAACGAGATAATCGAGACAAATTTTCACTTCACGAGGTAATTGGTGCCGTAAATGTACAGCTAAGGATAAAAAGAGGACCACTGAATCTTTTTTTTTCTTCCATCTTCAAAAAGGTTCCAAACATGACTAATAATTACTGGCGGGGTAGATATAATTGCCCGTAAAATATCAGGAACAACGGAACTGGAAGTGCAGCAGCTGGGAGGAATTTCTCCAGCACGCGCCAATGTAAATACGTAGGTTGGGGAAAGGCGGAACAAATTCAAGTTTTTCTTCACACAAAACCACGATGAAGGCACTGTAAGTTTACACTTCACTTATTTCGCCTGACTGTATTCACAAGATATGACGCTACCGATGGGTGATAAACTACACAGCGTCCACACAGATTGACAGCTCGGAACAGACGCGACAACCATTCCTTGGGTACTTAGGAGATGATGATTGAAAAAGGTCACAAATGAAATACGGGTGTCACCATGGAGATACAGTATGTCAAGAGGATGATAGCCAACAGTTGTGGCCCTCGTGTCCTAACAGCATCCTGCTGATCCTTGAGCCCGGTTGCCACCCACCACATCCACGGTGTCAGGCATATACCTTCAAAAGCGCATTTCCGTGAGATTAAACACTCAAAGTATAATCAGAAATAAACGAAAATAATAGGATTATTAATGCTAGCCAGAACTATCCAGAGGTGAAGAACACCTCAAAACAGAGGCGGTCCATCCTCATATAAAAAGCTAACTAAAAGAACTGTTGGTATTCCAGATATTATTCATCTTATTAATATGCTCCATGTTCTACTGCAATTTATTATGTCATAAGCAATATTCACTTGCAGTAAATGTCACTGAGCTTTATTAAAGGATAAAGAAAGTAAGACAGACTGTGCTTACAGTTCTTCCTCTGGTTCATTCTTCAGAGCGTTCTTTACTATACACTGGAAAGCTTCTTCCACGTTTAATCCGTCCTTGGCAGAAGTCTCAAAGTATGGGATGTTCCCTTTCGAGGCACACCACGCTTTCGCCTTTTTCTCAGAGACCTAGAACAAAAGGAATTTACTTATCTGCAGAGGAACCCGTTTACTGAGAAAGCAAGACATGAAGCTAATAGTGATAATTACCACACGGCTGTTTCCACCATCTATATCTACTTTGTTACCCAGCAGAACAAACGGGAAGTTATCAGGATCTGATGGGCTAGCCTGTGAAAGAAACATCCAGAGTGAGACAGACATAACATGATTGTGGACTGTTAATGAATTATGAAAAGCCCTTCACCTGAATCAGAAATTCTTCACGCCAGTTGTTCAGATTATCAAACGATTTCATAGAATTAACATCATAAACTAGAACACAGCAATCTGCTCCACGGTAGAATGCGACACCAAGACTCTGAAACCTTTCCTGGCCAGCTGTATCCCATATCTACAAGGAAATATGTGGTCAAGAATCATGCATTAGAATTAGAGGAATGATACGGTGATTGTGAAAAAAATCACAGATAGCAGAAAGGATAAAAAATTACAGATATCTATCAGCGATGTGCTTAAACAGGAATTAATCGAAATACAAGGAAGCCGAGTAGGAAATGGTTTGACATTCAGCATACCTGAATTAATGTTGAAATTGTACCATTTGCATGGTATAAAAACAATTTGTACCGTCCACTAATTTGTAGGGGTTAATAGCTTAGGGCAGGGAAATAACAACGTTTATGCTGTCAAAGTCCAAAGGCTAGTTCCGCATAATAGCAAGCTAAGATAAGGAGTGCAATATTATGCCCTAGTAAACTCCTGAAACAACCTGAACTTTCTTGGAAGTGTTCTCGTGTAAAATAAGATGGATAACACTATATGAGGGTCCATTGTATGATGCTTGTACAAATTAAACTTATTCATCTACCTAAGAAGCAATAATAAAATTAAATAGACTAAGCAAACTTCGTAAACCAGACAGAACTGCAGACCACACCAACTTAACCGGTCATGCAACATCAACTATATGATGATCTACACAAAGAAATTATGCACAGCAAAAAAAAAATCTTCAAGTGCCACTTTCCCATCAGCGAGGAGCAGTTCAGTAGCTAATGAGATCATGCCAATTAGTTCAATAGCAAATGGAGATCATGGCAATTAGCAGTAACAGAACTACCCATGGAGAGCATGATGACAAGGCAGAGACCAGGGCAGGAAAACCTTACTTGCAGAGTGAAGAGCCTGTCCTCGAACTGCACCTCCTTGGTGAGGAAATCGGCGCCAATCGTCGCCTTGTACTGGTTGCTGAACTTCTTGTTCACATATCTAAATTAAATCAAAGCTCAAGGAAACACAAGCCGATAAAGGTACAGTAGAAAATCCCATCTTAAACGGCTAACTCGGCACAACCATCGCATCTAAACACGAATCTCAGGATACTGGTTCATCAAGGAGGTCTTCCCAACCCTAGATCGCAGGAAGACAAGGGAAAAAAGTCAGCGAAATCGACGAAACGTTCTCCGCGAAGAACCGGGGGAGAGAGATCCGAAGTGCTCACCCGCTGTCGCCGAGGATGATGACCTTGAGGAGGGTGCGCCGGCGCGAGGCCATCGGGATCTAGGGTCCTGGGCGGCCGATCTCGCTCGTGCGTGCGCCGGCGGGATTGGGGAGGGGAGGGGAGGGGAGGGGAGAGGCGAGACGAGACGAAAGAGCTGAGCTGGCGCGGCGCGTGGTGGGCGGAGCGAGGAAGGGAGACGGAACAGCTACGCCCGCAGGCGCAGGGGTCGTGAGGTGGCGACAGCACGTTGGGCCACAGAGATCGGACGCCTGCGATTTGTTTACAGGTGCTGGGGATGAACGCGCCACAATGCACATAAGTTTGTTCGTCAACTGAAAATTACAAGCAAAGTTTGTTGGTTTGTTCTGCAACTGAAATCAACTGAACAATATTTCTGATGCTAGATAAACATTTTAATTTTCCAGTTAAATTTGCGTATACTCGAGTTTTCCAACCGAGCTAACCCCCTTTCCATTAATTGCTTAACGAAAATACAAAGTTCACTAAAAAAGGAAAAAGAAAGAGAAGGAAAGCGAGTTGGGGCACTAGTAGGAAACATGTTGAAGCTGCTCGATCTCAAGGCAACTTCTACAGGACGAAAATCTACTACCATCATAACCCAAAAAAAACTAAACCTACATAATACTAAGGATTCAACCACCACCATCCAGAAATTCAAACAAAAGAACAGCCAACAGAGCTGGCTAAGGCATCCTCCAAGCCAAAGCGAACCTTCACTAAACAAGGAAACAAAATCAACACAAGACATCAGCGCCTACACCTCAAAGCCAAAAGCTTCAGTCACCAATCCTCAACATCTCATCTGACCTCCACCTGGAACGCTTCGCCACATTAGCAGCCAGCTTCATCATCTTCTTAGTATTGTTGATCATCAGGTCTTTATCACCCCCTTTCTGCAGACCTGTCCAATATAGCAAAAACGAGCAAACAGTAAACACTGCCTCAAGAGGAGATTGCAATGTGTACCCTTCAAAAGTAACTTTGTTTCTGAGAGTCCAGATGGCCCAACAAACAGCAGCAATCCCAATCAACTAAAACTTTTTCCCCAGGTAAAAGACGATACAGCCACAACAAAGCTTGCCAATAATTTCTAGGACAAGTTGTTGTGCCAAAGAGCTTGCCAAAAAAAAACCAAACAATTCTAGCAACAGGGTAGATAAAAACAAGTGATTTACAGTCTCTACTTGCTTACAGAACGAGCACACAGGGTTTCTAGACCACTTTCTTCTACGCATGTTATCTCTGGTGGGAATAGCATCCCTAAGCATCTACCAAGTGAATATCTGAATTTTTAAGGGTAATTTCGCTTTCCAAAGGAGTTTGTTATTGGCCCCAGCCAGATTTCTCTCCAAATAATCATACACAGATTTGGTAGAGAACTCCCCATTCCCAGTAAACTTCAACACAACCAGATCAGACCCCCCACACAATTGAATATGTTGAGCTTTTAACAAAATGGAGTCCCATTGTACCCGGAGCTCTCCATGATTCCTTCTTTGAAAATAAATAGAAAAACCATGTTCAATCGCTTTCCTAACAGTGCACTCTTGATCCTGACACCCTGACACGCAGTAAAGATTTCAAGGAACTGATTGCTTAAAGGTCCCCCAGGATCCCAGGTATCTTTCCAAAATCGAACCAACTTACCACTTTTGAGGACAAGCCCCCTCCCAGCCAAATAAGCATCTTTGATCTGCAGCAAGGATTTCCAACAAGGAGAATCTTTAAATCTAGGAGCCACGGTGTTAATGGTTTTATTTCTAAGATAACTAGCTTTGACAATTCTTTGCCAAAGCCCATCTTGCCTCTCTAGCTTCCACAACCATTTAACCAACGGGTTAATGTTTTGTTTCCTCAAATCTTTGATACTCAGACCACCCTTATTCTTAGACCTACAAACATTATCCCACTTCACCATGTAATAACTCTTTTTGTCCTTTTTCTTTTGCCAAAAAAATCTCTTTAGATGTTTATTCACTCTCTCAATAAAACTTTTTCGAAGCAGACACATACACATGGGATAATACATGATAGTGGATAAAGAAGAACCAATCAAAATTTTCTTACCACCAGAAGACATCGAATTCCCCACCAAGGCATCCAATTTTTTAACCAGCTTAGTATCAATGAAATCCCAATCAGCATTTTTAAAGGCTACAACAGAGATAGGCACACCTAAATATTTCATAGGCAAAGTTCCCACTTTATAGCCAAACAAGTTGGAATGAAACTCATCTAGATCATTATCCCCACCAGCAGTATAAATCTCACTCTTCTCAAAATTAATCTTCAGGCCAGACATTCAAAAATATAGAGGAGGAGTTTAAGGTTCACAGCTTTATTAGGATTATGTGAAATGCATAGCACATTATCATCAACATATTGTAAAATGGCAACCCCTTTATCAATCAAATCAGGAGCAAAACCTTCAAAGATCATTAGTTTGTGCTTTTAAAACCATCTTAGTCAAGCACTTCGTAGCTAGATTAAACAAGGTAGGAGACAGAGGGTCACCTTGCCTTACCCCTTTAGCACTAGTGAAATAAGGACCCATTTCATTGTTAATTTTCACACTCAGAGCTCCTTCTAGTAAGGCTTTTTAACCCAAGAACAAAAAACATCATTAAACCCTCTAATATGTAAGCATTCCAACAAGAAATCCCAATTAACCTTATCATAAGTTTTTTCGAAATTGATTTTAAGCATCACCCCACACTTTTTGTTAACATGAGAATAGTTGAGCAACTCATGGAGGGATAGAACACCATCCATAATATTTAATTTTTCAATGAAAGCATTCTATTGGATGCTAAACAATTTGCAAGCATAAGGTTCTAGTCTAATAGTGAGAACTTTAGTGATCAATTTATAAATGCACCTTAACAAACAAATTGGTCTAAATTGAGTTAATTTTTTCAGAACCACCACCTTAGGAAGTAAGGTAATCACACCATAATTCAACCTTTTCAAATCAAAAGTTCCCAAGTAAAAGCAGTGAAAGATGTACATGATTTCTGGTTTAACCAATGACCAGCAATGTTGGAAAAACTCAATGGAAATATTATCTAGGACAGGATCCCTATTGACATCCATAGAAAATAGAGCCTCATCTATTTCTTTAATAGAAAAGGGTGCAATCAACACATCATTCTCCTCCTCACTGATAGTCTCATCCAAACTCCACAAGTCCTTGGACATAGGAAACATATTCCCCAGAGCATGACCAAAAAGGTCCTTCTAGTACTCAGTGGCATGCTTTAAAATTTTATCAGTGCCTTCAATCAACACATCACCATCTTGCAAAGAATGAATAGTATTTTTCCTTTTTCTCCCATTAGCAACCCTATGAAAATAAGCTGAATTGGTATCCCCTTGTAAAAGCCACCTCTCATTGGATCTTTGAAGCCAAAACAATTCTTCATCAGCATAAATCTCATGCAATTCAAATAGGATGTTAGTTTTCTTAATAAAATCATCACGGGATAAAGGAGATACCTCCTCAACCTTCTCAAGTTATTCAAGTTCCTCTTTTAATTCTTTTTTCTTTTTATCATGTGTCCAAAAAGGCTAGACCCCCGCCCTTTAAAATATTTCTTAAACCTTTTCAACTTGATATTCAATATATCAATAGGTCTACACTGTTAACAAGCCTTCTTCCAAATCTCCCCCACTTTATCTAGAAAATCCTCATTCTTAAACCAAGCAACAACAAATATGAATTCTCTATTTTTAGGAGTCACATTATTACAATCTCCAGTCATAAGCAAAAGGGGACAATGATCAGATAAATCAGATACTAGTTTTTTAACTTGCACCAAAGGAAATATGTCCTCCCAATCAGTAGACATAAGCACCCTATCTAATTTTTCCAAAAGAGGGGATTTTTGCTAGTTAGACCAAGTATAAGCACCACCATGCATATGGATCTCTCTAACACCCAGCACATGAATAACAGAATTAAAAACATCAGAAAAGTAAGATAAAGGAGTTTTCCTGTTTTTCCCCAGTATGTCTCAAAATATTAAAGTCTCCTCCAATATTGTTAGGAGACTCAAGGGCATTGCAAAAAGCAGAAATCTCAGCAATAAAATTATCCCTAAACTCATCATGAGCAAGCCCATAAACCACTAGCAAAGACCACTTACATTTTTTAACATTATCCTAGAGATCAAATCTCTAAATAAACTCCCCTAACTTAAAACCCAACACACCCAAGGTTTCCTGTCTCACACCACACAGGATCCCACTAGATTTACCAACAGAGGGAATCCATTTCCAAAAGAAAAGCCCACTAGGATCATTTTTTCTAAAGAAACTTGCCAGCATACTTCTTCTTCATAGTTTATTAGAAAGCAAGGAAATCAAGAGCATGATCCACAATAAGCTCATTTAAACAGGCATACATACCCTTCTTACCAACCCCTCTACCATTCCAAAAAGAACCATTCATTTATATCTATCAGGTTTTTTTCCTCTGCCTGACAGTCCTACCAAGAGAATGGGTAGAAATGTCATTTTTTTGACATCTAGTCAAAGGCATGTGACTTACCACCTTTTTATTTTTTCCAGATTTTCTACTTTTATGAGATTCCACAATAGTCTTCTCGAGGTCTTCCTGCTCCTTGACGGTCTTCTCGAGGTCGGCCACCTTCTTGCGAAGATGGGCGATGGTGCGATCCTTCTTTGCATGCTGGCGGCGAAGAGACTGGCGATCTTGGACGAGCAATGTGAAAGTCTGGGTCTTCTGGTCGGTGATGGCACGGTTCTGGTTGGCTAACTCCCTGACATTGTCCAGTTCCTGCTGTCTGTCATGAAGCAAGAAGTCAAGGTTCTCCACTTGACGCCTCAACTCTGGGTGACTTGGCATCTCCATCGGCATTCCCATGAAGTCACGTCTTACACACTGGGCAAAACGGGTTCCTTGGATCTTGTTGACACTGAGGGCACATAGACGTGCGAGAGCTTCATGCATTGCCCTGGATAATCCATCTAGCCAGTTGTTCTCTCTCACGGAGAACTGAATTCTCCTGGAAGTTGGTGCTTCGATGCTTCCTCGAAGATCCGCGGTGACTAGCCACTGTAGGTCTCCTCCTAGTGGTCCTGGAAGTTGAGCTCCAAGAAACTCCGGATGTGGGCGTCCCAGTAACTCTGACAGCGAATCCACTCGAAGATCAGCTGACCTCCGTTTCCCAACTGGTAAAACTTGCTGAACTGAGTCTCCATCTACAAGAATTAAGGATGAGGAAGTTAGTGAAGTGATCAAGTGTGTCAAATTTTAAGTAGTAATGTAAGAATTTTTGAGGAACATGAATTTTTGAGAAAGAATGAGCTCACAAGGGTAAGAGGGGAAATAGTTTTTCAGAAATACTCACTTTGGTTTTGAAACTAAGTTTTTGTTTGAACGTACATTCTAACTAGGGTCTCCTATGGTCAGGATGGCTCTGATACCAACTTGTCAACACCCGGATTTTTAATCCCAGATGCCCGTTATGCCATACCTCGCAATCCCAGGATTACCATTTTTGCGAGACATAACGGATTGGATATCACAGTACATCATCCATTACAAACCATACGTAAGGTCTTTACACAAATAAGGATCTCATGATCCAGTCTTTAATAGAACAAGCAACGGAAATAAAAGATAAGCGTAGCGGTGGGGTCCATCTTCAAGGGCAAAGACAATGCTGACGAAGGCAGATAGTCCTAGTTATCATAGCTGTCCTGATGACCATCCTCCTAATAGTCTCCTTCATAGTCTGGCCACGATAATAGGCAGGGACAAAAGCCATGAGTACTCTTTAAGTACTCACAAACTACCACTAACAAGTAGTATAATTCTAAGTTAAAGTGCTAGAGCTAAGTTTAACTATAAAGTTAAGTTTGAAACCTAAGCTGAGTTCAGAAACCAAGAAAGATAAAATAAGGTTCTAGAATCACTTAAGTTGGGAAGCTATTGTCATAATACAACCCTGTTGTGGTCAAGTCAAGGTTCATCATTACTTCAAAGTATTTAGAAAACATCTGACAACGAAATAGTATGGCCATTCCAACTGTCCATAACCGCGGACGCAGCTATTCGAATAGTTTGACACTCTGTAGAGGTGGTACACTTTCACCACAAGATTTGATACATTTTTCAGGGATAACCCTGAATCATCATACTTAGTATGCAGATAATCAAACATAACCTTCCCTTTACACACCCTAGTATAAGCACCTCTCGTATGAGCATGGCCTCCCAACCATGACCATCAGTCATCTTGGGCACTACATAGGTGGACATCATGAGAGGTAGCCTCAGCTCAAACCTCTCCCGTGAGGGAACTAATACTAATGCATATAAATTTCCAGCTAAGCCTTACCCAATTCAGGTAATGTGGTTGTACGGTAAATTTGGAATGGTATCGCATCCGAATCTAACCATCAGTTTTATAAAAGGGTTCAGGCTCATGCCTCATCATTTTCATCATCATAAACCAGTTGTGTTTCTCAACACATGTGAAAACATCTCAATAGAATGACTCATCATTCCAAGGTTTTCACAATTCATTTTTCACCAATTGTTCCCATCTAAAGTGACTCAAGTTTTTGATCTACTCTAAAATACTAAGTTAAGAGTGTTCACTAAGGTGGAAGGATGGGATCAATCTCATGCCATAGAATGACATCTAAAGGTTTCTAAGTAGGTCAAGTTTTATATTTTTTATGCTACCTTCAAAACAAGTAAATAACTTTGTGTAAACTAAGGGAGGTAAAACTTGTCAATAAGACTTGAAGTACTAATAGTTAAAAGGGGGTGTGATCAAGGCATGCTTAAGGCATCTTTGCTAAACCATCTAGTTGTTTCTAGTTTGCTGAGCACTAAACTTGCAAGAGTTAAATCTTGGGTATTGCTAGCTTGCTAAGGGTAGCTTGCACTGTTAATGGTGACTTGCCTTGGTTGGTGCAGTGGTTGAAGTTTTCTTCATCTTCGTCTTGATAGCATTCCTCCTCCTCGTAAGCTTGGTCGGTACTATCTTCTATAACAATACATACGGAGTAGACAATCACCAAACAATACTTAACTAGGATAGATAGCATTCTAAGACACACAATTAATGATCTATTATCATCACAAGTTTAATTCAATAGTTTCTTTCTTTTTATTTTAGAAAAGTAATTTCTACTCATTGAAAATTTAACTAAGATTTAATATTCACCACTTAAAATATGTGATCATGTTGACACATGTCATCACCACATATTCTAACATGTGGGAATGAGATTTAAGGGTTGGATCAATATTACTTTGGTTTAAGTTTATTATTTAATGATTTAAAGTGACTAGAAATGCCTATATAGCATTATTTTGGTACTAGTCCAAAGTCACTGCATGTAAACCTTAATATTATTACATATTTGGATAGATGTGATGAAATGTGATTTTTGAGAGTTGGAATCAACTCAAAAGCTAACTTGGTTGATTTTATAAAAATGTTGCAAGTTGCAAATGCTTCTGTTTTGTTATTTTTATTAGGAGAGATCTATAGCTCTAATTGAATTAAATTCAATGGTCTTGGATAGATCATTTTAATACCTTTCAGACAAAATTGGTTTCATGCAATTTGGATTTCTAAAACTCTCTGAATTGATTTTCAAACTAGGGGACAGAAACTAGATTTAAACTAAAAAGAAAAATCCAGATTTGAACGGGTGGGCTAGCGCGGAAAAGACTTGGGCCGACCCAGTGGCGCTCCGCGGCACGGGGCTCAGCTGATAGGGGGGTCCCACTTGTCAACGGCACTTAAAACGTGAAACGGTACGCGCGTTGTGGGCCGTAGGATTAGAATAGGAATCTACGGCTAAGGGTCGTCGTCGATGACGAACAGATCGCCGGCGAGCTCGAATCCTAGCGGCTCGGTGGGGGTCTGCTGGGGACGTACCAGGGCTCTAGCAGGGTCAGCGAGGTGGGCAAACGAACTGGAAGACGACGGCGAGGCGATGCACGGTTGCGGTGGAGCTTGGGGTGGTCGCAATCAGCGGCGTCGTTCTCCTCCAGAGGGGCTGCTCCGGCTCCAATTCCGGCGAGGCAGAGCTCGCCTTGCTCCGGCTAGAGGTGGGTGAGGTTCAGAGAGGTGAGTGGAGTGGAATGGTGTGGAGAGAAGAGGTTGGGGAGGGCTCCTTTTATAGGCCCGACGTTGAGACCGAGCGGGATGGGCAGTCGACGGTGGCGACATGGCTACGGCGGGGTAGAGGCATGGCTGCGGGTGGCGATCGATGTGTGGTTCCCTGGCGGTGCTCTAGAACTTGAATGCGAGCGTAGGGGCGGTGGCACGCGGTCTGGGCGAGGTGGCGCTCTGAGAGGCATAAGCGGCGGTGTCCACGACGAGCGGTGGCTGTGAGGCGTTGGGCGACCAGCGGGGGTGTCTGGGGTGTTCTCCAGGTCGAGGCGGAGCACCGGGCGCGGGCTGCTGCCAAGGGGCGGTCTGTGCGAGCGGGGACCGAGCGCGCTCTGGGGGCGGCACTGGCATGGTGCGGTGGCACTGGGCGCGTTTTGTGCTCGGTGATCCACTGCTGCTCTTGGCTCGGGCAAGGGACAGGGGTGGCGGTGAGCTCCTGGCTACCTCCTAGACATGGCGAGGGAAGAGGGAATGGTCTGCTGCAGCGGGGCAAGGGTTGGCCGGCGAGGCATGGCTCGGCATGGCATGGCATGGGGACTAGGGACAAGGGAGAGGGGTGTTAGGGGTTTGGTTAGATCAAGAGGGGACAGAGGAGATAAATGAAGATCATTTGGGGGTAAAACCCTGTAGTAAACAGTGAGCTAGGATTAGAGTAGAGATTATGCATGCCAAGTGTTTGATTAAATGACCGCATGAAAGAAAGTTTTGAATTTTGGTTTCAAAATTTTTGAGTGATCTCCACTAGTGATAGGTAGTCTCTGGTTGCAAGGGTTTTGAAAGTGGAGCTCAAAGAGATGGTTTTTGAAATAGGGGTGATCTATGCATATGCATTAGATTCAATTTTAAACTGTCATTTAAAATAGTTAACAGAATGTTTTTAGCAGATCAAAAGGTGGGCCTTGGTACCTCATTATGTGTACTAGCAAGGGGTACAAAGATCAAGAATTGTTTCTGTTAAGAATTGAGTACTAGGAATAGCCAAAGTAGGCATGAGAGTGAAATTTGCCAAAATGTCCATTCCTCCTTTTTAATTCTATTTTATTTGATTTTCTTTAGGAAAAGTTTGGGAATGATGTAGATGATGTTTAAATCACCTAAGAAACATTTTACAAGCATTGGATCATTCAATCATGGCAATTCAAACCACTCCTATTTTAAATGCACACATATATGAATGCTTTCATTTTAAATTTGAAAAAGTTCTTGTTAACCCTATTTTTGGATGATTTGATCTTGATAACCTTGGATTGAAGTTTTGGGATGTTACAAACCTTCCCCCCTTAAAAAAAATCTCGTCCTGAGATTTACAAAGAAAACTAGGAACTAAAGAGTCCTGGTAACTCTGTCCTAATGTAATCATCGTGCTCCCAAGTAGCTTCCTCCTCGGTATGGTTGCTCCACTGAATCTTGAGAAACTGGATACTCCTGGTCCTGGTGGTTTTGTAGGCTTCTTCTAAGATACGGATGGGCACTTCCCGATAGGTCAGGTCATTGTTGATTTCCATAGCTCTGTGATCGATGTTCTTGAAAACTTCCGTCTTCTCAGGCACTTCCAGACATTTGCGAAGTAACGAGATATGGAACACATTGTGGATGGCTGACATCTCTTCAGGCAGTTCCAGTTGGTATGATACTTCTCCTTGACGGTTCAGAATCTTGAAAGGTCTGATATATCTAGGGGTTAACTTTCCCTTCAGACTAAAGCGTTGGGTTCTCTTCAATGGTGAAACCTTGAGATATACAAAATCTCCGACATTGAAAGTCAGGTCTCTCCTTCTCTTGTCGGCATAGCTCTTCTGTCTGGATTGGGCGGTCTTAAGGTGCTCACGAACTTTGTGAACTTTCTCTTCTGCTTCACGGAGAATGTCGGGTCCAAAGATCTGACTCTCTCCTACTTGCGACCAATTCAAAGGGGTACGACACTTTCTTCCGTATAGGAATTCAAATGGTGCCATCTGCAAACTAGCTTGATAACTGTTGTTATATGAGAATTCTGCGAAAGGTAGGCAGTCTTCCCATTTTGATCCATATTCCAACACACAAGCTCTAAGCATATCCTCTAGGATCTGGTTGACTCTCTCAGTCTGTCCATCTGTTTGCGGGTGATATGCGGTACTGAAGTTCAACTTGGTTCCTAATCCTTCTTGGACTTTCTGCCAAAATCTCGAGGTAAACTGGGTTCCTCGATCTGATACGATGGTCTTGGGGGTTCCATGCAGACTAACAATCCTAGCAATGTATAGCTCTGCTAACTTTGGACTCTGGTAAGTTGTTTTGACAGGTATGAAGTGGGCTACCTTGGACAATCTATCAACGATGACCCAGATTGAGTCATTTCCCCTACTAGAAGTAGGTAAACACATGATAAAGTCCATTCCGACGGAATCCCATTTCCATTCTGGGATCTGCAATGGTTGCAACAGTCCTGCAGGTCTCTGATGCTCTGCTTTGACTCTTTGGCAGATGTCACACTTGGCGATGTAGCTTCCGATCTCTCTCTTCATCTTGTGCCACCAAAATTGCTCTTTCAAATCCTGATACATCTTTGTTCCTCCAGGGTGGATAGAATAAAGAGTATCATGAGCTTCCTTCATGATAACTTCCTTCAGCTCCGAATCTGCTGGCACACAGATACGTCCCTTGTACCACAGTACTCCTTCTTCGTCTTCGGTGAATCCAGGTACCTTTCCTGTACCAATATGATGTTTGATTCCGTCAATACTTTCATTCCCCTTCTGGGCTTCCTTGATTTGGCTAATCAAAGTGGGTTGAAGTTCAATGCTAGCTAGGAATCCTTTGCTAACTAACTCAGTCCTGAACTGCTCCAACTCCTCATACAAACTTGGTTGCTTCTCCTTGATCATGGTGTTAAGCCTACACGGCAATCTGCTAAGAGCATCCGCTACCACATTGGCTTTGCCGGGGTGATAGTGAATGTCAAGGTCATAATCCTTGATTAACTCTATCCATCTCCTTTGTATCTTATTCAACTCCTTCTGAGTGAAGATATACTTCAGGCTCTTATGATCTGAGTAAATCTCACAGCGATTACCCATCAAATAATGACGCCATGTCTTCAATGCTAGAACCACGGCTGCTAGCTCAAGATCATGGGTCGGATAGTTCTGCTCATGCTGCTTCAATTGTCGAGACAGATACGCGATGACTTTGCCTTCTTGCATCAATACACATCCTAGGCCAATCTTGGATGCATCACAATACACATCAAACGGCTTCTTGATGTCTGGCATGATCAAAATTGGAGCATATATCAATCTCTTCTTCAGCTCTTGGAAACTAGCTTCACACTTCTCTGTCCATTCAAACCTCTTGTCCTTCTTCAACAATTGGGTCATTGGTCGGGCTATGCTCGAGAATCCTTCAACGAACTTGCGGTAGTATCCTGCTAATCTGAGAAATGAACGAACTTGGGTTTGATTGGTTGGGGCTTCCCATTCTTTGACATCTTTGATCTTGGTGGGATCAATAGAGACTCCTCCGGCAGACACAATATGTCCTAGGAATCCTACTTCTTTCAGCCAAAACTCACACTTGCTGAACTTGGCATATAACTGATGCTCTCTTAGGGTTTCTAGGATGATTCTCGGATGTTGCTCATGCTCTTCTTCTGACTTGGAGTAGATAAGGATGTCGTCGATAAACACAACTACAAACTTATCTAGGAAATTCATAAAGATCTTATTCATGAGATTCATGAAATAAGCAGGGGCATTGGTTAATCCAAAAGACATAACCGTATACTCGTATAAAACATAGTGAGTAGTAAAGGCGGTCTTCAGAATATCCGTTGCACGAATCTTAAGTTGGTGATAACCAGTCCTAAGATCAATCTTTGAGAATACCTAGGCTCCAGTCAACTGATCAAATAGATCCTCTATCTTTGGCAAAGGGTACTTATTCTTGATGATGATGTCATTCAACTTTCTGTAATCTGTACACAGACGGTTTCCTCCATCTTTCTTGTTGACGAATAACACTGGTGATCTCCATGGCGATGCGCTTGGCTGAATCAAGCCTGTGGCTAACATGGCATCCAATTGCTTTTTCAGTTCCACTAACTCTGAGGGGTTCATGGTATAGGGTCTCTGGGCTATAGGTCCGGTTCCGGGGATTAGTTCGATAATGAACTCAATATCCCTATCCAGTGGCATACCTGGCAATTCATCTGGGAATATGTCGGGGTATTCATAGACTACTCTGACTTGGTCAATGGTGGGCAGGGCTACACTCTTGTTGCACTTGAATTGACGGGGTAAGGTTTCAGAGATATGCTCTACTATTACTCTAGAACTACTGGTCATGGTGATGGATTTCTTAGCACAGTCTATCAATCCTTTATGCCTTGACATCCAGTCCATACCTAGTACTACTTCCAATCCTTTGGTTCCAAGTACAATTAGGTTGGCATAATAATCTATCCCATGTATTCTGATAGGTACAACTTTGCAAATTTTTCTAGCTTTTGTAGTTGAACCGGGGATTTGAACTATCATGACATGCTTCAGGTTGGTTGGGTGAATCTTACTAGTGCATACAAATTCTTCGGTGACAAATGAATGCGATGCTCCAGAATCAAACAATACTCTTGCTAAAACTGAGTTGACAGAAAACATACCCAGCACTACATCTGGCGCTTCCTGGGCTTCTTCTACGTTCATGTGGAAGAGACGACCGTTGCGGTTGTGAGGGTTCCCTGGGGCAAATCTCCTTCCTGGTTGAACACGACACTGCTGCTGAGCTGGGGCATTCACAGGGGCATTGGCAGCAGTCTTTTTGGGACACTCATTGGAGTAGTGACCCTTCACTCCACACTCGAAACAAGTGATCTGGGACTTGTCCTTGACAATGACAGGTACAACATTGCTGCCAGTTCTGGGTGCAGTGTTGTTGTTGTTGTTGCTCTTGGGAGGGGCACGGTTGAAATTGTTGGCATTGCCGGAGTTGTGATTGCTTCCTCCGGACTTCACATTGCCTCCGCTACGGTTGGGGTAGCTTGGGCGAGAATTTGGGGGTCGGTTGTTCCTTGGTGCATATCCTGGTGAAGGGTTGGGACGGTACTTCTGGTGACTACTGGATCCAGACTGCTGCATCATACGATGCTTGCGGTTGTCGTTTGCCTGGTTAATCTTCCCCTTCCATCTGAATGGCAGAGTCGACTAGCTCTTCGAGGTCCTAGAAACGGATGTTGACGAGGACAGTCTGCATCTCATCATGCAGTCCGTTTAAGAATCTCTCCTTCTTCTTGGCCTCCGTGTTGATCTCATCCGGTGCATATCTGGCAAGTGACAAGAATCGGTCACGGTACTCCACCACAGTCATTCTTCCTTGCTTCAATTCGCGGAATTCATCTCTCATCCTGTTGACGAGACCTTGCGGCACGTGGGTGTGGCTAAACTTGACTTTGAATGCTTCCCAGGTCATCACCTGGCCATGGTTCATATTGCGGATGCTATTCCACCAAGCTCTTGCATCTCCCGCCAGATAGTGGGTGGCGAAGAGAACTTTCTCATTTTCATCAACTCCTGCAACTTCAAGGTTGTTTTCCATGGTCTGTAACCAGTCATCAGCATCTAATGGGTTCTCAGATTGGTTGAAGATTGGGGGATTTGTGTTCTGAATTTTTTTGAGTTTGGATCCATGGTGATCCTGATTTCCATGTCCTTGGTTGTTGAGAGCCATTTGGGCGATCTGCTGCAATGTGGCTAAGTTGGCTTGACGCTCGGCCTTGCTTGCTTCACGGTCCGCGATGAGATTCTGCAAGATCTGCAGCATTGGGTCCTGCGACGAGCTGCTCCCTCCTTGGTTTCCACGAGTCATCTGAAGATTGAGATAGATATAGGGGTAAGAGGGAAATTCTAAGGTTCATGGTTTTGGGTTTTCAAAGCTAAAACATTGAGTTAGACTCAGGTTTTTCAACTAACTTCAATTTCATTCATGCAAGCAAGCACCCGATACAACACACACCACAACAATCAAAGGGGGAAAACAGATGGTTTGAAGAACCATTCTGCAAGCTACGATACAATGGGATGATACATCTCATGCTACGACAGTGCTCTAGTGCATCTACTCATCGTCGATGAAGTCAGAGTCTTCATCATTAGTGTAGAAGTCCACAACATCTTCTTCCAGAAAATCGTCATCGTTGCCGAGGTAAGAATCCATATCTCCCTGGATGTCTTCACCCTCATCTTCTTCTTCCTTGGCGGCAAGCTGAGCTTCCTGCTCCTTGACAGTCTTCTCGAGGTCGGCCACCTTCTTGCGAAGATGGGCGATGGTGCGATCCTTCTTTGCACGCTGGCGGCAAAGAGACTGGCGATCTTGGACGAGCAGTGCGAAAGTCTGGGCCTTCTAGTCGGCGATGGCACGGTTCTGGTTGGCTAACTCCCTGGCATTGTCCAGTTCCTGCTGTCTGTCATGAAGCAAGAAGTCAAGGTTCTCCACTTGACGCCTCAACTTTGGGTGACTTGGCATCTCCATCGGCATTCCGATGAAGTCACGTCTTGCATAGTGGGAAAAACGGGTTCCTTGGATCTTGTTGATGCTGAGGGCACATAGACGTGCGAGAGCTTCATGCATTGCCCTGGCTAATCCATCTAGCCAGTTGTTCTCTCTCACGGAGAACTGAATTCTCCTGGAAGTTGGTGCTTCGATGCTTCCTCGAAGATCCGCGGTGACTAGCCACTGTAGGTCTCCTCTTGGGGGTCCTGGAAGTTGAGCTCCAAGAAACTCCGGATGTGGGCGTCCCAGTAACTCTGACAACGAATCTAGATCCCTCTCAAAGATCAGCTGACCTCCGTTTCCCAACTGGTAAAACTTGCTGAACTGAGTCTCCATCTACAAGAATTAAGGATGAGGAAGTTAGTGAAGTGATCAAGTGTGTCAAATTTTAAGTAGTCATGTAAGAATTTTTAAGGAACATGAATTTTTGAGAAAGAATGAGCTCACAAGGGTAAGATGGGAAATAGTTTTTCAGAAATACTCACTTTGGTTTTGAAACTAAGTTTTTGTTTGAACGTCCATTCTAACTAGGGTCTCCTATGGTCAGGATGGCTCTGATACCAACTTGTCAACACCCGGATTTTTAATCCTAGATGCCCGTTATGCCATACCTCGGAATCCCAGGATTACCATTTTTGCGAGACATAACGGATTGGATATCACAGTACATCATCCATTACAAACCATACATAAGGTCTTTACACAAATAAGGATCTCATGATCCAGTCTTTAATACAACAAGCAGCAGAAATAAAAGATAAGCGTAGCGGTGGGTCCATTTTCAAGGGCACAGGCAATGCTGACGAAGGCAGATAGTCCTAGTTATCATAGCTGTCCTGATGACCATCCTCCTGATAGTCTCCTTCATAGTCTGGCCATGATAATAGCCAGGGACAAAAGCCATGAGTACTCTTTAAGTACTCGCAAACTACCACTAACAAGTAGTATAATTCTAAGTTAAAGTACTAAAGCTAAGTTTAACTATAAAGTTAAGTTTGAAACCTAAGCTGAGTTCAGAAACCAAGAAAGATAAAATAAGGTTCTAGAATCACTTAAGTTGGGAAGCTATTGTCATAACACAACCCTGTTGTGGTCAAGTCAAGATTCATAATTACTTCAAAGTATTTAGAAAACATCTGACAACGAAACAGTATGGCCATTCCAACTGTCCATAACCGCGGACGCGGCTATTCGAATAGTTTGACACTCTGTAGCGGTGGTACACTTTCACCACAAGATTCGATACATCTGTCAGGGATAACCCTGAATCATCATACTTATTATGCAGATAATCAAACATAACCTTCCCTTTACACACCCTAGTATAAGCACCTCTCCTATGAGCATGACCTCCCAACCATGACCATCAGTCATCTTGGGCACTACATAGGTGGACATCATGAGAGGTAGCCTCAGCTCAAACCTCTCCCGTGAGGGAACTAATACTAATGCATATAAATTTCCAGCTAAGCCTTACCCAATTCAGGTAATGTGGTTGTACGGTAAATTTGGAATGGTATCGCATCCGAATCCAACCATCAGTTTTATAAAAGGGTTAAGGCTCATGCCTCATCATTTTCATCATCATAAACCAGTTGTGTTTCTCAACACATGTGAAAACATCTCAATAGAATGACTCATCATTCCAAGGTTTTCACAATTCATTTTTCACCAATTGTTCCCATCTAAAGTGACTCAAGTTTTTGATCTACTCTAAAATACTAAGTTAAGAGTGTTCACTAAGGTGGAAGGATGGGATCAATCTCATGCCATAGAATGACATCTAAAGGTTTCTAAGTAGGTCAAGTTTTATACTTTTTATGCTACCTTCAAAACAAGTAAATAACTTTGTGTAAACTAAGGGAGGTAAAACTTGTCAATAAGACTTGAAGTACTAATAGTTAAAAGGGGGTGCGATCAAGGCATGCTTAAGGCATCTTTGCTAAACCATCTAGTTGTTTCTAGTTTGCTGAGCACTAAACTTGCAAGAGTTAAATCTTGGGTATTGCTAGCTTGCTAACGGTAGCTTGCACTGTTAATGGTGACTTGCCTTGGTTGGTGCAGTGGTTGAAGTTTTCTTCATCTTCGTCTTGATAGCACTCCTCCTCCTCGTAAGCTTGGTCGGTACTATCTTCTATAACAATATATACGGAGTAGACAATCACCAAACAATATTTAACTAGGCTAGATAGCATTCTAAGACACACAATTGATGATCTATTATCATCACAAGTTTAATTCAATAGTTTCTTTCTTTTTATTTTAGAAAAGTAATTTCTACTCATTGAAAATTTAACTAAGATTTAATATTCACCACTTAAAATATGTGATCATGTTGACACATGTCATCACCACATATTCTAACATGTGGGAATGAGATTTAAGGGTTGGATCAATATTACTTTGGTTTAAGTTTATTATTTAATGATTTAAAGTGACTAGAAATGCCTATATAGCATTATTTTGGTACTAGTCCAAAGTCACTGCATGTAAACCTTAATATTATTACATATTTGGATAGATGTGATGAAATGTGATTTTTGAGAGTTGGAATCAACTCAAAAGCTAACTTGGTTGATTTTATAAAAATGTTGCAAGTTGCAAATGCTTCTGTTTTGTTATTTTTATTAGGAGAGATCTATAGCTCTAATTGAATTAAATTCAATGGTCTTGGATAGATCATTTTAATACCTTTCAGACAAAATTGGTTTCATGCAATTTGGATTTCTAAAACTCTCTGAATTGATTTTCAAACTAGGGGACAGAAACTAGATTCAAACTAAAAAGAAAAATCTAGATTTGTACGGGTGGGCTAGCGCGGGAAAAGACTTGGGCCGGCCCAGTGGCACTCCACGGCGCGGGGCTCAGCTGATAGGGGGTCCCACTTGTCAGCGGCACTTAAAACGCGAAACGGTACGCGCGATGTGGGCCGTAGGATTAGAATAGGAATCTACGGCTGAGGGTCGTCGTCGACGACGAACAGGTCGCCGGCGAGCTCAAACCCTAGTGGCTCGGTGGGGGTCTGCTGGGGACGTACCAGGGCTCCAGCGGGGTCGGCGAGGTGGGCAAACAAACTGGAAGACGACAGCAAGGCGAGGCGCGGTTGCGGTGGAGCTTGGGGTGGTCGCAATCAGAGGCGCCCTTCTCCTCCAGAGGCGGCTGCTCCGGCTCCAATTCCGGCGAGTCAGAGCTCGCCTTTCTCCAGCTAGAGGTGGGTGAGGTTCAGAGAGGTGAGGGGAGTGGAATGGTGTGGAGAGAATAGGCTGGGGAGGGATCCTTTTATAGGCCCGATGGTGAGACCGAGCGGGATGGGCAGTTGATGGTGGCGACATGGCTACGACGGGGTAGAGGCATGGCTGCGGGTGGCGATCGATGTGTGGTTCCCTGGCGGTGCTCTAGAACTTGAATGCGAGCGTAGGGGCGGTGGCATGCGGTCTGGGCGAGGTAGCGTTCTGAGAGGCAGAGGCGGCGGTGTCCACGGCGAGCGGTGGCTGTGAGGCGTTGGGCGGCCAGCGGGGGTGTCTGGGGTGTTCTCCAGGTCAAGGCGGAGCGGCGGGCGCGGGCTGCTACCAAGGGGCGGTCTGTGCGAGCGGGGACCGAGCGCGCTCTGGGGGCGGCACTGGCATGGTACGGTGGCACTGGGCATGGTTTGTGCTCGGTGGTCCACTGCTGCTCTTGGCTCGGGCAAGGGACATGGGGTGGCGGTGAGCTCCTGGCTACCTCCTAGACATGGCGAGGGAAGAGGGAATGGTCTGCTGCAGCGGGGCAAGGGTTGGCCGGCGAGGCATGGCTCGGCATGGCATGGCATGGGGACTAGGGACAAGGGAGAGGGGTGTTAGGGGTTTGGTTAGATCAAGAGGGGACAGAGGAGATAAATGAAGATCATTTGGGGGCAAAACCTTGTAGTAAATAGTGAGCTAGGATTAGAGTAGAGATTATGCATGCCAAGTGTTTGATTAAATGGCCGCATGAAAGAAAGTTTTGAATTTTGGTTTCAAAATTTTTGAGTGATCTCCACTAGTGATAGGTAGTCTCTGGTTGCAAGGGTTTTGAAAGTGGAGCTCAAAGAGATGGTTTTTGAAATAGGGGTGATCTATGCATATGCATTATATTCAATTTTAAACTGTCACTAAAAATAGTTAACAGAATGTTTTTAGCAGATCAAAAGGTGGGCCTTGGTACCTCATTATGTGTACTAGCAAGGGGTACAAAGATCAAGAATTGTTTTTGTTAAGAATTGAGTACTAGGAATATCCAAAGTAGGCATGAGAGTGAAATTTGCCAAAATGACAATTCCTCCTTTTTAATTCTTTTTGATTTGATTTTCTTTAGGAAAAGTTTGGGAATGATGTAGATGATGTTTAAATCACCTAAGAAACATTTTACATGCATTGGATCATTCAATCATGGCAATTCAAACCACTCCTATTTTAAATGCACACATATATGAATGCTTTCATTTTAAATTTGAAAAAGTTTTTGTTAACCCTATTTTTGGATGATTTGATCTTGATAACCTTGGATTGAAGTTTTGGGATGTTACATCCTCCTTCTTCCTCACACCTCCTCGTTAAGGATCTCTCTCCCCCTCTAGAATTATTCCCCCATGGTCTCGGATTAGCGAGATACATGTTCCTGGTGGTATTTCGTCTGGAAGGAGTTGCTGTTTCCGTTGGATCGCTTGACGTGTGTGCGAGTACGGATGCGCTGCTGAGTTGCGGCGCTCGGACTTCCTCACGATCTTGAGATCGGCAAGTGTACGACTACATCAACTACGAGTTCCTACTCGTTAACAAAACTCGTTGTCTTCGAGGGTAAGTTCTTGATGGATGTATGTCCACCCGTTGCTTTGTACCTAGTAGATAGATCTTGGTGTGTAGTTCTCATCGTAGGAAATTTTTTGTTTTCTATGCTGCGGACCCAATAGTGGTATCAGAGCCTGATCTATGCATAGGTGCTTTGCACGGGTAGTACACATATGTTTATATGTGGGCGATGATAATCATGTTATTGCATCTTCTATGTATTTTGGATATTGGTGGCATAGTGGGATGAAGCGGCCCGGACCAACCTTATATGTCATCATACATGAGACCGGTTCCACGACTGACATGCAACTAGTTTTGCATAAGTGGCTGGCGGGTGTATGTCTCTCCTACTATAGTCAATATCTGATTTACAACGAGTTGCTAATAACTTTGTTATCCTCATTGTGGTTCATGTTCGTAGGTAAGAACGGTTCTATCTCCGAAAGCCCTAAGCCACGTAAAACTTGCAATTGATAAATTAGAGGCGTCTAGTTTAGATCGTTGCTGGGCTAGTGTATTGATATGGTATTATTGTAAGTAGATGTATGATAGATACTCTTACAACACATTGAACGTGTAAGTTCCATAGACCTTGGCCTTACACACAAAGGAATGATAGAGATCATACCACGACGCAAATGATAGAGATCAAATGCATGGACCATATCATCTCACTTTACACATTAGATGTTAGCATCTTATACTGCTAGTTTGGCGCTTTCTGTAGCATTGGAAGATGGTCCCTCATTTAGATATCAAGATAAAAATGTGTTCTTCCTTGAGTATGCACCATTCTGTGGATCGTGTTTCAAGACATCACGTGATGATCGGGTGTACTCGAATCTACGCTTTCATATGAACGGGTGTAAGACAGTTTTACACACGCGAATACTAAGGTTCTTACTTGGCGAGCCTAGCATGTACAGACATGGCCTCGGAACACGGACCGAAAGGTTAAGCATGAGTCATATAGTTGATGTGATGCCCATATAGATGCTCGCCTTTGAAGCTACACCGACTCACGTGATGATCGGACTTGGTGTACTGGATTTGGTTCATGTAATCACCAAAAGGACACGAGGGATGTCGTTTTTGAGTGGGAGTTCATTAGTAATTTGGATTAGTTGAACTCACTCTATCATAAACTTAGTCTAAATAAACTTTACAAATTCAATTGTAGATGGCACCACCTTCTTTTAATTTCAATGTGTTCATGGAGAAAGAGAAACTTGCTGCGAATGGTAGCAACTTCACCAACTGGGCTATGAATTTGAGGATTCTCCTCACTGCTGCATAAAAGCAAAATGTGCTAGATGCGCCGCTAGGCCCCCCACCAGCTTCTGATGCCCCTGACGAGGAAAAGAATGTCTATGTGACTCGTCAGGAGGACCACAACTTAGTTCATTGTGGCATACTGTATGGGCTAGAGCCAGAACTTTGAAAGTGTTTCGAAAACGGCAATGCCTTTGATACCATGGGAGAATTGAAAATGATTTTCGATACCCATGCTGCCATAGAGAGTTATAATGCTACTGAAAATTTCTTTAGCGGCATGATGGAGGAGAACAGCTCTATTAGTGAGCATGTACTCAAAATGTCCGGGTACGCCGATAAGCTTGTGTCCTTGGGAATAACGATTCCCATTGACTTAGGCATACATCGTGTTCTCCAATCTCTGCCACCTAGCTACAAGAGCTTCGTGATGAACTATAATATGCAGGGCATGAAGAAGTCTCTTCCCGAGCTTCTGTCAATGCTTAAGACTGCAGAAGTGGTGATTAGGAAAGAACATCAAGTGTTGATGATCAATAGGACCACCGGTTTCAAGAAGGACAAGAAAGGCAAGCACAAGGGAAAGAAGGGTGGCAAATCTGTTGCCACACCTGAAAAGAAACCCTGAGCTGGCCCTAAGTCTGACAACGAGTGTTACTATTGCAAGGGGACTGGCCATTGGAAGAGCAATTGCCCCAAGTATTTGGCGGACAAGAAGTCCGGCAAAGCAAACAAAAGTATATGTGATATACATGTTATTGATGTGTACTTGACTAGTACTCGTAGTAGCGCCTGGGTATTTGATACGGGATCAGTTGCTAATATATGTAACTCTGTCCAGGGGTTGCGGAACAAGCGACAACTAGCAAGGGATGAGGTCAGGATGCGGGTCGGCAATGGATCAAGAGTTGATGTGATCGCCGTCGGGACGCTACCTCTCCATATGCCATCGGGATTAGTTATAAACCTAAATAATTGTTATTTGGTGCCTGCACTGAGCATGAACATTGTATCCAGATCGTGTTTGATGCAAAGTGGTTATTCCTTTAAATCTGAAAACAATGCTTGTTCGATTTATAAGAATGATATCTTTTATGGTCATGCACCTGTGTTGAATGGTTTATTTCTGTTGGATCTCGATAGTAATATTACGCATATTCATAATGTTAATGCTAAAAATATTAAACTTGATAATGATATATCTGCATATATGTGGCACTGCCGTCTAGGTCATATTGGCGTTAAACGCATGAAGAAACTCCATTCTGATGGACTTTTGGAATCACTTGATTTTGAATCATTTGATACATGTGAGCCATGCCTTATGGGCAAGATGACTAGAACGCCGTTTTCCGGTTCAATGGAATGGGCGACAGATTTATTGGAAATCATACATACTGATGTGTGTGGACCAATAAGTGTGTCGGCGCGAGGTGGATATCGTTATTTTGTTACTTTCACGGATGATTTGAGTAGATACGAGTATATCTATTTGATGAAACACAAGTCTGAAACCTTTGAAAAGTTCAAGGAATTTCAGAATGAAGTGGAAAATCATCATAATAGAAAGATCAAATTTCTGCGGTCTGACCGTGGAGGTGAGTATCTAAGTTACAAGTTTAGCACACACATGAAAGAGTGTGGAATAGTTTCACAACTCACGCCTGCCGGAACACCACAACGTAATGGTGTGTCGGAATGTCGTAATCGTACTTTATTAGATATGGTTCGATCTATGATGTCGCTGACTGACTTGCCACTGTCATTTTGGGGTTATGCACTAGAAACAGCTGCATTCACTTTAAATCGGGCACCATCTAAATCCGTTGAAAAGACACCGTATGAATTATGGTTTGGAAACAAACCTAAGTTGTCATTTCTTAAAGTTTGGGGATGCGATGTTTGTGTGAAGAAACTTCAACTGGATAAACTCGAACCCAAAGCGGAAAAATGCGTCTTCATAGGATACCCTAAGGAAACGATTGGGTATACCTTCTATCACAGATCTGAGGGCATGGTTTTTGTTGCCAAGAATGGATCCTTTCTTGAGAAGGAGTTTCTCGCGAGAGGTGTGAGTAGTCGGAAGGTAGAACTCGAAGAGGTTGTTGAACCTTCTCTTCATGAAATGGCGAGTAGCGCAGCACCGAAAATTGTTTCGGAGTTGACTTCACCTAATGAAGAGAGAGCTAATGATATTGATCATGAAACTCCGAAAGAAGACACTACCAAACCTCGCAGGTCAATTAGGACACGTGCAGCTCCTGAACTGTGCGGCAATCCTGTTGTGAATTTCATGGTTGATGAAATGGATGACCCTGTGACGTATGAAGAAGCGATGATGAGCCCGGATTCCAACAAATGGCTAGAAGCCATGAAATCCGAGATGGAATCCATGTACGAGAACCAGGTTTGGACCTTGGTGGACTTACCTCACGATCGAAAGGCTGTTGAGAATAAATGGATTTTCAAAAGAAAAACTGATGCTGATGGTAATGTGACCATCTATAAGGCTCGACTTGTCGCAAAGGGGTTTCAACAAATTCAAGGAGTTGACTACGATGAGACATTCTCTCCCGTAGCGATGCTTAAGTCAGTTAGGATTATGTTAGCAATTGCTGCATATTTTGATTATGAAATATGGCAGATGGATGTCAAAACTGTGTTCCTCAATGTTAATATTGAAGAAGAGTTGTATATGATACAACCTAAGGGTTTTGTCGATCCTAAGGATGCTAATAAGGTATGCAAACTTCAGCGATCCATCTATGGAATGAAGCAAGCATCCCGGAGTTGGAATCTCCACTTTAATGAGGTGATCAAAGAGTTTGGATTTGTCCAAACTTATGGAGAGGCTTGTATTTACAAGAAAGTGAGTGGGAGCAATGTGGTATTTCTAATATTATATGTGGATGACATATTATTGATTGGAAATGATATAGATCTATTAAACAGTGTTAAAAGTTATCTAAACAGCAAATTTTTGATGAAAGACCTTGGTGAAGCATCATATATATTAGGCATTAAAATCTATAGAGATAGATCAAGGCGCCTAATTGAGCTATTGCAGAGTACATACCTTGATAAGATATTAAAGAAGTTTAATATGGACAGAAGTAAGAAGGGGTTCTTACCTATGTTGCAAGGCAAGACATTGAGTAAGACTCAAAGTCCAGCTACGACGGAAGAAAGAGAGATGATGTATAAGATCCCCTATGCCTCGGCCATAGGCTCTATAATGTATGCCATGCTATGTACAAGACCGGATGTGGCACATGCTATTAGTTTGACTAGTAGTTACCAATCTGATCCAGGTTCGGAACACTGGATAGCGGTCAAGAACATCCTCAAGTACTTGAGAAGAACTAGGGATATGTTTCTTATATACGGAGGTGAAGAAGAGCTAGTCGCTAAGTGTTATGTCGATGCTAGTTTTGACACCGATCCGGATGACTCTAAGTCTCAATCCAGATACGTATTTCTCTTGAATGGAGCATCAGTTAGTTGGAGGAGTTCCAAAAAACCTGTGGTGTCTGGATCAACAATGGAGGCGGAATATGTTGCTGCTTTAGAAGCGGCGCGGGAAGCGGTTTGGATGAAAGAGTTCATTACGGAACTAGGTGTGGTTCCTAGTGCATTGGACCCGATGGTGATCTATTGTGATAACAATGGAGCCATAGCCAACGCCAAGGAACCGAGGTCTCACAAGAATTCCAAGCATATTAAACATTGATTTCACTCCATCAGCGAACATGTCAAGGATGGAGATATAAAGATTTGTAAAGTACACACAGACCTAAATGTAGCAGATCCGTTGACTAAAGCTCTCCCTAGGGCAAAACATGATCAACACCAGAACTCCATGGGTGTTAGATTTATCACTATGTGAACTAGATTATTGTCTCTAGTGCAAGTGGGAGACTGAAGGAAATATGCCCTAAGAGGCAATAATAAAGTTGTTATTATGTATTCCTTATATATGATAGATGTTTATTTTGCACGCTAGAATTGTATTGATCAGAAACATCAATTCATGTGTGTTTAATAAACAAAAAGGGTTCCTAGTTATGCCTCTCTTATAGACTAGCTTGTTGATTAACAAGATGATCAAGGCTTCCTGATCATGGACATTGGATGTTGTTAATAACAAGGTCACAACATTTGTGAAATGATGTGATGAACATTCATCCGAAGTACACCATTACGATCAAGTCATTATGTTTACATTGCTATAACATCATACGAAGTAATCTTTATCCTTAGACCATGAGATCATGTTAATTGCTAACACCGGAAGAGTATCTTGATAACATCAAACGTCACACCGTAACAGGGTGACTATAAAGATGGGTTCAGTGCTACGAAGGTGTTATGTTGAGGCTCATGGATCAAGAGTGGAATTTTTCAATCCTGATGACAGATGGATATACTCTGGGCCCTCTCGGTGATATCACATTAAGATAGCTTGCAAGCAAGTGATGTGATCACTAGAATGTTATATCACGAGAACGAGAAAAGAGTGCATGTCGGTAACGAGATCAAACTAGGTATTTGGATACCGATGATCGAATCTCGGACATGTATTATATCAAGAGACAAAGGGATTAAATTACAAACGTTAAAGGTTCTCACGAACACAGAAGTCATCGTTGAATATGCAGGAGTCAGTATGGACCTCCAAGTCCCGCATCTGATTATTGATCTAAGAGGTGTCTCAATCATGTCTGCATTATTCGCGAACCGTAGGGTGACACACTTAAGAGTTACCGGACACCATTTTGGAGCACATATGTTTCAGACGAAAGAATTGCAAAGCGCAGGAATTGTTTCAATAGAAACCGGAAATTGTTTCGGGTGAAATTGCAGAAAGTGGTTCTGCATGTGATATTGAAATATTGCAAGGGGTTATATGTGAATGTTTGTTAATTAAAGTAATTAACAAAATTCTGAATAAATTTAATAAAAGAGTTTTATTAAATGAGAGAGCATTAAACTTAGAGAATTTAATGCATTTAAAGTGGGGACTTTAAAAGGGAATGTGAAGAGGCATTTTAATGTGGAGGGGTTACCACCACATGAATGGAGGAGGTGAAGGGTCACCTCCCCCATGCGCCGGCCATGGGGAGGGGCACCCCCTCCTCCTATAAAAGGCCCCCCTCTTCCTCCTTCTTCCTCACACCTCCTCGTGAAGGATCTCTCTCCCCCTCTAGAATTATCCCCCCATGGTCTCGGATTAGCGAGATACATGTTCCTGGTGGCATTTCGTCTGGAAGGAGTTGCTGCTTCCGCTGGATCGCTGGAGCGAGGAGGTGGAGGTTGTCCGGTGGCTTGAACGTGTGTGCGAGTATGGATGCGCTGTTGAGTTTCGGCGCTCGGACTTCCTCACGATCTTGAGATCGGCAAGTGTATGACTACATGAACCACGAGTTCCTACTCGTTAACAAAACTCGTTGTCTTCGAGGGTAAGTTCTCGATGGATGTATGTCCACCCGTTGCTTTGTACCTAGTAGATAGATCTTGGCGTGTAGTTCTCATCGTAGGATTTTTTTGTTTTCTATGCTGCGGACCCAACAGGAGAAGCACGACCCAAGGCTCGAAACAGTCTCAATCTTCTCACTGACAGAGGACCAACGCCACCGGCCATCTCCACATCCCTGGGGACAAACTACTTGGTGGTGAGGAGCGGTCAAGCTCCAATAGCAGGGGCCTCCACGTCGGAGGTAGAAAAATGGCCGCCTTCCCGGCCAGGGGCACGACGCCAACAAGCCATCATGTAATCTGCTCCAGTTGCTTCCCGTGTGCTCGAAACACCGAGCACACACATGGCTCTCCACCCCTTCTTCCTCAACAATGACAAGCACACATCTCCTCTAGTGCTCTCCCTCGCTACCCCGGTCGGCCAAGAGAAGTGGAGAGAATAACACCACAACCAACCATCAAGGAAGAAAAAAGCTTTATGCCCGAGCCACCGAAACGGTGCCTCCCATCAATGGCTCCGCCTAGAGGAGCATCTTGAGAGAGGGCGCCCAGCAACCTTCTGGTGCCACTCGCATGCGCTGCGAAGTAGCTCGGAGGTGTGACATACCGTAGCCACACGGTAAACTCCACCCAACTCCCCCCGCCGCCACGGCCGGCCAGAGAAGGGTCAAGGACTTGCAGCCACCACCGAACAACAACACCCAAAGCAGCTTTATTTAGAGAAGCGGTGGTCTCTGCCGCCAGCGCTCATCCACCATGGATGAGGAGCACGCCAACTAGGAACCCTAAGATGTGCCAAATCTTGTTGTGGGCATCTCCAGCGCCGCTTCTTCCTACGACATACAACCCACTACTGGCACAAGGCCACAAGCCCTACCTAGCCTAACTAATCTGACACTCCCCTCCGCCCCCTCCAACTAGCGGCGCCGGTGGAGAGAGCTCAGGGGAGGCCCGGTTTCTCGTTGGAGAGAGGAACGGTCAAAAGAGAGAGTTCGGGAGAGAGATCAGGAGCAGTTTGGAGTTTGTCCGGTATGGTTCAGTTTGGCCAAAACAACTTACCATAGTAACTTTTGTGTGGCCTTGCGATACGAGAGAGGAGAGAGAGGCGCTTGGGAGCCGGCGGATAAAAAACCCATCTAGGGATTCATTCCCTCCGCCGGTGATCTCACTAGTCTGTCCTATCTCCGACAGCCTTAAGATCTTGGAAGCGTTGTGGACCATGGTCCCTTGCCGACCGGAAGTCTCGTGTGTTTATTTAGACTGTTTTTAGTGTCTTTTTCAGAATGTTAAGGCGACGGCTACGTCTTGAAGTCAGAATAAGATCTTCCAGTCCTATCCTCGCTCTAGCGGTGCGACGCATGGAGTCGTGTGTCCGATAGATCTAATCGTTTTTTGTATTCGTTTGAGGTCAGAGTTTTATGTTTGTCATCTTCGACGATAGTTGCTGCCCTCGTGCGCTGGTCCTTTGGGGTCTTAGCACGACGACTTCTCATCCGTCTAATACAACAAACTCTACAACGACTAACTTTGTCTGGATCTGGTGATGCAGCAGCGAGGACGACAATATGCATTCGGCTCGTGCCAGTGCATGTAGTCATCACTAGGTGGTTCAATGACCTATTTGTATTTTTTATTATTTTTAGGACTCTTTATACTACTGTTGATGATTATTAATAGATCGGTGAAATTTCGTAAAAAAAACTTTGGTGTGGCCTTTTCTAAAAATACACTAACAACAACTCTAGCAGATCTCCAAATTTGCACTCTCCAAGAAAATTCAAAATATTGGCAGAGTCTAATCTAGCACTGTAACACCCTCAAATCGACCCTATGCAAGTTTTAGCCCTTTCCGCCAAACCCGCATAGAAACGATTCAAGGAATCCCACCAGGCACTTTCGTGTGGGTGGAAAACAAAGTAATACCATTACACAACAGTCCTTGATGGGACCCACAGAACAGATATATATACAACACGACTCCATGAGTCAAGAATACCGATATACAATACAAGATCCAAATCACCTTGAAAACGCTATAGCGTCTGAGTACGGACAAAATGCAAATGGGGCTAAGAGCCCTGAAGAATAACCAATGGCGTCCAGAACCCTGCCCAGGCCAAGCCGGAAGGGTAACCCTGCTAACGACGTCGATCTCAAACCTGCTAAAACAAAAGGGGGTGCCGACTAAGGGCAAAGGAAAAAGAGGAGCGTCAGTACTGAGGCCAGTACACGGCGTGGCTAGAATTCGGCGGCTCTCGCATACATAGGTATGGTGGACTGAAGCGATAGCGAAGCAGCACTAAACAACCTATAGAGACTCAGTAAAACTGGCGGCTATTAGAGAGGGATAAGAAAGACCTATTCGGATCCTACCTGAAGCTAACACCAAACATACCCATCCTGGTATTTCCCCCTCGAGACCAAACGAGGAAGTCGGACCAAGGAACTCACACAGTTGGCAGTTTTACTCATTCCGTTATAGTTGCAGCACTTACTAATCAGATATAGATAGCATGAGTCATCCTGAAGCATAAGTAGTGGGCAGTTTTAATTAACCATTCTATGGTAGTTGGAACATTTACTAGTCAGATATAATTGTCCCGAGGAATCCCAAAACCTAGCAGTTGTTGGCACTTTTATCACATTCCATTGGAGTCGCAATAATTACTAGGCAGGTATAGCATGTCACAAAACAACCCAGATCCACCAGTTGTATGCATTTTTAATATCCATTCCATTATAGTTGCATCTGATTACTAGTCACATATTAAGTCAAATTTATAGCACTACTTTAGTTATGCTTGTCTATGATCGAGATACTATGCTCCAAGTCGTCCATAACCGCGAACACGGCTTTCAGAAAGTTTTACCCTGCAGGGGTGCACAAATAGCAACACACACTCGATCAACCTCGGAAAAACCAACTCAAAACCCAACAAGGCATTCACGACAAAGCGATCACAGGATTCATAAAATATTTCAGGGGGCCACCCCACTAAGCTACCCGCAACGAAGTTGGCCGGCTCCGGAACGGACCCAGGGTTTATGTGGACGGCTGTAAACGACTGGGAACCCGAAAGTGTGACTGGGCTTGTCGATACAGCGAAAACGTGTCACGATCCTAAATAGTACAGGTGCTCCACGCACAATCTTAAATAAAGCAGTAAAGCATGGCATAAGTACAGGATAGTAATAAAACCCCAAACTAGTTTGTGTCCCCAAGAAATAGAAATGAATCAAGCTCTGGCTCAGGGGGTCCATAAGGCCTCCCGGATGTGGATAGTGTGAATAGTCAAGGAACAGGTATCAAGTACTCGGGGCCTACGGGACACAAGTGAGTGTGGAAGAACCAAAAAATAGCTATTGCCCACCGATGCCTCTGCATTAGTTATATCTAGCATTTTAATGGTTGTATTTAAAGTCATGATCATCTCCACCATTAAGCATCTCCACCATTTATCATGTGCCAACTTGCCGTCATCGGTGGAACGACAACGACGGGAAGCAAAACAGAAGCAAGCAACTACGACTTGCAAGGCCGACTATCTATCAAACAACAGGCAATAGGATGTGTCCATGGCAATATAGAGGATGCAAGGAGTATAAAGGGTGCACGGAAACTAAAGCATCGCAACACGGATAGCAATAGATCAACAGGAGGAAATAAAGACTATAACTGCAAAATAGGTAGAAGGGGGAGAGATGCTCGCCTGGGAAAACACTGCCGAAGGTTCATATCCGGAGAACTTGTCGATACTCACATCAACTCATCGGCCTAATCTGTGAAGAGGCAAACACTAGAAGAAACACCGGATGCAATATTTAATACTACGGCAGAAGATCCGGCATGATTATGATATGATGCAGATGCGGTGCAATTAGGGAATATTAAGCGGAACCGGGGTCCCGACAATTAATTACACGGTTCAAGTTATTTAACTACCCCGCAATTTAAATGTGGTATTAACAGGGTGAAACATGGCATCGGTTCGCTACACCAATTTAAATTGAGTCCGGAATAAGACAAAGATATCCCGCATAAACACTCCATATTTAATTATGAGGTGAATCAGCATAATGCCCCCAAACCACAGACATGTATGCATGTATGAACAATTTATATGCAACCGTCTTATATATAGCATTTATAAAATAGGGGCTCGGGAAAAAGGTTCACACATGGGGTTCGGAAGATCTTGGTTCGACCTCGGTCAAAGCATTCGGGAGCAGATCTTGGTGTGCCGGGCATCTTCCGGTCGGGGTCTCGGCGTCCCTGAAGATCTTGTCGATCCGGCATCGGTTTCCTTGGTGAAACCTCATCATCGGTGGCAATCGTCTTCGAGTACCATCATTCTCGGTGGCGGCCGTCCTTAGGTTCTGACTTGTCGCTCTTGTCGCATGGTGTCTTGGATAGCCGCAGCAGTAACCACATCCACACAACAGAGTACCACACACAACTGCATAAGCCACACCTACTGCACCAACGCCTCACCACATGCACGAGCTCGGCCAGGAAACAAACAGAAGAAAAGGGGCATCAGGGAGCTGCGAGGCTCGGCCCGGCGTGGCGCGCGGCGAGGTGCTGCACGGGCTCGATGGCGGGACGGTCAGCGGGAACGGGCGTCGGCCGGCATAGGGGATGATGCCCACAGGGGCACCGCTGCAGAGGGGAGAGGACGGTGGCGAGGAGGCGCTCGAGGCGGGACCTGGCGGCGGGGAAGGGTAGCCCGGGAGCGGTCGGGGCAACGGCGCGGCGCTGGCCTAGAAGGAAAGGGGGCGCCACGGTAGAGGAGCTTGGGCGGTGGTGGCAGAGGAGAGGAGGCGGCGGAGAGGAGGTCGAGAGGACGGCAGAGCCGAGGATGCAGAGCTCGTCGGCGGCGGACGGGGTCGGGGCGCCGGTGTGCTGCCGGAGCGGGCGGAGGCGAAGAGGAGGGAGAACGCAGTGGTGGCGGCAGGGAGAGGAGGAGGCGGTCGGAGACGAGGGCTCGCGCGCGCCAGGGCTATGGGCTTCCGGTGTGGCGGCTCGTCGGGATGGGGAGAGAGGGAGATGGGAGAGGAGGAAGGTGGGCATCGGGGTTAGCAGGCGGTAGGTGGCGTGCAGGATGGAGGAGGCAGAGGTTGGGGACGGGTTGGACAAGGTGGGTGGGGCGGCAGGTGGGAGTTGCGTGCGGGATTGGGCGAGAGCGGGGAGTGGTGGGGCCGAGCTGAGCGGGGTGGGGTGGGGTTGGGTTGGTGGGTGGTGTTGGGGACCGCGTCCAGGTGGGGTGTGTCAGGGCGGCAGGGTGTGCCACCCCGTGGTGGGTGCGGCGTGCGAGGAGTGTGTGTGTGTGGGTGCGTGCTGTGAGTGTGTGTGTCCACCGGTGAGGGTGGCGAGTGTGAGGGGAGTTGGGGATAGGTGGCGCACAGGGAGTGGATGGAGTGAGGCAGGTGGGACGAGGTGGCGGCCTGGGATAGGCCGGAGTGAGGTGGAGGGGGTTGGAGTTTGGGCAGGTGGTGGGCCAGGTGGTGAGGTGGATAGGCGGGAGAGAGTGGCGGCGGGGTGGGGAGATGGTTTGGGGTTAGGGTTTGGTTAGGATTAGACTATGTTTTGGTTAGTTTGGACCGCGTAGTAGGCTGCTGGCTTGCTGGGCTTTTGGCCTGGCAGGCTGGCGGCTTCCCTGGTAAAACATTTTTATTTAACTTTTATTTTTAAAATACTTTTGCAAATAATTTTTAGGCAAATAAAAGACCCGGCGAGAGACAGGGGTTTTGATTTGAATAAAGACATGGGATATTTTAGAAAACAAAACTAGGCTTTTAGAAAATAGTTTTAGACAAAACATATGCATGATGATGACGATGCTCAAATGCAATGTGGCATGATGACATGAGCATGCGGTCATGATGATGCAATGCACAAAAACACCGCGATTTTCTAGTAGTGGTTTTAGCGGGATGCCACAATTCGACACCACTAACAAGGGATCTCGCCCTCAAGATCCGCTCGTGGTACGGAGAAGAAGGATGATGGTCGGCCTATTCTTGCTTCGTGTAGATTCTCGCGACACCACTAACAAGAGGTCGTTGTCCGTGCTGGTCGAGAGAACACTCCGGGAACAAAGGGCGAAGGTAGAGGTATCAACAAATAAAGCCACCTCTAGCTTCCGGGGACGGAGTAAAATTGCTGGATCCAATGATTCAATATACAAAAATGAATGATAAGAGTAGTCGGATGGTGATCAGTCCATCGTGCACCCAAACCATTACTCTGCACACGAATAGGTGAATTATGCAACCAACTCTCGGAATTAGACTGAAGATCTCGACAAACGAGGTTCAGAAACAAAGGAGTGATGCAGACTCTGCATCAGATCTGGCGTAGATGATGTCGTCGTCTAGGAAACTCCGGAAGGCACAAAGAAGGAACAACGAGAAGTCCAACAATTGAAGGATTCCTCAGATAGCACAAAGACCGGATGTAGAAACACCGTTACCAAAAGAGGAAGCGAAACCCTGAAGGTACGACGAAAACCCAACCACGAGAATTCCTGGACTCGAAGAAAGAGAAGAGAGCGGATTCAAAACACGCAGAGGTAAGAAGAGAATAGCAGAGGGGTAAGGAGTAAAAGTAGACCTAATCAGATCTATCCCACCGATTTTGCAAAATAGTTTTGACACTCTACATCGGCCGTTAGCTAGGTTATCCTACAGGCTGGACTTGTGGGGTATCGCAACTGCTGAGCTCTGATACCACTCTGAAACACCCTCAAATCGACCCTATGCAAGTTTTAGCCCTTTCCGCCAAACCCGCATAGAAACGATTCAAGGACGCCCACCAGGCACTTTCGTGTAGGTGGAAAATGAAGTAATACCATTACACAACAGTCCTCGATGGAACCCACAGAACAGATATATATATATATACAACACGACTCCATGAGTCAAGAATACCGATATACAATACAAGATCCAAATCACCTTGAAAACGCTACAGCGTCTGAGTACGAACAAAATGCAAATGGGGCTAAGAGCCCTGAAGAATAACCAATGGCGTTCATAACCTTGCCCAGGCCAAGCCAGAAGGGTAACCCTACTAACGACGTCGATCTCAAACCTGCTAAAACAAAAGGGGGTGCCGAAAAAGGGCAAAGGAAAAAGAGGAGCGTCAATACTGAGGCCAGTACACGGCGAGGCTAGAATTCGGCGCCTCTCGCCTACATAGGTATGCTGGACTGAAGCGGCAGCGAAGCAGCACTAAACAACCTATAGAGACTCAATAAAACTCGCGGCTATTAGAGAGGGATAAGAAAGACCTATTCGGATCCTACCTGAAGCTAACACCAAACATACCCATCCTGGTATTTCCCCTTTGAGACCAAACGAGGAAGTCGGACCAAGGAACTCACACAGTTGGCAGTTTACTTCATTCCGTTATAGTTGCAGCACTTACTAATCAGATATAGATAGCATGAGTCATCCTGAAGCATAAGTAGTGGGAAGTTTTAATTAACCATTCCATGGTAGTTGGAACATTTACTAGTCAGATATAATTGTCCTGAGGAATCCCAAAACCCAACAGTTGTTGGCACTTTTATCACATTCCATTGGAGTCGCAATAATTACTAGGCATGTATAGCATGTCACAAAACAACCCAGATCCACCAGTTGTTGGCATTTTTAATATCCATTCCGTTATAGTTGCATCTGATTACTAGTCACATATTAAGTCAAATTTATAGCACTACTTTAGTTATGCTTGTCTATGATCGAGATACTGTGCTCCAAGTCGTCCATAATCACGGACACGGCTTCCAGAAAGTTTTACCCTGCAGGGGTGCACAAATAGCAACACACACTCGATCAACCTCGGAAAAACCAACTCAAAACCCAACGAGGTATTCACGACAAAGCGATCACAGGATTCATAAAATATTTCAGGGGGCCACCCCACTAAGCTACCCGCAACAAAGTTGGCCGGCTCCGGAACGGACCCAGGGTTTGTATGGACGGCTATAAACGACTGGGAACCCGAAAGTGTGACTGGGCTTGTCGATACAGCGAAAACATGTCACGATCCTAAACAGTACAGGTGCTCCACGCACAATCTTAAATAAAGCAGTAAAGCATGGCATAAGTACATGATAGTAATAAAACCCCAAACTAGTTTGTGGCCCCAAGAAATAGAAATGAATCAAGCTCTGGCTCAGGGGGGTCCATAAGGCCTCCCGGATGTGGATAGTGCGAATAGTCAAGGAACAGGTATCAAGTACTCGGGGCCTACGGGACACAAGTGAGCGTGGAAGAACCAAATAACATCTATTCCCCATCAATGCCTCTGCATTAGTTATATCTAGCATTTTAATGGTTGTATTTAAAGTCATGATTATCTCCACCATTAAGCATCTCCACCATTTATCATGTGCCAACTTGCCGTCAACGGTGGAACAACAACGACGCGAAGCAACACAGAAGCAAGCAACTACGACTCGCAAGGCCGACTATCTATCAAACAATAGGCAATAGGATGTTTCCATGGCAATATAGAGGCTGCAAGGAGTATAAAGGGTGCACGGAAACTAAAGCATCGTAACACGGATAACAATAGATCAACAGGAGGAAATAAAGACTATAACTGCAAAATAGGTAGAAGGGGGAGAGATGCTGCTTGGGGAAACACTGCCGAAGGTTCATATCCGGAGAACTTGTCAATACTCACATCAACTCATCGGCCTAATCCGCGAAGAGGCAAACACTAGAAGAAACAGCGGATGCAATATTTAATACTACGATAGAAGATCCGACATGATTATGATATGATGCAGATGCGGTGCAATTAGGGAATATTAAGCGGAACCGGGGTCCCAACAATTAATTACACGGTTCAAGTTATTTAACTACCCCGCAATTTAAATGTGGTATTAACAGGGTGAAACATGGCATCAGTTCGCTACACCAATTTAAATGGAGTCCGGAATAAGACAAAGATATCCTGCATAAACACTCCATATTTAATTATGAGGTGAATCGGCATAATGCCCCCAAACCACAGACATGTATGCATGTATGAACAATTTATATGCAACAGTTTTATATATAGCATTTATAAAATAGGGGCTCGGGAAAAAGGTTCACACATGGGGTTCGGAAGATCTTGGTTCGACCTCGGTCAAAGCATTCGGGAGCAGATCTTGGTGTGCCGAGCATCTTCCGGTCGGGGTCTCGGCGTCCCTGAAGATCTTGTCGATCCGACATCGGTTTCCTTGGTGAAACCTCATCATCGGTGGCAATCGTCTTCGAGTACCATCATTCTCGGTGGCAGCCGTCCTTAGGTTCCGACTTGTCGCTCTTGTCGCATGGTGTCTTGGATAGCCGCAGTAGTAACTACATCCACACAACAGAGTACCACACACAACTGCATAAGCCACACCTACTGCACCAACACCTCACCACATGCACGAGCTCGGCCAGGAAACAAACAGAAGAAAAGGGGCATCAGGGAGCTGCGAGGCTTGGCCCGGGGTGGCGCGCGGCGAGGTGCTGCACGGGCTCGACGGCGGGACGGTCAGCGGGTGCGGGTGTCGGCCGGCGTAGGGGATGATGCCCACAGGGGCACCGCTGCAGAGGGGAGAGGACGGTGGCGAGGAGGCGCTCGAGGCGGGACCTGGCGGCGGGGAAGGGTAGCCCGGGAGCGGTCGGGGCAACGGCATGGCGCTGGCCTGGAAGGAGAGGGGGCACCGCGGTGCAGGAGCTTGGGCGGTGGTGCCAGAGGCGAGGCGGCGGCGGCGAGGAGGTCGAGAGGACGGCGAAGCCGAGGATGCAGAGCTCGTCGGCAGCGGACGGGGTAGGGGTGCCGGTGTGCTGCCGGAGCGGGCGGAGTCGAAGAGGAGGGAGAACGCAGTGGTGGCGGCTGGGAGAGGAGGAGGTGGCCGGAGACGAGGGCTCGCGTGCGACGGGGCTGCGGGCTTCCGGTGTGGCGGCTCGTCGGGATGGGGAGAGAGGGAGACGGGAGAGGAGGAAGGTGGGCATTGGGGTTAGCAGGCGGTAGGTGGCGTGCGGGATGGAGGAGGCAGAGGTTGGGGAAGGGTTGGACGAGGTGGGTGGGGCGGCAGGTGGGAGTTGCGTGCGGGATTGGGCGAGAGCGGGGAGTGGTGGGGCCGAGCTGAGCGGGGTGGGGTTGGGTTGGTGGGTGGTGTTGGGGACCGTGCCCATGTGGGGTGTGTCGGGGCGGCAGGGTGTGCCACGCGGGGGTGGGTGCGGCGTGCGAGGAGTGTGCGTGTGTGGGTGCGTGCTGTGAGTGTGTGTGTCCACCGGTGAGGGTGGCGGGTGTGAGGGGAGTTGGGGATAGGTGGCGCACAGGGAGTGGATGGAGTGAGGCAGGTGGGACGAGGTGGCGGCTTGGGATAGGCCGGAGTGAGGTGGAGGGGGTTGGAGTTTGGCCAGGTGGTGAGGTGGACAGGCGGGAAAGAGAGAGAGAGAGAGAGAGAGAGAGAGAGAGAGAGAGAGAGAGAGACGGCGGGGTGGGGAGATGGTTTGGGGTTAGGGTTTGGTTAGGATTAGACTAGGTTTTGGTTAGTTTGGACCGGGTAGTAGGCTACTGGCTTGCTGGGCTTTTGACTTGGCAGGCTGGCAGCCTCCCCGGTAAAACATTTTTATTTAACTTTTATTTTTAAAATACTTTTGCAAATAATTTTTAGGCAAATAAAAGACCCGACGAGAGACAGGGGTTTTGATTTGAATAAAGACGGGGGATATTTTAGAAAACGAAACTAGGCTTTTAGAAAATAGTTTTAGACAAAACACATGCATGATGATGACGATGCTCAAATGCAATGTGGCATGATGACATGAGCATGCGGTCATGATAATGCAATGCACAAAAACACCGCGATTTTCTAGTAGTGGTTTTAGCGGGATGCCACAAGCACATCCAAAAAAAACTTAACTCTAAAAGAAATATATTTTGTTTTTTTTCACCCAATGTGCATATAAAATACCATTTGAACTACATTTTCACATCATGTTAATTCAGATTTTGATATTTCTACCACACAATTCCAATAGTATTTTAAATTCATAAATTTTGAAAATATAAAAACATCGATCATCCAAATGGAAACTTCATCACAAATGAAACCCAAAGATAATCACACATTACTACTACCACTGCATCCACTAAAGAGCACATCTTGGAAGCCAACATCTCCTCCGAGTGAACTCTCAAATCTCAATAGGCTCTTACCTTGTCATACATCCAACTTGCGTCATTGAACATGAACTTTGCCTCTCGATCCTTCTTCTTGTTTTTTTGTTGCATTGATCATCGTGCTCTCATGGTCAAGAGCAAGCTTCTACTCCTTAATCTTCGCCTTGCACTCCTCAATCTCCGTCATGGGCACCGCAAAGGCCGTCTAGGTATTCATCCTCTCCTCCTCATTCTTCCGAACTCATTCCATTTTGTTGCGTTCTCTAGCTTCATGTCAGCCGCCAAGATCCTTCCTAGTGGAGATCATGTACTAAAGTTCTTCCTAGTATATTCCCAGCTTAGTCTCTCATTTTCGGCCTTCCTCCCCAAATGCAGAGGCGGAGGAATTACTGCTTTTGTTGCCTTCCCTTCTTATTTGGTGTTGTAATCTCAACCTCAAAAACGTCTATTTCTTCTTGATTCTCATTTGCCATTGAGAAGGCAATGTCTTCGATGCCAATACTATCATCAAGCATGGCCATGTAGAACTTCATTAAGAACTACAATGAATACAAAAATGATCTATGTACAATGCATTGCATTTCATAAATCAATCAAAAACTATCACCCCTCATGCATATCGTCATGGTATTTGAAAAGGAAAAAATAAATTAACTTTGGAGCATTCCTCACACACCACTTGGGCGTCCGACTTGCTACTACCGTCTCCTACATCTGAGGGGAGAAGGAGTCTGATGGTATGCACAAGGGAGGTTTGCGATGATCGTCGGCTTCTCCCCCGTTGTCCTTGTCTTCACTATGCCTGACACCTATTGGTTGTGTTCAGCATGATGGGCACCAAGATGGAGACGAGCGTGGTCGTGGCAGGGGAGATGGCACACACAATGGTGGTGACATGACCCTGGGTCAACTTCCCAAAGGGGCTCCAGACATCTATGGTGCTACCACCGTAGAAGAAGGTGAGGGAGGAAAGGTGAAGGTCAACTGCACGGAAGTCCCGTCAGCGACTGAAGGCAACGACATAGGCAGCGGCATCGGTTGGGCTTAGTGAGAATCACACCAAAATTTCAAGTGGCTTGGTGTGTTCGGGAGCAAGTAATATTTTCCTAACTATAGAGAGGTGGATGTAGTTTTTGGAAGGCTAAAATAACTATAGTGAGTTGGTCCCTTATTAGACATATTTGCGTAAATTTCCCTTCTTTGCACATAAATTGAGTTCGCTATATACCGGTTGTGCATGACAGCATGAGTGTACACCTTGCGCAAAAAATAATAACTAATCTATCTCTAAGAGAAAAGAACATCGTCTCTACATAGAAGTTAATAGGAGCCAACAAAGGATAAACGCCGCGAAGCGACCTTGAACTCACCTATGAAATGCATTCGTATGCCCCCAAATATATAGAAATCTTTACATATTCTCAGAACATTATAGATAGCAATAATTGTAAAAATATATAAGTAAATGGAGTTGAAAAATATGTCTTACTTTGGGAATAGGAATAATGTTTTTTGAACATAAGATAATATACTTACTTTGGGAATAGGAACAATGTTGCCGTGATAAATAAAACATCTTTTGTAGTACAATATATAAATATCAATAGTATGCACTCCTATTTATAATAGTTTGAATCATAAAATTGATAAACTAACATGTTGTTGTGCATGTGTGCATGCCATACAAAGAGCAATGTGCCACCAACATGTCACTTCCGTCATGATCAAGAACCCTATAGCCTCGTCTCGGGAAGTATTGGTTCAGTCACCACTCTTGATATATCATTTTCACGCGTGTTCATCCTTTTCACTCTCATCTTAACCTGCTTGTGCGAGTGTGATCTATTTGATGCACTAAGCTAATGCTACTAACCGTTAAGATGAAGTGGGACGAGCTTGCTATATATAGTGAAGATGAAGTGTTTCTTTTATCAAACAAGCTTCCCTCGTCAATTTCATATAAAGAAACCACCCGTCCCCCTGCTATGTTTCTTTTACCGAACATAGTTGTATGCTTCAGGTTGTGTATCCTCCCGTCCCCCGCATCGTCCTCTCTCAGGCGACACGGGGGAAAGCCTAGCCGCCGGCCTAGCGGTCTCCTCCCTTTCTCCTCCGCTCCATCGCCACCGCTGAGAATGTGGCCGGGCAAGCTTGTGCCGCGGACGACGGCGGTCTTCTTCATCCCGGTCTCCAGTGGCAAGATCAGCACTCCCCCATCAACGACATCCCCCCGGTTCTCAGTGGGAGCTGCAAAGTTCTGCTCCCCTTGGGCAACGTGATGTGCCGTCCAGCGAGACGTGCTTGGCAGCGGCCAGGACATCCTCGTGCTTGGGCTTCAAGGTCTCGATGCCATGGGGCTGGTATTCCAGATCTTATGGTTGCGGGCATGTGAGCCTAGGCCTGGCTCCTCGCGGCAAAGTGGTTCATGGGTCGAGTGCTAGGTGGACAAGCCGGTCTACATCAAGGTCGGCGTGTGAGACTGCCGGTGAAGACCGGGCTCTAGCGGTAGTTGGAGCCGTATACGGCGGCGCCTATGGGTGTCGTAACCTTGTTGAAGGCGTCAGCAATGCAACCCACGAGTCCAATAAAACACAAGAACCTTTGTATAGCCAGGGACACAACACGAAAAACCTAAAAACCCTGAAAATCAACATGCAAAGAGATCTAAACATCAACCCGTAGGAACAACCACAAAGTCAATCTTGCAGTAGACTGCGCCCATCCATGCCCTTTTGCGTACACTTCTCACCAATTTTAGCTTCTGTGGGGCATCTTCAAGGTTTTTTTTGTCTTGTCTTATCTGCAGATTTCCTAGGCATAATCATGTTGCATAGTCTGTAGATAACATTGGCGAGATCATTAGAAATTCCTTTAAAGCACACATTGGTTATTTCAAAATTATCCAGCAGACTGTTGCTCCATCATAGAGCATCACCTAGCTCCATCAAGATGCAACGTTATATATTTCGGATAAGAACATTATTCACACCAACTAAAGGTTGGTGTGGTATATACAAGATGAAAGCCTTATGCACATATTTTGGAGGTTGGTGTTGTAGTACTTTTCATCATTAGGTAGGTTAAATTTTGCCCATGTGAGTAGGTGAATATGATCTTTCTCATTACATATCAAGATTGGAGTTGGTCCATAGCATAATGGATGTGCAGAAGATGAGATATTACTTGGGTTCAATGAGGTGGCACATGTCACCGTGTACTGTAGACTGTAAAAATGGGGAAGCACATGATATATGTGTGAAGAGAGAAGGATTTTTTCCATCGTACAATTATCGTAAGATCGAAGTTCAGCAGGCAGTAAATATTAAAAAAAAATACGCGGTAAAGTTTCAAGATGAAACACTTAGTATTAAAATCAAAAGAAGGAAATACGGAAAAATATACTATTTTCACGGGTAACACAATATCAATGACCATAATAGCTAGGATAGGCCGAGTCCGTCGAGCAAAACTAAGACATTCCATGAACTCTCCATTCATGTACAACACCTCACCTTCAGTGAACCCTGGTAGAGTAAAATAATGAACCTAGAAAACGCGTCGCTCATGAAATCCACATCCACCTGTGCGGTACTCAAAGTATCCACAACAAACAACAAGTTACCGAAGAGAGGATTGTATGACGGCCAGCATGGAACATATCTCCTGACGGTTGATCGGACATGGCGGCAAACACGAACACAAAAACCGCCATGTAGACGTTGACGATATCGTGTACACGACCGCCATGTAGGACATTGACAATACAAAATGCTGATTTAAAAGGTGGGCACGATGTAAGACGAGTGGATGCATACACTAGAACCAACTCTCTCGCACGGCCTGCTATATGAGCGCAAAAATCTCGTACCAATACTCCTGAGGCCTACCATGCCTAGCTAGCATAGTTTGTTTTATCTGTATATGCATGTGCCTCTCAAGCATGTATTCATCGATCAACTGATCACATGCATGGTGTTGTGTACTAAAGTGTTGAAGAAGAGGCAAGAGACGATCACTTAAATAAGCGAGAGCTCATTGCCCATATCTAGCACAAATCCTACTTCCAACGAAAACATAAATTCTATAAATCTATCATGTGCTTTGCCGGATTTATGCAAAACTGCACTTTACGAGTCAGCATTTACTCATCTCCCCCTTCCCCTTTCTCTCTCTTCCCCATGGCTACTTCTCATACTCCTTCTGTTTCAAATTACTCCGCCGGCGCGCTTATGTAGGTGGGCTAGTACTCCCTCATTTTTCATTAAAAAAAATCCTGTGATTTTTGAAATAGATAGTATGAAATATGTACTACGTATACCAAAAATCCTAGAAATTTTTCGATGAAAAATGAGAGAATACTAGTCCACCTAGATAAGCGTGCGCGCGAAGTATTTTGAAACAGAGGGAGTACATGGCATTGGCATAGTGAATATTAATTACACACTGAGTGGGTATCACTGGCATCCACTTGGAGAACATGACGTCTCATTTTTTTGTCTGCACCGACAAGTGGCTCCATTACCATGGTGTTGGTGGAACATGTCAATGCGGTTGACAAAGGAAGGTCAAATGAATATCTCAATGGGCTCATGTTGAGTTCGAGACCACGAAGTGCCCTGGCTCTCGCTCTGCCTTTGCTCCACATCGGCGTTCAGGCCTCGTCTTAGGATATGCTCGTATACCATCTGTCACTACTATTGATGTACTATCATTATATTGTTGTGTGTTCTTACATCTTTCCGATTCTTGTTTTTCACCCTCCCGTTGACCTAACTGTAGATTACTACTAGTTAGTGTACTAACCTAATGCTACCAACCTGTTAAGATAAAGTGGGTCGATAAACCTATATTGCCAAAGTGGTAACATTATTCACATCAAGTGAAGGTTGATGTGGCATATAAAAGATGAAACCATTATACACAGATTTGGAGGTTGGTGGTGTCGGAACTCTTTGTCATTAGGCTGATTTCATTTTGCAACAGCAAGTAGCGAACATGATTGTTCTCGTCATAAATCAATATCAGCTTTCTACTCCTTGTCATAATGGATGCATACCACGAGAGATTACTTGGCATTGTGCCTCAATGCCATGACACCGTAGCATGTCACGGTAGAAATCAGGGAGCACTTTGGCCTATTCGTGAATAGGTATCTACTAGAGCGAGAAGCTCTTCTTTGTGTTGCAAAATTATCATAGGAATACCTTGTATCATCTAGGGCCGTAGATATACAAATATTTCAAAATTACATGTAATGGCTTCAAATAGTTGGTTCCAAAAACATAAAAGAAGAAAATATGGTATAATAACATGACATTATCACATTAATGACCATAACAATGAGGAGAGCTTGGATTTGACAAGCGTAACAAGAGCTTTTTATCCCACGAACTCTCTGTTCAAAGTAAAAAATTGAGCCAAAAGAGTGGAACTCAGGCCCCGTGCGGACGATGGAGAAAAACCAGTACAGATAGAAACACTAATTTAAAAGGTGAATACCATATAAAAGCAGCGCACGCACGCACTGGAACTATCATCCTCGAATGGGCTACTATAGGAGCGGAACAATCTTGTATCAATATTCCCGAGGCCTACCATGCCTAGCTAGTGTAGTTCTGTTTGTAGTATGTGCCTACCATGAACTAGCTTACTTGTCATTCATTGATCGATCTAAACACATGCAGGGTGTTATGTGTACCGAACAGATGAAGGAGAAGCAAACGCCGATCACTTAAATAAACAAGAGCCCAGTGCCATACCTGGTACAATCCGTACTTACTAAGGAAACATGGAAATATATGATGTGTGCTCCGAGTCTAAGAGCATCTCCACGGGCGCCCTGCAACAGGTGACCCGCAAGCAGGGATGTAAACAGAATCCTGTTTAGCGCCACTTTTTTGGTGTTAGTTATAGGTCTGTGATTGTTGAAACTAACCTGAAAAAAAATAAGCCTATAAAAAATTATGTGACGATATGTGGCACCAGCGGCCCCGCTGTCTGACATCCCTAATGGCAAGCGCGCCAACGGTTGGTTGGTTGTGTGTGTGTGCGCGTTGGGGGGGGGGGGGGGAGGCCCCTCACACCGGCACACCCCAGCAATCAAGATTAAGAAAATTTAGAAATTTAAGGAAATTTCATTCAAATTTAGGTAAATTCACTCGGTTCGAATGAAACTTGGTGAAATTAAACCTAAATAGGAACTGAAAAGTAAAAGTCCGACTACTTGTGGCGGCGCTAGGGTTTGCGCCTACTCGTCCTCGTCGTCGGAGACAAGGTTGATCCACTCTGGCATCGACCAGGGGAATGCCTAGGGGTACTGGTGCTGGACGGGCGGCGGAGGAGGCGACGCCATTTGCGCCGGAGAAGGTGGAGGTGCGGCCACGGCCATGGAGGCTTGCATCACCTAGAATATGCCGACCCAGCGTGCCTCCTCCTCCAGCGCCTCCTCCTCCTGCGATTCGCGCAAGGCCAGCTCAGACGCCTCCTCGTCGCCGAGCTCCAATGGCATGAGGGGTGGCTTCCTCCTTCACCTCCTGGTTGCTACTAGTGGCCTCTAGCTCCGCCGACGAGGCCATGAGGCCCTCACGGTACGCGCATTTGTTGAGGTGTACCGGCGGTGGCGGTGGCGCCACGGGATGGAAGAAGATGCCGCAAGCCCTACGCGGTGGCTGCGTCCGTGTCGCACCACGATGACCAGTAGGGATGTAAACGGCATCCTGTTTAGCGTCACTTTTTTGGTGTTAGTTATAGGTTTGCGATTGTTGAAACTAACCCGGAAAAAGACAAGCCTACAAAAAAATTTATGTGGCGATATGTGACGCCATCGGCCCGCCGTTTGACATCCCTACCAGCATGAGCGCCGACATTTGTTTTGGGGGGCGCTGCCCAAACTGCTGGCAGTTTTGGGAGACCGCCTCACACCGGTACACCCCCAACAATTAAGATTAAGAAAATTTATAAATTTAAGGAAATTGCATTCAAATTTAGGTAAATTCACTCGGTTTGAATGAAACTTGGGCGAAATCAAACCTAAATACGAACTAGAAAACTAAAAGTCCGACTACTCGCGAGGGTGCTAGGGTTTGCGCCTACTCGTCCTTGTCGTCGAGGCGAGGTCGATCCACTCCGCCATCGACCAGGGGAATCCCTAGGGGTATTAGTGCTGGACGGGTGGCGGAGGAGGCAGCGCCATTTGCTCTAGCAATAGTGGAGGAGCAGCCACGGAGACTTGCATTGCCTGGAATTTGCCAACCCAGCGCGCCTCCTCCAGCACCACCTCCTCATGCGACTCGCGCAAGGCCAGTGAATGCATCCTCCTTGTCGAGCTCTGAAGACATGAGGGGGACGGCCTCCTCCTTCACCTCATGGTTGCTGCTAGCGGCCTCTAGCTCCGCCAACCAAGCCATGAGGCCCTCGTGGTACACGCGTTCGTCGACATATACCACCGGGTGGTGGTGGTGCCACGGGATAGAAGCAGATGTCGCAAGCCTTGCGGTGGCTGCGTCCATGTCTCACCATGACGTCGAGGGGGAGAATTCTCCTGGTAGCCTGGTGTCGATGGCGTAGGCGCCGTTACCCGTGGTCCACCGTAGAAGGAGTGGCAGTGTGGCTCGTTGAGGTAACGGCGAGGATGGTAGCCACGACGGCCGAAGACCTCATCGATTTCGAGGCCGTCCTAGTAGGCGTGGCAACCTTCCTTGTTATAAGGCCCTCCATAGAGCACGGCCTGGCGGTGCACCGCATCCTCACGCTCCCGGAGGAGGAGCGCGACACACCACCCTTCGTCCTGCCAACAGGGTACTGCTGGTTGATCGGTGGCAGCAGGGACCGGCGGTAGGCGATGACCTACCGCAGGTCTTTGTCATCGGTGCGAAGGGGCGGGATGGCATTGCCATCGTGGGCGATGTTCCACTCACCGAGCAGGCACTAGTCCAGCTGCACGAGGAGGTTCGCCTTGTAGAGCACTGTCTCCTTGTCGAGGCTGAGGTTGCGTGCCCTCGCGCTGCCGCTCCTGCTGATGCCGGCCTCATGGTCGTTGCAGGACATGGTTTGTCGCCTTTGGAGAGGGGAGGAGAGGGCGAAGGGGAATGGATGGGTGTGCACCAGTGAGGAAAGATCCTTTTATCGGCGTCGTGGGTAGGCCGAACGGCCACCACACCATTTACTCCGGCTTATCGGCGGACGAGCCGTCACCCGTCGGTGACTGCACACGATAGAGTCTGAACCCGATGAAGAAGCACGGGGGTGTGTATGGAACCGGCTCAGAGTCATAAAAAACTTTGACTGCCTGGTTTGTGGCTACCAACTGGGCCTGGCGCAAACATGCACGGTGTGTCCGACGTGGCACGCGTCACTGGTCGCCCCAGCCTGACCCCAGATTGCTGGCGGCGGCAAGTGGTGCCGGACAGTTTAGTGGGTGGCCCATCCTGACGGCACCGGCTGGGGGCCGCCGGTGCGAGCCGAATTTTGGTCGCCAGCCCCAACTCGGTTGGGGGCCAAGTTTGGGACCGCCGGTGGAGATACTCTAAGTGTCGAATTTATGCAAAAACAGCCATCTTTCAAGCCACTATTATCTACTTATATTTGGAGATCCTTAGTTTTCTAGGAGCTCTCTCTCGTCTGAAGCCTGCCCCAACATGATTAATAAAAGATTTATGTTCCAGCTACCCTGCATCACCTATGTGAATGCACATATAGAAAGTGTAATAGTTGTATGCAGCACGCATGCTTGTAAAAAGCGATTGGATGTTAGAGCACCTCCACTCGTTGGGTGTTTTCAGATTGAAATCCGGCGCTATTTAGCATCAGACGGACCATAAGTTTTGGCCTGGGAACGCCCAGTTTCCCACTCGTGTTCCCAGAAGACACAAAAAAGATGAGTTTTCGCTCAAATTTGGCTCAAATTCAAACAGTGTTCAGCTAGTTCGGCATAAATATGAATACAGATTAATGTTCGGCATAGTTCGTCCTTGAATTAAACATAGTTCGGCATTGAAATTAAACATAGTTCGGCATAGATGGAAAATACAACATAATTCAGCCTAGTTCGACCAGATCATGCTCGACATCTACTTGTTGCCCTTGCATATCCATATGTGCTCAACCAGATCATCCTGCACTTGTTGATGCACTACCAGGTCTCGGATCTCCTGACTCATAGCGATAAATGCAACCCACGATGGCAGCACCTGGTGATCAGGCTCTGCAAGGGGTCCCTATCTATAGTATGGTTCGTTCTGCTCCACCAAATCCACTGGGTCCTTTCTCTCATCCTCAATGATCATGTTGTGCAAGGTCACTGAACAGTTCATCACTTCCCATATCTGATCTTTCGACCAGATCATAGCAGGGAACCGGATAACTACATATCTCTATTGAAGCACACCAAATACCCGCTCCACGTCCTTCCTGCAAGCTTCCTGTTCCTTGGCAAACTGAGAATGCTTGGGGAGCATCGGGCTTGAGATAATCTTCACAAATGTTGGCCATCTTGGATAGATGCTATCTGCAAGATAGTATCCCTTGTTGTAGTGGTGTCCATTGATCTCAAATTTCACAGGGGAGAGCATGACCCTCAACAAGCTTGGCAAAGACATTTGAGGACTAGAGGACGTTGATGTCATTATTCGATCCTGTCATGCTAAAGAAGGAGTACAAAATCCAAAGATCATGTGTAGCAACTTCCTCGAGTATCACAGTGCAACCGCCTTTGTGGCCTTTGTACATTCCTTGCCAAGCAAATGGACAGTTCTTCCAGTTCCAATGCATGCAGCTGATGCTTCCAAGCATTCCAGAAAATCCTCTACTTTCATTGACTGCGGGGATCCGAGCAGTGTCTTCAGCATTGGGTGTCCTCAAGTATTGTGGCCCAAACATTACAATCACTGCCCTGCAGAACCTTTACAAGCAATCAATGGCGGTGGACTTGGCCATGCAGAGATAGTCATTGGCACTGTCACCCGGAGCTCCGTATGCGAGCAACCTCATCACCACTGTGCACTTCTGCAGTGAGGAAAACCCTACCATACCGGTGCAGTCCTTCTTGCATGCGAAATATGGGTCGAACTCCCGGATGATATGCATGATGTTGAGGAAGAGTTTCTGGCTCATCCTGAAACGGCGCCGAAACACGACCTCTTCGTGTAGCGGCTCGTCAGCGAAGTAGTCGACGTACAGCATTTAGTAACCCTCCACTCACTGCCTTGCTTTGCACTTCCGGCGACCCTTCGTCGAGCCTCCACACTTCGGCGGTGTATCTGCGTGTACAGGCAGGCCAAAGAGGCGAGGATCTGCATGTGCTCTTCATCTTCGGCGGCTGCGGTGGTCTCTTCCTTTAGCAATAGGGCAAACATCTCCTCGTCGCCGAAGTCCATGGCCCAACGAGCAAAGCGCCGAACACTCCACGGGCGAGGTGGTGGGAGCTCGGGATGAAACCGAGCTGCGGCGAAGTTGGGACGGCTAAACGAGGTCTAGGCCGAGGGGAAAGGATGCGGCGGAGGCGGCAGGTCTATCTACATGCGTGGTTTCGGCTTGGCATGGTGGGAGCTCGGCAGCGACGGCATGGCGGTGACGAAAGCTCTCTGCCAAGGGAGAGCCGAGTCGGGGTGGGGAATGAGGTTGTCTCGTCGACAGGGTTGGCCCACCTGTTTTTCGCTGCGTCCGGCGTTCTCAGGCGATTCCCAGCGCCCTAGGTTACGTGCACTGTACCAGCTTCTACATGAGACGGTTACCAAAAACATTAATAAAAGATGAAAATATGGAAGAGCAGATTATTTTCATAGGTAACAGGAGATGAGCGATCATAACAGCCAGAAGTGCTTTGTCAATGGCTTTTTATTCCATAAACTCTCCATTTGTGTACCGCGTCTCCCAATCACTGAACGTGGGGGACAAGTGGGATGTTGCTGACGAAGACCACCACGGTGACAATGAGGATCGTATGGCTTAGGCTCTTTATCCGTCTGGAGTTTTCTCCAGACATCACTGTACTCGGCCTGTCGGCCATGCACAATGGCGCTGGTTTTTTTTTCGTTCAAAGATCTTTGGAAGGTTGGAATTCCGCTGAAAATCAAATATTTCGCGTGACAGATGGCGAGGGACGCATTCCTAGTGGAAATCATGTTCAGAAACGGCACGGCCCTGGTGACGACCTGTGCCCGGACAATCACAATCACATCTTTTTTCATTGCATTTTGGTCAACTGTCTTGGGCCTGTTTCCGTGAATCTTCTGGCTGCCTGTGGGCACCTACACTACATGAACGCCTCGCTACACCGAAGCCGTCGACATAGCCAAATAGCCATCGGCGTAGCACGGCGGCGGCCTAGACTGAACTGCTGTTAGCGTAGTAAAGCCGTTAGCGTAGAAGGCTAGCCATCGGCGTAGCTCAGATGGGTCCCAAGGCTGTTTAGCCGTCGGCTTAGTTTTTTTCCAGATATTTTTATAAAAATATCAAAAAATTTAAATTGTTTGACTCGTTAATCCCACAAGTTTTTTTCAGATCTTTTTAAAAAATCATGAGCATCTGATAATGTACAAATCTGAGCCACTTCCTAATGATTCGGCATGAATTTGTCTTTTTTACCAGGGGTAGACAGAAAGGTTTGAGACCCCGGTTGGGACATTGTCCTTGTAAGGTGGTCTAGTATTTCTGAAAAATGGGGTGGTAGCATTTTGAAACTTCCATTTGGTGGTTGCTTCACAAAACATCCTGTTTTTAGCACTCGGAAAATGAAAAATGGCTTTTTCGTGTGACGAAAACAAAAACATCCTCCTACAACATTATTTGTCATCCCAAAATGAACATGAGTGCAAAATATAGGCATATTATGGAAAAGTATGCCGCAATTCTGGCCATAATATTGGTCGTTTGGCCTAAAAGCCATGAGACCTCGAACATGATAGATTATTTCTGAGAAGGTTTTCTAGATGCAATTAATATATCAAGTTTGGTATTTTTTCTTGAAACTATGTCATATAATATAACACCACGCGGAGATTTTACATTGTTCTGACTGTTTTTCAAATTTTTATGCCCGTTTTAAACTATGGTCAAAATAGCGGGCACGAAGGTTCTTAGCTAAGAGATGAGCCTCGCTAAACTTGCATTGGATCTCTAATAAAATAGAATATTGTGAGTCTAAAGATTATTTTTTTCAAAAAATATTATGAGCATCTGATAATGTATCTATAGTTCAAATCTGAGCCACTTCCTACTAATTCGGCAGGAATTTGTTTTTTCCACTAAGGGTGGACGAAAAGGTTTGAGATCCTCGGGCTAGGATATTTTCCATGTAAGATGGTGTAGTATTTTTGAAAAATAGGGTGGTAGCATTTTGAAACTTTTATTTGGTGGTTGCTTCAGAAAACACCCCGTTTTTAGCACTCGGAAAATGGGAAATGGCTTTTCCGTGCGATAAAAAAGAAAACTTCCTCCTGCAATATTGTTCATCGTACCAAAATATACATGAGTGAATAATATGAACAAATTATCACAAACTATGCTGCAATTCTGGCTACAATATTGGTCGTTTGGCCTGAAAGCCATGAAACCTCGAACATGATAGGTCATTTCTGAGAAAGGTTTTTGAGATGCAATTAATATACAAAGTTTGGTATTTTTCCTTGCAACTATGTCACATAATATGACACAACGCGAAGATTTTACATTGGTCGGACCTTTTTCCAATTTCTTATGCCTGTTACAAACTATGGTCAAAACGGCGAACATGAAGGTTCTTAGCTAGGGGATTAGCCTCGCTAAACTTGCATTGGATCTCTAATAAAATAGCATATTGTGAGTCTAAAAATGTTTTTTACAAAAAATCATGAGCATCACATAATGTACCTATAGTTCAAATCTGACCCACTTCCTACCGATTCAGCAGAAATTTGTCTTTTTCACCAGAGGTGGACAGAAAGGTTTGAGATCCCTTGGTTGGGACATTGTCCATGAAATGTGGTCTAGTATTTTTGAAAAATATGGTGGTAGCATTTTGAAACTTTCATTTGATGGTTGCTTCTGTTTTAGCACTCGGAAAATGAAAAATGTGTTATACGAAAGTATTTTAAATTTTTTATATTTTATTCAACAAAAATATATAATATTTGAGTTTAGATGGACAGATCTTATTTTTCTGCAAATTATGATATATTATATGTATTTTTCTGAATTAGAATGATTTAGTTATGATTTTTCTTGGATTAATGTGGCAAAAAGGAAAAATAGCTATGCCGACTGCAATGCCGTGGGCGTATTCTTGGATTAATGTGGCAAAAAGAGAAAATAGCTATGCCGACTGCAATCCCGTCGGCGTAGCAGTGAAACCTATGCTAACAGTACGGCTTAGCTTTGACGCTGTCACATCGCCGTTACGACCAATCGACTACGCCGATGGCTACCGTCGGCCTATCCTATCCTACGTCGATGGCCAACCTATGCCCGACTGCCGGTTTGCTCGGCTGCCTGTCTCGGGGCTACGCCGACGGCCCCGACAAATAGTCGTCGGGTAGCTGCTGGCCGTTGGAGCGTTGACTTGTTCCTGTAGTGCTAACTTGTTTCCCCAGTTTCATTCCTTGGTCCATGAGATTTCGGTTGAATCTAAACTTTTTGTTGATTGCATTTGCTTCCATGATGTGGGCTCTCTCGAACATTATAAATGCGGTCCTAATTGAGGTTGTCTTTATTCATAAACCTTCTGATGGTTTATACAAAATTGTTGTGTATCTGCAATTTTGGCTCCCGCTGACCATAAGGAAGAACTATGTCGCCGGTTGTGATAGGGGGTTGTCGTTGTGTTTCGATCCACCTTATTAGTGTTGTTATAATGGTTTCGGCCGGTTGGCTTGTTCTTGAACTTGTCGTTTGTGTCTAGCTGGTGTGTTCCGGTGTTATACTTTCACCGGCCTGTCTGGTGTCGTTGTTGTACTTAACTCTTGGTCTCCTGGGGTTTTATTTATAAAGCCAGGCATCATGCCTTTTATCTAAAACTAGCATGGTGACTCGCAAATGCGAGGGCAGCCCTTAAATCTTCTGAAAGTGTGTTACTAAATAAACCTAAACTTGTATACATGCTTTATTTGATGCTATAGTAGTTCATGGAGAAATAGATGACTATTAGGATATTGCAAGATGGAACTTGGGTATGGTTACTTAGATCTATTAATCGTGGACTATTTTAAGGAATAACCAATAGATTAATGATCAGATGATGTTCTACCAATTATGAAGATATGAAATTGTTGTGTCCTAATGATAAGGTTCAAGATAAATCAATATGTCTATCAAAAGTTGATTTTGCTACCGAACAAATATTCTTCTTGGTGGGTAGGGAAATGAGCATTTTCACTCTATCTTGTTCGAATCATTTTCTTGCCTCATTTACTCCTTGATTTGAAATACTCGATGCCCTCAATATGCATTTTAATATGTGACATTATTCCCACATACATTGACTGTGACATGTAAATTTGACTTTCTTATAAATATGTTCTGTAATGTAAAATTGAAAATGGGCAATTTCATTATGCTTAAACAACATATAGATGTTGGTCTACTCTGAAATTAAGGAAGACATATTTTAATCCATTTTATTTATCTCTCTCCTTTATATATTCCACTGTCCAGTCCGGTTATTATACGTTCTCCCTCTCACATGAGTTGTGTCATGTAACATGACTACACAACATTTTAATTAAGAACACATATTGACATGCGTTAATGGATGTAAAATTGTTGGAGCCCATGCATAAATGTTAAGTAGTAAATTGATGGCCAATGTTAATCTTTTAAGGCGTTGAATTTTCAAAATCATATTAGTTTTTTACCACATATTTATTGGAACTAACAGTAAAATGTGGAGCTCAAATTTATTGTTTTTCTTCCTAAAAACTATTATATAAATCTTAGTTATTTATTGCGTACTCTATGTTAGCTCAGTAGTTTTGTTGGTGTGTCTTGGTGCTTGAGTTTGTAAATGTGATGCTTCTTGTTTAATTGGGTCAACTATATACATAATGAATTGTGTTACCACTTTGGCCAATATCAAAACTATAGAATATCAAGCAATTGTTGTAAATAAGCACACATTTTCGTCATCTCTTTCTCATGTAGTGTAAAACCTAAAAAAAAGATGTTGCACATATGGGAAAATGCTAGCCAAATCAATATCAAACTTAATAAGCCTACCCTGTATTACCGTAAATAGAACATACAATTTTAAGTAACAATCGTAAATGTCGGAAGAGTATGTGTTTGATTGTTATTTCCAAGGTTAACATTGCAATATTTAAGGACTCTCTTATCTATATGTTAGTGTTAAACTTTCAACATTATTCCTTTCATAAAATTAAGATGTATAGTGATGAAACCATTATCTCCTTTCGTTTCTTTCACCTCTAACAACCATTTCGGCATGTAGACGTGAATATACATGTAAGTTTGTACGAAAAGGTTTAGACATATGACATATTTAAACGCTCGACACCTATCTATAATAAAAGTAAGGTATATAACTGGAATAATAATTATCAAGCGCTTCAAGCTATTTGGGATCATCCAGCTTTAACAACCAAACATTAATTCTCTCTCTCTCTCTCTCTCTCTCTCTCTCTCTCTCTCTCTCTCTCTCTAAAACTTGAAGAGTTCAACCGCAAATGCTCAAACAAAGCTACCTTATAAATAATTTGAATTTTGATTGCTTATTTTTAGGGATGCACTACTACACCTTTTGCATCAATAAGACTAAAATACATGCATTTATATCTTAGTCCATCTAACACCCAATGTTATATTATGATCATTCTCCAACCATCATGCTTTGCTCTCGGAACATGTAATCCCTCCGGTTCTTCATGTCTGGTATTTCTATAACTCTACACCTTGTGTCAGGGGCATAGTATTTTTTATTTATTTTTGGCTTTCGAAGTTTAAGCATAAATTTTATGTTCAACTTTTTGTCAATAGTTAGAAAATCACAGCCACAAATAGATTTTTTTTCATATATTGCAAGCAGCTATAAGAGAAAAGGTTAAAGATTAATCTAAGTCATAAATTATCTAGAGATACGGTGTTGCACCTCGACTAAGGAAAAAACTATGAAAAATAAAAAATAATCACATTAGTACCAAATTGTCTAGCTCTAATCTCTCCATGGCGTATGTGCACAAAGTGTTCTTCTCTTGCGGTCAAGTTACAAGCACTTCTGCTCCTGCATGCCATTAAGTTGCATGCATTCGGTGTGTAGGCAAAAGAAAGAAAAATTGTATGCAGGTAGAGTCCTATAAAAATACGATATATCTGATCTGAAGTAAAGAAAAGATTATACATTGTACGCATGTAGAGTCCTCCAAAAATACGATATATCTTACCGAAAATAAAGAAAAGATGACACGCCCTATCTGTTACGGACCTCTTTTTTTAATGTACGGAAGTTCTCTTCATGTATGGATCGTGTCAACAACACTACACAATATATATATAACTACTAACGTAACTATTAATATTTGTTAAATCGTGTCAACACCCAGATTTTTAAGAGATGCCTGTTATGTCATACATCGCAATTTTAGGATTACTATTTTTGCGACACATAACATAAGTGGTACCATAATACATCATCCATTACAAACCATAATAAAGGTCTTACAAATAAAGGATCTCATGATTCAGTCTTAATACAATCAAAGCAGCATAAAGTAAACATAGTAGGCTCCATCTTCAGGGTCACAGGCAATACTGACGATGGGAGATGATCCTAGTTGTCATAGACCTCCGGCTGTCCATCTTCCGGGTAATTCTCCTCATAGTCTGGCCATAGGAATAGCCAAGGACAAAGCCATGAGTACTCTTTAAGTACTCGCAAACTATTACTAATATAAGTAAGGTAAATCTAGTAGGACTCATAAGCTCTAGGTTTGTTTGCAAAAAGCTAGGTTTATTTCATAAAGCCTTAAGAGTAAAGACCTAAGTTTACTTCTCTACATTACTTAAGTGGGAACTTAAATTTCATATCCACAACTCTGTTGTGGTCAAGTAAAAGTCACCTTTCAAGTCACAAGTCATTTTGAAAACATCTGACAACGGAATAGTATGGCCACTCCAACTGTCCATAACCGCGGATGCGGCTATTCGAATAGTTTGACACTATGTAGAGGTGGTACACTTTCACCATAAAATTCGATACATTCGTCAGGGATAACCCTAAATCATCATACTTGGTATGCGGATAATCAATCCTAAACTTTCAATTACACACCCTAGTATAGGCACCTCCCCTATGAGTATGGCCTCCCAGCCATGGCCATCTGCCATCCTAGGCACTGCATAGGTGGATATTCATCACGAGATAGCCTCAGCTTAACCTCTTCCGCAAGGGAACCCATGCTAAGACATATAAACTTCCAGTCAAGCCCTACCCAGCTCAGGTAATGTGGTTGTACGGTAAAATTGAAATGGTATCGCATCCGAACTGAACCATCAGTTTTTGTCAAAGTCAAGGCTCATGCCTTATTCAGTTTCATTATCAAACCATTGTGTTCCATAACACATGTCAAAACATTTCAATAGAATGAAGTATCATTCAAGGTTTTCATAATCATTTTCACCAAGTATTCTCATCTAAAGTAATCAAGTTTTAACTTAGCACTAGCCACTAATGTTGAGGGTATCACTAGTGGGGGTACTAATCAAGTATAAGTATCCAAGGCTAGTTGTGATCTTGATGGTATCCTTCTTACTCTTCCACTAATCACAATTCATTACTAGATAAGAAACTTTAATAAAGGAAAAGCAAAGCTGGTAAGTAAAAACTGGGATTGGTATAATCAAAGTTGCATAACCAATCATGCCTAGTGCATATGGTATAGGGGACTTGCATAGATAGCATGCTTAGTTCTAGCTTGCCTTGAGCAGTGCAGTTGTTGAAGTTCTCTTCTTCTTCCTCGAAGTACTCCTCGTCGTCGTAGCCCGGGTCAGTACTAGCGTCTATAAATACATACAATATACACAATCACCAAACAACACTTCACTACTTCTAGTTAGCACACAAAGGCTCACACTAGATGATCTAGTATCATATCAATCATCATATGGAATAATTGCACATTCTTATTTATCTTATTTGGGAAAAGTAATTTCTACTCATTGAAAATACTTAAGATGTAATATTCTCCAATTAAAATAGTGGATCATGTTGACACGTGTCATCACCACATATTCCAATATTTGGGAATGTGATTTAAAATGGTGGTCATGCATTACATGATTTAATATTACTATTAATAATATTTAAGTGACTAGAAATGCCTATATATCCCTCTTTTAATACTAACCATGGTTCATATCTGTATAACTTAATCTTTTTACATACTCATGTAGATCATGGAAAATGTGATTTTTGAGAATTGGATTCAACTCAAAAGCATTTATGGTTGATTTTATAAAAATGTTTGAAGTGGTAAAAGTCTCTGTCTTGTTATTTTTAGTATAGGTGATCTATAATTTCAAATGGTTTGAATCCAATGGGAGTAATTAGATATTTTCAATACCTTTCTAACAAAATTGGAATCATGCATTTTGGATCAGTACAAATCTTTGAATTGAATTTTGAATTTGATGACATAATAGGGTTTTAATTAAATAGCAAAATTACATTTGAACTGCTGGGCTCTGCGCAGGAAAATAAATGGGCCGGCCAAACTTCATAGCACGGGCGCAGTGGGCTGCTGACAGAACGGTCCCACGCGGCAGCGACTAATTCTAACTGAAACGACATCTATCAATCTCAGCCTTACGATTAGAATGAAATCTACGACTGAGGTTCATCGTCTACGTCGATAGGCTCCGGCGAAATTCTAAACCTAACGCGGCGGTGGGGGTCACTCACCGGGGCTCCAGCTAGTGCCGGCGATGGGGGCGAACGAGCTGGTCGATGACGGCGGTTCGAGGGGTGGTCAGGGCGGCTCCTGGGGTGGCTCCAATCGATGGCTTCCTTTCTTCACTGCAGCGGCAGACTCCGGCCAAATTCCGGCGTCGTGGTGCTCGCCTTGCTCCGGGGAAGGGTCAGTGAGGTTCCTGGGTGAGTGGGGAGTGGAATGGTATGCCGAATGAGGTCTAGGATGGCTTCTATTGATACACCGGTGTTGGAGGCAGGGCGGCAAGGTCGGGCTTCACCGGCGACGCTGCTATAGGTCGCGCTAAGCATGGCGGAGGTCATGGGTCGATGCGGGGTACTACGGCGATCATCACGCGCGTGACGGCACGGCAAGGGGCGGTCTCAGTCGGTCGGGCGACGTCGGCGCTCGGCTCAGGTACGGAAGTGTTCGTCACTAAGTACGGTGGTCACGGGACGCGCGGCAGTGAACCATCGTGTCTGGGAGGTCACTGGTGCCACGGCGACTGCGGGTACGAGCAGAGAGAGCGAGGCTCGGCGTGTGTGCGCGAGGCGGCTGCAGCGCTCCGTCATGCTCTCCGCATGGCGGGAGATTAAATGGGCATGGCTGTTTTGGCTCCTTCTCTCCTCCCCGTTGGTCAAGGGGTGGACAGAGGGTGGCGGTGAGGTCACGACTAGAATCTAGGTGTCGTGGGAGAGGACGGCGTGGTGTGCAGCGCCTTGTCCGTGCTCGACCGACATGGCGTGCTCGGTACGGGCAGGGCACTGGTCAATGTGGCGGGTGATGTTGCTCCTCTGCATGGCCAAGTACTAGGAATGATCATGAGGGAGTAGTGGAGTGGAAATGGATACATTTGATTATCAATTGATAGATCAAAACAGTAGATAGTGGTTGAGGTTGTACTCTGTTTGTGAGGTGTTCGACTAAATGGCCGCATGAATTCATCTTTGGAATTTTTCAATGATTTTTAGTGAGTGATCTGAATACTTGCTTAGTAGTCTATGATTGCTGGGAATTATCAAGGGGTGATTGTTTGAAGGGTTTTTGAAATAGATTTTGAATTTTAGTGAGTGATCTGGATACATATACTTGATTTAATTTTGAATTGCCTTTTAAATAGATTTGAAAATAGTTTCTGTGAATTTGTAAGGTTTGCTTGGGTTCACTTTTACTTGGTCTAGCAAGGGGTGAAAAGAATTGGGATTGTTTCTGTTAGAAATCTTTTACTATAGATGTCCAAAGTAGGCTAGTGGTTAATATTTGCCAAAATGACCATATGCTCATATGATCCATATTTGACTTTCTTTCATTTGATTTTGTTTGTAATTGAGCTAGATGATGTGGTAATCCTTTTTAAACTAATCCTTAACCTTTGTAGCAATCAAACATGGCAATTTCAAGCATTCATGCATTAATGGAAATCACACATGCATTCATATCAAGTTTAATAATAAAAGTTTAATGGAAATCACACATGCATTCATATCAAGTTTAATAATAAAAGTTTTTGTTAACCCTAAACTTGGGTGATTAGATTTTGATAAGCTTCTTTAATATTTTTGAGATGTTACAAATCGTGGCCACAAATTTTAGATCTAACTGTCTACATAATTTAGGTGATGTGGATCAACCTGGTGCCTCGAAAAACACTCTTATATTGCTTTTAGTATATAATAGACTAGCACAAATATCCGTACGTTGCACTGGGTTAAAAAGGTTGATTGAAAAATGTCGGCATAACCCAAATTTCTGTCCCAAAGTCAATCAACCTGTAACCCTGACCTTAGTTCGCCCTTTCCATAGAAACCTTTAATTATTTTTATACATTATTGTTATTTTTATTTATCTAGTACACATGCCTGTGTGTCGCAACGGGAGTGAATTTTTTTATACACAAAAACATCGCATGTCTTAAATTTTACCCAAATTTCGATCAACCTAGATAATCCTTGCCTCAACATGCCTTTAATTGTTTTATATTTGATATGCTATTTATCCTTGATTGTTATTTTTATTTAATCTTATATGTGAGAATCTGTTTTTAAATTTCGTTTGGTATGATGCTGGTGACATACTGACATGCAAAGCCGACTTACTAAAATAGCTCAATCAGACTTCTTTTGCCGATACAGTTTGCCCTAAGTACTTAACACCGTGACAGAGGTAGACCGCCGATCAGTTATGAAGTTAGGTATATTCGGTGGGCAGGTTATTCGTGAATTAATGCTAGCACATGTGCATGAATATTTTAGTTCCACGAGCGCTAGGAAGAAAAGTATCCCTCACGAGCTAAGTTGCAATCAGGTTTAGTGATCAGCGGGGTTTCATGAAAAATCAAGGTCAGGTTCAGTCACTCCAGAATTGAGTTCTCCTAATTCTGCAGTTGGACTGGAGTGTAAGAAACTCCAGAATTGAGTTCTCTGGACTGGAGTGTAAGAAACTCCAGGCAGATTCAATGTGGGCTCAACCAGTGTGTCCCTATCAACGTACTTTATTTCAGTATATAGATTGCATCTACATTTAATTTGTCCAAACCCAGTTCTGATTTCTTCCTCTCTCTCTCCAAACAGGTTCAGAAAAGTGATATGTCTATAATCTGTTAAACGACTAAATAGGATAATGGCCTAGCTCTGAATCCACAATAATTACTGTAGCTTGGTGCAGCTTTGTACAGCCCAAATCGTACCTATCAGATCAGTTCGATACGATCAAGACAATGGCTGGTAATTTGAGGACATCCATGATCGGGTTGGAGCCAGACTCGGCTGCAGGGCCGGGCCGGAAAATCCGGGACCCTGTGCGAAACTCTAAATAAGGCCCTACCTAGCTATAAAAAGAACTAATAAACAACTATAAATTATATATATACTCTGTCAGCTTCTTAATTCTTACACGACAAGATTATAGATTGGAGGATATGTCTTATATAGTTCAAACAAACCAACCGGACCAGTGGTCAAACCTTAAACCTAATGGTTTGGATACACTTGAACTGTTTAGGTTTTAAAAAAACTAGAAAACAATTTTTAGAAGTCAAGATATCTTGTTGCGTTTTTTTAAAGATGTTTACTACTCCTTGGAGCTGGAAATTAGTTTCTAGAATAGGTATAATGTGTTTTATGCATGTAGAAAAGCTTCGGGATAGCTTGTGTGTTTTCAACGGTAATCAAATGTATAATCAAATATTTGCAACGTAAGGCATCAAACAAAGTAGCAAAATATCATAGAAAATTAATGACGAGCACCGTACTTGTCTGCAGGACTTACGCTCGCATGCATGGGAGTAGCAAAATATCATAGAAAATGTAATTGTCTGGATGAACTAAACTCGCTTGCATGGAAGTAGCAAAAGATAATGAAAATAAGAAAAGAGCTGCTCGCAGGTCTTGCAACCTCCCCGTCATACAAGGACAAGGACCGAGCAACATAACAAAGTCGGCAGAAAGGACTTTGTGAATAAAAATTGAATTAAACATTATAGTAAAGGAAACTCAAATATTTTGGGCCCCAAAAATTTGGGGTCCTGTGCGGCCGCACGGCCTGCACTCCCATGGGCCCGGGCCTACTCGGCTGTGAGCTAGCCTGTACTGTACGACGGAATTCGATGTTGGGTTCAATCCGGACTCCACTACTCATCTTGCCTGTATGAATACCCGACAGAGGAAGGGACCGACAGATAAGGGTTCGGGACACCGTATAGGATCGATCATGGAAGTTTTTGTATCCTTTTCGTTTGGATCGGAGCGGGACAATGGCACATTTAGAAACGGACCAAAATGCATTATGACGGACCAAGAGAAAAATCTTTCTTCCTTTATTATTAGGTAGGTATAGAAGGACCACTAGGGCGGGCAGTCATGTGTTTAGAGTGAACAAAAACTCAAGGGTAGTTTGCACGACAGCCGGCTACAGATTATGGATACAACATAGCTCCTGACGATTGATCGAGTACCTTCACGGGGACAAAAGGGCCATGTGGATTTTTCATGTGGACTGTCCGGTATAGGTTGTAAGTACACAACAAAACCCTAATGGCTTCTAGGACCACCCCACCTTGTCTCTCTCCCTCTTCCCGACCTTTTCCTCTTGTTTTGAGAGTCGGACGCCGTCGTCCGGCCCTCTCCGTCGCCTCCACCAGAATAGCCGGTCAGAGTGGGGTTTGGAGGGGCGCCGGAGCTAGTTGTAGGGTTGTTGGGAGTAGTTTGCGGACTGGTGCCATGGTTTGGTTGTGTCGGGAGAGGGAGGAAGTGGCTTTGGGCGGAGCTTCTTCCCTGCCTGATGTGCCTTCTCCTTGTGCTCCGGCGGTCGGAGTTGAGGGCGGAGGTTGGCTATGGTGGCTCCATGAATAAAGCATGGGCTACTCCTTTTCTTGGTGTTTCCCCTTTGCTTCCTCTCCCCTTGTCGGCCAGCCGTGGCGGCGAGGGACCCGGGGGTGTAAGAAGGTTGGCGCATCGGTGGAGTGCTGGCGGTGCCTGGGGCCATCCCTCGCTGGTAGCGGTGCGGGCTACTATGAGGCCGTCAGCGGGCGAGCTTGGGCAGCTTCCATGGTGGAAGGTGACGACTTGCCTGGGTTCGCCCCCCCAATAATCGCGTGCCCTAGCGGATCTGCAACGCTCTTGCTTCGATCCCTCTTCTGGCCGACCGTGGCGGTGGGGGGAAGAGGGATCTAGCAGTGTTCGGTGTGGCGACGGCCAGGGAGAAGGATATGGCGAAGCTTCTTCTTGTGGAGTTTTCTCGTAGGGGTCTTCATGCGGTGGTGGTGTCCGTATTGCCTCTGCCTCTTATGGCACTCACCTTCTATGCCATTCGTTCTTATATCTTTCTGGCTCTTTTTTTCCACCCTCACTCTTTGACATGCTTGTATTCAGATTTACGGTAGTACTCCCTCCGTTTTAAAATATAAGATGTTTTAATTTTTTCTGAAACACAACACATGTATATAGCCGCTTTTAGTGTGTAGATTCGCTGATTTTTCTCAGAACCTACACACTAAAAGGTGTGTAGATACATGTATCTAGCCGCCTTTAGTGTGTAGGCTAAAACATCTTATAATTTGGGAGCGTCTATTGTACAGCTAGCTGTTTTTAAATTCAGAAACAGACACATTTTTTAGTCCAATCAACGGATGACAGCTGTCAAACAAAAATCAATAAGAGAAAAGAAGAGCCAAAATAAAAAGTGTCTGTTTCTTTGCTATCAAACAGACACATTTCTGTCCTTTCATTTTTCTGCAACTCTTGGGCCTGTAACAGATATAATATTTGAGTATCGGGCCTGAACATATAGAAGGGCCAAGAAAAAGGCCTCCCAGCAAATTCTCTCTAACCAACACTAACCAAGGAGAACTCTACACGGAAATAAAAGCCCAACACTGAAAAGAGCATCTTCTTCTCTAGCAAGAAACGACACAGCACAGGTCGACCACACCCAGATCAAGCTCGGCTACGTCTTGGTGATCTCCATCGTATCTTCCTCCCCAACAAAAGAACACGGTCAACCAGCCCAGGTCAAAAGCCTAGCTTCTTCACAGAAAACAGAAGGACTGCAATACAAGAGAGGGGGTGGGGATCAGAGATCTGAGATCCTGGCATGGAACAAGAAGAGAACAGGGACAAACATGCTCTGCTGAATCAAATACCTGGTGTTGAAGATGTACTGCAATCCCAGGTTAGGTCCATTCTTCCTCTCCCCCTCTGTACGTTTTATAGAAATAGCACTAAATCACAAACAATAAAACTAGGGGTAGGATGTGTGTGGATATAATTGTCGGTTCATGTATGTAACAAACATATGCACAGATTAGAAAATGAGAAAATAAGGCAACTTTGAAAAAGTTTGGAAATTAAGCAAATAGAAAACTGGAACAAGTGGAAAAAATGATTTGAGCAGATTATTAATGGAGCCAACTTGTCTGATCCAACCATCAGAGTGTTACGTCATGTTGTTTATAGAATCAGGGTATTACATCATGAAAAAAAGACTCATAAACAAAAATAAAATTTGTTGCAGTTGGTAAATGATGGAGCCACAGTTGCAATGAATGATGAAGGAGAGAATGGGGACATATTGCTACAGGTAGGTATCTCAGAAACACACATTGTTTGTCTTAAAAATGATGTCTCAGTTTTATTCATTGTAAAACACATTGTGCAAGCAGAATTTTTCATACATGGCACTCCTGCGAGGTGAAATCGACAATAGCTACTCCTGTGACAAGAATGCATGGTGGACTGGTGCAAATCAGGACAAGAATGAACTTAGCACAGGCAGCCAGACCCAATCAACCAAACTACATGACGAAATGAAAGGAAGTAAAGCAAAGGTATGAACACTGAAAAGATCAAAGAGGGAACATAAACTAAATATATAAAGATAAAAAATACGTATGCCTAACTGTTGATAAAACTTCACCTTGCAGGTAGACTCAAGCAAGTGTGATGAAGTGCCATCTTCTAGTTCATCATACCCTATAAAGAAAAGCAGAGACGGATTTCAGGTACATTTATTATTGGAGCAGACAAATTCAAAAAGGCTTGTTGTTTACTGTGAACAAAAAAAATGAAACTAACATTATAATTAACAAAAATAACAGCAGCAACACAACATTGGGCATGAAGATATTGGCTACAATCCATGGGATGCAAATTTATTTGAAGACATGATACTCGATGAGGTTAGTTAAGACAAGCAAGTATTTCATTCTGATATAATCTGAAAAAGAAAATTAAAACTAATATTTCTTCTCATCCCCTTTAGATTGTTGAAGACGAACATCCAGAAGATGAAATAAATGGTAATCCATTCAACCATACATGGAATTTAGATGATCAGAATGGTGAGGAGAATTCAGATGATAAGCAAACTAAAATTGCGACTGAATCGCCTGGTGACACTGAAGAAAAAGGATCTGAGCAAATAAATGAAGAAGATGTTGAGAACTTTCTGCAAAATGAGAAAGAAGCTAAATCAGGAGTGAGCGCTGAGTTAATGCCAGAGAAGGGTATGGAATTTAGATCTAGAGAGGAAGCTCATCAATTTCTAAACATGTATGCCTTTGCAGCTGGGTTTTCTATTGCTGTTGTGTCCATTTACCGCACATCAAGCAAGAAAAGAAATAATGAAGTTACAAGGGCAACAATAAAGTGTAACAAGCATGGTCACAACACAGAAGCTGAAAAGGAGCAGTTAACTGCACAAAGGCAAACCACAGTGCTAGTGAGAACAAATTGCAAAGTGGAGATGGTAATCAGTGAGAAAGATGGGCTGTGGCGGATCACTAACCTATTTCTTGACCACAACCATCCTCTCGAGCCAGGGAGTCGTTTTTTCAGGTCTCATGTCTGCATGACCAAAGAAGAAAAATCAATCATAAAGACAATGAAGCAATGCAACATTCCAACTAGAAACATTGTTTCCGTTCTAGCACACATGCGAGGAGGAATGGAGCAACTTCCATACAACAAAAAGAAAGTGTGCAACTATGGTACAAGTGTGAACAGAGAAATGAAAAACAGTGATCTGATGGAAGTTCTTGCCTGGTTCAATAAGAAACAAGCTGCAGAACCTGGATTTTACTACTCCATGGAATTGGATGCTGAAAATAAGGTCCGCAGTGTCTTTTGGTCAGATGCAAGATCGAGGCAGTACTATGATTTGTATGGTGACTGCATAAGTTTTGATACTACTTTCTTAACAAACAAATACAACTTACCGTTTGCACCCTTTGTTGGAATATCACCACATGGGAAAACTTACTTGTTTGCTTGTGCATTCATTGTGAATGAGACAGCAAAAACATTTGAATGGTTGTTCAGGGAATTCATATTATCAAATGGTGGAAAGCATCCACAATCAATAATAACTGATCAAGACAGAGGCATGGAAAAAGCAATTGAATCTGTTTTTCCAAATACAACACATAGAACATGCTTGTTTCATGTGAAGAAGAAGTGTGAGGACAAAAATGGAACAACATTCCAAGCAAATGAGGGTTTGTATGAAGAGATGCAAGATATAATAGATAACTCACTGACAGTACAAGAGTTTGAAACACTATGGATGGCTATGATTGAAGAACATAAGGTTGGTGGAGTGAAATTCTTCAATGACATGTGGAAATCAAGGAAGAAGTATGTTCCCGTATACTTCAAAACAAAATTCTTCCCATTTATACAAACAACAGCAAGAAGTGAGGGGACAAATGCTTTATTCAAAAAAGGTGTTGGCGCACAATTTAGCATCACTAGCTTCCTGAGGGAATATCAACGCATTTTGGATACGATACATGCAAGGGAAGATGAATGCAACCACAATGCAGGGAATAAGACAGTGCCACCAACAAGATTCTTGACTAAGTACTATATAGAAAGACAAGCTCATGAAATGTACAACTTGGAAATATTCAGAAAATTCCAGCAAAACCTCAATGATGTTACAAGGCTACATATCCGAGAACATGAAAAGAACAAGGTTTATGTGCTATATCAGGCACCCAACTATCCAATTAAAGAGCACAGAACAAGAAACTACATAGTTCAAGTTAACTTGGAAAGTGAAGACTATTCTTGTGTGTGCTGCAAATTTAACAAAGATGGCATCTTGTGCTCTCATATTTTGAAAGTGATGCTACACCTTGAATTGGAAAAGATACCAGAGAAATACATCATTGAAAGATGGAGGAAAACCCAAAAGAAACTGAACTACATTGTCCCTGCGCCACAAGAAATAGACAATGATAGTCTGAGATATAACTTACTATCAAGGAAACACAAACAGCTTCCAAAGGTTCAAAAAGTAGAGAGAAATGTCAATATTTGCTACAAGAAGTGCAGAGAATAGAGGAGCACATGGAAGCAATGGACAAAGTTACTGAAGACACTGGTGAAACTCAGCCAAATTCAACAAGAACAGTTTCAAATTTGTTGAATGCATCACTACAAGAAGGAACCAGCTCTACAATTGAGATCCTTGATCCAGATCAAGCTCACACAAAAGGGCGTCCTAGGATGCTCACAATAAAGGAGAAGATCAAAGCAAATAAGTTCTATAAATGTAGCCACTGTGGTGGTACTGAACACACTAAGAGAAACTGCACCAACAAACATCTCGTCTACAACTTACCTAAACCAAAAAGGAGTAGGAAATCAAAACCTAAAGGAGCAGGTAGCAAAGAATAAAATGAAAAAAGAACCTCCCATCTATGGATCATAACATCATTTTTAAAATGAGGCATTTTTCTATTTGCTTGCAGGAACAGACTCTCCGGCCAAAAAATCAACGAAGAAAGGGAAGACAACTGAAGTTGGAGCTCAAGAAAACAAGGAAATTCATGAAGAACATGCAGCAATTCCATGCAGCGGAACAACATCTACTTCAAACATTGAGGGCTGAGAAAAGTTGCTGAGGAAAATTGTCTATTATTCTCTAGACTATTTCTTGTTGTAATAAAATGACCAAAAGTTACAAGAGGATGTGATGTGCTACATAGTATACTTGTTCTGAAGGATCAGCAGTTTTCTGAGAATATTATACTTGTTCTAAATGATCAGATATAATAACCAGATGTGTTTGTGTTTGTGTGTAATAAATCGAATGAATGAATCATAAAAAGAACAAGCGAATGATTGAAATAATGAAGTGGTTCCTCCTCCTTTACCCGGGCTTGGAACCGGCTATCCGAATTAAGAAATGTCGGATAGGCGGAGTTCCCCACGAAAAACCCTTGCCCGCAATAAGAGTAAATAAGCCAATAGCAAACCAAAATAGTAAGAGAAGAACAAGGCAAATGATGAGTGAAAATGAAAACTGAATAGGTGAGATACATTAACACTGAATAAAATACAAGCCAACACTGAAAATGCAATAATCACTTGGAAAAGAACAAAAGGAAAACAAGAACCACGGGCTGGAACAATCACTTGAAAAAGAACAAAAAGGAAAACAAGAACTACGAGAGATCATGAATGGCGTGAGATCTAGCAACAATCACTTGGAAAAGAACAAAAGGAAAACAAGAACCGCGGGCTGGAACATTGAGAAAATAAAGTAATGAGAAAATGCAATATATACTGATAAAGACAAAAGGACTGAAAGCATGAGCAACAGAAGATAGAAATGCAACAGAAAAGAGACGACAAAGTACGCAGACTGAAACATTGAGAAAATCAAAAAATGAGAAAATAAAATATGAGAAATAATGAACTGACAATAAGACAAAATGAGTGAAAACAAAGACTGAAGAGGTGAGATACATTAACACTGAATAAAATACAAGTCAACATAGAAATAAAAAAAGTGAGGAGTGAGAATGAACAAATGAAACTAGAATGCCAAAATGAAGAACAAGAATGAGGACACATAGATATAATCACAAGAATGAGAATTGAAGATGAATTGAGGAAAAATGAAAGACCGAAAGACTGAAATGTAATGAGGAAGAATGAAGGACTGAAAGGACACAAAGATAAAATGACACTGCAAAATGGAAAAATTGAACAAAATTGAGGACACAGAGATATAATCAAAACAATGAGAAAGTTTTGCTGTCCTTCATTCTTCCTCTCTAGATCTAAATTCCATACCTAAAGGAATTCTAGATCTAGAGAGGAAGCTCATCAATTTCTAAACATGTATGCCTTTGCAGCTGGGTTTTCTATTGCTGTTGTGTCCATTTACCGCACATCAAGCAAGAAAAGAAATAATGAAGTTACAAGGGCAACAATAAAGTGTAACAAGCATGGTCACAACACAGAAGCTGAAAAGGAGCAGTTAACTGCACAAAGGCAAACCACAATGCTAGTGAGAACAAATTGCAAAGTGGAGATGGTAATCAGTGAGAAAGATGGGCTGTGGCGGATCACTAACCTATTTCTTGACCACAACTATCCTCTCGAGCCAGGGAGTCGTTTTTTCAGGTCTCATGTCTGCATGACCAAAGAAGAAAAATCAATCATAAAGACAATGAAGCAATGCAACATTCCAACTAGAAACATTGTTTCCGTTCTAGCACACATGCGAGGAGGAATGGAGCAACTTCCATACAACAAAAAGAAAGTGTGCAACTATGGTACAAGTGTGAACAGAGAAATGAAAAACAGTGATCTGATGGAAGTTCTTGCCTGGTTCAATAAGAAACAAGCTGCAGAACCTGGATTTTACTACTCCATGGAATTGGATGCTGAAAATAAGGTCCGCAGTGTCTTTTGGTCAGATGCAAGATCGAGGCAGTACTATGATTTGTATGGTGACTGCATAAGTTTTGATACTACTTTCTTAACAAACAAATACAACTTACCGTTTGCACCCTTTGTTGGAATATCACCACATGGGAAAACTTACTTGTTTGCTTGTGCATTCATTGTGAATGAGACAGCAAAAACATTTGAATGGTTGTTCAGGGAATTCATATTATCAAATGGTGGAAAGCATCCACAATCAATAATAACTGATCAAGACAGAGGCATGGAAAAAGCAATTGAATCTGTTTTTCCAAATACAACACATAGAACATGCTTGTTTCATGTGAAGAAGAAGTGTGAGGACAAAAATGGAACAACATTCCAAGCAAATGAGGGTTTGTATGAAGAGATGCAAGATATAATAGATAACTCACTGACAGTACAAGAGTTTGAAACACTATGGATGGCTATGATTGAAGAACATAAGGTTGGTGGAGTGAAATTCTTCAATGACATGTGGAAATCAAGGAAGAAGTATGTTCCCGTATACTTCAAAACAAAATTCTTCCCATTTATACAAACAACAGCAAGAAGTGAGGGGACAAATGCTTTATTCAAAAAAGGTGTTGGCGCACAATTTAGCATCACTAGCTTCCTGAGGGAATATCAACGCATTTTGGATACGATACATGCAAGGGAAGATGAATGCAACCACAATGCAGGGAATAAGACAGTGCCACCAACAAGATTCTTGACTAAGTACTATATAGAAAGACAAGCTCATGAAATGTACAACTTGGAAATATTCAGAAAATTCCAGCAAAACCTCAATGATGTTACAAGGCTACATATCCGAGAACATGAAAAGAACAAGGTTTATGTGCTATATCAGGCACCCAACTATCCAATTAAAGAGCACAGAACAAGAAACTACATAGTTCAAGTTAACTTGGAAAGTGAAGACTATTCTTGTGTGTGCTGCAAATTTAACAAAGATGGCATCTTGTGCTCTCATATTTTGAAAGTGATGCTACACCTTGAATTGGAAAAGATACCAGAGAAATACATCATTGAAAGATGGAGGAAAACCCAAAAGAAACTGAACTACATTGTCCCTGCGCCACAAGAAATAGACAATGATAGTCTGAGATATAACTTACTATCAAGGAGATTAACACAAACAGCTTCCAAAGGTTCAAAAAGCAGAGAGAAATGTCAATATTTGCTACAAGAAGTGCAGAGAATAGAGGAGCACATGGAAGCAATGGACAAAGTTACTGAAGACACTGGTGAAACTCAGCCAAATTCAACAAGAAAAGTTTCAAATTTGTTGAATGCATCACTACAAGAAGGAACCAGCTCTACAATTGAGATCCTTGATCCAGATCATGCTCACACAAAAGGGCGTCCTAGGATGCTCACAATAAAGGAGAAGATCAAAGCAAATAAGTTCTATAAATGTAGCCACTGTGGTGGTACTGAACACACTAAGAGAAACTGCACCAACAAACATCTCGTCTACAACTTACCTAAACCAAAAAGGAGTAGGAAATCAAAACCTAAAGGAGCAGGTAGCAAAGAATAAAATGAAAAAAGAACCTCCCATCTATGGATCATAACATCATTTTTAAAATGAGGCATTTTTCTATTTGCTTGCAGGAACAGACTCTCCGGCCAAAAAATCAACGAAGAAAGGGAAGACAACTGAAGTTGGAGCTCAAGAAAACAAGGAAATTCATGAAGAACATGCAGCAATTCCATGCAGCGGAACAACATCTACTTCAAACATTGAGGGCTGAGAAAAGTTGCTGAGGAAAATTGTCTATTATTCTCTAGACTATTTCTTGTTGTAATAAAATGACCAAAAGTTACAAGAGGATGTGATGTGCTACATAGTATACTTGTTCTGAAGGATCAGCAGTTTTCTGAGAATATTATACTTGTTCTAAATGATCAGATATAATAACCAGATGTGTTTGTGTTTGTGTGTAATAAATCGAATGAATGAATCATAAAAAGAACAAGCGAATGATTGAAATAATGAAGTGGTTCCTCCTCCTTTACCCAGGCTTGGAACCGGCTATCCGAATTAAGAAATGTCGGATAGGCGGAGTTCCCCACGAAAAACCCTTGCCCGCAATAAGAGTAAATAAGCCAATAGCAAACCAAAATAGTAAGAGAAGAACAAGGCAAATGATGAGTGAAAATGAAAACTGAATAGGTGAGATACATTAACACTGAATAAAATACAAGCCAACACTGAAAATGCAATAATCACTTGGAAAAGAACAAAAGGAAAACAAGAACCACGGGCTGGAACAATCACTTGAAAAAGAACAAAAAGGAAAACAAGAACTACGAGAGATCATGAATGGCGTGAGATCTAGCAACAATCACTTGGAAAAGAACAAAAGGAAAACAAGAACCGCGGGCTGGAACATTGAGAAAATAAAGTAATGAGAAAATGCAATATATACTGATAAAGACAAAAGGACTGAAAGCATGAGCAACAGAAGATAGAAATGCAACAGAAAAGAGACGACAAAGTACGCAGACTGAAACATTGAGAAAATCAAAAAATGAGAAAATAAAATATGAGAAATAATGAACTGACAATAAGACAAAATGAGTGAAAACAAAGACTGAAGAGGTGAGATACATTAACACTGAATAAAATACAAGTCAACATAGAAATAAAAAAAGTGAGGAGTGAGAATGAACAAATGAAACTAGAATGCCAAAATGAAGAACAAGAATGAGGACACATAGATATAATCACAAGAATGAGAATTGAAGATGAATTGAGGAAAAATGAAAGACCGAAAGACTGAAATGTAATGAGGAAGAATGAAGGACTGAAAGGACACAAAGATAAAATGACACTGCAAAATGGAAAAATTGAACAAAATTGAGGACACAGAGATATAATCAAAACAATGAGAAAGTTTTGCTGTCCTTCATTCTTCCTCTCTAGATCTAAATTCCATACCTAAAGGAATTCTAGATCTAGAGAGGAAGCTCATCAATTTCTAAACATGTATGCCTTTGCAGCTGGGTTTTCTATTGCTGTTGTGTCCATTTACCGCACATCAAGCAAGAAAAGAAATAATGAAGTTACAAGGGCAACAATAAAGTGTAACAAGCATGGTCACAACACAGAAGCTGAAAAGGAACAGTTAACTGCACAAAGGCAAACCACAATGCTAGTGAGAACAAATTGCAAAGTGGAGATGGTAATCAGTGAGAAAGATGGGCTGTGGCGGATCACTAACCTATTTCTTGACCACAACTATCCTCTCGAGCCAGGGAGTCGTTTTTTCAGGTCTCATGTCTGCATGACCAAAGAAGAAAAATCAATCATAAAGACAATGAAGCAATGCAACATTCCAACTAGAAACATTGTTTCCGTTCTAGCACACATGCGAGGAGGAATGGAGCAACTTCCATACAACAAAAAGAAAGTGTGCAACTATGGTACAAGTGTGAACAGAGAAATGAAAAACAGTGATCTGATGGAAGTTCTTGCCTGGTTCAATAAGAAACAAGCTGCAGAACCTGGATTTTACTACTCCATGGAATTGGATGCTGAAAATAAGGTCCGCAGTGTCTTTTGGTCAGATGCAAGATCGAGGCAGTACTATGATTTGTATGGTGACTGCATAAGTTTTGATACTACTTTCTTAACAAACAAATACAACTTACCGTTTGCACCCTTTGTTGGAATATCACCACATGGGAAAACTTACTTGTTTGCTTGTGCATTCATTGTGAATGAGACAGCAAAAACATTTGAATGGTTGTTCAGGGAATTCATATTATCAAATGGTGGAAAGCATCCACAATCAATAATAACTGATCAAGACAGAGGCATGGAAAAAGCAATTGAATCTGTTTTTCCAAATACAACACATAGAACATGCTTGTTTCATGTGAAGAAGAAGTGTGAGGACAAAAATGGAACAACATTCCAAGCAAATGAGGGTTTGTATGAAGAGATGCAAGATATAATAGATAACTCACTGACAGTACAAGAGTTTGAAACACTATGGATGGCTATGATTGAAGAACATAAGGTTGGTGGAGTGAAATTCTTCAATGACATGTGGAAATCAAGGAAGAAGTATGTTCCCGTATACTTCAAAACAAAATTCTTCCCATTTATACAAACAACAGCAAGAAGTGAGGGGACAAATGCTTTATTCAAAAAAGGTGTTGGCGCACAATTTAGCATCACTAGCTTCCTGAGGGAATATCAACGCATTTTGGATACGATACATGCAAGGGAAGATGAATGCAACCACAATGCAGGGAATAAGACAGTGCCACCAACAAGATTCTTGACTAAGTACTATATAGAAAGACAAGCTCATGAAATGTACAACTTGGAAATATTCAGAAAATTCCAGCAAAACCTCAATGATGTTACAAGGCTACATATCCGAGAACATGAAAAGAACAAGGTTTATGTGCTATATCAGGCACCCAACTATCCAATTAAAGAGCACAGAACAAGAAACTACATAGTTCAAGTTAACTTGGAAAGTGAAGACTATTCTTGTGTGTGCTGCAAATTTAACAAAGATGGCATCTTGTGCTCTCATATTTTGAAAGTGATGCTACACCTTGAATTGGAAAAGATACCAGAGAAATACATCATTGAAAGATGGAGGAAAACCCAAAAGAAACTGAACTACATTGTCCCTGCGCCACAAGAAATAGACAATGATAGTCTGAGATATAACTTACTATCAAGGAGATTAACACAAACAGCTTCCAAAGGTTCAAAAAGCAGAGAGAAATGTCAATATTTGCTACAAGAAGTGCAGAGAATAGAGGAGCACATGGAAGCAATGGACAAAGTTACTGAAGACACTGGTGAAACTCAGCCAAATTCAACAAGAAAAGTTTCAAATTTGTTGAATGCATCACTACAAGAAGGAACCAGCTCTACAATTGAGATCCTTGATCCAGATCATGCTCACACAAAAGGGCGTCCTAGGATGCTCACAATAAAGGAGAAGATCAAAGCAAATAAGTTCTATAAATGTAGCCACTGTGGTGGTACTGAACACACTAAGAGAAACTGCACCAACAAACATCTCGTCTACAACTTACCTAAACCAAAAAGGAGTAGGAAATCAAAACCTAAAGGAGCAGGTAGCAAAGAATAAAATGAAAAAAGAACCTCCCATCTATGGATCATAACATCATTTTTAAAATGAGGCATTTTTCTATTTGCTTGCAGGAACAGACTCTCCGGCCAAAAAATCAACGAAGAAAGGGAAGACAACTGAAGTTGGAGCTCAAGAAAACAAGGAAATTCATGAAGAACATGCAGCAATTCCATGCAGCGGAACAACATCTACTTCAAACATTGAGGGCTGAGAAAAGTTGCTGAGGAAAATTGTCTATTATTCTCTAGACTATTTCTTGTTGTAATAAAATGACCAAAAGTTACAAGAGGATGTGATGTGCTACATAGTATACTTGTTCTGAAGGATCAGCAGTTTTCTGAGAATATTATACTTGTTCTAAATGATCAGATATAATAACCAGATGTGTTTGTGTTTGTGTGTAATAAATCGAATGAATGAATCATAAAAAGAACAAGCGAATGATTGAAATAATGAAGTGGTTCCTCCTCCTTTACCCAGGCTTGGAACCGGCTATCCGAATTAAGAAATGTCGGATAGGCGGAGTTCCCCACGAAAAACCCTTGCCCGCAATAAGAGTAAATAAGCCAATAGCAAACCAAAATAGTAAGAGAAGAACAAGGCAAATGATGAGTGAAAATGAAAACTGAATAGGTGAGATACATTAACACTGAATAAAATACAAGCCAACACTGAAAATGCAATAATCACTTGGAAAAGAACAAAAGGAAAACAAGAACCACGGGCTGGAACAATCACTTGAAAAAGAACAAAAAGGAAAACAAGAACTACGAGAGATCATGAATGGCGTGAGATCTAGCAACAATCACTTGGAAAAGAACAAAAGGAAAACAAGAACCGCGGGCTGGAACATTGAGAAAATAAAGTAATGAGAAAATGCAATATATACTGATAAAGACAAAAGGACTGAAAGCATGAGCAACAGAAGATAGAAATGCAACAGAAAAGAGACGACAAAGTACGCAGACTGAAACATTGAGAAAATCAAAAAATGAGAAAATAAAATATGAGAAATAATGAACTGACAATAAGACAAAATGAGTGAAAACAAAGACTGAAGAGGTGAGATACATTAACACTGAATAAAATACAAGTCAACATAGAAATAAAAAAAGTGAGGAGTGAGAATGAACAAATGAAACTAGAATGCCAAAATGAAGAACAAGAATGAGGACACATAGATATAATCACAAGAATGAGAATTAAAGATGAATTGAGGAAAAATGAAAGACCGAAAGACTGAAATGTAATGAGGAAGAATGAAGGACTGAAAGGACACAAAGATAAAATGACACTGCAAAATGGAAAAATTGAACAAAATTGAGGACACAGAGATATAATCAAAACAATGAGAAAGTTAAACTGAGGTGACAAACTGAAATAATGAGAGACTTAAGAAAATGAAATGAGACACTGAAACATGTAACACTGAGATGCATAAGAATAAGAATGTTAAACTGAAAAACTAAGACTTTCAAACTGAATTAATGAGTAGCTTAAGAAAATAAATGACTGAATTAAAGAATGAAGAAAAGGGGAAAACAAAAAGACAAAGAACAAATAAAATGATAATCAGCGAGAATGAAAAAATGAAAAAACAAAAATAAGTAGGGACTAAATAAAATAAAATGATAATCAAGGAAAAGGAAAGAATGAAAAAACAAAAATAATTAGAGACTGAATAATTGAAAGAGTAAATGTTGAGTGACTAAAGAAAAGAGACTAAAGAAAAGGAAATGAACGAAAAGACCAACTACAAAAGGGATACAAAGACCGAGTAAAAGAAACTGAAAATGTCGATGATTCAAAAACTGAAGAATTGAATAGGAAAGATGAATCAAATATCAAAAAATGAGATAATGAGAAAAATTGAGAAACTAAGCAGAAAAAGAAAACAATGAAAAAAATTATTGAGAAATTGAAATGCTAGTACATAGAAAGGATCATATTAAAATGAAATGTACATTACAAAAGGATGCCTAAACATAGTTCGTTACTACATCCTTCATGATCAATACAATGCAACATAATTTCGATACTGAATTTAAAAAAAGGAACCAAAAAACACATACTGACACACGTTCCGACCATGTTCGCAAAGTATCACAGGGTGTAATTCATATACAGTTCAGATATCAAAAACTCTATCCCTACAATGAAGAAAAAAGGTACATAGTCAAACCATAGATATAACTTAACAAAATATTCAAAGTAGCTTATGTGTAGTTAATACCTATGGATGGTAATCAACAACTAGAGATTTGTCCGCATTGTTCCTTTTGCAAAAGAAAAGCTTGTTTGCGTATTGAATTCTGATATTCACAATATCTTCTTTACAAAAGTAACGACACATATTCAACTCAGGTTTAAAGATTTCCATCAACTTCATCATGAAAATACCACAATCATCACTGGAAAATTTATACCAAAACGGAAAGATTTAAAAACATATAGATAGAAACATGCAACAAAAATGTACAAACAAAAACAAATAAAAAGTGCAAAAAAGCTTACGCATTATCCTGCTTCGGAACATTAGCATACATCACTCCAAAGTTTTTGAATATATTCTCATCGGCTTTGAAAATTAGCATCCAAAGCTTGATAAAGTTGTTTATCTACAGAAACAATTAACAAAACTAACTTAAGAAAAAAAATCAAAAATAAAGAAAAAAACAGAAAACAAACTAAACAAAAACTTACGAGGCGTTTCTTTATTGAGATATGAAAATCATCCTCCTTGTTGTAGAGAGAATCAAGAAATACGAAAATTTTGTACTTGAAATCAACAGAGAATGCAAACCAATGGCGTGACCGACAGATTGGAAAGAAGAGATAAAAAAATATATCCAAGATAAACTATACACTTACAATAAAAAAATTGAACAAAGATAAAGAAAAGAAACGATAAAACAAGGAACATACCCTGTCAGAAAGTTCCAAACGCTTGCCTTTACTAGCCGATGCAGCACCTAAGAATGCCTTAGAAACAAATGAATATTGAACATCATTTTCATAATCCAATATCGACTCCTGTGAATTGTAAAAGATGAAACAAGATCACACAAAAGCACATAAAAAATGCATAGAATATGTATTCAACAACAAATATAAATGATTAGTACTAACACCAACAAGGGAGAAGAAATGGTGCCTCCCAGATTTTGATGGGTGATTATCCTCGAAGAGTTTACGACAGAAAACAGGAAGCAAGAAGTTATCAACATGACCTCCGACCATTAAGGATTGCCCTAGAGAAATAAAACTGCAATGCACCTTACTGAATTTCACAGCATAGGTCCTACGCACAAAAATGAAAGAAAGCCGTTAACAGAAAAACTAATACAAAATTAAACAGCAAATGGAAGACAAGTACAAAATGGGCAGAGAGAAAGTTACTTTTGAATCCCTTTGGTGTAAGCCAAATCAACAATTGCACAGTAATGCTTGATGTCCAAGTCTGAGACAGGAAAACGACCATTTTGGACCAAGGGGAGAACCAATGAAACTTTTGGCTGCAAAATCACTAAATCATCTTTTGGGAGCCTCTCTTGAAATGCATGCTGAGATAAATCAATAAAATTTTCAGTGTTGTTGACATCATCTAATTTACGAACACATTGTTCCAATCCTTGCTGAACAACATTGTTAGACATGATGTTATACAGCTCATCTCCTTTCTTAGCTAACTCTCCCTGTCTAAAACTAAAACTGCTTGTCCTAGTTATTTCCACTTCAGGAGATTGATTCATCTACAAGCAATTCAGATATATAATTCAGAAAAGAAATGAACATAAAATTTATATATGAAAATAATAGAAGAATCAAAAAGGTACTAAAAACTTACTACCTGGGGTTTAGGAGAGAAATCAGATATAGGGATGGGGGCCTGCTTGGATCCAGTAAAATTCATGGCTGTACCAATTTGGTTTTCCACTAGCAAGCATCCTTTTGAATTAGATAGTGCTTTTGTAACCTAGAGCCAAACAAAGACAGAAAATGATTCAAGATAAAAAAATATAAGTAGAATAACTAAAGATGGTTATTCTCATGATCCAGACACAAGTAGAATGCAAAAAAAAAATGCAACTACAGATCACCTTAGCATTCGAAGACGGTGAAAAATTTATCCGAGAGACAGGGGACGCCATGGACACGAGGGGCCTGGAATCTTTAAAACCACAAGGGTACGTGTTTAGTGATGGTAGGGCTTGCTCTCCAGGTACTGAATATGATATTCTTGGCTTCACTTTATGCATTGGTTGCATTGCAGGAGCTATTTTGCATTAACCACAAAAAACATCAGGAATAATTATTACAAAAAATAAGAAACAGAAGTATACTAAACAACAAACTGAAGATAACTTCGTATAATAACACATAGCTAGGTACCTGTTTTGACAATGCTAATCCGAGCAGCCTTAGATGAGAAAAAATCTGGACTCCCTGTAAGAAAAAAGGTAAATCAGAAAATTACATAAAAATAAAATAGAAAAGATTTTTTTTGGTAAAAGCTAGATTACAAAGATAGGAATATACCGGGGCTGTGAACAAAATCACTCTCAGAATTAGAAGTTGGGATTGCTTTAGAGAAAACATTTGGACTGATCAAATCCAAGTTACTTGCAATATCAATCTGATATAAATGATTGGGCGTGGTGCAAATAAGACAAAAGATTGAGACAACACAAAAAATAGATAAACAAAAAGATCATACTATAAATAAATAAAGGAAATTAAATATACTAAACGCTTGAACCAACCTCGGTATGAATGTGATCAGAATCGATAGTACCTCGAGCTACAATACAAACAAAAGGAAAAAACTCAAATAAGAAATGAATCATACTAAAAATGCCTAAAACAACATACATGACAAAGAAAAAGAACCGGCCAAAGATGGGGTGATACCTTGTACATTGGAATCCTCAGTTTGCATTTTTACTTCACTAGATTTTAAGCCAATTAGAAAATTCAACACATTATTGACCAATAGTTCACACCTAAGGACAGTAGGAAGTTTCTCATGTTGTGCAGTCCAAACAGATTCGATAATGCCATCGATGATCTAAGGTAGAAAAATGAAAACAAAGAATAAACCATGTGATATAAAAATAAAAATAAAACATTGTAAGAAGAAAATGATAAAACAGAAGGTAAAGATAAACAAATAACAGTACCTTAGGTTCCAGTTTACTGCCAAACTTAATGTGCAAACTGTTCTTAAACTCTGCCGAAAAATATGATTTATGTTGATCATTTGAAGTATCATTATCACTTTTTGAATCTCCAATAGCCCCAAACTATATAAGAAGAAGAATCTGAAATTAAAAATATGTACTACATAATAGTTGGCAGAAAAAGAAATGTTTAGATAAGATGCTAAAACAGAAAGGAACAAACACAAAAACCTCTCTATAGCAGTGTGGAAGATTTTTCTTCAATTGCCTCTTTCCAAACAAATTCTTCTTCTTGTGATCAAGGTCAGAGAATAGTTTAATCAAGTTACCCTTCCAAACAGATATCCTAGGTACACTCTGATCAAGCTTTCTAGCTCCAAAATCCAAGGAATCAAGGTAATACACCTAAAAACACAATTATTGTAACTGCTATTAATTTGGGAGTAACAAAAGCAAACATTGCAAAAAAGAAAAAATAGCTTCCAAAACAAAAATAGAGATAGAGAGGGACAAAAGATCTCACTGAAATAGCGTAGTAGCAGAACTCGAAATGCCTCGGCTTCCTTCCATTCAATTTACAAGTCCTGATGAATTTTGATACTCCGGAAATAAGATGTTCATACACAAGCAAGCAAAGGTCAACCCCACTTGCAGAAGTTGGATCTTCCAGTATACCCAGGAAATCAGTGTTTGGAAACTCGTCCATAGTAGGAAAGAGAAAACACTTGAAAGCAACAACCATGAAACACACGAAAATTTCTTTGTCGGTCAACACTTCTTTGGATTTCAACTTGTTTCCAAAGAAAGTGATATGCGGCAAGTCTGCCAAGCCAAACATAGACATAATGAATTTGGCGCCGCCTTCACTATCTGCCATAGGAACTGAACCACTGTTCGACAGACCGATCACATAATGAATAGACTCCTTTGATATTGGTAAAATCTTGCAACCGTCAACAATAATCTGGGATGACACAGGGTCTATACAGCTTGCAAGCCACCGAACAAAAACTGAAGGAATCTCAGATTTCTCGAATAACAAAAGGCTTCCAAAACCAAAATTCCTAATGACCTCCCTCCGACGGATAGACAAAGAATTCAGAACATCCCAGAAGTACTTGATTGAATATGAAACAAAATCATCTCTACCAACACCATGTTCCTTGATCATTTTATTCTGAATAAAAATAGAAAAAGAACATAAAAAGAGCAGAACTAAAACATGAAATGAGATATAACATAATCAACCAAAACAAAAGTGCATACAATTGAGTATATACAAAAGAAAAGAAGAAAAATTAACCTTATTACAGATATCGGAGTCATTACAAAAATTGGAGAAATCCATCTTGAGAGATTTAACAGCCTGATAAAACAAAAACACAGAAATAAAGCTAACCAACTAATCACAAGTATGAATACTGGTCAATAAAAAAATAATTTCTAAATTATTATTCACAAACCTCTTTGCGAAAAAACTCAAATAATGCATCATCCAATAGCCTCTTTCTACCCGGATTGACATTCTCCTTTATAAAAGAAAACAAAAATTATTGTATGAGATAATAAGATAGAGGGAAACAACAGGAACAAAACCATCCGAAATAACATATAACAAACTCAAACACAAAAAAGGAGTATCATGTACATACTTTATCACTTGATGAAAAGTTGTCGATGTAAGAAAGCTCATGATCAGGCTGATAATCTGGTGAGCGACAAAGCCTAGAATTCCCAAATGAAAAATTATCACCAAACCTTCCTGTAGTAAGCTCACTGCAGAAAAACATTAGAAAAAGATTGATCAGTAGGTTATATATAAGAGAGATCATTTTAACACATAGAAAATATACTCATTAAGGAAAATACAATAACATGAGTAGAACTACAAAAAGGGACAGAATAGTATGAACAACACGAGTAGTTTCACACAGAAAATGCACACAGACTCATACAAACACGTGTATGTTTGCAGCGTAGCCAGCCAGAAATTCCCTAGCTAAAACATGGTTGTTGATTCATATATTAACCCCACCTATTAGTCGAGATGCTCCTTCTGAGCCCGGGAGCTGCCCACGGTAGCCGGGAGCTGGCTCCTCATCTGAACTCACAAATATTCAGGAGCAGTCCACTACAAAAATACACACGAACTCATATGGCATAGCTAAAATCACCCACCCCAACCCCCTAGCATGAAAAATACACCACCATGAGCACACTCATAAGACAAATACATAGTCAGCACAAACACACTAGCACAACTTACTATAACTTCTACCACCCAAATTCAGAAAATAACATATAGCAATAGATTGTCTCCCTAATTCAGAAATAACGTACCAACAAAGAACAAAAATAAGAGAACTACAAACATTGCATGAACTGCTGTACATAGAATTCAAGCACCATCTACATAGCATCAAGCACACATCATCAAAACCTAACAAAAAAAACCTAAAAAGCAAATCCTTCAGCACAACTAAAAACTGTACATCGCCTAACAAAAGATATGAACTAACCAACCTTATGGCAATATATAGCCCGCATATAGATCTACACATCATCATGGTAGTTCATCAGACCTGAACTGAAAAACATAGACTACAACAGCAACCCAACAAGACAGACACCCAATTTCAGAGACAAATCGACAAAATCCCCCAAAAACATAGAAGTCCAACTACGATCTGCTCAAAAATGAGAAATGAATGGGCATTGAATTCCATGTGATAAGGCGCCTTAGAACTGAGAATGGACAAGGGAGTCAGTTCACACAACAACACCAAACTGACGATAAGCTCACAACCCTCACACAACTGTACTAGGAAGACTGAACCCCAATGAACACAACAGTAATAAGGAGACTCCACCGTATGCTCCACCTACATCACCAGTGCTCCATCAAAAATATACGAGCTACAGACACCACATCCATCCATAGGCGGTGACTGATTTCTCAGATCTAGCGGCGACAATCCCACAGGCCACAGCTATACAATCCACAAAAAACCGGCACACATACGAGCTCAAACACTAAGCACCACGCAAAAGCACTGAGGGGTGGGAGAAGGCCAGAGGAAAATACCCATGTCGCCGGCGGAGCGCATGCCTTCGACGCTCGTGAATCGACAATCTCCTCGCCGTTGAGCTACAGGGGGTGCGAAACGCAGCTCTCTCCAACCCGGAAAACCCATCTCTCTCCAACGGCTGTTTGCCCGGCTCGCGATGCACTGCCTCCTCCGGCACCGGCCGAGCTGGCTGCGGAGACGCCGCTGCCACCTCCGCCATGGCTTCCGCCACGTACTCTCCTTGGGGAAGACGAGACTGAGAGGATAAAAACTGAGAGGGAATTCAAAAAGAAAAGAAATAGAGAAAGGACTCAAAAAGAAACGGGCAAAGGACAAGCAGACAACTGCGTGCGACGAGATTCGGGAAGAGATCCGACGGTCCAAAAAACGTCTGTTTCCCAATTTTAAAACAGATAGCTGTTTTTTAGGAAAAGTGTATAATTTAGTTTGAAACGGATGGAGTATATACTAAGCAAATCCTAGTAACATGTTAATATGAAGTTGGCGAAGAACCTACATTGATATATCTACCATTGCTGGGAGCTAGTCGATATCTTCAAAGAGATCTAAGCTCCCTATAATTGACGCGATGTTAGGTGTCTAAGCATCGTAGCGGTTTTTGCTAGCTCTAGGTAAGACCATAAGAGCATGGTCAATGGAACTTGACGTCCTGTAGGTCAGTTTGATTGATGGGTCGAGTCTAGACGGTTCGCTACATGCGTCCAAATCCAGCGGTCATGGGCGATAATTTCCCTCTCATGTATGTCCCCTCAAAGGTTCAACTTCAAATGGCTCTAGTGCTTGGCCGCTGCCCTATCCTCTCCCCTGGCCGGGATACAAGCCCCTATCGTGTTCTCCTCCCCCGTCTCCAACGACCGTCCGCCATCAACATTGACCCTACATGCTGTATCCGGCATCCCCGTGACATGTTATGCCTCGCCGCCATCAAATCCCTCTATTCCTGATCGATACTCGCTGACACCGTTGAATGAGTCACCCATCGGCCGCATCGCACAGCCTGTGAACTACCCGCACGCGACCCCGTCCATCACCTAGGTACCTGCACCGTGCCTCGCCCCCTTTGATCTCTCCTCTTTGGAGCCGGCGAGAGGAAGACCGCCGGCGGCAACAGTAGGAGGCGTGTGGCCTTTGGCGACGAAGGCCGAGGCGGGGGTGTTGGGGGAGCGACATGCCACCTTCATCTCCTGCAAGAGCAGCATGTTGCGGAAATTGAGGAAGGAGGGGGGCGATGTCGGCGACGCTGTCGAAGCGCTCGTGGAGGCCCTTGATGACATTGGTGATGAGATCCGAATCGGAGACCGGAGTGCCGACCTCAGCTAGGGCGTTGGCCACCGCCTTCTGGAGGTGGATGTACTCGGAGACGGACCGATCCTCTTGCTTGATGTTGCGGAATTCCTTGGCGAGGAAAACCTCGCGGGTTTTGTCGTTGTCGTTGAAGAGGACGTGGACAACCGTCCAGACCATGTACGTGGTGGCAACGGGGGCGTCGGTCGAGGTGCGCAAAACGAGGTCGATGATGTCCATGGCCATGGAAACGTAGAGCCAACAGAGGACCGTAGCGTCGAGCCGAAGCCACGTGGGGTTGGTTGGCGGATCCTTGGTGGTGAGATGATCCTCGAGGGCGTAGGTGGTGATGGCAATGGAGAAAAATGTGCGCCACTTGGGAAACACGTTGGACTTGAAGTCAAGGAGGACCGGAACGACGGAGCGGACACTCAGGATGGCGGTGGCCTGTGCCCATAGGTGGGCGTTGGGGTGGGGCTCGGGCGGCGCCATGCTTCGTAAAACTGATAATGCTGTCACAAATACTATTATCTTCCAACTTGGGAAACACGTTGGACTAGATGTAGAGCACTATTATCTTTGTTCTGCTATCGACAGAGCTTGCCTAACGTTTCAGTTTAATTACTGCTTAGCTGAAGTTGGGATATGGAAGGTTCATGTCTTCAACTTTACAGATTCACTAGATAAATGTATCGCACTCATATTCTTGGGCTTTCTTGATGCCTCGGTGACGTGTCGGTTCAAAATGCACCCTCAAAATCACCCAACAAAACCACACCCAAGCTTGCCGCACATAAAAAAACACGTCCAACAAAAGTCTACGCAGCAACGCACGTGAGATCCTTCTAGTTATTAGCTAATGGTCATCCACGGGCGTGACCTTCCGATCGCGTAGCTCCTGCTACTAATTTATTTGATTATGTTGTTGCTTCTTCAGTTTATATATTTTTCTTATTTTTCGTATTCTAAAGTTCTCTCTAAGGAGATTTTGTGAGGTAAAATGAGAGGAATCTACTTTTTACGAAAATATCACCGATGAATTAGAAGAATAAATAATCATCAACAAAAGTACAAAAAACTCTAAAAGTAATAAAAATACAAATAGGTCCAAGGACCATATAGCGACTACTGCAGATACTAGTGCCGGCCGAAGGGGTGCCGCCATCCTCGCCCTCTATCACCGGAGCCGGGCAAACCTTGTCGTAGTAGAGCTTATTGTAGTAGCCAGATGGTTGTCATGCTAAGATCCTAAAGAACTAGTGCACAGAGCAGGAACCATCACCAATAATGACAATTGTAAATTGAAAGAGACTGCATCAACGAACACGAAACCGGTCGAATCTCGAGAGATCCGACGGAGTACATATGAATCCACGCACCCTCGGCCGCCGTGCTAGACGCACCACCGGAACGAGGGTAGGGCGAGAAAGACCTTATTCTTGCATCATGATGTAACCGATCACATCACCATCCAAAAAGACATGAAAAAGCACACTAAACAAAGAACAGAAAAACACACCCGCCAGCGATGGGCTGTGGTCCGCCACATCTCCAAAACCCAAAGGCCATCGGAGGCGGAGTGGACACCGAGCATCATACCGGCGAGTGGAACCCTAAATCGCTTTTTGGCCGCCTAAGAGGGGTCCACTTTGAACACTATACTTCAAGCATTTTTTATCTTTAGGTAGAACTTTTGTTTTTTGAGTATAACCAAATATATTAGACAAGCAAGCCGCCTCATTAAAAACCTTCCAGTCCCCTTAGCTACCCTGGTAAGGAAAAGAGTGTGTATGAAACTTGCTGCCACAGTTAGAGTACAGTTACATCGTTTAGCAAGGCGTCTAGAATAAAGCTAGGAGGTTCATCGACCCAATTACAAGAAATATTAGAAGTAAAACAGTTCCTAGCTAGAAGATGTGCCATGACATTTGTGTCCCTTCCACAATGTGAGAAGCCAACCTTCCTAATACTTCCTACTTGGTTTAGGATACCAGCATAAATCACCGTAGCATCATTCCATATTCTTTCCTTGCCCCCACAGAGTTGAATTACTTCCATTGAATCAGACTCAGCCTCAACATCAGAAAATCCCAAAGGCCATCGGAGGCGGAGTGGACACCGAGCATCATACCGGCAAGTGGAACCCTAAATCTCTTTTTTGGCCGCCTAAGAGGGGTCCACTTTGAACACTATACTTCAAGCATTTTTTATCTTTAGGTAGAACTTAGTTGAATGATATTTTCTCAATTTTGAGCTCTAGCAATTTTTATCCCATCCATGATTTGGACATTCGGTTCCAACTGAAAAATAGCCGGCCGGTGATTGACGACAGCGGCCCGGGCCTGACAGGAACGATGCACGTCCAGGTGTATACGGTTTTATGTAATATAGTGTAGCAAGTTGCAATTCGATCGGGGACCAGTTTGTTATAGAAAACAGATGGTCGGCATTATTAATCAATGGACTATATAAAATTTGCAATTGGAATCGATGGATATATTCGCTCTGTCAATTAAATAAATGTACTTCTACCTCTTGTTATGTCAAAAATATACAATACGACTTTGATTTTTTTTTAAGTAAACCATATATTTTATTAGACAATGCAGATATTACATATATGATCAATACCTAAGAAAAACATGTTTATCAAGCAACTTTGCACAAAAAACTCCGCAAGTAAAATTACAATTTCACCTTTGGAGAAGCTTGTGCCTCGCCGAACCATCGTCCATCTACCTCCGCCACCACCATGGTAGCGTCGAAAAAAGATGCGAACAACCACCATACCTAGATCTGGGAGAGCACCATCGCATACGAGGATGATTTTCGAGCCGATGAACCGAGTCATCGCAAGCGACGAGCCCGAGACTTTGTGGCAGGTCGGTCGGGGATCTTCCCCGTGATCACCAGATCCCGAGATCGTCGTCTTCATCTGACACAGTCGAAGAAGAGAGATGTTGTTCCCTGCCGTCTTCCACGCGCACAGTTGCAAGACGTCAAACACTACTGCAGCAGCCGACGCAACCGTCACCCGCGAGAGTGACGAACGTCGACCACCAGACACAAATCTCATCGGATCCAAAGACCGGCGAGAAGACCAGACCACCTGCCCCCAACATCACTGGTTGGAGCGACAACGAGATGAAGGAAGAAGATGAGCAAATTATTCCGACGCGATGTAGTCTTCTCTATGGAAGCCACGTCTCAAAGAAGAAGAAGGCCTACCCTAACTACAGGCCGGAGCCCAGGGTCCCCACCCCCTCCCGTCACCAGAGCGGCCGACGGAGGAGGCAGGGACCGGCGGCGGCTGTAGATCTACCGTCAATTCCTTGCCTACCCTCTCCAGGACCTCGCCAATGTTGCTTCATTGCCGGCAATACGCCTTTGCTTTGTTGAAGTTTTTTCACCGGCGTTGCCGCTTATTGTGTGATATTGTGATGTGAAATCAAGTTCCTGCCGGTTGTTATGTGTCACTTATACATCTTCCACGTTTCCTCACGCTCCACCATTTTCTTGTCGCCCTCATGAACTCGTTCTTGCGTCTGGAGCAGCTACTACCAGAGAACAGAATATTTATGGTAGTGAGCGAAGGGGATCACCCACGAAATGATAGCAGCATCGGCACTTCATCAGTGCCCGCGGCTTGTCCAGGGCTCCAGGCGGAGGCACAGGCTTCACACCACTGATACGAGGCAAGTACACTTTTTTATGTACTCCCTCATCCTAGATTAAAGGGCACATATAGCAAAAGTTTTGGTCCTAGAATTTTTCTGATTGATAATTTGGCTCTCCACTGGTTCTCTGATTGCTATTTCTCTAAAATTAAATACTTATATGCCTAAGAGATGGGAGAGTTTTGAGAATGCAATATTGTGTCCTTTAAGCTGGGATGGAGAAAGTACATGTTCGGCGAGTCCTTCTCTAACCTCTACTTATTGCCGACTGTTTTTAATTGGTTTTGCTTGTTAGAAAACAGAGAATATCCTTTGGTTAAGACATGCATGCCACTAGATTAAATTAAGCACGCCTTTGGTACCGAGCTCTTTCACAGTGCTCTGCTTAAGTGGGTTTTTCTCGAGTCATATATTCAGATCTCCCTAACTTTGCATATCTATATTCAATCCGGACATAATTGTCCACATCCATAGTTGATAGTATTCATAAATCATAATTACTTACTCTGTTGTGACATTGGTTTTGAGCTATCTCATTTTTCCTATGACAATATTTAATTGAATACAGAAACAGCCCCCGCCAATATAAATGACTTCAATAAAATTGTTCAAATTTTAATACTCTCTCCGATCCAAATTAATGAACTTAGCTTTGTTTAGGTATATATGGTTATATATAGCACTAAAATATTTCTATATATATCCTTATCTAGACAAATCTAACTCAATTAATTTAAATTGGAGGGAGCGTATATGTTTACATCTCTATACTTTTTCTCAAATATTTATATCATTATTTTATTTTGATAGACGGGCGTGGCAACACGCGCTTTTATGATCTAGTCATACATGAAAATCAAATCGGTACATGAAACTATATTTCGAGATAGATCTAGTAACAGTAAATTAGTGTCATAAATGTTATTACTTTTCCAAATAAAGTAGGCCAAACTTTACAATATTCCCTTAAAAATAAATGGTAGAAGTACATTTATTTAAGGAGGGAGGGAGTATGCTACCAACCCTTACCATATATATATAAGGGCATGAGCATTAGTTTAGACATGTGGTGTCTATAATACACTTTGTAGACAATATTATAGACAACTTATACAACAATGTTTATGTAAGGTATTTATTTTTAGCTATAGCTATGTGTGAGTACAAGTTACAAATGCCACCGATACAACAACAAAATTATTGTCTGTAAGCTGTCTATAAGATTTTTACAGACTGTCTAGAATGTTATAGACAGCCTCACTCTCTCTCCTCTCCACATCAGCAAAATCATCTATAACTTTCCATTGCAGACAGCTGAGTCAGCACTATTGTACGTGCCCTAAGGGAGGACAATGTTGGCATATGTCAGTCTAATGTGGTTTGGCCTTAATAAGCACATCTTCTCGGGGACGGTTACTACTTTGCATTCAAAAGTCAATACACTGAGAAATAGTCTATCCGCATTGGTTATGTTTTATGAAAAAGATAGACGCCCACTCAATTCGATGTTTCACGGGAAGAGACTTTAAAGTATTTACTATACAAGATCATCACAGAACAGTCTATCCGTAGGCGGGGAAAAGCGTGAAATTTGTTTTTTCCTTTGGAATTTAAAGACACATCGTCGAAGTGTGCTTGATCCCACCCACACCTTAGTGCGAGAGCTCCACGCCTCCACCTCAGTTCCCCGTCCAATCGCCAATTGGCAATCGGCCAATCCTCTACTCGCGATCGACTCTGCAAGTCAACACCGGATTCACCTCTCCGGCCTGTGTAGCTACATGGGCGCTGCGGCAGGGAAGCCCGTCGAAGACTTGGCATCTTCTGCCGGGACAACTCGAGAGGACGCGGAGGACCGACTCGCCGTCGCTGAGCGCGTCATGGTCGAGTTCGAGCGCCGCTGCTCATCCCACGACGGCGCTAAAGTTGGTATATGGGACGCACGGGCGACCTGCACCAACGGGGGCCTCCTCGCCGCGGTCGACGACATAGTCTTGCTCAAGGAGATGCACGCGTTCCCCATGGACTCCGCCGTTGGCCGCCGCATGAACGGCGCCCTCCACGCCGGTATGTCGCACCTCATGAAGGAGGTCACCAACCTCAGGGTCTGGGACGGTTCTCGGCTGGAAGGCAGTACTGGCCTTGGCTTCGCCGCGGAGAAGCTCTCCGTCTCCATGGTGTCCCGTGGCATCTCGTCGTCGCTCGCCTTCCTAACTGAGGACAGCATCAGCACGGTGAGAACCGGTGACAGCACGGCCAGCACAGGAGAGCTCAGCTCCAGCACCGTCGATGAGCTGCTGTACGCATCCGGCGGGACCGTCTTGTTGTTGAAAGGTCAGTCCTTGGATGAGCTCAATTTGATCTGCCCGGGGAGCTTGTCCGTCCTCCATGAGATCTCACTGCGGGTCATCCGTGCCGGCTACACGGAAGAGCTGCTCGACGCGTTCACCCACGCTCCCTGTGACGTTTTAGACAGGTACTGCCGGCCCAACTTGCTTGCTTATAATGCTTATAGTACAAAAAAAAAAGTGCCATATATAGCTACTTGCTTTTACAGAAGAAAAAAAGATACTGTATTATTATGATGTACAGCATGTTCACCTGAGAGAGATGCATCTTAATTAATCCTCCATATTATGACATATATGTATATGATCTGAACTTGACTTCCTTCATGTCTTGGAGTCGTTGATGATCACTAGAAACTTGTTACCATGGAACAGGTCCTTATCGATTCTCCAAGTAGGACGCTCTCTGGAGACCGGCCAGGTGATCAGTAACGAGAAAGTCGACTGGTGGACAGCGGAGGAGATGATCAGTCGGTGGATCTTGGCGACGAAGCTGGTCGAGAAGGCTCTCGTCGCGATGCAAATGCAGCTCCACGCGCACAGCAACGGCGCCTTCGACAGGTTCAAGGACGAATACCTGATGGCCATCGCAAACCGGAGCACCTCCACCCTGCTCAGATTTGCACATGGTTTCACTAGCACGCGCTCGCCGGAGAAGCTCATGTGTGTCCTCGAAATGTACGAGGTTCTTGGCGACCTTGTCCCGAGCCTCCTGCTCGTGTTCACCGGGCAACACAGCAAGGAGCTCATGTCCCGGCTGGTCGAGGGAGTTCTCGCTAAGCTCGCACGCGCACTGAGGGCCATGATGGCCGGTCTCCTCACCAAGATCCGTACCGGCGTTAGCTCGGGGACGCCGCCAAGCGCCACCGGCGTCCATCCGCTGACGCGGTGCACCATGGCATGCATCGGGTCGCTGGCACCGCACCATGCCGCGCTGGATCTGATTCTCTCGAGCACGGGCGGCGACGGCGACGCAGAAGACGTGAACTCGTTCGGCGATCTCGTCTCCGAGCTCATCGCGTCCCTGGAAGCCAACCTCCTGGAGATATCCTCTACCCTCCGCGGCGTGGACGGGGGAGGCCTGTGGCACCTCTTCCAGGCCAACAATACCGGCTTCGTGCTGAAACACGCCGACGTGCTCGAGGGAGACGACTGGGCTGGATGGCGCCAGAGCCGAGTCGAGCGGCACGTCAGAGGCTATGTACAGGCCTCCTGGGCACCGGTTGTGGCCTGCCTCAAGTCCGGGAAGGGCGACGTGAAGATCCTGGGCAAGTTCAACTCGGCGCTCGAGAAAGCCTACAGCGGCCACGCACGCTGCGAGGTCCCAGATCCGGCGCTCCGTGCGGAATTGCGGAAGGCAGTGTCGGATGAGGTCGTCGCTGCTTACGAAGCCTATCTGCTCAGCCACCCTCGGCTTCGGAAGTTTGCCAGGTACACGACCCACAGCCTGGCTGGGTTGCTGTCCGAATTGTTCGAAGGATAAATAAGCCGAGCGAGGAAGGGGACAATTCACCGCTCGAGTGAAGTTGTATTTAGAAACGAATCCACAACTATAGAAACAATACTACTGATGTGAGCACTAATAAGTACAGCAAGTTTTGGCTTCTGTAATAAAATTAGAACCAGAGGTTAGACTTTACTTACTCTGTTTCGGATTTTTTTTTTGCGAAATTTCACCCATCTATCAACGGTACAAACAACAGTACAAAGAGACACAAAAGTAATAAAAATAACTAATAGGTCATCGGGAACCTAGCAATGACTATCACTACGGAAAAAATGCCGCTGCCGTGTGCCAAATGGACTGGCACACGGCAAAATCCGTGTGCAACCTAGAAAGCACACGGCAAAATACGCGAACACAGCAAATTTTTAAAAAGGAACACGGCAAACAAATATACACGGCAAAGACTCACAAAGGAACACAGCAAAGAAAACACAATCGGCAAAGTCGACAGCGGCACACGACATAGGTGTCATCACGGCAACGAGGTGGGACCCGTGACCCCACAGGTCCACTTGACGGAAAAGAGGTAACGACTGCAGATGGTGGCCTCTTTGCTGTGTGCCCTCGCCGGACCTTTGCTGTGTGTATTCCGCAGTATACACGGCAAAGGTTGCCGTGTATTCCGCAGTATACACGGAAAAATCCTTTTTTCTTTTTTCCCTTTTATTATAGTGCTATTAGGAAAATCATAAAAAAATCATTCTAATTCAAAAAATAGAAATAATATATCAAAGTTTGCAGAAAAATAAGATCTGTCTATCTACACTTAGATATTATATATTTATGTTGAATATGAATCTTTATGCTCGCCGTTTTGACCATAGTTTAACACCGGCATAAAAATTCAAAAATGATCGAAACAATATGAAACCTTCGCGTAGAGTCATATTATGTGATATAGTTGGGAGAAAAAATAGCAAACTTGGTATATTGATTATGTATCAAAAAAACCTTCATAAAATGACCTATCTCATTTAAGGATTCCTAGCTTTCGGTTCAAATGACCAATGTTATGGCCAGAATCGCGATATAGTTTGTGATAATATTCCCATATTGTGCATGCATGTGTATCATGGGATGGCGAACAATGTTGCAGGAGGAAGTTTTCCTTTTCGTCGCACGGAAAAAAATCATTTTCTATTTTTGGAGCGCAAAAATCGGGGCGTTTTGTGAAGCAACACCAAACGGTGAATACAAAAATGCTACCACCCATTTTTCAAAAATACTATACCACCATACATGGACAATGTCCCAACCGGGTATTCGTAAACCTTTCCGTCCACCCCTGATGAAAAAGACAAATTTCTGCCGAATCGGTAGGAAGTGGGTCAGATAAGAACTGCATGCACATGATCTGATGCTCATGATTTAAAAAAAATCATTTTTAGGTTCACAATATGATGTTTCTTTAGAGATCCAATGCAAGTTTAGCGAGGCTCAGCCCCGAGCTAAGAATCTTCATGCCCGCCGTTCGATTAGGGTTTGATGATAGTTTCAAATGACCATAACTAAATCAAAAAATATCTAAAAAATGCGAGACCTTCGCGTGGAGTCATATTATGTGATATAGTTGGAAGGAAAATATCAAACTTGGTATACTGATTATGTCTCAAAAAACCTTTACAAAATGACCTATCTCATTCGAAAATTCCTAGCTTTCGGTTCAAATGGCCACTGTTATGGCCAGAATCGTGACATAGTTTGTGATAATGATCCCGTATTGTGCATGTATGTGCAACATGGCATGGACAACAATGTTGTAGGAGAAAGTTTTCCTTTTCGTCGCACGGAAAAGCCATTTCCTATTTTCGGAGCGCAAAAATCAGGGCATTTTGTGAAGCAACACCAAATGTTCAATTCAAAAATGATACCACCCCATTTTTCAAAAATACTAGACCACCTTACATGAACAATGTACCAACCGGAGATTTTATAAACTTTTTATCCATGCCTGGTGAAAAAGATAAATTTATGCCTTATCGGTAGGAAGTGTGTCAGATATGAACTACAGGTACATGATCTGATGCTCATGATTTTTTTAAAAATCATTTTTTTTAGGTTCACAATATGATGTTTTTTTAGAGATCCAATGCAAGTTTAGCGAGACTTAGCCTCGAGCTAAGAATCTTCATGCCCGCCGTTCGATTAGGGTTTGACGATAGTTTCAAATGACCATAACTAAATCAAAACAAATCAAAAAAATACGAGACCTTCGCGTGGAGACATATTTTGTGACATAGTTGGGAGGAAAAATATCAAACTTGGTATATTGATTATGTCTCAAAAAACCTTCACAAAATGACCTATCTCATTCGAGGATTCCTGGCTTTCGGTTCAAATAATACCAATGTTATGGATAGAATCGCGATATAGTTTGTGATAATGTTCCCATATTGTGCATGCATGTGCATCATAGGATGGCAAAAAATGTTGCAGGAGTAAGTTTTCCTTTTCGTCGCACAGAAAAGCCATTTTCTATTTTTGGAGCGCAAAACTCAGGCGTTTTGTGAAGCAACACCAAATATTTAATTCAAAAACTAGACTACCTTACATGAACAATGTACCAATCGAGGATTTTAAAACCTTTTTATCCACCCTTGGTGAAAAAGACAAATTTCTGCCGAATCGGTAGGAAGTGGGTCAGATATAAACTGCATGTACATGATCTAATGCTCATAATTTTTTACAAAAATCATTTTTAGGTTCACAATATGATGTTTCTTCATAGATCCAATGCAAGTTTAGCAAGGCTCAGCCTCGAGCTAAGAATCTTTATGCCCGCTGTTCAATTAGGGTTTGACGATAGTTTCAAATGACCATAACTAAATCAAAAAAACATGAGACCTTCACGTGGAGTCATATTATGTGACATAGTTGGGAGGAAAACTATCAAACTTGGTATATTGAATATGTCTCAAAAAAACCTTCACAAAATGACCTATCTCATTTGAGGTTTCCTGGCTTTCGGTTCAAATGACCAATGTTATGGCTAGAATCGTGATATAGTTTGTGATAATATGCTCATATTATGCATACATGTGCATCATAGGATGGCGAACAATGTTGCAGGAGAAAGTTTTCATTTTCGTCGCACGGAACCCATTTTCTATTTTGGTAGCGCAAAAATCAGGGTGTTTTCTGAAGCAACACCAAATATTCAATTCAAAAATGCTACTATCCCATCTTTCAAAAATACTAGACTACCTTACATGAACAATGTCCCAACCAGGGATTTTAAAACCTTTTCGTCCACCCCTGGTGAAAAAGACAAATTTCTGCCAAATCGGTATTAAGTGGGTCAGATGAACTGCAGGTACATGATCTGATGCTCATGATTTTTTACAAAAATCATTTTTAGGCTCACAATATGATGTTTTTTCAGATATCCAATGCAAGTTTAGCGAGGCTCAGCCCCGAGCTAAGAATCTTTATGCCCGCCATTTTGACTATAGTTTGTAAGAGGCATAAGAAATTCAAAAACGATCAAAACAATGTGACAAGGTTTACCAAACATTTTTAGGTTCACAAGATTATATGGATGTCATATTTGAATTCCTCTAATTTTTCTAATCGATTTAGATATTTTATTTGTCGAATTCCGATTTACGGATTTAAATATATGAATTATTTCATATTAAATAGAAAAGGCAAAAAAGTAAAATCATTTTATTTTTTATTTGGATTCAAGATTATTATTACTTATTCATTATTGTCTACTTAAATAATTTTTTGGAATCTAAAACTGAGATATGTGACATCATGCTCCAAGAGTTAATAGGATTGATATGAAGTATTATCGACAAGGTATAATTTCTTTCTCGGAAGCTCATTTGGAAGGAATGAAAAAGTTAAACGTGCTAGAGTTAGAGTAGTGTTAGGATGGGTGACCGAAAGGGAATTTTGATTATGAGTGCAATTTAACCTAATATTAAGCATACTTAGGGTTAAAAGTATCCCATATGAGATTAACAAGTAAAAAATATTTAAAAAAGTTTGAAAAAAAGCAATTGATTTTTTTAATTTTTTTTGAAAAGGCAGCCTCTTTGTCCTGTACAAGACACACGACAAAGGCAACCATTGCCGTGTAGGATTTATGGGCGACACAAGGTTGCCTTTGCCGTGTTGGATTTATGAAAGATTCAGGACAAAGAATAGACACTGTCATATCCAGGTGAACCGTCTCACTTTACTTTGTCATGTCTACATGTAAGACACACGGCAAAAGCTTTGTCGTGTCTTATTTAGAAAACACACGGTCCTTGTCTTATTTAGAAAACACACGGCAAAGGACCGTGTGTATGGCGAACGTCGCCGTGGAACGAAGAAAATCCGCCTTCCTTGGAAAACGAATTCCTGACTCCGAAGTATCAAAGGAGACTTGGGTGGCGTGGCATTTGCCGTGTGTATACACACAGCAAAGCCTTTGTCGTGGTCCGAAAGGCCTTTGTCGTGTCCTCTTGCCCACACGGCAAAGGGCCGGTGTGCTGTAGTGTATAAACAGTATCGTGATCCGAAGGCATGCCGCCGTCCTCGCCCCGCCATCACCGGAGTCGGACAAAGCTTGTTGTAGTAGACAAATAGGAAGCTGTCATGCTAAGGTGATAATGGACCAGCGCACTAGAGCAACAATCATAGCTAATGATGACATTCGTAGATCGGAAGAGACTGACCTAAAAACAAACTAGCAAACACGAAAACAGACAGAATCCCAGGAGATCCGTCGGACAAACGACTCCACGCGTCCTCCATTAGCGCTAGATGCACTACCTTTGCGAGAATAGAGTGGGGATGACCTTATTCTAATTTCAAGACGTAGTCATCGCCTCAACATTCTGAATAAGACACTAAAAAATAAATGAAACAACGGGAAACCTCCCGCTGGCGAGAGGCCATGGTCCGCAACACCTCCAAGACCTAGGACCACCGGAGGCGTAGCGAACCGACAACGTTGCCGGCGAAGGGTGCGGAACCCTAGATGAGTTTTCTCTCCACATGGTTCTCTCCTAGTGGTGGTACATTGTACCGGTTGGCTCTGCTAATATATTCTCTCCATTTCGGATATTTAGCTTGGCAAATAACAAGGTGTAACTTGTTTTTTAAATAAAAAACAGCGCATGTAATTGTACCCTCCAATATTAATTACGTTATGTTATGGGCTTACTCGAACTGGTACGTAGCCCAGCCACCAGGAGAGGCGATCGGGAGGAGGAGAAAACCAATCTAGGGTTTCGCACTCTCACTGACGATTTCGCTGGTCCGCTCCGTCTTCGGTGCCCCTAGGTCCTTGGAGGTGTGTCACACCACGGCTTCTCGCTGGAGGGAGGTTTTCTGTTTTTTATTGAGCGTGTTTTTGGTTTCTTATTCATGATGTTGAGGCAACGGTTACATCCTAAAGTCATAATAAGGTCCTCATCGCTCTATCCCCGCTCCGGGGTGCATCTAGCACCATCAAAAGATGCGTGGAGTCGTTTGTCCGGTGAATTTATTCGAATTCTGTCCATTTTCGTCTTTGTTGGTCTATTTTCAGGTTAGTCTGTTCGGACGTGTGGCTGTCATCATTGGCAATGTTTACTGCTCTAGTGTGTTGGTCCTTTGGCCTTAACACGACGATTTTCCGTCTGTCTACGCGGCGATTCCACCACGGATTAGACGTCCTAGTCTTATCCAACGTTCACGAGCATGCCAGGATTCGTGCTAGGATACTTTGCACAAACAACCTGCACATGACTAGGACATGTACGCTTGTTGCCTTCTCTTATCCTTTCACGTGATCCTGTTTTTTCCCACGAGTTGGCGTCAGTGGCGATGAGCCTGTACCTCATGCGCCGCCGGACTTCCTCCACCAGTCCCCACCGCGTCTCTACCCTCCATGTCTACTGCTGTACCACCGACGCCCATGCCCTTCCCCATCACCGACGTCACCTCCCTGACCTCCCCGCCTCCCACTCCACCGCCATCAACGGCAACGGCCCTCCCGCCAGATCCACCATCCAGAGCCCCTACACTGCCTCCCGTTCTTCTCCTCAGAGATCCCGTGGTTCCACAAAAAATGGGTTTTTTTATGGATTTTCGTTTTGTATGGTTACTTAGGAAGTTGATTTGCTTCTGATATGATTCTTTCATGTTTCTGGTGGAAAATCGAAGGAGTTTTTTCCTTCCTCTAAACATATTTTGTTTGATTGAAGGATTATTTTCTCCAGCAAACTTGCCTTTTAATGCTCCGGAAAACCTTCCTTATAAATCCTTTTAATTGCTCGATTAACGCATGGCAGTTGTTAATGCCTAGAGTACTATAAGATGAGAGTTTCCTTCACGCATGACTGCTGTTAACGAGAAGAGAAGGCATGTACTAATTCTGCCTAAATTCTTACTTAAAAAAGAAATGTACTATTTATTTCTTAATCTCTATATTAGTTTGGTGTAAAACGGACTGATTCTGTACTAACTCGTGCGAACCTAATTTCTGTACTTTAAAAAGAACAAAGGCTATGGTACGTAAAAAAGGAGACCCTCGCTGTCAAGAAATTAGTATTGCTAAGGGTGTTTTATACAATATGTTACAGAGTTTGCACGCATCCCAAAGCATGATCGTATGCTCTATGATAAGATAGAGACGTCTATAGGGTTGTGGTTAGGGATGGCACCCGCCGGGTCCGGAACCCCATACCCGCCTCGTTTCATTAGTCGGGTATCATTTTTTACCAGACCTGTGACTTAGCCGGGTTTGGGTCCCAACGGGTACCCGTTAGCGCGTGAGACGGGAGCGACGTCGGCGCACGTGGGAAGAAAATGATGAGATATTAGAAATAGGGTTGGTGGAAATGGATGCATGCATGCGTGTGTTGTCTCCAGAACTCCATATTTCATCACGTGCATGTGATGTGTGTGCGTGCGTGGCCGCGTGGGATGTGTGGTCAGATATAGGATTATTAGGGATAGGATTAAAGTTTAGAGCGGGTCTGCGGGTACGGGTTTGCCACTCCTAGATCAGCCCCGTTAGACTTGGCGGGTCTAACTTTTTACCAAACCTTCTCTGTTTAAGGCGGGTACCCGTCGGGTTTGTCGGTTTCGGGGCCCCATTAAACAAATTCTGAAATTCTCTTTAGCTCATTAAACAAATTCTAAAATTCTATTTGACCCATTTGTGCATGGCAGTATATTGTTGTGCTAGTGGTGCTAAAATTTAGTCCCACATTGCTAGTTGAGTGAGAGTTACACCTCCTTATATACTAGGTTGTTCTGTCACTCAGTAAGGTGTGAGAAGAAGAGCAGCTCTCGCGCATTCCTCCGACGCCGCTCGCCTTGCCTCGTCACGACGCGCGCGCACCCCAGGTTGCAGGAATCTCGCCGAGCCGAACTTTATTTTTGCTAGTCAGGAAAATTAATCATAGATTAATTACGAGTCATTAACGTATGCGTTAATTTTTAGGGTTTCTCGAACATAGGCTGTTACCGACTCAGACGTGGACTGAGCCCCACGATCTTCTCTGACCTGCACTATATAAGCGTCTGTGCTAAACCTAATCAGATCTATCAATCACACGCGTCTCCTTCCAGTCTATTACGCCGCCGCTTTCGTCTCCCCCATCCCGTCTTGCGGCGGGCACCGCAGATCGGGACAGTAGGCCTCCGGGACCCCGCCTCTTGTGAACCTATACGGGTAAGGAGCGATCATGGTTTTGGGGAGCGCTTTCGCGCGACTACTGACGCCATCACGGAAGACTCTTCTCCGATGAGGACTTCTTCCCGGACATCAGCAGCCTCTACATCAATGACATGGATGACGACGCTATTTCCACCACTGCAGCTACTGCTGCTGCTACCGCCGCCACTACACCGTATGTGATCTCAATCTATGTCTTTCAGATTATGCTAGAGTGTCTAGTTCTAGCGCTTGGTTTAGATGTAATATGTTCATCTAATCTGTTAGTTTGCGTGATCTATTTAATTGCTATCTGTATGGTCATGCTTTGTCGATTATTTATTCGGATTAAATCATATGAATTATTGCTTATATTTTCAATAATTCAAAAACCTAATTATAGGCAACTGAATTCCACTGGTGTAGCCGCGGCTACTAGTTAGCCTTCTTTTGATGGTATGCACTATAAGAGATGGCGCGCGAGAGCAATTCTATGGTTTGAAAATCTAAACTGCTATAGCGCTACTCTTGCAAACCTGAAGGAGATCTTTCTGCTGAGCAGTAAGCGGCCTTTAAGAAAGCCGATGCCATGTTTCTGGCGGCTCTGTTCAGTATTCTTAGGGACAACATTGTTGACCCATACATGTCATTTGGTAATGGCAAGAACGCGTGGGATGCACTCGAGGCCAAGTTTGGGATCTCGATTGCTGGCACTGAGTTGTATGTCATGGAGAAATTCTATGACTACAAGATGGTTGATGAGCACTCCGTCGTTGAGCAAGCTCATGAGATACAACCACTTGCCAAAGAACTTGAGCAGTTCAAGTGTACCCTCCCAGACAAGTTTGTGGCTGGAGGCATTATTGTCAAGCTTCCTCCCGTGTGGAGGAACTTTTCTACTTATCTGAAACATAAGAGATAAGAGTTTTCCATTATGGATCTCATTGGGTCTCTTTATGTGGAGGAGAAGGCGAGAGTAAAGGACACACATGCTCGAGGTTTTGAGGGAGTTTCTAGTACCAATTTGGCACAGAAGAAAAACTTACAATCCCACAAGTTCAAGAATAAGAACAAATCTGAAGGCAAAGGGATGTTTGATGGCAAGTTTAAGGCCACGCACTCAACCAACTTCAAGAAGAAAAATGATAAGAAGAGTGACTCTTGCCACGTCTGTGGTGATCATGATCATTGCGCTCCTAGCTGCCATAATCGCTTTGACAAGCAGTAACATGGGAACAGCGGCAAGACCGCTAATGTTGTCATTAGAGATACTGAGATGAAGGACGTTGGGTACGGTATTTTACCTACTATCCTTTCAGTATGTCATTCTCCTGAATGGTGGATAGACATGGATTACACATGTATGTTCTGATATTTCCATGTTTTCTTCTTATCATGTCTCAAGGACTTCTTCCGTGCTGATGGGAAACGGATCACGTGCTTCTGTTCATGGTGTTGGTACGGTAAATCTGAAGTTCACTTCAGGGAAGACCGTACAACTGAAGAATGTCCAGCATGTTCCCTCCATCAATAAGAATCTCGTTAGCGGATCACTTCTATGTCGAGATGGTTTTAAGTTCGTCTTTGAGTCCAACAAAGTTGTAATTTCTAAGTATGTACAATTTGTTGAAAAGGGTTATGAGTGTGGAGGTCTGTTCTGCTTATGTTTGTCAGACTCATGTACCAAAGTTATTAATCATGTTTGCAATGATAATGAGTCCAATATTTGGCATTCATGATTTCGTCATATTAACTTTGGTTGCATGACGTGGCTAGTCAATATGAGTTTAATTCTGAAATTTACCACTGTCAAAGGTCCTAAGTACCAAGTTTGTGTGCAAGCAAAGCAACCCCCTCAAGTCTCATATGGCTACGGAACCGAGAAACTTAGCACCACTATAACTTATACATTCAGATCTTTGTGAGATGAATGGTGTGTTGAAAAAGGTGGAAAAAGATACTTTATGACGTTGGTTGATGACTCCACTAGGTACTGCTACGTTTATCTTCTGAAATCTAAAGATGAAGCTTTGAATTACTTCAAAAACTATAAAGCTGAAGCAGAAAAGCAACTTGATCTTAAAATCAAGCGGCTAAGGTCGGATCGTGGTGGACAGTACTTTCCAAATGAATTTGATCTATTCTGTACGGAACATGGTATTGTCCATGAGAGGACGCCTCCCTACTCACCTCAGTCAAATGGGGTGTCCGAAAGAAAGAACCGCACTCTAACTAATTTGGTTAACAACATGTTAGATACATCGGGTCTTTCCAAGGAATGTTGGGGGGAGGCGCTAATGACCGCGTATCATGTCCTAAACCATGTTCCCGTAAAGGATAAAACCATGGCTCCATTTGAGGAATGGGAGAAGAAAAGGCTTAAACTCTCTTACTTACGAACTTGGGGATGTTTGGCAAAAGTTAATATTCCAATACCCAAGAAGCAAAAGCTTAGACCAAAAACCATGGATTGTGTTTTTCTGGGATATGCTTTTCGTAGCATTGGCTATAGATTTTTTATAGTAAAATCTGAGGTATCCGACATGCATGTTGGTACGATTATGGAGTCGACTGATGTGACTTTCTTTGAGGACATTGATGGCCCAAAATATATCGAGCTCGTTGGGCAACCCTAAGAGGAAGGTATGATGAGCACATTAGCAAGTTTTCCCTCAGTTATAAAACCAAGGTTATCGAACCAGTAGGAGCAAGGAAACACCTCCAAGGTGTTGTTTCCAACTTGGAATCCTGCACAACACAACCATAGAACTTTGCCCCAACTTATAGTGAGGTTGTCAATCTCACCGGTTTTGCTGAAAACAACAGATTAATCGTATTGTGTGGAAGATAGTAATAGCTTGCAGAAAGTAAACAAAAAATAGTAAATAGTTGTAGATTGATGGTAAAATAAAAGACCGGGGTCCATAGTTCACTAGTGGTGATCCTCCTTAAGATAGATGACATGTTGGGTGAACAAATTACAGCGGGGCAATTGACAAACATCGAGAAAGCATACAAGCATATACTAATCATCTTGACTCCTATGAGATTTGATTGGGCATTACAACATTATACATAGACCATAATCCAACTGCATCTATGACTAATAATCCACCTTCAGGTTATCATCCGAACCCCCTCTAGTATTAAGTTGCAAGCAACAGATAATTGCATTAAGCATTGTGTGTAAAGTAAACAATACGATTGTTCTATGAACAAAGGATTGCTCTTTTGTCCCTAGTAGCAACCGCACATCTAGTACCTTAGAGATTTTTGTCACTTCCCCAGATTACTAGAGGCATGAACCCACTATCGAGCATAAATACTCCCTCTTGGAGTTGCTAGCATCTACTCGGCCAAGATAGCTACTAACAACAGAGAGAATGCAAGATCACAAATAACAAAGACATGATAGAATCAATAATCAATCTAAAATAGCATCTCAATATCCATCGGATCCCCGCAAACACAACATGTAGGATTACAAATAGATGATCTTGATCATGAACGGAGATCACAAGATCTAAACATGATAACACAAAGGAGAAGAACCAACCATCTAGCTACTACATGGACCCGTAGTCCAGGGATGACTACTCATGCATCACACCGGAGGCTTGCATGGTGATGAAGAAGGCCTCTAGGGTGAATTCTCCCCTCCGGCAGGGTGCCGACAAGAGCTTTAGATCCCTCCCGATCTAGGGATGGAGATGACGGTGGATACAAACTCTCTCGTGGAATTTTGATCGGGTACTTAGGGTTTCTATATCGGAGGCATCTTATAGGTGAAAGGGGAGGCCGAGGGGGTGCCCTAGGCGGCCACACCACCCCCGAGCGCGGGCCAGGCCTGGCCGCGTGGCTAGGTGGTATGGCCGGCCTCTGGCCCCTCTCCGTCTCGTCTTTTGGCTCCGTGTCCCCCTCAGTGAAATATTGACTTTGGCTTTTGTCCCATCCAATTCCGAGAATATTCATTTTCTAACTTTCCTGGAACCAAAAACATCAGAAAACAGGCAGCTGGGACTATGGCCTCTTGTTAATAGGTTAGTCCAAGAAAGTGTATGAAAATACTCCAAAGTGTGGACAAAACATAAGAAAGTACTCCCTCTGTTTCAAAATATAAGATGTTTTAGCTTTGTGAAAGGAGTGTATCTAGACCTCTTTTAGTGTGTAGGTTCATCTAGGTTTGGAGTGAACCTACACACTAAAAGAAGTCTAGATACACTCCTTTCACAAAGCTAAAACATCTTATATTTTGAAACGGAGGGAGTAGATATAAAACAAGCATGGAACATCAAAATTATAGATACGTTAACAACGTATCAGACATCTTTGCCATGAAAGGTATGTCTAGCTCATCAAATCAGGAGATGACTAGTTCATCTAGTCACGAATTTGTTATAATTCCTGAACCCACTATGCCGATATAACACTATGATGATCATATGGAGGACAACAATGAAGCTCCTAAAAGGAGCAAGAGACAAAGTACTACAAACTCATTTGGTGACATTGTGTACCTTGTGAATGATACTCCCACTTCTATTTCAGAAGCCTATGCATCTCAAGATGCTGACTACTGAAAAGAAGCTGTCTGTAGCAAGATGGATTCCATCTTAGCTAATGGAACTTGGGAGGTCACTGATCGTCCTTATGGGTGCAAACCTGTAGGATGTAAGTGGGTGTTCAAGAAAAATCTTAGACCTGATGGTACTATTGAAAATTAAAAGGCACGTCTTGTGGCCAAGGGTTATACCCAGAAAGAAGGTGAAGGCTTCTTAGATACCTACTCACATGTAGCTAGATTGACCACTATTCGAGTACTACTATCCTTGGCTACCTCACATGGTCTTCTCGTTCATAAAATGGACGTAAAGACAACTTTTATAAATGGAGAGATAGATGAGGAAATTTATATGGAGCAGCCTGATGGATTTCTAGTAGATGGTCAAGAAGGAAAGGTGTATAACTTAGTGAAGTCTTTATATGGTATTAAGCAAGCTCCTAAGAAGTGGCACGAGAAGTTTGAAAGAACTTTAACCATTGAAGGCTTTGTTGTAAATGAAGTTGATAAGTGTGTGTACTATCACCATAGTGGGGTCGAGGGAGTTATTATGTGTCTCTATGTCAATGACATATTGATATTCGGGACCGACCTCATTGTTATTGAGGAGGTCAAAGAGTTCCTATCTCGCTACTTTGAGATGAAGGACTTGGGAGTGGCTGATGTAATCTTAAACATCAAGCTACTGAAGGATGACAATGGTGGGATTACACTGCTTTAGTCCCACTATGTGGAAAAGATATTGAGTCCCTTTGGGTATAGCGATTGCAAGTCTTCTCCAACACCTTATGATCCGAGTGTGCTACTTCGAAAGGATAGACGAAATGCTAAAGATCAATTGAGATACTCTCAAATTATTGGCTCGCTCATGTACTTAGCCAGTGCTACAAGGCCTGATATCTCGTTTGCGGTAAGCAAACTGAGTCGATTTGAGTCAAATCCTAGAGATGATCATTGGCATGCTCTTGACAGAGTTTTGCGCTACTTGAAAGGCACTACAAGTTATGGTATTCACTATATTGGGTATCCTCAAGTACTTGAGGGTTATAGTGATTCAAACTGGATATCTAATGCTGATGAGATTAAGGCCACAAGTGGTTATTTCTTTACACTTAGTGGTGGCGCTGTTTTTTGGAAGTCTTGCAAGCAGACCATCTTAACAAGGTTAACTATGGAAGCAGAACTCACAACATTAGACACAGCCACTGTTGAAGCAGAGTGGCTACATGAGCTCTTGATGGACTTACCTGTGGTTGAAAACCCAATACTCGCTATCCCGATGAACTGTGATAATAAAACTATGATCGTCAAAGTAAATAGTTATAAGGATAATATGAAGTCATCAAGGAATGTAAAGAGGAGATTGAAATCTGTCAGAAAACTGAGAAAATCTGGAGTTATTGCGTTGGATTATATCCAAACATCTAAGAACTTGGCAGATCCCTTCACAAAGGGTTTATCACGTAATGTGATAGATAATGCATTGAGGGAGATGGGTTTGAGACCCACACAATGAGTTGTTCGCAGTGGTAAACCACTCTATGTGATCGTAGATCCCGTGAATTAGAGCTGGAAGACAAGCTGTTGATCAGCTGAGAGGAGAGTATGCCCATATTATATTTACATCACCATAAAGATGCAATACTCCCTTATTCTGCATGGCAGGTTGATATTTATCTTAATGTCTTCTAAGTGGCTTTTCTAAGCAGAGATGTTGTCCTGCAGAACATCTATTGAGGAACACACCTGTATGAGTGACTATCAAACTTCACTGTTCGTGAGAGTTGGGTGCTCTCTAATAAACTCATGAAAAGCCCTAGAGTATGACGCATAAGCTCAAAACTGCGGGGAAGCCCTACGACAGCCGTGTACCAGTCTAGATTTTGTGTGAAACTAGTGTGTAGAAACCTTGTAGTTCAAGGCATAGTCCACCATTTAAGTTGCTAGCCAGTGTAGCATGAAGTTTAATGTGGAAGTTAAACTTAACAGTCTCCACTACACACCGGTATATAAAACAATATTCTAGAATGAAAGTGATGTGATGTGCCAATCGGACTTTGTGGGGGATTATTGGAATTTGATCAGTATTGGGCTGTTGGCCCATTAGACAAATTCTGAAATTCCCTTTGGCCCATTTGTGCATGACAACATATTTATTGTGCTAGTGGTGCTAAAGCTTAGTCCCACATTGCTAGTTGAGTGAGAGTTACACCTCCTTATATACTAGGCTGTTGTACCACTCATTAAGGTATGAGAATAAGAGCAGCTTCTCACGCACCCCTCCTCCAACGCCACCCAACTCGCGTCGCCACGACACGCGCGCGCCGTGGCTTGCGGAAATCTAATAGATCCGAGCTTTATTTTTGCTGGTCGGGAAAATTAATCATAGATTAATTTTGAGTCATTAACGAACACGTTAATAAGTCAACCGTTTCCAGACTTTCTGGAACGTGGGTTGTTACCGACTCGGACATGGGCTGAGCCCCACGATCTCCCCAGACCTGCACTATATAAGCATCTGTGATTATTGGCTCAACACGTCGAGCTCGTTGGGGAACCCCAAGAGGAAGGTATGATGAGCACAGTAGCAAGTTTTCCCTTAGTTATGAAACCAAGGTTATCGAACCAGTAGGAGCAAGGAAACACCTCCTAGGTGTTGTTGCCAACTCGGAGTCCTACACAACACAACCATAGAACTTTGCCCCCAACTTACAGTGAGGTTGTCAATCTCACCAGTTTTGCTGAAAACAAAGGATTAAACGTATTGTGTGGAAGAAAGTAAAAGCTTGCAGAAAGTAAACAGAAAACAGTAAACAGTTGTAGATTGATGGTAAAAGAAAGGACCGGGGTCCATAGTTAACTAGTGGTGGTTCTCCTTAAGATAGATGACATGTTGGGTGAACAAATTACAGCGGGGCAATTGACAAACATCGAGAAAGCATACATGCATATACTAATCATCTTGACTCCTATGAGATTTGATTGGGCATTACAACATTATACATAGACCGTAATCCAACTGCATCTATGACTAATAATCCACCTTCAGGTTATCATCCGAATCCCCTCCAGTATTAAGTTGCAAGCAACAGACAATTGCATTACGCATTGCGTGTAAAGTAAACAATACGATTGTTCTATGAACAAAGGATTACTGTTTTCTCCCTAGTAGCAACAGCACATCTAGTACCTTAGAGATTTCTGTCACTTCCCCAGATTACTAGAGGCATGAACCCACTATCAAGCATAAATACTCCCTCTTGGAGTTGCTAGCATCTACTCGGCCAAGATATCTACTAACAACGGAGAGCATGCAAGATCACAAATAACAAAGACATGATAGAATCAATAATCAATCGGAAATAGCATCTCAATATCCATCGGATCCCCGCAAACACAACATGTAGGATTACAAATAGATGATCTTCATCATGAACGGAGCTCACAAGATCTAAACATGGTAGCACAAAGGAGAAGAACCAACCATCTAGCTACTACATGGACCCGTAGTCCAAGGATGAACTACTCACGCATCACACCGGAGGCTTGCATGGTGATTAAGAAGGCCTCCAGGGTGAATTCTCCCCTCCGGCATGGTGCCGGGAAGAGATTCATATCCCTCTTGATCTAGGGATGGAGATGACGGCGGCGACAGACTCTTTCGTGGAATTTTGATCGGGTACTTAGGGTTTCTGTATCGGAGGCATCTTATAGGCGAAAGGGGAGGCCGAGGGGGTGCCATAGGCGGCCACACCACCCCTGGCGCGGGCCAGGCCTGGCCACGCGGCCAGGTGGTGTGGCGGTCCTCTGGCCCCTCTCCGTCTCGTATTCTGGCTCCGTGTCCCCCTCGGTGAAATACTGACTTTGGCTTTTGTCCCGTCCAATTCCGAGAATATTCATTTTCTGACTTTCTTGGAACCAAAAACAGCAGAAAACAGGCAGCTCGCACTGTGGCATCTTGTTAATAGGTTAGTCCAAGAAAGTGTATAAAAAGTACTCCAAAGTGTGGACAAAACATAAGAAAGTAGATAAAAACCAAGCATGGAACATCAAAAATTATAGATACGTTAGCAACGTATCAACATCCCCAAGCTTAACTCCTGCTCATCCTCCAGTAGGTAACTGATAAAAAGAAAGAATAATTTTTGAGTGACATGCACCATCATAAACTTGATAAAAGTATTTGTAAAACATTGATCGCTGGGATCATAGTACTTCAACATAACATGAAAGATAAAGTTCTAACAATAAGACATAGCAACTATGTTGCAACATGAAAAGGCACAAACAAAAGATTCATGAATAACAATGCTTTGCAAGACATTTGTTTGTTTCACATAAAGAAAAACATAGCATAGTGGCATTCAGCTTGTCCCTCATAGAGTAGCAAACGTAAATGCATAGGACGCCTTCAAAGTTCATAAGTGTTACTAGATACAAATAGTTTAAGAACAAGCAATATCAAAATTATGAATCAATTAATAAGTTTTGGGTCAATGCACATAGAAATAAGAATGCCAACTATGCTCTCTCAATAGGTGCATAAAGATAGAAGGTGGAGACTGATGGCCCAAAATATATCGAGCTCGTTGGGGAACCCCAAGAGGAAGGTATGATGAGCACAGCAGCAAGTTTTCCCTCAGTACGAAACCAAGGTTATCAATCTAGTAGGAGCTAGGAAACACCCCAAAGGTGTTGCTAGCTGAACATTGGCAGGGCGCACTACCGGTGCTAGCAGAAACATGGAGACCTGCACAACACAACCACATAACTCTGTCCCCAACTTGCGATGAGGTTGTCAATCTCACCGCTTTTGCTGAAAACAAAGGATTAAACGTATCGAATGGAAGGAAGTAATAGTTTGCAGAAAGTAAACACAAAGTAGTAAACAGTTTGATTGTAGATTGATTGTAAAAGAAAGGACCGGGGTCCATAGTTCACTAGAGGTGGCTATCCTTAAGATAGATAACATGCTGGGTGAACAAATTACAGCGGGGCAATTGACAAACATCGAGAAAGCATACAAGCATATACTAATCATCTTGACTCCTTTGTGATTCGATTGGGCATTACAACATTATACATAGACCGCCATCCAACTGCATCTATGACTAATAATCCACCTTCAGGTTATCATCCGAACCCCCTCTAGTATTAAGTTGCAAGCAACGGATAATTGCATTACGAATTGCGTGTAAAGTAAACAATACAATTGTTCTATGAATAAAGGATTGTTGTTTTCTCCCTAGTAGCAACATCACATCTAGTACCTTAGAGATTTCTGTCACTTCCCCAGATTACCAGTGGCATGAACCCACTATCGAGCATAAATACTAACTCTTGGAGTTGCTAGCATCTACTTGGCCAAGATAGCTACTAACAACGGAAATCATGCAAGATCACAAATAACAAAGACATGATAGAATCAATAATCAACCTGAAATATCATCTCAATATCCATCGGATCCCCGCAAACACAACATGTAGAATTACAAATAGATGATCTTGATCATGAACGGAGCTCACAAGATCTAAACATGAAAACACAAAGGAGGAGAACCAGCCATCTAGCTACTACATGGACCCGTAGTCCAGAGATGAACTACTCACGCATCACACCGGAGGCTTGCATGATGATGAAGAAGGCCTCCAGGGTGAATTCCCCTCTCCGGCAGGGTGCCGGGAAGAGCTTCAGATCCCTCCCGATCTAGGGATGGAAATGACAACGGCTACAGACTCTTTCGTGGATTTTTTGATCGGGTACTTAGGGTTTCTGTATCAGAGGCAATATATAGGCGGAAGGAGAGGCCGAGGGGGTGCTTGGGCTGGCCACACCACCCCCTGGCGCGGGCCAAGCCTGGCCATGCGGCCAGGTGGTGTGGCCGCCCTCTGGCCCTTCTTCGTCTCGTATTCTGGCTCTAGGTGTCCCCTGGTAAAATAATGACTTTGGCTTTTGTCTCGTCTAATTCCGAGAATATTCATTTTCTGACTTTCCTGGTACCAAAAATAGCAGAAAACAGGCAGCTGGCACTGTGGCTCTTGTTAATAGGTTAGTCCAAGAAATCATATGAAAAGTACTCCAAGGTGTGGACAAAACATAAGAAAGTAGATAAAACCAAGCATGGAACATCAAAAATTATAGATACATTTGAAATGTATCAACATCCCCAAGCTTAACTCCTGCTCGTTCTCGTGTAGATAAGTGATAAAAAGAAAGAATAATTTTTGAGGTGACATGTGATACGTCCAAAATGTATCTACTTTCCCGAACACTTTTGCTATTGTTTCTCCTCTAAACTTGTGTATTTGGATGCAACTAACACGGACTGATGCTGTTTTCAGCAGAATTGCCTTGGTGTCTACTTTTTGTGCAGAAAATCAACTCTCAGGAAAAATCCGGGAAAATATGCCAAAAACCCTATTTCACACGAAGACTCTAGGAGCCAGAATACGAGATGGAGAAGAGCCAGGGGTGGCCACACCACCTGCTGGCGCGGGCCAGGCTAGGCTACGCCAGGGGGTGGTGTGGGCCCCCCAGGCACCCCCTTGGTCTCCCTCTTTGCCTATAAGGAGCCTTCTGACCTAAAAACTCTAGGGTGTTCGACGTTTTTCCAGAAGGAGTTCCGCTCTACCGCCACCACCAAATTCCACGAAACAGCACCAGAAACTCCGTTCTGGCACCCTGCCGGGATAGGGAGTTGGAGAAGATCATCGCTGTCATCATCACCATCGATTCTCCATCGACCATCCATGTTTCCCCCATCTATGAGTGAGTAATCCCCCGCTGTAGGCTATGGGGATGGTAGGGATTGGATGAGGTGATTCATGTAATGGCATCAGATTGTTAGGGCATGGTGCCTAGTATCTTTTATTAGTGCTTTATGACTTTGTTGTGACTTGTTGTGCTTAATGCTTGTCACTAGGGCCCGAGTGCGATGATTTCAGATCTGAACTTGTTATTGATTCATTATGATAGTATTGTTTTTGGTCTTATCTACAAGTTGTATACACACATTGTTGTCAGGAACCTTTGGCCCGAAGTGACAGAAATCGGGATAACCGGAAGGGAATGGCTTTGATGTGAGGATCACATGTGTTCACGGAGTGTTAATTCTTTGCTCTGGTGCTCTATTAAAAGGAGCACCTTAATTGCCAGTAGTTCCCTAGAGGCCCCGCTGCAAACGGGCTGGCAGGACAAAAGATGTTGTGCAAGTTCTCATTGCGAGCACGTATGACTATATATGGAACACATGCCTAGGATTATCTAGTACTTGGATGCTTTATCTTATTTATCTGCAATTGCCCTATGTTTTGATTGCTATGTGAATTGTCTTGTCCATGCAACGCCTGTCCATCCATCCCTATGCCTACCGCACTCGAATCCCACTGTTTACTGCTATTGTTACTGCTGTCTTTGCTTTACTACTGCTGTTACTTTACTATTCCTACTACAAAACTGTTGCTACTGATAAACTGCTGTGAGCAAGATTGTTTCTAGGTGCAGCTGAATTGACAACTCAGTTGCTAAGGCTTATAAATATTCTTTGGCTCCCCTTGTGTCGAATCAATAAATTGGGTTTCACTTCCCTCGAAAATACTGCGATACACCCCCTATACTTCTGGGTCATCAACATGCACCATCGTAAACTTGATCAAAATATTTGTAAAACATTCAAAGCTGGGATCATAGTACTTCAATCATAACATGAAAGACAAAGTTCTAGCAATAAGACAAAGAAACTATGATGCAACATGAAAAGGCACAAATAAAAGTGATGACCGACAAGTATAGGGGGTGTATCGGAGTATTTTCGAGGGAAGTGAAACCCAATTTATTGATTCGACACAAGGGGAGCCAAAGAGTATTTATAAGCCTTAACAACTGAGTTGTCAATTCAGCTGCACCTGGAAACAATCTTGCTCACAGCAGATTTATCAGTAGCAACAGTTTTGTAGTAGGAATAGTAAAGTAACAGCAGTAGTAAAGTAAAGGCAACAGTAACAATAGCAGTAAACAGTAGGATTCAAGTGCGCTAGGCATAGGGATGGATGGACGGGCGTTGCATGGACAAGACAATTCACATAGCAATCAGAACATAGGGCAATTGCAGATAAATAAGATAAAACATCCATTACCAGATAATCCTAGGCATGTGTTCCATATATAGTCATACGTGCTCGCAATGAGAACTTGCACAACATATTTTGTCCTGCCAACCCATTTGCAGCGGGGCCTCAAGGGAACTACTGGCAATTAAGGTGCTCCTTTTAATAGAGCACCGGAGCAAAGCATTAACACTCCATGAACACATGTGATCCTCACATCAAAGCCATTCCCTCCGGTTATCCCGATTTCTGTCACTTTGGGGCCATTGGTTCCGGACAACAATGTGTGTATACAACTTGCAGATAAGACTATAAACAATACTATCATAATGAATCAACAACATGTTTAGATCTGAAATCATGGCACTCGGGCCCTAGTGACAAGCATTAAGCATAACAAGTCGCAACAAAGTCATAAAGCACTAATAGAAGATACTAGGCACCATGCCCTAACAATCTAATGCCATTACATGAACGATCTCATCCAATCCCTACCATCCCCATAGCCTACAGCGGGGGATTACTCACTCATAGATGGGGAAACATGGATGGTCGATGGAGAAGTGATGGTGATGATGATGGCGATGATCTCCTCCAATTCCCCGTCCTAGCAGGGTGCCAGAACGGAGTTTCTAGTGCTGTTTCGTGGAATCTGGTGGTGGCGGCAGATCGGAACTCCTGGAAAAACGTCGAACCCCCCCCTGAGTTTTTAGGTCAGAAGGCAACTTATAGGCGAAGAGGGAGACCGAGGGGGAGTCCAGGGCGGCCAGACCACCCCCTGGCGTGGCCTGGGCTTGCCCGCGCGGCCAGGTGGTGTGGCCTGGGCCTAGCCCCCCTCCGTCTCGTATTCTGGCTCATGGAGTCTTCTGGTGAAATAGGATTTTCGGCATATTTTCCAGGATTTTTCTTGATAGTTGATTTTCTGCACAAAAAGTAGACACCAGGGCAATTCTGCTGAAAACAGCGTCAGTCCATGTTAGTTGCATCCAAATCACACAAGTTTAGAGGAGAAACAGTAGCAAAAGTGTTCGGGAAAGTAGATACGTTTTGGACATATCAACTCCCCCAAGCTTAGCTTATTGCTTGTCCTCAAGCAATTCAGTTGAAAACTGAGTGCGATAAAAGAACTTTCACGAACACAATTGCTTCATATGATGTATATATTCTCAGCATGTGACCAACTACTTAGACAATTCATAATGAGGAGTATGCAACTAAGTTTACTTAATAGGCATTGCAAGCTATGAAGAGATTCCAACTCAAAAATAATAAGTAGCATGAAGCATAAACATAAGCAACATTACAATGCTCATAACAAGGTATGATAGAGTGGTATCTAGCTTGCCTTTGATTATGAATGCCAAGGCACCTCTGAAGTTCAAGTGAAGACTAGAAGTAAAGATGTCAAAGATACACGCATCAAAGTCATAACACAAATAATCAAGTAATGAGACAAGCACAAAGAATGACAACTATGCTCCCAAGAAGGTGCTCAAAGAATATGTGGAGACTCAACAAGTAAAAGAAAAGGTTTTGAATAGTTTGAAAGGCTTCCAAATGCTGAAAGTATAGTACTCATTAGCTTTGATCTCTCATTGCCCCTATCATAAGCATCTTTAATGTGGTTAAGGTGAAAGTGAGGTCCAATCTGAGTTATATGTTTGACAGACTATAAACTGAAAATCCCATGTCCCTTGAGTACGAGGGCCGCTCCTCATGCTACTCAACTTTAGTTACCGGGAAGTTCTTGTCATCGTAAATACGTGTGTATCATAGAGAACCGCCAACAGGGTACCCCTTGCCCGATGATACGGAAGAATCCCCATATCAAAATGACAAGGCAAGCAGACAATGAGTATCTCAGCAATCTTATTTACCATGGAATTTTTTTTGCTTTTTTCTCTCTTTCCTCTTTTCATAAATCTCTTTTTTTTCTTTTTCTCAATAGCTAGCTCTATTTTTTATAAGAAGAATGCTTCATATATATCATTATGGTTACGCTGCAGGTTTCCACCATGACGGCATGGATTAGACCGGCGGCCCTGGCGTTTCTCTAACACACATACATAACTCCATGGACTTACAAGCTCCCCTTTTATTTCACACCGACGACATCCGCAAACAAAAGAGAATGGTATCAACTGGGTATATATTCACAAGTGTTGAAAGCGTTCCCCGTGACAGCACGGTTCTGCTAATCCCCAGCCTATTATTTGCAAGCATATAACTTTCATAGACAATCACAATGGTTTAGGTTTATTAAGTGCAGAAAATAAAGTGTGCCATCAAGTTCGTGAGAGCTTTACTAACTAAATTTCTCATAACAAGCAAACATTTTATTCGGAAGAAAACAAGGCATATTGAATATGCACGGAAATATCAAATGATGCTAATAGGTAGGTATGTTGGACACTTTGGCAATATTTGGTTTTAGGGAGTTGGAAACATGAGTAAAATACTCAGTGAAAGTGAAGGCTAGCAATAGTAAGGGAGCAACAAATGAGAGAGCAATAGCTGTCATAATCATGCTTGCAAAAAAACAGGACTAATCATGGCATGAAAGTGATTCAAGATCCCCAAGGCAAAATAATTCATCGAGGCTTAACTGATTATTACAGTCATGTGCATGCGTGAGCATGTGCCAAGTCATTTCAAATGAAATGTCCAGAGGAGGATACCACGGTGTCATACCAAGTTATGAATAGAGTAATGCAAGCAAATATTCATAAAACATGCTACAAACTATTAGCAAGCTGGAACTAATCATACGAAAGCAAGAACTACTAAGCATCCAAAGATAACATACACCCTACATGAACAGGCTAAGCATGCCCACAATGATGAGTATATGTACAAAAATGAAAACAAATAGAGTTCGTTACTAGCCTCACACCTCAAGTTGTCATTAATCCTCATTATTGCTCTTCACTTGTGTGGCTTGAATAATAACATGAAACCAATATCCACTGAGGACTACTGAACCCTGCAACAAACTCATAAAACCAAAGAAGAACAAAAATATTTTTGGTGTTTTAGATTTTTAAACAAGAACCAAAAAGGGAAAAACAAGCAAAGCAAAATCTTTTTGGGTTTTTTAATAGTTCAAACAAAGCAAAAAGGGAAAAACAAACCAAGGCAAAAAAGAAGAAGCAAACCAAAGAGAAACAACATAAATATTTTTGGACTTTTTGTGTTTTAGAAAGCAAAAGCAAAGAAAGAACAAAAACTAAAAAGAGAACGAAACATGAATATACAAAGTACCGACGCAACATGATAAGGAGATGAGTGCGGTGTCGGCGTACATCCCCCCAAGCTTAGGCTTTTGGCCTAAGTGGGTATCAATCCAAGTACAAATAAGGGTTCTAAGCAGGCAGATCATGATAAGAATGGTCATAGTTGGGCCCATGGGAAGAAGAAGAAGCTCCCCAATCATAAGCAGGCTGCTGATATGAAGACTCCCCCGCATTCGAGGGCTGGACCGAATCATCCGTGACCTCCCTTCTAGTATCCTGCTCCTATTGGGAGAGCTCTCCCAAGTACGTGTGAAGCTCCTCCTTAGTGAGGGACCATCCTAACCTGTTATCAAGGTGAAACAAAACAGGTGCAGGCAAAAGAACAACACGCTCGGACTTGCTCTTTCTCCAACCAGCTTTGAGAAAGGTTATTTCATAAGACAACTCACTCACACTAGCCCACGAGGAAACAAATTTATGCTCTATCATGGAATTAAGATCAAGCCTTTCTATGGGAAACTGTATGTCTAGATGACTAAACCATGCAATGCTAATAAACGAGAAGCAATGAGGCCCCCACAAATTCCACCTTTCTTGCGGTTGCTGGCAAGACGGAAAGCTATCAAAGCACCTAAGTTGTAAGACCTATCTCGTTTAAGAGCAGCAGAGATAAATGCTAGATCATATGAAGATAACTTATTGGCAGTTTTCCTAGTAAGAACACACTTGGTGATAAAGTAGGCAAAGTAGCGAATGGAGGGAAGATGAATGTTACGGATTTTTCCACTCTCCTTCGAGAAGCTGCTCCCTTGGCAAATTTCTGCGTATAAATCCATGAGTGGTCCAGGTCGCTCCTTAATCCTTCTACATGATCCCCATTGAGGTACCTTAATAGCTGCACAAAAGTCATCGAGAGAAAGGTCGATAGCAATATTGTAAATTTGTAGTGGACCATGGGGTTAGGCAAAGAGTGACTAAATTGGAAGTCCTATACCACATACATGGTTAGCTTCACAAATTGACAAGGTTCATCTTCCAAAAAGTGCTCCAACCCTGCATTAGAAACCAAAGTGTGGAAATCTTGGAGAATTCCCACAGCTCTCATGAACTCAGAACACGGATAAATGGAAGAAAAAACTTCCTCCTCCCGGTGGACCTTCATGACCTCAGGCACCCATAGTTCATGTTGGTTTAGTTGATGCTCGTTCATCTTCTATTCTGAAATTTAAACACCTATTAAACAACTGATTGCAAAGTGAATATAATGAAGGATTCTACTCATAGGGACTTGTAAGAGGCCTAAACATGCATCAAAACTATATCTCTAAGCATCAAACAAGCTTACAAGCTCTCATAACTTGTCACCTACAGTAGCAAAATACTCAAGATATAATCCACTAAACACAAATCTACTTGGACAAGGGGAGGAGTCACATACCAGAGAACAAGTGCTCCAAATTTCAGCAACAAAGATGGGCTGAGCAAGGAGATCGAAAAAATTGAGAGCAAGCACAGCAAGAATGCGATTTTGAGCAATGAACTGGAGCTTACTCGGGAGAGAGAAGAAAGTGGCAGGTGAGAGAGTTAGTGGAGGGCCAGGGGTGCCCCATGATGGCTCAATGCACGGCGCCCAGAAAAGTGTTGATGGCTCGTGGTTAATGTAGAGCTCGTTGGGAACCCCAAGAGGAAGGTATGATGAGCACAACAACAAGTTTCCCTCAGTTATGAAACCAAGGTTTAATCGAACCAGTAGGAGCAAGGAAACACCCCAAAGGTGTTACTAGCTAAGCTTTGGCAGGGCGCACTACCGGTGCTAGTAGCAACGTGGAGACCTGCACAACACAACCACAAAACTTTGTCCCCAACTTGCGATGAGGTTGTCAATCTCACCGTGTTTTGTGGAAAACAAAGGATTAAACGTATCGAATGGAAAGAAGTAAAAGTTTGTAGAAAGTAAACACAAAGCAGAAACAGTTTATAGATTGTATGTAAAATACAAGGACCGGGATCCGTAGTTCACTAGAGGTGGCTCTCCTTAGATAGATAACATGCTGGGTGAACAAATTATAGCGGGGCAATTGACAAACACCGAGAAAGCAATACATGCATATACTAATCATCTTGACTCCTTCGAGACTTGATTGGGCATTGCAACATTATACATAGACCGCCATCCAACTGCATCTATGACTAATAATCCACCTTCAGGTTATCATCCGAACCCCCTCCAGCATTAAGTTGCAAGCAACAGATTATTGCTTTACGAACTGCGTGTAAAGTAAACAATATGATTGTTCTATGAACAAAGGATTGTTGTTTTCTCCCTAGTAGCAACATCACATCTAGTACCTTAGAGATTTCTGTCACTTCCCCAGATTACCAGAGCCATGAACCCACTATCGAGCATAAATACTAACTCTTGGAGTTGCTAGCATCTACTTGGCCAAGATAGCTACTAACAACGGAAAGCATGCAAGATCACAAAATAACAAAGACATGATAGAATCAATAATCAATCTGAAATAGCATCTCAATATCTATCGGATCCCCGCAAACACAACATGTATGGATTACAAAAAGATGATCTTGATCATGAACGGAGCTCACAAGATCTAAACATGAAAGCACAAATGAGGAGAAACCAGCCATCTAGCTACTACATGGATCCGTAGTCCAAGGATGAACTACTCACGCATCACACCGGAGGCTTGCATGGTGATGAAGAAGGCCTCCAGGGTGAATTCCCCTCTCCGGCGGGGTGCCGGAAAGAGCTTCAGATCCCTCCCGATCTAGGGATGGAGATGATGGCGGCTACAGACTCTTTCGTGGATTTTTTATCGGGCCCTTAGGGTTTTCATCCCGAGGGCAATATATAGGCGGAAGGAGAGGCCGAGGGGGTGCTAGGAGCGGCCACACTACCCCCTGGTGCGGGCCAGGCCTAGCCGCGCGGCCAGGTGATGTGGTGGCCCCCTGGCCCCTCTCCGTCTCGTATTCTGGCACTTGATGACATCCGGAAAAATAGGCACTTTGGCTTTTGTCCCGTCCAATTCCGAGAATATTCATTTTCTAACTTTCCTAGAACCAAAAACAGCAGAAAATAGGCAGCTGGCACTGTGGCTCTTGTTAATAGGTTAGTCCAAGAAATCATATGAAAAGTACTCCAAAGTTGGAACAAAACACAAGAAAGTGGATAAAACCAAGCATGGAACATCAAAAATTATAGATACATTTGCAATGTATCAACATCCCCAAGCTTAACTCCTGCTCGTCCTCGAGTAGGTAAGTGATAAAAAGAAAGAATAATTTTTGAGGTGACATGCACCATCAAAGACTTGATCAAAGTATTTGTAAAACATTCAAAGCTGGGATCATAGTACTTCAATCATAAGATGAAAGACAAAGTTCTAGCAATAAGCAAAGAAACTATGATGCAACATGAAAAGGCACAAACAAAAGAATCATGAATAACATGCTTTGCAAGACGTTTGTTTGTTTCACGTAAAGAAAACATAGCATAATAGTATTCAGCTTGTCCCTCAATAGAGTAGAAAATATAAATGAATAGGACATGTTCAAAGTTCATAAGAGTGACTAGATACAATAGTTAAAAATAAGCAATAACAAGTTATGCATCAATCAGCTAGTCTTAGGACAATGCACATAGAACTAAGAATGGCCACTATGCTCTCAAAATAGGTGCATAAAGATAGAAGGTGGAGACTCAATATAATGGTGGAAGAAAAGCCTTTTGTAAAAGGACGTAGGGATTCAAGTCTCATAAAGAGCTTCCAAAAATTATGGTACTTATAGCTTTCAGCTCTCATTGCCCCTATCATAAGCATCTTGAAGTGATTAAGGTTAAAGTGACGCAACTAAGAGGATATGCTTGACAAGTTATAAACCGAAATCTCACGCCCCTTACTTACGAAGACCGATCCTCATGCTACTCAACTTCAGTCACGAGTAAGCTCTTGTCATTGTAAGTACATGTGTATCATTAAGAACCGCCAACGGGGTACCCCTTGCACATGATACGGGAGCTTTCCCATAATCAAAATGACAAGGCAAGCAGACAATGAGCATCTCAGCGATCTTTTTATTTGCTATTTGCATAGGTTTTTATTGAGGATGCTTCATAGAATGCTCATTATGGTGATGCTGCAAGTTTCCACCATGATTAGGCATGGCTTAGGCTAGCGGCCCAGGCGTTTCTCTAACACACATACAAACTCCATGATCTTACAAGTTCCACTTTTATTTCACACCGCCGGGATCCGTAAGTAAAAGAACATGATATCAACGGGGTACAAAGTACAAGTGCAATGTTGAAAGCGTTCCCCATGGTACATGGTTCTGCTAATTTCAACTTATAAAGTGCAAGCATATACGCAACAAAGAAGGACCCAATGGTTCAAGTTTATTAGAGGCAAAAAATTAAAGTGTGCCATCAAGTTCGTGAGAGCTTTAATCACTAGTTTTCTCATAACAAGTGGAAGGTAAACAAAAGCATGAATATACTTGGAATAGAATAAGCTAGTAGGTAGGTATGGTGGAATCTTTGGAATAACTTGGTTTAGGGAGTTGGATACATGAGTGGAACTCATACCTTGTTGTGGAGGCTAGCAAAAGACTGGGAGCGACAAACTAAGAGAGCAATAATGGCCATAATCATGCAGAGCGACAAAACATCATTGATCAAAGCATAAAGTGATACTACAAGTTGAAAACTAAAGGATCATAAAGGCTATGGTGACTTGTGACAGTCATAACATGGTGTGAGCATGTGCCAAGTCAACCCAAATAAAGCATCAAAGGAGAATACCACTATATTATGCTTTAATATGCTAAAACAACGCATGATTCATCCAAGGCACATTAAGCAATCTCAATTGTTTATAACAAGTCATGCTATAGCAAATAATACTAAGCATAAAGCTAAAACAATATCAAGCATGGCATGACAAAGCATAGCCACAGTCAAGAACGAGCTCTTTTTACCACATAAGCATGAACTTTCCTACTCTTTTCCAAACCAAACCAAACTATTTTTAAACCAATGTATGAAAGAGGGGGTACAACCAATTTATTCAGAAAACGAAGCAAACCAAGCAAACTAAAAACCAAAACAAAAACGAAAAATAAGACGCTCCAAGAAAAACACAACTGTGCATGAAACAATAAAATGAAGCGTTTGGAAGAAACCTGGAATTTTTATTGATGACGAAGGGGATGCCTTGGGCATCCCCAAGCTTTGACGCTTGTACTTCTTGGATATTTCTTGGGGTTACTGGCGTGGCATCCCCAAGCTTGAGATTTAGTCCATCCTTCATCTCATTACTCATTCCTTCCATACACCTGAAAATTTTCCTTCATACAAAACTTCACACAATCTCATTAGCAACATTAGTGCACTTAAGATAAATAAGTCTCAAGGTTCAGTTCTAACACCAAATAAACTTACATTAGAACACTAGATACTGTAGCACTTCCCTCAAAAAGCTCAATTCCCCAAAAGAACTCAAGAAGGAACCAACAAGAAGCAAATGCAGAAAATGGCAGAAATCTGTCAAAACAGACCAGCAGGTAAATACGAATTTTTTAGAAGATCTTCAAATCAAAAAGTGTTGAACTAACTAAAGTTAGATAACAACCTGGGTCAGAAGCTCAAACAATTACAGCTCAATACGACATACAGAGCTCTCTCAGGAATTTTTACGGTGAAGCACAAAAATCTGTTTTGGGACAGCAACTTTCCCAATCATTACTTCACTCTCATTAGAGGTTACTCTTGGCACAAAAAGCAAATAGAAAGGATAAGGAGAGGTTATTACAGAGGTAATAACTTACAAGACTCATCTAAAACTCTTGGGTTATCTCCCAACAAGTACTTTTCTTTAACGCCTTTAAGTTAGGCATGAAAATTTGAGAAGATGCTCTTATAGGAAATATGAATTGAAGTAAAAGAGAGCACCAAGAAGCAAATTCAAAACACATTTAAGTCTAACCCACTTCCTATGCATAGGAATCTTGTATGCAAATAAATGCACAAAGAACAAAGTGACAGGCATAGGAAGATAAAACAACAGTAACTTCAAAACTTTTAGCACATAGAGAGGTGTTTCATTACCATAAAAACTTCTACAACCATATTTTCCTCTCTCATAATAATTTTCAGTAGCCTCATGAATAAACTCAACAATATAACTATCACATAAGGCATGATTTTCATAATCTACAAACACTAGATCTTTATTATAAACATTTTCAAAAGAATCCTCAGGAACATGACATTCGTCCTCCTTTGGTAAGCATGGGGGACAATCAAATAATGTAAGGGATAAAGAGTTACTCTCATTAGAAGGTAGGCATGGGTAGATCCATTCTTCCTCCTTTTGTCCATCACTCTCCTCTTTTTCATCTAATGAGCTTTCAGGTTCAACAATTTCTTCTTCCATGGAGGTTCTAGAAAGCGGTGGTTCATCTATTACCTTAGTAGTCATAATACTGTTTCCAAATAGGAAACTCAGTGAGCTATCCATAATGAAATAGTGATTGGAGAAGAACAAGTCATAAAGGCAACTTAAGAAAGGAACTAATTTTTTTGTGTTTTTGAAATAAGGAAGCAAACTTGTAAAACTAATTTTTTTGTGTTTTTTGAAGAACAAAACAAGCAAACAAAGCAAAAAGAAACTAAGCAAAACAAAAACAACAAAGTAAAGAGATTGGTTATGAGGGACTCCCCTTGTGAATATGCCCTTGACTCCCCAGCAACGGTGCCAGAAAAATGCTTGATGGCTCAATGCACGGCGCCCAGAAAAGTGTTGATGGCTCGTGGTTAATGTAGAGCTCGTTGGGAACGCCAAGAGGAAGGTATGATGAGCACAGCAGCAAGTTTCCCTCAGTTATGAAACCAAGGTTTAATCGAACCAGTAGGAGCAAGGAAACACCCCAAAGGTGTTACTAGCTAATCTTTGGCAGGGCGCACTACCGGTGCTAGTAGCAACGTGGAGACCTGCACAACACAACCATAGAACTTTGTTCCCAACTTGCGATGAGGTTGCCAATCTCACCGTGTTTTGCAGAAAACAAAGGATTAAACATATTGAATGGAAAGAAGTAAAAGTTTGCAGAAAGTAAACACAAAGCAGAAACAGTTTATAGATTGTATGTAAAAGACAAGGACCAGGATCCATAGTTCACTAGAGGTGGCTCTCCTTAGATAGATAACATGCTGGGTGAACAAATTACAGCGGGGCAATTGACAAACACCAAGAAAGCAATACATGCATATTCTAATCATCTTGACTCCTTTGAGACTTGATTGGGCATTACAACATTATACATAGACCGCCATCCAACTGCATCTATGACTAATAATCCACCTTCAGGTTATCATCCGAACCCCCTCCAGTATTAAGTTGCAAGCAACAGATTATTGCTTTACGAACTGCGTGTAAAGTAAACAATACAATTGTTCTATTAACAAAGGATTGTTGTTTTCTCCCTAGTAGCAACAACACATCTAGTACCTTAGAGATTTCTGTCACTTCCCCAGATTACGAGAGGCATGAACCCACTATCGAGCGTAAATACTAACTCTTGGAGTTGCTAGCATCTACTTGGCCAAGATAGCTACTAACAACGGAAAGCATGCAAGATCACAAATAACAAAGACATGATAGAATCAATAATCAATCTGAAATAGCATCTCAATATCCATCGGATCCGCGCAAACACAACATGTATGGATTACAAAAAGATGATCTTGATCATGAACGGAGCTCACAAGATCTAAACATGAAAGCACAAATGAGGAGAAACCAGCCATCTAGCTACTACATGGATCCATAGTCCAAGGATGAACTACTCACGCATCACACCAGAGGCTTGCATGGTGATGAAGAAGGCCTCCAGGGTGAATTCCCCTCTCCGGCAGGGTGCCGGGAAGAGCTTCAGATCCCTCCCGATCTAGGGATGGAGATGACGGTGGCTATAGACTCTTTCGTGGATTTTTTATCGGGCCCTTAGGGTTTTCGTCCCGAGGGCAATATATAGGCGGAAGGAGAGGCCGAGGGGGTGCCGGGAGCGACCACACCACCCCCTGGCGTGGGCCAGGCCTGGCCACGCGGCCAGGTGGTGTGGTGGCCCCCTGGCCCCTCTCCGTCTCATATTCTGGCACTTGATGACATCCGGAAAAATAGCCACTTTGGCTTTTTCCCGTCCAATTCCAAGAATATTCATTTTCTGACTTTCCTGGAACGAAAAACAGCAGAAAACAGGCAGCTGGCACTGTGGCTCTTGTTAATAGGTTAGTCCAAGAAATCATATGAAAAGTACTCCAAAGTTGGAACAAAACAAAATAAAGTGGATAAAACCAAGCATGGAACATGAAAAATTATAGATACATTTGCAATGTATCACCCCACACCATGGCATGGCGCCACCTAGGGCAGGCCGCGCCACCAGGTGGTGAGCCTGCCTGGTGGGTCCCCTGGCACCTCCCAGGCACTCCTCTGCCCCTTTTTTTCATGCAAAAATTTAATATGAATTTTCTGGAATTTTTCGAGACACTTTATTTTTGGGCATTTTTTAGGTATAGATGAATGATTTTCTGACAGACAGATTTTTTTTGAAATGATGCAATGACAAAACAAGGCTAGAACTACAGGAGTTCTAAGACACTCTAACATGCAAGCAACTAACAACAAAGAAAACTAAACGAAAGCAAAAACTAAAATGGATAGAATAAAAGTAAACAAGGATAATCATAGTGAAAACATTGTTTTGTTCAATGAAATCCTTTTGTTAACAAGGTTGATCAGGTCTTGTTACCAAAACAATTCCATATGAGACAAAACTTTGTATCCCACTAATGATTATGTTACCTCAACCTTGATAGCAATGGTCCCAATCATAATAGTTTCAAATTTTTCTCTTGGTATGGGACAATATATTTCTCCAACTTGAATACCCTCAACATGTTCAATTGAATTCAAACCATAAGTCCTTTCAATCTTCTTGGGGAAATAGACAGTATGTTCCTTGTCATTAACATTGAAAGTCACCTTTCCTTGATTACAATTAATAACAGCTCCTGCAGTATTAAGAAAAGGTCTCCAAAGAATAATGGACATATTATCATCTTCAGGCATTTCAAGCACGACAAAATCAGTTAATATCAAGATATTATAAGCCACTTGAACAGGTACATCCTAACATATACCAACAGGAATAGTAGTAGATTTATCAGCCATTTGCAAAGATATATCAGTTGGTATTAGTTTTTCTAGTTGAAGCCTCTTATAGAGAGAGAAAGGCATAACACTAACTCCAGCTCCCAAATCACACAAAGCAGTTCTAACATAACTGTTGTTAATAGAGCAAGGGATAGTTGGAATCCCTAGGTCTCCAAGTTTCTTAGGAACCTCACCATTAAAGGAATAATTAGCAAGCAAAGTAGAAATTTCTTCATTAGGGATCTTCCTTTTATTCGAGACAATATCCTTCATATACTTTGAGTACGGAGGCAATTTAATAGCATCAGTTAAAGGGCAGGAATAAAGGTTTCATCCACTCACAGAACTTATTATAGTGTTCATCTACCTTTGACTCGTGTTTCTTATCAGGGAAAGGCATAGGTTTTTGGACCCAAGGTTCTCTTTCAGTACCATGTTTCTTAGCAATAAAATCTTCTTTGGTGTATTTAGTATTCTTAGTGTGGTTTTCAGGTTCTTCTTCAACTTTTTCTTCATTAGGAGCTTCATTTTCTTCATTACCACTTTTAGTTTTAGCATCAGAAATAGATATACTATTAGGATCTATAGCAGGTTCAGAGGGTTCTACAACAATTTTATGTTTCTTTTTCCTTTTCTTACGAGTAGAGCCACTATTTTTAGCTTGTTGAGAATCCTGCTCAATTGTTTTGGGATGCCCCTCAGGATATAGAGGATCCTAGGTAGCAGCTCCACTACTAGTTCTAATTTCATAAGCATGTTTTTCTTTAGCAGCATTAACTAGCAAGTCTTTTTGCACTTTAATGAGTTCATCTATTTTTGTTTGAACCATTTGAAAGTGTTTAACAATCATTTTAACATCATTAGAGGTTCTTTCCACAATATCTTTCAACTCAACAATAGCTCTAGTGTTTTCCATTAGATGATTTTACACCCTTTTATTAAAATTATCTTGCTTAACAATAAAGATATCGAATTCTTCTAAGCATTGATCAGGAGGTTTAGACTAAGGGATATCACCTTCATCATAGTGTTGGAGAGAGTGTACCTCGATAGTGGATGAGTAGGGAATAGGCTTACATAATTCTTCTATAGGAGGTAAATTCTTGACATCTTCAGCTTTATTTCCCTTCTCCTTAAGACATTTCTTAGCTTCTTTCATCACTTCATCATTTAATTCAATAACTCCCCTCTTCTTTGATGTTGGAATAGGCACTGGTATAGTAGGTTCAGGTACAATTACTTCAGGTATAGCTTGTTCAGGAGGAGTCCAATCTTCATAATTCTTGCTTATTTTAGCCATTAATTCCTCAGCTTCCTTAGGAGTCCTATTCCTGAAAAAACAACCAGCACAACTATCTAGGTATGTCCTAGATTCTTCGGTTAGTGCATTATAAAATATATCAAGAAGCTCATTGTTAGGTAATGGACTTCTAGCCTGTGCATGAATCAAAGCACAAAACCTTGCCCAAGATTCAGGCAATACCTCTTTTTCTCCCTGTTGTTGTATTGGGAACGGTAGTACCTAAGAAGGTTAGATAGAGGTGTGGGGACTAGCAGGGAAGCTATCGACAGCGTCCGCAGGCGGGATTGGATACAAGCAAGCGTAGCAGGACGCAAGAAGTACCCAGGTTCGGGGCCCTCGTGGTGAGGTAAAGCCCCTACTCCTGCCGGATCTGACTATGAGGGATATACGAATTACAAGTGCTCCTTGAGCTGTGTTCTCTAGCTACTGCCTTAAATGCACTGAGACCAACCCTTTCTACTGAGGCCTTGCCTCTCCTTATATAGGCAGAGAGGCAAAGGTCTCACTGGCTAGTCTGACTGGCGGGCCCCACAGGCGGGTCCCAGCCGACTAGTCATCTACAGTATCCAGTATGGCTTGTCTTATCGGAGTATGAGCGGTATGGCTGTCGTAGGTACAGTGGACACCGTGCGAGCCCGTCGTCAGCACAGGACACTGTTCCAGTGTCACCCACGCAAAGTCTTTGGTATGGGCGGGTGGTTGCCCGTCTTGTCATCGTACAGGGCGTACCGTGCACTGATACGCACGTCGTCCTGTCTCACTGATTGGGTCCGGCTACGTCGCTGTATCCGGCTGTCTCTTGCTGATCCGGCTACGTCGCTGTATCCGGCTGTCTCTTGCTGATCCGGCTACCGAGTGATAGCCGACCCGTCTTGCCCTGTCCGGCTGCATCTGGTCAGCCGGATGTGATCCGAATGTCCTGTTTCTTATCCGGATGGGGTACCCGGGGATCATCCCCCTGACACTAGCCCCCGAGCGCGTGTGGATTCCGCCCTTAGGCGAAATGTGCACGCGCTCCTTCTTGCTTTTTGAATTTTCATCCAGCTGAGCCTGGCGGTTGCGCTACCCGTGATGTCAGTGCTGACACCGGCCACACGCGCACACGCCATCATTGCTCTGTGGCGGACAGCGTAACGTCCTATCACACGTTGCCTCCGGAAACTGCTGTCCGGCGCTTCGGTTCTCGCTCCGGGATCTTCTGCGCATCCTGCCCTGGCACACGGGATCTAGGCGGCGGTTGGGGTGTGGGTTGCCCGGATGCGCGCCACGTGTCCCGTCGACGGTTGCCCTTCCGGTCCTTTAAAGGGACGCCGCGGGGGAGGCAGTTCCTTTCCTTCACTCCCCCGCTGCAGTTTCCTTCTCTCTCGCGTGCTCCCGCTTCTGTGCTCTTGCCTTCTGCACCGCCCGCTCGCCGTCGTCGATGCTACGGGCCACCGCCACTCTTCCGTCGCCGCTCCTCTCCACCAGCCGGAAATGGCCGCCAACCACGGAGCTTGGTGCGGTTCCTCCGTCACTAAAGACTAAATCACGAAGTACCGTGCCACCCGTGTCCTCCCGCCGGCGGAGGAGGTGGCGGTGCGGTTGGCGCCGGCGGGGGAGATGTCGCCGCATCCGGCGGGAGGGGAGCGTGTCATCTTCCTTTCGCACCTGGCGTGCGGGTTCGCGCTGCCGCTGCACCCATTCTTCCTCACGTTCTTGGCCTTCTTCGACCTCCGCCTCCACCATCTCGGTGCCAACGCAATCGGAACGCTGGCGCACTTCATGGCGTTCTGCGAGAGTTATCTCGGGATCCAGCCGGATCTCGGGCTCTTCTGCCGGCTCTTCCGAGTCCAGCCGCAGGTGCAGTATACGAAGGGGCCGCTAGTCGTCTGCGGTGGCGCCTCCATCTACTCCCGCACCCAATCCGGCTACCCCAAATTCTTGCTCCAGGACACGGTACAACTGTGGCAGCAGTCGTACTTCTACGTCAAGAACGTCACCAACGTCGACCGGATAAACCTTCCGGACTTCCAAGACGTCGAGTCTAGCCGGCAGAACTGGGACCTGAAGCTCCACGGCGACAAGGCGGAGACGTGCTGGCGCGCATGCGCTCCCTCGTCACCTGCCAGCTAACCGGCCGGGACATCACTCTTAGCTGGATCGCGCGACTGATGATGCCGATGCAGCAGCGGGCACACAAGATGTGCTATTACTCCGGCCGGCTGGACCCGACCCGGCTATCGCGCCGCGATCCCCGCTACCACAACTTGAAGGAGTGGTTGTGGACGATCAGCAAGGAACGGCTGCCGGAGAACTGGAAGTTCAGTCTGGCGCCCTACAGCCGGGACAACCGCGCGCCCCGGGTAAGTTCTCGTAGCCAGAAATTTTGCTCACTCTTTCTGTGTTATTTCCTTGTTCTGTCTGATTGACTTCTTGCATTCGGCAGATGTTCGCCTGCATCCTTCGCGAGGAGGGCGAGGCTCCCCTCGAGGCATTCACGCCCGACTTGCCCGAGCCACGCGCTCGGCGGTCCGGCGAGGAATCGGATGGGGACGGCGATGCCTTCCCCAGTCGGAATGACGAGCCGGACGCCGACCCGCACGCGGAGGTGCATGAGGAGGAGGAGGCTGGGCCGACCGCGGAGCCGGTGACGCGCTCCGCGACGGACGGCGAAGCAGGCGGGAGCGGCTCCAGCCGTTCCGGCTCCCGCCGGCCTGCGACAGAGGAGCCGACTCCCAAGAGGAGCCGGTCTGGTGCCCTTCCGCCGAGCCGTCTTGGCCGGAAGAAGGGGCTACCCCCGGTTGTGCCGGGGTATGTTTTTTCTCTCCTCCTCTATCTTTCGGCGCTTTCTGTCTACTTTCCATCTTTCTTGTTTTTCTGACTTTGGCTTATTTTGCTTTTGCCTTTTCCTCCTTCTCTTTAGCGCGTTGGTCTCTTTCGGAGCTACGAGCCCGGCACGGGCGCTGACCGGGTCGCCGCCCCATGCCCCAACTAAGCCAACCGGCGCCTCTCCTTCTTCTGAGGCGCAGCCTCCGCCCCCCGCTCGAGCTGAGCTGGCTGCCTCCGCCTAGCCGGAGGGTCCCCAGCCAGAAGCGGATCTCTCCCAGCCGGAAGGCTCTTCCACGGGCGCGCGGGGGGCTGCCAGCAAGGAGCTCGTCGTTGTTGGCGATGACAACTCCGACGAGGAGCTCGGGGAGGAGTGGCGAACGGCGGTGGTCGCGGCGAAGGAGTCCATGGCCGTCAACGCCCTGGACGACAACGCTTCCTCTGCCGCTTCGCTGTCGGACCTTGCCGCCACGCTCGAGCTGGCGGTGAAGGAGATCCGGCTGTTGGAGGCCACAGCTGGCGGGAACCGAACGTTGGAGCAGAAGCTTGCTGCCGCCAACGGGACTTCCTAGAGTAAGTTCGCTTCACCCAGCTCGCTCTCCTCTTTTTTTTTACTGATAGCCGGTTTTGTTGCAGCCATCCTCGTGTGCGCTCAGCGCGAGATCAATCGCTTGAAGAAAGCGAACGACCGGCTGAGCAAGTCCAACTCCACTCTGCGGCTGCAGAACAAGGACTGGCACGCGCGGGTAGACAGTTTGGAGGCCACCATCAAGGAGCGCGACGCCTCGCTCGCTAGCTGGGCCAAAGCCTTGTCCCTTCTCGAGGGCCAAAACAAGGACCAAGAGAAGGAGATAAAACGTCTAGCGGTCAAGGAGAAGGCGCTGGTGGAGGAGCTGATGCAGGTTGGCCACACTGCCAAGGGTGAGTTCTTTCTTCCATCTTTCTTACTTTCCGGATCCGGTAGCCGGATCTGACTCCTCTTTTCTGACAGCTTTTTACCCCGGCATAGACCTGCTAGCCTACAACCGGCTGTAGGAGAACTGGCCGGGAGCGCAGCCGACGGCCTAGGAGCTCGTCGTCCTTCTTGGCGAGGAAGCTACGAAGCTTCGTCAGGCGGCGTGGGACGTCTTCTCCTTCATGTGGCCGGAGGCTCCGGTTCCAGAGAAGATGGCGCAGCTGGCAGCGAAGGTGGGAGAGGTGCCGGCTGCGGTGGATCGGCTGCGAGGCTTGGCAGAGATGGCTCTGGCCCTCATGCTCTCATGGTACAAGGACGCCCGCGTCGAGAAGATCGACGGTGGCTTCCGTGCCGGAGCCGATCTTGCCGCCATCCGCCAAGCCCATCCAGAACTCCGCGGGTCCGCCATCAAGATCGCCGATTACGTGGACCTCGACGAGGTGCTCACCGACTCGGAGTCCGTCAGTACTCCTGACGCGGAGGGCTCAATGTCGCCGCCCGTAGGCGCAGGAACCGGATCAAGTTTCGCGCCTCCTCTGCCGCCTGAAGCTTCTGCCGGCCAAGATCCCCCGCACGGCAAGGGTCCTGCTGTCTAGTTATTGCCCCGGGATGCCGGGTGTATTTGTCTTGTCTTACATGTTCGTGAACCTTGTCCGTTTGTACCGGCTGTCTTTGATGCTGGGTAACATATGGGAGCTTTGTCTCCTTTTTGTTTGTTATTATTGAAATTCTTGAATCTTCCTTGTGCGTTGATCTTTCCTTTTGCGTATTTTGCCCGACTAACTTCGTCCGGCTACACACCTTTAGCCGGGCGACCTGCACCTCCAATGGGGGCGCGCTAGCACACCCACTGGGTGTAGCCCCCAAGATTCGGAGTAGCTGGCACAGCCAGGTGCTTCGAATCTTTCTTATTTCTCCCAAGTCTTCTAACTTTATCCGACTAGCCTCGTCCCAGTCGGCCGCTTTCGTCGGCTGAACGCCTTCAGCCGGGGGAACTAACATTCCAGTGGGGGCACGCGAGCGCACCCACTGGGTGTAGCCCCCGAGATTCGGAGTAGCTGGCGTAGCCAGGTGCTTCAAATCTTTCTTGTCTTTTCTTGCTCCCGCCCTTGCCCTCACCCGGGCTCCGAACGGCCGGCTAAACGCCCTTAGCCGGTCAGAAACTACAAGATTCCACTGGAGGCGTGCAAGATTCGGAGCGCTTGATGAAGGCAAGGACTTCGAATCTCCTTTCCTTCTCCTGAATTCCGACTCGAGGTAGTCGGACAAGAACGCACATATGCACGCACATACATCTTCACAGGTTAATAGGTTAGTCTGTCAAATCGTAGTCGGAAAACGGCTTGTTTTTTCGAAAACTGGCTTGCTCCTTTCTAGACACTTAGTCGCCTTCCCGTGTGTTCTGCTGTTTTCACTGCGTCCTTGCCGGGCAGCCGGGTTGCGGCTTAGCAGCTGGATTGGTTCGAGCTAGTTGCGGGGCCGGGACGCCCGATCTGTCGCGTCTCCTTCCTGTTTTTCGTGTGGGATGCCTCGAGCTTTTGCTCTTGCTAGCCGGACAGCCGGGTTGCGGTCTGTAGCTGAGACGAAGAGTGGGCCTCTGACATCATCGCACACTACTCAGCCGGTTTGTTGACTTAACAGGCCGGGCCAGCCGGCGAGCCCCCGGGTAGGGGTTGCCGGAGCCGGAAAATTTGAACCGAAAAACAGGTGCACACGCATTTCTAGAAGGAGCCCCCGAGATTCTCGTGGGGGTCCGCATTTTCATTCATGGGGTTTTCGGGGTACATACACTGCCTAGCGACTAGGTGTAAAACGGGCGCAGCAGGGCCGTGTTCCAAGGACGCTCGGTCTCCTCGTCCGATTTGTCCATCTTGTTCTTACACGGCTGCTGTGCGTCGATCAGGTGATAGGACTCGTTGGGCAGCGCCCGGCTGATGATGAAGGGGCCCTCTCAGGGTGGTGACAGCTTGTGCATTCCCTTCGTGTCTTACACCAGCCGGAGAACCAGGTCGCCCTCGCGGAATGCGACTGGGCAAATCCGGCTTGAATGGTAGCGACGTAGTCACTACTGGTACAGGGAAGATCTGGACAGGGCCAGCTCACGGGCCTCGTCCGGGAGGTCCACCCCGTCCTCCCGCGCCTCCTTGTTGGCTTGCTCGTCGTACAGGAGCTTGCGAGGGGCGTCGAATTCGATGTCGGCGGAGAGGACGGCTTCCGATCCGTAGACCAGGAAGAATGGCGTGTAGCCGGTTGACCTATTCGGTGTGGTGCGGAGGCTCCACAGCACAGCCGGAAGTTCTTCGATCCAACATCCGGTTGACCGCTCCAACGGCTCGATGAGACGTGGTTTGATGCCGGCTAGCACCAAGCCGTTTGCTTGTTCGACTTGCCCGTTGGACTGCGGGTGTGCAACGGAGGCGAGGTCCAGTCGGATGCCCTTGTTGCTGCAGAACCGGGCAAAGGCCTCCTTGGCGAAGTTCGTGCCGTTGTCGGTGATGATGCTGTTGGGGTAGCCGAAGCGGTTGATGATGTCGGTGAAGAAGGTAACAACCGTCGCTCCATCCAGCTTCCGGATAGGCTTGGCCTCGGTCCAGTTTGTGAACTTGTCCACCGCTACCAGTAGGTGGGTCATTCCCGCGCGGGCTCGCTTGAAGGGACCGACCATGTCGAGGCCCCAAACTGCAAAGGGCCAGGTGATCGGTATAGTCTTGAGTACCGGGGTTGGCATGTGCCTGAGCTGCCCGAAGCGCTGGCACCCATTGCACGCGCGGATCAGCTGCTCAGCATCCTCGAGGGCGGTGGGCCAATAGAAACCATGGCGGAATGCCTTGGCGACTATCGCCCTTGACGAAGCGTGGTGCCCGCACTCACCCTGGTGGATATCCTTGAGTAGCCGGTAGCCCGTGTCCACATCAACACATCTTTGGAAGATACCGGATACACTGTGCTTGTACAGCTCGCTGTTTATGATGGTCTATGTATGCGCGCTGTGCCGGATTTGTCTGGCCTCTACCTCGTCGTCTGGGAGTTCTCCGTCGGCGATGTAGTTCATGAAGGGCTGTGCCCAGGATGGCACTTCCCGGATGACGAGGATGCTCCTATCCTCCGACTGACGGACATCGGGGGGTCGTCCGGGTGGAGTATCTGAGCCGGCAGCCCCCGAGCCATTAGGCGAGCCGGCAGCCCCCGGGTCTTGCGAGCCGGAAGGCACTGCCTGGCCGGAATTGGTGCGGGTTTTCTTCTTTGGTGGTTCTGCTGGCTCCGTTTCTGCTGCTCCAGCCGCCGGAACGCTTCCCGCCCAGACGATGGAGTCTGACTCCGGTGACGAGTTGATGGATGGCTTGCGCAGATGCTCCAAGGAGACCCCTGGCGAGATGGCCTGCCTGGTGGATCCTATCTTGGAGAGCACATCGGCTGCCTCGTTGTTGGTGCGGGAGACGTGGTGAAATTCGCATCCGTCGAAGGAGGCGCTGAGCTTCTGGATGTGGGATGGCCTGCCTGGTGGATCCTATCTTGGAGAGCACATCGGCTGCCTCGTTGTTGGTGCGGGGGACGTGGTGAAATTCGCATCCGTCGAAGGAGGCGCTGAGCTTCTGGATGTGGAACCGGTAGAGAGCCATGTTTGCATCTCTAGCGTCCCATTCCCCGGACACCTGTTGCACCACCAAGTCCGAATCACCGAAGCACAGGATCCGGTTGACACTGATCTCCTTGGCCAGCCGGAGCCCGTGCGCTAGTGCCTCGTATTCGGCTACGTTGTTGGAGGCCTTGAAGTGGATCTGCAGCACATGCTCTAGCCGGTCTCCTTTGGGCGAGGTGAGCACGATGCCGGCTCCCAAGCCCCCGAGCATCTTCGACCTGTTGAAGTGCATCCGCCAGTGGTCCGAATCCAGAACTGGTGGGAGATACTGGGTCTCGGCCCAGTCAACGAGGAAGTCTGCCAACGCCTGTGACTTGATCATGAGCCGGGGCTCGTACTGGATGGAGTAAGCGGCGAGCTCGATGGCCCACTTGGCGACTCGGCCGGTGGCGTCCTTGTTGCCAATGATTTCCGAAAGGGGTGCGGTGCACACGACCTTGATCGGGTGCTCCTGGAAGTAGTGCTTGAGCTTCTTGCATGCCAGGTACACACCATAGCACCTCTTCTGGTAGTGGGGGTAGTTCTGTTTGGAGAGGGAGAGAACCTCGCTGAGCTAGTAGACTGGTCTCTGAACCGGATGAGCCTTGCCTTCCTCGGGGCGCTCCACCACCAGGACGACACTGACGACCCGGCTGATGGCTGCTATATAGAGCAACATCGGCTCCTTGCTAGCCGACGTGGCTAGAACCGGTGCTGTGGATAGCATGCGCTTGAGGTCGTGAAACGCGGCGTCGGCTTGCGAAGTCCAAGAGAACTTGTCCGTCTTCTTCATCAGCTGGTATAACGGGAGTGCCTTCTCCCCTAGCCGACTGAAGAAACGACTAAGGGAAGCCAGGCATCCGGTGAACTTCTGGACTCCAAGCAGGTTCTTGGGCGGCTGCATCCTCTCGATGGCCGCGATCTTCTCCGGATTCGCCTCGATACCTTGTTGTGATACGAGGAAACCGAGTAGCTGATCGGATGGTACTCCGAAGACCCACTTCTCTGGGTTCAGCTTCATCTGGTACTGGAGGAGGTTGCCAAATGTTTCTCCTAGATCCTCGAGGAGGGTGCGCTTTTCCTTGGTCTTGATGACTATGTCATCCACGTAAGCGTGCACGTTTCGGCCTATCTGCGAGTGCAAGCATTTTTGCATACATCGCTGATAGGTGGCGCCTGCGTTCTTTAGGCCGAAAGGCATGGTTACATAGCAGAAAGCCCTGTAGGGGGTGATAAATGATGTCTTAATCTGATCAGCCGGGTTTAGCCGGATCTGATTGTACCCGAAATAACAATCTAAAAAAGACAACAAATCACAGCCGGCCGTGGAATCGATGACTTGATCGATACAGGGCAAGGCGATGGGGTCTTTCGGGCACGCCTTGTTCAGGCTGGTGTAGTCGATACACATGCGCCAGGTCTTGTTCTTCTTCAACACCAAGACTGGGTTCGCCAACCAGTCCGGGTGGTACACTTCCATGATGAACCCGGCTGCAAGGAACCGGGTGATCTCATCACCGATTATCCTTCTCTTCTCCTCTGCGAACCGGCACAGAGGTTGTTTGACCGGCTTGGCATCCGGACGCACATGAAGTGAGTGCTCGGCGAACTCCCTCGGTACACCCGGCATGTCCTTGGGAGACCATGCGAAGATGTCCCGATTCTCATGGAGGAAGTCGACGAGCGCGCCTTCCTATTTGCTATCCAAGCCGGCACCAATGGTGACGAACTTAGTCGGATCGGAGGGGTCGAGCAGGATCCTCTTTGTCTCCTTTGCCGGCTAGAAAGCTCTTTCTCCAGCCGGTTTGCTGCTAGCCGGAATGTCCTGCTGGGCCATGGCCACATTGTGCATGATCGCGTGTTTTTCTTCGTCTATGATGAGGGCCTCTGCCAGTTTGGAACCGGCTGAGGCGCACTCCATCGATCGCCTGAAGCAGCCGGCGACGGTGATCACGTCGTGGGGTCCCGACATCTTCGTCTTGAGGTACGCGTAGTGGGGGATGGCCATGAACTTGGCGAGGGCGGGGCGCCCGAGGAGAGCATGGTAGGAGCTCGTCAGATTTACCACCTCAAACCAGATTGGTTCGCGGCGGAAGTTCTCCTCGGTCCTGAAGATGACATCCAGCTGTATTTTCCCCAGCAGGGCGCAGTCTGGCCCCGACAGTATGCCGTGGAACGTCGTGGTAGTCAGGCGCAGGTCGCTTTCGTGAATGCCCAGCTTCTCCAGCGAGGACTGGTAGAGGAGGTTGAGGCTGCTGCCTCCGTCGACGAGGACGCGCGAGAATCGGCAGGTGCGCGCGTTGGAGACGATGAGAGGGTCGAGCACCATGGAGTAGCCCCCGGGAGTCGGCAGATGGTCAGGCTGATCCGCCCGGCTCCAGGTGATGGGGGTTTTCGACCAATTCAGGTACTGGGGGACCAAAGAGACGATGGCGTTGACCTCCTTGGAGCGTCGCCTGCGGCTGTGCTTGTCGTCCTGCTCCGTCTCGAAGATGTGGTAGGCGGCGTGTGCCTGGGGGTAGCCGTTGTTGTTGTTGCTGCCGTAGCCGGCTCCCCTAGCCGGTGGTGGAGGTCCACCCGGTGGGGGAGGCGGGAGACGAGGCTGGTTGCCCTGGTCCTTTAGCTAGCGGGTCCAGCTGCAGTTCCGGGTGGTGTGCGTAGCCGGTTTGAAGGGACCGCTATGCCACTTGCACGAGCCGTCAATCATCTGGTCGAAGGTGAGCCGGGGCTTCTGCCTTCTTGCCTCATTAGCCGGTGCGTCAGGCGCACCCTCCACAGTATTGACCTGCCGTGCGTGGTAGCGAGGCTTCTGTTGTCCGGCCTGGCGGTCCCCATGGAACCGACTGTCGTTGCCGTGGTGTCTGGAGGATCCGGCTTCACCAGCCGGATTGCTCGGACGGCCGCGAGCCAGCTCCGTGGGAGTCGGACGGCCGTCCGCGCTTACTCAGAGGGGCTTCTTCATGGCGGCATCCGCCATGGCGTACTGGTCCGCAACCGTCATGAGCTCCGCCATGGTTTTCGGCTCGTCACACAGTAGCCGGTGGCGAAGCATGGTGCCCTCTCGGCATCCTTCGATGAAGAAGCTGATGGCTTGGCTCCCCAGGATGCCCTCGCAAGTGTTGCGGAGCTCCGTCCACTTGGCAAGGTACTCGCGGTCCGTCTCGCGGTCGCCCTGGACGCACAAGGCCAGGTCACGCGGGCGCCCTGGATGTTTGTACGTGCCGTTGAAGTTGCGGACGTACACCTTCTCGAAGTTAGGCCAGGCGTTGATGCTGTTGGGCGCAAGGCTATTATGCCATGTCCTTGCCGACCCGGTTAGCATGAGAGGGACGTAGCGCACAGCTGTGCGCTTGTTCCCGTGGGCGATGCCGACTGCCATAGCGTAGTCGGTCAGCCAGTCTTCCGGCTTCATGCTGCTGTCGTACTTGGGGGTGTCCCTGGGCAGGGAGAATTTATCCGGAAATGGCTCGTTCCGGATGCAAGGTCCGAAACAAACCGGGTCGGTCGAATCTTCCTCCTCCGTGACACGTGCTTGAGCGAGGAGCTCGATGCGGTCACGGGTATCCGGACAATCCGGGTTGGGCACTCCCACCCGGCCCGAGAGACGGGAACCAGCTGGTCTGGGCGCTCCGGCTGGTGGTGGGGGAGGTGGCGGGTTGCTGTTCACCGTCTGCTCCTGGCGCGGCTGGCCCCTGTTGCCCGAGCTGCGACGTTTGCTGCGGGCCCTGGGCGGCTGAGGGGAGGACGCCTACTACGTGTCGCGCGGCGCGCCTCTGCTGTTGGCAGGTAGCTTGCTCCCTCTGGAGTAGCTAAGGTCTTCCTGCATCTACCGGTTGGCATCGTCCTGCTCGTCCGCGACGCGGAGGAGCTCCTGCACGCGAGCATGCTGGCGGGCTCGCGCCTCGCCCTCCAGGCTGGGTAGCTCCTCTGCTACAGCTCATGCCGCGCGCAGGTTCTTGATGGGCGTGCTGTAGGTGGGCCGTGTGAGGGCAGGCACGGGATCCGGTTCTCCGTCCTTTTCCATCCTACCACCCAGCTCACTGGCCCGACGCCGTACCTGGCCACGCCGGCTCGGCTCTGCGGTAGCCGGAGTGAGGCCGTGTGCACGGTCGTACTCGCGGCGAGTGATCTCAAGTTGCTTGCGGGCTGCTGCCAGCTCCATGGCCTCCTGGAGGAGGATCTGTCTCTCCATGGTGAAGTTGGCCTCCGCCTCCTCCGGGTTATCCCCGAGGTTAATCGGCGTCAGGAGCCGATCAATGGCATCCTCCACCGGGTTCCAAGGCTGCGGTGGAGCGGAAGTTCCGACCTCGTCTGTGCCTCGCTCCCACGGCTGGCGGGGATGCAAGCTGGATCCGGCCATCATGACCTCCACGCCACGGGGTGCGGCGGAGGCGCTGTCGTCTGAGCGCGGCAGCTCCGCGACAGAGACGATTTCCCTAGGGAAACGCTCCGGGACGGTGGCGACATAAACAGGGAGATCGCCGAATAGCAGGACGGTGCCGTTCGCTGGGAAGGAAGTTCCGGCGAAGCAAGAGGCGTTGTCGATGACGCAGTCGAACTTGCCAAGCGTGAGCCCCAGGCCGGAGGCCACGCGCCCACCGGCTGAAGTGCGGTGTCTCATGCGGAACGTGACTCCGGTCGAAGCCAGAAGCTCCACGGTGGGCGCCAACTGTCGTTGTATTGGGAACGGCAGTACCTAAGAAGGTTAGATAGAGGTGTGGGGACTAGCAGGGAAGCTATCGACGGCGTCCGCAGGCGGGATTGGATACAAGAGAGCGTAGCGGGACGCAAGAAGTACCCAGGTTCGGGGCCCTCGTGGTGAGGTAAAGCCCCTACTCCTGCCGGATCTGACTATGAGGGATATACGAATTATATGTGCTCCTTGAGCTGTGTTCTCTAGCTACTGCCTTAAATGCACTGAGACCAACCCTTTCTATTGAGGCCTTGCCTCTCCTTATATAGGCAGAGAGGCAAAGGTCACACTGGCTAGTCCGACTAGCGGGCCCCACAGGCAGGTCCCAACCGACTAGTCATCTACAGTATCCAGTATGGCTTGTCTTATCGGAGTATGAGCGGTATGGCTGTCGTAGGTACAGTGGACGCCGTGCGAGCCCGTCATTAGCACAGGCCACTGTTCCAGTGTCACCCACGCAAAGTCTTCGGTATGGGCGGGTGGTTGCCCGTCTTGTCATCGTACAGGGCATACCGTGCACTGATACGCACATCGTCCTGTCTCACTGATTGGGTCCAGCTACGTTGCCATATCCGGCTGTCTCTTGTTGATCCAGCTACGTCGCCGTATCCGGCTGTCTCTTGCTGATCCGGCTACCGGGTGATAGCCGGCCCGTCTTGCCCTGTCCGGCTGCATCTAGTCAGCCGGACATGATCCGACTGTCCTGTTTCTTATCCGGATGGGGTACCCGGGGATCATCCCCCTGACACTCCCTGTTTAAAATCAAAAAGTTCCTACAAAATAGCATGTCTAGCACTAGGAGGAAAATATTTCTGCAGGAAAGTACTAATCAAGCAATCAGGGCTATCAATAGATCCAGGAGGTAAATTACTAAACCAAGTTTTAGCTTCTCCTTTCAATGAAAAGGGGAAAATCTTAGCAACAAAGTAAGTACGCATCTTAATATCATCAGAAAACAAGCCACTTATGGTAGAAAGTTCATTCATATGTGCTACCGCACTTTCATTCTTAGTCCCACAAAAAGGTTCTTTCTCAACAATAGCTATGTAAGATACATCGAGAGAGAAATCATAATCTTTATCTTTAATGTTTATGGGGGAAGCAGCAAACTTAGCAATAGGAGACAATTTGGGTCTAATAGTACGCCTCTCAAGGAGACTCTTAGGAGCGCTCCTATCATGGGTGTTTTTACATTCTTTAATAAATTCATCGATCATCTCAACATAACCGTCTTCAATATCATAGCTCTCACTAGACTCAGGTGAACTAACAGGTGTAGTAGTGTCTTCATTAGGAGTTTCAGTATTTCCAGGTATAGTTCTAGCAATCGTAGCATCTAGGAAAGGACCTAATGAACCACTCTTATCAAGCACAGTAGAAGCAGCATCATAAGTATTAGAAGTTTCAGATTCAGCAGTAGTAGTAGTGTGTGTAGCATGTGTATGTGGTGGTGTAACAAGCTTAGTCATAATAGATGGTGAATCAAGACCAACAGAGGTGTTCAGAACCGTACATCTTCTTGTAGTGGATGGTAAAATAGGAACCTTGCCATCACGAGACTTACCCATGATGGATGGATAGCAGCGAACAATAGATAATCCAAGAACCTGATAAATAAAGCTATGCTCCCCGGCAACGGTGCCAGAAAATAGTCTTGATGACCCACAAGTATACGGGGTGTATCGCAGTATTTTTGAGGGAAGTGAAACCCAATTTATTGATTCGACACAAGGGGAGCCAAAAAATATTTATAAGCCTTAACAACTGAGTTGTCAATCAGCTGCACCTGGAAACAATCTTGCTCACAGCAGTTTTATCAGTAGCAACAGTTTTGTAGTAGGAATAGTAAAGTAACAGCAGTAGTAAAGTAAAGACAGCAGTAACAATAGCAGTAAATAGTAGGATTCGAGTGCGGTAGGCATAGGGATGGATGGATGGGTGTTGCATGGACAAGACAATTCACATAGCCATCAGAACATAGGGCAATTGCAGATAAATAAGATAAAGCATCCAAGTACTAGATAATCCTAGGCATGTGTTCCATATATAGTCATACATGCTCGCAATGAGAACTTTCACAACATCTTTTGTCCTGCCAGCCCGTTTGCAGCGGGGCCTTAAGGGAACTCCTGGCAATTAAGGTGCTCCTTTTAATAGAGCACCGGAGCAAAGCATTAACACTCCGTGAACACATGTGATCCTCACATCAAAGCCATTCCCTCTGGTTATCCCGATTTCTGTCACTTCGGGGCCATTGGTTCCGGATAACAACGTGTGTATACAACTTGCAGATAAGACCATAAACAATACTATCATAATGAATCAATAACATGTTCAGATCTAAAATCATGGCACTCGGGCCCTAGTGACAAGCATTAAGCATAACAAGTTGCAACAAAGTCATAAAGCACTAATAGAAGATACTAGGCACTGATACATTGCAAATATATCTATAGTTTTTGATGCTCCATGCTTGGTTTTATCCACTTTCTTGTGTTTTGTCCACACTTTGGAGTACTTTTCATATGATTTCTTGGACTAACTTATTAACAAGAGCCACAGTGCCATCTACTTGTTTTCTGCTATTTTTGGTTCCAGGAAAGTCAGAAAATGAATATTCTCGGAATTGGACGGGACAAAAGCCAAAGTGCCTATTTTTCCAGAAGACTCCAGGAGCCAGAATACGAGATGGAGGAGGGATACGGGCTGGCCACACCCTCCCAGGCGCGGGCTGGGCCTGGCCGCGCTAGGGCATGGTGTGGTGGCCCCAGGCACCCCCTCGGTCTCCCTCTTCGCCTATAAGAAGCCTTCTGACCTAAAAACTTCGGGGGTTCGACGTTTTCCAGAAAAAGTTCCGCAGCGCCACCACCACCAAGGGGAGATTCGGGGGACAGAAAGTCTCTGTTCCGGCACCCTGTCGGAACGGGGAAGTGCCCCCAGAGCCATCTCCATCGATCTCCACCATCATCTCCATCGACCATCCATGTTTCCCCCATCTATGAGTGAGTAATCCCCCGCTGTAGGCTATGGGGATGGTAGGGATTGGATGAGATTGTTCATGTAATGGCATCAGATTGTTAGGGCATGGTGCCTAGTATCTTTTATTAGTGCTTTATGACTTTGTTGCGACTTGTTGTGCTTAATGCTTGTCACTAGGGCCCGAGTGCCATGATTTCAGATCTGAACATGTTATTGATTCATTATGATAGTATTGTTTATGGTATTATCTGCAAGTTGTATCCACACGTTGTTGTCCAGAACCTATGGCCCCGAAGTGACAGAAATCGGGATAACCGGAAGGGAATGGCTTTGATGTGAGGATCACATGTGTTCACGGAGTGTTAATGCTTTGCTCCAGTGCTCTATTAAAAGGAGCACCTTAATTGTCAGTAGTTCCCTAGAGGCCCTCGCTGCAAATGGGCTGGCAGGACAAAAGATGTTGTGCAAGTTCTCATTGCGAGCATGTATGACTATATATGGAACACGTGCCTAGGATTGTCTAGTACTTGGATGCTTTATCTTATTTATCTGCAATTGCCCTATGTTCTGATTGCTATGTGAATTGTCTTGTCCATGCAATGCCCGTCCATCCATCCCTATGCCTACCACACTCGAATCCCACAGTTTACTGCTTTTGTTAGTACTATCTTTGCTTTACTACTATTGTTACTTTACTATTCCTACTACAAAACTATTGCTACTGATAAACTGCTGTGAGCAAGATTGTTTCCAGGTGCAGCTGAATTGACAACTCAATTGTTAAGGCTGATAAATATCCTTTGGCTCCCCTTGTGTCGAATCAATAAATTGGGTTTCACTTCCCTCGAAAATACCGCGATACACCCCCTATACTTGTGGGTCGTCAAGACTATTTCCTGGCGCCGTTGCCGGGGAGCATAGCTTTATTTATCAAGTCCACTTGGATTCACTATTGTTCAAGCTAAGTTTATTTTCTCCTTGTTTTCTTGTTTCTTTATCAAAAATACAAAAAAAATTAGTTCCTACTCTAGTTGTTATTTTTGTTGGTCCGTTATGTCTTGCTTTGTCATGCTTGTTGTTAATGGTTGGTTTCTTTGAAACTGAATCTTATTGGCAAGGTGGGTTCACGGAGGATGAAAAATATTATTATAAGGAACACCGCTTGTCACAAAAAGGGAAACACTTATGGGGACAAATTGATAGATTGTATACCATTGCTAGAAATGTGTGCTCTACTTATAATGTTACTTATTGCCTTGATAAATCTTGTTGCTGTAGGAGGTTCAAACACCTCCCTTTTCAATGTGAGTATAATGATAATGATACCATATCTTCCTATGCTAAAGGAATTTATGACTTTTATGATGCGGAACAAATTGAAGAATTTATTGCTTGGAAGGGTGCTTTTGAACTTGCTAGTTTGCTTGAAAATATTGATGATTCACCTTATAAGTATGAGGTTTATGGTATACTTAAATTCTGCTTTGATAATTACAAGGATGAAAATGGCTATATTCTTGAATATTTTAATAGATGCTTTCCACAAATGGAAGAGACTAATGCCTTGCAGGATCCTATGGAAGAAGAAATTGATGAACCTGAAATCTCATTAGATGAAAAAGAGGAGGAGAGTGATGAACAAAAGGAGGAAGAATGGATTAGCTACCCATTCCTACCTTCTAATGAGAGTAACTCTATCCCTTACATTATTTGATTGTCCCCCATGCTTACCAAAGAAGGATGATTGTTATGTTCCTGAGGATTCTTTTGAAGATGTTATCATAAAGCTCTAGTGCTTGTAGATCATGAAAAGCATGCTTTATGTGATAGTTATATTGTTGAGTTTATTCATGAGGCTACTAAAAATTATTATGAGAGAGGAAAATATGGTTGTAGAAGTTTTCATGGTATTGAAACACCTCTCTATGTGCTGAAAGTTTTGAAGTTACTCTTGTTTTATCTTCCTATGCCTGTCACTTTGTTATTTGCTTACACGATTCCTATGCATAGGAAGTGGGTTAGACTTAAATGTGTTTTGAATTTGCTTCTTGATGATCTCTTTTACTTCAATTCTTATTTCTTATGAGAGCATCCTCTCAAACTATTATGCCTGAAGATGATATTATGTCTATTATTCTTGGGAGACCTTTTCTTAATACTGCAGGAGCTGTTATTAATTGTAATCAAGGGAAGGTGACCTTCAATGTTAATGACAAGGAACATACTGTCTATTTCCCCAAGAATATTGAAAGGAATTATGGTTTGAATTCAATTGAACATGTTGAGGGCATTCAAGTTGGATAAATATATTGTCGCATACCAAGAGAAAATTTTGAAACTATTATGATTAGGAGCATTGCTATCAAGGTTGAGGTAACATAATCATTAGTGGAATACAAAGTTTTGTCTCATATGCAATTGTTTTGGTAGCAAGACTTGATAAACCTTGTTAACAAAAGGATTTCATTGAACAAAACAATGTTTTCACCATGATTATCTCCGCTTACTTCTATTCTATCCATTTTAGTTTTTGCTTATGCCTAACTTAAAGGTTTTAAAGAAAAGTACTTATTGGGAGATAACCCAAAAGTTTTAGTTGAGTCTTGGAAGTTATTACTTCAGTAATAACCACTCCTTATCCTTTTTATTTGCTTTTTGTGCCAAGAGTAACCTCTAATGAGAGAGAAGTAATGATTGGGAAAGTTGCTGTCACGAAACAGATTTTTGTTAATCGCCGTAAACATTCGTGAGAGAGCTCTATATGTAGGATTGCGCTGTAATTTTTTGTGCTTCTGCCCCAGGTAGTTATCTAACTTTAGTTAGTTCAACACTTTTTGATTTGAGCAACAGAAGGTCTTCGACAAAATTCGTCTTTACCTGCTGGTCTGTTTTGACAGATTTCTGTCATTTTCTGCATTTGCTTCTTGTTGGTTCCTTTTTGAGTTCTTTTGGGGAATTGAGATTTTTGAGGGAAGTGCTACAGTAGCTAGTGCTCTAATGGAAGTTTATTTGGTGTTGGAACTGAACCTTAAGACTTATTTATCTTGAGTGCACTAATGTTGCTAATAAAGATTGTGTGAAGTTTTGTATGAAGGAAAAATTTTAGGTGTATGGAAGGAATGAGTAATGAGATGAAGGATGGACTAAAGCTCAAGCTTGGGGATGCCACGTGTGTCATCCCAAGAAATATCCAAGAAGTACAAGTGTCAAAGCTTGGGGATGCCCAAGACACCCCCTTCTTCATCAATAAAAATCCCAGGTTTCTTCCAAACACTTCATTTTTATTGTTTTATGCACAGTTGTGTTGTTCTTGGAGCGTCTTCTTTTTCGTTTTCGTTTTGGTTTTTCGTTTGCTTTGTTTCCTTAGTTTGCTGAATAAATTGGTTGGACCTCCTCTTTCATGCGTTGGTTTTCAAATAGTTTGGTTTTGTTTGGAAAAGAGTAGGAAAGTTCATGCTTAAGTGGTAAAGAGAGTTTGTTTTTGACTGTGGCCTATGCTCTGTCATGCCATGCTTGATACTGTTTTGGCTTTATGCTTAGTATTCTTTGTTGTAGCATGAATTGTTATAAACAATTGAGATTGCTTAATGTGCCTTGGATGAATCATGCATTGTTTTAGCATATTAAAGCATAGTATTGTGGTATTCTCCTTTGATGCTTTATTTGGGTTGACTTGGCACATGCTCACACCATGTTATGACTATCTCAAGTCATCATAAGCCTTTATGATATTTTAGTTTTCAACTTGTAGTATCACTTTATGTTTTGATCAATGATGTTTTGTCGCTCTGCATGATTATGGCCATTATTGCTCTCTCGTTTGTCGCTCCCTTACTATTGCTAGCCTTCACTTACACTGAGTGTTTTACTCATGTTTCCAACTCCCTTAAACCAAATATTGCCAAAGTGTCCACCATACCTACCTATTAGCATCATTTGCTACTTCCGTCCATATTCAATATGCCTTGTTTTCTTCTGAATAAAATGTTTGCTTGTTATGAGAAAGTTAGTTAGTAAAGCTCTCACGAACTTGATGGCACACTTTATTTCCGGAACTTAATAAACCTGAACCATTGTGAACTCTCCATGAAAGTTATATGCTTGCTAATTATAGGCTGGGGATTAGCAGAACCGTGCTGTAATGGGGAACGCTTTCAACACTTGTAAATATATACCCAGTTGATACCTTGCTCTTTTGTTTGCGGATGTCGTCGGTGTGAAATAAAAGGGGAGCTTGTAAGTCCATGGAGTTATGTATGTGTGTTAGAGAAACGCCTGGGCCACTGGTCTAATCCATGCTGACATGGTGGAAACCTGCAGCGTAACCATAATGATATCTATGAAGGATTCTTCTTATAAAAAAAGAGAGATAGCTATTGAGAAAAAGAAAAAAAAGAGACTTATGAAAAGAGGAAAGAGAGAAAAAGCACCATTTTCCCATGGTAAATAAGAATATTGCTGAGATACTCATTGTCTGCTTGCCTTGTCATTTTGATATGGGGATTCTTCCATATCATGGGGCAAGGGGTACCCCGTTGGCAGTTCTCAATGATTCGCACATACTTACGATGACAAGAACTTACCGGTAACTAAAGTTGAGTAGCATGAGGAGCGACCCTCATACTCAAGGGACTTGGGATTTTTAGTTTATAGTCTGTCAAGTATATAACTCAGATTGGACCTCACTTTCACCTTAACCACATTAAAGATGCTTATGATAGGGGCAATGAGAGCTCAAAGCTAATGAGTACCATACTTTTAGCATTTGGAAGCCTTTCAAACTATTCAAAACCTTTTCATTTCCTTGTTGAGTCTCTACACATTCTATGAGCACTTTCTTGAGAACATAGTGGCCATTCTTAGTTCTATGTGCATTGTCCCAAGACTTGTTGATTGATGCATACCTTGATATTGCTTGTTTTAAACTATTTGTATCTAGTCACTCTTGTAAACTTTGAAGGTGTCCTATGAATTTATGTTTGCTACTCTATGAGGGACAAGCTGAATGGCACTAAGCTATGTTTTCTTTATGTGAAACAAACAAACGTCTTGCAAAGCATTGTTACTCATGACTCTTTTGTTTGTGCCTTTTCATGTTGCATCATTGTTTCTTTGTCTTATTGCTAGAACTTTGTCTTTCATGTTATGATTGAAGTACTATGATCCCAGCTTTGAATGTTTTGCAAATACTTTGATCATGTCTTTGATGGTGCATGTCACCTCAAAAATTATTCTTTCTTTTTATCACTTACCTACTCGAGGACGAGCATGAGTTAAGCTTGGGGATGTTGATACATTGCAAATGTATCTATAATTTTTGATGCTCCATGCTTGGTTTTATCCACTTTCTTGTGGTTTGTCCTCACTTTGGAGTACTTTTCATATGATTTCTTGGACTAACCTATTAACAAGAGCCACAGTGCCAGCTGCCTGTTTTCTGCTGTTTTTGGTTCCAGGAAAGTCAGAAAATGAATATTCTCGGAATTGGACGGGACAAAAGCCAAAGTGCCTATGTTTCTAGAAGACTCCAGGAGCCAGAATACGAGACGGAGGAGGGCTAGGGGCTGGCCACACCCCCCCTGGTGCGGGCTGGGCCTGGCCACACCAGGGCATGGTGTGGTGGCCCCAGGCACCCCCTCGGTCTCCCTCTTCGCCTATAAGAAGCCTTCTGACCTAAAAACTTCAGGGGATTCAACGTTTTTCTAGAAAAAGTTCCGCAGCACCGCCACCACCGAAGGGGAGATTCGGGGGACAAAAAGTCTCTGTTCTGGCACCCTGCCGGGACGGGAAGTACCCTAGGAGCCATCTCCATCGATCTCCACCATCATCTCCATCGACCATCCATGTTTCCCCCATCTATGAGTGAGTAATCCCCCACTGTAGGCTATGGGGATGGTAGGGATTGGATGAGATCATTCATGTAATGGCATCAGATTGTTAGGGCATGGTGCCTAGTATCTTTTATTAGTGCTTTATGACTTTGTTGCGAATGTTGTGCTTAATGCTTGTCACTAGGGCCCGAGTGCCATGATTTCAGATCTGAACATGTTATTGATTCATTATGATAGTATTGTTTTCGGTCTTATCTACAAGTTGTATACACACGTTGTTGTCCGGAACCTATGGCCCTGAAGTGACAGAAATCGGGATAACCGGATGGGGATGGCTTTGATGTGAGGATCACATGTGTTCACGGAGTGTTAATGCTTTGCTCCGGTGCTCTATTAAAAGGAGCACCTTAATTGCCAGTAGTTCCCTAGAGGCCCTGCTGCAAACGGGCTGGCAGGACAAAAGATTTTGTGCAAGTTCTCATTGCGAGCACGTATGACTATATATGGAACAGATGCCTAGGATTGTCTAGTACTTGGATGATTTATCTTATTTATCTGCAATTGCCCTATGTTCTGCTTGCTATGTGGATTGTCTTGTCCATGCAACGCCCGTCCATCCATCCCTATGCCTACCGCACTCGAATCCCACTGTTTACTGCTTTTGTTACTACTGTCTTTGCTTTACTACTGCTGTTATTTTACCATTCCTACTACAAAACTGGTACTACTGATAAACTGCTGTGAGCAAGATTGTTTCTAGGTGCAGCTGAATTGACAACTCAGTTGTTAAGGCTGATAAATATCCTTTGGCTCCCCTTGTGTCGAATCAATAAATTGGGTTTCACTTCCCTCGAAAATACTGCGATACACCCCCTATACTTGTGGGTCATCAGACACCATGCCCTAACAATCTGATGCCATTACATGAACGATCTCATCCAATCCCTACCATCCCCATAGCCTACAGCAGGGGATTACTCACTCATAGATGGGGGAAACATGGATGGTCGATGGAGAAGCGATGGTGATGATGATGGCGATGATCTCCTCCAATTCGTCGTCCCGGCAGGGTGCCAGAACGGAGTTTCTGGTGCTGTTTCGTGGAATCTGGTGGTGGTGGCAGAGCGGAACTCCTTCTGGAAAAACGTCGAACCCCCCCTGAGTTTTTAGGTCAGAAGGCAACTTATAGGCGAAGAGGGAGACCGAGGGGGAGTCTGGGGCGGCCAGACCACCCCCTGACACGGCCTGGGCTTGCCCATGCAGCCAGGTGGTGTGGCCTGGGCCCAGCCCCCCTCCGTCTCGTATTCTGGCTCCTGGAGTCATCTGGTGAAATAGGATTTTCGGCATATTTTCCGGGATTTTCCTGATAGTTGATTTTCTGCACAAAAAGTAGACACTAGGGCAATTCTACTGAAAACAGCATCAGTCCGCGTTAGTTGCATCCAAATCACACAAGTTTAGAGGAGAAACAATAGCAAAAGTGTTCGGGAAAGTAGATACGTTTTGGATGTATCAAAAATATTCATGAATAACAATGCTTTGCAAGACGTTTGCTTGCTTCACATAAAGAAAACATAGCATAATGGCATTCAGCTTGTCCCTCATAGAGTAGCAAACATAAATGCAAAGGACACCTTCAAAGTTTATAAGAGTGACTAGATACAAATAGTTTAAAACAAGCAATATCAAGGTATGCATCAATCAATAAGTCATGGGGCAATGCACAAAGAACTAAGAATGACCACTATGCTCTCAAAGTAGGTGCATAAAGATAGAAGGTGGAGACTCAATATATAAGTGGAAGAAAGGCCTTCATAGAAGGAAGTAGGGATTCAAGTCTCATAAAGAGTGATACATTGCAAATGTACCTATAATTTTTGATGCTCCATGCTTGGTTTTATCCACTTTCTTGTGTTTTGTCAACACTTTGGAGTACTTTTCGTATGATTTCTTGGACTAACCTATTAACAAGAGCCACAGTGCCAACTGCCTGTTTTCTGCTGTTTTTGGTTCTAGGAAAGTCAGAAAATGAATATTCTCTGAATTCGACGGGACAAAAGCAAAAGTGCCTATTTTTCTGGAAGTCATCAAATGCTAGAATATGAGACGGAGAAGGGTTGGGGGGCGGTCACACCACCTGGTCGCGCGGCCATGCCTGTCCCGTGCCAGGGGGTGGTCTGGCCGACCCCAACACCCCCTCGGCCTCTCCTTCCGCCTATAAGATGCCCTCAGGACGAAAACCCTAAGTACCCGATTAAAAATCCACGAAAGAGTCTGTAGCCGCCGTCATCTCCATCCCTAGACCGGGAGGGATCCGAAGCTCTTCCCGGCACCCTGTCGGAGAGGGGAATTCACCCTGGAGGCCTTCTTCATCATCATGAAAACCTCCGGTGTGATGCGTGAGTAGTTCATCCTTGGACTACGGGTCCATGTAGTAGCTAGATGGCTGGTTCTCCTCCTTTGTGCTTTGATGTTTAGATCTTGTGAGCTCCGTTCATGATCAAGATCATCTATTTGTAATTCTGCATGTTGTGTTTGCTTGGATCCGATGGATATTGAGATGCTATTTCAGATTGATTATTGATTCTATCATGTCTTTGTTATTTGTGATCTTGCATGCTTTCCGTTGTTAGTAGCTATCTTGGCCAAGTAGATGCTAGCAACTCCAAGAGTTAGTATTTATGCTCGATAGTGGGTTCATGCCTCTGGTAATCTGGGGAAGTGACAGAAATCTCTAAGGTACTAGATGTGCTGTTGCTACTAGGGAGAAAACAACAATCCTTTGTTCATAGAACAATCGTATTGTTTACATTACACGCAATTCGTAAAGCAATAATCTGTTGCTTGCAACTTAATACTAGAGGGGGTTCGGATGATAACCTGAAGGTGGATTATTAGTCATAGATGCAGTTGGATGGCGGTCTATGTATAATGTTGTAATGCCCAATCAAGTTCCAAAGGAGTCAAGATGATTAGTATATGCATGTATTGCTTTCTCGATGTTTGTCAATTGCCCTGCTGTAATTTGTTCACCCAGCATGTTATCTATCTTAAGGAGAGCCACCTCTAGTGAACTATGGATCCCGGTCCTTTCTTTTACATACAATATATAAACTGTTTACTGCTTTGTGTTGACTTTCTGCAAACTATTACTTCCTTCCATTCGATATGTTTAATCCTTTGTTTTCAGCAAAACCGGTGAGATTGACAACCTCATCGCAAGTTGGGGCAAAGTTCTGTGGTTGTGTTGTGCAGGTCTCCACGTTGCTACTAGCACCGGTAGTGCGCCCTGCCAAGGCTCAGCTAGTAACACCTTTGGGGTGTTTCCTTGCTCCTACTGGATTGATAACCTTGGTTTCGTAATGAGGGAAAACTTGCTGCTGTGGTCATCATACCTTCCTCTTGAGGTTCCCCAACGAGCTCGATATATTTTGGGCCATCTAATATCACATTGTTATGCATTGTATTTTGACGTTTCAAAACACTTTGCATTCCACAATGTCTTTTATGCCTTTCTTATAAATTTGAACTTCATTACTATTGATCAAATCATAGTAATTAGATTCCCTTTTATATTTATACCCTTTGTTGATGAAACACTTTGATCAAATCAAATAGTTTCATATTCATGTTTCCTTTGCTAAACTTACTTTACACATTTAAACAATCATTTATTGATAATTACCATTGATGTCAAACTCCAATACATCGAATATGTATATACTTTTAACAATTAATTAAACACTTTGTATTCAAGTAACATATGGTGTTCAAGTTATTTCGCCGAACTTAGGCATGATTTATATGTGAGAAGAAATCGAATGACTTTCACATATTATCACATAACTTTGAATTTAACAATGGTTTTTCATTCACTAACGAACATATCATTAAGTTGGGTATTTTAAACAAGGCATTTTAATAGTTTACAAATGTTCATACATTATCAATTAGTTTCAAACAACAAGGATAATTCACATATAATCAAACAAGATATGAACACGAATAGAAATCATTCATAAAAGCAGAATAACTATTTGTTACAAACTCATATGAATAACCGTCTCACAAAGTGTGAGACACACTAAAGAAGTTCACAATCTCTTGATTACAAAAGTCATCCTCAAACATAAACTAAATGATAAATGTCGAGGGAGAGTGTCGTTGGCCATCATCATCATGCTCGCCATCAACACGCAACGTCACCTCCTCTCCAGCAAGCACCTCTATGCAGAAGGACCTGTTTTCACCAAAACATAACAAGTATTAGATATACTTAACACTGCAAATGTGTTTGCAAGATTATAACATTTATAAAACTGTATATCAAATATATACCTTTGTCGTTAACGACCTGAGCGACATCTGGTTCAAACCAACACATTCCTGAGATGTGTCATGAACCAGTGGAATTCCATTTCCGTGTCACCCCTCATTACGCAAAGTCCTGACTTGTGCTTGGTAGCTTGGTGGCAGCGACCGCAACACAGCAGCATTTGCCAAAGAGCCTGAAATCCAGACGTCTAGGGAGTATGCTGGCCTCATGTACACATCATGCATGTGCTGTAAGTGGCTGTGCAGTGACGAGTTCTCCTCCATCTTAATGGAGAGGAAGTCTCCCATCAACTCATGCTCCCAAATGCGTGTCTGATCCACGAAATGTGTCCTAAGCTGTAGCATCACCGAACGAGGGTTGACATCACCCACGAAAGGCCACAACTCGTCCACCATTCCGAAACGCATCACAACTGAAATATAGGAGGCCATCTCCCGAAGGAGATAGCAGTTTTTCCGCTCCTCTGGGTCTCAAGGTCTGTGGACGAATCCAGATCCATCCCGTCGAGTATGTAGTCGACTAAGGATGGCAGTTTTATCCACAGGTCCGGGTATCCACAGATATCCGACCCGACGGGTAAGGATATGGAGGGCTAATTACGCCCACGAATTTCATGGGGCGGATATCCGCTAATTCATGGGGCGGGCATGGGTAGTGATTTTGCTCCATGGATATCCAATGGATACCCGGCTGATACGTGGGACGCACATGTTAGTGAGACTATTATGAGACATCTATGTACTTTATGGTTTTATCGTGTGATATTTGACATATTTTAAGTACTATGTGGTTGAAATATTGTTTCTTTGATATTGCTATGTATTATCCATGTAATATTTGCTGAAATACTGCCGAAATTTGCTATAATGTCGCAATTATGCTGAATGTTGTTGTGATTATGTATATGGCGTGTAAGCCAACGGATATCCATGGATACATGAATATCCGACGGGTTTGGATCTGGGGCGACATCCATGCCCATGGATATCTTCGTGGGTGGGCTAGAGTGAGGTTCATGGATCTGAATTTGGATTTGGTTTTTGTATATCCGTCCAAACCCGCTCCATCGCCATCCTTATAGTCGACCACGTCGTTCTCGCTAAGGAGAACATGGAGACTGGCAACCCAAATGGAGAAGTTCGATCCATCTAATCTGAGCTTCTCTCCTTCTAACCATTTAGTTGTCAACACGAAAGATCCCATCTACATTTATAATTGCAAAAGGAATTTAGACTAAGTTTATACACAAATGAGTTAATAATAACTCCACTCAGAAACAACTATCCCCAGTGAGGGTTCCTAGTGATAACACGACCCCTATCAGCCACATCTCCCCCGATCGTCACGGCCATCAATGTGGGTTCAAGGGTGGACGCTAAACGTCGGTCACATCATTCATGCGACTCGTGCTCGATCTTTCGACCATCCGCGTTCTGAGGCCACGCTTCTCTAGCGTGCTAGGCTCGCCAACTCAACCTTAGTGTATTCGTTGTGCAACAAGGCTTACACCCACTGTATGCGAACGTAGATATGTATGACACCCAGGCCTGTCACCCTGGATCACCTCATACCGAAGAACTTTCTTGGTGGTGCACACTAAGGGGGAACACAATCGTTGGTAATATTAACAGGGATCATCTTATTAGGCTACCGTCGAGTATCTAATACTAGCACACAATAAGACATACAAACAATAATATTGAATGTAAATGCTATGTGATATGGTCCTTTACGTCGTGATCTCCATCCGTCGTCACCGGGTTCCGGCGCCAGGGTTCCGGCGCCGTAGACACCAGGGTACCGGTGTCATTCCAGCGTGGTAGTTCGTCATTACCGTGACTATCTACTAGTATGCAACAAAAGGTAATTACTTTACCTTTCCCACAACCATATCACAAAGCAATGCCCCCTGCAAAACAAAGTTAGACGCCTCTACTTTATCTTTGCATGTTTTACGTGGCTGAATGGGCTTTCGTACAAGAACCGTTCTTACCTACGAACTTTCAGCACAACGCTGATCAAGTAGTTGTCTATACTACACCCCTTTCGGGGCCCTCCGTTGCAAATGGTATACCAACTAATGCGAGAGAGACAGACACCCCCCTAAGCCACTTTATACGGTACAAGCCGTATGTCAAGCGTGGAACAGTCTCGTGAATGAACGCGTAAAGTCGGTTCGGGGCCTCTTCATCAAGCATTACTGCGGTACACATAAGTACACGTGGGAGGGTAACAACTAAAATATCAACGCCCACACGCTACATCTCGTGTGTTCTACCCGTACTAGCATTACTACGCATAGATCTAGCTCTGATACCACTATAGGGGTTCCGCGCATAAAAACAATAAATTTTACTCTACGCCCCTGAACCCCTAAAGCTGCCAGGACCTATCTATTAGTAATACAGTAACGGGAGGGGCTCTTCATGAACTTACCCTTGAAGACCGAAAAGCGTTGTCAACGCTCAGGAGAGCGTGGTTGATGTAGATGAGCCGAAGCCGACCTCAAGGTCGTGATGAAGTCCTTGCGCTCCTTATGGCTCCAACGACTTGAGTGCCTCAAGTGTGGCACCTCGCGGGGAGTTACACACGTCCGGTGCCTGACGATGACTCCCGCTTCCCTGATCCAGCAGCAGTTGCAGAAGTAGAGCTCCCGGATCAAAATCCCGCAGCGCGACGGCGCTCCGCGATGAAGATGTCTCTTGCTCCCGTAGTATAGACTTGGGACCACGGTCACGAGAGAGAGAGAGGGGGAGAGAGAAAATATCAATTAGAGGTCCTCCTAAAAGTGGGGAGACCTTTATTGATTATTGGGTGTGTTTTTCTAGGCCAAATACCCCACTTTATATAGGGGGAGAGGAGGTACCACCTCCCCTCAAGTCCCGGGGTGGGACAAAAGGAGAGGAGGGGGGAGGAGGTGGCCGTCGACCACCTAGTGGGCCCTACGGGGGGGGGGGCTAGGCCCAGTCGGCCTCCCCTTGCCCCTTCTCCCTTTCTCCTTTTCCCTAATGGGCCCTCTCCCTCCGGAATTAACCCATTAAGCCTTTTGACCTTTTAATTGATTTTCTCTTTATTAAATAATTATGAATAAATGATTAAATCAACATTTAACATTCATTCACATATTATTCAATCTCCGTGGCAATGGAACACCTTCCACCTCCACTCCGGACATCCTCCGGACTTACCGAAACCCTTCGGGTTTTCTCCCTTCTTTTCTTTGGTGATTCTACCGATCCTATAAACACTCTCTAAACATCATCAAGCCCTTAAGCGTGATACCCCACGGTTCGGGAATACTCCAGACATGGTCGGGACACTCCCGCACCAATGATCGACAGAGGGACCTGGATGGCCATGTGACCCCTGTGCATTCCATGAAGATCTTTCGTCGTTTGAACCGGGACAGTCGTGTCTTATTCCCTTTGTCTCTCGATACTTGCATTGCCCGAGATCTGATCAATTACATCACCATGTCGTGTTCAATCTCGTTACTGAACAATGCTATTTGACTCGTTCTGACAAGTGATATCCCCGTGATCTAATCACACGCTGCGCAGCTATTGGATATAACCTCTCCGAGTGGGCCCTTGAGTATCTTCCCGTCACATGGACGGACAAATGCCGCTCTTGACATATATTGCCTCTACGGTTTCCTCTGAATACCTGAACACACCTTTATAACCACCGTTTTACCAGATGGCGTTTGATGCTATCCAAGCATTCTCGGGAGACAGTTATTGATATAGCCTCACGGTCTAAGGAATAGTCTACGAGGATCCATTTCTAATCATCGTAACTTGAACTTCGTGACATGATCGAATCATGATGTTTAGGTTGGGTATTGGTTCATTATCTCATTCTCAGAATGAGATGACCTCATTTCCAACTGGCATAAATGCCACATGATCAGGAAACATGATCATCTATTGACCAATGAACCAGTGACTAGAGTTTCACTGGGAACCCCTGGTTTGTTTGTATATCACACGTGTATTGATGTTTCCACTCAATACAGTTATAGCATGATATAAAACTTAATCATAAACTATATGAAATATGATAATAGTCGTCTCTAGGGCATATTTCCAACAGTCTCCCACTTGCACTAGAGTACAATACACTAGCTGCATTTGTTCTTAATTATTGGTACCATATAACCGGTGCCTAGAACATGCTTGCTCATGGAAGAGGTTGAGTCTTGGGTCTGTACTTTACAGTCCCAAATCCTTTGCAACTTACTAATGTCACTTTGATTGACATTAATATTCTATCATCTCATGATAGCATCTATGTGAATGCATTGTCGCTATGGCAGCAGAACGAGGCCTGATTCCAGGAGCCTACAGTGACGTTAGATCAACCTCGAGGGCTTTCTCATGGGCACTGTGCCCTGGGACACATCATTCTACGTTAAAAGCGAATTAGCCCCGCCATAACATTATACAACACTTTAGATGGTACCCTTATCTATTATTATAAATGTATTCATCGAAACACTAGTGCTCTCCATGCAACTTTCGATGTTTTGTTCACCTCGCTTCCTATTTGACTTTAATTAGTATCTACAGGAGTTTCCAACATTTTCCCTTATAACATAACTCTTTATGCTTTTAAGATATGTTATCCTTTATGGATTTGGAAAATATGTTCACAGTTCTATAGTAGGCACTACGAACAAACTTAGCTCAACGTTCTGTGATTCGAACTTAATCACTTTCAAACATTCCTTATTTGGATCACATATTATGCTAAGTTATCATCATGGATTACTAAGACAGAACCTATGTCTCAACATAGTGGATGATGATCATCCTATTCTTTGTTTCAACCATTGATGTCAAACTTAATGCTATTCCTAATTTTAGTCATTAAGGACTAGTTCCTTAATTAACTTCTATTCTGAAACAGCTTTCAGAATCCTTTAAGGAATACTACATAATATCATAATACGCCTATTATCAACTTCTACATCTTATAAATCCTTATTTATAAGTATTTGCACTTTCATCCTTAACTTACTTAAGAATTACTCCTATAAGCTCCCACTCAAACTATGTTGCTAACATATTTGGGTACGAGTCAGTACTCTTACTCAAACTATGTTCCTACATATTTGAATTTGAGTCTTATGTTGCTCCCACTTAAAAATATGTCAATCACATATTGTTTCAGGAAGACCTTCATAGCTCGCACTCAATTTTATGCAAATTGCATATCTCCTTACTGTTTTGAATAACTTCAAAATCCTTTGATTAAATATCAAACTTGGAGATTTATTATGAGATACTAGTACTTTACTAGTTTTAAATTCACTAGAAATTTAGCACACATGAATCAAATTCATCTGAATTTGTCCAATACTTGACAAATTGTGCTTTTTTCATTCACCCCTTTTTCCTACTATGGCTTTGCAGTCATTTGGGAAAATTCCAAGTAACTCCTTTTACTTGTGAGATTCAGCAATGAATTGCTTTCTAATCTCAAGGGAATTTTACTTTTAGGATTTCTCATAATTCTAGTTTACCATTATTTCCTCTGAAGTTCGTAGGTATGTCATATTCCAAAAATCATGACAAGTGATTCACAAATGTCTCCATACAAGATATGGATTTACATTTTGAATCCTACTTCATGTAGTGAAAAACAATATTGGAGGGAAAAACACAATGATCAAAATCATTGATTCTTTCCTTTTGTGAAGAGAATCGTTCAGGAACATTGTCCGTTGCGCTTCTCAACACTCTGATGCAGGGTTTTGAATCCTCATCGTGTTTTACACTATTTTCCATTTGTTCCATAATTGAGAAACTTCACTAAAGGTGAGCTTTCTCAAGAATGCACCAAAATCCCAGCAATACGAATCTTGCTTACCTTTTGGTTTCGGCTATGGATTTCGTATTCAAAGTTTCCAATCAATACTCTACAAGGATTTATTCGCTATTGTTTTGGTTATATTGAATAACCCCAAAACTTTCACGAATTCTAATGGTTTACCAATTCTGATTGAGTGCTAACTATTTCTAAGCTAATGGTCTCTACATATACACTACAACGATTTATTTGGTGCCTTCTATTCAACCCCCTTTGATATCTAATATCACATTGTGATGCTTTGTATTTTGACGTTTCAAAACACTTTGCATTCCACATTGTCTTTTATGCCATTCTTATAAATTTGAACTTCATTACTATTGATCAAATCATAGTAATTAGATTCCCTTTTATATTTATACCCTTTGTTGATGAAACACTTTGATCAAATCAAATAGTTTCATATTCATGTTTCCTTTGGTAAACTTACTTTACACATTTAAACAATCATTTAATGATAATTACCATTGATGTCAAACTCCAATACATCGAATATGTATATACTTTTAACAATTCATTGAACACTTTGTATTCAAGTAATACATGGTGTTCAAGTTATTTTGCCGAACTTAGGCATGATTTATATGTGAGAAGAAATCGAATGACTTTCACATATTATCACATAACTTTGAATTTAAACAATGGTTTTTCATTCACTAATGAACATATCATTAAGTTGGGTATTTTAAACAAGGCATTTTAATATTTTACAAATGTTCATACATTATCAATTAGTTTCAAACAACAAGGATAATTCACATATAATCAAACAAGATATGAACACGAATAGAAATCATTCATAAAAGCAGAACAACTGTTTGTTACAAACGCATATGAATAACCGTCTCACAAAGTGTGAGACACACTAAAGAAGTTCACAATCTCTTGATTACAAAAATCATCCTAAAACATAAACTACATGATAAATGTCGAGGGAGAGTGTCGTTGGCCATCATCATCATGCTCGCCATCAACATGCAAGGTCACCTCCTCTCCAGCAAGCACCTCTATGCAGAAGGACCTGTTTTCACCAAAACAGAACAAGTATCAGATATACTTAGCACTGCAAATGCGTTTGCAAGATTATAACATTTATGAAACTATATATCAAATATATACCTTTGTCGTTGATGACCTGAGTGACATCTAGTTCAACCAACACATTCCTGAGATGTGTCATGAACCGGTGGAATTCCATTTCCGTGTCGCCCCTCATTACGCAAGTCCTGACTTGTGCTTGGTAGCTTGGTGGCAGCGACCGCAGCACAGCAGCATTTGCGAAAGAGCCTGAAATCCAGATGTCTAGGAAGTATGCTGGCCTCATGTACACATCATGCATATGCTGTAAGTGGCTGTCCAGTGACGAGTTCTCCTCCATCTTAATGGAGAGGAAGTCTCCCATCAACTCATGCTCCCAAATGCGTGTCTGATCCACGAAATGTGTCCTAAGCTGTAGCATCACCGAACGAGGGTTGACATCACCCACGAAAGGCCACAGCTCGTCCACCATTCCGAAACGCATCACAACTGAAATATAGGAGGCCATCTCCGGACGGAGATAGCGGGTCTTTCCTCTCCTCTGGGGTCTCAAGGTCTATGGACGAATCCAGATCCATCCCGTCGAGTATGTAGTCGACCATGTCGTTCGCGCTAAGGAGAACATGGAGACTGGCAACCCAAATGGAGAAGTTCGATCCATCTAATCTGAGCTTCTCTCCTTCTAACCATTTAGTTGTCAACACAAAAGAGCCCATCTACATTTATAATTGCAAAAGGAATTTAGACTAATTTTATAATCAAATGAGTTAATAATAACTCCACTAAGAAACACCTATCCCTAGTGAGGGTTCCTAGTGATAACACGATCCCTATCAGCCACATCTCCCCCCATCGTCACGGCCATCAATGTGGGTTCAAGGGTGGACGCTAAACGCCGGTCACATCATTCATGCGACTCGTGCTCCATCTTTCGACCATCCGTGTTCTGAGGCCACGCTTCTCTAGCGTGCTAGGCTCACCAACTCAACCTTAGTGTATTCGCTTTGCAACATGGCTTACACCCACTGTATGCGAACGTAGATATGTATGACACCCATGCCTGCCACCCTGGATCGCCTCATACCAAAGAACTTTCTTGGTGGTGCACACTAAGGGGGAACACAATCGTTGGTAATTTTAACAGGGATCATCTTATTAGGCTACCATCGAGTATCTAATACTAGCACACAATAAGACATACAAACAATAATATTGAATGTAAATGCTATGTGATATGGTCCTTCACGTCGTGATCTCCATCCGTCGTCACCGGGTTCTGGCGCCGTAGACACCAGGGTACCGGTGTCATTCCGGCATGGTAGTTCGTCATTACCATGACTATCTACTACTATGCAACAAAAGGTAATTACTTTACCTTTGCCACAACCATATCACAAAGCAACGCCCCCCTGCAAAACAAAGTTAGACGCCTCTACTTTATCTTTGCATGTTTTACGTGGCTGAATGGGCTTTCGTACAAGAACCGTTCTTACCTACGAACTTTCAGCACAACACTGATCAAGTAGTTGTCTATACTACACCCCTTTCGGGGCCCTCCGTTCCAAATGGTATACCAACTAATGCGAGAGAGACAGACACCCCCCCTAAGCCACTTTATACGGTACAAGCCGTATGTCAAGCGTGGACCAGTCTCGCGAATGAACGCGTAAAGTCGGTTGGGGGCCGCTTCATCAAGCATTACTGCGGTACACATAAGTACACGTGGGAGGGTAACAACTAAAATATCAACGCCCACACGCTACATCTCGTGTGTTCTACCCGTACTAGCATTACTACGCATAGATCTAGCTCTGATACCACTGTAGGGGTTCCGCGCATAAAAGCAATAAATTTTACTCTACGCCCCTGAACCCCTAAAGCTGCCAGGACCTATCTATTAGTAATACAGTAATGGGAGGGGCTCTTCGCGAACTTACCCTCGAAGACCGAAATAGTCAACGCTCAGGAGAGCGTGGTTGATGTAGACGAGCCGAAGCCGACCTCAAGGTCGTGATGAAGTCCTTGCGCTCCTTCTGGCTCCAACGACTTGAGTGCCTCAAGTGCGACACCTCGCGGGGAGTTACACACGTCTGGTGCCTGACGATGACTCCCGCTTCCCCGATCCAGCAGCAGTTGCGGAAGTAGAGCTCCCGGATCAAAATCCCGCAGCGCGACGGCGCTCCGTGGTGAAGATGTCTCTTGCTCGCGCAGTCCAGACTTGGGACCACGGTCATGAGAGAGAGAGGGGGAGAGAGAAAATATCAATTAGAGGTCCTCCTAAAAGTGGGGAGACCTTTATTGATTATTGGGTGTATTTTTCTAGGCCAAATACCCCACTTTATATAGGGGGAGGGGAGGTACTACCTCCCCTCAAGTCCCGGGGTGGGACTAAAGGAGAGGAGGGGGAAGGAGGTGGCCGCCGGCCACCTAGTGGGCCCTGCGGAGGGGGGCTAGGCCCAGCCAGCCTCCCCCTTGCCCCTTCTCCCTTTCTCCTTTTCCCTAATGGGCCCTCTCCCTCCGGAATTATCCCATTAAGCCTTTTGACCTTTTAATTGATTTTCTCTTTATTAAATAATTATGAATAAATGATTAAATCAACATTTAACATTCATGCACATATTATTCAATCTCTGTGGCCATGGAACACCTTCCACCTCCACTCCGGACATCCTCCGGACTTACCGAAACCCTTCTAGTTTTCTCCCTTCTTTTCTTCGGTGATTCTACCGATCCTATAAACACTCTCTAAGCATCATCAAGCCCTTAAGGGTGATACCCCACGGTTCGGGAATACTCCAGACATGGTCGGAACACTCCCGCACCAATGATCGACAGAGGGACCTGGATGGCCATGTGACCCCTGTGCATTCCACGAAGATCTTTCGTCGTTTGAACCGGGACAGTCGTGTCTTATTCCCTTTGTCTCTCGATACTTGCATTGCCCGAGATCTGATCAATTACATCACCATGTCGTGTTCAATCTCGTTACTGAACAATGCTATTTGACTCGTTCTGACAAGTGATATCCCCGTGATCTAATCACACGCTGCGTAGCTATTGGATATAACCTCTCCGAGTGGGCCCTTGAGTATCTTCCCGTCACATGGACGGACAAATCCCGCTCTTGACATATATTGCCTCTCCGGTTTCCTCCGAATACCTGAACACACATTTATAACCACCGTTTTACTAGATGGCGTTTGATGCTATCTAAGCATTCTCGGGAGACACTGATTGATATAGCCTCACGGTCTAAGGAATAGTCTACGAGGATCCATTTCTAATCATCATAACTTGAACTTCATGACATGATCGAATCATGATGTTTAGGTTGGGTATTGGTTCATCATCTCATTCTCAGAATGAGATGACCTCATTTCCAACTGGCATAAATGCCACATGATCAGGAAACATGATCATCTGTTGACCAATGAACTAGTGACTAGAGTTTCACTGGGAACCTCTGGTTTGTTTGTATATCACACGTGTATTGATGTTTCCACTCAATACAGTTATAGCATGATATAAAACTTAATCATAAACTATATGAAATATGATAATAGTCCTTACTACTATTTTCTCTAGGGCATATTTCCAACAAGTACATGTGTGTCATAGAGAACCGCCAACGGGGTACCCCTTGCCCGATGATACGGCAGAATCCCCATATCAAAATGACAAGGCAAGCAGACAACAGGCATCTCAGCAATCTTCTTATTTACCATGGGAATATGGTGCTTTTTTCTCTCTTTCCTCTTTTCATAATCCCTTTTTTTCTTTTTTTCTTTTTTTCTCAATATCGGACTCTTTTTTATAAGAAGAATGCTTCATAGACAGCTCATTATGGTTACGCTGCAGGTTTCCACCATGTCAGCATGGATTAGACTAGCGTCCCAGGCGTTTCTCTAACACATATACATAACTCCATGGACTTACAAGCTCCCCTTTCATTTCACACCGACGACATCCATAGACAAAAGAGCATGATATCAACTAGGTACAAAGTACCCGTGCAATGTTGAAAGCGTTCCCCTTGACAACATGGTTCTGCTAATCCCCAACAAATAAGTGCAAGCATATACAACATAGACGACACAATGGTTCAAGTTTATTAAGGGCAAGAAAAGTAAAGTGGGCCATCAAGTTCGTGAGAGCTTTAATCACTAGTTTTCTCATAACAAGTTTAATTTGGAAGGTAAACAAAAACATGAATATACTTGGAATAGCATAAGCTAATAGGTAGGTATGGTGGACTCTTTGAAATAACTTGGTTTACGGAGTTGGATGCATGAGTGGAACTCATACTTGGTTATGGAGGCTAGCAAAAGACTGTGAGCGACTAACAAAGAGAGCAATAATGGTCATAATCATGCAGAGCGACAAAACATCATTGGTCGAAGCATAAAGTGACACTACAAGTTGAAAACTAAAGGATCATAAAGGCTTATGGTGACTTGGGATAGTCATAACATGGTGTGAGCATTTGCCAAGTCAACCCAAATAAAGCATCAAAGGAGAATACCACAATACTATGCTTTAATATGCTAAAACAACACATGATTCATCCAAGGCACATTAAGCAATCTCAATTGTTTATAACAAGTCATGCTATAGCAAAGAATACTAAGAATAAAGACAAAACAATATCGAGCATGGCATGACAAAGAATAGGCCACAGTCAAAAACAAACTCTCTTTACCACTTAAGCATGATCTTTCCTACTCTTTTCCAATCCAAACCAAACTATTTGAAAACCAATGTATGAAAGAGGGGGTCCAACCAATTTATTCAGAAAACTAAGCAAACCAAGCAAACAAAAAACCAAAACGAAAATGAAAAATAAGACGCTCCAAGAACTGAAGGGAATATGCCCGAGAGGCAATAATAAAATGGTTATTATCTTATTCCATGTTTATGATAAATGTTTATTTTGCATGCTATAATTGTCTTAATTGGAAACATTAATACATGTGTGTTTAATAAACAAATAAAAGGTTCCTAGTTATGCCTCTCTTATAGACTAGCTCGTTGATTAACAAGATGATCAAGGTTTCCTTATCATGGACATTGGATGTTGTTAATAACGATGTCACAACATTGGTGGAATGATGTGATGAACATTCATCCGAAGTATAGCATTACGATCAGAGTCATTATGTTTATATTGCTATAACATCATACGAAGTAATCTTAGGGTGTGTTTGGTAATGGAACGAAGTGGAATGGAATAGAACGGTTCCACACCTAGAACCAATTCCTGTGTTTGGTTGTGGAGGTGGAATAGAACTAACTGGTTCCTAAAAAGGGAATATTCCCCTAATATGCCGAACACACTCGTTCGACCGATTTGGTCGAACGTGGTGGAACCGCTGGCTAAGCCTCACCTATCTACGAAAAAAATTAAACTTGCTATCCTCACCGACCGGCGGAAACCAGACGAGACAAGGAGGCGGCGGCGGCTGCCAGAACCAAGCGGGCTGGCGGCGGCTGCTAGAACCAAGCGGGCTGGCGACGGCTGTCGGAACCAAGCGGGGCAGCGGCGGGACAACTAGAAAGGAGGCGGGGGCTTGCTGTCCAGCAAGCGCAGCGGCAGAAACCGGGGGCTACGGCCGCAGCTCCTAGGGGCGACGGCGGCAGTTCCCACGGGCGGCGGCGGCGGGAATCAGACACGGCGACGGCGGGAATCTGGTGATTGCCCCATTGTCCACTTCAATTTGCATCAATCCTCTCCGATTTTGCCTCTTTCTTCTCCGATTTTGCAAAGTGAGAAGAACACGTGTTTCCCTTCTCTTCTCTGTTTAGGTGTTGTTCACTACGATTTGAAGAAAAAAATATCAATTATAGGTGAAATATAGGGAATGTTTAGCAATACGTGGCGGTATATGGTGTTGCACTATTGTTTAAAACATGTTTTGTTCATGAATTCCATGAAATATAATGATGTCTTGTTTATTAGACACATAATTATTTTGTTCATATGTGTAGTGTGGTCATTTACAATACAATACATTCATTTTTATCGCTTATTGCTTAAAATTCAAACAAAATGTTGCTAATTTTTTTGTTAAAGTAATAATATGTGGGAGGTATGCTCACCATAGCTATGAAAATGGTGAGCTGAAGCTAATTGTAGCCATTCCATTCTACTTTCTTGATCCCAACCAAACAGAAAACGGAATCATTCCATTCCTCCTTTTTGTCCCAACCAAACACGAGGACAGAACCATTCCATTACAGTGAAACGGAACCATGACATTCCATTCCACTTCACCCTATTACCAAAAACACCCTTAGTCCTTAGACCATGAGATCATGTTAATTGCTAACACCGGAAGAGTATCTTGATAACATCAAACGTCACACCGTAAAGGTGGGTTCAGTGCTATGAAGGTGTTATGTTGAGGCTCATGGATCAAGAGTGGGATTTGTCCATCCCGACGATGGATAGATATACTCTGGTCCCTCTCGGTGATATCACATTGAGAATAGCTTACAAGCAAGTGATGTGATCACTAGAATGTTATATCATGGGAACGAGAAAAGAGTGCATGTCGGTAACGAGATCAAACTAGGTATTTGGATGCCAATGATCGAATCTCGGACATGTAATATATCATGAGACAAAGGGATTTAGTTACGACGTTAAAGGTTCACATGATCATAAGGGTCATCGTTGAATATGTGGGAGTCAGTACGGATCTCCAGGTCCCGCTTCTGATTATTAATCAGAGAGGGGTCTCGATCATGTCTGCATTATTCGCGAACCGTAGGGTGACACACTTAAGGGATACCGACATCATTTAGGAGCAAATATGTTTCCGATAAAGATTAAGAAAGCGCTGGAATCATTTCGATGGAAATCGAAATTGTTTCGGGTGAAATTGCTGAAATTGGTTCTGCATGTGATATTGAAATGTTGCAGGGAGTTTTATGTGATCGTTTGTTAATTAAAGTAATTAACAAAATTCTGAATAAAATAAATAAAAGTGTTTTATTTAATGAGATCTTGCATTAAATTTGGTGGAAATTTAATGCATGTGAGTGGACATGAGTGGAGGTGTGTATTTATGTGAGTGGGAGCTCCACCCACATGAATGAGGGAGAGGTGGGGGCACCCACCATGGCCGGCGCCATGCCCCCTTGGGATTCCCCCTCCCCTATATAAGGAGCACCTCCTCCTCCTCTCCTCTTGCACCACCTTCTCGTGAAGGTTCTCTTCTCCCTCTAGTTATTCCCCATGGTCTCAGATTAGCGAGATACATGTTCCCGGTGGCTTTATCTAGAAACGAGTTGCTGCTTCCGCTGCATCGCTGGAGCGAGGAGGCGGAGGTTGTTCGGTGGACCGAATGTGTGTGTGATCACGGATGCATCGCTACTTTGTGGTGCTGGACTTGATGGTGCTGGACCTGATGGTGTTGGAGCTACTGGACCTGAAAGACTTCATCACGATCTTGAGATTGCCAACTGTACGACTACATCATCCACGAGTTCCATCTCGTTAACAAAGCCTTGTTGTCTTCGAGGGTAAGTTCTCTATGGATGTATATCCACCCGTTGCTTGTATCTAATAGATAGATCTTGGCGATAGTTCCCATTGTAGGAAATTTTTTGTTTTCTATGCTGCGAACCCAACAGTGGTATCAGAGCCTGATCTATGCGTAGGTGCTTTGTACGGGTAGTACACATATGTTTATATGTGGGCGATGATGATCATGTTATTGCATCTTCTATGTATTTTGGATATTGGTGGCATAGTAGGATTCGGCCCGGACCAACCTTACATGTCATCGCACATGAGACCGGTTCCACAACTGACATGCAACTAGTTTTGCATAAGTGGCTGGCGGGTGTCTGTCTCTCCTACTATAGTCAATATCTGATTTACAACGAGTTGCTAATAACTTGGTTATCCTCGTTGTGGTTCATGTTCGTAGGTAAGATCGGTTCTATCTCCGAAAGCCCTAAGCCACGTAAAACTTGCAATTGATAAATTAGAGGTGTCTAGTTTAGATCGTTGCTGGGCTAGTGCCTTGATATGGTATTGTTGTAAGTAGATGTATGATAGATACTCTTACAACACACTTAACGTGTAAGTTCCATAGACCTTGGCCTTACACACAAAGGAATGATAGAGATCATACCACGATGCAAATGATAGAGATCAAATGCATGGACCATATCATCTCGCTTTACACATTAGATGTTTGCATCTTATATTGATATTTTGGCGTTTTTGGTAGCATTATAAGATGATCCCTCATTTAGATATCAAGATAAAATGTGTTCTTCCTTAAGTATGCACCGTTTTATGGATCATGTTTAGAGACATCACGTGATGATCGGGTGTTCTCGACTCTACGCTTTCATACGATGGGTGTAAGACAGTTTTACACACGCGGATACTAAGGTTCTTACTTGGCGAGCCTAGCATGTACAGACATGGCCTCGGAACACGTACCGAAAGGTTAAGCATGAGTCATATAGTTGATGTGATGCCCATATTTATGCTCGCCTTTGAAGCTACACCGACTCACGTGATGATCGGACTTGGTGTTAGTGGATTTGGTTCATGTAATCACCAAAAAGGCACGAGGGATGTTGTTTTTGAGTGGGAGTTCATTTCTAATTTGGATTAGTTGAACTCAATTTGTAACCACCAAAATCGAAGTGAATTTGCATAATTTGTTGTAGTCATTGGCATCTATTCACTACCTTATGCTTAGTTTTAATTGAGATAATAGAACTATAGAATTCTGGATATTTACTTTACGAACTGGTATCGTATTGTTTTGAATGTCAATTTAAAGTTTAGAAGTCCTACTGCAAACTTTTAGCAAACTCTATTTACTCCATGAAGTTTAAGTAGTATTAAATCAAGAGTAAGAATTCCAATGTTAGTATCTAAAGTATCATGTTTGCCTCCATGATTATTGATATTCAAAAGCGGTTTTAATATCAAGATTATCTAGGAGCTGAAAAAATTGTTTCAGAAACCATCATGTGTGGAAGATATTGTGATATCTGAAACAATGTTTTTGGTTGCATTATGATAGAGTATAATTTAGCAAATTACATATTCTCGTATTGTATGAGAATTTGTGAAGGATGGAGATGCTAGGCATCTGGATCTCCCAAAAAGGTTTTCGGAACTAACATTATACTCGCGATTCTTCCTTATAGGCTATAGTAGCTTGATCATGAAATTTGTCATGATAAGGATGAATAGAAGATGTAAGTAAAATGTTTGCTACACTAATAGATTACTAAATAATGGATTTTTGAAAGAACACCAAACATTTGATGATGGTGATCCACTTCAAAGTGCAAGTCCAAAGGTATTAGTATTTGACTATATACACTTTGTACTATGTGTCATGTGAATGACACCACTATTGATGTTGATAGATTCTTTTAAAAGAAAAGGAATTGTTGAAAGAGAATCTATAAAATATTTGGCAGAAAAGAAAAGGTTGGAGATGTCCAACTTAGGTATATAGAAGATATACATGTTATGATTGTATTCCTTGCTTGTTAAACAATGTGGTTCTTAGGTATTCGACACCGGTATTGGATACCGAATTGGTTGGTGTGAAGTGTCATACAGAACAACACAATTCATGAACTACAACGGCCTAAGTAACTGGCAAGATAATAAGTGACGATGTTCATCGAAAACAAATAAAGTGTTATTGTGTTTTCGCTGTCATCAAACCTAGCCTTCAACATTTGTTTTAATAATTGTTATTTTGTTCCGGTATTACGAGAACAATGGTTGTTCAAATAATTACCGTATTCCATAAAGGATGGATGAACTTTTACAAGTCTAGTTGGAAGATCACATCCATAAACATTATTGCTAAAATGTCGTAAGACAAATGATTAGAAGATCACTTATGAAGTGAAATCGCTGTTTTTGAATTATATTTGAAAGTGAACATGAAGAAACTCCATGTTGGTGGATTTTTGGAGTCTTTTGATTTTGATGAATTGACGCTTGTGAAACTTTCCTAGAGATAATTGAAACTCCGTCCACAGGCCAAAGAGGGACGGATGGCTAACTGATTGGATATTATGCATGTTGATGTATGTAGTCCATTACGTGTAGCCATATGCGATGGATCTTTTGGCTTCATATGCTTTCTCCAGAAATTTGAGTGAATATATCTATATATTTACTTAATAAGGAAGAAGTATGAAACATTTGAAAATTGTTCAAAGACTTTCAAGATGAAGTGAAAAATCATTGTAACAAGAAAATAAAAGAGTTTATGATTTGATCATAAAGGAAGATATTTGAGTTACAAGTTTAGCAAAACACCTAAGATTTCGGGAATTGTTCCATGAATTTGCATTTCCCGATAAATCACAGGAGTATGGTATGTTCAAGAGATCAAATCAAACCTTGTTTGATATGGTAAGATCAAAGGTGTCATTTATAAAATTGCCATTATGTTTTAAGGATTAAATATTTAGAGACTACCGCTTTTACACTAAAAAGAGCACCATCGTGATCCATTGAAATGACACCATATGAGTTATGGTTTGGGATAAAACCCGAATTGTCTTTTCTTAAATTTTGGTATGCTATGCATAAGTAAAATGTTTACAACCAAAGTCGGATAAGCACATATTTGTAGGTTATCCCAAAGAATTTGTTGGGAATTCCTCCATAACACCGAGGACAAAAGAGTTTGTCGCTTGGAACGTCAAGTTTCTTGAGAAGGAATTTTTCGTGAAAAGTTAAGTGGGAGGACAATAGAACTTTGATAAGGTTGTTAAACCTTAGCTATATGTGCTAAGTAGCGCAGCACCGGAAAGTGTCCCGGTGACGGACACAATGCTCATGGCTCCCGTGATTACAAAGGGTGTGATCTTGGAGATTAGAGTTCCTATTGAACCATGTGGGTCGGTAAGAATCAAATAGTAAGATTTGAAACAGAAGTCGTTATTGTTTTGACAATTATGAACCGACTGCATGCAAAGAAGCGATGATGGGCCCTGACTCCATAAAATGACTAGAAGTCATAGAATCAGTGATAGTATCCATACACGAGAAATCAAGTTTCTGAACTTGGAAGACCCTCCGGAAAGGCATGAAGCCTATCGGTTGTGTTTGGATCTATAAAGAAATAGACATGTATGTTTAACATCTATGAAACAGTCGACATGTCGGAAAGAAGTTTACGGCAATGTTCAAGGAGTTGACTATGACAAGATTGGATCTTTCATAGCGATATTTAGTCTTGACGGATTAATGTAGCAACCACTACATATAATTTGGTATATGGTAGTTGAATAAACAAAACAAGGTTCTTCTAATAGAATGGTTACCTAGGACGTGTACATGACACGGTCCGAAGGGTTTTGTTAATTCAAAGGGTGCTAAAAGGGCATGCAAACTTCAATAGTTAAAGCGAGCATAGCGGAGTTGGAATCTTCACCCATGATGAAAATGTTAAAAGAGTTTAGTTTCATCGGAGATGATGAAGATGCTTGCATTTGCAAGAAATTAAGTGGGAGCGCTGAGACATATTTCTAATACATTATGTAGAGGACATGGTGTTGATTGGAAATGATGTATCTTGTATTGACATAAGTTAAGAATTTCATTAAAATAGGATTTCGATGAAAGACTTGGGCAAAACCGTAATATTTGGCATCAATGTCTATATGGATTGATTGAGGCGCTAATATGGTTATGCCAGACGTACATATATGAGATATTGAAAGGGTTCAATATGGAAACAACAAGAAAGGTTCTTGCTGCATGGAAAAGATTGTATCAAGATTCAAGTGTTTCAACACTTGGTGAGTAAAATCACATGAATATTTTGATCGATTATACCATGATATGTATATATCCAGATATGTCCTATGCTCTAAAAGTTATGATGTCGTGGTGGTGTCACGGCAGATGCCATGGATAGGCTAAAGGTGGGGACTAATATGCTCTAGGGGAATCCAGGAGGGATAGTAGAGTGATTCTCTACACAGAAGCTTTGTATTGATGTTCAATCTCCAGGATGACAAGTGCTCCTCGAGTTGTATTGACAAGAGGAGGAAGAAGAAACTCTCTTACTCTTGCCTACCAACTAGCCCAAGAACCCTAGATCCTCTAGTGCTCAACCAACTAGAATTCTCCTTGCTCTGTATCCCAACAAACCCAACCCCTCTACCAGAACCCTAACCCCCCCTTATATAGTGGTGGTTCGGTCCTGGCCTAGGGCATACGTGGAGGCATATTCCTAAGAATATGCCCCCTCCCAAATTAGTAACCCGACAGGGATGCTTTTTCCCCCGCGTCACACTTGCTTTAGCGACGTAGCCTCTGCGGCGCCCGCGTCAGCCGACGTGAGCGTCGTCACCCTTGTTGGCCACGATCCGGTGGTCCTGCCCTTGCTTTATTCGCTCATCCAGTACGCACCGGACCTTCTTTTTTGACCAGAGAGATTCCTTCCTTCTCCTAGAAGCCAAGCGAGGATCCGGACCACAGTCAATCCGGCCATACCTGTTCCTGCATATAAGCTAGACAAACATTTCCGACTTACTCCTTAAGTCGGACGAGACAATGTTAGGCGACCCCCTGGTCCGGGCTACTCCGTGATCCGGCCTGCCTTGAGGTGACTCGGCCAGCATCCGCTTTGACCTTGCCGACCCTCGGCTAACTCGGCCCTTATACCCTGGAGTGACCCTACCCGGGGTTATCCCCCCAACATTAGTCCCCGAAGCTGGTGTGGCCTTAGCGGCCTTGGTCGTTAAGGCCACGTCAGGTTCATTCGTATTCGAGCCTCGGACGTCTAGTTCCGGGTTAACTTCTTGTCTTGGATTGTATGGATTTACGTTCCCTTCGCACGTTCCAAGTTTTCACTTGCCGGCCGGGTTACCATTGTAGCTCGGATCCTATGGTTTTACTTTCCCTCTGCACATTTCAAGTTTTCACTTGTCGGCCGGGTTACCATGGAGGCTCGGATCCGGGCCTTGCTTCCTTCTCTCATATGCCAACCCACATAAGGGTTAATCATTGCGTTGCCTCATTTTAAGGGCCTGCACTGTAACTGTCGCAGTGACTGTCAGTGATTACTGTGCGTTGATTACGTCACGCCTGTCTCCTCGTTTACCGCAACTGCACGTCGTGTCATGGGATCATATTTACTCTGTGGCCTCCGCCGTGGCTTCTCTCTGATTGGCTAATGCCGGTGATACACGGCCACAACGCGTGGCTCTCCAGCGCAGCGCGATCCCACTTGTTGATTACTGGGGGCAGTTAAATAGGGGAGGGGCGTGCCCCTTAGCACTTTTCCATCTCCGCGCCCCTTCTCCCGTTCCTCTTCTTCTTCCTCGCGACCGCGCCGCCGCCAGTGCCCGTTGCAGCAGCGCCGCCGCCGCACCTTCTCCGTGCCTCCGCACCGCAGCCACCACTGCACCACTGCTTAGCCACGGGTCCTCGTCAATCTAGACCGCAGAGCCCCGTCGCCGCCAGCTCCAGCGAGGATAGCGGATTCGAGATGACGGAGGAGGAGCTCATCGTCGTCGAGCAGGAGATGGAGGAGGACGCCGGCGCGGCGGACCGCGGCGCGTGGGCCGGTTCGTGGGTCTGCCAGGACGACATCGACTGGCTCTACCGGACCCGGCGTATTCCCGCCGGCGTCGCCGCTCGTCTCCCCTCCTCGGAATTGGCCCCCTCACCCAATCCGGGTGAGTTCGTTGTTTTCCTATCCCATTTCCAACGGGGATTTGGTCTTCCGGTGAGTGATTTCTTCCGGGATTGGGTCCGGACCTATCACCTGCAACCACATCATCTCCCGACGAACGCCATCACCTCTCTGTCCGCTTTTGTCTCTTTTATCGAGGGCTACACCGGACTATGGCCCACGAAGGAGCTGTGGATCCGGTTCTTCGGCCTCCGTCGCAACGTCATCCCCAACATCCATGTCGAGTCAGAGGACAAGCAGCTCACTCAGTTCGGAGCTGCCTCGATCTCGCCCTGGAGGTTTTCAATCTTTCCCCGGGTCACCGGGCTTGACTCCTGCAAAGGATGGGCCCGGACCTTCTTCTACGTCCGGAACGAAGGCACCGAAGACTTGATCCGGTTGCTGCCCTACGCTCCGGGTCCCCTGGACACGAATTTCTGGGAGGAGGTCGCCAAAAAACCTACAGCTCTGGCCAACCAAGTCAACAAAAGGTTTGCAGAGCTGAAGAAGCTTGGATTGCGCAACGAGGATGCCATGATCACATTCGTGCGCAACCGAATCTCTCCCCTCCAGCGGCGCACTCACAAGTTGTGCCATATGAGCTTCAGCCGCGACCCCAACCGAACCTCCTCGTTCGAGTTGAGCAATACGGAGATCTTCCGCCGGGTCAAGGCTCTTTGCACCACCCATAAGGATTTTTCAGCCGAATGGATGTGGGGAATCGAGCATTACTTCCATGACAGGCTCCCTCCCGTGGTAAGCTTCGCGAAGTAAACTTATTTCAGATTAATTATGTGTCGGTTCTTATCGTATTTTTAACTCTGCTCCTTGTGCTTTTTTGTCAGCTGTTTCTCCAGCAAACCCTCGAGGATGGTACTGATCCGACCCTTAAGTGGGCCCCAGACCGAGAAATCCCGGATGAGGAGGAGCCGGACCAGGAGATGTTCCTCCCCACAACCGACGCCACCAAAAGACCCAGCCGTAAATTCTCTTCTCTTAGAGATTGGCCCGACGATGAGGATGACTCGGATATCGACGTGATTAAACCCGTTGAGGCTGTCTCTCTTTCTTTTGCCTTCCCGGCATCAGCTAACCCCGGTGGGCACATCCACGAGGATTCTCCGCTTGCCACGGGTGAGCCTGTTCCGGTGGCGTCGAAGAAGAAGCGCGGATCCGCGTCAAGTTCTCTCCGAACCTTCTCAGCCTACCAAAAGACAAAAGAAGGCCGGAGACAAGACTACCTCCAAACGGGCAGGCAAAGCCCCGGCACGGAGGGTCCGAAAACCTAAGGAGGCCAAGACCTCGGATGCGTAAGTCATTTTTCACTGCGCAACACACTTCTCCCTGCCTCGGGGTAATTTCACTCCTGACATTATTTTCTTTTGCAGGGCTCCTGTGGAGGTCCCTCAGAGCGGATCGAGCATCTCCTCTCCCCTTCGGTCCGGTCCTTCCCCTCCTCGTGACGATGAGTCACGCCCGCTGAGCCCTATTCCAGAGGGCTCTGCGGCTGCTCCGGGTTCCGCAGTACTTCCTTCAGAGGAACACGACCTCGGATCGGGAGGGGTCGGATCGGCCGAGGCAACGGCGTCTGTTACTTCGGCATTGCCGCAACCAGCAACCACCAAGTCTACCGCAACTCCAGCACCAGCAGCAGCTCCAGCACCAGTTACCGAACCAGTTCCTGTCCCGGCTCCGAAGAAACCAACAGCAGCTCCAGCACCAGCCACCAAAGCTCCCGTGCCAAGTTCGTCTGCCTCGTCCGAGTCATCCCAAGCTCGGCGAGGAACCACTCCAGCGGCTTCCAAGGGCAAATCCACTGTGGTCACATCCTCCCAGCAAGCCAAAGGAAAGTCTACCTCCGTCGAGGCCGGGCAGTGAACCTTGTCGTCAATGCTTCCAAAGAAGTCACCAGCAGCGACGGATCCTCCTGCTGAGCCAGCCAATTCGTAGCAGATGGTTCTTCACACTAGCCCAGCTCTTGCCCTGATTGAAAGGAAAGAAGCTCACGCAAAGGGCTTGGTGGCACCCCACATGCCCACTGGTGAACGGTACCCTCCGAGCCTCATCGAGTTTGTCATGAACTGGAATAAGGCGAAGTTTGTCTACAACGACGATCTCCCGGAAAAGTTCGGCCCAGCTGAATTTTCCACTCAGATGAATACCGCCGCCAAGGCCATTAACCTTGCTGGGCGTATGATGGAGGTACGTTGTTTCTTCTTTACATGCTGTAGATAATAACCATTAGTCCCCGAGCCTCCGGCGGAGTAACTTGTTACTCGGCCGGATGCTCATTAGAAGATCAACGTAGCTGCATGTAAACTTCAAATATGCACACACCTAGAGCCGGGTTAAGTTCCACTTGGCCCGAACCTCGCACACTTCGAATATGCACACACCTAGAGCCGGGTTAAGTTCCACTTGGCCCGGATCTCGTATACTTCGAATATGCACACACCTAGAGCCGGGTTAAGTTCCGCTTGGCCCGGATCTCGTATACTTCGAATATGCACACACCTAGAGCCGGGTTAAGTTCCGCCTGGCCCGGATTTCGTATACTTCGAATATGCACACACCTAGAGCCGGGTTAAGTTCCGCTTGGCCCGGATTTCGTATACTTCGAATATGCACACACCTAGAGCCGGGTTAAGTTCCGCTTGGCCCGAATTTCGTATACTTCAAATATGCACACATCTAGAGCCGGGTTAAGTTCCGCTTGGCCCGAATCTTGTACACTTCAAATATGCAACGAACTAATTTTACACGCCTGTACCTTTGTCAGGTAACCACCAATCACCGGAGCGCCCCGAGTTTCAGCGCCTGCTTGATACCCACAAGATCTTGCGCGCAAAACATGTTGCACTTGGCACGGAGCATGAAAAGAGGAGGAGCAGATGGAGAACGTGGAGGATGGGTCGGGCGATGATGGAGAAGATGCTGCTTCAGATATTGAAGACAGTGACGATGACGCCGAACTTCCTCCTCCTGCCGCTCCTTAGTTGAAAAAACTTGAAAATTTATCAGATCCTCGGTATGCCGGGTGCAATTGTATGCTGAATACATGATATTTTGCTACTATGCTTGTATGTCGGATTAACTTGGGCGTAGTCCCCGAGTTTCATTTTCTTGTTCGTCCAATTCTCCGGCTCGATCCGTGTCTACCTTGATTCGGTTTTACGACTTATGAATCCGAGCCTCAAGAATCGTTTTAACAATACTGAGAAACTTTGAGGCTTGGCTCAAATAATTCAACATAATAGCTTGAAAGTAAATATGGGGTTCGTCCGAAAAAACAAACGTTAGCTGGAATAGGATCGTTTCCTTAGTAGTTTCTCATGTGCTACGCAATTCCAAACTTGTTCCCTTGCTTGCCATGAAGCCAATTCTTGTTGGACAGCAGCAAGTCGAAGGGTTGGGTTTTTGGTGCTCACACATTACTAATCCGGGTTAAGCGAAACGAGTCAGTCCAGCTAACGCATAAAAAGTAACAACAATCATTTATTAAGGCAGTCCCCGAGTTACTGCTCGAGGCTCCGCTATTTCATTGATAAGCTCATTGCCGACATACATACCGACATATGAGATGACTCGTATACATACACTCTTTAGCTAAGTGTAGAAGGGACGAAGTAGCGCTACATTCCATGGTCGCTTAGATTCTTCTCCGGACCTGTCCGTCTTGTTCTTTTCCTGCGGCTTTGCATCTATAAGATAGTAGGAATCATTGTGCAATGCTTTGCTCACAATAAAGGTTCCTTCCCATGGGGGGGATAATTTATGCATGCTAGTGGTACGCTGTACCAACCGGAGCACCAGATCGCCTTCCCGGAAGACTCGGGGGCACACTTTCCGGCTATGATAGCGTCGGAAATTTTGCTGATATATGGCGGATCTGGACAGTGCCAGTTCTCTCGCTTCTTCCAGCAGATCAACATCATTTTGCCGGGCTTCTTGCACTTCGGCTTCTGTGTATTGGGTGACCCTAGGCGAATCATGCTCTATGTCGGCTGGTAATACAGCTTCTGCCCCATATACCAGAAAGAACGGCGTGTAGCCTGTTGATCGATTCGGAGTTGTTCTTAAACTCCACAATACCGCTGGTAGTTCTTCTATCCAGCACCCCGCTGATCTTTGCAGCAACTCAATGAGCCGGGGTTTTATCCCGGATAGCACTAATCCGTTGGATCTTTCCACTTGTCCGTTCGATGCGGGGTGGGCTACCGAGGCTACGTCGAGTCGGATTCTCTTATCTCGGCAGAATCGTGCAAATGCTCCTTCAGCAAAATTTGTGCCGTTATCAGTTATAATGATGTGTGGATAACCGTATCTCAAGATGATGTCTTTGAGAAATGTCACGGCCGTAGCTCCATCACATTTTCTTATAGGCTTCACTTCGATCCATTTTGTAAACTTGTCCACCATGACCAGAATGTGCGTCATGTTTCCTCTTGCTGGTTTGAACGGGCCAACCATATCCAAGCACCACACAGCAAATGGCCATGTAATTGGTATGGTTTTGAGTTCCGACATAGGCATATGTGTCTTGGTGGCGTACCTTTGACAACCATTGCATTTTCTCACCAGATCTTCTGCTTGCTCCAAGGCACTTGGCCAGTAGAATCCATGCCGGAATGCCTTTGCCACAAAGGCCCGGGATGAGGCATGATGCCCGCATTCTCCTTGGTGTATATCTCGGAGGATGTCAAGTCCTTCTTCCGGGTCAACACACCGCTAGAGGACATTGATTACACTCCGTTTGTACAGCTCGGAATTGATGATTGTGTAAGCTTTGGCTCTCCTCTGAGTTTGCCTGGCTAGTACTTCCTCAGTGGGTACCGTTCCATCTTTCAAGAACTGGTATATAGGCAGTGCCCAAGCTGGTACTGCTCGCGCAGGGAACATCTCCTCATCAATTTCCATCCGATCCATCGGCATAACTTCAGCCGGATTACACTGAACAGTCCCCGGGTCTGGCGAGGTAGTCCTCGAGTTTGCCGAGGTAGTCCCCGGGTTTGGCGTGCTACCTCCCATGTCAATGTCCATGGGCTCAACTCCAGATTCCGCGTTTTCCGGGACATAGATTGAGTCAGTTCCTAGGGACGGCCTGATAGATGGTTTTCTGAGGTGCTCCAATGCAACACCCGGTGGAATTGCCTGTCGGGTCGATCCGAGCTTTGACAGCATGTCGGCAGCTTCGTTTTCCACGCGAGGTACATGGTGAAATTCGCATCCCTCAAAGTAACCCGAGATCTTCTGCACATGAAATCTATATAGTGCCATGTTTGGATCCAGGGCGTCCCACACTCCGGACACTTGCTGTATTACTAGATCTGAGTCCCCAAAGCAGATTATCTGACGTATGCCAATCTGCTTTGCCACTTTGAGACCATGCACAAGAGCCTCATACTCAGCGACATTGTTTGATGCCGCGAAATGGATCTGCAATACGTACTTGAGCTGATCCTTCTTTGGCGAGGTAAGCACAACCCTGGCACCTAACCCGGTTTTGGTTTTTGATCCATCGAAGTGCATCATCCAGTAGTTCGGATCTGGTGGCGGCGGTTCGTATTGTACCTCGGCCCAATCGACGAAAAAGTCTGCCACAGCCTGGGACTTGATCGCTTCTCTCCTATCATACTGGGGTGCGTAAGGTGCTAGCTCAATTGCCCATTTCGCAATTCTGCCATTTGCATCTTTGTTACCCATTATCTCGGATATGGGGGCTTCGCATATCACTTTGATGGGATGCTCCTCAAAGTAGTGCTTTAACTTCTTTGCCGCCATATAAACTCCGTACGCCACCTTTTGAAAATGCGGGTAGTTCTGTTTTGAGGCAGACAATACCTCGCTCAAGTAATACACTGGCCTCTGCACCGACTTACCCTCTTCATCTTGCTCCAGTACAATCACTGCACTTACAACTCGGTTGGTTGCGGCTATGTAGAGCAACATTGGCTCCTTCGACAGTGGAGAAGCTAACACTGATGCAGTGGCCAACATCTTTTTCAAGTGGGCAAAAGCTTCATCGGCCTGCGGCGTCCAAACGAATTTATCTGACTTTTTCATGAGTTGGTAGAGAGGCAGTGCCTTTTCCCCTAACCGACATACAAACCGACTCAACGACGCCAGGCATCCAGTGAACTTCTAGACGTCGTTGAGACACTTCGGCAGCTCCATTCGTTCGATGGCTCGGATCTTAGTTGGATTAACCTCGATACCTCAGCTGGAGACGAGAAATCTGAGTAATTTCCCAGCCGGGACACTGAAGGTACATTTCTCCGGGTTAAGCTTCATCCGGAATCTCCTCAAGTTCGCGAATGTTTGCCTTATGTCGTCAAGGAGCGTTGCGCTTTCCTTGGTCTTAATAACCACATCATCCATGTAGACTTGTACATTTTGACCTATTTGATAGTGCAAACATTTTTGCATACATCTTTGGTACGTTGCTCCTACATTTCGTAAACCGAACGGCATAGTGCGATAGCAATAAGCCCTGTACGGGGTAATAAAGGCAGTTTTTATTTGGTCATCTGGGTTCAGAGGTATCTGGTGGAAACCAGAATAAGCGTCAATGAATGACAACAGTTCACATCCCGCGGTAGAGTCGATGACCTGATCTATCCTCGGCAGTGGAAATGGATCTTTTGGACACGCCTTGTTCAGGTTCGTGTAATCGATACACATACGCCAAACCACTGCCACGTTCGGATCATCCTTCTTCTTTTCTACCAGCACCGGATTAGAGAGCCAATCCGGATACATCACTTCCATGATAAATCTTGCTGCCAGCAACCGAGCTATCTCGTCGCCAATTACCTTTCTCCTATCCTCGGCGAAGCGTCGGAGAGGCTGCTTCACCGGCCTTGCTCCGGGTCTTACGTTCAAAGAGTGCTCGGCCAACTCCCTCGGAACACCTTGCAAGTCCTGTGTGGACCAAGCAAAAATATCCCGATTCTCACAGAGGAAGTTGACGAGCTTGCTTTCCTATTTGTCAGTTAACCCGACACCAATTGTTACGGTATGCTCCGGAAACAGGTTATCCACTGGAATCTTCTTGGTGTCCTTCGCGGCTTGAAATGAAACGCTTCCATGCGGGTTGCTTAACGCTGGCATATACTGCTGCGCGGACTGAGCTAATGCCGCCACCTCTTGGATTTTTATTTTCTCTTGGGCAATTACGAGTGACTCGGCTAGGTTAGACCCGGCTGAGGCACACTCAATAGAACATCGGAAATCCCCAGCGATAGCAATTGCTCCATTTGGCCTGGGCAACTTCATCTTCAGATAGCTAACATGGCAACTTGCCATGAATTTGCTCAGTGCTGGTCTCCCGAGTAATGCATGATACGCACTCTCCAAGTTCACCACCTCAAACTCCAGATTCTCAGTTTGGCAGTTATCCCTCGTACCGAATAGAACGTCGACCCGGACTTTGCCTATGGGCTCACAGGATATGCCTGGTACGATACCATGGAAAGTTGTTCTTGTAGCCTGGAGCATGTTCTCCGAGATGCCCAACTTGCGCATTGTATACGCATACATGATGTTAATGCTACTGCCATTATCGATTAGTACCTTGGAGAACCTCGCATTAATGTTTGGTCCAATGAACGTCGGATCTAACACTAGTGCATACGAGCCCGGACTTGGCATAAGCTTGGGATGATCTTTGACGCTCCAGGTAATTTCCTGGTCCGACCAAGACATGTACCTCATCACTGCAGGCATAACCATGTTAACCTCCATATGTCGGCGCTGCAAGCTCTTCCTATCTGTTTCCTCTGTTGTGAACACACAATAGCTCTGGTGATGTTCCCTATACTCATTCCTTCCCTCGTTTCCGGGGTACCTCTGATCCGGTTGTTGCTGGTTTTCCACCTGATGCACTGCATCCCTTCTCTCACTGTTGTCATACCTCGGCGGAGGAGGAGGCAACATTAGTTGTTGCGTGTTTGCTCCGGAAAGAAATTGCTACCGGGGTAACTCCTGCCGAGGTTGACCATTCCGGGGTGCTTGAGCATTCCCCGAACCACCTTGTTCTATCTTGTGCATCCACTCACATTGCCTCGTTGTGTGACCCGCCGGGCTGTTCGGATTTGGCGTGTGAAATTTACACGGCTAGTCCAACATTGACTCATAGGTATACCTCGGACGATCTTTCTTTTCTTGCCATTGCTTCTTCTGCTCCGGAGTCCACGTTTTCTTGCCATCGTTTCGAGGAGTCCATTGCCCTCCCGTTTTCTGGCGTTGGTTGTTCCCTGCTCCGGGCTGATCTTGATTCACGGCTGCAACTTGTTGCAAACTATACCGATGGTCCGGTCTATCGTCTCTCCTTTTTCCCCTATAATCGTTCCTCCGGGATGACCCGGCTCCGTCCCTCGGATAGTACTCCTCATTTGACTCGTTCGACGCGATCCTAGGTTGAGTCGGATCACCCAAGGCATAAGAATCCGCGATCCGGATCATCTCTGCCAATGTGACTGGCATTTTCCTTTGCAATTTCATCCACAACTCGCTGCCATATCTGCACCCTTGTGCGAACCATGCTATAGCCTGTGACTCTATGAATCCCTCACACGAGTTTCTCACGGTACACCACCGGGTCAAAAATTCACGATCCGTTTCGTTAGATCTCTGCTTGCACATTGCCAGGGTCTGCGGTCTATTCGGTCTCTGATATGTACTTGAGAAGTTGCTGATAAACATTTCTTCAAAATCTATCTAGCAATTGATGCTTCCGGGTGGCAAATTATTCAGCCATACCCTAGCCGGACCTTCCAACATTTGGGGTACATATCGAACAACCCATCTCAAGTTGTCAGTTGCAATTTTCACAGCTGTTGCATAGTTTATCAGCCAATCCTCCGGCTTTGTACTGCCGTCATACGTCTTCGTGCCCCTGGGTAATTGGAAATTGGGTATTGGCGGTTCCTTCATGATCCGGGGTCCAAAGCACGCTGGACCCGGAGGACCTTGACATTCGATATGTTCTGACCTATACAGGCGATCCAGCTTTAACCTGGCGTCATCCGGCATCAAATCCCTGCTTCCCAATCTCGACCCTATCACATGATGGTCCGGTCTTGCGTATCCCGCGTTCATCATCTCCGAGTCTCCGTCATTGTATCGGTCTTGCTCTCATTGTGCTCCTCTCTGTTGTATACCACGGCTGGCACTTTGCTCTTGCTGTTGGGGGGATAACCCCGGGTAGGGTCACTCCAGGGTATAAGGGCCGAGTTATCCGAGGTTCGTCAAGGTCAAAGCGGATGTTGGCCGAGTCACCTCAAGGCAGGCCGAATCACGGAGTAACCCGGACCAGGTGGGTCGCCTAATATTGTCTCGTCCGACTCAAGGAGTAAGTCGGAGACACTTGTCTAGCTTATATGCAGGAACAGGTGTGGCCGGATCAACTGTGATCCGGATCCTCGTTTGGCTTCTAGGAGAAGGAAGGAATCTCTCTGGTCAAAAAGAAGGCCCGGTGCGTACTGGATGAGCGAATAAAGCAAGGGCAGGACCACCGGATCATGGCCGACAAGGGTGACGACGCTCACGTCGGCTGACGCAGGCGCCACAGAGGCAACGTCGCTAAAGCAAGAGTGACGCGGGGGAAAAGCACCCCTGTCGGGTTACTACTTTGGGATTCTTAAGAATATGCCTCCACGTATGCCCTAGGCTAGGACCGAACCACCTCTATATAAGGGGGGGTTGGGGTTCTGGTAAGGAGGTTGGGTCTTTTCAGATACATAGCAAGGAAAACACTTGTGGATCTAGGGTTCTTGGGCTAGTTAGTAGGCAAGAGTAAGAGAGTTTCTTCTTCCTCCTCTTGTCAATACAGCTCGAGGAGCACTTGTAATCTTGGAGACTGAACATCAATACAAAGCTTCTGTGTAGAGAATCACTCTACTATCCCTCCCTGGATTCCCCTAGCGCATATTAGTCCCCACCTTTAGCCTATCCATGGCATCTGCCGTGACACCACCACGACAGTTGGCGCCCACCGTGGGGCTAGCGGCGCTAGCAGGGGTGAAGATCCGGACGGGAAATTTCATCAGCACCGGCGAACGCATCGTCTCCGGGCTCGTTCAGCGCTTCGGAGCGCTGGACTACGTCAGCGACAACGTTGGCTGCTTCGGCACGTGCCCCCTTCCGCGCAACGGCGTCTTCGTCAAGCTCGGCGCGCACAAGGTCTATGTTGCTATGGACGTGTCTTGCATTCATCCGCGTCGCGTCGTCGATGCGGGGGAACCACCCCTCACTGTGGCTCGCGGGGCGCGTATCGCTCGCTCCCCGGACCATGCAGAGGTGATGATGACTGCGCCAGGCACGGGCGCAAGCAAGGATCCAGCGCCAGACCCGGAGGTAACACCCAAGGCACCGAGGAAAGCTAGGGGTCCTCCGCTAGAGAGGCCTGAGAACGTGCTGAGGGAAGCTATGGATAGCTTGGCTAACCCGGTGGCAGCAGTGGTAGATCTGGCTCAGGCACAGGCCGAGCTAGAGGAGACCCGGCGAAAGATACTGGAGGGCGCAAAGAAAATAGCAGCGACTCAGCAGTCGTTGAACATGACGCTGCGTGAGTACACGAAAGCGAACAAGGTTGATGTAGTGAGGGTAAAAGAGAAAAATCTCATAAGCGAGATGAATAGAGAAGGTGATGATGGACCAGAAGGGTCGGAAAACTATCTGTATGTGGGGTTGCTGAAGTATAGTACCCCGGCGAAGAACCTCAGAGCAGCAGATGCCGCGGCGTCCGAGCTAGAGGGTCTGACGGGTGAAGCCCGCCAAAGACAGCAAGACCGGGTTAACGAGCTGGTTCGGATCGCGAAGAGGCAGAATGAGGAGCTGTTGAGAGGTAACCTGGAGAGAGTTGGAGCTTCTAAGATCGTCCATTCGGTGATGGGAAATCCGGAGAAATCCGCTGGAGCCGCATCATCGCCTCATGGTGGCCCTAGAAGAGAAGAGGTAGTAACCTCGGCCAGACGGAACAAGCAGATCGTTCCGTACGACCCAACGCGTGCGGGAAAGGAAAAAGAGATGCGGAAAAACGACGATCAACGAAGTATGAGCCGAGGTGAAGCTGGCCGAGGTAACCACGACCAAGGCAATGCCAGTCAAGGGAATGCTGCCAACGGCAATGCCGGACAGCGAAACTCGGCAGGAGCGGGTCAACCGCAGTAGCGGAATGCACCAAGGCAAGAGCAAATTGACGGCCGAGGTATGCGACATAGAGGAGCACAACGAGAGCAAGACCGATACAATGATGGAGACTCAGAGATGATGAATGCGGGATACGCAAGATCGGACTATCATGTGATAGGGTCGAGATTGGGAAGCAGAGATTTGATGCCGGATGACGCCAGGCTAAAACTGGATCGCCTGTATAGGTCGGAACAGATCGAATGTCAAGGTCCTCCGGGTCCAGCGTGCTTCAGACCCCGGATCATGAAGGAACCGCCAGTACCCAATTTCCAATTACCCAGGGGCACGAAGACGTATGATGGCAGTACAAAGCCGGAGGATTGGCTAATAAACTACGCAACAGCTGTGAAAATTGCAACTGGCAACTTGAGGTGGGCTGTACGATATGTACCCCAAATGTTGGAAGGTCCAGCTAGGGTTTGGCTGAATAATTTGCCACCCGGAAGCATCAATTGCTGGATAGATTTTGAAGAAATGTTCATCAGCAACTTCTCAAGTACGTATCAGAGATCGAATAGACTGTAGACCCTGGCAATGTGCAGGCAGAGATCTAATGAAACGGACCGTGAATTCTTGACCCGGTGGTGTACCGTGAGAAACTCGTGTGAGGGAGGCATAGAGTCATAGGCTATAGCATGGTTCACACAAGGATGTAGATATGGCAGCGAGTTGTGGATGAAATTGCAAAGGAAAATGCCAGTCACATTGGCAGAGATGATCCGGATCGCAGATTCTTATGCTTTGGGTGATCCGACTCAACCTAGGATCGCGTCGAACGAGTCAAATGAGGAGTACTATCCGAGGGACGGATCCGGGTCATCCCGGAGGAACGATTACAGGGGAAAAAGGAGAGACGATAGATCGGACCATTGATATGGTTCGCAACAAGTTGCGGCCATGAATCAAGATCAGCCCGGGGCAGGGAGCAACCAACGCCAGAGAACGGGAGGGCAATGGACTCCTCAAAACGATGGCAAGAAAACGTGGACTCCGGAGAAGAAGAAGCAATGGCAAGAAAAGAAAGATCATCTGAGATATACCTACGAGTCAATGTTGGACCAGCCGTGCAAGTTTCACACGCCAAATCCGAACAGCCCGGCGGGTCACACAACAAGACAATGTGAGTGGATGCGCAAGATAGAACAAGGTGGTTCGGGGAATGCTCAGGCACCCCGGAATGATCAACCTCGGCAGGAGTTACCCCGGCAACAATTGCTCTCCGGAGCAAACACGCAGCAACTGATGTTGCCTCCTCCTCCGCCGAGGTATGACAACAGTGAGAGAAGGGATGCAGTGCATCAGGTGGAAAACCAGCAACAACTGGATCAGAGGTACTCCGGAAACGAGGGAAGGAATGAGTACAGGGAACATCATCAGAGCTATTGTGTGTTCACAACAGAGGAAACAGATAGGAAGAGCTTGCAGCGCCGACATATGGAGGTTAACGCGGTTATGCCTGCAGTGACGAGGTACATGTCATGGTTGGACCAGGAAATTACCTGGAGCGTCAAAGATCATCCCAAGCTTATGCCAAGTCCGGGCTCGTATGCACTAGTGTTAGATCCGACGTTCATTGGACCAAACATTAATGTGAGGTTCTCCAAGGTACTGATCGACAATGGCAGTAGCATTAACATCATGTATGCGGATACGATGCGCAAGTTGGGCATCTCGGAGAACATGCTCCAGGCTACAAGAACAACTTTTCACGGTATTGTGCCCGACATATCCTGCGAACCCATAGGCAAAGTCCGGGTCGACGTGCTATTCGGTACGAGGGATAACTGCCGAACCGAAAATCTGGAGTTTGAGGTGGTAAACTTGGAGAGCGCGTATCATGCATTACTCAGGAGACCAGCACTGAGCAAATTCATGGCAAGTTGCCACGTTGGTTATCTGAAGATGAAGTTGCCAGGGCCAAATGGGGCAATTACTATCGCTGGGGATTTCCGACGTTCTATTGAGTGCGCCTCAGCCGGGTCTAACCTAGCCGAGTCACTCGTAATTGCCCAAGAGAAAAGAAAAATCCAAGAGGTGGCGGCATTAGCTCAGTCCGCGCAGCAGTATATGCCGGCGTTAAGCAACCCGCATGGAAGCGTTTCATTTCAAGCCACGAAGGACACCAAGAAGATCCCGGTGGATAACATGTTTCCGGAGCGTACCGTGACAATTGGGGCCGGGTTAACTGACAAATAGGAAAGCGAGCTCGTCAACTTCCTCCGTGAGAATCGGGATATTTTTGCTTGGTCCACACAGGACTTGCAAGGTGTTCCGAGGGAGTTGGCCGAGCACTCTTTGAATGTAAGACCCGGAGCAAGGCCAGTGAAGCAGCCTCTCCGACGCTTCGTCGAGGATAGGAGAAAGGTCATTGGTGACGAGATAGCTCGGTTGCTAGCAGCAGGATTTATCATGGAAGTGCTGTATCCGGATTGGCTCTCTAATCCGATGCTGGTAGAAAAGAAGAAGGATGATCCGAACGTGGCAGTGGTTTGGCGTATGTGTATCAATTACACGAACCTGAACAAGGCGTGTCCAAAAGATCCATTTCCACTGCCGAGGATAGATCAGGTCATCAACTCTACCGCGGGATGTGAACTGTTGTCATTTATTGACGCTTATTCTGGTTTCCACCAGATACCCCTGAACCCGGATGATCAAATAAAAACTGCCTTTATTACCCCGTACGGGGCTTATTGCTATCGCACTATGCCGTTTGGTTTACGAAACGCAGGAGCAACGTACCAAAGATGTATGCAAAAATGTTTGCACGATCAAATAGGTCAAAATGTACAAGTCTACGTGGATGATGTGGTTATCAAGACCAAGGAAAGCGCAACGCTCCTTGATGACATAAGGCAAACATTCGCAAACTTGAGGAGATTCCGGATGAAGCTTAACCCGGAGAAATGTACCTTCGGTGTCCCGGCTAGGAAATTACTCGGATTTCTCGTCTCAAGCCGAGGTATCAAGGTTAATCCAACTAAGATCCGAGCCATCGAACGAATGGAGCTGCCGAAGTGTCTCAACAACGTCCAGAAGTTCACTGGATGCCTGGCGTCGTTGAGTCGGTCTGTATGTCGGTTAGGGGAAAAGGCACTGCCTCTCTACCAACTCATGAAAAAATCAGATAAATTCGTTTGGACGCCGCAGGCCGATGAAGCTTTTGCCCACTTGAAAAAGATGTTGGCCACTTCACCAGTGTTAGCTTCTCCACTGTCGAAGGAGCCAATGTTGCTCTACATAGCCGCAACCAACCGAGTTGTAAGTGCAGTGATTGTAGTGGAACGAGATGAAGAGGGTAAGTCGGTGCAGAGGCCAGTGTATTACTTGAGCGAGGTATTGTCTGCCTCAAAACAGAACTACCCGCATTTTCAAAAGGTGGCATACGGAGTTTATATGGCGACAAAGAAGTTAAAGCACTACTTTGAGGAGCATCCCATCAAAGTGATATGCGAAGCCCCCATATCCGAGATAATGGGTAACAAAGATGCGAATGGCAGAATTGCGAAATGGGCAATTGAGCTAGCACCATACGTGCCCCAGTACGATAGAAGAGAAGCGATCAAGTCCCAGGCTGTAGCGGACTTTTTCGTGGATTGGGCCGAGGTACAATACGAACCACCGCCACCGGATCCGAACTACTGGAGGATGCACTTTGACGGATCGAAGACCAAAACCGGATTAGGTGACGGGGTTGTGCTTACCTCGCCAAAGAAGGATCAGCTCAAGTATGTATTGCAGATCCATTTCGGAGCATCTAACAATGTCGCTGAGTACGAGGCTCTTGTGCATGGTCTCAAGGTGGCAAAGGAAATTGGCGTATGTCAGATAATCTGCTTTGGCGACTCGGATCTAGTAATACAGCAAGTGTTCGGAGTGTGGGATGCCCTGGATCCAAACATGGCACTATACAGATTTCATGTGCAGAAAATCTCGGGTTACTTTGAGGGATGCGAATTTCATCATGTACCTCGCGTGGAAAATGAAGCTGCCGACATGCTGTCGAAGCTCGGCTCGACCCGACCGACAATTCCACCGGGTGTTGCATTGGAGCACCTCAGAAAGCCATCTATCAGGCCGTCCCCAGGAACCGATTCAATCTATGTCTCGGAAAACGCGGAACCCGGGGCTGAGCCCATTGACATTGACATGGGAGGTAGTACGCCGAACCCGGGGACTACCTCGGCAAACCCGAGGATTACCTCGGCAAACCCGGGGACTACCTCGCCAGACCCAGGGACTGTTCAGCGTGATCCGGCTGAAGTTATGCCGGTGGATCGGATGGAAATTGATGAGGAGATGTTCCCTACGCGAGCGGTACCAGCTTGGGCACTGCCTATATACCAGTTCTTGAAAGATGGAATGTTACCCACTGAGGAAGTGCTAGCCAGGCAAACTCAGAGGAGAGCCAAAGCTTACACAATCATCAATTCCGAGCTGTACAAACGGAGTGTAACCAATGTCCTCCAGCGGTGTGTTGATCCGGAAGAAGGACTTGACATCCTCCGAGATATACACCAAGGAGAATGCGGGCATCACGCCTCATCCCGGGCCTTAGTGGCAAAGGCATTCCGGCATGGATTTTACTGGCCAAGCGCCTTGGAGCAAGCAGGAGATCTGGTGAGAAAATGCAATGGTTGCCAAAGATACACCACCAAGACACATATGCCTATGTCGGAACTCAAAACCATACCAATTACATGGCCATTTGCTGTGTGGTGCTTGGATATGGTTGGCCCGTTCAAACCAGCAAAAGGGAACATGACGCACATTCTGGTCATGGTGGACAAGTTTACAAAATGGATCGAAGTGAAGCCTATAAGAAAATGTGATGGAGCTACGGCTGTGATATTTCTCAAAGACATCATCTTGAGATACGGTTATCCTCATAGTATCATAACTGATAACGGCACCAATTTTGCTGAAGGAGCATTTGCACGATTCTGCCGAGATAAGAAAATCCGACTCGACATAGCCTCGGTAGCCCACCCCGCATCGAACGGACAAGTGGAAAGATCCAACGGATTAGTGCTATCCGGGATAAAACCCCGGCTCATTGAGCTGCTGCAAAGATCAGCGGGGTGCTGGATAGAAGAACTACCAGCAGTATTGTGGAGTTTAAGAACAACTCCGAATCGATCAACAGGCTACATGTCGTTCTTTCTGGTATATGGGGCAGAAGTTGTATTACCAGCCGACATAGAGCATGATTCGCCTAGGGTCACCCAATACACAGAAGCCGAAGTGCAAGAAGCCCGGCAAAATGATGTTGATCTGCTGGAAGAAGCGAGAGAACTGGCGCTGTCCAGATCCGCCATATATCAACAAAATCTCCGACGCTATCATAGCCGGAAAGTGTGCCCCCGAGTCTTCCGGAAAGGCGATCTGGTGCTCCGGTTGGTACATCGTACCACTAGCATGCATAAATTATCCCCCCCATGGGAAGGACCATTTATCGTGAGCAAAGCATTGCACAATGACTCTTACTATCTCATAGATGCAAAGCCTCAGGAAAAGAACAAGGCGGACAGGTCCGGAGAGGAATCCAAGCGACCGTGGAATGTAGCACTACTTCGTCCCTTCTACACTTAGCTAAAGAGTGTATGTACCCGAGTCATCCTCATATGTCGGTATGTATGTCGGCAATGAGCTTATCAATGAAATAGCGGAGCCTCGAGCAGTAACTCGGGGACTGCCTTAATAAATGATTGTTGTTACTTTTTATGCGTTAGCTGGAATGACTTTTCGCTTAGCCCGGATTAGTAATGTGTGAGCACCAAAAACCCAACCCTTCGACTTGCTGCTGTCCAACAAGAATTGGCTTCATGGCGAGCAAGGGAACAAGTTTGGAATTGCGTAACACATGAAAAACTACTAAGGAAACGATCCTATTCCAGCTAACGTTTGTTTTTTCGGACTAACCCCGTATTTGCTTTCAAGCTATTATGTTGAATTATTTTGAGCCAAGCCTCAAAGTTTCTCAGTATTGTTAAAACGATTCTTGAGGCTCGGGTTCGTAAGTCATAAAACCGAATCAAGGTAGACACGGATCGAGCCAAAGAATTGGACGAACAAGAAAATGAAACTCGGGGACTACGCCCAAGTTAATCCGGCATACAAGCATAGTACCAAAATATCATGTATTCAGCATACAATTGCACCCGGCATACCGGGGATCTGATAAATTTTCAAGTTTTTTCAACTAAGGAGCGGCAGGAGGAGGAAGTTCGGCATCATCATCACTGTCTTCAATATCTGAAGCAGCATCTTCTCCATCATCGCCCGACCCATCCTCCATGTTCTCCATCTGCTCCTCCTCGCCGGATTCCAGAAAGCTCGGCCCCTCAACCCAGTCATGGACTGGAGAATATTCAATGAGGCTGTAGGCGCAAGCCTGGCGCCGAGCTACCAACTCCGGATCATCAGTGCATTTGGATCCGGTGCCCCAACGGGTGAGGAGGCTCAGATCGATTTTCTCGTACCACGAAAGGATATGATGGAGAAGGGTATCTGCTGCGGCACGCCCGGTGGATTCCCTCCAGAGGTCAAGTTGAGTCTCAATCTCCATCAGTTTTCCGCAAGGAGCGTGATCCTTTCCGGAGCATCCTCGCTTGGCCAGAATGTGTTGAAGATCCAGACCGCAACGTCGAGGAGATCTTTTCCATAGTACTTAATAGTTTCCACCTGAGCTCACACGCTAACCAACAGGTCCTCCATGTCTAAGGGGATGCTCTGACCATCAGGAGCGATGGGAGTACCCCTCTCTTGGCGGAATTTGGCAACGGCAGCACTGGCGATGGTAGTACCCTCCGGAAAGTTATCTGAAAATAAGGAAAGGGAGGATGCTGAAGCAAAGGCATATGAGCTAACCCGGAAAACTAGGTCGGGCAAGGAGAAGAAACTTACGTGAGATATGGCGATGGATCCGGGTCAACTCCTTGATACAACTATCGCGTCTCTGGCGAAGTTGTTCAAGCTCGGCAAGCGCCAACCCAAGCCGGACTTCGGATTCCTTGAGCAGATCCTGGTCCTTGGAGATCTGGAGGGTAAAGCGCTCACGCTCTTCGGTGAAGTTCTGGCCAACTTTCTAGAGCTCGGTTTTGTGTTGGGCCTTCATCTTCTCCATCTCGGCCTTGAGTTTGGCTATCTCGCCGTCCTTGGTCCGGAGGAGGGCAAGCTCATCGTCCTTCTTCTTCAGCTCGGCTTGATGCTGTCCTGCTTGTTCGAGAAAATGTAGCATCATATCAGGCACGAGCACACTATCCTCAAGCGATGCTGAAATAGTGTGTTGACCCGGCAAAGCCGAGGAGTGAATGTTTGCCGAGCCAAGAAAAAGAAAGAATGGAAAACACAGCGACGTTGGCCGAAAGGGGACATACCTCGGATTTCCTCCAAGTTTTTCCGCATAATCTTGTTTTCAGCCTCCACCCCAGCTGCAAAAAACCAAATAAGGAGGTTAGTCCGGCAGAAACAAACGAAACGGTGAGGTGTTAAGGGAGGAAATTACCCCTCTTTTCATGCTCTGCGCCAAGTGAACGTGTTTTGCACGCAAGATCTTGTGGGTATCAAGCAGGCGCTGAAACTCGGTGCTCCGATGGTTGGTGGTTACCTGACAAAGGCACAGGCGTGTACAGTTAGTTCGGTGCATATTCAAAGTGTACAAGATCCGGGCCAAGCGGAACTTAACCCGGCTCTAGGTGTGTGCATATTCGAAGTGTACAAGATCCGGGCCAAGCGGAACTTAACCCGGCCCTAGGTGTGTGCATATTCGAAGTGTACAAGATCCGGGCCAAGCGAACTTAACCCGGCTCTAGGTGTGTGCATATTCGAAGTGTACAAGATCCGGGCCAAGCGAACTTAACCCGGCTCTAGGTGTGTGCATATTCGAAGTGTACAAGGTCCGGGCCAAGCAGAACTTAACCCGGCTCTAGGTGTGTGCATATTCGAAGTGTACAAGATCCGGGCCAAGCGGAACTTAACCCGGCTCTAGGTGTGTGCATATTCGAAGTGTACAAGATCCGGGCCAAGCGGAACTTAACCCGACTCTAGGTGTGTGCATATTCGAAGTATATGAGATCCAGGCCAAGCAGAACTTAACCCGGCTCTAGGTGTGTGCATATTTGAAGTTTACATGCAGCTACGTTGATCTTCTAAGGAGCATCCCGGCCGAGTAACAAGTTAGTCCGCCGGAGGCTCGGGGACTAATGGTTATTATCTACAGCATGTAAAGAAGAAACGACGTACCTCCATCATACGCCCAGCGAGGTTAATGGCCTTGGCGGCGGTATTCATCTGAGTGGAAAATTCAGCTAGGCCGAACTTTTCCGGGAGATCGTCGTTGTAGACGAACTCCGCCTTATTCCAGTTCATGACAAACTCGATGAGGCTCGGAGGGTACCGTTTGCCAGTGGGCATGTGAGGTGCCACCAAGCCCTTGGCGTGAGCTTCTTTTCTTTCAATCAGGGCAAGAGCTGGGCTAGTGTGAAGAACCATCTACTGCGAATCAGCTGGCTCGGCAGGAGGATCCGTCGCTGATGGTGATTTCTTTGGAAGCATCGACGACAAGGTTCGCTGCCCAGCCTCGACGGAGGTGGACTTGCCTTTGGCCTGCTGGGAGGAAGTGACCACAGTGGATTTTCCCTTGGAAGCCGCTGGAGTGGGTCCTCGCCGAGCTTGAGATGACTCGGACGAGGCAGATGAGCTTGGCACGGGAGCTTTGGTGGCTGGCGCTGGAGCTGCTGTTGGTTTCTTCGGAGCCGTTACAGGCGCTGATTCGGTGGCTGGTGCTGGAGCTGTTGCTAGTGCTGGAGTTGCGGTAGACTTGGTAGTTGCTGGTTGCGGCAATGCCGAAAAGTGCCGGACGCCGTTGCCTCGGCCGATCCGACCCCTCCCGATCCGAGGTCGCGTCCCTCTGAAGGAGGTACTGCGGAACCCGGAGCGGCCGCAGAGCCCTCCGGAATAGGGCTCAGCGGGCGTGACTCGTCTTCACGGGGAGGGGAAGGACTGGACCGAAGAGGAGAGGAGATGCTCGATCCGCTCTGAGGGACCTCCACAGGAGCCCTGCAAGAGAAAATAATGTCAGGAGTGAAATTACCCCGAAGCAGGGAGAAGTGTGTTGCGCAATGAAAAAAGAACTTACGCATCCGAGGTCTCGGCCTCCTTAGGTTTCCGGGCCCTCCGTGCCAGGGCTTTGCCTGCCCGTTTGGAGGCGGTCTTGTCTCCGGCCTTCTTTTACCTTTTGGAAGGCTGAGAAGGTTCGGAAGAAGAACTCGACGTGGATCCGTGCTTCTTCTTTGACGCCACCGGAATAGGCTCGCCCGTGGCAAGTGGAGAATCCTCGTGGATGTGCCCACCGGGGTTAGCTGATGCCGGGAAGGCAAAAGAAAGAGGGACAGCCTCAACAGGTTCAATCACATCGATATCCGAGTCATCCTCATCGTCGGGCCAATCTCTAAGAGAAGAGAATTTACCGCTGGGTCGTTTGGTGGCATCGGGTGTGGGGATGAACATCTCCTGGTCCGGCTCCTCCTCATCCGGAATTTCTCGGTCCGGGGCCCACTTAAGGGTCGGATCCGGGCATCCTCGAGGGTTTGCTGGAGAAACAACTGAGAAAAAAGCACAAGGAGCAAAGTCAAAAATATGATAGGAACCAACGTGAAATTGATCTGAAATAAGTTTACCCCGCGAAGCTTACCACGGGAGGGAGCCTGTCACGGCAGTAATGCTCGATTCCCCACGTCCATTCGGCGGAGAAGTCCTTATGGTGGTGAAAAGAGCCTTGACCCGGCGGAAGATCTCCGTATTGCTCAACTCGAACGAGGAGGTTCGGTTGGGGTCGCGACTGAAGCTCATATGGCACAACTTGTGAGTGCGCCGCTGAAGGGGAGAGATTCGGTTGCGCACGAATGTGATCATGGCATCCTCGTTGCGCAATCCGAGCTTCTTCAGCTCCGCAAACCTTTTCTTCACTTGGTTGGCCAGAGCCGTAGGTTTCTTGGCAACCTCCTCCCAGAAATCCGTGTTAGGGGGACCCGGAGCGTAGGGCAGCAACCGGATCAAATCTTCCGTGCCTTCGTTCCAGACATAGAAGAAGGTCCGGGCCCATCCTTTGTAGGAGTCAAGCCCAGTGACCCGGGGAAAGATTGAATACCTCCGGGGCGAGATCGAGGCAACTCCGAACTGAGTTAGCTGCTTGTCCTCCGACTCGACGTGGATGTTGGGGACGACGTTGTGGCGGAGGCCGAAGAACCGGATCCACAGCTCCTTCGTAGGCCATAGCCCGGTGTAGCCCTCGATAAAAGAAACGAAAGCGGACAGAGAGGTGATGGCGTTCTCCGGGAGATGATGTGGTTGCAGGTGATAGGTCCGGATCCAGTCCCGGAAGAAATCACTCACTGGAAGCCCAAATCCCCGTTGGAAATGGGATAGGAAAACAACGAACTCACCTGGATTGGGTGAGGGGGCCAACTCCGAGGAGGGGAGACGAGCGGCGACGCCGGCGGGAATGCGCCGGGTCCGGTAGAGCCAGTCGATGTCGTCCTCGCAGACCCAGGAGCCGGCCCACGCGCCGCGGTCCGCCGCGCCGGCGTCCTCCTCCATCTCCTGCTCAACGACGATGAGCTCCTCCTCTGTCATCTCGATTCTGCTGTCCTCGCTGGAGCTAGCGGCGGCGGGGCTCTGCGCTCTAGACTGACAAGGACCCGTGGCTAAACAGAGGTGCAGCGGTGACTGCAGTGCGGAGGAACGAAGAAGGTGCGGCGGCGGCGCTGCTGCTGATGGGTTCATAGCATGGAAAACAAAAAAATTCTACCGCAATAACGAACAAAACCCAGATCTAATCTAGATAAAAGCCAAGATCTAATCTATTAAACATGAGCAACGAGATAGATTGGTACTAACCCTCATAGAACCGAAAGCGTTACGAGATTAGATCTCGTGGATGATGTAGTCGATCACTTGCCGATCTCAAGATTGTGTGGACGATCCTTCCGGCGCCGCGTTCCGGCAGCGCTTCCGCAGACGGTCACACGTGCGAACTCGAAGCAGACCTTCCTCTCCCCGTTCCAGCGAGCAGCGGAGGTAGTAGATCTTCTCCACGGAATCCCAGCAGCACGACGGTGTGGTGGTGGTGGTGGAGATGGGAATTCTGCAGGGCTTTGCCTATGCCTGTGCAGAAGAAAGGTGGAGGAGAGAGACGGCTGAGATTGATTGTTCTAAGATCGGGGCAAGAGGGGGCGCCCCCTCCCTTCTATTTAAAGGAGGGAGGCGCGCCTGGGGAGGGGGAGTCCTAGTAGGACTCCCCTCCTATGGCCGGCGGGTTGGGAAGGGGGGAGGAGTCCCCCACGAATCCGTGTCTCGCCCCTCAAGGTTTCCTTTGACCCTTTCTTGGTTTTCAAGCAAACACCAAGAACTCTTCTAGAACCTTCCAGAACATTCTGAAACTTTCTAGAATCTCCATACAAACACTCCGGAACATTTCCTAACTTAGAAAATGATCCCCAATATATGAATCTTATTCTCCCGACCATTCCGGATCTCCTCGTGATGTCTCGGATCCATTCCGAGACTCCAAACATCATTCGGTCTCCAACGCATATTCCATATCTACTTAAAACAACTTCGAACCTTAAGTGTGTCACCCTACGGTTCGTGAATATGCAGACATGATGAAGACACCTCTCCGATCAATAACCATCAGCGGGATCTGGAGATCCATAACGGCTCCCACATACTCAACGATGACTTTGTGATTGATAGAACCATTAACATACGAAACCAATTCCCTTTGTCACACGATATTCTACTTATCCGAGGTTTGATCGTCGGTATCTCCATACCTAGTTCTAACTCGTTACTGATAAGTACTCTTTACTCGTTCCATGTTATGTCATCCCTTGTGACCCAGTCACATGCTTGCAAGCTATCTAGATGACATTCCACCGAGAGGGCCCAGAGTATATCTATCCGTCATATGGATGGACAAATCCCAATCTTGGTCTATGCGCTTCAACACATACTTTCAGAATACCCAATGACACCTTTATAACCGTCCAGTTACGAAGCGGTGTTTGATGTCATCAAAGTACCCATCCGGTGATGGTGATTAACATAACCTCATGGTCGAAGGATTAGGTTACTATGTATTTGAAAGCTTACAGCAATACGAACTTAATGACTTGATCTTATGCTACGCTTACTATGGGTGTGTGTCCATCACATCATTCTCCTAATGATATAACCTTGTTATTAATCACATCCAATGTCCATGATCAGGAAACCATGATCATCAATTAATCAACAAGCTAGTTCAACAAGAGGCTTACTAGGGACTCTTTTATGTTTACAAAACACACATGTATTAGAGTTTCCGGTTAATACAATTATAGCATGGGATGTAAACATTTATCATAAACATAAAGATATAATGATAACCACTTTATTATTGCCTCTTGGGCATATCTCCAACAGTCTCCCACTTGCACTATAGTCAATAATCTAGTTAATAACTTGTGCATTCAACACCTATGGCTTTCTGGTGTTGTATAGACACTATTGCTAGTGGTAAGCATAATCTTCGGATCTGACACTTCCAGGTCCGTGTGTATTTGCATTTCCTTGTGTCTCTACGCATTACTCATTCTCCAATGAGATGGCATTGTATAAATTTGGTCCTTTGGTGAGACCTTTAGTCCCATGGGATTAAATCATGTTGATACAATTGTCATACAATGTATCTTCATAGTATTATCCCGCTATGAACCACACCTAGTTTGATAACAAACTACTTGACGCAAATGCCCTCATTTGCTGCTACAATAGCAGTCATATACTTAGCCCTTTTGTTGTAGTATCTGTCACAATGTTTTAACTTTGGTACTCAACCAAATCCGTTATGGAACTTCCTTTCCATTACATTGTGCCACCCATAGTTTAAATTGAGATAAACTTAATTTATGACAAAACTAGTATCAATGCAACAATTTACAATGAACTATTTGTCACCACTATATAAATAATATATTCTTAGTTCTTCCAAAGATCATAGGAATATCCCTACTATTGTCCAACAATCATCTTATGAGTCATTCTGGTATATGCTCATAACATTTAGAGCATAGGACATATCTGGATGTGTACATCTCATAGAATGATTGATCAAAATATTCTTGTGATTTCACCAAGTGTCAAAACACTTGAATCTCGTGTCAACACACTTGAATCTTGATTCAGTCCTTTCCGTGCGTCAAGAACCTTTCTTGTTGTTTCCATATTGAACTCATTCAACATCTTATCTATGTACATTTGGCAAAACCATATTAGCGCCTCAATCTATCCATATAGACATTGATGCCTAATTCTTGTGTTATGCCTAAGTCTTTCATCGAAATGAAATTCTTAACCTGTGTCAATAAAAATACATCATTTCTAATCAACAATATGTCTTTAACATAATGTATTAGAAATATGTCTTAGCGCTCCCACTTAATTTCTTGCAAAATGCAAACATCTTCATCGTCTCTGATGAAATTAAACCTTTTAACGTTTTCATCACGGTGAAGATTCCAACTCTGCAATGCTCACTTCAACCATTGAAGTTTTGCATACTCTTTTAGCATCCTTTTGAATTAACAAAACCCTTTGGATCGTGTCATGTACACGTCCTAGGTAACCATTCTAATAGAAGAACTTGTTTTGTTTGTTCAACTACCATATACCAAAATATATGTAGTGGTTGCTACATTAATCCGTCTAGACTAAATATCGCTATGAAAGATCAAATCTTATCATAGTCAATTCCTTGAACATTGTCGTAAACTCTTTCCGATATGTCGACTATTTCATAGATGTGAAACATCCATGTCTATTTCTTTATAGATCCATATACGACTGTAAGGTCTTACACCTTTCCAGAGGGTCTTTCAAATTCAAAGCTTGATTTCTCGTGTATGGAATTATCACGGATTTTATGGCTTCAAGCCATTTAACGAAGTCAGGGCCCACCATTGCTTCTTTGCATGTAGTCGGTTCATCATTGTCAAACAACAATGATTTAACTCTCAAATCTTGGCATTTGATTACTTACCCGACCTACTTGGTTCAATAGTAACTTAGATCTCTGTGACCACGACCTTTGAGGCACGTGAGCCATGAGAATTGTTGCTGCCTCCGGGACACTTACCGACGCTGCGCAACTTAGCACATATTAGCCAAGGTTCAACAACCTTGTCAAAGTTCTATTGTCCTCCCACTTAACTTTTCACCAAAAATTCCTCTTCAAGAAACTTGACATTCTAAGTGACAAACACTTTTGTCTTTGGTGTTATGGAGGAATACCCAATGGTTATTTGAAATATCCTACAAAGACATGCTTATCCGACTTTGGTTGTAAACATTTTACTTATGCCTAGCATACCAAAAATTTAAGAAAGGACAACTTGGGTTTTATTCCAAACCATGACTTATATGGTGTCATTTCAGCGGATCACGATGGAGCTCTTTTCAGTGTAAAAGCGGTAGTCACTAAAGCTTTAATCTTTAAAATATAATGGCAGTTTTATAAATGACACCTTTGATCTTACCATGTCAAACAAGGTTTCATTACATATCTCGAACACTCCATACTCCTATGGTGTTTTGGGAAATGCAAACCTATGGAACGATTCCTCAAATCTTAGGTGTTTTGCTAAACTTGTAACTCAAACATCTTTCTTTATGATCCAATCATAAACTTTTTATTTCTTGTTACAATGATTTTCCACTTCATCTTGAAAGTCTTTGAACATTTTCAAATGTTTCATACTTCTTCCTTATTGAGTAAGTATATACATATACTCACTCAAATCTTTGGAGAAAGCATATGAAGTTGAAATCCATCGCCCACGACTACACATAATGAACTATATACATCAATATGTACAAATTCCAATCAGTTAGTCGCCCGTTCCTCTTTTTTCCTACGAACGGAGTTTTAATTATCTCCAGGAAAGTATCTCAAGCGTCATTTGATCAAAATCAAAGACTCCAAAAATCCATCAACATGGAGTTTCTTCATGTATCCCTTTCAATATAATTTAAACGGCGATGTCACTTCGCAAGTGATCATTCAATCATTTGTCTTGCAACATTTTAGCATTAGTTTTATGGTCGTTATTTCTCCATCCAGACTTGTATATCAGCCATCTATTATGGAATACGGTAATTATTTGAACAACCTTTTGTCTTCATAATACATGATCAAAATAACAATTATTGAAACAAATCTTGAAGGCAAGCTTTGATGTTAACGAGCAACACAACACCCCTTTGTTTGTTTTCGATGAACATCATAACATATTCTCTTGCTAGTTACTTAGGCCATTGCAGTTCATGAATTGTGTTGTCCTGTATGACACTTCATACCAACCAATTCGGCATCCAATACCGCAGAACCACATTGTATAACAACCAAGGAATACAGCCATAACATGTATCTCCTATATACCTAAGTTGGATATCTCCAATCTTTTCTTTTCTGCCAAATATTTTATAGATTCTCTTTCAACAATTCATTTTCTTTTAAAAGAATCTATCAACATCAATAGTGGTGTCATTCACATGACACATAGTACAAAGTGTGTATAGTCATATACTAATACCTTTGGACTTGCACTTTGAAGTGGATCACCTTCATCAAATGTTTGGCATTCATTCAAAATTCCATTCTTTAGTAATCTTTTAGTGTAGTAAACATTTTACTTACATCTTCTATTCATCCTTAATGACAACTTTCATGATCAAGCTGCTATAGCTTATAAAGGTGAATTGCGAGTATAATGTTTCTTTTCCAAAACCTTTTGGAGGATTAGGACGACTGGCGTCTCCAACCTTCACAAATTCTCATCAAATATGAGGACATATACTCTATCATTTTGTAACCAACATATTGTTTTAGATATCGCAATACCTTTCACATATGATGGTTTCTGAAACATTGCTTTCAGCTCTTAGATAAACTTGATATTAAAAACAATCTTTTGAGCATCAAGAATCATGGAGGCAAACATGATACATTAGATACTAACACTGGAATTGTTACTCTTGATTTAATACTGTTTATTAAACTTCACAGAGTAAATGGAGTTTGCTGAAAGTTTGCAATATGACTTTTAAACTTTAGATTGACACTCAAAACAATATGATACCAGTTCGTAAAGCAAATATCCATAATTTCTATAGTTCCACTATCTCAACTATAACTAAGCGTAAGGTGGTGAACGGATGCCAATGACTACAACAAACTATGCAAATTCACTTTGATTTTGTTTATGATAATTTGTGTTCAACTTAATCATATTACTATATGAACTCCCACTCAAAACAACATCCCTCGATTTGTTTTAGTGATTACACGAACCAAATCCACTACACCAAGTCCGATCATCACGTGAGATGATGTAGTTTCAATGGCGAACAATCATCATGTTCATCATATCATATATATGACTCATGCTCTACCTTTCGGTATTCCGTGTTCCGAGACCATGTCTGTACATGCTAGGATCGTCAAGGTTAACCTTAGTTTCCGCATGTGCAAATCTGGCTTGCACCCGTTGTATGCACACGTAGAATCTATCACATCCGATCATCACGAGATGCTTCAAAACGACGAGTCTTAGCAACGGTGCCAACTAAGGACGAACACTTTATTACTTGATATTTAGTGAGAGGGATTATCTTATAATGCTACCGTCGCGATCTAAGCAATACAAGATGCATAAAGGATTAACATCACAGGCAATTCATAATTAGTGTGATATGATATGGCCCTTTCTTCTTATGCCTTTGATCTCCATCTCCAAAGCACGGACATGATCTCCATCATCACCAGCATTGCGTCAAGGTCCGTGGCGCCGCTTCATGGTTGTTCATCTTCACTAGCAACTATTACAACTACTTGGAACAAAGCTATTACAAGATGAATAGACACGCAGGTCTTAACAGAATTAAAGACAACCATTAGGCTCCTGCCGGTTGCCATATTACAACAAGGATCATTGCATACATCAAATACAATCACAATCACATGTAGGCCATATCACATCACAAAACTCCTGCAAAAACAAGTTAGACGTCTCTAATTTTCTTTGCAAGTTTTACGTGGCTTGGGGCTTTTGACTAAGAACGCATCTTACCTACGAAACTGAACCACAACGTTGATACAAGTGCTATCAAGTGCAAAGTGTAGATTTGATCTATACTATGATGGGAGAGACAGACACCCGCAAAGCCACTTGTGCAAAACGAGTTGCACGTCAAGCGTCGAGCAAGTCTCATGTACGATGACATGTAATGTTAGCCCGAGCCGCTTCATCCCACCATACCGCAAGATGCAAAGTACACATATAGCAAAAGACGGCACGAGCACCAACGCCCAAAACCTCATTGTGTTCTACTCGTGCAACAGATCTACGCATAGACAAGGATCTGATACCACTGATGGGTTCGTAGCATGGAAAACAAAAAATTTCTACCGCAAGAATGAACAAAACCTAGATCTAATCTAGATAAAAGCCAAGATCTAATCTATTAGACATGAGCAACGAGATAGATCGGTACTAACCCTCATAGAACCGAAAGCGTTACGAGATTAGATCTCGTGGATGATGTAGTCGATCACTTGCCGATCTCAAGATCGTGTGGACGATCCTTCCGGCGCCGCGTTCCGGCAGCGCTTCCGCAGACGGTCACACGTGCGGAGTCGAAGCAGACCTTCCTCTCCCTGTTCCAGCGAGCAGCGGAGGTAGTAGATCTTCTCCACGGAATCCCAGCAGCACGACGGTGTGGTGGTGGTGGTGGACATGAGAATTCTGCAGGGCTTTGCCTATGCCTGTGCAGAAGAAAGGTGGAGGAGAGAGGCGGCTGAGATTGATTGTTCTAAGATCGGGGCAAGAGGGGGCGCCCCCTCCCTTCTATTTAAAGGAGGGAGGCGCGCCTGGGGAGGGGGAGTCCTAGTAGGACTCCCCTCCTATGGCCGGCGGGTTGGGAAGGGGGGAGGAGTCCCCCACGAATCCATGTCTCGCCCCACAAGGTTTCCTTTGACCCTTTCTTGGTTTTCAAGCAAACACCAAGAACTCTTCTAGAACCTTCTAGAACATTCTGAAACTTTCTAGAATCTCCATACAATCACTCCGGAACATTTCCTAACTTAGAAAATGATCCCCAATATATGAATCTTATTCTCCGGACCATTCCGGATCTCCTCGTGATGTCTCGGATCCATTCCGAGACTCCGAACATCATTCGGTCTCCAACGCATATTCCATATCTACTTAAAACAACTTTGAACCTTAAGTGTGTCACCCTACGGTTCGTGAATATGCAGACATGATGAAGACACCTCTCCGATCAATAACCATCAGCGGGATCTGGAGATCCATAATGGCTCCCACATACTCAACGATGACTTTGTGATTGATAGAACCATTAACATACGAAACCAATTCCCTTTGTCACACGATGTTCTACTTATCCGAGGTTTGATCGTCGGTATCTCCATACCTAGTTCTAACTCGTTACTGATAAGTACTCTTTACTCGTTCCATGTTATGTCATCCCTTGTGACCCAGTCACATGCTTGCAAGCTATCTAGATGACATTCCACCGAGAGGGCCCAGAGTATATCTATCCGTCATATGGATGGACAAATCCCAATCTTGGTCTATGCGCTTCAACACATACTTTCAGAATACCCAATGACACCTTTATAACCGCCCAGTTACGAAGCGGCATTTGATGTCATCAAAGTACCCATCCGGTGATGGTGATTAACATAACCTCATGGTCGAAGGATTAGGTTACTATGTATTTGAAAGCTTACAGCAATACGAACTTAATGACTTGATCTTATGCTACGCTTACTATGGGTGTGTGTCCATCACATCATTCTCCTAATGATATAACCTTGTTATTAATCACATCCAATGTCCATGATCAGGAAACCATGATCATCAATTAATCAACAAGCTAGTTCAACAAGAGGCTTACTAGGGACTCTTTTATGTTTACAAAACACACATGTATTAGAGTTTCCGGTTAATACAATTATAGCATGGGATGTAAACATTTATCATAAACAAAAAGATATAATGATAACCACTTTATTATTGCCTCTTGGGCATATCTCCAACAGCTGCAACGGGCACTGGTGGCGGCGTGGTTGCGAGGAAGAAGAAGAGGAACGGGCGAGGGGGCGCGGAGATGGAAAAGTTATAAGGAGCGTGCCCCTCCCCTATTTAACCGCCCCCAGTCATCAACGAGTGGGATCATGCTGCGCTGGAAAACCACACAGTGTGGCCGTGTATCACCAGCATCGACCAATCAGAGAGAAGCCACACCGGGGGCCGCAGAGTAAATGTGATCCCATGACACGGCGTGCAGTTGCGGTAAACGAGGAGACATACGTGACGTAACCCCCGCACAGTAATCACTGACATTTACTGCGGTGGTTACTGCGCAGGCCCTTAAACTAAGGCAACGTAATGATTAACCGTTATGTGGGTTGGCGTACGAGAGGAGGAAGCAAGGCCCGGATCCGAGCCACGATGGTAACCCGGCCGACAAGTGAAAACTTGAACTGTGCAGAGGGAAAGTAAAACCATTGGATCCGAGCCAAAGTGGTGACCCGGCTGGCAAGTGAAAACTTGGACCGTGCGAAGGGAACGTAAATCCATATAATCCGAGACAAAAAGTTAACCCAGAACTAAACGTCCGAAGCTTAGATACGAATGAACCTGATGTGGCCTTAGCGACCAAGGCCGCTAAGGCCGCACCAGCTTCGGGGACTAATGTTGGGGGGATAACCCCGAGTAGGGTCACTTCGCGGTATAAGGGCCGAGTTATCCGAGGTTCGGCAAGGTCAAAGCGGATGTTGGCCGAGTCACCTCAAGGCAGGCTGGATCACGGAGTAACCCGGACCAGGCGGGTCGCCTAACATTGTCTCGTCCGGCTCAAGGGAGTAAGTCGAAGACACTTGTCTAGCTTATATGCAGGAACAGGTGTGGCCGGATCAACTGTGATCCGGATCCTCGTTTGGCTTCTAGGAGAAGGAAGGAATCTCTCTGGTCAAAAAGAAGGCCCGGTGCATACTGGATGAGCGAATAAAGCAAGGGCAGGACCACCGGATCATGGCCGACAAGGGTGACGATGCTCACGTCGGCTGACGCAGGCGCCGCAGAGGCAACATCGCTAAAGCAAGAGTGACACGGGGGAAAAGCACCCCTGTCGGGTTAGTACTTTGGGAGGAGGCATATTCTTAGGAATATGCCTCCACGTATGCCCTAGGCCAGGACCGAACCACCTCTATATAAGGGGGGTTGGGGTTCTGGTAAGGAGGTTGGGTCTTTTCAGATACATAGCAAGGAAAACACTTGTGGATCTAGGGTTCTTAGGCTAGTTAGTAGGCAAGAGTAAGAGAGTTTCTTCTTCCTCCTCTTGTCAATACAGCTCGAGGAGCACTTGTAATCTTGGAGACTGAACATCAATACAAAGCTTCTGTGTAGAGAATCACTCTACTATCCCTCCCTGGATTCCCCTAGCGCATATTAGTCCCCACCTTTAGCCTATCCATGGCATCTGCCGTGACACCACCACGACACTTTCCTTGGTATATTCCGCTGCTGCGGTTGACCTGCTCCTGCCGAGTTTCGCTGTCCGACATTGCCGTTGGCAGCATTGCCTTGACCGGCATTTCCTTGGTCGTGATTACCTCGGCCCGCTTCACCTCGGCTCACACTTTGTCGATCGTCGTTTTTCTGCATCTCTTTTTCTTCTCCCGCACGCGTTGGGTCGTACGGAACGATCTGCTTGTTCCGTCTGGCCGAGGTTACTACGTCTTCTCTCCTTGGGCCACCATGAGGCGACGATGCGGCTCCAGCGGATTTGTCCGGGTTACCCATCGCCGAATGGACGATCTTAGAAGCTCCAACTCTCTCCGGGTTACCTCTCAGCAGCTCCTCGTTCTGCATGTTCATGATCCGAACCAGCTCGTTAACCCGGTCTTGCTGTCTTTGACGGGCTTCACCCGTCAGACCCTCTAGCTTGGACGCCGCGGCATCTGCTGCTCTGAGGTTCTTCGCCGGGGTACTATACTTCGGCAACCCCACAGACAGATAGTTTTCTGACCCTTCTGGTCCATCATCACCTTCTCTGTTCATCTCACTTATGAGATTTTTCCCTTTTACCCTTACTGCATCAACCTTGTTTGCCTTCGCGTACTCGCGCAGCGTCATTTTCAACGACTGCTGAGTTGCTGCTATTTTCTTTGCGCCCTCCAGTATCTTTTGCCGGGTCTCCTCTAACTCGGCCTGTGCCTGAGCCGGATCTACCACTACTGCCACCGGGTTCGCCAAGCTATCCATAGCTTCCCTCAGCACGTTCTCAGGCCTCTCTAGCGGAGGACCCTAGCTTTCCTCGATGCCTTAGGCGTTACCTCCGGGTCTGGCGCTGGATCCTTGCTCATTCCCGTGCCTGGCGCAGTCATCATCACCTCTGCATGGTCCGGGGAGCGAGCGATCCGCTCCCTGCGAGCCACAGTGAGGGGTGGTTCTCCTGCATCGACGACGCGACACGGATGAACGCAAGACACGTCCACAGCAACGTAGACCTTGTGCGCACCGAGCTTGACAAAGATGCCGTTGCACGGAAGGGGGCACGTGCCGAAGCAGCCAGCGTTGTCGCTGACTTAGTCCAGCGCTCCAAAGCGCTGAACGAGCCCGGAGATGATGCGTTCGCCGGTGCCAATGAAGTTTCCCGTCCGGATCTTCACCCCTGCTAGCGCCGCTAGTCCCACGGTGGGCGCCAACTGTCGTGGTGGTGTCACGGCAGATGCCATGGATAGGCTAAAGGTGGGGACTAATATGCGCTAGGGGAATCCACGGAGGGATAGTAGAGTGATTCTCCACACAGAAGCTTTGTATTGATGTTCAATCTCCAGGATGACAAGTGCTCCTCGAGTTGTATTGACAAGAGGAGGAAGAAGAAACTCTCTTACTCTTGCCTACCAACTAGCCCAAGAACCCTAGATCCTCTAGTGCTCAACCAACTAGAATTCTCCTTGCTCTGTATCCCAACAAACCCAACCCCTCTACCAGAACCCTAACCCCCCTTATATAGTGGTGGTTCGGTCCTAGCCTAGGGCATACGTGGAGGCATATTCCTAAGAATATGCCCCCTCCCAAATTAGTAACCCGACAGGGATGCTTTTTCCCCCGCGTCACACTTGCTTTAGCGACGTAGCCTCTGCGGCGCCCGCGTCAGCCGACGTGAGCGTCGTCACCCTTGTCGGCCACGATCCGGTGGTCCTTCCCTTGCTTTATTCGCTCATCCAGTACGCACCGGACCTTCTTTTTTGACCAGAGAGATTCCTTCCTTCTCCTAGAAGCCAAGCGAGGATCCGGACCACAGTCGATCCGGCCATACATGTTCCTGCATATAAGCTAGACAAACATTTCCGACTTACTCCTTAAGTCGGACGAGATAATGTTAGGCGACCCCCTGGTCCGGGCTACTCCGTGATCCGGCCTGCCTTGAGGTGACTCGGCCAGCATCCGCTTTGACCTTGCCGACCCTCGGCTAACTCGGCCCTTATACCCCGGAGTGACCCTACCCGGGTTATCCCCCCAACATATGAGCACATACCAGAATGATTCATAAGATGATCATTGGGCGATAGTAAAGATATTCTTATGAGCTTTGTAAGAACTGAATATATCATGTATAAGTGACAAATAGTTAAAGGTAGTTCATTGTAAAGTGTTACATTGATCCTAGTTTTGTCACAAGATACAAATTAAATTTATCTCAATTTATACTATGGGTGGCACAATGTAATGGAAAGGATATTCCATGATGGATTTGGATGAGTTCCAAAGTTGAAACATTGTGACGGATACTACAACAAAACGGTAAGTATATGACTGCTATAGTAGCAGCAAAGGAGGGCATTTGTGTTAAGTAGTTTGTTATCAAACTAGGTGTGGTTCAAAGTGGGCTAATACTATGAAGATATATTGTATGACAATAATATCAACATATTTTAACCCGAACAAACTAAAGGTCTCACCAAAGGACCAAATTTATACAATGCCATCTCATTTGAGAATGAGTGATGCGTAGAGACAAGACATGCAAATACACACGGACCCGAAATTGTCAGATTTGGAGATTATGTTAACCACTAGCAATCGCGTATATGCAACACCAGAAAGCCTTAGGTGTTCAATACGCAAAGTTTTTCAAACTAGATTATTGACTCTAGTGCAAGTGGGACACTGAATGGAATATGCCCGAGAGGCAATAATAAAGTGGTTATTATCTTATTCCATGTTTATGATAAATGTTTATTTTGCATACTATAATTGAATTAATTAGAAACTTTAATACATGTGTGTTTAATAAACAAATAAAAGGTTCCTATTTATGCCTCTCTTATAGACTAGCTCGTTCATTAATAAGATGATCAAAGTTTCCTGATCATGGACATTGGATGTTGTTAATAACGTGGTCACAACATTGGTGGAATGATGTGATGAACATTCATCCGAAGTATAGCATGATGATCAGAGTCATTATGTTTATATTGCTATAACATCATACGAAGTAATCTTAGTCCTTAGACCATCAGATCATGTTAATTTCTAACACCGGAAGAGTATCTTGATAACATCAAACGTCACACCGTAACAGGGTGACTATAAAGGTGGGTTCAGTGCTACGAAGGTGTTATGTTGAGGCTCATGGATCAAGAGTGGGATTTGTCCATCCCGATGATGGATAGATATAATATGGGCCCTCTCGGTGATATCACATTGAGAATAGCTTGCAAGCAAGTGATGTGATCACTAGAATGTTATATCACGGGAACAAGAAAAGAGTGCATGTCGGTAACGAGATCAAACTAGGTATTTGGATGCCAATGGTCAAATCTCGGACATGTAATATATCGCGAGGCAAAGGGATTTAGTTACGACGTTAAAGGTTCACACAATCACAAGGGTCATCGTTGAATATGTGGGAGTCGGTACGGATCTCCAGGTCCTGCTGCTGATTATTGATCGGAGAGGGGTCTCAATCATGTCTGCATTATTCGCGAACCATAGGGTGACACACTTAAGGGATACCGACACCATTTAGGAGCAAATATGTTTCAGATAAATATTAAGAAAGCACTGGAATCATTTCGATGGAAACCGAAATTGTTTCGGGTGAAATTGCTGAAACTGGTTCTGCATGTGATATTGAAATGTTGCAAGGAGTTTTATGTGAATGTTTGTGAATTAAAGTAATTAACAAAATTATGAATAAAATAAATAAAAGTGTTTTATTTAATGAGATCTTGCATTAAATTTGGTGGAAATTTAATTCATGTGAGTGGACATGAGTAGAGGTGTGTATTTATGTGAGTGGGAGCTCCACCCACATGAATGAGGGAGAGGTGGGGGCACCCACCATGGCCGGCGCCATGCCCCCTTGGGCTTCCCCCCTCCCCTATATAAGGAGCACCTCCTCCTCTCCTCTTGCACCACCTCCTCGTGAAGGTTCTCTTCTCCCTCTAGTTATTCCCCATGGTCTCGGATTAGCGAGATACATGTTCCCGGTGGCTTTATCTCGAAAGGAGTTGCTGCTTCCGCTGCATCGCTGGAGCAAGGAGGCGGAGGTTGTTCGGTGGACCGAACATGTGTGCGATCACGGATGCACCACTACTTTGTGGTGCTGGACTTGATGGTTCTGGACCTGATGGTGCTGGAGCTGCTGAACCTGAAGAACTTCATCACGATCTTGAGATCGGCAAGTGTACGACTACATCATCCACGAGTTCCATCTCGTTAACAAAGCCTTGTTGTCTTCGAGGGTAAGTTCTCTATGGATGTATATCCACCCGTTGCTTGTATCTAATAGATAGATCTTGGTGATAGTTCCCGTCATAGGAAATTTTTTGTTTTCTATGCTGCAAACCCAACAAGAACAACACAACTATGCATGAAACAATAAAAATGAAGCGTTTGGAAGAAACCTGGGATTTTTATTGATGAAGAAGGGGATGCCTTGGGCATCCCCAAGCTTTGACGCTTGTACTTGTTGGATATTTCTTGGGGTGACACGCGTGGCATCCCCAAGCTTGAGCTTTAGTCCATCCTTCATCTCATTACTCATTCCTTCCATACGCCTGAAATTTTTCCTTCATACAAAACTTCAAACAATCTTTATTAGCAACATTAGTGCACTCAAGATAATAGGTCTTTAGGTTCAGTTGTAACACCAATAAAACTTCCATTAAAATACTAGCTACTGTAGAACTTCCCTCAAAAAGCTCAATTCCCCAAAAGAACTCAAAAAGGAACCAACAAGAAGTAAATGCAGAAAATGGCAGAAATCTGTCAAAACAGACCAGCGGGTAATGACGAATTTTTTCGAAGACCTTCTGTTGCTGAAATCAAAACATGTTGAACTAACGAAGGTTAGATAACAACCTGGGGACGAAGAACAAAAATTCACGCCTCAAAAGGACATACAGAGATTTTACACGAAATTTTACTGTGAAGCACAGAAATCTGTTTCGAGACAGCAACTTTCCCAATCATTACTTCTCTCTCATTAGAGGTTACTCTTGGCACAAAAAGCAAATAAAAAGGATAAGGAGCGGTTATTACTGAATTAATAACTTCCAAGACTCATCTAAAACTTTTGGGTTATCTCCCAATAAGTACTTTTCTCTAACGCCTTAAGTTAGGCATAAGAAGCAAGAAAAAGAATCAAGTGTTCTCAAATGAAGAAGCATTAAGAGCAAATTTTGTTTTCATAGGAGAGGCAAAAGAAATCTTCTCTCTCTTCTTAGGGAAGTGTTCTATACCTTTCTTGAGTGGGAGTTGATATTTAATGGTGCCTTCTTTCATATCGATAATGGCACCAACAGTTCTAAGAAAAGGTCTTCCCAAAGTAATAGGACAAGAAGCATTGCATTCAACATCCAAAACATAGAAATCAACGGGGACATAGGCATTGTTAACCATGATAAGGACATAATTATGAATCCCCATGAGTTTCTTTTTAGCATTATCATCAAGTGGGACATTCAAATAACAATCTTCAAGTGGTGGCAAATCAGGCATATCAAAAATCCTTCTAGGCATAATAGAAACACTACTATCAAAATCACATAAAGCTTTGAAATCAAAATCATTCACTTTCATATTAATGATGGGTTCCTAACCATCTTCTTGTTTTATAGGAATATAAGCTTTATGTTTCATATTTTATTCTTTAATCTTTATGAGAGCATCAGTAATGTGTTTTGTAAAGGCCATGTTCATAACACTAGCATTAGGACTTTTAGCAAGCTTTTGTAGGAACTTAATAACTTCAGAGATATTACAACCATCAAGATCAAAATCATAATTATCATCTAAGGTAGTAGAGCTATTACTAGCCTCAACACTAGTGGTAGTGATAGTAGAAACACTAATTATTCTAGCAATTTCATCTTCTCTTTCCCACTTAGCATGCAATTCAGCTAATAGTCTAACATTTTCATCAATTCTTACTTGTCATGCCATGCTTGATATTGTTTTGGCTATATGCTTAGTATTCTTTGATGTAGCATGACTTGTTATAAACAATTGAGATTGCTTAATGTGCCTTGGATGAATCATGTGTTATTTTAGCATATTAAAGCATAGTATAGTGGTATTCTCCTTTGATGCTTTATTTGGGTTGACTTGGCACATGCTCACACCATGTTATGACTATCTCAAGTCACCATAAGCCTTTGTGATCCTTTAGTTTTCAACTTGTAGTATCACTTTATGCTTTGATTAATGATGTTTTGTCGCTCTGCATGATTATGGCCATTGTTGCTCTCTTAGTTGGTCGCTCCCAGTCTTTTGCTAGCCTCCATAACCAAGTGTGAGTTCCACTCACGCATCCAATTCCTAAAACCAAGTTATTCCAAAGATTCCACCATACTTACCTATTAGCATATGCTATTCCAAGTATATTCATGTTTTTATCTACCTTCTGAATTAAACTTGTTATGAGAAAACTAGTGATTAAAGCTCTCACGAACTTGATGGCACACTTTACTTTTCTTGCCCTTAATAAACTTGAATCATTGTGTCGTCTATGTTGTATATGCTTGCACTTATATGTTGGGGATTAGAAGAACCATGCTGTCATGGGGAACGCTTTCAACATTGCACTTGTACTTTGTACCTAGTTGATATCATGCTCTTTTGTCTATGGATGTCGCCGGTGTGAAATGAAAGGGGAGCTTGTAAGCCCATGGAGTTATGTATGTGTGTTAGAGAAATGCCTGGGCCGCTGGTCTAATCCATGCTGACATGGTGGAAACCTGCAGCGTAACCATAATGAGTTGTCTATGAAGCATTCTTCTTATAAAAAAATAGTCCTATGTTGAGAAAAAAAGAGAAAAAGAAAAAAAGAGATTATGAAAAGAGGAAAGAGAAGAAAAAGCACCATATTCCCATGGTAAATAAGAAGATTGCTGAGATGCTCGTTGTCTGCTTGCCTTGTCATTTTGATATGGGGATTCTTCCGTATCATCGGGCAAGGGGTACCCCGTTGGCGCTTCTCTATGATACACATGTACTTACGATGACAAGAACTTACCGGTGACTAAACTTGAGTAGCATGAGGAGCGGCCCTCGTATTCAAGGGACATGAGATTCCTAACTTATACTTTGTCAAGCATGTATACCATAGTTTGTTCACTTTAACCTTAATCACTTCAAGATGCTTATGATAGGGGCAATGAGAGCTAAAAGCTATAAGTACCATAATTTTTGGAAGCTCTTTATGAGACTTGAATCCCTGCTTCCTTCTATGAAGGCCTTTCTAACACCATTATATTGAGTCTCCACCTTCTACCTTTATGCACTTACTTTAAGAGCATAGTGGCCATTCTTAGTTCTATGTGCATTGTCCCAAGACTAGTTGATTGATGCATAACTTGATATTGCTTGTTTTAAACTATTTGTATCTAGTCACTCTTATGAATTTTGAAGGTGTCCTATGCATTTATGTTTGCTACTCTATGAGGGACAAGCTGAATGCCATTATGCTACGTTTTCTTTATGTGAAACAAACAAACGTCTTGCAAAGCATTGTTATTCATGAATCTTTTGTTTATGCCTTTTCATGTTGCAACATAGTTTCTTTGTCTTATTGCTAGAACTTTGTCTTTCATGTTATTATTGAAGTACTATGATCCCAGCTTTGAATGTTTTACAAGTACTTTGATCAAGTTTATGATGGTGCATGTCACCTCAAAAATTATTCTTTCTTTTTATCACTTACCTACTCGAGGACGAGCAGGAGTTAAGCTTGGGGATGTTGATACATTGCAAATGTATCTATAATTTTTTATGTTCCATGCTTGATTTTATCTACTTTCTTATGTTTTGTCCACACTTTGGAGTACTTTTCATATGATTTCTTGGAATAACCTATTAACAAGAGCCACAGTGCCAGTTTCCTGTTTTCTGCTGTTTTTGGTTCTAGGAAAGTCAGAAAATCAATATTCTCGGAATTGGACGGGACAAAAGCCAAAGTTCCTATTTTACCGGAAGACTCACGGATCCAGAAGCAGAGACGGAGGAGGGCAGGGCCTGGCCACACCATATGGTGGCACGGACTAGCCCTGGCCACGCCACCGGGTGGTGTGGGCCCCCTGGCACTCCACCGACCTTGCCTCTTCGCCTATAAGAAGCCTCCCGATGCATAAACCCTGAATAGTCAAGCCTCCATCCACGAAAAGTTCCGCAGCGCCGCCGCCACCGAAGGGAGATTTGGGGGACAGAAAGTCTCTGTTCCGGCACCCTGCCGGGATGGGGAAGTGCCCCCGGAGCCATCTCCATCGATCTCCACCACCATCTCCATCACCATTGCTGATTCCCATGATGAGGAGGGAGTAGTTCTCTCTCGAGGCTAAGGGTTCTACCGGTAGCTATGTGTTCACTCTCTTTCTATGCATGATCTTATTGAGATCATGAGCTTTGTAATCAAGTAGATCTACCTTGCTACTCAAGTGCTTTAATAGATCTCTGCTCTCCCCATGTGTGTGAAAGTGACAGCGTGCACACCATGGTGGCACTTAGGCTAGAGATTACAAATACTTGTTATGAGTTATATTTGGAGTTGGATGTCTTTATGAAATTGTGGTGTTTGTCGGAACCGTCAAGAGCTCAAGGTGACAGTGTGGGGTTATCTAGATGGGAAAGGCTTACTTTGAGGTGTGTTGTTATAGCCCTACCGTGGATTAGAGTGTCCAACCGGAGAATAGTTCGGCGTAGTATCATAAAGAAGAATATATTTATATGAGAGTGTTCACTAGTGAAAGTATGATCCCTAGGCCTTGTTTCTTAGCATTGATACACCGTTTTCTATTAGATTTGTTACATGTTTGCTTGCTTCCATCTTTATTTCAGTTTGCCTTTAGTCTTTTCCATGCCTTCAAGTTATTTTCTATCACCATTACCACTTATATTTATCCATACCACTTGTATTTCACTATCTCTTCGCCGAACTAGTGCACCTATACACCTGACAAGTGTATTGGGTGTGTTGGGGACACAAGAGACTTCTTGTATCTTGATTGCAGGGTTGCTTGCGAGGGGATACCTTTGACCACTTGCTCCCTGAGTTTGATAAACCTTGGGTGATCCACTTAAGGGAAAACTTGCTGCTGTTCTACAAACCTCTGCACTTGGAGGCCCAACAACTGTCTACAAGAATAGAAGTGCGTAGACATCACTTTGCCCCCAACTTACAGTGAGGTTGTCAATCTCACCGGTTTTGTTGAAAACAAAGGATTAAACGTATTGTGTGGAAGAAAGTAAAAGCTTGCAAAAAGTAAACATAAAACAGTAAACAGTTGTAGATTGTTGTTAAAAGAAAGGACCGGAGTCCATAGTTCACTAGTGGTGGTTCTCCTTAAGATAGATGACATGTTGGGTGAAACAATTATAGCGGAGCAATTGACAAACATCGAGAAAGCATACATGCATATACTAATCATCTTGAATCCTATGAGATTTGATTGGGCATTACAAAATTATACATAGACCATAACCCAACTGCATCTATGACTAATAATCCACCTTCAGGTTATCATCCGAACCCCCTCCAGTATTAAGTTGCAAGCAACACATAATTGCATTATGCATTGCGTGTAAAGTAAACAATACGATTGTTCTATGAACAAAGGATTGTTATTTTCTCCCTAGTAGCAACATCACATCTAGTACCTTAGAGATTTATGTCACTTCCCTAGATTACTAGAGGCATGAACCCACCCCATCGAGCATAAATACTCCCTCTTGGAGTTACTAGCATCTACTCGGCCAAGATATCTACTAACAACGGAGAGCATGCAAGATCACAAATAACAAAGATATGATAGAATCAATAATCAATCTGAAATAGCATCTCAATATCCATCAGATCCCCACAAACACAACATGTAGGATTACAAATAGATGATCTTGATCATGAATGGAGCTCACAAGATCTAAAAATGGTAGCACAAAGGAGAATAACCAACCATCTAGCTACTACATGGACCTGTAGTACAAAGATGAACTACTCACGCATCACACTGGAGGCTTGCATGGTGATGAAGAAGGCCTCCAGGGTGAATTCTCCCCTCCGGCAGGGTGCCGGGAAGAGCTTCAGATCCCTTCTGATCTAGAGATGGAGATGACGGCGACTACAGACTCTTTCGTGGAATTTTGATCGGGTACTTAGGGTTTCTGTCTGAGGCATCTTATAGGCGAAAGGGGAGGCCGAGGGGGTGCCCTAGGCGGCCACACCACCCCCTGGCGCGGGCCAGGCCTGGCCACGCGGCCAGGTGGTGTGGCGGTCCTCTGGCCCCTATCCTTCTCGTATTCTGGCTATGTGTTCTCCTCGGTGAAATAGGCACTTTGGCTTTTGTCCCGTCCATTTCCGAGAATATTCATTTCTGACTTTTCTGGAACCAAAAACAGCAGAAAACAGGCAGCTGGCACTGTGGCATCTTGTTAATAGGTTAGTCCAAGAAAGTGTATAAAAAATACTCTAAAATATGGACAAAACATAAGAAAGTAGATAAAAACCAAGCATGGAACATCAAAAATTATAGATACGTTAGTAACGTATCAGTCTGCGCTAAACCTAATCAGATCTATCAATCACACGCGTCTCCTTCCAGTCTATTGTGCCGCCACTTTCGTACGTCTTCCCCACCCCAGCTTGTGGTGTGCACCGTAGATCGGGATAGTAAGCCTTCGGAACCCTGCCTCTTGTGAACCTGTACGGGTGAGGGGCGATCAGTTTTTTGGAGAGAGCTTCCGCGCGACTAGTGATGCCATCACGAAAGACTTCTTTCCCGACGAGACTTCTTTTCGGACATCAGCAGCCTCTACATCAATGACATGACTAACGACACTGCTGCCACCGCTACAGCTACTGCTGCTACAGCCGCGTCCGCTGCTGCTGTCTCCGCTATACCATATGTGATCTCAATCTATCTCTTTCAGATTATGCTATTGTATAGTTCTAACGCTTGGTATAGATGTAATAGATTTGTCTTGTTTAGTAATCGGTTTATCTACTTTGTTAGTTTGTGCGTTCTATTTAATTGCTATCTGTATGATAATGCTTTGTCGATTATTTATTCAGATTAAATCATATAGATTATTACTTATATTTTCAACAGTTCCTGCATCTCTTTAATAAAACATGTTTTCAGGTTAATCTGTCTCATTTCTGTCCGTACTTTAGAAAAACAGAGTAAGGCTTGGGGCCGGCTTCGGTAGGGCCTTTGGGACAATGATTCTGGTGAAATTCATCTTCCAGTGTGAGCAGGGCAGTCTCGGCTGCTTGCTTTGCCGAAGACTCTATCGATGCCCATTCATCTGGGGATTAAACAATGGCCTAGACTCCTAGCCTGTTTGCCCGATCAATGGAGGGATAATGGGTTGGACCTGAAGAAGGAATGACGCCAAGATGGGCGCAACTGTTCCATACGAATCTAGTACTCCCGCTATTTTAAAATATAAGGTGTTTGACCTACACAATAAAAGGGGTCTAGATACACTCCTTTCATAAAGTTAAAACATTTTATATTTTAAAACGGAAGGAGTAACTCACTACTAAAGAAGGTTTTGAATAAGAGAAAGTAGTATGGCTCTAGTGGAGTAGATCCAATTGGATAAGACATGGTGGTGTGTCCGAATTGGTCCTTTTTAAAGAAAATGAACGTGATACCCTTAAAAATGATGCACGTAAGTTTTTATATACTTTTCAACATAGCCTTATAAAGAAAATACCAAGTTTAATCCGAAGCCACCTCACTAAGATACCTTCCACAACATCTACAACCTTGATGTAGGGTTGGTCATGTTGGGCCACTTCTGTAACATCACACCTACACACATCATCATAAAACTAGAGGTCTCACCTAACTGCCCAATGGTGAAAACTAGAGGTCTCACCTAACTGCCCAATGGTGAACTGAGAGCACAAATTGGTTTCACAAACCCTCAGCACACACCAACACATATACTCAAGAATTCGCCACCGCCAACTTCCACCAACACATATTCGGAGCATGGAGCAAGGCATTAACCTTCCCAGGCATGTCGTCTATGCTGCCACACCGCTAGACATCACCACCGCCCTACGCTTGTCGCGTCCACCATACGCGTATGATGCCAAGACTCCTTTGTGGCATGCCATCGAAACTCGTCGTTGTTGATGCGATAGGAGCAACATTGCCCCACCTACAAACCATTCCCATCAGATAGTGCTCCAAAGACGTTCCCTACAAACCATTCCCATCAGATAGTGCTCCAAAGACGTTCCCTTGCTAGAGATAATGACACCATAGTGTCGCCAACATCAGATCCAGGAGACTCGGATCAAGGGTTTCCCCCAGAGCATCCGAGCAAGGAAATGGAAACTACAAAAATGTTGTCTTCAACAAGGAAAATAACGCCAAGAGATGCTGCCATCATCAATCTCGGCTTTCATCAGCGAACACACAGATCCGGACCCCGCTGATTGGATCTTGTTGCATACGTAGATACCGCTGCCACTAAAGCGACCAACGACGTTGGAGCCCATACCGTCTACCCCCTTGCTGCCTAGAGATCGGGGCTAAATCCGTCGCCCCTCCATAGTTGATGGATGTGAAAATAGCCATCTTTCTTCATGTTTAAATCACATTTTAAGTCAAGTAATTGACCAATAATATCTCCAGCGTTGCTACTAGTGACTATTTATTGCAAAGATGTGCAATGCTTGGTTTTAATTTGTGTTGTGCAGGAAATCACACTTTTAAGGTAAAATCAGGAACATTCATTGGAGATTATCATGTTACCAAGTCGGCCAAGATAACTAGGGACAAAAAGGAGGCCTCTACAATCTTAACGACCAGGCATACAGGCAAGGCTGATAACTGTAAGTGCACAGATTATTTGTAGCTAGTTTCGAAATAAAGATATTGATCCCACAGAGAGCAGTAGGCGAAAGACTAAAAATGCTTTTAACTATAACTAAACCAAGTACTTAAGAAATAACTTTAATATGCAAGTAAAGTAGAGTTGTTTTGGGGTTTTTGGTTGAACAAGGTGATTTAAAGTAAAGAAAAACTTAATGCAGAAAGTAAGAATCGCATGTGTAATAGAACTTTGGAACTACAATAGGAAAAAGGCGTTCTTAGGGAAATAGTGGATACACCGCTAGCAATTTAGACTAAGTAATCGAGATTATTATAGCGAATATTCTCATAATGTGTATATATGTGGGAGGAGATCCATATATGGACGAATAGCTAGCAACCGATGCACACATCATCCTCATAACCACAGTAGACAGCATTCGACATCAATCAAATTACTGCACTATTAAGGGATTTCTCCCATGGCATGGACATGGCTTGGTGAATTCTCCTTGATTCCTCAAGTTAGTACGTAAAGAATGACAACAACTTTAGTCACAATAAGTGCTATCATCCCTCCGTCTACCAACAAGTAATGACCTTCAATGAGTCCCCATAAGAGGCAAATGTTAAGGAGATGCACAACTCCCAATATCAAGATGAAGACAATTAACACGTACACATAATGATGTATAACATAATAATCTCTATCTCATCTCAGTCATATACTAGGGTTTCTCCATCTCCCCAAGAACTAGAGATCTCCTTAGACATGGAGGCAATCAACATCATAGCAATGGTAATGGAAACAATCATAGATGAATAGTACTTGTATAAATCCACAACGAGTACGGGAATTACAACAAGATCTAGACAAGATGTAGATGGGATGGATGGAGATGGTGGTGATGCAACGGTGGGTGATGAAGATCGATGCCTTAGCCTCCTGGATCTGCGTAGGGCGAAGATGGATCCCTTGTGGAAGAGTTCCTCCTCCAAATGCCTTCCGGAGGTGAGGTTTCTGCGATTTCTGGGTGTTCTGTATGTCGTCTCCTTGAACCAATTGCACGGGGTGAAACTATTTGACGAGACAGAGGTAGCGCCAACTATACGTCCAGAGCTATATGATACGTCCAAAATGTATCTACTTTCCCGAACACTTTTACTATTGTTTTTCCTCTAAACTTGTGTGATTTGGATACAACTAACACGGACTGACGCTGTTTTTAGCAGAATTACCTTGGTGTCTAGTTTTTGTGCAGAAAATCAACTATCAGGAAAAATCCCAGAAAATATGCCAAAAATTCTATTTCACTAGAAGACTCACGGAGCCAGAAGACGAGACGGAGTAGGGCCACGAGGGGCCCACACCACCTGGCTGCGCGGGCCAGGCTAGGCCGCGCTTGGGGGTGGTGTGGCCGTCTCGGCTGCCCTCTCGGCCTCCCTCTTCGCCTATAAGTTGCCTCTTGACCTAAAAACCAAGGGGTGTTCGACGTTTTTCTAAAAAGAGTTCCGCTGCGCCGCCGCCACCGAATTCCACGATTCGGACCCAGAAACTCCATTCTGGCACCCTGCCGGGACGGGGAATTGGAGGAGATCATCGCCATCATCATCACCCTCGCTTCTCCATCGATCATCCATGTTTCCTCCATCTATGAGTGAGTAATACCCCGCTGTAGGTTATGGGGATGGTAGGGATTGGATGAGATCGTTCATGTAATGGCATCAGACTGTTAGGGCATGGTGCCTAGTATCTATTATTAGTGCTTTTTGACTTTGTTGAAACATGTTATGCTTAATGCTTGTCACTAGGCCCGAGTGCTATGATTTCAGATCTGAACATGTTATTGATTCATTATGATAGTATTGTTTATGGTCTTACCTGCAAGTTGTATACACATATTGTTGTCCGGAACCAAATCCCCTGAAGTGACAGCAATCGGGATAACCGGAGGGGATGGCTTTGATGTGAGGATCACATGTATTCACGGAGTGTTAATGCTTTGCTCCGGTGCTCTATTAAAAGAAGCACCTTAATTGCCAGTAGTTCCCTTGAGGCCCCGCTGCAAACGGGCTGGTAGGACAAAAGATGTTGTGCAAGTTCTCATTGCGAGCACGTATGACTATATATGGAACACATGCCTATGATTATTTAGTACTTGGATGCTTTATCTCATTTATCTGCAAATGCCCTACGTCTTGATTGCCATGTGAATTTTCTTGTCCATGCAACGCCCGTCCATCCATCCCTATGCCTACCGCGCTTTAATCCTACTGTTTACTGCAATTGTTACTACTATCTTTACTTTTACTACTACTATTACTTTACTATTGCTACTACAAATCTGTTGCTACTGATAAATTGCTGTGAGCAAGATTGTTTCCAGGTGCAGCTGAATTGACAACTCAGTTGTTAAGGTTTATAATTATTCTTTGGCTCCCCTTGTGTCGAATCAATAAATTGGGTTTCACTTCCCTCGAAAATACTGCGATACACCCCCTATACTTGTGGGTCATCAAGACTATTTTCTGGCGCTGTTGTCGGGGAGCATAGCTTTATTTATCAAGTTCACTTGGATTCTCTATTGTTCACTGCTATCCATCCATCATGGGTAAATCTCGTGATGGCAAGGTTCCTATTTTACCATCCACTACAAGAAGAGGTATGGTTCTAAAAACCTCTGCTGCTCTTGATTCACCGTCGGTTATGAGTAAGTTCCTTACACCACCACATACACATGCTACACACACTGCTACTAATGCTGAATCTGAAACTTCTGATACTTATGATGCTGCTTCTACTGTGCTTGATAAGAGTGGTTCATTAGGTCCTTTCCTAGATGCTACGATTGCTAGAACTATAGCTGGAAATACCGAAACTCCTAATGAAGACACTACCACACCTGTTAGCTCACCTGAGTCTAGTGAAAGTTATGATATTGAAGATGGTTATGTTGAGATGACCGATGAATTTATTAAAGAATGTCAAAACACCCATGATAGGAGTGCTATTAAGAGTCTCCTTGAGAGGCGTACTATAAAACCCAAATTGTCCCCTAATGCTAAGTTTGCTGCATCTCCCATAAACATTAAAGATAAGGATTATGATTTCTCTCTTGATCTATCTTACATAGCTATTGTTGAGAAGGAACCTTTTGGTGGGACTAAGAATGAAAGTGCGGTAGCACATATGACTGAGCTTTCTACCATGAGTGGCCTGTTTTCTGATGATATTAAGATGTGCACTTACTTTGTTGCTAAAATTTTCCCTTTTTCACTAAAAGGAGAAGCTAAAACTTAGTTTAATAATTTACCTCCTGGATCTATTGATAGCCCTGATTGCTTGATTAGTACCTTCCTTCAGAAATACTTTCCTCTTAGTGCTAGACATGCTATTTTGTAGGAACTTTTTGATTTTAAACAGGGAGAAAAAGAGATATTGCCTGAATCATGGGCAAGGTTTTGTGCTTCATGCACATGCTGGATGTCAATTACCTAAGAATGAGCTTCTTGATATATTTTATAATGGACTAACTGAAGAATCTAGGACATACCTGGATAGTTGTGCTGATTGTGTTTTCAGGAATAGGACTCCCAAGGAAGCTGAGGAATTAATGGCTAAAATAAGCAAGAATTATGAAGACTTGACTCCTCCTGAACCAGCTATACCTGAGACAATTATACCTGAACCAGCTATTCCTACGCATATACCAACATCAAAGAAGATGGGAGTTATTGAACTAATTGATGAAGTGGTGAAGGAAGCTAAGAAATGTCTTAAGGAGAAGGGAATTAAAGCTGTAGATGTGAAGAATTTACCTCCTATAGAAGAATTATGTAAGCCAATCCCCCACTCATCCACTGTTGAGGTACACTCTCCAACATTTTGATGAAGGTGATATCCCTTACTCTAAACCTCCTGATCAATGCTTAGAAGAATTTGATATTTTTATTGTTAAGCAAGATAATTTTAATAAAAGGGTGAAAAATCATATAATGGAAAACTTTAGAGCTATTGTTGAGTTAAAAGATATTGTGGAAAGAACCTCTAATGATGTTAAAATGCTTGTTAAACATTTTCAAATGGTTCAAACTCAAATGGATCAGCTTATTAAGGTACAAAAGGACTTGCTAGTTAATGATGCTAAAGAAAAACATGCTTATGAAATTAGAACTAGAAGTGGTGCTGCTACCCAGGATCCTCTATATCCCAAGGGGCATCCTAAAAGAATTGAGCAGGATTCTCAACAAGCTGAAAATAGTGGTATTACTCCTAAGAAAAGAAAAAAGAAACATAAAACTATTGTAGAACCTTCTGAACCTACTAAAGATCCTAATAGTATATTTGTCTCTAATGCTGAAACCGAAAGTGGTAATGAAGAAAATGATGCTCCTGATAAAGAAAAAGTTGAAGAAGAACCTGAAAGGCACACTAAGAATACTAAATACACTAAATAAGATTTTGTTGCTAAGAAACATGGTAGTGAAAGAGAGCCTTGGGTCCAAAAACCTATGCCTTTCCCTGATAAGAAACACAAGTCAAAGGAAGATGAACACTATAACAAGTTTTGTGAGTGGATGAAACCTTTATTCCTGCAAATTCCTTTGACTGATGCTATTAAATTGCCTCCTTATTCAAAGTATCTGAAGGATATTTTTTCGAATAGAAGGAAGATCCCTAATGAAGAAATTTCTACTTTGCTTGCTAATTATTCCTTTAATGGTAAGGTTCCTAAGAAACTTGGAGACCTAGGGATTCCAACTATTCCTTGCTCTATTAAAAATAGTTATGTTAGAACTGCTTTGTGTGATTTGGGAGCAGGAGTTAGTGTTATGCCTTTTTCTCTCTACAAGTGACATCAACTAGAAAAACTAATACCAGCTGATATATCTTTGCAAATGGCTGATAAATCTACTACTATTCCTATTGGTATATGTGAGGATGTACCTGTTCAAGTGGCTCATAATTGCTTGATATTAACTGATTTTGTTGGGCTTGAAATGCCTGAAGATGATAATATGTCTATTATTCTTGGGAGACCTTTTCTTAATACTATAGGAGCTGTTATTAATTGTAATCAAGGAAAGGTGACTTTTAATGTTAATGAAAAGGAGCATACTGTCTATTTCCCCAAGAAGATTGATAGGACTTATGGCTTAAATTCAATTGAACATGTTGAGGGCATCCAAGTTGGAGAAATATATTATACCATACCACGAGAAAAATATGAAACTATTATGATTGGGACCATTGCTATCAAGGTTGAGGTAACATAATCATTAGTGGAATACAACATTTTGTTTTATATAAAATTGTTTTGGTAATAAGACCTGATCAACCTTGTTAACAAAGGGATTTTAATGAACAAAACAATGTTTTCACCATGATTATCTCCGCTTACTTCTGTTCTATCCATTTTAGTTTTTGCTTTCGTTTAGTTTACTTTTCTGTTGTTAGTTGCTTGCATATTATAGTGCCTTAGAACTTCTGAAGTTTTAGCTTTGTTTTGCTTTTGCATCTTTCTGAAAAAATCTTTCTGTCAGAAAATCATTCATCTATACCTGAAAATTGCTCAAAAATAAAGTGTCTCAAAAAATTCCAGAAAATTCATATTAAATTTTTACGTGAAAAAGGGGCAGAGAAGTGCCTAGAGAGTACCAGGGGGGCCCACCAGGCAGGCACACCACCTGGTGGCGCGGCCAGCCCAGGGGCGCGCCTGGCCATGGTGTGGGCCACCCCTGGCCCTTCACTCACTCTCTCACTTCCCACTTCTCTCTCTCTCCTGAGAAAACACCAGTTCATTGCTCAAAATTGCGTTCTTGCTGTTCTTGTCCATGATTTTTCGATCTCCTTTCTCAGCCCATCTTTGCTGCTGAAATTTGGAGCATTTGTCTCTAGTATGTGACTCCTCTGCTTGTCCAAGTAGATTTGTGTTTAGTGGTCTATATCTTGAGTATTTTGCTGTTTTAGGTGACAGGTTATGAGAGCTTGTAAGCTTGTTCATTGCTTAGATATATTGTTTTGATGCATGTTTAGGCCTCTTACAAGTCCCTATGAGTAGTTCCCTTCATTATGTAATCACTTTGCAATCACTTGTATAATGGATGTTTAAATTTCAGAATATCAAAGATGAACAACAACACCTTTGGAGAAATATTTGAGAGGGACACACTTAGGAGGTCAAGGCCCTCAATATCAGCCTCTCAGTTTAGGCCTTCATACAATGAAGATCTCATTGCACCATGCTTTGGCAATGAAGGAGATGAGGGGGATGCTCACCCATCTACTTTCCCTTATTTTACCTTTTTGCAAGCTGCAGGGATCCTCGATGATTTCTTACTACTGGTTCAGAGGGTCGGTTTGACCACTTACATGCAGGATGAGAGTGAGCAATATGCGTGCTCACCAAAACTTTCGTTTTCACCAACACCCCTTATCAGTCAACTGTTTCGTTCAGAATTTATAATCAGTCTATTATCATGCCATTGGAAAGATTTTGCAGCATTATAGGTATAGGCATGACGGGGACGGTGAAGAAGATCCAAGGTTGACCCGCTGATTTGCTGGAGCTCTATCGAAGTGTTACAAATGATGATGACCGCATAGCTCAGCGTGGGAAGATAAGGAACATTCAACTCCCAACTCTTAGATATTTTGCTTATTATCTTGCCACTAGCATTCTTGGTAGGGAGAACACAAGTAATATCTCTAATTATCATTTAGCCTTCCTCGCTGCTGCACTTAATAATGATACCAGGTATAATCTTGGCTCTCTCATTGCTCGCCACCTAGCTGCTAGGGGACCTATTTATGGGGGAATTATTGCTTCATGTATGGTTGTTGCATTAGAACTTTCTGTGGATCCTAATGACACTGTGTTGGCACCCCAAAGGCTTGATCTTGCTGCTATGAAAACACATCACTTCGTCACTACTGACTCTAGTATGGAGGGTTTAGTATACAGGATGTTGTTTACTGACGGGGACGAGAGGGAGATTCCTTTGCCGCAACCTACTTTGTTCAATATTCACAGGAGGCCATGGTCGCGTTCCAAGGAGGAGGTGGATGAGCAGCTCCGCTTGCTTGGTTTCCACAGGTAGCACCAGGAGGATGTGCCTTCTTACGACTACTCTGCGCACTACGGTGGGGCGTCCTCGAGCTCGTACCAGGACGAGGGTACCTCCTCGCCATACTACGGAGGCGCTCCATCTTGGCCAGCTTGGGATTGATACCCACTTAGGCCAAAAGCCTAAGCTTGGAGGGAGGTACAACGACATCACTCTCATCTATATATCATGTTTAGTCGGTACTCTGTATATCCTGCTTCGTTCTCTTTTTAATTTTTGTTCTTTCTTTACTTTTGCTCTCTAAAGCACAAAAAGACCAAAAATATTTCTATTGTTTCTCTTTGTTTGCTTCTTCTTCTTTTTGCCTTGGTTTGCTTTTTCCTTTTTTCTTTGTTTGAACTATTCGAAAAACCCAAAAAGATTTTGCTTTGCTTGTTTTTACTTTTTGTTCTTGCCTTCAAAAATCAAAAACACCAAAAATATTTGTTGTTCTTCTTTGGTTTTGTGAAGTTTGTTGCAGGGTTCAGCAGTCCTCAGTAAAATTTGGTTTCATGTTATTATTCAAGCCACACAAGTGAAGGGCAATAATGAGGATTAACGACAACTTGAGGTGTGGTAAGAGGCTAGTAACAAACTCTATTTGTTTTCATTTTTGTACATATACTCATCATTGTGGGCATGCTTAGTCTGTTCATGTAGGGTGTATGTTATTTATGGATGCTTAGTAGTTCTTGCTTTCTTATGATTAGCTCTAGCTTGCTAATAGTCTGTAGCATGTCGTATGAACGTTTGCTTGCATTGCTCTATTCATAACTTGGTATGACACTGTGGTATCCTCCTCTGAATGTTTCACTTGAATTGACTTGGCACATACTCATGCATGCATATGACTGAAACAATAATCAGTTAAGCCTCGATGAGTTATTTTGCCTCAGGGGTCTTGAATCACTTTCATGCCATGATTAGTCCTGTTTTATTGCAAGCATGATTATCACAGTTATTGCTCTCTCGCTTGTCGCTCCCTTACTATTGCTAGCCTTCACTTGCACTGAGTATGAGCTCTACTCGTGTTTCCAATTCCCCAAAACCATTATTGCCAAAAGAGTCCACCATACCTACCTATTAGCATAATTTGCTTTTCCATGTATATTCGTTATGCCTTGTTTTCTTCCGAATAAAATGTTTGCTTGTTATGAGAAAGTTAGTTAGTAAAGCTCTCACGAACTTGATGACACACTTTATTTCTTGCACTTAATAAACCTGAACCATTGTGGCTGTCCATGAAAGTTATATGCTTGCAAATTATAGGCTAGGGATTAGCAGAACCGTAATGTCACGGGGAACGCTTTCAACACCTGTAAATATATACCCAGTTGATATCATGCTCTTTTGTTTACGGATGTCGTCGGTGTGAAATAAAAGGGGAGCTTGTAAGTCCATGGAGTTATGTATGTGTATTATAGAAACGTCTGGGCCGCCGGTCTAATCCATGCCTAATCATGGTGGAAACCTACATCGAAACCATAATGAGTATCTATGAAGCATTCTTCTTATAAAAAAAGAGAGATAGCTATTGAGAAAAAGAAAAAAAAGAGGATATGAGAAAAGAGGAAAGAGAGAAAAAAGCACCATTTTCCCATGGTAAATAAGAAGATTGCTGAGATGCTCGTTGTCTGTTTGCCTTGTCATTTTGATATGGGGATTCTTCTGTATCATCAGGCAAGGGGTACCCCGTTGGCGGTTCTCTATGATACGCATTTATTTACTATGACAAGAACTTACCGGTAACTAAAGTTGAGTAGCATGAGGAGCGGCCCTCGTACTCAAGGGACATCAGATTTCCAGTTTATAGTTTGTCAAGCATATAACTCAGATTGGGCCTCACTTTCACCTTAACCATTTAAAGATGCTTATGATAGGGGCAATGGGAGCTCAAAGCTAATGAGTACCATACTTTCAGCATTTGGAAGCCTTTCAAACTTTTGAAAACCTTTTCATTCCCTTGTTGAGTCACCACCTATTCTATGAGCACTTTCTTGAGAGCAGAGTTGTCATTCTTAGTGTAATGTGCTTGTCTCAAAAATTGATTAATTGTGTTATGACTTTGATGCTTGTATCTGTGATATCTTTACTTATAGTCTTCACTTGAACTTCAGAGGTGCCTTGGCATTTATGTTTGCTCTACAATCAAAGGCAAGCGAGATACCACTCTATCATACCTTTTTATGAGCATTTCAATGTTGCTTATGTTTATGTTTCATGCTACTTATTATTTTTGAGTTGGAATCTCTTCATAGCTTGCAATGACTATTAAGTAAATTTAGTTGCATACTATTTATTATGAATTGCCTGAGTAGTTGACCATATCCTGAGAATATATACATCTTATGAAGCAAATGTGTTCGTGAAAGTTTCTTTTATCGCAATCAGTTTTCAACTGAATTGCTTGAGGACAAGCAATAAGCTAAGCTTGGGGGGAGTTGATACATCCAAAACGTATCTACTTTCCCGAACACTTTTACTATTGTTTTTCCTCTAAACTTGTGTGATTTGGATACAACTAACACGGACCGACGCTGTTTTTAGCAGAATTACCTTGGTGTCTAGTTTTTGTGCAGAAAATCAACTATCAGGAAAAATCCCAGAAAATATGCCAAAAATCCTATTTCACTAGAAGACTCATGGAGCCAGAAGACGAGACGGAGTAGGGCCATGAAGGGGCCCACACCACCTGGCTGCGCGGGCCAGGCTAGGCCGCGCTTGGGGGTGGTGTGGCCGCCTCGGCTGCCCTCTCGGCCTCCCTCTTTGCCTATAAGTTGCCTCTTGACCTAAAAACCAAGGGGGGTTCGACGTTTTTCTAGAAAGAGTTCCGCTGCGCCGCCGCCACCGAATTCCACGATTCGGACCCAGAAACTCCATTCTGGCACCCTGCCGGGACGGGGAATTGGAGGAGATCATCGCCATCATCATCACCCTCGCTTCTCCATCGATCATCCATGTTTCCTCCATCTATGAGTGAGTAATCCCCCGTTGTAGGCTATGGGGATGGTAGGGATTGGATGAGATCGTTCATGTAATGGCATCAGACTGTTAGGGCATGGTGCCTAGTATCTATTATTAGTGCTTTTTGACTTTGCTGAAACTTGTTATGCTTAATGCTTGTCACTAGGGCCCGAGTGCCATGATTTCAGATTTGAACATGTTATTGATTCATTATGATGGTATTGTTTACGGTCTTACCTGCAAGTTATATACACATATTGTTGTTTGGAACCAAAGGCCCCGCAGTGACAGCAATCGGGATAACCGGAGGGGACGGCTTTGATGTGAGGATCACATGTGTTCATGGAGTGTTAATGCTTTGCTCCGGTGCTCTATTAAAAGGAGCACCTTAATTGCCAGTATTTCCCTTGAGGCCCCGCTACAAACGGGCTGGAAGGACAAAAGATGTTGTGCAAGTTCTCATTGCGAGCACGTATGACTATATATGGAACACATGCCTATGATTATTTAGTACTTGGATGCTTTATCTTATTTATCTGCAAATGCTCTACGTCTTGATTGCCATATGAATTTTCTTGTCCATGCAACGTCCGTCCATCCATCCCTATGCCTACCACGCTTTAATCCTACTGTTTACTGCAATTGTTACTACTGTCTTTACTTTTACTACTACTATTACTTTACTATTGCTACTACAAATCTATTGCTACTGATAAATTGCTGTGAGCAAGAATATTTCCAGGTGCAGCTGAATTGACAACTCAGTTGTTAAGGCTTATAAATATTCTTTGGCTCCCCTTATGTCGAATCAATAAATTGGGTTTCACTTCCCTCGAAAATACTGAGATACACCCCCTATACTTGTGGGTCATCACTATACAGCCGGAAAAAGTTGGTCGTTGGACTCTCCGCCTCCCTTGTTCGCTTCTGGTTTTCTTCTAGTATTATTAATATTTCCCAAATAAGCGATTTACGTTGTTTTTGACTCCTTTTCTCCACAGTACAACTGCTCCAAGAATTGTATCCATTGGATCCATCATCTGTCCTAATCCTGGTGAAAACAGACATAAAATGTGCCGCGCGAGTGCCGTAAAATACCAAGATCCTACATCTACAACGAAAAATAATAATGTAAAACATGATGCAAATATGCACTCATCAACTTCCCCAAGCTTAGACTCTTGCTCGTCCCGAGCAAGTTTTAGCTTAATGGATGTGATCCTCATATTCATGAAGCTAAGTCGATAAAATAAATGAGGAAATTGCAGCATGTGTTTATCATGTACGATACATAGGAATAAGTTCATGAATAGTACCTTACTCGAATCATCTGAATAGTATTAGCAGGCTTCCACACCTTAGTGATCAGTTCATAAAATATGAATCTCAACATAATGTAAAAGTATTCGATTTCATCGAATGAGTAAGCGAGATAGTCCTAAGTATTTTTAGGATCAACGTATTCACTTGGGATTCAAAAGCTCAAAAGTGTATCTTTGTCATACTACAATGCAGTGGTATATGCCTACTTGCTCTTTGCACACTCGCTATTTTTATTCTTCCTTTTCTTTCTTTTGTATACATGCTCACACTTTTGCTTAAGTGATGTGCAAAGGAGCTAGCCATGCATTCCACTTCAAGTAGGAATTTCAAAGTTTAACGATCTCAATTATCAAATTCCAATTGTATATGAAGCGTCGTTATGACTTGAAGATTCTACCTCGACTTGTTCTCACTCTATTTCGATAGCACTTTCATTTTCCTTTGTTCAAGGTTTCTTTTTCAATTTAAATGTATAGATAATTTTTCTTTGTAAATCAAACCGTAGACTTACAGCATATTGACTAAATTATCTTTAGGTGTTCCATTAATACCAATGGTGTGGAAGACTCCTATTGCTATCATCAAGTGCAAGTAAAATTATACTCAAGCCATTCATATATCAATAAAGCAAACACAAACTCAAAATTGCTCCATATATAATAATAAACTCGGAATTTCACAAAAGGGATCGACTATTCCTAAAGGGAATCCTAATGATGCAAACCTTATTTGTATTTTGAACTAATGCAAAAACGGTAATATAAAACTTGTAAGAAGGATTACAAGGTCTTTAAAGATCTCCACAAGCTTTGAATCAAGCTAGACGGGATCAATTAACTCCTTGTTGGTACCTATTCCTCCTCCTGGGTAGAAAGAGCGTCGCTTTCTTCTTTCACATTGCCCTCTTTAACTACGTTTGCAAAGAGAATGCTGAGCTCGGCCATGTCATATTGGAGCTTCAACATTTTCCTGTTGAGGAATTTCTTCTCATCTGTCAACTCAAAGACAATTGTAATTAAAAACAACTCTACCATAGATGTCATCGACCTTCTTCTCAAGGTCTTTGCTCATCATCCAGTAGGAGTCAATCCCTTCTCCAATTGTTTCAATGCATGCCTTAGAAGCCTTCTCCAACTCATAGATCTTATCATGAATCTCATCTTACCGCACCTTCTTAGGTTTAAGAGGTGATGAACCAAGAGGGGTTTTATAATATGATCCTATGTTGTAACGATAAGGATTAGGGAGGTACTCATCCTTGTTCCTTCCCCGCTCAGATTGTCTCATCATCTCCATCCTTTACGGGAACATGTCCTCCCAATTTGGGAGAGGCTTGATCTCTGGGCCGGATGATGACGACGATCCTTTGGGTTCCGCTTCTTCGATCCTTTTCACGAGCTTCTCTTATTTCTTCTTGTAGATCTTGTTGACATGGAAGGGCTGCATGGCCTTGCTGCACGGATGTTGTTAAAGGGCTTGTATAGGGATGGCCAAGATCTTTCGAGGTTGGAGGCTGTAGCTCCGCGAAAACTTAATGAAAAAGGTTAGATGCACTCAGCTTTAAAAGGAGGGGTCAAAAACCCTAGCCGCCTTGTGTAACGAGAAACTATACGGGCGCAGCACGTATAGCTCCCACCGTATAGTTGCGAACCGACTATAGATTAGATCTACGGTGGAACTTAAGTTTATAGCCAAAACTATACTGGCGGAATTTTTAATTCCCGTCGTATAGTTGGTCGTTAAACTCTCTATATCCTAAATAAAAAATTTGGAGATGGGTCGATAACTATACGACCACAACTATATGGGCGGAATTTTTAATTTTGACTGTATAGTTGGTTGTTAAACTCTCACTACCCCAGAAATTATTTTGTCAAAGGCGTTGACGACTATACGACCGCAACTATACGGGCGGAATTTTTAATTCTGGCCGTATAGTTAGTCGTTAAACTCTTAGTACCTTTTGTGGATGGAAGTGTTGATGCCGCAACAACTATACGACCGGAACTATACGGCCAAATTTTTTATTCCCGTTGTATAGTTGGTCGTTAAACCTTCTGTGTCCACCAAAAAAATTCTGCTTCTCCAAGGATTCTTTATTAATCTGAAACTTAACAAAATATCAAGTTTTGACCGAAAAATGTCAGCTTAGACTTTTGACCAATTTTGCATTGTCAATCTTCCTTTTTCTTCTTTTCGAGAGCAACAATTGTTTCTTATTTAACACAATACTCAAACTAGACTCTAACTGAAAATTTAAAAACTTACTCAAACCTTTATTTCACATGGGTTGCCTCCCATGAAGCGCTCTTTTATAGTCAATAGCTTGACCGTAGTACTTCTCATCCCATCTCGAGTCCATTCTTCTTGAAGTTGCCATTCCTTGTATATCTTCGCTTTATCACTTCTTCTAGGGTGCTCAATTCTATGGTGATTGCACTTATATCTTTTTTACCCGGTAATGCTTCAAGCATTGTCCATTTACCACCCAATGCAAGAGAGGGTGTTTTTCCTTCGAGCTTCACTGCTCCTGATGAATAAGCTTCTTCAACTACATATGGACCTTCCCACTTCGATCCGAGTTTTCCTGGAAACAACTTAAGATGAGAATTATAGAGCAATACTTTGTCTCCACTTTTTCCTTAAACAACCTAGCATTCTCATAGGCTTCACTTCTAAACTCATCTAAAGCATAAATATCTAATAAACGCTTCTCCCCTGCTGCTTTGAGATCATAATTTAGATTCTTGATTGCCCAAAAAGCTTTGTGTTCCAGTTCTAAAGGTAAATGGCATGCCTTACCGTACACCATCTTATAAGGTGTCATACCCATTGGATTTTTAAACACTGTACGGTATGCCCATAAACTGTCATTTAACTTGTATGACCAATCTTTTCTTGATTTGTCCACTCTCTTCTCAAGTATGGTCTTCAGTTCTCTATTAGAGAGTTCCACTTGACTACTTGTTTGGGGATGATATGGTGAAGCAACACGGTGAGTTACTCCATACTTGCTAAGGATTTTCCTAAAAGTCCCTTTCATAAAATGAGAACCACCGTCAGTAATTAAAAATCTAGGAACTCCAAACCTGGGGAATATGACATCCTTGATCATCTTCACTGAGGTAGCTGCATCTGCGTGATTTGTTGGGATAGCTTCAACCCATTTAGTAACACAGTCAACAACAACAAGAATATGAGTATAACCCTTCGACTCTATCAATGGCCCCATGTAATCCATTACCCATACATCAAAGGGTTCAATTATGAGACTATAATTCATCGCCATTTCTTGTCTCCTACCTATATTTCCTCTTCTTTGGCAAGCATCGCAGTATTCCACATACATGTGTGCATCCTTGAGCAAGGTGGGCCAATAGAATCCGGATTGAAGTACCTTTGCAACAGTTCTCTTACCTGCATGATGCCCTCCATATGGACTGTCATGACAAGCTTTCAATATCGCATTCATTTCATGGTTAGGAACACACATCCAAATCATTCTGTCAAGTCCTTGACGATATAGATACGGATCATCCCAAAAGTAATATTTAAGATCATTAAAGAATTTTATTCTTTGATTTCTTGACATACCAGGAGGTATAAAGTTTGTTAATAGATAGTTAGCATAATCTGCATACCACAGATCAGCAGTTTCCATGTTTGCTAAATATTCTCCCGGAAATGATTCATTAATAGGTACGGGGTCATTAATTATTCCCTCCATCCTAGAGAGATGATCTGCTACCGAATTATCCTTACCCCAATATCTAATATTTGCAAATCATATTCTTGTAGTAATAAAACCCACCTAATCAACCTGGGCTTAGCATCCTTTTTCACAAGGAGGTGATGCAAAGCTTGGTGATCCGTATGAATTATTACCTTAGAATTAATTATGTAAGATCTAAATTTGTCAGAAGCAAAAATTATAGCTAGAAACTCTTTTTATTTAGTAGCATAATGTTTCTGAATCTTATTAAGAGGTCTACTAGCATGATAAATAACATTCAAATTCTTTCCATCACTAGCATACACATGATTTCGAAAGGTTCATCCCACTTTGTAGATTGCATGATAGGTGCTGAAACTAGTTTATCCTTAAGGTTCTCAAAATCTGCAATGTAGTCACGGTCTAAATAGAATGGATTTTCTGTATCAAGAAGATTGGTGAGGGGCATGGCTAGTTTAGCAAAATCTTTTATAAACCGCTTATAAAAACCCGCATGTCCCAGAAACATTTTTAGGTTTTTGATGTCTTGAGGTATTAGAAGATTCTCTATAGAATTTATATTAGTTTTATTTATTTCTATTCCCTTTTCCGAAACTTTGTGCCCGAAAACTTTACCTTCTCTTTCCATGAAACGACATTGATCCCAATTCAAAACCAAGTTTGATTTCATGTATCTCTCCAAAACTTTGGTCGAATTTTAGAGGCAATTATCAAAAATTGTTTCACAAACAACAAAATCATTTGTTAGAACTTCCATAGTATTCTCAACAAAATCATCAAAAATCTTTAGAACACATTCCTGAAAAGTTGATGATGCATTACATGAGCCAAATGGAATTAATCTATAAGCATATGTGCCATAAGGACAGGTGAAAGTTGTTTTCTCTTGATCTTCCGGTTGTATGGAAATTTGAGAATATCTAGAATAACCGTGAAGAAAACAAAAGTAAGAATTATTAGTAAGTCTTTCTAATATTTTATCCATGAATGGTATAGGTTTATGATTTTTCTGTGTCTCACGGTTTAGCTTCCTAAAATCAATGCACATATGATATCCTACAATTGGTCTCACATGAACTAGCTCACCATCCTCATTCATAGCAGCATCAAGACCACCTTGTCTTGGTATGCAATGAGCTGGGCTAACCCACTTACTGTCAGAAATAGGATATATTATGCCACTATCTAGTAAGTGTATAACCTCTTTTCTTACTGCTTCCTTCATTTTAAGATTAAGCCTTCTTTGTGTATCTACTACAGGTTCAGCATCATCAAGCATGGTAATCTTATGTGTTACGATAGATGGATCTATTCCTTTAATATCACTCAATGTATACCCAAAAGCTTCACGATGCTTAACCAAAACTTAAATGAGTTTATTTGTTTCATTTTCTGATAGATTCTTGCTAATAATGACAGGACATTTATTTTCATTGTCTAGAAGTCTTTTCAATTCTATTGGTGGAGGCTCTTCATCTCCTTTTCTTACCATTTCTTCATAGTTGTGCGGATTTTGTGCTTCCAAAATTGAATCAAGGTAATCGTCCATGTCTTCTTTCTCGTCATCATCTGGTGCTTCCTCCCAATTAATCAGGCTCCTTTCTAATTCATCTTGTGGAGTACTAAAATGAATTGCCGCTAGCTCAGCAATTGTCTTATCTTCCTTGATATCCTCCACTTCATATGGCCTCTTCTTTAGTTTGGCGAAGTGGAATGTCATTTCCTCTTCTCCAAACTTTAGTGAAATAGTTTCCTTCTTATTATCTACTCGAGCTTTGGTAATGGAAATAAAAGGCTTGCCTAAAAGAATAGGACAAAAAGAATCTCGAGGCATATCACCAATATGAAAATCAAGGGGGTACATGAGTGAGCCAATAAAGACATAGATATTTCTGATTACTCCTTCCGGTTTCATATTGGTTCTATTAGACAATTTAATAATAGTGTCTACTTGTTCCACATCTGGATTATTTAAATTGTAGCGGAGTTCCTCATAAAGTGACGAAGGCATAATATTTATAGTGGAAATTGGTTCGCAAATTCCATACAAGAAAGTTTCTCCACAATATATAGGGGTCATTGGTTTAGAAGTTTCATTACCTCGAACCTTACCTTTGATGAATTCTGAGGTATCAATGTCTAACATAACCACTTCATCTTCCATTATTCATGCTTCCATAAGATCTTTTAAAATAACATTATTTATATTTGTAGCTTCGGAATTCCTTTCTGGTTTCTTTGATCTCTTCTTTATTTGTTCCCATTCTGTACGAGGGGTTTACGAATTTTCTTTACTTCTTTTCTTCGAGGGGTTTACGAGGTTCCCATTCTGTAGGTACCTGCAAATGCCCTTAATGTCTACGCACTTCTATTCTTGTAGACATTTGTTGGGCCTCCAAGTGCAGAGGTTTGTAGAACAGCAGGAAGTTTCCCTTAAGTGGATTACCCAAGGTTTATCGAACTCAGGGAGGAAGTGGTCAAAGGTATCCCTCTCAAGCAACCCTGCAATCAAGATAAAGAAGTCTCTTGTGTCCCCAACACACCCAATACACTTGTTAGGTGTATAGGTGCACTAGTTCGGCGAAGAGATAGTGAAATACAAGTGGTATGGATAAAAGACAACGGTGCAAGCAAATAGCTTAATGACGTGGAAGAGACTAAATGAAAACTGAAATAAAGATGGAAGCAAGCAAACATGTAACAGATCTAGTTGCAAATGGTGTTTCAATGTTTAGAAACAAGGTCTATGGATCATACTTTCACTAGTGAACACTCTCATATAAATATCTTCTTTTTATGATACTACTCTGAACTACTCTCTGATTGGACACTCTAATCCATGGTAGGGCTATAAGAACACACCTCAAAGTTCGCTTTCCCCATCTAGATAACCCCACACTGTCACCTTGAGTTCTAGATGGTTCCAACAAACACCACAATTTCATAGAAACATCCAACTCCAAATATAACTCATAACAAGTATTTGTAATATCTAGCCTAAGTGCCACCATGGTGTGCACGCTGTCACTTTCACACACATGGGGAGAGCAGAGATCTATTAAAGCACTTGAGTAGCAAGGTAGATCTACTTGATTACAAAGCTCATGATCACAATATGATCATGCATAGAGAGAGAGATGAACACATAGCTACCAGTAGAACCCTTAGCCTCGAGGAAGAACTACTCCCTCATCATCATGGGAATCAGCAATGGTGATGGAGATGGTGGTCGAGTCGATGGAGATGGCTTCGGGGCACTTCCCCGTCCTGGCAGGGTACCGGAACAGAGTCTTTCTATCCCCCGAATCTCCCCTTCGGTGGCGGCGGCACTGCGAAACTTTTCGTGGCTGGAGGCTGTTTGATTTAGGGTTTTTGCATTGGGAGGCATATTATAGGCGAAGAGGCAAGGTCGGTGATCGTCCAGGGGGCCCACACCATGCCCTAGCGCAGCCTAGGGCTGCCTGCGCCAAGGGGTGGTGTGGCCACCATGTGGCCCCTCTCCGTCTCGTCTTCTGGCTCCGTGAGTCTTCCGGTAAAATATCGACTTTGGCTTTTGTCCGGTCCAATTCCGAGAATATTGATTTTCTGACTTTTCTGGAACCAAAAACAGCAGAAAACAGGCAACTGGCACTATGGCATCTTGTTAATAGGTTAGTCCCAGAAAGTGTACAAAAATACTCCAAAGTGTGGACAAAACTTAAGAAAGTAGATAAAAACCAAGCATGGAACATCAAAAATTATAGATACGTTAGCAACGTATCAGCCCTGCATAATTCGCAATAATTTTCTTTACTGAGTAGGAATCAATACCGAGGGTTTTAATCATTGTATCTATTTTTTCATCTGCAAGGAAATCGTTAGTACAAGCATATTCAGAAAAACTAGTTGTAATATTTTCCTTATCTTTAAGATTTTCTATTGCTTCCCTCATTTTTATTATTAGATTCCAAGCCTCATCATAGGTATAAGATAGAGGCAGTGTCTAGATTCATCCTATTTTCAATATTCATCCCTCCATAAAAGGTATGGGTGATTAACCAATTAGGCAAACGATCATGGGGGCAATTATCTAGGTAGCTTTTATACCTTAGATATCATTCATATAAGCCCTCACTAGGATTATTTTTGAAACTGATAATAATACCTCTCATTCTGTGAGGTTTGCTTTCAGAATAATATTTTGATAGGAATTTGGTTGTCAATTCCTCCCAAGTCCTTGGTGCTTCTACACAAAAAGATCTGTATCAGTCGCAAACATTATTAGAGAGAGTTTTTCTAAACAACTGGTTTTTCACCATATCAAGATTACAATCGTTGAAAATAAAGGAACTAAGAATGTCTTCAAAGAATTGTAAGTGTCCATATGGACTTTCTTCATTGGTTTCTACAAATTTCTTAGAATGTAATAATTCAAATAATAAAGGATGGATCTCGGCTCCATCCGGATTTATGCTTTTATTGACATCTATAAAAGCGTCCATGGGTGAACCCATTTTCCTTACTGCCTCAAGGTGGTTTAAATGCTGAGTGTTGTCCATTGTTGCGGTCCTGCAACTCAAGTAAAAATTAGTACAACAAAAGTAAATATTGTAAAGTGACTTATAGCGCTAAGCTCCTCGGCAACGGCGCCAGAAAATAGCTTGATGACTGCAAGTGCACAGATCATTTGTAGCTAGTTTCGAAATAAAGATATCGATCCCACAGGGAGCAGTAGACAAGAGACTAAAAATGCTTTTAACTATAACTAAACAAAGTACTTAAAAAATAACTTTAAGATGCAAGTAAAGTAGAGTTGTTTTTGGGTTTTTGGTTGATCAAGGTGATTTGAAGTAAAGCAAAACTTAATGCAAAAAGTAAGAATCACGTGTGTAATAGAACTTTGGAACTACAATAGGGAAAAGGCATTCTCAGGGAATAGTGGATACACCGCTAGCAATTTAGACTAAGTAATCGAGAGTATTATAACGAATATTCTCATAATGTGTATGTATGTGGGAGGAGCTCCATATATGGATGAATAGCCAGCAACCACTGCACACATCATCCTCATAACCACAGCAGACAGCAATCAACATTAATCGAATTACTGCACTATTAAGGGATTTCTCCCATGGCATGGACATGGCTTGGTGAGTTCTCCTTGATTCCCCAAGTTGGTATGTAAAGAATGACAACAACTTTATAGTCACAGTAAGTGTTATCATCCCTCCGTCTACCAATAAGTAATCACCTTCATCGAGTCCCCATAAGAGGCAAATGTTAAGGAGGTGCATAACTCCCAACATCAAGATGAAGACAATTAACACGTACACATAATGATGTATACCATAATAATCTCTATCTCATCTCAGTCATATACTAGGGTTTCTCCCTCTCCCCAAGAACTAGAGATCTACTCAGACATGGAGCAATCAACATCATAGCAATGGTAATGCAAACAATCATAGATGAATAGTACTTGTATAAATCCACAACGAGTATGGGATTACAACAAGATCTAGATAAGATGTAGATGGGATGGATGGAGATGGTGTTGATGCAGCTGTGGATGATGAAGATTGATGCCTTAGCCTCCTAGATCTGCGCAGGGCGAAGATGGATCCCTTATGGATGAGTTCCCCCTCCAGATGCCTTCCGGAGGTGAGGTTTCTATGATTGTTGGGTGTTCTGTATGTCGTCTCCTCGAACCAATTGCACGGGGTGAAACTATTTGACGAGGCGGAGGCCGCGCCAACTATACGGTCGGAGCTATACGGTCGGAAAAAGTTGCTTCGGTCATATAGTTGGTCGTTGGACTCTTTGCCTCCCTTGTTCGCTTCTGGTTTTCTTCTAGTATTATTAATATTTCCCAAATAAGCGATTTATGTTGTTTTTGACTCCTTTTATCCACAGTACAACTGCTCCAAGAATTGTATCCATTGGATCCATCATCTGTCCTAATCCTGGTGAAAACAAACATAAAATGTGTGCGCGAGCACTCTAAAATACCAAGATCCTACATCTACAACCTAAAATAATAATGTAAAACATGATGCAAATATGCACTCATCAAATGCCCGCCCCTATGGTGTGGAGTTGGCTTCATTAGGTCAAACACTGCAACTTTTATAAATATGGCTATATATTTTGAGACTCTAGCCGCTATGCGGAGAGCCGTCATTCTCAGATTGCATCACAACACCACCAAAGGAGATCCACCATCATAGTTCATCCTCTCCATCCTCCATCCACTCCATATCCATAGCCATTATATCGTACTTGAGATCTCCTTCTGATTTGGCGACCATTGTAAGAATATTTTATTTCAATCTAAGTATTTGCACAATGTTTTCTATCCTTGATCTTATTGGTATGAGCGAGTAGACTTCACAGGTTGTTGGTTGGGGTGAAAGATCGCAACAATTATGTCCATCTAATACATGGGAATATTGTGTGGTGATTGAATAGGAGATATGTATATTTGTTTCTTTGTTTCTTGTCTCGATCCATGGACTTGTAGGTACCCAAGATTCTAGGGATTGATAAAGGTTCGAGATAAGATGAGTGGTGAATGGCAACTTCACACGAAATATAGTGTTCCTCAAGGGGACTACAGTCTTTGTTTAGGGATCCACTTGGGAGTAACAGCAACATCACAAGTCTTAATGCTTTGATCTATATTTTACTTATTAATTGTTATAGGCCGATGCTTCGTGGTATAGTATTTACGGATATGCTGCCCACAACCCTATCTATATTAGATCATTTCACATGTGAATGTACTTATATAATCTTTATCTCATATGTATGTGCAATTGTAGGTGAATCTTCAACCTGGTCTATTTCCATCCATTGCAAAAACCAACGATTCAAAGTAAACTAGAAAGATCCGGTAAACATAAAATAAAATGAGTAAACAAAGTATTGAAGACATGACTTATTATTTCCATACATCAATCATTTCCCAAGGTTCGATAAACCTAGGTCTACTAGGAAAAAGCTACTGGATCGGTTCAGTAGCACACACAGTATAAAATGATACCAAATATAACCATTCATCACGAATTTAACGTATATGATCCAAAATTTGCAATTACATTATTCAAATTACACAGCAGAAAGCAATAACAAGATAGATCACTATCCTTCAAATGTGTCACAGACAAACAATTATTGAGTGTAGTCTCGCGACCTATGGACGATCACTTATAAAAGGAATAACCTGCAACATGAAAGGTTGCAGCTACGAATGATCAATATTTTGAATGTATTGGCAAGTATTGCTAACAAGACTAAAAAATATCTAGCATTACATGCATATTTCTCTAGGTGGAGTTCAGACTCATTTGCTGAAAGCAATATAACTTTTCCCTACTTCTAAAATACTTTACTTTCTTCAAAATAGCTTTCGAAGGACATACTAGTATAAACCCATGTTGAAACATGACATTCCAGCTTCATATGCTCCCAAACCCATGTTCACCTGTCAAGTTTTAATTTGAGAAATTGGGATGAATGAGTTCTTCCAAATAGTTCCAGGACAAGTTTCCCATAGATGCCCATAACCCAGGACAAGGCTAAGTACTTAGATTTACACTCTGAAGAGGTTTATACACTTTACCCGCACGACTCAATCAGGCTCTTTTACCACTACACTAATTTTAACCATGGTCGGAAGAAAACCAAGACGGAACCTTTTAGTAGTAGAACCCTGATCCCTGAGGACGGACTCATACCAACCTACATCCTCTCTTTCTTCTAGTCACATCGGTTCATGTTCCCATAACTTACTCAGTCAAGACAGATAATGACATGTAGTTGTACTAGAAGCTACTACACAAGAAATCTATCCAATCTCTGAAGCCTACGCATGCTTTTCGCAATAAAACTATCCAACGCCATACCATTCCATTACACCCACAAGATTCATTAAATTCCAGTTGTTTTCATTATAACAAAACATACCTTTTCATAACAAAATCAATCATGATTTCCCTTTTGCATTTCCAATAAGCATGGCTAAGCAACTAAAATCCGATGGCTTAAAAGGAATTCCAGTCATGCAAATGGAAATCATGCATGGGTATCATAACATAGCATAATAGCAAAACAAACTGCTACACATGCAATCTCTAATGAAAAACTTACTACATACATAAGGAAATAGTAGGACATTTATGATAGCTCTATTTTACTTTGTTGTACTCGTTCATATAATACTCACAATTGTAATGGTTGCACCCGTCACAATCACAATAGTTGAAATCCTCGGAATCTAACGATTAATATAAAGCACCATAAACACTCTATTCAAACATTGCAATTATACAACAATACAATAAAATAATAGTGAACAAATGCATGATGATTTAATATGATATAATGGCTGTATTTGGTTCTTTGGACAGTACGGAACCGATGATGCATGTGGAAAAGCATTTAATGCATAAAAAATTACTATTAAGGCTATATTGGTTTAATAGGGTTTATCTCACTTTAATTCAACTTTTGATGTTACCGTAATATTAAATTGTGAATTAAGTACTAGTGAATAGGTAATTCAATTTAGAAACAACACCAAATAGAATCACCGAAAAAAGATTTATATATTTTTCTATGATTTAATTTACTATTGCAATGCATTGATAGCTTTCTACAAGATCATATGATAAAATAGTGTCACATATTTTTGTTTGCAATTTCTTTGGATTGGTCTTTTTAAAATAAAACATTAGCAATTAGTTTCACTTAATTTAGAGTTCAGGATAATTTTCTATGATTTAAATACTAATTAAATGATTTTTAATAATTTAAAAAATTCCTTCATCAAAATTTATATCTAGGGCTAGTTTAGTGTCCTGCGTGAAATTTGGAATCCATAAATACCTTATTTGTTTTTTCTGATGAATTATTTACTCAAAAGTCCATTAAAATAATATAATAATTAACAAAAAAACATTCTGTAAAAGTTAGATATAATATGAGATTATAAACTACGTGAAAACTTTTCATTGATATATTATTTGTATTTTTTGGGCCTACATATTCTTTTATATTAATTTTACAAGCTTTAAGGAATATCTTTCTATTTTTCTATTTTTAATCAATTCTTAAAAATAGATGTTGACTGTGTATCTGACCACGCTGATGTGTCAGCGTTGGCTGGTGACGTGTTGCGCTGATGTGCAGGACACGCGGCACTCACCGATCGGCGTGTACCGGTTCAGGCTTGATCTGATCTAGGACGTCTGTATCGAATCTAGCCGATGTAAGCAGAAGGTTGCCGAGGGGCTCGCCGGAGATGATGCCAGCAATGGCCATTGGCGGCGGCAGGCTCGTAATAAGACAGTGGAGGACCTTCCGATACTTGCCGGCGACGGGAAGTGGACGAGGAGGACTTTCCGATACTTGCGACGACGGGAAGTGGACGACGACATACATAGGAGCACGACGGTTCTTCTCGGTTGATCATCGTCATCTTCTTCTTCCTGTAGTGGCGGCACGGCGTGGCTGGAGTCGGCGGGCCGCGGTGAAGCTCCGGTGTCTTCGTGCGGTCGTCCTGGGGTGCTGCGCAAGGGGAAAATAGGGTGAGGGAATATGGAGCGTCAAGGCGAACATGATTGGTGGAAAAAGAAGGGTGCGGGGTGATGAGACTTCGAGGTCGAACTTGATCTGAGAGCTCCGGCAGAGGCGGACGGCAATGGCGGATCGGAAGCTTGTGATTGGGTGGCTAGGGTTTGGAGCAATCGAAAAACTCGGACGGGAAAGAGGAGGGCGTATTTATGGAGGTTGTGACGTGGAGGAGGGGGGTCAAAATATTGACCGAATTCGGCAGAAAGATCGGAGATTTGGGCTCGGTGTCAGTAACGTGTTCATCCTGGTATCCTAGCGCGAGGTGGAAGACGCGTGGGTGGGTCCCACCTATTGGCGATAGAGGGGAGAAGTCGGGTTATCTGCTCTATCCGCTACGGGTCGTGCTGGCAAGGTTTGGGTCGGCACGTTAGATGCGGTGTGCACGTGCAGGAGAAAAGGGGAGGAGGAGGGGCGGCTCGGGCTGGGCCGGCCAGTCCAGTTAGTTTAGGTTATTTTTTCCTTTTCATTTTTTTGTTTTTGTGTTTTCCTATTTCTTTTGTAGTTTTTGTTTTATAACTCCAAAAGGATTGAAATTAGTTTCTAATTTTTTTGTAAATTCAAAACACACACAATAAGATACATAGAATATAATTTTGATCATAATAAAAATTTCCATTTTGCCATTCCCATACAAGGGCACTCATATGGCTATTTTTGAAAATGCAAAATAGGGATTTAGGTTTAAATACTTCCAAAAAATACATTTAGGACATTCAGGGATACTTATTCTGGTCAAAATTTAATACTAACTACAATTTTAAAATAGAACCCTAATGAATGGTTTAGGGATTTGAATTAGGGTTTCGACAAAAGATTTTTATTCAAGGGTTTTCATGAAAGACCATGATGAATGAAATGCAAGTGCAATTTTTTGATATCCAATTTCTAAAAATCATGAGATGTTACAAACTAACCCCCTTAATATGAATCTCCTCGAGATTCGGATTGGACAACAAATACGCGAAGAATATCTTCTTGTCCCGTATAGCTCCTCTTCACTATGGGTAAACTTTCCGAGCTAACCCCTTAAGAGAATTTAAGTTGGCCTCTCCAACTTCAGTTATTGTGCTATATTTGATTCTTCTTCTCTCTATGGTGGTAAGTAAAATTTCTCATCATGCATAATATATCTGGCCTTCATACTTAGGAATCCAATCCTTGCCCATAGTTATCTCCAAGCCTTGTGATTCTAACACATTTAAGCTAGTGGGGAAGTCGTATGCCCCAATCTTTAGGTTCAATTGATGACATCCAAAAGTTGCTACCATTTCTCCACTAGGACAACTTATTCCGATGGGCTTATTATTGGTTTCAATTGGAATTATGTTTCTATCCATAAATTACCCTGATATGAACGACTGTGATGCTCCATCATCGAATACAACGAGTGCTAGAAAACTATTGAGCCTGAATGTACCAATCACGGTATCAGGTTCCCTCATAACTTCCTTAGCATTGACATAGTTAATATGTCCCTTCTGAAATGGATTTGGCTTGTACCCTTCATTCTTGTTCTTGTTCTTCCCAGGGAAGTCTCTTGAATAGTGTCCCTTTTGCTTTCATTTGAAACATCCAACCTTGCTTATATCCTTTCTAAAGAAATCGGTGTTGTGGGCCACAACATTGTTGTCTCCATGGTTATGATCATTCACTCCCCTAGAGTTGTGATTGTTGTGACTCATGTGGCCATTATGGTGGTGTCCATTTCCTCCGTGGTGCGTATGTCCATTACCATCATGGTCGTTGTATCCATTGCTTCCATTTTCGTGGTCATTTCCTGCTCCATTGTGTTGACATCCATTGCCACCACAGTGGTTGTATCCATTGCCTTCATGCATGTGATGTTCCGAATTTCCATTTCCATCATGGAATGTACAGATCCTCTGTTGTGGTCTTGAGTTATAGTTTTTGTTGTGCTTCCTCTTGCGCTTGTTGGCTTCACTCTGCTTTCCTTTAAGAATTCTAGCTTTGTCCATCAGATCCTAGAACTACTAATAGTTGAACAGAAAGCTCGTCACTCGGGCCATCTAGAAATCTCTCTTTTCTTTTTTATCAGTGTCAACGTCCTCCGGGGCACAACGAGACAAGTCGTTGAATATGTCCATTCAATATTACAGAGTTTGTAAAAGTGTAAACTACTAAGTTTGATAAAGATTATACACAAAAATATGAACAGTTACAATAATAAATTAATATCAATAGATTCACCATAAAATATATTTTCTTAATATGTCCATTTAATATGATAGATATGGATATTTTTTCCTAAATATTTGGTCAAACTTAGTAAGATTAGACTTTTATCTAATCTTTAAGCGCCTTATATTTTAGGACAGAGGGAGTACTGTTTATGACTTAGACCTCATAGCTTTGTAGAGATGAACCCATTGATTTATTTTGCTGGCTTGCCCATGTTGGATCTAAAGGATTTATGCACTAGCCAATTATTCCAAAAGATTGATATGATGGAAAGGGGCTAGGCAGTATATTTATATTCAACACTCCCCCTCACGTCTAGACTATTTTAGTCCTTAGCGTGGGATAGGAGTAGGCCGCAGAATCTTTTTTCTTTTTTCTTAATACTACGTGAGCAGAGTCTTGAACTCAAAACCTCTTGGCTCTGATACCATGAAGGATTTATAAACTAGCCAATTATTTCAAAAGATCGATCTGATGGAAAAGGGCTAGGCAGTATATTTATATTCAACAAGATCCAGCGAGTGAAACACGAGCTTTTGATTCCGTGAACTCGCCGTTCGTATTAAACTTGAGACGTTCTTGTTGTGGCTGCTGAAGACTACTAACAATGTTGCTCTAACATGCCTTCTTGTCACTGACGAAGATCACCAGGAAGATACGCAGAGGTTCGAACGCCGGCGCCAAGCAGACCGTGGAGAAAAACAAGTACAGAACAAACCACAAATTTTAAAAGTGGACACCGTATAAAAAGAGTGCATGCATGCACCGGAACTGAGAGCTCCCGAACAGCTACTGCAAGAGCCCAACATTGTCAGATCAATCTCCCTGAGGCCTACCATGCCTAACTAATGGAGTTTCTTTTATCTGTATGTGTCTATCTCTATGGACTGGATTAATTGGTGAGAATGGATCAACCTACTGGTAACATGCATGGTGTGGTATCTGAACTACTACAGGGGAGGCAACAATCGACAGACTTAAATAAGGGAGAGCCCTGTGCCCCTGATCTCACAATTGTGCCGTATTTTTCCACTCTTTGTTTATTTCGAGATCCCTGTATTCTCTCTCTCATTTGAAGCCTCGCGAGCATGATAAAAAATGATTTCCGGCTACTTTGCATATGGCTAGTATACCCATGTGAATGCACATACCGAAAGTGTAAGGATCATACGTAGCATGTCCTTGTTCTAATAAACTAGCACAGTGGTCCTTGCAAATGCGAGGACATTAGTAACAAAGGTATTTTGTAATTTCATGATTGTTTGGTATATTGAGAATGTAGATATTATTTTAATATAAAAGACCAAATGATATTAAAAATTACTCGACCATCTCCAATACACCATAATAATGACCGTATGGTGCCCGCTAATTTGTACCCCATATTATATCAGTGACCAAATTAAAATGCAAATTGTAGGTTGTTGCTATTAGACGTAGCTAGTCATATACCATTAAATATTGTGGTCCATTAGTAACTCAAATCCATCAGAGTAGGGTTAAAAAGATTACATTAGTTCAAGTAAATTTAGAAAGAGACATTCCGTCAAACCAATTAAGGACACAAAGATCTATAAGTTGGATCACGTCGGAAATTGAACGATGTTTTATATTAATAGTAAGGTACAGCTGCTGTGTAAAATTATTAGTAAACTCTAGTAAATCACATATATACTATTATTATGGTACATTAATACTTCTGGTCTACTAGAGAATTGACATGATAGAGTTTAAGGTTAGAAAGTTTTATTAGCTGCATCAGGTTAGTTGTTAAAGGGTGTTATGTATCATTAATAAGATGTATTAGTTGTGTATAATTATTAACATGGTCAACTAGATCAAGTGTCGTATAGTATTTACATATTGTTACTAACCTAAATCACTCATCTGGAAGAGATTAGCTCATGTACCAAGTACATATGATTTATTTCTCATGGACATTTTTTTAGTAAAATACAAAACAACAGATAAATAAAGAGCGATAATATCCAATGTTAGTTGCTCTTTTTTGCTAGAAGATGGTTTGCTTTTCTCTCAATCAACATATCTAAATGTGTATACATTATAATGTAGTACATACTAATTCAGTTCCTCATTTTTTTTGTTAGTAGCAATACCAATTGTACTACAATGATATTTGTTTCACCTACAAAAAAGAATTACTAGAATATAGAATACAATTTGAGAATCCGAATTTTATACACACATGCACACACACACACACACACACACACACACACACACACACACACACACACACACACACACACACACACACACACACACACACACACACACACACACACACACACACACACACACACACACACACGCGCGCGCGCGCGCGAGATCGTGTTCATACTTATTATCACCATACATCCTTATTTTTTATCTAAGCCTCATATGGATCACAATTCGATGAGATCGAGTTCATACTTCTTTATCACTATACATCTTTAATGTTTATCTAATCCACCTATGGATCGATTTTACTTTTGATGAGGTATTTGTTCATATATAGATGGTCAGGAATTACAATGTTTGCCATCGATGAAAGCTAAAACACCGAGTAACTTGGAATGGAGGAAGTTTGTACTGTATTGAAATGATTGGATAACTTTATTGCTAGTGTAGTAGTTGTTATCATAAGGTACATTACCTTTTACAATAGTAGGTATGCATATGACCATTCTCATGGCGTATAAAGATCACATTTACTCCATAGTATAATGGACGCAGAAGATGAGAGATTACTTGGGCTCAATAATCTGGCATAATAGCACACACAGTGGAACGTTGACATTAAAAACGGGGGAGCACTTGGCACATGAGTGGATATCTTATGAAGTGAGTATCTCTTCTTTGGATCCTAAAATTATCATGGAAAGACATGGTATCATCTTGAGTAGTAGAGATTGAAATATTTGGGAATTACATGGACCGTAATAGCTTCAAGTCAAGATGGTTACCAAATTCAAAAGAAGGAAATGTGAAAAAATTGAGTATATTTACAGATAACATGACATCAGGTCAATATATAGCATCTAGGTGAGATTGGATTTGTCGTGTGAAACAAGAGATTTTTATTCCATGAACTGTTCATTTGTGTACTGGGATTTTCCATCAGTGAACGAGATAACCTCTATGATGTTACTCCATGTGATGTTCATGTTGTCGACAAAGTCCACTAGAGTGGTACTCAAGTGATGAGAGTAAACTACGAGTCACAAAAGAGTGGATTGCATTAGAGATGGGAGTTTGGAACCATTAGGGTACCTCTTTTTTAGTCTAGTACAATTTTTTTTTTTGAAAAGGAGCATATATTAATATCGCGAGATACCAATTACACCCACCCTCTGCAACAACGCATTACCCTATTGGTATTATGGATGCACACAACCAAAAAGGAAAAGAAGAATTACAGAAAAAAAAAGTCCCACTATAGCAATATATGCCTTACAACAGCGGACCAAACACCACCGAGACATCACCAGAAAACCATCCTCTCCAAAAGCGACGCCTCCAAGAAGGGAACAGTGCACAACACTGTCATCCGCCTGATCAACAATCATGGATTTTCACCCCGGAGAATGTCCGTGCTCACAAAAGAATGCCTTCAACAAGGTCATTGCCAGGCACAACCAATTAAGTCCAGACCTTGGATTTTTACCCTGCAAGTTTGAGCTCTGAAATCCTCCTATACTGTCGCCCCCACTTTACGATACAGTTGCTCCAAGACCTAGATCACCAAGCCAAAACCTCAATGCCACCAGGATTCAAACCACCATTACCAGTTCCCAGACCTCGGCTTCCATGTCATTCTCCGTGACTGACTTCATCATGGGACTAAAGATGTCCTTGATGGCAACAGACTTCAAAGCTTCGTTTCGCTCCCGCTAAAACCAAATGGTTGCGCGACCGAAACCCATCCAATCTGGCGAACTCTGGCATATCGTCCATTGGAGTTCACCAGCGGAGCTTTCCGGAACTTGACACTATAGCCAGAGGGAGCAAGACCAGCATCAAGTAGATCCTCATCTTGGCACGGGAGGGATCCTAGGACCAGACCCCCTTTATTTGAAGCCAGGCTAGCAGCCCCCACGCCACCCGCCGGCAACCTGCGGGATTTGCCTCACCAAGCCCAATCGATGGCCATGGCCAACGACGCGCAAGGAGACGACAGTGCAGGGTCGGTCCTCCACCGGATCCGGCCATGACATGGCGAGGAGGATATGTGGAGATGACAGGAGAACCACCTGGATCAAAGATCTAGGGTTTGTCCCTTGCCGACCCGAAGCAACCCCCAACACCGGACAAGCGCCGCCTAGGAGGACCTCCTCCACCACCCCGGCTAGGGGCGTCGCGCGGGCCGCCGCTCATCGACGCGCTGGCCGTTTCCGCCCCGGCAGCCGTCAATGGCAACCACGACACCCAGGCCTAACTTCGTCGGCCGGGCCTGCCGCCACCACGGCTAGGGCCAGCGGCAGCGGCGACGAGAGGTGCAGGAGTGGGAGCAACGGGGCGACGCGAAGGGATCTGCCCCCGGTGGCGTCCTGGGGAGCGCTCGTGAGGGGTCCTTGACGAGCGTATCCACGAACTGACGGACTAGGTACAAGGTTGCGATCGGGCTACCTTTTTTTAGTAGTACAAAGAAATGGATTATTTAATTCATTTCTTTGTACTAAAATTTTAGTTCATTTCTTTGAAGATACTGTAGTGAGAAAGTGAGCTAGCTAGAGTGCCGCTAGCCCGAGGACGCCGTACATCCCGACCATCCCATCCCACGCATGCCGCCGCCAGCCATGGTCGATCGGTCACAGCCCGCCTCAGAATTCCGACGTCGCTGCAATTAGCTTGGATCTACTGATCTCTCTAGACCTTCTCTCGCTCTCGTTCTCACAACTGTGAGGGGAAAATATAGATTGTATACCGTGCACTCAAACGGTCGATTTTTAATCAACTCAAATAACACATGTTTTACAGTGCCGATCCCACCTTATTTTTGTGTCAGTCCCACACTATTTGTACTGTATGGTACCATCAAGTTTGTGCCACCATTTTTTTCACCGTTAGATCGAGGTGGATGGGCGGTTATTAAAAATGCCAACTACTCTAAAACTTGTATTACTTAAATGAGAGAGAGAGTCTAATGACAGAGAGAGAGAGTCTAATGACATATCTAGTCTTACAGAGACTTTACTTAAATAGAAACCAGTTATGCAGATCTTATCATGTCAAACCCTAATTGATGCCGAATTTCTACAGTACAACATTGTCGATTCAGTCTACTTATTTTGAGATCCTTGCATGACAATAAAACACTAATTTTAAATGTGGATACGGTATAACACAACACACTAGTGCGTACATTCTGGAACCACGACCTCTGCGGTAGCTACCATAAGAGCCAGAGACCCTCAGATCATTATTCCGGAGGCCTACCATGCCTAGCTAGTTACCATATTTTGTTTTGTTTGTATGTTCCTCTATGGACTGACATATTTGTTGTGCATGGATCGATCAATCTATTGATCACATGCATGGTGTTGTCTACTACTCCTTCAGTCCCAAAACAAGTGACAATTTATCTAGATTCGCTTGTACCTATATACTAAAACGTGTCTAGATAGATCCGAATCTAGACAAACTCACATCATTTATTTTGGGACGGAAGGAGTACTACATTGCTGAAAGAGAAGCAAGAGCCGGTGTCTTACATAAGTGAGAGTCTAGTATCCATACGGGGTACAAATCATACTTTCTATGGAAACATACATATTTATGTACTCTACTTGGTGTACTAAGCTGATGCTACCAACTTGTTAAGACAAAGTGAGACTTTAAACCGCTATATCTCTGGCGAACGAGAAGTGGCATATATCGGATGAGAACGTTATTCACATGAACTGAAGGTTGGTGCGGTATATCAAGATGAAAGCATTACACACATATTTGGAGGATGGTGGTGAAGTACTTTGCATAATTAGGTAGATTATACATTTTGCAACAGCAAGTAGGTGAATAGGATCTTTTCAATTATAGATCAAGATTGGATTTAGTCCATAGAAGATGATATATTACTTTGGCTCAATGATGTGCCACAGTAGCACGTCAGGGTAGAATGTGGATAGTTAAAATGGGGAGTTCTTGGGGCATGAGTCAGCTTGCGCGTATATAAAGGCAAAAGAGCCAACGAACCTTGCATGCATGCAAGATTCCCAGGTACGACCAGACTACATGCATGCATACATGGCTGGGTTGCCAAATTTAATCCGTGCCCACGAAAAGGTAAGCTAGGGCACGTTTCCTAGATAGCACGGTACATAATATCAGTTGTCCATTGTTTTCGGCAAGCAAAAAACCAAGTGGAGCAAAAAACCTCCTTCCCGCTCTTCTTAATTTCCCCTCAAGATTCAAACCCGATTGCTCCTCTATAAGAACAAGCCCACTGCCACCAATCGCGTGCGGTGATCGCATGCATGACTTGTGACTTTGGACTTTGACGCCGGCGAGGAGAGGATCCGCTCCGCCTGTTTGTCCGTCCTCTTCGCGCCAGCCGGTGTTGGGCGCTGGTGGCAAGATCTGACAGGTAATTCTTAGTTTCTTTGTTTAAATACTATGAAGTACTTAGTTTCTTTGCCACTTCCCATCAAATTGACATGTGTATTGCTAGCGATTATTATTCCATTCTTCAAGGAACAGCTACTTCAAGAGCACAAAATTCTCGGATCAATATTCCTGAGGCCTCCCATGCCTAACTAATGGAGTATTGTTTTTGTCTGTATGTGCCTCTATGGACTGGTTTACTTGTTGAGAATGGATCAATCTATCGGTAACATGCATGGTGTGGTATCTGAACTACGACAGGAGAGGCAACAATCGACGACTTAAATAAGGGAGAGCCCTCTTCCCTGATCTCACACTCGTGCCGTATTTTTTCACTCTTGTTTATTTTCTCTCTCTCTCATCTTAAACCTCGTCTGCATGACAAAAAATGATTTCCAGCTACTTTGCATATGACATACCCATGTGAATGCACACACCGAAAGTGTAATGATTGTACGTAGCATGTCCTTGCTCTAATAAACTAGCACAGTGGTTCTTGCAAATATGAGGGCATTAGTGGTCCTTGCAAATACCCATGTGAATGCACACATGGACGCTCCCCCCTCCCTCCCTCCCTGTGTCGCCCCCGGTCGGCCGGCATCGGATGCGCCCCCCAAATTTTTTTGCATTCTACATTGCAGTCATCAAAGGCATACAACCATGACTCTATGCATTCTAAATAAGTGGAACATAAAAATTCAAAGCCATCTCTGATACACTCAAAAAATAAAGCGCATCAACAACTTTCAAATCTACGAAGTTGTACCTTCAAGTCACTCCCTACATTTTATAGATAAGTGTCCTCTCTTTCTCTCATCTGAAACCTGGTTAACATGATCAAGAATTGTTTCCTGACTACTTTGCATACCCATGTGAGTGGACATACCGGAGTTGTAATGAGTATATCTTGTTTTCATAAAAGCGCTTGAATGTGAGTAAACACGAGCTCCATCATTTATATTCCCACAACTTCACCATCCCGCAAGGAGGTGTTTCTCATATCTCAAAGGTAAAACTAACTAGACACAAGCCACCGATCAAGGCCTTTAGTCCAGTCCAATTTATTATATCACCAGAACAATCAAAACACAACTAGCACATACTAATTTTTCTACAAAAACACATTAAGCTGGTTGACTGCAACTCCCTCCCTCAATTCCACTTGATATGCAAAACTATGTTTTCAAAATCGAGGTCGGTGGATCTTTAACTATCAATAAAGCCGACGAGAGTTCAAACCTGTCTTCACCATACATCTTTCTTGTTTCTCTAATCCTCCCACACATCAATTTTACTCTTTGATGATCTATTTGTTCTTATATACTTGACCAAACTTTATGAAGTTTGACATATACTTTATTGAATTGCTTGTATAGACCAGATTTATGGTACTTAGCCTAGCTTACACGGAATATATCACACCTTAGAATAACATGTCATTCATTTTAAGAAACAACATATGCCACCATATATCTGTTGTATCTTTGATAGAAAACTTTGATGCACTTTACATTGCAGTCATCAAAGGCATACAACCATGACTCCATGCATTCTAAATAAGTGGAACATAAATTTTCAAAGCCATCTCTGATACACTCAAAAAACAAAGCACATCAAAAACTTTCAAATCAGTGCATATGAAGAACAGGAAATACAATAACTTGGTATGTCGATATTCGAAAGTGTGTCTGGACGTGATCTCGAATGTAGACGAAGAAATAAATTTACTTATGTCCCTCCATACCGTAGGGTGATACTAAAAGTGATATACATCACCAGAAGGGCTACAAATTAGCATAGAACATGTGGGTTGTTCTTGAGAACTTCCATGATGAATGGTGTACTATTCTAAAGTTTACCGTGCAGTTGTTTTTAGTTGATATTTCCAAACCTATATATCTTGTGACGGTGTTCATACAAAGGCGTGAATGCAATGATTGTTATATCTGTAGCAGCTTCAAGCTGAGGCGGTTACCAAATTAAAAGAAACATGGAAGAGTAGATTATTTCACTTGTAGCACGAGATGAATCACCGTAACAGCTAGAATAGCTCGAATGTGTCAATCGAGGCGAAACAAGGACATTTTATTCCATAAACTCTCTGTTCATGTACCAAGCCTCCGCATATCACTAAACAGCCAGACAAGTAGGGGTCATAGCTCTTTCCGATGCTCATGTCGCTGACGAAGACCATCAGGGTCGTAGTTAAGTGTGCAAAATAAATACTTAACAAGTTACAAATGAGTGGATTGCACAATGACTGGCTACGGATGTAACGTAGCTCCGGACGATGGACTCGAGCACGATAGGTGTAACGCCTGTGCCATGCCAAGAATCAATATCATTGGGTAGGCAACAAAACTCGGATCTAAAAGGTGGATACCATCGAAAACGAGCGCATGCGTACACTCGAACTAGATGTTTCGTTGATCCTACAACGGGAGTCCAAGAGCCTCATATCAATATTCCTGAGGCCTACCATTCCTAGCTAGCGTGGTTTGTTCTGTTTGTACTTGCCTTGATCTGTTGATTGGCTTACTTGTCCCGCATGGATAAATCATTGGACTAATCACATGTATGTGTTGTGTACTAAACTGCCGAAGCAGATGCAGAAGTCCATCCCTTAAATACGAGTGTCCAGTGCCCATATCAAGTACAGTACTTTTCATATATGGGAACATAGAAATTATATAAATCCTTTCATGTGCTCTGATCCTATCTCGTGCCAAATTTATGAAAAACAGTACTTTCAATCCACTATCTACTTATTTCGAGATTCTTGTGATCTTACTCCATCTCTCTCAAGCACGTGATAAAAATGATTTTTGGCTAGAAGAAAAACATGTATAACCAAGAGGATTGCATTTTTCTGTTCTCGGAATGGATCCGTGCATCATTTTTTTACTTGAATGCATTGTAGTTAGACATGTTTGGCAGGAAATTTACAGTTTTTTTGGCATTGATATTGAAATTAATTCGAATGCACTACAAAATTCTAGCTAGTTTAACTCTAAGCACTTTGTCTTAAATTTTGTTAGTTCTTGTGCTATGTGGATCATATGGAAAATTAGAAATGGCATGATTTTTAATGGTCACCCCTGGATTGATGTTAAGCAGATTTGGAGACTTGCGCTAAGAGTTTTCTGAGAAACTAGGAGCTGATTTCCAAACCACTGGTGCTGCATGAGGCTGGCTCATTCTGCTAGCGTGGAAAATTTACAACAACTTGCTCCCATGCTAGTTTTGAAAAATTTGGGGCATGCCCAACACCTTTTGGGACATGAAAGAGATAAGGCGTCTGTTGGAGATGGCTTTTTTTGCCGCCGGTGCCAAAATACCTGTTTTTAGTGCACAAGATTTAAAATACATGATCCGTTAGAGATGCTTTTAGAGAAGACACGGGAAGTAAATAACATTAACTAGCTCATGATAAACCCAAAAACCTTCTAGCACTATGCTTTTCACACAAAAAAAGTCGTAATAAAATCTAAAGACAAACACTAATATCCAGTTTCCGAAAAGTTGCATCGCATCACGTCAAAGCTAGCCGGCGCGCCCTGGCCGCGTCCTCCTGCTCGTCGTGTCGTGCTCGCCCGCGCGTGGCCGTCTCGCCGCTGCTCGAGCTGGACGGCGGATCCAGCATGGGTCATGGGTATTCAGCTGAACACCCAAATTTTTCTAGAAAAAATTCCTATATATAATCTATAGTAAATACGTATCTCAGTTAGCACATATGTTTATGTGTTTCAGTATATGTCTTATATTGATAACTCGTTACTAACAAATGTCATTCCTCTGCAGAGCTTATTGATGTTCAGGTCAATTTCTCGTCAGAAAAAAATTTATAGGATCCGCAGGGAGACGGAGATTAAGGAGTGTGTTCAGATGTTTCTAAAGCAAACTAAAGCAAGTCAAGATATCGATTGGGAGACACAAACCTTGAAATATTATCACTGCCCATTGCTTCTAGCTGAACCGCCAAGATCTAAGGTCACAGAAAGATGACCAACCCTTATGAGTTCTTGAGAAGGTTTTCTAGTCTAGATCTCGTCCAGAAAAAAAAGCTCAAACCTCAAATTAGTATTGGGGCCGGTGTCTATGTCCGTGCAGCCCAATTGAACCAATAGCAATTAGCAAACCAGCCATGATCCACTGCCTACCGCGACTCCCGGCCAGCACTTGTTTGACGGAAAAAAAAGAGGCGGACATATGTAAAGATACTAAACCGGGAGGTTTGAGAGGGATCCAGGACCGTCTCCTTTATTGAAACCGAACTAGTAGCTCCCACGCCACCCGTCGGAAACTAGCAGGATCCGCCGCTTGACGGTAAGACCACCCGGCCGACCACTCTGACGGAGGAGATCACCACCACCATGTTGGGGACAGATGTCCCGAGCGCCCTAGTGTCGCGAACATGACCCGGGGAACCTGGGCGCCGGCGTCGAGGGCGACGAACGGAGCAGATCGCGGCCCGTCTAGGCCCGAATCCCTGCCGCCGCTTGCTTCCATCTGGGCCGAGGACCTCCGGCCGCCGCCAGCCACGACACCACCGTCGAACCATCCAGGTGCGGGCGCCGCCACCTTTCCCCGCCGGATCGCAGCCAGGGTCACCGTCGTCGCCGCCATGCCACCAGGTCTTTGCTCGGCGACGATCCGGGCGGCGGCGGCGGGCGGGGAGATCGCGAGAGGGAGGACGAGGCCGGGGAGGGGTGAGATCCGCCCGGCGCGGCGCGGCCACTCATGAATTAACAATTTGGTTATATTTATTGAGCGGGAATTCTTATTATAGGTGAAAGATGATGCCGTCATATATCGCTTCATGCTATGACCGGACGTATGATTGTATTGTAATTTTTTTATTATTTTGCATGTTTCGTAGTCTTTTGAGATATTGTTGCTATAGTGATCAATTTGTATTTTTATTGGCGTGAAGGAATGGACCATTTTTATTTTTTTTCTCCTTTACGTTTTTTAACGTTTTTTGTTGGTTCGAGTTTGAACACCCGAAGTTAAATTTCTGATCCGTTCCTGCCTACAGGCCGTACTCGCTCGTGGCCTCGCTGACGAATCCCGTGGCGCCCGTGTGGCTGTCGGCGCCAGGCTGCAGGAACGCCATCCGCCTCAGCTGCTCCGTCGCGCCATCGTCATTCGTCTCGCTCTGCCCCGGCTCCACGCCGGCGTTCAGGGCCTCCAGCGGCATCTCGCCCTCCAGGTACCGGACGATCTGTGCATGTCACGTGCACTGTTAGTTTCTTTCTTTTTCTTTTTTTTTGCGGGGGCACTGTTAGTTTCTTTCTGGCTCTGCTGAATTCTAAGAGTAAACTTGCTACTAGTATCAAGGGATGTTCTGAATTTCAACCTGGCTCATCCGAGGGCGGGAGCGGGCCGTGTGGCGCACGGCGACGGCCGCGCATGCGATGAGCCGCTGCATCTCGTTGGCGTCGTAGTTCGCCTCGAGTATCGGATCGATCAGCTTGTCGGAGATTTGCTCCTCGAGAGCCTTTGTCAGCAGATTAGTTAGTGCTTATTAATTCATTATTAACAAGCGTACCAAAGTTCATGCTATCCTTTTTTGAAATATCTAAGGGGGTAAAGAAAAGTTTGGATTTTTTTAGATCCACGTTTTTTTGGCAGAGCGATGTCCATAAGAAAAAGTATAGACTGACTCGCTGGAACATCATTTGCCGTCCAAAAGACCAAGGGAACCTTGGAGTAGAGGTTTTGGACATTAAAAACAAATGCCTCATTAGCAAATGGCTATTTAAAATATTAACGGGACAACGTGTTTGGCACGAGCTTATACAAAATAAATATCTTCATTCTAGTTCGCTGTCCCAAGTAAAGTCAAAACCTACGGATTCCCTTTTTAGAGAGAAAGTTAAAGATTAGTTTTTTGATAGAGGGTCTTTCAAAATAGGAAATGGAGAACAAACTCGTTTTTGGGAAGATACTTGGCTTGGAGATACGCCACTATCCCATGTAGTGCAAAGGAAACATAACACTGTAGCTCATGCTTTATCACAAACACCGTTGAATATTGGTTTTAGACAAGTTCTCACGGGCACGAGGGGAGAAAGCTGGCTTCATCTAGTGCGCTGCTTGATGGACGTTCATCTGACAATGCAGCCCGCAGCCGGATGAATTTGTTTGGAGGCTAACTGCATTTGGCTCTTACACGGTGAAATCACTGTATCTTGACCACATGAATGATCATACTAAATACTTACGTAAATATATTTAGAAAATCAAAGTACCGCTTAAAATCAGGATTTTTATGTGGTTCTTACAACGTAAGGTACTTCTCACAAAGGATAACTTGATCAAAAGAAAATGGCAAGGATGCAAAAAGTGTTGTTTTTGTTCTCAGGATAAATCAATACAACACATTTTCATAACTTGCCCCCTTGCAAGAGTAGTCTGGCGTATTGTGCATATGGCTTTTAATATCACACCTCCTAAGAGTATTAATAATCTATTTGATAATTGGCTTTCAGGGGTGCCAACAAAAGAAAAAATACAAATCCGGGTGGGCGCATGTGCTCTACTTTGGGCCATATGGAAGATATGAAATGACTATATTTTTAATAATGCAAAACGTACTTCTTTTATACAGGTTATCCCACAGGCTACTCATTGGATCCGTATGTGGTCCTACATGCATCCTATGGAGAAGCGACATGCTATGGATATTGGGTGCAGCCGCCTCGAGTCGGTGGCGCGAGATTTATACAGCCAGTGCAACTGGCGTTTTGATTACAGGATAACATGTTGATGCAGTGTCTCCTCATATTTCCTTTACTTTTTAGATGGTTGATACATATCTGAACCTGTGTGACCCTTGATGTAATCTTTTGTAAACTCTAGAGTCAAATAATTTAATAAAGGGTCACATGCATCTATCGATACAGAGACCGGAGCTAAGTCTCCATTTCGAAAAAACAACATACTGCAAAATTACATCTAAAAAGGAAAAATAATGTTGGGAGGAGCTCGCGGAGGATGCCGCCGCATCCTGATATGTCCAAAATGCGAGCTCCTAGTCGGCGGCGAGCTCTAAGTCATCGCATGTCGTCATCGGCGAGCTCCTAGTTGTCCAGGACGATCACGTCGACGTCCATGCCATGGATGGATGCCAGTCCGGCCACCTCCTCCTCCTCGCGGATGGCGGCGACCGCCACCTCGATCTCCTCCTGCTTCTTAGAGAGCTCGGCGGTGGCGAGCTCCTTCTGCTCGCGCCGCTTCTTGGCCTCGAGGTCGGCGAGGGACGCAGCGACCGCGGCGCGGACAACCGCATCCCCCTCCTCATCTTCGCGGCGCAGGCGCAGGCGGGAAGACGCGACGGACGAGCTCGCGGAGGAAGCCGCCTCCTCGAGCTCGTACCGTGGAGCCGGCATGGTGCGCGCGCCAGTGGCGTAGGGGGGCAGAGAAGCTGGGGGGTCAGCCCCAAGTTCGTCCAGCGCCTGCAGGCACGCTTCTTGGCCCCGACGGAGCGGATGCGGCGCCGCTCCTGCTCGTCGCCGCCGTGTGCATGATGGCCACTCCCTCCACCTCCTCCCCCTAGAACGGCCGCCGCCGAGTCCGCAACTCCCGCTCCTGCTCGCCATCTCTCTCGCGCGCGGAAATGGGAGTAATTTCTCGCCGGAGTACGCGGCGGCGGCTAGGGTTTGCGGCGGAGGGACACGGGTTCTGACCCGTCTCCGCCCGCCCGGCCGGTAGAAATAGGGGCTGCAACGGGCCTTTCACAGGCCCCTGTAAATTTTGTTTACGGGCCGGGCCGTTTACTGGCGCTGTTATTTTAACAACCCGGCCACCAGCCCGTGTACCCGCTAGAATTTTAAGGGCACCGGCGTTTTAAGGGTGCTGTTAGACTTGCTCTTAGATCTTCATCCCACTGCCTAGTACACGGATTAATTAACTCATCAATAGTTCTAAGCAAACATTGTCCCTTCGCGGAAATTACTTTCCATGTATTGCTGCTGGGTATCCAAGGATCATCTCAAATTTTGATATGTGACGTTGTACCTACTCTCCAAATATGACCGCGTTTAAAAGTAAAGATACCTGGAACAATACTCTAACATGTGAATGAAGAACCATTCTTTGACCCTGCCTTCAGCAGATTACCATCGGAATAGTATAACACGGAGTACTTGGGCACACAAAGAATCAAGGTTTGATAACAACCTCTAACTTTGTTTTGCCAACATTGCTAAATTGAAAGCATGTAAATCACAAAAACTCATACCTCCTCTTTTCTTAGGGATGCACATGCGTCACCAGGCAAACTAGTGCATCTCCTTTGATCATCTGTGTCCCCCCACCAAAACTCTGTCGTTGCATCATTCAACTGCTTGCACAAGAATTTTGGAATTTTGAAAACAACCATTGCATAAATCGGTATTGATTGAATAATAGTTTTTAATAGAATTTCTTTACCATCCATTGACAGAAATTTCTCCTTCCAACCTTTCAGACGTGCAATCACCTTTTTTAGAAGGTAGAGAAAACTCTCTGTACGATCAAGGCCCACCATAGTTTAAATATTTAAACTCTTATAGTCAGCATAAACTCTCCGTACGATCATAAGTAGGGGTCGTTGCTCCTTCCGATGCTCATGTCGCTGACGAAGACCATCAGGGTCGTAGTTAAGTGTGCAAAGTAAATACTGAACAAGTTACAAATAAGTGGACTGCACCATGACTGGCTACAGATGTAACATAGCTCGGGACGATGGAATCAACCACGACAGGTGTAACGCCCGTGACATGCCAAGAATTAGGGTGTCAAGCGGCATCCGCATAACGACCCGCAAAAACAAAATATAGGCAAAAAGGATCTTGAAAGCTAGCAAAATTAGAGAAGGATTAATTAAAAAGTAGTGCCGCAACCCGCCCCGCTTGACACCCTACCGAGAATCAATATTATCAGGTAGGCAACAAAACTCGAATCTAAAAGGTGGATAGTACCATCTAAAACGAGCTCATGCCTACACTCGAACTACATGTTTCGTTGATGCTACTACATGAGTCCAAAAATCTCATATCGACATTCCTGAGGCCTACCATTCCTAGCTAGCGTGGTTTGTTCCGTTTGTACTTGCCTCGATATGTTGATTGGCTTACTTGTCCCGCATGGATGGATCATTGGACTAGTCACATGTATGTGTTGTGTACTAAACTGCCGAAGCAGATGCAAAAATCGATCCCTTAAATAGGCGAGTGTCATGTGCCCACAGACTACTTTTTATATATGGGAACATGAAAATTATATAAATCATTTCATGTGCTCTGATCCTATCTCGTGCCAAATTTATGAAAACAGTACTTTCAATCCACTATCTACTTATTTCGAGATTCTTGTGATCTTACTCTATCTCTCTCAAGCACATGATAAAAATGATTTCCCGCTAGAAGAAAAACATGTATAACCAGGATGATTGCATTTTCTGTTCTCAGAACTAGCATGGTGGCCCTCGCAAATGCGAGGGCATCACCTTTTGTTGTTATTTTTAGATAGGATAAGCATCCTTAGTGTGTCCATCTATAAGTGATAGTAAAATACACAAGTAGAGGAAAATAATACATTTTTGTCACCATACATATTAAATAGATATCACGTGAGTACAAAACATTTTTAATCGTCTTGATTTCATAGGTGGATGATTATTAGTCTATTTAAAAAAATACTACAATAATGACCATATGTGTAATTTGTGTTATAGATGCAATTTAAGTTTAGACTATGAGCTAGCTAGCTCGTAGTTTCGGTGTGGTGTCACATGAGTATGTAAGGATAACATTCTAATTGTCAAACAGTTAATATTTGCTTCGGCAATGACCCTAGAATCCTTAGACCATTATGATCCAACATAAATAGGTTTTCTAATAAAGTAAAATAGGTCAACTGTAGTATTTGTTTTACTTCTTATCTCATATCTACCAACTTCACTTGATATCAATAACAAAGGTTCAAGAATTTTAATTAAAGTTGATATAGAATATCATTTATTTTTCCAACACATGCAATATTATGTTTTAATATTTTTTAAATCCTTCCATGCTAAGATCATTTTTAAATCCTGACATTAAATTTTCTCGCTCACTTGTAGGTTGTCATAGATATCATAGTTTTGGCATCTTAATCAGTCATCATTCGTTCTATATGATTGCAAATTACAAAGCATCTCCAAATAAATTTGAAGGATAATAAACGTAGAAACTTCGTCACAAAACCATGCATATTTAAATAAAAGGTTTTCTAATCACATTATATGCAAATCGTGGATATAACTTTTTCCCTAAATGTTTTATTTAAAGCAATTTTTATTTTCTAGTTGACTATGATTTATTAAAATATTTTATATGTTTTATAATCCTCATAAGTAATCATGCTAGCTCAATAGTTAATTCCAAGAATTAATTGTTACTGACTTCAAATTTATTTTTAATAAAACTGGCCACGTGTCTTTTTAGATTATGAAAAATATATACACTATCGGTTGCATCTCTTGATAACAACCCATTTTTGGTGTTGATAGCTATTTAGAAGTATCATCGTCTTCCTTAAGGATTTATCTACATGCTTAATAGCGAATTATCCTCCTCCATGCACAAATTTTGCTTGTACAACTATTTTATTATGCTCTATTTTTTCCAGGCTATGAATGATAGTATCATGAAGCTTAAAGCCAATTGCAAAAGACCTATGTAGTTTACCTTCCAACAATGAATTGTAAGGTTATAGGAAGAAATTCATCCGCACCTTTGTTATATCGTCTCTATAAGGTAGCGTGAGAGAACCACATTTGTTGCATATATATAGAATCTAAGGGATTCTACAAAAATGAAATTATCAATTCCCTTTTCAACTTTAATCGTTCAAGTTATACAATAATAGGATGATGTTTATATATGTTATTTAACTAAGCTCATGACTTATTTTCTTGTGTAGAGTTGAGTATACTGTGATTAATTGTAAACCCAATAGACTTTTGTTATATCAAATATGAACTATTAGAATCTATACACATTTAGAAGACCTGTCAGTTGTGATATGTTCAAGGCATCATGTGTAGTTATGAAGATCTCTAACTGTGATTTGCTCAAGTACAACTACAAAAATCCATTAACTATGATTTTGAAACACAATTATGTTATGGTTTTTATAATGTTTACATATGGCTATAATCATCGACTATTTATGATCTGCAAATAGAAATAATGTCTGCTACATTAACAAAAACATGCATGTTTTGATTCTTTGAGAACTCCCCACATGTCTCCTTTACCTACTATTCATATTGTGATTTTCTACCATAATTTGATTCTAAAGTATACACTTCTTTAAGATATGGATAGTTCAAATTGTAATGACGCATCAAAAAATCGGTCGATCTGTTTGTTCGTTGAATACTTCGCATTTTATGATAATCTCTAGTACATCTCACTTATTGTGTTGTATTGTTATTTCATTGTGTCACTTGTAAGTGTAGAAAATTCTTGATCATTGTATATTTATGTGATGTTTTTTAAGCTAGCTTTTCTTAGAATATTCACTACCTTGAGTGTTTGATTGTGACTGGACCAGGTGGTTGAAACCACTATAATATTTTTTTATTTGTTTATATTTCATTGGAATTTTATAAGGATGTTAATTTCTTATTTCAGTGTGGATGATTATGCTTTCTCGCTTATTAAAAATATGTAGCGCTAGATGAATATTCATGAGGGATCCTAGACACCTCTTTGACTCTGGAACTCCCTTCGCGTCAAACCTCCTCCCTACCCCTTTACTTTAAAATTAATAGAACATGTTTCAATCTGCCCTCACTTTCATTGACCTTCAACAACGGCTAGAAGGCTTCCGGTGGGGGTAAGGGAGACACTAAATAATATCCAAAATATAGTTTAGGCCTCTTACCTCGTTTGTTCTTCACAACAACGTCTTGGGTGTTGGGATGATGTCCTAATAAATGTATTTTGACTCCGTCAAATTGTTGGTGTTCCCCTATGGTGGGACGGGTATTATGTAGTGGTCAATGGAATCGAATGATTCTCATTTATTGTCATTTTATTTTTTTTCTCGGCATATTGCCAATAGAGCGACCCCTGAAAAATATGTCTTGCAAGAAGTGTGGCTATTGTTTAAAAAATGATGGGTATTACTCTCGAAAATCAACTTTTCATACTACTCTCTACGTACCATAGTATAGTGCATATAAGATTTTTCAAAATTCAAATATTATCAACTTTGACCAAGTTTATTGAGAAAAATGTCTATATGTACAATACCAGATATATACCATACAAAAATATACATTATGATGAATTTAATGGTACTGATTGATATTCTAGATGTTGGTATTTTTCTCACATACTTGGTCAAACTTTACACTGACTTTCCAAAATTCTTATATGCACTACATTTCGGAGATGAGGGAGTATTGTTTTGAATCTATCAGGTTAACTTAACTTATACAACTTACATTTTAAGTTATATATATTGTGCATTTGTCCATGGAATCATCGTTTTTCTCGGGATATTGCCGATAGAGCGACATCTAGGCACTCAGTCATGCGAAGGTGTCTCTTTGTCCGAAAACGTATGGTAGTACTACTCGCGGAATTCAACTTTTCTTTTTATAATATATGAGGTTCATTTAACTTGGTGATACTTCTATTTATACACATACAAATATGTCTACTTTTAGAGCGTGCATTTGCCATACAAGCTAAGGCCATGTTCGATGCGTGTAATGATAATAAGCAAAAATCAGAACGTGTATATTCGCTTTCGTGTTTTTTTTATCAGCGAGCCGTTTTGGAGTCGGCTTTTTGTAGGTATGTACTGTGTTGGAGTTTTTGTTCATCACCGATCAGTTTGAGTTTTTTCCTTTTTGATGGGAACATCAGAGAGCCGTATGCCTGAAGTCGTATCCAATACTGCCTACCAAAAAATTGTTAGGTAAAGAGTAGTTTAGACTTGTCCACCGTGTCAAAGGATTGTGTGGCTTCTTGTTTCTAATTAAATCCTAGCCATACGTACCTTTGTAGGTTTTTTAATCACCGATCAGCCTGCTTTTTAGACGGAAGATCAGAGTCAGCTTACCGTACGTATGTGCCGGAGGGGGCGAGTCCATGTCGTTGATGATTTGCACGTCTGTTTATTTACTCCTCATACGTGACATTGTACTGTTTGTACCAACCATATTTTACGTAATGTTTTTTATCTTTAAATCGTAACCATAAGTTGTGTATCTAACGGTTAATATAATTTGGATGATGTGGATCAACCAGGTGCCTCGAAAAACACTCTTATATTACTTTTAGTATATAATAGATGGATCCGTGCATCATTTTTTTTACTTGAATGCATTGTAGTTAGACATGTTTGGCAGGAAATTTCCAGTTATTTTGGCATTGATATTGAAATGAATTTGAATGCACTACAATATTCTAGCTAGCTAACTCTAAGCATTCTGTCTTAAATTTTGTTAGTTCTTGTGCTATGTGGAAAATTAGAAATGGCATGATTTTTAATGGTCACCCCTAGATTGATGTTAAGCAGATTTAGAGACTGGCGCTAAGAGTTTTCTGAGAAACTAGGAGCTGATTTCCAAACCACTGGTGCTGTAGGAGGCTGGCTCATTTTGCTAGCATGGAAAATTTACAGCAACTTGCTCCCATGCTAGTTTTGAAAAATTTGGGGCATGCCCAACACTTTTTATGACATGGAAGAGATAAGGGATCTGTTGGAGATGGCTTTTTTGCCGCCCGGTGCCTAAAAACCTATTTTTAGTGCACAAGATTTAAAATACATGATCCGTTAGAGATGCTCTTAGGACATACCCAATGACAAGACACTGGAACAAAAGAACATTAACAACCTCATGATAATCACAAAACAAGACTATAATTGAAGAATATAATTTAACTACTCATTGTTTGCACTAACAATTCTCACATCAATAATAGAAATATTTTGTACCTCGCTCTAATTGCTACAAATTGGACTTAACTTGGAAAGATATTATAGGTAACGATTGCTGACATAAAATATATACTACTAAAATATGATTTAAAACATAATAATATAGTCTCTCCGGTTCAGATTAATGGTCTTAACTTTGTTTAGATTCATATATTATGTATCTAGTCTAAAATACTTAACTAGATAAATACGAATGCAAACAAATTTTAGGTTATTAATATAGACCAGAGGGTACGATTGTATGCGTATAATGTTGGCCTAGTTTCTTTACCGTGCCAATTTCCGAAGAAAAAAGGCCGGGATCATCCCTCCTTTTGAAAAAGCTCATAATTCTTGTAGTTCCCACCGACAAACTGACAAAGACAACTAGTCTAACTTCACCTGCTACCTTACCTCAAGAGCTTTTAACCTGACCGAAATTCGTGAGAAATGGTAAACCCAAAAACCTTCTAGCACTATGCTTTTCACACAAAAAAGTCGTAATAAAATCCAAAGAGAAACACTAATATCCAGTTTCCGAAAAGTTGCATCGCGTCACGTCAAAGCACGCCGGCGCGCCCTGGCCTTGTCCGCCTGCTCGTCGCGCCGTGCTCGCCCGCGCGCGGCCGGCTCATCCTCTGCGCGTCGTCGTCGTCGCCGCTGCTCGAGCTGGACGCGTACAGGCCGTACTCGCTCGTGGCCTCGCTGACGAATCCCGTGGCGCCCGTGTGGCCGTCGGCGCCCGGCTGCAGGAACGCCATCCTCCTCATCCGCCGCAGCTGCTCCGCCGCGCCGTCGTCGTTCGTCTGGCTCTGCCCCGGCTCGACGCCGGCGTTCAGGGCCTCCAGCGGCAGCTCGCCCTCCAGGTACCGGACGATCTGTGGTTGTCACGTGCGCTGTTAGTTTCTGGCTCTGCTGAATTCTAAGAGTAAAATTGCTAGTAGTACCAAGGGATGTTCTGAATTTCAACCTGACTCATCCGAGGGCGGGACCGGGCCGTGTGGCGCACGGCGACGGCCGCGCAGGCGATGAGCCGCTGCATCTCGTTGGCGTCGTAGTTGGCTTCGAGTATCGGATCGATGAGCTCGTCGGAGATTTGGTCCTCGAGAGCTTTTTTCAGAAGAGGCCGTGCCTGAACCAAAAACAAGACCAGCATTTAGATACTGTTCTTACATACAGAAACTGCTCCTAAATTCAACAAGTCAACACATGGACTGTCATCATAGTCACGTAGGAGAAATGGCAAAAATTTCCACACAAGCCACCACCGTGTGCTGTAACTGTGTTCGTCGGGCAACTGAACTGAACTAATATGAAAGAAAAGTAGAGCAGTTGGTAACATGAGAAATCAGACAGAGTTCAGTAGTACTCACCCAGGAAACCAATGTCTCGTCGTTGTCGGGCTCGTCGGACAACACGGCTCGCATCCCGGTGATGATCTCCAGAAGCACCACACCGAAGGAGAAGACGTCGGACCGGTCGGTGATTTTTCCGGTGCTGGTGTACTCCGGCGCCATGTACCTGTCAAAGCAAGCCAATTCCATCGTGACTTCGGCGTTTTATTCAGGGGACAGTTAAACGAAGTAACTGGAATAAGGCTAGGAAATTGGAATGGTCGACTTACCCAAATGTTCCCATGACGCGCTTGGAAACATGGCTGTCCTCTCCATGCTGGATCTTGGCCAGCCCAAAGTCAGAAACCTGCACAAGAAATGCTCACACTCTGAATATGTACTTACTACATTCTCTGAATCACTGAATGTGCTTTTTACCTTGGGCTCGAAGTTGTCGTCCAGTAGGATATTGGCCGCCTTGATGTCGCGGTGGATAATCTTAGGATGGCCTGAAATCATCATCATGGTCATCAGTCGATCACAAGTTCAGAACCGAATTAAGCATTTAAAATTAATTTCAGAAACGAAACTGATCTAAAAAAAGTTCAGAAACGAAGGAGCAGAGACAAGGGCTTACAGTCCTCGTGCAGGTAGGCCAATCCCTTGGCCGACCCGAGCGCGATCCTCCACCTCCGCTCCCAGTCCAGCGTCAGCCCGCCGCCGATGCCTGAAACCCCACAAACTCTCCCGTCATCAGGACCGACGTGCTCGTCGACGGACACCGTCGACATTGTACTACACTGAACACGTACCGTGGAGGTGGAAGTCGAGGGTGCGGTTAGACACGTGCTCGTAGACGAGGAGGCGCTGCTGGTCGTGGACGCAGTAGCCGAGCAGCGAGACGAGGTGGCGGTGGTGGACGCGGCCGATGCTCTCCACCTCGGCGCGGAACTCGCGGTCGCCCTGCCCGCTGCCGGGCCGGAGCCGCTTGATGGCCACCTCCTGCGCGCCCAGCGTGCCGCGGTACACGTGCCCGAACCCGCCCTGGCCCAGCAGGTTCGCCTCCGAGAACCCGCCCGTCGCCGCCGCCAGGTCCGCGTACGACACCGTGCCGCCGGTGACGGCGGGGTGCTGTTGAGGGGGCTCGGAGGCCACGGCATTGCTGGTCCGCCACGAGGACACGGCGGCGTGTGGCGCGTACGTTATGTATGATAGCGGCGCCGAGAAGGATGGGCGCCGTGGCTCGCGCGACGACACCGGCAGCCGCTGGTCGTAGGGGTCGCCTGATATGCAGTTGACAAACACAAAATTCAGCAGAGATGCTTAGTGACCAATGATCAGTGTGTGACGAAACAGAGTAAATTTCAGTAAGTTGGCTAATTAAGGATGGCGACCACTCAAGTCAACCATTGACTGTTGCTTGATGACTCTGCTATCAACTTTTCCAATGTAGTAGTAAGCAGAAAGGAATTACACGCAGGCCGGCCAAGAACATGCAGAGATATCTAGATTTCAGCACACACTTGTAATGAGATCAGATCAGATCATGTATCCATCAAAGAAAATAACAGACACTAGCAGGCGTGCACATTTCCACTCTGTACGCCGGCTAGCTCCCGTGGACATGTGTCGTCGTCGATCACCTACACTAGCCCAAAAACACGAAGTGCTCCTCTGATGTCACAGGCGCACGATCGGCATGGTCAGTGCGCGGCGACCGAGACTTTCTAATCAACGCACGTACGTGTCAAACGATCAACATACAAACGTTCTGAACTTCTAATGCTACGTATCTGACGCTTATGTATGAGAAGGTGAGTAGTATGTACGTACCTGACGAGCCGGGAGGCGGACGGCTGCCGCGGCGTCGCTTCCTCCGGAAGCAGTAGACCAGCCCGGCCACGAGGCCGATCACGACCAGTGCCGAGACGGCCACGGATATGCCGATCACTGTCTTGGATGCGTGCGAGTGCGACGGCGAGGATACTGGCGACGGCGACGGAGGTTGAACTGGCGGTGTGGAAAACGAACGTGGTGAGTTTGGGATGCCGCTCGGGGGTGACTGGGTGATGTTAGGAGGAGCGGGAGTAACACGGGACGGCGGTTTAGTCGAGGGCGGAGTCGGAGTATACGGCGAAGGCACAACCGGTGCTGGTGGTGTTGTTGGCTTCGGCGAGGTCGACGGAGGCGGGGATGGCGTTCCTGGAGTAGACGGGGACGTGTTTGGTGGTGCTGGCGGCGTGGACGTTGGTGGTGCAGGGATCTCTGGTGAAGGAGGAGACGACGCTGGTGGCGCAGGGATCTCTGGTGAAGGAGGAGACGACGCTGGTGGCGTTGGGTTCACTGGTGATGGCGGAGTCGGTGTTGCTGGCGTCGGCTGCATCGGAGATGGCGGGGACGAAGTGGGTGGTGCCGGGTTCACGGGATTAGGCGGCGACGTCGTTGGGGGTGTGGGCACCACTGGAGATGGTGGAGACGATGTTGGTGGCGCCGGGTTAACTGGGGATGGCGACGGCATTGGTGGTTCGGGCACCACCGGAGCCGGCGGTGACGAGGCTGGTGGATCTGGGTTCACTGGAGATGGCGATGGCAATTGTGGTACTGGTACCGGTCCCACTGGAGACGGCGCTGGCGGTGCAGAGTTCACTGGAGATGGCGATGGCGTCGGTGGTGCTGGCCCCGCTGAAGACGGCGGCGACAAGGATGGTGGTGCCGGGTTTACGGGAGACGGTGTTGGTGGCACTGGCGTCACCGGTGAAGGCGGGGATGGTCCTGGATTTGCAGGAGAAGGTGGCGTCGGTGTTGGTGCTGCTGGTGCCACTGGAGTATTCGGAGACGCTGTAGGCGGAGCTGGCGTCACGGGATCGGACGGTGAAGGCGTTGATGGTGCAGGCGCCACCGGAGAAGGCGGAGATGATGCCGGCGGCACAGGTGTCACGCCGGGCGGCGCCGAAGCTGCTGGCGGTGCGGCCGGCGTGGCTGGCGGCTGCGGTGGAGGAGAAGATGCAGGCGGTACAGCTGGCGTCATCGGCGGCGGGGACGATGCTGGCGGAGCAGCTGGCTTCACGGGCTGAGAAGTAGATGGCGGCGGATCAACTGGCGTCGATGGCGGAGCTGCGGGCGTCTCCGGGGTAGAAGATGGCGGAGGAGCTGCTGGTGTCACCGGCGGAGGAGCTGATGGCGGCGGGTTAACTGGAGTCACCGGTGTTGGCGGGGCAGCAGGTGTGACCGGCGGCGGAGACGATGGCGGCGGGTTGACTGGCGTGACCGGTGCTGGCGGGGCGGATGGGGTTACTGGCGGTGGAGAAGATGGTGGTGGGGCAGTAGGCGTGACCGGCGGCGGGTCAACTGGCGTGAGCGGTGCCTGCGGCGGAGGAGAAGACGCAGGCGGAGTATCGGGCATCGGTGGCGGTGAAGATGGCGGGGGAGCGGCGGGCGTCTCCGTGGGAGGAGGTGACGACGTAGGCGGATCAGGTGGGATCACGGGTGCGGCAGGAGGCGTTGGTGTCGGAGTCTGCGCCGGTGGCGACGGTGGAGGTGCACTTGGCGGCGGTGGCGGCGATGGTGGAGGTGTACTGGGTGGCTGAGACGGTGGAGGAGTATCTGGCTGTCGCAACGGTGTAGGAGGCGGAACTGGCGGCTGCGGGGGAGTAGTGTCAGATGGAGGCGGAACTGGCGGCGGCGGCTGCGGGGGAGTAGTGTCAGATGGAGGCGGAACTAACGGCGGCGGCTGCGGGGGAGGAGTAGCGTCAGATGGTGGAGGCGGCAGACTCGGCGTAGCAGGCGGCGGGTCGTTGGTTTCAGGAGACGGCGGCGGGCTCGTGTCAGGAGGAGTACCAGCCGGCGGCGATGGGCTGTCCCCCGGCGGCGGCGCGGACATGGAACGCACCGTTCAGCTCAGTTTGCGCGACTGACGGCGGCGGGAGGAAGCGATCGAGATGGAGAAACGCGGTCGAAAATCCCCGAAGCCTACAGAGTTTATCAGGTTTTATCCTCTGCTGGTCGCTTGAAACTCGCCCCGCACGATGCGTTTTTCCTGTTCTGTTTTGCCGCCTCTATCTCGACAGCGTGCAGTTCAGAACAGAGATCGTGTTTTTTTTTTCTGGTTGAACATAGGATTTTAGTTAGTTAGTTGAGCAGATAGGGTAGCTTGTTAGGCTTTAGGCTGTTTTACCGGCTAAACGCGTGTTCTGATCGGAATGGAGATCGTACAGAACGTGAAGTCGGCCGAGAGCTGCGTACGTACTCCATAACTCCACAACTTATCTCGCGACTTTGCTTTTCTGCCAAGTATTAGTTAATATATATATATATATATATATATATATATATATATATATATATATATATATATATATATATATACCCTATATATATATATGAAAAATACTTCTTACTACTCCCGGGTGTAACTACACCCACGTCTCATATACTACCTTACATATACTACCTTACGGAAGTATTTGTAATACTTTATCTATTTGAGTATGTTCATATACTATATCTAAGATACTTACAAGCAAGTGAGGTGAAAAAATTGCAAATGCACCCATAGTTTTCAGTATATATGTAAAATATCGTCATATTTGTACGTACAAAAGGAGTATGTGAATAAAAATTACATACTACCCAAAAAATAGTATATATACTACCCAAATATTCTTATATATACTTTATACTACCTATATATAGTCTCCAGTATGATAGATACTGTCTAAATTACGTGAAACACATGTGGATGTAACTACACCCAGACGTAGTATGAATATGTCCTATATATATATATATATACACTAATGAGATGAGATGACGTTCTCTAACGGCTAGAGTGAGGAACTTATTTCTGCTCATTCCTGTTTCTGAATCCATACAAGTTTGTCATCAGACCGTACGTGACCGTGTCTGCCAACTGCAGCACCAAGTATTCGTACAGTACATGCCATGGATTCGTAATTAAGACCTGTAATCGTGTCTTCCACGTTCACCACCTAACCCTCCGCCGTACCTTCTCTGGAAGATCGTTTGCAGTCGATTCAGACATGTAATGCCACTCTTTCAGGTGTAAGTACTTCAGAATGCCCATCCAACATGCTAGTTATGCAAAGTTACAACAAGCTAAGAGCGGCACCCCGGCCTGGCCCTGATCAACCACCGTGGAATTTACACGGCCATTCGCGAGGCTAGCACCTTCTGGAGGAGGGGCGGCGGTGTGGGGCGTGTAGGACGGTGGCGGCGGCTGCGGCTGCGCTGTAGCAGCGTGGCAGCGGAGACTTTACGGGCCCGTCCGGGCCCGAGACCTGTCTCTGCTGCCACGTCCGAACGACAACCACCATTGATGGTGGAGGTTGATCTCCTCCGCGCGGCTGTGCCGCGACCGCCATCCTACTTCGACCAGACCTTCCCCCACCTCGCAGGGCACGCAACGAACCTGACTTGTGGGTGCGAGTCCGGCTCGGTGGATGCCGGGGCGGCGGCCTCGGAAGGTGGACGGCTTCGACATCCCTCCGTCGGAGGAGGCTCCGGGAGGTGACGTGAGATCCCTAGACCGGTGGCGGACCGACAGGCCCGGGGGAGCTCGGTGGCGATGGTGCTGCTGCTTGGCGGCCGGGATTTGCCTGGTGGCGAATCCCTGGTGGAAGGAGGAGTAGGGCCTGGGGCGGCGGTTGGCCTGTTCGGTGGCATCCTTACTGCAGTGCGGCGGCGGGACTTCACGAGCCTCCGCGGGCTCGGCCGGGCCAGAGGGTCTGGTTTGTCTTGCTGCTACATCCGGTCGGCTACCACCTGCGAGTGGTGGAGGTAGTTCTCTCCCGCATGCTGTCGACAGGCCGACTCTTGTCGAAGTCTCCACTTTCTCGGCCTTCTGGCTTCGCTCCGGGGCGCTCGGTGTGACGGCGGTGGCGACTTCAAGACTGGGATGGTGCGTGCTCGTGGGTGACGTGATTGGTGGAGCTTTACAAAGTGCTCGGGAGGGTGGTTTTGGAGGGGTCTGACAAAGTTCTGATATGTTCCCATCGATACAATCGATCGAGGGTCTGCTCGTATTAATATAGATGGAGACATCGGTAGAGACCGACTCGTACAGGAGGTTCACGTACAAGAGTTTTAGGTACCAAGTACCGTACACTAATAGGACTACATGTTTGACATAGTTTGGCTAAACCGTAACTACTTCTATCTCTAACACCCTCCCTTAATCACAACCTCGTAGGTTGAGATTATGTTTGAATTCCTCAAACTGACGAACTGGTAGAGGCTTCGTGAATCCATCAGCAACTTGATCCTTTGAAGGAACAAATCGAATTTCCAATTGCTTGTTAAGAACTCTCTCTCTCTAACAAAATGGAAATCTATCTCGTGTTTAGCTCTTGCATGAAACACTGGATTTGCTGATAAGTATGTTGCTCCCAAATTATCACACCATAAACACGGTGGCTGTGTTGATTTGATTCCAAGTTCCTCAAGCAAAGACTGAACCCATATCACTTCAGCTGTAGCATTTGCAACAGATTTATACTCTGCTTCCGTACTAGATCGAGAGATTGTAGCTTGCTTCTTCGCACTCCAGGAAATAAGATGGGATCCAAAGAAGATAGCAAAACCCCATGTTGATCTATGATCATCCAAGCAACCTGTCCAGTCAGCATCTGAAAATGCACTAATCAAAGAGGACTTAGACCTCATGAAAGTTAGTCCTACACTGAGAGTATGCTTAATATATCGCAATATTCTCTTGGCAGCTATCCAATGCACTGTAGTGGGAGCATGTAAATAATGACACACTTTATTAACCGCGAAGGAAATATCAGGTCTTGTGAGAGTTAAATACTGCAAAGAACCGACCATACTTCTGTATTTGGTACTATCATCTGGCCCTAACAACTCTCCTTCATGGGCTGTAATTTTTTCTGAAGATGATAGAGGAGTTGTTGAGCCTTTGCAATTCAGCATGCCCACACGAGACAGAATATCTTTAGCATACTTTGCCTGATTTAGCACAAGGCCATCATTTACTTTCTTTACCTCAATGCCCAAAAAGAAGTGAAGCTCTCCAAGATCCTTCAAAGCAAATTCCTTGCTCAAATCCTTAAGCAAAGCATTGGTTGCATCCGCATATGAGCTAACAACAATTATGTCATCAACATAAATGAGCATATAAATGGTGACATTCAGTTTGTGATAGAAAAACAATAAAGTTTCAGACTTTGAAGCAATAAATCCAAGACTCATCAACTGAGAACTCAAGCGAGAGTACCATGCTCTAGGGGATTGCTTCAACCCATATAATGCCTTGTCAAGCCTGCATATATAATGTGGCTTATTTTTATTTTCATAGCTGGATGGTTGTCTCATATAGACCTCCTCTTCTAGAACCCCATGTAAAAACGCGTTTTTAACATCCAACTGTCGCAGACTCCATCCCCTGAAAACAGCAATGGCCAAAATAAGTCGAACAGTAGCAATTTTAACAACATGGATAAAAGTATCTTCGTAATCAATACCATAACGTTGCTTAAAGCCTTTAGCCACTAGCCTTGCCTTGTATCTATCAACAGTATCATCAGCTCTTTTCTTTATCTTGTAGACCCAATGACAATCTATAACATTTGCACCACGCCTTTCAGGAACCAAGTGCCAGGTTTTGTTTTTCATAAGGGCGTTATACTCTTCATCCATAGCTTTCTTCCATTCTCTATTTAATAAAGCATCATGCAGAGTTACTGGTTCATCGGAAGTAGAGGATAAACACCATCGGATTGTACCATCTGTGTACTCCTTTGATTTAACAATTCCACGAGACGCACGTGTCGCAGGACGAGTGGATGTATCAGGAGCAGCATCACGTACTGCTGCATTTTGTGGCACAGAAGATCCCGAGGATCTAGTGCAGCTACTCTCACCCAAACGTGAGCTATTCTCACCTGTACGTGAGCAGGGAGAAGTACCACTGCTGTTGTCCTGTCGTGACATTGCACCGGCCAGGCTGCCCGCATTTGATCCTGAGGACTGTGTGGCTGTAGGGCAAACTTCATGTGTTCCACTCCGTTCTCCCGCAGAGTAAGGATGGCGATGGAGCGGGTTTGGACGGATATACAAAAACCAAATCCAAATTCAGATCCATGAACCTCACTCTAGCCCACCCACGAAGATATCCATGGGCATGGATGTCGCCCCAGATCCAAACCCGTCGGATATTCATGTATCCATGGATATCCGTTGGCTTACACGCCATATACATAATCACAACAACATTCAGCATAATTGCGACATTATAGCAAATTTCGGCAGTATTTCAGCAAATATTACATGGATAATACATAGCAATATCAAAGAAACAATATTTCAACCACATAGTACTTAAAATATGTCAAATATCACACGATAAAACCATAAAGTACATAGATGTCTCATAATAGTCTCACTAACATGTGCGTCCCACGTATCAGCCGGGTATCCATTGGATATCCATGGAGCAAAATCACTACCCATGCCCGCCCCATGAATTAGCGGATATCCGCCCCATGAAATTCGTGGGCGTAATTAGCCCTCCATATCCTTACCCGTCGGGTCGGATATCCGTGGATACCCGGACCTGTGGATAAAACTGCCATCCTTACCGCAGAGGATCCTGGGGAGTCAGTCCCTCCTCCTGACGGAGACGCGGCTGCGGCGGCTGACCTGGCAGGCGCGCCTGCTGCTGCCAGCGACCGATTCAAGGAAGAATACTGGGGCGATATTGGAGCAGATTCGGTCAGAAAACCAACATAGCTTTCAGTGACTCGTCTTCTTCTGCTATTATTTGCTGTGTTCCGTTTTGAACTAAATCTGCGCCGTTTTGCATGGTTCTCGTTTCTGTTTGCTGTAAAAACTCAGGAGCAGTAGGATTAGTAGGATTAGTCAATGTTGGATTATCAATAAATTCACCCCCATGTTCAACATTGTGGAGAGTTTGGTCAAGCAAAAGAATTTCTCTGCAAAGTAGGGCACCGGCATTAGGATGAAGTTCTTTGAAAGGAAAAACCGCCTCATCAAAAACAACATCACGAGACACATAGACACGCCCTGTAGCAACCTCAAGACACTTGACCCCTTTGTGCTTAGGACTATAACCTAAAAAGACACATCGCTTGGAACGAAAAGCAAGTTTCCGTTTATTGTATGGGCGGAGATTGGGCCAACAACCGCATCCAAAAACACGAAGAGAAGAGTAATTGGGCGAGGTTCCAAAAATACGATGGCCGGGCGTATCATTATTAATGACTTTGCTTGGAAACATATTTATGAGATATGTGGCGGTAAGAAAAGCTTCATCCCAAAATTTTAGAGACATAGATGCATGTGCAAGAAGGGAGAGACCAACTTCAACAATATGGCGATATTTACGTTCAGCATCACCGTTTTGTTGATGTGCATGAGGACATGAGACATGATGAGCATTACCTTGTGTTTGAAAGAAGGAATTTAATTTGACATACTCTCCTCCCCAATCAGATTGCACAGTGAGAATTTTTTTATTGAGTTTGCGCTCAACAAGCTTTTGAAAATTAACAAAGGCAGAAAAGACATCAGACTTTTGCTTGAGAAGATAGATCCAAGTAAATTTACTATAATCATCAATAAAGCTTACATAGTAATTATGGCGTTGTAACGCCCTCAAATCGGTCCTATGCAAGTTTTAGCGCTTCCCGCCAAACCCGCATAGAAACGATTCAAGGACGCCCATCAGGGACTTTCGTGCGGGTGGAATACGAAGTAATACCATTACACAACAGTCCTCGATGGACCCACCGAACAGATATATATACAACACGACTCCACGAGTCAAGAATACAGATATATAATACAAAGATCCAAATCACCTTGAAAACGATAGAGCGTCTGACTACGGACAAGATGCAAATGGGGCTAAGAGCCCTGAAGAATAACCAATGGCGTCCATAACCCTGCCCAGGCCAAGCCAGAAGGGTAACCCTGCTAACGACGTCGATCTCAAACCTGCTAAAACAAAAGGGGTGCCGACAAAGGGCAAAGGAAAAAAGAGGAGCGTCAGTACTGAGGCCAGTACATGGCGAGGCTAGAATTTGGAGGCTCTCGCCTACATAGGTATGGTGGGCTGAAGCGGCAGCGCAGCGGCATTAAACAACCTATAGAGACTCGATACAATTGGCGGTTATCAGAGAGGGATAAGAAAGACCTATTCGGATCCAACCTGAAGCTAGCACCAAACAAACCCATCCTGGTATTTCCCCCTCGATACCAAACGAGGAAGTCGGACCAAGGAACTCACACAGTTGGCAATTTTAATCATTCGATTATAGTTGAAGCACTTACTAGTCAGATATAGATAGCATGAGTCATCCTGAAGCATAAGTAGTGGGCAGTTTTAATTATCCATTCCGTGGTAGTTGGAACATTTACTAGTCAGATATAATTGTCCTGAGGAATCCTAAAACCCAGCAGTGGTTGGCACTTTTATCACATTTCATTGGAGTTGCAATAATTACTAGGCAGATATAGTATGTCACAAAACAACCCAGATCCACCAGCTGTTGGCATTTTTAATATCCATTCCGTTATAGTTGAATCTAATTACTAGTCATATATTAAGTCAAGTTTATAGCACTACTTTAGTTATGCTTGTCTATGATCGAGATACTGTGCTCCAAGTCGTCCATAACCGCGGACACGGCTTTCAGAAAGTTTTACCGTGCAGGGGTGCACAAATAGCAACACACACTCGATCAACCTCGGAAAAACCAACTCAAAACCCAACGAGGCATTCACGACAAAGCGATCACAGGATTCATAAAATATTTCAGGGGGCCACCCCACTAAGCTACCCGCAACGAAATTGGCTGGCTCCGGAACAGACCCAGGGTTTGTGTGGACGGCTGTAAACGACTGGGAACCCGAAAGTGTGACTGGGCTTGTCGATACAGCGAAAACGTGTCACGATCCTAAACAGTACAGGTGCTCCACGCGCAATCGTAAATAAAGCGGTAAAGCATGGCATAAGTACAGGATAGTAATAAAGCCCCAAACTAGTTTGTGGCCCCAAGAAATAGAAATGAATCAAGCTCTGGCTCAGGAGAGTCCATAAGGCCTCCCGGATGTGGATAGTGCAAAAAATCAAGGAACAGGTATCAAGTACTCGGGGTCCTACGGGACACAAGTGAGCGTGGAAGAACCAAATAACATCTATTGCCCACCGATGCCTCTACATTAGTTATATCTAGCATTTTAATAGTTGTATTTAAAGTCATGATCATCTCCACCAATAAGCATCTCCACCAATAAGCATCTGCCAACCTTCCAACAACTGTGGTACTTGACAACACGAGATCGCACCTGAGCAAGCAACTACGACTCGCAAGGCCAACTATCTACCAAACACAGGTAATAGGAGGTGTCCAAGGCAATATAGAGGCTGCACGGGATATAACTGGTGTTCGGAAACTAAAGCACCGCGACACGGATAGCAATAGATCAACAGGAGGAAATAAAGACTATAAATGCAAAATAGGTAGAAGGGGGAGGGAGATGCTCGCCTGGGAAACACTGCCGAAGGTTCATATCCGGAGAACTTGTCGATACTCGCATCAACTCATCGGCCTAATCCGCGAAGAAGCAAACACTAGAAGAAACACCGGATGCAATATTTAATACTACGGCAGAAGATCCGGCATGATTATGATATGATGCATGGCACGGCATAGATGTGGTGCAATTATGCAGTATTAAGCGGAACCGGGGTCCCGACAATTAATTAGACGGTTCAAGTTGTTTAGATACCCCGCAATTTAAATGTTGTTTAACAAGGCAAAAAATGGCATCGGTTCGCTACACCAATTTAAATGGAGTCCGGAATAAGACTAGAATAGCCCGCATATAGACTCCATATTTAATCCTAAGGTGAATCGCCTAAATACCCCCAAACCACGATGATATGAATGCGAGATGAATGATTTAATGCATCAAGTATATATCATTTATAAAAAATAGGGCTCGGATAGGGGTCACACATCGAGGTTCGAAGACCTTGGCTTTGAAGAGGGTTCGGGGTTCCACAGGGTCCAGGGTTCGACGGGGATCGATCTCGGCGGGAACGTTCTCGGACAACGGAGTAGATCTTGGCATTCCGGGAAGAAGGACTTGGTTCGGCGTCAGGGGCGCATCGGATTCGCCCTGGTCGGTGTCGATCTTGTCGTCGCGACGATCTTGTCGGGTCCGCGCCATCGAGTCGGTCTTGGCATCCAGGGTGAAGTACTTGGCGTATCCTAGATGAAGCGCTTGTCGTTCCGTGTGGCGATCTTGGCGGTCATCGGCTCCGAGAAGAAGATCTTGGCGTCTGGTCATCGGGCATCGGTACGGGAAGAAGGTCTTGTCGCATCCGATGGATCGGTCCTCGGGGTCGAAGAACTTGGCGCGCCAGGGTTCAGTCTTCGGACCCGGGGAGAAGAGCTCGGTGTTCGCATCGAAGGTCTTGTCGATGGTTCCTCGGGTTCATGCGGCTCCTCGAGGAAAACTTGTCGCTGGGTCAAGGTCGGAGATCTTGATGTAGGCGCCAATGATCTTCGGTCAACAACATGTCATCGATGCGGTGACCTCGAGACCACAAACACAACACCTCCAGCATTGGGGATTCCCTGCCTTGTTAAACAGAAGGGCTACCAAAAGTCTTGTTGCTGCCTTGTGCAAGGGACACGCGACAGGCTCGCAGGGGCTCGCAGGATGGACTCAGGCAAGTCCGAGGCCCGCGCGGTGCAGGACAGGGGTGGGCCTAGGGCCAGCCAAGGCAGCGAAGCGGTGGAGTGCTCGGGATGCAGGAAGGGGTGAGGAGCGACGGCAGGCACTGCTGCTCGCTAGGAGGGAGCAGAGGCAAGGTGGAGGAGAAGGGCCGAGCTCGGCGACGAGAGGGCGCCGGAGCAGGGCGAGGAGGACGCGCGGGGGGGGGGGGGGAGGGAGCGGACGCGGGGCCGCGACACGCCACGGGAGGGGCAAGGTGGAGCTCGGGCCGAGGTGGCACGGTTAGGAGGAGGAGAGGACGGAGGCGCGCGGGGCGCGGCGCTCGTGGCCGAGGAAGGAACAACACCAGGGAAGGGCACGGGGAGGCGGAAGTGAGCCGGCGGCCGTCGAGGTGGTGAAGGCCGGCGAGGCAGGGCCCGTGGCTGCGCGGAGCTGGGCGGCGAGGACGACGGCGAGGTGGCCGAGGTGGAGAGGAGGACCGAGAGGAGGGGGCCCGAAGATGAGGGCGTCCCATGGCGGCGGAATCTCGAGCGGAGGCGGAGAGCGCGGGGGAAGCGGGGCGGACGGGCGACGGCCGGCGAGGGGACGACCGCGCGGCAGCGGGATCTGGCGGTGGGGCCAGGCGATGGAACCGAGGCAGGGGCGGCGTGGTCGCGGAACGCGGGGGGCCAGGCGGGCGCGTCTCGCGCTGGGGAGGCACAGGTGGGGAGTGTGGGGTTGTCGGTGGGTGGGGCCAAGGTGAGGCATGGGTGTACGCGGTCGGGTGGGGTTCGAGGAGGGACCAGGTGGCGGCTGGGTGGGCGGTGGTTGGTGGGAGTTTGCTGCGCGCGTGTGGGGCCGGGCGACAGGTGAGGCGGCGTGCATGGAAGGAAGACTGGGCGGGAGTTGTGGCAAGGTGGGCGGGAGAACGGGATTGGGAGGCGTGTGGTGGCCTGGGAAAAGGGGCCAGGTGGGGGATGAGGTGGCGTGCGGCGCGTTTTGGTGGGGCTGGCGGCGGCGGTTGGGTGGAGTGGTGAGGCTGGGTAGGTTAGTTTGGTGGTGGTTAGATTTAGGGTTTGGTTAGATGGGTTAGACAAATAGGGCTTATTTTGGAGTTGGCCGGCTGGGCTTTGGGTCTGGCGGGCTGCCTCCTAAAAAATAATATAAACTTTTATTTTAATTTAAAATAGACTTTTGTAAATATTTTTTAGACAAATAAAAGATCTACAAAAGACCGGGGTTTTTAATTTGAAATAAAGACGAGGAATATCTAGAAAATAAATGTAGGCTTTTAGAAAATAGTTTTAGGCAAACAAATGCATGATGTCATGACGATTCTCAAATGCAATGTGGCATGATGACATGAGCATGCGTTCATGTTGATGCAATGCACGAAAAACACAGCGATTTTTTAGTAGTGGTTTTAGCGGAATGCCACATGCGTCCAACCGAAGTTGGTGCAGGACCCCAAACATAAGAAAAAACTAACTAAAGAGGAAAAGTGGAGACACTAGTAGACACTTGATAGGGAAGCTGATGACTTTTAGCTTGTTGACAAGGATCACAAATAGAATCTGGACTCGAATCTCTAACAAAAGGAAGTTTATTCTTACTAAGAATTTGCATAACTACTCGAAACGAAGGATGACCGAGACGACTGTGACACCTTTCTTGTGATGGCTTGGAGGCAAGGAACGCATTCTTCTCATGAGATGACCCAACCAATGATGAAATAAGAGGATATAGGCCACCAACACACCGCCCTCTATATAGAATCTTTCTCGACCTGATCCTTGATGAAAAAGAAATATAGATGAAACTCCAAAAAGACATGATTATCAAGGGCAAATCGATGAACGGATAGAAGGTTTTTGGAAGCATTAGGAACATGGAGAATATTTCGAAGTTTGAAAGGTTGAATAGGGTTATGAATTATAGAATTACCAACATGAAAAATATCCATATCTTGCCCACTGGCGGTGTTGACTTTGTTGCGTCCCTGGTACGTGTCACGGATTGATAAATTGTTCAGCTCGCTAGTAGCATGATGTGTGAATACCAGTTTGTATCAATACCATAAGCATGCGCTTCCTCAGAATCATCATCATCTTAAAAACGATACCAACAATTTTTTGCAGCATGACCCTCTCTGCCACATATCTGGCAAGTGATATCAACCCAAGGAGTGGTACGGCGGCGGCCACGTCCACGGCCACGACCTCCTCCAGCTGGCGCTCGTCCTCCACGGACGCCCCTTGGTTGTTGTTGAAGAAGCGAGGGCGATCATCTCGGTGTCTATCATCTTGACGCCGATCATCTTGACGTCTATCACCACGGTGATCATCATAGCCGCGGCGATCATCTCGACCACCATTGTTGCACGGTCTGTAGTCACCACCACGGTAGTTTGTCCTTGCTGCGGCATTGGCGGAACTCTCAAACCCACCATCATTGGTAGAGGCGTTCGGCTCCTGGCGATTTTCAAAGGATTGGACCTGATTGAAAAGTTCAGCAACAGAGATAGGAGTTTTGACGACTCCAAGAGCTGCAATTAGGGACTCATAGCGACCACCGAGTCCTGCCAGGAGGAAGGAGACGAGTTCAGCATCATCAGGCGGTTTTCCCGCAACAACCATCTCATCAGCAAAGCCTTGCATCTTGGCGAAGAACGCCGGGGTTGGGAGATTATTTTTCTTCGTGTTGGCCAACGCAATTCTGAGGTTTGTAACTTTCGACAAACTCTGCGTGGTGAACATGTCCTCCACCGCTTTCCAGACATCGGCCGCGTGCTCCATCCGAAGGACATGCATGAGAATCTCCTTGGAGAGGGACTTGAGGAGATATCCGAGCACTTTCTGATCTCGGGCTAACCAGGATCTGTACTCAGGGTTAGGAACCACCGTCGGCTCCTTTTCTTTGTCTGAATTTGCCACGGCCATGGTCTTCGGGGGCGCTGCATCGGTGCCGTCAAGGAGGCCCGTGAGTTGCACTCCGCGTATCTCCGGCATAACTTGCGCGCGCCATAGAGGGAAGTTGCTCCGCGTCAGGAGTTCAGTCGGCGGAGAGCCAAGATTGATCTCGGCTGGGCTTGAAGATGTCGCCATACCCGTGCTGATCTTGGGAGATTTTTGAATCGTTGGAGTAGTTGGATCGGTAGGATTTTGTCTATGGAAGAGGTGACTCTAATACCATGACAAAGTTCTGATATATTCCCATCGATACAATCGATCGAGCGTCTGCTCGTATTAATATAGATGGAGACATCGGTAGAGACCGACTCTTACAGGAGGTTCACGTACAAGAGTTTTAGGTACCAAGTACCGTACCCTAATAGGACTACATGTTTGACACAGTTTGGCTAAACCGTAACTAATTCTATCTCTAACAGGGTCGGGAGAAATCCTTGTCTGTTGATACTGGCATAGTGACGCCCGAGGGTGTCACCTTCCTTCTTGAAGGGTGTCGGGAACCTCCCCCCCTGCGTACCGGGGGAAACCCTAGGTCCCGACCGGACAGAAGTGTCGTCGTCGTCACTCCTCTTCTTGGAGGTGTTGTTTTGGTACGCAGTCATTCAGTCTTGGCCTAAACACTACTACCAAGTACCAACATTGCCATCCAAAGGATCAAACCGAGGTCTGGACCGAACCCTGAGGCTGGCTCCGATAAGAACGTACGTGAGTCGAGATTCACGGTTACGGAGGCTGCGCGCTGGCCTCGACACTCTTGCACCCAACCACTGGGACTTGTTCTTCTGAAGTTCAGAGGAACAAAGTGAACAACCTTGAGGTATTCAGAGCAAGCCGCGACGGTGTTGACAACCGAGCAGATTGCTGTAAAGTTGACATATGTGCTAGCGACGCAGAACATGCAGCCTGGGGAGATTGAGTCTAAGGCCGTGGCGGACCTGCAGGTGGAGGCTGCTGCTGCCATCTCCCTGGACCCTGGTGCAGGGCAAGCGCACCACCAATATTCTAAACTTTGTTCAATAAGTAATGGATGTAAAATTATCGGATGAACCAGAGAGGTTTAAGTGGCATTTAGCTACAAACAGAATATTTCTCCATGGAAGTCTACGTATGCTGCTGATTATATGAATGGATATACTAGATTTCTAAGAAGATATCTATGAAATTAAACCTAGTACCTCTTAAGATAAAGAAGATCACGGGCCTTTATATGGTTCCTAAGTAAGATGGTGCTACTTACTAAAGATAACCTTGTGAAACGAAGATGGACTCGGTGTAAAATATATGTTTTTTTTTGTGACTCGGAGAAGTCCATCCAACATTTATTTATTATAATGCCCTGCTTTCACTTGTTTAATTTGGAGAGTTGTGCATTTCACTTTCAATATACATCAACCAATATTACTCTAATATGTTTGGTAATTGGTTCTCGAATCCGTGTGGGAGTTTGTGCTTTATTATGTGCAATTTAGAATTGTCGAAATGATATATATATATATATATATATATATTTTTGCGATCTATGAGTTGCGAAATGATATTATTTTTAATAAGAATGCAAAACCAAATTTCTTGCAAGTTATCCACAGAGCTTACATACCGGATCCAAGCATGGTCATTCCTCCTCCTTCCCGTGGAGCTGCAGGGACATGTGGATTCTGGATGCAATCAACTGATGGCAGTCGTACATGCTATCTTCAGCCAAGGTGGATGGCTTCATTCTAAAAGAATTCAAGATGCAAATAGTCCTTTTGTTTTCTTTGTTTCATAGGTTGATTCTTATCACCACTTTGAGTGCCCCTTGAGTTGTAAAATTTGAATAGTGTAAATTTGGCAATAAAGCATGCCGTGTGCATCAATTTGGCAATAAACTTTGAATATTCTAACTTGAATATTTGATGTAGAGGCCGGGGAGTCCCCTTTCTGAAAAAAAGGTTTGGCATGCAAACATCTTATAAAAACTCTTCTCTATCTTAATGAAATGACGAGCAACTATTGGTTGTGCGTTCTTGAAGAAAAAGTGAATTAATTTCATCAAAATTGTTACAATTAGCTATTTTAGTATAGAAATATTTGCATTTTGGTCAAAATATGTCGGTGACATATTTGAGCAAACCTCAAGTGCTCACACTAGTCCCGGCCCATAACAAACCGGGACTAGAGTCAGAATCGGGACCGAAAGAAATCCTGTTTTCTACTAGTGATTGCTAAATCTCATGGAGATAGTACCGAGGATGCAGATGAAATGAAGAATATGGCAACTGCGCGGCTTCTATCATCATTTGTATACTACGGAGGGTATACAAGTACAACAAATATGAGAAAGGTAATTGATACAGTACCTCGGAAGGTCACAGCGAGTAATGATCAATTGGTGGCTCCTTATGAGGATTTGGAAATTAAGAATGCACTCTTCTAGATGTTTCCGACTAAATCCCCAGGGCTGACTGTTTTCCTTGTACACTTTTTTCAGCGCAACTAGGGTATATGTGGATCTGATGTTATTCTTGCAGTCCGGCGTATTTTATCTAGAGAGGAAAGTGCAGAGACAATTAATAAGACCGTTGGTTCTCATCCCTAAGGTACAAAATGCAACAATTTTTCCAATTGAGGCCTATAAGTTTGCGTAATGTATTATATAAAATTGCATCCAAAGTGATTTCCAACCGTTCGAAAAGCATTCTTCCAGAGATAATTTCAGAAGCACAATCAGCATTTGTGCCAGGGAGGCTGATTACTGATAATATCATAGCTGCATATGAGTGTTTGCATTTTATGAAAAGAAACAAGGCTAAAAGAAATATATCATGTGCACTAAAGTTGGACATGATGAAGGCTTATGATCGCGTTGAATGGAGCTATCTAGAGGCAATCATGTCGAAATTGGGCTTTCGGCAGGAGTGGATTAAAATTGTGATGGGTATGATTTCCTTAGTTTCTTTTTCTGTTCTTTTTAATGGAGAGAAATTGGAGGAGTTTAAACCTACTCGAGGGATCCGTCAATGAGACCTCATATCACCTTACTTATTTTTGTTAGCAATAGAGGGCCTTTCGTGCCTCTTAAATTATCGAAGTTAGTCATCAACCTTTAGTGGCATTAAGGCGGCTTCATCGGCTCCACCGGTGAACCTCTTATTGTTTGCAGATGAAAACTTGCTGTTTTTCAAAGCTAGAAGTGAGGGTGTCGTGGATGTTTCCAATTCACTGGAAGTTTATTGTCAGGCATCGGGCCAGAGGATCAATGGTGATAAATCCTCAATATACTTTAGCAAAGGTTGTTCACAGGTGATTAGAGATGACATAAAAGCCAAGCTAGAAGTTACAAATGAAACACTTTCAGACAAGTATCTGGGTATGCCATCTGGTGTTGGTAGTTTGAAGAATGGTGCCTTTAAGTACTTGAAGGACTGTGTTTGGCAGAAAGTTCAAGGCTAGACTGAGAAGGTTTTATCTATAGGAGACAAAGGAGTTCTTATCAAATCTATTGCACATGCAATACTAGTTTATTCAATGGCTTGTTTCAAACTCCCCCGAGAGGGCTATGTCACCATATTAATTCTCTAATCCGCCAGTTTTGGTGGGGAAGCAAGCAAGGGGAGAGAAATCCAAGCTGGGTTTCGTGGCAAGAAATGGCGAAGCCGAAGTTAATGGGTAGCCTCGTTTTTTGGGACATCAAACTCTTTAATTTGGCCTTGTTATCACGTCAATGTTGGAGATTACTGCAGGACCCTCGACGCTTAGCGCTCATATTTTGAAGGCGGTCTATTTCCCTTTATCATCATTTTTGTCGGCTCGTCTTGGCTCACAACCATCACAAATATGATGGTCACTTTTAGATGGGAGGGAGGTCCTTGTGCAAGGTCTGGTGAAAAGGATTGGGGATGGTACAACTACAAACATCTGGATAGAGAATTGTTTGCCCCGAGACTTTATGCTTCAGCCACTGACATGTATATCGGATGATCCTCCATGGATGGTTTAGGAATTAATTAATGCATCTATGAGAACATGGAATTCAGAGAAGATTGATCAATGTTTTATGCCCTTGGATGTGCAGGTTATCAAAGGTATACCCATATGCAACCGATCCCTACCAGACTTTTGGTCCTGGCATTACGAGAAGAGAGGAAGTTTTTCAGTCAGATCGGCTTATAGAATGTTGGTATCGGCTTATAGAATGTTGGTATCTACTAAACAACGGAGACAGGCTTGGTTGGCTGGCACTTCAGGTGGCTCAAACACGGAATCTGAATCCAAAAGTTGGACGCAAATGTGGAAGGTGTTAGCCTGTGGAAAACCTAGGGAGGAACCGATAGCCTCCGTAGAGGGTCGGGTTGAGTGTTATATAGGACCAGAACAGCCCTGATCAGTGGCATGTATAAGTTGTGTACGTGTATGGGTCGGTATACTATACCGTACCCATACACGTTACAGGTGGGACTGTTTTACAACTCTAACAACCCCCTCTTAATCTAAACTTGGTATAAGATTTAGATTACGCCTAAACTCATGAAGATTCCTAACAGGAAGAGCCTTAGTGAAACCATCTGCAACTTGATCCTTACTAGAAATGAACTTGATAGCAAATTTCTTTGCAGCAACTCTTTCACGAACAAAGTAAAAATCTATCTCAATATCTTTTATGCGAGCGTGAAACACTGGGTTAGCCGACAAGAACGTAGCACCCAAGTTATCACACCAAAGACAAGGCTTCTCTTGCAACTTCACTCCAAGTTCATTTAGAAGGTCTTCAACCCATATCTTGCTCAACTCACAATATTTCATTTACCTGTAAAATAGAACTTGAATTATTTGAACAAGTATTTTTGAGACTAAACTTTGGAGTGAACACAATAGCTCTAATCAGTAGCACCTAGCAGAAACATATTACAATAGCAAATATTCTACAGCTTTATTTAAGATTGCAAACTATGTATATATTAGTGTACTGCAACGAGTAATGCTTCTCTTGCTGGTGGTGTGGCTGGCTCAAGTCACGTTTCTGTGAGAGCAAGGAAGCCACGTAATCAGAAGAAGGTGTGAAGAAATGAAAGGGAACATTCCAGCTGCATATATGACAAGGCATTTTAGCACTTCTGCTTATTAGTTAGCATATCAGCATATGGATTGACAAATCATATTCTATCGTTAATATATCTGCTTATTAGTTTATTTTTCCAACTAAATCATGCGCACCTATATAGTCAGGAGGGGATTATATAATCATTATAGCCAACAGGAAATCTGCAGACTGCACACATACAACACTGTTTTTTTAACTAAGTACAATGAAATCAATTTGAGATAGTAAAAGCCATCTAGTCTTTCGCACATATCCACTGATCACAAAATAATTAGACAATTTTGATAGCCACATAAAAGAAAGTAAAGAATGGAATGCATTACGATGTTAGAATAGCAGGGAGCGATGCATGCATTACCTCAAGGAGACCAGTGGATCGTTAACTGAAATAGGGAAACAGTTCAAGAACTGTACTGCAACGATTTAGATATGGACAGGTAACCTGAATCAAATTTTGCAGGCACAAAAAAAATCATGGTGAACAAAATCACACAATGATATACACGTGGAGCAAATTATTAGATACAAGGGATGCAAATCTCATTGATAGCCTGACAATTGCACTACTAACCTCCGCTTCATGGAGTAGTACAGCTCATTCGCACGGAGTGAATTGAAGAGCTCGAAGATGGGATTTCATTGTATGCGAACCTGAAGTCGAAGTCGAGACGGCTTGAGGTCCTCTAGTCCTCCTCAGGAAGTTGTTGGTCACCATCCGGACGACATCTGCAGCCTCAACCATAGCCACAGGTGGTTCTAACGGCACGCCCGCCGGAAAGCAGCCAGTAAGAACTGGCAAATCGACGACGCCGATCGCCGATCTAGGGCTAGTTGGACTATGTGTTTCAGGCCGTGGCTGCTAGAAATCACGTTAGGAATAGAGAGAGGAAGCCGATAGAAAGTAGGATCTAGGGGCGTCGGCGGTGGAGCTAACCGGTAGTGGTAGGTCGGAGCGGCGGCGGGGGGAGGCGATAGGAGGGGAGGGTATCGACGACGAGATGAGTGATTAGCGGGAGGAGATGGGAACCAAGTAAATAGGCTTGATATAGAGTAAACAGAGGCCTACTTGTACGTGGTGTGCCAATTTCCCGAAAAAAGAAACATCGCCCCCACGTCTCCACACACTTTGGCGCTAAACGCATCTAGTGTGGGGGGTTCAGTTTTTCCAATGCATGCGCGCGGGAGCAGAATTTTTTTTTCCTTGCGCGCTGTGAGACATGGACCAACTAAAGAAGACGTCCTAGAAGCAAATCTGGCCAACGGGCCGGCCCGGCACTGCCTTCACGTGCCTGGCCCGGCACGGCACGCCATGGCCCGTCAAGCTCGCGGGCCGTGCCGGGCCGGCACGGGGGCCTGGCCTCGAGGCCCGGGCACGACCCCAACTCTACCGGGCCGGCACGTTGGCCCGTTAGGCACGCGAAGCACGTCAGCCCACCTTCTGTTTTAGAGCTGCGCGGAGCGGGAAATGGTTAAGTTCGGCCAAATTTCTTATATAGCACATAAGGACTGGTGGTCCGGTGGATCAGTGTTGCGCGGAACTAGGGAAGGTTGTGAGTTCGAACCCCAATCCCTTCTTTTTTTACTAATATTATCTTGTAGTCCCAGCCAAATGCTAAACGGGCCGTGCCGGGCCGGCACGCCTGCCTGAGGCTGCGGCCCAGGCACGGCCCCAGCCGGGCCACGGGCCGGCACGGGCCTGTCTTCCACGTGCCGTGCCGGGCTCTTGCCGGGCTCTTGCCGGGCCAAAATGCGTGCCGCGGGCTGGCCCGCCGGGGCATGGCCCGTTGGCCTAGAAGATTATGTTTACAAGGACGGGGTGGTATTTTCTTTCATGTCCCATGGTGTCACGCGAACTTTTCTGACCATACTACTTACTAGAATATAATATTTTTTTACACTTCCAAATAAAGAATTATTGTGTTGGGACTTAGGATGGATACAGTTTGCAACATATAAATTGCAACGCAACCTATTGGTTGTAGTTTACTTACAAGAGAACGGATGTAGTTAGCAACACGTGTATCCGTATCTAAAATATTTTTTTGCAACACCTATTAAATGGGTTGTAAGTTATGTGTTGCTTTAGGGGTGGTCCTCTTGCAGTGATCCGTAGACCTTGTTTCTAAGCACTGAAACACCGTTTGCTATTAGATCTATTATATGTTTGCTTGCTTCTTTTTTTATTTCGGTTTTACTTTAGTTTTTTCACGCCATCAAGCTATTTTCTATCACCATTACCACTTATAATTATCTATACCACTTGTATTTCACTATCTCTTCGCCGAACTAGTGCACCTATACACCTGACAAGTTTATTGGATGTGTTGGAGACACAAGAGACTTATTGTATCTTGATTGCAGGGTTGCTTGAGATGGGATACCTTTGACCACTTCCTTCCTGAGTTCGATAAACCTTAGGTGATCCACTTAAAGGAAAACTTGCTGTTGTTCTACAAACCTCTGCACTTGGAGGCCCAACAACTGTCTACAAGAATAGAAGTGCGTAGACATTAAGCTATTTTCTAGCGCCGTTGCCGGGGAGGTAAGGTAAAAGGTACTCACATCCTCCAGTGTGAGTGCTCGAAGTTATTTCCTTTAGATTCTGCAATTATATCTTTTTGTTTCTTGTTTTTATTTTCACTAGTTAGGTTTAATGAAAAACAACAACAACAAAAATTAGAGAGCTTTATAGTATTTATCTTGAGTTAGGACATGACGTGTTTGAAGAGAAAATTAAAAAACCTATGGAACTGTATTTGCATGCTAATAGCAAGGATGTTAGTATGAATTCTTTGGACACCATTATTGCTAATGCTATAGAAAAGTCTAAGCTTGATGAAGCTAGTTTTTATGAAAATAATCTTTTTAGTTCCCCAGCTTTGGACGATAGCTATTCTATTGCTTATGATGATACCAAACCTCCAATATATGATGATTACAATGATGAATATGATATTTTCAGTCCATCTACTATTGAGGAGAAAATTAATTATGATTACAATATGCCTCCTATATTTGATGATTATGGTGACGAGAATAATAATGATAGCTATTTCATTGAATTTGCTCCCACTACAATTAATAAGAATGACTATGCTTATGTGGAGAGTATTAATTCTTTTATGCATGTGGCTCATGATAAGAATGTTTCATGTGATAGTTATATTGTTAACTTTATTCATGATGCTACTGAAAGTTATTATGAGAGAGGGAAACATGGTTTTATGCATCTCAATAATATTATTTTCCCCCTCTTTATGTTGAAAGTCTTGAAGTTGCACTTGTTTTGCTTTCCTATGCTTGTTGCTTTGTGCTTTCATGACTTGTTTATTTACAAGATTCCTATGCATAGGAAGTGGGTTAGACTTAAATGTGCTTTGAATTTGCTTCTTGATGCTCTCTTTTACTTCAATTCATATTTCTTACATGAGCTTTTTCTCAAACTATCATGCCTAACTTAAAGGCGTTAAAGAAAAGTACTTATTGGGAGATAATCCAAAAGTTTTAGATGAGTCTTGGAAGTTATTGCTTCAGTAATAACCGCTCCTTATCCTTTTTATTTGCTTTTTGTGCCAAGATTAACCTCTAATGAGAGAGAAGTAATGATTGGGAAACTTGCTGTCCCGAAACAGATTTCTGTGTTTCACCGTAACCATTCATGTAAAATCTCTGTACATCCTTTTGAGGCATGAATTGTTGTGCTTCTGCCCCAGGTTGTTATCTAACTTTCGTTAGTTCAACACTTTTCGATTTCAGCAACAGAAGGTCTTCGAAAAAATTCGTCTTTACCTGCTGGTCTGTTTTGACAGATTTCTGCCATTATTTGCATTTGCTTCATGTTGGTTCCTTTTTGAGTTCTTTTGGGGAATTGAGATTTTTAAGGGAAGTGCTACAGTAGCTTGTGTTTTAATGGAAGTTCTATTGGTGTTGGAACTGAAGCTAAAGTCTTATTATCTTAAGTGCACTAATGTTGCTAATAAAGACTGTGTGAAGTTTTGTATGAAGGAAAAAACTTCAGATGTATGGAAGGAATGAGTAATGAGATGAAGGATGAACTAAAGCTCAAGCTTGGGGATGCCACACGTGTCATACTAAGAAATATCCAAGAAGTACAAGCATCAAAGCTTGGGGATGCCCAAGGCATCCCCTTCTTCATCAATAAAAATTCGAGGTTTCTTCCAAACACTTCATTTTTATTGTTTCATGCACAGTTGTGTTGTTCTTGGAGCGTCTTCTTTTTCGTTTTCATTTTCGTTTTTCGTTTGCTTTGTTTTCTTAGTTTGCTGAATAAATTGGTTGGACCCCCTCTTTCATACATTAGTTTTCAAATAGTTTGGTTTGGATTGGAAAAGAGTAGGAAAACTCATGCTAAGTGGTAAAGGGAGCTTGGTTTTGACTGTGGCCTATGCTTTGTCATGCCATGCTTGATATTTATTTGGCTTTATGCTTAGTATTCTTTGCTGTAGCGTGACATGTTATAAACAACTAAGATTGCTTAATGTGCCTTGGAAGGATCATGCGTTGTTTTAGCATATTAAAGCATAGTATTGTGGTATTCTCCTTTGATGCTTTATTTGGGTTGACTTGGCGCATGCTCACACCATGTTATGACTATCCCAAGTCACCATAGCCTTTATGATCCTTTAGTTTTTGACTTGTAATATCACTTTATGCTTTGATTAATGATGTTTTGTCGCTCTGCATGATTGTGGCCATTATTGCTCTCTTAGTTGGTTGCTCCCAGTCTTTTGCTAGCCTCCATAACCAAGTATGAGTTCCACTCATGCATCCAACTCCAAATAAAACCAAGTTATTCCAAAGAGTCCACCATACCTACCTATTAGCATTTGCTATTCCAAGTATATTCATGTTTTTATCTACCTTCCGAATTAAACTTGTTATGAGAAAACTAGTGATTAAAGCTCTCACGAACTTGATGGCACACTTTACTTTTCTTGCCCTTAATGAACTTGAACCATTGTGTCGTATATATTGTATATTCTTGCACTTATTTGTTGGGGATTAGCAGAACCATGCTGTCATAGGGAATGCTTTCAACATTGCACTTGTACTTTGTACCTAGTTGATATCATGTTCTTTTGTCTATGGATGTCGCCGGTGTGAAATGAAAGGGGAGCTTGTAAGTCCATGGAGTTATGTATATGTGTTAGAGAAACGCCTGGGCCACCGGTCTAATCCATGCCGTCATGGTGGAAACCTGCAGCGTAACCATAATGAGATGTCTATGAAGCATTCTTCTTATAAAAAAAGAGTCAGATATTGAAAAAAATAGAAAAAGGAAAAAAGAGATATGAGAAAAGAGGAAAGAGAGAAAAAAGCACCATATTCCCATGGTAAATAAGAAGATTGCTGAGATGCTCGTTGTCTGCTTGCCTTGTCATTTTGATATGGGGATTCTTCCGTATCATCGTGGAAGGGGTACCCCATTGGCGGTTCTCTATGATACACATGTACTTACTATGACAAGAACTTACCAGTAACTAAACTTGAGTAGCATGAGGAGCGACCCTCGTATTCAAGGGACATGAGATTTCCAACTTATACTTCGTCAAGCATATACACCATAGTTTGTTCACTTTAACCTTAATCACTTCAAGATGCTTATGATAGGGGCAATGAGAGCTGAAAGCTAAAAAGTACCATAATTTTTGGAAGCTCTTTATGAGACTTGAATCCCTACTTCCTTCTATGAAGGCCTTTCTTTTACTTTTATGTTGAGTCTCCACCTTCTATCTTTATTCACCTACTTTGAGAGGATAGTGGCCATTCTTAGTTCTATGTGCATTGTCCCAAGACTTGTTGATTGATGCATATCTTTGATATTGCTTGTTTTAAGCTATTTGTATCTAGTCACACTTATGAACTTTGAAGGTTTCCTATGCATTATGTTTGCAACTCTATGAGGGACAAGCTGAATGCCACTATGCTATGTTTTCTTTATGTGAAACAAACAAACGTGTTGCAAAGCATTGTTATTCATGAATCTTTTGTTTGTGTCTTTTCATGTTGCAACATAGTTGCTATGTCTTATAGTTAGAACTTTGTCTTTCATGCTATGTTGAAGTACTATGATCCCAGCTATCAATGTTTTACAAATACTTTGATCAAGTTTATAATGGTGTATGTCACCTCAAAAATTATTCTTTCTTTTTATCACTTACCTACTCGAGGACGAGCAGGAGTTAAGCTTGGGGATGTTGATACATTGCTAACGTATCCATAATTTTTGATGTTCCATGCTTGGTTTTATCTACTTTCTTGTGTTTTGTTCCAACTTTGGAGTACTTTCTATACACTTTCTTGGACTAACCTATTAACAAGTGCTACAGTGCCAGTTGCCTGTTTTCTGCTATTTTTTGGTTCCAGGAAAGTCAGAAAATCAATATTCTCGGAATTGGACCAGACAAAAGCCAAAGTCGATATTTTACCGGAAGACTCACGGAGCCAGAAGACAAGACGGAGAGGGGCCACAGGGTGGCCACACCATGTGGTGGCGCGGGCTAGCCCTAGCTGCGCCACCAGGTGGTGTGGGCCCCCTGGCCGCCCACCGACCTTGACTCTTCGCCTATAAGATGCCTCCCGATGCAAAAACCCTAAATCGTCAAGCCTCCAGCCACCATAGCGCTGCCGCCACCGAAGGGGAGATTCAGGGGACAGAAAGTCTCTATTCCGACACCCTGCCGGGACGGGGAAGTGCCCCCGGAGCCATCTCCGTCGATCACCACCACCATCTCCATCGCCGTTGTTGATTCCCATGATGAGGAGGGAGTAGTTCTCTCTCTCGAGGCTAAGGGTTCTACCAGTAGCTATGTGTTCATCTCTCTCTATGCATGATCTTATTGAGATCATGAGCTTGTAATCTATAGATCTACCTTGCTACTCAAGTGCTTTAATAGATCTGTACTCTCCCCATGTGTGTGAAGTTGACAGTGTGCACACCATGGTGGCACTTAGGCTAGAGATTACAAATACTTGTTATGATTTATATTTGGAGTTGGATGTCTTTATGAAATTGTGGTGTTTGTTTGAACCATCTAGTGCTCAAGGTGATAATGTGGGGTTATCTAGATGGGGAAAGGCTTACTTTGAGGTGTGCTGTTATACCCCTACCATGGATTAGAGTGTCCAATCGGAGAGTAGTTCAGCGTAGTATCATAAAGAAGAATATATTTATATGAGAGTGTTCACTAGTGAAAGTATGATCCCTAGGCCTTGTTTCTAAGCACTGAAACACTGTTTGCTATTAGATCTATTATATGTTTGCTTGCTTCTTTCTTTGTTTCAGTTTTACTTTAGTCTTTTCCACACCATCAAGCTATTTTCTATCACCATTACCACTTATAATTATCTATACCACTTGTATTTCACTATCTCTTTGCTGAACTAGTGCACCTATACACCTGACAAGTGTATTGGGTGTGTTGGGGACACAAGAGACTTCTTGTATCTTGATTGCAGGGTTGCTTGAAAGGGGATACCTTTGACCACTTCCTCACTAAGTTCGATAAACCTTGGGTGATCCACTTAAGGAAAACTTGTTGTTGTTCTACAAACCTCTGTACTTGGAGGCCCAACAACTGTCTACAAGAATAGAAGTGCGTAGACATCACTCACTACCAGGGACTCGCGAGTCAGCGACCGCGGAGAACAGAACTCCATCTTGGCGCATGAGACGGAGCTCAGATGACTTGAACACGGACGCGCGCCATGTGCCATTGGTGACGCGAGTGCCCGCGCCCTTCTTCTTCCCGACGATGACGGTGCTAGTGCCGCAACAGCGGAGCCACCCTTCTTCTTGGCAGCAACAGTGGCGGTGGCGGATTCAGCCGCAGCACCTCCCTTCTTCTTCCCCATCTTGAGGTGGCGATGCGACCGGAGGAAGTAACTAGGGAATACGCGGAGCTGGTCCAGTGCCGCGAGAAAGATGAACTCTAAGAAGCAGAGGAGCAGCAGCAATAGCGACGGAGGCAAAGGTAGAGAAAAGAGCAGATGGAAAAAATTACCGTCGCAGCACTGCTACTTAACCCTCTGGAAGATGTAATCTAACGGCCAATAAAAAACTCTATCAGACATGTGACGTCCATCGTGATCGACACGTGGAGGACCCGAAGCGCGAACCATCCCCCACTACCCCCATTACATGCGGAAATCAAGGAGGCGCAGTTAAAACAAAGATTACGCACGCCCGGTCAAGTCAGAGTCAGAAAATGGGACCCACCACTACTAGGAAAACGCGCGTCTGTGGCACACCTGTTTTCCCCTTCCGTGGCACACTAGGGGTGCGCCACGAGTTCTGTGCTACGACTAAAATGTGCCCGTAGCGCACTGTCAGGTGCGCTAAAGGTATCTCGAGTTAGTGGTAGCACACTGCTTTGTGCGCCATGACTGTTTTTCCTGTGGCGCATGATGTAGTGTGCTACTAATATTTGACAACGTGCGCCACTAACGTAGTGCGCCACTAATCAAGTATATGTGCTCCACGGCTGAGCTTTTCAAAACAAAAAGAAATACTCAATACAGATGAGATTCAATACAAATTATATACAATACAGCTGATATACACAGATATACAATACAAAAATAAATACACAGATATACAGTACAGAAATAAATAAACAGATATACAATACAGAAATAAATACACAGATAAGATAGAAACAAATACATACAGATAAGTCACATACATAAATACACAGTATAAGTTACATTGTTTCGATCAAGTTACAAAGTAGTTAGTGATGACATGAATACATGTCTCAACCAAGTTAGAGCTCGGAAGCTCGCCTAGACATGTAAAGTAGGAACATGCAGGACAGACAACCAAGGATGATAAGCATCACCGCGACAGAGGTGTAGTTCTTCATCCGGTTTCTCGTCCTAACTCCCGCTAGATAGCGCGTATCTAGCTTCCGCCTCCGCCATAGTATTGTACCCTTTGTAGCTATTGCCGCTAAAATGGTGCACCTGTCTCCGGCAGTCTTCCCAATCATCGTAGACTCCGGGAACCCGTCCCTTGTACACGACGTACTACGTCATCTAAAAGTTGGCAATAATAATTAAATGGTGGGTGAAAAACAAGTAAAAGTCGTATATAAAGATATACTTATCAAATAAGGTAACAAAGTAAGCAAAAAATACCAAAAAGTAAGCAAAAAAGGACCAAAGTAAGCAAAAAAGACCAAAGAGTAAGCAAACAAACCAAGCATTGATCCATATATAACCCTAATAATAAGCAAAATAAGTAAGCGTTGATTCATAACCCTAATAAGTAGTAGCATGTACATGTCGACACACATAAGTACTTGTGGGGATAAAGAACTACAACTAGACCAAGACATCAAGTCTTCTGGCTCGGCTCAGGGAACAGGAGGATGCCTTGTTTCGTCATGAATGCCCTATAGTCACCCTGCATCTTTAGGCGATCTACTACGTCACGGTTATTCGAGGGATTGCCTCCGTAGAAGACCCCCCTGAAGTCATGACATCACGGCTGATGATTGCCCCAAACTGTTGCTGGATGCGATACATCTCTTGTCTAATATCTGAATCATTGATCCTGTCCTTGGCTTCAGCCCACCGTTTGAGATGATCTGACAGCGTAGAATTCTGTTGCTCTAGTAGGAACGCCCTCATGTGATGGAGTGCATAGTAGGCTTCCTTCTGACTGCCTGATGGCTGCTTCATGCAGGGGAATTCCGTAACATGGGTGAAGACGTGCCTGCCAAACTTGAGCTTCTTACGCACGAAGGTGGCGCCTTCAGCTGAGGCATAGCCGGCGAGAGCATCATCCAGAACTTCCTTGATCTTGTCGTAGTTTTTCTTCTTTTCTTGACTCCCTGAGTCGAAATACGTGGCTTGCGAATGTTTCGGCGACAAGCAGATGAGTGTGCAGTGTTGATCTCTGCGCAAAACAATTCAAACAGAATGTGTTGGAAAAAGAATGATGAAAATCTAATAAAGCATGTTATGGCAGCGAGTGAATAATGACTTACTCAGGAAAGAAAGGCACGAGAATGTATTCCTTTGTCTTGTTCGCCACCAAGATGCCTTGGAGGTACGAGGCCACGAATCGCCGTTCAATGGCGCTTCCCAAGCAGCCATCACGCATGTAGTAGGGGTCCACTATAGCGATGCCCGGGGTGTTCTCTCTAATGATCTGAATGGCAAGGCTGAGAGAAAATAGGCGTACCATGGTATAGTGTATCGGATACAGGTGGAACATATTGAAGATGTCGTCAAACCACAGGAAGAACAGATCCGCGGGGACATTATCGACGAAGCCCAAGCCTCGTGGCACCTTAACCACGAATACCGGGTGCGAGGGATCTTTCTCCACAAGAAGGCATCTCTCTATCGTTAGCACACCGTCATGCACACTCCTTATTTCTAAAGTGGCGAGCCTGAGCAATTTCTTAGTTAGAATGGGCTCACCCTCCACATGCATCCTCCACATAATACCCTTGGGTCTTGGTGGCCCGTCCTGAAACCTGATCGGATTCGCAGTTGACGCCACCGGCTGGCTCAAGCTGTGAGATTTTCTTTTCCTGGCCTTCTTGCCTTTTGGGAAGTGGGTAGGCACCGCAATCTGAGCATCGATCGCCTTATGTAGTGTGTCAGGGCTTAGAACAAAGGGTCGGTTGGATGTATCCGCTGGCTCGATGAAGGTGCAAGCTGGAGGCGTCTCTTGAGAACCAAAGAGACGTTTGTTGCGAGTGGCTTTCTCTGCAGGGCCACCAGCTGGGTCTTCGTTTAGGTCGTCGGGGAAAAGATTAGTGTTGATGAAATCATCGAAGTCATCTTCGTCATCCTAGTTCGGATCCTGCACCATGGTCATGTCAATATGACCAGCCGAACAATCGCGTGGAGGTGATGGCGGTAGCGGTGTGGGGGTCTTGCCATGTCTTGGCGCTGGCACGACAGGCGGTGTTGTTGTCTGTGGGGTGATGGCCCCGGCCGTCCCCAAACGAATCATGCTCTTTGGCCATAGCAGGAATAAGTCGAAGCAACTTCTGAGGACAGCCGTCTCTTCTTCATCTGCTCCTGGGGGTTGAATGGGAGGTTCCAGGTCGTCGCAGCCCCTTAGCACCCGGATAATTTTAACCCTATGCACACTATCTGGCATCGGCTTTGAGTGCAACGTGTGGTGCAAGGGTTGAATGATGGTACCTTGGCAACATCCCTCAACTCGTTGTTCACGAAGCTTAAGAGAGTGCATGGAACATCCGTCTGCGAAAAACATGTATGGCATTAAAAAGATGCCATAAGAGTAATAAATGGCAAGGCGGTAAAGTATTTGGTTTACCGTGATGGCGTGGTGCCGACCGCCGGTGTATTCGCCCTATCGGGTGCATTAAGCTTTGGCGCCACAGTGATGGCAGGGGGAGTCACCAATGCTTCTGGCGCCGCCGTGCTAGCGGGCGGAGTCACGAACACATAATTCACCGGGTTCGCCGGCGCCGCATTGTTTGAGTGTCTACTGACCATGCTTGGAATCAGGCACGGCCCTTGTCGACCACCCGCACTCTAGTTCGCTATTGACTCCACCAAGGTAGGCAGGATGGAGGTGAGGGTGATTGCCAGATTGTCTTGGACGATCTGCGGGATCCGCTCCACTTGTTCCTTAAGTTCCTGAACCTCGCGGTTTTCCTCGTCGCTCCTTCCCTCCACACGCGTCCTCAGGGGTGGACCAAAATGATCCACCCAATTCTTAGCCCTGAAGCCGGCTAGACGGCCAGCCGACGATGGCTTCTTTGTAACCAGTGTGATTTTCTTGGCCCGGTTCATCGCCCTGTTAAAAGGATTATCCCACCGGGTGGCCGCCGTCGACCCGTGGGATGAGGAACCATGGGATCCCTGACTAGCAATTTCCTGCTCCTGCAAAAGAAGTAACGTGAATCGTTTAGAAATTCGACTTGATCGATTAGAATGCAATCGACTTGATCCATGGTAATTAAATTACTTACCACAAGAACCTCGAAGTCATTCACCTTAGTTTCCACGGTGAGTTCTTTGGATTTGGGGTCCACATGGTAACAAGCCCTGATAAAGTTTCGAAGTTGCCTGTTTTCGAATTTCGAAAAGGGGTTAGGTATCCCCTTAGCTCTATACTTGTCGTCCTCCTTATCCCATTTGGGCTCCGTAGCTTTGTAACCACCAGATCCGAGATGGTGGTGACATATATTCATCGCCTGCAATTCCTTTCCCCGCCTACTCGAGGCCTTGGCTGCTTCGGATTTGCACTTGGCCTTGAACTCATGGAATTGATCTTCGGTGATCTGCGGGTCAATCTTCTGGATCTCCTCGAGACTTTTCCCTTCTTTAAATATCTTCTTCTTTATTCGGGTTCTCCAGCTGGCCAGGGCGATGCTCATCCTCATGAGGGCGGATTTATTTACTTCATTCCCATGATAATCTGTGTTCCGATACTGAAGGGGGAACTTGTATCTTGCGTGCAGCTTCTCAAAGAGGAGTGTGCGCAAGTGGCCATTATCTTTATGCCGGAGATTCTCGGTGTTGATCGAGATGGCGGTCCAGGTGATAGCCTCCACTTCTCCACCGTACCCTTTGACGACATGGTCGGGCGCCTTTCCTTCTTCTTCTTAGGCGGATTACTACCACTTGTTGTGCCCTCGCCGCCATCAGTGGTTTCATCATCCGCCGTTCCTTCGGCCGCTTCTTCTTCCTCCGCGTCTTCCATCTCATCGTCGTCGCTCTCGGAAGGGTTGTATTCTTCATCGCCCTCTGTCATTCTTTCTAGCCGCTCGACCTCCTCCCAGAATGACAAGGGTCTCTTTTGAGGTCTCACTTCTCCTTCAGCATTGATACCCAGAGAAGAGCCAGCCTCGTCGTTGTCACACATGTTTGCACTAATAAAAGGCAAATAATGGTTAGTAAAGTGCGCGGAAAAATCCGGCATGACCTTTGCTCATTTTTGTTAAACTAGGAGTGCCCGATTTCTGCCGAAACGGAAGTTAATCAACATTTCGGCGAAAATCAGGACTCATTTCATACAAGCACCTGCATACGAATACAACTAGGCAGGGTAATATAGCTACGAATACAACAAAGCAAAGCCACCACTCTAACTGGTATTTAAAGGAGAGCATAACCAAGAATGGTGGAAGGCGGGAACATATATCAGATGTAGAACTTTCAGGTGGTCTTGAAAACAAGCAAATTACAGCAAGTGCACTTCAATAAAATGATAGCAAGAACAGCAATTGACAACAAGCAAATTACAACAAATAAAATTCATTTTCTGTTTCATTCTATTCAAGAACAGGAAATAAAATTCTATTTCATTCTATTCATTTTATTCTTAGGCCTCCAACATAATATATTCTTCCATGTTGAGCAAGATTCCTAGGCAGCTTCATTTTCTTTAAAATTCCAGAAAATGATAATGCCTGGATAGTCTTAAGTATTCAGTGATATATTCAGATCACATTACTGTGACAATTGAAGGTTTATTTCCCACCCAAGTGATATCACGGTGACTTACATGTAGGAATCCAAGGAGTAGTACTTTATCCATAAATCGTTAAGATTTACAGGATATGAGATGATTCTTCTTTTGGCACTTTAGTATGTCTGCAACTTTGTTAGGCCCCAGTCATTAATTCTTCTTTGTTGACTATGCTAGGGAGCTTTATTGTTAATTAAAAAAAATCCAGAAAATGATAATGTAACATAGTCCTGCTCATATTCTTTTTTTCCTCAACTATGCAAGAGAGCAAAACTAAAGATCGTTTCGGCATGGTGCAAATACACATATTTCAAACAAAGCCTAAAATACAAGCAACACAACATATTAAGTAAATTAATATGGAAAACATATTTACACATTAAACTAGCTGCAAACATCACCCTATACTCAGATTACTACTCATGTAATATTTGTTTCAGAAGAGACGCAGACTTTCCTACTCCTGATGCCAGTACAAGTTCAGTTGAAAAAAATGCTTGTTAACAAAAATCTGGGTGTTTTGTGTCAACTCATAGTAGCATCAAATGCGTATGCCTAGATAACAATAATTTGGGTAATTTTCGGAGTAGTACTAGACACAAGGCTGACTAGATGACAAATACTAGAGGTTGTACTAACAAAGTAGATGCAACAGAAAATGGCAAAATAAAGAAAACCATGACTAAAACATTGACCTCTTCATGCACATTACCTCGGTCTTGATCGAGTTGGGTACCCCGAACTTTGTCTACAACACCAAACTGACCTGAAAGAGGCAAGATACGATCAGATTTGTGCGACCAGGAAGGGGATTGGGGGTCAGTGGTGGCTTGATTTCTCGTGGTTTTATGACAGAACATGCAACCAGGAAGGGGATTGGGGGTCAGAGGTGCCGTCTGCCATGGGAGGGGGAAGGGGTATGGGCGCTGGACATGGGGAAACGAGGGGGGAGGAAGAATGCCTTAGGGGGTGGCGTGGCGGAACTCACAGGCGTCGGCGTGGCCGTTGAACAGCACGGAGAGCTCGAAGGCCTTCTTGAACAGTGCGGACGAACAGCGCGGACGGAGCTCCTCCACGGCCTCCTCCTCCTTGGACGCGCGGCAGCCTCCTCTCATCCTCCTAGGCCTCCTCTCCTCTTCCACGGCCTCCTCCTCGGTAGCGGCGAGTGCGGCGATAGGCAGATCGAGCGGCGGCGGCGGCGCGTCTCTCGGCTCGATCTGTGTCTGAGGATAGGGAGAGGGATGGGTCCGTGCTCGACTGTTGACCTGTCACGATACTTAGCCGTAGCGCACCCTTACCTAGTGTGCTACGGTTAACCGTAGTGCACTAGGTAAGGGTGCGCTATGGCTAAGTGCCGTGTCAGGTCAAATAAGAGGGCGGCCGCCCCTGTTGTTTACACTAGCACTGCAGTATCCCACTGGTTCCGCGCTATGCTCGAATCTAAACCTGTGTGAGTACCCAGGTTTGAACCCTGGTGCCCCCCCTTTTTATTTTTATTTTAAAACTACTTTAAAATGTTAAAAAATATCCCAAAAACTATGTAAACTATATAAAATATCTGTTATATGTTTTATATGACAAAAGTGGTACATATATATCATAAAAGTGGTACAAAAGTGATTCAAAGTAGAAAGAAATTAAATAATAATGTGTCCATTAATAATATGCCATCCATATGCATCAATATAATCTTTTTTGAGCATGCGTTTTACAATCTTTTTTGAGCTAGCGTTTTACAATCTTTTTTCCCTTCTTTGTCGCGGTTGAATAATTTAGCCCTGACACTTTTATGTTTCTTCGCTCGAATGGGCTACCTTTTTTGGGTAAGGTTGTCCTTTTTCTTCTTGTGATGTATGTTTCTTCATCGTAGTCGTCATCATGTTCAATCTTCGGATCGCCGTACTGGTCGAAGTCTTGCTCATTGACGACTCCATCCATTCCGATGATGTTTCTTTTTCCTCTCCTCACGACAACACGACTAGGCTTTGTCGGGTTGGTAATAAAAAAACATTTGTCCACTTTGCTAGCCAGTACCCACGGTTCATTTTTCGCAGCGACGTGCGCACTGGCGGCCTTGGATTTGGCTGCTTCGGGTATTGACATGGTTGTGAAATACCGGTCTTCTCTTTCGACGCTCTTGGCCCATCTGACACGGAACATCGACACCTTTTTTCCATAGTAGTCAAGCTCCCAGATCTCCTCGATTCTTCCGTAAAATCTTTCCTTCACGTTGTCATCGGTTTAGAATTCTGATGTTACGCCTGAGTTCTGATAGTCACACTTGTTGTCCTTTTTCTCTGTGTAGAATGTGTAGCCGTTGATATCATACGCCTTTTAGGTCACCAGGTTGTGCATGGGTCCCTGTGACAAGGTGAATATGATGTTTTCCTCCGCAGAATGCGATTGCGGGGGATTATCTAGGAGCGTCTGCCTAAACCAACGCGTGAAATCTGAGTTGTGCTCTTTGATTATTTCTCCCTGCGTCCTCTGTATGCCCCGGTCACTGTACTTCTTCTCGATTGACCTTTTGTGCTTTTGTACCCAAGGATCGACCAGTTCTAAATGTTGTAGCGCGACCAGGTTTTCTCTATCAAAGTTTGCGCGTTGACAATCATAGTCTGCATGCAGTACGCGACGACCCTCTCGGTGACCCGATCCGTCGAGCTTGCCAAGGTGCCTATTGACGGGAAGACCGACAGGGTTCTCGATGCCTAGATAATTCGTGCAAAAAGAGATGCACTCTTTGGCCAGAAAGCCCTTGGCTATGCTTCCATCTAGACGGGACCTGTTGCGAACGTATCCTTTGATGTGTCCGTTCATCGTTTCGAACGGCATCATGCTGCGGAGGAACATCGGCCTGAGTTGGATGATATCCTCCACGATATGGACCAACAGATGCACCATAATGTCGAAGAATGCGGGCGGGAAGCAGATCTCGAGCTTGCATAGTATCACCACGATCTCCTCTTGTAGCCTCTCGAGCTATTTCATGCCAATTGACTTTCGAGAGATGACGTCGAAAAACTTGCAGAGCCCTAACAATGTTTCTTGGACATGCTCGTCCATTATACCTCGTAGTGTGATGACCCACAAGTATAGGGGGTGTATCGCAGTATTTTTGATAAGTAAGAGTGTCAAACCCAACAAGGAGTAGAAGGTGCTGGCTAGTGGTATGGATCAGGAATTCTCTGCAAATACTTAGCAAACGGATTTTTAGGGTTTTTTTGATAAAGCAAGTGAAAGGGAAATGGACGCCGCCTAGAGGGGGGGGGTGAATAGGCGTTTTAAAATTATTATGGTTTAGGCTCTAATAAATGCTGGATAAAACTTAATGTTTAATTTATCAAGCCAAAACCTATATCCACTAGTTTCACTAAGTGCACCAACAACCTATGCTAAGCAAGACAAGTAACAAGGTGATAGCAAGATATAGTACTTCAAGCACGATGGCTATCACAATGTAAATTGCATAAGTAAAGGGCTCGGTTGAGAGATAACCGATGGACGCGGAGACGATGATTTGTTTCCCGAAGTTCACTTCCAAAGAAGCTACGTCTCCGTTGGAGAGGTGCGGGGGCGCAATGTACTTCGAACACCACAAGTGGCTCACCTCGAGGTGTGGTGGCTCGATGCTCACCCAACGCCACACAAGGCCTCACCCCAAGATGCGAAGGCACGCAACCTACCGACGCCACAAAAGGCTCACCCTATTCTCCCGTGAGCTCGCCACAAAGGCCTACTCACGTTCCACTATGGGACACTTGAGGGCGGTCACCGAACCCATACAAGGCTTGGGGCAAACTCCATAACAATTGAAGGGCTCCTAAGAACAATGCCACAAAGGCTACAAAGCCACAAAAGGAAACAAGGCCACAAAAGGCTACAAGACCACAAAAGGTCAACAATCCAACCACACAACCGTCTAGGGTTCCAAGAACCCAAGAGAGACAAACCCAAGGGCTTAAACTCGCCAAATCTCCGAGGAGAACTCAAACCTATGCACCAAATGCAAGAGGCAAGTCCTTCACTCTCAAATTCCACCAAAGCTACAAAAGCTATTGGGGGAATAAGGGAGGAAGAACACAAGAGGAGAACACAAAACTCTCCAAGATCTAGATCCCAAGGATTCCTTCACAAAGAAGGGATTTGGTTTGGTGGGGCTTATAGATCTAGATCTCCTCTCTCAAATCCCTCAAAAAGATGCAAGAATCATGGGAGGGAGAAGGGAAGAGGGCAAGCTTTTGAAGGTCAACAATGGAGGAGAGAGAGTGGAAGAGCTAGCAAAAATGACCTCCAAAGTTGGGGAAACTTTGGGCAAGAGGGGGCCCTTAAATAGGGCAAGAAAAATCTACCTGTTTGGGCCAGATTCGCGCCCCACCGGAACTACCAATGCTCCACCGGAACTACCGGTAAATAGAACCACAAGTTACTGAACAAAAACGAGATTTACCGGAACTTCGGGCGGAACTTGGGCCGGTACTACCGCTCAAGCAAAAACGTTGGACAACATTGCACGAAAACTTCAATAACTTTTGACTCCGGACTCCGATTTTGATGATCTTAGGCTCGCTTTGAAGAGAACAAAAGGCTCTAAAAGATTATGCAAATAAACATCATAGTCCAACAAGGGAGGATAAAAATAAAATGGAGAAAGGTAGGACCTCTCAGAAGCGATGAACCGGTAAAACCTCCAAAACCCAAAACGCAAGAAGTTGAGCTTGGAAACTCCAATTGGGATGAAACCAATTTTGTTGGAAAGATAATAAAGAGTAGAATCCAAAAAAAGGTGAAATATTGGGTATCACCAAGGTAGAAAATATCATGAATATATATGTGAGATACCTCCCAAGGTGTGGAGCCGGAAAAACCCGCAAGATCAAAAACGCAATAAGATATGCAAGGGAAATCCGTTTTTGATAAACTAGAGCTTGTTATGAAGATAACCACAAGCTATAGATCCTCACATGGACAAGAACCAAACAACAACCAAGAAGGATGATGCTATGAATGCAAAGGTTTGAGCTCTCTCCGAAAGATACGAACGAGTCACCCACTCGAGAGCCCCTCTTGATAGTACGGCTATCTATCCTAAACCCAGTCTCCCAATACTACAAGAGACCGGTAAACTAGAAACCCTATCAAGATCATACCTTTGCCTTGAGCATCCCACTTGAGCTTGATGTAGACGATCTTGTCACCTTCAAGATGGAACACCTTTCTTGATTGCTCTAGCTTGCTCTTGCTTGATGAAGACTTGCGAATGGCCCCATACTCCATGGGGAAACCACTTCTTTGACCTTATCTTCATCACTCCATGAACACCGAGGATGGCAAAGCTCAAAGCATGAGATCTTCTAGAGATGGTGCATCTTGATCTTGCACTTCATTTCTTGATGATGTCTTGAAGATCGCCATGAGGAACTCCATCTTCTTCTTCTTCTTCAAGACATACTTGATCTTCTTCTTCTTATACTTGATTCCAAAAGGCACAAAGCCCTTGGACAATGCTTCTTATTTTTCATCCTTGAAACCAACACATGGTCCAAGCGATGCCAATGGACAAACCTAAAAGTGAGACTCAATTTGCACATTAGTCCATAGGGATTGTCATTAATTACCAAAACCACACATGGGGGCATACATGCCCTTTCAATCTCCCCCATTTTGGCAATTCACGACAATCCCCTAGAGAGGGTTTAAATATGGAATTTAACGAACAAAAAATGGTTGCCCCAACATCAAATACTACACAAGTATGTGATGTTGGTACAACCACAATATATAGAGCAAACTCCCCCACAATCTATGCATGTGTGATGAACTTGAATTTCATTGCATAGATTGCCAACCATTATTGGTGGTTGAGTTTCCTCTACCACCAAAGCATGCCAAGTAACAACAAAGATGCAAGAGCATGCAAGGCTAATGCTTAAGAACCAACTCAAAGCATAAACCAACTTCCCTTAAACCCTCTAAAACTTCTCCCCCATTGGCATCGATTGCCAAAATGGGTGCAAAGTTCTAAATGGCCAATATAGTGAGAATTCCTCCAAAGGTGTGCATATGCACATATCCAATGATGAATCCTTGGGAGGAAGTAAAACTATAGTGAGGACCCAAAGATTGCAAAAAAGAAAATAAAGAGAAAATAGCTTCAACAAATGAAGCGATCAACCCAAAAGACCCAAAAATACCAATTGACAACAACACTTGATACTCAAAGAAAAACACAAGATATAATGTTACGGACAAAAGAGTGTTTAGATGAAATAGGGAAGCTCCCCAATCTTCGTGCACAACATAGAATCATGTGAATGCGTCATGCACAAATATGGAATCCTCACTCCCCCCATAGACATTTAAACCTCAAACAAAGATAAATACAAATGAGCATTCTTAAGTGAGTTAGAGAAGTTCCCCAAGGATTATGCAGCAACTATAATAATTATATTTGGAAACAAAGTGCACAATCATGGAATCCTCACTACTACAAACTCATTTAACAATACACGACAAGAGAGATCAAATCATGAGTGCCCGGAGATACAAACAAATGGTACAAGCACTCATAGAAAAATAAATTTGGAAGCCATCGAAGAATCAACAAGAAATAAAGGGTGGTCTCCAAGGAAAACAAAAACAACCAAAGATTTATCTTCTCTTGTGTGTATAAGTTTCTAGGTGGAAAATATCACAAAGACATATGCCCACAAAGAAACATGCACACACAAAATAGATACACAAGAAAGCACATGAACAACAAAATGAAGTCATATAATGTACCAATAGGATTTTTTGGTTGAAAACATGGCCAAAGGCCCAAATATATCTTATTGTACATAAATGATCTTCAAACACGGACACTATACATACATTACAACAATTACCAAGGGAAGAAGGGAATAGTTGGAATATATGGAGAAAAGTAACAAGTATCACAAATAGAAATCAACCATGCAAAATACTCACTATTGCACATGAGAGAAAATTGAGGAAATGATAGGCAATATAATTGCTAGATTGACATATTTGGGATAAGTGGATCATGGTCATGATTTTGTATAGTCCCCATTATATGCACTCATCTCAACATACTCACATTTGCAATAGAGAGCACTCCTAAAAACCAACAAAAGAAACACAACATATGCAAAAACACAAACTCATGCCAACAAGCAACCTACAAAAGGTTGGAAGCAAGATATGTATGCATGAGAGAGATACTTGTTACCGAGATATAAATGGTAGGATGTAGAGGATATGAATTCATTGATCATCCTAGCTTGCCTCCAATTGACATGTAGGCACCACTTCTTCCTAATGGATGAGACAAGCATCCAATATATCTCCAATGTACCTAAAACACAATTAAGTACACTATGTTCCCAAACAAACTGGGTCCAAAGTAGTTAGTGCAATTACAATATATAGGAGAAGCTCCACATAAATATGTGCATATTAACATGAAATTGAATTTCATGCACATCTTAGTCGATATGATTTGGTGGAGAATCCCCTATATATTGGATCAAGAAAGCAAGAATGCTATGATATACACATGTAGTAAATATGCATGCACAAGACTCTCAAGAACCAAAATGAGATACAATTTGAACTAAAACACCAAGTAAACCAAGAAGTAGCATACAAGAGTGTGACACGACAAAAGGTGTCCAAATTGTATCAAAGATCCAAATCAACACATGAAAGGATGCCAATTCAACAAATAAACAAGGCAAAAGCCAAAGAGCAAAAGATGCACAAAACACACAATGCTCAAGGATTTATCTCATTCTTAAAAGATGAAAAGAAGTAACAAAGAATGAGACAAATCCAACTCCCAAATAGAGCAAGATTCCAACACATAAACCAAACTCTCTACACTTTTCATGATGGCACAAAGTACCAAAATAAAAGATCAAGCATCCAAGAACAAGAAACACTATTTGGATCAACACAAGAAGCATAAAAGGAGTGTTCTAGATAATATAGGAGAGCTCCCCCATGAATGGTGCATTATATTGAATTTTGCTTTTGAATGCAAAATGCACACAAAAGAGATCATCACTACTACCTACATTAAATAAAACACAAGGGAATACCAATAAACTAAAATGATCCACAAGAGGCAAGGAAGACATGGGAGAAAAGAAAACAAATTCTCGGCCAAAGATAGGACAAAGAAAAACAAAGGCCAAAGTGAACATGATCAATAAATCCTACCATATATGGAGTGTCACTTGTCGAGGGACAAGAATTATGGGGAAAGTTTTCCCGAGGTAGTTTGCAAGGAAATCATGATCATATTCACACAAAGAAGCATGTAACAAGACATAAAAGTTATGCTTGATTCTTCGAGAGAGATTCTTGATAGCTCCAAAAAGTCACACAATCAATAAAGATTAAGGTAACTTGAAGCAAATGGTTTCCATGGAGGATATTGAGGTCCAAATATGAGGAAACACATATCAAGAAAAACTCTCACAAACAAGATCCAAAAGATGAGAAATAAAATGAATCCAAAGTAATTGGAACTTGTTTGAGCTAAATGTGCCACTTAGGAGCTAGATAAATATCAATATCAATTCTAAGTGACACTACCTCAAATGTCCACATTTTCTAGGTTTGTAATATGCACACATATGACTCCCCCATAATGTGATAAACCAAGAAATCTCGACAAGAGGCAAAAAGATCAAAATGGAGATGATTAATGGACATTATCGAATTCAAATTTTTCATGAGAATGACATACCACATAGAGACAAGATAACATGTAATGTCAACACTAAGTGGTATTCCTCATGTACACACATTTTAGGATTGTGGAATGCACAAGCATAACACTCCCCCATAAATGGGATAGTCCATTAATCTCTCCCAAGAGCCAAATGAGATACCAAATGAATTCAACAAGGCTCAAACACAAGAACACAAATACATGATGTGCCAACCAACATACACAAAACTACTTGACAAATCAATATAGGTATGAGGGAAGCACAACATGTACAAACACATATAAAGGTACAAAACCAACACATGCACAAGGGAGCAAGTAACTTTCAAATTAAAGGAGTTGAGCACATGTTACCGCAAGGAGGAACATTGGATATAAGGTAGAAGCAAGATAATCCAATTGGCTTGACTTGACAAAAATAAATAATGAAGATCCCTCAATTCTTCATAATGTAGCCAATCCCCCAATGCCCTCCAACAACACCTATTGATCAAGTTTTAGCTTGTTGGTCCCCAACCAAGTTGGGTCCTAAGAGGTTAGTCACAATAGGCTTGGCCATCCAAATGGTTCTTTTCATGAAACCATGTTGGGCACCAACATATTTGGCAAACACATTGCCCACCTCATCCTTACCAACAGAATATGCATCATATATCAATATAGGTTTCAATGAGGAGTTACCCACGGTGCATGAGGAAGAAAGGTGCCCCTTCTTGCGACAAATCTAGCAAGTTCTTCTCTTGCTATCTTTCTTCATGGAAGATGCCAACCCTTGAGGAAGAGCTTGAGTCTTGGGAAGAGGCCCGCTTCTAGCTTGAGGTGGAGCTTGAGGACACTTCCCTTGTTGCTTCTTCTTTAATGGGCAACATCTCACATGATGGCCTTCTTCCTTGCACTTGAAGCACATAATGTTGGCCGGATTCTTCACTTGACCTTGGCCATTCTTCTTGTTGCCCTTGTGCTTCAACATGTTGGTGGGATTGTTCTTGATGTTGGAGTTGTATCCAAGCCCACTCTTGTCATTTGGGGATCTTCGCACACTCAAGATGTTCTTGAGAGTGGTCTTCCCTTCATGACACTTCTTCAAGTCATTCTTCAAAGAATTGACTTGAGCCTTGAGCTTCTTGTTTTCCTCTACAGGGTTAGTATCAACAACAATACTAGAGGAAGCAGATGCTACGTTGTTAGAGCAACAAGGCAAGGGATGCAATTCATCACAAGATATAGCAATAACATGAGTGGATGAATTACAAGGACTAGCACATGGCAATATGACACAAGGAGTAGATGTAGTTCTAATTTCCACATGAGGCTCACTAGATGTTACCTTTGATACAATAGCCTCATGAGCCAACTTTAGACTACCATGGGAAACCAGAAGGTCATCATGCGAGCTTGAGAGCTTAGCATGACTCTCTTCCAATTTCCCATAGTTGCTAGTTAGCAAAGCAAGTTGAGCACGTAGCTCAACATTCTCCTTCACAATATATGCTTCACAACAGATAGAGTTAGTAGCACAAGCATCATCAATAGTAGTGAGAGGTGAGGGCAACTTGGAAAGCTCTTTAGTGTATGAGGCTTTAAGTTTCTCATGTGACTCGGTGAGTTTGATGATCTCTCCCTTGATGACCCTAGAGCCATTGTTGAGGTGCTCAAAATCCTCAAGAAGTTTGGCATAAGCAACTTCAAGCTCATCATTCTTAATTTGGAGGGCACTTGCCACCTCAAATTCTCTATCATGAGATTTCTTCACTCTAGATAGCTCTAGAGCAAAGGTCTCCTCAAGAGATTCCTTGGTGGTTTGTTCCTCTTCTGGAGCTTCATTTAGGTTTGCAATATCATTAGCATACTCACACTCAAGACTACACATTTTTTCAACTGTGTCCTCATGCTCATAAATTAGTTGCTTACTTTCAATGGAAAAGTTCAATATTTCAATGAAAGTGGAGCAAGCATTTTTATCATTATGAAGAGCACAAAGGGCTAGCTCCCCTTCTCTTTTAAAGAAGCAGCATCATCATCTCCTACATCTAAGTCAACATTCACATCATCATGAGGTGCATTGGGGTCCAAAGGAGAAGTTACCTTTGATTCCTTAGCCATGAGGCGGAAGTGAATGTTGGGAGAAGGTGATGATGGGGGAACACATGAAGCTCCAATAGCAACCTTGCCTTGGCCCACACATTCTTCGATTTCCTCTACATGGTTAGCAACACAAGTACTAGAGGAAATAGAAGCACATTTATCATGGCAACAAGGCAAAGCAAGCATATCATCATGAGATATATTCAATCCATTTCTACATGATATGGAAGGGCGATCAACACTAGGGTGTAAATCACATATAGTCCTACAAGTGTTCATGCCCAAAGATACAACATTGCAATGAGATATATATGGAGGATCATGAATGGCAATCTAACTATCCACATTGCAAGTTCTATCACCACTCACCATATCATTACCTTGTGACAACTCACATGTAGGTGGAGTGGAGGAAGATGAGAACTCATCACGACCGGAGTTGGATGGAATACAATCATCCTCATCAATCTTGGACACATCATATTTTGCTTGAACCTTGGTCCAAATATCATGAGCATTCCTAAAAGGCATGATTGAGGAAAGAACTACAAAGCTCACAACATTAACAAGCACATTAGATGCTTGAGCTTCGAGATAAGAGTTCGTCTCCTCCTCCAAAGATAACTTTTGGGGATCCTTCGGAGGAGACAAGCCCATATCTAGAATTCGCTCAATATTTGGGTCAATGACCCGGAAATGACTAAGCATGCAAATACGCCAAACATCATAATTTGTGCCATCAAAAGTAAATGTATGAGAGTGCACTAAACCCCTAGGAGACATCCTTACTCTCGAGGCGGTGAAGCCTAAGAAGTGAGAGACCTCGCTCTGATACCAATTGAAAGGGAAATGGATGCCGCCTAGAGGGGGGGTGAATAGGCGTTTTAAAATTATTATGGTTTAGGCTCTAATAAATGCGGAATAAAACTTAAGTTTAATTTATCAAGCCAAAACCTATATCCACTAGTTTCACTAAGTGCACCAACAACCTATGCTAAGCAAGACAAGCAACAAGGTGATATCAAGATATAGTACTTCAAGCACGATGGCTATCACAATGTAAATTGCATAAGTAAAGGGCTCGGTTGAGAGATAACCGATGGACGTGGAGACGATGATTTGTTTCCCGAAGTTCACTTCCAAAGAAGCTACGTCTCTGTTGGAGAGGTGCGGGGGCGCAATGTACTTCGAACACCACAAGTGGCTCACCTCGAGGTGTGGTGGCTCGATGCTCACCCAACGCCACACAAGGCCTCACCCCAAGATGCGAAGGCACGCAACCTACCGACGCCACAAAAGGCTCACCCTATTCTCCCGTGAGCTTGCCACAAAGGCCTACTCACGTTCCACTATGGGACACTTGAGGGCGGTCACCGAACCCATACAAGGCTTGGGGCAAACTCCATAACAATTGGAGGGCTCCCAAGAACAATGCCACAAAGGCTATAAAGCCACAAAAGGCAACAAGGCCACAAAAGGCTACAAGACCACAAAAGGTCAACAATCCAACCACACAACTGTCTAGGGTTCCAAGAACCCAAGATGGACAAGCCCAAGGGCTTGAACCCGCAGAATCTCCGAGGAGAACTCAAACCTATGCAACAAATGCAAGAGGCAAGTCCTTCACTCTCAAATTCCACCAAAGCTACAAAAGATATTGGGGGAATAAGGGAGGAAGAACACAAGAGGAGAACACAAAACTCTCTAAGATCTAGATCCCAAGGATTCCTTCACAAAGAAGGGATTTGGTTTGGTGGGGCTTGTAGATCTAGATCTCCTCTCTCAAATCCCTCAAAAAGATGCAAGAATCATGGGAGGAAGAGGGAAGAGGGCAAACTTTTGAAGGTCAACTAGAAACCCTATCAAGATCATACCTTTGCCTTGAGCATCCCACTTGAGCTTGATGTAGACGATCTTGTCACCTTCAAGATGGAACACCTTTCTTGATTGCTCTAGCTTGCCCTTGCTTGATGAAGACTTGCGAATGGCTCACCCATACTCCATGGGGAAACCACTTCTTTGACCTTGTCTTCATCACTCCATGAATAGCGAGGATGGCAAGCTCCAAGCATGAGATCTTCTAAAGATGGTGCATCTTGAGCTTGCACTTCATTTCTTGATGATGTCTTGAAGATAGCCATGAGGAACTCCATCTTCTTCTTCTTCTTCAAGACATACTTGATCTTCTTCTTCTTATACTTGATTCCAAAAGGCACAAAGCCCTTGGACAATGCTTCTTCTTTTTCATCCTTGAAACCAGCACATGGTCCAAGCGATGCCAATGGACAAACCTACAAGTGAGACTCAATTTGCACATTAGTCCATAGGGATTGTCATTAATTACTAAAACCACACATGGGGGCATACATGCCCTTTCAGCAAGCAAACAAAGTACGAGTAAATAAAAGACAGTAGGAATAAATGCAGCAAGTGGCCCAATCCTTTATGCAGCAAAGGACAAGCCGGTTGTATTACTTAAGATGACCAAACGTTCTCGAGGACACATGGGAAGACTGTCAAGTGCTTTCGCTTCATATAGTTGATTAATCTTCTTTAGCTTGCTAAGTGTTGTGTGGGTGAACCTGTGCTAATGTACCGCCCCATCCAAGACTAATACATACTTGTGATTATACCCCTTGCAAACATCCGTAAGTACAAGAAAGTAATTAAGGTAGAAACCTAACCACAACTTTAAACTCTAAGACCCTTACGTCCCTTGTGCTATGGTTTCCTAACGGGGGTTCAGGTTTCTGTCACTCCGGCAACCCCTACGATTAGTAGCCAAATACACAATGCATTCCCCTAGGCCCATATAGGTGAAGTGTCATGTAGTCGACGTTCACATGACACCACTAGAAGAAGTACACCACAACTTAAATAACAATCTATTGAATCTTTCTCAACACAACTCCACTACTAACAACAAGACTTCTCCCATGTCCTCAAGAACAAAACGAACTACTCACAAGACATCATATGGATCATGATCAGAGATGGAATAATGATGTATAACAATCTGAACATAAACAATAATTCAACGGTTCACTCAATAGCATCAACTACAAAGAGTAATCAACACCGAGAAAGTTTCCCCTATGAACTATGCAAGATTCAACACAATTGTTACAGCAATATGGAGATGGTGATGATGGTGCTGATGGTGATTATGGAGGTGATGATGATGATGATGATCCTGATGAAGTCCAGCTTGGTGGTGGTGTTGATGGCGACGATCTCCCCTCTCCGGGAAGGAATTCCCCCGGTAGAAATCTGTCTGCCGGAGAGATCTTTCTCTCTCGGTGTTTTCCGCCCCGCAGAGGCGGTGGAATCTTTCTGAGGTTTCTCCCCTAGTCTTAGGGTTTCGGGAGGATGATATAGCTAGAGGGGAGAGGCTGGAGCGGGCCAGGGTGGCCACACCACCTCCTAGCGCGGCCTAGGGCTGCCCGCGCTAGGGGGTGGTGTGGGCCCCCTGTGGCCCATCTCCACTCCATCTTCTGGCATCCTTAGTCTTCTGAAAAAATAGGATTTTCCGTATATTTTCCCGGATTTTCTGATCTTCATGAATTTTTCCTCCAAACAACACTTTTTCCATCAGAATCCTGACTGCAGCGGTCAATGCTCCAAAAGTCATCAACCATGCAAAAACATATGAAATAACATAAGTATCACCTCTCAATACGAAATATATCAATGAATAATAGTGAATTAAGACATAGAATAGTGATGCAAAATGGACGTATCAACTCCCCACAAGTTTAGACTTCGCTTGTCCCCAAGCGAAACTGAGCTCAATAAACATGGCCTTAGGTTTATGGAGTGAAGAGTCGATAAAAGAATACGGACAAGAAGCATCACATTCATCAAATACATAGATCATAATAGAAGACAACTCACTATTACATAACTCAACTTGCAATAAGTAAAGGAAACACAATAAAGATACATAAAGTGAATCATAATTGGTAATGGCAAACTTAGCTCTTGGTCGAAGAATAGTTGATAAATTGCTGGAGTTCACAAATAGCTGGTATTTCAAAGATAGCTTTCAAAGTAGTAACCATCAGGATAAGAGCAATGTGCAAAACAAGGGACATAAGACATGAGTGCGTAAATCATCATATGCATGAATGAAACACAACAACTCAAGATACTTGCTGAGATAGAAGGGAGTAGGTTTACTGACTCAACTACAAAGTGAAAGAAAGGCCCTTCAAAGAGGGAAGCAGGGATTGCAAGTCTCATAAAGAGCTCGCAAAAATTATGATACTTACTAGCTTTCAGCTCTCATTGCCCTATCATAGGCATCTTTAGGTAATTAAGGTTAAAGTGATCAAACATGAGGATATGCATTGACAAGTTGTAAGTTGAGAATCTCATGTCCCTTGAATACGAGGGCCGCTCCTCATGCTACTCAAGTTTAGTCACCGGTAAGTTCTTGTCATCGTAAGCATATGTGTATCATTGAGAACCGCCAACGGGGTACCCCTTGCCCGATGATACGGAAGAATCCCCATATCAAAATGACAAGGCAAGCAGAAACCAAGTATCTCAGCAATCTTCTTATTTACCATGGGAATATGGTGCTTTTTTCTCTCTTTCCTCTTTTCATAACCTCCCTTTTTTTCTTTTCTCCTTTTCTCAATCTCTATCTCTTTTTTATATAAGAAGAATTCTTCAGAGATACTCGTTATGGTTACGCTGCAGGTTTCCACCATGTCAGCATGGATTAGACCAGCGGCCCAGGCGTTTCTCTAACACACATGCATAACTCCATGGACTTACAAACTCCCCTTTCATTTCACACCGACGACATCCATAGACAAAAGAACATGATATCAACTTGGTACAAAGTAACAGTGCAATGTTGAAAGCGTTCCCCATGACAGCATGGTTTTGCTAATTCACAACTTACAAAGCGCAAGCATATACGCAACATAGGTGAGCACAATGGTTCAAGTTTATTAAGTGCAAGAAAGTAAGGTGTGCCATCAAATTCGTGAGAGCTTTAATCACTAATTTTCACATAACAAGTTTAATTTGGGAGGTATATAAAACAAGAATTTACTTGGAATAGCAATAATGCTAATAGGTAGGTATGGTGGACACAAATGGCAAAGGTTTTGGTTTAAAGGAGGTGGATGCACGAGAAGAGATCCTCTCAGTACAGGTTTTTGGCTAGCAAGGCTGGGTAGCAAGTATAAGAGTTGAAGGAAACAAACAAGCATACAAGTGATAAAGACAAACATGCAATCTTCCTTGGAAGCACAAAAGATCTTAACTAGAGAATACTAAACTTATGAGCAAATCAAGAAAGAAAGATGATGAAATTATTTTTCTTTAGAGTACCTTTATCTTTTTCATTCAACTCTCAAAAAGGTGTTGCTACTGACCGAGCTGGGTTTTCCAAAACCAACTAAATTAACTCAACGATCCCAAAATGCTACCAATACTAACAACAAGATCAATCATATAACCACGAATTGAAAACTAATATAAGCTATTGCAAAAGAGTGAATGATAGAACTTCTCATTAATATTCCATAACAGCAACTCACACCAAGGGATACACATCTAACGAGAGAGGGGACACTTCCATAATGCAAACCATACTACATAATAACTCCTCTATTCATGATATGACTCTACTAATAAGGTAAAAAGATAGAAGATAGCAATGTGATATCGCGGCACTCCCCCAAGCTTGGAACAAACCAAGGGGATGCCAAACCTGATGACGAATTACTCCTTAGGTGGTGGTGGTATCTTCTCATCTTCGCCCGTCTTCCAAGGTAAAGGCTTCCCATCAACAAAGGACATCGTGGTTTCCAACATCCTGAAACTTGCAGCAGCACTTATGAGTTTAAATCTAGCCTCATACTCACAGTTTTGATTTTGAACATCATAGAACTGTGCTTGCGGTTCATTGGTTGTTTGGCAGAGTGCGAGGACTTCATCTTTGAGTTCAGCAGCCTCCTTTTGGTGCTCGGTGATGAGTTCGGAACAAATCTTATGGATGATATCCACTTCGCGCTCCGCCATCTTCTTGTACCTAAAGACTTCTTGTTCCAATGCTTCCATCATGTCCTCCAGACTTCCTTCACCTTTAGGGCCTTGGACCTCTTTAATCCGAACATCCCCACCTTCGAGCAATAACTCCTTGGGATGAATCTTCAATTCTCTCATGTATGGGTTGATGATATCTTCCAAGGAATCTCCCTTAATTGATCTAGTGGAAGACATTGAGGCTACAAATCTGAGATTTTACCTGGCAGAAACAGATCGAAACAAAAACACGACGAAAACACGATATACGGACCTCGGAAGATCCGGGGGGTTATATATTACGAAGTTTCGTATCAAAAGGAAGGTACTAGGAGAAAGCGAGTCGGAGGCGGAGTCCTGGGTGACCTCACCACCTGGTGACGCAGCCAGGGGTGGGCCCGCGCCATGGGGTGGTGTGAGCCACCCTGGCTCCGGTTCCGTCCCTCTTTCGCTTCGTAACTTTCCTTATTGACTGAAAACTGCAAAAATATAGTTGGATTGTATTTTCGCGGAACTTTTCTTACCAGAACTGTTACCTAGTTGGAAACGGACTCTGCAGGTCTCTGAATTTGGTCCTCAATGAATTTCTCTGGAGTTATAACTTGAAAGGCATCAACATCTTCATTGTAAGGATCTCCAGCAATATAGTGTTTGAGTCGCTGTCCATTCACTACTTGTGTAGTATTATCTTTTAGAGAAGAAATTTTTATTGCTCCTAAACGGTATACTTCTTCAATGATGAAAGGTCCTTCCCATTTTGATAGTAGCTTACCTACCAAAAATCTGAGACGAGACCTATACAATAGGACTTTCTCACCAACATGAAATTCTCTCTTAAGTATTCGCTTATCATGCCATCTTTTAACTTTTTCCTTAAAGATCCCAGCATTCTCATAGGCTTCACTCCTCCATTCATCTAAAGAACTTAAGTCAAATAACCTTTTCTCACTAGCGAGCTTACAATCTCTATTTAGTTCTTTCACTGCCTAGTAAGCTTTGTGTTCTAATTCTAAGGGTAGGTGACAAGCTTTCCCATAAACCATTTTATAAGGAGACATTCCCATAGGATTTTTGTAAGCAGTTCTATAAGCCCATAAAGCATCATTCAACTTCTTAGCCCAGTTTTTCCTAGACCTATTAACAGTCTTTTGCAAGATAGATTTAATCTCTCTATTTGATAACTCTACTTGCCCGCTAGTTTGGGGGTGATAAGCTGAAGCAATTCTATGATTAACATCATATTTAGCAAGGGTCTTCCTAAAACCACCATGAATGAAATGGGAACCCCCATCGGTCATGAGATACCTAGGCACCCCAAACCTAGGAAAGATAACATCCTTAAGCATTTTTAGAGAAGTCTCTCCGCTAGCACTCTTTGTAAGAATAGCTTCTACCCACTTAGTAACATAATCAACGGCAACAAGAATATGAGTGTAGCCTTTCGAAGGAGGGAAATGACCCATAAAGTCAAATCCCCAACAATCAAAAGGTTCAATAACTAGAGAGTAGTTCATAGGCATTTCATTGCGTCTAGAAGTATTACCAACACGCTGACATTCATCACAAGATAGGACAAATTTTCTTGCATCTCTAAAAAGGGTAGGCCAGTAGAAACCCGATTGCAGTACCTTTTGTGCAGTTCTATCTCCTGCATGATGTCCTCCATAGGCACTTGATGGGTTCGTAGCATGGAAAACAAAAAAAATCTACCGCAAGAACGAAAAAACCCAGATCTAATCTAGATAAAAGCCAAGATCTAATCTATTAGACATGTGCAACGAGATAGATCTGTACTAACCCTCGTAGAACCGAAAGCGTTACGAGATTAGATCTCGTGGAGGAGGAGTAGAGAATTTTGCAGGGTTTCGCCTAAGCCTGAGCAGAGGGAAGGAGGAGGAGAGAGGCGACGGCTAGGGTTTTGAGTGGAGGGGGGCAAGGGGTGGCGCCCCCACCCCTCTATTTAAAGGAGGGAGGCACCATGGGAGGGGGAGTCCTAGTAGGACTCCCCTCCCTTCCTTGGCCGGCGGATTAGGAGGGGGAGGAGTCCTCCTCCCCCACGACTCCTTGTCTTGCCCCACAAGGACTCCTTGATCCTTTCTTGGTTTTCAAGCAAACTCCAAGAAATCTCCTAGAACCTTCCAGAACATTCCGAAACCTTCTAGAATCCCCATACAAATACTCCGCAACATTTCCTAACTTAGAAAATGATCCCCAATATATGAATCTTATTCTCTGGACAATTCCGGATCTCCTCGTGATGTCCCAGATCCAATCCGAGACTCCGAACAACATTCGGTTTCCAACACATATTCCATATCTACTTAAAACAACTTCGAACCTTAAGTGTGTCACCCTACGGTTCATGAATATGCAGACATGATGGAGACACCTCTCCGATCAATAACCATCAGCGGGATCTGGAGATCCATAACGGCTCCCACATACTCAACGATGACTTCATGATCGATAGAACCATTAACATACGAAACCAATTCCCTTTGTCATGCGATATTCTACTTATCCGAGGTTTGATCGTCGGTATCTCCATACCTAGTTCTACCTCGTTACTGATAAGTACTCTTTACTCGTTCCATGTTATGTCATCCCTTGTGACCTAGTCACATGCTTGCAAGCTAACTAGATGACATTCCACAGAGAGGGCCCAGAAGCATATCTATCCGTCATATGGATGGACAAATCCCAATCTTGGTCCATGAGCTTCAACACATACTTTCAGAATACCCAATGACACCTTTATAACCACCCAGTTACGAAGCGGTGTTTGATGTCATCAAAGTACCCATCCGGTGATGGTGATTAACATAACCTCATGGTCGAAGGATTAGGTTACTATGCATTTGAAAGCTTATAGCAATACGAACTTAATGACTTGATCTTATGCTACGCTTACTATGGGTGTGTGTCCATTACATCATTCTCCTAATGATATAACCTTGTTATTAATGACATCCAATGTCCATGATCAGGAAACCATGATCATCATTTAATCAACAAGCTAGTTCAACAAGAGGCTTACTAGGGACTCTTTTATGTTTACAACACACACATGTATCAGTGTTTCCTTATAATACAATTATAGCATGGGATGTAAACATTCATCATAAACACAAAGATATAATAATAACCACTTTTATTATTGCCTCTTGGGCATATCTCCAACAGTCTCCCACTTGCACTAGAGTCAATAATCTAGATTACATGGTAATATACCTAACACCCATGGCGTTCTGGTGTTGGTCATGCTTTGCTCTAGGGAGAGGTTTAGTGAACGGATCTGCCACATTCAGATCAGTGTGTACTTTGCAAATCTTTATGTCACCATCTCGGACATACTCACGAATAGCATGGAAACATAGCTTGATGTGCTTCAGCTTGCTATGTGACCTTGGCTCCTGTGCATTAGCTATGGCACGTGTGTTGTCACAGTAGATGGCCATCGGGTCCAACACACTAGGAACCACGCCAAGTTTAGTAATGAACTCCTTCATCCATATGGCTTCTTGTGCAGCCTCCGAAGCAGCTATGTATTCCGATTCAGTTGAAGATTTCGCCACAACGCTTTGCTTGGCACACTTCCAGCTCACTGCAGCACCATTCAAAATAAATACGTATCCAGACTGTGACTTCGAGTCATCTGGATCGGTGTTCCAACTAGCATCAGTGTAACCGTTTACAACAAGTTGTTCATCACCTCCATAAGAAAGAACCATATCCTTAGTCCTATTCATGTACTTTAGGATATTCTTGACCGCTGTCCAGTGTTCCATTCCAGGATCACTTTGATATTTGCTAGTCAAACTAACAGCATGTGCTATATCCGGTCTTGTACACATCATGGCATACATGATAGAACCTATGGCCGAGGCATAGGGAATATTATTCATCTTTTCTCTATCTTCTGCCGTAGCCGGACTTTGAGTCTTACTCAAGGTCTTACCTGACAACATGGGCACGAACCCTTTCTTGCTCTCTTCCATTCTAAACTTCTTTAGAACTTTGTCTAAGTATGTACTTTGTGAAAGCGCTATTAGGCGTCTTGATCTATCTCTATAAATCTTGATGCCTAGAATATATGCCGCTTCGCCAAGATCCTTCATTGAAAAACTATTATTCAAATAGGTTTTGACGCTATTAAGAAGTTCTATGTCATTCCCAATCAACAATATGTCATATACATATAGTACTAGGAATGCTACAGAGCTCCCACTCACTTTCTTGTAAATACAAGCTTCTCCATAAGTTTGTATAAATCCAAAAAATTTGATTACTTTATCAAAACGTTGATTCCAACTCCGGGATGCTTGCTTCAGTCCATAAATGGAGCGCTGAAGTTTGCATACCTTGCCAGCATCACTAGGATCGACAAAACCCTTGGGTTGTACCATGTACAACTCTTCCTCAATGTCACCATTAAGGAATGCCGTTTTGACATCCATCTGCCATATCTCATAGTCAAAATATGCCGCAATTGCTAACAAAATCCTCACAGACTTTAGCTTCGCTACTGGTGAGAAAGTCTCATCATAGTCAACACCTTGAATTTGTCGGAACCCTTTCGCGACAAGTCGAGCTTTATAGACAGTAACATTACCATCAGCATCTGTTTTTCTTTTGAAAATCCATTTGTTCTCGACAGCCTTACGGCCATCCGGTAAGTCCACCAAAGTCCATACTTGGTTTTCGTACATGGATCCCATTTCGGATTTCATGGCTTCTAGCCATTTGTCGGAATCTGGGCTCACCATAGCTTCTTCATACGTCGCAGGGTCATCAGTGTTGTCCACCAACATGACGTTCAAGGCAGAGTCATACCACTTAGGAGTGGTACGAACCCTCGTTGACCTGCGAGGTTCAGCAGCAACTTCGTTCGAAGTTTCATGATCTCCATCATTAGCTTCCTCTCCAGTTGGTGCAGGCGGCATGAAAACATCTTCCGGTGCTGCGCTACTCTCAACCCCGAGAGAAGGTTCAATAACCTCGTCGAGTTCTACTTTCCTTCCTGTCACTTCTTTCGAGAGAAACTCCTTCTCAAGAAAGGATCCATTCTTGGCAACAAAAACTTTGCCTTCGGATCTATGATAGAAGGTATACCCAATTGTTTCTTTAGGGTATCCTATGAAGACGCATTTCTCCGCTTTGGGTTCTAGCTTATCAGGTTGTAACTTCTTTACATACGCTTCGCAACCCTAAACTTTAAGGAACGACAACTTAGGTTTCTTACCAAACCACAATTCGTACGGTGTCGTTTCAACGGATTTAGATGGTGCCCTATTTAAAGTGAATGCGGCTGTCTCTAATGCATAGCCCCAAAAGGATAGCGGTAAATCTGTAAGAGACATCATAGACCGAACCATATCTAAGAGAGTTCGATTGCGACGTTCGGACACACCATTACGCTGCTGTGGTGTTCCTGGCGGTGTCAACTGCGAAAGTATTCCACATTTCTTTAAATGCATGCCAAACTCATAACTTAGATATTCACCTCCGCGGTCAGAACGCAGAAACTTAATCTTCTTGTTACGATGATTTTCCACTTCACTTTGAAATTCCTTAAACTTCTCGAAAGTTTCAGACTTATGTTTCATAAAGTAGACATACCCATATCTACTTAAGTCATCCGTGAAAGTGAGAACATAACGATATCCACCACGCGACGCCACACTCATTGGACCGCACACATCGGTATGTATTATTTGCAATAAGTCCGTAGCTCGCTCCATTATTCCAGAGAATGGAGTCTTAGTCATTTTTCCCATTAGACATGCTTCGCATCTTTCAAGTGATTCAAAATCAAGTGATTCAAGAAGTCCATCAGAATGGAGTTTCTTCATACGCTTCACTCCAATGTGACCAAGACGACAGTGCCACATGTATGTAGAATTATCATTTAGTTTTGTTCGTTTAGCATCTATGTTGTGAACATGTGTATCACTACTATCGAGATTCAGTAAGAATAAACCATTCATCTCAGGTGCATTACCATAAAAGATATTACTCATATAAATCGAACAACCTTTATTCTCGGACTTAAACGAGTAACCGTCTCGCAATAAACAAGATCCAGATATAATGTTCATGCTTAACGTAGGCACCAAATAACAATTATTCAAATTTAAAACTAATCCCGAAGGTTGATGTAGAGGGAGCGTGCCGACGGTGATCACATCAACCTTGGAGCCATTTCCAATGCGCATCGTCACCTCGTCTCTTGCCAGTCTTTGTTTATTCCGCAGCTCCTGTTTCGAGTTACAAATATGAGCAACCTAACCAGTATCAAATACCCAGGCACTACTACGATTACTAGTAAGATACACATCAATAACATGTATATCGAATATACCTTTCTTCTTGATGTTGCCGTTCTTCAGATCTGCCGGGTACTTGGGGCAGTTACGCTCCCAGTGACTAGCACCCTTGCAGTAGAAGCATTCAGTTTCAGACTTAGGACCAGCCTTGGGCTTCTTAGCAGGTGCGGCAACTTTCTTGCCGTCCTTCTTGAAGTTGCCCTTGTTCTTAGGCTTGCCCTGTTTCTTGAAATTGGTGGTCTTATTGACCATCAACACTTGGTGCTCCTTCTTGATCTCCACTTCAGCAGTTTTCAGCATGGACGATAGTTCAGGCAATGTCTTGTTCATGCAGTGCATATTGTAGTTCATCACAAAGTTCTTATAACTCGGTGGCAGTGATTGGAGGACACGGTGAATCCCTAACTCATTAGGAATCGTTATCCCCAACTCTTGGAGCTTGTTTGCGTGCCCAGACATGGTGAGCACGTGCTCGCTACGGAGCTTCCCTCTTCCATCTTGCAGGTAAAGAACTTTTCGGAGGCCTCATAGCTCTCCACGGCCGCGTGAGTCTCAAAAATGAGCTTGAGCTCCTTAATGATCTCGAACGGGTCGTGGTGCTCAAAACACTTCTGGAGCTCCGTTTCTAAACCGTACAAGATGGCACACTGAACTGTGGAGTAATGATTTTTCCGAGTGGCGTAAACATTTTTTACGTCATCGGTGGCATCTTCTGCAGGTGGGTCACCTAGCGGTGCATCGAGCACATAGGTCATCTGACCAGCCCTGAGGACAATCTTCAGACCACGGAGCTAGTCCGTGAAGTTGCTTCCATTGTTCTTAAGTTTTTCTTTCTCTAGGAATGCATTGAAATTGATGGAGAGGTTCGCCATAATCTACAACAAATTTGCAAGTAGTTTAGACTAAGTTTATGATAAATTGAGTTCAACTTTAATTCTTAAATTAACTAGGTGAACTCCCACTCAAAACAACATCCCTCACATTGTCTTAGTGATTACATGAACCAAGTCCACTACACCAAGTCCGATCTTCACGAGAGAAGATGTAGTTTCATCGGCGAACAGTCTTCATGTTCATCATATCACTCATATGACTCGTGCTCTACCTTTCGGTATTCCGTGTTCCAAGGCCATGTCTGTACATGCTAGGCTCGTCAAGATTAACCTTAGTTTCCGCATGTGCAAATCTGGCTTGCACCCGTTGTATGCACATGTAGAATTTATCACACCCGATCATCACGAGATGCTTCGAAACGACGAGTCTTAGCAACGGTGCCAACTAAGGACGAACACTTTTATTACTTGATATTTAGTGAGAGGGATCATCTTATAATGCTACCGTCACGATCTAAGCAATACAAGATGCATAAAGGATTAACATCACAGGCAATTCATAATTAGTGTGATATGATATGGCCCTTTCTTCTTGTGCCTTTGATCTCCATCTCCAAAGAACGAACATGATCTCCATCATCACCAGCATTGCGTCAAGGTCAGTGGCGCCGCTTCATGGTTGTCCATCATCACAAGCAACTATTACAACTACTTGGAATAAAGCTATTACAAGATGAATAGACACGCAGGTCTTAACAGAATTAAAGACAACCATTAGGCTCCTGCCGGTTGCCATATTACAACAAGGATCATTGCATACATCAAATATAATCACAATCACATGATGGCCATATCACATCACAAAACCCCTGCAAAAACAAGTTAGACGCCTCTAATTTTCTTTGCAAGTTTTACGTGGTTTGGGGCTTTCGAATAAGAACGGATCTTACCTACGAAACTGAACCACAACGTTGATACAAGTGCTATCAAGTGCAAAGTGTAGATTTGATCTATACTATGATGGGAGAGACAGACACCCGCAAAGCCACTTGTGCAAAGCAAGTTGCATGTCAAGCGTGGAGCAAGTCTCATGTGCTATGACATGTAATGTTAGCCCGAGCCGCTTCATCCCACCATACCGCAAGATGCAAAGTACACACAGCAAAAGACGACACGAGCACCAACACCCACAACACCATTGTGTTCTACTCGTGCAACAGATCTACGCATAGACAAGGCTCTGATACCACTGATGGGTTCGTAGCATGGAAAACAAAAAATTTCTACCGCAAGAACGAACAAAACCTAGATCTAATCTAGATAAAAGCCAAGATCTAATCTATTAGATATGTGCAACGAGATAGATCTGTACTAACCCTCGTAGTTTCCAAAGCCTTGTTCGAGATCGGATCTCGTGGTTGATGTAGTCGATCACTTGCCGATCTCAAGATTGAGTAGATGATCCTTCCGGCGCCGCGTTCCGGCAGCGCTTCCGTAGACGGTCACACGTGCGGAGTCAAAGCAGACCTTCCTCTCCCCGTTCCAGCGAGTAGCGGAGGTAGTAGATCTTCTCCACGCAATCCCAGCAGCACGACGGCGTGGTGGTGGTGGTGGAGTAGAGAATTCTGCAGGGCTTCGCCTAAGCCGGAGCAGATGGAAGGAGGAAGAGAGAGGCGGCTAGGGTTTGGAGTGGGAAGGGGCAAGGAGGGGTGGCGCCTCCACCCCTCTATATATAGAGGGAGGGGTGTGGCCTAGGGTTCCCACCCCTTAGGGCCGGCGCACTAGGGAGCTTGGGGGGAGAGTCCTTCCCCCCCAAGTTTCCCCTTTAAACTCCCCTTATCTTATCTTATCTTATCTCGGTTTTCAAATAAACTCCAAGATATCTTCTAGAACCTTCCGGAACATTCCGAAACCTTCTAGAATCCCCATACAAACACTCTGGAACATTTCCTAACTTAGAAAATGATCCCCATTATATGAATCTTATTCTCCGGACAATTCCGGATCTCCTCGTGATGTCCCGGATCCAATCCGAGACTCCGAACAACATTCGATCTCCAACGCACATTCAAAATCTACTTAAAACAACTTCGAACCTTAAGTGTGTCACCCTGCGGTTCGTGAATAAGTGGACATGATGAAGACACCTCTCCGATCAATAACCATCAGCAGGATCTGGAGATCCATAACGGCTCCCACATACTCAACGATGACTTCGTGATCGATAGAACCATTAATATACGAAACCAATTCCCTTTGTCACGCGATACTCTACTTATCCGAGGTTTGATCATCTGTATCTCCATACCTAGTTCTACCTTGTTACTGATAAGCACTCTTTACTCGTTCCGTGTTATGCCATCCCTTGTGACCTAGTCACATGCTTGCAAGCTAACTAGATGACATTCCACCGAGAGGGCCCAGAGCATATCTATCCGTCATATGGATGGACAAATCCCAATCTTGGTCCATGCGCTTCAACTCATACTTTCAGAATACCCAATGATACCTTTATGACCACCCAGTTACGAAGTGGTGTTTGATGTCATCAAAGTAACCATCCGGTGATGGTGATTAACACAACCTCATGGTCTAAGGATTAGGTTACTATGTATCGAAAGCTTATAGCAATGTGAACTTAATGACTTGATCTTATGCTACGCTTACTATGGGTATGTGTGTCCATTACATCATTCTCCTAATGATATAACCTTGTTATTAATGACATCCAATGTCCATGATCAGGAAACCATGATCATCAATTAATCAACAAGCTAGGTTAACAAGAGGCTTACTAGGGACTCTTTTATGTTTACAAAACACACATGTATTAGTGTTTCCTTATAATACAATTATAGCATGGGATGCAAACATTCATCATAAACACAAAGATATAATAATAACCACTTTTATTATTGCGTCTTGGGCATATCTCCAACACCAGGCACTACTACCATTACTAGTAAGATACACATCAGTAACATGTATATCGAATATACCTTTCTTCTTGATGTTGCCGTTCTTCAGATCCGCCAGGTACTTGGGGTAGTTACGCTTCTAGTGACTAGCACCCTTGCAGTAGAAGCATTCAGTTTCAGGCTTAGGACCAGCCTTGGGCTTCTTAGCAGGTGCGGCAGCTTTCTTGCCGTCCTTCTTGAAGTTTCCCTTTTTCTTAGGCTTGCCCTGTTTCTTGAAATTGGTGGTCTTATTGACCATCAACACTTGGTGCTCCTTCTTGATCTCCACTTCAGCAGTTTTCAGCATGGACGATAGTTCAGGCAACGTCTCGTGCATGCAGTGCATATTGTAGTTTATCACAAAGTTCTTATAATGCGGTGGGAGAGATTGGAGGACACGGTGAATCCCTAACTCATTAGGAATCGTTATCCCCAACTCTTGGAGCTTGTTTGCGTGCCCAGACATGGTGAGCACATGCTCGCTAACGGAGCTTCCCTCTTCCATCTTACAGTTAAAGAACTTTTCGGAGGCCTCATAGCTCTCCACGGCCGCGTGAGTCTCAAAAATGAGCTTGAGCTCCTTAATGATCTCGAACGGGTCGTGGCGCTCAAAACGCTTCTGGAGCTCCGTTTCTAAACCGTACAGGATGGCACACTGAACTATGGAGTAATGATTTTTCTGAGTGGCGTAAACATTCTTTACGTCATCGGTGGCATCATCTGCAGGTGGGTCACCTAGCGGTGCTTCGAGCACATAGGTCATCTGACCAGCCCTGAGGACAATCTTCAGACCACGGAGCCAGTCCGTGAAGTTGCTTCCATTGTTCTTAAGCTTTTCTTTCTCTAGGAACGCATTGAAGTTGATGGAGAGGTTTGCCATAATCTACAACAAATTTGCAAGTAGTTTATACTAAGTTTATGATAAATTGAGTTCAATTTTAATTCTTAAATTAACTAGGTGAACTCCCACTCAAAACAACATCCCTCACATTGTCTTAGTGATTACACGAACCAAGTCCACTACACCAAGTCCAATCTTCACGAGAGAAGATGTAGTTTCATCGGCGAACAATCCTCATGTTCATAATATCACTTATATGATTCATGCTCTACCTTTCGGTATTCCGTGTTCCGAGACCATGTCTGTACATGCTAGGATCGTCAAGATTAACCTTAGTTTCCGCATGTGCAAATCTGGCTTGCACCCGTTGTATGCACACGTAGAATCTATCACATCAGTTCATCACGAGATGCTTCGAGACGACGAGTCTTAGCAACGGTGCCAACTAAGAACGAACACTTTATTACTTGAAATTTAGTGAGAGGGATCATCTTATAATGCTACCGTCGCGATCTAAGCAATACAAGATGCATAAAGGATTAACATCACAGGCAATTCATAATTAGTGTGATATGATATGGCCCTTTCTTCTTATGCCTTTGATCTCCATCTCCAAAGCACGGACATGATCTCCATCATCACCAGCATTGCGTCAAGGTCAGTGGCGCCTCTTCATAGTTGTCCATCATCACCAGCAACTATTACAACTACTTGGAATAAAGCTATTACAAGATGAATAGACACGCAGGTCTTAACAGAATTAAAGACAACCATTAGGCTCCTGCCGGTTGCCATATTACAACAAGGATCATTGCATACATCAAATATAATCACAATCACATGATGGCCATATCACATCACAAAACCCCTGCAAAAACAAGTTAGACGCCTCTAATTTTCTTTGCATGTTTTACGTGGTTTGGGGCTTTCGAATAAGAACGGATCTTACCTACGAAACTGAACCACAACATTGATACAAGTGCTATCGAGTGCAAAGTGTAGATTGGATCTATACTATGGTGGGAGAGACAGACACCCGCAAAGCCACTTGTGCAAAGCGAGTTACACGTCAAGCGTGGAGCAAGTCTCATGTGCGATGACATGTAAGGTTAGCCCGAGCCGCTTCATCCCACCATACCGCAAGATGCAAAGTACACAAACCAAAAGACGGCACGAGCACCAACGCCCACAAAACCATTGTGTTCTACTCGTGCAACAGATCTACGCATAGATATGGCTCTGATACCACTGATGGGTTTGTAGCATGGAAAACAAAAAAAATCTACCGCAAGAACGAACAAAACCCAGATCTAATCTAGATAAAAGCCAAGATCTAATCTATTAGACATGTGCAACGAGATAGATCTGTACTAACCCTCGTAGAACCGAAAGCGTTACGAGATTAGATCTCGTGGTTGATGTAGTCGATCACTTGCCGATCTCAAGATCGTGTGGACGATCCTTCCGGCGCCGCGTTCCGGCAACGCTTCCGCAGTCGGTCACACATGCGGAGTTGAAGCAGACCTTCCTCTCCCCGTTCCAGCGAGCAGCGGAGGTAGTAGATCTTCTCCACGGAATCCCAGCAGCACGACGGTGTGGTGGTGGTGGTGGAGTAGAGAATTCTGCAGGGCTTCGCCTAAGCCTGAGCAGAGGGAAGGAGGAGGAGAGAGGCGACGGCCAGGGTTTTGAGTCAAGGGGGGCAAGGGGGTGGCGCCCCCACCCCTCTATTTAAAGGAGGGAGGCGCCATGGGAGGGGGAGTCCTAGTAGGACTCCCCTCCCTTCCTTGGCCGGCGGATTGGGAAGGGGGAGGAGTCCTCCTCCCCCACGACTCCTTGTCTTGCCCCACAAGGACTCCTTGATCCTTTCTTGGTTTTCAAGCAAACTCCAAGAAATCTCCTAGAACCTTCCAGAACATTCTGAATCCTTCTAGAATCCCCATACAAATACTCCGGAACATTTCCTAACTTAGAAAATGATCCCCAATATATGAATCTTATTCTCCGGACAATTCCGGATCTCCTCGTGATGTCCCGGATCCAATCCAAGACTTCGAACAACATTCAGTCTCCAACGCATATTCCATATCTACTTAAAACAACTTCGAACCTTAAGTGTGTCACCCTACGGTTGGTGAATATGCAAACATGATGGAGACACCTCTCCGATCAATAACCATCAGCGGGATCTGGAGATCCATAACGGCTCCCACATACTCAACAATGACTTCGTGATCGATAGAACCATTAACATACGAAACCAATTCCCTTTTTCATGCGATATTCTACTGATCCGAGGTTTGATCGTCGGTATCTCCATACCTAGTTCTACCTCGTTACTGATAAGTACTCTTTACTCGTTCCATGTTATGTCATCCCTGGTGACCTAGTCACATGCTTGCAAGCTAACTAGATGACATTCCACCGAGAGGGCCCAGAAGCATATCTATCCGTCATATGGATGGACAAATCCCAATCTTGGTCCATGAGCTTCAACACATACTTTCAGAATACCCAATGACACCTTTATAACCACCCAGTTACGAAGCGGTGTTTGATGTCATCAAAGTACCCATCCGGTGATGGTGATTAACATAACCTCATGGTCGAAGGATTAGGTTACTATGCATTTGAAAGCTTATAGCAATATGAACTTAATGACTTGATCTTATGCTACGCTTACTATGGGTGTGTGTCCATTACATCATTCTCCTAATGATATAACCTTGTTATTAATGACATCCAATGTCCATGATCAGGAAACCATGATCATCATTTAATCAACAAGCTAGTTCCACAAGAGGCTTACTAGGGACTCTTTTATGTTTACAACACACACATGTATCAGTGTTTCCTTATAATACAATTATAGCATGGGATGTAAACATTCATCATAAACACAAAGATATAATAATGACCACTTTTATTATTGCCTCTTGGGTATATCTCCAACAGCACTACCATGACATTTATGCAATATCTCCTTTTGTTCATATTCTGGAACACATCTTCGCATAATACCATCAACTCCTTTGTATAAGTGTGGGTCATCCCAAAAATAATGCCTCAAATCATAGAAGAACTTTCTTCTTTGCCGAGCTGTAAAAGTTGGAGGCAAATACTTGGAGACAATAAAGTTAGCATAATCAGCATACCAAGGGCTTCCTCACGAGCTCACCCCTACTGCAGCTAGCTGTTCATTTGGGAAACTATCATTAATAGGCATAGGGTCAAAAGAGATGTTTTCCAAACAAGATAAATTATCAGCTACAGGGTTTTCAGCGCCCTTCCTATCTACTATATGTAGATCAAACTCTTGTAAAAGCAGTACCCATCTAATAAGCCTAGGCTTAGCGTCCTTTTTCGTCATAAGATATTTAATAGCAGCATGGTCAGTATGAATGGTTACTTTTGAGTCCACAATATAGGGCCTAAACTTATCAGAGGCAAAAACAACAGCTAGAAATTCCTTTTCAGTAGTGGCATAATTCCTTTGAGCAGCGTCTAGGGTCTTACTAGCATAATGGATAACATTTAACTTTTTATCAATACGTTGCCCAAGGACAGCCCCTACAGCAAAATCACTAGCATCACACATTATTTCAAAGGGTAAACTCCAATCAGGTGGTTGAACAATAGGGGCTGTAGTTAAAGCCTTTTAAGAGTTTCAAAAGCCTCCCTACAATCATCATCAAAAACGAAGGGTACATCTTTTTGAAGAAGATTAGTGAGAGGTTTTGATATCCTAGAGAAGTCTTTAATAAACCTCCTATAGAAACCAGCATGACCAAGGATACTACGAATACCTTTGATGTCTCTTGGACACGGCATCTTCTCAATTGCTTCAACCTTAGCTCTATCAACTTCTATGCCTCTTTCAGAAACCTTATGCCTAAGAACAATCCCTTCATTAACCATGAAGTGGCATTTCTCCCAATTAAGAACAAGATTAGTTTCCTCACATCTCTGCAAAACTTTATCAAGGTTGTGCAGACAATTATCAAAAGAAGTTCCATAGACAGAAAAGTCATCCATGAACACTTCTACAATTTCCTCACAAAAACCATGGAAGATAGCAGACATGCATCTTTGGAAAGTAGCAGGAGCATTACATAAACCAAAAGGCATACGTCTATAAGCATAAGTTCCATAAGGGCAAGTAAAAGTAGTCTTTTCTTGATCTTGTTGTTTAACAGCAATTTAAGAGAAATCAGAATAACCATCAAGAAAACAAAAATGGGTCTTTTTAGACAACCTTTCCAACATTTGATCAATAAAAGGAAGCGGGTAGTGATCTTTCTTAGTAAATTTATTGACTTTCCTAAAATCGATGCACATCCTATAGCCTACCACTATTCTTTGAGGAATAAGCTCATCATTATCATTAGGGACAATGGTAATACCTCCCCTTTTAGGAACACAATGAACAGGACTAACCCATTCACTATCAGCAATAGGGTAAATAATACCAGCATCAAGGAGTTTCAATACCTCATTCCTTACCACTTCCTTCATCTTAGGATTTAAACGTCTTTGGTGTTCCACTACTAGCTTCGCATCTGGTTCTATGTTGATAGAGTGTTGACATATAGTAGGTGAAATCCCTTTTAAATCATCCAGAGTGTAGCCCATAGCCCCGCGGTGTTTCTTCAAAACCTCCAACAACCTTTCTTCTTCCTTTCCTGAAAGTTTAGAGCTAATAATAACAGGATATATCTTTTTATCATCAATATAAGCATATTTAAGATCATTAGGAGAGGTTTTAGATCGAAGACCGGATCCTTTTTAGGTGGCATCGTGGTACCCAAGTCTTCTATAGGCAAGTCGTGCTTAAGCATCATAGGTTGATCACGGAGAATCCTGTCAATCTCATTCCTTTCTTCCATGAAGATTTCACTTTCATAATCTTCCATAAATTGCTGCAAAGCATTGTTAGGAGCAAGAGAAATACAAGCAAGTTGCTCAACCCTAAAATCCTCATTATGGGTTTCCTCTTTGCAAGGTTCTTTAGAAAATTTCGAAAAATTAAACTCATAAGATTCTCCATCAAACTTAGTCAAGATTTTCTCCTTCTTGCAATCAATAATAGCTCCACAAGTACTCAAGAAAGGTCTACCAAAAATGATAGGGTAGGTTTTACTAGCAGCCAAACCCAGTACTAGAAAATCAGCAGGGTACTTAATCTTACCACAAAGAACTTCCACGTCTCGTACAATACCAATTGGAGAGATGGTCTCTCTATTAGCAAGGTGAATAACCACATCAATCTCTTCCAACTCGCAAGGACTGATTTCATGCATAATTTCTCTGTAAAGCTCATAAGGAATAGCACTGGAACTTGCACCAATATCACATAAACCATAATAGCAATGATCACCAATTCTAACAGAAAGCACAGGAACACTAGCCTTTTTAGTTCTATTGGGATGTGAAACAATATTAGAAGCATCCTCACAAAAGACTATGTGACCATCTTCTACGCTTTTAGTGACAAGGTCTTTCACAATTGCTACCACCGGTTCAATGTTTATTTGTTCATCAGGTTTTACAGTTCTTTTTTCACTTTTGGTGATTACATTAGTTATCATAGGATGGTCCTTTACCTTTTCGGGGAAGGGAATCTTCTCGATATAAGGTTCGGGTAAGATGGGGTCCATAATGCAATACTGAGCACTTCCAATAGGAGCATAGTCAACAATATCTTTGTAAGGTGCATGGTATTTGTTCCATCCCCTTTTTGGAATTTCGATATAGGAAGCAAAAGCTCTAAAGCAATTCATAATAACTTGCAAATCAAGACCATAAATATTACTAATATTTTGAAAGTCATCAGTTCCCATAAAAGATTCAATGCATTCATAATCATAATTTATACCTGACTTTCTACCTTTGTCATTCTCCCAAGCTTCAACATTATCTTGAATACGGTCCAGAAGATCCCATTTAGCTTCTTCTTCCATGCGAGTGAATGATCCAGCACAAGAAGCATCCAATAAATCTTTATCATGTAGAGAAAGCCTTGCATAAAAGTTATTAATAATAATATTGTTGGGGAGCTCATGAATGGGAAATTTGAGCATTAGTAGCAACTCCTTCCGAAAACCCAAAAAGAATTCAAAAAGGAAATCGAATAAAGAAGCAAATGCAAGAGTGGCAAAATCTGTCAAAACAGACTAGCAGGTCAAGATCAATTTTTTCGAAAATTTTCTGTTGCTAAAATCAAAAACTGAAAAACTAACGAAAGTTAAATAACAACCTGGGGCAGAAGCACAAAAAATTACAGCTCAATCCGACATACAGAGATCTCTCACGAATTTTTACGGTGAAGCACAAAAATCTGTTTCGGGACAGCAACTTCCCCAAATCTTACTTCTCTCTCATTAGAGGTTGATCTTGACACAAAAACCAAACAAAACGGATAAGGAGCGGTTATTACGGAAGTAATAACTTCCAAGACTCAAAGAAACAAAAACAAACTGAAAGCAAAAACAAATTGGGTTGTCTTCCAAAAAGCTCTTTCTTTATAGCCATTAAGATGGGCATGATAATTTTGATGATGCTCTCATAGGAATATGAATTGAAGCGAAAGAGAGCATTAAGAAGCAAAAATACACACATTTAATTCTAACCCACTTCCTATGCAAGGGAATTTTGTAAACAAACAAGTTGTTGAAACCAGAGGCTGCAAGCATAGGAAGGCAAAAGTTATAACACTACTTTGTGAAACAATATTAGATGTATCCTTACAAAGGATAGTGTGTCCCTCTTCTTCATATTTAGTAACAAAGTATTTCACATTTTCTATTATAGGTTCATCAACCTTTTGTTTATCAAGTTCAACAGCTTTATTCATACTTTCATCTACCATACTAGCCATCATAGAATGTTCCCTTATCTTAACTGGGAAAGGCATTTTCTCACTATATGGTTCAGGAAAGACATGATTAGTGGTATAAACTTCAGTATTTCTTGCAGGAACACTCTTAGCAACATCTTTATAAGGTTCATGATACTTATTCCACTTCTTTTTAGGCACTTCAATATAGGAAGCAAAAGCCTTAAAATAAGAAGCAATAGCTTGAGAGTCTAAACCATAAGCATTTTTAATATTTTGAAAGTCATTAGTTCCCATAAAAGATTCAATGCATTCATAATCATAATTTATACCTGACTTTCTACCTTTTTCATTCTCCCAAGCTTCAGCATTGTCTTGAATACGGTCCAGAAGATCCCATTTAGCTTCTTCTTCCATGCGAGTGAATGATCCAGCACAAGAAGCATCCAATAAATCTTTATCATGTAGAGGGAGCCTTGCATAAAAGTTATTGATAATAATATTGTTGGGGAGCTCATAAATGGAACATTTGAGCATTAGTAACTTTAATCTACCCCAAGCTTGAGCTGTCCTCTCTCCATCAAGAGGCCAAAAGTTGTACATTTGATTCCGATCTTTATGAATCTCACTAGGAGGATAAAACTTTGAATAAAAGAGAGGCACTATTTCCTCCCATTCCAGAGCTTGACCATTCTTCAGCAGCTTATACCATTCCTCAGCTCTTCCTTTCAGCGATAATGAGAATAACTTCCTCTTAACTTGATATGTAGTAATACCTGCACACTTGAACAACCCGCATAATTCGTGTATAAAGAGTAAATGATCACCGGGATGGACAGTTCCATCTCCAACATAGTAGTTATCCATAACACGATCAATAATTCTTGTAGGTATTTTGAAAACATCATTCTCAGCAGGTGGTTGTTTATCTACTACCTTAGTAGTGGTAGTAGAATTACCAAATAAGAAACTCAGCGAATTATCCATAACGAAAATAAAGCGACTAGCAGAAGTAAACAATACTCATAGTAGAAGTTTCCTTTACCAGTTCCACTCTCCAATAGCGCTTCACTCCCCGGCAACGGCGCCAGAAAATAGTTCTGATGACCCACAAGTATAGGGGGTGTATCACAGTATTTTTGATAAGTAAGAGTGTCGAACCCAACGAGGAGCAGAAGGTGCTGGCTAGTGGTATGGATCAGGAATTCTCTGCAAATACTTAGCAAATGGATTTTTAGGGTTTTTTTGATAAAGCAAGCAAACAAAGTACGAGTAAATAAAAGACAGTAGGAATAAATGCAGCAAGTGGCCCAATCCTTTATGCAGCAAAGGACAAGCCGGTTATATTACTTAAGATGACCAAACATTCTTGAGGACACATGGGAAGACTGTCAGGTGCTTTCACTTCATATAGTTGAGTAATCTTCTTTAGCTTGCTAAGTGTTATGTGGGTGAACCTGTGCTATGTACCGCCCCATCCAAGACTAATACATACTTGTGATTATACCCCTTGCAAACATCCGTAAGTACATGAAAGTAATTAAGGTAGAAACCTAACCACAGCTTTAAACTCTAAGACCCTTACGTCCCTTGTGCAATGGTTTCCTAACGGGGGTTCAGGTTTCTGTCACTCTGGCAACCCCTACGATTAGTAGCCAAATACACAATGCATTCCCCTAGGACCATATAGGTGAAGTGTCATGTAGTCGACGTTCACATGACACCACTAGAAGAAGTACACCACAACTTAAATAACAATCTATCAAATCTTTCTCAACACAACTCCACTACTAACAACAAGACTTCTCCCATGTCCTCAAGAACAAAACGAACTACTCACAAGACATCATATGGATCATGATTAGAGATGGGATAATGATGTATAACAATCTGAACATAAACAATAATTCAACGGTTCACTCAATAGCATCAACTACAAAGAGTAATCAACATTGGGAAAGTTTCCCCTATGAACTATGCAAGATTCAACACAATTGTTACAGCAATATGGAGATGGTGATGATGGTGCTGATGGAGATGATGGTGGTGATGATTATGATGATGATCCCGATGAAGTCCAGCTTGATGGTGGTGTTGATGGCGATGGTCTCCCCTCTCCGGGAAGGAATTCCCCCGGCAGAAATCTGTCTGCCGGAGAGATCTTTCTCTCTCGGTGTTTTCCGCCCCGCAGAGGCGGCGGAATCTTTCTGAGGTCGCTCCCCTAGTCTTAGGGTTTTGGGAGGATGATATACGCCAGAGGGGAGAGGCTGGAGTGGGCCAGGGTGGCCACGCCACCGCCTGGCGCGGCCTAGGGCTGCCCGCGCCAGGGGTGGTGTGGCCCCCCTGTGGCCCATATCCACTCTGTCTTCTGGCATCCTTAGTCTTCTGGAAAAATAGGATTTTTCGTATATTTTCCTAGATTTTCTGATCTTCGCAAATTTTGCCTCCAAACAACACCTTTCCCATCAGAATCCTGACTGCAGCGGTCCATGCTCCAAAAGTCATCAACCATGCAAAAACATATGAAATAACATAAGTATCACCTCTCAATACGAAATATATCAATGAATAATAGTGAATTAATACATAGAATAGTGATGCAAAATGGACGTATCATAGTGCAACTGGAAGTATCTGCGTCATTAGCACGGCACAGTCGTGAGACTTCATCCCACTAAACCTCTGCTTAGCCTCGTCTAGGTATGTGCTTATCTTGCCCGCGTAGCCGTAAGGAAATTTGACTCCTAGAAGGCACTTGAAAAACTGTTTGATCTCATTCTGGCTTAGTGTGAAGCACGAAGGGGGGCAGTAATATTCGTTCTTCTTGACCTTTTTACCCTTTCGACGACCTTGTGTCGCCTCCAACTGATGATCATCGTCATCTTCCTGATCACCAGGAGTAGGGCGTCCTCCGTGAAGATCCTTCCGGATGCCCATGAATATCAAGTCGTTCCTTGCTTTAGGACCATCTTTCATCCTATCTGGCATGTTGATTATGGTGGAGACCAGACTCTCGCTCACGTTCTTCATGATATGCATGATGTCAAGGCTATGAGGCGTGCGGAGAAACTTCTAGTATGGCCGCTCCCAGAAAACAGACCTTGTTTTCCATACCTTCATCAACGGCTTGTCTTGCTGCCTCTTTCGCTTCTTTCCCGGTTTAGGACACTGATACGTCCATTTTGCATCACTGTTCTATGTCATAATTCACTGTTATTCATTGAAATATTTCGTATTGAGAGGTGATACTTATGTTATTTCATCTGTTTTTACATGGTCGATGACTTTTGGAGCATGGACCGCTGCAGTCAGGATTTTGATGGAAAAGGTGTTGTTTGGAGGCAAAATTCGTGAAGTTCAGAAAATCCGGGAAAATATACGGAAAATCCTATTTTTCCAAAAGACAAAGGAAGCCAGAAGGGGGACTGGAGATGGGCCACAGGGGGCCCACACCACCCCCTGGCGTGGGCAGCCCTAGGTCGCACCAGCAGGTGGTGTGGCCGCCCTGGCCCACTCTAGGCTCTCCCCTCTGGCGTATATTATCCTCCCGAAACCCTAAGACTCAAGGAGCAACCACAGAAAGATTCCGTCGCCTCTGCGGGGCGGAAAACATCGAGAGATAAAGATCTCTCCGGTAGATAGATTTCTGTCAGGGGAATTCCTTCCCGGAGAGGGGAGATCGTCGCCATCAACACCACCATCAAGCTGGACTTCATCGGGATCATCATCATCATCACCACCACCATCATCACCATCAGCATCCTCATCACCATCTCCATATTGCTATAACAATTGGGTTGAATCTTGCATAGTTCATAGGGGAAACTTTCCTGGTGTTGATTACTCTTTGTATTGATGCTATTGAGTGAACCATTGGATTATTGTTTATGTTTAGATTGTTATACATCATTATTCCATCTCTGATCATGATCCGTATGATGTCTTGTGAGTAGTTCGTTTTGTTCTTGAGGACATGGGAGAAGTCATGTTGTTAGTAGTGGAGTTGTGTTGAGAAAGATTCAATAGTTTGATATTTAATTTGTGGTGTACTTCTTCTAGTGGTGTCATGTGAACATCGACTACATGACACTTCACCTATATGGGCCTAGGGAAATGCATTGCGTATTTGGCTACTAATCGTAGGGGTTGTCAGAGTGACAGAAACCTGAACCCCAGTTAGGAAACCATTGCACAAGAGACGTAAGGGTCTTAGAGTTTAAAGTTGTGGTTAGGTTTCTACCTTAATTACTTTCTTGTACTTACGGATGTTTGCAAGGGGTATAATCACAAGTATGTATTAGTCCTAGGAAGGTCGGTACATTAGCACAGGTTCACCCACACAACACTTAGCAAGACAAAGAAGATTAATCAACTATATGAAGCGAAAGCACTTGACAGTCTTCCCATGTGTCCTCGATAATGTTTGGTCATCTTAAGTAATACAACCGGCTTGTCCTTTGCTGCATAAAGGATTGGGCCACTTGCTGCATTTATTCTTATTGTCTTTTATTTACTCGTACTTTGTTTACTTGCTTTATTGAAAACCCCTAAAAATCCGTTTGCTAAGTATTTGCAGAGAATTCCTGATCCATACCACTAGCCAGCACCTTCTGCTCCTCGTTGGGTTCGACACTCTTACTTTTCGAAAATACTGCGATACACCCCCTATACTTGTGGGTCGTCAAGACTATTTTCTGGCGTCGTTGCTGGGGAGTGAAGCGCTATTGGAGAGTGAAACTGGTAAAGGAAACTTCTACTGTGAGTATTGTTTACTTCTGCTAGTTGCTTTATTTTCGTTATGGATAATTCACTCAGTTTCTTATTTGGTAATGCTACTAACAGTGCTAAGGTAGTAGATAAGCCACCACCTGCTGAGAGTGAGGTTTTTAAAATACCTACAAGAATTATTGATCGTGTTATGGATAACTACTATGTTGGGGATGGAACTGTCCATCCCTGTGATCATTTACTCTTTATACATGAATTATGCGGGTTGTTCAAGTGTGCTGGTATTACTACAGATCAAGTTAAGAAGAAGTTATTCTCATTATCACTAAAAGGAAGAGCTGAGGAATGGTATAAGCTTCTGAAGAATGGTCAAGCTCTGGAATGGGAGGAAATAGTACCTCTCTTTTATTCAAAGTTTTATCCTCCTAGTGATATTCATAAAGATCGGAATCAAATATACAACTTTTGGCCTCTTGATGGAGAGAGGACAGCTCAAGCTTGGGGTAGATTAAAGTTACTAATGCTCAAATGTTCCATTTATGAGCTCCCCAACAATATTATTATCAATAACTTTTATGCAAGGCTCCCTCTACATGATAAAGATTTATTGGATGCTTCTTGTGCTGGATCATTCACTCGCATGGAAGAAGAAGCTAAATGGGATCTTCTGGACCGTATTCAAGACAATGCTGAAGCTTGGGAGAATGAAAAAGGTAGAAAGTCAGGTATAAATTATGATTATGAATGCATTGAATCTTTTATGGGAACTAATGACTTTCAAAATATTAAAAATGCTTATGGTTTAGACTCTCAAGCTATTGCTTCTTATTTTAAGGCTTTTGCTTCCTATATTGAAGTGCCTAAAAAGAAGTGGAATAAGTATCATGAACCTTATAAAGATGTTGCTAAGAGTGTTCCTGCAAGAAATACTGAAGTTTATACCACTAATCATGTCTTTCCTGAACCATATAGTGAGAAAATGCCTTTCCCAGTTAAGATAAGGGAACATTCTATGATGGCTAGTATGGTAGATGAAAGTATGAATAAAGCTGTTGAACTTGATAAACAAAAGGTTGATGAACCTATAATAGAAAATGTGAAATACTTTGTTACTAAATATGAAGAAGAGGGACACACTATCCTTTGTAAGGATACATCTAATATTGTTTCACAAAGTAGTGTTATAACTTTTGCCTTCCTATGCTTGCAGCCTCTGGTTTCAACAACTTGTTTGTTTACAAAATTCCCTTGCATAGGAAGTGGGTTAGAATTAAATGTGTGTATTTTTGCTTCTTAATGCTCTCTTTCGCTTCAATTCATATTCCTATGAGAGCATCATCAAAATTATCATGCCCATCTTAATGGCTATAAAGAAAGAGCTTTTTGGAAGACAACCCAATTTGTTTTTGCTTTCAGTTTGTTTTTGTTTCTTTGAGTCTTGGAAGTTATTACTTCCGTAATAACCGCTCCTTATCCGTTTTGTTTGGTTTTTGTGTCAAGATCAACCTCTAATGAGAGAGAAGTAAGATTTGGGGAAGTTGCTGTCCCGAAACAGATTTTTGTGCTTCACCGTAAAAATTCGTGAGAGATCTCTGTATGTCGGATTGAGCTGTAATTTTTTGTGCTTCTGCCCCAGGTTGTTATTTAACTTTCGTTAGTTTTTCAGTTTTTGATTTTAGCAACAGAAAATTTTCGAAAAAATTGATCTTGACCTGCTGGTCTGTTTTGACAGATTTTGCCACTCTTGCATTTGCTTCTTTATTCGATTTCCTTTTTGAATTCTTTTTGGGTTTTCGGAAGGAGTTGCTACAGTAGCTTATTTTTTGATGGTTTTCAGTTGAAGTTGGACTCAAAAGGTTTTATCACTTCACTTATATTAATGTTGCTAATAAGAACTGTGTGAAGTTTTGTGTGAAAGAAATTTCCAGGAAGTGGAGATAGTGGTGTAATAAGGAAGAGAAGGGTTTTATGACTCAAGTAATAAGTGTATGAAGATGAAGATATCGATGATATTCAAGTGATGACTCCGGAAGAATCTACTAGATACCAAATTCAAAGACCTGTAGAGTCCGTTTTCAAATAGGTAACAGTTCTGGATAGAAAAGTTTCGGGAAAATACAATCCAACTATATTTTTGCAGTTTTTAGCCAATAAGGAAAGTTACGAAGCGAAAGAGGGATGGAAACAGAGCCAGGGTGGCTCACACCACCCTGTGGCGCGGGCCCACCCCTGGCCACGCCACCAGGTGGTGAGTCCACCCCGGACTCCGCCTCCGACCCGTTTTCTCCCAGTACCTTCCTTTTGTTTTGAAACTTCGTAATATATAATCCCCCGGATCTCCCGAGGTTCGTATATCGTGTTTTCATCGTGTTTTTGTTTCGATCTGTTTCTGCTAGGTAGAGTCCCAGATTTGGAGCCACAATGTCTTCCTCTGGATCAGCCAAGGGAGATTCCTTAGAAGATATCATCAACCCATACATGAGAGAGCTGAAGTTTCATCCCATGGAGCTATTGCTCGAAGATGGGGAGGTCCGGATAAAAGAGGTTCAAGGCCCTAAAGGTGAAGGAAGTCTAGAGGATGGGATGGAGGAACTAGAGCAAGAAGTCTTTAGGTATGAGAAGATGGTGTAACACGAAGTGGATATCATCCGTAAGATTTGTTCTGAACTCATCGCCGAACACCAAAAGGAGACTGCTGAACTCAAAGACAAAGTCCTCTCACTCTGCCAAACAACCAACAAACTGCAAGCACAGTTCTATGACGTTCAAAATCAAAATTGTGAGTATGAGGTTAGGTTTAAATGCATAAGTGCTGCTGCAAGTTTCAGGATGTTGGAAACAACGATGTCCTTTGTTGATGGGAAGCCCTTACCCTGGAAGTCGGACGAAGATGAGAGGATACCACCACCACCAAAGGAGTAATTTGTCATCAGGTTTGGCATCCCCTTGGTTTGTTCCAACTTGGGGGAGTGCCGCGATATCACATCACTATCTTCTATCTTTTTACCTTATTAATAGAGTCATATCATGAATAGAGGAGTTATTATGTAGTATGGTTTGCATTATGGAAGTGTCCCCTCTCTCGTTGGATGTGTATCCCTTGGTGTGAGTTGCCGTTATGGAATATTAATGAGAAGTTCTATCATTCACTCTTTTCCATAGCTTATATTAGTTTTCAATTCGTGGTTATATGATTGATCTTGTTGTTAGTATTGGTATCACTTTGGGATCATTGAGTTAATTTAGTTGGTTTTGGCAAACCTGGCTCGGTCAGTAGCAACACTATTTTTGAGAGTTGAAAGAAAAGATAAAAGTACCTTTAAAGAAAAATAATTTCATCATCTTTCTTTCTTGATTTGCTCATAAGTTTAGTATTCTCTAGTTAAGATCTTTTGTGCTTCCAAGGAAGATTGCATGTTTGTTTTTATCACTTGTATGTTTGGTTGTTTCCTTCAACTCTTATGCTTGCTACCCAGCCTTCCTAGCCAAAAACCTGTACTGAGTGGGAATTCTTCTCGTGCATCCACTCCTTTAAACCAAAACCTTTGCCATCTGTGTCCACCATACCTACCTAGTAGCATTATTGCTATTCCAAGTAAATTCTTGTTTTGTCTACCTTCCAAAATAAACTTGTTATATGAAAATTAGTTATTAAAGCTCTCACGAACTTGATGGCACACCTTACTTTCTTGCATTTAATAAACTTGAACCATTTTGCTCACCTATGTTGCGTATATGCTTGCGCTTTGTAAGTTGTGAATTAGCAGAACCATGTTGTCATGGGGAACGCTTTCAACATTGCACTGGTACTTTGTACCTAGTTGATATCATGTTCTTTTGTCTATGGATGTCGTCGGTGTGAAATGAAAGGGGAGCTTGTAAGTCCATGGAGTTATGCATATGTGTTAGGGAAACGCCTGGGCCGCTGGTCTAATCCATGCTAACATGGTGGAAACCTGCAGCGTAACCATAACGAGCATCTATGAAGCATTCTTCTTATAAAAAAAGAGTCCGATATTGAGAAAAAAGAGAAAAAGAAAAAAAGAGATTGTGAAAAGAGGAAAGAGAGAAAAGGCACCATATTCCCATGGTAAATAAGAAGATTGCTGAGATGCTTGTTGTCTGCTTGCCTTGTCATTTTGATATGGGGATTCTTCCGTATCATCGGGCAAGGGGTACCCTGTTGGTGGGTCTCTATGATAAACATATGCTTACGATGACAAGAACTTACAAGTGACTAAACTTGATTAGCATGAGGAGCGGCCCTCGTATTCAAGGGACATGAGATTCTTAATTTACAACTTGTCAATGCATATCCTCATATTTGATCACTTTAACCTTAATCACCTAAAGATGCCTATGATAGGGGCAATGAGAGCTGAAAGCTAGTAAGTATCATAATTTTTGGGAGCTCTTTATGAGACTTGCAATCCCTGCTTCCCTCTGCGAAGGGCCTTTGTTTTACTTTTTAGTTGAGTCAGTAAACCTATTCCCTTCTATCTCAGCAAGTATTTTGAGTTGTTGTGTTTCATTCATTCATATGATGATTTATTCAATCATGTTTCTTATGTTCCTTGTTTTGCACATTGCTCTTATCTTGATGTTTACTACTTTGAAAGCTACCATTGAAAAACCAGTTATTTGTGAACTCCAGCAAATTATCAACTATTCTTCGACCAAGAGCTAAGTTTGCCATTACCAATTATGATTCACTTTATGTATCTTTATTGTGTTTCTTTTACCTATTACAAGTTGAGTTATATAATAGTGAGTTGTCTTCTATTATGATCTATGTATTTGATGAATGTGATGCTTCTTGTCCGTATTCTTTTATCGACTCTTCACTCCATAAACCTGAGGCCATGTTTATTGAGCTCAGTTTCGCTTGGGGACAAGCGAAGTCTAAGCTTGGGGGGAGTTGATACGTCCATTTTGCATCACTATTGTATGTCATAATTCACTATTATTCATTGATATATTTCGTATTGAGAGGTGATACTTATGTTATTTCATCTGTTTTTGCATAGTTGATGACTTTTGGAGCATGGACCACTTCAGTCAGTATTCTGATGGAAAAGGTGTTGTTTGGAGGCAAATTCGCGAAGTTCAGAAAATCTGGGAAAATATACGGAAAATCCTATTTTTTCAGAAGACGAAGGAAGCCAGAAGGGGAGCTGGAGATGGGCCACCTGGGGCCCACACCACCCCCTGGCGTGGGCAGGCCTAGGCTGCGCCAGCAGGGGGTGTGGCCGCCCTAGCCCACTCCAGTCTCTCCCCTATGGCGTATATTATCCTCCCGAAACCCTAAGACTCGAGGAGCAACCACAGAAAGATTTCATCGCCTCTGCGGGGCGAAAAACACTGAGAGAGAAAGATCTCTCTGGCAGACAAATTTCAGCGGGGGGAATTCCTTCCCGGAGAGGGGAGATCGTCGCCATCAACACCACCATCAAGATGGACTTCATCGGGAGAATCATCATCACCACCATCATCAACATTAGCACCCTCATCACCATCTCCATATTGTTGTAACAATTGGGTTGAATCTTGCATAGTTCATAGGGGAAACTTTCCCGGTGTTGATTACTCTTTGTAGTTGATGCTATTGAGTGAACCATTGGATTATTGTTTATGTTCAGATTGTTATACATCATTATTCCATCTCTGATCATGATCCATATGATGTCTTGTGAGTAGTTCGTTTTGTTCTGGAGGACATGGGAGAAGTCATGTTGTTAGTAGTGGAGTTGTGTTGAGAAAGATTCAATAGTTTGATATTTAAGTTGTGGTGTACTTCTTCTAGTGGTGTCATGTGAACGTCGACTACATGACACTTCACCTATATGGGCCTAGGGGAATGCATTGTGTATTGGGATACTAATCGTAGGGGTTGCCTGAGTGAAAGAAACCTGAACCCCAGTTAGGAAACCATTGCACAAGGGACGTAAGGGTCTTAGAGTTTAAAGTTTTGGTTAGGTTTCTACCTTAATTACTTTCTTGTACTTACGGATGTTTGCAAGGGGTATAATCACAAGTATGTATTAGTCCTAGGAAGGTCGGTACATTAGCACAGGTTCACCCACACAACACTTAGCAAGCTAAAGAAGATCAATCAACTAGTTGAAGCGAAAGCACTTGACAGTCTTCCCATGTGTCCTCGAGAACGTTTGGTCATCTTAAGTAATACAACCGGCTTGTCCTTTGCTGCATAAAGGATTGGGCCACTTGCTGCATTCATTCTTATTGTCTTTTATTTACTCGTACTTTGTTTACTTGCTTTATCAAAAACTCGTAAAAATCTGTTTGCTAAGTATTTGAAGAGAATTCCTAATCCATACCACTAGCCAGCACCTTCTGCTCCTTGTTGAGTTCGACACTCTTACTTATCGAAAATACTGTGATATACCCCCTATACTTGTGGGTCATCAGACACTCTTTCCAGTTTTTCAGCAATTCATCCACTTCTTCGCTGCTCCTCCACTCTGGGATTCCTCGGGTCTCGGATTTCCCATCGAACAAATCTCCACGTTTTCTCCATGCATCATTCTTTCCAAGCCACCTCCGGTGCCCCATGAACACGGTTTTCGAAGACCCTGGATCTTTCTGTAGTTGGAGATAGTTCGTGTTATCCATGCACCTAACACATGCGTAGAATCCTTGGATAACCTGCCCCAAGAAATATCCGCAACTGGATAGTCTTGCACTGTAGTGACCAACGCGGCTCTCATAGTGAAATAATATTGTGCAACAGCGTCATATATATTGGCTCCGGATTCCCATAACATGGCTAGCTCCTCTTTCAACAGCCCGAGATATAGATTGATGTCAGTACCAGGTTGTTTTGGCCCTTGAATTAGCATACTCATTTGTATGTACTTCTTTTTCATGCACAACCAGGGAGGGAGGTTTTACATCCATACAAACACGGGCCAAGTGTTGTGCGTGCTGCTCTGGCTACCGAACGGATTGAGTCCATTGGTGCTCGCACCTAGCCTGATGTTCCTCGAATCTCCACCGAATTCTGGGAATTCGAGGTCTAATGCTTTCCACTGGCTAGCATCTGAAGGGTGCGTCAGCAGCTCGTCCTTTTTAGGGTCATTTTCATCTCCTGGCTTCTTTCTTTCCACATGCCAGCGCATGAGATTTGCTTCCTTAGGGTCTGCGAAATAGCACTGCAGATGAGGAGTGATAGGAAAGTACCATACCACTTTTCGAGGAGCTTTCTTCCCTTTCTTGTATCGACTAACGCCGCACACCGGGCATGTGGTTTTCTCCGCGTCCTCGCCCCGATAAATGATGCAATCGTTGATGCATACGTGGAATCTAATGTGCGGTAGATCAAGAGGACACACAATTTTCTTGGCATCCTCGATACTAGTTGGACACGTGTTCCCCTCCGGGAGACGATCGTGCCAGAATGCCATCATATTGTCGAAGCTTGTGTTGGTCCATTTGTGTTTTGCCTTCATCTCCATAGCCTTGAGCGTTACATTCAACCGGGTATCATCGGGCTTGCATCCTTCATACAATGGAGTAACCGCGTCTTTCTCAAGTTGCGCAAGCTTGGCTTTCTCTCTAGCGGCAGCCCTGGTGTTACTCGTCTGCTTGAGAAGCAGTTCTTGAACATAAGGGTCCCGCACCCAGCCTGACATTGTTCCATCGTCTGCTCTGGCATCTAGATCATCATCATCCTGGTCTACTTCTGCACCTTCACCATCTCCAGGAGACTCTTCTTCATCTCGCCCGTCCTCGCCGTGATCATGATCATGTTGCCCGCCTTCCTCATTTTCCGCCACCCCATTTACAGCCTCATCGTCGTCATCACTTATCCACTGAGTGTATCCATCCATGAAACCATGGCGGAGCAGGTGCGCCTGCAGATTTCCGGAATCTGGGTCGATCAACCAATTGAGTTTGCATCTTCTACACGGACATCTTATCTCCGTCATGTTATTTCGTATCATGTCGGCCGTCGCGCATTTCAAAAATCTAGCCACAATGCCTTCGCTCATTATGCGGACCATGGTTGCATGCGCGGTGTACAAGGTAGAATTAGAAGTTTATTACAACCATAGAACCAATGCATGCATGCAATGGTCGATGGAAAATTTCGGCATGACCTATCCTAAAATTAGGACCTTTGCGAAATGCCAAAGTCTTGCCAAAATGGAAATGAATCAACATTTTGGCAAAACAATGCCAATATATGAGAGAGCATGCAATGCATGCTCTCCAAACACATGATAGCATCGATCCTCTCCATAGATATGTGACCATATCATCCATACACATAAACACATCCTCTTACATAGACAACTTACCGAGATGAGAGACTGAGAAGATCTCGAAGGAGAGGTAAGAGACCGAGAGGATGGTGGCGAGAAGGAGAGCTTTCCTCTATTATGTATGTAGCATCCAAGGTAAGTTTTCCATGCTACAAATGGTGAAACAGTGGAGAAATTGAGGTGGAAGGAGGAGGGGGCGAGATCCAAGGAGGAAGAAGGAGGGGAAAGTGAAGTGGGAGATGGTGAGATCTAGTCAAATGTGCAAAGGTATATGCCTAAAAGTAGTAGCAGAACGCACATCCGTGGCGCACATGGAGCGGTGCGCCACAGGAATAAAGAACATCCGTGGCGCACATACCAGCCGTGAGCCACAGACGTGTTTTCCCAGTTACACAGCAGGGTGGCCCGATCTTGCCTGTAGCGCATGGTGGCCATGTGCGCCACGACTACCGGACACACCCGTAGCGCAGTTCACACAGGTGCGCTACAGCTATGTGGTCTACGGCCGATAGTGCCCTGGCCCACACATAGCCGTGGCGCACCACCCGCATGTGCGCCACGCTTACGGTAGTTAGCCGTAGGGCACCTGTGGCCAGTGCGGAACGCCTATTTTAGCCGTGGGGCACCACTAGAACGTGCGCCACGGATGTGCATATTACCTATAGCCATTTTCCTAGTAGTGCACCGCTCGTCACGTCCCGTCAAACCCGCTCACGCGGGCAACTGAGATCATCACATCGTCAGCACTGATGTCATCCAAAATTGAGCAGCAGAAGACTTCGACTACTTTAGTCCTTGCTCGAGTCTTCGACTCTACCAAGCACTCGGGGGCTACTCCCATAGGGAGCGCTGGTCGCGCACCCTATGATTTTTTCTTTTTCTGTTTTGTAGGAATATGGACATTCAAAGCATACCGAGCCACTCGAATCCACGATTGGACTATGGACATGGGTTACTCCCATAGGAAGCGCCGGAAATAAATTCGACTGAAACAAGCAAACAAAAGACGACAGTAGTCGCAAAAGCTCTTTAGTCCCTGCCTGAGTCTTCGACTCAACCAGGCACTCGGGGGCTACTCCTATAGGGAGCGCTGGTCGCGCACCCTATGATTATTTCTACATCGTACTGTGTGTCGATAACATCCACACTCGAAGCTTATGGTGACACCGCCTGATAATTTTTCCCTATAAAGAGATTGTGTCTCCTGGGTCACCCGAATCATCTCCGCGATGATAAAATTCGGATGCCGTGCTTGCTGCGTGAAGATAAGACCTGAATAAGGCCTGACAACGCATTCGCTGCGCACTACCAGAAATATATCCGTGCCTATAGGTACGATGAACACGCCTTGACGGACACGTCGAGTGCTCACACCCATATACTGGAATTCGACTCCTGTAAGACCTCCGCGGCTTGAGTCGAATTACACCAGCACTTTTCTGGATTCGAGTCCAGGGACTCGAGTTCGAGTAGATTGCGTTGTTTTACCCTAAGGTAGTTAACTGATACCGATACATCGGTTAAATCAGGCACGCACATCAACAATCCCTATGACATAAACAGAGCTGTCGAAAATATACTCATTCATGCACTCGAAAGGCTTCATAAAGTCCCAGTCGAATCTGCGATTCCACTGGACACTCGGAGGCTACTGACATGGGTATACCCTATAGGTACTCGAGCTTGGTATATACGGCCTGAATACAGCGGAAGCCCACGGTGTCGCCAAGGCCCAAATGAAGAACTCGAGTAACCTACGGACTCTCGATTGCTTGCGGAACAAGAAGAAGCTAAAGATAGAAAGTTTAAAGGGAAACCCTAACCTGTAACCGACTCGACCTGCTACCCGAGACCTAGCCTATCTATATAAATGCTAGGAGGGGGCGGCGAGGAGGACACACGCAACCCTAGTTTCCACAACCCTCGCCAGATTGCATCTGCGCACCATTGTAATCTTCGATTGCTCTGTTAATTCCACGAGCAGACAAACAGGAGTAGGGACCTCTACGAGGCCTAAACCTAGGTAAATCTTCGAGTCCCCTGTGTGCTTGTTTGCTAGCCGATTGATTCTTCCAGCGCTTCCTTCTTCTCCAAAACTCAAGTCCATAACAATGGCCATTGATGAGTTAAACCCTCGTCACCCGCTCAGTGCGGTTGTCTCGTAGCGCCATCAGGGCGGCGCGCCAGCCTGTCTGGTGATGCGACAAGCCAAAGGTGTGCTCTACAAACATCGTCACCCCCTCCGTATCCTCGCCACTGAATCCAAGGCAGTCGGGTGGAAATGGCCACCCGACCGGTTCTTCTGGTCATCCGGCTAGACGGGTCAGCCGGGTAAGATTGAGGGCGTACCGGTTGGAGCGGTCCACCCGGCTGCAAGTCTATTGTCTTGCGGCCATTCGGCCAGGTATCTCTGGAGCCGACTAATTAGGTCTGGCTTATTCCACCCGGGGATCAACCCCCCGACATTGCCCTTGTCGGAGTCTGCTGTCACAGACCCTATGACGCCGGTGCCGTTGTCCAGCAGATAATGGCAAAGTGCATCGAGGCTAGCTTCCCACTTATCGAAACTTGCCTTGAGCTCAGGATCCATGGCGATGTATGAGGTAGGTGAATTTTTTTTGAAGAAAATTGGGGAGGGTGGTGAATGGATCTAATACCAGATGTTAGGTTCTCCCTCCGTTTCAAAATATAAGATGTTTTAGCTTTATGAAGAAAAATGTATCTAGACTTCTCTTAGTATGTAGGTTCACTCAGGTTTAGAGTGAATCTACATATTAAAAGAAGTATAGATACATTTTCTTCACAAATCTAAAATAATAGTCAATTCACACAATCTAGCAACGGTTACAAGGATTACTAGATACAAGATGAACAAGCACGAAGGGGATAGGGAATCAGAGCCTAGATGGGAGAGATGACCCGTTGTGCCGTTCGCCTGATCCAACTTGGATGAATCAATCATTGTATCCTTTCCCGTGCAGCCTGAGATGTCGATATCGGACTAGGCCCATGTGGTGTCCCATGAGACCAGCCCTGGTATAAGTATCAGTAGGATAGGGATAGGCTCCTAATATTTTTCCATCAAAACCAACTGAAAATTTTGTCCCACCATAGTTCAATTAGGAAACTGTGCATATGTGCTCGTGAGCCAAAACGCCTTATCCTATATAAACACGTAATCAAACCGAGATAAAGGCACCGTTAATCTAACGTGAGAAATTACAGTAAAAACATGCATATTGGAGGATGCTTAAGGAGAGAGAGTGAGGAAACGCCAGCAATCAGCTGACTAAATTTCATAGCGTCCGGGATAGATGGAGCAATTATTTTTTTAGCACCCATGAGACATCGAAACCAAACTAGGCACCCCTTTCCCACCGCAAGCACCCAGCAATTCTAACGTGGCAAAATAAATCCAGTTTTTTTCCTAAGTACCCAGCATAAGCAACTGCCACTACAGGAACACATCACTATGCCGATGGCCAGAAGCCGTCGGCATAGGCCAAATTACTGTCGGCGTAGGTCTATGCCAACAGCAGGCGGCGGCGTAGTACAGCTTCGGTCTAGACTAATATGTTGTCGGTGTAGACGGTTACGTTGACGGCTTAGCCATCGGCATAGTCCAGATGGGCTCCATCTAGACGACTAATGGGATTGATATGATAGTATTATCAACAAGGTCTAATTTTTTGAACGAAAGCTCTTCCGAAAGAAATAGAGAAGTTAAGCGTGTTGGGGTAGGAGTAGTGTGAGGATGGGTGACCGATCGGAAAGTTTAACCATTAGTCCAATTTGACCGAAGGTTACGCATACTTAGAGTTTAAAAAAATCGCTTGTGAGATTAATAAGTCAAACAATTCAAAAAAAAAATTGGAAAAGATATTTAAAAAAGATTTGATTTTTTTAATATGAAATAATTCATATCTTTAAATCCGTAAATCGGAATCTGACAAATAATATGTCTAAATCGATACGAAAAATGAGAAGAATCTAAACATGACATCCTTATCATATTTTAATAATGCATCATGTATTTTTAAATATAATTTATTTAATAGTGTTCAAATCTTTAAAAAAATCATATTATGAGTCTAAAAATGGTCAAAATGGCGGGCATAAAAATTCATACCTAGGGGATGAGCCTCGCTAAACTTACGTTGGATCTCTAAAAAAACATCATATTGTGAGGATAAAAATGATTTTTGCAAAAAATCATCAGCATTAGATCACGTACCTATAGTTCAAACCGGACCCACTTCTTATCGGTTCGGCACATTTGTCTTTTTCACTAGGGGTAGACGGAAAGATTTGAGATACCCCGGTTAGGACATTGTCCATGTAAGGTGGTCTAATTTTTTTTCTTAAATAGGGTGGTAGTACTTTGAATGAGCATTTTGGTAGTTGCTTCATAAAATGCCCCATTTTTAGCGCTCGGACCGTGCGACGAAAAGGAAAACTTCCTCCTGTAACATTGTTCGTCATCCCATGATGCACATGCGTGCATAATATCACAAACTATGTCCTGATTCTAGCCATAACATTGGTCCTTTGACCCGAAAGTCAGGAAACCTTGAACATGATAAGTTATTTTGTGAAGGTTTTTTGAGACATAATCAATTTACCAAGTTTGGTATTTTTCTTGCAACTATGTCACATAATATGACACCACGCGAAGGATTCGGACCGATTTTGAATTTCTTATGCCCAGTTCAAAATTTTCCCGTTTAAAACTATGGTCAAAACTGCGGGCATGAAGATATGTGATGAGCCTCGCTAAAATTTGCATAGGATCTCTGAAGAAACATCATATTGTGAGACTGAAAATGATTTTTGCAAAAAAAAAACATGAGCACTAGATCACGTACCTGCAGTTCAAACCGGACTCAGTTCCTATTGGTTCAGCAGATATTTGTCTTTTTTATCAGGAGTGGACGGAAAGGTTTGAGATACCCCGATTGGGAAATTGTCCATGTAAGGTGGTCTAGTATTTTTTAAAAATAGAGTGGCAGTATTTTGAATTATGTATTTGGTGGTTGCTTTACAAAACGCCTCGTTTTCTACACTTGGAAAAAAAATATTATAGAAAAGTATATGTAATGTCTTTATATTTTGTTCAATAAAAATATGTAATATTTTAGTTTAGTTAGATAGATCTTATTTTTCTGCAAATTTTAATATATTATATGTATTTTTCTAAATTAGAATGATTTAGCTATGATTTTTCTAAGATTAATATGGTAAATAAGCCATCGGCGTAGGTGTGAAATCTAGGTTGATGGCTTAACCGTCGGCATAGCCTTGACGGCATCACCGTCACAGCCAAACCACTACGCCGACAGCCCAGTCTACGCCACCGACTGCTGTCAGTCTATCCCATCCTACGTCGACGGCCTAGTAGTAGAAAACAGACCTTTGGTACAGGGATATTAGCCCCGGTTTTGCTATAAACCGAGACTAATGCCCTGGTCCAACGGCTAGAACTGGCCCCAGGAGGTGGCAGGCACTAGCCCCGGTTCGAACGGGACATTTAGCCCCGGGTCGTGTAACAAACCGGGGCTAAAGGGTTTCAGGCAGGCCAGGTCGGGCGCCAGACCCTTTAGTCCCGGTTTGTTATACGACCCGGGGCTAAAGGTGGACCTTTAGCCCCGGTTCTAGACACGGACCGAGGCTAAAGGACTGTCTATATCTGCTTCCCCTGTCCGAGCCACCATTCAAGCTGGTGGGTCTCCTCTCTCTATCTCTTTCTTGCTTCAAGCTCGAGTTCATGCCCTTTTTTTCCTCAAGATTTGTCTATATTTTGTGGTGCCCCATCTATCCAAAGGTTCTAAAAGGTGAGCAACTTTATCCTTTGAACTGTCATTGCTATATTAGCTCATTTCATGCTCTATCTTATAGATGGATTTGTGGATTTAGTTTGGTAGTAATTTTTGCAATGATAGCATGAGATCGATGTTTAGATTCTATCTATCTTGTATTAATGTAAGGAACTCTAAGGTAAATATCACAATATGTGAATTCTATCTATACATATCTTGTTTTGGCACATAGTCTCGAAATTTGATTTTAGAAGCACACACATGCGTGAGTTCATCATTCTAACTAGCTAGCTAGGCAAAATATCCTTCTTTGTCTACCTGCGTTCAACAAACTGAAAAAATTATAACAAAGATAGGGTTAATTCATAAAAGCTTGATAAGAAGACATCACAATTCACATATTAGGGAGTGCCTCTATGGCGAGCTCCTCGAAAATGTCTGAGGACGGGATCCTAAGACATCTTAGAGAAGCTCTGCCGTAGTGGTGTCCCTGCTCTCCCACACCATCTTTCGGTTTATATCTTCTCTAGCTAAATCAGTTTGCTGGTGGAGCTAACTAATTTCACATATTAGAGAGTGCCTCTACGGCGAGCTCCTCTCCGCCGTAGTGGTGTCCCTGGTCTCACACACCATCTTGAAGTTCTTCACAAGAATGCATACCTATTTATAGATTAAGCAGCACAACATAGTGTTGGGCACTGATGACATAATGTCGACACACTCACCCTGGCATAGTGCTGCCACCCACCCAAAATAGTGTCGGCATTTAATTTACTGGCTTAGTGCTGCCCACTGAGGACATAGTGTCGACATGTTGTCTCCACATCCACATTTAGTCCCGGTTGGTGCCTCCAACCGGGACTAAAGGTTTATCATATTTTTAGTCCCGGTTGCTGGTTTTAATTTTGTTTTTTAGATTAGTACTAATTAATTATGATTATGCTGCCACCCACCCAAAATAGTAGAGTCATTTAATTTACTGGCTTAGTGTTGCCCACTGAGGACATAGTGTCGACATGTTGTCTCCACATCCACATTTAGTCCTGGTTGGTGCCTCCAACCGGGACTAAAGGTTCATCATATCTTTAGTCCTGGTTGCTGGTTTTAATTTTGTTTTTTAGATTAGTACTAATTAATTATGATTATGCTGCCACCCACCCAAAATAGTAGAGTCATTTAATTTACTGGCTTAGTGTTGCCCACTGAGGACATAGTGTCGACATGTTTTCTCCACATCCACATTTATCCCGGTTGGTGCCTCCAACCGGGACTAAAGGTTCATCATATCTTTAGTCCCGGTTGCTGGTTTTAATTTTGTTTTTTAGATTAGTACTAATTAATTATGATTATGCTGCCACCCACCCAAAATAGTAGAGTCATTTAATTTACTGGCTTAGTGCTGCCCACTAAGGACATAATGTCGACATGTTTTCTCCACATCCATATTTAGTCCCGGTTGGTGCCTCCAACCGGGACTAAAGGTTCATCATATCTTTAGTCCCGATTGCTAGCTTTAATTTTGTTTTTTTAGATTAGTACTAATTAATTATGATTATGTTTGATGTACTTAATTAATTATATAATGCAGATGAGCCGGCAATGGATGTACGTTGACCGACTCTCTAACGAGTTCATTAAAGGCGTGCATTCTTTTCTTGTTGTGGCCGAGGCAAACAAGCGGAATGGTTTTATGTCTTGTCCATGTGGTGTCTGTCGGAATCATAAAGAATACTCTTCCTCAAGAGTCCTTCACAGCCACCTGTTTCGGTCCGATTTCATGACCGGCTATAATTGTTGGACCAAGCATGGAGAAAGAGGGGTTATGATGGAAGACAACGAAGAAGAAGAGAATGACAATGACTACCCTGAATACGATGGTACTACAATGAAAGACATTGATGAAGAAAAAGATGAAGAACGGGCATCAGATCTGCCCGATGATGATCTTAGTCGGGCCATTGCTGATGCCCAGGAAGAATGCGTAACTGAAAGGGAGAGGTTGAAGTTCAAGAAGATGTTAGAGGATCACAACAAATTGTTGTACCCAAATTGTGAAGATGGGTACAAAAAACTGGATAGCACACTAGAATTCCTGCAATGGAAGGCAGAGAACGGTGTGGCTGACAAAGGATTTGAAAAGTTGCTGAAAATAATGAAGAAGTTGCTTCCAAAGGATAACGAACTGCCCGCCAGTACCTACGAAACAAAGAAGGTTGTCTGCCCTCTAGGATTAGAGGTGCAGAAGATACATGCATGCATTAATGACTGCATCCTCTACCGCGGCGAGGAGTACGAGAATTTGGATGCATGCCCAGTACGCACTGCATTGCGGTATAAGATAAGACGAGATGACCCTGGTGATGTTGAGGGCGAGCGCCGCATGAAGAGGGTTCCTGCCAAGGTGATGTGGTATGCTCCTATAATACCACGGTTGAAACGTTTATTCAGGAACAAAGAGCATGCCAAGTTGTTGCGATGGCACATGGAAGACCGTAAGAAAGACGAGATGTTGAGACACCCCGCTGATGGGTCGCAGTGGATAAAAATCGAGAGAGAGTTTCTGGACTTTCCAGGTGATGCGAGGAACTTATGGTTTGGTCTAAGTACAGATGGCATGAATCCTTTTGGGGAGCAGAGCTGCAGTCAGAGCACCTGGCATGTGACTCTGTGTATCTATAACCTTCCTCCTTGGTTGTGCATGAAGCGGAAGTTCATTATGATGTCAGTGCTCATCCAAGGCCCGAAGCAACCCAGCAACGACATTGATGTGTACCTAAGGCCATTAGTTTAAGAACTCTTATAGTTGTGGCACGGACAAGGTGTACGTGTGTGGGATGAGAACAAGCAGGAGGAATTTGACCTACGAGCTTTGTTGTTCATAACAATCAATGATTGACCTGCTCTTAGTAACATTTCAGGACAGACAAACAAGGGATACAATGCATGCACACACTGTTTAAACAATACTTAAAGTATATATTTGGATAAATGTAAGAAGAATGTGTACCCGGGGAATCGTCGTTTTCTTCCGCCCACGCACATCCTAAGAAAGAAAGGTAAGCATTTCAATGGTGAGGCAGATAAGCCTATCCGCCGTACTGGTGATGATGTATATGACATGGTGAAAGATTTAAAATTAATCTTTGGAAAGGGTCCTGGTAGACAATCTGTTCCGAAGGACGATGTTGGACATGCACCCATGTGGAAAAAGAAATCTATATTTTGGGAGCTATCCTATTGGAAAGTCCTAGAGGTCCGCTCTACAATTGACGTGATGCACCTGACGAAGAATCTTTGCGTGACACTGCTAGTCTTCTTGGGCGTGTATGGGAAGAGCAAAGATACACCTGAAGCACGGCAGGACCAACAACGTATAAAATACTAAGACGGCATGCATCCAGAGTTGTTTGAAGGTACTGCTAGCTACGCTCTTACCAAAGAAGAGAAGGAAATCTTTTTTGAAGTCCTTTACAGTATCAAGGTCCCGTCTGGTTTCTCGTCGAACATAAAGGGAATAATAAATATGGCAGAGAAAAAATTTCAAAACCTAAAGTCTCACGACTGCCACGTGCTTATGACCCAGCTGCTTACGATTGCATTGAGGGGACTCCTGCCGGAAAATATTTGAGTACCCATTGTGAAGCTATGTGTGTTTCTCAATGCAATTTCTCAGAAGGTAATCAGTCTAGATAGTCTACTAAGGTTACAGAAAGATGTGGTCCAATGTCTTGTCAGCTTCGAGTTGGTGTTCCCACCATTCTTCTTCAATATTATGACTCACCTCCTAGTTCACCTAGTCAATGAGATTAACATTCTTGGTCCTGTATTTCTACACAATATGTTCCCCTTTGATAGGTTCATGGGAGTGTTAAAGAAATATGTTCATAACCATGCTAGGCCAGAAGGAAGCATCTCAAAGGGATATGGAACAGAGGAGGTCATTGAGTTTTGTGTTGACTTTATTCCTGACCTTAAGCCCATCGGTGTTCCTGAATCACGACATGAGGGTAGAATTAGTGGAAAAGGCACGCTAGGAAAGAAAGCAAGGATATGTATGGACGGAAATTCTCTCACTAAAGCACACTACACAGTTCTGCAAAGTTCCACCTTGGTGGCTCCGTATATCGGGGAACACAAGAATATTGTACACTCCAACAACCCGGGGAAGCCTGGCTCCTGGATTAGAGATGAACATATGAGGACTTTTGGCGGTTGGTTGCAGACACATCTCATGAATGACATAAATGTTGGAGATAAGTTGTACTTGTTGGCAAGGGCACCATCTTCGACTATATTGACTTTCCAAGGGTATGAGATAAATGGGAATACATTTTACACGATCGCCCAAGATAAAAAGAGCACCAATCAAAATAGTGGTGTCCGATTTGATGCAACAGACGAGAATGGTCAAAAGGATACATATTATGGTACGTAGAGGAGATATGGGAACTTGACTATGGACCTTTTTTAAGGTTCCTTTGTTTCGGTGCAAATGGGTCAAGCTGACAGGAGGCGGGGTTGAGGTAGACAAGAAATACGGAATAACAACAGTGAATCTCAACAACCTTGCGTATAGAGATGAACCATTTGTCCTAGCCAATGATGTGGCTTAGGTTTTTTATGTGAAGGACATGTCTACCAAACCGAGAAAAAGGAAAGATAAGCAAAAGAATACAGCATCCGATGAGCCAAAGCGCCACATAGTTCTTTCAGGAAAAAGAAACATCGTGGGGGTGGAGGATAAGCCAGACATGTCAGACAATTATGATAAGTTTCATGAAATTCCGCCCTTCGCTGTGAAGGATGACCCAAGCATCCCGTTAAGTAAGGAAGATGCTCTATGGTTACGGATTAGAAGAAAACCCTAACATGTGTGGATGTTGGTGATGTACAATATTATTAAACCTTTATTTTTAATGATCTTCTTATATGTATATGGATATGAACTATCTCGATCTCAATAGGTAGTATTGCAACTTGTTGTGGCCAGACATTTATTATTATTAAAACGTAAAAATTAGTCATAATCATATCTAGCCCTGTAGTACACAACTTTTGGGTCGTCTTTGGAATCGTCATCGTCATCGTCGTCGCTCATAGCACGCGGATGGATCCTCAACCCTTCCTTGTAGCACGCTGATGGATCCTCCGGCCTCGGATTCACGACGCGCGGGGGAGGGGGCTCCTGGATGACGACCCCAGTACACCCTAGGCCTTCACCACCACTACCATTATTGTGGCTATGCTGCTAGTGAAAGTGCGGGTACCTTAGGCAAGGATGGTCTCCCATGGCGATGTAGCGCATCACACCGGCGATAGTCCGGTTCGCCCACTGATGACCCACAAGTATAGGGGGTATATCGCAGTATTTTCGATAAGTAAGAGTGTCGAACCCAACGAGGAGCAGAAGGTGCTGGCTAGTGGTATGGATTAGGAATTCTCTGCAAATACTTAGCAAACGGATTTTTAGGGGTTTTCGATAAAGCAAGTAAACAAAGTACGAGTAAATAAAAGACAGTAGGAATAAATGCAGCAAGTGGCCCAATCCTTTATGCAGCAAAGGACAAGCCGGTTGTATTTCTATAGATGACCAAACGTTCTCGAGGACACATGGTAAGACTGTCAAGTGCTTTCGCTTCATATAGTTGATTAATCTTCTTTAGCTTGCTAAGTGTTGTGCGGGTGAACCTGTGCTAATGTACTGCCCCATCCAAGACTAATACATACTTGTGATTATACCCCTTGCAAACATCCGTAAGTACAAGAAAGTAATTAAGGTAGAAACATAACCACAGCTTTAAACTCTAAGACCCTTATGTCCCTTGTGCAATGGGTTCCTAATGGGGGTTCAGGTTTCTGTCACTCCGGCAACCCCTACGATTAGTAGCCAAATACACAATGCATTCCCCTAGGCCCATATAGGTGAAGTGTCATGTAGTCGACGTTCACATGACACCACTAGAAGAAGTACACCACAACTTAAATAACAATCTATTGAATCTTTCTCAACATAACTCCACTACTAACAACAAGACTTCTCCCATGTCCTCAAGAACAAAACGAACTACTCACAAGACATCATATGGATCATGATCAGAGATGGAATAATGATGTATAACAATCTGAACATAAACAATAATTCAATGGTTCACTCAATAGCATCAACTACAAAGAGTAATCAACACCGGGAAAGTTTCCCCTATGAACTATGCAAGATTCAACGCAATTGTTACAGCAATATGGAGATGATGATGATGGTGGTGATGATGATGATGATGATCCCGATGAAGTCCAGCTTGATGGTGGTGTTGATGGCGACGATCTCCCCTCTCCGAGAAGGAATTCCCCTAGCAAAAATCTGTCTGCCGGAGAGATCTTTCTCTCTCGGTGTTTTCCGCCCCGCAGAGGCGGCAGAATCTTTCTATGGTCGCTTCCCCAGTCTTAGGGTTTCGGGAGGTTGATATACACCAGAGGGGAGAGGCTGGAGTGGGCCAGGGCGGCCACACCACTCCCTGGCGCGGCCTAGGCTTGCCCGCGCCATGGGGTGGTGTGGGCCCCCTGTGGCCCACCTCCACTCCATATTATGGCATCCTGAGTCTTCTGGAAAAATAGAATTTTCCGTATATTTTCCCAGATTTTCTGATCTTCGCGAATTTTGCCTCCAAATAGCACCTTTTCCATCAGAATCCTAACTGCAGCGGTCCATGCTCCAAAAGTCATCAACCATGCAAAAATAGATGAAATAACATAAGTATCACCTCTCAATACGAAATATATCAATGAATAATAGTGAATTAAGACATAGAATAGTGATGCAAAATGGACGTATCAACTCCCCCCAAGCTTAGACTTCGCTTGTCCCCAAGCGAAACTGAGCTCAATAAACATGACCTCAAGTTTATGGAGTGAAGAGTCGATAAAAGAATACGGACAAGAAGCATCACATTCATCTAATACATAGATCATAATAGAAAACAATTCACTATTATATAACTCAACTTGTAATGAGTAAAGGAAACACAATAAAGATACACAAAGTGAATCATGATTGGTAATGGCAAACTTAGCTCTTGGTCGAAGAATAGTTGATAATTTGCTGAGTTCACAAATAGCTGGTTTTCAAAGAAAGCTTTCAAAGTAGTAAACTTCAAGATAAGAGCAATGTGCAAAACAAGGAACATAAGAAACATAAATGCATAAATCATCATATGAATGAATGAAAACACATCAACTCAAAATATTTGCTGAGATAGAGGGGAGTAGGTTTACTGACTCAACTACAAAGTAAAAGAAAGGCCCTTCGTAGAGGGAAGCAGGGATTGCAAGTCTCATAAAGAGCTCCCAAAAATTATGATACTTACTAGCTTTCAGCTCTCATTGCCCCTATCATAGGCATCTTTAGGTGGTTAAGGTTAAAGTCACACAACTAAGAGGATATGCTTGACAAGTTATAAGTTGAAATCTCAAGCCCCTTACTTATGAGTACTGATCCTCATGCTACTCAACTTTAGTCGCGAGCAAGCTCTTGTCATTGTAAATATATGCGTATCATTGAGAACCGCCAACGGGGTACCCCTTGCACATGACACAGGAGTTATCCCATAATCAAAATGACAAGGCAAGCAGACAGTGAGCATCTCAGCGATCTTTTTATTTGCTATTTACATAGGTTTTTATTGTGGATGCTTCATAGAATGCTCACTATAGTTATGCTGCAAGTTTCCACCATGATTAGGCATGGCTTAGGCTAGCGGCCCAGGCGTTTCTCTAACACACATATAAACTCCATGATCTTACAAGTTCCACTTTTATTTCACACCGCCGGGATCCATAAGCAAAAGAACATGATATCAACTAGGTACAAGTACCAACGAAGTGTTGAAAGCGGTCCCCATGATACATGGTTCTGCTAACTTCAACTCATAAAGCGCAAGCATATACGCAACAAAGAAGGACCCAATGGTTCAAGTTTATTAAATGCAAGAAAGTAAAGTGTGCCATCAAGTTCGTGAGAGCTTTAATCACTAATTTTCGCATAACAAGTTTAATTTGGGAGATAGACAAAACAGGAATTTACTTGGAATAGCAATAATGCTACTAGGTAGGTATGGTGGACACGAATGGCAAAGGTTTTGGTTTTAAAGGAGGTGGATGCACGAGAAGAATACCCTCTCAGTACAGGTTTTTGGCTAGCAAGGCTGGGTAGCAAGTACAAGAGTTGAAGGCAACAAACAAACGTACAAATGATAAAGACAAACATGCAATCTTCCTTGGAAGCACAAAAGATCTTAACTAGAGAACACTAGACTTATGAGCAAATCAAGAAAGAAAGATGATGAAATTATTTTTCTCTCGAGTACTTCTATCTTTTTCTTTTCAACTCTCAAAAGGGGTGTTGCTACTGACCGAGCCAGGTTTGCCAAAACCAACTAAATTAACTCAATGATCCCAAAGTGCTACCAATACTAACAACAAGATCAATCATAAACCCACGAATTGAAAACTATCATAAGCTATGCAAAAGAGTGAATGATAGAACTTCTCATTAATATTCCATAACGGCAACTCACACCAAGGGATACAAATCTAACGAGAGAGGGGACACTTCCATAATGCAAACCATACTACAAAATAACTCCTCTATTCATGATATGACTCTACTAATAAGGTAAAAACATAGAAGATAGTGATATGATACCGTGGCACTCCCCCAAGCTTGGAACAAACCAAGGGGATGCCAAACCTGATGACGAATTACTCCTTCGGTGGTGGTGGTATCCTCTCGATGAGCCCCTTGATCAGTTTCCCCAAGTCCTCAATCTCGAAGGTGAGATTACGAATAAGCTGCGAGTTTTGCTCAATGCGGCTCATGATCATGTCGGGTTGAGAATTCCAGCTCTTGCTATTCTTTCCCCACTCTTCCTCCTTGAAGTCTTCTTTTCCTGCATGGCTAGAACGAGGCAAATCCCAATTGGAGGGTAATTTCTCCTTGGGTATATTCTGGTATTGATGCTCATGGATAAGGGTATGGAAAGGATTCCTGGGGCATGGAGGAAGTGACCGTGGAGCCAAACTATGACGAGGAGCTTTTCCCCCAGTCTGCATCCGTGCAGTCCTTCTGATCTTGGCAGGTTTCACCACTCCAATGCTTGCAATGGTGGTGCCGGTATGCGGACGTTGGCCTTGCTCCTCTTAACCTTCACTCTTGATCTCCTTCTCCTTCCCGGGGTCTTGGAGATCTTCCTCCATGGGCTCCTTCCCTTTATCCTTGGCGGACACCATTGTGCTTCTAAGCTTTCAAAGAGTATGTCCTGACAGAAAACAGATCGAAACAAAACACGGCGAAAACATGATATACGGACCTCGGGAGATCTGGGGGGTTATATATTACGAAGTTTCATGTCAAAAGGAAGGTACTAGGAGAAAATGGGTCGGAGACGGAGTCCTGGGTGGCCTCACCACCTGGTGGCGCAGCCAGGGGTCGGCCCGCGCCATGGGGTGGTGTGGGCCACCCCGGCTCCGTCCCTTTTTCGCTTCGAAACTTTCCTTATTGACTGAAAACTGCAAAAATATAGTTGGATTGTATTTTCGCGGAACTTTTCTTACCAGAACTGTTACCTATTTGAACACGGACTCTGCAGGTCTCTGAATTTGGTATCTAGTAGATTCTTCCGGGTTCATCTCTTGAATATCATCGATATCTTCATCTTCATATACTTATTACTTGAGTCATAAAACCCTTCTCTTCCTTATTACACCATTGTCTCCACTTCCTGGAAATTTCTTTCACACAAAACTTCACGCAATTCTCATTAGCAACATTAGTATAAGTGAAGTGATAAAACCTTTTGAGTCCAACTTCAACTGAAAACCCAAAAAGAATTCAAAACATAAGCTACTGTAGCAACTCCTTCCGAAAACCCAAAAAGAATTCAAAAAGGAAATCGAATAAAGAAGCAAATGCAAGAGTGGCAAAATCTATCAAAACAGACCAGCAGGTAAAGATTAATTTTTTCTAAAATCTTCTGTTGCTCAAATCAAAAAGTGCAAAACTAACGAAAGTTAATTAACAACCTGGGGCAGAAGCACAAAAAATTACAGCTCAATCCGACAGACAGAGGTCTCTCACGAATTTTTACGGTGAAGCATAAAAATCTGTTTCGGGACAGCAACTTCCCCAAATCTTACTTCTCTCTCATTAGAGGTTGATCTTGACACAAAAACCAAACAGAACGGATAAGGAGCGGTTATTACCGAAGTAATAACTTCCAAGACTCAAAGAAACAAAAACAAACTAAAAGCAAAAAAACAAATTGGGTTGTCTCCCATAAAGCTCTTTCTTTATAGCCATTAAGATGGGCACGATGGTTTTGAAGAAGCTCTCATAGGGATCTAAATTGAAGCGAAAGAGAGCATTAAGAAGCAAAAACAACACACACACATTTAAGTCTAACCCACTTCCTATGCAAGGGGATTTTGTAAACAAACAAGTTATTTAAACCAAAGGCAACTTGCATAAGAAGTCAAAAGAAATGCAACATAAAAACTTTCAGCATAAAGCGAGGAAACTTGATATTATTGAGATACATAAGAACACTTTTCCCTCTCTCATAGTAGCTTTCAGTATCATGCATAAACTTAACAATATAGCTACCACAAGGACCATCATAGCAATGATCACTTATTCTAACAGAAAACACAGGAATACTAGCTCTCATAACACTACTATGTGAAACAATATTAGAGGTATCCTTACAAAGGATAGGGTGTCCCTCTTTTTCATATTTAGTGACAAAGTCTTTCACACTTGCTATTATAGGTTCATCAACCATTTGTTTATCAGGTTCAATGGTTTTACTCATACTTTCATTTACCATACTAGCCATCATAGAATGTTCCTTTACCTTAACTGGAAAAGGCATTTTCTCAATATAAGGTTCAGATAAAACATGATTAGTAGTATAAACTTCAGTATTTCTTGCAGGAACACTCTTAGCAATATCTTTATAAGGTTCATGATACTTATTCCACTTCTTTTTAGACACTTCAATGTAGGAAGCAAAAGCCTTAAAATAAGAAGCAATAGCTTGAGAGTCTAGACCATAAGCATTTTTAATATTTTGAAAGTCATTAGTTCCCATAAAAGATTCAATGCATTCATAATCATAATTTATACCTAACTTTCTACCTTTGTCATTCTCCCAAGCTTCAGCATTGTCTTGAATACGGTCTAGAAGGTCCCATTTAGCTTCTTCTTCCATACGAGTGAATGATCCAGCGCAAGAAGCATCCAATAAATCTTTATCATGTAGAGGGAGCCTTGCATAAAAGTTATTGATAATAATATTGTTGGGGAGCTCATGAATGGGACATTTGAGCATTAGTAACTTCAATCTCCCCCAAGCTTGAGTTGTACTCTCTCCATCAAGAGGCCAAAAGTTGTATATTTGATTCCGATCTTTATGAATCTCACTAGGAGGATAAAACTTTGAATAAAAGAGAGGCACTATTTCCTCCCATTCCAGAGCTTGACCATTCTTCAGCAGCTTATACCATTCCTCAGCTCTTCCTTTTAGTGATAATGAGAATAACTTCTTCTTAACTTGATCTATAGTAATACCTGCACACTTGAACAACCCGCATAATTTGTGTATAAAGAGCAAATGATCACCGGGATGGACAGTTCCATCCCCAACATAGTAGTTATCCATAACACGATCAATAATTCTTGTACGTATTTTGAAAACATCTTTCTCAGCAGGTGGTGGCTTATCTACTACCTTAGCAGTGGTAGTAGCATGACCAAATAAGAAACTCAGCGAATTATCCATAACGAAAATAAAGCAACTAGCAGAAGTAAACAATACTCACAGTAGAAGTTTCCTTTACCAGTTCCACTCTCCAATAGTGCTTCACTCCCCGGCAACGGCGCCAGAAAATAGTCTTGATGACCCACAAGTATAGGGGGTGTATCGTAGTATTTTCGATAAGTAAGAGTGTCGAACCCAACGAGGAGCAGAAGGTGTTGGCTAGTGGTATGGATCAGAAGTTCTCTGCAAATACTTAGCAAACGGATTTTTAGGGGTTTTTGATATAGCAAGTAAACAAAGTACGAGTAAATAAAAGACAGTAGGAATAAATGCAGCAAGTGGCCCAATCCTTTATGCAGCAAAGGACAAGCCGGTTGTATTTCTATAGATGACCAAACGTTCTCGAGGACACATGGGAAGACTGTCAAGTGCTTTCGCTTCATATAGTTGATTAATCTTCTTTATCTTGCTAAGTGTTGTGTGGGTGAACCTGTGCTAATGTACCGCCCCATCCAAGACTAATACATACTTGTGATTATACCCCTTGCAAACATCCGTAAGTACAAGAAAGTAATTAAGGTAGAAACCTAACCACAGGTTTAAACTCTAAGACCCTTATGCCCCGAGCTGCCGCCTCGCCGTCGTCTCCGTCCCGCGTCGTCTCCGCCCCGCGCCGCCTCACCGTCTTCAGGTTAGTGTTAATTAGGGTTATTAGTATTGGTTAATTTTGGTTAGTAGTAGTGTATTAGTACGAGTGTAAATTAGTAGTATATTAGGATTTTGGTTAGTGTTAGTTAGTAGTATTAGTACTTTAGTTAGTGTTAGTGTTATTAGTAGTATCAGTATTTAGTTAGTGTTAGTGTTAGTGTTAATAGTATTAGTATTTTGGTTAGTTAGTGTTATTAGTTAATTTTGGTTAGTGGTAGTGTTAGTGTTTGTAAATTAGTAGTATTAGTATTTTGGTTAGTGTTAGTTAGTAGTATTAGTATTTTAGTTAGTGTGTTAGTGTTAGTGTTAGTGTTATTAGTAGTATTAGTATTTAGTTAGTGTTAGTTTTAGTGTTAGTAGTATTAGTATTTTGGTTAGTGTTAGTTAGTAGTATTAGTTATTAATATTAGTATTTATCTAGGGTTAGTTAGGGTTAGTTAGAATACTTAGTTAATTAGGTTTAGTTTAGTTAGTGTTAGGTTTAGGGTTAGTGTTAGTAGTATTAGTATTTAGATAGTATTAATATTAGTTTTAGTATTTATCTAAGGTTAGTTAGAATACTTAGTTAATTAGGTTTAGTTTAGTTAGTGTTAGGTTTAGGGTTAGTGTTATTAGGGAAATACTTAGTGATTTAGTTACTGTTTATGTTTTATGATTGTATATTGCTATTATTTAGTTATGCCGCGTCCACCTCGTCCGAGCCTACTGGACTCCGTCGGGGATATCCGAGTCTGGGCTCCGCCGGGTTGGCACTGGGAGGTGCTACCTATCGGGACTCGTACCTTGGTGAGGAATCCGGGTATCATCGTCGACCCGGAGCTTCTTTCGTGGCGTCCACGAGGTCCATGAGCTGTGCAGAGGGAGCCGGCCCCCGAGGAGGTGGTACGTCATCGTATCAGGGAGGAGGAGGAGCATGTACGACGATGCATGTATCTTTTGGAGACTAGGTTCTCCAATATCTAGCAGGTTCACGGATCTCACCCGAGCTATTCTCCGATGATGGTTCCTCTTCTGTGGCAGCAGAGCTCCCGTAGCACAGAATGCGGCAGCCGCGTTCGCTAGTTTGATATGAGCGAGATGTATTAATAATGTACTTTATATTATGAGTGAGATGTATTAATAATGCACTTTATCTTATATTATTTTACATTATCTTAATCACTAAGTACTGTATCCGAGTTGTCGCAGTTGTAATATTCTTTTACTTAATGCAATATTCTTTTTCGGTATTAGTTAAGCTATGGACGGTAGACAGAATGAAGAGGAGCTTCTCAACATTATAGATGAGGGTACTGGGGGTCTTATTATGATGGCTCCGAATATCTTAATTTGTCTGGAGGAGACGATGGTGGAGAAAATAGTGGAGACGATGGTGCTGACCATGGTGAAGACACCATAATAATGACAAACTCCGTTGAGGTATATAAAGCCTCTATCGATCGTTCACTAGTATAGATGCACTAATTGATTCGTATATATGTACTGACGAATGTTTCTTCTCTTAGACCTTCGCTTTCGGCCAATCTTCTACAAGGACAAGAGGCCCGGCACACAAGTTGCCCGCTGATGTCCGTTTCAGCATTGACTTAGTCTCTCCGCAGGGTCAACCGCTGGAGCCCAAAGAATCTGCGAATGCATTTACAAGTCAATGTGGAGTGGTTGTTAGAGACAAAGTCCCGATCACCACGCAAAATGGGAACAAGCCAGGAAACAAAAAGGATCCAGCTGGGGCTAGTTTTGTAGATGACAGTGCGAAAGATACGATGTGGAATTCTCTCATGACACATTTCACCCTACCAGTCTTGGAGACTGATGAGCTCACATAGCAAATGACGAGGAAAGTCAAGCACTTTGCTCTTAAGAAGATGGCCGAACTATTCAAGGAATGGAAAAAAAGATTGTACCACAAGTATGTCTTGAAGAAAAAAACTCCTCCATTCACTGGCCCACTAGAGTTGCAGCAGGATAACTAGGCTTCTTTGTGGAATACAAGACCTCGGAACCAGCTAAGGCAATATCAGCAAAAAATAAGTTAAATGCAGCCAAAAAGAAATATCACGATCATATGGGCACAGGTGGCTGATACATTGCAAATGTATCTATAATTTTTGATGCTCCATGCTTGGTTTTATCCACTTTCTTGTGTTTTGTCCACACTTTCGAGTACTTTTCATATGATTTCTTGGACTAACCTATTAACAAGAGCCACAGTGCCAGCTGCCTATTTTCTGCTGTTTTTGGTTCCAGGAAAGTCAAAAAATGAATATTCTCGGAATTGGACGGGACAAAAGCCAAAGTGCCTATTTTTCCAGAAGACTCCAGGAGCCAGAATACGAGACGGAGGAGGGCCAGGGGCTGGCCACAACCCCCCCAGGTGCGGGCTGGGCCTGGCCGCGCCAGGGCATGGTGTGGTGGCCCCAGGCACCCCTTCGGTCTCCCTCTTCGCCTATAAGAAGCCTTCTGACCTAAAAACTGTGCGCCGCCGCCACCGAAGGGGAGATTCGGGGGACAGAAAGTCTCTATTCCGGCACCCTGCCGGGATGGGGAAGTGCCCCCGGAGCCATCTCCATCGATCTCCACCATCATCTTCATCGACCATCCATGTTTCCCCCATCTATGAGTGAGTAATCCCCCGCTGTAGGCTATGGGGATGGTAGGGATTGGATGATATCGTTCATGTAATGGCATCAGATTGTTAGGGCATAGTGCCTAGTATCTTTTATTAGTGCTTTATGACTTTGTTGCGACTTGTTGTGCTTAATGCTTGTCACTAGGGCCCGAGTGCCATGATTTCAGATCTGAACTTATTATTGATTCATTATGATAGTATTGTTTTTGGTCTTATCTACAATTTGTATACACACATCGTTGTCCGGAACCTATGGCCCCGAAGTGACAGAAATCGGGATAACCGGAAGGGAAAGGCTTTGATGTGAGGATCACATGTGTTCACGGAGTGTTAATGCTTTGCTCCGGTGCTCTATTAAAAGGAGCACCTTAATTGCCAGTAGTTCCCTAGAGGCCCCGCTGCAAACGGGCTGGGAGGACAAAAGATGTTGTGCAAGTTCTCATTGTGAGCCCGTATGACTATATATGGGACACAAGCCTAGGATTGTCTAGTACTTGGATGCTTTATCTTATTTATCTGCAATTGCCCAATGTTCTGATTGCTATGTGAATTGTCTTGTCCATGCAACGCCCGTCCATCCATCCCTTTGCCTACCGCACTCGAATCCCACTGTTTACTGCTTTTGTTACTACTGTCTTTGCTTTACTACTGCTGTTACTTTACTATTCCTACTACAAAACTGTTGCTACTGATAAACTGTTGTGAGCAAGATTGTTTCCAGGTGCAGCTGAATTGACAACTCAGTTGTTAAGGCTGATAAATATTCTTTGGCTCCCCTTGTGTCGAATCAATAAATTGGGTTTCACTTCCCTCGAAAATACTGCGATACACCCCCTATACTTGTGGGTCATCAAGACTATTTTCTGGCGCCGTTGCCGGGGAGCATAGCTTTATTTATCAAGTCCACTTGGAATTACTATTGTTCAAGCTAAGTTTATTTCTTCCTTGTTTGTTTCTTTCTTTATTGAAAATACAAAAATATTAGTTCCTACTCTAGTTGTTATTTTCTTTGGTCTGCTATTGTCTTGCTTTATCATGCTTGTTGTCAATGGTTGGTTTCTTTGAAATTGAAGCTTATTGGCAAGGTGGGTTTACGGAAGATCAAAAATATTATTATAAGGAACACCGCTTGTCACAAAAAGGGAAACACTTAAGGGAATAAATTGATAGATTGTATACCACTGCTAGAAACGTGTGCTCTATTTATAATGCTACTTATTGTTGTGATGAATCTCGTTGCAGAAAGAGGTATAAACACCTCCCTTTTCAATGTGAGTATAATGATAATGATACCATATCTTCCTATGCTAAAGGAATTTATGACTTTTATGATGCGGAACAAATTGAAGAATTTATTGCTTGGAAGGGTGCTTTTGAACTTTCTAGTTTGCTTGAAAATATTGATGATTCACCTTATAAGTATGAGGTTTATGGTATACTTAAATTTTTCTTTGATAATTACAAGGATGAAAATAGCCATATCCTTGAATATTTTAATAGATGCTTTCCACAAATGGAAGAGACTAATGCCTTGCAGGACCCTATGGAAGAGACTAATGCCTTGCAGGATCCTATGGAAGAAGAAATTGATGAACCTGAAATCTCATTAGATGAAAAAGAGGAGGAGAGTGATGAACAAAAGGAGGAAGAATGGATTATCTACCCATGCCTACCTTCTAATGAGAGTAACTCTTTATCCCTTACATTATTTGATTGTCCACCATGCTTACTAAAGGAGGATGAATGTTATGTTCCCAAGGTTTCTTTTGAAGATGTTTATGATAAAGCTCTAGTGCTTGTAGATCATGAAGAGCATGCTTTAGGTGATAGTTATATTGTTGAGTTTATTCATGAGGCTACTGAAAATTATTATGAGAGAGTAAAATATGGTTGTAGAAGTTTTCATGGTATTGAAACACCTCTCTATGTGCTGAAAGTTTTGAAGTTACTCTTGATTTATCTTCCTATGCCTGCCACTTTGTTCCTTGCGAATTTATTTGCATACACAATTCCTATGCATAGGAAGTGGGTTAGACTTAAATGTGTTTTGAATTTGCTTCTTGATGCTCTCTTTTACTTCAACTCATATTTCTTATGAGAGCATCCTCTCAAACTATTATGCCTGAAGATGATAATATGTCTATTATTCTTGGGAGACCTTTTCTTAAATACTGCAGGAGCTGTTATCAATTGTAATCAAGGGAAGGTGACCTTCAATGTTAATGACAAAGAACACACTGTCTATTTCCCCAAGAAGATTAAAAGGACTTATGGTTTGAATACAATTGAATATGTTGAGGGCATTCAAGTTGGAGAAATATATTGTCCCCTACCAAGAGAAAAATTTGAAACTATTATGATTGGGACCATTGCTATCAAGGTTGAGGTAACATAATCATTAGTGGAATACAAAGTTTTGTATCATATGAAATTGTTTTGGTAACAATACCTGATCAACCTTGTTAACAAAAGGATTTCATTGAACAAAACAATGTTTCCACCATGATTATCTCCACTTACTTCCATTTTATCCATTTTCAGTTTTTGGTTTTGCCTAACTTAAAGGCGTTAAAGAAAAGTACTTGTTGGGAGATAACCCAAGAGTTTTAGTTGAGTCTTGGAAGTTATTACTTCAGTAATAACCGCTCCTTATCCTTTTTATTTGCTTTTTGTGCCAAGAGTAACCTCTAATGAGAGAGAAGTAATGATTGGGAAAGTTGTTGTCCCGAAACAGATTTTTGTGCTTCACCGTAAAAATTCGTGAGAGAGCTCTGTATGTCAGATTGAGATGTAATTATTTTTGCTTCTGCCCCAGGTTGTTATCTAACTTTCTTTAGTTCAACACTTTTTGATTTGAGCAACAGAAGGTCTTCGAAAAAATTCGTCTTTACCTGCTGGTCTGTTTTGACAGATTTCTGCCATTTTCTGCATTTGCTTCTTGTTGGTTTCTTTTTGAGTTCTTTTGGGGAATTGAGCTTTTTGAGGGAAGTGCTACAGTATCTAGTGTTCTAATGGGAGTTTATTTGGTGTTAGAACTGAACCTTAAGACTTATTTATCTTGAGTGCACTAATGTTGCTAATAAAGATTGTGTGAAGTTTTGTATGAAGGAAAAAATTTCAGGTGTATGGAAGGAATGAGTAATGAGATGAAGGATGGACTAAAGCTCAAGCTTGGGGATTCCACGCGTGTCACCCCAAGAAATATCCAAGAAGTACAAGCATCAAATCTCTGGGATGCCCAAGGCATCCCCTTCTTCATCAATAAAAATCCCAGGTTTCTTCCAAACACTTCATTTTTATTGTTTCATGCACAGTTGTGTTGTTCTTGGAGCGTCTTCTTTTTCGTTTTGATTTTGGTTTTTAGTTTGCGTGGTTTGCTTAGTTTGCTGAATAAATTGGTTGGACCTCCTCTTTCATGCATTGGTGTTCAAATAGTTTGGTTTGGTTTCGTTTGGAAAAGAGTAGGAAAGCTCATGCTTAACTGGTAAAGAGAGCTTGTTTTTGACTGTGGCCTGATGACCCACAAGTATAGGGGGTGTATCGTAGTATTTTCGATAAGTAAGAGTGTCGAACCCAACGAGGAGCAGAAGGTGCTGGCTAGTGCTATGGATCAGGAATTCTCTGCAAATACTTAGCAAACGGATTTTTAGGGGTTTTCGATAAAGCAAGTAAACAAAGTACGAGTAAATAAAAGACAGTAGGAATAAATGCAGCAAGTGGCCCAATCCTTTATGCAGCAAAGGACAAGCCGGTTGTATTTCTATAGATGACCAAACGTTCTCGAGGACACATGGGAAGACTGTCAAGTGCTTTCGCTTCATATAGTCGATTAATCTTCTCTAGCTTGCTAAGTGTTGTGTGGGTGAACCTGTGCTAATGTACCATCCCATCCAAGACTTAATACATAGTTGTGATTAAACCCCCTTACAAACATCCGGAAGTACAAGAAAGTAATTAAGGTAGAAACCTAACCATAGCTTTAAACTCTAAGACCCTTACGTCCCTTGTGCAATGGTTTCCTAACGGGGGTTCAGGTTTCTGTCACTCCGGCAACCCCTACGATTAGTAGCCAAATACACAATGCATTCCCCTAGGCCCATATAGGTGAAGTGTCATGTAGTCGACGTTCACATGACACCACTAGAAGAAGTACACCATAACTTAAATAACAATCTATTGAATCTTTCTCAACGCAACTCCACTACTAACAACAAGACTTCTCCCATGTCCTCAAGAACAAAACGAACTACTCACAAGACATCATATGGATCATGATCAGAGATGGAATAATGATGTATAACAATCTGAACATAAACAATAATTCAATGGTTCACTCAATAGCATCAACTACAAAGAGTAATCAACACCGGGAAAGTTTCCCCTATGAACTATAGCAAGATTCAACACAATTGTTACAGCAATATGGAGATGGTGATGAGGGTGCTAATGGTGATGATGGTGGTGATGATGATGATGATGATCCCGATGAAGTCCAGCTTGATGGTGGTGTTGATGGCGACGATCTCCCCTCTTCCGGAAGGAATTCCCCCGGCAGAAATCTGTCTGCCGGAGAGATCTTTCTCTCTCGGTGTTTTCTGCCCCGTAGAGGCGGCGGAATCTTTCTGTGGTCGCTGTCCGAGTCTTAGGGTTTCGGGAGGAAGATATACGCCAGAGGGGAGAGGCTGGAGTGGGTCAGGTGGCCACACACTCCCTGGCGCGGCCTAGGCCTACCCGCGCCATGGGGTGGTTTGGGCCCCCTGTGGCCCACCTCCTCTCCATCTTTTGGCATCTTGAGTCTTCTGGAAAAATAGAATTTTCCGTATATTTTCCCGGATTTTCTGATCTTCGCGAATTTTGCCTCCAAACAGCACCTTTTCCATCAGAATCCTGACTGCAGCGGTCCATGCTCCAAATGTCATCAACCATGCAAAAACAGATGAAATAACATAAGTATCACCTCTCAATACGAAATATATCAATGAATAATAGTGAATTAAGACATAGAATAGTGATGCAAAATGGACGTATCATGGCCTATGCTTTGTCATGCCTTGCTTGATATTGTTTTGGATTTATGCTTAGTATTCTTTGCTGTAGCATGACTTGTTATAAACAATTGAGATTGCTCAATGTGCCTTGGATGAATCATGCGTTATTTTAGCATATTAAAGCATAGTATAGTGGTATTCTCCTTTGATGCTTTATTTGGGTTGACTTGGCACAATGTCACACCATGTTATGACTATCTCAAGTCACCATAAGCCTTTATGATCCTTTAGTTTTCAACTTGTAGTATCACTTTATGCTTTGATCAATGATGTTTTGTCGCTCTGCATGATTATGGCCATTATTGCTCTCTCGTTTGTTGCTCCCTTACTATTGCTAGCCTTCACTTACACTAAGTGTTTTACTCATGTTTCCATCTCCCTTAAACCAAATATTGCCAAAGTGTCCACCATACCTACCTATTAGCATCATTTGCTACTTCTGTGCATATTCAATATGCCTTGTTTTCTTCCGAATAAAATGTTTTCTTGTTTTGAGAAAGTTAGTTAGTAAAGCTCTCACGAACTTGATGGCACACTTTATTTCCTGCACTTAATAAACCTGAACCATTGTGAACTCTCCATGAAAGTTATATGCTTGCTAATTATAGGCTGCGGATTAGCAGAACCGTGCTGTCACGGGGAACGCTTTCAACACTTGTAAATATATACCCAGTTGATACCTTGCTCTTTTGTTTGCGGATGTCGTCGGTGTGAAATAAAAGGGGAGCTTGTAAGTCCATGGAGTTATGTATGTGTGTTAGAGAAACGCCTGGGCCGCTGGTCTAATCCATGCTAACATGGTGGAAACCTACAACGTAACCATAATGATGTCTATGAAGCATTCTTCTTATAAAAAAAGAGAGAGATAGCTATTGAGAAAAAGAAAAAACAAGACTTATGAAAAGAGGAAAGAGAGAAAAAAGCACCATTTTCCTATGGTAAATAAGAAGATTGTTGAGATACTCATTGTCTGCTTGCCTTGTCATTTTGATATGGGGATTCTTCTGTATCATTGGGTAAGGGGTACCCTGTTGGCGGTTCTCAATGATACGCACATACTTACGATGACAAGAACTTACCGGTAACTAAAGTTGAGTAGCATGAGGAGCGGCCCTCGTACTCAAGGGACTTGGGATTTTCAGTTTATAGTCTGTCAAGCATATAACTCAGATTGGACCTCACTTTCACCTTAACCACATTAAAGATGCTTATGACAATGGCAATGAGAGCTCAAAGCTAATGAGTACCATACTTTCAGCATTTGGAAGCCTTTCAAACTTTTCAAAACCTATTCATTTCCTTGTTGAGTCTTCACACATTATATAAGCACTTCCTTGAGAGCATAGTGGCCATTCTTAGTTCTATGTGCATTGTCCCAAGACTTGTTGATTGATGCATACCTTGATATTGCTTGTTTTAAACTATTTGTATCTAGTCACTCTTGTAAACTTTGAAGGTGTCCTATGCATTTATGTTTGCTACTCTATGAGGGACAAGCTGAATGCCACTATGCTATGTTTTCTTTATGTGAAACAAACAAACGTCTTGCAAAGCATTGTTATTCATGAATCTTTTGTTTGTGCCTTTTCATGTTGCATCATAGTTTCTTTGTCTTATTGCTAGAACTTTGTTTTTCATGTTATGATTGAAGTACTATGATCCCAGCTTTGAATGTTTTACAAGTACTTTGATCAAGTTTATGATGGTGCATGTCACCTCAAAAATTATTCTTTCTTTTTATCACTTACCTACTCGAGGACGAGCAGGAGTTAAGCTTGGGCATGTTGATACATTGCAAATGTATCTATAATTTTTGATGCTCCATGCTTGGTTTTATCCACTTTCTTGTGTTTTGTCCACACTTTGGAGTACTTTTCATATGATTTCTTGGACTAACCTATTAACAAGAGCCACAGTGCCAGCTGCCTGTTTTCTGCTGTTTTTGGTTCCAGGAAAGTCAGAAAATAAATATTCTCGGAATTGGACGGGACAAAAGCCAAAGTGCCTATTTTTCCAGAAGACTCCAGGAGCCAGAATACGAGACGGAGGAGGGCTAGGGGCTAGCCACACCCCCCAGGCGCGGGCTGGGCCTGGCCGCGCCAGGGCATGGTGTGGTGGCCCCAAGCACCCCCTCGGTCTCCCTCTTCACCTATAAGAAGCCTTCTGACCTAAAAACTTCGGGGGGTTCGACATTTTTCCACGAAAAGTTCCGCTGCACCGCCGCCACCGAAGGGGAGATTCGGAGGACAGAAAGTCTCTGTTCCGACACCCTGCCGGGACTGGGAAGTGCCCCCGGAGCCATCTCCATCGATCTCCACCATCATCTTCATCGACCATCCATGTTTCCCCCATCTATGAGTGAGTAATCCCCCGCTGTAGGCTATGGGGATGGTATGGATTGGATGAGATCGTTCATGTAATGGCATCAGATTGTTAGGGCATAGTGCCTAGTATCTTTTATTAGTGCTTTATGACTTTGTTGTGACTTGTTGTGCTTAATGCTTGTCACTAGGGCCTGAGTGCCATGATTTCAGATCTGAACTTATTATTGATTCATTATGATAGTATTGTTTTTGGTCTTATCTACAAGTTGTATACACACGTCGTTGTCTGGAACCTATGGCCTCGAAGTGACAGAAATCGGGATAACCGGAAGGGAAAGGCTTTGATGTGAGGATCACATGTGTTCACGGAGTGTTAATGCTTTGCTCCGGTGCTCTATTAAAAGGAGCACCTTAATTGCCAGTAGTTCCCTAGAGGCCCCGCTGCAAATGGGCTGGGAGGACAAAAGATGTTGTGCAAGTTCTCATTGCGAGCATGTATGACTATACATGGGACACATGCCTAGGATTGTCTAGTACTTGGATGCTTTATCTTATTTACCTGCAATTGCCCTATGTTCTGATTGCTATGTGAATTGACTTGTCCATGCAACGTCCGTCCATCCATCCCTTTGCCTACCGCACTCGAATCCCACTGTTTACTGCTTTTGTTACTACTGCTGTTACTTTACTATTCCTACTACAAAACTGTTGCTACTGATAAACTGTTGTGATCAAGATTGTTTCCAAGTGCAGCTGAATTGACAACTCAGTTGTTAAGGCTGATAAATATTCTTTGGCTCCCCTTGTGTCGAATCAATAAATTGGGTTTCACTTTCCTCGAAAATACTGCGATACACCCCCTATACTTGTGGGTCATCAGTGGCTACAGGAGTGCCATGCCTAAGTGGGATAAAGCTGAGGCTGACCTGGAGGCTAAAGGGGTCACTCCAGCTACGTCTAGTTGGCCCTTGAGGTCAAGAAATTGGGTATTCGGGCATGGGGCATCATTAGACCTAGAAACAGGCGAGATTATTGCAGCTGAAGAAATTTCTTCACCCAAGAAAGAACTTATTAAAGTGATAAAAGAGGTTGAAGAGGGAACGTTTGTTCCCGGCAGAGAGAACGATGAGCTAACAAAGGCTCTCGGGAATCCTAAAAAGGCTAGACGAACAAGAGGGTACGGACCTTCTTATCCATGGGTTATCGGGTTTCCCGAGCACCGTGACACGTACAGAAGCCGATCGAGAAGAACAAAGCAGCAAAAAGAGGAGGATATGGAGCGGTTCGCGAGGTTTGAAGTCATGATGCAGGAGCATCGCCAGGAGCTTAATGAACTTAAAGGACTCCGACAGCAAGATCCTGCACCGGACAGTACGGTCGGCCCATCGCAACGGAAAAGCAGCATGGCTTCCACGGAGGGCCACGGTAATGATGCAACGATGGATGTGTACCCCGTGGATGCAATTAAGGAATAGACTAGTTGTGAGCTGCATGTTGAACTGAAGAATATTTTCATGAAGGTGGCGGTCGGTTTTGCTTTACCTTCTGCACCGGGAGCAATCTACCATTGCAATCCGATTCCAGCTGGCTATGCTCATGTCGGTGTGGATGAAATTCTACCTATGTGTCAGTCACTATAGCTTGACATCCCTGGAGGTGAAGGGGAGACGACACTAGGAGAAGTCACGAATGGCTTCATTCTTTGGAAAAAAGAATACATCAAGTTTCCAGGCTCGACACCAAGGCCACCTTCTCCACCGAGAAACAATCCATCACCTCCAAGGCAACCGTCTCCTCCCAGTGCACCGTCTCCTCCAAGTCCACCTCCAAGTGCACCGTCTCCTCCCAGTAATAGTCCAATCCATGACCCCAACACGAGTCCATCTCAATCTACACAGCCGCCTCCACCCACTAAGGGCCAAAAGCGGAAGAATACCACCACTCCGTCGAGCGATAACCAACGCCCAAATCGACAGTTGTCGCCCCTCCCAAGAGTACCACCGGTTCCTCCCAAGAGGGCTTACGACCTGACCGATGAGGAGACCGATGCGGTCGTACGGGCCGAAGTGGATGCTCATTTTAAAAAGAAACAACCTGACCCAGAGGTCCAAATAAATCCGGAAACCAAGGAGCACTTTAGAAAATTACTGACGCAGCCATCCCAAGCTCAGTTAAATGCGCCAGATGACTATACACGATGTCTTCAGAAGACACTAAAACAGAAGAGATCAAGCGGTAGAGGAAGCATCACAAAAGAGGTTCCCGGCAGGGGGAACAAGCAAAACAATCGAGTGGTAGCGGAAGCATCAGAACAGACGTCCCTCAGCTGGGGAAACAAGCAAAACAATCGAGTGGTAGCCGAAAAACCAAAAGAGATGTTCCCCGGCTGGGTAAACAAGCAAACCAATCGCTCCCCCCACTCCAGGTGAACATACCCGAACCTCAACTATATGAGGTAGAACCTATGGATCCGGAAACGGCTAGGATATTGACCGAGCAATGCGGTATGCCTATTCATGAAATTATTCACGGTGATATGCCCAAGGCTGAGGTAGCACCCAAATTTGTTAACGGGGAGCCTCTGGTCAGTTCTGAGAGGCTTCGGGATATGCCAACACAAATGCGACGATTCCATGAATGGTACATGAAAACATCAAAAGAACAGCGAAATTGGCTCTTACTGAAAGTTCGAAAATCGCATTACTTCACTGAAGACGAGGTCCCTATTGAATTTACAGAATTATTTCAGTTATTCAATCTAAAGAAACTCGACAAAACTATCCTCAGTTCATATTGTCTATAAGTGATTACTTTATTTGTGTAATTAGGTCTCTATCTCAGCTTGTTCAATTCATTGCCGCTAAGTATACTCACTATATTCTTTTATACGCTATATATAATGATGTAGAATGAAGATGCTCGATTGTAAAAGAAAGGCTATCAATGGATTTGGGTTTATTGACCCACATCGAGTTCATGGAGCTATACTAAAGGATAAACCACTGGAGACCGAGCACAACTTGTTGCGGTTTCTCACGAAACAGCATTTCTGTAATGAAATAATATTTCCTTACCACGACGGCAAGTGAGTTTTTGTACACATTAACTTTTGCTTACTCGATGTTCAGTGTAAATGATGAGTTACTGACGTATGTAAACCTTGCGTAGGTACCACTACATTCTTCTAAGCATTTCACTTGACTTGGAAAGAGTTCACATCATGGACTCACTAAACAAAGACATTGAAAACTACCGCAGCATTATCGATGCGCTTCAGAGGTAATTTCAACCATTATCGCACTATATCGGTTTCTTTCGTTCATTTTCTGGGATATCAAGTAGTTATTAACTCATACATTAATTTTCTTTGTCGGGTAGGGTTTGGACACAGTTCAAGAACCATGTCCGCGGTCAATGGCGTGAGGAGCTATTTTTTAAATCACTCTCGGTAAGTAGTACGAGCTAAGTCCGCGCATCTATTTAATTCTAATTTATATGCATTTATCATACTAGAGTTATTATTTGATTTAATTCTATTCTTGTAAAGTGCGCGAGGCAGCCACAGGGAACTAATCTATGTGAATTCTACGTGCGCGAGTTCATTCGCATCAGTATTGAGAAGTTCTCGGAAAATGTTCGAGTAAGTAAACAATATATTCACCCTTTATTTTTATTACAAAATGTTGTGTTGAGTCTAATTCATACGATCTCCTTTTTATATAGTTGAGTCTAATTGACAAGCTCCTACCAGAGGACCGCCTAATAGCAATCCAAGAGGAATTTGCTGCATTTTTTATCGACGAGGTCATAGACCCACGCGGAGAATACTCTATACATAGACCCTAAAGCATCCATGTAATGATCTCCATGTAATCAAATAGACATGTTCTGTACCCGGTTGGGACTTCATGTATGCTTGTAAGAGAAATTATATTATATTATATATTGCGTCAATGTGTACAAGTACTGTGTAGTAGCGTTCTGTATGTATACGAAAACTTGTTTCTAATGAAAACACAGAATAAAAAATAATTGAACACAAAACACAAAATGAAAAGAAACACAAAACCCTAAAACCCCATCCCTGCCGTGGCAGCCAAATGGCCAAAATGCTGCCGCGGCAGGGAACCTTTAGTCCCGGTTCGTAACACGACCCGGGGCTAAATGTCCTGCCGCCCAGCGCGTCTCGGAGGCCACGTGGTTGGACCTCTAGCTCCGGTTCGTAACAGAACCGGGGATAAAGCTTGGACCTTTAGTCCCGCTTTTGCAGTCCCGGTTCGCAATCCGGAGCTAAAGGCCCTTACGAACCGGGGCAAATGGTCTGGTTTCTACTAGTGGCCAACCTAGGCCGACGGCCAGTTTGCTCGGTTGCCCGTCTCGGAGGCTGCGCCGTCAGCCCGATGAATAGCCGTCGGCGCAGAAGCTGGCCGTCAGCGTCTTGTTTCTTTCATGTAGTGTGCGTTATAGATGTTCTAAGAAGGATTCCCTAAAGAATAGACTAATTTCTACGGAAACGGACTTACAGGATCAGTCCGTAGGTTAGCTAATCAGCGCGGACGGAGGAGTTTTTGCTGTGGCAATCGATCGTGAGAGGATTATGCGGCCATGCATGCATGAGCCTGTTCCGCGTGCACATGGCAATGGAGCGAAATCAGGAGCACAAAATTGAAATGTAGGGGTGCCCCAAAATCCTTACCCCCGACCAGCATCGTCGCCGTTCGCCAGTGGCGGAGCCAAGAAAAATTGGAGGGTGTGCACGCTCCTAATTTTTTCCAAACTAGCATATGTGTGATAAAAATATGCAAATGAGTAATATACATAGCCAATTGATTCACAACATTTTACTTCAATACATATGTTTCAAGTGTGCATGATCAGAGGGCCGAAGAAGATGCAATTTTTGCTTCATGATTCCGAAAAAGAGACGTAATGTAACTATCACTCTTTATCTTCATAATCAACCATGTCCCTATAGTTACAACAAACATAGAGACAAATTTGAGGGAATTTCGCAAATATACAGAGGGCTACAGGCTACATCCAGACACAACAAGCGGGCAGGACGGTATTGGGCGGGGATCGATCGATAGATAAACTGCCTGGTTTGATCGCTCGGATCATTATTTTCTTGGCTACATTTTTTCTTGGCTAGCTAGTAGTATTGGGCTTATTCCTGAGACGGGCTAGTAGTAGGTAAAAGAAATTAATGTCAAAAAAAAGTAGGTAAAAGAAATTCAAAATTTCTGGGTGTGCCCGCTGGGTCCGCCCATGCCGTTCGCTACTACTGGTGCCGGCTGGCGGCGCATCCGCTCGCTCGAAGTTGGCAATTTGATCGACGGCGGAGAGTGGACGCAATTGGTCACCTGACCGGCCGGCCTGGTAATAAGTCTCCAACGGTCCAAGTATACGTACGTGGATCAATCTGAATCGAGAACCTAGTGTCTCAGGAGTCCGGGAGGCCATCGAATCGTGGCGTCCGGGAGACCACTCGACGATCCTTGTCGGGGTTCCGCCGCGTTTCCGGCTTCTAAACCAACACGGACATGCATGGATGGCTGCTTCCACAAACTTGCCAACTTAATTATCGTCCACTATCTACACGATCGACTCGGACACCAACTCCTATATGTGATCGCCAATTTGGACCCTTATAAATTAGTAACAACTACCCGGCCGGACTCGATCTTCTTGGCAACGTAGGCGGTGCCAGCCGAGCAAGCAGAGAAACAGAGAGCGATCATGGCGACCACGATTGAGAAGGTGGCGGACGACCCGCTCTGGGAGATCCTGCTCCGTCTCCTCCCGAATCCCTCGTCTCTCCATCGTGCTTCCGCAGTCTGCAAGCGCTGGCAACGCATGATCACGGCCAATCCCCGGTTCCTTGGGCAGTTCCGCGCTCACCACCAACATACCCCACCTCTCCTTGGAAGCTTCGAGCAGCAGGACGATGCACAGGTCGTCTTCACCTCCTTTCTTGATCCACCTGACCAAATTCCAGCCGACCGCCTGTCCCATCATCCCATGGAACAAGGCTTCAACGGGTGGGTTCTTCTCGACTGCCGCCATGGTCGCCTCCTTGCTATCGACTGCGAGACTAGGAGCCAGATCCTTGTGTGCGACCCTATCACCGGCCACCGTTGCCGCATCAACCTTCCGCCGGAATTCGCAGACGAATCTACGGTGTATCCCTGCGAACCCCATGGGGCGGTTCTCTGTGCTGCCACTGATGAGGGCCACGTGCATGGCGCCTGCCACTCAAGCCCTTTCAAACTAGTCATGGTGCGCACCTTATACTCGGACGGAAATAACAAGCCAATCATCGCCTTTGTTTACTCCTCAGAGTTAAACTCGTGGGGAGGTAGAATCTCAACTGTGCATCCATCCGCTACTTCCGTCAATGCATTTATCCCGAGCACTCTTATTAGTAATGCCCTTTACTGCATGGACGGATCTACAACTGGTCATGGGTGTTCAGCTGAACACCCAAATTTTTCTGAAAAAAAACTCATATACTTAAATTATAGGAATGTATGGTGTTACTAGTCAGTAATACTCGGCACTTGTACTACGTTTTCTTGTCCAAAATGGGCTGAAACTTCGAATTAGCAATGAGCTGGGTGTGGTGTCCACATCCAATCATCCATGCGGCCCAGACCAAAGAAACTTTTCAAATTTACCAGCGTGCCGAGAGGAAAACTATGCCTGTAGACATAGATCATCACACCATACTTTACTGTTCAGATGCAAATAGATCTTTTTTTCAGAATGCGCGCACCATTTTCTTGACGCTGATTGTTGTGTATATACAGCAAAACACGTATAGCTACACATCGCCGAATCCCCTCCTGTCATCTTCAATCCAATACACTGGTATGGTGGAGTGTTTTTTAGTGTTGACAAAAAGAAGAAGTTCGATGAGGAATTGTGGGGATATCTCAGGATTTTTCCTCCGAAGACAAAAATAAGAGGTTTGGTAAGGGATTGGAGATTTTCTGGGATTCTCAATAATCCCCTCCCATCCTCTTAAATACACTAGAAATAAAAAAAGGTTTAAAAAAAGCTTTACACGGAAGACATATTATAGCATGAAGTGTTGTTGCCCCCAAGAAAAACATCGGGAAAAAATAAACACAATATACGCACTAGGTCAACCGGATATGCTTCCGGTCGCAGATACTGCATATGTAAGATAATATGGTGTTGTAATTTTTATTACTCGCTCTCTCCGATCCAAATTAATTGACTCAGATTTGTCTAGATTCGGATGGGAGGGAGTATTATTTTCAAGTTTCTTAACCTTTGGAGGTGTCATTTCCACAATGGACAATTTATATATTTATAGGCGTGAATGCATGAACAATTTTTAGTCTTTCACATGTATACGTTGTTGTGTGGGTTTAAATTTGAACACCCAAAGTTAAATTCCTGGATCCGTCCCTACTTTACTGGTGGCTAAATCGAGATGTACTTGAGTTTGATGTGGTTAAGGAAAGCTTGAATGTGATTCATGAGCCTCTCATGGATAAGAATGCTTCTGTGGATAAACTCCAGATCATCCAAGCAGAGGACGGCGACGGTGTTGCTATCGCTGTTCTGATGTACCCCTGTTTACAAATTTGGGAGATGAACAAGTTTAATTGCCATGCTAGTACTGTTGCTATATGGCTGCTGCCCAAGTCCATTAAGTTAGATATGATTCTTAACCTTAGGCCTAAGATCAACAAAGCGTCAATAGTGGGATATGATGCTCAGGACCACACTATATTCATCTTCAATGTTGGCAAGGAGGTCCTCATGCTTCAACTTGGGTCAATCAAGGCCACCAACATAGTATTATGTGAAAGACCTTTTCCATTCCGTTTTTACCTTTTCAAAAGTTTCTTTATTGGAGATATATGTAGTAACTCTGTATCTTAAAAGTACACTGGAAGAAAAGATTTTTGTTATTGTTACTACTTTGGAGATTTATTGTTTTAATTTTATCTTGACATAACTGTAATTGCAATCAAGTTACTTTGTTTTCGACAAAGGAAATATATTAATATCGTGAAGCTACCAATTAGACCCAGCCTATACAACAACTCAGTGCTCTATTGGAAATATGCACACAACCAAAAAAGATAAAGAAGAAATACAAAAAAAAAGTCCTGCTACAATGATTTATTCCTTGTAACAGCAGACCAAACACCACCAAAACAACACAAGAAATCCAACTTCTCCAAAAGAGACGCGTCCAAGAAGGAAATAGTGAACAAGCGTCGTCATTGCCCGATCATAGATCATAGGTTTGCACACTGAAAAAATCCGCGCTCTCAAAACAATACCTTCAAGAAGATCATTGCCAAGCACAACCAATTAAGGTCAGACCTTGGGTTTTTACCCTGAAAGTTTAGACACTGAACTTCTCTTGTGTTATCGCCTCCACTTTTGATGCCGTTCCTACAAGTAACGAATCACCAAGCCAATTCCTCATTACCACCAGGACTCGAACCACCATTACTACTCCTCATATCTCGGCTTCGATGACAGTCTCCACACATTGACTTCATCATTAAAATAAAGACATGTCCCATGATGGAAACAGACTGCAGAGCTTCGTCTCGCTCCCTTTGAAACCAAACGGTAAGCGCACGACCAAATCCTATCCGATCTGGCAATCTCTAGGGCCTAGGCATGATTTTCCTAGGGGAGTTCGCCAGCAGAGCCTCTTGGAACTCAACACTCCGGATAGATCATTGAAGAGATGCATCAAGCAGATCGATGTCTTGACGTGAGAGAAATCCTAGGAACACCGTATTTATTCCAAGTTGGCAGCCCCCACGCCGCCCTATGGCCTCCACCAAGACCGGCAACCTCAAACCTCACCGGTAGCCCGAAGGCACGGCCAGCAGCGAAAGCGACTCGCGCCGCTCGAAGGCTCTGCGATATGGCCTCACGACTTCAAGCACATCGGAGGCGAGCCACCACCACGCCATCGATGTAGAGTCGCGCGTATGCGCCACCACCACAAGACCATAGCGCAGCACCCCTCGCCAAGCGCCACGTCCTGATCGGCAAATGCGACCCCCACCGCCATCCGCCATAGGAGGACCATCCTGCTCCCGGGGCCGCTGTCCTAGTTTCCAACCTTCACACTCATGAGCGCGCCGTCCAAAGCGATGCACCGATGCGACCGATGGGCTCCCCGCGGTGGAGAGGCCACCACGGGAGGAGACCGCTCCTCCGCCACTGTCGACCGAGGGCCTTTGACCGCTGCTATCCTCCGGTGGCAGTGGAGAAGACAGGAGAGGAGACGTTGGGGCGGTGGCTAGGGTTTGCGCCTGAGCCATCCCCCTGGAAGAGCGACGCGGGGGTATGAACCTATCATGTACAATCAAGTTACTATCAGGTTTCCACTTTTCTTGATCACTGTGATTAATGATTGTTGGGGGGGGGGGGGGGGTTGTTGGTGGTCTCTTTTAAGAATGCAGCGAGTCAGACAAAAGACAAACTATCTTCCGGCAAAAAAAATCGTAACTATCAAGATGCAAGAACATACCATGAAAGTTGGGCCTCCCTTAGATTTTGGTGGCCAATTGCAAAAGGGCAGCGTTGACCGTCCCCCGAGGGATCAAATCCCCTGATCCCTCGAGTGAAGCTGCTGACACGTGTTCTCTTTTTGTTTTTGTTTTTATCTAACTTCCCGACTTTTGCTTCCATAAACGTGAATGTAGCAAAACCGATCTAGAATGTAGCAAAAAAGGGTTCACTCCCAAAACAAAAAGAAAAACACAAACCTCGCCGGAGACCTCACCGGATGAATTGTAGCAAAAGTTATGGGATATTGTAGCAAAAAATTGTAGGATATTGTAACAAAACGAACCTAGCCGGAGTCATTATAGCAAAAAATATTGTGTTGTTGTAGCAAAACCTACCTCACCGAAGACGTTGTAGCAAAAACTTTGAACTATTTGTAGCAAAACCACAAAAAGATTGTAGCAAAAAATTGTGACTTCGTAGCATCGTAGCAAAAAAAATCCAGCGAGATCCTCGGATGAGATTTATGATGCAAAATCACAGCCGATTTCACCGGAGACCTTGTAGCAAAAAAAATCTAGTATAGTAGCAAAATCGCAAAATAAATATAGCAAAAAAATTATAGTACAACTAGCCGAATGCCCGTGCTTTGCCACGGCCCACAACCTTTTGTGTCGTGTGTTGCACTGGAGACATTTTTTAATATATTTCTAACATTAAGTACTCATAATTAATAGTACATCATCGATAATTAATATGGATCTGTGGGAGTAATAAATATATGCTCTTTATTTAAATATGCTCTTCATTTAGATATACTACAAAAATCATGAGGAGACTTGCATGTTTAAAGATGATAATTACTATATTCGGTCACATCATTAGTTGGCCTTGATGTTGTCCCGCGCGTCTCCGGACCCACAACCATCCTGTTGAGATCTTGATGAGGTTTTAGCCTCTATGCGCCTCTTTTACTCGTCCTCTTCTCCTTCTCTGTGATTATGGTGCCTAGCAATCTCACTTGTGACGGGAAACAACGACCGAACTCCGGCGAGTTTATGCAATCGATTTGGTGAGATTTTTCCTAGACTTTGTCTGGTAATCGCTCGCTGAGTAGATGGGCTATATATTAGCGAATTTTCATGAGGAAGGGGCAAGGAATTAAACGAGAATGAAATTGAATTTCAGCTCGATATGAACTCCTTGTTCAAGCACAGGAGTAGGCACCCAATTTATAAAGTATATTTTCTGCTTATTTTCTGGTGTGGAAAACTATTTGAAAACTGGTTTTAGAGCAAAAAACAAATGAAAACTGGTTTTAAAGCAAACAACAAACCATAAAAAATCTTTTTGAGTGGGAGAGGCAACTAGCCGGCCACCTACTACCCTAACCGGCAGCCCAGCTAGGCCCAAGGTAGCCAGACCACACGTGAAGACACAACGCACTCACGCAAACGCACATCACGCTGTGCAGAACCGAACCCTATCCCCTATCTCTCTCTCGGTCTCTCCCTGTCCTTTTTCACTTAGCCCCCAGCCGCCACTTGGTTCCTCACGCCCAGGTCCTCCTCCTCTCACCTAGCCCGTCAGTTCCCATCGCCACCAACCTCCATCTCGCCCTCTCCCTGCTACCTGACGCGAGCGCCATCTCCCTCCACCTTCCCCTTCTACCTGGTGTGCCTGAGCTCGTCCCCGCGCCCCTCATGACTATGCTGCCGCCGCTCGGTTCCCCGGGCCTCGACTCGCTCTTCCTGCAGGTTGTCCTCGATGGCCTCCTCTCACGTCCAACCGCGTCGTCGACATGGGCGTCGCCTCCCCTCGATTCCAGGAGGGCACCGCCGCCCCGAGCTCGTCCCCAACCGCGCACGCATCCTCGTCCTAGTCTGTGGTCCTACTCTGCTTTGACCCGGATCCACGCAAACGTCCCCCACTCCGGCTAGCATGCACAAATGCAACCCCGCCGCCACCTATCTTGTGTTTCCCGCTGCTCCAAGCCGAGCGCCGGCATGGTCGAAAGGCCCCTACCCTGGGATGCTTGTGCATCGACACCAGCCTAATAGAAGGGGAAAATGAGAGAGGGGGGAGAGCGGGGAGATTGGTAGAGGAGGCTCGGCGCCGGTGGTGCGGCGGATCCGGGGAGGGGCGCCGCTGGAGTGGAGGATAGGGAGACCACCGGAGGAGCTTCAGTTGGGAGATGAGAGGGAGGACGCCGTGCGCGGGGACAGGGCCTATCCCTCCTCACCCGCGACGGAAGAGGCGCACGGGGGGAGCCAGGGGCGGCGCACGCAGGCAAGCGCGCAGGGCTGGATCAGGTTTTGACTAAGCGGTGGCAGTGGCTGTAATATTTCCGAACTTTAGGGGGCAAAACCAGGCATACGGATTTTTGGGATGACGAACGACCACAATCTTTTTAATACTCCCTCCGTCCCAAAATAAGTGATGTGGGTTTGTCTAGATTCGGATGTATGTAGACACGTTTTAGCATATAGGTACATCCGAATTTAGATAAACCCACGTCACTTATTTTGGGACGGAGGGAGTAGTATAGAAACCAAAACCACAAAATAATTGTAGCAAAAAATGTAATCATACATAGCAAATCCACATGAAAATTGTAGTAGAAAGAAAAACCGTAGAGCGCAACGGCGGGGATGTCTTGCCAGGGACGCTCGAGTCTGGCGACGTCCAGCCAGAGGCAAGCCTCGTCTTCCTCGACGTCGGCCTGCCGGCTACCACGTGGACGGAAGTTGTCGCCGGGAGCGGTTGCCATTGTCAATCCCGCATTTGAGCGATTTAGGGTGTGGTGCGAGATAAGTTGAAGCGGGGCAGCGTAGCAAAGGAGCGGGGCAGCGCTAGCGAGGGAGTGGGGCGTTGTCGGTGCTATAGGTAGCGGGGTGGCGTTGGAGAGATGGGTAGCAGGGCCATGGCGAAGGCCGGCGAGCTCTATCTCCGTGGCCGTGAGATGGGCAGCGTGCGGCGTCGGGGGGATGGTGTTGGAGATATGCCTAAGAGGCAATGATAAAGTGGTTATTATTATATCTTTATGTTTATGATAAATGTTTACATCCCATGCTATAATTGTATTAACCGGAAACATTAATACTTGTGTGTTTTATAAACATAAAAGAGTCCCTAGTAAGCCTCTTGTTAAACTAGCTTGTTGGTTAATGGATGATCATGGTTTCCTGATCATGGACATTGGATATCGTTAATAACAAGATCATATCATTAGGAGAATGATGTGATGGACACACACCCATAGTAAGCATAGCATAAGATCAAGTCATTAAGTTCGTTTTGCTACAAGCTTTTCAAATGCATAGTAACCTAATCCTTCGACCATGAGGTTATGTTAATCACCATCACCGGATGGGTACCTTGATGACATCAAACGCCGCTTCATAACTGGGTGGTTATAAAGGTGACATTGGGTATTCTGAAAGTATTGTTGGAGATATGCCCAAGAGGAAATAATAAAGTGGTTATTATTATATATTTATGTTTATGATAAATTTTTACATCCCATGCTATAATTGTATTAACCGGAAACATTAATACTTGTGTGTTTTGTAAACATAAAAGAGTCCCTAGTAAGCCTCTTGTTAAACTAGCTTGTTGATTAATGGATGATCATGGTTTCCTGATCATGGACATTGGATGTCGTTAATAACAAGATCATATCATTAGGAGAATGATGTGATGGACACACACCCATAGTAACCATAACATAAGATCAAGTCATTAAGTTCGTTTTGCTACAAGCTTTCAAATGCATAGTAACCTAATCCTTCGACCATGAGGTTATGTTAATCACCATCACCGGATGGATACTTTGATGACATCAAACACCGCTTCGTAACTGGGTGGTTATAAAGGTGACATTGGGTATTCTGAAAGTATGTGTTGAAGCACATGCACCAAGATTGGGATTTGTCCATCCATATGACGGATAGATATGCTCTGGGCCCTCTCGGTGGAATGTCATCTAGTTAGCTTGCAAGCATGTGACTAGGTCACAAGGGATGACATATCACGAAACGAGTAAAGAGTACTTATCAGTAACGAGGTAGAACTAGGTACGGAGATACCGACGATCAAACCTCGGATAAGTAGAGTATCGTGTGACAAAGGGAATTGGTTTCGTATGTTAATGGTTCTATCGATCACGAAGTCATCGTTGAGTATGTGGGAGCCATTATGGATCTCCATATCCCGCTGATGGTTATTGATCGAAGAGGTGTCTTCATCATGTCTGCATATTCACGAACCGTAGGGTGACACACTTAAGGTCCGAAGTTGTTTTAAGTAGATATGGAATATGCGTTGGAGACCGAATGTTGTTCGGAGTCTAGGATTGGATCCGGGACATCACGAGGAGATCCGGAATTGTCCAGAGAATAAGATTCATATATTGGGGATCATTTTCTAAGTTAGGAAATGTTCCGGAGTATTTGTATGGGGATTCTAGAAGGTTTCGGAATGTTCCGGAAGGTTCTAGAAGATTTCTTGGAGTTTGCTTGAAAACCAAGAAAGGATCAAGTAATCCTTGTAGGGCAAGACAAGGAGTAGCGGGGGAGGAGGACTCCTTCCCCCTTCCCAATCCGCCGGCCAAGGAGGGAGGGGAGTCCTACAAGGACTCCACCTCCCATGGCGCCTCCCTCCTTTAAATAGAGGGGTAGAGGCGCCACCCCCTGGCCCCCTCCACTCCAAACCCTGGTCGTCGCCTCTCTCCTCCTCCTTCCCTCTGCTCAGGCTTAGGCGAAGCCCTGCATAATTCTCTACTCCACCACCACCACCACACCGTCGTGCTGCTGGGATTCCGTGGAGAAGATCTACTACCTCCGCTGCTCGCTGGAACAGGGAGAGGAAGGTCTGCTTCGACTCCGCACGTGTGACCGACTGCGGAAGCGCTGCCGGAACGCGGCGCCGGAAGGATCGTCCACACGATCTTGAGATCGGCAAGTGATCGACTACATCAACCCCGAGATCTAATCTCGTAATGCTTTCGGATCTACGAGGGTTAGTACAGATCTATCTTGTTGCACATGTCTAATAGATTAGATCTTGGCTTTTATCTAGATTAGATCTGGGTTTTGTTCGTTCTTGCGGTAGAAATTTTTTGTTTTCCATGCTACGAACCCATCATTGGTATGAGAGCCAGGTCTATGCGTAGATCTATTGCACGAGTAGAACACAATGGTGTTGTGGGTGTTGGTGCTCGTGCCGTCTTTTGCTGTGTGTACTTTGCATCTTGCGGTATGGTGGGATGAAGCGGCTCGGGCTAACCTTACATGTCATCGCACATGATACTTGCTCCACAGTTGACGTGCAACTCGTATTGCACAAGTGGCTTTGCGGGTGTCTGTCTCTCCCATCATAGTATAGATCCAATCTACACTTTGCACTTGATAGCACTTGTATCAGCGTTGTGGTTCAGTTTCGTAGGTAAGATCCGTTCTTATTCGAAAGCCCCAAACCACGTAAAACATGCAAAGAAAATTAGAGGCGTCTAACTTGTTTTTGTAGGGGTTTTGTGATATGATATGGTCATCATGTGATTGTGATTATATTTGATGTATGCAATGATCCTTGTTGTAATATGGCAACCGGCAGGAGCCTAATGGTTGTCTTTAATTCTGTTAAGACCTGCATGTCTATTCATCTTGTAATAGCTTTATTCCAAGTAGTTGTAATAGTTGCTAGTGGTGATGGACAACCATGAAGCAGTGCCACTGACCTTGACGCAATGCTGGTGATGATGGAGATCATGTCCGTGCTTTGGAGATGGAGATCAAAGGCATAAGAAGAAAGGGCCATATCATATCACACTAATTATGAATTGCCTGTGATGTTAATCCTTTATGCATCTTGTATTGCTTAGATCGCGACGGTAGCATTATAAGATGATCCCTCTCACTAAATATCAAGTAATAAAGTGTTCGTCCTTAGTAGGCACCGTTGCTAAGACTCGTCGTTTCGAAGCATCTCGTGATGATCGGGTGTGATAGATTCTACGTGTGCATACGACGGGTGCAAGCCAGATTTGCACATGCGGATACTAAGGTTAACCTTGACGAGCCTAGCATGTACAGACATGGTCTCGGAACACGGAATACCGAAAGGTAAAGCATGAGTCATATGGATGATATGATGAACATGTTGATTGTTCGCCTTTAAAGCTACATCATCTCACGTGATGATCGGACTTGGTGTAGTGGATTTGGTTCGTGTAATCACTAAAACAACTCGAGGGATGTTGTTTTGAGTGGGAGTTTATTTGTAATTTGGATTAGTCAAACTCAATTTATCATAAACACAATCAAAGTGAATTTGCATAGTTTGTTGTAGTCATTGGCATCCGTTCACCACCTTACGCTTAGTTATAGTTGAGATAGTGGAACTATAGAAATTCTGGATATTTTCTTTACGAACTGGTATCATATTATTTTGAGTGTCAATCTAAAGTTTAAAAGTTCTGTTGCAAACTTTCAGCAAACTCAGCTTACTCTGTGAAGTTTAATAAACAGTATTAAATCAAGAGTAACAATTCCAGTGTTAGTATCTAATGTATCATGTTTGCCTCCATGATTCTTGATACTCAAAAGATTGTTTTTAATATCAAGTTTATCTAAGAGCTGAAAGCAATGTTTCAGAAACCATCATATGTGAAAGGTATTGCGATATCTAAAACAATGTGTCGGTTACAACATGATAGAGTATATCTCCTCATATTTGATGAGAATTTGTGAAGGTTGGAGATGCTGGTCGTCCTAATCCTCCAAAAGGTTTTGGAAAAAAACATTATACTCGCAATTCACCTTTATAAGCTATAGCAGCTTGATCATGAAAATTGTCATGATAAGGATGAATAGAAGATGTAAGTAAAATGTTTACTACACTAAAAGATTACTAAAGAATGGAATTTTGAAAGAATGCCAAACATTTGATGAAGGTGATCCACTTCAAAGTGCAAGTCCAAAGGTATTAGTATTTGACTATACACACTTTGTACTATGTGTCATGTGAATGACACCACTATTGATGTTGATAGATTCTTTTAAAAGAAAAGGAATTGTTGAAAGAGAATCTATAAAATATTTGGCAGAAAAGAAAAGATTGGAGATATCCAACTTAGGTATATAGAAGATACATGTTATGGCTGCATTCCTTGGTTGTTAAACAATGTGGTTCTGCGGTATTGGATACCGAATTGGTTGGTATGAAGTGTCATACAGGACAACACAATTCATGAACTGCAATGGCCTAAGTAACTAGCAAGAGAATATGTGATGATGTTCATCGAAAACAAACAAAGGGTTGTTGTGTTGCTCGTTAACATCAAAGCTTACCTTCAAGATTTGTTTCAATAATTATTATTTTGATCAGGTATTATGACGACAAAAGGTTGTTCAAATAATTACCGTATTCCATAATAGATGGATGATATACAAGTCTGGTTGGAGAAATAACGACCATAAAACTAATGCTAAAATGTCGCAAGACAAATAATTGAAAGATCACTTGCGAAGTGACATCACCGTTTAAATTATATTAGGGATACATGAAGAAACTCCATGTTGATGGATTTTTGGAGTCTTTGATTTTGATCAAATGACGCTTGTGATACTTTCCTGGAGATAATTAAAACTCCGTTCGTAGGCCAAAAGAGGAACGGACGACTAACTGATTGGAATTTGTACATATTGATGTATATAGTCCATTATGTGTAGTCGTGGGCGATGGATTTCAACTTCATATGTTTTCTCTGAAGATTTGAGTGAGTATATGTATATACTTACTCAATAAGGAAGAAGTATGAAACATTTGAAAATGTTCAAAGACTTTCAATATGAAGTGGAAAATTATTGTAACAAGAAAATAAAAAGGTATATGATTGGATCATAAAGAAAGATGTTTGAGTTACAAGTTTAGCAAAACACCTAAGATTTGAGGAATCGTTCCATGGATTTGCATTTCCCAAAACACCATAGGAGTATTGAGTGTTCAAGATATGTAATGAAACCTTGTTTGACATGGTAAGATCAAAGATGTCATTTATAAAACTACCATTATATTTTAAAAGATTAAAGCTTTAGTGACTACCGCTTTTACACTGAAAAGAGCTCCATCGTGATCCATTGAAATGACACCATATAAGTCATGGTTTGGGATAAAACCCAGGTTGTCCTTTCTTAAATTTTTGGTATGCTAGGCATAAGTAAAATGTTTACAACCAAAGTCGGATGAGCATGTCTTTGTAGGTTATTTCAAATAACCATTGGGTATTCCTCCATAACACCGAAGACAAAAGTGTTTTTCACTTAGAATGTCGAGTTTCTTGAGAAGGAATTTTTGGTGAAAAGTTAAGTGGGAGTACAATAGAACTTTGACAAGGTTGTTGAACCTTGGCTAATATGTGCTGAGTTGCGCAGCGTCGGTAAGTGTCCCGGAGGCAGCAACAATGCTCATGGCTCACGTGCCTCAAAGGTTGTGGTCACGGAGATCTAAGTTACTATTGAACCAAGTAGGTCGGGTAAGTAATCAAATGCCAAGATTTGAGAGTTAAATCATTGTTGTTTGACAATGATGAACCGACTACATGCAAATAATCAATGATGGGCCCTGACTTCGTTAAGTGGCTTGAAGCCATAAAATCCGTGATAATTCCATACACGAGAAATCAAGATTTGAATTTGAAAGACCCTCTGGAAAGGTGCAAGACCTTACAGTCGTATATGGATCTATAAAGAAATAGACATGGATGTTTCACATCTATGAAATAGTCGACATGTCGGAAAGAGTTTACGACAATATTCAAGGAATTGACTATGATAAGATTTGATCTTTCATAGCGATATTTAGTCTGGATGGATTAATGTAGCAACCACTACATATATTTTGGTATATGGTAGTTGAACAAACAAAACAAGTTCTTCTAATAGAATGGTTACCTAGGACGTGTACATGACACGATCCAAAGGGTTTTGTTAATTCAAAGGATGCTAAAAGAGTATGCAAAACTTCAATGGTTGCAGTGAGCATCGCGGAGTTGGAATCTTCACCGTGATGAAACCGTTAAAAGGTTTAATTTCATCAGAGACGATGAAGATGTTTGCATTTTGCAAGAAATTAAGTGGGAGCGCTAAGACATATTTCTAATACATTATGTGAAAGACATATTGTTGATTAGAAATGATGTATCTTTTATTGACACGGGTTAAGAATTTCATTTCGATGAAAGACTTAGGCATAACCCAAGAATTAGGCATCAATGTCTATATGGATAGATTGAGGCGCTAATATGGTTTTGCCAAATGTACATAGATAAGATGTTGAATGAGTTCAATATGGAAACAACAAGAAAGGTTCTTGACGCACGGAAAGGACTGAATCAAGATTCAAGTGTGTTGACACGAGATTCAAGTGTTTTGACACTTGGTGAAATCACAAGAATATTTTGATCAATCATTCTTTGAGATGTACACATCCAGATATGTCCTATGCTCTAAATGTTATGAGCATATACCAGAATGACTCATAAGATGATCATTAGACAATAGTAGGGATATTCCTATGATCTTTGGAAGAACTAAGAATATATTATTTGTATAGTGATGACAAATAGTTCATTGTAAATTGTTGCATTGATACTAGTTTTGTCACAAATTAAGTTTATCTCAATTTAAACTATGGGTGGCACAATGTAATGGAAAGGAAGTTCCATAACGGATTTGGTTGAGTACCAAAGTTAAAACATTGTGACAGATACTACAACAAAAGGCTAAGTATATGACTGCTATTGTAGCAGCAAATGAGGGCATTTGCGTCAAGTAGTTTGTTATCAAACTAGGTGTGGTTCATAGCGGGATAATACTATGAAGATACATTGTATGACAATTGTATCAACATGATTTAATCCCAAGGAACTAAAGGTCTCACCAAAGGACCAAATTTATATAATGCCATCTCATTGGAGAATGAGTAATGCGTAGACACGCAAGGACATGCAAATACACACGGACCTGGAAGTGTCAGATCCGAAGATTATGTTTACCACTAGCAATAGTGTCTATACAACACCAGAAAGCCATAGGTGTTGAGTGCACAAGTTTTTTAACTAGATTATTGACTCTAGTGCAAGTGGGAGACTGTTGGAGATATGCCCAAGAGGCAATAATAAAGTGGTTATTATTATATCTTTATGTTTATGATAAATGTTTACATCCCATGCTATAATTGTATTAACCGGAAACATTAATACTTGTGTGTTTTGTAAACATAAAAGAGTCCCTAGTAAGCCTCTTGTTAAACTAGCTTGTTGATTAATGGATGATCATGGTTTCCTGATCATGGACATTGGATGTCGTTAATAACAAGATCATATCATTAGGAGAATGATGTGATGGACACACACCCATAGTAAGCATAGCATAACATCAAGTCGTTAAGTTCATTTTGCTACAAGCTTTCAAATGCATAGTAACCTAATCCTTCGACCATGAGGTTATGTTAATCACCATCACCGGATGGATACTTTGATGACATCAAACACCGCTTCGTAACTGGGTGGTTATAAAGGTGACATTGGGTATTCTGAAAGTATGTGTTGAAGCGCATGGACCAAGATTGGGATTTGTCCATCCATATGACGGATAGATATGCTCTGGGCCCTCTCGGTGGAATGTCATCTAGTTAGCTTGCAAGCATGTGACTAGGTCACAAGGGATGACATATCACGGAACGAGTAAAGAGTACTTATCAGTAACGAGGTAGAACTAGGTATGGAGATACCGACGATCAAACCTCAGATAAGTAGAGTATCGCGTGACAAAGGGAATTGGTTTCGTATGTTAATGGTTCTATCGATCACGAAGTCATCGTTGAGTATGTGGGAGCCATTATGGATCTCCAGATCCCGCTGATGGTTATTGATCGAAGAGGTGTCTTCATCATGTCTGCATATTCACGAACCGTAGGGTGACACACTTAAGGTTCGAAGTTGTTTTAAGTAGATATGGAATATGCGTTGGAGACCAAATGTTGTTCTGAGTCTCGGATTGGATCCGGGACATCACGAGGAGATCCGGAATTATCCGGAGAATAAGATTCATATATTGGGGATCATTTTCTAAGTTAGGAAATGTTCTGGAGTATTTGTATGGGGATTCTAGAAGGTTTCGGAATGTTCCGGAAAGTTCTAGAAGATTTCTTGGAGTTTGCTTGAAAACCAAGAAAGGATCAAGGAATCCTTGTAGGGCAAGACAAGGAGTAGTGGGGGAGGAGGACTCCTTCCCCCTTCCCAATCCGCCGGCCAAGGAGGGAGGGGAGTCCTACAAGGACTCCACCTCCCATGGCGCCTCCCTCCTTTAAATAGAGGGGTAGAGGCGCCACCCCCTGTCCCCCTCCACTCCAAACCCTGGTCGCCGCCTCTCTCCTCCTCCTTCCCTCTGCTCAGGCTTAGGCGAAGCCCTGCAGAATTCTCTACTCCACCACCACCACACCGTCGTGCTGCTGGGATTCCGTGGAGAAGATCTACTACCTCCGCTGCTCGCTGGAACGGGGAGAGGAAGGTCTTCTTCGACTCCGCACGTGTGACCGACTACGGAAGCGTTGCCGGAACACGGCGCCGGAAGGATCGTCCACACGATCTTGAGATCGGCAAGTGATCGCCTACATCAACCCCGAGATCCAATCTCGTAACGCTTTCGGATCTACGAGGGTTAGTACAGATCTATCTCATTGCACATGTCTAATAGATTATATCTTGGCTTTTATCTAGATTAGATCTGGGTTTTGTTCGTTCTTGCGGTAGAAATTTTTTGTTTTCCATGCTACGAACCCATCGAGTATGTGTTGAAGTGCATGGACCAAGATTGGGATTTGTCCATCCATATGACGGATAGATATGCTCTGGGCCCTCTCGGTGGAATGTCATCTAGTTAGCTTGCAAGCATGTGACTAGGTCACAAGGGATGACATATCATGGAACGAGTAAAGAGTACTTATCAGTAACGAGGTAGAACTAGGTATGGAGATACTGACGATCAAACCTCGGATAAGTAGAGTATCGCGTGACAAAGGGAATTGGTTTCGTATGTTAATGGTTCTATCGATCACAAAGTCATCGTTGAGTATGTGGGAGCTGTTATGGATCTCCAGATCCCGCTAATGGTTATTGATCGGAGATGTGTCTCCATCATGTCTGCATATTCACGAACCGTAGGGTGACACACTTAAGGTTCGAAGTTGTTTTAAGTAGATATGGAATGTGCGTTTGAGACCGAATGTTGTTCGGAGTCTCGGATTGGATACAGGACATCACGAGGAGATCCGGAATTGTCCGGAGAATAAGATTCATATATTGGGGATCATTTTCTGAGTTAGGAAATGTTCCGGAGTATTTGTATGGGGATTCTAGAAGGTTTCGGAATGTTCCGGAAGGTTCTAGGAGATTTCTTGGAGTTTGCTTGGAAACCAAGAAAGGATCAAGGAGTCCTTGTGAGGTAAGATAAGGAGTCATGGGGGAGGAGGACTCCTTCCCCCCTCCCAATCCGCCGGCCAAGGAAGGGAGGGGAGTCCTACTAGGACTCCCCCTCCCATGGCGCCTCCCTCCTTTAAATAGAGGGGTGGGGGCGCCACCCCCTTGCCCCCTCTACTCCAAACCCTAGCCGCCGCCTCTCTCCTCCTCCTTCCCTCTGCTCAGGCTTAGGCGAAGCCCTGGAGAATTCTCTACTCCACCACCACCACCACACCGTCGTGTTGCTGGGATTTCGTGGAGAAGATCTACTACCTCCGCTGCTCGCTGGAACGGGGAGAGGAAGGTCTGCTTCGACTCCGCACGTGTGACCGACTGCGGAAGCGCTGCCGGAACGTGGCGCCGGAAGGATCGTCCACACGATCTTGAGATTGGCAAGTGATCGACTACATCAACCACGAGATCCAATCTCGTAACGCTTTCGGATCTACGAGGGTTAGTACAGATGTATCTCGTTGCACATGTCTAATAGATTAGATCTTGGCTTTTATCTAGATTAGATCTAGGTTTTGTTCGTTCTTGCGGTAGAAATTTTTTGTTTTCCATGCTACGAACCCATCAGATGGGCAGCAGGGCGGCAGCATCAACCGGCGAGCACTATCTCCACGGCGGCGAGATGGGTAGCGTGCAGACAGAGAGATGGGCAGCGGAGCACGCGATGGTCGTATAGCTCTATCTGCATGGCATCACGGTAGCTTATTTTCTACATGTTTTTGTACTGCGGGGTAAGTGAAGACTTGTTTATAGTTAGGTTGGATCATGGTGGATTTTTATGTGGACTACGAGGTGATGTGTAGTATGTTAATGGAACTACAAATTTCTTTACAGTTGTAGCTGTGAAACATTTTCTCTGCTATAGATTAAAGATTTTCTAGGCAGCTAGGATATGATATTGGTCAGCTACATTGTTGGGGGATACCCGGGTAGGGTCACGCCGGGGTATAAAGGCCGAGTTAGCCGGGGTACGGCACGGTCAAAGCAAGTGTTGACCGGGTCACCTCAAGGCAGGCCGACTTACGGAGTAACCCGGCCCGGTGGGTGTTAGCCTGGCGTTAGTCCGGCCGGCATATAAACATATGTCGGCTATGTCTATCTACTAACTGTGTAGGTACCCTCGTAGTCCGGTTGGCGAAGGGCTATCTGGGCTACCCTTTGACTTCCAAGAGAAGGAAGAAATCTCCCGCTGGTCAAAAGGTGGCCTCAATAAGCTGTAGCGTGAGCGAAGCCAGCAGAGGGAAGGACCAGCGGGGCGTGACCGACAAAGATGACGCAACAATGGCGGATGACGTAGCACATGTCTGGTGACGCGGTAAAGCAAGGGGCTCACAGAGGGCTACGTCCAAAGTCCGGACGAGCCGTTAAAGAGAATAAAGAAGCATCTAGCTTTAACCAAGGGGCATATTCGGGGAATATGCTGCCACGTGTGTCCTAACTTTGTAACCCAGGCTCCCCTATATAAGGAGCACCAGGGCCTCCATAGAGGGGGATCGATCATTTTCTCCGTCTAAGGTAGAACTCTAGAGCTAGGTTGTGGGGGGTAAGAGACAATGTCTCCTTCTCACGAATAGCTCGAGGAGCACTTATAACCACCATTGATAGAGGAAATACAAGAACATCTGTGTGTGGAATCACCATGTTTTCCCTCCCTGGATTCCCCTAGCACTCATTGGCCCCATCTTTAGCCTATCCATGGCATCTGCCGTGCCACCACCACGACAGTTGGCACCCACCGTGGGGCTAGAGGTGCTAGCAGGGATGAAAATCCGGACGGGAAGCATCTCCGGCACCGGCGAGCATGTCGTCTCTGGCCTGGTCCAGCGCTGGACTATGTCAGTGACAATGTAGGGAGCTTCGGCAGGCGTCCTCCCCCGCGCAACGGCCTCTTCATCAAGCTTGGCGCGCACAAGATCTACGTCGGCATGGTCGAGTCCTGCGTTCATCCGCGGCACGTCGTCGAGGGAGGCGAACCGCCTCTCAGCGCAGCTCATGGTGTGCGTATCACTCGCCCCGCTAGCAGCTTTGAGGTCATGATGACTGGGCTGGACGCTGGACCGAGCAAGGACCCGACGCCAGAGCTGGAAACGATGCCAAAGCAGGCAAGATCTAGGTTCCCTCCAGTAGAAAGGCCAGAGAACGTGTTACAGGAGGCAATAGATAGCTTAGCAACACCCATAGCACCAGTAGTTGATCCGGCTCAGGCACAGGATAAGTTAGAAGAAACTAGGCAAAGGATGTTAGCGGGAGCGAAAAAAGTAGTTGAGCTGCAGCAGTCGTTGAACATCACTCTGAGGGAATATGCAAAGGAAAATCGCTTAAATGGAGCGAGAGTCCGAGGTAGAAACCTGATTACTGCGATTCACAAGGAGTACGAGCCTAGGCCGGGTCAGACAGCCACAATAGTAACAGGAGGGCTAGAGAGGTACGGTACCCCCGCAAAGAACCTCAATGAGTTGTAGCGTGAGCGAAGCCAGCAGAGGGAAGGACCAGCGGGGCGTGGCCGACAAATATGACGCGGGCAATGTCAGATGACATAGCACGTATCTGGTGACGCGTTAAAGCAAGGGGCTCACAGAGGGCTGCGTCCAAAGTCCGGACGAGCCGTTAAAGAGAATAAAGAAGCATCTAGCTTTAACCAAGGGGCATATTTAGGGAATATGCTGCCACGTGTGCCCTAACTTTGTAACCCGGACTCCCCTATATAAGGAGCATCAAGGCCTCCATAGAGAGGGATCGATCATTTTTTCTCTATCTAAGGTAGAACTCTAGAGCTAGTTTGTGGGAGGTAAGAGACAAGGTCTCCTTCTCACGAACAGCTCGAGAAACACTTGTAACCACCTTTGATAGAGGAAATACAAGAACATATGTGTGTGGAATCATCACGTTTTTCCTCCCTGATTCCCTTAACACTCATTAGCCCCATCTTTAACCTATCCATGGCATCTGTCGTGCCACCACCACGACAAACCGTATTCTACCTATTCTATGGATTTGAAGTTTAGAAAACTCCAAGTTGGCTAGTTATGTTTTGTTTTAAATAGTCCGACCAGTTTAACTTCATCTCTTCCGTCCTTGTGATCGACGGTGCACCGCGCACGTGACCTCTTTTTTCTGATTGATCGTTTGCCTTGTGTGCAGTCTCATGGAGATGTCCATGGTGATGACCGATGGTACTCTATCTGATCCATAAATAACATCGTCGATTGGTCGGTGACCTTTTTTCTGTCTTGTGTGCAGTCTCATAGACTTTTTTCTCACCTCGGTGATGTCCTTTTTAAAGGTGATTTCTATTTTTTTTTAACAAATTTAAAGGTGATTTCTATGTCCTCCAAAACACTAACTAAGCTAAGAGGAGTGCTCATGTGCTTTCCGTCTTTTTTTAGCACGCTTTCCAAAACAGCCTGACAGCTGAGATTAAGGGTGCTAATCACACCTGGTTTGGGTTTGGATCATGCGGGTCAGAATCTGATGTCAGTTCCCTTAATCTCAGTCGTCAGGCTGCTTTGGAAAGCATGCCAAAAAACAGACAGAAAGCACAGGAGCACTCCACCTAAGCTAATTAGGGCCAGGTGCAGGTGCAGCCACGCCGCCACGGACATTCAGCTTTTGGTTACACGTCCGACACCCCGCCGAGCTGGGTGGTCGCACAAGGCGTGTCCACATCTCGACAGCTCGTGCCTATATTAGCAAACCTGCAGACCATAAACTCCGTATGATCCTCATTCTCCAGTTGGGTGCAACCACCGTTGATCCGATCGATCTCGTGCCCAGCCCCTGACATACATCGCTCATTTATTTCCGTCAGTACGTGAGGTAGACTCGTATGACAAAACAGCTCGAGCCTGGACTGACTTATTTATAGAAGATGCTAGTGTGATAAATTGTGAGTCAGTTTGGTAGTATTATTTCATCTTTTTTCTTTGTATATGTGGCACTGTTACGTCCCTTGTGGAAAATCACTCGTAGTGTAAATTGTTTCCTTCTTCTCTAGGGTATGTATTGTAGGGTTGTGTGGGTCCAATTGATTCGGAGTAATGAGAAGGACAAACTCAAACTTTAGTGGGTATAGTTGGTGCTGCTAGCAGGACTTGGCTACTTGCTACAGTGCCAAGTCAAGTGTTTTAGCTGTATATGTGTGTACCGTCGGGTATGGACCTAGCAGTTATATATCCTGCGTTTTGCAATGCCACAATTGCGGTGGTCCTCTCACAGTCCCACTAATTGTGTGCAAGGTTTTTAAAATCTTGGCATGATTGCAGCTAATAAGATGTGGTGCACAGCTTTCCAGCAAGGAAGGGAAGTAAACAACTCTGGACTCTTTTTGATTCAAACAAATAAAGAGCAGTAGACACTGTCGAAAAACATATATGTGGGCGAATTCTCTTAATTCGAAATAATGTATGGGCCGAGACCTTATTAATACAAACACCAGAATTATCCTACTAGCTATTACATTGCCAAGATATTAAGAAAAAATCAGTTTAGTAGGTAGGAAAAATATTTCCATTTTGGTCAAAGTTTGTCTATGATTTCGAGCTAAGCTCAAAAGAGAAGAGATGGGTTTTTCTAAGCAGGGGTACACCTATGCCTTCGGTTCTTTTAGACATTTTGGGTGACCAAAATTTCAAAACAAAATATCTACATGTTATAGTAAAAAAAAGTTATATTGATCCGTGAAGTTTGAGGTTAATAAGTTACGCTAAGTGAGAAAAACTAAAACAATAGGATTTGATGACTTTTGTTTTAACATATTTTTTATACTACTTGTTAATTTTGTGTAGGCCATATATTCAGTGTGAATATTTCTGCGACACGGTATAACTTGTACTACACTCATCCTTCTAGTAGATCTTTTTTTGTTGTTGTTTAGTACTCCCTGGGACCCAAATTAACTGGTGTAGCATAATTTAGCTATAGGGAGTATAAAAATCAAAACAAAATCAATAAAGGACGTTTTATTACTTAAAAGATTTAAGCATTACACCTGGCCTCTGCATAACTAAGATGAAAACAGCCGATAGAGGTCCACAGTTGCAAACGAAAACAAAATAAAGGCGAATTACATATCACACTGAGAAAACACTGAGAAATTGTAAGAACACCTAAGATGATGAAGGAGGGTTCATCTGAAGATTATGCTGCCATCCATGACGGGTAAATAAATCCCACGCAGTATCCCCAACCGTGTACACATCCCCGTAAAATGATCGTGAAGCTCCGCAAGATATAGGGACGACCATAAACGTAGGGTGTCGGTACACAGGTAGATAGCCTACGAGAGAACAATTTATATCGTTAAATACTTTATCATTTCTACATAGCCATAGCGACCATATAATGGTAATCGCTCCTATCGTATGTAAACTTTTGTACTTGTGATCTATACCATTTAACCAATTCCCAAATATATTGGCAATGCTACACAACGGATACAAGTCTGAAGCTGTTTGGGTAACTGACCATATAGATCTAGCAAACTTGCATTGAAAAAATAAGTGTTTAATTGTCTCATTGGGATGACAAATTACACATGTGAGATTCCCATGCCAATTTCACTTAATTAAATTATCTTTTGTAAGGATAACCCCCGACGAAGATACCAAGTAAAAAATTGTTTTTAAGAGGTATCTTCATCTTCCAGATCTTCCTATTATCAAAAACTGGTACGACTACAAGGAATTAACGGAGAATGTACCATTCTCGTTTAAGTTCCAGCGAAATTCATCGGTCTTAGGCTACAGTTGGACATCTGCTAAACGATGTAGCAGTACAATCCAAAAGTTTAGTCTGTGTCCAATCAAATCTATCATGAAAGTCACATTTGGAGGAAAAGATTCCATCACGGTGGCAGTTGGTTCATCCTTGTGCCGAACAATACAATACACCACAAGATATTGTTCCTAGAAGGTAGCATTGCCAAGCCATTTATCCTCTCAGAAATGTATCTTAGAACCGTCGTTGATCGAAAATTCCAGTCATTCGAACAAACTGAAAACCATAATATTAACTGCATTTTCCACAAATTTCAGTGGTGATCGGAATATTTCTATAACTGAAAACTTGAGCCATGCCATGTGGGGCCCCTTTCCCTCGGCCCCTCCCTCCTAATTGTGTGACATGGTATAACTTGTACTACACTCATCCTTTTAGTAGATATTTTTGTCGTGGTTTAGTACTTCCTCGCATCCAAATTAATTGGTGTAGCATAATTTGGGCCATATGGAGTATAAAAAAAATTCAAATGTTAGTAGACCGTAGGCGTCATGTTGCTCACTCACAACTTTTCCGAAACATAATTCTTTTTTTTTTGTTAGCTCTCCTCAATTTTGGCGGGCGTTCAGTCAAATTAAAGTGAAAATTCCAATCATTCGACCAAACCGAAAACCATAATAACTGAATTTACACAAATTTCAGTGGTGACCGGAATATTTCTTGTAACTGAAAACTTGAACCATGCCATGTGGGCCCCCCTTTCCCTCGGCCCCTCCCTCCTAATAATCCATTTATCTCTGAAATCTTGATATATATAACGACCCGTCAGTCCTTCATCCACATTCAGACACACACACTACCTTGCCTCAGCGGCTAAAGCTTGAGGCATCTCCCCACTCCGCAGGCAGCTCATCCCAGCCAAACATGGACATGGACACGGAGCCGTCCACGCCGACCCAGTCGTCCTACTTGGCCGGCTGCATGATGGCCTCCCCGGCGTGCCTCCCGGTGGCGCGCCGGAGCCCCGCCCGCTTCCACCTCCTGTCCCGCGACGGCGGGCGCGACGTCCGGCGGCGGGCGTGGAGGCGGCTGCTGATGCGGCTGGTGCGGGAGAGCAAGAGCTGCATCTGCAGCCCCAGGGCCAGCAGGGCGCCGCCCATGATCACCTTCGGCTACGACGCCGCCAGCTACGCCAAGAACTTCGACGACGGCCGCCGGCCCTCGTCCGCCGACAACGACAGCCCGGTCGCCGCCGGCCAGCCGGTCGGTTCGCCCGAGAGGACCAGATGACTCCTTTTTCTTCTGATTTCTTTTTTGGTGTTCTTGGGGGGTGGTAGGTGCGACGTTGGTGTCGATGTCTCACTCTCATCAGCGGAAAATCGCTGGCTGTACAGTACAGAGGATGTAAGATTTCTTTGTTGTCGAAATGCGGCAGACGCGTCGCACTCCGTGTGGCTCCCCCTGGATTCCCCTTGTCTGAATTCTTGTCACGCGTAACGAAATTGGGTGCTGATCGACCTGTCAACCGTGTGAACGATCATACTAGTAGTAATAATTAAGTAGTGTCTGCCAGCTTAATTTCTCTTCTAAATCAAGACAAGGGACGAAATCTCAGCGCATTTGGTTGCAGTAGAACGCACTCGCCGTCATCGACAAGGGGGAATTCAATTCGGTGGGGGAAGGGAAGGAGATGTGATGGATGATGGCGGAGCCAGCTAAATGTTTATTTTAAGGAGATAAGTGAGCCGAACGCAAAGTGGGGCTGATCAACCACTCATGGAGTCGAGGTAATCATGGTACGATCATGGCACGAGACTCCTCCCTTCGAGGGAGAGAGGGGGAAAGGGAGCAGGGAGTCCCGGTTTACACTCGACCGTGTCGGCTCCAAATATCCAAATGGAACGGCATGTTCTGAAAAGAAGGAAAAGGTGGAATGAAATCGTGTTCAGTCTGGGTCCTGGTGCTACCTTGTGTCCAGGGCGACGTGCCGTGGTTAGTTTATTGTGATAAAGTAAAAGGTTCGATTTTGGTAATGCTTGGTCAAATCCACCTTGACGTGGCCTCTTATAGTACTGTTCGATTGACGATTGATTGACAATTGTGAGAATGAGGAAAGGAAGGGCGTTAGGCACCAGTAGTAATCTGCAGACAGAAACTTGAAGCCCCGTGTTGGCTCGTTCTGCTGTCAGGTCTGGCTGGCTGCCAAATGATCGCAGCACATGGAGCCCGGTCGAGCCACGCTGCAGATCGGTGACGCGGAACGTTATACACCCCTAAAAAAGGCCCTTGTCCACAAGTCAAAAATAAGGCCCTGATCCAGGTCTCAAATCTACGGGTACAGGAATGTAATACGCGTCCATTCCTGCAGTACATCAGTCCAGGTAAGTAACCATTTGACAGTGGTCAGTAAGACTCCGTGGCCCAATGGATAAGGCGCTGGTCTACGAAACCAGAGATTCTGGGTTCGATCCCCAGCGGAGTCGTTTCAATTTTATAATCGCATTCTTTTTCCAACAAAACAAATTTTACTACTTCTGAAGTTTTTTATGCGTCCGTTCAAATTGTTCTCCGAGTAGGAACGTACTCTACTTGCTTCTAGACCATTTGTTCTTGAAGCAGCTCTCCATCCAATCCAGCAAGGCGTGTACATACAAGACGACCAAATCTGATCATCATCGTCCAAGGGCAAACAGACGAGGTCGAGGAAGATACCACACATTATGTGATACTATGATACCACTCAATGCGTGTATAAACAAGACGACCAAATCTGATCATCATCGACGAGGTCAAGGAAATATCCAGTGATACCACATATTAGGTGATACTATGATACCACTACATAAAAATCAATTCTATGTGTCAAAAACAAATTTTACTACTTCTGAAGTTTTTTATGCGTCCGTTCAAATTGTTCTCCGAGTAGGAACGTACTCTACTTGCTTCTAGACCATTTGTTCTTGAAGCAGCTCTCCATCCAATCCAGCAAGGCGTGTACATACAAGACGACCAAATCTGATCATCATCATCCAGCAATTTTATAATCGCATTCTTTTTCCAACAAAACAAATTTTACTACTTCTGAAGTTTTTTATGCGTCCGTTCAAATTGTTCTCCGAGTAGGAACGTACTCTACTTGCTTCTAGACCATTTGTTCTTGAAGCAGCTCTCCATCCAATCCAGCAAGGCGTGTACATACAAGACGACCAAATCTGATCATCATCGTCCAAGGGCAAACAGACGAGGTCGAGGAAGATACCACACATTATGTGATACTATGATACCACTCAATGCGTGTATAAACAAGACGACCAAATCTGATCATCATCGACGAGGTCAAGGAAATATCCAGTGATACCACATATTAGGTGATACTATGATACCACTACATAAAAATCAATTCTATGTGTCAAAAACAAATTTTACTACTTCTGAAGTTTTTTATGCGTCCGTTCAAATTGTTCTCCGAGTAGGAACGTACTCTACTTGCTTCTAGACCATTTGTTCTTGAAGCAGCTCTCCATCCAATCCAGCAAGGCGTGTACATACAAGACGACCAAATCTGATCATCATCGTCCAAGGGCAAACAGACGAGGTCGAGGAAGATACCACACATTATGTGATACTATGATACCACTCAATGCGTGTATAAACAAGACGACCAAATCTGATCATCATCGACGAGGTCAAGGAAATATCCAGTGATACCACATATTAGGTGATACTATGATACCACTACATAAAAATCAATTCTATGTGTCAAAAAAATTCAAAACAAATATGTGAGTGTTCACTAGATGTGTCTTTATATTCTCTATATTTTTACAACCAAGTTGGAAATACGCATAGAGAAACAAAAAAGACAAATTTCTATGTAAATAGTGTCATTGTATGTTCTGTCTTGTTGTGATACTATTCATGTTGGATTTGTCCTTTTCGTATTTCTGCACGGGTTTCGTATTTGGTTTTGTAAATGTTAGGGATTGTAAAGACACGTCATGTGAACATCCATAAATTTATTTTGAATCTTTTGGCGTATATAAAATTGATTTCTAAGAAGTGGGATCATCGTATCACCTAATGTGTGGTATCACTAGATATTTTCTCACACGAGGTCCAGAAGCTTGGAGCTATTAAGATGATATGCCATTACTCTTGTCGACCATGTGTGCAAAAAAAGATAACCTCTTTTCTTTGTATAAGGATCAAATCCAAGTACGGAGATATATTCACCGAACCCTGCTTTCTAAACACTAACTTAACTACCGCAAAAGTGTCATCTTCGTTGTGAATCCCGTTCTGGTCCATCTTTCTCTAGAACTTCATGGTTGACACCTTGTTTGGGCCAAGATCCATCACCATCTTTCTATGGAAAATTTGCAAGGGTGGGCTCGAGGTCGATCTCATGCTTCAAAATCCACTCGGTGCGATCTGATGATTCATTGTGAAACCACATCTGAAGTCCGCACAAACCATGGGCGAAATCATAGTACACGCCTTTCTCCGATTTTTCGAAATATGGTTCAATCCTCTCGCATGCTTCATTGATCGGCGGGAGTCGAATTACTCGATACTTGTTATGCTCTAAGCTTAACCTGCACAAAAAATAAAAGAGTAAAATCCATCCATGGTAACCGAACTTGCCACCCTCGTGCCCCTAGATACAGTCATCCACCTCCAGGATACATGACTTACGGTACTCAAGTATGGAGAGATGTCCCATCGGTGGACACGTCACTGTGTACACTATCGTATGCACATAGGTGAGGGTTACATGGCATTGTCTGGACGCGCAATTGGGTGTTAAATGGAATTTGCTAGCAGAAGTGAGGGCTTTTTGAAAATCGACCCAAACCATTACCTCTCTGTCTCACTGCATGCAATTCCTCAGTCCCTTTCTTGTCTAGCTAGAACCCTAGCCAGCCGCTCTTCTCCGTTCTATTGTCGTCGTAGCTGGTTTGTGGCTGCTGGTGTTCGTCCTCTTCAGCAGGAGTTTCTCCGATTCCACGAAGTCGATGACAAGCTCTTCCATTTCTGTGATGGTGCTAAGGCCCCTTCATCCCAATCATCATGTGCCCCACTTGTGATCGCCTGGTGCAGCAGTCCTGCTCCGGCACAAACGAGCACGATGGGTCGGTCTACTACCAGTGCAACAAGCATGAGGTAAGCTCAATGATAGTGTTTCCCCACTGGGATCTAGAATATGTTTGTTGTCAGATTGATAACAACATTCTTTGAGGAGATTGTGTTGTATAAGCACTAGGATGGGAATAAGTTAGGAGGAAAGAGCTCAAGCTTCGGCAGGAAGATATAGCAGGAACAATCCCTTGAAAGATGAGATGTCGATGAAGAATTTGAGCAAGGTTGTTCTACTACACGAAGAAGTAATGTTAATGTTGAATGGAGTTGGGTTGTTTTTCTTGGTCAATGTTCTGTTGATGATGAAGAACTGAGCAATGTGTTAGTGTCTAGTGCTCATTTTATGGTCTATTTAGTATAGTGGTAGATGTTAGTGCAGGTTAACTGGTGTAATTTGTAATGCACCATGTTATGTATGTGTAATGAATGCAAATGGAAAATCCTTTGTGGACTTGTCTATTTGTCTATTTGAACTAAATGCAACTAGTAATCCTTTCTGTAACATGTCTATGTGTGGACAAAATGCACACAATTAAGTGAACAAAATTGATTGTTTGGATATATGCCAACATTGATAGTTATATTGACAAAACAATTATAGTGACAACTACATTGACAAGACATTAACAACATGGTGCAAATAACATAGAATGGTATATGTAGAGAACGTATTAAAAAGAGCAAATCTTGAGTACCAGATAAAATTCCAAAAGTGCATCCAAATAAAATCTAGAAGGTTGGTAAGATGGAACTTCATTATAACACAACCGTTGGCACATCAAGAAATGCACATACCTAAAAGTAGGTATAATTTTGCAAACTTCCATCAATATCCAATAGCTGCACAACGTGTGATTTGATCATGGGGATATCACTTGCCAGAACGAGTCAAATAACATTTGTTGGTAACGAGACTGAACACAACATGGTGACCTCATTGATTAGATCTCGGACAATGCAAGTATCGAAGAGACAAAAGGAATATGACACGATGTTCATGGTTCAACGACGAACGATTCATGGAATGCACAGGGGTCATCATGAGCATCCAGGTCCCACTGATGATTATTGGTACGGGAAGGTCTCGACCATGTCTGGAGTGTTCCTGGACCATGGGGTATCATGCTTAAGGGCTTGATGATACTCAGACGTAGTTTTGGTATCGGCAGAATCACCGAAGGAAAGAGAGCGAGAAAACCGGAAGGGTTTCGATAAGTCCGGAGGATGTCCGGAGTGGAGGTGGAAGGAGTTCCATAGCCAACGGGATCGAATAATACTAGGTGGACATGCGCGCTTCGCCGTGCCGCCTACATCCTATTTGGCAAAGTGTGGTAGGTGTGTTATACTCACTCACTTCTACTTAAATATATTACTAAAAATTAATCGGGAAATGTGTCATTTACGTGTTAGACATATCTGAAACTGAGAGATCTGACCTTAAACGGAAAAAAGATCCCTTATTTCATATTGAATCTCATAAGCAACATAGAGGTACCAGTGTTTCTTCAAGTAAACAAAGAGATACATATAGTAAACTTCAAACAAAAATGTATCGAGCAATTGATCAAGCTTAGTACCACAATAAACTGGCATGTTATATGCTCAAGGTAAAAAACTAATGATATCAAAACAAGCTCACTTATGAAGATCACACGGTAACCTTGTTCGACTGCCTTAAAATCGATGCTTGCAACTATTTGGATTGCAGAGATCCAAGGAAAGGCACAATTTTGTATTGAACACTTATAAGTGGCTGGATTTTAAATGATTAGTTTAGTCAATATAGACAACGAGATTACATATATACGAATTCTATGCAGAAGTTATACTGGATATATTCCAAATTATTCAGTGGTTCAATATAATTTGAAAGAGAAGGTATGGATGGACCACAAATCTTTACATAAAATTAAGATCTAATATGTAATCAACTTTGATAATTTCTGTACATCATAGTAAAAAAAAGTTATCATATTTTTTTGGACCCACTTAGTCGATGGAACCTGCTTGTTCATTAATCATAGAGCATGCTCCAAGTCAAGGACACTAAAAATTTTGTTAACTCGTGTAGAAATTATAGAACAACGTAGAACATGTATCATTTTACACAAACATCTCATGTATTCTCTAAGATATGCTAATATATTGAAAAGAAAATTCAGTTACAAAGCCTAAGTGGGGCCAAAATCAGCTTATTCTGTTTTATTTCAGAAATACATGCATGTAAAATTGTTGAAGTGACATGAAACGCGACCGTTTCTCGCAAGGCGTGATCGTTTCTCACCATGTTAGCGCTCCACGCTTTACGTTAAGCGATTCTTCCGTTCGGACATGCTGGCTCGTGGTTGATGTCGAGCTCGTTGGGGAACTCCAAGAGGAAGGTATGATGAGCACAGCAGTAAGTTTCCCTGAGTTATGAAATCAAGGTTATCGAACCAATAGGAGCAAGGAAACACCTCCAAGGTGTTGTTGCCAACTTGGAATCCTGCACAACACAACCACAAAACTTTGCCTCCAACTTACAGTGAGGTTGTCAATCTCACTGATTTTGCTAAAAATAAAGGATTAAACGTATTGTGTGGAAGAAAGTAAAAGATTGCAGAAAGTAAACAGAAAGCAGTAAACAGTTGTAGATTGATGGTAAAAGAAAGGACCGGGGTCCATAGTTCACTAGGGGTAGCTCTCCTTAAGATAGATGACATGTTAGGTGAACAAATTACAGTGGGGAAATTGACAAACATCGAGAAAGCATACATGCATATACTAATCATCTTGACTCCTATGAGATTTGATTGGGCATTACAACATTATACATAGACCGTAATCCAACTGCATCTATGACTAATAATCCACCTTCAGGTTATCAATCCGAACCCCCTCCAGTATTAAGTTGCAAGCAACAGATAATTGCATTACGCATTACGTGTAAAGTAAACAATACGATTGTTCTATGAACAAAGGATTGATGTTTTCTCCCTAGTAGCAATATCACATCTAGTACCTTAGAGATTTCTGTCACTTCCCCAGATTACTAGAGGCATGAACCCACTATCGAGCATAAATACTCCCTCTTGGAGTTGCTAGCATCTACTCGGCCAAGATAGTCACTAACAACAGAGAGCATGCAAGATCACAAATAACAAATACATGATAGAATCAATAATCAATCTGAAATAGCATCTCAATATCCATCGGATCCCCGCAAGCACAACATGTAGGATTACAAATAGATGATCTTGATCATGAACGGAGCTCACAAGACCTAAATATGATAGCACAAAGGAGAAGAACCAACCATCTAGCTACTACATGGACCCGTAGTCTAAGGATGAACTACTCACGCATCACACCGGAGGCTTGCATGGTGATGAGGAAGGCCTCCAGGGTGAATTCTCCCGTTCGGCAGGGTGCCGGGAAGAGCTTCAGATCCCTCTCGATCTAGGTACAGAGATGACGGCGACTACAGACTCTTTCGTGGAATTTTGATCGGGTCCTTAGGGTTTCTGTATCGGAGGCATCTTATAGGCGAAAGGGGAGGCCGAGGGGGTGCCCTAGGCGGCCACACCACCCCCTGGCACGGGCCAGGCCTGGCCACGCCGCCAGGTGGTGTGGCGGCCCTCTGGCCCCTCTCCGTCTCGTATTCTGGCTCTGTGTTCCCCTCGGTGAAAAACTGACTTTGGCTTTTGTCCCGTCCAATTCCGAGAATATTCATTTTTTGACTTTCTTGGAACCAAAAACAGCAGAAAACAGGCAACTGGCACTGTGGCATCTTGTTAATAGGTTAGTCCAAGAAAGTGTATAAAAATTACTCCAAAGTATGGACAAAACATAAAAAAGTAGATAAAAACCAAACATGGAATATCAAAAATTATGGATACGTTAGCAACGTATCAGGACACTATAGATCCCGGGTTCTGGCCAATCGCTCTATGATGCGTTATCGCATGCCTCGCCAGTCCTTTTCAATTCCTTTTCCCCGCAATCTGTCCCTGATTTTTCCAATCAAAACGGTGAGGATGGTGCGACATATTCACGCAGTCCCGCATAGGAGCATCTCTACCCGTGTTACCCCCCCCCCCTCTCTCACCCCCACCATCTCACGCGCTCACCTCCTCCTTATCTTGCTCACCACCGACAAAATGTGGCGGCAGACGGGCGCGCGAGGTCGGGGCGATGTTGAATTGGTACTAGGCATGTTCGAGGAGGGGAAGCAGAGGCGACCGATGCTAGATGCCGGAGCTATACGGAAGGCGGTGGACTGATGACCCACAAGTATAGGGGGTGTATCGCGGTATTTTCGAGGGAAGTGAAACCCAATTTATTGATTCGACACAAGGGGAGCCAAAGAATATTTATAAGCCTTAAGAACTGAGTTTTCAATTCAGCTACACCTGGAAACAATCTTGCTCACAGCAGTTTATCAGTAGCAATAGTTTTGTAGTAGCAATAGTAAAGTAGCAGCAGTAGTAACATAAAGACAACAGTAACAATAGGAGTAACAGTAGGATTCGAGTGCGGTAGGCATAGGGATGGATGGACGGGCGTTGCATGGACAAGACAATTCACATAGCAATCAGAACATAGGGCAATTGCAGATAAATAAGATAAAGCATCCAAGTACTAGATAATCCTAGGCATGTGTTCCATATATAGTCATACGTGCTCACAATAAGAACTTGCACAACATCTTTTGTCCTGCCAGCCCGTTTGAAGCGGGGCCTCAAGGGAACTACTGGCAATTAAGGTGCTCCTTTTAATAGAGCACCGGAGCAAAGCATTAACACTCCGTGAACACATGTGATCCTCACATCAAAGCCATTCCCTCTGGTTATCCCGATTTCTGTCACTTCGGGGCCATTGGTTCCAGACAACAACGTGTGTATACAACTTGCAGATAAGACCATAAACAATACTATCATAATGAATCAATAACATGTTCAGATCTGAAATCATGGCACTCGGGCCCTAGTGACAAGCATTAAGCATAACAAGTCGCAACAAAGTCATAAAGCACTAATAAAAGATACTAGGCACCATCCCCTAACAATCTGATGCCATTACATGAACGATCTCATCCAATCCCTACCATCCCCATGGCCTACAGCGGGGGATTACTCACTCATAGATGGGGGAAACATGGATGGTCGATGGAGAAGCGATGGTGATGATGATGGCGATGATCTCCTCCAATTCCCCGTCCCGGCAGGGTGCCAGAACAGAGTTTCTGGTGCTGTTTCGTTGAATCTGGTGGTGGCGGCGGAGCGGAACTCCTTCTGGAAAAACGTCGAACCTCCCCTGAGTTTTTAGGTCAGAAGGCAACTTATAGGCGAAGAGGGAGACCGAGGGGGAGTCTGGGGCGGCCAGACCACCCCTGGCGCGGCCAGGCCCAGCCCACGCTGCCAGGTGGTGTGGCTGGGCCCTAGCCCACGCGGCCAGGTGGTGTGGCTGGGCCCCAGCCCCACTCCCTCTCATATTCTGGCTCCGGGAGTCTTCCCGTGAAATAGGATTTTTGGCTTTTGTCCCGTCCAATTTCGAGAATATTCATTTTCTGACTTTCCTGGAACCAAAAACAGCAGAAAACAGGCAGCTAGCACTATGGCTCTTGTTAATAGGTTAGTCCAAGAAATCATATGAAAAGTACTACAAAGTGTGGACAAAACACAAGAAAGTAGATAAAACCAAGCATGGAACATCAAAAATTATAGATACATTTGCAATGTATCAACATCCCCAAGCTTAACTCCTGCTCGTCCTTGAGTAGGTAAGTGATAAAAAAGAAAGAATAATTTTTGAGGTGACATGCACCATCATAAACTTGATCAAAGTATTTGTAAAACATTCAAAGCTGGGATCATAGTACTTCAATCCTAACATGAAAGACAAAGTTCTAGCAATAAGACAAAGAAACTATGTTGCAATATGAAAAGGCACAAACAAAAGATCATGAATAACAATGCTTTGCAAGACGTTTGTTTGTTTCACATAAAGAAAACATAGCATAGTGGCATTCAGCTTGTCCCTCATAGAGTAGTAATTATAAATGCATAGGACACCTGTAGGGGTTCCGCGCATAAAAACAATAAATTTTACACTACGCCCCTGAACCCATGAAGCTGCCAGGACCTATCTATTAGTAATATAGTAACGGGAGGGGATTTTCGCGAACTTACCCTTGAAGACCGAAAAGTGTTGTCAATGCTCAGGATAGCGTGGTCGATGTAGACGAGTCGAAGCCGACCTCAAGATCGTGATGAAGTCCTTGCGCTCCTTCTGGCTCCAACGACTTGAGTGCCTCAAGTGCGACACCTCGTAGGGAGTTACACACGTCTAATGCCTGACGATGACTCCCGCTTCCCCGATCCAGCAGCAGTTGCGGAAGTAGAGCTCCCGGATCCGAATCCCGCAGCGCGACGGTGCTCCGCGGTGAAGATGTCTCTCGCTCGCGCAGTCCAGACTTGGGACCACGGTCACGAGAGAGAGAGGGGGAGAGATAAAATATCAATTAGAGGTCCTCCCAAAAGTGGGGAGACCTTTATTGATTATTGGTGTATTTTTCTAGGCCAAATACCCCACTATATATAGGGGGGAGGTACTACCTCCCCCAAAGTCTCGGGTGGGACTAAAGGAGAGGAGAGGGTGGGGTGGCCGCCGGCCAGCCCCGTGGGGGGCTAGGCCCAACCGGCCAGCCCCCTTGGCCCCTCTCCCTCTCTCCTTTCCCCTAATGGGCCCTCTCCCTCCGAAATTGGCCCATTAAGCCTTTTTGACCTTTTAATTGATTTTCTTTTTATTAAATAATTATGAATAAATGATTAAATCAATATTTAACATTCATTCACATATTATTCAATCTCCATGGCTATGGAACACCTTCCACCTCCACTCCGGACAACCTCCGGACTTACCGAAACCCTTCCGGTTTTCTCCCTTCTTTTCTTCGGTGATTCCACCAATCCTATAAACACTCTCTAAGCATCATCAAGACCTTAAGCGTGATACCCCACGGTTCGGGAACACTCCAGACATGGTCGGGACACTCTCGCACCAATGATCGACAAAGGGACCTGGTGGCCATGTGACCCCTGTGCGTTCCATGAAGATCTTTCGTCGTTTGAACCAGGACAGTCATGTCTTATTCCCTTTATCACTCGATACTTGCATTGCCTGAGATCTGATCAATGACATCACCATGTCGTGTTCAATCTCGTTAATGAACAATGTTACTTGACTCGTTCCGACAAGTGATATCCCCGTGATCTAATCACACGCTGTGCAGCTATTGGATATAACTTCTCCGAGTGGGCCCTTGAGTATCTTCCCGTCACATGGACGGACAAATCCCGCTCTTGACATATATTGCCTCTACGGTTTCCTCCGAATACCTGAACACACCTTTATAACCACCGTTTTACTAGATGGCGTTTGATGCTATCTAAGCACTCTCGGGAGACAGTGATTGATATAGCCTCACGGTCTAAGGAATAGTCTACGAGGATCCATTTCTAATCATCGTAACTTGAACTTCGTGACATGATCGGGTCACGATGTTTAGGTTGGGTATTGGTTCATCATCTCATTCTCAGAATGAGATGACCTCATTTCCAACTGGCATAAATGCCACATGATCAGGAAACATGATCATCTGTTGACCAATGAACCAGTGACTAGAGTTTCACTGGGAACCCCTGGTTGTTTGTATATCACACGAGTATTGATGTTTCCACTCAATACAGTTATAGCATGATATAAAACTTAATCATAAACTATATGAAATATGATAATAGTCCTTACTACTATTTGTCTCTAGGGCATATTTCCAACAGTCTCCCACTTGCACTAGAGTACAAATACACTAGCTGCATTTTGTTCTCAATCATTGGCACCATATACCCGGTACCCTGAACATGCTTGCTCATGGAAGAGGTTGAGTCTTAGGTCTGTACTTTATAGTCCCAAATCCTTTGCAACTTACTAATGTCACCTGGATTGACATTAATACTCTATCATCACATGATAGCATCTGTATGTATGCATCGTCGCTATGGCAGTAGAACGAGGCCTGATTCCAGGAGCCTACAGTGACGTTAGATCAACCTCGAGGGCTTTCTCATGGGCACTGTGCCCTGGGACACATCATTCTACGTTAAAAGCAAACTAGCCCCGCCATAACATTATACAACACTTTAGATGGTACCCTTATCTATTATTATAAATGTATTCATCGAAACACTAGTGCACTCTATGCAACTTTCGATGTTTTTGTTCACCTCGCTTCCTACTTGACTTTAATTGGTATCTACAGGACTTTCCAACATATTCCCTTATAACATAACTCTTTATGCTTTAAGATATGCCATCCTTTATGTATCTGGAAAATATGTCCACAGTTCTCTACGAGACACTGGGGGCAAAAACTTAGCTCAACATTATGTGATTTGAACTTAATCACTTTCAAACGTTCTTTAATTGGATCACATATTATGCTAAGTTATCATCATGGTTTTCTAAGATAGAACCTATGTCTCAACATAGTGGATGACGATCATCCTTTTCTTTCTTTCAACCATTGATGTTAAACTTAATACTATTCCTAATTTGAGTTATTAAGGACCAGTTCCTTAATTAACTTCTATTCTGAAACCCCTTTCAGAATCCCTTAAGGAATACTACATAATATCATAATACGGTTATTATCAACTTCTACATCTTATAAATCATTATTTATAAGTATTTGCACCTTCATTCTTAACATACTTAAGAATTACTCCCATAAGCTCCCACTCAAAAATATGTCAATCACATATTGTTTTAGGAAGACTTTCATAGCTCCCACTCAATTTTATGCAAAGTGCATATCTCCTTACTATTTTGAACAACTTCAAAATCTTTTGATCAAATATCAAACTTGGAGTTTTACTATGAGATACTAGTACTTTACTAGTTTAAAATCCACTAGACATTTAGCATACATGAATCAAATTCATTTGAATTTGTCCAACACTTGACAAATTGTGCTTTTGTCATTTACCCCTTTTTCACTATGGCTTTGCAGTCATTTGTGATAATTCCAAGTAACCCCTTTACTTGTGAGATTCAGCAACGAATTACTTTCTAATCTCAAGGGAATTTTACTTCTAGGATTTCTCATAATTTAGTTTACCATTATTTCCTCTGTAGTTTGTAGGCATGTCATATTCCAAAAATCATGACAAGTGATTCACAAATGTCTCCATACAAGATATGGATTCACATTTTGAATCCTACTTCATGTAGTGAAAAACAATAGTGGAGGGAAAAACACAATGATCAAAATCATTGATTCTTTCCTTCTGTGAAGAGAATCGTTCAGGAAAGTTGTCCGTTGCTCTTCTCAACACTCTGATGCAGGGTTTTGAATCCTCATCATGTTTTACACTATTTTCCATTTGCTTCATAATTGAGAAACATCACCAAAAGTAAGCTCTCTCAAGAATGCCCCAAAATCCAAGCAATACGAATCTTGCTTTCCTTTTGGTCTCAGCTATGGACTTCATATTCAAAGTTACCAATGAATACACTACAAGGACTTATTCGCTATTGTTTTGGTTATATCGAATAACCCCAAAACTTTCACGAATTCAAATGGTTTACTACACTCTAATTGAGTGCTAACTATTTCTAACTAATGGTCTCTACATCTACACTACAACGATTTATTTGGTGCCTTCTATTCAACCCCTTTGATATCTAATATCACATTGTGATGCTTTGCATTTTGACGTTTCAAAACACTTTGCATTTCACAATTACTTTTATGCCATTCTTATAAAGTTGAATTTCATTACTATTGATCAAATCATAGTAATTGGATTCTCTTTTATACTTATACCCTTTATTGATGAAACACTTTGATCAAATCAAATAATTTCATATTCATGTTTCCTTTGGTAAACTACTTTACACATTTAAACAATCAATTAATGATAATTACCATTTTCGTTAAAACCCAATACATCGAATATGTATTCTATTTAACGATTCATTAAACACTTTGTATTCAAGTAATACACGGTGTTCAAGTTATTTTGCCGAACTTAGGCACGATATATATGTGATAAGAAATCGAATGACTTTCACATATTATCACATAACTTTGAATTTAAACAATGGATTTTCATTCACTAATGAACATATCATTAAGTTGGGTATTTTAAACAAAGTATTTTAATATTTTACAAATATTCATGTATTATCAATTAGTTTCAAACAATAAGGATAATTCACACATAATCAAACAAGATATGAACACGAATAGAAATCATTCATAAAAGCAGAACAACTGTTTGTTTCAAACTCATATGAATAACCGTCTCACGAAGTGTGAGACACACTAAAGAAGTTCACAATCTCTTGATTACATTAATCATCCTAAAAACATAAACTAAATGATAAATGTTGAGGGAGAGTGTCGTCGGCCATCATCATCATGCTCGCCATCAACACGCAACATCACCTCCTCTCCAGCAAGCACCTCTCATGCAAAAGGACCTGTCTTCACCAAAATAGTGCAAGTATCAAATATACTTAACACTGCAATGTGTTTGCAAGATTATAACATTTATAAAACTGTATATCAAATATATACCTTGGTCATCGATGACCTCTCCAGTGATTGGTTCAACCTTTATGTTCCTGAAACGTAATATGAACTCATGGAAATCCAATGCTTATGTATCACCACTCATGATGCTACTCCGGACATGTCCTTCGTAGCTGGGAGGTAACGACCGAAGCAGTACGTCTATCGCAAATGGATTAGCCATCTAGTAATCCACGAAGTGAACCAGTCTTGTGTGTGCATCAAGCATGCGCTCCAAGTGACCCTTTAGACATGTATGCTCCTCCATCTGTATGGAAAGGAACTCTCCAAGCAGTTCGTGCTTCCACATGCGCACATGGCCTATGAACTTTGCTCTCAGCTGATCCACCGTCGAATATGGATCAAGATCACCCATGAGCGGATGTAGTTCATCCACCATCCCATAACGCATTATTATCTGAATGTAGGTGGATATCTCTTGACGATAGTAGCGGTCTACCAGCTCTTGTGGGGTCTCATAGTAGTCTGGCTCAGTCAAATCCATCGTGCGGCGTATGTAGTCTACCACATGATTCCTAGTAAGGAGATCATCTAGGCGCACAAGCCAACTAGGGAAGTTGGATCCATCGAGCCTAAGTTTTTCACCCTTTACCCAATCCTCAATGGCAAAGTAAGCTTCACGGTGAGCCATCTACATTTATAATTGCAAAAGGAATTTAGACTAAGTTTATAATTAAATGAGTTAATAATAACTCCACTCAGAAACACCTATCCCTAGTGAGGGTTCCTAGTGATAACACGACCCCTATCAGCCACATCTCCCCCGATCATCACGGCCATCAATGTGGGTTCAAGGGTGGACGCTAAACGTCGGTCACATCATTCATGCAACTCGTGCTCGATCTTTCGACCATCCGTGTTCCGAGGCCATGTCTGTACATGCTAGGCTCGCCAACTCAACCTTACTGTTTTCGCTGTGCAACATGGCTTACACCCACTGTATGTGAACGTAGATATGTCTGACACCCGATCATCACGGCCTGCCTCATACCGAAGAACTTTCTTGGTGGTGCACAATAAGGAGGAACACAATCATTGGTAATTTTAACAGGGATCATCTTATTAGGCTACCGTTGAGTATCTAATACTAGCACACAATAAGACATACAAACAATAACATTGAATGTAAATGCTATGTGATATGGTCCTTCACGTCGTGATCTCCATCCACTGTCACCGGGTTCCGGCGCCAGGGTTCCGGCGCCGTAGACACCAGGGTACCGGTGTCATTCCGGTGTGGTAGTTCGTCATCTCCGTGACTATCTACTACTAACAAAAGGTAATCACTTTACCTTTGCGACAACCATATCACAAAGCAACGCCCTCTTGCAAAACAAAGTTAGACGCCTCTACTTTATCTTTGCATGTTTTACGTGGCTGAATGGGCTTTCGCACAAGAACCATTCTTACCTACAAACTTTCAGCACAACGTTGATCAAGTAGTTGTCTCTACTACACCCCTTTCGGGGCCCTCCGTTGCAAATGGTATACCAACTAATGCGAGAGAGACAGACACCCCCCTAAGCCACTTTATATGGTACAAGCCGTATGTCAAGCGTGGACCAGTCTCGCGAATGAACGCGTAAAGTCAGTTGGGGGCCGCTTCATCAAGCATTACTACGGTATACATAAGTACACGTGGGAGGGTAACAACTAAAAGATCAACGCCCACACGCTACATCTCGTGTGTTCTACCCGTACTAGTATTACTACACATAGATCTAGCTCTGATACCACTGTAGGGGTTCCGCGCATAAAAACAATAAATTTTACACTATGCCCCTGAACCCCTAAAGCTACCAGGACCTATCTATTAGTAATACAGTAATGGGAGGGGCTTTTCGCGAACTTACCCTTGAAGACCGAAAAGCGTTGTCAACGCTCAGGAGAGCGTGGTTGATGTAGACGAGTCGAAGCTGACCTCAAGGTCGTGATGAAGTCCTTGCGCTCCTTCTGGATCCAACGACTTGAGTGCCTCAAGTGCGACACCTCACGGGGAGTTACACACGTCCGGTGCCTGACGATGACTCCCGCTTCCCTGATCCAGCAGTAGTTGCGGAAGTAGAGCTCCCGGATCTGAATCCCGCAGCACGACGGCGCTCCGCGGTGAAGATGTCTCTCGTTCGCGCAGTCCAGACTTGGGACCACGGTCACGAGAGAGAGAGGGAGAGAGAAAATATCAATTAGAGGTCCTCCCAAAAGTGGGGAGACCTTTATTGATTATTGGTGTATTTTTCTAGGCCAAATACCCCACTATATATAGGGGGAGGGGAGGTACTACCTCCCCCAAAGTCCCGGGGTGGGACTAAAGGAGAGGAGGGGGTGGGGTGGCCGCCGGCCAGCTCCTAGTGGGCCCCGCGGGGGGGCTAGGCCCAACCGGCCAGCCCCCTTGGCCCCTCTCCTTTCCCCTAATGGGCCTCTCCCTCCGGAATTGGCCCATTAAGCCTTTTTGACCTTTTAATTGATTTTCTCTTTATTAAATAATTATGAATAAATGATTAAATCAATATTTAACATTCATTCACATATTATTCAATTTCCATGGCTATGGAACACCTTCCACCTCCACTCCGGACAACCTCCAGACTTACTGAAACCCTTCCGGTTTTCTCCCTTCTTTTCTTCGGTGATTCCACCGATTCTATAAACACACTCTAAGCATCATCAAGCCCTTAAGCGTGATACCCCATGGTTCGGGAACACTCCAGACATGGTCGGGACACTACCGCACCAATGATCGACAGAGGGACCTGGATGGCCATGTGACCCCTGTGTGTTCCACGAAGATCTTTCGTCGTTTGAACCAGGACAGTCGTGTCTTATTCCCTTTGGCACTCGATACTTGCATTTCCCGAGATCTGATCAATGACATCACCATGTCGTGCTCAATCTCGTTACTGAACAATGCTACTTGACTCGTTCCGACAAGTGATATCCCCGTGATCTAATCACACGCTGCGCAGCTATTGGATATAACTTCTCCGAGTGGGCCCTTGAGTATCTTACCGTCACATGGACGGACAAATCCCGCTCTTGACATATATTGCCTCTACGGTTTCCTCCGAATAACTGAACACACCTTTATAACCACCATTTTACCAGATGGCGTTTGATGCTATCTAAGCACTCTCGGGAGACAGTGATTGATATAGCCTCACGGTCTAAGGAATAGTCTACGAGGATCCATTTCTAATCATCGTAACTTGAACTTCATGACATGATCGGGTCACGATGTTTACGTTGGGCATTGGTTCATCATCTCATTCTCAGAATGAGATGACCTTATTTCCAACTGGCATAAATGCCACATGATTAGGAAACATGATCATCTGTTGACCAATGAACCAGTGACTAGAGTTTCATTGGGAACCCCTGGTTGTTTGTATATCACACGAGTATTGATGTTTCCACTCAATACAGTTATAGCATGATATAAAACTTAATCAGAAACTATATGAAATATGATAATAGTCCTTACTACTATTTGTCTCTAGGGCATATTTCCAACAACACCTTCAAAGTTCATAAGAGTGACTAGATACAAATAGTTTAAAACAAGCAATATCAAGGTATGCATCAATCAACTAATTTTGGGACAATGCACGTAGAACTAAGAATGGCCACTATGCTCTCAAAGTAGGTGCATAAAGGTAGAAGGCGGAGACTAAATATAATGATGGAAGAAAGGCCTTCATAAAAGGAAGTAGGGATTCAAGTCTCATAAAGAGCTTCCAAAAATTATGGTACTTATAGCTTTCAGATCTCATTGCCCTATCATAAGCATCTTGAAGTGATTAACGTTAAAGTGAACAAACTATGGTGTATATGCTTGACAAAGTATAAGTTTGAAATCTCATGTCCCTTGAATACGAGGGTCGCTCCTCATGCTACTCAAGTTTAGTCGCCGGTAAGTTCTTGTCATCGTAAGTACATGTGTATCATAGAGAACCGCCAACGGGGTACCCCTTGCCCGATGATACGGAAGAATCCCCATATCAAAATGACAAGGCAAGCAGACAACGAGCATCTTAGCAATCTTCTTATTTACCATGGGAATATGGTGCTTTTTTCTCTCTTTCCTCTTTTCATAATCTCTTTTTTTCTTTCTTTTTCTCTTTTTTCTCAATATAGGACTCTTTTTTTATAAGAAGAATGCTTCATAGACAGCTTATATGGTTACGCTGCAGGTTTCCACCATGTCAGCATGGATTAGATCAGCGGCCCAGGCGTTTCTCTAACACATATACATAACTCCATGGACTTACAAGCTCCCCTTTCATTTCACACCGACGACATCCATATACAAAAGAGCATGATATCAACTAGGTACAAGTACCAAGTGCAATGTTGAAAGCGTTCCCCATGACAGCATGGTTCTGCTAATTCCCAAAAAATAAGTGCAAGCATATACAACATAGAAGACACAATGATTCAAGTTTATTAAGGGCAAGAAAAGTAAAGTGTGCCATCAAGTTCGTGAGAGCTTTAATCACTAGTTTTCTCATAACAAGTTTAATTTGGAAGGTAAACAAAAGCATGAATATACTTGGAATAGCATAAGCTAGTAGGTAGGTATGGTGGACTCTTTGGAATAACTTAGTTTAAGGATTTGGACGCATGAGTGGAACTCATACTTGGTTGTGGAGGCTAGCAAAAGACTGGGAGCGACAAACTAAGAGAGCAATAATGGCCATAATCATGCAGAGCAACAAAACATCATTGATCAAATCATAAAGTGATACTACAAGTTGAAAACTAAAGGATCATAAAGGCTATGGTGACTTGGGATAGTCATAACATGGTGTGAGCATGTGCCAAGTCAACCCAAATAAAGCATCAAAGGAGAAGACCACTATACTATGCTTTAATATGCTAAAACAACGCATGATTCATCCAAAGCACATTAAGCATTCTAAATTGGTTATAACAAGTCATGATACACCAAAGAATACTAAGCATAAAGCCAAAACAATATCAAGCATGGCATGACAAAGCATAGACCATAGTCAAAAACAAGCTCTTTTTACCACATAAGCAAACTTTCCTACTCTTTTCCAAACCAAACCAAACTATTTGCAAACCAATGTATGAAAGAGGGGGTCCAACCAATTTATTCAGAAGACTAAGAAAACCAAGCAAACGAAAACGAAAAACAAGACGCTCCAAGAACAAGACAACTGTGCATGAAACAATAAAAATGAAGCGTTTGGAAGAAACCTGGGGTTTTTATTGATGAAGAAGGGGATGCCTTGGGCATCCCCAAGCTTTGACGCTTGTACTTCTTGGATATTTCTTGGGGTGACACGTGTGGCATCCCCAAGCTTGAGCTTTAGTCCATCCTTCATCTCATTACTCATTCCTTCCATACACCTGAAATTTTTCCTTCATACAAAACTTCACACAATCTTTATTAGCAACATTAGTGCACTCAAGATATTAAGTCTTAAGGTTCAGTTCTAACACCAATAAAACTTCCATTAGAACACTAGCTACTGAAGCACTTCCCTCAAAAATCTCAATTCCCCAAAAGAACTCAAAAAGGAACCAACAAGAAGCAAATGCAGAAAATGGCAGAAATCTGTCAAAACAGACCAGCAGGTAAAGATGAATTTTTTCGAAGACCTTCTGTTGCTCAAATCAAAAAGTGTTGAACTAACGAAAGTTAGATAACAACCTGGGTCAGAAGCACAAAACTTCACGCCTCAAAAAGACGTTCAAAGATTTTACACGAATTTTTACGGTGAAGCACAGAAATCTGTTTCGGGACAGCAACTTTCCCAATCATTACTTCTCTCTCATTAGAGGTTACTCTTGGCACAAAAGGCAAATAAAAAGGATAAGGAGCGATTATATAGGTAATAACTTCCAAGACTCATCTAAAACTTTTGGGTTATCTCCCAATAAGTACTTTTCTTTAACGCCTTTAAGTTAGGCATAAGCAAAAACTAAAATGGATAAAATAGAAGTAAGCAGAGATAATCATGGTGAAAACATTGTTTTGTTCAATGAAATCCTTTTGTTAACAAGGTTGATCAGGTCTTGTTACCAAAAAAATTCCATATGAGACAAAACTTTGTATCCTACTAATGATTATGTTACCTCAACCTTGATAGCAATGGTCCCAATCATAATAATTTCAAAAATTTCTCTTGGTATGGGACAATATATTTCTCCAACTTGAATACCCTCAACATGTTCAATTGAATTCAAACCATAAGTCCTTTCAATCTTCTTGGGGAAATAGACAGTATGTTCCTTGTCATTAACATTGAAGGTCACCTTCCATTGATTACAATTAATAACAGCTCCTGTAGTATTTAAGAAAAGGTCTCCCAAAAATAATAGACATATTATCATCTTCAGGCATAATAGTTTGAGAGGATGCTCACATAAGAAATATGAATTAAAGTAAAAGAGAGCATCAAGCAGCAAATTCAAAACACATTTAAGTCTAACCCACTTCCTATGCATAGGAATCTTGTATGCAAATAAATTCGCAAAGAACAAAGTGACACGCATAGAAAGATAAAACAAGAGTAACTTCAAAACTTTCAGCACATAGAGAGGTGTTTCAATACCATGAAAACTTCTACCACCATATTTTCCTCTCTCATAATAATTTTCAGTATCCCCATGAATAAACTCAACAATATAACTATCACATAAAGCATGCTTTTCATGATCTACAAGCACTAGAGCTTTATTATAAACATTTTCAAAAGAATCCTCAGGAACATAACATTCATCCTCCTTTAGTAAGCATGGAGGACAATCAAATAATATAAGGGATAAAGAGTTACTCTCATTAGAAGGTAGGCATGGGTAGCTAATCCATTCTTCCTCCTTTTGTTCATCATTCTCCTCCTCTTTTTCATCTAGTGAGATTTCAGGTTCATCAATTTCTTCTTCCATAGGATCCTACAAGGCATTAGTCTCTTCCATTTGTGGAAAGCATCTATTAATATATTCAAGAATATAGCCATTTTCTTCCTTGTAATTATCAAAATTTAAGTATACCATAAACCTCATATTTGTAAGGTGAATCATCAATATTTTCAAGCAAACTAGCAAGTTCAAAAGCACCCTTCCAAGCAATAAATTATTCAATTTTTTCCGCATCATAGAAGTCATAAATTCCTTTAACATAAGAAGATATGGTAACATTATCATTATACTCACATTGAAAAGGGAGGTGTTTATACCTCTTACCGTAACAAGATTTATCAAAGCAATAAGTAACATTATAAGTAGAGCACACGTTTCTAGCAATGGTATACAATTTATCAATTTGTTCCCATAAGTGTTTCCCTTTTTGTGACAACCGGTGTTCCTTATAATAGTATTTTTGATCTTCCGTGAACCCACCTTGCCAATAAGATTCAGTTTCAAAGAAACCAACCATTGATAAAGAGCATGATAAAGCAAGACAATAATAGACCAACGAAAATAACAACTAGAGTAGGAACCTTTTTTTGTATTTTTGATAAAGAAATAAGCAAACAAGGCAGAAATAAACTAAGCTTGAACAATAGTGATTCCAAGTGGACTTGATAAATAAAGCTATGCTCCCCGGCAACGGTGCCAGAAAATAGTCTTGATGACCCACAAGTATAGGGGGTGTATCGCAGTATTTTAGAGGGAAGTGAAACCCAATTTATTGATTCGACACAAGGGGAGCCAAAGAATACTTATAAGCCTTAACAACTGAGTTGTCAATTCAGCTGCACCTGGAAACAATCTTGCTCACAGCAGTTTATCAGTAGCAACAGTTTTGTAGTAGCAATAGTAAAGTAGCAGCAGTAGTAAAGTAAAGACAACAGTAACAATAGAAGTAACAGTAGGATTCGAGTGCGGTAGGCATAGGGATGGATGGATGGGCGTTGCATGGACAAGACAGTTCACATAGCAATCAGAACATAGGGCAATTGCAGATAAATAAGATAAAACATCCAAGTACTAGATAATCCTAGGCATGTGTTCCATATATAGTCATACATGCTCGCAATGAGAACTTGCACAACATCTTTTGTCCTGCCAGCCCATTTGCAGCGGGGCCTCAAGGGAACTACTGACAATTAAGGTGCTCCTTCTAATAGAGCATCGGAGCAAAGCATTAACACTCCGTGAACACATGTGATCCTCACATCAAAGCCATTCCCTCCGGTTATCCCGATTTCTGTCACTTTAGGGCCATTGGTTCCGGACAACAACGTGTGTATACAACTTGTAGATAAGACCATAAACAATGCTATCATAATGAATCAATAACATGTTCAGATCTGAAATCATGGCACTCGGGCCCTAGTGACAAGCATTAAGCATAACAAGTCGCAACAAAGCCATAAAGCACTAATAAAAGATACTAGGCACCATGCCCTAACAATCTGATGCCATTACATGAACGATCTCATCCAATCCGTACCATCCCCATGGCCTACAACGGGGGATTACTCACTCATAGACGGGGGAAACATGGATGGTCGATGGAGAAGCGATGGTGATGATGATGGCGATGATCTCCTCCAATTCCCCGTCCCAGCAGGGTGCCAGAACGGAGTTTCTGGTACTGTTTCGTGGAATCTGGTGGTGGCGGCGGAGCGAAACTCCTTCTAGAAAAACGTCAACCCCCCTGAGTTTTTAGGTCAGAAGGCAACTTATAGGCGAAGAGGGAGACCGAGGGGGAGTCTGGGGCTGCCAGACCACCCCCTGGCATGGCCAGGCCCAGCCCGCGCGGCCAGGTGGTGTGGCTGGGCCCCAGCCCCACTCCGTCTCATATTCTGGCTCCGGGAGTCTTCTGGTGAAATAGGATTTTTGGCTTTTGTCACGTCCAATTCCGAGAATATTCATTTTTTGACTTTCCTGGAACCAAAAACAGTAGAAAACAAGCAGCTGGCACTGTGGCTCTTGTTAATAGGTTAGTCCAAAAAATCATATGAAAAGTACTCCAAAGTGTGGACAAAACACAAGAAAGTAGATAAAACCAAGCATGGAACATAAAAAATTATAGATACATTTGCAATGTATCATGGACTCGTGAGTGGAGGGGGCGAAGGGAGCGGAGGTGAGAGGGAGAGCTCGAGAGCAGAGGGGCCTTCTCTTTTTCAATTCCTTTTTTCGCCATCCGTCCCTGATTTTTCCTGTCAAAGCAGTGAGGATGATGCAACATCTTCATATAGTCCCGCATAGGAGCGTCTCTACCCCGTGCCACCCTTCTCTCTCTCACCCCACTATCCCACGCGCTCACCTCCTCCTTATCTTCCTCACCACCAGCAAAGTGTGGTGGCGGACGAGTGCGTGAGGTCGGGGATAATGTTGAATTGGTACTGGATAGGTACAAGGCGGGGAAGCAGAGGCGGCCGACGCTGGATGCGGGAGCTAGATGGGAGGCGGTGGCCTTGTGAGTGGAGGGGGCGGAGGGAGCGGAGGTGAGAGGAAGAGCTCGGGAGCGGAGGAGCGGTGCATGTTGCTGGGGAGACGGATGATGGGCTAGGATGGCGGGGAGCTCGAGACACTGGAGCTTGGGTGGAGGAGAAAGGGATCAAGATGGGGGTGGGAGGCAGGGACGGGAGGGACCAGCTCGTAAGACTTTGGTCAGCACCTGAAACTGCGCGGCTGAGATGACTCAGAGTGAAAATCAAACGACCAGAAATGAGCACGCGAACAAATAGCCTCGGATGGCTCGCTTTTGCTCAGGCTTAAGGGTGTGTTCGGTTCTAGAACCGGGGGGGACGGAACGGAATGGTTCCATTCCGACGTCACGGGACCGTTCGACACTGTGTTCGGTTTAGAAAAGTTCGAGGAACGGAATGGTTCTATTTTTTGTTCGGTTGATAGAATCGAGGAACGGAATGGGGTATAAACACTATTAAATATTCTACTGATTTGAGTCTAAATTTAATATTTTCTCTAAATCATAATTAACAATTAAAATCAGAGGCAAAATCGAGCCCAAAAATCAGATGAACTGGTCGCTACCGCCGGCAGGCGTGCATGGCCGCCGCTCGTGCATGGCTGCTGCTTGCCGCTGCGCGTGCTGGCCGCCGCTCGCCGCGCGTGCTGGTCGCCGCTTGCCGCCGCGCGTGCTGGCTGCCGCTCGCCGCCGCGTGATTAGCGATAACCTTTTTTCAGTTTGGTGCGGTGAGGAGATTAACGAGCCGTTCTCTCAAATCCGGCCGATTCGGTCGGACGAGGCAGTTCTGCATATTAGAGGTATATTCCCTTCCTAGGAACTAGTCGATTCCGTTCCTTAGACCAACCGAATAGAGGAATGGGTGCCAGGTGCGGAACCGTCCCGTTCCGTTCCTCCTAATTCCAGAACCGAACACACCCTAAGCTATAGTATAATATAAGTAAATCCTAAATATTGATTTAATCATTTATTTATAATTATTTAATGAAAGAAAAATGAATTAAAATGTCAAATACCTAATTGGGCCTAATTTCATAGGGAAAAGCCCCATGAGGGAAAGACCAAAATCAAAGAGAGAGAGGGGGTGGCCGGCTGGGCCAAGGGACCCCATGTGGGGCCCACTTGTGCCCAGGCCGGTGGCGGCCAGCCCCCCTTCCTCTCCTTTCCTTTGTTTAATCCCACATGGCTAAAGAAATTAACTATGTAGGGGTTTTCCCCTATATATTTTCAGGTATTTTGACAAATTTAATAAAACATAATCAATAAAAGGTTTCCTCTCTTTTGGGGAGACCTCCAGTTGATACTCTCTCTCTCGCGCGCGCGTGAACATGGTCCCAAGTATGGATCGCGCGAGCAGGAGTCTTCTTTATCGCAGAGCGCTGTCGCGCTGCGGGATTCGAATCTAGATGCTCTACTTCCACAACTGCTACTGGATCGGAGTAGCGGGAGTCATCGTCAGGCACTAGACGTGTGTAACTCCCTTGGAGGTACAACACTTGGGGCACTGGGAGTCGTTGGAGCCGCAGGAGCCGAAGGACTTCAACACAACCTCGAGGTCGGCTTCGGAACGACTACATCAACCACGCTCTCCCGAGCGTTGAGTACTCTTTCGGTCTTTAAGGGTAAGTTCACGAAAAGCCCCTTCCATTACTGCATTACTAATAGATAGGTCTTGGCAATAGGGTTCTTGGCGTAAGAAAAAATTATTGTTTTTATGCGCGAACTCTAACAGTTGTTTGGTTGAAATGAAGTCTAGTAGTGATTAAGATGCATGCCAAAACTAAAATGTGGATCAAACGTAAGATATTGATTGAAAGCTTGTCTAGAAAACTGTTGATGTACACCCTGGGATGCCAACAACTCCACTAGCCTTCGAATGATCTAGGCATAAATCTTGATTTCAGCTATGGCTTGGCGACATGGGTAGCGAGCTACCTATGGGAAAATGTATTGGTACTCTTGAGGTCTGTGCGAAATGTTACAAAAGTCATGAATGACTTCAACTAAAAACTAATTATAAAATTCAATGTGATCATCTACAAAGTCTTTGGCATTGTTTCGTTACTAGTATATAAATTTTCTTGAAAGGAAATAAATAGGAAGAAGTGTTTTGATAGACTTGAGTCATTGATGTGGGTGTCAATGAGACACTTGATTGTTATGCTTCTTTTGGTATGATCTCTCACACTTAAATTGATGTTATGAAACTTCCTAGTGTTTCTTAGCAAACTGAGAGTTAACTAGAGAAACTGGAATGATTGCTACACTTCTAGGTACTTATATTTATAGATACTTTACTTTGATATTTTTAGCACTACTCTAACTATGCTAAGCTTTGGAATGGAAGAAGTGCTAGACTCATATGGATATCTCTCGCAAGTGAATTTACATTCTCACAGCCAAGTTAACAAGGGGTGAAAAGGAATTTCTAGGAGCCGTAACGAGCATCGGTACAGGCGAGGCCCGCACGTACCACCTGCCGGAGTAAAGACCTTGTACAACTAAGGATGCTCAAAGGCCAAATCCAGGGGCGGATCCGCGCCTGGTGCTACAGGTGCTATAGCACCGGCCAAGCAACTGAACTGCAAGCAACATTTGCTAATTTTCATGACTAAAATTAGAAAAAGCCTATGTAATTAGCACCAATAAGGAAGCATTAGCACTAGACTTGGGTGCTTTCCAGCTCCGCCCCTGGTCAAATCCATAGAGGTGGGTGATGATAGAAGGTTCCCTTATGAAGGGAAGGAGACATAACTACAAGTGATCCATATTAGGGGTTTCTAGTCTATCATCTATGTCTAAGGGAATAAGGGAGAGTCATCGGGGTTATTTATACTACTTGGGCGAAGGGGTAGGTAAAGGGAATATTCCAGGGCATCAAACCCAGTTATGTGTGCAGATAGGTGGATTCCGGCGGTAAGTCCGGTGGTCGTCGGTTTGGTTCGGCGGTCGCCGGTGTCCGCCGGGCCTGGTGCCGAAACGGGGAGGCGGTTTCGGCGGTGATTCCGGCGGCACCAATACTCTCGCTGGAATGGCCATGCTTCTTCTTTCTCCTCTTCCAAGCCACTGTCTTATTGGGCTTGAGATTCTGAGCTTCCTCCCTTGCCTCCGTACTTGTCAGTGTGAACCTATAATGATCATGGAAAGGAGTATGAAGTAGTATATCATTCAATCGCATAGGAAGTGGACTCGCATAGAGGATATGATTCACCTTTGGAGTCCATGAGACCATGAAGACTTAGAATAAGTGAAAGTGTTTGATATGATAACGACCGTAGGTTGGGCTATATCAACTCTAAAATCCTAACAAACCCCTACAAGTACTAGTGCACATACCACCACCAAACACTATTGTAGCATGAACTCATCCCCAATGAGCCGCAATCAACTAGCAAACCCTAACCATAATATATGTTGTTCACCTAGAGCCGCCCTCGCCACCAGTATACGACATCATGACAGCACACGCTTTGCACAAAAGGTTCTACCTTGGCGACGGACCGTGTATGGCCTTTCCTTCGCCGATAAAAGGCCTCTGCTCCCACTGCCATGTCTTGGATGAGAACGTGCTCATAAGGTAGGGCGACGGCGGCCACCCCGAGATGTCTAATTTGGTGTTGTCGGGGTACCGGTGGAGAACGCAATGCATGAAGAACACCTCGAAGTTAGCCGAGGCCGTTGGTGGGATCAAACGCGACGAAGTCAGATTGGCCAAAACACATGACCGACGTTGAAACGGTAGGAGTGTTGGAATTCTCCCACGGACCAATCACATCAAACTAGAGGGACAAACGCGCACAAAATCTTTTAGCCAGGGGCACGTATCGTGCCCTCTTTTTTTCCTCTTTATTTATCTTTTTTCTTTTTCTCCACGGTACAACTTCACGCAGCACACCACCGTGTATATATATACACGGCCAACCTGACCAACCTCCTAATCTACTCTAACACGAGCAGACCAGACTAGGAAACACTTGGCCTAAACTAACACCACACGCCTACACGTACCGGGGCACCTCTCCTCCCATGAGAAAAAGAGGCGGCGGCTAGGGTAAAAACCCTAGCAGCCGCCACAATCTATTTTGTCCTCGCCGTCTGCGACCGAGCGAGCATCGACGGGTCCCCGTCTCCTCTGCTTGCCGCTCCGGCGGCGGGAGGAGGTGGGGACCTCGGACCTGCGCTCGGCGGTGTAAAGGGTCCCTAAAGTTAGAGTTTGTTCATCTGGCATCGTCGTTATGGTGGCTATGGCGGTGTTGTGCCGGCGTTGTGCGGGATAAGAATAAGGTATACCCGCCTCCTCTTCCACCTCGTCGGCGACGATCCTGCTACTGGCGTTGAGGAGGGTGGGGATTCGTCTGGTCGCCGCTTTCATGGAGTGGTGGATCTCGTCCAGTCTACGTGTATTCTGAATCTCGTCCAGTCTACGTGTGTTTTAGGTTTGGTGTTACAAGTTTCGGATCAATTCAAGGGTTCTATGGCGACAACTTTATCTCTGGGGCGTTGGTCCTTAGGGGCACGTGCACGAAGACTTCCCAACTGTCATCAACAATGGCGTCGGCGGCTCGCTCTGGCGGCAGTAGTATTCGTTAGGTGGTCCAAAGACCTCGATGTAATTTTTATTATGTTTAGGATACTTTGTACTTCTTATGAACTCATGAAATAGATCCGGATCTTTTTCCGCAAAAAAAGAAAAAACTAACACCACACGACACACATAGTCCTAGTGCTACTCGAACACGGCAAACAACTAGCTAGCTAGCTCGTGAATCTCGTCTGACTAGTACAAGATTAGAAACGGAACCTAATTAGACTCAAACTTACTTGGACAAGATTATTGCTAACAAGGAGGTCTTTGCGCAGCAAGCTGTGGGCCGTGGGCGTCGATGCTGGTGTTGCCAGCCCTTGCAGACGGAACGGCAGGCGGCGAGGCTGCGTGGCGGCAGTCGGCCGAACACGTCGCCGGGAGCTGATCCATCCATTGGTTGGTTTGGCGTCTAGGCACAGCTGCCCGGTGCCGAACGGTCTAGAGTTGCTTTCCGGTTTCGCTCAGATTTGTTTGTTGATGGACCCGGTCCCGGTGCCGGACTCTTAAAACAAGCGCATTTTGTGGATATATACTCTAGTATATCAATATCAATTGCAGAAACTAGGCTCCGTGTGCAATGTGCGGCGGCGACTCCAGCACAAGTGGTGGAGACAACGGCGCTCTTCTTTTGCAGATGGATGGATGCCCAGCCTTCCTCTCTTATTTGGCTGAGACTGAACAGGTCAGAGCTGCAGGTAAATTTCCTCTTCGCGCTTCTTGCAGCTTCCTCCCTCTGTTGGCCGTGACGATATCTGTGCAATTGAAAAACATATAGGGTAGGTGTGAAAATCATGATTGTTGCCAGTCATCAAAAAACGACCCTCCCGTAACTCAAGTACTGAACAAAGGTGCAAAACAGCAATCACATGGAAAAACGAAGGTTGGTGGGTCCTTCAAATAAAAAAAATGAAGGGCTTAAAGTTGGTTCTGGATTTGAATCTTTTGATGAGTGCTTTCTCTCATAGAAGTTACCGGTTAATTTTACCCCCTGCAAGACTCCGTGGCCCAATGGATAAGGCGCTGGTCTACGAAACCAGAGATTCTGGGTTTGATCCCCAGCGGAGTCGATTTTTGTATTGCCATGTTTGGTAGTACTTTGTAGTTGGATTCGTTCTCAACAAAACAAATTTTAGGTGCTTCCAATAGCTTTGTTGGACATTTTGAGGTTACTTTTTTGTGATATTCTTTCTTCTATTCTTCAGTTCTTTCAAACTGTTCCTCACTGAGAAACATGATTTACTTGTTTCTGAAATTTTGTTCTCAATGAAACACCTTTCTAGTAGTTATGGAGTTTCTCCATACAGAGTTGTGTACTCATGCAAGTGCTTTCTTCGGTGAAGTATAACAGCAACCTTGTTTACTTCTCTCGTATTCTTATCCACTAGAGTGTTCGGGATACAAGGGGATTTGGTGTTCACCCAATATCTTCAATCCCCGCAAATACTCTATCATGTAGGAGAGTTTTCAATGTAGACAAAAGTAAGAAGAATTTGTGGGATATCCCGGGATTATCCCGGCCAAACAAGGAGTAGTAAATGGACTACGGGATTTTACCTAGTCATCATCAAAAAACGACACTCCCGTAACTGAAGTACTGAAACAAAGGTGCAAAACAGCAATCACATGGAAATACGAAGGTTGCTAGGTCTTTCAAATAAAAAAAACGAAGGGGTGGGGTGGGTACGGGTTTTAAAGGTGGTTCTGGATTAAATCTTTTGATGAGCGCTCTGTTACATAGAAATTACCGTTTGAATTTACTCGTGCAAGACTCCGTGGCCCAATGGATAAGGCGCTGGTCTACGAAACTAGAGATTCTAGGTTCGATCCCCAGCGGAGTCGGTTTTTGTATTTGCGATGTTGGTGCTTTTTTTTTTTGGATTTGTTCTCAACAAAACAAATTTTAGGTGTTTCCAAGAGCTTTGTTGGACATTTTGAGGTTACTTTTTGGATATTCTTTCTTCTATTCTTCTTTCAAACTGTTCCTCACCAAGAAACATGATTTACTTGTTTCTGAAATTTTGTTCTCAACCAAACACATTTTAGTAGTTTTGGAGTTTCTCCATACAGAGTTGTGTACTCATGCAAGTGCAAACTGTTCCTCACCAAGAAACATGATTTACTTGTTTCCGAAATTTTGTTCTCAACGAAACACCTAATAGTAGTTTTGGAGTTTCTCCATACAGAGTTGTGTACTCATGCAAGTGCTTTCTTCGGTGAAGTATAACAGCTAAAGGGGTCTCCACAAAAGGTTTCCTCGGTTTTTGTTTTTGTTATTTAGGATCTTGCGGGGTCAACCAATTGCAGAAGCGAGAATGTTTGCTTATCATTTGGCGAACTCTGTTTCGCAACCATAGAAAGAGCAATATCGAAGGATAAAATAACAACGTCCCTAAAACGGCTGGTTGCCGCAAGCTAGTTATCAGTTGGTAACTTTTCGGATGCATCTAACCTTAAACTCCTAAGATCAAAAATAATGAAGAGTATTATAGATGGTTGACAATTCAATCGTAAGTTGCGATCATGCTAGAGCTTAAAACTGGCTTCGAAGCTGATGCTAGAGCTTAAAACCGGCTTCGAAGCTATTTGCTCTCCAGCAGCTCTCCATTCAGCAAGGCGTGTATGCACAAGACGACCTTATCTCATCATCGCCATCTAAGGGCAGACATCCGAGGTCCTCAAGCTTGGAGCTCTTAAGATGATATGCCATCACTCTGGTGGACCACGTGTGCAAAAACACAATCTCCTTGTAAGGATGGAATGCAAGTATGGAGATATACCCACGGAACCCTTTGTCAACACTAACTTTAGTAGTCGCAGCAGCAATAGTGCCATCCTCGTCATCCGAATCCTATTCTGGTTCCCCTTCCTCTGGCGCTTCATGGTTGGCGCCTTGTACATACCAGGATCCATCGCCGTCTTTCCAAGGAAAACTTGCTAGCGTGGGCCTGAGGTCGATCTCATGGTTCAGCATCCACTGGGTGCCATCGGTCGATTCATCGAGTAACCAAATCTGAAGTCTACACCCATTACCATGCTCAAACCCATAGTACACGCCTTTCTCGGACTTTCCGAGATAAGGATCAATGCTTCCGCGTGCTTTATCCATCGGGGGGAGATGAATTACGCGGTACTTGTTATCCTCTAAGCTTAATCTGCGCAACAACAAAAATTTGTTGTTGTTGCAACATTGGCGACACATATAGTGGTATGGGAATTATTATGGAGTGGCTTTGCTAATAATAAGGGGAAAATGTGGAAACAAGAGATACCTGATGATGAAATAGATTTGGCACACGTAGAGGCGTCCCCGGCAGTACACGGCGTCGTGATGGAACACGCTCTGCAGAAACGGCTCCACGTCGGCGACGGACCGCACGGCCGTCGTCCCTTCCCTGACGAAAGACCTCTCCTCCCACCGCCATGTCTTGGAGGAGAAGGCGCTCATGACGTAGGGCTAGGGCGACGGCGGCCACCCGGAGCTGTGCAGCTCGGTCTTGCCGGGGTACCGCTGGAGGACGCACTGCATGAAGAAGACCTCGAAGTGCGGCGAGACGGCGGGGTCGAACACGAGGAAGTCGTCCTCGAAGAAGCCCTTGCTGGTCCACGTCCGGTCCGGGTAAGGCGGCAGGCACGCCCACTGGCCCGTCGCCGGGTTCACCACGCCCTCGCGGAGGAGGAAGAGGCCGTTGCAGTGGGCTCCGACGCGCGACCAGTCGCAGTCGGGGCGGACGGCGTTCAGGTAGCGGAGGTTCCCCTGGATCCTGGCCCCGACGGAGGGCCGCGCGAAGAACGTCGGCGGGTCGGTGGTCGGCCAGACCCTGCTGTAGACGACGTAGATGCCGGCCAGGGTCAGCGGCAGGAGGTCCTCGCGCAGCAGGCCGTGGGCGTCGATGGTGGTGTGCCAGGGCTTGCAGACGGAGCGGCAGGCGGCGAGGTCGCGTGGCGCCAGCCGGCCGAGGGCGTCCGCGAGCACGTCGTCGGGGAGTTGTTGATCCATTGGGCTGTTTGGCATGCAGGGCAGCTGCGTCGTCGTGCTGAACTCTCCATGTTTTGCCCTTTATTGATCGATCGGGTACCAGCAATTAGGGTGGCTGGGTAGTGGGTTAGAGTTGGTTCAGGTTTCAGTCTGATTTGTTAGCGATGGACTCGGTTGCGGTGCTGTCAACCAGGTAATCTGGCATATGGCCGATGCCCAATTGCTGCGCAATGCCATCTTCTTCATCCATGATCCGATCGAGGGATTCCAGTCTGAAATGTTCCTTGCCAATACGCATGGCTACTTAATCCTTCAGCGGTTGTAGATGATACAATTTACTACCGAAACTCCATAACAGCTCAGCTTCTCCATGCAGAGACACCATAGGGAAACATGTTGGGCACAGATTTAACCAATCTAGGAGCACAGATACTACCGATAGCAGGAAGGCATTATTCACAAAAGGTGTTACAAATTCAAGTTCAGAATTCACATCTAACTGAAGCCAGCACAAGCACGTTACATAGTTGCTGCATCTTAGTCACAGACCCACAGTGCATAATAGATACTACTACTCCTACGGTAAGATAATAAAGGCGGTAAACAGGAAGTTGAGGCGATATCAGGAAACCAACGTCATGTCATGTCCATTTAGCTTGGGCAGGTCACTTGCGTGCTTCAGCCTTCCTCTCTTCTTTGGCTGCCAACACCAAGCAGAGTAACAAAGGTCAGTACTGCAGACAGTATTCTTGGCTCTAACAGGTTTCAGGCTTTCATCAGTATAACAACATGTCGAAGGAAAGACACACATGTGCTGGCTGTAGCAATGAGGTGTGTATACGTACCAGCTTTTTCCTCGTCACGCTTCTTCGCAGCTTCCTCTCTCTGTTGACGGATCAAAGAAAGGCGGTCTGCAGTTGCAAAACAAAAAAGGGTTAGATGAAAATCATGATTGTTGTTGCCAGTGATCAAACAGCTGTGCTCTGAACAAAGGTGCAAAACAGTTATCACAGTGAAATTATATGGAATATATGGTTAGCCTCGTATGCAGTACAATAAAAACAAATGGATGCGTAAAGAAGAGCAAAGTTGGTTAACACATCTAATGAGAAGAAAAATTCTTTAATGGAGGTCTAGGAAGATAATATTCCGCACAGATGAACAGGAATCATCAGAGGGGACACATTAGTTTCTATTTTTCTAATACCTCGGATTAAGACAGGGAAAGTATAATGCGGCGTCAAATGCAGCAACTTCCTTAAACCTAACATGCTTAAACCATATGGACTTGCAAAACAATCAAAATCACGATGCAGTATGCCATTTATTCTACTAGTTATAATGTTTGATGAGGTGTATTGACATGGATATAATGGAAAATATCATCATGATCTACCATGTGCAAGGCATAAGTACAGAACAAAGCATAGGGTACGGGAGATTTTAATAGTAGAGACAGCCACTCCTAAACCCTCACCTAAGTCTTTCCTAGCCTGTTCTGTTTTTCCTTCCTCCTGAAGCCTCTTGTAGTGTAGTATGGATCTCTGTTTTTCAAGCTCCTCTCTGAAAGAGTAAAAGATCATGATAAAGTACTGAAAATAACAGTAGTGCATTGGCCATGCTTAACATGCATAAACTTTAGGCTCATATATATATGATTTTTTCCTGTTCATTCTATATTCTGGAGAGGACTGCTATTTTTCTTTGACAAAAAAAAAAAATGTTTAACAGGTCCTAGCATACAAACATAAGAAAAGGGTAACTTTCCTTGTGCAGCAAGGCCTACAAATCTGTCAAAAATAATTAACTGCACAACAAACCATATAGTAGTAGATGATAGTCCATTGTCAGCTCACTGAGATTTCCATTTCATTCCAGAACTTATACCAATTGTATGAACAATATTATTGCACACTTGACGATTCACATAGAAAAGAGATGAATGTGTTTAGCAGAATCAACGGTACGTAAAGAAGAAGTGTGCACACACCTTTCACGCCTAGACAGATCAGCTGTCCTATCAACCTGTGTCAGTGCAATGTAAGTTAGATAACAAAACATGAACTGGTAAATGCTTCAGAATGTAACATAAGTAAAGAAAGCTGTAACAGATGATGACAGGATTACACAGAATATAAACAAGCCCAAGTACTTATGGTGGGCATAATATACTACTCCCTCCGACCCATATTATTGTTCTCAACTTTATCTAGATTCGGATGTACCTAGTTAATGATCTAGACTAGATTCATCAGAATCTAGACAAAGTTGAGAACATTAATATGGACCGGAGGGAGTATTTTAAAATGGAAAGCTAATAGGTTAAGTATACATGGAGTAGAAATGTGCTAGCATAACTAATAGATACAGTACCATCTTCCTCGCTTAAGTTATCAAGAATCCTATTCAAAATTGAAATTGAAATTTTCTTGCATATAAATTTGTATTTGAATAGTAAGTCTGCTTTCTAGAAAACTAAACTTGTACAGCGACCATCCTATTGATGGCAGCAACACATTATAGATTGCCCATAAGCAGGAAACAGACATAAAAAGTCAGACTTACATTAACATCCTTGGCTTTAATATTCTTTGGTTTCGCCAGGTTTGGATTGTCAATCTCGATAAGACCTGCAGTGCCTTTGTGTTTCTGATAGTAGTGAAAAACAGAGGCAGATTTTCACGTAAATAAATAAAATGTTTACACTGAAGGACTAAAGGGTGTATAGTTGAGTTTAAGTTTTCAGGAAGATAATATCTTACAGTCTTCTCAACCTCTTCCTCGTCTTCCTCCTCTATTGATTCATCCCTTCTTTCATATACCTCCTTTTCAACTTGCTTCTGTTTGGTTTACAAATAGAAGTCCAGAGCCAAAACAAGCATATGAGATAGCCAAACTTGACTGATTTTTACCGAGACTGTAAGTTGAAAATAAAAGATGCAAACCTTCTTAAAGCTCTTTGGACGTCCTGCTGAAGTACCAGCCGCTGCATTCAGTTTCATATGAAAGCTATGAGAAGATTGCAAGGGAATGGCCAATTCAACAGGCTCAAAATACTGAAAGGAGAATATAAACTGTGCAGCAACATCTACTTGTAGCAACAGTACTAGTGGAACGTCCAAATTTCCACCTTGATGTCAACTCTACAAAGTGCTGACAGTTTCCATCTATACTAGATTATGGAATTGCATATAACCAACTTCCAGGATAAAGATAAAACGCATCAGGACAATATGAAACCAATTTACTGCAGCCACACCACAAAGAGCATAAACATAGCTAGACAAATACATATATACCCACATTATTGCACAACTAAATCTGAATGGAGAAGTCCACACAAAGTATACTAAACTAATGTGAGGTGGCACTTCGAAACAAAGCAGGAAATCGTGCAGACAGAGATCTGCAGACGACCAAATTATCCAGTCATAATCTGAAAGACCAAAGCAACTGATATCCAAATCGAGGAGCTCATGGCTCCCTTTTATTTGGTTCCCAAAGCACACCCAAGCAACCCCTGGAAAAGGGCGAGCTAGGATACACAGCAAAGTGGCCAAAGGAACACACAAGATGGGGCAAATACAAGCTCCAAACCTCCAACTACAACAGATCATCCAGTTTGAGCCCCAAAAAGGACGGCCTTTTGATGCTAGCTTTGGTCCTGGATTCCAACAAGGCAACAATCAAGCAGCTTCCAACAGACCCGATGGCGCTAATTGCTAAACCTAAGAAGACCTTATCGCCGTCGAACAAATCACAGCTCAGGTACAGCGGGAACGGCCGGGACGTTCGAAGGAAATAGGCCTCGATCAAGCAGCGAAGGCCCCTCGCAAACACCTCCGCCGCGCGCGCGAATCGCTAAAACCCTAAGAAGACCACCACATCGGGGTGGAACGGAACACCCACCAAGGGCGGCGGCAATCGAAGGAGATAGTAGGTAGGTAGGGAGCGAGCATTGCGTACGTACCGAGCTCCTCCTCGGAGGAGAAGGTGCGCTCCCCGGTGGGCTTGCCCTTGAACTTGCCCCTCGCCATGGGTGCTGGCTGACGGCCGCGGCGGCGGTGGGAGGAAGGCGGCGGCGAACTGCTCCAAGCCCTAGCTAGCAACCTCCTGCCTCCGTACGGTGACTGCTTTCCCGCGAGGGTGCCTCTGTGTCTCGGGCTCTTGCGCCGCGGCGCTTTTATCGGCGGAGCGGAGGAAGTGAAGAGTCCCGGAGGACCCGGACCCAGCCGAGACGCTCCCGCTGCCGTGTCCTGGCCCAGCCCGGCCCAGCCCGTTTGCTGCTTGCTACCGTGCCTACTACGGTAACGATAAGTAGTCTGACTAGTCGCAACCGTGCATGCTACGCTGCAGGCCTGCAGCTTGCCGCTTGCAGTTCAGCGCTGACCATTCCAAGTCCCCATTTCGTTATATTTGGACTCGAACGTGTTGTTGTTTTTGCAAAATTTCACCGATTTATTAATAAGCATCAAAAGCATATAAAGCCTTAAAAATAAAAGAAATTACAAATATGTCATTAGACTACCTAGCGACGACTACAGACACTAGCACGAGCCAAAAGCGCGCTGTCTTCTTCGCCCCTCCATCACCGGAGCCGGGCAAAACTTGTCGTAGTAGAGCTTGTTGTAGTAGACAGACAGAAAGTCGTCGTGCTAAGGCCCCATAGGACCAGCGCACCAGAGCAGTAGCCATCGCGGAAGATGACAACCATAGATCGAAAGAGACTAACCTTAAACCACACCGACGAATACGGAAAATGATCGGATCCCAAGAGATCCGCCGGACAAACGACTCCATGACTCCATGCGCCCTCCGCCGACGCTAGACGCACCACCGGTGTGAGGATAGGGCGGAAAGGACCTTATTCTAACTTCAGAACATAGCCGCCGCCTCAACATCTCGAAGAAGACACTGAAAAAAAGTTATAAGCCATTCATCCAAATAGATTAAAACTTTTTTTAATTTACAACGGAATATTTATGAATTGCTGAATTTTTTAAAAACATACGGTTTAAAAATTTGTGTTCTGAATCAGGACTAACCCGCAACGCGGTAAGTCGGTGACTTATAGCTTCTTAAAGTCAGTCTCCGCTCTCCGGGGTGACATTCACCAAATCTCCGCTGAGTGAATCAAACAGTGGTATAATAAATAGATAAAAACAATTGTGAAAATGAAAATCCCTATCTTTTGTGAAAATGAAAACATGAAAATCAAAACAAAAGTGAGAAAATGGGAGAAGGCCCCTTGGAGCGGCCTAGCCAGCCCCCTCCTCCAACCCTAGCTGGTCGCAATAATATATTTTTCTAGTTGTGTGTTAAAACCATGCAAAAAAGATGTCATGGTGATTTAACAAATGCATGATCAATTTTTGTGTGTATGCAATAAATGCCATCGGTCAGAACAAATGTGAGAACAAGAAATCATTGCACACATGCATCAATGCAGCATGAAAACAAGGTTTGTAGCAACGAAAAGATGACCTTGTAGAATGAATGCAACACTTACCACACACACTCAAAGTAAGTCGCAACATGTCGTCATTGTGTTCGCATGAAACCAAAACTAAGATTGTACCACGTCGAACAAATGTATGCATCATTAAAAAAATCTCAAAGTCACGAACTTGTGTTTTGGGGGCCCGGCACCGCTCGGGCGAAGTAAGGGATGTAAATCTGCCTAGAGATTGAATATTTCCCCTTGTGATCCATCGTAACAACTCAAGTCAATTAACGAGTCTGTAACTCCTATATCGTATCAGAGGAAGACAAAGGAATTCTTAGTATGTAGATCTCTATATTTATGTGAACAACCAACGGGCAAACATTTTCTTAATCCTACAATATATGTGTGTAGGGATTTCTATGTAAACAAAGTATCATAGCCACCTCGAGGTCGCTTTGAGATCCCACGCCGAGCTCCGGTGGTGGTCCAACTGACGACGAGTCGGAGAGACATGGCAGCCGGTGAAAACCGAGCCTCTACCTCGGTCTTGGCGAACGATGACGGCATCGTTACCTTGTCGAAGGCATCGTCTTCGATGGTCTTGTCGATTCACTCAGGTTTGCTTTGGGGAAAACCCTAGATCTAGGTCTCCCGGATCGGACGGTGGTCTTGTCACTTCACTCAGGTCTGTGTTGGGGAAAACCCTAGATCTGGGTTTCCCGGATCGGACGGTGGTGATGCCCGATGTTGCAACCCCTCTTGAGGGCATCGTTTTTGGAGCAGATGTTGGCTGGGTCTCGAGGTGGATTGGTGGAATGGCGTGTTTTCTTCTACGACGATGATGACGACGGGTCTAGGCGGTGTGGCGCAGCGAAGTCTCCGCGGCTAACGCGAGGCGATGGATGCGTGCATGACGGTGGCACCATCTGTCGTCGTGGCGACATCGATGGCAGGCTTGGCAAAGGGCTATGCAGATCACTGCCATGAACATGCCTCAATGGTTCGATGGTGGTGACAGCTTCTGTAGCGTGTGCATGAGGTACTCGCTAAGAGTCTGCTACACCGGATGAGCGCTCCCCTTTCGCCTAGAGGGTACCTTGGGGTATGCGATGTTCCTGAAGGAAATATGCCCTAAGAGGCAATAATAAAGTTGTTATTGTGTATTCCTTATATATGATAGATGTTTATTTTACATGCTAGAATTGTATTGATCGGAAACATCAATACATGTGTGTTTCATAAACAAAAAGGGTTCCTAGTTATGCCTCTCTTATAGACTAGCTTGTTGATTAACAAGATGATCAAGGTTTCCTGATCATGGACATTGGATGTTGTTAATAACAAGGTCACACCATTGGTGGAATGATGTGATGAACATTCATCCGAAGTATAGCATTACGATCAAGTCATTATGTTTATATTGCTATAACATCATACGAAGTAATCTTTATCCTTAGACCATGAGATCATGTTAATTGCTAACACCGAAAGAGTATCTTGATAACATCAAATGTCACACCGTAACAGGGTGACTATAAAGATGGGTTCAGTACTACGAAGGTGTTATGTTGAGGCTCATGGATCAAGAGTGGAATTTGTCAATCCCGATGACGGATAGATATACTCTGGGCCCTCTCGGTGATATCACATTGAGATAGCTTGCAAGCAAGTGGTGTGATCACTAGAATGTTATATCACGGGAACGAGAAAAGAGTGCATGTCGGTAACGAGATCAAACTAGGTATGGAGATACGGATGATCGAATCTCGGACATGTAATATATCGCGAGACAAAGGGATTTAGTTACAAGCATTAAAGGTTCTCACGATCACAGAAGTCATCGTTGAATGTGTAGGAGTCAGTACGGATCTCCAAGTCCCGCTGCTGATTATTTATCGGAGAAGGGTATCGATCATGTCTGTATTATTCGCGAACCGTAGGGTGACACACTTAAGAGTTACCGGACACCATTTTGGAGCACATATGTTTCAGACGAAAGAATTGCAAAGCGCAGGAATTGTTTCAATAGAAACCGGAAATTGTTTCGGGTGAAATTGCAGAAAGTGGTTCTGCATGTGATATTGAAATATTGCAAGGGGCTATATGTGAATGTTTGTTAATTAAAGTAATTAACAAAATTCTTAATAAATTTAATAAAAGAGTTTTATTAAATGAGAGAGCATTAAACTTGGAGAATTTTAATGCATTTAAAGTGGAGACTTTAAAAGGGAATGTGAAGAGACATTTTAATGTGGAGGGTTACCACCACATGAATGGGGGAGGTGAGGGGTCACCCCCATGCGCCGGCCATGGAGAGGAGGGGCACCCCCCCTCCTCCTATAAAAGGCCACCCATTCCCTCCATCCTCACACCTCCTTGTGAAGGATCTCTCTCCCCCTCTAGAATTATTTCCCCATGGTCTCAGATTAGCGAGATACATGTTACCGGTAGCATTTCGTCTGGAAGGAGTTGCTGCTTCCGATGGATCGCTGGAGCGAGGAGGTGGAGGTTGTCCGGTGGCTCGAACGTGCGAGTACGGATGCGCTGCTGAGTTGCAGTGCTCGGACTTCCTCACGATCTTGAGATCGGCAAGTGTACGACTCACTAGTGCACACGTCCCCCTCTAACACCGGTTTGGAGGGCCCTCTAACAGCGGTTGTAGAACCGTTGTTGAGGGTTCGGTGTTAGAGGGGCCCCCCCTTTAACACCGGTTCTTATACGAACCGGTGTTAAAGGGTGGCGCACGTAGGGCTGCCGCAGGGCTTAGCCCTCCCCTTTAACACTGGTTTGTAACACGAACCAGTGTTAAAGGTTCTGTGCCGTGGCAGGAAAAGGAGATAAATCTCTGCCGCGGCAGGAAAACGGCCTAAATCTCTGCCGCGGCAGAGTTCTGCCCCTGCCCCGTTCTGGGCGTATTTCTGCGGCACGGCGGGGACGGGGAGGGGGGAGGGGGAATCGATCGGGAGCGGTATACACATACATCGTCATCGGTACATACGAGTACATGAATAATTAAGCAACTATTATTATACACAACATCGTCATTGTGTGGTATTCTCCGTAAATGTTGAAGCATCAAGTACAAGACAAACACGTTCAATCATATATACAACGTTCATTTTGGTGGATATCTAAAGAGTTCTCCGCCAGGCGTGACGACCTCATCAAGTATGAACCCCGCCAATTCCTCTTGAATGGCTCGTATGCGGTCAAATGGTAGGAGTTGGTCCCGCATCCGTTCGATCTGAACATATATGAAGAATAGGGTCAATATATATATAAGAATAAAACTCAACACAATTTATGGTAATAAAATAATATTGTGTACTTTGTTTACTTACTCTAAGTTGTTCTAGTGCGGCTTGGCCCGTCGCACATATCGTGTTGCGAATGAACTCGCAAACATAGTACCCACATAAGTTATTGCCATGTCCCTGATGCGCGCACTTTACGAGAATAGATAGTTCAATCAAAATAATAATCAATAAAGCATGATATAATGGAATTGGAAGCAGAATCAAAGAGATACGCAGACCTAGCTAGCTAGTATTACTTACATTTTGGTCTACAAATTTTAGTTCTTCTGACCATTCACCCACGACCCTGCCCGTGAACCTTTTCCAAACCCTGTCCGGCAAAGAAAATGGATAAAGGAGTAATTAATTACTTGTTGTCACGAAAGTTGCCGATCTAGTGCGATAATATGATTGAAATTACCTCTAGAGCATCTCTCTAAAGTCTGCCCATCGCTCTTTTTCTTTTCATAACGAGTCCATGACAAGGACTTTTCTTGAGTCAGGTTGAATGACTAGCAGAATAAAGTGGAACCTACGCACGCATAACTCATCATCAATTACACTTAACATCGAGTAAGCCGAAACAGAATGTGTACAAGAGAGGGTAACAGTACTCACGAGAAGTTGTAAGGCAATAGTATTTCCCTTTTGGTTTGTTGTCTTAGTAAAGACCTTAGCAATAAATCTTCTGTTTGTCCGGGTTTGGTTCTTACCACTTCTTCATGAACTCTATTTGGGTCAACGAACCCAATGTCAAAAGGTCCTCCTTTCATGCATTACATAACCTTTTTCCTGAATAATAGTATATACATATATGGTGAGCATATATATATACATGCAATTAATGAAGTGAATGAGATGAGATAGAAAATACAGAAATAGTACTTACACACAATAAAGGCTGATGGCAGCTTTGTCGAGTTCCTTCTGATTGAATAGAAAATGCAAGTCTTGAATGTTGAAGGCGATCTCGTCGTCTCCGCACAAGAAAATCTGATCTCTTATATGCACCGTGATCCATTCTTCCTTTCTCGTCTTGCAGAAATCAAGGTACCACTTGTGCAATCTTCGCATCTTTGTTGGTAGATTCTTGAGCTCCTCTTTCTTGACGAGATTCTTCCCATACTTCCATGGCTGTATGGGGTTGGCATCGCATTTGGGCAAGTTGTCTCCCATGATGTTCAAGTATGCAATGTAAGTCATCCCCATCTCATTGGCCTTTCTTTGTAGCTCTGCCTCGTAATCATTTACGGGAGGAGCGTCCCGTGTGTCGAACACTTGGAGCGGGGCGCATGATTGGTTTTCCTGCTCTCCGAGCATGGGAACTGTTTTCTGGGGTGCCGCACGACTGCTACTTTCAGTCTCCCTACGGCGCCTTGCATCCGCCTTCAAAATCTGGTGCTCGTAGTCCGGCACAAGTGGGGTTTCAGGTTTCAAAAGATTTTTATAAAACTTCTCCACCACCGCCGGATCTATTTTCTCCTTTGGCTCGGCCCGTCTAGGTGCAAAGAATTTCTTGACCTCTTCTTCCGAGATCCTATTGGTCTCCTCGTCACTGTGATTCCACAGTAAAACCGGCAATGGCTTGGCGGAAGGCTGCGGGACGTAGTTTTTTGAACTCTTTCTGGCAGTGCTAGTGATGCTCTTCGTGGCAGTGCTCTTCCGCTTACGCTGAGGAGATGGCTGAAGCGCTGGAGATGGCTGATGGGCAGGAGATGGCTGGCGCGCCGGAGATGGCTGCCGCGAAGGAGATGGCTGACGGGCAGGAGATGGCTACCGCGCAGGAGATGGCTGAAGCGCCGGAGATGGCTGCCGCGCAGGAGATGGCTGAAGCGGCTCAGACTGCTGACGCTGCGGAGACGGCGGGGGTGCCAGTGGCCTCCAATTTGGAAGCACGATGTGTTCCTTCTTCCAAAGAATGGTTGTTTTCACTGCAAATTTGAGTTGAGTTTCCCCTTCACCTGTAGCATGGTCAAGCTGTGCTTCCTCATATTCCTTCACAACCTCATCCACCCCGACAATAGCATAGCCATCTGGAATCAGTCGGCAGTGGTAAGTTCCACCAGCTACAGGAGGTAAGGCATAGCCGACAGCCACCTTAATGGATAAGCCCATTAATCTCACATGCAGCTCAGTGTGTTCGCTCTCCGTGATCTCATCCACGGGGTATCGAGGACCCGCCATTTCAAGCGTGGGCTGCACGTTCTCCGTGGAAGCCACGCTGCTTTTCCGCGCAGAGTCTGGGCCGCCGGCAGCTTCCAATGCAGGCTCTTCGTGCCGCTGAGATGGGCTGGTAGCTTGATGGCTCTGTTGTGCATTCACTTGCGCCTTCAGCGCCACAAGTGCATGTTCTATCTGTGTCATCCGCTTTGTACGCTCTTTTTCTTTTCTGCCGCGCCATCTGTAAGAGTCGCTCCACTCGGCAAACCCATCCTTCCACGTCATACCCCCTGTGCCTCGTGCATGTCTAGAGTGTTCTTTTTTACCGATGGCGCGTGTGAGCTGGTCATTCTCTCTGTCGGGATGGAAGGTCCTGGCGGCTGTTTCCTCGTATGCCGTGATGAGTTCAGTGACGGGTTTGGCAAGGAGGCGGGTTGGGAAGATACACAATCCTGTTTCTGGGTCCAACCTTGCCCCGATTCCGTAGAACCAAGTCTTTGCACGTAGGTCCCACCCATGTGTCTGGGGTGTGATCCCTCTGTCGCGCAGGGCCTTCTCAGCTTCCTCCCACTTAGGCCTCTGAGATATGTAGCCACCTGACCCTGTCCTCTGGTGATATTCCTTCTTCTGGGCATTTAGCGTATTGGTTTCTGACCTCTTTGTAGCTATACCACCTTCCTTGTATGCCACAAATTCGCGCCAGTGAGGTCTTATCTTTGCATAATATGCGTCTTTGAAATTTGGAGTCTCGCGAGCTTTGACAAATTTGTTCAATTTTGTCTTCCAGTTGCGGAAAGCGTCAGCCATCTTCTTTAGAGTCCACTCTTTGACCTTTTCCTTTATAACCAGTTTGTTTTCATCCTCCTCTGGCGGAAGGGTGAAATTTACCAACAGCGAATTCCAAAGCGTTTCTTTGGATCTTTCATCGACAAAGGTACCGTCGCCATTCTTTGGCTTATTCCAATATTCAATTGTGATTGGGATTTGGTCCCTAACAACAACTCCAGCCTGACGTACAAATTTGTCTGCGGCATTCTTGGGCTCCATCGGCCTGCCATCAACACGGGCTGCTTCGATCGTGAACTTTGCACGATCTTTCAACCGATGGCTCGCGCCTCGCTTGCTCTTTTTTGTAGAAGAAGATGGTTGCTGGCTGGTTGATCCAGAGGGCTAAAAGAAGAAAGAAGCGTTAATTAATACATGTAGAAGAAGATTGTTGGTGGAAGTCAGCTGAGGCTTAATCAATGCATATATCTCGCCAGACTTTGTAATCACTAAATTGCGTTCACCGGAGTCTTCATCTTCTCCATGACTACTTGAGTTGTCATCATGTCCCTCCAAGTCTAGATATTGTGAGGTGTCCTCATCGATAATGTTCTCCATTATTTTTTCTTCTTAAAGGTTTCTACTAAGTGGATCCATAGTTTCTAAAACAATAATATTATCTAGAGTAAGAGAGTAAACATTCAAGTGGACTTGGATTCATACACAAATATACATATTATTCATACAAAAATACACAAATAGGATAAAGTACATAAGATAAAGTACATTATTAATACATCACCGGAGAATAGCTCGGGTGCATTATAGGATAAAGTATAAGATAAAGTACATTATTAATACATCACCGAAGAATAGCTCGGGTGCATTATAGGATAAAGTATAATATAAAGTACATTATTAATACATCACCGGAGAATAGCTCGGGTGCATTATAGGATAAAGTATAAGATAAAGTACATTATTAAGATAAACTAGCGAACGCGGCTGCCGCGTTCTATGCTACGGGAGCTCTACAGCCACAGAAGAGGAACCATCACCGGAGAATAGCTCGGGTGAGATCCGTAAACCTGCCAGATATTGGAGAACCTAGTCTCCAAAAGATACATGTATCGCCGTACATGCTCATCCTCCTCCCTAATACGACGACGTACCACCTCCTCGGGGGCTGGCTCCCTCTGCACCGCTCCTGGACCTCGTGGACGCCACCAAAGAAGCTCCGGGTCGAAGATGATACCCGGATTCCTCACCAAGGTACAAGTCCCGACAGGTAGCACCTCCCAGTGCCAACCCAGCGGAGCCCAGACTCGGACATCCCCGACATAGTCCAGTAGGCTCGGACGAGATGGACACGGCATAACTAAATAATAGCAATAAACAATCATAAAACATAAACAGTAACTAAATCACTAAGTATATATTGCCCTAATAACAATAACCCTAAACCTATCACTAACTAACCTAAACCTCATTAACTAAGTATTCTAACTAAACCTAATCCCTAATAAACCCCAATCCCTAATAAAACCCTAAGCCCTAATAATAAACTAACTAAAATCCCTAACTAAATCATTACTAAAATTCCTAACTAAATCACTAACTAAATCACTACTAAAATCCCTAACTAAAATCCCTAACTAAATCACTACTAAAATCCCTAACTAAATCACTAACTAAATCACTACTAAAATCCCTAACTAAAATCCCTAACTAAATCACTACTAAAATCCCTAATTAACTAAATCCCTAATTAACTAAAATCCCTAACTAAATCACTACTAAAATCCCTAATTAACTAACAAAATCATATTACACTAGCTACTAAATAATATTACAACTATACACTACTATTATACTACTAAATAATATTACACACAAACACTACCAGATAAAATTACAACTATATACTACAAAATAAAAAAATGGAAAAAAAAGAACTTGGACGGGTCGGGGGCGTCGGCCCGGCCGCATCGCCCGCACCGCCGCCAGCGTGCACGGCTGTCGCCGGCCCGCCTGCTCGCCCACAGTGGCCGGCGGCGCCACGCCGCCGCGTAGCCAGACGGGGGAGAACGAAGGGGAGGGGCGGCGGGGTGTACCTCTCTGGCCGGGGGCACACGCGAGGCGGCTGGAGTGGCGGCGGCGGTTGGGGGCGGTGGCGGCTGGAGTGAGTGGCGGCGGCGGCTCCCGCGGGATGGCGACGGCGACCGGCTGGCGGGGAAATCGATCGATCTGGCTGGGGGAAGAAGGGAAGGGGTGGCGCGCGTGTTATAAACCCTCCCCCCCTTTAACACCGGTTCGTGGCTGGAACCGGTGTTAAAGGGGGGGAATTCGTTTCGCGCCTGCACCCCCCCTTTAACACCGGTTCTAGCCACGAACCGGTGTTAAAGGGGGGGGGTGCGGGCATGAAACGAAATAAATGCGCCCCCCCCTTTAACACCGGTTCGTGGCTGGAACCGGTGTTAAAGGGGGGCATTTATTTCATGCATTAGTGGGGTGGGGGCATTTATAATTCAAAAAATAGGATATGAATTTAGAAAATTCATATCTTATTCATTTCAGCTCAGAAAAATATGAATAATATATCATAATTTTCATAAAAATAATATCTATCCATTCATGTAAAAACATTTTATATTTACTTTAGATGAAAAATTTCAAAATGATTAAAACACTTACATATAAATTTTTATTATTCAATTCAAACAAAAATAAATTGTCAAATCCTAAAACTTTGAACATAAGAAATATTAAGCATCTAAAAAGGAATCTAACCCTATTTTATTAGAGCAAATCATATTTTATTTTGTATTAACATTTTTGAATTGATTAGATATTTAAATGCCGCATCTTTTGTATACATTTGAATCTGACAAAGCCTCGCTCAACTTGCATTGGATTTTTGATAAAATAGCATATTGTGAACCTAAAAATGATTTTTGTAAAAAATCATGAGCATCGTATCATGTACCTGTAGTTCATATCTGACCCACTTCCTACCGATTCGGTAGGAATTTGTCTTTTTCACCAGAGGTGGACGGAAAGGTTTCAGATCCCCCTGTTGGTACATTGTCCATATAAGGTGGTCTAGTATTTTTGTAAAATGTGGTGGTGGTTTTTTGAATGAGCCGTTTGGTGCATGCTTCACAAAACCGTCCGTTTTTTATGCTCGGAAAATGGAAAATGCCTTTTTGGTGCGATAAAAAGGAAAACTTCCTCTTGCAACATTGTTTGCCATGCCATGATGCACATGTATGCACAATATGGCCATAGTATCACAAACTATGCCTTGATTCTAGCCATAACATTGGTCATTTGACCCGAAAGCCAAGAAACCTCGAATGAGATAGGTCATTTTGTGAAGGAGATAGAACTAGAATTAAAATACAGAATGCAACTAATAGTAAGTTACATAAAGCATGACTGAAAATTAAGATACATAAAAGAACTGAAAATTAAGATACATGGCCAGATTAAGTAACAATCGGCCGAACTTGTTTCGGAATGTTGGAGTGATTCAGTCATGCTCCTGCCTACACCTATAATACTCGCCACTGTAGTCGTTGTACTCGCCGCCGCCGTCATCGCTGTCGTCGTCGGGGTCGCCGTAATTGAACCTTGAAGGCTGAGTATGCGTGGGCTGGACTTGAGGGTAGCGTAGACGAGGGTTAGAGTTGGCGGCAGTGTCATAGGCCATGACGCTCTGGAGAGTCCGACCGCGCCACCATAGCCGACGGCCGGCCTCGTTGAAGTTCGGAGGAGGTGGGCCATCCTCCTCGTGCCTGGCGAGCGCCCTCTCACGCCGATCCACGAAGAAGGCTTCCCAAGTAGGGAAATAGTCAGGATGCCATCTGGGATTCCTCCGTTGCTCCGGCGTGAGCTCGAAGTAGTAGTGGTTCGTGATGGCCATCCGGCGCGCCACACCTAGAGGGACAGGAGGAACCGGCACGCCTCCGGCGCTCAGCATCCAGCCGACGGGGACACAGTAGCCCGACGGGCAGGGGTAGTTCGAGGCGCAAAGCGCCTCCACCTCCCTGGGGGTTAGTGCTACGGTGGAAGCCATGGGAAAGAGTGATGAGGTTGCAGATATGAGTCTAGAGATGTGCAATGACAATGGAGGCCAACCCTACATATATATATAGTGAAGAACTGGCGGGAAGAACTGGAGGGAAGAACTGGCGGGAAGAACTGGCGGGATAAAATGGCGGGAAGAAAAATGGAGGGAAGAAATAGAAGGAAGAAAAATGGCTCATTTAATACATATATTGTTAAAAGAAGAAGACTTATATCTGCCGCCTCTCTCCACTCTATCCCATGGCTTTCACATACCTCTAACCCCAGGGAGGCGGAGATGGAGTCTTTCATGGGCTAGCAGGAAAATATTTTCCGAGGTAGAACTTCCGAAGATGCCATAGGGCGTGTGCACCAAGGGCATCTTCGAGAAATTCCGCCACGGGAGATTTCCAAACCCTTTCCTCCATCCATGGGGATGAAACTCTCCATCCATGTTGGCTTGGTCGTTGCCATAGCACATCTACACTCATATCTGCCGCCTCTCTCCACTCTATCCCATGGCTTCCACCATATCTCTAACCCCAGGGAGGCGGAGATGTAGTCTTTCACGGGCTAGCAGGAAAATATTTTCCGAGGCGGAACTTCCGAAGATGCCATAGGGCGTGTGCACCAAGGGCATCTTCGAGAAGTTCCGCCACGGGAGATTTCCCAACCCTTTCCTCCATCCATGGGGATGAACCTCTCCATCCATATTGTTGGCTTGTTGAGTTGCTTGCCATGGCGTATCGATGCTCCTTTTATAGGCACGGCGCCGCTTCTACTTTGTCTTCTTCCTCCGACAGGGCGTCGTACGCTACATCGAGCAGTGTAGTCCACCCACGCGTCCTTATCCTACCGACAGCTTTAGTCCCGGTTTGAGCCCCCACCCGGTACTAAAGGTTACCCACGCGTCCTTATCCCACCGACAGTTTTGTTAGATGACACAAAAACCACCTTTAGTCCCGGTTGCACCCACCAACCGGTACTAAAGGTTAGCCACCCCCTTTTGTTAACAGAAGAAATATGACATTGATTTCCATGTTGAGATACATATGTGTGCCAAAAATGGCTCAATTAATACATATAGTCAATCTTATGATCGCGTCGGCCGTAACCATGGAGTATCAACACCGTTTAACGGGATGGTTGGGTCAGTTTTCACTCTGAAGGGCGGAATTTCATCAAACTTATTATAATCTTCTGACATGTCTGTCTTGTCCTCCACTCCCACGATGTTTCTTTTCCCTGAAAGAACTATGTGACGCTTTGGCTCATCGTGTGATGTATCTGTTTGCTTATTTTTTTTTCTTTTTTTCGGTTTGGTAGACATGGCCTTCACATAGAAAACCTGAGCCACATCATTGGCTAAGACGAATGGTTCGTCTAAGTTCTTGTCTACCTTCATAAGATTGTTGAGATCCACCGTTGTCATTTCGTACTTCTTGTCTACCTCAACCCCCCTCCTGTTAGCTTGACCCATTTGCATCGAAACAAGGGGACCTTAAAATTAGGTCCATAGTCAAGTTCCCATATCTCCTCTATGAACCCATAATACGTGGTCTTTTGCCCATTGCCTTCTGCTGCATCGAAGCGGACACCACTATTTTGGTTGGTGCTCTTTTTATCTTGGCCTATCGTGTAAAATGTATTCCCATTTATCTCGTACCCTTGGAAAGTACATACAGTCAAAGATGGTGTCCTGGCCAACAAGTATAGCTGATCCCCAACAGTGGTGTTATTCGTGAGAAGTCTTTGCAGCCAGCCGCCAAAACTCGCCATGTGTTCACTTATAATCCATTCATCAGACTGCCCCGGGTGTTTGAGGCGTATTAAATTCTTGTGTTCATTGATATACGGGGCAACCAAGATAGATCTTTGTAAAACCGTGTAGTGTGCTTGATTGAGAGAATGCCCGTCCCTACATATCATTGCTTTACATCCTAGGGTGCCTTTTCCACGCAGTCTCCCCTCATGTCGTGATTCTGGAACACCAATCGCTTTAAGGTCAGGAATAAAATCAACACAGAACTCAATGACCTCCTCTGTTACATAGCCCTTGGAGATGCTTCCTTCTGGCCTAGCACGGTTATGAACATATTTCTTTAAGACTCCCATGTACCTCTCAAAGGGGAACATATTGTGTAGAAATACAGGACCGAGAATGGCAATCTCTTATACTAGGTGAACCAGGAGATGCGTCATAATATTGAAGAAGGATGGTGGGAACACCAACTCAAAGCTGACAAGACATTGGGCCACATCTATCTGTAACCCTGGTAGGCTTTCTGGATCGATTACCTTCTGAGATATTGCATTGAGGAATGCACATAGCTTCACAATGGGTACTCGAACATTTTTAGGTAGAAGCCCCCTCAATGCAATCGGAAGCAATTGTGTCATAATCACGTGGCAGTCATGAGACTTCAGGTTTTGGAATTTTTTCTCTGCCATATTTATTATTCCCTTTATATTCGACGATAAGCCAAACGGGACCTTGATACTGCTCAGGCATTCAAAAAAGATTTCCTTCTCTGCTTTAGTAAGAGCGTAGCTGGCAGGAGTTAAGTGGCATCGTTTACCCTTCTCGTTCTCAAGATGCATAGGATCTTCAGGGTCTTTCAGACGTTGCTGGTCCTACCGTGCTTCCGGTGTATCTTTTGTCTTCCCATACACTCCTAGGAAGCCTAGCAGGTTCACGCAAACATTCTTCGTCACGTGCATCACGTCGATTGAAGAGCGGACCTCTAAGACTTTCCAATAGGGTAGGTCCCAAAATATAGATTGCTTCTTCCACATGGGCGCATGTCCGGCATCGTCATTCGGAACAGATAGACTGCTAGGACCTTTTCCAAAGATTACTTCTAGGTCCTTGACCATACCAAATACCTCCTCACCGGTACGGAGGACAGGCTTCCTCCGGGGTTCTGCCAGACGTTTGAAATGCTTGCCTTTCTTTCTTACTGGATGCAGGTTCGGAAGAAATCGACGATACCCTAGGTACACAACCTTCTTACATTTATCCAAATATACACTTTCAGTCTCATCTAAATAGTGTGTGCATGCATTATATCCCTTGTTTGTCTGCCCTGAAATGTTACTAAGAGCGGGCCAATCATTGATGGTTACGAAAAGCAATGCTCGTAGGTCAAATGGCTCCCCTTTGTGCTCATCCCACATATGTACACCTGGTTTGGCCCACAGCTGTAAAAGTTCTTCAACTAATGGCCTTAGGTACACATCAATGTCGTTGCCGGGTTGCCTCGGGCCTTGGATGAGAACTAGCATCATAATGAACTTCATCTTCATACACAACCAAGGAGGAAGGTTATAGATACATAGAGTCACAGGCCAGGTGTTGTGACTGCAGCTCTGCTCACCAAAAGGATTCATGCCATCTGTACTTAGACCAAACCTTAAGTTCCTTGCGTCACGTGTGAAGTCCGGGTACTCTCGCTCGACTTTTCTCCACTGTGACCCATCAGCGGGGTGTCTCAACATCGCGTCTTTCTTACGGTCTTCCATGTGCCATCGCAACAACTTGGCATGCTCTTTATTTCTGAAGAGACTTTTTAACCGTGGTATTATAGGAGCATACCACATAACCTTGGCAGGAACCTTCTTCCTAGGGGCCTTGCCCTCAACATCGCCATGATCGTCTCGTCTGATCTTATACCGCAGTGCAGTGCATACCGGGCATGCATCCAAATTCTCGTACTTCTCACCGCGGTAGAGGATGCAGTCATTAATGCAGGCATGTATCTTCTGCACGTCTAATCCTAGAGGGCAGACAACCTTCTTTGCTTGGTATGTACTGTTGGGCAACTCATTATTTCTTGGAAGAAGATTCTTCATTTTTACCAACAACGTTGAAAATGCGCTGTCAGTCACACCGTTCTCTGCCTTCCATTGCAGCAAATCCAGTGTGGTACCTAGCTTTTTGTGGCCATCTTTGCAAGTTGGGTACAACAATGTTTTGTGATCCTTTAACATCTGCTCTAGCTTCTCCTTCTCCTTTTCAGTTTCACATTCTTCCTTTGCATCAGTAATGGCCCGACCAAGATCGTCATTAGCGGGCCCATCTGCTACCTCTTGATCTTCATTATCTACCCCCGTTGCAGTATCATCATATTCAGGATACATATTATGATAGTTGTCATCATCCTCTTCTTCTTCATTGTCTTCCATCACAACCCCTTTTTCTCCGTGCTTGGTCCAACAATTATAGCCGGGCATGAAACCGGATCGAAGCAGGTGGGCGTGAATGGTTCTGGTATTTGAGTAGTCTTTCTTGTTCTGACAGTGAACACACGGACAGCACATAAAACCATTGTGACCACGGTTTGCATTAGCCACAACGATGAAATTTTGGAGGCCCGTAATGTACTCGGAAGTGCGGCGGTCACCGTACATCCATTGCCGGTTCATCTGCATTAATATATAGTATATATCAAAAAATAATAGGGAGATGACCATTTATATATATAGTACATCAATGACACATGAAAGGATAGTTGCCGACCTCGACCGAGAAGGAAAGAGCAACGAGAAAACTTATTTTGAGCTCTCGGGCATTTCACCGAACACCTCTTGTGCATACGAAAAAAACACAAACTAGCACACTTCACACCCTCTTGCTAGGCTCCAAAATGAGATAGTGAAAAAATGGAAGAGTGGGGTGTGGGCTGCGGTGTCTTATATAGCCCCCCCCCTTTAACACCGGTTCAAGCCACAAACCGGTGTTAAAGGGGGGGCTGCACGGGCCACTGGTGCAGGGGCCTTTAACACCGGTTCGTGCCACGAATCGGTGTTAAAGGGGGGCTCCTTTTTGCTGCACGGGCCACGCTGCCCATTTCCAGGACCAACCAAAGGCCTCGTTTCCACTAGTGACTACATCAACCACGAGTTCCTACTCGTTAACAAAACTCGTTGTCTTCGAGGGTAAGTTCTCGTTGGATGTATGTCCACCCGTTGCTTTGTACCTAGTAGATAGATCTTGGCGTATAGTTCACACCGTAGGAAAAATTTTGTTTTCTATGCTGCGGACCCAACAGTGGTATCAGAGCCTGATCTATGCATAGGTGCTTTGCAAGGGTAGTACACATATATTTATATGTGGGCGATGATGATCATGTTATTGCATCTTCTATGTATTTTGGATATTGGTGGCATAGTGGGATGAAGCGGCCCGGACCAACCTTACATGTCATCGTACATGAGACCGGTTGCAGGACTGACATGCAACTTGTTTTGCATAAGTGGCTGACGGGTGTCTGTCTCTCCTACTATAGTCAATATCTGATTTACAACGAGTTGCTAATAACTTAGTTATCCTCGTTGTGGTTCATGTTCATAGGTAAGAACGGTTCTATCTCCGAAAGCCCTAAGCCACGTAAAACTTGCAATTGATAAATTAGAGGCGTCTAGTTTAGATCGTTGCTGGACTAGTGTATTGATATAGTATTGTTGTAAGTAGATGTATGATAGATACTCTTACAACACATTCAACGTGTAAGTTTCATAGACCTTGTCCTTACACACAAAGGAATGATAGAGATCATACCACGATGCAAATGATAGAGATCAAATACATTGACCATATCATCTCACTTTACACATTAGATGTTAGCATCTTATACTGCTAGTTTGGCGCTTTTGGTAGCATTATAAGATGATCCCTCATTTAGATATCAAGATAAAATGTGTTCTTCCTTGAGTATGCACCGTTCTATGGATCGTGTTTCGAGACATCACGTGATGATCGGGTGTACTCGACTCTACGCTTTCATACAATGGGTGTAAGACAGTTTTACACACGCGAGTACTAAAGTTCTTACTTGGCGAGCCTAGCATGTATAGGCATGGCCTCGGAACACGGACCGAAAGGTTAAGCATGAGTCATATGGTTGATATGATGCCCATATAGATGCTCGCCTTTGAACCTACACCGACTCACGTGATGATCGGACTTGGTGTAGTGGATTTGGTTCATGTAATCACCAAAAAGGCACGAGGGATGTCGTTTTTGAGTGGGAGTTCATTAGTAATTTGGATTAGTTGAACTCAATCTATCATAAACTTAGTCTAAATAAACTTTACAAATTCGGTTGTAGATGGCACCACCTGCTTTTAATTTCAATGTGTTCATGGAGAAAGAGAAACTTGTTGTGAATGGTAGCAACTTCACCAACTAGGCTATGAATTTGAGGATTCTCCTCATTGCTGCACAAAAGCAATATGTGCTAGATGCACTGCTAGGCCCCCCACCAGCTCTTGATGCCCCTGGCGAGGAAAGAATGTTTATGTGACTCGTTAGGAGGACCACAACTTAGTTCATTGCGGCATACTGTATGGGCTAGAGCCAGAACTTCGAAAGCGTTTCGAAAATGGCAATGCCTTTGATACCATGGGAGAATTGAAAATGATTTTCGATACCCATGCTGCCGTAGAGAGTTATAATGCTACTGAAAAGTTCTTTAGCTGCATGATGGAGGAGAACAACTCCGTTAATGAGCATGTACTCAAAATGTCTAGGTACGCCGATAAGCTTGTGTCCTTGGGAATAACGATTCCCATTGACTTGGGCATACATCGTGTTCTCCAATCTCTGTCACCTAGCTATAAGAGTTTCATGATGAACTATAATATGGAGGGCATGAAGAAGACTCTTCCCGAGCTTCTGTCAATGCTTAAGACTGCAGAAGTGGAGATTAGGAAAGAACATCAAGTGTTGATGATCAATAGGACCACCGGTTTCAAGAAGGACAAGAAAGGCAAGCACAAGGGAAAGAAGGGTGTCAAATCTGTTGCCGCGCCTGAAAAGAAACCCTGAGCTGGCCCTAAGTCTGATACCGAGTGCTACTATTGCAAGGGGACTGGCCATTGGAAGCGCAACTGCCCCAAGTATTTGGCGGACAAGAAGTCCGACAAGGCAAACAAAGGTATATGTGATATACATGTTATTGATGTGTACTTGACTAGTACTCGCAGTAGCACCTGGGTATTTGATACGGGGTCAGTTGCTAATATATGTAACTCGATTCAGGGGTTGCGGAACAAGCGACAACTAGCAAGGGATGAGGTTACGATGCGGGTCGGCAATGGATCAAGAGTTGATGTGATCGCTGTCGGAACGCTGCTTCTCCATATGCCATCGGGATTAGTCATAAACCTAAATAATTGTTATTTGGTGCCTGCACTTAGCATGAACATTGTATCCGGATCATGTTTGATGCAAAGTGGTTATTCGTTTAAATCTAAAAACAATGGTTGTTCAATTTATATGGATAATATCTTTTATGGTCATGCACCTATGTTGAATGGTTTATTTCTGATGGATCTCGATAGTAATATTACGCACATTCATAATGTTAATGCTGAAAAGATTAAACTTGATGATGATATATCTGCATATAAGTGGCACTGTCGTCTAGGTCATATTGGCGTTAAACGCATGAAGAAACTCCATTCTGATGAACTTTTGGAATCACTTGATTTTGAATCATTTGATACATGTGAGCCATGCCTTATGTGCGAGATGACTAGAACGCCGTTTTTCGATTCAATGGAACGGGCGACGGATCTATTGGAAATCATGCATACTGATGTGTGTGGACCAATGAGTGTGTCGGCGCAAGGTGGATATCGTTATTTTGTTACTTGCACGGATGATTTGAGTAGATACGGGTATATCTATTTGATGAAACACAAGTCTGAAACTTTTGAAAAGTTCAAGGAATTTAAGAATGAAGTGGAAAATCATCATAATAGAAAGATCAAATTTCTACGGTCTGACCATGGAGGAGAGTATCTAAGTTACGAGTTTAGCACACACATGAAAGGGTGTGGAATAGTTTCACAACTCACGCCTGCCAGAATACCACAACGTAATGGTGTGTCGGAACGTCGTAATCGTACCTTATTGGATATGGTTCGATCTATGATGTCTCTAACTGACTTGCCACTGTTATTTTGGGGTTATGCACGAGAAACAGCTGCATTTACTTTAAATCGGGCACCATATAAATCCGTTGAAACGACACCGTATGAATTGTGGTTTGGAAACAAACCTAAGCTGTCATTTCTTAAAGTTTGGGGATGCGATGTTTATGTGAAGAAACTTCAACCAGATAAACTCGAATCCAAAGTGGAAAAATGCGTCTTCATAGGATACCCTAAAGAATCAATTGGGTATACCTTCTATCACAGATCCGAGGGCAAGGTCTTTTTTGCCAAGAATGGATCCTTTCTTGAGAAGGAGTTTCTCGCGAAAGGTGTGAGTAGTCGGAAGGTAGAACTCGAAGAGGTTATTGAACCTTCTCTTCATGAAATGGCGAGTAGCGCAGAACCGGAAGTTGTTTCGGAGTTGACTTCACCTAATGAAGAGAGAGCTAATGATATTGATCATGAAACTCCGAAAGAGGACACTACCGAACCTCGCAGGTCAAGCAGGACACGTGCAGCTCATGAACTGTACGACAATCCTATTGTGAATTTCATGGTTGATGAAATGGATGACCCTGTGACGTATGAAGAAGCGATGATGAGTCCGGATTCCAACAAATGGCTAGAAGCCATGAAATCCGAGATGGAATCCATGTACGAGAACCAAGTTTGGACCTTGGTGGACTTACCTCACGATCGAAAGGCCATTGAGAATAAATGGATTTTCAAAAGAAAAACTGATGCTGATGGTAATGTGACCATCTATAAGGCTCGACTTGTCGCAAAGGGGTTTCGACAAATTCAAGGAGTTGACTACGATGAGACATTCTCTCCCGTAGCGATGCTTAAGTCAGTTAGGATTATGTTAGCAATTGCTGCATATTTCGATTATGAAATATGGCAGATGGATGTCAAAACTGCGTTCCTCAATGGTAATATTGAAGAAGAGTTATATATGATACAACCTAAGGGTTTTGTCGATCCTAAGGATGCTAATAAGGTATGCAAACTTCAGCGATCCATCTATGGACTGAAGCAAGCATCCCGGAGTTGGAATCTCCGCTTTGATGAGGTGATCAAAGAGTTTGGATTTGTCCAAACTTATGGAGAGGCTTGTATTTACAAGAAAGTGAGTGGGAGCAATGTGGCATTTCTGATATTATATGTGGATGACATATTATTGATTGGAAATGATATAGATCTTTTAAACAGTGTTAAAAGTTATCTAAACATCAAATTTTCAATGAAAGACCTTGGTGAAGCGTCATATATATTAGGCATTAAAATCTATAGAGATAGATCAAGGCGCCTAATTGGGCTACCGCAGAGTACATACCTTGATAAGATATTAAAGAAGTTTAATATGGACGAAAGTAAGAAGGGGTTCTTACCTATGTTGCAAGGCAAGACATTGAGTAAGACTCAAAGTCCGGCTACGGCGGAAGAAAGAGAGATGATGGATAAGATCCCCTATGCCTCGGCCATAGGCTCTATTATGTATGCCATGCTATGTACAAGATCGGATGTGGCACATGCTATTAGTTTGACTATTAGGTACCAATCTGATCCAGGTTCGGAACACTGGATAGCGGTAAAGAACATCCTCAAGTACTTGAGAAGGACTAGGGATATGTTTCTTATATACGGAGGTGAAGAAGAGCTAGTCGCTAAGTGTTATGTCGATGCTAGTTTTGACACTGATCCGGATGACTCTAAGTCTCAATCCGGATACGTATTTCTCTTGAATGGACTAGCCGTTAGTTGGAGGAGTTCCAAATAACCTGTGGTGGCTGGATCAACGACGGAGGCGGAATATGTTGCTGCTTCAAAAGCAGCGCAGGAAGCGGTTTGGATGAAAGAGTTCATTACGGAACTAGGTGTGGTTCCTAGTGCATTGGACCCAATGGTGATCTATTGTGACAACAATGGAGCCATAGCCAACGCAAAGGAACCGAGGTCTCATAAGAATTCCAAGCATATTAAGCGCCGGTTTCACTCCATCCGCGAGCATGTCAAGGATGGAGATATAAAGATTTGTAAAGTACACACGGACCTAAATGTAGCAGATCCGTTGACTAAAGTTCTCCCTAGGGAAAAACATGATCAACACTAGAACTCCATGGGTGTTAGATTTATCACTATGTGAACTAGATTATTGTCTCTAGTGCAAGTGGGAGACTGAAGGAAATATGCCATGAGAGGCAATAATAAAGTTATTATTATGTATTCCTTATATATGATAGATGTTTATTTTACATGCTAGAATTGTATTGATCGGAAACATCAATACATGTGTGGTTCTGCATGTGATATTGAAATATTGCAAGGGGCTATATGTGAATGTTTGTTAATTAAAGTAATTAACAAAATTCTGAATAAATTTAATAAAAAGAGTATTATTAAATGAGAGAGCATTAAATTTGGAGAAATTTAATGCATTTAAAGTGGAGACTTTAAAAGGGAATGTGAAGAGGCATTTTAATGTGGGGGGGGGGGGGTTACCACCACATGAATGGGGGAGGTGAGGGGTCACCCTCCCATGCGCCAGCCATGGAGAGAGGGGGCACCCCCCCCTCCTCCTATAAAAGGCCACCCATTCTCTCCTTCATCCTCACACCTCCTTGTGAAGGATCTCTCTCCCCCTTTAGAATTATTTCCCCATGGTCTCGAATTAGCGAGATACATGTTCCCGGTGGCATTTCGTCTAGAGGGAGTTGTTGCTTCCGCTGGATCGCTGGAGCGAGGAGGTGGAGGTTGTCCGGTGGCTTGAACGTGTGTGCGAGTACGGATGCGCTACTGAGTTGCGACGCTCGGACTTCCTCACGATCTTGAGATCGGCAAGTGTACGACTACATCAATCACGAGTTCCTACTCGTTAACAAAACTCGTTGTCTTCGAGGGTAAGTTCTCGTTGGATGTATGTCCATCTGTTGCTTTGTACCTAGTAGATAGATCTTGGCGTATAGTTCACACCGTAGGAAATTTTTTGTTTTCTATGCTGCGGACCCAACAGTTCCCTAGTTGATGGGGTTTCTCATGTTTTAAGGGCATAAATAAGACCCTCCTAGCATGATTTTCACCTATTGTCGGGTTTGTAGGTGGTGTGCGGTGGCTTCGGGTGTCTTTTGTATGCTCTTGGTCAGCCTTTGTTGAATAATTAAATAAAAAAGGTTGTATGCATCTTTTCGATGCAGAGGCCACGGCCTCACCCTCCATTTTGAAAAAAAAATCATCGAGGCCGTCACCAATCGGTCTAGCTTGCTGGAGCAAGATCCTGGTCAATGGCTCGGGGGTAAGAAAATCAAAAATCTCGAGCTCCGCCACATGAAGCAACAAGGTGTGACCTTCCTTTGGGTAGAGGAAGGTGAAGCCAGGACTAGGCAAAAGGAGGGCCGGTGGCGCTTGTTGAGTGGAGCGATTGCCGTGGGGCCAAAGTGCCCTAGCTAAAAAGCTAGGCAATGATCACTACAATGCCTGGCCCATCGGAGCGAGGATCGGTCGATGGTTAGGCACGGGTATCGTTTCCCTAAGTTTATTGATGGACAACGAGAGCACATTCTGTGTAGGAGTATGTTATTGTTTTCATTCTCTCTTCATCTCCTTCTTTTTGGTAAAGACATTGATAAGCACGAATAAATTACTAACTCTTTTCCATTATAAGGAACATATTTGTAGTAGTACATAGTACTATTGATCCATCATCTTGACCGGCGACGTTCACTTCAGGCAGCAACATATGCCGTTGTAGTCCGACTGGCAGTATCCCCTGTTGGGGTCATAGCCAAGGAACTTGCAGGTCCTCTTGCAGTTGTCCACGGCCCACGCCGCCGGGTGCTCGCAGCTCGTGAAAGCCACGCAGAACGTCACCCATTTCTCTGCCCCTACGCATGCACACCAAAGCCACGCCCAAATAAATCAGTTCACTTGCATGCATGGGTTTTGAAGATGAACTACATAGCTTGCTAAAACGTCCTATATTTTGCAATAGGGGAGTATATGCGAAGAAAGAGGAACGAAAAATCACGCGACATACCTATGTCTCTTCCTGTTGCGTGACATGGATGGAGAGTGGTGGACATGACGAGGAGAAGAGCTAGCAGGCACACATGCATCGCCTTGTTCATGGTAAGCGCCATGAGAGGACTGACTTTCTGTTGCCTTCTTCGAACTGGTCAATGTCTCATGTGTGCTCTTGTGTGGGTGGTGTTTATATAGACCGGAGCGGACCAGATAATCTTCCGTCAACATAGTAATACCCCCTCCTTAACAAACAATATTTTCTAGACCAAATCTTGGTCATCAATTCCGTGATCAATGATTTCTTTATGTAGAATGGCCGTTAATTAGCTGTGTAACGAGAGTACATCCCGTATCACAGTCAAAGTGTAAATTGCAATTAACCGGATTTTAATTGCCTCCAAATTATCTTTTTTGTATTTAAAAATAGTACTCCATCCGATCCATAATAAGTATCGCTGGTTTAGTATAAGGTAGGAGTAGCATTATTCATGATATTCTACTACGCATGACATGATATGTTCTATATTTAGAGCCCCTTAAAATCATGGAGTTAATTTTTGCCAATCTAAACTTGTCCACCTCTTGAGATATGTACATGGTAAATCATGCTCCCCAAAGTTCCATTGCCTCACATGAACAATGATGTGACATGACTTGGTCCATATCAGCCAGCATAGTCCCTCGGAGTTGCTTATAGGAATAGGATGTGTATAGTCCCTCGGAGTTGCTTATAGGAATAGGATGTGTGTGCGTTCACAGGGGTGAGTGTACGTGCATGTGAGTTCATAGTGTGTGTGTTGTACTATGTTTCTTTAAAAAATGACGTGATGCCAGTCTTTTGGAAGTCATTCTTCTCCTCTGCCTGAAATATGAAATCATCTATCAGTTACATGTTTTCCAGACTCACCACTAAAGTATAAAATTGTATGCGGAGTAGCACTCCTAGAGACATCAATAATAAAGTAGATGTTAATTGATACTATTTTCTTCTTAACATTTTTTTCCGGTTAATCGTAGGAGGGCATCTCAGGTTAGACAAGGTTGAGTGGCAAAGCTTGAATTAGCACCTACGCGACGCTGGACTTTGAATTTAAGATGGAGCAATTTTTTCTATGATTGTGTGTTCTGGTGTTCATGTCGTTTGTGTACATCGTGCTACCAGAAATACATGTATATGTTTCCACTTCTGAGTTGTGTATTCTTTAGTTTACATGTATTCTGAGTTGTGTATTCTTCTGAGTTATGTACATGTATATGTTTTTGGCAATTTTGAATGTTCCTTACAATTTTCCCAAATGGGATAGTATTCACTTACTCCCTCCGACCCATATTAGTTGACTTAAATTTGTCTAGATTCAGATGTATCTAGACATGTTTTAGTACTATAGATACATCCGAATCTAGAAAAATCCAAGTCAACCAATATGGGTCGGAGGGAGTAGTTGTTTTGGTGATTTTTTTGCATTTTTTTGAAACTATGTGTTCTGATTTATTGTAACACTTCCACTTTGTAACATTTACCGTATACTTCATTATATTCTTATTGCAACGTGTATGGTATTTCCCTTCTATAGATGATGTTTTATGTGATATGTGGGAAGCTCTACCCAAAAAGTATATTTTCTCAAGTTGTTTTTGTCTATCTTCCGTTTTCATTTATGAAAGAGAATAATTGATTGATTTTATCAGAAAGAGTATTTTAAAAGTGTTAGTGATAGTGATACAAAAGTGTCCTAGCTTATAGAAATGAATTATGTGATGCAACAGTGTTAGCGATATGATACGTCCATCACGTATCTATAATTTTTGATGGTTTTATGCTAATAATATGCTTTTGACACTCCTTTTTGTATAAAGTTTATGATTTATTTGGACTAACCTACTAATAGTTGCAAAAGTGTATAATGTTCTTGTTTTACACTTTGATATGTAGGAATTACCAAGAATACAAGTGAAAACCTTGTTGGAGTCAAATTAGGATTTTTCTAGAAATCTGTCTTAGAACTCTTTTTGAAGATGGTCACGTTTCGGGTCGAAGACAGCGTCAAACGGAAAACTCTTCAACTACAAGGTTGTTGGAAATTTCGCGACAAACATTCTAGATATAAAATTTAGCTGATTCCGAGTCCGTACGGGCCCGCTAGGCCTAATTTACTGCAGCCCAAGATAGGGTGACGCGAATCTGAGAAGCTATATAAAGGGAGGAAACCTAATTCGCCCAGGGCACCTCCACCCATGAATTTGCAGCCGCCAAAGCCACATTTTTGCCTCCCCATGGATCCCATATACATAGGGGAGGGCTTCCAAGAAGCCATGAAGGAAGGGGGCTAAGGGGCGGTGCTCCTCCATGATACCGGCGACGGGGAAGGAGTCCCCCGCGTCACCGCCAGCGCTGCCCTCTTCACCGTCTTCACCATCTTCACCGCCTTCTCCATCACCTAATCCTCGTAGTATGCAGTGGTTCATCCTTCCACACACCTCTGTACCGTCCTATGTAAACATGGTGTTTGATGCTATAAGTTATAATCCTATGATCTATGTCATGTTTGCGTAGTTTCTTTTTTCTTAGATTGAATGGTTGAACGTCTTTGGTTCATTAGAGTTATATGTTGATATGGTATAGTCGTTTGGTGTCCATTATATTTGTGTGCGCATGGATTAAACATCATAGGGTTTGTAGTATGTGTAAAAGGAAGGGGAAGTTCTGCCGGAGTGACAGAAACCTGAGGACGCGAACCGGAACGTTGCACGTATGGGAGTAAGAGGACCATTAAACTTAAGACTATGGTTGGGGAAACCTTAATACATTGATTAGTACTTATGGATGTTTGCTAACAATCTAATCATATAGTACATGTAATTCCAAGTAGCTTAACGCATGTATATTTAGCCTATTCCACATAGAAAACTGCATCGAAGACAATGAACCCGATTTATTCGCTATTTAAACTTAGACAAAGCCACCATAATTACCACCACTATTCCACACTCATGGTTCTGTTAGCTTAATATATTTTATTGCTGCAGTAACTAGCTTTACTTTCTTGTTATTTATTATTATGCAAAGCTATCTCTATTACTCGTATTGTTGCTCTAGTTTTATTTCCTAGATAATGCAAACGTTTAGTGTGCGTAGAGTTGTATCAGTGGTTGATAGAACTTGAGAGAATATTTATCCTACCTTTAGCTCCTCGTTGGGTTCGACACTCTTACTTATCAAAAAGGCTACACATGATCCCTTATACTTGTGGGTTATCATGATACACGGACAATGTTTAATCATGTCAATCGAGGAAAGGCGACAAAATCTTACACATAGTTGTTGTTCTTGTACATACGACATATATTTATGGTATGTTTGATTATAATATACTTGTTTGGTTGTCTATGAAATTTCGGCTCATAATTGATTGGTTTGCATATAAGTGTCTACTTAGATGGTGGTTTTATAATATTAGATGAAGATGGACTACTGTAATATATGCTCTGAAACAAATATCTTCGAAGAAAGACTTTGTCTCAAGTAACGGACACCAATGGATTCACCCTTTTGAAAATGACTTATGCGAGAAAGAACTAAGTTTTTTACATGTGGGTGACTCAAAGTGGGTAATGCAAAACACAAGTTTTTTTAGGAGGGCACATGGTTAGGTGATGTGCAGCTATGTGAGCAATATCCTCCCCTTTAACAGTAACATCATCCATGAGAGTTTCAAGAATAAAGCTAGGTGGTTCATTGGCCCCGTTATAGGATGTCTTCGAACTAAAACATCATGTAGCTATTATACGAGAAACTTTATTATAATCTCTCAAGCAATGATCGAAATCGACCTTCCCAATTGAGCATGCACTCATGAAAATGTTTGCATAAATTGTTGTTGCATCATTCCAAAAAAATTCTTGACCATTGCAATATTGTATGACCTCTAGTGAATCTGACTCAGCTTCAATTGTATAACGCCCAATAGAACTTACAAGGTCAAACCCATACTACATATAGTTAATGCCTCTGCCATTGATGTCGGTGTTACATGAGGTATAAAGTGTGTTGTTGCCTTGACAAAAAAACATGACAATCTCGGATTATGTATTTTTTACAAGTATGACCCTTTTGCATAACTAATGCTTCATCTGACCTCTTGGCAAAACTAATTCAAAATCTGACCCTAGGTTTGGCGCTATAGAGGATGGAGTTGAAGTTGTGCAGATTGGGGCCAAGGGTTTTCATCGCCGAAGTAGGTTGGCGCCATGCCATATAGCGCTGAACCACTACTGACTCGTGTATTAACGAGCTCGTTGGGGAACCCCAAGAAGAAGGTATGATGAGCACAGCAGTAAGTTTTCCCTCGGTTATGAAACCAAGGTTATCAATCCAGTAGGAGCAAGGAAACACCCCAAAGGTGTAGCTGGCTGAACTTTGGCAGGACGCGCTACCGGTGCCAGCAGCAACATGGAGACCTGCACAACACAACCACAGAACTCTGTCCCCAACTTGCGATGAGGTTGTCAATCTCACCGGTTTTGCTGAAAACAAAGGATTAAATGTATCGAGTGGAAGAAAGTAATAGTTTGCAGAAAGTAAACACAAAACAGTAAACAATTGATTGTAGATTGGTAGTAAAAGAAAGGACCGGGGTCCATAGTTCACTAGAGGTGGCTCTCCTTAAGATAGATGACATGTTGGGTGAACAAATTACAGCGGGGCAATTGACAAACATCGAGAAAGCAATACATGCATATACTAATCATCTTGAGTCCTTTGAGATTCGATTGGGCATTACAACATTATACATAGACCGTAATCCAACTGCATCTATGACTAATAATCCACCTTCAGGTTTTCATCCGAACCCCCTCTAGTATTAAGTTGCAAACAACGGATAATTGCATTACGAATTGCGTGTAAAGTAAATAATACGATTGTTCTATGAACAAAGGATTGTTGTTTTGTCCCTAGTAGCAACAACACATCTAGTACCTTAGATATTTCTGTCACTTCCCCAGATTACCAGAGGCATGAACCCACTATCGAGCATAAATACTAACTCTTGGAGTTGCTAGCATCTACTTGGCCAAGATAGCTACTAACAACGGAAAGCATGCAAGATCACAAATAACAAAGACATGATAGAATCAATAATCAATCTGAAATAGCATCTCAATATCCATCGGATCCCCACAAACACAACATGAAGAATGACAAATAGATGATCTTGATCATGAACGGAGCTCACAAGATCTAAACATGATAGCACAAAGGAGGAGAACCAGCCATCTAGCTACTACATGGACCTGTAGTCCAGAGATGAACTACTCACGCATCACACCGGAGGCATGCATGATGATGAAGAAGGCCTCCAGGGTGAATTCCCCTCTCCGGCAGGGTGCCGGGAAGAGCTTCAGATCCCTCCTGATCTAGGGATGGAGATGACGGCGGCTACAAACTCTTTCGTGGAATTTTTTGATCGGGTACTTAGGGTTTCCATATCAGAGGCAATATATAGGCGGAAGGAGAGGCCGAGGGGGTGCCTGGGGCGGCCAAACCACCTCGTGGCACGGGCCAGGCCTGGCCGCGCGGCCAAGTGGTGTGGCCGGGCCCCAGCCCCTCCCCGTCTCGTATTCTGGCTCTAGGTGTCCCTCGGTGAAAAACTGACTTTGGCTTTTGTCCTGTCCAATTTCGAGAATATTCATTTTCTGACTTCGCTAGAACCAAAAACAGCAGAAAACAGGCAGTTGGCACTATGGCTCTTGTTAATAGGTTAGTCCAAGAAATCATATGAAAAGTACTCCAAAGTGTGGACAAAACATAATAAAGTAGATAAAACCAAGCATGGAACATCAAAAATTATGGATACGTTTGCAACGTATCAACATTCCCAAGCTTAACTCATGTTCGTCCTCGAGTAGGTAAGTGATAAAAAAGAAAGAATAATTTTTGAGGTGACATGCACCATCATAAACTTGATCAAAGTATTTGTAAAACATTCAAAGCTGGGATCATAGTACTTCAATCATAACATGAAAGACAAAGTTCTAGCAATAAGTCAAAGAAACTATGTTGCAACATGAAAAGGCACAAACAAAAGATTCATGAATAACAATACTTTGCAAGACGTTTGTTTGTTTCACATAAATAAAACATAGCATAGTGGCATTCAGCTTGTCCCTCATAGAGTAGCAAACATAAATGCATAGGACACCTTCAAAGTTTATAAGAGTGACTAGATACAAATAGTTTAAAACAAGAAATATCAAGGTATGCATCAATCAACAAGTCTTGGGACAATGCACATAGAACTAAGAATGGCCACTATGCTCTCAAAGTAGGTGCATAAAGGTAGAAGGTGGAGACTCAACATAAAAGTAAAAGAAAGGCCTTCATAGAAGGAAGTAGGGATTCAAGTCTCATAAAGAGCTTCCAAAAATTATGGTACTTAATAGCTTTTAGCTCTCATTGCCCCTATCATAAGCATCTTGAAGGTGATTAAGGTTAAAGTGACACAACTAAGAGGATATGCTTGACAAGTTATAAGCCGAAATCTCATGCCCCTTACTTACGAAGACCGGACCTCATGCTACTCAACTTTAGTCACAAGTAAGCTCTTGTCATTGTAAGTGCATATGTATCATAAAGAACCGCCAACGGGGTACCCCTTGCACATGACACATGTCAACACCCGGATTTTTAATCCCAGATGCCTGTTATGCCATACCTCGCAATCCTAGGATTACCATTTTTGCGAGACATAACGGATTGGATATCACAGTACATCATCCATTACAAACCATACATAAGGTCTTACACAAATACGGATCTCATGATCCAGTCTTTAATACAACAAGCAGCGGAAATAAACGATAGCGTAGCGGTGGGGTCCCTCTTCAGGGGCACAGGCAATGCTGACGAAGGCAGATAGTCCTAGTTATCATAGTCGTCCTGCTGACCATCATCTTGATAATCTCCTTCATAGTCTGGCCATGATAATAGCCAGGGACAAAATCCATGAGTACTCTTTAAGTACTCGCAAACTACTACTAGCAAGGTTTATGATTCTAAGTTAAAGTGCTGAATTGAAAGAATAACTATCAAGTTAAGTTTGAAACCTAAGTTGAGTTCTGAAGCAAGAAAAGATAAATTAAAGTTCTAGAATCACTTAAGTTGGGAAGCTATTATCATCTACACAACCCTGTTGTGGTCAAGTCAAAGTTCATCATTCCTTTCAAGTTATTTAGAAAACATCTGACAACGAAACAGTATGGCCATTCCAACTATCCATAACCGCGGACGCGGCTATTCGAATAGTTTGACACTCTGCAGAGGTGGTTCACTTTCACCACAAGATTCGATACATCTGTCAGGGATAACCCTGAATCATCATACTTAGTATGCAGATAATCAAACATAACCTTCCCTTTACACACCCTAGTACAAGCACCTCTCCTATGAGCATGGCCTCCCAACCATGACCATCAGTCATCTTGGGCACTGCATAGGTGGACAACATTGAGAGGTAGCCTCAGCTCAAACCTCTCCCGTGAGGGAACTAATACTAATGCATATAAATTTCCAGCTAAGCCTTACCCAATTCAGGTAATGTGGTTGTACGGTAAATTTGGAATGGTATCGCATCCGAATCCAACCATCAGTTTTATAAAAGGGTTAAGGCTCATGCCTCATCATTTTCATCATCATAAACCAATTGTGTTTCTCAACACATGTCAAAACATCTCAATAGAATGACTCATCATTCCAAGGTTTTCATAACTCATTTTCACCAAGTGTTCCCATCTAAAGTGACTCAAGTTTGATCTATTCTAAAACAATATGTTAAGAGTGTTCACTAAGGTGGAAAGGTGGGATCAATCTCATGCCATAGAATGACATCTAAGGGTTTCTAAGTAGGTCAAGTTTTATACTCTTTATGCTACCTTCAAAATTAATTAAAGAACTTTGTGTAAACTAAGGGGGTGTGATCAAAGTATGCTTAAGGCATCTTTACTAAACTATCTAGTTTTATTCTAGCTTGCTACAAGAACTTACTAAAGCATGTTTGCAAGGGTTAGCTTGCCACTAATAGCTTGCCTTGGTTGATGCAGTGGTTGAAGTTTTCTTCTTCTTCTTCTTCTTGGTAGAACTCCTCCTCCTCGAAGGCTTGGTCGGTACTAGCGTCTAGAAATACATAGGGAGTGCACAATCACCAAAAAATACTTAACTTAGGCTAAGTAGTATTCTAAACCACACAATTGATGACCTATTATCATCCCAAACATCACAAGTTTTAATTCAGTAGTTTCAACCTTTTTATTTTGGAAAAGTAATTTCTACTCATTGAAATATTAACTACACTTTAATATTCACCACCAAAATATGGGATAATGTGGACACATGTCCTAACCACATATTCTAACATGTGGGAATGAGATTTATAGGTTGGATCAATATTACTTTGGTTTAAGTTCATTATTTAATGATTTAAAGTGACTAGAAATGCCTATATAGCATTATTTTGGTACTAGTCCAAAGTCACTGCCTGTAAACCTTAATATTATTACATATTTGGATAGATATGATGAAATGTGATTTTTGAGAGTTGGAATCAACTCAAAAGCTAACTTGGTTGATTTTATAAAAATGTTTCAAGTTGCAAAAGCTTTTGTCTTCTTATTTTATTTAGGAGAAATCTATAACTCTAAATGAATTAAATCCAACGGCCTTGGATAGATCATTTCAATACCTTTCAGACAAAATTAGTTTCATGTAATTTGGATTTGTCAAACTCCCAGAATTGAATTTTGAAACACTGGACAGAAACTATATTCTAACTAAAAAGAAAAACCTAGATTTGAATCTACGGGCTTGCGCGAGAAAGGAAATGGGCCGGCCCAGTGGCTCTACGTGGCACGGGGCTCAGCTGACAGGAGGGGTCCACTTGTCAGCGGCTCTTTAAAACGCGAAACGATACGCGCGCTGTGGGCCGTGCGATTAGAGGCTAGATCTACGGCTGAGGGTCGTCGTCAACGACGGACGGGTCGCCGGCGAGCTCAAACCCTAGCGGCTCGGTGGGGGTCTACTAGGGGCGTACCAGGGCTCCAGCGGGGTCGGCGATGCGGGCGAACAAAGTGGAAGACAACAGCGAGGCGAGGCGTGGTCGCGGCGGAGCTTGGGGTGGCCGGAATCAACGGCACCCTTCTTCTCCATAGGCGGCGGCTCCGGCTCCAATTCCGGCGAGCTGCTGCTCCACTTGCTCCGGCGAGGGGTGGTTGAGGTTCAGAGAGGTGAGGGGAGTGGAATGGTGTGAGTCTTTGGTGCTGGGGAGGGCTCCTTTTATAGGCTCGACGGTGAGACCGAGTGGGATGGGCGGTCGACGGTGGCGACATGGCTACGGCGAGCTAGCGGCATGGCTGGGGATGGAGATCGATGGGCGGTTCCCTGGCGGTGCTCTAGTGCTTCAATGCGGCCGTAGGGGCGGTGGCATGCGGTCGGGGTGAGGTGGCGCTCTGCGCGGCCGAAGCGGCTGTGTCCAAGGCGAGCGGTGGCTATGGGGCTTTGGGCGGCGAACGGAGGTGTCTGGGGTGTTCTCTAGGTCGAGGCGGAGCGGTGGGCGCGGGCTGGTGTCGAGCGGCTTGTGCACGCGGGGACAGTGCGCGCTCTGCGGGCGACGTCGGCATGGTTCGGTGGCACTAGGCGCGGGTTCTCCTCTGTGGACCATGGCTGGTCTTGGCTCGGGCAAGGGACAGAGAGGGGCGGTGCGGTGCTGGCTGCCTCCTAGACATGGAGAGGGGGAGAGGGGTGGTATGCTACAGTGGTTGCAAGTTTGGCCGGCCAGGGTGGTGCTCGGCATGGCATGGCATTGCTACTAGGGTGTAGGGGATGGGTTGCAAATGGCATGGTTTGGTCAGAGGGGGACAAAGAGATTAAATGGAGATCAAATGGGGGCAAAACTCTGTTCCAAACAGTGAGCTAGGATTAGAGGTGTGATTCTGCCTGCCAAGTGTTTGATGAAATGGCCGCAAGAGAAAAAGTTTTGAATTTTTAGTTCAAAATTTTTGAGTGATCTCCACTAGTGATAGGTAGTCTCTGGTTGCAAGGGTTTTGAAAATGGTGCTCAATTTGATGGTTTTTGAAATAGGGGGATCTATGCATATGCATTAGATTCAATTTTAAACTCTCATTTAAAATAGTTTACAGAAGGTTTTTAGTAGAGCAAAAGGTGGGCCTTGGTACCTCATTATGTGTACTAGCAAGGGGTGTAAAGATCAAGAATTGTTTCTGTTAAGAAATGAGTACTAGGAATAGCCAAAGTAGGTATGAGAGTTAAATTTGTCCAAATGACCATTCCTTCATTTTAATTCTTTTTTATTTGATTTTCTTTAGGAAAAGTTTGGGAATGATGTAGATGATGTTTAAATCATCTAAGAAACATTTTAGAAGCAAAGGATCACACAATCATGGCAATTCAAAACAACTCCTGTTTTAAATGCACACATATATGAATGCTTTCATTTTAAATTTGGAAAAGTTTTTTGTTAACCCCATTTTTGGATGACTTGCTCTTGATAAGCTTGGATTGAAGTTTTGGGATGTTACAAACCTTCCCTCCTTAAATAAAATCTTGTCCCGAGATTTACAAGAAAACTAGAAACTAAAGAGATCTGGGAACTCTGTCCTAATGTAATCCTCGCGCTCCCAAGTGGCTTCCTCCTCGGTATGGTTGCTCCACTGAATCTTGAGAAACTTGATACTCCTGGTCCTGGTGGTTCTGTAGGCTTCTTCTAAGATACGGATGGGTACTTCCCGATAGGTCAGGTCATTGTTGATTTCCACTGCTCTGTGATCGATATTCTTGAAAACTTCAGTCTTCTCAGGCACTTCCAAGCATTTGCGAAGTAACGAGATATGGAACACATGGTGGATGGCTGACATCTCTTCCGGCAATTCTAGCTGATACGATACTTCTCCTCGGCGGTTCAGAATCTTGAAAGGTCTGATATATCTGGGAGCTAACTTTCCCTTCAGACTAAAGCGTTGGGTTCCCTTTAATGGTGAAACCTTGAGATATACGAAATCTCCACATTGAAAGTCAGGTCTCTCCTTCTCTTGTCAGCATAGCTTTTCTGTCTGGATTGGGCGATCTTGAGGTGCTCACGAACTTTGCGAACTTTCTCTTCTGCTTCTCGGAGAATGTCGGGTCCAAAGATCTGACTCTCTCTCTCCTACTTGCGACCAATTCAAAGGGGTACGACACTTTCTTCCGTACAAGAATTCAAATGGCGCCATCTGCAAACTAGCTTGATAACTGTTGTTATATGAGAATTCTGTGAAGGGCAGGCAGTCTTCCCATTTTGATCCGTATTCCAACACACAAGCTCTAAGCATATCCTCTAAGATCTAATTGACTCTCTCAGTTTGTCCATCTGTTTGCGGGTGATAAGCGGTGCTGAAGTTCAACTTGGTTCCTAAACCTTCCTGAACTTTCTGCCAAAATCTTGAAGTAAACTGGGTTCCTCGATCTGATACGATGGTCTTGGGGGTTCCATGCAGACTAACAATCCTAGCAATGTACAGCTCTGCTAGTTTTGCACTCTGGTAGGTTGTCTTGACTGGTATGAAGTGGGCTACCTTAGATAGTCTATCAACTATGACCCAGATTGAGTCATTTCCCCTACTAGAAGTAGTTAAACCGGTGATAAAGTCCATTCCGACGGAATCCCATTTCCATTCCGGAATCTGCAATGGTTGCAACAATCCTGCAGGTCTCTGATGCTCCGCTTTGACTCTTTGACAAATGTCACATTTGGCGATGAAGCTTCCGATCTCTCTCTTCATCTTGTGTCACAAAAATTGCTCTTTCAAATCCTGATACATCTTTGTTCCTCCGGGGTGGATAGAATAAAGAGTATCATGAGCTTCCTTCATGATAATTTCCTTCAGCTCCGAATCTGCTGGCACACAGATACGTCCTTTGTACCACAGTACACCTTCTTCGTCTTCGGTGAATCCAGGTACCTTGCTTGTACCAATATGACGTTTGATTCCGTCGATACTTTCATTCCCCTTCTGGGCTTCCTTGATTTGGCTAATCAAAGTGGGTTGAAGTTTAATGCTAGCTAGGAATCCTTTGCTAACTAACTCAGTCCTGAACTTCTCCAACTCCTCATACAAACTTGGTTGCTTCTCTTTGATCATGGTGTTAAGCCTACACGGCAATCTGCTAAGAGCATCCGCTACCACATTGGCTTTGCCGGGGTGATAGTGAATGTCAAGGTCATAATCCTTGATTAACTCTATCCATCTTCTTTGCCTCATATTCAACTCCTTCTGGGTGAAGATATACTTCAACCTCTTATGATCTGAGTAAATCTCACAGCGATTACCCATCAAATAATGACGCCATGTCTTCAACGCTAGAACCACCGCTGCTAGCTCAAGATCATGGGTCGGATAGTTCTGCTCATGCTGCTTCAGTTGTCGAGACAGATACGCGATGACTTTGCCTTCTTGCATCAATACACATCCTAGACCAATCTTTGATGCATCACAATACACATCAAATGGCTTTTTGATGTCTGGCATGATCAAAATTGGGGCTGATATCAATCTCTTCTTTAGCTCCTGGAAACTGGCTTCACACTTGTCTGTCCATTCAAACTTCTTGTCCTTCTTCAACAATTGGGTCATTGGTCGGGCTATGCTTGAGGATCCTTCTACGAACTTGCGGTAATATCCCGCTAATCCGAGAAATGAACAAACTTGGGTTTGATTGGTTGGGGCTTCCCATTCTTCGACATCTTTGATCTTGCTGGGATCAACAGAGACTCCTCTGGCAGACACAATATGTCCTAGGAATCCTACTTCTTTCAGCCAAAACTCACACTTGCTGAACTTGGCATATAACTGATGCTCTCTCAGGGTTTCTAGGATGATTCTCAAATTTTGCTCATGCTCTTCTTCTGACTTGGAGTAGATAAGGATGTCGTCGATAAACACAACTACAAACTTATCTAGGAAATTCATCAAGATCTTATTCATGAGATTCATGAAATACGCAGGGGCATTGGTTAATCCAAAAGACATAACCGTATACTCGTATAAACCATAGCGAGTAGTAAAGGCGGTCTTCAGAATATCCGTTGCACGAATCTTAAGTTGGTGATAACCAGTCCTAAGATCAATCTTTGAGAATACCTGAGCTCCAGTCAACTGATCAAATAGATCCTCTATCTTTGGCAAGGGGTACTTGTTATTGATGGTGACATCATTCAACTTTCTGTAATCTGTACACAGACGGTTGCCTCCATCCTTCTTGTCGATGAACAACACTGGTGATCTCCATGGCGATGCACTTGGTTGAATCAAGCCGGTTGCTAACATGGCATCCAACTGCTTCTTCAGTTCTACTAACTCTGAGGGGTTCATGGTATAGGGTCTCTGGGCTATAGGTCCGGTTCCAGGGATTAGTTCGATAATGAACTCTATATCCCTATCCGGGGGCATACCTGGCAATTCATCTGGGAATACGTCGGGGTATTCACAGACTACTCTGACTTGGTCAATGGTAGGCAGGTCTACACTTTTGTTGCATTTGAATTGACGGGGTAAGGTTTCAGAGATATGTTCTACTGTTACTCCAGAACTACTGGTCATGGTGATGGCTTTCTTAGCACAGTCTATCAGTCCTTTATGCCTTGACATCTAGTCCATACCTAGTACTACTTCCAAACCTTTGGTTCCAAGTACAACTAGGTTGGCATAATAATCTATCCCATGAATTCTGATAGGTACAGCTTTGCAAATTTTTCTAGCTTTTGTAGTTGAACCAGGGATTTGAACTATCATGACATGCTTCAGGTTGGTTGGGCGAATCTTACTAGTGCATACACATTCTTCGGTGACAAATGAATGCGATGCTCCAGAATCAAACAATACTCTTGCTAAAACTGAGTTAACAGAAAACATACCCAGCACTACATCTGGTGCTTCCTGGGCTTCTTCTGCGTTCATGTGGAAGAGACGACCGTTGCGGTTGTGCGGGTTCCCTGGGGCAAATCTCCTGCCTGGTTGAACACGACGCTGCTGCTGAGCTGGGGCATTCACAGGGGCATTGGCGGCAGTCTTCTTGGGACACTCATTGGAGTAGTGACCCTTCACTCCACACTCGAAACAAGTGATCTGGGACTTGTCCTTGACTGCAACGGGTACAGCATTGCTGCCAGTTCTGGGGGCAGTGTTGTTGTTGCTCTTGGGAGGGGCACGGTTGAAGTTGTTGGTGTTGCCGGAGTTGTGATTGTTTCCTCCGGGCTTCACATTTCCTCCGCTACGGTTGGGGTAGCTTGGGCGAGAATTTGGGGGTCGGTTGTTCCTTGGTGCATATCCTGGTGAGGGGTTAGGACGGTACTTCTGGTGACTACTGGATCCAGACTGCTGCATCATATGACGCTTGCGGTTGTCGTTTGCCTGGTTAATCTTCCCTTCCATCTGAATGGCAGAGTCGACTAGCTCTTCGAGATCCTAGAAACGGATGTTGACGAGGACAGTCTGCATCTCATCATGTAGTCCGTTTAAGAATCTGTCCTTCTTCTTGGCCTCCATGTTGATTTCATCCGGTGCATATCTGGCAAGTGACAAGAATTTTTCATGGTACTCTACTACAGTCAATCTTCCTTGCTTCAGTTCACGGAATTCATCTCTCATCCTGTTGACAAGACCTTGCGGCACGTGGGTGCGGCTGAACTTGACCTTGAATGCTTCCCAGGTCATCACCTGGCCATGGTTCATGTTGCGGACGCTATTCCACCAAGCTCTTGCATCTCCCGCCAGATAGTGGGTGGCGAAGAGAACTTTCTCATTCTCATCAACTCCTGCAACTTCGAGGTTGTTTTCCATGGTCTGTAACTAGTCATCAGCATCTAATGGGTTTTTAGATTGGTTGAAGATTGGGGGATTGGTGTTCTGAAAATTTTTGAGTTTAGATCCATGGTGATCCTGATTTCCATGTCCTTGGTTGTTGAGAGCCATTTGGGCGATCTGCTGCAATGTCGCTAAGTTGGCTTGACGCTCGGCCCTGCTTGCTTCACGGTCTACGATGAGATTTTGCAAGATCTGCAGCATTGGGTCCTGCGATGAGCTGCTCCCTCCTTGGTTTCCACGAGTCATCTGAAGATTGAGATAGATATAGGGGTAAGAGGGAAATTCTAAGGTTCATGGTTTTGGGTTTTCAAAGCTACAACTTTGAGTTAGACTCAGGTTTTTCAACTAACTTCTTTGTCATTCATGCAAGCAAGCACACGATACAACACACACCACAACAAGCAAAGGGGAAAAACAGATGGTTTGAAGAACCATTCTGCAATCTACGATACAATGAGATGATACATCTCATGCTACGACAGTTCTCTAGTGCATCTACTCATCGTCGATGAAGTCGGAGTCTTCATCATCAGTGTAGAAGTCCACAACATCCTCTGCCAGAAAGTCATCATCGTTGCTGAGGTAGGAATCCATATCTCCCTGGATGTCTTCTCCTTCATCACCTTCTTCCTTGGCAGCAAGCTGAGCTTCCTGCTCCTTGACGGTCTTCTCAAGGTCGGCCACCTTCTTGCGGAGACGGGCGATGGTGCGATCCTTCTTTGCACGCTAGCGACGAAGAGACTGGCGATCTTGGACGAGCAGTGTGAAAGTCTGGGCCTTCTGGTCAGCAATGGCACGGTTCTGGTTGGCTAACTCTCTGGCATTGTCCAGTTCCTGCTATCGGTCATGAAGCAAGAAGTCAAGGTTCTCCACTTGACGCCTCAACTCTGGGTGACTTGGCATCTCCATTGGCATTCCCATGAAGTCACGTCTTGCATAGTGGGCAAAACGGGTTCCTTGAATCTTGTTGACGCTGAGGGCACATAAACGTGCGAGAGCTTCATGCATTGCCCTGGCTAATCCATCTAGCCAGTTGTTCTCTCTCAGAACTGAATTCTCCCGGAAGTTGGTGCTTCAATGCTTCCTCGAAGATCTGCGGTGACTAGCCATTGTAGGTCTCCTCCTGGGGGTCCTGGAAGTTGAGCTCCAAGAAACTCTGGATGTGGGCGTCCCAGTAATTCTGACAGTGAATCCAGATCCCTCTCGAAGATCAGCTGACCTCCATTTCCCAACTGGTAAAACTTGCTGAACTGAGTCTCCATCTACAAGAATTTAGGATGAGGAAATTAGTGAAGTGATCAAGTGTGTCAAATTTTAAGTAGTAATGTAAGAATTTTGAGGAACATGTATTTTTTGAGAAAGAATGAGTTCACAAGGGTAAGAGGGGAAATAGTTTTTCATAAATACTCACTTTGGTTTTGAAGCTAAGTTTTTGGTTTGGACGTCCATTCTAACTAGGGTCTCCTATGGTCAGGATGGCTCTGATACCAACTTGTCAACACCCGGATTTTTAATCCCAGGTGCCCGTTATGCCATACCTCGCAATCCTCGGATTACCATTTTTGCGAGACATAACGGATTGGATATCACAGTACATCATCCATTACAAACCATACATAAGATTTTACACAAATATGGATCTCATGATCCAGTCTTTAATACAACAAGCAGCGGAAATAAACGATAGCGTAGCGGTGGGGTCCCTCTTGAGGGGCACAGGCAATGCTGACGAAGGCAGATAGTCCTAGTTATCATAGCCGTCCTGCTGACCATCATCTTGATAATCTCCTTCATAGTCTGGCCATGATAATAGCCAGGGACAAAACTCATGAGTACTCTTTAAGTACTCGCAAACTACTACTAGCAAGGTTTATGATTCTAAGTTAAAGTGCTGAATTGAAAGAATAACTATCAAGTTAAGTTTGAAACCTAAGTTGAGTTCTGAAGCAAGAAAAGATAAATTAAAGTTCTAGAATCACTTAAGTTGGGAAGCTATTATCATCTACACAACCCTGTTGTGGTCAAGTCAAAGTTCATCATTCCTTTCAAGTTATTTAGAAAACATCTGACAATGAAACAGTATGGCCATTCCAACTATCCATAACCGCGGACGCGGCTATTCGAATAGTTTGACACTCTGCAGAGGTGGTACACTTTCACCACAAGATTCGATACATCTGTCAGGGATAACCCTGAATCATCATACTTAGTATGCAGATAATCAAACATAACCTTCCCTTTACACACCCTAGTACAAGCACCTCTCCTATGAGCATGGCCTCCCAACCATGACCATCAGTCATCTTGGGCACTGCATAGGTGGACAACATTGAGAGGTAGCCTCAGCTCAAACCTCTCCCGTGAGGGAACTAATACTAATGCATATAAATTTCCAGCTAAGCCTTACCCAATTCAGGTAATGTGGTTGTACGGTAAATTTGGAATGGTATCGCATCCAAATCCAACCATCAGTTTTATAAAAGGGTTAAGGCTCATGCCTCATCATTTTCATCATCATAAACCAATTGTGTTTCTCAACACATGTCAAAACATCTCAATAGAATGACTCATCATTCCAAGGTTTTCATAACTCATTTTCACCAAGTGTTCCCATCTAAAGTGACTCAAGTTTGATCTATTCTAAAACACTATGTTAAGAGTGTTCACTAAGGTGGAAACGTGGGATCAATCTCATGCCATAAAATGACATCTAAGGGTTTCTAAGTAGGTCAAGTTTTATACTCTTTATGCTACCTTCAAAATTAATTAAAGAACTTTGTGTAAACTAAGGGTGGGTGATCAAAGTATGCTTAAGGCATCTTTACTAAACTATCTAGTTTTATTCTAGCTTGCCACTAATAGCTTGCCTTGGTTGATGCAGTGGTTGAATTTTTCTTCTTCTTCTTCTTCTTCTTCTTCTTGGTAGAACTCCTCCTCCTCGAAGGCTTGGTCGGTACTAGCGTCTAGAAATACATAGGGAGTGCACAATCACCAAACAATACTTAACTTAGGCTAAGTAGTATTCTAAACCACACAATTGATTATCTATTATCATCCCAAACATCACAAGTTTTAATTCAATAGTTTCAACCTTTTTATTTTGGAAAAGTAATTTCTACTCGTTGAAATATTAACTACACTTTAATATTCACCACCAAAATATGGGATCATGTGGACACATGTCCTCACCACATATTCTAACATGTGGGAATGATATTTAAAGGTTGGATCAATATTACTTTGGTTTAAGTTCATTATTTAATGATTTAAAGTGACTAGAAATGCCTATATAGCATTATTTTGGTACTAGTCCAAAGTCAATGCCTGTAAACCTTAATATTATTACATATTTGGATAGATATGATGAAATGTGATTTTTGAGAGTTGGAATCAACTCAAAAGCTAACTTGGTTGATTTTATAAAAATGTTTCAAGTTGCAAAAGCTTTTGTCTTCTTATTTTATTTAGGAGAAATCTATAACCCTAAATGAATTAAATCCAACGGGCTTGGATAGAGCATTTCAATACCTTTCAGACAAAATTAGTTTCATGTAATTTGGATTTGTCAAACTCCCAGAATTGAATTTTGAAACACTGGACAGAAACTATATTCTAACTAAAAAGAAAAACCTAGATTTGAATCTACGGGATTGCGCGGGAAAGGAAATGGGCTGGCCCAGTGGCGCTACGCGGCACGGGGCTCAGCTGACAAGAAGGGTCCACTTGTCAGCGGCTCTTTAAAACGTGAAATGGTACACGCGCTGTGGGCCGTGCGATTAGAGGCTAGATCTACGGCTAAGGGTCGTCGTCGACGACGGACGGGTCGTCGGCGAGCTCGAACCCTAGCGGCTCGGTGGGGGTCTACTGGGGGCGTACCAGGGCTCCAGCGGGGTCGGCAATGCGGGTGAACAAAGTGGAAGATGACGGCGAGGCGAGGCGTGGTCACGGCGGAGCTTGGGGTGGCCGGAATCAACGGCACCCTTCTTCTCTAGAGGCGGCGGCTCCGGCTCCAATTCCGGCGAGCTGCTGCTCCACTTGCTTCGGCGAGGGGTGGTTGAGGTTCAGAGAGGTGAGGGGAGTGGAATGGTGTGAGTCTTTGGTGCTGGGGAGGGCTCCTTTTATAGGCTCGACGGTGAGACCGAGTGGGATGGGCGGTCGACGATGGAGACATGGCTACGGCGAGCTAGCGGCATGGCTGGGGATGGCGATCGATGGGCGGTTCCCTGGCGGTGCTCTAGTGCTTCAATGTGGCCATAGGGGCGGTGGCATGCGGTCAGGGTGAGGTGGCGCTCTGCGCGGCCGAAGCGGCTGTGTCCACGGCGAGCGGTGGCTGTGGGGCTTTGGGCGGCGAACGGATGTGTCTGGGGTGTTCTCTAGGTCGAGGCGGAGCGGTGGGCACGGGCTGGTGTCGAGCGGCGGCTTGTCCACGCGGGGACAGTGCGCGCTCTGCGGGGGGCGTCGGCATGGTTCGGTGGCACTGGGCGCGGGTTCTCCTCTGTGGTCCATGGCTGGTCTTGGCTCGGGCAAGGGACAGAGAGGGGCGGTGCGGTGCTGGCTGCCTCCTAGACATGGAGAGGGGGAGAGGGGTGGTCTGCTGCAGCGGTTGCAAGTTTGGCCGGCCAGGGTGGTGCTCGGCATGGCATGGCATTGCTACTAGGGTGTAGGGGATGGGTTGCAAATGGCATGGTTTGGTCAGAGGGGGACAAAGAGATTAAATGGAGATCAAATGGGGGCAAAACTCTGTTCCAAACAGTGAGCTAGGATTAGAGGTGTGATTCTGCCTGCCAAGTGTTTGATGAAATGGCCGTAAGAGAAAAAGTTTTGAATTTTTAGTTCAAAATTTTGGAGTGATCTCCACTAGTGATAGGTAGTCTCTGGTTGCAAGGGTTTTGAAAATGGTGCTCAATTTGATGGTTTTTGAAATAGGGGGGATCTATGCATATGCATTAGATTCAATTTTAAACTGTCATTTAAAATAGTTTACAGAAGGTTTTTAGTAGATCAAAAAGTGGGCCTTGGTACCTCATTATGTGTACTAGCAAGGGGTGTAAAGATCAAGAATTGTTTCTGTTAAGAAATGAGTACTAGGAATAGCCAAAGTAGGTATGAGAGTTAAATTTGTCCAAATGACCATTCCTTCATTTTAATTCTTTTTTATTTGATTTTCTTTAGGAAAAGTTTGGGAATGATGTAGATGATGTTTAAATCATCTAAGAAACATTTTAGAAGCAAAGGATCACACAATCATGGCAATTCAAAACAACTCCTATTTTAAATGCACACATATATGAATGCTTTCATTTTAAATTTGGAAAAGTTTTTTGTTAACCCCATTTTTGGATGACTTGCTCTTGATAAGCTTGGATTGAATTTTTGGGATGTTACAACACAGGAGTTATCCCATAATCAAAATGACAAGGCAAGCAGACAATGAGCATCTCAGCGATCCTTTTATTTGCTATTTGCATAGGTTTTTATTGAGGACGCTTCATAGAGTGCTCATTATGGTTATGATGCAAGTTTCCACCATGATTAGGCATGGCTTAGGCTAGCGGTGCAGGCGTTTGTCTAACACAAATACAAACTCCATGATCTTACAAGTTCTCCTTTTATTTCACACCGCCGGGATCCATAAGCAAAAGAACATGATATCAACGGGGTACAAAGTACAGGTGCAATGTTGAAAGAGTTCCCCATGATACATGGTTGTGCTAACTTCAACTTATAAAGCGCAAGCATATACGCAACAAAGATGGACGCAATGGTTCAGGTTTATTAAATGCAAAAAAGTAAAGTGTGCCATCAAGTTCGTGAGAGCTTTAATCACTAGTTTTCTCATAACAAGTTTAATTCTGAAGGTAGTTAAAAACATGAATATACTTGGAATAGCATATGCTAGTAGGTAGGTATGATGGACTCTTTGGAATAACTTGGTTTAAGGAGTTGGATGCATGAATGGAACTCATACTTGGTTATGGAGGCTAGCAAAAGACTGGGAGCGACAAACTAAGAGAGCAATAATGGCCATAATCATGCAGAGCGACAAAACATCATTGATCAAAGCATAAATTGATACTACAAGTTGAAAACTAAAGGATCATAAAGGCTATGGTGATTTGGGATAGTCATAACATGGTGTGAGCATGTGCCAAGTCAACCCAAATAAAGCATCAAAGGAGAATACCACAATACTATGCTTTAATATGCCAAAACAACGCATGATTCTTCCAAGACAGATTAAGCAATCTCAATTGTTTATAACAAGTCATGATACAGCAAAGAATACTAAGCATAAAGCCAAAACAATATCAAGCATGGCATGAAAAAGCATAGGCCACAGTAAAAAACAAGCTCTCTTTACCACTTAAGCATGAACTTTCCTACTCTTTTCCAAATCAAACCAAACTATTTGAAAACCAATGTATGAAAGAGGGGGTCCAACCAATTTATTCAGAAAACTAAGCAAACCTAGCAAACAAAAAATCAAAACGAAAACAAAAAAGAAGACGCTCCAAGAACAACACAACTGTGCATGAAACAATAAAAATGAAGCGTTTGGAAGAAACCTGGGATTTTTATTGATAAAGAGGGGGATGCCTTGGGCATCCCCAAGCTTTGACGCTTGTACTTCTTGGATATTTCTTGGGGTGACACGCGTGGAATCCCCAAACTTGAGCTTTAGTCCATCCTTCATCTCATCACTCATTCCTTCCATACACCTAAAATTTTTCCTTCATACAAAACTTTACACAATCTTTATTAGCAACATTAGTGCACTTAAGATAATAAGTCTTTTTAGGTTCAGTTCTAACACCAATAAAACTTCCATTAAAACTCTATCTACTGTAGCACTTCCCCCAAAAAGCTCAATTCCCCAAAAGAACTCAAAAAGGAACCAACTAGAAGCAAATGCAAAAAAATGACAGAAATCTGTCAAAACAGACCAGCAGGTAAAGACGAATTTTTTCGAAGATCTTCTGTTGCTCAAATCGAAAATTGTTGAACTAACGAAAGTTATATAACAACCTGGGGCATAAGCCCAAAAATTCACGCCTCAAAAGGACGTACATAGATTTTACACGAATTTTTACGGTGAAGCACAGAAATCTGTTTCGGGACAACAACTTTTCCAATCATTACTTCTCTCTCATTAGAGGTTACTGATATGTTGCTAACGTATCCATAATTTTTGATGTTCCATGCTTGGTTTGATCTACTTTCTTATGTTTTGTCCACACACTTTGGAGTACTTTTCATATGATTTCTTGGATTAACCTATTAACAAGAGCCACAGTGTCAGTTGCCGGTTTTCTGTTGTTTTTGGTTCCAGAAAGTCAGAAAATGAATATTCTCGGAATTGGACTGGACAAAAGCCAAAGTCGTTATTTTCCCGAAAGATTCATGGATCCAGAAGGAGAGACAAAGGGGGGCCACAGGGTGGCCAAACCACCCCTAGGCGTGGTCCCCCCAGCCGCGCCACCAGGTGGTGTCGGCCCCCTGGCCGCCCACCGACCTTGCCTCTTCGCCTATAAGATGCCTCCCGATGCAAAAACCCTAGATCTTCAATCAGAAATCCACTAAAAGTTCCACAGCGCTGCCGCCATCGAAGGGGAGATTCGGAGGACAGAAAGTCTCTGTTCCGGCACCCTGCCGGGACGGGGAAGTGCCCCCGGAGCCATCTCCATCGATCTCCACCACCATCTCCATCGCCATTGCTGATTCCCCTGATGAGGAGGGAGTAGTTCTCTCTCGAGGCTAAGGGTTCTACCGGTAGCTATGTGTTTATCTCTCTCTCTATGCATGATCTTATTGAGATCATGAGCTTGTAATCTATAGATCTACCTTGCTACTCAAGTGCTTTAATAGATCTCTGCTCTCCCCATGTGTGTGAAAGTGACAGCGTGCACACAATGGTGGCACTTAGGCTAGAGATTACAAATACTTGTTATGAGTTATGTTTGGAGTTGGATGTCTTTATGAAATTGTGGTGTTTGTTGGACTCATCTAGTACTCAAGGTGATAGTGTGGGGTTTCTAGATGGGAAAGGCTTACTTTGAGGTGCTGTTATAGCCCTACCATGGATTAAAGTGTCCAACCGGAGAGTAGTTCAGCATAGTATCATGAAGATGATATATTTATATGAGAGTGTTCACTAGTGAAAGTATGATCCCTAGGCCTTGTTTCTAAGCATTGAAACACCGTTTGCTAGTAGATCTATTACATGTTTGCTTGCTTCCATCTTTATTTCAGTTTGCCTTTAGTCTCTTCCACGCCATCAAAGTATTTTCTAGCACCATTGTCTTATATCCATACCACTTGTATTTCACTATCTCTTCGCCGAACTAGTGCACCTATACACCTGACAAGTGTATTGGGTGCGTTGGGGACACAAGAGACTTCTTGTATCTTGATTGCAGGGTTGCTTGAGAGGGAATACCTTTGACCACTTCCTCTCTGAGTTCGATAAACCTTGGGTGATCCACTTAAGGGAAAACTTGCTGCTGTTCTACAAACCTCTGCACTTGGAGGCCCAACAACTGTCTACAAGAATAGAAGTGCGTAGACATCAAGCTATTTTCGGGTGCCGTTGTCGGGGAGGTAAGGTAAAAGGTACTCACATCCTCCGGTGTGAGTGCTCGAAGTTATTTCCTTTAGATTCTGCAATTTTGTCTTTTTGTTTCTTGTTTTCACTAGTTAGGCTTAATGGAAAACAACAACAAAAATTAGAGAGCTTTATAGTATTTATCTTGAGTTGGGACATGACGTGTTTGAAGAGAAAATTAAAAAACCTATGGAACTTTATTTGCATGCTAATAGCAATGTTGTTAGTATGAATTCTTTGGACACCATTATTGCTAATGCTATAGAAAAGTCTAAGCTTGATGAAGCTAGTTTTTATGAAAATAATCTTTTTAGTTCCCCGGCTTTGGAAGATAGCTATTCTATTGCTTATGATGATACCAAACCTCCAATATATGATGATTACAATGATGAATATGATATTTTCAGTCCACCTACTATTGAGGAGGAAATTAATTTTGGTTACGATATGCCTCCTATATTTGATGATTATGGTGATGAGAATAATAATGATAGCTATTTTGTTGAATTTTCTCCCACTACAATTAATAAGAATGACTATGTTTATGTGGAGAGTATTAATTCTTTTATGCATGTGGCTCGTGATAAGAATGTTTTATGTGATATTTATATTGTTAATTTTATTCATGATGCTACTGAAAGTTATTATGAGACAGGGAAACATGGTTTTATGCATCTCAATAATATTAAGTTTCCCCTCTTTATGTTGAAAATTTTGAGGTTGCACTTGTTTTGCTTTCCTATGCTTGTTGCTTTGTGCTTTCATGAATTGTTTCTTTACAAGATTCCTATGCATAGGAAGTGGGTTAGACTTAAATGTGTTTTGAATTTGCTTCTTGATGCTCTCTTTTACTTCAATTCATATTTCTTATGTGAGCATCTTCTCAAACTATCATGCCTAACTTAAAGGCGTTAAAGAAAAGTACTTATTGGGAGATAACCCAAAAGTTTTATGAGTCTTGGAAGTAATTACTTCAGTAATAACCGCTCCTTATCCTTTTTATTTGCTTTTTCTGCCAAGAGTAACCTATGATGAGAGAGAAGTAATGATTGGAAAAGTTGTTGTCTCGAAACAGATTTTTGTACTTCACCGTAAAAATTCATGTAAAATCTCTATACGCCGTTTTGAGGCATGGATTTTTGCGCTTCTGCCCCAGGTTGTTATATAAATTTTGTTAGTTCAACACTTTTTGATTTGAGCAACAGAAGGTCTTCGAAAAAAAATGGTTTTTACCTGCTGGTCAGTTTTGACAGATTTCTGCCATTATTTGCATTTGCTTCTTGTTGGTTCCTTTTTGAGTTTTCTTGGGGAATTGAGATTTTTGAGGGAAGTGCTATAGTAGCTTGTGTTTTAATGGAAGTTTTATTGGAGTTGGAACTGAACCCAAAGACTTATTATCTTGAATGCACTAATGTTGCTAATAAAGATTGTGTGAAGTTTTGTATGAAGGGAAAATTTCAGGTGTATGGAAGGAATGAGTAACGAGATGAAGGTTGGACTAAAGCTCAAGCTTGGGGATGCCACGCGTGTGATACGTCCATTTTGCATCACTATTCTATGTCTTAATTCACTATTATTCATTGATATATTCCATATTGAGAGGTGATACTTATGTTATTTCATCTGTTTTTGCATGGTTGATGACTTTTGGAACATGGACCGCTGCAGTCAGGATTCTGATGGAAACGGTGATGTTTGGAGGCAAAATTTGCGAAGATCAGAAAATCCGGGAAAATATACGGAAAATCCTATTTTTCTAGAAGACTAAGGATGCCAGAAGACGGAGTGGAGATGGGCCACAGGGGGCCCACACCACCCCCTGGCGCAGGCAGCCCTAGGCCGCGCCAGGAGGTGGTGTGGCCACTGTGGCCCACTCCAGCCTCTCCCCTCTAGCGTATATCAACCTCCCGAAACTCTAAGACTCGGGGAGCAACCACAGAAAGATTCCGCCGCCTCTGCGGGGCGGAAAACACCGAGAGAGAAAGATCTCTCCGGTAGACAGATTTCTGCCGGGTGAATTCCTTCTCGGAGAGGGGAGATCGTCGCCATCAACACCACAATCAAGCTGGACTTCATCGGGATCATCATCATCATCACCACCATCATCACCATCAGCACCCTCATCACCATATTCATATTGCTGTAACAATTGAGTTGAATCTTGCATTAGTTCATAGGGGAAACTTTCCCGGTGTTGATTACTCTTTGTAGTTGATGCTATTGAGTGAACCATTGAATTATTGTTTATGTTCAGATTGTTATACATCATTATTCCATCTCTGATCATGATCCATATGATATCTTGTGAGTAGTTCATTTTGTTCTTAAGGACAAGGGAGAAGTCATGTTGTTAGTAGTGGAGTTGTGTTGAGAGAGATTCAATAGATTGTTATTTAAGTTGTGGTGTACTTCTTCTAGTGGTGTCATGTGAACATCTACTACATGACACTTCACCTATATGGGCCTAGGGGAATGCATTGTGTATTTGGCTACTAATCGTAGGCGTTGCCGGAGTGACAGAAACATGAACCCCTGTTAGGAAACCATTGCACAAGGGACGTAAGGGTCTTAGAGTTTAAAGTTGTGGTTAGGTTTCTACCTTAATTACGTTCTTGTACTTACGGATGTTTGAAAGGGGTATAATCACAAGTATGTATTAGTCTTGGATGGGGTGGTACATTAGCACAGGTTCACCCACACAACACTTAGCAAGCTAGAGAAGATTAATCAACTATATGAAGCGAAAGCACTTGACAGTCTTCCCATGTGTCCTCGAGAACGTTTGGTCATCTTAAGTAATACAACCAGCTTGTCCTTTGCTGCATAAAGGATTGGGCCACTTGCTGCATTTATTCCTACTGTCTTTTATTTACTCGTACTTTGTTTACTTGCTTTATCAAAAAACCCTAAAAATCCGTTTGCTAAGTATTTGCAGAGAATTCTTGATCCATACCACTAGCCAGCACCTTCTGCTCCTCGTTGGGTTCGACACTCTTACTTATCGAAACTACTGCGATACACCCCCTATACTTGTGGGTCATCAAGACTATTTTTTGGCGCCGTTGCCGGGGAGTTAAGCGATATTGGAGAGTGGAACTGGTAAAGGAAACTTCTACTGTGAGTATTGTTTACTTCTGCTAGTTGCTTTATTTTCATTATGGATAATTCGTTGAGTTTCTTATTTGGCAATGCTACTACCACTGCTAAGGTAGTAGATAAGCCACCACCTGCTGAGAATGATGTTTTCAAAATACCTACAAGAATTATTGATCGTGTTATGGATAACTACTATGTTGGAGATGGAACTGTCCATCCCGTTGATCATTTGCTCTTTATACACGAATTATGCGGGTTGTTCAAGTGTGCAGGTATTACTACAGATCAAGTTAAGAAGAAGTTATTCTCATTATCACTAAAAGGAAGAGCTGAGGAATGGTATAAGCTTCTAAAGAATGGTCAAGCTCTCGAATGGGAGGAAATAGTGCCTCTATTTTATTCAAAGTTTTATCCTCCTAGTGAGATTCATAAAGATCGGAATCAAATATACAACTTTTGTCCTCTTGATGGAGAGAGTACAGCTCAAGCTTGGGGGAGATTTAAGTTACTAATGCTCAAATGTCCCATTCATGAGCTCCCCAACAATATTATTATCAATAACTTTTATGCAAGGCTCTCTCTACATGATAAAGATTTATTGGATGCTTCTTGTGCTGGAACATTCACTCGCATGGAAGAAGAAGCTAAATGGGATCTTCTGGACAGTATTCAAGATAATGCTGAAGCTTGGGAGAATGACAAAGGTAGAAAGTCAGGTATAAATTATGATTATGAATGCATTGAATCTTTTATGGGAACTGATGACTTTCAAAATATTAAAAATGCTTATGGTCTAGACTCTCAAGCTATTGCTTCTTATTTTAAGGCTTTTGCTTCCTACATTGAAGTGCCTAAAAAGAAGTGGAATAAGTATCATGAACCTTATAAAGATATTTCTAAGAGTGTTCCTTCAAGAAATACTGAAGTTTATACTGCTAATCATGTTTTACCTAATCCTTATATTGAGAAAATGCCTTTTCTAGTTAAGGTAAAGGAACATTCTATGATAGCTAGTATGGTTAAGGAAAGTACAAATAAAGCTGTTGAACCTGATAAACAAATGGTTGATGAACCTATAATAGCAAGTGTGAAAGACTTTGTCACTAAATATGAAAAAGAGGGACACACTATCCTTTGTAAGAATACCTCTAATATTGTTTCACAAAATAGTTTTATGAGAGCTAGTATTCCTGTGTTTTCTGTTAGAATAAGTGATCATTGCTATGATGGTCCTTGTGATAGATATATCGTTAAGTTTATGCATGATACTGAAAGTTACTATGAAAGAGGAAAAGGTGTTCTCATGCATCTCAATAATATCAAGTTTCCTCGTTTTATGCTAAAAGTTTTTATGTTGCACTTGTTTTGCCTTCTTATGCAAGTAGCCTTTGGTTTCAACAACTTGTTTGTTTACAAAATTCCCTTGCATAGGAAGTGGGTTAGACTTAAATGTGTGTGTGTGTGTTTTTGCTTCTTAATGCTCCCTTTCACTTCAATTCATATTCCTGAGTGAGCTTCTCCAAGATTATCATCCCATCTTAATGGCTATAAAGAAAGAGCTTTATGGGAGATAACCCAATTTGTTTTTGCTTTCAGTTTGTTTTTGTTTCTTTGAGTCTTGGAAGTTATTACTTCAGTAATAACCGCTCCTTATCTGTTTTGTTTGGTTTTTGTGTCAAGATCAACCTCTAATGAGAGAGAAGTAAGATTTGGGGAAGTTGCTCTCCCGAAACAGATTTTTGTGCTTCACCGTAAAGCTTCGTGAGAGATCTCTGTCTTTCGGATTGAGCTGTAATTTTTTGTGCTTCCGACCCAGGTTGTTATTTAACTTTCGTTAGTTTTGCACTTTTTGATTTGAGTAGCAGAAGATTTTCGAAAAAAATGATCTTTACCTGCTGGTCTGTTTTGACAGATTTTGCCACTCTTGCATTTGCTTCTTTATTCGATTTCCTTTTTGAATTCTTTTTGGGTTTTCGGAAGGAGTTGATACAGAAGCTTATGTTTTGATGGTTTTCAGTTGAAGTTGATCTCAAAAGGTTTTATCACTTCACTTATACTAATATTGCTAATGAGAATTGCGTGAAGTTTTGTGTGAAAGAAATTTCCAGGAAGTGGAGACAATGGTGTAATAAGGAAGAGAAGGGTTTGATGACTCAAGTAATAAGTGTATGAAGATGAAGATATCGATGATATTCAAGTGATGACTCCGGAAGAATCTACTAGATACCAAATTCAGAGACTTGCAGAGTCTGTTTTCAAATAGGTAACAGTTCTCGTAAGAAAAGTTCCGCGAAAACACTATCCAACTATATTTTTGCGGTTTTCAGTCAATAAGGAAAGTTACGAAGCGAAAAAGGGACGGAACCGGAGCCAGGGTGGCCCACACCACCCTGTGGCGCGAGCCCACGCCTGGTCGCGCCACCAGGTGGTGAGGCCACCCCGGACTCCGCCCCCGACCCGTTTTCACCCAGTACCTTCCTCTTGTTATGAAACTTCGTAATATATAACCCCCCAGATCTTCCGAGGTTCGTATATCGTGTTTTCGTCGTGTTTTGTTTCGATCTGATTCGGCCAGGTAAAATCCCAGATTTGTAGCCACAATGTCTTCCACTGGATCAGCCGAGGGAGATTCCTTAGAAGATATCATCAACCCATACATGAGAGAATTGAATATTCATCCCAAGGAGTTGTTGCTCGAAGGTGGGGAGGTCCGGATTAAAGAGGTTCAAGGCCCTAAAGGTGAAGGAAGTCTGGAGGACAGGATGGAAGCACTGGAGCAAGAAAGTCTTCAGGTACAAGAATATGGCAGAGCGCGAAGTGGATATCATCCATAAGATTTGTTCCGAACTCATCACCGAGCACCAAAAGGAGACTGCTGAACTCAAAGACGAAGTCCTCTCACTCTGCCGAACAACCAACGAACTGCAAGCACAGTTCTATGACGTTCAAAATCAAAACTGTGAGTATGAGGCTAGATTTAAACGCATAAGTGCTGCTGCAAGTTTCAGGATGTTGGAAACCACGATGTCCTTTGTTGATGGGAAGCCTTTACCCTGGAAGTCGGACGAAGACGAGAGGATACCACCACCACCAAAGGAGTAATTCGTCATCAGGTTTGGCATTCCCTTGGTTTGTTCCAAGCTTGGGGGTGTCGCGGTATCACATCACTATCTTCTATCTTTTTACCTTTTTAGTAGAGTCATATCATGAATAGAGGAGTTATTATGTAGTATCGTTTGCATTATGGAAGTGTCCCCTCTCTCGTTAGATATGTATCCCTTGGTGTGAGTTGTCGTTATGAAATATTAATGATAAGTTCTATCATTCACTCTTTTGCATAACTTATATTAGTTTTCAATTCGTGGTTATATGATTGATCTTGTTGTTAGTATTGGTATCACTTTGGGATCATTGAGTTAATTTAGTTGGTTTTGGCAAACCTGGCTCGGTCAGTAACACACTATTTTTGAGAGTTGAAAGAAAAGATAAAAGTACCTTTAAAGAAAAATAATTTCATCATCTTTCTTTCTTGATTTGCTCATAAGTTTAGTATTCTCTAGTTAAGATCTTTTGTGCTTCCAAGGAAGATTGCATGTTTGTCTTTATCACTTGTATGTTTGTTTGTTTCCTTCAACTCTTGTACTTGCTACCTAGCCTTGCTAGCCAAAAACCTATACTGAGAGGGTACTCTTCTCGTGCATCCACCTCCTTTTAACCAAAACCTTTGCCATTTGCGTCCACCATACCTACCTATTAGCATTATTGCTATTCCAAGTAAATTCTTGTTTTATCTACCTCCCAAATTAAACTTGTTATGTTAAAATTAGTGATTAAAGCTCTCACGAACTTGATGGCACACTTTACTTTCTTGCACTTAATAAACTTGAACCATTGTGCTCACCTATGTTGCGTATATGCTTGCGCTTTGTAAGTTGTGAATTAGCAGAACCATGCTGTCATGGGGAACGCTTTCAACATTGCACTGGTACTTTGTACCAAGTTGATATCATCTTCTTTTGTCTATGGATGTCATCGGTGTGAAATGAAAGGGGAGCTTGTAAGTCCATGGAGTTATGCATGTGTGTTAGAGAAACGCCTGGGCCGCTGGTCTAATCCATGCTGACATGGTGGAAACCTACAGCGTAACCATAACGAGTATCTATGAAGCATTCTTCTTATAAAAAAAGAGATAGAGATTGAGAAAAATAGAAAAGAAAAAAGAAATATTATGAAAAGAGGAAAGAGAGAAAAAAGCACCATATTCCCATGGTAAATAAGAAGATTGCTGAGATGCTTGTTGTCTGCTTGCCTTGTCATTTTGATATGGGGATTCTTCCGTATCATCAGGCAAGGGGTACCCCGTTGGCGGTTCTCAATGATACACATATGCTTACGATGACAAGAACTTACCGGTGACTAAACTTGAGTAGCATGAGGAGTGGCCCTCATATCCAAGGGACATGAGATTCTCAACTTACAACTTGTCAATGCATATCCTCATATTTGATCACTTTAACCTTAATCACCTAAAGATGCCTATGATAGGGGCAATGAGAGCTGAAAGCTAGTAAGTATCATAATTTTTGGGAGCTCTTTATGAGACTTCCAATCCCTGCTTCCCTCTGCGAAGGGTCTTTCTTTTACTTTGTAGTTGAGTCAGTAAACCTGCTCCCTTCTATCTCAGCAAGTATTTTGAGTTGTTGTGTTTCATTCATTCATATGATGATTTATTCATTCATGTTTCTTATGTTCCTTGTTTTGCACATTGCTCTTATCTTGATGTTTACTACTTTGAAAGCTATCATTGAAAAACCAGTTATTTGTGAACTCTAGCAAATTATCAACTATTCTTCTACCAAGAGCTAAGTTTGCCATTACCAATTATGATTCACTTTATGTATCTTTATTGTGTTTCCTTTACTCATTGCAAGTTGAGTTATATAATAGTGAGTTGTCTTCTATTATTATCTATGCATTTGATGGATGTGATGCTTCTTGTCCGTATTCTTTTATCGACTCTTCACTCCATAAACCTAAGGCCATGTTTATTGAGCTTAGTTTCGCTTGGGGACAAGCGAAGTCTAAGCTTGGGGGGAGTTAATACGTCCATTTTGCATCACTATTCTATGTCTTAATTCACTATTATTCATTGATATATTTCGTATTGAGAGGTGATATTTATGTTATTTCATCTGTTTTTGCATGGTTGATGACTTTTGGAGCATGGACCGCTGCAGTCAGGATTCTGATGGAAAAGGTGTTGTTTGGAGGCAAAATTCGCAAAGATCAGAAAATCCGGGAAAATATATAGAAAATCCTATTTTTCCAAAAGACTAAGGATGCCAGAAGACGGAGTGGAGATGGGCCACAGGGGGGCCACACCATCCCTTGGCGCGGGTAGCCCTAGGCCACGCCAGGAGGTGGTGTGGCCACCCTGGCCCACTCCAGCCTCTCCCCTCTGGCGTATATCAACCTCCCGAAACCCTAAGACTCGGGGAGCGACCACAGAAAGATTCAGCCGCCTCTGCGGGCAGAAAACACCGAGAGAGAAAGATCTCTCTGGTAGATAGATTTCTGCCGAGGGAATTCCTTCCCGGAGAGGGGAGATCGTCGCCATCAACACCACCATCAATCTGGACTTCATCGAGATCATCATCATCACCACCATCATCACCATCAGCACCCTCATCACCATCTCCATATTGCTGTAACAATTGAGTTGAATCTTGCATTAGTTCATAGGGGAAACTTTCCTGGTGTTGATTACTCTTTGTAGTTGATGCTATTGAGTGAACCATTGAATTATTGTTTATGTTCAGATTGTTATACATCATTATTCCATCTCTGATCACGATCAATATGATGTCTTGTGAGTAGTTCATTTGGTTCTTGAGGACATGGGAGAAGTCATGTTGTTAGTAGTGGAGTTGTGTTGAGAGAGATTCAATAGATTGTTATTTAAGTTGTGGTGTACTTCTTCTAGTGGTGTCATGTGAACATCGACTACATGACACTTCACCTATATGGGCCTAGGGGAATGCATTGTGTATTTGGCTACTAATCGTTGGGGTTGCCGGAGTGACAGAAACCTGAACCCCCGTTAGGAAACCATTGCACAAGGGACGTAAGGGTCTTAGAGTTTAAAGCTGTGGTTAGGTTTCTACCTTAATTACTTTCTTGTACTTACGGATGATTGCAAGGGGTATAATCACAAGTATGTATTAGTCTTGGATGGGGCGGTACATTAGCACATGTTCACCAACACAACACTTAGCAAGCTATAGAAGATTAATAAACTATATGAAGCGAAAGCACTTGACAGTCTTCCCATGTGTCCTCGAGAACGTTTGGTCATCTTAAGTAATACAACCAGCTTGTCCTTTTCTGCATAAAGGATTGGGCCACTTGCTGCATTTATTCCTACTGTCTTTTATTTACTCGTACTTTGTTTACTTGCTTTATCAAAAAACCCTAAAAATCCGTTTGCTAAGTATTTGCAGAGAATTCCTGATCCATACCACTAGCCAGCACCTTCTGCTCCTCGTTGGGTTCGACACTCTTACTTATCGAAAATACTGCGATACACCCCCTATACTTGTGGGTCATCAGCGTGTCACCCCAAGAAATATCCAAGAAGTACAAGCGTCAAAGCTTGGGGATGCCCAAGGCATCCCCTTCTTTATCAATAAAAATCCCAGGTTTCTTCCAAACGCTTCATTTTTATTATTTCATGCACAGTTGTGTTGTTCTTGGAGCGTCTTCTTTTTCATTTTCGTTTTGGTTTTTTGTTTGCTTGGTTTGCTTAGTTTGCTGAATAAATTGGTTGGACCCCCTCTTTCATACATTGGTTTTCAAATAGTTTGGTTTGGTTTGGAAAAAGAGTAGGAAAGTTCATGCTTAAGTGGTAAAGAGAGCTTGTTTTTGACTGTGTCCTATGCTTTGTCATGCCATGCTTGATATTGTTTTGGCTTTATGCTTAGTATTATTTGCTATATCATGACTTGTTATAAACAATTGAGATTGCTTAATGTGCCTTGGAAGGATCATGCGTTGTTTTAGCATATTAAAGCATAGTATTGTGGTATTCTCCTTTGATGCTTTATTTGGGTTGACTTGGCACATGCTCACACCATGTTTTGACTATCCCAAGTCACCATAGCCTTTATGATCCTTTAGTTTTCAACTTGTAGTATCACTTTATGCTTTGATCAATGATGTTTTGTTGCTCTGCATGATTATGGCCATTATTGCTCTCTTAGTTTGTCGCTCCCAGTCTTTTGCTAGCCTCCGTAACCAAGTATGAGTTCCACTCATGCATCCAACTCATAAAACCAAGTTATTCCAAATAGTCCACCATACCTACCTACTAGCATATGCTATTCCAAGTATATTCATGTTTTTATCTACCTTCTGAATTAAACTTGTTATGAGAAAACTAGTGATTAAAGCTCTCACGAACTTGATGGCACACTTTACTTTTCTTGCCCTTAATAAACTTGAACCATTGTGTCGTCTATGTTGTATATGCTTGGACGTATTTGTTAGGGATTAGCAGAACCATGGTATCATGGGGAACGCTTTCAATATTGCACTTGTACTTTGTACCTAGTTAATATCATGCTCTTTTGTCTATGGATGTCGTCGGTGTGAAATGAAAGGGGAGCTTGTAAGTCCATGGAGTTATGTATATGTGTTAGAGAAACGCCTAGGCCGCTGGTCTAATCCATGATGTCATGGTGGAAACCTCCAGCGTAACCATAATGAGCTTTCTATGAAGCATTCTTCTTATAAAAAAAGAGTCAGATATTGAGAAAAAAGAGAAAAAGAAAAGAGAGAAAAAAGAGATACACGAAAAGAGGAAAGAGAGAAAAAAGCACCATTTTCCCATGGTAAATAAGAAGATTGCTGAGATGCTCGTTGTCTGCTTGCCTTGTCATTTTGATATGGCAATTCTTCCATATCATCGGGCAAGGGGTACCCCGTTGGCGGTTCTCTATGATACACATGTACTTACGATGACAAGAACTTACCAGTGACTAAACTTGAGTAGCATGAGGAGTGGCCCTCGTATTCAAGGGACATGAGATTTCCAACTTATACTTCGTCAAGCATATACACCATAGTTTGTTCACTTTAACCTTAATCACTTCAAGATGCTTATGATAGGGGCAATGAGACTTGAAAGCTAATAAGTACCATAATTTTTGGAAGCTCTTTATGAAACTTGAATCCCTGCTTCCTTCTATGAAGGCCCTTCTTTTACTTTTTTGTTGAGTCTCCACCTTCTATATTTATGCACCTACTTTGAGAGCATAGTGGCCATTCTTAGTTCTATGTGCATTGTCCCAAGACTAGTTGATTGATGCATAGCTTTGATATTGCTTGTTTTAAACTATTTGTATCTAGTCACTCTTATGAACTTTGAAGGTGTCCTATGCATTTATGTTTGCTACTCTATGAGGGACAAGCTGGATGCCACTATGCTATGTTTTCTTTATGTAAAACAAACAAACGTCTTGCAAAGCATTGTTATTCATGAATCTTTTGTTTGTGCCTTTTCATGTTGAAACTTAGTTGCTTTGTTTTATTGTTAGAACTTTGTCTTTCATGTTCATGTTTAGAGTACCTTGATCCCAGCTATCAATGCTTTTACAATAATGATGATCAAGATTGTGTTGGCTGCATGTCACCTATAAAATTATATTGTTTTTATCACTTACCTACTCGAGGACGAGCAGGAGTTAAGCTTGGGGATGTTGATATGTTGCTAACGTATCCATAATTTTTGATGTTCCATGCTTGGTTTTATCTACTTTCTTATGTTTTGTCCACACTTTGGAGTACTTTTCATATGATTTCTTGGACTAACCTATTAACAAGAGCCACAGTGCCAGTTGCATGTTTTCTGCTATTTTTGGTTCCAGAAAGTTAGAAAATGAATATTCTCGGAATTGGACCAGACAAAAGCCAAAGTTGTTATTTTCCCGGAAGATTCATGGAGCCAGAAGGAGAGACGAAGGGGGGCCATAGGGTGGCCAAACCACCCCTAGGCGCGGGTCCCCCTGGCCGCGCCACCAGGTGGTGTGGGCCCCCTAGCCACCCACCGACCTTGCCTCTTCGCCTATAAGATGCCCCCCGATGCCAAAACCCTAGATCGTCAATCAAAAATCCACGAAAAGTTCGACAGCTCTCGCCACCGAAGGGGAGATTCGGGGGACAGAAAGTCTCTGTTCCGGCACCCTGCCGGGACGGGGAAGTGCCCCCGGAGCCATCTCCATCAATCTCCACCACCATATCCATCGCCATTGCTGATTCCCATGATGAGGAGGGAGTAGTTCTCTCTCGAGGCTAAGGGTTCTACGGGTAGCTATGTGTTCATCTCTCTCTCTCTCTCTATGCATGATCTTATTGAGATCATGAGCTTGTAATCTATAGATCTACCTTGCTACTCAAGTGCTTTAATAGATCTCTGCTCTCCCCATGTGGCACTTAGGCTAGAGATTACAAATACTTGTTATGAGTTATATTTGGAGTTGGATGTCTTTATGAAATTGTGGTGTTTGTTTGAACCATCTAGTGCTAAAGGTGACAGTGTGGGGTTATCTAGATGTGGAAAGCAAACTTTGAGGTGTGATGTTATAGCCCTACCATGGATTAGAGTGTCCAACCGGAGAGTAGTTCAGCATAGTATCTGATACGTCCATTTTGCATCACTATTCTATGTCTTAATTCACTATTATTCATTGATATATTTCGTATTGAGAGGTGATACTTATGTTATTTCATCTGTTTTTGCATGGTTGATGACTTTTGGAGCATGAACCGCTGCAGTCAAGATTCTGATGGAAAAGGTGTTCTTTGGATGCAAAATTCTCGAAGATCAGAAAATCCTGGAAAATATATGGAAAATCCTATTTTTCCAGAAGATGAAGGAAGCCAGAAGAGGGATTGGAGATGGGCCATAGGGGTCCCACACCACCCCCTGGCGCGGGCAGCCCTAGGCCGCGCCAGCAGGTGGTGTGGCCGCCCTGGCCCACTCCAGGCACTCCCCTCTGGCGTATATTATCCTCCTGAAACCCTAAGACTCGGGGAGCGACCACAGAAAGATTCCGCCGCCTCTACGGGGCAGAAAACACCGAGAGAGAAAGATCTCTCCGGCAAACAGATTTCTGCCGGGGGAATTCCTTCCTGGAGAGGGGAGATCGTCGCCATCAACACCACCATCAAGCTGGACTTCATCGGGATCATCATCATAATCACCACCATCATCACCATCAGCACCCTCATCACCATCTCCATATTGCTGTAACAATTGCGTTGAATCTTGCATAGTTCATAGGGGAAACTTTCCCGGTGTTGATTACTCTTTGTAGTTGATGCTATTGAGTGAACCATTGGATTATTGTTTATGTTCAGATTGTTATACATCATTATTCCATCTCTGATCATGATCCATATGATGTCTTGTGAGTAGTTCGTTTTGTTCTTGAGGACATGGGAGAAGTCATGTTGTTAGTAGTGAAATTGTGTTGAGAAAGATTCAATAGTTTGGTATTTAAGTTGTGGTGTACTTCTTCTAGTGGTGTCATGTGAACGTCGACTACATGACACTTCACCTATATGGGACTAGGGGAATGCATTGTGTATTTGGCTACTAATCGTAGGGGTTGCCGGAGTAACAGAAACCTGAACCCCCGTTAGGAAACCATTACACAAGGGACGTAAGGGTCTTAGAGTTTAAAGATGTGGTTAGGTTTCTACCTTAATAGATACTTGTGATTATACCCCTTGCAAACATCCGTAAGTACAAGAAAGTAATTAAGGTAGAAACCTAACCACAGCTTTAAACTCTAAGACCCTTACGTCCCTTGTGCATCCTAACGGGGGTTCAGGTTTCTGTTACTCCGGCAACCCCTACGATTAGTAGCCAAATACACAATGCATTCCCCTAGTCCCATATAGGTGAAGTGTCATGTAGTCGACGTTCACATGACACCACTAGAAGAAGTATACCACAACTTAAATACCAAACTATTGAATCTTTCTCAACACAATTTCACTACTAACAACATGACTTCTCCCATGTCCTCAAGAACAAAACGAACTACTCACAAGACATCATATGGATCATGATCAGAGACGGAATAATGTTGTATAACAATCTAAACATAAACAATAATTCAATGGTTCACTCAATAGCATCAACTACAAAGAGTAATCAACACCGAGAAAGTTTCCCCTAAGAACTAATGCAAGATTCAACGCAATTGCTACATCAATATGGAGATGGTGATGAGGGTGCTGATGGTGATGATGGCGGTGATGATGATGATGATGATGACCCCGATGAAGTTCAGCTTGATGGTGGTGTTGATGGCGACGATCTCCCCTCTCCGGGAAGGAATTCCCCCAGCAGAAATCTGTCTACCGGAGAGATCTTTCTCTCTCAGTGTTTTCCGCCCCGCAGAGGCGGCGGAATCTTTCTGTGGTCGCTCCCCGAGTCTTAGGGTTTCGGGATGATAATATACGCCAGAGGGGAGATCCTGGAGTGGGCCAGGTCGGCCACACCACCTGCTGGCGCGACCTAGGGCTGCCCGCGCCAGGGGGTGGTGTGGGCCCCCTGTGGCCCATCTCCAGCCCCCCTTCTGGCTTCCTTCGTCTTCTGGAAAATAAGATTTTCCGTATATTTTCCAGGATTTTATGAACTTCGCGAATTTTGCCTCCAAACAGCACCTTTTCCATCAGAATCCTGACTGCAGCGGTCCATGCTCCAAAAGTCATCAACCCTGCAAAAACAGATGAAATAACATAAGTATCACCTCTCAACACGAAATATATCAATGAATAACAGTGAATTATGACATAGAATAGTGATGCAAAATGGACGTATCAACTCCCCCCAAGCTTAGAGTTCGGTTGTCCCCAAGCGAAACTGAGCTCAATAAACATGGCCTCAGGTTTATGGAGTGAAGAGTCGATAAAAGAATACGGACAAGAAGCATCACATTCATCAAATACATAGATCATAATAGAAGACAACTCACTATTATATAACTCAACTTGCAATGAGTAAAGGAAACCCAATAAAGATACAAAAAGTAAATCATAATTGGTAATGGCAAACTTAGCTCTTGGTTGAAGAATAGTTGATAATTTGCTGGAGTTCACAAATAACTGGTTTTCAATGATAGCTTTCAAAGTAGTAAACATCAAGATAAGAGCAATGTGCAAAACAAGGAACATAAGAAACATGATTGAATAAATCATCATATGAATGAATGAAACACAACAACTCAAAATACTTGCTGAGATAGAAGAGAATAGGTTTACTGACTCAACTAAAAAGTAAAAGAAAGTCCCTTCGCAGAGGGAAGCAGGGATTGCAAGTCTCATAAAGAGCTCCCAAAAATTATGATACTTAATAGCTTTTAGCTCTCATTGCCCCTATCATAAGCATCTTTAGGTGATTAAGGTTAAAGTGATCAAATATGAGGATATGCATTGACAAGTTGTAAATTGAGAATCTCATGTCCCTTGAATACGAGGGTCGCTCCTCATGCTACTCAAGTTTAGTCACCGGTAAGTTCTTGTCATCGTAAGCATATGTGTATCATAGAGAACCGCCAACGGGGTACCCCTTGCCCGATGATACGGAAGAATCCCCATATCAAAATGACAAGGCAAGCAGACAACAAGCATCTTAGCAATCTTCTTATTTACCATGGGAATATGGTGCTTTTTTATCTCTTTCCTCTTTTCATAATCTCTTTTTTTTTCTTTTCTCTTTTTCTCAAGCTCTATCTCTTTTTTCATAAGAAGAATGCTTCATAGATACTTGTTATGGTTACGCTGCAGGTTTCCACCATGTCATCATGGATTAGACCAGCGGCCCAGGCGTTTCTCTAACACATATGCATAAGTCCATGGACTTACAAGCTCCCCTTTCATTTCACACCGATGACATCCATAGACAAAAGAACATGATATCAACTTGGTACAAAGTACCAGTGCAATGTTGAAAGCGTTCCCCATGACAGCATGGTTCTGCTAATTCACAACTTACAAAGCGCAAGCATATACGCAACATAGGTGAGCACAATGGTTCAAGTTTATTAAGTGCAAGAAAGTAAAGTGTGCCATCAAGTTCGTGAGAGCTTTAATCACTAATTTTCACATAACAAGTTTAATTTGGGAGGTAGATAAAACAAGAATTTACTTGGAATAGCAATAATGCTACTAGGTAGGTATGATGGACACAAATGGCAAAGGTTTTGGTTTAAAGGAGGTGGATGCACGAGAAGAATTCCCTCTCAGTACAGGTTTTTGGCTAGCAAGGCTGGGTAGCAAGTATAAGAGTTGAAGAAAACAACCAAACATACAAGTGATAAAAACAAACATGCAATCTTCCATAGAAGCACAAAAGATCTTAACTAGAGAATACTAAACTTATGAGCAAATGAAGAAAGAAAGATGATGAAATTATTTTTCTTTAGAGTACTTTTATCTTTTTCATTCAAATCTCAAAAATGGTGTTGCTACTGACCGAGCCAGGTTTGCCAAAACCAACTAAATTAACTCAATGATCCCAAAGTGATACCAATACTAACAACAAGATCAATCAAATAACCACGAATTGAAAACTAATATGAGCCATGCAAAAGAGTAAATGATAGAACTTCTCATTAATATTCCATAACGGCAACTCACACCAAGGGATACATATCTAACGAGAGAGGGGACACTTCCATAATGCAAACCATACTACATAATAACTTCTCTATTCATGATATGACTCTACTAAAAAGGTAAAAAGATAGAAGATAGTGATATGATACCGCGGCACTCCCCCAAGCTTGGAACAAACTAGGGGGATGCCAAACCTGATGACGAATTACTCCTTTGGCGGTGGTGGTATCCTCTCATCTTCGTCCGACTTCCAAGGTAAGGGCTTCCTATCAACAAAGGACATCGTGGTTTCCAACATCCTGAAACTTGCAGCAGCACTTATGCGTTTAAACCTAACCTCATACTCACAGTTTTGATTTTGAACATAATAGAGTTATGCTTGCAGTTCGTTAGTTGTTTGGCGGAGTGAGAGGACTTCATCCTTGAGTTCAACAGTCTCCTTTTGGTGCTCGGTGATGAGTTCGGAACAAATCTTATGGATGATATCCACTTCGCGCTCCGCCATCTTCTTGTACCTAAAGACTTCTTGCTCCAGTGCTTCCATCCTGTCCTCCACACTTCCTTCACCTTTAGGGCCTTGAACCTCTTTAATCCGGACCTCCCCATCTTCGAGCAACAACTCCTTGGGATCAATATTCAACTCTCTCATGTATGGGTTGATGATATCTTCTAAGGAATCTCCCTCGGCTGATCCAGTGGAAGACATTGTGGCTTAAAATCTGGGATTCTACCTGGCAGAAATAGATCGAAACAAAAACACGATGAAAACACGATATACGAACCTCGGAAGATCTGAGGGGTTATATATTACGAAGTTTCATAACAAGAGGAAGGTACTGGGTGAAAATGGGTCGGAGGCGGAGTCTGGGGTGGCCTCACCACCTGGTGGCACGGCCAGGGGTGGGCACGTGCCACAGGGTGGTGTGGGCCACCCTGGCTCCGTTTCTGTCCCTTTTTCGCTTCGTAACTTTCCTTATTGACTAAATGATGGGTTCGTAGCATGGAAAACAAAAAATTTCTACCGCAAGAACGAACAAAACCCAGATCTAATCTATTAGATATGTGCAACGAGATAGATCTGTACTAACCCTTATAGATCCAAAAGCCTTGTGCGAGATCGGATCTCATGGTTGATGTAGACGATCACTTGCCGATCTCAAGATCGAGTAGACGATCCTTCCGGCGCCGCGAAGCGCTTCCGCAGTCGGTCACATGTGTGGAGTCGAAGAAGACCTTCCTCTCCCCCTTCCAGCGAGCAGCGGAGGTAGTAGATCTCTCCACGGAATCCCAGCAGCACGACGGCGTGGTGGTGGTGGTGGTGGAGTAGAGAATTCTGCAGGGCTTCGCCTAAGCCAGAGCAGATGGAAGGAGGAGGAGAGAGGCGGCTAGGGTTTGGAGTGGGAGGGGCAAAGGGGGTGGCGCCTCCACCCCTCTATATATAGAGGGAGGGGTGCGGCCTAGGGTTCCCACCCCTAGGCCCACCCCTAGGGCCGGCGCACAAGGGAGCTTGGGGGGAGAGTCCTCCCCCCCCCCCAAGTTTCCCTTACTTACCCTTTAAGTTTCCCTTTATCCTTTCTTGGTTTTCAAGTACACTCCAAAAATTCTTCTAGAACCTTCCGGAACATTCCGAAACCTTCTAGAATCCCCATATAAATACTCCGGAACATTTCCTAACTTAGAAAATGATCTCCATTATATGAATCTTATTCTCCGGACAATTCTGGATCTCCTCGTGATGTCCCGGATCCAATCCGAGACTCCGAACAACATTCGGTCTCCAACACACATTCCATATCTACTTAAAACAACTTCGAACCTTAAGTGTGTCACCCTACAGTTCGTGAATATGCAGACATGATGGAGACACCTCTCCGATCAATAACCATCAGCGGGATCTGGAGATCCATAACGGCTCCCACATACTCAACGATGACTTCGTGATCGATAGAACCATTAACATACGAAACCAATTCCCTTTGTCACGCGATACTCTACTTATCTGAGGTTTGATTGTCGGTATCTCCATACCTAGTTCTACCTCGTTACTGATAAGTACTCTTTACTCGTTCCATGTTATGTCATCCCTTGTGACCTAGTCACATGCTTGCAAGCTAACTAGATGACATTCCACCGAGAGGGCCCAGAGCATATCTATCCATCATATGGATGGACAAATCCCAATCTTGGTGCATGCGCTTCAACACATACTTTCAGAATACCCAATGTCACCTTTATAACCACCCAGTTACGAAGCGGTGTTTGATGTCATCAAAGTATCCATCCGGTGATGGTGATTAACATAACCTCATGGTCGAAGGATTAGGTTACTATGCATTTGAAAGCTTGTAGCAAAACGAACTTAATGACTTGATCTTATGTTATGGTTACTATGGGTGTGTGTCCATCACATCATTCTCCTAATGATATGATCTTGTTATTAACGACATCCAATGTCCATGATCAGGAAACCATGATCATCCATTAATCAACAAGCTAGTTCAATAAGAGGCTTACTAGGGACTCTTTTATGTTTACAAAACACACAAGTATTAATGTTTCCTTATAATACAATTATAGCATGGGATGCAAACATTCATCATAAACACAAAGATATAATAATAACCACTTTTATTATTGTCTCTTGGGCATATCTCCAACAGTCTCCCACTTGCACTAGAGTCAATAATCTAGATTACATGGTAATATACCTAACACCCATGGCGTTCTGGTGTTGGTCATGCTTTGCTCTAGGGAGAGGTTTAGTCAACGGATCTGCCACATTCAGATTAGTGTGTACTTTACAAATCTTTATGTCACCATCTCGGACATACTCGCGAATAGCATGGAAACGTAGCTTGATGTGCTTCAGCTTGCTATGTGGCCTTGGCTCCTGTGCATTAGCTATGGCACCTGTGTTGTCATAGTAGATGGCCATCGGGGCCAACGCACTAGGAACCACGCCAAGTTCAGGAATGAACTCCTTCATCCATATGGCTTCTTGTGCAGCCTCCGAAGCAGCTATGTATTCCGATTCAGTTGAAGATTTCGCCACAACGCTTTGCTTGGCACTCCTCCAGCTCACTGCAGCACCATTCAAAATAAATATGTATCCAGACTGTGACTTCGAGTCATCTAGATCGGTGTTCCAACTAGCATCAGTGTAACTATTTACAACAAGTTGTTCATCACCTCCATACGAAAGAACCATATCCTTAGTCCTATTTAGGTACTTTAGGATATTCTTGATCGCTGTCCAGTGCTCCATTCCAGGATCACTTTGATATCTACTAGTCAAACTAACAGCATGTGCTATATCCGGTCTTGTACACAGCATGGCATACATGATAGAACCTATGGCCGAGGCATAGGGAATATTATTCATCTTCTCTCTATCTTCTGCCGCAACTGGACTTTGAGTCTTACTCAAGGTCTTACCTGACAACATGGGCACGAACCCTTTCTTGCTCTCTTCCATTCTAAACTTCTTTAGAACTTTGTCCAAGTATGTACTTTGTGAAAGCGCTATTAGGCGTCTTGATCTATCTCTATAAATCTTGATGCCTAGAATATATGCCGCTTCGCCAAGATCCTTCATTGAAAAACTATTATTCAAATAGGCTTTGACGCTATTAAGAAGTTCTATATCATTCCCAATCAACAATATGTCATCTACATATAGTACTAGGAATGCTACAGAGCTCCCACTCACTTTCTTGTAAATACAAGCTTCTCCATAAGTTTGTATAAATCCAAAGTTTTTGATTACTTTATCAAAACGTTGATTCCAACTCCGGGATGCTTGCTTCAGTCCATAAATGGAGCGCTGAAGTTTGCATACCTTGTCAGCATCTTTAGGATCGACAAAACCCTTGGGTTGTACCATACACAACTCTTCCTCAATGTCACCATTAAGGAACGACGTTTTGACATCCATCTGCCAAATCTCATAATCGAAATATGCAGCAATTGCTAACAAAATCCTCACAGACTTTAGCTTCTTTACTGGTGAGAAAGTCTCATCGTAGTCAATTCCTTGAATTTGTTGGAACCCTTTCGTGACAAGTCAAGCTTTATAGACGGTAACATTACCATCAGCATCTGTTTTTCTTTTGAAAATCCATTTGTTCTCGACAGCCTTACGGCCATCCGGTAAGTCCACCAAAGTCCACACTTGGTTTTCGTACATGGATCCCATCTCGGATTTCATGGCTTCTAGCCATTTGTCGGAATCTGGGCTCATCATAGCTTCTTCATACGTCGCAGGGTCATCAGTGTTGTCCACCAACATGACGTTCAAGGCAGGGTCATACCAATCAGGAGTGGTACGAACCCTCGTTGACCTGCGAGGTTCAGCAGCAACTTTGTTCGAAGTTTCATGATCACCATCAATAGCTTCCTCTACAATTGGTGCAAGCGGCACAAAAACATCTTCCGGTGCTGCGCTACTCTCAACTCCGAGAGAAGGTTCAATAACCTTGTCGAGTTCTACTTTCCTTCCAGTCAATTCCTTCGAGAGAAACTCCTTCTCAAGAAAGGATCCATTCTTGGCAACAAAAACTTTGCCTTCGGATCTATGATAGAAGGTATACCCAATTGTTTCTTTAGGGTATCCTATGAATACGCATTTCTCCGCTTTGGGTTCAAGCTTATCAGGTTGTAACTTCTTTACATACGCTTCACAACCCCAAACTTTAAGGAACGACAACTTAGGTTTCTTTCCAAACCACAATTCATACGGTGTCGTTTCAACAGATTTAGATGGTGCCCTATTTAAAGTGAATGCGGTTGTCTCTAATGCATAGCCCCAAAACGATAGCGGTAAATATGTAAGAGACATCATAGACCGAACCATATCTAAGAGAGTTCGATTACGACGTTTGGACACACCATTATGCTGTGGTGTTCCCGGCGGTGTCAATTGCGAAAGTATTCCACATTTCTTTAAATGCATGCCAAACTCATAACTTAGATATTCACCTCCACGGTCAGAACGCAGAAACTTAATCTTCTTGTTACGATGATTTTCCACTTCACTTTGAAATTCCTTAAACTTCTCGAAAGTTTCGAACTTATGTTTCATAAAGTAGACATACCCATATCTTCTTAAGTCATCCGTGAAAGTGAGAACATAACAATATCCACCACGCGATGCTACACTCATTGGACCGCACACATCGGTATGTATTATTTCCAATAAGTCTGTAGCTCGCTCCATTATTCCAGAGAATGGAGTCTTAGTAATTTTTCTCATTAGAAATGCTTCGCATCTTTCAAGTGATTCAAAATCAAGTGATTCAAGAAGTCCATCAGAATGGAGTTTCTTCATATGCTTCACTCCAATGTGACCAAGACGACAGTGCCACATGTATGTAGAATTATCATTCAATTTTGTTCGTTTAGCATCTATGTTGTGAACATGTGTATCACTACTATCGAGATTCAGTAAGAATAAACCATTCATCTCACGTGCATTACCATAAAAGATATTACTCATATAAATCGAAGAACCTTTATTCTCGGACTTAAAAGAGTAACAGTCTCGCAATAAACAAGATCCAGATATAATGTTCATGCTTAACGCAGGCACCAAATAACAATTATTTAAATTTAAAACTAATCCCGAAGGTAGATGTAGAGGGAGCGTGCCGACGGCGATCACATCAACCTTGGAGCCATTTCCAACGCGCATCGTCACCTTGTCTCTCGCCAGTCTTCGCTTATTCCGCAGCTCCTGTTTCGAGTTACAAATATGAGCAACCGAACCAGTATCAAATACCCAGGCACTACTACGATTACTAGTAAGATACACATCAATAACATGTATATCGAATATACCTTTCTTCTTGATGTTGCCGTTCTTTAGATCCGCCAGGTACTTGGGGCAGTTACGCTTCCAGTGACCGGCACCCTTGCAGTAGAAGCATTCAGTTTCAGGCTTAGGACCAGCCTTGGGCTTCTTAGCAGGTGCGGCAGCTTTCTTGCCGTCCTTCTTGAAGTTGCCCTTGTTCTTAGGCTTGCCCTGTTTCTTGAAAATGGTGGTCTTATTGACCATCAACACTTGGTGCTCCTTTTTGATCTCCACTTCAGCAGTTTTCAGCATGGACGATAGTTCAGGCAACGTCTTGTTCATGCAGTGCATATTGTAGTTCATCACAAAGTTCTTATAACTCAGTGGCAGTGATTGGAGGACACGGTGAATCCCTAACTCATTAGGAATCGTTATCCCCAACTCTTGGAGCTTGTTTGCGTGCCCAGACATGGTGAGCACGTGCTCGCTAACAGAGCTACCCTCTTCCATCTTACAGTTAAAGAACTTTTCGGAGGCCTCATAGCTCTCCACGGCCGCGTGAGTCTCAAAAATGAGCTTGAGCTCCTTAATGATCTCGAACGGGTCGTGGTGCTCAAAGCGCTTCTGAAGCTCCGTTTCTAAACCATACAGGATGGCACACTGAACTGTGGAGTAATGATTTTTCCGAGTGGCGTAAATACTCTTTACATCATCGGTGGCATCTTCTGCAGGTGGGTCACCTAGCAGTGCTTCGAGCACATAGGTCAACTGACCAGCCCTGAGGACAATCTTCAGTCCACGGAGCCAGTCCGTGAAGTTGCTTCCATTGTTCTTAAGCTTTTCTTTCTCTAGGAACGCATTGAAATTGATGGAGAGGTTCGCCATAATCTACAACAAATTTGCAAGTAGTTTAGACTAAGTTTATGATAAATTGAGTTCAATTTTAATTCTTAAATTAACTAGGTGAACTCCCACTCAAAACAACATCCCTCACATTGTCTTAGTGATTACACGAACCAAGTCCACTACACCAAGTCCGATCTTCACGAGAGAAGATGTAGTTTCATCGGCGAACAATCTTCATGTTCATCATATCATTTATATGATTCATGCTCTACCTTTCGGTATTCCGTGTTACGAGACCATGTCTGTACATGCTAGGCTCGTCAAGATTAACCTTAGTTTCCACATGTGCAAATCTGGCTTGCACCCGTTGTATGCACACGTAGAATCTATCACATCCGATCATCACGAGATGCTTCGAAACGTCGAGTCTTAGCAACGGTGCCAACTAAGGACGAACACTTTATTACTTGATATTTAGTGAGAGGGATCATCTTATAATGCTACTGTCACGATCTAAGCAATACAAGATGCATAAAGGATTAACATCACAGGCAATTCATAATTAGTGTGATATGATATGGCCCTTTCTTCTTATGCCTTTGATCTCCATCTCCAAAGCACGGACATGATCTCCATCATCACCAGCATTGCGTCAAGGTTAGTGGCGCCGCTTCATGGTTGTCCATCATCACTAGCAACTATTACAATTACTTGGAATAAAGCTATTACAAGATGAATAGACACGCATGTCTTAACATAATTAAAGACAATCATTAGGCTCCTGCTGGTTGCCATATTACAACAAGGATCATTGCATACATCAAATATAATCACAATCACATGATGGCCATATCACATCACAAAAACCCCTGCAAAAACAAGTTAGACGCCTCTAATTTTCTTTGCATGTTTTACGTGGTTTGGGGCTTTCGAATAAGAACGGATCTTACCTACGAAACTGAACCACAACGTTGATACAAGTGCTATCAAGTGCAAAGTGTAGATTTGATCTATACTATGGTGGGAGAGACAGACACCCGCAAAGCCACTTGTGCAAAGCCACTTGTGCAAAGCAAGTTACACGTCAAGCGTGGAGCAAGTCTCATGTGCGATGACATGTAAGGTTATCCCGAGCCTCTTCATCCCACCATACCGCAAGATGCAAAGTACACAAAGCAAAAGATGGCACGAGCACCAACGCCCACAAAACCATTGTGTTCTACTCGTGCAACAGATCTACGCATAGACAAGGCTATGATACCACTGATGGGTTCGTAGCATGGAAAACAAAAAATTTCTATCGCAAGAACGAACAAAACCCAGATCTAATCTAGATAAAAGCCAAGATCTAATCTTTTAGACATGTGCAATGAGATAGATCTGTACTAACCCTTGTAGATCCGAAAGCCTTGTGCGAGATCGGATCTCGTGGTTGATGTAGACGATCACTTGTCGATCTCAAGATCCAGTAGACGATCCTTCCGGCGCCGCGAAGCGCTTCCGCAGTCGGTCACATGTGCGGAGTCGAAGCAGACCTTCCTCTCCCCGTTCCAGCGAGCAGCGGAGGTAGTAGATCTCTCCATGGAATCCCAGCAGCACGACGACGTGGTGGTGGTGGAGTAGAGAATTCTGCAGGGCTTCGCCTAAGCCAGAGCAGATGGAAGGAGGAGGAGAGAGGCGGCTAGGGTTTGGAGTGGGAGGGGCAAAGGGGGTGGCGCCTCCACCCCTCTATATATAGAGGGAGGGGTGCGGCCTAGGGTTCCCACCCCTAGGCCCACCCCCTAGGGGCGGCGCACAAGGGAGCTTGGGGGGAGAGTCCTTCCCCCCCAAGTTTCCCCTACTTACCCTTTAAGTTTCCCTTTATCCTTTCTTGGTTTTCAAGTAAACTCCAAAAAATCTTCTAGAACCTTCCGGAACATTCCAAAACCTTCTAGAATCCCCATATAAATACTCCGGAACATTTCCTAACTTAGAAAATGATCTCCATTATATGAATCTTATTCTCCGGACAATTCCGGATCTCCTCGTGATGTCCCGGATCCAATCCGAGACTCCGAACAACATTCGGTCTCCAGCGCACATTCCATATCTACTTAAAACAACTTTGAACCTTAAGTGTGTCACCCTACGATTCGTGAATATGCAGACATGATGGAGACACCTCTCCGATCAATAACCATCAGCGGGATCTGGAGATCCATAACGGCTCCCACATACTCAACGATGACTTCGTGATCGATAGAACCATTAACATACGAAACCAATTCCCTTTGTCACGTGATACTCTACTTATCCGAGGTTTGATCGTCGGTATCTCCATACCTAGTTCTACCTCGTTACTGATAAGTACTCTTTACTCGTTCCATGTTATGTCATCCCTTGTGACCTAGTCACATGCTTGCAGGCTAACTAGATGACATTCCACCGAGAGGGCCCAGAGCATATCTATCCGTCATATGGATGGACAAATCCCAATCTTGGTCCATGCGCTTCAACACATACTTTCAGAATACCCAATGACACCTTTATAACCACCCAGTTACGAAGCGGTGTTTGATGTCATCAAAGTACCCATCCGGTGATGGTGATTAACATAACCTCATGGTCGAAGGATTAGGTTACTATGCATTTGAAAGCTTGTAGCAATACGAACTTAATGACTTGATCTTATGCTACGCTTACTATGGGTGTGTGTCCATCATATCATTCTCCTAATGATATAACCTTGTTATTAATGACATCCAATGTCCATGATCAGGAAACCATGATCATCAATTAATCAACAAGCTAGTTCAACAAGAGGCTTGCTAGGGACTCTTTTATGTTTACAAAACACACATGTATTAGTGTTTCCTTATAATACAATTATAGCATGGGATGCAAACATTCATCATAAACACAAAGATATAATAATAACCACTTTTATTATTGCCTCTTGGGCATATCTCCAACACTAAAAACTGCAAAAGTATAGTCGCATTGTATTTTCGCGGAACTTTTCTTACCAGAACTGTTACCTATTTGAAAACAGACTCTGTAGGTCTCTGAATTTGGTCCTTGATGAATTTCTCCGGAGTTATAACTTGAAAGGCATCAACATCTTCATTGTAAGAATCTCTAGCAATATAGTGCTTGAGTCGCTGCCCATTCACTACTTGTGTAGTATTATCTTTTAAAGAAGAAACTTTTAATTGCTCCTGAATGGTATACTTCTTCAATAATGAAAGGTCCTTCCCATTTTGACAGTAGCTTTCCTGCAAAAAATTTGAGACAAGACCTATACAATAAAACTTTCTCACCAACATGAAATTCTCTCTTAAGTATTCGCTTGTCATGCCATCTTTTAACTTTTTCCTTAAAGAGCCTAGCATTTTCATAGGCTTCACTCCTCCATTCATCTAAAGAACTTAAGTCAAATAATCTTTTCTCACCAGCGAGCTTACAATCTCTATTTAGTTCTTTAACTGCCTAGTAAGCTTTCTGTTCTAATTCTAAGGGTAGGTGACAAGCTTTCCCATAAACCATTTTATAAGGAGACATCCCCATAGGGTTTTTGTAAGCAGTTATATAAGCCCATAAAGCATCATTCAACTTTTTAGCCCAGTTTTTTCTAGATCTATTAATAGTCTTTTGCAAGATGGATTTAATTTCTCTATTTGATAACTCTACTTGCCCGCTAGTTTGGGGGTGGTAAGATGAAACAATTCTATGATTAACGTCATATTTAGCAAGGGTCTTTCTAAAACCACCATGAATGAAGTGAGAACCCCCATCAGTCATGAGATACCTAGGCACTCCGAACCTCGGAAAGATAACATCCTTAAGCATTAAGTTTCCCTGTCAGCACTCTTCGTAGGAATGGCTTCTACCCACTTAGTAACATAATCAACGACAACAAGAATATGAGTATAACCTTTCGAGGGAGGGAAAGGACCCATAAAGTCAAATCCCCAGCAATCAAAGGGTTCAATAACTAGAGAGTAGTTCATAGGCATTTCATTGCGTCTAGAGATATTACCAACACGTTGACATTCATCACAAGATAAAACAAACTTTCTTGCATCTTTAAGAAGGGTAGGCCAGTAGAAACCTGATTGTAGCACCTTTTGTGCGGTTCTATCTCCTGCATGGTGTCCTCCATAAGCACTACCATGACATTTACGCAATATCTCCTTTTGTTCATATTCTGGAACACATCGTCGCATAATACCATCCACTCCTTCTTTGTATAAGTGTGGGTCATCCCAAAAATAATGCCTCAAATCATAGAAGAACTTCCTCCTTTGCTGAGCTGTAAAAGTTGGAGGCAAATACTTGGAGACAATAAAGTTAGCATAATCAGCATACCAAGGGCTCCCTCGCGAGCCTACCCCTACTGCGGCTAACTGCTCATTTGGGAAACTATCATTAACAGGCATAGGGTCAAAAGAGATGTTTTCCAATCGAGATAAATTATCCGCTACAGGGTTTTCAGCATCGTTTCTATCTATTATATGTAGATCAAACTCTTGTAAAAGCAGGACCCATCTAATAAGCCTAGGCTTAGCGTCCTTCTTCGTCATAAGATATTTAATAGCAGCATGATCAGTATGAATGGTGACTTTTGAGTCTACAATATAGGGTCCAAACTTATCACAAGCAAAAACGACAGCTAGAAATTCTTTTTCAGTAGTAGCATAATTCCTTTGAGCAGCGTCTAGAGTCTTACTAGCATAATGAATAACGTTTAAATTTTTATCAATTCGTTGCCCAAGGACAGCACCTACAGCAAAATCACTAGCATCACACATTATTTCAAAGGGTAGACTCCAATCAGGTGGTTGAACAATAGGTGCTGTAGTTAAAGCCTTCTTAAGAGTTTCAAAAGCTTCCTTATAATCATCATCAAAAACAAAGGGTACATCTTTCTGAATAAGATTAGTAAGGGGTTTTGATATCATAGAAAAGTCTTTAATAAACCTCCTATAGAAACCAGCATGACCAAGGATACTACGAATACCTTTGATGTCTCTTGGGCATGGCATCTTCTCAATTTCCTCAACTTTAGCTCTATCAACTTCTATGCCTCTTTTGGAAACTTTATGCCCAAGGACAATCCCTTCATTAACCATGAAGTGACATTTCTCCCAATTAAGAACAAGATTAGTTTCTTCACATCTCTGCAAAACTTTATCAAGGTTGTGCAGACAATTATCAAAAGAAGTTCCATAGACAGAAAAGTCATCCATGAACACTTCTACAATTTCCTCACAAAAACCATGAAAGATAGCAGACATGCACCTTTGAAAAGTAGCAGGAGCATTACATAAACCAAAAGGCATACGTCTATAAGCATAAGTTCCGTAAGGGCAAGTAAAAGTAGTTTTTTCTTGATCTTGTTGTTTAACAGCAATTTGAGAGAAACCAGAATAACCATCAAGAAAACAAAAATGGGTCTTTTTAGACAACCTTTCCAACATTTGATAAATAAAAGGAAGCGGGTAGGGATCTTTCTTAGTAACTTTATGAACTTTCCTAAAATCGATGCACATCTTATAGCCTACTACTATTCTTTGAGGAATAAGCTCATCATTATCATTAGGAACAACGGTAATACCTCCCTTTTTAGGAACACAATGAACAGGACTAACCCACTCACTATCAGCAATAGGGTAAATAATACCAGCATCAAGGAGTTTCAATACCTCATTCCTTACCACTTCCTTCATCTTCGGATTTAAACGTCGTTGGTGCTCCACTACCGACTTTGCATCTGGTTCTATGTTGATAGAATGCTGACATATAGTAGGTGAAATCCCTTTTAAATCATCCAAAGTATAGCCCATAGCTCCTCGGTGTTTCTTCAAAACCTTCAACAACCTTTCTTCTTTCTTTCCTAAAAGTTTAGAGCTAATAATAACAGGATATATCTTTTTATCATCAATATAAGCATACTTAAGATCATCAGGGAGAGGTTTTAGATCGAAGACCGGATCCTTTTTAGGTGGCAATGTGGTACCCAAGTCTTCTACAGGCAAGTCATGCTTTAGCATCTTGGGTTGACGACAGAGGATCTCGTCAATCTCATTCCTTTCTTCCATGAAGATCTCACTTTCGTGATCTTCCATAAATTGCTGCAAAGCATTGTTAGGTGCAAGAGAGATAGAAGCAAGTTGTTCAACTCTAAAATCCTCATTATGGGTTTCCTCTTCGCAAGGTTCTTTAGTAAATTTCGAAAAATTAAACTCATAAGATTCCCTATCAAACTTAGTCAAGATTTTCTCCCTCTTGCAATCAATAATTGCTCCACAAGTACTCAAGAAAGGTCTACCAAAAATGATAGGATAAGTTTTACTAGCAGCTGAACCAAGTACTAGAAAATCAGCAGGATACTTAATCTTACCACAAAGAACTTCCACGTCTCGTACAATACCAATTGGAGAGATGGTCTCTCTATTAGCAAGGTGAATAACCACATCAATCTCTTCCAATTCGCAGGGACTGATTTCATGCATAATTTCTCTGTAAAGTTCATAAGGAATAACACTAGAACTTGCACCAATATCACATAAACCATAATAGCAATGATCACCAATTCTAACAGAAAGCACATGAACACTAGCTTTTTTAGTTCTATTAGGATGTGAAACAATATTAGAAGCATCTCACAAAAGACTATGTGTCCATCTTCTATGCTTTTAGTGACAAGGTCTTTCACAATTGCTACCACAGGTTCAACATTTATTTGTTCATCAGGTTTTACAGTTCTCTTTTCACTTTTAGTGATTACATTAATTATCATAGGATGATCCTTTACCTTATCTGGGAAAGGAATCTTCTTGATATAAGGCTCAAGTAAGATATGATCAATAATGCAGCACTCAGTGCTCCCAACAGGAACACAGTCAACAATATCTTTATAAGGTGCATGGTACCTATTCCATCCCCTTTTTGGAATTTCTATATAAGAAGCAAAAGCTCTAAAGCAATTCGTAATAACTTGCAAATCAATACCATAAGCATTACTAATATTTTGAAAGTCATCAGTTCCCATAAAAGATTCAATGCATTCATAATCGTAATTTATACCTGACTTTCTACCTTCGTCATTCTCCCAAGCTTCAGCATTGTCTTGAATACGGTCCAGAAGATCCCATTTAGCTTCTTCTTCCATGCAAGTGAATGATCCAGCACACAAAGCATCCAATAAATCCTTATCATGTAGAGGAAGCCTTGCATAAAAGTTATTGATAATGATATTGTTGGGGAGCTCATGAATGGGACATTTGAGCATTAGTAACTTCAATCTCCCCCAAGCTTGAGCTGTACTCTCTCCATCAACAGGCCAAAAGTTGTATATTTGATTCCGATCTTTATGAATCTCACTAGGAGGATAAAACTTTGAATAAAAGAGAGGTACTATTTCCTCCCATTATAGAGCTTGACCATTCTTCAACAGCTTATTGATGACCCACAAGTATAGGGGGTGTATCGCAGTATTTTCGAGGGAAGTGAAACCCAATTTATTGATTCGACACAAGGGGAGCCAAAGAATATTTATAAGCCTTAACAACTGAGTTGTCAATTCAACTGCACCTGGAAACAATCTTGCTCACAGCAGTTTATCAGTAGCAACAACTTTGTAGTAGGAATAGTAAAGTAACAGCAGTAGTAAAGCAAAGCCAGTAGTAACAAAAGCAGTAAATAGTGGGATTCGAGTGCGGTAGGCATAGGGATGGATGGACGGGCGTTGCATGGACAAGACAATTCACATAGCAATCAGAACATAGGGCGATTGCAGATTAATAAGATAATGTAGAACTTCCCTCAAAAAGCTCAATTCCCCAAAAGAACTCAAAAAGGAACCAACAAGAAGCAAATGCAGAAAATGGCAGAAATCTGTCAAAACAGACCAGCAGGTAAAGCCGATTTTTTTTGAAGACCTTCTGTTGCTCAAATCAAAAAGTGTTGAACTAACAAAAGTTAGATAACAACCTGGGGCAGAAGAACAAAAATTCACGACTCAAAAAGACGTTCAGAGATTTTACACAAATTTTTACGGTGAAGCACAGAAATCTGTTTCGGGACAACAACTTTCCCAATCATTACTTCTCTCTCATTAGAGGTTACTCTTGGCACAAAAAGCAAATAAAAAGGATAAGGAGCGGTTATTACAGAGGTAATAACTTCCAAGACTCATCTAAAACTTTTGGGTTATCTCCCAATAAGTACTTTTCTTTAACGCCTTTAAGTTAGGCATAAGCAAAAACTGAAATGGATAGAATAGAAGTAAGCGGAAATAATCATGGTGAAAACATTGTTTTGTTCAATGAAATCCTTTTGTTAACAAGGTTGATCAGGTCTTGTTACCAAAACAATTTCATATGAGACAAAACTTTGTATTCCACTAATGATTATGTTACCTCAACCTTGATAGCAATGGTCCCAATCATAATAGTTTCAAATTTTTCTCTTGGTATGGGACAATATATTTCTCCAACTTGAATGCCCTCAACATGTTCAATTGAATTCAAACCATAAGTCCTTTCAATCTTATTGGGGAAATAGACAGTATGTTCCTTGTCATTAACATTGAAGGTCACCTTCCCTTGATTACAATTAATAACAGCTCCTGCAGTATTTAAGAAAAGGTCTCCCAAGAATAATAGACATATTATCATCTTCAGGCATGATAGTTTGAGAGGATGCTCTCATAAGAAATATGAGTTGAAGTAAAAGAGAGCATCAAGAAGCAAATTCAAAACACATTTAAGTCTAACCCACTTCCTATGCATATGAATCGTGTATGCAAATAAATTCACAAAGAACAAAGTGACAGGCATAGGAAGATAAAACAAGAGTAACTTCAAAACTTTCAGCACATAGAGAGGTGTTTCAATACCATGAAAACTTCTACAACCATATTTTCCTCTCTCATAATAATTTTCAGTAGCCTCATGAATAAACTCAACAATATAACTATCACATAAAGCATGCTTTTCATGATCTACAAGCACTAGAGCTTTATTATAAACATTTTCAAAAGAATCCTCAGGAACATAACATGCATCCTCCTTTAGTAAGCATGGAGGACAATCAAATAATGTAAGGGATAAAGAGTTACTCTCATTAGAAGGTAGGCATGGGTAGCTAATCCATTCTTCCTCCTTTTGTTCATCACTCTCCTCCTCTTTTTCATCTAATGAGATTTCAGGTTCATCAATTTCTTCTTCCATAGGACCCTGCAAGGCATTAGTCTCTTCCATTTGTGGAAAGCATCTATTAAAATATTCAAGAATATAGCCATTTTCGTCCTTGTAATTATCAAAGCAAAATTTAAGTATACCATAAACCTCATATTTGAAAGGTGAATCATCAATATTTTCAAGCAAACTAGCAAGTTCAAAAGCACCCTTCCAAGCAATAAATTCTTCAATTTGTTCCGCATCATAAAAGTCATAAATTCCTTTAGCATAAGAAGATATGGTATCATTATCATTATACTCACATTAAAAAGGGAGGTGTTTATACCTATTTCTGCAACAAGATTTATCATAGCAATAAGTAACATTATAAGTAGACCACACGTTTCTAGCAATGGTATACAATCTATCAATTTGTTCCCATAAGTGTTTCCTTTTTTGTGACAAGCGGTGTTCCTTATAATAATATTTTTGATCTTTCGTGAACCCACCTTGCCAATAAGACTCAGTTTCAAAGAAACCAACCATTGACAACAAGCATGATAAGGCAAGACAATAATAGACCAACAAAAATAACAACTAGAGTAGGAACTACTTTTTTTTGATAAAGAAACAAGCAAACAAGGCGAAAATAAACTTAGCTTGAACAATAGTGATTCCAAGTGGACTTGATAAATAAAGCTATGCTCCCCGGCAACGGCGCCAGAAAATAGTCTTGATGACCCACAAGTATAGGGGGTGTATCGCAGTATTTTCGAGGAAAGTGAAACCCAATTTATTGATTCGACACAAGGGGAGCCAAAGAATATTTATAAGCCTTAACAACTGAGTTGTCAATTCAGCTGCACCTGGAAACAATCTTGCTCACAGCAGTTTATCAGTAGCAACAGTTTTGTAGTAGGAATAGTAAAGTAACAGCAGTAGTAAAGCAAAGCCAGTAGTAACAAAAGCAGTAAATAGTGGGATTCGAGTGCGGTAGGCATAGGGATGGATGGACGGGCGTTGCATGGACAAGACAATTCACATAGCAATCAGAACATAGGGCAATTGCAGATTAATAAGATAAAGCATCCAAGTACTAGATAATCCTAGGCATGTGTTCCATATATAGTCATACGTGCTCGCAATGAGAACTTGCACAACATCTTTTGTCCTGCTAGCCCGTTTGCAGCGGGGCCTCTAGGGAACTACTGGTAATTAAGGTGCTCCTTTTAATAGAGCACCGGAGCAAAGCATTAACACTCCGTGAACACATGTGATCCTCACATCAAAGCCATTCCCTCCGGTTATCCCGATTTCTATCACTTCGGGGCCATTGGTTCCGGACATCAACGTGTGTATACAACTTGTAGATAAGACCATAAACAATACTATCATAATGAATCAATAACATGTTCAGATCTGAAATCATGGCACTCGGGCCCTAGTGACAAGCATTAAGCACAACAAGTCGCAACAAAGTCATAAAGCACTAATAAAAGATACTACGCACCATGCCCTAACAATCTGATGCCATTACATGAACGATCTCATCCAATCCCTACCATCCCCATAGCCTATAGCGGGGGATTACTCACTCATAGATGGGGGAAACATGGATGGTCGATGGAGAAGCGATGGTGATGATGATGGTGATGATCTCCTCCAATTCCCCGTCCCGGCAGGGTGCCAGAACGGAGTTTCTGGTGCTGTTTCGTGGAATCTGCTGGTGGCGGCGGAGCGAAACTCCTTATGGAAAAACGTCGACCCCCCCCCGGAGTTTTTAGGTCAGAAGGCTTCTTATAGGCGAAGAGGGAGACCGAGGGGGTGCCTGGGGCCACCACACCATGCCCTGGCGCGGCCAGGCCCAGCCTGCGCTTGGGAGGGTGTGTGGCCAGCCCCTGGCCCTCCTCCGTCTCGTATTCTGGCTCCTGGAGTCTTCTGGAAAAATAGGCACTTTGGCTTTTGTCCCATCCAATTCCGAGAATATTCATTTTCTGACTTTCCTAGAACCAAAAACAGCAGAAAACAGGCAGTTGGCACTGTGGCTCTTGTTAATAGGTTAGTCCAAGAAATCATATGAAAAGTACTCTAAAGTGTGGACAAAACACAAGAAAGTGGATAAAACTAAGCATGGAACATAAAAAATTATAGATACATTTGTAATGTATCACTTATACCATTCCTTAGCTCTTCCTTTCAGCGATAATGAGAATAACTTCTTCTTAACTTGATCTGTAGTAATACCTGCACACTTGAACAACCCGCATAATTCGTGTATAAAGAGCAAATGATCACCGGGATGGATAGTTCCATCCCCAACATAATAGTTATCCATAACACGGTTAATAATTCTTGTGGGTATTTTAAAAACATCATTCTCAGCAGGTGGTGGCTTATCTACTACCTTAGCAGTGGTAGTAGCATTACCATATAAGAAACTCAGTGGATTATCCATAACGAAAATAAAGCAACTAGCAGAAGTAAACAATACTCACAGTAGAAGTTTCCTTTACCAGTTCCACTCTCCAATAGCGCTTCACTCTCCGGCAACGGCGCCAGAAAATAGTCTTGATGACCCACAAGTATAGGGGGTGTATCGCAGTATTTTCTATAAGTAAGAGTGTCGAACCCAACGAGGAGCAGAAGGTGCTGGCTAGTGGTACGGATCAGGAATTCTCTGCAAATACTTAGCAAACTGATTTTTTAGGGGTTTTCGATAAAGCAAGTAAACAAAGTACGAGTCCACTACTAACAACATGACTTCTCCCATGTCCTCAAGAACAAAACAAACTACTCACAAGACATCATATGGATCATGATCAGATATGGAATAATGATGTATAACAATCTGAACATAAATAATAATTCAACGGTTCACTCAATAGCATCAACTACAAAGAGTAATCAACACCGGGAAAGTTTCCCCTAAGAACTAATGCAAGATTCAACGCAATTGTTACAGCAATATGGAGATGGTGATGAGGGTGCTGATGGTGATGATGGTGGTGATGATGATGATGATGATCCCGATGAAGTCCAGCTTGATTGTGGTGTTGATGGTGACGATCTCCCCTCTCCGGGAAGGAATTCCCCTGGCAGAAATCTGTCTGCCAGAGAGATCTTTCTCTCTTGGTGTTTTCCGCCCCGCAGAGGCGGCGGAATCTTTCTGTGGTTGCTCCCCGAGTCTTAGGGTTTCAGGAGGATAATATATGCTAGAGGGGAGAGCCTAGAGTGGGCCAGGGTGGCCACACCACCTACTGGTGCGGCCTAGGGCTGCCCGTGCCAGGGTGGTGTGGGCCCCCTGTGGCCCATCTCCAGCCTCCCTTTTGGCTTCCTTCGTCTTCTGTAAAAATAGGATTTTCCGTATATTTTCCAGGATTTTCTGAACTTCGCGAATTTTGCCTCCAAACAACACCTTTTCCATCAGAATCCTGACTACAGCGGTCCATGCTCCAAAAGTCCTCAACCATGCAAAAACAGATGAAATAACATAAGTATCACCTCTCAATACGAAATATATCAATGAATAACAGTGAATTATGACATAGAATAGTGATGCAAAATGGACGTATCAAATGGTCATAAAGGTACCTCCAGCGGCAGAATCCAATAGATTTCTTAAAGAATAGTTCAATCCTGCATAAAAGGTTTGGATGATCATCCAAGTAGTCAGTCCATGAGTGGGACAATTCTTTACCAAAGATTTCATTCTTTCCCAAGCTTGAGCAACATGTTCATTATCAGATTGTTTAAACTTCATTATTTCACTTCTCATAAGTATATTTTTAGCAGGAGAATAGTATTTTCCAATGAAAGCATCTTTGCATTTAGTCCAAGAATCAATACTATTCCTAGTTAAGGAATTTAACCATTCTTTAGCTTTTCCTCTCAAAGAGAAAGGAAACAATTTAAGCTTAATAATATCTCCATCTATATCCCTATGCATTTGCATCTCACAAAGTTCAACAAAGTTATTTAGATGGGCTGCAGCATCTTCATTACCAATACCAGAAAATTGTTCTCTCATAACAAGATTGAGTAAGGCAGGTTTTATTTCAAAGAAAATAGCTTCAGGAACAGGTGGAACAATAGGTGTGCTCATAAAATCATTGTTGTTGGTGCTAGTGAAGTCACGCAACTTAGTATTTTCAAGAGTTGTCATTTTTTTGTGTTTTTAATAAAGAAAGCAAACTTGTAAAACTAATTTTTGTGTGTTTTTGATAAAGAAACAAGAAAACAAAGCAAAAGTAAACTAAGCAAAACAAAAATAACAAAGTAAAGAGATTGGTTATGAGGGACTCCCCTTGTGAAGATGTCCTTGACTCTCCGGCAACAGCGCCAGAAAAAGTACTTGCTGACTCGTGTATTAACGAGCTCGTTGGGGAACCCCAAGAGGAAGGTATGATGAGCACATCAGTAAGTTTTCCCTCAGTTATGAAACCAAGGTTATCAATCCAGTAGGAGCAAGGAAACACCCCAAAGGTGTAGCTAACTGAACTTTGGCAGGGCGCACTACCGGTGCCAGCAGCAACGTGGAGACCTGCACAACACAACCACAGAACTTTGTCCCCAACTTGCGATGAGGTTGTCAATCTCACCGGTTTTGCTGAAAACAAAGGATTAAACATATCGAGTGGAAGAAAATAATAGTTTGCAGAAAGTAAACACAAAGAGTAAATAGTTGATTGTAGATTGATAGTAAAAGAAAGGACCGGGGTCCATAGTTCACTAGAGGTGGCTCTCCTTAAGATAGATGACATGTTGGGTGAACAAATTATAGCGGGGCAATTGACAAACATCGAGAAAGCAATACATGCATATACTAATCATCTTGACTCCTTTGAGATTCGATTGGGCATTACAACATTATACATAGACCGTAATCCAACTGCATCTATGACTAATAATCCACCTTCAGGTTTTCATCCGAACCCCCTCCAGTATTAAGTTGCAAACAACGGATAATTGCATTACGAATTGCGTGTAAAGTAAATAATACGATTGTTCTATGAACAAAGGATTGTTGTTTTGTCCCTAGTAGCAACAACACATCTAGTACCTTAGATATTTCTGTCACTTCCCCAGATTACCAGAGGCATGAACCCACTATCGAGCATAAATACTAACTCTTGGAGTTGCTAGCATCTACTTGGCCAAGATAGCTACTAACAACGGAAAGCATGCAAGATCACAAATAACAAAGACATGATAGAATCAATAATCAATCTGAAATAGCATCTCAATATCCATCGGATCCCCACAAACACAACATGAAGAATGACAAATAGATGATCTTGATCATGAACGGAGCTCACAAGATCTAAACATGATAGCACAAAGGAGGAGAACCAGCCATCTAGCTACTACATGGACCTGTAGTCCAGAGATGAACTACTCACGCATCACACCGGAGGCATGCATGATGATGAAGAAGGCCTCCAGGGTGAATTCCCCTCTCCGGCAGGGTGCCGGGAAGAGGTCCAGATCATCCAAAGAAATCATATGAAATCATATGAAAAGTACTCCAAAGTGTGGACAAAATATAAGAAAGTAGATAAAACCAAGCATGGGACATCAAAAATCATGGATACGTTTGCAACGTATCAACCACCTAGAGCCACTTCATCTTGAAGGCGTTCACTTCAGACAGTAGCACATATCGTTGTAGTCCAAAATATCCCTTGTTGGGGTCATAGCCAAGGAACTTGCGGCTTGTCTTGCAATTGTCCAGAGCCCACACTGTCGGGTGCTCGCAGTTCAGGAAAGCCACGCAGAACTTCGCCAATTTCTCTGCGCCTGCTCATACATACACACAACAAAGCCACGTCCAAGTAAATCAGTTCACCCGCGTGGGGTTTTGAAGATGAACAGGATACGTAGACAAGGACTACATTGTAACACCCCGTCCACTCCTGGGCCCGGGGGGTGTCACTCCTGACAGCTTAATAGGATATCTAGACTGGCCCACAGACCAACACTAGTCTTTTCTGCGCACTTTGTCCTCACTCGTGCGCACCCGGTTACCCACTTCCCGGTCGGTCACCCATCCTAGAATTGCTTTAGGCCAAGCACGATTAACCTTAGAGTTCTTTTCGAATGAGCTTCCGGAAAAGAAGTTGCAACTTGTTGATATGGGTATCCTATCAATCCTATTAAGCCATGTGCCTGGATCTCACATACACCCACCCTTTAGAAGATTGATGCCCTCATCGATCAAGCACACCCCAGGAACGTTCCCTCTTGGCACGTGTCTGTGCGTCCAGTGCCGGCACATGTGCCATGCCGTGTCCACTCCGGGCCACACGCGTCATGCTCCACATGTCCCGCCACTGACCTGCACACACCCGTGTAATCACAAGGGTCGACTCTGATACCACTTGTAACACCCCGTCCACTCCTGGGCCCGGGGGGTGTCACTCCTGGCAGCTTAATATGATATCTAGACTGGCCCCACAGACCAACACTAGTCTTTTCTGCGTACTTTGTCCTCACTCGTGTGCACCCGGTTGCCCACTTCCCGGTCGGTCACCCATCCTAGAATTGCTCTAGGCCAAGCACGCTTAACCTTAGAGTTCTTTTCGAATGAGTTTCCGGAAAAGAAGTTGCAACTTGTTGATATGGGTATCCTATCAATCTTATTAAGCCATGTGTCTGGATCTCACATACATGAAAATCACGTACCTACTATGTCCCTCCCTGTCATGTGATATGTAGCGGTGGACATGGCGAGGAGAAGAGCTAGCAGGCACGTGGGCGCTGCCTTGTCCATGGTAAGCGCTTACCATGTCGCCTGTTTTGGTTCTTGATTATAGGTGTACATGATACTTTACGCATACGATTGTGCGACGAGAATATTTCCATTGACTCGTGCAAAGAAGGATCTACGTGTACGATACTTTATAACAGTTTAGAAAACATATTACTGTACGATTAACACTTCCTACCCAAATATGGCGATTCTACTCTTCAGTTTGAGTAGGAGGCATCGCTTTGTAAGTTGTGGCATGGGTATTGGACGGGTGCGAACCAGTCTCTTATGTTTGAAAGTACACGCCCGCTCGCTCGCAAAAACAGCTCTTATAGCATCCGCGATTTTATGTGCTAGAAGTTTAGAAGTTTAGTCTGACCTCGATAACTTAGAGTGGTTTCAGCCAACATATAAACCTAGCAACGAGAGTTTGGCCAGTCAGGTTTGAGACTTTACCTTAGAAACTCCAATCTCTATGAGAAGGCCTCAAATATGATTTTTATCTTGCATGTCGGCGTTTACTTAGTGCAATAACAATTGCCCAGGCTTACACTTGGGTTCTGACATGTCGAGACTTGGTCAACAACTTATTTTTCATCGAACTATTGTTTAACGTTTTGATAACAGTCGTGCCCCGGGGGACACAGAGAGAAGACTAGTATGTTATATCAACAATTGAATAGCGTGTACATATGAAATTAATTAAATTACGAACCATAGTAAAGCATAAATGAACTGAACTAAAGCAAATTTAACTATCAAATATAGTAGAAAATTCTAATATTATAACGGATCATTGGCGTAATTACGTATACAAAAATAATTATGAATATATAAACCACACGAGGAATAATTATCACACATATATGATATTCAGTCAAATATAGAAATTAAAGAGTGGATCATCAACATGGTTAACCAAGCATTTTCTTATCTTGCTCACAACCTTGAAAGTAAGTTTTGCCATGCCATACATTACTCTTCAAATCATATACCCATATAAATAATAATAGGACCATGTCGATTTTCAAGTCGCCCATATATATCCTTATGTATGGAAATGATTTTCTTTTCTAATTACATTCGAATCATGTCATGCATAGAAATTATATGCTTCTTTCCCATTGATCACTAATGAGACACACAATAGGTAGCATGTTTTGCAGTGTAACATGGACAATTAGCTTCTAGCTTCGTTTTGTATTTGGGCGATATCAATTGTATTACTCTGCCTACCACTATTGTTGATGCTTTACGATGCCTCCAGATTTTATGTATTACTCTGCCTACCACTATTGTTGATGCTTTACGATGCCTCCAGATTTTACACTGGTTCCACTATAAATATCAGATGTCTAGCTTTTAAAAGTTTTGCTATTGAAATATAGCACTATATACACAAAGGGAATTCTTTTTCACACTGTCATAAAGATTCAAAAATGTTTGGATGATATTAAGGTTATTATATGTCAATTTTGCTAAAATTGTTGGCCAATGTAGTAATGCTTCTTTAATGGTTAGTGTTACATATGACAAGTGGGGTGTATGCACATAATTCTACTACTAGCCTACTTTTTAAGCTCTTGCTTCCTTATGCATGTGGAAATAACCACAATTTGTTTTGTCTAGTATATTCCATACACTGAATAATGTGTCTTGTTTCCTATGGATGCCTCATTGCTACTCTATGTTGTTTATTAGTATTATCGCCCTTTCTGTACTGGTTATTTTAAAGTTGCTTTATGGTCTTTATTCGCGTAAATAGGATTTGTGTGATGCAAGTCGTTTGCTTTGTATCCCTATGTTCATGTTGGATAGAAAGGATTATAGATATTAGAGTGTGCTTACTCTCTCCTTTGTTATATTTGTTTACCATTCTAGGTTTATCAAAGGTTTACTGCTGTCAAATTCTCCTTTCTATAGCTTTATTAGTTTTGCCTTCATCCAAATAATATTTCTTCCACTCCATGATTGCAGCTTGATGGAAACCGTTGAGATCTTGGTCAATGTCACTTTGGAAGCTGTGTTAAAGAAGCTACTCCTTCCAAGCCCCAAGTATGAAAGTCGTGCTATTGAAGTAGAGAACTTTGTGACCAAAGTGATGTTCTACCCTTTTGGACCATTTCTCTAGAACTTATTACACACTCTCTATCGAGATACTCAGTAGATACCTAATAAGAGGAAGCAACAAATGATGTTGCACTCCAAGTGATCAAATGGATATTGTGTGTGATGCCATCCGTCGCAAGATCGTTTCAGAGCATTGCAAATGCCATCCTCCTTGACATTCATGTCGTGCCTGGTGATATTAATAAACATACATATGAGTCAAGTGATGACATGCTCAAAACCATAGGGCATATCCATGTGAGACTGGATCTATGGAGGATGAATTGCCCCATGTGTGCTATGGGTCACATGAAGGAAATCAGGGCAATTCAGGTTGTTAGGTCTAGGACTATGACTCCAATGGACGTCCTATAAATTCTAAGGTGTGATCATCCTTACATAGACTGAGATCACTACCTTAGGTGTCCTGTTATAGACAAATAGTCTCGGTAATCATCGTGTGTATTTCTTCTTGGGCTATATGTAATGAGTTATGAACACCTCTAATGTGAACCTGAGTGGAAATCATGTACTATTATCTCTGAACTGCCTGTTCAAATATATTGTAATATATTTTCATATTTTTTCTACTTATATGTCTCGTGGATGTATTTTGCGCTCGTTGTAGTGATTATGTTTATTTGTCGGCCAACACTACTCTTCATATATATAGTGGTCTACAAGATGTTTATCAGTCCGCAAATTGGAAGTCTGTGCGCCAAGACGCGCCCCTAATCTAGTTGATTTGGTATGTGAGTTTTCCTCCCATGTTCACTTTCCAGCTATGCGGTAGCCTTCTTGTTTTCCTAGACCTAAGGCAGAAATATACTAGTACTCGTACTAGGCTACTACATGGGCTGAGGCCCCTGCCTCCAATGGGCCCAATGTGGTCGCCCTAATGCCATAGTTGATGGGCCAATCCCGACCTGCCTTTCTTGATCTACTTGAGAATATCCTTTATCATGCACCTTACTATGGTTCTTACAAGACTTGCAAAGAACTCCGTCGTACATATACCACTTTCATCCATTGTCATGAAAAATATGTTAATAAGGCATGCCAAAATGAGGAATGACCGTATTGGAGTGTGGCAATATCGGTTTCACACCCATTATGATACTTTGTTCAATAAGGAGAGCTAGAAAAAGTTGTGTTGCAACTATCATAGGATGTGATACATGCGATGATCAAGCCTAATTTGTCTACAAATAAAGTCGGCGTTGCATCTTAGATGTCTTTCAAGGACGCATCATGTACATATTTATTTATTTATGTATTTCTAAAACAAAACAAGTGTATGTTGTGGCCAATTCTAACGGTGACTTAAATCCCATCGGCGATGTGGGTCAAAGCCCGTCAGTGATGTGGGTTAAGGAAATACCCTTTTTTATTGTTATCAATTTTATTTTGCCAATAGTTATATGAATTCCTATATAACGATTTGCTATATCTTTATTTCTACAAACACACGATTAAGTTGATACATTGTGGCCATAAACATGTACAATATTAATTGGACTATTTTATTGCCTATAGTAAGAGACATCTATCTTCAAAATCATAGTGGAATAGATATTATGTCTGTTACAACTAATATTAAAACTAAACAATTTATGCTTCGTAGCAACATTAATGGGTAGTAGTTAAATATCTACATTATTATCTTTCATAAATTAAATAGTTCATACGATCTAAAAATGGCTTTAAATGTACAACACTGAAAATGTGGAACATATAAATGCATCATGCCGATAGAGCCACATCTTTGAGATAGAATACCAACATTTGCATCACACATATCTTCAACATAGGAGATATGTCATATCTTTCACATTTGCTTTTCTTCATCAGGTCATTATCCATGTCTATAAGAGATGTCATAAACCATTTTGATGTGCATCTATTAAATGCTACTTGCCTCCTTGACTTCATATTACTTGCGACATGGGATCCCTCAACATGCCAATCATGCTATGCTTGCTACTACTCATGCCACTCGATTTGGTTCCGGGTAACTACTTTCTATAAAATTTCTCAATGTGTTCTCTATAGACTTGCTAGACATATATGAAATTTATACTCCATGTTTTACCGTCATTTCTTGTTTCGCTTGAGGACATTGTAGGATCTGATTTTTTCATGCACCGTATTTTGATTGTTGTTTTGTAGGTTCAGAGGCCAAGACTTGCAAACAACTCAGTAGGACATATGCCACTTTCACCTGTGCTTAGGATGAATGTCTTGAGGCCTGCCACAAGGAGGACTTTACTGAAGGGAAGTGTGTCATTGTCAGCTTTAGACCCATTATTACACTTTGTTTGTGCAGGAAAGAGTGTTGAAGGAAAACGTGTTGCAGTTATCATAGAATGTGTTGTAACAAGTAATAAGATTGTGTAGCAATAACTAATACTGTAATGATCGGTGGAAAATTTTGTGACTCTGTTAAATGGTGCTTATGTTTTTCCTTTATGGACTATGTATGCAACCACTTGAAGATGGGTACCTTAGACATTATTCAACTGATTTGGCTAGCGACTTAAGAAAAAGATTGATCTTGCATACATATAATATATGCTCCTATTACTCTGGTTGTTGACTATTAACATGCTTCTGTTTTCCTTATTATTACGTTTTTACAGATAAAACCTTGTAGTAAAGGAATGGGCGTGTGCATTGACCGACATAGAGGCAGCGGCGTCCCCCTTTTATTGGAAAAAAAATAGACAACTCGATTGGTTGTAGAAACTTTTGTGGTATATGAAAACTTACCACTTTTAGTCAACAGTGGGTCTAGGAAGCTGTAGTTTACCTAAAAAAGAGCCTACTAAATAAAATGGAGAAATAACAGTTTGAAAACTATGCGTATGGCTAGAGGTGGAAAGAAAATTCTAAACAAGCTTACTGAATACTTGAAAACACGGTTTAAGCTCGGACACTAATTACTTGAGCCAAAGATAGCATCCCTAGCTCATTAAGAAAACAATCCTAATGAGTAGAAATAAGAGTACCCATTAGACTCGTTTATAGCTCGTAATATGCCTAAGCTCATAAACTAGTGAGCTCAACTGCATCTTTGCTCAGATAATCAAAAAAATCCCAAACGGTACGTACCTAGCGTACAGCAGCCTCCACGAGACTCCAAGGAGAAAAACCAAACTAGTGTTCCGCACCCTCGCCGGCGACGTAGCCGGTCCGCTCTGCATCCGGTGGCCCTAGGGCCTTGAAGGTTTGGCGGACCACGGCCTCTCCTCGGCGGGAGGTTTTCTGTTATTTGTTTCATCTGATTTTTAGTCTTCTTTGGAACGCTGGGGCGACGACTACGTTTTGAAGACAGAATAAGGTTCTTCCCGCTCTATCCTCGCTCCGATGGTGCATCTAGCGCTAATGGAAGTCGCGTGGAGTCGTTTGTCCGGCGGATCTCTTGGGATTCTGTCTGTTTTCGTGTTCGGCAGTTTGTTTTCAGGTTAGGCTCTTTTGTTCTACGGATGTCATCATTGGTGATGGTTGCTGCTCTAGTGCGCTGGTCCATTGTGGCCTACTACAACAAGATTTGCCCGGCTCCGGTGATGGAGGGGCGAGGACGGCGACGCGCCTTCGGCTCGCGCTAGCATTTGTAGTCGTCGATAGGTGGTCCAATGACCTTATTTTTGGGTCTCTTTGTACCGCTGTTGATGATTATTAATAGATGGGTTGCTCAATTTCATATTTTTTTTGGGTCGCCACAGAAATAAGCCTAACTTTCGGAAACAATCCGGTTTGAATAAGGTTTTTCTAGAAAGCGATGGCACCGAAAACCCTCTGTTTCTGTGGCGTAGCCGGCCCGTCACCTGCAGATCCCGGCCTTTCACTGGGCACGGCCCGGTTACAATACGGAACACCCCACCACAACCCTTAACCCTAAGACCCTCGCCATCTCCCAGACTTCGACGCCTCCCTGCTCCGCCGTCTAGACTCTCGCGCGAACCTCACCTCCACCGGCGACCGGCTGCCCTGCATCCACCTCGCTTGCCCCCTCGGTTCGCGTCAGATCTACGCGCGCGGCGACCGTCTTCGTCTCGTCACACCCAACCCGCCGGTCCTCCCTAGCCAAGGCAAGTTCCTTATCCTCCCTTCGCCCTACTAGATCCTATCCATCCTTGCACGCTGTCGCCACCGGATATGTGTAGCCTCTGATTGCGTGGCTAGGCTTGACTGCAAGTGAATTCCACTTTTGAATTCTAGGTTTTATGCTGTAGAGTGGAGACCTTGGTTAGGTTTCAGACAGTGATTCCCCTTTCGGATGCCCATGGTGCTGCAGCTGCGCCTCCATATGTGCTGTCCCTGTTGCATTGGAACTAGAAATCTCTCCTACTGTCTTTTTTTAGCTTGCCTCATAGGTGTAGATAGCATGGGTTCTGTTTTCCTGCAACTGGTGTCAAGTCAGTGAACAAGAGTGCGAGTCACAAGTTGATCATCCTGTTTGTCATTTATTGTGCAGTTTCAATCATGGCACGCCGAGGATTGATGGAGCAGGACCTAAGCAAGCTCGATGTCACAAAGCTCCACCCGTTGTCACCTGAAGTCATCTCGCGTCAAGCAACGATCAACATTGGTACTGATACCATCCTTTTGGCAATGTTTTGATTTTCAGCAATTTCCAGTATGGATAGTTAATGAGCATACAACAGTACTACATGCTATGTGGATTGTTCTCATTACCTAATAGCCCTGCGTACTTGTTATCATGCAAATCACTGTGTAATGTTTCTTGCTTAGTGTGTACCATTGTAGATTTGCTGCTAATGTGTGTGCTACATATGTAATTCTCAGGGGGGGTTTATTTGCATGATGTTGCTTACTTGTCTGATAACTTCTCTTTAAGGGAGGGCCATCAACATGAGCAACTGGCAGTTTTCTGTAGATCTTATTTGCAACTTTGATTTGTGGACAGTCACTTGCTCTTGTTTATTTTCCATCCTTATTTTTTCCATGGCATCTGGGTCATACTCGAATGTTACATGACAATTATACAAAGAAAGAACCTTCTGCGGTGTCATAATATTTTTCATCATGTTACACCTCAGGTACAATTGGTCACGTGGCCCATGGCAAGTCTACTGTCGTGAAAGCTATATCTGGTGTTCAGGTATCACCCATTATGTTTATCACATTTTCTTTCAAGTGCTTAATCTGAAATCAGTAAATATTTGACAAGTATCAAACTATCAACTATACTTATCAGTAACTGCTTGTGAGTTTGCTATTTTACTCAAATTTGTCATGCTTATATGATATATGTATGCGTAAACTGCACATATATCTTTGAAAGTTATCCAGGAATACATTCCGAATGTCCTTAAACCTGATTAAGAAAAAAAATCCGGGGAACTAATTTGATATTACTTTGACAATAGTTTTATTTTCTGGTTCTTGTAATGGCAAGTTTGCAACTGTTGTAGTCCATGCTTATTTGTCTATGTAGCTTACCATAATTTCTAAAATGGTTAGTAACCGATGGATGTTGAGATGCTCATCCTTTCCGTCCGTCGTTTATTTTGTACAATATTCTGATATCTTTGTTTTGATTTGTAGACTGTTCGCTTCAAGAACGAGCTTGAGCGTAACATCACTATCAAGCTGGGTTATGCTAATGCAAAAATCTATAAATGTGAGGATGACAAGTGTCCACGGCCAGTGTGCTACAAGTATGCTAAACTCCACTTTTTTTTGCATGATTAGCTTATATGCTCTCACACTGTTCACAATGTAGAGAAAAGAACTCAGGAGCATTGTTCTATTCTCATATTGATCAGTGTTCACATGATTATTTTCTAGTGGAATATATGGTAGAAGTCATGATTGGAATCTCAAATTTAATATCGAGAAATTAATTTAATCTATGATTATTTACCACTCATAACTCAAAAGTTACTTTGTTTCCAAGTTCTTTTACACTATTGACCCTTTAAATTATATAAAGGGCTTATGGAAGCGGAAAAGAAGATACTCCTTATTGTGATGTGCCTGGGTTTGAAAACACTAGGATGAAGCTGCTGAGACATGTTTCCTTTGTTGATTGCCCGGTATGATGAACCTACGCTTTTACTGTTATGAATGTTCCTTTCTAAAGTTCTAGTACATGAATGCTCAAGCACAGAGCCTGACCATTTGTTGCCTACCCAAGTGATTAGTAACATTGCTGCAACGTATGGTTCTATTTGATTTTGTTTGCTGCCAGCTATGATCATGATGTTCCTCTTGCATAAACTGATAGACGATAAACGCTGTGTCCATTACTAATTGTATGGCCAAATATTCGACTGTAGTGATATAAGAGTTCAGAGGTCATGCAGAGTTGGTTCTCTGATGAAACCATTTGCTATTCGTTTGATTGTTTCATTGATTGAACTTACATATGATGTTACATAAGCGGTACATGTATTTACATGTCATCTCCTTGAACAGGGCCACGATATTCTCATGGCTACAATGCTTAATGGAGCAGCTATCATGGATGGAGCATTGCTTTTGATAGCAGCAAATGAAAGCTGCCCACAACCCCAGACATCTGAGCATCTTGCAGCTGTTGAAATCATGCGTCTTCAACATCTCATAATTCTGCAGAATAAGATTGATCTTATCCAGGAAAGTGCAGCAATGAACCAGCATGAAGCAATCCAAAAATTCATCCAGGTCACTACTGTTTCTCATTGCTCTTGTTATAATACATGTATTCCCTTTCATGATTTGATCTTCTTTACTCGCATCTGTGCAGGGCACGATAGCTGAAGGTGCTCCTGTGGTTCCAATATCTGCCCAGCTGAAGTACAACATTGATGTGATCTGTGAATATATTGTGAAGAAAATCCCTATTCCGGAAAGGAACTTCACTTCACCTCCTAACATGATTGTTATTCGCTCCTTTGATGTCAACAAGCCTGGTTCTGAGGTCGATGAAATTAGGGGTGGGGTAGCAGGTGGCAGCATCCTTAGGGTATGTAGATCTCAGTAATGCAACATTTGTTATTAGATCACAATTCTCATTTTTTTTGTACTGTCGTAGATATACACTCAATGGTTATTCTTATTTACAGGGAGTCCTCAGGGTGAACCAGAACATTGAAGTTCGCCCTGGCATTGTCATGAAGGATGAGAGTGGCAACATCAAATGCACCCCAATCTACTCAAGGATTGTCTCGCTATATGCTGAGCAGAATGAGCTCCAGTTTGCTGTACCAGGAGGGCTTATTGGTGTGGGAACCACCATGGATCCAACTTTGACTCGTGCTGATAGGCTGGTTGGCCAGGTTCTTGGAGAAATTGGGTCGCTTCCTGATGTATTCGTGGAGCTTGAGGTTTGTCAAATCTTTATTGCTTCATGATTTTGGCGAAAACATAGCCATTAACGATGTTCTTGCACTTCTCTTTGCAGATCAACTTCTTCCTCCTCCGAAGGCTGTTGGGTGTGAGAACGAAGGGCACAGAGAAGGCAGGGAAGGTCTCCAAGCTCACCAAGGGTGAGATCCTGATGCTTAACATCGGGTCCATGTCCACCGGCGCCCGTGTGGTTGCTGTCAAGAACGATCTCGCCAAGCTCCAGCTCACTGCGCCTGTCTGCACAAGCAAGGGCGAGAAGGTGGCCCTCAGCCGCCGTGTCGAGAAGCATTGGCGTCTCATCGGATGGGGCCAGATCCAGGCCGGCGCGACGCTCGAGGTCCCACCCTGCCCGCTGTGAAGCACTCCCCCGCAGTTTGTGAGAGAAGAGAGACGAAAATGTGGAAGGGCAGAGAGCTCCTAGGTACAGTTTTTGTGAGGTGGAGGAGAAAACATGAGTCTGGAAGTCTTGTCTTTGCGGGTTATTATCCCGGATTTGTCTACGCTACTAGTTTGCTTTCTCTTTCGTTCAAACTTAGGATTTACCTTTGCCATGTTATCATGGAGTGTTTAGGATTTACCTTTGCCATGTTACTTTGGTTCAGATTTACCTATATCGTCTTGCCTATCAACTCATTAACTTCATCGTGTCTTTCGTTCAGCAGACTTCAGAATTTTATGCAGCTTTTTGCCTTTGGTTAGTGTCCTGTAGCTAAGCTATTCCTTTGCACTGGCATGCTCATCTCCATAAAGTATCATGCAGAACAACGATATCGCTATCTGCCCAAGAAACTTTTGCACATTTCCCAGTCAGTTTGTTCGTGTAGATTAGTGTTTTCTGACTGATGGCCGCTGCAATAGGTTCATGGTTATACAACCTGACAGGCTTTGTCAAAGTTGTGTGGTTTTACAATGAGATCTTTTTCCATGATAGGATCCAAATAAACTCAGTATCTCGAGTACTGTTTGGCAAACCAACAATACAGTGAGGAATTAAACTGAGCTGGGTCGGAAAACTAAGTTCTAAATATATTTTTTTTGATAGAAAAGCAAGTGTATTCAACGAAAGAGTCTAAACCGATTCAATTTACATATTTTATCAAGTACAACTACAAAATGACTATAAAGAACAAGAAGAACATTAGGAATAGAGCTACATTTTAAGATATTATTGTAACATTAAGTTGTATCCACGTTGGCAAGAGTGTGGCCTCTATGGCTACTTCAGGAATGGAAACATAGCACTCTTTTTATCATCAATTTTTGCAAATATCTCTTTCTCAACATAGCAAATCATCAAATCATTGAGCCAATCATCCCCTATCTTGTTTCGAAGATCTGACTTTCTAATATTCATCGTCGAGAAAACTATCTCAACTGATGTTGTTGCAACGGGTAATATCAAAGCAAGTGTAATAAAGTCAAATGTTGTCTCTTCTAAACCAACTTGAGAGAAAGATCACTGAATTCTATTCATCACATCAACATATTGTTCAATTTGTCAACCAATAGACAATAATCATGTGAAGAGAAATCAGCATAGTACATAGTTGCAAGCTAAACTAGCTTATCATTATCAAAGCTGTCGAATGAGTCTCTAGGATCATGGCATGCAGTGCACAATAACAAGCGTGTAAAAGCTTTAGAAAATCTATGATTCATCTCAACTATGTTTCTATCAAGCAAGTAACCATGTTGCGTGAGTTCCTTGGGTAACCCTAGTTGCAATGTTATCATCCATATTCGGTACTATAATATTTCTCCCACCACAGAAGTTAGTAGCAGCAAGCAATAGAGGCTACCATCCATCACCTCTAAATTTTTGCAATAGACTTTTCAGTAAGACAATCATATTCATAACACTCACCGTGTCCTGGTCCTTGGATTGCAATGCGTGTGACAAACCATTTGTTAAACCAAGCACTCGAAGCATCAAAAATAAAACTAAAATCTGAAGTCTCAAAGGGAAAACTAACCCGCTGGTGACGTGCCTTTTGAAATTTCTTAAAATTGATGTCTCTTCTTCCTGAGCTAGAGCCAGCATTGTGAATGCTTCTTCCTCCCCGGCCTGTATCCACTCAGCCTCCTTGTCGGCGTCCATCAGAGCCGGGTTGCCTGTGCGTGGCGCTGATGTCGGGGCAAGACCTGTCGGGAAGTGGCGGGGCGGGCGCTGCCTGTGCGCTACCTGCTGCTGATGCGCGCTGGCACTGCGGGCAGCGGGCGGCCAGCGGGAAAGGAGGCACGGCCAGCGGGAAAGGAGGCGCTGGCACTCCGCCCGTGCTAGCAGGTGGTGGTGTGGTTCTGGTTTCAATTACTACAATATTAATATATGAAAACCAAATTTAGTGTAAAAAATAACTTGTAACTCATGTAAAATTCTAAATTCATCGATATCCACGAATTGTACTTTTCATCTTTTAGTGCTTAGATTGCACTCACAATTGAAATTTCATAACATGAGAGTTGGCTACTGAGAGCACCAAGAATCCAAGAGTAACCCAAAGCCCAGGAGTACAAAGTATGTAGTCACTTTGTTGTCATGACGAATAAATGAAGTCAAACTACCAGGTGCTAGCATATATTTCTACTAGACAAGTATACTCCCTCCATTCCATAATTCTTGTCATGGTTTTAGTTCAAAATTTGAACTACAATCACGACAAGAATTCTGAAACGGAGGGAGAAGATAATTGACCTTCAGAGGCTACACTGAGAAGCTGGATTGCATGAAGCTGTTATGGGAGCCGAATCTGAGATCCCACAATTCCTTGACCTCAGCATATACAGAAAACAGAGTAAAACGAAAACACAGCCACCTGAACACACGAATCCTCGAATACCAGCCCGCGTCAGTTTCTGAAGCTGGATTGCATGAAGCTGCTACCGATCTAGTATGGGAACCGAAAGTGAATCTGGGATTCCACGAGTCCTTGAACTCAGCATATATACATAACAGAGTAAAACGAAAACACAGCCATCTGAACACACGAATCCTCAAATACACGGCCACATCAGTTTCTGAAGAAGGGGAGCCGATTCGGCTTGCACTTGATAAGCAAGGGCAACCGGACTACATTTTTACAGTCAGAAGTATAGCACTGCAAACATAGCATCTATTGAAGACGCCTACAACCAGGAAAAATTATAGGGCCGCACTGTTGAGATCCAAAATTTAGCTGATGTGCTGTTACAATTTGTCTGAGCGATACCTTGGTGTATGTCATGTCCCGTCGCTTGGGTTCCAATAGTAGTCACTTTTTCCGGTGGGGTAACCATATGGAAGATGAGGTCCATAGACGACATTCTCATTCAGGAATGACATTGGGTCCACCTCTGATGCCTCTTGATAAGCATTCGAAGTACTGGCTTGATTGGTCTGGTAAGCATTCGAAGCACTGACTTGATTGGGGATGTTAAGAGACATTGTTTCATAGGCACTCGAAGCACTGACTTGATTAGGGGTGTTGCGAGCTGGATTTGTGCTTGCACTGCTATCCTTTTGATTGGCCTTGGTCTTCCTGGCAGTCCTTTTGTTATCCACAGGGCTGTTTGCACTAAGCTTGACCATTTGCTGCTGGATTTCATTCAATGAAGTACTCGCCAACTTTGACCTCTTCGCATCAGAAGACTTGAACTCAAGCCGGTACAAGGCTAAAGCATTAGAAGCATTGATCTCATATTCAAAAAGATGCCACTCGTAGCTGCTGGATGGTTGTGGGTCCATGTAATATGATTTCTTCAGACCCCCAGAGTCTTTCATCACTTGCTTCCTTGATTCATGCCATCCGCGCCCATTGTAATCTGGCAATGATCTTTGTTTCCTGTTTCCGCTCTCAAATGCCCTTCTTGGTCGGTCAAAGAACAACCATTCTCTAAGAGATTCACCCTCAAGAAGAGAAAGATCAAAAAGTTCTGAAAAATAGAAAAGAACCAATAATTAGCACACAAATTTGCTAATATCAATGTAAACCTAAATGGGTAACACTTGATGGCCAAACGTAGTAACGTACCAGGTGCATTCCAAGGTGATTTTGACGTTGCAGCCCCTTCACAGACAGGAATGCCAACATTTTTTCCTTGGATTTTCGCGCAAAGAGCATCAAATAGAGGCCCATCTTTCAAATCAATACCCCTTGGACGCATTACGGGCCTTGTCCCTAGAAGACCATCATCATTTAAGGCCAAACCAGCATGGTAAGGGTTGCAGTAATCTTCACACTCATCTGATCCTCGCACAGGGCGACCACAGTCCCAAAGTGCACACTTTGGCCCCAAATATTGCGAAGGTGATGGAGACATTGTTGTGAGCAAGTCCGACATATGGAAAAGAACATCTCCAGTATTTTGCACAGAGCTATTTCCATCAACATACGAATTAGGAGGTTGCAGATCTAGTGGCAAATTGAATTGTTGATGCTCCAGCTGACCAATCCCTTGCAGATTATTGAGGACAGCTGGGTTTGACCCATGGAGAAAATCGTCAATACTCAGTTCATGGTCTATATTGTAGTACATCTGCAATCAAAGGCAAGACAAATGCCCATTAAAGCTACAAGTAGACAAGGACAAATCAATATGCAAATGCATTACAAGTTGCAACATCAGAGGGATAACAAGTTATGCACTGAAATAAGAATAACACGCATATTTTACAGGCATGCCATAACAATTAATGAAAAGCAGTATGGAAGAAGCATAAAGTGTACATGTGTTCATTACGATATAAGAAGGCACAGAAGATAGATCGAAGAAGGCAGGAAGAAAATTCATAAACTAAAATGGGGCTGGAACTCAATTATACAACTAAAATTTAATATAGCAAACGTTGAAATTTAAAATCATCAAGCAAGGCCTTAACATCTAATCACCTCAACATCTTATCTTCGGGAGGCAATGATAATTTCACATGTATAATCAGGTTAGCCATCGAATAAATTGTTTTATTGTGACCTGTGCTCCCCAGAAGGTTAGACAAACTATACTGTAACACGCTACTCATCACAGGACAACACATTTCTATTTGCTGGCATACTGAAGTACATCACACTCCAGGTGAAAACATTTGGTCGTAATCTTATCTGAGGGGGGGGGGGGGGGGTTATTTTTTATGGGTTTGGATCTTTATGAGGTTCTACAATGAACTATGCACACATCACTTGATTTTGTAACAAAAAATTTCAGATAAAACCAATAACAGGGAATAAGTAGCCAAGCCAAAAGCAACGACGCATAGTGGTAAAGGAATTTTTTTAAAAATTTTCATCGACTGAACTCCAACTGCTCATACATCTAGAACTGCAGATACCTAACATAGTGGTAAAAGAAAAAAACTGAACAAGTTCATCCACTGAACTCCAATTGCACACACATCTAGAATTGCAATTAAAATCTTTTACTCCCTCCGATCCATAATAAGTGTCGCTATCAAGTACAAAATTTGTGCTAGCTTAGTACAAAATGAGCGACACTTATTATGGATAGGAGGGAGTACCATGATGAGCGACACTTATTATGGATCGGAGGGAGTACCATTTAACAGTGCAAAAAGACAATCTCTTGCTTGGTCCAAACCCCAAATTGTTATAGTAAATAAGCGTGTCTGCACACGCAACATCCCGAATAATATTATGACTGGTTACTGTGGATCAGAATGTTGCATGCAAGTGAAGAATCCCGTGGTGCATCAGAATGTTTCCTTGCACAATAGAGCTTACCGGCAAGGATTGAACACATGAACGGTGCAAAGTTAGCCATTCAGTGACAAAGTCCTAGTAGTCTAATACACAAGTTCCTTCACATGCTTGACAACACAATCAAACAATTCCACAAAATCACTAAAAAGGGGAGGCATCAAGTGCGATACCTGATCACTGAAGAATGCATTAGCAATATCAGCTACTTCTCCCCCGCAATCTCCCATCATTCCATTACCCGGCGAGACTTCCCCCTGCACTTGCACCTCAGGGTTGACATTCTGATCATTCTGCCCGAGCCCATGGCTCAGACGAGAGGGCTGCACGGGCAGCGGTGATCGGGGGACCGCCAGCTTGCTGGTGGCGTCGTCCTCCTCCTCAATCGCCAGCTGCAGCAACCGCAGCGTCTCCGACGGCGGATCCGCGGCACCCTGGCTGTTCCCCTGCGAGTTCTGCAACACATCAGGAGACTAAGTTAGACACGGCGAAACCCTGAACTGTAGTCTATGCATAAGGGGAGGCTAGGGTTTGGTAAGGTGCCTGGAGGGAGGAGGCGGGAGAGGCGACGCTGAGCTCGGCTCGCCACTCTCGGAGCATCTGGTGGACCTGCTCCTCGAGGACGGCGGCGTCGGCGGAGCGGCTCTCCTTGCGGGCGGACTGGAGGCCGGAGAAGATCTCCTGGAGGTCGTCCACGCGGGTCTTGGCGCGGTCGCGGAACTGCCGGTGCCGCGACGACGAGCGAGGGCTCTTCCCTGTCGCGGAGCCGCCGCCGCCGCCGCCACCGCCGGCCGGATCGCCCGCCATCGTGGCGCTGGTGCTGTTGCGGCGATTGGGAGAAGGACTGGAGGGTCGATTCGCCTTGGTTTTGCAAGGGATTTGTTTTCCTTCATTTATTTTATTTCCCATGTTATTATTTGGAAATAATCGATTTTCCATATTTTTTCCCTAGGGAATCATTTTTGCATGTTTGGAGCTCCTTTTGATCAGTAGGATTCTCCAAATAGAAATATCACAGTATTAAAGTGTTTTTTTTTGAAAAGTTCCACCTAAATATTTATAATCATCAACAGTAGTATAAAACTAAAAAGAAATAAAAAATACAAATAGTTACTTGAACCACATAGCGACCACTACAAGTACTAGTGCGAGCCGAATGCACGCCCTCATCCTCACCCTGCATTGCGGGAGACGGGTAATGCTTGTTGTAGTAGACAATTAAAAAGTCGACATGCTAAACCCTCAAAGAACCAACACACGAGAGTAATAACCATGCCAAAAATGAGACATATAGGTAGAAGAGTCTGATTTGAAAGCACACCAGCGAACATAAAAAATGACTACATCTTTAGAGATCAGTCGGACACATAATTCCACGAGCCTTCCATCAACGCTAGGCACCAGAGCGAGAATAGGGTAGGAAGAACTTTATTCAAATTTCAGAATGTGTCGCTGCCTCGTAATTCCAAAGAAGATAATGAAAAACTTAAACAAAGAACGGAAACCCTTCCGTCATCGAAGGTCTATGATCCGCCTCAACTCTAAGACCCCAAGGCAATCAGAGGCGGAGCGAACCAACAGAGTTACCGACGTTTTGGCCAACGCCATATATAATTTCAGGTTTTGCCCTGGTGACCACTTTTCTGTTAAAACACCGCCAACTTCTCGGATATGCATTTTTGTTTGTGACCCGTGCTGATTGAGTTAGAGACCTGACGATACATGCTCAACAACGAGTGCATCAAGGATGGAGGCATGTTGTGTGGGGGCAGGTGGGGTTGGGTAGGGGGTGGTTCGGTGGGGCGGAGGTAGGCCACGAGAAGATGGCCAGGACGAGGCGAGGTTAGAAGGATGCCTAGGGTTGCAACATGATTACTTGTTTTCTTATCATGCTGACCTTTTTTTTCCTCTTTGTCTTCCAGTTTTTTCTTAACTGTCTGCTAATTTATTATACATTTTTCTCTCTTTGCATTGTTTTCACTTTTATAGAAAGTATTGTACTTCATAATCTATTTTTACTCTAAACATGTGCAAGTATTTACTCATATGTAATATGTTTAATTACTGATATTCAAACATAACATACTCCACGATCGAGATTAATTGTTGTAGATTAGGCAAAGTGTTACCTAAACTGTTGGAATATTATCAAACCCCATAGAGAATACTTTTATTGTGCCTACAAATTTCAGAAGTCACGTAAACATTTTGTTTATCATAGATAGGCAACACTTTTAAACAGTATCCATAATATGTTTTGGGATAGTTTTTCTCTACAAAATATCACTACTGGCTAGAATTGTTTATGAGTTGCCGCGGAACTTTATTTGACATTGTAAATAAACGTTTATATTAGACATGTATGGACAAATTTTAAGACCATTGACCAGTTTATTTTCCTCTGAAAATACTAGTGGTGGTAATACTTGCTGATTACTCTAATGGCTACCGAGCGTGCATGTATCCTTAACATTGCGGTTCAAATTAAAATTATGTAAAAATTCTCATTGATATTCAAAGGTTTTGGGTTTGACATCTATGTCATGTTTATTCGACCGACTTTAGAAAAATAGATAATTGTGTAAGGAAAGAAGAAATATTTGAAGACCTTGAAGGTTTGCTCTTTTTTAAGACTTTATTTTGTAATCAATGGAGATAGTTTATGTATCTCTACCATGTACTATTCGAAACTATAAATATATTGACTGTTAAAAGAAAATTAAGATCAGTGAGCATATTTTATTAAGTATCTGATGTACTCTCTTGAATCAGGTTTTGGCCCCGCTATATTAATATAGCAACCACACGGTACAATGAATATGCTGGGGCCACAATATAACCAAGCCCAACAGAAAAGAAAGTGACCTAAAAAGAAATAAATGTCAACATTGGTAGATCGATGAATTGAAGACATCCCTCTACCACCGCACCCTCCGGAAAGGTCCCACCATGTTCCTGTCATTCTGAACCACCGTGTACCAAGCAACACCTTCAGCAAGAGATGCGGCGACGACGACTCTACCGCCCGAGCTGGTCCTAGGGTATCCCCCGGTACACAGAGGGGGTGGGGAGGAGGTACACGATGCCCTTCAGAAAGGAGAGGCGACACCCGCAGGCGTCACCGCGTCAGTTTTAGGCAGGGCTGACAGGGATTTTCCCAGCCCCAAAGAATCACCACCCCGGACGGTCCGAAGTGCTCCATCCAACCCACCTCCAACCAGCACGCACCACCACGAAAAAGGCGCCATATTCATCATCTCACTATGGGCATCGGCGCGAGGCCTCGAGTCCTGAGCAAGGGGCAGTGGTACCGAGGGTAGTAGCATCACAACTACGCGAGAGGGACCTCCACCGCCGTGGCAGTAGCCGACCGAACGTGGCAACAGAGGCACACCAGGTCTCGGGCCCGGCCAACCCGCAAAGCCCCCGTCGCCGCGTTGTAGTAAGGGCAACCGTGAGCACCACCACCAACCCAGACCCTCTACGCCCCTCCTCCACCTATAGGGAGCCGCACATGAGCACACTGAGACAAGCCCATCCTAACCAATATGGGGCCCAAACAGGCCCAGATCTGGGCCAAAATGCGCACCACATCCGTAACTCCTTGATGCCCTGCCGCCAGCACAAGCAAGCACGCAGGGCAACGCCGCCCATGAAGGGAATATGTCCTGATAGGCAATAATAAAGTTGTTATTATGTATATTCCAAGTATATGATATATGTTTATTTTGCATGCTATAATTGTATTAATATGGAAACATTAATACATGTGTATTTAATCAAAAATGGAAAGTTCCTAGTTATGCCTCTCTTTGAACTAGCTCGTTGATTAACAAGATGATCAAAGTTTCCTGACCATGGACATTAGATGTCGTTAATAATGAGTTCACAACATTTGTGAAATGATGTGTGATGCGCTCGACTTTCGACGTAGAGCTCGTTGGGAACCCTAAGAGGAAGGCACGATGAATATAGCAGCAAGTCTTCTCTCAGTAATGAAACCAAGGTTTAATCGAACCACTAGAAGCAAGGAAACACCTCAAAGGTGTTACTAGCTGAGCTTTGGCAGGGCGCACTACCGGTGCTAGTAGCAACGTGGAGACCTACACAACACAACCACATAACTTTGTCCCCAACTTGCGATGAGGTTGTCAATCTCACCGTGTTTTGCGGAAAACAAAGGATTAAACGTATCAAATGGAAAAAAGTAAAAGTTTGCAGAAAGTAAACACAAAGCAGTAAAAGATTGTAGATTGTATGTAAAGTAAAAGGACCGGGATCCATAGTTCACTAGAGGTGGCTCTCCTTAGATAGATAACATGCTGGGTGAACAAGTTACAGCGGGGCAATTGACAAACACCGAGAAAGCAATACATGCATATACTAATCATCTTGACTTCTCTGAGACTTGATTGGGCATTACAACATAATACATAGACCGCCATCCAACTGCATCTATGACTAATAATCCACCTTCAGGTTATCATCCGAACCCCCTCGAGTATTAAGTTGCAAGCAACAGATTATTGCTTTACGAACTGCGTGTAAAGTAAACAATACGATTGTTCTATGAACAAAGGATTGTTGTTTTCTCCCTAGTAGCAACAACACATCTAGTACCTTAGAGATTTCTGTCACTTCCCCAGATTACCAGAGGCATGAACCCACTATCGAGCATAAATACTAACTCTTGGAGTTGCTAGCATCTACTTGGCCAAGATAGCTACTAACAACGGAAAGCATGCAAGATCTCAAATAACAAAGACATGATAGAATCAATAATCAATCTGAAATAGCATCTCAATATCCATCGGATCCTCGCAAACACAACATATATGAATTACAAATAGATGATCTTGATCATGAACGGATCTCACAAGATCTAAACATGAAAGCACAAAGGAGGAGAACCAGCCATCTAGTTACTACATGGATCCGTAGTCCAAGGATGAACTACTCACGCATCACACAGGAGGCTTGCATGGTGATGAAGAAGGCCTCCAGGGTGAATTCCCCTCTCCGGCAGGGTGCCGGGAAGAGCTTTAGATCCCTCCCGATCTAGGGATGGAGATGACGGCGGCTATAGACTCTTTCGTGGATTTTTGATCGGGTACTTAGGGTTTTCGTCCCGAGGACAACTTATAGGCGGAAGGAGAGGCCGAGGGGGTGCCGGGAGCCACCACACCACCCCCTGGCACGGGACAGGTCTGGCCGCATGGCCAGGTGGTGTGGCTGGCCCCTGGCCCCTCTCCGTCTCGTATTCTGGCACTTGATCCCTTCCGGAAAAATAGGCACTTTGGCTTTTGTCCCTTCCAATTCCGAGAATATTCATTTTTTGACTTTCCTGGAACCAAAAACAGCAGAAAACAGGCAGCTGGCACTGTGGCTCTTGTTAATAGGTTACTCCAAGAAATCATATGAAAAGTACTCCAAAGTTGGAACAAAACACAAGAAAGTGGATAAAACCAAGCATGGAACATCAAAAATTATAGATACATTTGCAATGTATCAACATCCCCAAGCTTAACTCCTGCTCGTCCTCAAGTAGGTAAGTGATAAAAAGAAATAATTTTTGAGGTGACATGCACCATCAAAGACTTGATCAAAGTATTTGCAAAACATTCAAGGCTGGGATCATAGTACTTCAATCATAACATGAAAGACAAAGTTCTAGCAATAAGCAAAGAAACTATGATGCAACATGAAAAGGCACAAACAAAAGATTCATGAATAACAATGATTTGCAAGACGTTTGTTTGTTTCACATAAAGAAAACATAGCATACTAGTATTCAGCTTGTCCCTCAATAGAGTGGCAAATATAAATGCATAGGACACCTTCAAAGTTCATAAGAGTGACTAGATACAATAGTTTCAAGCAAGCAATAACAAGTTATGCATCAATCAACTAGTCTTGGGACAATGCACATAGAACTAAGAATGGCCACTATGCTCTCAAAGTAGGTGCATAAAGATAGAAGGTGGAGACTCAATATAATGGTGGAAGAAAGGCCTTTGTAAAAGGAAGTAGGGATTCAAGTTCTCATAAAGAGCTTCCAAAAATTATGGTACTTATAGCTTTCAGCTCTCATTGCCCCTATCATAAGCATCTTTAAGGTGATTAAGGTTAAAGTGACACAACTAAGAGGATATGCTTGACAAGTTATAAACTGAAATCTCATGCCCCTTACTTATGAAGACCGATCCTCATGCTACTCAACTTTAGTCACGAGTAAGCTCTTGTCATTGTAAGTATATGTGTATCATTAAGAACCGCCAATGGGGTACCCCTTGCACATGATACGGGAGCTTTCCCATAATCAAAATGACAAGGCAAGCAGACAATGAGCATCTCAGCGATCTTTTTATTTGCTATTTGCATATGTTTTTATTAAGGATGCTCATTATGGTGATGCTGCAAGTTTCCACCATGATTAGGCATGGCTTAGGCTAGCGGCCCAGGCGTTTCTCTAACACACATACAAACTCCATGATCTTACAAGTTCCACTTTTATTTCACATCGCCGGGATCCGTAAGCAAAAGAACATGATATCAACGGGGTACAAAGTACAAGTGCAATGTTGAAAGCGTTCCCCATGGTACATGGTTCTGCTAATTTCAACTTATAAAGCGGAAGCATATACGCAACAAAGAAGGACCCAATGGTTGAAGTTTATTAGAGGCAATAAAGTAAAGTGTGCCATCAAGTTCGTGAGAGCTTTAATCACTAGTTTTCTCATAACAAGTGGAAGGTAAACAAAAGCATGAATATACTTGGAATAGCATAAGCTAGTAGGTAGGTATGGTGGACTCTTTGGAATAACTTGGTTTAGGGAGTTGGATGCATGAGTGGAACTCATACTTGGTGGTGGAGGCTAGCAAAAGACTGGGAGCGACAAACTAAGAGAGCAATAATGGCCATAATCATGCAGAGCGACAAAACATCATTGATCAAAGCATAAAGTGATACTACAAGTTGAAAACTAAAGGATCATAAAGGCTATGGTGACTTGAGATAGTCAGAACATGGTGTGAGCATGCGCCAAGTCAACCCAAATAAAGCATCAAAGGAGAATACCACTATACTATGGTTTAATATGCTAAAACAACGCATGATTCATCCAAGGCACATTAAGCAATCTCAATTGTTTATAACAAGTCATTCTACAACAAAGAATACTAAGCATAAAGCCAAAACAATATCAAGCATGGCATGACAAAGCATAGTCCACAGTAAAAAACAAGCTCTTTTTACCACAAAAGTATGAACTTTCCTACTCTTTTCCAAACCAAACCAAACTATTTGCAAACCAATGTATGAAAGAGGGGGTCCAACCAACTTATTCAGAAAACTAAGCAAACTAAAAAGCAACACGAAAACGAAAAAGAAGACGCTCCAAGAAAAACACAACTGTGCATGGAACAATAAAAATGAAGCGTTTGGAAGAAACCTGGAATTTTTATTGATGAAGAAGGGAATGCCTTGGGCATCCCCAAGCTTTGACGCTTACACTTCTTGGATATTTCTTGGGGTGACATGCGTGGCATCCCCAAGCTTGAGCTTTAGTCCATCCTTCATCTCATTACTCATTCCTTCCATACACCTGAAATTTTTCCTTCATACAAAACTTCACACAATCTCATTAGCAACATTAGTGCACTTAAGATAAATAAGTCTTAAGGCTCAGTTCTAACACCAAATAAACTTCCATTAGAACACTAGTTACTATAGAACTTCCCTCAAAAATCTCAATTCCCCAAAAGAAATCAAGAAGGAACTAATAAGAAGCAAATGCAGAAAATGGCAGAAATCTGTCAAAACAGACCAGCAGGTAAAGACGAATTTTTTCAAAGACCTTATGTTGCTCAAATCAAAAAGTATTGAACTAACGAAAGTTAGATAAAAACCTGGGGCAGAATCACAAAAAATTACAGCTCAATCCGACGTACAGAACTCTCTCAGGAATTTTTACGGTGAAGCACAGAAATCTGTTTCGGGACAGCAACTTTCCCAATCATTTCTTCAGTCTCATTAGAGGTTACTCTTGGCTCAAAAAGCAAATAAAAAGGATAAGGAGAGGTTATTACATAGGTAATAACTTCCAAGACTTATCTAAAACTCTTGGGTTATCTCCCAATAAGTACTTTTCTTTAACGCCTTTAAGTTAGGCATAAGAAGCAAGAAAAAGAATCAAGTGTTCTCAAATGAAGAAGGATTAAGACCAAATTTTGTTTTCATAGGAGAAGCAAAAGAAATATTCTCTCTCTTCTTAGGGAAGTGTTCTATACCTTCTTTGAGTGGGAGTTGATATTTAATGGTGCCTTCTTTCATATCAATAATGGCACCAACAGTTCTAAGAAAAGGTCTTCCCAAAGTAATAGGACAAGAAGCATTGCATTCAACATCCAAAACATAGAAATCAACGGGGACATAGGCATTGTTAACCATAATAAGAACATCATTAAGACTCCCCATGAGTTTCTTTTTAGCATTATCATCAAGTGGGACATTCAAATAACAATCTTCAAGAGGAGGCAAATCAAGCATATCATAAATCCTTCTAGGCATAATAGAAACACTACTATCAAGATCACATAAAGCTTTGAAATCGAAGTCATTCACGTTCATATTAATGATAGGTTCCCAACCATCTTATTATTTTATAGGAATAAAAGCTTTATGTTTCATCTTTTCTTCTTTAATCTTTATGAGAGCATCAATAATGTGTTTTGTAAAGGCCATGTTCATAGCACTGGCATTAGGACTTTTAGTAAGCTTTTGAAGGAACTTAATAACTTCAGAGATGTTGCAACCATCAAGATCAAAATCGAATTTATCATCTAGAGTAGTAGAACTATTACTAGCCTCAACACTAGTGGTGGTAATAGTAGAAACACTAATATTTCTAGCAATTTCATCTTCTCTTTCCCACTTAGCATGTAATTCAGCTAATAGTCTAACATTTTCATCAATTCTTACTTGTATAGCATTAGTAGATGCAAAGGGATTCTCATTAGTTTCAGGTTTAGCAGCCATTTTATTAATCAATGAAGATTGAGCTTCAGACAAAGATGATATATTTCTTTCAGCATTAGAGAGTTTTTCCTCAATAGTTTTATTGAAAGCAGTTTGTTTACTAATAAACTCTTTAACTTCAAGTTCAGAGGGAGCACTCTTATTATTGTTGTAAGAATTTCCATAAGCATTGACATTGTTGGGAGGATATGACTTATAATTGTTGTTACCAAAATTGTTCCTATAAGCATTATTACCATAAGCATTGTTGCCAAAATTGTTATTTCTTATGAAGTTCACATCGACTTGCTCTTCTTGAGCAACCAAAGAGGCTAAAGGAACATTATTTGGATCAATATGGGCTTTCCCATTAACAAGCATAGACATAATAGTATCAATCTTATCACTCAAGGAGGAGGTTTCCTCAACAGAATTTACCTTCTTACCTTGTGGAGCTCTCTCTGTATGCCATTCAGAATAATTAACCATCATATTGTCCAAAAGTTTTGTTGCAGCACCCAAAGTGATGGTCACAAAGGTACCTCCAGTAGCTAAATCCAATAGGTTCCTTGAAGAATAGTTCAATCCTGCATAAAAAGTTTGGATGATCATCCAAGCAGTCAGTCCATGAGTGGGACAATTCTTTACTAAAGATTTCATTCTTTCCCAAGCTTGAGCGACATGCTCATTATCAAGTTGTTTAAACTTCATTATTTCACTTCTCATGGAGATAATCTTAGCAGGAGGATAGTATTTTCCAATAAAAGCATCTTTGCACTTAGTCCAAGAATCAATACTATTCCTAGTTAAGGAATTCAACCACTCTTTAGCTTTTCCTCTCAAAGAGAAAGGAAACAATTTCAGCTTAATAATATCACCATCTATATCCCTATGATTTTGCATCTCACAAAGTTCAACAAAGTTATTTAGATGGGAAGTAGCATCTTCATTACCAATACCAGAAAATTGCTCTCTCATAACAAGGTTGAGCAAAGCAGGTTTTATCTCAAAGAAAGTATTTTCAGCCACAGGTGGAGCAATATGTGTGCTCATAAAATCATTGTTGTTGGTGCTAGTGAAGTCACACAACTTAGTGTTTTCAAGGGTAGTCATTTTTTGGGGTTTTCAAATAAGAAAGCAAACAAGTAAAACTAATTTTTTTTGTGTTTTTCGAAGAACAAAGCAAGCAAACAAAGCAAAAAGAAACTAAGCAAAACAAAAACAACAAAGTAAAGAGATTGGTTATGAGGGACTCCTCTTGTGAAGATGTCCTTGACTCCCCAGCAACGGCGCTAGCAAAACCTTGATGCGCTCGACTTTCAATGTAGAGCTCGTTGGGAACCCCAAGAGGAAGGCACGATGAATATAGTAGCAAGTCTTCCCTCAGTTATGAAACCAAGGTTTAATCGAACCAGTAGGAGCAAGGAAACACCTCAAAGGTGTTACTAGCTGAGGTTTGGTAGGGCCTACTACCGGTGCTAGTAGCAATGTGGAGACCTGCACAACACAACCACAGAACTTTGTCCCCAACTTGCGACGAGGTTGTCAATCTCACCGTGTTTTGCGGAAAACAAAGGATTAAACGTATCGAATGGAAAGAAGTAAAAGTTTGCAGAAAGTAAACACAAAGAAGTAAAAGATTGTAGATTGTATGTAAAGTAAAAGGACCGGGATCCATAGTTCACTAGAGGTGGCTCTCCTTAGATAGATAACATGTTGGTTGAACAAATTACAACGGGGCAATTGACAAACATCGAGAAAGCAATACATGCATATACTAATCATCTTGACTCCTCTGAGACTTGATTGGGCATTACAACATAATACATAGACCGCCATCCAACTGCATCTATGACTAATAATCCACCTTCAGGTTATCATCCGAACCCCCTCCAGTATTAAGTTGCAAGCAATAGATTATTGCTTTACGAAGTGCGTGTAAAGTAAACAATACGATTGTTCTATGAACAAAGGATTGTTGTTTTCTCCCTAGTAGCAACAACACATCTAGTACCTTAGAGATTTCTGTCACTTCCCCAGATTACCAGAGGCATGAACCCACTATCGAGCATAAATACTAACTCTTGGAGTTGCTAGCATCTACTTGGCCAAGATAGCTACTAACAACGGAAAGCATGCAAGATCTCAAATAACAAAGACATGATAGAATCAATAATCAATCTGAAATAGCATCTCAATATCCATCAGATCCCCGCAAACACAACATGTATGAATTACAAATAGATGATCTTGATCATGAACGGAGCTCACAAGATCTAAACATGAAAGCACAAAGGAGGAGAAACCGGCCATCTAGATACTACATGGATCCATAGTTCAAGGATGAACTACTCACGCATCACACAGGAGGCTTGCATGGTGATGAAGAAGGCCTCCAGGGTGAATTCCCCTCTCCGGCAGGGTGCCGGGAAGAGCTTCAGACCCTTCCCGATATAGGGATGGAGATGATGGCAGCTACAGACTCTTTCGTGGATTTTTGATCGGGTACTTAGGGTTTTCATCCCGAGGGCAACTTATAGGCGGAAGGAGAGGCCGAGGGGGTGCCAGGAGCCACCACACCACCCCCTGGCGCGTGCCAGGCCTAGCCACGCGGCCAGGTGGTGTGGCCGGCCCCTGGCCCCTCTCCGTCTCGTATTCTGGCACTTGATCCCTTCCGGAAAAATAGGCACTTTGGCTTTTGTCCCGTCCAATTCCGAGAATATTCATTTTCTGACTTTCCTGGAACCAAAAACAGCAGAAAACAGGCAGCTCGCACTGTGGCTCTTGTTAATAGGTTAGTCCAAGAAATCATATGAAAAGTACTCCAAAGTTGGAACACAACACAAGAAAGTGGATAAAACCAAGCATGGAACATCAAAAATTATAGATACATTTGCAATGTATCAATGTGATGAACATTCATCCGAAGTATAGCATTACGATCAAAGTCATTGAGTTTATATTGCTATAACATCATACAAAGTAATGCTAGTCCTTAGACCATGAGATCATGTTAATCACTAACACTGGAAGAGTATCTTGATAACATCAAATGTCACACCATAAAAGGGTGACTATAAAGGTGGGTTCAGTGCTACGAAGGTGTTATGTAGAGGCTCATGGATCAAGAGTGGGATTTGTCCATCCCGATGACGGATATATATACTTTGGGCCCTCTCGGTGATATCACATTGAGAATAGCTTGCAAGCAAGTGATGTGATCACTAGAATGTTATATCACGGGAACGAGAAGAGTGCATGTCGGTAATGAGATCAAACTAGGTATTTAGATACCGATGATCGAATCTCGGACATGTATATACGCGAGACAAAGGTATTAGGTTACTAGCGTTAAAGGTTCTCACGATCATAGAAGTCATCATTGAATGTGCAGGAGTCAGAATGGATCTCTAGGTCTCGCTTCTGATTATTGATCTGAGAGGAGTTTCGAACATGTCTGCATTATCATAGGGTGACACACTTAAGAGTTTCCAAACACCATTTGGAGCATATATGTTTCAGACGAAAGAGTTGCAAAGCGCTGGAATTATTTCAATGGACATCGGAATTGTTTCGGGTGAAATTGCTGAAATTGGTTCTGCATGTGATATTGAAATATTGCAGGAGGTTTTATGTGAATGTTTGTTAATTAAAGTACTTACCAAAATTCTGAATAAAATAAATAAAAGATTTTTATTAAATGAGAGTTGCATGTGAGTGGATGTGTGAGTGGAGGCATGTTTATGTGAGTGGAGCTTCCACCACATGAATGAGGAAGACCCTTAGGCGCCAACCATGGGGAGGGGAGAAGCCCCCTCTCCTATAAAAGGCCCCCCTCTCCTCCCTCACAAAGCACACCTCCTCATGAAGGATTTCTCTCCCCCTCTAGATATATTCCCCCATGGTCTCGGATTAGCGAGATACATGTTCCCGATGGCATTTCGTCTGGAAGGAGTTGCTGCTTCCACTGATTCGATGGAGTGAGGAGGTGGAGGTTGTTCGGTGGCCTGAACATGTGTGCGAGGATGGATGCGCTGCTGATTTGTGGCGCTTGGACTTCCACACGATCTTGAGATCGGCAAGCGTTCGACTACATCATCCACGAGTTCCAACTCGTTAATAAAGCTTTGTTGTCTTCAAGGGTAAGTTCTCTATGGATGTATATCCGCCCGTTGCTTGTATCTAGTAGATAGATCTTGGCGTATAGTTCCTATCGTAGGAATTTTTTTGTTTTCTATGCTGCAAACCCAATAGTGGTATTAGAGCCTGATCTATGCGTAGGTGCTTTGCACGGGTAGTACACATATGTTTATATATGGGCGATGATGATCATGTTATTTCTTCTTTCATGTATTTTGGATATTGGTGGCATAGTGGGATGAAGTGGCCCGGACCAACTTTACATGTCCTCGCACATGAGACCGATTCCACGACTGACATGCAACTAGTTTTGCATAAGTGGCTAGCGGGTGTCTGTCTCTCCTACTATAGTCAATATCTGATTTACAACGAGTTGCTAATAATTTAGTTATCATCGTTGTGGTTCCATATTCGTAGGTAAGACCGGTTCTATCTCCGAAAGCTCTAAGCCACGTAAAACTTGCAATGGATAAATTGGAGGCGTCTAGTTTAGATTGTTGCTGGGCTAGTGTCATGATATGGTAATGTTGTAAGTTGATGTATAGTAGATACCCTTACAACACACCTAACGTGTAAGTTCCATAGACCTTGGCCTTACACACAAAGGAATGATAGAGATCATACCACGATGCACATGATGGTGATCAAATGCATGGACCATATCATTCCACTTTACACATATGATGTTTGCATCTTATATTGCTAGTTTGGCATTTTAGTAGCATTATAAGATGATCCCTCATTTAGAAATCAAGATAAAAATGTTTTCTTCCTTAAGTATGCACCGTTCTATGGATCGTGTTTCGAGACATCATGTGATGATTGGGTGTACTCAACTCTGCGCTTTCATACAACGGGTGTAAGACCGTTTTACACACGCGAGTACTAAGGTTCTTACTTGGCGATCCTAGCATGTAAATGTTGGGTCCGCAACATAGGAAACAAAAATTTTCCTACTGTGTGAACTACACGCCAAGATCTATCTACTAGGTACAAAGCAACAGGTGGACATACATCCAACGAGAACTTACCCTCGTAGACAACGAGCTTTGTTAACGAGTAGGAACTCGTGGTTGATGTAGTCGTACACTTGCCGATCTCAAGATCGTGAGGAAGTCTAGCAGGTCCGGCTCCAGCACGTCCATCAGATCCAGCTCCAGCAGCACCAAGTCTAGCACCGCAAAGAAGCGGTGCATCCGTGATCGCACACACGTTCGGTACCTCGACAACCTCCGTCCCTCGCTCCAGCAAAGCAGCGGAAGCAGCAACTCCTTTCCAGATAAAGCCACCGGGAACATGTATCTCTCTAATCCGAGACCATGGGGGAATAATACTAGAGGGGGAGAGAGATCCTTCACAAGGAGGTGTGTGTGAGAAGTGAGGAGGGGGTGGCCTTTTATAGGAGGAGGGGGGTTCCCCTCCTTCATGGCCGGCGCATGGAGGAGGTGACTCTTCACCTCCTCCATTCATGTGGTGGTAACTCCCTCCACATAAATTTGCCCCTTCACATTCTCTTTTAAAGTATCCACTTTAAATGCATTAAATTTCTCCAATTTTAATGCTCTCTCATTTAATAAAACTCTTTTATTATTTTTATTCAGAATTTTGTTAATTACTTTAATTAACAAACATTCATATAAAACCCCCTGCAACATTTCAATATTACATGCAGAACCAATTTCAGCAATTTCACCCGAAACAGTTTCGGTGTCTATTGAAATAATTCCAGCGCTTTCTTAAATCTTTATCTGAAACATATTTGCTCCAAATGGTGTCGGTATCCCTTAAGTGTGTCACCCTGCGGTTCGCGAATAATGCAGACATGATCGAGACCCCTCTCAGATCAATAATCAGAAGCGGGACCTGGAGATCCATACTGACTCCTACACATTCAACGATGACTTCTGTGATCGTGAGAACCTTTAACGCTAGTAACTAAATCCCTTTGTCCCGCGATATATTACATGTCCAAGATTCGATCATCGATATCTCCATACCTAGTTTTATCTCGTTACCGACATGCACTCTTTTCTCGTTCCCGTGATATAACATTCTAGTGATCACATCACTTGCTTGCAAGCTATTTCAATGTGATATCACCGAGAGGGCCTAGAGTATATCTATCCGTTACCGGGATGGACAAATCCCACTCTTGATCCATGAGCCTCAACATAACACCTTCGTAGCACTGAACCCACCTTTATAGTCACCCTGTTACGGTGTGACGTTTGATGTTATCAAGATACTCTTCCGGTGTTAGCAATTAACATGATCTCATGGTCTAAGGACTAAGATTACTTCGTATGATGTTATAACAATATAAACATAATGACTTTGATCGTAATGCTATACTTCGGATGAATGTTCATCACATCATTCCACCAATGGTGTGACCTTGTTATTAACAACATCCAATGTCCATGATCAGGAAACCTTGATCATCTTGTTAATCAACAAGCTAGTCTATAAGAGAGGCATAACTAGGAACCCTTTTTGTTTATTAAACACACATGTATTGATGTTTCCGATCAATACAATTCTAGCATGTAAAATAAACATTTATCATAAACATGGAATAAGATAATAACCACTTTATTATTGCCTCTCGGGCATATTCCCTTCAGTAAAGACATGGCCACGAAACACGGACCGAAATGTTAAGCATGAGTCATATAGTTGATATGATGCCCATATTGATGCTCGCCTTTGAAGCTACGCCGACTCACGTGATGATCGGACTTGGTGTAGTGGATTTGGTTCATATAATCACCAAAAAGACACGAGGGATGTTGTTTTTGAGTGGGAGTTCATTTGTAATTTGGATTAGTTGAACTCGATCTATCATAAACTTAGTCTAAACTTTACAAATTCTATTGTAGATGGCACCAGCTGCTTTTAATTTCAATGTGTTCATGGAGAAAGAGAAACTTGCGGCGAATGGTAGTAACTTTACTGACTGGGCCATGAATTTGAGGATTCTCCTCAATGCTGCACACAAGCTATATGTGCTAGAAGCGCCGCTAGGCCCTCCACCAACTCCTGATGCCCCTGATAAGGAAAAGAATGTCTATCTGACTCGTCAGGAGGACCATAAATTAGTTCATTGCGGCATATTGTATGGTCTAGAGCCAGAACTTCGAAAGCATTTCGAAAACGGCAATGCCTTTGATACCATGGGTGAATTGAAAATGATTTTTGATACCCATGCTGTCGTAGAGAGTTATAATGCTTCTGAAAAGTTCTTTAGCTGCATGATGGAAGAGAATAGCTCCGTTAGCGAGTTCGTACTCAAAATGTATGGGTACGCTGATAGGCTTGTGTCCTTAGGAATAACGATTCCCATTGACTTAGGCATACATCATGTTCTCCAATCTCTCCCACCTAGCTATAAGAGCTTCGTGATGAACTACAATATGCAGGGCATGAAGAAGTGTCTCCTCGAGCTTTTGTCAATGCTTAAGACTGCAGAGGTGGAGATCAAGAAAGAACATCAAGTGTTGATGATCAATAAGACCACCGGTTTCAAGAAAGACAAGAAGGGTAAGCAAAAGGGAAAGAAGGGTGGCAAATCTGTTGCCACACCTGAAAAGAAATCCCGAGATGGCCCTAAGTCTGATACCGAGTGCTACTATTGCAAGGGGACCGGCCATTGGAAGCGCAACCGTCCCAAGTACTTGGCAGACAAGAAGGCCGGCAAGGCAAAGGAAGGTATATATGATATACATGTTATTGATGTGTACTTGACTAGTACTCGCAGTAGCACCTGGGTATTTGATACAGGATCTGTTGCTAATATATGTAACTCGATCAAGGCTGCAGAACAAGTGACCACTAGCAAGGGGTGAGGTCAAGATGCGTGTCGGCAATGGATCAAGAGTTGATGTGATCACCGTCGGAACGCTGCCTCTCCACCTACCGTCGGGATTAGTTATGAACTTAAATAATAGTTATTTGGTGCCTGCACTGAGCATGAACATTATATCCGGATCTTGTTTAATGCGATGTGGTTATTCATTTAAGTTTCAAAACAATGGTTGTTCGATTTATATGAATAATATATTTTATGGTCATGCACCTATGATGAATGGTTTATTTCTGTTGGACCTCGATAATAGTGTTACACATATTCATAATGTTGATGCTAAAAGGATTAAACTTGATGACGATGTATCCGCATATATGTGGCATTGCCATCTAGGTCATATTGGTGTTAAACGCATGAAGAAACTCCATTCTGATGGACTTTTGGAATCACTTGACTTTGAATCATTTGATACATGTGATCCATGCCTTATGGGAAAGATGACTAGAACGCCGTTTTCTGGTACAATCTAATGGGCGACAAATTTATTGGAAATCATACATACTGATGTATGCGGTCCAATGAGTGTGTCCGTGCGAGGTAGTTATCGTTATTTTGTTACTTTCACGGATGATTTGAGTAGATACGGGTATATCTATTTGATGAAACACAAATATGAAACCTTTGAAAAGTTCAAGGAATTTCAGAATGAAGTGGAAAATCATCATAATAGAAAGATCAAATTTCTACGCTCTGACCATGGAGGTGAGTATCTAAGTTATGAGTTTAGCACACATATGCAAGAGTGTGGAATAGTTTCACAACTCACACCTGCTGGAACACCACAGGGTAATGGTGTGTCGGAATGTCGTAATCGTACTTTATTATATATGGTTCGTTCTATGATGTCTCTGACTGACTTGTCACTGTCATTTTGGGGTTATGCACTGGAAACAGCTGCATTCACTTTAAATCGAGCACCATCTAAATCCGTTGAAAAGACACTGTATGAATTGTGGTTTGGAAACAAACCTAAGCTATCATTTCTTAAAGTTTGGGGTTGCGATGTTTATGTGAAGAAACTTCAACTGGATAAACTCGAACCCAAAGCGGAAAAATGCGTCTTCATAGGATACCCTAAGGAAACTATTGGGTATTCCTTCTATCACAGATCTGAGGGCAAGGTTTTCGTTGCCAAGAATGGATCCTTTCTAGAGAAAGAGTTTCTCGCGAAAGGCGTGTGTAGTTGGAAGGTAGAACTCGAAGAGGTTATTGAACCTTCTCTTCACACAACGACGAGTAGCGCAACGTTGGAAATTTTTCCGGAGTTGACTTCACCAAATGAAGCGGGAACTAATGATAATGATCATGAAACTTTGAAAGAGGACACTACTGAACCTCACAGGTCAAGCAGGACACGTGCAGCTCCTGAACTGTACGGAAATCCTGTTATGAATTTCATGGTTGATGAAATAGATGACCCGACGACGTATGAAGAAGCGATGATGAGCCCGGATTCCAACGAATGGCTAGAAGCCATGAAATCCGAGATGGAATCCATGTACGAAAACCAGGTTTGGACCTTGGTGGACTTACCTCATGACCGAAAGGCCGTTGAGAATAAATGGATTTTCAAAAGAAAAACTGATGCTGATGGTAATGTAACCATCTATAAAGCTCGACTTGTCGCAAAGGGTTTCGAAAAATTCAAGGGGTTGACTATGATGAGACCTTCTCTCCCGTAGCGATGCTAAAGTCGGTTAGGATTATGTTAGCAATTGCTGCTTATTTCGATTATGAGATATGGCAGATGGATGTCAAAATTGCATTCCTCAATGGTAACATTGAAGAAGAGTTGTATATGATACAACCAACGGTTTTTTTCAATCCTAAGGATGCTGATAGGGTGTGTAAGCTTCAGCGATCCGTCTATGGACTGAAGCAAGCATCTCGGAGTTGGAATCTCCACTTTGATGAGGTGATCAAAGAGCTTGGATTTGTCCAAACTTATGGAGAGGCTTGTATTTACAATAAAGTGAGTGGGAGCAATGTGGCATTTCTAATATTATATGTGGATGACATATTATTGATTGGAAATGATATAGATCTTTTAAACAGTGTTAAAAGTTATCTAAACAATAAATTTTCGATGAAGGACCTAGGTGAAGCGTCATACATATTAGGCATACAGATCTATAGAGATAGATCAAGGCGCCTGATAGGGCTATCACAAAGTACATACCTTGATAAGATTTTAAAGAAGTTTAAAATGGACGGAAGTAAGAAGGGGTTCTTACCAATGTTGCAAGGCAAGACATTGAGCAAGACTCAAAGTCCGGCTACGGTGGAAGAAAGAGAGATAATGGATAAAATCCCCTATGCTTCGGCTATAGGCTCTATAATGTACGTCATGCTATGTACAAGACCGAATGTGGCACATGCTATTAGTTTAACTAGTAGGTACCAATCTGATCCAGGTACGGAACATTGGATAGAGGTCAAGAATATCCTTAAGTACTTAAGAAGAACTAAGGATATGTTTCTTGTATACGAAGGTGAAGAAGAGCTGGTCGCTAAGTGTTATGTCGACGCTAGCTTTGACACCAATCTAGATGACTCTAAGTCTCAATCCGGATACGTATTTCTCTTGAACGGAGCAACAGTTAGTTGGAGGAGTTCCAAACAACCTGTGGTGGCTGGATCAACGATGGAGGCAAAATATGTTGCTGCTTCAGAAGCGGCGCAGGAAGCGGTTTGGATGAAGGAGTTCATAACCGAACTAGGTGTGGTTCCTAGTGTGTTGGACCCAATGGTTATCTATTGTGACAACAATGGAGCCATAGCCAACACCAAGGAACCAAGGTCTCACAAGAATTCCAAGGATATTAAGCGGCGGTTTCACTCCATCCGAGAGCATGTCAAGGATGGAGATATAAAGATTTTGTAAAGTACACACAGATCTCAATGTTGCAGATCCATTGACTAAAGTTCTCCCTAGGTCAAAACATGATCAACACCAGAACTCCATGTGTGTTAGATTTATCACTATGTAACTATATTATTGTCTCTACTGCAAGTGGGAGACTGAAGGGAATATGCCCTGAGAGGCAATAATAAAGTTGTTATTATGTATATTCCAAGTATATGATAGATGTTTATTTTGCATGCTATAATTGTATTAATATGGAAACATTAATACATGTGTGTTTAATAAACAAATGGAAAGTTCCTAGTTATGCCTCTCTTCGAACTAGCTTGTTGATTAACAAGATGATCAAAGTTTCCCGATCATGGACATTGGATGTCGTTAATAACGAGGTCACAACATTTGTGAAATGATGTGATGAACATTCATCCGAAGTATAGCATTACGATCAAAGTCATTGAGTTTATATTGCTATAACATCATACGAATTAATCCTAGTCCTTAGACCATGAGATCATGTTAATCACTAACACCAGAATAGTATCTTGATAACATCAAACGTCACACCGTAAAAGGGTGGCTATAAAGGTGGGTTCAGTGCTACAAAGGTGTTATGTAGAGGCTCATGGATCAAGAGTGGGATTTGTCCATCCTGATGATGGATAGATATACTCCGGGCCCTCTCGGTGATATCACATTGAGAATAGCTTGCAAGCAAGTGATTTGATCACTAGAATGTTATATCACGGGAACAAGAAAAGAGTGCATGTCGGTAATGAGATCAAACTAGGTATTTGGATACCGATGATCGAATCTCAAACATGTAATATATCGTGAGACAAAGGGATTAAGTTACCAGCGTTAAAGGTTCTCACGATCATAGAAGTCATCGTTGAATATGCAGGAGTTAGAATGGATCTCCAGGTCTCGCTTCTGATTATTGATCTGAGAGGAGTCTCGATCATGTCCGCATTATTCACGAACCATGGGATGACACACTTAAGGGTTTCCAAACAACATTTGGAGCATATATGTTTCAGACAAAAGAATTGCAAAGCGCTGGAATTATTTCAATGGACACCGAATTGTTTCGGGTGAAATTGCTGAAATTGTTTCTGCATGTGATATTGAAATATTGCAGGGGGTTTTATGTGAATGTTTGTTAATTAAAGTAATTAACAAAATTCTGAATAAAATAAATAAAAGAGTTTTATTAAATGAGAGTTGCATTAAATTTTGAAATTTGGTGAAAATTTAATGCATGTGAGTGGATGTGTGAGTGGAGGTATGTTTATGTGAGTGGGGCTTCCACCACATCAATGAGGAAGAGGTGGGGGCACCCTCCCTTGGGTGCCGGCCATGGGGAGGGGAGAAGCCCCCCTCTTCTATAAAAGGCCCCCCTCTCCTCCCTCACAAAGCACACCTCCTCATGAAGGATCTCTCTCCCCTTCTAGATATATTCCCCCATGGCCTCGGATTAGCGAGATACATGTTCTCGGTGACATTTCGTCTGGAAGGAGTTGCTGCTTCCACTGATTCGCTAGAGCAACGAGGTGGAGGTTGTTCGGTGGCCTGAACGTGTGTGCGAGGATGGATGTGCTGCTGATTTGCGGTGCTAGTACTTCCACACGATCTTGAGATTGATAAGCGTTCGACTACATCATCCACGAGTTCCAACTCGTTAACAAAGCTTTGTTGTCTTCGAGGGTAAGTTCTCTATGGATGTATCTCCATCTGTTGCTTGTATCTAGTAGATAGATCTTGGCGTATAGCTCCCATTGTAGGAACTCTTTTGTTTTCTATGCTGCGAACCCAACAACCCAGCCATCCAACCGGTCGCTCCGCGGTGCTTCCGTCCACCCCGCCAGTAGAAGCCACACCATCGAGCAGGACCGCTGCCATCGAGAGACACCGCCACCATATAGGGCCCGTGCCCCCTTTCGCACACCAGGTAAAGGCCGCCTCGCCACCGCCAACCCTGCCTGGGTAGTGCCCGGTGGTCAACGCGCCGGCGGCGGCAGGAGAGATGGAGGGGAGAAGGTCTAGGGGGTGATACGTCCTATATACTTTCCCAAACACTTTTGCTATTGTTTCTCCTCTAAACTTGTTTGATTTGGATATAACTAACGCGGAATAATGTTGTTTTCAGCAGAATTACCTTGGTGTCTAGTTTTTGTGCAGAAAATCAACTATCAGGAAAAATCCCGGAAAATATGCCAAAAATCCTATTTCACGAGAAGACTCACGGAGCCAGAAGACGAGACGGAGAACGGCCACGAGGGGTCCACACCACCTGGCCGCGGGCCAGGCCAGGCCGCGCCTAGGGTGGTGTGGCCGCCTCGGTCACCCCCTCGTCCTCCGTATTTGCCTATAAGTTGCCTCTTGACCTAAAAACCAAGGGGGTTCAATGTTTTTCCAGAGAGAGTTCCGCTACGCCGCCACCTCCAGATTCCGCGAATCGGAACCAGAAACTCCATTCTGGCACCCTGCTGGGACAGGGAATTGGATGAGATCTCGCCATCATCATCACCATCGCTTATCCATCGACCATCCATGTTTCCCCCATCAATGAGTGAGTAATCCCCCGATGTAGGCTATGGGGATGGTAGGGATTGGATGAGATCGTTCATGTAATGGCATCGGATTGTTAGGGCATGGTGCCTAGTATCTATTATTAGTGCTTTTTGACTTTGTTGCAACTTGTTATGCTTAATGCTTGTCACTAGGGCCCGAGTGCCATGATTTTAGATCTGAACATGTTATTGATTCATTATGATAGTATTGTTTGTGATCTTACCTGCAAGTTGTATACACATATTGTTGTCCAGAAGCAAAGGCCCCGAAGTGACAACAATCGGAACCGGAGGGAACGGCTTTGATGTGAGGATCACATATGTTCACGGAGTGTTAATGCTTTGCTCCGGTGCTCTATTAAAAGGAGCACCTTAATTGCTAGTAGTTCCCTTGAGGCCCCACTGCAAATGGGCTGGCAGGACAAAAGATGTTGTGCAAGTTCTCATTACGAGCACATATGACTATATATGGAACACATGCCTATGCTTATCTAGTACTTGGATGCTTTATCTTATTTATTTGCAAATGCCCTATGTCTTGATTGCTATATGAATTGTCTTGTCCATGCAACGCCCGTCCATCCATCTCTATGCCTACTGCGCTTTAATCCTACTATTTACTGCAATTGTTACTATTGTCTTTACTTTTACTACTGCTATTACTTTGCTATTGCTATTACAAAACTGTTGCTACTGATAAACTGCTGTGAGCAAGATTGTTTCCAGGTGCAGCTGAATTGACAACTCAGTTGTTAAGGCTTATAAATGTTCTCTGGCTCCCCTTCTATCGAATAAATAAATTAGGTTTCACTTCCCTTGAAAATAGTGTGATACACCCCCTATACTTGTGGGTCATCAGCGGGGAGCTCGGGAGGCGACTGCTCATCACCCGCGGAGAGCGAGCAAGCCTGGTTTATTTTGGTGATGTGATTTCACTATTTGTTTCCAGGAGAACGAAACAGTGATATCTAGTAGTATCTGATGTACTTGCTCCACCTCAAAGTAGATGTCACACTTTTGTGTAAATTTGGATGCATCTGTAATATCTTGTCGTGGTGGTGGCATGGCAGATGCCATGGATAGGCTAAAGATGGGGCCAATGAGTGCTAGGGGAATCCATGGAGGGAGAACATGGTGATTCCACGCACGAAAGTTCTTGTATTTTCTCTATCAATGGTGTTTACAAATGCTCTTGAGGCTCTCAATAAGAAGGAGACAATGTCTCTTACTCCCTACCAACTAGCCCTAGAGTTCTATCTTAGACAGAGAGAATGATCGATCCCCTTCTATGGAGGCCCCGGTGATCCTTATATAGGGGAGCCCCGGTTACAATTCTAGGGCACAAGTGGCAGCATATTCTACGAATGTTGGGGGGATACCCCCGGGTAGGGTCACTCCGGGGTATAAAGGTCGAGTCAGCCGAGGTTCGGCAAGGTCAAAGCGGATGCTGGCCGGGTCACCTCAAGGCAGGCCGGATCACGGAGTAACCCGGACCAGGGGGGGTCGCCTAACATTGTCTCAGCCGACTTAAGGAGTAAGTCGGAAGTGCTCGTCTAACTTGTATGCAGGAACAGGTATAGCCGGATCTACTATGATCCGGGTCCCGTTTAGCTTCTGGGAGAAGGAAGGAATCTCTCTGGTCAAAAAGAAGGTCCAGTACGCACTGCATGAGCGAAGCAAGCAAGGGCAGGACCACCGGGTCATGGCCGACAAGGGTGACGACGCCCGTGTCGGCTAACGCAGGCGCCGTAGAGGCTCACGTAGCTAAAGCATGTATGACGCGGGGGAAAAGCACCCCGGTCGGGTTACCACTTTGAGAGGAGGCATATTCTTAGGAATATGCCTCCACGTATGCCCTAGGCGGAGACCGAGCCCCCTCTATATAAGGGGGGCTAGGGTTTCAGTAGAAGGGGATGGGTTTTCTTCTGTACCGATTTGGCTAGAATTCGAGGAGTGAACTGTAGTTGAGAGTAAGAGAGCTTCTTCTTCCTCCTCTCGCCAATACAGCTCTAGGAGCACTTGTAAACTTGAAAGGAATACAATCTTCTGTGTGGAGAATCACTTCACTATCCCTCCCTGGATTCCCCTAGCGTGTATTAGTCCCCACCTTTAGCCTATCCATGGCATCTGCCGTGACACCACCACGATAGTTGGCGCCCACCGTGGGTTTAGCGGCGCTAGCAGGGGTGAAGCTCCGGACGGGAAACCTCATCGGCACCGGCGAACGCATCGTCTCCGGGCTCGTTCAGCGCTTTGGAGCGCTGGACTTTGTCAGCGACAACGCTCGCTGCTTCGGCACACGCCCGCTTCCACGCAACGACCTCTTCGTCAAGTTGGGTGCGCACAAGGTCTACATTGCTGTGGACATATCATGCATTCATCCGCGGCGCGTCGTCGAGGCAGGGGAACCACCCCTTAGCGTGGTTCACGGGGCGCATATCACTCGCTCCCCGGACCGTGCTGAAGTGATGATGACTGCGCCAGGTGCAGGCGCAAGCAAGGATCCAACACCGGACCCAAAGGTAACACCTAAGGCACCGAGGAAAGGTAGAGGACCTCCACTAGAGAGGCCTGAGAACGTACTGAGAGAATCTATGGATAGCTTGGCAAACCTGGTAGTAGCAGTGGTAGATCCGGCTCAGGCACAGGCCGAGCTAGAGGAAACTAGGCAAAAGATACTAGAAGGCACAAAGAAAATAGCCGCGACTCAGCAGCCGCTGAACATGATGCTGTGTGAGTATGCAAAGGCAAACAAAGTTGATACGGTAAAAGTAAAAGGGAGAAACCTCATGAGCGAGATGAACAAAGAAGGTGATGATGGAGCCAAGGGATCGGAAAACTATTTGTCTATGGGGTTGCCAAAGTACAGTACCCCGGCGAAGAACCTCAGAGCAGCGGATGCGGCTGCATCCGAGTTAGAGGGTCTGACGGGTGAGGCCCGTCAAAGACAACAAGATAGGGTTAACGAGTTAGTTAGGATCGCGAACAGACAGAACAAAGAGCTACTCAGAGCTAACCCGGAGAGAGCTGGAGCTTCCAAAATCGTCCATTCGGCGATGGGTAACCCGGAGAAATCCGCTGGAGCCGCATCATCACCTCATGGTGGTCCAAGGAGAGAAGAGGTAGTAACCTCGGCCAGACGGAACAAACAGATCATCCCGTACGACCCGACACGTGCAGGGAAAGAAAAAGAAACGTGGAAAAATGATGATCGACGAAGTATGCGCTGAGGTGAAGCTGGCCGAGGTAACCACAACCAAGGCAATGCCGGTCAAGGTACCGCTGCCAATGGCAATGCCGGACAGCGAAACTCCGCAGGAGCAGGACAACCGCAGTAGTGGAATATACCAAGGCAAGAGCAAAGCACCGGCCGAGGTATGCAACAGAAAGGTGCACCCCAAGTGCAAAACCGATACAATGACGGTGATTCGGAGATGGTGAACGCGGGGTACCCGAGATCGGACTATCATGTGATAGGGTCAAGATTGGGAAGCAGGGATTTAATGCTAGATGACGCCAGGTTGAAACTGGATCGCCTGTATAGGTCGGAACATATCGAATGTCAAGGTCCCCCGGGTCCAGCATGCTTTGGACCCCGGATCATGAAGGAGCCACCGGTACCCAACTTCCAGTTGCCCAGAGGCACGAAGACGTATGACGGCAGTACCAAGCCGGAGGATTGGCTGATAAACTATGCTACGGCTGTGAAAATTGCCACTGACAACTTGAGATGGGCTGTACGATACATACCCCAGATGTTGGAAGGTCCGGCTAGAGTATGGCTGAATAATTTACCACCCGGAAGCATCAACTGCTGGATAGATTTTGAAGAAATGTTTATCAGCAACTTCTCAAGTACATATCAAAGGCCGAACAGGCTGCAGACCCTAGCAATGTGCAAGCAAAGACCTAATGAGACGGATCGTGAATTCCTGACCCGGTGGTGCACCGTGCGAAACTCGTGTGAGGGTGTCATAGAGTCACAGGCCATAGCATGGTTTGCGCAAGGGTGCAGATATGGCAGCGAGCTGTGGATGAAGTTGCAAAGGAAAATGCCAATTACGTTGGCAGAGATGATCCAGATTGCAGATTCGTATGCTTTGGGTGATCCGACTCAACCTAGTCTCGCGTCAAACGAGTCAAGCAAGGAATACTATTAGAGGGATGAAGCCAGGTCATCTCGGAGGAATCACTACAGAGGAAAAAGAAGAGATGATAGACCGGATCATCGCTACAGTTCGCAACAAGTTGCAGCTGTGAGTCAAGATCAACCTGGAGCAGGGAGCAACCAACGCCAGAAAACGGGAGGGAAATGGACTCCGAGAAACGATGGCAAGAAAACGTGGACCCCGGAGCAAAAGAAACAATGACAAGAAAAGAAAGACTGCCCGAGGTATACCTATGAGTTGATGTTGGACCAGCCGTGTAAGTTTCACACGCCAAATCCGAATAGCCCTGCGGGTCACACAACGAGGCAATGTGAGTGGATGCGTAAGATAGAACAAGGTGGTTCGGGGAATGCTCAGGCACCCCGGAATGATCAACCTCGGCAGGAATTACCTCGACAGCAATTGCTCTCCGGAGCGAACACGCAACAGCTAATGTTGCCTCCCCCTCCGCCGAGGTATGACAACAATGAGAGAAGAGATGTAGTGCATCAAGTGGAAAATCAGCACCAGCCAGATCAGAGGTACCCCGGAAACGAGGGGATAAATGAGTACAGAGAACATCACTAGAGCTATTGTGTGTTCACAACTGAGGAAACAGATCGAAAGAGCTTGCAGCGCCGACATATGGAGGTCAATGCGGTAATGCCAGCAATGACGAGGTACATGCCTTGGTCGGACCAGGAAATCACCTAGAACATCAAAGATCATCCTAAGCTTATGCTGAGTCCAGGCTCGTATGCGCTAGTGCTGGATCCGACATTCATTGGACCGAACATCAATGTGAGGTTCTCCAAGGTACTGATTGACAATGGCAGTAGCATTAACATCATGTATGCGGATACAATGCGCAAGTTGGGTATCTCGGAGAACATGCTCCAGGCTACAAGGACAACTTTCCATGGCATTGTACCAGGCATTTCTTGTGAGCCCATAGGCAAAGTACGGGTCGACGTGCTATTCGGCACAAGGGATAACTACCGAACTAAGAATCTGGAGTTTGAGGTGGTGAACTTGGAAAGTGCGCATCATGCGTTACTCGGAAGACCAGCATTGAACAAGTTCATGGCAAGCTGCCACATCAGTTATCTGAAGATGAAGTTGCCCAGGCCAAATGGAGTGATTACCATTGCTGGAGATTTCCGATGATCCATCGAGTGTGCCTCAGCCGGGTCTAACCTAGCCGAGTCACTCGTGATTGCGCAAGAGAAAAGAAAAATCCAAGAGGTGGCGGCATTAGCTCAGTCCGCGCAGCAGTATATGCCGGCGTTGAGTAACCCGCATGGTAGCGTTTCATTCCAAGCCGCAAAGAACACCAAGAAGGTTCCAGTTGATGACATGTTCCCGGAGCGCACCGTAACAATTGGTGCCGGGTTAACTGATAAATAGGAAAGCGAGCTCGTCAACTTCCTCCGTGAGAATCGGGACATTTTTGCTTGGTCCACACAGGATTTGCAAGGTGTTCCGAGGGAGTTGGCCGAGCACTCTTTGAATGTAAGACCCGAAGCAAGGCCGGTGAAGCAACCTCTCCACCTCTTCGCCGAGGATAGGAGAAAGGTCATTGGAGACGAGATAGCTCGATTGCTAGCAGCAGGATTTATCATGGAAGTACTGTATCCGGATTGGCTCTCTAATCCGGTGCTGGTAGAAAAGAAGAAGGAATGTGGCAGTGGTTTGGCGTATGTGTATCGATTACACAAACCTGAACAAGGCGTGTCCAAAAGATCCATTTCCACTGCCGAGGATAGATCAGGTCATAGACTCAACCGCGGGATGTGAACTGTTGTCATTCATTGATGCATATTCTGGTTTCCACCAGATACCTCTGAACCCGGATGATCAAATAAAGACTGCGTTTATTACCCCGTACGGGGCTTATTGCTATCGCACTATGCCGTTCGGTTTACGTAATGCGGGTGCAGCGTACCAAAGATGTATGCAAAAATGTTTGCACGAACAAATAGGTCAAAACGTACAAGTATACGTGGATGATGTGGTTATCAAGACCAAGGAAAGCAAAACGCTCCTTGACGACATCAGGCAGACATTCGCGAACTTGAGAAGGTTCCGGATGAAGCTTAACCCGGAAAAATGTACCTTCGGTGTCCCGGCTAGAAAATTACTCGGATTTCTCATCTCCAGCCGAGGTATCGAAGTTAATCCAACTAAGATCCGGGCCATTGAACGAATGGAGCTGCCAAAGTGTCTTAACGATGTCCAGAAGTTCACCGGGTGCCTAGCATCGTTGAGTCGGTTTGTATGTCAATTGGGAGAAAAGGCATTGCCTCTCTACCAACTCATGGAAAAGTCGGATAAATTCGTTTGGACGCCCAGGCCGATGAAGCCTTTGCCCACTTAAAAAAGATGTTGGCCACTGCACCAGTGTTAGCCTCTCCACTATCAAAGGAGCCAATGTTGCTCTACATAGCCGCAACCAACCGAGTTGTAAGTGCACTGGTCATAGTAGAGCGCAATGAAGAGGGTAAGTCGGTGCAGAGGCTAGTGTATTACTTGAGCGAGGTATTGTCTGCCTCAAAACAGAACTACCCGCACTTTCAAAAGGTGGCATATGGTGTCTATATGGTGGCAAAGAAGTTAAAGCATTACTTTGAGGAGCACCCCATCAAAGTGATATGTGAGGCTCCCATATCCGAGATAATGGGTAACAAGGATGCGAGTGGCAGAATCGCAAAATGGGAAATTGAGCTAGCCCCTTATGCGCCCCAAAACGACAGAAGAGAAGCGATCAAATCTCAGGCTGTGGCGGACTTTTTTGTAGATTGGGCCAAGGTACAATACGAACCACCGCCACCAGATCCAAACTACTGGAGGATGCACTTTGACGGGTCGAAAACCAAAACCGGATTAGGCACCGGGGTTGTGCTTACCTCGCCAAAGAAGGACCAGCTAAAATACGTATTGCAGATCCATTTCGCGGCGTCAAACAATGTCGCTGAGTACGAGGCTCTTGTGCATGGGCTCAAAGTGGCAAAAGAGATTGGCATACATCAGATAATATGCTTTGGCGACTCGGATTTGGTGGTGCAGCAAGTGTCCGGAGTGTGGGATGCCTTGGATCCAAACATGGCACTGTACAAGTTTCATGTGCAGAAGATATCTGGTTACTTTGAGGGGTGTGAATTTCACCATGTACCCCGAGTGGAAAACGAGGCTGCCGACATGCTATCGAAGCTCGGATCAACCCGACAGGCAATTCCACCGGGTGTAGCATTGGAACACCTCAGAAAACCGTCTATCAGGCCATCCCCAGGAACCGACTCGATCTATGTCCCGGAGGATACAGAGTCCGGAGCTGAGCCCATGGACATTGACACGGGAGGTGGTATGCGAGACCCGGGGACTGCATCAGCAAACCCGGGGACTGCCTCAACAAACCCGGGGACTACCTCGCTTGACTCGGGGACTGCTCAGCATGATCCGGCTGAAGTTATGCCGGTAGATCAGATGGAAATTGATGAGGACGTGTTCCCTGCACGAGCAATACCAGCTTGGGCACTGCCTATATTCCAATTCCTGAAAGACGGAACATTACCCACGGAGGAGGTGTTAGCCAGGCAAACTCAGAGGAGAGCAAAAACATACACAGTTATCAATTCCGAGCTGTACAAATGGAGTTTAACCAATGTCCTCCAGCGATGCGTTGACCCGGAAGAAGGGCTTGACATCCTCCGAGATATACACCAAGGAGAATGCGGGCATCATGCCTCATCCCGAGCCTTGGTGGCAAAAGCGTTTCGGCATGGATTTTACTGGCCAAGTGCCTTAGAACAAGCAAAAGATCTGGTGAGAAAATGCAATGGTTGTCAAAGATATGCTACTAAGACACATATGCCAATGTCGGAACTCAAGACCATACCAATTACGTGGCCATTTGCCGTATGGTGCTTGGATATGGTTGACCCGTTCAAACCAGCGAGGGGAAACATGACACACATTTTGGTTATGGTGGATAAGTTTACAAAATGGATTGAAGTGAAGCCTATAAGAAAATGTGATGGAGCTACGGCCGTAACATTTCTCAAAGACATTATCTTGAGATACGGTTATCCTCACAGTATCATAACTGATAATGGCACAAATTTTTCTGAAGGAGCATTTGCACGATTCTGCCGAGATAAGAAGATCCGGCTGGACGTAGCCTCGGTAGCCCACACCGCATCGAACGGACAAGTGGAAAGATCCAACGGATTAGTATTATTCGGGATAAAACCCCAGCTCATTGAGCCGCTGCAAAGATCAGCGGGGTGCTGGATAGAGGAACTACCAGCGGTACAGTGGAGTTTAAGAACAACTCCGAATCGATCAACAGGCTATACGCCGTTTTTTCTGGTATATGGGGCAGAAGCTGTATTACTAGCCGGCATAGAGCATGATTCGCCTAGGGTCACCCAATACACAGAAGCCGAAGTGCAAGAAGCCCGGCAAAATGATGTTGATCTGTTGGAAGAAGCGAGAGAACTGGCACTGTCCAGATCCGCCATATATCAGCAAAATCTCCAACGCTACCATAGCCGGAAAGTGTGCCCCCGAGTCTTTCGGGAAGGCGATCTGGTACTCCGGTTGGTACAACGTATTGCTGGCATGCATAAGTTATCCCTCCCATGGGAAGGGCCATTCATTGTGAGCAAAGCATTGCACAATGATTCTTACTATCTGATAGATGCAAAGCCACAGGAAAAGAACAAGGCAGACAGGTCCAGAGAGGAATCTAAGCGACCGTGGAATGTAGCACTACTTCGTCCCTTCTACACTTAGCTAAGAAGTGTATGTATCCGAGTCTTCTCATATGTCGGTATGTATGTCGGCAATGAGCTTATCAATAAAATAGTAGCGCCTCGAGCAGTAACTCGGGGACTGACTTAATAATTTTTGTTGTTGTCTCTTGTGCGTTAGCTGGAATAAGTTGTTCTACTTAACCCAGATTAGTAATGTGTGAGCACCAAAAACCCAACTCTTCGACTTGCTGCTGTCCAACAAGAATTGGCTTCATGGCAAGCAAGAGAACAAGTTTGGAATTGCGTAGCACATGAAAAGTGACTAAGGAAATGAATTTATTCGAGCTAACGTTTGTTTTTCAGATTAACCCTGTATTTATTTTCAAGTTATTATGCAGCTTTATTTTTTGAGCTAAGTCTGAAAGTTTCTTAGTATTGTTAAGACGATTTTTGAAGCTCAAATTCGTAAGTCATAAAACCGAATCAAGGTAGACACGATCCGAGCCAAAAGATTGGACGAACAAGAAAAAGAAACTCGGGGACTACGTCCAAGTTAACCCGGCATAGGAACTCAGTAGCAAAATATCACATGTACACAACATACAGTTGCACCCGGCATACCGGGGATCTGATAAATTTTCAAGTTTTTTGACCTAAGGAGCAGCAGGAGGAGGAATTTCGGTGTCGTCTTCGCTGTCTTCAATATCTGAAGCATCACCTTCTTTGTCCTCATCCGACCCATCTTCAACGTTCTCAACGTTCTCGTCCCCAGCGGATTCCTGGAAGCTCGGTCCTTCAACCCAGTCATGGATAGGAGAATGTTCGACGAGGCTATAGGCGCAAGCCTGGCGCCGAGCTACCCACTCCGGGTCATCAGTCCATCTGGATCCGGTGCGCCGACGTGTAAGGAGGCTGAAGTCGATCTTCTCATACCATGTGAGTATGTGGTGAAGAATAGTATCAGCTGCGGCACGCCCAACGGACTCTCTCCAGAGATCGAGATGGGTCTCAGTCTCCATTAGCTTCTCGACGAGAATCGCGGTGGTCTCCGGGCTACCTTCTCCGGTCCAGAACGTGTTGAAAATGCGAACTGCAACGTCGAGGATATCCTTGCCGTAATTCTTGATGATTTCCACGCGAGATGACAAGCTGACCAACAGGTCCTCCATGTCATAAGGAACCTTCTCACCAGCAGGAGCGGCAGCAGTACCCCTCGCTTGGCGAAAATTTGCAACTGCTGTGCTTGCAATAGTGATGCTCTCAGGAAATTTGCCTAGAAGCAAGACAAGGGAAGAAGGTAAAGAAAAGACATATGAAGCAACCCGGAAAAGTATGTCAGAAGGAGCTTACGTGATATATGGCTGAAGATCCGGGTCAACTCCTTGATGCAGTCATCGCGTCTCTTGCAAAGTTGCTCAAGCTCAGCGTTTGCCGACCCAAGCTGGATGTCGGATTCTTTGAGTAGGTCCTGGTCCTTGGAGATCTGGAGAGTAAGGCGCTCGCGCTCTTCTGTGAAGTTCTGGCCAACCTTTTGGAGCTCGGTTTGGTGTTGGGCCTTCATCTTCTCCATCTCAGCCTTGAGCCTGGCAATCTCGTTTCCTTAGTCCGGAGGAGAGCGAGCTCATCATCCTTTTTCTTCAGCTCGGCTTGATTCTGCCCTGCTTGTTCGAGAAAATGCAGCATCATATCAGGCACGGGCACACTATCCTCAAGCGATGCTGAAATAGTATGTTGACCCGGCAGAGCCGAGGAGTGAACGTTTGCCGAGCCAAGGAGAAGAGGAAATGGAAAACACTACAAGGTCGGACAAAAAAGGATATACCCTTGATTTCCTCCAAGTTCTTCCGCATGATCTTGTTCTCAGCCTCCACCCCAGCTGCAGAAACCGAACAAGGAGATTAGTTCGGCAGAAGAAGGTGAAGAAAAACGGAGAAGTGCCAAGGGAGAAACTTACCCCTTTTTTCATGTTCTACAATAAGTGCAACGTGCTTTGCGCGTAGCATCTTGTGGGTATCCAGCATGCATTGGAATTCAGCGCTCCGGCGATTGTTGGTTACCTGAAAAAAGTACAGAAGTGTAAAATTAGCTTGGTGCATATTCGAAGTGTACAAGATCCGGGCCAAGTGGAGCTTAACCCGGCTCTAGGTGTGTGCATATTCAAAGTGTACAAGGTCTGGGCCAAGTAGGAACTTAACCCGGCTCTAGGTGTGTGCATATTCAAAGTGTACAAGATCTGGGCCAAGTGGAACTTAACCCGGCTCTAGGTGTGTGCATATTCGAAGTGTACAAGATCCGGGCCAAGTGGAACTTAACCCGGCTCTAAGTGTGTGCATATTCGAAGTGTACAAGATCCAGGCCAAGTGGAACTTAACCCGGCTCTAGAGGTGTGCATATTCGAAGTGTACAAGATCTGGGCCAAGTGGGACTTAACCCGGCTCTAGGTGTGTGCATATTCAAAGTTCACATGGAGCTACGTCAGTTTTCTAATGAGCATCCGGCAGAGTAACAAGTTACTCCACCGGAGGCTCGGGGACTAATGGTTATTATCTACAGCATGTAAAGGAGAAACGACATACCTCCATCATCCGCCCCACGAGGTTAATTGCCTTAGCGGCGGTATTCATTTGGGCGGAAAATTCTACGGGGCCGAACTTTTCTAGGAGATCATCGTTGTGGACGAACTCCGCCTTGTTCTAGTTCATGACGAACTCAATAAGGCTCGGAGGGTACCGCTCACCGGTGGGCATATGGGGTGCCACCAAGCCCTTCGCGTGCGCTTCTTTCCTCTCAACCAAGGCAAGGGTTAGGCTGGTATGCAGAACCATCTGCTGCGCATCAGTGGGCTCGGCAGGAGCATCCTTCGCTGCTGGAGCTTTCTTGGGAAGCATCGACGCTAAGGTTCGCTGCCCAGCCTCGACAAATGCAGACTTGGTAGCATCCGGAGCCTTTTTGCCCTTAGCTTGCTGGGAAGAAGTAACTGCAGCGGATTTCCCCTTAGGAGCTGCTGGAGTAGTTCCTCGCCGAGGTTGAGATGACTCGGACGAGGCGGAAGAACTTGGCACTGGAGCTCTTGTAGCTAGACTTGGAGCAGTTGTTGATTTTCTTGGTGCCGGAACAGGTGCTGGTGCTGGTTCGGTCACTGGTACTAGAACTGCTGCTGGTGCTGGTGTTGAGGTAGACTCGGTGGCTGCTGGTTGCAGCGATGCCGAAGTTGTGGACGCCGTCGCCTCGGCTGGACCGACCCCTCCCGCTCCGAGGTCACACTCCTCTCGACGAGGTAGTGCGGAACCCGGAGCAGCCGCAGAACCCTCTGGAATAGGGCTCAGTGGACGTGACTCGTCATCATGAGGAGGAGAAGTGCCAGATCAAAGTGGTGAGGAGATGCTTGATCCGCTCTGAGGGACCTCCACCGGAGCCCTGAAGAAGAGAATAATGTCAGAAGAGAAATTACCACGATGCAAGGAGAAGTGAGTTACGCAATGAAAAATGACTTACGCATCCGAGGTTTGGGCCTCCTTGGGTTTCCGGGCCCTTCGTGCCGGGGCTTTGCCTGCCGGCTTGGAGGCAGTCTTGTCTCCGGCCTTCTTTCGCCTTTTTGTGGGCTGAGAAGGTTCGAAGGAGGAACTTGGTGCGGCTCCGCGCTTCTTCTTCGGCGCCACCGGAACCGGTTCGCTCGTAGCAAGTGGAGGATCCTCGTGGATATGCCCATCGGGGTTAGCTGATGCCGGAAAGGCAAAAGAAAGAGGGACAGCCTCAACAGGTTCAATCACGTCGACATCCGAGTCATCCTCATCATCGGGCCAGTCTCTAAGAGAAGAGAATTTACCGCTGGGTAGTTTTGTAGCGTCGGTCATAGGGAGAAACATCTCCTGGTCTGGCTCCTCCTCATCCGGGATTTCTCGGTCCGGCGCCCACTTGAGGGTCGGATCCATACCATCCTCAAGGGTTTGCTGAAGGAATAGCTGAGAAAAAGCATGAAGAACAGAGTCAAAAATACAACAAAAACCGACATATATTTAATCCAAAGTAAGTTTCCCCACGAAGCTTACCGCGGGAGGGAGCCTGTCATGACAGAAGTGCTCAATTCCCCACGTCCATTCAACGGAGAAATCCTTGTGGGTGGTGAAGAGAGCCTTAACCCGGTGGAAAATCTCCGTGTTTCTCAGCTCGAAGGAGGAGGTTCGGTTGGGGGCGCGGCCGAAACTCATGTGGCACACCTTGTGGGTGCGCTTCTGGAGGGGAGAGATTCGGTTGTGCACGAACATGATCATAGCATCCTCGTTGCGCAATCCGAGTTTCTTCAGTTCAGCGAACCTCTTGTTAACCTGGTTGGCCAAAGCCGTGGGCTTCTTGGAGACCTACTCCTAGAATTCCGGATCAGGTGGACCCGGAGTATAGGGGAGCAACCGAATCAAATCTTTGGTGCCCGCATTCCGGATATAGAAGAAGGTCCGGACCCATCCTTTGCAGGAGTCAAGCCCGATGACCCGGGGGAAAACGGAAGTCCTCCGGGGTGAAATGGACGCAACTCCGAATTGGGTGAGCTGCTTGTCCTCAGACTCAACTTGGATATTGGGGATGACGTTACGACGAAGGCCGAAGAACCGGATCCACAGCTCCTTCGTGGGCCACGGTCCGGTGTAGCCCTCGATCGTAGAAGCAAAAGCAGAGAGAGAGGTGATAGCGTTGGCTGGAAGATGGTGCGGCTGCAGGTGGTAGGTGCTAAGCCAATCCCGGAAAAAGTCGCTCACCGGCAAGCCGAATCCCCGTTAAAAGTGGGACAAGAACATGACGAACTCACCCGGATTGGGTGAGGGGGCCAGTTCAGCGGAGGGGAGACGAGCGGTGACGCTGGCAGGGATGCGTCTGGTCCGGTAGAGCCAGTCAAGGTCATCTTGACAGACCCATGATCCGGCCCACGCGCCATGGTCCGCCACAGCGTCCTCCTCCTCCATTTCTTGCTCGGCGACGACGAGCTCCTCCTCCGTCATCTCGTGCTCGCTACCCTCACTGGCGCTGGCGGCGGCGGGGATCTGAGGCCTAGATTGGCGAGGACCCATGGCGAGGAAGTTGCACAGCGGTGGCTGCGATGCAGAGGCACGGGGAAAAGTGCAGCGACGGCGCTGCTGCTAGGGGCACTGGCGGCGGCACGGTCGCGAGGAAGATGAAGAAGAAGAGCGACGGGCAGAGGGGCGCAGAAGAGGGAAAAATTCTAAGGGGTGCGCCCCTCCGCTACTTAACCACCCCCTGGGAAGGTGAGTGGGATCGCGCCCTGCCAATGAGCAACATGGTGTGGTCGTGTATCACATGCCTCGGCCAATCGTAGAGGAGCCACAGAGCAAAGACGATCCCGTGACGTGACGCACTGATGCGGTAAACGAGGAGGTAGGCGTGACGTAACCCTCGCACAGTGGTAACTGACAATTACTGCGGCGGTTACTATGCAGGCCCTTAAAATAAGACAACGTAATGATTAGCCTCCATGTGGGTTGGCGTATGAGAGAAGGAAACAAGGCCCGGATCAAACCATGGTAACCCGGACGGCAAGTAAAAGCTTAGAATGTGCAGAGGGAAAGTAAAACCATGAGATCCGAGTCAAAGTGGTAACCCGGCCGACAAGTGAAAACTTGGAACGTGCGAAGGGAACGTAAATCCATATAATCCGAGATAAATAGCTAACTCGAAAATACCGTCCAAGGCTCGAACATAAATGAACCTGATGTGGCCTTAGCGGCCAAGGCAACTAAGACCGCACCAGCTTCGGGGACTAATTATTGGGGGGATACCCCTGGGTAGGGTCACTCCGGGGTATAAAGGCCGAGTCAGCCGAGATTCGGCAAGGTCAAAGCGGATGCTGGCCGGGTCACCTCAAGGCAGGCCGGATCACGGAGTAACCCGGACCAGGGGGGTCGCCTAACATTGTCTCAGCCGACTTAAGGAGTAAGTCGAAAGTGCTCATCTAACTTGTATGCAAGAACAGGTATAGCCGGATCTACTATGATCCGGGCACCGTTTAGCTTCTGAGATAAGGAAGGAATCTCTCTGGTCAAAAAGAAGGTCCGGTACGCACTGCATGAGCGAAGCAAGCAAGGGCAGGACCACCGGGTCATGGCCGACAAGGGTGACGACGCCCGTGTCGGCTGACGCAGGCGCCGCAGAGGCTCACGTAGCTAAAGCATGTATGACGCGGGGGAAAAGCACCCCGGTCGGGTTACCACTTTGAGAGGAGGCATATTCTTAGGAATATGCCTCCACGTATGCCCTAGGCGGAGACCGAGCCCCCTCTATATAAGGGGGCTAGGGTTTCAGTAGAAGGGGTTGGGTTTTCTTCTGTACCGATTTGGCTAGAATTCGAGGAGTGAACTGTAGTTGAGAGTAAGAGAGCTTCTTGTTCCTCCTCTCGCCAATACAGCTCTAGGAGCACTTGCAAACTTGAAAGGAATACAATCTTCTGTGTGGAGAATCACTTCACTATCCCTCCCTGGATTCCCCTAGCGTGTATTAGTCCCCACCTTTAGCCTATCCATGGCATCTGCCGTGACACCACCACGACAACGAATATGCTCCTCACCTAAAGCAGATGCTTCTTTATTCTCTTTAATGGCTCGTCCGGGCTTTGGACGTAATCCATAGTGTAACCCTTGTCTTTTGGCGTCACCAGGCACGGGCTACGTCATCCGCCTTTGCCTGCGTCATCTTGGTCGCCCCTGACCCGCTGGTCCTCTTCTTTACTTTACTTCGCTCATGCTACAGCTAATAAAGCCACCTTTTGACCAGCGGGGGATTCCTTCTCTTGGAAGCCACAAGATAGTCTAGCCAGCGTATAGCTAATCCGGCTTATCAAGTTACCTGCAAAACAGATAGATCAACATGGCCGGCATATAATTTATGCCGGTCGGACCATAGTTAAAGAGATGCTCCATGGGCCGGGTCACACCATGGTTCGGCCTGCCTTGAGGTGACCCGGTCAGCACTTGCTTTGACCGCGTCGTACCCCGACTAACTCAGCCCTTAAACCCCGACGTTACCCTACCCGGGGGTATCCCCCCAACATTAGTCCCCGAAGCTGGTGCGGTCTTAGCAACTTTCAGTTGTTAAGGCCACAGCAGGTTCCCATATCTGGATCTTTGCCTCTTTGGCCGAGTTACCTCATAACCCGGAGTTTCTCATCTTGCGATCCCTTGGCTCATTCCGAGTTATTCCTCGCTGGCCGGGTCTCTTGCTTGCTTATCCGGGTTACCTTTCCTTCCCTTGTACGCTTCCTCACATCCTACGTAGAGGGTAATCATCATTTTGCCTCATTTTAAGGGCCATGTGCATTTAATGCGTCGGTTACTGCTGCAATGTTAGGAATAACTGATGTAAACGTCCCTTCACTACTGCGCCTCGTTAACCGTAACATTGCATCACATCATAGGATCGATTGCTCCTGTGGCCCTTTTTGTGGCCTTGCTCTGATTGGCTGTTTTGGCCGCGTACACGCCCGTTGTGCGCGGCGTGGCCACCGCAAAATATCCCACGACGCGCGTGCTGTGCGGTTAAGTAGAGGGCTTGGGGCGTCCTCAGGGGAAGTTCCTCCATTTTCTTCTGCGCCGCCCAACCTCTTTCTCTCTCGCTGCGACTTTGTTGCCGCCGCCAATTTCTTATTGCTCCTAGCACTGCCGCGATCGTGCTCAGGCAGCATCTCGCGCCAGCGCCGCCGTTCCCACTCGATATTTCCACCACGGGGCCTTACGCTTCCCGTTTCCCCTCTTCCGGTTATTCGTACACCGATTTCTCTCTTGAAGATCTAGAATCCACCATGACAGAGGAGGAGGCAGCGGTGGTGGCGCAGCAGGAGGAAGGATCAGAGGGCCGCGAGCGCGGCTGCTGGGACGGCTCCATCGTCCGCGAGGAGGACTTGGACTGGCTTCGTGCCATGCGCCGCATCCCGGCCGGCGTCGCTTGCCTCCTCGCCTCCGGTGAAATCTCTCCTTCCCCCAATTCTGGGGAATACGTTGTTTTTCTTTCGCATTTCTAGCGCGGCTTCGGCCTTCCCACTTCCGATTTCTTCTTTGATTTCATTTCTACGTACAAGTTGCAACCGCATCATCTCCCCGCCAACGCTATTACCTCTTTATCCTCGTTTGCTTCTGGCATTGAGGGGTACATCGGCCTCTGGCCAACCAAGGAACTTTGGATCAAGTTCTTTGGTCTCCGGAGGAACGTAGTTCCGAACAAGGAGCTTACCCCGGAGGACAAACACTTGACCCAGTTTGGCGCTGCCTCCATTTCTCCCCGGAAGAACTCCGTATTCCCCCGGGTCACCGGACTCGAGTCCTTCAAGGGCTGGGCCCGGACTTTTTTCTATGTCCGGAACACCTCCAGCGAGGACTTATCTGGCTCCTCCCCTTCAAGCTTGGCCCTCCTGATACCTCGCGTTGGGAGAGCATTCCGAAGCGACCCACGGCCCTGGCGAATCAAGTGGAGTGCCGGATCAAGGAGCTGCCCAAGGAGCATCTCCGGGGGGAGGACATTATGATTACCTTTCTCCGCAGCCGGGTCTCCCCCTTTAGAAGCGAGCCCACAAGATCTGCTACTTAAGCGGCCCTCTCGACCCCCACCGGACTTCTTCCATTGAGCTGGATAATTCAGCGGTTTACCGCCGGGTTAAGTCCATATTCAATGTGGAGAAGGAGTTCTTCGAGGATTGGGAGTGGGGACTTGAGCCCTTCACCCGGGACAACCCTCCGCCAAAGGTGAATTTTATTTTTCCTATTCTCCGAATCTTCTCTGTATGTCGGTTCACTTTTGTAACTTGTCAATTGTTGCCTTGTTCTTAGTGATTCCTCCAGCATCCACTAGAGGATGGCGAGGTGCTGGCGAGAAAGTGGTTGCCGGACCGCACCGAGGAGGACGAGGAGGAACCTGATCCGGAGGCCTTCCTGCCTACCCCGAACATCGTCAAACGCAGTGCTGGTAAGGCCTCTTCTCTAAGGGATTGGCCAGACGACGATGACTTGGACGTTGAGGTCCTAGAGGTATTTGATCCGGTTCCCATCTCTTACGCGCATCTGGTTATGTCCGAATGTTCAGCTAACCCAGACGGTCAGGTCCACGAGGTTCCCCCTCTCGCCATGGATGGTCCGGCCCCTGCTTCTTCCTAGAAGCGCGCGGCTACCTCGGCCGCAGCTTCGGAGGTGTCGCCACACAAGAAGAGGCAGAAGAAATCCGGGGTGAAAGCCTCGTCTAAGTCGGTCACCAAGAGCACGGTCCGAAGGGCGCCCAAACCTCGGGCTCCTCCAACCGCGGATGAGTAAGTCTTTTTGCATTGTTACTTGGGGATTTTTCCTTTGGTTGCCCTCGTTTCTTATTGGTTCTCTCTTTTTGACTTGGTGCTTTTTCTTCTTCTCAGAGCTCCTTGGGATATCCCTCAGAGCGGCTCCAGCATAGCCTCCCCACTCCGGAACAACCCTTCTCCCTCCCGCAACGACGATTCTCGCCCGCTCAGCCCTATTCCAGAGGGCTCCGCGGTTGCGCCTGACCAGCCCACCTCGCCAAGAGGAGGGCAATATCAGCGCGGGGGGTAGTGGGGCGACTCTGGATACGGCGATGCCGGACCTCCCCAGTTTCTCGGCCTCAGCGCCAAGTCTTGAGGTGCCAGTTTCATCGGCGCTGCCCCCAACAAGTTCTTTTGTCCTGTTGTTTCTAGCATCCACAACATCAGCACCAGCAGCACCAGCACTAGCAACACCGACTCCAGTAGCACCAGCACCAGCACCAACAACACCAGTAGCAACAGCACCAACAGCAGCAGCAAAAGCCTCCACCAAGCCTCCCAAGAGGAAAGCCCCATTGGCTCCCTCTGGGTCTACTCCTTCAGTTGCAGATATCTTCCAGACGGCTCCTCAACCTTCATTCGGCAAGATTAAGAAGGTTTCTGGTCAGCCAAAGGAACACCATCTGGGTCTACCGCCTCTGGGTCAGAGGGCAGCAAGGAGCTGGTTCTGCATACCAGCCCCGCTGCAGCTCAGTTCTCCAGGCAAGAGGCCTACGTGAAAAGCCTTGTGGCGAACTACACTCCAAGTGGTGAAAGTTATAGTCCACTGCTTCTTGAGTATGTGAAGAACTGGAACAATGCAGAATTCATCGACCGTCAAGATGATCTACCAGAGAAGTTCGACCCAGCCGAGTTCAGCGCCCATATGAACTCCGCTACCAAGGCTATTTCCTTAGCTGGCCGGATGATGGAGGTAACTCTTTTCCTCTGTTGTTGATATTTTGCATAGCTGAGTAGTGATATATTGCAAATGTATCTATAATTTTTTATGTTCCATGCTTGGTTTTATCTACTTTCTTGTGTTTTGTCCACACTTTGGAGTACTTTTCATATGATTTCTTGGACTAACCTATTAACAAGAGCCACAGTGCCAGCTGCCTATTTTCTGCTGTTTTTGGTTCCAGGAAAGTCAGAAAATGAGTATTCTCGGAACTAGACGGGACAAAAGCCAAAGTGCCTATTTTTCCGAAAGACATCTGATGCCAGAATACGAGCGGAGAAGGGCTGGGGGCCGGCCACACCACCTGGCCACGCGACCAGGCCTGGCCCGCGCCAGGGGATGGTCTGGCCGACCCCAGCACCCCCTCGGCCTCTCCTTCCGCCTATATATTGCCTTCAGGACCAAAACCCTAAGTACCCGATCAAAAATCGATGAAAGAGTCTGTAACCGCCGTCATCTCCATCCCTAGATCGGGAGGGATCTGAAGCTCTTCCTGGCACCCTGCCGGAGAGGGGAATTCACCCTGGAGGCCTGCTTCATCATCATGCAAGCCTCCGGTGTGATGCGTGAATAGTTCATCTCTGGACTATGGGTCCATGTAGTAGCTAGATGGATGGTTCTCCTCCTTTGCGCTATCATGTTTAGATCTTGTCAGCTCCGTTCATGATCAAGATCATCTATTTGTAATTCTGCATGTTGTGTTTGCGGGGATCCGATGGATATTGAGATGCTATTTCAGATTGATTATTGATTCTATCATGTCTTTGTTATTTGTGATCTTGCATGCTTTACGTTGTTAGTAGCTATCTTGGCCAAGTAGATGCTAGCAACTCCAAGAGTTAGTATTTATGCTTGATAGTGGGTTCATGCCTCTGGTAATCTTGGGAAGTGACAGAAATCTCTAAGGTACTAGATGTGCTGTTGCTACTAGGGAGAAAACAACAATCCTTTGTTCATAGAACAATCGTATTGTTTACATTACACGCAATTTGTAAAGCAATAATCTGTTGCTTGCAACTTAATACTAGAGGGGGTTCGGATGATAACCTGAAGGTGGATTATTAGTCATAGATGTAGTTGGATGGCGGTCTATGTATAATGTTGTAATGCCCAATCAAGTTCCAAAGGAGTCAAGATGATTAGTATATGCATGTATTGCTTTCTCGATGTTTGTCAATTGCCCCGCTGTAATTTGTTCACCGTCCATGTTATCTATCTTAAGGAGAGCCACCTCTAGTGAACTATGGATCCGGGTCCTTTCTTTTACATACAATCTACAAACTGTTTACTGCTTTGTGTTTACTTTCTGCAAACTATTACTTCCTCGTATTCGATACGTTTAATCCTTTGTTTTTAGCAAAACCGGTGAGATTGACAACCTCATCGCAAGTTGGGGACAAAGTTCTGTGGTTGTGTTGTGTAGGTCTCCATGTTGCTGCTGGCACCGGTAGTGCGCCCTGCCAACGTTCATCTAGCTACACCTTTGGGGTGTTTCCTTGCTCCTACTGGATTGATAACCTTGGTTTCTTACTAAGGGAAAACTTACTGTTGTGCTCATCATACCTTCCTCTTGGGGTTCCCCAACGAGCTCGATATATTTTGGGCCATCAAGCAGTTGTAGATATAGCCCCTAGTCCCCGAGCCTCCGAGGGAATAACTTGTTATTCGGTCGGATGCTCCTTATAGAATCTAGTTTTTTGTTCGTAACGACGTCATATTTTAACATAGTTAGAGCCGGGTCTAGTTCCCTTGGCCTGGATCTTATACAATTCGGATATCCACACACCTAGAGCCAGGTCTAGTTCCACTTGGCTCGGATGTTGTAGACTTCGAATATGCACACACATAGAGCCGGGTCTAGTTCCACTTGGTCCGGATCTTGTAGACTTCGAATATCCACACACCTAGATGCTTGTTTCTTTATCAAAAACACACAAAAAATTAGTTTTACTAGTTTGCTCTTTTATAAAAAACACACAAAAAATTAAGTCTCCTTTAGTTGTTGCCTCTTCCTTAGCTCACCATGTTGATCCCTAAATTCATCCTGAAAGATCTTTCAATTGGTAGTGGTTCTATAATTGGGAAAGATAATATTGAAGAATTCTTTAATCATGTTAGTAAGCATGAAGATACTGAGGATCAGAACTTGCTCCAAACTATGAGATTGCTGCAGCTTCTTTAATTCACATGTTAGAAGCTAGGTTTGTTAACCTCAACCCCTTAATGTAAGTAAATTTCTTAAACTTCAAGAAACTGAGGACCCTGAAAAGAGGGATTTTATTCTAGAAACTTTATTTAAGGAATTCTATGATGTTGCCAAGGAAGCTAGAAAAGTCTTTGAACGTTTCAATATGTTAGGCTCATGCGTAGATGTTGTTGGTACATGAGAAAAGATGAGAAAAACTAAACTTAATGGGGAGGAAATTAAGATACCAACACCTTTCAAACTAGTAGCAATGCATGAAGCCATAGGAAAGAATCTTGATTGGATCGTTCCTGAAATCCCGTTTGATGAAAATAGTGAACCTAAGAGCATTGAGAGAGGATCCTATAGAACTTATTTGGATGAGATACCTTGCCTTGTTGAAGATATTTCTGGTATTAATCTTAATGCTTCTTCATTTGAGAACACTCGATTCTTTCTTGCTTCTTATGCCTAACTTAAATGCGTTAAAGAAAAGTACTTATTGGGAGATAACCCAAAAGTTTTAGATGAGTCTTGGAAGTAACTGCTCCTTATCTTTTTTATTTGCTTTTTGTGCCAAGAGTAACCTCTAATGAGAGAGAAGTAATGATTGGGAAAGTTGCTGTCCCAAAACAGATTTCTGTGCTTCACCGTAAAAAACCGTGTAAAATCTCTGAACATCTTTTTGAGGCGTGAATTTTTGTTCTTCTGCCCCAGGTTGTTATCTAACTTTATTTAGTTCAACACTTTTTGATTTGAGCAACAGAAGGTCTTCGAAAAAATTCTTCTTTACCTGCTGGTCTGTTTTGACAGATTTCTGCCATTTTCTGCATTTGCTTCTTGTTGGTTCCTTTTTGAGTTCTTTTGGGGAATTAAGATTTTTGAGGGAAGTGATTCAGTATCTAGTGTTCTAATGGAAGTTTTCTTGGTGTTATAACTGAACCTAAAGACCTATTATCTTGAGTGCACTAATGTTGCTAATAAAGATTGTGTGAAGTTTTGTATGAAGGAAAAAAATTCGGGTGTATGGAAGGAATGAGTAATGAGATGAAGGATGGACTAAAGCTCAATATTGGGGATGCCACACATGTCACCCCAAGAAATATCCAAGAATTACAAGCGTCAAAGCTTGGGGATGCCCAAGGCATCCCCCTCTTCATCAATAAAAATCTCAGGTTTCTTCCAAACGCTTCATTTTTATTGTTTCATGCACAATTGTGTTGTTCTTGGAGCATCTTCTTTTTCGTTTTAGTTTTTGTTTTTCGTTTTCTTGGTTTGCTTAGTTTGCTGAATAAATTGGTTGTACCCCTTCTTTTATACATTGGTTTTCAAATAGTTTGGTTTGGTTTGGTTTGGAAAAGAGTAGGAAAGTTCATGCTTAAGTGGTAAAGAGAGCTTGTTTTTGACTGTGGCCTATGCTTTGTCATGCCATGCTTGATATTGTTTTGGCTTTATGCTTAGTATTCTTTGCTGTAGCATGACTTGTTATAAACAATTGAGATTTCTTAATGTGCCTTGGATGAATCATGCGTTGTTTTAGCATATTAAAGCAATAGTATAGTGGTATTCTCCTTTGATGCTTTATTTGGGTTGACTTGGCACATGCTCACACCATGTTATGACTATCCTAAGTCACCATAGACTTTATGATCCTTTAGTTTTCAACTTGTAGTATCGCTTTATGCTTTGATCAATGATGTTTTGTCGCTCTGCATGATTATGGCCATTATTGCTCTCTTAGTTTGTCGCTCCCAGTCTTTTGCTAGCCTCCACAACCAAGTATGAGTTCCACTCATGCATCCAACTCCCTAAACCAAGTTTTTCCAAAGAGTCCACCATACCTACTTACTATCTTATGCTATTCCAAGTATATTCATGTTTTTGTTTACCTTCCAAATTAAACTTGTTATGAGAAAACTAGTGATTAAAGCTCTCACGAACTTGATGGCACACTTTACTTTTCTTGCCCTTAATAAACTTTAACCATTGTGTCGTCTATGTTTGTATATGCTTGCACTTATTTGTTGGGAATTAGCAGAACCATGCCGTCATGGGGAATGCTTTCAACATTGCACTTGGTACTTGTACCTAGTTTATATCATGCTCTTTTGTCTATGGATGTCGTCGATGTGAAATGAAAGGGGAGCTTGTAAGTCCATGGAGTTATGTATATGTGTTAGAGAAATGCCTGGGCCACTAGTCTAATCCATGCTGACATGGTGGAAACCTGTAGCGTAACCATAATGAGCTGTCTATGAAGCATTCTTCTTATAAAAAAATGAGTCCTATATTGAGAAAAAAATAAAAAAGAAAAAAAGAGATTATGAAAAGAGGAAAGAGAGAAAAAAGCACCATATTCCCATGGTAAATAAGAAGATTGCTGAGATGCTTGTTGTCTGCTTGCCTTGTCATTTTGATATGGGGATTCTTCCGTATCATCGTGCAAGGGGTACCTCGTTGGCGGTTCTCTAGGATACACATGTACTTACGATGACAAGAACTTACCGGTGACTAAACTTGAGTAGCATGAGGAGCGGCCCCCGTATTCAATGAACATGAGATTTCTAACTTATACTTCGTCAAGCATGTACACCATAGTTTGTTCACTTTAACCTTAATCACTTCAAGATGCTTATGATAGGGGCAATAAGAGCTGAAAGCTATAAGTACTATAATTTTTGGAAGCTCTTTATGAGACTTGAATCCCTACTTCCTTTTATAAAAAGGCCTTTCTTCCACCATTATATTGAGTCTCCACCTTCTATCTTTATGCACCTACTTTGAGAGCATAGTGGCCATTCTTAGTTCGAAGTGCATTGTCCCAAGACAAGTTAATTGATGCATACTTTGATATTACTTGTTTTAAACAATTGTATCTAGTCACTCTTATGAACTTTGAAGGTGTCCTATGCATTTATATTTGCTACTCTATGAGGGACAAGCCGAATACTTCTATGCTATGTTTCTGTGGTTGTGTTGTGCAGGTCTCCATGTTGCTGCTGGCACCGGTAGTGCGCCCTGCCAACGTTCATCTAGCTACACCTTTGGGGTGTTTCCTTGCTCCTACTAGATTGATAACCTTGGTTTCTTATTGAGGGAAAACTTACTGTTGTGCTCATCATACCTTCCTCTTAGGGTTCTGATACATTGCAAATGTATCTATAATTTTTGATGTTCCATGCTTAGTTTTATCCACTTTCTTGTGTTTTATTCCAACTTTGGAGTACTTTTATTATGATTTCTTGGACTAACCTATTAACAAGAGCCACAGTGCCAGCTGCCTGTTTTCTGCTGTTTTTGGTTCGAGGAAAGTCAGAAAATGAATATTCTCGGAATTGGACGGGACAAAAGCCAAAGTGCCTATTTTTCCGGAAGGGATCAAGTGCCAGAATACGAGACGGAGAGGGGCCAGGGCCGGCCACACCACCTCGCCGCACGGCCAGGCCTGGCCCGCGCCAGGGGGTGGTGTGGTGGCTCCCGGCACCCCCTCGGCCTCTCCTTCCGCCTATAAGTTGCCCTCGGGACGAAAACCCTAAGTATCGGATCAAAAATCCACGAAAGAGTCTGTAGCAGCCGTCATCTCCATCCCTAGACCGGGAGGGATCTGAAGCTCTTCTCGGCACCCTGCCGGAGAGGGGAATTCACCCTGGAGGCCTTCTTCATCAGCATGCAAGCCTCCGGTGTGATGCATGAGTAGTTCATCCTTGGACTATGGATCCATGTAGTAGCTAGATGGCTGGTTTCTCCTCCTTTGTGCTTTCATGTTTAGATCTTGTGAGCTCCGTTCATGATCAAGATCATCTATTTGTAATCCATACATGTTGTGTTTGTGGGGATCCGATGGATATTGAGATGCTATTTAGATTGATTATTGATTCTATCATGTCTTTGTTATTTGAGATCTTGCATGCTTTCCGTTGTTAGTAGCTATCTTGGCCAAGTAGATGCTAGCAACTCCAAGAGTTAGTATTTATGCTCGATAGTGGGTTCATGCCTCTGGTAATCTGGGGAAGTGACATAAATCTCTAAGGTACTAGATGTGCTATTGCTACTAGGGAGAAAACAACGATCCTTTGTTCATAGAACAATTGTATTGTTTACTTTACACGCAGTTCGTAAAGCAATAATCTGTTGCTTGCAACTTAATACTGGAGGGGGTTCGGATGATAACCTGAAGGTGGATTATTAGTCATAGATGCAGTTGGATGGCGGTCTATGTATTATGTTGTAATGCCCAATCAAGTCTCAAAGGAGTCAAGATGATTAGTATATGCATGTATTGCTTTCTCGGTGTTTGTCAATTGCCCCGTTGTAATTTGTTCACCCAGCATGTTATCTATCAAAGGAGAGCCACCTCTAGTGAACTACGGATCCCGGTCCTTTACTTTACATACAATCTACAATCTTTTACTACTTTGCGTTTACTTTCTGCAAACTTTTACTTCTTTCCATTTGATACGTTTAATCCTTTGTTTTCCGCAAAACACGGTGAGATTGACAACCTCATCGCAAGTTGGGGACAAAGTTCTGTGGTTGTGTTATGCAGGTCTCCACGTTGCTACTAGCACCGGTAGTGCGCCCTGCCAAAGCTCAGCTAGTAACACCTTTGGGGTGTTTCCTTGCTCCTACTGGTTCGATTAAACCTTAGTCTCATAACTGAGGGAAAACTTGCTGCTGTGCTCATCATACCTTCCTCTTGGGGTTCCCAACGAGCTGTACATCAATCACGAGCCAGCAAAGATTTTTCTGGCGCTGTTGCCGGGGAGTCAAGGACATCTTCACAAGGGGAGTCCCTCATAACCAATCTCTTTACTTTGTTATTTTTGTTTTTCTTAGTTTCTTTTTGCTTTGTTTGCTTGTTTTGTTATCAAAAACACAAAAAAATAGTTTTACTAGTTTGCTTTCTTATTTGAAAACCCAAAAAATGACTACTCTTGAGAACACTAAGTTGTGTGACTTCACTAGCACCAACAATAATGATTTTATGAGCACACCTATTGCTCCACCTGTGGCTGAAAATACTTTCTTTGAGATAAAACCTGCTTTTCTCAATCTTGTTATGAGAGAACAATTTTCTGGTATTGGTAATGAAGATGCTGCTTCCCATCTAAATAACTTTGTTGAACTTTGTGAGATGCAAAAGCATACGGATATAGATGGAGATATTATTAAGTTGAAATTGTTTCCTTTCTCTTTGAGAGGAAAAGCTAAAGAATGGTTGAATTCCTTAACTAGGAATAGTATTGATTCTTGGACTAAATGCAAAGATGCTTTTATTGGAAAATACTATCCTCCTGCTAAGATTATATCCATGAGAAGTGAAATCATGAAGTTTAAACAACTTGATAATGAGCATGTTGCTCAAGCTTGGGAAAGAATGAAATCTTTGGTTAAGAATTGTCCCACTCATGGACTGACTGCTTGGATGATCATCCAAACTTTTTATGCAGGATTGAACTATCCTTCAAGGAACCTATTGGATTTAGCTGCTGGAGATACCTTTATTACTATCACTTTGGGTGCTGCAACAAAACTATTGGATAATATGATGGTTAATTATTCTGAATGGCATACTGAGAGAGCTCCACAAGGTAAGAAGGTAAATTCTGTTGAAGAAACCTCTTCCTTGAGTGATAAGATTGATATTATTATGTCCATGCTTGTTAATGGTAAAGCCCATATTGATCCAAATAATGTTCCTTTAGCCTCTTTGGTTGCTCAAGAAGAGCAAGTTGATGTGAACTTCATAAGAAATAATAATTTTGGCAACAATGCTTATGGTAATAATGCTTATAGGAACAATTTTGGTAACAACAATTATAAGCCTTATCCTCCCAATAATGGTAATGCTTATGGAAATTCTTACAACAATAATAAGAGTGCTCCCTCTGAACTTGAAGTTATGCTTAAGGAGTTTATTAGTAAACAAACTGCTTTCAATAAAACTATTGAGGAAAAACTCTCTAATGCTGAAAGAAATATAGCATCTTTGGCTGAAGCTCAATCTTCTTTGAATAAAATGGCTGCTAAACCTGAAACTAATGACAATCCCTTTGCAGCTACTAATGCCATACAAGTAAGAATTGATGAAAATGTTAGACTATTAGCTGAATTACATGATAAGTGGGAAAGAGAAGATGAAATTGCTAGAAACATTAGTGTTTCTACTATCACCACCACTAGTGTTGAGGCTACTAATAGTTCTACTACTTTAGATGATAAAGTTGATTTTGATCTTGATGGTTGCAACATCTTTGAAGTTATTAAGTTCCTACAAAAGCTTGCTAAAAGTCCTAATGCTAGTGCTATGAACATGGCTTTTACAAAACACATTACTGATGCTCTCATAAAGATTAAAGAAGAAAAGATGAAACATAAAGCTTCTATTCCTATAAAGCAAGAAGATGGTTGGGAACCCATCATTAATTTGAAAGTGAATGACTTTGATTTCAAAGCTTTGTGTGATCTTGATAGTAGTGTTTCTATTATGCCTAGAAGGATTTATGATATGCTTGATTTGCCTCCTCTTGAAGGTTGTTATTTAAATGTCCCACTTGATGCTAATGCTAAAAAGAAACTCATGGGGAGTCTTAATAATGTTCTTATTATGGTTAATGATTCCTATGTCCCCGTTGATTTCTATGTTTTGGATGTTGAATACAATGCTTCTTGTCCTATTATTTTGGGAAGACCTTTTCTTAGAACTGTTGGTGTCATCATTGATATGAAAGAAGGCACCATTAAATATCAACTCCCACTCAAGAAAGGTACAGAACACTTCCCTAAAAAGAGAGAAAAGATTTCTTTTGCTTCTCCTATGAAAACAAAATTTGGTCTTAGTGCTTCTTCATTTGAGAACACTTGATTCTTTCTTTGCCTCTTATGCCTAACTTAAAGGCGTTAAAGAAAAGTACTTGTTAGAAGATAACCCAAGAGTTTTAGATGAGTCTTGGAAGTTATTACCTCTGTAATAACCCCTCCTTATCCTTTTTATTTGCTTTTTGTGCCAAGAGTAACCTCTAATGAGAGTGAAGTAATGATTGGGAAAGTTGTTGTCCTGAAACAGATTTCTGTGCTTCACCGTAAAAATTCCTGAGAGAGCCCTGTATGTCGGATTGGGCTGTAATTGTTTGTGCTTCTGCCCCAGGTTGTTATCTAACTTTCGTTAGTTCAACACTTTTTGATTTGAGCAACAGAAGGTCTTCGAATAAATTCGTCTTTACCTGCTGGTCTGTTTTGACAGATTTCTGCCATTTTCTACATTTGCTTCTTGTTGGTTCCTTCTTGAGTTCCTTTGGGGAATTGAGCTTTTTGAGGGAAGTGCTATAGTAGTTAGTGTTCTAATGGAAGTTTATTTGGTGTTAGAACTGAACCTTGAGACTTATTTATCTTAAGTGCACTAATGTTGCTAATGAGATTATGTGAAGTTTTGTATGAAGGAAAAATTTCAGGTGTATGGAAGGCATGAGTAATGAGATGAAGGATGGACTAAAGCTCAAGCTTGGGGATGCCACGCGTGTCACCCCAAGAAATATCCAAGAAGTACAATCATCAAAGCTTGGGGATGCCCAAGGCATCCCCTTCTTCATCAATAAAAATCTCAGGTTTCTTCCAAACACTTCATTTTTATTGTTTCATGCGCAGTTGTGTTTTTCTTGGAGCGTCTTCTTTTTCGTTTTCGTTTTGGTTTTTAGTTTGCTTGGTTTGCTTAGTTTTCTGAATAAATTTGTTGTACCCCCTCTTTCATACTTTGGTTTGCAAATAGTTTGGTTTGGTTTGGAAAAGAGTAGGAAAGTTCATACTTATGTGGTAAAAAGAGCTCGTTTTTGACTGTGGCCTGTGCTTTGTCATGCCATGCTTGATATTGTTTTGGCTTTATGCTTAGTATTCTTTGATGTAGCATGACTTGTTATAAACAATTGAGATTGCTTAATGTGCCTTGGATGAATCATGCGTTGTTTTAGCATATTAAAGCATAGTATTGTGGTATTCTCCTTTGATGCTTTATTTGGGTTGACTTGGCACATGCTCACACCATGTTATGACTATCTCAAGTCACCATAGCCTTTATGATCCTTTAGTTTTCAACTTGTAGTATCACTTTATGCTTTGATCAATGATGTTTTGTCGCTCTGCATGATTATGGCCATTATTGCTCTCTTAGTTTGTCGCTCCCAGTCTTTTGCTAGCCTCCACCACCAAGTATGAGTTCCACTCATGCATCCAACTCCCTAAACCAAGTTATTCCAAAGAGTCCACCATACCTACCTACTAGCTTATGCTATTCCAAGTATATTCATGCTTTTGTTTACCTTCCACTTGTTATGAGAAAACTAGTGATTAAAGCTCTCACGAACTTGATGGCACACTTTACTTTACTTGCCCTTAATAAACTTGAACCATTGTGTCTTCTATGTTGTATATGCTTGCACTTATTTGTTGGGAATTAGCAGAACCATGCTTTCATGGGGAATGCTTCCAACATTGCACTTGGTACTTGTACCTAGTTGCTATCATGCTCTTTTGTATATGGATGTCGTCAGTGTGAAATGAAAGGGGAGCTTGTAAATCCATGGAGTTATGTATATGTGTTAGAGAAACGCCTGGGCCGCTGGTCTAATCCATGCTGACATGGTGGAAACCTGCAGCGTAACCATAATGAGCTGTCTATGAAGCATTCTTCTTATAAAAAAAGAGTCCTTTATTGAGAAAAAAAGAGAAAAGAGAAAAAAAGAGATACTATGAAAAGAGGAAAGAGAGAAAAAAGCACCATATTCCCATGGTAAATAAGAAGAATGCTGAGATGCTCATTGTCTGCTTGCGTTGTCATTTTTGATATGGGGATTGTTCCGTATCCTCGGGCAAGGGGTACCCCGTTGGCGGTTCACAATGATACACATGTACTTACGATGACAAGAACTTACCGGTGACTAAACTTGAGTAGCATGAGGAGCGACCCTCGTATACAAGGGACATGAGATTTCTGACTTATACTTCGTCAAGCATGTACACCATAGTTTGTTCACTTTAACCTTAATCACCTCAAGATGCTTATGATAGGGGCAATGAGAGCTGAAAGCTTTAAGTATCATAATTTTTGGAAGCTCTTTATGAGACTTGAATCCCTACTTCCTTTTTACAAAAGGATTTTCTTCCACCATTATATTGAGTCTCCACCTTCTATCTTTATGCACCTACTTTGAGAGCATAGTGGCCATTCTTAGTTCTATGTGCATTGTCCCAAGACTAATTGATTGATGCATAACTTGTTATTGCTTGTTTGAAACTATTGTATCTAGTCACTCTTATGAACTTTGAAGGTGTCCTATGCATTTATATTTGCTACTCTATTGAGGGACAAGCCGAATACTTCTATGCTATGTTTTCTTTATGTGAAACAAACAAACGTCTTGCAAAGCATTGTTATTCATGAATATTTTGTTTGTGCCTTTTCATGTTGCATCATAGTTTCTTTGCTTATTGCTAGAACTTTGTCTTTCATGTTATGCTTGAAGTACTATGATCCCAGCTTTGAGTGTTTTGCAAATACTCTGATCAAGTCTTTGATGGTTCATGTCACCTCAAAAATTATTTCTTTTTATCACTTACCTACTCGAGGACGAGCAAGAGTTAAGCTTGGGGATGTTGATACATTGCAAATGTATCTATAAATTTTGATGTTCCATGCTTAGTTTTATCCACTTTCTTGTGTTTTGTTCCAACTTTGGAGTATTTTTATTATGATTTCTTGGACTAACCTATTGACAAGAGCCACAGTGCCAGCTGCCTATTTTCTGCTGTTTTTGGTTCCAGGAAAGTCAGAAAATGAATATTCTCGGAATTGGACGGGACAAAAGCCAAAGTGCCTATTTTTCCGGAAGGGATCATGTGCCAGAATACGAGACGAAGAGGGGCCAGGGGCCGGCCACACCACCTGGCCGCGCGGCCAGACCTGGCCCGCGCCAGGGGGTGGTGTGGTGGCTCCCGGCACCCCCTCGGCCTCTCCTTCCGCCTATAAGTTGCCCTCGGGACGAAAACCCTAAGTACCGGATCAAAAATCCATGAAAGAGTCTGTAGCCGCCGTCATCTCCATCCCTAGATCGGGAGGGATCTGAAGCTCTTCCCGGCACCCTGCCGGAGAGGGGAATTCACCCTGGAGGCCTTCTTCATCACCATGCAAGCCTCCGGTGTGATGCGTCAGTAGTCCATCCTTGGACTACGGATCCATGTAGTAGCTAGATGGCTGGTTTCTCCTCCTTTGTGCTTTCATGTTTAGATCTTGTGAGCTCCGTTCATGACCAAGATCATCTACTTGTAATCCATACATGTTGTGTTTGCGGGGATCCGATGGATATTGAGATGCTATTTCAGATTGATTATTGATTCTATCATGTCTTTGTTATTTGAGATCTTGCATGCTTTCCGTTGTTAGTAGCTATCTTGGCCAAGTAGATGCTAGCAACTCCAAGAGTTAGTATTTATGCTCGATAGTGGGTTCATGTGTAGCACCCCGATAAAATCACTACTAGAAAATCGATGTGTTTTTGTGCATTGCATCATCATGACCGCATGCTCATGTCATCATGCCACATTGCATTTGAGCATCGTCATCATCTTGCATGGTTTGTTTAAATACTATTTTTGAAAACCTAATTTGTTTTTCTAAATAAGCCTCGTCTTTATCCAAATACAAAGCCCCGGGCTTGTCCGGAATATTTTGTTTCGTCTAAGAATGGATTTCAAAAGCCCCGTTTTAAATAAATAAAATATTTTAAAATTGTTTTTAGGAGGCAGCCCGCCAGGCCCGAAAGCCCGGACGGCCACCTCCAGACCCTAGTCTAAAAATATCTAGCTAAACCTATTCTATCCTATCCTAACCCTAATCCACCCAGCCACCCATCAACCATCTCTCTCTCTTTCCCCCCGGCCCCACCTGGCCACCTGCCGCCACCCCCACACACCGCATGCACCATCCAGCCCCGTCGCCAGCCTTCCTCCACCCTCCACCTCACCCTATCCAATCCCAGCCCGCCACCTCACCTTCTGGCCCCACCCCTGTCTCCCATCCACACACGCAGCACACAACACACGCACGCTTCCGCCCACCCCGTCCTGCACGCCTCGCTCGCGATCCTAGCCCTGCACGCAACCCCTGCTCCATCCCGATCCCACGCGGTCAAAGACCCCCGGCCCCACCACTCTGCTTCCCCTGTACGCGAACACCACCAACCCCCACCCCGCGCCCGCCTGGCCCCACCACGCGCGGACTCCACCGCCGCCTTCTCCTTCCCCGGGCCACGTCGCCGGCCCTGCTCGCCTCTCCGCCCCACCCTGCACGCGAATCTCGCCCCTCTGTGCGCTCGCCTCCGAGCAGCACGGCCGCGACACTGTTCCCATGCGTGGAGATTCGCCGCCCGTCGCCTTCCTCCCGGCCCCCATCCGCGAGCCGCGGCCCCTGCGCCTCGCCACCGTGGGCCTTCTCGCCTCCCCGTCGGACCACCTCTTCCTCGGTCCGTGCAGCGTTGACACCCCGCTCCCGACGACCCCGTCACCGCTCGAACGCCCTCACCTACCGTGCGCCCGCGGACGACCTCCCCGACCCACATCACCGCTAGCCGCCACCGCTCAGCTCGCTTGTCCCCGTACAGTAGCGGCGCCCTCGTCGTCGCGTCCCCTGTCGCCTCGGCCCGCCGTCCTCGCCATCCCCTGCTGGGGACGCGTCCCCTTCCGGCCCCGAGCTCCATTTCGCCACCGTCGGCCTCCCCTGGCTTCGCCCTACACAGCGGTCGCCGGTGCCCCGTCCCCTTTCCTCCTCGTGTGCAGTGCTTCTTCTGAGGTCGTTGGTGTCTTCACCTCCTCTAAGCCCGCGCCTCTGTCGGCGAGCAGCGCCTCCACGCCGTTCCTGTGTCAAGCACGACCCTCCTCGCTCCGTCCTTTGTTGGTGCCCGTCCACGGCCTGCACCAAGTCATGTTGGCCACCAACCCCACCTTGGGGTTATCTTGTGTTTCCGATGCGCTCCAGATGTCGTGTAGGGGCTGCCTGTGTGTTTGTTTTACTTTAGTTGCCACACGTTAAACCATGCCTCCCCGAGTAACCATGCCGAACCAAGACCTACCGATGTCGAGAACCGAGTTCTTCACCGACAAACCAAGATGGAACCACAAGACCATCGACGCCACACCCGAGTCCGGCACCGACACCCGAGAACCTCAACAAATGACACCAAGATCTACATCATGGATCCGCTAGGCAAGACCTCGAAGCCCATCGACGCGTGAAGATGTACCCTCGGAATTCCGAGGAGATCGGCAAGAACTCCTACACGGACGCCAAGACCCGGATCCGAAGACTGCCAAGATCGCCACCGGAACACCAAGTTCTTCATCCCGAACGCCAACACCGACCCGATACGCGGACCCGACAAGATCTTCGCGACGACAAGATCTACTTCACAGGCATCGAGCGTCAAGATCGCCTTGATGGAAAACCGTAAGACCTCCTTCCCGGGATTCGAAGACCGAACCCTCGGCATGCCAAGATCTTCTCCTCGGAATGCCATGATCTCCTTCACAGATCCGAAGACCCTGAACCCCGGAGTCCGAACCTCGCTTTTCCCGTCAAACCCTGAGACCGGACCCCGGACCCCAGAACCCAAGATCTTCTGAACCCAGATGTGTGACCCTAAGCCCCCATTTTTATAATATGACATTACCAACTGTTGCATATTAAATTGTTCATGCATGCATACTTGTCTGTGGGTTGGGGTCATTATGCCGATTCACCTCATGATTAAATATGGAGACTATATGCGGGCTTTGCTAGTCTTATATTGTCTCCATTTAATTTGTGTAGCGAACAGATGCCCTGTTTCGCCTTGTTAATCCAACATTTAATTTGCGGGGTAGATAAATAACTCGAACCTATTAATTAATTATCGGGACCCTGGTTCCGCTTAATATTGCCTAATTTCACCGCATTTTGCCATGCCATGCATCATACCATAATCATGCCGGATCTTCTGCCGTAGTATTAAATAGTTCATCCAGTGTTCCTTCTAGTGTTTGCTTCTTCGCAGATTAGGCCGATGAGTTGATGCGAGTATCGACAAGTTCTCCGGATATGAACCTTCGGTAGTGTTTCCCAGGCGAGCATTCTCCCTCCCTTCTACCTATTTTGCATTTCTAGTCTTTATTTCCTCCTATTGATCTATTGCTACCCGTGTTACGATGCTTTAGTTTCCGTGCACCATTTATACTCCTTGCAGCCTCTATATTGCCATGGACACATCCTATTGCCTGTTGATTGATAGATAGTCAGCCTTGCGAGTCATAGTTGCTTGCTTATGTGTTGCTTCGCGTCATTGTCGTTTCACCGTTGACGGCAAGTTGACACATGATAAATGGTGGAGATGCTTAATGGTGGAGAGGATCATGACTTTAAATACAACCATTAAATTGCTAGATATAACTAATGCAGAGGCATCGGTGGGCAATAAATGTTATTTGGTTTTTCCACGCTCACTTGTGTCCCGTAGGACCCCGAGTACTTGATACCTGTTCCTTGACTATTCGCACTATCCACATCCGGGAGAGTCTATGGATCCCCCTTAGCCAGAGCTTGATTCATTTCTTATTTATTGGGGCCACAAAGTAGTTTGGGGCTTTATTACTATCCTGTACTTATGCCATGCTTTACTGCTTTATTTACGATTGTGCGTGGAGCACCTGTACTGTTTTGGAACGTGGAATGTTTTCGCGGTATCGACAAGCCCAGTCACATTTTCGGGTTCCCAGTCGTTTATAGCCATTGACACAAACCCTGGGTCCGTCTCGGAGCCGGCCAACTTCGTTGCGGGTAGCTTAGTGGGGTAGCCCCCTGAAATATTTTATGAATCCTGTGATTGCTTTGTCGTGAAAGCCTCGTTAGGTTTTGATTTGGTTTTCCGAGGTTGATCATGTGTGTGTTGCTATTTGTGCACCCCTGCAGGGTAAATCTTTCTGAAAGCCGTGTCCGCGGTTATGGATGACTTGGAGCACAGTATCTCGATCATAGACAAGCATAACTAAAGTAGTGCTATAAATTTGACTTAATATGTGACTAGTAATCAGCTTCACTACAATGGAACGGATAATAAAAGTGCCAACAACTGATGGAACTGGGGTGTATCGTGTCATGTTATACCTGCCTAGTAAGTATTGCAACTCCAATGGAATGAAATAAAAGTGCCAACAACTGCTGGGTTTTGGGATGTCACATGCTAATTGTATCCGACTAGTAAGTAGTGCAACTACAACTGAATGGTTAATTAAAACTGCCCACTACTTATGCTATCAAGATGACTCATGCTATCTATATCTGACTAGTAAGTGCTACAACTATAATGGAATAAATAAAATTGCCAACTGTGTGAGTTCCTCGGTTTGACTTCCTCGTGTGGTCTCGAGGGGGAAATACCAGGATGGGTATGTTTTGGTGTTACTATCAGATTGGATCCGAATAGGTCTTTCTTATCTCTCTCTAATAGCCGACAGTTTATCGAGTCTCTATAGGTTGTTTAGTGCACGCTGCGCTGCCGCTTCAGTCCACCATACCTATGTAGGCGAGAGCCGCCGAATTCTAGCCTCGCCGTGTACTGGCCTCAGTACTGATGCTCCTCTTTTTCCTTTGCCCTTTGTCGGCACCCCTTTTGTTTTAGCAGGTTTGAGATCGATGTCGTTAGCAGGGTTACCCTTCCGGCTTGGCCTGGGCAGGGTTATGGACGCCATTGGTTATTCTTCAGGGCTCTTAGCCCCATTTGCATCTTGTCCGTAGTCAGACGCTCTATCGTTTTCAAGGTGATTTGGATCTTTGTATGGTATATCTGTATTCTTGACTCATGGAGTCGTTGTTGTATATATATGTTCTGTGGGTTCCATCGTGGACTAATGTATAATGGTATTACTTCGTTTTCCACCCGCACGCAAGTGCCTGGTAGGCGTCCTTGAATCATTTCTATGAGGGTTTGGCGAGAAGCGCTGAAACTTGCATAGGGCCGATTCGAGGGTGTTACATCATGCCTCTGGTAATCTGGGGAAGTGACAGAAATCTCTAAGGTACTAGATGTGTTGTTGCTACTAGGGAGAAAACAACGATCCTTTGTTCATAGAACAATTGTATTGTTTACTTTACACGCAGTTCGTAAAGCAATAATCTGTTGCTTGCAACTTAATACCGGAGGGGGTTCGGATGATAACCTGAAGGTGGATTATTAGTCATAGATGCAGTTGGATGGAGGTCTATGTATTATGTTGTAATGCTCAATCAAGTCTCAAAGGAGTCAAGATGATTAGTATATGCATGTATTGCTTTCTCGGTGTTTGTCAATTGCCCCGCTGTAATTTGTTCACCCAACATGTTATCTATCTAAGGAGAGCCACCTCTAGTGAACTATGGATCCCGGTCCTTTACTTTACATACAATCTACAATCTTTTACTGCTTTGTGTTTACTTTCTGCAAACTTTTACTTCTTTCCATTCGATACGTTTAATCCTTTGTTTTCCGCAAAATACGGTGAGATTGAAAACCTCATCGCAAGTTGGGGACAAAGTTCTGTGGTTGTGTTGTGCAGGTCTCCATGTTGCTACTAGCACCGGTAGTGCGCCCTGCCAAAGCTCAGCTAGTAACATCTTTGGGGTGTTTCCTTGCTCCTACTGGTTCGATTAAACCTTGGTCTCATAACTGAGGGAAAACTTGCTGCTGTGCTCATCATACCTTCCTCTTGGGGTTCCCAACAAGCTCTACCTCAGGTTCCCCAACGAGCTCGATATATTTTGGGACATCAAGCAGTTGTAGATATAACCCCTAGTCCCCGAGCCTCCGAGGGAATAACTTGTTATTCGGTTGGATGCTCCTTATAGAATCTAGTTTTTTGTTCGTAATGACGTCATATTTTAACATAGTTAGAGCCGGGTATAGTTCCCTTGGCCTGGATCTTATACACTTCGGATATCCACACACCTAGAGCCGGGTCTAGTTCCACTTGGCTCGGATGTTGTAGACTTCGAATATCCACACACCTAGAGCCGGGTGATGACCCACAAGTATAGGGGGTGTATCGCAGTATTTTCGATAAGTAAGAGTGTCGAACCCAACGAGGAGCAGAAGGTGCTGGCTAGTGGTATGGATCAAGAATTCTCTGCAAATACTTAGCAAACGGATTTTTAGGGGTTTTTGATATAGCAAGTAAACAAAGTACGAGTAAATAAAAGACAGTAGGAATAAATGCAGCAAGTGGCCCAATCCTTTATGCAGCAAAGGACAAGCCAGTTGTATTACTTAAGATGACTAAACGTTCTCGAGGACACATGGGAAGACTGTCAAGTGCTTTCGCTTCATATAGTTGATTAATCCTCTTTAGCTTGCTAAGTGTTGTGTGGGTGAACCTGTGCTAATGTACCGCCCCATCCAAGACTAATACATACTTGTGATTATACCCCTTGCAAACATCCGTAAGTACAAGAAAGTAATTAAGGTAGAAACCTAACCACAACTTTAAACTCTAAGACCCTTACGTCCCTTGTGCAATGGTTTCCTAACGGGGGTTCAGATTTCTGTCACTCCGGCAACCCCTACGATTAGTAGCCAAATACACAATGCATTCCCCTAGGCCCATATAGGTGAAGTGTCATGTAGTCAACGTTCACATGACACCACTAAAGAAGTACACCACAACTTAAATAACAATCTATTGAATATTTCTCAACGCAACTCCACTACTAACAACAAGACTTCTCCCATGTCCTCAAGAACAAAACGAACTAATCACAAGACATCATATGGATCATGATCAGAGATGGAATAATGATGTATAAAAATCTGAACATAAACAATAATTCAATGGTTCACTCAATAGCATCAACTAGAAAGAGTAATCAACATCGGGAAAGTTTCCCCTATGAACTATGCAAGATTCAACGCAATTGTTACAGCAATATGGAGATGGTGATGAGGGTGACGATGGTGATGATGGTGGTGATGATGATGATCCTGATGAAGTCCAGCTTGATGGTGGTGTTGATGGCGATGATCTCCCCTTTCCGGGAAGGAATTCCCCCAGCAGAAATCTGTCTGCCGCAAAGATCTTTCTCTCTCGGTGTTTTCCGCCCCGTAGAGGCGGCGGAATCTTTCTGTGGTTGCTCCCCGAGTCTTAGGGTTTCGGGAGGATGATATACGCCAGAGGGGAGAGGCTGGAGTGGGCCAGGGTGGCCACACTACCTCCTGGCGCGGCCTAGGGCTGCCCGCACCATGGGGTGGTGTGGGCCCCCTGTGGCCCATCTCCACTCCGTCTTCTGGCATCCTTAGTCTTCTGGAAAAATAGGATTTTCCGTATATTTTCCCGGATTTTCTGATCTTCGCGAATTTTTCCTCCAAACAGCACTTTTCCATCAGAATCCTGACTACAGCGGTCCATGCTCCAAAAGTCATCAACCATGCAAAAACAGATGAAATAACATAAGTATCACCTCTCAATATGAAATATATCAATGAATAATAGTGAATTAAGACATAGAATAGTGATGCAAAATGGACGTATCAACTCTCCCAAGCTTAGACTTCGCTTGTCCCCAAGCGAAACTGAGCTCAATAAACATGGCCTCAGGTTTATGGAGTGAAGAGTCGATAAAATAATACGGACAAGAAGCATCACATTCATCAAATACATAGATCATAATAGAAGACAACTCACTATTATATAACTCAACTTGTAATAAGTAGAGGAAACACAATAAAGATACATAAAGTGAATCATAATTGGTAATGGCAAACTTAGCTCTTGGTCGAAGAATAGTTGATAATTTGCTGGAGTTCACAAATAACTGGTTTTTCAATGATAGCTTTCAAAGTAGTAAACATGAAGATAAGAGCAATGTGCAAAGCAAGGAACATAAGAAACATGATTGAATAAATCATATATATGAATGAATGAAACACAACAACTCAAAACACATGCCGAGATAGAAGGGAGTAGGTTTACTAACTCAACTACAAAATAAAAGAAAGGCCCTTCAAAGAGGGAAGTAGGGATTGCAAGTCTCATAAAGAGCTCCCAAAAATTATGATACTTACTAGCTTTCAGCTCTCATTGCCCCTATCATAGGCATCTTTAGGTGATTAAGGTTAAAGTGACACAACTAATAGGATATGATTGACAAGTTATAAGTTGAAATCTCATGCCCCTTACTTATGAGTAACGATCCTCATCCTACTCAACTTCAGTCACGAGCAAGCTATAGTCATTGTAAATACATGCGTATCATTGAGAACCGCCAACGGGGTACCCCTTGCACATGACACAGGAGCTATCCCATAATCAAAATGACAAGGCAAGCGGACAGTGAGCATCTTAGCGATCTTTTTATTTTCTATTTGCATAGGTTTTTATTGAGGATGCTTCATAGAATGCTCACTATAGTTATGCTGCAAGTTTCCACCATGATTAGGCATGGCTTAGGCTAGCGGCCCAGGCGTTTCTCTAACACACATATAAACTCCATGATCTTACAAGTTCCACTTTTATTTCACACCGCCGGGATCCATAAGCAAAAGAACATGATATCAACTAGGTACAAAGTACCAAATGAAGTGTTGAAAGCGGTCCCCATGATACATGGTTCGGCTAACTTCAACTCATAAAGCGCAAGCATATACGCAACAAAGAAGGACCCAATGGTTCAAGTTTATTAAATGCAAGAAAGTAAAGTGTGCCATCAAGTTCGTGAGAGCTTTAATCACTAATTTTCACATAACAAGTTTAATTTGGGAGGTAGATAAAACAAGAATTTACTTGGAATAGCAATAATGCTACTAGGTAGATATGGTGGACACAAATGGCAAAGGTTTTGGTTTAAAGGAGGTGGATGCACGAGAAGAATACCCTCTCAGTACAGGTTTTTGGCTAGCAAGGCTAGGTAGCGAGTATAAGAGTTGAAGGAAACAACCAAACATACAAGTGATAAAGACAAACAGGCAATCTTCCTTGGAAGCACAAAAGATCTTAACTAGAGAATACTAGACTTATGAGCAAATCAAGAAAGAAAGATGATGAAATATTTTTTCTTTAGAGTACCTTTATCTTTTTCATTCAACTCTCAAAAAAAGTGTTGCTACTGACCGAGCCAGGTTTGCCAAAACCAACTAAATTAACTCAATGATCCCAAAGTGATACCAATACTAACAACAAGATCAATCATATAACCACGAATTGAAGACTAATATAAGCTATGCAAAAGAGTGAATGATAGAACTTCTCATTAATATTCCATAACGGCAACTCACACCAAGGGATACATATCTAACGAGAGAGGGTACACTTCCATAATGCAAACCATACTACATAATAACTCCTCTATCCATGATATGACTCTACTAAAAAGGTAAAAAGATAGAAGATAGTGATGTGATACCGCGGCACTCCCCCAAGCTTGGAACAAACCAAGGGGATGCCAAACCTGATGAAGAATTACTCCTTTGGAGGTGGTGGTATCCTCTCATCTTCATACACTTATTACTTGAGTCATAAAACCTTTCTCTTCCTTATTACACCATTATCTCCACTAACCTAGAAATTTCTTTCACACAAAACTCCACATAGTTCTCATTAGCAACATTAGTATAAGTGAAGTGGTAAAACCTTTTGAGTCCAACTTCAACTGAAAACCATCAAAACATAAACCACTTAAGCAACTCCTTCCGAAAACCCAAAAACAATTCAAAAAGGAAATCGAATAAAGAAACAAATGCAAGAGTGGCAAAATCTGTCAAAACAGACCAGCAGGTAAAGATCAATTTTTTAGAAAATCTTCTATTACTCAAATCAAAAAGTGCAAAACTAACGAAAGTTAAACAACAACCTGGGGCATAAGAACAAAATATTACATCTCAATCCGACATACAGAGATCGCTCATAAATTTTTACGGTGAAGCACAAAAATCTGTTTCGGGACAACAACTTCCCCAAATCTTACTTCTCTCTGATTAGAGGTTGATCTTGACACAAAAACCAAACAAAGCGGATAAGTAGCGGTTATTACCAAAGTAATAACTTCCAAGACTCAAAGAAACAAAAACAAACTGAAAGCAAAAAACAAATTGGGTTGTCTCCCATAAAGCTCTTTCTTTATAGCCATTAAGATGGGCATGATAATTTTGGAGATGCTCACTCAGGAATATGGATTGAAGTGAAAGAGAGCATTAAGAAGCAAAAACACACACACATTTAAGTCTAACCCACTTCCTATGCAAGGGGATTTTGTAAACAAACAAGTTGTTGAAACCAGAGGCTTCTTGCATAAGAAGGCAAAACAAGTGCAACATAAAAACTTTCAGCATAAAACGAGGAAACTTGATATTATTGAGATAAATAAGAACACTTTTCCCTCTCTCATAGTAGCTTTCAGTATCATGCATAAACTTAAAAATATAGCTATCACAAGGACCATCATAGCAATGATCACTTATTCTAACAGAAAACACGGGAATACTAGCTCTCATAACACTACTTTGTGAAACAATATTAGAGGTATCCTTACAAAGGATAGGGTGTCCCTCTTTTTCATATTTAGTAACAAAGTCTTTCACATTTGCTATTATAGGTTCATCAACCATTTGTTTATCAGGTTCAACAGCTTTATTTGTACTTTCATTAACCATACTAGCTATCATAGAATGTTCCTTAATCCTAACTGGGAAAGGCAGTATAAACTTCAGTATTTCTTGAAGGAACACTCTTAGCAATATCTTTATAAGGTTCATGATACTTATCCCACTTCTTTTTAGGCACTTCAATATAGGAAGCAAAAGCCTTAAAATAAGAAGCAATAGCTTGAGAGTCTAGACCATAAGCATTTTTAATATTTTGAAAGTCATCAGTTCCCATAAAAGATTCAATGCATTCATAATCATAATTTATACCTGACTTTCTACCTTTGTCATTCTCCCAAGCTTCAGCATTGTCTTGAATATGGTCCAGAAGATCCCATTTAGCTTCTTCTTCCATGCGAGTGAATGATCCAGCACAAGAAGCATCCAATAAATCTTTATCATGTAGAGAGAGCCTTGCATAAAAGTTATTGATAATAATATTGTTGGGGAGCTCATGAATGGGACATTTGAGCATTAGTAACTTCAATCTCCCCCAAGCTTGAGCTGTACTCTCTCCATCAAGAGGCCAAAAGTTGTATATTTGATTCCGATCTTTATGAATCTCACTAGGAGGATAAAACTTCGAATAAAAGAGAGGCACTATTTCCTCCCATTCCAGAGCTTGGCCATTCTTCAGCAGCTTATACCATTCCTCAGCTCTTCCTTTCAGTGATAATGAGAATAACTTCTTCTTAACTTGATCTGTAGTAATACCTGCACACTTGAACAACCCGCATAATTCATGTATAAAGAGCAAATGATCACCGGGATGGACAGTTCCATCCCCAACATAGTAGTTATCCATAACATGATCAATAATTCTTGTAGGTATTTTGAAAACATCATTCTCAGCAGGTGGTGGCTTATCTACTACCTTAGCAATGGTAGTAGCATTACCAAATAAGAAACTCAGTGAATTATCCATAACAAAAATAAAGCAACTAACAGAACTAAACAATACTCACAGTAGAAGTTTCCTTTACCAGTTCCACTCTCCAATAGCGCTTCACTCCCCGGCAACGGCGCCAGAAAATAGTCTTGATGACCCACAAGTATAGGGGGTGTATCGCAGAATTTTTGATAAGTAAGAGCGTCGAACCCAACGAGGAGCAGAAGGTGTTGGCTAGTGGTATGGATCAGGAATTCTCTGCAAATACTTAGCAAACGGATTTTTAGGGTTTTTTGATATAGCAAGTAAACAAAGTACGAGTAAATAAAAGACAGTAGGAATAAATGCAGCAAGTGGCCCAATCCTTTATGCAGCAAAGGACAAGCCGGTTGTATTACTTAAGATGACCAAATGTTCTCGAGGACACATGGGAAGACTGTCAAGTGCTTTCGCTTCATATAGTTGATTAATCCTCTTTAGCTTGCTAAGTGTTGTGTGGGTGAACCTGTGCTAATGTACCGCCCCATCCAAGACTAATACATACTTGTGATTATACCCCTTGCAAACATCCGTAAGTACAAGAAAGTAATTAAGGTAGAAACCTAACCACAGCTTTAAACTCTAAGACCCTTATGTCCCTTGTGCAATGGTTTCCTAACGGGGGTTCAGGTTTCTGTCACTCCGACAACCCCTACGATTAGTAGCCAAATACACAATGCATTCCCCTAGGCCCATATAGGTGAAGTGTCATGTAGTCGACGTTCACATGACACCACTAGAAGAAGTACACCACAACTTAAATAACAATCTATTGAATCTTTCTCAACGCAACTCCACTACTAACAACAAGACTTCTCCCATGTCCTCAAGAACAAAACGAACTACTCACAAGACATCATATGGATCATGATCAGAGATGGAATAATGATGTATAACAATCTGAACATAAACAATAATTCAATGGTTCACTCAATAGCATCAACTACAAAGAGTAATCAACACCGAAAAAGTTTCCTCTATGAACTATGCAAGATTCAACGCAATTGTTACAACAATATGGAGATGGTGATGAGGGTGCTGATGGTGATGATGGTGGTGATGATGATGATCCCGATGAAGTCCAGCTTGATGGTGGTGTTGATGGTGATGATCTCCCCTCTCCGGGAAGGAATTCCCCCGGCAGAAATCTGTCCGCCGGAGAGATCTTTCTCTCTCGGTGTTTTCCACCCCGCAGAGGCGGCGAAATCTTTCTGTGGTCGCTCCCCGAGTCTTAGGGTTTTGGGAGGATGATATACGCCAGAGGGGAGAGGCTGGAGTGGGCCAGGGTGGCCACACCACCTCCTGGCGCGGCCTAGGGTTGCCCGCGCCATGGGGTGGTGTGGGCCCCCTGTGGCCCATCTCCACTCCGTCTTCTGGAAAAATAGGATTTTCCGTATATTTTCCCGGATTTTCTGATCTTCGCGAATTTTGCCTCCAAACAACACCTTTTCCATCAGAATCCTGACTGCAGTGGTCCATGCTCCAAAAGTCGTCAACCATGCAAAAACAGATGAAATAACATAAGTATCACCTCTCAATATGAAATATATCAATGAATAATAGTGAATTAAGACATAGAATAGGGATGCAAAATGGACGTATCATCGGGTCTAGTTCCACTTGGCCCGGATCTTGTAGACTTCGAATATCCACACACCTAGAGCCGGGTTAAGTTCCACTTGGCCCGGATCTTGTAGACTTCGAATATCCACACACCTAGAGTCGGGTCTAGTTCCACTTGGCCCGGATCTTGTAGACTTCGAATATCCACACACCTAGAGCCGGGTTAAGTTCCACTTGGCCCAGATCTTGTAGACTTCGAATATCCACACACCTAGAGCCGGGTTAAGTTCCACTTGGCCCGGATCTTGTAGACTTCGAATATCCACACACCTAGAGCTGGGTCTAGTTCCACTTGGCCCGGATCTTGTAGACTTTGAATATCCACACACCTAGAGCCGGGTTAAGTTCCACTTGGCCCGGATCTTGTGGACTTTAAATATCTACACACATAGAGCCAGGTCTAGTTCCACTTGGCCCGGATCTTGTAGACTTTGAATATCCACACACCTAGAGCCGGGTTAAGTTCCACTTGGCCCGGATCTTGTAGACTTCGAATTGTTTTTACTCTGCCTTTGAACTTTGCCATTGCCTTGCTTATTTCAGATTACCACTAACCACCGATCCACTGAGTTCCAGCGCCTGCTGGACTCCTATAAAGACATTCGAGCGCGTTATGGTAAAGTCCTGGTGGAGTACCAGAAGAGGGGTAATTTTCCATTCTTCCTCTTCCGTATTCGTTTATTCGAACTTCCTAGGATCCATATTAATTTGTTGTCCGAATCATGCAGCCGAGGTTGAAGCTGAAAACATAATCATGCAGAAAAACCTTGCTGAGATCAAAGGTAAATTTATCTCCTCCCCACAATCGTCGTATTTTCCTTCCTTTATCTGGTGGACACTTATACTTTGGGTCCTCCGGATCATTATGTTGTTGCAGTTGCTCTCGAGGATAGCGTCACCATGCCTGAAATGATGACCCATTTCCTCGAACAAGCATGGAAGCATGAGGCTGAGCTGAAGAAGAAGGATGAAGAGATAGCTCGGCTCTAGCTCCAGGACTCGGAGATCACTCAGCTGAATGCCGAAATTCAGAGGCTTAAGGGCCTCCATGAGTCCGAGTTGGAGAAGGCCGACCAAGAGTTCGCCGAGGAGAAAGAGCGTTTAACCATGCAAATCTCCAAGGATAAGAGCCTATTGGAGGAAGCCGACGTCAAGCTTACATCGGTGACCACCGAATACGAGAAACTCCAGGCCCATAGCACCGACGTTCATTCCGAGCTTCAGCGACTCCTCTTCCAGATTGCGCGTGAGTTTTTTGCCCTTGCTTGATTTTCTTTCCTTCAGATTTGGTGCTTTTGTTCACTGTTTCTTTCCCATTCTTAGGCAAATTTCTAGAGAGTGACACGCTCGGTGCCGCTGCCATACGCCAATCCCGCGAACAACGTGGTATTCTTGCTGCCCCTGGTGCCGAGCCAATCCCGTATAATACGAAGGATCTACTAGCGAGCCTCACCACTCGTCTTGAGGTAGTGAAGAACCATGGCGCGGATATTATCTCGGAGGCAACACGGATGTTCAGCTCCCTCTAGCCCAGTGAATCAATTCCATAGAAAGGCCCGACTTTCATAGCTAAATTAATGGAGTGTGATACGCAGCTGCATCTGTGGCGCGAATCTGCCGCACGGGCTGGGGCCGACATTGCCTTGAAATTTGCTCTTTCATGGTATGAAGGAATTGATCTGGGGTTGCTCACTCGCATGCGCACCGGGTCTAAGTGGTGCGAGGATCCGGAGTGGATTGCGCGCTGCCAAGCCTGTGCCAACAATCTCATCCAGTACTCCTTCTGCCATGCTTGGAATGAGGGGCCGAGTTATCTCGATGCCGTTGATGAAGAGGTTGTCTCTGAAGATGAAGAGGAAGGGAGTGAAAGTGAGGGCTCTAAACTCGGCGACGAGGCCGAAGACCCGGAGGATGGCGAGGTTAACCCGGAGGACGAAGCCGAGGCTAGCGCCCCTCCCCCACACTCCGAAGTACCTCCTTCATCGACGGATGACTCATCTGCTGCTCCTACTCCTTAGAAAACACTGGTCATATTTATCAGATCCCCGGAATGCCAGACGTAGATGTATCTAAATACTTTAGTTTGGTTGTGCTACAATTTTATGTTCTGAACTAAGTTTTATTGCTGGATTATCGTGGGTGAAGTCCCCGAGTTTCGTTTTCTTGTTCCCCCAATTTTTGACTTGGCTCGCGTCTACCTTGATTCGGTTTTTTGACTTACGAGTCCGAGGTTCAAAAAATTGATTTAACAATACTTGAAACTTTGAGATTAGCTCAAAATGATCCGGCGTTTTAGTGATCAAAACAAACTAAGGGTTAGTCAAAAAACCAATGCCGGCCCGCTTAAGTTCTTTTCCTTAGTCGTTTTTCATGTGCTTTGCCATTCCAAACTTGTTCTCTTGCTTGCCATGAAGCCAATTCTTGTTGGACAGCAGCAAAGTCGAAGAGTTAGGTTTTTGGTGCTTACACATTACTAATCCAACTAAGATATAAGCGACTTAACCCAGCCGACATAAAAATACGAAAACGAGAAACAAGTATTATAGCAGTCCCCGAGTCTCTGCTCGGGGTGGCAAAGTTTTTATTGATAAGCTCATTGCCAACATACATACCGACATATGAGTAGCTCGGATACATTCACCTCTTAGGTGTAGAAAGGACGAAGCAGTGCTATGTTCCACGGTCGTTTGGATTCCTCTCCGGACCTGTCCGCCTTGTTCTTTTCTGGGGCTGTGCATCAATAAGATAGTAGGAATCATTGCGCAAGGCTTTGCTTACAATGAAAGGTCCTTCCCATGGAAGGGATAACTTATGCATGCCAGCGGTGCGTTGTATTAGCCGGAGTACCAGATCACCTTCCCGGAAGACTCGGGGGTTTACTTTCCGGCTATGATAGCATCGGAGATTTTGTTGATATATGGCGGATCTGGACAAGGCCAGTTCTCTCGCTTCTTCCAGCAGAGCAACATCATTTTGCCGGGCTTCGCGCACTTCGGCTTCTGTGTATTGGGTGACTCTTGGCGAATCATGCTCTATGTCGGCTGGTAATACAGCTTCTGCCCCATATACCAGAAAGAATGGCGTATAGCCTGTTGATTGATTTGGAGTTGTTCTTAAGCTCCACAGTACTACTGGTAGTTGTTCTATCCAGCACCCCGCTGATCTTTCCAGCGGCTCTATGAGCCGGGGTTTTGTCCCGGACAATACTAGTCTGTTGGATCTTTCCACTTGCCCGTTTGATGCGGGGTGGGAGACTGAGGCGATATCTAACCGGATCTTCTTTTCTCGACAGAATCTCGCAAACGCTCCTTCAGCGGAATTTGTTCCATTATCAGTTATGATGCTATGGGGATAGCCATATCTTAGGATTATATCTTTGAGGAATCTTACTGTTGTTGCCCCATCACATTTCCGAATTGGTTTCACCTCGATCCATTTGGTGAACTTGTCAACCATGACTAGAATATGGGTCATCCCTCCTTTGGCCGGCTTAAATGGTCCTACCATATCTAGGCACCATACAACAAATGGCCAGGTAATGGGGATAGTTTTCAGCTCTGACATTGGTAGATGAGTTTTTGTGGCGTATCTCTGACAACCATTGCATTTTCTCACCAAATCCTCAGCTTGCTCCAAAGCACTAGGCCAATAAAATCCATGCCGGAAAGATTTTGCCACTAACGCCCTTGAGGAGGCATGGTGGCCACATTCCCCTTGGTGAATATCCCGGAGTATGTCAAGTCCTTCCTCCGGACCAATACACCACTGCAGTACTGTTGTCACACTTCTTTTGTATAGTTCGGCATTGATAATTGTACAGGCCTTTTGCCTTTCTCTGAATCTGCCTTGAACTTATTTCATCATCCGGCAAGATTCCCTCTTTCAGGAAATCAAAAATTGGCTTGGCCCAAGTTGGCACAGTCCGGACGGGAAATGGTTCCTCATCAAGTTCCATTGCATCCACCGACATAACTCCTGCCGGATCAGGCTGATCAGTCCCTGGGTTTGCTAAGGCAGTTCCCGGGTTTGCTGAAGCAGTCCCCGGGTTTGCTGAGGTGCTTCCCCACTCTATTTCCATAGGTGCAGCTCCTGGTCCGGAGAGTTCCGGGATGTAAATGGAATCTGATTCGGGTGAGGGCGTGATAGATGGTTTTCTCAGGTGCTCCAAGGCAACATTTGATGGGATTGGCTGCCGGGACGAGCCTAACTTGGACAGCGTATCCGCCGCCTCGTTTTCAATCCGTGGTATGTGATGGAACTCACACCCCTCGAAAAACCCACTTATCTTTTGAACATGGAACCTGTATAGGGCCATGTTAGCATCCAAGGCATCCCAATTTCTAGACACTTGCTGCACCACCAAATCAGAATCTCCAAAGCATTGTATCCGACGTATCCCTACTTCTTTCGCCACTTTGAGACCATGCACCAATGCTTCATACTCCGCCACATTGTTCGAGGCACTGAAGTGGATTTGAGGGACATATTTCAGTTGATCCTTCTTGGGCGAGATAAGCACTACTCCGGCACCCAACCCATCTTTCAATTTCGATCCATCGAAGTGCATTTGCCAATAATTGGAGTCCGGCAGGGGTGGCTCGTATTGCACTTCAGCCCAGTCCACAAAGAAATCCGTCACGGCTTGTGACTTGATAGCATCCCTTCTGTCAAATTGTGGTGCATAGGGATCTAACTCGGTTGCCCACTTTGCTATCCGGCCACTTGCATCTTTGTTACTCATAGTTTCCTAAATGGGTGCCTCACATATCACCTTGATGGGGTGTTCCTCAAAATAGTGTTTGAGTTTCTTAGCCGACATATATACACCGTACGCCATCTTATGATAGTGAGGATAGTTCTATTTCGAGACTGACAATACCTCGCTCAGATAGTAGACCGTCCTTTGCATTGACTTTCCTTCCTCTTCACGCTCCACTACGATTACTGCACTTACGACTCGGTTGGTTGCGGCTATGGAGAGAAACATTGGCTCCTTAGGTAGTGGTGCGGCTAGGATTGGCGCAGTAGATAACATCTTTTTCAAGTCTCGAAATGCAAGATCCGCCTGTGGCGTCCATGTGAACTTGTCTGCCTTTTTTATTAGTTGGTAGAGGGGAAAGGCCTTCTCTCCCAACCGACACACAAACCGACTTAATGATGCCAGGCAACCAGTGAACTTCTACACATCGTTAAGGCATTTTGGCAGTTCCATTCTTTCTATAGCCCGGATTTTCGCCAGGTTAGCTTCAATGCCACGGCTAGACACCAAAAAACCGAGTAACTTTCCGGCGGGTACGCCAAAGGTACACTTCTCCGGGTTCATCTTCATTCGAAACCTTCTCAAGTTCGTGAATGTCTGCCGGATATCATCAAGGAGCGTATTGCTTTCCTTGGTTTTTATTACCACATCATCCACATAAACTTGCACATTTCGACCTATCTGATCATGTAAGCATTTTTGCATGCATCGCTGGTACGTTGCTCCTGCATTACGTAATCCAAACGACATAGTTCGATAGCAATATGCCCCGTACGAGGTAATAAATGCAGTCTTTATTTGATCATCCAGATTCAAGGGTATCTGGTGGAAACCATAATACGCATCAATGAATGACAGTAGCTCACATCCGGCCGGAAATGGATCTTTGGGACACGCGTTATTCAGGTTCGTGTAATCAATACACATGCACCATACCACAACCACGTTCGGATCATCTTTCTTTTTCTCCACTAGCACCGGATTAGAGAGCTAATCCGGATAGAGTACTTCCATGATAAATCTGGCCGCTAGGATCCTAGCTATTTCGTCTCCAATGACTTTCCTCCTGTCTTCGGCGAAACGCCAAAGTGGTTGCTTTACCGGCTTAGCCCCGGGTCTTACGTTCAATGAGTGCTCAGCCAACTCCCTCGGTACACCTTGCAGATCCTGAGTAGACCAAGCAAAGATATCCCGATTCTCGCGGAGGAAGTTGACGAGCTCGCTTTCCTATTTACTGCTTAACCCGGCACCAATGGTCACGATGCGCTCTGGGAACTGATCATCGATTGACACTTTCTTCGTGTCCTTAGTTGCTTAGAATGATACGCTCCCGTGCGAGTTGGTCAGGGCCAGCATATGTTGTTGTGCGGACTGAGCCAGTGCCGCCACTTTCAGTATCTTCCTTTTTTCTTGAGCTATCATGAGTGACTCGGCTAAATTAGATCCGGGTGAGGCGCACTCGATCAAACGCTGGAAGTCCCCTGATACAGTTATCACGCCCCTTGGCCCGGGCAACTTCATCTTAAGGTAACTGATGTGGGTAGTTGCCATGAATTTGTTCAGCGCTGGCCTGCCGAGTAACGCGTGATAAGCGCTCTCCAGATTCACCACTTCGAATTCTAAGTTTTTAGTACGGCAATTGTCTCTCGTGCCGAATAACACGTCAACCCGGACCTTACCAATTGGCTCACGGGAAATACCCGGTACAAGGCCATGAAAGGTGGTCCTCGTTGCTTGCAACATGTTCTCTGTTATTCCCAACTTGCGCATGGTATTCTTGTACGTAATGTTGATACTACTACCATTGTCAATCAGTACCTTGGAGAACCTTACATTGAGATTCGGCTCGATGAACGTCGGATCTAGGACCAGAGCATAGGTTCCCGGGCTTGTCATGATCTTTGGGTGATCCTTGATACTCCATGTGATCTCTTGATCCACCCAGGGCATATACCTCACTACTGCTGGCATTACCGCGTTCACCTCCATATGCCGGCGCTGCAAGCTTTTCCGGTCATTCTCTTCCGTGGTAAACACACAGTAGCTTTGATGATGTTCCCTGTACTCGTTTCGTCCCTCATTCTCGTTGTAACCCTGACCTTGTTGCTGGTTATTGCCTACTTGATGTACCGCATCCCTTCTTTCCGGATTCTCGTACCTCGGTGGAGGTGGTGGTAGCATCAGTTGCTGTCCATTCCCCCCTGTCAGTAACGGTGGCCGTGGTGCTTCATTTCTAGGTGCTTCGTTCCGAGGTGCCTGAGCATTCCCCGAACTTCCCTGTTCTAACTTCCTCATCCATTCACATTGCCGGGTTGTATGATTCGCCGGGCTATTTGGGCTTGGCGTATGGAACTTGCAAGGTTGATCCAGCATGGACTCAAACGTATATATCGGTCTATCCTTTCGCTCTTGCCATTGCTTCTTCTGCTCCGGGGTCCAAGTTTTTTCCCTTCGTTTTTCTGCTGGCAGTTTTGCCCTCCAGTGTTTTGGCGTTGGCTGGCTCCAGCATTGGATTGATCCCGGTCTACCGCTGCTACCTGTTGCGAGTTATACCGGTAATCCGGACGCTCATCCCTTCTCTTTCCTCGAAAATCATTCCTCCTTGATGATCCGGGGCCATCTCGGCCATAATATTCCTTGTTTGCCTCGCTCGACATTAGCCGGGGTTGTGTTGGATCTCCCAAGGCATACGAATCTGTGATCCAAATCGTCTCAGCCAAGGTAGTTGGCATGTCTCGCTGTAACCTCTGCCACAACATACTTCCATATCTACATCCCTAAGCGAACCACACAATAGCTTGTGATTCAATTACTCCCTCGCACGAGTTTCGCACATTGCACCACCAAGTCAGGAAATCTCGATCTGGCTCATTCGGTCTCTGCCGGCACAACGCAAGGGTCTGTGGCCTGTTGGGTCTCTTGTAAGTTCTTGAGAAGTTGCTAATGAATAGCTCCTCGAAATCCAACCAACAGTTGACACTCCCTGGTGGCAAATTGTTCAGCCAAACTCGCGCTGGTCCTTCCACCATCTGTGGCACATATCTTACCGCCCATCTCTGTTGCGATCTTGACCGCTGTGGCGTAGTTAATCAGCCAATCCTCTAGCCTAGTACTTCCATCATAAGTTCGGGTTCCTCTAGCCAGCTGAAAGTTCGGCACTGGTGGCTCGTTCATGATCTGGGGCCCAAAGCATGCTGGACCCAGTGGACCTTGTATCTAAATTAGCTCCGACCTATAAATCCTATCCAATTTCAGCCTAGCATCATCTGGCTGCAAGTTCCTGCTTCACAGTCTTGACCCAATTATGTGGTGATCTGGTCTGGGGTATCCGTCGTTGACCATGGCCGAATAACCATCATTGTATCTTTCCTGATTCGGACGAGCATTTTGTTGTTGTGCTGCTTGTCCTGCACTCCCCTCTTGCCGAAGTGCACGCTGTTGCTGCGTCCGAGGTAAATTGTGCCCCGTTCCCACGGGATCATGCTGTCCGGCATTGCCGTTGGCAGCATTTCTTTGACCAGCATTGCCTTGGTCACGGTTACCTCGGGCGGCCACACCTCGGCTGGTACTGTGCTGATCTTCATCAACTTGCACTGCTTTGCCTTTTCCAGCCCTTACCGGATCATAAGGAACCATCTGTTTGTCTCTTCTTCCAGAGTCTACTACTTCTTCTCTCCTGGGATTGTGACCCGGAGATGACGCGGCTCCTCTGGATCTCGCCGGGTTATTTCTGGCTGAATGTACCACCTGCGAGGCTCCTGGTGGCGCCGGGTTTGCCTTGTTTATTTATTCATTTTGCTGGCAAGCAACTCTTAGAGAGTGATTCACCCTCTCTTGTTGTCTTTGCCGGGCCTCTCTAGTTAAACCTTCTAACTCGGATGCGGCCGCATTTGCTTCCTTGAGGTTCTTTGCCCGAGTACTGTACCGATCTAGCCCTCCTGTTACTATCGTGGCTGTCTGACCCGGCCTAGGTTCGTATTCCTTGTCAATCTCAGTGATCAGGTTCCTGCCCCGGATTTTCACTCCATCTATGCGATTTGCCTTAGCATATTCTCTCAAGGTGATGTTCAAAGACTGATGCAGCTCTGCTACCTTCTTTGCCCCAGCTAAAATTTTCCGCCTAGTTTCCTCTAACTCAGCTTGTGCCTGTGCCAGATCTACCACAGGTGCTATTGGCGTCGCTAGGCTATCTATTGCTTGCTGGAGCACATTCTCTGGCCTTTCTAGCGGAGGAAACCTAGACCTGGTCTGCTTTGGCGTTACCTCCGGCTCTGGCGTCGTGCCCTTGTTCGGTTCCGCGTCAGGCGCGGTCATCAGGACCTCAACGCTGCTAGTGGGGCGAGTGATACACACTCCACGAGCTGCGCTGAGAGGTGGCTCGCCTCCCTCGACGATGTGTCGCGAATGAACGCAGGACTCGTCCACACCGACGTAGATCTTGTGCGCGCCAAGCTTGATGAAGACGCCGTTGCGCGGTGGAGGGTGCCTGCCGAAGCTTCCTGCATTGTCGCTGACGTAGTCCAGCGCTCCAAAGCGCTGAACCAAGCCTAAGACGACACGCTCGCCGGTGCTGGAGAAGTTTCTCGTCTGAATTTTCACCCCTGCTAGCACCGCTAGCCCCACGGTGGGCGCCAACTGTCATGGTGGTGGCACAGCAGGTACCATGGATAGGCTAAAGATGGGGCCAATGAGTGCTAGGGGAATCCAGAGAGGGAGAACATGGTGATTCCACACACGGAAGTTCTTGTATTTTCTCTACCAATGGTGTTTACAAATGCTCTTGAGTCTCTCAATAAGGAGACAATGTCTCTTACTCCCTACCAACTAGCCCTAAAGTTCTATCTTAGATAGAGAGAATGATTGATCCCTTTCTACGGAGTCCCCGGTGCTCCTTATATAGGGGAGCCCGGGTTACAATTCTAGGGCACAAGTGGCAGCATATTCTACGAATATGGTCCTCGTCTAAAGCAGATGCTTCTTTATTCCCTTTAACGGCTCGTTCGGGCTTTGGACGTAATCCACAGCGTAATCCCTGTCTTTTGGCGTCACCAGGCACGGGCTACGTTCCGACTTTGCCTGCGTCACTTTGGTCGCCCCTGACCCGCTGGTCCTCTTCTTTACTTTACTTCGCTCATGCTACAGCTAATAAAGCCACCTTTTGATCAGCGGGGGATTCCTTCTCTTGGAAGCCACAAGATAGTCCGGCCAGTATATAGCTAATCCGGCTTATCAAGTTACTTGCAAAACAGATAGATCAACATGGCCGACATATAATTTATATCGGCTGGACCATAGTTAAAGAGATGCTCCATGGGCCGGGTCACACCGTGGTTCGGCCTGCCTTGAGGTGACCCGGTCAGCACTTGCTTTGACCGTGCCGTACCCCGGCTAACTCGGCCCTTATACCCCGGCGTTACCCTACCCGGGGTATCCCCCAACATATCTAGATACATCCAAATTTAGACAAAATTCCGACGTCTATTTTAAGACGGAGAGAGTAATGTTTTCTCATAATTATTTATGTAATACCAATTTATTTATTTGGCATGAAGTACCTATTATTCTGTTTCAAAATGTAATATATTTTAGCTTTATGAAACAAATGTATCTAGACAATTTTTAGTGTGTGGTGTGTACGTTTGGAGGGAATCACACGCTAAAAGACGTCTAGATAGACTCGTTTCACAAAAGTTAAAACATGTTATATTGTGAAACGGAGGGATTATATATTTTTACTTTCTGATGTTATAAAATATAAAAAATGAGAAAGGGGAAATAATTTTTTTATAACAGAAAAAAACATAGGACGTTCCTTGCCACTACCATCCGCTGTTGGGCCGCCCAATTCCTCGCCACTGTGCAAATGTCGACGAACCTCGGCGGCGGTTACCTCGTGCCGGTTCGCTGGCCGGCTCTGCCCCACGCAGACCTCCGCGGATGCGGGTAGAGGTGCCGGCGGCGGCGGAGATGAGGGAGCGAGAAAGGAGGTCGGGGAAGGCCCATGCGTCGCCCGCGGGGGACGAGCGCAGGAGCACGGAGGGTTTTTTCGCGGCGGTTAACTCGTGCGCGTTTTCTCAGCCGACGAGGGTGCGGCGCACCACCAGGCTGGTCGCGGACACCCCACTGTTGGCACCCGTCGGTATGTGCCCGTGCCATTCGTGTCTGCCGCGGCGGAGCTGCCACCGCGTCCCACATTGCCATCTTCCACTGCTCTAGATTTGGTCTGTACGGAGTACATGGTAGTAGAAAATTTGGTCACCCGAGTCCTACTGTCTGAATATGTTTTCTGAATTTAGTTCACAAACAAGCGTTTAGGCGAAATGGATCGCTTACCGAACGACGTGAAATAAGTCCGAGAAACGCATTTTCTTACAAGTATGATTTCTCGTTCGACGCTTCAGAATCTGGTGTAATTTTCAGAGACCAGGAGTTGCCTATAAAGTGTGTACACCCATGTCAATCTTTTGTGAACTAGACACCCGAATCAGCACCCATTTCTGAGTCTGATTCACTTCTGTCCGTCTCCGGGTAACACTGCTAAAACTAATCAGCGGAGTGTATGGCCCTCAATAGGCAAGAAGTAGCAGACAGCTCGGTGTCACAGAAACCAACACTGTTAGGAAGTGTTTTTATAATCCCCAAAATCTAAGGACAGTAAACGTGCCCTCTCTAATCTCCGGGAGCACACACAAATATAAGTTGCCAGGATATTTTTCATTTTTTCCATGGTATTTTTCATTTTTTCTGTTTTTCTTTTGTGTGTTTTCTTGCACCAACGGATCGGAATCCTGCGGCCGACCGGAGCGTCGCGCGTGCGTTCGCGCGCTAGCAGATCTCTTTATATTTGGGGTGTGAGAATCGACCATGTGATAAGACAGCCGTGTGTATCACAAATAGAAGGCATGATTGCAGAATTATTCTGTTTCTTCAGGTGTGGAAATCGGTAATATGCCCTATAGAGGATAATAAAATTTACATCTTCTGCCGCTCTAGATTCGATTTCGACGCCGTGCATGAACGGATGTTTCGGTCACCCTAGTCCTACTGTCAGAATATGTGTTCTGAGTTCAGTTCACAAGCGTTTCGGCGAAATCGTTGGTTCTCTAGCTCATTTTCTGGATCGCTTCCCGTGCTGGATGCGCGAACAAGTGCGCTATGTGCGTTTTGTTTTATGATTTCTCTGTCTGTCGCTTCAGAATTTGGTTCAATCTCTGGAGACCGATTTGCCTGTAAATAGCGTGCACCCATGTCCATTCCTTGCGGAATTCGTCACCTGAATCTGTGTCTGCAAGTATTTCAATGTAAAAAGTTTCTGAATCGTCAGTCCAATCAGAACCGGATACCGACACCTCTGCCTGTGTCCAAGTAACACTACTGGACACTCATTTACAAAGAGGCGAACTGTACGGCTGTCCAGTAGGCAAGAAGTAGACAGCGTGATGTCACTGCTACAAATACTGTTACAAAATAATACAAAGTGTATTATATCATGGGTGTGATAATCGTGGGTCAAACTTGTGATAAGAGAGCGGTTCCTATCATAAATCAAAATCATACTTGTGGAATTTTTCTGTTTCTTAAGGTGTGGAATTTGTTAACACGGGTGATTGATTTTTCTGTTCAAGTACAGACGTTTACACAAGAAAATATGGTTAACCATTTCATTAGGTGTGGCAGAAATATATCTTCCACTTCCGGCGTCTAAAATGGTCAAATTTGAAAGTACAGCCTGATACTTTAATTTAAAGAAGTGGAACTCAAGTGAATTTTTTGAAAATGGAGTGGAGCTAAACATGAAAAAAAAATCTCATTTTACAAACAATCTGTCAATCGGCATAAACTGATAGTTATAGTACACATTATTCATTGTCTTCCATGTAGAAATATGTTTAGTATCACTGCAAACAATACGTAACTAAGTTATCTCAAATACCTTGACACAATCCTGGCACGTAAATGTCTTGCCATTATTAAATAACTCAATACCCATGGCCCTACCTTATGCCTTAGCAGGTTGAATTTGTGTATATATAGACCACCCGGCATGTGTCCAATCCACCCATAGCCAAAGAAAGCAAGTTCAGCAAAAATGGCACCCACCCAAGGCAAGCATAGCTCTCAAGATTTGCTCCAGGCTCAGGTTGACCTTTGGCACCATGCATTGGGATTTGTCAAGTCCATGGCACTCAAATGTGCAATGGAAATGCAAATCCCCAACACCATCCAACACCATGGCGGGGCTATGACCCCTTCTGAGTTAGCCACAGCGATTGGGCTCCATCCGTCCAAGCTTCCACGCTTGCGACGGCTCATGCGTGTGCTCACCGTATCGGGCATATTTGTTGTCCATGAATCAGCATCCGCAGACAAGGAGGCTGTTTATGGACTTACCCCAACCACATGCCTCCTTGTTAGCGATGAAGTTAAATCAAACTTATTTCCCATTTTGTCTTTGATGCTTGATTCAACTGTCATTACCCCTTTCTTTGGCATGAAGTCATGGTTCCAAGATGAGGACTCTACATCCCTCTTCAAAAAGATTCATGGCCTTACCTTTTGGGAGATGGCTGACCAGGATGAAACTTACAACCAGTTAATCAATAATGCAATGGTTTCTGATAGTAATTTTCTCATGGATATCATCTTGAGGGAGTGCGGTGATGTATTTACTGGAATAAGCTCCCTTATTGATGTCGCTGGAGGCCTTGGTGGAGCTGCCAGAGCAATTGCGAAGGCATTCCCTCAAATCAAATGCACCGTGTTGGATCTCCCTCACGTGGTTGCAGATGCTCCTACTGATGACCATGTACCGTTTATTGCTGGCGATATGTTCGAGTATATTCCTCCAGCCAATGCTCTTTTCCTGAAGGTACACCCTTTAGACTTTTATTATTCCATTAGCACATATCCTTATTTATAATAGTTTCATGAAAGTTTTGTGTTTTGCATCTTATACATACCAATTGAATAAAGCATGCTAACAGTTTCTTTCTGACAAAATCAAGAGTTTCTAATATTATGGCGACTAATAGTAACATTTTGTTTTTGCTGTTTTACATCTTAGTGGATCTTTCATGATTGGGGCGATGAAGATTGTGTCAAGATACTGAAAAAATGCAAGGAAGCTATCCCTTCCAGAGATGCCGGTGGGAAGGTGATAATCGTTGATATGGTGGTTGGATCTGGGCCAAATGACATTGTAACAAGAGAGACACAGGTTTTCTTTGATCTCTTTATCATGTATCTTGAGGGGATTGAGCGAGAGGAATTCGAGTGGAAGAAGATATTCATGGAAGCCGGGTTCAGTGAGTACAAAATCATATCAGTGCTGGGTGTTCGATCTGTTATTGAGCTCTACCCTTGAACACTCCATGCAAAATTACGTGGTAATTTGTATTGTATGTTCACTAAACGGCATGAACAGCATGTGTACTGTGCTGTTGCATGCCTGTGGCTTGGTGCCTTGGTGTGATGAACAAGTGTACTACCTTATTGTATTTTGCGAGGTGTGAGTCCTTGTGATCGATAAGTTAGCTCACTTACTGCAACACAAATATGTGTAGCAGGTTATTAGAATCTGTTCCTGAAGTGGTTATATGTGAACTACCATCTACAGTTGGGTGTATATTTTGTTTTATGAAGATAATATATAATATTAAGATGTCTTATGTTTCAGTGTCCCCTCTCTTATTAATTAGCGCCGTCGCTTCCGTGAATTGATGTATGCATTATCAGGTGCAAGTTGTTTAGATTATTGTGAACTATGCATAGTTCCGTGTGATACTGTCATTGCATGTCTGTCTGCTGGTTAATGAAATTATTTGGATTCTTGCCAGCATATATAGTCCGATCATATATACTTTAGCAATGGCTTAATTTATATGCAATTATACTCGTTTTTCTCCCAAATTAACTGTACGTCGCATGTGTGTGGTTTCATTTGTAAGTTGCATATGCAGTCTGTTCTGTTTAAACTGTTGTTATTGGTTATCCAGTGTGATCCCATCCTGAGTAATTGTAACTTTCTAGATTCCACCAAGTCACTAAATTTCAACATAAATGGGACAAATATACAACCATTGTTCAGTGACTGTTTTGGACGTTCTAGACATAATCGTTTATGCCGGGGAAGTTTACATGTAAATTGTTCATGCACCAGCCTTGAGTACTGAAGAGGACCTGAAGATTAACCTGGGTATATTTCGTTTCGTTATGTTCTGTAGCAAAGCCAGTCAGCTGGAGCTTTGAAGACAAAGAGCAGCACTACCAATCTTGGTCTCAACACTTCCTCCTGAAGATTATTCTGATCTTGTGATGGAGAACACAGGAAGTCAGGGGCCAGTGGACTCTCAGTGCCAATACTTCTTATAAGTTTATTCCAGATGCTCAACATGACAACACGGTGCACAAGCGAAGTTCATCGTATCTGACATGACACTGCAACAATTACCAGCAGGTAGGACTCGGCATGCTTTCTTCCATGGAGGATTACTCTGCCCTTATGATTGAATTGAATATGAATCTGTCTCTGTTAAAAAAGCAGGACCATGTACTTTTTTTTGCTGAAGAAGGACCATTCATGAGGAAAAAGGAAAAGAAAAGAAAATATTGCCGTATCCCTCCCTGAATGAACCATTGTTATAGTGCAATTAAATTACTAGTAGAATGCAACTAGTGAAATTTGAAGATTCACCTTTTGCACTCAGATTCCTCTTCATGGATCTGAAGACTACACATCTCAGTAAGTTTTGCATGACAAAGGCAAAGATTGTTGTGTCTGGGTATTGGTAAAAAAGAATTACAACAGCCTATCGAATTTTTTAAGGAAATTTGTTAAGTACATGATGGTTGGCTTTGGGCCATAATATATCATGGTGGAAAGGGAGACGTTTTTCATTTATATGCAATTATGCATATTTTTCTCTCAAAAGTATTATGTTTTCTGTGCGTCGATAAGAAGAGTAATGACACTAACCTGGATATATTTTGTGTCAGCATGTTTGTATAATTGAATATGAATCTTCCTCTGTTAAAAAACAAAAACTACTCCCTCCGTCTCTCGAAATAGATGTCGAAGATTTGTCTGAATTCATACGTATCTATAAACCCGTCTAGATACATGCAAATTTAGACAAATCTTCAACATATATTTCAAGACTTAGGGAGTATTTAAGAAAGAAACAAGAACATTATTGTTATGGCCCATTGTGATAGTGCAATTAAATTAGTAGAGTGCAACTAGTGCAAGTTGTAGACTCAAATTTCACATTCAACCCCGTTTCATGGATCCCGACAACTAGTCCCTTTGTCCCAAAATAAGTGATATGGACATGTTTTAATATCTGGATACATACATATCTAGACAAAACCACGTCACTTATTTTGGAACGGAGGGGGTAAATTTTGCATCACAGAGGCAAAGATCGATGTACCAAGGTATTAGTAGAAAAAATGAACTACAACAGCCTATCCAAATGCTTGAGGAAAATTGTTAATTATGCGTTGATTGGCTTTGGGCGATAAGACGTGATGGCGAAAGCGAAATGATTTTCGTTTGGTTGTTGCAATTATTTGGTTCTCCTAGCCTCTCCCGGCGCAATTTCATAATCCTAAATAGTGTTTAGATCTCTGTCATGTCCAAGTCTGAGCCCCTGGGGACATTGATGTATGATCCACCGCGTGGAGCACGAGCGGCAAAAGTTTATTGCTGGTATGACCTACTCTCATTGTTACAGGATTGGGCATTGGGTACCTCGTACGCATTTTCAGGCTGACGCCAAAACTTTGCAGGATACTTCTCATATTATTTTATAAACCGCGTGGAAACCGTGTTGGCAATGCATTCTGGGTACACTTTTTTCTCCAGGAAATTTAGTAAGCCAACTTAGTTAAGAGTCAGGAATGTTTAAAATTCCTTTATTTTATATCAGAAATTTCGTTTGCTGAATGGAAGCACGTCGAGAGAGGCTACAAAAAAAATTAAACAGTTGGAAAGAAAATTGCTATCCCTTACAGGAAGATTAATTCTCATTAATTCAGTACTAAGTAATATAATATCATATATGATTTCTTTCTTCCAACTATATAAAGAAGACTTGCAAGGATTAAATTATTTTCGATCAAGATTTTTTTTTGCCATGGAGCTAGCGAGAAAACGAAATACCGACTGGCTAAATGGAACGTAGTTCTCCTCCCTAAAGATCAAGGAGGACTTGGTATATTCATGACCTTGAAGTCAAGAATATAGCTCTTGTAGGATTCTAAATTGTTCACCGAAGATGGTGTGTGTGGCAAACTCTCCAAACAAGGCCAAAAGGAAAGTACATATACTCCACGTGTATTGTACCAAGTTTGTTGAAAACCCGGGGACTCATACTTTTGGACCGGCCCCCTAATAGCGACGAAGAAACACTTTTTTCCATATGGTTCTTTCATATTTAAAGATCGCTCAGAAATTAGGTTCTAGGACGACAAATGGTTGGTAAATGCTACTCTTCACGAACAATATCCAGCTCTGTGCAACATTGTTCGTCACAAATGTGATACAATCTCCAAGGTGTTAGAGACATCCCCACCAAATGTGACGTCCAGAAGAGATCTTGTTGATCCAAGGTTTGCATCTTGGAATGCTTTGCTATAGCATTTGACTTTGGTCCAATTGATGCAAGGATCTGACGATTTTCGATAGAATCTGCATGAGAATGGTAAATTCTTTGTAGACTCAATGTATAGAGAATTAATACATCCAGAGGTGCGAGTTGATAATATCAAAAAAGTTTGTAAAACGAAGATTCCGCTCAAGACTAAGGTTTTTGTGTGGTACCTTCATAGAGGAATAATCCTTATTAAGGACAATCTTGTAAAACACAATTGGCATGGGAGTGCAAAGTGTGTTTTCTGTCATCACGATGAGACCGTTAAACACTTATTCTCCCGGTACAATTTTTCTAGATCTATATGGCCGGTAATCTAAATAGGTTCTACCTTATACCTGCCCGTAGCATTGTGAATATATTTGGCAACCAGATAAATGGGGCAGATCATTGGTTTAAAATACTTAATATTAGCATGGGAGAGCTTGCATAATTTAGTCGCCATGACTATGTAGAAATAAAAGATTTTCAATGATAAAAATTTAGCTATCATGCAGGTTATCTACCGGTGCATAGCTTTGCTCCGCTCATAGTCGTCTCTATACTGTGTGGAGAATCATCTCCTATTTACGGAGATATTTACATGGTTGAAGGACACGGCCAGATATGTTTTTATCCAACATGGATTACAGTGTAATCTTCAGACTGGACCGTCACCGGCTTAGGCGCTTATATAGTTTCTTGGCGGATTACTTGGATTGCACCACCTTTTATTTTATCTTTTGTTGGTCTGGATTTGAGCAAATGTGTGCATGCATAAGCCGGGTACAATGCTTAAACCTTTTAAGTAATAAAACATAGTTATTGAGAACAAAATTTGGGAGTTTCTAGACTTGGCATGATAAAAAAGAAATAAGAAATGGGCCTACCTATACGAGTACATGCGAGAACGTATGGAGTACACGTGGTACTCTTGGAATTCAGCCCATCAAAATTAGATATGGAGAACGTATGGCTCGTACAATCAAAGATCACCATCAATTGGTAATTGGCAGGGACATGAAACACTATCCGAGGCTATGCAACGCATTCATGTGCACGAGTCGCTCAACAGTCTCATTTAATCAAAACATGAGCTTACTAGTATTTAACAAGCAGTTATCGGGCATACTGGTAGCGCCATACGTAGCGGTAACAGAGTTTCGGTTCTCCCGGTGCATCTACAAAATCAGACGAAGCAGAAGGACGCAGCTGCATCGATCATGGCGCTCAACGGCCAGAGCACCGACCAGGCCTTGCTTGACGCCGAGCAGGAGCTCTGGACAACCTCATTCTCCTACATCAAGTCCATGGCGCTCAAGTCCGCCCTGGACCTCCGCCTCGCCGACGCCATCGACCACTACGGCGGCGCGGCCACCCTGTCCCAGATAGTTGCCAGGGTCACGCTCCACCCCTCCAAGATCCCCTGCCTGCGCCGCCTCATGCGCGTGCTCACTCTGTCGAGCGTCTTCACCGTCCAGCAGGCGGCCGGCGCCGGCGATCCATTGTACGCTCTGACGCCGGTGTCCCGCCTCCTCGTCGGCTCGCGGAGCTCGGCCTCCCTCATGGCATGCGTGCTGAACCCCGTCCTCGTCACCCCGTTCCTCCAGATTGGCGCGTGGCTCCAGCACGCCCTGCCGAGCCCCTGCATCTTCGAGCACACGCACGGCGAGGGCATCTGGAAGATGGCCGGGAAGGACGCGGCGGTAGACTCGCTGATCAACAACGCCTTGGCCTCGGACAGCCACTTCATCGTGGACATCGCCGTCAAGGAGGCTGGCGATGTTTTCCGTGGGTTAAGCTCCCTTGTTGACATCGGCGGGGGCCTCGGCGAAGCGGCGCAAGTCATCTCGGAGGCATTCCCGCATGTGGAATGCAGCGTGCTGGATCTTGAACACGTCGTCAGCAATGCGCCTGCCGGCACCAACGTGAAGTACGTCGCCGGCAACATGTTTGAGAGCGTTCCACCGGCGAACGCTGCTTTCCTCAAGGTACGTCCTCTTTCCCCAAGAAAGGTGCGCGCGTGCATACACAACACATTCCCTATATTCACATGTAAGCACCTACCGCGAGATCTAAGGGCACGTACAATGGGGTGTCAACCTTCATTTTACTATTAGTTTGCTATTTCGGTACAGAGGGAGTAGTTTGCAATTTTTCTAGGGATCCAATTACATTAATTAATTTATCTAATTTCATTCGTCTGTTTCCTTTGTTAATCTTTTTTCATACTAAATTTTTAAAAAACGATAATCAGATATAATAGGTTAGATAAACGAATGTAAGCACTTTGTATATGTTCAATACTTAATCAACATACAATATATTCTTGTTTCTATGTTTGATTTCAGTCAGTTCTTCATGACTGGGATGACGAGAAGTGTGTCAAAATATTGGAGAGTTGCCGGAAAGCAATTCCTCCAAGAGAGGTAGGAGGAAAGGTGATAATCATCGACATAGTGGTCGGAGCAGGACTAGGAGACAACAAGCACAAAGAGGTGCATGCCTTGTTTGATATGTACATCATGCTTATCAATGGTATTGAGCGAGATGAGCAAGAGTGGAGCAAGATCTTCCTAGAAGCTGGGTTTAGCGATTACAAGATTACACCAGTTCTAGGGTTCCGGTCAATCATTGAGGTCTATCCATGAAAGCTTTGGTGATTACGTACTTATGTGTGTATGTGCGTGTAAATTTATACTTTAGTAACCATGTTGAGGGATGACAATGTAAATTTATCCTAATAATTATGATTGGAACGATGATGAGTGTGCCAAGATACGAACAATTAAGGTGGAAAGGACAACATCCCTCTAGAAATGGAAACATCAATGTAAGATCTCTGAAAAAAAACATAGTGATGTTGTTAGATGGTTCAACTAACAAAAAATTACTACATCAGTTTCGAACGGTTAGCCTATTATTGAGCTCTGCCCAAGAACACCGCATGAGTTACGAGTATTTGATTATTACATGCTTGCTTATAAAATGCTACGGCCAATGGAAATCCTCATGGAATAGTGACATATACTCAACCAAAAAGGTCTATCTAGCTCTGAATAAAAAACCAAATGCACCAGCTCCATTCAATTGGATTTGGAAATCCCCGCGTCTGTCCAGACATAAATTTTCTTTTGATGATGATCCAGGACAGATTGAATACTAAGGATCTTATGCAAAGAAAGAACTTTTATATTGAATCCTCATCATGTGTTCTCTGTAATGAAGACACCACTGAAACAATGTTGCACCTCTTCTCATCTTGTGATTTTAGCCGGAATATATGGTGGAAAATTGGAGAGGAATGGAATACTGATCTTTAGTTCATTGACATGTTGATTGATGCCAAAAACAATCAGTTAATCCATTTTTCAAAGAAGCCATGATTGCAGGATGCTGGAGTATATGGAACCACGGGAACAAAATTATCTTTGATAATGAGCAGAGAGACATGGATCAATGCTTTGCCTTTTTAAAATCTGTTGTCTAGGATATTAGACATAGAGATAAACCTAGTCTGATGGAAGGCATGCAAAGTTGGCTGGACCTCTTTGTCATTTTTTGTTTTTCCCTGCATCCCATCCCATTTATACATACCACATATGATTGTTTTATATAAATAAAATGAAAAATTATGCAGTGGGGACCTTCCCCACCGTATTTTGCGTCGAATGAAAATCGTACGAACAACTTGTGTTTTTTTGCATGCGTGCATGAGTGCGACGAATAAGAATATACGACATATTTGATTCGAAGGATTTTAAAAGCACATGAATAGGGAAAACACATGAACAACATGTCATGGCATGTGAAATCCTACTAGGATAAAAAACACATGAATTAGTTGCAGAAGTCATTCCATTGCACTGTAGAAAAAACATAGGAAATTTCTATACAGATTGAGTATATGTCATAGTTGTCATAGACACATAGGATTTGAGACAGTTGTCTGGCAGTAGCCTCTTCCTAAATAGGTTTGTCACATTTTTATAATTCTTTCTTTGTCCCATAATATAAGATGTTATTATAACAAGTATATGTGTATATTAGTCATAGTATTGGTTATAATATCACAATATATTATGGGACATGCGGAGTATTAAACTACCGTGAGTATTAAATGAGTGTTACTGTTATTTAAGAATATGTCTTCTGACAATTGAACACGGGACCATCACCGACCTGCCAAGCTTTATTTACTCCCTCCGATCCATAAACCTAAATGATTTTATTTAAATTAGGTGCATTTTATATGAAGAGGTGTGAAGGGCGCCATGTTTGATAAAAAAAGGATGTTCCTGCCAGGACATTGACATGCTTTCGAAACTCAGGTAGCCAAGTACTAGTAGAAAAATGTCTAGTGGCGGCGTTCGGAAAAGGGGGTTAGTGACATTGAACGCACACGTCACTAACCTCAAGCCACTGATAGCAGGTAGTGGTGGCATCGGTAGAACGCCAGTACTAAGTTAGGTACTAGTGGCGTGTCCAAGAACGCCACTAGTAAGTAAACTAGTAGTGGCATTCCAGATCGCCTGAACGCCATTAGCTGTAATTCAGAAATTAAAAAATATTAAAAATCTTGATTATAGCAGCAATATCAAATAACAAGATACACCAATAGTAGACATCCTTCTAGATACAACAACATGATATAAAAATTAGTGCTGGATATCTTTCAGAATACTAGCTTGTTCTATCTAAGGGCATGGTCTTCAAACTTAGAATACTAGTTCTACCTAAGGGAACGATTCTTAAAATTTTCAAAGTCAGAAGACTCTAAGTCAGGGATCGTACGAGAAAAAGATGACTCCACAAGTTTTATCGAAGTAGATTCTCAACCTCATCCTGGCATCCATCCCATACCTTTCTACCAATTTTGTCCAAAGTGGTCCTATAAAGTAAGTTCGGTTCGCCTCGTTGACAACTAGAATCTTGTAGGTCTTGCCGGGTTTGTCTCTTCCACCAAGGTAACCTCAAATTGTCCATTGTGATTGGCACGTCTGTTCAAATGGTCAAGAAAGTCCTTTCTTGCATGGCAAGAGATGGTCTGAGAAAAAGTTATATGAAAACAGTAATTAATTAGTTTCGATCAAAATGCATGCAAGGCTGGAAATCATAATTAAGCTAAACATACCATCATAGTCTCAAATTCTTCGGAAAGCACTATGATAAACTTCTTATCTTGACAACTTTCATGGCCACAGTTGATGCAGGGATGCGTTTGCTGCATGTTCATCTAATATATTAAATATGTTCAGATATCCATAGCTATCTTTAAATATATTAGGAAACTCAAACATAAAGGCAAGCAAGTGATCTAACAAATCAATCGAACGCATATGGAATATGAAAGTAGAAAACCAAAATAAACATTCGTATATCTAGAGTTTGAGCCCATATGGAAGTAGAAAACCAAAATCAATCGAAAGCATATTCGTATGAAAATCAACCTAAAAGCAGGGTTTCATACTTGCATTGGACACAAAATAATTTCAGAGACGGGATAAGTGAGCCAAGTAGGATACATAAATTATTTATTTGTGCATCTCACAAGGCTCACTCATGCCACCTCCGAGATCGTATCCTACCATTTTTAATCATCGGCCATATGGAAGTAGAAACCAAAATCATCTAGATTTTGTACCCCTATAATTATCTAAATTTGCTATACATCTAAAATCATCTAGATTTTGTACCCCTACAATTATCTAAATTATCTAAACATCTAAAATCCCTAAAATATCCTATTTTTACACTACACAAAAATCACCTAAAATTACTAAACTAAATAAACTAAGAGAGGGGACGGGTAGTCTACCTGCGGCGGTGTGAGGTCGGCAGAGGCGCGTCGGCGAGGGCGAAGAGGACGGCGGCGGCGATTTTGAGAGAGGCACGGGCCGGTGGATCCGTCGCGGCGCGGACCGGTGCTGGGCTAGGCCGGCGGCTAGGCTAGACCAGGGCGGGGAGGCGCGGGTGGCGGCGGCCGGGGATGGGCAGGCGGCGACGATTTTGGGGGAGGTGCGGGTCGGTGGAGGCGGGGCTGGGCTGGACTAGTGCGGGGTTGGGCCGGCGACAGGGTTGCTGGACCGAGGCAGACCGGCATGGGCGGCGACGGCGAGATTTCGAGGGGACGAACGGGAGTGTGGTGCAGAATGAAAAGAGAGGCGGGTGGGGCGATACCTTTAAAATTTTGAATGACATAGTGGTGGCGGCTTGAGTTTAAAGGACGTCACCACTACACTGTAGTTGTGGCGTTCAAAAGTGCCGAACGTCTGTTGGTCCTAGCTCGCCTCGTGGTACCCACATAGTGGCGGCGTTCGCGATTCCTCAAACGCCATTACTATGTTGTAGTGGCAGCGTTCGCCTTTTCCCGAACGTCGCGACTATTTCGCCTTGCAGTGGTGGAGCCCATTTTATTTTACACGCCACTAGAAAAATAACTTTTATAAGTCTCTTCCTACTAGTATCTAGATATTATGAATTCGAAGTGCAAAACAAGCTATAAAATGAACATTGACCTTCACCACCAGACCATCATAAAAATGCAGGGTCATTTGGTTTGATGGCATGGTTCACTATTTCAAAGGTTTACATGAATTCATGGGTGAACTGCGAATTACTCCCTCCGTTTCATTATATAAGAAGTTTTAGCTTTGTGAAAGGAGTGTAATCGGGAGAGTATATGACATAACCTACCAGTTTGATGAACCTTGAGTTCCGAATAGTATTAATAATAAGTTGGATATATTTCGCATCTTGGGGATTATACCGGTCAACTGGAGCAGTGGCCACAAAAGAACATTTCTATCTCATCTGCCTATGTTTGCAAGAAAAGTTTGAATTAAAACATGTTTTATCAGGGTCCTCCCCTAATGAACCATTTTTTAGATTTCGCCAGTAAATTCAACTTCAGATCCCGAAGGATTGTACTGTGTACATCCCATAAGTTGACAAATGCAATGAGTCGTGTGTCAAGATATTTTGAGAGAAAAAATAACAAAAAATATCCAGATGCGGAAGAAAAAAATGTGTTACATTGATTGGGTTTGGGCAACAAGACACGTATCATGGTGAAAGTGAAATGATTCCTTGTCTGGAATTTGATATTCCTGACGTAACCAGTGTCTTGATCGATCCTAGGTGGTGTGGATTTGTGTACTACGATTTTTTATATTGATATATACATATAACCCACCGCGTGGAGCACGAGCACGGCACATAATTCGGTGATATGACCAAGTTGTTGCAGCAGCAGGTACGAGTTAGCTCGTGAATTTTCTTCCTGGACGCTAGCTAAACATTTCTTATGCCTCTGCAAACTATTTTCGGTAGGGATTATATTAAATTGTGAAGATACAAATTATACCGGCCTCTGCAACAACATAGTGCCCTAAAGGCACTACGGATGCACACATGTCTAAAAAAAATTCCGCTACAGCAATCTATATATTCCTTGTAGAAGCAGTACAAACAACACCAAAACAGCTCCCAAAGTCCAAATTATTCAAAAACGATGTCTTCAAGAAGAAAAGAGTGCACAGGCACCGTCGTTGCCCAATCATAGATCATAGTTTTTTTTACCCTGGAAAAAATCCGTGCTAGCAAAATAATGCCAGAAGAAAACCATTACCAGATACAACTAATTAAGCCTAAACCTTAGATTTTCACTCTCAAAGACCAGTCAACAATAAAAATCTCTTGGAACAATAAAAATCTCTCAGATATATATCAAAATATAAATAGGATCCTGCTATAGTTATATGGGGATCACTAATCAGAGTGGTCACCCAAATTACCACTCACTATCATCTCCTCAAAAATTCCAGACATAAATAAGGGCATCTACACAACATGTACGGACGAAAATACATAAGCGACACGGCGGTGGCTGATCTAAACCCATCTAGGGTTTTGTCTCCCTCGCTGCCATCAAGCAGCCGGTCCGTCCGTATGCACTGGTCTTGGGGTCTTGGAAGCGTGAGGGACCAATGGCTCTCGTCGGCGAGAGGGTTCTCTTTTTTAAGGTTGTTTTCAAGTGTTTTCTTTAGGATGTTGAGGTGGCGGCTACATCGTGAAGTCAGAATAAGGTCATCCTCGCTCTATCCTTACTCTGGTGGTTTGTCTAGCACTGATGGAGAGCGCGTGGAGTTTTATGTCTGGCAGATCTCTTGGGATATGTCCGTGTTCCGTATTCGTTGGTGTCGTTTAAGGTCAATCTCTTCCGATCTACGGTTCTCATCTTCGGCGATAGTTGCTGCTCTGGCATGCTTGTCCTCTAGGGTCTTAGCAGGATGACTTTCCGTCTGTCTACTACAACAAGCTCTACTATAACAAGCTTCTTACAACTCCGGTGATGGAGGAGCGAGGACGGCAGCGCTCGGATCGTGCTAGTGTTTATAGTCATCGCTAGGTGGTCCAGTGAACTATTTGTAATTTTTCTTACTTTTAGGACTCTGTACTGCTATTGATGTTATTAATAGATCAGTGAAATTTCGCAAAATAAAATAAAATAAGGACATCTACTATGCTAAAGAAGACATATCTTCTTTTAGAACATCTCCAGTCGCGTACCCAAATGACACTTGATAGAAGCGGCAAATCTGTCGTTTGGGGGACGCTGCCGCGCCCTGCCATTTTTGTGCCACGTTTGTTCCCAACGTGTTCCCCATGCAGGCTGCTGGACACATTTTTCACGACGAATTTAAATCAAAATAACCTGCCACAGAGTTCAAAGCCCTAGATAAAGTTACCCCACCACTTCGCTACGATCGCCGACGAAAATATTACATCACCTAGGCAACGTGAATAAATCTAAAAGAACATTATGTCCACCGTCGTTGGCATCTCTTGTAGACCGACGACCTCATCACATGTGTGCCCATCCTTCTCGCCCATCATCGATACCGATATCGTTTCCAATGATGCATCCGCAACCGCTGACATTGCCGATGTCTCTGCCACTGCCTCCGATGCCGCCTTCGCCTCGGTAATTTCTTGCAAGATCATGTCACGGTAGTACATGTGCACGCCTTCACCCGAGGATCCATCTTCAAAGTGCCAGTGGTCAAGATCATGAAGTCCTCCATCCTTTTCTTGACGGCGACCTTCTTCTTCTTAGTCTCGACTCTCTCCTTCTCGATCACGATCTTCTCATCTTGCTTTAACAACAAAGACTTCCACCTTTCACCACTCTTTCCCCTTGGAGGAGCAAGTTCGACGAGACATCGGTGATGCACTTGTCAATTGACGCCTGCACCTTGTCGAACGATGCCACTTGCACCGCGGCTGCCTTCGCCTTCTTGTTGCCGATTGGGTGCCCTGCCGAGTTTGCTAGTGGCGCATCTCTAACTCCATAGAGATCACTTCTCAATACAATCAAAATCAAAAGGATGAAAGATGTACAATCCAATTTCTCGATTCAATAGCAGAGACATGCATGAAACATTATCGGAGGCACGATCATGATCTAGGCTCAACAGCCTCATTCAAGCAAAGCAAGGGCTTACTGTACTACTATTTAACAAGCAGTTATCGGCCATACGGGTAGCAGCCAGCGCCAGCGCCATACGTCGCGGTAACAAAGTTTTGGTACTCCCGGTGCATCTACAAAATCAGACGACGCAGAAGCACGTAGCAGCATCGATCATGGCGCTCAACGGCCCGAGCACCGACCAGGCCTTGCTCGACGCCGAGCACGAGCTCTGGACAACCTCATTCTCCTACATCAAGTCCATGGCGCTCAAGTCCGCCCTGGACCTCCGCCTCGCCGACGCCATCGACCACCACGGCGGCGCGACCACCCTGCCCCAGATAGTCGCCAGGGTCATGCTCCACCCCTCCAAGATCCACTGCCTTCGCCGCCTCATGCGCGTGCTCACTCTGTCGAGCGTCTTCACGACACAGCAGGCGGACGGCACCGGCGAGCCATTGTACACTCTCACACCGGTGTCCCGCCTACTCGAGCTCATCCTCTATCATGGCATTCGTGCTGAACCCCGTCCTCATCACCCCGTTCCTCCAGATCGGCGCGTGGTTCCAGCACGCGTTGCCGGACCCCTGCATCTTCGAGCACATGCACGGCGAGGCCCTGTGGGAGATGGCCGGGAAGGACGCGACGCTAGATGCGCTCATCAATAAGGCCATGGTCTCGGACAGCGGCTTCATCATGGACGTCGCCGTCAGGGAGGCCGGCGATGTTTTCCGTGGGTTAAGCTCCCTTGTTGACGTTGGCGGGGGCCTCGGCGCAGCGGCACAAGTAATTTCGAAAGCATTCCCGCATGTGGGATGCAGCGTGCTGGATCTTGAGCACGTCGTCAGCAACGCGCCTGCCGGCACCAATGTTAAGTACGTCGCCGGCGACATGTTTGAGAGCGTTCCACCGGCGAACGCTGCCTTCCTCAAGGTACGTCCTCTTTCGTGAAGAAAGGTGCGCGCGCGTACACAGCACATTCCGGCACTTTGTTTACCTTTTTATACTAATTTTTAAAAGGCGATAATCAGATATAATAAGCTAGATATATGAATGTAAGCACTTTGTCTATGTTCAATACTTAATCAACATACAATATATTCTTGCTTTCTATGTTTGGCTTCAGTCGGTTCTTCATGACTGGGATGACGAGAAGTGTGTCAAAATATTGGAGAGTTGCCGGAAAGCAATTCCTCCAAGAGAGGTAGGAGGAAAGGTGATAATCATCGACATAGTGGTCGGAGCAGGACTAGGAGACGAGAAGCACAAAGAGGTGCATGCCTTGCTCGATATGTACATAATGTTTATCAATGGCATTGAGCGAGATGAGCAAGAGTGGAGCAAGATCTTCCTAGAAGCTGGGTTTAGTGATTACAAGATTATACCAGTTCTAGGGTTCCGGTCAATCATTGAGGTCTATCCATGAAAGCTTTCGTGATTTATGCTTCTGTAATAACGTTGAGGGATAAAAATGTAAATTTATCCTCATTATGATTGGAACGATGATGAGTGTGCCAAGATACAGACAATTAAGGTGGAAATGACGACATCCCTCTAGAAATGAGTCCTAGCTAGATATGATGGTTTTGTCTAGGCCAACAAGATTGTTACAAGCTGAGACTCATGTTTTCTTTGTTTTGTTACCATGTACATATCTTCATGTAAACTTGTAATTATGCTCAAAGGATCAAGCGAAAGGATTTCGTAATAAAAAACACATCAATGTAGTATCACTGTGAAAGAAACATATTGATGTTGTTAGATGGTTCAACTAATAAAAAATTACTACATCAGTTTTGAGTGGTTAGCCCATTATTGAGCTCTGTCTAAGAACACTGCATGAGTTATGAGTATTTGATTGTTGCGTACTTGCTTATAAAATGGTATGAACAACATGTTTTTTTATTGCATGCATGCTTGTGTGCATCTTAGTGCGACGAACAAGAATATGAGACCTATTTGATTCGAAGGATCTTAAAAGCATATAAATAGGAAAAACACAGAAACAACATGCCATGGCATGTGAAATGCCATAGGGATAAAAACACATGGATTAGTTGCAGAAGTCATTTGATCACATCACAGAAAAAGCATAGGAAATTTCTTTAGAGTTTGAGTATATGTCATAGTTGTCATAGACACATAAATTAGAGACAACTGTCTGGGAATGACCTCTTCCCAAGTGGGTCTATCGCGTTTTTACAATACTTTCTTCGTCTCATTATATAAGATGTTATTATAACAAGTATATGTGTATATTAGTCATAGTATTGGTTATAATACCACCTTATATTATGGGACATATGGAGTATTAAAAAACTGCAAGTATTAAATGAGTGTTACTGTTATCTAAGAAGATGTCTTCGGACAATGGAACGCGAGAACCATTACTGACCTGCCAAGCTTTTTTTACTCCTCCGATCCGTAATAAGTGTCAATGAGTTGTACTAAATCAACTACACTTATTATAGATTAGAAGGAGTTACACAAATGATTTTATTCAAATTAGGTGCATTTTACATGAAGAAGTGTGAATGGAGCCATGCTTGATAAAAAAAGGATGTCTTTGCGAGGACTTAAACTCAGATAGCTAAGGATGTATATATTCAGAATTCGAAGTGCGAAACAAGCTATAAAATGAACTTTGACGTTCACCAGCAGACTATTATAAAAATGCGAGTCGTTTGGTTTCCCTTAATCTTGAGCATGGGTGATGACATGGTTTACTATTTCAAAGGTTTACATGGAAATCTCCGGCATGGATGAATTGTGAAGTACCCATGGCATAAGCTACCAGTTTGATGAACCTTGAGTTCCGAATAGTATTAGTACTAAGTTGGTCAATATTTCGTATCTTGGGGATTGTACCGGTCAACTGGAGAGCAGTGGCCACAAAAGAACATTTCTATCTCATCTGCCTATGTTTGCAAGAGAAAATTGAATTAAAACATGTTTTCTTAGGGTCCTCCCTTAATGAACCATTTTTGGAATTTGGCCGCTAAATTCAACTTCAGATCCCGAAGGACTATACATCCCATAAGTTCTGCATCACAACGAGTGGTGTGTGAAGATATTTGACAGAAAAAATAACATCAAACCTATCTAGATGCTGAAGAAAAATGTGTTACGTTGGTTGGGTTTGGGCAATAAGGCACGCATCATGGTGAAAGTGAAATGGTTCTTGTTTGGTTTTTTTCGGTTATTTGATATTCCTGACGCATCCAGTGTCATGATCGATCCTAGGCGCTGTGGATTTGTGTATTATTTTTATTTATGTTGATTGATATATACATATAACCCACCGCGTGGAGCACGAGCACAAAACACAATTTGTTGATATGACCAAGTTGTCGCAGCAGTAGGTATGGGTTAGGCCAGTTCAAAAAAAAGGGGGTATGGGTTAGCTCGTCAATTTTGTTCCTGGAAGCTAGCTGAACATTTTTTATGCCTCGAGCAAACTTTGCAGCTTCATTCGTTGTTTGAGAAAATCAGTCATCAATAAAAATTAAAATACGGGAGACGTGATGACAACCCAATTTCTGTTTCTTTCCTCAAGGACAATTATGTGTCAAAATAAGTCAACAATAAAAATCTCTCAGATTTCTATATGGAAAGATTATAACTAGAATCCTGCTATAACTATACCGAGATCACTACTCCGGGTGCAATCCTTGGAGTGGTCACCCAAATTACCCCGTCACTAGCAGCTCCTGAAAAATTCCACACATCTACAATGGACGAGAAGACACATCTTCTCTTAGAGCATCTTTAGTCGCGTCCCCCAAACGCCAAAGAAGCACCAAATCGGTCGCTTTGGGAAGGACGCCGCACCAAATCAGTCGCTTTGGGGCACACATGTTTCCAAACACATTTTTCTTGACGGAAGTAAATCTAAAATACTTGCCATAGAGTTCAAAGGCATAGTTCAAGTTCCCGCCACCACTTCGCCACGATCGCCGGTGAGAATATTACAGAACCGAGGCGGCGCGAATAAACCTATAAGAACATGGTGTCCACCATCAATGTCGGTTCCTCTAGATCGACGACCTCCTCATGCGCGTGCACATCCTGCTCGCCTATCGCCGCTTCCATTGCCGCTGCCGCTGCCGCTGCCGCTGCCGCTGCCGCTGCCGCCTCGGCTACTTCTTGCATTCAACACTTTCCTTCTCAATCACAATCTTCTCATCTTGCTTCAACAACATAGACTTCCACACTGCAAATGAACAAATAAACAAGCTCCGGCGTGATGAGGAATCTGAGTGGGCATAGCATGCCAAAGTTAAACATGTGCAGGAAGGAGGAAACAATACCAAATATTTTCATCTGATAGCCAATGGAAAACATAAGAAGAAGAAATATTCCAGCTTGAATAGGAGGAAGGAACAATTGAATGTGAGGAGAATTTGAAAGTTTTTATCACTGAATACTACAAGCGGTTGTTCGGGGAGCCGACTCCCAATGGCTTCACGCTTATAGAAGATATAATTCATGATATTCCTCAGGTATCGACTGAAGAAAATGAAATTTTAACTAGTATGTTTTCTGAACAAGATGTTTATGAGGCTATAGTCTCCATGGAACATAATAAGGCGCTTGGACCAGATGGGTTCCCTGTGGAATTCTATCAGACGTTTTGGCCGGTAATTAAATAGGATCAGATGGCTCTTTTTGCACAGTTGCATGAAGACAACCTTCCCCTGTTTAAGTTAAATTTTGGCATAATAACTTTGCTTCCCAAGAAAGAAAACGCAGCACAAATACAACAATATAGACCTATCTACTTACTAAATGTAATCTTTAAGATCTTCACTAAAGTAGCAACAAACCGAATAACTGGAATTGCACAAAAATTATCAGACCCACACAGACAGTTTTTATGCCTGGGCGGCATATTCTTGAAGGTGTGGTTGTCTTGCATGAGACCATTCATGAGATTCACAGAAATAAGATAGATGGAGTTCTTTTCAAAATTGATTTTGAAAAGGCTTATGACAAGGTAAAGTGGTCTTTTTTGCAACAAGGCTTACGTATGAAAGGTTTTGATCCTAAATGGTGTAGATGGATTAACAACTTCGTACAAGATGGAAGTGTGGCCATTCGGGTCAATGATGGCATTGGCCATTACTTCCAGACCAGAAAAGGACTACGACAAGGGGATCCACTATCACCTATGCTCTTCAATGTTATAGTTGATATGCTTGCCAAATTAATTGCCAGAGCAAAAGAGAATAATGAAGTAGCTGGACTAATACCTCATCTAGTTGAAGGGGGTGTCTATTTTGCAATATGCCGATGATACAATCATGTTCATGCATGGAACACGATTTACAAAAGGCAGTCAATATGAAACTAATTTTATGTATTTTTGAACAACTATCGGGACTAAAAATTAACTTTCATAAGAGTGAGATTTACTGTTTCGGCAGATTTTTGGTTGTGAATTAGGTTCCTTGCCGTTTAGATACCTTGGGGTACCATCAATTCTGTTTTTATCAAGCTTGCCGATGTTTATGTTGTCCTTTTTACAAATACCAAAAGGAGTTTGTAAAAGGTTGGACTTCTATCGTTCATGATTTTTTTTGGCAAAGTGATGAATTTAAGAAGAAAACCGACTAACTCGGTGGAATATTATTTGCCAACCCAAAGACCAGGGGGTTGGGCATTGAGGTGTTAGAACTTAAAAAAATGTTTACTTAGTAAATGGTTGTATAAGTTATTGACATAAGAAGGGGTATGGCAAGAGTTGTTACGCAACAAATATCTGATCAATAAAACTTTAGCACAAGTGGAAGCCAATCCGACTGATTCACCATTCTAGAAAGGACTAATGGGGGTGAAAGATGAGTTCTTCGCCCGTGGTGTTTTCAAAATTGGTGATGGAAGGAACATCCATTTCTGGGAGGATACATGGCTAGGGGATGTACCTCTGGCCCAATAATACCCATCCTTGTACAACATAGCACATAGAAAGCATGTCCTTGTTCACGATGTTTTGACCCAAAACCCTTTAAATATTGGATTTAGGAGGAATCTAACGGGGGATAAATGGAGTGCATGGTTGCACTTATGTGAAAGGTTAATGGAAATAACTTTGACGGATGAACGGGATAGGTTTTCATGGAATTTAACTAAGGATGGGGTCTTTTCAGTTAAGTTTATGTATGCAGATCTTATGAATAAGCATCCACGTTTTCCCAAGAGATACTTGTGGAAGATAAAAATACCACTCAAAATTAAAAATTTCATGTGGTTTATCAGTAACAAAGTTTTGTTAACAAAAGACAACCCGGCAAAGAGAAAATGGAATGGGTGCAAGAAATGTTGTTTTTGCGATGAAGTCAAAACGTTTGAACATTTATTTCTAGCTTGCCCTTTTGCAAAATAATTTGGCGCATGATTTTTTGCACTTACAACTTACCTCCTCCAACTAATATCACCAATATGTTTGGTAATTAGTTAAATGGAATAGATATGGTGTCTAAGGGCAGAATCCAAATTGGCATTTCGGCCATTTGTTGGACCATTTGGAAGTGCAGAAATAACTGTATTTTTAACAAGACAGGATTTCCTTCCTTCTTGCAGGTAATTCACATGGCGGCATACTGGATTCAGCTCTGGGCTTTCCTTCTCCCAGAGCATCATCGCACTCACATGGTCTCTGGGTGCAACCGTCTTGTGGCGGTTACTTTGGATTTCTTCAGCCAGACTTTGTGGCGTCATTCTAGTAGATTGACAAATGTCTAGCTGCTGCTTTTGCTTTCTTGTGAGATTTTTACCGATTTTCAAATGGTTGGTGCATGTATCAACCCTATATGATCATTAAACTGTAATGCCACGATGATACTCTTTGGATCTTAATAAAGGCAGAGGCCAGGGCGTTGCTCCCCTTTTCGAAAAAGAAAAAAAACTTGCGCGGTGGCTACCTTCACCCTCTTATTGCCAATTGGGCGCCCCACCAGGGTTGCTAGCGGCGCATAAAGATCAATGACGCCATCATTTCCCTTCGCCAAATGTAGGCGCATTTGCCTCCATTACTCACAACCTTTAAGCTAAATATAGCTATGGATCAATACGGACCCTTTGCCCTCGTTTTTGAACAGGTACATGTCTATTGCCTTGTCCAACTAAGCAAGGAAACACAAAGCAATAAATGCATAGACGATAAATACGATGATGCACAAAGAGGGAAGAAGAATAACCTACCATATTGGCCATGTTCATGACACTTTACGATTGAGGTCTAATGTTTGCATGTCAGCCATGAAATAAGTTCACCGCGGCTTGTATTACACCCCACCGAGTAGACATAGCCTTTTGGATCCTCTTGTTGAGGAATTTACGCTCATCAAACTCCTTTTTTTATCCTACCCCAATAGGCGCCGCTAGTTTGATTGGCGTCGGTGATCGGATCTATGCTCATCGTCTTCTAAGAATCACACGAACAAAGATATTCCAATGACTTCCACATCGGGCCGCATGTGTCGGCTCTTGGTTTATCCTTGCCGACCGGTTATTCCTCGCCTCTGTCCTCCCCTTCCGATTCCTTCTCCTACTTCTCACTGGTTCCAAGTATGCCTTCTTCTTCCTCTTTCTCATCCTCCTCATTTTCCTAGGCTCCCCTTGTTGTCTGCCATCATGCTCTCCGCTCCTACCATTCCATCGTAACATGTTGACGGCGGGGTTGTCGAACTAGAGCGGTCCTCTTCGAAGCGACAATGAAGGCATGTGCATATGGACAGTTGATGTCGATGTTAGGGAGTTTGTTGCCCTTGGTCGTTGAACGTCGGGGAAAATGTACTAGGTGCGTTGGGGTAGAATCCGACATGCGGGACTTGAAAAGAATATGCCTGAGAGGCAAAAATAAAATGGTTATTATTTTATATTCCACGTTTATGATAAATGTTTACTTCTCATGCTATAATTGTGTTAACCAGAAATGTTAATACATGTGTGTTTAATAAACAAAGAAAAGGTTCCTAGTATTGCCTCTCATTACACCAGCTTGTTGATTAACAGATGATCAAGATTTCCTGATCATGATATTGGATGTTGTTAATAACAAGGTCACACAATTTATTGAATGATGTGATGAACATACTCCCAAAATATAGTAACACGATCAAGCCATTATGTTTACACTACTATAACATTATTCAAAGTAACCCTAATCCTTAGACCATGAGATTACGTCAATCACTGACTTCAGAAGGTTATTTTGATGGCATCAAACGTCACACCGTAACATGGTGATTATAAATGTGTCGTTAGATACTTGGAAAGTGTTAGTTGAGGCGCGTGACTCATTTGTCTATCCTGATGACGGAGAGATATACTCAGGACCCTCTCGGTGATATCATATTGACATAGCTTGCAAGCAAGTGATAATGATCAGTAAGAATGTTATATCACTGGAATGAGAAAACAGTACTTGTTAGTAATGGGATCGAACTAGGCATGAATGATACTGAATGATCTGATCCCGGATAACTAAAATATCGCGAGACAAAAGGAATTGCTTATTGCGAATAAAAGATCACACGATCACTAAGTCATCACATGAACTGGTGGGAGTCATTATGAATCTCCAGGTCCCGCTAATGATTATTGATCAGAGAATGTCTCGATCATGTCCACACAGTTCGTGACCCATAGGGAGACACACTTAAGGGTAGTCGACTGATACATAGCAAATGTATCTATAATATTTGATGTTCCATGCTTGGTTTTATCCACTTTCTTGTGTTTTGTCCACACTTTGGAGTACTTTTCATATGATTTCTTGGACTAACCTATTAACAAGAGCCACAGTGCCAGCTGCCTGTTTTCTGCTGTTTTTGGTTCCAGGAAAGTCAGAAAATGAATATTCTCGGAATTGGACGGGACAAAAGCCAAAGTGCCTATTTTTACGGAAGTCATCAAGTGCCAGAATACGAGACGGAGAGGAGGTAGGGGGCCACTACACCACCTAGCCACGTGGCCAGGCCTGGCCCGCGCCAAGGGGTGGTGTGGCCGCTCCCGGCGCCCCTTCGGCCTCTCCTTCCGCCTATATATTACCCTCAGGACAAAACTCTAAGGGCCCGATCAAAAATCCAGAAAGAGTCTGTAGCCGCCGTCATCTCCATCCCTAGATCGGGAGGGATCTGAAGCTCTTCCCGGCACCCTACCGGAGAGGGGAATTCACTCTGGAGGCCTCCTTCATCACCATGTAAGCCGTCGGTGTGATGCGTGAGTAGTTCATCCTTGGACTACGGATCCATGTAGTAGCTAGATGGCTGGTTCTCCTCCTTTGTGCTTTCATGTTTAGATCTTGTGAGCTCCTTTCATGATCAAGATCATCTATTTGTAATTCTGCATGTTGTGTTTGCAGGGATCCGATGGATATTGAGATGCTATTTCAGATTGATTATTGATTCTATCATGTCTTTGTTATTTGTGATCTTGCATGCTTTCCGTTGTTAGTAGCTATCTTGGCCAAGTAGATGCTAGCAACTCCAAGAGTTAGTATTTATGCTCGATAGTGGGTTCATGCCTCTGGTAATCTGGGGAAGTTACAGAAATCTCTAAGGTACTGGATGTGATGTTGCTACTAGGGAGAAAACAACAATCCTTTGTTCATAGAATAATCGTATTGTTTACTTTACATGCAGTTTGTAAAGCAATAATCTGTTGCTTGCAACTTAATACTGGAGGGGGTTCGGATGATAACCTGAAGGTGGATTATTAGTCATAGATGCAGTTGGATGGCGGTCTATGTATTATGTTGTAATGCCCAATCAAGTCTCAAAGGAGTCAAGAAGATTAGTATATGCATGTATTGCTTTCTCGATGTTTGTCAATTGTCCCGCTGTAATTTGTTCACCCAGCATGTTATCTATCTTAAGGAGAGCCACCTCTAGTGAACTATGGATCCCGGTCCTTGTCTTTTATATTCAATCTATAATCTTTTACTGTTTTGTGTTTACTTTCTACAAACTATTATTTCTTTTCATACGATACGTTTAATCCTTTGTTTTCTGCAAAACACGGTGAGATTGACAACCTCATCGCAAGTTGGGGACAAAGTTATGTGGTTGTGTTGTGCAGGTCTCCACGTTGCTACTAGCACCAGTAGTGCGCCCTGCCAAAGCTCAGCTAGTAACACCTTTGGGGTGTTTCCTTGCTCCTACTGGTTCGATTAAACCTTGGTTTCATAACTGAGGGAAACTTGCTGTTGTGCTCATCATACCTTCCTTTTGGGGTTCCCAACGAGCTCTACATCAACCACACACCAGCACTTTTCTGGGCGCCATACACAAGGCCATCATCGACGCATTTCAGTGGATAGGGAACACTGGAGAAAATACTGGACAGTGAAGGAATTATTCTAATAAATCTGCTGAAATAGTTTCGGTGTATCGGAATATCACTAGGGATTGAATTGTTAATGTGTTCATTAAATGTGTGACATTAAATCAAGTGAATTAAAAGTGGTTTTAATGAAGAGACTCTTGATTTTTTAGTGGAGAATAAATGGGAGAAAGTGGAGAGTGTTTTTATGCAAGTGGAGAGTCCACCCACATAATTGGGGAAGAGGTGGGGGCAGCCATATGGCTATGCGCCATGCCCCCTTGGGCTAGCCCCCTCACCTATAAAAGGCCCACCTCATCTCCTCTCTCAAACACACACTCACCTCTTCTCTCATATGCTCTTTGGTTGGCATTGATGACCCAAAATATATCGAGCTCGTTGGGGAACCCCAAGAGGAAGGTATGATGAGCACAGCAGCAAGTTTTCCCTCAGTACGAAACCAAGGTTACCAATCCAGTAGGAGCAAGGAAACACCCCAAAGTTGTAGCTAGTTGAACGATGGCAGGGCGCACTACCGGTGCCAGCAGCAACGTGGACACCTGCACAACACAACCACAGAACTCTGTTCCCAACTTGCGATGAGGTTGTCAATCTCACCGGTTTTGCTGAAAACAAACGATTAAACGTATCGAATGGAAGGAAGTAATAGTTTGCAGAAAGTAAACACAAAACAGTAAACAGTTTATAGATTGTATGTAAAAGAAAGGACCGGGATCCATAGTTCACTAGAGGTGGCTCTCCTTAAGATAGATAACATGCTGGGTGAACAAATTACAGTGGGGCAATTGACAAACATCGAGAAAGCAATACATGCATATACTAATCATCTTGACTCCTTTGAGATTCGATTGAGCATTACAACATTATACATAGACCGCCATCCAACTGCATCTATGACTAATAATCCACCTTCAGGTTATCATCCGAACCCCCTCTAGTATTAGGTTGCAAGCAACAGATTATTGCTTTATGAATTGCGTGTAAAGTAAACAACACGATTGTTCTATGAACAAAGGATTGTTGTTTTCTCCCTAGTAGCAACAGCACATCTTGTACCTTAGAGATTTCTGTCACTTCCCCAGATTACCAGAGGCATGAACCCACTATCGAGCATAAATACTAACTCTTGGAGTTGCTAGCATCTACTTGGCCAAGATAGCTACTAACAACGGAAAGCATGCAAGATCACAAATAACAAATACATGATAGAATCAATAACCAATCTGAAATAGCATCTCAATATCCATCGGATCCCCGCAAACACAACATGCAGAATTACAAATAGATGATCTTGATCATGAACGGAGCTCACAGGATCTAGACATGAAAGCACAAAGGAGGAGAACCAGCCATCTAGTACTACATGGATCCATAGTCCAAGGATGAACTACTCACGCATGGTGATGAAGAAGGCCTCCAGGGTGAATTCCCCACTTCGGCAGGGTGCCGGGAAGAGCTTCAGATCCCTCCCGATCTAGGGATGGAGATGACGGTGGCTACAGACTCTTTCATGGATTTTTGATCGGGTACTTAGGGTTTTCGTCCCGAGGCCATCTTATAGGCGGAAGGAGAGGCCGAGGGGGTGCTGGGGTCGGCCACACCACCCCCTGGCGCGGCCAGGTCTGGCCCGCGCAACTAGGTGGTTGATGGCTCAATGCACGGCGCCCAGAAAAGTGTTGGTGCGTGGTTGATGTAGAGCTTGTTGGGAACCCCAAGAGGAAGGTATGATGAGCACATCAGCAAGTTTCCCTCAGTGATGAAAGCAAGGTTTAATCGAACCAGTAGGAGCAAGGAAACACCCCAAAGGTGTTACTAGCTAAGCTTTGGCAGGGCGCACTACCGGTGCTAGTAGCAACGTGGAGACCTGCACAACACAACCACAGAACTTTGTCCCCAACTTGCGATGAGGTTGTCAATCTCACCGTGTTTTGCTAAAAACAAAGGATTAAACGTATCGAATGGAAAGAAGTAAAAGTTTGCAGAAAGTAAACACAAAGCAGTAAACAGTTTGTAGATTGTATGTAAAGAAATGACCGGGATCCATAGTTCACTAGAGGTGGCTCTCCTTAGATAGATAACATGCTGGGTGAACAAATTACAACGGGGCAATTGACAAACATCAAGAAAGCAATACATGCATATACTAATCATCTTGACTCCTTTGAGACTTGATTGGGCATTACAACATAATATATAGACCGCCATCCAACTGTATCTATGACTAATAATCCACCTTCAGGTTATCATCCGAACCCTCTCCAGTATTAAGTTGCAAGCAACAGATTATTGCTTTACGAACTGCGTGGAAAGTAAACAATACGATTGTTCTATGAACAAAGGATTGTTGTTTTCTCCCTAGTAGCAACATCACATCTAGTACCTTAGAGATTTCTGTCACTTCCTCAGATTACCAGAGGCATGAACCCACTATCAAGCATAAATACTAACTCTTGGAGTTGCTAGCATCTACTTGGCCAAGATAGCTAATAACAACGGAAATCATGCAAGATCACAAATAACAAAGACATGATAGAATCAATAATCAATCTGAAATAGCATCTCAATATCCATCGGATCCCCGCAAACAGAACATGTATGATTACAAATAGATGATCTTGATCATGAATGGAGCTCACAAGATCTAAACATGAAAGCACAAAGGAGGAGAACCAGCCATCTAGCTACTACATGGATCCGTAGTCCAAGGATGAACTACTCACGCATCACACCGGAGGCTTGCATGGTGATGAAGAAGGCCTCTGGGGTGAATTCCCCTCTCCGGCAGGGTGCCGGGAAGAGCTTCAGATCCCTCCCGATCTAGGGATAGAGATGACGGCGGCTACAGACTCTTTCGTGGATTTTTTATCGGGCACTTAGGGTTTTCGTCCCGAGGGCAATATATAGGCGGAAGGAGAGGCCGAGGGGGTGCCGAGAGCGGCCACACCACCCCCTGGTGCGGGCCAGGCCTGGCCGCGCGGCCAGGTGGTGTGGTGGCCCCTGGCCCCTCTCCGTCTCGTATTCTGGCACTTGATGACTTCCGGAAAAATAGGCACTTTGGCTTTTGTCCCGTCCAATTCCGAGAATATTCATTTTCTGACTTTCCTAGAATCAAAAACATCAGAAAACAGGCAGCTGGCACTGTGGCTCTTGTTAATAGGTTAGTCCAAGAAATCATATGAAAAATACTCCAAAATGTGGACAAAACACAAGAAAGTGGATAAAACTAAGCATGGAACATCAAAAATTATAGATATATTTGTAATGTATCAACATCCCCAAGCTTAACTCCTGCTCGTCCTCGAGTAGGTAAGTGATAAAAAGAAAGAATAATTTTTGAGGTGACATGCACCATCAAAAACTTGATCAAAGTATTTGTAAAACATTCAAAGCTGGGATCATAGTACTTCAATCATAACATGAAAGACAAAGTTTTAGCAATAAGACAAAGAAACTATGATGCAACATGAAAAGGCACAAACAAAAGATTCATAAATAACAATGCTTTGCAAGACGTTTGTTTGTTTCACATAAAGAAAACATAGCATAAAAATAGTCAACTTGTCCCTCAATAGAGTAGCAAATATAAATGCATAGGACACCTTCAAAGTTCATAAGAGTGACTAGATACAAATAGTTTAAAACAAGCAATAACAAGTTATGCATCAATCAACTAGTCTTGAGACAATACACATAGAACTACGAATGGCCACTATGCTCTCAAAGTAGGTGCATAAAGTTAGAAGGTGGAGACTCAATATAATGGTGGAAGAAGGGCCTTCATAGAAGGAAGTAGGGATTCAAGTCTCATAAAGAGCTTCCAAAAATTATGGTACTTATAGCTTTCAGCTCACATTGCCCCTATCATAAGCATCTTGAATTGATTAAGGTTAAAGTGAACAAACTATGGTGTACATGCTTGACAAAGTATAAGTCAGAAATCTCATGTCCCTTGTATACGAGGGCCGCTCCTCATGCTACTCAAGTTTAGTCACCGGTAAGTTCTTGTCATCGTAAGTACATGTGTATCATAGATAACCTCCAACGGAATACCCCTTGCCCGATGATACGGAAGAATCCCCATATCAAAATGACAAGGCAAGCAGACAACGAGCATCTCATCAATCTTCTTATTTACCACGGGAATATGGTTCTTTTTTTTCTCTCTTTCCTCTTTTCATAATATCTCTTTTTTTAGCGTGGCTATTGGAGTTGCTCTTATAGCACGTACGAGCTATAATGGTTCATAAAAGGTGATTGTACGTCAGTATCAGTGTTTGCATTTAGTTTTATAAAGAAAATCTTCCGATAAGAAGTTTTTCTAGTCTACTTGTAGATTGGGGAATATTTAAGAACTGTAGCTATAATTTTTTTATCATACACCTCGAAGTATTTGGAACTAGAGTACATTGATCCAAATTTCGACAATCCGTGACATCTATTTTAGGACTGAGAGAGTACTTAGAAAAAATGGAAGTGCTTATCCAACATGTACTTTAAAGTTCGATGATTTAGGATGGGTTCGCTTCCTGAGATTAATTTTTTTTTGAAAAAAGCATATATTAATATCAAAGGATACCAATTACACTTAGCCTATGCAGCAACACATTGCCCTATCGGCCATACGGATGCATACAGCCAAAAAAGAAAGAAGAATTAAAAAAAAGAAAAGCCCCGCTACAGTGACCCATAAATTGAAGCAGAAGTATTACCACCATCAAGATAGCACCAGAAGTCCAGCTTCTCCAAAAACGATGCCTCTAAGAAGGAAACACTGTACAAACAACGTCATCACTCGATCATATATCTTACGTTTTCACCCTGAAGAAAGTCCACGCTCTCAAAACAATACCTTCAATAAGATCATTGCCGGGCACAACCAATTAAGGCCAGACCCTGGGTTTTCACCCTGAAAGGTAGGACTGTGAATCTCTCCTGTGCAGTCGCCCCCACTCGCATGCCACTGCTCAAAAGCACGAGTCGCCAAGTCAATTTCTCATCACCACCCAGACTCAAATCACCATAGTCATTCCTCAGATCTTGGTCTTCAGACATTCCCCGTCAGCGCCATGGAACGAGAACATGCCCCATGATATTAACAACCAACAGAGCTTCGAAGCGCACCCTCTGAACCCAAACGGCTAGAAAAAATATGGGTACGCACGACCGAATAGCTTCCGATCCGGCAATCTTCAGGCATGATGCACCCATGGAAGTTCGCTGATGTAGCTTTCCGGAACTCGACACTCCGACCAAATCAGTGGAGACACACATCAAGTAGATCTTCGTCTTGGTGTGAGAGGAATCCGAGTACCGCCACCTTTATTCATACCAAGTCGGCAGCCCCCTCGCCACCCGCTGGTAACCTGCAAGATCCGCCGCGCCAACCGTACCAGTAGCCCTGCGGCTAGGCTAGTAACGAGAGAGATGACATCAGAGCAGGGTCGACCCCCACCAGATCCGGCCCTATCAGCTGCGAAGAGGACCGGGGAGGTAGCATCGGAACCCAAGATCGGAAGATCTAGGGTTTCCAACACCAGCCGGCTTAGCCCTGGACTCCCACCGCCGATCATGACACCACCGGGAGGGACCTCCGGCACCATCCCAACTAGGGACGCCGCCATGGTTGCCAGTCGTCGTTGGCCCCAGCAGCCATGGCGGCTAACTCCTGCCTCCATCCAGGCCAAGGGCAGCGGCGGCGGGGGAGCTTTGGTGGCGTCCCCGGTGTCGCCCTGGGGTGCGACACGCGGGGAAGAGACAGATCACACGGGAAAGAGGGATGTGATGACAGCATGCAATTCTTATGTTATCTCAATATAAAATTTCTTTAATTATGACTATGGAAGAGGGCTTAACATGCTGTGATGAATACTAAAATCAAAGCAAAATACTGTCGCATGGTGAGCGGATTTATTATTTAAGGAGCAGTATCGACGAACTACCAACAAACACGAAGAAGAAGCTCGGCGAAGATCGCAAGCACGCCATGGCGCTCAGCAGTGACATCTACAAGCTCATGAGCACGGAGGACATGCTCCAAGGCCACGCCGAGCTCTGCATCCACGCCTACGGCTTCGTCAAGTCCATGGCTCTGAAATGCGCCATGGAGCTCGGCATTCCCGGCGCCATCCACGGCAACGGCGGCTGCGCCACGCTCGGCGAGCTCGCCACCCGCATCGCGCTCCCTCCCTCCAGGCTCCCGCGCCTGCGCCGCCTCATGCGCGTGCTGGCAGTCTCGGGCGTCTTCTCGGTGCAACACCAGCCGGACTCCGCGGGCGACGCCCTCTACGGCCTCACCGTGGCCTCACGCCTCCTCGTCGTCGACAACGAGGAGACATCATCGTCGGGACTTACCCGCCTCGTGTCTCTCATCCTCGACCCGAACCTCACCGCGCCGTTCTCCGGCATGAGCGCGTGGTTCATGGACGACGAGCGGCAGCGCTCCTTCTTCGAGATGCACCACGGGGAGGACATGTGGGACATGGCCTCGCGAGACTCTGCCCTGACCAGGACGATAGGCGACGGCATGGCCGCCGACAGCCGCTTCGTCGTGGAGGTGCTCCTGAGGGAGAGCCGCGCGCGCGACGTCTTCCGCGGGGTGCGGTCAATGGTCGACGTCGGCGGCGGCAGCGGCGCAATCGCGAGGGCCATCGCGGCGGCATTCCCGCACGTGGAGTGCAGCGTCCTTGATCTGCCTCACGTCGTCGCAGAGGCCCCCGAAGACGGCGACGTGCGGTTCGTCTCCGGCGATATGTTCGAGTACATTCCCCCGGCAGACGCTGTTCTTCTCAAGGTAAAGTTCAGGGGACAGCTGAACCCAATACGAATACCTTCTCTCTTATATCAAAAAGCTTGCAAAAATTACCAAAAAAACCACGACCCGTGTAACTTAGAGTGGGAATTTACTCTTGCAAACTTTCACAAAATTTATGAAAAAATGCGAACTGTGCAAAAATCACAAAATTACACATTATCTTGTTTAAGTTACAAATTTAAAACTTGGTATGCATCTTTGATATGTGTACATATATCAGAAATAATCACTACTAAGTATCCATTTTTTACATGCATGATTTTTTCGTAATTATTTGAAAGTTGAAATATGTTTTTGCTATACTTGTACATGCTCTACATACTTAGTAGTCACAAATATTTGCTCTGCATGCACACTAAAGGCACACGCTTATGTGCACTCGGATTAGATTGAGCGCACAAATATTCAGTGTTTGTGCGCACATAGATTGAATATATACCATGTCGACTGTTTTGTATTTCAGTCGGTGATGCACGACTGGAGAGACGATGAGTGCGTCAAAATACTACGAAGGTGCAAAGAGGCCATCCCTTCGAGGGACGCCGGAGGAAAGGTGATAATTATAAACATGGTAGTTGGGTCCGAAAGTTCGAACCAAGGCAACGATCGGAAGGAGGAGGCACAAGTATTGTATGATCTCTTCCTCATGGTCGTCGAGGGAAGCGAACGAGAGGAGCATGAGTGGGAGAAGATCTTCCTGGAAGCCGGATTCAGTGGCTACAAGATCATACCGGTGCTAGGCATCAGGTCCATCATCGAGGTGTACCCTTAATTAAACACCAAACTTAATTTGCAATCTTGGTCAGAATCTTAAGAATAAGGGTCAAGATCTATAAGTTTACTTCCTACATAATTTTAGGGTTTATATGTATCTATGGTTGTTATTGGATCAAATTACTTTTGTTCATGTTCGTATTAGAGATGCCTATACTCATTTCTGTATCTTAGATTCTCTTATTGCACATCAAGTTTGTGCTTCCTGAGTGTAATATATACGTGTGCATTGAAGAATGATGCCCCCCTTCTAATTATGTTTCATTATGTTCATCGGTCTAAACCACAATAAATTTACATGCATATGATTATTTGTGTTATATCACACGTACACCAGCATGTTCATGCAGTCCCTTACTTGGTTTAAGATGATAGACATGTGAGTAACTTGGGCTTCGCAAACTAAGGCATGACTCCCGAATTAAGTGCTGCAACTCAATTTTGGGTATGTTGCGCCATTCTTCCTAATAAAATACCACGGGGCTGCTCCCTTGTTAGTCTAGGTTTTTTTTAGTACTGAGGTCTTCAATTCTATCTTTACAACTACTCTCTCAGTATCAAAATATAAGATATTTTAGCTTTATAAAAGAAGTGTATCGAAATCTCTTTTAGTGTGTAGGTTTATATAGGTTTGAAGTGAACCTATACACTAAAAAAAGTCTAGATACACTCATTTCACAAATCTAAAACATCTTAGAGAGTACTATGGCTTAAAAATCCTGGCCCCGCCTAGAAGAGATGTAATTCCTATGGCTCGAACTATCTGTTCGCCCCTTGAATGACCAAATCATAGCTTTGTCCAGAAGAGTACCAGTAGCTTGAACTTCTTCTCGCCATCCATTGACAGTGCCAAAATAGAACTCATGAACTCATAGAAGGCATACCCAAGGCGCAGCATTGCAACTGTCTATTGCACCTACACCTTTCAACATTTAAGTGACTTCAAGTTTCTCAAGATTTTTCTAAAGTCACCTATGAAAATCTCGTTATATTTCCAAAACATGACTATTCACTGGAAAATTAGCACTTCAACCAACTGTCCGCCCGAAGCCCCTCCCTACCTTGATGTTGTGTATCTGTCACCCACTCATTCTGGATTTTTGTGTACCATGTTTGCAGTAGGCAACATTTTTATTTTTATTTTCTTTTTTGTTGTGCTAGAGTTTGTGGTGGACATATTTGTTCTATTATCATTGATAGTAGAACCTCTAGATCAAAGGCCACATGTAGACATGTATATTTGAGATGGAACCCAGCCCATGGATATATAGTATATATGGAAAAGAGGTATAATCGACCATAGTTGAAAAACTAGACCGAACCATCAGTCCAACCAGAGTATAAACCGGAACCGCAGCTTCCGCGGATCTGTTTTGAGAGATGGACTCGACAAGGGAGTGAACCGAATTTTTTTTCCAATCTAAATCGAGGTTTTGTAATTTTTCAAATTCTACGTTCGCAAAAGTGTTCTACAATTCTTGGTAGCACTAAAACTAATGGTAACCATCTAACTCTTGACTTGTTTGTTGTCCAAATTCTGTAAGTTAGCATACTTGAAGTTAGGAAAAATAATCCTATGTATTAATCACGGGTCTAATTATTGAACAGAGCAAACTAACGGTCAAACCGGTGAACCAGGAACAGACAACCTGGTGTGTTTTTCAGGCTGGTCCTAGTGGGAGTATCATAGCTAGTATCATGCATGCCATATTGACAAACTGATGTGGCACAACAATTTATGAAGAAAGAGATGATTAGAGTATCATAGGTAGACACGGTATCATAGCATATAAAACTAGAAAATGTTTATGCAAATAAATCTTATACACAATTTTACATTGAGTTTTTACAAATCATTAAATATAGTCTAGTATGATACTATGTACTATGAAAATAGTATCATACTACACTAATATCATATGCATGATACTAATAGTATGATACTACCACTACGACCAACCTCACGGGTCCATTTTTTGAAACTGTGCACTCTGACCCTCATGGCCATATACTCACACCACGGTCTACGAATTATTTGAACTATGAGGCCGCGGTCCACCTTGCACACGCCAACCCCACCGTCACGAGGCTTGTCGTCAGGGAGCTTCTATTTGCCGCTTTGTGCTTGTATTAATGGAGCCCTACCTACGGAGTGAGTTTAATGGGCCCACAAATGAGGCACAATAAAAGGCTCAGTCTATTTCATTTTTTATAAATCACATAATGTAAAGTTTCTTTTTATTTTATTAACTCAGTTAATAATGGAAATATAATTTGCATTGAAAAATGAATATTCATGTATATCAAAACTGTGAACATTTATCAACAAGTATACATATTTTTTGCAAACCCATGAATATTTGTTCGAACTCCCTTGAACATTTTATTTGAACCCTTCCCATGTACCTTTTATGAATCGGTGAACATACATTCTTTCTAACCCGTGAACATTTCATTCGAAGTGTTAACTCTTTTTTTAGAACGTGAAACATTTAGGATAACATGTTCATTTGTTCACAAGATGAGAACCTTTTTGATATAACAAAAAAATGAAACATAAAATTAAAAATAAAATAGAAAAATAAAGATAAAGATAATAAACAACAAAAAGAAAAGAGAAAACAAAAAGGGCAACCCGCGTCATATTTTGCTGGCCCACCACTGCAACTTTTTGGCGAAGACTTTCTAACGCACACACGGATTTAGCGTCAAATATGGAGCATGCCCGCACCACGCACGACCGCACACCACGCGTGTGGTACGAGGTAGGCCCATTTACCAGTTTCCTGTGCCTCTTTTGCGAGGCTCACTTTGTCCGCGTTCTACTGATTTTCACCATTTTAGTTCGTTAGTTTTTTTACACAATCGATTCCTTGTTATTTCATTTCTTTATTTTTCTTACACCGAGTTTGGTTTATCTGTTCACTTTGAAAAATTGGTGAAATAAAAACACAGGTTAAATTTTTTCACCAATTAAAAAAATGTTCACAGGTTAATAAAATATTTCCGTATAAAAATTTCCGTGAATTTAAATTTTTTCATGAACTTCCAAAATGTTCCTAGATTTAAACATATTCATGTGTGAATTTTTTCACGAACTTTCAAAATGTTCATAGATTAAAAACATATTCATGGCTTTGAAAATTTTCATGAATTTGAACAAAATACTAATTGAATTTGAGAAATAATAAAGAAGTGTTAAGAAGTTTCTCGTGGATGTTTCTTTACCGATTCGGGTGTACCAATCCATTCATGATTTGTTTTTCAACAACCGGTCGAGGAGCAGAGATACAAAAGGAAACGGGAGAGGGATACTCGGGAATCTTTTTTACACTGCCCATCAGGAGGGTTAGAGGGGAGACCTAATTCATGCATGCATGTAACACGGGAAACAACTTATTATATAGGAGGACTAAAGAAGAAACACCCTAGCATTTGGAATCTCCAAAAAAATACAACTTAGGCCCCGCTTGGTATACTCTCTCTAAAATTTCTTGTATATTGCGACAGAGGGAGTAGTTTAATTCCCCTCGAGTATTGGCCTAACTGTCAGAATTTACTTGTCCCGAGAAAAACGGAGGGAAAGAAAAAGGGGCCACCAGTGGTCCGTGATATTTTCCATATGTAACGGGCTCAAACCGGTCGTAAATGAGAAAGAAAACGGTCAAACAAGCACCATTTTGGTCCTCGGGCAGGAAAAAAGAGTTGGAACCGAGAAACAAGCCGGGTTTTGGACTAGAAAACGACAATCCAATTAGGGAGGAGTATCAAAATAACTGTTGTTCTGTCATACTAGAGTCGGAGATAAGTCGAGATCGAGGTCCAACGCCAACGTGGTAGTGGTAGAACCAAGAAGGTACAGGGATAAAGGAGAAGAGCTTGGGATAGTGAAAAAGGAGGAGAAACAATGTATAAGATCGAGATGCATGGCTACAAAGAAGTCCAAGAGTACAACAACCCTTTGATGGCAAAATAAACCGCTTTCTTGATTTCTCTATACTTCCCATTGGTTGAGAAGATTCCTCCACACCATACATTCATAGTGGGTACTACTCATCTTTGTTCCACCTTTGATAAATCACGGTTGCCTACATATTTCTAAAACATGCTTGATTCCGTTGGTCGCAGCGTACAACAAGTACAAGTACCGTCATGCGGTACAAACAACGAAGTTGGAGTAGAGGATGGAATGGGTACAACAAGTGCAAGTACCTTCATGCGGTACAACAAATGAGATGAATAGCGTCCCGTGGTGGAGTCATTGTTGATGTTGGATAGACGCCCAATGCGAAACCATTGGAGGAGTGGGTATGGTTGCAAGGTAGAGTTTCTTGCGGTACACATAGGTGACATAAATGGGCAAAGAGAGGAGACCTCACCGAAGCGGTTAGGGGGGTGGGGGATAAAAGAATGGATGTGATCGAGCAACAACCGCCAGTATACATGACCGAGTAGAGGGGTCAGGGCCGATAAGTGTAGGGCCGGACATTAGTTGACTTAATATGAATGTGAAATTATCTTGCTACTACTACTACTACCACAAAGCAGAGCAGGATTTTTTTCATAAAAGTTTGTAGAAGAAATCGGCGAACCATCACGGAGTATGAAGCAAGATGAACAACATTTGCCTTTCTTGACACTGAGCATAGGAAGACAGATGGTTGGGATGGGAGAAAATGCAGAGGAAACAAAACGTATTTTTAGAATCCGCATTATCAAATTGTTTATACATATTGATAAAATGTCTATGCTTATAGTATAGGCCATTAATTAAGCATCTCGGTTTACTTACTTGACGCACAGTCGCACACGGAATTTCCTATTTGCCGTAACATGTGTCAACACATATTAGCTAGAGTGGTGATCTGTACTCTGTAGACGGCACGAGCACTAAACGAATGATGCTTGCATGTAAACCTCCTCATGCTAATTGCTGATTAATTTAGGATATGCATCGTGGACCGCCATCATAAGCATTATTTTGTATGTCAAAGTCCAGACTAATTGCCCAGTGAACATTATCATCATATATAAAGTGGGTCTGTGCCCCTACAATCTAAACCAGGAATCCTGAACATGCATGCCTGAACTTCGAAGCGACAGACAGTAGCTACTAGTACCAGTATGTGGATTTCCTTCCTCCGGGTCCGGGTCCGGGGTACCTAACTGCTGAGAGACGATGGAGCTGCTCAGCCGAGGTAGACGTGGACGTTGAGGGCGAGGATGAAGATGGCGATGAGGGCGAAGTAGATGATGGCGTGGACGAGTATGGAGAGGCCGCTGGTCTGGAAGTTGCCGAACTCGACCATCCGGCCCTTGCCCGGGATCTGCAGAAGCAGCCCCGGCGAGAGCAGGATGAAGAGCACCAGCCCGATGAACACCGGGGCCCAGTCCGCCATGGCTCCTAGCTAGTTAGCTGGTCGATCTCTCTCACCACGGATGCAGCCTCTCGCTTGCTCTCTATGATTGTTGTAGTAGGACCAGTAGTGGACACTGGAGAGTGGCAGGAGTGTGAGGCCACGAGGGGTGAGAGCATGTTTATATGGCCTTTAGGCCAGGGGCGGTGACCGGGACGGGAGGCAATTAGGGTGGTGGGTGTGTGAGGTGCACATGCTCGTCTCCTGTGGTGGCTGATCATGGTGCGTGGGTGTTTCTTGGTACTATATGTGAATGTGACTGTGGTACTGTACTATTTAGTAACCGTGTTGTCATCGCACGCATGTTTGTTTGTCTGTCACTGTCGCCTTGCATCGGATATGCAACGACCCATCATCTTTAGCTTTAAAATTTCTCGAGTAAGGAAAGTTCCTTTACCTAAATAAAAGCGTGTGGGTAGTGCAATCAACATGATGATGAAGTCTTTTTTCAGCTCAATATGGAAGTTGACCTCATCTGTGTGAGGCTTACAAAGGCATGGCCGGTGGCCACACCCACATATATAGAAGATCATAACCTTATTTCGTCAAAAGGGATAGCACCCGGACTCTACCCAATATTATCCTCTAAAACCAGTCATTGAGATTTGTCCATATAGAAGATCATAACCTGATGAGGTGGAGCCATGGAGGAGGAGTCTCAGTGGTAGATGGAATCAAAGGTGGTTGAGAGGAGAGGTACGTATGATCCAAAACCGAAGCACACATACACGTACGGTCACCACCCACACACCATGCCTAGCCAGCTTTCCACACGCTTGTGACATGTACCCTCGTCCGCACATGCCGTCCTCTAGCTCGTTTAGGAGGCATGGCAGTACATGGGGGGTAAAGGCTTTTGGAAAAAGAGGGGGTGGTTTGCATTGCATGGGTGCATGGAGGTGATGGTGGTGGTTGCCGTGTCCATTCCGGCGCGTGGGCCTGGTTGGTCAAGCTAGACGACACTGCTCGGCGTTCAACTTAATTGCCTTGTCTCTACAAGATTTGTTAGGCGCGCACATGCTTGTTTGGGCACACGCATATGTGTACTGGACAAAAGCTGAATGATTGTGGTTTGATGCATGGCTGGCTGGATGTATATCGGCGAGAGGCGAACGGGACATCGGCCCGTGGGTTTGTGCGCGCCCTGCATGCTCCGGCTCGGCGGCCGGGTGCAGGTGGTTTTGCTTACTGGTTGCTGCGTATAGTATTTTTTTTTTAATAAATCTGATCTATTTCTCAAACTATTCCCTCGGAGAAACTAACTCGGAATCAGACCGCTCGTGTGGGCACCATTTGGAACGGAGCCGGACGCATGTCGGCGCCAATCGTAAAAGGCGCCGAAGTGCTCGACCGTGGGACCCAAAAATCCGACGTGGTAGTAGGTACTATTGAAATAAGTGATCTACAGTTAATTGTGATCAAATCAAATTAATGACCTTTTAGGTCATTTTCAGGGGCTGTGAGGCATCCTAGCCGTCCATCAAGGGTGTTGGTTCCCCTGGTGCAAGTGAAGGAAATATGTACGAGAGACAATAATAAAATGGTTATTATCTTATTCCATGTTTATGATAAATGTTTATTTCTCATTCTAGAATTGTATTAATAGAAAACATTAATACATGTGTGTTTAATAAACAAACCAAACTTCTTAGTAATGCCTCTCATATATATACTAGCTCGTTGATCAACACTCAACAGATGATCAAGGTTTCCTAATCATAAAAATTGGATGTTGTTGATAACGCGATCATAATCATTTTTTGATTTCCTTGATGAATTTTGTGTCGAGTAGGCGGTGTCCTTACTGCCATTTTGACTTGTCAGGTGATCAGATTTTGCATTCTGTTAGATGAGCGCCCTTTTTGGATCATGTGCATTTCTCCCTAGGATCTCGGGTACTCATCGTTCTGTTCTCTGTTAGCTTCGGGTGGTTGCCGAAGGTGGTCCTGGTGATCGTGGTGCATTGATTACTAGGGTGCCTGGTACAGGGTTGTATCCTTGATTTGTTGCCTCAGCTACCTTACTTTTGAATGCTCGGTTGAGTCCCAACAAAGTACGATAGTCCCTCATGAGGTGGTTTGATCGCCTTCTTCCTTCCGAGTTGATGTAGTAGTGCATGTGGCATGGTCCATCTAACATCTGCATAACTGGTATTGGGGATTCCCTCGGCTGCCTCGACCGGTACTGCTGTGCCGTCCCACTTGGTCCTCCTTCGTCTTGATTGCTTCGGTATCCCCTACTACGATTATCGCTCCTACGGTTGTCCTTGTTGACATAACTAGCCGCACCATGGCTTGGCCCTCCATAGTTGTCGTAGTTACATCGTCTTCTGTTGTCATTATTGCGCCTATCACGATCTTCTTCGGGTTAGCGACCCTGCTTGTTGTTTACTGCGTCCTCGCTGTCTGCCCATCCATTCGCCATGCCCATCAGCTGGGAGATCGTCTTCGGCTTAACCAGACCCATCTCCTCTATGAATTCTTTTCGGCACAAGCCGTCGTTGAAAGCATCAATTGCCCTCTCGTCGGAGATATCTTCGGCTAAGTTTTTAATGATGTTCCACTGTTGTATGAATGCGCGTATGGATTCGCATGATCTTTGATTTCACGCCCTCAACTCTTCGATGAATGCAGGTCGCTTGAATGTGGATTTGAAGTTTCAGATGAACTTTTACTCTAGGTCGCCCCAACTGTTGATTGATTCTTCTGGTAACTATCGTAGCCTGGACCGTGCGGCTCCGATTAAGTGCAACAGCAAGCTCTGCATAACTGTGGCTTTTGATCCCTCCATAAGTTTCACTGTTTGCAAATAATCGGCCAACCACGCTTCTGGATCTTGGAGGACATCGTATTTTTGGCAATCATGAGGAATCTTGAAATCCTTGGGTACTATCGTTTTGTGAACCTGATGGGTAAGAAGCTTGCGCCACATGCTTCGAGGTCATCCTCGCTTTCCTTATCTGAGTACCTTCTGCACTTTTCCCGGGATTTGTCGATTTTGCTTTGCGTGATGTCGTCCCTTGCATCGTGGCCGCGCGGAGAGCGTGCACGATATGGTGATATGTATCTTCGGGTGTTCTCCCCTGCTGAGGGATGCTATGACGGCGCGATAAGCTGTTAGGTTGCGGGACGATCTCGTGGTCTCCCTTTGCGAGTGTTGCCCCAACCATGCCGAGGCCCATGAGTGCGAAGCGATGAATAGTTGCACGCGGATCATCGATTGTGGGTTGAGTGGTGAGTAGATAAGTTTGAGTTGCGACGAGGGCGGCTTGCGCCATTTTAGCCCTAATATGGCCCACTAAATCCACGAAGATGAATGGCATGTTCAGATCCCGGGTGATATCGCCTCTCTGGGCTTCAGGTATATTGTTCAGCCGAGAACTGCCTCATCCTAGTTGTGATCGTCATGCGACGCTACCGGAGTTGTGGGTGGAGCTGAGTTGCTCTTGTCGCATGCTTGATTCATCGACTCTTCTTTTCCGCTCTTCCAGGTCCATTTGCATATTTATCAATTGCCTCCTTTTCTTGTGAAGGAGGTACTGGTACGCCATTAAATCATCACATGTGATGTCCAGCGTCATGGGCAATGCACCCGAGATAGCATTTCTGCCTTCTCCCAGGAAGCTAGTGGCAGCCAAACAACTATATGTTTACCATCGCCTGCTTCACCTCCTCCTTAGATGACGTGGTTTTCTGGTGGTGGTTCTGATCCGTTCCTGAGGAGAGTTGTATCGTTTTCTAAAATAGTGTCATTAGGGCTAGATAATCGGGTTATTGTTTTCGTCATGTTCCGCTGAGGTTCCTTCATCTCCTCCTGTGGCTCCTATGATCACGCACACCTGGTGGCGCTCCATGTATGATTTGCTGTTGCGGTTGTCGGAGCTGTAGGAGACACTGTCTTGGGGACGAGTGAGATCCTGCAAGTTTTGCTCTAGATATGAATCTGCTTTTTTGATTTCAGAGTCGATGCTTTTCCCAGACTCACTGTTTGTTGGGTCCGTGATGTCGGGTGATGGAGTTTCAGAGTCAGATCCGAAGGAGAGGCCGTCATAGAGATCGGTCAAATCCCTCAAATTTGCGGCATGGCCATTGTTGTTTTTGAAGCTTGTCGGGTGCGAGGTGGACCTTGTAGTGGAGTCGATAGAAGATGCTGGTTTGCCTCAGGTGCTATGATTGGAACCGACGGACCCGAGAAGATCGGATCCGAAAGGCTGAGAACTTCCTCTACTCCGATGCAGAAGGAGAGGTTTCTGATCATGAGATCTGTCTCCTCGTCGAAATTTTCGGGCAAAGGGGTGAGAGGGTGGGAATCGAGATCGACATGATCGTGATGGATCTCGCCGACCTCAATCATCGGGTTGCTGCTTGGTGAAGTTCAAGCTGCCGAATTCATGACTCCAGCGCTCAAAGTTGCCATGGACGGCGCCAATGGACGAGGGGTGACCTCGGCAATGTCCATAGTTATGGACTTGGGTTTGATGGAAACGAGAGCGCTGGTGATTTCATCGTCCTATCAGATAAATAAGGGAGTCGAATCCTATCTGAGCTTTATTGCATACAGATGATTACAAAGTCATCGATTCACTAGATGCAATCTAACTTACGGCGGGTTGTGTCTACTCAAAGCTATGGTGCCCTCTCCGTCGACTCCTCCCAGCCCTTATATGAGAGGTTGGGTCTCAGAGTCCAATATGGATTGGTTACAAGTTTTATTACAGCTACCCAACTATGTCGGTTTGTATTTCTAGGTTGGGTCTCAGAGTCCAATATGGATCGGTTACAAGGATTTCCGGCCTATTAACCTATGTAATGTGATCTTTAAGGTGGTATCAAAGTGCCTGGTGAATTGTCTCTATCCGATGCTCTAGGATATCATATCTCCGACACAAAGTGCATTCATTCCGGGACGTCTCATTACGGATAATGCACTAATGACCTTTGAGTGCATACACTCAATACAGGCGGGATCAGCTGATCGTAGGAAATTTTGTGCATATAAGTTGGACATGGCCAAAGCATATAACTGCGTGGATTGGAGGTTTTTGGAAGGGGGTTTAGCGAAGTTGGGCTTTCATCCTCAGTGGATACGGTGGGTTATGGCATGTGTGACCACCATACGTTACTCTATTCGCTTTAATGGACATTTACTGGACCCCTTCACCTCTACTCGTGGCATCCGACAAGGTGATCCTCTTTCCCCATATCTTTTCCTTTCTGTGGCTGATGGTTTATCTTGTCTCATCAGGAAAGAGATTGAAAGTAATTCCCTTAGAGAGCTGCACATATGCCGAAGAGCACCGGGTATATCTCATCTGCTTTTTGCGGACGATAGTCTCCTGTTCTTTGAGGCCACAATCAAACAAGGCAAAATTGTAAAATATATCCTAGACCGTTATGAAAGAGCTACAGGGCAGCTTGTGAGCATGGGGAAGTGTTCAATATTGTATGGTGACCGCTGCCCACCAGAGGTACAAAGTGAGCTGAAAAATATCCTAAGGTATGAGATGCACTGCTTTGAAGAAAAATATTTGGGATTGCCGGTGCCTGAAGGAAGGATGAAGAGTGGTAAATTCAAGCCTACTAAGGAGAAATTCTCCAAGCATGCTTCAGACTGGTCGGAAAAGTATATGTTCTCGGGAGCAAAAGAAATTCTCATCAAATCAGTGTTGCAGTCTTTATCCACATATGCTATGGGGGTCTTTAAATTTCCTGTTGGGTTACGATCTAATGCATATAATCCATGAGTTTTGGTGGGGAGATGATGAAGATAGAAGACGCATGCATTGGATGTCATGGGAAAGGATGGCTCGACCAAAATCTCAAGGTGGCATGGGTTTTCGAGACCTCAGAGTTTTCAACCAAGCTTTGCTTGCTAGACATGCCTGGAGGCTGCTCCATTACCCGGATAGCTTATGTGCTAGACTGCTGAAGGCCAGGTACTACCCATCAGGCGATCTACCTGATACAACATTTATACAGAATCAATCACTAACGTGGCAGGGTATCGTTCATGGACTGGACCTCTTAAAAAAGGTGTCATTTGGAGGATTGGTTCGGGCTCGAAGGTGAAGATCTTCCACGATAGCTGGCTCCCTAGGCCAGATGCGATGAAAGTTGAAGGGAGACGGGGATGCTCGAGATTAAAGTGGGTGTGTGAATTGATAAACCCGCTGACAAGAACCTGGGACGAGCCGGCGGTGTGAGCGTGCTGTTTTCCAAGGGATGTCGAGGCAATCTTATCTATCCAGCTCCCTGCGAGAGAAGATGAGGATTTTATTGCATGGAACGGAGAAAGCAACGGTCTATTCAGTGTCAGGTCAGCGTATCGCATTGGCATGCTACCCATGCTAGAGAAATTGAGCCATGGACAGTCAATCTCGGAACCTTCTGGCGATAGGAGTGTTTGGAAACTGGTTTGGAAAGCCATTGTACCACAAAAGTTATGGGTGTTTGCATGGAGAGTGGCCACTGGCACACTCGTAGTTCGTACCGGTCTACATCATCGAATACCTGGAACAGACCAATCTGTACGGTTTCTGGCTGCGAGGAGGAAGACGACCATCATGCACTTGTCAGTTGTACACTCGCTAGGGCCTTGCGCGATGAGATGAGGAGATTTTGGCAATTACCACAAGAGGAGGAGTTTCAGAAGACAGGAAATGAGTGGATTCTACAGCTCCTACGTAATGTGTCAACGGTCTCCCAGATTATCTTCCTCCTTTGGCGGGTTTGGCACTGATATGTCCATAATGTATCTATAATGTTTAATGGTTTTATGCTAATAATATGCTTTTGACACTCCTTTTTTAATAAAGTTTATGATTTATTTAGACTAACCTACTAATAGTTGCAAAAGTGCATAATGTTCTTGTTTTACACTTTGATGTGTAGGAATTACCAAGAATACAAGTGAAAACCTTGTTGGAGTCAAATTGGGATTTTTCCAGAAATCTGTCTCAGAACTCTTTTTGAAGATGGTCACGTTTCGGATCGAAGACGGCGTCAAATGGAAAACTCTTCAACTACAAAGTTGTTGGAAATTTCGCGACAAATGTTCTGGATATAAAATTTAGCTGATTCTGAGTCTGAACAGGCCTTCTAGGCCCGATTTACTGCAGTCCAAGGCATCCCCTTCTTCATCAATAAAATCTCAGGTTCTTCCAAACACTTCATTTTTATTGTTTTATGCACAGTTGTATTGTTCTTGGAGCGTCTTCATTACCGTTTTTGGTTTTTGTTTGCTTGGTTTGCTTAGTTTGGTTGAATAAATTGGTTGGACCCCCTCTTTCATACATTAGTTTTCAAATAAGTGTGGTTTGGATTGGAAAAGAGTAGAAAAAGTTCATGCTTAAGTGGTAAAAAGAGCTCGTTTTTTACGGTGGCCTATGCTTTGTCATGTCATGCTTGATATTGTTTTGGCTTTATGCTTAGTGATTTTTTGTTGTAGCATGACATGTTATAAACAATTGAGATTGCTTAATGTGTCTTGAAAGAATCATGCGTTGTTTTAGCATATTAAAGCATAGTATTGTGGTATTCTCCTTTGATGCTTTATTTGGGTTAACTTGGCGCATGCTCACACCATGTTATGACTATCCCAAGTCACCATAGCATTTATAATCCTTTAGTTTTTGACTTATAATATCACTTTATGCTTTAATTAATAATGTTTTGTCGCTTTGCATGGTTATGGCCATTATTGCTCTTTTAGTTGGTCGCTCCCAGTCTTTTGCTAGCCTCCATAACCAAGTATGAGTTCCACTCATGCATTTAACTCCAAATAAAACCAAGTTATCCCAAAGATTCCACCATACCTACCTATCAGCATTTGCTATTCCAAGTATATTCATGCATTTATCTACCTTCCGAATTAAACTTGTTATGAGAAAACTAGTGATTAAAGCTCTCACGAACTTGATGGCACATTTTACTTTTTTTGCTCCTAATAAACTTGAACCATTGTGTCATCTATGTTGTATATGATTGTACTTATATGTTGGGGATTAGCAGAACCATGCTGTCATGGGGAACGCTTTTAATATTGCACTTGTACATTGTACCTAGTTGATATCATGCTCTTTTGTCTATGAATATCGTGGAAGTGAAATGAAAGGGGAGCTTGTAAGTCCATGGAGTTATGTATGTGTGTTAGCGAAACGCCTGGGCCGCCGGTCTAATCCATGCCTAATCATGGTGAAAACCTGCAGCGTAACCATAATGAGCCATCTATGAAGCATTTTCTTATAAAAAAAGATAGAGATTGAGAAAAAATAAAAAAAGATGTGAAAAGAGGAAAGAGAGAAAAAAGCACCATTTTCCTATGGTAAATAAGAAGATTGCTGAGATGCTCGTTGTATGCTTGCCTTGTCATTTTAATATGGGGATTCTTCCGTATCATCGGGCAAGGGGTACCCCGTTGGCGGTTCTCTATGATACACATGTACTTACTATGACAAGAACTTACCGGTAACTAAACTTGAGTAGCATGAGGAGCGACCCTCATATTCAAGGGACATGAGATTTCCAACTTATACTTTGTCAAGCATATACTTCATAGTTTGTTCACTTTAACCTTAATCACTTCAAGATGCTTATGATAGGGGCAATGAGAGCTGAAAGCTAATAAGTACCATAATTTTTGGAAGCTCTTTATGAAACTTGAATCCCTGCTTCCTTCTATGAAGGCCTTTTTTCCACTTTTATATTGAGTCTCCACCTTCTATCTTTATGCACCAATTAAGAGAGCATAGTTGTCATTCTTAGTTCTATGTGCATTGTCCTAAGACTTGTTGATTGATACATAACTTTGATATTGCTTGTTCCTAAACTATTTGTATCTAGTCACCCTTATGAACTTTGAAGGTGTCCTCATTTATGTTTTGCTACTCTATGGGGGACAAGCTGAATACCATTTTCATTATGCTTTCTTTATGTGAAACAAACAAACGTCTTGCAAAGCGTTGTTATTCATGAATCTTTTGTTTATGCCTTTTCATGTTACAACATAGTTGCTATGTCTTATTGTTAGAACTCTATCTTTCATGATTCATGTTTAGAGTACCTTAATCCCAGCTATCAATGCTTTTACAATAATGATGATCAAGATTATGTTGTTTGCATGTCACCTCAAAAATTATATTGTTTTGATCGTTTACCTACTCGAGGACGAGCAGGAACTAAGCTTGGGGATGTTGATACGTCCATAACGTATCTATAATTTTTGATGGTTTTATGCTAATATTATGCTTTTGACACTCCTTTTTGTATAAAGTTTATGATTTATTTGGACTAACCTACTAATAGTTGCAAAAGTGCACAATGTTCTTGTTTTACACTTTGATGTGTAGGAATTACCAAGAATACAAGTGAAAACCTTATTGGAGTCAAATTGGGATTTTTCCAGAAATCTGTCTCAGAACTCTTTTTTAAGATGGTCACGTTTCTGGTCGAAGACGGCGTCAAACGGAAAACTCTTCAACTACAAAGTTGTTGGAAATTTCACGACAAACGTTCTAGACATAAAATTTAGTTGATTCTGAGTCCGGACGGGCCTTCTAGGCCCTATTTACTACAACGCAAGATGGGGTGACGGGAATCCGAGAAGCTATATAAAGGGAGGAAACCTAATTCGCCCAGGACACCTCCTCCCATGATTTTGCAGCCACCAAAGCCACGTTTTTGCCTCCATGGGGGAGGGCTCCCAAGAATCCATGAAGGAAGGGGGCTAAGTGGCGGTGCTCCCCCATGATACCGGCGGCAGGGAAGGAGTCTCCCGCGCCGGCGCCGCCGCCGCCGCCCTCTTCACCATCTTCACCGCCATATCCATCACCTAATCCTCCTAGTATGCAGTGGTTCATCCTCCCACACACCTCTGGACCGTCCTATGTAAACATGGTGTTTGATGCTATAAGTTATAATACTATGATCTATGTCATGTTTGCGTAGTTTCTTTGTTCTTAGATTGAATGGTTGAACGTCTTTGGTTCATTAGAGTTGTATGTTGATATGGTACAGTCTTTTGGTGTCCATTATATTTGTGCGCGCATGGATTAAACATCATAGGGTTTGTAGTATGTGTAAAAGGAAGGGAGGAGTTCTGCCGCAGTGACAGAAACCTGAGGACGCGAACCGAAACGTTGCACGTATGAGAGTAAGAGGACCATTAAACTTAAGACTATGGTTGGGGAAACCTTAATGCATTATTAGTACTTACGAATGTTTGCTAACAATCCAATCATATAGTACATGTAATTCCAAGTAGTGAAGCGCATGTATATTTGGTCTCTCCCACATAGAAAACCGTATCGAAGACAATGAACTTAATCTATTCGCTATTTAAACTTGGACAAAGCCACCACAATTACCACCACTATTCCACACTCATGGTTCTGTTAGTTTATTGTATTTTATTGCTGCAGCAACTAGCTTTACATTCTTGTTATTTATTATCATGCCAAGCTATCTCTAGTACTCGTATTGTTGCTTTAGTTTTATTTCCTAGATAATGCAAACGTTTAGTGTGCGTAGAGTTGTATCAGTGGTTGATAGAACTTGAGAGAATATTTATCCTACCTTTAGCTTCTCATTGGGTTCGACACTCTTACTTATCGAAAAGGCTACACACGACCCCCTATACTTGTGGGTTATCAAGCACCATCGCAATAACGTGGTTCATGGAGATGGTAAAACCTCGATCTCTGCTTCGTCTACATTCATACTTAATTACCATCAATCTTTCCTGGCGATCCACAAGCCAAGCACCTTGGGGAATAACACGGTCGGTATGCCATCGGCATGGACTGCTCCTTCTGAAGGCATGATCAAAGCCAACGTTGACGCAGGCTGGGACTGTGCATCAAAAAGTGTAGGTATTGGCATTGTTATCCGAGATCATTAAGGGAACCCGTGCTCTCGGAATGGAGGTTTGTGTCATCGTGCACTAGTGCTGAGGAGGCGGAAGTGCAGGCATGCATAAAAGGGCTGAAGCACCTCATTAAACTTCGGCCATGGCCTGTGATCCTGGAGTCTGATTGCTTGCGGGCGGTTCAAACTATATCTTCAAATGGGCATGACCTTTCGAGCAGCTGGGCTCCGGTACGAGAAGCTAGAAGTCTACTGGAAACTTACTGTGATATTGCTATTAGGAAAGTAGACCGAGTTAGCAATGGTGTGGCTCATGTGTTGGTACAGCTAGGCAAAATCGGGCTTATCTGGGCTCCTTCGTGATGCGGCTCTTGACTGCGTGCAGGATCTGATCACAAATGATTGTAAAACGATGTAATTCTCTGTCAGGGGACAATAAGTTTTAGACGCACTATTTTCCTTACCTGGGTATCCAAGAGGACAGGAAGATTTTTAATGAGGTGGCTTGCTTGTCCAATTTATTGATCGTTTACTTCAAAAAAAAACATGTCTGATTCCTGGACTTCGGATGCTTCCAGGACTCCTTATTTCCTTTTGGACGTTGATACCAATTACGGGAACTGGATAAGATATACCCATGTCACCTGCATTTTACAGAATCAGCGACAAAAATGTAAAAAGCAGATCAAAGAGTAGAGAAATGATCGATGGACCAGCTCAACGTACAGCTTAGATCGATCTCAGCTGAGAATCCGACAGTCTTAAATGTACGCGCCACGAGTAGTCTAAGGAAGACGGGTTGGCACCACGTTTAAACTTTAGATTAATTCTTAGCTTTTTGCCTTTTTCATGGTTTTCGTTTGCAAATACATAACTTTTTTGGTAAGGAAAAATGATTCTTACTCGTTAGTGTAGTTACACTCGCATCTCATGTGCTACCGTACATAAGTGTAAGTGTATGTAATACTTTATCTGCTTTAATATGTTCATATATTATATCTAACATAGTTTCAATCAAGTGACACGGAAAAATTACAAGGTGATCCATAGTTTATACTATATATTCGAAATCTTCATATTTGTATAAAATGGAATATGTGAAAAAATTGTGCATACTACCTTGTCTCTATACTACTGAAATAGTCTTAGATGCTTCGTGCTACCCATACATACTCTCCGGTATGTTACATACTACATAGATTGTAACACACGTGGTTGTAACAACACCCGAATATAGTATGAGTATATATTTTTGGTAGTACATAAACTTTTATTATGTTATTCATATGTTTTTTGTTTAAAATGCATAAATAAATAATTTATATGAATTTTTTAAATGCACAGACAATTGATATGCAGGAACATGGCCATTTAATTCTCGTTTTCATTTTCGAAATATACGAACATTTTTCACATGTAAGAACATTTTTTGGAAGCAAGTGAACACTTTCTAATGAACGAACAGATGTTGATTATTTATTTATATTTTTGGAACACATAGATATTTATTCTATTGTAGGACTGACTAAAAACTAATAGCAAGTAAATATAAAATTCAAGATTTAGTTTTTGAAAGAAAAAGTATCTCTCGATGAGCTACACCAAACGCAAATTGAAAGCTATGAGCAACGAACTGAAAGCTATGAGCAACGAACTGGAGCTTCGGTTCTGACGGAAGCATTTAGAGCGTGTTTGGTTTGTGTCCAAAATTATCCTACCAAATTATTTCGCTAGCCAAAACTTTGGTTGAACCTTATTTGCTTTCCCACAAATTGGTCAACATTAGCTAAAAGTTTTAACTAGAGTTGATATTAGAGCATTGGTATACCAAAAAAGTTGACAACAATCCAAACAACAACTAATATTTTTAGTCATGACCAAAAGTCTAAAATATTGATAGGATACATTTTAGTCACGCTCTAAACACACCCTTAATCTGTGCCGCCCGTGAATCTGGTCAGTGGGGGTTATGGTCATATACTCATATTCAAAAAGCCCAGTACGATGTAGGCCCAACTGTCGGAATACTGAGCAGCTCCAACACTTTATATGATCAATGGGTGAACGTTTTTTTTGGGAGGCTCCGCTCTTAGCAGGGGCAAAACCTATATATGCCGCCGGTTGGGGGCAGTATCAGCCCGCGTCGCACACCCCGCTGCAGCACACTTTGCTTTAAATTTCGGACCATGGGCTTAGGGCGACCACTCCTTTTTCACTTTCTTCTTTTCTTCTCTCTTTTCTATTTCTTTCCTTTTTCTTTGTTCCTTTTTCTTCCTGTTTCTATTTTTTCATTTTTTTGGTTTTTCAATTTTTTAATTTTTAATTTACTTTTTTGATTTTTTTGGAAAAGTTTAGAACTAAAAATATTTTCATTTTTGAAAAATATTCAAATTCGAAATTTGTTCAGATTTTGAATTTGTTCAAATTGTAAAAAAAATCAGTTTGAAACTATTCAGATTTTCAAAATATTTAGGTTTAAAATTGTTCAGATTTGACACAACTTCTAAAAAATTAGTGTATAGGAATGATAGTAACAGCGAGCGATCCAAACAACAAAACTAGTAAACAGCGAACGATTATGTTAATGGGCCGGCATACGGAGCGTCTGACTTGCGCCGCTAAAGGCGGCCTATAGGGCGACCCCTTAGAGCACCTCCACTCGATCGGCGTTTCTAGTCCGAAATCTAGAGTTAAATAGCGTTGGACGAAGCTAGTTTCGGCCTGGGTATGGCCAGTTTTCCAGTTGCGTTCCTAGACCGAGTTTCCTGGTTTGGACAAATTCCAATCAAACTTGGCAAACTTTGGGCGAATATAGGCAATTTTCATTAATAGTGGGCGGATTCATAAATATTACATCAAATTCGAGGGAACACCCAAATTTGGACTTCATTTAGCCTAAACTAAAAAAAAACTTAAAAAAGGCCGAGGCCGATGCCGATGCCGATGTCGCCGGACGCCGCCTCACATATCATAGTTTTTTTTGAGAGACCTCACATGCCATAGTTGCGGTAGAAGCTTGTGTAGTCAGGGTCCGCCATGCCATCATCGTCGCTCGGTGGCTACGGGGGGCACGAGTTGCCCTGGCCTGCGTCGACGTACCTCCAGGGCTGATATGAAAGTCGGCGTCGTCATCATCATCGAGGACGACGAGCGGTGCACCCTAGTAGGCGAGCTCACAACGGGCTCTAGCCTGGCGCTCGGCCTCCTCCTGCCGGCGCTGAACACAGCGTGCCCCCTCCTGCTCCCAGTCCGCCCTGGACGAGCGCGAGGCAACGGAGGAAGAGGAGCCGAGGCTGCCCACCCTCCTGGGCAGCCAGTTCGCCGGAGGCTGGCGCCTGGCCCTCGCCGTGGGCGCCGGCGAGCACGGGAAGCCCAGCCTCAGGTGGTTACCGGCGTGGATGTGCTCGAGGACGGCGGTGAGCGTGCGTCCCAGCACACTCCACCATCGACGGTGCCCCGCCGCGTGTTGCGCTTCGGCGGCGAGCTTGGAGGGCCTTCGTGGGCGGCGAGTTCCCCGATCCAGCACTAGGCGAAGAACTGCTCCCAGTAAACTAAGTTACCGGGGTCTTCGGCGAGCTCAGGATCCGGCATCGCTGCGATGGTGGCCTTGATATCCTCCACCATCTCGTCGTCCTCGGGCATCGGCGGCACCGACACACTACCGGCGTTGAGCTTCCAGCCGGGCGGGCAACGGAAGTCATGCGGCGCCATGTAGCCGGCGTCGTGGATCATCCGGGCCTCCCAAGGCTGGAGCGTCCACCAGCCGAAGCTGTTCGTCGCCACAGGATCGTCGGGGTACCTCTCCACCATGGAATTCGCCGAGTGCTACTGCTCGTCGGAGTTGGAGTTCGTGGTGGAGTGGGGTGGAGAGGTTGTGTGTTCTGAGCCGACGATGGAGCCGGATTTTATAGGCCGAAATGGACGGCGAAGGCGGGAGGGGTGTAGCAGCGTGGGCGGGAAAGGGGAAACGGCGGGAAGCCTAGGCGGCGGTGGCGCGCCATTACGGCAACGCATGGTCGATGGGACGGGCAGTTATTGCCCGACGGTCCGTCGTGGGAGCCGAGGTAGAAGGATGATGACGAATCGGCCTCCAGTCGCTGACTGGGCGGGTCCACGCGCCGAGACTTTTTTTTGCCGAATCCGCTTCGTTCGACGTTCCCAGGGTGTTCCCAGCGCCCCGGGATCGGCCTGGGATCTCCGGACGAAAGTTGGACCAAATTCGGACGAAACCGGCATCCTGAGAACACGACTGAACCATTTTTTAGCGTCCGGATGAAAAAATATCCTGAGAAGAGCCTAGTGAAAACCCGAGTGGAGATGCTCTTAGCAGGGGCGATTAGCTCCCGCATCAACAAAAAAAATTCATGGGCCGCTCCGCTCTAATACGGCCTAATAAAAGGTACTGTTATTTTTTATGTTTATATTTTTGGTTTTCTTTTCATAGAGTAGTAAAAAAATCCAGAATTGGAAAATTGTTCAAATTTAAAAATGTTCAAAACTAAAAACAAAATTGAAATTTTTTCAGACACAAAAATGTTTAAATTTGAAAAAACTGAAAAGAAACATAGTACAAACAAAAAAATAGTCCAAGAACCAAAAACAAAAAAAAAGGAAAAAATCCACCTAGAAACCAAACAGATAAGTGCATCCAAACGGGTCACGGTCCAGCACCTCCAGGCGTTAGCAAGAGTTATTTTTTTAACAAGGAAAGCGCCCAGAAGGGTGTCGAAGCTGCATTAATTAAGGAAAATGATCCACTCATCCGGACGATGGAACGTTCCCATCGTCCGGGTCATCGCTCGCCCCGGTTATGTGTGTGTGTGGGGGGGGGAGGGGGGGCACCCACGCTGTCCCTCCCCTCTTACCAAACACAGCCGCCATGAGCGCAGATGCCCGTGCGCCACCGCCATAGCCGCCGCCTAGGGCAGAGCACACGCCGCTGCCGCGCCGCCTGGGGCAGAGCACGAGCACGCGCCGCCGCCGCCTTCTGTTCCTCCCGTTTGGGGCATCGCACGAGGACCGCTCCACGTTCTGAACGCGCCATGGAGGCGTGCCTCCATTCGGTCCGCCATGGCTCCCCACTGCTGCTGCCTAAGATGCCCGGTGGTGCTACCGACGGTGGGCAGGGTTGCTCTCGACTACGGCCGACGTTCCTCCTGCAGTGCCCGGCGTTTGCAACCAACGACAACTGTCTTTTGCTCCCTGCGGTGCCTAGCGTTGCTCCCCACGGTAGGCAAGGTTGCTCCCCACGGCAGGCAGGGTTGCTGCAAGGGGTACGAGGGGCTGCTAGCAATGGGTGAAGTTGTTGCTATATGTACGGCGGACGGATTTTTTCTACCGACGGTCAGTGTCGTCGCTACCGACGGCCAATGGATTTGCTACAGTAATACAAATATTTCGCTACAATCATTTTTCTATTTTTTTTGCTAAGACATCCCCAATGAGATTTCCGGCGAAGTAGGTTTTTGCTACATGAGAAGAACTTTGTTGCTACAAACGTCTTGTGTTTTTGCTACAATATTGTGAACTTTTTGCTACAAGGTATCATGCGAGAGTCGCTGGCGAGTTTTTTCGACGATGTTTCCGGCAAAGTCGGTTTTGCTACATTAGTACATTTTTTTGCTGCATGGCCTCCGGCGAGGTCTCCGGCGAAGTCTCCGGCGAGACATTCTATTTCTGTAATGAACCTTTTTTTGCTTCGAAAGCAAAAACAGGGACATTTGTAGCAAACGAGGATTTGGAGAGATTTGGGACACGTGTCGCGCGCAGAAGCAGGACGATGGGAGTCCCCCCATCGTCCTGGGGACGCCTAGCACGCGCCATTAATTAACATGCGGGTACATTTTACATCCACCCCTTAAGTATCCATTGTCCAGAAAGACTAGATTTCTCAGTAGGGGGCTCGAACTTTACAGAAAGAACCCTAGGGCTCAAAATTAAAACACAATCAGGCCCTTGATGTTCTTCTCCGCCGATCGCCGGCGAACTCAAGGCAGACGCCGAGATATGAGACGTCGCTCGAGGGGGTCTCCTTTCCGGCGAGGAAGGCCTGCTGCCGGTCATCAGGACTCTCCCGGGGACGAATAGGGAGAGAAACAACGTCGAACGCCAGCGGCAGATGATACGTCCAAAACGTATCTACTTTCTCGAACACTTTTGCTATTGTTTCTTCTCTAAACTTGTGTGATTTGGATACAACTAACATGGACTAACGCTGTTTTCAGCAGAATTACCTTGGTGTCTAGTTTTTGTGCAGAAAATCAACTATCAGGAAAAATCCCGAAAAATATGCCAAAAATCCTATTTCACCAGAAGACTCACAGAACCAGAAGACGAGACGGAGGAGGGCCACGAGGGGCCCACACCACCTGGCCGTACGGGCCAGGCCTGGCCGCACTAAGGGGTGTTGTGGCCGCCTCGGCCTCCCTCTTCGCCTATAAGTTGCCTCTTGACCTAAAAACCAAGGGGGTTCGACATTTTTTCAGGAAGAGTTCCGCTACTCCACCACCACCAGATTCCGTGATTCGGAACCAGAAACTCCGTTCTGGCACCCTGCCGGGACGGGGAATTGGAGGAGATCATCGCCATCATCATCACCATCGCTTCTCCATCGACCATCCATGTTTCCCCATCCATAAGTGAGTAATCCCCCGTTGTAGGCTATGGGGATGGTAGGGATTGGATGAGATCGTTCATGTAATGGCATCAGATTGTTAGGGCATGGTGCCTAGTATCTATTTTTAGTGCTTTTTGACTTTATTGTAACTTGTTATGCTTAATGCTTGTCACTAGGCCCGAGTGCCAAGATTTCAGATCTGAACATGTTATTGATTCATCATGATAGTATTGTTTATGGTCTTACTTGCAAGTTGTATACACATATTGTTGTCCGGAACTGAAGGCCCCGAAGTGACAGTAATCGGGATAACCGGAGGGAATGGCTTTGATGTGAGGATCACATGTGTTCACGGAGTGTTAATGCTTTGCTCCGGTGCTCTATTAAAATGAGCACCTTAATTGCCAGTAGTTCCCTTGAGGCCCCGCTGCAAACGGGCTGGCAGGACAAAGGATGTTGTACATGTTCTCATTGCGAGCATGTATGACTATATATGGAACACATACCTATGATTATCTAGTACTTGGATGCATTATCTTATTTATATGCAAATACCCTATATCTTGATTGCTATATAAATTGTCTTGTCCATGCAAGGTCCGTCCATCCATCCCTATGCCTACCGCGCTTTAATTCTACTATTTACTGCAATTGTTACTGATGTCTTTACTTATACTATTGCTATTACTATTACAAAATTGTTGCTACTGATAAACTGATGTGAGCAAGATTGTTTTCAGGTGCAGCTGAATTGACAACTCAGTTGTTAAGGCTTATAAATATTCTTTGGCTCCCCTTGTGTCGAATCAATAAATTGGGTTTCACTTCCCTCGAAATAGTGCGATACACCCCCTATACTTGTGGGTCATCAGCAGACTCTAATAAAGGCCTCCATCTGGTGGTTGCTTAGGCTGGCCCCTTAGGCCATGGATAGCTCCGACGAGTATGCCGTCGCTTGGGATCGCCAAGATGTGTAGCAAGATCTTCTTCCCAAGGATACCCGGCTCCCTGCTCCACCACCCATCAACCGCCATGGTTGCTTGAGTGGAAAAAATAGCGAGATTCATATTTCCACCCGCCCCCGGATCAAGAGAATCGCAGAGGCGGACACACTTATTGAAGGAGCCTGCTCTAGCTGCCTTCTTATTCTTCTTCCACTGAGGAAGCTCTAGAGAAAAGGCCAGGAACGGCCGGCCCAAGGTGTGCACAACCACAAGCCCGACAGAGCTCCAGAAAATGGCTTTATTGACAGAGATCCCTAAAGCTTCTTCGCTCGCTAGCAACAATCCTTGCCACGAGGGGGCCGCCACAAGTAGAGCAAGCTCTAGGCTTCGCCAAAGCCAGCCATGGAGCTTCGACGAACTACTCCCAGACGCCACATGGGGACAACTCACAAACTCTAGAACTAAAGCTACTACTACTACTAGAGGAAGAAGAAGCCTACCACCTACTCCATCTCCTCGCTGACCACCGTGGCCATCGGAGAGAAGGGAAGAGAGGGGCGACCGCGGCGGGCGGGGGTTTCAGAGGGGATCCGTTAGCAAGAGTTAGGAATCCCTCCCGCTACAAATGAAGAATAGGGTTTTCCGCTTTTTACCTAGATCCAAGTATTAGGGATGTAAACGGATCAGATCGGATAATGCTCTCTCCATATCCGTTACTGTATTTTTTTGTTAGATTACGAGTGGAACATATAATGACCGAATGTTGGTGTAGATCTTCAAGTTCTCCATGGGATACTATTGAGGATCTGCATAATGAGTTGCACGATAGCATAACTTTAATCCGGCTAACCTGGGTGGCCCATGGATGGTGGCAGGACTCATGGCCTGCCAGACAGTTCAGTTAGAGGATTGCAGAAGGAGGCCCAACCCGGTAAAGGAAGGATATGATTGGTACCTTACGTGAAGCCGGGGCCTTGGAGTGCAAGGCATGGAGACTAGTTGTATTAGTGTAGGACTCTAACCTGTCCGGCTAGGACTTTTCTTGTAACCCTAGGATTCGGCATCTTTATAAGCTGGCCTATGGGAGCCTTTAGGGCAACAAGCACAAGTCGATAGTCCACTTGCCGCATACAATGAACCCTTGTTTTTTTACTATAACTATGGCGGGCCTAAGCCAGTCTGAACTTTCTAAGTCAAAGAGACTGAAGTACATAGTCGAATTACTAGTGAGAAAGAGAAAGAGAAAAGAACAGTACAATCTAAAACATAGCACACAACTAAAAGAAAAGACCGAGAAGAGCAGAAAAGGGTGTAGATGGATCGGTCGAAAGGATCCTGTAGTCGAGGTGACGAAGATAAATGGAACCCGCTTGCCGAGCGATCACTCAATGCATTGCGGAACTAGGAGAGTCAAGTCGCCGTCCAAGGGCATCCTGCAGCCGAGGTTGCATCGCGACTCCGAGAGCCACCGACACCACCGAAGGGCAAAGTTCCACCGAGAAGGCAGGCGTGACTTGCATCTGCCTTCGAAGGGCATCCCCCTGCCGAGGTCACGTCGCGACCCTGATAGCCGCCGACGCCACCGAAGGGCAGAGTTCCACCGAGAAGGCAAGCATGACTTGCAGCCGCCGTCGAACGGCATCCCCCTGCCGAGGCTGCGTCGTGACTCTAAAAGCCACCGACACCACCGAAGGGCAGAGTTCCACCGAGAAGACGACCGCTCCTCCTCTTGGCCTTGAACACGAAGCTAGGAGACACACAACCGCCGTTGAAGGGCATCTCGCTGCCGAGGTCACATCGCGACTCCAAAAGCCGCCGATGCCACCGAAGGCAATGTTCTACCGAGAAGACCACTGCGCCTCCTCTTGGACTTGAGAAACATCACCAAATGAGCAATCCTAAGCACTGCGTGAGGAAACAAGAGCTTCAAACACCATCGAACATCGCTCACCGAGACCTCACCGCTGGCAAAAACAACCCACTGAGCCATCTAGCCTAAGGTAACTCCTAAAGACGAGGCCCTCAACAGGGAGCAACGAATCAGCGCCACCATCGTCCGATCACCGAGGATCTTGGGTTTCCCCTAGAGCTACCATGGACAAAGGAGGAAGAGCACGGCCCCGCTGCCGCCTTCAGGAAGGTAAACAATGCCCATGGGCGTTGCCGGCAGCAGCTTCGGGCGTTGACCAGAGGAGATTTTCACCTGGCTTGCATCCCTACCTCATGCCCAAAAAGGCCAGAACATCAACATCCATCCCCGCCAACAACCGGTCACCGCCGGACCTTGGCTCACTTGCCGCCGCACCAGCGCCGCCGCTGCTCACCCCACAGCCAGCACCAACACCCCCCCCTCACGACAGGAACAAGCGTGAAGGGACCACGACCCTCGAGGCCCAGATTAGGCCCGCTTGACCGCTGTCGCCGCCGCCGCCCCTGCCGCAGGCCACCACGCGCCGGACCGACTCCTCGTCGCTCTGAAGACTGCCGGACGAAGACAAGTTTTAGTGCTAGATATATCCGTATTTAGACAAATGTGAGAATATTAATTTGGATCGGAGGGAGTAGGACAAATGCAAATTAGTGGAATCTAGATGCAAACGCCCAGACTAAGGAATTTCTATGTCAGAGAAAAATAAACTTGGACACTCATTTCACGCCTCTAATGTTCCATCAGATACACAATGCATCAGCAAATTGTATATCTGATATATATGCTCTTAAATCTTAATACATCAGTACATTTTAAACTATGGCACCATTAATCTTGTCTACGTTTCTTCAGACCAAATTAGTAAAGACATATATGGAGTTGTAATGCATCATTAGGACCTCCATTTATATAGCTGCTCAATAAAAAAAATTAGATTTCCGTATGCACATTCGAATAACTGTTTGTTCTTCCTGCAACGGACCAGTATGTTTCTTTTCCTTTCTAGGAGCTTCTGACTTCCACCGATCTCATCTCTCCCGTCCGTCCTCTTCCTCTTCCCTCACCGCTGGCCGCCTACCTCCGTCCCTCCTCCGGCTCTCCTCCCTCCCTTGTTGGCCGTCCCCATCTTCTCCAATCGAACTCGCCCCTAGCTTCTCCTAATACCTCCCCTGATCACGCTCGATGGCACAACGCGTGGCCTGGAGCTTTTCTGTCTTCCCGGCTATAGATCAGTCGACTTCCTGATACAAGACATGAGTCTCTGTCCAGGTTTATGACTCGGTCAGACACTCGGGGGCTACTTCTATCAGGAGCGTTGGTCGCACACGTGATGATTTTCGAGTCCAATGAATGCCCATGAAATTGTCGACTGTGTCTACAAGATACAAGACTCGAGTCTCTGTTCGAGTCTATGATTTGGCCAGACACTCGGGAGTTACTCCAAATTAGAGCGCTGGATGCACACCTGATGAACTTCCAGTTTCATTCCTACAAAGGAGTAACTTTCGGAAAAGGAATAACAATGCTCCAAATCCTTATTTGAATCCACGATTCGAATAAATATTCAGGGGCTACTCCCATAGGGAGCGCCGATCACGCACTCGAAGAAAAAGAAAGCACCTCCAGTGTCGACTCATAACCACTCGATGGAAAAAAGGAATTATTGACCTGATGCACTTCTGGGTTAGTACCATCATTATAAAAAAACTATCGATTGAAGGCGTACACTACGCAACGAGAAATTTTAGTCTTCACCCGAATTTACGATTCGACTAGAGACTCGGGGGTTACTCTCATAGGGAGTGCTGGTCGCGCACCCTATAAAAAACAAAAGTGTATGCAAAACTTGTCCATTTTGTTTACTACATCCGCAATGTCGACTCCGCTGTACCCTGTACCGACATCAAGACTTGAGAAAATATCTCCCCGGCTGCCCACATCGCATATGCTCCGAGAACATATCTGGATGTTGCAACTGCGTCGTAAAGATAAGCCCTAAAGATCCAATCTACTGGCCTGGCAACCGCATCCACTGCGCTCTACCAGTTAAATATCATGTCTATGACATGAAGGAAATCACGACGAATGCGTTGGGTGCATACTTATCAATTGGAATTCGACTCAGTAAGGCCTCCGCAGCATGAGTCAAACTACCCTAACTTATACCGGATTCAAGTTCGGGGACTCGAATATGAGTAGGTAGGCATTGTTTTTTCCCTGGAGCAATTAACTAGTCCCGATCCATCGACAACACCTGGCACGTTAGCCAACATCCGTATAAACAGTTACGGATTTCTACTGACCCGATGAACTCCCTGGTGCCTACTTAGCACTCGATGCAACTATCGACTCTGACCTCCAAATGCAAGGCTCAAGACAACTAAGTTTCCACCCGAATCTATGGTTCACATGGACACTTGGGGACTACTCACATAGTATGCCCAACGGCCACACGACTCTAGCCTACCTAGGATCTGCTTGACGAAATCCCACACGAAGATATACCAAGATCCATGAAGCCCATGATGGTTCGGCACATACGAAGCCAATAAGGATAGCAACTCTAAGGACGCAAGACGAGGAAATCTTGAGACTAGAGTTCGGATCTAACTTTTGTAACCTACTCAGTCACGGTACGTGAGACCTAGCCTATCATATAAAAGCTAGGAGTGGCCACCAAGGAGGAAAGATCTAGACACTACCACAATAGACATCGAAACTCTCATACTCACATGCCAAATCCAATATGCGCACCATAGACATCCAGACGCCCTTTTAACCTTTGGTTCCTCAATCAATCAAGAACAGACAAGTATGAGTAGGGTTTTCCCTCCGGGGGCCTGAACCTAGGTAAACCTTGTGCCCCCATTGTTTGTTTGTTAGCCGATGAAGTCTCCAGCGTGCCGCTCTTCCTTAAAAACCTAAGTCCATCAACTATGGGCATTGATATGATCACTGAAGGAAATATGCCCTGAGAGGCAATAATAAAGTTGTTATTATATTTTCCTTATACATGATAGATGTTTATTTTACATGCTAGAAATGTATTGATTCGGAAACATCAATACATGTGTGTTTAATAAACAAAAAGGGTTCCTAGTCATGCCTCTCTTATAGACTAGCTTGTTGATTAACAGGATGATCAAGGTTTCCTGATCATGGATATTGGATGTTGTTAATAACAAGGTCACACCATTGGTGGAATGATGTGATGAACATTCATCCGAAGTATAGCATTACAATCAAGTCATTATGTTTATATTGCTATAACATCATACGAAGTAATCTTTATCCTTAGACCATGAGATCATGTTAATTGCTAACACTGGAAGAGTATCTTGATAACATCAAACGTCACGCCGTAACAGGGTGACTATAAAGATGGGTTCAGTACTACGAAGGTGTTATGCCGAGGCTCATGGATCAAGAGTGGAATTTGTCAATCCAGATGACGGATAGATATACTCTAGGACCTCTCGGTGATATCACATTAGGATAGCTTGCAAGCAAGTGATGTGATCACTAGAATGTTATATCACGGGAACGAGAAAAGAGTGCATGTCGGTAACGAGATCAAACTAGGTATGGAGATACCGATGATCAAATCTCGGACATGTAATATATCGAGAGACAAAGGGATTTAGTTACAAGCATTAAAGGTTCTCACGATCACAGGAGTCATCGTTGAATGTGTAGGAGTCAGTACGGATCTCTAGGTCCTGCCGCTGATTATTGATCGAAGAAGGGTCTCGATCATGTCTGCATTATTCGCGAACCGTAGGGTGGCACACTTAAGAGTTACCGGACACCATTTTGGAGCACATATGTTTCAGACGAAAGAATTGCAAAGCGCAGGAATTGTTTCAATAGAAACGGAAATTGTTTCGAGTGAAATTGCAGAAGGTGGTTCTGCATGTGATATTGAAATATTGCAAGGGGCTATCTGTGAATGTTTGTTAATTAAAGTAATTAACAAAATTCTGAATAAATTTAATAAAAAGAGTTTTATTAAATGAGAGAGCATTAAATTTGGAGAAATTTAATGCATTTAAAGTGGATACTTTAAAAGGGAATGTGAAGAGGCATTTTAATGTGGAGGGGTTACCACCACATGAATGGGGGAGGTGAGGGGTCACCCCCCATGCGCCGACCATGGAGAGAGGGGGCACCCCCTCCTCCTATAAAAGGCCACCCATTCCCTCCTTCATCCTCACACCTCCTTGCGAAGGATCTTTCTCCCCCTCTAGAATTATTCCCCCATGGTCTCGGATTAGCGAGATACATGTTCCCAGTGGCATTTCGTCTGGAAGGAGTTGCTGCTTCCGCTGGATCGCTGGAGCGAGGAGGTGGAGGTTGTCCGGTGGCTTGAACGTGTGTGCGAGTGCTGATGCGCTGCTGAGTTGCGGCGCTCGGACTTCCTCGCGATCTTGAGATTGGCAAGTGTACGACTACATCAACCACGAGTTCCTACTCGTTAACAAAGCTCGTTGTCTACGAGGGTAAGTTCTCGTTGGATGTATGTCCACCCGTTGCTTTGTACCTAGTAGATAGATCTTGGCGTGTAGTTCACACCGTAGGAAAATTTTTGTTTTCTATGCTGCGGACCCAACAATCACTCCATGTCACCTCGGACAAGAGCGGCACCAGGGGTTCCCGTAGAGTTAAACGTGTCTCCCAGAGCCAGAAAAAGGCAGTGTGGATCTTGGAGACGCGGGGAAGCTCCACCAGACGTGAGGTCTCTATATCTGCCACCGTGCAAGCCGCTTGTGCGGGCCTCGTGGAGGTAGGCGAGGAGTTGAACACGATGAAGGAGGAACTAGAGGCTGGCCATGCACATCCTGATAAAGCATGGTCCCAAGTCTACGACACCATTGACACCAACCGCAAGGCCGATGAGGTTGCGCTCCTTCACTGCGCAGAGGTTGAGGCAGGTCTTGACGGGGTCCGTGAGTAGGCCGCTGATGACTGCAAGTGCATAGATCAATTGTAACTAGTTTTGAAGTAAAGATATCGAACCCACAGAGAGCTATTGGTAAAGGTCTTTATGCCCCTTGTTACTATCTACCAAAGGATACTTGTAAGATTGCTTTGATCTGAAGTAAAGGGTGTTTGAATGGTTTTTGATTGTTTGCAGAAAAGTAATTAAAACAAGTAAATAGAAACAAGTAACAAGGTTGTATGAAAGCATGGTTAAACTCAATAGGGATAAAACGTTCTCGAGGATGTAGGATACACCACTAGCATGGATTGTTAGTTATTAATAATCAAGATAACATACTTCTTATGTCATGAGATGTGTGGAGAGAGCTCCATAGTAAGATGTTCACTACAAGGCTCGTAGGAGGCAACTTTGTTGAGCAGAGAGTGAGGTCACCTCTAAATAACCACTGCGATGTCCGAGAGCAATCAGCCATACAAACCACCGCAATTAAGGGTTTCCCTGTGGATATCTTAATTAGCTTAGGAAGTCCCTCTTTTATCCTCCTTTGACCATGTAGGTTACGAGCCAACGCCAATCTATCACGGAGCCATTCCGAGTATGATCCCAAGACACGTCCAAAGGATTTCTCCCTTCCTTTAGTCCCAAGGGCAAATGATATGTCGCTAACTACACATACCATCTAAAGAGAGAGAGAGAGAGATCAAACACAAATCATAATTCTATCATAGACCGGCAAGTCATATGGACACAAGAATAGATCATCTTTATTACAAATTCATAATGGTGCTAGGGTTTCTCCATCTCCCCAAGAACAAAGGAACTACTCACACATGAAAGCAATCAACAACATCATCATAATCAAATGAATGGATAAAAGTACGGAGATAGATCTAATGCAAACCACAATTGAATCTGGAATTATAACAAGATCTAATAGATGAGAGATGGGGGTAATGGTGGTAATGGAGATGCAGCGGTTGATGATGAAGGGGATGCGTTGTCCTCCAATGATTCGTGAAGCAGCTGGGATTTTGCCCCAGCCAAGTTACTCCTTCGGACCCATTTCAGATGTGGTTTTTCGTGGTTTCTAGTGTCTATGAATGTCGGATCCCCCTCCTGTCTTTTCCAGGAGAAAGTATTTGACGAGGCAATCACGCTGGCACTTAGTATGGGTGAACAGTACGGGCGGGCTCTACCCGTACCACCGATCATTATCGGTACTGATTGCTCCTCCTCGCTTGGTATTCTCCTAGGTGTGAAGGTAAATCCATAAAATGACCTTTATCACTTAGAAATATTATATAATTACACAATACGATAGTTCCAATTAATATGTTTGTATAAGACTCAATGATTTGGGATCCTGTTAAAACAAGAACAAAATGGTATGTGCAAACATAGTGAAATACAAAGATCCCTACTCTATTTATGCAAAAACGAAAGGTAAATATGCTTCAATTTTGGACTCATCAACTCCCCTAAGCTAGGCTCTTGCTTGTCCCCGAGAAAGGTGGTGGCTTATGGACAAGATCATCATGTTCATGAGACACGAGTCATTACAATAAATGAGAAATTGAAACAGGAATACAACAACGGATGTAGAGCTACTTTGGGGGTATTACCATACCGTTACACATTACATGACTTGGAGGCTTCCACACCTTTTCTAGTATTACTGCAATCATAAGAAACTTCTAGTGATTCAACATATCATATAATCACAAAGTTTAGAGATATAGAGCACTAAGTTTAGTAATGTAGATTCATGATCATTCTTTTTTCTTCTACACTTGATTCTTTTGATAGTTGTTCTCTCTTATTTCTTCTTTTCTTATCTTTCTCTTTTTTATATGTTTATACTTTTACTTCCTTACCTTTCTTGTTTCCTCTTAGTACATATATTTGATCATGCTCACTACCTCAATGGCTTTCAAAAACTCTTAATCATAATATGCTACCAGAATTCTTTTTCTCATAACTCAATCAATACTTTTATTGGTGTGGAAGTCCCTAAAATCATGACAGTTGTACAAGTATCATAACACTAAACCTAGTTCAATCATCTAATATAATAATCATGAATCAAAACACAACTTTAATTATCATAAAGTCTCGCAACTCAATGGATATAAATCTCCTCTTGAACAAAGGGAGCTTGAAGTTGATGCAACTAATGCAAATTCGGGAATTAAAGTCTAACATGCGTGCAGAAAAGTAAACATGCTAAAAACTATAAGATAGATTACAAGGCTCTCATAGATCCCCCAAGCTTGGAATCAAGCCGGGTGGATCAAATAATCCCTTGCGATTATTTGATACCATGGCGTCTATCATGGTGAAGTAGTTTTGTTGGAGACCGTTGCACAAAGCTTCTTGTTTGTCTCTTCTAGGGCGGATATGCATCGAAGACACTTCTATAGATCCGAACGCAAGAGGAACATCCCATCAGCTACATTTCTTATCACGTCATTGAGTTACTTCTTGCCTTCAAGATCCAAAAGACGCTTGCGCATGATCTCCCTATGGATGAGCTCTTCTTTCTGGTACTTATCTATCTTGTGAAGGTGATGTTTAGTGTCTGGGACGTGTGCACCGACTAGCACGTCCATAAGGTTGAACCCCCAATCCTGTTGTGGCTTCACGCTCATGCACACATTCATGGTGATCTTCTTTGTTGTTGAGGTATGTGCCATAGTCTCCTGATAAGTTCCTGCATTGGGACGGTTAGCTTTCTTATGCTTTGGTGAGGAGTAGTTGACGATGGTGAACTTGAGTGACTCCATGCACCCCTTCCCATGAGGTTTCTTGGCTTCTTCCTCATCTTCAGGTTTCACCATAGCCAGGTAATTCGGCTGCTTCCATCCCCTCTTCGATTGCTCCATGAAGGTCTTGAACTCCTCGTCATCAGAATCATCATCGGAGTCATAGGTCTACCGCTTGTTCTTCAGGCTTAGGCCTTGAGCTTCATGATCATCGTCATGGTGGTGTCACGGCAGATGCCATGGATAGGCTAAAGGTGGGGACTAATACACGCTAGGGGAATCCAGGGAGGGATAGTGGAGTGATTCTCCACACAGAAGTTTGTATTGCTATATCTCGAGATTACATGTGCTCCTTGAGCTGTATTGGCGAGAGGAAGAAGAAGGAGCTCTCTTACTCTTGCCTACTATCTTTCCCTAGAACCCTAGATCAACTAGCCCTATGGAATCACCAAACCAACTAGAGCTCAACCAACCCCCTCTACCAGAGACCTAGCCCCCCTTATATAGAGGAAGTTCGGTCCCTGCCTAGGGCATACGTGGAGGCATATTCCTAAGAATATGCCCCCTCCCAAAGTGGTAACCCGACCGGGGTGCTTTTCCCCCGCGTCACACATGCTTTAGCGACGTACGCCTTTGCGGCGCCTGCGTCAGCCGACATGGGCGTCGTCACCCTTGTCGGCCACGACCCGGTGGTCCTGCCCTTGCTTTCTCCGCTCATGCAGTGCGTACCGGACCTTCTTTTTGACCAGAGAGACTCCTTCCTTCTCCCAGAAGCTAAGCAAGGACCCGGATCATAGTAGATCTAGCCACACATGTTCCTGCATAGAAGTTAGACAAGCACTTCCGACTTACTCCTTAAGTCGGATGAGACAATGTTAGGCGACCCCCCTGGTCCGGGTTACTCCGTGATCCGGCCTGCCTTGAGGTGACCCGGCCAGCATCCGCTTTGACCTTGCCGAACCTCGGCTAACTCGGCCCTTATACCCCGGAGTGACCCTACCCGGGGGTATCTCCCCAACATTAGTCCCTGAAGCTGGTGCGGTCTTAGCTGCCTTGTCCGCTAAGGTCACATCAGGTTCATTTATGTTAGAGCCTCGGATGCTTAATTCCGGGTTACCTCCTTATCTCGGACTATATGGATTTACGTTCCCTTCGCACGTTCCAAGTTTTCACTTGTCGACCGGGTCACCACTTTGGCTCGGATCCCATGGTTATCATGGTTTGATCCGGGCCCCGTTTCCTTCTCTCATACGCCAACCCACGTGGAGGCTAATCATTACCTCGTCTTATTTTAAGGGCCTGCACAGTAACCACCGCAGTAATTGTCAGTTATCACTGTGCGTGGGTCACGTCATGCCTGCCTCCTCGTTTACCGCATCAGTGTGTCGCGTCATGGGATTGCTTCTACTCTGTGGCCCCCTGTGTGGCTTTTCTCCGATTGGCTGATGCAGGTGATACACGGCCACACCGTGTGGCTCGTCGGCGCAGCGCGATCCCACTCATCCATCTCTGGGGGTGGTTAAATAGGGGAGGGGCGCACCCCTTAGCGTTTTTCCACTTCTGCGCCCCTCTGCCCATTGCCTTTCTCCTTCGTCTTCCTTGCGACCACGCCGCCGCCGGTGCTTCTAGCAGCAGCGCCGCCGCCGCACTCTCCCCGTGCCTCTACTTCACAGCCACCGCTACATAACTGCTTAGCCACGGGTCCTCGCCAATCCAGGCCTCAGATCCCCGCCGCCGCTAGTTCCAGCGAGGATAGCGAATACAAGATGACGGAGGAGGAGCTCGTCGTCGCCGAGCAGGAGATGGAGGAGGACGCTGGCGCGGCGGACCGCGGCGCATGGGCCGGATCATGGGTCTGTCAAGATGACATTGACTGGCTCTACCGGACTAGGCGCATTCCTGCCGGCATCACCGCTCGTCTCCCCTCCGCCGAACTGGCCCCCTCACCCAATCCGGGTGAGTTCGTTGTATTCCTATCCCACTTCCAATGGGGATTTGGTCTGCTGGTGAGCGATTTCTTCCGGGATTGGGTTAGGACCTACCACTTGCAGCCGCACCATCTCCCAGCGAACGCTATCACCTCTCTTTCCGCCTTTGCTTCTACGATCGAAGGCTACATCGGACTATGGCCCATGAAGGAGCTGTGGATTTGGTTCTTCGGCCTTCGTCGCAACATCGTCCCCAATATCCACGTAGAGTCGGAGGATAAGCAGCTCACCCAATTTGGAGCTGCCTCCATCTCGCCCCGGAGGTTTTCGGTCTTTCCCTGGGTTACCGGGCTTGACTCCTGCAAAGGATGGGCCCGGACCTTCTTCTACATCCGGAATGAGGGTACTGAAGATTTGATTCGGTTGCTGCCCTACGTTCCGGGTCTACCTGACACGGATTTTTGGGAGGAGGTCCCCAAGAAGCCTACAGCTCTGGCCAACCAAGTTAACAAGAGGTTCGCGGAGCTGAAGAAGCTCGGAATTGTGCAACGAGGATGTTATGATCACGTTCGTGCGCAACCGAATCTCTCCCCTCCAGAAGCGCACCCACAAGTTGTGCCACATGAGTTTCGGTCGCGACCCCAACCGAACCTCCTCCTTCGAGTTGAGCAACACGGAGATCTTTCACCGGGTTAAGGCTCTTTTCACCACCCACAAGGATTTCTCCGCCGAATGGACGTGGGGAATTGAGCACTACTATCGTGACAGGCTCCCTCCCGCGGTAAGCTTCACGGGGCAAACTTATTTCGGATCAAGTATGTGTCAGTTTTTGTCGTATTTTGACTCTGTTCTTCATGCTTTTTCTCAGCTGTTCCTTCAGCAAACTCTCGAGGATGGTACGGACCCGACCCTTAAGTGGGCGCCGGACCGAGAAATCCCGGATGAGAAGGAGCCGGACTAGGAGATGTTCCTCCCTATGACCGACGCTACCAAACGACCCAGCGGTAAATTCTCTTCCCTTAGAGATTGGCCCGATGATGAGGATGACTCGGATGTCGACGTGATTGAACCTATTGAGGCTGTCCCTCTTTCTTTTGCCTTTTCGGCATCAGCTAACCCCGGTGGGCATATCCACGAGGATCCTCCACTTGCTACGGGCGAGCCGGTTCCGGTGGCGTCGAAGAAGAAGCACGGAGCCGCATCAAGTTCTTCCTCCGAACCTTCTCAGCCCACAAAAAGGCAAAAGAAGGCCGGAGACAAGACTGCCTCCAAGCGGGCAGGCAAAGCCCCGGCACGGAGGGCCCGGAAACCCAAGGAGGCCGAAACCTCGGATGCATAAGTCAATTTTCATTGCGTAATTCACTTTTCCTTGCATCGTGGTAATTTCTCTTCTGACATTATTCTCTTTTTCAGGCCTCCGGTGGAGGTCCCTCAGAGCGGATCGAGCATCTCTTCTCCCCTTCGGTCTGGCCCTTCTCCTCCTCGTGACGACGAGTCACGCCCGCTGAGCCCTATTCCGGAGGGTTCTGCAGCAGCTCCGGATTCCGCAGTGCCTCATCGAGAGGAACGCGACCTCGGAGCGGGAGGGGTCGGTCCAGCCGAGGCGACGATGTCCACTACTTCGGCATCGCCGCAACCAGCAACCACAGAGTCTATCACAACACCAGCACCAGCAGCAGCTCCAGTACCAGCGACCGAGCCAGCACCTGTCCCGGCACCAAGGAAACCAACAACAGCTCCAGTGCCAAGTTCTTCTGCCTCGTCCGAGTCATCTCAGCCTCGGCGAGGAGCTATTCCAGCAGCTTCTAAAGGGAAATCCACCGTGGTTACTTCTTCCCAGCGAGCTAAGGGCAAAAAGGCTCCGGATACTGCCAAGTCTGCATCCGTCGAGTCCGGGCAGCGAACCCTATCGTCGATGCTTCTGAAGAAATCACTAGTGGCGATGGATGTTCCTGCCGAGCCAACTGATGCGCAACAGATGGTTCTGCACACCAGCCCAGCTCTTGCCCTAGTTGAGAGGAAAGAAGCTCATGCGAAGGGCTTAGTGGCACCCCACATGCCCACCGGCGAGCGGTACCCTTCGAGCCTTATCGAGTTCGTCATGAATTGGAACAAGGCGGAGTTCGTCCACAACGACGATCTCCCGGAAAAGTTCAGCCCCGCAGAATTTTCCGCTTAGATGAATACCGCCGCTAAGGCAATTAACCTCGCGGGGCGAATGATGGAGGTATGTCGTTTCTCCTTTACTTGCTGTAGATAATAACCATTAGTCCCCGAGCCTCCGGTGGAGTAGCTTGTTACTCGGTCGGATGCTCATTAGAAAACTAACGTAGCTGCATGTAAACTTCGAATCTGCACACACCTAGAGCCGGGTTAAGTTCCACTTGGCCCAGATCTTGGACACTTCAAATATGCACACACCTAGAGCCGGGTTAAGTTCCACTTGGCCCGGATCTTGCACACTTCGAATATGCACACACCTAGAGCTGGGTTAAGTTCCACTTGGCCCGGATCTTGGACACTTCGAATATGCACAGACCTAGAGCCGGGTTATGTTCCACTTGGCCCGGATCTTGTACACTTCGAATATGCACACACCTAGAGCCGGGTTAAGTTCCACTTGGCCCAGATTTTGTACACTTCGAATATGCACCAAGTTAATTTTACACTTCTGTACTTTTTTCAGGTAACCACCAATCGCCGGAGCGCTGAATTCCAACGCCTGCTTGATACCCACAAGATGCTACGCGCAAAACATGTTGCACTTGGTGCAGAACATGAAAAGAGGGGTAATTTTCTCCCTCGGCACCTCTCCGTTTTTCTTCACTTGCTTCCACCGAACTAATATCCTCATTCGGTTTCTGCAGCTGGGGTGGAAGCTGAGAACAAGATCATGCGGAAGAACTTGGAGGAAATCCGGGGTATGTCCTCTTTTGTTCGACCTCGTAGTGTCTTCCATTTCTTCTTCTCCTTGGCTCGGCAAACATTCACTCCTCGGCTTTGCCGGGTCAACATACTATTTCAGCATCGCTTGAGGATAGTGTGCCCGTGCCTGATATGATGCTGCATTTTCTTGAACAAGCAGGGCAGCATCAAGCCGAGCTGAAGAAAAAGGATGATGAGCTTGCTCTCCTCCGGACTAAAGACGACGAGATTGCCAAGCTCAAGGCTGAAATGGAGAAGATGAGGGCCCAGCACCAAACCGAGCTCCAAAAAGTTGGCCAGAACTTTACAGAAGAGCGTGAGCGCCTTACTCTCCAGATCTCCAAGGACCAGGACCTACTCAGAGAATCCGACCTCCAGCTTGGGTCGGCAAACGCTGAGCTAGAGCAACTTCGCAAAAGACGCGATGCCTGCATCAAGGAGTTAACCCGGATCCATAGCCATATTTCTCATAAGGTTCTTTCCCTTGTCCGACATAATTCTCCGGGTTACCTCACATGTCTTTTCTTTACCTCCTTCCTTTGCCTTGTTTCTAGACCACTTTCCAGAGGGTACTTCTATTGCAAGTGCTGCTGTTGCCAAATTTCGCCTAGAGAGGGGTACTCCCGTCGTTCCTGACGGCGAGAGCATTCCCTTAGACATGGAGGACCTATTGGTCAGCCTGTCAGCTCGCGTGGAAACTATCAAGAATTATGGCAAGGATATCCTCGACATTGCAGTTCACATTTTCAATACGTTCTGGCCCGGAGAGTAGCCCGGAGACCATCGCGACTCTTGTCGAGAAGTTAATGGAGATTGAGACCCAGCTTGAGCTCTGGAGAGAGTCTGCTGGTCGTGCCGCAGCTGATACCATCCTTCACCATATTCTCACATGGTACGAGAAGATCGACCTCAGCCTCCTTACACGCCGGCACACCGGATCCAGATGGACCGATGATCCGGAGTGTGTAGCTCGGCGCCAGGCTTGCGCCTACAACATCGTCGAATATTCTCCTATTCATGACTGGGTTGAAGGACCGAGCTTCCTGGAATCCGCTGGGGACGAGCACAATGAGAACGTTGAAGATGGGTCGGAGAAGATGATGCTTCAGATATTGAAGACAGCGATGACGACGCCGAACTTCCTCCTCCTGCTGCTCCTTAGTTCCAAAAAACTTGAAAATTTATCAGATCCCCGGTATGCCGGGTGTAATTGTATGCTGGATATGTGATATTTTGCTACTACATTTCTATGCCGGATTAACTTGGGCGTAGTCCCCGAGTTTCATTTTCTTGTTCGTCCAATTCTCTGGCTCGGTCCGTGTCTACCTTGATTCGGTTTTACGACTTATGAATCCGAGCTTCAAAAATTGTTTTAACAATACTTAGAAACTTTTAGGCTTAGCTCAAAATAATTTAGCATAATAACTTAAAAATAAATACAGGGTTAGTCTGAAAAAACAAACGTTAGCTCGAATAAATTCGTTTCCTTAGTCGTTTTTCATGTGCTACGCAATTCCAAACTTGTTCCCTTGCTTGCCATGAAGCCAATTCTTGTTGGACAGCAGCAAGTCGAAGGGTTGGGTTTTTGGTGCTCACACATTACTAATCCGGATTAAGTAAAATGACTTATTACAGCTAAGCTACCGCATAAAAAGTAACAACAAACGTTATTAAGGCAGTCCCCGAGTTACTGCTCGAGGCGCTGCTATTTCATTGATAAGCTCATTGCCGACATACATACCGACATATGAGACGACTCGGATACATACACTTCTTAGCTAAGTGTAGAAGGGACGAAGTAGTGCTACATTCCACGGTCGCTTGGATTCCTCTCCGGACCTGTCCGCCTTGTTCTTTCCTGTGGCTTTGCATCTATGAGATAGTAAGAATCACTGTGTAATGGTTTGCTCACAATGAATTGCCCTTCCCATGGGGGGATAATTTATGCATGCCAGTAGTACGTTGTACCAACCGGAGCACCAGATCGCCTTCCCGAAAGACTCGGGGGCACACTTTCTGGCTATGATAGCGTCGGAGATTTTGTTGATATATGGCAGATCTGGACAGTGCCAGTTCTCTCGCTTCTTCCAGCAGATCAACATCATTTTGCTGGGCTTCTTGCACTTCGGCTTCTGTGTATTGGGTGACCCTAGGCGAATCATGCTCTATGTTGGCTGGTAATACAGCTTCTGCCCCTTATACCAGAAAAAATGGCGTATAGCTTGTTGATCGATTCGGAGTTGTTCTTAAGCTCCACAGTACCACTGGTAGTTCTTCTATCCAGCACCCTGCTGATCTTTGCAGCGGCTCAATGAGCCGGGGTTTTATCCCGGATAATACTAATCCGTTGGATCTTTCCACTTGTCCGTTTGATGCGGGGTGGGCTACCGAGGCAACATCGAGTCGGATCTTCTTATCTCAGCAGAAGCGCGCAAATGCTCCTTCTGCAAAATTTGTTCCATTATCGGTTATAATACTGTGTGGATAACCATATCTCAAGATGATGTCTTTGAGAAATGTCACGGCCGTAGCTCCGTCACATTTTCTTATAGGTTTCACTTCAATCCATTTTGTAAACTTGTCCACCTTGACCAAAATGTGTGTCATGTTTCCTCTCGCCGGTTTGAACGGGCCAACCATATCTAAGCACCATACAGCAAATGGCCACGTAATCGGTATGGTCTTGAGTTCCGACATAGGCATATGTGTCTTGGTGGCGTACCTTTGACAACCATTGCATTTTCTCACCAGATCTTTTGCTTGTTCCAAGGCACTTGGCCAGTAGAATCCATGCCGGAACGCCTTTGCCACCAAGGCTCGGGATGAGGCATGATGCCCACATTCTCCTTGGTGTATATCTCGGAGGATGTCAAGCCCTTCTTCCGGGTCAACGCATCGTTGGAGGACATTGGTTACACTCCGTTTGTACAACTCGGAATTGATGATTGTGTATTCTTTTGCTCTCCTCTGAGTTTGCCTGGCTAACACCTCCTCAACGAGTAACGTTCCGTCTTTCAGGAATTGGAATATAGGCAGTGCCCAAGCTGGTATCGCTCGTGGACGGAACATCTCCTCATCAATTTCCATCTGATCCACCGGCATAACTTCAGCTGGATCACGCTGAGCAGTCCCCGGGTCTAGCGAGGTAGTCCCTGGGTTCGCCGAGGCAGTCCCCGGGTTTGCTGATGCAGTCCCCGGGTCTCGCGTACTACCTCCCGTGTCAATGTCCATGGGCTCAGCTCCGGATTCCGTATTTTCCGGGACATAGATCGAGTCGGTTCCTGGGGACGGCCTGATAGATGGTTTTCTGAGGTGTTCCAATGCTACACCCGGTGGAATTGCCTGTCTGGTTGATCCGAGCTTCGACAACATCTCGGCAGCTTCGTTTTCCACTCGGGGTACATGGTGAAATTCACACCCCTCGAAGTAACCAGATATCTTCTGTACGTGAAATTTGTATAGTGCCATGTTTGGATCCAGGGCGTCCCACACTCCGGACACCTGCTGCACCACCAGATCCGAGTCGCCAAAGCATATTATCCGACGTATGACAATATCCTTTGCCACTTTGAGCCCATGCACAAGAGCCTCATACTCAGCGACATTGTTCGATGCCGCGAAATGGATCTGCAATACGTACTTTAGCTGGTCCTTCTTTGGCGAGGTAAGCACAACTCTGGCGCCTAGTCCGGTTTTGGTTTTCGACCCGTCAAAGTACATCCTCCAATAATTTGGATCTGGTGGCGGTGGTTCGTATTGTACCTTGGCCCAATCCACAAAAAAGTCCGCCACAGCCTGAGATTTGATCGCTTCTCTTCTGTCGTATTGGGGTGCATAAGGGGCTAACTCAATTGCCCATTTCGCAATTCTGCCACTCGCATCCTTGTTACCCATTATCTCGGATATGGGAGCTTCACATATTACTTTGATGGGGTGCTCCTCAAAGTAATGCTTTAACTTCTTTGCCGCCATATAGACATCGTATGCCACCTTTTGAAAGTGCGGGTAGTTCTGTTTTGAGGCAGACAAGACCTCGCTCAGGTAATATACTGGCCTCTGCACCGACTTACCCTCTTCATTGCGCTCCACTACAATTACTACACTTACAACTCGGTTGGTTGCGGCTATGTAGAGCAACATTGGCTCCTTTGATAGTGGAGAGGCTAACACTGGCGCAGTGGCCAACATCTTTTTTAAGTGGGCAAAGGCTTCATCAACCTGTGGCGTCCAAACAAATTTATCCGACTTTTTCATGAGTTGGTAGAGATGCAGTGCCTTTTCTCCCAACCGACATACAAACCGACTCAACGATGCCAGGCATCCAGTGAACTTCTGGACATCGTTAAGACACTTCGGCTGCTCCATTCGTTCGATGGCTCGGATCTTAGTTGGATTAACTTCGATACCTCGGCTGGAGACGAGAAATCCGAGTAATTTTCCAGCCGGGACACCGAAGGTACATTTTTCCGGGTTAAGCTTCATCCGGAATCTTCTCAAGTTCGTGAATGTTTGCCTTATGTCGTCAAGGAGCGTTGTGCTTTCCTTGGTCTTGATAACCACATCATCCACGTATACTTGTACATTTTGACCTATTTGGTCGTGCAAACATTTTTGCATACATCTTTGGTACGTTGCACCTGCATTACGTAGACCGAACGGCATAGTGCGATAGCAGTAAGTCCCGTACGGGGTAATAAACGCAGTCTTTATTTGATCATCCGGGTTCAGAGCTATCTGGTGGAAGCCAGAATATGCATCAATGAATGACAATAGTTCGCATCCTACGGTCGAGTCTATGACCTGATCTATCCTCGGCAGGGGAAATGGATCTTTTGGACACGCCTTGTTCAGGTTTGTGTAATCGATACACATACGCCAAACCACTGCCACGTTCGGATCATCCTTCTTCTTTTCTACCAGCACCGGATTAGAGAGCCAATCCGGATATAGTACTTCCATGATAAATCTTGCTGCTAGTAACCGAGCTATCTCGTCTCCAATGACTTTTCTCCTATCCTCGACGAAGCGGCGGAGAGGTTGCTTCACCGGCCTTGCTCTGGGTCTTACGTTCAAAGAGTGCTCGGCCAACTCCCTCGGAACACCTTGCAAGTCCTGTGTAGACCAAGCAAAAATATCCCGATTCTCACGGAGGAAGTTGATGAGCTCGCTTTCCTATTTGTCAGTTAACCCGGCACCAATTGTTACGGTGCGCTCCGGGAACATGTTATCAACTGGAACCTTCTTGGTGTCCTTTGCGGCTTGAAATGAAACGCTGCCATGCGGGTTACTTAACGCCGGCATATATTGCTACGCGGACTGAGCTAATGCTGCCACCTCTTGGATTTTTCTTTTCTCTTGCGCAATCACAAGTGACTCGGCTAGGTTAGACCTGGCTGAAGCACACTCAATGGAACGTCGGAAATCTCCAGCAATGGTAATCACTCCATTTGGCCCGGGCAACTTCATCTTCAGATAACTGATGTGACAGCTTGCCATGAATTTGTTCAGTGCTGGTCTTCCGAGTAACGCATGATATGCACTTTCCAAGTTCACCACTTCAAACTCCAGATTTTCAGTTCGGCAGTTGTCCCTTGTGCCGAATAGCACGTCGACCCGGACCTTGCCTATGGGCTCACAAGAAATGCCTGGTACAATGCCATGGAAAGTTATTCTCGTATCCTGGAGCATGTTCTCCGAGATGCCCAACTTGCGCATCATATCGGCATACATGATGTTAATGCTACTGCCATTATCAATCAAAACCTTGGAGAACCTCACATTGATGTTCGGTCCAATGAATGTCGGATCTAGCACTAGCGCATACGAACCTGGACTCGGCATAAGTTTTGGATGATCTTTGATGTTCCAGGTGATTTCCTGGTCCGACCAAGGCATGTACCTCGTCACTGCTGGCATGACCGCATTGACCTCCATATGTCGGCGCTACAAGCTCTTTCTATCTGTTTCCTCAGTCGTGAACACACAATAACTCTGGTGATGTTCCCTATACTCATTCCTTCCCTCGTTTCTGGGGTACCTCTGATCCGGTTGTTGCTGATTTTCCACCTGATGCACTGCATCCCTTCTCTCATTGTTATCATACCTCGGCGGAGGGGGAGGCAACATTAGCTGCTACGTGTTCGCCCAGGAGAGCAATTGCTGCCGAGGTAACTCCTGCCGAGGTTGATCATTCCGGGGTGCCTGAGCATTCCCCGAACCACCTTGCTCTATCTTACGCATCCACTCACATTTCCTTGTCGTGTGACCCGCCGGGCTATTCGGATTTGGCGTGTGAAATTTACACGGCTGGTCCAACATTGACTCGTAGGTATACCTCGGATGGTCTTTCTTTTCTTGCCACTGTTTCTTTTGCTCTGGAGTCCATGTTTTCTTGCCATCATTTCTTGGAGTCCATTGCCCTCCCGTTCTCTGGCGTTGGTTGCTCCCTGCTCCGGGTTGATCTTGATTCACAGTTGTAACTTGTTGCGAACCGTAGCGATGATCCGGTCTATCATCTCTCCTTTTTCCTCTGTAATCGTTCCTCCAGGATGACCCAGCTCCATCCCTCTGATAGTATTCCTCGTTTGACTCGTTTGACGCGAGCCTAGGTTGAGTCGGATCGCCCAAAGCATACGAATCAGCAATCCGGATCATCTCTGCCAGCGTAACTGGCATTTTCCTTTGCAACTTCATCCACAGCTCGTTGCCCTATCTGCACCCTTGCGCAAACCACGCTATGGCCTGTGACTCTATGACACCCTCACACGAGTTTCTCATGGTACACCACCGGGTCAAGAATTCACGATCCGTCTCGTTAGGTCTATGCTTGCACATTGCTAGGGTCTGCGGTCTATTCGGCCTCTGATATGTACTTGAGAAGTTGCTGATAAACATTTCTTCAAAATCTATCCAGCAGTTGATGCTTCCGAGTGGTAAATTATTCAGCCATACTCTGGCCGGGCCTTCCAACATCTGGGGTACGTAACGTACAACCCATCTCAAGTTGCCAGTTGCAATTTTCACCGCCATAGCATAGTTTATCAGCCAATCCTCTGGCTTGGTACTGCCGTCATACGTCTTCGTGCCTCTAGGTAACTGGAAGTTTGGTACCGGCGGTTCCTTCATGATCCGGGGTCCAAAGCACGCTGGACCCGGAGGACCTTGACATTCGATCTGTTCCGACCTATACAGGCGATCCAGTTTTAACCTGGCGTCATCCGGCATCAAATCCCTGCTCCCCAATCTTGACCCTATCACATGATAGTCTGGTCTGGGGTACCCTGCGTTCACCATCTCTGAATCACCGTCGTTGTATCGGTTTTGCTCTCGTTGCGCACCTTTCTGCTGCATACCTCGGCCGATGCTTTGCTCTTGCCTTGGTATATTCCGCTGCTGCGATTGTCCTGCTCCTGCGGAGTTGCGCTGTCCGGCATTGCCGTTGGTAGTGTTCTCTTGACCGACATTGCCTTGGTCGTGATTACCTCGGCCAGCTTCACCTCGGCTCACACTCCGTCGATCATCACCTTTCCGCATTTCTTTTTCTTTTCCCGCACGCGTCAGGTCGTACGGGACGATCTGTTTGTTCCGTCTGGCCGAGGTTACTACCTCTTATCTCCTTGGACCACCATGAGGCGATGATGCGGCTCCAGCGGACTTCTCCCGGTTACCCATCACCGGATGGACGATTTTGGAAGCTCCAGCTCTCTCCGGGTTAGCTCTCAGCAGCTCTTCATTCTGTCTGTTCGCGATCCGAACCAACTCGTTAACCCTATCTTGCTATCTTTGATGGGCCTCACCCGTCAGACCCTCTAACTCGGACGCAGCTGCATCTGCTGCTCTGAGGTTCTTCGCCAGGGTACTATACTTCGGCAACCCCACAGACAGATAGTTTTCCGACCCTTCTGCTCCATCATCACCTTCTCTGTTCATCTCGCTTATGAGATTTCTCCCTTTTACTTTTACCGTATCAACTTTGTTTGCCTTTGCGTACTCACGCAGCGTCATGTTCAGCGACTGCTGAGCCACGGCTATTTTCTTTGCGCCCTCCAGTATCTTTTGCCGAGTTTCCTCTAGCTCGGCCTGTGCCTGAGTCGGATCTACCACTGCTGCTACCGGGTTAGCCAAGCTATCCATAGCTTCTCTCAGTATGTTCTCAGGCCTCTCTAGTGGAGGTCATCTACCTTTCCTCGGTGCCTTAGGTGTTACCTCCGGGTCTGGTGCCGGGTCCTTGCTTGCGCCTGCACCTGGTGCAGTCATCATCACCTCCGCATGGTCCGGGGAGCGAGCGATACGCGCCCCGCGAGCCACAGTGAGGGGTGGTTCCCCCGCATCGACGACGCGGCGCGGATGAACGCATGATACGTCCACAGCAACGTAGACCTTGTGCGCACCGAGCTTGACGAAGAGGCCATTGCGCGGAAGTGGGCGCGTGCCGAAGCAGCTAGCATTGTCGCTGACGAAATCCAGCGCTCCAAAGCGCTGAACGAGCCCGGAGACGACGCGTTCGTCGGTGCCGATGAGGTTTCCCATCCGGATCTTCACCCCTGCTAGCGCCGCTAGCCCCACGGTGGGCGCCAACTATCGTGGTGGTGTCACGGCAGATGCCATGGATAGGCTAAAGGTGGGGACTAATACATGCTAGGGGAATCCAGGGAGGGATAGTGGAGTGATTCTCCACACAGAAGTTTGTATTGCTATATCTCGAGATTACAAGTGCTCCTTGAGCTGTATTGGCGAGAGGAGGAAGAAGGAGCTCTCTTACTCTTGCCTACTATCTTTCCCTAGAACCCTAGATCAACTAGCCCTATGGAATCACCAAACCAACTAGAGCTCAACCAACCCCCTCTACCAGATACCTAGTCCCCCTTATATAGAGGAAGTTCGGTCCCTGCCTAGGGCATACGTGGAGGCATATTACTAAGAATATGCCCCCTCCCAAAGTGGTAACCCGACCGGGGTGCTTTTCCCCCGCGTCACACATGCTTTAGCGACGTACGTCTCTGCGGCGCCTGCGTCAGCCGACATGGGCATCGTCACCCTTGTCGGCCATGACCCGGTGGTCCTGCCCTTGCTTTCTCCGCTCATGCAGTGCGTACCAGACCTTCTTTTTGACCAGAGAGATTCCTTCCTTCTCCCAGAAGCTAAGCGAGGACCCGGATCATAGTAGATCCGGCCACACCTGTTCCTGCATACAAGTTAGACAATCACTTCCGACTTACTCCTTAAGTCGGATGAGACAATGTTAGGCGACCCCCCTGGTCCGGGTTACTCCGTGATCCGGCCTGCCTTGAGGTGACCCGGCCAGCATCCGCTTTGACCTTGCCGAACCTCGGCTAACTCGGCCCTTATACACCGGAGTGACCCTACCCGGGGGTATCTCCCCAACAATCATTAGCTTCAATGGAGGAGGTCTGTAAACTATCCCACAAAAGGAGCCAATAGGTTTAGAGGCTTGCCTTTGCCTTGAACTTGGTAGCGCATCAAGTAGATTAGATCTATTGATATAAGAGGAAGGAGGACCTCTAGGGAGGATTATTAAGAGTTAGAGGTAGGGAGAAATTCGTACTGGAAGGAAAAGGATCCCCCAAGAAAAGAATCCCAACAAGTATGGAAACAAATAAGTGCAAAAGAAGAAAATTGCGATCGTAACGACCAGCTGATACGGACGGACGCCCGTACGGCGTGCCCGTACCGGACCGTTTCCAAAAATATGATGGGTCAAAGTCGGTAAATAGTCAAACGACTAAGTGGTACGGGCAGGTTTCGTCCGTACTGCCCGTCCATATTGACTTTGCGACTTCAGTTTCTCTTTTTTTGGCCTAACTAAATGAACGAAGAACAAAGGAAAAGGCACAGAACTGATAACGACCAATCGTATAGGGGGCTGCGCCCGTACCACGCGACTGTACCAATTATGCAAAACCAAACAAAATCAATCAACGGTCTTAATGACTACTGGTACGGATGGAGATGGCCGTACCGCCCGCCCGTACGGACCTCGTAAGACCGGCAATCAACTAAGAAAAATGAAGGGAATACATATATGTAAAAAGAAATAGCAGAAAATCATCTAGAACAAAGATGCATTCGGGATATCATATGATTCGATCATCGAGAGAACATGAGTTCATTTGAATACCTTTTCCCTTCTGAATCAAGTTTTTCTTCTTCTCTTCGAACAAAGTCGACTGCAGAAAATCACCAAAACCATTGCAATAGGAAATCGAGAATTTCCTTTTTGGCAACGTGGTTCCCATATCTATTTAGATGGATGACACCTCTTCAGGATGAGCAATTTCTCAAGCATCCATAGGTGTTTCCTCTACCTCTTCCTTTCTTTGTAAAATATGTAAATCAAATTCTTGCAGAAGTAAAGTCCAACAGATCATCCTTGGCTTAACATCAGTCCTTTCTAGGATTTCCTTTAAGCCAACATGATCAGTATGTACTCTTACCTTAGAGTCAATGATATAAGATCTAAACTTGTCACACAAGAAAACCACAGCGAAAAATTATTTTTCTACCCTACAGAAATTCTTTGGGGCCCTATTTAAGGTGCAACTAGAATGATGAATGATATTAAGATCATCACCATCATACTGACACAGAATTGCTCCTACAACTTCATGACTGGCCTCACAAAATAGTTCGAAAGGCTTCTTCTAGTTACATGGTTTAATAACGTGAGCCTCAAGGAGAGCTTGTTTTAATATGTTGAAACAAGCGAGACACTCTTCATCAGACTTAAAACAAACATCCTTTTGAAGAAGGTTAGTTAAAGGTCTAGTGCTTTTGAAAAATTCTTAATGAACCTTCTATAAAATCCAGCATGACCTAGGAAACTTCTTATACCTTTTATGTCTCGAGGAGGGGGTAACCTTTCTATTGCTTCAATTTTTGCTTTATCAACTTCTATACCCTTACCTAAGACTTTGTGACCAAGCACTATGCCTTCTTGAACCATAAAATGAAATTTTCCTAGTTCAAGACTAAGTTAGTGTCTTCACATCTTTGCAAAACTTTATGAAGATTATGGAGACAATGATTAAAGGAAGTTCTATAAACAGAGAAGTCATCCATGAATACTTGCATAATACTTTCAACATAATCAACAAATATAGCAGTCATGCATCTTTGAAAAGTGGTAGGAGCATTGCAAAGACCAAAAGGCATACATCGATAAGCATAAAGGCCATAAGGACAAATAAAAGTTGTTTTAAGTTGATCATCAGGGTGAACAACAATTTGAGAAAAACCAGAATAACCGTCTAAGTAACAAAAATGAGAATGCATAGCAAACCTTTCTAAAGTTTTATCTATAAACGGTAAGGGTAATGATGCTTCCTAGTCTCCTTGTTAAGTTTTGTATAGTCAATCACATCCTATGGCCAACAATGGTTCTAGTAGGTACCCTTTCATTATGTTCATTTTCGACAACCGTAAATCCACCTTTTTAGGAACACAATGAACAGGGCTTACCCATTCACTCTCTTCTACATCAAATATGACACATGCATCTAGCAAACGTATTACTTATTTTCTTACCTCCTCTTTCATGTGTGGTTTAAGTCGTTGCTGAAAATCAGCGATTGGCTGAGCTCCTTCTTCCATGAATATTCTATGGGTGGCTATCAAAGGACTAATCCCCTTCAAGTCACTTATTGAATACCCAAGAGCATTTTGATGCATTCGGAGAACCTTCATTAAATTCTCCTCCTCTTTATCTGTAAGGATAGAACTTATACTAACATGAAATTTATTCATTTCATCAAGAAACCTATATTTTAGTTCCTTTGGTAAAGTTTTAAGGATTGTAGGGTGAGGAGCCTCATGTCCCTTCCTTATGGGTTCTTCATGTTTTTGATTAATCTCGGCATCCACCTCGGGTGTGGAGTCAAGATAATCATCCATTTCAGGTTTTTCTATGTCCTGAAGGATATTATTATTATTATTGACTAAGCTTCTTGCTAAATCATCATCAGGAGTCTCAATGACTACTGAGGATAAATTAGCGATCCTACCTTCTTCCTCACGTTCGTACTCAACATTGCCTAATTCTTCAATAGCCAGCTTATGGTAAAATTTGGAGGAATGAAAGTCCATTATCTCTTCACCAAAACTCTTATAATCTATGTTTCCTCTTGCGGTATTTAGAAAAAATCTTCCAAAAATGATAAGACAATAAACATCGGTAGGCATATCAATAAGCACAAAATCAATGGGGGTATTTGTATGGTACAACACAAATTAGAACATATCTAATTATTCCCATGGGGACTCTGAGGGTTTATCTGCAAGCATTATAGTCATGTCTGTGTCTTCTAGTTCGGCTGGTGCTAGTTCTTTTTGAATTTTTAAATAAAAGTTAAAAGGGATCATGATAACAGCTGTCCCTATGTCACAACTTCAAAAGTAAAAGGGATCAGTATAGTCATGTCTGTGTCTTCCATAATAGGAAGTTCCTCCAAAAGTACAAGGGAGAATAGGTTTACCAACTTCTTTATCTTTCCTTTGATGAATTGCAAAGCTTCAGTATCTAGCTCAATTATGTTGTAGTGTGCAAACATAGTTAAAATATCTTCCTTCGTTGATGCCTCTGCCTCTTGTACACTTACTTCTTCAGTTTTCCTTCTTTGTGTATCCTCTTCCAGCTCCTTTAATTATAGTTCTTGTTCTTTACGTTGATCCTCTAGCTGCTGAGCCATCATATGTTTTCTCTTCGTCCTTAGGAAAGGAAGGGGTTCAACATATGGGGATACCTCCTTTAATGGTTCGACATGGGCTATGATTATTGGATCATCTTCTACAACTGGCTTGAGTGGCAGAGTGTAATGAAACCAGTCCTTGTTAGGAGCCTCAATGTGTTATGTAAAAGACTGAAGGATTTGCAAAATAATATCATCATCAAGTTGAAGTTCATTAGCAGTTTATTTTACTTTATCGGAGTATTTATAAGCATTGAGACAATCGTATTCAATTTCTATACCTCCTTCGCCTCCTAGATCAAACCCCCATGTTTCTCTATTACGGTGAATTTGTTCTAAAAGTTCCCAAGCTTTAGTTATAGTTAACTCCATTAAAGAGCCTCCGGAGTTCGTGTCAAGCTCATGCTTAATTTCTTGATTAAGTCCCCCATAGAAAATAGGTAAAACTTACCATTCAGGTAAATCAAGACAGGGACATTTATTAAGTAGGGACTTATACCTTTTGAAGTCCCTTACCAAGCCTTCACCTGGGCGGTTCTTGAAGTTCGTGATTGCCCTTCTTACTTCAGCAGTTTTTACCTTGGAAAAGAATCGAAATACAAATTCTCCTTTGAGTTTTCCCTAAGTATCAATTTTATCGGCAAGGCAAATTCTATACCAAGCCAAAGCAATGTTGGTTAGAGATTGTCTAAATAGTTTAAGTTTCAATTCATCATCAGAATAGCTTCTCAGTTTAAGTGTCCAACATAGCTCGGTAAAATGTATTAAATGAGTGTAAGGATCCTCATCTGGGTTATCTCCTGCAAAAGGGTTTTCTTTAATAATAGCGATAAAATGAGGGTTGACCTCGTATTCTGGTTCGCTCCCACTCAGGAATTCCTTGACGAGTCTTCTATTGAACTTCTCAAGGTATTTAGTAGCATCGAGCTGATTAATCAGTCTGAGTGCAGACATGGTGCTTACCTGAAACAAATAAGAAACTTTAGTAAAAAATGAGTAAAATAAGTAACTAAGAACAAAGACCAAAAGCACTTAGTTCCCTGGCAACAGCACCAGAAAATAGCTTGGTGACTGCAAGTGCACAAATCAATTGTAACTAGTATGAAAGTAAAGATATCAAACCCACAGAGAGCTATTGGTAAAGGTCTTTATGCCCCTTGTTACTATCTACCAAAGGATACTTGTAAGCTGCCTTTGATCTCAAGTAAAGGGTGTTTGAATGGTTTTTGATTGTTTGCAGAAAATAATTGAAACAAGTAAATGGAAACAAGTAACAAGGTTGTATGAAAGCGTGGTTGAACTCAATAGGGCTAAAACGTTCTCGGGGATTGATAACCCACAAGTATAGGGGGTGTATCGCAGTATTTTTGAGGGAAGTGAAACCTAATTTATTGATTCGACACAAGGGGAGCCAAAGAATATTTATATGCCTTAACAACTGAGTTGTCAATTCAGCTGCACCTGGAAACAATCTTGCTCACAACAGTTTATCAGTAGCAACAGTTTTGTAGTAGGAATAGTAAAGTAGCAGCAGTAGTAAAGTAAAGACAGAAGTAACAATAGCAGTAAATAGTGGGATTCGAGTGCGGTAGGCATAGGGATGGATGGACGGGCGTTGCATGGACAAGACAATTCACATAGCAATCAGAACATAGGGCAATTGCAGATAAATAAGATAAAGCATCCAAGTACTATATAATCCTAGGCATGTGTTCCATATATAGTCATACGTGCTCACAATGAGAACTTGCACAACATCTTTTGTCCTGCCAGCCCGTTTGCAGCGGGGCCTCTAGGGACCTACTGGCAATTAAGGTGCTCCTTTTAATAGAGCACCGGAGCAAAGCATTAACACTCCATGAACACATGTGATCCTCACATTAAAGCCATTCCCTCTGGTTATCCTGATTTCTGTCACTTCGGGGCCATTGGTTCCGGACAACAACGTGTGTATACAACTTGCAGATAATACCATAAACAATACTATCATAATGAATAAATAACATGTTCAGATCTGAAATCATGGCACTCGAACCCTAGTGACAAGCATTAAGCACAACAAGTCGCAACAAAGTCATAAAGCACTAATAAAATATACTAGGCACCATGCCCTAACAATCTGATGCCATTACATGAACGATCTCATCCAATCCCTACCATCCCCATGGCCTACAGCGGGGGATTACTCACTCATAGATGGGGGAAACATGGATGGTCGATGGAGAAGCGATGGTGATGATGATGGCGATGATCTCCTCCAATTCCCCATCCCGGCAGGGAGCCAGAATGGAGTTTCTGGTGCTGTTTTGTGGAATCTGGTGGTGGCGGCGGAGCAGAACTCCTTCTGGAAAAACTTCGAACCCCCCCGAAGTTTTTAGGTCAGAAGGCTCCTTATAGGCGAAGAGAGAGGCCGAGGGGGTGCCTAGGAGGCCCACACCACCCCCTGGCACGGCCTAGCCTGGCCCGCGCCACCAGGTGGTGTGGGCACCCCCTGGCTCTTCTCCGTCTCGTATTCTAGCTCCTGGAGTCTTCGGGTGAAATAGGATTTTTGGCATATTTTCCGAGATTTTTCCTGATAGTTGATTTTCTGCACAAAAAGTAGACACCAAGGCAATTCTGCTGAAAACAGCGTCAGTCCACATTAGTTATATCCAAATCACACAAGTATAGAGGAGAAACAATAGCAAAAGTGTTCGGGAAAGTAGATACGTTTTGAACGTATCAACTCCCCCCAAGCTTAGCTTATTGCTTGTCCTCAAGCAATTCAGTTGAAAACTGAGTGCGATAAAAGAGCTTTCACGAACACATTTGCTTCATAAGATGTAAATATTCTCAGCAATGTGATCAACTACTTAGACAGTTCATAATAAAGAGTATGCAGCTGAGTCTACTTAATAGTCAATGCAAGCTATGAAGAGATTCCAACTCAAAAATAATAAGTAGCATGAAGTATAAACGTAAGCAACATTACAATGCTCATAAAAAGGTATGATAGAGTGGTATCTCGCTTGCCTCTGATTATGAATGTCAAGGCACCTCTGAAGTTCAAGTGATGACTAGAAGTAAAGATATCAAGGATACAAGCATCAAAGTCATAACACAAATAATCAAGTAATGGGACAAGCACAAAGAATGACAACTATGCTCTCAAGAAGGTTCTCAGAGAATGTGTGGAGACTCAACAAGTAAAAGAAAAGGTTTTGAATAATTTGAAAGGCTTCCAAATGCTGAAAGTATGGTACTCATTAGCTTTGAGCTCTCATTGCCCCTATCATAAGCATCTTTAATGTGGTTAAGGTGAAAGTGAGGTCCAATCTGAGTTATATGCTTGATAGACTATAAACTGGAAATCCCAAGTCCCTTGAGTACGAGGGCCGCTCCTCATGCTACTCAACTTTAGTTACCGGTAAGTTCTTGTCATTGTAAGTATGTGCGTATCATTGAGAACCGCCAACGGGGTACCCCTTGCCCGATGATACGGAAGAATTCCCATATCAAAATGGCAAGGCAAGCAGACAATGAGTATCTCAGCAATCTTCTTATTTACCATGGGAAAATGGTGCTTTTCTCTCTCTTTCCTCTTTCATAAATCTTTTTTTTCTTTTTCTCAATAGCTATCTCTCTCTTTTTTTATAAGAAGAATGCTCCATAGATATCATTATGGTTACGCTGCAGGTTTCCACCATGTCAGCATGGATTAGACCAGCGGCCCAGGTGTTTCTCTAACACACATACATAACTACATGGACTTACAAGCTCCCCTTTTATTTCACACCGACGACATCCGCAAACAAAAGAGCAAGGTATCAACTGGGTATATATTTACAAGTGTTGAAAGCATTCCCCATGACAGCACAGTTCTGCTAATCCCCAGCCTATAGTTTGCAAGCATATAACTTTCATGGAGAGTTCACAATGGTTCAGGTTTATTAAGTGCGGGAAATAAAGTGCGCCATCAAGTTCGTGAGAGCTTTACTAACTAATTTTCTCATAACAAGCAAACATTTTATTCGGAAGAAAACAAGGCATATTGAATATGCACGGAAGTAGCAAATGATGCTAATAGGTAGGTATGGTGGACACTTTGGCAATATTTGGTTTAAGGGAGTTGGAAACATGAGTAAAACACTCAGTGGGAGTGGAGGCTAGCAATAGTAAGGGAGCGACAAACAAGAGAGCAGTAGCTGTCATTATCATGCTTGCAACAAAACATGACTACTCATGGCATGAAAGTGATTCAAGATCCTCAAGGCAAAATAATTCATCGAGGCTTTAACTGATTATTACAGTCATGTGCATGCGTGAGCATGTGCCAAGTCAATCAAATGAAACATTCAGAGGAGGATACCACGGTGTCATGCCAATTTATGAATAGAGCAATGCAAGCAAACATTCATAAGACATGCTACAAACTATTAGCGAGCTGGAGCTAATCATACGAAAGCAAGAACTACTAAGCATCCAAAGATAACATACACCCTACATGAACAGACTAAGCATGCCCACAGTGATGAGTATATGTACAAAAATGAAAACAAATAGAGTTCGTTACCAGCCTCTTACCACACCTCAAGTTGTCATTAATCCTCATTATTGCTCTTCACTTGTGTGGCTTGAATAATAATATGAAACCAATATTCCATTGAGGACTGCTGAACCCTGTAGCAAACTCACAAAACCAAAGAAGAACGATAAATATTTTTGTTGTTTTTGATTTTTAAACAAGAACCAAAAGGGAAAAACAAGCAAAGCAAAATCCTTTTGGGTTTTTCGAATAGTTCAAACAAAGCAAAAAAGGTAAAAACAAACCAAGGCAAAAATAAGAAGCAAACCAAAGAGAAACAACAGAAATATTTTTGGTCTTTTTGTGTTTTTAGAAAGCAAAAGAAAAAGAAGAACAAAAACTAAAAAGAGAACGATAACATGAATATACAAAGTACCGACGCAACATGATATGAAGATGAGTGTGGTGTCGGCATACCTCCCCCCAAGCTTAGGCTTTTGGCCTAAGTGGGTATCAATCCATGTACGAATAGGGGTTCCAATCGGGCGGATCTTGGTAAGAATGATCGTAGTTGGGCCCATGAGAAGAAGAAGAAGAAGCTTCCCAATCATAAGCGGGTTGCTAATATGAAGATTCTCCCTCATTCGAGGGCTGGACCGAATCATCCGTGACCTCCCTTCTAGTGTCCTGCTCCTGTTGGGAGAGCTCTCCCAAGTACGTGTCAAGCTCCTCCTCAGTGAGGGACCATCCTTCCCTGTTATCAAGGTTGAACAAAACAGGTGCAGGCAAAAGAACAATGATACATTGCAAATGTATCTATAATTTTTGATGCTCCATGCTTGGTTTTATCCACTTTGTTGTGTTTTGTCCACACTTTGGAGTACTTTTCATATGATTTCTTGGACTAACCTATTAACAAGAGTCACAGTGCCAGCTGCCTGTTTTCTGCTGTTTTTGGTTCCAGGAAAGTCAGAAAATGAATATTCTCGGAATTGGACGGGACAAAAGCCAAAGTGCCTATTTTTCCAGAAGACTCATGGAGCCAGAATACGAGACAGAGGGGGGCCAAGGGCTGGCCACACCACCCCCAGGCGCGGGCTGGGCCTGGCCGCACCAGGGCATGGTGTGGTGGCCCCAGGCACCCCCTCGGTCTCCCTCTTCGCCTATAAGAAGCCTTCTGACCTAAAAACTTCGGGGGGTTCGACGTTTTTCCACGAAAAGTTCCGCTGTGCCGCCGCCACCGAAGGGGAGATTCGGGGGACTGAAAGTCTCTGTTTCGGCACCCTGCCGGGATGGGGAAGTGCCCCCAGAGCCATCTCCATCGATCTTCACCATCATCTCCATCGACCATCCATGTTTCCCCCATCTATAAGTGAGTAATCCCCCGCTGTAGGCTATGGGGATGGTAGGGATTGGATGAGATCGTTCATGTAATGGCATCAGATTGTTAGGGCATGGTGCCTAGTATCTTTTATTAGTGCTTTATGACTTTGTTGCAACTTGTCGTGCTTAATGCTTGTCATTAGGGCCTGAGTGCCATGATTTTAGATCTAAACTTATTATTGATTCATTATGATAGTATTGTTTTGGGTCTTATCTGCAAGTTGTATACACACGTTGTTGTCCGGAACCTATGGCCCCGAAGTGACAGAAATCGGGATAACCGGAAGGGAATGGCTTTGATGTGAGGATCACATGTGTTCACGGAGTGTTAATGCTTTGCTCCGGTGCTCTATTAAAAGGAGCACCTTAATTGCCAGTAGTTCCCTTGAGGCCCTGCTGCAAATGGGCTGGTAGGACAAAAGATGTTGTGCAAGTTCTCATTGCGAGCACGTATGACTATATATGGAACACATGCCTAGGATTATCTAGTACTTGGATGCTTTATCTTATTTATCTGCACTTGCCCTATGTTCTGATTGCTATGTGAATTGTCTTGTCCATGCAACGCCCGTCCATCCATCCCTATGCCTACCGCACTCGAATCCCACTCTTTACTGCTTTTGTTACTACTGTCTTTGCTTTACTACTAATGTTACTTTACTATTCCTATTACAAAACTGTTGCTACTGATAAACTGCTGTGAGCAAGATTGTTTCCAGGTGCAGCTGAATTGATAACTCAGTTGTTAAGGCTTATAAATATCCTTTGGCTCCCCTTGTGTCGAATCAATAAATTGGGTTTCACTTCCCTCGAAAATACTGCGATACACCCCCTATACTTGTGGGTCATCAAGACTATTTTCTGGCGCCGTTGCCGGGGAGCATAGCTTTATTTATCAAGTTCACTTGAATTCACTATTGTTCAAGCTAAGTTTATTTTTGCCTTGTTTTCTTGTTTCTTTATCAAAAATACAAAAAAAATTAGTTCCTACTCTAGTTGTTATTCTCGTTGGTCTGTTATTGTCTTGCCTTATCATGCTTGTTGGCAATGGTTGGTTTCTTTGAAACTGAAGCTTATTGGCAAGGTGGGTTCACGGAAGATCAAAAATATTATTATAAGGAACACCGCTTGTCACAAAAAGGGAAACACTTATGGGAACAAATTGATAGATTGTATACCATTGCTAGGAACGTGTGCTCTACTTATAATGTTACTTATTGCTGTGATGAGTCTTGTTGCAGAAAGAGGTATAAACACCTCCCTTTTCTATGTGAGTATAGTGATAATGATACCATATCTTCCTATGCTAAAGGAATTTATGACTTTTATGATGCAGAACAAATTGAAGAATTTATTGCTTGAAAGGGTGCTTTCGAACTTGCTAGTTTGCTTGAAGATATTGATGATTCACCTTACAAATATGAGGTGTATGGTATACTTAAATTTTGCTTTGATAATTACAAGGATGAAAATGGCATATTTTTGAATATTTTAATAGATGCTTTCCACAAATGGAAGAGACTAATGCCTTGCAGGATCCTATGGAAGAAGAAATTGATGAACCTGAAATCTCATTAGATGAAAAAGAGGAGGAGAGTGATGAACAAAAGGAGGAAGAATGGATTAGCTACCCATGCCTACCTTCTAATGAGAGTAACTCTTTATCCCTTACATTATTTGATTGTCCCCCTTGCTTACTAAAGGAGAATGAATGTTATGTTCCTGAGGTTTCTCTTGAAAATGTTTATAATAAAGCTCTAGTGCTTGTAGATCATGAAGAGCATGCTTTATGTGATAGTTATATTATTGAGTTTCTTCATGAGGCTACTGAAAATTATTATGAGAGAGGAAAATATGGTTATGGAAGTTTTCATGGTATTGAAACACCTCTCTATGTGCTGAAAGTTTTGAAATTACTCTTGTTTTATCTTCCTATGCTTGTCACTTTGTTCTTTGTGAATTTATTTGGATACACGATTCCTATGCATAGGAAGTGGGTTAGACTTAAATGTGTTTTGAATTTGCTTCTTGATGCTCTCTTTTACTTCAACTCATATTTCTTATGAGAGAATTCTCTCAAACTTTTATGCCTAAAGATGATAATATGTCTATTATTCTTGGGAGACCTTTTCTAAATACTACAGGAGTTGTTATTAATTGTAATCAAGGGAAGGTGACCTTCAATGTCAATGACAAGGAACATACTATCTATTTCCCCAAGAAGAGTGATAGGACTTATGGTTTTTAATTCAATTGAACATATTGAGGGCATTCAAGTTGGAGAAATATATTGTCCCATACCAAGAGATTTTTGTTTTAAACTATTATGATTGGGACCATTGCTATCAAGGTTGAGGTAACATAATTATTAGTGGAATACAAAGTTTTGTCTCATATGAAATTATTTTGGTAACAAGACCTGATCAACCTTGTTAACAAAAGGATTTCATTTAACAAAACAATGTTTTCACTATGATTATCTCTGTTTACTTCTATTCTATCCATTTCAGTTTTTGCTTATGTCTTTAAAGGCATTAAAGAAAAGTACTTATTGGGAGATAACCCAAAAGTTTTAGATGAGTCTTGGAAGTTATTACCTCTGTAATAACCGCTCCTTATCCTTTTTATTTGCTTTTTGTGCCAAGAGTAACCTCTAATGAGAGAGAAGTAATGATTGGGAAAGTTGCTCTCCCAAAACAGATTTCTGCGCTTCAACGTAAAAATTCGTGAGAGATCTCTGTATGTCGGATTGATATGTAATGTTTTGTGATTCTGCCCCAGGTTGTTATCTAACTTTCGTTAGTTCAACACTTTTTTATTTGAGCAACAGAAGGTCTTCGAAAAAATTCGTCTTTACCTGCTGGTCTGTTTTGACAGATTTCTGCCATTTTCTGCATTTGCTTCTTGTTGGTTCCTTCTTGAGTTCTTTTGGGGAATTGAGCTTTTTGAGGGAAGTGCTACAGTAGCTAGTGTTCTAATGTAAGTTTATTTGGTGTTAGAACTGAACCTTAGGACTTATTTATCTTAAGTGCACTAATGTTGCTAATGAGATTATGTGAAGTTTTGTATGAAGGAAAAATTTCAGGTGTATGGAAGGAATGAGTAATGAGATGAAGGATGGACTAAAGCTCAATCTTGGGGATGCCACGCGTGTCACCCCAAGAAATATCCAAGAAGTACAAGCGTCAAAGCTTGGGGATGCCCAAGGCATCCCCTTCTTCATCAATAAAAATCCCAGGTTTCTTTCAAACACTTCATTTTTATTGTTTCATGCACAGCTGTGTTGTTCTTGGAGCGTCTTCTTTTTCATTTTTGTTTTGGTTTTTAGTTTGCGTGGTTTGCTTAGTTTGCTGAATAAATTGGTTGGACCTCCCCTTTCATACATTGGTGTTCAAATGGTTTGGTTTGGTTTGGAAAAGAGTAGGAAAGCTCATGCTTAAGTTGTAAAGAGAGTTTGTTTTGACTGTGGCCTATGCTCTATCATGCCATGCTTGATATTGTTTTGGCTTTATGCTTAGTATTCTTTGCTGTAGCATGACTTGTTATAAACAATTGAGATTGCTTAATGTGCCTTGGATGAATCATGCGTTGTTTTAGCATATTAAAGCATATGATAGTGGTATTCTCCTTTGATGCTTTATTTGGGTTGACTTGGCACATGCTCACACCATGTTATGACTATCCCAAGTCACCATAAGCCTTGATGATCCTTTAGTTTTCAACTTGTAGTATCACTTTATGCTTTTATCAACGATGTTTTGTCGCTCTGCATGATTATGGCCATTATTGCTCTCTCGTTTGTCGCTCCCTTACTATTGCTAGCCTTCACTTCCACTGAGTATTTTTACTCAAGTTTCCATCTCCCTAAACCAAATATTGCCAAAGTGTCCACCATACCTACCCATTAGCATCATTTGCTACTTCCGTGCATATTCAATATGCCTTGTTTTCTTCCAAATAAAATGTTTGCTTGTTATGAGAAAGTTAGTTAGTAAAGCTCTCACGAACTTGATAGCACACTTTATTTTCTTACACTTAATAAACCTGAACCATTGCGTCCTTCTTTGTTGTGCATATGCTTGCGTTTTATGAGTTGAAGTTAGCAGAACCATGTATCATGGGGACCGCTTTCAACGCTTCATAGGTATATTGTACCTAGTTGATATCATGTTCTTTTGCTTATGGATCCCGGCGGTGTGAAATAAAAGTGGAACTTGTAAGATCATGGAGTTTGTATGTATGTTAGAGAAACGCCTGGGCCGCTAGCCTAATCCATGCCTAATCATGGTGGAAACTTGCAGCATAACCATAATGAGCATTCTATGAAGCATCCTCAATAAAAATCTATGCACATAGTAAATAAAAGGATCGTTGAGATGCTCATTGTCTGCTTGTCTTGTCATTTTGATTATGGGATAGCTCCTATATCATGTGCAAGGGGTACCCCGTTGGTGGTTCTCTATGATACGTATATACTTACAATGACAAGAGCTTACTCGTGACTGAAGTTGAGTAGCATGAGGATCGGTCTTCGTAAATAAGGGGCATGAGACTTTGATTTATAACTTGTCAAGCATATCCTCTTAGTTGTGTCACTTTCACCTTAACCACCTTAAAGATGCTTATGATAGGGGCAATGAGAGCTCAAAGCTAATGAGTACCATGCTTTCAGCATTTGGAAGCCTTTCAAACTATTCAAAACCTTTTCATTTCCTTGTTGAGTCTCCACACATTCTATGAGCACTTTCTTGAGAGCATAGTGGCCATTCTTAGTTCTATGTGCATTGTCCCAAGACTTGTTGATTGATGCATACCTTGATATTGCTTGTTTTAAACTATTGTATCTAGTCACTCTGATGAACTTTGAAGGTGTCCTATGCATTTATGTTTGCTACTCTATGAGGGACAAGCTAAATGCCACTATGCTATGTTTTCTTTATGTGAAACAAACAAACGCCTTGCAAGGCATTGTTATTCATGAATCTTTTGTTTGTGCCTTTTCATGTTGCATCATAGTTTCTTTGTCTTATTGCTAGAACTTTGTCTTTCATGTTATGATTTAAGTACTATGATTCCAGCTTTGAATGTTTTACAAATACTTTGATCAAGTCTTTGATGGTGCATGTCACCTCAAAAATTATTCTTTCTTTTTATCACTTACCTACTCGAGGAAGAGCAGGAGTTAAGCTTGGGGATGTTGATACATTGCAAATGTATCTATAATTTTTGATGCTCCATGCTTGGTTTTATCCACTTTCTTGTGTTTTGTCCACACTTTGGAGTACTTTTCATATGATTTCTTGGACTAACCTATTAACAAGAGCCACAGTGCCAGCTGCCTGTTTTCTGCTGTTTTTGGTTCCAGGAAAGTCAGAAAATGAATATTCTCGGAATTGGACGGGACAAAAGCCAAAGTGCCTATTTTTCCAGAAGACTCACGGAGCCAGAATACGAGACGGAGGAGGGCCAAGGGCTGGCCACACCACCCCAGGCGCGGTCTGGGCCTGGCCGCGCCAGGGCATGGTGTGGTGGCCCTAGGACCCCCTCGGTCTCCCTCTTCGCCTATAAGAAGCCTTCTAACCTAAAAACTTCGGGGGGTTCGATGTTTTTCCACGAAAAGTTCCGTTGCGCCGCCACCACCGAAGGGGAGATTCGGGGGACAGAAAGTCTCTGTTCCGGCACCCTGCCGGGATGGGGAAGTCCCCCTGGAGCCATCTCCATCGATCTTCACCATCATCTCCATCGACCATCTATGTTCCCCCCATCTATGAGTGAGTAATCCCTCGCTGTAGGCTATGGGGATGGTAGGGATTGGATGAGATCGTTCATGTAATGGCATCAGATTGTTAGGGCATGGTGCCTAGTATCTTTTATTAGTGCTTTATGACTTTGTTGCAACTTGTTGTGATTAATGCTTGTCACTAGGGCCCGAGTGCCATGATTTCAGATCTGAACTTATTATTGATTCATTATGATAGTATTGTTTTTGGTCTTATCTGCAAGTTGTATACACACGTTGTTGTCCGGAACCTATGGCCCCGAAGTGACAGAAATCGGGATAACCGGAAGGGAATGGCTTTGATGTGAGGATTAGATGTGTTCACAGAGTGTTAATGCTTTGCTCCGGTGCTCTATTAAAAGGAGCACCTTAATTGCCAGTAGTTCCCTTGAGGCCCCGCTGCAAACGGGCTGACAGGACAAAAGATGGTGTGCAAGTTCTCATTGCGAGCACGTATGACTATATATGGAACACATGCCTAGGATTATCTAGTACTTGGATGCTTTATCGTATTTATCTGCAATTGCCCTATGTTCTGATTGCTATGTGAATTGTCTTGTCCATGCAACACCCGTCCATCCATCCCTATGCCTATCGCACTCGAATCCCACTGTTTACTGCTTTTGTTACTACTGTCTTTGCTTTACTACTGCTGTTACTTTACTATTCGTATTACAAAACGGTTGCTACTAATAAACTACTGTGAGCAAGATTGTTTCCAGGTGCAGCTGAATTGACAACTCAGTTGTTAAGGCTTATAAATATTCTTTGGCTCCCCTTGTGTCGAATCAATAAATTGGGTTTCACTTCCCTCAAAAAAACTGCGATACACTCCCTATACTTGTGGGTCATAAAACAACACGCTCGGACTTGCTCTTTCTCCAACCAGCTTTGAGAAAGGTTATTTCATAAGATAACTCACTCATACTAGCCACGAGGAAACAAATTTATGCTATATCATGGAATTAAGATCAAGCCTTTCTATGGGAAACTGTAGGTCTAGAATATGAGGCACTAAACCATGCAATGCTAGTAAATGAGAAGCAATGAGGCCTCCACAAATTCCACCTTTCTCACGATTAGCAGCAAGACGGAAAGCTATCAAAGCACCTAAGTTGTAAGACCTATCTTGTTTAAGAGAGCAGCAGAGATAAATGCTAGATCAAACAAAGATAACTTATTGGCAGTTTTCCTAGCAAGAACACACTTGGCAATAAAGTAGGCAAAGTAGCGAATGGATCGAAGATGAATGTTATGGATTTTTCCACTCTCCTTCGAGAAGCTACTCCCTTGGCAAATTTCTGCATATAAGTCCATGAGTGGTTCAGGTCTCTCCTTAATCTTTCTACATGATCCCCATTGAGGTACCTTAATAGCTGCACAAAAATCATCAAGAGAAAGGTCGACAGCAATATTGTAAATTTTGTAATGGACCATGGGGTTAGGCAAAGAGTGACTAAATTGGAAGTCCTGCACCACATACATGGTTAGCTTCACAAATTGACAAGGTTCATGTTCCAAAAAGTGCTCTAACCCTGCATTAGAAACCAAAGTGTGGAAATCTTGTAGAATTCCTACAGCTCTCATGAACTTAGAGCATGGATAAATGGAGGGAAAAACTTCCTCCTCCCGGTGGACCTTCATGACCTCAGGTACCCAAAGCTCATGTTGGTTTAGGTGGTGTTCACTCATCTTCTATTCTGAAATTTAAACACCTATTTAAACAAGTGATTGCAAAGTAAATATAATAAAGAATTCTACTCATAGGGACTTGTAAGAGGCCTAAACATGCATCAAAACTATATCTCTAAGCATCAAACAAGCTTACAAGCTCTCATAACCAGTCACCTACAGCAGCAAAATACTCAAGATATAATCCACTAAACACAAATCTACTTGGACAAGGGGAGGAGTCACATACCAGGAAACAAATGCTCCAAATTTCAGCAAGAAAGATGGCCTGAGCAAGGAGATCGAAAAAATCGAGAGCAAGCACAGCAAGAACGTGATTTTGAGCAATGAACTGGAGCTTACTCAGGAGAGAGAAGAAAGTGGCAGGTGAGAGAGTTAGTGGGGGGGGCAGGGGTGGCCCACACCAGGGCATGGCGCCACCTAGGGCTGGCCGCGCCACCATGTGGTGTGCCTGCCTGGTAGGCCCCCCTGGTACCTCCCAGGTACTCCTCTGCCCCTTTTTTCACGTAAAAATTTAATATGAATTTTCTGGAATTTTTCGAGACACTTTATTTTTGGGCATTTTCAGGCATAGAAGATGATTTTTCTGACAGACGGATTTTTTTTGGAAACATGATGCAAGGACACAACAAAGCTAGAACTACAGAAGTTCTAAGACACTCTAACATGCAAGCAACTATCAACAAAAAGAAAACTAACCGAAAGCAAAAACTAAAATGCAAAGGATAGAAACAAACGGAGATAATCATAATGAAAACATTGTTTTGTTCAATGGAATCCTTTTGTTAACAAGGTTGATCAAGTCTTTCTACCGAAAAAATTGCATATGAGACAAAACTTTGTATTCCACTAATGATTATGTTACCTCAACCTTGATAGCAATGGTCCCAATCATAATAGTTTCAAATTTTTCTCTTGGTATGGGACAATATATTTCTCCAACTTGAATGCCCTCAACATGTTCAATTGAATTCAAACCATAAGTCCTTTCAATCTTCTTGGGGAAATATACAGTATGTTCCTTGTCATTAACATTGAAAGTCACCTTTCCTTGATTACAATTAATAACAGCTCTAGCAGTATTAAGAAAAGGTCTCCCAAGAATAATAGACATATTATCATCTTCAGGCATTTCAAGCACAACAAAATCAGTTAATATCAAGCAATTATGAGCCACTTGAACAGGTACATCCTCACATATACCCACAGGAATAGTGGCAGATTTATCAGCCATTTGCAAAGATATATCAGTTGGTATCAATTTTTCAAGCTGAAGCCTCTTATAGAGAGAGAAAGGCATAACACTAACTCTAGCTCCCAAATCACACAAAGCAGTTCTAACATAACTATTCTTAATAGATCTAGGGATAGTTGGAATCCCTAGGTCTCCAAGTTTCTTAGGAACCTTGCCATTGAAGGAATAATTAGCAAGCAAAGTAGAAATTTCTTCATTAGGGATCTTCCTTTTATTCGAGACTATGTCCTTCATATACTTTGAGTAAGGAGGCAATTTAATAGCATCAGTCAAAGGAATTTGCAAGAATAAAGGCTTCATCCACTCACAAAACTTATTATAATGTTCATCTTCCTTTGACTTGTGTTTCTTATCAGGAAAGGCATAGGTTTTTGGACCCAAGGTTCTCTTTCACTACCATGTTTCTTAGCAATAAAATCTTCTTTGGTGTATTTAGTATTCTTAGTGTGGTTTTCAGGTTCTTCTTCAACTTTTTCTTCATTGGGAACTTCATTTTCTTCATTACCACTTTCAGTTTCAGCATCAGAGATAGATATACTATTAGGATCTATAGCAGGTTCAGAGGGCTCTACAACAGTTTTATGTTTCTTTTTCCTTTTCTTACGAGTAGAACCACTATTTTTAGCTTGTTGAGAATCCTGCTCAATTCTTTTGGGATGCCCCTCAGGATATAGAGGATCCTGGGTAGCAACACCACTTCTAGTTCTAATTTCATAAGCATGTTTTTCTTTAGCAGCATTAACTAGCAAGTCGTTTTGCACTTTAACGAGTTGATCTATTTGAGTTCCCACTTTAACTAGCAAGTGGTTCCCTACAGTAAAGATCAAGATAAACACTGACACTTTTCAAGGTCGCTGTGATATCATGTCTGAATTTTGTCTTATGCCCAAAGATATTTATAAATCTCTGAATACTTGGGGGCTCACTGAAGGAGGAAAAGAAATATCTCTTGCTAATAATACTACCATATTACCTCTTGGAATAGCTGAAGGAGTGTCTACAAAGATCCTTGGGAAAACGATTTCTATTGATTATCTTGTTATTGAATGTGCAGGAAACGGACAAATTACACTTGAAAGGTCCCTATTAGAACTCCTTGGAGCAATAATAGATGTGGGAAAGGGGACCATGCACCTTTCCTCTCCACCAAACAATCATATTTTCCCCAAGGTTAAGAATAAAAGTAAGAGAGGTAAGGGCAAGAAATTTGGTCTTAATGCTTCTTCACTTGAGAACACTTGATTCTTTCTTTGCTTCTTATGCCTAACTTAAAGGCGTTAAAGAAAAGTACTTATTGGGAGATAACCCAAAAGTTTTAGATGAGTCTTGGAAGTTATTAATTCAGTACTAACCGCTCCTTATCCTTTATACTTGCTTTTTGTGCCAAGAGTAACCTCTAATGAGAGAGAAGTAATGATTGAGAAAGTTGCTGTCCCAAAACAGATTTTTGTGCTTCACCGTAAAAATTCGTGAGAGAGCTCTGTATGTCGGATTGATCTGTAATTTTTTGTGCTTCTGACCCAGGTTGTTATATAACTTTAGTTAGTTCAACACTTTTTGATTTGAGCAACAGAAGGTCTTCGAAAAAATTCGTCTTTACCTGCTGGTCTGTTTTGACAGATTTCTGCCATTTCCTGCATTTGCTTCTTGTTGGTTCCTTTTGGAGTTCTTTTGGGTAATTGAGGTTTTTGAAAGAAGTGCTACAGTATATAGTGTTCTAATGGAAGTTTATTTGGTGTTAGAACTGAACCTTAAGACCTTTTATCTTGAGTACACTAATGTTGCTAATAAAGATTGTGTAAAGTTTTGTATAAAGGAAAATTTTCAGGTGTATGGAAGGAATGAGTAATGAGATGAAGAATGGACTAAAGCTCAAGCTTGGGGATGCCACGCGTGTCACCCCAAGAAATATCCAAGAAGTACAAGCGTCAAAGCTTGGGGATGCCCAAGGCATCCCCTTCTTCATCAATAAAAATTCCAGGTTTCTTCCAAACGCTTTATTTTTATTGTTTCATGCATAGTTGTGTTGTTCTTGGAGCGTCTTATTTTTTGTTTTCGTTTTGGTTTTTCGTTTGCTTGGTTTTCTTAGTTTTCTTAATAAATTGGTTGTACCCCCTCTTTAATACATTGGTTTGCAAATAGTTTGGTTTGGTTTGGAAAAGAGTAGGAAATTTCATGCTTATGTGGTAAAAAGAGCTTGTTTTTGACTGTGGCCTATGCTCTGTCATGCCATACTTGATATTGTTTTGTCTTTATGCTTAGTATTCTTTGCTGTAGCATGAATTGTTATAAACAATTGAGATTGCTTAATGTGCCTTGGATGAATCATGCGTTGTTTTAGCATATTAAAGCATAGCATAGTGGTATTCTCCTTTGATGCTTTATTTGGGTTGACTTGACACATGCTCACACCATGTTATGACTATCTCAAGTCACCATAGCCTTTATGATCCTTTAGTTTTCAACTTGTAGTATCACTTTATGCTTTGATCAATGATGTTTTGTCGCTCTGCATTATTATGGCCATTATCGCTCTCTTAGTTTGTCGCTCCCAGTCTTTTGCTAGCCTCCACAACAAAGTATGAGTTCTACTCATGCATCCAACTCCCTAAACCAAGTTATTCCAAAGAGTCCACCATACCTCCCTACTAGCTTATGCTATTCCAAGTATATTCATGCTTTTGTTTACCTTCCAAATTAAACTTGTTATGAGAAAACAAGTGATTAAAGCTCTCACGAACTTGATGACACACTTTACTTTTTGCATCTAATAAACTTGAACCACTGGGTCCTTCTTTGTTGCGTATATGCTTGCGCTTTATAAGTTGAAATTTGCAGAACCATGTTTTATGGGGAACGCTTTCAACATTGCACTTGTACTTTGTACCCCGTTGATATCATGTTCTTTTGCTTACGGATCCCGGCGGTGTGAAATAAAAGTGGAACTTGTAAGATCATGGAGTTTGTATGTGTGTTAGAGAAACGCCTGGGCCGCTAGCCTAAGCCATGCCTAATCATGGTAGAAACTTGCAGCATCACAATAATGAGCACTCTATGAAGCATCCTCAATAAAAACCTATGCAAATAGCAAATAAAAAGATCGCTGAGATGCTCATTGTCTGCTTGCCTTGTCATTTTGATTATGGGAAAGCTCCCGTATCATGTGCAAGGGGTACCCCGTTGGCGGTTCTTAATGATACACATATACTTACAATGACAAGAGCTTACTCGTGACTGAAGTTGAGTGATACATTGCAAATGTATCTATAATTTTTGATGTTCCATGCTTGGTTTTATCCACTTTCTTGTGTTTTGTTCCAACTTTGGAGTAATTTTCATATGATTTCTTGGACTAACCTATTAACAAGAGCCACAGTGCCAGCTGCCCGTTTTCTGCTGTTTTTGGTTCCAGGAAAGTCACCCTGGAGAGGGGAATTCACCCTGGAGGCCTTCTTCATCACCATGCAAGCCTCCGGTGTGATGCGTGAGTAGTTCATCCTTGGACTACGGATCCATGTAGTAGCTAGATGGCTGGTTTCTCCTCCTTTGTGCTTTCATGTTTAGATCTTGTGAGCTCCGTTCATGATCAAGATCATCTTTTTGTAATCCATACATGTTGTGTTTGCGGGGATCCGATGGATATTGAGATGCTATTTCAGATTGATTATTGATACTATCATGTCTTTGTTATTTGAGATCTTGCATGCTTTCCGTTGTTACTAGCTATCTTGGCCAAGTAGATGCTAGCAACTCCAAGAGTTAGTATTTATGCTCGATAGTGGGTTCATGCCTCTGGTAATCTGGGGAAGTGACAGAAATCTCTAAGGTACTAGATGTGCTGTTGCTACTAGGGAGAAAACAACAATACTTTGTTCATAGAACAATCGTATTGTTTACTTTACACACAGTTCGTAAAGCAATAATCTGTTGCTTGCAACTTAATACTGGAGGGGGTTCGGATGAAAACCTAAAGGTGGATTATTAGTCATAGATGCAGTTGTATGGCGGTCTATGTATTATGTTGTAATGCCCAATCAAGTCTCAAAGGAGTCAAGATGATTAGTATATGCATGTATTGCTTTCTCGGTGTTTGTCAATTGCCTCGCAGTAATTTGTTTACCTAGCATGTTATCTATCTAAGGAGAGCCACCTCTAGTGAACTATGGTCCCGGTCCTTGTCTTTTACATACAATCTATAAACTGTTTCCGTTTTGTGTTCACTTTCTGCAAACTTTTACTTCTTTCCATTCGATACATTTAATCCTTTGTTTTCTGCAAAACACGGTGAGATTGACAACCTCATCGCAAGTTGGGGACAAAGTTCTGTGGTTGTGTTGTGCAGGTCTCCACGTTGCAACTAGCACCGGTAGTGCGCCCTGCCAAAGCTCAGCTAGTAACACCTTTGGGGTGTTTCCTTGCTCCTACTGGTTCGATTAAACCTTTGTTTCATAACTGAGGGAAACTTGCTGCTGTGTTCATCATACCTTCCTCTAAGGGTTCCCAACGAGCTCTACATCATCATCACACCAGCACATTTCTAGGCGCCATACACAGAGCCATCAAGCATTTTTCTGGCGCCGTTGCCAGGGAGTCAAGGACATCTTCACAAGGGGAGTCCCTCATAACCAATCTCTTTACTTTGTTATTTTTGTTTTGCTTAGTTTCCCTTTGCTTTGTTTGCTTGTTTTGTTATCAAAAACACAAAAAAATTAGTTTTACTAGTTTTCTTTCTTATTTGAAAACACAAAAAAATGACTACTCTTGAAAACACTAACTTGTGTGACTTCACTAGCACCAACAACAATGATTTTATGAGCACACCAATTCTCCACTTGTGCCTGAAGATGCTTTCTTTGAGATAAAACCTGCTTTGCTCAATCTTGTTATGAGAGAACAATTTTCTGGTATTGGTAATGAAGATGTTGCTTCCCATCTAAATAACTTTGTTGAACTTTGTGAGATGCAAAAGCATAGGGATGTAGATGGTGATATTATTAAGCTAAAATTGTTTCCTTTCTCTTTGAGAGGAAAAGCTAAAGAATGGTTGAATTCCTTAACTAGGAATAGTATTGATTCTGGACTAAATGCAAAGATGCTTTCATTGGAAAATACTATCCTCCTGCTAAGATTATATCCATGAGAAGTGAAATAATGAAGTTTAAACAACTTGATAATGAGCATGTTGCTCAAGCTTGGGAAAGAATGAAATCTTTGGTAAAGAATTGTCCCACTCATGGACTGACTGCTTGGATGATCATCCAAACTTTTTATGCAGGATTGAACTATTCTTCAAGGAACCTATTGGATTCTGCTGCTGGAGGTACCTTTATGACCATCACTTTGGGTGCTGCAACAAAGCTTCTGGATAATATGATGGTTAATTATTCTAAATGGCATACTGAGAGAGCTCCACAAGGTAGGAAGGTAAATTCTGTTGAGGAAACCTCCTCCTTGAGTGATAAGATTGATATTATTATGTCTATGCTTATTAATGGGAAAGCCCATATTGATCCAAATAATGTTCCTTTGGCTTCTTTGGTTGCTCAAGAAGAGCAAGTTGATGTGAAATTCATAAGAAATAACAATTTTAGCAACAATGCCTATAGGAGTAATTTTGGTAACAACAATTATAAGCCATATCCTCCCAACAATGGTAATGCTTATGGAAATTCTTACAATAATAATAGGAGTTCTCCCTCTAAACTTGAAGTTATGCTTAAAGACTTTATTAGTAAGCAATCTGCTTTCAATAAAACTTTTGAGGAAAAACTCTCTAATGTTGAAAGAAATATAGCATCTTTGGCTGAAGCTCAATCTTCTTTGAATAAAATGGATGCTAAACCTGAAACTAATGACAATCCCTTTGCAGCTACTAATGCCATACAAGTAAGAATTGATGAAAATGTTAGACTATTAGCTGAATTACATGCTAAGTGGGAAAGAGAAGATGAAATTGCTAGAAACATTAGTGTTTCTACTATTACCACCCCTAGTGTTGAGGCTAGTAATAGTTCTACTACTTTAGATGATAAATTTGATTTTGATCTTGATGGTTGCAATATCTCTGAAGTTATTAAGTTCCTACAAAAGCTTGCTAAAAGTCCTAATGCTAGTGCTATGAACATGGCCTTTACAGAACACATTACTGATGCTCTCATAAAGATTAAAGAAGAAAAGATGAAACATAAAGCTTCTATTCCTATAAAACAAGAGGATGGTTGGGAACCCATCATTAATATGAAAGTGAATGATTTTGATTTCAAAGCTTTATGTGATCTTGATAGTAGTGTTTCTATTATGCCTAGAAGGATTTATGATATGCTTGATTTGCCTCCACTTGAAGATTGTTATTTGAATGTCCCACTTGATGATAATGCTAAAAAGAAACTCATGGGGAGTCTTAATGATGTTCTTATTATGGTTAACAATGCTTATGTCCCCGTTGATTTCTATGTTTTGGATGTTGAATGCAATGCTTCTTGTCCTATTACTTTGGGAAGACCTTTTCTTAGAACTGTTGGTGCCATTATTGATATGAAAGAAGGCACCATTAAATATAAACTCCCACTCAAGTAAGGTATAGAACACTTCCCTAAGAAGAGAGAGAAAATTTCTTTTGCTTCTCCTATGAAAACAAAATTTGGTCTTAATGCTTCTTCATTTGAGAACACTTGATCCTTTTTCTTGCTTCTTATGGCTAACTTAAAGGCGTTAAAGAAAAGTACTTATTGGGAGATAACCCAAAAGTTTTAGATGAGTCTTGGAAGTTATTACCTATGTAATAACCTCTCCTTATCCTTTTTATTTTCTTTTTGTACCAAGAGTAACCTCTAATGCGAGAGAAGTAATGATTGGGGAAGTTGTTGTCCCGAAACAGATTTCTGTGCTTCACCGTAAAAATTCGTGTAAACTCTCTGAACGTCATTTTGACGCGTGAATTTTTTTGCTTCGGACCCAGGTTGTTATCTAACTTTCGTTAGTTCAACACTTTTTGATTTGAGCAACAGAAGGTCTTCGAAAAAATTCGTCTTTACCTGTTGGTCTGTTTTGACAGATTTCTGCCATTTCATGCATTTGCTTCTTGTTGGTTCCTTTTTGAGTTCTTTTGGGAATTGAGTTTTTTGAGGGAAGTGCTACAGTAGCTAGTGTTCTAATGGAAGTTTATTTGGTGTTAGAACTGAACCTTAAGACCTTTTATCTTGAGTACACTAATGTTGCTAATAAAGATTGTGTGAAGTTTTGTATGAAGGAAAATTTTCAGGTGTATGGAAGGAATGAGTAATGAGATGAAGGATGGACTAAAGCTCAAGATTGGGGATGCCACGCGTGTCACCCCAAGAAACATCCAAGAAGTGCAAGCATCAAATCTTGGGGATGCCCAAGGCATCCCCTTCTTCATCAATAAAAATCCCAGGTTTCTTCCAAACGCTTCATTTTTATTGTTTCATGCACAGTTGTGTTGTTCTTGGAGCGTCTTCTTTTTCGTTTTTGTTTTGGTTTTTCGTTTGCTTGGTTTGCTTAGTTTGCTGAATAAATTGGTTGTACCCCCTCTTTAATACATTGGTTTGCAAATAGTTTGGTTTGGTTTGGAAAAGAGTAGGAAAGTTCATGCTTATGTGGTAAAAAGAGCTCGTTTTTGACTGTGGCCTATGCTTTTTCATGCCATGCTTGATATTTTTTTGGCTTTATGCTTAGTATTCTTTGCTATAGCATGACTTGTTATAAACAATTGAGATTGCTTAATGTGCCTTGGATGAATCATGCGTTGTTTTAGCATATTAAAGCATAGTATAGTGCTATTCTCCTTTGATGCTTTATTTGGGTTGACTTGGCGCATGCTCACACCATGTTATGACTATCTCAAGTCACCATAGCCTTTATGATCCTTTAGTTTTCAACTTGTAGTATCACTTTATGCTTTGATCAATGATGTTTTGTCGTTCTACATGATTAAGGCCATTATTGCTCTCTTAGTTTGTCGCTCCTAGTCTTTTGCTAGCCTCCACAACAAAGTATGAGTTCCACACATGCATCCAACTCCCTAAATCAAGTTATTACAAAGAGTCCACCATACCTACCTACTAGCTTATGCTATTCCAAGTATATTCATGCTTTTGTTTACCTTATAAATTAAACTTGTTATGAGAAAACTAGTGATTAAAGCTCTCACGAACTTGATGGCACACTTTATTTTTTTGCATCTAATAAACTTGAACCATTGGGTCCTTCTTTGTTGTGTATATGCTTGCGCTTTATAAGTTGAAATTAGCAGAACCATGTTTCATGGGGAACTCTTTTAACATTGGACTTGTACTTTGTACCCCGTTGATATCATGTTCTTTTGCTTACGGATCCCGGCGGTGTGAAATAAAAGTGGAACTTGTAAGATCATGGAGTTTGTATGTGTGTTAGAGAAACGCCTGGGCCGCTAGCCTAAGCCATGCCTAATCATGGTGGAAACTTGCAGCATCACCATAATGAGCACTCTATGAAGCATCCTCAATAAAAACCTATGCAAATAGCAAATAAAAAGATCGCTGAGATGCTCATTGTCTGCTTGCCTTATCATTTTGATTATGGGAAAGCTCCCGTATCATGTGCAAGAGGTACCCCGTTGACGGTTCTTAAAGATACACATGTACTTACAATGACAAGAGCTTACTCATGACTAAAGTTGAGTAGCAAGAGGATCGGTCTTCGTAAGTAAGGGGCATGAGATTTCGGTTTATAACTTGTCAAGCATATCCTCTTAGTTGTGTCACTTTAACCTTAATCACCTTAAAGATGCTTATGATAGGGGCAATGAGAGCTGAAAGCTATAAGTACCATAATTTTTGGAAGCTCTTTATAAATATGCTATGTTTTCTTTATGTGAAACAAACAAACGTCTTGCAAAGCATTGTTATTCATGAATCTTTTGTTTGTGCCTTTTCATGTTGCAACATAGTTTCTTTGTATTATTGCTAGAACTTTCTCTTTCATGCTATGATTCAAGTACTATGATCCCAACTTTGAATGTTTTACAAATACTTTGATCAAGTCTTTGATGGTGCATGTCACCTCAAAAATTATTCTTTCTTTTTATCACTTACCTACTTGAGGACGAGCAGGAGTTAAGCTTGGGGATGTTGATACATTGCAAATGTATCTATAATTTTTGATGTTCCATGCTTGGTTTTATCCACTTTCTTGTGTTTTGTCCACACTTTGGAGTACTTTTCATATGATTTATTGGACTAACCTATTAACAAGAGCCATAGTGCCAGCTGCCTGTTTTCTGCTGTTTTTGGTTCCAGGAAAATCAGAAAATGAATATTCTTGGAATTGGACGGGAAAAAAGCCAAAGTGCCTATTTTTCGGAAGTCATCAAATGCCAGAATACGAGACAGAGAGGGGCCAGAGGCCGGCCACACCACCTGGCCGCGCGGCCAGGCTGGGCCCGCGCCAGGGGGTGGTTTGGTGGCCCTGGCACCCCCTCGGCCTCCCCTTCCGCTTATAAGATGCCCTCAGGACATAAACCCTAAGTGCCCGATCAAAAATCCACGAAAGAGTCTATAGCCGCCGTCATCTCCATCCCTAGATTGGGAGTGATCTGAAGCTCTTCCTGGCACCCTGCCGGAGAGGGGAATTCACCCTGGAGGCCTTCTTCATCACCATGCAAGCCTCCGGTGTGATGCGTGAGTATTTCATCCTTGGACTACGGATCCATGTAGTAGCTAGATGGCTGGTTCTCCTCCTTTGTGCTTTCATGTCTAGATCTTGTGAGCTCCGTTCATGATCAAGATCATCTATTTGTAATTCTTACATGTTGTGTTTGTGGGGATGCGATGGATATTGAGATGCTATTTTAGATTGATTATTAATTCTATCATGTCTTTGTTATTTGTGATCTTGCATGCTTTGCGTTGTTAGTAGCTATCTTGGCCAAGTAGATGCTAGTAACTCCAAGAGTTAGTATTTATGCTCGATAGTGGGTTCATGCCTCTGGTAATCTGGGGAAGTGACAGAAATCTCTAAGGTACTAGATGTGTTGTTGATACTAGGGAGAAAACAACAATCCTTTGTTCATAGAACAATCGTATTGTTTACTTTACACGCAGTTCGTAAAGCAATAATCTGTTGCTTGCAACTTAATACTGGAGGGGGTTCGGATGATAACCTGAAGGTGGATTATTAGTTATAGATGCAGTTGGATGGTGGTCTATGTATAATGTTGTAATGCCCAATCAAGTCTCAAAGGAGTCAAGATGATTAGTATATGCATGTATTGCTTTCTCGATGTTTGTCAATTGCCTCGCTGTAATTTGTTCACCCAGCATGTTATCTATCTTAAGGAGAGCCACCTCTAGTGAACTATGGATCTCGGTCCTTGTCTTTTACATTCAATCTACAAACTGTTTACCATTTTGTGTTTACTTTCTGCAAACTATTACTTCTTTCCATTCGATATGTTTAATCCTTTGTTTTCCGCAAATCACGGTGAGATTGACAACCTCATCGCAAGTTGGGGACAAAGTTTTGTGGTTGTGTTGTGCAGGTCTCCACCTTGCTACTAGCACCGGTAGTGCGCCCTGCCAAAGCTCGGCTAGTAACACCTTTGGGGTGTTTCCTTGCTCCTACTGGTTCGATTAAACCTCGGTTTCATAACTGAGGGAAACTTGCTACTGTGCTCATCATACCTTCCTCTTGGGGTTCCCAACGAGCTCTACATCATCATCGCACCAGCACTTTTCTGGGCGCCATATACAGAGCCATCAATGGGTTGTCCACCAATGATCCGTGAAGCTGCTGGGATTTTGCCCCAACCAAGTTCCTACTTCAGATCCCTTTGAGATGTGGTTTTTCGTGGTTTCTAGTGGTTGTGAATGTTAGATCCCCCTCCCGTCTTTGCAAGGAGAAAGTATTTGACGAGGCGATCATGATGGCACTTAGTATGGGCGGATGATACGGGCAGGCTCCGCCTGTATCACCGATCATTATTGGTACTGATTGCTCCTCCTTGCTTGGTATTCTCCCAGGTGCGAAGGTAAATCCATAAAATGACTTTTATCACTTAGAAATATCATATAATTACACAATATGACAGTTCTAATTGATATGTTCATATAAGACTCAATGATTTGGGATCCTGTTAAAACAAGAACAAAATGGTGCATGCAAACGTAGTGAAATACAAAGATCCCTACTCTATTTATGCAAAAAATGAAAGGTAAATATGCTTAAATTTTGGACTCATCAGCCGCGAGAATCAAGGAGACAAAGATGCCGTAGACTCCCACGGGAAGGGGGTCCTGACCACCCACGAGGAAGTGAAGCCCTAGTAGGAAGAGCTCCTTCAATGTGAGTAGGAGCTCAGCATCGGGTAGCAAGAGCTTCTTGAATGATAGAAAGCCGTAGTTTACCTTGCCTCCCGCCTAGAGGTCAGGGAGAAGGAGCTCGGTGCGGAGCATGGTCACGTAAATTAGTTAAAGACATAGTTGGTTGAGAGCTAGCAAGAGCTTGAGCAGGTACGAGCAGGGCTCCATGACCAGCTCAAGACCCAGGAGGGTCGTTGTCTCTAGGAGCAAAAGTATTTCGATGAGGTGAAGAAGAAGCTAGAAGTAGAGCTCTAGTCTACCCGATACCTTGAGAAAACCGTAGTGGTGAGGGCCCAAACTTCTGGCGAGCTAGATCATCTTCAGTCTAAGCTCGATGGCACCGACGAGGAGTGCCTCCAATTGTTGGGCCTAGCCGGCATGCACATCTTTAGCAACCTCCTTTTCCTCGACCCCAAGCTTGACCTTGCCGTAGTTCTCAAGACCATGGGTCCCCGCATGGCTGGTGCCCTTGCGGTGGAAGCTCAAAAGAACATGGACTCCCTATTGAATATTTACCATCGAAAGGTGGTCGAGGACGAGGCCTCCGATCCTGCTGACAAGGAGATCCCCAACATGGAGCATGGTGGGATGTATGGCTCGAACATGGAGGACTGTGCCGTGTAGGAATAGGTGCATGTAGTGCGCGGCCCAAGAAGGCTAAACTTGTACCCTATACTGTATGCAACAAACATGTGCTTGTTAAGACACTGCCCTCAAGGGCTCGTTAGTGTAGGGTATGCGTATCTCACACGAGTAACTTGTGGATGTGTCCTCGAGTTCCTAGCCCATATTCTCTCCGCGAGATGTGGGACATGGGCGTAGGGTAGAGGCACAAGGTAGCATTTACTTAGCTTGAGCGAGGAGTGACCCTTGTAGATGGATGTTCGCAAGGCTCACTCCTGCAATATTCTTCCCATAAGAGACATCGAGGGTCCTCTTGTAAGACTCATCGAGAGTCGTTCGAGCCTTGTAGAGTGCCTTGAGCAAGGTAGGGTGATGGCACCTTATGGGCCCTGCGGTGCGCATGGCTTTGGCGAAGAATCTCAGGTGAGACTTAGGCAAGGGCACCTTGCTGGCCTTGACCATAACACCTCGTGGAGCCTCGCAAAGCACATAATGTGATGGCCCCTTTTGATATAGGCCTATTGTGAGGCATAGGCAAGGGCACCTTGTGGGCCTCGGAAAGGACACCCCGTGGTTCCTCATGAAGCACATCTTGTGATGGCCTCCCTAGGGGAGATGCCTCATGTTCTGTTTTGCTAACAGAGGAAAATCCCTGATGAGTACACCACATGGGCCTCGAAGTGGTTCGTGAGACCATGAACAAGAGTCTCTTGTGAGGCGTAGGAGAGGGGACCTTGTGGGCCTCTGCGAGAACACCATGTGGCGCCTCGCGAAGTGCATCTCGTGATAGTCTACCTAGAGACAAGCCTCTTGTGAGGCGTAGGAGAGGGCACCTTGTAGGCCTCAGCGAGGACACCCTATGGCGCCCCGGAAAGCACATATCATGATGGCCCCCATGGAGAACTTTCTTCTGCTGTGTTTTGCTAACATAGGCAAGTCCCCGACAAGGACACCTTGTGGGCCTCAAGAGGGACGTCTCGTGAGGTCCCTAGGTACATCCTTGTGGAGTAGGACCGCTTTTTCATCCTGCTTTGGGGCATCATCATGCCAGAAAGTTGCATGTGGGATGTCGGTATGCACTCTTTAGTTCATGTATGTGTTTCCACGAGGAGGTCAAGCACCAAGGACCTTGGCGAGGTGACTTGTGCGGGGTGAATAGTCTCGCGAGAAAGATCTCAGTCGCTTGGGCTTTGCGCTAACGGGATGGACCCAAGCATTAGAACCGTACCCATCCCCTACTCGTGCGATGCACAACGGAGATACCATGAGCACATACAATATGAAAATCCGCTTACCAGGGTAAGGGTGCACGAAACGCCATTGGCGAGAAGTCCTTATTTTATTGCTTGTGCGAAGGTGTTCAATACAACCGCTCCATGAGGTGGGAAGAGGCTTCTGATGACACTGAGGTGCTTCACGTGTAGATTTTGTGGAGAATTCTTCTCTTGGTGGATTTTCCAATGGCAATGAAGAGGTATCCGTAGCCCCCGAGCGTGAGAGAGAATGCTCTCGAGGTGCCCAACCCTTCGGCCATGAGTGACCATGAGCTATAGGCTTGATGGCATGGGGTTGAAGAGCCTGGCATGGGGCGACAATCTTGGTGGCATCATGGAGAGTTATCGGCCCACGTAGGCTAGCGTGGGAAATCTCACCAGCGAGTGTGGACGACATGGAGTAGTGTCCTGTCCTTGTGGGGGCATGTCTTGGTGCGCTCCTGATGGGGCGCTGGTGTTTGGTACCTTTTACATCGTGTAGCATCTCTTAGATTAGCGAGTGGTATGCTTTATGCCGAGGTCGATGGTGACTTCTAGGGGATCTAGACCCGGCGAGGTGAACTCCATCTCTTGATTCTTCCCTTTTTGAACGACATACTCTTCTTTTACTTCTTCTGTGCCTTACGATGCACCTTTTGCTTCCTAGGACGCGAAGTGGGGCATGCTGCCAAGTTCCCCAAACCCATCCACGCACCATACCAACCTACCATTCACCACATCTCCGGATACGAAGGGTTTGGTTCACCATGACCTACTAAGTCCAACCATCCATCCATAACTCACTAGCACATGGTTCACACGAAAGCTATCAAACCAAGACACTAAACAATCCTTTGAAGCATGGGTGCATTTCCTCATTAAAACCATCCAAAAATTATCTAGCCCATCACACCAAGGTGATTCATTAATTAGATTGTTTTGGTTTTCACAAAACAATTGATTTCAAATATACTTCATCATGGTGTAATCCGACCCTCGTCTAAGTAGCACATCTAAGTATATCTATCATATGGTGGCTAAACCTAATAAGGAGTACTACGAAAATAGTAGGATATATCATAGCATAATATTCCTACACATGCAACTACAAAAATAGAGCTACAATGCATAGGAAAAATAAATATGACATTTATGTAGCACCACTTTCCTTAGTTATAGGAGTCAAAAGCACAGTGTTGACAGTTGTAGCACCCCGCTAAAACCACTACTAGAAAATCGCGTGTTACTTTTATTTTTATGCATCGTCATGATCGCATGCTTATGTCATCATGCCACATTGCATTTGAGCAGCGTCATGTCATCATGCATATGTTTGCCTAAAAACTATTTTCGAAAAGTCTGGTTTTGTTTTCTAAACGCCACGTCTTTATTTCAAATTAAAACCTGGCCTCTTCCGGATATTTTGTTTTGTCTGCAAAATAATTACAAGAGTCTTTTCAGACAAAATAAAAATAATTAAAGCTATTTTTTTAGGGGAGGCAGCCGGCCGGGCCAAAAGGCCCAGCTAGCCAGCCTACTACCCCATATACCCAACCTAGACCTAACCCTAAACCCCCTCCACAATCTCCCTCCACCCGCCAGCCTCTCCCTTCCTCCATCCAGCCGCCACCCAGCCAGATCACCACACACTCACGCGCACGCAGCTTTCCTTGACCCCACCTTCCCCTTCCCGCCTGGCCCCGCTTCCCCCACGCCACCTGTCCCGTGTGCGGGCCCCACTAGCAGACGCGCCGCTCGGCCCCACCACTCCCCCGCCCGCGGTACACGACCACGTCTCGCACGCCAACCCCACTGCCCACCGACGCGCTCCCAAGAACCGCCCACGCGTGCAGTGCACGACCCCGCACTCGTCACGATTTGCACGCACGCGAGGCCCACGCAGCTTCCCGTCACCACCTACCCCGCTCCCGTCCTTTCCTCCTCGATGGATCCTATCCTCGTGAGTGCCTCTCACCGCCGCCTCCCTATTCCCCAATGCCGTCGTTCAACTCCCTCGCTGGCCTCCTCCGTTGCTTCCCGGTGAACCAAGCCTCCGAGCTGCCTTTGGCGTCCCCTACCTCCAGCTTCGGGTCGTCGTCCTCGGTCCCCGCCGCCAGGCGCCTCCCGCCGGCTCGCACGAGTACCCGCGAGCGATGCCTCCCTCTGCATCGAGGCCTGCATCGAGCCCCTCGTCGGCAAGCTCCAGCTGTCGCCACCGCAGCTACCTCTCCGGCCACCCTGCGTCACCTATTCCAACACGATGCCCTGCTCCATGGAGAGCCGCCTCCTTCCTGCCGGCTCACATCCTTCCTGAGCCCCTCCTCTCCTTTTGGTCGAGCGCAGCCATGAGCTTGCGTCGCCGCCTGCCTCGCGGGCCCTCCTCTCCGCACGCCGACACCTGCAACCCTTGGCTATCGCGACGTGCGTCCCCGTCTCCTCGACCTGGGCCTTGTCCCGCCTCCGCTCAAGTTCGGCTCGGCCTCCCCAGCGTGTACGCCCCTACCCCGTGCAGGAGCATCCTCCCCAGCGTTCCCCATCGTCGGCCACCTCCACCTCGACTCCAACTGCCTGTCGTGCTTCCTCTTCCTGGTCCCTTTCATCCTCACTTCTCCAGGTCCTTGCCTGTGTGTTTGCGCTAATTGATGTCTCGTGATTTGTTTGGCTGCGTGAACTAGAGGTTATCTAGTATTTTGTGAGTATGTGGGGTTGCTAACAAGATTTCCCGACGAACAAGATTGACCAAGACGACAAGTTGTACAAAGACCATGCCAAGATCGACCTTGATGAACCACCGACACCGATCCAAGTTCGCCACCCGTAGCTCGAGAGCCTCCATCAAGCGAGTTGTCGATGCTCGAGAAGAAGGAAGTCCCAGGAACTCCGTCGCGGAAACCCCGAGGCCTTCTACATGGAACCGAAGACACGGTACCCCAAGATCGCCTTCCCGGACCCAATGGCCAAGACCCTGAAGCTCGATCCCAAGGATCCGAACCCCAAAGACGGACCCCGCCAAGCCCGAACCCTGTCGAACCCTCGGAACCCAAGATCTTCGGAACCACATGTGTGACCCCTTTTCCGAGACCTATTTTTATAAATGCTATATATAAAATCTGCCGTATTTATATTTTCATACTTGCACGCATATCATGTGGTTTGAGGGCATTATGTCGATTCACCTCATAATTAAATATGGAGTCCATCTGCGGGATATCTTTATCTTGTTCTGGACTCCATTTAAATTGGTTTAGCGAACCGATGCCATGTTTTGTCTTGTTAACACAACATTTAATTTGCGGGGTAGATAAACAACTTGAACCTATTAATTAACTATCGGGACCCCGGTTCCGCTTAATATTGCCTAATTGCATCGCATCTGTGCCATGTCATGCATCATATGCATCATGCCGGATCTTCTGTCGTAGTATTAAATATTGCATCCGGTGTTTCTTCTAGTGTTTGCTTCTTCGCAGATTAGGCCGTTGAGTTGATGCGAGTATCGACAAGTTCTCCGGATATGATCCTTCGGCAGTGTTTCCCAGGCGAGCATCTCTTCCCCTTTCTACCTATTTTGCATTTATAGTCTTTACTTCCTCCTGTTGATCTACTGCTATCCGTATTGCGATGCTTTAGTTTCCGTGCACCATTTATATTCCTTGTAGCCCTACATTGCCTTGGACACATCCTATTGCCTGTTGTTTGATAGATAGTCGGCCTTGCGAGTCGTAGTTGCTTGCTCAGGTGCTGCTTCGCGTCGTTGTTGTTCCACCGTTATGGGAAGGTTGGCACATGCTAACTGGTGGAGATGCTTAATGGTGGAGATGATCATGACTTTAAATACAACTATTAAATTGCTAGATATAACTAATGCAGAGGCATCGGTGGGCAATAGATGTTATTTGGTTCTTCCACGCTCACTTGTGTCCCGTAGGACCCCGAGTACTTGATACCTGTTCCTTGACTATTCACACTATCCACATCCGGGAGACCCTATGGGATCCCCCTGAGCCAGAGCTTGATTCATTTCTATATCTTAGGGCCACAAACTAGTTTGGGGCTTTATTACTATCCTGTACTTATGCCATGCTTTACTGCTTTATTTAAGATTGTGCGTGGAGCACCTGTACTGTTTTGGATCGTGCCATGTTTTCGCGGTATCGACAAGCCTAGTCACACTTTCGGGTTCCTAGTCGTTTACAGCCGTCGTCACAAACCCTGGGTCTGTTCCGGAGCCGGCCAACTTTGTTGCGGGTAGCTTAGTGGGTGGCCCCCAGAAATATTTATGAATCCTGTGATCGCTTTGTCGTGAATGCCTCGTTGGGTTTTGAGTTGGTTTTTCCGAGGTTGATCGAGTGTGTGTTGCTATTTGTGCACCCCTGCAGGGTAAAACTTTCCGAAAGTCGTGTCCGCGGTTATGGACTACTTGGAGCACAGTATCTTGATCATAGACAAGCATAACTAAAGTAGTGTTATAAATTTGACTTAATATGTGACTGGTAATTCAGCTTCACTACAATGGAATGGATAATAAAAATGCCAACAACTGGTTGTGGTGATCTGTGTCATACTATACCTGCCTAGTAAGTATTGCAACTCTAATGGAATGTGATAAAAGTGCCAACCACTGCTGGGTTTTGGGATTCCTCAGGACAATTATATCTGACTAGTAAATGTTCCAACTACCACAGAATGGTTAATTAAAACTGCCCACTACTTATGCTTCAGGATGACTCATGCTATCTACATCTGATTAGTAAGAGCTTCAACTATAATGGAATGAATAAAACTGCCAACTGTGTGCGTTCCTCGGTTTTGACTTCCTCGTTTGGTATCAAGGGGGATATGCCAGGATGGGTATGTTTGGTGTTAGTATCATATTGAATCCGAATAGGTCTTTCTTATCCCTCTCTAATAGCCACCAGTTTTACTGAGTCTCTGTAGGTTGTTTAGTGCTGCTGCGCTGCCGCTTCAGTCCACCATACCTATGTAGGCGAGAGCCACCGAATTCTAGCCTCGCCGTGTACTGGCCTCAGTACCGACACTCATCTTGTTTTCTTTGCCCTTTGTGGGCACCCCTTTTGTTTTAGCAGGTTTGATATCGACGTCGTTAGCAGGGTTACCCTTCCGGCTTAGCCTGGGCAGGGTTATGGACGCCATTGATTATTCTTCAGGGCTCTTAGTTCCATTTGCATCTTGTCCGTACTCGGACGCTGTAACGTTTTCAAGGTGATTTGGATCTTTGTATTGTATATCTGTATTCTTGACTCGTTGAGTCGTTGTTGTATAAATATCTGTTCTGTGGGTCCCATCGAGGACTGTTGTGTAATGGTATTACTTCGTTTTCCACCCGCACGGAAGTGCCTGGTGGGCGTCCTTGAATCGTTTCTATGCGGGTTTGGCGAAAAGGGCTAAAACTTGCATAAGGCCGATTTGAGGGTGTTACAACAGTCACAGGGATTACACTCGTCACAATCTACACGAATCCGTGCAACGAGGTGAATAAAAACACATAGAGATCAATACAAATGCAACAAATGCATGCATGACATGTTCATAAAAGTTTCAGTAGAGTATTTATGTCCTCTAGTCATTATCCTTGCATATGGCATGCATGGAAAACTTTTTAATGCATCAAAACCATTATTGCATTAATTAGATCCATTTAATAGGCTTTATTAAATTTAAACTAGCCTGTGTTGTAAACATGGTGATCAATTCTTGGTAAAAATACTCTTGGATATGTATTTTTATTTAGAGCCAGAAGCAAAAGGATTCATGTCAAATATATTCTAGATCTTTTTATAGAATTAAAATACTACAATATTCTTTTTAATATGCCAAAATTATCTGTAGTGTAAACTCATAATTTTATTCTAGAATCATGTTCTATACAATTTTCTGAGTATAGGGGTATATCATTTGTATTTTTCTAATCTCTAGTTTATTTTCTAAGAATTAATTGCTCCAAAAAGGCTATTAAACCGACTAAATAATCACGACAAATACTTATACTAAATGTCGGATCCAGTTACAGATTAATAATGGGCGATGCTACGCGTCCCCCGGGGATCAAAACTTCCGATCCCACGGGTCCTCCTGCTCACACGTGTCCGGTCTAATTCCCGGTTTTGCTATATTGCGTCCCGCTTTTGCTACATAATGCCCCGCTTTTTCTACATGTAGCAAAAAAGATTCAACCTAGATAAAACAAAAATAGACTGAACCTCATCGGAGATCTCGCCGGAGACCTCACCGGCAACCGTGTAGCAAAAAAGAAGTACTAATGTAGCAAAAACTGATTTCGCCAGAAAATATCACCGGAGACTCGCCAGAAAAACCATCGTCAGAGACCTCGTAGCAAAAAAATTACGCTATTGTAGCAAAATCACAAAACAGTGGTAGCAAACAAACTGAGCTAATGTAGCAAAAAATAAAGTTTCTCAGAGAATTCGCTGGAGACCTTGTAGCAAAAAAGTTCCTACCTAGCAAAACGACTTTGCCGGAGACTATTGTCAGTCATCTTGTAGCAAATTTTTTATAATATTATAGCAAAAACATACATAAGTTGGAGTAAAAAAATATATATGTATGTAGCAAATCCGCGATCATAGCAAAAAAATCCCCAACATGAAAAGTTGTCATCCTATCCGTAGCAATTCCGTCGGCCGTCGGTAGCAACGACTATGACCGTCAGTAGCTAAAACGAAGACTGTATGTAGCAAAATCTCCTTAGGTAGCATGCACGGGTGTCGCATCGAACCAGTGTTCTCGCCGGAGGTCGGAGCAGCGGGCTGCCGTCCGATGACGCCCTTGTCGGAGATCGTCGTTCCCTTCCTAGGACCGGTGCCCGCCATCTCGCTACGCCGGTGCTCCACCTGTAGGGCGGCGAGCTACAAGCGCGAGTAGCAGGTGGCGACGGGAGGTGCGACGACGATATCGCGAGTAGCAGGCGACGGAGGGAGGTGCAGCGGCGGTACGAGCAGCAAGGCGTGGTGCACGAGCAGCAGGGCGCGACGGCGGGAGGTGCAGGCGGTGACGACGCGAGTAGCAGGCAACGACGGGAGGTGCGGCGATGGCAGCCAGAACTGCGGGAGCGGGTGGTATAGGGTAGGACGGGGTGGGGGAGGCAGAGGAGAGAGGTCGTGGAGAGGCAGCGCGGCGGCGCGTCGCAGAGAGTGGCGGCGCTGTGGGGAGGAGTTGCGGCGGGGGAGGAGTAGCGGCGGCTCCGGGAGGGAGGAGCAGCAGGGGCTCCCCGGCGCGGCGGGCGCGGCGTCGCTCCAGCGCGGCGGTGCGACGGGAGGCAGAGGAGCAGCCAACGCAGGTGTTGTTTCCGGCTGTACGGTTCATGTTAGAGATAAGGTTGCCTTTTTTCAGTCTAACATTAAGCGCCCACGCGACGCGAGCTACGACGGACCCGGGGAATCAATTCGATCGATCCCCCGGTAGAACAGTATCATTTCCTATTAATAATCTACACACAATTGTGAATCCAACAGTATTTTATTTGCATTTTTTAGATGATTGGATATTTTTCTACCAATTTTGCAAGTTAAATACATTTTTAGCAAATTTTATTCAATTTCAAATTTAAAAGGAAATACTCCCTTAGAATATGCCGCTGACTGTACACTGACTATATGCTGAATGGCGCTGACGCGGCTGGCGACGTGGTGCTGACGCGTGGCAGCCGCGTCCAGGCACTGGATAGTACCACTTCACCGGTCATCTAATCCGAGCCGTCCGAACACGATCGTGCGGTCGGGAACGAAACCTTCCGCTCACCTGGTCGGCAGCGAGGTGGTGGCGGCGAGGCGGCTCAGGCGGCGGTGATGCTGGTGGCTGTGTTGGTCCCCAGGGCCGGCGGCGAGGTCCACGAGGTGCGGCGGTGTTTGGCAGTCATGACAGTCGTCTCTGCGGCGACCGTCGCTTCCCAAGGCGATGGAAGCGGGCGGCTGGAGCGGCGGCGCGTCGGTGATTCTCCGACGGGTTCTCCCAATCATTCTGCTACGAGAAGAAAGAGGAAAAGAGGGTGAGCCGATGCTGTGGACCACGAGGAAGAGCTATAGAAAGAAGGGATGGTTCGGGCATGACGGAATCATTGATACGAAGGTCGTTCTGGGATCTACGGCTGTGGCGGAATCGGAAATCTCCGGTGGTGGCTAGGGTTTCTGTTTTTCGGAAAAAGAACAAGGCGGGGAGAGGCGGAAGGTTATATAGGGTGCTGGTGTGCGATAGGGACAAGAAATACGAACTGAATCGCGCGGATTTCGCCCGGGATTGAATCAGATCGAAGAACACGTGCGGCGGGCAGTTTCTGTCATGAGGTTGAAGGAGACGCGTAGGTGGTCTCTACATGTCAGTGGGACACGAGAAGGGAGCGGGCTGGCCACGCTGTCCGCTGGGCTGCTGGCGGGCCGATTCTAGTTAACTGCTGCGCGTGGGGAGATGGGAAACGCGGGCGGCAGGTAGCGTGCTGGCTAGCTGGGTTGGGCCTCTGCGGTCCGACTGTTTCTCTGTTTTTTCTATTTTTTTCTATTCTTTTTCTTTTCGTTTCTAACTTTTTCAAAACAACTCCAAATGAGCTCAAACCACTTTGTAAAATTTTCTAAAAAACAACATATCATTTTAGGACTACTAGGAAACTTATTCCTATCTATTCAAAATACAAATGTATATTTTTCGTTTAAACCCTAATAAGAGGAAATGTGATTTTCAAATAGGGTTTTTGACAAAAAGGGTTTTGCAAATTTTGCATGATGCTTTATGCCATGCACATGAATGACATGCAAATGCAATTTTTTCCAGTCCCAGTTTCTAAAATCTTGGGATGTTACACTCTATAAGGTGGTCGGTGAGCAGATTGCGGTCCCTGCTCGCTCTCCAAAAGACAAGGGACGAAAAAGAAAATGTTGCAAGGCTACGAGCCAGCCAGTGGTGGCATTGGCTCCAAATCTGATGCAGGCTTAGGACGGCCCACCAAAATCTAGGGATATTATGTGGAGGATGCACGTGGTGGGTAAGCCGATGCTAACTAAGAAATTGTACAAAGTTGCACGTTCGGATATGAAGAGTGTGCATGATGGTGTGTTGATAGTAGAAGAACGCCTTATTTGAGAGAAAGACCAGGCGTGCCCAGTTTTTGTGGCTAAGGTGCCAAATGGCTTGGGCTTTGTCGATCATGTCCCTAGGGATATTTTCTTCATGCGGTTTGCCGACATCTTCGATATGTTCCACCTGAACCCAATGCACTATACCATGATCCGCCTATTTTTCGCTCAGTATGGCGATGCAGATCATTATAGAGAACACCTCGAGTATTGAGATAGTGAAACCCTTTTACATGCATGACTATTGCTTGGCAAGCCCCATTGAACGACTATTCATGAAGGAGTACCTCCAATGCGTCATTATGGTGAACAATACGAAGGAATACATTCTTGTTCCTTACTTTCCTAAGTAAGTCAATCGCTCACCACCATAACATGATTTCTTCGATTTGCATCATTCATTTTCCAACAAAATTTCATTTGAATTGTTTTACACAGAGATGAAGACTGTACACTCATCTACTTATCACCGAAGCATTCACAAGCCACGTATTTTGATTTAAGGAGTGCATAAAAGAAGAAAACCTATGGAAAAAATCAAGGATGTTCTAGATAATGCTCTCAATGGCTATGCCTTCGTGGAAAGAACCACCTTCATGAATAAAAAGGTCAAGTTAGGAAAGCATGTGTTCACCCACATATCGGAGTTCCCTTGCGTGAAGCAGCCTGCTAGCAGTCGAAAGGAAGCCTACTACACGTTCCATCACATGCAGGTGTTCCTACCGGACGCGGATAACTCTACATTGCCAGCGCATCTCCAATAGTGGTCCCAAGGAAAGGCAAAGATCCAAGATTGAAATATTAGACAAGAGTTCTATCGCATCTAACAATAGTTTGCAACAATCATCTTTCATGATGTCATGACTGGGGAGGGGAGAGATCTTCTACAGAGGCAATGCACCGACTAACCGTGACATAGAAGATCACCTAAAGATGCAGGGTGACTTGAGCCCATTCATGACGAAACAAGGCGCCCCCCGTTCTCGAAGCCGAGTCAGAATTCTTGATGTTTGCCTAGTAGTTGTAGTTATGAACTATCGATGAGATTGTGTGCTATAAACCTTTATCCCCACATTAACTTGTGTCTATCGATGCTACTTATTAGGGTTATGAATCAATGTTTAGCTCTTTTGCTTACATCTCGGTTCTTTTTTGCCTACTTTGGTCCTTTTTTGATAATGAGGCACAAATACGACTTATTTTTTCTTACTTTGGTCATTTTCAAGAATGCTGATGATTAAAATGTCGTGGCACACTATATATGTGAATATGCTGCCATGTGATTGTGTGCCCTGTGCTATGTACAAGTCAAAGTCTTCTGCATCCTACTTGGCTCACACTTCCATCATAGCATATTCCTGTTTTCAACAACCTAAGTATATATGAGGCATTCTTTTTGAGTTGGCGCTTTTTGATAAGTATATCTTTATATGCGAATTTACATGTCCATGCCTACTTCGGTCCTTTTTCGAGAATTCTGATAATTAAAATGTCATGGCACGCTATATATGTGAATGTGTTGCAACGGGATTGTGAGCCTTGTGCTATGCACAAGTCTAAGCCTTGTGCATCATACTTGGCTCACAGTTCCATCATAGCATATTCCTGTGTCCAAAGAACCTAAGTATATATGTGGCATGCTTTTTGAGTTGGCCCGTTTTGATAAGTGTATATTTATATATGACTTTACATGTTTTTTCACCCATCATTTAATTATTATTCCAAAATGTGAACTCTACCTTTTCGTTGTCTAATATTATTTGTATTGTAGATGACGTGGTATGTTGTGTACAAGGGACGGGTTCCCGGAGTCACTACCAGGAAAATGTTCACCCGTGGCACATGTGTTGGACACCCATGTCGGGCTACAGGTGCGGCACTATCCTCGTGCCACGGGTAAAAAGTAGCCATGGCGCACCACCTGGTGTGCCACAGGTATCCATACTTAGTCGTGGTGCACAGCGCGCTGCTCCACTGGCTATCGAGCCGATGCTCCACGGGTGATATACATGTGGTGCATAGATGGATGCGCCACGTGTCAGGGCCTGGTGTGCCATAGGTATGGTGCACCATGGGTATGCTCAGGTGCGCCACGAGTATGTATTCTTTATTTTTTAATTATGCTTTCCATGTATATACATGTGTACAATACATAGTTTGCAAAACAGTATAAATAGGATAGAAATAGATAAGTTACAACCAAAGTAGCTAGATATATAGATCACAACCAGAGTAGAAAGACATAGATCACAAACAAGTAACAATACACGAATACACTATCTCGCAAGCTTGGTAAGACATCTAAAGTAGAAACACACATAACAGAAAAACAAACATGATAAGTATCATCACGATGAAGGTGGAGGTCTTCATTCGGTTCCTACTCCTAACTCTCGCTAGATAGCGCGCGTATCTAGATTCTGCCTCTGTCATAGTGTTGTACCCTTTGTAGTTGTTGCTGCTAAAATAGTTCACCTGTCTCCGGCAGTCTTCCCAATCATTGTAAACTTCAGGAACCCGTCCCTTGTACACGACAACAACATCATCTACAAGACAAATAATATTAGAAAACAGTAAGTTAGTGTTCACATTTCGGCAATAATAATTAAATGATGGGTGAAAAAACATGTAAAGACGCATATAAAGATGCACTTATCAAAAAGGTCCAACTCAAAAATCATGCCTCATATATACTTAGGTTTGTTTAGACATAGGAATATGGTATGATGGAACTATGAGCCAAGTATGATGCACAAGACTTGGACTTTTGCATAGCACAAGGCTCACAATCCGATCACATCACATTCACATATATAGTGTGCCACAACATTTTAATCATCGGCGTTCTCGAAAAAGGATAGAAGTAAGAAAAAACATGCAAAGAAGCATATAAATATACACTTATCAAAAAGGGCCAACTCAAAAAGCATGCCTCATATATACTTAGGTTGTTGGACACATGAATATGCTACGATGGAAGTGTAAGCCAAGTAGGATGCATAAGACTTGGACTTGTGCATAGCACAAGTCTCACAATCCCATCACATCACATTCACATATATAGTGTGCCACGATATTTTAATCATCGTCATTCTCGAAAAAGGAGCAAAGTAAGCAAAAATAAGTTGGACTGGTGCCCCATTCTCGAAAAAGGACCAAAGTAAGAAAAAAAGGACCAAAATGTAAGAAAAAGAACTAAGCATTGATTCATAACCCTAATAAGTTGCATTGATCACAATTAAGTTCAATGACTATCGAAACTATATATAGAGCTAGATACAAGTTAATATGGGGATAAAAGTTTACAACACACAAGCTCATCGATAGTTAAGAAATACAACTACTAGGCAAACATCAAGACTTCTGATTCGTCCTATGGAATGGGAGGACGCCTTGTTTCATCATGAACGGCCTCAAGTCACCATCCATCTTTAGGCGATCTTCTATGTCACGGTTAGGCGGTGCACTGCTGATGACGGCAAGGGCACAGATCGTTTGTAGCTAGTTTCTTAATAAGATATCGATCCCACAGGGAGAAGGAGTCCGAAGTATAATAACTCTTGAATTAAATATTGCAATAGAAATGCTAAATAAAGTTCTAAGTAACAAGATAAAATGCGGGTATTGTGTAAAAAGGTGTTTTTGGGTTTTTAGTATAAGAGAACAATAAGTAAAGTAAAGTAACTAAACACAGAAAGTAAGTATCGCGTATGTAAAAGAGATTTGGAACTGCAATTGGAAAAAAAGCGTTCTCAGGGAGTAGCAGATACACCACTAGCATTATAAAGAGATAAAATAAATATTATTATCATGAACATTCTCAACTATGTATGTGTGGGAGGAACTCCATATTTGGACAAATAGGCAGCAACCACTGCTCACATCATCCTCATAACCACAATAGTCAGCAATTGACATCAATCGAATTACTGCGCTATTAAGGGACTTAATCATGTAGGATGTATCCCATGGCATGAATAGTGTTCCATGAGTTTTCTTGGTTCCCAAGTTGATATGTAAGGGGTGCCAACATCTTTATAGTCACTGTAAGTGCTAACACACCTCCGTATACCAACAAGTAGTTCCCTCCATCAAGTCCCCATGAGAGGCAAATATTGAGAGGTTAACTTCTCTTAACATCAAGATGAAGACAATCTAACACATGGTCACAACGGTGAATATCATAATAAACTTTATATTATTTCAATCTCATACTAGGGTTTCTCCATCTCCCCAAGAACTAATGATCTACTTATACATGGAGGTAATCAACATCGTGGCAATAACAATGGAATCTATCATAGATGAATAGTACTTGTATAAATCCACAACGAGTACGGGAATTACAACAAGATCTAGACAAGATGTAGATGGGATGGATAGAGACGGTGGTGATTGATACGTTGTAAACATATCTATAATTTTTGATGTTCCATGCTTGTTTTATATCTACTTTCTTATGTTTTTTCCACACTTTGGAGTATTTTTACACATTTTCTGGAACTAGCCTATTAACAAGATGCCACAGTGCCAGTTGTCTGTTTTCTACTATCTTTGGTTTCAGAAAAGCTAGTAAGGAAATATTCTCGAAATTGGACTGGACAAAAGCCAAAGTCAATATTTTACCCGAAGCAACACAGAGTCCGAAGGGGAGACGAAGTGGCATACTAGGGCGGCCACACCTGGTGGCCGCACGGCCTGGGGGGCACGCCACCATGGGGTGTGGGCCCCTGGTGCTCCATCGACCTTGCCCTTCCGCCTATAAAAGCCTCCTGGGACAAAAACTCGAAGTACCCAATCAAAATTCCTCGAAAGAGTCTGTAGCTGCCGGCATCTCCATCCCTAGATAGGGAGGGATCTCAAGCTCTTCCCGGCACCCTGCCGGAGGGGAGAGATCACCCTAGAGGCCTTCTTAATCACCATGCTTGCCTCCGGTATGATGCGTGAGTAGTTCATCCCTAGACTACAGGTCCATGTAGTAGCTAGATGGTTGGTTCTCCTCCTTTGTGCTATCATGTTTAGATCTTGTGAGATCCGTTCATGATCAAGATCATCTATTTGTAATCTTACATGTTGTGTTTGCAGGGATCCGATGGATATTGAGATGCTATTTCAGATTGATTATTGATTCTATCATGTCTATGTTATTTGTGACCTTGCATGCTTTCTGTTGTTAGTAGCTATCTTGGCCAAGTAGATGCTAGCAACTCCAAGAGGGAGTATTTATGCTCGATAGTGGGTTCATGCCTCTAGTAATATGGGGAAGTGACATGAATCTCTAAGGTACTAGATGTGATTTTGCTACTAGGGAGAAAACAACAATCCTTTGTCCATGGGACAATCGTATTGTTTACTTTACACACTTTGCTTAATGCAATTATCTGTTGCTTACAACTTAATACTGGAGGGGGTTCAGATGATAACCTGAAGCTGGATTATTAGTCATAGATACAGTTGGATTACGGTCTATGTATAATGTTTTAATTCCCAATCAAATCTCATAGGAGTCAAGATGATTAGTGTATGCATGGTATGCTTTCTCGAGTCTGCCAATTGCCCCGCTGTAATTTGTTCACCCAACATGTTATTTATCTTAAGGAGAATCACCTATAGTGAACTATGGACCCTGGTCCATTCTTTTACCATTACTTTTTTGCAAACAATTACTATCTTCCACACAATATGTTTAATCCTTTGTTTTTAGCAAAACCGGTGAGATTGACAACCTCACTGTAAGTTGGGGCATAGTTCTGTGGTTGTGTTGTGCATGATTCCAAGTTGCTAGCAATACCTTGTAGTTGTTTCCTTGCTCCTACTGGTTCGATAACCTTGGTTTCATAACTGAGGGAAAACTTGCTGCTGTGCTCATCATACCTTCCTCTTGGGGTTCCCAACGAGCTCGAATATATTTTGAGCCATCAAGCCTTTTTTCTAGCGCCGTTGCCGGGGAGTCAAGGACAACTTCACAAGGGGAGTCCTTCATAACCAATCTCTTTACTTTGTTTTTTGTTTTGCTTAGTTTATTTCTGCTTTGTTTGCTTGTTTTCTTTTATTAAAAACACACAAAAAATAGTTGTACTAGCTTGCTTCCTTTATCAAAAACACAATTTTTTTAGTTCTTTCTATAGTTGCTACCTCGTTCTTAGCTCACCATGTTGACCCATAAGTTCACCCTGAAAGACCTTTCAATAGGTAGTGGCTTCATAATTCGTAAGGATAATATTGAAGAATTCTTCAATCATGTTAGCAAGCGTGAGGATATTGAGGATAGATCTTTAGCAGAACTTGCTCCAAATTATGGAATTGCTGCAACTTCTTTAGTTCACATGTTTGAAGCTAGGTTTGTTAACCTTAACCCCATAATGCAAGTAATGTTTCTTAAACTTAAATATATTGAGGATACTAAAAAAAGAGATTTCATTCTAGAAACTTTTCTTAAAGAATTCTATGATGTTGTTAAAGAAGCTAGAAGAGTCTTTGATCGTTTTAATATGCTAGGCTCATGTGTAGATGTTATTGGTACACGATAAAAGATGGACAAAACCAAACCTAAAGATGGGGAGGAGATTAAGACACCAATACCTTTTAAACTTGTAGGAATACATGAAGCCTTAGAAAAGAATTTTGATTGGATTGTTCCTGAAAACCCGTTTGATGAAAATTGTGAACCCAAGAGTATTGAGAGAGGATCCTTTAGAACTTATTTGGATGATATACCTTTCCTTGTGGAAGATATTTCTGGTATTGATCTTAATGCTTCTTCATTTGAGAATACTTGATTCTTACTTCTTATGCCTAGCTCAAAGGCGTTAAAGAAAAACACTTATTGGGAGATAACCCAAATTCTTAGTCAATAAACTTTTCCTTTGTTGAGTCTTGGAAGTTATTGCCTCTGTAATAACCTCTCCTTATCCTTTTTGTGTGGTTTTGTGCCAAAAACAACATCTAATAAGAGAGAAATAATGCTTGGGAAAGTTGCTGTCCCGAAACAGATTTTTGTGCTTCGCTGTAAAAATTCGTGAACAATCTTTGTAGGTCGGATTGACCTGTAATTTTTTGTGCTTATGACCCAGATTGTTATCCAACTTTCATTAGTTTAAGACGTTTCGATTTGAGCAACAGAAGGTCTTCGAAAAAATTGATTTTTACCTACTGGTCTGTTTTGACAGATTTCTGCTATTATTTGCATTTGCCTCTTAATCTCTTTCTCTTTGAGTTCTCTTTGATCACTTGAACTTTTAAAAGGAATTTCTATAGTAGCTTGTGTTTTAATGGAAGTTTTACTTGTGTTGAAACTGAAACTAAAGACTTATTATCTTAAGTACACTAATGTTGCTAATGAAGATTGTGTGAAGTTTTGTATGAAGGAAATTTTAAAGTGTAGGGAGGAATAATGTGATAAGATGAAGTATGGATAAAATCTCAAGCTTGGGGATGCCACCCGTCACCCCAAGAAATATTCAAGAAGTACAAGCGTCAAAGCTTAGGGATGCCCAAGGCATCCCCTTCTTCATTAATAAAAATCTCAGGTTTTCTTCCAAACACTTCATTTTTATTGTTTCATGCACAATTGTGTTGTTCTTGGAGCGTCTTTGTTTTTGTTTTTAGTTTTGGTTTGCTTAAATAAATTGGTTGGACCCCCGCATTCATACATAGTTTCAAATAAGTTGATTTGGATTGGAAAAGAATAGGAAAGTTCATGCTTATGAGTGGTGTAAAAGGAGTCTTGTTTTGACTGTGGCCTAGACTTTATCATGTCATGTTTGATATTTCTATGACTTTATGCTTAGTGATTATTGTTGTAGCATGACTTGTTACAAACAATTGAGATTGCTTAATGTGCCTTGAAAGAATCATGCGTTGTTTTAGTATATAAAAGCATAATATTGTGGTATTCTCCTTTGATGCTTTATTTGGGTTGAGTTGGCGCATGCTCACACCATGTTAAGAATATACCAAGTCACCATAGCCTCTATGATCATTTAGTTTTCGACTTGTAATATCACTTTATGCTTTAATTAATAATATTTTGTCGCTTTGCATGATTATGGCCATTATTGCTCTCTTAGTTGGTCGCTCCTAGTCTTTTGCTAGCCTCCACATGTACCAAGTATGAGTTCCACTCATGCATCCAACTCCAAATAAAACCAAGTTATTCCAAAGAGTCCACCATACCTACCTATTAGCATTATTGCTATTCCAAGTGTATTCATGTTTTTATCTACCTTCCAAATTAAACTTGTTATGTGAAAATTAGTGATTAAAGCTCTCACGAACTTGATGGTACACTTTACTTTCTTGCACTTAATAAACTTGAACCATTGTGCCCATCTATGTTGTGTATATGCTTGCGCTTTGTAAGTTGTGAATTAGAAGAACCATGTATCATGGGGAACACTTTCAACATTGCACTTTATTTAGTTGATATCATGTTCTTTTGCTTATGGATCCCGGTGGTGTGAAATAAAAGGGGAGCTTGTAAGGCTCATGGAGTTCGTATATGTGTTATAGAAATGCCTGGGCGGCTAGTCTAAGCCATGCCTAATCATGGTGGAAACGTGCAGCATAACCATAGTGAGAAATATGTGAAGCATCCAAAAAAAGAGAAAGAAAAAAAAGAAAAAGGGAAAGGGAAAACCCTATGCCAATAGCATACAAAAAAGGATTTCTAAGATGCTCATTGTCTGCTTGCCTTGTCATTTTGATATGGGAAAGCTTCTATATCATCGGGCAAGGGGTACCCTGTTGGCGGTTCCCTATGATACACATGTACTTACAATGACAAGAACTTACTTGTGACTAAAGTTGAGTAGCATGAGGAACGGTACTCGTAAGCAAGGGGCATGAGGTTTTCAGCTTATAACTTGTCAAGCATATCCTCATATTTGTTCACTTTAACCTTAATCACCTAAATATGCTTATGATAGGAGCAATGAGAGCTGAAAGCTAATAAGTACCATAATTTTTGGAAGCTCTTTATGAGACTTGAATCCCTGCTTCCTTCCATGAAGGGCCTTTTTTTACTTTTATGTTGAGTATCCATATTCTATCTTTATGCACCTATTGAGAGAGCATAGTGGTCATTCTTAGTTTAATGTGCATTGTCCCAAAGCTTGTTGATTGATTCATAACTTTGATATTGCTTATTCTTAAACTATTTGTATCTAGTCACCCTTATGAACTTTGAAGGTGTCCTATGCATTTATGTTTTGCTACACTATGAGGGACAAGCTGAATACCATTCTTATTATGTTTTCTATATGTGAAACAAACAAACGTCTTTCAAAGCATTTTTATTCATGAATCTTTTGTTTGTACCTTTTCATGTTACAAGATAGTTGCTATGTCTTATTGTTAGAACTATATCTTTCATGTCTATGTTAGAGTACTATGATCCCAGCTATCAATGTTTTACAAATACCTTGATCAAGATTGTGATGGTGCATGTCACCTAAAAAATTATTCTTTTTATCAGTTACATACTCGAGGATGAACAGGAGTTAATCTTGGGGATGTTGATACGTCGTAAACAAATCTATAATTTTTGATGTTCCATGCTTGTTTTATATCTACTTTCTTATGTTTTGTCCACACTTTGGAGTATTTTTACACATTTTATGGAACTAAGCTATTAACAAGATGCCACAGTGCTAGTTGCCTGTTTTCTGCTGTTTTTGGTTTCAGAAAAGCAAGTAAGGAAATATTCTCGGAATTGGACCAGACAAAAGCTAAAGTCAATATTTTACCCGAAGCAACGCGTATTCCGGAGGGGATACGAAGTGGCGCACCAGGGCGTCCACACCCGGTGGCCGCGCGGCATAGGAGGGCACCACCAGGGGTGTGGGCCCCCTGTTGCTCCACCGACCTTGCCCTTCCGCCTATAAAAGCCTCCCGGGACGAAAACCCTAAGTACCCAATCAAAATTCCACGAAAGAGTCTATATCCACCGCCATCTCCATCCCTAGATTGGGAGGGATCTGAAGCTCTTCCCGGCACCCTGCCGGAGGGGAGAGATCACCTTGGAGGACTTCTTCATCACCATGCCTGCCTATGGTGTGATGCGTGAGTAGTTCATCCCTGGACTACAGGTCCATGTAGTAGCTAGATGGTTGGTTCTCCTCCTTTGTGATATCATGTTTAGTTCTTGTGAGCTCCGTTCATGATCAAGATCATCTATTTATAATCTTACATGTTGTGTTTGTGGGGATCCGATGGATATTGAGATGCTATTTCAGATTGATTATTGATTTTATCATGTCTATGTTATTTGTGATCTTGCATGCTTTCTGTTGTTAGTAGCTGTCTTGGCCAAGTAGATGCTAGCAACTCCAAGAGGGAGTATTTATGCTCGATAGTGGGTTCATGCCTCTAGTAATCTGGGGAAGTGACAGGAATCTGCTCTAAGGTACTAGATGCGTTGTTGCTACTAGGGAGAAAAACAATCCTTTATCCATGGGACAATCGTATTGTTTACTTTACATACTTTGCTTAATGCAATTATCTGTTGCTTGCAACTTAATACTGGAGGGGGTTCGGATGATAACCTGAAGCTGGATTATTAGTCATAGATGCAGTTGGATTATGGTCTATGTATAATGTTGTAATGACCAACAAAATCTCATAGGATTCAAGATGATTAGTATATGCATGGTATGCTTTCTCGAGTCTGTCAATTGCCCCGCTGTAATTTGTTCACCCAACATGTTATTTATCTTAAGGAGAATCACCTCTAGTGAACTATGGACCCCGATCCATTCATTTACCATTGCTATAACTTCTACTATTACTGTTTACTTTCTGCAAATAATTACTATCTTCCACACAATACGTTTAATCCTTTGTTTTCAGCAAAACCGGTGAGATTGACAACCTCACTTTAAGTTGGGCAAAGTTTTGTGGTTGTGTTGTGCAGGATTCCAAGTTGCTAGCAACACCTTGTAGTTGTTTCCTTGCTCCTACTGGTTCGATAACCTTGGTTTCATAACTGAGGGAAAACTTGCTGCTGTGCTCATCATACCTTCCTCTTGGGGTTCCCAACAAGCTTGAATATATTTTGAGCCATCAGTGAATGCAACGTTTGACGATGAGGATCGATGCCTTAGCCTCCCGAATCTGCGCAGGGCAAAGATGGATCCCCGGTGGACGTGTTCCCCCTCCGGATGCCTTCTGGAGGTGAGGTTTCAGCGATTTCTGGTTGTTTTGTATGTCGTCTCTCCGATCCAGTTGCACGGGGTGAAACAATTTGAGGAGGCAATGGCGACACCAACTATACGGCGGGAACTATACGTCCGGAAAATTTATTCCCGACATATAGTTGGTTTGTTGAACTGTCTGTATGCTTTGTTCGCTTTGGGTATTCTTCTGGTGTTATTGATATTTCCCAAATAAGCAATTTATGTTGTTTTTGACTCCTTTTCTCCCCAACACAACTGCTCCAAGAATTGTGTCCATTGTATCCATCATCTATCCTGATCCTGGTGAAAATAGACATAAAATGTGCGTGCGAATGCCGTAAAATACCAAGATCCTTTATCTACAATGCAAAATAATAATATAAAACATGATGCAAATATGCACTCATCAACTTCCCCAAGCTTAGACTCTTTCTCGTCCCGAGCAAGTTTAGCTTTAATGGATGTGATCCTCGTATTCATGAAGCTGAGTCAATAAAATAAATGAGGTAGTTGCAGCATGTGTTTATCATATATGATACATGGGAATAAGTTCATGAATAGTACCTTACTCGAACCATCTGAATAGTATTAGCAGGCTTCCACACCTTAGTGATGAACAGTTCACAAAAGATGAATCTCAACATAATGTAAAAGTATCTGGTTTAACCGAATGAGTTAGCGATGTAGTCCCAAGTGTTTTTGGATTAACATATTCACTTGGGATTTAAAATCTCAAACGCTTCTTTGTCATACTACAATATAGTGTTGTATGCCTATTTGCTCTTTGCACATTCACTCTTTTTCTTCTTTCTTTTCTTCTCTTTTGTATATATGCTCACACTTTTGTTTAAGTGCTTTGCAAAGGAGCTAGCCATACATTCCACTTCATGTAGGAATTCAAAGTTTAACGATCTCAATTACCAAATTCCAATTGTATATGAAGCAATCTTCATAGCTTGAAGATTCTACCTCGTCTTGATCTCAATCTAATTTGATAACACTTTTTATTTTCCTTTGTTCAAGGTTTCTTTTTCAACTTAGCTTATTAGATTTTTTATTTTGTAAATAAAACCGTAGACTTACAACATATTGACCAAATTATCTTTGTATGTTCCATTAACACTAATGGTGTGGAAGACTCCTATTGCTATAATCAAGTCCAAGTAAAATTATACTCAAGCCATTCATATATCCAATAAGACAAGCACAAACTCAATATTGCTCCATATATGACAATAAACTCGGAATTTCATAAAAGGGATCGACTATTCCTGAAGGGAATTCTGATGATGCAAACTTTATTTCTAATTTGGACTAATGCAAAACTAAAATAGTAATGTAAAACTTATAAGATAGACTACAAGGTATTAAAGATCTCCCCAATCTTGGAATCAAGCCATGTGGGATCAAATAATCCCTTGCGATTATTGTAGATCACTGGTGTGCCATGGAATGTAACACCGTGGTGCATAGCTTCTTTTTGGTATCCTCCAGAGTAGTGATGCGGCTTTAGCACCTGCGCAAATCAGATTGCAGAGTGTCCACTTTATCTACGAGCTTACTCACCAATGGGAGGAGATGATCCTTCTTCTCTATCTCCTTGAGACGGTGGTGGACTTCAACATGATGGAGTAGCTTCTGCTTTTGATATATCTCCAGTGCTTGCACGCGATCCTTGGTCTTGGGAACAACTTCTTCTTCCTCATCCATAATTGATGGATCGAGGAAGTGGAAACTGTTCCTCCACTCTTCTTGAGGCTTCACCCTCATACGAGCACCAATGGTAGGCTTCAAGAGTGGCGCCTTGTCTCCCTTGCTAGCACCTACACCAATATTAGGTAATTCCTTATGCTTGTGCGGCCTAGGGTCCGTGGCGATGAACTTGACCGTCTCCACGTGCCCTTTTCCATGCGGCTTGTGACCTTCTCTCTCTTCTTGAGCTCTCTTCATTGGCGGCCAATTGATCTCTAAGGGATCATAGACATCATAGCGGATGTAGAAATTAATCACATCTTCATCAGAATTGTTATTGTAGAAGCTTGGCTCAATGTACTCCTTGTACCCCGGGCTAAATCTCTCCACCTCCTCGTCATTGTCCTCCATGGACGGGCTGCTGGATCGGTCCCTAGAAGGAGCAATGAGACCCAGGGGTTTCCCACGGACTGGGACGGGATAACGCATGGCTAAATTGTTTCCTGGTGATTATGATTAGAGAGAGAGAGAGAGAGACAATGGCAGTATATAAGGGGGGTCAGAGGTCGGTAAAACTCGCGAGAAACACCAAATTCTCGCCCAAGAAAAGAATCTTAATGAAACAGGGAAAGAAATCGCGGATTTGGAGGAGTCCTGTCGCGTAACGACCAACTATACGAGCGCGACCCGTATAGCTCCGGCCGTATAGTTGGTTCCGGGCAGATATTTCCAAATATCTCGAGTCTAGGCCGATTAAGTTACGACTCGGAACCGACAATGCCATTTTTTATTGGGGGAAAAACAAAAAGGCAAACGAAAGTGTCTGAGAGTTTAATGATCAATACAGCCAAAATTTTATCTCCGGTCATATAATTGCGACCGTATAGATACAAACATCAAAAATTGAAAGTGTCTGAGAGTTCAACGACCAACTATACGGCCGGATTTTTATCTTCGGTCGTATAGTTGCGACCGTATATATCAAGACATCAAAAACAATTTCACGAAGAAGATACAGAGGGTTTAACGACCAACTATACGGCGGGAGATTTTTCTCTGGTCGTATAGTTGGTAAAAACCTTCAGAAACTTCAGAAAAAAAGAGAAATTCAAAGGCAAAAATTTCAGAAGTAAACCTGTGAAGACAAATCACTTATTTGAGTAAGAACACTTACCTTGCACTTACTATTTACTTAGTCGGGGATGACAGGCTCCTCCAACAACAAAGACTTCTTCTCTTTTGGAGAAATTGACCTTAGTTCATTTAATAATTCTCGTAAGCGAAAATCACCAGGACTAAAGTTCCTCTCAATAAGATTAGTGTCTTGCTGGGCAAATATGGACACTGCATCCAACATCTTTATTTTTTGCCTCTGCAAAATCTTCAACTCAAATTCTTGAAGTAAAAGGATCCAACAGATCAGTCTTGGCTTATGATTTTTCCTCTCAAGGAGTTCTCTTAAACCATCACGATCCATGTGAACTCTTACTTTTTCATCAAATATGTAAGAATGAAATTTATGACAAGAGAAAAATACAGCAAAAAGTCCCCTTTCTTCCTTAGGATAATTCTTTTCAGCACTATTAAGAGTTCTACTAGCATGATGTATAATATTAAATATGCGACCTATATGTTGACCTAGAGTTACTCCTACATCATCATCACTAGCTTCACATATTAAGTCAAAAGTTAAATCCCAGATAGGTGGTTTAATGATAGGAGCATGGATAAAGCATATTTAAGTTTATCAAAGGCTACAATACATTTATCATCAAAATTAAATCTTACTCCCTTTTACAGAAGGTTAGTCAAAGGTTTAGATATTCCAGAGAAATCTCTAATGAACCTTCTGTAAAAACCACATGACCAAGGAAACTTCTTATACCTTTTATATCCCTAGGTTGTGGCATTCTCTCTATGGCCCCAACCTTAGCTCTATCCACTTCAATTCCCTTACCTAATACCTTATGTCCAAGGACTATACCTTCTTTGACCATAAAATGGCACTTCTCCCAGTTTAGAACAAGATTGGTCTCTTCACAACGCTGCAAAACTCTTTCGAGATTATCCAAGCAACTAGTAAACGAAGTTCCATAGACAGAACAATCATGCATAAATACTTCCATTATCAGTTCTATAAAATCTGCAAAACTAGAAGTCATGCATCTTTGAAAAGTAGCTGGAGCATTACATAAACCAAAAGGAATACCTCGGTAAGCATGTAAACCATAAGGACTGATAAAAGTTGTTTTAAGTTGGTCATCAGGATGAACAACTATTTGAGAAAAACCAGAGTATCCGTCCAAGTAGCAAACATGAGTGTGGTTTGGCAACCTCTCTAACGTTTGATCTATGAACGGTAAAGATAGTGCTCTTTCCTAGTTTCTTTATTCAATTTCCTTAAATCTATACACATCCTATGTCCAACAATAGTTCTAGTAGGTATCAATTATTGTTTTCACTAGGAACAACGGTAAAACCGCCCTTCTTAGGGACACAATGAACAAGTCTTACCCATTCACTTTCTTTTACATGATAGATTATACCTGCTCCAGTAGGCATACTATTTCTTTTCTTACCACTTCCTTCATTTCGGGCTTTAGTCGACTATTAAATTCTGCAACTGGTTTAGCATCTTCCTCCATGAATATTCGATGGACAGTTATCATGGGACCAATCCCCTTCAAATCATCCATTGAGTACCCAAAGGCCTTGCGATGCTCCTAAAGTATTTTCAAGAGTTCTTCTTCTTCATCCTCTGAAAGTTTAGCACTAATAATAACAGGAAATTTATTTGTATCATCTAAAAATCTGTATTTAAGATTATCTGGTAGAGTCTTCAACTCTAGGGGTGGTAATTCTTCGTCCCCTCTCTTTTCTGGATCTTCGAAAGCCTCATTAGTTGGAGGCCCTATAATGGGAAGTGAATCAAATTCACCTTCTAGTTCTTCGAGGGACTTATCCTCCATAACTATTTCTTCATAATTTAAGTATTCATTTATTTCTTATTCTTGGTTACTAAAGAAGAAAGCTGCCATTTCCTCAATAGTCTTCTCTTTCTCTTCTTCTTGTATTTGTGGAGGTTTGTCTTTAAATTGGGAAAAGTGGAATTCTTTTTCCGCTCCTCCAAGCTTAAGATACACAATCTCCTCTTTGAAATCAACATTGGCACCTACATCACTCAAAAAGTTCCTTCCAAATATAATTGAGCAAAGAGTGTTAGCTGGCATATCAAAAACTACAAACTCGATAGGAAATTTTTTGTTGCCAATTGTGACAGTTGTATCTTCAACTACTCCCATTGGAATTCTAAGAGTTTTATTGTCTAACATGATTGTCATATCAGTATTTTCAATTGTAGCAGGTTATGTTTCTTCTTTTATTTCTAAATAGAAATCATAAGATATAACATTAACTTTGGTGCCAAGATCACATAAACCATACACTACTGCAGAAAACGCCATCAGTGACAGGATCAAAAGAGCCATTAGTGACAGGCAAAGCGTCTGACACTGATGACTAGTCACTAGTATGAGGCTACTAGTGACAGACAAGTGCCCGTCACTAGTATGTGTATACTAGTGACAGGCAAAAGAGATGCATGTCGCTGGTTGCTACCAGAGGACACATCCCTTTGGGGTTTTATAGTGACAGGCCCATTATCTTGCCCGTCACTCGTTTGAATTTTGGTAATAAAAAAATTAAATGTGTTTTCCATCGTCATAATCCAAATGACACAATTAGATGTTATAAGAATATATAATGCATTTTTCTAAATACGTCAAATAGCACAATAAGATTTTTACCCATGATACTCACATAAACCAATATGACATAATATTTGCACATTAACACACTCAACTTGCAATCTATCATTGACTAAGGAAGAATAGTTTCTTGATAACTTATCTAGCAATAATTTTGAACTACAAAGAGTAGCACCACCACAGTACATGTATTATGGTCATATGCATAGTTGCAAGTTCCTTTCACTGTTCTAGATTTCCATCATCTTGTTGAGGTGGAAATTATTTCGTTACATCTTCCTTGTATTAACTTGAACCACGCAAGACACTGATTGCGTGCTTAACCTGATACAAAAAAGGAAATGAACATATATTATATCAAGTATGCTTTTCATGGTACATAGTGTACTGCAACTAAAGCTTGACATTTTCCATAAAGTTCAAAGGAACAAGCATACATAGATCGACTAAAGACACATAACAAGGACATATCGAGAAAGTAAAGACTATCAATTATTGAATCCATGTGCTAATATATGCCTGACAAGCATCTCAAGATTAAAGGCAACATTGTTATAAGTAAAGTACTCAAGACTAACTAGATTTGTTTTGAACCCGCAAGGCCCTGAAGCCTTTTTCATGCATTTTGAATACAATAGTCTGAATTTAAAAGATCGTTGTTTGGATATATCACTAGTTTTATTTATTAAATTCGTACTATTACACTTGCTCATTACACCCTTTGAATTCTTTTCATGCAATGCATTGCTCTGAAGTGTAAAGAGGAGATAATTTCTAAATAATCCACTAAATCGGTGTGAAGCTATTGGAAGAGTTACTAATATAATAAAGATTCCAATTTTCCTTTGTCACCATGTACAACTTTAACGTATGCATGTTAAATATACTGAGAAATACAATAGAACTTAATCGAAAAACATACCTTTTGCATTCATATTCCAAACATCATCAGCTTCAGAAGTGATGCTCATAAGTGTAAAGAGAATTCCTTGGGAAAATAATATATGTTAACTTCAAGAAAAGCGGACAAAGGATGGTACCTCCACTTGTGTTGTACAACATATAACATGGAAGACTTATTGTATGCCGGTCCATCCAACCAAAAAGGCCCTAAAAGTGAAAAAAAGAACAGATGCAAGCTTTCTATACAAAAAAAAATCTGATGGTACCTCCTCCTCTGTGTAATAATTACTTATATATATGTAGTTCCACAATGGTCATTCTTGATTTTAAAGGCTGAAAACATCATCAATTGTCCTATATTGGAGCGTTCCTCCAACCCGGAAGGCGCATTTTTCTGATTGTGTGACATCTGCATTGCAAGGTATGGAGTGAGTAAATACGCATTAATATAATATAGTTGGACAAAGTTAAGGCCTGATCTCAAATGCACGAATTGGATTTGTAGGCACATATAGAGCAGAAAAAGTTACAATACATGACAAACTGAAACGAATTTGTACTGATAAGAGTAGACTAAAATGCTATGCATGAAAAACTCGAAATAGAGATAAACAAAACACTCTTATACTTAGAACAAAAAATAAAATCAGGCATTAATGAGTGAACAGGATTTATTTTCAAGCTAACATTGAGCAATTCCATTAGAATTCAGAGTCGAAGTGAAATAATTTTTGTGTAAATATAGGGAAGTGCAATATAGAGCAAAACATCCTCATATGAATTAGTAATGCTGGGTGCAAAACAGTAATCAGGCATCATAATACATATGTTTGTGATTAACCGATGTCTTGTACAATGATTATATTTGGCCATGCATTAAATACACTGAGGCTCCGTTTGGCATCAAAGTATTTTTAAAGTACCGAGGGCATACTTTAGTTTCTGAAAAAAGCTGAAGTATCAAATACTTTGAGGTGTTTGGATCCAACAAATAATATGATTTTAAAACTGAAGTATTCTCTAAAACTATGTTATTTTTGAAGTATTTGAGAAAAAGATCAGACCCTCTTTTTTCTAAAACTGAGAAAAGAGAAAAACTAAAGTATTGCTCCGCTAGGCACTAAAATACTATGGTATTGACATAGTTCAGTTTTAGAAAAACTTTGTCGCCAAACTAGGCCTGAACGTACCATCACATAAGTAAACCGTTCCATGAGAATGCATACATTTAGAATTGAAGTAAAACAAATATCGTCTAATGAGTGAACAGATTGATTTATTCAGGCTGACAATCAAAAGGAGATCATGAAAGGACAGATAAACTCTGCAAGGGCAGCTGCATACTGCACGTTCTAGATGAAAAAAAAAAAACTCAGTTGCTTACCGATCGGAGGGACGTCCGTGTCATGAATATAGGGGAGGGCCAGCATGATCGTGGAGATCCCGCGCCCAAATCAAGTCTGTTGGAAGATTGCCGATTCGTCCGGCTAGCGGCGCGATCGGGCAACCATCCAGGCACGGCTCGCGCGGTGGGAACGCATGCTTTGATCGAGGAATGGCGAGATCGCTTATGCATCCTGGCTCTCGCTTGTGGAGGAGACGATGTTGCCGGGAAGAACAGATCGAGGGGAGATGGAGGCGCTACGCCAAGATCCTCCACAACAGGATAAGGGGGGGCCGGCGCCTATAGCGAGAAGGACTCCTTGCTATTAGGGAGCGCAACTGCGCAAATCGGCGGCCACGAAGATTAGGATGCGCCCGCGATTTTTGGGATGCGAGGCACGGATGAAGGCCAGAACGTGCACGGGGAGTCTGGAACGGCACAACATTGACTCTCGGCTGTTTAATCTTGTGGCAGACCATTGGAGTAATATTGACTTGGATTTCATCACGTGGATTGTTAACAGCTAAATTGCTAATACACTCAATCACTCACTGATACAAGAATTGGGAGTTGATTACAAGAACAAAGCATGAAGGGGAAGGAAGCTAGAGCCGAGGTGGGAGGAGAAAGCCGCCGCCGTGCCGTCCGTGATCCCACTTGGATGCCTATTCTGTTGCGTCGCTTGGGTAGTTGTAGGTATCGATCCATATCTGGCTATGAGCTGGGCCGAGTCCTTCACTATGAGCCCAAGTTGCTGGCCCAAGATAGAATGGCAAGACAAGGGTCCTAACATCCCTCCCTCCTTAAAACTCGGCTTGTCCCCAAACCGAAGCTTCGGAGGATACAGAAAGACTGACTTGCCGGGATCCCATGGCATGTGAACTTCCTTGGTAGTGTTGGAGTCGCCGTGGTAGTCTTTCCGGTAGTAGATGATGTCGATGCAAGATGGAGTTGGTCGGGGAAGGCTGCTTGGATGATATCCATCCCTCCTTGAAAAAGAGCTTGTCTCCAACCAGAATCCTAAGACATTCACAGTACATGCCACCAACCAGATTTGATGTGCACCTGAGAGAAAGATTGCTGGCCAACCCCTGAATTAGTCCATCACTCCCCTTTGATTTCTCCATCCTCGTGCTAGTGCACATGTGGAAGCTAAAGTTGAAAGAAACATCAGCACACTCTTGCTCCAAGAATGGTTCCAGTGTATGTTCTTCACCATTACTAAGAGATGTATCAGGAATATTGTGCTTGACAACAGGATAAGCTAGTTGTCCCACATCAAAGTATATTTCCTCTTGATAATGACCAGAATCAGAGAACTGCATGTAAATCATAACCTCGCCAACTTGACACATTCCACTTGCAAATAAATTGTATGTTGACCCCTGCAGCCGTAGTTCAAACACTGCTACTAAACAAACTTTGGATGCCTGGTAGTAATACGACCGATTTAGCAGCCGAAACTCCGAGACTGCTGGTTCAGATAATTCCATCAATGCCATGGCAAGAAATGGTTTCTGTGTGATCATGCACAAGAAGAAAGTGTAGACAACATCCAAGTTCAGATCTGTTGCAATTTCTGAGCACTCCAATTGACTCGACCATGCGTTCTTCCATTGGAGAAGTTCATAACCACACTGGGTAAACCATGAGACAAGCCGATCATGCAAGATAATATTGTTCAACAACCTCACTCCAAAAACAGTCCAAGTAGGAAAGGAATTATACCTTTGCAGCAGCAATTTGTTCATGCTTGACATAGAATCAGGCTGAAAGCATATGTCCTTGGACATTAATTCAGTAATCTGAACCATTGAGAAGTGTGGCCATGTTACGAGAACGCCAAGAATCACCAAGGGTGTTTCTGTTGATGTATTCTGAACTTTCTGAGATTTATCCTTGAACAAATATTTGCTTGAGACAATAGTATCTGTTGTACTTTTATTGGACCAACTCGATTGAGTATGACATCCTGAGTTGCCATCGTCACGTTTGATATTGCTGAGGCTTTTGATCACTAACTGCAAAAGATAGGTTGACCCATGCTGAAACTCACTAAGCATGCCACTGAACTTTTCTAGGTACAGCCCCAAGACATATAGGAGTTCACCATGTTGTTTCTTTGGCTGAACCAAGATTTGTGCTAATCTCAATGTAGGTACAGAGGTAACCAAACTGATCGGCAACAGTCTCCGAACTGAACATGTCGCACTCACATGCATATGAATTCCGGTGACAAAATACTCAGGCCAATGAGAAACATCCCGAAATGCACAAGAGAAATGATAAGATGAGCTATCTGACCTCCCAATTAAATGCAGAATTAGATATTGATCCAGTCCATTTGAAAACGGCTTCAGTCCAATACTTCTGATAATAATCCACAAAGGGACTCCAGGGATAGAGCATGGAGACCAAACAAGAGTAGTATGGCTTGACTGCACACCATCGCTTGGAAACTTACAACCATTAATCTCCGTGAACGATGGCCATGGCTGGGGCCGTGTCGGACCTCCATCTGCATGAACACCAATGAAAGAAGGCCAGGGCATGGGCCGATGTACCGGGATCTTTCTTATCATGTGCTGAACCGTACTTGGCATGCAGAGCTCAATATCATTGTATAGTTGCGCAAACTGAACCATAGGCGTGAAAACTGCTCGTGCGGGAACTGCAGGAAACACATCCACTATAGCCAGGGGCACCACTGCTACATGGATGATGTTGGTGCCGAGGACGTACTCGGTCAGAGCCAGTGGCGAGGATGCCACTAGCACAAGGGCGGCCACTGGGTATCGGGATAGGCAACCCATCGAACAGGTGTCAAACGTCGAAACAACATCACTAATGTCTTGGGTGAAAATGGGTATGACTTCGACGGTTGCTGTGAGCGATGTTGCTGCTGCTGATGGGGTGAAAGCAGGTGCCAGCTTAGTGATGTCGCGGCTTGGGCATTCGGTCGAACAGACTGTAGGCGCCCCCGTGCTGGTGGCATTGGGAACATCTTTGGCGACCACCAGGGACTTCTCGATGGTAGGGACCATCCCTGCAGACGCCCTGACGATCTTGGCCGTGTCAGAGCTCACCATCACGGGGTTGTTAGTCGTGGATGTGGCTGGTGATGCAGGCGACGGTGGCAACCTGGATTCCCATAGCAGGGGCGTTGTCGGGGTCGACACGGTAATGGACGCGGGCACCACGTCGAAGGTGTCGATGGGAGAGGCGGGAGTGACCGCAGGTGGCTCCCCGGTGGCAGGATCGTTCGGCCAGCCCTGCCGACGCAAGGACGAGCTCGGCCGTGTCGAAGCTCGCCGTCACGGGCGCGGTGGCGCAGCTATTGATGTTGTCCATAGATCGTTGAAGTTCATCGTGGCAAGCCATACAGTCGGCAAAGTCACGACGCTGTATGGCTTCCCACTCGTCCAGGTACGCCTTGAGCTCAGGATCCATGGAGATGTATGAGATGGGTGAAAAAAATTGGATTTTTTTTGGGAAAGGTAGAGACTGGCTCTGATACCAGATGTTAACAGCTAAATTGCTAATACACTCAATCACTCACTGATACAAGAATTGGGAGTTGATTACAAGAACAAAGCATGAAGGGGAAGGAAGCTAGAGCCGAGGTGGGAGGAGAAAGCCGTCGCCGTGCCGTCCGTGATCCCACTTGGATGCCTATTCCGTTGCGTCGCTTGGGTAGTTGTAGGTATCGATCCATATCTGGCTATGAGCTGGGCCGAGTCCTTCACTATGAGCCCAAGTTGCTGGCCCAAGATAGAATGGTAAGACAAGGGTCCTAACATGGATCGCATCGGAGGCTACTGGTTGTTCGGTGTACACTACTTTTGGTGGCTTTCGAAAAATTCTTGTTTGCTCTTTTAGTATAAAATAAGTAGTTTACATTAGATTATAAGTATTTTAGATTAGAAAAAATGTCCAAATTTTTAACTTTTATAACATATACAACCGAAAATACACAGAAATCTTTGAGCCATCCCAAAGCCGCGCATCAATCGACGCCGTGTGTAATCAACATCAGCTACATAGCCGGCTTGTGTCGTCTAAGTTTGCTTTATCTCATAGATCAAAAGGTGAGGGGTGGCATCGGACGGTCCGGTGGGATCAGTTGCACTAGTAACCCGCATTTAGCAATGTACTTCACTTCCTTTTAGCCGGTCTCCGCTTTATCTCATAGATCAAAAGGTGAGGGGTGGCATCGGACGGTCCGGTGGGATCAGTTGCACTAGTAACCCGCATTTAGCAATGTACTTCACTTCCTTTTAGCCGGTCTCCACGAAAAATATTAGTGACTGGCATATTTTAGGTTCGTCACTACTCATAGTGTCGTCAGTGACAGTCGTTTATAGATGCCTGTCACTAATTAATTTTTCTACTTGGCACCTTCCCAAAAAAGTACTTGTGAACAGTCAATTTTATGCGCCTGTCACTAGTATTTTCTACTAGTGACAGTCTTATCCTTGCCCGTCACTAGGAATACTTACTAGTGACGAGCATAGTTTTGTCTATCACTAACCATCTGGAGGCTATAAGCCTTTATGAAGTAGTGATAATGCGATGTTTCTTTAAAATATGCAGGGAAGAATATGCTTACCCACATCTTTTACCTTTGTTTTACCTTCAACCAATACGGAAGTCTCTTCATCAAGTTCAACTATGTTACAATGTGTATACATAGCCATAATTGCTTCCTAGGTTACCTCTTCATCTTTGGTTTCTTCCAGATGTTCCTCAACTTTTGGCATACTTTTCTCTTCCTTCTTCTCCCGTACTGCTTTGACATGCTCATATTCAAAAATATGCTTGTTTGCAGTGTTAGGGAAATGTATCTCATATGTTGGTTCTAGGGAGGCCAGTGTTGCTTTAACTTCTCTTTTCTTCTCAGGTTCGGGTGGCGGATCATACTTGACCAAACCCTCTTTTGGAGTTTTGATGTGTTCTGTAAAAGCTTTTACAACTTGCAACACAAGATCTGAGTCCAGATAAAGTTCTTTAGATAATTCTTTAACTTGGCCCTTTTTATTATAGTCATGAATACAATCATGATCTATTTGTACGCCTCCTTCGCCTCCTAGACCAAAATTCCATGAAACTCTATGATCGCGAATTATATTAAGTAAAGCCCAAGCTTTAGTTATAGAAAGATTCATAAAGGCTCCTTGCGCGAAAGAGTCTAGTTCAATTTTATTAGGTTCAATTAAACCACCATAAAAGATATCCAATAAATACCATTTAGGAAAATCATGATGAGGACATAAACGAAGTAAATCTTTAAATCTGATATAAGCTCTTACTAGTCCTTCATTAGGATGGTTCCTCCAAGTCATTATAAGACGTCTGATTCCAAAAGATTTTGATAATGGATAATATTTTGCTAGAAACTCACAGACTAAATTATCCCAAGTAGTAGTGGCTTCTGGGGGTAGAGATCTATACCATGAGAGAGCTGTACTAGTCAAAGTCTGACTAAAAAGTTTAACCCTTACCTCATTAGCGGTATATCCCATTAATTGGAAAGTGCCACATGTATCTTTGAAACATGCAATGTGCTCATATGGATCCGGATCTTCTTCATCTCCAGTAAATTTATTCTTGTATAGAATACCAAGTAATAGAGGATTTATTTCAAACCCCCTTATCTTCTTGTTGGATTTGTATCCTTTATTAAAATATCATAAGGCTTCCCAAAGTGGCTGAGTGGGTTAACGCTAGCCATATGCTCAAACTCCATCATGTTGGTGGAAACCTTTAACTCAAAACAAAACTTAGCAAGACAAAAATAAATAAGCAAAAACTAAAAGACCTACAATGCTTAGCTCCTTGGCAACAGCGCCAGAAAATAGCTTGATGACTACAAGTGCATATATCGTTTGTAGCTAGTTTTGAAATAAAGATATCGATCCCACAGGGAGCAGAAGTCTGAAGTCTAATTACTCTTGAATTAAATATTGCAACAGAAATGCTAAATAAGGTTCTAAGTAATAAGATAAAATGCGAGTATTGTGTAAAAAGTGTTTTTGGGTTTTTAGTATAAGAGAATAATAAGTAAAGTAAAGTAACTAAACACAGAAAGTAAGTATCGTGTATGTAAAAGAGATTTGGAACTGCAATAGGGAAAAAGCGTTCTCGGGGAGTAGCGGATACACCACTAGCAGTATAAAGAGATAAAATAAAGATTATTATCATGAACATTCTCAACTATGTATGTGTGGGAGGAACTCCATATTTGGACAAATAGGCATCAACCACTGCTCACATCATCCTCATAACCACAATAGTCAGCAATCGATATCTATCGAATTACTGCGATATTAAGAGACTTAATCCCATAGGAAGTATCCCATGGCATGGATAGTGTTCCGTGAGTTTCCCCGGTTCCCAAGTTGATACGTAAGGGGTGCCAACAACTTTATAGTCACTGTAAGTGCTAACACACCTCCGTCTACCGACAAGTAGTTCCCTCCATAAAGTTCCCATGAGAGGCAAATATTGAGAGGTTGACTTCTCTCAACATCAATATGAAGACAATCTAACACATGGTCACAACGATGAATATCATAATAAACTTTATATTATTTCAATCTCATACTAGGGTTTCTCCATCTCCCTAAGAACTAATGATCTACTCAGACATGGAGACAATCAACATCATGGCAATAACAATGTAATCTATCACAGATGAATAGTACTTGTATAAATCCCAAACGAGTACGGGAATTACAACAAGATCTAGACAAGATGTAGATGGGATGGATGGAGATGGTGGTGATGCAGTGGTTGATGATGAAGATTGATGCCTTAGCCTCCTGGATCTGCGCAGGGCAAAGATGGATCCCCGACAGACGAGTTCCCTCTCCAGATGCCTTCCGGAGGTGAGGTTTTGGAGATTTCTGCTTGTTCTGTATGTCGTCTCTCTGATCCAGTTGCACGGGGTGAAACTATTTGAGGAGGTGGTGGTGGCGCCAACTATACGGCCGGAAAATTTATTCCCGCCGTATAGTTGGTAGTTGAACCGTCTGTATGCTTTGTTCACTTCGGGTTTTCTTCTGGTGTTATTGATATTTCCCAAATAAGCAATTTATGTTGGTTTGACTCCTTTTCTCCCTAATACAACTGCTCCAAGAATTGTGTCCATTGTATCCATCATTTGTCTTGATCCTGGTGAAAATAAACATAAAATGTGCGCGCGAACACCGTAAAATACTAAGATCCTATATCTATAATGCAAAATAATAATATAAAACATGATGCAAATATGCACTCATCAACTGCCTCTGTAGAAGATACCCCCACAGTCATGACATCATGAAAGATGATTGTGGAAAACTACTGCTAGATGCGATATAACTATTTTCTAATATCTGAATCTTGGATATTTGCCTTGCCTTGGGCCCACTATTGGAGATGAGTTGACAGTGTAGAGTTCTGTTGGTCCTGGAGGAACTCCCACATGTGATGGAGCATGTAATAGGCTTCCTTCTGACTTCCAGCAGGCTGATTCACGCAGGGGAAATTCATTACGTGGGTGAACACGTTTTTACCAAACTTGATCTTTTTGTTCACGAAGGTGGTGCCTTACACTAAGGAATATCCACTGAGAGCATTATCCATAACATCCTAGATTTTGTCATAGTTTTTCTTCTTTTCTGCACTCCCCAAGTTGAAATACGTGGCTTGCGAATGTTTCAGCGAGAAGGAGATGAGTGTGCAGTCTTCATCTCTGTGCAAAACAATTCAAATGGATTTTTTTTGGAAAAGGAACAATGTAAATATAAGAAAGCATGTTATGGTGACAAGGGAATGACTTACTCAGGAAAGTAAGGCACGAGAATGTATTCCTTCGTCTCGTTAGCCACCATGAAGCCTTTGAGGTACTCTGCCACGAATAGCTATGCAATGGGGCTTTCCAAGCATCAGTCACTCATGTAGAAGGGGTCCACTATCATGATGCCTGTGGTGTTCCTGATGGCTCTGAAATATAGCCATCTACGTCCACATTTAAACTGGATATTAATCATATTCTTGATGAAATATCTCTTTAAACCCTGCCACTAATGCTAATATTCAGAGGGGTGTGCAATCCTTTCTTTTATATTTTTCCTGCGCAGATAATGTCGTTTAAAGGAGGGAATCCCTACATTAAAGTCAAAGATACGAGATTTCCAACAACTAGAAGAAACCAGAAGCCGTACAACTGAGGCAGACGCTTTAACGACCAACTATATGACCGGAGCAAAAATTTCGTCGTATAGCTCCGGTCGTATAGTTGGCGCCACCACCGTTAGGTCAAACAGAACAACTTTCGTGAAGGGACCCCTATATAAAGAAGCCTCAGGCGACAGGAAAACGGAGCTCGCCCCTCCCCGAAGAAGCCAGACCTTGCCAAAAAGCCGCCTCAAATCTCCAAACCCTTCTCCATCTCTATAGCCATATTCCACCACTTGTAATAGTAGATCTCTTCTCCGATTGGCGACATTGTAAGACTATTGCTATTAATCTTATGATTTTCATTACAATATTTGTGATTGCTGATCTCATCTCTATGTGTGAGTAATTCTCCTTGGGCTAAGGGCTTCGGCCTAGCCATGTAGCAATTGTGCATGTTATTTATCATAGATGGGATCGTGTATTAGTTTGTATGACATGATGATTATTGTATCCTCTCTTGCCTCAATCTAAGGACTTGTTAGGTACCCAAGACCCCAAGGGTTGAGCCAGGTATAGGGAGTATGACTGATGACTGATCTGCAGGTTGGGAACCCCAGTGACAGAAGGGGTAGTACGGCTGTATGTGAGGGATTTGCTTGGGATTAACAGTGGCATCACTATGCATATCATTAGTTCTCTTTCTTCTATGGATGAGACTAGTAGGTTATTGCTATAAGCGGTCGCGGAGACAATAGCAATTATAGATGCACTTCCCACATATAATTTATCTTGATCTAACAAGTACATGCATACTTTATTTCTATCTTTTATTTCCAGCAGATGTTTTGCACAGGTACAGGTGAAACCGAACGCCCTAGGCCCTCTCTCTCCATCATCGACAACAACAAAAAGACGTAAGCTATTGGTATGGTAAAAACACAAAAGGAATTCTAAAACTCCTAAAGGTTCGTTAAAGTAACATCACTACACAGTTCCCTCTAGCATCGTCATACTGGCGAAAATAGGTGGACCATGGTATATTGAAGCAGGTTCAGGTTGAACATATCGAAGATGTTGGCAAACCGCACAAAGAAAATATCCCCGGGGACATTATCGACGAACCCCAACTATTTGGCACCTAGGCCACGAAAACCTGGTAAGCCGGATCTTTCTCTCGAAGAAGGCATTCCTCTACTATCAGCACACCGTCATGCACACTCTTCATATCCGAACTTCTGACCATGTACAATTTCTTAGTTATCATCTCCTTTAACCTCCACATGCATCCTCTACATAATTTCCCTGGGTCTTGGTGGCCCGCCTTGCGCCAGATTGGATTAAGAGTCGACGCCACCATCAGTTGGCTCGCAGCCTTGCTAGATTTTCTTTTCCGTCCCTTCTTGGCTTTTGGAGAGCGAGGAGGGACCATAGTCTGTTCACCGACCACCTTATGGTGTGTATTGGGGCTTAAAATAAAGGTATGGTTGTATGTATTAGGCTCGGTGAAAGCGCCAGCTGGAGGCGTCTCCTGAGAACCAAACTGACACTTTTTGCAAGCAGGTTCCTCTGTGGGGCCACCCGCTGGGTCGCAAGCTTCTGTATCATGGCAGGGTTCTTTATTATTACCAGGATCATGCATGTAGATGTCGTCCCCATGTCGAGTGTTGATGTACTAATTGATATTGCCATCAACATTATTGTTGTTCGGATGCTATTCTATAGGCATGTCAATATCAGCTGACACATCAAATGGAGGTGGTAGCGCTGGCACGACTAGCAGTGTTGTCTATGGGGTGGTGCCCCCGTGCCCAAAAGAATCAAGCTCTTCAGCCATAACATGAAAAGGTCTTAGCAATTTCTAAGGACAGAGAACTCATATTTATCGGCTCCCAGTGGTTGAATGGGAGGTTCCACGTCGTCGTAGCCCCATAGCGCTCGAACAATTTGAACCCTATGCATGGTAGCTATCATCGACTTTGACTGGAACACGCGGTTTAATGGTTGAATGATAGTGCTCTTGGCAACATCCCTCAACTCACAGTTCACGTATCTTAGGAGAGTGCATTGAGCATCGGCATGCGAAAAACATGTAAGGCATCAAATATGCCTTTAGAGTAAAAGGCAAGGATGTGAAGTCATTGGTTGATCCTCCTGAAAGATCATTTCACGATCCCTAGCATTTTGCGTGTTAGATAACAATACCAAGGATAATTTAATTGTGCTTTGAGTGCTACAGATAATTCTCCCCAAAAGAGCTCCTAGTAAAATTAAGCATAAGAAAGATTCTAGGCCAGATTATCTTCCCGAGGCTAGGCCGAATAATCTGCCCTGGATAAATTGGCCAATGACCAGGCACGCAACATTCTGTGTGGGGGTAGATTTTGTGTCGGATATTTTGCACTAGGCCGGAGGTTTTCCTAGGGCCAGATTATCCAGCCCATGCTACACCCAGATTATCCACCCCTCCCAAGAATCGGATAAGGACCAAGTGCACATCGTGCAGAAGGGGGTCCAAAGTATTACCCCAGATATTTGGTCAGGGCCGGAGCTTTTTCCCTGACCAGATAATCTATCGCTCTACAAGGGGCGGATTATCTGGCCCCCAAGGAATTTCTCTAAGGACCAATGGCGTGTAGTGTAGTCAGGGGGGCGGATGTTTGGCCCAGATTATTTGCTCCGAGCCGGACCTTTGCCCCCGACCAGATTATCTGGCCCCACTTAGGCCGGATTACCTAGCCCTAGTTGACTCCAAATGGCTCAATTCTCCCCATCTTCAACCTGGGGTCTCTCGAATATGATGAAAAAGCACTGTAATGTTAAGCTCCAATTTCCATAAGATCTTCCCATTCAACCATCCGAAGGCTTCGATCTTTGGAGAATCGAAGGAGCATGACTTGATCTACATCATCACCGAAGAGATCTTGAATTCCCCCCTCATTCATTTGAGGGACCTTTGATCTAGAGTTTCATTCGAATTTCTAGATCCCGGTTTTGTTATTTGATAAACTTGTTCCTTGTGGAAGCTTGTTGTCATCTCGGGAGCCTCCAATTTAGTTGTGGATGCATGCCCTGATATAGTTGTAAAGGCGCCAGTTCCCGCCTCGAAGGGTACCATATAGGGGAAAGGTGGACCAGGCTAGTTGTGGCGAGATCCATCGAAGAATAGGGTGAGGCCTATTGTGGCCTGGTGGTCTTAGTGATGGGTTCGTAGCATGGAAAACAAAAAAATTCTACCGCAAGAACGAACAAAACCCAGATCTAATCTAGATAAAAGCCAAGATCTAATCTATTAGACATGTGCAACGAGATAGATCTATACTAACCCTTGTAGATCCGAAAGCCTTGTGCGAGATCGGATCTCGTGGTTGATGTAGACGATCACTTGCCGATCTCAAGATCGAGTAGACGATCCTTCTGGCCCCGCGTTCCGGCAGCGCTTCCGCAGTCAGTCACACGTGCGGAGTCGATGTAGACCTTCCTCTCTCTGTTCCAGCGAGCAGCGGAGGTAGTAGATCTCTCCACGGAATCCCAGCAGCACGACGGCATGGTGGTGGTGGTGGAGTAGAGAATTCTGCAGGGCTTCGCCTAAGCCTGAGCAGAGCGAAGGAGGAGGAGAGGCGGCTAGGGCAAGAGTGGAGGGGCAAGGGGGTGTGGCGCCTCCACCCCTCTATATATAGAGGGAGGGGTGCGGCCTAGGGTTCCCACCCCTAGGCCCACCTCCTAGGGTCGGCACACAAGGGAGAGGGGGGAGGGAGTTTCCTTCCCCCCAAGTCTTCCCCTTTCCTTTCTTGGTTTTCAAGTAAAGTCCACGGAACCTTCTGTAACTTTTCGGAACATTCTGAAACCTTCTAGAATCCCCAAAAAAACACTCCAGAACATTGCCGAACCTAGAAAATGATCTCCATTATATGAATCTTATTCTCTGGACAATTCCAGATCTCCTCGTGATGTCCCAGATCCAATCCGAGACTCCAAACTTCATTCGGTCTCCAACGCATATTCCATATCTACCTAAATAACATCGAACCTTAAGTGTGTCACCCTACGGTTCGTGAATATGCAGACATGATGGAGACACCTCTCTGATCAATAACCATCAGCGGGATCTGGAGATCCATAATGGCTCCCACATACTCAACGATGATTTCGTGATCGATAGAACCATTAACATACGAAACCAATTCCCTTTGTCACGCGATACTCTACTTATCCGAGGTTTGATCGTTGGTATCTCCAAACCTAGTTCTACCTCATTACTGATAAGTACTCTTTACTCGTTCCATGATATGTCATCCCTTGTGACCTAGTCACACGCTTGCAAGCTAACTAGATGACATTCCACCGAGAGGGCCTAGAGCATATCTATCCGTCATATGGATGGACAAATCCCAATCTTGGTCCATGCGCTTCAACACATACTTTCAGAATACCCAATGACACCTTTATAACCACCCAGTTACGAAGCGGTGTTTGATGTCATCAAAGCACCCATCCGGTGATGGTGATTAACATAACCTCATGGTCGAAGGATTAGGTTACTATGCATTTGAAAGCTTGTAGCAATACGAACTAAATGACTTGATCTTATGCTACACTTACTATGGGTGTGTGTCCATCACATCGTTCTCCTAATGATATGACCTTGTTATTAATGACATCCAATGTCCATGATCAGGAAATCATGATCATCTATTAATCAACAAGCTAGTTCAAAAAGAGGCTTACTAGGAACTCTTTTTATGTTTATAAAACACACAAGTATTAGTGTTTCCTAATAATACAATTATAGCATGGGATGTAAACATTCATCATAAACACAAAGATATAATAATAACAACTTTTATTATTGCCTCTTGGGCATATCTCCAACAGTCTCCCACTTGCACTAGAGTCAATAATCTAGATTACATGGTAATATACCTAACACCCATGGCGTTCTGGTGTTGGTCATGCTTTGCTCTAGGGAGAGGTTTAGTCAACGGATCTGCCACATTCAGATCAGTGTGTACTTTGCAAATCTTTATGTCACCATCTTGGACATACTCGCGAATAGCATGGAAACGTAGCTTGATGTGCTTCAGCTTGCTATGTGACCTTGGCTCCTGTGCATTAGCTATGGCACCTGTGTTGTCACAGTAGATGGCCATCAGGTCCAACCCACTAGGAACCACGCCAAGTTCAGTAATGAACTCCTTCATCCATATGGCTTCTTGTGCAGCCTCCGAAGCAGCTATGTATTCTGATTCAATTGAAGATTTTGCCACAACACTTTGCTTGGCACTCCTCCAGCTCACTGCAACACCATTAAAAATAAATACGTATCCAGACTGTGACTTCGAGTCATCTGGATCGGTGTTCCAACTAGCATTAGTGTAACTGTTTACAACAAGCTGTTCATCACCTCCATAAGAAAGAACCATATCCTTAGTCCTATTTAGGTACTTTAGGATATTCTTGACCATTGTCTAGTGCTCCATTCCAGGATCACTTTGATATCTGCTAGTCAAACTAACAACATGTGCTATATCCGGTCTTGTACACAACATGGCATACATGATAGAACCTATGGCCGAGGCATAGGGAATATTATTCATTTTCTCTCTATCTTCTGCCGTAGCTGGACTTTGAGTTTTACTCAAGGTCTTACCTGAAAACATGGGCACGAACCCTTTCTTGCTCTCTTCCATTCTAAACTTCTTTAGAACTTTATCCAAATATGTACTTTGTGAAAGCGCTATTAGGCGTCTTGATCTATCTCTATAAATCTTGATGCCTAGAATATATGCCGCTTCGCCAAGATCCTTCATTGAAAAACTATTATTCAAATAGGCTTTGACACTATTAAGAAGTTCTATATCATTCCCAATCAACAATATGTCATCTACATATAGTACTAGGAATGCTATAGAGGTCCCACTCACTTTCTTGTAAATACAAGCTTCTCCATAAGTTTGTATAAATCCAAAGTTTTTGATTACTTTATCAAAACGTTGATTCCAACTCCGGGATGCTTGCTTCAGTCCATAAATGGAGCACTGAAGTTTTCATACCTTGTCAGCATCTTTAGGATCGACAAAACCCTTGGGTTGTACCATATACAACTCTTCCTCAATGTCTCCATTAAGGAACGCCGTTTTGACATCCATCTGCCAAATCTCATAATCAAAATATGCAGCAATTGCTAACAAAATCCTCATAGACTTTAGCTTTGCTACTGGTGAGAATGTCTCATTGTAGTCAACTCCTTGAATTGGTCGGAACCCTTTCGCGACAAGTCGAGCTTTATAGACGGTAACATTACCATCAACATCTGTTTTTCTCTTGAAAATCCATTTGTTCTCGATAGCCTTATGGCCATCCGGTAAGTCCACCAAAGTCCACACTTGGTTTTCATACATGGATCCCATTTCGGATTTCATGGCTTCTAGCCATTTGTCGGAATTTGGGCTCACCATAGCTTCTTCATACGTCGCAGGGTCATCAGTGTTGTCCACCAACATGACGTTCAAGGCAGGGTCATACCAATCAGGAGTGGTACGAACCCTTGTTGACCTGCGAGGTTCAGCAGCAACTTCGTTCGAAGTTTCATGATCACCATCATTAGCTTCCTCTCCAATTGGTGCAGGCGGCACAAAAACATCTTCCGGTGCTGCGCTACTCTCAACTCCGAGAGAAGGTTCAATAACCTCGTCGAGTTCTACTTTCCTTCCAGTCACTTCCTTTGAGAGAAACTCCTTCTCAAGAAAGGATCCATTCTTGGCAACGAAAACTTTGCCTTCGGATCTATGATAGAAGGTATACCCAATTGTTTCTTTAGGGTATCCTATGAAGACGCATTTCTCCGCTTTGGGTTCAAGCTTACCAGGTTGTAAATTCTTTACATACGCTTCGCAACCCCAAACTTTAAGGAATGACAACTTAGGTTTCTTTCCAAACCACAATTCGTACGGTGTCATTTCAACGGATTTAGATGGTGCCCTATTTAAAGTGAATGCTGCTGTCTCTAATGCATAGCCCAAAAACGATAGCGGTAAATCTATAAGAGACATCATAGACCAAACCATATCTAAGAGAGTTCGATTACGACGTTCGGACACACCATTACGCTGTGGTGTTCCCGGCGGTGTCAATTGCGAAAGTATTCCAAATTTCTTTAAATGCATGCCAAACTCATAACTTAGATATTCACCTCCGCGGTCAAAACGCAGAAACTTAATCTTTTTGTTACGATGATTTTCCACTTCAATTTGAAATTCCTTAAACTTCTCGAAAGTTTCGAACTTATGTTTCATAAAGTAGACATACCCATATCTACTTAAGTCATCCGTGAAAGTGAGAACATAATGATATCCACCACGCGATGCTACACTCATTGGACCGCACACATCGGTATGTATTATTTCCAATAAGTCTATAGCTCGCTCCATTATTCCAGAGAATAGAGTCTTAGTCATTTTTCCCATTAGACATGCTTCGCATCTTTCAAGTGATTCAAAATCAAGTGATTTAAGAAGTCCATTAGAATGGAGTTTCTTCATACGCTTCACTCCAATGTGACCAAGACGACAGTGCCACATGTATGTAGAATTATCATTCAATTTTATTCGTTTAGCATCTATGTTGTGAACATGTGTATCACTACTATCGAGATTCAGTAAGAATAAACCATTCATCTCAGGTGCATTACCAAAAAAGATATTACTCATATAAATCGAACAACCTTTATTCTCGGACTTAAAAGAGTAACCGTCTCGCAATAAACAAGATCCAAATATAATGTTCATGCTTAACGCAGGCACCAAATAACAATTATTCAAATTTAAAACTAATCCTGAAGGTAGATGTAGACGGAGCATGCCGACGGTGATCACATCAACCTTGGAGCCATTTCCAACGCGCATCGTCACCTCATCTCTCGCCAGTCTTCGCTTATTCCGCAGCTCCTGTTTCGAGTTACAAATATGAGCAACCGAACCAGTATCAAATACCCAGGCACTACTACGATTACTAGTAAGATACACATCGATAACATGTATATCGAATATACCTTTCTTCTTGATGTTGTCGTTCTTCAGATCCGCCAGGTACTTGGGGCAGTTACACTTCTAGTGACCAGCACCCTTGCAGTAGAAGCATTCAGTTTCAGGCTTAGGACTAGCCTTGGGCTTCTTAGCAGGCGCGACAGCTTTCTTGCCGTCCTTCTTGAAGTTGCCCTTGTTCTTAGGCTTGCCCTGTTTCTTGAAATTGGTGGTCTTATTGACCATCAACACTTGGTGCTCCTTCTTGATCTCCACTTCAGCAGTTTTCAGCATGGACGATAGTTCAGGCAATGTCTTGTTCATGCAGTGCATATTGTAGTTCATCACAAAGTTCTTATAACTTGGTGGCAGTGATTGGAGGACACGGTGGATCCCTAACTCATTAGAAATCGTTATCCCCAACTCTCGGAGCTTGTTTGCGTGCCTAGACATGGTGAGCACGTGCTTGCTAACGGAGCTTCCCTCTTCCATCTTACAATTAAAGAACTTTTCGGAGGCCTCATAGCTCTCCACGACCGCGTGAGTCTCAAAAATCAGCCCGAGATCCTTAATGATCTCAAACGGGTCGTGCTGCTCAAAGCGCTTCTGAAGCTCCGTTTCTAAACCATACAGGATGGCACACTGAACTATGGAGTACTGATTTTTCCGAGTGGCGTAAACATTCTTTACGTCATCGGTGGCATCTTCTGCAGGTGGGTCACCTAGCGGTGCTTCAAGCACATAGGTCAACTGACCAGCCCTGAGGACAATCTTCAGTCCACGGAACCAGTCCATGAAGTTGCTTCCATTGTTCTTAAGCTTTTCTTTCTCTAGGAACGCATTGAAATTGATGGAGAGGTTCGCCATAATCTACAACAAATTTGCAAGTAGTTTAGACTAAGTTTATGATAAATTGAGTTCAATTTTAATTCTTAAATTAACCAGGTGAACCCCCACTCAAAACAACATCCCTCACGTTGTCTTAGTGATTACACGAACCAAATCCACTACACCAAGTCCGCTCTTCACGAGAGAAGATGTAGTTTCATCGGCGAACAGTCTTCATGTTCATCATATCATTTATATGACTCATGCTCTACCTTTCGGTATTCCGTGTTCTGAGACCATGTCTATACATGCTAGGCTCGTCAAGATTAACCTTAGTTTCCGCATGTGCAAATCTGGCTTGCACCCGTTGTATATACACGTAGAATCTATCACATCCGATCATCACGAGATGCTTCGAAACGACGAGTCTTAGCAACGGTGCCAACTAAGGACGAACACTTTATTACTTGATATTTAGTGAGAGGGATCATCTTATAATGCTACCGTCGCGATCTAAGAAATACAAGATGCATAAAGGATTAACATCATAGGCAATTCATAATTAGTGTGATATGATATGGCCCTTTCTTCTTGTGCCTTTGATCTCCATCTCCAAAGCACGGACATGATCCCCATTATCACCAGCATTGCGTCAAGGTCAGTTGCGCCGCTTCATGGTTGTCCATCATCACTAGCAACAATTACAACTACTTGGAATAAAGCTATTACAAGATGAATTGACACGCAGGTCTTAACAGAATCAAAGACAACCATTAGGCTCCTGCCGGTTGTCATATTACAACAAGGATCATTGCATACATCAAATATAATCACAATCACATGATGGCCATATCACATCACAAAACCCCTGCAAAATCAAGTTAGACGCCTCTAATTATCTTTGCATGTTTTACGTGGTTTGGGGCTTTCGAATAAGAACAGATCTTACCTACAAAACGGAAACCACAACGTTGATACAAGTGCTATCAAGTGCAAAGTGTAAATTGGATCTATACTATGGTGGGAGAGACAGACACCCGCAAAGCCACTTGTGCAAAGCAAGTTACACGTCAAGCGTGGAGCAAGTCTCATGTGCGATGACATGTAAGGTTAGCCCAAGCCGCTTCATCCCACCATACCGCAAGATGCAAAGTACACAAAGCAAAAGACGACACGAGCACCAATGCCCACAAACCATTGTGTTCTACTCGTGCAACACATCTACGCATAGACCTGGCTCTAATACCACTGATGGGTTCGTAGCATGGAAAACAAAAAATTCTAGCGCAAGAACGAACAAAACCCAGATCTAATCTAGATAAAAGCCAAGATCTAATATATTAGACATGTGCAACGAGATAGATCTATACTAACCCTTGTAGATCCGAAAGCCTTGTGCGAGATCGGATCTCGTGGTTGATGTAGACGATCACTTGCCAATCTCAAGATCGAGTAGACGATCCTTCCGGCGCTGCGTTCTGGCAGCGCTTCCGCAGTCGGTCACACGTGCGGAGTCGATGCAGACCTTCCTCTCCCCGTTCCAGCAAGCAGCGGAGGTAGTAGATATCTCCACGGAATCCCAGCAGCACGACGACGTGGTGGCGGTGGTGGAGTAGAGAATTCTGCAGGGCTTCGCCTAAGCCTGAGAAGAGCGAAGGAGGAGGAGAGAGGCGGCTAGGGCAAGAGTGGAGGGGCAAGGGGGGGTGGCACCTCCACCCCTCTCTATATAGAGGGAGGGGTGCGACCTAGGGTTCCCACCCCTAGGCCCACCTCCTAGGGCCGGCGCACAAGGGAGAGGAGGGAGGGAGTTTCCTTCCCCCCAAGTCTTCCCCTTTCCTTTCTTGGTTTTCAAGTAAAGTCCATGGAACCTTCTGGAACTTTCCGGAACATTCCGAAACCTTCTAGAATCCCCATAAAAACACTCCGGAACATTTCCGAACCTAGAAAATGATCTCCATTATATGAATCTTATTCTCCAGACAATTCCGGATCTCCTCGTGATGTCCCAAATCCAATCAGAGACTCCGAATTGCATTCGGTCTCCAACGCATATTCCATATCTACGTAAATAGCATCGAACCTTAAGTGTGTCACCCTACGGTTCGTGAATATGCAGACATGATGGAGACACCTCTCCGATCAATAACCATCAGCGGGATCTGGAGATCCATAACGACTCCCACATACTCAACGATGACTTCGTGATCGATAGAACCATTAACATACAAAACCAATTCCCTTTGTCACGCGATACTCTACTTATCCGAGGTTTGATCGTTGGTATCTCCATACCTAGTTCTACCTCGTTACTGATAAGTACTCTTTACTCGTTCCATGATATGTCATCCCTTGTGACCTAGTCACACGCTTGCAAGCTAACTAGATGACATTCCACTGAGAGGGCCCAGAGCATATCTATCCGTCATATGGATGGACAAATCCCAATCTTGGTCCATGCGCTTCAACACATACTTTCAGAATACCCAATGACACCTTTATAACCACCCAGTTACGAAGCGGTGTTTGATGTCATCAAAGCACCCATCCGGTGATGGTGATTAACATAACCTCATGGTCGAAGGATTAGGTTACTATGCATTTGAAAGCTTGTAGCAATACGAACTAAATGACTTGATCTTACACTACACTTACTATGGGTGTGTGTCCATCACATCATTCTCCTAATGATATGACCTTGTTATTAATGACATCCAATGTCCATGATCAGGAAACCATGATCATCTATTAATCAACAAGCTAGTTCAACAAGAGGCTTACTAGGAACTCTTTTTATGTTTACAAAACACACAAGTATTAGTGTTTCCTAATAATACAATTATAGCATGGGATGTAAACATTCATCATAAACACAAAGATATAATAATAACCACTTTTATTATTTCCTCTTGGGCATATCTCCAACACTTAGTACCGCCCACCCCTCCAACGCTGATGTACTTCCCCTAAAAAGGAAGAATCTACGATAAAACAAATCATGTGTCTCTGTGTACTCCACTCTCTCTTACCTCATTCCTATCACCGCCTTTACTTGTTTAGTAGCTAGGTTAGCATATAGGTAAATTCACCATAGTTGCATATCTAGAGAATTTACCTTTGTGTCAAGCCTAAATTGAAAAAGTATTAAAATTTGAAGTAGCACCTATTCACTCCCTCTAGGTTCCCATACGATCCATTTCAATTGGTATTAGAGCCTCGACTCTTTTTCGGTCTTTACCGCCTAAGAGAGTATGGGTACTAGACCGGAGGGTGAAGCTAGTGTTCCGGTTACCATGAAAGATCTCGAGGGATTGAAAAATTCCTTGACTTCTACCATGGAAACCCAAATGCAAGATATGCGTGAAATGATAGCGCGTCTCATGCCACCTAGTAAACCCGCATGTCCCACTCTTCCGGAGAACACACCTGCTAAATCAAATGATGATGCTTCGGCTAAATCCAATGTGTTGGAGGTAGGGTATGGTAGCAAGGATAGTGGATCCTCCTCCAGAAAGGAAAGTGGGAAGGAGAACTATAGTGAGGTTCCTCAGTTGTACTCTCCCGACCCACCAATTCCTCACCCTCATATAAAAAATAGGGGTGATCCACCCAAGCTAAGTTCTTCTTCATTTACTCAATGGAAATTTATGATGAAATCTCATATATGCAGTTCTTATATCGAGTTGTGGAAGATAATCATGGGCGGACTCTATGTTGATTATCCATCCAATATGACAAGAAGAGAAGTGGTGGATACTCAACTCAATACCGCCGCTTTGCACATGATACAACTTGGTGTGGGTCCCAAGTACATGCTGCACATTGAACATCTCAACACCGCATTGAGGATGTCAAACTCTATGCTAGAAACTTTTGGAAAGATCCCGCCAAGGCAAAATCCGAGCTTGAACGGAGAAATGGTTCAATCAGAAGAAAGGAAAATGGTCCAATGAGGTCTTGCAACAATTGTGGTGACCATTTTGTTGCCGAATGTCCCTATCAAAGTAGAGAAGATCATGGCGGTAGATTTTTGCTCAAGGACAAATCAAAGGGTCCACACAAGAAGCCTTTCTCTAAAAGTAGAATCACATAAAGTAACAACCGAATATTGTGTTAGTGGCACAAGAGGAGTACTCATCCGGAAATGAAGACGTAGAGGAACAAGAAAGCACAAGAGAAGTGGCAGCCATAGCCACTATATCTACACCAACCGTTTAGCTCTTCGACTCTCCTAACGAGAACATACCCATCAAGGACATCAATTGCCTCATGGCAAGGGCTTCCGAGGTATCACCTTCTACTACTTGTTTTCCTAATACTACTATGAATATTGAACTAGGTAATCCTACTAGTCTTAAGGTAAAGGAAGAGGCTGTTTCTTTGGATCGTTATATGACTAACTTGCAAGGTGAGCATAAGAAGCATTTCGAGGTCCTCATGAGTCAACTTGCCCATTCTGAAGACCTTCTTAAAGAAAAAGCTAGAATTGAAAGAGAGGATGCTATAGAAATAACATCCTTGAAATTTTTTCTAGAAGAAGAGGAAAAGCTTCGGGATTCCCTTGCGGAGAAGCTTGAAGCTATCGAGGAGTCACATGATGATATTGTTGCTAAACTAGTAAAAGAACGTGACCATGCTATATCTAAAGCAATAAAACATAAAAAGTAAAAGATTGAATTTGGGGTTTGCTCATGGACTAACCGAGTAACTAGAGAAACTTGACATTGTCCACAAGGCTTTGGAGAACAAGCACTCTATTCTTGACTAACTAAATATGATGTTCCTAGCACCTCTACTCCTTTGTGTGAGCATGCATATATCCTAGAGTAAAATGGTAGGTTGAAGTGAGCTTGCCAAGAAATCTCTTTCCAAAAGTAAGGAAGTGCGTGATGATATTTTGAGTAAGAAAAAGTCCAACAATGGTAAAGAGGGTCTTGGCTATGTATCCAAGATAAATAAGAATAATAACAAGAATAAGAAGGCCAAGCCTACTCAATCTAAGACAAGCACCACTGTAGGAAATGACACCACGAAGAACAAAACTTCTCATGATGGTTTTGTAGGAACCACTAACTCCAAATATGTTTTGTTTCGTGATTATTATGGTGATGTCTATGCTAGATATGTTAACCTTTCAATGGTTATATTGCTTGGTCTATTTGGATTCTAAAGACCCTTGTTGCTAACAAAGGAGGACCCATTGAAAAAGGGTACCTAAAACCAAGAATTAATTTTTTGTAGGGCTACGCTTTCGGTGGGTCAAAATGGGTACTTGATAGTGTATGCAAAAGTCACATGACCAGAGGCAAGGAGATCATCACGGAGATGAGACCTAATCACGATTAAATAACCGTCTCCTATGGTGATAAATCAAAATCAAAGGTACTGGGTCTTGGCCAGGTTGTGGTCGCCCACGATATCTCTCTCGTGGACGCCATGCTTGTTGAGAACCTTGTTTATAATTTACTTTTAGTTTGTGCCCTTGGAAATATTGTTTTTGCTGTTTTTATTGATGATGATAGTGTGGTACTCTTGTGGATCAAGTCCCTTAAGGTCGTTTTCATTGGGTACGTTAAAACGACTTGTATGTGTTGGAATTTTTGGAGAAAAGCACTCCAGGTCCGATGTACTTATTCGGAAAGGCCGATATGGGTTGGCTATGACATCGCCGACTAACCCATATCAAGATGAGAACTTTACAAAGTCTTTATAAAGATAGCCACATCTATTCTATTATATACTAAAAGCAAGCAATATAAGTGTGTTTTTAGAGACACCAGGTTGATCCACATCGTCTAAATTATTTGAACTGTTAGATGTAATCAGAGTTGTATGTTACGTAACAACAGACTAGTCGTGACATGTCTATCGATCATCTAAATTATTTGAACTGTTAGATGTATAATTAGTGGTTATGATTTAATTGGAGTTATATATTACGTGACAGGCCGGTGACTTTCTGAAGTCCGTGTGATGAAATAAATAAGTGCCGTACCGAGGCAATGTCAGGAAAAGAAGTCACGCAGAGGCATAGGTCGATGCGTATCGATCCACCTATAAGAAAAGGACAATGTCATCATTTTAAAGAAAAAGACAAAGGCTGCTGCTACTAAAATAATCCATCTATTCTATCTTAAACTAGCTAGCTAGCTATCTCGGTTATCAGATCGATCAACCCATAATCGATCGGCTAACTTACTCAGAATACTATGTACAATAGCTCACTAGCTTGGATTGCTTGGTATACTACCTACGAGCAGAACTAGAAAGGAAAAAAGAGGCTGCTGCTACAAAAACAATTGATGGATTAGCTAGCTCGCTTGGCAGATCAGCTAGCATAGCACCACATCATAATCGGTCACCTAGCTTAATATCATATTAAACTCCACAACTGGTACGTGTTTGAAAATGTACTGTATTTTTGTACACTATTTTAGTCTATCAAAACATTCTATCAAAACATACTATATGTAGGAAAGAGGTAATATGTGTAAAGCTAACTAATACAAAACCGATGGGAGATTAAAAAACTACAAAACTAATCGATACAATGTGATATTGTTACAAAAACCTTTTTTTAGATAACAGGCTCAAAGAGCCCCGCTTTAAATTAATAAAGCCCTCAACTGGATAGGATACATGGTACACAAAGCTTGAACAAGCATAAGAGAAAAGGAAAAAAAGCTAGAGGATCTACAAAGGCCGCCGCAGACACGTTCGAGTAGCAACAACAGGTCCATGGGCGACCCCTGCGCAACCATGGCAGGTTTGGGCACCCCGCCCCTAAACTGCTCAACCGCTGTTGTGCCCTCGGCAGTGTACTCATAGGCACGCCAGAGCTCCCTGTCGCAGCGCCATCAAGGAACCATCTTGAACAAGCCACGAAGCAGCCGAAGCAGACGGAAGGGGACAGGGGCTTTGGAGAGGAGGAGGCAGCACCCAACGCCAAGGAGAAGAAGGACCGGCTCGAAAACCACCTTGTTGTGCTGCTGCCGGAGGAGGGAAGGGTTCCCTCCTCACCCAGGCTCGAGGGTGTCCTCCCACCGGCAAACACACCACAGAGAGGCGGCAGAGCACCAAGAGGGGCCTTGGACCTTGATGCTGAACCCTCAACCTCGCCAAAGACCCGCCCGGACCGCACCATCGCCTTGTCACCGCACCAACGGGCACGCTGTCCCCCTCATCCCAAAGCGGCGCCTCCAAGGAGGGGAACAACGCCGAAGTGCTGCCGTCGACCAGCCAGGGCTTAGGATTTCTCCCGGGAAAGGAGGGGAAAGGTGGGGGAGGGGGATTGTACCTCATCATCCCTTCAGGAAGGAGAACGGCGAAGATCGTCACTGTCGATGTTGTTGGCTCGCAGCCAACCAAGGGTTTCCCCCGGAATCCACCTCGGCTGCCTCGCAAGACTGCAGATCGGGAGCCTCGAGGACCTACCGAGGAGGATTCGACGCAGAGAGGCTTGGAGGACGGTGATGTCGATAGATTTATCGCAAAGAGAGCCAGAGAGCCACTGCGCCGTGACCGGGCTTCCACCGGCTCCCCTCCGCCCGCATGGTCATGGGGCCAGCTAGTACCTGCACGCGCCACCCGCCTTCCGGTCGATGCCGCCTCGCCACCCAAGGCCGCGGCCCCGGCATCCAGAGCTCCTTGTGGGGAAGAGCTCGTGCCGCTTGCCGCAGCCGCCGCACCAGAAGCGCCGCCACCGCCACGGGCACGCCAACAACCACGAAGCCGCCACGCCGTCGCCAGGCAGCCTCTCAGTCGTGCCCCTCGCCAGTGCCACACCTCACCGGAAGCTTCGGCCCGCGCCGCCACCACTGCGCGAGGGGAGAGGAGGCTCCGCCACCGCCAGCACCGCCCGGGCTTAGCCCTCCGGCAGTGGCGAGGGGGAGGGAGGGGGTGTGGAGGACCTGGGGCGGCGGCTAGGGTTTCCTCCCGCGCGTCGCTCGCGGGAGCGACCACGGGAGGGTTTTTTTCGTCCTATTGTTAGAAAAACTTAAGGTAGAAGAAAAAGAAAACTACAAATTCGATCGATACGATCAAATATTGTCTACGACGTAGTAGGAATTCTGTTGACAGTCGGCAAGAAAAATATGAGAGGCTCTAAGATTAGACTAATTTATATGTTTGAATGTACACATATCAACAAATACAAATAAAAGTTAAAACGTAATTTGTACGAGTTTTTAACCTCGTATTTTCAAAATGCGAGTGACTTCAGAGAGTAGTACCTAATTAAATCATCACATTCCAGAGACAATTTGTTTTTGCATTAACACAGATTATCCAACCACTCTACCACCATAATATTGGGTCCACTGAAAGTAAAAGATACACTATTGATATGGGTATGCAAAATATTTATTGAAACCATAAAAATAGAGTTATGTCGGTTAATTTGTGATAAAAAGATTTCCTTATTTCTATAATAACATAACTAATGGTACAATTGTATATTTTAGATTGCCCATTTTAAGACATCATAATGTGGGGTTAACACGTCAATACCCATAGTTTATGGACTTGGGTTTAGAGGAAAAGCGCCACGCTAGAGATTTCGTCGGCCAATAGACAAACAACACGGAGACACAAGATTTACCCAGGTTCAGGCCCTCGGAGGGAAACCCTCCTCCTGCTTGTCTGCTCTTGATTGATAGAGGAATCGAAGGTTACGAGAGTGCCTTGATGGCGATGGTGCGCATATTAGATCTGGCGGGTGTATGTGTGCTAGGGTTTCGATGTCTAGATCTAGTATGTTGTGTCCTTGTTGGACCCTCCTAGCCTTTCTATATGGGGAGTCTAGGTCTCATGTACCAATACAAGTTGGTTACATGTTGGATTCAGACTCTAGTCTTGAATTTTCCTTGTCTTGTATGCTTGAAGTCGGTATCCTTGTAGGCTTTGTTTCAGCCGAACCATCCTGGGCTTCGTGGACCTTGGTAGGTCGTCGAGTGGTCCTTCCGTTGAGCCTCACCAGGTAGGCTATAGTCGGGTGCCTGTTGGGCATACCTATGTCAGTAGCCCCAAGTGTCCATCTGAATTTTAGATTCGGGTGGAGACTTAGTTGTCTTGAGCCTTGCATTAGGATGTCGGAGTCGACAGTTGTGTCGAGTGCGAAGCATTTCACCCGGAAGTTTATCGGGTCAGCCAAATTTGTAGATGTTCATGGGAATGTTGGTAAATGTGCCTAGTGCGCTTCGACGGATCAGGACTACTTAATTGCTCTCGGGTAAAAACATCGTTACCTACTCAAACTCGAGTCCCTAGACTCGAATTCGAAAATTGCTGGCGTAGTTCGACTCTTGTCGTGGAGGCCTTATTGAGCCGAAGTCTAGTTTTATTGCATATGTACCCAACGCGTCCGTCGGGATTTTTGCCACGCCTACAGGCGTGATATTTATCTGGTAGAGTCAGCGGATGCGGTTGCTAGGCCATCATAATGTATCTGTATGTCTTATCTTTATGTCGTAGACGTAGCATCCGAATGCTTGTTACCATGGAGGTGATTCGGGTGGCCAACTAGACGTTGTCCCTGAACTTGACATTGGAATGTAAGTAGGCGGAGTCGCCAATGACTTCGATTGCTGTAAGCGAGTCGATATTATGGACATAGTCGATACAATGGACTATGTTGTGAATCTTTTGTTTTCTATAGGGTGCGTGATCAACGCTCCTTGTGGGAGTAGTCCTCGAGTGTCTGATCGAGTCGTAGACTCGAGCAGAGACTTATAGTCATCGGTTGCGTAGACACAATGATCCGAAAGTGCTTCAGATGATCTTGCAAATGCCATCAACATCGGCGCTTTTTCGAATGTGTGAGCAGCGCTCCCTATGGGAGTAGCTCTTGAGTTCCCATTCGAGTCTTAGATTTGAATGAGGAATCGGAGCGTGTCACTTGAAGATCTTGTATGTCCGCGATCAACGCTCTAGTTTGGAGTACCCTCGAGTGTCTGACCGAGTCTTAGACTCGGGAAGAGACTCTAATCTTGTATCTTGTAGGCGCAGTTGACAATCATGCGAGGAGAAGCCACTGACCCGGAAGTGCATCGAGTCAGCGTCTCACGCATAGGGAACCAAGAGTCGACGCTGCAGTCATAGTTGACGTAGCGGAGTCATGCGATGTTTAGCCAGGTGAGTCGACGATGTAGATGGACTCGACACAGTTGCTTCTATCGGGTGCGCGGCCAGCGTCACGTCTTTCTAGCATCAAGCGATGCAACCATTTGAGTTAATGGTACAACCAGTTGTTTTGTCGACTCCTATTTGGAGGACCCGATAGGATAGCTCAGTGTAGTCCATCATCCTTGTAAGCGGCATAAAACATTAAGAATTGTGAAGTACTTGTATCCTGTAAAGAATATTTGCATGTCGGCTTGTGAAATAAAATTTTGGTGCCAATCGAGTCAACACTTTCGCACTATATGGCAGGATTTTCTGTTAGCATGATTACCCGTAGTCTTAGTACCTTGCCGAGGTACTCGGAGTTCAAGGATTTGACGATAAGATAGAATCAGCTACTCAGGCTGTCGCGTATGAGGTGCTCGAGTGCGCGAAGTCAACGACATATTAGGTTACTCAAAGAGGGTCCGCCCCCGAGTGTTTCGAGTGCGAGTTAAAAAAGAATTAGCTCTAAGTAGAGGGTGATACCTTCGATACGGATTACGGATATAATATTGCTCTTTTTCCCTAGTAGACCAAGGTTATCGAATCCTCGGGAAGCAGAAAGCATAGTGAAGTTACTTTAACGGACCTTCGGGAGTTTTAGAATTCTTTTTGTGTTTTACCGGACCAAGAGTTTGCTGCCTTTTGTTGTTGTCGATGATGGAGAGAGAGGGCCTAGGGCTTTCGGTTTCACCTGTAGCTGTGCGAAACATCTGATGGAAATAAAAGATAATAATAAAGTATGCATGTTATTGTTAGAGCAAGATAATTATATGTGGGCAGTGCATCCATAATTTCTATTGCCTACGCAACTGCTTATAGCAATAACCTACTAGTCTCATCCATAAAAGAAATAGAACTATTGATATGCTTAGGGATGCCACCGTCAATCCCAAGTAAATCCCTCATATCCAGCCGTACTACCCCTTCTGTCACAGGGGTTCCCAACCTGCAGATTAGTCATTACTCATACTCCCTATACCTGGCTCAATCCTCGGGGTCATGGGTACCTAACAAGTCCTTGGATTGAGGCAAGAGAGGATACAATAATCATCATGTCATACAAACTAATACATGATCCCATCTATGATAAATAACATGCACAAAAGCTACATGGCTAGGCCGAAGCCCTTAGCCCAAGGAGAATTACTCACACATAGAGATGAAATCAATAATCATAAACATTGTAATGGGAATCATGAGATTGATAGCAAATAGTCTTACAATATTTCCAATCGAAGATGAGATCTAATATTACAAGTGGTGGAATATGGCTATGGTGGTGGAGAAGGGTTTGGAGGTTAGATCTAAGTCTATTCCTCCGGTGGATCTTCGGTGTTGTGAATGGAGTTCTGGGGGCGGCTGGCGATCTAGCGAGCGAGAGATCATTTCTCGTCGCCCAAAGACTCTTTATATAGGGGTCCCTTCATGAAAGTTGTTCTGTTTGACCTAGCGATGTTGATGGCAACTATACGACCGGAACTATACGACCAGAGTTTTATTCCCACCGTATAGTTGGTCGTTAAAGCGTTTGTCTCCACTTCACGACCCCTGGTTTCTTTGGGTTGTTGGAAATCCCGTATCTTTGACTTTAATGTTGTGATTCCCATCATAAAACGTCATTATCTCCATAGGAAAAAATAGAAAGAAAGGATTGCATACCCCTTTGATCATTAGGCATTAGTGGCAGGGTTTAGAGAGATATTTCATCAAAAATATGAAAAATATCCTATTTAAATGTGGACGTAGATGGCTATATTTCATAGCCATCAACCTCCCCAAGCTTAAACTTGATCGTCCTCGAGCAAGAAAACCAAAATCAAAAAGGAACTCAGCATTTAAACTGAATAACAAGATGATGATCTTACTCATGATTGGTAGTCTCATGTTTCCTCCACTTTATAAATATGAAAAACTTCAGCATAGATAGAGTAATGGCAAGCATATCATACGGGTTTTTGTGCATCCTTATAGCGCAACAAAATTATTGTTAACATGGATGATTCAAATGAGTAAACATTATTCCATGTCATGTAATCAACTCAGGCTTGCCTTTGAATAATAAAGTATAGTCATGTAAAATTGAGAGTGGGAGAGTTGTCATGAAGAACATATACACTAGAGTATCTCAATTCTCCCATATCAATAAAACAAGACTTTTCAAGCACTACTTTTCTATTCATTGTCCTTCAAGAATTTTAGTTCTTAAGTAATTGAGAGCATGCCAAAGATTTTAATTAGTTTATCGGGCTGTGATGGACACTCATGGCATCACCAAGGTTTTTGTTCCTTTTGCACAATGATTACTCATATCAGCCAAAGGAGTGATTCCATCATGAACATAGCTACCCGAGATTGCCAAGAATCTTACCCATTATAGCATTGCTGCTACATATGTTTAATCAACTCATAGCCAAAATCTAGGAGTTTCCTCCATGAAGATTGTTCGTAGGCTAGCGGAGTTGTTGGCATCCCATGAAGTTTGACACACATAAAGCTATATCATTCTTATGATTCACAAGTCAAACTTTGGCATGCTCACAAAAACCGCTGAACATTAATTCAATTGAACAAATCCTTTTAAAGAGGGCTATCAAGTCAATCATTATTTTCTGTGGTGTTGAGTGTCTCTAGAAATAAGACTTCAAGACTAAACACTACAACACCCAAGCCTTCAATTGTGATACTTTTCTTATTACAATTGTTTAGCAAATTTTTAGGCAAGACTTGGTTAACTACAAGAGCTGGAACAAAACGTACTCAACTAAATACCCATGCAAACAAAATTTTACTATAATATAAAGACTCACTCCACCAATATAATATCTTAACATTTACTACTAACTAGCATGGGTTTCTCAAACTTCAAAAGTGGGGAGTTTTGAGGCATACCTCTCATGATTGGTTCCACTTCTCTCTTCCCTTTTGATTTGCTTCTTGGAAACTCGAAGTCGATCACTCTCCTATAAATATGTGAAAGCCACAAGGATAATAGAAAGGAAGGCAGATGAAAAATAAAGATAAATGGAGAAATCTTTTTGCTGTTTTTAAGAGAGGGAATTAAAGAATAGAAAATTGGTTGCAAAGCTCAGCTAGAAAATCTTGAAAACAAATAAAAATAACTAAATATAAAGTGTTGGGGAAATCAACACGAGTTCTTATAAACTCGAATTAAAACATAACCTCGAAATAAAAACAAATGAACGCCAACTAAAGATAATGAGGAAACTTCCCCAAGCTTAGGCTTTTGCAAGCCCATCAAATCATTGTGGTGGTGGGAAAAAGTCGCAACTCTAGTTCACAAATTGAGTTGATAAATTACTAGTTGTTTCTCGGAGGTTCAAGGAGAGGTTTTGCATCCTCTCCGTAGTTCCCCCAAGTTCTTGGAAGTCTTGGTATGTAGCGAACCGGGTTGGTGGCTGCTCCTCTTGATAAGGAACTTCTTGCTCCTCTTATTGGTACTCGTCCTCATCCGGAATCTCCTCCTCAGGTTGGTGTTTGTCAACCTGCAAGTCATATAGAAAACGTCCTTCCTCGATAGAGAAAAGACCATTAGGCAAAGGAGCGAGGTAGAGACGCCCAGCTCCAGCAATATGCAGGTAATAGACACCACCTCTCCTAGTGAGCATTCCACAAGCTTTTAAAGTAGAGAAACTAACACATCGCTCACCTTACACTGGTTGCAAATCACCTAGGTCGAAGCCTAGGGCAATGGCAAGCACGGTGATGATGCCTCCACCTGTGATTGGTCCTTGGCTTTGGGCGGATTGGTACTCCAGGTAGCACACAAGAATTGTGCCCAAGTTGAGTGACAAGTCGTTGTTGTTGAAACCAGCTTTTGCAAGGACTAAGATGTCCTCCTCACTGAGTCCCATGAACTCATTTCGTGCATGCAAGGTGTTAGCAATAACATAGAGCAAATAGCAAATTGCAGGATGTTGAATATTCTTCCCCTTGCTTACTCTAGAAGTGAAACTCATTCCACTATAATATTGTTCCGGGGAAGGGTCTAAGGAAGTAGAGGATGTGCGTAAGGCATTATCATCATTGTTTGCAAAATTAAAACATGCGCACCATTCATCTAGTGATAAAGCATAATTATTGTTCATAAGTCAGAAAGAAATCATGTCCTCTCCATGCCATGCTTTAACGGTGCTTTGCAAAGAACTTAGAAATTCAAGAGTTAGCCAGGGATAAGTAGGCACATCATTGAATACAAAGTTTTGCAGGCCAACCCTATTGCAAAGTAAATATAAGTCATTAGAAATACCGAGTTGATTCAATATAATGGGGCAAGTCCACTTGGTTGTCTTCACTTCTCGGTTCTTGATCCTATTGAAGCGATCACGTTGGAGCTCATCCCTGAACCGTATCCCCATGAATTCTTGAGCGGCAGGCCGAGAAGCACTAGCTGCCACACGAGGACAAGTTTGGCTCCTTGTGTTCATCATCTAAAATAATAAAGGAAGACAAAAATAAAACTTTTTGATCCAACAATAATAAGCATAACATATTCCTCATCATAGCACACTAAAGAGTCCACTAAAAAATAATCTAGGAAAGAGAATCATAGCAATTAGTTCATATTAGGTCTCACCCTAGATTGATAATGACAACAGATCGAAGATGAATTTGCAAAAAGTAGTTGGAGGATCGGAGGAGAAACATACCGTAGATCACTTGTGTGCGAGGAAATCGAACGAGATTGAGTGGAGATGAAGATCTCTTGAGGTTTTGAGAGAGTTTGGAGGTAGAAGAGAGAAAAAGGATTGAAGTTTTGGTGTTGGGGGTACCTTCCCGTGGCGATTTTGTGGTCGGACACATCTATACGGCCAAACTATACGGTCAAAACAATTTGTTCCCGCCGTATAGTTGGTCTGCTGTCAAAAATTTAGGGTTTTCACCTAGCGGCGCAACTATATGGCCCGAACTATACAACCAAAACAATTTGTTCCTGCCGTATAGTTGGTCGTCAAACCTTCTGTACCTGGGAAAGAAATTTTACAAGACATCGATATCTATACGACCAGAACTGTACAGCCAGAATTTTTATTCCCGCCGTATAGTTGGTCGTTAAACCTTCAGTACATAGAAAGAAAATTTACAAAGGCATCAATATCTATACGACCGGAACTATACACCTGGAATTTTTATCCCCGCCGTATAGTTGGTCGCTAAACCTTCAGTATCCTGGAAAAGAAATTTGTCGATGGCAAAGATATATATACGGCCAAACTATACGGCTAGAATTTTTATTCCCACCGTATAGTTGGTCGTTAAACCTTCTGTAGTCATCAAAAAATTTATGTTTCTTCGAGAATTCTTTCTTATCCTAAAACTTAGCGAAACACCTTGTTTTTGATAGAAAAATGATAGTAAAAATTGTCGACCAACATCAGCATGTATAAAGCAGGATTTTTAGTACTATCGAACTTCTTCTCCTCAACTGGAGCTTTCTAGCACTTTTTATTAAACATAAAACTTAAGCTAAAACTTAAAAACTTTACTCAAACCTTTATTTCACATGGGTTACCTCCCATGAAGCGCTCCCTCAATGTTGCTCACTTAGGCCAGATGAGTGGAACACCCACTCCAAAATAGTTGGCCTTCAAAGTGATGGCCTCCTTTTCATCATGCTTGGCTTTCTTCTTCCTGGGAAAATGAATAACAAAAGGATCCCGCGAAGGCAATTGAAGCTTCATGTTCCCTTCATGTAGATTAATCAAAGCCTTAATAGTTCTTAAGAATGGACGGCTTAATATAATAGGAGCAGTAGCATGTTCAGGCATGTCAACAATAACAAAATCAATAAGAGTATGACAACCTTTAATGTATACAAAAGTATTTTCTTTGATCCCTACAGCTTGTTTATAGGTAGAATCTGCTAGATGTAGTTTTAACTCGGTGATTTTTAAGGGGCCAAGATTTAACTTATTAAAAAGACTTTTTGGAATTGTTGAAACGCTTGCACCTAGATCACAAAGTGCAGCTATCTCATTGGTACCAATTTTAATCTTAATAGTGGGCTCAAATATATCATCAAGTTTACAGGTAATTTTTTAGCAATTTTCTTATATTCTTCCTCAAGCTCATGTACCTTTATTGCTACCTAATTAACGAAGTGTTGATACATAGCTTCCTCATTTCCTTCACTTACCGGAATCTTGACATTGGTCCTTTTTACGAGATCTTCAACTGTGTAATTTAGTGAAGGAGCATTACTATAGTCAAGTTCTTTAGGCTCCTCTCTTTGGATTCTTATCATCTTGAGGTCTTCAATAGGATTGGGCTCAGCTTTACCTGCAAATTTAGCTAGAATGAGAGTTTGAATCTCGGTTATCTTACCTAGCTATGCCTCAACAATCCTTGTTCTTTCTTGGAGGGCCTACAAATCATTCCTCAAACTTACAGCTTAGTTAGATAATTTACCAAGCATAGCATCATGGTTCTCCATTATTTTAACAACGATATTGTTTTGCTCATTTTGTGAGTCTATTGTCGTGGTGTGGAACACGGCAGTGCCATCGAGGATGGCATGAGAGGGGACAATCAGGATGCTATCGGTGGCTACTCGTAGTGGGTTGGGCATAGATACTGCAGACACAATAATGTACCCAGGTTCGTAGCCCTCTTGTCGAGGTAATGCTCCCACTCCTACAAGGATCCACTATATGGGGAGCGAATGCTCAATACAAATGCTCCTTGAGCTATTTCCCTAGCTACTCTTGCGAGCTAGAGGAAGATGGATTACACGACTTGGAGATTCTGGCTAACTTCTAACTTGTTATCCCTTACCTAGAACCCTAGCACTACCCCTCCTAATATACTGCCAGAAGGGTAGGTTGCAATGTGGGCTCTAGGGTTTACTATTTTGGGCTTTGGGTTTACAAAGCGGGCCGGATCGCCGGGTCGAGCCGATGGTCTAGGGTCTAGTCAAGCTTCAGTACAGGTGGGGACAGTGCCCCAGCGTCTCGGTTCCTATGCTTTGGGCATCAACCGACGCTTTAACCATGAGCTTGGCGCTTTATCCGTCAGCTCGGGCTTTGTCCGTCATCTCCTAGCCTTAGCGCCTTGGCACCTTCGTCTGGTAGTGCCAGCCTGTCCGGTCAAGGGTGCGCTCAGCAAGGAGCGTCACCCTCTCCCGTACCATTGGCCAACGGATCCGAGGCGGCCAGGTAGAGGTGGCCACCTAGCCGACTATCCTGGTCCCGGCTAGACGAACAAGCCGTGGAATCTTGATGCGGACCAGGTGAAGCGGATCACCCGACTGAGGTTCTTTATCTCATGGCCATCTGGCTAGTTTTTCCCTAGAGCCGGCCAGTTAGGCCTCGCTTGGCCTATCCGGGGGTCATCCCCCCGACACTAGTCCCCGAGCGTGTTGGGGCTTGGCCTTGCAAAGAAGTTCCTGCGCGCTCATTGGTTGCTCTTGAAATGATTGCTGTTGAAGACAGTACCGTGAATTTGTCTTATAGTGTTTGTCACTTTCCGGTTTGAGATGCCCACTTTCCCGGCTGGAGTTTACCGAATACGGGTCCGGTGGCCCACCCATAGGGTGTGAGTGGTGATTCCGTCTCCCGGTGACATAGGTATGATTACTCGGATGCTTATGTTTTACTACCCTATACTGGGTAAAAGGTCTTCTGGCCCATGAAGATTCTAGATGACAGTCCAAGGAAGTAACCGACAAAGACTTTGATTGTATTAGGAAAGAGACTATGAACTGACATTGTACTGGTGTTGTAATTACGTGTGTATGAAACCTATCTGCATATAGCTTTGGGACCCGGCCTATTATAAATAGGACGGGAGAAGCCCAAGCGAGGGTACCGAAAACTGAAGGAAATATGCCCTGAGAGGCAATAATAAAGTTGTTATTATGTATTCCTTATATATGATAGATGTTTATTTTGCATGCTAGAATTGTATTGATCGGAAACATCAATACATGTGTGTTTAATAAACAAAAAGGGTTCCTAGTTATGCCTCTCTTATAGACTAGCTTGTTGATTAACAAGATGATCAAGATTTCCTGATCATGTACATTGGATGTTGTTAATAACAAGGTCACACCATTGGTGGAATGATGTGATGAACATTCATCCGAAGTATAGCATTACGATCAAGTCATTATGTTTATATTGCTATAACATCATACGAAGTAATCTTTATCCTTAGACCATGAGATCATGTTAATTGCTAACACCTGAAGAGTATCTTGATAACATCAAACGTCACACCGTAACAGGGTGACTATAAAGATGGGTTCAGTACTACGAAGGTGTTATGTTGAGGCTCATGGATCAAGAGTGGAATTTGTCAATCCCGATGATGGATAGATATACTCTGGGCCCTCTCGGTGATATCACATTGAGACAGCTTGCAAGCAAGTGATGTGATCACTAGAATGTTATATCACGGGAACGAGAAAAGAGTGCATGTCGGTAACGAGATCAAACTAGGTATTTGGATACCGATGATCGAATCTCGGACATGTATTATATCATGAGACAAAGGGATTAAATTACAAGCGTTAAAGGTTCTCACGATCACAGAAGTCATCATTGAATATGCAGGAGTCAGTATGGATCTCCAGGTCCCGCTTCTGACTATTGATCTGAGAGGAGTCTCAATCATGTCTGCATTATTCGCGAACCATAGGGTGACACACTTAAGAGTTACCGGACACCATTTTGGAGCACATATGTTTCAGACGAAAGAATTGCAAAGCGCAGGAATTGTTTCGATAGAAACCAGAAATTGTTTCGGGTGAAATTGCAGAAAGTGGTTCTGCATGTGATATTGAAATATTGCAAGGGGTTATATGTGAATGTTTGTTAATTAAAGTAATTAACAAAATTCTGAATAAATTTAATAAAATAGTTTTATTAAATGAGAGAGCATTAAACTTGGAGAATTTTAATGCATTTAAAGTGGGGACTTTAAAAGGGAATGTGAAGAGGCATTTTAATGTGGAGGGGTCACCACCACATGAATGGGGGAGGTGAGGGGTCACCCCCCATGCGTCAGCCATGGAGAGGAGGGGCACCCCCCTCCTCCTATAAAAGGCCCTCCTCCTCCTCCTCCTTCTTCCTCACACCTCTTTGTGAAGGATCTCTCTCCCCCTCTAGAATTATTCCCCCATGCTCTTGGATTAGCGAGATACATGTTCCCGGTGGCATTTCGTCTGGAAGGAGTTGCTGCTTCCGCTGGATCGCTAGAGCGAGGAGGTGGAGGTTGTCCGGTGGCTTGAACGTGTGTGCGAGTACGGATGCGCTGCTGAGTTGCAGCGCTCGGACTTCCTCACGATCTTGGGATCGGCAAGTGTACGACTACATCAACCACGAGTTCCTACTCGTTAACAAAACTCGTTGTCTTCGAGGGTAAGTTCTCGTTGGATGTATATCCACCCATTGCTTTGTACCTAGTAGATAGATCTTGGCGTGTAGTTCTCATTGTAGGAATTTTTTTGTTTTCTATGCTGCGGACCCAACAGTGGTATCAGAGCCTGATCTATGCGTAGGTGCTTTGCACGGGTAGTACACATATGTTTATATGTGGGCGATGATGATCATGTTATTGCATCTTCTATGTATTTTGGATATTGGTGGCATAGTGGGATGATGCGGCCCGGACCAACCTTACATGTCATCGTACATGAGACCGGTTCCACGACTGACATGCAACTTGTTTTGCATAAGTGGCTGGCTGGTGTCTATCTCTCCTACTATAGTCAATATCTGATTTACAACAGTTGCTAATAACTTGGTTATCCTCGTTGTGGTTCATGTTCGTAGGTGAGAACGGTTCTATCACCGAAATCCCTAAGCCATGTAAAACTTGCAATTGATAAATTAGAGGCATCTAGTTTAGATCGTTGCTGGGCTAGTGTATTGATATGGTATTGTTGTAAGTAGATGTATGATAGATACTCTTACAACACATTCAACGTGTAAGTTCCATAGACCTTGGCCTTACACACAAAGGAATGATAGAGATCAAACCACGAGGCAAATGATAGAGATCAAATGCATGGAACATATCATCTCACTTTACACATTAGATATTAGCATCTTATACTGCTAGTTTGGCGCTTTTGGTAGCATTGTAAGATGATCCCTCATTTAGATATCAATATAAAATGTGTTCTTCCTTGAGTATGCACCGTTCTATGGATCGTGTTTCGAGACATCACGTGATGATCGGGTGTACTCGACTCTACGCTTTCATACAATGGGTGTAAGACAGTTATACACACGCGAGTACTAAGGTTCTTACTTGGCGAGCCTAGCATGTACAGACATGGCCTCGGAAAACGGACCAAAAGGTTAAGCATGAGTCATATGGTTGATATGATGCCCATATAGATGCTCGCCTTTGAAGCTACACCAACTCACGTGATGATAGGACTTGGTGTAGTGGATTTGGTTCATGTAATCACCAAAAAGGCACGAGGGATGTCGTTTTTGAGTGGGAGTTCATTAGTAATTTGGATTAGTTGAACTCAATCTATCATGAACTTAGTCTAAATAAACTTTACAAATTCTTTTGTAGATGGCACCACCTGCTTTTAATTTCAACATGTTCATGGAGAAAGAGAAACTTGCTGCGAATGGTAGCAACTTCACCAAGTAGGCTATGAATTTGAGGATTCTCCTCACTGCTGCACAAAAGCAATATGTGCTAGATGCGCCGCTAGGCCCCCCACCAACTCCTGATGCCCCTGATGAGGAAAAGAATGTCTATGTGACTCGTCAGGAGGACCACAACTTAGTTCATTGCGGCATACTGTATGGGCTAGAGCCAGAACTTCGAAAGCGTTTCGAAAATGGCAATGCTTTTGATACCATGGGAGAATTGAAAATGATTTTCGATACCCATGCTGCCGTAGAGAGTTATAATGCTACTGAAAAGTTCTTTAGCTGCATGATGGAGGAGAACATCTCCGTTAGTGAGCATGTACTCAAAATGTCTGGGTACGCCGATAAGCTTGTATCCTTGGGAATAACGATTCCCATTGACTTGGGCATACATCGTGTTCTCCAATCTCTGCCACCTAGCTACAAGAGCTTCGTGATGAACTATAATATGCAGGGCATGAAGAAGACTCTTCCTGAGCTTCTGTCAATTCTTAAGACTGTAGAAGTGGAGATTAGGAAAGAACATCAAGTGTTGATGATCAATAGGACCACCGGTTTCAAGAAGGACAAGAAAGGCAAGCACAAGGGAAAGAAGGGTGGCAAATCTGTTGCCGCGCCTTAAAAGAAACCCCGAGCTGGCCCTAAGTCCGATACCGAGTGCTACTATTGCAAGGGGACTGTCCATTGGAAGCGCAACTGCCCCAAGTATTTGGCGGACAAGAAGTCCGGCAAGGCAAACAAAGGTATATGTGATATACATGTTATTGATGTGTACTTGACTAGTACTCACAGTATTTGATATGGGATCGGTTGCTAATATATGTAACTCGATTCAGGGGCTGCGGAACAAGCAACAACTACCAAGGGATGAGGTCACAATGCGGGTCGGCAATGGATCAAGAGTTGATGTGATCGCCGTTGGAATGCTGCCTCTCCATATGCCATCGACATTAGTTATAAACCTGAATAATTGTTATTTGGTGCCTGCACTTAGCATGAACATTGTATCCGGATCGTGTTTCATGCAAAGTGGTTATTCGTTTAAATCTGAAAACAATGGTTGTTCGATTTATATGGATAATATCTTTTATGGTAATGCACCTGTGTTGAATGGTTTATTTCTGATGGATCTCGATAGTAATATTACGCACATTCATAATGTTAATGCTAAAAAGATTAAACTTGATGATGATATATCTGCATTTATGTGGCACTGCCGTCTAGGTCATATTGGCGTTAAACGCATGAAGAAACTCCATTCTGATGGACTTTTGGAATCACTTGATTTTGAATCATTTGATACATGTGAGCCATGCCTTATGGGCAAGATGACTAGAACGCCGTTTTCCGGTTCAATGGAACGGGCGACAGATTTATTGGAAATCATAAATACTGATGTGTGTGGACCAATGAGTGTGTCGGCACGAGGTGGATATCGTTATTTTGTTACTTTCACGGATGATTTGAGTAGATATGGGTATATCTATTTGATGAAACACAAGTCTAAAACTTTCGAAAAGTTCAAGAAATTTTAGAATGAAGTGGAAAATCATCGTAATAGAAAGATCAAATTTCTACGGTCTGACCATGGAGGAGAGTATCTAAGTTACGAGTTTAGCACACACATGAAAGAGTGTGAAATAGTTTCACAACTCACGCCTGCCGGAACACCACAATGTAATGGTGTGTCAGAACGTCGTAATCGTACCTTATTGGATATGGTTCGATCTATGATGTCTCTGACTGACTTGCCACTGTCATTTTGGGGTTATGAACTGGAAACAGCTGCATTCACTTTAAATCAGGCACCATCTAAATCCGTTGAAACGACACCATATGAATTATGGTTTGGAAACAAACCTAAGCTGTCATTTCTTAAAGTTTGGGGATGCGATGTTTATGTGAAGAAACTTCAGCCGGATAAACTCGAACCCAAAGCAGAAAAATGCGTCTTCATAGGATACCCTAAGGAAATGATCGGGTATACCTTCTATCACAGATCCGAGGGCAAGGTTTTTGTTGCCAAGAATGGATCCTTTCTTGAGAAGGAGTTTCTCGCGACAGGTGTGAGTAGTTGGAAGGTAAAACTCGAAGAGGTTATTGAACCTTCTCTTCATGAAATGGCGAGTAGCGCAGCACCGGAAGTTGTTTTGGAGTTGACTTCACCTAATGAAGAGAGAGCTAATGATATTGATCATGAAACTCCGAAAGAGGACACTACCGAACCTCGCAGGTCAAGCAGGACACGTGCAGCTCCTGAACTGTACGGCAATCCTATTGTAAATTTCATGGTTGATGAAATGGATGACCCTGCAACGTATGAAGAAGCGATGATGAGCCCGGATTCCAACAAATGGCTAGAAGCCATGAAATCTGAAATGGAATCCATGTACGAGAACCAAGTTTGGACCTTGGTGGACTTACCTCATGATTGAAAGGCCGTTGAGAATAAATGGATTTTCAAAAGAAAAACTGATGCTGATGGTAATGTGACCATCTATAAGGCTCGACTTGTCGCGAAGGGGTTTCGACAAATTCAAGGAGTTGACTACGATGAGACATTCTCCCCCATAGCGATGCTTAAGTCAGTTAGGATTATGTTAGCAATTGCTACATATTTCGATTATGAAATATGGCAGATGGATGTCAAAACTGTGTTCCTCAATGGTAATATTGAAGAAGAGTTGTATATGATACAACCTAAGGGTTTTGTCGATCCTAAGGATGCTAATAAGGTATGCAAACTTCAGCGATCCATCTATGGACTGAAGCAAGCATCCCGGAGTTGGAATCTCCGCTTTGATGAGGTGATCAAAGAGTTTGGATTTGTCCAAACTTATGGAGAGGCTTGTATTTACAATAAAGTGAGTGGGAGCAATGTGGCATTTCTGATATTATATGTGGATGACATATTATTGATTGGAAATGATATAGATCTTTTAAACAGTGTTAAAAGTTACCTAAACAGCAAATTTTCGATGAAAGACCTTGGTGAAGCGTCATATATATTAGGAATTAAAATCTATAGAGATAGATCAAGGCGCCTAATTGGGCTATCGCAGAGTAATACCTTGATAAGATATTAAAGAAGTTTAATTTGGACGGAAGTAAGAAGGGGTTCTTACCTATGTTGCAAGGCAAGACATTGAGTAAGACTCAAAGTCCGGCTACGGCGGAAGAAAGAGAGATGATGGATAAGATCCCCTATGCCTCGGCCATAGGCTCTATTATGTATGCCATGCTATGTACAAGACCGGATGTGGCACATGCTATTAGTTTGACTAGTAGGTACCAATCTGATCCAGGTTTGGAACACTGGATAGCGGTCAAGAACATCCTCAAGTACTTGAGAAGAACTAGGGATATGTTTCTTATATACGCAGGTGAAGAAGAGCTAGTCGCTAAGTGTTATGTTGATGCTAGCTTTGACACCGATCCGGATGACTCTAAGTCTCAATCCGGATACGTATTTCTCTTGAACAGAGCAGCAATTAGTTGGAGGAGTTCCAAACAACCTGTGGTGGCTGGATCAACGACGGAGGCGGAATATGTTGCTGCTTCAGAAGCGGCGCCGGAAGCGGTTTAGATGAAAGAGTTCATTACGGAACTAGGTGTGGTTCCTAGTGCATTGGACCCAATGGTGATCTATTGTGACAACAATGGAGCCATAGCCAACGCAAAGGAACCGAGGTCTCACAAGAATTCCAAGCATATTAAGCGCCGGTTTCACTCCATCCGCGAGCATGTCAAGGATGGAGATATAAAGATTTGTAAAGTACACACGGACCTAAATGTAGCAGATCCATTGACTAAAGCTCTCCCTAGGGAAAACATGATAAACACGAAAACTCCATGGGTGTTAGATTTATCACTATGTGAACTAGATTATTGTCTCTAGTGCAAGTGGGAGACTGAAGGAAATATGCCCTGAGAGGCAATAATAATGTATTCCTTATATATGATAGATGTTTATTTTGCATGCTAGAATTGTATTGATCGGAAACATCAATACATGTGTGTTTAATAAACAAAAAGGGTTCCTAGTTATGCCTCTCTTATAGACTAGCTTGTTGATTAACAAGATGATCAAGGTTTCCTGATCATGTACATTGGATGTTGTTAACAACAAGGTCACACCATTGGTGGAATGATGTGATGAACATTCATCCGAAGTATAGCATTACGATCAATTCATTATGTTTATATTGCTGTAACATCATACGAAGTAATCTTTATCCTTAGACCATGAGATCATGTTAATTGCTAACACCTAAAGAGTATCTTGATAACATCAAATGTCACACCGTAACAGGGTGACTATAAAGATGGGTTCAGTACTACGAAGGTGTTATGTTGAGGCTCATGGATCAAGAGTGGAATTTGTCAATCCCGATGACGGATAGATATACTATGGGCCCTCTCGGTGATATCACATTGAGATAGCTTGCAAGCAAGTGATGTGATCACTAGAATGTTATATCACGGGAACAAGAAAAGAGTGCATGTCTGTAACGAGATCAAACTAGGTATTTGGATACCGATGATCGAATCTCGGACATGTATTATATCATGAGACAAAGGGATTAAATTACAAGCGTTAAAGGTTCTCACGATCACAGAAGTTATCGTTGAATATGCAGGAGTCATTATGGATCTCCAGGTCCCGCTTCTGACTATTGATCTGAGAGGAGTCTCAATCATGTCTGCATTATTTGCAAACCATAGGGTGACACACTTAAGAGTTACCGGACACCAGTTTGGAGCACATGTGTTTCAGACGAAAGAATTGCAAAGCGCAGGAATTATTTCGATAGAAACCGGAAATTGTTTTGGGTGAAATTGCAGAAAGTGGTTCTGCATGTGATATTGAAATATTGCAAGGGGTTATATGTGAATGTTTGTTAATTAAAGTAATTAAAAAAATTCTGAATAAATTTAATAAAAGAGTTTTATTAAATGAGAGAGCATTAAACTTGGAGAATTTTAATGCATTGAAAGTGGGGACTTTGAAAGGGAATGTGAAGAGGCATTTTAATGTGGAGGGGTTACCACCACATGAATGGGGGAGGTGAGGGGTCACCCCCACCATGCGCCGGCCATGGAGAGGAGGGGCACCCCCTCCACCTATAAAAGGCCCTCCTCCTCCTCCTTCTTCCTCACACCTCCTTGTGAAGGATCTCTCTCCCCCTCTAGAATTATTCCCCCATGGTCTCGGGTTAGCGAGATACATGTTCCCGGTGGCATTTCGTCTGGAAGGAGTTGCTGCTTCTGCTGGATCGCTAGAGCGAGGAGGTGGAGGTTGTCCGGTGGCTTGAACGTGTGTGCGTGTACGGATGCGCTGCTGAGTTGCGGCGCTTGGACTTCCTCACGATCTTGAGATCGGCAGGTGTATGACTACATCAACCACGAGTTCCTACTTGTTAACAAAACTCGTTGTCTTCGAGGGTAAGTTCTCGTTGGATGTATATCCACCCGTTGCTTTGTACCTAGTAGATAGATCTTGGCGTGTAGTTCTCATCGTAGGAATTTTTTTGTTTTCTATGCTGCGGACCCAACAAAAACTCCCAGACAACTTGTAATAGTGCGATTCCCAAATATTCAAGCGAGTTTGACTCCATTGTTTTCCTGACATCGGACGAAATCCCCAGTGTTCTCTTTTCCGTGAAACCCTAAGTCCATCATCATGGACATTGCCGAGGTCACCCCTCGTCAATTAGCGCCGTCTGTGGGAAACCTGAACGCTGGAACCACGGATTCGGCAGACCGCTCTCCACCAAGCATCAACCCGATGAAAGAAGTTCCGCACCCGCCCACCCCTGTGTTGGTCCCGCCGATTTCAATGGCGGATTGATACATTGCAAATGTATCTATAATTTTTGATGTTCCATGCTTGGTTTTATCTACTTTCTTGTGTTTTGTCCACACTTTGGAGTACTTTTCATATGATCTCTTGGACTAACCTATTAACAAGAGCCACAGTGCCAGCTTCCTGTTTTCTACTGTTTTTGGTTCTAGGAAAGTCAGAAAATGAATATTGTCGGAATTGGATGGGACAAAAGCCAAAGTGCCTATTTTTCCGGAAAACATCTAGAGCCAGAATACGAGACGGAGAAGGGCTGGGGGCTGGCCACACCACCTGGCCGCACGGCCTGGCCTGGCCCACGCCAAGGGGTGGTCTGGCCGACCCCAACACCCCCTCGGCCTCTCATTCCGCCTATATATTACCCTCGGGACCAAAACCCTAAGTACCCGATCAAAAATCCATGAAAGAGTCTGTAGCCGCTGTCGTCTCCATCCCTAGATCGGGAGGGATCTGAAGCTCTTCCCGGCACCCTGCCGGAGAGGGGAGTTCACCCTAGAGGCCTTCTTCATCATCATGCAAGCCTCCGATGTGATGCGTCAGTAGTTCATCTCTGGGCTACGGGTCCATGTAGTAGCTAGATGGCTGGTTCTCCTCCTTTGTGTTTTCATGTCTAGATCTTGTGAGCTCCGTTCATGATCAAGATCATCTATTTGTAATTCTGCATGTTGTGTTTGCGGGGATCCAATGGATTTTGAGATGCTATTTAAGATTGATTATTGATTCTATCATGTGTTTGTTATTTGTGATCTTGCATGCTTTCCGTTGTTAGTAGCTATCTTGGCCAAGTAGATGCTAGCAACTCCAAGAGTTAGTATTTATGCTCGATAGTGGGTGCATGCCTCTGGTAATCTGGGGAAGTGACAGAAATCTCTAAGGTACTATATGTGCTGTTGCTACTAGGGAGAAAACAACAATCCTTTGTTCATAGAACAATCGTATTGTTTACTTTACACGCAATTCGTAAAGCAATAATCTGTTGCTTGCAACTTAATACTGGAGGGGGTTCGGATGATAACCTGAAGGTGGATTATTAGTCATAGATGCAGTTGCATGGCGGTCTATGTATAATGTTGTAATGCCCAATCAAGTCTCAAAGGAGTCAAGATGATTAGTATATGCTTGTATGCTTTCTCGATGTTTGTCAATTGCCCCGCTGTAATTTGTTCACCCAGCATGTTATCTATCTTAAGGAGAGCCACCTCTAGTGAACTATGGATCTCGGTCCTTGTATTTTACATTCAATCTACAAACTGTTTACCGTTTTGTGTTTACTTTCTACAAACTATTACTTCTTTCCATTCGATACGTTTAATCCTTTATTTTCAGCAAAACCGGTGAGATTGACAACCTCATCGTAAGTTGGGGACAGAGTTCTGTGGCTGTCTTGTGCAGGTCTCCACGTTGCTACTAGCACCGGTAGTGCGCCCTGCCAAGGCTCAGCTAGCAACACCTTTGGGGTGTTTCCTTGCTCCTACTGGTTCGATAACCTTGGTTTCATAACCGAGGGAAACTTACTTCTGTGCTCATCATACCTTCCTCTTGGGGTTCCCCAACAAGCTCATCAATCACGAGCCATCACGTCGCTCTTGTGGTTCCCCAATGAGCTCGTTAATACATGAGTCAGCAAGTATTTTTCTGGCACCATTGCCGAGGACTCAAGGACATCTTTACAAGGGGAGTCCCTCATAACCAATCTCTTTACTTTGTTATTTTTGTTTTGCTTAGTTTCTTTTTGCTTTGTTTGCTTGTTTCTTTATCAAAAACACACAAAAAACTAGTTTTACTAGTTTGCTTTCTTTATTCAAAAACACAAAAAATTAGTTCCTATCTTAAGTTGTCATTATGTCTAGCCTTGCTCCAATCACTATGTCACCCGAGGAAATGATTTTCACTTTTAAACAAGGAATTGAGGAAAGCTTTAAGGAAGCTTGGTCTAGAATCTCTGATCTACATGAAAAAACTGAGCCTAAAATGATTCAAAGCTTGTTTCTCAGCAGTTTTTACCTTGGAATTGCTCTTTGCTATAGATATGCTTTAGATGCTGTTGTGGGAGGAGATTTCCTCCAATGTAATGAGGATGATGCTATTAATGCTATAAAGGAATTGATCCTTACTGACAACTTGCCTAGCAAAACTGATATTTCTTTCGCAAGCATATTTGCTAGATTAAACACTCTTGAGACCTGCACTATTAGCTTAAAAGATTGCTATAATACGCTCAGGGAGCATCATCGGGCAAGGGGTACCCCGTTGGCAGTTCTCTATGATACACATGTACTTACGATGACAAGAACTTACCGGTGAATAAACTTGAGTAGCATGAGGAGCGGCCCTCGTATTCAAGGGACATGAGATTTCTAACTTATACTTTGTCAAGCATGTACACCATAGTTTGTTCACTTTAACCTTAATCACTTCAAGATGCTTATGATAGGGGCAATGAGAGCTAAAAGCTATAAGTACCATAATTTTTGGAAGCTATTTATGAGACTTGAATCCCTGCTTCCTTCTATGAAGGCCTTTCTTCCACCATTATATTGAGTCTCCACCTTCTATTTTATGCACCTACTTTGAGAGCATAGTGGCCATTCTTAGTTCTATGTGCATTGTCCCAAGACTAGTTGATTGATGCATAACTTGATATTGCTCGTGATGGTTTCGTGATTGATGAGATCGTTGGGGAACCCCAAGAGGAAAGTATGATGAGCACAGAAGTAAGTTTCCCTCAGTTATGAAACCAAGGTTATCGAACCAGTAGGAGCAAGGAAACACCCCAAAGGTGTTGCTAGCTGAGCCTTGGCAGGGCGCACTACCGGTGCTAGTAGCAACATGGAGACCTGCACGACACAACCACATAACTCTGTCCCCAACTTACGATGAGGTTGTCAATCTCACCAGTTTTGCTGAAAACAAAGGATTAAACGTATCGAATGGAAGGAAGTAATAGTTTGCATCAAGTAAACACAAAACAGTAAACAATTTGTAGATTGTATGTAAAAGAAAGGACCGGGGTCCATAGTTCACATAGAGGTGGATCTCCTTAAGATAGATACCATGCTGGGTGAACAAATTACAGCGGGGCAATTGACAAACATCGAGAAAGCATACAAGCATATACTAATCATCTTGACTCCTTTGAGACTTGATTAGGCATTACAACATTATACATAGACCGCCATGCAACTGCATCTATGACTAATAATCCACCTTCAGGTTATCATCCGAACCCCCTCCAGTATTAAGTTGCAAGCAACAGATTATTGCTTTACGAATTGCGTGTAAAGTAAACAATACGATTGTTCTATGAACAAAGGATTGTTGTTTTCTCCCTAGTAGCAACAGCACATCTAGTACCTTAGAGATTTCTGTCACTTCCCCCAGATTACCAGAGGCATGAACCCACTATCGAGCATAAATACTAACTCTTGGAGTTGCTAGCATCTACTTGGCCAAGATAGCTACTAACAACGGAAAGCATGCAAGATCACGAATAACAAAGACATGATAGAATCAATAATCAATCTAAAATAGCATCTCAATATCCATCGGATCCCCGCAAACACAACATGCAGAATTACAAATAGATGATGTTGATCATGAACGGAGCTCACAAGATCTAGACACGAAAGCACAAAGGAGGAGAACTAGCCATCTAGCTACTACATGGACCCGTAGTCTAGAGATGAACTACTCACTCATCACACCGGAGGCTTGCATGATGATGAAGAAGGCCTCCAGGGTGAATTCCCCTCCCCGGCAGGGTGCCAGGAAGATCTTCAGATCCCTCCTGATCTAGGGATGGAGATGACGGCAGCTACAGACTCTTTTGTAGGGTACTTAGGGTTTTAGTCTCGAAGGCATTATATAGGCGGAAGGAGAGGCCGAGGGGGTGCTGGGGTCGGCCAGAGCACCCCCTGGTGCGGGCTAGGCTTGGCCGTGCGGCCAGGTGGTGTGGTCGGGCCCCAGCCCTTCTCCGTCTCATATTTTGGCTCCAGATGTCTTCTGGTAAAATAGCGACTTTGGCTTTTGTCCTGTCCAATTCCGAGAATATTCATTTTCTGACTTTCCTGGAACCAAAAACAGCAGAAAACAAGCAGCTGGCACTGTGGCTCTTGTTAATAGGTTAGTCCAAGAAATCATATGAAAAGTACTCCAAAGTGTGGACAAAACACAAGAAAGTAGATAAAACCAAGCATGGAACATGAAAAATTATAGATAGATTTGCAATGTATCAACATCCCCAAGCTTAACTCCTGCTCGTCCTCGAGTAGGTAAGTGATAAAAAGAAAGAATAATTTTTGAGGTGACTTGCACCATCATAAACTTGATCAAAGTATTTGTTAAACATTCAAAGCTGGGATCATAGTACTTCAATCATAACATGAAAGAAAAAGTTCTAGCAATAAGACAAAGAAACTATGATGCAACATGAAAAGGCACAAACAAAAGATTCATGAATAACAATGCTTTGCAAGACGTTTGTTTGTTTCACATAAAGAAAACATAGCATAATAGTATTCAGCTTGTCCCTCATAGAGTAGCAAATATAGATGCATAGGACACCTTCAAAGTTCATAAGAGTGACTAGATACAAATAGTTTAAAACAAGCAATATCAAGTTATGCATCAATCAACTAGTCTTGGGACAATGCACAAAGAACTAAGAATGGCCACTATGCTCTCAAAGTAGGTGCATAAAGATAGAAGGTGGAGACTCAATATAATGGTGGAAGAAAGGCCTTCATAGAATGAAGTAGGGATTCAAGTCTCATAAAGAGCTTCCAAAAATTATGGTACTTATAGCTTTCAGCTCTCATTGCCCCTATCATAAGCATCTTGAAGGTGATTAAGGTTAAAGTGACACAACTAAGAGGATATGCTTGACAAGTTATAAACCAAAATCTCATGCCCCTTACTTATGAAGACCGAACCTCATGCTACTCAACTTTAGTCACAAGTAAGCTCTTGTCATTGTAAGTACATATGTATCATAAAGAACCGCCAACGGGGTACCCCTTGCACATGATTCAGGATCTATCCCATAATCAAAATGACAAGGCAAGCAGACAATGAGCATCTCAGCAATCTTTTTATTTGCTATTTGCATAGGTTTTTATTGAGTATGCTTCATAGAGTGATCATTATGGTGATACTGCAAGTTTCCACCATGATTAGGCATGGCTTAGGCTAGCGGCCCGGGCATTTCTCTAACACACATACAAACTCCATGATCTTACAAGTTCCACTTTTATTTCACACCGCCGGGATCCATAAGCAAAAGAACATGATATCAACGGGGTATAAAGTACAAGTGCAATGTTGAAAGCGTTCCCCATGAAACATGGTTCTGCTAATTTCAACTTATAAAGCGCAAGCATATACGCAACAAAGAAGGACCCAATGGTTCATGTTTATTAAATGCAGAAAGTAAAGTGTGCCATCAAGTTCATGAGAGCTTTAATCACTAGTTTTCTCATAACAAGTTTAATTTGGAAGATAGAAAAAAACATGAATATACTTGGAATAGCATATGCTAGTAGGTAGGTATGGTGGACTCTTTGGAATAACTTGAGCTTTAGTCCATCCTTCATCTCATTACTCATTCCTTCCATACACCTGAAATTTTTCCTTCATACAAAACTTCACACAATCTTTATTAGCAACATTAGTGCACTCAAGATAATAAGTCTTTAAGGTTCAGTTATAACACCAATAAAACTTCCATTAAAACACAAGCTACTGTAGCACTTCCCTCAAAAAGCTCAATTCCCCAAAAGAACTCAAAAAGGAACCAACAAGAAGCAAATGCAGAAAATGGCAGAAATCTGTCAAAACAGACCAGCAGGTAAAGACGAATTTTTTTCGAAGACCTTCTATTGCTCAAATCAAAAAGTGTTGAACTAATGAAAGTTAGATAACAACCTGGGGCAGAAGCACAAAAATTCACGCCCCAAAGGACGTTCAGAGATTTTACACGAATTTTTATGGTGAAGCACAAAAATCTGTTTCAGGACAGCAACTTTCCCAATCATTACTTCTCTCTCATTAGAGGTTACTCTTGGCACAAAAAGCAAATAAAAAGGATAAGGAGCGGTTATTACTGAAGTAATAACTTCCAAGACTCATCTAAAACTTTTGGGTTATCTCCCAATAAGTACTTTTCTTTAACGCCTTTAAGTTAGGCATGATAATTTGAGAAGATGCTCACATAGGAAATATGAATTGAAGTAAAAGAGAGCATCAAGAAGCAAATTCAAAAAATATTTAATTCTAACCCTCTTCCTATCCATAGGAATCTTATACACAAATAAATTCACAAAGAAAAAAGCGACATGCATAGGACGATAAAATGAGAGTAACTTCAAAACTTTCAGCAAATAGAGAGGTGTTTTAGTACCATGAAAACTTTTACAACCATATTTTCCTCTCTCATAATAATTTTCAGTAGCCTCATGAATAAACTCAACAATATAACTATCACATAAAGCATGCTTTTCATGATCTACAAACACTAGAGCTTTATTATAAACATTTTCAAAAGAATCCTCAGGAACATGACATTCGTCCTTGATGACCCACAAGTATAGGGGGTGTATCGTAGTATTTTCGATAAGTAATAGTGTCAAACCCAACGAGGAGCAGAAGGTGCTATCTAGTGGTATGGATCAGGAATTCTCTGCAAATACTTAGCAAACAGATTTTTTAGGGGTTTTTAATAAAGCAAGTAAATAAAGTATAAGTAAATAAAAGACAGTAGGAATAAATGCAGCAAGTGGCCCAATCCTTTATGCAGCAAAGGACAAGCCGGTTGTATTACTTAAGATGACCAAAACGTTCTCGAGGACACATGGGAAGACTGTCAAGTGCTTTCACTTCATATAGTTGATTAATCTTCTTTAGCTTGCTAAGTGTTGTGTGGGTGAACATGTGCTAATGTACCGACCTTCCTAGGACTAATACATACTTGTGATTATACCCCTTGCAAACATCCATAAGTACAAGAAAGTAATTAAGGTAGAAACCTAACCACAACTTTAAACTCTAAGACCCTTACGTCCCTTGTGCAATGGTTTCCTAACGGGGGTTCAGGTTTTTGTCACTCCGGCAACCCCTACGATTAGTAGGCAAATACACAATGCATTCCCCTAGGCCCATATAGGTGAAGTGTCATGTAGTCAACATTCACATGACACCACTAGAAGAAGTACACCACAACTTAAATATCAAACTATTGAATCTTTCTCAACACAACTCCACTACTAACAACATGACTTCTCCCATGTCCTCAAGAACTAAACGAACTACTCACAAGACATCATATGGATCATGATCAGAGATGGAATAATAATGTATAACAATCTGAACATAAACGATAATTCAATGGTTCACTCAATAGCATCAACTACAAAGAGTAATCAACACCGGGAAAGTTTCCCCTAAGAACTATGCAAGATTCAACCCAATTGTTACAGCAATATGGAGATGGTGATGAGGGTGATGATGGTGATGATGGTGCTGCTGATGATGATGATCCCGATGAAGTCTAGCTTGATGGTGGGGTTGATGGCGACGATCTCTCCTCTCCGGGAAGGAATTCCCCCGGCAGAAATCTGTCTATCGGAGAGATCTTTCTCTCTCGGTGTTTTCCGCCCCGCAGAGGCGGCGGAATCTTTTTGTGGTCGCTCCCCGAGTATTAGGGTTTCGGGAGGATTATATACGCCAGAGGGGAGATCCAGAGGTGGGCCAAGGCGGCCACACCACCTGGTGGCGCGATCAAGGGTGGCACGCGCCAGGGAGTGGTGTGGGCCCCTTGTGGCCCATCTCCATTCCTCCTTCTGGCTTCCTTCGTCTTCTGGAAAAATAGGATTTTCCGTATATTTTCCTGGATTTTCTGATCTTCGCGAATTTTGCCTCCAAACAGCATCTTTTCCATCAGAATCCTGACTGAAGCGGTCCATGCTCCAAAAGTCATCAACCATGCAAAAACAGATAAAATAACATAAGTATCATCTCTTAATATGAAATATATCAATGAATAACAGTAATTTATGATATAGAATAGTGATGCAAAGTGGACGTATCAACTGCCCCCAAGCTTAGACTTCGCTTGTCCCCAAGCGAAACTGAGCTCAATAAACATGACCTCAGGTTTATGGAGTGAAGAGTCGATAAAATAATACGGACAAGAAGCATCACATTCATCAATACATAGACCATAATAAAAGACAACTCACTATTATATAACTCAACTTGCAATAAGTAAAGGAAACACAATAAAGATACATAAAGTAAATCATAATTGGTAATGGCAAACTTAGCTCTTGGTCGAAGAATAGTTGATAATTTGCTAGAGTTCACAAATAACTGATTTTCAATGATAGCTTTCAAAGTAGTAAACATCAAGATAAGAGCAATGTGCAAAACAAGGAACATAAGGAACATGATTGAATAAATCATCATATGAATGAATGAAACACAACAACTCAAAATACTTGCTGAGATAGAAGGGAGTAGGTTTACTGACTCAACTAAAAAGTACAAGAAAGGCCCTTCGCAGAGGGAAGCAGGGATTGCAAGTCTCATAAAGAGCTCCCAAAAATTATGATCTTACTAGCTTTCAGCTCTCATTGCCCCTATCATAGGCATCTTTAGGTGATTAAGGTTAAAGTGATCAAATATGAGGATATGCATTGACAAGTTGTAAATTGAGAATCTCATGTCTCTTGAATACGAGGGACGCTCCTCATGCTACTCAAGTTTAGTCACCGGTAAGTTCTTGTCATCGTAAGCATATGTGTATCATAGAGAACCGCCAACGGGGTACCCCTTGCCCGATGATATGGAAGAATCCCCATATCAAAATGACAAGGCAAGCAGACAACAAGCATCTCAGCAATCTTCTTATTTACCATGGGACTATGGTGCTTTTTTCTCTCTTTCCTCTTTTCATAATCTCTTTTTTCTTTTTCTCTTTTTTCTCAATATCGGGCTCTTTTTTTATAAGAAGAATGCTTCATAGATGCTCGTTGTGGTTACGCTGCAGGTTTCCACCATGTCAGCATGGATTAGACCAGCGGCCCAGGCGTTTCTCTAACACATATACATAACTCCATGGACTTACAAGCTCCCCTTTCATTTCACATCGATGACATCCATAGACAAAAGAACATGATATCAACTAGGTACAAAGTACCCGTGCGATGTTGAAAGCGTTTCCCATGACAGCATGGTTCTGCTAATTCACAACTTACAAAGCGCAAGCATATACGCAACATAGGTGAGGACAATGGTTCAAGTTTATTAAGTGCAAGAAAGTAAAGTGTGCCGTCAAGTTCGTGAGAGCTTTAAGCACTAATTTTCACATAACAAGTTTAATTTGGGAGGTAGATAAAACAAGAATTTACTTGGAATAGCAATAATGCTAGTGGGTAGGTATGGTGGACACAAATGGCATGGGTTTTGGTTTAAGGAGGTGGATGCACGAGAAGAATTCCCTCTCAGTACAGGTTTTTGGCTAGCAAAGCTGGGTAGCAAGTATAAGAGTTGAAGGAAACAAACAAACATACGAGTGATAAAGACAAACATGCAATATTCCTTGGAAGCACAAAAGATCTTAACTAGAGAATACTAAACTTATGAGCAAATCAAGAAAGAAAGATGATGAAATTATTATGAATGTATGATAGAGTGGTATCTCGCTTGCCTCTGATTATGAATGTCAAGGCACCTCTGAAGTTCAAGTGATGACTAGATGTAAAGATATCAAGGATACAAGCATCAAAGTCATAACACAAATAATCAAGTAATGGGACAAGCACAAAGAATGACAACTATGCTCTCAAGAAGGTTCTCGGAGAATGTGCGGAGACTCAACAAGTAAAAGAAAAGGTTTTGAATAATTTGAAAGGCTTCCAAATGCTGAAAGTATGGTACTCATTAGCTTTGAGCTCTCATTGCCCCTATCATAAGCATCTTTAATGTGGTTAAGGTGAAAGTGAGGTCCAATCTGAGTTATATGCTTGACAGACTATAAACTGGAAATCCCAAGTCCCTTGAGTACGAGGGCCGCTCCTCATGCTACTCAACTTTAGTTACCGGTAAGTTCTTGTCATCGTAAGTATGTGCGTATCATTGAGAACCGCCAACGGGGTACCCCTTGCCCGATGATACGGAAGAATTCCCATATCAAAATGGCAAGGCAAGCAGACAATGAGTATCTCAGCAATCTTCTTATTTACCATGGGAATATGGTGCTTTTTTTCTCTCTTTCCTCTTTTTATAATATCTCATTTTTTCTTTTTCTCTTTTTCTCAATATTGGACTCTCTTTTTTTATAAGAAGAATGCTTCATAGATACTCGTTATGGTTACGCTGCAGGATTCAACCATGTCAGCATGGATTAGACCAGCGGCCCAGGCGTTTCTCTAACACATATACATAACTCCATGGACTTACAAGTTCCCCTTTCATTTCACACCGACAACATCCATAGACAAAAGAACATGATATCAACTAGGTACAAAGTACCAGTGCAATGTTGAAAGCGTTCCCCATGACAGCATGGTTCTGCTAATTCACAACTCACAAAGCGCAAGCATATACGCAACATAGATGAGCACAATGCTTCAAGTTTATTAAGTGCAAGAAAGTAAAGTGTGCCATCAAGTTCGTGAGAGCTTTAATCACTAATTTTCACATAACAAGTTTAATTTGGAAGGTAGATAAAAACATGAATTTACTTGGAATAGCAATAACGCTAATAGGTAGGTATGGTGGACACAAATGGCATGGGTTTGGTTTAAAGGATTGGATGCACGAGAAGAATTCCCTCTTAGTACAGGTTTTTGGCTAGCAAGGCTGGGTAGCAAGTATAAGAGTTAAAGGAAACAAAAAAATATACAAGTGATAAAAACAAACCTGCAATCTTCCTTGGAAGAACAAAATATCTTAACCAGAGAATACCAGATTTATGAGCAAATCAAGAAAGAAAGATGATGAAATTATATTTCTTTAGAGTACTTTTATCTTTTTATTCAACTATCAAAAATAGTGTTGCTACTGACCGAGCCAGGTTTGCCAAAACCAACTAAATTAACTCAATGATCCCAAAGTGATACCAATACTAACAACAAGATCAATCATATAACACGAATTGAAAACTAATATAAGCTATGCAAAAGAGTAAATGATAGAACTTCTCATTAATAATCCATAACGGCAACTCACACCAAAGGATACATATCTAACGAGAGAGGCGACACTTCCATAATGCAAACCATCCTACATAATAACTTCTCTATTCATGATATGACTCTACTAAAAAGGTAAAAAGATAGAAGATAGTGATGTGATACCACAACACTCCCCCAAGCTTGGAACAAACCAAGGGGATGCCAAACCTGATGACGAATTACTCCTTCGGTGGTGGTGGTAATATTTTCTTAGTTGACGTGAGGAAATCTTCCAGCATCTTGCGAAGCATATTATTCTCCCATTGAAGCATGTCCACCTTCCTCCTCAAGTCCTGGTACTTATCGCACAACTCCTTAGTGACTCGTAGGGCTTCCATTGATGTAGGGCAAGAGACTAAAGGTACCAACCCTGCTTGGGGTCTTGGAGATCTTCCTCCATAGGCTCCTTTCCCTTATCCTTGGCAGACACCATTGTGCTTCTAAGGTTTCAAGAATAGTTCCTGGCAGAAACAGATCGAAACAAAAACACGATGAAATCACGATATACGAGCCTCGGGGGATCCGGGGGGTTATATATTATGAAGTTTCACAACAAAAGGAAGGTACTGGGAGAAAACGGGTCAGAGACGGAGTCCGGAGTGGCCACCCCACCTGGTGGGGTGGCCAGGGGTGGGCCCACGCCACAGGGTGGTGTGAGCCACCCTGGCTCCATTTCTATCCCTCTTTCGGTTCGTAGCTTTCCTTATTGTCTAAAAACTGCAAAAATATAGTTGGATAGTATTTTCGCGGAACTTTTCTTACCAGAGTTGTTACCTATTTGAAAACGGACTCTGCAGGTCTCTGAATTTGGTCTTTGATAGATTCTTCCGGAGTCACCACTTGAATAACATCAATATCTTCATCTTCATACACTTATTGTGAGTCATAAAACCTTTCACTTCCTTATTACACCATTATCTCCACTACCTGGAAATTTCTTCCACACAAAACTTTACACAGTTCTCATTATCAACATTAGTATAAGTGAAGTGATAAAACATTTGAGTTCAACTGAAAACCATCAAAACATAAGCTACTGTAGCAACTCCTTCCGAAGACCCAAAAAGAATTCAAAAAGGAAATCGAATAAATAAGCAAATGCAAGAGTGGCAAAATCTGTCAAAACAGACCAAGGTACTAGGAGAAAACAGGTCGGAGACGGAGGCCGAGGTGGCCACACCACCTACTGGTGCGGCCAGGGGGTCCCGCGCCAGGGGGTGGTGTGAGACACCCTAGCTATGTTTCTGTCCCTCTTTCGCTTCGTAGCTTTCCTTGTTGGATAAAAATTGCAAAAATATAACTGGATAGTATTTTCGCGGAACTTTTCTTACCAGATCTGTTACCTATTCAAAAACGGACTCTGCAGGTCTCTGAACTTAGAATGTAGTAGATTATTCCGAAGTCACCTCTTGAATAACATCAATATCTTCATATTCATATTCATATTGCTTGAGTCATGAAACCTTTCACTTCCTTATTACACCATTTTCTCCACCTACCTGGAAAATTCTTCCACACAAAACTTCACACAATTCTCATTAGCAACATTAGTGTAAGCGAGGTAATAAACCTTTTAAAGTCCAAATTCAACTGAAATCCATCAAAACATAAGCTACTGTAGCAACTCCTTCCGAAAACCCAAAAAGAATTCAAAAAGGAAATCGACTTAAGAAGCAAATACAAGAGTGGCAAAAACTGTCAAAACAGACCAGCAGGTAAAGATCAATTTTTTCGAAAATCTTCTGTTGCTCAAATCAAAAAGTGTAAAACTAACAAAAGTTAAATAACAACCTAGGGCAGAATCACAAAAAATTACAGCTCAATCCGACGTACAGAGATCTCTCACGAATATTTACGGTGAAACACAAAAATCTGTTTCGGGACAGCAACTTCCCCAAATATTACTTCTCTCTCATTAGACATTGATCTTGACACAAAAACCAAACAAAAAGGATAAGGAGAGGTTATTACCTAAGTAATAACTTCCAAGACTCAAATAAACAAAAACAAACTGAAAGCAAAAACAAATTGGGTTGTCTCCCAAAAAGCTCTTTCTTTATAGCCATTAAGATGTGCATGATAATTTTGATGATGCTCACATAGGAATATGAATTGAAGTGAAAGAGAGCATTAAGAAGAAAAAATACACACGTTTGAGTCTAACCCACTTCCTATGCAAGGGAATTTTGTAAACAAACAAGTTGTTGAAACCAGAGGCTACTAGCATAGGAAGGCAAAACAAGTGCAACATAAAAACTTTCAGCATAAAACGAGGAAACTTGATATTATTGAGAGGCATAAGAACACTTTTCCCCCTGTCATAGGAACTTTTAGTATCATGCATAAACTTAACAATATAACAATCACAAGAACCATCATAGCAATGATCACTTATTCTAACAGAAAACACAGGAATACTAGCTCTCATAACACTACTATGTGAAACAATATTAGAGGTATCCTTACAAAGGATAGTGTGTCCCTCTTCTTCATATTTAGTAACAAAGTATTTCACATTTGCTATTATAGGTTCATCAACCATTTGTTTATCAGGTTCAACAGTTTTGATTATACTTTCATTAACCATACTAGCTATCATAGAATGTTCCTTTATCTTAACTGGGAAAGTCATTTTCTCAATAGAAGGTTCAGGTAAAACATGATTAGTAGTATAAACTTCAGTATTTCTTGCAGGAACACTCTTAGCAACATCTTTATAAGGTTCATGATACTTATTCCACTTCTTTTTAGGCACTTCAATATAGGAAGCAAAAGCCTTAAAATAAGATGCAATAGCTTGAGAGTCTAGACCATAAGCATTTTTAATATTTTGAAAGTCATCAGTTCCCAGAAAAGATTCAATGCATTCATAATCATAATTTATACCTGACTTTATACCTTTGTCATTCTCCCAAGCTTCAGCATTGTCTTGAATACGGTCCAGAAGATCCCATTTAGCTTCTTCTTCCATGCGAGTGAATGATCCAGCACAATAAGCATCCAATACATCCTTATCATGAAGAGAAAGCCTTGCATAAAATTTATTGATAATAATATTGTTGGGGAGCTCATGAATGGGACATTTGAGCATTAGTAACTTCAAAATCCCCCAAGCTTGAGCTGTACCCTCTCCATCAAGAGGCCAAAAGTTGTATATTTGATTCCGATCTTTATGTATCTCACTAGGAGGATAAAACTTTGAATAAAAGAGAGGTACAATTTCCTCCCATTCAAGAGCTTGACCATTCTTTAACAGCTTATACCATTCCTCAGCTCTTCCTTTCAGTGACAATGAGAATAACTTCTTCTTAACTTGATCTGTAGTAATACCTGCACACTTGAACAACCCGCATAATTCGTGTATAAAGAGTAAATGATCACCATGATGGACAGTTCCATCCCCAACATAGTAGTTATCCATAACACGATCAATAATTTTTGTAAGTATTTTAAAAGCATCATTCTCAGCAGGTGTTGGTTCATCTACTACCTTAGAAGTGGTAGTAGCATTACCAAATAAGAAACTCAGCGAATTATCCATAACAAAAATAAAGCAACTAACAGAAGTAAACAATACTCACAGTAGAAGTTTCCTTTACCAGTTCCACTCTCCAATAGCGCTTCACTCCCCGGCAACGGCGCCAGAAAATAGAGTTGATGACCCACAAGTATAGGGGGTGTATCGCAATATTTTCGATAAGTAAGAGTGTTGAACCCAACGAGGAGGAGAAGGTGCTGGCTAGTGGTATGGATCAGGAATTGTCTGCAAATACTTAGCAAATGGCACTACTAGGAAACAGCTCTTCTGTGGCGCACCTTTTTTCACTATCCGTGGCGCATATGTTAGTCGCCACTGATACGTCGCCACTGATAACTAACTTCAATGGCACATTTCAAAATGTGCCACAGAAGTCGCAAACTTCGGTGGCACATATGGCCAATATGCGCCACATAAGTTTTTTTCCAAAATTCAAAAAAAGGCGGGCCAGATCTCAAACTTCTGTGGCGCATATGGCCAATATGCGCCACGAAAGTTTTTTTCAAATTTCAAAAAAAGTTGGTAGTGCTGGTGGTGGCGGGCGGCGGCTAGGGCTAGGAGGAGGTTGCCGGAGTTGGTGGTGGAGGAGGAGGAGGTTACCGGAGTTGGTGGTGGAGGAGGAGGAGGAGGAGCTCGCCGGAGTTGGTGGTGGAAGAGGAGAAGGAGGAGGAGGAGGTCGCTGGAGTTGGTGGTGGAGAAGGAGGAGGAGGTCGCCGAAGTTGGTGGTGGAGGAGGAGGAGGAGGAGGTCGCCGGAGTTGGTGGTGGAGGAGGAGGAGGAGGTGGTCACCGGAGTTGGTCGCCGGAGTCGGTGGTGGTGGAGGAGGAGGAGGTCACCGGAGAGTGGAGAAGGAGGAGGGAGGAGAATGGGAGAAGTGTGGAGGAGAGGAGAATGGGAGAAGGGGAGAAGTGTGGAGGGGAGAAGAAGTGGGGAGGGGAGAAGAAGAGGGAAGGGGGAGAAAAAGGAAAAAAGGGAGGGACAAGGGCGCTGGTGGGATTCAAATTTCGAATCCCACCCAAGACTTCTGTGGCGCATATGGGGGAAAAGCGCCACAAAAGTTTCTCCCCCTTTTTTATTTTTTTGCAGTAAAAAATCTTCTACCCTAAATTAACTTTTTACTCTTTTCGAATTTGAGGATTCTGTAAAATTCAGAACGACCGTAGGGAATTTCGAGACGATCATTTTGATAGGTTAAAGATTTTTTTCCGACATCATATGCAAAAGTTATAGCTGTTTTACCGTGCCATGACCTATTTTTGCAAAATACATCGAAATTCATGTTTTTCAATTTTGTCTAGATCTATACCCTAAAATCTAACTACAACTCAAAGGAATTATTTTTTTGAAGTTTCTATCATTTTTGTTTATTTTTTACAAAACTGAAAAGGCGATCCACGGGGGGGGGGGGGGGGATCTGTTTCCCCCCCCTATATGCTAGTTCTGTGGCGCATACACCTATATGCGCCACAGAAACATCACTTTCTGTGGCGCATATGGACATATGCGCCACAAAAGTTTCTCCCCCCTTTTTTTGCTGCTTGGTCCCATCAACCTTTTGTGGCTCATATGCCTATATGCGCCACAGAAGTTTGGCACTTCAGTGGCGCACATGAAAATATGCGCCACAGAGATATGGACTTCTGTGGCGCATATTGGTTTCGTGCGCCACTGAAGTGCCAAACTTCTATGGCACATATTTTCTAGTGTGCCACTGATATATATCTGTGGCGCATGGTTTCACATATGCGCCACTGAATATCTTGTCTATCTATAGGCTGTTTCCTAGTAGTGCGGATTTTTAGGGGTTTTTGATAAAGCAAGTAAATAAAGTATAAGTAAATAAAAGACAGTAGGAATAAATGCAGCAAGTGGCCCAATCCTTTATGCAGCAAAGGACAAGCCGGTTGTATTACTTAAGATGACCAAACGTTCTCGAGGACACATGGGAAGACTGTCAAGTGCTTTCGCTTCATATAGTTGATTAATCTTCTTTAGCTTGCTAAGTGTTGTGTGGGTGAACCTGTGCTAATGTACCGACCTTCCTAGGACTAATACATACTTGTGATTATACCCCTTGCAAACATCCGTAAGTACAAAAAAGTAATTAAGGTAGAAACCTAACCACAACTTTAAACTCTAAGACCCTTACGCCCCTTGTGCAATGGTTTCCTAAGGGGGTTTAGGTTTTTGTCACTCCGGCAACCCCTACGATTAGTAGCCAAATACATAATGCATTCCCCTAGTCCCATATAGGTGAAGTGTCATGTAGTCAACATTCACATGACACCACTAGAAGAAGTACACCACAACTTAAATATCAAACTATTGAATCTTTCTCAACAGAACTCCACTACTAACAACATGACTTCTCCCACGTCCTCAAGAACTAAACGAACTAATCACAAGACATCATATGGATCATGATCAGAGATGGAATAATAATGTATAACAATCTGAACATAAACGATAATTCAATGGTTCACTCAATAGCATCAACTACAAAGAGTAATTAACACCGGGAAAGTTTCCCCTAAGAACTATGCAAGATTCAACCCAATTGTTACAACAATATGGAGATGGTGATGAGGGTGCTGATTGTGATGATGGTGGTGATGATGATGATGATGATGATCCGATGAAGTCCAGCTTGATGGTGGTGTTGATGGTGATGATCTCCCCTCTCCGGGAAGGAATTCCCCTGGCAGAAATCTGTCTGTCAGAGAGATCTTTCTCTCTCGGTGTTTTCCGCCCCGCAGAGGCGGCAAAATCTTTCTGTGGTCTCTCCTCGAGAATTAGGGTTTCAGGAGGATTATATACGCCAGAGGGGAGAGCCAGAGGTGGGCCAGGGCGGCCACACCACCTGGTGGCGCGGCCTAGGGTGGCCCGCGCCAGGGGGTGGTGTGGCCCCCCTGTGGCCCATCTCCACTCCTCCTTCTGGCTTCCTTCGTCTTCTGGAAAAATAGGATTTTCCATATATTTTCCCGGATTTTCTGATCTTCACGAATTTTTCCTCCAAACAACACCTTTTCCGTCAGAATCCTGACTGCAGCGGTCCATGCTCCAAAAGTCATCAACCATGCAAAAACAGATGAAATAACATAAGTATCATCTCTTAATATGAAATATATCAATGAATAACAGTAAATTATGATATAGAATAGTGATGCATGGGGGACAATCAAATAATGTAAGGGGTAAAGAGTTACTCTCATTAGAAGATAGGGATGGGTAGATCCATTCTTCCTCCTCTTGATTATCACTCTCCTCCTCTTTTTCATCCAATGAGCTTCCAGTTTCAGCATTTTCTTCTTCCATAGGCTCCCGCAAGGCATTAGTCTCTTCCATTGGTGGAGAGCATCTATTAATATATTCAAGAATATAGCCATTTCTACCTTGTAATTATCAAAGCAAAATTTAAGTATATCATAAAACTCATATTTATAAGGCGAATCATCAACATTTTCAAGCAAACTAGCAAGTTCAAATGCACCCTTCCAAGCAATAAATTCTTCAATTTGTCCCACATCATAAAAGTCATAATTCCCTTTAACATAAGAAGATATGGTAAAATTATCATTATACTCACATTGAAAAGGGAGGTGTTTATACCTCCTACAATAACAAGATTTATCAAAGCAATAAGTAACATTATAAGTAGAGCACACGTTTATAGCAATGGTATACAATTTATCAATTTGTTCCCATAAGTGTTTCCCTTTTTGTGACAAGCGGTGTTCCTTATAATAATACTTTTGTTCTTCCGTGAACCCACCTTGCCAATAAGATTCAGTTTCAAAGAAACCAACCATTGATAGAGAGCATGGTAAAGCAAGACAATAGCAAACCAACGAAAATAACAACTATAGGAGGAACTGATTTTTTTTATTTTTTTGATAAAAAGAACAAGCAAACAAAGAAAAAAAGAAACTAAGAAAAACAAAAATAACAAAGTAAAGAGATTGGTTATGAGGGACTCCCCTTGTGAAGATATCCTTGACTCCCTGGCGACGGCGCCAGAAAAATACTTTGATGGCTCGTGATTGATGAGCTTGTTGGGGAACATCAAGAGGAAGGTATGATGAGCACAAAAGTAAGTTTCCCTCAGTTATGAAACCAAGGTTATCGAACCAGTAGGAGCAAGGAAACACCCCAAAGGTGTTGCTAGCTGAGCCTTGGCAGGGCGCACTACCGGTGCTAGTAGCAACATGGAGACCTGCACGACACAACCACATAACTCTGTCCCCAACTTACGATGAGGTTGTCAATCTCACCAGTTTTGCTGAAAACAAAGGATTAAACGTATCGAATGGAAGGAAGTAATAGTTTGCAGAAAGTAAACACAAAGCAGTAAACAGTTTGTAGATTGTATGTAAAAGAAAGGACCGGGGTCCATAGTTCACATAGAGTTGGCTCTCCTTAAGATAGCTAACATGCTGGGTGAACAAATTACAGCGGGGCAATTGACAAACATCGAGAAAGCATACAAGCATATACTAATCATCTTGAGTCCGTTGAGACTTGATTGGGCATTACAACATTATACATAGACCGCCATCCAACTGCATCTATGACTAATAATCCACCTTCAGGTTATCATCCGAACCCCCTACAGTATTTAGTTGGAAGCAACAGATTATTACTTTACGAATTGCGTGTAAAGTTAACAATACGATTGTTCTATGAATAAAGGATTGTTGTCTTCTCCCTAGTAGCAACAACACATCTAGTACCTTAGAGATTTCTGTCACTTCCCCAGATTACCAGAGGCATGAACCCACTATCGAGCATAAATACTAACTCTTGGAGTTGCTAGCATCTACTTGGCCAAGATAGCTACTAACAATGGAAAGCATGCAAGATCACAAATAACAAAGACATGATAGAATCAATAATCAATCTGAAATAGCATCTCAATATCCATCGGATCCCTGCAAACACAACATGCAGAATTGCAAATAGATGATCTTGATCATGAACGGAGCTCACAAGATCTAGACATGAAAGCACAAAGGAGGAGAACCAACCATCTAGCTTCTACATGGACCCGTAGTCCAGAGATGAACTACTCACGCATCACACCGGAGGCTTGCATGATGATGAATAAGGCCTCAAGGGTGAATTCCCCTCTCCGGCAGGGTGTCGAGAAGAGCTTCAGATCCCTCCCGATCTAGGGATGGAGATGACGGCGGCTATAGACTCTTTCATGGAATTTTAATCGGGTACTTAGGGTTTTGGTTCCGAAGGCAATATATAGGCAGAAGGAGAGGCCGAGGGGGTGCTAGGGTCGGCCAGACCACCCCCTGGCGCGGGCGAGGCCTGGCCACGCGACCAGGTGGTGTGGCCGGGCCCCAACCCTTCTCTGTCTCGTATTATGACTCCAGATGTCTTCCGGTAAAATAGCGACTTTGGCTTTTGTCCTGTCGAATTCCGATAATATTCATTTTATGACTTTCCTGGAACCAAAAACAGCAGAAAACAGGCAGCTGGCACTATGGCTCTTGTTAATAGGTTAGTCCAATAAATCATATGAAAAGTACTCCAAAGTGTGGACAAAACACAAGAAAGTAGATAAAACCAAGCATGGAACATCAAAAATTATAGGTATATTTGCAATGTATCACGACGCGCATCAATGCATGAATGCACGCTCGCGCCGGTGAACAGGCCTACCGTGCCACCATGACTGCTTTGAGGAGGCGGGGCTGGAGAGTTCGAGGGGTGCTGGGATTCAATGGGATCCTAGAAGATGTGGCACGACCTTGACCCGTGAGCACAACCGCTACTACACCATCATCGGCATCCAAGCGCCGGGATGTCTAGGCGCGGGATCGATGGTGGGGTGCGACGGGATCGAGCGGTTTCTATGGTTAGGATTTCTAGTGGAGCTAGAGATCTGGAGAGACCAAGAGAGGAGGCGGGGTATCGCACGTGAAGGGAGAGGAAGAATTCTAGGGTTTGGGGGTGTGGTCCGCATGGATGTTCCCTCTCGATCGTGTGAGCTTTTACAAAACTACCACTATCCACTTCTATAGTGCAAGACTGGAATTGTAGGCCATTTCGGTCAATTCATGTCCAAACTTTTGGGGGGCACGGGAGGTGGGAGAAACTTGCGCAATGACTTTGGGGCATTGGATGTAGGTCAGATGAATGGCTGAGATCTGCTTCGTTGGGTTGATCTGTGGGTACCTCTATTCTCTTCTAATTGCTCACACTACTGAAATTGGCATAACTAATTCAAAAAAAATCAAAAAAGGAAAACATTCGCCTAACTTCATTTTATATGAGCTGGTATCTAGCAAGATAACTAACTTGAAATATCGCGAATATCTCAAAAAAACCTTCGCAGAAATGAGCTATCATGTTCAAGGTTTCGTGCCTTTCATGCCAAACGACTTATGTTATGGCCATAATCATGGCATAGTTTGCGATAGTGTGCCCATATTGTGCACGCATGTGCATCATGGGATGGCAAACAATGTTGTAGGAGGAAGTTTTCCTTTTCATCGCACAAAAAAGCCATTTTCCATTTTCCGAGTGCCAAAAACAGGGTGTTTTGTGAAGCAACCACCAAATGAAAGTTTCAAAATTCCACCACCCCATTTAAAAAAAATACGAGACCAACTTTCATGGACAATGTCCCAACAGTGGTATCTTAAACATTTCCATCCACCCATCGTAAAAAAGACAAATTCCTATCGAATCGTAGGAAGTGGGTCAGATTTGAACTACAAGTACACAATTGAATGCTCATGATTTTTGCAAAAAACATTTATAGGTTCACAATATGTTGTTTTATCATAGATCCAATGCAAGTTTAGAGAGACTCGGCCCCGATCTAAGGATCTTCATGCCCGCCATTTTGACCATAGTTTGAAACGGGCATAAAATTCAAAAACGATTCGAACAATGTAAAACCTTCGCGTGGTGTCATATTATGTGACATAGTTGCAAGGAAAAATATCAAAAAACTTGGTATATTGATTGCATCTCAAAAAACCTTCTCAGAAATGAGCTATCATGTTCTAGGTTTCATGGCTTTCGGGCCAAACGACCAATGTTATGGACAGAATCATGGCATAGTTTGTGATACTACACCCATATTGTGCAGGCGTGTGCATCATGGGATGGCGAAAAATGTTGCAGGAGGAACTTTTCCTTTTCATCGCACAAAAAAGCCATTTTTTATTTTCTGAGTGCCAAAAACGGGGCGTTTTGTGAAGCAACCACCAAATGGAAGTTTCAAAATGCTACCTCCCTATTTTATAAAATACTAGACCATCTTGCATGGCCAATGTCCCAATCGGGGTATCTTAAACATTTCTATCCACCCCTCGTGAAAAAGACAAATTTCTGCTGAATCGGGAGGAAGTGGGTCAAATTTGAACTACAGGTACACGATTGGATGCTCATGATTATTAGCAAAAATCATTTCTAGGTTCACAATATGCCATTTTACTAGAGATCCACTTATGTTTTAGCAAGACTTAACCCATAGACAATGACGGGCACCGTTTTAACCGCATCGAAATGGGTACAATGAATTCAAAAAGTAGATCATGCACTCGAGATTATGTACAATGAGAAATTCACCACCAAGAAAGTTACGCATCTCTTAGACATGAAAAAATTGTTTTTTGCGTCATCTCAATCCGAGGTCTTATGCGAAAATGATGAAAATTTATGTTTTTGGACTACCCAAAAAAATTAAGTCCCTCTATTTATGTGGGTCAAGTTTTATAGAAATACCACAATCCTAGTAAAATGGGCCTGATAATAGCTAAGCATTTTTTGGCCTAGTTGACAGAGAAAAAGTTGAGAAAAAAGAGGCCTCTGCTTGGCCATTTGAGGCGTAGGCCCAACATCAGATCGTTTTAATTCAATTGGCCGCATCATCAAAACTTAACAACAACAATTTGGTGGAGTGATGGTATGGTTCCTTATGGGGATCTTGTGGGTCGCGGGTTTTATTCCTGCCAACCTATAGTTTTCACCAAAATGTGATACCACCGCTCCACTTGTCGGTTTTGAAGGCCCTATCTGTTAGTTAGGTCACACCCTAGCCGAACGCCTTAGAGACTTGACTAATAGAATGTTGTGTGGCCAATATAACACAAGCACTATGTAGGTTTGGTGGTCAGTGCATTGCGGGGAGAGCTACAGGTCACGGGTTTGACCACTCTTGCCTCCTCCTTTTGCTTCGAATTATTCTCAGCGGTTGTCCTCGGATGACTGGTAGACAAGCCCCATAGGTAGGCCCCACTTGTCATTGGTTAAACAGTGTAGTTGGTCAACTGGTCAATGTGCATGTCTATCCAGACAAGTTAGAGAAAATTCACACGTGGATATGCCATGTCGGCGAAATTGCTGAGGTGGCTGATGAGTTCACAATTGAAGCATATTTACCTTTCGTTTTTTGCATAAGTAGAATAGGGATTTTTGTATTTTACTACGTTAGCACACACCTTTTCTCCTTGTTTCAAAAGAATCCCGAATGATCGAATCTCTTATGAACATATCAATTGGAACTGTCATATTATGTTGTAATATGATATTTTTAAGTGATAAAAGTCATTTAATTGATTTACCTTTCCACCTGAGAGAGGAGCAAACCTGAGGAAGGCGACTGCGGCGTTAATGACCAGTGGTATGGGTGGAGCCCGCCCATATCATCCGCCGGTACCATGCGGCAGCATGAACATGCTGACTCGTGTATTAACGAGCTCATTGGGGAACCCCAAGAGGAAGGTATGATGAGCACAGCAGTAAGTTTCCCTCAGTTATGAAACCAAGGTTATCAATCAAGTAGGAGGAAGGAAACACCCCAAAGGTGTAGCTAGCTGAGCCTTGGCAGGGCGCACTACCGGTGCTAGTAGCAACGTGGAGACCTGCACAACACAACCACAGAACTTTGTCCCTAACTTGCGATGAGGTTGTCAATCTCACCGGTTTTGCTGAAAACAAAGGATTAAACGTATCGAATGGAAGGAAGTAATTGTTTGCAGAAAGTAAACACAAAGCAGTAAACAGTTTGTAGATTGAAAGTAAAAGAAAGGACCGAGGTCCATAGTTCACTAGAGGTGGCTCTCCTTAAGATAGATAACATGCTGGGTGAACAAATTACAGCGAGGCAATTGACAAACATCGAGAAAGCAATACATGCATATCCTAATCATATTGACTACTTTGGAACTTGATTGGGCATTACAACATTATACATAGACCGCCATCCAACTGCATCTATGACTAATAATCCACCTTTAGGTTATCATCCGAACCCCCTCCATTTTAAGTTGCAAGCAATAGATTATTGCTTTACGAATTGCGTGTAAAGTAAACAATACGATTGTTCTATGAACAAAGGATTGTTGTTTTCTCCCTAGTAGCAACAACACATCTAGTACCTTAGAGATTTCTGTCACTTGCCCAGATTACCAGAGGCATGAACCCACTATCGAGCATAAATACTAACTCTTGGAGTTGCTAGCATCTACTTGGCCTAGATAGCTAATAACAACGGAAAGCATGCAAGATCAAAAATAACAAAGACATGATAGAATCAATAATCAATCTGAAATAGCATCTCAATATCCATCGGATCCCTGCAAACACAACATGCAGAATTACAAATAGATGATCTTGATCATGAACGGAGCTCACAAGATCTAGACATGAAAGCACAAAGGAGGAGAACCAACCATCTAGCTTCTACATGGACCCGTAGTCCAGAGATGAACTACTCACGCATCACACCGGAGGCTTGCATGATGATGAAGAAGGCCTCAAGGGTGAATTCCCCTCTCCGGCAGGGTGCCGAGAAGAGCTTCAGATCCCTCCCGATCTAGGGATGGAGATGACGGCGGCTACAGACTATTTCGTGGAATTTTAATCGGGTACTTAGGGTTTTGGTCCCGAAGGCAATATATAGACAGAAGGAGAGGCCGAGGGGGTGCTGGGGTCGGCCAGACCACCCCCTAGCGCGGGCCAGGCCTGGCCGCTCGGCTAGGTGGTGTGGCCGGCCCCCAGCCCTTCTCCGTCTCGTATTCTGGCTTCAGATGTCTTCTGAAAAAATAGGCACTTTTTCTTTTGTCCTGTCCAATTCCGAGAATATTCATTTTCTGAATTTACTGGAACCAAAAACAGTAGAAAACAGGCAGCTGGCACTGTGGCTCTTGTTAATAGGTTAGTCCAAGAAATCATATGAAAAGTACTCCAAAGTGTGGACAAAACACAAGAAACTAGATGAAACCAAGCGTGGAACATCAAAAATTATAAATACATTTGCAATGTATCAACATCCCCAAGCTTAACTCCTGCTCGTCCTCGAGTAGGTAAGTGATAAAAGAAATAATAATTTTCTAGGTGACATGCATCATCAAAGACTTGATCAAAGTATTTGTAAAACATTCAAAGCTGGGATCATAGTACTTCAATCATAACATGAAAGACAAAGTTCTAGCAATAAGACAAAGAAACTATGATGCAACATGAAAAGGCACAAACAAAAGATTCATGAATAACAATGACTTGCAAGACATTTGTTTGTATCACATGAAGAAAACATAGCATAATAGTATTCAGCTTGTCCCTCATAGAGTAGCAAATATAAATGCATAGGACACTTTCAAAGTTCATAAGAGTGACTAGATACAAATAGTTTAAAACAAGTAATATCAAGTTATGCATCAATCAACTAGTCTTGGGACAATGCACATAGAACTAAGAATGGCCACTATGCTCTCAAAGTAGGTGCATAAAGATAGAAGGTGGAGACTCAATATAATGGTGGAAGAAAGGCCTTCATAGAAGGAAGCAGGGATTCAAGTCTCATAAAGACCTTCCAAAAATTATGGTACTTATAGCTTTCAGCTCTCATTTCCCCTATCATAAGCATCTTGAAGTGATTAAGGTTAAAGTGAACAAACTATGGTGTATATGCTTAACGAAGTATTAGTTAGAAACCTCATGTCCCTTGAATACGAGGGTCGCTCCTCATGCTACTCAAGTTTAGTCACCGGTAAGTTCTTGTCATCGTAAGTGCATGTGTATCATAGAGAACCGCCAACGGGATACCCCTTGCCCGATGATACGGAAGAATCCCCATATCAAAATGACAAGGCAAGTAGACAACGAGCATCTCAACAATCTTCTTATTTACCATGGGAATATGGTGCTTTTTTTTCTCTCTTTCCTCTTTTCATAATCTCATTTTTTTATTTTTCTCTTTTTTTCTAAATATAGGACTCTTTTTTTATAAGAAGAATGCTTCATAGACAGCTCATTATGGTTATGTTGCAGGTTTCCACCATGTCAGCATGGATTAGACCAGCGGCCCAGGCGTTTCTCTAACACATATACATAACTCCATGGAATTATAAGCCCCCCTTTCATTTCACACCGATGACATCCATACACAAAAGAGCATGATATCAACTAGGTACAAAGTACCAAGTGCAATGTTGAAAGCGTTCCCCATGACAGCATGGTTTTGCTAATTCCCAACAAATAAGTGCAAGCATATACAACATAGACAGCACAATGGTTCAATTATTAAGGGCAAGAAAAGTAAAGTGTGCCATCAAGTTCGTGAGAGCTTTAATCACTAGTTTTCTCATAACAAGTTTAATTCGGAAGGTAAACAAAAGCATGAATATACTTGGAATAGCATAAGCTAGTAGGTAGGTATGGTGGACTCTTTGGAATAACTTGGTTTAGGGAGTTGTATGCATGAGTGGAACTCATACTTGGTTGCGGAGCCTAGCAAAAGACTGGGAGCGACAAACTAAGATAGCAATAATAGCCATAATCATGCAGAGCAACAAAACATCATTGATCAAAGCATAAAGTGATACTACAAGTTGAAACCTAAGGATCATAAAGGCTATGGTGACTTGAGATAGTAATAACATGGTGTGAGCATGCGCCAAGTCAACCCAAATAAAGCATCAAAGGAGAATACCACTATACTATGCTTTAATATGCTAAAACAACGCATGATTCATCCAAGGCACATTAACAAATATCAATTGTTTATAACAAGTCATGCTACAGCAAATAATACTAAGCATAAAGCCAAAACAATATCAAGCATGACATGACAAAGCATAGGCCACAGTCAAAAACAAGCTCTCTTTACCACTTAAGCATGAACTTTCCTACTCTTTTCCAAACCAAACCAAACTATTTGAAAACCAATGTATGAAAGAGGGGGTCCAACCAATTTATTCAGAAAACTAAGGAACCAAGAAAACGAAAAACCAAAACTAAAATGAAAAAGAAGACGCTCCAAGAACAACACAACTGTGCATGAACAATAAAAATGAAGCGTTTGGAAGAAACCTGGGATTTTTATTGATGAAGAGGGGGATGCCCAAGGCATCCCCAAGCTTTGACACTTGTACTTCTTGGATATTTCTTGGGGTGACACGCGTGGCATCCCCAAGCTTGAGCTTTAGTCCATCCTTCATCTCATTACTCATTCCTTCCATACACCTGAAATTTTTCCTTCATATAAAACTTCACATAATCTTTATTAGCAACATTAGTACACTCAAGATAATAAGTCTTAAGGTTAAGTTCTAACACAAAATAAACTTCCATTAGAACACTAGCTACTGTAGCAATTCCCTTAAAAAGCTCAATTACCCAAAAGAACTCAAAAAGGAACCAACAAGAAGCAAATGCAGAAAATGGCAGAAATCTGTCAAAACAGACCAGCAGGTAACGACGAATTTTTTCAAAGACCTTCTGTTGCTCAAATAAAAAAGTGTTGAAATGACGAAAGTTAGATAACAACCTGGGGGAGAAGCCCAAAACTTCACGCCTCAAAATGACGTTCAGAGATTTTACACGAATTTTTACGGTGAAGCACAGAAATCTGTTTTGGGACAGCAACTTTCCCAATCATTACTTCTCTCTCATTAGAGTTTACTCTTGGCACAAAAAGAAAATAAAAAGGATAAGGAGCGGTTATTACTGAGGTAGTAACTTTCAATACTCATCTAAAACTTTTGGGTTATCTCCCAATAAGTACTTTTCTTTAACGCCTTTAAGTTAGGCATTAGAAGCAAGAAAAAGAATCAAGTGTTATCAAATGAAGAAGCATTAAAGCCAAATTTTGTTTTCATAGGAGAGGCAAAAGAAATCTTCTCTCTCTTCTTAGGGAAGTGTTCTATACCTTTCTTGAGTGGGAGTTGATATTTAATGGTGCCTTCTTTCATATCAATAATGGCACCAACAGTTATAAGAAAAGGTCTTCCCAAAATAATAGGACAAGAAGCATTGCATTAAACATCCAAAACATAGAAATCAACGGGGACATAAGAATTGTTAACCATAATAAGAACATCATTAAGACTCCCCATGAGTTTCTTTTTAGCTTTATCATCAAGTGGGACATTCAAATAACAATCTTCTAGTGGTGGCAAATCAAGCATATCATAAATCCTTCTAGGCATAATAGAAACACTACTATCAAGATCACATAAAGCTTTGAAATCAAAGTCATTCACTTTCATATTAATGATGGGTTCCCAACCATCTTCTTGTTTTATAGGAATAGAAGCTTTATGTTTCATCTTTTCTTCTTTAATCTTTTTGAGAGCATCAGTAATGTGTTTTGTAAAGGCCATGTTTATAGCACTAGCATTAGGACTTTTAGCAAGCTTTTGTAGGAACTTAATAACTTCAAAGATGTTGCAACCATCAAGATCAAAATCATAATTATCATCTAGAGTGGTAGAACTATTACTAGCCTCAACACTAGTGGTGGTGATAGTAGAAACACTAATGTTTCTAGCAATTTCATCTTCTCTTTCCCACTTAGCATGTAATTCAGCTAATAGTCTAACATTTTCATCAATTCTTACTTGTATAGCATTAGTAGCTGCAAAGGGATTATCATTAGTTTCAGGTTTAGCAACAATTTTATTCAAAGAAGATTGTGTTGGGTTCGCAGCATAGAAAACAAAAAATTTCCTACGATGGGAACTATACGCCAAGATCTATCTACTAGATACAAGCAACGGGTGGATATACATCCATAGAGAACTTACCCTCGAAGACAACAAAGCTTTGTTATCGAGTTGGAACTCGTGGATGATGTAGTTGTACACTTGCCGATCTCAAGATCATGATGAAGTCTAGCGGAAGCAGCAACTCCTTTCCAGATAAAGCTACCGAGAACATGTATCTCGCTAATCCGAGACCATGGGGGAATAATACTAGATGGGGAGAGAGATCCTTCACGAGGAGGTGTGAGTATGAAGGTGTGGGAGGGGGGCCTTTTATAGGAGGAGGGGAGGGTACCCATCCCCATGGCCGGCGCCCCAAGGGGTGACCCCTCACCTTCTCATTCATGTGGTGGTAACTCCCTCCACATAGATTTGCCCCTTCACATTCTCTTTTAAAGTCTCCACTTTAAATGCATTAAATTTCTCCAAATTTAATGCTCTCTCATTTAATAAAACTCTTTTATTAATTTTATTCAGAATTTTGTTAATTACTTTCATTAACAAACATTCACATAAAACCCCTGCAACATTTCAATATTACATGCAGAACCAATTTCAAAAATTTCACCCGAAACAGTTTCGATGTCTATTGAAATAATTCCAGCGCTTTCTTAAATTTTTATCTGAAACATATTTGCTCCAAATGGTGTCGGTATCCCTTAAGTGTGTCACCCTACAGTTCGTGAATAATGCAGACATAATCGAGACCCCTCTCAGATCAATAATCAGAAGCGGGACCTGGAGATCCATACTGACTCCTACACATTCAACGATGACTTCTGTGATCATGAGAACCTTTAATGCTAGTAACTAAATCTCTTTGTCTCGCGATATATTACATGTCCGAGATTCAATCATCGGTAACTCCATACCAAGTTTGATATCATTGCCGACATGCACTCTTTTCTTGTTCCCGTGATATAACATTCTAGTGATCACATCACTTGCTTGCAAGCTATCTTAATGTGATATCACCGAGAGGGCCCAGAGTATATCTATCCGTCATCGGGATGGACAAATCCCACTCTTGATCCATGAGCCTCAACATAACACCTTCGTAGTACTGAACCCACCTTTATAGTCACCCTGTTACGGTGTGACGTTTGATGTTATCAAGATACTCTTCTGGTGTTAGCAATTAACATGATCTCATGGTCTAAGGACTAAGATTACTTCGTATGATGTTATAGCAATATAAACATAATGACTTTGATCGTAATGCTATACTTAGGATGAATGTTCATCACATCATTCCACCAATGTTGTGACCTCGTTATTAAGAACATCCAATGTCCATGATCAGGAAACCTTGATCATCTTGTTAATCAACAAGCTAGTATATATGAAAGGCAGTACTAGGAACTTTGTATTTTGTTTATTAAACACACATGTATTAACGTTTCCAATTAATACAATTATAGCATGAAAAATAAACATTTATCATAAACATGGAATAAGATAATAACCACTTTATTATTGCCTCTCGGGAATATTCCCTTCAGATTGAGCTTCAGCCAAAGATGCTATATTTCTTTCACCATTAGAGAGTATTTCCTCAATAGTTTTATTGAAAGCAGTTTGTTTACTAATAAAGTCTTTAAGCATAACTTCAAGTTCAGATGGTGCACTCCTATTATTGTTGTAGGGATTTCCATAAGTATTACCATTGTTGGCAGGATAAGGCTTATAATTGTTGTTACCAATATTATTCCTATAAGCATTATTGCCAAAATTGTTATTTCTTATGAAGTTCACATCAACTTGCTCTTCTTGAGCAACCAAAGAAGCTAAAGGAACATTATTTTGATCAATATGGGCTTTCCCATTAACAAGCATAGACATAATAACATCAATCTTATCACTCAAGGAGGAGGTTTCCTCAACATAATTTACCTTCTTACCTTGTGGAGCTCTTTCAGTATGCCATTCAGAGTAGTTAACCATCATATTATCTAGAAGCTTTGTTGCAGCACCCAAGGTGATGGTCATAAAGGTACCTCCAGCAGCAGAATCCAATAGGTTCCTTGAAGAGTAGTTCAATCCTGCATAAAAAGTTTGGATGATCATCCAAGCAGTCAGTCCATGAGTGGGACAATTCTTTACCAAAGATTTCATTTTTTTCCGAAGCTTGAGCAACATGTTCATTATGAGATTGTTTAAACTTCATTATTTCACTTCTCATAGATATAATCTTAGCAGGAGGATAGTATTTTCCAATGAAAGCATCTTTGCACTTAGTCCAAGAATCAATACTATTCCTAGTTAAGGAATTCAACCATTCTTTAGCTTTTTTTCTCAAAGAGAAAGGAAACAATTTCAGCTTAATAATATCACCATCTATATCCATATGCTTTTGCATCTCACAAAGTTCAACAAAGTTATTTAGATGGGCAGCAGCATCTTCATTACCAATACCAGAAAATTGTTCTCTCATAACAAGATTGAGTAAAGCAGGTTTTATCTCAAAGAAAGTAGCTTCAAGCACAGGTGGAGCAATATGTGTGCTCATAAAATCATTGTTGTTGGTGCTAGTGAAGTCACACAACTTAGTGTTTTCAAGAGTAGTCATTTTTTTGTGTTTTTGATAAAGAAAGCAAACTTGTAAAACTAATTTTTTTGTGTTTTTGATAAAGAAACAAGCAAATAAAGCAAAAAGAAACTAAGCAAAACAAAAATAACAAAGTAAATAGATTGGTTATGCGGGACTCCCCTTGTGAAGATGTCCTTGACTCCCCGGCAACGGCGCCAGAAAAATACTTGCTAACTCGTGTATTAACGAGCTTGTTGGGGAACCCCAAGAGGAAGGTATGATGAGCACAGCAGTAAGTTTCCCTCAGTTATGAAACCAAGGTTATCAATCCAGTAGGAGCAAGGAAACACCCCAAAGGTGTAGCTAGCTGAGCCTTGGCAGGGCGCACTACCGGTGCTAGTAGCAACGTGGAGACCTGCACAACACAACCACAGAACCTTGTCCCCAACTTGCAATGAGGTTGTCAATCTCACCGGTTTTGCTGAAAACAAAGGATTAAACGTATCAAATGGAAGGAAGTAATAGTTTGCAGAAAGTAAACACAAAGCAATAAACAGTTTGTAGATTGAAAGTAAAAGAAAGGACCGGGGTCCATAGTTCAGTAGAGGTGGCTCTCCTTAAGATAGCTAACATGCTGGGTGAACAAAATACATCGGGGCAATTGACAAACATCCAGAAAGCAATACATGCATATAGTAATCATCTTGACTCCTTTGGAACTTGATTGGGCATTACAACATTATACATAGACCGCCATCCAACTACATCTATTACTAATAATCCACCTTCAGGTTATCATCCGAACCCCCTCCAGTATTAAGTTGCAAGCAAAAGAATTATTGCTTTACAAAATGCGTGTAAAGTAGCAACAGCACATCTAGTACCTTAGAGATTTCTGTCACTTCCCTAGATTACTAGAGGCATGAACCCACTATCGAGCATAAATACTAACTCTTGGAGTTGCTAGCATCTACTTGGCCAAGATAGCTACTAACAACAGAAAACATGCAAGATCACAAATAACAAAGACATGATAGAATCAATAATCAATCTGAAATAGCTTCTCAATATCCATCGAATCCCCGCAAACACAACATGCAAAATTACAAATAGATGATCTTGATCATGAACGGAGCTCACAAGATCTAAACATGAAAGCAGAAAGGAGGAGAACCAGCCATCTAGCTACTACATGGACCCGTAGTCCAGAGATGAACTATTCACGCATCACACCGGAGGCTTGCATGATGATGAAGAAGGCCTCCAGGGTGAATTCCCCTCTCTGGCAGGGTGGCGAGAAGAGCTTAAGATCCCTCCCGATCTAGGGATGGAGATGACGACGGCTACAGACTCTTTCGTGGATTTTTTATCGGGTAATTAGAGTTTTGGTCCCGAGGGCAATATATAGGCGGAAGGAGAGGCCTAGGGGGTGCTGGGGTGTAACATCCCAAAACTCTAATCCAAGATTATTAAGATCCAAATCCTCAAAATTAGGGTTAACAAAAACTTTTCCAATTAAAAATATGAAAGCATTCATATGTGTGTGCATTTAGAATAGGAGTTGTTTGAATTGCCATGGTTCTATGATCCATTGATTGTAAAATGATTCTTAGGTGAAATAAACATCATCTAAATCATTCCCAAACTTTTCCCAAAGAAAAACAACTCAAAATAAATAAATGAAGTGAATGGTCATTTTTGCCAAATTAACTATCATGCCTACTTTGGCTATTCCTAGTACTCAAAACCTAACAGAAACAATGATGGATCTTTGCACCCCTTGCTAGTACACATAATGACGTACCAAGGCCCACTTTGTGATCTGCCATAAACATTCATACACTAAATTTAATTAACATTTGAAAATTAAATCTATTTCATATGGGAAGATCCCAATATTTCAAAAACCACTCAAACAAGCTCAATTTTCAAAACCCAAGCACCCACAGAGTCTCAAGCTTAGTACTAGCACACCCACCAAAAATCTTTTCAAAATTCAAAAAGAAAGTTCTTTCGGCCATTTTCACAAACACCTTGTGGACAGATTTCAAACAAAAACCAATTTCACTATTTGAATAGTGTCCTGGCCAAACTTGTCTCCCATTTGACCCCCATTTGCTCCCACTGTCTCCAAATGATCTAACCAAGGCCTAACTACCCCATCTCCTACCCCCTAGTGGCAAGGCCAAGCCACGCCGAGCCCCAACTCGCCGGCCGACCATGCCATCACCCTAGCAGACCACCTCCCCCTCTCTCACCATGTCTACTAGCTAGCCCGCACCTCACCGCCACTCTCTGTCCCCTCCCCGAGCCAGGCCAAGCCGTGGACCACCGAGGAACCGCCGCGCACTGCCTGCCTGTGCCATGCCGAGCACGCGCCAGAGCGCCATGCCTGACATGCATGCACAAGTTCCACTCGACCGTATCTCGCGCCCACCGCTTCGCCACGACCCGGGGAGCACGCCGGACATGCCCGTTCGCCGCCCAACGCCTCATAGCCACCGCTCGCCATGGACACCGCCGTCTCTGCCGCTTAGAGCGCCAGCTTCGCCCGACCGCATACCACCGCCCCTAGTACCGCATTGATCACGTAGAGCATCGCCAGGAGACCAGCGACCGCCCCCTACCGCGCGCCATGCCGCTAGCTAGCTGTGCAGCCCTCGCCGGAGCCGCTCACCCATCCCTCTCAGTCGCATCATCGTCGTATAAATAGAGGCCACCCCCAGCCCCATTCGGCACACCACACACCTCCCCTCACCTCACTGACCGTCCCACACCTCTAGCCGGAGCAAGGCGAGCAGCCGTTCGCCGGAATTGCACCGGAGCAGGCCGCCTATGGAGGAGAAGGGCGCCGATGATTGCGACCAATCCCGGAGCTGCCTCGACCGTCCCTGAGCTCGCCGTCGACCACCAGTCCGTTTGCCCCCATCGCCATCATCGCTAGAGCCCTGGTACGCCCCCTATGCACCCCCACTGAGCCGTTAGGGATAGAGTTCGCCGGCGACCAGTTCGTCATCGACGACGATCCCCAGCCGTTGATCCCCGTTCTAATCCAACGACCCATATCGCCCCGTACCGCTTCGCGCGTTATGAGCCGCTGATCGGTGGACCCCTCCTATCAGCTGAGCCCCGCACCATGCAGTGTCACTGGGCCGGCCCGTTAGTGTTCCCGCGCAACCCAGTTAGTTTGAATTAGAATTTTCTATTTAGTTTAAACTTAGTTCTGTTCCCTAGTGTGAAAATCAATTCAGAGAGATTTACAAATCCAAATTGAGTGATTCCAATTTTGTTGGAAAGCTACTGAAAAGATATACCCAAGCCCGTTGGATTTAATTCAATTAGTGTTAGAGATATCTCCTAGTAAAAATAACAAAACATAAGCATTTGCACCTTGCAAAATTTTTATAAAATCAACCAAATTAGCTTTTGAGATGATTCCAACTCTCAAAATCCACATTTCACCATACCTGTCTGAATATGTAATAATATTGAGGTTTACATGCAGTGACTTTGGACTAGTACCAAAATAATGCTATATAGGCATTTCTAGCCACTTTAAATCATTAAATAATGAACTTAAACCAAAGTAATTATGCTCCAACCCTTAAATCACATTCCCACATGTTAGAATATGTGGTGATGACATGTGTCCACATGATCCCCTATTTTAAGTGGTGAATATTAAATCTTAGTTAATTTTCAATGAGTAGAAATTACTTTTCTAAAATAAAAGGAATGAAACTATTGAATAAAACTTGTGATACTTGTGATGGTAATAGATTATCAGATATGTGCCTTAGAGTGCTAATTAGATTAGTTAAGTATTGTTTGTTGATTGTGTACTCTGTATGTATTTATATATGATAGTACCAACCAAGTCTACGAGGAGGAGTTCTACCAAGAAGAAGAAGAAGAAGAAGAAAACTTCAACCACTGCACCAACCAAGGCAAGCTACTATTAGCAAGCAAGGATTGAACTAGATGGTTTAACAAAGATGCTTTAGGCATGCTTTGACTATACCACTTTGACTAATATTTACCCCAAGTCTTATTTTCAAGCTTTACTTCCTTTACTTTACCCAAAGTTCTTTACTTGTTTTTGAAGGTAGCATAAAGAGTATAAACTTGACCTATTTAGAAACCTTTAGATGTCATTCTATTGGCATGAGATTGAACCCATCAATTCCACTTTAATGAACACTCTTAACTTAGTAGTTTAGAGTAGATAAAAACTTGAGTCACTTTAGATGGGAACAATTGGTGAAAATGAATTGTGAAAACCTTGGAACGATGAGTCATTCTATTGAGATATTTTTACATGTGTTGAGAAACACAAATGGTTTATGATGATGAAAATGTTGAGGCATGAGCCTTAACCCTTTTATAAAACTGATGGTTGGATTCGGATGCGATACCATTCCAAATTTACCGTACAACCACATTACCTGAATTGGGTAAGGCTTAGCCGGAAGTTTATATGCATTAGTATTAGTTCCCTCGCGGGAGAGGTTTTAGCTAAGGCTACCTCTCAATGTTGTCCACCTATGCAGTGCCCAAGATGATAGATGGTCAGGGTTGGGAGGCCATGCTCATAGGAGAGGTGCTTATACTAGGGTGTGTAAAGTGTATCGAATCTTGTGGTTATGTTTGATTATCTGCATACTAAGTATGATGATTCAGGGTTATCCCTAACAGATGTATCGAATCTTGTGGTGAAAGTGTACCATCTCTGCAGAGTGTCAAACTATTCGAATAGCCGCGTCCGCGGTTATGGACAGTTGGAATGGCCATACTGTTTCGTTGTCAGATGTTTTCAAAACAACTTATGAAATGAATGATGAATCTTGACTTGACCACAACAGGGTTGTGTTTATGACAATAGCTTCCCAACTTAAGTGATTCTAGAACTTTATTTTATCTTTCTTTGCTTTAGAACTCAGTTTAGGTTTCAAACTTAACTTTATAGTTAAACTTAGATTTAGCACTTTAACTTAGCACTATACTACTTGTTAGTGGTAGTTTACGAGTACTTAAAGAGTACTCATGGCTTTTATCCCTGGCTATTCTCATGGCCAGACTATGAAGGAGACTACCAAGATGATGGCCAGCAGGACGACTATGATAACTAGGACTATCTGCCTTCGTCAGCATTGCATGTGCCCCTGAAGATGGACCCCACCACTATGCTTATCTTTTATTTCCGCTGCTTGTTGTATTAAGACTGGATCATGAGATCCTTATTTGTGTAAGACCTTATGTATGGTTTGTAATGGATGATGTGCTATGATATCCAATCCGTTATGTCTCGCAAAAATGGTAATCCTGGGATTGCGAGGTATGGCATAACAGGCATCTGGGATTAAAAATCTGGGTGTTGACAACTTGGTATTAGAGCCATCTTGACCATAGGAGACCCTAGTTAGAATGGACGTCCGAACAAAAACTTAATTTCCAAACCAAAGTGAATATTTATGAAAAACTATTTCCTCTCTTATCCTTGGGAATTCATTCTTTCTCAAAAATTCATGTTCCTCAAAATTCTTACAATTACTACTTAAAATTTGACACACTTGATCACTTCACTAATTTCCTCATCCTAAATTCTTGTAGATGGAGACTCAGTTCATCAAGTTCTACCAGTTGGGAAACGGAGGTCAGCTGATCTTGGAGAGGGATCTGGATTCACTGTCAGAGTTACTAGGACGCCCACATCTAGAGTTTCTTGGAGCTCAACTTCCAGGACCCCCAGGAGGAGACTAACAGTGGCTCGTCACAGCTGATCTTAGAGGAAGCATCGAAGCACCAACATCCAGGAGAATCCAGTTCTCCATGAGAGAGAACAACTGGCTAGATGGATTAGCCAGGGCAATGCATGAAGCTCTCGCACGTCTATGTGCCCTCAGCATCAACCAAATCCAAGGAACCCGTTTTGCTCACTATGCAAGACGTGACTTCATGGGAATGCCGATGGAGATGCCAAGTCCCCCAGAGTTGAGGCGTCAAGTGGAGAATCTTGACTTCTTGCTGCACGACAGACAGCAGGAGATGGACAATGCTAGAGAGTTAGCCAACCAGAACCGTGCAATTGCCGACCAGAAGGCCCAGACTTTCGCACTGCTCATTTAAGATCGCCAGTCTCTTTGCCGCCAACGTGCAAAGAAGGATCGCACCATCGCCCATCTTCGCAAGAAGGTGGCCGACATCGAGAAGACGTCAAGGAGCAGGAAGCTCAGCTTGCAGCAAAGGAGGAAGAAGAGGAGGGTGAAGACATCCAGGGAGACATGGATTCTTACCTCAATAATGATGATGACTTTCTGGAGGAGGATGTCGTGGACTTCTACACTGACGATGAGGACTCCGACTACATTGACGATGAGTAGATGCACTAGAGCACCATTGTAGCATGAGATGTATAGGTCCCACTGTATCGTAGCTTACCGAATGGTTCTTCAAACCATCTGTTTTCTTTTGATTGTTGTGGTGTGTGTTGTATCGTGTACTTGTTTGCATGAATGAAATGGAGTTTGTTGAAAAACCTGAGTCTAACTCAAAGTTTTAGATTTGAAATCGAAACCATGAACCTTAGAATTTCCCTCTTACCCCTGTATCTACCTCAATCTCCAGATGACTCGTGGAAACCAAGGAGGGAGCAGCTCGTCGCAAGACCCAATGCTGCAGATCTTGCAGAATCTCATCGCAGACAGAGAAGCAAGCAGGGCAAAATGCCAAGCCAACTTAGCAACACTACAACAGATCACCTAGATGGCTCTCAACAACCAAGGGCATGGAAATCAGGATCACCAGGGATCTAAACACAAAAACTTCCAGAATACCAATCCCCCAATCTTTAGCACGTCAGAAAACCCATTAGATGCTGATGACTAGTTGCAGACGATGGAGAATAACTTGGAGGTAGCCAGAGTTGATGACAACGAGAAAGTTCTCTTCGCCACCCACTATCTGGCGGGAGATGCAAGAGCGTGGTGGAACAGTATCCGCCTAATGAACCATGGTCAAGTTATGACATGGGAAGCATTCAAAGTCAAGTTCAGCCGCACCCACGTGCCGCAAGGTCTAGTCACCTGAATGAGGGATGAGTTCCGAGAGTTGAAGCAAGGAAGAATGACTATGGTGGAGTACCATGACAGATTCCTATCACTTGCCAGATATGCACCTGACGAGATCAACACAGAGGCAAAGAAGAAGGAGAGATTCTTGAACGGACTGCATGATGAGATGTAGACTGTCCTCATCAACATCCGTTTCGAGGATCTCGAAGAGCTAGTCGACTCTGCCATTCAGATGGAAGGGAAGATTAACCAGGCAAACGACAATCGCAAACGTCGTATGATGCAGCAATCAGGATCCAACAGTCACCAGAAGTATCGTCCTAACCCCTCACCAGGATATGCACCAAGGAACAATCGACCCCCAATGTCTCGCCCAAGCTACCCCAACCGTAGCGGAAGCAATGTGAAGCCCGGAGGAAATAATCACCACTCCGGCAACGCCAACAATTTCAACCGTGCACCTCCCAAGAGCAACAACAACAACAACAACACTGCACCCAGAACTGGCAGCAATGCTGTGCCTGTCGCAGCCAAGGACAAGTCCCAAATCACTTGTTTCGAGTGTGGAGTGAAGGGTCACTATTCCAATGAGTGTCCCAAGAAGACTGCCGCCAATGCCACTGTGAATGCCCCAGCTCAACAGCAGCGTCGTGTTCAACCAGGAAGAAGATTTGCCCCAGGGAACCCTCACAACCGCAACGGTCGTCTCTTCCACATGAACGCAGAAGAAGCCCAAGAAGCGCTGGATGTAGTGCTGGGTATGTTTTCTGTCAACTCAGTTTTAGCAAGAGTATTGTTTGATTCGGGAGCATTGCATTCATTTGTCACCGAAGAATTTGCATGCACTAGTAAGATTCACCCAACCAACTTGAAGCATGTCATGATAGTTCAAATCCCCGGTTCAACTACAGAAGCTAGAAAAATTTGCAAAGCTGTGCCTATCAGAATACATGGGATAGATTTTTATGCCAACCTAATTGTACTTGGAACCAAAGGATTGGAAGTAGTACTAGGTATGGACTGGATGTCAAGGCATAAAGGACTGATAGGCTGTGCTAAGAAAGCCATCACCATGACCAGTAGTTCTGGAGTCACAGTAGAGCATATCTCTGAAACTTTACCTCGTCAATTCAAGTGCATCAAGAGCCTAGCCCTACCCACCATAGACCAAGTCAGAGTAGTCTGTGAATACCCCGACGTATTCCCAGATGAATTGCCAGGTATGCCCCCGGATAGGGATATTGAGTTCATTATCGAACTAATCCCCGGAACCGGACCCATAGCCCAGAGACCCTATAGCATGAACCCCTCGGAGTTAGTGGAACTGAAGAAGCAGTTGGATGCTATGTTAGAAAAAGGCTTGATTCAACCAAGCGCTTCGCCATGGAGATCACCAGTGTTATTCATCGACAAGAAAGATGGAGGCAATCATTTGTGCACAGATTACAGAAAGTTGAATGACGTCACCATCAAGAACATGTAACCTTTGCGAAAGATAGAGGATCTATTTGATCAGTTGACAGGATCCCAGGTATTCTCAAAGATTGATCTTAGGACTGGTTATCACCAACTTAAGATTCATGCAACAGATATTCCGAAGACCGCCTTTACTACTCGCTATGGTTTATACGAGTATACGGTTATGTCTTTTGGATTAACCAATGCCCTTGCTTATTTCATGAATCTCATGAATAAGATCTTTATGAATTTCCTAGATAAGTTTGTAGTTGTGTTTATCGACGACATCCTTATCTACTCCAAGTCAGAAGAAGAGCACGAGCAACATCTGAGAATCATCCTAGAAACCCTAAGAGAGCATCAGTTATATGCCAAGTTCAACAAGTGTGAGTTTTGGCTGAAAGAAGTAGGATTCCTAGGACATATTGTATCTGCCGGAGGAGTCTCTATTGATCCCGCCAAGATCAAAGATGTCGAAGAATGGGAAGCTCCAACCACTCAAACCCAAGTCCGTGCATTTCTCGGATTAGTGGGATTCTACCGCAAGTTCGTAGAAGGATTCTCGAGCATCGCCAGACCCATGACCCAATTTTGAAGAAGGACAAGAAGTTTGAATGCACAGACAAGTGTGAAGCCAGTTTCCAGGAGCTGAAGAAGAGATTGATATCAACCCCAATATTGGTCATGCCAGACATCAAGAAGCCGTTTGATGTGTATTGTGATGCATCCAAGATTGGTCTAGGATGTGTATTGATGCAAGAAGGCAAAGTCATCGCGTATCTGTCTCGACAACTAAAGCAGCATGAGCAGAACTATCCGACCCATGATCTTGAATTAGTAGTCATAGTACTGGCATTGAAGACATGGCGTCATTATTTGATGGGTAATCGTTGTGAGATTTACTCAGATCACAAGAGCTTGAAGTATATTTTCACTCAAAAGGAGCTGAATATGAGGCAAAGGAGATGGATAGAGTTAATCAAGGATTATGACCTTGACATTCACTATTACCCCGGCAAAGCCAATGTGGTAGCGGATGCTCTTAGCCGATTGCCGTGTAGGCTAAACACTATGATCAAGGAGAAGCAACCAAGTTTGTATGAGGAGTTGGAGCAGTTCAGGACTGAGTTAGTTAGCAAAGGATTCTTAGCTAGCATTGTACTTCAGCCCACCTTAATTAGCCAAATCAAGGAAGCCTAGAAGGGGAATGAAAGTATCGACGGAATCAAACGTCGTATTGGTACAGGAAAAGTACCTAGATTCACTGAAGACGAAGAAGGAGTACTATGGTACAAAGGCGTATCTGTGTGCCAGCAGATTCAGAGCTGAAGCAAGTTATCATGAAGGAAGCTCATGATACTCTTTATTCTATCCACCCCGGAGGAACGAAGATGTATCAGGATTTGAAAGTGCAATTTTGGTGGCACAAGATGAAGAGGGAAATCGGAAGCTACATCGCCAAATGTGACATCTGTCTGAGAGTCAAAGCAGAGCATCAGAGACCTGCAGGACTATTACAACCACTGTAGATTCCGGAATGGAAATGGGATTCCATCGGAATGGACTTTATCACCGGTTTGCCTACTTCTAGTAGGGGAAATGACTCAATCGGGGTCATAGTGGATAGACTGTCCAAGGTAGCTCACTTTATACCTGTCAAGACTACCTACCAGAGTGCAAAGTTAGCAGAGCTGTACACTGCTAGGATTGTTAGTCTGCATGGAACCCCCAAGACCATAGTATCAGATCGAGGAACCCAATTTACCTCGAGATTTTGGCAGAAAGTTCAGGAAGGATTAGGAACCAAGTTGAATTTCAGCACCGCTTATCACCCGCAAACTGATGGACAGACTGAGAGAGTCAACCAGATCCTAGAGGATATGTTAAGAGCTTGTGTGTTGGAATAGGGATCAAAATGGGAAGATTGCCCGCCGTTCGCAGAATTCTCATGTAACAACAATTATCAAGCTCGTTTGCATATGGCACCATTTGAGTTCCTATACGGAAGAAAGTGTCACACCCCTTTGAATTGGTCGCAAGTAGGAGAGAGTCAGATCTTTGGACCCGACATTCTCCGAGAAGCCAAAGAGAAGGTTCACAAAGTCTGTGAGCACCTCAAGACTTCCCAATCCAGATAGAAGAGTTATGCTGACAAGAGAAGGAGAGACCTGACTTTCAATGTCGGAGATTTTGTACATCTCAAGGTTTCACCATTGAAGGGAACTCAACGCTTTAGTCTAAAAGGAAAGTTAGCCCCTAGATATATCGGGCCCTTCAAGATTCTGAACCATCGAGGAGAAGTATCGTATCAACTGGAACTACCTGAAGAGATGTCAGCCATCCACAATGTGTTCCATATCTCTGGAAGTGCCGGAGAAGACTGAAGTTTTCAAGAACATCGATCATAGAGCTGTGGAGATCAACAATGACCTGACCTATCGTGAAGTGCCCATCCGTATCTTAGAAGAAGCTTACAGAACCACCAGGACCAGGAGCATCAAGTTTCTCAAGATTCAGTGGAGCAACCATACCGAGGAGGAAGCCACTTGGGAGCACGAAGATTACATTAGGACAGAGTTCCTAGATCTCTTTAGTTCCTAGTTTTCTTTGTAAATCTCGGGACGAGATTTTGTTTAAGGGGGGAAGGTTTGTAACATCCCAAAACTCTAATCCAAGATTATTAAGATCCAAATCCTCAAAATTAGGGTTAACAAAAACTTTTCCAATTAAAAATATGAAAGCATTCATATGTGTGTGCATTTAGAATAGGAGTTGTTTGAATTGCCATGGTTCTGTGATCCAATGATTGTAAAATGATTCTTAGGTGAAATAAACATCATCTAAATTATTCCCAAACTTTTCCCAAAGAAAAACAACTCAAAATAAATAAATGAAGTGAATGGTCATTTTTGCCAAATTAACTATCACGCCTACTTTGGCTATTCCTAGTACTCAAAACCTAACAGAAACAATAATGGATCTGTGCACCCCTTGCTAGTACACATAATGAGGTACCAAGGCCCACTTTGTGATCTGCCAAAAACATTCAAACACTAAATTTAATTGACATTTGAAAATTGAATCTATTTCATATGGGAAGATCCCAATATTTCAAAAACCACTCAAACCAGCTCAATTTTCAAAACCCAAGCACCCACAGAGTCTCAAGCTTAGTACTAGCACACCCACCAAAAATCTTTTCAAAATTCAAAAAGAAAGTTCTTTCGGCCATTTTCACAAACACCTTGTGGACAGATTTCAAACAAAAACCAATTTCACTATTTGAATAGTGTCCTGGCCAAACTTGTCTCCCATTTGACCCCCATTTGCTCCCACTATATCCAAATGATCTAACCAAGGCCTAACTACCCCATATCCTACCGCCTAGTGGCAAGGCCAAGCCATGCCGAGCCCCAACTCGCCGGCCGACCATGCCATCACCCCAGCAGACCACCTCCCCCTCTCTCAACATGTCTACTAGCTAGCCCGCACCTCACCACCACTCTCTGTCCCCTCCCCGAGCCAGGCCAAGCCATGGACCACTGAGGAACCGCCAGGCACTGCCTGCCTGCGCCATGTCGAGCACACGCCAGGGCGCCGCGCCCGACACACGTGCACAAGCCGCTGCTCGACCGCAGCCCGCGCCCACCGCTTCGCCACGACCCAGGGAGCACGCCGGATATGCCCATTCGCCGCCCAACGCCTCAGAGCCACCGCTCGCCGTGGACACCGCCGTCTCTGCCGCTTAGAGCGCCAGCTCCGCCCGACCACATACCACCGCCCCTAGTACCGCATTGATCACGTAGAGCACTGCCAGGAGACCAGCGACCGCCCCTACCGCGCGCCATGCCGCTAGCTCGCTGTGCAGCCCTCGTCGGAGACGCTCGCCCATCCCTCTCGGTCGCGTCGTCGTCCTATAAATAGAGGCAACCCGAGCCCCATTTGGCACGCCACTCACCTTCCCTCACCTCACTTACCATCCCACACCTCTAGCCGGAGCAAGGCGAGCAGCCGTTCGCCGGAATTGCACTTGAGCAGGCCACCTCTGGAGGAGAAGGGCGCCGCTGATTGCGACCACCCCTGGAGCTACCTCGACCGTCCTTGATCCCCCGTCGACCACCAGTCCATTTGCCCCCATTGCTGTCGTCGCTGGAGCCCTGGTACGCCCCCTATGCAACCCCACTGAGCCGTTAGGGTTAGAGTTCGCCGGCGACCAGTTCGTCGTCGACGACGATCCCCAGCCGTTGATCCCCGTTCTAATCTAACGACCCATATCGCCCCATACCGCTTCGCGCGTTATGAGCCGCTGACCGGTGGACCCCTCCTGTCTGCTGAGCCCCGCGCCGTGCAGTGTCACTGGGCTGGCCCGTTAGTGTTCCCGCGCAACCCAGTTAGTTTGAATTAGAATTTTTCTATTTAGTTTAAACTTAGTTCTATTCCCTAGTTTGAAAATCAATTTAGAGAGATTTACAAATCCAAATTGAGTGATTCCAATTTTATTAGAAAGCTACTGAAAAGATCTACCCAAGCCCGTTGGATTTAATTCAATTAGAGTTAGAGATATCTCCTAGTAAGAATAACAAAACAGAAGCATTTGCACCTTGCAACATTTTTATAAAATCAACCAAGTTAGCTTTTGAGATGATTCCAACTCTCAAAAACCACATTTCACCATACCTATCTGAATATGTAATAATATTGAGGTTTACATGCAGTGACTTTGGACTAGTACCAAAATAATGCTATATAGGCATTTCTAGTCACTTTAAATCATTAAATAATGAACTTAAACCAAAGTAATTATGATCCAACCCTTAAATCACATTCCCACATGTTAGAATATGTAGTGATGACATGTGTCCACATGATCCCCTATTTTAAGTGGTGAATATTAAAACTTAGTTAATTTTCAATGAGTAGAAATTACTTTTCTAAAATAAAAGGAATGAAACTATTGAATAAAACTTGTGATACTTGTGATGGTAATAGATTATCAGATATGTGCCTTAGAGTGCTAATTAGATTAGTTAAGTATTGTTTGGTGATTGTGTACTCCGTATGTTTTTATAGACGATAGTACCAACCAAGTCTATGAGGAGGAGGAGTTCTACCAAGAAGAAGAAGAAAACTTCAACCACTGCACCAACCAAGGCAAGCTACTATTAGCAAGCTAGGATTGAACTAGATGGTTAACAAAGATGCTTTAGGCATGCTTTGACTATACCACTTTGACTACTATTTACCCCAAGTCTTATTTTCAAGCTTTACTTCCTTTATTTTACCCAAAGTTCTCTACTTATTTTTGAAGGTAGCATAAAGAGTATAAAACTTGACCTATTTTAAAACCTTTAGATGTCATTCTATTGGCATGAGATTGAACCCATCAATTCCACTTTAGTGAACACTCTTAACTTAGTAGTTTAGAGTAGATAAAAACTTGAGTCACTTTAGATGGGAACAATTGGTGAATATGAATTGTCAAAACCTTGGAATGATGAGTCATTCTATTGAGATGTTTTGACATGTGTTGAGAAACACAAATGGTTTATGATGATGAAAATGTTGAGGCATGAGCCTTAACCCTTTTATAAAACTGATGGTTGGATTTGGATGCGATACCATTCCAAATTTACCGTACAACCACATTACCTGAATTGGGTAAGGCTTAGCCGGAAGTTTATATGCATTAGTATTAGTTCCCTCGTGGGAGAGGTTTGAGCTGAGGCTACCTCTCAATGTTGTCCACCTATGCAGTGTCCAAGATGACAGATGGTCATGGTTGGGAGGCCATGCTCATAGGAGAGGTGCTTATACTAGGGTGTGTAAAGGAAAGGTTATGTTTGATTATCTGCATACTAAGTATGATGATTCAGGGTTATCCCTGACAGATGTATCGAATCTTGTGGTGAAAGTGTACCACCTCTACAGAGTGTCAAACTATTCGAATAGCCACGTCCGCGGTTATGGATAGTTGGAATGGCCATACTGTTTCGTTGTCAGATGTTTTCAAAACAACTTATGAAATGAATGATGAATCTTGACTTGACCACAACAGGGTTGTGTTTATGACAATAGCTTCCCAACTTAAGTGATTCTAGAACTTTATTTTATATTTCTTTGCTTTAGAACTCAGTTTAGGTTTCAAACTTAACTTTATAGTTAAACTTAGATTTTGCACTTTAACTTAGCACTATACTACTGATTAGTGGTAGTTTGCGAGTACTTAAAGAGTACTCATGGCTTTTGTCCCTGGCTATTCTCATGGCCAGACTATGAAGGAGACTACCAAGATGATGGCCAGCAGGACGGCTATGATAAGTAGGACTATCTGCCTTCGTCAGCATGGCCTGTGCCCCTGAAGATGGACCCCACCGCTATGCTTATCTTTTATTTCCGTTGCTTGTTGTATTAAGACTGGATCATGAGATCCTTATTTATGTAAGACCTTATGTATGGTTTGTAATGGATGATGTAATGTGATATCCAATCCGTTATGTCTCGCAAAAATGGTAATCCTGGGATTGCGAGGTATGGCATAACGGGCATCTGGGATTAAAAATCCGGGTGTTGACATGGGGTCGGCCAGACCACCCCCTGGCGCGGGCCAGGCCTGGCCATGCAGCCAGGTGGTGTGGCTGGCCCCCAGCCCTTCTCCGTCTCGTATTCTGGCTTCAGATGTCTTCCGAAAAATAGGCGCTTTGGGTTTTGTCCCGTCCAATTCCGAAAATATCCATTTTCTGACTTTCCTGGAACCAACAAATAGCAGAAAATAGGCAGCTGGCACTGTGGCTCTTGTTAATAGGTTAGTCCAAGAAATCATATGAAAAGTACTCCAAAGTGTGATCAAAACAGAAGAAAGTAGATAAAACCAAGCATGGAACATCAAAAATTATAGATACATTTGCAATGTATCAGTCCGCCTCATCAAAAACTTTCTCCTGGCAAAGATGGATCACAAATCCAACATTGACAGCAACCTTGAGCCACGAAAAACCACACGAGAAAGGGATCTGAAGGAGGAACTTGGAGAAGGGAAAATCCCTGCTTCTTCACATATCATTGGAGGACATTGCATTATCCCCTTCATCATCAACCATGGCATCATCATCACCACTATTACCCCCATCTATCATTCATTAGATCTTGTTGTTATTCCAGATTCAATTATGGTTTGCACTAGATTTATTCCCATACTTTTATCCATCCATATGATTATGATGATGTCATTGATTGCTTCCATTTGTGAGTAGTTTACCCTCGTTCTTGGGGAGATGGAGAAACCCTAGCACTATTATTAAATTGAAATAAAGATGATCTATTCTTGTTTCCATATGACTTACTAGTCTATGATAGATTATGATGTGTGTTTGATCTCTCCCTTTTGATGGTATATGTAGTCGACCATATATCATTTGCCTTCGGGACTAAACAAGAGGGTGAAATCCTTTAGACGTGTTTGGAAGAGTGCCCTCGAAGCTATCGTGACTATTCGCACCGGCTAGCAACCAGCATGGTCAAAGGAGGATAAAGAGAGATTTCCTAAGCTAATCACGATATCCATGGGGAGACCCTTAATTGTGGTGGTCTGTATGGGTGATTTCTCTCAGACATCGCGGTGGTTATTTAGAGGTCACCTCATTCTTGGCTCAACAAAGTGATTGCCTATGAGCCTTGTAGTGAACATCTTATTATGGAGGTCTCTCCACACATATCATGACACAAGAAGTAGGTTATCCTAATTATGAATAATAATATCATGCTAGAGGTGTATCCTACATCCCCGAGAATGCATTAGCCCTATTGAGCTCAACAACGTTTCCAAACACTCTTGTTACTTGCTTTCTTTTATTTGTTTTAATTACTTTTCTGCATTCAACCAAAAACCTTTCAAACACCCTTTACTTGAAATCAAAGGCGTCTTACAAGTATCCTTTGGTAGACAGTGACGAGGGGCATAAAAATCTTAACCAAATAGCTCTCTGCGGGTTCGATACTCTTATTTCAAAACTAGCTACAATCAATCTGTGCACTTGCAGTCATCAAGCTATTTTATGGCGTTGTTGCTAGGGAGCTAAGTGCTTTTGGTCTTTGTTCTTAGTTGCTTATTCTACTAATTATTTTACTAAAGTTGTTGTAAAGATTCCTAGAGGCTATAAATATTCGTAGTCCACCCATGGACGCTTGTTGAAAATCCAATAACCCTAGAGGGTATGATATTAACCCTATGCTTTTGGATATTTTGCATGCTAAAAAGTTTGCAGGGGACGGTACGGAGGATTCGTCTGAGCATGTAGAGTTCTTTGAAGATACATGTGGGACTTTTCGTCTGAATATACTCACTAAGGATGAGGTTAAATCTGCTCTTTATGTTCAAACTCTTATTGATGAGGCCCGGTCTTGGTATATTCAAAGTCCTAAAAAAATTACTAACTCCTGGGAGAGTTTAGCCTCCTTGTTCCAAGTTGATTTCTTTCCCAGGGCGAAAAATCTTGGAGCGAGACGCATGATCACCAATTTTAAAGAAAAACCTGAAGAAAGGTTGCATGAAGGATACACAAGGTTTAGTGGACTACTAGATCACTACCCCCACCACAACTTCCCTCCTTGGTTGGTAATACATAATTTCTACGCAGGTTTGAGCACTAATAATAGAAATGAGCTAGACTCCCTTACCAATGGATCGTTTACTGAATTTAGTGTTGAAATAGCCTGGAATTTGCTAGACAAAGTGCATAGGATAGAGAAAGCTTATGATGGAGCCGAACTTAACGAATAAAATCCTATAGAGTATAATTGTTTGAGAACATTTCTAGCTTCGAGCAAAGTAGAGAAATTGCTTGGGAATTTTAACCACATAAGCATGAACTTTCATACTCTTTTCCAATCCAAACCAAACTATTTAAAAACAAATGTATGAAAGAGGGGTTCCAACCAATTTATTCATAAAACTAAGCAAACCAAGCAAACGAAAACCAAAACTAAAAACGAAAAAGAAGACGCTCCAAGAACAACACAATTGTGCATGAAACAATAAAAATGAAGTGTTTGGAAGAAACCTGGGATTTTTATTGATGAAGAAGGGGATGCCTTGGGCATCCCCAAGCTTTGACGCTTTTACTTCTTGGATATTTCTTGGGGTGACACTGTGGCATCCCCAAGCTTGAGCTTTAGTCCATTCTTCATCTCATTACTCATTCCTTCCATACACCTGAAATTTTTCATTCATACAAAACTTCACACGATCTTTATTAGCAACATTAGTGCACTCAAGATAATAAGTCTTTAGGTTCAGTTCTAACACCAATAAAACTTCCATTAAAACACAAGCTACTGTAGCACTTCCCTCAAAAATCTCAATTCCCCAAAAGAACTCAAAAAGGAACCAACAAGAAGCAAATGCAGAAAATGGCAGAAATCTGTCAAAACAGACTAGCAGGTAAAGATGAATTTTTTTGAAGACCTTGTATTGCTTAAATCTAAAAGTGTCGAACTAACGAAAGTTAGATAACAACCTAGGAGAAGCACAAAAATTCACGCCTCAAAACAACATACAAAGATTTTACACGAATTTTACAGTGAAGCACAGAAATCTGTTTCCGGATAGCAACTGTCCCAATCATTACTTCTCTCTCATTAGAGGTTACTCTTGGCACAAAAAGCAAACAAAAAGGATAAGGAGCGATTATTACAGAGGCAATAACTTCCAAGACTCATCTAAAACTTTTGGGTCATCTCCCAATAAGTACTTTTCTTTAACGCCTTTAAGTTAGGCATGATAGTTTGAGAAGATGCTCACATAAGAAATATAAATTGAAGTAAAAGAGAGCATCAAGAAGCAAATTCAAAACAAATTTAAGTCTAATCCACTTCCTATGCATAGGAACCTTGTAAAGAAACAAGTCATGAAAGCACAAAGCAACAAGCATAGGAAAGCAAAACAAGTGCAACTTCAAGACTTTCAACACAAAGAGGGGAAAATTAATATTCTTGAGATGCATAAAACCATGTTTCCCTCTCTCATAATAACTTTCAGTAGCATCATGAATAAAATTAACAATATAACCACCGCATAAAACATTCTTATCATGAGCCACATGCATAAAATAATTATTACTCTCCCTATAAGAATGGTCATTCTTTTTAATCATAGTGGGAGCAAATTCAACAAAATAGCTATCATTATTATTCTCATCACCATAATCATCAAATATAGGAGGCATATTGTAATCATAATGAATTTTCTCCTCAATAGTAGGTGGACTGAAAATATCATATTCATCATTGTAATCATCATATATTGGAGGTATAGTGTCATCAAAGTAAATTTTCTCCTCCGTGCTTGGGGGACTAAAAATATCATACTCATCAAAACCAGCTTCCCCAAGCTTAGTTTTTCCATAGCTTTAGCAATAATGGTGTCCAAAGAATTCATACTAACAACATTGCTATTAGCATGAAAATAAAGTTCCATAGGTTTTTTAATTTTCTCTTCAAACACCTCATGTCCTAACTCAAGATAAATACTATAAAGTTCTATAATTTTGGTGTTGTTTTCCATTAAGCCTAACTAGTGAAAACAAGAAACAAAAAGACAAAATTGCAGAATCTAAAGGAAATAACTTTGATCACTCACATCGGAGGATGTGAGTACCTTTTACCTGACCTCCCCGGCAACGGCGCCAGAAAATAGCTTGATGTCTACGCACTTCTATTCTTGTAGACAGTTGTTGGGCCTCCAAGTGCAGAGGTTTGTAGAACAGCAGCAAGTTTTCCCTTAAGTGGATCACCCAAGGTTTATCGAACTCAGGGAGGAAGTGGTCAAAGGTATCCCCTCTCAAGCAATCCTGCAATCAAGATACAAGAAGTCTCTTGTGTCCCCAACACACCCAATACACTTGTCAGGTGTATAGATGCACTAGTTCGGCAAAGAGATAGTGAAATACATGTGGTATGGATAATTATAAGTGGTAACGGTGCTAGAAAATAGCTTGCTGGCGTGTGGTTCACGTGGGAAAATACTAAATTCAAACTAAAATAAAGATGGACGCAAGCAAACATGTAACAGATCTAATTGCACATGGTGTATCAATGCTTAGAAACAAGGCCTAGGGATCATACTTTCACTAGTGAACACTCTCATATAAATATCTTCTCTTTATGATACTACTCTTAACTACTCTCCGGTTGGACACTCTAATCCATGGTAGGGCTATAACAACACACCTCAAAGTTTGCTTTCCGCATCTAGATAACCCCACACTGTCACCTTGAGCACTAGATGGTTCAAACAAACACCACAATTTAATAAAGACATCCAACTCCAAATGTAAATCATAACAAGTATTTGTAATATCTAGCCTAAGTGCCACCATGGTGTGCACACTGTCAACTTCACACACATGAGGAGAGCAGAGATATATTAAAGTACTTGAGTAGCAAGGTAGATCTATAGATTACAAGCTCATGATCTCAATAAGATCATGCATAGAGATAGATGAACACATACCTACCGGTAGAACCCTTAGCCTCGAGAGAGAACTCCTCCCTCCTCATCATTAGAATCAGCAACAGTGATGGAGATGGTGGTGGAGATCGATGGAGATGGCTCCGGGGGCACTTCCCTGTCCCGGCAAGGTGCCGGAACAGAGACTTTTTGTCCCCCGAATCTCCCCTTCGGTGGCGGCGGTGCTATGAAACTTTTCGTGGTTAGAGGCTTGATGATTTAGGGTTTCTGTATCGGGAGGAATATATAGGCGAAGGGGCGAGGTCGATGGCCAGCCAGGGAGCCCACACCATGCCCTGGCGCGGCCTAGGAGGACCCGCACCTAGGGGTGGTGTGGCCACCCTGTGGCCCCCCTTCGTCTCTCCTTCTGGCTCCGTGAATCTTCCGGGAAAATATCAACTTTGGCTTTTGTCCGGTCCAATTCCAAGAATATTGGTTTTCTGACTTTCCTGGAACCAAAAACAGCAGAAAACGGGCAACTAGCGCTGTGGCATCTTGTTAATAGGTTAGTCCAAGAAATCATATGAAAAGTACTCCAAAGTGTGGATAAAACACAAGAAAGTAGATAAAACCAAGCATGGAACATCAAAAATTATGGATACGTTAGCAACGTATTAACATCCCCAAGCTTAACTCCTGCTCGTCCTCGAGTAGGTAAGTGATAAAAAGAAAGAATAATTTTTAAGGTGACTTGCACCATCATAAACTTGATCAAAGTATTTGTAAAACATTCAAAGCTGATATCATAGTACTTCAATCATAACATGAAAGCCAAAGTTCTAGCAATAAGACAAAGAAACTATGTTGCAACATGAAAAGGCACAAGCAAAAGATCCATGAATAACAATGCTTTGCAAGACGTTTGTTTGTTTCACATAAAGAAAACATAGCTTAGTAGTATTCAGCTTGTCCCTCATAAAGTAGCAAACATAAATGCATAGGACACCTTCAAAGTTTATAAGAGTGACTAGATACAAATAGTTTAAAACAAAAAATATCAAAGCTATGCATCAGTCAGCAAGTCTTGGGACAATGCAAATAGAACTAAGAATGGCCACTATGCTCTCAAAGTAGGTGCATAAAGGTAGAAGGTGGAGACTAAATATATAAGTGGAAGAAAGGCCTTCATAGAAGGAAGTAGGGATTCAAGTCTCATAAAGAGCTTCCAAAAATTAGGGTACTTAATAGCTTTCAGCTCTCATTTCCCCTATCATAAGCATCTTGAAGTGATTAAGGTTAAAGTGAACAAACTATGGTGTACATGCTTGACGAAGTATAAGTTAGAAATCTCATGTCCCTTGAATACGAGGGTCGCTCGTCATGCTACTCAAGTTTAGTCACCGGTAAGTTCTTGTCATCGTAAGTACATGTGTATCATAGAGAACCGCCAACGGGGTACCCCTTGCCCGATGATACGGAAGAATCCCCATATCAAAATGACAAGGCAAGCAGACAACAAGCATCTTAGCAATCTTCTTATATACCATGGGAATATGGTGCTTTTTCTCTCTTTCCTCTTTTCTCATATCTTTTTTTTATTTTTCTATTTTTCTCAATATCTGACTCTTTTTTTATAAGAAGAATGCTTCATAGACAGCTCATTATGGTTACGCTGCAGGTTTCCACCATGACAGCATGGATTAGACCAGCGGCCCAGGCATTTCTCTAACACACATACATAACTCCATGGACTTACAGGCTCCCCTTTCATTTCACACCGACGACATCCATAGACAAAAGAGCATGATATCAACTAGGTACAAAGTACAAGTGCAATGTTGAAAGCGTTCCCCATGACGACATGGTTCTGCTAATCCCCAACATATAAGTGCAAGCATATACAACATAGACGACACAATTGTTCAAGTTTATTAAGGGCAAGAAAAGTAAAGTGTGCCATCAAGTTCGTGAGAGCTTTAATCACTAGTATTCTCATAAAAAGTTTAATTTGGAAGGTAGATAATAACATGAATATACTTGGAATAGCATATGCTAATAGGTAGGTATGGTGGACTCTTTGGAATAACTTGGATTTAGGAGTTGGATGCATGAGTGGGACTCACACTTGGTTATCGAGGCTAGCAAAAGACTGGGAGCGACCAACTAAGAGAGCAATAATGGCCATAATCATGCAGAGTGACAAAACATCATTAATCAAAGCATAAAGTGATACTACAAGTTGAAAACGAAAGGATCATAAAGGCTTATGGTGACTTGGGATAGTCATAACATGGTGTGAGCATGCGCCAAGTCAACCCAAATAAAGCATCAAAGGAGAATACCACAATACTATGCTTTAATACGCTAAAACAACGCATGATTCTTCCAAGGCACATTAAGCAATCTCAATTGTTTATAACAAGTCATGCTACAGCAAAGAATACTAAGCATAAAGCCAAAACAATATCAAGCATGGCATGACAAAGCATAGGCCACGGTCAAAAACAAGCTCTCTTTACCACGTAAGCATGAACTTTCCTACTCTTTTCCAATCCAAACCAAACTATTTGAAAACCAATGTATGAAAGAGGGGGTCCAACCAATTTATTCAGAAAACTAAGCAAACCAAGCAAACAAAAACCAAAACGAAAAACAAAAAAGAAGATGCTCCAAGAACAACACAATTGTGCATGAAACAATAAAAATGAAGTGTTTGGAAGAAACCTGGGATTTTTATTTATGAAGAAGGGGATGCCTTGGGCATCCCCAAGCTTTGACGCTTGTACTTCTTGGATATTTCTTGGGGTGACACTCGTGGCATCCCCAAGCTTGAGCTTTAGTCCATTCTTCATCTCATTACTCATTCGTTCCATACACCTAAAATTTTTCATTCATACAAAACTTCACACGATCTTTATTAGCAACATTAGTGCACTCAAGATAATAAGTCTTTAGGTTCAGTTCTAACACCAATAAAACTTCCATTAAAACACAAGCTACTGTAGCACTTCCCTCAAAAAGCTCAATTCCCCAAAAGAACTAAAAAAGGAACCAACAAGAAGCAAATGCAGAAAATGGCAGAAATCTGTCAAAACAGACCAGCAGGTAAAGAAGAATTTTTTCGAAGACCTTCTAATGCTCAAATCGAAAATTGTCGAACTAACGAAAGTTAGATAACAACCTGGGAGAAGCACAAAAATTCACGCCTCAAAACGACGTACAGAGATTTTACACGAATTTTTATAGTGAAGCACAGAAATCTGTTTCGAGATAGCAACTTTCCCAATCATTACTTCTCTCTCATTAGAGGTTACTCTTGGCACAAAAAGCAAATAAAAAGGATAAGGAGCGATTATTACAGAGGCAATAACTTCCAAGACTCATCTAAAACTTTTGGGTTATCTCCCAATAAGTACTTTTCTTTAACGCCTTTAAGTTAGGCATGATATTTTAAGAAGATATTCACATAAGAAATATAAATTGAAGTAAAAGAGAGCATCCAGAAGCAAATTCAAAACACATTTAAGTCTAACCCACTTCCTATGCATAGGAATCTTGTAAAGAAACAAGTCATGAAAGCACAAAGCAACAAGCATAGGAAAGCAAAACAAGTGCAACTTAAAGACTTTCAACGCAAAGAGGGGAAACTTAATATTCTTGAGATGCATAAAACCATGTTTCCCTCTCTCATAATAACTTTCAGTAGCATCATGAATAAAATTAACAATATAACTATCACATAAAACATTCTTATCATGAGCCACATGCATAAAATAATTATTACTCTCCCTATAAGAATAGTCGTTCTTATTAATCATAGTGGGAGAAAATTCAACAAAATAGATATCATTATTATTCTCATCACCATAATCATCAAATATAGGAGGCATATTGTAATCATAATGAATTTTCTCCTCAATAGTTGGTGGACTGAAAATATCATATTCATCATTGTAATCATCATATATTGGAGGTATAGTGTCATCAAAGTAAATTTTCTCCTCCATGCTTGGGGGACTAAAAATATCATACTCATCAAAACCAGCTTCCCCAAGCTTAGATTTTTCCATAACATTAGCAATAATGGTGTCCAAAGAATTCATACTAACAACATTGCTATTAGCATGCAAATAAAGTTCCATAGGTTTTTTAATTTTCTCTTCCAACACCTCATGTCCTAACACAAGATAAATACTATAAAGCTCTCTAATTTTTTTGTTATTTTCCATTAAGCCTAACTAGTGAAAACAAGAAACAAAAAGAAAAAATTGCAGAATCTAAAGAAAATAACTTCGAGCACTCACACCGGAGGATGTGAGTACCTTTTACGTTACCTCCCCAGCAACAGCGCCAGAAAATAGCTTGATGTCTACGCACTTCTATTCTTGTAGACAGTTGTTGGGCCTCCAAGTGCAGAGGTTTGTAGAACAGCAACAAGTTTTCCCTTAAGTGGATCACCCAAGGTTTATCGAACTCAGGGAGGAAGTGGTCAAAGGTATCCCCTCTCAAGCAATCCTGCAATCAACATACAAGAAGTCTCTTGTGTCCCCAACACACCCAATACACTTGTCAGGTGTATAGGTGCACTAGTTCGGCAAAGAGATAGTGAAATACAAGTGGTATGGATAATTATAAGTGGTAACGGTGCCATAAAATAGCTTGTTGGCATGTGGTTGACGTGGGAAAAGACTAAATTCAAACTAAAATAAAGATGGAAGCAAGCAAACATGTAACAAATCTAATTGCACACGGTGTATCAATGCTTAGAAACAAGGCCTAAGGATCATACTTTCACTAGTGAACACTATCATATAAATACCTTCTCTTTATGATACTAGTCTTAACTACTCTCTGGTTGGACACTCTAATCCATGGTAGGGCTATAACAGCACACCTCAAAGTTTGCTTTCCGCATCTAGATAACCCCACAATGTCACCTTGAGCACTAGATGGTTCAAACAAACACCACAATTTCATAAAGACATCCAAATATAAATATAACTCATAACAAATATTTGTAATCTCTAGCCTAAGTGCCACCACATGGAGTACACACTGTCAACTTCACACACATGGGGAGAGCAGAGATCTATTAAAGCACTTGAGTAGCAAGGTAGATCTATAGATTACAAGCTCATGATCTCAATAAGATCATGCATAGAGAGAGAGATGAACACATAGCTACCGGTAGAACCCTTAGCCTCGAGATAGAACTACTCCCTCCTCATCATGGGAATCAGCAACGGCGATGAAGATGGTGGTGGAGATCGATGGATATGGCTCGGGGGCACTTCCTCGTCCCGGCAGGGTGCCGGAACAGATACTTTCTGTCCCCCGAATGTTCCCTTCGGTTGCAGCGGCACTACGGAACTTTTCGTGGCTGGAGGCTTGACGACTTAGGGTTTGTGTATCGGGAGGAATATATAGGCGAAGGGGCGAGGTCGGTGGCCAGCCAGGGGGCCCACACCATGCCCTAGCGCGGCCTGGGGGACCCGCGCCTAGGGGTGGTGTGGCCACCCTGTGGCCCCCCTTCGTCTCTCCTTTTGGCTCCATGAATCTTCCGGGAAATATCAACTTTGTCTTTTGTCCGGTCCAATTTCGAGAATATTGATTTTCTGACTTTCCTGGAACCAAAAACAGCAGAAAACAGGCAACTGGCACTGTGGCATCTTGTTAATAGGTTAGTACAAGAAATCATATGAAAAGTACTCCAAAGTGTGGACAAAACACAAGAAAGTAGATAAAACCAAGCATGGAACATCAAAAATTATGGATACGTTAGCAACGTATCACCATCAAAAAGAACATTGGCATAGTAAAAGAACTTCTGGAAGTTGATTCGTTTGAGGATGAAGTAATAGTGGTAAGTAAAGAGTCTTCTAATATTATAAGAGGCAAGTTTGATGGTAAAAATCGAAGTCAACAGAAAATCCCTTTTTGTTTAGGGGTAACAACTTTTTTTTTGAGAGAGGGGCAACAACTTATGTAGGGTTTTGTGACTTAAACTCTTCTATTAACATTATGCATTACACCATCTATGAATATTTGTGATGCCATCTTGATGAACCATACCTTGAACCATCCAAAGTTACATTTATGCTCTCTAACCGAACCTTGTAGCGGACTCACGGGACTCTTTGCAATGCATGTGTTTCTGTAGGAGCTTTTGTGTACCCAATTGATTTTCATGTCATTGAAATGCCTTTAAACTCCTTTTGTCCTACCATTTTTGGTAACCTATTTTACAGCTCTATAAATATTGATATTGATAACAAGAAACAAATTTTGTCTCTATAGTTTGGGGAAGAAGTTTTAGAAGTTAATTATAACCAATTCATAAAGTTTCCTTATGAGAAGAACATTGAAGTTAAAGAGGAGATACCTATTGAGGAACTAGCGGCAATTTATTTTTGTACTCCATAATCCGAGTTGGAGAGGAGTTTGATAGATAATGATTAACTTCCAAACGACTCTTCAAAAGAAGATTTGGACAAAATTCACAAGTCCGCACTAGAAATTGAGAATCTCCTTATAGACGAATTCGAAGAACTTGAAAGAAAAGGAGACGGGATCCACAACCTCTTGTTTTGAAGCCTCTCCCTCCAGGGCTTAGGTATAAATTCTTAGATAAGGAAGGTAAGTGCCCTGTAATTATAGATGATAAGCTCTCTCCTGAAGAAAATAAGAAATTATTAGAAATACTTGTCGAACATCGTGAAGCTTTTGGATACACTCTTAGTGACATAAAAGGGATATACCCTTCCATAGTGACTCATAAACTATCTATGGTTGAGGGTGCTAAACCATGTGTTGATAATCAAAAAAGGTTGAATCCTAGAATGAAAGAGGTAGTAAGAAAATAAGTCATACGTATGTTAGAAAATGGTATTATCTATCAAATCTCTGATATCAAATGGTTAAGCCCAACTCATTATATACCTAGGAAAGGTCGTATAACCATAATTAATAACGATAAGGATGAATTAATCCCTGTAGAACTATAGCAGGGTATAAAATGAGTATATAGTTTAGGAAATTAAACAAGGAAACAATAAAAGTCATAATCAAATACCTTTCATGAATAGCATCTTGGAAAGGATGTCTGGTAACTTTAACTTCTGTTTTCTTGACGGTTCTTCGGGTTATTCTCAAATCTCTATTCATCCCAAAGACCAAGAAAAAACTACTTTCACTTGTCCTTACGGAACCTATGCTTATCGACTATTGCCTTTTGGTTTATGTAATGCAACTGCTACTTTTCAAGAGTGTGTTACGAAAATATTTGACAGTTTTGTAGAAACCTCTATGGAAGTTCTCATTGACAACTTTGTTGTGTATGGAACCGCTTTTGAGCAGTGTCTCTATAATCCTGGTAGAGTTTTACAGGGGTGTAGACAAACCAAGATAGTTCTCAATTGGGAGCACTGCTTATTTATGGTAAGATAAGGTATAGTTTTTGGTCATAGAGTTTCTGAAAAAGGGATTGAGGTTGATGATTCAAACCTTTTTACTTTATAAAAGTTGTCAATCCCACAAGACGTGAAAGGGGTAAAGAACTTTCTTGGGCACGCCAGTTTGTATAACCATTTTATTAAGAATTTTGCTAAAGTGGCTGCTCCTTTAAATCGTTTCCTAGATAAAGATACCCTTTTATCTTTTGATAGAAATTGCATTGATTCTTTTAAGGAATTGAAAAAAGTGCAAGCTTCTTCACATGTTATTCAACCACCAAATTGGGACAAGCCATTTGATATTGTGTGCGATGCTGGTGATTATGCTATTGGGGCCGTTCTAGGACAAAGAGATGGATCAAATCTAAACGTCATTCAATATGCTAGTCGAGTTTTAAATGAAGATCAAAGAAATTATGCAACAACTAAAAAAGAGTTTATATCTATGGTTTTCGCTTGTGACAAATTTAGACACTACATTATCAACTCACAGGTAATAGTTCATATAGATCATCATGCTTTAAGACATCTTCTAGCTAAGAAAGATGCTAAACTCCGTCTAATTAAATGGGTCTTGTTACTCCCGGAATATGACCTACAAATAGTGGATAGAAGAGGTAAGGATAATCCCGTTGCCGATCATCTCTCACGTATGGACGGTATTATAGAAGATCCCATTCCCATTAACTATCCTTGCTAGGAGAATATCTTGCTGCTATAGTGTCACGCGATCCTTAGTTTGCAGACTATGCTAACTTTCTTGTAGGTAAGTTTCTACCAAAAGGAATGAATTACAATCAAATAAATAAATTATTTAATGATTTAAAACATTACTTTCAGGACGATCGTTATTTATATAAGCACGGTATTGATGGGATAATTAGGAAATGTGTACCTGACCACGAGGTGAGAGATATTCTTAGGGCTTGTCATGATAGTCCTTATGGGGGACACCACGTCGGTGACCGTACAACCGCCAAGGTCTTACAGTCAGGATTTTACTGGCCAACCTTGGTTAGGGATGCTCATGATTACGTTAAGAGCTATGATGTGTGTTGATGTATGAGTAACATTGGAAAAAGACAAGAAATGTCTATGAAATGTAATCTCATAATAGAGCCATTTTATGTTTGGGGACTAGGTTTTAAGGGACATTTCGTTCCCTCTAACGGTTATACTCATATTCTTGTTGTTGTTGACTATGTTACCAAGTGTGTAGAAGCTATACCCACTTCCCATGCAGATGCAGCCACCTCCATCAAGATGATTAAAGACATCATTTTTCCTAGGTTCGGAGTACCTCGATTTTTAATTACTGATGGTTGAACTCATTTTATGAAGGGTACTTTCAGAAAAATACTTCAAAAGTATGGAGTCAACCATCGAGTAGCCTCTCCTTATCACCCACAAACTAGTGGGCAAGTGGAACTGTTCAACATGGAGATTAAATTTATACTCTCGAAGATGGTGAATAAATCAAGAAAGGATTGGGCTATCAAGCTTAACATGCATTGTGGGCATATCGCGTAGCATTCGAAAATCCAATGGGAAAGAAAACATATAAGATGGTTTATTGTAAAGCTTGTCATATCCTAATAGAGTTAGAGCATAAGGCTCGTTGGGCTATTAAAACTATGAACTTTGACTTTAAAACTGCAGAAGAGAAACGTCTCTTGGATATTCAAGCTTTAGATGAACTCAGGAATGAGGCCTATGAGAATGCAAGGATATTTAAGGAAAAAGTAAAGAAATAACATGATAGAAAATTAGAGAATAAAGAATCTAAATCTGGAGATAAGATTTTGCTCTACAACTCTAGGCTTAAGATTTTTGCAGGTAAGCTAAAATACAAGTTGGAAGGACCTTATGACATTGAAGACGCGTACCCCTCGGGAGTGGTAAATTTGAAAATACTACTCCCTCTTTTTCATCCTGGATCATTAACAGACATCGTTTAAAACACTATAGAGTTGGGGAAGTCAGCACGAAGGAGCTAATCTCCTTAATTTTGGCCAAGGAATCCATCAAACAAATAGAGGTAACAAGGTGTTAGCTGCTTAATTTTTCTATTCCGGAAGCTTTTTAGTTCGTCTTGTCATGTTCTTTGTTTCACCTTCGATTTTCTGATTTTTCTTAGCTATTTTTTGACCTGGTACGGGCGAGCCGTATGGGAAAAAGTGACCGTTCCAATGGTTGTTAAGAAGACAGAACGAGGAATTCATTTTCTTGAGACTCGGTACGATCAAACCGTACGAGAAGACGCACCCATACCAATGGTCATTAACGCGTAAATAAGTTTTCTAGATTTCTCGCCTTTCAGTACGACCGGGTCGTATAGGAAGACACGCTCCCGTACCGATGGTCATTACCAGCTCTGGTTCCTCGTTTATTCGTCATTTGTCAAAAAATGTTTATGAAGGTCGGCAAGACATCAGTACAGGTGCATGGTACGGATGGGGCCCGCCCATACCATTACCCGTGACCAACTCCAGCCCCTTTCGTCTAAAGATATTTTTCCCTTTTAGTTGCACCTTTTTTCCCTTTTCTGTCTTTCACCATGATCTTTTAGATCTAGGGTTTGTCTTCTTTTTCTTCTATTAGAACACCTCAGGTCTCACTTGAGCATTCAAGAACTATGTAGCCTTTTCATATCAAGAAGATCTGGACCAGCAAGGAAGATGTTGCTGCATCACAAGCGAAGAAAATGGAATTCAAGAGGGATTCTTCACCTTCCTCAACTAAAGAGTATACTCAATTGGTTCCACTCCCCAACTGGGAGGATATGTTTCTGTGCAAGTTGGTGATGCTCAGGCACGTGGAACAAAGGAAGAACGAAGGGGAATCCCCACTCAACATCTACAAGTACAACCTTCATGGATCTTCTCTCAAATCTCCTCCTGGATCCTCTTCTTGAAAATAGGAAAGACGAGATGATATTAGGGAAAAGATCGAGAACCTTGAAAATATTTCCAAAGCTCGTGTTTAAACTATTGGGGAAGATGTTAAATCTTACTGGATGATGGGAAAAGACCTCGAAAAGAAAGTCGATGACATTGATGGTAGAGTTCAACTCCTAACCAAGATTATAATGGAGAGGGCTGACGACAATAAGACGCTCAGCAAGAAAATTAAGGAACAACATGTTAGCATCATAGAGTTTTCCACTCGATTCGCATGTATTGCTCATGCCTGCAGCCTCAAGGTAGAAGAAGGAGAAGAAGATGATTATTTCTTCACTCCCAAGAAGGAGTAGGTACTCGCAAGGATTTCTGGGATCCTCCCCACCTTGATTACAAGCTTGGGAGGATCTATGAAGACCGCGTAACTTATCTTGCATATTTAGCATGTTTACTTTATTACATGCATGTTAGGTTTCAATTCTAGAGTTTGCATTAGTTGCATCATCTTCAAGATCCCTTCTGTCCGAGAAAAGAATTATATTCATTGAGTTTTGGGACTTTATGATATTTGAAGTTATCTTTTGATTCATGATTATTATATTTAGATGATTGAATTAGGTTGCGTGTTATGATACTTGTACAGCTATCATGATTTTAGGGACTTCCACACCAATAAAAGTATTGATTAAACTATGAGAAGAAGAATTTTGGTACCATATTATAGTCACACATTTTAAAATCCATTAAAAGTAGTGAGCATGGTCAAGTGCTGTACTAAAAAGAAGAGATAAAAGAACTGCTATCAAAAGAATTACAAGGCAAAAGAAAAGAGAGAGAAAAATAATGAACATGAATCTTCATTACTGAAATTATGAGCTCAACTAATTTAACTTTATGATTTTATAATATGTTGAATCACTAAAATCTTCTTATAAATTCATTGATGCCAAAAGGTGTGGAGGCCTCTAAGTCATGTGATGTGTAAGGGTGTGATAATACCCCTGAAGGAACTTTACATCTGATATTATATTCCTGTTTCAACTTCTGCCTCATTTATTGTAACAACTCGTGCCTCATGAACGTAATTATCTTGTCCATATGCCACCATCTTCCTCGGAGACGAGCAAGAGTCTAGCTTGAGGGAGTTGATGAGTCCAAAATTGAAGCATATGTACCTTTCTTTTTTGCATAAGTGGAATATGGATTTTTGAATTTTATTGTGTTTGTGCACACCTTTTGTCCTTGTTTCAACAGGATCCCGAATTACTGAGTCTCTTATGAACATATCAATTGGAACTGTCATATTATGTTGTAATATGATATTTTTAAGTGATTAAAGTCATTTAATTGATTTAGCTTCGCACCTAGGAGAATAGCAAACGCGAGGAAGACTACTATAACGTTAACGACCAGTGATACAGGCGGAGCCCGCCCGTACCATCTGCCTCATCAAATACTTTCTCCTGGTGAAGACTGGTCACAGATCCGACATTCACAACAACCTTCAGCCACGAAAACCCACACTAGAAAGGGATCTGAAGGAGAAACTTGGAGAAGGGTAAATCCCTGCTGCTTCATGGATCATTGGATGACATCACATCATCCCCTTCATCATCAACCGTTGCATCACCATCACCACTATTACCCCCATCTTTCATTCATTAGATCTTGTTGTAATTCTAGATTCAATTGTGGTTTGCACTAGATTTATTCCCGTACTTTTATCCATCCATATGATTATGATGATGTCGTTGATTGCTTCCATGTGTGAGTAGTTTCCCCTTGTTCTTGGGAGATGGAGAAACCCTAGCACTATTATGAAATTGAAATAAAGATGATCTATTCTTGTGTCCATATGACTTACTAGTCTATGATAGATTTATGATGTGTGTTTGGTCTCTCTCTTTTGATGGTATGTGTAGTCGGCCACATATCATTTGACTTTAGGACTAAAGAAGAGGGTGAAATCCTTTGTAAGTGTTTGGAAGCGTGCCCCAGAAGCTATCGTGACTATTGGCACCGGCTAGCAACCTGCACGGTCAAAGGAGGATAAAGAGAGATTCCCTAAGCTAATTATGATATCCATCGGGAGACCCTTAATTGCAGTAGTATGTATGGGTGATTGCTCTCAGACATCACGGTGGTTATTTAGAGGTGACCTCATTCTTGGCTCAACAAAGTGACTACCTACGAGCCTTGTAGTGAACATATTATTATGGAGCTCCCTCCACACATATCATGAAAAAAGAAGTAGGTTATCCTAATTATGAATAATAATATCATGCTAGAGGTGTATTCTACATCCCCAAGAATGCTTTAGCCCTATTGAGTTCAACCACGTTTCCAAACATTCTTGTTACTTTGTTTCTGTTACTTGTTTCAATTACTTTTTTGCAACCAAAAACCTTTCAAACACCCTTTACTTGAAATCAAAGGCGTCTTACAAGTTTCCATTGGTAGATAGTGACGAGGGGCATAAAGACCTTAACCAAATAGCTCTTTGTGGGTTCGATACTCTTATTTCAAAACTAGCTACAATCAATCTGTGCACTTGCAGTCATTAGTGGCTGGCCAATCATTTTAAGACAATAATATTTAGCATCCATGACCATTTAAATTGGTCGTAATCAGCTAAAGATAAGGCTCTGGACTACTGCTATCTAGGTTATGACCAATTCGTGTAAGAAAATTATGACCTTCAAAACTGAAATGGTCTTAATTTTTCATGGTTTGGACTCTCCCAAATACATTATGACCATTAGGTTTAGAATGCTCATAGATTTGTGACCAAATAAACCTTGGCCGTTAAAAAAGGTCACTAGTCAACACATTTCTTATATTGTTGGCTAATGTCGAGGCACCGCCGATGATAGCTGCTCTGCAAGTGACAGAGGGGCTGCTTGGTGGCGAGGTGCTGAGTGCATTAAGCTCCAGTGACACAATGATGGAGGGCGGAGGCACCAACATGTCCAGCGTTGCGGTGATGGCAAGCGGAGTCACGAACGTGCTTGGAGCCACGGGGATGGCGGGTGGATTACGAACGTGTTCGGTGCTACAGTGCTGGCGGGTGGAGTCACAAACACATAATTCATTGGAATCGGCACCACATTATTCGAGTGGCCGCTGACAATGCTGGGAATCGGGCATGACCCTTGTCGACCACCCTCATTCCTATTCTATATGGACTCCACCAAGGTAGGTAAGATGGAGATGGGGGTAGTTGACAACTTGTCTTTGACAATCTGCAGAACCCACACCACTTGTGCCTTGAGTTCTTGAACCTCGCGGTGTTATGGCTGTTTTACCGTGCCTTAACCTTTTTGCAAAAAAGTCAAAATTTGTCTTGGTTAATTTTCCTAAAAACTAGATCACATAACCTATCTATATCTGAAAGGATTTTATTTTTTGAAGTGTTTATCATTTTATTTTATTTTTTGCAAAACTAAAAAGGTGATTCACAAGGGGAGTGGAGTTGGTGCTGGTCACTGTTACCTGTGAGAACCTGTGCGGCACCTCATACTGATGCGCCACGACTATTAACCCGTGGGGCACCCACTCCTCGGTGCGCCACGGGTATGCGATCTACCTAAAACCCTTTTCCTAGTAGTAGCCATTTGATGGATGCCGGAGATTCTCAGTGTTGATCGAGACAGTGGTCCGGGTTATAGCGGCTCGTTCCGCACCGTACCCTTTTATGACTTGTTCGGGCGCGACAAGAACCCTTTTGGAGTAACTTTGGTAATTTCCTCTCTGATGGTGATGATCATGTTCGGGCGTCGTTCCTTCTTCTTCGTATTCGGGTTGCTACCATCTGAGCGCTCGCTGGCATCAGTGGTTTCATCCCCGGTGCCCTCCATCTCCTCGCCGGCATTGATCTTCCCCCATGTCCTCCATCTCATCATCGTCGCTCTTGTCAGGCTGATATTCTTCATCCTCTTCTTCTTCCCTTCTTTCCATCCACTTGGTCAACTCCTAGAACGACAAGTTTTTTGCAGCTCTAACTTCTTCTTCAATGTTGATGCTCTTAGAAGAGTCGGCCTCGTTGTTGTTGTCGACATGTTTGGACTAATTAAAAAAGGCAAATAATTATTAGAAATTCATGGAAAAATTTGACATGACTTTTCTATTTTTCCTAACATAGGAGTGCCCAATTTTCACCGAAATGGAAGTTAATCAACATTTTGGCAAAAATGGAAACTCATTTCAAATATACCTACATACACGATAGACTCAAGTGCTTCATACAAGAACAAGCACAACTTCAATACTTGCACTGAATCAAGTGCTTCATACAGATCATACACCAAAAAATGATTCATTAACTTTCTTCTTTGCGATAATATCCAGTACCAAATCCATCAACTGCTTCTCATACAAATCATATAGTAGAACCAAGTGGGACACATCAATAACAAAAATAAAGAAATATAGAATAAAAACAAAGAAATTTTAAGCCTACAACAATACCAAAAAATAAATAAATTTTATCCTTAATGGAAGCTTGAACAGTTGGTTTTACACTTAAATTTTAGATGCACTACAAGAATAAGTTTTGAAAATGCTTCTCATAACAAAAATATCATTTGCTTCTCATAACTTGGAGTACCAGACTATGTTTTGAAAATGCTTCTCATAAAAAAATGTCAAATGCCTCTCATAATATGCAGTACTAGACTAAGTTTTGAAAATGGCAAGAGCACTAGGTTGTACACTTAAATTTTAGGAGCACTAGGTTTTATAGTGGGCACATAAAAAATAGGCCCCAGCCACACACAAAAGTTGGTTATGGAACAAAGAATGCTACTCAAGGACATGGGCAAGCAAACAAAGACCGGTTTACAAGAAAGATGCATCAATTGGAAATCCATATAGGTCAATTAGAGGCTGAAGCTGACTGAATGGCAAGCAGATCATGTGTTGTGGGTGGCCAATAATAGATCCAAAAGCATTAAGAGATGCCAATGCAAGGTTCACAGTGCATAATATTGTTGGTCCTTCATTACTTCGCATATGTTCATCTGATTGATTGGAGGGATCCCACTTATATAAGTAAACTTGTAGAAGACCTAAAATTAAGAAAAACAATACTTATAGAAGTAAACTTGAGAAAAAGGTTCAAGAAGAAACTTACAAACTAGATAGACAACACTGAAGTGATTTGATTAAGATAGTAACAGTTAAGACATAATACTAGTACTTGAACTAGTAGAACCTAACAGAACCTACTAGAACAATTTAGAAGTCATAGAAACTCTAGAACAACTATTGCAATAATATCTTCTGGATCGCTGCAATAGGGAGTAGGGAGAGGAGGAGGCTCCCAGCGTAGGGGTGCAGACGACGGCGGAGAGTTTACAGACGATGACGGTGTGGGTGCAGACGATGGGCAGCGCTCCTCCAGGCTTCTCATGCACGGGAGGTGGTGGCGGGTGGTGGGTGCGGCATGCGGCGCTCCTCCGGGATTCTCCTCCACGGGCGGTGGAGGAAGGTGGCGGGCACGGCAGGCGGCAGCAGGGAGAGGAAGATCAGAGCAGCACGAATTGGAAGATGAGGGGGTGACAGGGAAGAGCTGTTTGAGCAGCTAAGTCACAACCAGGTTATTTGTGGCGCACTTCGCCAACTTAGTCGTGGTGCACCTCGCAGTGCGACATGGGTAACATAGACATGGCGCACTAGGGCATCGTTGCGCCATTGTAAGTCGCCGAGTATAGTCAAAAATACCGCAACACAGTTATGGACACTAATACTACTCTACTCCAATGGTTAAGTTACTTTCCCATGTGTTCTAAACTCTAGGCACCCAGGTTTGAATCCTGGTGCCACAAGTTATTTAATTTAAAAATACTTTTAAATGTTAAAATACTATCCAAAAATTATATAAAGTATAAAATATATAACATATATTTTAGATGTCAAAATGGTACATTTATACCATAAAAGTTGTACAAAATTAATTCAAAGTGATACATATATCAAAGGTCTGTTAATGTGTACATTAATAATATGCCACACATATCCATCCATACAAAAGTGATATATATCGAATAAGCATAGCCGCTCACACGACACGTCATGATTTAGAGCTAGCGTTTACAATCTTCTTGCCTTTCTTTGTCGTGGTTGAATAATTTAGCCCTGTAACTTTTATGTTTCTTCTCTTGAACGGGTTACCTTTTTGGGGTAGGGTTGTACTTTTTATTCTTTTGATGTATGTTGCTTCATCATAGTCATCGTCATCTTTAAACTTTGGATCTCCGTACTAGTCGAAGTCTTGCTCATTGACGACTCCAACCATTTTGATGATGTTTATTTTTCCTCTCCTCACAACAACATGGCTAGGCTTTATCGGGTCGTTAATGAAAAAGTATTAGTCCACTTTTCTAGCCCATACCCATGGCTCATTTTTCGTGGCGAAGTTCACATCGGTGACCTTGGATTTGGCAGCTTCGGATATAACCATGGTTGTGAAATATCAGTCTTCTCTTTCGATACTCTTGGCCCATATGAAACGTAACATCAACACCTTTTCTCCATAGTAGTAGAGACCCCGCATCTCCTCGATCCTACGTAGAATCTTTCCTTCATGTCGTCATCGGTGTAGAATTCCGATGTTACCTTGAGTTCTGATGGTCACACTTGTTATCCTTTTCTTCTATGTAGAATGTGTAGCTATAGATGGCATACGCCTCATAGGTCATCACGTTGTGCACGGCTCCATGTGACAAGGCAAATATGATGGCTGCATCCGCAAAAGTAGAATGTGATTGTAGGGGATTATCTAGGAGCCTCGCCCTGAACCAAAGGGTGAACTCGGAGTTATGATCTTTGATTATTTCTCCCTTCGTCCTCTGCTGGCCCCGGTCATTGTACTTCTTCTCAATAAACCTTATGTGCTCTTCTACCCAAGGATTGAGCACTTCTATATGTTGTAGTGTGACTAGCTTTGCTCTATCTAAGTCTGTGTGTCCACCATCGAATTCCACATATGTTTCACGGAGACCGTCTCGGTGACCCGATTCATCGAGCCTACCAACGTGCCAATTGATGGGAAGACCAACAAGGTTCTCGATGTCTAGATCATTCATGCAGAAAGAGATGCACTCTTCGGCTAGAAAGCCCTTGGCTATGCTTCCATCTGGATGGGACCTGTTGCGGACATATCCTTTTATGTGTCCATTCATCCTTCCGAATGACATCATGCTATGTAAGAACATCGACTCGAGTTGGATAATATCCTCCACGATATAGACCATCATATGCACCATAATGTTGAAGAATGTAGGCGGGTAGTACATATCGAGCTTGCACAGTATCACCACGCTGAAGGGAATATGCCCGAGAGGCAATAATAAAGTGGTTATTATCTTATTCCATGTTTATGATAAATGTTTATTTTACATGCTAGAATTGTATTGATCGGAAACATCAATACATGTGTGTTTAATAAAAAAAAAGGGTTCCTAGTTATGCCTCTCTTATAGACTAGCTTGTTGATTAACAAGATGATCAAGGTTTCCTGATCATGGACATTGGATGTTGTTAATAACAAGGTCACACCATTGGTGGAATGATGTGATGAACATTCATCCGAAGTATAGCATTACGATCAAAGTCATTATGTTTATATTGCTATAACATCATACGAAGTAATCTTTATCCTTAGACCATGAGATCATGTTAATTGCTAACACCGGAAGAGTATCTTGATAACATCAAACGTCACACCATAACAGGGTGACTATAAAGGTGGGTTTAGTGCTACGAAGTTGTTATGTTGAGGCTCATGGATCAAGAGTGGGATTTGTCCATCCCGATGATGGATAGATATACTCTGGGCCCTCTCGGTGATATCACATTGAAATAGCTTGCAAGCAAGTGATGTGATCACTAGAATGTTATATCACGGGAACGAGAAAAGAGTGCATGTCGGTAACGAGACCAAACTAGGTATGGAGATACCGATGATCGAATCTCGGACATATAATATTTCGCGGGACAAAGGGATTTAGTTACTAGCGTTAAAGGTTCTCACGATCACAGAAGTCATCGTTGAATGTGTAGGAGTCAGTATGGATCTCCAGGTCCCGCTGCTGATTATTGATCGGAGAGGGGTCTCGATCATGTCTGCATTATTCGCGAACCGCAGGGTGACACAATTAAGGGATACCGACACCATTTGGAGCAAATATGTTTCAGATAAAGATTTAAGAAAGCGTTGGAATTATTTCAATAGACACCGAAATTGTTTCAGGTGAAATTGCTGAAATTGGTTCTGCATGTAATATTGAAATGTTGCAGGGGGTTTTATGTGAATGTTTGTTAATTAAAGTAATTAACAAAATTCTGAATAAAAATAATAAAAGAGTTTTATTAAATGAGAGAGAATTAAATTTGGAGAAATTTAATGCATTTAAAGTGGAGACTTTAAAAGAGAATGTGAAGGGGCATTTTAATGTGGAGGGGTTACCACCACATGAATGGAGGAGGTGAAGGGTCACCCCCTCCATACACCGGCCATGAAGGAGGGGCACCCCCTCCTCCTATAAAAGGCCACCCCTCCTCACTTCTCACTCACACCTCCTTGTGAAGGATCTCTCTCCCCCTCTAGTATTATTTCCCCATGGTCTCGGATTAGCGAGATACATGTTCCCGGTGGCTTTATCTAGAAAGGAGTTGTTGCTTCCGCTGCTTTGCTGGAGCGAGGGACGGAGGTTGTCGGGGTACCGAACGTGTGTGCGATCACGGATGCACCGCTGCTTTGCGGTGCTGGACTTGGTGGTGCCGGAGCTAGATCTGATGGACGTGCTGGAGCCGGACCTGCTGGACTTCCTCACGATCTTGAGATCGGCAAGTGTATGACTACATCAACCACGAGTTCCTACTCATTAACAAAACTCGTTGTCTACGAGGGTAAGTTCTCATTGGATGTATGTCCACCCATTGCTTTGTATCTAATAGATAGATCTCGGCGTGTAGTTCACACCGTAGGAAATTTTTTGTTTTCTATGCTGAGGACCCAACAGTGGTATCAGAGCCTGATCTATGCGTAGGTGCTTTGCACGGGTAGTACACATATGTTGATATGTGGGCGATGATGATCATGTTATTGCATCTTCTATGTATTTTGGATATTGGTGGCATAGTGGGATGAAGCGGCCCGGACCAACCTTACATGTCATCGTACATGAGACCGGTTCCACGACTGACATGCAACTAGTTTTGCATAAGTGGCTGGCGGGTGTCTGTCTCTCCTACTATAGTCAATATCTGATTTACAACGAGTTGCTAATAATTTGGTTATCCTCGTTGTGGTTCATGTTCGTAGGTAAGAACGGTTCTATCTCCGAAAGACCTAAGCCACGTAAAACATGCAATTGATAAATTAGAGGCGTCTAGTTTAGATCGTTGCTGGGCTAGTGTCTTGATATGGTATTGTTGTAAGTAGATGTATGACAGATACTCTTACAATACATTCAACGTGTAAGTTCCATAGACCTTGGCCTTACACACAAAGGAATGATAGAGATCATACCACGATGCAAATGATAGAGATCAAATGCAGGGACCATATCATCTCACTTTACACATTAGATGTTAGCATCTTATACTGCTAGTTTGGCGCTTTCTGTAGCATTGTAAGATGATCCCTCATTTAAATAACAAGATAAAATGTGTTCTTCCTTAAGTATGCACCATTTTATGGATCGTGTTTCGAGACATCCCGTGATGATCGGGTGTACTCGAATCTACGCTTTCATACAAACGGGTGTAAGACAGTTTTACACACGCGAGTACTAAGGTTCTTACTTGGCGAGCCTAGCATGTACCGACATGGCCTCGAAACACGGACCGAAAGGTTAAGCATGAGTCATATAGTTGATATGATGCTCATATAGATGCTCTCCTTTGAAGCTACATCAACTCACGTATTGATCGGACTTGGTGTAGTGGATTTAGTTCATGTAATCCCCAAAAAGACATGAGGGATGTTTTTTTTTTGAGTGGGAGTTCATTTCTAATTTGGATTAGTCGAACCAAATTTGTCATAAATTAAATCAAAGTGAATTTGCATAGTTTGTTGTAGTCATTGGCATTCGTTTTCTACCTTAGGCTTAGTTTTTATTTGAGATAATAAAACTATAGAATTCTGGATATTTACTTTACGAACCGGTATCGTATTGTTTTGAATGTCAATTTAAAGTTTATAAGTCCTATTGAAAACTTTTAGCAAACTCTATTTACTCCATGAAGTTTAATAAGTAGTATTAAATCAAGAGTAAGAATTCCAATGTTAGTATCTAAAGTATCATGTTTGCCTCCATGATTATTGATATTCAAAAAGTTGTTTTAATATCAAGATTATATTGGAGCTGAAAATTGTTTCAGAAACCATCATGTGTGAAAGATATTGTGATATCTGAAACAATGTTTTTGGTTGCATTATGATAGAGTATAATTTAGCAAAATACATGTTCTCATATTGTTTGAGAATTTGTGAAGGATGGAGATGCTAGGCATCCGAATCTACCAAAAAGGTTTTGGGAACTGATATTATACTCACGATTCTTCCTTATAGGCTATAGTAGCTTGATCATGAAAGTTGGCATGATAAGGATGAATAGAAGATGTAAGTAAAATGTTTACTACACTAATAGATTACTAAAGAATGGATTTTTGAAAGAACACCAAACATTTGATGATGGTGATCCACTTCAAAGTGCAAGTCCAAAGGTATTAGTATTTGACTATATACGCTTTGTACCATGTGTCATGTTGATGACACTACTATTGATGTTGATAGATTCTTTTAAAAGAAAAGGAATTGCTGAAAGAGAATCTATAAAATATTTGGCAGAAAATAAAAGGTTGGAGATGTCCAACTTAGGTATATAGAAGATATACATGTTATGGCTATATTCCTTGCTTGTTAAACAATGTGGTTCTTAGGTATTGGATACCGGTATTGGATACCGAATTGGTTGGTATGAAGTGTCATATAGGACAACGCAATTCATGAACTACAATGGCCTAAGTAACTACCAAGAGAATGAGTGATGATGTTCATCGAAAACAAATAAAGTGTTATTGTGTTTTTCGTTGTCATCAAACCAAGCCTTCAAGATTTGTTTAAATAATTGTTATTTTGTTCCGGTATTACGAGAACAATGGTTGTTCAAATAAATTACCGTATTCCATAAAGGATGGATGAACTTTTACAAGTCTAGTGGGAGAAATCACATCCATAAACATTATTGCTAAAATGTCGCAAGACAAATGATTAAAAGATCACTTATGAAGTGACATCGCTGTTTTAAATTATATTGGAAATAAAACATGAAGAAACTCCATGTTGATGGATTTTTGGAGTCTTTTGATTTTGATCAATTGACGCATGTGAGACTTTCCTCGAGATAATTGAAACTCCGTCCATAGGCCAGAGAGGAACGGATGACTAGCTTATTGGAAATTGTGCATGCTGATGTGCATAGTCCATTATGTGTAGCCATATGCGATGGATCTTTTTGCTTCATATGCTTTCTTCAAAAATTTGAGTGAATATATCTGTATATTTACTTAATAAGGAAGAAGTATGAAACATTTGAAAGTTGTTCAAAGACTTTCAAGATGAAGTGGAAAATCATTGTAACAAGAAAATAAAAGAGTTTATGATTTGATCATAAAGGAAGATATTTGAGTTACAGGTTTAGCAAAACACCTAAGATTTGAGGAATTCTTCCATGATTTGTGTTTTCCCGATAAACCATAGGATTATGGCATATTCGAGAGATGAAATCAAACCATGTTTGACATGGTAAGATCAAAGGTGTCATTTATAAAACTGCCATTATGTTTTAAAGATTGAATCTTTAGAGACTACCGCTTTTACACTGAAAAGAGCACCATCGCGATCCATTGAAATGACAACATATGAGTTATGGTTTGGGATAAAACCCGAATTGTCTTTTCTTAAATTTTGGTATGCTATGCATAAGTAAAATGTTTACAACCAAAGTTGGATAAGCACGTCTTTGTAGGTTATCCCAAAGAATTTGTTGGGAATTTCTCCATAACACCAAGGACAAAAGAGTTTGTCACTTAGAACATCAAGTTTCTTGAGAAGGAACTTTTCGTGAAAAGTTAAGTGGGAGGACAATAGAACTTTGATAAGGTTGTTGAACCTTAGCTATATGTGCTAAGTAGCGCAGCGCCAGAAAGTGTCCCGGTGGCGGCCACAATGCTCATGGCTCTCGTGATTACAAAAGGTGTGATCTCGGAGATTAGAGTTCCTATAGAACCATGTGGGTCGGTAAGAATCAAATAGTAAGATTTGATAAGCAAGTCGTTATTGTTTTGACAATGATGAACCGACTACATGCAAAGAAGCGATGATGGGCCCTAACTCCATAAAATGACTAGAAGTCATAGAATCCGTGATAGTATCCATACACGAGAAATCATGTTTCTGAACTTGGAAGACCCTCCGGAAAGGCGTGAAGCCTATCGGTCGTGTTTGGATCTATAAAGAAATAAGACATGGATGTTTAACATCTATGAAATAGTCGACATGTCGGAAAGAAGTTTACGACAATGTTCAAGGAGTTGACTATGACAAGATTTGATCTTTCATAGCAATATATAGTCTTGACGGATTAATGTAGCAACCACTACATATAATTTGGTATATGGTAGTTGAATAAACAAAACAAGGTTCTTCTAATAGAACGGTAACCTAGGACATGTACATGACATGGTCCGAAGGGTTTTGTTAATTCAAAGGGTGCTAAAAGGGCATGTAAACTTCAATAGTTGAAGTAAGCATAGCGGAAATCTTCACCATGATGAAACTGTTAAAAGAGTTTAAATTCATCGGAGATGATGAAGATGCTTGCATTTGCAAGAAATTAAGTGGGAGCGCTGAGACATATTTCTAATACATTATGTAGAGGACATATTGTTGATTGGAAATGATGTATCTTGAATTGACACAAGTTAAGGATTTCATTAAAATAAGATTTCGATGAAAGACTTGGGCAAACCCAGAATATTAGGCATCAATATCTATATGGATAGATTAAGGCGCTAATATGGTTGTGCAAGACATACATATATAAGATATTGAAAGGGTTCAATATGAGATATTGAAAGGGTTCAATATGGAAACAACAAGAAAGGTTCTTGCTGCATGGAAAGGATTGTATCAAGATTCAAGTGTTTCAACACTTGGTGAGTAAAATCACATGAAAATTTTGATCGATTATACCATGATATGTATATATCCAGAATGTCCTATGCTCTAAATGTTATGAGCATATACCAGAATGATTCATAAGATGATCATTGGACAATAGTAAAGATATTCTTATGAGCTTTGGAAGAACTAAGAATATATCATGTATAAGTGACAAATAGTTAAAGGTAGTTCATTGTAAAGTGTTACATTGATACTAGTTTTGTCACAAGATACAAATTAAATTTATCTCAATTTAGACTATGGGTGGCACAATATAATGGAAAGGATGTTCCATGATGGATTTGGATGAGTTCCAAAGTTGAGATATTGTGACGGATACTACAACAAAAGGCTAAGTATATGACTGCTATAGTAGCAGCATAGGAGGGCATTTGTGTTAAGTAGTTTGCTATCAAACTAGTTGTGGTTCAAAGTGGGCTAATACTATGAAGATATATTGTGTGACAATAATATCAACATATTTTAACCCGAACAAACTAAAGGTCTCACCAGAGGACCAAATTTATACAATGCCATCTCATTTGAGAATGAGTGATGCGTAGAGACGCAGAGACATGCAAATACACACGGACCTAAAACTGTCAGATCCAGATATTATGTTAACCACTAGCAATAGCGTATATGCAACACCAGAAAGCCATAGGTGTTCAATACGCAAAGTTTTTCAAACTAGATTATTGACTCTAGTGCAAGTGGGAGACTGAAGGGAATATGCCCGAGAGGCAATAATAAAGTGGTTATTATCTTATTCCATGTTTATGATAAATGTTTATTTTACATGCTAGAATTGTATTGATCGTAAACATCAATACATGTGTGTTTAAGAAACAAAAAGGGTTCCTAGTTATGCCTCTCTTATATACTAGCTTGTTGATTAACAAGATGATCAAGGTTTCCTGATCATGGACATTGGATGTTGTTAATAACAAGGTCACACCATTGGTGGAATGATGTGATGAACATTCATCCGAAGTATAGCATTACGATCAAAGTCATTATGTTTATATTGCTATAACATCATACGAAGTAATCTTTATCCTTAGACCATGAGATCATGTTAATTGTTAACACCGGAAGACTATCTTGATAACATCAAACGTCACACCGTAACAGGGTGACTATAAAGGTGGGTTCAGTGCTACGAAGGTGTTATGTTGAGGCTCATGGATCAAGAGTGGGATTTGTCCATCCCGATGACGGATAGATATACTCTGGGCCCTCTCGATGATATCACATTGAAATAGCTTGCAAGCAAGTGATGTGATCACTAGAATGTTATATCACGGGAACGAGAAAAGAGTGCATGTCGGTAACGAGATCAAACTAGGTATGGAGATACCGATGATCGAATCTCGGACATATAATATATTGCGGGACAAAGGGATTTAGTTACTAGCGTTAGAGTTTCTCACGATCACAGAAGTCATCGTTGAATGTGTAGGAGTCAGTATGGATCTCCAGGTCCCGCTGCTGATTATTGATCGGAGAGGGGTCTCGATCATGTCTGCATTATTCGCGAACCGTAGGGTGACACACTTAAGGGATACCGACACCATTTGGAGCAAATATGTTTCAGATAAAGATTTAAGAAAGCGCTGGAATTATTTCAATAGACACGGAAACTGTTTCAGGTGAAATTGCTGAAATTGGTTCTGCATGTAATATTGAAATGTTGCAGGGGGTTTTATGTGAATGTTTGTTAATTAAAGTAATTAACAAAATTCTGAATAAAAATAATAAAATAGTTTTATTAAATGAGAGAGCATTAAATTTGGAGAAATTTAATGCATTTAAAGTGGAGACTTCAAAAGAGAATGTGAAGGGGCATTTTAATGTGGAGGGGTTACGACCACATGAATGGAGGACGTGAAGGGTCACCCCCTCCATGCGCCATCCATGAAGGAGGGGCACCCCCCTCCTCCTATAAAAGGCCACCCCCTCCTCACTTCTCACTCACACCTCCTTGTGAAGGATCTCTCTCCCCCTCTAGTAATATTTCCCCATGGTCTAGGATTAGCGAGATACATGTTCCCGGTGGATTTATCTGGAAAGGAGTTGCTGCTTCCGCTTCTTTGCTGGAGCGAGGGACGGAGGTTGTCGGGGTACTGAACGTGTGTGCGATCACGGATGCACCACTGCTTTGTGGTGCTGGACTTGGTGGTGCCGAAGTTGGATCTGATGGACGTGCTGGAGCCGGACCTGCTGGACTTCCTCACGATCTTGAGATCAGAAAGTGTACGACTACATCAACCATGAGTTCCTACTCGTTAACAAAGTTCGTTGTCTACGAGGGTAAGTTCTCGTTGGATGTATGTCCACCCGTTGCTTTGTACCTAATAGATAGATCTTGGCCTGTAGTTCACACTGTAGGAATTTTTTTGTTTTCTATGCTGAGGACCCAACACATGCTCTCCTCATGTAACCTTCTAGGCTGACTCATGCCAATCAACTTTCAAGAGATGACGTCGAAAAATTTCCAAACCCCAAACAACGTTTCACGGATGTGCTCGTCCAATATCCCATGTAGTGCAACTGAAAGTACATGCGTCATTAGCACAACATAGTCATGAGAATTCATCCCACTGAACCTCTACTTCGTCTTGTCTAGGTATCTACTTATCTTGCCCGCATAGCCGTAAGGAAATTGGACACTTAGAACACAATTGAAAAATTGCTTGATCTCGTCCTGCTTAAAGTGAAGCACAAAGGGGGACAGTAATATTCATTCTTGACCTTTTTACCCTTTCGACAACCTTGTGTCGCCTCCGACTGATCATCATCATCCTGATCATCAGATGTAGTATGTCCTCCGTGAAGATCCTTCATTATGCCTATAAATATCAAGTCATGCTTTCCTTTCGGCCCATATTTGGTCATATCTGACATGTTGATTAGGGTGGTGACCAGACTCTCACACACGTTCTTCATGATATGCATGATGTCAAGGCTATGAGGTGTGTAGAGGAAATTACAATATGGCAACTCCTAGAAACATACCTTGTTTTCCATACCTTCAACATCGGCTTATCCTGTTGCCTCTTTCGCTTCTTTCACGGCTTAGGGCACACTTTCTAGTTTTTCAGCAAATCATCGATTTCTTCGCCGCTCATCCGATCTGGGATTCCTCGGATCTTGGATTTCACATCGAAAAGATCTCCATGTTTTATCCAAGCGTCATTCTTACGAAGCCACCTTTGATGCCCCATGAACACGGTTTTGATGACCCGACATCTGGAAGATAGGTTGTTTTATCCATGCACCTAACGCATATGAAAAATCCTTGGATCACTTTCCTGGAGAAATATCTACAACCGGGATAGTCTTGCACGACAGTGAGTAACACGGCTCTCATAGTGAAATAATCTTGCGCGACAACATCATACGTATTGGCTCTGTCTTTCCATAACGTGGCTAGATCCTCTTTCAACATGCAGAGATACAAATTGATGTCGATATCAGGTATTTTCATCCCTGGAATTAGCATACTCATTTGTATCTTCATGCATAACAAGGGAGGGAGGTTGTACATCCATACAAACACGGGCCACGTGCTATGCGTGTTGCTCTTGCTGCTGAACGGATTGAGTCCATCGGTGCTTGCACCAAGACTGATGTTTGTTGAATCCCTCCCAAATTATGGGAATTCGAGGTCTAATGCTTTCCACTGGCTAGCATCTGAAGGGTGCGTCAGCATCTCGTCCTTTTCCGGATAGTCATCTTCTGCCTTATTTCTTTCCGCGTGCCAGCTCATGAGCTTTATTTCCTTAGGGTGTGCGAAATATGACTGCAGACGAGGTGTGATAGGAAATTACCATACCACTTTTCAACGAGCTTTCTTCCATTTATTGTATCGAGTGACACCGCACACCGTACATATGGTTCTCTCCGCGTCCTCACCGCGATAAATGAAGCAATCATTGATGCAGACGTGGTAACTCACGTGTGACAGATCGAAGGACACATGGTTTTCTTGGTTGCATCGATACTAGTTGGACACGTGTTCCCATCCGGAAGATGATTGTGCCAAAATTCCATCATATCGTTGAAGTGTGTTGGTCCATTTGTGTTTTGCCTTCATCTCCATATCCTTGAGCGTTACATCTAGCGGGTATCATCAGGATTGCATCCTTCATACAATGGAGTAACCGCGCCTTTCTCCAGTTGTGCAAGCTTGGCTTTCAATCTATCGACGGCTCTGGCATTACTCGCCTTCTTGAAAAGCAGTTCTCGAACATAAGAGTCCTGCACCCAGTATGACGATGTTCCATCTTCTTTGACATCTTGATCTTCATGATTTTCTCCGCATCTTGATCTCCTTCGGCATTTTGATCTTGATGATCATGTTCAGAATATCCTTCATCATGTCTGGGAGACTCTTCGTCATCTTGCCCGCCCTTGCTATTATTAGCATGCGACCCTTCCTCATTTTTTGCCGCCCCATTGACATTCTTATCATACTCATCACGTATCCATCAAGTGTAGCCATCCATGAAACAATGACCGATCAAGCAAGCGCGCCTATAGTTGTCCAAAATCAGGGTCAATCAACCACTTGAGTTTGCATCTTCTACACGGGCATCTTATCTCCGTCATGTTATTTCGTATCATGTCGGACATCGCGCATTAAAAAATCTAGCCCAATGCCTTCGCTCATTATGCGGACCATGGTTTCTGATGGCTCAAAATATGTTGAGCTCGTTGGGATCCCCAAGAGGAAGGTATGATGAGCATAACAGCAAGTTTTCCCTCAGTTATGAAACCAAGGTTATCGAACCAGTAGGAGTAAGGAAACAACTCCAAGGTGTTACCAACAACTTGGAATCCTACGCAACACAACCATAGAACTTTGCCCCAACTTACAGTGAGGTTCTCAATCTCACTGTTTTTGCTGAGAACAAAGGATTAAACATATAGTGTGGAAGATAGTAATTGCTTGCAGAAAGTAAACAGTAAATGGTAAACAGTAGATGGTATATCAATGGTAAAGGAATGGACTGGGGTCCATAGTTCACTAGAGGTGTTTCTCCTTAAGATAGATAACATGCTGGGTGAACAAATTACAGCGGGGCAATTGACAGATTTGAGAAAGCATAACAATGCATATACTAGACATCTTGATTCCTATGAGATTTGATTGGGCATTACAACATTACACATAGACCGTAATCCAACTACATCTATGACTAATAATCCACCTTCAGGTTATCATCCGAACCCCTTCTAGTATTAAGTTGCAAGCAATAGATAATTGCATTAAGGAAAGTGTGTAAAGTAAACAATACGATCGCCCCATGGACAAAGGATTGTTGTTTTCTCCCTAGTAGCAACAGCATATCTACAACCTTAGAGATTCCTGTCACCTCCCCAGATTACTAGAGGCATGAACCCACTATTGAGCATAAATACTCCCTCTTGGAGTTGCAAGCATCTACTTGGCCAAGATAGCTACTAACAACGGAGAGAATGCAAGATCATAAATAACATAGACATGATATAATCAATAATCAATGTGAAATAGTATCTCAATATCCATCGGATCCCCGCAGACACAACATGTAATATTACAAATAGATGATCTTGATCATGAACGGAGCTCACAAGATCTAAACATGATAGCACAAACGACGAGAACCAACCATATAGCTACTACATGGACCCATAGTCCAAGGGTGAACTACTCTCGCATCACTCCGGAGGCTTGCATGATGATGAAGACGACCTCTACGGTGATCTCTCCCCTCCGGCAGGGTGCCAGGAAGAGCTTCGGATCCCCCCGATCTAGGGATGGAGATGGTGGCGGCTACAGACTCTTTCGTGGATTTTTGATCGGGTACTTAGGGTTTTCATCCTGGGAGGCTTTTATAGGTGAAGGGGCAAGGTCGGTGGAGCACCAGGGGGCCCACACCTCTGGTGGCGTGCCCTGGCCATGTGGCCACCAGGTGTGGCCGCCCGGGTGCGCCACTTCATCTCCCCTTCGGTCTCTGTATTGCTTCGGGTAAAATATTGACTTTGGCTTTTGTCCCGTCCAATTCCGAGAATATTTCTTTCCTAGATTTTCTAAAACCAAAAACAGCATAAAACAAGCAGCTCACACTATGGCATCTTGTTAATAGGTTAGTTCTAGAAAATGTATAAAAATACCTCAAAGTGTGGACAAAACATAAGAAAGTAGATACAAAACAAGCATGGAACATCAAAAATTATAGATACATTTACGACGTATCAAGCATCCCCAAGCTTAACTCCTACTCATCCTCGAGTAGGTAAGTGATAAAAAGAATAAATTTTGAGGTGACATGCACCATCATAATCTTGATCAAGGTATTCATAAAACATTGATAGTTGGGATCAAAGTACTCTAAATATAAGCATGAAAGATAGAGTTCTAACAATAAGACATAGCAACTATGTTGTAACATGAAAAGGTACAAACAGAAGATCATGAATAACAATGCATTGAAAGACGTTTGTTTGTTTCACATATAGAAAACATAATAAAAGTGGCATTCAGCTTGTCCCTCATGGTATAGCAAAACATAAATGCATAGGACACCTTCAAAGTTCATAAGGGTGACTAGATACAAATAATTTAAGAACAAGCAATATCAAAGTTATGAATCAATCAACAAGTTTTGGGACAATGCACATTAAACTAAGAATGACCACTATTCTCTCTTAATTGGTGCCTAAAGATTGACATGGGTATAGCCTGCAGGTACTCGAGTTTGGTACATATGGTCCAGATACGGTGGAGGCCCACGGAGTTGCCACAGCCCGATGAAGACTTCGAGTGGCCCACAGACTCTCGATTACTTGCGAGACAAGAAGAAGCTTAAAGATAGAAAGTTTAAAGGGAAAACCCTAATCTGTAACCGACTCGACCTGCTACCCGAGACCTAGCCTATCTATATAAAGGCTAGGAGGGGGTAGCGAGGAGGACACACGCAACCCTAGTTTCCACAACTCTCGCCAGATTGCATCTGTGCGCCCCTGTAATCTTCGATTCCTTCATTAATTCCAAAAGTAGACAAGCAGGAGTAGGGACCTCTACGAGGCCTGAACCTGGGTAAACCTTGTGTCCCTGTGTTCTTGTTTGCTAGCCGACTGATGCCTCCAGTGCTCCCTCCGTCTCCAAAACCCAAGTCCATAACAATGGGCATTGATGAGTTAAACCCTCGTCAATTGGCGCCGTCTATGGGAATTGGGAGTGCTGATGTCACGGCTTCTTCGGCCCCATCAACCGCGATCTACAACTCCGCAATAGTGGAGATTTGCCAGCTCTTCGGCGCGTTCGACTTCACCGTCCACACGCCAGCCACTCGCCCGGCTTTCGAGTCCGTAGGCGATGAAATCAGCCTGGTGATTGGGAGCTTCCGCTTCCAGGTTGGTCAGATGGGCACGCTTCGCATGCCTGGCCATCCAACTGCACCCGCCATTGCTCCAGCGTCATGGTTTCTGCCACCAATCGGCACCCTCAGCGAGCTCAACACCTCAGCAACAACTGGGAGCACGGACAGCAATAGCAGTCATGGAGCCGATCCAGGTGACCTAGCAACAGAAGATGGAGTCTGCGGCTCCGGATCCGAAAGTTGCGGAAGCAACAGCTTCCCCAACGATTTCATGTGTGCTATCATCAACGTTGGTGACACTGCTGCCAATCGCGAAAACGGTGGCAATGGATCTGGCACCGATCCGCCCAACGGTGGCATACCTAATGGCGGACCACCCAACGGCGGCCCCACCAACGGTGGCAATGGCGCTCCCGTTAACAACGGAGGGGCAGTCGAACCTCCAACCATGGTGAATGAGCATACTGGTGAACGTGTCGTGATTAGACTCAACTACAACAAGTGGGCCCGCTACCGAGAAACTCTGCGAGGCAATCCTCTGCCTCCCGGCACGCCACAGGACATGCTGATGGGCTACCATTGGCTACTAAAGGAGGAGTATAGACGCCAGCTACAGGCAATCACGCAACTCGAAGCGCGTAAAAAGGCAGCGGATGAGTCGAGTCTTCGTCAAGCTGGGCTCTCCTCCCATGGAGGATCCTCCTCCAAGGGCAACGAGTACGTGGCCAACAAGAGACGGCCTCGGATGGCCCATCTCACCAAACAAGAATGCATAGAAGCCGCGAAAGTCCACGACTTGGGCTCTATGAGTGTCAACACGTGGGCCAACGTGGTCCCAAAGACATCGCAAGCCGCGGTGACAGCGGCCACCATGTACCTCCTCAACAACCAGCCACCAGCTGGAGATCCACGAGCCGCCATGCACCAATCTACGATCGCGGGCTTGGGATTAGTCGAGGCTGCTCTCGACAAAGAGCCAACACCAGAGACGAAGAAGGGCAAAGCTCTGGCAAAATGCTATTCCTCACCTTCATCCAGCAATGACAGTCACGATCTGTCTCGACGTCGCCACTCACGGCGGCATGATCGTGATTATGATGCGCGCGACGACATCACGCAGCGAAAAATCGACAAATCAAGGGCAAGACACGCTCGTTCGACTGACTCCGAAGAGGACGAGACTGAACTCTGCGGCGCCAGATGCTTCAGCAGGGCCATCAAGCAGAAGCGAATGCCTAAAGGGTTCAAACTCCTGTCGGAGAATCAAGAATTCAGCGGCCTACACGACCCAAAGATCTGGTTGGAGGACTGCTGACTCGTGTACTAATGAGCTTGTTGGGGAACCCCAAGAGGAAGGTATGATGAGCACAGCAGTAAGTTTCCCTCAGTTATGAAACCAAGGTTATCAATCTAGTAGGCGCAAGGAAACACCCCAAAGGTGTAGCTAGCTGAACGTTGGCAGGGCGCACTACCGGTGCCAGCAGCAACATGGAGACATGCACAACACAACCACAGAACTTTGTCCCCAACTTGCGATGAGGTTGTCAATCTCACCGGATTTGCTGAAAACAAAGGATTAAACGTATCGAATGGAAGGAAGTAATAGTTTGCAGAAACTAAACACAAAGCAATAAATAGTTGATTGTAGATTGAAAGTAAAAGAAAGAACCAGGGTTCATAGTTCACTAGAGGTGGCTCTCCTTAAGATAGATAACATGCTAGGTGAAAAAATTACAGCGGGGCAATTGACAAACATCGAGAAAGCATACAAGCATATACTAATCATCTTGACTCCTTTGAGATTCGATTGGGAATTACAACATTATACATAGACCGCCATCCAACTGCATCTATGACTAATAATCCACCTTCAGGTTATCATCCGAATCCCCTCCAGTATTAAGTTGCAAGCAACAGATTATTGCTTTACTAATTGCGTCTAAAGTAAACAATACGATTGTTCTATGAACAAAGGATTGTTGTTTTCTCCCTAGTAGCAACAACACATCTAGTACCTTAGAGATTTCTGTCACTTCCCAGATTACCAGAGGCATGAACCCACTATCGAGCATAAATACTAACTCTTGGAGTTGCTAGCATCTACTTGGCCAAGATAGCTACTAACAACGGAAGGCATGCAAGATCACAAATAGCAAAGACATGATAGAATCAATAATCAATCTGAAATAGCATCTCAATATCCATCGGATCCCCGCAAACACAACATGCAGAATTACAAATAGATGATCTTGATCATGAACGGAGATCACAAGATCTAAACATGATAGCACAAAGGAGGAGAACCAGCCATCTAGCTACTACATGGACCCGTAGTCCAGAGATGAACTACTCACACATCACACCGGAGGCTTGCATGATGATGAAGAAGGCCTCCAGTGTGAATTCCCCTCTCTGACAGGGTGCCGGGAAGAGCTTCAGATCCCTCCTAATCTAGGGATGGAGATGACGACGGCTACATACTCTTTCGTGGAATTTTGATCGGGTACTTAGGGTTTTTGTATCAGAGGAAATATATAGGCGGAAGGAGAGGCCAAGGGGGTGCCTGGGCTGGCCACACCACCCCCTGGCACGGGCTGATGACCCACAAGTATAGGGGGTGTATCGCAGTATTTTCGATAAGTAAGAGTGTCAAACCCAACAAGGAGCAGAAGGTGCTGGCTAGTGGTATGGATCAGGAATTCTCTGCAAATACTTAGCAAACGGATTTTTAGGGGTTTTTGATAAAGAAAGTAAACAAAGTACGAGTAAATAAAAGATAGTAGGAATAAATGCAGCAAGTGGCCCAATCCTTTATGCAACAAAGGACAAGCCGGTTGTATTACTTAAGGTGACCAAACATTCTTGAGGACACATGGGAAGACTGTCAAGTGCTTTCGCTTCATATAGTTGATTAATCTTCTTTAGCTTGCTAAGTGTTGTGTGGGTGAACCTGTGCTAATGTACCGACCTTCCTAGGACTAATACATACTTGTGATTATACCCCTTGCAAGCATCCGTAAGTACAAGAAAGTAATTAAGGTAGAAACCTAACCACATCTTTAAACTCTAAGACCCTTACATCCCTTGTGCAATGGTTTCCTAACGGGGGTTCAGGTTTCTGTCACTCCGGCAACCCCTACGATTAGTAGCCAAATACACAATGCATTCCCCTAGGCCCATATAGGTGAAGTGTCATGTAGTCGACGTTCACATGACACCACTAGAAGAAGTACACCACAACTTAAATATCAAACTATTGAATCTTTCTCAACACAATTCCACTACTAACAACATGACTTCTCTCATGTCCTCAAGAACAAAACGAACTACTCACAAGACATCATATGGATCATGATCAGTGATGGAATAATGATGTATAACAATCTGAACATAAACAATAATTCAATGGTTCACTCAATAGCATCAACTACAAAGAGTAATCAACACCGGGAAAGTTTCCCCTATGAACTATGCAAGATTCAACACAATTGTTACATCAATATGGAGATGGTGATGAGGGTGATGATGGTGATGATGGTGTTGGTGATGATGATGATGATGATCCCGATGAAGTCCAGCTTGATGGTGGTGTTGATGGCGACAATCTCCCCTCTCCCGGAAGGAATTCCCCCGGTAGAAATCTATCTGCCGGAGAGATCTTTCTCTCTTGGTGTTTTCCGCCCCGCAGAGGCGGCGGAATCTTTCTATGGTCGCTCCCCGAGTCTTAGGGTTTCGGGAGGATAATATACGCCAGAGGGCAGTGCCAGGGGTGGACCAGGGCTACCACACCACCTGGTGGCACGGCCCAAGGTGGCCCGCACCAGGGGGTGGTGTGGGCCCCCTGTGGCCATCTCCATCCTCCTTCTGGCTTCATTCGTCTTCTGGAAAAATAGGATTTTCCATATATTTTCCCGGATTTTCTGATCTTCGCGAATTTTGCCTCCAAACAGCACCTTTTCCATCAGAATCCTGACTATAGCGGTCCATGCTACAAAAGTCATCAACCATGCAAAAACAGATGAAATAACATAAGTATCACCTCTCAATATGAAATATATCAATGAATAACAGTGAATTATGACATAGAATAGTGATGCAAAATGGACGTGTCAACTCCCCCAAGCGAAACTGAGCTCAATAAACATGACCTCAGGTTTATGGAGTGAAGAGTCGATAAAATAATACGGACAAGAAGCATCACATTCATCAATACATAGACCATAATAAAAGACAACTCACTATTATATAACTCAACTTGCAATAAGTAAAGGAAACACAATAAAGATACATAAAGTAAATCATAATTGGTAATGGCAAACTTAGCTCTTGGTCGAAGAATAGTTGATAATTTGCTGGAGTTCACAAATAACTGATTTTCAATGATAGCTTTCAAAGTAGTAAACATCAAGATAAGAGCAATGTGCAAAACAAGGAACATAAGGAACATGATTGAATAAATCATCATATGAATGAATGAAACACAACAACTCAAAATACTTGCTGAGATAGAAGGGAGTAGGTTTACTGACTCAACTAAAAAGTACAAGAAAGGCCCTTCGCAGAGGGAAGCAGGGATTGCAAGTCTCATAAAGAGCTCCCAAAAATTATGATCTTACTAGCTTTCAGCTCTCATTGCCCCTATCATAGGCATCTTTAGGTGATTAAGGTTAAAGTGATCAAATATGAGGATATGCATTGACAAGTTGTAAATTGAGAATCTCATGTCCCTTGAATACGAGGGACGCTCCTCATGCTACTCAAGTTTAGTCACCGGTAAGTTCTTGTCATCGTAAGCATATGTGTATCATAGAGAACCGCCAACGGGGTACCCCTTGCCCGATGATATGGAAGAATCCCCATATCAAAATGACAAGGCAAGCAGACAACAAGCATCTCAGCAATCTTCTTATTTACCATGGGACTATGGTGCTTTTTTCTCTCTTTCCTCTTTTCATAATCTCTTTTTTCTTTTTCTCTTTTTTCTCAATATCGGGCTCTTTTTTTATAAGAAGAATGCTTCATAGATGCTCGTTGTGGTTACGCTGCAGGTTTCCACCATGTCAGCATGGATTAGACCAGTGGCCCAGGCGTTTCTCTAACACATATACATAACTCCATGGACTTACAAGCTCCCCTTTCATTTCACATCGATGACATCCATAGACAAAAGAACATGATATCAACTAGGTACAAAGTACCAGTGCGATGTTGAAAGCGTTTCCCATGACAGCATGGTTCTGCTAATTCACAACTTACAAAGCGCAAGCATATACGCAACATAGGTGAGGACAATGGTTCAAGTTTATTAAGTGCAAGAAAGTAAAGTGTGCCGTCAAGTTGGTGAGAGCTTTAAGCACTAATTTTCACATAACAAGTTTAATTTGGGAGGTAGATAAAACAAGAATTTACTTGGAATAGCAATAATGCTAGTGGGTAGGTATGGTGGACACAAATGGCATGGGTTTTGGTTTAAGGAGGTGGATGCACGAGAAGAATTCCCTCTTAGTACAGGTTTTTGGCTAGCAAAGCTGGGTAGCAAGTATAAGAGTTGAAGGAAACAAACAAACATACGAGTGATAAAGACAAACATGCAATACTCCTTGGAAGCACAAAAGATCTTAACTAGAGAATACTAAACTTATGAGCAAATCAAGAAAGAAAGATGATGAAATTATTTTTCTTTAGGAGTACTTTTATCTTTTCATTCAACTCTCAAAAATAGTGTTGCTACTAACTGAGCCAGGTTTGCCAAAACCAACTAAATTAAATCAATGATCCCAAAGTGATACCAATACTAACAACAAGATCAATCATACAACCACGAATTGAAAACTAATATAAGCTATGAAAAAGAGTGAATGATAGAACTTCTCATTAATATTCCATAACGGCAACTCACACCAAGGGATACATATCTAACGAGAGAGGGGACACTTCCATAATGCAAACCATCCTACATAATAACTTCTCTATTCATGATATGACTCTACTAAAAAGGTAAAAAGATAGAAGATAGTGATGAGATACCGCGACACTACCCCAAGATTGGAACAAACCAAGGGAATGCCAAACCTGATGACGAATTACTCCTTTGGTGGTGGTGGTGTCCTCTCGATGAGCTTCTTGACCAATTTCCCCAAGTCCTCAATCTCGAAGGTGAGGGTACAAATCAACTCTGAGTTGTGCTTGATGCGGTGCATGATCATGTTAGATTGTGGATCCCAGCTCTTGTGATTCTTTTTCTGCTCTCCTTCCTTGCGGTCTTCTTTTCCTGCATGGTTATGGATAAAGGTATGGAAGGGACTCTTGGTGCTTGGAGAAGGTGTCTGTGGTGCCAAAAAGTGATGCGGAGGCTTCCCTCCAGTGGACATCTGTGCAGTCCTTCTGATCCTGGCAGGGTTTGCCACCACTCCAATGCTCGCAATGGTAGTGTCGGTGTGGTTTGCCTCCTCTTCACCTTCGCTCTTGATCTCCTTCTCCTGCCTGGGGTCTTGGAGATCTTCCACTATAGGCTCCTTTCCTTTATCCTTGGCAGAAACCATTGTGCTTCTAAGCTTTCAAAGATAGTTCCTGGCAGAAACAGATCGAAACGAAAACGCAACGAAAACACGATATACGAACCTCAGGACATCCGGGGGGTTATATATTACGAAGTTTCATATCAAAAGGAAGGTACTGGGAGAAAACGGGTCGGAGACGGAGTCCGGGGTGGACACACCACCTGGTGTCGCGGCCAGGGGTGGGCCCGCGCCACAGGGTGGTGTGAGCCATCCTGGCTCCGTTTTCGTCCCTTTTTCGCTTCATAACTTTCCTTATTGTCTGAAAACTGCAAAAATATAGTTAGATAGTATTTTCGTGGAACTTTTCTTACCAGAACTATTACCTATTTGAAAACGGACTCTGCAGGTCTCTGAATTTGGTATTTAGTAGATTCTTCCAGAGTCACCACTTGAATAACATCAATATATTCATCTTCATACACTTATTACTTGAGTCATAAAACCCTTCTCTTCCTTATTACACCATTATCTCCACTACCTGGAAATTTCTTTCACACAAAACTTCACACAGTTCTCATTAGCAACATTAGTATATATGAAGTGATAAAACCTCTTGAGTCCAATTTCAACTGAAAACCATCAAAACAAGAGATACTGTAGCAACTCCTTCCAAAAAACCATAAAAGAATTAAAAAGGAAATCGATTAAAGAAGCAAATGCAAAAGTGGCAGAATCTGTCAAAACATACCAGCAGGTAAAGATCAATTTTTTCGAAAATCTTCTGTTGCTCAAATCAAAAAGTGCAAACTAACGAAAGTTAAATAACTACCTGGGGCAGAAGCACAAACAATTACAGCTCAATCCGACATGCATATATCACTCACAAATTTTTACGGTGAAGCACAAAAAATCTGTTTCGGGACAGCACCTTCCCCAAATCTTACTTCTCTCTCATTAGAGGTTGATCTTGACACAAAAACCAAACAAAAAGGATAAGGAGAGGTTATTACCGAAGTAATAACTTCCAAGACTCAAAGAAACAAAAACAAACTGAAAGCAAAAATAAATTGGGTTGTCTCCTAAAAACCTCTTTCTTTATAGCCATTAAGATGGGCATGATAATTTTGAAGATGCTCACTTAGGAATATGAATTGAAGTGAAAGAGAGCATTAAGAACCAAAAATACACACGTTTAAGTCTAACCCACTTCCTGTGCAAGGGAATTTTGTAAACAAACAAGTTGTTGAAACCAGAGGCCACTAGCATAGGAAGGCAAAACAAGTGCAACATAAAAACTTTCAGCATAAAACGAGGAAACTTGATATTATTGAGATACATAAGAACACTTTTCCCTCTCTCATAGTAACTTTAAGTATCATGCATAAACTTAATAATATAACTATCACAAGGACCATCGTAACAATGATCACTTATCCTAAGAGAAAACACAGGAATACTACCTCTCATAACGCTACTTTGTGAAACAATATTAGAGGTATCCTTACAAAGGATAGTGTGTCCCTCTTATTCATATTTGGTAACAAAGTCTTTTACATTTGCTAAAATAGGTTCATCAACCATTCGTTTATCAGGTTCAACGGCTTTATGTGTACTTTCATTAACCATACTAGCTATCATAGAATGTTCCTTTATCTTAACTGGGAAAGGCATTTTCTCAATGTAAGGTTCAGGTAAAACATGATTAGCAATATAAACTTCATTATTTCTTGCAGGAACACTCTTAGCAACATCTTTATAAGGTTCATGATACTTATTCCACTTCTTTTTAGGCACTTCAATGTAGGAATCAAAAGCCTTAAAATAAGAAGCAATAGCTTGAGAGTCTAGACCATAAGCATTTCTAATATTTTCAAAGTCATCAGTTCCCATAAAAGATTTAATGCATTCATAGTCATAATTTATACCTGACTTTCTACCTTTGTCATTCTCCCAAGCTTCAGCATTGTCTTGAGTACGGTCCAGAAGATCCCATTTAGCTTCTTCTTCCATGCGATTACATGATCTAGCACAAGAAGCATCCAATAAATCCTTATCATGTAGAGAAAGCCTTGCATAAAAGTTGTTGATAATAATATTGTTGGGGAGCTCATGAATGGGACATTTGAGCATTAGTAACTTCAATCTCCCCCAAGCTTGAGCTGTACTCTCTCCATCAAGAGGCCAAAAGTTGTATATTTGATTCCGATCTTTATGAATCTCACTAGGAGGATAAAACTTTGAATAAAAGAGAGGCACTATTTCCTCCCATTCTAGAGCTTGACCATTCTTCAGCAGCTTATACCATTCTTCAGCTCTTCCTTTCAGCGATAATGAGAATAACTTCTTCTTAACTTGATCTGTAGTAATACCTGCACACTTGAACAACCCGCATAATTCGTGTCTAAAGAGTAAATGATCACCGGGATGGACAGTTCCATCCCCAACATAGTAGTTATCCATAACACGATCAATAATTCTTGTAGGTATTTTAAAAGCATCATTCTCAGTAGGTGGTGGTTCGTCTACTACCTTAGCAGTGGTAGTAGCATTACCAAATAAGAAACTTAGCGAATTATCCATAACAAAAATAAAGCAGCTAACAGAAGTAAACAATACTCATAGTAGAAGTTTCCTTTACCAGTTCCAGTCTCCAATAGCGCTTCACTCCCCGACAACGGTGCCAGAAAATAGTCTTGATGACCCACAAGTATAGGGGGTGTATCGCAGTATTTTTGATAAGTAAGAGTGTCGAACCCAACGAGGAGCAGAAGGTGCTAGGTAGTGGTATGGATCAGGAATTCTCTGCAAATACTTAGCAAACGGATTTTTAGGGGGTTTTGATAAAGCAAGTCAACAAAGTACGAGTAAATAAAAGACAGTAGGAATAAATGCAGCAAGTGGCCCAATCCTTTATGCAGCAAAGGACAAGCCGGTTGTATTACTTAAGATGACCAAACGTTCTTGAGGACACATGGGAAGACTGTCAAGTGCTTTCGCTTTATATAGTTGATTAATCTTCTTTAGCTTGCTAAGTGTTGTGTGGGTGAACCTGTGCTAATGTACCGACCTTCCTAGGACTAATACATACTTGTGATTATACCCCTTGCAAACATCCGTAAGTACAATAAAGTAATTAAGGTAGAAACCTAACCACAACTTTAAACTCTAAGACCCTTACGTCCCTTGTGCAATGGTTTCCTAACGAGGGTTCAGGTTTCTGTCACTCCGGCAACCCCTACGATTAGTAGCCAAATACACAATGCATTCCCCTAGGCCCATATAGGTTAAGTGTCATGTAGTCGACATTCACATGACACCACTAGAAGAAGTACACCACAACTTAAATATCAAACTATTGAATCTTTCTCAACACAATTCCACTACTAACAACATGACTTCTCCCACGTCCTCAAGAACAAAACGAACTACTCACAAGACATCATATGGATCATGATCAGAGATGGAATAATGATGTATAACAATCTAAATGTAAACAATAATTCAATGGTTCACTCAATAGCATCAACTACAAAGAGTAATCAACATCGGGAAAGTTTCCCCTATGAACTATGCAACATTCAACGCAATTGTTACAGCAATATGGAGATGGTGATGAGGGTGCTGATGGTGATGATGGTGGTGGTGATGATGATGATGATCCCGATGAAGTCCATCTTGATGGTGGTGTTGATGGCGATGATATCCCCTCTCCGGGAAGGAATTCCCCCAGCAGAAATCTGCCTGTCGGAGAGATCTTTCTCTCTCGGTGTTTTACGCCCCGCAGAGGCGGCAGAATCTTTTTGTGGTTGCTCCCCGAGTCTTAAGGTTTCGGGAGGATAATATACGCCAGAGGGGAGTGCTAGGGGTGGACTAGGGCGGCCACACCACCTGGTGGCGTGGCCCAAGGTGGCCCGCGCCAGGGGGTGGTGTGGGCCCCGTGTGGCCCATCTCCAGCCCCCTTCTGGCTTCCTTCGTCTTCTGGAAAAATAGGATTTTCCGTATATTTTCCCAGATTTTCCGATCTTCGCGAATTTTGCCTCTAAACAGCACCTTTTCCATCAGAATCCTGACTACATCGGTCCATGCTCCAAAAGTCATCAACCATGCAAAAACAGATGAAATAACATAAGTATCACCTCTCAATATGAAATATATCAATGAATAACAGTGAATTATGACATACAATAGTGATGCAAAATGGACGTATCATGGGCCAGGCCTGGCCGCGCGGCCAGGTGGTGTGGCCTCCCTCTGGCCCTTCTCCGTCTCGTATTCTGGCTCCAAGTGTCCCCCAGTAAAATAATAACTTTGGCTTTTGTCCCATCCAATTCCGAGAATATTCATTTTTTGACTTCCTGGAACCAAAAACAGCAGAAAACAGGCAGCTGGCACTATGGCTCTTGTTAATAGGTTAGTCCAAGAAATCATATGAAAAGTACTCCAAAGTGTGGACAAAACACAAGAAAGTAGATAAAACCAAGCATGGAACATCAAAAATTATAGATACATTTGCAATGTATTAACATCTCCAAGCTTAACTCATGCTCGTCCACAAGTAGGTAAGTGATAAAAAGAAAGAATAATTTTTGAGGTGACATGCACCATCATAAACTTGATCAAAGTATATGTAAAACATTCAAAGTTGGGATCATAGTACTTCAATCATAGCATGAAAGACAAAGTTCTAGCAATAAGACAAAGAAACTATGTTGCAACATGAAAAGGCACAAACAAAAGATTCATGAATAACAATGCTTTGCAAGACGTTTGTTTGTTTCACATAAAGAAAACATAGCATAGTAGCATTCATCTTTTCCCTCATAGAATAGCAAATATAAATGCATAGGACACCTTCAAAGTTCATAAGAGTGACTAGATACAAATAGTTTAAAACAAGCAATATCAAGGTATGCATCAATCAACTAGTCTTGGGACAATGCACATAGTACTAAGAATGGCCACTATGCTCTCAAAGTAGGTGCATAAAGGTAGAAGGTGGAGACTCAATATAATGGTGGAAGAAAGGCCTTCATAGAAGGAAGTAGGGATTCAAGTCTCATAAAGAGCTTCCAAAAATTATGGTACTTATAACTTTCAGCTCTCATTGCCCCTATCATAAGCATCTTGAAGGTGATTAAGGTTAAAGTCACACAACTAAGAGGATGTGCTTGACAAGTTATAAACCGAAATATCATGCCCCTTACTTACGAAGACCGAACCTCATGCTACTCAACTTTAGTCACGAGTAAGCTCTTGTCATTGTAAGTACATGTGTATCATAAAGAACCGCCAACGGGGTACCCCTTGCACATGATACAGGAGCTATCCTATAATAAAAATGACAAGGTAAGCAGACAATGAGCAGCTTAGCTATCTTTTTATTTGCTATTTGCATAGGTTTTTATTGAGGATGCTTCATAGAGTGCTCATTATGGTGATGCTGCAAGTTTCCACCATGATTAGGCATGGCTTAGGCTAGCGGCCCAGGCATTTCTCTAACACACATACAAACTCCATGATCTTACAAGTTCCACTTTTATTTCACACCGTCGGGATCCATAAGCAAAAGAACATGATATCAACGGGGTACAAAGTACAAGTGCAATGTTGAAAGCGTTCCCCATGATACATGGTTCTGCTAATTTCAACTTATAAAGCGCAAGCATATACGCAAAGTAGGACCCAATGGTTCATGTTTATTAAATGCAAAAAAATGTAAAGTGTGCCATCAAGTTCATGAGAGCTTTAATCACTATTTTTCTCATAACAAGTTTAATTTGGAAGGTAAACAAAAACATGAATATACTTGGAATAGCATATGGTGGACTCTTTGGAATAACTTGGTTTAAGGAGTTGGATGCATGAGTGGAACTCATACTTGGTTGTGGAGGCTAGCAAAAGACTGGGAGCGACAAACTAAGAGAGCAATAATGGTCATAATCGCGCAGAGCGACAAAACATCAGTGATCAAAGCATAAAGTGATACTACAAGTTGAAAACAAAAGGATCATAAAGGCTATAGTGGCTTGGGATAGTCATAACATGGTGTGAGCATGCGCCAAGTCAACCCAAATAAAGCATCAAAGGAGAATGCCACAATACTATTGTTGGGGGGATACCCCCGTGTAGGGTCACGCCAGGGTATAAAGGCCGAGTTAGCCGAGGTACGGTAAGGTCAAAGCGAATGCTGGCCGAGTCACCTCAAGGCAGGCCGAATCTCAGGGTAACCCGGACCAGGGGATGTCCACCTAACCAGGTCTCAACTAACTTAAGCTATAAGTCGGATGGATGAATCTAACTTGTATGTAGGAACAGGTGTGGCTGGATCAACTATGTACGATCTGGGTCATATCAAGCTTCTAGGAGAAGGAAGGTATCTCGCTAGTCAAAGGTGACCCCTGTATGCACAGCATGAGCGAGGCGGACAGAGGCAGGACCACCGAGGCGTGGCCGACAGAGGTGACGACGCTGATGTATGCTGACGCGGGCGTCGCAGAGGCTCACGTAGCCTCTGCATGAATGACGCGTGGGAAAAGCGACCCGGTCGACTTACTATTTTTGGATGTATGCCCTAATTGGAGACCTAGCCACCCCTATATAAGGAGGGCTAGGGCCTCTGTAGAAAGGGTTGATCTCTATTGGCTAGATTTTACTTGGTTCCTGAGGGCTAGCTAGCGGTGAGAGTACGAGAGTTCTTCTTCCTCCTCTCCCCAATACAGCTCGAGGAGCACTTGTAATCCTTGGAAGTGAATCAAATACAAAGCTACTGTGTGTGGAATCACCACACTATCCCTCCCTGGATTCCCCTAGTGCATTTGGTCCCCACCTTTAGCCTATCCATGGCATCTGCCGTGACACCACCACGATAGTTGGCGCCCACCGTGGGGCTAGCGGCGCTAGCAGGGGTCAAGATCCGGACGGGAAACCTCATCGGCACCGACGAACGCATCGTCTCCGGGCTTGTTCAGCGCTGTGGAGCGCTGGACTTTGTCAGCAACAATGATGGCTGCTTCGGCAAGCGCCCTCTTCCACGCAACGGCCTCTTCGTCAAGCTTGGCGCGCACAAGGTCTACGTTGTTGTCGATGTGTCATGCGTTCATCCGCGGCACGTCGTCGAGGCAGGCGAGCCACCCCTTAGCGTGGTTCACGGGGCGCGTATCACTCGCTCCTCGGACCATGCTGAGGTGATGATGACTGCGCCAGGAGCAGGCGCAAGCAAGGATCCGGCTCTAGATCCGGAGGTAACGCCTAAGGCACCGAGGAAAGGTAGGGTTCCTCCACTAGAGAGGCCAGAGAATGTGTTGCCGGAAGCAATGAATAACTTGGCAAACCCAGTAGCAGCAGTGGTAGATCCGGCTCAGGCACAGGCCGAGCTAGAGGAGACTAGGCAAAAAATTATAGAGGGTGCAAAAAAGATAGTTGCAGCTCAACTGTCGTTGAACATGACACTGCGTGAGTACGCAAAGGCAAATAAGGTAGATGCTGTAAAAGTGAAAGGGAGGAACATCATGAGTGAAATGAACAAAGAGGGTGATACTAGGATTGAGGAATCTGAGAACTATTTGTCCGTGGGGCTGCCGAAGTATAGTACCCCGGCAAAAAACCTCAGGGCAGCGAATGCCGTTGCATCCGAGTTAGAAGGTCTGACGGGTGAAGCCCGTCAGAGACAATAAGCTGGGGTCAATGAGTTGGTTCGGATCGCGAACAGGCAAAATGAGGAATTGCTCAGGGCTAACCCGGAGAGGGCTGGAGCCTCCAAGATCGTTCATTCGGCGATGGGTAACCCAGAGAAATCCACTGGAGCCGCATCGTCTCCTCATGGTGGTCCTAGGAGAGAAGAGGTGGTAACCTCGGCCAGAAGGAACAAACAGATCATCCCGTATGACCCGACTTCCCTATGGAAAGGAAAATAAATACAGAGAAATGACGATCGACAAAGTGTGAGCCGAGGTGAAGCTGGCCGAGGTAACCATGACCAAGGCAATGTCGGTCAAGGAAATGCTGTAAATGGCAATGCCGGACAGCGAAACTCGGCAGGAGCAGGATAACCGCAGCAGCGAATATACCAAGGCAAGAGCAAAGTGCCGGCCGAGGTATGCAACAGAGAGGTGCGCCACAAGAGCAAGACCGGTATAACGATAGAGATTCGGAAATGGTGAACGCGGGATACCCAAGGCCGGACTATCATGTGATAGGGTCAAGATTGGGAAGCAGGGATTTAATGCCTGATGATGCCAGATTAAAACTGGATCGGCTGTATAGGTCAAAACAGATTGAATGTCAAGGTCCCCCGGGTCCTGCGTGTTTTGGGCCCCGGATCATGAAGGAGCCTCCGGTACCTAACTTCCAGTTACCTAGAGGCACAAAGACGTATGACGGCAGTACAAAGCCAGAAGATTGGTTGATAGACTATGCTACAGCTCTGAAAATTGCTACAGGCAACTTGAGATGGGTTGTGAGATATGTACCCCAGATGTTGGAGGGGCCAGCGAGGGTATGGCTAAACAATTTGCCACCCGGAAGTATTAACTGCTGGATCGATTTTGAGGAAATGTTTCTCAGCAATTTCTCAAGTACGTATCAGAGGCCAAATAGGCCACAGACCCTAGCTATGTGTAAGCAGAGACCGAACGAGACGGACCGGGAGTTTTTAACCCGGTGGTGTACCGTAAGAAACTCATGTGAGGGTGTGATAGAGTCATAGGCCATAGCATGGTTTGCGCAAGGGTGCAGATATGCAAGCATGTTGTGGCAAAGATTGCAAAGGGATATGCCAACTACGTTGGCAGAGACAATCCGGATTGCAGATTCGTATGCTTTGGGTGATCCGACTCAACCTAGACTCATGTCAAACGAGTCAAATGAGGAGTGCTACTAGAGAGATGGAGCCGGGTCATCCCAGAGGAATGACTACCGAGGTAAGAGAAGAGATGATAGACCGGATTACCGGTACAATTCGCAACAAGTTGCTGCTGTAAATCAAGATCAGCCCGGAGCAGGGGGCAATCAACGTCAGAAAACTGGAGGGCAACAATGGACACCGAGAAATGATGGCAAGAAAACATGGACGCCAGAGCAAAAGAAAAAGTGGCAGGAAAAGAAGGACCGTCCGAGGTATACTTACGAGTCAATGTTGGATGAGCCATGTAAATTTCACACGCCAAATCCGAGTAACCCAGCGGGTCATACAACAAGGCAGTGCGAGTGGATGCGTAAGATAGAACAAGGTGGTTCAGGGAATGCTCAGGCACCTCGGAATGATCAACCTCGGCAGGAGTTATCCCGGTAGCAATTGCTCTCCAGAGCGAACACGCAACAGTTAATGTTACCACCCCCTCCGCCGAAGTATGACAACCATGAGAGAAGGGATGCAGTGCATGAAGTGGAAGAACAGCATCGGCCGGATCAGAGGTACCCTGGAAATGAGGGGAGGAATGAGTATAGAGAGCATCATCAGAGTTACTGTGTGTTTACCACTGAGGAAACAGATAGAAAGAGCTTGCAGCGCCGACATATGAAGGTCAATGCGGTAATGCCAGCAGTGACGAGGTATATGCCTTGGTCGGACCAGGAAATTACCTGGAGTATCAAAGATCATCCCAAGCTTATGCCGAGTCCTGGTTCATATGCGCTAGTGCTGGACCCGACATTCATTGGGCCTAACATCAATGTGAGGTTCTCCAAGGTACTGATTGACAATGGCAGTAGTATTAACATCATGTATGCGGATACGATGCGCAAGTTAGGTATCTCGGAGAACATGCTCTAGGCTACAAGTACTACTTTTCATGGCATTGTGCCAGGCATTTCTTGTGAGCCCATAGGCAAGGTCCGGGTTGACGTGTTGTTCGGCACGAGAGATAACTGCCGAACTGAGAATTTGGAGTTTGAAGTTGTAAACTTAGAAAGTGCATATCACGCGTTACTCGAAAGACCAACACTGAACAAGTTCATGGCAAGTTGTCGCATCAGTTATCTGAAGATGAAGTTGCCCGGACCAAACAGGGTGATTACCAGTGCTGGAGATTTCCGACGTTCCATTGAGTGTGCCTCAGCCGGGTCTAACCTAGCCGAGTCACTCGTGATCGCGCAAGAGAAAAGAAAAATCCAAGAGGTGGCGGATTTGGCTCAGTCCGCGCAGCAATATATGCCAGCATTGAGTAATACGCATGTCAGTGTCTCATTCCAAGCCACAAAGGATACCAAGAAAGTGCTTGTTGATGATATGTTCCCGGAGCGCACCGTAACAATTGGTGCCAGGTTAAATGATAAATAGGAAAGTGAGCTCGTCAACTTCCTCCGTGAGAATCAGGATATTTTTGCTTGGTCCACACAGGACTTGCAAGGTGTTCCAAGGGAGTTGGCCGAGCACTCTTTGAACGTAAGACCCAGAGCAAGGCCGGTGAAGCAACCTCTCCGCTGCTTCGTCGAGGATAGGAGAAAAGTCATTGGAGATGAGATAGCTCGGTTACTAGCTGCAGGATTTATCATGGAAGTTCTTTACCCGGATTGGCTATCTAATCCGGTGCTGGTGGAAAAGAAGAAGGATGATCCGAATGTGGCAGTGGTTTGGCGTATGTGCATCGATTACACGAACCTGAATAAGGCGTGTCCAAAAGATCCATTTCCACTGCCAAGGATAGATCAGGTCATAGATTCAACTGTTGGGTGTGAACTATTGTCATTCATTGATGCATATTCTGGTTTCCACCAGATACCTCTGAATCCGGATGATCAAATAAAGACTGCATTTAGCACCCTGTATGGGGCTTATTGCTATCGCACCATGCCGTTTGGTTTACGTAATGCAGGGTCAACGTACCAAAGATGTATGCAGAAATGTTTGCACGACCAAATAGGTCAAAATTTACAGGTGTATGTGGATGATGTGGTTATCAAGACCAAGGAAAGCAAAACGCTCCTTGACGATATCAGGCATACATTCGCGAACCTAAGAAGGTTCCGGATGAAGATTAACCCGGAAAAATGTACCTTCAGTGTCCTGGCTGGAAAATTACTCGGATTTCTTGTCTCTAGCCGAGGTATCGAAGTCAATCCAACTAAAATCCGGGCCATTGAGCGAATGGAATTGCCGAAGTGTCTTAACGATGTCCAGAAGTTCACTGGTTGCCTGGCATCGTTAAGTCGGTTTGTGTGTCGGTTGGGAGAAAAGGCATTGCCTCTCTATCAACTCATGAAAAAGTCGGACAAGTTCATTTGGACGCCACAGGCCAATGAAGCCTTTATCCAATTAAATAAAATGTTAGTCACTACACCAGTGTTAGCCTCTCCACTACCAAAGGAGCCAATGTTGCTATATATAGCCGCAACCAACCGAGTTGTAAGTGCAGTAATCATGGTAGAGCGCGACGAAGAGGGTAAGTCAGTGCAAAGGCCAGTGTATTATCTGAGCGAGGTATTGTCAGCATCAAAGCAAAATTATCCACACTATCAAAAAGTGGCGTATGGTGTGTACATGTCGGCAAAGAAGCTAAAACATTATTTTGAGGAGCACCCCATCAAAGTAATATGTGAGGCTCCCATATTCGAGATAATGGGCAACAAGGATGCGAGTGGCAGAATTGCAAAATGGGCAATTGAATTAGCTCCCTATGCGCCACAATATGACAGAAGAGAAGCAATCAAGTCTCAGGCTGTGGCCGACTTTTTTGTGGACTGGGCCGAGGTACAATATGAACCACCACTACCAGATCCGAACTACTAGAGAATGCACTTTGACGGGTCAAAAACAAAAACAGGGTTAGGCGCCAGAGTTGTGCTTACCTCGCCAAAGAATGACCAGCTGAAGTATGTGCTACAGATCCATTTCGTAGCATCAAACAATGTCGCCGAATATGAAGCACTTGTGCATGGGCTCAAAGTGGCAAAAGAAATTGGAATACGTCGGATCCAATGCTTTGGCGACTCGGATTTGGTAGTTCATCAAGTGTCGGGGTTGTGGGACGCTCTTGATCCAAACATGGCACTATACAGATTCCATGTGCAGAAGATATCTGGTTATTTTGAGGGATGCAAATTTCGCCATGTACCCAGGGTGGAAAATGAGGCTGCCGACGTATTGTTCAAGCTCGGATCAACCCGACAAGCAATTCCACCGGGTGTAGCATTAGAACACCTCAGAAAACCATCCATCAGACCATCCCCAGAAACCGACTCAATTTACGTCCCGGACGATCCGGAGTCCGGAGTTGTACCCATGGACATTGACATGGGAGGTGATGCGCGAAACCCGGGGACTGCCTCAGCAAACCCGGGGACTGCTTCGGCAAACCCGGGGACTGCTCAGCGTGATCCGGTTGAAGTTATGCCGGTGAATCAGATGGAAATTGATGAGGATATGTTCCCTGTACGAGCAATACCAGCTTGGGCACTACCCATATTCCAATTCCTGAAAGATGGAACTTTACCCACTGAGGAGGTGTTATCCAGGCAAACTCAGAGGAGAGCAAAGGCATGCACAATCATCAATTCCGAGCTATACAAAAGGAGTGTGACTAATGTCCTCTAGCGATGTGTTGACTCGGAAGAAGGGCTTGACATCCTCCGAGATATACATCAAGGGGAATGTGGGCATCATGCCTCGTCCAGAGCCTTGGTAGCAAAAGCTTTTCGGCATGGATTCTACTGGCCAAGTGCCTTAGAACAAGCAGAAGATTTGGTAAGAAAATGCAATGGTTGTCAGAGGTACGCTACCAAGACACATATGCCAATGTCGGAACTCAAGACCATACCAATCACTTGGCCGTTTGCCGTATGGTGTTTGGACATGGTTGGCCCGTTCAAACCAACAAGGGGAAATATGACTCACATTTTGGTCATGGTGGATAAATTTACAAAGTGGATTGAAGTAAAGCCAATAAGAAAATGTGATGGAGCTACGGCCGTGATGTTTCTCAAAGACATCATCTTGAGATACGGTTATCCTCACAGTATCATAACTGATAACGGTACAAATTTTGCTGATGAAGCATTTGCGTGATTCTGCCGAGATAAGAAGATCCGGCTGGATGTTGCCTCGGTAGCCCACCCTGCATCAAATGGACAAGTGGAAAGATCCAACGGATTGGTATTATCCGGGATAAAACCCCGGCTCATTGAGTCGCTGCAAATATCAGCGGGGTGCTGGATAGAAGAACTACCAGCGGTATTGTGGAGTTTAAGAACAACTCTGAATCGATCAACAGGCTATACGCCATTCTTTCTGGTATATGGGGCAGAAGCTGTATTACCAGCCGACATAGAGCATGAATCGCCTAGGGTCACCCAACACACAGAAGCCGAAGTGCAAGGAGCCCAGAAAAATGATGTTGATCTGCTGGAAGAAGCGAGAGAATTGGCATTGTCTAGATCCGCCATATATCAGCAAAATCTCCAACGCTATCACAGCCGGAAAGTAAACCCCCGAGTCTTCTGGGAAGGTGATCTGGTACTCCGGTTGGTACAACGTACTGCTGGCATGCATAAGTTATCCCCCCATGGGAAGGGCCTTTCATCGTGAGCAAAGCATTGCACAACGATTCTTACTATCTTATCGATGCAAAACCACAGGAAAAGAACAAGGCGGACAGGTCCGGCGAGGAATCTAAGCATCCATGGAATGTAGCTCTACTTCGTCCTTTCTACACTTAGCAGATAAGTGTATGTATCTGAGTCTCTCATATGTCGGTATGTATGCCGGCAATGAGCTTATCAATGAAATGATTGGCACCTCGAGCAGTAACTCGGGGACTGCCTTAATAATGATTATTGTCTTCTGTATTTATTATTTGTGCGTCGGCTGGCATAAGTTGTTCTACTTAGGTCCGATTAGTAATGTGTGAGCACCAAGAACCCAACTCTTCGACTTGCTGTTGTCCAACAAGAATTGGCTTCATGGCAAGCAAGAGAACAAGTTTGGAATTGCGTAGCACATGAAAAACGACCAAGGAAAAGAACTTAATCGAGCCGACGTTTGTTTTTAGGACTAACCTGATGTTTACTTTCTAATTATTATGCTGAATTATTTTGAGCTAAGCCTAAAGTTTCAAAGTATTGTTAAGACAATTTTTGAAGCTCGGATTCGTAAGCCATAAAATTGAATCAAGGTAGACATGAGCCGAGCCAAAATATTGGATGAACAAGAAAATGAAACTCGGGGACTACGCCCAAGTTAATCCGGCATAAAAACTTAGTAGCAAAATATCACTTGTGTACTAGATACAATTCCACCCAGCATACCGGGGATCTGATAAACTTTAAAGTTTTTTTCACTCAAGGAGCAGTAGGAGGAGGAAGTTCGGCGTCATCTTCGCTGTCTTCGATGTCCGAGGCATCGTCCTCTTCGTCCTCATCCGAGCCATCTTTAACATTCTTAGCGTTATCGTCACCGACGGTTTCCAGGAAGCTAGGTCCCTCAGTCCATTCATGAACAGGGGAATATTCAATGAGGCTATGGGCGCAAGCCTTGCGCCGAGCTACCCACTCCGGGTCACTGGTCCATTTCGATCCGGTGCGCATGCGCTCTAGGAGGTTGAGGTCGATCTTCTCGTACCACGTAAGCACGTAGTGGAGAACGGTCTCAGCTCCGGCACGTCCAACGGATTCCCTCCAAAGGTCCAGCTGGGTCTCGCATTCCATCAACTTGTCAACAAGAACTACGGTCCCTTCCGGAGTATCTTCTGCAGGCCAAAAAATGTTGAAGATTCGGACTGCAACGTCAAGGATATCCTTGCCATAGTTCTTCATGATTTCCAAGCGAGATGACAGGCTGACCAACAGGTCCTCCATGTCATAGGGAATTTCTTCAGCATCAGGAGCAACGGGAGTACCCCTCTGTAGGCGGAAATTAGCAACATAGGCGCTCGCAATGGCAGTGCCCTCTAGAAATTTGCCTGAAAACAAGACAAGAGAAGCAGGTAAAGAAAATACATGTGAAGTAACCCGGAGAAATATGCTGGATGAGGGAAAGGAACTTACGTGAAATATGGCTATGGATCCGGGTCAACTCCCTGGTACAGTCATCACGCCTTTTGCGAAGCTGCACAAGTTCAGTGTTTGCCGACTCAAGTTTGACGTCGGCCTCCTAGAGAAGTTCTCGATCCTTGGTAATTTGGAGGTTGAGGCGCTCGCGCTCCTCAGTAAAGTCTTGGCCAGCCTTTTGAAGCTCGGATTGGTGTTGCGCTTTCAATTTCTTCATCTCTGCCTTAAGCTTGCCAATCTCGCCATTCTTGGTTCAGAGGAGGGCAAGCTCATCGTCTTTCTTTTTAGTTCGACCTGATGCTGCCCTGCTTGTTCGAGAAAATGCAGCATCATATCAGGCACGGGCACACTATCTTCCAGCGATACTGAAATAGTTTGTTAACCCGGCAAAGCCGAGGTATGAATGTTTGCTGAGCCAAGGAGAAAAGGAGATATAAAGCAGAGCAAGGTCGCACAAAAGTAACTTACCCTTGATCTGGTCAAGCTTCTTCCTCATTATGGTATTCTCAGCTTCCACCCCAGCTGCGAAAACCGAATGATTGGTTAGTTCGGCAGAAAAAGATGAAGGAAAACAGAAAAATGTCAAGAAGAAAACTTACCCCTTTTCTCGTGTTCAGCGAGAAGTGCATTATGATTTGCACGCAACATTTTGTGAGTGTCTAGGAGACGCTAAAACTCGGCGCTCCGGCGGTTGGTGGTCACCTGAAAAGAGTACAAAAATATAGCTTAGCCTTGTGCATATTCGAAGTGTACAAAATCCGGGCCAAGTGGAACTTAACCCGGCTCTAGGTGTGTGCATATTCGAAGTGTACAAGATCCGGGCCAAGTGGAACTTAACCCGGTTCTAGGTGTGTGCATATTCGAAGTGTACAAGATCCGGGCCAAGTGGAACTTAACCCGGCTCTAGGTGTGTGCATATTCGAAGTGTACAAGATCTGGGCCAAGTGGAACTTAACCCGTTTCTAGGTGTGTGCATATTCGAAGTGTACAAGATCCGGGCCAAGTGGAACTTAACCCGGCTCTAGGTGTGTGCATATTCGAAGTGTACCAGATCCGGGCCAAGTGGAACTTAACCCGGATCTAGGTGTGTGCATATTCGAAGTTATCAAGGAGCTACGTTAGTTTTCTAAGGAGCATCTGGCCGAGTAACCAGTTACTCCCCCAGAGGCTCGGGGACTAATGGTTATATCAATAATATCTAAAACATGCTAAGGAAAAGGTGAAGTAACATACCTCCATCATCCGACCCGCAAGGTTAATTGCCTTAGCGGCCGTAATCATTTGAGCAGAAAACTCGGCGGGACCGAACTTCTCCAGGAGATCGTCGTTGTGGACGAACTCCGCCTTGTTCCAGTTATTTACAAACTCGATCAAGGTCGGAGGGTATCGTTCGCCGCTGAGCATATGGGGCGCCACCAAACCCTTGGCATGCGCTTCCCTCCTCTCAACCTGGGCAAGGGCCGGGCTGGTGTGCAAAATGAGTTGCGTGTCAGCTGGCTCGGCAGGGGCGTCCTTTGGTGGTGGAGTTTTCTTCGAAAGCATGGACGCGAGTGTGCGTTGTCCGGCCTCGATGGATGTTGCCTTGGTGGCGTCAGGGGCCTTCTTGCCCTTAGGTTGTTGCTGAGGAGTGGAAGTTGTTGCAGCAGATTTACCCTTGGGAGCTGCCTTGGTGTCTTCTCACCGAGACTGAGAAGACTCGGACGAGGCGGAGGGGCTTGGTGCTGCTGCCGTTGCTTTTGCTACTGGTGCTGGAGTTGGTGCTGGTGTTGGTGCTGGTTTCTTCTTCGGTGGAGGTGCTGAGGCAACCTCGGTGGTAGCTGGTTGTGGCGGAGCCGAAGTGGTGGTGGCCGCTGCCTTGGCAGAGCCAGTCTCCCCAGCTCCAAGGTTGCCCTCCTCTTGACGAGGTGGGCTGGAACCCGGAGCAGCCGTTGTATCCTCCGGGATGGGGCTCAGTGGGCGTGAATTGTCGCCACGAGGGGGAGAAGGGCTGTGTCGGAGCGGGGAGGCAATGCCGGACCCACTCTATGGGACCTCCACCGCAGCCCTACCGAATTAAACATTGTCGGATGAGAAACTATAACAATAAGAGAACAAGTAAATCGCAAAGGGAAAAGAGGCTTACTCATCCGAGTCCAGGGACTCCTTGGGCTTCCGAGCCCTTCGTGTTGGGGCCTTGGTTGTAGGCTTGGAGGCAGTTTTGTCCCCGGACTTCTTTCGCCTTTTGGCTGGCTGAGAAGGTCCGGAGGAAGATGTTGATGCGGCTCCCCTTTTCATCTTCGGCGTGACCAGAATAGGATCACCCACGGCAAGGGGAGGGTCCTCATGGATCTTCCCACCGGGGTTAGTTGATGCCGAAAAAGCATAAGAAAGGGGGACAGCGTCAAATTCTTCCATCACCTCAACATCCGAGTCATCTTCATCGTCGAGCCAATCTCTAATGGAAGAGATTTTACCGGTTGGTCGCTTGGTCGCGTCGGCCATTGGGAGGAACATCTCCTGATCCGGTTCCTCCTTGTCAGAGGTATCCCGGTCAGGCGCCCATTTGAGGGAGGGATCAGTGCCATCCTCGATAGTTTGCTGAAGGAATTACTAAAGGAAAGAAAAGACAGCAGAGTTAAATATACGACAGTGACTGACATAAGATTTAATTCGGAGAAAGTTTGCGGCATGAATCTTACCATGGGAGGAAGCCTATCTCGGCAATAATGTTCCATTCCCCACGTCCACTCAGAGGAGAAGTCCTTGTGGGTGGTGAAGAGGGCCTTGACCCGGTGGTAGATCTCTGTGTTGCTCAACTCGAAAGACGAGGTCTGGTTGGGGTCACGGCCCCAGCTCATGTGACAGACTTTGTGCGTGCGCTTCTGGAGGGGGGAGATCCGATTGCGGACAAACGTGATCATGGCGTCCTCGTTGCGCAATCCGAGGTCCTTCAACTCCTGGAACCTCTTGTTGACCTGGTTCGCCTGGACGGTGGGCTTCTTGGGGACCACATCCCATAGCTCTGGATTGGGAGGACCCGGAGCGTAAGGGCGCAGCCGGATCAGGTCCTCAGTAGTGTCGTTCCGGACATAAAAGAAAGTCCGGGCCCATCCCTTGCAAGAGTCTAGCCTAGTGACTCGGGGGGAAGACGGACAGCCTCCGAGGAGAAATTGACGCAGCACCGAACTGCGTGAGCTGCTTGTCCTCCGAGTCAAGCTGGATGTTCGGAATCACGTTCCGGCGAAGGCCAAAGAACCGGATCCAGAGCTCCTTCGTGGGCCACAGTCCGGCATAACCTTCGATGGTGGAGGCGAAGGCGGAGAGAGATGTGATAGCATTGGCTAGAAGGTGGTGCGGCTGGAGTTCGTATGTGTTTAACCAGTCGCGGAAAAAGTCGCTCACTGGCAGACCAAATCCGCGTTGAAAATGAGATAGGAACACCACATACTCACCCGGATTAGGTGAAGGGGAAAAGCTCAGAGGAAGCGAGGCATGCGGTGACGCCCTCCGGGATGCGCCTGGTGCGGTAGAGCCAATCTAGGTCATCCTGGCAGACCCAGGAGCCTGCCAACGCGCCGCGGTCGGCGCTCGCAGCATCTTCCTCCATCTCCTGCTCGGCGACGGCGAGCTCCTCCTCAGTCATCTCAAGTTCACTACCCTCGCTGCTGCTAGCGGCGGTGGGTGGCAGTGGCCTAGACTGGCAGCGACCCGTGGCGGAAGAGATGCACGGAGGCGGCGGCAACGCTGGTGAGCGCGGAGGCAGTGCGGCGGCGGCGCTGCTACTCAGGCGTGGTGGCGGCGGCGCTGTCGCGGGAGAAGAAGAAGAGGAAGTAGAGGCAGAGGGGCGCGGAAGTGGGGAAAAGACCCAAGGGGCGCTCCCCTCCACTATTTAACCACTCCCTCGAGGGAAAAGTGCGATCGGGTTATGCGGTTGTGCCACATGGTGTGGCCGTGTATAACCCGGATTGACCAATCAGCGACGAGCCACACGAAGGACCACAGGGCGTAGCGGATCCCATGACGCGATGTCATGATATAATTAACGAGGAGGCAGGCACGATGTGACGTGGGCAACAGTAACTTCTGACAATTACTGCGGCAGTTACTATTGCTGGCCCTTAAAATAAGGCAAGCTAATGATTAGCCTCCACGTGGGGAAGCGTACGAGAGAAGGAAGAATGACTCGGATGAGAATGTGGTAACCCGGCCAGCAAGTGAAAACTTGGAATGTGCCAAGGGAAAGTAAACCCATGGAATCCGAGATAAGGAGGTAACTCAAAAAAGGAACTCAAAGCTCGGTGAAATTGAACCTGCTGTGGCCTTAGCGGCTAAGGCAACTAAGACCGCACAAGCTTTGGGGACTAATGTTGGGGGGATACCGCCGGGTAGGGTCACGTCGGGGTATAAAGGCCGAGTTAGCCGAGGTACGGCAAGGTCAAAGCGAATGCTGGCCAAGTCACCTCAAGGCAGGCCGAATCTCGGGGTAACCCGGACCAGGGGATGTCCACCTAACCAGGTCTCAACCGACTTAAGCCATAAGTTGGATGGATGAATCTAACGTGTATGCAGGAATAGGTGTGGCCGGATCAACTATGTACGATCCGGGTCATATCAAGCTTCTAGGAGAAGGAAGGTATCTCGCTGGTCAAAGGTGACCCCTGTACACACAACATGAGCGGGGGGACAGAGGCAGGACCACCGAGGCATGGCCGACAGAGGTGACGATGCCGATGTCGGCTGGCGCGGGCGCCACAGAGGCTCACATAGCCTCTGCATGAATGACGCGGGGGAAAAGCGACTCGGTTAGCTTACTTATTTGGGAGGAGGCATATTCCCTGGAATACGCCTACACGTATGCCCTAATTGGAGACCTAGCCACCCCTATATAAGGAGGGCTAGGGCCTCTGTAGAAAGGGTTGATCTCTATTGGCTAGATTTTACTTGGTTCCTGAGGGCTAGCTAGCGGTGAGAGTAAGATAGTTCTTCTTCCTCCTCTCCCCAATACAGCTCGAGGAGCACTTGTAATCCTTGGAAGTGAATCAAATACAAAGCTACTGTGTGTGGAATCACCACACTATCCCTCCCTGGATTCCCCTAGTGCATTTAGTCCCCACCTTTAGCCTATCCATGGCATCTGCCGTGACACCACCACGACAACTATGCTTTAATATGCTAAAACAACGCATGATTCATCCAAGGCACATTAAGCAATCTCAATTGTTTATATCAAGTCATGCTACAATAAAGAATACTAAGTATAAAGCCAAAACAATATCAAGCATGGCATGACAAACCATATGCCACAGTCAAAAACAAGCTCTCTTTACCACTTAAGCATGAACTTTCCTACTCTTTTCCAAACCAAACCAAACTATTTGAAAACCAATGTATGAAAGAGGGGGTCCAACCAATTTATTCATCAACCTAAGCAAATAAAACAAACGAAAAACCAAAACGAAAATGAAAAAGAAGACGCTCCAAGAACAACACAATTGTGCATGAAACAATAAAAATGAAGCGTTTAGAAGAAACCTGAAATTTTTATTGGTGAAGAGGGGGATGCCTTGGGCATCCCCAAGCTTTGACGCTTGTACTTATTGGATATTTCTTGGGGTGACACGCGTGGCATCCCCAAGCTTGAGCTTTAGTCCATCCTTCATCTCATTACTCATTCCTTCCATACACCTGAAATTTTTCCTTCATACAAAAATTCACACAATCTTTATTAGCAACATTAGTGCACTCAAGATACTAAGTCTTTAAGGTTCAGTTCTAACACTAATAAAACTTCCATTAAAACACTAGATACTGTAGCACTTCCATCAAAAAGCTCAATTCCCCAAAAGAACTCAAAAAGGAGCCAACAAAAAGCAAATGCAGAAAATGGCAGAACTCTGTCAAAACAGACCAGCAGGTAAAGACGAATTTTTTCGAAGACCTTCTGTTGCTCAAATAAAAAAGTGTTGAACTAACGAAAGTTAGATAACAACCTAGGGCAGAATTACAAATATTTACGCCTCAAAAGGACGTACAGAGATTTACACGAATTTTTACGGTGAAGCATAGAAATCTGTTTCGGGACAGCAACTTTCCAAATCATTACTTCTCTCTCATTAGAGGTTACTCTTGGCACAAAAAGCAAATAAAAAGCATAAGGAGATGTTATTACTAAACTAATAAATTCCAAGGCTCATCTAAAACTTTTGGGTTATCTCCCAATAAGTACTTTTCTTTAATGCCTTTAAGTTAGGCATAAGAAGCAAGAAAAAAATCAAATGTTCTCAAATGAAGAAGCATTAAGATCAATACCAGAAATATCTTCAACAAGGCAAGGTATATCATCCAAATAAGTTCTAGTCCTCTCTCAAGGCTCTTAGGTTCACTATTTTAATCAAAAGGGTTTTCAGAAACAATCCAATCAAGATTTTTTTCTATGGCTTCATGTATTGCTACCAGTTTAAAGGGTATTGGTATCTTAGTTTCCTACCCATTAGGTTCAGTTTTGTTCATCTTTTCTCGTGTACCAACAACATCTACACATGAACCTAGCATATTGAAATGTTCAAAGACTTTTATAGCTTCCTTGGCAACATCATAGAATTCCTTAAGCAAAGTTTCAAGAATAAAATCTCTCTTCTCAGAGTCATCAATTTCCTTAAGTTTAAGAAACATTATTTTCATTAAGGGGTTAAGGTTAACAAACCTAGCTTCCAGCATGTGAACTAAAGAAGCTGCAGCAATCTCATAGTTTGGAGCAAGTTCTGCAAGGGATCTATCCTCAATATCCTCATGCTTACTAACATGACTAAAGAATTCTTCAATATTATCTTTTCCAATTAAAGAACCACTACCTATTGAAAGGTCTTTCAAGGTGAATTTAGGGATCAACATGGTGAGCTAAGGAAGAGGTAACAACTAAAGGAGACTTGATTTTTTGTGTTTTTAATAAAGAAAGCAAACTTGTAAAACTAATTATTTTGTGTTTTTGATAAAGAAACAAGAAAACAAAGCAAAAGTAAACTAAGCAAAACAAAAACAACAAAGTAAATAGATTGGTTATGAGGGACTCCCCTTGTGAAGATGTCCTTGACTCCCCGGCAACTGCGCCAGAAAAATACTTGCTGACTCGTGTACTAACGAGCTCGTTGGGGAACCCCAAGAGGAAGGTATGATGAGCACAGCGGTAAGTTTCCCTCAGTTATGAAACCAAGGTTATCAATCCAGTAGGAGCAAGGAAACACCCCAAAGGTGTAGCTAGCTGAATATTGGCAGGGCGCACTACCGGTGCCAGCAGCAACGTGGAGACCTGCACAACACAACCACAGAACTTTGTCCCCAACTTGTGGTGAGGTTGTCAATCTCACCGGTTTTGCTGAAAACAAAGGATTAAACATATCGAATGGAAGGAAGTAATAGTTTGCAGAAAGTAAACACAAAGCAGTAAACAGTTGATTGTAGATTGAAAGTAAAAGAAAGGACCGGGGTCCATAGTTCACTAGAGGTGGCTCTCCTTAAGATATATAACATGTTGGGTGAACAAATTACAGCGGGGCAATTGACAAACATCGAGAAAGCATACAAGCATATACTAATCATCTTGACTCCTTTGAGATTCGATTGGGAATTACAACATTATACATAGACTGCCATCCAACTACATCTATGACTAATAATCCACCTTCAGGTTATCATCCGAACCCCCTCCAGTATTAAGTTGCAAGCAACAGATTATTTCTTTACGAATTGCGTGTAAAGTAAACAATACGATTGTTCTATGAACAAAGGATTGTTGTTTTCTCCCTAGTAGCAACAACACATCTAGTACCTTAGAGATTTCTGTCACTTCCCCAGATTACCAGAGGCATGAACCCACTATCGAGCATAAATACTAACTCTTGGAGTTGCTTGCATCTACTTGGCCAAGATAGCTACTAACAACGGAAAGCATGCAAGATCACAAATAACAAAGACATGATAGAATCAATAATCAATCTAAAATAGCATCTCAATATCCATCGGATCCTCGCAAACACAACATGTAGAATTACAAATAGATGATCTTGATCATGAACGGAGCTCACAAGATCTAAACATGATAGCACAAAGGAGGAGAACCAGCCATCTAGCTATTACATGGACTCGTAGTCCAGAGATGACCTACTCACGCATCACACCGGAGGCTTGCATGATGATGAAGAAGGCCTCCAGGGTGAATTCCCATCTCCGACAGGGTGCCGGGAAGAGCTTCAGATCCCTCCCGATCGAGGGATGGAGATGACGGCGGCTACAGACTCTTTCATGGAATTTTGATCGGGTACTTAGGGTTTCCATATCAGAGGCAATATATAGGCGGAAGGAGAGGTCGAGGGGGTGTCTGGCTGGCAACACCACCCCATGGCACGGGCCAGGCCTGGCCGCGCGGCCAGGTGGTGTGGCTGCCCTCTGGCCCTTCTCTGTCTCGTATTCTGGCTCCATGTGTCCCCGGTAAAATAATAACTTTGGCTTTTGTCCCGTCCAATTCCGAGAATATTCATTTTCTGACTTCCTGGATCTGACTTCCTGGAACCAAAAACAGCAGAAAACAGGCAGCTGGCACTGTGGCTCTTGTTAATAGGTTAGTCCAAGAAATCATATGAAAAGTACTCCAAAGTGTGGACAAAACACAAGAAAGTAGATAAAACCAAGTATGGAACATCAAAAATTATAGATACATTTGCAATGTATCAAGGACCACATCTCCTCCGTCAGGCTACATGGTGGGAGTCGAAGCACGGCCATGCAATGCCTACAGCTATAGCTGTAGGGCGCCGCCCGCGCATGGCTCAACAACCTCCCGCGCGGATCCATTCGCAGCTGGGAAAGCTGGTTTACAGCTTTGTACGCAACTTCAAGGGCACTTACAAAAGGCCCGCATCAATCGAAGAGCTAAGGAGCTGCTAGCAAAGGTCGGGCGAGTCGCTACGCTCATACATCTAGAGGTGGTCCATCATCAAGAACTCCGCATAAAACATCTCGGAGGACCGCGCAATCGATGCATTCACCGGTGGTGTTCACCGCATAGAGCTCAGGGAGGAGCTGGGCCGCTCGAAGCCCAAAACAATCGACCACCTGATGGAAATTGCGAATCGGTGGGCCGATGGAGAGGATTCGGTGAAAAACCGCACCTACTCCGATGACGACGACGACCTCGGGCGTAGACGCGGCCGTCGAGGCAAGCGGCGAATGCGCACCTACGATGACCGCGACGATGTCAACATGGTCGTAGCCAGCTACGCCGACAAACGCGACGACAACCACAACAACCGCTATCGCAGTGGTGGATACCACGAGTCCAGGAAAACCACGCAGGTGTGGCAGCACCGTACTCGCGAGGAGGCACCCGCAACAAGAATCGACGACAAACTGTCTGGTCCATGCAACGTGGACTTCTACATCGACAAGCACGATGGCAAGAAAAAATCCAGCCACCTTCTCAAAGACTATCGCGAGTTTCTCAAGCTCCACAAGGGTCTGGCTCGGATGAATCGCGACGCAGTCAACAGGGGCTATGGAGTCGCCCCAGGCGTCGTGGCACACAGAGCTCCTCCACCACTGCCCGGAATACCACCACCCGCAGCCGCACCGGTCTTGAATCACGGTGGTGACCCATACCCACGTCCCATGGGCAACATGGGGATGATCCAAAAGGGGCGTCCCTCAAATCGAGTGAAGAAGGCCATCACTCGCCAAGTCAACTTGGCGATCAACTCTCCACCTTCCACCACTGAGTACCTCAGTGGAAGTGACTCCTGCATCACCTTCGACAGGCGTGACCACCCGCGCCAAGTCCCTCGTCCAGGCCACTGTCCCCTCGTACTCGAGGCATAGATTGGGGGCTTCGACATGAGCCACGTCTTCATGGACGGCGGCAGCGGCATCAACCTAATGTTCGCGAGTACCTTGCGTGCAATGAGGATCCCTCTGACGTGTCTGGAAGTTTCAGACACAATGTTTCACGGCATCGTCCCAGGGAAAGGTGTATATCCCCTAGGCAAAATCAACCTCGATGTCATCTTCGGCACCCGCAAAATTTTCGGTAAGAGCGCATCGACTTCGAGGTCGTCGATTGGCCTTCACAATATCACTGCATCCTCGGACATATCGCGTTCGCAAGGTTCATGGTGATGCCAAACTACGCCTACCTACAGATGAATATGTCGGGCCCAAACAGCGTAACCATAATCAACGGCAACTTCGAGAGGTCCGATAGTTGTGATAGGGAATTCAACAAAATCTCCCAGTCCTTCAGAACGCAGGAGGAACTCGCAAGATTAAAGGAGTCGACAGATGACAGTCTGCCTCCTCTGAGCCGGCCAAGTTCACCCGACCTGTCCTTCGACTCGTCGATGCACACGAAGAAAGTCCTGGTCCACCCAATGGACCCGACCAAGACGGCCCTCATCACCAACAACTTGAGTTCCGCATAGGAATTGCGTTTGTCGAATTCTTCCGTGAGCATTGGGAAACCTTCGCCTGGTGTCCAGCGGACATGCCAAGGGTTCCCAGGGAATTCGCTGAGCACGCACTCAACGTCAACCCAGATGCAAGGCCAGTCAAGTAGACAATTCGACGACTGTCTGAACCAAGGGCAAAGGCAGTCGGAATGGAGATCAACAGACTTCTCGACGCCAAATTCATACGCGAGATCAAGGAAAGCACTTGGCTCGCCAACACGGTGTTCGTACCTAAAAAATACACAGATATCTTGCGGATGTGTGTGGACTTCACCTCCCTGAACAAGCACTGCCCAAAGGATCACTTCCCGCTGTCGCGAATCGACCAAATCATCGACTCCACCACGGGATGTGAGCGTCTATGCTTCCTCAACGCCTGCTCAGGCTATAACCAGATTCGAATGAAGGAGGAAGACCAAGAGACAACGACGTTTACAACGCCTTTTGGTGTGTTCTGCTACAACACAATGCCCTTCGGGCTAAAAAACACAGGAGCCACCTATCAGCGGTGCATGCAGGCTTGCCTCAAGAACCAACTTGGTTGCAACATCCAAGTCTACGTTGATGACATCGTCATCAAAACAAAAGAGGAAGCCTCGCTAATCAATGATTTACGCGAGACCTTTGCCAACCTCGACCACTATCGGATCAAGCTCAATCGGACAAATGTGCCTTCGGAGTACCATATGGGCAACTACTCGGATATCTAATCTCCGCGAGAGGGATTGAAGCGAACCCGAAGAAAATAAAAGCCATACTGGCCATGGAGAAGCCAAAAAACGTAAGAGGCGTCCATCAGCTAGCTGGGCGAATCGCGACACTCAGTCGATTCATCAGTCGAATGGGCGAAAAGGCACTGCCCTTCTACCAACTTCTCCGCAAAACTGACAAGTTCGAGTGGACCGACGAGGCGCAGGAAGCATTCGAAGACCTCAAGCGTCTACTATCTACCTCACCAGTACTGGTGACTCCATGCAAAAAAGAACCATTACTGCTATACATCTCGGCCACCAACCAGGTGGTCAGCACAGTGCTCATGGTGGAACGAGCCGAAGAAAACAAAGTCCACGGGGTGCAGCACTCTGTCTACTACCTCAGCGAGGTGCTCACGCAAACAAAGCAGCGGTACCCGCACTATCAGAAGCTGGCATACGGCATCTTTGTGATAGCCAGGCAACTGCGCAACTACTTCCAAGAGAACCCAATCATGATGGTCAACGACGCCCCACTTGGTCATATACTCAACAACCCCGATGCTACCGGATGAGTCGCGCTTTGGGGAATCGAGCTATCTCCATGAGACATTAAATACAAAAAGCGCGACGCAATCAAATCGCAAGTCCTCCCTGACTTCCTCGTGCACTGGATGGAGAACCAGCTCCTCGAAAAGCCAGATATGTCTTACCTCTGGACGATGCACTTTGATGGATCCAAGCGTAAGGACGGGGCTGGCGCAGGCGTCATACTGACATCGCCCCAGGTAGACAAGCTGAAATACATTCTGCGAATGCAGTTCACTGCCTCCAACAATGAAGTTGAATACGAGGCCCTGTTGCGCGGGATGCGGATGGCAAAAGCCTGTGGCGCCAAGAGGCTCATCATCTACGACGACTCCAAGCTGGTCGTCAACCAGACAATGCACGAGTGCGACGCGCTGAACGACAACATGATCGCCTACCACAACCTCTACGACACACTTGAAGGGGACTTTGATGGCTGTGAGCTGCGGCACATAGGCCGCAAAAGCAATGAAGAGGCAGACCCACTCGCCAACATTGGCTCCATCTGTGCCCCCATACCACATGGGTATTTCTTGAGCGTATCTGCGAACGCTCCATCAAGCCAAAGGCCGTAGAGAAGAAAACAAGCGCAACAAGGGACTCGGGGGATACGCCACCCAATGAGCCAATGGCACTCGACGACCTAGAGCTTGACACAGAAATCGAGGGACCAATGGGGGTCATGATGATCGAGCCATCTTGGACTCAACCCTACATCACATATCTTCTCAGCAAGAGGCTGCTAGATGTCCCGACTGACGCGCGACATATCGCACAGTGATCCAAGGCATTCGCCGTCATCAACGGCAAACTATACAAGCGCAGCATCACATGAGTACTCTAACGGTGCGTCTCCAACACGGACGGAAGGGCCGTCCTCCTCGACATCCACGAAGGGACTTGCGGGCACCATGCCGGCAGTCGCGCCCTCGTCGCCAAAGCTCTCCGAGATGGATTCTACTGGCCCACGACCATGCGTGAAGCCAAGAACATCGTCCAGAGATGCAACATTTGTCAGCGATTCGCAGACAAACCGCACGCACCTGGCGTGCAACTCCAGCCAATACCATTGGCCTGGCCCTTTGCGCAATGGGGACTCGACATGGTCGGCAAACTCCCAAAGTCCTCGCGAGGAGGATATGTCTACCTTCTGGCCGCAGTCGACAAATTCACCAAGTGGATAGAGGCCACACCAATGACAAACCAGTCAGGAGCCAGTGCTGTCAGGTTCTTTGAGTCCATTGTCTATCGCTTCGGAGTGCCACACAACATCATCACGGACAATGGAACGAACTTCACCTCTAAGGAGTTCCAGGGTTTCTGCGAGAACCTAGGAATCAACGTAAGCTATGCCTCCGTAGCTCATCCACAGACCAATGGTCAAGTTGAAAAGGCCAACGGCCTTGTCTGCGGTGGAATCAAGAAGCGACTCCTCTGGCCACTCGAGCAAGCTGCTGGATGTTAGCCAGACGAGTTGCAGTCCGTACTTTGGAGCCTGCGCATAACCCCAAATAGCGCCATGGGATATACCCCGTTCTTCATGGTGCACAGTGCCGAAGCAGTTCTACCTGTAGAAGTACGCTTTAAAGCTCCACAGGTAGTCGCATATAGCGAGCAGGAGTCAACACTTGCACTCGAAGACTCTGTCGATCTCCTTGACAAGGCACAGGATATCGCAGCAGAAAGATCGACGATCTACAAGCAGATCCTGTGCAACTACCATAGCAGAAGGCTACACCCCAGATCCTTCGTTGAAGGAGACCTGGTCCTGCGACTGAAGCAGCAAGGGCACCTCAAGCTCGAGTCCCCTTGGGAAGGACCATATGTGATTACAGAAGTAATCCCAGGTGGCGCCTATTGCCTCAAAGATTTTGAGACAGGAGTCGCATACTCCAACCCCTGGAACGTCGTGCAGCTACGGCGCTTCTACCCCGAGTTGTCCTTTTCTTTCTTCTTACATTACAAATAAGGCTATTTAGTTAGGCTACTTAGCCACACATTGTACCACGTACTGATTCTGCAAATAAATAAAGTTAAGTGCCCCGAAACTCTGTGTTTTCCTCATTTCTTCTAGCAATTCTATCACTCGGGGGCTATTCCACCCTTTACATCCTAGTTCTACAAACAAGTCACAGTATCCCGAGTAGCCGACACAACAACAATCGAACCCTTTATACAACACCAACCCAGTTGCAACGCACCTGACAGGTTGGCAAGGTGCTGAGATAAAATAAGTCAGGCTAACGAAAAGGAACTACAGAGTACAAATTCACTCGCAAAACATATAAGCTAGCAAGCTCTTTACATATCAATATAAATCAATTACATCTAGCATATACATACGAACTTTACAACACTGGTACACTTATGTGCAAGACACAGGTTAAACTACTGCTGCAGCAGAAGAACGTTTGTCTGTTCCTCAAAGAAGTCGACAATTTCTTCTGCTGGACGATCCACCGCCTGATCGTGTGGAACCATGTTCCAGGTCGAACCTTCCGGCGGAATCGGCGGCCCGGCAGCAACTGCTGCAACATCTACATCAGGCATATGCAGTCGCACCAACGACAAAGCAGCCTTGGCACCAGCCACTAACTGCTACCGCACGCACTCGTGAACTGCACTCAAATCCAGAAACTTAGCCAGGAGAGCCAACAAGCTCGAAGGGGCAGCGCCCAGTGGAAACATCATGTGATGGATATTCCTTAGGCATGATTGTGCCTTCTTCAGAAAATGGAGTACTCAAGAAGCACGATCCTGCAGGGTCGCAAGTGCAATCGCGCGATCATGGTCCACCCAAAAATACCCACTTGCCTGAAGTTGTTCCTAGGTTAGGTCGTTCATTCAGATGGTGATCCTGTCTTTCTCATCCTGCGAATGACGAGAACTAACAACTACACGAAGAAAAAAAGGCAACACATGAAGACAAGGAACTATCACGACTGACTACAAGAAAAGATAAGAGGGCAAGAAGCTAACACTTGAACTGATCGCCCAACTGCGTCAATGATACATTGCAAATGTATCTATAATTTTTGATGTTCCATGTTTAGTTTTATCCACTTTCTTGTGTTTTGATCCAACTTTGGAGTACTTTTCATATGATTTCTTGGACTAACCTATTAACAAGAGCCATAGTACCAGCTGCCTGTTTTCTGTTGTTTTTGGTTCCAGGAAAGTCAGAAAATGAATATTATCGGAATTGGACGGGACAAAAGCCAAAGTGCCTTTTTTTCCGAAGGGGATCAGATGCCAGAATACGAGACAGAGAAGGGCTGGGGGCCGGCCACACCACCTGGCCGCGTGGCCAGGCTTGGCCCGCGCCAGGGGGTGGTCTGACTGACCCCAACACCCCCTCGGTCTCTCCTTCCACCTATATATTGCCCGATCAAAAATCCACGAAAGAGTATGTAGCCGCCGTCATCTCCATCCCTAGATCGGGAGGGATCTGAAGCTCTTCCCGACACCCTGCCGGAGAGGGGAATTCACCCTGGAGGCCTTCTTCATCACCATGCAAGCCTTCGGTGTGATACGTGAGTAGTTCATCCTTGGACTATGGATCCATGTAGTAGCTAGATGGCTGGTTTCTCCTCCTTTGTGCTTTCATGTTTAGATCTTGTGAGCTCCGTTCATGATCAAGATCATCTATTTGTAATTCTGCATGTTGTGTTTGCGGGGATCTGATGGATATTGAGATGATATTTCAGATTGATTATTGATTCTATCATGTCTTTGTTATTTGAGATCTTGCATGCTTTCCGTTGTTAGTAGCTATCTTCGCCAAGTAGATGCTAGCAACTCCAAGAGTTAGTATTTATGCTCGATAGTGGGTTCATGCCTCTGGTAATCTGGGGAAGTGACAGAAATCTCTAAGGTACTAGATGTGCTGTTGCTACTAGGGAGAAAACAACGATCCTTTGTTCATAGAACAATTGTATTGTTTACTTTACATGCAGTTCTTAAAGCAATAATCTGTTGCTTACAACTTAATACTAGAGGGGGTTCGGATGATAACCTGAAGGTGGATTATTAGTCATAGATGCAGTTGGATGGCGGTCTATGTATTATGTTGTAATGCCCAACCAAGTCTCAAAGGAGTCAAGATGATTAGTATATGCATGTATTTCTTTCTCGGTCTTTTTCACTTGCCCCGCTGTAATTTGTTCACCCAGCATGTTATCTATCTTAAGGAGAGCCACCTCTAGTGAACTATGGATCCCGGTTCTTGTCTTTTATATACAAGCTACAATCTTTTACTGCTTTGTGTTTACTTACTTCAAACTTTTACTTATTTCCATTTGATACGTTCAATCCTTTGTTTTCCGCAAAACACGGTGAAATTGACAACCTCATCGCAAGTTGGGGACAAAGTTCTATGGTTGTGTTGTGCAGGTCTCCATGTTGCTACTAGCACCGGTAGTGCGCCCTGCCAAAGCTTAGCTAGTAACACCTTTGGGGTGTTTCCTTGCTCCTACTGGTTCGATTAAACCTTGGTTTCATAACTGAGGGAAAACTTACTGTTGTGCTCATCATACCTTCCTCTTAGGGTTCCCAACAAGCTCTCCGTTGAAAGTCGAGTGCATCAGTCACCTCCTCCAACAGATATTGCTCTCGGGCGGTAGCCTTCTCTGCCCTTGACATCCATACATCTGTGTTACCGTGAAGGATGGGCAGCTCACGTTCCAGCTGCTTAACATGATCGCGTAGTCGCGAAAATAGGGACAACTCATCCACCCTTGAACGCGACTGTGCCAAGGTCTCATTAGCGGATGGAGGGTCCCGAGGATCACCCGAAGGACCACTCGACGTACCCTATCACAAGCCAAGAAAGAGCGAATAAGGGACCAAGCAATACATGGACAAAAAAGCTCAAGTGCATTCAAACATGAAAAAAGTATCAACAGAGACACTCGGACAATGGCATGTTTTCAACAAAAGGAGTCGAACTATTAACTATTACAATATAACTACTGAGGAGCAGCCTGCTTCTTTGACTTGGACTTCAGCTTCTGGGGCCTCATCGAGTCCGTGGCAGTATTAGACGCCACAGACTTCCCGCCAGCCCCTGACGCCGCAGCCTTCGATGTCTTCTTGGCTCGCTGCAGCTCCTCGGAATATTAGGCGACTGTGTTGATGAGTTGTGGCCTGTACTTGCCGTAGATAGTTGCAAAAGGAGCAAAAACTACCTGTTGACCATCTGCGCCGACAGGCATCGCCTTGGAGACCGCAGCAGGATCCACCTCCACACCATTGGCTTGCACCATTGCGAGTGCCATGGAAGCGCCAACCGCACGCTGCAATTTCCTGAAGTCCACGGGAATACCTACAGTGAGGGACTCCACCAGGTCCTCCAAGTTCTCAATCAGCTCAGCCTTGGGCACCAGCTCCTCGTGGATGCGACTGAGCACAACCTTGGCCTTAATCAGTGTCCCTTGAATGGAAGAGTTGCGGTCCTCGACTACCGCGACGACACCTGCCAAAGCATCATCGCGACGAAGTGCCTGGGCATCGAAGCTCAGACCACCAGCATCTACACAAAGCAAAGCATCAGCACAAGATATCGAAGAAAGAAACAATCAAAATCTAGACGAAGGAATAACTGAAAGGGACTTGGCAATCGAGAAGAGTTGTTCTTCGAACAACTTTTCCCTCGTAGCGATGGAGGTGCGCAAATCCTCTTCGCGTTTCCGCGATTCATCCAGCACATCGATTGCCTCGTCGCGACTCTTCACCGCCGCGGCAAGCGTCTTTTCAAGAGAAGCAGCATCACGAAGAAGTTCATTATGCTCGGCTGCCAAAATACAAGATGGACCATCAGTCGAATGTATAAATCTCACAAGAACAAAGAAGAAGAAGCAAATACTAACCTTCGACAACGTGATGGCGATTGTCTAGCATCGCGTGCTGACGACCCATCGCAAGTACCTGCTCCGCCGAACAAGCACCTTCCTTCATAATGAGCTGCCTCAGAAGAAAAATAAAAGATCAGCAAATAGCATGGACCACAAATTCGACTTCAAAAAAAATCACACTTACATGCTTCTCCAGAGACTCCGAAGACGACTGCCACGCAGTCGTCCGGGCAACCATCTGGTGCTCCCCGACGTGTGGAGAACTCGATGAGTTGTGCCCGGAATGGGCCGCCAATGGAGGAGAGGAAGATCGTTCAGCCACTTCCTTGGCCTTGGAGTCTGCGACTCTGGATTCCTTCACAAATTGGACGTCACTAGAAGACAACGACACCTCTTGACTACGAAACAAAAGCTGGCATCACAAAATGCAACTCCAAAAGAAACCAAGGTGAGAGTTGTAGACTTACCAGTCAAATTTATCAAAGTCGAAGGTTTGCTCCTCCGACTCCAACAACTCCTTCGATAGCCGCATCTTCTTGCGAGCAGATGGCGCCATGGAGCTTACAGGAACAGCGGGAATCGGCTCCTCTGCACCAATGGATGGGCCTTTTGGAGTCGACAAAGACGAAGCATCCGAATCCTTGCTGCGAGAATGCTTGCGAGTGTCCGAACCGCTGGACTCGGGGGCTTCCTCCTCCTCTTCAAGTTGGACAGTCGATTCCTACTCGTCCTCTTATTCTACTTCGCAAGGAATAACCCCCTCAGGAAGAGGGGGCAAACTGGGAGACACCTTCCAATCCTGCATACAGAAAACAATTCAGTATACGTCAAGAAATCATAAGCAATTGACAAATAAAGCCACTTCGTAGCACAAGTCTACCTCAGGAGGAGGTTTAGAGGCGTCGAAGGGAGGCACGACTGGCTCGCCTGGGAGAACCTCCTTGGCGGTATACTTTGTCACCAGTCGCAACCTCTTGTCTACTTCACCCGCAGAAATGCCATCGGCAGATACGCGAGTGACATCGTCCGCACCAGCCCATTGGAACATGGGGTGCACTCTGGCCTGCAGAGGCTGGATGCGACGGTGCAACCATGTGCGAATGAGGGTGGCGCCTCCCTCTTCTTTACCCATGTGACTCTCAAGGTCGCAGACGCGCTTGTATAGCACTTCCGTCTCCTCGGACTTGCCAAGCATCACAACGTTCTTCCAAGAACGCCTCCTCTTGCACGGTGTCGCGGGGTCGAAGGACGCGAGTCCGTAGTGCTCTCCGTCGGCCTTCTGGTCGTGGATGTAGAACCACTTGTCCCTCCACCCTTGGACAGACGCCATGAGCTTGATATCAAAATATGTGGCAGAGGAGTCGACATGGATTCCGCAGCCTCCTACATCGTAGACAATGGAAGGAGATACTGACTGGCGCTTCAGCTTGAAAATCCTCTTAAAGAGGCCAAAGTGTGGCTCGATTCCGAGCCAGCACTCGCAAAGTGTAATATAGCAGGCAATGTGGAGAATAGAGTTTGGGGACAGCTGATGCAGCTGGAGCCCGTAGAAGCAAAGGAGGCCCCTGAAGGAAGGATGTAGGGGCAGGGAAAGACCACAGATGATGAACGCTTGGAACATCACCCAGAAACCAGCAGGAGGACAAGGAGTTACCTCGCTACCTAGCACTCGCAAGTCATCCGCCCTGGGTGACAGAACTCCATCTTGATAGAGAAGACAAAGTTCGGATGATTTGATGATGGATGCGTGCCATGCACCATTGGTGATGCGAGTAACCGCGCCCTTCTTCTTCCCGGCGCCGACGGCGCTGTTGCCCACAGTGGCGGAGCCTCCCTTCTTCTTGGCAGCAGCAATGGCGGCGGCGGACTCAGCGGTGGTGCCTCCCTTATTTTTCCCCATCTTGCGATGGCGGTGCGAGCGGAGGAAGTAGCTCGGGAACACACCAAGTTGGCCTAGCGCCACGAAGAGGACGAGCTCTAGGAAGCAGAGAGCAGCGGCAATTGGGATGGAAGCACAAGCAGAGAAAAGAGCAGATGGGAAAATTACCACAGCTCCGCTGCTACTTAACCCCCTTGCGGATGCAATTCAACGGCCAGCAGAAACCCTATTGTACGCGTGGCACACATCGCGGTCGACACGTGGAGAGGCTAAAACACAAACCGTCCCCCACTATCTCCATTACGTGTGGAAATCGAGGAGACGCAGTTAAAACGAAAGATTACTCATGCCCGGTCAAATCAAAGTCAGAAAATGGGACCCACCGCTCGTCACGTCCCGTCAAAGCGCTCACGCGGGCAACTGAGGTCATCACATCATCAGCACTGATGTCATCAAGATAAGCACTACAAGACTTCGACTACTTTAGTCCTTGCTCGAGTCTTCGACTCCACCAAGCACTCGGGGGCTACTCCCATAGGGAGCGTTGGTCGTGCACCCTACGATTTTCTTTTTATGCAGGAATATGAACATTCAAAGCATACCCAACCACTCGAATCTACGATTCGACTATGGATCATGGGTTACTTCCATAGGGAGCGCCGGAAGCAAATTCGACTGAAACAAGCAAACAAAAGATGACAGCAGTCGCAAAATTTTAGTCCCTGCCTAAGTCTTCGACTCAACTAGGCACCCGGGGGCTACTCCCATAGGGAGCGCTGGTCGCGCACCCTATGATTATTTGTATGTCGTACCGTGTGTTGATAACATCCACACTCGAAGTCTATGGCGACACCGCCTCATATTTTTCCCTACAAAGAGACTGCATTTCCTGGGCCACCCGAATCATCTCCGTGATGGCAAAAATTCGGATGCCGCGCTTGCAGCGTGAAGATAAGACCTGAATAAGGCCTGGCAACGCATTTGCTGCGCACTACCAGAAATATATCTGTGCCTACAGGTACGATGAATATGCCTTGACGGACATGTCCAGTGCTCACACCCATATACTAGAATTCGACTCCTGTAAAACCTCCGCGGCTTGAGTCAAATTACACCAGCACTTTTCTGAATTCGAGTCCGGGGACTCGAGTTCGAGTAGATTGCGTTGTTTTGCCCTAAGGCAGTTAACTAATACTGATACATCGGTTAAATTAGGCACGCATATCAACAATCCCTATGACATAAACAGAACATTCGAAAAAATACTCAGTCATGCACTCGAAAGGCTTCATAAAAGTCCCCAGTCGAATCTATGATTCCACTGGACACTCGGGGGCTACTGACATGGGTATACCCTGCAGGTACTCGAGTTTGGTACATACGGTCCAGATACGGTGGAAGCCCATGGTGTTGCCATGGCCCGATGAAGACTTCGAGTGGCCCATGGACTCTCGATTACTTGCGAGACAAGAAGAAGCTTAAAGATAGAAAGTTTAAAGGGAAAACCCTAATCTGTAACCGACTCGACCTGCTACCCGAGACCTAGCCTATCTATATAAAGGCTAGGAGGGGCGGCGAGGAGGACACACGCAACCCTAGTTTCCACAACTCTCGCCAGATTGCATCTGTGCGCCCCTGTAATCTTCGATTCCTTCATTAATTCCAAGAGCAGACAAGCAGGAGTAGGGACCTCTATGAGGCCTGAACCTGGGTAAACCTTGCCTCCCTGTGTGCTTGTTTGCTAGCCGACTGATGCCTCCAGTGCTCCCTCCTTCTCCAACACCCAAGTCCATAATAATGGGCATTGATGAGTTAAACCCTCGTCAAAGATAGAATATGGAGACTCAACATAAAAGTAAAAAATAAAGGCCCTTCACAAAGGGAAGCAGAGATTCAAGTTTCATAAAGAGCTTCCAAAAATTATGGTACTTATTAGCTTTCAGCTCTCATTTCCCCTATCATAAGCATCTTGAAGTGATTAAGGTTAAAGTGACACAAATATGAAGATATGATTGACAAGTTATAAGTTGAAAATCTCATGCCCCGTGCTTACGAGTACCGAACCTCATGCTACTCAACTTCAGTCACAAGTAAGTTCTTGTCATTGTAAGTACATGTGTATCATAAAGAACCGCCAATAGGGTACCCCTTGCCCCATGATACAGGAGCTATCCCATATCAAAATGACAAGGCAACAGACAATGAGCATCTCAGCGATCTTTTTATTTTCTATTTGCATAGGTTTTTATTGAGGATGCTTCATAGAATACTCATTATGGTTATGCTGCAAGTTTCCACCATGATTAGGCATGGCTTAGGCTAGCCTCCCAGGTGTTTCTCTAACACACATACAAACTCCATGAGCTTACAAGCTCCCCTTCTATTTCACACCGCCGGGATCCATAAGCAAAAGAACATGATATCAACTGAATAATAAGTGCGATGTTGAAAGCGTTCCCCATAAGGGCATGGTTCTGCTAATTCACAACTTATAAAGTGCAAGCATATAAGCAACATAGACGGACACAATGGTTCAAGTTTATTAAGTGCAATAAAGTAAAGTGTGCCATCAAGTTTGTGAGAGCTTTAATCACTAATTTTCACATAACAAGTTTAATTTGGAAGGTAGATAAAAACATGAATATACTTGGAATGGTATAACACACCATGTATAGGAATTTATAGTGGACTCTTTGGAATAACTTGTTTTTATTGGGAGTTGGATGCATGAGTAGAACTCATACTTGGTACAGGTGGACGCTAGCAAAAGACTGGGAGTGACCAACTAAGAGAGTAATAATGGCCATAATCATGCAAAGTGACAAAACATTATTAATTAAAGCATAAAGTGATATTACAAGTCATAAACTAAATGATCATAGAGGCTAAGGTGACTGGTTCATAGTCTTAACATGGTGTAAGCATGTGCCAAGTCAACCCAAATAAAGCATCAAAGGAGAATACCACAATATTATGCTTTTGTATGCTAAAACAACGCATGATTCTTTCAAGACACATTAACAATCTCAATTGTTTGGAACAATTCATGCTACAGCAATAATCACTAAGCATAAAGTCAAAGAAATATCAAACATGACATGATAAAGTCTAGGCCACAGTCTAAACAAGCTCCTTATGTACCACTTATAAGCATGAAGCTTCCTACTCTTTTCCAACACCAATCAAAGTATAGGCTCCTGCAAGGCATTAGTCTCTTCTATTGGTGGAGAGCATCTATTAAGATATTTAAGAATATAGCCATTTTCTTCCTTATAATTATCAAAGGAAAATTTAAGTATATCATAAACCTCATATTTATAAGGTGCATCATCAGTATTTCCAAGAAAATAAGCAAGTTCAAATGCACCCTTCCAAGCAATAAATTCTTCAATTTGTTCCACATCATAAAAGTCATAATTTCCCTTAACATAAGAAGATATGGTAACATTATCATTATACTCACATTGAAAAGGGAGGTGTGTATACCTCCTATAGCAACAAGATTTATCAAAGAAATAAGTAACATTATGAGTATAGCACACGTTTCTAGCAATGGTATACAATTTATTAATTTGTTCCCATAAGTGTTTCCCTTTTTGTGACAAGCGGTGTTCCTCATAATATTTTTGTTCTTCTGTGAACCCACCTTGCCAATAAGATATAGTTTCAAAGAAACCAACCATTAATAGAAAGCATGATAAAGCAAGACAATAACAGACCAACAAAAATAACAACTATACTAGGAACTATTTTTTTGTATTTTTGATAAAAAGAAGCAAACAAAATAAAGTAGAGAAACTAAGCAAAACAAAAACAAAGTAAAGAGATTGGTTGTGAGAGACTCCCCTTGTGAAGCTGTCCTTAACTCCCCGGCAATGGTGCCAGAAAAAAGGCTTGATGGCTCAAAATATGTCGAGCTCATTGGGAACCCCAAGAGGAAGGTATGATGAGCACAACAACAAGTTTTCCCTCAGTTATGAAACCAAGGTTATCGAACCAGTAGGAGTAAGGAAACAACTCCAAGGTGTTGCCAGCAACTTGGAATGCTGCACAACACAACCACAGAACTTTGCCCCAACTTACAGTGAGGTTGTCAATCTCACTGGTTTTTCTGAAAACAAAGGATTAAACGTATAGTGTGGAAGATAGTTATTGCTTGCAGAAAGTAAACAGTAAATGGTAAACAGTAGATGGTATATCATTGGTAAACTAATGGACTAGGGTCCATAGTTCACTAGAGGTGTTTCTCCTTAAGATAGATAACATGCTGAGTGAACAAATTATAGCGGGGCAATTGACAGATTTGAGAAAGCATAACAGTGCATATACTAGACATCTTGATTCCTATGAGATTTGATTGGGCATTACAACATTATACATAGACTGTAATCCAACTGCATCTATGACTAATAATCCACCTTCAGGTTATCATCCGAACCCCTTCTAGTATTAAGTTGCAAGCAATAGATAATTGCATTAAGCAAAGTGTGTAAAGTAAACAATACGATTGCCACATGGACAAAGGATTGTTGTTTTCTCCCTAGTAGCAATAGCACATCTACAACCTTAGAGATTCAATGTCACTTCCCCAGATTACTAGAGGCATGAACCCACTATCGAGTATAAATACTCCCTCTTGGAGTTGCAAGCATTTACTTGGCCAAGATAGCTACTAACAACGGGGAGCATGCAAGATCACAAATAACATAGACATGATAGAATTAATAATCAATCTAAAATAGTATCTCAATATCCATCGGATTCTCGCAAACACAACATGTAAGATTACAAATAGATTATCTTGATCATGAACGGATCTCACAAGATCTAAACATGATAGCACAAAGGAGGAGAACCAACCATCTAGCTACTAGATGGACCCATAGTCCAAGGGTGAACTACTCACGCATCACTCCGGAGGCTTGCATGATAATGAAGACAACCTCCAGGGTGATCTCTCCCCTCCAGCAGGGTGCTAGGAAGAGCTTCGGATCCCACCGATCTAGGGATGGAGATGGCGGTGGCTATAGACTCTTTCATGGATTTCTGATCGGGCACTTAGGGTTTTCGTCCCGGGAGGCTTTTATAGGCAAAGGCGCAAGGTCGGTGGAGCACCAGGGGGCCCACACCCCCTGGTGGCACGCCCCCTGGCCGCGCAGCCACCAGGTGTGGTCGCCCTGGTGCGCCACTTCGTCTCCCCTTAGGTCTCCATATTGCTTCGGGTAAAATATTGACTTTGGCTTTTGTCCCGTCCAATTCCGAGAATATTTCTTTACTAGCTTTTCTGAAACCAAAAACAGCAGAAAATAGGCATCTGGCACTGTGGCATCTTTTTAATAGGTTAGTTCCAGAAAATGTATAAAAATACCTCAAAGTGTAAATAAAACATAAGAAAGTAGATACAAAACAAGCATGGAATATCAAAAATTATAGATACATTTACAACGTATTAGTTTCCTGCGTGGTATAGTAGTGATCAACAAGAGATTAGAAGTTTAGAACCACAGAACCAACGCATGCATGCAAAGGTCGCCAGAAAATTTCGGGATGACCTATCCTAAAAGTAGGACCTTTGTGAAATGCCAGAAAATTGCCGAAACAAAAATGAATCAACATTTCGGAAAAACATTGGCAACTCGTTCACACAGAAACACATGAGAGTATCCTCCAAACAAATGAGCATCCTACAAACACATGAGCATCCTCCATGCACACATGCACATCCTCCATACACGTGCACATTCTCAACACATGGACGGCTTATTGAGATGAGAGACCGAGAAGATGGAAGGAGGTGACTTTAATAGAACTAAGAGTTGTGAGAGCTTTTCTCTTATGTATGTAGCATCCAAGTTAAGTTTAACAAGATACAACGGGTGAAAAGGTGGAAGAAATAAGGTCGATAGTAGGACGAGGGCGACCACATCTAAGAATGAAGAAGGAGCTAGGGGGAGTGAAGTGGGAGGTGGTGGTGGTAGTTGTGTCTGTCTAGTATAAAATGGGGACCAGCTTATCCATGCTTCATGGCAAACTAGTGCGCCACGGGTATGAATTGTATCCGTGGCGCACTAGTGAGTCATGTGCCATAGGTAAGTTGGCCCAGATCCAGAGTTGGTTATATCCCACTTACCCATGGCGCACTGCTGACATGTACGCCATGGGTACGACGATAGCCATGGCGCACCAGTAAGCAGCGCGCCACATGTATGTGGGGTGTAACCGCAGGCACCCTGGCCCACACATAGTGTGGCACGTCTCTGGCAGATGCGCCATGGGTAAGTGATTTACCCGTGGGGCACCTCTAGCAGATGCGCCACGAGTATTTACCTTTGGGGAGGCGCACTGTTTTTGCTATCCATGGTGCATGGGCCATGCGCCATTGTCGTCATGCCAATGATACTTTTTATCTGTGGCGCATGTCGACATGCGCCATAGATAGTTCAAATATTAGTGGCACATGTGGATATGGTGCGCCACAGATACTTATTTCAAAATTCAAAAAAAGGAGGGATATGAAAACTATCTGTGGCGCATGTTGGTATGGTGCGCCACAGATAAGTTTTTCAAAATTCAAAAAGAAACTAGATCTAGATCTCGTCGCCCTCGCCTCACCGCGGCCACCACCTACCACCGCATGGAGGTGTGGGAGGCCATGGCCACACCGGCAAGAGGCGCCCGGGGCTGAGGACGAGCTCGAGGACGACACCAGTGTTGGTCATGAAGTAGCTCGAGGATAGCGTCGGCGTTGGTCGGGGAGGATCTTGAGGGCGGTGTCGTTGGGGGTCGGGAAGGATCCTGAGGGCGGCTCCATCGAGGGTTGGGGAGGGGCTCTAGGATGGCATGGTGACCGAAGAGGGGAGAACTGGAGGAGAAGGGGAGGATAGGAGGAGAAGGAGAGGAGAAGAAGAAGAAGAAGAAGAAGAAGAAGAAGAAGAAGAAGAAGAAGAAGAAGAAGAAGAAGAAGAAGAAGAAGAAGAAGAAGAAGAAAAGGAGAGAGGAAGGAGAAGGAGATGGAGAAGAAGAAGAGAAGAAGGAGACGGAGAAGGGGAGGAGAGGAGGAGAGGAAGAAGAGAGGATAAGGATAAGAAGAGAGGAGAAGGAATGTGAGGAGGAGGAGAAGAGAAGTAGGAAAGGAGGAGAAGGGAAGGGGAGGAGAGGGGGCGCCCCTAGAATTTAAAATGGCGTCACGCTTATCTGTGGCGCACCATAATAGGGTGCACCATAGATAAGTGGGCTAATTTATTTTTCCTGCATGAAAAAATATTCTTTTTGCCATAATTTTTAATACTTTTCGAATTATTAGATTCTAAAAAATCGCTAAACGACCTTAGGTTGTAGCGGGCGGATGTAGATTTTCGTTCTCGCCATTTTGATATATTATAGATTTTTTCCGACATTGTATGCAAAAGTTATGACTGTTTTATCGTGGCATGACCTTCGTTTGCAAAAAAACTCGAAATTCATGTTTGTTAATTTTCCTACAAAATAGACCACATTACCTACCTACATGTCAAAGGATTTTAAAATTTTACATGTTCTTCATTTTCTTTTATTTTTTGCAATACTGAAAAGGCGATCCAGGGGTGGTGAGGAGAATTTTTGAAAACTTATCTGTGGCGCACCAAAATCCAATGTGCCATTGATAGTGAGGGCCATCTATATGTGGTATATATGGATGGTGCCTGATTTATCTGTAGCGCATGTGTGTGCGGTACGTCACAGATAACCCAACTATTTGTGGCGCACGACCTTTACATGCGTCACGGATATGTCAGAGGCCATCTATAAGTGGCAGATATGGATGCCCAGACTTATCTGCGGCGCACCTAGTACCCATGTGTCACGGATATTTTCGTTATCTATGGCGCATCTTTACCATATGCGCCACATGTTATTTACGAATGGCGCACCACCCTTTTCACGCGCCACTGGGTATAAATTCATGGATAAGCAATTTCCTAGTAGTGCGGGTATGCGATGTACCTATAACCTTTTTCCTAGTAGTGAGTCTATGACGATGGAGAAGACTGCCGCAGTCAGGTGCAGCGTTTCAGCGGCAACAACTACAAAGGGTACAACACTATGGTGGAGGCAAAAGCTAGATACGCGCGCTATCTAGCGAGAGTTATGAGGAGGAACCGGATGAAGAACTCCATGTTCGTCGTGATGATGCTTATCGTGCTTGTTTTTCTGTTCTACGTGTTTCTACTTTAGTGTCTTAGTGAGTTTGCGGGACAGTGTATTCATTTATTGTCGCTTGTTTGTGATCTACCTCTTGCTACTCCGGTTGTGATATATATATCTAGCTACTTTAGTTGTAACTTATCTATTTTTATTCTTTATACTATTTTGCAAACTGTGTATTCATATATGTATTGTAAACCTATATACTTGTGTATACGTGGAAAGCATATTTTAAAAAATAAAAACACATACCCGTGGCGCACCTGAGCATATCCGTGACGCACCATACCTGTGGTGCACCAGGCCCTGACACGTGGCCCATCCAGCTATGCACCACATGTATCTTACCTGTGGCGCATGGGCTTGACAGCAATTGGCGCATTGCACCGTACGCCGCCACTAAGTCTAGATACCCATGGCGCACCGGCTAATTTTTACCCATGGCGCGAGGATAGTGGCGCACCTGTAGTACGCCATGGGTGTCGAAAACACGTGCGCCATGGGTAACCCTTTTCCCAATAGTGTATGGTCGGGCGTATGTGCCCCTCAAGTTGGCAACAAATTTCGTGGACAAGTCCTTCTACAAGGTGACAAATTTCTCGGGGAGGTTATTCATCAGCCATGTGCGAGCTGCGTCCTTGAGGGACATTGGGAACCAATTGGCCATGGCCTTGTTGTCACCGCCCGCTTCCTAGATGCCCACAGTGTAGAGCTGCAGGAACTCGACGGGGTTGTCTTTTGACGCCGTAGCGCGGAGGGAGATCTGGCATGAACTTGAGGGTCACACCACTGTCTGCAGCTCTTTGGCGAAGGCGAGGCAGCCCTTGCTATACGAGGGGGTGCCGCCGGCGAGAGCGGCGCGGTTGTTGTTGCTCGCTGCAGCGGCTCCTACAACGGTGCACTCTTGATGCTAGCGACGCTTCTCTATGGAGATATGAGTGTCCTTCAGATATCTCTCGATGACACATTGGGCCGGGGGGGGGGGGGGGGGGCGACGTGTGGTGAGAAAGCAATGTGAGATCGAGGTAGAGATCTCCCTTGTCCTGGCGGGGTGTGGATGTTTCCCGCGTTTTCTCGAGCCTAAGGTGGTGGTGGTAGCGGAGCGCTATGTGTGACCTGGCCCATCGTGGTATCTGTGTTGGCAGCGGCATCATGGAGCGGGAGTGTGCGGGGGCGACGCCAGCAGTGTTGACTGGCCCGGCGATGTGTGATCCACGCATCAGGCCTGGTAGGCCCGTCTTGTAGCGTAGCAGTTCTTGTGCCATGAGTAGCGCGGCCTCCGGCGAGGGGTTTCTACTGTTTCCACCTCTAGAGATAGACGCGGTGTGCGGGTGGGTGCGTTGCTACTGCTGGTCAGTAGGATTGGAGGAGTGTACCTCATTTTCCCTCGCTCCCTACTCCTGGTGGGTAGGGTCGTAGTTGGTGCGTCTATTGTTGTCATTGGGGTTCAGCTCTGCCCGGCTGGCGACGGCGGACCGACAACGAGCTCCCCTTGTGAGTCAACCCAGTCTATCGATGAGGGAGTAGGAGATGTGTCTCAGTCGCTATCTGGCGCGCCAAATGTCAGAGATTGTTCCTGCGAATGAATATGGTATCTCTCGAAGTAGGATAAAATTGAACACTAGGGGCTAAACACGACCTCCACAAACCCTTGGTGAGCTTGATGAGGAAACAACAGAAAACATATCAGAGTGGCACAGAGAGTTTACCTAGATTCAGGCCACGGTATAAAACCCGACTCCTGCATGTCTGGATTTCTTATACTACTTGGAGAGGTAACGGGATTGCTTCAACCTAATCTTTTACAGTTGCCCTATATAGCACTTCAAATTCTCATCGGGCGCGTTTTCTCAGCGTCCATCTCTAACATCCTCTAACTTCAACACTCGTGCATTGGTCACTCATTCAAAATGTTAGAATCTGAGTCTGACATTCATTTAAAGAATTTGCCAATACGGACAAAGAAACGGAGTAGGCAGAGTAAAACAGGCATATGGAGTATTATTCTAGCTGAATCATGGAGACGACGCGCATGTACATGTCACTTGCGTGAGCAACGTGAGGGCGCGTGTGTGTTTTTATACGTGAGCAACTAATATTTTACGTGTACAACGCTTTCGCATCTGTGTCCCTTCCTAAAACTAGCAAACATAACGCATGGACATCTAGAATTGTATGATGCTGTTTCTGTGTGAACCCCGTACAAACCCATTCGAAAACCGTAAGGCCTGCTTGGAGTACAGAGACGGTACAGCGGGTGTACCTATACAGGTGTGCAGGGTCCGCGGGAGGTTCGGGTGTATATAACGACGTCGTCCGGATCGCCTGGATATGGCGCGCGACGGGTAATATACCCTACTCTATCTCGTATACTGATACACGGGTACATGGTCTGAATATAGGTTTTACCGACCAAACAATTGCCTAGGTCAAATTTATCCCTTCAAATTTCAGTGGTGGTGATTGGGTGGGGAGATGGGGGACACCCAAGCAAGCCTCCGTGTACAAAGCAACGGAGTAGGCAGAGTAAAATAGGCATATTCTGACTGCTGAATCATGGAGACGACGCACATGTACATGTCACTTGCGTGAGCAACGTGGGGGCTCGTGTGTATTTTTATACATGCACCGTAGAAGTTCTTTCATTGAAGCTATTGTGCAAATTAGCAAATTCTAGGTCTATAAATAGATGCATTGTTCTCTGTATATTAGTATCAGTGAGCAGTCTACTGATAAAAGCCACATCCATAACTGTCCTGCACATAGAAGCAAAATGGCGCTCAACCGGGAGCAGCACATCCTCGATCAGGGCTTGCTCGATGGTCAGTACATAATATTGTAGCGTTTCAACATCCACTAACACCCCATATTGTATTCTCTCTCAAAAAAAAAAAACACCCCATATTGTGCCGGGTGATACATTTCATACATGTGCCCATGCATTCGGTGGATTACTAGCTCAGATTATAATCCAAAGTCAGCTCTCCTTATGCATTCTCTTTTATTGTCATCGATGATCAGCATTCAGCAACCTTTTTACAGAAAAGGGATTGCTTAAGCAACTAATCTTTTACAGTTATCCTATATAGCACATTAAATTCTGATCATGTTTTCTAAGCGTCCGTCTCTAACATCCTCTAACGTTAACATTTTTTTTGACAAAGAGCATATATTAATATGATGAAGATACCAATTACACTCCTAGAAAAAGAAAAAAATTATAAAAAAAAATCCCGCAACATCGATCAATCCCTTGTTGCAATGACATTAACACCGCCAGAACAACGTCAGTAGTCCAAGCACTCCAATAGTGACGCCTTCAAAAAATGCACAAGCTCTGTCGTCGTCCGATCAAAGATCATAGGTTTTCACTATGGAGAAAGTTCCTCGCATAAAACAATGTATTTAACAAGGACATTATCAGACACAACTAATTAAGATCAAACTTTGGTTTTCACCTTGCAAGGTAGGATCGTGAACTCCTCTTGTGTTGTTACCCCCACAAATAGTCGTTCCTGCAAGCCACAGATCACACAACTAGTTTAATTTCTCATCGCCACAAAGATTCAAATCACCATCACTAGCCCTCATGTTCATGCTTTCATCTAAGACATGACCTATGATGGTAACAAATAGCAGAGCTTCACATAGCTTCCTCTAAAACTTACTGGCCAGAAAAAAGCATGGGTACGCACGACCGAATAACTTCCGATCCAGCAATCTCCAAGCATGACACGTTCATGGGAGTTCGCCGGCGGAGCCTTCTGGGACTGGCCTCTCCAGGCTAGAACAACGAGGGAATACATCACGCAAATCTTCATCACCAGCTCCTTTATTGATGTCGATGCAGCGATCGCCACACCGCCGGCTGGCTTCCGGCGATCAGAACTAGAAGATCGAGCCCGAGTCAGTAAGATCCCGAAAAGCAGCGCCGCCACCTAGGGGTGGCCTAGCCTCCACCATACATGGCCACGCCCGTACCATGCCTGCAGCCTGGTCCAGTCCACATGCCTCCTCGCCTCCCAACCGCAAGTCAGCGAGTCACTTGCATCGGTGAGCGGCGCCGCCCCGTAGGCCACCCACCGTCCGCGCCACCCCGGTCCTGACGTCCCCACGCGATGGAAGGCCGACAACGCGCACGAAGGGGGCCGCCCGTCGCCTTCGGAGGCGACGCGTAACCACCACCGCCGGCGCCACGAAGACAACGGCCGGAGAGGATCGCCGGAGGGATTTTTGTAGGTGCCCTAGCGCAGACGACTCCCTCAAACGTCAACATATGTGCATTATTGGTCCCACTAACGGTCTAACCTCAACACATGTGCATTTGGTCCCTCGTTCAAAATGGGAGAATCTGAGTCTGACATTCATTTAAAGAAATTGCCTATACGGACAAAGCAAAGGAGTACGCAGAGCAAAACAGGCATACGGAGTATTATTCTAGCTGAATCACGGAGACGACGCACGTGTACTCTCCGTTCGGAAATATAAGACGTTCTGGGAGTACAGTTCTAGAACGTCTTATATTTCCGGACGGAGGGAGTACAGGTCACTTGCGTGAGCAACGTTGGGTGCGTGTGTGTTTTTATACGTGAGCATAATCTTTACGTGAGCAAAGCAACGGAGTAGGCAGAGTAAAACAGGCATATTCTGGGTGAATCATGAAGACGACCAACATATACATGTCACTTGCGTGAGCAACGTGAGCACCTTAGAAGTTCTGTCATTGAAGCTATTGTGCAAATTAGCAAATTCTACGTCTATAAATAGATGCATTGTTCTGTGTATAGTAGTATCAGTGAGCAGTCTACTGATAAAAGCCACATCGAAAACTGTCCTGCACATAGAAGCAATGGCGCTCAACCGGGAGCAGCACATCCTCGATCAGGGTTTGCTCGATGGTCAGCTCGAGCTCTGGCACAACACCTTCAGCTACATCAAGTACATGGCGCTCAAGTCCGCCCTGGACCTCGGCATCGCCGACGCCATCCACCACCATGGCGGCGCGGCCACCCTCCCGCAGATAGTCGCCAAGGCCACGCTCCACCCGTCCAAGATCTCCTGCCTGCGCCGCCTCATGCGCGTACTCACCGTCTCCGGCGTTTTCGGTACAGATCACTCCGCTGACGGCGAGGCCGTCTACGTGCTCACGCCGGCATCCCGTCTCCTCGTCGGCTCGGCGAACCTGGTCCCTATTATGAACATGCTGCTCCATCCCATCCTCGTCTCCCCGTTCTCCGACCTCGGGACGTGGTTCCAGCACGAGTTGCCCGACCCGGACCTCTTCACGCTGAAGCACGGCAAGACCTTCTGGGAGCTGGCCGACCACGACCCGTCCTACAACACGCTCGTCAACGACGGCATGGCATCTGACAGCCGCTTCCTCATGGATATCTCCATCAGGGAGTGCGGCGGCGTCTTCCAGGGGATAGGCTCACTCGTGGACGTCGGAGGCGGGCACGGCGGAGCGGCCCAGGCAATCGCCAAGGCGTTCCCGGACGTGAAGTGCAGCGTGCTGGACCTTGACCACGTCGTCGCCAAGGCTCCGACCGGTACTGCCGTGGAGTACATCGCCGGCGACATGTTTGAGAGCGTTCCACCGGCAGGCGCTGTATTCCTCAAGGTGCGTCATCTAGCAGTTCGCTCGTTATTTGCGTGACTTAGAAAAACTTCTTTTCACAGAATGCAAGTTTTATAGCGTTGCGTGGTGGCTCCCGGGGTCCAGTGAGCACGTTTTTTGAAATTTTAAAAACTTGCATTAGAAAGTTTCCAACGATTCCGAAAGAAATACTTTTTTTTTAGCGTCATTCAAGAAATACCTGTCGTGGCCAACTATGCACTAGTGGAGAACGGGCCTTTTCCTGTCCCGTAAAGGTCTTTTGTCCTTGGTTCTGGTACCGGGACTGGAGAGACAGGACTAAAGGCCAACCCACTAGTCCGGTCCGCTTACCATCCGGGACCAATGGGCGTCCATGTGGCCGTCTCTGCGCGCTAGGTGCCCCCTATTAGTCTCGGTTCCTATTACAAACTGGACTAATGGTTCTCTACGCAGCAGAGTTTTGGATCTTTTCTCTACCGCGTCATAGAATTCATTTTATTTTATTTGTTTCTTTTTTATTTCAAAATAGTTTTCTACGCTACCACGTACCGTAAACGTTCGTGCATATATATAAGATAACTTGTTTTAGGATCGAGCATATAAATATATATACATGATAGTTACATAGAGACATCACAGTTACCGGGACTAGAGTCTGTCTATTCAATTACACGGTCGTGGGATCATCGGTAACGCCTATTCACACTAAATTCATGTATTATGGCTCTGGCACCTCATATCATGTTTTGTCTTGTGTGAACTCAAGTGGCATCGCACTAACATGCATTTCACCGAGCACCTCTACTGCATATGAAGAAAAAAATTAGCACAAAGTTATACTCATCTCACATAGGAAAAAAACAGGAGAGAGTGAAGGGCTGAGTGTATATATATAGGACCAGACCATTAGTCCCGGTTTGAGATACAGACCGGGACTAATGGTTCTGCCAGGACCATGCGGGCGTGCCCAAACCAGTTAGTCCCGGTTTGTATCTCAAACCGGGACTAATGGCCTCTTATGGACCGGGACAAAGGACGTTGGCGATCTCGGGTCGTCCGGTTCGGATCATTAGTCCCAGCTCCAGCCACGGCCGGGACTAGTGGCCCGAACCAAAGGCCCTTTTTCTACTAGTGATATGTTCTATCACTAAAAATTCAAATGTGATTCTAAATACTTTGTGTTTTAAGCTCAGCAAAAAAGACAAAATCGAGTTTTTTCGTCACAGAACAGTGTTGAAGAGTAAGACTAAAGTGAAGATTTCCATTGTTTTGTGCGATTTTGTTATTTTTTCTGAGCCCAGAATACGACACATTTCCAGCTGAAAATCTACACGTCGATATAATACATGGTGTTGGCTATATCCCCGTTTTTTTAATTTTTTAAATCAATAAATTCAAAAATTTGAAGTTTGAAAAAAGAAAAACAAAGAGGACTACGTGGAGCCCAAGTTCCAACGGGCCTATTCGCTTTTATAGCCTCAATCTCTGCATGGGAGATGCAGATATAGTTTAAAAAAATTGCAAGGCTATCAATTAAGACTAGTCCCAATGGGAGTATCATATAGTAGTATATATGATACCATCTCCATAATGCATAGTACCATATAGTAGTACCATAATTCTAGTCAATTTATTGTTTTGTAGAATCTCAATATAAAATTATGTACAAGATTTATTTAAATTAAAGGCCAAAGCCCGGCTTTAAATTAATAAAGCCCCGAGCGGCTTGAAGGGTACAAGGGTGCTGATCAAAACAGCTTAGTAACCACACAAAAAAGAAATAGAACTCCATGAAGCTTGGGGCTAATCGTTCACAAAGACGATGCGCAAAGACCGGGAGCCCGTAGCAGGACAAGGGCCCAGGAGCAGCCACTGCGGAAGAAGAGTATGGGCCTGTGCCTCCATGCCTCCGTCGCTGGGAAGAGGACCCTTCCCCTTCCACCCAGGCTCGAGGGCGTCGAACCGCCGGAGAACAGTGACACAAGACGGATGCGAGCGCCCCATAGGATACACACTGAATCTTCCTGACCCAAGTGACGCCACCACCTCAAGAGCTTCGGCACCAACAACCACTAAGCCTCCATGACTCACTCAGCCGCATCACCAGCATCCCCAAACAGCGTCCCCAAGAGGGAAAACGACACCAATGGTGCCGCCGCTGCCCAATCTAGGATTTTTGGTTTTCACCCGGGAGCTTATAGTGGGGGTAGGGTAGGGACCTCAAGGATGCCTCAAGGAAGGAGAGAGATGCCCAAAGGGTGTCACCGCCGTCGTTGTCGGGCCAGCCAACCAAGAGTTTCCCCCAGACCCACACGAACCCCACCCACCCCAACCTTCTCTAGAGCTAGCAACCCAGCTGCTAGAACCAGCGGGGAGGACGAGGCAGAGGGAGGAAGGTGGTTGACCTTCAGATCTAGAGAAGAGGGCTGATGACATAGCCCTCCCACCATGACCAGAGCCCGCAGGGACCTTGCCGCCCACACGGCCAAGACCACCAGTTAGCACCCGCAGACGCCACCAGCCGTAGGTCGACTCCGCCTCTCCATTCAGGGCCGCTGCCCCGACTTCCCAACCCAGCACACAACCACAATGGGGAATACATGGGGCCAGCACTCGAGGACACCAGACGTCGACCAAGGAGCACGGCCAGCGATTACACCAGCACCACCATAGCCATACGGGAGGCAGCTCCACCTGCAAGAACAAACACCAACATCCCCCATGGCCTTTGGTACCCACAGATCTGGGCAGAGGTCGATGGGCTCGAAGGGCCCGGGGCCCCAACCCCGGCCCAACCTAGCCACCCACCACTGTGTTGGAGCACTCACCACAGGACTGGTCGGGCGCCACGCCGCCTCCAGTCGAGCAGTTGGACGCGTCGGCCCAAACACGCACGACCACGACCTCCACCAGCGGGCCATGGCTGAGCTCACACCTACCGTCGCCGAGGCTGCTCCCAGGAGCTACCGCCGCCATGGTCACGCCCATTCCTCACGCCGACGCCAAAGCTCCACAGCGTCGCACCCAGCGCCTAGGGCGACACCCTCACCAGCCGCAGAGGCCCGTGCCGTCGTCACTACATGAGGGGGAAGCAGCCCCCCCCCTGCCGCCGGCAATTCACGGGCTTTTCTTGGCGACGCACACAGGCGGCGGCGAGGAAGGGGCAAAGGCTAGGGAGGGACGGGAGGGAGCGCGGGCCCTGCATCGCTCGCGGGAGCGACGTGAGAGCCCAAGGTGTTAGGGTTAGGAGAAAGGTTCCTCTACAAATTACTCAAGCTGATCGTTGTGTACCTGAGGAGAGCGTACAATAATTATTTGGGATTAGTTTTTCTAGTTCTACGTGTTGTGATACCGTAATTACCTATGATACTAACACAATATCTTTCACATAAGCATTTGACATGCATGTAGTGTATGATACCACCTATAGGTGCTCCCGTTTGAAAAGTGGACAGACATGTAACCAGCATAACGTCAGCATGTTGCCAATCCTGGTTACTTATTTCAATGCATATTTCATTTCCAATTTGATTGTACAGTGGATTATGCATGACTGGAGTGACGTGGACTGTATCAAGATATTGCGAAATTGTAAGAAAGCTATCACGGCAAAAGATGTTGGAGGGAAGGTGATATTGGAGCGGGGCCGCAAGACCTAAAGCATAAAGAGACACAAGTCATGTTCGATCTCTTTATCATGTTCATCAACGGCATCGAACGAGATGAGCAAGAGTGGAAGAAGATCATCTTCGAGGCCGGATTCAGGGACTACAAAATTACACCAGTTCTAGGTGTGCGATCAATCATCGAGGTTTACCCTTGAACATTAAGATCCTTGGTTGGTGCAAGTATGTGAGGATTTTTCTTTTATAGTCCAATAAGACACCATTAGAGTAAGGACAATAGTATAGCCAGCTGCTGGCTATAAGCCAAGTGCCATGTCATCTATAGACAACTTAGAGCTAGCATGTACAATAACGAGCTATGAAAATATACTACTTTAGCACTACATGGCCCACCTTTCACTCTCTCAAAGTGCCTAGGAGCACGTGCTAGAGCTGGCTCTTGCATGAGAGCCCACTCTTCTTCTCTCTCCTCTTCTCTCTCTTCCAACTAGACAAGTAAATAGTATTTTAATCCTTATAGCCAGCTGACTAGGACTTATTGTACTTGCTCTTATGGTTGTAAGATTCAAGCATCCGTGGGTGGTCCATGTATATTAATTAATTTGTGCCTCTATGTGTGTATTGTGTTACCAAAAGAAGTGTGTACGATTTTATAGTTCTTGGACTTCGAGGAGCATTCCACTCGGCTATAAAATCTTTGTCCTATAGACACAAATTTCATACCATGATATATCCATTGCTATTGACAGATGTGTACCACTTCGCCCGTGAGAGCCTGAAAAGGCGATCAGGTTTTCCTCGTCTCCCGTCGTTGCCGCTGCAGATCCATCTTGATTTTGTGGCCTTTGGGCCAAGGAAGAGGGGTGGATCTCGGCCCCCATTGGCAAGAGGGCTCTATTTTCCTGTTTCTGTGGTTCAAGTTTGGTAGGGCGACGCTCATGTGGCGGAGGCGTCGTCTCTTCCAACAAGATCTCTTTGACTTCAGTCCCATCTCGAAGGCGATGTCGAGAAGCTTGTGAGAGTGTTGTGGTCTTCGAGGATTTCGCTTGGCTATGGTGATTTTCGGATCGTCAAGGAGCTTCATCGGTAGTTCATCCGTCTTTTTCATCTCCAGGATGGATGTAGTCTTCTTGACCCATTCGGCGACTTCCCATCCGCAATCAACAATGTCAGGCCGACTCGGGTAGTAGCGGCAGCGGCGGCGTGCCGTTGACACAGTCTGGAGGTTGAAGATGAAGAGCTTCTCAAGGATTTCATTGTAATTTTCATTTTTCTTGAGGTGCTTTTACTGTTCGATGTTTATTTTAATGTCAGGTCCTATTCGGAAAAAAAATCCATTGCTACTGTCTTAGCATGTTGCACCTGGAGATCTAGACATGATCGCGGTGTAAATACAAAATACTTTTTATAGTAACCGTCTGCTGGTTAGCTCAGGAAGTTGCCTCATGCTGATACAAATAATAATAGTTTAAACCTAGCTTCTCCGTAACAAGATGTACATATCCCTCGCTCTTACTTATTAACAGAATGTGTGACTAAAAAAAATACTAATCCTTACATTGTGTGTCTAAAAATATACTGCTAATATAAAACGTACAACGGCATAATTAAGAGAGGAAGGGACCCAAAAGTTAAGAAGATACACCTGGTACGAAAACACCATCTTGGTTCCGCTCCACCAGGATACATACCGATGTAGACAACTCCCAGCGGACCGAAGCTAAAGCAAGGACCATCGATGTAGCCAACTATGAAAATACTTTTGCCTTTTAAGCTTTGCAAAAGTAACAAATAGAGTTTTTTCGTTGGTGAAAAATGTTGAACAGTAGACTAAAGTAAAGATTTCGTCGATGTGATTTTGTCATTTTTTTCTGAGCCAAGAATACATAGTCCCTCCGTACCGGTTTATTAGGCGCGCACGTAATTTAAGAACAACTTTTTGACTATTAATTTTAATCAACAAATTTTATATAATATGTTACAAAAACTATACCATAGGATTCATCTTCAAAAAAAGTTTCTAATGATATAATTTTTCAGATACATATTGCATATTTTATTGGTAAAAATTGATGGTCCCTCTGTATGTGTCTAAAACTACGTGTGTGTAATAAACCAGGACGAAGGGAGTAATATTTTCAGATGAAAATCTACACACTGATATAATACATACTCCCTCTGTCTCAGTTTACAGGGCTCACGAGAATATAAATCGAGACCAAGGCAAAAATCTATTGGACGGTAAAATCTGTGGTTTGCTCTCCCTCTCTCCAATCAGCTGCCGATGCATTTAATTAGGCTGAGCAAATTTGATCTCTTCCACACACCATGCAACCAACCTAGCGTGCATGCATGCAAAGGTCAAACTCAATCTCTTTCAAACACCGCATGCAACCAGCACACACTCACATAATTTATTCCAGCTAGCTTAAAAAAAAAGAAACGAGAAATGGAGAGTACTAATTAAATGAGTTACTACTCTTAATTAAATGCATGCAGGTCTTAGAGAGGAAGTAATGTGAGACAAATATTCTTTTAGATTAAGCCATGTAAACCGGGACGGAGGGAGTAGTTGTCTACATCCCCATATTAAATTCAATTTTTTGAAGGTAGTGAAAAAAGAAAAACAAAGAGGGCTACCCAGAACCCGGGTCCAATAGGCCTATTCGGTTTTATAGCCCCGATCTCTGCATGGGACATGAGATATATAGTAAAAAAATGCAAGCCTATCAACTAAGTCAAAGTGACGTCATGGAAAACGAGGTTGATACTATACGAAAGTAGAAGTACATCGTCCTATTCAGAGCCTTGGCAAAAATTTATTAGATGCATGTAGTGATTTGACGGACCAAAACAACATCCTGCCAAATCGGAGTTGTTAGCATAAAACCACCATATTATAAGTCAAATTTCTAGTTTGGTACCACTTTTACGTTCTGCCAACAAAAATCTACCACATTTGGAGTCTGTTCTCTCAAATAACACTAAACTGTCTCTGAACACGAATTGATAGCGATTCTGACTGATCGGGCCCACATGCAGAGCTGATGTGGCAACCTACCGCGTTGGTCCTAACCAGTTGAGGGGATCCCGCTAGGTTTCAGTTAGTCCCTGACCCCAACCCGCCTGTATCCCTTCCTCGTCTGTCTGAACCGGTGGCTATGGCGACGGCAACTCACGGACCGAGCCGTTGAAGATTACTCTGTTGGGGCGAGGTCGGCGGCTGCGTTGGCGCGTGTTGTTATCTCCTCCCCGTCGAAGACCAACCATCGATGGGCTTCATCCTTAGGGGCAGTGGAGTAAGTTCATTCTACCCCCTCTTCCTCTACATCCTAGTTCGATTTCTGTAGCTGGATTCCACTCTCCCTGTCTCTGTAGGTACAGATTTCGCTGTAGAAATACTTCTTTTTAGATACTAATTTTAGTACGCACTATAGCTTTGTGTAGCTACCGATTGTGTATGTCTCTTTAGATTTACAGTTTCATAGTTAAGTTCAGAAAATGTGAAATGTGCACAATTTAACACTGTGAGTTAATGTTCTAGATAGGTTTTATTCCCCACTATTAGTATTCGGCTTTGTTATTTCTTGTAGTCTAGATGCTTACATGTGGGAGATCAGATTCCATTTGTATGGTGTAGATAATTTGGAAAGAATACTTGGTGAATCTGATATTGCAGTGCTGAATTTGCTATCACTTATAAAGTTTCATGGTTATGGAATAAGGGATAGCATGTACTATGTGAGGGAAAAGGGGAAAGGCAATGAGGGGATGGAGTTAATTGATAGCACGACCAAGGCTAGGCAAATGATTGCCCTATATGTAGGTGCCAATGTACTTGATATCATAGTGTTGAATAAGAATGTAGAATCGCCATCTGAATTGAACATTATGGTAGAAGAATCAAAAATAATGTCAGATCCAGTTAGGTTTTCAGTTGACTCTCATGGTGTTAACTACATCTCAGATGATGAGGCATATGATGATGATGATGAGCTTTTTTCAGTGGTTGTTGATTATTCTGATGTGTTGTTCGTTGGCACACAACAGAGCTGTAATTTTCCAAAGGATAAACAAAGGATTCCTGTTGAAGTCATAGATGAGGGTGATTCGGATAAGGGTGATTCAGATGATATTGGTTCAGATGAGGATGACTTCGTGTATCCTTGTAGGTACAGACCATATGAGCACAACAAGATGGTTGCTGAGGAGATAACTCTAATGAAGAAATTGAAGGCAGAGAAGAAGGAAAAAGAAGTGGACCCTAATGTTGTCATGATAATGGAAAAGATGCAACAGATGAAAAGGTAGAGAGAGGACCCTTTCCTTCATTTTGAAGGAGATACTGATGTGGAGGAGCTATTTGATATTGAAGAAGCAAAAATTGTCAGTGATATGGATGATCCAGTTGAGATTGATTACTTTGCCAAGAAGAAGAAGAAGAATAATAAGAAGAAGTGAGTGAGGCCAGGCCCAACTAGCAGATCTCACCATGAGGGTGTGCATGCACCCATTTGTGAGTTCATCCCCTCAACTGATGAGGACATGACTCCTGACGATCTAGGGGATAGTGATGGTGATGGGGCAGTCCCAAAGTTCTCACTAGCTAGTGGTAGTGACGAGGGTTTAACTCATCAATGCCCATTGTTATGGACTTGGGTTTTGGAGAAGGAGGGAGCGCTGGAGACATCTATCGGCTAACAGACAAGCACACAGGGGACAAAGATTTACCCAGGTTCAGGCCTCGTAGAGGTCCCTACTCCTGCTTGTCTGCTCGTGGAATTATCGAAGGAACTGAAGGTTACAATGGTGCGCAGATGCAATCTGGCGAGGGTGGTGGAAACTAGAGTTGTGTGTGTCCTCCTCGCCGCCCCCTCCCAACCTTTATATAGATAGGCTAGGTCCTGGGTAGCAGGTCGAGTCGGTTACAAGTTAGGGCTTTCCCTTTCAAACTTTCTATCTTTAACTTCTTCTTGTTCTTCAAGCAATCGAGAGTCCGTAGGTTACTCGAATCCTTCATTTGGGCCTTGGCGACACCGTGGGCCTGTACGTATTTAGACCGTATATACCAAGCTCGAGTACCTGTAGTGTATACCCATGTCAGTAGCCTCCGAGTGTCCAGTGGAATCACAGATTCGACTGGGACTTTATGAAGTCTTTCGAGTGCCTGAACGAGTGTATTTCGACTGCTTTATTCGTCTCATAGGGATTGTTGATATACGTGCCTGATATAACCGAAGTATCGGCATCAGTTAACCACCTTAGGGTGAAACAACGCAATCTACTCGAACTCGAGTCCCCGGACTCGAATCCGGAAAAGTGCTGGCGTAATTCGACTCATGCCACGGAGGTCTTACAGGAGTCGAATTCCAGTTATATGGGTGTGAGCACTCGACGCGTCCGTCAAGGTATGTTCATCGTACTTGTAGGCACGGATATATTTCTGTTAGTGCGCAGCTAAATGCGTTGCCAGGCCTTATTCAGGTCTTACCTTCACACTGCAAGCGCGGCATCCGAATTTTATCATCGCGGAGACGATTCGGGTGACCCAGGAGACGCAGTCTCTTTGTAGGGAAAAATTATGAGGCGGTGTCGCCATGAACTTCGAGTGTGGATGTTATCAACACACAGTTTTCTGTATAAATAAATCATAGGGTGCACGACCAGCGCTCCCTATGGGAGTAGTTCCCGAGTGCCTGGTTGCGTCGAAGACTTAGGCAGGGACTAAAGAACTTTTGCGACTGCTGTCGTCTTTTGCTTGCTTGTCTCAGTCGAATTTTTTGTCCAGCGCTCCCTATCGGAGTAACCCATGTCCATAACCAAATCGTATTTCGAGTGGTTTGGGTTTGCTTCTGATTGTCCATGTCCCTGCAAAAAGAAAAAAGAAAAATCGTAGGGTGCGCGGCCAGCGCTCCCTATGGGAGTAGCCCCCGAATGCTTGGTGGAGTCAAAGACTCCAGGAAGGACTAAAGTAGTCGAAGTTTTCCGCTGCGTAGCTTTGATGACATCAGTGCTGACGCTTGTATGACCTCAGTTGCCCGTGTGAGCGAGTTTGATGGGACGTGACGAGCAGTGGGTCCTACTTTCTGACTTTGATTTGATTGGGCGTGCGTAGTCTTCATTTTAGCTGCGTCTCCTCGATTTCCGTGCGTAATGGGAGTAGTGGAGGGACGGTTCGTGCTTCCCCTTCTCCACGTGTCCAACGCGATATGTGCCACGCGTTTAGTAGGGTTTTTCTGAGCCGTCGGATTGCATCTTCCAGGGGTTAAGTAGTGGCGATGCGACGGTAATTTTCCCATCTGTTCTCATTCATCCTTGCTTCCATCGCCATTGCCGCTGCTCCTCTGCTTTTCTCTGCGCCCATCTCCTCCACGATGCTGGACCAGCTCCGCTCGTTTCTGAGCTACTTTCTTCATTCGCATCGCCATCGTGCAATGGGGAAAAAGAAGGGAGGCGCTGCTGCTGATTCCGCGGCCACTGTTGCCGCATCGAAGAAGAAAGGCGGCTCTGCCGCTGCGGGTACCAGCACCGCCGCCGGTGGGAAGAAGAAGGTCGCGGGCACCCGCGTCACAAATGGTGTGTGGCGCCCCTCCATCATCAAGGCGTCCGATCTCCATCTTCTTCGCCAAGACGGAGTATTGTCTGCCACAGTCGCCGACGCCCGCGTCCCCAGCGGTGAGACCATTCCTGCTCCTCCCGCTGCTTTTCGAGTGATGTTTCTAGCATTCATCATTCGCGGTCTCTCTTTGCCTCTTCACCCCCTTTTTAGGGGTCTTCTTTGTTTCTACGGGCTCCAGCTTCATTAGTTGTCCCCAAATTCAATCCTTCATATCTCTTGCTTCATCACACTCTACGAGTGCTGGCTCAGAATCGAGCCACACTTCGGCCTTTTCAAGCGCATCTTCAAATTGAAGCGCCAGTCTGCGTCTGGCTTGTTAGTTTACGATGTAGGTGGTTGCGGAATCCACGTCGACCCATCCGCCACCTACTTCGATATCAAGCTCACGGCGTCCGTCCAAGGGTGGAGGGACAAATGGTTCTACATCCACGATCAGAAGGCCAATGGCGAACACTTTGGACTCGCGCCCTTCGATCCCGCGACGCCGTGCAGGAGGATGCGCTCCTGGAAGAACGTAGTCATGCCTGGCGAACTCACGGAGACAGACGTCTTGTATTAGCGTGTCTGCGACCTCGAGAGTAGCATAGGCAAAGAGGAGGGAGGTTGCGCTCTCATCCGCACTTGGCTGCACCATCGCGTCTAGCCCCTGCAAGCCAGAGTCCACCCCATGTTTCAGTGGGTTGGCGCTGATGATGCCACTCGCGTGTCTGCCGATGGCATGTCCGCGAATGAGGTGGACAAGAGGGTTCGACTGGTCACCAAGTACACCATCAAAGATGTGCTTCCCAGTGAGCGAGTTGTCCCTCCCTTTGATGCTTCGAACCCTCCTCCTGAGGTATAGTTGTGCTATGCAGTAGCTGATTTTGTCGATTGCTTTTCTGTTGCTTACTTGCTTTTTGCTAAATTTCGTTGTTTGTATGTAGGATTGGGCGGTGTCTCCTTGTATGCCCCCTCTTCCTGAGGGGATTATTCCTCGTGAAGCTTTGGAGGAGGACGAGTCGGAGTCGACTGTCCCTTCTGATGTGGAGGAGGAAGCCCTCGAGTCCGATTGTCCGGACACTCGCAAGCGTTCGCGCAGCAAGGATTCCGACGCGTCATCTCCTTTGACTCCGGAAGGTACGGGTGTTGGTGCAGAGTCTCCAATTCCTGCTATTCCCGTGAGCGTTGTGGCACCATCTTCTCGCAAGAAGATGCGATTGCCCAAAGAGTCTTCATCGGAGTCGAAGGAGGCCACGTTTGATTTTGAAAAGTTTGATTGGTAAGTTTTCTAGCTTACTTGTCCTTTTCTGTTTTGCCCTTGTTGGATTGTCTCTGGGTTTGCCATTTGTTGATATGGTTGTTATCTTGCAGTCAAGAGGCGTCGTCATCTTCTGGCGACGTCCAATTTTTAAAGGAATCAGGAGTCGCGACCTCGAGGGCCAAGGAAGAGGTCGAGCACGCTCCTTCCCCTCTAGTGGCGGCCCACTCCAGGCACAACTCTTCCAGTTCTCCTCATGCAGGGGAGCATCGAATGGTTGCCCGGATGACGGTACAGCAGACATCTTCGGAGTCACTGGAGGACCATGTAAGTGTAGCTTTTATCCTTTGCAGTATTGCAGTCGATGTTATCTATTGCTTCTGATGATTCTTTGTTGTGCGACAGCTCTTTGTGAAGGAAGCCGCACACTTGGCAGAACAAGTGATGGCGATGGGCCGCCAGCATGCAATGTTGGAGACGCGTCACCGCGTGGTTGAAAGTGAGTGTTCTACACTTATTCTTCTTCAACTTCTCCTTTTGATATAGTCGACTGATAGTCAGCTTTTGTTTGGTTGTGTAGCTGAACATAATGCCCTATTGCGTGACGCCACCACTTTGGAGAAGACACTCGCCGCGGCTGTGAAGGGTCGCGATGAGGCAATGGCGGCGCGTGACGAGGCGCGAAGGCGCGAAGAGGAGCTATGTGCCTCCTTCGCAGCCAGGGAGAACTTGTTCGAAGAACAACTTTTCTCTATCGCCAAGGCTCTCTCAGGTACTTTTGCTTGTGGATATTGTTATCCTTCTCTGCTTCCAATGTTTTTGCCGGTGGCGCTGATGTTTTTATCCATGTGTGGGTTTATGTACAGATGCTGGTGATTTGAGCTTCGACCCGCAGGCCCTTCGTCGCGATGACGCTCTGGCGGGTGCACTGTCGGCAGTCGAGGACCGTAGCGCTGCCGTCCAGGATACACTTTCCAAGGCCAAGGGCACCCTCAGTCGCCTCCGGGAGGAGTTGATGCCCAAGGCGGAGCTGATCGATAATATAGACAAGTTGGTGGAGTCACTCGCCGGGGGCGTGCCCTCCAGCTATAAGAACTCACTCCACGCGGCTAGCGCGTCCATGTCGCTTGCCATGGTGCAGGCCCATGGAGTCGAGATCGACTGCCGCGGTGTCGAAGGCGATGCCTATTGGCGCGGACGGTCAGCAGGTAGACTTCGCTCCTTTCGCGACTGCCTGTGGAAAATATGGGCATCATTTGATAAACACTGTTGTGAAGTACTCTGAGGAGCTCCAACGTGCCAAAAAGGCGGCGAAAGCTTCGGCGTCAGGGGCTGGCGGAAAGTCGGTGGCGTCTGACACTGCCACGGACTTGATGAAGCCCCCGAAGCCGTGGAAGTCGAAGAAGCCAGCTGCTCCTTAGCTAGCTTTGTAATAGTTAATTAGATTGTGTCCTTTTTTTAAGAACATGCCTGCTGGCGAGTGTATCTGCTAACACTTTTGCTAATATTGGATGCATCTGATCCTTTTGTCTTTGTGTTGATTTGGTCATCTTATTTTGCTTCTATCTTGACTTGTGGTAGGGTACATCGAGTGATCCTTTGAGGGAAACTCAGGACTCGCCGACCCTTGATGGTACCGCGGCACCGCCGCGCTCCAGGGTTGATGAGCTGGCATTGCTTTCGCGACTGCATGACCGCGTGAAGCAGCTGGAGCGTGAGTTGCCCGTGCTCTGCGGTAACGCAGACGTGTGGAAGTCGAAGGCGGAGAAATCCGCCGCCCGAGAGCAATATTTGCTTGGCGAGGTGACGCAGCTAGGCGACCAATTCAAGTGTTAGTTTGCTTGTTCTCATCTTTTCCTTGTAGTCACTCGCAGTGGTACGATGTACTCATGCTGTTGTTGCTGCTTCGCGTAGTTGTTAGCGCGCGTCATCCACAGGAGGAGAAGGATAGAATTTCCATTTGCCTGCATGATCTCACCCAGGAGCAACTTCAAGAGAGTGGATACTTCTGGGTAGATCATGATCGTGCGACTGCGCTGGCGACCCTGCAGGATCGTGCGTTGCGAGTGCTACTTTTTCTGAAGAATCGCAGTCATACTTGAAGAATATTTATCGGGCGATGTTCCCGTTGGATGATGCTCCATCAAGCTTGCTAGCCCTCCTTGCCAAGTTTCAAGATCTGTCCGCGATTCATGAATGCGTGAGGCAACAGTTGGTGGCTGGTGCCAAGGCTGCCCTGTCCATGGTGCGACTGCACAGGCCCGACGTGGATGTTGTAGCGATTGCGTCTGGGCCGCCTGCCCCACCAGCAGGTTCTACTTGGAATATGGTGCCGCACTACCAGGCGGTGGATCGCCCAGCAGAAGAGATCGTCGACTTCTTTGAGGAACAAACCAACGTTCTCCTGCTGCAGTAGTAGCCTAGTTTGCATCCTGTACATAAGTGTACTTGTGTTGTAAAATTCGTATAGGTCTTGTAAATAATTTATTGTCGAATCTGCATAAAGAGCTTTGCTAGCATGAAGTGCGTTGCACTATGCGAGTCCTTTTTGTTAGCCTGGCCATGTTTTATCTCAGTCCCTTGTCAACCTGTCAGGTGCGTTGCAGATGGATTGAGGGTGTGCTTAAGGGTTTCGATTGATGTACCAGCTACTCAGGATATCGCGTATTGGTTCGAAGAATAGATGTGTATAGGGTGGCGCAGCCCCCGAGTAGGTAAATTGAAAAAGTAAAGGAGAACACAGAGTTTTGGGGCACTTAGCTTTTATTTATTCAAAGAACAGTGCGAGGTACAATGTGTGGCTAAGTAGCCTTGGCTGAGTAGCCTTATGTGTAATGAAAGGTAAAAACGACTAAGGATAGAAGCGTCGCAGTTGTGCGACGTTCCAGGGGTTGGAGTATGCGACTCCTGTCTCTAAATCTTGAAGGCGATAGGCGCCACCTGGGATTACTTCTGTAATCACGTACGGTCCTTCCCAGGGGGACTCGAGCTTGAGATGCCCCTGCTGCTTCAGTCCCAGGACCAGGTCACCTTCGACGAAGGATCTGGGGCGAAGCCTCCTACTGTGGTAGTTGTGCAGGTTCTGCTGGTAGATCGTGGATCTTTCTGCGGCGATTTCCCTTGCCTCGTCAAGGAGGCCGACGGAGTCTTCGAGTGCGAGGGATGACTCTTACTCGTTGTAAGCGACCACACGCGGCGCCTTGTACCGTACCTCGGCGGGTAGCACTGCTTCAGCACCGTGCACTATAAAGAATGGCGTGTAGCCCGTGGCGCTGTTTGGAGTTGTACGTAGGCTCTAGAGTACGGATTGCAGTTCGTCCGGACAGCAACCCGTGGCTTGTTCGAGTGGCCGAAGGAGTCGTTTCTTGATGCCGCTGCAAACGAGCCCGTTTGCTTTTTCCACCTGACCGGTGGTCTGTGGATGTGCTATTGAGGCGTAGCTGATGTTGATCCCCAAGTTCTCGCAGAATTCTTGGAACTCCTTGGATGTGAAGTTCGTCCCGTTGTCGGTGATGATGTTGTGCGGCACCCCGAAGCGGTAGACGATGGACTCGAAGAACTTGACTGTGTTGTGTCCTGATTGGTTGGTCATTGGCATGGCTTCAATCCACTTGGTGAATTTGTCGACTGCGACCAAGAGGTAGACGTAGCCTCCTCGCGAGGACCTTGGAAGTTTGCCGACCATGTCGAGCCCCCATTGTGCGAAGGGCCAGGCCAATGGGATTGGCCGTAGCTCTGCACCTGGTGTGTGTGGCTTGTCCGCGAATCGCTGGCAAACGTTGCATTTTTGGACTATGTCCTTGGCGTCGCGCATGGTCGTAGGCCAGTAAAATCCAGATCGTAGAGCTTTGGCAACAAGGGCGCGACTGCCGGCATGGTGCCCGCAGGTCCCTTCGTGGATGTCTAGGAGAACTGCTTTTCCATCAGCGATGGAGATGCATCGTTGGAGTACTCCCGTGATGCTGCGTTTATACAGTTCGCTATTGATAACAGCGAATGTCTTGGATCGCCGCGCGATGTGCCGTGCATCTGTCGGATCGTCTGGTAGCCTCTTGCTGAGGAGGTACGTGAGTATGGCTGCGTCCAGGACTGCTCGATCATCATGACACTCATTGGTCCCTCGAGTCCTGTGTCCAGCTCCAAGTCATCAAGTGCAATTGGCTTATTGGGTGGCGTAGCCCCCGAGTCTGTTGCTGCGCTTGTTTTCTTCTCTACGGCCTTTGGCTTGATGGAGCATTCGCAGATGCGCTCGAGAAATACCCCAGGCGGTATGGGGGCGCAGGTAGAGCCTATGTTGGCAAGTGCGTCCGCTTCCTCATTGCTTTCGCGACCTACGTGTCGCAGCTCGCAACCGTCGAAGTCTCCTTCGAGTGTGTCATAAAGGTCGCGGTATGCGATCATGTTATCGTTCAGTGCGTCGTACTCATGCATTGTTTGGTTGACGACCAACTTGGAGTCGCCGTATATGATGAGCCTTTTGGCGCCGCAGGCTTTTTCCATCCTCATCCCGTGCAACAGGGCCTCGTATTCAGCCTCGTTGTTTGAGGCTGTGAACTGCATTCGCAGGATATATTTCAGTTTGTCTCCTTGAGGTGATGTCAGTATGACACCTGCGCCTGCTCCGTCTTTCCGCTTGGACCCATCGAAGTGCATTGTCCAGAGATAGGACATATCTGGCTTATCCGGGAGCTGGTTTTCCATCCAGTGCACGAGGAAATCCGGGAGAACTTGCGACTTGATTGCGTCGCGCTTTTCGTACGCGATGTCTCGTGGAGACAATTCTATTCCCCAAAGCGCGACTCGTCCCGTGTCGTCGGGGTTATTGAGGATATGCCCCAAGGGGCTGTCGTTGACCACCACGATTGGGTGTTCCTGGAAGTAGTGGCGCAGTCGCCGGGCGGTCATGAAGACGTCGTACGCCAGCTTCTGGTAGTGCGGGTACCGCTGTTTTGTTAGCGTGAGGACCTCGCTGAGGTAGTATACTGGGCGTTGTACGCCGTGGACCTTTTTTTCCTCGGCTCGCTCGACGACGAGCACTGTGTTGACCACCTGGTTGGTGGCGGAGATGTATAGCAATAGTGGTTCACTTTCTCGTGGAGTCACCAGCACTGGCGAAGTGGATAGCAGGCGCTTGAGATCTTTGAATGCTTCTTGCGCTTCGTTGGTCCACTCGAATTTTTCAGCTTTGCGGAGGAGCTGGTAGAAGGGCAGTGCCTTTTCACCCATCCGACTGATAAATCGACTGAGGGCCGCGATTCGTCCGGCTAGTTGCTGGACGCCCCTTATGTTCTTCGGCTTCTCCATGGCCAGTATGGCTTTTATCTTCTTCGGGTTCGCCTCGATTCCCCTTGCGGAGATGAGATACCCTAGTAGCTGCCCAGATGGTACGCCGAAGGCGCATTTGTTTGAATTGAGCTTGATCCGGTAGCGGTCGAGGTTGGCGAAGGTTTCACGCAAATCGTCGATTAGAGAGGCTTCCTCCTTGGTCTTGATTACTATGTCGTCGACATAGACTTGGATGTTGCGACCCAGTTGCTCCTTGAGGCAAGTCTGCATGCACCGCTGGTAGGTGGCTCCCGCGTTCTTTAGCCCGAAGGGCATTGTGTTGTAGCAGAACACACCAAAGGGCGTTGTAAACGCTGTTTTCTCTTGATCTTCCTCCTTCATTCGAATTTGATTGTAGCCTGAGTAGGCGTCGAGGAAGCAGAGGCGCTCGCATCTCGCGGTGGAGTCGATGATCTGGTCGATCCGTGGCAGCGGGAAGTGATCCTTTGGGCAGTGCTTGATCAGAGAGGTGAAGTCCACGCACATCCGCAGGATATCCGTGTCCTTTTTTGGTACTAGCACCGTGTTGGCGAGCCAAGTGCTTTCTTTGATCTCGCGTATGAACTTGGCCTCGAGGAGTCAGTTGATCTCCATTCCAACTGCCTGCGTCCGTGGCTCAGACAATCGCCGAATTGTTTGCTTTACTGGCCTTGCATCGGGGTTGACGTTGAGTGCGTGCTCGGCGAATTCCCTGGGAACTCCTGGCATGTCCGCAGGACACCAGGCAAAAATTTCCCAGTGCTCACGGAGGAATTCGACGAGCGCGAGTTCCTATGCGGGACTCAAGTTGTTGGCGATGAGGGCCGTCTTGGCGGGATCCGATGGGTGGACCTGCACCTTCTTTGTGTGCACAGATGAGTCAAAGGAGAGATCAGGTGAGCTTGGCCTGCTCAGGGGAGGCAGACTGTTGTCTGTCGTCTCCTTCAATCTCGCGAGTTCTTCTTGCATGCCGAAGGACTGGGAGATTCTGTTGAATTCCCTGTCGCAACTGTCAGATCGCTCGCAGCTCCCATTGATCGTGATGACGCCATTGGTACCTAGCATTTTCATCTACAGGTAGGCGTAGTGGGGCACTGCCATGAATCTAGCGAACGCGACGCGCCCGAGGATGCAGTGGTACTGTGAGGGCCAGTTGACGACCTCGAAGTCGATGCCCTCGTGCCAGAAGTTCTTGGGTGTGCCGAAGATGACGTCGAGGTTGATTTTGCCCAGGGGGTATACGCCTTTCCCTGGGACGATGCCATGGAACATTGTGTCAGAGGCCTCCAGGCTAGTTAGGGGGATCCTCATTGCTCGCAAGGTACTCGCGAATATAAGGTTGATGCCGCTTCCGCCATCCATGAAGACGCGGCTCATGTCGAAGCCTCCGATTTGCGCCTCGAGTACGAGGGGGTAATGGCCTGGACGGGGTACCTGAGGCGGATGGTCGCGTTTGTCGAAGGTGATGCAGGACTCGCTTCCACTGAGGTACTCAGTGGCGGATGGTGGCGAGTGTGTGTCCAAGTTAACTTGGCGAGTGATGGCCTTCTGCACCCTATTGGAGGGGCGTCCCTTTTGGATCATCATGGTGCCCATGGCTCGTGGGTACGGCTCGCCTCCGTGGTGTTGGTCCGGTGCAGCTGCATTCGGTGGTGGCCCAGATGGAGGTGGCGGAGCGCCATGTGCCATGGCGCCTGGAGCGGCTCCGTAGCCTCTTTCGACTGCATTACGGTTCATCCGAACCAGTCCCTCATGTAGCTTGAGGAATTCATGGCAATCCTTGAGGAGGTGGCTAGACTTCTTCTTGCCATCATGCTTGTCGATGTAGAAGTGCACCGTACATGTCCCGGACAGTTTATCCTCAATGGAGCTCGCGGGTGCCTCATCGCGAGTGCGGTGTTGCCACACTTTCGTGGTTTTCCTAGAGTCGTGGTATCAGCCGCTACGGTATCCGCTGTTGCGGTTGTCGTCGCGTCTTTCGGCGTAGCCAGCCGCGACCATGTTGACGTCGTCGCGGTCATCGTAAATGCGCATGTGATGCTTGCCTCGGCGATCGCGTCTGCGCTCGAGCTCCGCCTCCTCGTCGGAGTGAACACGATTCTTCACTGAGTCCTCTCCATCGGCCCATCGATTCGTGATCTCCATCAGGTGGTTGATGGTCTTGGGCTTTGAGCGGCCCAGCTCCTCCTTGAGTTCTAGGCGGCGGACACCATCGTTGAATGCATCAATCGCGCGGTCTTCCGAGATGTTCTCTGTTGAGTTCTTGATGATGGACCACCTTTGGATGTAGGAGCGCAGCGATTCGCCAGATCTTTGCTCGCAGCATCTCAGCTCTTCGATTGATGCGGGTCGCTTGTACGTGCCCTTAAAGTTGCGCACGAAGCTGTAAACCAGCTCATCCCAACTGCGAATGGATCCGCGTGGGAGGTTGTTGAGCCATGCTCGGGCGGCGCCCTGCAGCTGTAGCTGCAAGCATTGCATGGCAGTGCTTCGACTGCCTCCATGGAGTCTGACGGAGGAGATGTGGTCTTCCAGCCAGATCTTAGGGTCCTGTAGGCCGTCAAACTTCGGGTTCTCCGACGGGAGTTTAAACCCTTTAGGCATTCGCTTCTACCTAATGGATCTGCTGAAGCATCTGGCGCCACAGAGCTCCACGTCCTCCTCTTCTGAGTCAGTCGACCGAGCATGTCGTGCCCTTGATTTGTCGATCTTGCGCTGCGTGAGGTCATCGCGCGCATCATAGTCACGGTCGTGGCGCCGTGAGCGGCGGCGTCGGGACAGGTCGTGACTGTCATCGCTGGACGAGGGCGAGGAGTAGCGCTTTGCTAGCGCTTTTCCCTTCTTTGGGTCTGGTGTTGGTTCCTTGTCGAGGGCGGCCTCGATTAATCCCAAGCCCGCGATCATAGATCGGTGCATGGCGGTTCGGGGATCTCCAGCTGGCGGCTGGTTATTGAGGAGGTACATGGTGGCCGCTGTCACCGCAGCCTGCGGCATCCTGGGGACCACGTTGCCTCGCGTGTCGACTGTCATATAGCCGAAGTCGAGGACTTTTGTGGCTTCTATGCGTTCTTGCTCGGTAAGGTGGGCCATCCTCGATTGCCTCTTCTTGGCGAGGTACTCGTTGCCCCTTGAGGAGGATCCTCCGTAGGAGGAAAGCCCAGCGCGACGAAGGCTCGATTCATCCGCTGCATTTTTACGCGCTTTGAGTTGCACGATTGTTTGGAGTTGGCTCTTGAATTCTTCCTTTAGGAGCCAGTGATAGCCCATCAGTAGTTCTTGTGGGGACCCGAAGGGTAGAGGTGTGCCTCATAGGGCCTCGCGGCAGCGAGCCCATTCTTGCTCGTTGAGCCTGATTACGACGCGTTCGCCGGTTTGCTCATTTATTATGGATGGAGGTTCGACTGCTCCTCCATTATCGGCAGGGGTGCGATTTCCACCGTTACCGCCGTTGCCGCCATTGCCACCGTTGCCGGCGTTGGGTGGATCAGTGCCGTTACCAGGATTGCCACCGTTGTCGCGATTGGCAGAGGTATCGCCTGCGTTGATGATGGCGCACATGAAGTGATTGGGGAAGTTGTTGCTTCCACAACTCTCAGATCCGGAACCGTAGGTTCCATCTTCAGTGGCCAGATCACTCAGATCGGAGTCGTGACTGCTGTCGCTGACCGTGTTCTCGACTGCTGTCGGGGCGTTGAGCTCGCTGAGGGTGCCGATCGATGGAGGGAACCATGATGCTGGGGCAATCGTTGGTGCTGTCGGCTGATCAGGCATGTGAAGCGTGCCCACCTGACCAACTTGGAAGCGGAAGCTCCCGATTGCCAGGCTGATTCCGTCGCCCACGGACTCGAAGGCCGGGCGAGTGGCTGGCGTGTGGACAGTGAAGTCAAACGCGCCGAAGATCTGGCGAATCTCCGCTGGTGCGGAGTTGTAGATCGCAGTTGATGGGGCCGAAGAAGCCACAACATCAGCACTCCCACTTCCCACAGACGGCGCCAATTGACGAGGGTTTAACTCATCAATGCCCATTGTTATGGACTTGGGTTTTGGAGAAGGAGGGAGCGCTGGAGACATCTATCGGCTAATAGACAAGCACACATGGGACAAAGATTTACCCAGGTTCAGGCCTCGTAGAGGTCCCTACTCCTGCTTGTCTGCTCGTGGAATTATCGAAGGAACCGAAGGTTACAATGGTGCGCAGATGCAATCTGGCGAGGGTGGTGGAAACTAGAGTTGTGTGTGTCCTCCTCACCGCCCCCTCCCAGCCTTTATATAGATAGGCTAGGTCTCGGGTAGCAGGTCGAGTCGGTTACAAGTTAGGGTTTTCCCTTTCAAACTTTATATCTTTAACTTCTTCTTGTTCTTGAAGCAATCGAGAGTCCGTAGGTTACTCAAATCCTTCATTTGGGCCTTGGCGACACCGTGGGCATGTATGTATTTAGACCGTATATACCAAGCTCGAGTACCTGTAGGGTATACCCATGTCAGGTAGAAACTGGAATCTGATACATTGCAAATGTATCTATAATTTTTGATGTTCCATGCTTGGTTTTATCAACTTTCTTGTATTTTGTCCACACTTTGGAGTACTTTTTATATGATTTCTTGGACTAACCTATTAACAAGAGCCACAGTGCCAGCTGCCTGTTTTCTGCTGTTTTTGGTTCTAGGAAAGTCAGAAAATGAATATTCTCGGAATTGGACGGGACAAAAGCCAAAGTGCCTATTTTTCCGGAAGTCATCAAGTGCCAGAATACGAGACGGAGAAGGGCCAGGGGGCCACCACATCACCTGGCCACGCGGCCCAGCCTGGCCCACGCAAGGGGGTGGTGTGGCCGCCTCCGGCACCCCCTCGGCCTCCCCTTCCGACTATAAGATGCCCTCGGGACGTAAACCCTAAGTACCCGATCAAAAATCCACGAAAGAGTCTATAGCCACCATCATCTCCATCCCTAGATCGGGAGGGATCTGAAGCTCTTCTCGGCACCCTGCCGGAGAGGGGAATTCACCCTGGAGGCCTTCTTCATCACCATGCAAGCCGCCGGTGTGATGCGTGAGTAGTTCATCCTTGGACTACGGATCCATGTAGTAGCTAGATGGCTGGTTCTCCTCCTTTGTGCTTTCATGTCTAGATCTTGTGAGCTCCGTTCATGATCAAGATCATCTATTTGTATCCATACATGTTGTGTTTGCGGGGATCCGATGGATATTGAGATGCTATTTCAGATTGATTATTGATTCTATCATGTCTTTGTTATTTGTGATCTTGCATGCTTTCCGTTGTTAGTAGCTATCTTGGCCAAGTAGATGCTAGCAACTCCAATAGTTAGTATTTATGCTCGATAGTGGGTTCATGCCTCTGGTAATCTGGGGAAGTGACAGAAATCTCTAAGGTACTAGATGTGCTGTTTCTACTAGGGAGAAAACAACAATCCTTTGTTCATAGAACAATTGTATTGTTTACTTTACACGCAGTTCGTAAAGCAATAATCTGTTGCTTACAACTTAATACTGGAGGGGGTTCGGATGATAACCTGAAGGTGGATTATTAGTCATAGATGCAGTTGGATGGCGGTCTATGTATAATGTTGTAATGCCCAATCAAGTCTCAAAGGAGTCAAGATGATTAGTATATGCATGTATTGCTTTCTCGGTGTTTGTCAATTGCCCCGCTGTAATTTGTTCATCCAGCATGTTATCTATCTAAGGAGAGCCACCTCTAGTGAACTATGGATCCCGGTCCTTTTCTTTACATACAATCTACAATCTTTTACTGCTTTGTGTTTACTTTCTGCAAACTTTTACTTCTTTCCATTCGATACGTTTAATCTTTTGTTTTCCGCAAAACACGGTGAGATTGACAACCTCATCGAAAGTTGGGGACAAAGTTTTGTGGTTGTGTTGTGCAGGTCTCCACGTTGCTACTAGCACCGGTAGTGCGCCCTGCTAAAGCTTAGCTAGTAACACCTTTGGGGTGTTTCCTTGCTCCTACTGGTTTGATTAAACCTTGGTTTCATAACTGAGGGAAACTTGTTGTTGTGCTCATCATACCTTCCTCTTGGGGTTCCCAACGAGCTCTACATCAACACCGCCATCAAGCAATTTTCTAGGCGTCGTGCATTGAGCCATCAAGCATTTTTCTGGCGCCGTTGCCGGGGAGTCAAGGACATCTTCACAAGGGGAGTCCCTCATAACCAATCTCTTTACTTTGTTATTTTTGTTTTGCTTAGTTTTCTTTTTTCTTTGTTTGCTTGTTTTGTTATTCAAAAACACACACAAAAATAGTTTTACAAGTTTGCTTTCTTATTTGAAAACACAAAAAAATGACTACTCTTGAAAACACTAAGTTGTGTGACTTCACTAGCACCAACAACAATGATTTTATGAGCACACATATGGCTCCACCTGTGCCTGAAGATACTTTCTGTGAGATAAAACCTGATTTGCTCAATCTTGTTATGAGAGAACAATTTTCTAGTATTGGTAATGAAGATGCTGCTTCCCATCTAAATAACTTTGTTGAACTTTGTGAGATGCAAAAGCATAGGGATATAGATGGTGATATTATTAAGCTGAAATTGTTTCCTTTTTCTTTGAGAGGAAAAGTTAAAGAATGGTTGAATTCCTTAACTAGGAATAGTATTGATTCTTGGACTAAGTGCAAAGATTCTTTCATTGGAAAATACTATCCTCCTGCTAAGATTATATCCATGAGAAGTGAAATAATGAAGTTTAAACAACTTGATAATGAGCATGTTGCTCAAGCTTGGGAAAGAATGAAATCTTTGGTAAAGAATTATCCCACTCATGGACTGACTGCTTAGATAATCATCCAAACTTTTTATGCAGGATTGAACTATTCTTCAAGGAACCTATTGGATTCTGCTGCTGGAGGTACCTTTATGACCATTACTTTGGGTGCTGCAACAAAACTTCTGGACAATATGATGGTTAATTATTCTGAATGGCATACTGAGAGAGCTCCACAAGGTAGGAAGGTAAATTCTGTTGAGGAAACTTCCTCCTTGAGTGATAAGATTGATATTATTATGTCTATGCTTGTTAATGGGAAAACCCATATTGATCCAAATAATGTTCCTTTGGCTTCTTTAGTTGCTCAAGAAGAGCAAGTTGATGTGAACTTCATAAGAAATAATAATTTTGGCAACAATGCTTATGGTACTAATGCCTATAGGAACAATTTTGGTAACAAGAATTATAAGCCTTATCCTCCCAATAATGGTAATACTTATGGAAATTCTTACAACAATAATAGGAGTGCTCCCTCTAAACTTGAAGTTATGCTTAAAGAGTTTATTAGTAAACAAAATGCTTTCAATAAAACTATTGAGGAAAACTCTCTAATGCTGAAAGAAATATAGCATCTTTGGATGAGGCTCAATCTTCTTTGAATAAAATGGCTGCTAAACTGAAATTAATGATAATCTCTTTGCAGCTACTAATGCTATACAAGTAAGAATTGATGAAAATGTTAGACTATTAGCTGAATTACATGCTAAGTGGGAAAGAGAAGATGAAATTGCTAGAAATATTAGTGTTTCTACTATTACCACCACTAGTGTTGAGGCTAGTAATAGTTCTACTACTCTAGATGATAAATTCGATTTTGATCTTGATGGTTGCAACATCTCTGAAGTTATTAAGTTCCTTCAAAAGCTTGCTAAAAGTCCTAATGCTAGTGCTATGAACATGGCCTTTACAAAACACATTATTGATGCTCTCATAAAGATTAAAGAAGAAAAGATGAAACATAAAGCTTTTATTCCTATAAAATAATAAGATGGTTGGGAACCCATCATTAATATGAACGTGAATGACTTCGATTTCAAAGCTTTATATGATCTTGATAGTAGTGTTTCTATTATGCCTAGAAGGATTTATGATATGCTTGATTTGCCTCCTCTTGAAGATTGTTATTTGAATGTCCCACTTGATGATAATGCTAAAAAGAAACTCATGGGGAGTATTAATGATGTTCTTATTATGGTTAACAATGCTTATGTCCCCGTTGATTTCTATGTTTTGGATGTTGAATGCAATGCTTCTTGTCCTATTACTTTGGGAAGACCTTTTCTTAGAACTGTTGGTGCCATTATTGATATGAAAGAAGGCACCACTAAATATCAACTCCCACTCAAGAAAGGTATAGAACACTTCCCTAAGAAGAGAGAGAATATTTATTTTGCTTCTCCTATGAAAACAAAATTTGGTCTTAATGCTTCTTCATTTGAGAACACTTGATTCTTTCTTACCTCTTATGCCTAACTTAAAGGCGTTAAAGAAAAATACTTATTGGGAGATAACCCAAAAGTTGTAGATGAGTCTTGTAAGTTATTACCTCTGTAATAACCTCTCCTTATCCTTTTTATTTGCTTTTTGTGCCAAGAGTAACCTCTAATGAGAGAGAAGTAATGATTGGGAAAGTTGCTGTCCCGAAACAGATTTCTGTGCTTCACAATAAAAATTCGTGTAAAATCTCTGAACGTCTTTTTGAGGCGTGATTTTTTGTGCTTCTGCCCCAGGTTGTTATATAACTTTAGTTAGTTCAACACTTTTTTATTTGAGCAACAGAAGGTCTTCTAAAAAATTCGTCTTTACCTGCTGGTCTGTTTTGACAGATTTCTGCCATTTTCTGCATTTGCTTCTTGTTGGTTCCTTTTTGAGTTCTTTTGGGGAATTGAGCTTTTTGAGGGAAGTGCTACAGTAGCTAGTGTTCTAATGGAAGTTTATTTGGTGTTAGAACTGAACCTTAAGACCTTTTATCTTGAGTGCACTAATGTTGCTAATAAAGATTGTGTGAAGTTTTGTATGAAGGAAAAATTTCAGGTGTATGGAAGGAATGAGTAATGAGATGAAGGATAGACTAAAGCTCAATCTTGGGGATGCCATGCGTGTCACCCCAAGAAATATCCAAGAAGTACAAGCGTCAAAGCTTGGGGATGCCCAAGGCATCCCCTTCTTCATCAATAAAAATTACAGGTTTCTTTCAAACGCTTCATTTTTATTGTTTCATACACAGTTGTGTTGTTCTTGGAGCGTCTTCTTTTTTGTTTTCGTTTTGGTTTTTCGTTTGCTTTGGTTTGCTTAGTTTTCTAAATAAATTGGTTGGACCCCCTCTTTCATACATTGGTTTGCAAATAGTTTGGTTTGGTTTGAAAAAGAGTAGGAAAGTTCATGCTTATGTGGTAAAAAGAGCACGTTTTTGACTGTGGCCTATGCTTTGTCATGCCATGCTTGATATTGTTTTGGCTTTATTCTTAGTATTCTTTGTTGTAGCATGACTTGTTATAAACAATTGAGATTGCTTAATATGCTTTGGATGAATCATGCGTTGTTTTAGCATATTAAAGCATAGTATAGTGGTATTCTCCTTTGATGCTTAATTTGGGTTAACTTGGCGCATGCTCACATCATGTTATGACTATCTCAAGTCACCATAGCCTTTATGATCCTTTAGTTTTCAACTTGTAGTATCACTTTATGCTTTGATCAATGATGTTTTGTCGCTCTGCATGATTATGGCCATTGTTGCTCTCTTAGTTTGTCGCTCCTAGTCTTTTGCTACCCTCCACAACCAAGTATGAGTTCCACTCATGCATCCAACTCCCTAAACCAAGTTATTACAAAGAGTCCACCATACCTATCTACTAGCTTATGCTATTCCAAGTATATTCATGCTTTTGTTTACCTTCCAAATTAAACTTGTTATGAGAAAACTAGTGATTAAAGCTCTCACGAACTTGATGGTACACTTTACTTTACTTGTATTTAATAAACTTGAACCATTGGGTCCTTCTTTGTTGCGTATATGCTTGCGCTTTATAAGTTGAAATTAGCAAAACCATGTTTCATGGGGAACGCTTTCAGCATTGAACTTGTACTTTGTACCCTGTTGATATCATGTTCTTTTGCTTACGGATCTCGGTGGTGTGAAATAAAAGTGGAACTTGTAAGATCATGGAGTTTGTATGTGTGTTAGAGAAACGCATGGGCCGCTAGCCTAAGCCATGCCTAATCATGGTGGAAACTTGCAGCATCACCATAATGAGCACTCTATGAAGCATCCTCAATAAAAACCTATGCAAATAACACATAAAAAGATTGCTGAGATGGTCATTGTCTGCTTGCCTTGTCATTTTGATTATGGGAAAGCTCCCGTATCATGTGCAAGGGGTACCCGTTGGCGGTTCTTAATGATACACATGTACTTACAATGATAAGAGCTTACTTGTGACTAAAGTTGAGTAGCATGAGGATCGGTCTTCGTAAGTAAGGGGCATGAGATTTCGGTTTATAACTTGTCAAGCATATCCTCTTAGTTGTGTCACTTTAACCTTAATCACCTTCAAGATGCTTATGATAGGGGCAATGAGAGCTGAAAGCTATAAGTACCATAATTTTTGGAAGCTCTTTATGAGACTTGAATCCCTACTTCCTTTTACAAAAGGCCTTTCTTCCACCATTATATTGAGTCTCCACCTTCTACCTTTATGCACCTACTTTGAGAGCATAGTGGATATTCTTAGTTCTATGTGCATTGTCCCAAGACTAGTTGATTGATGCATATCTTGATATTGCTTGTTTTAAACTATTGTATCTAGTCACTCTTATGAACTTTGAAGGTGTCCTATGCATCTACTCTATTGAGGGACAAGCTGAATACATGTCTAGATCTCCTAGCTAGATGGCTGGTTCTCCTCCTTTATGCTTTCATGTCTAGATCTTGTGAGCTCCGTTCATGATCAAGATCATCTATTTGTATCCATACATGTTGTGTTTGCGGGGATCCGATGGATATTGAGATGCTATTTCAGATTGATTATTGATTCTATCATGTCTATGTTATTTGTGATCTTGCATTCTTTCCGTTAGTAGCTATCTTGGCCAAGTAGATGCTAGCAACTCCAATAGTTAGTATTTATGCTCGATAGTGGGTTCATGCCTCTAGTAATCTGGGGAAGTGACAGAAATCTCTAAGGTACTAGATGTGCTGTTGCTACTAGGGAGAAAACAACAATCCTTTGTTCATAGAACAATCGTATTGTTTACTTTACACGCAGTTCGTAAATCAATAATCTGTTGCTTCAACTTAATACTGGAGGGGGTTCGGATGATAACCTGAAGGTGGATTATTAGTCATAGATGCAGTTGGATGGCGGTCTATGTATAATGTTGTAATTCCCAATCAAGTCTCAAAGGAGTCAAGATGATTAGTATATGCATGTATTGCTTTCTCGGTGTTTGTCAATTGCCCCGCTGTAATTTGTTCACCCAGCATGTTATCTATCTAAGGAGAGCCACCTCTAGTGAACTATGGATCCCGGTCCTTTTCTTTACATACAATCTACAATCTTTTACTGCTTTGTGTTTACTTTCTGCAAATTTTTACTTCTTTCCATTCGATACGTTTAATCCTTTGTTTTTGGCAAAACACGGTGAGATTGACAACCTCATCGCAAGTTGGGGACAAAGTTCTGTGGTTGTGTTGTGCAGGTCTCCACGTTGCTACTCGCACCGGTAGTGCGCCCTGCCAAAGCTTAGCTAGTAACACCTTTGGGGTGTCTCCTTGCTCCTACTGGTTCGATTAAACCTTGGTTTCATAACTGAGGGAAACTTGCTGATGTGCTCATCATACCTTCCTCTTGGGGTTCCCAACGAGCTCTACATCAACACCACCATCAAGCAATTTTCTGGGCGCCGTGCATTGAGCATCAGAATCTAAAAAAGTTGAAGAAGAGAGTGTGGTATGATCCCAGTAGAGCTGACCCTCATTTGCAGTATTGCCTAAAGAAACTAGCACATTGCTCAGATGAGGAACTTCCACTTTCACAGGAACTGTAGTGATAGGATTATAGTGTGGTGCACTGAAGAAGGCAACAAACATGGTGTACTTTCTTCCTCACTGCCTCCAAGATTGCCCATGAGAAAACCTTCTGCATAAGAAAATTTCAAAGTGAGCAGACTTGCATAGCTCATGTTGAGAATACAAAGGTTAGCATTGAGTGGCTAGCAACTCAGTCTGAGCAGGCAATAAGGATAGGCCCCAATACATGTGTTGACACTTTGATAGATAATGCTAAGATGATGTATGGAGTTGAAGTACCAAGGAGCAAAGCTTATAGAGAAAGAATGAAGGCATATACTACTATTATTGGAGATCAAAAGAGACAGTACACTAGGAGTAGGGACTATTTGAATGCCATTCTAGAGACCAATCAAGGAAGCAGGTGTATTGTGACAATAAAGCAGCTGGTGGAATATCCTAGCCCTAATCCTAGGTTCCATGGGCTCTTCATATGCTTTAGTGCTTCACTCCAGGGTTTTCTGAATGGATCCAGGCCATTCATAGGTAATTTTTTGTTTGTTTCTCCCATTACTTCATTCTCATAATATTTCTTAGCATGTTTTATATGTTATACATTATAGGAGTTGCTGGGTGTTTTATAAAATTGACAACTGGCCAGCAAATTCTAGCAGCAACTTGGAGAGATGGCAACGACAATATCCTTCCCATTGCTTTTGGGGTAGTTGACAAGGAAGAGACTGCTAGTTGGCTTTGTTTCCTAACCCAACTTAGGTATTGCATTAGAGAATTTGGAAAGTTTGGAAATTACACAATTATTTCAGACATGCGGAAGGTTAGTGCTACAATGTATCCATTTACTTGTGTAGCCATTTAATTAATTCTTAGTAGTAAATGCTATCCATTTAATTTTTTTAGGGGTTGTTGAAAGCAATTTCTTAAGTATTCTCAAACTTCCCTCAAAGGTTTTGCCTCAGGCATATATATACTAATTTCCAATCAGCGGGGTTTAGGGGTCCAAAGATAAGAAAACACATGGATGCAGCTAGCTACTCTTACACAAAGAATGGCTTTGATTTAGCAATGGAAGCTAGGAAAAAGGACTGTCTAGAGGCATACAACTGGCTGGTACAAATTCTAGCCAAAACATGGGCAAGACATCTATTTGACACTAACTGCAAGACATACCTAGTTGTGAACAATATCAATGAAGTGTTCAACATGATGATTCTCAATGTGAGAAGCAAGGCAAATAGGACAATGCTTGAAGGCATTAGAAACAAACTAATGGTAAAGTATAGTGGCACCAGAGGGAAGGCAGCAACGGCTAGGTGGGAGATAACTCCCTTTTACACAGAGAAGTTGGAAGAGGCTAAGAGGTGGTTCAGGGATTGTAGTGCTCAAAACTGTGAGATTGGTCTCTGGCAGGTGACAAGTTATAGTGGTAGAGTTGTTGTAGTGGATTTGAGGAAGAGGACATGTGGGTGTAGAAAATGGGATCTGAACAGTGATTGGTTGCAATCATGCATTTCTAGCAATCATGAAAGTGTAGCAACATCCTGAGGATTTTGTCCATGATTTCTTCAAGATCCCATGTACTTGGAGACATTCAAGAATACAATCTACCATGTTCTTGAACCTGGAGACTAGACTAAGATAGACACGCAGGATATTGACCCACATGTATTCAAAGATAAACCTAGAAGAAAGCAGACAAAAAGAAGGAATGACAATTTGACGTACCAACCTCTAGGGATACATCTAGGATGTGATCCATCACTTGTAGCAATTATAAGCTAGTAGGCCACAGGTACACTAGTTGTATTGTTCCTTTGAGACTAAGCCTGTAGATTAGGAAAGATGACCATCATGTTAGTTCATGGTTTTGTTCTCTGCCATGTACTCCCATCAGACTAGGAAATATCACCTGCAGTTTATCTCTATGGTACTTTCTTTCAGACAAACAGGCATAATTTTAGTGAGTCATCTGGTGTTAATAGCACAGCAGCAGCTGGAGGTACAACATCAGCAACAAGGGATAATACTACCCCATTAACTAGAAGTACAACATCAGCAACAAGACCTCAACTTCTAGTACTACCTAGCAACAAGACCTAATAGTGCTACAGCTCTAGGCCCCGGGCCTTTCTCAACATCAAGGATGTTGCATGTACGGATCTACCGTAGTCAACATGACCGCGGTGTAAATGCAAAATACTTTTTTATAAAGTAACCTTCTATTAACTCAAGAAGTTGCATCAAATTGATACAAATAACAATAGTTCAAACCTAGCTTCTACATAACAAGATGTACATAACACTTGCTAAAACTTATCACAACAACATGTGACTTAAAAATACTAAAATAAAACATAAAGCGACGTAAATAGAGGAAGTGGTCTGAAAGTTATGCAGATACACCTGGTAAGTAAACACATCCTTGGTTGACCGCTCCACCAGGATACATACCGTTGTAGAAAATTCCAGGGAGTCTGACCAGTGGCGCGCTCAAGAATTTCACAATAGGTATTCCAGGGAGTCTGACCAGTGGCGCGCTCAAGAATTTCACAATAGGTATTCATAGTAAACATTTGAAAAAAACAACAAAAAATGGTGCAGGATTAGCACTTGATCTTGTGATCAATTGGCTTGTAAGCATTTGACCTATCATCCTAACCAACTACTCCTATGTGTACTTGTGATAAAATTTCAATAAGTTTTCTATACAAGCAGACTAAAATATATGACTCTACCATATAATTTAAAAGTTTTGGCAAAACTTTTGGGTACCCTTGATACAAGCTGGGCCCGCCCCTGGGTCTGACGCTAAATCAAGGTACCATCCGTGGAACCAATGTGTACGTGTATAGAAAACTAGAAGGAATTTTTCTTTCATCATTATCAAGGACTCAGCTACCAGAATAATGCCATTCCGTTAAAGATTGGGTTTCTTTTTTCAGACGGAATAGTTGTGGCTTGATCAACTCCCAAACATGTCCTGGATTAAAAAGTTACTACCAATACAATCAGGCTAAACAATTAACCAACTCTTGCAAATTTTAAACCGCAACCCTCCTTTGCTAACACATGAACAACCCGATCAGCTATACGTTGTTCCCACTTCACCTTGTAGTCGACCATCTTCCTTAACTCCTTTTTAACTTCTTCAACCAGCTGACCATGCATATATATGATCTTCATCTCATTATTCATATTGGATACTACTGATGAGCTATCAGTCTCCAGGATGATATTCTGAAGCTTTAGCTTCTTTTTTATTAGATATAATAGGCAGCAAACATGCCACACCACTTTAAATTAATAAAGCCAGTACAAAGTATGCAAACAAGCCAAAATCACAGTTGATATTACAGCGACGCCCGTAGGCACCAAGGAGTTCAGTCAACACTTGCCAAGTACAAGTCAAAGAGAACAGCTAAGATGATAACAAGACTACTTCAGGTAGCTAGAGTAGTGGCAGATGTAGGCACTGGTCCTAAAGTAGAGTGTGTGTCTCGGTGAAGTCTGCGAAGCATCTCCAGGAGAATAGAGGGTGCCAGAGCTGCAAAAGGATCACAGATTTAAAAATGCAGTCTGTAGGTTGCTTAGGGAAAATATTTTCAATAGAGAACGTGTTTCTAACATTCCAAAGCACCCATCTTTGGGCTGCAAAAAGAAACCAGATCAAATGTCTCGCTTTATAAGGATAGGGATTCAAAATCAAGAGAAAATCTGCAAAAGAGGTTGGTTTCCACTGAACATTTAGCATATCCCTAACCACACTCCAACAAAACCTAGCCAACACACATGAGAAAAAAAATATGATCTATGGATTCTGTATGGCCACAAAGGAAGCACTTGCCATCTATGGGGCCATTACGCGATCGCAGTTATTCACTAGCAGGTAGGTGCCTTCTAGCCATCTGTCAAGTTGTAACTGTTAGAGTATTAGGTATATACGGTTGTTATGGTAGGTTAGATAGAGTTAGGATATGTTTACGTACAGTCCTAACTTGACTCGTACTTCAAGATAATCCTCTGTACGCCTATATATACTCCCCCACGAGGCTCAATAATATATCCATCATATTCCGCCAAACTCAGACTCTTTCATGGTATCAGCCTAATCGGTCCAAACCCTAGCCGCACGCTTCCGCCGCGCCGTCCCCGGGGGATCGATCTCAATGATCTCCGTCGGGGGCTGCGCGATCCGTATGCAGGGTTCGTCCGCCGGTCCGTGATCGGTTGCCCTGCAAGTCTATTTTTCTGATCTCTTGATCGGTTTTCTTTTTTGGTTTACTGATCTTAGATCGGATTGAGTCGTCCATCGTCATCGTCATCGCCGTGCCTCTACTTTGACCATCGGCATCGAGGATCTACATCGCGTCTGTGTGCCTGCTCCCTCCTTCGTGTTCATCGAGGCTGCGACTCGCCTCGAACTCGCGCTGTTTCTGCATGCGAGTCTTGCGAGTCGTAGGCGCTGGGGAGGAACCTCCTCCTCCTCGTTGCTATCAGAGGAATCTCCTTCAGAGGCCTCCTCGAGTTCCTGGGGGACCTCTTCATCGAGCGGAGGAAGCCAGCCCTCCAACACCTGAAACAACTGAGAACCACCACGAGTAAGTACCAAATGGTGCGACTACGAATCGCGTTGTGGAAATGACGACTGGGAAGAAAACTTACTGTGGGGGCTTCATTCTTCACGGGAGTGTATGGGGCGAGCCCGACCGACATGGTGGTGAATTCCGCGTCAGTGATCTTCTTCAGGACAGCCTTGTAGTCCTCGGTCTCCCACGATTCTTTGCTGGTTCGGGAGGGGTCGCGCTTCCCGCTATACTGGTACATCCAATGCGGCCGAGTCGCTAGCGGAACCAGGCGCCGCCCGAGCCAGCAGTTGTAAAGGTTGATCAAAGCCAACCCCTGGTCCTTCAGCCTCTAGATCTGGTCCATCATCTCTGCGATGGCCATCCTCTGGTCTTCAGGGAGCTTCTTTGGTGCCAACCGGCGAGGCTCGCTCCTCTCGACGACAAACTCGGGAAGCGCCACCTCGCCGGAGGGAGTGGATTCTTTCACGTAGAACCAACTCTTCTTCCACTCGCTGGCGGCTTTCTTTGGCAGAAGGAGCTTGATGAAGTTAGCCTTCGGCTTCAATTGGAACGTGATGCCGCCTGCAGCCAATATCAAGCCGTTGGACGCCTCGCGCCCGATGCGGCCGTGGAAGAGCTCCAACCACAGCGGGAAATACGGCATGCAGCCGAGGTAGCACTCGCAGAAGGCGACAAAGATCGCCAGCTGCTCGATGCTGTGCGGGCCGAGATCCGATGGCTTGATCGCGTAATACGCGCAGAAGCGCCGGAAGAAGAGCGAGGTGGGGAACCCCAAACCTCTTTCTAGATGACTAGGGAAACAAATCAATTTGCTGGCTCGCGGTTTCGGCTCGGTCTCGGAGGAGGGGGGAACCCGCCAGTTCCCCTTGCGGAGGACTCCGGCGTCCTCAAAGGATTTGAGCTGGGCTGTGGTGTACTTGGATTTTCCCCATGAGCCTTTGGGAGGCGCAATCAGGAAGGATGTGGAGTCGCTCGGTGCGGAAGGGTCGAATCGAAGGAAGGCAGAAAGAATGAGTGTGGGAGAATGAGGAATGTGGGGAAGGATCTGCAGAGCTGATTTGTCACTCCCCTTACAAAGGAATGCTACCCACCAAATTCGGAGTAGCCGTTACCTGCGGTAATTATGCCGAAGTTACCGTTGGAATATCCAATGGATAGTTTGACCAGATTGACGGTCCAACTCCTTCATTCCACTCGCTATCCGCTAGTCTTCTCCACTCGCCGAAGCAGCGACTTGGCAGCAGTGACATGCATCGGAGCGGCGAATGGAAGCCTCGGGAAAATTTCCTCGGCTTTAGTGGAGTCCATCGCCGACTCGACTGGGCGTCCAAATTGGGCTCGCCTACTTCGACCGCTAAAGGGACACCTGCGCCTGAATCAACAATGGCCTCGGGGACTACTGATGGGGATATGCCGAAGGGGGTATGCCCAGCAGGACGTTCCGATTGGGCCGAAGGGTCTGCGAGTGGGCCTGAAAGACGGCGACTGGAGTTCGACTGAGGAAAAGGCCTGGTGACTAGAGACTGAAGGCCTAGGAGCATACTTGAAGCCTAGTCGGATTAGGTCAAAAGCCTCTGAATCCATATCTTCCTTGGTTGTAACTTGTAAACCCTAGCGAGGTGATTCCTATATAAACCTTCCTAGGGTATCCTTAGGACTTACGTTCCATCATACACCCCTCAAGCGACTCGCTGCTTAGACGCCGAGCTCGCCACCCCTGTAACTCGCTCTCCATTAATCCAATCTAGCAGGAGTAGGTCTTTACCCTCTGGGGGGGCGAACATGGGTAAACCATGTGCATCCGCCCCCATCTCGCACCGCAGATGGCCGCCAGCTCTTCCTCATGTTACAATCAATCGCTGCCAGTAACAGCGACTGCCGTGGCCATTTCCATGACAGTTCCCGAGTCTGGCAAGATCGGATCGGCGCCTCATTTTCATCGGCTTCAACAACGTCTTCTTCGGCATCGACCCCTCTACGACTGCCTCGACCGCGTCACCGACGAGTTCTTCTTTGCATACTCGGTTCTGTCAAAACCGGAGTGTGCGTTCATCCCCGACGTGCGCCTAGTTCTGGCAAAACTATGGCCGCACCTCGTCCTCGATGGCTCGGATTGCATCGACTTCGGCATCAACACCATCAACGACTGGCTCGATGCGTCTCCGTCATTCTCCTCGCGCGCTATGCGCATGCGGCTTCAAGTGCGGCTACCTCGACACCGGTATCCCTGACCATGACATCGACCACAGCGACCCATCGCACGGCTACCTCGACCATGGCACCACCTCATGCTCTCGGCTCTCTCGACATCGGCACAAGGGCTATCACCTCGCCTGAGAATCTCACCAGCTTCCTCTATAGTCCAAGCTACCGTGACGCGACACTGTCCACGACGTTCCCGCTCGGACTGCGGGGGGATGTTAGCCTACTGGATGCTACTTCGGTTTATCTCCAGTCTGACCGTCCGCGACGTTCCAGTTGTTCACGACGCTACCACTATGACTGCGGGGGGTGTTAGAGTATTAGGTATATACGGTTGTTATGGTAGGTTAGTTAGAGTTAGGATATGTTTATGTACAGTCCTAATTTGACTCGTACTCCAAGATAATCTTCTGTACGCCTATATATACTCGCCCATGAGGCTCAATAATATATTCATCATATTCCGTCAAACTCATACTCTTTCAGTAACATCCCGGACTCTATGCCCGGGCTGTCACTCCTAGCAGCTTACTAATATCTCTAGACTGGCCTCGTAGACCAACACTAGCTTTTTCTACGCATTTTGTCCTCACTCGTGAGCACCCAGGACCCACATCCCAGTCGGTCACCCTTCCTCAAATTGCTCTAGACCAAGCACGCTTAACCTCAGAGTTCTTTTTAGGTGAGCTTCCGGAAAAAAGTAGCAACTTGTTGGTATGGGTATCCTATCAATCCTATTAAGTTACGTGCCAGGGTCTCCCATACACCCACCCTTATAAGATCGATACCCTCGTCGATCAACCACAAGCCAGGAACATCTCCTCTTGGCACACGTCTGTGCGTCAAGTGCCGGCACATGAGCAATGTCGTGTCCACTCTGGTCCACATGCGCTCCACGTGTCCGTCACTAACCCGCACATTCCCATGTAACCGTGAGGATCGGCTCTGATACCAATTGTAATCCCGGACCTCACATTTCTAAATCACAAGTCGGTATAACCCGAATCCAGGAGGACGTACTACCGTGGAGGCTGCGAGGCCGCCCACAAGTAGGCCGCAATGGCAGGACACGGTACCGGCCAACCATTCACCACAAATATTCATGGTTATAGCTGCAAGTCTAGCATACACAAGTGAGTATGTACGCCAACGACATACAAGAGTACATCAGAGCAATTCCATCTAAAAGAAATACAAATATATTGCAATGCCATCACAGAAAGAACCAAATATATATAGATAGTAGTAATATTTTAGGATTATATCCTCATACATCACTCAACGAAACATCAGACGAAAGCGGAAAGCACGGATCTGAGTATGGATTAAGAGTCAAATCGGCATAAGATGCCCTGAAAATAAGCACATTCCCGCCCCATATCTCAGAGATCTCCATCCCCGGAATCTCTACGCAAGAGGGAAGATATATGCCCACAGATGTCCATTTGGGCATTTATACAAGATTAAAGATGTTATGGTTTTATGAAATGGAGTAAAATCATTTGGAAATAGTGGAACCCTAGCAATGGATTCCAACTTGTTGAAACCAAAATATAGAGAGGTAAAAAGAGGGAGAAAGTAATGGTGGTAGCAATAATACAATCAAGATGAAACCATGCAAGCATGATATGATGCTCAAATGCAATGTGGCATGATGACATGAGCATGATATATGATGATGCAAAGAGACTGTTATATGGTAACATAGATCTTTATTATTATGGTAGCATAACAAGGTTTAAAACATTGGGATGCTACTCATGTGAAGGTTTTGATCTTTAAGGGAAGTTTTGTTTTCCAGATGAATTTCTAGTCCTGGTGCTAGTTATTATGGCCTTGGATCATTTTCCTGCACATAGAGGACACTGAATATGTGCTAGAGGCTTCCAAGGCCCAAGATGTTTTGTCCTAATCATCTGATAAGTTGATTTGTACCAGCTCCTGCACAAAGTGATTCTAGAGTTGCACTTCCTCCGGTCCAAAAGTTCTTCTGAAGGAGATATTCCAACCAAGAGGGGACATGGCTTGTGCAACCATAATCCCAGGATTAGAACATATCTCAAACAGTCTAGGGAACCTAGACTCTAGGGGGCATCCCCAAGCGACCAATCAGTCCAGAAGCATGTCCTAGTTCCATCTCCAATGGTGAATTTAGCTCCCAGACAAAAAGGTGCTTAATTTTATTTATGCTACGCCAAAATTGAGAACCACCCTGGCTTTACAATTTTAGAATGTTGTTAGTGTTTGTGTATTTTTCCAAAACCAATTTATGTCAAAGGTTATGAGACTCTTCTGGGTTGAGAAGGCGTCATATCCATTGTAGCATCAGCTCTACATTGAGAATTCTAGAGTTCAACACTCACAGCTCGCACAGATCCTTAGGTTTGCAAACCACTGGTCATCTTACCCAGCCAAATTAGCTCCAGCGGGTTATAGTGTGTGGGGGGATCCAGGTGAACACACATCTCATGCGTGCACACAGACGATCGGACATATGACCAAACTACTTAGGGATGCAACTTGATTCCCTTTGTGTCCAATCAACGGTTTGATAGGATAACTAACATGGACAATGTTAGTGTGTCCCATTGTTTTTTGTGTATTAATGTGCCAGACGGTGCACAACGCTGCAAAGCGGTAAGTTCGCTACCAACAAGAGGTGACCACTCCAAAGAGGTGTATTAATCATATAGAAGAGGTGTGCTCCTATTCTGGCATGGGCCATACTAGGCGTCCTCGGGATCAAAACTTTCGATCCACGAAGTCCTCATGCTGACATGTTTTCTCTAAAAAGGTCTCAAATACCATTTTTGTTACATTAAATCCTGCTTTTGCTACATAATGTCTCCGATTTTGCTACACTAGCAAAAAATGGTTCATCCACGAGACAAAAATAAAAAATACAGATCCTCGCCGGAGTTCCGCCGAAGACTATGTAGCATAATATTTCTGCTATTTTTTAAATAATTCACTTTATTATTCAATTTTGAAAATAATTCGCAAAAATCGAAATTTATAGAACTAGCACGGCGTCAGCTCAGCGTGAGCCGATAGGGGCTTATCGGCCCAGCGTGGGCAGTAGGGGCTTATCGGCCCGGCATGGGCAGGTAGGAGCTTGTCGGCCCAACGTGGGCTGATACGGCCTTGTCGGTCGCTGCGCCGGGCCCCGTGTGGGCCTGTCAGCCCCACGTGGGCCGACAAGCTCCTATCAGCCCACGATGGGCCGACAAGTCCCTATCGACACACGCCTAGCCGATGTCGTGCTAATCTGTAAATTCCAATTTTTACGTATTATTTTCGAAATTGAAAAAAAAAGTGTATTACTTTAAAAGCTCGTAGCAAGAAATTTGCGCTATTGTAGCAAAATCAGAAAACAGATGTAGCAAAATAATTATGCTAATGTAAGAAAAGCCGACTTCGTCGGAGATATCGTATCAAAGACTTACTATTTTAGCAAAAACGAGAAATGTTTGTAGCAGAAAATATACCATTGTAGCAGCGTCGCAGATATTAACATTAGAAGCCGTATGTAGCAGGTTCAGTCACCGTGTATAGTAGCACCGCTCGTCGTAGGTAGCAGCTCCGGATGCTGCATGTAGCAACGATTGTCGACATAGGTAGAAAACCACTGTAGCAGGCTACAGAGATGTGCGGTGCCATAGGAAGCAGTGGAGCATATAGGCCCCATGGGGAGTCAGTTGTCGTCGATGACGCCCAGCGGAGCTAGCACGTGCGGCGGCTCGTGTCCCTGGAGAGTTGAGAAGAGGGAGGACTCGCTGGCGGGAGCACCGGGAGACGGTGCGGGGACGCACGGCGGTGGGAGATCTAGGCTGCGGCAGCGGGAGTCCTTAGGGTCGCGGCGGCGATAGTCAGAGGCGGCGGCGCTCACTGCATCCATGGGGCGGCGCGAGTGTGCTTGTGTGGAGGCCAGCAATGGGCAAGCTGCAGGGGCGGTTGGCGGCGCGGCGGCCGGAGCTGCAGGGGTGGGCGGGCGACGGCGCATAGGCAGCGGGAGCTACAGGGACGGTGCGGCGGCACGAGGCGGTGCAGCGGCGGATGTGTTTCTCCCGACTGATGTGTTTGTCCCGGCGGAAGCATAAACACGGGCAGCATCGTGGGGTTGGGGAAGCAGACATGCATGTATGGGCCTCTAAACACACGCGTGGAGCAACAGTTCCCCGGATCCACCGGTTCATGTGTATCATTTTCCTTCTGACATCGGCGGGTGAGAAGATTTGATCTCAGTCCGGTCGGCAAAATAATACTACTAGATCGTTGATTGGTAGTAGGTACGTACTTGTTACACCAACTTGGCGGCCATGTAGACGCATGCAGCCAGGTAGAACATGCATGCGCATTGAGTAGCATGTGACAATCGACTGACGAGCCATAACACATTTAACTCAGCACACTATGACGAGGTTTTAAATTTATCTGTAGCTACTAGCTAACCCTTACTACCGGAAAGAGCAACTTGCATGTAGCCTCTTAACCTGGTAAATGTACCAAACATATGCAAAGAAAGAGCAACTTGCATGTAACTAACTCCACTTAACTTGCTATCTTCCTCGCTATCTTTCGGAAGGCTAGTAGAGATGGGTGGTATTGGCTAGAAATATTGTACTACTAGCTTAAGCTTGGTTACATGCATGAGTAATAAGGGCACTTGTATCCCGTCTCTATAGAATGCGGGCTCGTACAAGCTCTGTAGAGGACCTTTTTTTTCTGAAAAATTTAAATTTAAAGATTTAAAAAGTTTTAGTAAAAATATCAGGATACAGAAACACAAACTTAAGTTTCGGAAGGCTAGCAGTACCATTAATTTACCTCCCTCTATTCCACATTAGTTGTGGCTGATTTACTACTCTCTCTATATACACAGAACGGAATGAGTGCGTGATTATGTATCATGTTACGGACGTAGGTCCAAATCTGCACGTTACAAACTAACAATGTATGCATCGCCTGGTTCCAAAAGACGGAGGCTATTAAAAGGAGAAATGAGATCCTGTAATAACCACTCTGATGGACAAGTATCTTCCTCCTGTGATTCTGCATTATTTCTTACAAAGGTCATAACATGCTCATTTTTTGTATTTCTTACGAAGGACTCCAACTATAAAGAGGCCGGCAATCGTTTAGGTTCTCTGGATCCCACCAACACAAACAGAAGGAGGAGCACACTCCACCATCAGTCATGGCAGTCAACGGCGTGAGCACCGACCAGGCCTTGCTCGACGCCGAGCACGAGCTCTGGAGAACCTCCTTCTCCTACATCAAGTCCATGGCTGTCAAGTCTGCGCTCGATCTCCGCCTCGCCGACGCCATCGACCACCATGGCGGCGCTGCCACCCTCCCACAGATAGTCGCCAGGGTCGCGGTACACCCCTCCAAGGTCCCCTGCCTGCGCCGCCTCATGCGCGTGCTCGCCGTCTCTGGCGTCTTCAGCGTCCAGCAGCACCAGACTGTCCTCCCGGCCGCCATCGCTAATGACAACGGCAACGGCGCCGTGATCACTAACGGCGTTGGCGCTGCCACAGCGAACGGCAACGGCACCGCCGCCGAGCCCCTGTACGCCCTCACGCCGGTCTCCCGCCTCCTCGTCGGCTCGCGGAGCCTGGCCTCGATAATGTCCATGATCCTCGACCCGGCCTTCATCACCCCCTTCCTCGGGATCGGCGCCTGGTTCGAGCACCCGCTGCCGGACCCGTGCATCTTCAGGCAGCAGCACGGCGTGGCGCTGTGGAAGATGGCCGACAAGGACCCCGCCTTCGACGCGCTCGTCAACGACGGGATGGTCTCCGACAGCAGCTTCATCATGGAGATCGCCATCAGGGAGTGCGGCGAGGTGTTCCAAGGGATAACCTCCCTGATAGACGTCGCCGGTGGCCTCGGCGCGGCGTCCCAGGTGATCTCCAAGGCATTCCCGGGCCTGGAATGCACCGTCATGGATCTCGGCCACGTCATCGCCAAAGCGCCGTCTAGCACCGCCGTGAAGTACGTCGTCGGCGACATGTTTGAGAGCATTCCACCGGCAGACGCTGTCTTCATCAAGGTACGTTCGACGTTTCCGTCACCGTACACGAGTTGTAAACACACTGTCATTCTCGTACTACTAAGATGGGTCTAGATCAAAAGCAACAAGTGCTGATATTTCCCGCCAAAAAAAAAGTGATGACATACATAGACACTGACACGGCTCTGAAACTTGTAGGTTTTTATAACGGTAACTAGACAAGCCATGTGAAAAACAAGTCTTTAATACGAGTACTAGAGATTGTGAGAGATAGCTGATCATGTTTTCTCGTTCAATCTCCAGCATGTGTATGCAAGATGTACATATGGAGGCTATTGCCAGCTAGTGCCTACAATTCTTCCCAATAAACTTTGGTCACCGATATTGTTTCAAATTATTAGGCATAGCTTTTGGATTGGCGATCCACCACCTCAATCGCTATATGAATCATACACCCACTTGTATTTTGTCTTCTATTTTTAATCTTTCTTCTTGGGGCTGTGTGCATCATACATATGCAGAGGGTGGATCTAAACCCTTGGTGCTTGTATGATATTGATGTGAACGTTTAAGTTTAATAAAACGCTATTTATAAAAAGTATGTTTGAAATATTACTAGTATCGGTGTTTATTATACGTATTTTGCATTAGAAATTAGTAAGATTAGTTATATTTTGAAAAATTGTTCGAGTCCAAAACTCATCGTTTTTATGAGGTAATGAGCCTATTGGAAACTCCCACCATTTGTATAAGACAAATGTGGAATAGATAAAACTCTAGCACATCTCACACACGCGTAGTATGTCCTAAAAATGAACACTCCCTCATAAAATGGTAAGTATTCTAGAAAGTATGTGGCCGAGTTTGGGCGTCGATGTGTATATACATATTATTGAGCTTAAATGGTCAATAGACATTGCATAAGTAGTTTTTCAATAAAAAATAACTCACAACTATAGATTTTAGAAAATGACCCAAATTGTTGCTAGCTTGATGATTGCGCCCATGCGTAAGAGTGATGTATTTTTTAACAGAATGAACAGTGTCTAACTCGTTCATTTGACCATGTAAGCATTTGTAAATGGTCAATAAAGATAAACAAATTAATTTTCTACCTCTGAATGCCTGCCCTTTTTAGTGGGTTCTACATGACTGGGGACACAAGGATTGCGTCAAGATACTTAAGAACTGCAAGAAATCTATTGCTTCGGGAGAGAAGGGAGGAAAGATAATAATCATGGACATAGTGGTTGGAGCCAGGCCGTCGGGCGAAAAGCATAAAGAGCTACAGGTCTTGTTCGACATGTACATGACTATTGTCGATGGCATTGAGCGAGATGAGCACGAGTGGGAGAAGATCTTCGTGGAAGCTGGGTTTAGCGGGTACAAGATTATACCGGTTCTAGGCTTCAGGTCAATCATCGAGGTCTATCCGTGAAGGATTTGTAATTATGTGAAAATTCCCCCAAAAATTGTTTGGATAATGTGCCTCAAATAAGAGGTTAGGTACAGATCTTCAGCTGAACTATAAGTTTGATGTATCTCCATATTTTAGTTTCATGTACGGAATCGTATTCTTTTAGGAGGGACTATCCATATTTTATTTTCTCGCATTCTATGTGTACAATGTCTCTACCCACATTTTAGATATATTGCATTTAATGGAGATAGTGTAGCAGCTCCATTCACTTCAAAGACATTATATATAGGTTTGGCGCGCGAGGTGAAAATTTAGCATCAGAATGCGACAGCTAAAGATGCAAGTGGAACGGACACGGGTGTCTTGTTTCCCACCGATCTTTCCCGTTGGGACTGAATGGGTTAAACGGGAGATCCCATAGGGGGACACGCGGGACCCTGCATAGCCGGTTCACTACACCATTGTAAAAGAGGCCGGCATAGGGCTATTTTCTGCAGCGCTCCTCTCGTAGGAGTTGTTTACCGATTGAACCCGTCAATCAGAAAATAAGCAGGACAAGCGGGCATAACTTCCTAAACCCGTCGGAGTAACCCGGGTTGTCCACAAAAAAATTAAATGGGCTTTACAGGTGGGATATACCCAGTGGGCAGTGGGATAAGTGGCGCGCCCATCCCAGCTGATTCCTTAGCAACGACACTGGGATACAAGCAATAATGTTTTTCCAATAGGGCTTCTTACCCTTTTCCATTTCATAACAAAACTGAAATTACATAGTTTAACGTATGTACAGACACATAAGAAAGGGGGGAAGATATTAAGAAGCGAGCTGCGGCACTAACAGGAAACTCACTGCGACATTCGATCTCGAAACGTCACCATGGGGAAAATTCATGTTACCACCTATCCAACACAATCCAGACCACCAACGATTATTACAGTATCAAAGGAACAAGTTCTATCCAAACGATCAAAACAAAGCAACTGGGTTCTAAATGAAGCACCAACAGCGCCAGGAACCAAAGAAAGCAATCAGCCTCCGATCATGGCATGCATCCATCTTAGGGCAGTTTGCAACTCCCTCGGCCACCTTCATGAGCTTCCTCGTTTCTTCAACTAGCCTTTCCTTCCTTTCCTTGTCTTCGCCTGACTGAGGACCTACCCAGTATACAATAAAAAGAAAAACATGGTAAACATAGGAGTTCTCAACATGTACTGGCCATCAAAGGTTACTCTGTTCATCGCTGTCAAAATTGCCCAACAGATGGCAGCAATGCCCACCCATATATGCTCCATCTTTACCCACCAGGTAGGAAAGCATAAAACCGAGTGACAGCCTGCCTGGGGCATCTAGTAGAACCCGGAAGCTTTACCCCACACCACTCGAGCAACAGGGCATTTAAAAAACAAAAGTTTAATCGATTCAATCTGCTTGTAGAAAGAACAAGTAGGATTCCTAGGCCACTTGCGCTGTCTCAAATTCTCTAGCATTTCTAAAACTCTGCCACATACAAATCTGAATTTTCAACAGAATTTTTGCTGAACAAATCATTTTACTATTTGGTCCAACTTGATCTTTCTCCAAATAGTCATGAACTGATTTGATAGAGAAAACCTTGTTACTTGTCAGGCCCCAAGTTACACCATCAGGATTATCATTTAACTGGATATTTTCAAATTTCCTAGAATAGCTTCCCATTGTTCTGCAAGAATACCATGAAATCTCCTACAGAAACTCAACGTATAACCATTGTCAACAAACTTTTTGACAGTGAAATCTTGCATCTGACAAATATCAAATAACTCGAAAAAAACTATCACAAAGGAGATGACCAGGATCCCAAGGATCCTTCCAGAATCTCACAATATTACCACTATAAACCAGCCTCCTGCCAGCAAAATATATGTCTTTTACTTGCAAAAGAGATTTACAACAAGGGGAATCGTTAAACCTATAAAGAAAATGTCGACTAAAGTCTAGAATTAAGTAGGCTAGGGTGCGATCTTCAACAACGCAAAGACAAAACGTCTGATACTATGGTGCAGCTGAGAAGAACCCACAGATTGAACCTTCCCATGGCAAATTCTAAAATACATGACGCCCATTGCACTAAATGAGCCATCCCCGCCATTCTGCGTATGAGTCAAAAGTGGTTCCATGGTAAAAGGGAACTCCTTGAGACAGTTCTTGACCTTGCAAGACCTCTGGGAATCTGAAAGATTCACCGAAGCTTAAGGGTTGGTAAGGGAACTTCATGTGCTGCTGCAGAGGCCTGCTTGTCGCCACGATGCGAGATGCACGCCTGCTCTGAAGTCACTGGTCGCAGGTGATCCTGGCTTCGGAGAATGCGGCGACGAGCTTTGGCAGTAGCTTGCCAAGCATGATCTTGAATCCAGTGGAACAGGTTCTTGCAGCCGTCATCCAAAATATAAGCGGCGTCGCCAGCATGGCCGATGAGATCATCGAAACGTTGACTTGGTGGAAGAAGGATCCTGAACTACTTCCAATTCCGTTATTTTAACTACGTGCCACATGCTTCCAGGACGTGCGGCGCGCGGCAAGCAAAGTGCTCCTTGACAAACTTGTCAAAATGCTGGATGAAGATTAAGGGGGAAGAGATCCATCAATATTATTCAGTGCACATATTACTTCCTAAGATTGAAGGTACATCTGAACTTAAGCAAATATGAAGCTATAGGTTGGTTTGCCGCTAGCAGGTGCATGTAAGATACAGAAAATAAATCCAGTATTATACACACACAAAATCAACCATACCGTTAATTAAGTGCTACCTAAATTCATTTGAGCCCTATCAATTTTTTGTAAGTGTACATGATATTCAGATTATTCGTTAAGTACAAAATTACAGAGTTCGTAACTTGCCTTTGGTGGTTTGTGCAGAATGTACATCATCGACTTGTATTACAGCAAGAAAGCATTCTCATTGTAAGTGATAGTGTTCTTCTCTCCATCAGCTTTCCCCAAAAATTTGTCGTAGCCTGCCTCATTGAAGTAAGGCTTCTCGCTGAGAAAAGGAGCCTGAAGAGATAGCAGCAGTTGAAGAACAGTCGAGCCCTCTGGATTCCACACCTCATTACCAGTTCCTGCCCATGTCTTGAGTAGGCTTAGACATACTTTGCCCGATTCGTACAAGTTCGGGTTCAGGCAGAGGCCTCCAGAGTGATAGTGCAGACTGGAAAATAGGAAGTTACTGTTCAGCAGCCAGACGATCTCAACTGGAAGATACACACAAGAGCAACAGGAAAGAAAACTTACAGGTGGTTCATGAGGATAAGGCAATATCAAACAAGAACAAATTATCATGGTAAGGCGTTCCAGCTGCCCCAACAATGCAAACCCTCAGAAGATCCATCCTTTCCTCATAAACTTTAACATAAATACCATCTCCATAGAAGCAAAGAACACCATTTAAGTGCTATACCAGGTGCTGGCCTGGTGGCTGATACTCCGGGTGTGGAGGCTAGCCCGCCCGGGTTCGAGTCCCAACATTGGCAGACTTTTGAGTTGTCGCTGAGGCATGAATAAACCAGGTGTCTCACCTACCGGACAACGTATAACCAAGGGAGGGATCATTCCCCCGTTGGCAACATTTTTATACCAGAAAATATGTTTCATGTTTCCATCAGTTATTTCATAAATGTTACTTTCTACATCTAACCAATGGAGATTTGTTTTACTAGGTAAGTTCTCCTTGCATACAAGTGATAGTGAAGCGAAGCTAAACGTACCAAAAGGCAAATGTACACTAACTTTGTCCAAAATGGTGTGCCTAATTTAAATTTTGAGTTTGTACTTACTAAGGTTTACATAATAATAGATACAATGTTGTGAAGAGCAGCAATCTGAGCACCCATCTTTGCAATGGTTCGATCTCTCTCCACAATGGTTTGGTTTATCCCCACAATGGTTTGATCTCTTCTCCACTATAGCTTCATTTATCTCCACTATGGTTTGGTCCCTCTCACCAATAGCTTGGTCCCTACCAATGATAGCTTGCTCCATTTTGTCCACAAGGTGGTGCAGAGTATCTATCTCCTGTCTTTGCACTTCCACAAGAACTTTGGCCTGATCACCTCCTTCCTTATGCATGTCCACAAGACAGCTCCATGTCACGAGCTTGAATTTCCAGATCCTCCACATGCCTCTTAAAATATGGCATCTCATCCTATTGCCAGGAGTAACTATGACCTCTCCGTTCCCGTCACGCTTCCCAAATTCATGGAAGACCGAATTTGGTGACAGCTCGTGGTGATGAAGATGGCAGAGGCGTGACAACGCCTCATGCATGGCGTTCTCCACAATTTGGTACTGAGGATCTGCAGTAACCTGGGAGAACAACTTCACTTAGAGCTGTAGAACATAAATTATTTAGCGAGATATAAAACTTACTGAGCTAGATGATGTAGAACCATGAGCCCCAAGCAAAGTAGAAGCCACATTTGTCAGAAATCAAAAGCTGTTTTGGAGAAGATGAAAGCATTACGCAATGAACTGGAGCAGTCTTCAGAAGATTCTTCTAGAGCATTCTGGGTGAAAACATTAAGTTGTTGCTTAAACTTCAATACATGTTACTAACATAGAGTATAAGGAAAGATGCAAACACAAGCTGACCTTTGTACCTCATTCCTTGATTCCAGTGCATTTTGTTCCCACGGTGAATTTTGTCATGCTCAGCATCATCATCAACAGAAATATGCACCTCATTCATTAACTCCAGTGAATTATCTTGGAGCCTCTCTAAACCAATTATTTCAAAATGTTTGCGCCTAAATTAATACAGAGAACAAAGATATGTTACCGACCATGTAGTTCAAAAAGATGGGTAAAAAATGATAATAATAACACACAACAACCAAAAAAGGAAGAAAGCCAACTCAAAGATAAGCTTACCTTGGATACCACACCACTTGCCCACTGAACTTCGATGTCAACAGCAAGCAGCTTTCAAGGGTGAGATCCTTTGTCTCTGGTGACTGGTTATTGGGACCATGGATTGGACTTGGAGACAAACTCTAGTTTTTAGATGCCACTGAGATTTGTCTAATCACCTGACCTGACTCAGGTATTCTGTCATTCCTGGACAATTTGGAACCATTGAAATCACTGTTCCACTAGTTACAATGGCCAATACCAAATCATAAAAATTCACTGATCTCTGAGTATTTCCATTTACAAATAACATACCAGGCACACGAGGCCTATTTTTTGCACAAATTCAATGCCAGGAGGTTTTCTGAAGATTAAAGGTACTGGTGGCAGAGGTTATTTCCCCAAAGGCACCGTTGGATGTGGGGCTGCTTCCACGGGCATCTGGGCCACACTGATCGGATCGGATGGCTGGAATTGGATTTGTGCATTTTTTTTTTACCACATAGGCCTTATGCGCCACATTGACAAGCATAGGAGCACACTGCCTGAATATTGACAGATATACTAGGCAGAAATGAGAATTCAGAAAAAAAAACATCAGTATGTTCAGCTAAAACCCCACTAACTTTCAGGGAATTGTCATATCATCAAATCCAATTTCGTAAACTAGTTTGCATTACCCATGGTTTGTTGTCTCACAAAAGTGAATGGTACAAGTCCCCAGTCCCCTAGAACGATATGCAATTGTTTAACATATACTAGCATGGAATGACAGAAAATTTATTCTTTCCCTAGTTCAGCACCAGTTTTGGCATGGCAAGATAAATCTACCCTGACTTTTCCCTACTATAGTTGTCACTACAGTCCAAAACATCCCAGGAACTTCAGATAGAAAATTTTGCCTAAAGTGGAAGACAGTAGTTTTACCTGCTGAAGATCGACGACGGGTCCAGTTTGCTCAACTTTACAAGTAGTTCAGTATCTCCAGTTGAAAGTACCCTCAGCATAAGCTGAATCCATGTCAGCACATGAATGCAGCACTTAAGACATCAATTGCGAACAGTGGAATGCAGCTGCTGTATGTGTTGGAAAATGATCAATCATCTTTTGCCTAAAAATATGAATTTGTGGATAGAAGAGTGATTGATCATGCATAATTAGCTAAGCACGGTAACAAAGATATGGAACATCAATCGCATGCCATTCAAACTGGATAAACACAAGCAAATTAAATGTTGGCAAATCAATCTGGGTTCCAAATTGGATGATTGGCAAACATGAGAGAGATACAATTCCACTTAGTATGACATCCAGAATAATTAAATGGCAACAATTAGATAGGTCCATTGGAGAAAAGCAGAACAGCAAGAATATATCCTCAAATGAACACAAAATTGTCGAATACCACATGGATTACAAAAGACCTAGCAGGAAATGGTTCCACTGTAATTTTCAACCCAAAGAGTTAAGCTACCAAGATCTGAGAAGACTACAACAGAAGTTCCTCCACAGAACCAGCGTACAACACTCAGCAGTATAATATCAAGTGCAGCCTACGAGTACAAGAAATAGATTTGATGATGGTAGCTTGTCACAGCTGATAACAATCAGATTAACCAGCTAACCAACGCATAGAACATGCCTGCAGCTGGTATCAATTCAAGACAATGGAGATCAACTGATTTCAGAGGCATCAACAACAGGAACCGCTTGCCCTGGTTCTTTTCTTCATCTTGTCCATGCTAGATTTTTTACTGTTGCTCTTCTTCCCTTCCTTGGTATCAGGAATGCTTTCCCCATCCACAACGATCTCACCATCATCAGGACTACCCTTCATGCTCTTCTTCTTCTTCTTCCCCTCCTTGGCAGCTTCCTTAGATGCACGTTGACTCTTTCTACCCTTCTTTTCTGCCAAGCTGGCATCCTCCACATCCATGTCCAATGCACGCTTCTTGTCCTTGCTCTTCTTTATGACCTGCAGGCCCTCATCAGCAGAGATCTCTACCGAAGGCACATCTTCATTCTTCCTCCTCATCTCACTCACCTCCTTGGCAGCTTCCTTAGATGCACGTTGACTCTTTCTACCCTTCTTTTCTGCCAGGCTGGCATCCTCCACATCAATGTCCAATGCATGCTTCTTATCCTTGCTCTTCTTTACGACCTTCAGGCCCTCATCAGCAGAGACCGTTACCGAAGGCACATCTTCCTTCTTCCTCCTCTTCTCACTCACCTCTTGGACCTCCTCCATCACAACATCCTCAATCTGATCCTTGGTATTCCTCTTCCTCTTGTATTTCAGCTCCTTTGCACCTTTTGCATTTTTCAGCGCCTTCATCGTCTTGTCCTTGCCCTTCTTGCCAGCCTCAGCAGCATCGATGACTTCTCCCGCATCGGTTCCACCTTCCAATCGCTTCAGTACTTCAATCTTGAGACCCAATTCAGGAACAACCTGGTATATCGGCAGTGCGACAGAATCCACCGCCTTCAAATGCAGGGCCCTCACATTCCCCCACTTCTTGGGCACCTTCTCCACAGCAGCCTCTACTGCCGCCAGCACATTCTCAACGATCTGCTCTTCCTCCATGTCTAGCCTGCCAACCTTGATCCCCGAACAGGTCCCCGTCCGCAGGTAAAGAAAAGTGGAATTCATAACCTTGCGGACTTGCTCTGGCCATCCGGCACGGGTGAAGTCGACCGCAACTGGGGCCTTCTTGCTGGAGTAGAAGGACTTCCCGAGGAGACGGGGCAGCATCGGGAGGAGAGCACGGTCGGCGAGGAACAGGTCGTACGAGGCGGCGAAACGGCGGCGCGATTCGTAGGGGCGGTAGTCGGTGCGTATGGCGGAGAAGGGGACGACCTCCGAGACGGGGAGGCCGAGGGACTTGGCCGTGTCGAGGATCGCGGCGGCGGCGGGGGAGCCAGAGCCCGCGCGGTCGTCGGAGATGACGCAGACGGAGGCTGCTGAGTGGGCTACCACAGGGTGCGGGAGCGGGAGGAGGTGCGGCTTGGTGGTGGGCTTGGCCGGGACGCGGCGGAGCGAGAGCTGGAGCACTACGAGGTCGTCGCGCTCGTCGGCGAGCAGGTTCGGGGGCGCCTCCGCGGCGCGCTCGCGCATCCACTTGGTAAGCGACGCCACGGCGCGGACCACCGTCACGAGGGGCACGTGGGGCTTTGCCTGTTCCTGCTGCGGCTGCGGCTGCGGCGGCGACATTGCTGCGGCGGCCGGGGAGAGAGATGGGTTTAGGGTTTAGCCTGCCAGGCGAGAGGAGAGGAGGCGGGGGAGCAGACGGGCTCTGAGAGTTTTATACCGGTGTGCTTTTCACAGCCCAGACCCGGCCCGCGAGAATGGCCTGGCCCAAACAGAGGTGGTAGAAGAACCTGGGCCAAATCTTTCGTTCGCTCGCTCCCCAATCTCTGTTCTGCTCTCCGAGGTGGTATCACCTCTGCCGCCGCTCCTTCGATCCCGCACCGGCGCGAGCTTCCTCCCTCCCTCACTGCCCGGCTCCACGCCTCTCCGGCGTATACAATTCTGAAGGGAACCTAGCCTCCCTCCACCACTGTGTGAGGGCCTCTTCTCCTGGCGTTCTGAATTTGAGTTCATCAGTGCATGACATCGGGTGTGCACCTAAGGTGTTCGATCAAATGCGGCGTCGGCGGTTAATGCCTATAGCTTTGTTGACTTGTGTCTTTTGTCACTGCAGCTTTAGAGCATTGGGAGAGCTGGTATCGAGATCTGAATCCTGACGTGCTTGGGAAATGAGTGCAGGTAAGGACGTGTATTTCTGTTGATCCCCTATCATATGCTCATCTAAGCTCTAGTGTCCTTTTGTTAGCTTATTAAGACATCTGGCAATGGCCAAGAACTTTGGGTAGAGTACCATCCTTGTGCTCCTGGTTTTCTACTAATGTTCCAATCTTTGAGTAACCTTGTGAGTTCTTACAGGTGGCGCGTTTGGTGGAAATAGAGGAGCGAGACCTGTACCTCCTGAAAAAGGAGTATTCCCTCTCGATCACTTGCATGAGTGTGACCTGGTAAGTGTTAATCGTTTTGTTTTGTTTTGTTTTCATAGGCTACAATGGCAGTGTGTGTTATCTGAGAGCTACTTGTTCAAACAGGAGAAGAAGGACTATCTTGCCTGCCTGAAATCAACAGGAGCTCAGTCTGAAAAGTGTCGGGCGTTCTCCAAGAAATACTTGGAGTGTAGGATGGAGAGGTCAGCATGCTTACTCCATTTGTTGTAGTAATGTAGTTAGTTCAACTTATGCTTTGGCACTTCCATAGTTCAACCAATTTATGTGTACCGATTTAGGCTGCATTTGGTTCCTAAGAAACTTCATACTGATCTCGCTATGCAAGCACAAGTGTTCAGTACTTAAACAAAATTAACTTTGCCGAGCAAAATTTATCAATCCGTCTCTCCTTTCTTGGCAAGAAGCAAGAAAATACAGTGCCCAACTGCTGTCATGCTAGTGAATAAAGTAACTGCCTCTAAGTCGTGCTGAAATTTGACTGTTGTACTAGCAGGTAGCCAAAGAAACCAAACGAGTAACCTTTACTAGGTAGGCTATAGCTTAAACAAACTCCTCTGGCATAGCACAGCTAAGCTAGTTGAGCTAATGATCTAAATACACGCTTAGTCTCTGTTCTAGTGTCTACTACATGTTCACTTCATCATGTGGTTGATGAAGGAGATGACCATTGCATTTTACCTTCCAGCCACCACATGTTTTATAGTTTTGGTCCTATCAATTCTACTCCATCTTTCTGCACATAGAGAAGTGGTTTCGTCTCAATTTACTTGATTTGGTTTGTATGTCAAACTGCTAATACTATTCAGTAACAGTAAACTGAGACATCCAATTCTTAGCAAAATGCATGTTGTCTTCGTTAAAATTGCCACCTCAACAATGCTGTGCAAAAGTAGTCAGTAAATAGCAATGCAAGTCACTAGAAGTATCAGTACCTTGCACTTTCTGGCTACTTGGGATTTTGCTTGAAATATTCAAGTCACCAGAGCAGACGAACTGATTAAGTTTGCTTAAAATATTTATTGCTCTTAAATGAGTTACTCTTAAGAAAATTGTTCGAATAAAGTAGATCGATATGTTCTACTTTTGCATGAAACTGTTGTTATGTGATCCTCTTTTGCCTATAGATAGTTTCAGTTTCTAGTTCACATGCTCAGCATGTAAACATTATGCTCTGAACTATTTTAAGTTGGTGAGTGAAGAAACGGTCTATTGTGCGTTAGCCTACAACAAACCAGCCTGGCCTCTGTCCATGTTTGTTTTATTTGCCTCCTCCGGTGCAACACATGTGTAACGTGCTACATCAGGATCTGTGGTATTTGAGTGAAGCAACCAACGGTGCCAACCAGGCAACCCCAAATATGCAGCTACTAGCTTTAACGTTTTAGGAGATGTTCAGTGCTTGCACTTTTGATCAAAGATATTTCATATGATTGCTGTCATATCTGAAGTTCTGACTTCCACTGGTAAAGAGTTCTTATACCAACTATGATATCTAAAATTCAACTATACAGGCTCATAAACAAGACGCACCTTTTATCTACTAATTTTTGTTTTGTTCTAGTGCTGCTCTGTCCACTAAGACTCCAAACCATTTTATTCTTGCGCAATCCAGGAACCTGATGGCAAAGCAAGACATGTCAGAGCTTGGGTTCAGCAACGCAGACGTTGTGGTTACTCCTCCTGAGAAGAACGGCAAACTAGAGAGTCCGGCTAGTGATTCATCAAAGGAGAAAAAATAGTCCCGTACTTTGTACGGTCTTTTATCTACGAGAGCAGTGGAAATATGAAGAGAGAATAACAAAGAAAATACGTAGTGAGAACCGACGCTGGGATATCGAATTTGTTTCTTTCCTTTGATGTTATAGATTCATGGGGCTAATTAAGGGTGGTGGACCTTATTGGGAAGTAAAATTCTTATGCATGTACTCCCTCGGTTTCAAAATATAAGATGTTTTAGCTTTGTGAATGAAGTGTATCTAGACTCCTTTTAGTGTATAGGTTCATCTATGTTCAGAGTGAACCTACTCAGTAAAAGGGGTCGATACACTCCTTTCATAAAACTAAAACATCTTATATTTTGAAACGGAGGGAGTTAGTAACTCTTTCGAGCTGTCTGAATTGCTTGTAAGGGTGTGACATCTAGTTATATTTGTTTTTGATCTTCTCTGCGTTTCTTCCACAAGAGCAAGTCTGGACACTTGAGGGCATTTCCGCTTTTGGTACTACTTGAAAATGTCTGGTCGAGTTGTTGAACTTTTTTTTGGAATTTTTATTAAGTCTGTGTTGCTTGCACTTGTAATTTATCTTGGTATATAAGTTGAGTCGGTCTAAAGCAAGCAGTCTGATTTGTGGTAGGTACGGTTTGGAACTTGAGTCCGTGTCAGCGTCAGCGTGTGTCTTCTCCTCGTACGTGTCCTACTAGGACTAGAAAGTCTTGTACGAGTAGGTTTAGGTGGTCTTTGGTCGGGCAGTCGTACGTGCATATAAATGCACAGGACGTGTGACTAGAACCTGAACCGTGAGATATACTATTGAGAAAACGGCACTTGACTAGTACGAGTTTTCCGACTGCGTGCGTTCCTGATATTTTCACGTGATCGATCCTCGACTAGCAGGCGAGGGAGGCGGCGAAGATGTCGTACCTGCTGCCGCACCTGCACTCGGGATGGACGGTGGACCAGGCCATCGTCGGCGAGGAGGAGCGGCTCGTCGTAATCCGCTTCGGCCACGACTGGGACGAGACCTGCATGCGGATGGACGAGGTGCTGGCGGGGGTGGCCGAGGCGGTGAAGAACTTGGCGGTGATCTACCTCGTCGACATCACCGAGGTCCCCGGCTTCAACGCCCTGTACGAGCTCTACGACCCGTCCACGGTGATGTTCTTCTTCCGCAACAGGCCCGTCAAGATCGATCTCGGGACGGGCGACAACAACAAGATCAACTGGGCCATGAAAGACAAGCGGGAGTTTGTTGACATCGTGGAGACCGTCTACCGAGGAGCTCGTAAGGGCCGTGGCCAGGTGGTTGCTCCCAAGAACTACTCCACCAGATATCGGTACTGATGAGAGGTCCGTTTCTGTAGGGATATTCATGTGTAATTTTTCCGTCTGGTGATTATTGCTCCCTGGAATTATTACTCCACCTAATATCCTTACTAAATATTGCACTTGTAACTTATCTTGTTTCACTACCAGGTGTTTATAATTTGGGGTTTTGCTGGGTCAAAATGTCTAAGTCGTACAAGTTGTAAAATATATACAAGTTGCACCCTTAGGACTTGGGATCATCTGCAACGAGGCTGCCCATTTCACACTATGTGGAACTCGAGATCAAAGATAAGTACCTAGAAAATGTGAGTCAAACAACGAGTAAGTACATCATAATCCTATATAACTTAATAGTTTACCCCTTTTATAAAATAAAACTAACATATTTCTCTCAATCGTACGGCCTACCCACCTCAATCATCTTGCACCTCATACGCTCCTACTTCCACATTGTTTTTCATGCATTAGTGTCCTGAGGCACTGAAGGCCGGCGGAGCCTGATCACTTCGTTAGCTTCGCCCCATTCGTAGATAGCATCGATGGAATTGGTATTACCCAAATTTTCGTATGATTTCAATCACAACTCTACTTTCCCCATATTTATGCGGAAAACCTACTTTTAGGGTCTTCTAACAATGTCAAAACCCGTTAGGCTCAGGCCAACCATCGAATCCGGTGAGCGGGCTAGATTGATGGGCATCTTCAGATTGATCTATCCTTTACCGCACCGCCCGGTCGATCCAATCTCTGTATCCTCATCTTTCTCTCTCCGTCTCATGGTGGCTCGTGAATCCACACATGTGCTCGATTCTCCTAGTCTCCTCTCTCTTGCTAGCTAGGTTAGTGTCAGCCTGCCGCCATGAATGTCGACCGCACTTAAGCGGTCACTGCCCATGTTTCTTCCTCCCACAGCTCTGGTGGCAGGCAAAAGCATGCGGTGGCGGCCACTTCTTGCAAGGGTGGCGACATATGTGCTGGAGCCTAGCGCCGTAACGGCACTTGGGAGCTCATGGTCGCGGGCATTCGCCCACTACCACATGAGGCGCGCAGAGAACCTATGTTGGAACTCCATCGACAATGTTTGCTCTGGTTGCAGGCGACACTCGTGATTTCATCAAATGGGAGGACGACTAGGAGCTACGCGCCGAGGAGCTGGGAGGCCATCAGGGACTGATAGGACCGGGATCACAGCTTGGGCACCATCTCTATATGGCAAGGGCATGGTGTTGGTCCTTGCAGCTGTGACAAGTAGCGTTCCACTACATGTTGGCCAGGACCGTGGCAACATGGAGCGCCATGGTAAGCACGTACTCCGTGTCTCCAGGTGCCAGGACAATATGGATCTCTTCCCCCGCGACGCAAGCAGGCAACATGGAGCCGAATGCCAACATGCTCGTCAGCGTCCTCGGCTGCTGGTCGGGCATGTGGGTGCATCCGTGCATAGAGAAGCATGACCTCACCATGAATGCTCTTGTGGTCACCACCCTCATGGACATGTACTTGTAAAGATCCAAACCGGTAAAGTTTAAATTCTTTCATAGTGCTATCACTAGATCGTAGCTAGTAGCTAGCACACACGGTTACAAAATGAAATACCAAGATAACATATCGCCATTCTATTACATCAAGATGATACAGAGTTTAATTTATTATATCCTTGCACAACATAGTGGTTGGTTCATATTACAGCGAAAACGAAAATGATAATCTTGGAACCCATCAACGCCATAGGGCTTGTTGAGTACAGATCCATGATCCTAGTTGTGCCTACTCACCATCGGACAACCTGCAACATGACACATTGCAGCCAATAAGTTTGTCAATACAGTCAATGTATTGGCAAGTTACACCGCCTATATCTACATGCATAAATGTTATTTAAGGAGGACATATGGTTTGTTTGTGTAAAGCCAATTTTCTAAAAGTTTGAAAAAATCTTTCTTTATCCCATTTTGAAAATAATTGATAAATAATATATGATTAAGTGGCAAGCAAGGAATACAACCAATGTGCTATTTCTCAACCTAACACTTGGACATACTCGCCATGTGGCCCAAAAGAATCGCACATATGCTAATCCACGGACAAAGGGTTTGAAAACATTTTTATTTGAAAATGAAATGATAGCAAATCCTTCAAAGGATTTAGTCTTTAGTCGCTCAATTTTCTCATAACTGGGAGAATGGCTAATCGATTAGTTCATCACTCTATAGAGGTTGAACACTTTTCCCACATATCACCACCAATTCCCAATGTTGAGACTTCGAGCATGGACCATGACGAAGTTTTCCAATAAAGTATTTGTCTCGTGTCCCCAACTCCACCGTGTGGTTGTCAAGCACAAGGTTTTGTATTAGTAAAATTAAAATAAAATTATAAATAAATAAAAGTAAACAATCTATAACTAGGCAATGAAGTAAAATCAATAGAGTCATGTTCTTTTTGGATGTATGTTTGTTTATGCAAATAGTAAATGTATTTTTGTGTTTTCGGATTTAATTAATACAAAAAATATAAAAGTCAATAAAAGTATGTAAAAGGTGTTTCTTATAAATAAAAAATGGACCTTGTTTCATGGGTTCACTTGTTTACTCTCTCATATGGTGCAATGAACATAAAAACTGCTTATGGATGATATAATATCACTTGAAATTTATTTATATGTTTGATTAGCATTCTTATGGACGTCACGTCCTAATATAAAGATGATGCAACACATCTCACTTATACTTCTCTAGAAAGCAAAAACTCCATACAATCTAGAATTAAGAATAAACAGAGTATATCCTTAGGTACTTTGACATGATGTTTAAATATTAAATATGCTACCTCGAACAAACAAGATCACCTTAGTTGCCACAAGACAAAAGTAACACATGCATTCACTTTATCCCTAGTGAGGTAACAAAATAAAGGTAAAAAACCATAGTGGTCTCAAGTTTTCTGCCACTTCCCAATCTCTAACACCATGTTACTCCATCTAATACACATGTTCCCTCATACATGTTCTTGCATACAAGTATGATCAAAACAAGTATTTAAGAACAGGGTACATAATATGCATCTACTAATACATCTTACAGATGAATAGATGATAGAATTCCAATCTCAAATTTCATCTTATAAAACAAAGATCCATCACATAGAGATTACATAAATGACCATAATCATGTTGAGAACTATTGGAAATATGCCCTAGAGACAAATAGTAATAAGGACTATTATCATATTTCATAAAGTTTATGATTAAGTTTTGTATCATGCTATAACTGTATTGAGAGGAAACATCAATACACGTGTGATATATAAACAACCAGGAGTTCTCAGTGAAACTCTAGTCACTGGTTCATTGGTCAACAGATGATCAAGTTTCCTGATCATGTGGCATTTATGCCAGTTGGAAATGGAGTCAACTCATTCTGAGAATGAGATGATGAACCAATACCCAACCTAAACACCGTGACCCGATCATGTCACGAAGTTTAAGTTACGATGATTAGAAATGGATCCTCGTAGAGTATTCCTTAGACCGTGAGGCTATATCAATCACTGTCTCCTGAGAGTGCTTAGATAGCATCAAGCGCCACTTGGTAATAGAGTGGTTATAAAGGTGTGTTCAGGTACTCGAAGGAAACCGTAGAGGCAATATATGTCAAGAGCGGTATTTGTCCGTCCACGTGACGGAAAGATACTCAAGGGCCCACTCAGAGAAGTTATATCCAATAGTTGTGCATCATGTGATTTGATCATAGGGATATCACTTGTCGGAACGAGTCAAGTAGCATTGTTCGGTAACGAGATTGAACACGACATGGTGATGTCATTGATCAGATCTTGGGCAATGCAAGTATTGAGGGACAAAGGGAATAAGACACGACTGTCTTGGTTCAAATGACGAAAGATCTTTATGGAACGCACAGGGGTCACATGGCCATCCAGGTCCCTCTGTTGATCATTGGTCCGGGAGTGTCCCGACTATGTCTGGAGTGTTCCCGAACCATGGGGTATCACGCTTAAGGGCTTGATGATGCTTAAAGAGTGTTTATAGGATCAGAAGAATCGCCAAAGAATAGTAGAGAGAAAACCGGAAGGGTTTCGGTAAGTCCGGAGGATGTCCAGAGTGGAGGTGGAAGGTTTTCCATAGCCACAGAGGTTGAATAATATGTGAATGAATGTTAAATATTGATTTAATCATTTATTCATAATTATTTAATAAAAGAGAATCAATTTAAATGGTCAAAGGCTTAATGGGCCAATTCCGGAGGGAAGAGGGCCCATTAGGGAAAACGCAAGAGGAAAAAGGGCCAAGAGGGGAGGTCGGCGCCCTAGTGGGCCATCCCCCCTGCGCGGGGCCCATGGGGTGGCCGGTGGCGCCACCCCTCCCCCTCTCCTCTCCTTTAGTCCCACCCCGGGACTTTGAGGGAGGTAGTACCTCCCCTCCCCTATATATAGTAGGGGTATTTGGCCAAATAAATACACACAATATTCAATAAAGGTCTTCTCACTTTTGGGAAGACCTCCGATTGATATTCTCTCTCTCTCTTGTCACCGTGGTCCCAAGTTCGGACTGCGCGAATGAGAGACATCTTCAACGGAGCGCCGTTGTGCTGCGGGATTCAGATCCAGGAGCTCTACTTCTGCAACTGCTGCTGGATCGGGGAAGCGGGAGTCATTGTCAGGCACCGGACGTGTGTAACTCCCCGCGAGGTGTCACACTTGAGGCACTCAAGTTGTTGGAGCCAAAGGATCGCAAGGACTTCATCACGACCTTGAGGTCGGCTTCGGCTCGTCTACATCAACCACGCTCTCCTGAGCGTTGACAACGTGTTTCTGTCTTCAAGGGTAAGTTCGCGAAGAGCCCCTCCCATTACTGTATTACTAATAGATAGGTCCTGAAAGCATTAAGGGTTCAGGGGCGTAGGATAAAAATTTATTGTTTTCATGTGCGGAACCCCTACAGTGGTATCAGAGCTAGATCTATGTGTAGTAATGCTAGTACGGGTAGAACACACGAGATGTAGCGTGTGGGCGTTGATCTTTTAGTTGTTACCCTCCCACATGTACTTGTGTATACCGCAGTAATGCTTGATGAAGCGGCCCCCAACCAACTTTACGCGCTCATTCGCGATACTGGTCCACGCTTGACATACGGCTTGTACCGTATAAAGTGGCTTAGGGGGGTGTCTATCTCTCGCGCATTAGTTGGCATGCCATTTGCAACGGAGGGCCCTGAAAGGGGTGTAGTAGAGACAACTACTTGATCAGCGTTGTGCTGAAAGTTCGTAGGTAAGAACGGTTCTTGTACGAAAGCCCATTTAGCCACGTAAAACATGCAAAGATAAAATAGAGGCGTCTAACTTTGTTTTGCAGGGGTCGTTGCTTTGTGATATGGTTGTGGAAAAGGTAAAGTGATTACCTTATGTTACGTAGTAGTAGATAGTCACGGAGGTGATGGACTACCACGTCGGAAAGACACCGGTACCCTGGTGTCTACGGGCCGGAACCCTAGCGCCGGAATCCGGTGACGACGGATGGAGATCACGACGTGAAGGACCATATCATATCGCATTTACATTCAATGTTATTGTTTGTATATCTTATTGTGTGCTAGTGATACGTCTATTTTGCATCACTATTCTATATCATAATTTACTATTATTCATTGATATATTTCATATTAAGAGATGATACTTATGTTATTTCATCTGTTTTTGCATGGTTGATGACTTTTGGAGCATGGCCAGCTGCAGTCAGGATTTTGATGCAAAAGGTGATGTTTGGAGGCAAAATTCGCGAAGATCAGAAAATCCGGGAAAATACATGGAAAATCCTATTTTTCCAGAAGACGAAGAAAGCCAGAAGGGGAAGTGGAGATGGGCCACAGGGGGCCCACACCACCCCCTGGCACGGGCCACCCTAGGTCGCGCCACCAGGTGGTGTGGCCGCCCTGGTCCACCCCTGGCTCTCCCCTCTGGCGTATATTATCCTCCTGAAACCCTAAGACTCGGGAGCGACCACTGAAAGATTCCGCCACCTCTGCGGGGCGGAAAACACCGAGAGAGAAAGATCTCTCTGGCAGACAGAATTCTGTCGGGGGAATTCCTTCCCGAAGAGGGGAGATCATCGCCATCAACACCACCATCAAGCTGGACTTCATCGGGATCATCATCATCACCGCCATCATCATCACCAGCACCATCATCACCACCTCATACCGTTGTAACAATTGGGTTGAATCTTGCATAGTTCTTAGGGGAAACTTTCTCGGTGTTGATTACTCTTTATAGTTGATGCTATTGAGTGAACCATTGAATTATTGTTTATGTTAAGATTGTTACACATCATTATTCCATCTATGATCATGATCCATATGATGTCTTGTGAGTAGTTCATTTGGTTCTTGAGGACATAGGAGAAGTCATGTTGTTAGTAGTGGAATTGTGTTGAGAAAGATTCAATAGTTTGATATTTAAGCTATGGTGTACTTCTTCTAGTAGTGTCATGTGAACGTGGACTACATGACACTTCACCTATATGGGCCTAGGAGAATGCATTGTGTATTTGGCTACTAATCGTAGGGGTTGCCGGAGTGACAGAAACCTGAACCCCCGTTAGGAAACCTTGCACAAGGGACGTCAGGGTCTTAGAGTTTAAAGCTGTGGTTAGGTTTCTACCTTAATTACTTTCTTGTACTTGCGGATGCTTGCAAGGGGTTTAATCACAAGTATGTATTAGTCCTAGGAAGGTCGTTACATTAGCACAGGTTCACCCACACAACACTTAGCAAACTAAAGAAGATTAATCAACTATATGAAGCGAAAGCACTTGACGATATTCCCATGTGTCCACGAGAACGTTTGGTCATCTTAAGTAATACAACCGGCTTGTCCTTTACTAAAGAAAGGATTGGGCCACTTGCTGCATTTATTCTTATTGTCTTTTATTTACTTGTACTTTATTTACCTGCATTATCAAAAACCCCTAAAAATCTGTTTGCTAAGTATTTACAGAGAATTCCTGCTCCTAGCCATTCGCCAGCACCTTCTGCTCCTCGTTGGGTTCGACACTCTTACTTATCGAAAATACTGGGATACACCCCCTATACTTGTGGGTCATCAAGACTATTTTCTGGCGCTGTTGTCGGGGAGTGAAGCGCTATTGGAGAGTGGAATTGGTAAAGGAAACTTCTACTGTGAGTATTGTTTACTTCTGTTAGTTGCTTTATTTTCAATATGGATAATTCGCTGAGTTTCTTATTTTGTAATGCTACTACCACTTCTAAGGTAGTAGATGAACCACCACCTGCTGAGAATGATACCTTTAAAATACCTACAAGAATTATTGATCGTGCTATGGATAACTATTATGTTGGAGATGGAACTGTCCATCCCGGTGATCATTTGCTCTTTATACATGAATTATGCGGGTTGTTCAAGTGTGCAGGTATTACAACAGATCAAGTCAATAAGAAGTTATTCTCACTATCACTTAAAGGAAGAGCTGAGGACTGGTATAAGCTGCTGAAGAATGGTTAAGCTCTTGAATGGGAGGAAAGAGTGCCTCTCTTTTATTCAAAGTTTTATCCGCCTAGTGAGATTCATAAAGATCTGAATCAAATATACAATTTTTGGCCTCTTGATGGAGAGAGTACAGCTCAAGTTTGGGGAAGATTGAAGTTATTAATGCTCAAATGTCCCATTCATGAGCTCCCCAACAATATTATTATTAATAACTTTTATGCAAGACTTTCTCTTCATGATAAAGATTTATTGGATGCTTCTTGTGCTGGATCATTTACACGCATGGAAGAAGAAGAAGCTAAATGGGATCTTCTAGACCGGATTCAAGATAATGCTGAAGCATGGGAGAATGACAAAGGAAGAAAGTCAGGTATAAATTATGATTATGAATGCATTGAATCTTTTATGGGAACTGATGACTTTCAAAATATTAGTAATGCTTATGGTCTTGATTCTCAAGTTATTACAAATTGTTTAAAGGCTTTTGCTCCTTATATTGAAATTCCTAAAAAGGGATGGAACAAGTACCATGCACCATATAAAGATATTGTTAACTGTGTTCCTATTGGGAGTACTGAATTTTGCACTATTGATCACATCCTACCTGAACCTTATATCGAGAAAATACCCTTCCCGGATAAGGTAAAGGATCATCCTATGATAACTAGCGTAATCAATAAAAGTGCAAAGAGAACTGTAAAACCTGATGAACAAATAAACATTGAACCTGTTGTAGCAATTGTGAAAGACCTTGTCACTAAAAGTGTAGAAGACGGACACATAGTCTTTTATGAGGATGCTTCTAATATTGTCTCACATCCTAATAGAACTAAAAAGGCTAGTGTCCCTATGCTTTCTGTTAGAATTTGTGATCATTGCTATTATGGTTTATGAGATATTGGTGTAAGTTCAAGTGTTATTCCTTATGAGCTTTACAAAGAAATTATGCATGAAATCAGTCCCTACGAACTGGAAGAGATTGATGTGGTTATTCACCTTGCTAATAGAGAGACCATCTCTCCAATTGGTATTGTGCGGGATGTAGAAGTTCTTTGTGGTAAGATTAAATATCCTGCTGATTTTCTAGTACTTGGTTCAGCTACTAGTAAAACTTATCCCATCATTTTTGGTAGACTTTTCTTGAGTACTTGTGGAGCTATTATAGACTGCAAAAGGGAGAAAATCTTGACTAAATTTGATGGGGAATCTTATGAGTTCAATTTTTTGAAATTTACTAAAGAACCTTGTGAAAATGAAACCCATAGTGAGGACTTTAGAGTTGAACAACTTGCTTCTATTTATGTTGCTCCTAACAATGCTTTGCAGCAATTTATGGAAGATCATGAAAGTGAAATCTTCATGGAAGAAAGAAATGAGATTGACGAGATTCTCCGTCGTCAACCTAAGATGCTTAAGCATAACTTGCCTGTAGAAGACTTGGGTACCACGTTGCCACCTAAAAAGGATCCAGTCTTCGATCTAAAACCTTTACCTGACGATCTTAGATATGCTTACATTGATGATAATAAGATATATCCTGTTATTATTAGCTCTAAACTTTCAGGGAAGGAAGAAGAAAGGTTATTGGAGGTACTGAAGAAACACCGAGGGGCTATGGGCTATACTCTGGATGATTTAAAAGGGATTTCTCCTACTATATGTCAGCATGCTATCAATATAGAACCAGATGCAAAGCCAGTAGTAGAGCACCAACGGCGTTTAAATCCTAAGATGAAGGAAGTGGTAAGAAATGAGGTATTGAAACTCCTTGATGCTGGTATTATTTACCCTATCGCTGATAGTGAATGGGTTAGTCTTATTCATTGTGTCCCTAAAAAGGGGGAATTACCGTCGTCCCTAATGATAATGATGAGCTTATTCCCCAAAGAATAGTAGTAGGCTATAGAATGTGCATTGGTTTCAGGAAAGTTAACAAAGTTACTAAGAAAGATCAATACCCACTTCCTTTTATTGATCAAATGTTAGAAAGGTTATCTAAAAAGACCCATTTTTGTTTTCTTGATGGATATTCTGGTTTCTCTCAAATTGCTGTTAAACAACAAGATCATGAAGAAACTACCTTTACATGCCCTTACGGAACCTATGCTTATAGACGTATGCCTTTTGGTTTATGTAATGCCCCTGCTACTTTTCAAAGATGCATGTCTGCTATCTTTCATGGTTTTTGTGAGGAAATTGTGGAAGTGTTCATGGATGACTTCTCCGTCTATGGAACTTCTTTTGATAATTGTCTGCACAACCTCGATAAAGTTTTGCAGAGATGTGAAGAAACTAATCTTGTTCTTAATTGGGAAAAATGCCACTTCATGGTGAATGAAGGGATTGTACTTGGACATAAGGTTTCTGAAAGAGGCATAGAAGTTGATAGAGCTAAAGTTGAGGCAACTGAGAAAATGCCCTATCCAAGAGACATCAAAGGTATTTGTAGTATCCTTGGTGATGCTGGTTTCTATAGAAGGTTTATTAAAGATTTCTCTAAGATATCAAAACCCCTCACTAATCTTCTTCAAAAAGATGTACCCTTTGTCTTTGATGATGATTGTAAGGAAGCGTTTGAAACTCTAAAGAAGGCTTTAACTACGACTCCTATCGTTCAACCACTTGATTGGAGCTTACCCTTTGAAATAATATGTGATGCTAGTGATTTTGTTGTAGGTGCTGTCCTTGGGCAACAAATTGATAAAAAGTTAAATGTTATCCATTATGCTAGTAAGACTCTTGAAGTTGCTCAAGGGAATTATGCTACTACTGAAAAAGAATTCCTAGCTGTCATCTTTGCTTGTGATAAGTTTAGACCTTATATTGTAGACTCAAAAGTTACCATTCATATTGATCATGCCGCTATTAAGTACCTTATGACAAAGAAAGATGCTAAGCCTAGGCTTATTAGATGGGTGCTACTCTTACAGGAGTTTGACCTACATATTGTAGACAGGAAAGGTGCTGAAAATCCTATAGCTGATAATTTTATCTCGATTGGAAAACATCTCTTTTGATCCTATGCCTGTTAATGATAGTTTCCCAAATGAACAGTTGGTTGCAGTAGAGGTAAGCTCGCGAGGGAGTCCTTGGTATGATGATTATGCTAATTTTATTATCTCCAAGTATTTGCCTCCAACTTTCACAGCTCAGCAAAGAAGGAAGTTCTTTTATGATTTGAGGCATTATTTTTGGGATGACCCACATTTATATAAAGATGGAGTGGATGGTATTATGCGAAGATGTGTTCTAGAATATGAACAAAAGGAGATATTGCGGAAATGTCAGGGTAGTGCCTATGGAGGACATCATGCAGGAGATAGAACTGCGCAAAAGGTGCTACAATTAGGTTTCTACTGGCCTACCCTTTTAAAAGATGCAAGAAAATTTGTTTTATCTTATGATGAGTGTCAGCGTGTTGGTAATATTTCTAGACTCAATGAAATGCCTATGAACTACTCTCTAGTTATTGAACCCTTTGATTGTTGGGGATTTGACTTTATGGGTCATTTTCCTCCTTCAAAAGGTTATACTCATATTCTTGTTGCCGTTGATTATGTCACTAAGTGGGTAGAAGCCATACCTACGAAGAGTGCTCATGGGGAGACCTCTCTAAAAATGCTTATGGATGTTATCTTTCCTAGGTTTGGAGTGCCTAGGTATCTTATGACTGATGGAGGTTCTCATTTCATTCATGGTGGTTTTAGAAAGACCCTTGCTAAATATGATGTTAATCATAGAATCGCTTCATCTTATCATCCCCAAACTAGTGGACAAGTAGAGTTATCAAATAGGGAAATTAAATCCATCTTGCAAAAGACTGTTAATAGGTATAGAAAAAATTGGGCTAAAAAGTTGAACGATGCTTTATGGGCTTATAGGACTGCCTATAAAAATCCTATGGGGATGTCTCCTTATAAAATGGTTTATGGGAAAGCTTGTCACCTACCTTTAGAATTAGAACACAAAGCTTATTGGGCAGTTAAAGAACTTAATAGAGATTGCAAGCTTGCTGGTGAAAATAGATTATTTGACTTAAGTTCGTTGGATGAATGGAGGAGTGAAGCTTATGAGAATGCTAGACTCTATAAGGAAAAAGTTAAAAGATGGCATGACAAGCGAATACTTAAGATAGAATTCCATGTCGGTGAGAAAGTTCTATTGTATAGGTCTCGTCTCAGATTTTTTGCAGGGAAACTACTGTCAAAATGGGAAGGACCTTTCGTTATTGAAGAAGTGTACCGTTCAGGAGAAATAAAAATTTCTTCTTTAAAAGATAACACTACACAAGTGGTGAATGGGCAGCGACTCAAGCACTATATTGCTAGAGATTCTTACAATGAAGATGTCGATGCATTTCAAGTTATAACTCCAGAAAAATTTATCAAAGACCAATTCAGAGACCTGTAGAGTCCGTTTTTGAATAGGTAACAGTTCTGGTAAGAAAAGTTCCGCGAAAATTCTGTCCAGTTATATCTTTGCAGTTTTTATCTAACAAGGAAAGCTACGAAGCGGAAGAGGGACGGAAATGGAGCCAGGGTGGCTCACACCACCCCCTGGCGCGCCCCCTGGCCATGCCAGCAGGTGGTGTGGCCACCTCGGCCTTCGTCTCTGACCCGTCTTCTCCCAGTACCTTCCTTTTGTTGTAAAATTTCATAATATATAATCCCCCGGATCCCCAAAGGTTCGTATATTGTGTTCTCGTCATGTTTTTGTTTTGGTCTGTTTTGTTCATATGTCGTCCAGGGATTCATCTTCAAAGGATTACGAGCTACGATGCCATCGCGAGCTCCATCACAATCTTGAGCAGAAGACCACCTTCGTAGGATGGGTGGAAGAAGAAAGGATCACAACTAGGCGCGAAGACATGGATCGGAACGGCAGGGAGGAAATAAAGGACATGACAGCATGCATGAAGGGGCTGATACCTCCACCTCTGGATCTCAGTTCCTGCCCTGCAGCAGTGGAAGCTCTACAAGTAACTGTTGAGTTCTGCGACAAGTACCGAGTCTTGAGGAGGAAGGTGGATATGCTTCAAGAGGAGAATAATAGGCTTCACAAGATGCTGGAAGATTTCCTCGCGCCAACCGAGAGAATACCACCACCACCGAAGGAGTAATTAGTCATCAGGTTTTGGCATCCCCTTGGTTTGTTCCAAGCTTGGGGGAGTGTCGCGGTATCACATCACTATCTTCTATCTTTTTACCTTTTTAGTAGAGTCATATCATGAATAGAGAAGTTATCATGTAGGATGGTTTGCATTATGGAAGTGTCCCCCTCTTGTTAGATATCTATGTATCCCTTGGTGTGAGTTGCCGTTATGGAATATTAATGAGTTCTATCATTCACTCTCTTGCGTACCTTATTTTAGTTTTCAATTCATGGTTATATGATTGATCTTGTCGTTAGTATTGGTATCACTTTGGAATCATTGAGTTAATTTAGTTGGTTTTGGCAAACCTGGCTCGGTCAGTAGCAACACTATTTTGAGAATTGAATGAAAAAGATAAAAGTACTCTAAAGAAATATAATTTCATCATCTTTCTTTCTTGATTTGCTCATAAGTCTAGTATTCTCTAGTTAAGATCTTTTGTGCTTCCAAGGAAGTTTTCATGTTTGTTTTTGTCACTTGTATGTTTGTTTGTTTCCTTCAACTCTATGCTTGCTATCCAGCCTTGCTAGCAAAAAACCTGTACTGAGAGGGAATGCTTCTCGTGCATCCAATCCTTAAACCAAAACCTATGCCATTTGTGTCCACCATACCTACCTATTAGCACTATTGCTATTCCAAGTAAATTCATGTTTTATCTACCTTCCAAATTAAACTTGTTATGTGAAGATTAGTGATTAAATCTCTCACGAACTTGATGGCACACTTTACTTTCTTGCATTTAATAAACTTGAACCATTGTGCCCATCTATGTTGCGTATATGCTTGCGCTTTGTAAGTTGTGAATTAGCAGAACCATGCTATCATGCGGAACGCTTTCAACATTGCACTGGTAATTTGTACATAGTTGATATCATGTTCTTTTGTCTATGGATGTCGTCGGTGTGAAATGAAAGGGGAGCTTGTAAGTCCATGGAGTTATGTATGTGTGTTAGAGAAACGCCTGGGACGCCGATCTAATCCATGCTGTCATGGTGGAAACCTGCAGCGTAACCATAACGAGCATCTATGAAGCATTCTTCTTATAAAAAAAGAGATAGATATTGAGAAAAAGAGAAAAAGAGATGAGAAAAGAGGAAAGAGAGAAAAAAACACCATATTCCCATGGCAAATAAGAAGATTGTTGAGATGCTTGTTGTCTGCTTGCCTTGTCATTTTGATATGGGGATTCTTCCGTATCATCGGGCAAGGGGTAACCCGTTGGTGGTTCTCTATGATACACATGTACTTACTATGACAAGAACTTACCGGTGACTAAACTTGAGTAGTATGAGGAGCGGCCCTTGTATTCAAGGGACTTGAGATTTTCTACTTGCAACTTGTCAAGCATATCCTCATATTTGATCACTTTAATCTTAATCATCTAAAGATGCTTATGATAGGGGCAATGAGAGCTGAAAGCTAATAAGTACCATAATTTTTGGAAGCTCTTTATAAAACTTGAAATCCCTGCTTCCCTCTGCGAAGGGCCTTTCTTTTACTTTTTAGTTGAGTCAGTAAACCTATTCTCTTCTACCTCAGCAAGCATTTTGAGTTGTTGTGTTTCATTCATTCATATGATGATTTATCCAATCATGTTTCTTATGTTCCTTGTTTTGCACTTTGCTCTTATCTTAGTGTCTACTACTTTGAAAGCTATCATTGAAAATCAGTTATTTGTGAACTCTAGCAAATTGTCAACTATTCTTCGACCAAGAGCTAAGTTTTCCATTACCAATTATGATTTACTTTATGTATCTTTATTGTGTTTCCTTTACTTATTGCAAGTTAAGTTATATAATAGTGAGTTGTCTTCTATTATGACTTATGCATTGATGAATGTGATGCTTCTTGTCCGTATTCTTTTATCGACTCTTCACTCCATAAACCCAAGGTCATGTTTATTGAGTTCAGTTTCGCTTGGGGACAAGCGAAGTCTAAGCTTGGGGGAGTTGATACGTCCATTTTGCATCACTATTCTATATCATAATTTACTGTTATTCATTGATATATTTCATATTAAGAGATGATACTTATGTTATTTCATCTATTTTTCATGGTTGATGACTTTTGGAGCATGGACCGCTGCAGTCAGGATTCTGATGGAAAAGGTGTTGTTTGGAGGCAAAATTCGCGAAGATCAGAAAATCCGGGAAAGTGGAGATGGGCCACATGGGGCCCACACCACCCCCTGGCGCGGGCCACCCTACACCGCGCCACCAGGTGGTGTGGCCGTGCTGGTCCACCCCTGGCTCTCCCCTCTGGCGTATATTATCCTCCCGAAACCCTAAGACTCGGGGAGCGACCACAGAAAGATTCCACCGCCTCTACGGGGTGGAAAACACCGAGAGAGAAAGATCTCTCCGGCAGACAGAATTCTGCCAGGGGAATTCCTTCCCGGAGAGGGGAGATCATCGCCATCAACACCACCGTCAAGCTGGACTTCATCGGGATCATCATCATCATCACCACCTCATACCGCTATAATAATTGGGTTGAATCTTGCATAGTTCTTAGGGGAAACTTTCCCGGTGTTGATTACTCTTTGTAGTTGATGCTACTGAGTGAACCATTGAATTATCATTTATGTTCAGATTGTTACACATCATTATTCCATCTCTGATCATGATCCATATGATGTCTTGTGAGTAGTTCGTTTTGTTCTTGAGGACATGGGAGAAGTCATATTGTTAGTAGTGGAATTGTGTTGAGAAAGATTCAATAGTTTGATATTTATGTTGTGGTATACTTCTTCTAGTGGTGTCATGTGAACATCGACTACATGACACTTCACCTATATGGGCCTAGGGGAATGCATTGTGTATTTGGCTACTAATCGTAGGGGTTGCCAGAGTGACAGAAACCTGAACCCCCGTTAGGAAACCATTGCACAAGGGACGTCAGGGTCTTAGAGTTTAAAGTTGTGGTTAGGTTTATACCTTAATTACTTTCTTGTACTTGCGGATGCTTGCAAGGGGTTTAATCACAAGTATGTATTAGTCCTAGGAAGGTCGGTACACTAGCACAGGTTCACCCACACAACACATAGCAAACTAAAAAAATTAATCAACTATATGAAGCGAAAGCACTTGAAGATATTCCCATGTGTCTTCGAGAACGTTTGGTCATCTTAAGTAATACAACCGGCTTGTCCTTTGCTAAAGAAAGGATTGGGCCACTTGCTGCATTTATTCTTATTGTCTTTTATTTACTCGTACTTTATTTACCTGCATTATCAAAAACCCTAAAAATCCGTTTGCTAAGTATTTACAGAGAATTCCTTCTCCTAGCCATTCGCCAGCACCTTCTACTCCTCATTGGGTTCAACACTCTTACTTATCGAAAATACTGCGATACACCCCCTATACTTGTGGGTCATCAGCTAGTATTAGATACTCGACGGTAGCCTAATAAGATGATCCCTATTAAAATTACCAATGATTGTGTTCCCCCTTAGTGTGCACCACCAAGAAAGTTCTTCGGTATGAGGCAACCCAGGGTGACTGGGTGTCAGACATATCTACGTTTGCATATTGTGGGTGTAAGCCATGTTGCACAGCGAATACACTAAGGTTGAGTTGGTGAGCCTAGCACGCCATAGAAGCATGGCCTCGGAACACGGATGGTCAAAAGATCGAGCACGAGTGGCATGAATGATGTGACCGACGTTTAGCGTCCACCCTTGAACCCACATTGATGGCCGTGATGATCAGGGGAGATGTGGTTGATAGGGGTCATGTTATCACTAGGAACCCTTATGGGGATAGGTTTTTTTGAGTGGAGTTATTATTAACTCATTTAATTATAAACTTATTCTAAATTCCTTTTGCAATTGTAAATGTAGAAAAGTTCTCCCTGATGCCACCTTTCCTGTTGACGATTGATTGGTTAGAAGGAGAGAATCTCAGATTAGATGGATCAAACTTCACTATATGGGTTGCGCGTCTGCATGTTCTCCTTAGCGAGAATGACGTGGTCGACTACATACTCGACGAGATGGATTTGGATCAGCCCATTGACTTAGAGACCCCAGAGCAGCGAGAAGACCGCTATCTCCGTTGGGAGATGGCCTCCTTCATTTCAGTTACAATGTGTTTCGGAATGGTGGACGAGTTGTTGACTTTCGTGGGTGATGTCAACCCTCGTACGGTAATGCTACAGCTTAGGACACATTTCATGGAACAAGCACGCATATGGGAGCATGAGCTGATGGGAGACTTCCTCTCCATTAAGATGGAGGAGAACTCATCACTAGACGACCACTTGGAGCACATGCATGATGTGTACATGAGGCCTGCATACTTCCTGGATAGCTGGATGACGAGCTCTTTTGCAAATGGCGTTGTGTTGCGGTCGCTGCCACCAAGCTACCAAGCACAAGTCAGGACTTGCATTATGAGAGGCGACGCAGAATCAATGGAATTCCACCGGTTTGTCTCACATCTCAGGAATGTATTGGTTGAACCAGATGTCGCTCAGGTCATCGATGACAAAGGTATATATTTGATATACAATTTTATAAATGTTATAATCTTGCAAACACATTTGCAGTGTTAAGTATATTTGATACTTGTTCTGTTTTGCTGAAAACAGGTCCTTCTGCATGAGAGGTGCTTGCTGGAGACAAGGTGACGTTGCGTGTGGATGGCGAGCATGATGATGATGGACGACGACACTCTCCCTCGACATTTATCACTTAGTTTTTGTTTAAGGATGATTATTGTAATCAAAATATTATGAACTTCTTTAGTGTGTCTCACACTTTGTGAGACGATTATTCATATGAGTTTGTAACAAATAGTTGTTCTACTTTTATGAATGATTTCTATTTGTGTTCATATCTTGTTCGATTATATGTGAATTATCCTTTTGTTTGAAACTAATTGATAATGCATGGACATTTGTAAAATATTTAAATGCCTGAAAATACCCAACTTAAATGATATTCATTACTAAATGAAAACCATTGTTTAAATTCAAAGTTATTGATAATATGTGAAAGTCATTTGATTTCTTATCACATATAAGTCATGCCTAAGTTCGGCAAAATAACTTGAACACCGTGTATTATTTGAATACAAAGTGTTTAATGAATTGTTAAAAGTAAATACATATTCGATGTATTGTGTTTTAACGAAAATGATAATTATCATTATATGATTGTTTAAATGTGTAAATAAGTTTACCAAAGGAAACATAAGTATGAAACTATTTGATTTGATCAAAGCGTTTCATCAACAAAGGGTATAAATATAAAAGATAATCTAATTACTATGATTTGATCAAAAGTAATGAAATTCAACTTTATGAGATTGGCATGAAATAAATTGTGGAATGCAAAGCGTTTTGAAACGTCAAAATGCAAAGCGTTTTGAAACGTCAAAATGCAAAGAATCACAATATGATATTAGATATCAAAATGGGTGAATAGATGGCGCCAAATAAATCGTTGTAGTATAGATGTAGAGACCATTAGTTAGAAATAGTTAGCACTCAATTAGAATATATAGTGAACCATTTGAAGTTGTCAAAGCGGCTCCATATCTGGTATGGATTGTCGTAAAAGTTTTGGGGTTATTCGATATAACCAAAACAATAGAGAATAAGTCCTTGTAGAGTATTCATTGGAAACTTGAATACGAAATCCATAGCTAAAACCAAAAGAGAAGCAAAACTTGTATTGCTTGGATTTTGGTGCATTCTTGAGAAATCTCACTTTTAGTGATATTTCTCGATTATGAAGCAAATGGAAGATGATACGTCCATTTTGCATCACTATTCTATGTCTTAATTCACTATTATTCATTGATATATTTCGTATTGAGAGGTGATACTTATGTTATTTCATCTCTTTTTGCAAGGTTGATGACTTTTGGAGCATGGACCGCTGCAGTCAGGATTCTGATGGAAAAGGTGCTGTTTGGAGGCAAAATTCGCGAAGATCAGAAAATCCAGGAAAATATACAGAAAATCCTATTTTTCCAGAAGACTCAGGATGCCAGAAGATGGAGTGGAGGTGGGCCATAGGGGGCCCACACCACCCCATGGCGCGGTCAGGCCTAGGCCGCGCCTGGAGGTGGTGTGGCCGCCCTGGCCTACTCCAGCCTCTCCCCTCTGGCATATATCATCCCCACGAAACCCTAAGACTCGGGGAGCGACCACAGAAAGATTTCGCCGCCTCTGCGGGGCGGAAAACACCAAGAGAGAAAGATCTCTCCGGCAGACAGATTTCTGCTGGGGGAATTCCTTCCCGGAGAGGGGAGATCGTCGCCATTAACACCACCATCAAGTTGGACTTCATCGGGATCATCATCATCATCACCACCATCATCACCATCAGCACCCTCATCACCATCTCCATATTGCTGTAACAATTGAGTTGAATCTTGCATAGTTCATAGGGGAAACTTTCCCAGTGTTGATTACTCTTTGTAGTTGATGCTATTGAGTGAACCATTGAATTATTGTTTATGTTCAGATTGTTATACATCATTATTCCATCTCTAATCATGATCCATATGATGTCTTGTGAGTAGTTCGTTTTGTTCTTGAGGACATGGGAGAAGTCTTGTTGTTAGTAGTGGAGTTGCGTTGAGAAAGATTCAATAGATTGTTATTTAAGTTGTGGTGTACTTCTTCTAGTGGTGTCATGTGAACGTCGACTACATGACACTTCACCTATATGGGCCTAGGGGAATGCATTGTGTATTTGGCTACTAATCGTAGGGGTTGCTGGAGTGACAGAAACCTGAACCCTCGTTAAGAAACCATTGCACAAGGGACGTAAGGGTCTTAGAGTTTAAAGTTGTGGTTAGGTTTCTACCTTAAATACTTTCTTGTACTTACGGATGTTTGCAAGGGGTTTAATCACAAGTATGTATTATTCTTGGATGGGGCGGTACATTAGCACAGGTTCACCCACACAACACTTAGCAAGCTAGAGAAGATTAATCAGCTATATGAAGCGAAAGCACTTGACAGTCTTCCCATGTGTCCTCGAGAATGTTTGGTCATCTATAGAAATACAACCGGCTTGTCCTTTGCTGCATAAAGGATTGGGCCATGATGCGCTCGATGATCGACGTAGAGCTCGTTGGGAACCCCAAGAGGAAGGTATGATGAGCACAGCAGCAAGTTTTCCCTCAATTATGAAACCAAGGTTTAATCGAACTAGTAGGAGCAAGGAAACACCCCAAAGGTGTTACTAGATGAGCTTTGGCAGGGCGCACTACCGGTGCTAGTAGCAACGTGGAGACCTGCACAACACAACCACAGAACTTTGTCCCCAACTACTAAGGAAATATGACATACCTACGAACTACTAAGGAAATAATGGTAAATTAAAATTATGAGAAAGCCCAAAGCAAAATTCCCTTGAGATCAGAAAGCAATTAGTTGCCGAATCTCACAAGTAAAAGGGGTTACTTGAATTTTCCCAAATGACTGCAAAGCCATAGTGGAAAAGGGGGTAAATGACAAAAGCACAATTTGTCAAGTATTGGACGAATTCAAATGAATTTGATTCAAGTGTGCTGAATGTCTAGTGGATTTAAAACTAGTACAAGTACTAGTATCTCATAGTAAAATCTCCAAGTTTGATATTTGATCAAAGGATTTTGAAGTTGTTCAAAATAATGAGTAGATATGCAATTTGCATGAAATTGAGTGGGAGCAATATAAGTCTCAAATTCAAATATGTAGGAACATATTTTGAATGGTAGCTTATAGAGTGATTCTTAAGGATGTTAAGAATAAAAGCGCAAGTACCGATAAATAATGATTTATAAGGTGTAGAAGTTGATAATAGGGGTATTATGATATTATGTAATATTCCTTAAGGGATTCTGAAAAGGGTTTCAGAATAGAAGTTAATTGAGGAACTGGTCCTTAATAACTCAAATTAGGAATAGTATTGAGTTTAACATCAATGGTTGAAAGAAAAAAATGATGATCATCATCCACTATGTTGGGACATAGGTTCTATCTTAGAAAACCATGATGATAAGCTTAACATAATATATGATCCAATAAGGAACGTTTAAAAGTGATTAAGTTTGAATCACATAACATTGAGCTAAATTTGCCCGCGGTGTCTAATAGAGAACTATAGACATATTTTCCAAATCCATAAAGTATGACATATCTTAAAACATAAAGGGTTATGTTATAAGGGAATATGTTGGAAACTCCTGTAAATACCAATTAAAGTCAAGTAGGAAGCGAGGTGAACAAAACATCGAAAGTTGCACAGAGTGCACTAGTGTTTCGATGAATACATTTATAATAATAGATAAGGGTACCATCTAAAGTGTTGTATAATGTTATGGCGGGGCTAGTTCGCTTTTAACGTAGAATGATGTGTCCCAGGGCACAGTGCCCATGAGAAATCCCTCGAGGTTGATCTAAAGTCACTGTAGGCTCCTGGAATTTGGCCTCGTTCTGCTGCCATAGCGACGATGCATACACACAGATGTTATCATGTGATGATAAAGTATTAATGTCAATCAAGGTGACATTAGTAAGTTGCAAAGGATTTGGGACTGTAAAGTACAGACCCAAGACTCAACCTCTTCGATGAGCAAGCATGTTCAGGGTACTAATACATTACAAATGTATCTATAATTTTTGATGTTCCATGCTTGGTTTTATCTACTTTATTGTGTTTTGTCCACACTTTGGAGTACTTTTCATATGATTTCTTGGACTAACCTATTAACAAGAGCCATAGTGCCAGCTGCTTGTTTTCAGCTGTTTTTGGTTCCAGGAAGTCAGAAAATGAATATTCTCGGAATTGGACGGGACAAAAGCCAAAGTTACTATTTTACCGGGAGACGTCTGGAGCCAGAATACGAGACGGAGAGGGGCTGGGTCCTGGCCACACCACCTAGCCGCGTGGCCAGGCCTGGCCCGCGCTAGGGGGTGGTCTGGCCACCCCAGGCACCCCCTCGGCCTCTCCTTCTGCCTATATATTGCCTCTGATACGGAAACCCTAAGTACCCGATCAAAATTCCACGAAAGAGTCTATAGCCACCGTCATCTCCATCCCTAGATCGGGAGGGATCTAAAGCTCTTCCCGGCACCCTGTTGGAGAGGGGAATTCACCCTGGAGGCCTTCTTCATCATCATGCAAGCCTCCGGTGTGATGCGTGAGTATTTCATCCTTGGACTACGGGTCCATGTAGTAGCTAGATGGCTGGTTCTCCTCCTTTGTGCTTTCATGTCTAGATCTTGTGAGCTCTGTTCATGATCAAGATCATCTATTTGTAATTCTGCATGTTGTGTTTGCGGGGATCCGATGGATATTGAGATGCTATTTCAGATTGATTATTGATTCTATCATGTCTTTGTTATTTGTGATCTTGCATGCTTTCCGTTGTTAGTAGCTATCTTGGACAAGTAGATGCTAGCAACTCCAAGAGTTAGTATTTATGCTCGATAGTGGGTTCATGCCTCTGGTAATCTGGGGAAGTGACAGAAATCTCTAAGGTACTAGATGTGTTGTTGCTACTGGAGAGAAAACAACAATCCTTTGTTCATAGAACAATCATATTGTTTACTTTACACGCAATTCGTAAAGCAATAATCTGTTGCTTGCAAATTAATATTGGAGGGGTTCGAATGATAACCTGAAGGTGGATTATTAGTCATACATGCAGTTGGATGGCGGTCTATGTATAATGTTGTAATGCCCAATCAAGTCTCAAAGGAGTCAAGATGATTAATATATGCTTGTATGCTTTCTCGGTGTTTGTCAATTGCCCCGCTGTAATTTGTTCACCCAGCATGTTATCTATCTTAAGGAGAGCCACCTCTAGTGAACTATGGACCCCAGTCCTTTCTTTTACATAAAATCTACAAATTGTTTACTACTTTGTGTTTACTTTCTACAAACTATTACTTCCTACCATTCGATACGTTTAATCCTTGGTTTTTAGCAAAACCAGTGAGATTGAAAACCTCATCGCAAGTTGGGGACAGATTTCTGTGGTTGTGTTGTGCAGGTCTCCATGTTGCTGCAGGCACCGGTAGTGCGCCCTGCCAACGTTCAGCTAGCTACACCTTTGGGGTGTTTCCTTGCTCCTACTGGATTGATAACCTTGGTTTCATAACTGAGGGAAACTTACTGCTGTGCTCATCATACCTTCCTCTTGGGGTTCCCCAACGAGCTTGTTAATACACGAGTCAGCAGGTACCGGATATATGGTGCCAATGATTAAGAACAAATGCAACTAGTTTATTTGTACTCTAGTGCAAGTGGGAGACTGTTGGAAATATGCCCTAGAGACAAATAGTAATAAGGACTATTATCATATTTCATAAAGTTTATGATTAAGTTTTATATCATGCTATAACTGTATTGAGAGGAAACATCAATACACGTGTAATATATAAACAACCAGGGGTTCTCAGTGAAACTCTAGTCACTGGTTCATTGGTCAACAGATGATCAAGTTTCCTGATCATGTGGCATTTATGTCAGTTGGAAATGGAGTCAACTCATTCTGAGAATTAGATGATAAACCAATACCCAACCTAAACATCGTGACCCTATCATGTCACGAAGTTCAAGTTACGATGATTAGAAATGGATCCTCGTAGACTATTCCTTAGACCGTGAGGCTATATCAATCACTGTCCCCCGAGAGTGCTTAGATAGCATCAAGCGCCACTTGGTAATACAGTGGTTATAAAGGTGTGTTCAGGTACTCGGAGGAAACCGTAGAGGCAATATATGTCAAGAGCGGGATTTGTCCATCCACATGATGGAAAGATACTCAAGGGCCCACTCGTAGAAGTTATATCCAATAGCTGCGCATCATGTGATTTCATCATAGGGATATCACTTGTCGGAACGAGTCAAGTAGCATTGTTCGGTAACGAGATTGAACACGACATGGTGATGTCATTGATCAGATCTCGGGCAATGCAAGTATCGAGAGACAAAGGGAATAAGACACGACTATCCCGATTCAAACGACGAAAGATCTTCGTGGAACGCACAGGGGTCACATGGCCATCCAGGTCCCTCTGTTGATCATTGGTCCGGGAGTGTCCCGACCATGTCTGGAGTGTTCCCGAACCGTGGGGTATCACGCTTAAGGGCTTGATGATGCTTAAAGAGTATTTATAGGATCGAAAGAATCACCGAAGAATAGTAGAGAGAAAACTGGAAGGGTTTCGGTAAGTCCGGAGGATGTCCGAAGTGGAGGTGGAAGGTGTTCGATAGCCACGGAGGTTGAATAATATGTGAATGAATGTTAAATATTAATTTAATCATTTATTCATAATTATTTAATAAAAGAGAAAATCAATTTAAATAGTCAAAGGCTTAATGGGCCAATTCCGGAGGGAAGAGGGCCCATTAGGGAAAAGGCAAGAGGGAGAAGGGCCAAGAGGGGAGGCCAGCGCCCTAGTGGGCCAGCCCTCCGCGTGGGGCCCATGGGGTGGCCGGCGGTGCCACCCCCTCCCCCTCTCCTCTCCTTTAGTCCCACCCTGGGACTTTGAGGAAGGTAGTACCTCCCCCCTATATATAGTGGGGGTATTTGGCCAGATAAATACACACAATATTAAATAAAGGTCTTCTCACTTTTGGGAAGACCTCTGATTGATACTCTCTCTCTCTCTCTCTCTCTCTCTCTCTCTCTCTCTCTCGTGACCGTGGTCCCAAGTTCGGACTGCGCGAACGCGAGACATCTTCACCGCGGAGCGCTGTCGTGTTACGGGATTCAGATCCAGGAGCTCTACTTCCGCAACTACTGCTGGATCGGGGAAGTGGGAGTCATCGTCAGGCACCAGACGTGTGTAACTCCCCGCGAGGTGTCACACTTGAGGCACTCAAGTTGTTGGAGCCAAAGTAGTGCAAGGACTTCATCACGACCTTGTGGTCGGTTTCGGCTCGTCTACATCAACCACGCTCTCGTGAGCGTTGACAACGTTTTTCGATCTTCAAGGCTAAGTTCGCGAAAAGCCCTCCCGTTACTATATTACTAATAGATAGGTCCTGGCTGTTGGGTCCGCAGTATAGAAAACAAAAATTTCCTACGGTGTGAACTACACGCCAAGATCTATCTACTAGGTACAAAGCAAACGGGTGGACATACATCCATAGAGAACTTGCCCTCGAAGACAACGAGCTTTGTGAACGAGTAGGAACTCGTGGTTGATGTAGACGTACACTTGCCGATCTCAAGATCGTGAGGAAGTCCGAGCGCTGCAACTCAGCAGCGCATCCGCACTCGCACACACGTTCAAGCCACCGGATAACCTCCACCTCCTCGCTCCAGCGATCCAGCGGAAGCAGCAACTCCTTCCAGACGAAATGCCACCGGGAACATGTATCTCGCTAATCCGAGACCATGGGGGAATAATTCTAGAGGGGAGAGAGATCCTTCACAAGGAGGTGTGAGGATGAAGGAGGGAATGGGTGGCTTTTTATAGGAGGAGGGGGGTGCCCCCTCTCTCCATGGCCGGTGCATGGGGGGGGTGACCCCTCACCTCCCCATTCATGTGGTGGTAACTCCTCCACATTAAAATGCCTCTTCAATTCCCTTTTAAAGTCTCCACTTTAAATGCATTAAGTTTCTCCAAATTTAATGCTCTCTCATTTAATAAAACTCTTTTATTAAATTTATTCAGAATTTTGTTAATTACTTTAATTAACAAACATTCACGTATAGCCCCTTGCAATATTTATTATCACATGCAGAACCACCTTCTGCAATTTCACCCGAAACAATTTCCGGTTTCTATTGAAACAATTCCTGCGCTTTGCAATTCTTTCGTCTGACACATATGTGCTCCAAAATGGTGTCCGGTAACTCTTAAGTGTGCCACCCTATGATTCGCGAATAATGCAGACATGATCGAGACCCTTCTCCGATCAATAATCAGCAGCGGGACCTGGAGATCCGTACTGACTCCTACACATTCAACGATGACTCCTGTGATCGTGAGAACCTTTAATGCTTGTAACTAAATCCCTTTGTCTCTCGATATATTACATGTCCGAGATTCGATCATCGGTATCTCCATACCTAGTTTGATCTCGTTACCGACATGCACTCTTTTCTCGTTCCTGTGATATAACATTCTAGTGATCACATCACTTGCTTGCAAGCTATCCTAATGTGATATCACCGAGAGGGCCCAGAGTATATCTATCTGTCATCTGGATTGACAAATTCCACTCTTGATCCATGAGCCTCAACATAACACCTTCGTAGCACTGAACCCATCTTTATAGTCACCCTGTTACGGTGTGACGTTTGATGTTATCAAGATACTCTTCCGGTGTTAGCAATTAACATGATCTCATGGTCTAAGGATAAAGATTACTTCGTATGATGTTATAGCAATATAAACACAATGACTTGATCGTAATGCTATACTTCGGATGAATGTTCATCACATCATTCCACCAATGGTGTGACCTTGTTATTAACAACGTCCAATGTCCATGATCAGGAAACCTTGATCATCATGTTAATCAACAAGCTAGTCTATAAGAGAGGCATGACTAGGAACCCTTTTTGTTTATTAAACACACATGTATTGATGTTTCCTATCAATACAATTATAGCATGCAAAATAAACATCTATCATATACAAGGAATACATAATAACAACTTTATTATTGCCTCTCAGGGCATATTTCCTTCAGTCTCCCACTTGCACTAGAGACAATAATCTAGTTCACATAGTGATAAATCTAACACCCATGGAGTTCTGGTGTTGATCATGTTTTGCCCTAGGGAGTACTTTAGTCAACGGATCTGCTACATTCAGGTCCGTGTGCACTTTACAAATCTTTATATCTCCCTCCTTGACATGTTCGTGGATGGAGTGAAACTGGCGCTTAATATGCTTGGAATTCTTGTGAGACCTTGGTTCCTTTGCGTTGGCTATGGCTCCATTGTTGTCACAATAGATCACCATCGGGTCCAATGCACTGGGAACCACACCCAGTTCCGTTATGAACTCCTTCATCCAAACTGCTTCCTGTGCTGCTTCTGAAGCAGCAACATATTCCGCCTTCGTTGTTGATCCAGCCACCATAGGTTGTTTGGAGCTCCTCCAACTAACTGCTGCTCCGTTCAAGAGAAATACGTATCCGGATTGAGACTTAGAGTCATCCGGATCAGTGTCAAAGCTAGCATCGACATAACACTTAGCGACTAGCTCTTCTTCACCTCCGTATATAAGAAACATATCCTTAGTTCTTCTCAAGTACTTAAGGATATTCTTGACCGCTATCCAGTGTTCCGAACCTGGATCAGATTGGTACCTACTAGTCAAACTAATAGCATGTGCCACATCCGGTCTTGTACATAGCATGGCATACATTATAGAGCCTATGGCTGAGGCATTGGGGATCTTATCCATTATCTCTCTTTCTTCCGCCGTAGCCGAACTTTGAGTCTTACTCAATGTCTTGCCTTGCAACATAGGTAAGAACCCCTTCTTACTTCCGTCCATATTAAACTTCTTTAATATCTTATCAAGGTATGTACTCTGCGATAGCCCAATTAGGCGTCTTGATCTATCTCTATAGATTTTAATGCCTAATATATATGAAGCTTCACCAAGGTCCTTCATCGAAAATTTGCTGTTTAGATAACTTTTAACACTGTTTAAAAGATCTAAATCATTTCCAATCAATAATATGTCATCCACATATAATATCAGAAATGCCACATTGCTCCCACTCACTTTCTTGTAAATACAAGCCTCTCCATAAGTTTGGACAAATCCAAACTCTTTGATCACCTCATCAAAGCAGAGATTCCAACTTCGTGATGCTTGCTTCAGTCCATAGATGGATCGCTGAAGTTTGCACACCTTATTAGCATCCTTAGGATTGACAAAACCCTTAGGTTGTATCATATACAACTCTTCTTCAATCTTACCATTGAGGAACGCAGTTTTGACATCCATCTGCCATATTTCATAATCAAAATATGCAGCAATTGCTAACATAATCCTAACCGACTTAAGCATAGCTATGGGAGAGAATGTCTCGTCGTAGTCAACTCCTTGAATTTGTCGAAACCCCTTTGCGACAAGTCGAGCCTTATAGATGGTCATATTACCATCAGCATCAGTTTTCCTTTTGAAAATCCATTTATTCTCAACGGTCTTTCGGTCATGAGGTAAGTCCACCAAGTTCCAAACTTGGTTCTCGTACATGGATTCCATCTCGGATTTCATGGCTTCTAGCCATTTGTTGGAATCCGGGATCATCGTTGCTTCTTCATACGTCGCAGGGTCATCCATTTCATCAACCATGAAATTCACAACAGGATTGCCGTACAGTTCAGGAGCTGCACGTGTCCTGCTTGACCTGCGAGGTTCGGTAGTGTCCTCTTTCAGAGTTTCATGATCAATATCATTAGCTCTCTCTTCATTAGGTGAAGTCAACTCCGAAACAACTTCTGGAGCTGTGCTACTCGCCATTTCATGAAGAGAAGGTTCAATAACCTCTTCGAGTTCTACCTTCCGACTACTCACACCTTTCGCGAGAAACTCCTTCTCAAGAAAGGATCCATTCTTGGCAACAAAAACCTTGCCCTCGGATCTGTGATAGAAGGTATACCCAATCGTTTCCTTAGGGTATCCTATGAAGACGCATTTTTCCGCTTTGGGTTCGAGTTTATCCGGTTGAAGTTTCTTCACATAAACATCGCATCCCCAAACCTTAAGAAATGACAGCTTAGGTTTGTTTCCAAACCATAATTCATACGGTGTCGTTTCAACGGATTTAGATGGTGCCCGATTTAAAGTGAATGCAGCTGTTTCCAGTGCATAACCCCAAAATGACAGTGGTAAGTCAGTCAGAGACATCATAGATCGAACCATATCCAATAAGGTACGATTACGACGTTCCGACACACCATTACGTTGTGGTGTTCCGGCAGGCGTGAGTTGTAAAAATATTCCACAGTCTTTCATATGTGTGCTAAACTCGTAACTAAGATACTCTCCTCCACGGTCGGACCGCAGAAATTTGATCTTTCTGTTACGAGATTTTCCACTTCATTCTGAAATTCTTTGAACTTTTCAAAAGTTTCAGACTTGTGTTTCATCAAATAGATATACCCATATCTACTCAAATCATCTGTGAAAGTAACAAAATAACGATATCCACCTCGCGCCGACACACTCATTGGTCCACACACATCAGTATGTATGATTTCCAATAGATCTGTCACCCGATCCATTGAACCGGAAAACGGCGTTCTAGTCATCTTGCCCATAAGGCATGGCTCACATGTATCAAATGATTCAAAATCAAGTGATTCCAAAAGTCCATCAGAATGGAGTTTCTTCATGCGTTTAACGTCAATATGACCTAGACGACAGTGCCACATATATGTAGATATATCATTATCAAGTTTAATCCTTTTAGCATCAACATTATGAATATGCATAATACTACTATCGAGATCCAACAGAAACAAACCATTCAACATAGGTGCATGACCATAAAATATATTATTCATATAAATCGAACAACCATTGTTTTTAGACTTAAATGAATAACCACTTTGCATCAAACACGATCCGGATACAATGTTCATGCTCAGTGCAGGCACCAAATAACAATTATTTAGGTTTATAACTAATCCCGATGGCATATGGAGAGGCAGCGTTCCGACGGCGATCACATCAACTCTTGATCCATTGCCGACCCGCATCGTGACCTCATCCCTTGCTAGTTGTCGCTTGTTCAGCAACCCCTGAACCGAGTTACATATATTAGCAACCGATCCGGTATCAAATACCCAGGTGCTACTGCGAGTACTAGTCAAGTACACATCAATAATACGTATATCACATATACCTTTGTTTGCCTTGCCAGACTTCTTGTCCGCCAAATACTTGGGGCAGTTGCGCTTCCAATGGCCAGTCCCCTTGCAATAGTAGCACTCCGTGTCAGACTTAGGGCCATCTCGGGGTTTCTTTTCAGGCGTGGCAATAGACTTGCCACCCTTCTTTCCCTTGTGCTTGCCTTTCTTGTCCTTCTTGAAACTGGTGGTTCTATTCATCATCAACACTTGATGTTCTTTCCTAATCTCCACTTCTGCAGTCTTAAGCATTGACAGAAGCTCGGGAAGAGACTTCTTCATGCCCTGCATATTATAGTTCATCACGAAGCTCTTGTAGCTAGGTGGCAGAGATTGGAGAACACGATGTATGCCTAAGTCAATGGGAATCGTTATTCCCAAGGACACAAGCTTATCGGCGTACCCAGACATTTTGAGTACGTGCTCACTAACGGAGCTGTTTTCCTTCATCATGCAGCTAAAGAACTTTTCTATAGCATTATAACTCTCTACAGCAGCATGGGTATTGAAAATCATTTTCAATTCTCCCATGGTATCAAAGGCATTGCCATTTTCGAAACGCTTTCGAAGTTCTGGATCTAGCCCATACAGTATGCCGCAATGAACTAAGTTGTGGTCCTCCTGCCGAGTTATATAGACGTTCTTTTCCTCGTCAGGGGCATCAGGAGCTGGTGGGGGGCCTAGCGGCGCATCTAACACATATTGGTTTTGTGCAGCAGTGAGGAGAATCCTCAAATTCATAGCCCAGTTGGTGAAGTTGCTACCATTCGCAGCAAGTTTCTCTTTCTCCATGAACACATTGAAATTAAAAGCAGGTGGTGCCATCTACGACAGAATTTGTAAAGTATATTTAGACTAAGTTTATGATAGATTGAGTTCGACTAATCCAAATTACTAATGAACTCCCACTCAAAAATGACATCCCTCGTGTCCTTTTGGTGATTACATGAACCAAATCCACTACACCAAGTCCGATCATCACGTGAGTCGGTGTAGCTTCAAAGGCGAGCATCTATATGGGCATCATATCAACTATATGACTCATGCTTAACCTTTCGGTTTGTGTTCCGAGGCCATGTCTGTACATGCTAGGCTCGTCAAGTAAGAACCTTAGTATTTGCGTGTGTAAAACTATCTTACACCCGTTGTATAAAAGCGTAGAGCTGAAAACACCCGATCATCACGTGATACCTCAAAACACGATCCACAAAATGGTGCATACTCAAGGAAGAACACATTTTATCTTGATATCTAAATGAGGGATCATCTTATAATGCTACCAAACGCGCCAAACTAGCAGTATAAGATGCTAACATCTAATGTGTGAAGTGAGGTGATATGGTCCATGCATTTGATCTCTATCATTTGCATCGTGGTATGATCTCTATCATTCCTTCGTGTGTAAGGCCAAGGTCTATGGAACTTACACGTTAAGTGAGTTGTAAGAGTATCTATCATACATCTACTTACAACAATACCATATCAAAACACTAGCCCAGCAACGATCTAAACTAGACGCCTCTAATTTATCAATTGCAAGTTTTACGTGGCTTAGGGCTTTCGGAGATAGAACATGTCTAACCTACGAACATGAATCACAACAAGGATAACCAAGTTATTAGCAACTCGTTGTAAATCAGATATTGACTATAGTAGGAGAGACAGACACCCGCCAGCCACTTATGCAAAACAAGTTGCATGTCAGTCGTGGAACCGGTCTCATGTACAATGACATGTAAGGTTGGTCCGGGCCGCTTCATCCCACTATGCCACCAATATCCAAAGTACATAGAAGATGCAATAATATGATCATCATCGCCCATATATAAACATATGTGTACTACCCGTGCAAAGCACCTACGCAGAGATCAGGCTTTGATACCACTGTTGGGTCTGCATCATAGAAAACAAAAAATTTCCTACGGTGTGAACTACATGACAAGATCTATCTACTAGGTACAAAGCAAACGGGTGGACATACATCCATAGAGAACTTACCCTCGAAGACAACGAGCTTTGTTAACGAGTAGGAACTCGTGGTTGATGTAGTCGTACACTTGTCGATCTCAAGATCGTGAGGAAGTCTGAGCGCCGCAAATCAGTAGCGCATCCGCACTCGCACACACGTTCAAGCCACCGGACAACCTCCACCTCCTCGCTCCAGCGATCCAGCGGAAGCAGCAACTCCTTCCAGACGAAATGCTACCGGGAACATGTATCTCGCTAATCCGAGACCATGGGGGAATAATTCTAGAGGGGGAGAGAGATCCTTCACAAGGAGGTGTGAGGATGAAGGAGGGAATGGGTGGCCTTTTATAGGAGGAGGGGGGTGCCCCCTCTCTCCATGGCCGGCGCATGGGGGGGTGACCCCTCACCTCCCCATTCGTGTGGTGGTAACTCCTCCACATTAAAATGCCTCTTCACATTCCCTTTTAAAGTCTCCACTTTAAATGCATTAAGTTTCTCCAAATTTAATGCTCTCTCCTTTAATAAAACTCTTTTACTAAATTTATTCAGAATTTTTTTAATTACTTTAATTAACAAACATTCACATATAGCCCCTTGCAATATTTCAATATCACATGCAGAACCACCTTCTGCAATTTCACCCGAAACAATTTCCGGTTTCTATTGAAACAATTCCTGCGCTTTGCAATTCTTTCGTCTGAAACATATGTGCTCCAAAATGGTGTCCGGTAACTCTTAAGTGTGCCACCCTACGGTTCGCGAATAATGCAGACATGATCGAGACCCTTCTCCGATCAATAAACAACAGCGGGATCTGGAGATCCATACTGACTCCTACACATTCAACGATGACTCCTGTGATCGTGAGAACCTTTAACGCTTGTAACTAAATCCCTTTGTCTCTCGATATATTACATGTCCGAGATTCGATCATCGGTATCTCCATACCTAGTTTGATCTCGTTACCGACATGCACTCTTTTCTCGTTCCCGTGATATAACATTCTAGTGATCACATCACTTGCTTGCAAGCTATCCTAATGTGATATCACCGAGAGGGCCCAGAGTATATCTATCTGTCATCTGGATTGACAAATTCCACTCTTGATACATGAGCCTCAACATAACACCTTCGTAGCACTGAACCCATCTTTATAGTCACCCTGTTACGGTGTGACGTTTGATGTTATCAAGATACTCTTCCGGTGTTAGAAATTAACATGATCTCATGGTCTAAGGATAAAGATTACTTCGTATGATGTTATAGCAATATAAACGCAATGACTTGATCGTAATGCTATACTTCGGATGAATGTTCATCACATCATTCCACCAATGGTGTGACCTTGTTATTAACAACATCCAATGTCCATGATCAGGAAACCTTGATCATCCTGTTAATCAACAAGCTAGTCTATAAGAGAGGCATGACTAGGAACCCTTTTTGTTTATTAAACACACATGTATTGATGTTTCCTATCAATACAATTATAGCATGCAAAATAAACATCTATCATATACAAGGAATACATAATAACAACTTTATTATTGCCTCTCAGGGCATATTTCCTTCACTGGCAGCATCAGGGGTTCAGGGGCATAGGGTAAAAATTTATTGTTTTCATGCGCGGAACCCCTACAAGAACCTCATACGGTACTAAAACAATTATAGCATGAGAGAGATGTAGGTCAAGCTACTGCCATAAACTCATAGTCTAAAGATGGAATACTCCCTCCTCATCATAGATATGGTGTTTCATGACGTTGGAGAGTGTGGAGATCTAACCGGTAGTGGCTCCCCCTCCAATATTTGTTGGTTCTTGCTCTACTTCGGTGTTTCTATGTTTCCGCTCTGCCTCTTTCGAGATCACCTCGAGGGACCTTTTATAGCTGTTTATAGGTCAACACTTGAGTTAGGACTAAAGATGGACGGTTGATGCTCCAAGAGGAAAAAAGCATAGGTGGCATAGTCGGGGGTGGGTCTTGCCACCTAGGCTCAATTGAGCCGTAGTCCTCCCCTCTGGTGATTCAGGTGCTACAGCTCTTTATTTTCGCGAAAAAATAATTTTCGAAAAATCTCAAGTCCATTTGACTTCGTTTAGGTGCCTGGAGGTTAAAAATATGAAAAACATGGTTTTCCTATTCTATAGAGTTATAACCCAATTAAAGGGGACCATTGGTAAATCCCCATAAATCAATGTAAAACATGGTATTAACATTCCAAATGATGCAAATATGTATAAATATGTGACAATAAATTACAAAGTTCATGTATGTATTTTACATGCACTAACATAGCACACAAAAACAAATAATAATTTACCTTGGTGTAAAGGAGTATTTACATGGGGGAGCCTAAGTTTGTAACTAAGGGTCATAGCTACAAGTTTGCAAAGCCCAAGGTTGCAAATAATCATTTACCAAGATATTACTACAATCTACACATGCATACTACCATTTGATAAACAAATCACGCATAGTTGAAAACATAAGTGAAAAAATGATGAATGGTATAACTTATCTTTTATTTGATGAAAAATATAATATTATCATTGGTATAATATTTAATTCTCTGTATGAACTGATCTATACGTGCAATCATTTGCATGCAATAAACACCAAATAAGATACAAATGTAAATTGAAATACTATAGTATACAATATTACTAACTAATACTATATATAGATAATTTCTATGGAATTTGGTGAAAGAAATGATGGACCGAATAAAGGATGATATGGATAACTTAGTTTTAAATAGCTGGCTATAGCCATCCTATAGTCCCGCTATAACCCTTTTCGCATGTTGCGGCTAAGTGCAATAGCCAGCTAAAAGGTGTCAAACCCCTTAAATAGTCGTCTATAGCCAGGCTATAGCTGTTTTCAGAAGCCGCAGCTATAGCCTATAGTTGGCTATTTAAATCATAATAACATATGAATTTGATTCAATGGTTAATATGATAATATGTAACTTTGCTATGCCATATATATCATGAAGCTATGTAGATATTTTCCTCATTGGGTAATTTTTATGGTCAGGAATGGAACATAACATTTTGGAGGAGTGACATGGAATGCTCTATTTCGGTATGATCAACCAAAGATATTGGAACTTCATCTAAACTTAATGATGTGGGAAGATCTTAGCCATAATATATAGGAATAGACAACCAATATCAAAACAAAGGCGTGACTCACCACCAATAGGAATGAATGTTTCCAGAGTTGAAATAAGATGACAACGAGTCTTGACATAGTCAAACATGATGATGTATACGATCCTAGCCTCGAAGTAGTCGATGGAGTCATTGTAGAGGTGTTCGGGGATGAACAGGACGCCATGACGTTGTTGTTGAAGACTGTAGATTTACGCCATGCTCTAGCGAAGATTGTTTAGTGGCGTGGATAGCATGGCTTCGACGCAACACTGCCATCGGTGATGGAATGCTACATCAACATGTCTTGGAGGTTGTCCTTGGCAAGGGGAGTCGTATGGTGCGAGGAATATCCGTGGTGATCACTGAGGGATATTATATCTTGTGATAACCTCTAGTTTGGGGCTGATGTTGGTATGTTTGGAATGGGTTGTATAGAGGATCTCAGGACGAACATTGTGAAGCAAAACTAGAGAGGAAGACATGGATCATAGAGTGATGTGGTAGGATCCTCCTTTTATAGTCACCAAAGGAAGGATCTGGAAACGAATGCCAACGGGTGACACTCGGTTCACCGAGTGGGTTTAGATGATTAAGTCTATTGAGTGGAAATATAATTGCCTGAATGAATCCTTCACTCAATTCTAAGCAACTTTCGTGTTAGAGTCAAGGAGAAATAATAATCACTAGAGATAGAGGAAAAAGGAGAGGAAGAGCTACAACCATGAACGTTCAGCCTATGGGTGCTCATGTTGAGAGCCCGACGCGGGAGCGAGTGGCACTCCGCCTGAAGCGCCATCCTAATGGGACGCTCTAATGTGACCCAATAAGAGGTATAAATTTTTGTTTTCTATTTTGATTTTCTTTTTGTTATAGTTTTTATTTTATATTTTACTTAATAATATGGCATGTTCAAAAATGAATATTCTCATATTGTTGGGGGATACCCCGGGTAGGGTCACGCCAGGGTATAAAGGCCGAGTTAGCCGAGGTACGGCAGGGTCAAAGCAGATGCTGGCCGAGTCACCTCAAGGCAGGCCGAATCACGGGGTAACCCGGACCAGGGGATGTCCACCTAACTGGGTCTCAGTCGACTTATATCGTAAGTCGGTGAGATGTATCTAACTTGTATGCAGGAACAGATATGGCCGGATCAACTAGGTATGATCCGGGTTATAGCAAGCTTACAAGAGAAGGAAGGTATCTCGCCGGTCAAAGGGTGACCACTGTACGCAGAGCGTGAGCGAAGCGAATAGAGGCCAGGACCACCGAGGCGTGGCCGACAAAGGTGACGAAGCCTGTGTCGGATGACGCGGGCGCCGCAGAGGCTCACGTAGCCTCTGCATGGATGACGTTGGGTTAAAGTAATCTGGTCGGCTTACTATTTTGGGAGGAATATGCCTCCATGTATGCCCTAATTGGAGACCTAGCCACCCCTATATAAGGAGGGCTAGGGCCTCTGTAGAAGGGGTTGAGTTTTACTTGGTTGGTATTTAGAGGTTTATGTTATATGAGCAAGTTCCTGAGGGCTAGCTAGTGGTGAGAGTAAAAGAGTTCCTTCTTCCTCCTCTCCCCAATACAGCTCGAGGAGCACTTATAATCTGTGGAAGTGAATCAAATATAAAGCTATTATGAGTGGAATCACCACACTATCCCTCCTTGGATTCCCCTAGTGCATTTCTATCCATGGCAACTGCCGTGCCACCACCACGACACATATCTTAACATTTTTCAAAATTGAACATTCTCAAAATTTGAACATTTTTTAAAAATGGAATTTTTTAAAATTGAACATTTTAAAATAAGAACATTTTTTGAAAACTGCACATTTTTAAAATTTGAACATTTTTTTAAAACTAAACATTTGTCAAACTTAATCACTTTTAGATTTGAAGATTTTTCAAAGCTGAAAATCATAAATAGTACACTGACCAAAAACAGAAAGAAAAAACTAAAAAGAAAAGAAAAAGAAAGAAACAAAAAGAAAAAGAAACTAGTAAGATGAAATGGGTTGGCCCACCAACGGCTCCCTTCAGGCAGCGCCCCGCGAAGAATAGGATTCACCACAGCCTATTGTATGTGTTGGAGGAGGAAGATGATCAATGGACTCAGTTTGCTTCGGTCTAGTTGGGCCAAGCTGATGGAGCCCTAAAAACAAATTAGAGAATAGATAAGAGAGAAAAATATATAGAGAGGAGATGGACTTGGGTCCATGCGATTTATGCAAGTGAAAGAGGATAGAGATGGACTGCATTCGGCATATTACATTTTCTAAATTTCTAAATCACTTCTCTTTTCATATATAAGAAGGAAAGGATTACAACATATATATTTTCCATATCTTCACTTCACTAAGATTCTAATAAAACAAAACATTTATATAGGACATAAGAAATATAATTTCCACCCAGTTTAGTTTTATAAAATCCTTTTATTTATAAAACATATATATATAGGTGATATATTTAAATCATTTCCAACTCAATATTTGAGGATGTCCTCTTATCCTCATCTCATTTTGTTTTATTTTGGAAATGAAATAAGATATATCAAAAATAGGAATGCAACCAAAGTCAAATAACAATACTAATAAATATTTTCCAAAAAAAATATTTTGAAAACGTCATATTATTTCCTATCTTTTAGGAAAATTATATTACTCTCTATCCTAAATAATTCAACATGGTTTGGACAAGCATTTTAAATGCCACTAAAATCAAATGATTGGAAAAAAATCAAATGCACACAAGTATGATTTGTATAAATTTTCCTGAACCAAGGTTTATGATTTTGTATAGTCATATTAATCCATTCATGTGTAATGTTCTGAGCATGGTTGAGAAAAGTTTAAAAAATCCTCAAAAGTTTTAATTTATTCATAAATTCAATAAACAACAATAATTTATTCAACTTATTTAATTAATTTAACATTCCAAAATTCTAAAAAATTTAGGATGTTACAAACTACCACCCTAAAAGGAATCTTGATCTCAAGATTCGAGAAAGCTAGAAAGAAAATGTTTGGGGTTTGCAGTCTCTTTGAAAAGTTGTATTTTCTTTATTGTCTTCCCAATCATCTTTGAGGTACCCTGATGTATCTCATACTTAGCCTTGGACTTACTTTGTCATGGGATTTTCACTTGATGGACTTGGTTGTCATATTTTCTCCATCAACCATGAGGGTCTAGGGTACTACCACCCTTAAAATGTCCTTGGCATACTTCAAACTTCATGCCAAAATCTTCCACCCAAACATCACACGATCTATTAAACTCTCCTAGTGGGCATGGAATGACTCTCTTCATTAAACCCTTTAAAGAATACTAAGGTTCATCCTCACCTTATATCATGTGATATGCAATGGTTGCTGATGACCCACAAGTGTAGGTGTCAACTATAGTACCTTTCGAATAGAAAATGTTGTATAACCCACGAGGATCTAAAGGTATTGGTAAGCTAATTCAACAAGTAAATAACAAAAGATGCAAAGATTTGTGTTTTCAGGTTTATGGTTTGGTAGAAAGTAAATGGCAAGTAAAGTAAACTACTGGTAAAGTAAATTGCAAGTAACTTGAATGTTATTTTCATAGAAAGTCCAATCCTCTATACAACAAGAGGACAAGCGTGTGGTGTGTTATTATATGAGGAAAGCATTCCCAAGGGTGACACATATTACATGGCATAAATATTTCTAGAAAAGTATCGTAAATATATTGTCAAGTTTTATTCTCGTCAAACGGATCCTATAAATAGGTGACGCATGAACAAATACACCCCTAATAGTTGTTCCCTAGGCCAAACAAGAGCAAGTAAATGATTCATTAAGACATAAATATCCAGCCATTGCTTTAAGTTTTATGGTCCCCAATCATATAAACCCCTCTTCCCATATAGGTGAAGTAACACACAGTCCATGTTCACATAAAAGTATAAAACTTGCGCAAACACTCATAGCATACTATATAGAAATCATAGACAATCCATATTATGCCCCCAGGAACATGAGAAACTACTCATAATGATGGAACATGACAATGATCAGTAGAAATATGGTATATAACACAATCTAAAGGTACAACTTCCTCACAAAATAACCACAAACTACCGAGCATAAGAATGCACACAACACTAGAAACTTATTTAGGGTTTTGATCTATCGCAAACTGTGATGGGATGAAGTGGATCTTGAGATGGAGATGGTGACGAAGAAACTTCCTCTACTCTAAGGAGGAGTTGGTGATGATGATAGCTTCGATTTCCCCTCTACGGTGGCCTCAAAGTAGTAGGATCTTCCCTCTCTTAGAGTAGAAGACTTTCCTCTCCGCCACCGCCTCTATAATCTTGGGAAAAATAACGCGTCGGTTTTTGGTCGATACGGAGTTCCTAGTAAAAATACGAAGGCTATATGACGTACTAGGGCCAGATAGACCCCATGGCACGACAAGGGTATCAGGCCACGCCATGGGGACCACTTCAGGCCTCGTGGCCTCCCTCGTTGACTTCTTTTGCCCATGGTCTTCATTCTGATGAAAAACTTCCGTGGTATTTTTTTCTCGAATTATTTGAGCACCTAAAGGTCCCTAACATCAAAATACGAAAAATAAGGTTTTCCGCCTTCCAGGAATTACCAAATCAAGGGACTTTGTAAGAAAATCCCATAAATCATCTAAATAACTGGAAATAAAGTAAAATCAATTCATATACCGTTATAAACTATCTATATGATGCAAATATGAGGATATAAAATGCATGTATGAGATCCCCCAGGTTTAAACCTTTTCTCGTCCTCAAGCAAATTAGCACATGGAACACGTGAAGTAGATTATGGTTGATAAAATAAATACTTGAATTATATCATCATAATATTTCAATTACTCGAGAATTTAAAAAGTTACAGTCATCCAAAGAACGCCACCATAAAGTAGCTCTAGAAAGAACCTTTTTCTTAGATTCAGGACTAACCATTGCATGTTGCATAATGGAACCATATCTTTCTTTTTCTTCTAATGTTTTTTTGCATTGGATGTAGTAATGATTTACTTTACAATAAATATAAACTCACATAGGATAAGTTACTACTAAAAGAAAAGAATAGCTTACACAAGATAGATTTGAAGTTTGACCTTTGCATCCAAGAATTTGGCTTAGGCGGTCAAACACGTTCACCACACAGAACATGATATCAGTTAATGGTCTAGTTTTTTATACATAGCTCCATGTTTTTTATTCATGAATCTTTTATAAATACAATACACTTCCCCAACCTTCTTTCTCATTCTATGGTTAACCGATTCCATCAGGTGTCTTCCATAATTCACTTTTCCATGTGAAGCATGTGTATTAAAATACTCATAATTAACTTAAGGTGATTCTTATGTATACCAACAACTAAAGTATCTCACATGTCCCCTTGATAGCATCTGTTTCTAGTAACTTATCGTACAACACTAAATCCTGCTCATAAATTTAGGTAATATTCATCAAAAACAACTCATGAATTTGCTACTTTTGATCACTTTTTATTTTTAGATAGATTCTATGCTTGTCCAACACTAGCTCAAGTTAATTAATTCTAAGCAAAGTGTTCCTGAAACTACTCATCATGATGTGATATTTTGCATGAGTGTTTCCCGTAAATCCCCACATGATGGAAACATGGATAACACCAAACTTATATTTCATTAAAAACCACTCACAAACCAATACACAAATAGATATTGCTCATAGAGCAAAGCACAAACTAAGATAAATGATGAAAATGCCCCCATAATAGAAGGTAACTAGATGCATAATATTAAACTATAAAGAGCATAAAAGATTAGATAAAACTCTCCTAAGCTTGAGTTGTTGATGTAGATGTTTATGCATATCATCAAAGACAAATTCCTCCAGCTCACTCAACCCATCATAATCCTCAGGGAGAAGCCCCCAACCACGAAATGTCCAGGGTCCTTTATGAAAAATCTTCTTCCAATCCCCTAAGCAATGGAATTGAAAGATGAATAGATTCTCTCCAGCTGTCAGGCGCCAGATTCCAGGTACTCTTCATCTTCTCAAACAAAGCTTCAGCACCAGAGGATCGGGTGGTTAAAACCTTGGCGATCATGAGCCATCTCACCGCCTTCTGATACCCCTTCGCTTCTTCCACCCCAATCACCACATCATCGAGGTCATCACCGTTCAGCTCGAGGTGGCTAAACATGTCTCCAATTTCTTCCTCTTTCTCTCCCGTCCTCTTAGGGAGTTCCAGATGCATTCGCCGCCGTGGACTTACGACCAAAACGCTAGCAGAAAAGACATGAACTAGGGAACCAACACGACAGAACGAAGAAGGGATCGATGGCCTAGTGCCAGCAGCAACTTGTAGGAACGACCAAGTAAATCAGATCAGAAACCAAAGCAATCTCACGGTGGCAAGAGTGGCCACCAGATTCCCAAACCCTAAGCGAGAGGGTAAAAACCAGTAGCACTCGGATTGATTTCTGCTGAAAAATAAATTATAGGAACATAATTATTTTTGCAAGAACATATGGAACATAAAAGCAGGATCATGTGATCAGCGTCACTGCATTTTCGCAAAAAAAAAAAAAGCGTCACTGCAGACAGTCTGTCAGATGCTCATTTCTCAATTAGGCACCAGTGATATGACACCAACTTGGTGTCACCAACCTGTATTTCATTGTACAAAGCAAAACCTGTAATTATGTACTGATAATGAAACATAAAAATGTTCCGTTTTCCTCTTCTCCTCACCAGGTGCTAGGGGAACAAAACAGATACACTGACAGAGGCAACATGGCTTCATTTGTGTAGTCTGTGTTATATGAATTCCTGATCCTGGTCATCTGGCCGCCGAGAAGCCTCTTCGCCATCCAGCGTTCTCCTAGTCATGTTGGCCCTCTGAACAAGACGGACCAATGCTTGCACCACCTCAGACATGGGCGGTCTGAACTCTGGCTCGGGCTGAAACAGTAGAGGTGTTTTTTTTCGATAAAGGGAAACAGTAGAGGTGTTGGTTGATATAATTCAGAAGTCTGCTGATATGCACATGTTAGGCTGATACGATTTAACTGCATTCTGTAGTTTATACCTGGACACACAATGCGACGACATCGGCGAAACGGGAGAGAGACTTTGCAGGGTAAAGACCCTTGAGCGCTGGATCAACCATCCGATCCAATGCATCGATGTCGTGCAGCTGGGGTGTCGCCCACCGAACAAGGGACTGCTCAGACCGGTTTCTAGAGCTGCAATTGATGTTATAACAATACTCAGGTGGCTAGAACTGTGAATCGTCAAATCAATGAAGAAACAACTCAGCGGAGCAGACAAGAAGTTGCGACAATGATACCTCTCGAATGGCTTACGGGCTGTCAAAAGCTCCAGCATGACAACTCCAAAGCTGTAGACATCGCTCTTGAGGGTGTACTGACCGGTCATGTCCACCTCAGGGGCAGTATATCCTGAGGCCTGATCAGAAGCGTGTGTGGGTTTATATGGAAGCAGCGTTAAGAGAACAGGCTATATGTGGGGGTAAATCATTTCAGCGATATTAAAACGAGTAATTTCCACATTTTACCCCCTAGTTTACCATTTTTTACACTAATATCCATTTCATATTTGTTCTTCCTAATTACCTCATTTAATAAAATTTATGCCAATATTTACCCCTTCTAAACATTTAAGAGTGTGTCGACAAACATCAGAACATCAGCTCGCACGCGCCTAGTGTTAGGGATCAGAACTGGATGCGGCCGCGGCCTGGCTTAACCGGCAGCAGTGGCACGTGCTCAAGCGGTGGTTGCAGCAGCATCAGTGGCAGGTTGTCAAGGAGGATGGCAAGCAGCAATGGGAGGCGGCGTGGCTGGTGTTCAAGCGGCAGCAGTGCTACAGCTGGTGGTCAAGCATGCCACCATTTGGAGGTGCTTCTCGTTGCAACTTCTCTTGCATGCTGTTGATATGCACTACAGCACTCGTGAATGGTGACTGGTGAGTGACTCGATGCATGTAGTAAAGCTAGTGTAGGTGTTAACTCTTAGATGGTTTTCCGTGTGTTGGATTATAAGCACCGATGGATGGTTGTGTAATTCCCTAATGATATAGATATATGTGAAGTTATGAATTGTGAGTAGTAGCCAGGTCGACTTGGTTTGACGAAACAGATAGGGCCGGTTCATCAAAAAGCAAAGAAGTTCACCGAGGTCAGCCTGGTTTATGCACGAAATAAAAAACAGAAAAAAAATCACAACATGGCATGCCAGTTGTACCTAACGGTCGGGACACATCCATTAAAACACTTACAAAATCTTTAAGGGGTAAAAATTGGAGCAATAAAAAATTGTTAAATTGGGTATTAGTATCAAAATGGAAAACTAGGAGGTAAAAACTGGAATTTACTCCATTAAAAAAACATCTCAGAGAAAATTTTAGCCCCTCATTAGATGAGCTGCTACAGATTTGTACTTCCATTATTACTATTTGTCTGACTATACCAGAATATTGGATACCACGTGAATAAAGAACCAAATCGTTCTGGACCTGGCACTTATTTACCATATTACTATTTACTAGTACTAAACATGTTAGCAGGTGCACATTCCCTTTGGCTTTACCTGAAATTCACCATCAGGAACAGAGCTTGCAAGTCCAGCATCTGAAAGGTGAGGGTTAAGCTCCACGTCCAGTAAAATATTGGACGACTTAAAGTTTTTGTGAATGATTGAAGGGGAACAAATTTCATGAAGATATCTGTAGAATAGAGTAAACATGGTTAGGTGCTAACAAAGCTTCATTCCCATTGCAAACGCACAAGCTCATTTCTAGAGAGACAGAGAGCGAGCATTTACTCTAGAGCACGTGCAGAACCTAATGCGACCTTGACACGAGAATTCCAGCTTAGAGGTTTGCTACATTCATCTGGGATATGGAGTGTATCATGCAGCGATCCATTCCTGTGGAAATCATAAACCAGCAAGTGTTGTCCATGTTCCATGCAGTAGCCCACAAGCTCATTCAGATTGGGATGGTGCAACTTCGAAATGTTTGACACTAGTTCATAGAAATCATCTGAAGATTGGCTGGGTAATGCAGTACTGCTTAGTTTCTTCACTGCTAGGACCTAATTCAAAAGGGGAAATAGTAATAAGTCATATATATCATCGAGCAGAAAGGAAATGAGTAGTACTCCCCCCGTCCAGAAATAAGTGACTTGTGTTTGTCTAGATTCGGGTGTATCTATATACTAAAACGTCTCTAGATACATGCGAATCTAGACAAAAGCAAGTCACTTATTCGTGGACGGAGGGAGTACTACATTTCTAGAGGGAGCCATCAACATTAATTTATTTTATAGTATAACACGTGTACATTAAGAGACTGATTATCAATTTTCTTGTTAGGAATCAAAATTGTTTCAAACTGCTATATGCCTTGTGCCACTCATTTCATTCAGAGACATTCATGCACAAAAAGTTAAGTCCATCTAGAAGCACTTGCTGTTAATTAACAATCAAGTAAGTATAAAGAACGCAAATACTGACCATCAAAGAAATAAAAAACTGTCACAAACTTTTAATATAATTTCTATCAAGAAAACAGAAGAGCAAGAATGACTAATCATGCGGACCTTTCCATCATTGAAGTGCGCCCTGTAAACACTGCCAAACGCACCCTCTCCAATAAGGTTGTCCTCATTGAAGCTATCTGTTGCCATTTGTAGATCTGCGACGGAATAAACAGTTGCCTTCACGGGTGCTGCATTACTTTTCTTTGCAACCCGCTTGTTTGCAAAATCATCATCATCATCAAAAGACTGATTGCGCTCAATCTTGGTAGGTGGTTTCAGACTAACTGGGGCAGGGGAAGGCATGGACTCCACCTCTATTGTGGTGGATTCTTGAATAGGCTTCATGTCTGCAGTCCTTGTAGAACCGACCATGTGAGATCACTAACAAAAATAGAAAGAAAAAAAAAGGATATATCAAGGTATCAAGCATTGAGAAACCTGACCTTTAACTTCATCTGAAGGGAATGAGTTCAATGCCTGACGCTGTTCAAAACGTTCTTCAGTTTTACCCTTGCGTTTTTTTCTCTTTATCAAGAAAAATGCAATAAGCACTCCAATAATCAGTAGAGCTACGATAATCCCTGCTATGGCTCCGACACGTAATCCAGTACTTCCACCAGAACTTGATGTGCTGTCACTGCCAGTGCCACTGGAGTGGCTCCCTGGGCTTTTTCGACGGTTGCGTGACTGTGGAGGAGCTGTAAATGGTGGTGGTGGTGGTGCAGGGCTTGTGCTCCACGAATTACCATCAGTTCTATACATAGCCACAAAATTAGTTTTAAGATGCGCTGCTTCATGATGCTTGGACAATAAAGGGAGGTATTACTTACTGTAGACTATTTATCTTCTTAAGCTTATTAGGAATCCAACCAGTGAAGCGGTTGTTTGCAATGTTCCTGCAAGTAAAGGAGTAGATTATATACATTATGAAGTACATAAGATAGACCACTTATATTGTCAAATCTCATTTCCTTACAAATCATCAAGGGGAAGATTAGCAAGGACATTGATAGAGCCAGTAAACTGATTGTTCTGCAGATACCTGAGAAGAACAGGCACAGCACATGTGTTACAGACATACCTACAATTGAAAATACAAATACAATGCAAAAAAACAAATTGAATCTCTAAAAATTCTCTCTTACAAAGTTTTCAGGCTTGACAAAGAAGTGAAACTTTGTGGTAGATCACCAGTAAGAGAATTAAAGGATAGATCGCTGCACGAAAATATTAGCAGAGCAAAGATGAGCATCACGAAAATATGATGCAAGTTGAAGGTCACCGAGAAGATTCTAAATAAAGTACTCACACTGTTGTTAAACTTGGAAGGTTGGGGAAGATGTCAGTGATATTTCCTTGTAATTGGTTGTGATTAATATTTCTGCAGTTAGGACGAAGATTCCAATTAGCAGTTACAACATCATATGAAACCCAAGGGGAAAATTATATTTTTGCATCAACGGATACTCACAGATACTTAAGATTAGGCATTGTGGAAACTGAGTATGGAACATTTCCGGTGAACTGGTTTCCTGCCAGATTGCTATAAACCAAGAAATCGCTTAGATGACATGCCACCGGAGAACTCTTTAAAAGAAGAGAATACATGATACGGCCTAGACTTACAGCCTCTCAAGCTTTTTATTTGGAAGATTGTATGGGATCTGCTGGCCACCACCGAGGTTGTTTTGGCTCATGTCACTGCATTGAATTTTGATAAAATTTAGTTACCAATTGAATGAACTCCCTGACACAATTATAGTCAAGGAAAGACCTGGCTGAAACTCACAGCTCAACAAGTGAATCCATGGTGTTCATGTTGTAGGCCAACGTCCCCGAGAGGCCCAAGCTCGGCAATTTACTAAATAGAACCAAGCTTAATTACATCAGAGCAAAGCAACATAGTACTACTAAGGTTAGGAGAGGGTAGGGTGGAATATAAATTTAGCTCACATTGCGGTCACTGCAGATCCAGAGCAAGTGATGCCCTGCCATGACTCGCCGCAGGGGTCGCCGCCATTTACCTGCCAACCGCGCAGCTGGCCCGGCGAATTCATGCTGGTGAAGAGCGCGTTGAGGACAGTAACTGCATGGCAGGAAGCAAGGGAGGAATGAATTTGCAGCTACCATCATATATAAACAATCAAATGATTTACTAGTCACGCCTGGAAATCACATTCGTGTGAATGCCGAACAAGAACAGTAAGACTAATCTACTTCAGATAAGCAATGATATCATAGATCCATCTTGAATCCTTGTGCAATTTTTTTGCTAGTTTCGGATTGGTAAGCTTCACAAAGATGGGTCAGAGAAGCTGGAAGCCATTAGTCGTAGGATTCAGTATCTACAAAATTGGCATTTCTTCTCTGAAACTGAAACATCCCATCCAATCATCAAAGGAAATGACGAATACGGCGTCAGATGCATTTCCTTCCTTCCCACCAACCAAAACTGTACTGGGGCACCAAAAGTAATAAACACAAGGATAAACAAGATTTTGCTAGAAAGTCAGAGATCGCAAAGAGGACGCAAGGAATTCCTAAAAGAATCCAATGCAGTTCCTTGCACAAACTGTCCCCCCAATAAAGTGAAGCCACCAACGAAGGTTACTGGAGTATTGCCGACACCAACAGAAGGTTTGGCGGCGCTGGGAAGTTGCTCAAAACCATCCAAATCTGGCAAACCCACATTAAGCAGGACCCAACTCTGAGGAAGAAACAGCATCAGAAGACCCCCGGTCAAAGAAGCCCAGATAATGGGTGTGGTGGGGGGACGGAAATGGCGAAACAACCCATGGTCGAAGAGAAGCAAAATCCAGCCATGTCAGAACCATAATCCATTATTATCGCCCATGGAAAGAAATAACAGAACCGGAAAGCAAAGATGCGATCCAAAAAAGAGAGGAATGTTTCAAGTGACCTACGATCATTCGCGTCGGTGGTCGCGGCAGCAAAGATTTGCCGCTGCTGGGTCCACGGGCCGCAGCAGCAGCAACACAAGAGGAGGAGCCATGCCCAAGCGGCGCCCGCCATTGCTCCGCCTCCTCTGCTCCTCCCCCTCCCCACCATACCAACAGCAATGCTACTACCCCCTTTCTTTCTCTCTCTCTCCTCAGTTATAGGGCCATGAGCCCTGAGCGTGGCAAGAACGCTGCTTTCTTGGCTAAAAAATTCCAGCTTTTGGTTGGGTAGTCTTCATCAGTCGACTAGATTTCTGCCTGCTGTATTCCCCCAGTTTTCTATGCATTCTGCTGGCTTTTTGGTAGCAGTAATTCCTTGTTTCCACTCGTCTCGTGCTCCTGAATTTCTTTTGCTCGGTAGTACTAGTAGACACAAACCTAGAGACTCGGTTAGGGCTCCACAAGACTCGGCTCGGCTTGAAGATAGAGACAACCCAAGCTACAACTTTGCTACTCAGGCTCGGCAAGCCAGCTCAGTAGGAGAAAATCCGCCTCGGCGGTGCGACCTATTCGACCGTCCGAATTGGTTCACGCACACAGCTGGTTGGAGAAAACCTGCCCCAACGGCGCGACTCATTCAACCACGACATGTCCGGACAACCCATTTCTCGCCGGAATGTTGTGACACCTCTGGAACTTTGTCTGATATAAACCTAATCTAGATCTCGAAAGCGTACAGAGAAGAATTGGTAACACAACAGTGATCGTACAACACAAAAATTATTATAGCAAACTCATAACTGAGCAGACAACCAAAATATTACAAGCACAGGTCACTAACCACAAACTTCAAACAATAGAAAACAAATTATGCTATTAAATATAGCAAACTTAACAAATGGCGTAGGAGCCCTCAAGCATAACGATGACGTCCTAATCCATAGATTTCATGCTGCCATTTGGGAACCCCAAACTATTGGTCGATGTGGATAATGTAACAAACTCTTTTTCTACGGTAACTACTCTGTAAACCCCAAGCTATTTGTCGATGTGGATGATGTAACAAACTCTTTTTCTACGGTAACTACTCTGTAGTTTCCAAGTCATCCATAACCGTGGACATGACTTTTGAAAATATTAATACCTTATAGGAGTGTACAACTTTATCCACACGTACCAACCGACTCTTTCTTGGGAGGCTGGTAGAGGGTGGTTGACCACGATCTTCACCTTGCTTTTTCCAAGACCATGAGTCACTTCCTAAAGAGATGTCGTTGTAACAGGTCGAGTCCTGAAGCCGGTCCCTAGAGATGTGCGTAGAGACCAAGATTACTAAGGCCGTGCCTTTCTTATTCTCGGCCATGCTTACCTACCTGTTATGATGCACCTCCTTTACCGCTTTCAAGAATAACCAGAATGTATATGTCAAATGGAACGTCCGAACTATGCGACTCATAAAATCTACTAGCCAAGTTAGTTGGTTGAGGGGGTTTCCAGGCCCCCATGTGGTTGTACGCTCATCTTGGTTTAAGAGGCAAGAACTCAGATCCTAGTGATGGCAAGTATGGGACTGCAAAAACCACATCCCACCGTGGTCTCCATACAAGCCTTAGCATGTTTAACTTTCATCTCTGATCATACCACGTCATCCTGCCATACTAGGTTCATTAGCTCTAATTCATCAACCGAATGGACCAACGGTAACAGCTAAGCATAGCTAAACACAACAGCTATAACAACTCTAGCAATCCTTATAAAGCCAACCTCTAGTTATGCTAGGAGTAGTGGATCATGGAATATAGGCTACAAAGGGAACATGCATCAGATAGGTTTACTTTATCTATATATAAAAGACTTTGGAATCGTATGTACATGGTAAAAATTGAAATACTCAAAATCATAGGATTAGATCATGTTGGGGTTATGCTTGCCTTGTTCGTTGATACCCAACTATAGATCTCTAGCAGCCTTGTACTCGACTTATCAGAGTTGGTCAAGTATTGATCATCGATCTTCGATGGTGTTGATTTCTGGCTTCGATCTCGGGCTCATTCTCGAATTCTACCGGGAAGAAGCAAAACATCGGAAAGAAAGGGAAACAATTAACACATGAATTCGATGCAATTTTTAAGAAATAATGATGATATGATAAGTTAAATAGTACTAAAATCAAACCCTAGCTCATGCTTGTCCATTTTAAACAGGGTCCAAGGGATCTAAACCCTAAAATAGGTAAACTTCAGAATCACCTACGAGGGTTTATTTGGTTCCTCTAATTAAAATGGTCATGAAAGTTTCTTGACAATGCATGATTTTTATACTAAGGTGTAGATCACATTTTTCTGAACATTTTGATATATTATTTATATTTTCTGATTTGAAATGAATTAGTTATACTTTTTTCGTAATTTTAATTCATTTTAAAACATTTTGGGAAATTATAAAAAGAATTAGATTTTGTGAATTATTTAACACTTTATTTAGAAAAAAACATTTATGAATTTTTTTATTTAAATTACCAAGGGGACCCACATGTCAGGTATTTCTTATTTACTGAAATAAATACAGAAAACATTAAAAAAAAAGGAATTACTACGTCATGCTGATGTCACCATGACATCGGGAATGGAGATCCTCCTTGGTGGTGCTCGGGTTCGGCGCTAGGAGGCGCGCGAGCTAGCGCGGTTGGGGAAAAGGAGAGAAGGCGCTAGGGCGAGTCAAACGGTAGTCACACCACTCCTTTTTGGTCGTCGGAGCGACGGATTCGATGGCGGACGATGACGGAGCTTGCAGACACACGACGTGGGCATAGGAGAGGGCGAGAGGGAGACGGAGAAGAGCATGAGCGTGCTCACCGGGAACACGATGGAGGGGTCGGGAGACAAGGGGAAGTCGGACGACACGGAGTCGACGGTGGCCGGTGTTGAAGAGGATGACAACTATGAGCTCGATTTGCGGCGAGCGGGCTCGATTCCTTCAGCCAGGAAAACAAGGATGATGAGGCGGTTCCAACGGTTTCCTCGACACGGCGTGGGGTGACTAGATACGACAGGGCTTGCCGTCATCTGTGTGACTAGGGTTAGGGTTTCACTATGCATGAGAGGATGAGGAAGGGAGAGGAGAAATGGGCATGCCTAGGGTTCGTCCGGCGGTGCTAGGGGTCTTGTAGGCATCCGGGGCGGCGGGGCGCATTTGGGTGCTAGAGACAGCAACTAGCTTCGTTGCATCTACCGGCGAGGAGAAAGACGACGCTTGGAGGAGCGAAGGGGTACCGGGCCAGAGCGGGATGCAAATAGGCCGGGGTGGGCAGCGACAAAGGGTTAGAGGAAGGGAGATGCGGCTTCTTGTTGGCGGCAGTTACCGAGCGAGGTAGCTAGGCTGCGGCCTAGTTAGACTAGGAACTCTATTTTTCTCTGAAATTATTTTCTATTTTCTCCTTTTCCAAATTCAATTTCAAAATCTTTTCTGTTTTGAATTGTTTAAGAACACCATAGAGGTTTGTAAAATAATTTTAAACACCTAGAGGCCCTCTATACTGTTTGAGCTCCACATTATTTTGTATTTTCAAAATTCAAGATCATTTTGAATAGATTTTCAAGGGAGAGGGGGAATTAGGGTTTTGGTTTTTTCCTTCTTGTTTATCAATGCACATTTATTTATTCCAAAGAGATGCATGCAATGCTTATGATGCACGATCAAACCCTAAATAAGGATTACTAAAACTAGGGATGTTACAAATGCGTTGCTGCGGACGAGTTGTGGATGCCGTGTGTGCCGATTTTGTCCACACGTCGGTTGAGCAGCCCCAATGGCAGCACATTAATTATTAATAAATAATAATTTATTAATTAACTATTCCAATGATTACAACGTCTCAAACTACAATAACGGCGATAAAAAACATGCATGTTGTCCTACCCAACTACATGTGACTACGAAGATCCAAAAAAGTTGCTTGTTGTCATGCCCTACGCCGGAGGCGTCGGTGCCACCATCTACTGCTCGGCGTTGACGGAACCTGCCCAGTGTGACGCGACGGTCTAGGGCCGTCGTAGCGGCCCTCCGGATGACAGCGGAGGCCACGTCAATCTCGGCCTGCAAGGCCTCCTGCTTGACGGTCGCATGGTGCCGGCTCCTCCCATAGGTGCGCACCGAAGCGACGCGCTGCAACCAACTCCTCATCTCCGCCTCCTCCATCGGGCAGTGACGTGCGAGCGCCCGCTCCATCTCGGCGTTCCAGTGTGTTCTTGCCTCGGTCTCCGCCGCATCCACCTGGGCCTAGGAAAAACCGAAGGCCACCAACGAGTCATCCTCATCTCCTCCACGACCTCCTTATCCTCTAGCGCATCCTCCATCGCGGCCTCCTCCTCTAGCGGCTGCTGCCCCGCCTCCTCCATGGCCTCCTCCGTGGCCTAGGCCACGCGCGTAGCGGCGGTGCGTCTGGCCAACTTGGCCTCAAGGATGACCTCTGGGACCTCCCGCTTGGACACCATGAGCCCGCTTCCTTCGGCATCACGCTTGGCGGTGGCGAAGAAGGCGAGCAGAACCCGCTTATCGTCGTTGATGTCTGGCATGCCAACCTCATCATCGAGCTCCTCCAACCAGGCGTCGTCGTCATTCACGACGACCATGTAGGCCGCCTCATCTACTGTGTCCACCATCAGCTCGTCCTACAATGCCCGAGCCACCGCTAGCATCTCCTCGACCCGCCCCATGACACGCGTGGATGGCGACATGCGCTGCATTCAGACGACGTCAATCTCGCGCACAACCTCCGCGTCATGCGCCGCCTCCATCGCAATCGCCGCCAGCTCCTTCTCCTCAGGGTAGCGGCGGCGAGCCAGCTGGCCAATCCTTACCCAGGTGGTTGAAGGAAATATGCCCTGAGAGGCAATAATAAAGTTGTTATTATGTATTCCTTATATATGATAGATGTTTATTTTGCATGCTATAATTGTATTGATCGGAAACATCAATACACGTGTGTTTAATAAACAAAAATGGTTCCTAGTTATGCCTCTCTTATAGACTAGCTTGTTGATTAACAAGATGATCAAGGTTTCCTGATCATGGACATTGGATGTTGTTAATAACAAGGTCACAATATTTGTGAAATGATGTGATGAACATTCATCCGAAGTATAGCATTATGATCAAGTCATTATGTTTACATTACTATAATATCATACGAAGTAATCTTTATCCTTAGACCATGAGATCATGTTAATTGCTAACACCGGAAGAGTATCTTGATAACATCAAACGTCACACCCTAACTGGGTGACTATAAAGATGGGTTCAGTGCTACAAAGGTGTTATGTTGAGGCTCATGGATCAAGAGTGGAATTTGTCAATCCCGATGACGGATAGATATACTCTAGGCCCTCTCGGTGATATCACATTAAGGTAGCTTGCAAGCAAGTAATGTGATCACTAGAATGTTATATCACGGGAACGAGAAAAGAGTGCATGTCGGTAACGAGATCAAACTAGGTATTTGGATACCGATAATCGAATCTCGGACATGTATTATATCAAGAGACAAAGGAATTAAATTACAAGCATTAAAGGTTCTCACGATCACAGAAGTCATCATTGAATATGCAGGAGTCAGTATGGACCTCAAGGTCCCGCTTCTGATTATTGATCTGAGAGGAGTCTCAATCATGTCTGCATTATTCGCGAACCATAGGGTGACACACTTAAGAGTTACCGGACACCATTTTGGAGCACATATGTTTCAGACAAAAGAATTGCAAACCGCAGGAATTGTTTCGATAGAAACCGGAAATTGTTTCGGGTGAAATTGCAGAAAGTGGTTCTGCATGTGATATTGAAATATTGCAAGGGGTTATATGTGAATGTTTGTTAATTAAAGTAATTAACAAAATTCTGAATAAATTTAATAAAAGAGTTTTATTAAATGAGAGAGCATTAAACTTGGAGAATTTTAATGCATTTAAAGTAGGGACTTTAAAGGGGAATGCGAAGAGGCATTTTAATGTGGAGGGGTTACCACCACATGAATGGGGGAGGTGAGGAGTCACCCCCCATGCGCCGGCCATGGAGAGGAGGGGCACCCCCCTCCTCCTATAAAAGGCCCCCCTCTTCCTCCTTCTTCCCCACACCTCCTTGTGAAGGACCTCTCTCCCTCTCTAGAATTATTCCTCCATGGTCTCGGATTAGCGAGATACATGTTCCCGGTGGCATTTTGTCTGGAAAGAGTTGCTGCTTCCGCTGGATCGCTGGAGCGAGGAGGTGGAGGTTGTCCGGTGGCTTGAATGTGTGTGCGAGTGCGGATGCGCTGCTGAGTTGCGGCGCTCGGACTTCCTCACGATCTTGAGATCGGCAAGTGTACTACTACATCAACCACGAGTTCCTACTCGTTAACAAAACTCGTTGTCTTCGAGGGTAAGTTCTCGTTGGATGCATGTCCATCCGTTGCTCTGTACCTAGTAGATAGATCTTGGCGTGTAGTTCTCATCATAGGAAATTTTTTGTTTTCTATGATGTGGACCCAACAGTGGTATCAGAGCCTGATCTATGCGTAGGTGCTTTGCACAGGTAGTACACATATGTTTATATGTGGGCGATGATGATCATGTTATTGCATCTTCTATGTATTTTAGATATTGGTGGCATAGTGGGATGAAGCGGCCTGGACCAACCTTACATGTCATCGTACATGAGACCGGTTCCACGACTGACATGCAACTTGTTTTGCATAAGTGGCTGGCTGGTGTCTGTCTCTCCTACTATAGTCAATATCTGATTTATAACGAGTTGCTAATAACTTGGTTATCCTCGTTGTGGTTCATGTTCGTAGATAAGAACAGTTCTATCTCCGAAAGCACTAAGCCACGTAAAACTTGCAATTGATAAATTAGAGGCGTCTACTTTAGATCGTTGCTGGGCTAGTGTCTTGATATGGTATTGTTGTAAGTAGATGTATGATAGATACTCTTACAACACATTCAACGTGTAAGTTCCATAGACCTTGGCCTTACACACAAAGGAATGATAGAGATCATACCATGATGCAAATGATAGAGATCAAATGCATGGACCATATCATCTCACTTTACACATTAGATGTTAGCATCTTATACTGCTAGTTTGGCGCTTTCTGTAGCATTGTAAGATGATCCCTCATTTAGATATCAAGATAAAAATATGTTCTTCCTTGAGTATGCACCATTCTGTGGATCGTGTTTCGAGACATCACGTGATGATCGGGTGTACTCGAATCTACGCTTTCATAGGAACGGGTGTAAGACAGTTTTACACACGCGAATACTAAGGTTCTTACTTGGCGAGCCTAGCATGTACAGACATGGCCTCGGAACACAGACCGAAAGGTTAAGCATGAGTCATATAGTTGATATGATGCCCATATAAATGCTCGCCTTTGAAGCTACATCAACTCACGTGATGATCGGACTTGGTCTAGTGGATTTGGTTCATGTAATCACCAAAAGGACACGAGGGATGTCGTTTTTGAGTGGGAGTTCATTAGTAATTTGGATTAGTTAAACTCACTCTATCATAAACTTAGTCTAAATAAACTTTACAAATTCTGTTGTAGATGGCACCACCTGCTTTTAATTTCAATGTGTTCATGGAGAAAGAGAAACTTGCTACGAATGGTAGCAACTTCACCAACTGGGCAATGAATTTGAGGATTCTCCTCACTGCTGCACAAAAGCAATATGTGCTAGATGCACCGCTAGGCCCCCCCACCAGCTCCTGATGCCCCTGACAAGGAAAAGAATATCTATGTGACTTGTCAGGAGGACCACAACTTAGTTCATTGCGGCATACTGTATGGGCTAGAGCCAGAACTTCGAAAGCGTTTCGAAAATGGCAATGCCTTTGATACCATGGGAGAATTTAAAATGATTTTCGATACCCATGCTGCCGTAGAGAGTTATAATGCTACTGAAAAGTTCTTTAGTTGCATGATGGAGGAGAACATCTCCGTTAGTGAGCATGTACTCAAAATGTCTGGGTACGCCGATAAGCTTGTGTCCTTGGGAATAATGATTCCCATTGACTTAGGCATACACCGTGTTCTCCAATCTCTGCCACCTAGCTACAAGAGCTTCGTGATGAACTACAATATGCAGGGCATGAAGAAGTCTCTTCCCGAGCTTCTGGCAATGCTTAAGACTGCAGAAGTGGAGATTAGGAAAGAACATCAAGTGTTGATGATCAATAGGACTACCGGTTTCAAGAAGGACAAGAAAGGCAAGCACAAGGGAAAGAAGGGTGGCAAATCTGTTGCCGCACCTGAAAAGAAACCCCGAGCTGGCCCTAAGTCTGACACCGAGTGTTACTATTGCAAGGGGACTGGCCATTGGAAGCGCAATTGCCCCAAGGATTTGGCGGACAAGAAGTCCGGCAAGGCAAACAAAGGTATATATGATATACATGTTATTGATGTGTACTTGACTAGTACTCGCAGTAGCACCTGGGTATTTGATACGGGATCGGTTGCTAATATATGTAAATTGGTTCAGGGGCTGCGGAACAAGTGACAACTAGCAAGGGATGAGGTCAGGATGCGGGTCGGCAATGGATCAAAAGTTGATGTGATCGCCGTTGGGACGCTACCTCTCCATATGCCATCGGGATTAGTTATAAACCTAAATAATTATTATTTGGTACCTGCACTTAGCATGAACATTGTATCCGGATCGTGTTTGATGCAAAGTGGTTATTCGTTTAAATCTGAAAACAATGGTTGTTCGATTTATATGGATAATATCTTTTATGGTAATGCACCTGTGTTGAATGGTTTATTTCTGATGGATCTCGATAGTAATATTACGCACATTCATAATGTTAATGCTAAAAAGATTAAACTTGATGATGATATATCTGCATTTATGTGGCACTGCCGTCTAGGTCATATTGACGTTAAACGCATGAAGAAACTCCATTCTGATGGACTTTTGGAATCACTTGATTTTGAATCATTTGATACATGTGAGCCATGCCTTATGGGCAAGATGACTAGAACGCCGTTTTCCGGTTCAATGGAACGGGCGACAGATTTATTGGAAATCATAAATACTGATATGTGTGGACCAATGAGTGTGTCGGCACGAGGTGGATATCGTTATTTTGTTACTTTCACGGATGATTTGAGTAGATACGGGTATATCTATTTGATGAAACACAAGTCTGAAACCTTTGAAAAGTTCAAGGAATTTCAGAATGAAGTGGAAAGTCATCGTAATAGAAAGACCAAATTTCTTCGGTCTGACCGTGGAGGTGAGTATCTAAGTTACGAGTTTAGCACACACATGAAAGAGTGTGCATTAGTTTAACAACTCACGCCTGCCGGAACATCACAATGTAATGGTGTGTCAGAACGTCGTAATCGTACTTTATTGAATATGGTTCGATCTATGATGTCTCTGACTGACTTGCCACTGTCATTTTGGGGTTATGCACTGGAAACAGCTGCATTCACTTTAAATCGGGCACCATCTAAATCCGTCAAAACGACACCGTATGAATTATGGTTTGGAAACAAACCTAAGCTGTCATTTCTTAAAGTTTGGGGATGTGATGTTTATGTGAAGAAACTTCAGCCGGATAAACTAGAACCCAAAGCGGAAAAATGCGTCTTTATAGGATACCCTAAGGAAACGATTGGGTATACCTTCTATCACAGATCCAAGGGCAAGGTTTTTGTTGCCAAGAATGGATCCTTTCTTGAGAAGGAGTTTCTCGCGAAAGGTGTGAGTAGTCGGAAGGTAGAACTCGAAGAGGTTATTGAACCTTCTCTTCATGAAATGGCGAGTAGCACAGCTCCAGAAGTTGTTTCGGAGTTGACTTCACCTAATGAAGAGAGAGCTAATGATATTGATCATGAAACTCTGAAAGAGGACACTACCGAACCTCGCAGGTCAAGCAGGACACGTGCAGCTCCTGAACTGTACGGCAATCCTGTTGTGAATTTCATGGTTGATGAAATGGATGACCCTGCGACGTATGAAGAAGCAACGATGATCCCGGATTCCAACAAATGGCTAGAAGCCATGAAATCCGAGATGGAATCCATGTACGAGAACCAAGTTTGGAACTTGGTGGACTTACCTCATGACCGAAAGACCGTTGAGAATAAATGGATTTTCAAAAGGAAAACTGATGCTGATGGTAATATGACCATCTATAAGGCTCGACTTGTCGCAAAGGGGTTTCGACAAATTCAAGGAGTTGACTACGACGAGACATTCTCTCCCATAGCTATGCTTAAGTCGGTTAGGATTATGTTAGCAATTGCTGCATATTTCGATTATGAAATATGGCAGATGGATGTCAAAACTGCGTTCCTCAATGGTAAGATTGAAGAAGAGTTGTATATGATACAACCTAAGGGTTTTGTCAATCCTAAGGATGCTAATAAGGTGTGCAAACTTCAGCGATCCATCTATGGACTGAAGCAAGCATCACGAAGTTGGAATCTCTGCTTTGATGAGGTGATCAAAGAGTTTGGATTTGTCCAAACTTATGGAGAGGCTTGTATTTACAAGAAAGTGAGTGGGAGCAATGTGGCATTTCTGATATTATATGTGGATGACATATTATTGATTGGAAATGATTTAGATCTTTTAAACAGTGTTAAAAGTTATCTAAACAGCAAATTTTCGATGAAGGACCTTGGTGAAGCTTCATATATATTAGGCATTAAAATCTATAGAGATAGATCAAGACGCCTAATTGGGCTATCGCAGAGTACATACCTTGATAAGATATTAAAGAAGTTTAATATGGACGGAAGTAAGAAGGGGTTCTTACCTATGTTGCAAGGCAAGACATTGAGTAAGACTCAAAGTTCGGCTACGGCGGAAGAAAGAGAGATAATGGATAAGATCCCCAATGCCTCAGCCATAGGCTCTATAATGTATGCCATGCTATGTACAAGACCGGATGTGGCACATGCTATTAGTTTGACTAGTAGGTACCAATCTGATCCAGGTTCGGAACACTGGATAGCGGTCAAGAATATCCTTAAGTACTTGAGAAGAACTAAGGATATGTTTCTTATATACGGAGGTGAAGAAGAGCTAGTCGCTAAGTGTTATGTCGATGCTAGCTTTGACACTGATCCGGATGACTCTAAGTCTCAATCCGGATACGTATTTCTCTTGAACGGAGCAGCAGTTAGTTGGAGGAGCTCCAAACAACCTATGGTGGCTGGATCAACAACGAAGGCGGAATATGTTGCTTCTTCAGAAGCGACGCAGGAAGCGGTTTGGATGAAAGAGTTCATTACGGAACTGGGTGTGGTTCCCAGTGCATTGGACCCGATGGTGATCTATTGTGACAACAATGGAGCCATAGCCAACGCAAAGGAACCAAGGTCTCACAAGAATTCCAAGCATATTAAGCGCCAGTTTCACTCCATCCGCGAACATGTCAAGGATGGAGATATAAGGATTTGTAAAGTACACACGGACCTAAATGCAGCAGATCCGTTGACTAAAGCTCTCCCTATGGCAAAACATGATCAACACCAGAACTCCATGGGTGTTAGATTTATCACTATGTGAACTAGATTATTGTCTCTAGTGCAAGTGGGAGACTGAAGGAAATATGCCCCGAGAGGCAATAATAAAGTTGTTTTTATGTATTCCTTATATATGATAGATGTTTATTTTGTATGCTATAATTTTATTGATCAGAAACATCAATACATGTGTGTTTAATAAACAAAAAGGGTTCCTAGTTATGCCTCTCTTATAGACTAGCTTGTTGATTAACAAGATGATCAAGGTTTCCTGATCATGGGCATTGGATGTTGTTAATAACAAGGTCACAGCATTTGTGAAATGATATGATGAACATTCATCCGAAGTATAGCATTACGATCAAGTCATTATGTTTACATTGCTATAACATCATACGAAGTAATCTTTATCCTTAGACCATGAGATCATGTTAATTTCTAACACCGGAAGAGTATCTTGATAACATCAAACGTCACACCGTAACTGGGTGACTATAAAGATGGGTTCAGTGCTACGAAGGTGTTATGTTGAGGCTCATGGATCAAGAGTGGAATTTGTCAATCCCGATGATAGATAGATATACTCTGGACCCTCTCAGTGATATCACATTAAGGTAGCTTGCAAGCAAGTGATGTGATCACTAGAATGTTATATCACAGGAACGAGAACAGAGTGCATGTCGGTAACGAGATCAAACTAGGTATTTGGATACCGATGATCGAATCTCGGACATGTATTATATCAAGAGACAAAGGGATTAAATTACAAGCGTTAAAGGTTCTCACGACCACAGAAGTCATTATTGAATATGCAGGAGTCAGTATGGACCTCCAGGCCCCGCTTCTGATTATTGATCTGAGAGGAGTCTCAATCATGTCTGCATTATTCGCGAACCGTAGGGTGACACACTTAAGAGTGACCGGACACCATTTTGGAGCACATATGTTTCAGACAAAAGAATTGCAAAGCGCAGGAATTATTTCGATAGAAACCAGAAATTGTTTCGGGTGAAATTGCAGAAAGTGGTTCTGCATGTGATATTGAAATATTGCAAGGGGTTATATGTGAATATTTGTTAATTAAAGTAATTAACAAAATTCTGAATAAATTTAATAAAAGTTTTATTAAATGAGAGAGCATTAAACTTGGAGAATTTTAATGCATTTAAAGTAGGGACTTTAAAGGGGAATGTGAAGAGACATTTTAATGTGAAGGGGTTACCACCACATGAATGGGGGAGGTGAGGAGTCACCCCCCATGCGCCGGCCATGGAGAGGAGGGGCACCCCCTCCTCCTATAAAAGGCCCCCCCTCTTCCTCCTTCTTCCTCACACCTCCTTGTGAAGGATCTCTCTCCCTCTCTAGAATTATTCCCACATGGTCTCGGATTAGCGAGATACATGTTCCCGGTGGCATTTTGTCTGTAAGGAGTTGCCGCTTCCGCTGGATCACTGGAGCGAGGAGGTGGAGGTTGTCCGGTGGCTTGAAAGTGTGTGCAAGTGCGGATGCGCTACTGAGTTGCGGCGCTCAGACTTCCTCATGATCTTGAGATCGGCAAGTGTACGACTACATCAACCACGAGTTCCTACTCATTAACAAAACCCGTTGTCTTCGAGGGTAAGTTCTCGTTGGATGTATGTCCATCCGTTGCTCTGTACCTAATAGATAGATCTTGGCGTGTAGTTCTCATCGTAGGAATTTTTTTGTTTTCTATGCTGCGGACCCAACAGTGATGATCTTGTGGTGAAGCATTTTTGGTATGTGGGTGGCTTTGGGGTTGGTCGTCCCCTCGCTGCGCCGACTATCTTTAGAGTCCTACGGTAGGCGGGAAGCGAAACGTTGATGCGCTCGCACCTGACTTTGCCGCACGCAGAAAAACCTCGGTGGGAATGAATTTTTCATCGATCGGGCGGGAAGCCGTGCTGGCAGTGGTCGACAGGACATTGGTCGTCATTAGCACCGCTAATGACGATTACGGTGCAGGTGGGGCCGATCAAATGTGCCCCGCTGGGGCACTCCACACCTCAAACGAACAGGAACAGAAAGATCTCGTTTTGTATAGACGGATCAAACCAAACAGACGGATTAGGACACATCTTAAGTTTGAAATGGATCGTCCCGCTGGAAATATTAGAAAAGGATAGAAGGGAAATTATGAGAGGATCGCCTAATGTGGTGACAAGCCGAGCCAGGCTCGGCTCGTGTTTTCCCGGGCCTCAACGAGCCAGCTCCGCTCGCTTCCAGACCCAGTACTAGTATTAAATTGCTGGCAACGGAGAGACAGGGAGAGCAGGCTGCCGCACCTGACGCTACAGTCCTACAGCCGAGAACAAAGCCCGAGTCTGCGGTGGTGTGAACCTCGCACGCTTCCCAAGCTGGTAGGAGTGCCGATCTGGCCATACACTACGTATCTAATGTTTCAAATTGGCTGTGCAGCACACAATTTCAGATAACGAAAGACAGTACAACGACTATTATAGCCAATTGATACAAATCAAAATGTATCGTTTTAATGATATACGGATTTGATATTGTAGATGTTTAATCACATTCTTTTATATAGTTTGTCGACCTTTACAAATTTTGACTTTGACCAAAATTTATATGCACCCTAATTTTATAAAGGAATGCAAATTCTTAGCACAAAAATAATTAGTAGTCAGTAGATACATACATGTTAATATCTAGTGCAAATGAGGTTAGAACTGACAAATAATATAAGCATAATTTTAGCCACTCTACTATAGTCGATTCAAGATGTGATCCGTGGATTCTAATACTCCATCCCATTCATAATAAGAGTCGTTGATTATGGATCAGAAGGAGTATCAGATATTTAGAGCACAACCTTTTTTCTATTTTTAATTTTATTCTTATATACACTGGGTTCCATTGACGTCATTCATAATTTCATATTGTATAGATGGACATGTCCCGTGTTGAAGTTCAGAAAACTTGACTCAAAGAGGCCTGGTGTTGCAGTTCAGTAGGTAACTCGGGAACTGAGTAATAATAATAGCCTTTTTCTCTAAGAAAAACATTTCTTGCAAATGATGATAAACCTCATACTAATTTATTTCTAAAAGTGATCCTGTTTTGTCAGTTTACAAGTGAATCCAAGCATATTTCCAAAGAACGTGGCTAACTCTCGGTCGGCCTACAGCTAACTTAATTCCCGGTCAGATGACATGACCTAAATTTGCGTGTGATTCATACGCAACCAAAAAAAATGACGTGTGATTGCACACCTTCTTGGTTGCACACGAGGGATTTCCAGAGGACCAACCTTGCATGAAAAAATAAGAAGACAAAAGGCAACGGAATTTGAAAATGGCACATGGGAGTTTGATTATGCCGACGCCGACTCGACTTCACTGCCTACCGCCTACGTGTGCAAAAATGTCAGTGCCTGATCTCAAGATTTCTTGCACGTGCTGGCTGTGGCCGATGACACTCTGTGTATATTTTATAAATATGTACTCCCTCCGTTTCATAATATAAGATATTTTAACTTTGTGAAGAGTAAGTATTTAGAGCATCTCTAGTCAGACATCCAAATCATGTCTAGCAAAATCATGTCCGGACACATTTTAGGAGAGCGCCAGACCCTTTCACGTTTGGGGGTGTTGTTTCTCTATGGGAATTATCACAAATAAGTGGTGGGCAGCTCCAGAGCGCGCACCTAACCAGACGGAGCAAGGGAGACCGAGGTAGAGGCGTGTCGCCAGAGAAGCTTGAGGAGGACATGGACGTGCTTGGATCAAGAGGCCGCCGTGCTTGGGGTGTCGTGGCCGCCTATGGTAGAGATTTGGTTATAGGTGGCATTTTACCCGTGGCATGCCTAGGAAACCACACGTCACCAGTTGACTAGGGGCGTGTCAGGGCCTGTCACGCCATGGTACGTGTGTAGTTCTCCCTATGTTTCAAATTACTCCGCGCGCTTGCTTACCTAGGTGGCCTAGTATTCTTTCATTTTTTATCAAAAAATTCTTAGAATTTTTGGTATACGTAGTACATATTTCATACTATCTATTTCAAAAATTCTAGAATTTTTTTAAATGAGAAATGAGGAAGTACTAGCCCACCTACATAAGCGCGCCGGCGGAGTAATTTGAAACAGAGGGAGAGGGAGTAGTGGTGTCCCTTTTTTCACCATGCCACCAGTCTATGGACCCCACATTTCGGGTGGGGCAAAATATTAGTGGTGGGACACTTTATAAGACACGCCACTAATTAGTGACATGACTTTTTGACACACCGCCACACACCCGACACGTGGGTCCCATGCACCCCAACCCACCCCACCCCGCCCACCCTATCCACTCCCCACCTCACCCCCGCTCCGCCGCCCACCTAGTCCACGACCACTCCGCTCGTCGTCGTTTGCCTCGTTCCCGACCATCCGCTCCACGCCCGACCCCGCGCCACTGCCCGCATCGTCCTCGACCACTTCAGTCCACATCCTTAGCTCTGAGCCGCTCGCTGCCGCCCTTCCTATCCCCGGCCGCTCCGCTCCACGCCTCGAGCCCTAGCGCTGCTCGCCTCGTCCCCGGCCGCTCTGCTCCACTGTGTTCAATCGCAGGTGAGCGCCACCGCGCCTCCTTTTTCTTACATGTAATTTAAAAATATTAGGATGGTTTTAGATAGAAATGTTATTTGTATAAAATCATTTTAGGATACGTTTGTACCCTGACACCATCTAATAAAAATCATTTTAGCGTCCGTATGTATGGTCTATGATTATACTCTGATACCATCTAATAAAAAAGGTGCCCCCAAGACATTGTCATATGCACAAAACACATATCTTGCATATTTGATTTTTTCTTGTAGGCACTCCTTTTGCTCATGTGTCTTTATATGAGGCTTTTAAAAAAAATTAGGTACATATGTGTATGCATATTTCTGAATTTGAATGGTACATATGTGTATGCATAATTATTATGTTATTATTTTAGAAGATATGGCGACATGTTGCAAATGCAAAAGTGATTGCGACAACTTGTCATTGGGGTTATTATTTAGTGTCTATATGTGTGCGGAATTTGAAGATGCAGTGGTATGCATTTCCTTTTATACACTATAGATATTTTTGTAACCATTGTCGATAGTATAGTGTTTGTCTGTTAATCAAAATCTACTTCTTAATGGTGTGCATAGATTGTTCCGTGCAGTGTAATGTTTATGTTTAATGAAGTAGTAGACGAAAATACTAGTGTGTTATTTCAAGCACTTGGGCGTGCATATGACATTGATGTGCTTAAAGAGAATACAATGGCTCGCATGGGAGGTGATGGATGGAAACAATTCGTTGCTAAGAACCATCTCCAAGGATTAGTGTTTTCTATTTTATCGGTGGCGAGGAAGACCCATTTGATTCTACCATCATCTCCCAAAGATGCAACCTAACCGATGTTGAGCATGGACGCATCTTATATATCATACCTGCAGCCAACACCTTTGCTAGGGTTCCATTTGTGACCCGTTTGAAAAACACAACATGGTATGTTTTTCAACTTAGTTGTATTGATTTCTTATTTGTGTGCATAACTTAGTTGTCTCACATCATTAATATTTTTATTTGTACATAGAAATTATCTAAGAAAATAGTTTCCTCCCTTAACATTCCTAGTGAAGGCTTTATTGGAGTGTGTGTTGGACGTGACGGAGACATGGCCCTTTTGAGTACCGTTTTACAACAAGGACACCAATGGCCGACTTATCTTCAACAAACAAATGTGGAGGGAGTTTCACAAGAATGAAGATGATCTACAGGTTGGACGGACTATGCTTATCACTGCTAGAAACATCACACACAATGACTTGAACATCATGTTTGTCATTGATCTCCTCTAGCTTGTATCTATTGGAGTGTGCGTTGTGTAGTTGTGTTGGATCTATTAGCTAGTATCTTTGAAATTTCGAATGAATTATATATTGTGTAATTGTGAATGATGTCGAATCAATGTTCTAGTATGTTAAGTAATTGATGAGACTGTCGTATTTCATATTGCTGCCGAAATGTTTTTTAGGTGGTGTGGCTAGGGCACGCCACTAGTAACAGCTACTAGTGACGCGACAGTGGTGGCGTGTCACCTACACGCCACTAAAGGGTGATTGGACACACCACCTATGAGCAAATCTGCACTAGTGCAGGTACGAGGAGGCGGAGGGGGCTTGAGGCGCGTGCGGCTGCCGACATGGTAACAGGGGATGCGACAGTCGAAGCTTCAGCCGGAGCAGAGGTTGTTCTCGAGTGGCAATGTAGCCTGCGTTCACAAGCGGCGATGTCTTGATCCGCAGTAGCTGGCCCTTACGGCCGGGCTTGAGTGTGCTGGAGAAGCTGAGGGAGTTGAAGCTCGGGAGGCTGTAGAGAAGGTGTCCTCGTACATGTTCCTGGTCTAGGACAGGAACTCTAGAGGCCCGCGGGTAAGCCCGAGGAGGCCCTGCGGTGGCACATCCATGCATGTTGCTTTGTGCAGGCAGCCGAAGTGTAGCTCTTCACGATGTTGTTGACGAAGGTGAGGGAGTCCTGGGACAAAGAGGCCTCAAGGGAGGAGTCGGCGTTGGTGAGGCTGAGCCCGTAGGACTTGGTGTTGAGCGGGCATGACCGGTTCAGTGCCTCCACGCACCCCGGCGAGCCACATGGCATGTTGCGGTACAAGGTGGACACAACTGAGTTGAATGGGTTGTCGGTGGGGCGCAACCACACACCCAGAGGAGGGAGGAGATCCACGCTGCTTCATTGCTAGTGTAGGTGGTGAGAAAAAAGGAGGAGAAAGAATGAGTGGGTTGCGTTATCTGACTGACATGTGGTGGACAGGGGCGTGTAAACTGTGTACGGTGTCCCCGCATGAGTCCCTATGGATCAAGGATGCCCTCGGGACTGGACATGTTTTGGAAAAGAAACGGATGGAAACAACATTTGGAGACCGTGTTTTTGCTTCTGGCATCTCCGAAAAGACTTTAGGGTACCATTTAAGGACGCGGCTTGAGATGCTCTTAGCTTAATTTACAGCTGCAGACTTTCGTTTGCTATATGGTCCCTATCCAATACAAACGCGGTTCAACCGTTTCCCCCTTTCTGCCGTTGTGCAAGATCATGATCGAAGCCTCCAATGAAACAGAATTAATCAATCATTCCCTGTTACCTAATACAAGATTAATCAATCAATCAACTAGTCTAAGCGACCGCTCAACGTGAGGGTCCTTCCATGAAACCTCGCTGGCTGCAGCCACCTGAAATACCGCTGTTGAGAGTCAATAAACTAAGTTTGGACAGAGCATAGCACAGCATCAACCAACAGGCACATCGTATGATTGTAGTTCATTCGGTTACTAGCATGTGGCACGTGTAATCCCACTTTTTTTTCCCTTTCGAAGAGGACAGAAATAACCGGTCTCTTCAACCCGGTTGATAAGTACTATTAGTTTAGTTTGTCAAAACATACCGTAACATAGAACAAAAAATGAAATAATGTTAGAAGGAACTAGACACTTTTTGATATAGTGGAACGGCGTGAGAATTCCGAAAAACCCAACCACTAGACTACTATCCCGTTCTCATATGGAACAAAAATGGAGTAGAGAGTATTACTTGTACACCAGTTTATTATATATCGTTTGGCTGAGATCGTCACAATACGAATTATATGTCATATTAATGTACTCGATCCTCCTCGATCTGGTTGATAACGAGTTCTGGAATGCTCCGCCAGAAATCTATGATAGATGCTCCTAGTTTTCTGAATCAGGTTTGGTCGTGCACATCCTTCCATCTACCTGTGCAGCTTCACGTGGGCGTGGTGCAAAGCTCTGCTTTTCGTCGATATCATGAGACATGTCTATTTGTAGATTTTCATGGTATTGAAAGAGGTGGAGAATGTCATGGCGACTACTATTGAAGGATCTAAAGAAATGGCGGAAAGGTGCCTCGAATCCCATGAGGACTAAGCGTAGTGCTTCGTGAATTGTAGTAGTGCCTCGACAAGTGGGGCCGACAACACCGGAGGACTTCAATTTTGGTGGTGCTCCTCGAGTACCGAGTCTCGATTCTGAGGATAAAAACCTAAGATCTAGCTTCGTTGGTTGTACCTGACAATGTCCTTATTGAAAGCATCGTGTTTAGAATTCGCACTTCTCTAGGATAAAAACCTAACATCTATGAATGAGCGACAATGGTGCTTGTGCTCAGTTCCCTTCTTGAAGGCGGCGCCTTTGGAGAATTTTTTTTGCGGTCCGGGTGTTGTCTTTGGTGGTGTTTAGTGTGCTGCTGCCAGTGATTCATAACTATGGCGTTTTTTTCTTTTCATCCGTGCGCATCCTCAATGTCTAGTTAGACATTTTCTTGGTGCAGAGACTGGACATAATTGGTATCTTCGCGATATTAATATATTCTGCTTATCAAAAATAATTCTAGGCAGCCATTTGTACCCTGGCCCGTCCTACCATCTCAAATTATTGCACCCCGCACCTCCGCATGCTCAGATTATACGGATTCAATAGATAGCATGCGAAAAGTTAAAAACTATTGTTAACTAGGGAGTGTGGCGTGGTGACACACCGCGCCGGTGGCAATTTTTTATCTAAATGCATAATTAGATAGGTTGTTGTTCTTGTTTTAGTAGTCGCGAGACAATGAACAATATGAGGACTATAAAACCGTTAATTTATGAATTACAGGTAGATTATAGCTGATTAGACCACACTGCTAAAAAGGGAGCGGAGTTGCTTACTCTAACCTACGCTACTGCCAGCAAGCGGAGCTATCTAGTCTGCATCAGCTTGCACAAAAGGGTTTGCTGGTTCTAATCTATTCTACACTGCTGGTCCTTCAGTCGTTTTGTCCTTGATCTTCTGCGCCACTGCGAGGGGGAGTATAGTGTTGATGTAATTAATTGAAACAGAGAGAGTGTAAAGAAGTTTGCAGCCTGTCCTTAGAGTTATACAAAGAAGATCGCAGTTTTCCAAATAACTATCTTGCAGAAAAATGTGTATTCACCTTCTAGGTTTGAATGCTTACCTCTCCTAAATCTGAATGGACTTTTTATATGATATCGTCCGAAAGTTTCGCCTCTAGATTTTTCATTAGCTGGTTAGGCATGTCTTGAGATGGAATGATAAGCGTAGATGTCTCGTTGGTTGTCACTCCCTCCGTTTCAAAATATAAGATATTTTAGCTTTATAAAATGAGTGTATCTAGACTCTTTTTAGTTTGTATGTTCACTCTAAACCGACATGAACCTACACACTAAAAATGGTCTACATACACTTCTTTCACAAATTTAAAACATCTTATATTTTAAAACGGATGGCCTATTAGATTAGGAGGCAGCTTAGAGCTGTTGGTGGATGTTGCTGCTTGGCACTTAGTACTGGTCAGTTCTTGACATATTTCTATTCAAGACAAAAGTAACTGAAGACATTGACATTTCAACACATCGACTAACTTTGAAACTTTACAGACAAAAGTAACTGAATATTCAACAGGTGGCCTGCAAAAAAAGAGAACGTGTACATAATTAACAAATCACAGACTGCAAAAACAAATAGAAGGTAACACTTGTCATGTCATACCTAGTCCGATAAATGCACAGTTTGTAGTAGCCATATAAGCAGGTGTAAGAGGACTAATTAAAATAAACCAAATAGAGTCTACAAAACAACGAAGCCTAGACTATGACCATCAGGCAGAGCGTTCAGGTAGTGCATTGGAAGAAAATCTTGGCTTAGGACCAGCCAAGCCATCCGCTGGGGCAGAATGAGCACTAACATGAATTTCATATGCACTTTGAGCAGGCAAAGACGGAAAAATAACGCTTATCACGAGAAGAATGAGCTGGCAGAAGGGTAGTCGAAGAACACCGGGCGTGCATAGGCGGCAAGAAGTCATCACCCTTGTCACCAAAAACCGTTGACCATGATAGGCCAACCGGCCGGAAAACCATCCTCATCCTCAGAAGCATCCCCATAGAAACATGAGAAAAGCACAAAGGTCGACAGAATAAAAAATAAAACAGGAAATCACAGAAAATAGAAAATAGAAAATAGAAAATATAAATAAACAAACTAGAAATAGGATTTGGAGAACTCGTTACCTTCGAACATAAAGAGCCGATAGGTCCAGACACCAACCAACATTATCAGCAAAAGTTTTAGTGTAAGACACATATACATAGCAAAACAATGACCTGGACCTCCTGATCTCTTGATGAGTGCGAAATGTATCTAGAAAATAAAAGAAACATAAAACACTATTAATTACTTGGATGAACCTCATAGATAGACCAAAATCATTGGCATGGGATTGAACATAAATGAAATCCTATAGCTGAGAGTAAAAAACTAAACTTTACATTCAGATGAGTACAATCAGCCGCACACACAATTACATACTTGAGAGTTTGACTTACTTGTTTGAGATATGCACTGGTATGGTCAAGCTGACAAACAAAAATCAGGGAAATAAAAGCTAGTATATCTAAGTTCACCGGAGTTACCTCAAAATACTCACTGATAATGATACCATAATAAGTCAACATAAGGCCTGCAACACCCTTCTTATATAATCAGTAAGAGCTTAACCGGAACCTATGATACGCATGTCTCAAGACAATGCTTACTTATAGATGGACCAATCATACTTAGTGACCATCTTGGTGAGTATCATGTTCAGTCTGGAGTGCTCGGCCTAGAAATTTATATTTTGTATAAGTCAGTGCAAAAAAAAAGATCTGACCAATATAAGAAAAAAACCAAAGATACAGATTATCTTGCTATAACATCATCTACATATTGTTGCGTAGGATAAGAAAAAGGCAGAATAGATCAGGTGCAATATACTAAAATCAGCTATAAAGATCGGCGTGATGGCATGCCACACCCGTGGGATGGACTGTGGAACAACAAAGGCATACTGCATCATTTAGTAAGATATTACGATTAATGGCTCTTTTTATTCAGTAAGATAAGACAGACTGATTAGCTTTGGTACTTTTTAAATAAGAGATGATAGAGAAGCACCCAATAATTATAGGGAAGTGTGGTCGACTACAAGGTGGTGAATAGATAACTACATGTTATCTGTTGTGATTCGTTTGAGGGAAGTGTGGAATATAAAGGTTCTCTAAAATCCAACAAAGTGAGATGGTCGTATTTTACGAGACAATCCTATATGGACATGATATAACTCTGGCAACAAACTAAACAAGTCAACAAGTTAGAGTAAATCACTATGCGAGTAATAACAAGGATATAAATAATCAAAGTGGACATGGAGATGTAAGATATAACCTTAAGTTAAATTTTCTTGGGGAGAGGCTACAATCTCGATCCGAGAGGCCGTGGTAAACCAAGACCACAAGTTCCCTCCGATGCAGCATTCTTCTCCTTCAGAAAGCCTAGTAAGTTACTTGCTCAATCCACTAATCGAGGGCCTTGATGCAACCTCCGAAATTCATAAACCTTTTTCGGATCAAATCCACAACTTGGGAGCTTCCGTGCGACCTTACCGCCTGGGTTTTCCAACTAACCTAGGAGTAACAAGCAATATAATGAACTCAAGGGGGGGATCAAATTTGGCTTGGAGGATCGTAAATCTAGGTATCATATTTGTAAGATTGGTAGGTTGAGTAGGAGATCTCGAACTTTTGAAGGTCGACAAGTGTGGAGAAGAGACAACATATGAACTTAGATCATTTGTGGAAGAACAGGGCTTTACATAGACCCCTTCAAATCTACTTGGTTTGTTTCCTGCGAACTTCCTAGACCTTTCAGGATGGAGCTCGGGTGTCGAGGGTCTAGACATCTAGACCAGGGTCTGTACTACAGTCTGAACTTAGTAAAAATTGCTGACTTGGTCCATACCTAATCCCCCGCTAATGTACGGATCTACACATGAAACTACTACATTTTTTGACCTTGTTAAAGGTTTGTTAATATAGAATATTTTTGATATAGAATTTCTAGGATAGATGATTCCGACAAGAGTCCAAAGTATCGCTTCTCTTAAGAAATGTGGATTTTCCTATGACTCAAGATAAATAAAAATTAAGCACAAATTTAAATTCCTCGCCTTGTTTTTCTTTTTCTTGAGGGTCTCCTACAATTGTTGCATACCTTAGAAGTTAGAATGACACTGACATGTAATCATATATTGCACACAAAAAATTAATCCAATAATACATAAGTCGCTAACACCAAAACACACTTAGGTGTGCATGTCCTTGTCTTGTGCGGATAGAGAGGCCAGAAGTGCTCCACCTAGACGGTGTCAGTGCCACCGAATGGAGACACTAGCATAATTAAGCACCAAGGCACTATCAGAAATATAATATACTAGCCGCCTCTTCTTTTTCTAGCGCGGCAGCCCGTCCCTTCTAGCATGGCAAAGCGAGGAGCGAGGAGAGACGATGTGGAGAAAGAAGCGAGGAAAGCAGCGGTGAGAACCGTGGGCCGGTGTACCTAATGGTTGCCGGTTTGCTGGTTTTTCTGTTGACTATATTTACTGTAGCAGAGCCCACGAGCCGGTGCTCAGCGCACAGGGATTCCATCAGCCGTAAGCTATAGAGTAATTGCACAACCCTTTCCACCAGTTCGGCTTTTGGGATAGTTGGCTAGTGCATTAATTCAATATGATATCAAGGCCAGAGGTCTGGAATTCAAATGCTAACCAACGCAGTATTAAAATAAATATCCGCGGACACCCTAAATCCACGTCCTAAACTTGTGAATAAAAAAGTCAACAACCTAGACGGTGAGTGAGAGTGTCAGAAATATAATATATTGCACAACCCTTTCAATGGGTCAGAATTTTGGGATAGTTGGGTAGTGCATCAATTCAATAGGCACACCTACTCAGTGACCATTGATGTGCGGTGTCGGTCGTACGGGTGCAGGGAAACACGACTGCTAGGAATGGGCTGAACAACAAGGAGAAGCTCAGGGGGTGGAATAGTAGCGGGATCAGGGTTGTGGCAGAAAGGTTGTTTTCCGTTAAAAATGGCGGCATGACTACATATGCCTTAGTACATCAATATGGCAACGCAAGACAAAGATGGAGTTGCATGACCACGATGAGGTAAATCCCCCCCCCCCCCCCCCTTCCCATGCTCTTATCGTCGTGGTCGCTATGGCAACGCGGTTGACTAGCTAGTGATGCCTTTCACAATGAAGGGTCTCTTAGCATGTTATCATAGGAGCCATTAAAACTTAAGAAACAACCATCACAATGAAGTATATCTTAGATATTGTTTCTTAGGAGGGTTGCATTTAATGATTTTAGTCTCATGCATGTGTGTGATTGGACTAGCCATGTTTTTTTCCTATGATAATGTGTAAGGGTTGTATCTTAGCTAAGATACAATAACTATCTATTTCTTCATTGAATAACATGCCACATATATAGGAAAAATACCTAGGATACTACGCTAAAGAAACACCTATTGTGAAAGGACCGAGAACTAATGTCGAATGATATAGTGTGGGCGGTAATGGGTAGCACTAGAGTTTAGACCCTAGTGGGTAGAGACATGCACCAGTAACCATACCATGCCATCAAGATGTGGTATCTTATATTTATCTTGACAACATGTCGTTGGACTTTTTTGTAAATGCAGTCTTTCTTCATGAGGCTGATCTTTCGGGATGCAGAGGTATTCTAGGTAAATACTAAATACAGTGCACAATTATATATCATGAAAGCTTTTCGCCGGATTGCAAGCGGTAACCGCAAGCAAGATCCGTTCTCCACAAATAAAATGCGAGATTGTGTGGACCATTTGAGTTTGATCAATAGAAAAATTGAGCACAATGGCTTCGTGTGTACCATCTCTCTTGTTCCTACCATCAACTTGGACCCTGTATCTGCCGGTTAATCATGCGCACACTTTTTTCTTGTACCTTTTAGCTCAGCTATGTTTATCACATCATGATTTACGCTACAAGTACGAAAGAGACTCCAATCCGTCAATCTGCCGGTTCTCTCGTTTCAAGGCAACAAACACCGGAACATAAGTTCCTCTCAAAGAAGTACTCCCTTATAATCCTTTTTTAGCAAACTATAGGGAGTACATGGCAAAAATAAACCACGAAATCTTATGCCATATGAAATTCTAGTTATTGCACGATGCATGATTCCATAAAAAAGGTCAAATATGCGGTGAGAACGGTGACCTCCTCCTCTAGTGTCCCAAATCATGGTTCGGGTCCCAACAAAACAAAGTATGCCGACATTGCGCCACGTTACCTACCTCCACATTAGGGACATTATAACCGAAACAGCTAGGAGGCCTCTCATGAGCTAGACAGTTTTGGTCGTCCGATCAATTTTCTTAGTAATTCCTAGCTGTCCAATCTACCTCAATTTCAAACTGGGCTGGATGTCTCTAGGGGAAGCTACTCCGCACGTAAAATCGACCCACTATCGTTAACCGAGCCCAAAACCTCATGAAAGCACAAGTAGTAAGATCAGCGGGCTAAGTCAGATATGCTGCGCCTGCAGCGAGCATGGCTTCGTCCTACCACGCGATGCGGCGAGGTCGCCGTAATCTGTGATCCGACGTGGGCCGGTGGCTCCAGCGCGGTAGTTTTAGCGACTACGGATTCGACGCGGTAGTCATAGCGACTACGGGATTCAAAGGATTAATGGTGATTAAGGATGATTATACTACGCTGGTGCTCAAAGCGGCAGGACAAAACAATGGAAGCTAGCGATAGAAGCAAACGATGAAAATAACACTTTTATTACAGTACTCCCCCAGTCCATATTAATGTTCTCAACTTTGTCTAGATACAAATACATATAGTCTAAATACTTAACTAGATACATCCGAATCTAGATAAAGTTAAGAACAATAATATGAGCCAGAGGGAGTATATATTCTTCGTCGGCTTTTTTGTCGGTACATGAGCAACATAATGACCGGACAGGTGGACACACAGCACCGACAGCCGCATCTAAAAAACTGTAGATATTGTATTGCATTGGTGACCAAAGGAGTGGAGAGCATAAACTGCCTGGACTTGAGGCTGATCTGGCTGATCTTTCAGGGCCAAAGGGTGCACGCTTAATTCCCATGTAAACCTGATTGCATATATAGCTGAATCCCGGCCGTGAGATGGAATCCTACAGAATACCGTATCAAAATCCCAAACCTCCTTGATCAGCACATGCTATAGTGAGAAACAAGCATGTTAGCATCACATCATTCAACCGATCGTTGACATGTTTCGTCCCTCTAATCAATTAGATAGCTCCTTCCTTACGCGAGAGATTGCAACGTTGCAACTAACACTAATACAAGGACATCCCATTCACAGCCTTTTTAATACTGTGCCTTTCGTGGCAAGGCACACCTAACCTGCTCCACCAGCTAGGGCAATCCATGATAATCATGCACGAATGATACATGATGTGATTGATGATCGAACAGTACTAAGGTTTTGCTTGGGCGACGGCACATAGGTAGAGGACACGCCAGATTATCCATCTATTCTAGTTGTTGATCTTCATCATTCTCCACTTGTCATACAATAGAAACTCTATTGAGAAGAATTTGAGTACTCCGCAGACAAAGAAAAAACTCAATTAATTGTTAGGCTGTCCATATTAAAGTTGCTTTTACATTTGTTTCTCACTTAGGAAATCAACAATTATGTAGCAGCCGCACCGTGTAGCGCATGCATGAAACTTTCCTTTTTGAAGGAAAACAGTACTACTGTACTGCATGTATTTTTAATTTTTTTGGCTTTTTGTGTACAAAGAAGTACCAAAGCGCTAACAATCTAAACATGTCAAAAAAATGCAAAAGAGAAGAGTAAGGCAAAACGGCCTTTCAAATGAAGCTGTCCATCCAGGTTGCAAGCTTTGAATATGCCTTCCTTGTTGATATGAACTTAGAGCAACTCTAAAAGGTCCCGTATATCACACCCATTAAATAGCGCATACAGGACGCTGAAAAATGTGTTTATGGTGTCGCGTGTTTTTGCGGTTTCCATTTGCAGGATCTATTCGGTGCGAGCCCACAGCACGACACCTTAAATTTGTCTATTTTCAGCTATTTCAACACCTTTGACAATGTATAGGCAATAGACAGACAAATAGATGCAAGTACTCAATAGTTTTTACATCCAATTGTTCCAATCAACGAGACCTAAACAGGTGGACATACACAAAAAGTTACACCGTCACCGTATCAAACCGAGCTTTGCCGGAGAAGATCTAGCAAAACCGTGGTCATTGAAGGCACCTCCATCACCACCACCACTCATGGGGGACTCGCCAAGACCACTTGTCGATCCACCACCACTTCCTGGAGCACCACCACCGTGAAGTACTTTCTTTTTCTTTCCAAGATCCCCATTCTAGATCTTTTCCACCACTCTAATCGGTGTGCATCGTCTTGGGACGCGGCACCTGTGCAGGCGGTTGCGGGGGGAGCCATGGCGGCAGCGGGTCCACCTCCTAGCACTTGGCAGCCGTTGGTCCCCATTCGCTTCCACTTCTGCCCAGTCGTAGAGGCGGCTGCGGGAGACACACCAGCTGCGGGAGGAGCCACGCGAGATCCCGAGGCATTGCGAGATGCCAGAGCCATGCGCACTTGGGCCCGGGGCTGACTTCGCCGGCGCCTTCTATAGGATTGCGGGAGCGATGGGGAGCTTCGATTAGGCCATGCGACCGGCACAACAACGATCGGAGCTCAGCTGGGTCCATGGCGACACTTGTGTCATGGTGGTGTCACGGCAGATGCCATGGATAGGCTAAAGGTGGGGACAAGATGCACTAGAGGAATCCAGGAAGAGATAGTGTAGTGATTCTACACACAGAAGCTTTGTATTGTTCAATGAGATTCCAAGGTTACAAGTGCTCCTTGAGCTGTATTGGGGAGAGGAGGAAGAAGGAACTCTCTTACTCTCACCACTAGCAAGCTCTCAGAAAGCTAGAACTGAACAAGTAAAGACCAACCCACTCGAGATCAACCCTTTCTACGGAGGCCCTAGCCCTCCTTATATAGGGGTGGCTAGGTCTCCAATTAGGGCATACGTGGAGGCATATTCCAGGGAATATGCCTCTTCCCAAAATAGTAAGCCGACCGGGTCACTTTTGCCCAGCGTCATTCCCGTAGAGGCTACGTGAGCCTCTGTGGCGCCTGCGTCATCCGACATAGGCATCGTCACCTTTGTCGGCCACGCCTCGGTGGTCCTGGACTCTGTCCACTTCGCTCACGCTCCGTGTACAGTGGTCACCCTTTGACCAGCGAGATATCTTCCTTCTCTTACAAGCTTGATATAACCTGGATCGCACCTAGTTGATCCGGCCACACCTGTACTTGCATACGAGTTAGATACATCTTACCGACATACGACATTGTCGGTTGCGACCCAGTTAGGTGGACATCCCCTGGTCTGGGTTACCCCGTGATTCAGCCTGCCTTGAGGTGACTCGGCCAGCACCTGCTTTGACCTTGCCGTACCTCGGCTAACTTGACCTTTATACCCCGACGTGAGCCTACCCGGGGGTATCCCCCCAACATTAGTCTCCGAAGCTGGTGCGGTCTTAGCTGCCTTAGCCGCTAAGGCCACAGCAGGTTCAATTTTACCGAGCCTCTTGCTCCTTTTCCAAGTTATCTCATAGTTCGGATTCCATGGGTTTGCTTTCTCTTGGCACATTCCGAGTTTTCACTCGCTAGCCGGGTCACCCCATACTTATCCGAGTTATTCTTCCTTCTCTTGTACGCTTCCCCACGTGGAGGCTAATCATTACTTTGCCTCATTTTAAGGGCATGCGCCAGTAACCGCCGCAGTTATTGTCAGAAATTACTGTTGCGCACGTCATCGTGTCCGTCTCCTCGTTAACTGTGTCATAACATCACGTCGTGGGATCTGCTGCGCCCTATGGCCCTTCCTGTGGCTTGTTTCTGATTGGTTGATCCGGGTCATACACGGCCACACCGTGTGGCCCATCCGCACAGCACGATCCCACTACCCCTCAAGGGCGTGGTTAAATAGGGGAGGGGCGCGCCCCTTGGGTCTTTTCCCCACTCTCGCGCCCCTCTGCATCTTCTTCTTCTTCTTCCTCCCCACGACAGCGTCGTCGACACCGCACTTGCGTAGCTGTGCCGCCGCCGCCGCACCGTTTCCTCGCGCACATGCGTTGCCGCCTCTCCCTCTCATCTCCTCCGCCACGGGTCCGTGCCAATCTAGGCCACTGCCCCCCACCGCCGTTAGGGCCAGTGAGGACAGTGACTTAGAGATGACAGAGGGAGAGCTCGCCGTCGCGGAGCAGGAAATGGAGGAAGACGCGGGGAACACCGACCGCGGCGCCTGGGATGGGTCCTGGGTTTGCCAGGACGATCTTGACTGGCTGTACCGTACCCGGCGTATGCCGGAGGGCGTCATCGCACGCCTCGCCGCCACGGAGCTTGCCCCCTCACCTAATCCGGGTGAGTTTGTGGTATTCCTTTCCTACTTCCAGCGTGGGTTTGGGCTCCCCATCAACGAATTTTTCCACGACTGGCTCAACACCTACGAGCTTCAGCCGCATCATCTTTCGGCTAACGCCATCACTTCCCTCTCTGCCTTCGCTTCCACCATCGAGGGCTACATCGGACTATGGCCCACCAAGGAGCTCTAGATCCGGTTTTTCGGTCTCCACCAGAACGTGATTCCGAACATAGAGCTTAACCCGGAGGACAAGCAGCTCACGCAATTCGGCGCAGCTTCTATCTCGCCTCGGAAACAGTCCATCTTTCCCCGAGTCACGGGGCTCGATTCCTGCAAGGGCTAGGCCCGAACCTTCTTCTATGTCAGAAATGGCACGGATGAGGATTTGATCCGGCTGCGCCCCTACGCTCTGGGTCCTCCTAATCCGGATATGTGGGACAATATCCCCAAGAAACCCACTGTCCTGGTGAACCAAGTCAATAAACGGTTCCAGGAGCTGAAGGATCAGGGATTGTGCAACGAGGACGCAATGATTACCTTCGTCCGCAACCGGATCTCCCCCCTTCAGAAATGCACGCATAAACTTTGCCACATGAGCTGGGGCCGTGACCCCTTCCGACCTCCTCATTCGAATTGAGCAACACCGAGATTTACCGTCGGGTCAAGGCCCTCTTCACCACCAACAAGAACTTCTCTGCTGAGTGGGTGTGGGGGATCGAGCACTTCTGCCGAGATAGGCTTCCTCCTGCGGTAAGTCTCGTGCCCCAATCTTTTTCCGAGTTAAATCATACGTCGGTTTTTGTTGTAGGTTTGATCCCTTTGCCTTTTCTTTCCCTTAGATGTTTCTTCAGCAAACTATTGAGGATGGCACCGAGCCTTCTCTCAAATGGGCGCCTGATCGAGATGCCTCGGACGAGGAGGAGCCGGATCAGGAGATGTTCCTGCCGTTGGCTGATACGACCAAACGACACACCGGTAAACTCTCTTCCATTAGAGATTGGCCTGACGATGAAGATGAATCCGACGTTGAGGTGATGGAGGCATTTGACACTGTCCCCCTTTCTTACACTTTTCTGGCATCAGCTAACCCCGGTGGGCAGATCCATGAAGATCCTCCCCTTGCCATGGGTGAGCCAGTGTCGATCGCATCGAAGAAACGGGGGGCCGCATCTGCCTCTTCCTCCAGACCTTCTAAGCCAACCAAAAGGTGAAAGAAGTCCGCAGACAAGGCTGCCACCAAGTCCACGACCAAGGCTGTAGCCTGGAGAGCTCGCAAGCCAAAGGAGCCTTTGACCTCAGATGAGTAAGTCACTTATCCCTTTGCTATTCATTTGTTCTTCCTCTGGTATAGTTTCTTATTGTTCATCATCTGATTCGGCAGGGCCGCGGTGGAGGTTCCTCAGAGTGGATCCGGCATTGCTTCGCCGCTCCGACATAGCCCTTCTCCCCCTCGTGGTGACGACTCATGCCCGTTGAGCCCCATTCAGGAGGGTTCAGCGGCTGCTCTGGGTTCTAGCCCACCTTGTCAAGAGGAGGGTAACCTCGAAACATGGGGAAGTGGTTCTGCCGAGGCTGCAGTTGCTCCCTCTTCGGCTCAGCCGCAACCAGCCACCACCGAGGTTCCTTCAGCACCCCTGCCAAAACAAAAATCAGCACCAGCATCAGCTCCAGCACCAGCAGCAACAGCAAAAGCACCAGCAACAGCACCAAGCCCCTTAGCCTTGTCCGAGTCTTCCAAGACTTGGCGAGAAGGCACCAGTAGTACCAAGGCTAGCACCAAGGCAACTCCCAAGGGCAAATCCGCTGCAGCAACTTCAACCTCTCAACAGCATCCCAAGGGTAAAAAGGCTCCTGACACTGCCAAGGCAACGTCATTCGAGGCTGGACAGCGTACACTTGCGTCCATGCTTTCGAAGAAGACCCCGCCGACAACGGACACCTCTGCCGGGTCAGCTGATGCGCAACTCGTTTTGCACACCAGCCCTACTGTTGCCCAGGTTGAAAGGAGGGAAGCTCATGCCAAGGGTCTGGTTGCGCCCCACATGCTCAACGGCGAACGTTATCCTCCGACCTTGATCAAGTTCGTAAACAACTGGAACAAGGCGGAGTTCGTCCATAATGACGATCTCCCGGAGAAATTCGGGCCCGCCGAGTTTGCTACATAAATGAACCCCGCTGCTAAGGCAATTAATCTTGCAGGTCGCACTACTAGGAAACGACCTATAGATAGACAAGATGTTCAGTGGCGCATATGCGAAAATATGCGCCACAGGAAAACATCAGTGGCGCACCAAAAAGCATGCGCCACAGAAGATTGGAAGTTCTGTGGTGCATTCTCCAGAACATGCGCCACAGAAGATTGGTGGGACCCGCCGACCGGGGTGGGTTGATCCAAGTTCTGTGGCGCATTCGAAATATGCGCCACAGAAGTTGCCTCTTCTGTGGAGCATATTTCCTGAATGCGCCACAGAACATGGAGGGGGCCCCACCACGGAATCTAAGATCACCCAAGTTCTGTGGCGCATGTTGTCATATGCACCACAGATGCTTGTCACATCTGTGGTGCATAAGTCCGACATGCGCCACAGAACTTGGAGGTGGGCCCCACAGAGCGAATCTTAACTCCCACTTCTGTGGCGCATATGGACTTATGCGCCACAGAAGTTTCACATCTGTGGCGCATTTTCTCCATATGCGCCACAGATGAGGGCGTCCAGATCCATGTTAAAAAGGTGACAAGAGCTAGCTTTCTTATCTATCTATCCACCACCAACCATTTCACATCTCTACCTCCTCCCAACTCGTCTTCCTCCTCCCTCACGCCCCATCTTACCCATAGTTTCTCCATTTTCTTGTAACTAAACCTACTTTAATCCATAGATTGGTAAGTGGAAGCTTCGCTCCAACTTCTAGATCTAAAAGTTCCTTACTTTTCTCTCTCACATCTCTATTTGTTTACTAATTTCCTCTCCACCAACTTGCATTGTAGATCTATTTGTCCACACTCTCTCATCGTGCGGTCTCGTCTCGCTATTATTGTGTCTACTATAGGTGAGTACTTGGCCATCATGAACATGTAGGTGAAGCTTGTCGCGCGGGTGATGTGTGTGTGCGATCCATGGCGAGACGATGCTTGTGTGGTGCATGAATGTTTGCAATGGGAGGAAGTTCTTTGTTGGTTGCTTGTTGTTTGCTTGTTGTTGTCGGGCCCGGCCGGTGTGGTTGCACGGATGTTTGCCGAAATGTTGATTCATTTCCATTTCGGCAATTTTTTGCACTACCCATATGTCCTAATTTTAGGAAAGGTCATGCCGAATTTTTTCAGGCTAGCATTCATGGATGTGTGTGTTCATATGGTGTGGTTCTCACCTATACTCTCTGTTTTGACCGCTCAGGCAACCATGGTCCTCATGATGAGCGAAGATCGAATTGCTAGGTACAAGAAAGGCGCAAAGGAGGACATGATTCTGAACAACAAGACCATGATAAGATGTCCATGTCGAACATGCAAACTGCAGCGCTGGATCGACCCTGAATCTGGACAATTGGAGGGTCACCTTCTCAGGCGCGGTTTCATGCGCGACCTCAATGAGGCGCCGGCAGGACATGGTGGTGGTCACGAAGACATGGGCGAGCGAGAAGAGAAGAGTCTACCGGGCATGATCATCATGACGAAGGAGATGCCAGCGGGCATGATCATCATGACGAAGGAGATGCCGGCGGGCATGATCAGCATGGAGAAGGAGATGACGACGGGCATGATCATGAAGAAGGAGAATACGCGAACACACAGACGCTGCTAAATTCGATCTTGCAGGACCCTCATGTTCAAGAACTGCTCCTCAAGGAGACGAGCAACGACAAAGCTGCAGCCAGAGAGAAAGCCAAGCTGGCCCAAATGGAGGTAGACATGATGACTCCATTGTATCCTGGGTGTCGCCCCGAGGATACACATTTGTGTGTAACGCTCAAGGCTCTAGAGATGAAGGCCGAACACAAATGGACCGATGTGAGCTTCAACGCGAACATGGAATACTGGCACGACCGACTTCCTAAGGGGAACACATTGCCAACAAGTATCGAGGAGGCCAAGAAAATCGTGTGCCCTCTCGATACCACACATTAAATACCATGCATGCATCAATGATTGCGCACTTTATCGGAATGAGTATGCGGATAGAACCACTTGTCCGGTGTGTGGCCAAGGACGGTACAAGAGAGGGAACAAGAAAGTTCCTAGAAAAGTGGTATGGTACTTTCCTATCACCCCTCGTCTGCAGCGACATTTCGTAGATCCTAAGGAAGCAAAGCTCATGCAATGGCACGCGGAAAGAGAGAAACCCGAAGATGATCCAGAGAAGGGCATGATCCTGACACACCCTTCAGACGCTACCCAGTGGAACGCATTAGACATCGAGTTCGAAGAGTTCGGGGGCGATGCAAGGAACGTCAGGCTGGGTATGAGCACCGATGGACTCAATCCTTTTGAAAACTAGAGTAGCACGCATAGCACCTGGACCGTGTTTGTATGGCCATACAACCTCCCCCCGTGGCTATGCACGAAGCAAAGGTATGTACTAATGAGCATTCTTATTCAGGGGCCAAAACAACCAGGTATCGATATGCATCTGTATCTCGGGCTATTGAGAGAGGAGTTAGCCAGCTTGTGGGAGATGCCGGCCCGTACGTGGGACGCCTACACTAAAGAATATTTCCATCTGAGAGTCGCGTTGCTCACGACCGTGCAGGACTATCCTAGTTACGCATATGTATCGTCCCAGGTGAACACGGACACAATGCATGCGTCAAGTGCATGGATGAGACACCGCATCTCCAGCTACCAAGGGATCCCGGGTCTTCGAAAACCGTGTTCCAAGGTACTCGAAAGTGGCTCCACATGGATCACCCGTGGAGAAAACGTGGTGACCTGTTCAATGGTAAGGACGAGCTCGAAAGAGCCCCGCGTCCGAGGAGCGGCGAAGAAATCGAGGAGCTTTTGAATAATTGGGTAGATTGCTCTGCGCCTAGAAAAAAACGACCGAGGACAAAGCCGCTGCTGGGTGTATGGAAAGCAAGGTTTGTTTTCTGGGACCTGCCGTATTGGAAGGTCCTTCACACTCCCCATAGCCTCGATGTAATGCACATCACGAAGAACATTATCGAGAGTCTGCTTGGCACTCTACTGAACATGTCGGAGAGGACCAAGGATGGGCCAAAAGCAAGAAAGGACCTTAAATTGCTTGGCATAAAGAAAGATCTTCAGTACCCTGATAGTGATGATGATGATCATCATCATCAGGAAGGGACTCAAGGTCGCCGCAAAAGAGTTAAGAAGAATGAGGTGGTGCTTCGCGCTGCCTGCTTCACTCTGAGTCTGGAGGAGCTCGAGCAGTTTTTTAGGTGCCTCTTAGGAGTGAAAGTTCCTCACGGTTACTTGGGGAAGATAAGCAGATATCTGGACGTGGCGAAGAAGAGGATCAGTGGTATGAAGTCTCACGACTGTCACGTGCTGATGACGCAGATACTCCCTGTTGCGATCCGTGGGATAATGGACGAGCATGTCCATGAGACGTTGTTTGGCCTTTGTAACTTTTTTGACGTCATATCTAGGAAGTCGATCAGTGTGAAGCAGCTCGACAGGCTACAGGAAGAGATCGTGATGATACTATGCGAGCTTGAGATTTACTTCCCGCCCGCATTCTTCGATATCATGGTGCATCTGCTTGTACATGTCGTGGACGACATCATCCAGCTCGGGCCGACATTCCTGCACAACATGATGCCGTTTGAAAGGCTAAACGGTGTCATCAAAGGATTCATTTGCAATAGGTCTCTTCTAGATGGAAGCATAGCCAAGGGCTTTCTGATCTACGAGTGCATCTCCTTCTGCCAGAATTATCTAACCACCAAGAACGAGGATGTTGGAATACCCACAAAGAAGCACCTCGGCAGGCTCGGTGGATATGGTCACCGCGAGGGCTGCCGCTCACTACATGTCGGCATTGATGGTCGACGCACTGATTTTTAAAGAGCACACCGAGTCGCGCTACAACACATTGAAGTGGTCGGCCCTTGGGTCGAAGAGCACAGAAGCTTAATCGAGTAGGAGTACGTCGACCAGGGCCGGCCGAGGAAGAAGGGAGACGTAACCAGAGAGCACAACTCCAGCTTCACGGGTTGGTTCAAGAAAAGGCAACTAGACAATCCCCCACAGACGCCTTCTACGAAAGATCAAAAACTCATATTCTCCTTGTCGCAGGGCCCAGGGCACAACCTAAGGACCCATCAGTCATACGACATAAACGGTTACAGATTCTACACCGAGGAAAAGGACAAGAATAGTGAATATCAAAACTCAGGAGTAACTATGTTATCCTTTGCTGATGACGAGACTATTGTGATGGAAAGATTCTACGGAAGGATCGAGCAGATATGGGAGCTCGACTACTATGGAGAGATCGTACCGATGTTCCGTGTTAGATGGGCCAAGAACGTGGAAAAAGAAGGCCGCTATTTCACCACAATGGTTATACCAGATGCCAAATCAACAAAGAACGCCTCCACAAAAAATGAGCCTTGGGTACTCGCTAGCCAAGTTGATCAATGCTTTTTTATTACCGACCCGTCAAAGCCCAACTGTGTTGTAGTTAGGAGGGGCAATAGGAGCATCATCAGAATGGAAGGAGCTGCCAACGAGCAAAACTTCGACAAAAACGGCGACCCGAAGATCGAAGAGGAATTCGACAAGTACTTCGACATGCCTACTACTACTAAAGTAAGAAGGAAGACCACACTACCTACTAAAGGTTGTCCATTCACAAGAAGAAATCTCAAAGTGCACGGGCTAAAATATTCAACCGCGACGAAAAAGGGCAAGAAGATTGTGAAGAGACACTAGCAATTGTGTGACTTTTTGGTATATTAATTCGTGTGGTGTATTAGTTTTTGGTGACAAGCAAACACACAAATATATATGTATGAATAAATATGCATATGTGTTCTTGCTTTTTTTGAATAAATATGCATATATGTATATGTTCTTGCTTTTTTTGAATAAATGTGCACATGTGAATAAATATGCATATATGTATATGTTCTTATTTTTTTTAATAAATATGCATATGTATGTAATTAAAAATATTTAAAAAAAAGAAAAAAAATGTGTGAGACAGCCAGGATTCGAACCTGGCTGCCCCAGGTGAGAGCAAGCGAGCAAGACCACTAGGACAAGTATCAGATCTTGTCATACAACGACGCCACGCTTTTTTTGTACTATGTCAAGAAGTTCTGGGGCACATTCCTTCAGAATGCGCCATAGATGTTCCAACTTCTGTGGCGCATTCTGTGGGAATGCGCCACAGAACTTTCACACTTAGCCACAGAACGGTTCGGCCTCTCCCCCTAATCCCCCTTTCTCTCTCTCGATCCACACTTAGCCAATCGATCTTTCGCCCACGCACAAACCCTCGTCTCGCCGGAGCCCTAGCCACCGCCGCACCGGAGGAGGAGCCGCGCGAGCCCTCGCTGCAGGAGCCGCCACCGCCGCGCTGAAGCCCGTGGAGGAGGAGGCACGCTGCCGCCGCGCTGAAGCCCATGGAGGAGGAGGCCCGGCCGCCATCACCGCGCTAGAGCCCGTGGAGGAGGAGGCCCACCGCCGCCCCGCCCGCAGCAGGAGCACCGCCTCCACCCTCGTCGTCGACGACCACCGCAGTGCACACGTACGGTTCGCCCCCTCACTCCCCCACCCTTCCTCTGCACTAGTGAATGAACCTGCACTGATGTCTGCTAGGGGTTCTGCTGGTACTTCTGTGCTAGTTTAGATTTTAGCACAAGGATATTTTACAATTGGCAGATGTTTTGTCATATATTGGGATGTGTGAGGGTGTTTGGTATTGAAGAGCTTCTCATTGTGTAGCGGGGTTCGAGTGGACATGGCTACCATGTGGGTATATAATTTGCTAGATTACTGTGTAAAGCTGGTATTTTTTTTCCAGTCACATCACCTTCTTAATCTCGAGTCTTGACATCAGTAGGAGTACTTGTTAAACTATCTAGGTTTGTTGCCCCTAAACACATGCTTTGAGGCAGAAAAAAGGAGTATCTCTTTTAGTGCCCACCTAGTGTTGTTGTCAGGTACAGCTACCTATGATGTCTCTATTAGCTGGTGCTTACAACCTTCAGAACTAAGTATGAAGCCTCTGCCTGCATTTTTGTGTACATGCACATATATATAGGACCAAAGCAAACATAGTGCCATGTCGTGCATGCTTTCCCATGCCATAGGATGAGCTCGAACGACTCTGTTTAAATGTGGCAGTGTAGTAGTAATAGATTGTCGGGGAGAGGATAACACATGCATGCATGTTGTTCTTTGTTTTTTTATAAAAAAAATGGTTATAAAGGAAATGCATGCAGATTGTGTTGTACAGAGGAATCGCAACATGATGGTCTAAAATATCCTTGTCATTGAGTGAAGGGCAATTGCAATTGATTATAAAAATGATGGTTTAAAAGAATCCCTGTTTTTGAGTGATTGTAATTTCAAGCGATCGAACATAGTTGTCAATTCGCTTGTGTTGGTTTGGTCTGGCTCCTGTTGTGTTACTGCTGGGCTGGCTATAGTGGTGGTAGGACTTGTTGTTATATGTAGTATTTTAGGTAAGCCACTATGGTTGGTGGTTTTGTGCTGTTGGTCTACTATTTCTCATGAACGCCACTGGTTGGGTACTGTGTGGACTTGATCATGCCTTGCTTAGGTAGGCATGGCTCCATTTATTTGACACTGTTCTGGTTCTAGAGTCGAATGGCGCCATATTTGAGGCTGGCATCACTTATTTGTTCTGCTGGTACTTCTGCACTTCTGCACTGGTGAATGCATGGGTGATGGTTTTCTAATCCTACTAGGGGTTCTCACAGTTAACTTCTGCACTGGTTGTTATAGGTAGTATTTCTCATTATGCTTTATTATTTATTTCAACAATATGCCACCAGGAACATTGCTCTGAAAATAAACCTCCATTGGTGTTGCAGATAAACTAGTAGTGTATTTATTAGTACTTAATATTTAAACAATTGATTCACGTACGACTAAAAGTAAAGGGGGCTATTTCTGCATATACTCTAGTTTAGTTCTAGGGGAATACTTGATAGTGTCGATGTTGTTAACTTGACAGTACACACTATGTTTCTACTAGTAGTGAGATGTGTAGGCTATTTTCTATGTGTCCATAATCTGCCCAATACACAATCTGTTACTATATCTGTTATATATCTGTTATCCCCTGGACTGGTACTATATCTGTTATATATATACTGTGCATGTGGATGATGGATGTGGACTTGATATCCCCTGGACTGGTACTATATCTGTTACTATATCTGTTACTATATCTGGTACTATATACTGTGCATGTGGATGATGGATATGATGGATGCTGGGGTCAATGCATGGGGCTGTCAATATGGGGATGGGGTGTTTTGTCTTGCAGGGATTTCATTTGAGTTGCCCATTTCTCCCGAAGTGTCGATTCACTTCTGTTTCGGTTGAGAAATGGGCACTCCTAGGTCAAAAAATTAGCAAAGGTCATGCCGAATTTTTCGGCCGAGATTTGTGCTAACTTTTTGCCTCTTTTAAATAGAGTAGTGCAAACATGTCGGGGAACAAGGAGTCTGGACCTTCTAAGCACATGATCAGCGTCGAAGAACAAGCTAGACAGGCCAACCAGTCATTCTGGCAGGGGTCCCAACAGGAGGAGGAGGAGGCGATGAGGATGACACCACCACCGGAGGAGGAGGCGACCGTCGCTAGAGCTGCTGGGGCCAATGAGGGCGGAGATCCTGATTACGAGGGGGGCGAAGACGACTACGATGGAACTAGTGAAGGCGGTGGCGAAGAGGATGACACCACCGATGGCGGCGCCCGCATCGATGGCGGCGAGCGCACGGATGGCGGTAGCGGCAACCCGGCCACTTCTCAGAAGAAGAAGAAGGAACAGAAGGAGCGGAAGGTGCCAGTGCTCGCCACCGTCTGTGATGAGTTCACTAAGGTCATAGAAAGTGGCCTACCCATTGCGCCAGAGGCGATTGCTAAAGGGTACGGCCTGCAACTCGGGTGCTTCGTCCGGGAAAGCATGTCGATCAACACGAAGTACATCAGACATGCTGACCATGCAGATTTGGTCGATAACCTCCTTAAGAAGCTTCACAAGCGATACAGATTCCCAGAGCAGTTTAGAAACCTCGAGAGAAAGAACCCGGTGAACAAACTAGCCCTCACGAAGATGAGCAACGCCTTGAGCAGCTGGAAAACCTGGGTGAAGAATAGCATTGACAAAGGTGAAAGCTGGGAGGTTATTAGTAAGAAAAATCCGATGCTCGACGAAGAGGAGTTTAGGATATTCAAGGCGGATATAGCTACCGCTGACGCTATAAAATGGACTCAATGGGGAAGGAGTATGCGGGAACAGAACATAGGTAACCACCACCTTGGAAGCGGTGGTTACAGGGGGAAATAGGCCATTTGGGACAAGGAGGACGCCGAGCTTGAATGCCTTGGTAAAGACAACCCTTGGCTTAAAATCACGGATTTGCAGCTTAGGCAATTTGTTCGGGCCCGCTACTACCTGGACAAGGAAACAGGGGAGTTCATCACCGACGATCCGAAGGTGAAGGACTTCGAGAAGAATCTGGTAAGGAATTTATCGCCGATCTCAAGTCTATTGCGTTCTAATTAAGATAATGAAGCCAAGAATCTAAATGGGTTCACCTTTCCTTGTCTCTGCAGGAGGAGGAACTGAACGCTACTGCCACAGAGTCATCCCAGGATTCGACAGAGCCGTGGGACACGGTTTTCAACAGGGCGACCAATGCTTACAAGAAGAGGGACAAGGGGTTGCCGCTGTCCTCAGCTGGCCGTGTGTCCGGCTTCGGTACGAGCATGAAGTTCAAGGAGTTCTACAAAGAGGACGCCAAGAAAAGAAGGGAGAGGAAGAACCAGGATAAAGCCGCTGTTGTAGAGCTGAAGATGAAGGTGCAGACACTGGAGGAGAAGGCGGTGGACCAAAAAATGGTGGACAAGTTAGTGGAAGAGAAGCTCCGCTCGATGATCCCCCCTGAGTTTTTCGAGGGGCTTACTGCTTGGAATGCGGGAGGTCGACAGGGGCCGATACATCTGCCCAGCTTAAGCGGCAGCAACTCGGACATCAATGTTACCGTGTCGCCGGACCTGGTGACCCCGCCGGCTGTCAACGTCAGGACGCAGCCCCTCGTTTTGGTCACACCGATGCCCCCTCCCGCCAAAGATACCAATAAGGCGCAGCCGACGGCGGTGGTGCTTCGTGAGGCACCTGAGCGGGAGATTGCAGATGATGATAGGCCGGCCACCGGCATCGGCCGTGTCTCTACATTAGCCGAGATCCACACCATCACCAAGGTAACTAATTAGTTAGTGCACGTCATCTCCTTTATGCCTTTGATGCATGACTGTTGCCATCTCATGACGCCCAACAACATGTTTTTGCCTCAGGACACTTCTTGCATACTCCTGCTTAAAGATGTCGGCAGTGAGTTGAAGGATGTTGCCAAGGGCACTCTTATACAACCGGCGAGCCGCACGATGCACAACAATCCAATGGATGATGACGTGATGAGGGTCAGGTTGGCTCGGGTGTTGCCAGGGTGCGACGACATGGACCCCCCTTTCAACCTCAGGGAGCCGACGAACACAAGACCCTTGGGGAATGCTACAACTGGCCCTTGACATGGCCGAAGACCTAGATTCGTCTTGCGGGGGGAGCACCGGTGCCACCTCTCGACCGATCATCGCCCGGCCACCACCTCGGAAGCCAGTGGCCGCCGTTGTCGCCACCACCAGCCGTCACCATCAACTCTTGGCAGCGTGTGCACCGCCACATGGCAAAGACGTTGTGCCGCAACCGTCGTCGCCCCCGCTACCACCACCACATGATGGCACCCATGAAGATGATGATGAATTGTTCAACGTTGACGACTTCATCAACACCGGCGCCGCCAAAGGATTGTATATGCCTTCTGTGGATGAAAAACCCTTCACACCTCGCGACGACCATCAAGCTGGTCGGCCCAATACATGCACGCAGCGCCTGGTCTTCCATGGTCTTTCTCAAGAGACGCCTCCGGCCGCCAATCCACTACAAGAGAAACCGGGATTGGTTTTCAGCCCTAACACACTCCGAAAGGCGACTGATGAGCAGATGGCAGTGGCTGACACTGTTGTGAAGAAGAAGCACTATAGGAAGAGAGGTAATAATAATAAGAAGGGTGCGAGCCAGCCTCTTCCAAAGAGGATCCAGGATCAGGACGCCGTCGTCGTACCATCCACACAATTTGGCTTGCCCCGAGTGCATGTAGCTGGTGATCCGATATTGACTCTGGATATGATCCACATTACGGTTGGAGCCATGTTAACTTTGCACGAGGGTGTCAAGACACTAGAGGCCCTCCTTCTTAAAGACGAAGATCCAAATTACCCGGTTTTCACGGCCAAGGTGCCATTGGACGTGGGCTTCGTCGATGAACCCCTCGCGAATATATTCTTCATAGCGTTCGAGGACATATTCAAGCTGTTCCTCATGAAACGGCTGGACTATAACTTGGTCCGCCTATACGCGCTCAATCTGGCGCTCACGATCAAGAGAGAAAGTACCCCGGAAATCGCGATAGTGGATCCCTACTACATGCGGGACAACCAGTTGGTCGAAGGATCAGAGACACGGACCAAGGCGACGACGTACCTCGAGAAGTTCATGGTGGGCAACAAGAGGAAGGGCACACTTCTTTGGCCTTTCTTTCCCGAGTAAGTACACACACTCGCTCATCGTCACTGTAACTTATGCATTTCTTATAGATTTCTTTCCTTTGCTCTTTTTCCAACATTCCATTCCAATTGTGTTGCGCAGAGACAAATACTGCACACTCATCGTCCTTGCCCCGAGGTATTCGCTAGCCACGTATTTCGACTCGGGGAGTTTGACGAAGAAGAAAGACTACACCAGAATAAGGGGTGTTCTCAATGAGGCTCTCGAGGGCTACACCAAGAAGGGATGCACCTTCGTAGATAAGGGGGAATGTATCAAGGATGGCAAACACGTGTTCAAGCAGGTGCTCGACTTCCCCTGCGTCAAGCAGTCGACTACTGGTGTCAAGGAGGTCTTCTACGTCCTCCATCACCTTAAAGGCTATGTTCGGGATTGCCATAACCTAACGCTGCCATCTAGTCTCCGAGGATGGGCCGAAACTTTGGCGAAAATTGACGATGCTGATCTTAGAGAAGACTTCCATCGCATTTAGATGAAGTTGTCGCAAATCATCATTGAAGATGTCAACACAAGGGGCGGTGCCCTACAACAAGCCAGAGGTTTGTGTAAGAGGGAGATCGAAGAATGCCTCCGTAAGCAGGGTGACACAAGGACGTGGATGACGAAAGAGGGCTATCTACCGTTCTCGAAGCCGAGCGAGAAGAGGAAGTCTTCATCATGATTGATGTGTGCCTCTAGCATGATCCAGTGTGTGTATATTCTTGATGGACGCCTGCTGTATTAGTGTGTGTGTGTCGTAAACTTTACTATCTCGTGGTCAAAATGGTCATTGTTGTTAGACTTAAACTACCTTGTGGTCGTGTTGTCGTTGAACTTATTGCTTCTATGATGATCTAACTTTTAGGTTTATGGATCCTTTGTTTTATATTCTATGAACATATATATATATATGGATGTGAACCCTTTATTCATTCTTTTCGTTGTATTTTTACTAATATGCCTTGTCGTCTATAGAGATGGCGACGAGGTGGTATGTGGTGTACATGGGTAGGGTTCCAGGAGTCTACGAGGAGTGGGAGGATTGCCACAAACAAGTGAACAAGTTCAGCGGCAACATCTACAAAGGATACACGATTAGAGAGGAGGCGATAGCCAAGTGGAGGAACCACTTGTGGAAGAAGAACCGGATGAAGATATTGGTCGGGCTAATGCTCTTGCTCACCATTATCACAACTGTATTCTATTTGATCCTAGTGTAGGCGGCGGTGGCCACTTCATATTTGTAATGTGAGATGATATGAACTTTGTATTCGGCGCTTGTGTAAAAATTTGGCACTTGACACTATATATGTATCTCGATCGGGCTCTAAGTGTGATGACATTATACTTGTGTTTGTATTATATGTCGGTTTTCATCTACTACATGTGCAATGTACTGTTTATACTGATCTGGATAAATATTATATAAATCCTGTATAAATACCTGATTATACACTAGGAATGTATTTTATTTTTAATACATGTAATATACTTAGTGGCGCATATAGAAACTGTGTCTGTGGCGCATATAGATTCTGTGGCGCATTGGACTGTATGCGTCACTGATATTTGCTTCCTGTGGCGCATATCCAGGAATGCGCCACAGAAGTCTGAGAATTATGTGGCGCATTCCTATATGCGCCATAGGGAGCAGATATCAGTGGCGGGGTAACAGTGGCGACAGGGATATGCGCCACAGAAGATGGAATCCCATGCGCCACAGAAGAGCTGTTTCCTAGTAGTGTCGGATGATGGAGGTACATTACTTCGCCTTTTCCTTAACATGTACTAGATATTAGTGATATAGCCATTAGTCCCCGAGCCTCTGGGGGAGTAACTTGTTACTCGGACGGATGCTCCTTGGAGAATTAATGTAGCTCCTTAGTGATTTCGAATATGCACACACCTAGAGCCGGGTTAAGTTCCACTTGGCCCGGATCTTGTACACTTCGAATATGCACACACCTAGAGCCGATTAAGTTCCACTTGGCCCGGATCTTGTACACTTCGAATATACACACACCTAGAGGCAGGTTAAGTTCCACTTGGCCCGGATCTTGTACACTTCGAATATGCACACACCTAGAGCCGGGTTAAGTTCCACTTGGTCCGGATCTTGTACACTTCGAATATGCACACACCTAGAGCCAGGTTAAGTTCCGCTTGGCCTGGATCTTGTACACTTCGAATATGCACACACCTAGAGCCGGGTTAAGTTCCACTTGGCCCAGATTTTGCACACTTCGAATATGCACACACCTAGAGCCGGGTTAAGTTCCACTTGGCCCAGATCTTATACACTTCGAATATGCACACACCTAGATCCAGGTTAAGTTCCACTTGGCCCGGATCTTGTACACTTCGAATATGCACATGACTAAGCTATCCTTTTGTACTCTTTTCAGGTGACCACCAATCGCCGGAGCGCTGAGTTTCAGCGTCTCTTGGATACTCACAAGATGCTGCGCGCGAAACATACTACGCTTCTCACCGAATACGAGAAAAGGGGTAAGTTTTTCTCCTTGGCATTTTTCCACTTCTATTTGTCTTTTTCTGCCGAACTAATCCATCATTCGGATTCCGTAGCTAGAGTGGAGGCCGAGAATACCATCATGAGGAAGAACTTGGAGCAGATAAAAGGTAAGTCAGTTTTGCTTAATCTTCCTCTGCGCTCTACCTCCTTTTCTTCTTGGCTCGGCAAATATTCATACCTCGGCTTTGCCGGGTCAACAAATTGTTTCAGCATCTCTTGAAGAAAGTGTGCTCGTGCCTGATATGATGCTGAATTTTCTCGAACAAGCAGGGCAGCACCAAGCCGAACTCAAGAAGAAGGATGACGAGCTTGCCCTTCTCCGGACCAAAGATGAAGAAATTGCCAAGCTTAAGGCAGACATGAAGAAGCTCAAGGCGCAGCACAAGTCCGAACTTGAGAAAGCAGGACAAGACTTTACTGAAGAGCGCGAGCGTCTCAACCTTCAAATTGCTAAGGACCAAGAACTGCTGAAGGAGGCCGACACCAAGCTTGAGTCGGTGAATGCTGAACTTGCGCAACTCCGAAAGAGGCGTGATAATTGTACCAAGGAGCTGACCCGGATCCACAACCACATTTCTCGTAAGTTCTTTTCCTTCAGCCGACATGAATCTCTCCGGGTCAATTTTCCTCTCTTGCTTCACTTGTCTTGTTTTCAGACAAATTTCTGGAGGGCAATGCCATTGCAACTACTGCTGTTGCCAAGTTCCGTCAGAAGAGCGGTACCCCAATTGCTCCTGGCGCTAAAGAAATTCCTTATGACATGGAGGACCTGCTGGTCAGCTTGTCTTCTCGTGTCAAAATTGTGAAGAACTATGGCAAGGACATTCTGGATGTGGCAGTCCGGATCTTCAATGTCTTTTGGCCTGATGAAGATACTCCGGAGGGGGCCGCTGCTCTTATTGCCAAGTTAATGGAGTGTGAAACCCAACTTGATCTTTGGAGGGAGTCCGCTGGACGCGCTGGAGCAGAAATTGTTCTCCACTACGTGATTACGTGGTACGAGAAAATCAACCTCAATCTTCTTGAGCGGATGCGCACCGGATCAAAGTGGTCCAATGATCCAGATTGTATAGCTCAGTGCAAGGCTTGCGTCCATAACCTCATTCAGTATGCCCCCATCCATCAATGGAATGAGGGGCCAAGCTTCCTTGGCGCCGCTGACGACGAAAATGCCGAAGAAAATTCGGGTGATGATGAAGAGGACGACGCCTCGAACGTCGAGGAAGGCGAAGAAAATGTCGAAGCCGAGGCTGGAGCTGCACCTGCAGGTGCCGAATTACCTCCTCCCGCTGCCCCTTGATTGAAAACACTTTGAATTTTATCAAATCCCCGGTATGCCTAGTGCAATTGTGTTAAGCACACAGGTTATATTTTTGCTACTAAGTTTTTGTGCCGAATTAACTTGGGCGTTGTCCCCGAGTTTCATTTTCTTGTTTCTCCAATTTCTCGGCTCGGCTCGTGTCTACCTTGGTTCGGTTTTATGATTTACGAGTCCGAGCTTCAAAAATTGACTTAACAATACTTGGAAACTTTAGGACTAGCTCAAAATAATTCTGCATAGTAAACATAAAGTAAGCCTAAGGTTAGTCTGAAAAACAAACGTCGGCTCGATTAAGTTCTTTTCCTTAGTCGTTGTTCATGTGCTACGCAATTCCAAACTTGTTCTCTTGCTTGCCATGAAGCCAAATCTTGTTGGACAGCAGCAAGTCGAAGAGTTAGGTTTTTGGTGCTCACACACTACTAATTCGGCTTAGGTAGAAGCAGCTTATGCCAGCCGACGTATAAATAATAAATACAGAAAACAACAAATATTATTGAGGCCGTCCCCGGGTTACTGCTCGAGGTGCCAAGATTTCATTGATAAGCTCATTGTCGGCATACATACCGACATATGAGAGACTCGGATACATACACTTCTTTGCTAAGTGTAGAAAGGACGAAGTAGAGCTACATTCCATGGACGCTTAGATTCCTCGCCGGACCTGTCCGCCTTGTTCTTCTCCTGTGGTTTTGCATCGATAAGATAATAAGAATCATTGTGCAATGCTTTGCTCACAATGAAAGGCCCTTCCCATGGGGGGGATAACTTATGCATGCCAGCAGTACGTTGTACCAACCGGAGTACCAGATCACCTTCCCGGAAAATTCGGGGGTTTACTTTCCGGCTATGATAGCGTCGGAGATTTTGCTGATATATGGCTGATCTGGACAATGCCAATTCTCTCGCTTCTTCCAGCAGATCAACATCATTTTTCCGGGCTTGTTGCACTTCGGCTTATGTGTATTGGGTGACCCTAGGCGAGTCATGCTCTATGTCGGCTGGTAATACAGCTTCCGCCCCATATACCAGAAAGAATGGCGTATAGCCTGTTGATCATTTGGAGTTGTTCTTAAACTCCACAGTACCGCCGGTAGCTCTTCTATCCAGCACGCCGCTGATCTTTGCTGCGGCTCAATGAGCCAGGGTTTTATCCCGGATAAAACCAATCCGTTGGATCTTTCCACTTGTCCGTTCGATGCGGGGTGAGCTACTGTAACATCCCAAAACTTTAATCCAAGCTTACCAAGATCAAATCATCCAAAATTGGGGCTAACAAAATTTTTTCCAAATTTAAAATGAAAGCATTCATATATGTGTGCATTTAAAATAGGAGTTGTTTGAATTGCCATGATTGATTGATCCAATGCTTGTAAAATGTTTCTTAGGTGATTTAAACATCATCTACCTCATTCCCAAACTTTTCCTAAAGAAAATCAAATCAAAAAGAATTAAAATGAAGGAATGGTCATTTTGACAAATTTAACTCTCATGCCTACTTTGGCTATTCCTAGTACTCAATTCTTAACAAAAACAATTCTTGATCTTTGCACCCCTTGCTAGTACACATAATAAGGTACCAAGGCCCACCTTTTGATCTACTAAAAACATTCTGTAAACTAATTTAAATGTCAGTTTAAAATTGAATCTAATGCATATGCATAGATCACCCCTATTTCAAAAACCATCTATTTGAGCACCATTTTCAAAACCCTTGCAACCAGAGACTACCTAGCACTAGTGGAGATCACCCAAAAATTTTGAAATCAAAATTCAAAACTTTTTCTCTTGCGGCCATTTCATCAAACACTTGGCAGGCAGAATCACACCTCTAATCCCAGCTCACTGTTTTGAAAAGAGTTTTGCCCCCATTTGATCTCCATTTAATCTCTTTGTCCCCCTCTGATCAAACCATGCCATTTGCAACCCATCCCCTACACCCTAGTAGCAATGCCATGCCATGCCGAGCACCACCCTTGCCGGCCAAACGTGCCCCGCTGCAGCAGACCACCTCCTCTTTCCTCTCCATGTCTAGGAGGTAACCAGCACCGCACCGCCCCTCTCTGTCCCTTGCCCGAGCCAAGAGCCGCCGTGGACCACAGAGGAGAGCCCGCGCCCAGTGCCACCGAACCATCCGACGCCGCCCGCAGAGCGCGCACTGTCCCCGCTCGCACCGACCGCCCCTTGGCACCAGCCCGCGCCCACCGCTTCGCCTCGACCTGGAGAACACCCCAGACACCCCCGTTCGCCGCCCAAAGCCCCACAGCCACCGCTCGCCGTGGACACCGCCGCCTCTGCCTCTCAGAGCGCCACCTCGCCCCGACCGCATGCCACCGCCCCTACGGCCGCATTGAAGCACTAGAGCACCGCCAGGGAACTGCCCATCGATCGCCATCCCCAGCCATGCCGCTAGATCGCCGTAGCCATGTCGCCACCGTCGACCGCCCATCCCGCTCGGTCTCACCGTCGAGCCTATAAAAGGAGCCCTCCCCAGCACCAAAGACTAACACCATTCCACTCTCCTCACCTCTCTGAACCTCACCCACCTCTCGCCGGAGCAAGTGGAGCAGCAGTTCGCCGGAATTGGAGCCGAAGCAGCCGCCTCTGGAGGAGAAGGGTGCCATTGATTCTGGCCATCCCAAGCTCCGCCGCGACCACGCCTCGCCTCGCAGTCGTCTTCCACTTCGTTCGCCTGCATCGCCGACCCCGCTGGAGCCCTGGTACGCCCCCAGTAGACCCCCACCGAGCCGCTAGGGTTCGAGCTCGCCGGCGACCTGTTCGTCGTCGACGACGACCCTCAGCCGTAGATCTAGCCTCTAATCGCACGGCCCATAGCGCGCGTACCGTTTCGCGTTTAAGTGCCACTGATAAGTGGGACCCCCCTATCAGCTGAGCCCCGCGCCGTGTAGCGCCACTGGGCCGGTCCATTTCCTTTCCCGCGCAAGCCCGTAGATTCAAATCTAGATTTATCTTTTTAGTTAGAATATAGTTTCTGCCCAGTGTTTCAAAATTCAATTATGAGAGTTTGACAAATCCAAATTACATGAAACTAATTTTGTCTGAATGGTATTGAAATGCTCTATCCAAGACCGTTGGATTTAATTCATTTAGAGTTATAGATTTCTCCTAATAAAAATAAGAAAACAGAAGCTTTTGCAACTTGAAACATTTTTATAAAATCAACCAAGTTAGATTTTAAGTCGATTCCAACTCTCAAAAATCACATTTCATCATATCTATCTAAATATGTAATAATATTAAGGTTTACAGGCAGTGACTTTGGACTAGTACCAAAATAATGCTATATAGGCATTTCTAGTCACTTTAAATCATTAAATAATAAACTTAAACCAAAGTAATATTGATCCAACCTTTAAATCTCATTCCCACATGTTAGAATATGTGGTGAGGACATGTGTCCACATGATCCCATATTTTGGTGGTGAATATTAAATTTTAGTTAATTTTTCGATGAGTAGAAATTACTTTTCCAAAATAAAGAGGTTGAAACTATTGAATTAAAACTTGTGATGTTTGGGATGATAATAGATCATCAATGGTGTGGTTTAGAATACTACTTAGCCTAGTTAAGTATTGTTTGGTCATTGTGCACTCCCTATGTATTTCTAGACGATAGTACCGACCAAGCCTTCGAGGAGGAAGAGTTCTACCAAGAAGAAAAAGAAGAAGAAAACTTCAACCACTGCACCAACCAAGGCAAGCTATTAGTGGCAAGCTAACACTTGCAAACATGCTTTAGTAAGCTATTGTTAGCAAGCTAGAATAAAACTAGATGGTTTAGTAAAGATGCCTTAAGCATGCTTTGATCACACCCCTTTAACTATTAGTACCCCAAGTCTTATTGACAAGTTTTACCTCCCTTAGTTTACACAAAGTTCTTTAATAAATTTTGAAGGTAGCATAAAGAGTATAAAACTTGACCTACTTAGAAACTTTCAGATGTCCTTCTATGGCATGAGATTGATCCCATCTTTCCACCTTAGTGAACACTCTTAACTTAGTATTTTAGAATAGCTCAAAAACTTGAGTCACTTTAGATGGGAACACTTAGTGAAAATGAGTTATGAAAACCTTGGAATGATGAGTCATTCTATTGAGATGTTTTGACATGTGTTGAGAAACACAATTGGTTGATGATGATGAAAATGATGAGGCGTGAGCCTTAACCCTTTTATAAAACTGATGGTTGGATGCGGATGTGATACCATTCCAAATTTACCGTACAACCACATTACCTAAATTGGGTAAGGCTTAGCTAGAAATTTATATGCATTAGTATTAGTTCCCTCACGGGAGAGGTTTGAGCTGAGGCTACCTCTCAATGATGTCCACCTATGCAGTGCTCAAGATGACTGGTGGTCATGGTTGGGAGGCCATGCTCATAGGAGAGGTGCTTGTACTAGGGTGTGTAAAGGGAAGGTTATGTTTGATTATCTGCATACTAAGTATGATGATTCAGGGTTATCCTTGACAGATGTATCGAATCTTGTGGTGAAAGTGTACCACCTCTGCAGAGTGTCAAACTATTCGAATAGCCGCGTCCGCGGTTATGGACAGTTGGAATGGCCATACTGTTCCGTTGTTAGATGTTTTCTAAATAACTTGAATGAATGATGGCCTTTGACTCGACCACAACAGGGTTGTGTTAATGATAATAGCTTCCCAACTTAAGTGTTTCTAGAACTTTACTTTATCTTTTCTTGCTTCAGAACTCAGCTTAGGTTTCAAACTTAACTTGATAGTTATTCTTTAAATTCAGCACTTTAACTTAGAATTATAACCCTTGTTAGTAGTAGTTTGCGAGTACTTAAAGAGTACTCATGGCTTCTGTCCCTGGCTATTATCATGGCCAGACTATGAAGGAGATTATCAAGATGATGGTCAGCAGGACGGCTATGATAACTAGGACTATCTGCCTTCGTCAGCATTGCCTGTGCCCCTGAAGATGGACCCCACCGCTACGCTATCGTTTATTTTCGCTTCTTGTTGTATTAAAGACTGGATCATGAGATCCTTATTTGTGTAAAACCTTATGTATGGTTTGTAATGGATGATGTACTGTGATATCCAATCCGTTATGTCTCGCAAAAATGATAATCCTGGGATTGCGAGGAATGGCATAACGGGCATCTGGGATTAAAAATCCGGGTGTTGACAAGTTGGTATCAGAGCCATCCTGACCCTAGGAGACCCTAGTTAGAATGGACGTCCAAACCAAAAACTTAGCTTCAAAACCAAAGTGATTATTTATGAAAAACTATTTCCCCTCTTACCCTTGTGAACTCATTCTTTCTCAAAAATACATGTTCCTCAAAATTCTTACATTACTACTTAAAATTTGACACACTTGATCACTTCACTAATTTCCTCATCCTAAATTCTTGTAGATGGAGACTCAGTTCAGCAAGTTTTACCAGTTGGGAAACGGATGTCAGCTGATCTTCGAGAGGGATCTGGATTCACTGTCGGAGTTACTGGGACGCCCACATCCAGAGTTTCTTGGAGCTCAACTTCCAGGACCCCCAGGAGGAGACCTACAATGGCTAGTCACCGCAGATCTTCGAGGAAGCATTGAAGCACCAACTTCCGGGAGAATTCAGTTCTCCGTGAGAGAGAACAACTGGCTAGATGGATTAGCTAGGGCAATGCATGAAGCTCTCGCACGTCTATGTGCCCTTAGCGTCAACAAGATTCAAGGAACCCGTTTTGCCCACTATGCATGACGTGATTTCATGGGAATGCCGATGGAGATGCCAAGCCACCCAGAGTTGAGGCGTCAAGTGGAGAACCTTGACTTCTTGCTTCATGACCAACAGCAGGAACTGGACAATGCCAGAGAATGAGCCAACCAGAACCGTGCCATCACCGACCAGAAGGCCCAGACTTTCACACTGCTCGTCCAAGATCGCCAGTCTCTTTGTCGCCAGCGTGCAAAGAAGGATTGCACCATCGCCCGTCTTCGCAAGAAGGTGGCCGACCTCGAGAAGACCGTCAAGGAGCAGGAAGCTCAGCTTGCCGCCAAGGAAGAAGATGATGAGGGAGAAGACATCCAGGGAGATATGGATTCTTACCTCAGCAATGATGACGATTTTCTGGCAGAGGATGCTGTGGACTTCTACACTGATGATGAAGACTCCGACTTCATCGACGATGAGTAGATGCACTAGAGCACTATCGTAGCATGAGATGTATCATCTCATTGTATCGTAGTTTGCAGAATGGTTCTTCAAACCATCTGTTTTCCCCTTTGCTTGTTGTGGTGTGTGTTGTATCATGTGCTTGCTTGCATGCATGAAAAAGAAGTTAGTTGAAAAACCTGAGTCTAACTCAAAGTTGTAGCTTTGAAAACCCAAAACCATGAACCTTAGAATTTCCCTCTTACCCCTATATCTATCTCAATCTTCAGATGACTCGTGGAAACCAAGGAGGGAGCAGCTCGTTGCCAGACCCAATGCTGCAGATCTTGCAGAATCTCATCGCGGACCGTGAAGCAAGTAGGGCCGAGCGTCAAGCCAACTTAGCAACATTGCAGCAGATTGCCCAAATGGCTCTCAATAACCAAGGACATGGAAATCAGGATCACCATGGGTCTAAACTTAAAAATTTTTAGAACACCAATCCACCAATCTTCAACCAATCTGAAAACCCATTAGATGCTGATGACTGGTTATAGACCATGGCAAACAACCTCGAAGTTGCAGGAGTTGAGGAGAATGAGAAAGTTCTCTTCGCCACCCACTATCTAGCGGGAGATGCAAGAGCTTGGTGGAATAGCATCCGCAATATGAACCATGGCCAGGTGATGACCTGGGAAGCATTCAAGGTCAAGTTCAACTGCACCCACGTGCCGCAAGGTCTTGTCAACAGAATGAGAGATGAATTCCGTGAACTGAAGCAAGGAAGATTGACTGTAGTAGAGTACCGTGACAAGTTCTTGTCACTTGCCAGATATGCACCGGATGAGATCAACACGGAGGCCAATAAGAAAGAGAGATTCTTAAACGGACTGCATGATGAGATGCAGACTATCCTCGTCAACATCCGTTTCCAGGATCTGGAAGAGCTAGTCGACTCTGCCATTCAGATGGAAGGGAAGATTAACCAGGCAAACGACAACCGCAAGCGTCATATGATGCAGTAGTCTGTATCCAGTAGTCACCAGAAGTACCGTCCCAACCCCTCACCAGGATATGCACCAAGGAACAACCGACCCCCAAATTCTCGCCCAAGCTACCCCAACCGTAGCGGAGGAAATGTGAAGTCCGGAGGAAACAATCATCACCCCGGCAACGCCAACAACTTCAACCGTGCCTCTCCCAAGAGCAACAACAACAACACTACACCCAGAACTGGCAGCAATGTTGTACCTGTCGCTGTCAAGGACAAGTCCCAGATCACTTGTTTCGAGTGTGGAGTGAAGGATCACTACTCCAATGAGTGTCCCAAGAAGACTACCGCCAATGCCCCTGTGAATGCCCCAGCTCAGCAGCAGCGTCGTGTTCAACCAGGAAGGGGATTTGCCAAAGGGAACCCGCACAACCGCAACGGTTGTCTCTTCCACATGAACGCAGAAGAAGCCCCGGAAGCACCAGATGTAGTGCTGGGTATGTTTTCTGTCAACTCAGTTTTAGCAAGAGTATTGTTTGATTCTGGAGCATCGCATTCATTTGCCACCGAAGAATTTATATGCACTAGTAAGATTCGTCCAACCAACCTGAAGCATGTCATGATAGTTCAAATCCCCGGTTCAATCACAAAATCTAGAAAAATTTGCAAAGCTGTACCTATCAGAATTCATGGGATAGATTTTTATGCCAACCTAATTGTACTTGGAACCAAAGGTTTGGAAGTAGTACTAGGTATGGACTGGATGTCAAGGCATAAAGGACTAATAGACTATGCTAAGAAAGCCATCACCATGACCAGTAGTTTTGGAGTAACAGTAGAACATATCTCTGAAACCTTACCCCGTCAATTCAAATGCAACAAAAGTGTAGCCCTGTCTACCATTGACCAAGTCAGAGTAGTCTGTGAATACCCCGATGTATTCCCAGATGAATTGCCAGGTATGCCCCCGGATAGGGATATAGAGTTCATTATCGAACTAATCCCCGGAACCGGACCTATAGCCCAGAGACCCTATACCATGAACCCCTCAGAGTTAGTAGAACTGAAGAAGCAGTTGGATGCCATGTTAGCGACCGTCTTGATTCAACCAAGTGCATCGTCATGGAGATCACCAGTGTTATTCATCGACAAGAAAGATGGAGGCAACCGTCTGTGTACAGACTATAGAAAGTTGAATGATGTCACCATCAAGAACAAGTACCCCTTGCCAAAGATAGAGGATCTATTTGATCAGTTGACTGGAGCCCAGGTATTCTCAAAGATTGATCTTAGGACTGGTTATCACCAACTTAAGATTCGTGCAACGGATATTCCAAAGACCGCCTTTACTACTCAATATGGTTTATACGAGTATACGGTTATGTCTTTTGGATTAACCAATGCCCCTGCTTATTTCATGAATCTCATGAATAAGATCTTTATGAATTTCCTAGATAAGTTTGTAGTTGTGTTTATCGACGACATCCTTATCTACTCCAAGTCAGAAGAAGAGCATGAGCAACATCTGAGAATCATCCTAGAAACCCTGAGAGAACATCAGTTATATGCCAAGTTCAGCAAGTGTGAGTTTTGGCTGAAAGAAGTAGGATTCCTAGGACATATTGTGTCTGCCGGAGGAGTCTCTGTTGATCCCAGCAAGATCAAAGATGTCGAAGAATGGGAGACACCAACCAATCAAACCCAAGTTCGTTCATTTCTCGGATTAGCGGGATATTACCGCAAGTTCGTAGAAGGATTCTCGAGCATAGCCCGACCAATGACCCAATTGTTGAAGAAGGACAAGAAGTTTGAATGGACAGACAAGTGTGAAGCCAGTTTCCAGGAGCTGAAGAAGAGATTGATATCAGCCCCAATTTTGATCATGCCCGACATCAAGAAGCCGTTTGATGTGTATTGATGCAAGAAGGCAAAGTCATCGCGTATCTGTCTCGACAACTGAAGCAGCATGAGCAGAACTATCCGACCCATGATCTTGAGCTAGCAGTCGTGGTTCTAGCATTGAAGACATGGCGTCATTATTTGATGGGTAATCGTTGTGAGATTTACTCGGACCATAAGATCTTGAAGTATATCTTCACCCAGAAGGAGTTGAATATGAGGCAAAGAAGATGGATAGAGTTAATCAAGGATTATGACCTTGACATTCACTATCACCCCTGCAAAGCCAATGTGGTAGCGGATGCTCTTAGCAGATTGTCGTGTAGGCTAAACACCATGATCAAAGAGAAGCAACCAAGTTTGTATGAGGAGTTGGAGCAGTTCAAGACTGAGTTAGTTAGCAAAGGATTCCTAGCTAGCATTGAACTTCAACCCACTTTGATTAGCCAAATCAAGGAAGCCCAGAAGGGGAATGAAAGTATCGACGGGATCAAACGTTGTATTGGTACAGGCAAAGTACCTGGATTCACCGAGGACGAAGAAGGTGTATTGTGGTACAAGGGACATATCTGTGTGCCAGCAGATTCGGAGCTGAAGGAAATTATCATGAAGGAAGCTCATGATACTCTTTATTCTATCCACCCCGAAGGAACAAAGATGTATCAGGATTTGAAAGAGCAATTTTGGTGGCACAAGCTGAAGAGAGAGATCGGAAGCTACATCGCCAAATGTGACATCTGTCAAAGAGTCAAAGCAGAGCATCAGAGACCTGCAGGATTGTTGCAACCATTGCAGATTCCGGAATGGAAATGGGATTCCGTCGGTATAGACTTTATCACCGGTTTACCTACTTCTAGTAGGGGAAATGACTCAATCTGGGTCATAGTTGATAGACTATCCAAGGTAGCCCACTTCATACCAGTCAAGACAACCTACCAGAGTGCAAAACTAGCAGAGCTGTACATTGCTAGGATTGTTAGTCTGCATGGAACCCCCAAGACCATCGTATCAGATCGAGGAACTCAGTTTACTTCAAGATTTTGGCAGAAAGTTCAGGAAGGATTAGGAACCAAGTTGAACTTCACTACCACGTATCACCCGCAAACAGATGGACAGACTGAGAGAGTCAACCAGATCTTGGAGGATATGCTTAGAGCTTGTGTGTTGGAATACGGATCAAAATGGGAAGACTGCCTGCCTTTCGCAGAATTCTCATATAACAACAGTTATCAAGCTAGTTTGCAGATGACACCATTTGAATTCCTATACAGAAGAAAGTGTCGTACCCCTTTGAATTGGTCGCAAGTAGGAGAGAGTCAGATCTTTGGACCCGACATCCTCCGAGAAGCAGAAGAGAAAGTTCACAAAGTTCGTGAGCACCTCAAGACCGCCCAATCCAGACAGAAGAGCTATGCTGACAAGAGAAGGAGAGACCTGACTTTCAATGTCGTAGATTTCGTATATCTCAAGGTTTCACCCTTGAAGGGAACTCAACGCTTTAGTCTGAAAGGAAAGTTAGCTCCTAGATATATCGGAACTTTCAAGATTCTGAACCTCCGAGGAGAAGTATCGTATCAGCTGGAATTGCCTGAAGAGATGTCAGCCATCCACAATGTGTTCCATATCTCGTTACTTCGTAAATGCTTGGAAGTGCCTGAGAAGACTGAAGTTTTCAAGAATATCGATCACAGAGTAGTGGAAATCAACCATGACCTGACCTATCGGGAAGTACCCATCCGCATCTTAGAAGAAGCCTACAGAACCACCAGGACCAGGAGTATCAAATTTCTCAAGATTTAGTGGAGCAACCATACTGAGGAGGAAGCCACTTGGGAGCGCGAGGATTACATTAGGGACGAGATTTTGTGTAAGGGGGGAAGGTTTGTAACATCCCAAAACTTTAATCCAAGCTTACCAAGATCAAATCATCCAAAATTGGGGTTAACAAAAACTTTTCCAAATTTAAAATGAAAGCATTCATATATGTGTGCATTTAAAATAGGAGTTGTTTGAATTGCCATGATTGATTGATCCAATGCTTGTAAAATGTTTCTTAGGTGATTTAAACATCATCTACCTCATTCCCAAACTTTTCCTAAAGAAAATCAAATAAAAAAGAATTAAAATGAAGGAATGGTCATTTTGACAAATTTAACTCTCATGCCTACTTTGGCTATTCCTAGTACTCAATTCTTAACAAAAACAATTCTTGATCTTTGCACCCCTTGCTAGTACACATAATGAGGTACCAAGGCCCACCTTTTGATCTACTAAAAACATTCTGTAAACTAATTTAAATGACAGTTTAAAATTGAATCTAATGCATATGCATAGATCACCCCTATTTCAAAAACCATCTATTTGAGCACCATTTTCAAAACCCTTGCAACCAGAGACTACCTAGCACTAGTGGAGATCACCCAAAAATTTTGAACTCAAAATTCAAAACTTTTTCTCTTGCGGCCATTTCATCAAACACTTGGCAGGCAGAATCACACCTCTAATCCTAGCTCACTGTTTTGAACAGAGTTTTGCCCCCATTTGATCTCCATTTAATCTCTTTGTCCCCCTCTGATCAAACCATGCCATTTGCAACCCATCCCCTACACCCTAGTAGCAATGCCATGCCATGCCGAGCACCACCCTTGCCGGCCAAACGTGCCCCGCTGCAGCAGACCACCTCCTCTTTCCTCTCCATGTCTAGGAGGTAGCCAGCACCGCACCGCCCCTCTCTGTCCCTTGACCGAGCCAAGAGCCACCATGGACCATAGAGGAGAGCCCGCGCCCAGTGCCACCGAACCATGCCGACGCCGCCCGCAGAGCGCGCACTGTCCCCGCTCGCACCGACCGCCCCTTGGCACCAACCCGCGCCCACCGCTCCGCCTCGACCTGGAGAACACCCCAGACACCCCCGTTCGCCGCCCAAAGCCCCACAGCCACCGCTCGCCGTGGACACCGCCGCCTCTGCCTCTCAGAGTGCCACCTCGCCCCAACCGCATGCCACCGCCCCTACGGCCGCATTGAAGCACTAGAGCACCGCCAGGGAACCGCCCATCGATCGCCATCCCCAGCCATGCCGCTAGATCGCCGTAGCCATGTCGCCACCGTCGACCGCCCATCCCGCTCGGTCTCACCGTTGAGCCTATAAAAGGAGCCCTCCCTAGCACCAAAGACTCACACCATTCCACTCCCCTCACCTCTCTGAACCTCACCCACCTCTCGCCGGAGCAAGTGGAGCAGCAGTTCGCCGAAATTGGAGCCGGAGCAGCCGCCTCTGGAGGAGAAGGGTGCCGTTGATTCCGGCTACCCCAAACTCCGCCGCGACCACGCCTCGCCTCACAGTCGTCTTCCACTTTGTTCGCCCGCATCGCCGACCCCGCTGGAGCCCTGGTACGCCCCAGTAGACCCCCACCGAGCCGCTAGGGTTCGAGCTCGCCGGCGACCTGTTCGTCGTCGTCGACGACGACCCTCAGCCGTAGATCTAGCCTCTAATCGCACGGCCCACAGCGCGTGTACCGTTTTGCGTTTAAGTGCCGCTGACAAGTGGGACCCCTGTTAGCTGAGCCCCGCGCCGCGTAGCGCCACTGGGCCGGCCCATTTCCTTTCCCGTGCAAGCCCGTAGATTCAAATCTAGATTTTTCTTTTTAGTTAGAATATAGTTTCTGTCCAGTTTTTCAAAATTCAATTCTGAGAGTTTGACAAATCCAAATTACATGAAACTATTTTTTTCTGAAAGGTATTGAAATGCTCTATCCAAACCCGTTGGATTTAATTCATTTAGAGTTATAGATTTCTCCTAATAAAAATAAGAAGACAGAAGCTTTTACAACTTGAAACATTTTTATAAAATCAACCAAGTTAGCTTTTAAGTCGATTCCAACTCTCAAAAATCATATTTCATCATATCTATCTAAATATGTAATAATATTAAGGTTTACAGGCAGTGACTTTGGACTAGTACCAAAATAATGCTATATAGGAATTTCTAGTCACTTTAAATCATTAAATAATAAACTTAAACCAAAGTAATATTGATCCAACCTTTAAATCTCATTCCCAAATGTTAGAATATGTGGTGAGGACATGTGTCCACATGATCCCATATTTTGGTGGTGAATATTAAATTTTAGTTAATTTTTCAATGAGTAGAAATTACTTTTCCAAAATAAAAAGGTTGAAACTATTGAATTAAAACTTGTGATGTTTGGGATGATAATAGATCATCAATGGTGTGGTTTAGAATACTACTTAGCCTAGTTAAGTATTGTTTGGTGATTGTGCACTCCCTATGTATTTCTAGACGATAGTACCGACCAAGCCTTCGAGGAGGAGGAGTTCTACCAAGAAGAAAAAGAAGAAGAAAACTTCAACCACTGCACCAACCAAGGCAAGCTATTAGTGGCAAGCTAACACTTGCAAACATGCTTTAGTAAGCTATTGTTAGCAAGCTAGAATAAAACTAGATGGTTTAGTAAAGATGCCTTAAGCATGCTTTGATCACACCCCTTTAACTATTAGTACCCCAAGTCTTATTGACAAGTTTTACCTCCCTTAGTTTACACAAAGTTCTTTAATAAATTTTGAAGGTAGCATAAAGAGTATAAAACTTGACCTACTTAGAAACTTTCAGATGTCCTTCTATGGCATGAGATTGATCCCATCTTTCCACCTTAGTGAACACTCTTAACTTAGTATTTTAGAATAGCTCAAAAACTTGAGTCACTTTAGATGGGAACACTTGGTGAAAATGAGTTATGAAAACCTTGGAATGATGAGTCATTCTATTGAGATGTTTTGACATGTGTTGAGAAACACAATTGGTTGATGATGATGAAAATGATGAGGCGTGAGACTTAACCCTTTTATAAAACTGATGGTTGGATGCGTATGCGATACCATTCCAAATTTACCGTACAACCACATTACCTGAATTGGGTAAGGCTTAGATGGAAATTTATATGCATTAGTATTAGTTCCCTCACGGGAGAGGTTTGAGCTGAGGCTACCTCTCAATGATGTCCACCTATGTAGTGCCCAAGATGACTGGTGGTCATGGTTGGGAGGCCATGCTCATAGGAGAGGTGCTTGTACTAGGGTGTGTAAAGGGAAGGTTATGTTTGATTATCTGCATACTAAGTATGATGATTCAGGGTTATCCCTGACAGATGTATCAAATCTTGTGGTAAAAGTGTACCACCTCTGCAGAGTGTCAAACTATTCGAATAGCCACGTCCGCGGTTATGGACAGTTGGAATGGCCATACTGTTTCGTTGTCAGATGTTTTCTAAATAACTTGAATGAATGATGACCTTTGACTTAACCACAACAGGGTTGTGTTAATGATAATAGCTTCCCAACTTAAGTGATTCTAGAACTTTACTTTATCTTTTCTTGCTTCAGAACTCAACTTAGGTTTCAAAATTAACTTGATAGTTATTCTTTAAATTCAGCACTTTAATTTAGAATTATAACCCTTGTTATTAGTAGTTTGCTAGAACTTAAAGAGTACTCATGGCTTCTATCCCTGGCTATTATCATGGCCAGACTATGAAGGAGATTATCAAGATGATGGTCAGCAGGACGGCTATGATAACTAGGACTATCTGCCTTCGTCAGCATTGCCTGTGCCCCTGAAGATGGACCCCACCGCTACGCTATCGTTTATTTCCGCTGCTTGTTGTATTAAAGACTGGATCATGAGATCCTTATTTGTGTAAAACCTTATGTATGGTTTGTAATGGATGATGTACTGTGATATCCAATCTGTTATCTCTCGCAAAAATGATAATCCTGGGATTGCGAGGAATGGCATAACGGGCATCTGGGATTAAAAATCCGGGTGTTGACAGCTACCGAGGCTACGTCTAGCCGGATCTTCTTATCTCAGCAGAATCGTGCTAATGCTCCTTCAGTAAAATTTGTGCCATTATCTTTTATGATACTGTGAGGATAACCGTATCTCAAGATGATATCCTTGAGGAATGTCACGGCGGTAGCTCCATCACATTTTCTTATTGGATTCACCTCAATCCATTTTTTAAATTTGTCAACCATGACCAAGATGTGGGTCATGTTCCCTCTTGCTGGTTTGAAGGGGCCAACCATATCGAAACACCATACGGCAAATGGCCAGGTAATTGGTATGGTCTTGAGCTCCGACATTGGCATATGTGTCTTTGTAGCATATCTTTGACAGCCATTGCACTTTCTCACCAGATCTTCTGCTTGTTCCAAGGCACTTGGCCAGTAAAACCCATGACGGAAAGTTTTTGCTACCAAGGCTCTGGACGAGGCATGATTCCCACATTCTCCTTGATGTATATCTCGGAGGATGTCAAGCCCTTCTTCCGGGTCAACACATCGCTGGAGAACGCTTGTCACACTCCTTTTGTATAGCTCGGAATTGATGATCGTGTATGCTTTTGCTCTCCTCTGAGTTTGCCTGGAAAGCACATCCTCAGCGGGTAGGGTTCCATCTTTTAGGAATTGAAATATGGGCAGTGCCCAAGCTGGTATAGCTCGTACTGGGAACACATCCTCATCAATTTCCATCTGATCCATTGGCATAACCTTAGCCGGATCACGCTGCGCAGCCCCCGGGTCTTGCGAAGCAGTCCTCGGGTTTGTCGAGGAAGTCCCCGGCTTTCACGAACCACTTCCCACATCAATGTCCATGGGTACAGCTCCGGACTCCGGATCTTCCGGGACGTAGATTGAGTCGGTTTCTGGGGACGGCCTGATGGATGGTTTTCTGAGGTGTTCTAATGCTACACCCGGTGGCATTGCTTATCGGGTTGATCCGAGCTTCAATAATATGTCGGCAGCCTCATTTTCCACCCGGGGTGCATGGTGAAACTCGCATCCCTCAAAGTATCCAGATATCTTCTGCACATGAAATCTGTATAATGCCATGTTTGGATCTAGGGCGTCCCACAGTCCCGAGACCTGCTGAACTACCAAATCCGAGTCGCCAAAGCATTGGATCCGACGTATTCCAATTTCTTTTGCCACGTGGAGACCATGCACAAGTGCCTCATATTCGGCGACATTGTTTGATGCTGCGAAATGGATCTGCAGCACATACTTCAGCTGGTCGCTCTTGGGCGAGGTAAGCACAACTCCGGCGCCTAACCCGGTTTTTGTTTTTGACCCGTCAAAGTGCATTCTCTAGTAGTTCGGATCTGGCAATGGTGGCTCATATTGCACCTCGGCCCAATCCATAAAAAAGTCAGCCACAGCTTGTGACTTGATTGCTTCTCTTCTGTCATATTGTGGCGCATAAGGGGCTAGCTCAATTGCCCATTTTGCAATCCTTCCACTTGCATCCTTGTTGCTCATTATCTCGGATATGGGGGCTTCACATATTACTTTGATGGGGTGCTCTTCAAAATAGTGCTTCATCTTCTTAGCCGCCATATATACACCATATGCCACCTTCTGATAATGGGGATAGTTTTGTTTCGAGGCTGATAATACCTCGCTCAAATAGTATACTGGCCTTTGCACTGACTTACCCTCTTCATCGCGCTCTACCACAATTACTGCACTTACAACTCAGTTGGTTGCGGCTATATAGAGCAACATTGGCTCCTTTGATAGTGGAGAGGCTAACATTGGTGCAGTGGCTAACATTTTCTTTAATTGCATAAAGGCTTCATTGGCTTGCGGCGTCCAAATGAACTTGTCTGACTTTTTCATGAGTTGATAGAAAGGCAGTGCCTTTTCTCCCAACCGACATACAAACCGACTTAAGGATGCCAGGAAACTAGTGAACTTCTGGACATCGTTAAGGCACTTCGGCAGTTCCATTCGCTCTATGGCCCGGATTTTAGTTGGATTGACTTCGATACCTCGGCTGGAGACAAGAAATCCGAGTAATTTTCCAGTCGGGACACCAAAGGTACATTTCCCCGGGTTAAGCTTCATTCGGAACCTCCTTAGGTTCGCGAATGTCTGCCTGATATCGTCAAGGAGCGTTTTGCTTTCCTTGGTCTTGATAACAACATCATCCACATATACCTGCACATTTTGACCAATTTGGTCATGTAAACATTTCTGCATACATCTTTGGTACGTTGCCCCTGCATTACGTAAACCAAATGGCATGGTGCGATAACAATAAGCCCCATACGGGGTGATAAATGCAGTCTTTATTTGATCACTTGGGTTCAGAGGTATCTGGTTGGAACCAGAATATGCATCAATGAACGACAACAGTTCACATCCAGCAGTGGAATCTATGACCTGGTCTATCCTTGGTAGTGGGAATGGATCTTTTGGACACGCCTTATTCAGGTTCGTGTAATCGATACACATGTGCCAAACCACTGCCACGTTCGGATCGTCCTTCTTCTTCTCCACCAGCACCGGATTAGACAGCCAATCCGGGTAAAGTACTTCCATGATAAACCCAGCTGCTAGCAGCCGAGCTATCTGATCTCCTATGACCTTTCTCCTGTCTTCGGCAAAGCGGCGGAGAGGTTGCTTCACCGGCTTTGCTCCGGGTCTCACATTCAAAGAGTGCTCAGCCAACTCCCTCGGAACACCTTGCAAGTCCTGCGTGGACCAAGCAAACATATCCCGATTCTCACGGAGGAAGTTGACAAGCTCGCTTTCCTATTTGTCATTTAACCCGGCACCAATTGTTATGGTGCGCTCGGGGAACATATCATCAACAGGCACAATCTTGGTATCCTTTGTCGCTTGAAATGATACACTTCCATGCGGGTTAGTCAACACCGGCATATATTGTTGCGTGGACTGAGCCAATGCCGCCACCTCTTGGATCTTTCTCTTCTCTTGCGCAATCACGAGTGACTCGGCCAGGTTAGACCCGGCTGACGCGCACTCAATGGAACGTCGGAAATCACCAGTTATGGTAATCACACCATTTGGCCCGGGCATCTTCATCTTCAAGTAACTGATGTGAGTACTTGCCATGAACTTGTTCAGAGCTGGCATGCCGAGTAACGCGTGATATGCGCTCTCCAAATTTACAACCTCGAATTCCAAATTCTCAGTCCGACAGTTATCTCTCGTGTCGAACAACACGTCAACCCGGACCTTGCCAACGGGCTCACAAGAAATGCCTGGCACAATGCCATGGAAAGTTGTCCTTGTAGCTTGGAGCATGTTCTCCGAGATACCCAACTTGCGCATCGTGTCCAAGTACATGATATTTATGCTGCTGCCATTGTCAATCAGCACCTTTGAGAACCTCACAATGAATGTTGGGTCCAACACTAGCGCATATGAACCAGGACTTGGCATAAGCTTGGGATGATCTTTGATGCTCCAGGTAATTTCCTGGTCCGACCAAGGCATATACCTCGTCACTGCTGGCATTACCGCATTAACTTCCATGTGTCGGCGCTGCAAGCTCTTTCTGTCTGTCTCTTCTGTGGTGAACACACAGTAACTCTGATGATGCTCTCTGTACTCATTTCTCCCCTCATTTCCGGGGTACCTCTGATCTGGTTGATGCTGGTCTTCCACTTGATGCACTGCATCCCTTCTCTCATGGTTGTCATACCTCGTGGAGGGGAGGCAACATTAACTGTTGCATGTTCGCTCCGGAGAGCAATTGCTGCCAGGGTAACTCCTGCCGAGGTTGATCATTCCGAGATGCCTGAGCATTCCCTGAACCACCCTGTTCTATCTTTCGCATCCACTCACACTGCCTGGTTGTGTGACCCGCTGGGTTACTCGGATTTGGCGTGTGAAATTTACATGGCTGATCCAGCATGGCCTCATAAGTGTACCTCGTACGGTCCTTCTTTTCCTGCCACTGTTTCTTCTGCTCTGGCGTCCAAGTTTTCTTGCCATCATTCCTTGGAGTCCATTGTTGTCCTCCAGTTTTCTGGCGTTGGTTGCTACCTGCACCGGGCTGATCTTGATTTACTGTAGCAACTTGTTGCAAACTGTACCGGTAATCCGGTCTGTCATCTCTTCTTTTTCCCCGGTAATCATTCCTCCGGGATGATCCGGCTCCATCTCGCTGGTAGTACTCCTTGTTTGACTCACTTGACATTAGCCTAGGTTGAGTCGGATCACCCAAGGCATACGAATCAGCGATCCTGATTGTCTCTGCCAGTGTAGTTGGCATGTCTCTTTGCAACCTTTGCCATAGCATGCTTGCATATCTGCATCCTTGCACAAACCAAGCTATGGCCTGTGATTCAATTACGCCCTCACATGAATTTCACACTATGCACCACCGGGTTAAGAACTCCCGGTCTGTCTCATTCGGTTTCTGCTTGCACATTGCTAGTGTCTGTGGCCTATTCGGCCTCTGATATGTACTCGAGAAGTTACTGACAAACATCTCCTCAAAATCAATCCAACAGTTGATACTTCCAGGTGGCAAGTTATTTAGCCATACCCTAGCTGGCCCCTCCAGCATTTGGGGTACATATCTCACAGCCCATCTCAAGTTGCCCGTTGCAATTTTTACACCTGTTGCGTAGTTAATCAACCAATCCTCTGGCTTTGTGTTGCCGTCATATGTCTTTGTGCCTCTAGGTAACTGGAAATTTGGTACCGGAGGCTCCTTCATGATCCGGGGCCAATAACACACTAGACCCGGAGGTCCTTGACACTCAATTTGCTCCGACCTATACAGCCGATCCAGTTTTAACCTGGCATCATCAGGCATCAAGTTCCTGCTTCCCAATCTTGACCCTATCACGTGATAGTCTGGCCTGGGATACCCAGCGTTCACCATTTCCGAATCACCATCATTGTATCTATCTTGCTCCTGTGGAGCTGCTCTTTGTTGCATACCTTGGCCGGCACTGCGCTCGTGCCGTGGTATATTCCGCTGCTGTGGTTGCCTTGCACCTGCCGAATTACGTTGTCCGGCATTGCCGTTAACATCGTTCCCTTGACCGGCATTGCCTTGGTCGCGGTTACCTCGACCAGCTTCACCTCGGCTCACACTTCGTCGATCCTCATTTCTCTGCACTTCTTTTCCTTTCCCTTCCCTTGCCGGGTCATATGGGACTATCTTCTTATTCCTCCTGGCCGAGGTTACTACCTCTTCTCTCCTAGGACCACCATGAGGAGACGATGCGGCTCCAGCGGATTTCTCCGGGTTGCCCACCGCTGAATGAACGATCTTGGAGGCCCCAGCTCTCTCCGGATTAGCCCTGAGCAACTCCTCATTTTGCCTGTTCGCGATCCGAACCAACTCATTGACCCTTTCCTGCTGTCTCTGACGGCACCCGTCAGGCCTTCTAACTCGGATGCAGCTGCATCTGCTGCTCTGAGGTTTTTTTCCGAGGTACTATACTTCGGCAGCCCCACGGACAAACAGTTCTCTGACTCCTCAATCCTAGTATCACCTTCTTTGTTCATTTCGCTCATGAGGTTTCTCCCCTTCACTTTTATAGCATCTACCTTATTTGCCTTCGCGTACTCTCGCAGTGTCATGTTCAATGACTGCTGAGCCGTGGCTATCTTTTTTGCACCCTCTAGTATTTTTTGCCTAGTCTCCTCTAACTCGGCCTGTGCCTGAGCCGGATCTACTACTGCTACTACTGGGTTTACCAAGCTATCCATCGCCTGCTGCAGCACATTCTCTGGCCTCTCTAGAGGAGGTCCTCTACTTTTCCTCGGTGCCTTGGGCGTTACCTCCGGATCTGGTGCTGGATCCTTGCTTGTGCCAGCACCAGGCACAGTCATCATCACCTCCGCGCGGTCAAGGGAGCAAGTGATACGCGCCCCACGAACCGTGCTAAGGGGTGGCTCGCCTCCTTCGACGACGTGCTGCGGGTGAACGCACGACACATCGACATCAACGTAGATCTTGTGAGCGCCGAGCTTGATGAAGAGGCCGTTGCGCGGAAGAGGTCGCTTGCCGAAGCAGCCAGCGTTGTCGCTGACAAAATCCAGCGCTCCAAAGCGCTGAACGAGCCCGGAGACGATGCGTTCGCCGGTGCCGATGAAGTTTCCCGTCCGGATCTTCACTCCTGCTAGCGCTGCTAGCCCCACGGTGGGCGCCAACTGTCGTGGTGGTGTCACGGCAGATGCCATGGATAGGCTAAAGGTGGGGACATGATGCACTAGAGGAATCCAGGGAGGGATAGTGTAGTGATTCTACACACAGAAGCTTTGTATTGTTCAATGAGATTCCAAGGTTACAAGTGCTCCTTGAGCTGTATTGGGGAGAGGAGGAAGAAGGAACTCTTTTACTCTTACCACTAGCAAGCTCTCAGAAAGCTAGAACTGAACAAGTAAAGACCAACCCACTCGAGATCAACCCTTTCTACGGAGGCCCTAGTCCTCCTTATATAGGGGTGGCTAGGTCTCCAATTAGGGCATACGTGGAGGCATATTCCAGGGAATATGCCTCTTCCCAAAATAGTAAGCCGACCGGGTCACTTTTGCCCAGCGTCATCCCCGCAGAGGCTACGTGAGCCTCTGCGACGCCCGCGTCATCCGACACAGGCATCGTCACCTTTGTCGGCCACGCCTTGGTGGTCCTGGCCTCTGTCCGCTTCGCTCACGCTCCGCGTACAGTGGCCACCCTTTGACCAGCGAGATACCTTCCTTCTCTTACATCCGCGTACAGTGGTCACTCTTTGACCAACGAGATATCTTCCTTCTCTTACAAACTTGATATAACCCGGATCGCACCTAGTTGATCCGGCCACACCTATACCTGCATTTCATTTTTAGATACATCTTACCGACATACGACATAAGTCGTCTGCGACCCAGTTAGGTGGACATCCCCTGGTCCGGGTTACCTCGTGATTCGGCCTGCCTTGAGATGACTCGGCCAGCACCTGCTTTGACCTTGCCGTACCTCGGCTAACTTGCCCTTTATACCCTGGCGTGACCCTACCCGGGGGTATCCCCCAACAACTTGGGTGATGCGGCGAGGCTGGACGGCGATGGAGTGAGTAGATCGATGGCGGCGACGTGGAAGCGAGAAGAGCGGGAGCTGAAATGTTCTTCCCACCAACTTATCACGCGTATAGGGGGGCCTCTCAGTTGCTCGCGGAAACTGGATATATACCACTTCCGCGGCTAAATATGTGGGGCACCAAAATTTTGTATACAATTTTGGCGTTTTTGTGGAATCTGCTCGGAGGCCATTATTATATGGTATTGGCCATTATACGGTCTTAAGCCATTGAATATCTTCCCTTAAATATGGCCCGACACTGATATATATATTTGGCTGCTAATTTCGGAAAAATGACTTCATTCCTTGTTTTTTAAATGGTCCAAGCTCCCATCAGAATAATTTCTATGAAGAATGGTTTTTTTTTGCGAAAATTCCATCGATCTTAATAATCATCAATAGTAGTACAAAGAGACCTAAAAAAATAAAAATTACAAATAGGTTGATGGACCACCTAGCGAAGACTACAAACATTAGCACGAGCCGAAGGCGCGCCGCCGTCCTCGTCCTCCATCACCGGAGCCGGGCAATGCTTGTCGTAGTAGAGATTGTTGTAGTAGACATACAGAAAGTCGTCGTGCTAAGGTTCCAAAGAACCAGCGCACTAAAACAACAACCATCGCTAATAATGATATTAGTAGATTGGAAGAGACTGACCTGAAATTAACACAAAAACAACTAGATCCCAGAAGATCAGCCGGACACACGACTCCACGCGCCCTCCGTCAGCGCTAGACGCACCACTGGAGCGAGGATAGAGCGGGGGACTTTATTCTGACTTCACACGAGAAAATAGCATAAGCGAGGTCGTGGTCGCCACACCTCCAAGACCCTAAGGCCATCAGAGACGAAACGGATCGACGGCGTCACCGGCGAAGGGAAGGAACCCTAGATAGTTTTTTTCACCGCCCGCCTCTCGCCTCCTGGGTAACAGCCGCACGTACGGTTGAGAAAATTGACCTCAGTCTTGCTTCCGCAAACTTGGAAGCTTATGCGGAGACATTGTCCTTGCCACTTGGCAATTAGCAACGAATACCCAAGTGTAGTTTCCTGGAGATAAATAGAATGCGAAATATGCTTGCAAGAGGAACTTGTTGACCCAGGGGCAGCGCGCAGCGTCGAGGATCAACGCATCGCACACACATGTCCCTGGTTAGTGGCATTGCACACACATGTGTAATCTGGGAGACAGAATATTTTCTTTGAAGCATTTATCTAGTGTTCAGTCTATCAACGTAAGGGCATCTCTATCTGGCCGACCCAACACACCAAGGTGTGTCCGAACGTGACGTGTGCGATCTCTCCAGTGGTATGACCCATTCAGACCGACGAGTCCGACTTGACCCATTGGCGTACTAAATTTGCGTGGCCGATACGTCGGTATGGACATAGGAGGGACAAGGGCGTGTCCTCCCGCGCGGGCTAGTGGCCCACATGTCAGCGACGCGGCCGTGGCACCGATACAGACACAACCGCGGCACTGATTCAGAGGAGCGGACGGCAACCTTCGCCACAACGCCGACGGGGCGCGTCAGCCTGGGACTGACGGGACGCTGCCTGAGTTCCCGCGCCGGCATTGATGGTGAATGCATGAGAACTTGCGCGTGCAGCCCCCTGCGCCTGTCGGTGCCACACTTTCCTCCTCTCGCCATCGCCAGGTACACCCCTCCCAGCACCTCCTATCGTCACCACCGCCACCGACAACGATGAAGAAGCCAGGGTGGTTAAAAAAGGCTAAGATGATCACGAGGCGGGTGGATCCGGCTCGAGTGGCCGGCGCAGGTAGGGGAGAGGCATGTCGGCCTTCCTTCGGGGGGTCGTGCCACCGCCGACGCGGCCACAGGACTTTGTCAGCCTACCCGCCCAGCGTCGGGAGGAGAAGGATCCCGGCCACAACCGCCGCTACTTCTGCGTGGCAGAGTGTGAGCGGCGGTGGAGGGAGGGGAGAGGCATCGCCCACCATGATGTCTCCCTCCCCACGGGGCGGCACCTCAACCGGGAGCGGGTGTCGGTGCCGCCGCACCCAAGGAGGGCAGGGGGCTGGAGGAGGAGATCGCCCGCCGCATATGCAAGCTCCCGCTGACCCTCTGGTACGATCGCGCCTACCAGAACAAGCGGTTTTGGAAGCAGTTGCTGGAGTGGGAGCACACGGCGCGACGCGCGAGCTCCTTTCGCGGCGAGTTCGAGCCGTGATGGTCCCGCGCCCTCTCCGCCTTCGATCCCGATGACGACGGCGCCGTCAACCACTCCGGCGCTAACCTCGGCGGGATTATCAAGGGGCGGGGGCTGGTCGATCACCTGGCCAGGCCACGTTGGCCACGCATCCGTCTCCACCGGCGCAGGCGGAGCAGCCCACCTTGGTAGCGGCGGCGGTGGAGGCAGCCCTGCGTTCACCTGCGCCACCGGGCCACTAAGATGGACGACCTCCTGGTAGGCATCCCACATGTCGTCCTCCTCCTGCACGCTGGCCGCGATGGCCTACTCGAGGAAGGCATCCTTGTCGTAGCCCCGCGCCAGGATCTCCCAATACTCCGGGGGCAGGTGTGCGGCGAAGGACTCGATAGAGGCGTTCGAGCCAGAAGCAGGTGGAATGTCGAACACAGAAGAGTCCCGTCCGCACTCGTGCCTGCCGCCGGCGCACCTCCAGACACCGCCGGAATACATCGACCTCGATCCATAAATGGACGAGGCGGCGCCAACGGCACAAGATTAGTAGTTTTAGGGCTAGTTTAAATCTAGGTTTTATATTTGAATGTAAATTACTTATAAATATGTATGAAATTCACCAGTTTTTGTGCGTATTGTCTCTGTTTGAAATTTTTTTAATGTCCTGGTCCTATTTTACTTTTTTTCAGGTAACACCGGGTCCTATTGGCCATGCGCGGACAAATGGGTCACGCCGCTGGCGGACAGGGCAGACGATGACGCAAAAGCGACCGCGGCTCGACCCAAACGGATATAAACAAACTGTTTCGGTCACCCGTTTGGATCGGAGCAGCCATCCAAAGACTTTGAGTTTATCTTTTTTTTTTGAGGGGAACCCGCCACTTTATTAATCAACAATCATCAGAGGTACAATAGCAGGATCCGGAGTGCTAGCGAGCCACAAATAACGACCAAAATCAAAACTAACTCGACTCCTAGCTAAATTATGTGCTTCCATATTATGACATCTACGTTCATGAATAATCTCTGAAGCCATGAAGCCTGATGTCCTCTTTTCTATCTCACGAATGATGGAGGCATAGGATGTTGAGTTCCCTTCCTTGATATCATTCACCACTCCAAGACAGTCAGAGGAAACACGCACCCTTTGCAAATACAAGTCTGTAGCCAAAGCCAAACCCTCCGAGATCGCCATTGCTTCCAATACTGCTGGATCAGCGATGCCATCAATAACAACAGTTGATGCACCTAACAGAGTACCCTGAGCATCACGACAAACAGCACTAACAGCACCACGAACTGCTGTTTTTGCCACTACCGCATCCACATTAACCTTGGCGAAATTCAGAGGGGGAGCAATCCACTTAGCTGGTCTAGGGACCGTCGCTGCCGCGGGGGAAGTAACTTGTTTCCTTCCCGCTTCCACAATATCCAAGTCTCGGAGATATGAATTTATAAAGTAAAAAGTAGATAGTGGACTCTGAAAAATCTCCTCATGGATTGCCTTTCGTCGTGCTGTCCAGATCGCCCATAGAGAGACTACCACTTTTGTTAGATCTGAATGTGACAATGTATCAAAAAGGAAGAACAACCACTCCTTAGGATTTGAACAGATATTACTGCTAATGTGCTCAACAAGTTCCTCATCCATTAACGCCCAAACCGATTGGGCCATGTTGCAATCTAGCAAGGAATGTCTCCACGAATCAGGGTTAACTCCACAGAGAGCACAAGCAGGACTATCGGCCATGTGCCGATGATGAAGGACTGACCCCGATGGAAGGGAATGGTGTGCCAAGCGCCAAAGGAACACTCGCAACTTAGACGGCACCCTTATGTTCCAGAGAGTAGTCCATGATTTTTGGGGCAAAGTGCTAGAACTTGAGTTGCCTGCAAGCCAATCATCCCGCACCCTCTTGGTGTTCACAAGCATCCTGTATGCAGATCGGACAGTGAAGCGTCCAGATTTCTCATGGTGCCAAGCCCAAAAATCCTCAAATTGCACTGTACTTAGCGGGATTGCTCTGATCGCCTCAATGTCCATAGGCCAAAAATGTTCTTCAAGAGTTCCTACTCTCCACGCAGCCAAAGGCTGGTCAATGAGCTGACTGACCCGGCCAGGAGGATCATCTGATTTGGGGGCATAAGGTCGTTTTCTTTCATCTCTAGGGATCCAATTTTCATCCCAAATGCTAGTTTGTTGCCCTGTACCAATTCTTTTGATGAGTCCTAGTTTTAAGATGTCTCTTCCTTCAACAATTGACCTCCAAATCTTGGAAGGCCTGGTTCCCAGTTCGGCATCGAGGATGGAACCATTTGGAAAGTATATAGCTCTGAGCACTCTAGCACTTAACGCCATAGGGTCTTGTAGCAATCTCCATGCTTGCCTAGCTAACAAGGATAGGTTGAACAACTCCATGTCTTTGAAACCCAGACCCCCAGTCAATTTAGGACTACACATCTGTTCCCAAGAGACCCAATGTGGTTTCCTCTTCCCTTCTTTACTCCCCCACCAGAAATTCCTTATCAAAGAATTGATTTGTTCACAAAGTCCTCTAAGCAATTTAAAACAAGCCATTGAGTATATGGGAATAGCCTGAATCACTGACTTGATGAGCACATCTTTGGCCCCTGTAGACAACAGTTTTTCAAGCCACATCTGAACAAAACTCCAAACCCTCTCTTTAAGATACTTGAAAGAGCCGTTGGTTGATCTCCCCACCTCAGTAGGCATACCCAAATACATATCACTAAGAGCCTCTGTGTGTACATGCAGGGCTTCTCTAATAGCACCTCTCAGGTCTTCAGCACAGCCCTTACTAAAGTGAATCGAAGACTTCTCCAAGTTCACCTTCTGCCCGGATGCATTACAATATGATTCCAAAATAGTGTTGATCTCTGTCGTAGCCCCCATATTTGCTTTGATGAAAAGCAAGCTGTCGTCTGCAAATAAGAGATGATTGACCGGAGGTGCTGTGGGTGCCACACGGACGCCCAACAAGTTTTCTGTATTCCCCTGCTCCTTAATAGGCAAGACAAACCTTCAGCTGCTAACAAAAACAAGTACGGAGATATGGGATCACCTTGACGGATACCCCTAGTAGGCCGAAATTCCTCCAATTGAACTCCATTGAAAGAAACCGAGAAAGAGACCGAGGTGACTATGTTCATCACCGATTGAACCCATCGCTGGCTGAAACCCAACATCAACATGATCTCACGCAAATAGGCCCACTCAACGCGGTCGTATGCCTTCATCATGTCCAATTTTAACGCACAGAACCATTTGTCAGGTGGTCGTTTGATCTTCATAAAGTGGAGGCATTCGTATGCCACAATTATATTATCTGTAATTAAACGACCCGGTACAAAGGCTGACTGCTCCTTAGAAATAACATCAGGCAAGATTTCCTTCAATCTATTTGCTTGTGCCTTTGATACAATTTTCAGAATAACGTTACAGAGGCTAATAGGCCGAAATTGAGTTAGCAAAGATGGGCTCTGAATTTTGGGTATAAGTACAATTACCGTCTTATTAATCTCTGTAGGTGAGGCATTGTTGTTCAGAATATCCAAAACTGCCTTGGTCACCTCCGGACCACACAGGCTCCAATGTTTTTGATAGAAATGCGCCGGTAGTCCATCCGGGCCGGGCGTTTTTGTCGGAAACATTTGAAATAATGCATTGCGCACTTCCTCTTCTGCATATGGAGCATCCAACCGCTCATTCATCTGCTGCGAGACTTTCCGTGGAACTGTCTGCAGTACCTCGTCTAAACCTGAAATGCCCTCTGATGTATATAAGTCAGCGTAAAAAGATGATGCAATATTCTCCATCTCCGATGTAACGTCAGTGATTGTTCCATCTGCTCTAGCTAGCTGGTTGATTCGGTTCTTCTTTCTGCGGCTCGACGCTCTTTGATGGAAAAAGCGTGTGTTACTATCCCCCTCGGAGAGCCACTGTACTCTAGATCGCTGGCGCCACATAACTTCCTCCCTATGATTCAGTTCAGTTAACCGATCAACAATCTTTACTTCTTCATGCGACGGCCCTGTTCTTGCCGGATCTGCTCTCAACACTCCCAGCCTAAGTGTGAGTGTCTGAATCTCCTTACGGACATGGCCAAACACCTCGCTGGCCCATCTTGACATGTCACCCGAGAGTGCATTCAACTTGTCCTTCAGCTCTCCAACGGAGTTACAGTGATCTTTATCCTTCCACGCAGATTCAACATATTTACGAAACTCTGCATGTGTCTTCCACATCAATTCATATTTAAACTGACGTGATTTTCCACCAAACGAAGCAAAGCTTGGGGTGTCATTTTGTAAAAGAATCGGACAATGATCCGACTTAGCAAACGTAAGATGTTTCAAGGATGCATTGGGGAAACGCTCCCACCAATCGACATTGGCTAAAGCCCGATCAAGTCTGACACGAGTATATGAGCCTCCGCGCACCTTTTTTTCAAAAGTCCAGATCTGGCTGACGAAACCCAGGTCTAGCAGTTCACAAGCATCAACAGCTTCTCGGAAGCCCCTGATTTGGCTCATCGTTCTATCACCTACCCCCAAATGTTCAGACTGATGGAGCACCTCATTGAAATCACCTAGACAAACCCAAGGAAGATTCATCTCTGCACGAAGGAAACGGAGGAGATCCCACGTTTTATACCTTTCAGCCGTTTGAGCCTCCCCATAGATGCATGTGAGTCGCCACGGCTCCCCTATATTTTCAAAAACCTTCATATCAATATGGTACTGAGAGTAACTCTGCAATTCCAGCTTAACATCATTTTTCCAAAACATAGCGAGGCCTCCACTTCGGCCGTTACTACTCACCGCATAGCAGTGATCATACCCAAGACTATTTGTAAGCTTCCTGACTCGAGTGTCGGCAATCTGGGTCTCCACAACACAGAGTACCGTTGGAGCATTATCCTTCGCTAATTTGCGTAGTTCATGAACTGTCGCGTCGTTGCCCAGACTGCGACAGTTCAAGCATAGGGTATTCATTGTGCCCGGCGGTCCTCCTCACGGGAGGCCGCCGATCCTGCAGTTTCAGTTTCTGACTTTCCATCTTGCTTTCGTGGTCTCTTGGGATCTCTCTTTGGCTGCGGGCTAGAAGCCCCCAAAGGCAATACTGTAGTCTTTCCCTGGTTATCAAATTTGTCCACCAGCTTTTCCACTGAGGCCGGTGGTGAAACACCCTCAGTTGTTGTTCTCTTGCGGTTTTCATCCGCCTCGGTCATGCTCTGATCGCTGGCCACTGCACAGGGGGGGCGGGGGGGGGGGGGGGGGGGGGGGCTGCTTTGGGGTCAGTTATCACAACCTCATCTGGATCAAATTCAGCATAAGATGCATTCCCACGACCACGTCCTCTACCCGGACGTCCTGCACCTCTAGGAGGACCACCGAAACCCCTACCACGACCACGCCAATTTGGATCAGCTAGCAACCACGGACCAAATTTGCGATCCTTAGCTTCATGTATCCCATTACCATGCTCCTTGAACACATGTCCCATCAAACCACAGACCTCACACCAATTTGGAATCCGTTCATACCGGACCTTAAAGATATCCCTCTTTCCAGCACGTGAGATAGACACCGCACGTTTCAGAGGTTCTCGGACATTAATCTTTACACGTACTCTGCAGAAATTCCCAAAGAAATCCATGGAATCCGGCTCAAGGGACTCAAACTTTCTGATCCTTCCCGCAAGATTTTCAGCCATAGGGCGATACGCTTCAGGGAGATCATGGATTTGGGCCCAGACTGATATGAGATCCAGATTTATAGAACTTGGTTTGGAAAAACCGTCATATGGTTCAATAGCCACTGGGGCGTTCCTAAAGCTCCAAGGCCCCCCCTCCAAAACCTTCTCCCAGTCCCCTAGACAAAAAAATTGCAGTATGTAGAGATTGCTTTCAATCGCTCTGAATTTGACATCCTGCGCCAAGCCCCAAGCAGACCCCATGTTCGAGAAGAACTAGCTCTGGCTATACGGAACCTCCGTATGAACTTTTGCGACCGCCAACCAGCGAAGGATCTCATCCAGCGGGGGCCCCTCCTCTTCAAACACCACATCATCTAGGTCATCTTCACACAACCCCAGCTGTTCCATCATCTCAGGCAACGCCTGATCATCTGACTTCCCAGCCGTAGGGGATCTATTCGCCATATGAACTCAAACCCCAGATTGAACCACAAACCACACGCGAGGTGGAAATAAAACCCCGAGCCCCAACAAAGAGAGAAACCCCACGTGCCGAGGCCAGGAGGTAGGACCAGCCTGCTCCTTGATCAGCCCAAACACGGGTGTACGCTCTCCGCCGGTGCCTAAGGAAGGTAGACGAGACTCACCGCCGAGATCGCCTCAGCGGGAGAAGAAAACCCTAAGGGAAAAACCCTAAGATTGAGTTTATCTGATAGCACGTATTTCCAAAGCCATGAAAATGCAGCAGGTGTAGGGCCTGTTTGGATTGAAGCCCAGCTATCGGAGCGACGCCAAAATTTTGGTCGCTCCTTCAGATTCTGCCCCCACGCTTGGCAAAACAGGGGCGGGCGAATCTTGGGCCAAAATATTGGGTGCCCTGACTTGGCGTGGAGGCATGTGCACAAACCAAACAGCCACTTAGACTTTACTGGCTGAGTAATTATTCCCCAAGAGAAAGTCCACTTATCTTTTTGTGTTCAAAAGAAAAAAGTCCACTTATCTTTTTCATCACGGTTTCAATTCTGAAGCAGCATAATGTCTAGTGTATCAAATTCCTTGCGCCAGAAACTTACCGACGACTAACACGGAAGTAATCATCTTAAACTTCTCAATATAGCTTGTTCTCTACTTTTTAGGTCTATTTATAAATTGATTATCTTCATAGGCCATCATAGTTAGCTACATGCAAATGCCGAGTATAGGCCACACTACACTAGGATGGTCCCTTAAAAAAATCCCCAACCACCATATTGAGTGTCTGAGTGACCATTCATTTCCAAACTTTTAACAAAAAAATTCGAAATGGGAGCATCGACCCGTCCTCTGCATTGAAACTATGCATAGAACCTTTATTTTTTCATAGTCTATTAAGTTAAAGTTTACATGTCAGGGATCATTCAAAGTCACAACATGAATCAACCAGCGGAATAAAACATCCAGAAAAAACCTCTGCATTTTGTAATCTAAAAGGATGCCACCAGCCAGGCTAGTTGAAGATAGCATGTACAAACACCATCAACCGATTACATCCGGTATCCATATGTTCACCTGGTCCGCATGAAGAAGGAATAACCACGCGTGAATCCAGTACGTAGCCGTGTATATAACTATTAGAACTGAGTTTGATTTAGAGTAGGACTCTAGTCCTAAGTCGGTTTAGGCCAGCCGACCCCCTCCTCTCTTCTATATAAACTTTATACTATTGTTCAAATCAATACAAGTTATTATTATTCCAAAATATTATGGTATCAGAGCGGGTCGCTCCTCGGCCTAGGGTTTAGCCACCACCGCGCCGCCCCCGGGGAGATCCTTCTCCGCCGGAGGCTGCGCAATAGTAGATTAGATCTTCTTCGCAAAATTTTCTCGCTGGCCACTTGACCAGCGTTTTTCCTTCTTTCGCCGATCATAGATCGGATTGCGTCGTGTACAGCCGCATGTCGTCATCACACGCCTCTACTTCAACCTCGGCGTCGACTCATCTCCGGCTAATCATCGCCAACGATCGTGCCAAGGAGGCTCCGCGCAGCGTCCAAGGTCACGCGCTGCGTCGGATGCTCCGTCCTCACGTCGTCACCACGCCGGCCTGTCTTCGCCGAGATCGACCGGGACACACGTCTCCGAGTACGCACCTCGCCATCAACAAAGGGTTGCAACTTCATCAACCGTGGTCATGCCGACAACCATCTACACCAACATCATCACCACATCATCGCCGCCACCACCAATCGTGGTTATCATCAACGCTAACAAGTTCTTCTCCACGAGCGACGCCGCGCTCATATAAGCTGAAAATACATGTCTAATCCCCGAAATCGACTACCGCTACAATTCAATCGCCATCGACAACTACCATCGTCGTCTTCGTCCACCACGACCTTGCCGCCAGAGTCGCAGTCTAATTTTTATTTGCATAAGTCTGTGCTTAATTTTTCTTCTTGCAGCCACTTCGTCTACTCCGATATGGTGGACAACTTCTACATCGACCGTTTATGGAAAATTTTCTTTGCTCCTCAATCCAGCTCTGGCACGCATGGCTCATGATAGTCCCTGTCTTCGCACGTCCAGTATTAGCAACACCGACACGCTACCGAGTCTAGCAAGCTCGGCATTACGGGTCGAGCTACTTCGACCCAAATTACGTCTACCTCAACTACTACGGCGAATTCTTCAGGCTCAACAACTATATCAACCACAACACAACAACATCATCGACTTCATCAACAGCGACGACTTCCCCAATAGCACCATCGACCACAACTATAGCACCCTCACTCCCAGCTACACCGACATCGGCAACAAGGGCTACCACCTCACCTTCGGTTTATTCTCCAGTCAGACCATCCGCGTCACTACCGATCCGACTGCAGGGGGTATTGGAGTATGTTACGGCTAGATATATTTGGTAGTTTAAGTTTATAATCCAATTCTATCTCTAGTAGTCTTCTTGTCCCCCCAAGTCTTCTAGTACTATATAAACAGCCTAAGGGCTCACGATGTAATCACCTCTTGCAATATCAATACAATCTATACTTCCGCAATCTATCATATTGGAGTATGTTACAGTTAGATATATTTGGTAGTTTAAGCTTGTCATCCAATTCTATCTCTAGTAGTCTTCTTGCCCCCAAGTCTTCTAGTACTATATAAACAGTCTAAGAGCTCACGATGTAATCACCTCTTGCAATATCAATACAATCTATACTTCTGCAATATATCATGGTATCAGACACCTAGGGTTTTCCGCACCTAGATGGCACCGCCAACTCCGCCGCCATCGACGACGCATCCACTCTGGACGCCGGCCCAAGCCCGCGCCGCTGGCGCACCTCTATCTTCCTCCTCTACCTCTACTCTCCACCAAATTCCTCTAGCGCCGGCCCTTCCAACGTCGGCCCCTCCAGCGCCGACTCACCAGCGCTGACACCTCCCTCCGTCGCGGCCCTCTCGCCAACCTGGAATGCGCAGCACGATCCATGGACGGGTCTCGTTCAGGCATGGCCTATGCCTTGGTCGGCTCCTTCTCCCTATGGTGCCCCACTGGCCTACACCGGGACATGGAATCCTAGTCTTCGTCCATCCATAGGCTCGCCAGGGCCTCTTGGACCTCGACCTCCGCAGCAGGCCTACACCGTCCAAGCTCCACCGACGGCCTACATGGCGCCCCACGCGCCACAATACTACATGCCATCCTCGACGCCAATGAACTACATGTACGGGGATCCTCCGGCACTACCTTACATGCCTACGCCATCGCCATCAACCGCTCCACCAAGCTGGGACCAATTCGCCTTCATCGCTGCCATGAACAATTTCACGCTCAACAACCACGAAGGTACGGATTGGATTTTCGATTCTGGTGCATCTTCGCACATGTCTTCAAATATGGATTTTCTGTCAGCTTGTTCTTCTTCCCCATTTTCCTCTATAACTATTGGTGATGGTTCTTCAGTTCCTATATCTTATGCCGGTCAATCATACATCACTAATCCCCACACAATTTTTCTTCTCCGCAATATTCTTGTTGCTCCATCTTTAATCAAAAATCTCATTTATGTTCGTCGCTTTACTATCGACAACAATGTTTCTTTAGAGTTTGACCCGTTTGGCTTATATGTGAAAGATCTGAAAACGGCGAAGGTCCTCGCTCGCTACAATAGCTCGGGCGATCTCTATCCTCTACATGGCGCACCATCTTCCACACCTCAAGCCATGCACACCTTCGTCGACCTTTGGCACCGTCGGCTCGGTCACCCCAATAAAAATACTATGTCGTCTTTGCTTCACGAATTTAGTCTCCCTATTGATAGTTCTAGTTATTCTCATGATCCCTCTATTTGTAATGTCTGTCAATGCGGCAAACATGTTATATTACCTTTCGGCACATCAACTACCTATAGTACTTTTCCGTTTGAGTTATTGCATTGTGATCTATGGACCTCTCTGCTTCCTAGTGTTTTTGGTTTCAAATACTATCTTGTTATTCTTGACGATTATTCTCACTATATATGGACCTTTACTATTCGCGCCAAATTCAATGTGCACTCAATTTTTCTAAATTTTCGGCGATATGTTCTTACACACTTTGGCTTTCCCATACGTTTTATTCAATGTGACAATGGCCGAAAGTTTGACAATACCTAAAATAGATTTTTGTTTCTCTCTCAAGGCATTCTCTTATGTTTTTCTTGTCCATACACTTCTCCTCAAAACGGTAAAGCCGAACGATCCTTACGATCCATCAATGACATTCTCCATACTTTACTCATCCAAGCATCTCTTCCCCCTCGGTTTTGGGCTGAAGCCCTTCGCAAGACAACATATCTCCTTAACATCCGACCAACCAAAACGTGTTCACTCTATACTCCCTTTCAGTCTCTCTTCCTCCATCATCCTGACTATTCGAAATTGCGGGTTTTTGGTTGTCTTTGTTTTCCCCAACACCGCCTCCACCGCCCCTAACAAACTTTCTCCGGCCGACCGCCCTCCTCTCTTCTATATAAACTTTGTACTATTGTTCAAGTCAATACAAGTTATATTATCCCAAAATATCAATAATATGCAAGAAGTTTGGGACATTTGTCCTATTGAAAAGAGTTTCCATAAATATTGGTGCGGAAATCTATTGTGGTCATTCATATCTTCATATAGCCAAACTTTTACAAATTGATTACTAATTTTAAAAGTATGGTGAACTCTCGTAGTGTGATTACGTTCTGTTACAATATAGCAATCATAAAAGGTGAAGTTGGCCACATGACCTTTAAAACAATGGAGGTACCGAGATAATTAAATGTTGTTAAAGTATGATCTAAATTCAATTAAGAAGTCTAACTTTTGACAGAGCGGAGCGAGCCCGTCGCCGGAAGCTTGGGCCGAAATGGATCATTGAATGCATAGGTTTCCAGCGTTATATATAACTCTTATAAGCCGCTGCTGGGATAAGTTATATCTGAAAAAATTTCCGGCGTTGTGTAAACACTTTCTGTTATAGTGAAGTTTTGCTGGCTGGAGTACATAGTTTTTTCTCTTTTTATTGGAGAAGTTTTTCCATGTTAAATCGGTGTCTCTTTGCTACAATTTACTTTTTGTTCTTTGTTATTTGCTTGTCGCGATTCTAACACGTGCGTTGGTTTTATTTTGTCTGAGCCTTTCGTGACATCTAAACCGTGGTCTTCGTGTGTTTAGTTGGACACAGCGTCCCTGAATCCCGGGCGCCGCTCGTCTCCTGCGTGAGACCAAAAATAGCGACAAAATCACAGTTTGCCAGGGGCGAAACAGTCGGCGTGGTGGGCCTTTAGATTGGGCCGTGGCCTGCTCGCATTGGAAAAACATGCAACGAGCGAGGTGAGCGGGTCGATACCGTCCAGTCCTCCTCGCTTTAAGCCACTTGGAAGTGCAAACAATTTTGGCAATGAAGTATAAACTGAGATCAGTGATTGCAATCATGGTTTCAAAGCTTTATGCGACCACATTGCTAGTGTATAACAAGGCAAGATCATAGGAGCTCACTGCGGCCGCAAGGAGCCAATTCACCCAGTGTACTAGACTAGTACTGATCGGGCTCCAATACAAAAGCTCCCACACATCATGGCAACGGACGTGTGCAAGGAGCCAAGAAACAGATGGATCGTCCATCTAGGAGGTCCAAGCAGCAAATTTCAAAGGTATGCAAGCCGTACATGCATGCCAATTTTTTTTTATGGAGATGCATATGCGTGTGTGCTGTGTAACTAATGGCCTTGCTGCCGATCAGATATCCGTGTGCGCCGCCGCGATTACAAGGATCCGACAACGATCACGGGAGGGTGACCTCCCGCACCCGTCGATAAACATCCGGCCCGTCCGGGTTATCGGGCTGAACAACTACACCGACTATTCTGCACTGCATCAAGTCGGACAACATCGATCAAAATTATCGTCAAGGCCTACATCACGTCGTCCAAACCATCGCCACCGCAGCCCGGCGCTCTGCTAGGACGATCACACAATCGCCTCGCACACCTGGTTAAAACGATGCCGTCTCCGCAGATACCTGCCATCGCCGCACAAAAACCTGTCGCAGCCGTCGATCCTGTGGATCTGCCGCCGTCGCTTGCCGTGTACTCCGACCGCCACCTCCAAAACCCTACAACCCAAAACCTGCCTCCACCACTGATCTCTGTCGTCGCCGCACAAAAACCCGCCACCGCCGTAGATTCTTTATGCCTCCGCACTATGACCAAGATACATGCCACCACCGTAGATTCATGCCGCCGCCGCACAAAAACCTAAAACCCTACAATATAAATCGCGCAATTTTTTTGCGCCTTCGGCGCTATCGGCTAAAATGACCACGACAACCTCGATCACGGCTACATCATGACTGGCTACCCCGACATCGACATTAAGAACAACATCTATAGCAACTCAAGAACTCCAGTCAACAGTGTTCGCGTCGTCACTTGCGTCCACACCACTCCCGCTATGGCTGCGGGAGTGAAGAGAAGGAACCATAAGGGGACGGTGATGATAACAAGGTGGAGAAGGTGACAGATGCGCATGGCTTCTCCAGTCACAAGCGCCCGCTTGTCTCCCGCTACGACTGAGGGGGAATGTTAGATAACATGTACGGTTGGGATAAGCGATTGAGATAGGATTAGTTTAAATGTAATACTCTCCTTGTAGTCCAAGTATCCCCCTCCTTGTACTTCTATATAGAGTAAATTCCATTATACCCCCAAATTTCATATTTCTAACACAAACTAACCCATTTAGTAAAAGTTCCTCCAATTTATCCCATTTAGTGAAGAGCATTCCTTATTTTACCCCCTTTAAGCATTTTACTGGTTCTATCAGGTCGACATGAACTAACGAATATGGATGCAGCTGAATTACTAAGTAGTCCTTGTCTTATGTCATGTTGTTGCGCTACTAGTCTCCAATTAACACTGGGTTTTCGACAAAGGCTTCCATGTCCGCCTGCGGGCCGTGACACCGATAATCTCGTTCGCGCCCCTAATGTTCATCACCGTTCCCAAGCAAACTGGCATGTTTGCTTGGCAGCATGGCTCTCCCATTGCCATAGCTGCTTCCTGCTGTTGTCCAGCTACAGTCTCCTTGGAAATGTATCCACACGTCACGTCTATATGAATGTACATCTAAATATGAGCAAGATTAGATGATACTAGAACACGGTGAGCGATGAACCAAAACGCTAGAGTAGGACCAGGAGACCTCAACCTGGTGGCAGGACTCACTCCACAGCAATACCGACCTTGATTGGGACGACTGCATGTCAAAAACTGTCACACCCGAGCCCCGCCATGGAAGGGTCTCAATAGTTGTCGTCTCAATCGTCATGGGGTAGCGGGATGATGGTGTTGCAGCGAGCTTCACCCAAGGATAAGTGCCACGACTTCTTTCCTCAGATTATGAGGGTTTGAGACCGAGAGCTATGTCTAGTAATAGCGCCACATCCATCCAACGAGTGAGTCCCATCACGAAGAATCTATAAATGCTTACAAGGGGTAAAAACGGGCATAAGTTTCATTAAATGGGGCAATCCAGAGGAACTTTTACTAAATGGGGTAGTTTGTGCCAAAATGTGAAATTGGGAGGTAAAAACTGGAATCCACTATTCTATATATACCCCCGTGAGGGTTAGATCTATACACAATAAAATATTAGGGATCATTATTTTCTACATCATGCATATGATCATCTATAGATTTTGCAAACTGTCCTTGCCATTCTTTCTTCTTCCATGTTTCTAGGGCGCGCAAAGACGCATCATATGGCAGCTCTCCATTCTGCCCCCATCCATGACCATTCCCATCCAGGACCATTGCCACGAAGATCTATCTTGATGTATTCTCCAACCTACTCAGCAGTGGATTTACCCTGTCAACACACATCCAATTAAAAGGAAGATCCTTACACATCCATATCGGAAGCCTCTTAAACTTGACATCTGACGGTTTCATACTCATCTTGAAGTCATCCAGGACCACCGCATGTTTATTGATTGACCATGGTGCTCCTTCCTAGATGCGTTTTCGATCTCTCCCAAACTCTAGATTAGCAACAAAAAATTCTCCCCCAATATCTTGAAGGTTAAACCTCTCGGATTACCCCACAATGGCCATAGAGCATTGTCGATCATATGGATGAAAAGTTTTGGGTCATAAGATCTTGCCGACAACCGCAAATTTCATACTTTCATCTTTAGTAATCTCCTCATCATCCATCACCAAAACTCGTTTCTCCTTCTCTGCGAGTCCCATCTTCTCCATTTTTTCTACCACTTTGCTTGTCCTCTCAATGAGTTGACCAGAAAGAATGTCACCTTCATATGGGGCAAGGAACAACAAAAAGCTTTTGATGAACTTAAAAAGAGGCTCACCGAAGCACCTCTTCTTGCGTTACCGGATTTCACAAAAACTTTTGAGATAGAGTGTGATGCTAGTGGTATTGGCATTGGAGGAGTCCTCATGCAAAATGGGCGTCATATTGCCTACCATAGCGAGAAACTTCATGGTGCTTGCCTTAACTATCCGATTTATGAAAAAGATCTTTTTGCCTTAGTTCGTGTTCTTCAAGTTTGGCAACACTACCTTTGGCCTAAGGAATTTATCATACACTCCGACCATGAGTCTTTGAAATATCTCAAAGGCCAAGCTAACTTGAGTAAGAGACACGCTAAGTGGGTTGAGTTTATGGAGTCTTTTCCGTACATTGTCAAGTATAAGAAAGGCAAAGATAGTGTAGTTGCGAATGCTTTGTCTCACAAGCACACAAGCCTTCTTACTCGACTTGAAGTAAACGTGTTGGTGTTGGGTCCGCAGCATAGAAAACAAAAAAAAATCCTACGATGAGAACTATACACCAAGATCTATCTACTAGATACAGAACAACGGGAGGACATGCATCCATGGAGAACTTACCCTCGAAGACAACGAGTTTTGTTAACGAGTAGGAACTCGTGGTTGATGTAGTCGTACGCTTGCCGATCTCAAGATCGTGTGGAAGTACGAGCGCCGCAAATCAGCAGCGCATCCGTCCTCGCACACACGTTCAAGCCACCGGACAACCTCCACCTCCTCGCTCCAGCGAATCAGCGGAAGCAGCAACTCCTTCCAAACGCAAGGCCACCGAGAACATGTATCTTGCTAATCCGTGACCATGGGGGAATATCTAGAGGGGGAGAGAGATCCTTCACGAAGAGGTGTGCTTTGTGAGGGAGGAGAGAGGGGCCTTTTATAGGAGAGGGGGGATCCTCCCCTCCCATGGCCGGCGGCCAAAGGGGGTGCCCCCACCTCTTCCTCATTCATGTGGTGAAGCTCCACTCACATAAATTTTGACTCCACCCAAAATTCCACTCACATGCATTAAATTTCCACCAAATTTAATGCAACTCTCAATTAATAAAACTCTTTTATTTATTTTATTCAGAATTTTGTTAATTACTTTAATTAACAAACATTCACATAAAACCCCTTGCAACATTTCAATATCACATGCAGAACCTCTTTCTGCAATTTCACCCGAAACAATTCCGGTTTCTATCGAAAAATTTCCTGCGCTTTGCAAACCTTTTGTCTGAAACATATGTGCTCCTAAATGGTGTCCGGCAACCCTTAAGTGTGTCACCCTATGGTTCGTAAATAATGCAGGCATGATTGAGACTCCTCTCAGATCAATAATCAGAAGCGGGACCTGGAGAACCATACTGACTCCTACACATTCAACGATGACTTCTGTGATCGTGAGAACCTTTAACGCTAGTAATTTAATCCCTTTGTCTTATGATATAATACATGTTCGAGATTCATTCATCGGTATCCAAATACCTAGTTTGATCTCGTTACCGACATGCACTCTTTTCTTATTCCCGTGATATAACATTCTAGTGATCACATCACTTGCTTGCAAGCTACCTTAATGTGATATCACCGAGAGGGCCTAGAGTATATCTATCCATCATCGGGATTGACAAATTCCACTCTTGATCCATGAGCCTCAACATAACACCTTCGTAGCACTAAACCCACCTTTATAGTCACCCTGTTACGGTGTGACGTTTGATGTTATCAAGATACTCTTCCGGTGTTAGCAATTAACATGATCTCATGGTCTAAGGACTAAGATTACTTCGTATGATGTTATAGCAATATAAACATAATGACTTGGATCGTAATGCTATACTTCGGATGAATGTTCATCACATCATTTCATAAATGTTGTGACCTCGTTATTAACAACATCCAATGTCTATGATCAGGAAACTTTGATCATCTTGTTAATCAATGAGTTAGTCTATAAGAGAGGCATAACTAGGAACCCTTTTTGTTTATTAAACACACATGTATTAACGTTTCCTATCAATAAAATTATAGCATGCAAAATAAACATCTATCATATACAAGGAATATATAATAACAACTTTATTATTGCCTCTCAGGGCATATTTCCTTCAGTCTCCCACTTGCATTAGAGACAATAATCTAGTTTACATAGTGATAAATCTAACACCCATGGAGTTCTGGTGTTGATCATGTTTTGCCCTAGGGAGAACTTTAGTCAACGGATCTGCTACATTCAGGTTCATGTGCACTTTACAAATCTTTATGTCTTGTAGCATCCCATCTGTCTAACATATGTAATGCTACATGGTCTAGTAATATAATGGCTACTTCCTACATATAATTGTTGCATCATCATTATATCATGCTCATGTCATCATGCCACCTTGCATTTGAGCATCATATAAAACCCTTTTCCATTTGGTTTTTCTCTCATATGCATAATTAATTGTATTTGGCTCTTGATATATTGTATTTGGCTCTTGATAAATGCTTGATGCCCAAGTTGAGTTGGGGGCATGTCTTTTATTCAACTCCATCACTTTTCTTTGTCACCACCTTATAATTCCACCATCCTAGTTACCCATGAGCTTTTACTTTCTTTGGGCATTCTACCTAGCTCATGTGGGTTGGGATGGATCCAATTCTATTTTTCCTTTAGCTTGGCTTTAATCCATATTTTGGAATTCATGGGTATAATTGCCATGATCATTATTTTGTTTTCACAAGATCAACATGGCATTTAATGCCCATGCATGGGCCATGCAAATCACCACCATTCTATTCTTTTGGGCTTTTCTTGTATTTTTGGGAAGTGGAGAATGGATCTTTGAGAGTCCATTATTTTTGGCTCTATTCTTTTGCTCTTACCCCAAAACCCCCTCATCTTGATCTTGTTTCTTTGTCATGTGCATCAAGACCTCAACTCCACCCCAACTCTTTTCACCTTATACTTGACTTGTGTTTGGATCATGTTAAAACCCTCACACAACCTCTTCTCTCATCTCACTCTCCTTATCCATCATCACATCCTCTACCCTTGCTTGATCTTAGTGGATCACCCCTAAACCCTAACCTCTCTCTCTCTAACCCCTCTCTCTCCAAACCAAAACCAAAACCCTAACCCTCTACCTTACTCTCACCATGCCGAGCAACCCTAGCTGCTCTCTCTCTTTCTCTGCCAACCAGGACCCACCCCCATCTTCCCCAACCTGCCGAGCTACCCTCCCTAACCCTAACCACCCTAGACCGAGCCAAGCTACCCCAACCCTAGCTAAACCCGACCCTCTCTCTCTCTCTTTCCCTCTGCTAGCCAGGCCCACACCTGAGCCAGCCTCTCAGCCTCGTCGTCCCCACCTGCAGTCACACCCCAGGCCGAGCCCCATCTCGAGCACGTGAAGGAGGAGGAGAAAAAGGTGGCCGAAGCCACCTTTACTCCACCAATTCCCGACGGCATCTCCCCTCTCCCTCTTTGCTTTACCCACTCCCTCCTCTCTGCCGTCGACGCCCAGATCTACCAGGGCCTCGCCCTTCTCCTCCCCACCACCTGCCTGCTACTCCCTCTCTCTCGCACCCCGACGACCTCACTGTCGGCCTCTACCCCACCTACTCGTTACAAGCCGGCGGCATGTTGTTGGGTCGTCGAGGAAGAACCAGGGGTGCTACCTGCGTCGTCCCGTACACGCCAGCGGGGAGAAGACGGTCCCCTGTACCTGCTGCACGCCGACGCTGCCGAAACCCTAGCTCCGGCCGGCCGCCTGCTACGTCGCCGATCGGCCGCTCCCCTGCCCGATCCACCACCTCCAACAACCTCGCGGTGAGCCACGCACCCTCCCAGACATCCTTGCCGTCGTCGTCGTTTCCTGGTCGCGTCGTACGTTCCGTCGAACGCCCTCTGTGCGCCGACGAGCGCGTGCGCCTACTCGTCGCTGCGTCGCAGAAGAACACCTAGCCGCCGATCTGTTCCGTAGAAGCAAACCCCGTCTAGCCTAGTGGTTACCGCCGCCACTGTGCCGTGCTCGAGGACGCGAGTTTGACAGACAACGCGACAGGAAGAAGTATAGTAGCCGCCGCCACTTTGCACATACCCTCCTTTTTTCCTTTTAATTCCTCAAGCCGCACTCCTCACGAGCCCACCTGCCAGCCTCTGGGTTCGTTTTACAAAAGGGTACCCAGGTTTTCATAAACCTCAACCCGCAGTCCCCGCGGTGCCGCGTGGCACCCCCTTGGTCGCCCGCTGTCACGTGGGCCTGCGAGCCTGTTGGTCCCACCTGTCGGCCTCCTGGGCTAGCCTTCCGCGCGGTGAGAAAAGCCCCGGCGCGCACCGTGTCGCTCAGTCAGCACGGGTCCCACCCATCAGTGACTTGGGTTAGTTTTCTGTGGGTATAAAAGTTCTGCAGTTTATCTGTTTTAATAAAACGATTTTAGAAATGTTCAAATACAAATTTAAATCTGTTTTTAAAAAACTTTTAAATGATAAATCCAAATAATGCAAATGATATATGTTTTTGAATCATAAAAATGTGAGAATTTCAAACATGCCATTCAAATTAATGTATGAGCACTTTAAATTTTCGAGATGAATAAAATCACAATAAAATGCCCTTTTCTTAATTAATTAACAGCTTTAGTTCTACAACTCCAAATTCGATAAATAATATGTCTAAATCGATCAGCACGACGAGCCTGTTCTAACTATGCATTCCTTGTTCTGAATTGCAGCATGCATCATATAAATATAAAGTATACAGCAAGTGTTATGAGAGCAAAACATGACTAAAACTTAATAAAATGATTTATTCTTGTACCCCACACCTCACCCATGCCATGCTACATTATTGCCATGTAAATTGTGCATCATTAATCATGGCATGCTTGTTTGCTTGCCGCATTTTAATTCATATGCTTGTGTACTTCATTTATGTTGGCCCTTGTTTGTTTGGTTCTTCTTCGAATAGACGCCGAGCAGGGGATATATCAGGAATCCTAGGAGCACTACCCAGATCCGTCTCTCGCTTCAACTGAGCTGCCAGGCAAGCACTACCACATGCTTGCATACATATAGTACCTATTACCTCTATCTTATTCTTGCATCATTGAAGCGCGATTGCATTAAATTGAATCCCAAGTACTGCATAGCCTTTACTTTTAAACGCCACCGAAGCTTGTTCCTCCATCCCATGAGCCATTACTACAAGAGTTGTTTGAGCCATGTGAGTCGTAGTAAAGCATGTGTAGGGTATGTGAGTGTCTGGTGGATAACGAGGTACCTAAACAACTTAACATGAGTAGTAATGGGATAACTAATGAAAGAGGCATCGGTGAGCAATATCTGCTATTTGGTTTTTCATGCTCACTTGTGTCTCGTAGGACCCCGAGTACTTGATTCCTGTTCCTTGACTATTCGCACTATCCACATCCAGGAGGCCTTATGGACCCCCCCTGAGCCAGAGCTTGATTCATTTCTATTTCGTGGGGCCACAAAGTAGTTTGGGGCTTTGTTACTATCCTGTACTTATGCCATGTTTTACTGTTTTATTTAAGATTGTGCGAGGAGCACCTGTACTGTTTAGGATTGCGGAGTGTTTTCGTGGTATCGACAAGCCCAGTCACACTTTCGGGTTCCCAGTCGTTTACAGCCATTGGCGCAAACCTTGGGTCCGTCTCGGAGCCGGCCAACTTCGTTGCGGGTAGCTTAATGGGGTGGCCCCCTGAAATATTTCTGAATCCTGTGATCGCTTTATCGTGAATGCCTCGTTGGGTTTTGATTTGGTTTTTCCGAGGTTGATCGAGTGTGTGTTGCTATTTGTGCACCCCTGTAGGGTAAATCTTTCTGAAAGTCATGTCCGCAGTTATGGACGACTTGGAGCACAGTTTCTCGATCATAGACAAGTATAATTAAAGTATCGCTTTTAATTTGACTAAGTAACTGACTAGTAAATAGTGCAATACTCATGGAATGGTTAATAAAACTGCCAACGGAGGGGTTGTTCGTCCGCTTTCTCGTTGGTAAGTGAGAAGGAGGATGGATCTGTTAACTATACTGTTATAACTGTTGTTACTAATTAACGGATATCCGCTATCATTGGTTAGGCGGATGGTTAGCGAGTATCTATAGACTTGTTAGTTATTATCTTTTGCTGCAATTGCGTCACCCTAGGTTATGTCCCTTTTAGAGGCATAAAGACTTGCTGAGTACCCCTAGGGTCTCACACGATAAATTGTTTGATTCAGATGAACAGGTGTACTCGCAAGATGGATACTGGGTGGAGGAGACGGATGATGTTGGCAACGATCACTCGGTGTAGAGATTCCGGGAACGGGGATCCGTGAGATCTATGGGCGAGATGTGTTTATTTATATGGCATCTTATGCCGATTTGCTTCTTATCCGTACTCGGACCTTGTTTTCCGCTTCCGCCTGATACTCTGATGTTTGATGTATGAGGAGCTATCCTAAATTATTATCTCTATCTAGGATATTTGGATCTTGCCGTATGGCATTGCAATATTTCTATTTCTTTTAGATGGAATGGCTCTGTGAACAGTTGTATGGTGGCTTGCATACATACTCACTTGTGTATGCAGTTGATCCCTTCACCTACCAATTACGCCGCTCGTTCTTGTCCCAATGTTCTGAAAGTGGTTAGGACGGCCGAAAGGTCTACCTGTGAGTGGCCCCTGGGCCCCACCGTACTATTTTAACCACTTTCGCTCATCCAGGCATGCAACTAAGAGCGTAATTCACCGAGGTAGTTACATGTCTCCATCCTTGACATGCTCGCGGATGGAGTGAAACCGGCGCTTAATATGCTTGGAATTCTTGTGAGACCTTGATTCCTTGGCGTTGATTATGGCTCTATTGTTGTCACAATAGATCACCATTGGGTCCAATGCACTAGGAACCACACCTAGTTCCGTTATGAACTCCTTCGTCCAAACCGCTTCCTGCGCCGCTTTTGAAGCAGCAACATATTCCGCCTCCGTCATTGATCCAGCCACCACAGGCTGTTTGGAACTCCTCCAACTAACTACTGCTCCGTTCAAGAGAAATACGTATCTGGATTGAGACTTAGAGTCATCCGGATTGGTGTCAAAGCTAGCATCGACATAACACTTAGCGACTAGCTCTTCTTCACCTCCGTATACAAGAAACATATCCTTAGTTCTTCTCAAGTACTTAAGGATATTCTTGACCGCTATCCAGTGTTCCAAACCTGGATCAGATTGGTACCTACTAGTCAAACTAATAGCATGTGCCACATCCGGTCTTGTACATAGCATGGCATACATTATAGAGTCTATGGCTGAGGCATAGGGGATCTTATCCATTATCTCTCTTTCTCCCGCCGTAGTCGGACTTTGAGTCTTACTCAATGTCTTGCCTTGCAACATAGGTAAGAACCCCTTCTTACTTCCGTCCATATTAAACTTCTTTAATATCTTATCAAGGTATGTACTCTGCGATAGTCCAATTAGGCGTCTTGATCTATCTCTATAGATTTTAATGCCTAATATATATGAAGCTTCACCAAGGTCCTTTTAAGATATATATCGAAAATTTGCTATTTAGATAACTTTTAACACTATTTAAAAGATCTATATCATTTCCCATCAATAATATGTCATCGACATATAATATTAGAAATGCCACATTGCTCCCACTCACTTTCTTGTAAATACAAGCCTCTCTATAAGTTTGGACAAATCCAAACTCTTTGATCACCTCATCAAAGCGGAGATTCCAACTCCGGGATGCTTGCTTCAGTCCATAGATGGATCGCTGAAGCTTGCATACCTTATCAGCATCCTTAGGATCGACAAAACCTTTAGGTTGTATCATATACAACTCTTCTTCAATCTTACCATTGAGGAACGCAGTTTTGATATCCATCTGCCATATTTTATAATCGAAATATGCCGCAATTGCTAACATAATCCTAACCGACTTTAGCATCGCTATGGGAGAGAATGTCTCATCGTATTCAACTCCTTGAATTTGTCGAAACCCCTTTGCGACAAGTCAAGCTTTATAGATGGTCACATTACCATCAGCATCAGTTTTTCTTTTGAAAATCCATTTATTCTCAACGGCCTTTCGATCGTGAGGTAAGTCCACCAAGGTCCAAACCTGGTTTTCGTACATCGATTCCATCTCGGATTTCATGGCTTCTAGCCATTTGTTGGAATTAGGGCTCATCATTGCTTCTTCATACGTCGCAGGGTCATCTATTTCATCAATCATGAAATTCATAACAAGATTGTCGTACAGTTCAGGAGCTGCACGTGTCCTGCTTGACCAGCGAGGTTCAGCAGTATCCTCTTTCGGAGTTTCATGATCATTATCATTAGCTCTCTCTTCATCAGGTGAAGTCAACTCCGAAACAACTTCCGAGGTTGTGCCACTCGCCAATTCATGAAGAGAAGATTTAGTAACCTCTTCGAGTTCTACCTTCCGACTACTCACACCTTTCACGAGAAAATCCTTCTCGAGAAAGGATCCATTCTTGGCAACATAAACCTTGCCCTCGGATCTATGATGGAAGGTATACCCAATCGTTTCCTTAGGTATCCTATGAAGACGCATTTTTTCGCTTTGGGTTCGAGTTTATCCGGCTGAAGTTTCTTCACATAAACATCGCATCCCCAAACTTTAAGAAATGACAACTTAGGTTTGTTTCCAAATCATAATTCATACGGTGTCGTTTCAACGGATTTAGATGGTGCCCTGTTTAAAGTGAATGCAGCGGTTTCTAGTGCATAACCCCAAAATGACAATGGCAAGTCAGTCAGAGACATCATAGATCGAACCATATCCAATAAAGTACGATTACGACGTTCTGACACACCATTACGTTGTGGTGTTCCGGCAGGCATGAGTTGTGAAACTATTCCATAGTCTTTCATATCTGTGCTAAACTCGTAACTAAGATACTCTCCTCCACGGTCGGACTGCAGAAATTTGATCTTTCTGTTACGAGATTTTCCACTTCATTCTGAAATTCCTTAAACTTTTCAAAGGTTTCAGACTTATGTTTCATCAAATAGATATACCCGTATCTACTCAAATCATCTGGGAAAGTAACAAAATAATGATATCCACCTCGCGCCGACACACTCATTGGTCCACACACATCAGTATGTATGATTTCTAATAAGTCTGTCGCCCGTTCCATTGAACCGGAAAACAGCGTTCTAGTCATCTTGCCCATAAGGCATGGCTCACATGTATCAAATGATTCAAAATCAAGTGATTCTAAAAGTCCATCAGAATGGAGTTTCTTCATGCGTTTAACGCCAATATGACCTAGACGACAGTGCCAGATATATGCAGATATATCATTATCTAGTTTAATCCTTTTAGCATCAACATTATGAATATGCGTAATATTACTATCGAGATCCAATAGAAATAAACCATTCAACACAGGTGCATGACCATAAAAGATATAATTCATATAAATCGAACAACCATTGTTTTCAGATTTAAACGAATAACCACTTTGCATCAAACACGATCCGGATACAATGTTCATGCTCAGTGCAGGCACCAAATAACAATTATTCAGATTTTTAACTAATCCCGACGGCATATGGAGAGGCAGCGTTCCGACAGCGATCATATCAACTCTTGATCCATTGCCGACCCGCATCGTGACCTCATCCCTTGCTAGCTGTCGCTTGTTCCACAGCCCCTGAACCGAGTTACATATATTAGCAACTGATCTCGTATCAAATACCCAGGTGCTACTGCGAGTACTAGTCAAGTACACATCAATAACATGTATATCACATATACCTTTGTTTGCCTTGCCGGCCTTTTTGTCTGCCAAATACTTGGGGCAGTTGCGCTTCCAATGGCCAGTCCCCTTGCAATAGTAACACTCGGTATCAGACTTAGGGCCAGCTCGGGGTTTCTTTTCAGGTGTGGCAACAGATTTGTCGCCCTTCTTTCCCTTCTGCTTGCCTTTCTTGTCCTTCTTGAAACCGGTGGTATTATTGATCATCAACACTTGATGTTCTTTCCTAATCTCCAATTCTGCAGTCTTAAGCATTGATAGAAGCTCGGGAAGAGACTTCTTCATGCCATGCATGTTATAGTTCATCACGAAGCTCTTCTAGCTAGGTGGCAGAGATTGGAGAACACGATGTATGCGTAAGTCAATGGGAGTCGTTATTCCCAAGGACACAAGCTTATCGGCGTACCCAGACATTTTGACCACGTGCTCACTAACGGAGTTGTTCTCCTCCATCATGCAGCTAAAGAACTTTTCAGAAGCATTATAACTCTCTACGGCAGCATGGGTATCAAAAATCATTTTCAATTCTCCCATGGTATCAAAGGCATTGCCATTTTCGAAACGCTTTCGAAGTTCTGGCTCTAGCCCATACAGTATGCCACAATGTGAAGGGGTTTCGCAACATAGTAAATCAAAATTTTCTACGGAAGCGAACAGAGGGAAAGCCAAGATCTAATCTAGGAGATGCAAACAACGAGAGAGATTGGATTAGATCTTCATACCCTTGAAGATTCGCACAGCGGAACGTTCGTCGTAACGTGGGTGATGTAGTCGTACTCGCTTCTCCTCCTCGCGATCCGATCCGATCTAGCACCACAAGTGGCGGTGCCTCCATGAGATGCACATGTGCATAACCTCGATGTCTCCTCCTTCCTCGGACCAGCAAGTAGGGTGGAGAGATAGATTGGATCTACAACACGACGGCGTGGTGTATATGGTGGAGAATTTCTGCCCAAGGGCTTCGCCTACAAACAGTCGGGAGGGAGAGAGGAGGGCAGCAGGGCTACTAGGGTTTGGAGGGAGATGTGTGTGGGGGAGGGGGCGCACCAGCCCTCTATATATAGAGGGGGGTGCGGCCAGCCCTTGCCCATCCTCCAGGCCTATCTCTAGTTTAAACGATTTAAACTTTCCCTTATCTAGAAACCCTATCTCTAGTTTAAACGAGTTTAAACTTATCTAGGATCGGCTGGGCCCTATGGGGCCTTGTGCCCCTGGCCCAATGCGGCCAGGACACTCCCTCATAGGCCCATGCCCCCTCCCGGAAGGTGGGACCACGTTGGCCCCCTTCCGGAAGGTTCTAGAAGCTTCCGGTACAATACCGATTAATCCGGAACAATTCCGAACTCCAAAAACTGCACTGCCTTATATGAATCTTATTATCCGGACCATTCCGGAACCTCTCGTGATGTCCCGGATCCCATCCGAGACTCCGAACAAAAATTCATAAACCAAGTATCCAATCTATCCTAGCGTCGAGACACGTTAAGTGTGTGACCCTGCGGGTTCGAGAATATGCAGACATGATCTTCTATCAATAATCAACAGCGGGGTCTGGGCACCCATATTGACTCCCACACATTCATCGATGATCATATCGGATGAACCACGATGCCAGGATTCAATCAATCCCATATATATATTCCCTTCGTCTCACGATATTTTACTTGCCCGAGATTCGATCGTCGGTATCGTCATACCTAGTTCAATCTCGTTCACAACAAGTACTTTACTCGTTCCGTAATCCGATATCACTTTGTGATTAACTCCTTAACCACATGCTTGCAAGCGGTGTTGATATCGATTACCGAGTGGGCCCGAAGTATATCTCTCCGACTTGGGAGGGACAAATTCCATCTCGATACATACAACCCAACAGATACTTTCCGATCACCTGAGAGACACCTTTATGATCACCCTCTCATAGGATGACGTTTGATGACCTCAAAGCTTTCTTCCGATACCAGGGAGTTGCATTATCTCATGGTCTAAGGAATACAATATTTGACATAGGAAAAGCTTCGCAAAGATGAACACGATGAAACGATCTAATTGCTTTGCTTAGTTTGGGTCTGTCCATCACATCATTCTCCCAATGATATGATCTCATTATCAATTGACAACTCATGTCTATGGTTAGGAAACCTTAACCATCATTGATCAATGAGCTAGTCCATAGAGGCGTACTAGGGACACGGTGTTGTTCACAAACCACACAAGTATTAATGTTTCCGCTTAATACAATTCTAGCATGGAATATAAACTTTATCATGAACAAGAATTATAATAATAACATCTTTATTATTGCCTCTAGGGCATAATTCCAACAGTCTCCCACTTGCACTAGAGTCCATAATCTAGTTTACATTTGGCAACGATCTCACACCCATGGCACTGAGGTGCTGATCATGTTTTACACGTGAAAGAGGTTTAGTCAATGGATCTGCGACATTCAGATCTGTATGTACTTTGTTGATCTTCAGATCTCCATCTGCTATATAATCTCGGATTATATGAAACTTGCGGTTGATATGCTTGGTCTTTGGATGATATCTTGGTTCCTTAGCAAGTGCTATGGCGCCAGTGTTGTCACACAATATCTCCAGTGGGTCCAATGCACTTGGAACCACGCCAAGCTCAGTGATGAAGTTTCTGATCCAAACTCCTTCACTTGACGCTTCTGCAGCAGCCATGTATTCCGCTTCTACTGTAGATCTCGCGACCACGCTTTGCTTGCAGCTTCTCCAGCTCACAGCTCCTCCATTCAAAATATACACGTATCCTGTCTGAGATTTAGAATCATCCTTGTCGGTGTCGAAACTAGCATCGACGTAACCTTTTACGACGAGCTGTTCATCACCCCCATAGACCAAGAACATTTCTTTAGTCCTATTTAGGTACCTTAGGATGTTCTTCACGGCTGTCCAGTGTTCCACTCCTGGATCACTTTGATATCTGCTCGTCAAACTAAGAGCATTGGACACATCCGGTCTAGTACACAGCATGGCATACATGATGGAACCTATGGCCGAGGCATAAGGCACTTTGCTCATAGCTTCCCTATCATTTACCGTAGCTGGACACTGAGCCTTGCTCAATATCTTCCTTGACAACATAGGCACTGAACCTTTCAATGCCTTATCCATTCTGAACCTTTTCAGAACTTTGTCTATGTATGTACTCTGGCTTAAAGCTATCAGGCGTCTTTATCTATCTCTATAGATTTTGATGCCCAATATATAAGCAGCTTCACCTAGGTCTTTCATTGAAAAACACTTATTCAAATAACTCTTCACATCGTTAAGCATGTCGATGTCATTTCCAATAATCAATATGTCATCCACATATAGTACCAGAAACGTCACCGAGCTCCCACCCACTTTCTTGTAGATGCAAGCTTTGTAGCAATTTGGAACAAATCCAAAGCTCTTGATCACTTGATCAAAACGAAGGTTCCAACTCCGAGATGCTTGCTTCAGTCCATAAATGGAACGCTGAAGTTTGCATACTTTATCAGCATCCTTAGGATCGACAAAACCTTCGGGTTGCATCATATACAACTCTTCATCAATGTTGCCATTGAGGAAAGCAGTCTTGACATCCATCTGCCATATTTCATAATCATGAAACGCAGCAATTGCTAATAAAATCTGAATGGATTTAAACATCGCTACGGGAGAGAAAGTCTCATCGTAGTCAACACCTTGAACTTGTCAAAAACCTTTCGCAACAAGCCGTGCTTTATAGACGGTAACATTACCATCCGCGTCCGTTTTCTTCTTGAAGATCCATTTGCACTCAACGGCCTTTCGGTCGCTAGGAGGGTCCACCAAAGTCCATACTTGGTTTTCGCTCATGGATCCCAATTCGGATTCCATGGCTTCTAGCCATTTCTCAGAGTCTGGGCTCATCATCGCTTCCTCATAGTTCGTAGGTTCACTGTCTTCTACTAACAAGACAGTCAAGACAGGGTTGCCGTTCCACTCAGGAGGGGCACGTGACCTTGTCGACCTGCGACGTTCAGTAGCAGCATCGTCCGAAGCTTCATGATCCTTGTCATTAGCTTCCTCTATCGTTGGTGCAGGCGGCACTGGAACAATTTCAGGTGCTGCGCTACTCTCCAATTCAAGAGAAGGTTCAATAACCTCGTCTAGCTCTACTTTCCTCCCACTCACTTCTTTCGAGAGAAACTCCTTCTCAAGAAAGGAACCGTTCTTTGCGACAAACACTTTGCCTTCGGTTCTGTGATAGAAGGTATACCCAATAGTTTCCTTAGGGTATCCTATGAAGACGCACTTCTCCGCTTTGGGTTCGAGCTTGTCCGGCATCAACTTCTTGACGTAAGCTTCGCATCCCCAAACTTTAAGAAACGACAACTTAGGTTTAGCACCAAACCACAGTTCATACGGTGTCGTCTCAACTGATTTAGATGGAGCCCTATTTAAAGTGAATGCAGCGGTTTCTAATGCATAACCCCAAAATGATAACGGCAAATCAGTAAGAGACATCATCGATCGGACCATATCTAATAGGGTTCGATTCCGGCGTTCAGACACACCATTGCGCTGTGGTGTTCCGGGTGGCGTGAGTTGCGAAACGATTCCACTTGCTTTGAGATGCGTGATAAAATCATAACTCAAATATTCGCCCCCACGATCGGATCGTAGAAACTTAATCTTTCTGTTACGATGGTTCTCCACTTCATTCTGAAATTCTTTGAACTTTTCAAACGTTTTAGATTTATGTTTCATTAAATAGATATACCCATATCTACTTAAGTCATCGGTAAAAGTGAGAAAATAGCGATATCCACCGCGCGTCGAAACACTCATCGGTCCGCATACATCGGTATGTATGATTTCCAACAAGTCCGTTGCTCGCTCCATCATACCGGAGAACGGGGTTTTGATCATCTTGCCCATGAGGCATGGTTCGCATGTGTCAAATGATTCAAAATCAAGAGACTCCAAAAGTCCATCAGAATGGAGTTTCTTCATGCGCTTTACACCAATATGACCTAGACGACAGTGCCACAAATAAGTAGTATTATCACTATCTACTTTGCATCTCTTAGCCTCAATGTTATGGATGTGTGTTTCATCCCTTTCGAGATTTAGAAGAAATAAACCACTCACAAGAGGTGCATGACCATAAAAGATGTTACTCATCTAAATAGAACAACCATTATTCTCCGATTTAAATGAATAACCGTCTTGCAATAAACACGATCCAGAAATAATGTTCATGCTCAACGCAGGCACATAATAACATTTATTAAGGTTTAAAACTAATCCCGAAGGTAAAACTAAGGAGAGCGTGCCGACGGCCATCACATCAACTCTTGATCCGTTGCCAACGCGCATCGTCACCTCATCCCTCGCAAGCCGCCGTCTATTCCGCATCTCCTGTTTCGAGTTACAAATATTAGCAACTGAACCAGTATCAAATACCCAGGCACTACAACGAGGGCTAGTGAGGAAAACATCAATAACATGTATATCAAATATACCTTTGATGGTGCCAGCCTTCTTGTCCGCTAAGTACTTCGGACAGTTGCGCTTCCAGTGACCCTTGTCCTTGCAATAGAAGCACTCAGTGTCCGGCTTGGGACCAGACTTGAGCTTCTTCTCAGCAGGGGCAACGCGCTTGCCGCCGCCTTTCTTGAAGGGCTTCTTTGCACCTTTACCTTTCTTGAAGGAGGGCTTGTTGACCATCAACACATGATTATCCTTCTTGATGTCCACCTCCGCAGCCTTCAGCTTTGCGAAGAGCTCGGTGATCGTATCAGTGGAACCAATCTGATTATGAGTCACTACAAAACTTTTGTAGCTGGGAGGGAGTGATTGCAGAACCCTGTCAATCTTGAGCTCCTCTGGAATCTTGCAGTCCAGTTGCTCAAGGCGTTGAGTGTAGCCTGACATCTTAATGGCGTGCTCACTAACGGAACTCCCTTCCTCCATCTTGCAGTTAAAGAACTTCTCAGAGATCTCATATCTCTCAGAACGGGCCTGAGTCTGAAACATGGTTTTTCAGCTCCTCGAGAATCTCAAAGGGCTCGGGATAGTTTTCAAAACGATTTTGAAGTTCCGGTTCCATAGCAAACAACATGGTGCTCTTAATCACACCATAATCATCTTTGCGCGACTGATAGACAGCTTTCTCATCAGCCGGCGCAGTTGCAGCAGGGGGGTTACCTAACGCTTTCTCAAGGACATAGTCCTTTTGTCCGCCAGACAGAATGATTCTTAGATTGCGGAACCAGTTGGTGAAGTTAGACCCATTGTTTCTAAGCTTTTCTTTCTAAGCAAAAACGTTGAAGTTGAAGTTGGACTTGGCCATGTGATCTACATTATTTGCAAGTACAAATTAGACTATGTTCATGATAAATAGTTCAACTTAATCAAATTACTAGATGAACTCCCACTAAATTCAACATCCCTCAAGTTGTTTAGTGAACACGATCCAAATTCACCACACCTAATCCGATCTTCACGAGAAGAGATGTGGTTTCAATGGTGGACAACGAAGTGTCGATCATATCATTCATATGACTCATGCTTAACCTTTTGGTTCTTGTGTTCCGAGGCCATGTCTGTACATGCTAGGCTCGTCAAGTTAGACCCAAGTATTTCCGCGTGTGCAAAACTGGCTTGCACCCGTTGTATGTGAGCGTAGAGTCTATAGCACCCGATCATCACGTGATGCTTGGACACGACGAACTTTCGCAACGGTGCATACTTGGGGAGAACACAACTTTTATCTTGATCTTTAAGTGAGGAATCATCTTATAATGCTACCGTCGCGATCTAAGCATAATAAGATACATAAAAGGATAAACATCACATGCATATAACTTTATGTGACATGGTATAGCCAATCTTCGCGCAATGATCTCCATCTTGTGCGTTCCGGCATGATCTCCATCACTCCACCATGATTGCCTCCACCACGAATAGCAACTACAACTATTGCTAACTACTTAGCGATAAAGTAAAGCTATTACATGGCGTATAAGAAGTTGACTCGCAGGTCATACACAATTATAAAGACAACCATATGGCTCCTGCCGGTTGTGTACTCATCGACATGCAAGTCGTGAAACATTACAAAACATGATCATCGCATACATTATACACATCACATCTTGGGCCATACCATATCATAGAAAACACTCCCTGCAAAAACAAGTTAGACGCCTCTACTTTGTTGTTGCATGTTTTACGTGGCTCATGGGAGTAGATGCTAAGAACGATTCTTACCTACGGAAAGCCACAACGGTGATATTATGGTTGCCAAACTCCGGTGTTAATCCCATGACAACTATAGTGAAAGAAACTGACATCCACCAGCCGCATGTGTGGTACAAGCCACACGTCAAGTGCGGAGCCGGTCTCGCGAACGACGTCGCGTAAGGTTGGCCTGGACCACTTCAATCTCACTATCCCGCGTCATAAGAAGAACACAAACAAGAGGCTTGCAACAGAAAACATCAACGCCCGCAACAACCATGTTGCGTTCTACTCGTGAATCACATTTACGCATAGATCTAGCTCTGATACCACTGAAGGGGTTTCGCAGCATAGTAAATCAAAAATTTCTACGGAAGCGAACAGAGGGAAAGCCAAGATCTAATCTAGGAGATGCAAACAACGAGAGAGATTGGATTAGATCTTCATACCCTTGAAGATTCACACAGCGGAACGTTCGTCGGAACGTGGGTGATGTAGTCGTACTCGCTTCTCCTCCTCGCGATCCGATCCGATCTAGCACCACAAGTGGCGGTGCCTCCATGAGATGCACACGTGCAGCACCTCGATGTCTCCTCCTTCCTCGGACCAGCAAGTAGGGTGGAGAGATAGATTGGATCTACAACACGACGGCGTGGTGTATATGGTGGAGAATTTCTGCCCAAGGGCTTCGCCTACAAACAGTCGGGAGGGAGAGAGGAGGGCAGCAGGGCTACTAGGGTTTGGAGGGAGATGTGTGTGGGGGAGGGGGCGCACCAGCCCTCTATATATAGAGGGGAGTGCGGCCATCCCTTGCCCATCCTCCAAGCCTATCTCTAGTTTAAACGATTTAAACTTTCCCTTATCTAGAAACCCTATCTCTAGTTTAAACGAGTTTAAACTTATCTAGGATCGGCTGGGCCCTATGGGGCCTTGTGCCCCTGGCCCAATGCGGCCAGGACACTCCCTCATAGGCCCATTCCCCCTCCCGGAAGGTGGGACCACGTTGGCCCCCTTCCGGAAGGTTCTAGAAGCTTCCGGTACAATACCGATTAATCCGGAACAATTCCGAACTCCAAAAACTGCACTGCCTTATATGAATCTTATTCTCCGGACCATTCCGGAACCTCTCGTGATGTCCCAGATCCCATCCGAGACTCCGAACAAAAATTCATAAACCAAGTATCCAATCTATCCTAGCGTCGAGACACGTTAAGTGTGTGACCCTGCGGGTTCGAGAATATGCAGACATGATCTTCTATCAATAATCAACAGCGGGGTCTGGGCACCCATATTGACTCCCACACATTCATCGATGATCATATCGGATGAACCACGATGCCAGGATTCAATCAATCCCATATATATATATTCCCTTCGTCTCGCGATATTTTACTTGCCCGAGATTCGATCGTCGGTATCGTCATACCTAGTTCAATCTCGTTCACAGCAAGTACTTTACTCGTTCCGTAATCCGATATCACTTTGTGATTAACACCTTAACCACATGCTTGCAAGCGGTGTTGATATCGATTACCGAGTGGGCCCGAAGTATATCTCTCCGACTTGGGAGGGACAAATTCCATCTCGATACATACAACCCAACAGATACTTTCCGATCACCTGAGAGACACCTTTATGATCGCCATCTCATAGGATGACGTTTGATGACCTCAAAGCTTTCTTCCGATACCAGGGAGTTGCATTATCTCATGGTCTAAGGAATACAATATTTGACATAGGAAAAGCTTCGCAAAGATGAACACGATGAAACGATCTAATTGCTTTGCTTAGTTTGGGTCTGTCCATCACATCATTCTCCCAATGATATGATCTCATTATCAATTGACAACTCATGTCTATGGTTAGGAAACCTTAACCATCATTGATCAATGAGCTAGTCCATAGAGGCGTACTAGGGACACGGTGTTGTTCACAAACCACACAAGTATTAATGTTTCCGCTTAATACAATTCTAGCATGGAATATAAACTTTATCATGAACAAGAATTATAATAATAACATCTTTATTATTGCCTCTAGGGCATAATTCCAACACAATGAACTAAGTTGTGGTCCTCCTGACGAGTTATATAGACGTTCTTTTCCTCTTCAAGGGCATCAGAAGCTGGTGGGAGGCCTAGCGGCGCCTCTAGCACATATTGCTTTTGTGCAGCAGTGAGGAGAATCCTCAAATTCATAGCCCAGTTGGTGAAGTTGCTACCATTCGCAGCAAGTTTCTCTTTCTCCATAAACACATTGAAATTAAAAGCAGGTGGTGCCATCTACAACAAAATTTGTAAAGTATATTTAGACTAAGTTTATGATAGATTGAGTTCAACTAATCCAAATTACTAATGAACTCCCACTCAAAAACAACATCCCTCGTGTCCTTTTGGTGATTACATGAACCAAATCCACTACACCAAGTCCGATCATCACGTGAGTCGGTGTAGCTTCAAAGGCGAGCATCTATATGGGCATCATATCAACTATATGACTCATGCTTAACCTTTCGGTCCGTGTTCCGAGGCCATGTCTGTACATGCTAGGCTCGCCAAGTAAGAACCTTAGTATTCGCGTGTGTAAAACTGTCTTACACCCGTTGTATGAAAGCGTATAGTCGAGAACACCTGATCATCACGTGATTCCTCGAAACACGATCAATAAAATGTTGCATACTTAAGGAAGAACACATTTTATCTTGATATCTAAATGAGGGATCATCTTATAATGCTACCAAAAGCGCCAAACTAGCAATATGAGATGCAAACATCTAATGTGTAAAGTGAGATGATATGGTCCATGCATTTGATCTCTATCATTTGCATCATGATATGATCTCTATCATTCCTTTGTGTGTAAGGCCAAGGTCTATGGAACTTACAGTTGAGTGTGTTGTAAGAGTATCTATCATACATCTACTTACAACAATACCATATCAAGCCACTAGCCCAGCAACGATCTAAACTAGACGCCTCTAATTTATCAATTGCAAGTTTTACGTGGCTTAGGGCTTTCAGAGATAGTACCGATCTTACCTACAAACATGAACCACAACGAGGATAACCAAGTTATTAGCAACTCGTTGTAAATCAGATATTGACTATAGTAGGAGAGACAGACACCCGCTAGCCACTTATGCAAAACTAGTTGCATTTCAGTCGTGGAACCGGTCTCATGTACGATGACATGTAAGGTTGGTCCGGGCCACTTCATCCCACTATACCACCAATATCCAATATGCATAGAAGATGCAATAACATGATCATCATCGCCCATATATAAACATATGTGTACTACCCGTGCAAAGAACCTATGCATAGATCAGGCTCTGATACCACTGTTGGGTCCACAGCATAGAAAACAAAAAAATCCTGCGATGAGAACTATACGCCAAGATCTATCTACTAGATACAGAGCAACGGGTAGACATACATCTATGGAGAACTTACCCTCGAAGACAACGAGTTTTGTTAACAAGTAGGAACTCGTGATTGATGTAGTCGTACGCTTGCCGATCTCAAGATCGTGTGGAAGTCCGAGCGCCGCAAATCAGCAGCGCATCCGTCCTCACACACACGTTAAAGCCACTGGACAACCTCCACCTCCTCGCTCCAGCGAATCAGCGGAACCAGCAACTCCTTTCAGACGCAAGGCCACCAGGATTATGTATCTCGCTAATCCGAGACCATGGGGGAATATCTAGAGGGGAAGAGAGATCCTTCACGAGGAGGTGTGCTTTGTGAGGGAGGAGAGGGGGCCTTTTATAGGAGAGGGGGCTCCTCCCCTCCCATGGCCGGCGGCCAAAGGGGGGGTGCCCCCACCTCTTTCTCATTCATGTAGTGAAGCTCCATTCACATAAATTTTGACTCCACCCAAAATTCCACTCACATGCATTAAATTTCCACCAAATTTAATGCAACTCTCAATTAATAAAACTCTTTTATTTATTTTATTCAAAATTTTGTTAATTACTTTAATTAATAAACATTCACATAAAATCCCTTGCAACATTTCAATATCACATGCAGAACCTCTTTCTGCAATTTCACCCGAAACAATTCCGGTTTCTATCAAAAAAATTCCTGCGCTTTGCAAACCTTTTGTCTGAAACATATGTGCTCCTAAATGGTGTCCGGCAACCCTTAAGTGTGTCACCCTACGGTTCGCGAATAATGCAGACATGATTGAGACTCCTCTCAGATCAATAATCATAAGCGGGACCTGGAGATCCATACTGACTCCTACACATTCAACGATGACTTCTGTGATCGTGAGAACCTTTAACGCTAGTAATTTAATCCCTTTGTCTCATGATATAATACATGTCCGAGATTCGATCATCGGTATCCAAATACCTAGTTTGATCTTGTTACCGACATGCACTCTTTTCTCGTTCCCGTGATATAACATTCTAGTGATCACATCACTTGCTTGCAAGCTATCTTAATGTGATATCACCGAGAGGGCCCAGAGTATATCTATTCGTCATCGGGATTGACAAATTCCACTCTTGATCCATGAGCATCAACATAACACCTTCGTAGCACTAAACCCACCTTATAGTCACCTTGTTACGGTGTGACGTTTGATGTTATCAAGATACTCTTCCGGTGTTAGCAATTAACATGATCTCATGGTCTAAGTACTAAGATTACTTCGTATGATGTTATAGCAATATAAACATAATGACTTTGATCGTAATGCTATACTTCGGATGAATGTTCATCACATCATTTCATAAATGTTGTGACCTTGTTATTAACAACATCCAATGTCTATGATCAGGAAACTTTGATCATCTTGTTAATCAACGAGCTAGTCTATAAGAGAGGCATAACTAGGAACCCTTTTTGTTTATTAAACACACATGTATTGACGTTTCCTATCAATACAATTATAGCATGCAAAATAAACATCTATCATATACAAGGAATACATAATAACAACTTTATTATTGCCTCTCAGGGCATATTTCCTTCAGTTGGGTCTTGATGAAATCAAAACTTTGTATGCTTCCGACCCATTCTTTGAACCAATTTTTGCAAAGTGTTCCATTGACAAAGGAGTTGATGATTTCTATTTGCATAAGGGATTTCTATTTAAACAAAACAAGCTTTGCATTCTGAAGTCGTCTCTTCAACTTCTGCTTCTCCAAGAATCACATGGTGGAGGCCTCATGGGTCACTTTAGCCGTGAAAAGACATTATACATGCTCTCCAATCACTACTTTTGGCCCAAGATGAAGCGCGGCGTGGAACACTATGTCCAACGATGCACTACTTGTGTTCAAGCTAAGTCCAAGTCTAATCCCTTTGGTCTTTATATGCCATTGCCTATTCCTTATGTACCTTGGTCTGACATTAGCATGGATTTTGTGTTAGGATTGCCTATGTCTAAGCATGGTCATGATTCAATATTTTTTGTCTTGGATTGCTTTTCCAAAATGGCAGACTTCATACCGTGCCATAAGACCTATGATGCTTCACATGTTGTCAATTTGTTTTTCAGGGAAATCGTCCATCTGCACGGTGTGCCAAGAACAATCGTCTCTGACCGCAATGTCAAATTCATGAGCTACTTATGGAAGACCCTCATGGCCAAGCTCGGCGTCAAGTTCCTATTTTCATCCGCATCACATCCTCAAACCGATGGCCAAACCAAAATTGTCAACCGAAGCCTCGGGACTCTCCTACATGTGTTGATCAAGAAGAATTTGATGGATTGGGAGGAATGCATTCCCCACGCCGAGTTCGCCTACAATCGAGCCAAGTACACAACAACCAAGATGAGTCCATTCATGATCTTCTATGGATTCGAGCCGCTCACCGCGCTCGACATCCTATCGCTACCTCTTCATGAGCACACCAACATGGACATCGACAAGCGCGCCCAAGCTATGAAGAAGCTTCACGAAGAAACAAGAGCTACTATCGAACAACAAGTTCTTTGCCAAACTTCAAGGTTTAAAAAGGACAAGAAGGAGATGATCTTTGAAGAAGGTGACCTTGTGTGGATACACTTGAGTAAGGACCGCTTCCCCAAGGAATGTGATTCCAAGCTCAAACCAAGAGGAAATGATCCCTTCAAGCTCCTCAAGAGAATCAGCAACAACGCCTACATCATTGACATCCCAATCTCCAAGTACCTTGTGAGCAATACATTCAATGTCAAGGAATTTTCACCCTACCATGGAGATGTTCAAGATGATAACCATGAAGAGTCGAGAACAACTCTTTCCCAAGGGGGAGCTGATGCAACCCGTCCTACGGATGTCCCTACATCTCCACCACCAAGTCCCCCAAGCGGACCAATGTGTTGGGTCCGCGGCATAGAAAACAAAAATTTTCCTACGGTGTGAACTACACGCCAAGATCTATCTACTAGGTACAAAGCAAACGGGTGGACATACATCCATAGAGAACTTACCCTCGAAGACAACAAGCTTTGTTAACAAGTAGGAACTCGTGGTTGATGTAGTCGTACACTTGCCGATCTCAAGATCGTGAGGAAGTCCGAGCGCCGCAACTCAGCAGCACATCCGCACTCGCACACACGTTCAAGCCACCGGACAACCTCCACCTCCTCGCTCCAGCGATCCAGCAGAAGCACCAACTCCTTCCAGACAAAATGCCACCGGGAACATGTATCTCGCTAATCCGAGACCATGGGGGAATAATTCTAGAGGGGGAGAGAGCTCCTTCATAAGGAGGTGTTTGGATGAAGGAGGGAATTGGTGGCCTTTTATAGGAGGAGGGGGTGCCCCCTCTCTCCATGGCCAGCGCATGGGGGGTGACCCCTCACCTCCCCCATTCATGTGGTGGTAACTCCTCCACATTAAAATGCCTCTTCACATTCCCTTTTAAAGTCTCCACTTTAAATGCATTAAGTTTCTCCAAATTTAATGCTCTCTCATTTAATAAAACTCTTTTATTAAATTTATTCAGAATTTTTTTAATTACTTTAATTAACAAACATTCACATATAGCCCCTTGCAATATTTCAATATCACATGCAGAACCACCTTCTGCAATTTCACCCGAAACAATTTCTGGTTTCTATTGAAACAATTCCTGCGCTTTGCAATTCTTTCGTCTGAAACATATGTGCTCCAAAATGGTGTCCGGTAACTCTTAAGTGTGCCACCCTACGGTTCGCGAATAATGCAGACATGATCGAGACCCTTCTCCGATCAATAATCAGCAGCGGGACCTGGAGATCCGTACTGACTCCTACACATTCAAGGATGACTCCTGTGATCGTGAGAACCTTTAACGCTTGTAACTAAATCCCTTTGTCTCTTGATATATTACATGTCCGAGATTCGATCATCGGTATCTCCATACCTAGTTTGATCTCGTTACCGACATGCACTCTTTTCTTGTTCCCGTGATATAACATTCTAGTGATCACATCACTTGCTTGCAAGCTATCCTAATGTTATATCACCGAGAGGGACCAGAGTATATCTATCCGTCATCTGGATTGACAAATTCCACTCTTGATCCATGAGCCTCAACATAACACCTTCGTAGCATTGAACCCATCTTTATAGTCACCTTGTTACGGTGTGACGTTTGATGTTATCAAGATACTCTTCCGGTGTTGGCAATTAACATGATCTCATGGTCTAAGGATAAAGATTACTTCGTATGATGTTATAGCAATATAAACACAATGACTTGATCGTAATGCTATACTTCGGATGAATGTTCATCACATCATTCCACCAATGGTGTGACCTTGTTATTAACAACATCCAATGTCCATGATCAGGAAACCTTGATCATCCTGTTAATCAACAAGCTAGTCTATAAGAGAGGCATGACTAGGAACCCTTTTTGTTTATTAAACACACATGTATTAATGTTTCCTATCAATACAATTATAGCATGCAGAATAAACATCTATCATATACAAGGAATACATAATAACAACTTTATTATTGCCTCTCAGGGCATATTTCCTTCACAATGAAGCATGGACGAGCTAAACTCCTACAAGCTAAGGTTAACTCGCTCCTCTCCTCGTGTGACTTTGATACATCCTTGGATAGTTTGCTACTTCATGCAACTACTCTATGCATTATCAGCTATGAAGCCCCAACGCATCACCAAGCCCCCATGGATGGAGTACAAGGAGCAGGGCATGAAGAAGAAGTTGCTGGCACTGAACACACCAGAGTCTCTGGCCTGGAAGACCGGAATCTCCAGACCGAGACACCGGAGTCTCCTGTCCGCTACACCGGAGTCTCCGTACCACGCGTCAATAGGCATGTAAAAGCATTTGGGCCTTCGGCCCATGTACCCCTTAGTCCATCTAGAACTTATCTTTTATCCCCAAAGTACCCTTGAATTAGTGGTTGGCATATATATATTCCCCCACATCTATTGTAAACCCTATGCTTGATATTGGGAATTAGAAGACACCCCTTTGTGGATCTTTCTAGTTCTTGCCTCATGCTCCTTGATTAAGGAGCACCAAATATCACAAACCTCATTGGAGTTTCCATCGTGTCTCCTTCGTTGCGCAAGGCCTTGGCATCGGAGCCCCTTGCCAAGACGTCAAGATCTCACCAAGCCTCCCCTTCGTTGTGCCGGTTCGAGAGAGAGAGAGAGAGAGAGATCCTTGGCCGTCGCTGATCCTAGGGATTGCGTCGGACCGGTAGCCACCGGCGTGAGCTATTGGCTTGTATCGTGTCTTCGTGTGTGTGTGTTCATCGTGTTCCTCGTGCATGAGTTCACGGATTTCGCTCTCTCCCTCACCCCCCCCCCTACTCACTCCGCCCCGATTTCCAAGGGATTTGTGAAAGATCGGGCCATCCCCGAGGTTAGCCCTCAATATGAGGGGATGATGCTGCCGCATATAGATAATCTTTTGAATCCATGATATTGTTATCTAACGCACAAAATACTAGGGATCAAGAAATATTCTTTCAAAGGACGAATCGAAGGTGTCCGACCCGATTGAGCCCCTAAAGACCTATATCGGGCCCAAAACAGCTTCGCTGCCATAGATCATTGTCGCCGCCCATCAAATCGTGCAGTCGCAGCCATGCAACCATCCGCCCCCTTGCTGATCTGGAAGACCGCAGCCCTCCAGGTGAGAGCCTAGCCACCGAGGTGCTTGGTAGCACCACGTCCAGGCGAAGGGCTGAGGCGTCCCGCGCCGCCGAACCCGCATGCCAGAAGGCTAGGACCACCCCCCCCCCCCCCCCTCCCCGGGGGGCTACGACCAAGCTTCGCTCAGCCGCGCCCTTGGCGGCGGCGGGGGAGGGAGGAGGGAGGGACGGTGGGGGCTGTTTGGTGGCAGTGATCAGATCCCCTCCCGTCACACGCGGGGGCGACGCAAGGGGCACTGCCTTGTTGGTTTTCGATTTGTCTACGATGTGTTTTTTTTAAATTGCAGCAAAATACAACTCGACTATGTCACCGTTGATGTGCCCGCCAAATTAGCTCTGGTGGGGTAGTGTGTATGTGGGGGATCTAGGTGAAGTTCGGAAATACAAGATGTTTTAGCTTTGTGAATCGAATTTATGTCTTTTAGTATATATGTTCGTAGAGGTACGGAGTGAACCTATACACTAAAAAGCGTCTAGATACATTCATTTTACAAATCTAAAATCTTTTAACTTATAATGTACTCTAACAAAATATACCTTAAAAGGCCTTGGTTGAGGATATGCCAGAATTTATCGAGTGGGTGAGGGACCTAATATCCATCAGGTCTTTTTTGTCGGGCTAATACCCATCAGTTTTGAAGGTTTGAAAGCATCAAATGCAAAAACTGTCCCCTTGTTAAAATACGGATACATAGAGATAGACTTGGAGTACTAAATAATCTTAGAGTGTCTTATATCTGTGAACAGAGGGAGTACATCTCATGCGTGCACACGGACGATCAGTCAGATGACCAAGTACCCAGGGATGCAACTTGAATCCCTCCCTCCAATCTACAGTTTTGACAGGACAATTAACATCGATAGTGTCTGTGTCGACCAGTTCGTCGATACGTATACCTACTTGTATCACCAACTTGGCGACCATGTCGACGCATGCAGCCAGGTAGAAAATGCAATTATTGAGTAGCAGGTGACAATTAATTGACAAATCGACTATAACATACTCCCTCCGTCCATGTAAGACATTCTACTTTTTTTTATAAATCGTATATATGTAGACGTGTTTTAGTACTACCTCTGTCTAGAATAAGTGACTTGTATTGTCTAAATTTGCAAACAGCTAGACAAGTTTTATTTTACAGATACATACAAATCTAGACAAATCAAAGTCAGTTATTTATGGACGAAGGAAATATATAGGTTCACTTTTTAAAGTGTCTCTAGTCTACTTTGAAATACCTAAAAAGTCTTACTCCCTCTTGTTCATATTAACAGCTCAACTTTGTATAGATACGAATTCATTTAATCTAAATACTTAACAAGATACATATGAAACTAGATAAAGTTGAGGCGGACGGAAGGAGTATTTAACCCCGCAGGAGTATAAAGATATTTTAAATTTAACTGTTGCTAGCTAACCCTTGATGGCGGAAATAGCAACTACCGTGTAATTAATTCCTCTTAACCTATTTTCAAAAGAATTTGTCTTAACATGGTCAGCGTACCAAACCAATGCAAAGAAAGTATCATGTCTACATCGGACAGTCTGGAGAACAATGCATGGTCATAAACAACTTTTGCAAGATGATGGAGAGGAGAGGAGAGAACGTAAGCCCGACTTCGACTCGCGCTGGTGTTCGTAGTCATCGCTAGATGGTCTATGGACCTATTTGTAAGTTTTCTTAGTTCTATAAAAAAAAATTATACTACTTTACACTAGCAGCATGCCCGCGTGCTGCAGCAGAACATCGAAATGACTTTGAAAATGGAAAATAACATATCAGCAATTTGAACGAGCTGCTCAAACCATTTTTATACGTGTCTTAGGCTTGCCTGGCGAGTGAAGAGCCAACCTTTAGCTCTTTGGACATCGACATGACCTAAATCATGTGCATTGACCAAAAAAACGTTTAAAAAATAAGTCGTGAAGGTGCATAAAGTAAGTAGAGTCATCGCGTGTCGCGAAAGGCCGTCAATTTTAGCTCGTCCATTGCGTGTTCCACGGTAAGGATCGCCAACTCCTTTTCCCGCTGCAACATACTAGCAAATAATTCAAAAGCGATTAAAAAATTTCATCGTGCATGTACTGAATACGCCATAGCTTGGTAGCAGTTTGTAAGTTTTACTCTAAATTCCTTGTCATATATGAACCACATAAATAGAGTGGAACCGTAAAGCATGTAAACACACACATACTCGTACTGATGTAAACAAACCCTCTCTTTCCGGTTCAAGGTTTTCTATGCTCGGCAGGAAGCAGTATGTCGCTCGCAGCAATGAGCAGGCGCCAGGCAGGACTGTTCTTTGTTTAAATACGTAATTGGATTGGCTGGCCGCTGTACAACTTCTTTTGCGCATGTGCTATAGCCTATACTACTGCCTCTTTTGGAGGCTCCTGTGCACGGGAAAGGTCAGGGAGGGGGCAGTCGATTCTCTATATGGGCTCATAAAAATCAGCCACTACGCTGACGGCTATATATGTCTACGTGGAAGGCTTTTGGCTCTCGGTTTACCGATCCATTCCTGTAGTGACGTAGGCTATAGTAGCTGATGCTGCAGATGCTTCTCCCGCCAGCTGCTCGTTTGTAAATCATTATGAAGCTGCAAGTATCATTGACTCCTAGTTTATTAATCAAAATCTTGGTTTATGTATCTAAAATTCTAAATAGCTTCTATATTAATTAATTATTAGATCATGCATCAACTCCTGCGAGGACAATGCTACTCCAAAATAACTCCTTGATGAAAAATAACCATATCGGTCTAGCATGGAAAATACGGCCTAATAGGCAATTTCGGTTGCTAGGAGTCTGCAGCCGATCGGACTCCCTCGTCAACGTACCTATCCTGGACTCAAAGTGCTTATCCAATACGTGCGCGTGCCAAACGAAAAGGCCAACTTCGATCGTGACGCGGACGACGTACGAACAAGGCCACGAAATAAAACCTCCTTAACCAAATTAATAGTATAGATAGACTACTGCTGAAAATTATTAATGGACAGTGCTCGCGTCCTTCGGACGATGAAAACTTTTCATCCCTGGGTCCTAGCCGTCCGATCGAGATAGATCAACGGTCAGATCTGCTTCCCATCCCTTTAACCCGTTTTTGCTACAAAAAGTTTCGTTTTTGTTACATGTAGTAGAAAACTGTTCGGGCTAAAAAACAGATAGACTGGATCTCGTCGGAGAGTTCGCCGGATACCTCACCCGCGACCTTGTAGCAAAATGTTGTGCTAATGTAGCAGATCCGACCTCGCCAGAGACTTTTATCGGTAGATCTCGTCGGAGACCGTGTAGCAAAAACTCTACGCTATTATAGCAAACCTACAAAATAGTTGTAGCAAAATATTTTTTCTAATGTAGTAAAACGGGACATCGCCAGAACATCGCCGGAGACCTCATAGCAAAACCATAGAGATTGGTTGTAGCAAAAAAATGTGAGAATTAGCAAAAAAATATATGAGTACATAGCAAAAATAATATGGTTAGGTAGCAACGCTCGTAGCAAAAAGACAGACACAAACGTAGCGACACCGGCCAACTGGAGTAGCAAGGACTCTAAACTATGGTAGCAACACCGAACGCCGTATGTAGCATTGTTGTCGCCTGGGCCATGGCAGTAATGGCTGCTCCATCCACAGAAACACCTCCGCGGTGAAGTCTATTTCCGGCGACTAACGGGAGCACCACCGTCGTGGCCTCCCTATCAATGCAGCGACCCGCAGGTTATAGGCGAGTGGAGGCGGAGGGCGGGCTTCGGCGACCTACTTCGGCCGTGGTGGTGGCGGAGGGCGGAGCTCGGCGCCGGCTCGCTGGAGGTGGCAGAGAGACGGCCTCAAGCAGGCAGCGCGGGGCGGACCAGCGGTGGCGCGTGGCAGCGCAAGTCCATGGCGTTGGTGGCCACGAGCAGCTCCAGATGCAAGAGATAAGGCCGAGAGAGATAAAAACGTGGGTGGATCCCATACGCACAGCTGCCTCTACGACTACACGCGCGGTTGCTCTCAACTCGAACTGCACGAGCGAGCGACGCGGGGGATCGTTTCGCTCGATCCACCGGGATGTGTACACCGTTTTCCATTATTAATTGATCCATGATTTTTTGGCAAAAAAGAAACAAATACATTAGCAACTTAATCAAAAACCCAAGTGATGAAAAAGACTAGCAATATATTATATTCTAACTTCTTACAAAGGTTGGAACGCTCATTTCGTATTTTTTGCAAGAAAAGCAATCCCACACAGCTGTTGATGTCTCGGTCTTATCACACGCGTCCATTTCGCTCAACTACTTCAAGATTGGTGATGATAATTTGTAAAAAAGTCCAGGAACATAATCTTGTTCGCATCAATAAGTCCCTTAAATTTCACAGAACAAGCCTCTTCTCTGGTACGTTTGTTCACGATGCGTTAACACAATACACCTGGAGCATTTATTCCGACCAAAATTTATAACAACTTAATTCAGTCTGGAGTAGTAGTATATATACAGTGACCCGAAGCATTTTTTCTTGAACAAAAACAGTGACCCGAAGCATTTTTTCTCTGAGATTCCTTTAGTAATAAAATAAGGAAAAAAAGAAAATAGCAAATTCCATGGGAAAATCATCAAACAGATCTGAACTAACCAGGTCGTGACGATTAACGATCAAATTGGATCTGCCATGAGGTAGCGACATGCTCCACGATTCATGGATATGGGTAATTAAACGGATCCACCTCCTTGAAGAAGAAAGGAATCAAAGAAAATCAAGATTGAAACAAATGAAACGGATAGGATTCTATTCGGAAAAAACGAAGCGGCCTGGAAGCCCCTGATGTGGCTTCTCTCTTCCCTCACGCATGTGGCCATGAGCTCTTGGTCGCCGGTTCAGGCTCCAGCAGTGTTAGCCGACGCCGGATCTGGTCGACTCGAGGTTGGGGGGGACGACCACGGTGGAGGACGGGTCTCCGCCAGAAGTTCATCAAGCGGCCGCCAGACCTGGTCGGCTCGAGCTTGGGGATGGACGCGGTGGAGGATGTCCTCGCACATAAACAAGAGAGACGGTGGAAGGAGAGAACGAGGTAGGGGAAGAGCCTGGAATACAATCGGAGGGAGGAGAGGGGAAATGTACACGGACACTTTGGCTCCTATATGGAGAAGAAGGTGCACAAGTGCAGGTTCTTTCCGTAAACTTGTGTAAAACGAATCTCCAACACCAATGGACGGCGCAGATAAGCCCGGAACCCCCGACACGTTGTGGAAAAACTGCTCTCTATTTTTTGCGTACCATGAAGGGTCGACCTCTATAAAGAGGCAACGTTTAGGTTCTCTGTGTATATCCATCAGTTATCCACCAACACAAACAGAAGCAGGAGCACACTCCACCGTCAGTCATGGCACTCAACGGCCTGAGCACCGACCAGGCCTTGCTCGACGCCGAGAACGAGCTCTGGAGAACCTCTTTCTCCTACATTAAGTCCATGGCTATCAAGTCCGCGCTAGACCTCCGCCTAGCCGACGCCATCGACCACCATGGCGGCGCTGCCACCCTCCCACAGATAGTCGCCCGGGTCGCGGTACACCCCTCCAAGGTCCCCTGCCTGCGCCGCCTCATGCGCGTGCTCACCGTCTCTGGCGTCTTCAGCGTCCAGCAGCACCAGGTCGTCCTCCCGGCCGCCATAGCTAACAGCAACGGCAACGACACCGCCGCCGAGCCCCTGTACGCCCTCACGCCGGTGTCCCGCCTCCTTGTCGGCTCACGGAACCTGGCCACGATAATGTCCATGATCCTCCACCCGGCCTTCCTCACCCCCTTCCTCGGGATCGGCGCGTGGCTCGAGCACCCGCTGCCGGACCCGTGCATCTTCACGCAGCAGCACGGCATGTCGCTATGGAAGATGGCCGACAAGGACCCCGCCTTCGACGCGCTCGTGAACGGCGGGATGTTCTCACAGCAGCTTCATCATGGAGATCGCCGTCAGGGAGTGCGGCGAGGTGTTCCAGGGGATAACCTCCCTGATGGACGTCGCCGGTGGCCTCGGCGCCGCGTCCCAGGTCATCTCCGAGGCATTCCCGGGCCTGGAATGCACCGTCATGGATCTCGGCCACGTCGTCGCCAACGCGCCGACTGGCACCACCGTGAAGTACGTCGTCGGCGACATGTTTGAGAGCGTTCCACCGGCAGACGCTGTCTTCATCAAGGTACGTTCAACGTTTCCACCGGCATGTTTGAAAGCCACAGGAGTTGGGTCTCGATCAAAAGTCAACAAGTGATGATATTTCCCGCAAAAAGAAAGTGATGACATACATAGACACTGACACACGGCTCTGAAACTTTGTAGGTTGATACGGTAATTAGACAAGCCATGTGAAAGACGAGCCTTCGTAATACTCTCTCTGAACCATATTAGTTGACCTTGGATTTGTAAAAATTTAGATGAACCTATATACAATAGTATCAAGATTCATTCAAATCTAGACAAATTTGAGTCAACTAATATGGATCGAATAAAGTACTATAAAAATAGTTTTGTCGTGAGAAGTATTATATTCTTTCAGTGGGAGGCGACGTTCCCGTCGACAGCGAGGCGTCCGTGGTGACTTCGTCAATCTCAAGACCCGATCCGCCGGTTCAGTCTCTCGAAAGTGCTCATAGGGTAGGGTGTGCGTGTGTGTTTATAGGGGTGAGTGAATGTACGTGTTGTGAGCGGTCTGTACCGTGAAAATATTAGGCATAGCTTTTGGATTGGCCATCCACCACCGTATAGCATCTCTAACCCATCCCTTTATAATCGGTTAGAGGAGTATATTTTCAAGTTTGCTACTCTAAACAGTATCTAACCGAACTATTGTAGCCTTTAGATACCAGAATTCAAAAAAAAAAAAATGTACTCACCGCGGTCTCTGACTCCTAAATATGCTCAGCCGCAACCAGCCCTGGATAAAAGATTTCGACGTCCACCCGCACGGCCACGCTACCCCATATTTCCGCATTGGCGCTGGGGTTCACTCTGGCAACCACCACCTGCCTCCGCCGCCCTCCTTCCACACTCTCGCTCGCTCGCCGGTGCCTGTCGTCGCCGGAATCGTCTGGCGTCGCTACCGTTGTAGAGCTAGGTGTCGTTGTAGGTGAGGGCCGCAGCGTCTTCCTGACCAATCGAACGTCGACCGTGACGAGCTAGGGTCTTGATCAGTCGACCATCAACACTCCTCCTCCAAGACCCCTCCTCGACCTCCGGATATCACGCAGCCCAACCGGCCTTCTCTCCGCTTCTTCATCGACTCAACTCCACAACGCTTCATAGTTGTGCCCTTTTTAATTCATTTGAACCCTTCTATGTGTTTGGTATTGAACAATTTGATTTATTTACATTTATTTATTCGGTTTGTAATAATGAGTAGTTTGATTTGTATTGACTTATTTAGTTCCTCACTAATTCGGTTTGGTTCTTTCAATTTAGTTTGCAACAAAAAATTTAAGGAGTTAAGTATAGGGGATCGGCAAGGAGAAACACTTTTTATATGAGCAAATTTGCTCCTCTAAAGTATAGGGAGGCGTTTACTCCTCTAAAATATATATAGGAGCTCGGTTAGAGGTTCCCTTAGTCGCTATATGAGTCCATGCACTTGTATTTAGTCTTTTATTTTTAATGTGTATTCTTGTAGTTGTGTGCATCCTATATATGTAGAGGGTGGGTCTAAACCCTTGCTGCTTGTATCATATTGATGTGGATGTATAAGTTTAATAAAATCTCCCCTTATAAAGAAGTATGTTCGGAATACTAGTACTAGTATTGGTGTTTGTTATTGTAATAGAAATTTGTAAGATTAGTTATATTTTGAAGAATTATTCAAGTCCAAAACTCGTCCTTTTTGTGGGGTAATGAGCCTATCGGAAACTCCTACCATTTGTATAAGACAAACATGGAATAGATAAAATTCTAGCATATCTCAAACGTGTATGTGCTAAAAATGAACACTCCCTCATAAAATGGTAAGTATTCGAGAAAGTATGCGGCCAAGCTTTTTTATGTTTGAATGTCGGTGTGTATAAATTATTGAGCTTAAATTAAATGGTCAAATAGACGTTCTATAAATAGTCTTTTCATAAAACATAACTCACGATTATAGGATTTTAGAAAATGACTAAAATTGTTGCTAGCTTGATGATTGTGCCCATGCATAAGAGTGGTGTGAATTTGGACGGAATGAACCATCCCTAACTCGTTTATTTGACCATGTAAGCATTTGTAAGTGGTTAATAAAGATAAACAAAATACTTTTCTAGCCCTAAATGCCTGCCCTTTTCAGTGGGTTCTACATGACTGGGGACACGAGGATTGCGTCAAGATACTTAAGAACTGTAAGAAATCTATTGCTTCGAGAGAGAACGGAGGAAAGGTAATAATCATGGACATAGTGATCGGAGCCGGGCCGTCAGGTGAAAAGCACAAAGAGCTCCAGGTTGTGTTTGACCTGTACATGACAATTGTCGATGGCATTGAGCGAGATGAACATGAGTGGGAGAAGATCTTTGTAGAAGCTGGGTTCAGCGGGTACAAGATTATACCGGTTCTAGGCTTCAGGTCAATCATCGAGGTCTATCCATGAAGGTTTTGTAATTATGTGCCCAAACATGCACAGAAAATACCTCCAAAAAAATTGTCTGCATAATGTTCCCCCAATAAGAGGTCAGGTACAGATTTTCAGCTGAACTACAAGTTTGATATAGCTCCATGTATTAGTTTCATGTATTGAAGCACGTAAAATGTATCAATTTAGTTTCATGTACATTATGTTATTTTCAGCTGAACTATAAGTTTGATGTAGCTCCATGTTTTAGTTTCATGTATTGGAGCACGTAAAATGTATCTATTTCGTTTCATGTACATTATGTCAGATAGAGGAGTGAGAGTTTGCCATAGATCGTCTTGGATCTCTCACTTGTTGTTTGCGGACGACAGTCTGATCTTTATAAATGCCAATGGTGCGAGTGCTCGAAGACTGAATGATATCCTGCAAATTTATGATGGAGCAACAGGCCAGAGAGTTAATAAGGAAAAGAGTTCTATATTCTTTACCCCATGTACCCCTGATTCTCACAAGAATGAAGTTAAATCTGTTTTGAATATCCAGGTGGAGGCTTTTAATGAGAAATACTTGGGTCTGTCTACGGCAGTACGGCAGTAGGGAGGTTGACTAGTGAAGCTTTTGAATATATTGAAGATAGTTCAAGAAGTAAGATTAATGGCTATGCTGAGAAGGGACTGGTTTATCCGAGTAAGGAGACTCTTATCAAATCGGTGATTCAGGCCAAGTCAACATATAGCATGAGCTGCTTCTTATTATCCAAAGGTACTTGCAAAAGACTGAATTCTCTCAATGCCAAATTTTGGTGGGCTGGTAATTTGGATAGAAGATCCATGCATTGGATTGCATGGGATAAATTGGCTGTCCCAAAATGCCATGGTGGCATGGGTTTTAGGGATATGCATTCTTTCAATATTGCTCTTCTTGGTAAACAAGCCTGGAGGTTATTGATGAATCCAAATTCTTTGTGTTCCCAAGTTCTGCTAAGTAGATATTGCCATAATCAGAATTTTATGGAGTCAAATGTGCCAAGGGCAGCGTCGAGAACCTGGCGGGCTATTTTGGCGGGAAGGGAGGCTTTGAATTCTGGCCTCATTAAAAGAGTGGGGTCGGGCCTGTCTATCTCAATCTGGGAGGACAAATGGATACCGACGACGCACTCAATGCAGCCCATTGGCCGGTTGAAAGAGACTAATCTAACCATTGTCGATGAGCTGACCACGGCGGAGCGTCAGTGGAATGTGACCTGTGTTAGAAATCTGTTTTTGGCACCCGATGCACAAGAAATTTTGAAGATTCCGTTGAGTAGTGTTGCTGGAGAAAATTGGATGGCGTGGTCAAAGGAGAAGAGTGGCATTTACTCGGTTCGGTCTGCATATAGAACCCTGGTTATGAATAATCTGTCAGCTGAACCAGTAGAAGGAAATGGCGCTTCTACTTCTGACAATAATTTTTAAGTTTGGAAGCGAGTTTGGAAGCTGCGTGTAATTCCGAGAGTGCGGGTATTTTGGTGGAGAGTTCTTCGTGGAATTTTGCCCGATTATGGAACTCTATCACGGCGGCATGTCAAAGAGAATAGCACTTGTGGAATTTGCAAAGCAGAGTCTGAAACATTGCTACATGCACTTATTGAGTGGCCATGCACAACCGTTTTGGATGGCGGCAAAAGAGATTTTGCTTGTCACATTACCCAGATTACACCCCTCGACGTGGACTAAGACATCTTGTGTGATCAGCGGTTTACAGAGAGGGAGTGTGCAATCATCATTACAGTGATGTATTCGATCTAGACGTCGAGAAATAACGTGACCCATGGAGAGTCAGGTTACAACCTAGCCAAGACAATGGAGTTGGTTATCGAGTCTCTGCAATCCTTGGAGCTTCCTAAAGAACATATTCAGAGGAAGTGAACAAGGTCGACGTGCAAATGGATGTCCCCTCCTGATGGTTTTATCAAACTAAACTCTGATGGCGCTCTTAGCATGGATAAGGGGGTGGTGGCTACTGGAGTTGTAACAAGAGATGGTGGATCTTTCCGAGGTGCAGCAGCTAAAATCTACAGGGTTATTCAGGACCCTCTGATTATTGAAGCTCTGGCCCTTCGTGATGCGGTAACTTTTGCGGTTGCAAAGGGTTTTGTTAATGTGATCTTCGAAGTAGATTGTGAGGTTTTGGTTCGTCATTGGTCTGATCGACTTAGAGACTGATCAGTCATTAAGCTTGTTCTAGATGACATTAGTGAGCTTAGCTCGAGTTTGTCTTCTCTTTCGATTGTTTTTGCTCGGTGCGAGGCTAACCAGATGAGCTTGGAGGGCCGGCGGCGCTGCAGTTTCTCATCGGCTGTTGGCTATTGAAGCTGGGGCGGCGGTCCCGGAATGCGTCGGCGCTTCTCCGGCCTTGGACTTGCTGCTCCCTGGCTACGTGGGCAGCAGGGGCGGCCGGTGCTTGCTTGCCGGGGTGCGGATGCCGGGGCGGCGGCCCCCGGCTTGCGATGGTTCCCCGGGCCTACGGGGTGTGGTGTGCAGTGCCCTTGGGCTCGTGCAGGAAGGGGTGGCCGGCGTGGCTGCGAGGAGCGGCGTGGCGACTGGCGGCGGAGGTGGTGATGCTGCCGCCTTTTTGGGTGGTGCTCCTGCCAGCATGGAGCTGGACGGGGCTCTCGGCCTCGAGCTGGTGTGGTCTCAGCGTGGTGCGAAGCTACCGGTGATGGGTCGTCGGGCTATCTATCTCCCACTTCGGTGGTCCAGAGGTGGTGGTGGTGTCGGCGGTGTCGCGCTGCAAGCGAGCTTGGTTTCTTCGTCGCGGTGGATAGGCTCCTTGGACCTGGGCATGGTGAACTCCGTGCAAAAGCACTACATCGACCTTGGTCGAAGCCGGCGATGTCGGCGTCCTCGGACGTCGCTCCCCTCATTGGAGGCATCGTCAAGGAGCTCATTTCACCTCCCTCGTTGTTTCGAGTCTCAGGCTCTCCGGGTGAAAACCTGAGATTTGACTTTTGTCGGAGCAGGCATCGGCGGTGTCATCGTCGTCTACCTCTTGGGGGCGATGCCTTTGGAGGTCTGGTACTCTTATCAGCTAGGTTTGGCTTGCTCTGCTTGGCAGCTGCTTCATCGGCCAGGCGGGTGCACGGTCTCGGGACCGGTGTGGACATCGGAGCGGCAGCTCCGGACCCTTCCGCTTTGAGTGTCCTCCCTTCTTGCTTGGGCAGAAGTGTCGATGGCTCGTGTGGTGCACGGCCTTGGGGTCAGCGTGTTGTGTTTGGGTTGCTTTGGTTTTCGCTATTGTGCGCGGTCTCGGGACCGGTGTGGACGCCGGAGCGGCGGCTCTGGGACTTTCTGCTTTGAGTGGCGCCCCTTCTTGCTTGGGCGGAAGTGTTGTCGGCTCGCGTGGTGCGCGGCCTCGGTGTGTGTGGCGTTTGCGGCACTCTAGACCTAGCTGTGCTAGGTGGTGTGGCCACGTGTGGGGTTTCCCGACGCGACTTATGGATAAGTCAACGTTAATAGCAGGTCTAATTTCCAGTGGTTTTGGCATGTTTCCACTATAATCTAAACATGCCTCCCTGTAGGTTCTAACATGTTTTCACTATAATCTAAACATGCCTAGGTTCGGCACCGGGAATAATCTAAACATGCCTCTCTGTAGATAATTTGTGTGCAGACCACTTTCAAAGACAATATATAGGTTCGGCACACAAATGTTCACGAGGCAAGAATTTAGCAGCAGGTTGCAACGGCACCGGGATCCAAGCAAGAAAATGTCGACTAAAGTCTACCTTCTATTTACTTGCATTGTCTTCGTAGAATGTATCTACTCACATTTTAGATCCATGTCAATGGAGGTTGTGTAGCAGTTCTTTTCGCTTCAAAGAAAATATATAGATTCAGCGCGCAAATGTTCACGAGGCAAGAATTTAGCAGCAGGATGCAACGGCACCGGGATCCAAGCAAGAAAGTGTCTGACTAAAGTCTAGAATCAAGTAGCCTATGTGCGATTACAAGTGGTCTATTCAACCACGCAAAGGCTGAAACGTCGGATACTCCGATGCAGCTGAGAAGAACCCACAGCTGAAAGTCTAAAATACATGACGCCATTGCACTCTCGCCCACGAAGTAAAATAGCATCACATACCCAGGGGATCAGCAACGAGAGCATGCAGAGCACTGGGAGTAGGGTGGGTGCACCCAAACAAGTCGAGCACCCGCGGGTCCGAGCCGTCAGCTTCTTCGCTTAAGCTTCCTTCCTTCACAACATCTTCACCTTCTCCCAGTATCTTCTGATGATCAGTCAGGGAGAAACCAAACAGCCTGCAATTGCCCCTCCCCACATCTCCAGTAATCGATCGAGATTTAGCAATAGTCAAAGGAGTTGAAGCTTTCCCGGTGTCGAATCGACCGCATCCAGTTTCAGTTGGCATTTGGAGCTGTACACACGGCCAGGTCTCCATTTCCCTTGCCATCATCTCCAGGGGGGCTGGAGCACACTGGCTGCCATACCCACTTCTGTAGCTGGTTCTGCCTTCTAATTCAAGCTGTGGAACTGCCGCCTGGTTGAACATAAGAACTGATGACGGCGAAGATACTTTTGCTGCTGAAGGCGTGAACTGCCCAAGAGAATACCCTTGAGTTGCAGGAGACAGTCTTCCCGGTGCGGCGGATCGATGCACATAACTAAACGAGCCAACCCCGCCGTTCTGCGTACGAGCGTCAAAAGTGTTTCCATGGTAAAAGGGAACTCCTTGAGACATTTCTTGACCTTGCAAGACCTCTGGGAATCTGACAGATTCACCGAAGCCAAAGGATTGGTAAGGGAACTCCGTGTGCTGCTGCGGAGGCCCGCTTGTTGGACCGTGCGACATGTAGTTCCGCACATTAGCGGAGAATCTCCTGCGATCCGGAGTTGGAAACTTCGCGACGTCAGGCGACTGAGAGCGTGCAGCACCGTGAGTCCTAGAACCCATCAACAATTCTTGACCTTGCAAGACCCTGTGGAAATTTCTAGTTTCCATCGAGCCCAGAGAACCACTTCCATCTACAAGTTTGATCGAATGGTTAATTGACAAGTGGCATAATGAAGCTAGAAATATCGAGACACATCGTTATCATGCTGCACGACCTACCGGTAACTGGAGCGTCCAAATTGCCTTGAGGAAAGTACAACTTGGTTCGCTTCGAACTAGATGCTGACAGACAATCAGTAACTGAAACCGCGGCACCAACTCTTTCGATCTCCCATGGAGAAACTCTGCGTTGATGGTCGCAATGAGTACTGTCATCCCATCTTACCTGTAAGACATGAAAACAAAGCAACACTTCACTTCAATAGAAATTTTAGGACAACAGTACTTAGTAACTAACTGTCCAAAACACCTTTGCTGTGTACAAGTTAAATGTATCTGCAGTGCTACTGCACAAAAGGAAACTTTCTAAATGTGATAGATATTTTTCAGTCTCAGCTCCAAGATGTTACGAGTCAGATCCTCGCAACGGCAACTCATCGTCTAAGTTCAGTTTCAAAAAGGATTTGATTTCACTTTGATAGTACAAAATTCAGAAGTCTTGGACCACAATTTTACTAACTTGCCGAGGTTCATCGTAATGTTTTTTTCTAATATTTAATACCAATTAACTTCTAACAGCCCATCATAACGATTTGCATGTTTTGTGCCTTATCCAAGTACTACTGAAAATTCTGAAAGTGCACTTAGTCAAGTTGCAATTTACCAGAGAGAACTACCTGGTCTCTGAAATACAGAAAATTAAGTTGTGAGAGGAGCTCATTTAACTAAGTCTTGGAAGTCCGCATGGTCTATTTTAGGGGAAACAGTGAAGATTTTTTCTAGACCATGACCAGGAATTAACATACAAGTGAAGAGCCTGCAAGCCTGAGTTGAACCATAAATAGTATCTCAGTTAAGTGCATACCAGTAGGCATCTCCATTTTGATCCAGGCCAACTTATGGGGTCTACTTCACTAATACCTGTAATCAATCCAGTAGACCTGCAAAACAAAATAAAATAGATGTTCAAAAGACTGGTCTACAACCAGAATTCAGTGGAGTTAAAAGTACAGACCTCTCATTTGCATCATCACTCTCATTGGAAACTTTAAATCTCATTCCAACGGAAAACGGACGGTTCAGGTTCTTAGAGAACCTCCAATATGGCACAATAAATTCTGATGCACCACTTCTGCGGAAGGACACAAAAAGGGAATCATTTAGGTCACTAGCTATTCTATAATAGATAAAAAGGTGTACAAAACACAAAGAGCAAAAGTTTTACGAACTTGCACAGGCATGTTAGTTAAAGCAGAAGAAAAACAAGAGAAAATGACAATCAAATTCAGAAGCCACAATATATGCACAGGACTGCAAGAGATTATTTATTGACAAACCTTGGGTCAAAACAGACATGGAAAATACTTCTAATTTCCAAGGAGCTGGCAACAGCAGACAGTGTGCGCAGCTTTGAGTCATTGTTGTTGACAGCTTTAAAAAGGGCTTCATTTTTAAGCGGTACTGCTCTCCTTACACCCAATCTTAGTTCACCGTCATCGCCTCTGTATGGAAAAAAAATGAATGGCTATGATGCTGAAAGCCGAAAGGAATGGAAAAAAGCAGTACTAGTTCATTAAATTGCCAGATGCTTACCGAAGAAATAAGACAGCATCTCCTGAGACTAGTTTCTTCTTATTGACAAACGAACTCCATCCAGTCGTTAGAAGATGTCTACGAGGTTGACCTGGAATTCAAGAATTTATTTAGCACTAATCGCAGTTGTCCATGAATAATACAAGTCAAGAAGTGATCCAATGCATGTCAAAGCAGGGAGTACTGCTGGTAAAATGAGTTGTGTGTTACTGGAAATGACGTTGAATGCTTAAATCTCATACACTGGTCAACACAGATACCCAGGAATTACGGACACGTAATAAGTAGGTAAAAAGACTCCCCAAACCCAACTGCAAACCTAATCACACTAAAATCTCACATAAAACAATCTAGTGCCATTTCACCTATTACCCACACCCATAGGCTTCAATACCTACATCTAACTTTGCCCCAAGCAACCAATAGTTCACTTTAACACGCAAGGACAGTCAGAACGATAACGAGAAAGACAGTAAGTTAGCAAGCAAAAAATGGAAGGCAGATTCCCGTTTTCATGCTACCAAGTATTAACAGAAACTTAATACCCCTTGTACAAAATCGAATTGCCCACTCTACTAATCTAATGACTTGAATTCCAAGTACAACCATAATAATCAAGCTAACCATTTCTCTAATCAAGCTAATAATACAAGCACATGCAGCATGCATACCAATTTTTACAACTTCCCACTGAATGCATGAGGGTGTATGACTGTTCCAGCAGCTATAACAAAACTCTAGTACAAGTAAACATGACTTGTTCCACACCTCTATAGATATGGCGGAACCTCCATTGTGTGCCATGCAAGTCCTTGGCAACGAGCTCTTGAGAAGGCCTGACCTGCTTGTAGTCCTACAAAGAATTGGAAGACCGGGAAGTGGTTAGATCAGCAATGCAACTGAATACACAGTTTTGCAGGTTAATTAATCTTTTCAAGTGCCTCACCAAAGCTGGGAAACAGTCCTCTGCGGCCCGGCGAGGAACAGAGAAGCCTCCATGCGTGCTTGTATCAGAAGTGGTGAGTGTCTTGCAGAACATATGTGGCATACGGGGCTTCTTTTCCCCATCGCCACCCTCCTTCTCGCCTTCTCCCTCTTCTGGTCCTCCTTCACGGGAGTTTTGCCTGAACATCTGAGCCCACAAGAAGACCAGTTTCAAACACCAGCGAATGGCAGTTTACATCATTTCGAAACAATTCTACGGACGAAGCTAAATCGCAAGTATGTTATCTGTAATTTTGCTTAGACAATTATCATCTGACATTTTTCTAGACAAGTGTTAACTGTCATTTAGTATTTGAGACAAGTGTAATGTATCATTGAACTGACTGGTATGGCAGGACAGGCGTATTCATGATCTCATTTACCACGTATTGTTATGTCTTGAATGTCATAACAGAAGGCTCCCACTCAGAAGCGAACAGATGGATGCCACGATTTGGTAGTAACTATAGTAGTAACAGCATGTCATAAGTCATTACTAGTACTCCAACTAACATCAGAGTAAAGTGGTACTGAATCCAAACCCCAATCATTCATGCGGCTGTAACGCACACTTTGATCGAAAAGCAACGACGGCAGATGATAGTACTACTGATCGTCCAGGCTCCAACATTCCACCTTCCAACACCATGGTACAGGTCTCAACTCTCTACGGAACGTTTCGAGAAACGAAATGCGAATGAAGCAGGGAGACAAGCGAGCTGATGGAACAGTGTTCATCGCCAGCCCGCGCAAAAACCAATCCCTATACGGAAATGGTAGGAACGGACATGAACGCCGAGCAACGCACAAAGCAAAGCAAAGAGGGAATGGAGATGCAGCGGTAGGTACTCACCTCCCCGCCCTCGGCTACGAGCGCGAGCCGCGCGTAGACCTCGTCCGTGGCCGCGTCCGCCTGCGCATCACCACCAGACTTCCATGTTCAGAACGTAGCGGGAGGGAGAAGAGGAAGATGAATGAATGGACAGACGCCGGAGAGTCAGGCACACTCACGCATAGGTCGACGCCGACGACGCGGCAGACGACGTGCGGCGGCACGGGCGCGGCCGGGGCGTCCTCGCCGCCGGCGCCGCCCGCCGCGAGGTGCGCCTGCGGCAGGTACACGACCTTGCTCCCGCGCCGGGGCAGCGCCAGGCCCGCCCCGGCGCACGCGTGCCACAGCTCCGCGCTGACCGCCGCCATAGCTTCCCGGTCCTCGTCCACGGCGTTCAGGTCGATCCCCATCGATCTCGCCGCCCGCGGCCCAGACCACGTAAATGCCGCTCCTGGCGTGCGGTGGATGGCGGGGCAGGCCAGAGCGGAGTAGCTAGGGCGCGCAGGCGAGAGAGGTAGAGGGAGTTAAAGCGGCGGTGGCGGCAACGGCAGAGCCAACATGAATGCCCTACTCCCCCCCGGACGCCCCGCGCTCCTCTAGCTCTCTCGCTGTCCCGTCTACTACTAGTCAGTCCGTCCTCCTGCTGCTGGCTGCTGCTGCTACTGGCCAAGCAGTAAACCCTGCTGGGCTCCCACGCCGTGCTGCGCCCACCGGCCAGCCAGCCCTCGCGCCCTGTAGCACGGCGCCTTTATGGTGATAGATAGATGGGGATAGCGTGGCCTCGAAAGGGCTTTCGTTCCTGCTTGGCTCGCAACGCGCTGGTCTTTGTTTGTTTTTGTCCGCGTCGGGCTCCGTGTCTGGCGCGCTCGGCGCCTAGCCCTTGTTCGGATTGGACCGGAACCGGATGGGGTCGGGTCGGTCGGGCGCGGTGGCTGCTGTGCTGCCGCGGTGCACTGTTCCCGCACAGGGAGAGGGACGCCTCGCCCTCGGGCCTCGGGGAAGCCACAGACAGAGCTAAAGAGAGAAAGATCTGGTAAAGGTTGCTTTCGTGGGGGTGGCCCCTCTCATTGTCTACTTGCGTTGGAGCTCTTGCACAACCCTGTCACGTCCTTTTTCGCGACGGAACTCCGTCATGTGTCTATGTGCGAAGGCACTGTCACTGTCTTGCGATTAGTAGTGAATCATGGACTAATTTGTCGTTCCATTCAGTGTCGGGTCGTAGTGAAAGGTTTTAATCGTCGCCACAAAAGAAGGGTTAAGGTGTCGACATAGGCCCCTAGCGGGCTATGGGACGCTGGTGTAAAAAAAAAACTCACCCAACCGGTCCCATTTGAGATTTTAGTGTGTCCGTCCTCCACCGAGCCGATCCAAAGCGTATGTTTTTGTCCGGATGGATCTCCATCTGTCTGCTCTTGGCAAATAGGCCATCACTGTGGCCATAGGCGCCGGCGCCGACGTATTTTCAGTGTATTCCCGCCGCTCACCTGCGTGCGCGCCTCACCCAAGATGAAGAGAAGTTGCAGACGCAGGTTGCGATCTACTACTCTCTCAAAAAAGAATGGGGCATTGTCGACCCGTCGCCACCGACACCCTAGGCAGCACATAGTTAGATTGTTGTTGTAGATTGGGTTTGCTTGTAAAACATTTCTAAACTTGAATGGAAATTTGTCATTGCAAACGACCGATGCTCGCATTGCAAGACGAGACACGGTGAATACACAGCCTAGTCTAGTGCTAAACCTACTCGTCGGAGTCGGAGTGGCGATGGCACATGGAGTCGTCGAAGACGCTGACGGTGAGCATGGCTTCGTCGTCGTACTTGATGACGACGAAGTGGCCGACTTAGATTTGGTGTGCGCGGGCGAACTCGTCCCATTCTCGTTGGCGAGGAACATCTCGCCGAGGCGATCAAACAACACCTCCACCGGCACGCGCTGGTTTTGCCACTAGGCACCCGTAGCACGACCTGCTAGGGCTCTGCGTGTTGATTAGCGACACGAATTTGCGAGAAGGGAGCATCCTGTCCCGCTTCAGGCCCGAGTGGATGGTCACGACGAACTTGAAGCCAGCGAGGCTAATGTCGATAGGCCCGATCTTGGGTGTCGCCGGTGGTGATGATGCCGGTGGTGACGAAGATCGTGGCAGCGTGCTGCTTTAGCCGCGTCCCCCGCGCCTTCCTCGATGGCCATAGCTAGGCCACGGTGGTGAGGGAGACCGTGGCATCGTGCTGCTCTGGCCGCGCCCTCCGCGCCTACCTCAACGGCCTCGAGTAGGGCCCGGTGGTCGACCTAGACACCCTCCCCTCGTTCCAATGCCACCGACCATGGCTTGCTATCGATAGTAAAGGATGGGAGGGAGGAGAGTACGGTGTGTGATGACCCACAAGTATAGGGGGTGTATCGCAGTATTTTCGAGGGGAATGAAACCCAATTTATTGATTCGACACAAGGGGAGCTAAAGAATATTTATAAGCCTTAACAACTGAGTTGTCAATTCAGCTGCACCTGGAAACAATCTTGCTCACAACAGTTTATCAGTAGCAACAGTTTTGTAGTAGGAATAGCAAAGCAACAGCAGTAGTAAAGCAAAGACAACAGTAACAATAGCAGTAAACAGTGGGATTCGAGTGCGGTAGCCATAGGGATGGATGAACGGGCGTTGCATGGACAAGACAATTCACATAGCAATCAGAACATAGGGCAATTGCAGATAAATAAGATAAAGCATCCAAGTACTAGACAATCCTAGGCATGTGTTCCATATATAGTCATACGTGCTCGCAATGAGAACTTGCACACCATCTTTTGTCCTGCCAGCCCATTTGCAGCGGGGCCTCTAGGGAACTACTGGCAATTAAGGTGCTCCTTTTAATAGAGCACCGGAGCAAAGCATTAACACTCCGTGAACACATGTGATCCTCACATCAAAGCCTTTCCCTTCCGGTTATCCCGATTTCTGTCACTTCGGGGCCATAGGTTCCGAACAACAACGTGTGTATACAACTTGTAGATAAGACCAAAAACAATACTATCATAATGAATCAATAACATGTTCAGATCTGAAATCATGGCACTCGGGCCCTAGTGACAAGCATTAAGCACAACAAGTCGCAACAAAGTCATAAAGCACTAATAAAAGACACTAGGCACCATGCCCTAACAATCTGATGCCATTACATGAACGATCTCATCCAATCCCTACCATTCCCATAGCCTACAGCGGGGGATTATTCACTCATAGATGGGAGAAACATGGATGGTCGATGAAGATGATGGTGGAGATCGATGGAGATGGCTCCGGGGGCACTTCCCCGTCCCGGCAGGGTGCCGGAACAAAGACTTTCTATCCCCCGAATCTCCCCTTCGGTGGCGGTGGCGCAGCGGAACTTTTTATGGAAAAACGTCAAACCCCTCGAAGTTTTTAGGTCAGAAGGCTTCTTATAGGCGAAGAGGGAGACCGAGGGGGTGCCTGGGGCCACCACACCATGCTCTAGCATGGCTAGGCCTAGCCCGCGCCTAGGGGGTGTGGCCAGCCCCTGGCCCTCCTCCATCTCGTATTCTGGCTCCTGAAGTCTTCTGGAAAAATAGGCACTTTGGCTTTTGTCCCGTCCAATTCCGAGAATATTCATTTTCTGACTTTCCTGGAACCAAAAACAGCAGAAAACAGGCAGCTGGCACTGTGGCTCTTATTAATAGGTTAGTCCAAGAAATCATATGAAAAATACTCCAAAGTGTGGACAAAACACAAGAAAGTGGATAAAACCAAGCATGGAGCATCAAAAATTATAGATACATTTGCAATGTATCAGTGTGGAAGAAGATGGTCGTGGGTGGTCTGCTAAAAAGGCGAGACATTGGATGCCGGCGCGGATGACGAAGCAGTGAAATTGATGTGTGGCGATATCACAGACGTTAGGCAGCACCGCCAGCACGGGAGGGGAAGCATCAGCGGTGCGGCCAGCCTTTGGAGCAGCCTACCTCTCTCTATTGATGGGTATTGGAAGAAGATTGTTGGGTCGTTGCAATGTAGGTCCTTGACCCCCGCGGGAGGACACGCCCGCTGTCCACCAGGATGCAATCGTTGCCCAAATTTGTCGCATGGATGGGTTGGGCCGGACTAGTCGGTCCAGATGGGTCGCCCCGCTGGAGGAGGCGCGGCTGACCCGCGCGCCCGTTCGGAGGCGTTCGGACGCAGCGTACCGGTTGGGTCGTGCCGATGGAGATGCCCTAACATTTCATCAGTGTCTCCCAGGCCGAATCCAACCCGCATGGAGGCTTACGAGGACACCGGATGGATGAGAAAAAGTGGGTAGGTTAGCCCTATCGGGGCAAACGGCCCACTCCCATTGTTCTCCTCCACATCACCATGTCCTTGCCCGCTTGCCACCAACTCTCGCCACCTCCCTCTACCATACGAGACAGCGCTGACATGACGTCGAACAAGTACCAAGCTCCTCATGCGGCGGAGGGCATGCCGCCCCCAAAGAAGAAGGGGAAGGCCGAGAATGAGCGGATAGAAGGGATGTCTAACATCGAGTGGGCTTTTGACCTCCAGCACGAGGAAGATTGAGAGCACCGGCCACCGACAGAGAGAGATGAAAGTGAGGCAGTGAAAGGCAGTGGAGGCTCAGGCGGATGTAGTTGTGGTGCAGAGGTCGTGGCAATGTCAGCAATGGTGTTGCCTCCTCATGCTGGCCAGTACAACCCCGACGCGTGGGGAGCCAAAGCAGCGTCTCGTCACCATCGTTGTCAAGTGTATCGCATGCCTCTCTGGCGGTGCTCCATGAAAGCCAAGGGTACACGACGCCGCTGCTCTAACGGTTCTCATCGGGCTATAATGACTTTGATCCACATGGTGGTTATGACCCCAACACCTTCAACACGACCTCAATGTCGCCTACGCCGGATCACGGGCCCTCAGTTGTCCTCTCTGCAATGTCGGAGGGCCTCAACCTCAGCCCAACTTCCACTAGTTCGGCGCAAGCAACAACAGCCAGTGCGCCTAGAGGCCGTTCGGTAGTATGCCCCATGGCGACTCTATCATGGATGGCATCATCAATAATGGTGGCTCCCAAGCCTACACATGAGAGGAAGTCGAGGCATGAGGCAAGTAGGAGGGCATCGGGAAGGCTTGGGAAGATGAAGGATACACCTACACCGAGGCCGAGAGGAAGAAGGTCATCGTGGACAAAAAGAAAGCCGACAGCCGTGGACCCAAGTGGAGTTTGAGGAAGGATGGTCGTCTTGCCGAAGCTTGGAAATCGGTGCGCAGTGACCCTTTAACTAGTGCCAACCAAAACTAGGAGTGCTATTGGAAGAGGGTGAAGGCAACATTCAATGAGCGACGACTTTTGGATCTCTATTTCAAGAATTTGTGCAATGATTGCAACAACTCGGCATGTATCACTGTTGGGCCATGATCCAACATGCTTGCATTAAGTGGCATGGCGTCATGGAGGAGATGCGTCGTGTACATGTTACCGGTACCAACTTCGATGATCAGTTAAGCAAACTAGTTGATGCCCATTATGCATTGTATCCCATTTTGAGGCCATTGTGTGATGCTGCATTTGTGACAATTGCATTGTAGATATTGTTGGAAATATCCCCTAGAGGCAAATAATAAAGGAAGTTTATTATCATATTTCATTAGTTCATGGTATTTTTATACCATGCTATAACAGTGTCAAACAGAAACAATGATACATGTGTGATATGTAAATAAACTGAAGTCCCTAGTAGCCTCTGTTCAACTAGTTCATTGGGCAACTGATGATGAAGGTTTCTTGATCATGGAGAATTTATGCTAATTGATAATGAAGTCATATCATTACTGAATGATGTGATATACATGTACCCAATATAAGTATTGTAAGATGATAAACTCACAAATTTCATCGTTGTAATATTTAGAAACGAAGTATTCTACTCCTTAAACCGTGAGATCATATCTAATCACTATCATCTGAGGCTGTCTTGACTGCCTCAACCGTCACACTGTAACAGGGTGATCATAAAGTTGTCTATCAGGTATTTCAGAGAGATATGTTGAGATGTATGCATCAGGATCGGGAATTTGTCCCGTGTGATGGGAAAATATACTAGGCCCACTCGGTGAGATTACATTCATAAAAGCTGCACAACGTGTGACTAGGTCATGAGGATAGAATATCAAGGGAACGAGTTAAGCAGCCCTTGTCGGTAACAAGATTGAACAAGGTATTGTGATACCAATGATCAAATCTCAGACAAGTTAGATATCAAAGTAACAAAGGAAACTGGACTCTATGATTATGGTTCAAACGATATTGATATCGTGAAATGCATAGGGGTCATTATGGGTATCCAGATCCCAGTAATGATCAATGATTCGAGAGGTGTCTATATCGTGTCTGTGTTGTTCCTGAACCGTAGGGTAACACACTAAATGGTTCTACGATACTTGGAGATCTTTTTGAAATCTTCAAGATCACATGAAGAAATAGAAGAGAAAGTCGGAAGTGTTCTGTGAGAGAACCGGAATCTTTCTGGGAGTATCTGAAGTGGTTCGGAGTGAACCAAAAGGTGTTTTGGGTCAAAGGGAATTAATAATATGTATTTTATATTAATTTTTTGAATTAATATTAAATAAATATTTAAAAATAAATTTAAGGGGTAACCCACCTTATTGGGCCAACTCCTAGAGGGAGCGGCCCATATAGGGCAGCCGCCCCAAAGGAGGGCAAAGGGGGCCGTTGTTGCCTAGGCCTTGGCACGTGGGGTAGGGCCCACCCTAGCCTCGGTTGGCCATGCCTTGGCACACGGTTAGGGGGGGGCATAGGGTTGCCAGCCACCGCGTCCACTTGGCGCCTCCCCTCCTCCTCCCCTTTAGTCCTACCCCGGGACTTAAGAAGAAAGTGTCTCCCCTTGTCCCCTATATAAGCAGGGTCTTATGGGAGGGAAAATACACACAACAATTGATTAATTCCTAAGGCAAATTCCCCTCCCTCTCTTGCTGGCTCTCGTGTGTGTGGTTCCAAAAAACATTGTGCGCGTAGGAGATAACACAACTTCCGCACGTCGTCGCGCTGTTGGCTCCCTGGTTCTAGAAGGTCTACTTCTGCAATCCCGGCTAGAATAAGGAGAACGGAGGTCGTCATCGAACACCAGATGTGTGCGAGACCACGGAGATGCTATCAGTTGTGGCACATGGATTGTCGTGCCAAAAGAAATGCGACCTTCAGGTCGGCTACGTAATTTGGCTACATCATCCACATTCCCATAAATGTTAAATGCTTTTGGTTTACAAGGGTATGTCACCGAAATGTTCTTCGCTGCAACATTATTCCTAGATAGATCCTAGTATTTCGTGTTACACTAAGAAAAAAATATTGTTTTCTATTGCGATCCCCTTCAGATGAACGCCATGATAGCCACCTACGGAGAGAACAACAATGACGTCGAGTTCAAGTTCAACCACGTATTTGCAAGGATTGAGACATGCGACAAGTGGATGTATACGTAGACTGCTCTCGCCAAGGCCAAGGACACCGTATATGAACTTGGTGCGCTGTGCGACGCCATCGATGGCCTCAGAGGGTCGTCCCATTGGAAAAAACAAGGCCAAGGCTATTAGGGATGCGGCGCCGTCCATCGAGAAGATGCACTCGTCCATCATAGCATGAATGGCTGATGTTTCCTCACACATCACCAAGAGGGCAGAGCAAGCCGCCAGGATGGAAGCACTGTGGCAAGGTGGGCATCGGTCATCGAGAGCAAAGACATCAAGCTTGGTCTCATGAATGCCAACATGGCGATGAACAAGATGAGGGAGGACTTGGCGATCTTGATGCTCGTCACAGGGGTTATGGACAACAAGGCGAGTGACATGGGTATGATTAATCGGGTGCTTATGATTTGCTACCCTGGCTGCATAAAGGCTCACAGCCCATGAAGATTCAAGATGATGGCCCAAAAAGCATCTGATGAAAGCTTTAGTTGTTTTAGGAAAGGAAATATGAACTGACATTGTGTTGGTATTGTAATCATACATATGCAACCTATCCGTATACGTCTTTGAGACCCGGCCTATTATATATAGGACGGGAGAAGCTTACAAGGAGGTACCAAAAAACTCCCAAGCGATCTGTAATAGCTTTGTTCATCAAATAATTAGGCGACTTCGACTCCCTTGTTTCCTTGACATCCGATGAAATCCCCAGCGTTCTCTTTTCTACGAAACCCTAAGTCCATAACCATGGGCATTGCCGAGGTTACCCCTCAATAATTGGCCTCGTCTGTTGGAAACCTGAACGCTGGAGTCATGGATCCGACGGACCCCTTTTCATCAAGCAGCAATCCAACGGAAGCGGCAACACGCACGCCCACCCCTATTTCGGTACCCGCCGATTTCAACGGTGGATCCGATCTCATCATTGGAAGTTTCCACTTTCAAGTGGAGGATACTTAAGAACCACACCTTTCGGCTCCGATCTCATCGGGACCATCGGTCGAAAAATCTGCGCCTATGGCAATAGCTGCATTATCCATCGGATCATCCGCGAAAGCCACGCTGCAGGCGGAGAAGACCGAAGAAAACAATGAAAACACAGCAGATCTAGGGGACCTTGATGGTCTCTACGACGATCTCTCCCTTGGGTCAGACCACCAGCCAACCACGCCACGTGGATCAATAAACAAGGAACTCGAAGAAAGTGGAGAACATATCGACTTTGGAATTAGGATGGCTGAGATCTACCCAGAGCAACAACTACTGGACTTCACTGATCGCCTAGACAGTGTCTCCTTCGGATCTGATGATGACATCACTAGTCCATGCATAACACGCCACCAAGTGTGTGTGATCATCGGGACCCTTCAACACAGCATGACTCTAACGGTAACCATATTCTCAACCCCAATGATATTCTATCGGATGACAATACAACAACAAAGGGAACCACGGAAACGAAGGAGACCCAACGAACAACCACATAATCACAGGAGGAGGAGAACCACACAGAGGCGAGAGGCAAACTCTCCGACTACCAGTGGAAGCATGGAAAAAAGCAAGGGAAGCAATTTCAAGTGCAGTTCCAATGACAGTCGATGCCACACACGAATATTTACTAGCATACCAATACATGCTTCACCACAAAAAGAGAGACTTGCTAAGGATGCAAAGTCAACTCGACGAAATAAAAAGGCTAGCCGACGAATCCAGCCTACAGCAGGCACAACTAAGCTCTACCCGGGGATCATGAAGTGTAACTGGGGGAGCACCGCCAAGAAGAGGAGCATCACGGCTACAGAGCATCCTCGAAGCTGAAAGAAATGAATTAACTCAAGACCTCGACCTGTCGTTCATGACAGTAGATCTAACAGGACATGTCACAACGAAAATAGCCCAAGCAGCAATTGTAGCCGCACAAACCTACCTACTTACAACTCAACCCACATCTGATGATCCACGAGCAGCTCTCCATCGCTAAGACCTAATAAACCTCGGCATGATGGGAGCAACCCTTGTGCAAGCAGAACAGGGAATAGCGCAAGAAATATACGATGGTGGGGCAGACCCGAAGATCTCGGTCACCATATCGGGTGCACTTTTTAGGGTCCGAGCCACAAAATAGCGCAAGAAATGACAACACGCATCACAGAAACGCCGGGTTAGGGGACGAAGGCCGTAGCTGAAGATACCACAACGGGGACAGTGAAGATGACTACGAATTATGTGGAGCCAGTTGCTATACCCAGCGGGTTCGTAAAACCCCAGTACCTAAAGACTTCAAACTCCCACATGACCGTCAGAAGGACGATGGTCTACAGGAACCCGAAGCTTGGTTGGCGGATTATTTAGCCATCGTTAAGTTATAGAGCGGCTCTACGACCACCGCAATGCAAAGCTTGCAACTTCACCTAACCGACGCCGCACGGTCATGGCTTAGACAACTACCCGAAGATTCCATCAGCAGCTTGAACGACCTCGAAGACAAATTCATTCGACATTTTCACTCCACATTCAAACGACCCGCATCTCTAGAGAAATTGCAGGCACGCAAACAGAAATCCAAAGAATCAATAAGAGCCTTCATTCAGCGATGGAATATCATCAAAAACTCAATCAAGGCCATGTCCCATGAAAGGGAAATTGATGCCTTCAATGACAACCTCCGTCGTCGAGAATTTATAGAAGAGCTAGGACGGGTCAAACCTAAAACAATTTCACAGCTGATGGACATCGCAAATCGTTGGGCTGATGGAGAGGATGCACTGCATAACAAAATAACACGCTCACCCAAAGAAGATAAATACAAACGTAGTAGTGATAGAAGATGAAGGAACAATGACGGACACATGGGACCAAGCTACGTTGCATCTAGTTTCTCGAGTGAAGATAATCATAGAAGGGACGATTATAACAGCGGGCTCCGAAGTAGCAGGGACGACGTCAGAGGAAGCCAATTAACACAGCGGTATCAGCTAAGAGCCCGGGACCCGTCAATGTCCGCAATGCAAATGCTGGAAGGACCCTATAATATACACTTTTATGTCGACTCAACGGGCAAAAGACGATCCAACCATCTCATGAAAGACTGACAAATATTTTTAAAGATGCAAGAGCTATGCAACGCAAAGGCAACCAAAGCAGCAAGCCGATGATACACCACTACGCTTGGTGCGTTAGCTATCGGTGCACCACCACCGCCGCCGGTACATCCAGCAGGGCAGTCACAAAATACAATAAATCAAGGTAGTGAATACCCCAGATCAAAAGGAGGAATGTCAATAATTCATAAAGGACACCCATCCAACATGATCCAGAAGCTAATTACAAGACAAGTCAACATAACCGAGATGGCGCCACCAGCCATACCCGAGTATCTCCACTGGCCAAAAGAGGAAATCACATTCAGTAGAGCTGATCACCCACTTTGAGTACCATGACCGGGCCATTCGGCTTTGATAGTAGAAGCACAAGTGGGAGGATTCAACATGAGCAAAGTCTTCATGGATGCAGGAAGCAGCATAAATTGATCTACGCAAAAACACTAAGAGCAATTAAGTACTTTTTGGTAAATCTAGCACCAATAGAAACGTCCTTCCACGGTATAGTATCAGGTAAAGCCGAAATTCCCTTAGGTAAAATATCTCTTGACGTTGTTTTTGGATCCAAGGAAAATTTCAGGCAAAAAAAGCTCAAGTTCGAAGTCATGGACTGGCCATAAGTACGAAGACAGGGAAAAGATTAAACCACAAAAGCTCAAGTTCGAAAAAAGCTCAAGTTCGAAGACAGGGAAAAAGATTAAACCACGAAAGGACTCGGGGGCTCCACCAGCTAGCGAAAGTACGAAGGAAATCTTCGAAAAAGAACCATAAGTTCATGAGGTTATGATAATAGAGCCAAATGGATGCAGCCATATATAGCATATATGACTCGGGGAGAACTCCCCGAAGATGTGATGAAAGCTCGACGAATCACTCGAAGATCAAAATCCTTTAAAATCATCAAAGGAGAGTTATATAAAATAAGTATTTCGGGTGTGCTACAGCGACGTATCACACCCGATGAAGGGAAACTTATACTTAAGGATATACATGAAGGAGTATGTGTCCATCACGCTAGTAGCCGAGCAATTGCCGCCAAAGCGTTTAGAGAAGGATTCTATTGGTTCACAGCAGTACAAGATGCAAAGGATGTAGTCAGAACATGCGAGGCATGTCAGCGATCCGCGACAAAACCTGGCGCACCTGCTGCCGAGTTAAATCCCATACCTCTTGCTTGGCCTTTTTCTCAGTGGGGGATCGATATGGTGGGTAAACTTCACAAATCATCTCCAGGAGGACACGTCTTTCTGCTAGTAGTAGTCGACAAATTCACTAAATGGATTGAGGCAATGCCTATCACCAGCCAAGATGGAACTTCGGCTGTAAATTTTATCAAGTCCATAGTCTTCCAATTAGGCGTACCGAATAGCATCATCACTGATAATGGAACTAATTTTGCTTCCAATGAGTTCAAAGAATACTGCGAGGAGATGGGTATAAAAGTAAGCTACGTCTCAGTAGCTCATCCGCAAACTAATGGGCAAGTAGAAAAAGCCAATGGCCTAGTAACTGCTGGCCTCAAGAAAAGATTACTAGCACCACTCGACGGGAAAAAAGGAGCATGGGTTGATGAGTTACCATCTTTTTTGTGGAGTTTACGTACTACTCCAAATAATTCGACACAAGAAACACCATTCTTTCTGATCCACGGTGCTGAAGCTGTCCTTCAAGTCGAAGTATCACACGAATCTCCATGAGTAACTGAATATGATGAAGAAGCATCAAGAGAAGCACTTTAAGGCAACGTTGATGCACTTGATGAAGCCCGCGACACTGCCCTACAAAGCTACTATGTATCAGCAAATCTTGCGTAATTACCACAGTCGACGTTTGTGTCCTAGGTCCTTCGTTGTTGGGGACCTGGTTCTTTTATCGGAGGAGCATATAAGCTACAAGATAAGAAGACAGGAGTCAAATACTCCAATCCATGGAATGTCGCACAACTGCGGCGCTTTTACGCTTAGAATTTATGTTTTCTCGCAATTTAAATTACAATAAGGCCTATGACCCAGCTTCTTAGCCAGAATATTAAGGCTAACGGCCAGGCAAAAATCCTCCAAACAATGTATCTTTGGCTTCAGAATATAAATGAAAGATAAGTTCTTCATACTCTAAGTCTTTATTTATATACTTTTTATCAATAAAAAGGGGATCTTTATTTCTCCATGAGCATTATTCTGATAAAATTAACAACAATTATGAGCCTATGTTCAGATACATGCATCCGAACATAACCTCGGGGGCTACTCCCATTGGAAGCGCTGACGCGCGCTCAGTAGAAATTAAAAAAATTGTGCATATAGAGTCAAAAAGCAGTTTTAACCCAAACCTATGAGTTTTACTTTGGTGTATCTTCAAAAGGTTACTCCCATCGGGAGATTCTATAAAATCATTAAAATGAAAATCTGATAAATTTCAGAAATTCCAGCAACCAAACAATGCAGTCGATAAAAACCATACGAAAATCTCGGATCGCACCCAACGCGATAAAACTCTGAATGTCGTGTCCAAGACATGAAGGTAAGAACCCGGGATTCATCCAGTATGGTCCGGTAATCACACAAAAATGCGCTCTATCAGTAAAATATCCGTATCAATAACGATGAAAAATCCCGACGGACGTGTTGGGTACCTGATAAAATAGAACTAGAATTCAGTATTGGATAAGACCTCAACAGCTCGAACTGAATTACGCCAGTTATAATTTGAAGTTCAGGCTTGTGGACTTGAATTTGATGTAGGTCTACAATGTTTTTGCCCAGGAGCAATTAACTTATTTCCGATCCGTCGGATTCATCAGGCTTGTTGTACCAAATCCCTATAAAGATAGAAACAATTCATAAAATCTCAGAACATGAAAAACTGAAAATATCTTTGAGACTCAACCAGAATATACTATTCAGGTAGAGTCTTAGGGGCTATTGGTATGATTACTCGGGTGCTTATGATTTGCTATCCTGGCTGCATAAAGGCTCACGACCCATGAAGATTCAAGATGATGGCCCAAGACGCATCCGATGAAAGTTTTAGTTATATTAGAAAAGGAAATATGAACCGACATTATTTTGGTGTTGTAATCATACATATGCAACCTATCCGTATACGGTTTTGAGACCTGGCATGTTATATATAGGATGGGAGAAGCTTACGAGGAGGTACTGAAAAACTCTCAAGCGATCTGTAACAACTTTGTTCATCAAGTAATCAGGCGACTTTGGCTTCTTTGTTTGCCTGACATCCGATGAAATCCCTAGCATTCTCTTTTCCACGAAACCCTAAGTCCATAACCATGGGCATTGCCGAGGTTACCCCTCGACAGCGAGGGTGTGGTCCGTGGACCAGCGCGCCATGATCCTGTACGAAAACAGAACTCCACCTGTGACCCCGATCGCGACCCAGGCTAGCAATAGTACACCACTGGTGACCCCGACTCAACCGGCGATTGCGACTCCATAGTCGGTCGAGACTCTACCGGTGACAGCTACTCCACCATTGGCTACCAGGAAGGAGCCTTCTACCCCGGTGGATGATCTCGCCCTTTGATTTCCGTGGCCATGTAATGTGACGACGACATGCACCCCTTTTGTTCACTAGACTTGAATTACGGCGATTTACGATGACTTGATCGTCGAGACTATGTTGTGTTTGATCATCGAGACCATGTTGAGTTTGAGGTGCTTATGTTTGAATTTGTCAAATGAGGGCGACATTCGGGGGGAGGGGCTGGGAGGAGGTTCCGCCTGATAGGATGTAGTTGCGCTGGCGCCCCCCTCCCAATGGGAGACGAGTGGAGATGATCTTAGGTATCTCGAGAAGACATCTTATCGCGGAGCCTTTAAAACAATAATGCTACAGTTACGGAGGGAATTTTATGGGATGTGCTTACGAAATGACGTGGGTGAATTTAGTTGGTGCAAATATGTTTGCCTTCCGTGATTCTGGCTCCCTGATTTCGTCCCTAACCTACATGTAATCCCGTAAGTGGTACTTTTCGTAGATGTAGCATTACTGCCTTTAAAATGATGTAGCATTACTGATTTTAAAATGATGACAAGCGTCGCAAAAAATGTGTTTTGAGGCTACGACGGCCGGGCAGACACCGCATAAACAGAGACAAAGCCAAAACAGAATATTCTTTCTAAAAGAGAATATTCAGTTTTAAACCAAAACTTTAAACAAAGAAGTAAGCAAGATTTAATTGAGTTTTAAATATCTAAATATGACAACTAACACAGTTTCTCGCAACCACGTGGCATGTGACCTTACCAAAATGTCCCACGACACCATGAAATCATCACCATCATCAAGCATCACCAACATCCTCTGGTCATAATAACCATCACCGTGGTCATACTCGCCAATCCGTTTTGATCAATGTCAACCGTAACTTCATTCAACAATTCACGAAGGAAATAGGCACGTCATGCAAATTGGAGCTACTAATCGCAATATGGAATCCACATACTCCGCAATGTTTGAATTTGAAACAATTCAGAAGGCGAATGAATGGATCATACCTCGCGTACATATCCTCGATCACTTTGCGGGCGTCAGGGGAGTTAGGGGGCGGAGAGAGCATGGCGGGAGTGGCAAAGGCCGTGGGGGACGTTCACGTGGCGCCAGCCGCAAAGGCGGTGGGACCGCTGTCGTCCTAGATGAAGATGTTCCCTAACCGCTTGCGTTTCATGCTGGCGGGAGGTTGTCCCTCATATGAGTGTGAGTTGGCCGACGACGGGGTGAGCCGCCAGATTTGCTTGAGGGGTCAAGGGTTGCTTGCGCCGACGTGACTAGCGGCGTCTGGGAGTCGCCATGGCGGCGCTAGAGGAGCGAGGGAAGGTCGGCCAGAGCGCGGGAGGGACGAAGACCTACGACGGCAGCTTTAGGGAAGCGGGAAAGGCCACCGCGGAAATTTACCTCCCCGTCAAAGCTTGTGCGCGTATAGAGCGCACTGGGTGGTCGACCTCGCAACTCGCATCTATAAGGTATGGGTGGTTTTTCTGCCCCTTAAAAGAAATTAATGGGTGGAGTCGTATACGGTGTGTGAATTTTTTTATCTAAATTAGTAAAGTGACGATTATTTTAAGAGCCGATGGGATTGAAGGGCCTACTGGACGTTCTCTCAAGGGTCTCGCAGGAAACAGGATGGACCGTATGTTGAGATGCAAACGTGGCTATTTTTTCTAAATAATATATTTTTTTAATCATTTTCGTGAATATTACGCAGATTAAGGAAATTACGGAAGTATTGCACTGTCATTTTTTAAACAAAGACTAGCCCGAGTCGTTTTTTTAAACAAAGACGAGCCCAAGTCGTTTTCCCATACAACGACGAGCCCAAGTAGTGCACTGACATAATCGGCTGGCAGCTAGTCGTTTTTTGAAAAAACGACACACCCGAATCGTTTTTTGAAAAAACGACACGGCTTGTCAGGTATTGAAAAGCAGGCGGTTGCATGGATCATGCTCACCCTACGTTGGGTTAATCTAGCCACTATTTTGCGCCGTTCTTTTTCCCCGCTAGTATCTCTCCCGCCACCTCTTCCCGCCAGTATTTGTCCCGCCACTTTTTTCGCGCCGTTTCTCTCCCGCCACTTCTTCCCACTGTTTTCTCCCGCCAATTCTTCCCGCCATTTCTCTCCCGCCACTTCTTCCCGCCGTTTTCTCCCGCCAATTCTTCCCGCCGTTTCTCTCCCGCCACTTGTTCCCGCTGTTATCTCCCGCCAATTTCTACTAGTTGCCTCTATAAATACTGGCACCGAGATGGTATATCTCCATCCTGTTATTCCTCTATTTCTTCCCTTTCCTTCCCCTTTCCATCATGAGTGTGCCATGTTCGGACCCCGAGTATAGGCCTATAAAGACGAAAGATGCCAGGTTGCCGCAAGGGGTGACACACGAGCGTTGTTGGTGTGGCCATCTCGCGAAGGTCAAGGAGTCGATCGATTTCTCCACCTGCATAGGCATGAAGTTTTTCATGTGTCCCAACTACGACGCAAGCCCGCCCCGACAAGCAAGTTCGTCGTATGAGAGGCCTCCGGTATGTTCCCAGAGCATGGTTAATATGAACCATTCATGTTATCATGATTTCTTTTATTCATTCCATTGATTTGCTTGCAGTCTCCTCCTCCACTTTGCAAGTGGTACCATTGGATTGACACCGAGCAGCCAGCCTGGGCCAAGAAAGAGTGTCATGACAGGAACCGAGCTGTGTGGGCTGCCTTTCATGCAGAGGAACATGCTGAAAGGATGGCCGAAGAGGCGAAGAAGGAACGAGAGAGAGAAATGAAAGAATTCCAAGCAGAGAAAGCTCAAAACCACGAGCTGAACAGGAAGAGAAGGCAAGCCGCGAGCGCCAGGAAGAGGTGCGCAAGGAGGCCCGTGAGGCGGAAAGGAAGAGATTAAGAGAAAGAGCTGCCGAGGCGCGGGCGGCAGAGGAACGTGGGGACAAGACCGGGAAGTATACGCGCTGGACTCAGGGAAGGTAGACATATGTCTCAGTACCGATGTATCTTAATTCCTGTTGTAGTGTCTTGATGTAACTTTATTCAGTTGTAGTGTCCCGATGTATCTTAATTTCAGTTCTAGTGTCTTGATGTATCTTAATTTCAGTTGCAGTGTCTTGATGTAACTTCCTTTTAGTTGTAGTGTCTTGATGTATCTAAAATGTTTCCCACCGAAAGGCTTTCCATCAAAAAACATTCCCGCCAAAATGCTTCCCGCCAGAATGCTTCCCGCTAGAATGCTTCCCGCCAAAATATCTCCCGCCAAAATGCTTCCCGCCATAATGTTTCCCGCCTGATTTTTCCCGCCAGAATGTTACCCTATAAAAACCCCTCCTCGCGCAGTTGTTTAAGCATAGCCACCCCGTTTTTAGCCAGTATGTTCCCCAACGATCGTAGTTTCGTGACAGATATGTCCGTCAACCTTTGTCATTTGGCTAGGAACTTTAGGATAGACAACAATCCAACCCCATTGGAGGAACTAATTAGTAGTGATTGTCTTCTCACTGAGCTGGGTGAGGGATTGCGTAGAAAAGGGTGACCAAAGAGGACTCCAGAGGAGATACGACAAGAGCTACTTCGGATCAATGCTCGGTGGAGCAAACAAAGATTCTATGTTGAAGGGATAAGGCAGCAGAAAATCATGCTCCCTTGGATTTGGATAGAAGAGAGTGAAGACTCCGACGATCACTTCAGGCCGCCGGTCGGTGGTACCAGGGATAGAGCAGAGCGTGACAAGGCCGAGACCTTGAACAAGGCGCAGGCTAAGAAGAGCAATGACAAGGTAGAAGAGAGTGAAGATGAAGATGATATATTCATGACGCCTACCGTTGGGACTAAGTGGAGGGCTGAGTGGGACGAAAGAGTGGCCAAGAAGAAGGCATTGTCGAAGGGTTGATGATAGCTTTCACCACCATGGCTTTGGTCTCCACTATCTCAGTGTATAACAGTCTAGCCAGGAGGGTTGACGTGAGATTACGATGGTCTTGCAGGACATTGTCAAGTTGACATGTGTGCTGCACAACATTGCTAACCTTTCAGTTGGTGTCATATCGAGGAACATGGGCATGGACCCTGGCAGGACACCCAGCTACCTCGCAAACCAAAGTCAAATATTGCTGGGATGACACCTTTGTTTTGAAAACCCGCTGCGTGGACAATGCCCACTCAACGATTGCTTCCTGTAGATGCCCCTTGCTAGGATATAATGCACCAATGGAGATGTTGTTGGCGTGATAGTGCCACGAGGAATCGTGCCCATCGTTCACATTCATTGCTGCTGTGTGGTCTTGATTCCATGATGCCGGAATAGGTTGGTCCTCCTGATCAGACTCAGCGGAATCATAAGAGCTATCACTGTACCTTTCTGAATCTTCGGCTTCCATCTGATCTTGCAACCAACCGTCGTGTATCTCGTCCTCATCGACCTGACCACTGAAAATATCTTCTCCTGTCCCTTGACTACCTTCAGCTGATTCATGTCCAGTGTGTGCAAAACTACTCTGACCAGGTTCATAACTACCTCCATCGGTGTGTGCATAACTACTCTGCCCAGGTTCATAATAACCACCGCCATCTTGGCCTTGACTGCTCTGGTTATTATAGTAGCCACCACCACCTCCGTCTTCGGCTTGACTGCTCTGCTCATGATCATAACCACCACCAACATGGTGTGTCTGACTACTCTGGCCCTGATCATAAACAGGCTCTTTCGCCATGGGAAGCACTAAGACACTGGGGTTAACTACCCTATGCAGACAGGCTTTCACCCATTTGACCCATTTAGCTTGCTCTTCTATCGGTCTCAAATAAAAATCAGGTTTAATCCTTGACTTTATTCATAATACATGCACACCGACAGTATGGGTGGGAGGGAGCCCTAAACGAGCACATAACCAATCTTTCAACTCAATAATGGGGATGGTTTCAGGATCCTGGAGCACTTCATCAATACAATTGAAATCGCTCAAATCAACTCCATTCTGGTTTGTTTTGACGACACTGTCACCATAGTAGAACCTAAACACTACATTACTGGACATAACTTCAGGCCTAAAAAAATACCACAATTTGTCAAATGATCGTACAGTGACAGATTTTAGCAAAAAAAATATACTAATATTCCTATAGCCGAATAATCTTGCATAGCCCGCGAATATAATTATAATCCTATTGCCGAATAATCTGGCATAGCCCACAAATATACTTATAATCTAGCAGTTCATCGCGGAGCGCTAACATACAACATCCAGAACTACCGAGAAGATAAACAAACACAAATGACTGTAGTTAGCAAAAAATTAGAGTTTACCCTTGAAGCGTGCGAAATCCTGCCGTGCAGCTGCCTCCACTCAAACGTGCAGCTGCCTCCACTCAAACATGCAGCTGCCTCAAGCCCCAGCCCGAGACTCCACCATGCAGCTGCCTCAAGCCCCCGCCCTAGACTCCACCATAGCCATTGCACCTCAAGAACTCCAAGAAAATCCTCCACAAAAACGCCTCAAATCGCTACACCAGACTATCCCACAAGTAGATCGGGAATCTACTAGCTTCAGCAGCAAATTTAGTGGAAAACAGAACAAAGTGTGACAGCAAATGGGAACAGCTCCATGGGAGAAGAAGCAGCAGGGGAGAAGAGCTAGCAGGGGCTAGGCGGGGAAGAAGGAGGCGTGCGAGCTAGCAGAGGCTGGGCGGCAGCAGAGGGAGAGGAAGGAGGCCTGCGCGGGATGGGCGCGGCGCGCGTGTATTAAAGACGCGGCTCGTCGTTCGACCGTTACACGACGCGGCTCGTCGTTCGACCGTTAAACGACTCTGGGCTCGTCGTCCTGTCATAAAACGACGCGCGCTGGGTCGTCTTTCCAGGCAATGGCCGGAGCGTCTGACGCGCTGCAGGCCGACAGGGTGGGTCCCAGGCGCTGCTTTCGGTGCCTAAAAAGACGGCGCGGCTGTGTCGTGTCCTTAAAAAACGACGAGCCCGAGTCATTTTTTCAGTTTTTTGAAAAAACGACATTGCAATACTTTCGTAAATTTTTTAGTCTGCGTAATATTCGTGAAAATGATTAAAAAAAGGTATTATTTAAAAAAAAATAGCTGCAAACGTGCATACACTGCTTTAGCGGGGTGATTTAAACCCCCGGAAATGTACAGCATGCAAACTGGTGCTAATAAAAAAACGAAAACACAGATTTTGTGCACTACTGGAAATGGGAACCTGGAACGCGCTGCATTTGCCATGAGCGAAATACGAGGACCGGCGCATCCGAGTCAGCAGGGACCGAATCTTGATGACGGCTGGGCCCGCGAGGCCGTGACCGGTCTCCCCCCGGCCCCACCGCGCTGCGCTCGGCGTGCGTGACGGGCCAGCTGGCGAAGCGGCGAGACAAGAGCGCCCGGGAATACAGCCGTGCTCGATCGGTCCCAAGCGTAAGCGGAACAGAGGGCCCGTCACGTCTCGATCGGCCCTGGTCTGGTCCCCTCCTCGTCGTCGTCTTTATGGGCGGAGGGCAGCGGCTCAGCCGGGCGCTCCAAGCGATTTCCGCATGCAGCTTTTCCTCCGTCCGTCCGTGCTCGTCTCGGCCGTGCAGCCCAGCCAGTCGGGCGGCGAGCGGTGCTGCCTGCCATGCCCATGCGCGTGTGCTTTCTTTCTCTCTTTCTCGTGCGTCTGGTGGTGACAGGACGTGGCGGGGAGCAGAGCGTAGAGAGAGCCGCTCGGCTTTCCCGGGGGCCGTGTCCACCGCGTACTCGTCGCTCCGCCCTGTTGCCTAGTACTACTGTAGTACTCCTGACTGACTGACTGACTCGGTGGCTCCTCTGGCTCTGGCTCGCTCTGGACGCCTTCACGTGGCCCGGCCGGCCGGAAAGACGACGCGGCTGCCCACTTCCCCTGCCTGCCTGCCTGCCGCTTGGCGCATTGGATGCTCCCCACTGTTCACCGGTCAATGCAACAGTGCTCTCCGTCGCGAAAAAAGGGTTGCGCCACAGTGCTGCGATCTTGCTTACCGGCAAGCGCCACTCGCCAAAAGTCGCAAGCGACACGACGCTGGTCAGGGAGTGTAGTGTAGGGTCCGTTTACAAGAGCTGTAAACGTGGGTCGTGGTCTTCACGAGCTGTGCGAGGCTTTCAGCTCTCACTGTTGGAGGTCCTCGTCTCCCTATCCTATAAGAGGCCCCAACCTGACTAACGAAAGCCCATAAAAGGAGCTATAGATGCCAAGGACGGTGTGTTTTCCTTTAAAATGGCCTAAACCGGTTTAACATATCTCCGCCTGGCCGACCCATTCTCACACCAAATATATGTTTCGTTCCGTTTAGGTCGTCCAGACGACAGACTTTTGGCCCGTGTTCGTTTGGGTCAGGCTGCTCTAAGCATTCCGAGGTATACTTTTTTCTACCAAACTTTTTCATTAAAGTAACTTAATTTATATAGGTAAAAAAAAAAGACGTGATAAAACCTAGCTTGGCCTGGGAAGGTCGATGAACGACGGAGGTGACCACGAAAAGTCTGAAGCAGTTGTCGGTGGCCAGTACATCGGCCACAACTAGTGGTGCTGCTCAGGCGGGGAGGCCCGGTCAGGCCACTGCCGTGGCCACGCGGGTGCCGGTGGAGACAGCGACGCCCGAGACGCCATCGCGGACTTCAAGTCCATTTCGACATCTCTCCATGGTGATCCGGAAGGCCTCGTCATCATCAAGATCTGGCGGCTGCAGGAGGAGTCCTCCTACATGACGGCTGCCAAGTAGCCACGGTACCCTTGTAGTCCGCCCTGTTGTCGCCGCCCCAGGGCTCCCAATCCATGTCGGTGTCGTCGTTGTTGTCGTCAAACCATGCCAGCTCGTTGTGCTCCGTATCCAGCTAGAACCGCCTAGAAACGAGGACCGTTCGTCACGTAGGAACGCCACCTAGAATAGCGCACGCACTATAAAAACTCGTCATATACCACTATAGATTTTCATGGTAAAGGTGCATTTTTTTTTGGTTACCAAGTCTTCTAGCGATGGACACTCAGTGTAAGTGTCAGAAAAAGGTATACCACGGTCTTAAAGACATTCATGACGAATGACCTCTCATCAACCATGGAAATCATTACCATGGCATATGCTGTTCGTCGAACCGTTAACTAATGACGTCATGCCGACTGCCACGTGGCAAACACAATTAACTGGCCTGATACCATTGCCATCTCTTTTGTCACGGTCATAAATATATGGTAAATGGAAGGCTCACCTAAGACTAGTCACAATGGGAAGTATCATATAGTAGTATCATGCATATGATACTAGTATATGATACCACCTCCACAATGCATAGTATCATGTAATAGTACCATAGTCTTAGTATATTTATTGTTTTGTAGAATCTCAATGCAAAATTGTGTACAAGATTCATTTGAGATTAGTTTTTCTAGTATTACGTGCTATGATACGGTATCTACCTATGCTACCAACACAACCTCTTTCATCATTAATTAGGATGCCACGTCAGAATTTTGCCAACATGGCATGCATGATACTACCTATGATACCCCCATTGGGACTAGTCTAAGACCTCCTAAAGACTATGTGGGTCGGCCAATCTAGCAATCCAATATAATATTGATCTGTTACTCATGTTGCTTGGGGGAAGCCCAAGACTGTTTCAGCCGGCCCAGTACTATGTAGCCCATCTACGGCATATTGAGTTTTTGTCCTCTTACTATTTCAGCCTACAAAAGGCCCGCTAATGTTTCTTGTCAGCTCAACCCTGTGCAAGCCATTTACGCTTGTTTGTGTCCTGTCCATTACAGTTTTGGCATGTAGATGACCCAACTTTGTTCATGGTAGCCCATAATTTTGCGGCCCATTTTCAACCTTTATTCTGACCCTCTACTATTCTACTTGGAGAAAGCCCAGTACTTTACATGGAAGCCCATGTAAAATGTGGATGACATCGGTCACACATGTCTCCACTCTAGCACACAAGCAAGGGCGGAGGAAGCAGGGGACGAGCGGTGCCCCCCCCCCCCCCCCCCAACATACAGTGAAAAAAATTAATACCTTCTGAAAACATTGACTTCTGCCCCTCCCGTACGTTCCTTTGGTCAAAAAAAAAAAGAAAAAGGATCCGAGGCAGCCCAAGGAAGAGATCAAGGCAGGAAACCATACACACGCACGGGACTCAATACGACGCACGTGTACAGCGCCCACGCTCACGCGCACGCGACCGCGCAGCCTGGCACATGCGTCGACGGCGCCTGTTCTTTCCTCAGTTCCTCTTCCTGTTCTTCTTTCCCCAAATTTTCTCCATGGTCGCAGACTCGCAGCTGAATCGGAGCCAACAGTGGGCAAGCAATAATCGACAACGCTCCAACTCACCTCCAAATCTCTGATGCCCTCCGATCTTGGCTGTTCAATTAGGAGAGGAACAGATTTCTTGATTCCCCCTCTATTTTTCTCTAGATCTATTATTTATTTTGTATGATTGTATTCTTTCACCCTCTCGTTCTGCAATTTGGTCTGTTTTGGTTTATTATGATGTTCATTGTTCAATATTTCTAGAATAATCATGGCTAAAAATAAAAGAAAGATTATACCAACGCATAATATGCATACTTATTTTGGGGAATAAAGGAATAGCTAATCAGGGGCCTAGAGTTGATGATGGTTCGGAACAAATTAATTTGGTTGCTAGTCCTCTCTTGGAAGAACAGGAACCAGAAGATATAGAGGAAGAAATCCCCATAGTTCCACCAACACCTGAAACACCACCAACACCTATGGCTCAGCAAGACAATGGTGATTTTGCTGTTTTGATAGTAGAAAGGGATCCAGGTCTGCGCTGCCAAATCTGGGATTATCCTCCAAATGTTCAAGAAAAGGCTCGTTTGGCATATATGAAGCATGGGCCGTATCAATTTCACAAAGATGAGTATCCTCTTGATGATCCAACAAACCATCCACGTAAGTTTCAGTACCACTGGTTCAAAAGCTTCCCTTGGTTAGAGTACTCTCCAACACAAGATGTAGTCTATTGTTTTTCATGCTTTCTATTCTATAGGAAGCCAGTTGGAAGGAGAGGGTCAGATAAGTTTACAGTGGAAGGGTTCAAGAAATGGAAGAAAGTAAACAATGGAAAGGATTGTGCGTTCTTAACTCACATGTGAAAGGATAGTAAATCTGCTCATAACTATGCTGTCAAATGTTATGATAATCTGAAGAATAAGCAATGTCATTTGGAACAATTGGTGGAGAAGCAAACAGAGGAGGACATCAAAAGAAATAGGTTGCGGCTGAAAGTAACGATTGATGTATTACGATGGTTGGCATTCCAAGCTTGTTCCTTCCGAGGCCATGATGAAAATGTTGGCTCAACAAATCAAGGTAATTTTCTTGAAATGGTGAAATTGATAGCTTCTTATGATGATGAAATTGGGGCTATTGTACCGGTTAATGCTCCACATAATGCTAAATATACCTCTCCTACCATTCAAAAAGAAATTATGCATATCATTGCTTCCAATGTTCAAAGAGAAATTCGTAAAGAAATTGGTGATGCAAAGTTCTGCTTGCTTGTTGATGAGTCAAGGGATGAATCAAGAAGAGAGCAAATGGTAGTGGTGATTCGTTTTGTTGATAAAAATGGTTTCACTCGAGAGCGTTTTCTTGATATTGTTCAAGTTTTGGATACATCTTCGACTACTTTAAAGCATGCACTATCTTTTATTTTGGCTCAACATCAATTAGATGTTAGCAAACTTCATGGAAAAGGATATGATGGTGCTAGTAATATGCGTGGGGAATGGAATGGACTACAAGACAAATTCATGGAAGAGTGTCCTTATGCCTATTATATTCATTGCTTTGGTCATCAGTTGCAACTAGCTCTTGTTGCTGCATCTAAAGAAGTAGCTGATGTTCACAACTTCTTTGACCATCTTGCTCTTGTTGTCACTACGGTTGTGTCTTCTAGTAAGAGAAATGATGAGTTGCATGCTAATCAAGTTGTTGAAATGGAGAATCTCATTGAGCTTGGTGAGCTTGACACGAGAAGTGGGGCAAATCAAGTTGGAACTTTACAGCGGCCTTGTGACACTAGATGGAGTTCTCACTATGCATATGTATACAACCTTTTGAATAAATACAAAGCAACACTTCTGGTACTTAAAAGTGTTGCTACTTCTAAAGGTTCAGGCACTTCACCTTCAGCACGAGCAAAGGCTAATGGTGTCGTTAAGATGATGATGTCTTTTAACTTCATTTTCATTCTACATGTCATGAAAGGACTTATGGGAATCACAGATTTATTATGTAAGAAGCTGCAATTAAAATCTCAAGATATTGTGAATGCCATGGATGACGTGAAAACTACCAAAGTGTTGATTCAGAAGCTAAGAGATAATGGTTGGAGCAAGCTTAAAGCTGATGTGCTTTCCTTTTGTGTCAAACATGGAGTTAAAACATCATACTTTGGTGAGTTTTATGTAGATTTCATTAATTCTCGTGCTGAAGATGAGAGTACAGTTGATCACCATTATCGGTGTGATATTTTCATGGTTGTTGTGGATCAGCAATTACAAGAGTTGAATTGCAGATTCAACAAACAAGTAACAGATCTCTCATTATGTGCACTTCGTTGGACCCTAGAAACTCATTCAGTTCATTTGACATTGATATAGTGTGTTCTCTAGCTTCAAAATTCTATCCTGCTGATTTTGAAGAACAAGAGATGGAGAATCTGAGATGTCAGTTGCAGCATTATGAGCATGATATACCTACAAACCCGAAGTTTCAGAATTTGACAACTATATCAGAGCTTTGTCAACAACTTGCGACAACCGGAAAAAATGATGATTACCACTTGATTGACAGGTATATATTGTTCTTTGCTGCTATACTAGTTGATGTAATCATTACCAAAAATACTAACCCATTGTCTCATTTTATTGAAAAGATTGATTCGCCTTGTTCTTACTTTGCCGGTCTCAACCGCAACCACTGAACGTGCATTCTCAGCCATGAAACTTGTGAAAACAAGGCTTCGAAATAGAATGAAAGATGGATTCCTAAGAGATTGCTTGGTGATATACATTGAAAAGGAGATTGCTATTGGAATATCGACGAATGCAATTATTGCTGAGTTTGATGAAGCACCACGACGAGTGGACTTCAATTGAAAAGTGTTAGTTGCTCTATCTCATGTTGTCTAGATTTTTTTTCATTTCAGTAATATGAGATTGTATATTTTGGTGGTATAATCAATGAAAAGAATATATTTTGGTATGATTTTGTCCCACTTTTTGGATTTTTTGGGCATTTGTGAGTTCTCTTCTTTGTTCGCCAACCACAAACAATTTTCCTGCCTCCGCCACTGCACACAAGTAGACAACCCTATTGCTGACCGACTAATTCCTAGGCTCAAACGAGGAAGAAGAGATTGGAGTGTCCTGAGTGTTGGTCATGGTAGCTATGTGTGTTTATCGTTAGCTCACCATGAATTTATATTTTTGATGGCTAGTTGATCTATACTGTAGTTTCTCTAGTGTCTCTGTAGCTTAACAACCTTGGATCAATTCTTGGACCTTGGTTCTTTTGTATTGTTGGTAGATTTGTTGTAGCCGAGGGAAATCAAGAGAAAAAACTGACCTGATGGTGAGGGGTGAACAATTAAGGAGGCAATACCGAGAACATATATATGGTGTTGTGTTTGCGTTGCTTCACTTGGATGAAACTTCTTGTCGAGATAACGAAGAAAGTAAAGAATGACCAATCCATATAAAGAGTCCCCTCTGTCCCTTTTTAGTCTGCGTTCTAGTTTTTTACAAATTTTCGGATTTACTCTGCGTTCTAGTACTTCACCTCTATTTTGCCTGTTTTGCCCTTCCGCATGCGAGTAGGCTGTCGCATGGGAGTGCATGTGCAGGACCCTGCATGTGAGTGCATGCATGTGTGAATTGAGCTAGCACAGCGAGTTAATTAAGGAGAGAGACGAGGGGACGAGCGATGCCAGCCTGTGCATGCGGCGGCTGCTAATTAATGCTTGCGTATGTTCTCTGGTCAGTGGGACTATTGCAGGGGTATTTTTAGACCATCTGGTACTCAGATTAGTCCAGCTAAGCCTCTTTTTGGTATCTGTGATACACCTAAAACGCAGACTAAAAGGAGACAGAGGGAGTACCTTCTTGGGGAGACAACAAGGAGAAAGTAAAGAACGTCCAATCTATATGAAGACTTTTCGTGTCTGCGCACACACAAGCAGACAACCATGTTGGTGATTGGCTAATTCCTAGGCTTAACCGAGGAAGGATATATAGGGACAAGAGATTGGAGCGCTGAGTGTCCCACAATTAACTGACACAATAACTACCGTTCAGAAAACGAGCACTCCCTGGAAACCAAGTAATCGCGCAATTAACTCCTAACTTAATTTTCGGCAAGCTTGTTTTCATTATGGAAAATGATGCTGGTCGCATCCCCCGCCTCTGCACCTCTCCTCGCCTCCCTCCCGAGCATCCCTCGCCGTTCGCTGCGGCCCCGCGCGCGGACCGTGACCTGGCCCTGCCTCCTCCTCGTCCGCGACCTCGCTGCCGCCTCTGCCACTTCCCTTTTCAGCCGGAGTCGCCGCCCCGGCCTCCCTAGCTGCCGCTCCCCTACAACCATGGGAGCCGCCACCCACCCCTGCAACTCGCGCCGGCAGCCCCCATCGCGCGTGCGCCGCCCCCACCACCGTGCTCCACAGCCGCCTCCGCCACTTCCCTTTTCAGCCGTGGCCGTCGCCTTCGCCTCCCCAGCCGCCGCTCCCCTACAACCATGGGAGAGCCGCCGCTCCCCTACAGCCATGGGAGCCGCCACCCACCCCTGCAACTCGCGCCGCCAACCCTCATCGCGCGTGCGCCTCCCCCGCCGCGTGTGCGCCGCACATGCAGCCGCCGCTAGATTGACTGTCATTGAGTCGTCGTCTTTCTCCCGCCTCCGACCTCCTCCCCTGTCATGGGGTTTGCCATTCTGAGCGTTGCTGTTGCTACCACAATGGCCGATCGCTACTTTTATTTTTGTTTTTGCTACGAGTGTTTTGCTACCTTAGCATATTATTGTTGCTATGTATTCATATATTTTTTGCTACTTTCGCACAATATTTTTGCTACAAGATTACCGACGATAGTTTCTGGAGAAATCGTTTTACTAGGTAGCACATTTTTTGCTGCAATGTCTCAGGCGAAGTCTGATTTTTGCTACATTTACTAATATTTTTTGCTATATTTGCTAATATTTTTTGCTACATTATCATACTTTCTTTGCTACAACCATCTTGTACTTTTGCTACAAGGTCTCTGGCGAGAGTCATCGGCGAGTTTTTTTCGATGATGTTTCCGGCGAAGTCGGTTTTGCTACATTAGTATAATTTTTTTGCTGCATGGTCTCCGGCGAAGTCTCCGACAAGATATTCTATTTCTGGAACGAACCGTTTTTTTTTTTTGCTTCGGAAGAAAAAGGGGAACATATGTAGCAAAAATGAGCGTTTTGCAGTAAAAACGGGATTTGGACCGATTTTGGGGACACGTAGCACACACGGAAGCAGGACGACGAGAGCTCCCCCATCGTTCGGGGGACGCCTTCCGTCCATGTGTTCCAGCAAGCAACAAAGATGAGGAGAGAATCCGGAACACTCATCTCCTTCCCGCTCTAGGGCATCTCTTCGTTTTCCCCTCAGAATTCAAACATTGCCCTCTCCTCTATAAGAATAAGGACATGGTGAGCGACCGGGTGCGGATATCGCGTGTGACTTGTGACTTTGCGGATGAGGATAGGCGAGGGGGAGGAGAGAGAGCGCCATGGCCTGAGATGGAGGTGCTGATGGAGCTGGCCGCCTTTGGCATCGGCTGCATGCAGAGGTCCTTGGCTCCACTATTCGATCCGATCCAGGCGGGCCAGTGGGTTGGAGTGGTGATGTTGATGTCTATCATATCATCCGTGATGCAGGTAATTCTGATTTCACTCTGAATCAGTCCACCGATTCTCCTCCTATATTTGCCTGGATGAAGAATACATGTGTTTCTTCCCCATCCTCCTCTCCCTCCTTTGATAGATTTATTACTTGCATATATGCAAGTCGTTGGTTTTTTTTTGTTTGCATCAGCGGGGAACTAGACGAGTAATTCAATTGTTCGCTTTCTTTTCATTTCCTTTCCTTGCTCGCCTGGAGAAGCCTAAAAAGAACCCGACTTTGATTTGTCCACGAAAAGTAACGAGGCTAGCACAACCAATCGACCGAAACATAAAAAAAAAATACCGACATGACCGCGACTTGATTCGATCAGTCGAGAGCCAACGGACGTACATATAGCAGGCTGGTTGAGTTCTATACATACATACACGTAGACACTTAATTCAGTCGCTAAGAAATAAAAAAACATAATGCACGCATCTTTGCCTCACCAAGGCGAGACGGCTTGCGGAACTCACTCTCAGCTCACTACTACGTAGCTCCCTCCGACGGAAGAAGCTATCTCTCTTGACCGAATGTAGTTCTATACATACATACGCGAGCCGCCATCGCGGACTTCACATCCCATTTCAACATCTCTCCATGGTGATCCGGAAGGCCTCGTCATCGTCGAGATCTGCCGGCTGCAGGAGGAGTCCTCCTCTTACGTGACGGCTGCCAAGTAGCCACGGTACCCCTTGTAGTCCGTCGTGTCGTCGCTGCCTCGCGGCAGCCAGGGCTCCCAATCCATGTCGGTGTCAGTGTCGTCGTCAAACCATGGCAGCTCGTGGTATTGAGATGGCCAGTTAACCACCTCGAAGTCGAGCCTCTCCCTCCTGAAGTTGTGGTGCTTGCCGAAGATTACGTGGAGGTAGATTTTGCCCAAGGGTATATGGGTTTCCCGAGCACAATGCCGTGGAAGGTTGTCTCGGATGGCTCGAGGCTCGTCAAGTTGATGTTCATTGCCCGCAAGATGCTGCCGAAGATGAAGTTGATGCCGCATCGGCTCGCGCGGCCAGCTCCTCAAAACCGAGGAGGAGCTCGCCCGCAGCCGCTCCGTCGGCGCCAAGAAGCGCGCCGCGCTTCGATGGGTGCATTCGTCGCACATGCCAGCGTCGCTCCTTCCCTACGCCCCCGCGTGGTACAGGGGAACCGCCTCGGAGGCGGGCTCGTCGCGGCCACACCCGCCGTCTCTGTCGAGCTCAAACTCCTCCGGGTATCGCGATTACGTGACGCCCGGAGAGAGCGACAGCTTCGACGAGAGCGACGGCAGAGTCGGTGGTCCTGCGCGATTTCGCGTACTCTGACGAGGCGGAGCAGCGCACGCTGCTGCGCCTTCGCCGCCGCTCGGAGCGCGCGCACCTGCGCGAGGTCGCTGCGGAGGAGAGGGAGCTCGCCGAAGCGCTCCGGCTCATCGAGCGCCAGGAGGCGGAGGAGCGCGCGGTGGAACGCTTTCGGCGCCAGGAGGCGGAGAAGGCCAAGGTGGCGGCGGAGCCTGCAGTGATCCACCTCGACTAGAGTGGCGGCGCCGTCTCCGCCACCATTCGGCGACGCGCAAGGCTCGGGGAGCCGCATTTTGTGTAGAAAGCATGCATCGTATGCTTTTGTTTAGAATTAGTATATAATTATGCTGAAATCGAACTGAAATCTGCGGTGTTCGTCCTCTTAATTTTGCCGCGAAGGTTGTTCTTCCTCTGTTCGCAAATTTAAACTATTCAGTTTAAGTTTTACGGGCACTGCTCGACGCCACCTCCCCGAAACGAGTACTCGCGGATTCAGCGCCCCCGTACTCCAACATTTATGGTTTGCTATTTGCGGTTAATGCTAGAGATGTTCTAACCAAAGCCCATAAAAGAAACTTTAGATGCCAAGGACGGTATGCTTTTCCTTTAAAATAGCCTAAACCAGCTGGCCGATCCATTCTCACACCAAATATGTATGTTTTGTTCCGTTTAGGTCGTCCATACTACTCGTACAAACTTTTGTGTTTGTTTGGGTCGGGCTGCTCTTAGCATTCCGAGGTATAATTTTCTTCTACCAATTTTTCATTAAAGTAACTTAATTTATATAGGTAAAAAAGAAAAAGACATGATAAAACCTAGCTTGGCCTGGGAAGGTTGATGAACGAGAACGGAGGTGTCAACAAAAAGTCCGAAGCAGCTGTCGGTGGCCAGTACATCGGCCGCAACTAGTGGTGTTGCTGAGGTGGGGAGGCTTGATCAGGCCACTGTCATGGCTATGCAGGTGTCGGTGGAGTCGAAGGCGGAGGCCGTGACGCCTGAGCCACCATCGGCCCGAGAGAGAACGACGAGCTGACACGCACCCTCAGGGATCGTAAAAAACCTGGACGAACACGAGGCAAAGGCGTCGGTGTTACTTGGAAGAGAGGGTTTTCCGAGTACGACGACAGTTACAGAAGCCGTAACAGAAAGAAAGACCGGGAGGCAGACTGGATTGGGAAGATAGAAGATGAACTAGCTAGGATGAAGAAGCTGGTAGTAGAAGCACTTAGCCAAAGGTCATTTCTTCCAAGTTGAAGTCACCGACCCATTAAGTTGGGACCAAGAGCTGCGGAGCGACATGAAAGCAATGCTCCATATGTAATTTCAATCATTATCGCATCGGATTCTTTCGTTCATATCCTGATATCAAGTAATTAGTAACTTTTTTGTTTATTTTCTTTGCCGAGCAGGTGTTGGACACAGTTCAGAAAGGAAGTAAACGGAGAATTCAAAGAGAAGCTAACTTATAAAGTGGTGAAGGGCTTGCAGCAGCCACCAGAGACTCATTTATGTGGATTCTACGTTTGCGAGTACATTCACGAGTTAACCAGTAAGCTCGGAGTTTCAACATATATAGACCGTTAGATTATCATGTACAGTACATACCATGCGCATGTTGGATTATCCATTCTCACCCGAAAATTATTCTGCTTTCTATCCATCTTGCTAGGCGGCCCATTTGTGACAGCGATGTAGAATTTATAGGCCAGCTACTCCATCTTTCTTGTTCCATGCGCGACAGTCCTCAAAAATCTTGTCTGGAAGGTCTACATCGTCATAGGTGAAAAACAATGTTTTCATCAGGAAAATTTGTATGCTTCCGTCGAGTCCAACAAAGAGTTGTCGCTGATTTGCCCCACGACCATACGTATTATTGTAGTTGAGGAACTCTATCATCGTCCTTGTCTTTCCGAAGTGAGATGCCTTGCCACTAACAGTCGTACAAGTACCTATCCTTCGTTTTGTAGTTTTCCGCTTAAAAAGGCTAATGATGAAAAATTAATAAATAACCCATAAAAAGAACAAATCCTAACCAAGGGGGTTAACCACGCACCAACACCTAATGGATCATATACCTATGCACAATAGCATGAAATTAGCTTCTTCAAGCATTGTCCCTATCGGACATTGATGATATCTTTAAAACCCGAGATTCAAGGTCAAGTAGAACATTTGAATTGCAGTGTCCCGTAGTTTCTAGGCAAGTTCACCATGCTCATATCTTTTGATTATTTTCTAAAAACTTTCAAAAGTATTGAATTATCAAAATAAAACTTGACTTTTACAAAAAAACGCTTACATAAGCCTAGGACATATGGTCCACATTTGTCGTTAGTGTATCTAGTGGACTTTCTGAGTAAGTTGTACTCAAACCTATGTTCTCGCCCTTGCTAGATTATGAGACAACAAAAGGAGATGGTTAAGAGAAATAGGAAGACCGTGGATAAGTCTACTAAGAAGGCATTGAAGGAGTAAACTATGACATAGACTACATAGTCAAAGATAAAGAGGCAAAATCAGAGCCTTAGATAGGATAAAGTAGTGATCCGAGCAGCGTATAACCTTACTAAATATGCTTCTGAGCTACAATGATACTTAGTCTAGTCGTATCATTAGTCTTAAGGATAGTTAACCTAAGTTATAAGTTAACTATGAATCCTGATTGGACTTAGGAGGATCTCAAAGTATTTGTTCACTTTTGGGTTGTAATAATAAGTATATAAAATATTGGACCCGCAATATTTTCTTTTGTACGTACGAAGAGGTGTTCCATAGTGTTAATACAACGACTTGCGCACTATAACATGGAGTGGTGTATTGGGTCACCGTAAAAAAGTGTCCTATATCGAAGGACGAGGATTGTATGTAGTGGTGGAGTGGGTACAATCCACGCATTCAAGACTAGAGACTTTTTATGGCGAGGATCAAGGCAGACTTTAGGCCCGGTGAGAACCCACCGGACTCAACGACGTCAAATGACTTTGGGTCCTGACCGTGAGGAAGCTTCCAGTCGAAATGGTAAATCATGTTGGCCAGCGCGAGCTCCACTAGTTGTGTCCCGAAGGCGATGCCAAGGCAACCCCGCCTCCCCGCGCCGAATGGTATGAACCGAGGGTCCTTGCCACTATAGTCGATGGCCCTGCTGCCTAGGAACCTCTCGGGCCGAAACTCCTCGGCATTCTCCCACGAGTTGGTGTCCCTCCCAATCGCCCACGCATTGATCATGACCCGGGTCTTGGCCTGGACATCATAGCCGTGCAGCTGAGTGTCTTGAATCGTCTCGCGCGGCGTTAAGATTGGCATGGGCGGATGTAGCCGCAATGCTTCTTTAATGGCTGCATGTAGCATACTCAACTTCCCTAGCTCCTCCTTGTGGACACGTCCCTGCGCCCGTGCAACCCCTCTGACCTGTGCTTGCACCTTCTCCATTTCACTTGGGTTCTTGATAAGCTCGGCCATAGTCCATTCTATGGTCTTATAAGTCGTGTCGGTTCCCGCTAGGAACATGTCCTGTAATAAAAAGGAAAATTCATGTTAACACTCCAGCTAGCTGATATAATAACTACAGGAATCGCTGATTACACCGACGGCAATTGTCGTCGGCGTAGCTTGTTGCCGACGGCCATCGTCAGTGTAGCGGCGTCAACATAGATCGCGTCAGCGTTGAAGGTTGGTCGTCGGCGTGACAGTTTGGGGCACCCGTCGGCATAGCCTGACCGTCAGCGCGAGGAAACTGACAAGGACTGATAAATCCTTGTTCTTGATGACTTACCAAGATAAGGGCCTTGACATCGATCCGGTCCAGCTTAAACCCCTGATCACCATCCTGCTTGAGGATGGTGAGCAAGTCATCCAGAAGGTCACGAGGCTCACCGTCGTTTCTTCTCCTCTCATGGTCCGCGAGCGTCCTCTCGAGAATACCGTCGAGCTTATCCGCCGTTCTCTTCACCCTGGCGTCGAGCCCGGTCGCCCAGTCCACCCACCGGAGCCGCGGGAACACGTCGCTGACGGCGATCGTTCCGAGCAGGTCACCTACCTCTTTCATCATGTCAAGCACTGTCCTTGGCTCCATTCCATCCAGCTTGTTTCCGAACGCCGCCCTGGAGATGACGGTGTTGGTGAGGCTGACAATTAACTCGGTGACGTCGACACGGCCCTCCGGCCGGAAGCAGCTGGCCGCGCGGATCCGGTCCAGGAAGGACGCGACCTCCTGCTCCCGGAGCGCGCGGAAGGAGTGGACGCGCTTGGCGCTGAGGAGGTGCAGGACGGCGATTCGGCGGAGCTGTCTCCACCGCTCGCCGTAGGGGCTGAAGGCGATGTCCCTGCAGCCGTAGAGCGTGCCGCGGGCCGTGTGCGGCTGGGGGCGGCTGCAGAAGACGTGGTCTTGGGTCCTGAGCACGGCCTCGGCCATGGAGGCCGAGGAGACCACGAGGCTGGGCATGGAGCCGAGGTGCATGAGGAAGAGCGGGCCGTAGCTCTGGGCCAGAGCCTGCAGCGTCCGGTGGTAGCGGCCGCTGCCGAGCTGGTGCAGGTTGCCGATTACGGGCAGCGCGGGAGGCGACGGCGGGGCGGTACGGTCGCCGTCCTTGCTGCGTCCTTCCTCGAAGCCTTTCGCCACGACGACGAAGAAGAAGATGCAAGACAGCACGAAGAGGAGAAAGAGGGCTAGTGTGGAATCGAGCTGATCTAGAGAAGCCATGAGCAGGACTAGCAGAGCTTACGTTACGCAGCTAGCAGAGTGCGTGTGGAAGCGCAAGGCGCGCGTCCCTTGCTATTTAGAGAGCGAGATAGATAAGGTGATGCACGCGCATGCATGTCCACAGTCCACACAAGATTGCGTGCTCGTCGTACGCAGCCTGAAGAATCGGCGCCGTCCGTCTTATCGATGTCCGAGTGACCAATCTGCGCCCTTCTGTCCATGTCTGAAACAAAGGACCGGTGACTGATCCACGCGCGGCAGCCGGAGGAGGACGACGAGACTAAAAGGAAGTTTTACTGAAGCGTCGTCATGCGATGAGAGGCCGCATTCGCGTGTACGTATGGTTTCAGAGATTTACACGGTCAAGTTTAAAAAACCAGGTAATCATAACAAGAGTGTGGCAGAGCCGCCAGCCGTGCAGGGATGGGCTGCCGGTAATTCGGATCGAACCACAATACTTCGTGGTGGTAGGAAGGCGCGGGTACCATGGAAATCTGCACTCGATACGCACACCGCGCGCGCAAAGCAACAAGGTCGTCACAATGTAATCGCGGTGGCCTCCCCTCCAGTGTGTCGCCTCTGCTCGGGGCGGCACCGGAGACAAACCCTAGCCACCGGCGCGCACCCCTCCATTCCTCCACCCAACTCCATCTCCTCCGCCTCCATCGAAAGACGTGGCCGAGAAAAGCCCGTGTCGCCGACGATGGAAGCGGGGCCTCTCTCCCAAAGCGCCTCGTCAGGGTAGCGACAGAGGTCCAAGAAGACGGCGGCGCAGGACGAATCTCGCGGTGAGAGTGTAGACCGCACGGCATAGTGGGTTCGTGGCCTAGTGCTGGAGCAGCATGATCTGCGAAGGGAGGTGGCGGCGCGGCGGCTGTACTGCCCCGGTGTGGAGCGGCACGACGTTGCATTTCTGCGGGGCTCGGTGGTGGTCCAGACGATGGTGTTGTTTGGGTTTATCCCGATGGCGGCCGATGTTCTGGCGATCTAAACAACAAGTTATAGGAGATGGGATTGTCGGTGAAAGCCGCGCCGACTTTGGTCATGGCGGGCGATGGCGGCGTCTTCGACGTATTAACCTTGTTGAAGGCATCGTTGTTGCATCTCTCGTCGCCTAACTCCGGTTGCTCCGAGCGAAAACCTAGATCTGGGTATCTCGGATCGGATGATGACGATGCTTGACACCATTTTCCCTCCTGGGAGCATCTTTTTTTGGAGAAGCTACTGCTTGAAGGGGAAGAAGGTGGAGCGGTTCCGTCTTGCATGGAGTCTCCGGTAGAGATGTCAACTCATGCCTAACCGCTAGATGCTATGCTCAATCATGCCTAATGCGGGTAGGTGCTACGCATGACAGATCTTCTAGAGGTTGACGCGTCAGATGGTGGGACTTGGAGGTATGGTGCCGAGGGGTCTCGATGATGACCATATTGTTGGAAATATGCCCTAGAGACAAATAGTAGTAAGGACTATTATCATATTTCATATAGTTTATGATTAAGTTTTTATATCATGCTATAACTGTGTTGAGTGGAAACATCAATACACGTGTGATATACAAACAACCAGGGGTTCCCAGTGAAACTCTAGTCACTGGTTCATTGGTCAACAGATGATCATGTTTCCTGATCATGAGGCATTTATGCCAGTTGGAAATGAGGCCATCTCATTCAGAGAATGAGATGATGAACCAATACCCAACCTAAACATCGTGACCCGATCATGTCACGAAGTTCAAAGTTACGATGATTAGAAATGGATCCTTGTAGACTATTCCTTAGACCGTGAGGCTATATCAATCACTGTCTCTCGAGAATGCTTAGATAGCATCAAACACCATATGATAAAACGGTGGTTATAAAGGTGTGTTCAGGTATTCGGAGGAAACTGTAGAGGCAATATATGTCAAGAGCGGGATTTGTCCGTCCATGTGACGGGAAGATACTCAAGGGCCCACTCGGATAAGTTATATCCAATAGCCGCGCAGCGTGTGATTAGATCACGGGGATATCACTTGTCGGGACGAGTTAAGTAGCATTGTTCAGTAACGAGATTGAACACGACATGGTGATGTCATTGATCGAATCTCGGGTAATGCAAGTATCGAATGACAAAGGGAATAAGACATGACTGTCCCGGTTTAAACGACGAAAGATCTTCGTGGAACGCACAGGGGTCACATGGCCATCCAGGTCCCTCTGTCGATCATTGGTGCGGGAGTGTCCCGACCATGTCTGAAGTGTTCCCGAACCTTAGGGTATCACACTTAAGGGCTTGATGATGCTTAGAGAGTGTTTATAGGATCGGTAGAATCACCGAAGAAAAGAAGGGAGAAAACCGGAAGGGTTTCGGTAAGTCCGAAGGATGTCTGGAGTGGAGGTAGAAGGTGTTCCATGACCATGGAGATTGAATAATATGTGAATGAATGTTAAATATTGATTTAATCATTTATTCATAATTATTTAAATAAAGAGAAAATCAATTAAAAGGTCAAAGGCTTAATGGGCCAATTCCGGAGGGAGAGGGCCCATTAGGGAAAGGAGAAAGGGGAGAGGGACCAAGGGAGAGGCCGGATGGGCCTTGCCCCCCCTGCGGGGCCCACTAGGGGCTGGCCGGCGGCCACCCCACCCCCTCCTCCCCTTTAGTCCCACCCCAGGACTTGAGGGGAGGTAGTACCTCCCCTCCCCCTATATAAAGTGGGGTATTTGGCCTAGAAAAATACACCAATAATCAATAAAGGTCTCCCCACTTTTGAAAGGACCTCTAATTGATATTTTCTCTCTCTCCCTCTCTCTCTCTCGTGACGGTGGTCCCAAGTCTGGACTGCGCAAGCGAGAGACATCTTCACCGCGGAGCGCCGTCGCGCTGCGGGATTCGGATCCGGGAGCTCTACTTCCGCAACTGCTGCTGGATCGGGGAAGCGGGAGTCATCATCAGGCACCGGACGTGTGTAACTCCCACGAGGTGTCACACTTGAGGCACTCAAGTCGTTGGAGCCAAAAGGAGCGCAAGGATTTCATCACGACCTTGAGGTCGGCTTCGGCTCGTCTACATCAACCACGCTCTCCTGAGCGTTGACAACGCTTTTCGGTCTTCGAGGGTAAGTTCGCGAAAAGCCCCTCCCGTTACTGTATTACTAATAGATAGGTCCTGGCAGCTTCAGGGGTTCAGGGGCGTAGAGTAAAATTTATTGTTTTTATGCGCGGAACCCCTAAAGTGGTATCAGAGCTAGATCTATGCATAGTAATGCTAGTACGGGTAGAACACACGAGATGTAGCGTGTGGGCGTTGATCTTTTAGTTGTTACCCTCCCACGTGTACTTGTGTATACCGCAGTAATGCTTGATGAAGCGGCCCCCAACCGACTTTACGCGTTCATTTGCGAGACTGGTCCACGCTTGACATATGGCTTGTACCGTATAAAGTGGCTTAGGGGGGGTGTCTGTCTCTCTCGCATTAGTTGGTATACCATTTGCAACGAAGGGCCCCGAAAGGGGTGTAGTATAGACAACTACTTGATTAGCGTTGTGCTGAAAGTTCGTAGGTAAGAACGGTTCTTGTGCGAAAGCCCATTCAGCCACGTAAAACATGCAAAGATAAAGTAGAGACGTCTAACTTTGTTTTGCAGGGGGGCGTTGTTTTGTGATATGGTTGTGGCAAGGTAAAGTGATTACCTTTTGTTACATAGTAGTAGATGGTCACGGTAATGACGAACTACCACGCCGGAATGACACCGGTACCCTGGTGTCTACGGCGCCGAAACCCTGGCACCGGAACCCGGTGACGGCGGATGGAGATCACGACGTGAAGGACCATATCACATAGCATTTACATTCAATGTTATTGTTTGTATGTCTTATTGTGTGCTAGTATTAGATACTCGACGGTAGCCTAATAAGATGATCCCTGTTAAAATAACCAACGATCGTGTTCCCCCTTAGTGTGCACCACCAAGAAAATTCTTCGGTATGAGGCAGGCCGTGATGATCGGGTGTCAGACATATCTACGTTCGCATACAGTGGGTGCAAGCCATGTTGCACAGCGAATACACTAAGGTTGAGTTGGCGAGCCTAGCACGCTAGAGAAGCGTGGCCTTGGAACGCGGATGGTCGAAAGATCGAGCACGATTCGCATGAATGATGTGATCGATGTTTAGCGTCCACCCTTGAACCCACATTGATGGCCGTGATGATCGGGGGAGATGTGGCTGATAGGGGTCGTGTTATCACTAGGAACCCTCTTTGAGGATAGGTGTTTCTGAGTGGAGTTATTATTAACTCATATAATTATAAACTTAGTCTAAATTCCTTTTGCAATTATAAATGTAGATGGCTCACCGTGAAGCTTACTTTGAGATTAAGGATTGGGTAAAGAGTGAGAAACTTAGACTTGATGGATCCAACTTCCCAAGTTGGCTTGTGCGCCTAGATGATCTCCTTACGAGGAATCATGTGGTAGACTACATACGCCACACGATGGATTTGACTGAGCCAGACTACTATGAGACCCCACAAGAATTGGCAGACCGCTACTATCGCCAAGAGATGTCCACTTACATTCAGATAATAATGCGTTACGGGATGGTGGATGAACTACATCCGCTCATGGGTGATCTTGACCCATATTCGATGGTGGATCAGCTGAGAGCAGAGTTTATAGGCTATGTGCGCATGTGGAAGCACGAGTTGCTTGGAGAGTTCCTTTCCATACAGATGGAGGAGCATACATGTCTGAAGAGTCACTTGGAGCGCATGTTTGATGCACACACGAGACTGGTTCACTTCGTGGATTACTGGATGGCTGATCCATTCGCGATAGTCGTACTGCTTCGGTTATTGCCTCCCAGCTACAGAGGACATGTCCGGAGTAGCATCATGAGTGGTGATACGGAAGCATTAGACTTCCATGAGTTCATATTACGTTTCCGGAACGTAAAGGTTGAACCAATCGCCGGAGAGGTCATCGATGACCAAGGTATATATTTGATATACAGTTTTATAAATGTTATAATCTTGCAAACACATTGCAATGTTAAGTATATCTGATACTTGTTCTATTTTGGTGAAAATAGGTCCTTCTGCATAGAGGTGCTTGCTGGAGAGGAGGTGACGTTGCGTGTTGATGGCGAGCATGATGATGATGGCCGACAACACACTCCCTCGACATTTATCATTTAGTTTTGTGTTTTAGGATGATTATTGTAATCAAGAGAGATTTGAACTTCTTTAGTGTGTCTCACACTTCGTGAGACGGTTATTCATATGAGTTTGTAACAAACAGTTGTTCTGCTTTTATGAATGATTTTTATTCATGTTCATATCTTGTTTGATTATTTGTGAATTATCCTTATTGTTTGAAACTGATTGATAATGCATGAATATTTGTAAAATATTTAAAATGCATTATTTAAAATACCCAACTTAATGATATTTCATTAATAAATGAAAAAACATTGTTTAAATTCAAAGTTATGTGATAATATGTGAAAGTCATTCGATTTCTTATCACATATAAATCATGCCTAAGTTCGGCAAAATAACTTGAACACCGTGTATTACTTGAATACAAAGTGTTTGATGAATTGTTAAAAGTAAATACATATTCGATGTATTGTGTTTTAACGGAAAATGGTAATTATCATTAAATGATTGTTTAAATGTGTAAAGTGAGTTTACCAAAAGAAACATGAATATGAAACTATTTGATTTGATCAAAATGTTTCATCAACAAAAAGGGTATAAATATAAAAGAGAATCCAATTACTATGATTTGATCAATAGTAATGAAATTCGAATTTATAAGAATGGCATGAAAAAAATTGTGGAATGCAAAGTGTTTTGAAACGTCAAAATACAAATCATCACAATGTGATATTAGATATCAAAAAGGGGTTGAATACAAGGCACCGAATAAATCGTTGTAGTGTATATGTAGAGACCATTAGCTTAGAAATAGTTAGTACTCAATTAGAATTAGTAACTGTTTGAATTCGTGAAAGTTTTGGGGTTATTCGATATAACCAAAATAATAGCGAATAAGTCCTTGTAGAGTATTCATTGGATACTTTGAATACAAAATCCATAGCTAAACCAAAAGGAAAGCAAAACTTGTGTTGCTTGGATTTTGGTGCATTCTTGAGAAAGCTCACCTCTAGTGATGTTTTTCAATTATGGAGCAAATGGAAAATAGTGTAAAACACGATAAGGATTCAAAACCCTGCATCAGAGTGTTGAGAAGTGCAACGGACAACGTTCCTGAATGATTCTCTTCACAGAAGGAAAGAATCAATGATTTTAATCATTGTGTTTTTCCCTCCACTATTGTTTTCACTACATGAAGTAGGATTCAAAATGTAAATCTATATCTTGTATGGAGACATTTGTGAACCACTTGTCATGATTTTTGAAATGTGACACACCTAGGAACTACAAAGGAAATAATGGTAAACTAAATTATGAGAAATCGTAGAAGCAAAATTCCCTTGAGATTAGAAAGCAATTCATTGCTGAATCTCACAAGTAAAAGGAGTTACTTGGAATTTCCCCAAATGACTGCAAAGCCATTGTAGGAAAAAGGGGTGAATGACAAAAGCACAATTTGTCAGGTATTGAACAAATTCAAATGAATTTGATTCAAGTGTGCTAAATATCTAGTGGATTTAAAACTAGTAAAGTACTAGTATCTCATAATAAATCTCCAAGTTTGATGTTTAATCAAAGGATTTTGAAGTTATTCAAAACAGTAAGGAGATATGCAATTTGCATAAAATTGAGTGGGAGCTATGAAAGTCTTCCTGAAACAATATGTGATTGGCATATTTTTAAGTGGGAGCAATATGAGTCTCAAACTCAAATATATAGGAATATATTTTGAGTGGGAGCTTATAGGAGTAATTCTTAAGTATGTTAAGGATGAAAGCGCAAATACTTATGAATAATGATTCATAAGATGTAGAAATTGATAATAGGTGTATTATGATATTATGTAGCATTCCTTAAGGGATTCTGAAAAATGTTTCAGAATAGAAGTTAATTAAGGAACTGGTCCTTAATAACTCAAATTAGGATTAGCATTAAGTTTAACATTAATGGTTGAAAGAAAGAAAAGGATGATCGTCATCCACTATGTTAAGACATAGGTTCTATCTTAGAAAACTATGATGATAACTTAGCATAATATGTGATCCAAATAAAGAACGTTTGAAAGTGATTAAGTTCGAATCACGGAACGTTGAGCTAAGTTTGTCCGCAGTGTCTAGTAGAGAACTGTGGATGTATTTTCAAATCCATAAAGGATAACATATCTTAAAACATAAAGGGTTATGTTATAAGGGAATATGTTGAAAACTCCTGTCGATACCAATTAAAAGTCAAGTAGGAAGCGAGATGAACAAATCATCGAAAGTTGCACAGAGTGCACTAGTGTTTCGATCAATACATTTATAATAATAGATAAGGGTACCATCTAAAATGTTGTATAATGTTATGGCGGGGCTAGTTCGCTTTTAACGTAGAATGATGTGTTCCAGGGCACAGTGCCCATGAGAAAGCCTTCGAGGTTGATCTAACGTCACTATAGGCTCCTGGAATCAGGCCTCGTTCTACTGCCATAGCGGTGATACATACACACAAATGCTATCATGTGATGATAGAGTATTGATGTCAATCAGGGTGACATTAGTAAGTTGCAAAGGATTTGGGACTGTAAAAGTACAGACCCAAGACTCAACCTCTTCCATGAGCAAGCATGTTCAGGGTACAGGATATATAGTGCCAATAATTGAGAACAAATGCAACTAGTGTATTTATACTCTAGTGCAAGTGGGAGACTGTTGGAAATATGCCCTACAGACAAATAGTAGTAAGGACTATTATCATATTTCATATAGTTTATGATTAAGTTTTTATATCATGCTATAACTGTGTTGAGTGGAAACATCAATACACGTGTGATATACAAACAACCAGGAGTCCCAGTGAAATTTTAGTCACTGGTTCATTGGTCAACAGATGATCATGTTTCCTGATCATGTGGCATTTATGCCAATTGGAAATGAGGTCATCTCATTCAGAGAATGAGATGATGAACCAATACCCAACCTAAACATCGTGACCCGATCATGTCACGAAGTTCAAAGTTATGATGATTAGAAATGGATCCTCGTAGACTATTCCTTAGACCGTGAGACTATATCAATCACTGTCTCCCGAGAGTGCTTAGATAGCATCAAACGCCATCTGGTAAAACAGTGGTTATAAATGTGTGTTCAGGTATTCGAAGGAAACCGTAGAGGCAATATATGTCAAGAGCGGGATTTGTCCGTCCATGTGACGGGAAGATACTCAAGGGCCCACTCGGATAAGTTATATCCAATAGATGCGCATCGTGTGATTAGATCACGGGGATATCACTTGTCGGGACAAGTTAAGTAGCATTGTTCAGTAACGAGATTGAACACGACATGGTGATGTCATTGATCGAATCTCGGGCAATGCAAGTATCGAATGACAAAGGGAATAAGACATGACTGTCCCGGTTCAAACGACGAAAGATCTTCGTGGAACGCACATGGGTCACATGGCCATCTAGGTCCCTCTGTTGATCATTGGTGCGGGAGTGTCCCGACCATGTCTGGAGTGTTCCTGAACCATAGGGTATCACGCTTAAGGGCTTGATGATGCTTAGAGAGTGTTTATAGGATCGGTAGAATCACCGAAGAAAAGAAGGGAGAAAACCGGAAGGGTTTCGGTAAGTCCGGAGGATGTCCGGAGTGGAGGTGGAAGGTGTTCCATGACCATGGAGATTGAATAATATGTGAATGAATGTTAAATATTGATTTAATAATTTATTCATAATTATTTAAATCAAGAGAAAATCAATTAAAAGGTCAAAGGCTTAATGGGCCAATTTCGGAGGGAGAGGGCCCATTAGGGAAAGGAGAAAGGGGAGAGGGACCAAGGGGGAGGCCGGCTGGGCCTTGCCCCCCCCCCCGCGGGGCCCACTAGGGGCTGGCCGGCGGCCACCCCACCCCCTCCTCTCCTTTAGTCCCACCCCGGGACTTGTGGGGAGGTAGTACCTCCCCTCCCCCTATATAAAGTGGGGTATTTGGCCTAGAAAAATACACCAATAATCAATAAAGGTCTCCCCACTTTTGGGAGAACCTCTAATTGATATTTTCTCTCTCCCTCTCTCTCTCTCGTGACCGTGGTCCCAAGTCTGGACTGCGCGAGCGAGAGACATCTTCACCGCGGAGCGCCGTCACGCTGCGGGATTCGGATCTAGGAGCTCTACTTCCGCAACTGCTGCTGGATCGGGGAAGCGGGAGTCATCGTCAGGCACCGGACGTGTGTAACTCCCACGAGGTGTCACACTTGAGGCACTGAAGTCGTTGGAGCCAGAAGGAGCGCAAGGACTTCATCACGACCTTGAGGTCGGCTTCGGCTCGTCTACATCAACCACGCTCTCCTGAGCGTTGACAACGCTTTTCGGTCTTCGAGGGCAAGTTCACGAAAAGCCCCTCCCATTACTGTATTACTAATAGATAGGTCCTGGCAGCTTCAGGGGTTCAGAGGCGTAGAGTAAAATTTATTGTTTTTATGTGCGGAACCCCTACACATATGTACGGTTAACGGATGTGCGCAGGGTGGCAGCGTTGTTTGGCATTGTGGTGGCTTCGACGGCAGGCCTGACAAGGTCTTTATTTTGATCTTTCTAAAGATGGGTTAGCCTAAGATGGTTGCATCATAGGATTGAGCACATACATTGATGTGTGTTGCGGATCACCTGAACCGGTTTGTGCTCCCAGCTTGCTATTGGGCAGTTTTGGGGGCCCCGGTTTTGTGATGTTGTGCATAGGTGTGTGGTAGAGTACTGGCTTCGACATGTCCATCCCCTTTATGGACATGGATATTTTCATCCATATCAATCTTCTTCCTATTTATCCATTTGTACTGAATAGTTTAACACCATTAGACAAGTCAACCAAGTTCAAAACTTGATCGTCTCTTATGGACTCTATTTTGGCTCTCATGGCACTCAGCCATTTTACAGAGTCTGGTCCATCATCACTTCCACACATGTCGTAGGCTAATCACTTTCCAACAATAATATTTATCATGCTTCACTTATCCTTGTCGACCTTCGTCGTTGTGGCTTCTATTGCCATGGGTTGCTCGACTAGTTCTGCTACCTTAGCATTACTCGTAGGGGCATCCCCGACTGGCTCATCTTGAACTTCTTCTAGTTACAACGTTCTTCCACTTGTCTCCCTTTCGAGAAATTCTCTCTCTCATGTAAAAAAAAAGAGAAATTCTCTCTCTAGAAAAACACCTCTCCAAGCGACATGATGATCTCCATCTCCATGGTTCATGTGTGCCATCCTCCAAGTGATGAGTCCTCCAAGAACTAAGACAAGCTATTGCTCCTAATAGTTGGTAAACAAAATTACATAGTAACATTGGATCATCACAAGTCGACACACATGTCGCTAATGCAATAATATGAGAACACATTGGCTCCAGCCATGTTGACCTACCACTAGTAGAAAACATGCCTCTAGTCCCCGTTCTTAAGGGCCTTTAGTCCTGGTTGCCAAACTGAGACTGCGGAATCGGGACTAGAGGCCCGACCTTTAGTCCCAGTTCTGTTACGAACCGGGACTAAAGTATCCCTGCCATGACATCGTTTTGGGCCATTTGGCTACCACGGCAGGAGATAGGGTTTTAGGGTTTTGTGTTTTATGTTTTCTTTTTTATTTTGTGTTTTGGGTTCAATTATTTTTCATTCTGTGTTTTTATTTCAAACAAGTTTTCGTATACATACACGATGCTACTACATAATACTTGTACACGTTGATGCATATATAATATAATTTCTCTTACGGACATACATACATATATATACAATTTGGTATACGAGTTCCAACCGGGTTCAGAGCCCGTCTATTTGATTACATGTAGATCATTACATGGATGCTTTAGGGTCTATCTAGATTGTATTCTCCGCATGGGTATATGACCTCGTCAACCAAAAATCCCGCCAATTCCTCTTGAATTGCTAGTAGGCGGTCCTGTGATAGGAGATTTTCCCGCGTCGCTTCCAACTAAAAAGAAGGAAATCAATATGAATATATCAATCATCATAAAAAATACGAATGAAATCCAACACAAATTGTGATAATAAAATTAAATTATGAATATATTGTTTACGTACTCCAAGAAATTTCAAATGAACCAGGACTAAAGGGTCTAGCGCGAGCCCTAGCCTGCCTGAAACCCTTTAGTCTCGGATTGTTACACGAATCGAGACTAAATGTTCCGTTCGAACTGGGACTAAAGGTTCCGTTCGAACCGGGACTAGTGTCCGCCGCCTCCTGCGGCCAGTTCTAGCCGTTGGGACCGGAGCATTGTCGACCAAAGGCTAGTTTTCTACTAGTGTACTCATGGCATGCTGGTCATGAAATATTATACACATCATACACGTCGGGTCATAGTAGTCACATACATCCTACAAATACGAGTTAGACGTTCTAGCGCCGAAACTTAAAACGCTTGTAACTCTATTTTTCAAGCCAAATTTGACAATTTTGTAAATTCAGATAAAGAAGAAATTAACATATACTCCCACTGAACTTCTGAATATATATAGGTAAATTAACTGAGGCACCATGATGACTGGACACCGAGATTTGGTACACACGTATTCACTTTGAATTATACATACTCAAGCTACATATATCCAAGGTATACATACCCAAAATATGCATGCTCATGTTAGATATACCCCAAATTCTACATACCCAATGTATGTGTACCCAGAATGCATTTATATATGTGTAACTTGGATACGCATACCTCGGATAAGCATACCTTGAGCATATATGTGACTTGGGTATGTAAATTTTAGTATAATTTGAGTACGTGTACCTTCGGGCATGTACTAATACGCGTGTATTGGGTATTGCCGTATTGGTGCAGGGCCACCTCAAATTTGTAAATTCTATCCCAAGTATATAGAAAAATATCATCATTCACAACATAATATGCATGCTATATGAAATATATATTTCATGCAGGTTCTAATAATGTCGATTTGATATAGGGGTAATTAATTAACAGCTACCTACTCCAAAGAATGTCCATGCCTGCTTATATATAGAGGTTTTACGCCAAGGATCAAGGCAGACTTGAGACCAAGTGAAAACCCACTAGATTCCATGACCTCAAACGACTCTAGGTCCTGGCCCTCCGGCAGCTCCCAGTCGAAATGGTACATCATGTTAGCCAGCGTGAGCTCCACGAGACGCGTCGCAAAGGCGACGCCAGGGCACCCTCTTCTCCCCGCGCCGAACGGTGCAAACCTGGTGTCCTTGCCGCTATAGTCAATAGCCCTGCCTAGGAACCTCTCCGGACGAAACTCCTCGGCATTCTCCCACGACTCACTATCCCTTCCGATCGCCCACGTATTGATTACGACCCGGGTCTTGGCCGGAATATGGTAGCCCTGTAGCCGTGTGTCCTGGATCGTTTCGCGTTCGATGAGGAGCGGCATTAGCCGCAATGCTTCTTTTACTGCCGCGTGTAGGCGGGTCATCTTCTCCAGCTCCTCCTCCTCAAGGACTCCTCCATGTGCACCCACAGCAACCTGTCTCACCTCCGATTTCACCTTCGCCATTTCTCTTGGATGCTTAAGAAGATGGGCCATCGTCCATTCTATGGTCTTGTAGCTCGTGTCGATGCCTCCTATGAACATGTCCTGCAGCAATACAAAGAAACATAAGTAAAGATCTTGTAAACTTGGTTGTTGCTGCTACTGGCCATGACGCTATCAATCCAATTCTCAATGAATTTCTTAGTCAATTACTGATAGCAGTCATCAGATCAGGAGTTTCATATCCTTTTGCACATGCACGGTCATCAACTCTCCACCGTAACTTAAAAATAGTGGTGATTAACTGTGTTTCTGTTAAATAGCAGAACGAAAAGAACTTACCAAAATGAGTGCCTTGGCGTCAGTCCGGTCGAACCCCTGATCACCATCCTTGACGATGGACAGCAAGTCGTCCAGGAGGTCAGGAACCTCACCGTCTCCTCGTCTCCTCTCGTGCTCCGCCAGCGCGCCTTCGAGCATGTCATCGAGCTTAGCCGCCGTCTTCTTCACCCTTGCGTCGAGCCCCGTCGCCCAGTCCAGCCACCGTAGTCGCGGGAACACGTCACTCACGGCGAATGTCTCGAGCACGTCGGTGAGCTCCTTCATCATGCCGCGGACCCTCGCCGGCTCCACGCCGCTGAGCTTATTCCCGAACGCCGCTTTCGAGATTACGGTGTTGGTTAGGCCGACGACGAGCTCGGTCAGGTTGACGACTCCTCTGCCCTCCCCGGCACCACATGCGGCACGGATCCGTTGCACGAAGCTCGCGACCTCCTGCGCCCGTAGTGCGCGGAAGGAGTCGACTCGCTTCACGCTGAGGAGGTGCACGACGGCGATGCGCCGTGACTGGCGCCACCGCTCGCCGTAGGGGCTGAAGGCGATGTCCCGGCAGCCATAAAGCGTGCCGTAGGCCGTGTAGTGATGCGGCCGGCTGGAGAAGACGTGGTCCTGGGTCTTGAGCACGGCCTCTGCCAAGGACGCCGAGGATACCACGATTGCCGGCACGGAGCCGAGGCGGAGGAGGAAGAGCGGGCCGTGGCGCCGCGCGAGAGCCTGCAGCCTCTGGTGGAGGTGGCCGCCGCGGAGCTGGTGCAGGTTGCCGATGATGGGTAGCGACCGAGGCGACGGTGGGAGGCCGTCCTTGCCTCTTGACCAGAAGCTTCTAACGACGACGGCGAGGCAGGAGACCAGGAACACTACAGAGAGGACCAGGGTAGAGTCGAACTGAGGAGAAGCCATGGCGTACGTTTGTTGTGGATACTACTACGCAGCAGAACAGAGTAGCTTTGCAACTGCCGCAGAACTCATACCCGAGAGTCGATCGAGAGATAAGCAAGCATACAGAAGGAAGCTTCGCAACAGGTTCCGTTCTGGAGGAAAAAGCTGCATCGAGTCCCTCCATTATTCCTTAATTTTTTCCCAAATTTCCTTAATTTCAGTGGATGCGGAAATATAATTTCCTTAATTTCCTTAATTTCGTGGAGTCGTTGTCAGGGGCGGATTTTTTCCCAAATTTCCTTAATTTCAGTGGATGCGGAAATATAATTTTACGGAAATGTTTGGACTATATATACTCAGACCTGTTTGAATTTTTATTAAAATTTGAACAAACAATCGGAAATAATTTCAGAATCCAAAATTTCATGAGTTTCGGTGGATCCCAAAATTTAAATCTTTCCGAAATTTCGGTGGCACTCCGTGTACAATTCATCGATCGCTCATAGTTTGACAATCCATGGAAACCTACAAAACGAAGGATAGGTACTTGCCTGGTCATGAGTGGCAAGGTGTTTCACATAGGAAAGACGAGGACGACGATAGAGTTCCTCAGCCACTCAACCACAATGATGCTATGGTGGTAGTGCATATCAGCAAAGACTTTTGTTGGACCCCGGGGAAAACATACAAAATTTATTGATGGAAGTATCGTCGTTAGTGTAGGGCGATGCAGACCTCTCATAGACTAGTTTTGTGACCTACATCGTCATGGAGAAGGTGGCTGGTAAATTCTACAACTGCGCTAATGAGTTTGAAGCTGAGATGGAAGAAAACAAGGAAGATGGTGAAGCTTTGTTTTATTAAAGTTTTTTGCAATTGATTTTGTGGCGATGGGAAGTAGAACTTTAGTATAGTAATTTTTTATTTTTAAGTTTGTCTTCTAGAAGACTACATGGAACACCAAGTGTTGCACCGCAGTGCAAAGCCAGACCATGGACACAGGTAAGGCTAGACACAAGCCGACGAGCTTTTGGCTCGGCCCGGTCCAGGCGCGGCTCGCCCCGAGCTGGGCTCTGCCCGCGAAGGGCATGGATCGAGTCGAGCTCAAAAACTAGGACCGTGGCGAGCCAAAAGCTCGCGCGGGTCGGCTCGGTCTAGCCCGACAGCCCGCGGTAGCCCGAGGAGAGAGGGAGGTGGGCTTTTGCTGATTCCAGCCCATTAGGGCACGGTCTCTCACGGTCGCTCGTTCCACTCGCTTGTGCTCCCCGTCTTGCATACGCCTCCAGCCTCCCCAACCTCCAGTTCCGCCGCCACTACGATGTGGCCCCCGTCGGCGCCGGATGTCGCTGCCACCGCACCCATGAGGCGTTGTGCCCCCTTCTAGTCGCCCTCAGCTCTTTCGGCCCCGTGCGCACGCCCAAGTCTGTTGCCCCGTTCCGCACCCCAAGCTCTTTCACTGCTCCGTCGCCCAGGTCTGCTGCATGTCCTGGTCGCGTGCTGGTCGATCCGTCGGCGGCCTCGCAACTTCTCGGCAACACCATGGAACCGAAGAAGCAGAAGCCTATGTCCTCTCTGTATGGCGACCTGACGGCACCTCCAAAGAATAAGATGGGCGCACGTGGAAGGTCGAGCTCGGACGATAACCTGAGCATTGTATCGCTGCTAAGACGACACCCCCTCCAACTCGTCGTCTCCCTGTCCACATAGCTGCCGCCGGCCGTGCTGCTGGTCGCACCGAGTCCTCGACGACACCGGCACTGGTGGTGAGCTCTTTTTTCGGGTTCTATTTTAATACTTTGGTGTATGCAAACGTGGTTAAATTATGCAAATCGATATTGCAAATGTAATGTATTTAATGTATGCAATTATTTGCTTCTTGTATGCTAGTATTTTTTTCTTGTATGGAAATATTTCTTTCTTGTATGCATAAGTAGTGATGTTCTATTTGAGTTTTTTGGTGTATGCAAATGTGGTTAAATGATGCAAATGGAAGTAGTGATGCAAGTATTTGTTTCTTTTATGCAAGTAGTGACGTTCTTTTTAAAATTTGTTGCTAACTTCACAAAATTTAGGAGAAGGAGGATGATGAGGAGGAAAATGTGGAGTCCATCAAGTTGCGAGTGGGTTGAATAACAACAATTGGTAAGTATATATATTTACTACATTTTTGACATATGGGCAAAAAATATCAACTAAACCTATTGTTACTTGTAGACTTTCATGTCATGTGGATGTTGATGGACAATGGGTTTGAAGATTGGAGATGGATGATGATCTCGCTATAATTTGTACTTGTTTTATTGCATTGGAACTTGAAAACATTGGGAGTGGATGTTTATTTGATTTGTGTTCGAACATCGAATTTGTAGCCGCACGGGTTGATATCGACATGTTGTGAACTTGTAATTCTCTATTATCTATCAAACTATTAGTCATGCTCAGTTTTTTGTGCCAAAAAAACCAAGCGGAAGAACACCATGTTACCTTACATTAATGTTACTCTAAGTGAAAACACAAGTGACATTTAGAGGTTCTTAATTGCTGATTTTTTCCATTGGAATGGATTCATACATAGTTGAATTATTACTCTATGAAATTTTATGAAAAAAATTGAATGTTTGCTTGCTTAATTCTGTTGCACAAATTTGATCTGGAGAGAGTTTTTGTGTGTAAGATAGCTAGGTCTGGACCGAGTTTATGGTCGACTCGGGCCGGGCCAGTTTTGATGGACGGAAGGCCCAACGAGCCAGCCCGAGCTGAGCCAATTTGTCTTGGGCCAAAAGACAGGTCGGACCGAGCCCAGCCCGAGCTGGCTCGTGTCCAGCCTTAGATACAAAGGAAGGCAATGCACAGAGGTTGCATCAATAGTGAAGGGACCGCGGCGATTCTAGCGTGAAAAATTGTCGCGTGCACCCCTTCGCTGAGATTTACGATTCCTTTTGCAATTTCGTCTAGTTTCATCTCATTTCAGAAATATGTTTCAGGTTTGCATGCAATGAAGCTTGTTGAAACATTTCTCATCACGGCTGAAATGGCTCGTTAATCATGATTTACCAAATTGTCACAATGCGCAAGTAGTTGTCTGTGAAATAATTGTATTTCTCTTGAGCACTATTGTGAGAACTAGTTATCTCACCAACATGTTTCTCGAATCTTCTTCTCATGTTCCAGTGTCTAAATCTTCCGTTAACAAAACTATCACCACAAGCGCAGTAGTTTGATCCTTGAATAAATAGCCAATAAAGCAAAAAGCAGCACCCTTTTTCACGCTGTACTCAAGCCAGTTAAATTCATCAAACCATGCAGCTATCGAGCGACGCATACCTCCAATCTCTCTAGCCGGGAAATTATGTTTCCTTGGTGGATCCAATGCAATATACCCCCTTCTGATTGAATCCTGTTCGTTTATATCATAGCTTCATATGGGAATCCTCTTCTAGGGATCATGAGAAAGTAAATCCAAATCATAGCCTGCTTCATCTTCGGCATTCAGTTCTTCATCTTCAATGATTGGAGGGTCTATTTATGGTTCTATGCTCATGTGTATCTATGGTTGAGTGCCATTGTCATTCTGTGCTTCAACTACCGCAAGCGGCATCTCAACAGAAGATGGATTGCTTCTAATTTGAGGTTCAGATTCAACAACAATAGATGACGGTGCTGGTGTCGAGGTGGAATCAGTCTTCTTTGACCTTGAAGCTCTCTCCCACAATTTCTTCAAATCTACATCATTCCTCTTCATCTCTTTATCAGTGTGTTATCAAGGAAATTACAGTACAGCAGCAACCTACATCATAATCGGATCGATGAGTAACCAATTTAATAACTAAGCTAATTTTTCAAGGGGGTAACTGATGTAAATCGGACAACAATTGTTGATTTACTAGTTTAGATACTAGAAAGAATCAGCAAGGATTAATAACCCTAACCTGCAGCGAACTTTCAGTATCTCTCCTCTGTCGTAGCAGCCAGAACCCCATGCCAGAATCCCCTTCTTGCTCCGGCATCCCGGCTCCCGCTCCTTGATCCGGCCTCCTGACTCCCGCCGCTATTGATCGTGTCGCGGTGCAGGCGTTCGGTAGCCTCCACGATGGTCAAGATCGTTGTCGATGGAGTCTCATCCTGGGAACCGCTGAGGTATGACAGTAGGAAGTAAACCTACTGCTGCGTTTGGGCCTTGGCTAATTCTACGGGCCAGGCAGGCTGACACGTGAGCGGATTTTGTCTAGGTTAGCTGTCAGTTGGGTATCTATCATACACATAGTCACCTATACATATACTATGTATATGTAGTAATTTGTTTTGGCTAGAAATAATGGGTATTCAACTGAATACCCATGAATCTATTTGTGCCCGCCAGTGACCATAACCCTATGTAGGGATCAAACCTATAGAATATAAGTGCATTATAGCATGATCATAAATCATATGCACTGATTGAACTATGAAAGGGTATGTTTTAGAGTGGAAACCGCAAGACATTGCTAGCTTAATATTTGACAACACAAAAAGAAGACACTGATCCGAGTACCAGGCACGTCAACCACATGCCATTATGGAACAAATAGGGGAAAAGTAAAGTATGATGTACTTCCCGTTGTTAATAGTTGTACTTCCTGGATAGCAATATTGAGCTTCTCACTTGAATTATGTGAACTGCCCATTTGTTCGAATGTACAGATTTTTTACTTCTAGTTTCTCAACTTTTAATCATAATTGTATAAATGATATGCCGTTGGAAAGATATCAGAAAACCGCAACTTTTACGTGTTCAAACTTTTCAAAGATTCTACATAGTTTGAATTTAATTTGGAAAATACGAAATCCATCTATAGGGAAAGGTAACGAACTTTTACTCCGGTTTTCGAACCCCTTCCCAAATGATATACCATTGGAAACATATTGAAATTACGCAACTTTTTCATGTTTAAAGTTTTTTTAAATTCTGTACGGTTTTGGAATAATTTTTAGAATACCAAACTTTGGATCTATTTAAAACGAGCGGACGGTATTTGAACGATTATTTCTAAACCGTTTGTCGGAATGATACAAATGATATGGTGTTGGAAAGCTATGAAATATGATAATTTGACGAGAAGATGTGTAACATAGCACAAATTAAAGTATCATATCTCACATGTCCCACCAGTAATCACAAGCCACACCTTTAATCGGTTACTACTATGATTCATTTCCCAATATAATAATAGGTCACAATCCAAAAGTGGTCCATTCAAGCCAGTGATCAATACTAATAGACTGTTGCATCGTAAGATTAGTTTTTCTTGCTCCTAGTCAGGTTGTGAAGAAACCGAGACTTGTTTTCCTGATCCTCTTTTGGTAATCTTCTTCTTCTCCCTTTTCTCTAGTGTTGCGCTATTCTATGCTCTGCTGAAATACACCCCAAAAACCTTGGAAGCTCGGAAGGGATAAATGGGTCGGAAAGATAGGACTTGCGTTGGACAAAGTCGGCATGTTTACCCTCTAGGTCTTGTGTAATGTACGGAAGTGTCGACACTTGGTTTGTACTCGTATCAAAAGAAAGCACATAAACCTTGTCAACTCCACACTTTGCCTCCTCGGACAAGAGAAAGTATATCACATTTTGCTTGACCATATCTGCAAGAGGATGAACCAGAGCTTGTCGTGGGAAGTCACCAATGGCCCATAGCTGATCAGATGTGACGACGAACACCTTGTCCCACTCCATCATGCGGCCATTCTCCGCTTTCCGCAAAATATATCCTTTGTCGATGAAATTAGTAGCAGCAGGACTCAATGGGCCAACAAGCTTATGATCCCCACGCTCAACATTAATAAATGTAAGGCGGCCGTCTTGGGTGGTGCACACGCAGCAGCAGCTGCAACTGATATGATCGTGCCGATGGTGCGGGTCGAAGTTATCAGGCTGGTAACGAGTAGGTAAGGCAAGATATTTGATCGCAGGCCTTTGTTGTTCTAACACCTTGCAAAGAAGCATACCTCCTAGGCTGTAGTTAACCCAGCACAGGGACTGCTCGAACGGGACGACTGTGTCAGTTCTCCAATTTTGCAGTTCAGATGATGCGACATCGTCGTCGTACATGATGATGGGCAGTTGCTGCTCAACCTCCCAGCTACGGTCGGAACTGCCAACCTTAGAGCGGAGCACGCAGAACTCCGCTTGCACCTTGCCAATAATCCCAAGGGGTCTAGTTACGCACAGCTGTTGGGCGACGACGAACTCCTCGCCACGGCTGAGGATGCCAACCGTGCGAAGATCAACCGAGCGCTGCGCGGTTCTCGTCCTCCCATCGTCGAGATGGAAGACCAACGGTATATCGCAGATGGGGATCTGATGGAGCCGCAGCGCCGGCTGGTCCGGCGAGGAGGTCGTGGGTCGTCCTTCGCAGAGGAAGTAATCCTACGGGTGCACCAGGGACCCGTCCTTCTCCACGGGGCGGAGGTGAGCCTGAGTAGGAGGAGGTTGAGATTGCACGAAGAGCCAGGGCTGTATCTAACCCACGATCGGGAGGAGCTCATCCTCTACACTATACAATTGTGTACTTACTCCTTGCCAAAATTAGCGATTTGTTTTTTTTTTCTATCCATCTATATACTAAAACATGTCTAGTTAAATGTGAATCTAGATAAACTTACGTCATTTATTTTGGAAAGGAAGAAGTATATTTTATTATATTGGGAAGGAAGGAGGGAGTATATTGGAAAGGAAGGAAGGAGGAAGTTTATTATTTCGTATGCATCTATATCCCGGTTTACAGTTTGTCGCGATAGCCCGTTCCCTTTTTTTTCCAGATCGTCGAGCGCTTTTTCAGGATGGGCCTCCAATTCTATTGCCCCCTCGCTCACGATTTTCTCTGTCCCGACCTTTTCTTTGTTGATTCCGATTAAGATAATGGATTTGTTCATGTGAAGGTAACGTACTTTTTATTGGCAACGTTAGTGATGATATTTGGACTAGCTTTGTGTGATTCTCCTTTTTCATTTGTATGGATTATCCCAACTATATGGCTAAGTTTTATTGTTAATATAATTTTTTTTGCTGGCTAAGTACTTTATCTATGTATCCAATAATCGACTGTGAATTATATATATCATGATGTATATTATTTAATTTTTTTATAAGTATTGGAGACGGCCACTTTAAGCCGCCACCTCAAGTTATATACTATTAGAGGCGGCCATGAATAAAACCCGCTTCAATATGTAATGTCGTGGAGACGGTCGGGTATTCGAGCCATCAGAGGGTGCTGAACTCTTGCAGACGGTCAGAAAATTAAGGCGTCTCAAGGGGTAGAGATATTGGAGACGGTTACAAATTCTGACCGCCTGAGGTAGTAGTTCTTAGAGCCGGAACTAGAAATCGGCTCAGGTTAGGTGCGCTCTTAGCGACTATGGGCTTGAACCGGAATGAGAAACCGGCTGAGGCCTATGACGCATAATCGCCTCTAAGTAAGGGTTCAGTATCAGTGAGAACTACACACTCTTCAACAACAATGCTCATGGCTTTGACCCCAGAGACGCAACCACATACAAGTTCAAGTCCAATGGAATATCTCCTCTGATACATGGTGATGAGAGCTTAGAGTCGCGGATGACTCCTCTTCATGCGGGGGGAGATGATGCAGCCCATTATATACCAATCACCATGTCATAAAGTAAACCAAGTCATGCTACTCTGACAAACACACCTAAGGTGAATTCTTTTCATCACGTGTCCTCCTTTGATCCCAGAATATCTGGTCACTTGTTAAATGCATCAAGGCGTATCAAGATAACTACCAAATGGTTACAAAGGTTTAATTGCTAAAATAAGAATTGATGATGGAAACCAACACAGACAGTCCATGGGTGCTTACACAGGTTTCACGCTAAGGATCAAGGCAGACTTAAGGCCAGGTGACAACCCACTAGACTCGATAACCTCAAAAGACTCTAGTTTCTGGCCGTCCGGGAGCTTCCAGTCGAAATGGTACATCATGTTGGCTAGCGTTAGCTCCACGAGGCGTGTTCCAAAGGCGATGCCAGGGCACCCCCTCCTCCCCGCGCCGAACGGTAAGAACTTGGGATCCTTGCCGCTGTAGTTGATGTCCATGCCGAGGAACCTATCTGGCCGGAAATCCTCGGCATTCTCCCATGACTCACTATTCCTCATGATTGCCCACGTGTTGACCATGACACGGGTCTTTGCTGGGATATCGTAGCCGTCTAGACGGGTGTCCTGGATTGTTTCGCGTGGGATGAGGAGCGGCACCGGTGGATGTAGCCGCAACGCTTCCTTAATTGCCGCCTGTAGGTGGCTCATCTTCTCCAGCTCTTCCTCAAGGACTCCTCCATGTGTACCACCAGCAACCTGTCTCACCTCCGATTGCACCTTTGCCATTTCTCTTGGATTCTTCACGAGCTCGGCCATTGTCCATTCTATGGTCTTATAGGTCGTGTCGGTTCCTGCTATGAAAATGTCCTGCGATGCAGAGAAAGAAGAGAAAACTTGTGAACATGATTGTTGCTAGTGAACGTACGTGTGACTCTGTCTACCAATTCTTGGGTTTTGTGGCTGTCTGTTAAACGGATTTCGGTCATGAACTTTCAAACATACTATTGTTTCTCAGAAATAGCAAAAGGAATCGAGTAGATGTTCAGTAGCAAAAACAACTATTGTCATTGAAACCTTACCAAAATGATTGCCTTGACATCAATGCGGTCGAGCTTAAATCCCTGATCACCATTCTTGTAAAGAGAGAGCAAATCATCTACGAGGTCGCCAGCTTCACCTTGGTTTACTTGGTTTCCCTCGTGCTCCGCGAGCGTCCTCTCGACAACGCTGTCGAGCTTAGCCGCCAACCTATTCACCCTTGCCTCCAGCCCTGTTGCCCAGTCCAACCACCCTAGCCGTGGGAAGACGTCACTCACGGCGACCTTAGCGAGCAGATCAGTGAGCTCCTTCATCATGTCGCGGACCATTGCCGGCTCCACGCCGCCGAGCTTGTCCCCGAACGCCGCTTTCGAGATTACGGTGTTGGTTAGGCTGACGATGAGCTCGCTCACGTTTACTTGGGCAGCACCACTGGCGCTGGCGGCGCGAACCCGTTGCACGAATCTCGCGACCTCCGCCACGCGTAGCGCGCGGAAGGAGTCGACTCGCCTCACGCTGAGGAGGTGCACGACGGCGATGCGGCGGATCTGGCGCCACTTCTCTCCGTAGGGGCTGAAGGCGATGTCTCGGCAGCCGTAGAGCGTGCCCAGGGCCGTGTACTGCTGCGAACGGCTGCAGAAGACGTGGTCCTGCGTCCTGAGCACGGCCTCGGCCAGGGAGGCCGAGGAGACGACCACGGCGGGCACGGAGCCGAGGCGGAGGAGGAAGAGCGGGCCGTGCCGCCGCGCGAGGGCCTGCAGACTACGGTGGGGGTGGACGCCGCCGAGCATGTGCAGGTTCCCGATGATGGGCAGGGCCCAAGGGGAAGGCGGCAGCACACGGACGGCATCCTTGCCGCCTGACCCGAAGCCTCTAACCAAGACGGCCAAGCAAGAAACCACGAAGACGAGACAGAGGAAGATTAGGGTAGAGTCGAGCTCAAGAGAAGCCATGGGCGACAGTCCGACAAGAGAAGCCATGCAGCTAGCAGAGCGCGTATGGCTTATGAACCTATATTCTGGAACTGAACTTGAACTTAAGGCGGGGCGTTGGCTAGGTATGAACAGACAGAGATGAGCTGATCCACATGCCGAAATAATCTACGTCAGTGTCCGAGCGGCCGGAATCGGACACGGTAGCGAAAAACCAATGAGCGGTGACATGTTGAGCCATGTGGCACACACGCAAGAACGGGGACGACGTAACGACAGATTGCTCGGCAATTTGTGGAAACCATTTGAGTAATCACAAATTGGTGTATGGTGTTGCATGGCGGGGAAATCTGCTCGCGATCCGCACGCACAGGGACATCGTCATCCCAATGCAATAAATGCAGCGATGCTGACAGGATATCCTTCCGATCCTGCCCTACGGTCAGGGCCGTACCTGAGAAATTGGTGGCCCCAGACGAAATCTAGAATTTGGCCTGGTACGTAATAAGAAGAGATAACCATGAAAAATAGAATTCTTTCTAGAAAATAATACCTCTGTTAGAAAATAGATTACACCCTAAAATGTCTGCAATCAAACTAGTTCTCTTAAGTTTGTCACGTACTAATATAGAAAATAATATTTTCATTCGTAAAATTAAAGTAATATAATGACGTTAAATGACAACAATATGGAGTAACAGTTTTATGACTTTCACTAACATGTCCATGTCGAGACAATATCAAATCCAAAAACATATTGTGGAACAAAAAACAATATTTTGCTGAAAAATGTATTGTTCCTCTAAACTACAAATCTATTATCTAGTTTAAGCATCAAATCATTTTTAATATGCTTTGTCACAATCGGTAAGCAAACTTCTTCACATAATGATTTTTAACTGCCATCCCAATTCCTAACTATGCTAGAGTAAGTACTTTGTTGCCGGTGGGCATCAATGGAAGTAGAACTTCACCAATGTAAACTTTTAAAGGAACTTATCAAATGATGAGATGCACCTTTGTTGCTGAAATAGTCAACTAAAATATTACAATTTCATCTGCAGTACTACTAGAAAATCTGTATAATTAAATCAGCTTTAACACCTTATTATCCAACTTGTGCAAGCATTTTTTTCTAGAGAGGTACAAACAACGTTAAGAGAGAAAGAAATACTGCACTAGAGACAATTAATGAGGGGCAGACGTAGGGCATGGTAATTGGCTGCGTACAAGGCCGGTCCTGAGATTTCAGGGTCCGGGGTGAAACCAAAATTTTGGGTCCCTTAGTATAAAATTTTTATGCATATATGAGATGATGAAAATAAATATTTTAAGTACACTTTCAACTATAATATTCATATAAAAATAATAATGTTTACATGATACCTAAAATTTCCTCCAAAAATTCCTAGAAGCAAAGTCCGTGACGATGGAATCAATATCAATCTCGTCCACTAACTTCTTCTCGATGCATAGACTTGCCAAACCATTTAACCTCTCCTGAGACATTGAAGATCTCAAATAGTTTTTCAATAATTTCAACTTTGAGAAGCTTCTTTCAGCTGATGCAACAGTCACGAGCATAGTAAATAAGATCCGATGAGCGATTGAAATATTAGGATAACAATCTGCTTCTCTGACAAACCCAAAAAGCTCCATAGCAGACATTGATGTATTTGGCAAAGTAAACTTCATAACACTTAACTCAGAAATAAGTGCATTTAACTCAACATCACATATATCAGGTGTACCTTTTTTACCAGGCCGAGTGAAAGTTTTTGCAAATGCAGTGCAATGTTCTTTCAGTTGAGAACCATCCAATGCCTTCAAGGATGTTGAACTCATTAGAAACCCAAATATACTTTTGAATGACTGGAGTTCTTCAAATCTGCGCTTCAAAGATGTGGTCGCCATATCGACCATAACCAAAAAATAGTTCACTTTAAAATCCTCCTCGGCTTGGAAGATTGCTTCCTCGCATTCCGTTTCATCAAATTGCTTTGTCCTAGAAGCATGACACTTTACACGGAATGATTGCTCTACACCCATCTCAGATGCAATATCCTTGGCACTCTTCAAACCAGCAACAAACCTTCATTTCTATATGTTCGGAAGTACGTGCACATACCTTCTATTTGCTGTATTGTAGAATCAATGCACATGGATGCTGATTGCAACTTCTTGCTGACTGTGTTTACTGCAAATAAAATTTCATACCAGATAACCATACCAAATATAAATTCAAAGCTACCAAGCACTTTAAATAAATTTTTGGCATCACTCCTATCCTTTAGTTCAATATCAACATCTTCACTTAACTCAAGAAGAGCAGACCTTAGCTGAGGAGCTTGAAATCTAATTGCTTTGACACTTTTGATCCGACTCTCCAACGAGTATTGGACAAAGACTTCACAGTTAAACCTTCCACGTGGTTAAGCAAGACTTTCCATCTTTTGGTAGACCTCGAAAATAAAACATAGATCCGTTGCACGATACCAAAAAAAGAAACAGCCTTACCAAACGATTTAGCCATATCACAAAGAGTAAGATTAAGACTGTGGCAAGCACACAGTATATACAAAGCCCTTGGATTTACCTTAATCAACGTATTCTGCACTCCTTTGTTCTTTCCTTTCATATTAGAGCCATTATCATAACCTTGACCTCTAATATCATCAATAAGAAGACCATATGACTTGATGGATTCAACCAATACCTTGAAAAGCCCTTCACCAGATGTGTCATTCACCACCAAGAAACCAAGAAAGTACTCCTCAAGTTTTACCTGTGCATCAGAGGTATTAACACAACGAACCAATAAACTCATTTGCTCTTCGTGACTCACATCTGGGGTACAATCAAGAATAACTGAGAAATATTTAGCCTTCTTAACCACCTTTAGAATAGTGTCTGTAATGCTAGAAGCCATTAGTAAAATCGACTCATTCTGAATTTTGTGACTAAGATAATGATAATGAATTTCATTGCTTTGAATCCGTCTAATGTGGTCTTGCATTACCATGTAAAATTCTGCAATCATCTCAACACAAGCTAAGAAATTACCATTATGATCATTGTAAAGCTGCTCATTGGATCCTCTAAATGCCAAACTGCGTTTACCAAGAAATTTCACAACAACAACTATTCTTAGTAAAACTTGTCTCAGGCGCTCCTTCTCTTTTGTGATCTCATGCTGCAACTCCTTATCAATTGTTTCATGATTGCTCAGTCTATTTCTTAATTCGTTCCAAGAGATCATGCTTGTGATATGCTCGACACTAACTTCATGTTCTTTGAGCCTATCGGTGATATGTTTCCAATCATTAAACCCATCATGTGCCAAGGAACTCTTGCAGTTAATAGGATTGAACAACTTGCATGAAAAGCAGAACACTTTGTCAACATGTCTTGAATAAACTAGCCATTTTCGATCACACACCTCTCCATTGCTCATGTATCTAGAGTAATGAGAATATGAAAAATGTCTTCTGCCAGTTAGAGAAAAGTGATATTTTCTTCTTTGATAGGACCCTTTTCCACTAATATGTCCCTTGCCTTGTTATCAAGAGTACCCCAATTTGTCAGATTATAAATATCCACACTAACTGGTTCGGGTTCATCATCAACATTAGCAATTTCATCACCATGATTACTCACATTGTCCTCTGCGTCGATATGGTCCTCTGTACCAACATTATCTTCTGGATCAACATTAGTCTGTTCCCCCACAAGAACTAGCGCTAACTCATTTGGATTCCTTGAAGTGCTCGTGTTGCTCTTCAAAAATTTATGAAAAGATCCCCTCTGTGAGTCTATTAATTTTTCTCTCGTTCTCTGCTTTTTCTTTTCTGAGCACCAGACTCGGGTGCCAGAATCAGTTAATCTCGCTCGCTACTACAAAGAAGAACAACAATTAGATCGGAATTAAGAACTAAGAATTAGTTCAAGCTCGTAATCAGTAGAGGCAGGGCTAGGCGGGGCGGAGAGGGTACCAGTAGGCAGGCCGAGGCGGTTGATTGTCGATGGACCATGGATGATGGCCTGCCTTCGTGCCCAGGCGGTGGCAGTCGATCGTCGAGACTCAAGACGAGGACGAGCCTCCAGCTGACGGCTGACTGATCTGATCCAGGGACAAGGGAAGAGACGGGAGACTCATAGAGTCACAGTCGCAGCTCACAAGGGAATCGATCTGGTCACGCGACGGGAGACAAGAGCAGTCGCAGAGTCACGCGTAGGATGATACGTCCATTTTGCATCACTATTCTATATCATAATTCACTGTTATTCATTGATATATTTCATATTAAGAGATGATACTTATGTTATTTCATTTATTTTGCATGGTTGATGACTTTTGGAGCATGGACCGCTGCTGTCAGGATTCTGATGGAAAAGGTGCTGTTTGGAGGCAAAATTCGTGAAGATCAGAAAATCTGAAAAAATATATGGAAAATCCTATTTTTCTAGAAGACGAAGGCTGCTAGAAGACATAGTGGAGATGGGCCACAGGGGGCCCACACCACCCCTGGCGCGGGCTACCCTAGGCCGCGCCACCAGGTGGTGTGGCCGCCCTGGCCCACCTCTGGCTCTCCCCTCTGGCGTATATATTCCCCTATGGGAGCGACCACAGAAAGATTCCACCGCCTCTGTGGGGCGGAAAACACCGAGAGAGAAAGATCTCTCCGGCAGACAGATTTTTGCCGGGGGAATTCCTTCCCGGAGAGGGGAGATTGTCGCCATCAACACCACCATCAAGCTGGACTTCATCGGGATCATCATCATCACCACCATCATCACCCTCAGCACCATCATCACCATCTCCATATTGCTGTAATAATTGAGTTGAATCTTGCATTAGTTCTTAGAGGAAACTTTCCGTGTTGATTACTCTTTCTAGTTGATGCTATTGAGTGAACCATTGAATTATTGTTTATGTTCAGATTGTTATACATCATTATTCCATCTCTGATCATGATCCATATGATGTCTTGTGAGTAGTTCGTTTTGTTCTTGAGGACATGGGAGAAGTCATGTTGTTAGTAGTGGAATTGTGTTGAGAAAGATTCAATAGTTTGATATTTAAGTTGTGGTGTACTTATTTTAGTGGTGCCATGTGAACGTCGACTACATGACACTTCACCTATATGGGCCTAGGGAAATGCATTGTGTATTTGGCTACTAATCGTAGGGGTTGCCAGAATGATAGAAACCTGAACCCCCATTAGGAAACCATTGCACATGGGACGTAAGGGTCTTAGAGTTTAAAGCTGTGGTTAGGTTTCTACCTTAATTAATTTCTTGTACTTACGGATGTTTGCAAGGGGTATAATCACAAGTATGTATTAGTCCTAGGAAGGTCGGTACATTAACACAGGTTCACCCACACAACACTTAGCAAGCTAAAGAAGATTAATCAACTATATGAAGCGAAAGCACTTGACAGTCTTCCCATGTGTCCTTGAGAACGTTTGGTCATCTTAAGTAATACAACCGACGTGTCCTTTGCTGCATAAAGGATTGGGCCAGTTGCTGCATTTATTCCTACTGTCTTTTGTTTACTCGTAATTTATTTACTTGCTTTATCAAAAACCCCTAAAAATCTATTTGCTAAGTATTTGCAGAGAATTCCTGATCCATACCACTAGCCAACACCTTCTTCTCCTTGTTGGGTTCGACACTCTTACTTATCGAAAATACTCCGATACACCCCCTATACTTGTGGGTCATCAAGACTATTTTCTGGTGCCGTTGCCGGGGAGTGAAGCGCTATTGGAGAGTGAAACTGGTAAAGGAAACTTCTACTATGAGTATTGTTTACTTCTGTTAGTTGCTTTATTTTGGTTATGGATAATTCGCTAATTTTCTTATTTGGTAATGCTACTACCACTGCTAAGGTAGTAGATGAACCACCACCTGCTGAGAATGATGCTTTTAAAATACCTACAAGAATTATTGATCGTGTTATGGATAACTACTATGTTGGGGATGGAACTGTCCATCCCGATGATCATTTACTCTTTATACACGAATTATGCGGGTTGTTCAAGTGTGCAGGTATTACTACATATCAAGTTAAGAAGAAGTTATTCTCATTATCACTAAAAGGAAGAGCTGAGGAATGGTATAAGCTGCTGAAGAATGGTCAAGCTCTAGAATGGGAGGAAATAGTACCTCTCTTTTATTCAAAGTTTTATCCTCCTAGTGAGATTCATAAAGATCGGAATCAGATAAACAACTTTTGGCCTCTTGATGGAGAGAGTATAGCTCAAGCTTGGGGGAGATTGAAGTTACTAATGCTCAAATGTCCCATTCATGAGATCCCCAACAATATTATTATCAATAACTTTTATACAAGGCTCCCTCTACATGACAAGGATTTATTGGATGCTTCTTGTGCTGGATCATTCACTCGCATGGAAGAAGAAGCTAAATGGGATCTTCTAGACTGTATTCAAGATAATTCTGAAGCTTGGGAGAATGACAAAGGTAGAAAGTCAGCTATAAATTATGATTATGAATGCATGGAATCTTTTATGGGAACTGATGACTTTCAAAATATTAATAATACTTATGATCTTGATTTACAAGTTATTACAAATTGCTTTAAGGCTTTTGCTTCTTATATTGAAATCCCAAAAAGGGGATGGAGCAAGTACCATGCACCTTATAAGGATATTGCTGACTATGTACCTGTTGGGAGTACTGAGTTTTACACTTTTGATCACATCTTACCTGAACTTTATATCGAGAAACCCTTCCCTGATAAGGTAAAGGACCGTCCTATGATAACTAGTGTAATCACTAAAAGTGCAAAGAGAACTATAAAACCTGATGAACAAATAAACATTGAACCTGTTGTAGCAATTGTGAAAGACCTTGTCACTAAAAGCGTAGAAGATGGACACGTAGTCTTTTGTGAGGATGCTTCTAATATTGTTTCACACCCTAATAGAACTAAAAAGGCTAGTGTCCCTGTGCTTTCCGTTAGAATTGGTGATCATTGCTATTATGGTTTATGTGATATTGGTGCAAGTTCCAGTGCTATTCCTTATGAGCTTTACAGAGAAATTATGCATGAAATCAGTCCCTGCGAATTGGAAGAGATTGATGTGGTTATTCACCTTGCTAATAGAGAGACCATTGATGGCTCAGTGCACGGCGCCCAGAAAAGTGCTGGTGCGTGGTTGATGTAGAGATCGTTGGTAACCCCAGGAGGAAGGTATGATGAGCACAGCAGCAAGTTTCCCTCAGTTATGAAGCCAAGGTTTAATCGAACCAGTAGGAGCAAGGAAACACCCAAAGGTGTTACTAGATGAGCTTTGGCAGGGCGCACTACCGGTGCTAGTAGCAACGTGGAGACATGCACAACACAACCACATAACTTTGTCCCCAACTTGCGATGAGGTTGTCAATCTCACCGTGTTTTGCGGAAAACAAAGGATTAAACGTATCGAATGGAAAGAAGTAAAAGTTTGCAGAAAGTAAACACAAAGAAGTAAACAGTTTATAGATTATATGTAAAAGACAAGGACCGGGATCCATAGTTCACTAGAGGTGGCTCTCCTTAGATAGATAACATATTGGGTGAACAAATTACAGCGGGGCAATTGACAAACACCGAGAAAGCAATACATGCATATACTAATCATCTTGACTCTTTTGAGACTTGATTAGGCATTACAACATTATACATAGACCGCCATCCAACTGCATCTATGACTAATAATCCACCTTCAGGTTATCATCCGAACCCCCTCCAGTATTAAGTTGCAAGCAACAGATTATTTCTTTTTGAACTGCGTGTAAAGTAAACAATACGATTGTTCTATGAATAAAGGATTGTTGTTTTCTCCCTAGTAGCAACAGCACATCTAGTACCTTAGAGATTTCTGTCACTTCCCCAGATTACCAGAGGCATGAACCCACTATCGAGCATAAATACTAACTCTTGGAGTTGCTAGCATCTACTTGGCCAAGATAGCTACTAACAATAGAAAGCATGCAAGATCACAAATAACAGACATGATAGAATCAATAATCAATCTGAAATAGCATCTCAATATCCATCGGATCCCCGCAAACACAACATGTATGAATTACAAATAGATGATCTTGATCATGAACGGAGCTCACAAGATCTAAACATGAAAGCACAAAGGAGGAGAAACCAGCCATCTAGCTACTACATGGATCCGTAGTCCAAGGATGAACTACTCACGCATCACACCGGAGGCTTGCATGGTGATGAAGAAGGCCTCCAGGGTGAATTCCCCTCTCCGGCAGGGTGCCGAGAAGAGCTTCAGATCCCTCCCGATCGAGGAATGGAGATGATGGCGGCTATAGACTCTTTCGTGGTTTTTTGATCAGGCACTTAGGGTTTTCGTTCCGAGGGTAATATATAGTCGGACGGAGAGGCCGAGGGGGTGCCGGGAGCGGCCACACCACCCCCTGGTGCGGGCCAGGCCTGGCCGCGCAGCTAGGTGGTGTGGTGGCCCCTGGCCCCTCTGCGGCTCGTATTCTGGCACTTGATGACATCCGGAAAAATAGGCACTTTGGCTTTTGTCCCGTCCAATTCCGAGAATATTCATTTTCTGACTTTCCTGGAACCAAAAACAGTAGAAAACAGGCAGCTGGCACTGTGGCTCTTGTTAATAGGTTAGTCCAAGAAATCATATGAAATGTACTCCAAAGTTGGAACAAAACACAATAAAGTGGATAAAACCAAGCATGGAACATCAAAAATTATAGATACATTTGCAATGTATCAACATCCCCAAGCTTAACTCCTGCTCGTCCTCGAGTAGGTAAGTGATAAAAAGAAAGAATAATTTTTGAGGTGACATGCACCATCAAAGACTTGATCAAAGTATTTGTAAAACATTCAAATCTGGGATCATAGTACTTCAATCATAACATGAAAGACAAAGTTCTAGCAATAAGCAAAGAAACTATGATGCAACATGAAAATGCACAAATAAAAGATTCATGAATAACAATGCTTTACAAGACGTTTGTTTGTTTCACATAAAGAAAGCATAGCATAATAGTATTCAGCTTGTCCCTCAATAGAGTAGCAAATATAAATGCATAGGACACCTTCAAAGTTCATAAGAGTGACTAGATACAATAGTTTAAAACAAGCAATATCAAGTTATGCATCAATCAACTAGTCTTGGGACAATGCACATAGAACTAAGAATGGCCACTATGCTCTCAAAGTAGGTGCATAAATATAGAAGGTGGAGACTCAATATAATGGTGGAAGAAAGACCTTTAAAAGGAAGTAGGGATTCAAGTCTCATAAAGAGCTTCCAAAAATTATGGTACTTATAGCTTTCAGCTCTCATTGCCCCTATCACAAGCATCTTTAAGGTGATTAAGGTTAAAGTGACACAACTAAGAGGATATGCTTGACAAGTTATAAACCGAAATCTCATGCCCCTTACTTACGAAGACCGATCCTCATGCTACTCAACTTCAGTCACGAGTAAGCTCTTGTCATTGTAAGTATATGTGTATCATTAAGAACCGCCAACGGGGTACCCCTTGCACATGATACGGGAGCTTTCCCATAATCAAAATGACAAGGCAAGCAGACAATGAGCATCTCAGCAATCTTTTTATGTGCTATTTGCATAGGTTTTTATTGAGGATGCTTCATAGAGTGCTCATTATGGTGATGCTGCAAGTTTCCACCATGATTAGGCATGCTTAGGCTAGCGGCACAGGCGTTTCTCTAACACACATACAAACTCCATGATCTTACAAGTTCCACTTTTATTTCACACCACCGGGATCCGTAAGCAAAAGAACATGATATCAACGGGGTACAAAGTACAAGTGCAATGTTGAAAGCGTTCCCCATGAAACATGGTTCTGCTAATTTCAACTTATAAAGCACAAGCATATACGCAACAAAGAAGGACCCAATGGTTCAAGTTTATTAGATGCAAAAAGTAAAGTGTTCCATCAAGTTCGTGAGAGCTTTAATCACTAGTTTTCTCATAATAAGTTTAATTTGGAAGGTAAACAAAAACATGAATATACTTGGAATAGCATAAGCTAGTAGGTAGGTATGGTGGACTCTTTGGAATAACTTGGTTTAGGGAGTTGGATGCATGAGTGGAACTCATACTTTGTTGTGGAGGCTAGCAAAAGACTGGGAGCGACAAACTAAGAGAGCAATAATGGCCATAATCATGTAGAGCGACAAAACATCATTGATCAAAGCATAAAGTGATACTACAAGTTGAAAACTAAAGGATCATAAAGGCTATGGTGACTTGAGATAGTCATAACATGGTGTGAGCATGCGCCAAGTCAACCCAAATAAAGTATCAAAGGAGAATACCACTATACTATGCTTTAATATGCTAAAACAACGCATGATTCATCCAAGGCACATTAAGGAATCTCAATTGTTTATAACAAGTCATGCTACAGCAAAGAATACTAAGCATAAATCCAAAAAAATATCAAGCATGGCATAACAAAGCATAGGCCACAGTCAAAAACGAGCTCTTTTTACCACATAAGCATGAACTTTCCTACTCTTTTCCAAACCAAACCAAACTATTTGCAAACCAATGTATGAAAGAGGGGGTCCAACCAATTTATTCAGCAAACTAAGCAAAAAAAAGCAAATGAAAAACGAAAACGAAAAAGAAGACGCTCCAAGAACAACACAACTGTGCATGAAACAATAAAAATGAAGCGTTTGGAAGAAACCTGGGATTTTTATTGATGAAGAAGGGGATGCCTTGGGCATCCCCAAGCTTTGACGCTTGTACTTCTTGGATATTTCTTGGGGTGACACGCGTGGCATCCCCAAGCTTGAGCTTTAGTCCATCCTTCATCTCATTACTCATTCCTTCCATACACCTGGAATTTTTCCTTCATACAAAACTCCACACAATCTTTATTAGCAACATTAGTGCACTCAAGATAAATAAGTCTTAAGGTTAAGTTCTAACACCAAATAAACTTCCATTAGAACATTAGATACTGTAGCACTTACCTCAAAAAGCTCAATCCCCAAAAGAACTCAGAAAGGAACCAACAAGAAGCAAATGCAGAAAATGGCAGAAATCTGTCAAAATAGACCAGCAGGTAAATACGAAATTTTTCGAAGGCCTTCTGTTGCTCAAATCAAAAAGTGTTGATCTAACGAAAGTTAGATAACAACCTAGGGCAGAAGCAAAAAAATTACAGCTCAATCCAACATACAGAGCTTTGTCACAAATTTTTACGGTGAAGCACAAAAATCTGTTTCGGGACAGCAATTTTCCCAATCATTACTTCTCTCTCATTAGAGGTTACTCTTGGCACAAAAAGCAAATAAGAAGGATACGGAGAGGTTATTACAGAGGTAATAACTTCCAAGACTCATCTAAAACTTCTGGGTTATCTCCCAATAAGTACTTTTTTTAACGCCTTTAAGTTAGGCATAAGAAGCAAAGAAAGAATCAAGTGTTCTCAAATGAAGAAGCATTAAGACCAAATTTCTTGCCCTTACCTCTCTTACTTTTATTCTTAACCTTGGGGAAAATATGATTATTTGGTGGAGAATAAAGGTGCATGGTCCCCTTTCCCACATCTATTATTGCTCCAAGGAGTTCTAATAGGGACCTTCCAAGTGTAATTTGTCCTTTTCCTGCACATTCAATAACAAGATAATCAATAGAAATCGTTTTCCCAAGGATCTTTGTAAACACTCCTTCAGCTATTCCAAGAGGTAATATGGTAGTATTATTAGCAAGAGATATTTCTTTTCCTCCTTCAGTGAGCCCCCAAGTATTCAGAGATTTATAAATATATTTGGGCATAAGACAAAATTCAGACATGATATCACAGCGAGCTTGAAAAGTTTCAGTGTTCATCTCAATCTTTACTGTAGGGAACCACTTTGATGGTTCAGAGTTTATTAGAACATAATTGTGATGCTCCCTAAGCGTATTATAGCAACTTTCTAAGCTAGTAGTGCTAGTCTCAAGAGTGTCCAACCTAGCAAATATTTTTGTGAAAGAAATATCAGTTTGGCTAGGCATGTTGTAAGTGAGGATCAATTTCTTTATAGCATTAATAGCATCATCCTCATTACATTGGAGGAAATCTCCTCCCACAACAGCATCTAAAGCATATCTATAGCAAAGAGCAATCCCAAGGTAAAAACTGCTAAGCAACAAGCTTTGAGTCATTTTAGGCTCAGTTTTTTCATGTAGATCGGAGATTCTAGACCAAGATTTTTTAAAACTTTCCTCAATTCCTTGTTTAAAAGTGAAAATCATTTCCTCGGGTGACATAGTGATTGGAGCAAGGCTAGACATAGTGGCAACTCAAGGTAGGAACTAATTTTTTTGTGTTTTTGAAATAAGAAAGCAAACTAGTAAAACTAATTTTTTGTGTGTTTTTGATAACAAAACAAGCAAACAAAGCAAAACGAAACTAAGCAAAACAAAAATAACAAAGTAAAGAGATTGGTTATGAGGGACTCCCCTTGTGAAGATGTCCTTGACTCCCCGGAAACGGCGCCAGAAAAATGCTTGATGGCTCAGTGCACGGCGCCCAGAAAAGTGCTGGTGCGTGGTTGATGTAGAGCTCGTTGGGAACCCCAAGAGGAAGGTATGATGAGCACAGCAGCAAGTTTCCCTCTATTATGAAACCAAGGTTTAATCGAACCAGTAGGAGCAAGGAAACACCCCAAAGGTGTTACTAGCTAAGCTTTGGCAGGGCGCACTACCGGTGCTAGTAGCAATGTGGAGACCTGCACAACACAACCACAGAACTTTGTCCCCAACTTGTGATGAGGTTGTCAATCTCACCGTGTTTTGCAGAAAACAAAGGATTAAATGTATCAAATGGAAAGAAGTAAAAGTTTGCAGAAAGTAAACACAAAGAAGTAAATAGTTTATAGATTATATGTAAAAGACAAGGACCGTGATCCATAGTTCACTAGAGGTGGCTCTCCTTAGATAGATAACATGTTGGGTGAACAAATTACAGTGGGGCAATTGACAAACACCGAGAAAGCAATACATGCATATACTAATCATCTTGACTCCTTTGAGTCTTGATTGGGCATTACAACATTATACATAGACCGCCATCCAACTGCATCTATGACTAATAATCCACCTTCAGGTTATCATCCGAACCCCCTCCAGTATTAAGTTGCAAGCAACAGATTATTGCTTTACGAACTGCGTGTAAAGTAAACAATAAGATTGTTCTATGAAAAAGGATTGTTGTTTTCTCCCTAGTATCAACAGCACATCTAGTACCTTAGAGATTTCTGTCACTTCCCCAGATTACCAGAGGCATGAACCCACTATCGAGCATAAATACTAACTCTTGGAGTTGCTAGCATCTACTTGGCCAAGATAGCTACTAACAACGGAAAGAATGCAAGATCACAAATAACAAAGACATGATAGAATCAATAATCAATCTGAAATAGCATCTCAATATCCATCGGATCCCCGCAAACACAACATGCAGAATTACAAATAGATGATCTTGATCATGAACGGAGCTCACAAGATCTAAACATGAAAGCACAAAGGAGGAGAACTAGCCATCTAGCTACTACATGGATCCGTAGTCCAAGGATGAACTACTCACACATCACACCGGAGGCTTGCATGGTGATGAAGAAGGCCTCCAGGGTGAATTCCCCTCTCCGGCAGGGTGCCGGGAAGAGCTTCAGATCCCTCCCGATCTAGGGATGGAGATGACGGCGGCTACAGACTCTTTCATGGATTTTTGATCAGGCACTTAGGGTTTTCGTGATGGGTTCGTAGCAAGGAAAACAAAAATTTTCTACCACAAGAACGAACAAAACCCAGATCTAATCTAGATAAAAGCCAAGATCTAATCTATTAGACATGTGCAACGAGATAGATCTGTACTAACCCTCGTAGATCCGAAAGCGTTACGAGATTAGATCTCGGGGTTGATGTAGTCGATCACTTGCCGATCTCAAGATCGTGTGGACGATCCTTCCGGTGCCGCGTTCCGGCAGCGCTTCCACAGTCGGTCACACGTGCGGAGTCGAAGTAGACCTTCCTCTCCCCGTTCTAGCGAGCGACGGAGGTAGTAGATCTTCTCCACGGAATGCCAGCAGCACGACGATGTGGTGGTGGTGGTGGAGTAGAGAATTCTGCAGGGCTTCGCCTAAGCCTGAGCAGAGGGAAGAAGGAGGAGAGAGGCGGCGACTAGGGGTTGAAGTGGAGGGGGCAAGGGGGTGGCGCCCCCACCCCTCTATTTAAAGGAGGGAGGCGCCATGGGAGGGGGAGTCCTAGTAGGACTCCCCTCCTTCCTTGGCCGGCGGATTGGGAGGGGGGAGGAGTCCTCCTCCCCCACGACTCCTTGTCTTGCCCCACAAGGACTCCTTGATCCTTTCTTGGTTTTCAAGCAAACTCCAAGAAATCTCCTAGAACCTTCCAGAACATTCCGAAACCTTCTAGAATCTCCATACAAACACTCCGGAACATTTCCTAACTTAGAAAATGATCCCCAATATATAAATCTTATTCTCCGGACAATTCCGGATCTCCTTGTGATGTCCCGGATCTAATCCGAGACTCCGAACAACATTCGGTCTCCAACGCATATTCCATATCTACTTAAAACAACTTCGAACCTTAAGTGTGTCACCCTACGGTTCGTGAATATGCAGACATGATGAAGACACCTCTCCGATCAATAACCATCAGCGGGATCTGGAGATCCATAATGGCTCCCACATACTCAACGATGACTTTGTGATCGATAGAACCATTAACATACGAAACCAATTCCCTTTGTCACGCGATATTCTACTTATCCGAGGTTTGATCGTCGGTATCTCCATACCTAGTTCTACCTCGTTACTGATAAGTACTCTTTACTCGTTCCATGTTATGTCATCCCTTGTGACCTAGTCACATGCTTGCAAGCTAACTAGATGACATTCCACCGACAGGGCCCAGAGCATATCTATCCGTCATATGGATGGACAAATCCCAATCTTGATCCATGCGCTTCAACACATACTTTCAGAATACCCAATGACACCTTTATAACCACCCAGTTACGAAGCGGTGTTTGATGTCATCAAAGTACCCATCCGGTGATGGTGATTAACATAACCTCATGGTCGAAGGATTAGGTTACTATGCATTTGAAAGCTTATAGCAATACGAACTTAATGACTTGATCTTATGCTACGCTTACTATGGGTGTGTGTCCATCACATCATTCTCCTAATGATATAACCTTGTTATTAATGACATCCAATGTCCATGATCAGGAAACCATGATCATTATTTAATCAACAAGCTAGTTCCACAAGAGGCTTACTAGGGACTCTTTTATGTTTACAAAACACACATGTATCAGTGTTTCCTTATAATACAATTATAGCATGGGATGTAAACATTCATCATAAACACAAAGATATAATAATAACCACTTTTATTATTGCCTCTTGGGCATATCTCCAACATTTCATTCCGAGGGCAATATATAGTCGGAAGGAGAGGACGAGGGGGTGCCGGGAGTGGCCACACCATCCCCTGGCGCGGGCCAGGCCTGCCGCGTGGCCAGGCGGTGTGGTGGCCCCCTGGCCCCTCTCCGTCTCGTATTCTGGCACTTGATGATATCCGAAAAAATAGGCACTTTGGATTTTGTCCCGTCCAATTCCGAGAATATTCATTTTCTGACTTTCCTGGAACCAAAAACAGCAGAAAACAGGCAGCTGACACTATGGATCTTGTTAATAGGTTAGTCCAAGAAATCATATGAAAAGTACTCCAAAGTTGGAACAAAACACAAGAAAGTGGATAAAACCAAGCATGGAACATCAAAAATTATAGATACATTTGCAATGTATCAACCATCTCTCCAATTGGTATTGTACGAGATGTGGAAGTTCTTTGTGGTAAGATTAAGTATCCTGCTGATTTTCTAGTACTTGGTTCAGCTGCTAGTAAAACTTATCCTATCATTTTTGGTAGACCTTTCTTGAGTACTTGTGGAGCTATTATAGATTGCAAAAGGGAGAAAATCCTGACTAAGTTTGATGGGGAATCTTATGAGTTTAATTTTTCGAAATTTACTAAAGAACCTTGTGAAGAGGAAACCCATAATGAGGATTTTAGAGTCGAACAACTTGCTTGTATTTCTCTTGCTCCTAACAATGCTTTTCAGCAATTTATGGAAGATCATGAAAGTGAAATCTTCATGGAAGAAAGGAACGAGATTGACGAGATTCTCCGTAATCAGCCTAAGATGCTTAAGCATAACTTGCCTGTAGAAGACTTGGGTACTACGTTGCCACCTAAAAAGGATCCGGTCTTCGATCTAAAACCTCTCCCTGACGATCTTAAATATGCTTACATTGATGATAAAAAGATATATCCTGTTATTAATAGCTCTAAACTTTTAGGGAAGGAGGAAGAAAGGTTATTGGAGGTTTTGAGGAAACACCGAGGGGCTATGGGCTATACTCTGGATGATTTAAAAGGGATTTCACCTACTATATGTCAGCATGCTATCAATATAGAACCAGATGCAAAGCCAGTAGTAGAGCACCAACGATGTTTAAATCCTAAGATGAAGGAAGTGGTAAGAAATGAGGTATTGAAACTCCTTGATGCTGGTATTATTTACCCTATTGCTGATAGTGAATGGGTTAGTCTTGTTCATTGTGTCCCTAAAAAGGGAGGTATTACTATTGCGCCTAATGATAATGATGAGCTTATTCCCCAAAGAATAGTAGTAGGCTATAGGATGTGCATTGACTTTAGGAAAGTCAATAAAGTTAATAAGAAAGATCATTACCTGCTTCCTTTTATTGATCAAATGTTGGAAAGGTTGTCTAAAAAGACCCATTTTTGTTTTCTTGATGGTTATTATGGTTTCTCTCAAATTGCTGTTAAACAACAAGATCAGGAAAAAACTACTTTTACTTGCCCTTACGGAACTTATGCTTATAGACATATGCCTTTTGGTTTATGTAATGCTCCTGCTACTTTTCAAAGATGCATGTCTGCTATCTTTCATGGTTTTTGTGAGGAAATTGTGGAAGTGTTCATGGATGACTTCTCTGTCTATGGAACTTCTTTTGATAATTGTCTGCATAGCCTTGATAAAGTTTTACAGAGGTGTGAAGAAACTAATCTTGTTCTTAATTGGGAGAAATGCCACTTCACGGTTAATGAAGGGATTGTCCTTGGGCATAAGGTGTCCGAAAGAGGCATAGACGTGGATAGAGATAAAGTTGAGGCAATTGAAAAAATGCCCTGCCCAAGAGACATCAAAGGTATTCATAGTATCCTTGGTCATGCTGGTTTCTATAGAAGGTTTATTAAAGATTTTTCTAGAATATCAAAACCCCTCACTAATCTTCTTCAAAAAGATGTATCCTTTGTTTTTGATGATGATTGTAAGGAAGCTTTTGAAACTCTTAAGAAGGCTTTAACTACAACTCCTATTGTTCAACCACCTGATTGGAGCTTACCCTTTGAAATAATGTGTGATGCTAGTGATTTTGCTGTAGGTGCCGTCCTTGGGCAACGAATTGATAAAAAGCTAAACGTTATTCATTATGCTAATAAGACTCTAGAAGCTGCTCAAAGGAATTATGCTACTACTAAAAAAGAATTTCTAGCTGCCGTCTTTGCTTGTGATAAGTTTAGACCCTATATTGTAGACTCAAAAGTCACCATTCATACTGATCATGCTGCTATTAAGTACCTTATGATGAAGAAGGACGCTAAGCCTAGGCTTATTAGATGGGTGCTGCTTTTACAAGAGTTTGATCTACATATTGTAGATAGGAAAGGTGCTGAAAACCTTGTAGCTGATAATTTATCTTGATTGGAAATATCTCCTTTGACCCTATGCCTGTTAATGATAGTTTTCCAAATGAACAGTTGGCTGCGGTAGGGGTAAGCTCGCGAGGGAGCCCTTGGTACGGTGATTATGCTAACTTTATTGTCTCCAAGTATTTGCTTCCAATTTTTACAGCTCAGCAAATAAGAAAGTTCTTTTATGATTTGAGGCATTATTTTTGGGATAACCCACACTTATATAAAGAAGGAGTGGATGGTATTATGCGAAGATGTGTTCCAGAATATGAATAAAGAGAGATATTGCGTAAATGTCATGGTAGTGCTTATGGAGGACATCATGCAGGAGATAGAACTGCACAGAAGGTGCTGCAATCAGGTTTCTACTGGCCTACCCTTTTTAAAGATGCAAGAAAATTTGTTTTATCTTGTGATGAGTGTCAGCATGTTGGTAATATTTCTAGACGCAATGAAATGCCTATGAACTACTCTCTAGTTATTGAACCCTTTGATTGCCGAGGATTTGACTTTATGGGTCCTTTTCCTCCCTCGAAAGGTTATACTCATATTCTTGTTGCCGTTGATTATGTTACTAAGTGGGTAGAAGCCATTCCTACGAAGAGTGCTGACGGGGAGACTTCTTTAAAAATGCTTAAGGATGTTATCTTTCCTAGGTTTGGAGTGCCTAGGTATCTCATGACTGATGGAGGTTCCCATTTCATTCATGGTGGTTTTAGAAAGACCCTTGCTAAATATGATGTTAATCATAGAATTGCTTCAACTTATCACCCTCAAACTAGTGGGCAAGTAGAGTTATCAAATAGAGAAATTAAATCCATCTTGCAAAAGACTGTTAATAGATCTAGAAAAAACTGGGCTAAAAAGTTGAATGATGCTTTATGGGCTTATAGGACTGCCTACAAAAACCCTATGGGGATGTCTCCTTATAAAATGGTTTATGGGAAAGCTTGTCACCTACCCTTAGAATTAGAACACAAAGCTTACTGGGCAGTTAAAGAACTCAATAGAGATTGTAAGCTCGCAGGTGAGAAAAGATTATTTGACTTAAGTTCTTTAGATGAATGGAGGTGTGAAGCCTATTAAAATGCTATACTCTTTAAGGAAAAAGTTAAAAGATGGCATGACAAGCGAATACTTAAGAGAGAATTTCATGTTGGTGAGAGAGTTCTATTGTATAGGTCCTGTCTCAGAATTTTTGCAGGAAAGCTACTGTCAAAATGGGAAGGACCTTTCATTATTGAAGAAGTGTATCGTTCAGGAGCAATAAAAATTTCTTCTTTAAAAGATAATACTACACAAGTAGTGAATGGGCAGCCACTCAAGCACTATATTGCTGGAGATTCTTACAATGAAGATGTGGATGCCTTTCAAGTTATAACTCCGGAAAAATTTATCAAGGACAAAATTTAGAGACATGCAGAGTTCGTTTCCAAATAGGTAATAGTTCTGGTAAGAAAAGTTCCGCGAAAATACTGTCCAACTATATTTTTGCAGTTTTCAGCCAATAAGGAACCCCTGGCCGCGCCACCAGGTGGTGTGGCCACTCCGAACTCCGTCTCCGACTCGTTTTCTCCCAGTACCTTCCTTTTGTTATGAAACTTCGTAATATATAATCCCCCGGATCCCCCGAGGTTCGTATATCGTGTTTTCGTCGTGTGTTTTTTTTGATATATTTTTGACAGGTAACACCCATATTTGGATCCACAATGTCTTCCTCTGGATCAGCCAAGGAAGATTCTTTAGAGGATATCATTGATGACCCACAAGTATAGGGGGTGTATCGTAGTATTTTCGAGGGAAGTGAAACCCAATTTATTGATTCGACACAAGGGGAGCCAAAGAATATTTATAAGCCTTAACAACTGAGTTGTCAATTCAGCTGCACCTGGAAACAATCTTGCTCACATCAGTTTATCAGTAGCAACAGTTTTGTAGTAGGAATAGTAAAGTAACAGAAGTAGTAAAGCAAAGACAGTAGTAACAAAAGCAGTAAATAGTGGGATTCGAGTGCGGTAGGCATAGGGATGGATGGATGAGTGTTGCATGGACAAGACAATTCACATAGCAATCAGAACATAGGGCAATTGCAGATAAATAAGATAAAGCATCCAAGTACTAGACAATCCTAGGCATGTGTTCCATATATAGTCATACGTGCTCGCAATGAGAACTTGCACAACATCTTTTGTCCTGCCAGCCCGTTTGCAGCGGGGCCTCAAGGGAACTACTGGCAATTAAGGTGCTCCTTTTAATAGAGCATCGGAGCAAAGCATTAACACTCCATGAACACATGTGATCCTCACATCAAAGCCATTCCCTTCCAGTTATCCTGATTTCTATCACTTCGGGGCCATAGGTTCCGGACAACAACGTGTGTATACAACTTGCAGATAAGAAAAAAATAATACTATCATAATGAATCAATAACATGTTCAGATATGAAATCATGGCACTCGGGCCCTAGTGACAAGCATTAAGCACAACAAGTCGCAACAAAGTCATAAAGCACTAATAGAAGATACTAGGCACCATGCCCTAACAATCTGATGCCATTACATGAACGATCTCATCCAATCCCTACCATCCCCATAGCCTACATCGTGGGATTACTCACTCATAGATGGGGGAAACATGGATGGTCGATGGAGAAGCGATGGTGATGATGATGGCGATGATCTCCTCCAATTCCCCGTCCCGGCAGGGTGCCAGAACGGAGTTTTTGGTGCTGTTTCGTGGAATCTGGTGGTGGAGGTGGAGCGGAATTCCTTCTTGAAAAACGTCGACCCCCCAAAGTTTTTAGGTCAGAAGGCTCCTTAAAGGCGAAGAGAGAGGCCGAGGGGTGCCTGGGGGCCCACACCACCCCCTGGCGCGGCCTGGCCTGGCCCGCACCACCAGGTGGTGTGGCCACCCCCTGGCTCTTCTCTGTCTCGTATTCTGGCTCCTGGAGTCTTTGGGTGAAATAGGATTTTTGGCATATTTTCAGGGATTTTTCCAGATAGTTGGTTTTCTGCATAAAAAGTAGACACCAAAGCAATTCTGCTGAAAACAGCGTTAGTCCGCATTAGTTGCATCCAAATCACACAAGTTTAGAGGAGGAACAATAGCAAAAGTGTTCGGGAAAGTAGATATGTTTTGGACGTATCAACTCCCCCAAGCTTAGCTTATTGCTTGTCCTCAAGCAATTCAGTTGAAAACTGAGTGCGATAAAAGAACTTTCACGAACACATTTGCTTCATATGATGTAAATATTCTCAGCAATGTGATCAACTACTTAGAAAGTTCATAATAAAGAGTATGCAACTGAGTCTACTTAATAGTCATTACAAGCTATGAAGAGATTCCAACTCAAGAATAATAAGTAGCATGAAGCATAAACATAAGCAACATTACAATGCTCATAAAAATTTATGATAGAGTGGTATCTCGCTTGCCCTTTGATTATGAATATTAAGGCACCTCTGAAGTTCAAGTGATGACTAGAAGTAAAGATATCAAGGATACAAGCATCAAAGTCATAACACAAATAATCAAGTAATGAAGCAAACACAAAGAATGACAACTATGCTCTCAAGAAGGTGCTCAAAGAATATGTGGAGACTCCACAAGTAGAAGAAAATGTTTCGAATAATTTGAAAGGCTTCCAAATGCTGAAAGTATGGTACTCGTTAGCTTTGAGCTCTCATTGCCCCTGTCATAAGCATCTTTAATGTGGTTAAGGTGAAAGTGAGGTCCAATCTGAGTTATATGCTTGACAGACTATAAACTGAAAATCCCAAGTCCCTTGAGTACGAGGGCCGCTCCTCATGCTACTCAACTTTAGTTACCGGTAAGTTCTTGTCATCATAAGTATGTGGGTATCATTGAGAACCGCCAACGGGGGTACCTGATGCGCTCGACTTTCAACATAGAGCTCGTTGGGAACCCCAAGAAGAAGGTATGATGAGCACAACAGTAAGTTTTCCCTCAGTTATGAAACCAAGGTTTAATCGAACCAGTAGGAGCAAGGAAACACCCCAAAGGTGTTTCTAGGTGAGCTTTGGCAGGGCGCACTACCGGTGCTAGTAGAAACGTGGAGACCTGCACAACACAACTATAGAACTTTGTCCCCAACTTGCGATGAGGTTGTCAATCTCACCGTGTTTTGCGGAAAACAAAGGATTAAACGTATCGAATGGAAAGAAGTAAAAGTTTGCAGAAAGTAAACACAAAGCAGTAAACAATTGTAGATTGTATGTAAAGAAAAAGGACCGGGATCCATAGTTCACTAGAGGTGGCTCTCATTAGATAGATAACATGCTGGGTGAACAAATTACATCGGGGCAATTGACAAACACCGAGAAAGCGATACATGCATATACTAATCATCTTGACTCCTTTGAGAATTGATTGGGTATTACAACATAATACATAGACCGCCATCCAACTGCATCTATGACTAATAATCCACCTTCAGGTTATCATCCGAACCCCCTCCAGTATTAAGTTGCAAGCAACAGATTATTGCTTTACGAATTGCGTGTAAAGTAAACAATACGATTGTTCTATGAACAAAGGATTGTTGTTTTCTCCCTAGTAGCAACAGCACATCTAGTACCTTAGAGATTTATGTCACTTCCCCAGATTACCAGAGGCATGAACCCACTATCGAGCATAAATACTAACTCTTGGAGTTGCTAGCATCTACTTGGCCAAGATAGCTACTAACAACAGAAAGCATGCAAGATCTCAAATAACAAAGACATGATAGAATCAATAGTCAATCTGAAATAGCATCTCAATATCCATCGGATCCCCACAAACACAACATGTATGGATTACAAATAGATGATCTTGATCATGAACGGAGCTCACAAGATCTAAACATGAAAGCACAAAGGAGGAGAAACCAGCCATCTAGCTACTACATGGATCCGTAGTCCAAGGATGAACTACTCACGCATCACACCGGAGGCTTGCATGGTGATGAAGAAGGCCTCCAGGGTGAATTCCCCTCTCCGGCAGGGTGCCGGGAAGAGCTTCAGATCCCTCCCGATCTAGGGATGGAGATGACGGCGGCTACAGACTCTTTCGTGGATTTTTGATCGGGTACTTAGGGTTTTTGTCCCGAGGGTAATATATAGGCGGAAGGAGAGGCCGAGGGGGTGCCGGGAGCCACCACACCACCCCCTGGCGTGGGCCAGGCCTGGCCGCGTGGCCAGGTGGTGTGGCTAGCCCCTGGCCCCTCTCCGTCTTGTATTCTGGCACTTGATACCTTCCGGAAAAATAGGCACTTTGGCTTTTGTCCCGTCCAATTTCGAGAATATTCATTTTCTGACTTTCCTGGAACCAAAAACAGCAGAAAACAGGCAACTGGCACTGTGGTTCTTGTTAATAGGTTAGTCCAAGAAATCATATGAAAAGTACTCCAAAGTTGGAACAAAACACAAGAAAGTGGATAAAACCAAGCATGGAACATCAAAATTATAGATACATTTGCAATTTATCAGTACCCCTTGCCCGATGATACGGAAGAATCCCCATATCAAAATGACAAGGCAAGCAGACAATGAGTATCTCAGCAATCTTCTTATTTACCATGGGAAAATGGTGCTTTTTTCTCTCTTTCCTCTTTTCATAAATCTCTTTTTTTTCTCTTTTCTTTTTCTCAATAGCTATCTCTCTCTCTTTTTTAAGAAGAATGCTTCATAGATATCATTATGGTTATGCTGCAGGTTTCCACCATGTTAGCATGGATTAGACCAGCGGCCCAGGCGTTTCTCTAACACCCATACATAACTCCATGGACTTACAAGATCCCCTTTTATTTCACACCGACGACATCCGCAAACAAAAGAGCAAGGTAACAACTGGGTATATATTTACAAGTGTTGAAAGCGTTCCCCGTGACAGCACGGTTCTGCTAATCCCCGGCCTATAATTTGCAAGCATATAACTTTCATGGAGAGTTCACAATGGTTCAGGTTTATTAAGTGCAGGAAAAAAATCTTGCCATCAAGTTCGTGAGAGCTTTACTAACTAATTTTCCCATAACAAGCAAACATTTTATTTGGAAGAAAACAAGGCATATTGAATATGCACGGGAGTAGCAAATGATGCTAATAGGTAGGTATGGTGGACACTTTGGAAATATTTGGTTTAGGGAGTAGGAAACATGAGTAAACACTCAGTGGAAGTGAAGGCTAGCAATAGTAAGGGAGCAACAAACGAGAGGGTAATAGCTGTCATTATCATGCTTGCAACAAAACAGGACTAATCATGGCATGAAAGTGATTCAAGATCCTCAAGGCAAAATAATTCATCGAGGCTTAACTGATTATTACAGTCATGTACATGCGTGAGCATGTGCCAAGTCAATTGAAATGAAACATTCAAAGGAGGATACCACGGTGTCATACCAATTTATGAATAGAGCAATGCAAGCAAACATTCATAAGACATGCTACAAACTATTAGCAAGCTGGAGCTAATCATAAGAAAGCAAGAACTACTAAGCATCCAAAGATAACATACACCCTACTTGAACGGACTAAGCAAGCCCACAGTGATGAGTATATGTACAAAAATGAAAACAAATAGAGTTCGTTACCAGCCTCTTACCACGCCTCAAGTTGTCATTGATCCTCATTATTGCTCTTCACTTGTGTGGCTTGAATAATAATATGAAACCAATATCCACTGAGGACTGCCGAACCCTGTAGCAAACTCGCAAAAACCAAAGAAGAACGACAAATATTTTTGGTGTTTTCGATTTTTAAACAAGAACCAAAAGGGAAAAGCAAGCAAAGCAAAATCTTTTTGGGTTTTTCGAATAGTTCAAACAAAGCAAAAAGGGAAAAGCAAACCAAGGCAAAAAGAAGAAGCAAACCAAAGAGAAACAACAGAAATATTTTTGGTCTTTTTGTGTTTTTAGAAAGCAAAAGCAAAGAAGAACGAAAATATGAATATACAAAGTACCGACGCAACATGATATGGAGATGAGTGCGGTGTCGGCGTACCTCCCCCCAAGCTTAGGCTTTTGGCCTAAGTGGGTATCAATCCCAAGCTGGCTAGGATGAAGTGTCACCCTGGTACGCCGAAGAGGTCCCCTCATCCTGGTGCGAACTCGAGTACGTCCCTCCGTAATGCGCGGAGTAATCATAGGAGGGAACATCCTCCTGGTGCTGCTCGTGGAAACCCAGCAAGCGATGCTGCTCGTCCACCTCCTCCTTGGAGCGCGACCACAGTCTCCTGTGAACACTAAACAAAGGAGGCTGTGGCAAAAGGATCTCCCTTTCATTCCCGTTAGTGAAAAGCATCCGATATACTAGACTGTCCAAATCAGAAGTAGCAGTGACAAAGTGACGAGCTTTCATAGCAACAAGGTCAAGCCTCTGTGGTGCCAGCATAGCATCATAGGGATCCACTGAAATACCTAATGCATTGACTATACGCGAGGCAATGATGCCCCCATAGATAGGCCCCCTAGCAGCTAGGCGGCGAGCAATAAGAGAGCCAAGATTGTACCGAGTGTCATTGTTAAGCGCAGCAGCAAGGAATGCTAAATGATAGTTGGAGATATTACTTGTGTTCTCCCTACCAAGTACACTAGTAGCGAGATAATATGCAAAGTATCTAAGAGCAGGGAGTTGTATATTTCTTATCATTCCGCGCTGCACCACACGGTCATCATCATTGGTCACCCCTCGGTAAAGCTCCAACAAATCAGCGGGTCGCCCTTGAATTTTCTTCACGGTCCCTGTCATATGCACACCTACAATACTGCAGCTTGTAAGAAGGTAAAACAAGGAAAAGAGGATGGGTGAGCATCCCCATCATCCCTTTCACTACCAATACGAGTTGCAATGAGGTCTTCATTGTATGATGGCCTAGCTTGAGAGGCTGTTCTTGAGGGCCTCGACCTCCTAGGTGCATCACTCTCAAATATCTCTCCAAAAGTATGGTTGTTCATGCTTGGTATTCTAAAATTTAAACACCTATTAAACAAGTGATTGCAAAGTAAATAAAATGAAGGATTCTACTCATAGGGACTTGCAAGAGGACTAAACATGCATCAAAACTATATCTCTAAGCATCAAACAAGCTTACAAGCCCTCATAACCAGTCACCTACAGCAGCAAAATACTCAACTTATAATCCACTAAACACAAATCTACTTAGATAAGGGGAGGAGTCACATACCAGGGAACAAATGCTCCAAATTTCAGCAAGAAAGATGGGCTAAGCAAGTAGATCAAAAAATCGAGAGCAAGCACAGCAAGAACGCGATTTTGAGCTATGAACTGGAGCTTACTCGGGAGAGAGAAGAAAGTGGCAGGTGAGAGAGTTAGTGGGGGGCCAGGGGTGGCCCACACCAGGGCATGGCGCCACCCGAGGCTGGCCGCGCCACCATGTGGTGTGCCTGCCTGGTGGGCCCCCCTGGTACCTCCCAGGTACTCCTCTGCCCCTTTTTTCACGTAAAAATTTAATATGAATTTTCTGGAATTTTTCGAGACAATTTATTTTTGGGAAATTTTCAGAAATAGAAGAATGATTTTTCTGATAGACAATTTTTTTCTTTTGGAAACATGATGCAAGGACAAAACAAGGCTAGAACTACAGAAGTTCTAACATGCAAGCAACGAACAACAAAAAGAAAACTAAACGAAAGAAAAAACTAAAATGCAAAGGATAGAAATAAACGGAGATAATCATAATGAAAACATTGTTTTGTTCAATGGAATCCTTTTGTTAACAAGGTTGATCAAGTCTTGCTACCAAAACAATTGCATATGAGACAAAACTTTGTACTCCACTAATGATTATGTTACCTCAACCTTGATAGCAATGGTCCCAATCATAATAGTTTCAAATTTTTCTCTTGGTATGGGACAATATATTTCTCCAACTTGAATGCCTTCAACATGTTCAATTGAATTCAAACCATAAGTCCTTTCAATATTCTTGGGGAAATAGAAAGTATGTTCCTTGTCATTAACATTGAAGGTCACCTTACCTTGATTACAATTAATAATAGCTCCTGCAGTATTAAGAAAAGGTCTCCCAAGAATAATAGACATATTATCGTCTTCAGGCATTTCAAGCACAACAAAATCAGTTAATATCAAGAAATTGTGAGCCACCTGAACAGGTACATCCTCACATATACCCACAGGAATGGTGGTAGATTTATCAGCCATTTGCAAAGATATATTAGTTGGTTTTAGTTTTCCAAGCTGAAGCCTCTTATAGAGAGAGAAAGGCATAACACTAACTCCAGCTCCCAAATCACACAAAGCAGTTCTAACATAAATGTTCTTAATAGAGCAAGGGATAGTTGGAATCCCTGGGTCTCCAAGTTTCTTAGGAACCTTACCATTGAAGGAATAATTAGCAAGCAAAGTAGAAATTTCTTCATTAGGGATCTTCCTTTTATTCGAGACAATGTCCTTCATATACTTTGAGTAAGGAGGCCATTTAATAGCATTAGTCAAATGAATTTGCAAGAATAAAGGCTTCATCCACTCACAAAACTTATTATAGTGTTCATCTTCCTTTGACTTGTGTTTCTTATCAGGGAATGGCATAGGTTTTTGGACCCAAGGCTCTCTTTCACTACCATGTTTCTTAGCAATAAAATCTTCTTTGGTATATTTAGTATTCTTAGTGTGGTTTTCAGGTTCTTCTTCAACTTTTTCTTCATTAGGAACTTCATTTTCTTCATTACCACTTTCAGTTTCAGCATCAGAGATAGATATACTATTAGGATCTATAGCAGGTTCAGAGGGTTCTACAACAGTTTTATGTTTCTTTTTCCTTTTCTTACGAGTAGAACCACTATTTTCAGCTTGTTGAGAATCCTGCTCAATTCTTTTGGGATGCCCCTCAGGATATAGAGGATCCTGGGTAGCAGCACCACTTCTAGTTCTAATTTCATAAGCATATTTTTCTTTAGAAGCATTAACTAACAAGTCGTTTTGCACTTTAACGAGTTGATCTATTTGAGTTTGAACCATTTGAAAGTGTTTAACAATCATTTTAACATCATTAGAGGTTCTTTCCACAATATCTTTCAATTCAACAATAGCTCTAGTGTTTTCCATTAGATGACTTTGCACCCTTTTATTAAAGTTATCTTGCTTAACAATAAAGATATCGAATTATTCTAAGCATTCATCAGGAGGTTTAGAGTAAGGGATATCACCTTCATCAAAGTGTTGGAGAGAGTGTACCTCAATAGTGGGTGAGTAGGGAGTAGGCTTACATAATTCTTCTATAGGAGGTAAATTCTTGACATCTGCAGCTTTAATTCCCTTCTCCTTAAGACATTTCTTAGCTTCCTTCATCACTTCATCATTTAATTCAATAACTCCCCTCTTCTTTGATGTTGGAATAGGCACAAGAATGGATGGTTCAGGTACAATTACTTCAGGTATAGCTTGTTTAGGAGGAGTCCAATCTTCGTAATTCTTGCTTATTTTAGCCATGCTTCCTTAGGAGTCCTATTCCTGAAAACACAATCAGCACAACTATCTAGGTATGTCCTAGATTCCTCGGTTAGTCCATTATAAAATATATCAAGAAGCTCATTCTTAGGTAATGGACTTCCAGCCTATGCATGAATCAAAGCACAAAACCTTGCCCAAGATTCGGGCAATACCTCTTTTTCTCCCTGTTTAAAATTAAAAAGTTGCTGCAAAATAGCATGTCTAGCACTGGGAGGAAACTATTTCTGCAGGAAAGTACCAATCAAGCACTCAGGGCTATTAATAGATCTAGGAGGTAAATTACTAAACCAAGTTTTAGCTTCTCCTTTCAGTGAAAAGGGAAAAATCTTAGCAACAAAGTAAGTACGCATCTTAATATTATCAGAAAACAAGCCACTCATGGTAGAAAGTTCATTCATATGTGCTACTGCACTTTCATTCTTAGTCCCACAAAAAGGTTCTTTCTCGACAATAGCTATGTAAGATAGATCGAGAGAGAAATCATAATCTTCATCTATAATGTTTATGGGAGAAGCAGCAAACTTAGCATCAGGGGACAATTTGGGTCTAATAGTACGCCTCTCAAGGAGACTCTTAGCAGCGCTCCTATCATGGGTGTTTTTACATTCTTTAATAAACTCATCGGTCATCTCAACATAACCATCTTCAATATCATAACTCTCACTAGACTCAGGTGAGCTAACATGTGTGGTAGTGTCTTCATTAGGAGTTTCGGTATTTCTAGCTATAGTTCTAGCAATCGTAGCATCTAGGAAAGGACCTAATGAACCACTATTATCAAGGACAGTAGAAGCAGCATCATAAGCATCAGAAGTTTCAGATTCAGCAATAGTAGCAGTGTGTGTAGCATGTGTATGTGGTGGTGTAAGGAACTTACTCAAAACAGACGGTGAATCAAGAGAAACAGAGGTGTTCAGAACCGTACCTCTTCTTGTAGTGGATGGTAAAATAGGAACCTTGCCATCACGAGACTTACCCATGATGGATGGATAGCAGCGAACAATAGAGAATCCAAGTGAGCTTAATAAATAAAGCTATGCTCCCCGGCAACGGTGCCAGAAAATAGTCTTGATGACCCACAAGTATAGGGGGTGTATCGCAGTATTTTCGAGGGAAGTGAAACCCAATTTATTGATTCGACACAAGGGGAGCCAAAGAATATTTATAAGCCTTAACAACTGAGTTATCAATTCAGCTGCACCTGGAAACAATCTTGCTCACAGCAGTTTATCTGTAGCAACAGTTTTGTAGTAGGAATAGTAAAGTAACAGTAGTAGTAAAGCAAAGACAGTAGTAACAAAAGCAGTAAACAGTGGGATTTAAGTGCGGTAGGCATAGGGATGGATGGACGGGCGTTGCATGGACAAGACAATTCGCATAGCAATCAGAACATAGGGAATTTGCAGATAAATAAGATAAAGCATCCAAGTACTAAATAATCCTAGGCATGTGTTCCATATATATTCATTCGTGCTCACAATGAGAACTTGCACAACATCTTTTGTCCTGCCATCCCGTTTGCAGCGGGGCCTCAAGGGAACTACTGGCAAATAAGGTGCTCCTTTTAATAGAGCACCGGAGCAAAGCATTAACACTCCGTGAACACATGTGATCCTCACATCAAAGCCATTCCCTCCGGTTATCCCAATTTCTGTCACTTCAGGGCCTTTGGTTCCGGACAACAACGTGTGTATACAACTTGCAGGTAAGACCATAAACAATACTATCATAATGAATCAATAACATGTTCAGATATGAAATCATGGCACTCGGGCCCTAGTGACAAGCATTAAGCACAACAAGTCGCAACAAAGTCATAAAGCACTAATAGAAGATACTAGGCACCATGCCCTAACAATCTGATGCCATTACATGAACGATCTCATCCAATCCCTACCATCCCCATAGCCTACAACGGGGGATTACTCACTCATAGATGGGGGAAACATGGATGGTCGATGGAGAAGTGATGGTGATGATGATGGCGATGATCTCCTCCAATTCCCCAACCCGGCAGGGTGCCAGAACGGAGTTTCTGGTGCTGTTTCGTGGAATCTGGTGGTGGCGGCGGAGCGGAACTCCTCCTTGAAAAATGTCGACCCCCCCGAAGTTTTTAGGTCAGAAGGCTGCTTATAGGCGAAGAGAGAGGCCGAGGGGGTGCCTGGGGGGCCCACACCACCCCCTGGCACGGCCTGGCCTGGCCTACGCCACCAGGTGGTGTGGCCACCCCCTGGCTCTTCTCTGTCTCATATTCTGGCTCCTGGAGTCTTCGGGTGAAATAGGATTTTTGCTATATTTTCCGGGATTTTTCCTGATAGTTGGTTTTCTGCACAAAAAGTAGACACCAAGGTAATTCTGCTGAAAACAACATCGGTCCGCATTAGTTGCAACCAAATCACACAAGTTTAGAGGAGAAACAATAGCAAAAGTGTTCGGGAAAGTAGATACGTTTTGGATGTATCATGACCACACTTCCATTTTATGGGATGCTAGTCTAGAGTCTTCCCCCAAAACTTCTACTTATAAGTTTGAAAAATGGTGGCTCGTGAGATATGACTTCCAATCTTTTGTTAAAAAATCTTGGAATAAACCTACTATAGGTAGAAGGCTCAGAAGTGACACTAAAGGATGGAGCATTAATATTGAAGATGAGCTTAGGAATATAAATAAATCCCTTATGGATGAGTATGATTCTTTAGACATTAAAGCTGAAACAGAGGAACTCTTTGAGGTTGAACAAGTTAGGTTGAAAAAAATTATGCTCAAATGCATGGTTTATGGTTAAAAGAGGAGATTAAAGCTAGACAAATGTCTAGATATAGAGACATTAAAGTGGGTGATACGAACACACCCTATTTTCACACAGTGGAGGAGGAAAATGACTATCCAGTCCTTAGATGACCCACATGGCCCTATTATTGAAATTTCTAAGATGGTACATCTAGCTACAGACTTCTATAAGAATCTTTTAAAAAAAGATGAGAAATCTGGGTTTTCTATTCAGCACAATTATTTCTTTTGAAGAGAAAATTTCCAATGAGAAAATGATGGGTCGGAAGCTCCATTCTCTGAAGATGAGGTCAAAAAAGCTATTTCTGATTCTTACTCTGATGGTGCTCTAGGCTCTGATGTCTTTCCTTTTATCTTCTATCAACGTTTATGGGGCTTGGTAAAAAATAACATTATGAGCATGTTTGGAGATTTCTATGAAGGGAATCTAGATATCTTCAGGCTTAATTTTGTCATTTTTAATTTGATCCCGAAAGAACCTGATGCTTCTTCTATGAAAGTTTTTAGACATATTAGTCTTTTAAATTGTATCATTAAAGTTTTTACTAAGGTTCTTACCAATAGATTAACAGTTATAATGAATAAAATTACCTCTATTAACTAGTATGTCTTCAATAATGGTAGATATATTTTGGACGGTGTAGTTACTACTCATGAAACCTTGCATTCTATGGGTAAGAGCAAAAATAAGGGTTTAGTCTTAAAGTTAGACTATGAAAAAGCTTTTGACATGGTAGACCCTGAATTCCTTCTTGACATTCTTGCCAAGAGAGGATTTGGGAATAGATGGATTTCTCTCATTAAGTCAATTATCCTAGGTGGCTCTATTGGAGTTAATCTTAATAATGTTGTTGGGAATTGTTTTACCACTAGTAGGGGTTTAAGACAAGGAGACACCCTCCCACTTGCTTTTCGACTAAGTAGTAGATAGTTTATCTAGGATGCTCTTTAAGGCTGCAGATGCTGGTTTAATCAGCGGGCTTTCCTCTAATCTCTGCTCTGGGGTGTCATCTTATGTAGATGACACCATCCCCTTTGCTGATAATTCTATTGAGGTGGCTGCTAACCTCAAATGTGTGCTAACTTTCTTTGAGAAAGTTACAAGCATGATAATTAACTATAGTAAGAGTGAGCTGATTCCTCTTGGGCTTGACCAAGTTGAGACATAAGCTTTCACTCAGGTTTTTGAGTGTTCCCTTGGGGAATTCCCCATTAAGTATCTACGCATCCCTATCCACTATGATAAGTTGAGAAGAGAGGATCTCTAGCAACCTATTGATAACATCCTGAAGGATTGTTGGATGGAGAGGCAAGCTCCTCTCTTATGCAATAAGGATCACTTTTATTAAAACTTGCCTAGCTACCATCCCCATTTACCTTTTGTATTTCTTTAAATTCACCAAATGGGATTTAGATTTGATCAATTCCCAGATGGCCAATCGCACGTGGAATGACTTTGTGGGGCATAAGAAAATCCATTTGGCTAGCTAGAAACTGATTTGTTAGAGGAAAGAGTTTGGTGGACTAGGTCTGCCTGATCTTGCTAATGTTAATGTTTGTCTGCCTAGTTCCTGGCTTAAGAGATACATTCAAGATGAAGGAAACATCTGGAGAACCATTGTAGATAACAAGTATAATACTAAAAACCCTAATATCTTTTGTAGTGACACCTCTAGCTCCTCTCCTTTCTGGAAGGGTTTTATGTGGGAAGTTAATTCTGTTAAGTTTGGATATAGATGGAAAATAGGGGATGGGAGGACTACCAAGTTTTGGGAAGATACCTGATGTGGTACATCCCCCTGGCTGTCCAATTCTTTGACATTTATATGTTGTGTAATGAGCATGGGGCCACTATTAGGCAGGTCTGGGATGGCTCCCAACTTATGCTCACCTTTAGGAGAAATTTTAATTTTGCTCTCTTACTTAGTTGGTATGACCTTATTGGAGTTGCATCTAGCATATCTTTTAATGATGTTTGTGATGCTCTGATTTGGTAATACTCCTCTAATTTGCTTCATATTTTCCTTTGGCTCCTTGCACAGAACAAGCTAATGACTAGAGATAACTTGAAAAAGAGAAATATGCATAAACCTGAGGACTGTCTATTCTGCTCTGAAGTAGAAACAATGCATCACTTGTTCTTTGATTGAATTGTTGTTATGCATATTTGGACCTAGATTGCTCTTTTTTCAAAGTTAATGTTGGATGTACCTATGAATCTGTTGCTAGATTCCGGGGTTCCAACAAAGAGAACTCCCTATTAAATTATGTTTGTGATGCTGTCCTTTGGAGCATATGGCAATGACACAATGATTTGAAAAAAAATCCAAGATATGTAAAGAACATAGACAGTAAAGGTAGAAGATCATTTCCGGGTAGATAGGAGAGTTATGAAAATCCACAAACATGAATTAGAGTTTCGACTGGGTTCTCCAGATTGAACCAAAAGAAGACGAGTCTACAAATAAGAAAATTTCTCATTTTTGGGTTTATACCGAGCCAAAACATAGAATTTCCATTGAAGAAGGAAGTAAGGATGCTAGCTGGAGAATCCAGAAATAAATACTTCCCATTCTGATTCTTTTTTAGTTCCCAAGATAGAATTTAGAAATGATATGATCTTTAATGGTCAACCTTGGGTTGGTATTAAGCAGGTGTGGAGGCTGATTCTATGCTCCCTCAAGTGATGGAAACTGATCTTCAAGGAACATATGATGGAGGAAGCATACATGATTTGTCGGCATGTATCCCTTCTTCTACAAGCCCCCATGAAGCTTACAAGTGGATAGCCTTGGAGGATCAGGCTAATAATGATGATATTGGAAAGCTATCTCCGAATGCGAAGAAAATGGTTGGGGCTGGGACTTAGCTCACGCCAATGATGGTCCTTGGTGAAGCGTTGGAATTGGTCTGAGCTGGTGGAAAATGCTTAGTCCTAGCCCATATGGAACAACCTTGTGTGCTTGGCATCTTTTTGTGGATGTTTGTAGTTTCTTTGCGTTTTGAGCCTCTATTTTTCATGCTCTGAACCTTTTTGTCTTTTCCCTGTAAGACTTGAATCTGTTCGCTGGTTTCGTTTCAATGAAATGGGACCGAGGGTGATGCCCCTATTATTCTAAAAATTAAATAACAAAAAATAACAACCTAGATCCTCATATAAAATATTTGAGCAAGGCTATGTGCTTATTTATTTGACTATCATTCTGGAATTTTGCACTTCTCTAACTGATCTCCCGTGCATGTGATGTGTGCACATTACTCCACGTCAACAGAGTGTTAATTACATTTCTTTTAGAATGTACAGAGTGTTTAATTACCAGGACCGGCCACTCCCACTTCCCACATCACATATAGCTAATCTATATACCTATTAATCTATATCTATAACTATATCTACTAATACTATACTAATACTAATATAATAATAATATAAACCTACTTTTTTAACTAATAAAAGAAGCAGTGTATCTTGCCATCCGTCCGTTTTTAGAACTACCACTAGAGTTGACGAAAATTACCCATTGTGCCATCCATGAGTAACGTACCGTTTTGTTTATTTTCCTACAGTCTTGGGTCCTTACTCATCACTGCGAGGTTGACTAGGCGTATGGACCTGCACATGATGTTTGTCATCGATATCATCAATGATTTGGCCTCGCTATCGGAGTTGGACTTGGACTTGGACTCGGACTCGGACTCGTTTGCGTACTCGTACTCGTATTCATAGTGATACTCGGAGGTGTATTGTGTCTTAATAAATTTGTTTTTCTTGTGTTGTAGTGGTGTAGTGCTACTTTCATCTCTAAATTTCTTTTTCTTATGAACTAGTTGTTTAAACCTACTCATGTGAATTTTCTCCAAAATGTGAATTTCACAAACATATAGTTCTATTGTTAGTTAGAACGTTGATGCCAACTATCTCCCTTAAACGGCTAAGAATTATAACTATCCCTTTGACATCTTTCTTAGAGGAAATTTATTTTCTAAGCCGTTTGAATATAATTATTGGTGGCAAATTGTGAAATTTTAGGTGAAAATTTGGGCACAAGGGCGTCCTTTTTCCTCTTTAACTGGCCCAGATCGCCGCCCACGGGTGAAAATTATTGGCCTAGTTCAAAATTCCCCTCGCCACCACCCTCCCCTGCGGTTCCTTTGAAAGTTGTTGCTGGTTCCCTGCCGCTACTCATCGCCACCGCCCTCTCCCGTCCGCTGTGGGGGAGGTACGGTGCCTCCAAGTACTCAGGTACGTCGTCCAGGTACATATGCGCCCTCTCCTGCCTCTCCTTCGAGCCGCCGCCGGTTCCCCGTCGTCGCCCTCTCCGTCCACTAGGGTGAGGAAGCTCCGTCGCATCCGTTGCCTCAGCCATTTCCCCGGATAATGCTCCCTCAATCCCCTCAATCTCATCCGAAAAATCCATAGCATTTTCCCTCTTTGTGCATGTTTAGGTGAAACCCTAGTTTATATTGCATATTGAAATTGTCATGGAAAATGGCATGATTGTTTGATCTATGGTATTAGCATTGGTATAGTATTCATCTAGAAAAATTCAGGAGGTTAACTTTGCTTACAACAAAATGTTATATGGATGGTACTTGGTTCTGTTCATATTAGCAACATGTGTAGAAGTATGTCATATGTTTGTTTCCATCACTAGTACAAACATACCGCTCCTCCATGTTCTTATATTTCTGTTTTCCAGTTTTACAGATGCCTCGTTGATTGTTTTTGAATTTCACATCATGACAATTAAACAATTCTATCTATTCAATAGATGGGAATCAATAATGATGATGCAATTATGCTATCTAGCGGTGACATCACGATGTCATCAAGCGAAGAGCCCGAGCTTCTGTTTAGAGGTATACATGAAGAACATCAAAATTTATGCGTTTAGTGGTATATATGAAGATTCCTCGTGACTCCAGTGTAATATCTCTATGTTGCATCAGGACCCAATCTGCAGGGGGACAAAGACTTTGATAAGCAGTGCCTCTTTGGAAACAAGATATATCTGAATGAAATGCATGTCTCCTGGCTCACGGATTATTGTGATCCCAAATGTCCAGCAGCTATCAAGTACTATGTCTACAAGATGACCCATTTATCTGTCGTGAAGAATAAGTGCAAAATGGTAATTTCGATGATATTTAAACATGAACAAGCATATGATATTAATTACTTAAATAATTACAAGCATGATAAACTTCATTTCTTTGTACTTTCACAGATATTTGGAGCTGAGTTCACAAAGAGCTACCTCAATAATCGCCTTGATTAACCTATTGATGTCCATATTTGCAATTGGCGCATGATCAGCATGAAGCCAAAGATTCTGACCATGAGAATGTCATTTAGGTCAAACAATGCTATCTTGACCACTAGATAAGACAAACTCATGAAGAGGTTCAAGTTTTTAAAGGAGAATATAATTATCATGTTTTGCTTCACTGAAATAAAAGATGGAGAGCTCCACTTTTCATTGAACCTATTTCAGGATGTTAGCTAGACTTCTTAGTATGTATGGACTACAATCAGTATGGCTAAGTTGAGGAACCAAGTATATATCTCTAAGTTCTGGAACCAAATTAGTATATATATATATATGGATATTAGTTGTTATAATATCTGTCTGAATTTTTATATATAATCTATTTGCATGCATGCTGATTAGTGCTTCAGTTGATATATGAATTTATGGCTGGTGAATCATGTAATGTATTTGAACTGTATGTTCTGAATAATTTTGAATTATATCTTGTTGTATATTATTTCAAATATGAAATAACAACTGGACACGACCTCTTTTCTGAACTGCCTTAAAATGAAAACCGTATTAGAGCGAAAAATTATTTGAGATGGTCAACAAAGAAGGCTAACTCGAAGTGCAAATTCAATGGAAATGGACCTAAAAACAAACCGCCTCAAAGAGGGAAACAATGGAGGTGGTGTCTAAAATAAACCGCCTCCATGCGTCAGAGCAATGGAGGCGATCGTGAGTAACAGCCGTCGCAGGTATGCAATCGTTTAGAGTAGGTCAGTAATACATCCGTCTCTATACCAATATTGCTGGAGACGGTTGTTGTGCATGACCATCTAAGGGTTTGGTTCTTTGAGCCGAAAAGAAAAATCAGCTAAGGTTGGTGCGTTCGTTGAGGCTGAGGCGTCGAGGCAGAACGGAAAACCGGCACAGGCCTACAGGGATTTACCGGCTCCAAGTCTGGTTTTGGTACTAGTGGTATACCAAGTAATATAAGTTGTTGAATAGGATAACCAGTCCCGCTACACCTAATCATCTTGTCGAAACAAACACGGTGATATTATTACATTAACCACATAATTATTGGATAGGAATCTACCTGAAAGTGGTGCTAGGAATTGCCGACTTTGAACTGGGATATTTGCGGGCAGGCCTGAAGCCAAACTATAAGATTCCAACATGATGATATCAGTTTATTTTCTGAGTATACCTTGGTAAAAGAGCATGTGAGCCCCCATTTATGGTTTTGGTAATTAATGAGAATCTTTCTGGACTAATGTTTGCATTGAGTTGCACGTGTAGGATTTGTCTATTGGTATTCCTTGGAGCATGTGTTGGCTTCAAGGTAGAAGAAATTAAGAAGGAGCATTGTCCAAGGGCTTTGGGCCTATTGGAATCTTGTAGAAGAAGAAGAATGAAGAAAAAAGATCAAGTGTGTCTTGAAGAAGTAGAGGGAGTTCCTCATGTGTATCTTCAAGACATCATCCAATTGGAGTTAGAAGAAATGTTGTGCAAGCTTAAGATGCGCCATCTCTAGAAGAACTCATGCTTGAAGCTTTCCATCCTCGGTGATCATGGATCGATGAATACAAGGTCAAAGAAGAGGTTTCTCCATGGTGTATGGGGGGGCATGTTTCAAGTCTTCATCATTCGTGCTCAAGGAAGAGCAATCAAGAAAGGTGTCCATCTTGAGAAGGACATGATCGTCTACATCGAGCTCAAGTGGATTGGTCAAGGCAAAAGTATTATCTTGATAGGATTTCCCTTTTGCCGGTCTCATGTTGTTGTTGGGAGACCGGGTTTAGGATAGATAACCGTACTATTAAGAGGGGCTCTCGAGTGAGTTACTTGATCATATCCTTCAAAGAGAGCTCAAACATTTGCATACTTGGCATCATCTTTTTTGGTTCTTATTTGGTTCTTATCCATGAGAGGATTTATAGCTTGTGTTAATCTCCATGACAACCTCAAGTTCATCAAAAACAGATTTCACATGCATTCTGTATTGCGTTTTCGATTTGGAGGTTTTACCGGTTTGTCTTTTATAGATAGGTTAATCCTTTCATCATTTAATTCTATCCTCCCATGCTATAATATGATGGTTCCCTGCATGATCTTGTATATCTCGTTATTATCTTCGAAACGAACCCAAGATCATCAAAATCGGAGTTTGGATGCAAAAGTTATGATTATTTTCGTATCGGTATTTCTGCTAGTTTTGTGAGGGCCGGAGACTCCGGAGTGCGAACCCCGGAGTCTCCGGCCCAAATTCCGGCCTAGACTCCGGGGGGTGTACTGAGAGCATCTGGAGGCTGCCCGGAGTCCTGACCGGAGTCTGTTTCCGGAGACTCCGGTCCTAAAGTCCGGAAACTCCGGGATACGTGGCCTACAATGTCTAGTTGTCGTGGGGGGGGGACCTATAAAAGTCCCCCTCTTCCCCAAGGGGCTGGTTACTTGCTCTCTCTCTCCTTCATTGTTTCTACCTTCAAGAGCTTGCTATTCCTCTCAACCCCTCCCATATTTCTTGAATCTTGTTGGGGGATTTGAAAGAGGAGATCTAGATCTAGAACTCCACCAATCCATCTCTCCTCTATGTAAGGGGAACATCTTGGGATCTAGATCTTGGGGTTTCTTTTGTGGATTTCCTCTTTTGTTCTTCCTCTCTTATTCCCCCAATTGCTTTAGTAGCTTTGTTGGAATTTGAGAGTGAAGGATTGGAGCATCTTTGTGGTGTTCTTGCCTTTTGCATTAGGTGCATCGGTTTGAGTTCTCCCCGAAGGATTTGGTTGGTGAAATCAAGAAGATTGTCCCTCTTGGATTCTTGGAACCCTAGACGGTTGTGTGGCCTTTGTGGCGTGTTCTTGGGGCCTTCAATTAAGTTGTGGAGCTCTCCCCAAGATAGTGGCATTGGTGATGATTATTGGGAGCCTCCAATTAAATTGTGGAGATTGCCCCAATCTTGTATGGGTTTGGTGACCGCCCTCAAGTGTCCCATAGTGAAACGGGTGCTTGCCGTGCGGCGGGTGCTCGGGAGAATAGGGTGAGGCCTCTTGTGGCATTGGTGGTCTTAGTACCACCCACCCCTCCAACAAGATGTACTCCCTTGTTGGGAGGAACTCGGTAAAATATCGTCGTCCCCACATGCCTCAGTTGTCTTTATACCCGAGCTCTTTACTTATGAACTTTACATTGTGATAGCCTTCGTGCTTGAAGTAATCTATCTTGCTATCACTTTATTATTTGTCTTGCTTAGCATAAGTTGTTGGTGCACATAGATGAACCTTAGTATATCTAGGCTTTGTGCTTGACAAAACAAAACACTAGTTTTATTCCGCCATTGTTAAGCCCATCTCTTAAAAGTTTTAAACCGCCTATTCATCCCTCCTCTAGGCGACATCCGTGATCTTTCACTTGGGCTAGCAAACTTTGTACTGCAAGAAGGGCTAGTATACTTGCAAGCATTTTCGTCCAGGGTGCTTCACTATGCTATATCATTGAAATAGTTTGCCGGCATAATTCTCTACATAGATGCAAATGTAGCTTAGCTATAAATCTTAAGGTTAGCAAATAGAATTCCCGACATAGGAGCAGTCAGTCTACACAATAATCTATCTCATACTAGCACAATATCCCATTCACTCGTCTAAGGACCAAACAAATCACAATTATGGCTACAGATCTTCTAAATGTCGTGAGAAGGGTAAAATAAAATCCATTTGGTTGAGTCGGAACTCGATTCTAATTTAAAACATGACACCATAATATTAAGGAAACATGGCATCCTATTTTGTCAAGCTCAGAGGGAGACGAATCGATCAAAGTTAAGATAAGTAAATCCCGTGGTTACCCAACCTAATTTATTTATAGATCTGCAGGTGTAAGCCATATAGCAGAAGAGCCTATACAATGTGTTTCCACTTTCTCGGAACAAATAAGTTCTACAGATACTCAACGAACCCTGATTCAGCATACTACGATGTGTTTCCACTTTCTGTTCAAGTGATATTATATAAATACTTACTGAACCCTGAAACATTATATCTGAGATCGCAAACAACAATAGATTGTTACTACAAAATGCAAGCATGAAAATTTCAACAAAAACTAACCATTCTTATTGATTGTCACCTCAGTGAACATCACCTAACTTCTGAAACAACACCAAGTAGCTAAGTAGCATCAGATTTTCTTCTTAGTGAGAAGATATTTGAATTTCTCCTGTACCGTAATAATTAATGAACATTTTTAAGCACAATGTAGCTGCAATGATTATCTACTGCCAAAAATCATTCAACACAAGAACAACTAACCTAAAAATGTAATAGATAGAAACAATCTAACTTTCTCATGAGCTAGATGAAAGCAGCTCAGATATGCAACCACGAGTTCACAACCAATGAAAAAAAATCATAACAAATAAATCAACACATGAAAAATCGGCGGTAAAAAAATGCAGGGACAATTATGACCATTTGTAGTGTATTTTGCAGATTGAGAAGGAAAAGAGAGTCAGGGAGTAGAAAATAATAGCTCCACTTGAGGAGCGAAGCAAAGGCATAAAAGTCATCATACTGCTATTCGCGAGGGGGGGGGGGTGGTGGTGGATTCTGCACTCGTCATATCCACATTGACGCCTACTCGGGTTGCCTGCTTGTTTCACACAAGTTGAAAAAGATGAGAGAGGTTGGCCGACCTATGGAGGAGAGGAGTGGATGAGAGGGGTTGGCCGACCTGTGGAGGAAGCGCCTTTCCTCGTCTCTAGGGAAGGACTGGCCGTGAGATTTACACGGAGGATACGCGCCCAAGCGCCTCCCTCTCCCTCGTAATGCTGCCCTAAGCCGCCCATTCCGACGCCTCCAATGCCCCCTTGATCAATGCCTCCCGCAACGCCTCATCAGTGTCGGCTCGTCCTCCTGCACGACACCTCCACGACCCAGACCCCCGCCTGGAGAAGCGCTTCCCTTCCCCCACCCCGCGCTTGGCCGTGTGGTGGTCGGGATGAGCCCGGGGAGGCAGTTGAAAGGAGTTGCGGCTGAGCGGGCTTAGTGGGGGTGGCGGCCGAAAACCCTAACCAGGAGCTCTTGAGGAAGACGATTCGACAGAGGTGAGGGAAGAGAGGGTCAGGCCTACAACACACGCTCGTAGGGCAGCGGCAGCCAGGCCCACCAGGCAACATCAATGGACACAGTAAATAGCCTCGGCGCAGCCATGCGCTAGTTTGTTTCCACACGTTGTTCGTCTTTCTATAGAAAAGCAATCATTCCAGATTTTTTTTCTTGTTGTGCTAATTCCATTGTTACCACAGTGTATGAATACATGACATGTTGTGCACTTCGAGCGTTGTACTCTAGAAGTGTCGCTGCCATACTGGTAGCAGGATAATATGCCTATAGTTCCCACCACACTCTAGAAGCAAAACTAAGTGCACAAAGGCCGTACAAAATATTCAGCTACTTCCTCTGAGACTGTAGGAGTCTTATCCGTACTCTCAAAACGTTGAATATTTAGAAACAAAGATGTACTACTACTTTCAAAGAAAAACGATGGGTCCTCAAGCAAGATAAGGTGTCCTTGAGCCTACGTCACTGCCTCTACCGAGCCACGGTCCATCGGTCATAACGGTCATACTTCATCTAATTCTGAAAAGGTCTATAACATTTTTTTAAGTCAAAAGTTTTTTCTAGTTTTTAAGAAATCTATGAATAACTGTAGTAAAATAAACATGTTACTTTTGGTGATCATGTTATGGCTAGGTTTGAAGAAAATGTGCGAAATTTTCTCTATTTGGCCGTGTGGCGTGTTCTGCCAATAGTGCCACAAAATTATAATTGTAGCTGGCAAAGACACAATTCTGCGATAGGATAAGGGCAAAGACATAATTAAGCTTAAATAGATTGCTCAATACAAGCGCAAGCAAAAAGCGTACCCACACTTACCGAGCAGAGTTCAATCACCCTGCGCTGAAGCTAGATGGGCCGTCCCAACTAGTACGTAATTGATTTGGTGGCAGTGGGTTGCTCCAGCGGTAGAGAGGGGACCCTAGCTCGAGATGAGCCACATTTTTGCCAGATCATGCTAGTGAAACTCCAGGCCCATGCTATGTTGGGCTGGCCGCCGAGTTTGGGTGAATAGAATCCACTTTAGGAGATGCACGCACCCATTTTACTCCCTCCTATCCATAAATCATAATAAGTGATGCTGAATTAGTACAAACACTTATTATCGATCGAAGTGAGTATTATTATATCGCTTATAGCGAGTCGACCAACCCACTTGTTGGATTTTCTTGGCTCTAAGTCGCCTTTTCGTTTCATTATTTGTTGTTTTTTCTTTTTCTATTTCTGGGTAATACATTAATATATTTTCATTTTCATCTTTATTTTTTTTGTATTTTATGAATACATTTCCTTTTTATAAATTGTGTGTTTTCGTTTTTTTATTATATTTTTAAAAACTCATGAGTTGTTCATATTTTGAAAATGTACGAATATGAAAATTGTTCATAAAATAAGATTTGATTTTTTATGATTTTCAAAAGATGTACATATTTTGAAAAAACATTTAGATTTTGATAAATATTCAAATTTCAAAAAAAGTATGGATTTGAAAATGTTCACATTTCAAGAGATATAGGTCCTGGAATTCAACCTTAGTTTGTGGAAAAGCTAAGCTGCAGTCTGGTCCAGCTTCTTTAAACCCAATAATCTACCAGAAGATTCCTGAAAGAATAAATAGATTATTACTGGTACAAGTAGACTACCTAGTTTCTTGTCAAAAAAAAACGCGGACAACCTAGTTTCTTTGAGAACTTGTGAAGACAATTTTATTGATGGGGTGAAGAGGTATAGATTGAACAACAATGAGCAAGGAGCTCAGGTTGCCTACTTCACCAAAAGAGATTACAAAACTAGTTGGCCATTACAAATCAAGGGAAGGACCAAAAGTCACGAGAAAAACCCATGGTAGACCGATCATGCACCTAGAGCCGACGCCAATGTAAACTAGTAATGGTGCTGTGGGTCGGGGCCGCCCGGAACCGTCCTCTTGTCTCCGCCGAGCGTCCTTCGCATGTTCCACTTGGACGTCGGTACGACAGCCGATTTGCCGCCGCCGACTACTGCCCTGGTACTGTCGTTGGCCGGGTGCTCGATCGTGCGAGCTTCCGGCACGGCTACGAGTTCGGCGCCGATGACCATGATCACCAGGAGCACAATGCCGACATGAGCAGCCATCTTTTCTAGTAGATGGGAATGAGCTTTGCCGTGCGTGTCAGTGTGCAAGTGATGGTCTGTTCGAGTATGTGATCCGTTCATCGTCAGGTGTACCAGTGCATGTTATTTATAGTTCCTGCCCAGGCGCGTCGTGACAAGCTCATCAAGTTATTTTTTTCTGTACTTTTAGATGCATGGTGATAAAAACTGTTGGCTATTACTCTAATGACATTCTATATACACTAATTCAGGACAAGATAGATCGCGTAACGAGCTGCAGGGGGGCGATCGAGCGCGCGTACGTCCCAGTGGCCACTGCAACTAATGGCCACGCCGCAGCAAAATTTATGGCCTTTTTACGGTTACGGACACTTAGGATTCCGGTTGGCGCCGTTGGACATCATCTTCCACCCATATGCTGCCCGCTGAACCTTGATTTGACGGGGATGATCTGGACAGGGACTGAAAGTTGAGGATCAAACGGTATGTAAAAGTTTATTGGATCTTAGTCAACCATGTTGCTAAAACGTAAAGGTAGTCTGAGTGGCTGCAAATTAAAACGGAAGACGTACTCGTGCAAAGTTGATAGATCCATGGCGTCGATCGCTTTTACCACTGAAAGCATGGTGCTTTGAACTGTCGTATAGTAGTTGCTGCCAGTTTCAGCTTGCAGCACGCAGCTCGGAAGCTTCCCCTCCCCGTGCTAACGGTATGAACGCTGACTCACATTTGGGTGTTTGACACTTAGACCAAGTGGCATTTCGCATTTTGTCCGCGTGCACACATGATGCTTTTCGGAGTTTGCCCCGGTGGCCATGATCGCGCATGAGTGGGGGACAAAACCAAAAAGGCCATGCTTGGACGGCATGTGTTTAATTATGCCATTATGAGACGCCGGCTTGCGCTGATACGAGATGACTCAGCTGGGCATTGCCAATCTGTTGTCAAAAGCTCTCTGTCAACTTAGTGATTCGATCCGGCGGCGGCGGCCACCGGAAAGACATGTTTGAGGTTGCATCTCTAACTGATCCCCAAAAGTTCAGAGAAATAAACCGACTCCTAAAACTTATAGGAGTAAAAATACTTCTCTAAATCTTGGCGGTTTCTAACCGAACCTCTATATTTAGAGGAGTACACATTTTTTGATCCATTTCTTTCTAGAATTTCACATATATATTTCATACATTTTAAATAGAGTTCATACAAGCAATTCAAACATACGGACAATTCAAATACATGAAACACAACACTTTAACAATAGACATAGATATAGTTCATGGAATCGAAATAAAACATGCAGTGAGTTTATCCAAAAGTATACTCCATCACCGCATCGATCAAGGTCATCCAAAAATAAGCATAATGAGCTTGGTTGATCCAAAAAAAAAACACCAACATATCACCTCATATGTTGTGGCCATCTCCGAAGAACTCAAACATCATGTCCGAAGAACTCATCTCCACCTCCTCCTGGTGCCGCCTACCAGCCACCGGAGCTAGCTGAGGACGATGTGGCAGCTCCGGAGCCTCCACGCGCTTGCCCCAGCCTTTCCAGAGGGTTTCACAGCGGTGGCGGCGGGGCGGACGATGTTGTTTTCCCCAAATTTTTCCTTCTTGCGGGCACGACCCAGATGGTCGATTGCAGCGCCGCGGAGCCATCGGAGACGCCGAGGATGGACGGCGAGGGTGCGGCCGCGAGCTGCCCGTCGATTTCTCTAGAGTGGCATCGGCGGGGAGGTGGGCTGGCAAGAATGGTGGGGGACGGGAACCGGCGGGCGGGTGGCTGGAGTTTTTCTCTAGAGTGGCGCTTGACTCTTAGATTTTACTCCTTCGAGTCCTAAACTTTTTTACTCCTCTAAATGTTTTGGAGATCGGTTAGGTGCAGGTATCTCAGAATTTTACTCCTCTAACCATTTATTGGGGATCGGTTAGAGATGCCCTTATTCAAGCACGTCCGTAGAGTCATAGACGACTGGTTAAGGCCTCCATGGACCATGGGCCATGGCCGGCCACTTTGTTTTGGTCACCACACAGAATGTTTTAATTAGGCTAAATGTTCTTGTGGGTTGAAGGTAATTAATCAGCCTCCTGATAGATCCGCGTTTACAGTGCTCAGCTCACTAGCTAGCTCACTTTTGTCCCATGGCTAACTCGACGCATCACCAATTTCAACACAACTTTCTCAAGTATTGTTCTGGCATCCCATTGCATTTGACTATTCTCAACTTTAGAGACAACTTGCAAAAACAAAAACTGTAAAGCAGCACCAGGAAAGTATAGTAGTGATGCATATATTATGTGCATGCATGCTCTCAAACCTGCGAAAAAGTTACCAACCTTTGCATAATGGGGACAAGCAATCACCTTTCGAGCCTTGTGAATGGATCCTTGCCAGCTGCCACTAGCTCAGTACGATCTGCAATTGCGACCATAAGTTTATTCCAAGTGGAAGAGTGGAGATAATTGTCATGCATGACTGGACAATTAGGGCCCGTGGTTTTGTTGGCAACACAAATGGAAAGTTTAGACATACTATGCAGTGTCCTCTTTTTAACAGAGAGAGGCGTCGAGCGGCAAATTTCATTCAACTCATAGATACACCGTGATCCCTGTAAAGATAGTAGTTAAGTCTAAACTAATTTAGAACCCTCATAAAATTTTGAAACCAGCTTCCCCAAGAAGGTGTGGTAGGGCAGCTTCTTGGAGAAGCGGCCAAAAGAACTAGGCCAAAGATATAAGCAATTGGACTGAGGAAGTTCCTATGAGAATAATTTGTGTAGCTAAAGATAGGCATAGTTAGAGATTGTCTGTTTTGAGGATAGAGATTGTCCGATAGCCTAATGAGCACAATTATGAGCTATTACATTAATGTCTGCCTAGGTGAAATGGCGAGTTTTTTCCAGAGTAACCCAAAGGCGTTGCCATACTTCTATAAAAATGTAGAATTCAAGTACAAGACGACTACAGTACTCCATGCGTTTCAAAATAAAAGATGTCTAGGTACATTTATTTCATAAAATCTAAAACATCTTATATTATGAAACAAAGGGAGTACAAGAGAGCATGTCCTAATCTGAGCAACAAAGTCATGTCTTGACCAACGCTCGATACCCCCAATGATCAATAATTCGACCTAGACTCTCCTTGTCGACGCACCATCCATCAAGAGTAGATGGCAGGAGTTGGTTGGCTCCGTGAAAGGCATCATCTTGGAATCATTGATGATGGCGTGCCAAGCACCCCCTAAAGATCACCCTTGCACAGTGGTGAGCACCATAGGATAAAACATCGAACCTCCAATGCATGTCTCCAAACGAGATACTCCCAAGAGTATGGCAACGTTGAGGATGCAACCATCACACAAATACGAGTCCAAACCTAGGCTTTCGCTTTGAAATATCTACCAAACCGGAGCGAGAGCAAGGGAACTATGACACCTAGGTGATGCCTTCGAGGAGGGGAATGACACCCATGAGCGCCATTGTGGACGACACCGTCCGAAGGCGAGCAAGACTTTCATCTGTATTTCCGCACACCTCTTTCTATACCCACCAAACTAGGGAACTTGTCCATGTTGTGCACCCTACCACCATGCAACACTTCATCATCTCAGCTGAAGTGGCATGGACCACCCCAACCCGCACGAACAAGAGCACGCCATTCTTCCTACCGTCCCAGCCCTTCTTCCACCTCATGCACACTGTACTGCAGCACTTATGGAAAGTTGCACTACCATCACGTTCATTAGGCCTAGATTAGTCCTAGTTGGGCCTAGATCTCGGTGGGCTACCACCAGCCAGGCTGCTAGTGGTGTATCATCCATGGCCACCTCCATGACCAGAGATGGGGGAATTGTTGCAGGTCCATCTCCTCCACCACCACGGCTCGAGCAAACCTGCTCCATAGCCAGAAACCCACTTCACAACCTCCAGCACTAGCGTCGCATGCTGGCTTCCTCCTCTCCGCCTCTATGTTCGTTGCTGCCTCGTTGTGCATCTATGCCTCCATGTGTCGCCCCTCTTGCCTCCCTCCACATGAGGAATACCTATAAAGCTCTCTCTTCCCTTCCCGCCTCCTTTGATAGCGGCAGCAACTGACAGGGCCCTCAACATTGGGGCTAGGTTTCTCCCTCATGGTCGCTTACACATGTGATCTAGGAAGGGGGAGGGAAACAGTTGCCAAAATATCTTGTAAAATGGAACAAAAAGAGGGATGGTGGGTAAAGAGCGAGTTATCCTACTATATGCAGCTACATGTTGTCTGGTATCCCAAGGGACTTATGGCTCGATGGGCGAAGAAGTCGTTGCCATTTTTGCAAGAGTGATCTTGTCCACTAGTAAGGTACCTTGATTTTTGCAAGAGTGATGTTGTCCACTAGTCGGTGGCTCAGATGTTATTCTTCTTCTCCTCTTCAAGCAACCTACAAAGAAAAGTTTTTGTCTTGTGTCCCCAACTCCACCGTGTGATTGTAAAGCACAATGTTTTGTATAAGTAATATGAAATAATAATAATATAAAATAAAATAAGACAAGTAAAAACAAGGCAAGTAAGATAAAAGCAATAAATGATAGTTGTTTTTGGGTTTTGTGTGTGTTTACAAGTGAAGAAAGTATTTTTGTATTTTCAAAATAATAAATTGCAGAAAATATAAAGTGTGATACTGGTGTTGGAAAGGTGTTTCTAATAGCTTAAAATGGACCAGGGTTCATGAGTTCACATGTCTACTCTCTTTTTGGGTTTGGAATGGACACAAACAATTCATCAAAGATATAATATTGATGGAACTTCAACATGTGTTTGATAAGCATTCATATGGGCATCATGTCCTAACAATGAAATGATGCAACACATCTCTCTTATACTCCTCAAGAAAGGGAAAACTCCAAGCAATCTTGAATTAAGAATCAATAGAGTATAGCCTTAAGTAATTTGACATGATGTTTGAATCATAAATATGCTACCTTGACCAAACAAGATTGTCTACCTTGCACAAGATAATTATGACAAATGAATTCACTTTATCCCTAGTGAGGTAGCAAAATAAAGGTAAATACCATAGTAGATCTTGAATTTGTTGTCACTATTCAATCACTACCACCATGCTACTCCATCTAATACACACTTCTCCTCGCATATGCTCTTGCATACAAGTTGGATCAGAACAAGTACTTAAGAACGAGGTATATGATATGCATCAATCAATACATATTACACATAATAGATTCCAATCTCATATATCAAATCATAGGATAAAGATCTACCACATAAGAATTACATATATGACAATAATCATGTTGGGCGGCTCATATGGTACTAGATCTATGAAGAACAAGCGAGAAATAGATCAAGCTACTACAATAAACCCATAGTCCAGAGGTGGACTAGTCCCTCTTCATCATGGTGATGATGGTGGAGATGTTGGAGAAGGTAGAGATCCCTCTGGCGGCGGCGGAGGAGTTTCCCCCTCCAATCTTCGCTGCTTTTGGCTTCGTTTTGGTGTTTCGGTGTTTCCTTGGCGCATCCCCTCGAGTAACTCCTGAGGGACCCTTTATATAGTAGTTTTTAGGTCATATAGAGATGATGGGCGAAAGATCGAAGCAAATCAACGACCGAGGAGGAAAAGTGCCTAGGTGGCACACCCACCGTTACTAGGCGCGCCACCTGGTCTCTCTTGGGCCTCTTGGTCCATCTGGTTAGGTCCAAGTGCTCCAGGTGCTTCTCTTGATGAAATATTAACGCTCCCAAAATCCCAACTCCATTTGACTTCGTTTAGGTCCCTGAAAGGTAAAACAAATACACAAAATATGGTTTTCGCGTCCTACAGAGTTATAACCAAAATAAAGGGGATCATTTTTAAATCCTCACAAATCAATGTAAAACATGGATATAACATCATATATGTAGCAAATATGCGGGAATTCATATCAACAAACTACAAAGTTTATGTATGCATTTTAAAAAATCCGATAAACGAGGGTAAAACAAAGAAACAAAGTCTTGTAGACGTGTCCTTTTTATTTCCTTTTAGCATTTCTTTCCAAGGTTCGATGAAACCTATGTCTTCTAGGAAAGACCTATTATATTACATCTGTGAATCCGGATCGAAGGTATTAGAGAGATTCGGGTCGAGGGAGGGACATGACCTGGTCCAGGAAGACCATGGGCTGGTTTATTAGGAACCATGGGTCAGGCCCGTTAGGCCTTAAGCCTCTATTTTTTGTAGTTCTTTTTCTCTTTTATTTTTAGTTTCCTTCAAATCTTAAATGAAATAACTCAAAATTTAAAAAACAAAAAATAAAATAAAATAAAATAATAAAGCACCAACATAAAAAATAAAAGGAGTTCTAAAAATAAAATAAACAATAATCATGTAAAACATTGATTTTGAAATTTATATAACACAAAAATAACATAATAAGGACTTGAAAACTTTAAAATTCAATTGATTGCATTTGAAAATTCATAAAATGTATAATAACCATTAGAAAATAAACTTGTAAGAACTATGATTGAAACCTAAAAACAAAAATAATTGAAATTGTAAATTAATTATTACTCAAAGAGAAACAATAATTGAAATTATATAACCAAAATTATAAATAAAATATGAAATGGTTTTGAAAATTAAATTTAAATCATATAAAACACTTATAATATCCCATAAATATTATAAAATCACTCCAAAATATTTTCCACCCAAAAATTAGAATTTTAATGCATTTTTCAATTGACTTCTAAAGACTTAATAAATAAAATCAAGACCTATATATTTAATAATACGAAAATTCCCTAAAAACCCTAAAATACATTTCTTAAATGAATTAGAGTAACCAAATATTTAAACCTAATAAATCCTCTTAAAATAATAAGAATACACTCAATACAAAAAAAACATAATTCAAACAACCCTTCTAAAATAAATACTTCAAAAATAACTCAAACCAAATCAAATTGTTTGAATTCCTATGCTTAAACCATTTTGACTTTTCTTTGTTTAAATCTTTATGAATGAATCATGAATGAGTGCTATCAAGTGAAATAATAAATTGATTGCCTTGATTGAAATATCTACCATAGTTTTGATTGAAAATGTGTAAATGTCACTTATATTGGATTATTACTCCATTTCACAAAAAACATTACTTAACTATTTTCACCATTGATCACACCTTGACAATGGTATTACTTAAAAGATAAACTCCATCCATTTGATACCTAAATCAATATACCTTATACGTACGGTATATGTATGACCCTACACCAGAAACAAACTTCCTTTCCTACATGTTAACCAAGTGTACCTCTACACTTGTGAAAACCCTTTCAAACCTTAAACATTCCTTTAACATATTAATACCTAAATCCTATATCACTAAATGATATCAACCAATATATATCCTTTGTTCCAAGTGTGTTATTAGAGTAGTTTATACTTCGTTAGATACCATAATAATAGAAAATGGGAAGGGAAACGATAGCTTACTTAACATCTATATCATGTATATTGATGATTTTTAAACATTAGTCCTTACCGGACTGATGATGCTATTCTTCCACCTGGACCTTTGACGGTAGAAGATGCTAATTGCATAACCTGTAATCAGAAGGCAAGTTCACTCTTGTATTACCTTATGAGACTAGGCTTGCGCACCATTTGCAAGTGCATTATTACATGTCCTTTGAATTATTTTTTACAAAAAGCCTTTTCAAAAATTCTACCACCTGCATTAAAAGAAAAAACCGTTTTATGAATGAAATATGGAATGGTGGACGGTGGAATCAGGATTGAATAATGGAAGGTAACCCATGTGGTGGAGGTTCCACCGCATTGGAAAAGTTAGGAATTAACAATCAATGTGGTTAGTGACTCAAAAGCATCGTATAAATCGTGCTAACCATAGATCTCGGAATGAGATGTGCAATTAGACCTTTTTTCTTTCGTACGTCCTCGTATCCTAAGTTGGGCTGACTCTAGAGAGGAGATAAACGGGTGGCAGCCGTGACGTCCCTATCATGTGCTTCATAGTAATGTCTTAGCATATTACAAGGCTGGGTAATGAGCGTAGGTTTCTCAACCAAAACTCGTTACAAAGGGTGGACTGCGGAGTCGTGGCGAAGGCTAGTGATTGGCTAATCTTTAGACTGGACCTCATACCTATGAAAGTGTGATCGGGAGACATGGCTCAGACTGTGCAACAAGGCTAAAGATGTTTGTGGATAAAGTAACACACCTCTCGAGATTGTGTAAATGTGATATGTTACTTCCTATTTTGGGAAAGAACTGCGAACGCCACACGGAAAGGAACTCCACGAAATTCTGTACAACCGGTAAAGACCGATACACGTAGAATTTTATAAACTAAAACTTACTTTTTTTCTTCTGAAAACCCGATTTCGAAAACCTGCATTAGCCTAGGATCTTGTATCCACGGCTATTCACCAAACAACCACATAGTTAGAACTTGCTGAGTATGCTCGTACTCATTTTATCCTCCTTATCCTTGCTTATGTATTGAAGTCAATGATGGGACTACAAATGTGGTACTAGAAGACTTAGGAGCCATCTACATGAAGTCAGAGTTAGCTCAACGAAGTCAATGAATCCAATACTTCAAAATAGTGATGGTGGAGATCAAGTTAAACCTAGACGGGATTCAATTCCCAAAAATAGGAACCATACACTTAGAAATTGCTGATAGAGCAAATAGACAATCTTTTGTTAACGAAATAGGACTAGAGGTAGATCTAGTGCTAGATTAGACTACAAGCTATTTCTTCTAGATTTTGGTTTGAACAAGAACTTACCTAGCAAACTAATTGTGTCATGGAAGTTCTGAGGATCTTCTATGAAGATATGTGATATGAATATATAGTTATACCTTGAACGTGCGATGTTTCTATTATACTACTCTGGTAGGTGTAATATTTGTGGAACGGTGTTCTGGGAGTATTATGCCAATGACTCGTGCTCTAGAACATGCAGTTGAGCGCTAGGTCACCACAATTTATCTGCATTAAACTAGTAATATTTGCAGCTATGATAAGAGAAACCACTTAAATTGTAATGGCAGAGCTAGATTTTGAGCAAGTCTAGAGCCCACATTGGTTAGAAGAACTTGGTGGGAGGGATGTTAATAGAAATATGAGCGTATTTTGGCCTAATTGTGCAAAATAAATGACCCTAAGTACATAACCAAAGTTTTGTTACAATTATTCAAAATAAATCATATTACTAACTGGAGGTAATATATAAAAGTATAGTGCAAATGAGCCGACAAAAGTCAACATGTTCAGCAAGCCATGAAAATGAAATGCCGCAAATTCACGACCATACCCATCCAATACAACATAAGTGCAAACCTAACTACCGCTATTGGAAAGATATAAGTTGTCAAGTGTCAAAAAATACTTCGTTATCACCCAAAAAGAGTCGACAAATCCGGCTCAACATAGGCCACGTTGGAAAAGCAGGCAATGTCGAGTACTTTTTTCTTGTATACTCACAAAGATTTTACCGACTATTTTTTGGGGTGCTTGGAAAAAAATTTACTCAGTTGAAAAAATAAAAGGCTACAAAAAAATAGGAGGAAAAACGATTTAGCAAGTGTAACACTTGGCAAACCGTATGGAGAGTGAAAAAATGTTTATCGATGTTGCGCTAATGTCACCCCTAGCTCCACTATGTTCCCTAAGGATGGTCTAGAGACTTTGTTGGGTTAGCAGTTATGTGACATGGTGGCACGGAGCAACACTGTGATTCTTAGACCTCTCCATGTACTTGTACCCTGAAAATTCATGAACCAGTTGGATTGCTCCTCCCGGGCTAGGCGATCTGTGGAGATGAATCTTATTAACCGTGCAGGTTTTTGGGCTTGTGATGACCCACAAGTATAGGGGATCACAACACTCTTCGAGGGAAGTAAAACCCAATTTATTGATTCGACTTAAGGGGAGCCAAAGAATATTTATAAGTCTTGACAACTGAGTTGTCAATTCAGCTGCACCTGGAAACAGTCTCGCTCGCAGTAGTTTATCAGAAGTAATAGTTTTGTAGTAGCAATAGCAAAGTGATAACGGTAGTAAAGTAAAGACAGTAGTAACAATTGCAGTGAACAGTAAGATTAAAGTGCGGTAGGCATAGGGATGGATGGACGGGCGTTGCATTTGCAGATAAATAAGATAAAGCATCCAAGTACTAAATAATCATAGGCATGTGTTCCATATATAGTCATACGTGCTCGCAATGAGAACTTGCACAACATCTTTTGTCCTGCCAGCCCGTTGCAGCGGGGCCTCAAGGGAATCTACTGGCAATTAAGGTGCTCCTTTTAATAGAGCACTGGAGCAAAGCATTAACACTCCGTGAATACACGTGATCCTCATATCATAGCCATCCCCTCCGGTTATCCCGATTCTTGTCACTTCGGGGCCTCGGGTTCCGGATAACAATATGTGTATACAACTTGCAGGTAAGATTATAAACAATAATATCATCATGAATCAATAACATGTTCAGATCTGAAATCATGGCACTCGGGCCCTAGTGATAAGCATTAAGCATAACAAGTTGCAACAAAGTCAAAAAGCACTAACAATAGATACTAGGCACCATGCCCTAACAATCTGATGCAATTACATGAACAATCTCATCCAATCTCTACCATCCCCATGGCCTACTGCGGGGGATTACTCACTCATGGATGGGGAAATCATGGATGGTTGATGGAGAAGTGATGGTGATGATGATGGCGATGATCTCCTCCAATTCCCCGTCCTGGCAGGGTGCCAAAATGGAGTTTCTAGTTCCAAATCGCGGTATCTAGTGGTGGCGGCGCAGCAGAACTCTATCTGGAAAAATGTCGAACCCCCCTATTTTTAGGTCAGAGGGCTTATATAGGCGAAAGGAGAGGTCGAGGCGGAGTCCGGGGCAGCCACACCACCTCCTGGCGTGTCCTGGGATGGCCCGCACGGCCAGGTGGTGTGGGCCCCTCGTGGCCCCACTCTGTCATGTCTTCTGGCTTCGTGAGTCTTCTGGTTAAATAGGGATTTTGTGATATTTTCCGGGATTTTTCCTAAAAGTTGATTTCCTGTACAAAAACGAGCCACCAAAGCAATTCTGCTGAAAACAGCGTTAGTCTGCATTAGTTGTATCCAAATCACACAAATTAGAGAAGAAACAATAGCAAAAGTGTTCTTGAAAGTAGATACGATTTTGATGTATCAACTCCCCCCAAGATTAGCTTATTGTTTGTCCCCAAGCAATTCAGTTGAAAACTGAGTGCCATAAAAGAAACTTTCATAAACACATTTGCTTCATAAGATGTATATATTCTCAGCATATGATCAGATACTTAGTCAATTCATAATAAAGATTATGCAAATAAGATTACCCAGTAGTCATGCAAGCTATGAAGAGATTCCATCCCATTAATAATAAGCAACATGACACATAAGCATATGCAGGATTGTAGTGCTCATAAGAAGATATGATAAAGTGGTATCTCGCTTGCCTTTCTTTGGAGCAAAACATAAATGCCAAGGCACCTCTAAAGTTTAAGTGAAGACTAGAAATAAAAATATCAAAGATACAAGCGTCAAATTTATGTCACAATTAACCGTGTTTCGGGACAAGCACATTCCACTAAGAATGATAGCTATGCTCTCGGGAATGTGCTCAAATAATAAATGGTGACTCAACATAAAAGTGAAAGAAAATATTTGAAAAGTTTGAAAGGCTTCCAAATGTTGAAAGTATGGTACTCATTAGCTTTGAGCTCTTATTGCCCCTATCATAAGCATCTTGATGTGATTAAGGTTAATGCGACACAAATATGAGGACATGCTTGACAAGTTATAAGTTGAAAATCTCATGCCCCTTGCTTATGACTACCGGACCTCATGCTACTCAACTTTAGTCACGCGTAAGTTCTTGTCATTGTAAGTACATGTGTATCATAGAGAACCACCAATGGGGTACCCCTTGCCCCATGATACTGGAGCTATCCCATACCAAAATGACAAGGCACCAGACAATGAGCATCTCCACGATCTTTTTATTTGCTATTTCCATAGGTTTTTATTGAGGATGCTTCACAGATTGCTCCCTATGGTTATGCTGCAAGTTTCCACCATGATTAGGCATGGCTTAGGTTGGCCGCTCAGGCGTTTCTCTAACACATATACAAACTCCATGAGCTTACAAGCTCCCCTTTTATTTCACACCACCGGGATCCATAAACAAAAGAACATGATATCAACTGAATAATAAGTGCAAAGTTAAAAGTGTTCCCCATGGTAACATGGTTCTGCTAATTCACAACTTATAAAGCGCAAGCATATACGCAACATAGATGGACACAATGGTTCAAGTTTATTCAGTGCAAGAAAGTAAAGTGTGCCATCAAGTTCGTGAGAGCTTTACTAACTAATTTTCTCATAACAAGCAAACATTTTTATTGGAAGAAAACAAAGCATAATAAATATGCAAGGAATATCAATGATGCTAATAGGTAGATATGGTGGACTCTTTTTGACAACTTTGGTTTTGGGGAGTTGGATGCATGAGTAAAGCTTATACTCAGCACAAGTGAAGGCTAGCAATAGAAAGGGAGCAGTAACTGTCATAATCATGCTTGCGACAAAACAAAATAAATAGTGGCATAAAAGTGACACAAGAACTCTGAGGCAGAATAAATCATTGAGGCTTAACTGACTTTTTGTTTAGTTATATGCATGCGTGAGCATGTGCCTAGTCGATTCAAATAGAACATTCAGAGGAGGATACCACAATGCCATACCAAGTTATGAATAGAACAATGCAAGCAAACATTTACATGACATGTTACAAACTATTAATGGATTGGAACTGATCATAAGAGAGCAAGAACTACTAAGCATCCATTAAATAACATACACCTTATATGAAAAGACTAAGCATGCCCACAATGATGAGTATATGTACAAAAATGAAAACAAATAGAGTTCATACCAGCCTCTTACCACACCTCGAGTTGTCATAAATCATCATTGCCTTTCACTTGTGTGACTTGAATAATAAGATCAAACCAAACTCCAAGGAGTCACTAAGGACCGCTGAACCCTGCAACAAACTTTACAAAACCAGAGAACAACAACAAATATTTTTAGGTTTTCGATTTTTTTAAAGGCAAGAACCAAAGGAAAGAGCAAACAAAGCAAAATCTTTTTTGGGTTTTTTGAATAATCAAATCAAAGCTAAAAGGGATGAAGAAAACCAAGGCTAAAAGATAAAGAAGCAAACAAAGAGAAATAACAAAAATATTTTTGGTCTTTTTGTGTTTTGGAAAGCAGAAATAAAGCGAGAAAAAAACTAAAAAGAAAGCTAAACATGGATATGCAAAGTACTAATTGAACATGATATGTAGATGAGTGTGATGTCGGTATACCTCCCCCAAGTTTAGGCTTTTGGCCTAAGTGGGGATCAATCCCAAGCTGGCCAGGATGGAGCGCCTCCATAGTATGACAAAGAAGTGCCTTTGTCTAGATATGAACTCGAGGGCGCCCCAGCATAGTGCGCAGAGTAGTTGTCAGAGGGCGCATCCCCCTGGTGCTGCCCGTGGAAACCAAGCAAGCGTAGCTGCTCGTCCACCTCCTCCTTGGAACGCGACCATGGCTCCTGCAAATACTGAACACATCGGACTATGGAAAAGGAATTTCCCTCTCATCACCGTCAGTAAACAACATCCTATAAACTAAACTCTCTGTACTAGAGTCAGTAGTAACAAAGTGATGTGTTTTCATAATAGCAAGATCAAGCCTTTGTGGGGTCAGCACAGTATCATTAGGATCAACGAGAAGTTCCAAAGCAGCAACCATGCGTGTAGTGATGATGCCCCCATAAATGGGTCCTCTAGCAGCTAGACGGCGAGCAACGAGAGAACCAAGATTATACTTGGTTGTATTATTGAGTGCAGCACCAAGAAAAGCTAAATGATAATTATAGATATTACTAGTGTTGTCCCTACCAAGAATGCTAGTGGAAAGATAATAAGCAAAATATCTAAGAGCGGGGAGTTGAATGTTCCTTATCTTACCGCGCTGAGCTATGCGATTATCATCATTGGTTACACTTCGGTAGAGCTCCAGCAAGTCAGCGGGTCGACCTTGCATCTTCTTTACTGTCCCAGTCATGCCAATGTCTATAATGCTATAAAATCTTTCCAATGACATGGTAATAGGCATATTATAAATTTTGAATGAAATAGTTGACCTATAAGGGGTGTTAGTGAAAGTGAAACTTTCAACAAAAGTTTTGGTGAGCACGGCATATTGCTCACTCTCATCCTGCATGTAAGTGGTTAGACCAACCCTTGGAACAAGAAGTAAGAAATCATCAAGGATCCCTGCAGCTTGCAAAAAGGAAAAACAAGGGAAGGTAGATGGGTGAGCATCTCCTTCATCTCCCTCATTGCCAAAGCGCGGTGCAATAAGATCTTCATTATATGATGGCCTAAATTGAGAAGCCGATCTAGAAGGCCTTGCCCTCCTGGGTGTGTCTCTCTCAAATACTTCTCCAAAAGTATGGTTGTCCATCTCTCCCTTTTCTGAAATTTTAGACAACCATCACAAATAATAATTGCAAAGTGATTACATAATAAAAGGAACTACTTATGGGGACTTGCAAGAGGTCTAAACATGCATCAAAACAATTTCTCTAAGCATAGAACAAGCATGCAAGATCACATAACCTGTCACCTACAGTAGCAAAATACTCAATATATAATCTACCAATCACAAATCTACTTGGACAAGAGGAGGAGTCACATACCGGAGAACAAATGCTCCAAATCTGAGCAGCAAAGGTGGGTTGAGCAAGGAGATCGAAAATCATGAGCAAGAACAGCAGGAGCATGAGTTTGAGGAATGAAATGGTGTTTTCTCGGGAGAGAGAAAGGAGCGGCAGGTAGGAGAATAAGTGGAGGGCCAGGGTTGGCCCACACCATGGCTAGGCGCTCCCCTGGTGTGGCCACGCCACTAGGTGGTGTGCCTGACTAATGGGCCCCCCTGGTCACTATAGGTACTTCTATGCCCCTCTTTTTATGCAAAAATTTAATATGAATTTTCTGGAATTTTTCGAGGCACTTTATTTTTGAGTAATTTTTAGGTATTGATGAATGATTTTCTGGCAGAAAGATAAATTGGAATGATGCAATAACAAAACAAAACTAAAACTTCAGAAGTTCTAAGACACTCTATTATGCAAGCAACTAGCTATAGAAAAGTAAACTAAGTGAAAACAGAAATTAAAATGGATAAATAAAAGTAAGCAAGGATAATGATGGTGAAAACATTGCTTTGTTCATTAAAATCCCTTTGTTAACAAGGTTGATCAGGTCTTGTTACCAAAACAATTTTATATGAAACCAAACTTTGTATTCTACTAAATGATTATGTTATCTCAACCTTGATAGCAATGGTCCCAATCATAATAATTTTATAGCTTTCTCGTGGTATGGGACAATATATTTCCCCAACTTGGATGCCCTCAATATTTTCAATTGAATTTAGGCCATAAGTCTTATCAATCTTCTTGGGGAAATAGACAGTATGTTCCTTGTCATTAACATTAAAAGTTACCTTTCCTTGATTACAATTAATGACAGCTCCTGCAGTATTAAGAAAAGGTCTTCCAAGAATAATAGACATATTATAATCTTCAGGCATTTCAAGAACAACAAAGTTAGTTAATAGCAAAAATTATGAGCCACTTGAACATGAACATCCTCACATATACCAACAGGAATAGTAGTAGATTTATCAGCCATTTGCAAAGATATATCATTTGGTATTAATTTCTCCAATTGAAGTCTCTTGTATAAAGAAAAAGGCATAACACTAACTCCTGCTCCCAAATCACACAAAGTAGTTCTAACATAATTATTTTTAATAGAACATGGAATAGTTGGAATCCCTGGGTCTCCAAGTTTCTTTGGAACCTTACCATTAAAGGAATAATTAGCAAGCAAAGTAGAAATTCCTCATTAGGGATCTTCCTTTTATTATTGACAATATCCTTCATATACTTTGAATAAGGAGGCAATTTAATAGCATTAGTCAAAGGAATTTGCAAAAATAAAGGTTTCAACCACTCACAAAACTTATTATAGTGTTCGTCTTCCTTTGACTTGTGTTTCTTATCAGGGAAAAGCATCGGTTTTTGAACCCATGGCTCTCTTTCACTACCATGTTTATTAGCAACAAAATCTTCCTTAGTGTACTTAGTATTCTTAGTGTGCTTTTCAGGTTCTTCTTCAATTTCTTGTTTATCGGGAGCATCATTTTTCTCATTACCACTCTCAGTTTCAGCATCAGAGATAGATATACTATTAGGATCTTTAGCATTTTCAGAAGATTCTATAACTATTTTATGTTTCTTTTTTTTCTCTTAGAGGAAGTACCACTATTTTCAATTCGTTGGGAATCATGCTCAATTCTTTTAGGCTGCCCCTCAGGATATAAAGGATCCTGAGTGGCAGCACCACTTCTAGTTCTAATTGCATAAGCATGTTTTTCTTTAGAAGCATTAACTAGCAAATCTTCTTGTACTTTAATAAGCTGATCAATTTGAGTTTGAACCATTTGGAAATGTTTAACAAGCATTTTAACATCATTGGAGGTTCTTTCCACAATATCCCTCAACTCATTAATAGCTCTAGAATTTTCCATTAAATGATTATGCACTCTCTTATTAAAATTATCTTGCTTAACAACAAAGATATCAAATTCCTCTAAGCATTGATCAGGAGGTTTAGAATAAGGAATATCACCTTCATCAAAATGTTGGAGAGAGTGTACCTCAATAGTGGATGAGTGGGAGATTGGCTTACATAACTCTTCTATAGGAGGTAGATTCTTCACATCTTCAGATTTAATACCCTTCTCCTTGAGACATTTCTTAGCTTCCTTCATCACTTCATCATTTAGTTCAATCACTCCCCTTTTCTTTGGTGTTGGTGTTGGCTCAGGCACAGTGGACTCAGGTGTAGTTGACTCAGGTGAAGTCTAGTCATCATAATTCTTGCTTATTTTAGCCATTAATTCCTTAGCTTCTTTGTGAGTTCTCTTCCTGAAAACACAATCAGCACAACTATCCAGGTATGTCCTAGATTCATCAGTTAGCCCATTATAATATATATCAAGAAGCTCATTTTTAGGTATTGGACATACAGGCTGTGCGTGAATTAAAGCACAAAACCTTGCCCATGATTCAGGTAATTTCTCCTCTTCTCCCTGTTTAAAATCAAAAAGTTCCTGCAAAATGGCATGCTGAGCACTAGGAGGGAAATATTTCTGAAAGAAAGGATCAATCGAGCAATCAGGGCTATCAATAGATCTAGGAGGTAGATTCTTAAACCAAGCTTTAGCTTCTCCTTTCAGTGAAAAAGGGAAAATTTTAGCAACAAAGTAGGTGCGCATCTTAATATCATCAGAAAATAGGCCACTCATGGTAGAAAGCTCAGTCATATGTGCTAAAACACTTTCATTTTAGTCCCACGAAAAGGTTCTTTCTCAACAATGGCTATGTAAGATAAATCTAGAGAGAAATCATAATCCTTATCTTTAATGTTTATGGGAGATGTAGCAAACTTAGCATTACGAGATAATTTAGGTTTAATAGTACGTCTCTCAAGAAGACTCTTAATAGCACTTGTACCATGAGTGTTTCGACATTCTTCAATAAATTCATCAGTCATTTCTATATAACCGTCATCAATATCATAACTCTCTCTAGACTCAGGTGAACTAACATGTGTAGTAGTATCTTCATTAGGAGTTTCAGTGTTTCCAACTATATTTCTAGCAATCGTAGCATCTAGGAAAGGACCTAATGAACCACTCTTATCAAGCACAGTAGAAGTAGCATCATAAGTATCAAAAGCAATTTCAGATTCAGCAGAAGTAGAAGTATGTGTAGCATGTGTATGTGGTGGTGGTGTAAGGAGCTTACTTATCACAGACGGTGAATCAAGAGCAACAGAGGTGTTCAGAACTGTACCTCTCCTTGTAGTGGATGGTAATATAGGAACTTTTCCATCACGAGTTTTACCCATGATGAATGGATAGCAGCAAACAATAGTGATTCCAAGTGAACTTGATAAATAGAGCTATGCTCCCCGGCAACGGCGCCACAAAATAGTCTTGATAACCCACAAGTATAGGGGATTGCAATAGTCTTCGAGGGAAGTAAAACCCAATTTATTGATTCGACATAAAGGGAGCCAAAGAATATTTATAAGCCTTAACAACTGAGTTGTCAATTCAGCTGCACCTGAAAACAGTCTTGCTCGCAGTAGTTTATCAATAGTAACAGTTTTGTAGTAGCAATAGCAAAGTAATAGCAGTAGTAAAAGTAAAGACAATACTAACAATTGCAGTGAACAGTAAGACTAAAGTGCGGTAGGCATAGGGATGGATGGACAGGTGTTGCATGGACAAGCCAATTCATATAATAATCAAGACATAGGGCATTTGAAGGTAAATAAGATAAAGCATCCAAGTACTAAATAATCATAGGCATGTGTTCCATAAAGTCATACATGCTCACAATGAGAACTTGCACAACATCTTTTGTCCAGCTAGCCCGTTGCAGCGGGGCCTCAAGGGAATCTACTGGCAATTAAGGTGCTCCTTTTAATAGAGCACCGGAGCAAAACATTAACACTCTGTGAACACACGTGATCCTCATATCATAGCCATCCCCTCCGGTTATCCCGATTCTTGTCACTTCGGGGCCTCGGGTTCCGGACAACAATATATGTATACAACTTGCAGGTAAGATCATAAACAATAATATCATCATGAATTAATAACATGTTCAGATCTGAAATTATGGCACTCGGGCCCTAGTGACAAGCATTAAGCATAACAAGTTGCAACAAAGTCAAAAAACACTAACAATAGATACTAGGCACCATGCCCTAACAATCTGATAGAATTACATGAACGATCTCATCCAATCCCTACCATCCCCATGGACTACTGCGGGGGATTACTCACTCATGGATGGGGGAATCATGGATGGTTGATGGAGAAGCGATGGTGATGATGATGGCGATGATCTCCTCCAATTCCCCGTCCCGTCAGGGTTCCAGAACGGAGTTTCTAGTTCCGAATCGCGGTATCTGGTGATGGTGGTGCAGCGGAACTCTATCTGGAAAAATGTCGAACCCTCCCCCCTGTTTTTAGGTCATAGAGCTTATATAGGCGAAAGGAGAGGTCGAGGCGGAGTCCGGGGCGGCCACACCACCGCCTGGCGCGGCCTGGCCTGGCCCACGCGGCCAGGTGGTGTGGGCCCCTCGTGGCCCCACTCCATCTTGTCTTCTGGCTTCGTGAGTCTTCTAGTAAAATAGGGATTTTGCGATATTTTCCAGGATTTTTCCTGAAAGTTGATTTCCTGCACAAAAACGAGACACCAAAGCAATTCTGTTGAATACAACGTTAGTCCGCATTAGTTATATCCAAATCACACAAATTAGAGAAGAAACAATAGCAAAAGTGTTTGGGAAAGTAGATACGTTTTGGACTTATCAGCTTGCAAGCCTTGATCCCAGGACCATGGGAAATGTCGAATACAGGTTATAGACCGCTCATGGTCTTCCTGTCCCTAGTTCTATTGGACGGATAACTAGTGGGTGTCGAGGAGGTGATGAGGTTGTGTTCAATGCCCGCCTTGTGTGGTGGCCTCGAGCCCTTTCCTAGAATCTCTATAAAAATTAAGTTATACAAAAAACTGCACACATATATACGAGTAGCCCCTACGCATAGATGAAGGAGTTATTCATCGTTCACTAGCGCCCAAGAATATACACGTGATTTTGATTTTTGCATACATGAGAATGGTTAGGCAAAAAAGATTCATTAAAACATGGACATGATGAGTTTCAGCTAGCATGACTCTCATCACAGGTACACCCACCAGAAGCGATACTTAACTTGGTTATAAGATCTTCAAGAAGGGGAAAAACCTATAGTGATTGTCCCCCTATGAAGACCATGTCCAGGAGGACTTTGTTGCTGCCGCATAGACGGTACTTTCCTCTCTTTGTTATGGAGTCGATATTTTACACCCCGTGTCAGGTCTCACTCTGTGGGTAGCTGACTCGACAGAATATGTAATCGACCTTCGCACCTAGGAAGAACTTCTGTCCCACCTCCTTGGTGGCGCAAGATGATACCGTGGTGGTCTTGGAACTTTTCCTTTGGTAATGTTCGCTAAGCACGCCATCTGACCGAGGACCAGAGATCTTCTCAGCACCTTGTCCCCCTAGACATTTGACAACTAGATCTTGAATATGTTGACCCATCTCGTCGGGGTGACTGCTCTGTGCCTTAGCCAGGGGATCGGGCTTTGCTTCTTATCCTCTCTCTCATCCTCAATGAGCGATTGCACCATCCTGACTACCGCACGTCGTCCATACTTACGCTCGAAAGTGTTGGAATCTTTCTACAGCCAATCACTTTGATCCCAAAATGACAACTGCGAGTGTGCCCAATAGTTTAGTTACATTACTACCTGCTGACGTGGTCCACTCATCCTCCATGTTGGTGGATCCCACAACAAGGGAGGTAAGCGTGCACCCCTGTTTCGGAATCTCATCTTGTAGACCTGCTTCAACCATATCGATGTCCTTAGTTTTCCGCTTGGTCCACTATTCCTCTGGATAAACCAAGTCTATTTGTGTGGTATTTCTCATCTCATAGCTTGGTCGGTCGCATTCCGCCGCGTGCTTGAGCGAGGCTCTGACGTTGATAACTCCATTCAATCCTAGCAGTTTGAACATCATATACCAGTAATTGGTGATACCCATGAACTGGGAGATCCGGGGCCTCCCAATCAGGGTGTTATACATCATCGAGAAGTTGACAACTTCAAATACACGCTGCTCAGTACAGAATTATGTCCATTATGGGAGGTTGTCGGAAGGGTGATATGCCCCTCTGGATTTTGCACGATCTCTGGTACCACCCCGTAGAAGTGATTGGCGATTGGCCTGATATACTTGCCAAGAACATACATTCTCCTAAGTGTATCCATTGTCATGATTCAGAAAGATCTCACTCCGTCTATCAAGACCTTGTGCATAGTTGTGTTGGCGATCACGGGAGATGCGAATCATCCTGGTCAGGTCAGGTTGTCCGGGCAGTCATTGCATCCATACATGATTGAGACATTAGCCTAGACAGACTTGGCGGAGCCCCCATGCTCAGTGCTGAGAATAGCCTTGGAGACCTCCTTGATTTCCCTACAAGAAGAGCAACCAACGGATCCTCCCAACAGATGGTTCACCTCAAATCTTGTGAATGCCTAGATGCATTCCCATCCAAATTTTAGCTGGAAATGGATAATTGCGGATGGTCTGTGCCGCTCGATCCGTTTGGATTGCACCACTGTGCTGCATCATCTGCCCACTGGAGATGATAGTAAGCTCTTTTAAGTCTCGGACAAGGCTAGTTAGACTTGTATGAAGCAGTATCTATGACTATCAACGTGTTACAATGTAATGACATGACCTTTTTTTCACTTACCTGGGCACCAACGGCCACCGTAAACGTTTGAATCAGTTAAGCACGAAGCTAGTATCTGCCAACAAATCGCCCCTCAAGATTAAAATCTTCCTGTGGCAGCTGATTCATAACCACATGTCGTCAGGCAAGCACGCGTTTTAAAGGATGGGACCTTCGAACGGATCCTGCTGTCTTTATGGGGGGTGGAAGATGCTAACCACATTTTCTTCCATTGCTCCCTTGGCAGATTTTTGTGGGCTAGTGTTAGGGAACTTCTCGAGTACGCCTGGAACCCTACAGGGGCTGGGGATTTCCTCTCAATTGCGCAGCGGCTGTAGGGGTAGTCGCTGAGGCTGATCTAGGTGCCTTTTTCCGCCCTTTGCTGGACGCTTTGGAACATCCGAAATAAGATGACGGTAGAAGCGGTGTTTCCCGCAGTACCTTCTGACTGTCTTTTCATTATGGCTGCCCACATGCAGAGCTGGCGTCTTCTAAGCAAACCAGGAGACAGGAGGGTGCTGGACGCGATGTCCACGGTGCTGCGAAGACTGGGCACTAGGATGAGGTGAAGCTTCGGCCATGGGTGCAAGCCTCTCCTTCAGAGGTGTGTCTTATGCTTTGTGCTTAGCGCCGTGTGATTGGAATTGGGCTTTGTCTCGCCCTATGTCCGTTTACCTTTTATGGTTGGCGTTGTTCTGCGCCGTAGGGTTGTTTTTTTAGGGAAACAGCAAGGACTCCGTCCTGCTGTGAGCTTTATTAATTATCAATAACAGTTACATCATTAATAAAGCTACTAAGAACGAAGCTAGGGGGCTCATCGTCCCAAATACATTGATATTTATGAATAAAACACTCTCTAGCTATCTCATGCGCTACCTATTTGCTTCCCTCGGAATATGTTTAAACTGAACTGAGCCTATGTTTGTGGAAAGATCAACAATGTCAGCAAAGATGGCTGCTGATTCATTTCACCAAGTCTCTGTTCCAGCACAAGCATTAATAGTTTCTGAGGAGTCCGATTCTATCATCACCGAGTTACATCCAAATCTGCATGCAAGGGTCAACCCATCCTTCATAGCTACAGCTTCTGCCATTGTTGCCGAAGAGATGTTGTTGATTACCTGTTACTTTGCTACTTATATTATAAAGCTGGGCCACGGCCTTAAGTTTAAAGTACCTGCCGACACAATACGATCATTAACCCTTGTTGGATGGTGTCAAAGTGTTGTGCGTACTACTACTAGCACCAGCTACTATACCTACTACTATGCTTCCAAAGAACAAAGTGCCAATAAGTGAGGACGACGATATTTTCGCGAGATCTAAAATAGTTGTACGAGCGAACCCAGCTGACGCACTCCTCGTGTCCTGAAGCGAATACTCGTACAGCAATGGCCCATCGTCGCGTGGTCGTATGGAATATAGCTAGCATACGAACCACAGCGAAAAGGGGCCGCATCGCAACGACCTGAACCATCAGCAGCGCATGGGCCCAGTCCTTGCCGCCGCTCAGGCCCACGGTCTGGCCTCGCTGTTTGTGTTTTGTCGTCAGGGTATCCGTGCTCCATTAGCATGTTCAAACATGATGACGGAAGCACAATATGACAATAAAACTAGAGTACAAAATATTGTGCCTACAAATTGGCCTCTAAAATAATTGCTAAACCTTTTCTAACTCTGAGTGAAACAAATTATTTCAAAGAAATTTAACCAAGTTTCACTAAATATCAAAAAGTTTCAAAAGTCCGTTTTCAAAAATTGTCGAAAAGTACTTTGTTCGTCGGGAACTGTGACTCGGATTTTTCTAAATTCACATGCATCTAGCTAAATCACTTATTTCTACTGGATTCGCATCATGATTCAACTCAGTCAGGTCCTAATCCCAGTAGACCGAGAATTAAGCTACAACTCAGTCAGGTCCTAATCCACTGGATTCGCATCATGATTCCTCATCCTTTGAGTCGCATGTGGTGTTACAATTGGGATTTTCAGTTGCAAGTGGGGTTGTAATTGCCATGTTTTAGTTACAAGTAGGGTTGCAATTGAGTTTTTTTTATTTAAAATTCGTACTAAGATATTTTTAGTTGTAAGTGGGTTTGCAAGTGAGATTGCATGGCATCACCTGACTTAGAATTAAGTGACTGACAATTGACACACCCATCTTAATTTGAAGCCCTTTTCACTAGAAAATCGACTATTCAAATGGTTCATAAATTAAACTTCTGATTCAAAAGATATGAAAGTCTTAGTTTTAAAACTAGATGCACTAGTGTGAAAAGAGAGATAATTTAACCCCATGCAAAATCTTAAAGAAGACAAGGAGAGAGCGTGGGTCATATCTGTGTACGCGGATGTGTACGTGTGTCGTAGACATGCATTTCTCCAGTGCAGGAGATGCAGAAAAAATTACTTGTATATCAAATGGGGCCGAGGAGCGCTTGAAAACTACTTTTTGGTGCTTACTAAAACATTATAGTTACAACCCCACTTGCAATTGGAAATCCTGTGAGTAGCTTGAACAAACTACCTTTTAGTTACTTTTTTGGATAGATTTGCATCGCGATTCCTCATCCTGTGAGTAGCTTGAATAAACATGAAAGCATTTTTTTTGTAGAAATGGGGAACATATCCCCAGCCTCTGCATCAATTAATACACACAGCCTGTTTTATTACTCAGTTCACAAGTATTCCAAGTACCGAAATTATTACAACCACAAAACAAAAAAGATAGATATACATATCAACCATCAAAAGTGAGCAGCCAAAAATAAACTATCCATATAGTCTATTAATATGCCGCCACCTAGTAGCCTGAAAATAGCAATCCTGAGCGACCGTCAGGAGCTGGCTGCATCCAGAAACCATAATCTCTCGCTGATCCTCTGGAAGAAGGTATGCCCATAATTGAATCCAATGCACATCCATTCGAATAACCTGCAAAAAATTTATCGATGTTTGTTTGTTAAATATAAAATTATTCCTGCACGTCCAAATGGACCAACATAGAGCAGATATACCGATACACACACGAGCTTTAGTTTTTGTATCTACCCCATTTAACCAGTTGCCAAACATATTAGATATACTAGTTGGTGGAGATATGTTGTAAGCAAAAAATATCATGCGCCAAATAATATGAGCAAACGAATATTATAAAAATAAATGCTCAATTGTCTCCATTGCGTCACAGAAGCAATATTTTTCACACCCATGCCAATTCCGCTTCGCAAGATTATCCTTTGTGAAGAGAACTTTATTATTAAAAAACCACATGAAGATTTTTATTTTTAGCGGTATTTTTAGTTTCCAAAGATACCTACGTAAGTATTGGGTATATCCGTTCATGAGATCAAGATACATGGACTTTACTGAGAATAGGCCATTAGCATTTAGTGACCAAAGAAAAATATCCGAATTGTTACTTAATTGAACCGCCATCAATTTCTAACACAAGTGTAACCATTGCTCCCATTTATCGCCAACCAAAGCCCTTCTAAACTCAATATTAAGAGGTGATCGACCAAGCACATCGGCAATCAAAACATTTTTGTGTTGCACAATATTATAAAGAGAATGGTATTGTAAGGCTAAAGGAGCATCTCCCAACCAAATTTCCTCCCAAAAACGAGCGCTCGTTCCATCCCCAACTTTAAAAGCTCCTCGTTCAAAGAAGTCTTTTTTAACCCGCATAAGCCTTTTCCAAAAGGGTGAGTCCGTTGGTTTAGCCTCAACTTGTGTTAGAGTTTTGGTGCGCATATATTTATTGTGCAGAAGCTCTTGCCACATACCTTCCTCATTAAGTAACTTGAAAAGCCGTTTGCTTAACAAACATTTATTTTTTAATTCAAGTACTTCGATCCCCAAACCCCCTTGGTCTTTAGGACGACAAATGATATTCCATCTAGATAATCTGTATTTCTTTTTCGTTCCCTCACTTTGCCAAAAAAAACCTTGATCAAAAAAATCCAACCTTTTCCTAACTCCTTTTGGAATTTCAAGAAAGGATAACATGAACATTGGCAGACTTGTTAGAACCGAGTTAATGAGCACGAGCCGATCCCCATAAGAGAGTAAGATACTCTGCCAACAACCCAACTTGGCGACAAAACGCTCTTCGACAGGGTTCCATTCAGTGTTTCTTAACTTGCGGTAGTGTACCGGCACCCTAGGTATCTAATCGGTAGAGATCCAGTCTCACACCCCAAAATTTGTTTATATTCATTCTCCATATCTTTAGCTTCACCAAAGCAAAACAATTCACTTTTATGAAAGTTTATTTTTAAACCTGAAAGTTGTTCAAAGATGCATAAGGTTAACTTCATATTCACCGCCTTCTCTAAATCATGTTCCATAAAAATAATTGTATCATCCGCATACTGTAATATAGAAACCCCACCCTCAACCAGATCAGGGATAAGGCCTCCAACCTGCCCATCTTCCTTTGCTCTTGCAATCAAAATAGCCAACATATCCGCAATAATGTTGAAGAGTAAAACATGAAAGCGTTGACACGCAATTGTTGAGTATATATTACGTGTATAGTACATTAGCGTTTAGGCCCCTCCTCTATGTTTATATCTGAGGGTATGGAGGCCTCCCATTGTACCTATATATGTGTGGGCATTGCCCCAGAGTAATACAACGACTATTGCTCCTATTCTACATGGTATCAGATTTCTCCACGATCCTAACCTAGCCGCCGCCGCCGTGCCGCCTCCCCTGGGCGCCGCCGCCGCCGCTGCCCCTCCACGCCGCCGCCGGCTCCCCGCCGTGCCGCCGCGCCCTTCCCACCAAACCCTAGCCGCCGTGCCGCCTTCCTCTCGTGTCGCCGCCGCTCTCCTCTTGCGCCATGTCGTCATCTTCCTCGACCAACCCCTTCGGATCCTCCTCCTACGACGGATCCACTCCACCGACCCCCGAGGTCATCCGCGGCGTCCACCTCACTGACCACGTCCCCATCAAGCTCTCCGTCGCCGAGAAGAACCATCACGCCTGGAAGACGTACTTCTACCTCCTCTTCCGCGAGTACAACCTGCGCGATCATGTTGACGGCTCCGTCGACCTCCTCGATCACCGTGACCCCGACTGGCTCGCCATCGACGCCACCATCATCCGCTGGCTGTTCCTCACCGTCTCGCCGGACATCTTCAAGACCGTCGTTCGTGAGGGCGACGACGCTCGTACGGTGTGGAAAAAGATCAACAGGCTCTTCACCGACAACAAGCTCCAACGGATCGTCTTCCTGCAGCAGGAATTCTTCGGTGAACCGCAGCGTGATCAACCCCTCAACGCCTACTGCCTGCGCCTCAAGGCGATCTCCGACGAGCTCCACGACCTCGGCTTCACGATCGGCGATGAGATCCTCCACTCCACCCTCACCGCCGACCTTAATGAGGACCTTGGGAACGCTGCCTCCAACCTCACCCTCATGGCCGAGCCCACCTTCGAGCGCACCGTCGCCTATCTTCGCCTCGAGGAGCGTCGCTTGAAGAACCTCCGCACCCGTGCCGTTCACACCGCCTTCGCTGCTGGGTACCGCGCCCCTGCCCCTCCGGCCCCTGCGCCCTTCCAGTCGCCGCCGCGCCCCCCGGCGCCCGTGGCACCCTACGCCGCGTCTTCCCAACCGCAGCTGCAGCAGCAGCGCAACGACCGAGGTGGTCGCCGTCGTGGCGGTGGCTGTAACACTGGCGGTGGCAACGGTGGTGGCAACGTCAACGGTGGTGGCGGCGGTAATGGCGGAGGCAACCGGCAGCCCACGCCACCATGGGCCGACGGCTACAACCCCTGGACGGGGGTCATACACGCCTACACCATGCCCGTGCCTCGCCCGCCCGCCCCCGGACTCCTCGGCTCGCGCCCACCGACCCGCCAGGCCCTCTTCGCCGTGGCTCCGCCATACGCCCCCGCCTACACTGCCACTGCACCGGCCTTCGGTCCGACCTACGGCGCTCCACCGACCTACGCGCCTCCGCAGCCCGCCTGGGACCCGGCGCTTTACGCCGCTCTTCATCAGGCGCCCGCTCCTGGCTCCTACGCCGGAGGCGGCGATTGGTTCATGGACACGGGGGCGTCGACCCACATGGCAGCTCATCCGGGTAACCTCTCACATTCCTCTCCTACTTCCACCGAGTCTCGCATCATTGTTGGTAACGGCGCTGGTCTTCCTATCTCTCATATTGGTTCTGCTAGTTTTCCTTTCACTTCTAAACCACTGTCTCTCAATAATGTCATTGTCTCCCCCCCATCTTATTCAGAATTTAGTCTCTGCCAAAACTCTCTCTCGTGATAATTCTGTAACTGTGGAATTTGACTCTTCTGGTTTTTCTGTTAAGGACGCCCGTACCCCGATGGTGCTCCACCGTTGTGAGAGCCCCGGCGACCTGTATCCCGTCCAGGCGTCTCCCACCCCCGGCGCCGGACCCCGCGTTTTCTCCGCCAGCATCGATCTTTGGCATGCTCGTCTTGGACATCCCAGTGCCAACACGCTCCATCAAATAATGAGGGGTTTTTCGTTTCTTGTAATAACAAGGATACACATAGTTGTAAAGCCTGTCGTGTCGGCAAACATGTTCGTCTCCCTTTTAGTAGTTCTTCTACAGTTGCGTCTTTTCCATTCGAGTTAATTCATAGTGATGTCTGGACCTCTCCAATTCCTAGTAATTCTGGGTTTACGTATTACTTAGTTATTCTTGATGATTTTTCTCATTTTGTGTGGGCGTTCCCTCTCCGTAAAAAGTCCGACGTCACCCCCACTCTCATCGCTTTCTACGCCTATGTGTCTACTCAATTCGGTCGTTCCATCCACGCTCTCCAAACCGATAACGGCAAGGAGTTCGATAATGTTGCCATCCGCACACTCCTTTCATCTCACGGTACTATCTTCCGCCTCACTTGTCCATACACCTTGCAGCAAAATGGCCGTGCCGAGCGCATCCTCCGCACCCTCAATGACTGCGTCTGTACTCTTCTCTTTCACGGTCACGTCCCACCTTCCTTCTGGCCTGACGCTCTAGCCACCGCCACTCTCCTCGTCAACCTCCGTCCGTGTCGTACTCGCTGGAACTACGCGCCACACCACCTCCTTTTCGGTTCCCCTCCCTCTTATGATGGTCTCGGATCTCTGGTTGTCGTTGTTACCCCAGCGTCGCTGCCACCGCACCTCACAAACTCGCTCCCCGCTCCATCTCGTGTGTCTTTCTTGGTTACCCAGCTAACACGAAGGGCTTTCGCTGCTATGATCCCGTGTCCCATCGGGTCATCACGTCACGGCACGTGTACTTTGATGAGCATTGCTTTCCGTTTGCACAGGAACAGGCGGCGTCTTCCCCTACACCCGCGGGTGGTACCCCGCGACGTCGTGCCTCCGCGACGGCTGTGTTGACCGCGCCCTTGAGCTCTAGCTCGGGCGCCTCTTCATCGACCCCACCGTCGTCGCCCTCGAGCCCATGCTTGGGCGCCGACCCGCCGACTTCGCCCGCGTCGCCCTCGAGCTCCAGCTCGGGTGTCGCCCCGTCGCCTTCCTCCGCTGCACCCTCGAGCTCCGGCCCGGGTGCTGCCCCGCCGACAACGTCTGCGTCGCCCTCGAGTTCTGGCTCGGGCGCCGCCTCGTCGACCGCATCACCCTCGAGTGGCCACTCGGGTGATGCCGCGCCTGCCCCCATGGGTCCAGTCACCCGTGCACGCGCCGGCATCTTCCGCCCATCGACGCGATACCCCGCGGACGCATACGTCTGCCACGCCGCGACAGCCCAGTCGCCGCCCCCGGCGCCCTCCGCCTTCTGGGCCAGCGGCAACAACGTTCTCCCTCATGACGGTGGGACTTCTCCATCACACGGAGTTGAGGCGCCCTCTCCGCTGCCCGCCTCAGCTCGGGCAGCCCTCCGTGACCCGCTGTGGCTAGCGGCCATGCAGGACGAGTTCGATGCCTTGCAGCGCAACCAGACATGGCAGCTTGTGCCTCGCCCACGCCATGCCAACGTCATCACCGGGAAGTGGGTCTTCAAGCACAAGTTTCATCCGGATGGTACTCTTGATCGGCATAAAGTGCGATGGGTCGTTCGTGGCTTTCGTCAGCGCGCCGGCGTCAATTTCGCCGAAACCTTCGCCCCGGTTGTCAAGCCCGGGACCATCCGCACTGTGCTCCAGCTCGCCGTGTCTCGCTGCTGGCCTGTTCACCAGATGGACGTTTCCAACGCCTTTCTCCAAGGTCATCTTGAGGAGCAAGTGTTCTGCCAGCAGCCCACCGGTTTCGTCGACTCCGCTCATCCGGATTATGTGTGCTTGCTCTCGCGCTCTTTATATGGGCTCAAGCAGGCGCCACGGGCGTGGTACCAGCGCATCGCAGCATTCCTTCACCAACTCGGCTTCCGCTCTACACGCTCCGATGCATCGCTGTTTGTCTACCATATGGGAGACACCACGGCTTATCTGCTGCTCTACGTCGACGACATCATCCTCACGGCTAGCACATCTGTGCTCCTGCAGCAGCTCACCGACCGCCTTCGCACCGAGTTCACGCTCAAGGACTTGGGACCCCTGCACTACTTCCTCGGCATTGAGGTGGTGCGCCGACCGGATGGCTTCCTTCTTCACCAGAAGAAGTATGCCCACGAGCTCCTTGATCGTGCCAGGATGCTTAACTGCACCCCCGTCTCTACGCCTGTTGACATGAAGGCCAAGCTCTCCGCCACGGATGGTTCTCCGGCTCCCGACGCCTCGCTCTACCGGTCTATTATTGGTGCTCTCCAGTACCTCACTCTCACAAGACCGGAGCTGCAGTACGCTGTTCAGCAGGTGTGCCTTCACATGCACGCTCCCCGTGACGCTCATTGGATGACGGTCAAGCGGATTCTACGCTATGTCCGCGGCACTCTGGACCTGGGCCTCTCGCTTCATGCCTCCACTGACACGGACATCATCGCCTACTCGGACGCTGACTGGGCCGGCTGTCCCGACACACGCCGCTCCACCTCAGGGTACTGCGTTTACCTTGGACCCTCGCTTATTTCGTGGTCGTCCAAGCGGCAGCCTACGGTCTCTCGCTCCAGCGCAGAGGCGGAGTATCGGGCTGTTGCTAACGCCGTTGCCGAGTGCTCCTGGCTACGACAGCTTCTTCAGGAGCTCTCTTGTCCTGTCGACAAGGCCACCGTGGTCTACTGTGACAACGTCTCCGCTGTATATCTCTCTGCCAACCCCGTCCATCACCGCTGGACGAAGCACATCGAGCTCGACATTCACTTTGTTCGCGAACAGGTGGCTCTTGGTCGCATACGTGTTCTACACGTACCCACCTCCCGGCAGTTTGCGGATATCATGACCAAGGGATTGCCTACGACGTCTTTTGAGGAGTTTCGATCCAGTCTTTGCGTCTGTCCCGCCGACGCTTCGACTGCGGGGGGGTGTTGAGTATATATTACGTGTATAGTACATTAGCGTTTAGGCCCCTCCTCTATGTTTATATCTGAGGGTATGGAGGCCTCCCATTGTACCTATATATGTGTGGGCATTGCCCCAGAGTAATACAACGACTATTGCTCCTATTCTACACCAATGACCTGGGGTAGAGAGCTTTGTTCTTTTTTAGGATCCGTTTGATTCAAAGGATTTGCCTACAATTTTGTAGGATTAAATCCTATAGAAAAAGTTTCTACAATGACTGTTTGATTTGTAGGATTGATTCCCATAGGATTTTTTTCTAAGAATTCCTTTGTACTAGTTTTCATAGAAAATCAAACATCCACCGATACCTCTTTTTCAGATTCCTACGATGAATACATTTTGTTTATATGAATTTTTATAGGATTAGAGTGAACATGGTATTGCAATCCTACATTTTTTCTACTTCTACGATTTTCCTATCCTACAATCAAACATGCCCTTATTTCTCTCATGTCCGCTCACGTAGTGATCGATGTACATAACGAACAATTTTGGCAACTACTGAATGGCACGACACCCATACATTTGGCTCTCTTATTCCTCCGGAGTTTAGCACGGCCGGGACAAATGCAGTACTAGTACTAGCCAGTAGGAGAGAGGACAGAGGAACCGCTTTCCAGGACCGAGCCTTGGTCCTTGGCTCACAGGCTCGACACCTGTCTGACGGGAGCTGGTCGAACACGTGATGGCACCTGCCTATGTCGCGCCGTGGTCCGGTTCCGCCGGCCATACGCATACGTAATGGCGATGGCGGCAGTTGATGCCCACGGAACGATCGTCGAGCCGCGCGCGATGCACGCCGACCACCGAAACTCTGATGGAAACAGCGGCGACGGCAGCATACGGGCTCGTGCGCTTCGGGCTCAAGACAGTAACTTGAACGATCGTCGGCAACTCCCTTTGATTCCTCATGTCCAAAATAAAAATCTCTCTTTATTCTTTTTTGACAATTCTTATCATATATATATTCACCGTAGCAAATAGTACGTGTCAAAGACACTCCCACTTCATACACAAAGCTAAAACATCTTATATTCTGAAACAGAGGGAGTATAGGACAACAATTACAAAGCCTAAAGAAACTAGCAAAACATCGATAACTTTAAACGCTTTCTCCTCCCATGACAAACCTTGTAGTTTACCCAAAGGCAGCGGTATAAAAAGACACCAACCAATAGAACTGTAGATACCAACGAGAGTTTTCACATAATTTTTGAATCGCAATGTTAAGACTACGTACACGCGCGCAACTATTAGAGTAATCAATCAACTGCAAGAGGACCAGTGTTCCAGAGAAAACGAACCGAATAGATTGGTCGACGTCGCCAGAGAGTCGATACTACAAATCACCATTATCAAGAACGTAGCAGCCGGGATAGATTTCACGAGGAATAGCCTTCTCGAGACAATCATAAAAATTCATCCAAGATCGACCTGACAAAGTAAGATCTAAAAGAGCATACCTAAATAAATATGGTCTTCCAACACCACTATTGATGCCGGGAAGAAACTCACGTCTACGAACGAAGGGGCGAAGAACACTTATTGAAAAAGTTGTCATCTTCATCAACGCAAATGCCAAAAAGACGACCACCAAATCACACAATAAACTGCAGAATACTAATTTTTATTGGAAGACTCCACCATTAGATCAGGTCCCCCCCTCCCGACGCTGGCAAGACAGGCCGGGAGGGGGAACTGATCGACTGGTGGAGAAGACGGCTAGGGTTCTGGAGGAGGCGATGACAAAAGAAAACGGTTTTCTAACTCCCTTTGATTCCTTCTAAGATAGGAGTTTCAAAAGATTCTTCTTCCAAGATACACTTCCATTTGTAAATATAGTTCTTTGATCTATAATAAGTTTTGTTGATTTACTACAAGTTGCATTAAATCAGTAACACTTATTATGACTCGGAGAGTACTATGTTTTAGTGTGTTTTTCCCGAAATTTCACCAAACTATTAATAATCATCAACAATAGTACAAAGAGACCCAAAAGTAAAAAAAAGTACAAATATGTCATTAGACCACTTAGAGACGACTACAAACACTACTGTGAGCCGAAGGCACGCCGTCGTCCTTGCCCCTCCATCACCGGAGCCAGATAGATCTTGTCGTAGTAGAGCTTGTTATAGTAGACAGACATGAAGTCGTCGTGCTAAGGCCAAAAAAACCAGTGCACTGGAGCAACAACCATAGTCAATAATGACAACCGTAGATCGGAAAAAATTGACCTGGAAATAAACCAATGAAGAAGAAAACGAACAGAATCATAGGAGATCCATTGGACAAACGACTCCATGCTCCCTCCGTCGGTGCTAGATGCACCACCGGAACAAGGATAGAATGGAAAGGATCTTATTCTGACTTCAGGATATAGCCATCGCCTCAACATCTTCAAGAAGACACAAAAAAGACTAAACAAATAAGGAAAAACCTCCCACCGGCGAAAGACTATTGTCCACCATACCTTCAAGACCCTAGGCCACCGGAGGTGGAGCGGACCGGCGATATCACCGGCGAGGTGTCCGGAACCCTAGATAGGTTTTCTCCTCCCGAACACCTCTCCGCTACTAGCGGCTGTACGTACCGGTTGAGATGTAATCTAATTGCATCTTTTAGTGTGTTTTAATATGGTAAAATAGTATACTAAAATATTTACTTTGTTGAGAACAATTTGGCTCAGCATGCGGATGAATTCATTGTTTGAAAATATATTTCAAAATTCCAAAGAAATTAGATGCAATATCCGCATGTATGTCCACAAAATCTATGATTGCACACAAGTTTTTAGGAATTTTTTTTATGTCAAGTGTAAAAACACAAATTAGAATGATCCAACATGATTATTTTTGGACCTTTCTTTGTACTTTTTCACAACTCACATAAAATGTTTATTTTCTCGAAAACTAGTGTACGAACACAAAATATCCGAATATACATGTGAAATATTCTTTTAGAATTTTTGGATATTTTAAAATTACTTTGAATGCAATTTTCATGTTAGGTTTATTTGCACCCGCAAGGCAAAACGTCACCTCCACTAAAATATATTGTAAATGTTTTCATCAAAACAAAGGTACTTAGTTTAATAATGGTAATACTCATACGAGAAAGCTTTTGCTTGTGGTTGATAAGACATGCGCAGAGGTACACGTACACGTAGATATAAGAGCATCTCCAACAGCTTTTCTATGCTTGGCAAATTTTTAAAGTATCAAGCCACTTCCTATATTTCCAAAACCATCGCGGGAGAGAGCCAACTGACTGCCCGTGATATTTCCGCCCACGACCGAGGCCTCGGTGCCGCCGTCTTCGGCCGCCGCAGCGGCCATGGAGGCCACGGTCCAGCTTCCCCATGTCCCCGACGCCTACACATCCTATAAAGTTTCGTAGCAACTCTTGCCACAACCCATCTTCATTGAGTAGTTTAAACACCCATTTGCTGTGTAAACACTTATTTTTAAGTTCAAGCACTTAAACACCTAAGACCCCTCTTTCAGTCAACTCAATATTCCATTTAGTCAACCAATATTTCTTTTTATTTGCTAGAAGAACTTTGGTCTGTAAAAGTGAAATCATTTCCTTACCCTTTTAAGTAGTTCTTAAAATGATAGCATAAACATCGTTGAAGTTGTCAGAATAGAGTTTATTCGGACAAGTTGATCCCCATATGATAGCAACTTGCTTTCCCAACATCCTAGCTTCCCTTTGAATGAGTTTCTACCAGATTCTATTCTGAGTTACTGAGTTTTCTACAATGCCTAGCTTCCCTTTTAAGTAGTTGAACCCCATTATAACCTTTGTTACCTATAATCCCTATATAACTTAATTTTCATGGTACAAAATCCACTTATTGTAATATACATTCTAGGCTTCTAGCACAGGAGGGTCAGTATTCGGTTTCTCTTAGGGGTGCACGTCGAGGCGATAGCACAGTAGCAACTAGCGGGTGTAGGGCTACATATAGATTATTAGTGTTGTTCCAATTAAACATAGAAATATAATCTTAATTGTTGCTATAACTTTAAGGGTGGTTTTGCATCTAGGTCAGCGCAGCTGCCCAAGGGATGTGGATTTTCCACTAGTGATGTTTCAAGATTGTTGTTTTTTATGTACGATACAGGATTGCAGTTCGGCATGATTGAATTGTTGATATTGGGCAGCGGGAGTAGTACAGTTATTGGCTCTGTCGATGCATTCAGTGGGTTGTGTGGCGTTGCAACACAAGGCTAGTGGTGGTATGTGATAACGACTGATAGAACATTGTCTCCAATGGTTGCGTAGGACGGCATGGAGCGGCTGAGGCTCGTGACTGTTCCTAATAGTTGGGAACATTGAGACCGTTCACCTTGTGTCAAGTGGGCAATGGTGTTGTCCTTGATGATCATCGTTGTTGTGTCGACACACGATCTAGTGGCATCCAGGCTTGCTTACCTTTGTGATGGTGTCCGAAATCAGCTTCTCCCTATGATGACATTTTTTTGTTTGGTAGTGGTGGAAGACCAAATAGTTTTGATAGAGTAGATTTTTTTATGTGTTTGGTTGGCATATTTTTCAGCCTTGCTTGTCTTATCACTGAGTAAAGTGTGGCTTAGCTCTAGTTGTACTAGTTCTTGCCTATTTTTCTACTACTTAATTATGAAATTTACCTTTTTAATTAGTGGAGTACACCAAACTATTTAAAAAATCACAACTTTTTAAACTAAGTGGTGGTCCAAGATAAGGAAAAAATTATATACCACTAATAATTGGCCTCTTGTTAAATGCAACTCAAAAAATTCCTGTTCTAAATATGCCACTAAAGTATTGCATAAGGTATGAATTTGCTTTTTTTTTATTAGTTGACCATTAACTGTTGGCTAAAAAAGCTATCTTGCCCTTACCCATACCTTGTGTTGTTTTAACCTTATGTTGTCGGTGACAAAATTGCACAATAATTTTTGGCAAACCATCTCGTGTACCCAACTCAAACTTTAGGCATCTAAGTGTGATACCCCATGTTCTGAAATGTAGAGTATTTTGCGTTGACATGTTTAGTTCTTAACATGTTCACTAGAATTAGCAAGTTTCCGAAAATACCCCGCCCCTTGTGTTCCTCTCCCTCTCGCGTTCATTTACCCATCGCTCGTGTTGCCTCCTCTCTCCTTGACCTCTTCCTCTCACGGGCACCTTACTCCCCGCCACCTCCTTCCACTACAATAGGACAGAGCTTCGGTAACACACAGTTGTGTTACTATAGGTCCAAAAACGTGTTACTAGGCCATGTAGTAACACAATTTGGGAAGTGTTACTTTAGTCCGTGTTACTGAGAAGTGTCCACTATCACACATAATACTTTCTACTATATCTTAGAATTTGTGTTACAATTCTGCTATTGTAACATACATCATATGTGTTACTAGATGAGTTAGTAACACACTTTTTAACTATGTAGTAACATAGATAGTAACACAACCTTTTGGCATAGTAACATTACTGGTAAAACAAGTTTCTAACTAGAATAACATAATTTGTGAAACATTCTAGTAGTTCTGGCAACACATTTTTATACAAAATTTAACGCAGTAATTAGGTATGATTTTGACATGGATGACACGTGTGCTGACATGGCCATCTACATGGTAATGACATGGCAATGAAAAATGGACTTTAAGAGAGAAGAAGGTAACGTCAATGCCACATTTGGCCCAGCTTGGTATTTACGTTGAATATTGTTGATGATATGGTATATTATTTTCTTTTCTCGGCTCCTAGCATTCATGAACATTTAAATCACTATTACTCGCGGTTCTTGTCAAAATTTGGATATTTATTTTTCATTTCAAGGTCATGAAAATAAGTAATTACATTACACTCAAAAATTACATAAGAAAGAAAATTGCACACCGCATTACTTTCGTGGGCCACAAACAAGAATTAGTTGTAACCAAAATCACATGGCCATGTCACGGCAGGAACAAAGAGAACTTGACAACAGTCTCTAATCGTAATGCTTTGAGCTGAAACAAAAAAAAGCCTTTATTCCTATGCCAATCTCTACAAGGGACACAATACCAAAGTTCTTGCAGAAGTGAATGTAAATGTTGAGTTACATGAACCAAACCGAACCAAAGAAAGATGCAAGTTCATACGAATGTCGATGAAAAATTGCAATAGGAGTGACTAGCATGTTTAGGAGCATATCTAGATCTCATGAGAAAATCATCTGATTTACAAAGTTCACTTGCACAACATTGACATTGTATACAATATAGAACTAACAAAGGTAAATACATGCAATTTTGGCCATAATACTTGCAACTTTTGATTTCATTGATGGAGTAATATTTTTTTTGGCTAAATACGATCATGTCACGTCCTTCAAAGTGAATGTATGGGCATGTAGGATGTTTGACTAGCAAAGCATATAGCAATTCCCTTTTTTTTTGTTAAGACTCTGCATTATTAAACACAAAATAATAGCATGTTTTACAAGCTTGAAATAAGATAAGTGGGATATAGAATTGATGTTATTATCACTTCTCCTGTTGCTAGAATTATTTGTACAAATGGCCACACACCAACTTTGCCTGAAAATGTCACATTGCCTCTTATGTCATACCAAGGTCTAGCTATAACAACCAGGAACATCACCTTGACAATTGAGTTCTTGTTCAGAACAAGATCTCTTACCTAAGTATACATGTCATGGTGAGGTCTTCTTATTCTGTAGGTAGAGTGTAGTTGAGGTCTAGATTAATTGGTGGAATTTTTGCTGATTTTGATTTACAGCCAGTGGCATGAAGACGATATCTCGCGATGGTGAGGCGTAGCACCAGCCATATCCTAGGGCGAGGTCCTGCTCCGGCAAGATCCTACTATATTGAGATCCTAGGGGTAGGTCTCGCTCCAGCGAGGCGTTGCTCCGGTGAGATTCTAGGGCTAGGCGTTGCGTGAGATCCTAGAGCAAGGTGCTACTCCGACGTGGTGCAGTTCCAACGAGGCGCTGCTCCAGCAATATCTTGGGGGCGCTGGGGCAGAAATTGCGCTAGGCAGGGATTGCGTGATAGATTCAAATTTCTGGTGTATTTCCACTAATCACGCAAGGGCAAACATGTCATTCTAGTGTACTTGGAATCCCGTCGGAAATCACTAAAGCTATGTTCGGTTAATCCTCTACTCAAGAGGATTGGAGTGGAATCTGGTGGATTGGGGTGGATTTTAACCTGCATGGGATTTAATCCACTCCAATACCTACCAATCCTCTTTAATCCCCGCTAAATAGAACAAGGCCTAAAGCGTATTTCGAGTTCTACATTTCGAAACAGAGGGAGTATATCGGTAGGTGTTGGCAGGACAAGAGGTTGGGGTTATGTCCGGTAGGACCGGAAAAAAAGTCCAGTAGTACCGAGAATCGCGTTTTTGGGCTGCAACGGTTGGATTTTGGGGGGACCTATTTAAGGGGCCTTCTTCCCCAATGGTTCCTAATCTCTTTTTGCAAGTTTCCCCTCCATTGTTGACCTTACCAAGCTTACTATCTTTCAATCCCTCCAATAATTCTTGCATCTTATTGAGGGAAAAGAGAGAGAAGATCTAGATCTACATTTCCACCAATCAATCTCTCCTTTAAGTGAGGGGAACCCATTGGATCTAGATCTTGTAGTCTTTTATGGATTTCCTCTTATGTTCTTCCTCTCTTATTCCCCCAATAAATTTTATAGCTTTGGTGGAATTTGGTAGTAATGGACTTACCGCTGCATTAGGTGCATCGATTCGAGTTTTCCTCAGAGTATTTGGTTTGTAAAATCAAAAAGCTTGTTACTCTTGTGTTCTTGAAACTCTAGATAGTTAAGTGGCCTTTGTGGTGAATTATTGGGGCCTCCAATTAAGTTGTGGAGCTCTCCCCAAGTTAGTGGTCTTGGTGGTGATTATTAGGAGCCTCCAATTAAGTTGTGGAGATTACCCCAATCTTGTGCGGATTTGGTGACCGCCCTCAAGTGTCCCAAAGTGGATCGGGTGCTTGCCGTGCGACAGGTGCTCGGGATAATTGGGTGAGGCCTCTTGTGATACTGGTGGTCTTAGTACCACCCACCCCTCCAACGAGACATACTCCCTTGTAGGAAGGAACTCGATAAAACTTCGTCGTCTCCACGTATGCACTTTACTTTTTGATAGCCTTCATTCTTAAAGTCATATATCGCTATTACATAGTTGCTTGTATTTCTTAGCATAAGTTGTTGGTGCACAGGTGCAAGAGAGAAGGGAATTGGGATGGGTTTATTTTTCTCTTATTTGGTAGGTGTTAGGGAACCAAAAAATCCAGTGACGTATGTGGAACCAGAAACTTAACGTGGCATTGGAGCATACCAAATCCTGAGTGATATATGCGGAATCAGTAACTCCTAAGTACTAAAACCGAGGCCAAGAGAGTCTTTCCCCGGTCATATAGAAATGTGGACACCGCCTCTTCTCTTGCGCATGTCTAGTCTGTCAAACAGCAATGGCGTGTTTGCGTTTAGTCTGCGAGAAAATGGTACGGCGAAAGAAAGGGACACGGTGAAGAATAAGGATGGCGATTTTACCGATGGTACGAGTACCCTGTGCACTGTACCCGTATGGACAGGGTATGGAACATGTTTATACCTAGGATAATACCCATGCTCTACCTATTTTTTTTAAATGAGCGCTTTCTTACTTATAAAGCAACGGTTACACCCGACCTCTCCATAAACAAGATGCACACAACCGACCAATACCGAAAGTAAAAAATAAAAAATCTAGGTCATCATTACATGAAATTCTGTTTAGTAGGATGCCTAAAGCTATGGAAGATTGATCCACAGATCATGTTGCCATTCATGTCGGAAAAATTATCCCACACTGTATCCTCCAAGCGTGTACACCACTCTATAAGCAGGTCTTGAAACTCCATATATTGTAGAGATGATCATAAACAGAGAGTAGCCATGCTCCGATAGATAACCTGCAAATCATAAGATAATTTGTTATTAAAAAACTTGTTATTTTACATAGCCATAGACACCAAATAATGAAAAGCGCTCACACACTAAACAGAGTCATGTATTTATCGTGTATCCCATGTAACCAGGTACCAGATACATTGGCTACCAAACGTGAAAAAGATAAACCAGAAGCTACTTGGATGTTGAACATATAAAACAAGCAATTTTACATTGGAAGAATAAATGCATACTCTACCTATTTAGTCATGGATACGGGTATATGCTTATACTCGTGGGTACCCCAACTTGCTTCCATTGGCATATAAAACTTACTGGTAGAGTTTTAACATATGTGGTCAAGCAGCCTCTGGACGAGTACGAGATTACGATTTCTAAATTTTGATAATTACTATGTACTCGTCTACCTATTATTGAGAAGAGATAGTTATGTTCTTATCAAATATGCTATTGACAAATGTAAAATTGTGAATAACTTGTACATTATTGGATCTACCGGTCAGGTATCCAATAGATACGGGTTCTGCCAGGTATAGGTGCTGTTAGAAATAATGGGCTAATCTATTTAAGCCTATATATGATTTCAGATTTTCCCTAAATCTCAAAGCCAATGTGTGATTTGGTCCAAGTTGGTGGCAACTCACATGTGAGTGGTGTGGGAGCTAAAGTTTAGTCCCACATGGAAAATTGGAGAGAGTTATACCATCTTATAAGGTGGAGTGGTTCACCACTTAGTAAAATGAGTGAGAAGAGGAGAACTACACGCGCGCTCCTCCTCCAATGACGTTGCCGCTCGCACGCCCGCACGTCCGCTCGTCTCGTCATGATGCGCGCACGCCGCGGGTTGCGGAAATCTCGTCAAGCCGAGCTTTATTTTTGCTGCTTGGGAAAACTGGTGCGGTTTTGACAGATGTGTCAACGGTTAATAGATTCGGGTCGCTCCCAGATCGTGGGCTATCTGAATCCGACCCGAACATGCACAACATGGGCTTGGTCCACGACGTGCCCTGTGCGGGTTTCCCGAGCCGCTCTATATAAATGCATGTGCGTCTTCCACCACGGACACACTGAAAACCAATCTAGGGTTTTGCTAGCCTCTCTGCTTGCGCCGCCACCATAGTCTACTCCATCCCGCTTGCCGGCCTGCACCGGCGGACGGGAGAGAAGGTCTCTGAAACCACTCGCCTTTGTGATCCTATACGGGAGAGGACGAATAAGGTTATTGGAAAGCACTCTACGCGACTGCTCGAGTTCTTCATCACGGGTCGTCTTCCATCCAAGTCAGGTGGTGCTGCCTATCATCGTCTTTGCCGCCATCTGCTTCGATCAGTCTTCCCCAATGTTACTATGACGACTTCATCAGTAACCAATCAGTACGTATACCGTGATCCGATCTGTTGTCATACTATGGTTGTTATTGCCTATGCACTGCTGCTGCTCATGTTGATTAATACATCTAGTATATTAGAGATTAACATGATCGTAGTTGTTGTTGTCATGTTACATATTCTGGAATTAATTATAGAAATTATGCCTAATAATTCAACAATCCAAAAACCTTATTATTGGCAATTTCCCGAGTTAAACATGGGACACTTGGCTGATGCGATGAAGCCGGAAAAGTTAACCGGTGTTCATTTCAAGATGTGGCAGTATAAGACCACTATGTGGCTGCAAGCTCTAAAAGTATTCAAGGCTAGTGAGGATTTACCTGAAGGAACTATATCTAAGCAAGATCAGAACAAGTGCAAGGAAACCAATCTTGCCTGTATGGGATGCGTTCTGACTATTTTTGACAACAAGCTATTTGATGTGTACATGCACATCAAAGATGGAAAAGAGCTCTGAGAGGCACTAAGCGCTAAATTTGGTGTAACAGATGCTGGTAGTGAACTGTACATCATGGAGAACTTTCATGATTACAGGATGGTTAACAACCATTCTATAGTCGAACAAGCTCATGAGATACAGTGCTTTGCCAAGGAGCTTGAAATCCTTAAGTGTATCTTACCCGACAAGTTTGTGGCTGGGTGCATAATTGCAAAGTTGCCTTCTTCATGGAGAAACTTCGCCACAACTCTCAAACATAAGAGACAAGAGATATCGGTTGAAAACCTGATAGCGTCTCTTGATGTTGAGGAGAAGGCTCGGGCTAAGGACACTGCTAAGAAAGGAGGCAAAGGTCAGTCTAGCGCCAACATGGTGCAGAAGAGGACCTTCAGCAAGAACAAAGGGAACTATAAGCCCTCCTTCAAAAAGCCTGAAAAGACTACAACCTTCAAGAAGAAGAAGAAGTCGAAAAAGGCCGAGCTAGGTTGCTTTACCTGTGGAGAGCTTGGTCACTTTTCCAAGGACTACCCAGAACATGCAGAGCACAAGGGGAAAAGCGGGAAGACTATCAACCTCATGACTGCTAGCAACACAGATGGGTATGGTAATTTATTTACTGTTTTTTCAGTATTTCAATCACCATGTTGGTGGATTGATACGGGTGCTAATGTTCATGTGTGTGCTGACATCTCTATGTTCACTTCTTATCCAGTCGCATGGGATTCTTCCGTACTAAGGAATGGATCACATGCTTCTGTTCGTGGTGTTGGCATGGTGGATCTGAAGTTTACTTCCAGAAAGATCGTGCAGCTGAGGAACATGCCGCATGTCCCTACTATGAACAAGAATCTCGCTAGTGGCTCCCTTCTATGCAGAGATGGGTTTAAGGTTGTTTTAGAGTCTAATAAAGTCATTGTTTTGAAACATGGACAATTTATTGGTAAAGGTTATGAGTTTGGAGGCTTGTTCCGTTTTTCAATTTTAGACTTTTGTAATAAATTCGTGAATCATATTTGTGGCGATGTTAATGATGATACCAGTGTTTGGCATTCTCGTTTGTGTCACATTAACTTAGGCTTGATATATCAGATGTCCATCATGAGTTTAATTCCGAATTTCACTATTGACAAAGGTTCTAAGTGCCATAGTTATGTGCAATCAAAGCAACCTCGAAAGCCTCACAAGGTTGCTAACATGGGTATGCCCAACAGGCACTCGACTATAGCCTACCTGGTGCGGCCCGACGGAAGGCCCACTCGACAAATTGCCAAGGTCCATGACGCCTATGACGGTTCGAGTGATACGAAGCCTACAAGGAAACAGACTCCTGGCATAAGAAGACAAGGAAAGCTCAAGACTAGAGTTCTAATCTAACTTGTAACCAACTCGTATTGGTACCTGAGACCTAGCCTCCCCATATATAAAGGCTAGGAGGGTCCAACGAGAAGCCAACATCTCTCAACCTCACAATCACAACACGCTACGCCACAATAGATCTAGACATCACGACTCCCCCAATAGATAGATCTACGATCTCCCATATGCCAGATCCAATCTGCGCATACACCGCCATCAGTGACATTGTAATCCTTCGGATCCTTTATCAATCAAGAGCAGACAAGCAGGAGTAGGGTCCTCTACAAGGCCTGAACCTGGGTAAACCTTGCGTCCCTGTGTGCTTGTCTATTAGCCGATCGAGACTTCCAGCGTTTCCCTCCTTCTCCAAAACCCAAGTACATAACAATGGGCATTGATGAGTTAAACCCTCGTCAGCTGCCGAGGAGAGAAACTTGGCACCTCTAGAACTCATACATTCTGATCTATGCGAGATGAATGGTGTGTTGACAAAAGGTGAAAAGAGATATTTCATGACGTTGATTGATGATATGACTAGATACTGCTATGTTTATTTGTTGCACACTAAAGATGAAGCCTTAGACTACTTTAAATTTTATAAAGCCGAAGTTGAAAATCAACTAGAGAGAAAGATCAAACGTCTTAGGTCGGATCATGGTGGTGAATATTTTCCCAAAATCTTTGTCGAATTTTGTGAGGAACATGGCATTATTCATGAGAGGACGCCTCCCTACTCGCCCCAATCAAACGGGGTTGCCAAGAGGAAAAAACGCACGCTGACTAAGTTGGTGAATTCCATGTTAGCCACTGCTGGTTTATCAAAGGCATGGTGGGGGAGGCTATGTTGACTTCATGTCATGTCCTGAATAGAGTTCCTAACAAGAATAAAGAAAGGGCCCCTTATGAGGAGTGGGCTAGGAGAAAACCATCACTTTCGTATTTGCGCACTTGGGGATGTTTGGCGAAGGTCAACATATCAATTCCCAAGAAACGCAAACTTGGACCTAAGACAGTGGATTGTATCTTTCTAGGATATGCTCCGTGGAGTGTAGGCTATAGATTTTTAGTGGTTAAGTCTGAGGTTCCTGATATGCATGTTGATACTATAATGGAATCGCGTGACACAACTTTCTTTGAGAATATGTTTCCTATGAAAGATATGCATAACACTGCTAGAATTTTTTCTGAAATACTTCCTGAATCAAGTGCATCTATTGAGAATTTTGAACAACCACATGAGGAAGTTCTAGAGAAGGATGACGATGAACCTCCCCCAAGGAGTAAGAGACAGAGGATTGCAAAATCCTCTGGTAATGATTTCATTGTGTACCTTGTGGACGATACTCCTAGATCCATTGCTGAGGCATATGCATCTCCTGATGCAGATTATTGGAAAGAAGTTGTCCAAAATGAGATGGACTCGATTCTTTCTAATTGAACTTGGGAATTATCAGAACGACCCTACGGTTGTAAACCCGTGGGCTGTAAGTGGGTGTTCAAGAATAAGCTAAGGCATGATGGTACACACAGAAAGAAGGCAAATATTACTTTAACACCTATTCACCTGTCGCTAGACTGACCACCATTCGAGTACTACTGTCCCTGGCTGCCTCTTATGATCTTCTCGTTCATTAAATGGATGTGAAAACAACTTTCCTTAATGGAGAGTTGGAAGAAGAGATCTATACAGATCAGCCGGATGGGTTTGTGGTAAAAGGTGAAGAGACAAAGGTGTGCAAGTTGTTAAAATCTTCATATGGCCTAAAACAAGCACCTAAGCAATGGCATGAGAAGTTTGACAGAATCTACTTGCTGCTGGTTTTGTCATTAATTGAGGCTGATAGGTGTGTATACTATCGCCATGGTGGGGGCGATAGTGTCATATTATGTTTGTACGTGGATGATATTCTGGTCTTTGGTACAAACATGAATGTGATAAGTGAAGTTAAAGCTTTCATGTCAAAGAGTTTTGACATGAAAGATCTGGGAGAGGATGATGTGATTCTGAACATCAAGCTTATTAAGAACGAGAATGGGAAGGTTTTGAGCTGTTTTGGATTTATTGAGGGAAAGACTTCTCCAACACCTTATGAGCCCAGTTTGACTTTGTGAAAGAATAGGAAGGAACCAACAGACCAGTTGAAATATTCACAAATTTTTGGTTCTCTCATGTACTTAGCAAGCGCTACAAGACCCGATATCTCTTTTGCTGTGAGCAAGTTGAGTAGGTTCATGTATAACCCGGGTATTGATCATTGGCATGCACTTGAAAGAGTCATGCGCTATCTATGTGGTACAATGAGCTATGGGATTCACTATTCAAGGCACCCTGCTGTGCTTGATGGATATAGTGATTCGAACTAGATCTCTGACGTTCTACGCCACGAGTGGGTATGGGTTTACCCTTGGAGGAGGCACAGTGTCATGGAGATCTCGTAGATAGACCATATTGACGAGGTCAACTATGGAAGCAGAACTTACTACTTTAGACACAACCATTGTTGAGTCAGAATGGTTGCGTGAGCTCTTGATGGACTTGCCTGTGGTTGAAAAACCTGTGCTGGCAATCCTTTTGAATTGTGACAACCAAACTGTTATTGTCAAAGTGAACAACTCTAAGGATAACAGGAAGTCATTAAGACACGTCAAGAGACGTTTGAAATCTGTCAGAAAATTAAGAAACACCAGATTAATAACTGTTACGTATATTCAAAAAGAGAAAAACCTGGCAGATCCCTTTACAAAGGGACTATCATGAATTGTGATAGAAAATACATCGAGGGAGATGGGGTTGAGACCCATGGATGTCACACCATAGTGGTAACCCAACCTATGTGATCGGAGGTCCCGTGAATTAGAATCTAGGAAGAACAAGCTAGTGGTTTGACAGAGGAGAGTATTCTGTAACCCTCTCTATGTGAAGATGCATTAACTCTCAAAATCTGTAAGGCAGGTTCGCAACATGCCTTAATGTGTTTCTATTGGCTATAACTAGCAAAAATGTCGTCCTATAGGCATTCTTGAAAGAACAGACCTATATGAGCTTGACTGTAAACGTCGCGGTCTATGAGACTTGGGTAGTCTCTAGTAAACTCATGAAGAGATCACGGAGTATGACGCATATGCTCCAACCCGAGGGGTAGGCTACTGGCAGCCAGGTACTAGTTATGATTTTGAGTGAAATCTATTGACACCAAACTTGCAATTCAAGGTTTGTCCATTGTTCAAGTTGCTGATAGTTGTAGCTCAAGATTCTAGGCGGAAGTTCAATTTAACAGTCTCTGCTGAAACACTGGTATATAAACAAGTAGCGAGGATTGACAAATCTTCAAATGGGCATTTGAGATTTGGTGGGGGATTGTTAGAAATAATGGGATTATCTATTTAAGCCCATATGTGATTTCAGATTTTCCCTAAAACTCAAAGGCCATGTGTCTAGAAGCCCATGTGTGATTTGGTCCAAGTTGGGGGCAGCTCACATGTGAGTGAAGTGGGAGCTAAAGTTTAGTCCCACATGGAAAGTTGGAGGAGAGTTACACCAGCTTATAAGGTGGAGTGATTCACCACTTACTAAAGTGAGTGAGAAGAGGAGAACTACACGCACGCTCCTCCTCCAACGATGTCGCTGCTCACAGGTCCGCCCGCTCGTCTCGTCACGACGCGCGTGCTGCGAGTTGAGGGAATCTCACCGAACCGAGATTTACTTTTGCTACTTGGGAAAACTGGTGCGGTTTTGACAGACGTGTCAACAGTTAGTAGATTCGGGTCGCTCCTGGATCGTGGGCTATCTGAAACCGACCCGAACGTGCGCAACGTGGGCTTGGTCCACGACGTGCCCTGTACAGGTTTCCCGAGCAGCTCTATATAAATGCCTATATGGCTTCCACCATGGACACACTGAAAACCAATCTAGGGTTTTGCCATCCTCTCTGCTTGCGCCGCCACCATAGTCTACTCCATCCCGCTTGCCGGCCTGCACCGGCGGACGGGAGAGAAGGTCTCCGAAACCACTCGCCTTTGCGATCCTATACGGGAGAGGACGAATAAGGTTATTGGGAAGCGCTCTACGCGACTGCTCGAGTTCTTCATCACGGGTCGTCTTCCATCCAAGTCAGGTGGTGCTGCCTATCATCGTCTTTGCCGCCATCTGCTTCGATCAGTCTTCCCCAATGTTACTATGACGACTTCATCAGTAATCAATCAGTACGTATACCGTGATCCGATCTGTTGTCATACTATGGTTGTTATTGCCTATGCACTGCTACTGCTCATGTTGATTAATACATCTAGTATATTAGAGATTAACATGATCGTAGTTGTTGTTGTCATGTTACATATTCTGGAATTAATTATAGAAATTATGCCTAATAATTCAACAATCCAAAAACCTTATTATTGGCAATTTCCCGAGTTAAACATGGGACACTTGGCTGATGCGATGAAGCCGGAAAAGTTAACCGGTGTTCATTTCAAGATGTGGCAGTATAAGACCACTATGTGGCTGCAAGCTCTAAAAGTATTCAAGGCTAGTGAGGATTTACCTGAAGAACTCCATCCTGCTTGCCGATGTGCACCGATGGACGGGATAGCAGGTCTCCCGGACCACTCGCCTTTGCGATCATGTACGGGAGAGGGCGAATAAGGTTTTTGGGAAGCTCTCTGCGTGACTGCTCGAGTTCTTCATCACGGGTTGTCTTCCATCCAAGTCAGGCGGTGCTGCCTATCGTCGTCTTCGTCGCCGTCTGCTTCGATCAGTCTTCCCCAACGTTACAACGACGACTTCATCGGCAACCGATCAGTACGTATACCGTGGTCCGATCTGTTTTCATACTATGGTTGTTATTACGTATGCACTGCTGCTGCTCGTCACTAGTAGAAACATGGCCTTTTATCCCGATTTGTATGGGGCTTTAGTCCCGGTTGCCCAACCGGGACAGGGAAATTGAGACTAAAGCCCCAACCCTTTAGTCCATGTTGGGCTGCGAACCGGGACAAAAAGGCGGTCCACGTGGCCGCTGGCTGTCGCAAGGGGGGAGGGGCATTTGTCCTGGTTCATAATATGAACCGAGATCTATGTGTCTCTGCCGCGGCAGCATTTTGGGCATTTTTTATGCCGCAGCAAAGATTTTTATGTATATTTTTCATAAATTTTGTTTCCCCTTTATCTATTTCCTTTTTGTGTTTTGGGCAGCATTTATTTTGTGACACTTACCCCAGCACTATGTTGTGAGGAATGCTCGTCCTCATAGTAGATGGTGCAAGGTTGATGTTACCGAAAGTGGATTCGCATGGAGGCATGGTGCAGATTTGAGGAACATATGTCCCTCAAATCCAAAATCCGCACCATGCCTCCATGCGAATCCACTAGATGTCCCTCAAATCCGCACCATGCCTCCATGCGAATCCACTTTCGGTAACATCAACCTCACACCATCTACTATGAGGACGAGCATTCCTCACAACATAGTGCTGGGGTAAGTGTCAACTACCTTAAGGGAACCATTATATTACGAAACATCTCCCAATTATATTACACAGGAAGTATCGAATATATTACATTCATGCATATATACAATATAAAGTCTTTTATGATCCCTATTACATTATCATAATCTTTAAATAGTATTCTTCTTTTGGATCTAGGACCTCTGCATCTAAGAATCCCGCAATTTCCTCTTGGATTGCTTCTATGCAATACTTTGGTAGAAGATTGCCCCGCAACCGTTTGATCTGATTTAAAAGAATGAGTCAACATGTATGAATGAAAGTAAACACAATTGATGGTAATAAAACAAATTTCTGAATATTGTTTACATACTTGAAGTTGTTCTAAGTTTCTGCCCTTCTCACAGGTCGTCTGACGAATGAACTCGCAGACATAGTATCCACATAAGTTATTTCTGTCTGGCTGCCTCAAACACTTTACGAGAACAAAGTTCAATCAAAATAATAATAATTAAGCATGATAATGGTATCAAAACTAGAATCAAAGAGATGCGTGGATCTAGCTAGTAGTACTTACATTTAGTGGTTTAAATGTAAGCTTCTCTTTCCAGGCACCCTTAGCCTTGTTGGTGAATCGTTTCCAAGCGCTGCCCCTGCAGGGTAGTCAAGCTTGAGCTGCGCGAATCCATCCATAACTTCATCCACCCCGGCAATAGCGTAGCCCTATGGAACCGGACAACAATGGTAAGTTGGTACCGGTCCAACTAATGGTAAGGCATAGCCGACCGCCACCTTCATGGTTATGTTGACTGATACATTTGTCGTCAGATTGATGACAAGTACGCCATGAGGGGGTCCTCGAGGCGTGCGGAAGAGAGGGGTGTGAGACGTACGGTGTTCCAGGACGGTGAGCACACAAGTTTACCCAGGTTCGAATCCGCCGGCTTTGGACGGATCCTACTCCTGCTAGTAATCCAGTAATACGGCAGAGCCGGAATATGGGTTACAAGGGTTCGCCTGTGCGAGTTGAGATTGTGATTGTAAGGGGTGCCCTAAAGGCTCTCCCTAGGACGACTTATATAGATATCCGGCCTAGGGTTTACAGGAGAGATCTATCTGGCTACGACTAAGAGTCGGTTACAGAGTACATCTTGAACTACAAGTAACACTATGGGCCTATGTCGGTAAGTCTTCTGGACCATCACGTAGCCGGACTGGACTCCGTCTCTTCTCCCTGACTGGGCCGCCCGTGAAGCAAAGATCTAACCCGAAGTAGGCCACCCTGGTCAGTGAGGAACTATGAGGATACCCAGAAAGTATATCCCCAATAGCAGCCCCTGGAAGTCTCCAAGATCCAAACTCAGATTCATCATCGTCTAGCTTGATCTTCGGCTTGCAGAATCTTGAAGGGTTCCTGAAACTTCAAAACAAAAGATACGATCCGGGTCTCAAAAATAAGTCGGACCTATTAGTTCATTATTTGGATTTCCAGCTTGATATTCAAACTAAGCCGGATCTTGGTCTCTGACGTCATCTAACACTGGTCATGGTCAAGTCACGTCACTGACAGACATCCTGTTAGCACGACCGTTGGTGGGTCCGCCATTCGCAGAACCGAGGCGCTGTTTCAATGCACGTACGAAGATCGAGGCAGCGTAATCATCGTGTGGGGGCTTCTCAGTTCTTTCCACGATGCGTGGCGTGTGTACTGTGCCATTTGCACGAATCTTGGCGTGGTTCGGTGGTTATAAGGGGTGAGGATTCCCTTTCCCTCATCTTCTTCACCTATTCCCCGTGCCGTTTCCTTCTCCTCCACTTCTCCCACGCGCATAGATCTCCCTTGCCTCCAGATTCCCAGTGCCACCCACCCAAGGTCACCGGCGCACCGGAAGAATGGCTTCATCATCATCATCATCCGGCTTGGCAGCGGCAGCAGCGGCAGCGGCAACAGAGAAAGAAGGAAACCGCGGGGTTTGGATCCCGTGCGTCCTCGACGACACCAAGCTCAGCGGCGTGGAGAACAGAGGACTCCTCCGCGCCGGTGACTGGCGGAGCGGTTTCGGCGAAACCATCCCCAATCCACACGCCAACGAGCGGGTACACTTCGGCACCCACCTCGACAGAGGTTTGTCTTTCCCTCCCTCGGAATTCTTTTCTGAGGTGATAGATCACTATGGTGTTCAACTTCACCATCTCCCCCCAAACTCTCTTTTAGAGATGAGCGCCTATGCGGCTTTGTTTTTTTTTTGAGAAAATATGTGGTCTTGTGTGAGGGGTATCTCGGCATTAGGCCGAGTCTCATTCTCTTCCGGTTTTACTCCCATGTCCAGAGAAACTCCATTACCGCCGGTAATCCTTACATTACCAGCACAATTAGTCTTTCGGTTAGACGCGAGCATGTCTATCCTAGGATTTTAGCTAGTGAGTCAGTCAAAGAGTGGCCGGCTACCTTTTTTTATCATAAGGATATTCCCGCTCCTGGCAATTGCCAGCTTTCATCGACGGAGCCGCCACGCCCCGAGCATCCTGGGACGAGGCTCCTCCGGCTCTCAGCGACGATCTGCTTCTTGCCAAGAGGCGGATCGAGTATCTGATGAAGCACAAGGGCCTAAGAGGATCTGACTTGGTCCAATATTGGGTGGCACGCCGGATCCAGCCTCTCCAACACCACGGTGACCGACTGATGCATTCCATCACGGCGTTGAAAAATGACTCCCTCGGCATCAGTCCCAAGGATTTAAAGCCACAGGATTACATAAGCCAGATCAAATGGCTGATAAAGGAGCGGATCGAGAGAAAGATCCCGGATTTGTCCCTGGACATGCATACAACGGAAGACCCTGTAGTGCCGGTAAGCTTTAGCAATAAACCCTTTTTATATGTTTCACCTTTAATTTGTTTCGCAACACTGAGATATTATCTTCTTTTCAGCTTGCCGACCTCACTGAGTCGGAATTGGCTCCTATCGAGGGATATCCTCCCGAGTTTTCTCAGGAGGAGGAATTGGTCCCACTGCCGGACGTTGTGCCCAGGAAGCGTAAAGCTCTGACAGTGGCCATCGGCACAAAGGAAATGCCAGTTGTGAAGAGGTAACTTTCCACACAACTTCCGCCTTTGTACTTTACTCGTAATTTCTTTCGAGACGTAATGTTCTTCATTCTATTACTTTCTTAGAGCTAAGTAGCTCATCAAGGGCAAGGGGAAGGGGAACATCTCAAAGTCCCTGCGTCAGACGAAGCTAACTATGGCTTCTCCTGCCGCAGCTCCTCCGACTCCTGCCCCTCAACCTTCTGCAGCGCTGGTGATTACTCCATCCCCGGTCATCGCAGAAGATCCGGCTCCCTCAACAGGGCTAGTGACCCTTGAGTCACAGACTGGGGTCACCATGGGTGACTCAGGTTTTGATAAGGGTGAACCCTCTTCGGGTAATGATCCCTCGGTAGAGACCTTCACCGAAAATCTCCTGAACAATCCGAGACTTGCGAAATTTGGCTTGTCTCGGAAATCTGTGGAGGAAATCCAGCGGCTGGCCCGGCAATGCCTGGAAAGCCGTAATCTCTCTGCCGAAGAAGAAGCACAAGAAGCGGAGGACATCAAGTACTCCAATCTTCTCGAACAAGTCCGCCTTCGCGACGAGGGTTTAAGAGCTGGTGTTCTTCCACCACCTTCGGTTATTCCACTCACCCTCGCCGAGAAGGTTACTACTGAGGTGAACATGTGCCTGAGCAAGCTCACACATGAACATCATGTAAGTCAGAATTCCAACGCACGCTTTTCTTTATCGTACTTTATATCATATCCTCTAGCCCCCAAGCATGAAGTTGGATAAACAATCCGGGTTTATGCTGCATTAGGATGCCAAAGAATGAACTAGTATAGCCCCCAAGGCTCGTGCTGATATTAGCTACAATATTAGCCCGAGTCTTTAGTAGACCTCTGACTCTGGGTATTCTGACTTACAGAAAGTTAATTCATATAACCGGGATTTGTTGAAGAATGTCTGCAATAAGCGGAGAGAGATCAAAGCTCTTCGACTTAAAAATGCTGAGCTTAAAGTTTCCAAGGATGAGTCCGAAGGTAAACATTCTGAGACTCAAACCTTGTCTTGCATTTTCACAGTCGATTATTTTTGTTGAACTGTTGTTCTTTTTGACTTACAGCACTGATAAAGTAGTCCTGTGCTATGATCGAAGAGGCCAAAAATCTGAAGACCTTGGTGGTGGAAAACAAGGATCTCCGCCGAGAGCTAGACCAGCTTAAGGCGGACCATGAGAAGAGCATTGCTCAAGTTCTCGAATCCTCCTCCATGGCCACCGTGGAGCGTGATCGCAAGATTGCACTCCACGAGCAGAAAATCTCGGATCTCAACAACGAGCTTTTCAGAGAGAAGGACCTTTCCGAGGTGCTCTGGGCTGAACTCCGGAGTCTTTGTGAAGAGAAAACCAAAGTTGACGACGTTATCTTTGGTATGTTTCCATCTTTCTGACTTGTTTACATTCTTCGACTCTTTCGATGTCAGATTTATTTAACCATTTTGCGTTATATGCATAGGTCCTCTAAACTTGACGGACTCCACCTCTGCCGAGCCTCGCACCCACCGGCTTACCCAAGTTGGTGATTTGCTTCATGACTTCCGCCAATCCATTGAGGATATTGGTGAAGCTCTCAAGGTTCCGGACATGCATAGCATGTCCGAATTTCAGGTGCGGGACAAGGCAAAGGAGATGCCGTAGCTTGTCCAGGACTGAAACATGTCCTACGCGCGATTCGCAGCGCAGAACGCTCTCACCATGGTCATGAGCCACCATGGAAGCATGGAAATCTGGCAAGTGACCAGAGGGTACTCTACTGTGGACAAAGATGGCCAGAAGCAAGATATCAAAACCATCATGGACTCCTGCGCCGGATATGGGTGTCATGTAGCTGACTTAACCAGCTATGCCACTCCCTTCTTCACCCGCGTGGACACGCCGCCTCCGCCTCCCAAAGAAGCAGCCGAAGTTTTCGATGATGAACAAACCGTATCGGATTTAAACATCTCGGAACATTATCAAACCGACGCTGATGCATCCAGCAAGCCGGCAACTCCTACCTCTTCTCCTGCATCATAGATCATCAGAAACAAATGTGTTATTCTGAAAACATTACGGGTCTGTAAATATGTAGTATTATACTTTTGCTAGTGTTAAGTTTTAATCTATTCAGCACTTTTGGTTTAAATTTTGTGTGCCTGAAATGTTTGCATAAGCACTTGTACTTTTTTGTCTATACTTATCGTTTGTCTGGCTTTCCGCCTTGTCCCTTTCATGAGCCGACTAAACTTTCAGCACGGAGACTTTGCCGAGCAACAGAGATCAAATGCTAAACCAATTTAAACTCGGAAACAAAGCCAGCTTCTAGTACCAACAATTCACTACTCAAAAAATACCCGCATCTGGCAATCAGACAAATAACCAAAGTATAGACTAGAAACTTTAGAGTTATACCCGAGGGTAGCATATTTAGAATCGGAAATCTAAACCAGAACAAACATGAGCATAAAGTACTTTCAAGTATTCTGGGATTTTCGACTGTGACATGATCATTCGGAAATAAGATGGTAAAAACTTCTCAGAAAAAATTTGAGGCAACCAAAACTTTTATTTGTCACAGAACATGTACATATATATGATTACAAAGAAGGATAAACTAAGAATAAAAGGGACGTAGCTAAGCAATATTCCATGGTCTGTCTAACTCATACGGATTTGTACTGCCTCCAGCTCTCTTTCTCTTCTTAGTAGCAGGTCTTTGTTTGACTGGCCTCATATCAGTTAGGTAGTATGAACCATTGTGCAATACTCGACTAACTAAAAATGGCCCTTCCCATACTGGGGAAAGTTTGTGCTTTCTTTGTTGCACAAGCCGGAGAACCAAATCACCCTTATTGAAAGATCTGTTTCTGACTCTCTGGCTATGATACTTGTGTAACTTCTGTTGATAGGCTGTTGATCTCATTTCAGCAACGATGCGAACTTCTTCGACTAAGTGGAGATCATTTTGTCGAGAAATCTTGGCATCCTCTTCGATATATGCGGCCACTCTAGGAGAAGTGTGAATCAAATCACTAGGAAGAACTGCTTTTGCGCCATAGACCAAGAAGAAAGGTGTGTATCCGATTGACCTGTTCAGAGTTGTTCGTAAATTCCATATTACAGAAGGTAATTCCTTTGCCCAAGCCCGCAACACGTTGTAGTGGTGCTTCGAGCCTCGGTTTTAGGCCTTGTAGGATTAAACCATTTGCTCTTTCGACTTGTCCATTAGCCTGTGGATGTGTGACTGACGCAATGTCAAGCCGGATATTTTGTTCATTGCAAATCTTTTGGTTGTTGCTCCATCACAACTAGTGACAGATTTAGCCTGAATCCATTTGGTGACTTATCCATCATCACTAAGAGGTGAGTAAATCCACTTGGAGCCCGTTTAAACGGTCCTACCATGTCAAGCCCCTAGACCGCAAAAGGCCATGTTATAGGTATTGTTCGCAGCTGATCAGCCAGAACGTGAGCTTGTTTCGCGTACTTTTGGCAGCCCTTGCATGTCTTGACTAGCCGTTCGGCATCTGCCTTGGCTGTAATCCAGAAAATACCATGCCGGAAAGCTTTTGCCACTAAAGATTTGGCCGCAGCATGGTGACCACACTCCCCTTCGTGGATTTCTCTTAAGATTTCCACTCCTTCTTTCGGAGATACGCATCACTAAAAGACCCCAGATACACTCCGCTTATAGATCTCACCATTAACTACAGTATAGGCTTTTGCTCGTCGGATAATCTGGCGGCTCAGAACCTCGTCTTCGGGTAATTTGCCATCTACCAAATAATCAAGGTAGGGTTGAGTCCAGCTAGGAATTACAGCCAGAACTGCTACTAGAGATGAGTCGGATTTGGTTCGATATTCCTCGTCCACTCCCTTTATTGAGGGAACTTTGAGGTGCTCTAAAAAAGCGCCATCCGGGACCTCTTTCCGTGCAGAGCTTATCCGAGATAATGCATCTGCTTCCTCATTTTCTGCTCGAGGGATGTATTGAACCTCAAACCCTTCGAACGATTTAGATAAATCATCCACAACAGCTTTATATGCTGCTATGTGTTTATTTGTATTACAAATATCTGACACTTGCTGAGCAACAAGATCTGAATCTCCGTAACACATCAAACATCGGATGCCAATATCCTTAGCAATCCGGATTCCATGCAGCAGTGCTTCATACTCGGCAATATTATTTGTCGCTGTGAAGTGGATCTACAACACGTATAAAAGTTTGTCTCCTTGGGGTGATTTGAGTACCAGACTAGCCCCCGAGCCCCCGCGAGCCTTAGAGCCATCAAAATATAGGGTCCAATATTCTGACTCGAGGAGGGTCATATTCTCCTTCGTCTTTGTCCAATCAGCAACAAAGTTGGCAAGGATTTGGGATTTGATTGTTGTCCGAGGTTTGTACTCAATATCGAAAGCTGAGAGCTCTATGCCCCATTTGGTGACACGTCCGGTGGCGTCACTGTTGTTGATTATATGTCTCATGGGAGCTGTGCTCACCATGGTAATTGGATGCTCCTGAAAATAGTGTCGTAGCTTACGGGATGCAAAGAACACACCATAAGCTAGCTTTTGATAGTGCGGATACCGTTGTTTCGATTCTGTCAAGACCTCGCTGACAAAGTAAGTCGGACGTTGCACCAAGTGTTCCTGATTTTCCTCCGGTCTCTCCACTACCATGACAATACCGACGACTTTGTTTGTCACAGCAAGATAGAGCAACATCGGTTCATGTGGCTCCGGCGCAGCAAGGATAGAAGCAGATGAGAGTACTTTCTTCAGGTCTTGTAGTGCGGCTTCAGCTTCGTCGGTCCACACAAAATCCTTGATCTTTTTCAGGAGTTTGTATAATGGTGCGGCTCTTTCACCGAGTCGGCTTACAAACCGACTGACTGCAGCAATGAAACCAGTTAGTCTTTGTGCGTCCTTCAGGCAAATTGGCCTGGAAATATTAAGTATAGCCTTGATTTTGTCTCGGTTCACCTCTATGCCTCTTTGAGACACGATGAAACCTAACAATTTTCCGGCTGGGATTCCAAAGAAGCATTTCTTCGGATTAAGCATTATGTTGTATTTTCGTAGATTGGCGAACGTTCCTCCAAGTCGGAAATCAATGTTTCCTTCTTTTTGGACATCACCGCAATATCATCCACATATGCATGTACATTGCGTCCAATTTGATCGTGGAGGCAACGCTGCATTGTGCGTTGGTACGTAGCTCCTGCGTTCTTCAGCCCAAAGGGCATCGTAACAAAATAGAAGGTTCCAAAGGGGGTTATGAATGAAGTTTTGACTTTGTCAGATTCCTTCATCCGGATTTGGTGATAACATGAATATGCGTCGAGAAAACAGAGGAGTTCTGAGCCTGCCGTAGAATCGATAACTTGATCAATCATAGGCAGAGCAAACGGATCTTTGGGACAAGCCTTGTTCAAGGAAGTATAAGCAACACACATCCTTAAATCAGTGGTGTCCTTTTTAGGGGCCATTACAGGATTGGCTGACCACTCAGTGTGGATGACCTCTTCTATGAATCCGGCTAACTCGAGCCATGCTAGTTCCTTAGCTATTGCCTTACGCTTTTCATCACTGAAACATTGTAAGGACTGTTTAACGGGTTTAGCGTTCGGGTTTTCATTTAAAGAGTGCTCAGCAAGTTCCCTAGGTACTCCGGTCATGTCAGATGGCTGCCATGCGAAGATATCTTGATTTGCTTTGAGGAACTTGACGAGCACGCTTTCCTATGCGCTATCGAGGCCTACGCCTATCTGGGTCACCTTGGAGGGGTCATCATCCTTCAACGGCGTCTTCTTCGTCTCTTATGATGCCTTGAACTCCGGATTCAGCTTTGTCACCTCCTTCTTCGTTGCGGGCATCTCAGACGGATCTATGCTCTTCTTGATCTCCTGGTACTCCTGGGCGTGCAGCACGGCTTCAGCGAAGGAGGCATTTCCATCCTCGCACTCTCGCGCTTTCTTCGGGTCTCCCCTGATGGTGATCACGCCGTTGGGACCTGAAATTTTCATCATATTATAAATGTAACACGGACGAGCCATAAAAGCCCAGTAAGCCGGACAGCCGAATATAGCGTGGTACGCGCTCTTGAACGGGACCACTTCGAAGGAAAGTGCCTCCATCCGATAGTTCTTTGGAGTTCCAAAGATAACATCCAAAGTGATTTCTCCTAGGGAATTTGCTTGTTTTCTTGGGACAACCCCGTGAAAGATCACAGAGCTGTGGTTCAGCTGGGTCTTCGAGATCTTCATCCGGCGTAACGTTTCGACATACAGAATGTTAATACTGCTGCCACCGTCCATGAGAGTCTTGGAGAAACCATAACCGTCAATAAGTGGATTAACGGTTAAGGCGTATTTTCCTCGCCTGTGCAACTTCCGACTAGTCCAAGAATTGGGGGACAGCCAGAATTGTTGCATTGAGCTCATGTAGAACTGCCTTTTTGACCTTTGCTGGTTGAGATCCGAGGAAGGTGACATAAGTGTCTTTCTTGGTCGGAAATTTTTTCTTCCCTTCCGGCTTGGGATTTCAAGTGTCAGCTTCCTCCATGTCGGAATCTTCCTTGGTCTCTTTATCCTTTTCGGGATTCTTCTTTCCCTTCTTCCGCTTAGCTTTGTAGCCAGCGGTATCATCTCTCTTAATGTCGTCATTGAAACGACACTCGGCATTTGTGTGGGACGAGCCCCCATTGGCGTCTAAGTGATGCACACATGAGTTATTGGCATTGTCAGCCCAAGAGTAGGTTTTTCCGGGTTTCTGGTCTACTCTACCTTGGACTCTTGACGTCCCACGACCACGTCCGCGGCCACCGCCACGTCCTCTAGACCCAAAAGTAGCAATGACCACTGCCGTTTCCATGTTGGGCTTTTCTTCCGAGGTATTGTTACGCTTCTGAGCTTGTTGCTTTGGTTGTTTTGCCGACTGTGGCACAGCCAGGGCGTTGAGTAATCCCTCTGCGTCGTCGTCAGCATCTGCATACTTTGTCACACTTCAAGCGATGACGTAGTAAACCAATTGGGAGACCTGTAATGAAAGCTTCAATCGCAGTTTGGTCATTTACTCCTTCACAGGAGTTCTTGGTGTCGATCCATCATCCGAGATAATCCCGGCAAGTTTCTCCGGCTTTCTGGGTGCAACGCTGTAGGTCTCTGACCGTACAGGGCCTCCGGTATGTGCCTTCGAAATTCCGAAAGAACGCACTTTTCATGTCATACCGGTTGTGGATGGTGTTCTCCGGAAGTTCATTGAGCCATGATCGTGTCGTCTTCCGCAACATAAGTGGGAGATATCGGGTTGCGACCAGGCTGTTTCCGCCTTTGGCGACGCAGCAAGCTTGGAAGAAATCCTATAGCCAAGTATCTGGCCGAGTTATGCCCTCGTAGGCTTGAATATGTGTTGAGATAGCAAATCCTTCCGGAAATCTTGTAGCTCTTATGCGTGGTCCGAAGCACTTTGGGCCCACGTATATGTCATCATTTTCATAGCGTCGTGCCTCTATATTAGAGTCCTGTGCCTTGCGTCATTTGGGGATAAAGATTGTCCCGAGTGACGGATATGGTTGCGGTGCCATGGAGCCGTACTTCGGCTTCTGCCACCACCTCCTCCACCACGACGCCCTCCTTGGCCTCATTGGGAGCCATTGTGATGGCTACCTGGCGGAGAGGGTGGAGCATCTGGGTTATTTTGGGCTGATCGCCAGCCTCCATTCGGAGCATCATTATTCCGGTTCCGGGGAGGGTCTTCATTGTGATGAGCCCCTTGCCGGCTTGACTCGGCGCGGTGTCCGTCGTTCCTTCGCCCGTCATCCGGACGGCTTGTATGTCTAGGAGGTGGCATTCTTTGTCGGTCCTCCTCCCGACGTTTCTCTTTATCTTCTTCCCTGTGGTCCTTCGACTCTCGCCAGGGAGGATTCCTCAGATTCAGCATAGCAATTGCCTCTTGCTCCGCAACTGGGTTAACGTTACGCCAGTCACGCGCAGCTTTGTGATGCTGTCCTGAAGATCCAGTTCTTGAGTAGTTGTCTTCCCGATGGTCGGAACGATGTTGCTATTCCGGAACATGTTGGGGTCTTACGTCAGCCCATGACGGATCTGTGCGACATTGGTCAGAATCGGAGACCAGTTTTTGACTTTCGGACAGGGCGACCTTTTGCTGCTCCAGTCCTTTGTTGAGTAGTTTGATTCCCAACCGGATCTGCTCCGGGCCTGGATTAGCCGATAGGATTTCTCGAGCTGCAACAGTGTTCTGTACTGGCGTTGGATACACCCAATCCCCTTTGCTGTCGCATCGAGGCATCCCAAGTTCTCCTCCGAAAAGGACTTTGTGAATCTGCGGGAATTGGTCGTCATCAGTATGACGTTTCCTGGTCTTCTGATGTTGCATGGAGTTGTACTTCTCCACAGTTGCCATGCGTTTCTTTTCCTCCTCGATGTTTTTGGCTTCATCGAGGAGTACTTGGCGATGCGCTTCTAGGGCTTGTGCCCTCTCGTCCATCTCTTCAGTAGTAAGTTCTGCAGCTATAGGAATAGGTGTAGTTAATGCAGCATCGATGAGTTTACGTGCACCTTTAGTGATCACGTGTCCATCCACCGACTCTTCTTTGGGCTCGTCTGGGATAAGTGCTCCATCTGAGTCCTCCTCGTATTCCTCGGCAATCACCTCCTCTGTCGGAGGGTATTTCGCCGGGGTTTTGTTCTTCTTCTTTGCCTTCTTGGCAGCGCCGGTAGCAAAGACGGCTTTGGGTCCGTTTCCCGGAGTCAAGCTCTGATCGGTACTTTCGGACATCTTGACCTCGGGATTATCTCTGATTTCCATGTCATCCTGCATTTTGGGAGAGTTTTCCCCGGATCCTTCATCCATGGCTTCTTCTTCCTCTGCAGCTTTGGAGTTATATTCCTCTTCATATTCCACGGAGAACTTTCGGAAATCTGCTGACGTCATCGACTCATCCGAGGATGCGGGTACGTCGGCATTTGTTCCGATAGCCTCCAGCATTGGCAGAGACAGATCGGGATCCCACATATCCGATAAAGTGCGATGCGCCCCTCCTAAGATAACTGCGGCTTCATAGTAGGCTTCGTTCAAACGTTGATGGTCTCGAGGATTTCATCTACGCCTGAGTTTTGCATCATCATGCGTCTTAGTGTGTATCTCAGGAAAGGCCTGTCTATTTTGGCATCATCAGAGCCGGAACCAGCGTTGTTGTTATGCTCCTCCTGGATTTCGACTTCAGTGGGTGGGTCGATCTGGGATTCAATCTCTCTAGGTAGATCCACTCTAGATTCAACTTGGCCCGCCAGGTCTGCTTCAGGCTTGGATTCTCCACTATCTCCGCGATTGGTGCGGGCTGGGTGGGATTAGGGTTTTATGAGATTCGGAACTCTGCCGCCTCCACGGACAAAGGGGATCCAGAAATTTCTTCTGCCTCTATCATCACCACTAGGGTGGGTGAGGTAGGTTCAGCAAAGCCGATGTAAGCATCGATCTCGCCAAAAGACATGATGGTGTAGGAAGTCACAACCTCCCTAGCCAAAATCCAGGTCTCGTCGAGAACAATGAAAGGGACATCGCTGGCGTAGAGGATGCGACCGACGGCGATAGTCTCGTCGATTCCGATTCTTGCAGATTCCGCTCGGAACGCAGATCCAAAGCTCACTTGCCCCACAGAGGGCGCCAACTGTCGTCGAATTGATGACAAGTACGCCATGAGGGGGTCCTCGAGGCGTGCGGAAGAGAGGAGTGTGAGACGTACGGTGTTCCGGGACGGTGATCATACAAGTTTACCCAGGTTCGAATCCGCCGGCTTTGGACAGATCCTACTCCTGCTAGCAATCCAGTAATACGGTAGAGCCGGAATATGAGTTACAAGGGTTTGCCTGTGCGAGTTGAGATTGTGATTGTAAGGGGTGCCCTAAAGGCTCTCCCTAGGATGGCTTATATAGATATCCGGCCTAGGGTTTATAGGAGAGATCTATCCGGCTATGACTAAGAGTCGGTTATAGAGTACATCTTGAACTACAAGTAACACTATGGGCCTATGTCAGTAAGTTTTCTAGGCCTTCACGTAGCCGCACTGGACTTCGTCTCTTCTCCCTGACTAGGCCACCCATGAAGCAAAGCTCTAGCCCGAAGTAGGCCACCCTGGTCAGTGAGGAACTGTGAGGATACCCGGAAAGTATATCGCCAACAATGTTGCTAACGTATCTATAATTTTTGATGTTCCATGCTTCTTTTTTATAAACTTTCTTATGTTTTATCCACACTTTGGAGTACTTTTTATACACTTTCTTGGACTAACCTATTAATAAGATGCCACAGTGCCAGCTGCCTGTTTTCTACTATTTTTGGTTCTAGGAAAGTCAAAAAATGAATATTCTCGGAATTGGACGCGACAAAAGCCAAAGTCGGTTTTTCACCGAGGGGGACACGGAGCCAGAATACGAGACGGAGAGGGTCCAGGGGCCGTCCACACCACTTGGCCACGCGGTCAGGCCTGACCCATGCCAGGGGGTGGTCTGGCCGCCTAGGGCACCCCCTCGGCCTCCCCTTTCGCCTTTATATTGCCTCCGATACAGAAACCCTAAGTACCCAATCAAATTCCATGAAAGAGTATGTAGCCGTCTTCATCTCCATCCCTAGATTGGGAGGGACCTGAAGCTCTTCCCGGCACCCTGCCAGAGGGGAGAATTCACCCTGGAGGCCTTCTTCATCACCATGCAAGCCTCCGGTGTGATGCGTGAGTAGTTCATCCTTGGACTACGAGTCCATTTAGTAGCTAGATGGTTGGTTCTTCTCCTTTGTGCTACCATGTATAGATCTTGTGAGCTCCGTTCATGATCAAGATCATCTATTTGTAATCCTACATGTTGTGTTTGCGAGGATCTGATGGATATTGAGATGCTATTTCAGATTGATTATTGATTCTATCATGTCTTTGTTATTTGTGATCTTGCATGCTTTCCGTTGTTAGTAGCTATCTTGGCCAAGTAGATGCTAGCAACTCCAAGAGTTAGTATTTATGCTCGATAGTGGGTTCATGCCTCTAGTAATCTGGGGAAGTGACAAAAATCTCTAAGGTACTAGATGTGTTGTTGCTACTAGGGAGAAAACAGCAATCCTTTGTTCATAGAACAATCGTATTGTTTACTTTACACGCAATGCGTAACGCAATTATCTGTTGCTTGCAACTTAATACTAGAGGGGGTTCGGATGATAACCTGAAGGTGGATTATTAGTCATAGATGCAGTTGGATTATGGTCTATGTATAATGTTATAATGCCCAATCAAATCTCAAAGGAGTCAAGATGAGTAGTATATGCTTGTATGCTTTCTCGATGTTTGTCAATTGCCCCGCTGTAATTTTTTCACCCAACATGTCATCTATCTTAAGGAGAACCACCACTAGTGAACTATGGACCCCGGTCCTTTCTTTTATCATCAATCTACAACTGTTTACTGTTTTTTGTTTACTTTCTGCAAGATTTTACTTTCTTCCACACACTACGTTTAATCCTTTGTTTTCAGCAAAACCGGTGAGATTGACAACCTCACTGTAATGTTGGGGCAAAGTTTTGTGGTTGTGTTGTGCAGGTTTCCATGTTGCTGCTGGCACCGGTAGTGCGCCATGCCAAATCCAGCTAGCAACACCTTGGAGGTGTTTCCTTGCTCCTAATGGTTCGATAACCTTGGTTTCATAACTGAGGGAAAACTTGTTGCTGTGCTCATCATACCTTCCTCTTAGGGTTCCCCAACGAGCTCGATATATTTTGGGCTATCAAACTATTTTTCTGGTGCCGTTGCTGGGGAGTCAAGGACATCTTCACAAGGGGAGTCCCTCATAACCAATCTCTTTACTTTGTTATTTTTGTTTTGCTTAGTTTATTTTTGGTTTGTTTGCTTGTTTCTTTATCAAAAACAAAAAAATAGTTTTATTGGTTTACTTTCTTTATTAAAAACATAAAAAAATTAAGTCTTTCTATAGTTGTTACCTCGTCCTTAGCTCACCATGTTGATCCCTAAATTCACCCTGAAAGACCTTTCAATAGGTAGTGGCTCTATAATTGGAAAAGATAATATTGAAGAATTCTTTAATCATGTTAGTAAGCATGAGGATATTGAGGATAGATCCCTTGCACAACTTGCTCCAAACTATGAAATTGCTGCAGCTTCTATAGTTCACATGTTGGAAGCTAGGTTCGTTAACCTTAACCCCTTAATGCAAGTAATGTTTCTTAAACTTAAAGAAATTGAGGACCCTGAAAAGAGAGATTTTATTCTGAAAACTTTGCTTAAGGAATTCTATGATGTTGCCAAGGAAGCTAGAAAAGTCTTTGAACGTTTTAATATGCTAGGCTCATGTGTGGATGTTGTTGGTACACGAGAAAAGATGAATCAAACCGAACCTAATGGGGAGGAAATTAAGATACCAATACCTTTCAAACTTGTAGCAATGCATGAAGCCATAGAAAAATCTTAATTGGATTGTTCCTGAACACCCATTTGATGAAAGTAGTGAACCCAAAAGAATTGGGAAAGGATCCTATAGAACTTATTTGGATGAGATACCTTGCCTTGTTGAAGATATTTCTGGTATTAATCTTAATGCTTCTTCATTTGAGAACACTTGATTCTTTTTCTTGCTTCTTATGCCTAACTTAAAGGCGTTAAAGGAAAGTATTTATTGGAAGATAACCCAAAAGTTTTAGATGAGTCTTGGAAGTTATTGCTTCAGTAATAACCTCTCCTTATCCTTTTTATTTGCTTTTTATGCCAAGAGTAACCTCTAATGAGAGAGAAGTAATGATTGGGAAAGTTGCTGTCCCGAAACAGATTTTTGTGCTTCATCGTAAAAATTCGTGTAAAATCTCTGTACGTCTTTTTGAGACATAAATGTTTGTGCTTCTGACCCAGGTTGTTATCTAACTTTTGTTAGTTCAACACTTTTCGATTTGAGCAACAGAAGGTCTTCAAAAAAATTGGTTTTTACCTGCTGGTCTGTTTTGACAGAGTTCTGCCATTATTTGCATTTGCTTCTTGTTGATTCCTTTTTGAGTTCTTTTGGGGAATTAAGTTTTTTGAGGGAAGTTCTACAGTACCTTGTGTTTTAATGGAAGTTTTATTGTTGTTGAAACTGAACCTAAAGACTTATTATCTTGAGTGCACTAATGTTGCTAATAAAGATTGTGTGAAGTTTTGTATGAAGGAAAACAAATTCAGGTGTATGGAGAGAATGATGTAATGAGATGAAGAATGGACTAAAGCTCAAGCTTGGGGATGCCACCCCGTGTCACCCCAAGAAATATTGAAGAGGTACAAGCGTCAAAGTTTGGGGACGCCCAAGGCATCCCCATCTTCATCAATAAAAATCCCAGGTTTTTTCCAAACACTTCATTTGTATTGTTTCATGCACAGTTGTGTTGTTCTTGGAGCGTCTTTGTTTTTTGTTTTTGGTTTTTGTTTGCTTGCTTTTCTTAGTTTGCTAAATAAATTGTTTGGACCCCCTCTTTCATACATTGGTTTTCAAATAGTTTGGTTTATTTTGGAATAGAGTAGGAAAAGTTCGTGCTTAAGTGGTAAAGAGAGCTTGTTTTTAACTGTGGCCTATGCTTTGTCATGTCATGCTTGATATTGTTTTGGATTTATGCTTAGTGATCTTTGCTGTAGCATGACATGTTATAAACAATTGAGATTGCTTAATGTGCCATGGAAGAATCATGCGTTGGTTTAGCATATTAAAGCATAGTATTGTGGTATTCTCCTTTGATGCTTTATTTGGGTTGACTTGGCGCAAGCTCACACCATGTTATGACTATCCCAAGTCACCATAGACTTTATGATCCTTTAGTTTTCGACTTGTAATATCACTTTATGCTTTGATTAATGATGTTTTGTCGGTCTGCATGATTATGGCCATTATTGCTCTCTTAGTCGGTCGCTCCCAGTCTTTTGCTAGCCTCCATAACCAAGTATGAGTTCTACTCATTCATCCAACTCCTAAACCAAGTTATTCCAAAGAGTCCACCATACCTACCTATTAGCATTTGTTATTCCAACTATATTCATGTTTTTATCTACCTTCCTAATTAAACTTGTTATGAGAAAACTAGTGATTAAAGCTCTCACGAACTTGATGGCACACTTTACTTTTCTTGCCCTTAATAAACTTGAACCATTGTGTCGTCTATGTTGTATATGCTTGCACTTATATGTTGGGGATTAGTAGAACCATGATGTCATGGGGAACGCTTTCAACATTGCACTAGTACTTTGTACCTAGTTGATATCATGCTCTTTTGTCTATGGATGTCGTCGGTGTGAAATGAAAGGGGAGCTTGTAATTCCATGGAGTTATGTATGTGTGTTAGAGAAACATCTGGGCCGCCGGTCTAATCCATGTCGTCATGGTGGAAACCTGCAGCGTAACCATAATGAACTGTCTTTGAAGCATTCTTCTTATAAAAAAAGAGTCAGATTTTGAGAAAAAGAGAAAAATAAAAAGAAGATATGAGAAAAGAGGAAAGAGAGAAAAAAAGCACCATTTTCCCATGGTAAATAGGAACATTGATGAGATGCTTGTTGTCTACTTGCCTTGTCATTTTGATATGGGTATTCTTCCGTATCATGGGGCAAGGGGTACCTCGTTGGCGGTTCTCTATGATACACATGTACTTACTATGACAAGAACTTACCGGTAACTAAACTTGAGTAGCATGAGGAGCGGCCCTCGTATTCAAGGGACATGAGATTTCCAACTTATACTTTGTCAAGCATATACTCCATAGTTTGTTCACTTTAACCTTAATCACTTCAAGATGCTTATGATAGGGGCAATGAGAGCTAAAAGCTAATAAGTACCATAATTTTTGGAAGCTCTTTATGAAACTTGAATCCCTGCTTCCTTCTATGAAGGGCCTTTCTTTTACTTTTATGTTGAGTCTCCACCTTCTATCTTTATGCACCTATTTTGAGAGCATAGTGGCCATTCTTAGTTCTATGTACATCATCCCAAGAGTTGTTGATTGATGCATAATTTTGATATTGCTTGTTCTTAAACTATTTGTATCTAGTCACTCTTATGAACTTTGAAGGTGTCCTGTGCATTTATGTTTGCTACTGTATGAGGGACAAGCTGAATGTCACTATGCTATGTTTTCTTTATGTGAAACAAATAAACGTCTTGCAAAGCATTGTTATTCATGAATCTTTTGTTTGTGCCTTTTCATGTTGCAACATAGTTGCTATGTCTTATTGCTTGAACTTTATGTTTCATGCTATGTTGAAGTACTATGATCCCAGCTATAATGTTGTACAAATACTTTGATCAAGTTTATGATGCACCATCATAAACTTGATCAAAGTATTTGTAAACCATTCAAAGATGGGATCATAGTACTTTAATCATAACATGAAAGACAAAGTTCTAGCAATAAGATAAAGAAACAATGCTGCAACATGAAAAGGCACAAACAAAATATTCATGAATAACAATGCTTTGCAAGACATTTGTTTGTTTCACATAAAGAAAACATAGCATAATGGCATTCAACTTGTCCCTCATAGAGTAGCAAATATAAATGCATAGGACACCTTCAAAGTTCATAAGAGTGACTAGATACAAATAGTTTAAAACAAGCAATATCAAGTTATGCATTAATCAACAAGTCTTGGGACAATGCACATAGAACTAAGAATGGCCACTATGCTCTCAAAGTAGGTGCATAAAGATAGAAGGTGGAGACTCAATATATAAGTGGAAGAAAGGCCTTCATAGAAGGAAGCAGAGATTCAACTTTCATAAAGAGCTTACAAAAATTATGGTACTTATAGCTTTCAGCTCTCATTTCCCCGGCCTATCATAAGCATCTTGAAGTGATTAAGGTTAAAGTGAACAAACTATGGTGTACATGCTTGACGAAGTATAAGTTAGAAATCTCATGTCCCTTGAATACGAGGGCCGCTCCTCGTGCTACTCAAGTATAGTCACGGGTAAGTTCTTATCATCGTAAGTACATGTGTATCATAGAGAACCGCCAATGGGGTACCCCTTGCCCGATGATACGGAAGAATCCCCATATCAAAATGACAAGGCAAGCAGACAATGAGCATCTCAGCAATCTTCTTATTTACCATGGGAATATGGTGCTTTTTTCTCTCTTTCCTCTTTTCATAATCTCTTTTTTTTCTCTTTTTCTCTTTTTTCTCAATATAGGACTCTCTTTTTTATAAGAAGAATGCTTCATAGACAGCTCATTATGGTTACGCTGCAGGTTTTCACCATGTCAGCATGGATTAGACCAGCGGCCCAGGCATTTCTCTAACACATATACATAACTCCATGGACTTACAAGCTCCCCTTTCATTTCACACCGACGAAATCCATAGACAAAAGAGCATGATATCAACTAGGTACAAAGTACCAGTGCAATGTTGAAAGCGTTCCCCATGACAGCATGGTTCTGCTAATCTCCAACAAATAAGTGCAAGCATATACAACATAGACGACACAATGGTTCAAGTTTATTAAGGGCAAGAAAAGTAAAGTGTGCCATCAAGTTCGTCGGAGCTTTAATCACTAGTTTTCACATAACAAGTTTAATTTGGAAGATAAACAAAAGCATGAATATACTTGGAATAGCATATGCTAGTAGGTAGGTATGGTGGACTCTTTGGAATAACTTGGTTTAGGGAGTTGGATGCATGAGTGGAACTCATACTTGGTTGCAGAGGCTAGCAAAAGATTGGGAGCAACAAACTAAGAGAGCAATAATGGCCATAATCATGCAGAGCAACAAAACATCATTGATCAAAGCATAAAGTGATACTACAAGTTGAAAACTAAAGGATCATAAAGTCTATGGTGACTTGAGATAGTCATAACATGGTGTGAGCATGTGCCAAGTCAACCCAAATACACCATCAAAGGAGAATACCACTATACTATGCTTTAATATGCTAAAACAATGCATGATTCATCCAAGGCATATTAAGCAATGTCAATTGTTTATAACAAGTCATGCTATAGCAAAGAATACTAAGAATAAAGCCAAAACAATATCAAGCCTGGCATGACAAAGCATAGGCCATAGTAAAAAAACGAGCTCTTTTTACCACATAAGTATGAACTTTCCTACTGTTTTCCAAACCAAACCAAACTATTTACAAACCAATGTATGAAAGAGGGGGTCCAACCAATTTATTCAGCAAACTAATAAAACCAAATCAAATGAAAAACCAAAACGAAAACGAAAAAGAAGACGCTCCAAGAACAACACAACTGTGCATGAAACAATAAAAATGAAGCGTTTGGAAGAAACCTAGGATTTTTATTGATGAAGAAGGGGATGCCTTGGGCATCCTTAAGATTTGACACTTGTACTTCTTGGATATTTCTTGGGGTGACACGCGTGGCATCCCCAAGCTTGAGCTTTAGTCCATCCTTCATCTCATTACTCATTCCTTCCATACACCTGAAATTTTTCCTTCATACAAAACTTCACACAATCTTTATTAGCAACATTAGTGTACTCAAGATAAATAAGTCTTAAGATTCGGTTCTAACACCAAATAAACTTCCATTAGAACACTAGCTACTGAAGCACTTCCATCAAAAATCTCAATTCCCCAAAAGAACTCAAAAAGGAACCAACAAGAAGCAAATGCAGATAATGGCAGAAATCTGTCAAAACAGACCAGCAGGTAATAACCAATTTTTTCAAAGACCTTATGTTGCTCAAATAGAAAAGTGTTGAACTAACAAAAGTTATATAACAACCTGGGGCAGAAGCACAAAAATTCACGCCTCAAAAAGACATACAGAGATTTTACACAAATGTTTACGGTGAAGCACAGAATTCTGTTTCGGGACAGCAACTTTCCCAATCATTACTTCTCTCTCATTAGAGGTTACTCTTGGCACAAAAAGAAAATATAAAGGATAAGGAGCGGTTATTACTAAAGTAATAACTTCCAAGACTCATCTAAAACTTTTGGGTTATCTCCCAATAAGTACTTTTCTTTAACGCCCTTAAGTTAGGCATGATAGTTTGAGAAGATGCTCACATAAGAAATATGAATTGAAGTAAAAGAGAGCATCAAGAAGAAAATTCAAAACACATTTAAGTCTAACACACTTCCTATGCATAGGAATCTTATAAAGAAACAAGTCATGAAGCACAAAGCAACAATCATAGTAAAGCAAAACAAGTGCAACTTCAAAACTTTCAACATAAAGAGGGGAAACCTAATATTATTGAGATGCATAAAACTATGTTTCCCTCTCTCATAATAACTTTCAGTAGCATCATGAATAAAATTAACAATATAACTATCATATGAAACATTCTTATCATGAGCCACATGCATAAAAGAATTAATACTCCCCACATAAACATAGTCATTCTTATTAATTGTAGTGGGAGAAAATTCAACAAAATAGCTATCATTATTATTCTCATCACCATAATCATCAAATATAGGAGGCATATTGTAATCATAATTAATTTTCTCCTCAATAGTAGGTGGACTGAAAATACCATATTCGTCATTGTAATCATCATATATTGGAGGTTTTGTATCATCATAAGCAATAGAATAGCTATCTTCCAAAGCTGGGGAACTAAAAAGATCATTTTCATAAAGACTAGCTTCCCCAAGCTTAGACTTTTCCATAGCATTAGCAATAATGGTGTCCAAAGAATTCATACTAACAACATTTCTATTAGCATGCAAATAAAGTTCCATAGGTTTTTTAATTTTTTCTTCAAACACTTCATGTCCTAACTCAAGATAAATACTATAAAGCTTTCTAATTTTATTGTTATTTTCCATTAAGACTAACTAGTGAAAACAAGAAACAAAAAGACAAAATTGTAGAATCTAAAGGAAATAACTTCGAGCACTCACACCAGAGGATGTGAGTACCTTTTACCTTATCTCCCCGGAACGGGGCCAGAAAATAGCTTGATGTCTACGCACTTCTATTCTTGTAGACAGTTGTTGGGCCTCCAAGTGCAGAGGTTTGTAGAACAACAGCAAGTTTTCCCTTAAGTGGATCACCCAAGGTTTATCGAACTTAGGGAGGAAGTGGTCAAAGGTATCCCCTCTCAAGCAACCCTGCAATCAAGATACAAGAAGTCTCTTGTGTCCCCAACACACCGAATACACTTGTCAGGTGTATAGGTGCACTAGTTCGGCGAAGAGATAGTGAAATACAAGTGGTATGGATAATTATAAGTGGTAACGGTGCTAGAAAATAACTTGATGGTGTGTAAAATACTAAAGTAAAACTGAAATAAAGATGGAAGCAAGCAAACATGTAACAGATCTAGTTGCAAACGGTGTATCAATGCTTAGAAACAAGGCCTAGGGATCATACTTTCACTAGTGAACACTCTCATATAAATATCTTCTCTTTATGATACTACTCTTAACTACTCTCTGGTTGGACACTCTAATCCATGGTAGGGCTATAACAGCACACCTCAAAGTTCATCTTTCCCATCTAGATAACCCCACACTGTCACCTTGAGTACTAGATGAGTCCAACAAACACCACAATTTCATAAAGACATCCAACTCCAAATATAACTCATAACAAGTATTTGTAGTCTCTAGCCTAAGTGCCACCATGGTGTGCACACTATCAACTTCACACACATGGGGAGAGCAGAGATCTATTAAAGCACTTGAGTAGCAAGGTATATCTATATATTACAAGCTCATGATCTCAATAAGATCACGCATAGAGAGAGAGATGAACACATAGCTACCGGTAGAACCCTTAGCCTCGAGAGAGAACTACTCCCTCCTTATCATGGGAATCAGCAACGGTGATGGAGATGGTGGTGGATATCGATGGAGATGGCTCCGGGGGCACTTCCCCGTCCCGGCAGGGTGCCGGAACAGAGACTTTCTGTCTCCTGAATCTCCCCTTTGGTGGCGGCGGTGCTGCGGAACTTTTCGTGGCTGGAGGCTTGATGATTTAGGGTTTTCGCATCGGGAGGAATATATAGGCGAAGGGGAAAGGTCGGTGGCCACCCAGGGGGCCCACACCACCTGGTGGCGCGGCCAGGGCTAGCCCGCGCCACCACATGGTGTGGCCACCCTGTGGCCCCTCTCCGTCTCGTCTTCTGGCTCCGTGAGTCTTCTGGTAAAATATCGACTTTGGCTTTTGTCCGGTCCAATTCGGAGAATATTGATTTTCTGACTTTCTTGGAACCAAAAACAGCAGAAAACAGGAAGCTGGCACTGTGGCTCTTGTTAATAGGTTAGTCCAATAAATCATATGAAAAGTACTCCAAAGTGTGGACAAAACACAAGAAAGTAGATAAAACCAAGCATGGAACATCAAAAATTATAGATACATTTGCAATGTATCAGCGAGCGGCAGCGCGCAACGTGAGGGAGCTACGGGCTGTGCCAGGAAGCACGGATAGGATGGTACCTAAGAGGAGCACGACGGGGGAGAGCGGCGGCGGCCTCTGGGGAGGTCGACGGTGCCATGCGCGACAGGGGAGAGCGGCGGCGCGCCGTGCGATGGGACGCTGGGGAGAGAGCGGTGGTGTCGGAGCTGGGGAACGGGCAGCCTTCCGTCCAACGTGTGCGGCGTGAGCGGCGGCGTGTGAGGGGGAGGACCACCACACCGAAATTGGGCAGCCTGCCGGCGTCGGGGTCGGAGGCGCGCCTGGGAGTATTTAGGTGTTAACATTTAAATTATTTGAATTTGAAAAAACTTTCTGTCTTATAAAATAATTATTCAAACTATTAAATTTGAATTTGAAAACACTTTCAACATGAATTTGAATTTGAAAACAGTGGATCTCTCGACAATCTTGGGCACACAAATGAACCATTCGTCCTAGCCAATGGATTTAGTCATAATCATGTCTAGCCCTATAGTACACAGCTTCAGGTTCATCTTCCGAATCATCTTCGTCGTCGTCACTATGGCATATTCCGGGGATCCTCAGCCCTTCCTCGGCTTGTGTAGGAGGGAACTGGGGACCGTGAACCATGACATATTCCGGGGTCACCTGCCACTTCGGCCTCGGATGCACGACGCGAGGGGGAGGGGGCTCCCAGATGACGATGTCGCTACGCCCGTGGCCTTCACCACAACCACCCTTATTGTGGCTTTACGACGGGTGCAAGTGTGAGTACCGCAGGCGAGGATGATCTCCCTCAGCGATGGAGCGCATAACACCGATGATAGTCCGGTTCACCCACCAAAGGCGATGACCGGTTTCATTGTGGTTCACCAGGGGCAGGCTATCACCCTCGTACCTAGCGAGCTCCCTTTCCTGTCGGTTAGCAAAGAAAGCATTCCAGATGTCGTAGTTGTCGAGATCCCAATGGGGATCCATCCGCTGCTCTGGCGTGAGCTCTAGGTAGAAGTGGTTCATGATGGCTGCCTAGAAGGCGGAACCTTGAGGCACAGGAGGGACAGGAACTCCTCCAACGCTCAACATCTAGTCAATGCGCACCCGCTAGCTCAGCGGGCATGGGTAGCTAGAGGCGCACAACGCCTCGGTCTCTTCGAGTGTGAGAATGGACCAGTATGCGGTGTCCATTGTTGAGACATAAAGGTGTGGATGTGTGGATAGCCATGGCACGGCCGGCCTAGATATAGAGGTAAAGGGCGGGAAAACAAAGCGGGAAGCGATGGGAAATGGCGGGAAATATCTTTAGTCCCGGTTAGTGACTCCAACTGGGACTAAAAGACCCAGTTAGAGGAAAAGGGCGGGAAAGCATAGCCGGAAGCGGTGGGAAATGGCGGGAAATATCTTTAGTCCCGGTTAGTGGATCCAACTAGGACTAAAAGACCCGGTTAGAGGAGAAGGGCGGGAAAGCATAGCGGGAAGCGGTGGGAAATGGCGGGAAATATCTTTAGTCCCGGTTAGTGCCTCCAACCGGGACTATCGACAAGAGTGTCGACATTATGTCGTGAGTGTCGACATTATGTTGTGAGTGTCAACACTATGTTGTGTTGCTTAATCTATAAATAGGCATCCTTGTGAAGTTATCAAACACAAACATGATGTTGTGTGAGAGCAAAGACACCACTACGGCCAGTGAGGGAGATGCCGGCGGAGCCTAGTCCTCTGGCATCTCCAACAAAGTAGCCATAGAGGCACTCTCTAATATGTGAAATTAGTTAGCTACCTGGCATACTAATCTAGCTAGAGAAGTTATAAACTCCAAGATAGTGTGCGAGAGCACGGACAATACTACGGCCAGCTTCAGGGAGATGCCGGAGGATCTAGTCCTCAGGCATCTCCCTTAAGCTGGCCATAGGGGATGGATCTCTGAAGAAACCACGAGCATTGGATCTCTGAAGAAACATCACATTATGAGTCTAAAAATGATTTTTTCAAAAAATCACGAGCAATAGATCATGTACGTGTAGGTCAAACCGGACCCACTTCCTACCGATTTGGTAGATATTTGTCTTTTTCTCTAGGGGTGGACGGAAAGGTTTTAAAATCCCTAGTTAGGTCATTGTTCATGTAAGATGGTCTAGTATTTTTGAAAAATGGGGTCTACCATTTTTTATTTAATGTTTGGTGTTGCTTCATAAAACGCCCCGATTTTGGCACTCGGGAAATAGAAAATTACTTTTCCATGCGACGAAAAATAAAATTTCCTCCGGCAACATTGTTAGCCATCCCAAGATGTACATGCATGCACAATATGGGCACAGTATCACAAACTATGCCTTGATTATGCACATAACATTGGTCATTTGGACCGAAAGCCATGAACCCTCGAACATGATAGGTCATTTTGTGAAGGTTTTTCGACACATAATCAATATACCAAGTTTGGTATTTTTCATTGCAACTACGTCATATAATATGACACCACATGAAGGATTTACATTGTTCGGACCGCTTTTGAATTTCTTATGCCCATTTCAAAATTTACCCGTTTCCAACTATGGTCATAACGGCGGACATGAAGATCGGGGATGAGCCTCATTAAAACTTGCATTGGATCCCTAAAGAAACATCACATTATGAGTGTAAAAATGATTTTTTCAAAAAATCACGAGCAATAGATCATGTACCTGTAGGTCAAACCGGACCCACTTCCTACTGATTTGGTAGACATTTGTCTTTTTCTCCAGGGGTGGATGAAAAGGTTTTAAAATCCCTAGTTAGGACATTGTTCATGTAAGGTGGTCTAGTATTTTTGAAAAATGGGATGGTACCATTTTTTATTTAATGTTTGGTGTTTCTTCATAAAACACCCCGATTTTGGCACTCGGAAAATAGAAAATTGCTTTTCCATGCGACGAAAAATAAAACTTCCTCCTGCAACATTGTTAGCCATCACAAGATGCACATGCATGCACAATATGGGCATAGTATCACAAACTATGCCTTGATTATGCACATAGCATTGGTCATTTGGACCGAAAGTCATGAAACCTCGAACATGATAGGTCATTTTGTGAAGGTTTTTTCGAGATATAATCAATATACCAAGTTTGGTATTTTTCATTGCAACTATGTCAAATAATATGAAACCACACGAAGGATTTACATTGTTCGGACCGTTTTTGAATTTCTTATGCCTGTTTTTGGTCGCTTATGGTCGCTTTGGCCGTAACCATGGAGCATCTTCTTTGCTTAACGGGATGCTTGGGTCAGTTTTCACTGTGAAGGCGGAATTTTATCAAACTTATTATAATCTTCTGACATGTCTGTCTTGTCCTCGACTTCCACGATATTTCTTTTACCTGAAAGAACTATGTGACGCTTTCGCTCATTGTGTGATGTATTCGTTTGCTTATTTTTTCTGTTTTTGGTATGGAGGGCATGTCCTTCACATAGAAAACATGTGCCACATCATTAGCTAGGACAAATGGTTCGTCTTTATAACCAAGATTGTTAAGATCTACTGTTTTCATTCCGTACAACTGGTCTACCTTTACCCCTTCTCCATTTAGGTTGATCCATTTGCACCAAAACAAAGGGACCTTAAAAGAAACTCCATAGTCAAGTTCCCATATCTCCTCTATGTAACCATAGTATGTGTCCTTTTTGCCATTCTCGTTGGTTGCATCAAAGCAGATACCACTGTTCTGGTTGGTGCTCTTTTTATCTTGGGCAATCGTGTAAAATGTATTCCCATTTATCTCGTACCCTTGGTAATTCAATATAGTAGAAGAGGGTGACCCAGCCAACAAGTAGAGCTGATATCCAACAGTGGTGTCATTCATTAGATGTGTTCGCAACCAACTGTCGAAAGTCTTCATGTGTTCATCTCTAATCCAGGAGTCTGGCTTTCCCGGGTTATTGGAACGTACAATATTCTTGTGTTCCCCGATATACGGAGCTGCCAAGGTGGAATTTTGTAGAACCGTGTAGTGTGCTTGAGTGAAAGATTGTCCATCCCTACATATCATTGCTTTCTTTCCCAGTGTGCCTTTTCCACTCAGTCTCCCCTCATGCCATGATTCAGGAACACCAATCGGCTTAAGGTCAGGAATAAAGTCAACACAGAACTCAATGACCTCCTCTATTCCATAGACCTTGGAGATGCTTCCTTATGGCCTAGCACGGTTATGAACATATTTCTTTAACACTCCCATGAACCTCTCAAAGGGGAACATAGTGTAGAAATACAGGACCGAGAATGGAAATCTCTTCGACTAGGTGAACCAGGAGATGCGTCATAATATTGAAGAAGGATGGTGGGAACACCAACTCAAAACTAACAAGACATTGGACCACATCCTTCTATAACCTGATTGATCACCTTCTGAGATATTGCATTGAGGAATGCACATAGTTTCACAATGGGTACTCGAACATTTTCCGGTAGAAGCCCCCTCAATGCAATCGGAAGCAACTGCGTCATAATCACATGAAAGTCATGAGACTTCAGGTTTTGGAATTTTTTCTCTACCATATTTCTTATCCCCTTTATGTTAGACGAGAATCTTGATGGCACCTTAATACTGTAAAGGACTTCAAAAAAGATTTCCTTCTCTGCTTTCGTAAGAGCATAGCTGGCAGGACTTAAGTGATGCCCTTTATCCGTGTTGTTCTATGGATGCATGTTTTGTGGGTCTTTTATACGTTGTTGGTCCTCCCGTACTTCTGGTGTATCTTTTGTCTTCCTATGCACGCCCAGAAAGCCTAGCAGGTTCACGCATAGATTCTTTGGCACGTACATCACATCGATTGAAGAGCGAACACGTAGGACTTACCAATAGGGTAGCTCCCAAAATATAGATTTCTTCTTCCACATGGGCGCGTGTCCGGTAGTGACATCGTTTGGAAATGCCTGTAGGGAGGTCAGGCTTCTTTGACCATACCAAATACATCATCACCTGTAGGGAGGTCAGGCTTCTTCGGTAATCTGCCTCACCTTTGAAATGCTTGCCTTTCTTTCTTACTTGATGATTGATCGGAAGAAATGGACGATTCCCCAGGTACACAACCTTCTTACATTTATGCAAATATGTAGCTTCAGTATCATCTAAACAGTGTGTGCATGTCTTGTATCCCTTGTTTGTCTGTCCTGAAAGGTTACTAAGAGCAGGCCAATCATTGATGGTTACGAAAAGCAGCACTTGTAGGTCAAATGGCTCGTGTTTGTGCTCATCCCACACATGTACACCTAGTTTTCCCCACAACTGTAAGAGTTCTTCAACTAATGGCCTTATGTACACATCAATGTCGTTGCCAGGTTGCTTCGGGCCTTGGATAAGCACTGGCATCATAATGAACTTACGTTTCATGCACAGCCAAGGAGGAAGGTTGTAGATACATAGAGTCACAGGCCAGGTGCTGTGACTGCAGCTCTGCTCCCCAAAAGGATTCATGCCATCTATACTTAGACCAAACCATAAGTTCCTCGTGTCACCTGCAAAGTCCGGGAACTCTCTCTCGATTTTTCTCCACTGCGACCCATTAGCGGGGTGTCTCAACTTCCCGTCTTTCTTACGGTCTTCATTGTGCCAGCACAACAACATGGCATTCTATTTGTTTCTAAACAGACATTTCAACCTTGGTATTATAGGAGCATACCACATAACCTTAGCAGGAACCCACTTCCTGGGGGGCTCGTCATCGTCATCAACATCACCAGGGTCATCTCGTCTGATCTTATACCGCAGTGCAGTGCATACCGGACATTTATCTAAATTCTCGTACTCCTCACCGCGGTAGAGGATGCGGTCATTTATGCATGCATGTATCTTCTACACATCTAATCCTAGAGGGTAGAGAATCTTCTTTGCTTCGTAAGAACTCTCGGGCAATTCGTTATCCTTTGGAAGCTCTGGCTTCATTATTTTCAGTAACTTCTCAAATCCCTTATTAGATAAACCAGTCTCTGCCTTCCATTTCAGCAATTCCAGTGTGGTATCGAGCTTTGTGCTGCCATCTTTGCAATTTGGGTACAACAATTTTTTGTGATCCTCTAACATGCCCTCCAACTTCAACTTCTCTTTCTCTGTTTCACAGTCTCGCTTTGCATCAGAAATGACCTGACCAAGATCATCAGCGGGCTCATCTAATGTCCGTTCTTCACCTCCTTCTTCATTCTCTTCCATTGCAGTATCATTGTATTCAGGGAACATATGACAATAGTTGGCATCATCCTCTTCTTCTTCATTGTCTTCCGTCATAACCCCTCTTTCTCCGTGCTTGGTCCAACAATTATAGCTGGGCATGAAACCTCTCTGAACCAGGTGGCCGCGAATGATTTTCGAGGAAGAGTACTCCTTGATGTTCCGACATTGAACACATGGACAACACATAAATCCACTCTCTTTGTTTGCCTTAGCCACATCGATAAATTTATCCACGCATTGAATATACATGGATTCACGTCAGTCACCGTACATCCATCCCCACCGGTTCATCTGCATCATTACAAAACATCATGAATAGTGAGATGACCACTTTACGTCGACGCATGCGTTATTATATCAATGATAGATGAAGGATAAGGTTGCTAACCTCGATCAAGAAGGAAAGAAAGAGGAGAAAGACTTAAGTGTGGCTCGGACACCACATATTATTTTTATTTTGTGTGAAATCAAGCGTATCATTCTCTCAGACATTTCGTCAAACACCTAATGTGCATAGGAAAAAAACTAGCACACCACACCTCACTCCTTCAACCAAGAGAAAAAAACAGAGAAAGTGCGTTGGCTGGGGCAGCGCATTTATAGCGTCCCGGTTCGTAATACGAACCGGGACTAAAGATGGGCGGCAGGCCACGTGTCTGGGGCCGGACCTTTAGTCCTGGTTCGTATTACGAACCGGGACGAATAGCCCCTTAAGAACCGGAACGTATGCCCTGTGGCTCCTGTGCGTCGATCGGTCCCCTTGAACCGGGACAAATGCTTGCATTAGTCCCGATTCGAGGAGGAACCGGGACTAATGCTCTCAGCCGCTGCGAACCAAAGCTAATTTTTCTACTAGTGCGCGTTGATTAATACATCTAGTATGTTAGAGATTAACATGATCGTAGTTGTTGTTATCATGTTACATATTCTGGAATTAATTGTGAAAATTATGCCTAATAATATAAGATGTTTTAGCTTTGGACTCCTTTTAGTGTGTTCACTCCAAACTTACATGAACCTATTAAAAAAAGATGTCTAAATACCCTCTTTGTACTCCCTCCGTTCAGAAATATAAGACATTCTAGCTTTGTGAAATGAATGTATCTAGACACTTTTTAGTGTATAGGTTCACTCCAAACCTCTACGAACCTATATATTAAAAGATGTCTAGATATATTGGATTCACAAAGCTAAAACGTCTTATATTTCCGAACGGAGGGAGTACAAGCTAAAACATCTTATATTTTGAAACGGAGGGAGTAGAAAGGACCATTTGTTTGTTCTGATGTTTGAGCTTAAAATACTCGTCAGGTCATGTTCGTGCTCAGTGGAAACTACTACATCCGGTGCACAATAGCGGCGGTCACGCACTCACGGAGCGATAGCAATTTTAAGGTCCTTTTCGACTAACCTCCTTCCGGCCTTCTCAACTGATTTTGTTCAATCCAACTGACAGAGATTTAATTCAAGTCACTGATAATTAAGTCGATTGACGAGATAAATTTTGCGTTGATCATTCGCTCGGCACTGGTCCGAAAGGATAGCTGATCTACCTCGATCGATTCCGGATCTGGCCGACAAACTCGGAGGTCGTCGTCTTGTTGGTCTTAGCTTTAACTTTTTTCTTCTTGTTTCCTTTTAATTACTCTTCCCCTTGATCCTCTTTGGATTGGCGGAACAAGGTCGTCTTACACATCATTTGCCATACACGATCTTGACCATTGATGTACATCACAGCTGCCATTTGCTCTTGTCAAAATCAAATAAAGACAGCGTTACTCGTCAACAATATATCCAGCCATCAACCGTGCAGGAACTGGTGCGGCAGAGATAAAAACACTGATTAGGGTTTCGTGGTAGGCAACGTGCCTCCACCTCTTCTATTTATATACTTGGCAGATGTATAAACAAGTGCGTATATGTTTACATAATACAACACGTATACGACACGGTGACCGATTCTTAACACTCCCCCTCAATCTAAACCGCTATTACTTATAAGATTTAGATTGGTTCTAAAACGGTCTAACATCTGCCGTATAGTTGGCTTGGTGAAGACATCAGCCAACTGATCACTAGAAGAGATAAACCTTACCTCCAAAGCGCCATCAGCAACTTCCTCTCGCACAGAATGAAAATCAACCTTGATATGCTTGGTTCGAGCGTGAAAGACTGGATTCGTTGTGAGGTAAGTTGCCCCTAGATTATCACACCATAAAACTGGAGCCTGCTGTTGGGAAACACCTAGTTCTGTAAGCAAAGAACTGACCCACATAGCTTCAGCTGCTCCATTTGCAAGTGCCTTGTATTCCGCCTCGGTGCTGGACCTGAAAACCGTGGGCTGATTCTTCGGACTCCATGAAACAAGATTCGGACCCACGAAAACTGCAAAACCACTCGTAGAGCGTTTATCATCAACACATCCAGCCCAATCGGCATCAGTGAATGTGCTAATATTCTGATGTGATGACTTGCGAATGCGCAGACTAGAATCCAATGTCCCTTTCACATAACACAGAATACGTTTGACAGCCTCCCAATGAACTTCAGTTGGTTGAGAGAGGAATTGGCATACCTTATTCACCGCAAAGAAAATATCCGAGCGAGTGAGAGTTAAGTACTGCAGGCTACCAACAACACTGCGATATCGGAAAGAATCTTCTGTTCCGAGCAGGGCACCTGTATCTCGAGCAAGCCGCTCGGTTGTGACCATAGGAGTGGAAGTGGGGTTACAATTCTCCATGTTTACCCGATGCAACAAATCAAACGCATATTTGCGCTGCATAAGTGTCATGCCCCTGAATTGTACGACGCTTCCAATCCAAGGAAGTATTCCAGAGTGCCCAAATCCTTGATAGGAAAAGTGTCTGAGAGGGAACGAACCAGACCTTCAAATGCCACAGAGGTAGATCCAACAGTAACAATGTCATCCACATAGACCATCATGAATACTTGGACACCAGCCTGATTGAAGATAAACAAAGACGTATCGGCTTTTGAGGGAACAAAACCAAGCTGAAGCAACTGAGCACTCAAGCGAGCATACCAAGCGCGAGGAGACTGCTTAAGGCCATAGATAGCACGCTGCAATTTGCATACATGTGTCGGATACCGAGCATCCTCAAAACCAGGGGGCTGCTACATATAGACATCCTCAGACAGGAAACCATGAAGAAAAGCATTACTCACATCAATTTGACGAAGAGTCCATCCTCGAGAGATTGCAAGGGAGAGAACCAAGCGAATAGTTGCAGGCTTCACCACTAGGCTGAACGTATCACCATAGTCAATGCCATGTTGTTGCGTAAATCCGCGGGCAACAAGACGAGCCTTGTGCTTCTCAACGGAACCATCAGGACGATGCTTAGTCTTGAAGATCCACTTGCTGCCAACAATATTTGTGCCAGGAGGACGAGGAACCAGCGCCCATGTTTGCGTTTGAGATAGAGCAGAAAATTCCTCTAACATCGTTGCACGCCACTCCGGCTCCTGAAGAGCATCCCGATGAGATACCGGGGCTGCAAAGAGAGCACGCCTGCGCGAATAATAGCGTATGGTGCCGTCGGTATAGGTCTTCTCGCGACGAGTATTGTCATGGAGATGCGTCACCATGCCATGACCAGGGGCTGATGACGAGGTCGCACCATGACCAGGAGCAGGTGCGGGCGACGGCGCGTCAGCTCCATGCTGGAGCGGAGACGCGGGGGCCGAGTCATGCGACCCGGCGTGCGGCGATGATGATCGACTGGGAGGAGCCGACCCATGCAGCGTCGAGGCAGCACCTGGCTCGAGTGAGCTACGAGCAGCAGGCTCGGGCAACCCCGAGCGTGTGGCGCCCGCCTCAGGCGCTTCTGTAGAGGGTCCCGGGGTAGGGGCGTGTACATGCACGTCGATCACGCCAGGAACCTGCACATGCAAAGCATCATCTCGAAACAGTAGGTTAGTAGACAAATAGGAAAGGTCGTATTGCCGCACATGATCACTCGTAGTCGGTTCAGACTCAGGGAAAGTGATGGCGTGCCGAAGGGTAGGAATATCTACGGTAACTCCGGGAGTGGCAAACGGGAAGACCGACTCATCAAAGACAATGTCTCGAGATATGTAAATACGACCGGTAGAACGATCGAGACACTTATAGCCCTTATGCATAGGACTATAGTCTAAGAAAACACACATTTTCGAGCGAAACTCAAGCTTATGCGCGTTGTACTTGCGAAGACTAGGCCAGCACGCGCAACCAAAGATACGGAGAAACTCATAGTTCGGTTGAGTTTTGAGAAGACGGAAAATAGGAGTATCCTTGTTAAGAACTGGAGTAGGCATGCGATTAATCAGATAACATGCTGTCAAGAAAGCTTCGTCCCAAAAACGCAAAGAAAGAGACGAATGAGCAAGTAAAGCGAGACCGGTTTCGACTATGTGATGGTGCTTGCGTTCGGCAACGCTGTTTTGCTAGGAAGTGTACGGGCAAGTCACACGATGAGACACGCCGGTGCGCTGAAAATATTGATGGAGCCGATGGTATTCACCGCCCCAATCAGACTGAACGACCTTGATTTTGGTATTGAGGACAAGCTCAACATGAGCCTGGAAGGCATAAAACACATGTTCAACATCAGATTTGTGCTTAAGGACATAAATCTAGCAAAAACAAGAGTAGTCATCAACGAAGCTAACATAGTACTTAAAACCACCAGAAGAGGCCATGGCAGGACCCCACACATCAGAATGAACAAGCTCAAGAGGCATAGTGGTAACACACTGAGACAAATTATATGATAATTGATGACTTTTGGCACGCTGACATGCATCACAAATCGAAGAAGTATCAACTGGAGCACATGATAAATCATGGTTCTTAACAATAGTTTGCACTACATTATTTGTAGGATGACCTAGACGCTGGTGCCACTGAGACGATGTAGTCTTCGCACCGGACAAAGCATGATGAGATGATGACGATGATGACGCGCGACTAAATGGGATGGAGTAGATACCGCCATAGCTTCTACCGTGAAGCAGAGTTCTCCGAGTGGCCTTGTCCTTAACACAGAAAAAATGACGATGAAACTCAACAAAGACATCATTATCAGAGACAAGACGATATACTGAAAGGAGATGTTGATTAATGTGCGGGACATGGAGAATATTTTTCAGTTGCAAAGATGAACCGGCTAAAGAGGAATGACCAATGTGTGCAATAGACAAACCTGCCCCATTGGCCACTTGGACCTGGTCCGTTCCGCCATAACGCTCTTGTAGGTGAAGTCGCTGAAGATCGTTCATCAGATGATCCGTAGCTCCGGTATTCATGATCCAGGCCGGAGGAGCATGAGAACCCATCGAGGCAGAGTTCCCAGAGCGCTGGTTGTTGGCACGTACGAAGTCGGGGTTGAAGCGATTCCGACACTCCGACACGACGTGCCCCCAGTACCCACATATTTGGCACTGAGGACGTTGATGGCGACGTCTGCGGTTGCCTGCGTCGTTACCGTTGTTGTAGTTAGGGCGACCGTGGCCGCCACCACCGGTGGGCTGGCCGTAGCCGCTCGAGTGTTGGCCATAGGGCTAACTGTAGCCGCTCGAGTACTGGCCATAGGGCTGGCCGTAACCGCCACCACCAGGGGTCGGACGGCCTCCATTGCCGCCACCGTAGCCAGGCTGGTAGGCACCAACCGAGGGTGTTGCAGGGGCCGGCGGGAAAGTGGGCGCGCGCGGCCACGAAGTACTACCACCAAAACCGGCAGGACGAGAGGCAGCGTTCGCGGAGGAATACCACTCCACGGTCTCGGCCTGCTGCTGTGCTTGAAGCGCCTCAAACGAGAGGACGTGAGAGTAAAAGTCTGCAGATGGAACGGAGACATTACCGACGGTGAGGGCGCCGACGATGGAGTTGTAGGCGTGGCCGAGGCTGGTGATGATGTAATCGACGAGCTCGTCGTCGGTGATGGGGGCGCTAGCAGTGTCCATGGCGTCCGCAAAGCCCTTCATGACGTGCATATATGCGGCAGCCGACATGTCCCCCTTCCTCGTCATCTGCAGTTGATGACGGATGTGCCTCACGTTGTCACGGTTCTGAGCACCAAACATGGTATGGATAGCCGACCACACCGTTGTGGAGGTCTTGCAGCCGATGAGTTGCGTGGCGATGTTCTCCTCCATGGAAGAGAGCAGAACGCCGAGTACTTTCTGATCCAGTCCCCACCAACGCGCATACTCGGGGTTGGGAACGATCGTGGCGGCATCACCGGTACCTTCGGTGATCGTCTTCGCCGGAGCGGGCACGGAGTTGTCGAGGAAGCCATGCAGATGGGCACCGCAAATGGGCGGCAACACCAGTCCTCGCCACAGCATGAAGTTGGCGCTGTTGAGGCAGACGGCGGGAGGAGTCACCACCACCGTCGAGGTGGAGGGTCCCGCCGAGGCGAGCGGAGAGATGATGGGGCCGACGAGCTCTAGGCTCGTGGATGCCGAGGCCACCGTGGTGGTCATCGCGGTGGACGCCGAGGTGGACATCGCGTGGACGAAGGAGCTGCACGCGGGCGAGGGCGCGGTGATGCGATCGCGGTCGCGAGAGGCGGCAGCGGCGGTGGACTCGGCTTTGATACCAAGATAAAAACACTGATTAGGGTTTCGTGGTAGGCAACGTGCCTCCACCTCTTTTATTTATATACTTGACAGATGTACAAACAAGTACGTATATGTTTACATAATACAACACGTATACAACACGGTGACCGATTCTTAACAGGCAGCACAGAGATTCTCTAACATTGATTGCACACGTGGAGGCCAAGAGCACCCGCCGGTCTGGGTTAGGCATTTTTTTTAGAAAACAACTCCAAACTGACTCAGGTTTTGTAAATCTATGTGCCCCTTCTGATTTACTCCCTCCGTTCGGAAATATAAGACATTCTATCTTTGTGAAACCAACGTATCTAGACATCTTTTAGTGTATAAGTTCACTCCGAATTTCTACGAACCTATACACTAAAAAACGTCTAGGTCCATTTGATTCATAAAGCTAAAACTCTTATATTTCCGAACGAAGGGAGTATATTTTATGTAATGAAGGATCGAATTTTTACATCATCCTTCGTAATTTCCTTCGGGTTTTGGGCAACAGCCTCCGCTCCGAAATAAGACCCCAAAAAAACTAACTATCATGCGTTTCTCATCCAAAAAGGCTAACCATGTAAATATGTCACTGTAGTGGAGGCATCAAGACCCTTATGTCAATGCCTATAACTTTGCGGCCTATGTAAGCCGTTAAGGATTTTAGCCATCCTCCTAGCTTGCATAGTAGATTGTAAACACACATAATTTCCGAAAAAGTTCGTATCCGGTTCGTAAAGAGCACCACCCACAATAACATAGACACAGCATGTGCTACTTTTTTAGAGCCACATTCCTTTTTTCCATCCAGCCTATATCACTTTGGACGTAAGCAATATAATAACCCTATCAACGCTCAAACTTCACACTAAACAAGGCACATACTTCAAACAAATTCTCATGTCTTCACTGCAGGGTTTGCGACCACCACATGACATTGTGCCCCCCTTGAGAACGAAGGAGATGTCCGATGACATTTCGCACCCGAGACAACGAGGAGGACATGTCCACTGTCGACCACACTAGACCACAAGTCCTACACATTTCGCTCCACCAGCACAACGAGGATCATGTTGCTGCAACAGTTGACCATGTTAGCGAGTTAGGCTAGATAATGTGACAACCTGCATGTGTGCATGTTGTACAAGATGTCCACCACCGGTTCTATATGATAAGGACGAGTGGTCAGATAGGAGTCTCTAGACTTATCTATGTAACAAACTCCTTCTAAATCCTTTTGGGATTGTTGGTAAAAACCCTAATGAGGTAATACACCTTACTCTACTTTCCACATGGTATCAGAGCACCATACCTCCTAAACACATCTACCAATAGGAATTTCTATTAGATCGATTCCTTCCATCCCTCCGACCATCGAGTCATGACCACCCCTTCCTCCTCAAACTTTGTTGGTTCCACCTTCGGTTTTGGCGTCACCAAGAAGTTGGGAGGGGAATTTCATTCTCTTGCAAGCCCAAGTGTTGCTGACGGTAAGGGGCGCCTGCCTCACGGGTTACCTTTATGGATCCATAGAGGCGCCCAAGGAAGAACTGGAAGTCAAGAAGGGCAATGGCGCCATCACCGAGCTGAACCCGGCCTATGAGGACTGGGTGACACAGGACCAAGGTTCTCAGCTTCCTCATCTTCTCCCTCTATCGGGAAGTTCTTCCCCATTCTGTTGTTGAAGGCGGCGGTCGAGATGTTGGAAACATTGTAGGAGATGTACGTGGCAAGGTCGCATGCACACACCACCAACACCTGAATCACCCTCGCCAACACAGAGAAGGGAAACAAAACCATGGGAGAGTATGATGCCATGATGAACTCATACAAGAACGAGATGATCTCTGTCAGGAAGGTCCTAGAAGACGAGGAATGGTCTCCTACAGTCTCGCCGTCATCCTCGCCAGGACTGAGCCTATCACGGTGAGCGAATTATATTTGCAGCTTTTATCCTATGAGAGTCATCAATAGATGCTTCATGTAGGCGTATCTTCTCAATCCTCTACTAATGCTGCCATGTGTGGTGGCCGTGGCCGCTTTGATGGTCATGGTGGAGGCAGTCGTGGCAATCAAGTATACGGCAACCCTCAAGGTGGTGGAAATGGTGGCCAAGGAGGCTACCACAATGGTGGCAGCAACAATGGACATGGTCGTGGCAACTACAACAACAACGGTTGCGGCCGTGGCAATGGCAACAACGGTGGTGACCGCCCACGGTGCCCGCTCTGCAACGTCACTGGCCATATGGTCAAGGAATGCAGGTACCGCTACGACGAGGACTTCGTCCCCATGGAGAGGACCGCTGCCAACATTAACTACAATAACGGCAACTACAACCCCAATGGTCCCAATGGCGGCTGGGTCATGGATACCGGCGCCATCGACCACATTACCAGCGATCTAGAGAGGCTCCATACCCATGATCACTATCATGGCAATGATCAAGTTCATGCCGCTAATGGCGCGAGTATGAATATTAGTCACGTTGGTGACTCTATTATTAGAACTCATGATTAAAATATCTACCTAAAAGATGTTCTCCATGTTTCTGATGCTAGCAAAAATCTTGTTTTCGCTCATCGCTTCACTAATAACACTTGAGATTCATCCAAATTTCTTTTGCATCAAGGGTCTGGTCACGAGGAAGGTTCTGCTTGATGGACGGTGCAAGGATGGCCTCTACCCCCTTCATAAGTCACCACCCCCATCATCATCATCCAAACAAGTCTACAGTGTCTCCAAGCCATCCCATCATAGATGGCATGGTATTCTAGGCCACCCGGTACTACCCATCATTTGAAGAGTCATTAGCACAAATAAACTTCCATGTTCTAGAGAAAATAATGAGATGATGTGTAAAGCATGCCATTCCTAGATCCAGTAGAATATCACATCATCCTTTAGAATTAAGTTTTTCAGATGTATGAGGTCCTTCCCCTGATTCTTTTGGTCGCAAGACCTATTATGTTAGCTTCATTAATAATTTTAGTAAATTTATGTAGATTTATTTGATCAGACATCGTTCTGAAGTGTTCAATATTTTCACCAATTTCAAGCCCTTGTTAAGAGGCGTTTTGATAGAAAAATCATCACCTTACAATCTGATTGGAGCGGTGAATATGAAAGGTTGAATTCCTTCTTTAAACAAATTGGCATCACTCACCTTGTATCTTGTCCACATGTTCATCAATAGAATGGCTCTGAGATAAAACATCGTCATATCGTTGAAGTTGGTATATCTCGCCTTGCTCATGTGTCCATGCCACTAAAATATTTAGATGAAGCCTTCATTTCTACGGTATATTTAATCAATCGCCTCCACTCTAAACTTTGAATTTTCCACCCCAGTAGAGGTACTTGAGAATATCAAACCAGATTATCAATCCATGCGCACTTTTGGATGTGCCTGCTATCCTAATCTTAGTCCTTTCAATGCAAAAAAGGATAGAATACCTTTCAATTCAGTGCACTTTTCTAGGCTATAGAAATATTCACAAAAGGTTCAAGTTCCTTGATATTAATTCTGGTCGCATATACATATCTCGCGACGTTATTTTTTATGAGACATTTTTCTGTTCTCCAAAATTCATCCCAACGCAGGCATGCGTATCCACTCCGAGATACTTTTATTACCTCCACATCTTCTTAATCCTCATCAATTTGATCATGGGGGCGAGAATAGTACTGATCCAATTGTGACTAATGCTTCAGTTAATCCTGCTACTAATGTTCCTTCTGAGTCTACAGAAAACATTAGAGAAAATAGAGAAAAAAAATAGCATACTAGAATTGGTGCAAATTGATGCCTCAGATCATGATTTCATGCACACTATGTGCTGCCCTGGTTCACGTGGACCCCACCGTGGGCCCGAGACAAGAAAAAGCGTCACCAATCTGTGTCGCCCAGACAGGAGAAACTGTGTCGCCCAGATACGCTAGGTAGCAGCGCAACCAATCTGCGCGCCACCCCAGCCCGGCCGCTTGTGCACGAGTGCGTTGATGCTGCGGGTAGTACCCACCCATGTGTGACATGTTTGACTACGGAATTGCCTGCGGCCCCACCTGCATCTACACCAAGCCACACGGAGGAGACCGGATCCATTGCGGCGGGTATTGGACACGAGGCGGATTTGGCATGAAATCTCGATGTTGATTCACCTACGACGATGGGATCTGCGCCAGGTGCCGCCTCAGATACTGGATCTGCTACTCCAGCCATGTGTGTTGCTCCACATGTGCAGCAGATAAATACGAGACTTCAAACAGGTATGATCGAACCAAAACATTACAAAAATGTGGTAAGATATGCAAATCTCACCACTTCAGGAAAACCTGATAATTTAGAAGAATATCTTAATAACAAAAGTTGGAAAATGTCTATGGATGAAGAATATTTAGCTCTCATATAAAATAAAACTTGGCACCTAATTTCTCCACAACAGGCATGTAAAAATGTTATAGACTATAAGTGGGTTTACAAAATTAAACACAAAGCCGATGGCAACATAGATAGATACAAGGCTCGCTAAGCAAAGATATGGCATTAACTATGAGAACACGTTTAGTTATGTAGTCAAGGCTACTATTATTCGTCTTGTGCTATCTATTGCAGCATCCAGGATGGAGTCTTTGACAACTAGATATAAAGAAGGCATTTCTTCAAGGCGTTCTGGAGGAGAGTGTCTACATGAGACAACGACCTAAAGATGAAGTCAAAGGGAAATCTCAATACATCCTCAAACTTGGAAAGGCCATGTACGGTTTGAAGAAGGCCCCATGAGCATGGTTCTCGAAGCTAACACACAATTAAAAGAACTTGTTTTTGTTCCAAGGATGATATAACATTGTTCTTTTATTCAAAACGGAATATTTCTTATTTTGTTCTTATGTATGTTGATGACATAATTGTTGCTAGTTCTTTTCATAATGCTACAACATCTCTTCTTAGATATCTTCAAGAGGAGTTTGCCTTAAAGTATTTTGGAGATGTCCATTACTTTCTTGGCATAGAAGTGAAGAAGATGAAAGATGGATTATTCTTGACACAGGAAAAGTACACCATAGATGTACTAAAGAGAGTAGGTATGCTATATTGTAAGCCTACAAATACACCCATGACAACAAGTGGAAAATTATATGCACATGAAGGGAGTCTTCTTGAAGTAGAGGATGTCACAAGGTATAGAAGTATTGTTGGTGCACTGCAATATTTAACACTTACAAGACTAGATAATTCTTTTCCTGTCAATAAAGTATGCTAATTTCTTCATGCACCAACTACATCAGATTGGACCATTGTTAAAAGGATTTTGAGATATCTAAAGGACACACCTAACCTTAGGTTAAGATTCAACAAGTCCCCTTCTATGCTTGTGAGTGCCTTTTCAGATGTAGATTGAACAGGCTGCCTAGATGACAAAAGATCCATAGGGGCCTTTGCTATTTTACTTGGTCCTATTTTAATATCTCGGAGTGCAAAAAACAAGCCACCGTTCCAATGTCAAGTACAAAGGCAGAGTGCAAATCCCTTGGCAATGCCATAGCTAAAGCCATGCGCGTACAAACTCTCCTTAATGAGCCAAGGATTCCACATCGTCTAGCAACTCAATTATGGTGTCACAACCCCCGTTGCAACCCATCTTTCGGCTAATCTAGTCTTTTCATGCTAGAACTAAATATATTGAAGTTGATTATCCATTTTCTTTGTGAACGAGTAGATCATAAATTATTGGACATAAAATTTATCCCAATAGGAGATCAAATTGTAGATGGTTTTACAAAACCACTTACAGTTTGCCAACTCGAAGCCTTCAGAAACAATCTCAACTTAGATAAGTTATGATTGATGGGGGGTGTAAGCAAGTTAGGCTAGATAAGGTGACAACCTGCATGTGTGCGTGTTGTAAAAGATGTCCACCATCAGTTCTATATGCTAAGGACTCGAGTGGTTAGATAGGAGTCTCTAGACTTATCTAATGTTACAAACTTCTAGTAAATCCTTTTGGAGTTGTTGGTAAACCCCCCTATATTAATACGCATGGTGTGCCTCCAACAAGGTAAGACACCTTACACTACTTTGCATAGACAGGAATCATGAGGCCTTGCCACGCATGATTATGGTTTCCCTAGCCCTCGCTTCATCTGGATACGGATTTCTTGGGCATCTTTGCTTGCGGAACTACAAGGGATCCTTGACCGAGATGCATCAACTCATGGCTATCATCCACGGTACGATGCATTAGAACACCACGACCTAAACCGCTCCCACAAGGATAGTCTTGAGACCTTGGAGGTGTGGCCAACCATGGCCCTTCGTCGGTAGGGTTTTGTTCTTTGTTTAGCTCATTTTTTGTCTTCTTCATTATGTTGAGGCTGCTACATCCAGAAGTAAGAATAAGATCATCTTTGCTATATTATCGCTCTGGTGGTGCGTTTAGCGTCAACGGAGAGCGTGTGGAGCCGTGTGTCCAACATATCTCTTGGGATTCGATCGGTTTTCGTGTTCGTCGGTGTAGTTTCAGCTCAGTCTCTTCTGATCTAAAGTTGTCATCATTGGCGATGGTTGTTGCTCTGGTGCGTTTTGTCTTTTTATGTCTTAGCACGACGATTTCCCATAGGTCTACTACAATAAGCTTTGCCAGGTTCCGGTGATGGAGCGGCGAGGATAGCGGCGTGCGTTCGGCTCGCGCTACTGTTTCCAGTCCTCGCTAGGTGGTCCAAAGACCTATTCATAATTTTTATTACTTTTGGAGCTCTTTATACTATTGTCGCTGATGATTATTAATAGTTCGGTGGAATTTTCGAAAAAAAAAGTTTTAAATCGTCGTGGTTGTATCTCAACAAAACCTAAAATTGCACATTGTCATGTGCAACTTAAGTAGGCTTTTGCAACTTGTTGTAACTAATAAGGCTGAAATAAAAACTAAACCGAGATATAAAACCAAAATTCTATATGTACAAATCCAGAGAATGAGTAGTACTAGTATAGAGCAGTTGTTGTCGAGTCGAAAAAGAAGCAGGGCGACACACAAGCTAGCTGAGCCAGTTTGGTAGTAACGTATAGGAACACCAGCATCATCCATGCATGATTGAGCAGCGTAGCATCGTCCACAGTACCCATCACCCTCCTCATTCCCTGACCCCAGCCCACCGGCGGATCACATCGGAACACGTCGCCCCCTCCCGGCGCGAATGCTGGGTCGAATTCAGTTCGCGGCAGCCCTCAATGCGAAAAGGCGGGGCGAGACAGGTCAGTCGGCCCATGGGACGCGGGATGAACAGCTCCTACCAACGTTGTCCATTCCCTCCCATTCATTTCCGCATCCCCTCTCCCACGCCTACGTACGTACTAGGCCCCGCGCGCGCGTCTTCCCTCGATCGGCAGCTTCCCCTATATATACGCGCCATGAACTCCCACTCCCACTCGTGCACCACCACAGCTCGAGCTCTCATAAGCAGTGCGGTTACTGTGGTGATAGATAGTCCTGCTCCTGCTCCGATCGATCGCTAGTAGCCTTGCCTTTCTTTGCTCTGCTCTGTTAAGTTAGTTTGGCCACCATGGTGGTGCTCGCGAAGCCGGCGGCGCTGGAGCAGATCTCGCTGCTGAGGACCCCGGAGCCGTGGGAGACCTTGTCGGGGGTCCCGGCCGTGGACCTGTCCGGGCCCGACGCGGCGGGGCACGTGGTGCGCGCCTGCGAGCGGCTCGGGTTCTTCAGCGTGGTGAACCACGGCGTTCCCGCGGGCGTGGTGGACCGGCTGGAGGCGGAGGCCGTCCGGTTCTTCGCGTCGGCGCAGGCGGACAAGGACGCGTCGGGCCCCGCCGACCCGTTCGGGTACGGCAGCAAGCGCATCGGCCGCAATGGCGACATGGGCTGGCTCGAGTACCTCCTCCTGGCCATCGACCGCGACGCGCTCTCCGACTCCATGGCCTGCCCCGCCGCCTCCTCCGCGCTGAGGGAGGCGATCAACGAGTACGTGGTGGCCATGCGCTGGCTGGCGAGGACGGTGCTGGAGATGGTGGCGGAGGGGCTGGGCGTGTCGCCGCGGGGCGCGCTGGCGGACATGGTGACGGGGGACGACGCGGCGAGCGACCAGGTGTTCCGGCTGAACCACTACCCGCCCTGCCCGCTGCCGCTGCCGCCCAGCTGCAGCGTCACGGGGTTCGGCGAGCACACCGACCCGCAGCTGGTGTCCATCCTGCGCTCCAACGGCGCCGCGGGGCTCCAGGTCGCGCTCCACGACGACGGCGGGCGGTGGGTGTCCGTCCCGCCCAACCGCGACGCCTTCTTCGTCAACGTCGGCGACTCCCTCCAGGTACACGCCCCACGTTCATTCACGCTGCACCCACGCCATCGATCAGCACGCACGGTCCACCACGTACGACAGCAAGATTGATCAGTCGGTTGGTCGGTCCATCTGTGTGTGCATGCAGGTGCTGACGAATGGGAGGCTGAAGAGTGTCCGGCACAGGGTGGTGGCCGGCAGCGGGCTCAAGTCGCGCGTGTCGATGATCTACTTCGGCGGGCCACCGCTGGCGCAGAGGATTGCGCCGCTGCCGCAGCTGCTGCAGGCGGGGCACGGCAGCTTGCCACTCTACAGGGAATTCACGTGGGGCGAGTACAAGAAGGCCGCCTACCGCTCTCGCCTCGGCGACAACCGCCTGGCCCCCTTCGAGGAGCCACCTGTCGCCGCCGCCGCCCACCACCACCACCACTGGTCCTGAATCCTCATCGATCCCAACAAGATACTACTGATTTCTTCTTCGTGTGACGTGTCGATGGACTGCTCTCCATCGATCGGCCATGAGTGACCTGCTGGCTGGCTGGCTGGGCCTGTCCTTATGTCTGTCTGTCGCTGTGGGCACGGCACGGAGACGAAGCCGAAGCCGATCCCTCGATCTTGCCCATCAATTTGGTCAAATGTACAGTAGCAGCATTAGCACGAGAGGTCGATCGAGCGGCCAGTCCACTCTCCACTGCTGGCTGTTAATTAGTTAATGCGCGGTAGCATGCCTTCGCTGACATGCGGCCGGTGAAAGTTGGTGTGTGTCGGAATCTTTCCAACAGGCATGGATCTTTACTCGAGTGTGCAACTCTATTTATGGGAGTATAGTGTGTGTCCATTGTCGTGCTCTGCTTCCTGTCTTCCTTTGCTTTTCTTGCTTCCACTTATAGGCATGTCTGTGCCCCTGTCATTGGTCGTATGCATGTGGCCAATCTTCCCCACTGTTCCACTTTTAGGCATTCTCCCACACTATTCCAATTTTACTCGCATCCTAGTGTCCCAGAGACAAAGGACCATGAATATCTAACTCTCACAATGCTTACGATGATTCAATTTTTATTTCTAGAGATTACAAACAGGTGGACTGAGGCATGGCCTAGTGGTTTGGGTGGGCTGATGCACCCCGCCTGCCAGGTTCAAGTTTCTGTACTTGCATCTTGGATCATACACATATTTTAACTATTTTGGGTTTCTTCCCTTAAAACTATTTATCTTTTTTTTAGAGATTACAAGCCGCGGCTGCAGTATATATCTCGTGTGAATACTTGTCATTGGGAGAGACTTGCTCATAGGTGTGCACAACACGTCACTAGTTTTATTGGTGGAGTGTCAGAGTCTGGTGCACCACCAGTAATTGTGTTTTAGTGGCGTGCCGTTTTTATTTGCCACGCCACCTATATTTTGGACCCACGTTCAGAGTGGGCAAAAAAATTAGTGGTGTGGCACTTTATAAGATACGCCACTAATCGTTTTCTCTAGTGGCGTGGCAATGGGCATACCACTAATTTGTGGCGCGTCTTTTTTTACACAGCGCTACGCACACGACACGTGGGTCTTGTGCGCCCGACATGCGGGTCCCACGCGCCCTGCCCCACACCCCACCCGCCCACTCCCTCTCCTCGAACCCTAGTCGTCGTCTCTCCGCTTCGCCGCATCTCCGCTCCCCCGCAACACCCCGAGCCGCTCGCCGCCGCCGCCGCCTCGTCTCCAGCCGCTCCGCTCCACCCCCCCGAGCCCCGCGCTGCTGCCCGCCTCTTCCTCGTCCGCTCCACTCCACGCCCGAGCCCTGCGTCGCCTGCTTCGTCCCCGGCTGCTCCGCTCCACGCCCCGAGCCCCATGCCACCGCTCGCCTCGTCCCCGGCCACTCCGCTCCACGCCATGAGCCCCGCGCCACCCGCCTCGTCCCAAGACGCTCCGCTCGGCCGCGCTCGATCAGAGGTGAGCGCCTTCGTGCCTGCCCTTATTTAACATGTAATTTAAAAATATTAGGATGATTTTAGATAGAAATGTTAGTAGAAAATCATTTTATGATAAGTTAGTTGTAGAAAATCATTTTCGAAGAGCTCGTCATAGAGACGCTCCCATATATGTGATTTTTTTAGCTCCCGTGTGTATGGCCAATGATTATATCCTATCACCATCTAATGAAAAAGGGTGCCCCCAAGACATTGTCATATGCACAAACACATATCTTGTGCATTTAATTTGGTCTTGTAGGTACTCTTTTTGCTCGTGTGTCCTTATATGAGGATTTTTTGAATTTGTAGGTACATATATGTATGTATATTGTTGTTATTGAATTTATATGTGCATAATGTGAATGTGTATTTTTGCATAATGATTGTGTTATTGTTTTAGGAGATATGGTGCCATGCCGCAAATGCAGAAGTGATCGCGACTCTAACTTGCCATCGGGGTTATTATTTAGTGTGTATATGCTCGTGGAATTTGAAGATGCTATGGTATGCATTTATTTTTATACTCTATACCTATTTTTGTAACCATTGTCGGTAGTATAGTGCTTGGCTGCTAATCAAAATCTATTTGTTACTGGTGTGGATAGATTGTTCCGTGCAATGCAAGGTTTATGTTTAATGAAGTAGTAGATGAAAGGACTAGTGTGCGCCTTCAAGCACTTGGGCGTGCATATGACATTGAGATGGTGAAAGAGAAGACTGTGAATAGTATGGAAGATGTTGGATGGAAGCAATTCGTTGCACAGAATCATCTCATACGGGAAGATCAAATGATTGTATTTTCTTTAAGAGGACAAACACCAAGGATCATTGTTGTCTATTCTAGTGGTGGCAAGGAAGACTCATATGACTCTACCATCATCTCCCAAAGATGCAACCTAACCGATGTTGAGCATGGATGCCTCTTACATATCATACCTGCAGCAGCCGACACATTTGTTGGGTTTCCATTTGTTAGCCATTTTATAATCAATAACTTTGCCAAACACAACATGGTATGTTTTTCAACTTAGTTGTATTGATTTTTTATTTGTGTGCATAACTTAGTTGTCGCACATTAGTAATTGTTTTCCGTACACATAAATTACCTAAGAAAATGGTTTCCTCCCTTAACAATCCTGATGAAGTCTTAGCTGGAGTGTATGCTCGAGATGATGGCGACATGACCCTTTTGAGCTCCGTTTGGGTACAACAAGTACACTTAAGGCCGACTTATCTTCAACAAACAGACGTGGAGGGATTTTCACAAGGATGAAGATGATCTACAGGTTGAACAGGTCGTGCTTATCACTGCTAGAAACATCACGAGCAATGACTTGAACATCATGTTTGTCATTTGTTTCCTTTATCTTGTATCTATTGGGGTGTGTTTGTGTAATTGTGTTGGACCTATTTCCTAGTAATTAAGTTCAAATGAATTATTTATTGTAATTGTGAATGATGTTGAATCGAACGTTATAGTAGGCTGAGTAATTATTGAGACTATTGTATATCTTATTTTTGTCAAAATGATTTTTCTAAATTTCGAAATTTTCTTAGTGGTGTGCCACGCACGCCACTAGTACAAATTAGTGGTGGTGTGCCGGAAGCACGCCACTAGTATGTATTTTACTGGTGACGTGATCAGGCGACGCCACCAGTACAAGTTACCAGTCAGTGATAGTGGTTGCGTGCCACCTACATGCCACTAGTGAGCAAATCTACGCTAATGTGTGAACATAGTGTAAAATTACTAGTTCTGTTTGTGCTCCTATATTCTCCCTACAGACATGTAGAGACCTATGGATTCGATGTCCAACCGTTTAAAGGTAGATTATACAATGGATAAGGGTTTTTTGTTAGATCTATTTCGCTGGCTAATTCTTGTTTTTCCACCATTTTTTGATCATTGAGATATAATACTTTGAATATAAACTCTACAAAAAACTGTCCCGACAGATGCAGAAGTCGGGGTATGCTTCATTTCCGAAAAATAGTCTATGAAAATATAAACAAATGGGAGGCCGATCCACTTGATCATGATATCCTATCTATTATGAAAATGCCCTTAGACCAATCATTAGGGGTGTAATTACTCGGTAACACAATTGCACCTATTTATGGCTCCCCTCTAGAAGAAATAATAAAGACTATCTATGTGCTTCACTAATTGTGACAACGAAATGAATGATATAACAATTTGCCTGAACACTTGCTCTCCTAACTTACCTACTTCTACTTTACTTGCTTTTACTTTTACTAGTTTTACTTTACTTGCAATAGTTTACTTCATGTTATTACTTTGAGCGATTTACCATTTTCTAGTTAGAAGTAAAAAGAGCTTACACCTCTAGTTCAATGGAGTGCATAAAAGTCCATATAATTGGGTTATATGTCTTTAGAGAATAGATAGTTTACCTTCGGCTCCTCGTGAGTACGACACTCAAATACTTATAGAATTGTGCTACAATAATTCTCTGCCCTTGGGTATAATCAAGTACATTACTAGCGCAATTGTCAGGGAGCGTAGCACTAAGCTTCTATTCTTATTTGCGTTGCTAGTTTATTTTCAGCAACTAACATATAAAATTAAAACTCAAAAAAATTAAAATGGAAACTATCAAAAAACTCATGATATGAGCACAAGTATGGATATAAATGGAACTTTGCTTATGTACTTGAATGCTGCGTAAATTGCTAAGAAACATAGAGAATCAAAAGAAGGGATCACACAAGAATGTTTCATGAAAAAACTAAATTCTATTGCTAGTGATTTACTTGAATATTATGATCAAACTTGTTGTTCTAAACAATATGGTAGACACTTTGAATTTCAATGTATGTTCCTGATGCATGTAAAATACATACATGAAGTTTGTAGTTTGTTGATATGAATTCCCACATATTTGCTATATGTATAATGTTAGATGCATGTTTTACACTGATTTATGGGGATTTATCAATGATCTCATTTATTTTAGTTATAACTCTATAGGATAGGAAAACCCTGTTTTGTGTATTTTTACCTTTCAGAGACCTAAACGAAGTCAAACAGAGCTCGGATTTCGGGAGCATTAATAATTCATCAAGAAAAGCACGTGGAGCACTTGGACCTCACTAGATGGACCAGGAGGCCCAAAAGAGACCAGGTGGCGCGCTTAGTAAGGTTGGGCGCGCCAAGCCCTTTTCCTCCTCGACCGTCGATTCGCTTCGATCATTCGCCCATCGCCTCGGTATGACTTAAAATCTACTATAAAAAAGGGTCCCTCGGGAGTTCCTCGAGGGAGGCGCTGCAAAAATACCGAAATACCAAAACGGAGCCAGAACTAGCGAAGATTGGAGGGAAAACTCCGTTGGAGCCTTTGTAGGGGTTCGTAGCATGGAAAACAAAAATTTTCTATCGCATACAAACAAACAAGCCAAGATCTATCTACTAGATTGTAGCAACGAGTCGATGGAATAACTCACCCTCGAAGATTCCAAAGTGTTTAACGAGAGCAGATTCTCGTGGGTGATGTAGTCGTACTCTTTCCGATCTCAAGATCGCGTAGACGATCCTTCCAGCGCCACGTTCCAGCAGCGCTCCCGCAGTCGGTCACACGTTCGGTACTCGACGAAGACCTTCCTCTCCCTTGTTCCAGCAGGCAGCGGAGGTTGTAGCACTCTCCTCGCGATTCCGGCAGCACAACGGCGTGGTACCGGAAGTAGAGGGGAGATCCCGCAGGGCTTCGCCTTAAGCCGGTGCGAGTATGGTGGAGCTTATGAGAGAGGCTATTAGTGGTCTAGTAATTAGACACACCAATTAGAGGGCTCTAAACCAATTAGAAGGCTCTAAACCGAAACAGCTCTAAACCGGGGTCTAGGTCTAGTTTCTAGTTTAGAGGATAGGAACTTGTGTGTCTTGTGTTGTGTTGGGAGGGGAGCCCTGCCCCTCCCTTTATAGGTGGGAGGGCTGGCGCGCTAGGGGAGGGAGGGAGTCCCTCCCCAACTCGGCCTAGGGCTGGCCGCCGGCTTGGGGAGGAGGACTCCTCCCCCAATTCGGTTTCCTCCTCTCCTCCCACTTCCCAAAAACTGCCGTTTGACTTTCAAACTAGCCGTTTGACTTTTTCAATTTAGGATTCAATTTAATCCTTTATTTGGGACAGCAAGAACACTTAGTACATGATGCAATCATTCCAACATGCAATGACACATTCATGTACCCCTTCCCCTCCGGAGTGCCGGACATTCCGGGAACTTCTAGAATGTTCCCGATGAAAACACCGGAACCATTCCCCAACTCCGAAATGGGACTTTCCTTATATGAATCTTATTCTCCGGACCATTCCGGATCACCTCGTGATATCCCGGATCCCATCCGAGACTCCGAACAACATTCGGTCTCTTTCTCATAATACCATAACTACTCAAACAACGTCGAATCCTTAAGTGTGTCTCCCTACGGTTCGTGAATTATGCGGACATGATCGAGACACTTCTCCGAACAATAACCAATAGAGGAATCTGGAAATTCATATGGCTCCCACATATTTCTACGATTACTTTGCGATCGAATGAACCACTTACATACGACACCAATTTCCCTTTGTCTCACGATATGTTACTTATCCGAGGTTATGATCGTCGGTATCTCTGCATACCTAGTTCAACCTCGTTACTGATAAGTACTCTTTTCTCGTTCCCGTGATATGTGATCCCTTGTGACCAAGTCACATGCTTGCAAGCTAATTGGATGACATTTCACCGAGAGGGCCCAGAGAATATCTATCCGTCATGTGGATGGACAAATCCCACTCTTGATCCATGTGTTTCAACCAATACTTTCTGAACACCCAATGCCACTTTTATAGCCACCCTGTTACGGTGTGGTGTTTGATGACATCAAAGCATCCATCCAGTAAAGGCAATATGCATGATCTCATGGTCGAAGGAATTAGGTTACTATGTATCAGAAAGCATATAGCAATTGAACTATTGAAATGACTTGATCTTTATGCTACGCTTATCTATAGGAGTATGTCCATCACATCATTCTCCTAATGATATGATCCTGTTGTTAATAACATCTCTATGTTCATGATCAGGAAACCATGATCATATATTAACCAACAAGCTAGTTTAACAAGAGGCTTTACTAGGGACTCTTATTTTAGTTTACAAATCACACAAGTATTAATGTTTCCGGTTAATACAATTATAGCATGGTATGTAAACATTTATCATAAGTGTGAAGATATGATAATAACCACTTTATTATTGCCTCTTGGGCATATCTCCAACAGTCTCCCACTTGCACTAGAGTCAATAATCTAGTTTCGAACCTTTGTGTATATAACACCTATGGCTTTCCAGTGTTGTATGTACACGATTGCTAGTGGTCAACTGATCTCCGGATCTGACACTTCCAGGTCCGTGTGTAATTGCATGTTTTTGCGTCTCTATGCATCACTCATTCTCTAATGAGATGGCTTTGTATAAATTTGGTATTTCGGTGTGACCTTTAGCTCTTTAGGGTTAAAACATGTTGATAATATTGTCGCACAATATATCTTCATAGTATTATCCCACTGAGAACTACACCTAGTTTGATAACAAACTTCTTGACACAAATGCCCTCTTTTGCTGCTATAATAGCAGTCATATACTTAGCCTTTTGTTGTAGTATCTGTCACAATGTCTTAACTTTGGAAATCATCCAAATCCATTATGGAACTCACTTTCCATTATATTGTGCCACCCTTAGTTTAGATTGAGATAAACTTAATTTGTACTTTGTGACAAAGCTAGTATCAATGTAGTACTTTTACAATGAACCAACCATCTATTTGTCACTTCTACAAATATTATACTCTTAGTTCTTTCAGAAGATCATAAGAATATCCTTACTATTGTCCAATGATCATCTTACGAATCATTCTGGTATATGCTCTCAACATTTAGAGCATAGGACATATCTGGATTTGTACATATCACAGTATGATTGATATAAATACTCTTTGTGATTTCATACATCAAGTATCAATCTATACTTGATTATTTGTTTCACTTTACCAAATGTCAATACACTTGAATATATCATCAACATTGAACTCATTCAATCCTTTCTGTGCGACAAGAACCTTTCTTGTAGTTCCTATATTGAACTCATTCAATATCTTGTCTATGTACTTCTGGCACAACCATATTAGCGTCTATTGATGCCAAAATACTTGGGTTTTGCCTAAGTCTTTCATCGGGATGAAATTCTTAATATGTGTTAATAAAAGATACATTATTTCCAATCAACAATATGTCTTCCACATAATGTATTAGAAACATGTCTTAGCGCTCCCACTTAATTTCTTGCAAATGCAAGCATCTTCATTGTCTCTGATGAAATTAAACCCTTTTAACAGTTTCATCATAGTGAAGATTCCAACTCCGCTATGCTCACTCTAACCATTGAAGTTTGCATATGCTTTTAGCATCCTTTGAATTGACAAAACCCTATGGACCGTGTTTATGCACATGTCCTAGGTAACGATTCTATTAGAAGAACTTGTTTTGTTTATTCAACTACCATATAACAAATTATATGTAGTGGTTGCTTTCATTAATCCGTCTAGACTAAATATCACTATGATAGATCAAATCTTGTCATAGTCAACCTTTGAACATTGTTGTGAACTCTTTCCCAACATGTCGACTATTTCATAGATGTAAAACATCCATGTCTATTTCTTTATAGATCCAGACACAACTGTAAGGTCTTACACCTTTCTCGAGGGTCCTTCAAGTTCAAAACTTGATTTCTCGTGTATGGAACTATCACGGATTTTATGGCTTCAAGCCATTTGACGGAGTCAGGGCCCATCATCGCTTCTTTGCATGTAGTCGGTTCATTATTCTCAAATAATGATTCAACCCTCAAATCTTGGTATTTGATTGTTTACCCGATCTACTTGTTTCAATAGGAACTTAGATCTCCGTGACCACAACCTTTGAGGTACGTGAGCCATGAGCATTGTTGCCGCCTCCGGAACACTTTTCGGCGCTGCGCAACTTTGCACATACAGCTAAGGTTCTTTTAACCTTATCAAAGTTCTATTGTCCTCCCACTTAACTTTTCACGAAAAATTCCTTCCAAAAGAAACTTGACGTTCTAAGCAACAAACACTTTTGTCTCCGGTGTTTATGGAGGAATACTTAATAGTCATACAAAGACAGGTTCATCCGACTTTGGTTGCAAACATCTTTCTTATGCATAGCATACCAATGTTTAAGAAAGGACAACTTGGGTTTTATCCCAAACCATAACCTTATATGGTGTCATTTCAACGGATTATGATGGAGCTCTTTTCAGTGGAAAAACGGTAATCTCTAAAGCTTTTAATCTTTAAAATATAATGGCAGTTTTATAAATTATACCTTTGATCTTACCATGTCAAACAAGGTTTAATTACATATCTCGAACGCTCCATACACTTATGGTGTTTCGGGAAAATGCAAATCCACGGAACGATTCCTTAAATCTTAGGTATTATGCTAAACTTGTAACTCAAATATCTTCCTTTATGATCTTTATCATAAACTGTTTATATTCTTGTTACAATGATTTTGCACTTCATCTTGAAAGTCTTTGAACTCTTCAAATATTTCACACTTCATCCTTATTAAGTAAATATTCATATATTCACTCAAATTTTCGGAGAAAGCATATGAAGTTGAAATCCATCGCTCTTGACTACACATAACGGACTTTGTACAACAATATGTACAAGTTCCAATAAGCTAGTCATTCGTTCCCTTTTGGCCTATGAACGAAGTTTTAATTATCTCTAGGAAAGTTTCACAAGCGTCTTTTGATCAAAAATCAGAAGACTCCAAAATTCCATCCACATGGAGTTTCTTCATGTTATCTTTCCAATATAATTCAAACAGCGATGTCACTTCCTAAGTGATCTTTCAATCAATTTGTCTTTCGACATTTTAGCACTAGTTTTATGGATATGATGTCTCCAACGAGATTCGCGAATCATCCATCTTTTATGGATTACGGCGATTATTTGAACAATCCTTTTGTTCTCATAATACCTGATAAAACAAATCTTTGAAGGCAAGCTTTGATGTTTAACAAGCAACACAATAACCCTTTATTTTGTTCTCGATGAACATCATCACATATTCTTTTGCTAGTTACTTAGGCCATTGTAGTTCATGAATTGTGTTGTTTCGTATGACGATTCACACCAACAAATTCAGTATCAAATACTTAAGAACCACATTGTTTAACAAGCAAAGAATATAGCCATAACATGTATATCATCTATATACTTAAACTGAACGATTCTAGTCTTTTCTTTTCTGCCATATATTTATGAGATTCTCTTTCAGTATTTCCTTTTCAGTTTGAAAGAATCTATTAACATCAATAGTGGAGTCATACATATGACATATAGTCCAAAGCATGTATAATTAAATACCAATGTCTTTGGACTTGCACTTTGAAGTAGATCACCATCATCAAATGTTTGGTGTTCTTTCAAATTCCTTTCATTAGTAATCTCTTGGTGTAGTAAACATTTTACCTACATCAAATATTCACCCTTATCATGGAATCGTCCATGATCAAGCTACTTTTAGCTTATAACGATGAATTATGAGTATAATGTTGCTATCCAAAACCTTTTGGAGGATTAGGACAACAAGTGTCTCCAACCTTTTTGCAAATTCTCATCAAATATGAGAACATGACTTTTGCCATATTATACTCTATCATGTTGCAACCAAAACTTCGTTTCAGATATCACAATATCTTCCACACATCATGGTTTCTGAAACAACTCTTTCAGATCCTAGATAACCTTGATATTAAGGGAATCCTTTGAATATCAAGAATCATGGATACAAACATGATACTTATATACTAACACTTGGAATTGTTACTCTTGATTTAATACTAATTATTAAACTTCATGGAGTAACCGGAACTTACTGAAAGTTTGCAATAGGACTTTTAAACTTTAGATTAACACTTAAAACAATACGATACCAGTTCGTAAAGTAACTAACCAGAATTCTATAGTTCTATTATCTCAATTATAACTAAGCGCAAGGTGGTAAACGGATGCCAATGACTACAACAACTATGCAAATTCACTTTGATTTAGTTTATGATAAATTGAGTTCTAATTAATAATTAAATTAATCTAGGTGAACTCCCACTCAAAACAATATCCCTCACATTGTTTTAGTGATCACACGAACCAAATCCACCACATCAAAACCGATCATCACGAGAGTTGATATAGTTTCAATGGCGAACAATCGACATGTTCATCATATCTACTATATGATTCATGCTTTACCTTTCGGCGATCCGTGTTCCTGAGGCCATGTCTGTACATGCTAGGCTCGTCAAGACAAACCTTAGCTTCCGCATAAGCAAATCTGGCTTGCTTACGTTGTAGTCACCCGCGGAATCAAAGACACCCGATCATCACGTGGTGTTTCGAAGCAGCAAGCTTTGGCAACGGTGCATACTAAGGGTGAACACTTTAGAACTTGAAATTTATGTGTATGAGGGATCATCTTATAATGCTACCGTTGTCTACTAAGCAATACAAGATGCATAAAGGATTAACATCACATGCAATTCATAATATGTGATATGATATGGCCTTTCTTCTTTGTGCTTCCGATCTCCATCTTCAAGCACGAACATGATCTCCATCATCACCGGCGTAGCATCAAGGTCAATGACGCTTCTTCATGGTTGTCGTCCACCAGCTTCAACTATTACAACTATTTTGAATAGACACGCAGGTCTTAACAGAAATTAAAGACAACCATATGGCTCCTGCCGGTTGCCAACTTACAATAAGGAACATTGCATACATCAAATATAATCACAATCATGGCCATATCACATCACTGCACACCCCTGCAAAACAAAGTTAGACGCTTCTACTTTCTTTGCATATTTTACGTGGTTTGGGGCTTTCCATAAGTGTCGTTCTAACCTACGAACAAGAACCACAACATTGATACTAGCATTGTTGATTACCCGTTGTAAATTGGATCTTTACTATGCTAGGAGAAACTGGCACCCGCAAAGCCACTTATGCAATACAAGTTGCATGTTAAGCGTGGAGCAAGTCTCATGAACGATGTCATGTAAGGTTAGCCCGGGCCGCTTCATCCCAACATACCGCAAGATGCAAAGTACACGCAAAGCAATCTACAATAAAAGCATCAACGCCCACAATGATCATTGTGTTCTACTCGTGCAACAGATCTACATATAGACACGGCTCTGATACCACTGTAGGGGTTCGTAGCATGGAAAACAAAAATTTTCTATCGCATACAAACAAACAAGCCAAGATCTATCTACTAGATTGTAGCAACGAGTCGATGGAATAACTCACCCTCGAAGATTCCAAAGTGTTTAACGAGAGCAGATTCTCGTGGGTGATGTAGTCGTACTCTTTCCGATCTCAAGATCGCGTAGACGATCCTTCCAGCGCCACGTTCCAGCAGCGCTCCCGCAGTCGGTCACACGTTCGGTACTCGACGAAGACCTTCCTCTCCCTTGTTCCAGCAGGCAGCGGAGGTTGTAGCACTCTCCTCGCGATTCCGGCAGCACAACGGCGTGGTACCGGAAGTAGAGGGGAGATCCCGCAGGGCTTCGCCTTAAGCCGGTGCGAGTATGGTGGAGCTTATGAGAGAGGCTATTAGTGGTCTAGTAATTAGACACACCAATTAGAGGGCTCTAAACCAATTAGAAGGCTCTAAACCGAAACAGCTCTAAACCGGGGTCTAGGTCTAGTTTCTAGTTTAGAGGATAGGAACTTGTGTGTCTTGTGTTGTGTTGGGAGGGGAGCCCTGCCCCTCCCTTTATAGGTGGGAGGGCTGGCGCGCTAGGGGAGGGAGGGAGTCCCTCCCCAACTCGGCCTAGGGCTGGCCGCCGGCTTGGGGAGGAGGACTCCTCCCCCAATTCGGTTTCCTCCTCTCCTCCCACTTCCCAAAAACTGCCGTTTGACTTTCAAACTAGCCGTTTGACTTTTTCAATTTAGGATTCAATTTAATCCTTTATTTGGGACAGCAAGAACACTTAGTACATGATGCAATCATTCCAACATGCAATGACACATTCATGTACCCCTTCCCCTCCGGAGTGCCGGACATTCCGGGAACTTCTAGAATGTTCCCGATGAAAACACCGGAACCATTCCCCAACTCCGAAATGGGACTTTCCTTATATGAATCTTATTCTCCGGACCATTCCGGATCACCTCGTGATATCCCGGATCCCATCCGAGACTCCGAACAACATTCGGTCTCTTTCTCATAATACCATAACTACTCAAACAACGTCGAATCCTTAAGTGTGTCTCCCTACGGTTCGTGAATTATGCGGACATGATCGAGACACTTCTCCGAACAATAACCAATAGAGGAATCTGGAAATTCATATGGCTCCCACATATTTCTACGATTACTTTGCGATCGAATGAACCACTTACATACGACACCAATTTCCCTTTGTCTCACGATATGTTACTTATCCGAGGTTATGATCGTCGGTATCTCTGCATACCTAGTTCAACCTCGTTACTGATAAGTACTCTTTTCTCGTTCCCGTGATATGTGATCCCTTGTGACCAAGTCACATGCTTGCAAGCTAATTGGATGACATTTCACCGAGAGGGCCCAGAGAATATCTATCCGTCATGTGGATGGACAAATCCCACTCTTGATCCATGTGTTTCAACCAATACTTTCTGAACACCCAATGCCACTTTTATAGCCACCCTGTTACGGTGTGGTGTTTGATGACATCAAAGCATCCATCCAGTAAAGGCAATATGCATGATCTCATGGTCGAAGGAATTAGGTTACTATGTATCAGAAAGCATATAGCAATTGAACTATTGAAATGACTTGATCTTTATGCTACGCTTATCTATAGGAGTATGTCCATCACATCATTCTCCTAATGATATGATCCTGTTGTTAATAACATCTCTATGTTCATGATCAGGAAACCATGATCATATATTAACCAACAAGCTAGTTTAACAAGAGGCTTTACTAGGGACTCTTATTTTAGTTTACAAATCACACAAGTATTAATGTTTCCGGTTAATACAATTATAGCATGGTATGTAAACATTTATCATAAGTGTGAAGATATGATAATAACCACTTTATTATTGCCTCTTGGGCATATCTCCAACAGCCTTCGCCAGAGGGATCTCTAGCTTCTCCAACATCTTTAGCATCATCACCATGATGAAGATGGAGTATTCCAGATCTGTATTATGGGTTTGTGGAAGTAGCTTTATCTATTTATCTCTTCTTCTCATAGATCTACTACCATATGAGCTGCCCAATATGATTATGGTCATATATTAATTCCTATGTGGTGGATCTTTATTTTATGATTTTATATATGCGATTGGAACCTATTATATGTAAGATGTGTTGATAGATGCATATCATATACCCGTTCTTAAGTACTTGTTCTGATCCAACTTGTATGCAAGAGCATGTGTTGGGAGAAGTATGTATTAGATGGAGTAGTATGACAATAGTGATTGAATAGTGACAACAAATTCAAGATCTACTATGATATTTCCCTTCCTTTTGCTGCCTCACTGGGGATAAAGTGAATTCATGTGCTATAATTATCTTGTGACAGCTAGATAGTCTTTTTTGCTCAAGGTAGCATATTTGTGATTCAAACATCATGTCAAATTACTTAAGGCTATACTTTGTTGATTCTTAATTCAAGATTGCTTGGAGTTTTCCCTTTCTTGAGGAGTATAAGAGAGATGTGTTGTATCATCTCTATGTTAGGACGTGATTCCCATATGAATGCTTATCAAACACATGTTGAAGTTCCACCAATATTATATCTTTAATAAATTGTTTATGTTCATTACAACCCAAAAAGAGAGTAGACAAGTGAATCAATGATCCCTGGTCCATTTTTAAACCATTAGAAACACCTTTCCAACACCATTATCACACTGTATATTTTCTGGAATTAATTATTTTGAAAATACAAAAATACTTTCTTCACTTGCAAACACACACAAAACCCAAAAACAACTATCTTTTATTGCTTTTACCTTGCTTGCCCTAGTTTTTACTTGAACCCGTACAACCACTGGCACTTAGCACCTGATGAACCTAGGAGGGCGGCGTGGAGCAGGTCATCGTCGTAAGGTGGTGGGGAAGCTCACCGACAAGCCGTAGGGTAGATCCCGTATTGATTCATGGCGGCGACAGGCCGTCCGATGCCATCCTAGGCGTTTTGGCGGCGAGATTCAGATGAACCAGTTAGGGCAGATCTGAATAGCGACAGGATTTAGTGGCGAAGGGGTGACAACGGGGGGTCAATCTGGGCTGACGGCGGTGACGGGAGTGGGTGTAATAGGGATAGGGCATCGAAATGAAATTTCCCTTTGACGGTTGCCTCTCGTGCGCGAGGGATTTGGTGGAAAGGGTAGCGAGCGCACGCGGTCCTCTCCTCCCCAAATATGAGCAAAAGAGGGTAAAATTTAGGGAATTCATATTTTAGGGCACCACTTGTGGCATCTCCACCGGCACAACCCAACCCGTCCGAACGCGTCCGAGCGGATGCGCGGGACGTGTGCAGCCTCTCTAGTGGCACAACCCATCCAGACCGACGCGCCTGGCCGACCATCGGCGCACCAAATTTGCGTTGCCGATACATTGTGCACGGATGCAGGCGATCTGTGGCGTGTCCTCCCGCGCGTGTCACTGGCCCACCTATCAGCGTGGCAATGATCAGACATGCAGCAACACCAACTCACACGTGCGGGCGGCCGCTTGAGTAGCAATAGCCTTTGACATCAATGTCGACGGGACATTGGCTTATGACTAACGAGATGTCGCATGAGTTTCCGTGTCGGTATTGATGGCGAAGGCGCGAGAACCTACACGCGCTCGCACGAGGTATACTTAACCGCCCCCTTCTCCCGTCAGTGTCGTACACCACACCTCTCGCCATCGCTAGAAAAATCCTTCCCAACGTCCCCGCTGCCGCCAACGCCAGTGTTGAAGACGCTTAGCTGGATCAAGAAGAAGGCCAAGCACAACCATGAGGTGGGTGGATCTGGCTCGAGCGGCCGGCTCGGGCAGGGGGTGGTCTGCCCACCTTCCTTCGAGGGGTTGTGCCTCCGCCGCTGCGGCCCCAGGACTTTGCTCGCATCCCTGCCAAGCGCCAGGTGGAGGAGGAGCCCCGCCGTGACCACTACTACTTCTGCATGGTGGAGTGCGAGCGGGGGTGGAGGGAGGGAGCACGCATTGACCACCACGATGTATCGCTCCCCACGGGATGGCACCTCAACCGGAAGCGGGTGTCGGTGTCACCCGTGCCCAAGGAGGGCAAGGGGTTGGAGGAAGAGATCGCATGTCGCGTCCATAAGCTCCCACCGGCCCTACGGTGGGATCGCGCCTACCAGAACAAGGTGTTCTAGAAGGAGTTCCTTGCCTAGGAACACATGATGTGGCACGCGAGCGCCTTCTGCGGCGAATTTGAGCCATGGTGGTCCCACACCATCCCCTACTTTGATCCCCACGATGACGGTGCCGGCAACCACTCCGATGCCGAGCTCAGCGATGACTGATGACCCACAAGTATAGGGAGTGTATCACAGTATTTTTGATAAGTAAGAGTATCGAACCCAACGAGCACTACAACAAAGATAGCACTACACCAACACATATGTTACTACGGTACTAATATGTGTATCTACAATCCATGTCGCCACGTTAAATTCTTTCTACACCTTGCCCCTCCATGAGGCCCATGATAGACTCATTCCAACTCCTGATACCCCGCAGAAAAAAGTCTCCTGATCCCCATCTCCTCTAGGCTCCAGTCCACCTTCACCCTAGGAGCAGCCGCCACAGATCAAGCCATCCACATCCCTTCTTCTCCGGCTACCCTTCCGCAGGCCATCCGACGCCCGACTCCATGGCTGCCTCATCATGCTCGCCATCCTAGTCGCAGCAGTCTCTCTCCTAACTCTCCTTCCTTAGGCTGCGGGGGGACAAGACACCGCCACAGAGCTCAGGTGCCCGGCGATCAGCTGGGGTTCCGACAACTGCCAGGCCTTCGCCGCCGCCTATAGGTCAATGTACTGCAACTGGGACTGCCACCGAGACTCGGGTCCTCTATCCGCAGATGCAACCATTTGTTCAGGGAGGTTTGTTTGTCTCCAAGACTTAACTCACGGCTTCTCCTACCTGGAAGGTTTGTTTATACGAATCATCTTGGAAGGTTTGTTTATACGAATCATCTTTTAAGCGCAGGACGCTTGTGGTTGCAGTTCTGGTTAAAGAAACAAATGATGTGCAGAATCGCAGGTTTGTTAATTGGTCGTGAGCAAGAGCAGTTCGTAGTATGTTTTGACTGTACATAAAGATTTGTGTAGTACTCCCTTCGATACATAAAGATTTGTGTAGTACTCCCTCCGTCAAAAAATGTGACTTGCATTGTCTAGATTTACATGTACCTAGACGCATTTTAGCATTTTAGTGTATAGATACATGTAAATCTAGACATACTCAAGTTCTTTATTTCTGGACAGAGGGAGTATATGATTTTCATCTACGTGCAGGAATGCTTCGGAAGAAAGAGTAATAATACATTTTTGTGCGGGTGACATGTCAACTTCCTCTTCTCATTGTGATGTTTCCTCCGTAAGATTCTCACTGTTAATTCAAAGTTCATAATTCTATATTACTAATTTGACCATTTCAGATTATCGGGATGGCTAGTTCTGAAAAAAGAAGACACGAACGTGTCCTTTACATCACTACCATTTAACAATAAGGGATTTGTTTTCGTATTCCATCTGCTTCTGTTAAATTTAGAATCGCATATGTAGGTACGATAGGTTTCAGTGCCGGCTCGACACAATCACCTTTTCTGGTTTACATTTTACAATATTGTGGACCTTGTGGTTATGTATTGCAAATTGGATAAAGTTCATAACAAGTTCATCATCATGTAGCAGCATTTGTCTAGAGCAACATCTTTGCAACAGTTATCAGGTCAGGCAAAGAGAGGTAATGTTTGTACTGGCGTTTTCTCATGCACACCTATTGTTCAGACTTAACTGTCAAAGCACTGCAATGCCAGCTCAGGAAGATAAGAAGGTATTTGAGGAGACGCTTAGGCGATACTACAAAGCTTTAAGATGAACTCAACCGCTTACTACATGGTACCACGGCAAAACTTGAATATGCAGAACAAAATATCATGTCAGGTAGGTCTGTCTCTTCTCACTTCACACGGTACTAATCTTCTAGAATGCCAACAACAACTAGTAACTAACGGTGAAACTCAGTTTGTTTATGTTGTGTAGACCCTAATGTCATTTGCAACTCAATGACTAATTGTACTATATGTTTATAGATAGAATAATTAGCAGTACGCTTAATTAGTATTTACATAATAACGTGATAACATTGCAAAGTGTCCCATTAACTCAGGTTAACTATCCTCTTGCTATGTGTTGATCCACCAGCAGCGCATGCAGCAAGAGTTGAAGCTAAAAAAGATGTTTGCGCTTGCCTGAAAGAAAACCTTTTTAGTTAGAATATATTGTCTTACCTGAAAAATAAAAAATGGCTTAGAGCTTAGGAACAAGAGATACAAGTCTGGAAGTTGAAAGACTGTCGGAACAATAAGGATGTTAATTCATTGCTCAGCGGTTATGTTGTTAAATTAGCTGAGCTGGATAAAGATCATGCATGAATATCAAGTTGCATTTTTTGCCACGCTGCTGCTAAACTTGGAACTATGTTTTTGCATGCCTAGACGACCAGCGAGGATGGCTCTATTTGGATTATACATTAGATAGCAGGACACTAGAAGGAATAGTTAGAACATCTTATTTTGAAGCAAGAGTGTAAGCTATGTACTCTCGAGATGCTTTTCATGTGTGGAATGGTGATTGCAGTAATAAATGTCGAATTGTTTTTGTAAAGAATTCATATTCTGTGATTTCTGTGTGTTGTTGCATATATTGTGAAGTCTATTATCTTGTTGTTGGGAAAATACCACCATCGATCAAGTCACTGAACCTTGAAAAATAATATTTATTTTTGAATAAAATAATTCAATATGTATACATGTCGCTCCAACAAATACAATTGTTGCTCGACATTTGTTGCCACTTTACAACGCTTTACCCTTTGGTTACCAACGCGTATCTATGTGTTGCATTATATCCTTGCAACGCCCAAAAATGCAACGCCCAAAAATGCAACGCATACCAATCCGTTGGTAACGGTGCTAGCAACGCCTATATGAGCATTTAGATACACATTTGTGTGTTCCTGTAGTCGGGGACATGTTGTAGTGGGAGGAGCAGAAGATGTTGACGAGTGGCTTGGAGCAGGAATTCTCTGTAAATACTTAACAAACGGATTTTTAGGGATTTAATAATGCAGATAAATAAAGTACGAATAAATAAAAGACAATAATAATAAATACAGCAAGTGGCCTAATCCTTTCTTTAGCAAAGGACAAGCTGGTTGTATTACTTAAGATGACCAAATATTCTCGAGGACACACGGGAATATCATTAAGTGATTTCGCTTCATATAGTTGATTAATCTTCTTTAGTTTGCTAAGTGTTGTGTGGGTGAACCTGTGCTAATGTACCAACCTTCCTAGGACTAATACATACTTGTGATTATACCCCTTGCAAGCATCCACAAGTACAAGAAATTAATTAAGATAGAAACCTAACCACATCTTTAAACTCTAAGACCCTAATGTTCCTTGTGCAAAGGTTTTCTAACGGGGGTTCAGGTTTCTGTCACTCCGGCAACCCCTATGATTAGTAGCCAAATACACAATGCATTCCCCTAGGCCCATAAAGGTGAAGTGTCATGTAGTCGACGTTCACATGACACCACTAGAAGAATAACTCCACAACTTAAATATCAAACCATTGAATCTTTCTCAACACAACTCCACTACTAACAACATGACTTCTCCCATGTCCTCGAGAACTAAACGAACTACTCATGAGACATCATATGGATCAAGATCAGAGATGATATAATGATAAGAAACAATTTGAACATAACAATAATTCAATGGTTCCACTCAATAGCATCAACTACTACAAGTAATCAACATCGGGAAAGTTTCTCCTAAGAACTATGCAAGATTCAACCCAATTGTTACAGCGGTATGGAGTGGTGATGATGGTGGTGATGGAGATGATGGTGATGATGATCCCGATGAAGTCTAGCTTGATGGCGGTGTTGATGGTGACGATCTCCCCTCTCTGGGGAGGAATTCTCCCGGCAGAATTCTATCTGTCGGAGAGATCTTTCTCTCTCTGCAGTTTTTCACCCCGCAGAGGCAGCGGAATCTTTCTGTGGTCGCTCCCTGGGTATTAGGGTTTCGTGGGGATAATATACGCCAAAGGAGATAGCCAAGAGTCGGCCAGGGTGGCCACACCACCTGGTGGCATGGCCAGGGATGGCCCGCGCCAGGGGGTGGTGTGGGCCCCCTGTGGCCCATATCTACTCCCCCTTCTAGCATCATTCGTCTTCTGGAAAAATAGGATTTTCCATGTATTTTCTCGAATTTTCTGATCTTCGCGAATTTTGCCTCCAGACAGCACCTTTTTCATCAGAATCCCGACTGCAGTGGTCCATGCTCCAAAAGTCATCAACCATGCAAAAACAGATGAAATAACATAAGTATCATCTCTTAATATGAAATATATCAATGAATAATAGTAAATTATGATATAGAATAGTGATGCAAAATAGATGTATCAATGACAACCTCAACATCATAGTCAAGGAGGAGGAGGCTGCCGCATCCGTCATTGCGCGCCTGCCCCTGGAGTACGAGGAGCTCCTGGCACGAGCTACGACAAGGACGCCTTCACCGACAGGCCATCACGGCCAGCGCGAAGGACGAGGACGTCATGTGGGACGGCTACCACGAGGCCGTCCAGCTCACCGGCCTGGTGACGCAGGTGAACATGGGGCTGCATCCACCGCCATTGTTGCCGGGTTGGGCTGCTCTGACCGCACCGGAGGAGATGGATGCGTGGCCAGCGTGGCCTGGCCAGGTGATGGACCAGCCACTAGCGCTCGCGCCAGCTCCGGTCCTGACACCGGTGCACCTCTGGACACAACCGGAGTACATCAACCTCGATCCCTAGATGGATGAGGCGGCATCGGCGGCAGAAGATCAGTAGTTTTAGAGATAGGCTAGTTTAAATTTGGCTTTTTGTATTTGAATGTAAATTACGTATAAATATATATGAACTTTGTTAGTTTTAGCGCGTATCGTGTCTGCTTGAATTTAAAAAAATCACCCAAGCACGGACAGATGGGTTGCGTCGCTAGGCGCGGCTGGTCTGGATTTTTTTTAAATTCACCCAAGCGCGGACAGATGGGTCGCGTCGCTGGGCGCGGCTGGTCGGATAGGCCAGACCACGACCCAAATATCCTCGCGACCCGACCCATCCGGACCAAAACGGACGATTTGGGCCGGTCTGGTGGAAATGCCCTTAGGGCAATAGTTGTAATGCTTTTTGACCATGTGTCCTAAAAAAAGGTTTATAGGACATCACTGCTAAAACAGAGCATTTCTTAGAGATGCTGTAAGATCATTTGGTCTGCCACCTGCATTATTTAGGTGCAACAACTTTGTTTGCATCCTTGGACTGGATTGCACTCAACTGCTCAAGCTCCTTTAGACGAAACAGTGTAAGATCAATGATCACCTGGGTTCAACTGGTTGGCGGAGTGGATGTATAAACCCAACACCTGGATTCAAATCCTCACGGATGCGAATTTAGGTTCCTATTTATACTTTAGGACCAGGCCATCTTGATACTCATGCAATTTATTCTGAGGACCAGGATTGGTGCATAACCAAGTTTAAAATTCCTGATACTCATGCTTAATGGTTATGTGTATGTCTAGTTGGCGCAGAGACCGGGGAAGTGAAATCCTTCCTCCATTTTAGGACTTGAAGGAAACCCTAACCCTCTTGAGCCGCCCTAGGCAACTCCGGCGGCTCCGGGGGCTTCCTCACCATCCTCCCCTAAGAACCCCCCAGCCTCTCCACGTCAGGCCACCGCTGCTGCCGGCCCTAGCTGCGGTGGTGGCGCCCCGTCCATCTAAGATGAGGGAAGTAGAGGGGTCTGTGGCGGCATTCATATAGGGGAGATGCGGCGCTGGTTGTGGGCTTGGTGCGGCGCGTCCGTCTTTGTCGTGGCCTAAGGTTCTCCGGCGGCTGACAAGGAGTTAGAGGCTTGTCATAGCCGCCGGGGGTGAGGCTGTGGCCTTCCCACGCCGATCTCCTGCGGTTGTTTCCCTCTCCTCCTTTGTTGGTGCTGTATAGATACAACAGGAGGCGTGGGGGCCTGCTCGTGTGCTGAATAAAGGTGGCGGTCTTAGGATTCCACTCACGCCATGACGAGGATCTACTTGTTGCTTTCCCTCTCTGATCTGGTCGGAGTAGCGAGTTTCGGAAGGTTTCACCGGCGAACTCCCATGGGCGATTAATGCCTCGAGATTGCCGGATTGGAGGGATTCGGTCGTACGCACCCATGTTTCACTTTAACCATTTGGGTTTAGAGGGAGCGCTTCGAAGCTCCAATCATGGGACATGTTCTCGTTCCATGATGCTGACGGGGAATGTCATGGAGACGACCGAGATATGAGGTCGGACAATGGTGATTCGAGTCTGGATGGTGATGAGGAATTGGCTTGGTGACTCCTGACTTGGAGCAGTGGCATGTAAGTGGGTGCGACTACACAAGAGTGGTTCACAGTCCTACCTTTCAGGGTGAAAACTCAGAGTCTGACCTTAATTGGTTGTGCCTGACAATGGTCTTGTTGAAGGTATTGATTTAAGAGTGTGGGCTTTCTTCAAGGTGAAAACCTAAGATCTATGATCGGACGATGACGGAGTTTGTGCACTGTTCCTTTTTTGGAGGTGTCTCTTTTGGAGAAGCTGGACTTCTGGTGCTGTCTTGGTGGTGGTAGTACCGCTGTTTCAACGAATAGGTCACTGTAGCGGGACTTTTCTATTTTGTAATTCTTATTTTTTTTGGTTGTGTGCATGGTCGTTAGGGCAACGCGTTATTGCAGAGATTAGGCGTAATTGGTATCTTGTGATATTAATATATATTCGTTTCAAAAAAAAAATCAATGATCACCAAGCTCGTTACAGTCAGCAGTGTGCCAGTTGGGCACTGAGCATGAAGCCAGGTTCCGGTCGGCTACGGGTCGACGGGCCGTGGTAGTGTAGTGACCTATCAATAAGCACGGGCCAGACCTAGATACCAACAGCCTGTCCCAGCTTAAAAAATAAAGCCCACTAGCATTCTAGGAGTCGCAGCTGGCAAAAAAAAAAAACGTTTAGAATCATCTTCTAATAGTAATCTAGTACTCCCTCCCTCCCAAGTCTTAGGCTTATATTTTTTGAAAAGTCAAACTTTACAAATTTTAACCAAGTTTATAGAGAAATATATTAATATTTATAATATGAAATACATACCCTTTGATATATCATGAAACATTTATTCACATGATATCTATATAATATTATATTTTTTGATAGTCTTTTCTAGAAGTTTGGTCAAATTTTTCGTAGCTTGACTTAAAAAAAAAAGCCTTTAAGCCTTGAGACAGAGGAAGTACAAGTAGACTGATTGCTTAAGCACCTTTTTATTGGTTTAAACACGTGATTTTTTTAATTGTGTTTTTTTAACTATTGGTTATTTTTGTACTGAATCATGTTGCAGCAAAAAAAAGTTTGACCCTTTTTAAACGTTTGTTGTGAAAATATTTTGCACGGTTACAACATCTTCATAAAAAAAATTGTAAAAAAAATTGTGAATAGTGAAAAATGGTTGTACAACAAGCGATTTGTTAAGCTACTATAGAATTTATAAATGTTTTGATTTTTTAATATTTTTTATACCATCTTACTAAAAATATGTTACTAAGATTTATTGCAATAATATATATTTTATTGTGGAGTGAGTGTTTTGCTGTAATAATCGGGTGGCTCAGATCTGCTCTAACTGGTCCATCCGAAGATGTGGGACCCGTCAATTGGTCGACCCTAGCAGTACCCCAAAAGAGGAAAAATAATCATAATGCTATTGGGTTCAACACCACTAATTCAGTATAACACCAGCCAAATACTTTAAAATTTACTCCCTCGGCTTTTATTTAGTTCGTATTTTGGAATTAGTCAAAGTCAAACTTTGAGAGGAATAAAGGAAAAATATCAACATCCATAATTCCAAATGCTATAATATAAAATTATACTTTGTGATGATTCTAATACTATAGATTTTATATTGTAAGTATTTAGATTTAAAATAATTTGGGTAAATTTTACAAAGTTCGACTTTGACTAAACTCAAAACGCAAAGTAATTGTAAACAAGAGAAAGTACTTCCATCTCACATTCTCACATAGTTTCACCACACTATAGCAGGAATGGCAGTAAACACGGGCAAGCACAACAAAGTCTAAAATACTTCTCCGGACCGAGAAAGGTGACTTAGATTTATATAGATTTGTATGTATCTACGCACTAAAACATGTTTAAATACATAAATGTAGATAGGTGTAAGTCACTTATTCCCAATCTCGGAGCTAGTCATTTGTTATAAATTTATCTTAATGAGAATCCAAGGTAAGATACTACCTTCGTTCTACAATATAATTAAGCCGAGCTTGCAAGTTAGTACATGAGAGCGACCCGATCGATCCAGCAGATAAGCAAATCTGCATGCGCGCGCTGTGCGGGCGTCCGGCTCTCCGATCACTTCGGCAACTTCTTCTTCCACAGGTCGGCGAGCAGCCGTACGGCGCCGACAGATTTCCTCCTCCCGCCGGAGGCTTCGTCGTACGCGTCCTGCATGCCAGTCTTCCCGACGCTGCCGCCGACCGAGCCGTGGCGCCGCATGTCCTTGTTGCCCGGCGAGCCGGCGCCGCCGAGCACCGCGGCGGCCTCCTCGGCCGCCTTGCGCCACTGCTCGCTCTGGACGCGCGAGCGCCGCGCCTCGGCCTCCAGCGTCTCCCTCGCGCGCTCCGACCACGCCAGCCGCTCGGCTAGTCGGGCCTCACGCGCCGCGCTCTCCCTCAGTGCGTCCGCGTCCTCGATCTCCCTCGCCCTTGCCGCTGTCATCGCCCCTTTCGCGGCCTCGGCTGCCTCAGAAGCAGCCTTCACGAGGGCGGCGTTATCGGCTCCAAGGGCGGCGATCTCCGCGTCCTTCGCCGCCAGCTTTGCCTTCAGTTCGTCGATGGCGTTATCCTTCTTCATCAACTCCACTCTCAGCGCGTCGGCCTCCATGTCCCTCACCATCAGCTTCGCCCTCAGCTCGTAAACCTCCCTGTCCTTCGCCGCCAGCTTGGTCCTCAGCTGGTCGGCCTCCGGGTTTCCCCTCTCCCCATCACCGTCTGCAACAAGCGCAACATTATTGTTCACCTCATCGCCATCATCGCTCGCCTTCTTCACCTGTTCGTCCACCTGGTCCCGCTTGTTCTCCGGCTCTGACAAGATCGGCTCGAGAACTGCGGGAATTCCTCTTCTCTCGTCGTTGCCACCATCCGTGACATGATCGCCAGTGGTGGCTTCGGCATGCTGCTTCTGTTCCGCCGGCGCATGATCGTCGTTGTTGTCTTGGGCCAGCGCCGAAGTGGCGACGTCACTCTGCTTCGCGGCGAACTCGGCGCGCACATCCTTCCTCGATTTCTTGGCTGCCGCGAGCTGCTCCCGCACCTCCGCGAGCTGGCCGTGCGCCTTGCCCAGCTTCGCTTCAAGCTCCGCCACTCGCGACCCTGCACCTGTTGGTTTCTTCTGCAAATTTTCACCACCATGCAGAGTTGGAAGTTCGTAACAAGTGTCATGTCTTCAGCCATACGGACGTACACGCCGTAAATAAGCTGTTCGTTTCAGGAGAACGTGCTTGCCTCGTGCAATGGGCTGCGCGGCGCCGTCGTCCCACGGCCGGCGCCGGGAACACGGTGATGCGTGCCCATCTTCTCCGAGCCCACGGCCGCCGCCGCCGCCGCCGTCGTCCTTGGGCGCGTGGGCACGCGAGGACCGGGCCGATGCGGTAGCTCAGACATGGCCCTGAAGCGCTTGCACAGGTCAACCTGAAGTAATCGAGGAACATAGCTACGCAACCAATCGAGTTAAGTTAGCAGAGCTCGATCAATACCTTGGTCTTGAAATGTGATTGCTGTCCGAGTCTTCGAACTTGCTGGCCTTCTTGGCGGCGTACGCGGTGCTCGCGCGTCCGAGCATCCTGGAAGCAGCTGATTGCTACTAGTTCTTGAAACAGAAATGTAACTTCATAATCCGGAATTATATCGTCGCCGATGGAGCGATCGTTGGGGACGTACGCACGTACTTTTGGTTGGATTGCAAGTCTTCTTTGGAGCATTAAATTTGAACTTGCTCCGGAATTTTCCTCGTGATTGCAATTTTGGAACCGATTAGTCTCGTTCCAGTTATGCATGCTTTGTGACTTGTAGCACAGAGAGACAATAGGGAGTGCAATTTCCTTTTCTCTTTTATTCCCATAATAATAATCAGCCGTTCATCTTCTTATAATCCAGCCACAGTTTCAGAGACATTTATATCTATCTTCAGCAAATCCATCGCAGTTCCGAAAACATGTGTCGCTCCTTTTTTTCTACCTAGCCGTGATGAATCAGGAACTGAGTTTTGTGTCTCAAGTTCTCAACCGGTTGATGGGAGCTGTTACCTGCATCGGCGCGTACAGATGTGCACGGAAACGGGAGTAGCTTCTAAGATTGCACCTGCACTACACCACGGTTCTATATAGCCGACACTTTTGTTGCGGCATTTTCTCCTTTTTGCCGCAAAAGCTGTCTAATCAAGTCTTAACATCGTCGGTTATACAGTTATACTACTACCTCCGTTCCATAATATAAACATTTTTAGTAAACTGTCTTAGCCACGGAGGTAGTAGTTGTTAACCCACGACACTTAAACAAAAGTGCAGTCGATATCGATCAATATACATGGCAACATTCCATATGCCTCCAAAACCTAAAGATACCGCAGATTTATCTGTCACATCTAATTTGGAACAGAGAGTAATCCATTTAAAGCAGTTCCTAAACCACCTAATCGATTCCTCTATTTTGTAGGCTGCGCTGGTTACTTGCGTACTCTTTGTGGTCGTTGGATCGTCACAACAACGATATGGACTATCCAGTGTGGTTGGCGCGCTGAATGTAGGTTACTCTGGCCTACTCCCTTCGTTTCAAAATATAAAATGTTTTAGTTTTTCTGAAATGAATGAATCTAGACATCTAGCATATAGATTCGGAGTGAACTTGCACACTAAAAGATGGCTAGATACATCTATCTAACTGTCTATTATATACTAAAAGCAATATAAGGAGTTGTTTCAAACCATCACGTTGATCCACATCATCATAATTATTTTCTACTGTTAGATCTGAAATTAACCGTTAAGATTTAGTCCATTGGTTAAGAGGTGTTACGTACAACATTAAATGTGCACGAAGGAAAGATCGTATGTGTCACGTGGATATAAGACTGGTCCGGTGGCGATCCCTAAAAAAGACGGACCAGGCAAGGATACACAGGATGAAGGATTAATTGCCCATTCAGTTACAACTTCACGTATCTGGATCAACTTCCCGATTCGGTTACAACTTCAAATATTTTCCCTGCTTTTTTCTTCTCTCCAAAATAACAAAACATCAACCTGCTCCAGCTATCTTGCAGCATGGAATCTCTATCGTTTTTCTCCATGGTATGGTAAATCCATGGACTCTCAAACTGAAGGAAGCTTGGGCCTTAGATCTGGTGTGGTTAAAGAGCTTACTAGATTTACTTTCATTATATGGAGCAGTTTCTTATTTCACTACTATATCTCTATATGATTAGAAAGTGTCTTCCGGCAAAAACAGTCCATATCTTCCGGCAAAAAAGAGAGAGGGCATATTATATAAGAGGTGAACACATGAAATCTTTTAGTACCAAAAGAATATGTTCGATCACCATATATGATATTAGAGTCCTAGGTCTTCTGAAAAAAATTGTCCAAGTTATATAGCGAGGTGAATAGTAAAAGAAAAATGGGTACTACCAAAAAATGGAGTAGTACATCCACGCGGCTGCGAATTGCATGACTTAGTGGGATATGGTGATTCATATACACATATAGAGGGTGGAGATCCCTTCCTTCTACCTTAATCATCTTTTGTGGATATCAGACTCACCCATCAAAGCAATTGAACTTCATTGAGGGAACAACACAAAATGCTGCAACTAACATCGGTTTGAAATAGTTTTAATTTTTAGTTTAAAACTATAGTACCACTTATATAGAGAGAAGGAGAATATAAAATAGATACAATGTTTACAAGATTTTTTAGTTTTTCTGTCAAGTTTATACATGCTGTCTTTTGAGATAATACTTAACTTTCTATTGTGATAGAAGGGGTTTGTTTACAAATATATATCATATCCAGAAAAAATAGTGAATGTACAATGACATTTTAGGGCTTACATTAAGCATGGAAAACTACCCAATACATTGATTATTGAACGATAAAGAATATCTTCCAAATATGAATGATAATATGAATTTATACAAAATAGATTTTCTGCACCTCTATGCTCCCCTCAAATGAGTAATGATATAAAGGAAAGTCCTGTTTGGCGCACGAAGTTGGATATACCATATTTTCAAACTTTCATGAGAAGATGGAAAGAGAGTGATAATACTGTATCAATACCAATAAATAAATAATAGTTTTGTTTTTTTAATAGTGACATACGCTCTTTTATTAGTTGGTTTAGAACTCACATGATTTGTTTCCCCTATCACACCCTATTTGAGAGGAAAACAGTCATGAAGTCTAAGCTGTTTGAAAATATATATAACCTAGGTTCTAGGAAAAATATCATTTGTCTCGGTGTCTACGATTTATAATTGTTTAAGATTAGGAGGAAATGTTATAGAAATCATAAGTTATTTCTTTTTATGTGTTTTTTGAATACAAAATTTTCCCTACACTATTATGTTGGTACATTGACCTACTAAGAGTGTTGTTTACTAACTAGAGGCTAATACTAACAATGGCATCATGTTAAAAATAGATTGTATAGGTGAGTATAAAAAGAAAACTGATGATTCTTAGGAGTTTATTTTAATTTCAAATAGGGTAAAATGGTTGCAATGGTCATATTTAGTGGGAATTCCGCCCCATGCCAGGTAAAATGGTTGCAATGGTCATATTTAGTGGGATACTATAAAATGCCTCATTCTTCCCCATTTGATGGTTGCTCTTCCTTATCTCGGTCATTCATTGTTGACCTTATAGAGCTTTCTCCTTCTCTTTATGACACATATTTTGGAATTTATTGATGTATTTGAATAAACAATAAAATAGAAACATTATACAAAACGTGTGCGCTAGAATATATAGTAGGAGGCACTAAATTATGTCTCGCGACGTAAATAGTGTTGTGGAATATACTTGCATTGTCGTTAACTTTTCAGCATAAGTATTAGAAATCTTTTGGAAATAGATTTAATCATTTAAATACTAATTAATTCAAAACTATTAATGTAATAATTGATTAACTGGGTTCTTACATTATCTTCATTTGCATGAGAGAGAACATATTATTATCCTTGTTTATGGTTTGGATGTTTGCTACTAATTCCAATCGGTGAGGGATGCTCCATATTATGATTTAAATAAGAAAAAGTCCACGTAACCCCCGTAACTATTGAGTTTTGGACAGAGCATCCCCTTAACTTTAAACTAGCTCACTTAGCCCCCACAACTATCCAATACCAGACAATTGACCCCCTGAACCCATCCTAAGTTGTTTTGGCAGCGGTTTTGTATACATGGTGGATGGTTTCATAGAGTTGACTCAGGAGCAAGCTACTGATCTCAAATCCATTCCCTTCTCGGCAAATTTGCTTCTCCAGCCACCGACGCCCTTCCGTGCTCACTCATGGACGCCGCCAATCCTCTCTAGCGGCTGAGCAAGCTACCACATGCGCCCCATCCCGCTGTCCCCCGTCGTGCACATCCAAGTGACCAAGCTGCCCGTGTTTTCCTCTGTCACCTTCCTTGCTAGTGTTGTTAGCTGCTCGCTGCACATGCTTGGTTCTTTGTGGATTTTCTAAGACGATGGAATCAGTAAGGCAACTCAATTTAGTAGAGGGTAGTACTCCTAATGCTATGTTAATTTCAATTCTGAATTTTGATCTCCGGCCGAACGAAGTACTTGTTCTTCAGCAACCTGGATTTGGGAATCGATTATTTCAATGTCGTGACATGCGTGGTGAGCTTATCAACCCCGATTCAAGGATGCTTGACGATGTTCGTGGCCACTCGTACATGCCCCAGCTAGAGGGAGGCAGCTCGTTGCTGCTTTGGGGTTTAGTTATACCAGTCCCGCCTCGTTCTTATACTACTTCCTGAAGGGCGCCTCAAGCATTTGAACGCCTGTGGCAGGCTCCTTGCGACCACATGGTGCCAAGGATGGGATCTTGGTGGCCACCATGCTACGCACCGAAGCTGCGCAGGACACCCACGCGTGCTTCTGATGACCCGACGGACCGCCTGGATCTGGCGCGCAGGGCTCTGCTCATTCGCTGCCAACACGATCACATGATGGGGAATTGTTGTGCACCTGTTGGATTTTGCTAGGAAGAAGTTAGTCGGCGAGGGAGGCACGCCACTACCGACCTGAGGCTACTGGAGGAGCACGTCAAGGAGCCGCTCCTGGAGTCAACTCTATGAAATCACCCACCCCGTGTACAAAACCACTCCAAAAACAGCTTAAGATAGTCCGGGAGGGTCAATTATCTGGTTTTTTTTTGACGTGGAAACAGAATTACCATTAACCATGGGGCACATCATTGTCGCTGGCAACCAGTATAGATACAAATTCAGGGGCATTCCCCTCCAACCAGTACATGCATCACCGGCGCGCATACCGTATTGAGCAAGCGAGTGCGCTACCTTGTTACAACTCCTTGGGGCAAAAGTAAACTCGAAAGAACCAAACGAACCAATGCAGTTCGACCGAATTTCCTTCAGGAACACACCAATTATCTGGTATTGGATAGTTGTGGGGTATGGCATCCCGCTAAAACCACTACTAGAAAATCGCTGTGTTTTTGTGCATTGCATCATCATGACCGCATGCTCATGTCATCATGCCACATTGTATTTGAGCATCGTCATGTCCTCATGCATATTTTTGCCTAAAACTATTTTCGAAAAGCCTATCTTTGTTTTTTAAATAACCCTCGTCTTTATTTCTAATCAAAACCTCCGGTTTCTTTCGGATCTTTTATTTGTCTAAAAGCTATTTGCAAAAGTCTATTTTAAAATTAAATGAAATTTTAAATTATTATCTTTTAGGGGCAGCCGAACCGGGCCGAATCGACCTAGTCGGCCACCCCCAGTTAACCAAATAGAACCCCACCTACCCCTACCTTATCCCCTCACCAACCCCCACCCTCACAGCCACACACACCGTACCTGCCACCCCACCCCGACACGCCTCCACCTGCCCAAAATCCCAGCCCCACCTCCTTTCCCGCCCACTCCCCATCACCGCCGCCACCTGGGCAGCCCTCCACCTCACTCCCCCAATCCCGTCTTGCCACCTCATCCCCTGGCCAATCCCCACACTCCCCACCCCCACCAACTCCCGCTCACGCGCCGACCGTACCCCACCTGCGCGCATCCCCGCGCGCCTGGCCCCACCTGCCGCTGCTCCGCTCGCCGCAGCGACGGACGCGCCCTGCCACGTCCCCCGGCCCCACCCGCGTCTCCCCCACCTACCGCCCCCGTCTCTCTCTTCCTCCTCAGATCCCGCTTCCCCCGCCGCCTCGCCCGCTCGTGCCCCGTCAACCCGCATCGCCGCCGCTCTCGCCACCAACCCCCTGCTCGCCTCTCCGCCCTCCCCGCGTTCTCCGTCCTCCTCGCACGCGCCCTCCGCCGCCGCGCGGACCCGCCCTCACCAGCACCGCGGCCTCCCCTCTGCTCCCCGGTCGACCGCCACGGGCCCCGTCGCTCGCCGGCCTCCCGCGCCTCCTCGGGCCGCGACCGTCGCTGCTAGCTGCGACCATCCCTAGCCGGCCGTCACCGTTCCGGACCTGCAACCCCCTCGTCTCCCTTGGCCTCGCCTCCCCGCGGTCGCCAGCAGCCGCCGTGGCGTCGCCTCTGCACGCAACCTGCCAGGACCTCGTCGGCCTCGCCATGTTCCCCTGAACCTCGCCGTCCCTCGCCGACAGGCCCCGGGTGCCGCCTCCTCCCTCCGCGCAAAGGGCGCCACCGACCCGCAAGCGGTGCCCCACGGGACCCCGTCGTCCTCTGCCTCCGTCTTCCCCACGACCCTGCATCGGCCTGGAGCTTCACCCCACATCCTCGGTGCCGCTCGCGTCTGGAGCCGTGCCGCCGTCAAGCCCTCCCCGTTTCCTCAGCAGCGCCCGCCCGTCTTCGCGAACCGTCACTGCCCGGGGTTGACCTGTGGCGCCCTTGGACGCTTAGTCCCAGTTCTGTGGATGATGTGGTGGTGAGGTGTTTGGTGGATGCATGTGCACCGGTGGCGATACGGTGTATGTGTACGTATGTCTATGTCTATGTAAGTAGAGTGTCTTCGACCGCCGGTGAACCGAGAAGTGATGAATGCGTGAAGATGTGGTGGTGTTCTGAAGATGGTGATGTCCAAGATCGAGACTGTCGCGACACCGAAACCAGGTTCGCCAACGATCATCGAGATGGAACGACAAGTTCTCCACTCCGGAAGACCCCAAGGCCTTCGACACAGACTGACAAGATCTACCACACGGACGCCAAGACCCTGGACGACAAGTCTCCTTCCCGTAAGCGTCGACACCAGAACGACAAGACCTTCTTCCACACCGATGCCCGAGGACCGTATGCCAAGTTCGCCGAGAACCCGGATTCCAAGTTCGCCGACACGGAACGCCAAGTTCTTCATCCCGGACGCCATGACTGTCTACACGGACCCGAAGGCCACGGACGCGACAAGATCTACTCCATTGTCTGAGAACGTTCCCGCCGATACCGATCCCCGTCGAACCCTGCCGAACCCAGAAACCCCAGAACCCAAGATCGGCCGAACCCAGATGTGTGAACCTTTTCCGAGCCCCTATTTTATAAATGCTATATATAAAACCTGTTGCATAATAATTGTTCATCTCGCATGCATATCATAATCATGCCGGATCTTCTGCCGTAGTATTAAATATTGCATGCGGTGTTTCTTCTAGTGTTTGCTTCTTCGTGGACTAGGCCGATGAGTTGATGCGAGTATCGACAAGTTCTCCGGATATGAACCTTCGGCAGTGTTTTCCAGGCGAGCATCTCTCCCCCTTCTACCTATTTTGCATTTATAGTCTTTATTTCCTCATGTTGATCTATTGCTATCCGTGTCGCGATGCTTTAGTTTCCGTACACCAGTTATATCCCGTGCAGCCTCTATATTGCCTTGGACACCTCCTATTACCATTTTTTGGTAGATAGATGGCCTTGCGAGTCGTAGTTGCTTGCTCAGGTGCGATCTTGTGTTGTCGAGTACCACAGTTGTTGAAATGCTGGCAGATGTTTATTGGTGGAGATGCTTATTGGTGGAGATGATCATGACTTTAAATACAACTATTAAAATGCTAGATATAACTAATGCAGAGGCATCGGTGGGCAATAGATGTTATTTGGTTCTTCCACGCTCACTTGTGTCCCGTAGGACCCCGAGTACTTGATACCTGTTCCTTGATTTTTCGCACTATCCACATCCGGGAGGCCTTATGGACCCCCCCTGAGCCAGAGCTTGATTCATTTCTATTTCTTGGGGCCACAAAGTAGTTTGGGGCTTTATTATTATTCTGTACTTATGTCATGCTTTACTGCTTTATTTAAGATTGTGCGTGGAGCACCTGTACTGTTTTGGATCGCGCCACGTTTTTGCGGTATTGACAAGCCCAGTCACACTTTCGGGTTCCCAGTCGTTTACAGCCATCGTCGCAAACCCTGGGTCCGTTCCGGAGCCAGCCAACTTTGTTGCGGGTAGCTTAGTGGGGTGGCCCCCTGAAATATTTATGAATCCTGTGAATGCTTTGTCGTGAATGCCTCGTTGGGTTTTGAGTTGGTTTTTCCGAGGTTGATCGAGTGTGTGTTGCTATTTGTGCACCCCTGCAGGGTAAAACTTTCTAAAAGCCGTGTCCGCGGTTATGGACGACTTGGAGCACAGTATCTCGATCATAGACAAACATAACTAAAGTAGTGCTATAAATTTGACTTAATATATATGATTAGTAATCAGCTTCACTATAACGGAATGGATATTAAAAATGCCAACCACTACTGGATCTGGGATGTTTGTTATATCTGCCTAGTAAGTTTTGCAACTCCAATGGAATGTGATAAAAGTGCCAACAACTGCTGGTTTTTGGGTTTCCTCAGGACAATTATATCTGACTAGTAAATGTTCCAACTACAACGGAATGTTAACTAAAACTGCCCACTACTTATGCTATCAGGAGGACTCATGCTATCTATATCTGATTAGTAATTGCTGCAACTATAACGGAATGAGTAAAATTGCCAACTGTGTGAGTTCCTTGGTCCGACTTCCTCGTTTGGTCTCGAGGGGGAAATACCAGGATGGGTTTGTTTGGTGTTAGCTTCAGGTTGGATCCGAATAGGTCTTTCTTATCCCTCTCTGATAACCGCCAGTTGTATCGAGTCTCTATAGGTTGTTTAGTGCCGCTGCGCTGCCGCTTCATCCCACCATACCTATGTAGGCAAGAGCCGCCGAATTCTAGTCTCGCCGTGTACTGGCCTCAGTACTGACGCTCCTCTTTTTTCTTTGCCCTTTGTCGGCACCCCTTTTGTTTTAGCAGGTTTGGGATCAACGTCGTTAGCAGGGTTACCCTTCCGGCTTGGCCTGGGCAGGGTTATGGACGCCATTGGTTATTCTTCAGGGCTCTTAGCCCCATTTGCATCTTGTCCGTAGTCGGACGCTCTATTGTTTCAAGGTGATTTGGGTCTTTGTATTGTATATCTGTATTCTTGACTCGCTGAGTCGCTGTTGTATATATATATCTGTTCTGTGGGTCCCATCGAGGACTGTTGTGTAATGTTATTACTTTGTTTTCCACCCGCACGAAAGTGCCTGGTGGACGTCCTTGAATCGTTTCTATGCGGGTTTGGCGGAAAGGGCTAAAACTTGCATAGGGCCGATTTGAGGGTGTTACAGGGGGCTAAGTGAGCTAGTTTAAACTTAAGTGGGGTGCTCCGTCTGAAATTCAATTGTTGTGGGGGTTATATGGACTCTTTCTTTAAATAATTTGTACTGAACTTTTTTACTTATTTATAACCAATTCTACGATTATAGGATCATAATTAGTGTGTGTTTAGAACACTTAGCCAAATTAACCACACATTGGAGTTGCTATGTATTAGATCTGCCCTATTTTTACAACACTATTGTTTATCATCACAAACACATTTATACTTAATTTTCACAGTAAACCACAATGAAATTTATAATAGTATTGGAACACTGTTGCTTGTATTGTTTTATTACAAATCCATTTATGAGTAATTAAAAATATACACAGATACATAGTGGATCGATTATACATTTTATATTCTTAAATATCTTTGTAGAGAGCTCTGCTTATTGTTTCAGGAGTTTTTATAGTGTTCAGTGACTTCGTGGTGATCTATTTTAGGTATACGAAAATAGAAAATTCTAGAGTACGTATATTTTGGTGTCTAAGAAGAGTTGTAATCTAATCTTTAGCATTGCTTGCTTGTTCATTCCCTGCTCGTATAGTACGGCTTTAATGTTTAGGTACGATTAACAATAAGATGGCAAGGAAATTTATCCAGCTTACTCCAATTAGGCCTCTTTTTTAATTTGGTCATGGCTTTGCTTTGACTTTCTTGAACAAAACTTATGTAAATAACAATCTATTCTATCTAATCGAGCGGCGGAATTCGACTGCCTTAAACCTATAATAATAATAATCTACATTCAAAACTAAAAGTTTTTCTGTATTATTCTACATTCTAGGTTGTAGACATTGATTACATTCTCGATAATCAAGAACGACACACGGAAAATGATGTAGTCCTGCTCTGTGTTTCATGTTATTAATTTTAGTGTAGCTTTGGAGTTGTTGTTTACATATCTAAATAGTACTATTAAGTAGTAACTCGCTATTTTTTCTTGAAATTTAGTGTAGTTTATGTTGGAATAGTGGGTGTATTCTTTTTCCTTGGTTCGATTTGCAGTAGCCTAAAATTGAGTATCTGGACATAAAAATAGCCTTATTTGCAGCCAATGCTCCCCTCAAACAAAACTTAGCTAAATAACATAAATGCATTCACATGCAGATTTGGAAAAATATATATCTTATCAGAGGCCTGGATGCCCATTTTCTCGGTACAAGATATTCATTTTTTTTTCACATATACGAACTGACCCCTGCCGACGAGGAGCTTAGCCGGACGTCCTCGTTGGCATAGCCTTGGGTTGGGTTCTGATGAACGATCCACCAGCACTGCTCCATCTCGCCGTGACCAGCGTAAGCCGGTGACGGGGCAGCATGGAACCACCCAGGATGCTCAGCAGGGAAGCCAAGAGCAGCAAGCCCCTGAGATTCCGGTCCGGCCAAGCGGTGGTCGCCACTCATGACCATCGTGGAGGTACCGTGCAGCACGGGTCGGTTCTTGCGGCGTCCGGAGCCGACGGGCACGTTGCGGATGGCGCCGCCGGCCGTCCAGTAGCGGTGGCAGGCCCTGCAGAAGTGGCGCGGCTGGTTGACGTTGTAGTTGTTGAAGTAGCAGAACTTGGTGTCCTCGCTGCGGCACCGCGGGCAGGGCAGCCGTGCCTCCGCCGCCGCCGCGCGCGCCCTCGCGGCCTCCTCCAGCTGCTCCACGCTCCCGCGCCCCGAGGAGGAGGACGACGACGACGTGGGCGGTGTCCCCTGCTGCGACGCCTTGGATGCCGCGCCGCCGCCGTCGGCGCCCGCGCGCGGCCGGCTGCCGCGTGATGACCTTGCCGAAGAGCTTGATCCCCGCCGCGCCGGCCATCTCGACGTGAGACACCATGATGTCGGTAGTGCGCGCTGGATCCGTCCGTCCGGTGCTTTCTGTTGCGAGGGAGAGGAGTGTCGTCTCATGGAGTGGACTTGACCGTATATATAGCAAGAGCTAGGACATGTGCTCGATCTATGGTGGGTACTCGGTGGGCACCGGGATTTCTTTCCTTTTACAGGGCGGAGAGAAGGAACATCTGATCTGATTAACTAAGGGTGCAGTGCATGTGGATACGGTGACGTGTGATGCTGTTTGGTTTGTGTCCCCGTCGACCTCGCCTTAGCCCATGGCCATTGCCTCGACGTACGACTAACTTGTCGATCTCTACCACTCAACTACTGATCAACAAGACCCGTTTGAACACGCAGGAATTCGATTTATGTGAACTTTTCCAAAGAGGAAGTTCATGCGAAATCGGCAGAGAAATTCCAGTGTTCCAATCAAATTAAGACCACAAGCTGAGAACTGCTTCGTTTCGACAAAGCGTTGTGGTATCATCTCTCAGGCGTCAACGCATGCAGAAGATACTTACCTACTAAGAGTCTTGAAGAACATCTAACCACTTTCGCGGCAGGAACATGAAATAAAAGCGAAGGCAAGGAAAGATAGGCTTCCTTGCTTTACAATCAACTGGACATTTACTCACTTTTGTGGCGGGAGAAAGAAAAGCGAAAAAGACTATCCGAAACGAGGTGCTGCCCTTTACTACCCGCTTTGGCTGCGGAAAGCGCGTGCCTTTTGTGCGTGTGCTCACCGTCTTTTTCCGGCTCCATAGCTAGCAGTGGCTTTTGAGCAACCAGAGAGAGATAGTCTCGCTGAAAGAGAAGGGCACACGAATCGTTTCGGTTGGAAAGGCGCCGGCGATGGCCTGCTGCTTTCCATGCCAATGCAAAGGTCTTCCTTTTATATCCGCTGCTTTTTCAGCGCTTTATAGGTAAACTTAGATTTTTTTCCTTTCTCCTTTCTTTCTTTCTGTTGTTGGAAAGGGGTTTCTATGCAGCAATGATGTTGCGTTGAGGCACTTCTCACTTGCGAACTGTGATTGGGGCTGAGAGGGTTTTCTTTTCTCGAGTAGTAGTATGGGAGAAGATTGTTAAAAGTGGATTGTTCTGCTATTATTGGTTTGAGTTTACTGGAGCATAGGTTGGCTTTAGGGCCAAATTTTGGGCTCTGCGATGTGTTGGTGCTAATCTTGTTAGTAGTGTCAAGTTTAGAGTTTAATCATGTTTTATTCAGTAGTTGATTGTAACAGTACCAGCTGCGGCATTATGTGCACGGCAAATGTGGTCCAAGTGCACGTAGGCAAGTTGGCAGTGAGTTTAGTCGTGAGGATAATTGGATTAGCATGCATGTATGCCCAGCGTGAGACTAGCTCTAGTAGCGTTCGAGTTGGTTAGACGAGGTACATGCATGCTGGCCGGGTTTTCTGGATCAGAGATAGTTTAGTTAGTGGGATAGGCATGGAATTAGTGGCCGATGTGGCCGTGTGGTGCGCAGGTCAGGTACTATGTACTGTCTATTTAAGTCGATCAATGGAATTAAAAAGAAAAGCCTGCGGACAGAGAGAAAGATGTAGCCACGGTGGTTCCAGGGAAGAAAGTGTTTGGCAAAGCCATTTGGTCTTCTTCCTTGCATGTGTGCGTGTGTGTTCTTGAGAAACAAGTGAGATTGAGAGTTAGGTAGAAGAAGACCGGGGGGCTGCGAGGTGCAGCCCCAACAATTGGTATCAGAGCCTCGTGCGATCGAGGTCCGCGTCTACATCTTCGTCAAGCTGCGTCACGGGAAATGGAGAATGGTGATCTGCCCGGTAAGTTGCGTCACCGGCGGCAAGGAGGTGATGGCCAAGGAGCGGAGGCCACTGCCAAGAAGAGTTCATCGTCCATGTGCGAGTCGTCGACAAGGTGCGTCATCGACAACAACATGAAGGCACGTCACCGGCGATTTGTGTCAGGGGTGGCGAAGATGGAGGTGAGTCATCGGCGAGCTGCGACACCGGTGGCGAACATGCGGCAGCGAACGTGCCATGGCGGCGTGCTTGCGGTGAAGGAGTAGGAGGTGCTTCTCTCGTCAAGGCCAACGGCAACGGCGACAATCGGTGTGGCAAAAATGGTATTGGAGGCCATTTGCGTGCCGCAGCGATGACATCGATGACGGTGGGCTTCAAGAGAGGAAATAAGTACTAACAAGATTAGGGAGGTGATTGTTGGTGCTAATCTTGTTAGTAGTGTCAAGTTTAGAGTTTAATCATGTTTTATTCAGTAGTTGATTGTAACAGTACCAGCTGCGGCATTATGTGCACGGCAAATGTGGTCCAAGTGCACGTAGGCAAGTTGGCAGTGAGTTTAGTCGTGAGGATAATTGGATTAGCATGCATGTATGCCCAGCGTGAGACTAGCTCTAGTAGCGTTCGAGTTGGTTAGACGAGATACATGCATGCTGGCCGGGTTTTCTGGATCAGAGATAGTTTAGTTAGTGGGATAGGCATGGAATTAGTGGCCGATGTGGCCGTGTGGTGCGCAGGTCAGGTACTATGTACTGTCTATTTAAGTCGATCAATGGAATTAAAAAGAAAAGCCTGCGGGCAGAGAGAAAGATGTAGCCACGGTGGTTCCAGGGAAGAAAGTGTTTGGCAAAGCCATTTGGTCTTCTTCCTTGCATGTGTGCGTGTGTGTTCTTGAGAAACAAGTGAGATTGAGAGTTAGGTAGAAGAAGACCGGGGGGCTGCGAGGTGCAGCCCCAACACGATGGGTGTGGATCTGGCCGTATGGGGCACCTAGCCCAGTAGGCAAGGTTCTCTTCGTGTCAAAAGGAAAGAAAGAAAAGATGGGCCCATCAGAAGTGATCTAGAACTGTAATTCCAAGGCACATGTAAATTGCACACACACAAAAAATGTCATTTGAGTATATTAATTTCTTCTAAAAATCGAATGTCATTTGAGTATATTATTTTCTTCCAAAAATAGGGCAGCCCGGCCTACGTCGGCTCATGCATATGGCCTCGAGTCTATAAGATGACAACCAAATGCTGACCTGGATAAACAAGCATAACATTTTTTTGTTACCCCACGGATTTTTGAATGTTGAATAAAATATTCCTCTTTAAAATTTAATGTAATATAAACCAAAATAGTTTAGATTATTTCTACTTGATTCGGATGTGTGATGAATATGTCAATCTAACCGCAGTGATTTGATCAAACGATCAAGATTATATTTTATATTTGCATACTTTAGTTTATTTTTTCATGATAGATCGTACTCTATACAACCCATCATTTCCTTGGTTATTTTTCTCACCCCCCCCCCCCCCCCCCCACCACGCAAACCTCCACTTTATCTTGAATTGTTTGCCTCTAAAATACTAATTTTAAGCATTGCTAGCTAAGGTTGTAGGCCTTGTGATAACTTGCCACGTCTCATCGGAACATGACACTCCCGTAGAAACCTCATGCCAAAACATAATACAAATCCAAGATTTTCTTATTTATTTTTTCAATCAACATACTCGAGTATGCAAGTGACTAGGTGTACATGACAAGATAAAAACATAAACTTTATTTAGCCTCTAATGGGTTAAAATAAGCATAATCACCTTTTATGAACAAGGAGATGACCTAGAATCTGCACTACCTATAGCACTGGGGTTACAAGTTAAATAGATGACCAAAATCAAATATCGCAAATAACTGCTCTAGGTTTAAAAAAGGACCTTAACTAAAAACAAAATTTATGATTAGGTGCTTCTCTCTAACCTTGCGCTAGATCTTCAGAACATGGCCACCTCCAGAGTTCGTCTGTACTTCGCCACTATTGTACCTCTTACTCCAATTTTGTTAGCATACATTTCTAACTAGTGATACGGCGTGTGACTGAAATCGACGCCGTCAGTGTTTGACCGATCTTTCACGGTACAAGTTGTAGCAATACCTTGCAAAATTCAGTAGTAGCAACTAGTATCGGCAACAGCACATGCTAGCAGATTAGTTTACGGAAGATGCAAACAAATCCAAACAACAAGCAAACCCCAGGCAGATGGGAATCACTTGGACGATCCAAGATTGGATCACGCAGCAACTGGAGTAAATCGCATCCAATCCACACACACAGGAACAACCACGATGGGTTTTCAACTCACGGATACATAGAACTGGCCACCAGGAACCATGACGATTTTCTGGTTTCTATTCTCCAAATAAAACTTGTCTAGGGTTCATTAGGTGCAACCTCTTTATTTATTGTGCGTGCAAGCACCACCTAGGCTAAGACCGACCTGAACATCGACTAAAACAGACCCTGACTCCTGTTGCAACACGATACCTACACAACTTAGACTAGGAAAACAAAAAACTGGACATGTATGTACGTGAGAGGAAAAGAAGACTTGACTAGGCCCAACTATCGACGCCGCCAGTGTTTGACCGATCTTTCATGGTACAAGTTGTAGCAATACCTTGCAAAATTCAGTAGTAGCAACTAGTATCGGCAACAGCACATGCTAGCAGATTAGTTTACATAAGATGCAGAAAAATCCAAATAACAAGCAAACCCCAGGCAGGTGGGAATCACTTGGACGACCCAAGATTGGATCACGCAGCAACTGGAGTAAATCCCCTCCAATCCACACGCACAGGAAAAACCACGATGGGTTTTCAACTTCAACTCACGGACACACAGAACTGGCCGCCAGGAACCATGGCGATTTTTTGGTTTCTATTCTCCAAATAAAACTTGTCTAGGGTTACATGAGGCGCAACCTATTTATTTATTGTGCGTGCAAGCACCACCTGGGCTAAGCCCGACCTGAACATCGACTAAAACAGACCCTGACTCCTGTTGCAACGCGATACTGATGGCTCTGCGTATGGCGCCCAGAAAAGTGTTGGTGCGATGATGATGTAGAGCTCGTTAGGAACCCCAAGAGGAAGGTATGATGAGCACAGCAGCAAGTTTCCCTCAGTTATGAAACCAAGGTTTAATCGAACCAGTAGGAGCAAGGAAACACCCCAAAGGTGTTACTAGCTGAGCTTTGGCAGAGCGCACTACCGGTGCTAGTAGCAACGTGGAGACCTGCACAACACAACCACAGAACTTTGTCCCCAACTTGCGATGAGGTTGTCAATCTCACCGTGTTTTGCTGAAAACAAAGGATTAAACGTATAGAATGGAAAGAAGTAAAAGTTTGCAGAAAGTAAACACAAAGAAGTAAAAGATTGTAGATTGAATGTAAAAGACAAGGACCGGGATCCATAGTTCACTAGAGGTGGCTCTCCTTAGATAGATAACATGCTGGGTGAACAAATTACAGCGAGGCAATTGACAAACATCGAGAAAGCAATACATGCATATACTAATCATCTTGACTGCTTTGAGATTCGATTGGGTATTACAACATTATACATAGACCGCCATCCAACTGCATCTATGACTAATAATCCACCTTCAGGTTATCATCCGAACCTTCTCCAGTATAAAGTTGCAAGCAACAGATTATTGCTTTACGAACTGCATGTAAAGTAAACAATATGATTGTTCTATGAACAAAGGATTGTTGTTTTCTCTCTAGTAGCAACAGCACATCTAGTACCTTAGATATTTCTGTCACTTCCCCAGATTACCAGAGGCATGAACCACTATCGAGCATAAATACTAACTCTTGGAGTTGCTAGCATCTACTTGGCCAAGATAGCTATTAACAACGGAAAGCATGCAATATCACAAATAACAAAGACATGATAGAATCAATAATCAATCTGAAATAGCATCTCAATATCCATCAGATCCCCGCAAACACAACATGCAGAATTACAAATAGATGATCTTGATCATGAACGGAGCTCACAAGATCTAGACATGAAAGCACAAAGGAGGAGAACCAACAATCTAGCTACTACATGGATCTGTAGTCCAAAGATGAACTACTCACGCATCACACCGGAGGCTTGCATGGTGATGAAGAAGGCCTCCAGGGTGAATTCCCCTCTCCGGCAGGGTGCCAGGAAGAGCTTCAGATCCCTCCCGATCTAGGGATGGAGATGACGGCGGCTACAGACTCTTTCGTGGATTTTTGATCGGGTCCTTAGGGTTTTTGTCCCGAGGGCAATATATAGGCGGAAGGAGAGGCCGAGGGGGTGCCGGGAGCGGCCACACCACCCCCTGGCGCGGGCCAGGCCTGGCCGCGCGGCCAGGTGGTGTGGTGGCCCCCTGGCCCCTCTCCGTCTCGTATTCTGGCACTTGATGACATCCGGAAAAATAGGCACTTTGGCTTTTGTCCCGTCCAATTCCGAGAATATTCATTTTTTGACTTTCTTGGAACCAAAAATAGCAGAAAACAGGCAGCTGGCATTGTGGCTCTTGTTAATAGGTTAGTGCAAGAAATCATATGAAAAGTACTCCAAAGTTGGAACAAAACACAAGAAAGTGGATAAAACCAAGCATGGAACAGCAAAAATTATAGATACATTTGCAATGTATCAACATCCCCAAGCTTAACTCCTGCTCGTCCTCGAGTAGGTAAGTGATAAAAAGAAAGAATAATTTTTGAGGTGACATGCACTATCAAAGACTTGATCAAAGTATTTGCAAGACATTCAAAGATGGGATCATAGTACTTCAATCATATCATGAAAGACAAAGTTCTAGCAATAAGCAAAGAAACTATGATGCAACATGAAAAGGCACAAACAAAAGATTCATGAATAACAATGCTTTGCAAGATGTTTGTTTGTTTCACATAAAGAAAACATGGCATAATAGTATTCAGCTCGTCCCTCATAGAGTAGCAAATATAAATGCATAGGACACCTTCAAAGTTCATAAGTGTGACTAGATACAATAGTTTAAAACAAGCAATATCAAATTATGCATCAATCAACTAGTCTTGGGACAATGCACATAGAACTAAGAATGGCCACTATGCTCTCAAAGTAGGTGCATAAAGATAGAAGATGGAGACTCAATATAATGGTGGAAGAAAGGCCTTTGTATAAAAGGAAGTAGGGATTCAAGTCTCATCAAGAGCTTCCAAAAATTATGGTACTTATAGCTTTCAGCTCTCATTGCCCCTATCATAAGCATCTTGAAGTGATTAAGGTTAAAGTGAACGAACTATGGTGTACATGTTTGACGAAGTATAAGTCAGAAATCTCATGTCCCTTGTATACGAGGGCCTCTCCTCATGCTACTCAAGTTTAGTCATCGGTAAGTTCTTGTCATCGTAAGTACATGTGTATCATAGAGAACCGCCAACGGGGTACCCCTTGCCCGATGATATGGAAGAATCCCCATATCAAAATGACAAGGCAAGCAGACAACGAGCATCTCAACATTCTTCTTATTTACCATGGGAATATGGTGCTTTTTTCTCTCTTTCCTCTTTTCATAGTATCTCTTTTTTTCTTTTCTCTTTTTTTTTTCTCAATATAGGACTCTTTTTTTATAAGAAGAATGCTTCATAGATATCTCATTATGGTTACGCTGCAGGTTTCCACCATGTCAGCATGGATTAGACTAGCGGCCCAAGCGTTTCTCTAACACATATACATAACTCCATGGACTTACAAGCTCCCCTTTCATTTCACACCGACGACATCCATATACAAAAGAGCATGATATCAACTAGGTACAAGTACCAAGTGCAATGTTGAAAGCGTTCCCCATGAAAGCATGGTTCTGCTAATTCCCGACAAATAAGTGCAAGCATATACAACATAGAAGACACAATGGTTCAACTTTATCAAGGGCAAGAAAAGTAAAGTGTGCCATCAAGTTCGTGAGAGCTTTAATCACTAGTTTTATCATAACAAGTTTAATTTCGAAGGTAAACAAAAGCATGAATATACTTGGAATAGCATATGCTAGTAGGTAGGTATGGTGGACTCTTTGGAATAACTTGGTTTAGGGAGTTGGATGCATGAGTGGAACTCATACTTGGTTGTGGAGGCTAGCAAAAGACTGGGAGCGACAAACTAAGAGAGCAATAATGGTCATAATCATGCAGAGCGACAAAACATCATTGATAAAAGCATAAAGTGATACTACAAGTTGAAAACTAAAGGATCATAAAGGCTATGGTGACTTGAGATAGTCATAACATGGTGTGAGCATGCGCCAAGTCAACCCAAATAAAGCATCAAAGGAGAATACAAATATAATATGCTTTAATATGCTAAAACAACGCATGATTCATCCAAGGCACATTAAGCAATCTCAATTGTTTATAACAAGTCATGCTACAACAAAGAATACTAAGCATAAAGCCAAAACAATATTAAGCATGGCATGACAGAGCATAGACCACAGTCAAAAACGAGCTCTTTTTGCCACATAAGAATGAACTTTCCTACTCTTTTCCAAACCAAACCAAACTATTTGCAAACCAATGTATGAAAGAGGGGGTCCAACTAATTTTTTCAGCAAACTAAGCAAACCAAGCAAACAAAAAAACAAAACCAAAACGAAAAAGAAGACGCTCCAAGAAAAACACAACTGTGCATGAAACAATAAAAATGAAGCGTTTGGAAGAAACCTGGGATTTTTATTGATGAAGAAGGGGATGCCTTGAGCATCCCCAAGCTTTGACGCTTGTACTTCTTGGATATTTCTTGGGGTGACACACGTGGCATCCCCAAGCTTGAGCTTTAGTCCATCCTTCATCTCATTACTCATTCCTTCCATACACCTGAAAATTTTCCTTCATACAAAACTTCACGCAATCTTTATTAGCAACATTAGTGCACTCAAGATAAATAAGTCTTAAGGTTCAGTTCTAACACCAAATAAACTTCCATTAGAACACTAGCTACTGTAGCACTTCCCTCAAAAAGCTCAATTCCCCAAAAGAACTCAAAAAGGAACCAACAAGAAGCAAATGCAGAAAATGGCAGAAATCTGTCAAAACAGACCAGCAGGTAAATACGAATTTGTTCGAAGACCTTCTGTTGCTCAAATCAAAAAGTGTTGAACTAACGAAAGTATAAAACAACCTGGGGCAGAAGCACAAAAATTCACGCCTCAAAAAGACGTCCAGAGATTTTACACGAATTTTTATGGTGAAGCACAGAAGTCTGGTTCGGGACGGCAACTTTCCCAATCATTACTTCTCTCTCATTAGAGGTTACTCTTGGCACAAAAAGCAAATAAAAAGGATAAGGAGAGGTTATTACTGAGGTAATAAGTTCCAAGACTCATCTAAAACTTTTGGGTTATCTCCCAATAAGTACTTTTCTTTAACGCCTTTAAGTTAGGCATAAGAAGCAACAAAGAATTAAGTGTTCTCAAATGAAGAAGCATTAAGATCAATATCAGAAATATTTTCAACAAGGCAAGGTATATCATCCAAATAAGTTCTAGAGGATCCTCTCTCAATGCTCTTAGGTTCACTATTCTCATCAAAAGGGTTTGCAGGAATAATCCAATCAAGATTCTTTTCTATGGCATCATGTATTGCTACTAGTTTAAAGGGTATTGGTATCTTAGGTTCCTCCCCATTAGGTTCGGTTTTGTTCATCTTTTCTCGTGTACCAACAACATCTACACATGAGCCTAGCATATTGAAACGTTGAAAGACTTTCCTAGATTCCTTGGCAACATCATAGAACTCCTTAAACAAAGTTTCTAGAATAAAATCCCTCTTTTAGGGTCTTCAATTTCTTTAAGATTAAGAAACATTACTTGCATTAAGGGGTTGAGGTTAACAAACCTAGCTTCCAACATGTGAATTAAAGAGGCTGCAGCAATCTCATAGTTTGGAGCAAGTTCTGCAAGGGATCTATCCTCAGTATCTTCATACTTACTAACATGATTGAAGAATTCTTCAATATTATCTTTCCCAATTATAGAACCACTACCAATTGGAAGGTCTTTCAAGGTGAAAGTAGGAATCAACATGGTGAGCTAAGGAAGGGGTGACAACTAAAGGAGACTTAATTTTTTTGTGTTTTTCAAATAAGAAAGCAAACTAGTAAAACTAAATTTTTTGTGTTTTTGATAACAAAACAAGCAAACAAAGCAAAAGGAAACTAAGAAAAACAAAAATAACAAAGTAAAGAGATTGGTTATGAGGGACTCCCCTTGTGAAGATGTCCTTGCTTCCCGGCAACGGCGCCAGAAAAATTGCTGGCTCGTGGTTGGCGTGGGAGTTTCTTCTTCTTCGTTCCCCGGCAACGGCGCCAGAAAAATGCTTGATGGCTCTGTGTATGGCGCCCAAAAAAGTGCTGGTGCGATGATGATGTAGATCTCATTGGGAACCCCAAGAGGAAGGTATGATGAGCACATCAGCAAGTTTCCCTCAGTTATGAAACCAAGGTTTAATCGAACCAGTAGGAGCAAGGAAACACCCCAAAGGTGTTACTAGCTGAGCTTTGGCAGTGCGCACTACCGGTGCTAGTAGCAACGTGGAGACCTGCACAACACAACCACAGAACTTTGTCCCCAATTTGCGATGAGGTTGTCAATCTCACCGTGTTTTGCTGAAAACAAAGGATTAAACGTATCGAATGGAAAGAAGTAAAAGTTTGCAGAAAGTAAACACAAACAAGTAAAAGATTGTAGATTGAATGTAAAAGACAAGGACCGGGATCCATAGTTCACTAGAGGTGGCTCTCCTTAGATAGATAACATGCTGGGTGAACAAATTACAGCGGGGCAATTGACAAACATCGAGAAAGCAATACATGCATATACTAATCATCTTGACTCCTTTGAGATTCGATTGGGCATTACAACATTATACATAGACCGCCATCCAACTGCATCTATGACTAATAATCCACCTTCAGGTTATCATCCGAACCCCCTCCAGTATTAAGTTGCAAGCAACAAATTATTGCTTTACAAACTGCGTGTAAAGTAAACAATACAATTGTTCTATGAACAAAGGATTATTGTTTTGTCCCTAGTAGCAACATCACATCTAGTACCTTAGAGATTTCTGTCACTTCCCCAGATTACCAGAGACATGAACCCACTATCGAGCATAAATACTAACTCTTGGAGTTGCTAGCATCTACTTGGCCAAGATAGCTACTAACAACGGAAAGCATGCAAGATCACAAATAACAAAGACATGATAGAATCAATAATCAATCTGAAATAGCATCTCAATATCCATCGGATCCCCGCAAACACAACATGCAGAATTACAAATAGATGATCTTGATCATGAACGGAGCTCACAAGATCTAGACATGAAAGCACAAAGGAGGAGAACCAGCCATCTAGATACTACATGGATCCGTAGTCCAAGGATGAACTACTCACACATGACACCGGAGGCTTGCATGGTGATGAAGAAGGCCTCCAGGGTGAATTCCCCTCTCCGGCAGGGTGCCGGGAAGAGCTTCAGATCCCTCCCGATTTAGGGATGGAGATGACGGCGCCTACAGACTCTTTCGTAGATTTTTGATCGGGTCCTTAGGGTTTTTGTCCCGAGGGCAATATATAGGCGGAAGGAGAGGCCGAGGGGGTGCCGGGAGCGGCCACACCACCCCCTGGCGCGGGCCAGGCCTGGCCAGGCGGCCAGGTGGTGTGGTGGCCCCCTGGCCCCTCTCCGTCTCGTATTCTGGCACTTGATGACATCCGGAAAAATAGGCACTTTGGCTTTTGTCCCGTCCAATTTCGAGAATATTCATTTTCTGACTTTCCTGAAACCAAAAACAGCAGAAAACAGGCAGCTGACACCGTGTCTCTTGTTAATAGGTTAGTCCAAAAAATTATATGAAATATACTCCAAAGTTGGAACAAAACACAAGAAAGTGGATAAAACCAAGCATGGAACATCAAAAATTATAGATACATTTGCAATGTATCAGATACCTACACAACTTAGACTAGAAAAACAAAAACTGGACATGCATGTACGTGAGAGGAAAAGAAGACTTGACTAGGCCCAACTAGTATTCGTGGATGCTTCCTGGTTTGATGGACTTTGATCTTGACTTGCCAAAATAGCACATTCTTGTACATAGCTTTGCACAAATAAATTTAAACTGCTTCATAGTTTGATTTTAATTGCACCGACAAGATATTGGCATGGAGTCTTGAACGTGGACTTTACCTCCTGCTTCGGTACAATTTGTACAATAGTATATTTGATCACAGCTCAAATATTGTTTGTACCTTGATCCAACTTTCCACCATTGTCGGTGCGAGCGATAATGCATCGTCTAGATGGTACCACGTACCTTGCAGCCTTAATGGAATTATCAGTAGCAGTAGAGAGTACCTCATCATCCTCCCTCCCTTGAAAGGAAACGGTCCTCGGTGTCGACCTATGTCTTGCAGACTTTTTCTTAAACACCTCGACTGTAAATTTGATATCCTTTGCTTCTTTGGGGAGTAGAATATAAAACTCACCCTTATGCATAAATGTGTACCTATTTGTGCGTCCATGGTGAAGTGCATTGACATTGTGTTGCCACAGACATCCCAATAAAATATGACAAACATGTAGTTGTAGTGGTAGAACGTCACACTCCACTTTATCAACATATTCATCCACGGAAAAAGGAACTTTCACTCTATGGGTGACCTTCAACTTGCCCACACCATTGATCAATTAAGACTTCGGATGCTCCCATGTAGGCAAAGAAAGAGACTGTACCACATCCTTACTAATTATGTTGCTTGCACTACCACCATCAAAAATCAGTTTGCACACTTCTTCTTTGATAGTACATGCAGTTTGGAAAATATTACGTCGTTGGCCCGGTTCAACAATAACCTTGTCGTCTCATTGGACCTTATGCGCCATCAAACTCGGAACATTAAGTTCAGGCCAACAATCCAAAGCATTACTATCATTATTTTCAGTAGCATCCTCTAGTGGAGTCATCTCATCTTCAGATTCCGAAACATATGCACCATCAATAAGCAAAATTTGTTTCTGATTCGGACAAAGGCGCATTATGTGGCCTCGCCCCCCGCACTTATGGTATATAATATTGCTGTGATGAGACGTGCTCGATGCAGCTTGTGAAACCTCCTTTGGTGCAGCAGCTACCTTGTTATTTTCAAGGCTAGTCGACTTGAAGCAGCCGGTTTAGCACTAAACCCACCATTATGATAAGCGCCATGTCGTCCATTGTTGTACGTCGGACGACCCTCAGAAACTTGCTTCTCCAAGACCCAACGTTCAACACGTTCTGCTTGATGAAGTAACTCGTGTATATCATTATACTGTATCAAATCAACACGGTCGCGGATCTTTTCCTCAAGCCCCTCAAAGAACCGAACCATGGTCGCCTCGGGCGACTCACCTACTGCTGTCCGGATCATCAATACTTGCATATCTTTGTAATATTCAGCTACTGATTTTGTACCTTGCAAAAGACGAAGTAGTTTGCTATGAAGTTGTCGAGTGTAGCAAGCAGGCACAAACATCTCCCTCATGACACGCTTCATGTCAACCCATGTTGCCGTTCTCTCCCCTGTACGGTTTTTATTATCCCACCATACAAGAGCATATTCAGTAAACTCCATGGATGCAACACGAACCTTCTTTTCTTCAGAATAATTGTGGCCATCAAAAATCTGATTAATGCGCATCTCCCACTCCAAGTACTTCTCCGGATCAGAACATCCAGAGAATTATGGTATGGTTAGCTTTATTCGACCAAGGCCATCATTCTCTCGAGCAGCTTCACCATCTAGGTTACGCCGCTGGCCAGCACCATGGCGAGCTTGAACACCTTGGCGTGGTCGCCGTTGATGGCCTCCATGAGCATCAGACATATCAGAAAGATCATCATCGGAGTGGCCTTGGTTGCATGCCGGTGACCGGGACTGTCGGGGTGCCGCATCTCTTGCCTCTAGACGCTGAACAATTGCGGACAACCGATTAAGGCTCTCTATCACCACTCGCAAACTATCATCCCGTTAGCGATCACTAGCCATCAAGCGCACATTAAGCCTGTCCTCAACACCTGTAATATTTGTAGACAAATCTTCAACTTTTGTGCGAAGTTTTGTATTGACACTTTTGATCGACATCAGGTGGATACGCAGATCTTTAGTTACTTCTGGACCCAAAGGAATTTCTCCTCCGTCCAGATCAGAATCCTCATGCAGCGACATCTTGACACACAAGATCAAATTAGCAACAGCAGAGAAAAAAAAAACTGCCCCTGGACAACCTAGCTCTGAGTACCAAGGTGATACGTCGTGTGACTGAAATCAACGCCGCCAGTGTTTGACCGATTTTTCACGGTACAAGTTGTAGCAATACCTTGCAAAATTCAGTAGTAGCAACTAGTATCGGCAACATCACAGGCTAGCAGATTAGTTTACGTAAGATGCAAACAAATCCAAATAACAAGCAAACCCCAGGCACACGCACAGGAACAACCACGATGGGTTTTCAACTCACGGACACACAGAACTGGCCGCCAGGAACCATGGCGATTTTCTGGTTTCTATTCTCCAAATAAAACTTGTCTAGGGTTACATGAGGCGCAACCTCTTTATTTATTGCGCGTGCAAGCACCACCTGGGCTAAGCCCGACCCGAACATCGACTAAAACAGACCCCGACTCCTGTTGCAACACGATACCTACACAACTTAGACTAGGAAAACAAAAACTGGATATGTATGTACGTGAGAGGAAAAGAAGACTTGACTAGGCCCAACTAGTATTCGTGGATGCTTCCTGGTTCGATGGACTTTGATCTTGACTTGCCAAAATAGCACATTCTTGTACGTAGCTTTGCACAAATAAATTTAAACTGCTTCATAGTTTGATTTTAATTGCACCGACAATCAGATATTGGCATGGAGTGCTGAACGTGGGCTTTACCTCCTGTTTCGTTATAATTTGTACATTAGTATATTTGATCACAGCTGAAATATTGTTTGCGCATTGATCCAACTTTCCACCATTGTCGGTGCGAGCAATAATGCATCGTCTAGCTAGTACCACGTACCTTACAACCTTAATGGAGTTATCAGTAGCAGTAGAGAGTACCTCATCAACAAGTATATTCATAGTACACTTACCAAAATTAGCTACATACTAACGTTGTTAAATATAAACAAACTTTCATTTCTGTAATAGTTATAAGATTATGTCATTGAAATAAAAGTTATGTTACTTCCTTTATTTCAACTACAAATCCAATTTTACAAATTTCGTTGCTAAATTGTAGTAGATCCGAAATTACTAAATGAAACATGCATGTCCTAGAGATTCTACTTTAGAAATCAAGTTTATTATTTTCGTATGTGTGGGTTTATGTTTCATCCATTTGGTCTTAAATGTATTTGCAAACGGCTCTAAGAATTTTAGCCTAACAAATATCTTGCTACAGTGGTCCATTCTAGAATCATTAGTGTTGTCCATTTATTTGTTCTTTTGTGCTCATGTATATATTTTATGTTTGGTGGGGTTCAGACATTGTTGGAAATACATATTTTGAAAGGGGTTTGCAATAGAAAAAATTCCTAGCTAGCGCAACACCACTGCCAAAGATCTATCTATGATATCTATGAGTTAGTGTAGTAACGGGAAGGAGGTTTTGGTAACAGATACTTGTAGTCATACTCGTAGACGACCTATATATGCGTTCTACGTTCGTGGGAATGTTGACGATGTAGTCATACTCGTAGACAATCTCAAGGTTGCTTTGCTCCTTGCACGTCACCGCCTCGCACGTCACCTCCCGGCTATTGCTCGACAGCTCCGATGCCACAAGTGGAAGCACCTCCGAGGTTTCGCACACGTCTTGTGCCCGACGATGACCTCCGTTCTCCCAGATCCAGCCGGGATGCGGAAGAGACCTTCTGGAACTGGGATCCAGTTGCGCAATGGTGTGTTGGGTGGTGTCGTCTCTCACGCACAGTTCTTCTTGGAACGACGCACATGAGATTCAACGGAGAGAGAGGGGGAACATACCTAAGAAAAAATGTCTTAGGAATTTCCCAATTTATTTGTTGTATTTTTTCCTCTCATATTCCGCTCTTTATATAGAGGAAAAGGGGGCAATGTAGGACTAAAGGAGGATGATGTCATGCGACGGCCGAAGGCGATGGCGCCGACTAGCCAGGTAGGCCCCACCCGCCGTGGGTGCGTGATACGTCATAAACATATCTATAATTTTTTATGCTCCATGCTTGTTTTGTATCAACTTTCTTATGTTTTGTTTACACTTTGAGGTATTTTTATATATTTTCTGGAACTAACCTATTAACAAGATGCCACAGTGCCAGTTGCCTGTTTTCTGCTGTTTTTGGTTTCAAAAAAGCTATTAAGGAAATATTCTCGGAATTGGAGGGGACAAAAGCCAAAGTCAATATTTTATCAGAAGGAACCCGGAGTCCGAAGGGCAACCGATGTGGGGCCACGAGGTGGCCACACCTAGGGCTGGCACGGCCACCCCCTAGGGCGCGTCGCCCCATGGTGTGGGCCCCTCGGGCACCCACCGACCTTGCCCCTTCGCCTATAAAAGTACCCGATGCAAAAACCCTAAGGACCCGATCAAAAATCCACGAAAGAGTCTGTAGCTGCTGCCATCTCCATCCCTAGATCGGGGAGATCCGAAGCTCTTCCTAGCACACTGCCGGAGGGGAGAGATCATCCTGGAGGCCTTCTTCATCACCATGCCAGCCTCCGGAGTGATGCGTGAGTAGTTCGTCCTTGGACTATGGGTCCATACAGTAGCTAGATGGTTGGTTCTCCTCCTTTGTGTTTTCATGTTTAGATCTCATGAGCTCCGTTCACGATCAAGATCATCTATTTGTAATCCTATATGTTGTGTTTGTGGAGATCCGATGGATATTGAGATACTATGTCAGATTGATTATTGATTCTATCATGTCTATGTTATTTGTGATCTTGCATGCTCTCCGTTGCTAGTAGCTATCTTGGCCAAGTAGATGCTTGTAACTCCAAGAGGGAGTATTTATGCTCGATAGTAGGTTCATGCCTCTAGTAATCCGGGGAAGTGATAGAAATCTCTAAGGTTGTAGATGTGATGTTGCTACTAGGGAGAAAACAACAATCCTTTGTCCATGGGGCAATTGTATTGTTTACTTTACACACTTTTCTTAATGCAAGTATCTGTTGCTTGCAACTTAATGTTGGAAGGGGTTCGGATGATAACCTTAAGGTGGATTATTAGTCATAGATGCAGCTAGATTATGGTCTATGTATTATGTTGTAATGCCTAATCAAATCTCGTAGGAGTCAAGATGTCTAGTATATGCATTGTTATGCTTTCTCAATCTGTCAATTGCCCCGCTGTAATTTGTTCACCCAACATGATATTTATCTTAAGGAGAAACACCTCTAGTGAACTGTGGACCCCCATCCATTCCTTTACCATTGATATACCATCTATTGTTTACCGTTTACTGTTTACTTTCTGCAAGCAATTACTATCTTCCACACTATAAGTTTAATCCTTTGTTTTCAGCAAAACCAGTGAGATTGACAACCTCACTGTAAGTTGGGGCAAAGTTCTATGGTTGTGTTGTGCAGGATTCCAAGTTGTTAGCAACACCTTGGAGTTATTTCCTTACTCCTACTTGTTCGATAACCTTGGTTTCATAACTGAGGGAAACTTGCTGCTGTGCTCATCATACCTTCCTCTTGGAGTTTCCAATGAGCTCTACATATCTTGAGCCATCAAGTACTTTTCTGGTGCCGTTGCTGGGGAGTTAAGGACACCTTGAATCTCTTTCTCCTCGTCAATCACTTTTCAGGGAGAAAGAAGATTCTTGCAAGGGGAGTCTCTCACAACCAATCTCTTTACTTTGTTTTGTTTTGCTTAGTTTATTTTGCTTTGCTTGCTTGTTTCTTTTTATCAAAAACACAAAAAAAATAGTTTTACTGGTTTGCTTCTTTTATCAAAAACACACAAAAAATTAGTTCCTATTTCAGTTTCTATTTTGGTTGTCTTGCTTTAATCTTGCAAAAAAATGACTACTCCTGAGAACACTAAGTTGTGTGACTTCACTAGCACAAACAACAATAGAAGTGCACCCTCTGAACTTGAAGTCATGCTTAAGGATTTTATTAGTAAACAAACTGCTTTCAATAAAACTGTTGAGGAAAAACTTTCGAATGCTGAAAAAAATATTTCATCTTTGTCTGAAGCACAATCTTCTTTGATTAATAAAAGGGCTGCTAAACCTGAAACTATGGAAAACCCCTTTGCTGCTACTAATGCCATACAAGTTAGAATTGATGAAAATGTTAGACTATTAGCTGAATTGCATGCTAAGTGGGAAAGAGAAGATGAAATTGCTAGAAATAGTAGTATTTGTACTATTACCACCACCAATGTTGATGCTAGCAAACCACATGAAGTTCGCATTCCTTTTGCAACAAATGCCTAAAACCAATGGAACCTTTTCCAATAAGAATGCTGAAATTCTTCGAAATATGGGAAACAATAGCTCTACTACCTTCAATGGTAATTTTGATTTTGATATTGATGGTTGCAATATTTCTGAAGTAATAATGTTCCTACAAAAGCTTGCTAGAAGACCTAATGCTAGTGCTATGAATATGGCCTTTACAAAACACATTACAGATGCTCTCATAAAAATTAAAGAAGAAAAATTGAAACATAAAGCTTCTATTCCTAGGAAATTAGAAGATGGTTGGGAACCCATCATTAATATGAAAGTGAATGATTTTGATCTCAAAGCTTTATGTGATCTTGGTACTAGTGTCTCTATTATGCCTAGAAAGATTTATGAAATGCTTGATTTGCCACCATTGGAAGATTGTTATTTAGATGTCCAACTTGATGATAATGCTAAAAATAAATTCATGGAGAGTATTAATGATGTTCTTATTATGGTTAACAATACCTATGTCCCTGTTGATTTCCATGTTTTGGATATTGAATGCAATGCTTCTTGTCCTATTATTTTGGGAAGACCTTTTCTTAGAACTGTTGGTGCCATTATTGATATGAAGGAAGGCACCATTAAATATCAATTCCCACTCAAGAAAGGTATAGAACACTTACCTAGGAAGAGAGATAAGGTACATTTTGCCTCTCCTATTAATTTTTTTTTTGATATTATTGCTTCTTCATTTGAAAATACTTGAATCTTGCTTCCTATGCCTTGCTGAAAGGCGTTAAAGAAAAGCACTATTGGGAGATAACCCAAATTATTTTTACTTTCAGTAAGTTTTTATTTTGTTGAGTCTTGGAAGTTATTGCCTCAGTAATAACCTCTCCTTATCCTTTTTGTGTGGTTTTTGTGCCAAAAATTGAAGGAGATATGCCCTAGAGGCAAATAAGAAATAGGTTTTTATTATCATATCTCAATTAGTTTATAATAGTTTCATATTGTGCTATAACTGTGCCAAGTAGAAACATTGGTACATGTGTGGTATGAAACAACAAAGTCCCTAGTAGCCTCTATTCATACTAGTTCGTTGGTCACGAAGATGATCTAGGTTTCAAGATCATGGGCATTTATGCCGACTGACAACGAGATCATATCATTGGAGAATGATGTGGTTGGACATTCCTCGAAGGATTGCAACACGATCAAGTCATCTAGTTCATTGTTGCAACAGCTATATCTAGACTCCTTCTCCTTAGACCGCGAGCTCATATTACTCACTGTTTCCCTAGGCTGCTTAGACTGCATCAACCGTCATCTGGTAATACGGTGGCCATAAAGGTGTATGTTGGGTATTCCAAAGGAACAGTAGATGACATGTGACTGAAATACCGGGATTTGTTCACCCACATGATGGGTAAAGATACATATGGCCGGCTTGGTGAGATTACATCCATAAATGTTGCAACATGTGACTAGGTCACGGGGATGTAATATCACGGTAACAAGAAAACATAACTTGTTGTGAACGAGATTGAACAAAGGTATGGGATACCAATGATCGGATCTTGGACAAGTTGTATCGAGAAACAAAAGAAAGAGGATGCTACATATAGATGGTTCAAACAACATTGTCATCAGGAATGCATAGGGGTCACATGGATATCCCTGGTCCCTCTGTTGATCATTGATACAGATCATGTCTAGAGCATTCCTGAGCTGTGAGAGGATACACTTAAGGGTACGATGAGAGCGATCATTCGTAAGACGGAATCACAGTAGAGAAAGAGAAAGCCGGAATCGTTCTGCAGAGAGATCCGAAGTTGTTCGGAGAAAGAATAAAGGACCGGAATCATTCCGGGAAAGATCCGAAGTCATTCGGAGGAAATCAAAAGGGAACCAAAAGGTGTTTCGGGTCAAGATGGATTTTGTAATATGTATTTACATATTAATTAGTGTAATTACTATTAAATATAATATTAAAATCTAATTTGAAGAGTTATTCCACTAATGGGCCAAACTTCCTAGGGAAATAGGGCCCATGAGGGAAAACCGGAGGAGGGAAGGGCCAAGGGCCAAGGGGCCAAGGCCCAGGCGCCTTGAGGGGGACCATCCGGCCAGCCTAGGGCTGTGCGCGGGGTGGGGCCCACCCTAGGCCGGCTGGCCCATTAAGGCCCATGCGCCTCCCCCCTCTCCCTTGAATAGTCCCACATGGGAAACCCAAAGGGGAGGGCACACCCCCTCCCCCTATACAAAGGGGTGCCCATGGGTGGGATTAGACACACAATTGGATAAGTCCTTTGGTTGACTTTATCCTCCTCCCTCTCTCTATACCTTGTGACCATGGCCCCAAGTCTGGGCTGTGCAATCAAGGCACACCTGCAGTACGCCGTTGTGCTGCAGGGATTCCTAGCCGGATATCAACTTCCGCACTCCCGGCGGGATCGGGGAGCCGGAGGTCTCATCGTGCACCGGATGTGTACGAAGACACGAGGCGCAACACTTGGGGATCTTAAATATCGTGAGCCGGAGCTGTTGCACGATGAAGATGATGAAGATCAAGAAGGAGCAAGGGGTGACCTGCGAGGAGCTTCGCGACCTTGAGGTCAGCTTCGAGTACGACTACATCGACCACGTTCCCCGTGGAACATTAACCGCGTACGGTCTATAAGGGTATGTATTCTATACGCATCGGCCGTTACCGCATTACTACATAGATAGATCCTAGGCAGTTTCTGGGGTTTCAACGTAGGAATTTTTTTGTTTTCCGCGCCGATCCCGAACAGTGGTATCAGAGCCGATCTATGCGTAGGAGTGATGTACGGCCAGTACGCACAAGTATTGTGCGGGCATTGATCCCTTAGTTGTGACCCTCTAACGTGTACTTGTTTATATCACGGTATTGTTTGATGAAGCGGCCCGGACCGACCTTACGCGTATTCGTACGTGAGACTGGTTCCACGCTCAACATACGGCTTGTACCGTATAAGTGGCTAGCGGGTGTCTGTCTCTCATTCAATAGTTGATATAACATTTACAACGAAGGGCCCCGAAAGGGGTGTAGTAGAGACAACTGTCGTATCCATGTTGTGGTTGGAAAGTTCGTAGTTTAGAAACGGTTCTATTGCGAAAGCCCTAACAACCACGTAAAACTTGCATTAGATAAAGTAGAGGTGTCTAACTTTATTTTGCAGGGGGCATGTGATTATGATATGGCATTGGTCGATACGAAGGTAAAGTAGTTTACTTTCTAAGTAGTATAGTAATAGTCATCGTTCCGATGAACGACCTGGTGGAGGCGTCGTGGACTTGGTGTCAAACCAAGGGCACGATGGAGATCATGTCGGAGCGCTCGATGGAGATCAAGGCGCAAGAAAGACCATGTCATATCACATTATACATATGATGTTGATACCAGTTTTTACATCTTATTATGTGCTAGTATTTAGATACTCAATGGTAGCAAATAAGATAATCCCTATTTAATTCCAATGTTTCGTGTTCCCCTTGTGTGTGCACCATCAAGAAAGTTCTTCGGTATGAGGCGATCCAGGGTTACAGGCCTGGGTGTCAAACATATCTACGTTCGCATACAGTGGGTGTAAGCCATGTTGCACAGCGAATACACACAAGTTAGATTTGGCGAGCCTAGCACGCTAGAGAAGTGTGGCCTTAGAACACAAGAGATCGAAAGATCGAGCATGAGTCACATGGATGATGTGATTGGCATTATTGAATGTCTACCTTTGATACTGCACTGATGGCCATGACGATCGAGGGAGGTGCAGAGGATAGGGATCATGCGATCACTAAAATCGTCCAGGGGATGACCGTTTTAGTGGAGACCAATTATAAATTGATCTCTTAATTATAAACTTAGTCTAGATGTCTATTTGCAAATATCTTAGTAGACCTTGGCCTATCCCATTGAGGTCCTTTTCGACCATGGGAATATAATGCTTAATTTGGAACTTAGCAAAAGGGTCCAACTTCATAGATTAATACCCACGCCTGAGGGATATCCTCGTAAAAGGTGATCTTCTCTTCTTGATACAATAACCATTAGGAGATAATTTGATGACTCCTCAATGATTGTGTTTTCTCCATAATCATCCAATAAGCCATTCCCCATTCGATGGAGAGTTGGGCTACATTTTGTATTCTGGATTATAAGGCACATAGAGTATGAGCTGTTGGATGGGTTTTCCTACATCATGGATGAAAAGAGAATGTTTGGAAAAACACTTAGCAATCTTGCATTAGAGTTAAGAACTCTTAGAAGGTCTTGATTGCAAAAGCAGGTCATGGATGAAAGAGGTATATGTTAGATATACAAAATTATAAATGTGGTTCTTACAAAACTCGTTGCAGTTTGCAAAGTATTTGATACTTGTCCCGTTTTGTGAAAACAGGATGATCTGCTTGAGAATTGCTGGTTTTGAGGCAACGTGACTTGATGACGGCAAGCAAAATAGTTGATGGCCGACATCACCTCTTCCCTCAAAGTTTTTCATTTGGATTAGTGGACTTGAATATAATTTGTTATCCTTATTTGTGTGTCTTGCTTATGGCAAGACAATTATTCATATGAACAAGTTACAAACTAGTTTGTACTATTCTTATGAACAATACCGTTATGGTCACATTACGATTACAAATAAGTTATTCTCATCACTATGTTAATGATAATAGTTTAAACATTTATAAAGGATTAGAATGCTAAAAGATATCCAAAGTTTAATAATGAAATGACACTACAGTTTAAGTAATTTTGGTTATTGCAGGTTCTTTATGAAAGATCGGGGTCCTAGATGCTTAATCTAGAGATTTTGCAAAACCATGCCTCTTGGGTAGAATGACTAAAACTCCACATTCTGGTAAAACGGTGATATGCGAAGAAATGTTGAATCTTATACATAGGATGTATCGTATTTTCAACAAGTAGTGGAAATCATTAGTTACTTGTGGACTTAAGTGAATAAGTGTATTTACTTAATGAAACATAAGTTTGAAATGATTTGAATTGTTCAAATGAGTTCACAACAATAAGAGGATATTGAATTAACTGAATTAACAAGTCTCTTCGATTTGATCGACGCGACTAAACTATTCAAGTTAAGTTTAGCATAAAAGGAACTTGTGAAAGATGTTTCACAAATTATGATAATTGGATGAATTCAAACCATGTTGAAATATCTAAACATCATAACCATTATGTATTAGATACATATGGTATAATATTATCTCTTATCAGGGTTATAGTTATCGTTTAGAGTTAGAGATCAAAATAAGCAAACACTCATTTAAAATACAAAGGAACATCTAAAGATTCGTGGAAACAACACCATAAGTGTTATGGCACGTTCGAGTTTCTGTAGATTTTGACAAGTTGAAATCGTGGCGAATAAATAAGTCTTTGTAAAGCATTCTTAGGAAGCTATGAATGCATCTTCCACAATAAGGGGCAAACCTATTGTTGTCCTAAGTTGACGTGTCTTGATGAAGATATAGGTGGAAGAAAGTAAAAGATCAAAACAAGGTATCTGACCTTACCTCCAAATTGTTGAGTGGCGCAGCGGAATTTGTTTCCTGAATCCAAACTATACATATAGAGGATAAACCAATGATAATAATCATAAAGTTTCAGTGAAAACTTTTACTAAAGAAAGTAGGATTCAATTATATATTCTACAAGTTTGTGGAATTGTATTAATGATTCACTTGTCATGTTTTGAACAAGACATACCTACGAATTACAAAGAAGTGTGATGGACCTGAGTGCGAGAAATGACTATGAGTCATAAAATCCTATATTAATTTACATTTGAGATTGCAAAGTAACATGTTACTTGATCTTATTAAAGTAAATAAGTTTACTTGATATTTCTAAATGACTGCAAAGTCATAAGAATGAAATGAAACTTAATAAATGACAAAAGCTCGATTTGTCACAAGTTTGGACAAATTCAAGGAGTTGACTACAACAGTAGTGATGCTTAAGTCTTTTGAATTTACACTAGAAATATATGGATATTGAAGTCTCGTAATTGGAATTCTCAAATTGATAATGATCAAAGAATTTTGGAATGTCCAAGATTATCGAGAGGACCTAGACTTGAGTGGGAGCAAATCAGCTTAGCTAATTCATAATATGTAGCTGACATATTTTGAGTGGGAGCTAAGTGAAATCCCTGGATCTCAAACATAAATGTCATATTTGAGTGGGAGCTAAGCGAAATCCCTGGATCTCAAACATGAATGTCATATTTGAGTGGGAGCGTGAAATTATTCTAGGATATGCGAACGACATATGTGAATGATGTGATTGGTGTTAATAATATTTAAGTTAGATAAATAAGGATGAAGTTGAAGTTATTAAACAATAAGATCTATCGAAATAGATTGGTAAGTTTAATAAACACTGAATGTCGAATGCTTCCTGGACTTGATTCTGAAAAGATGTTCAGAATGTCCTAAGCAAGATTCTGAAGAAGTTCAAAATGGAACAAGTGAGGAAATAGTTCTTACTATATGAAGCATTGAGTATTGCAACTATGGTTGAAAGAAAGAGATGCGTTGCATATCCTATGCCTCAGTCATAGGTTCTTCCATATAACCATGTTGTATACTTGACATAATGTGACCCGAGGTTCTGGTTGGTAGGACAAAGTCTTAACTATAAGAACATGTCTTTAAGTGATTCCTGAGTTGATCACTGAACCAGAATTGAGTTTGTACATAAATAGGAAGAAGCAATGTAAGTGGCATAGTTGCATTTCATGCACTAGGATCTACATAGATATAGAAGTATAAAGGCTACATCTAATGTGCTGTATAATGTTATGGCGGAGCTAGTTCGATTTTAACGTAGAATGATGTGTCCCAGGGCCCAGTGCCCATGAGAAAGCCCTCGAGGTTGATCTAACGTCACTGTAAGCTCCTGGAATCCAGCCTCGTTCTGCTTCCATGACTATAGTATATACACAAAGGATAGCAAAGTGTGTTTCGAAGTTTAGATGACAACAGTGAAAAACGACCGTCATCATAAACACTAGAAACAAAAGTCTCAATTTGTTGCCAAACAAATACTTCGACCCATTATAAGATAATGGAGTGAATGTCAGATTAGGAAGACATCAACGATTTGCAAAAGACATAATGATCTGGTAAAATAGAACATGGACATGACGTTTCCCACGAGCATGCATGATCTGTAAACGCATATGGTATATGGTTTATATGAGTAAAATGCAAGCTAGTTTATTTGTACTCTAGTGCAAGTGGGAGACTGAAGGAGACATGCCCTAGAGACAAATAAGAAATAGGTTTTTATTATCATATCTCAATTAGTTTATAATAGTTTCATATTGTGCTATAATTGTGCCAAGTAGAAACATTGGTACAAGTTTTGTATGAAACAACAAAGTCCCTAGTAGCCTCTATTCATACTAGTTCGTTGGTCACGAAGATGATCTAGGTTTCAAGATCATGGGCATTTATGCCGACTGACAGCGAGATCATATCATTGGAGAATGATGTGGTTGGACATTCCTCGAAGGATTGCAACATGATCAAGTCATCTAGTTCATTGTTGCAACAACTATATCTAGACTCCTTCTCCTTAGACCGTGAGCTCATATTACTCACTGTTTCCCTAGGCTGCTTAGACTGCATCAACCGTCATCTGGTAATACAGTGGCCATAAAGGTGTATGTTGGGTATTCCGAAGGAACAGTAGATGACATGTGTCTGCAAGACTGGGATTTGTTCACCCACATGACGGGTAAAGATACATACGGCCGGCTTGGTGAGATTACATCCATAAATGTTGTAACATGTGACTAGGTCACGGGGATGTAATATCACGGTAACAAGAAAACATAACTTGTTGTGAACAAGATTGAACAAAGGTATGGGATACCAATGATCGGATCTCAGACAAGTTGTATCGAGAAACAAAAGAAAGAGGATGCTACATATAGATGGTTCAAACGACATTGTCATCAGGAATGCATAGGGGTCACATGGATATCCCTGGTCCCTCTGTTGATCATTGATACAGATCATGTCTAGAGCATTCCTGAGCTGTGAGAGGATACACTTAAGGGTACGATGAGAGCGATCATTCGTAAGACGGAATCACAGTAGAGAAAGAGAAAGCTGGAATCGTTCTGCAGAGAGATCCGAAGTTGTTCGGAGAAAGAATAAAGGACCGGAATCATTCCGGGAAAGATCCGAAGTCATTCGGAGGAAATCGAAAGGGAACCGAAAGGTGTTTCGGGTCAAGATGGATTTTGTAATATGTATTTACATATTAATTAGTGTAATTACTATTAAATATAATATTAAAATCTAATTTGAAGAGTTATTCCACTAATGGGCCAAACTTCCTAGGGAAATAGGGCCCAAGAGGGAAAACCGGAGGAGGGAAGGGCCAAGGGCCAAGGGGCCGAGGCCCAGGCGCCTTGAGGGGGACCACCCGGCCAGCCTAGGGCTGTGCGCGGGGTGGGGCCCACCCCAGGCCAGCTGGCCCATTAAGGCCCATGCGCCTCCCCCCTCTCCCTTGAATAGTCCCATATGGGAAACCCAAAGGGTAGGGCACACCCCCTCCCCCTATATAAATGGGTACCCATGGGTGGGATTAGACACACAATTGGAGAAGTCCTTTGGTTGACTTTCTCCTCCTCCCTCTCTCTATACCTTGTGACCATGGCCCCAAGTCTGGGCTGTGCGATCAAGGCACACCTGCAGTACGCTGTTGCGCTGCAGGGATTCCTAGCCGGATATCAACTTCCGCACTCCCGGCGGGATCAGGGAGCCGGAGGTCTCATCGTGCACCGGATGTGTACGAAGACACGAGGCGCAACACTTGGGGCGCTTAAATGTCGTGAGCCAGAGCTGTTGCACGATGAAGATGATGAAGATCAAGAAGGAGCAAGGGGTGACCTGCGAGGAGCTTCGCGACCTTGAGGTCGGCTTCGAGTACGACTACATCGACCACGTTCCCCGCGGAACATTAACCGCGTACGGTCTACAAGGGTATCTATTCTATACGCATCGGTCGTTACTGCATTACTACATAGATAGATCCTAGGTAGTTTCTGGGGTTTCAACGTAAGAAAATTTTTGTTTTCCGCGCCGATCCCCAACAAAAATAACCTCTAATGAGAGAGAAGTAAGACTTGGGAAAGTTGTTGTCCCGAAACAGATTTTTGTGCTTCACTGTAAAAAATCGTGAAACATCCCTGTATGTCGGATTGAGCTGTAATTTTCTGTTCTTATGCCCCAGCTTATTATATAACTTTCGTTTGTTTAGCACTTTTCGATTTGAGCAACATAAGGTCTTTGAAACAATAGGTTTCTACCTGCTTGTCTAGCACTTTTAGCACTTTTTCTGCTTGTTTAGCACTTTTCTTCATCACCATACAAGCCTCCGGTGTGATGCGTGAGTAGTTCATCCTTGGACTACGGATCCATGTAGTATCTAGATGGTTGGTTCTCCTCCTTTGTGCTTTCATGTCTAGATCTTGTGCGCTCCATTCATGATCAAGATCATCTATTTTTAATTATGCATGTTGTGTTTGCGGGGATCCGATGGATATTGAGATGCTATTTCAGATTGATTATTGATTCTATCATGTCTTTGTTATTTGTGATCTTGCATGCTTTCTGTTGTTAGTAGCTATCTTGGCCAAGTAGATGCTAGCAACTCCAAGATCTAGTATTTATGCTCGATAGTGGGTTCATGCCTCTGGTAATCTGGGGAAGTGACAGAAATCTCTAAGGTACTAGATGTGCTGTTGCTACTAAGGAGAAAACAACAATCCTTTGTTCATAGAACAATCTTATTGTTTACATTACACGCAATTTGTAAAGTAATAATCTGTTGCTTGCAACTTAATACTGGAGGGGGCTCGGATGATAACTTGAAGGTGGATTATTAGTCATAGATGCAGTTGGATGGCGGTCTATGTATAATGTTGTAATGCCCAATCAAGTTCCAAAGGAGTCAAGATGATTAGTATATGCATGTATTGCTTTCTCGATGTTTGTCAATTGCCCCGCTGTAATTTGTTCACCCAGCATGTTATCTCACTTAAGGAGAGCCACCTCTAGTGAACTATGGATCCCGGTCCTTTCTTTTACATACAATCTATAAACTGTTTACTGCTTTGTGTTTACTTTCTACAAACTATTACTTCCTTCCATTCGATACGTTTAATCCTTTGTTTTCAGCAAAACCGGTGAGATTGACAACCTCATCGCAAGTTGGGGACAGAGTTCTGTGGTTGTGTTGTGCAGGTCTCCACGTTGCTGCTGGCACCGGTAGTGCGCCCTGCCAACGTTCAGCTAGCTACACCTTTGGGGTGTTTCCTTGCTCCTACTGGATTGATAACCTTGGTTTCGTACTGAGGGAAAACTTGCTGTTGTGCTCATCATACCTTCCTCTTGGGGTTCCCCAACGAGCTCGATATATTTTGGGCCATCAAGCATATTTTCTGGCGCCGTTGCCAGGGACTGAACAAGAAGAAGCTCCCACGTCAACCACATGCCAGCGAGATATTTTCTGGCACTGTTGACGGGGAGTCAAGGACATCTTCACAAGGGGAGTCCCTCATAACCAATCTCTTTACTTTGTTATTTTTGTTTTGCTTAGTTTCTTTTTTCTTTGTTTGCTTGTTCTTTATCAAAAAAACACAAAAAAAATTAGTTTTACAAGTTTGCTTTCTTATTTGAAAACACAAAAAAATGACTACTCTTGAAAACCCTAAGTTGTGTGACTTCACTAGCACCAACAACAATGATTTTATCAGCACACCTATTGCTCCACCTATGCCTGAAGATACTTTCTTTGAGATAAAACCTGCTTTGCTCAATCTTGTTATGAGAGAACAATTTTTTGGTATTGGTAATGAAGATCCTGCTGCCCATCTAAATAACTTTGTTGAACTTTGTGAGATGCAAAAGCATAGGGATGCAGATGGTGATATTGTTAAGCTGAAATTATTTCCTTTCTCTTTGAGAGGAAAAGCTAAAGAATGGTTGAATTCCTTAACTAAGAATAGTATTGATTCATGGACTAAATGCAAAGATGCTTTCATTGGAAAATACTATCCTCCTGCTAAGATTAAAGCTTGGGAAAGAATGAAATCTTTGGTAAAGAATTGTCCCACTCATGGACTGACTGCTTGGATGATCATCCAAACTTTTTATGCAGGATTGAACTATTCTTCAAGGAACCTATTGGATTCTGCTGCTGGAGGTACCTTTATGACCATCACTTTGGGTGCTGCAACAAAACTTCTGGACAATATGATGGTTAATTATTCTGAATGGCATACTGAGAGAGCTCCACAAGGTAGGAAGGTAAATTCTGTTGAGGAAACTTCCTCCTTGAGTGATAAGATTGATATTATTATGTCTATGCTTGTGAATGGGAAAGCCCATATTGATCCAAATAATGTTCCTTTAGCCTCTTTGGTTGCTCAAGAAGAGCAAGTTGATGTGAACTTCATAAGAAATAACAATTTTGGCAATAATGCTTATAGGAATAATTTTGGTAACAACAATTATAAGCCATATCCTCCCAACAATGGTAATGCTTATGGAAGTTCATACAACAATAATAGGAGTGCACCCTCTGAACTTGAAGTTATGCTTAAAGACTTTATTAGTAAACAAACTGCTTTCAATAAAACTATTGAGGAAAAACTCTCTAATGCTGAAAGAAATATAGCATCTTTGGCTGAAGCTCAATCTTCTTTAAATAAAATGGCTGCTAAACCTGAAACTAATGATAACCCCTTTGCAGCTACTAATGCCATACAAGTAACAATTGATGAAAATGTTAGACTATTAGCTGAATTACATGCTAAGTGGGAAAGAGAAGATGAAATTGCTAGAAACATTAGTGTTTATACTATCACCACCACTAGTGTTGAGGCTAGTAATAGTTCTACTACTTTAGATGATAAATTTGATTTTGATCTTGATGGTTGCAATATCTCTGAAGTTATTAAGTTCCTACAAAAGGTTGCTAAAAGTCCTAACGCTAGTGCTATGGAAATGGCCTTTACAAAACACATTACTGATGCTCTCATAAAGATTAAAGAAGAAAAGATGAAACATAAAGCTTCTATTCCTATAAAACAAGAAGATGGTTGGGAACCCATCATTAATATGAAAGTGAATGACTTTGATTTCAAAGCTTTATGTGATCTTGATAGTAGTGTTTCTATTATGCCTAGAAGGATTTATGATATGCTTGATTTGCCTCCACTTGAAGATTGTTATTTGAATGTCCCACTTGATGATAATGCTAAAAAGAAACTCATGGGGAGTTTTAATGATGTTCTTATTATGGTTAACAATGCCTATGTCCCTGTTGATTTTTATGTTTTGGATGTTGAATGCAATGCTTCTTGTCATATTACTTTGGGAAGACCTTTTCTTAGAACTGTTGGTACCATTATTGATATGAAAGAAGGCACCATTAAATATCAACTCCCACTCAAGAAAAGTATAGAACACTTCCCCAAGAAGAGAGAGAAGATTTCTTTTTCTTCTCCTATGAAAACAAAATTTGGTCTTAATGCTTCTTCATTTGAGAATACTTGATTCTTTTTCTTGCTTCTTATGCCTAACTTAAAGGCGTTAAAGAAAAGTACTTATCGGGAGATAACCCAAAAGTTTTAGATGAGTCTTGGAAGTTATTAACTCAGTAATAACCTCTCCTTATCCTTTTTATTTGCTTTTTGTGCCAAGAGTAACCTCTAATGAGAGAGAAGTAATGATTGGGAAAGTTGCTGTCCCGAAACAGATTTCTGTGCTTCACCGTAAAAATTCGTGTAACATCTTTGAATGTCGTTTTGAGGCATGAATTTTTGTGGTTCTGCCCCAGGTTGTTATCTAACTTTCGTTAGTTCAACAATTTTTTATTTGATCAACAGAAGGTCTTCGAAAAAATTTGTATTTACCTGCTGGTCTGTTTTGACAGATTTCTGCCATTTTCTGCATTTGCTTCTTGTTGGTTCCTTTTTGAGTTCTTTTGGGGAATTGAGCTTTTTGAGGGAATTGCTTCAGTAGCTAGTGTTCTAATGGAATTTTATTGGTGTTAGAACTGAACCTAAAGACTTATTTATCTTGAGTGCACTAATGTTGCTAATAAAGATTGTGTGAAGTTTTGTATGAAGGAAAAATTTCAGGTGTATGGAAGGAATGAGTAATGAGATGAAGGATGGACTAAAGCTCAAGCTTGGGGATGCCACGCATGTCATCCCAAGAAATATCCAATAAGTAAAAGCTTCAAAGCTTGGGGATGCCCAAGGCATCCCCTTCTTCATCAATCAAAATCCCAGGTTTCTTCCAAACGCTTCATTTTTATTGTTTCATGCACAGTTGTGTTGTTCTTGGAGCGTCTTCTTTTTTGTTTTGGTTTTTCGTTTGCTTTTGTTTGCTTAGTTTGCTGAATAAATTTGTTGGACCCCCTCTTTCATACATTGGTTTGCAAATAGTTTGGTTTAGTTTGGAAAAGAGTAGGAAAGTTCATACTTATGTGGTAAAAAGAGCTTGTTTTTGATTGTGGCCTATGCTTTGTCATGCCATGCTTGATATTGTTTTGGCTTTATGCTTAGTCTTTGCTGTAGCATGACTTTTTATAAACAATTGAGATTTCTTAATGTGCCTTGGATGAATCATGCGTTGTTTTAGCATATTAAAGCATAGTATAGTGGTATTCTCCTTTGATGCTTTATTTGGGTTGACTTGGAGCATGCTCACACCATGTTATGACTATCTCAAGTCACCATAGCCTTTATGATCCTTTAGTTTTCAACTTGTAATATCACTTTATGCTTTGATCAATGATGTTTTGTCGCTCTGCATGATTATGGCCATTATTGCTCTCTTAGTTTGTCGCTCCCAGTCTTTTGCTAGCCTCCACAACCAAGTATGAGTTCCACTCATGCATCCAACTCCTTAAACCAAGTTATTCCAAAGAGTCCACCATACCTCCCTACTGGCTTATGCTATTCCAAGTATATTCATGCTTTTCTTTACCTTCCAAATTAAACTTCTTATGAGAAAACTAGTGATTAAAGCTCTCACGAACTTGATGGCACACTTTACCTTTTTGCATCTAATAAACTTGAACCATTGGGTCCTTCTTTGTTGCGTATATGCTTGCACTTTATAAGTTGAAATTAGCAGAACCATGTATCATGGGGAACGCTTTCAACATTGCACTTGTACTTTGTACCCTGTTGATATCATGTTCTTTTGCTTATGGATCCCGGCAGTGTGAAATAAAAGTGGAACTTGTAAGATCATGGAGTTTGTATGTGTGTTAGATAAACGCCTGGGCCGCTAGCCTAAGCCATGCCTAATCATGGTGGAAACTTGCAGCATCACCATAATGAGCACTCTATGAAGCATCCTCAATAAAAACCTATGCAAATAGCAAATAAAAAGATCGCTGAGATGCTCATTGTCTGCTTGCCTTGTCATTTTGATTATGGGATAGCTCCTGTATCATGTGCAAGGGGTACCCCGTTGGTGGTTCTTTATGATACACATGTACTTACAATGACAAGATCTTACTCGTGACTAAAGTTGAGTAGCATGAGGTTCGGTCTTCGTAAGTAAGGGGCATGAGATTTCGGTTTATAACTTGTCAAGCATATCCTCTTAGTTGTGTCACTTTAACCTTAATCACTTTAAAGATGCTTATGATAGGGGCAATGAGAGCTGAAAGCTATAAGTACCATAATTTTTAGAAGCTCTTTATGAGACTTGAATCCCTACTTCCTTCTATGAAGGCCTTTCTTCCACCATTATATTGAGTCTCTACCTTCTATCTTTATGCACCTACTCTGAGAGCATAGTGGCCATTCTTAGTTCTATGTGCATTGTCCCAAGACTAGTTGATTGATGCATAACTTGATATTGCTTTTTTTAAACTATTTGTATCTAGTCACTCTTATGAACTTTGAAGGTGTCCTATGCATTTATATTTGCTACTCATAGATGAATACTATTATGCTATGTTTTCTTTATGTGAAACAAACAAACGTCTTGCAAAGCATTGTTATTCATGAATCTTTTGTTTGTGCCTTTTCATGTTGCATCATAGTTTCTTTGTCTTATTGCTAGAACTTTGTCTTTCATGTTATGATTGAAGTACTATGATCCCAGCTTTGAATGTTTTACCAATACTTTGATCAAGTCTTTGATGGTGCATGTCACCTCAAAAATTATTCTTTCTTTTTATCACTTACCTACTCGAGGACGAGCAGGAGTTAAGCTTGGGGATGTTGATACATTGCAAATGTATCTATAATTTTTGATGTTACATGCTTGGTTTTATCTACTTTCTTATGTTTTGTCCACACTTTGGAGTACTTTTCATATGATTTCTTGGACTAACCTATTAACAAGAGCCACAATGCCAATTGCCTGTTTTCTGCTGTTTTTGGTTCTAGGAAGTCAGAAAATGAATATTCTCGGAATTGGACAGGATAAAAGCCAAAGTTACTATTTTCCCTGAAGACTCATGGAGCCAGAAGGAGAGTCGGAGAGGGGCCACATGGTGGCCACACCCCCCCTTGGCGCAGGCCAGCCCAGGCCACGCCAGGGCATGGTGTGGGCCCCCTAGCCGACCACCGACCTTGCATCCTTCGCCTATAAGAGCCTCCCGATACCAAAACCCTAAATCATCAATCAGAAATCCACAAAAAGTTCCACAGTGCCGTCGCCACCGAAGGGGAGATTCGGGGGACAGAAAGTCTCTGTTCTGGCACCCTACAGGGACGGGGAAGTGCCCCCGGAGCCATCTCCATCGATCTCCACCATCTCCACCACCATCTCCATCACCATTGCTGATTCCCATGATGAGGAGGGAGTAGTTCTCTCTCAAGGCTAAGGGTTCTACCGGTAGCTATGTGTTCATCTCTCTCTCTATGCATGATCATATTGTGATCATGAGCTTGTAATCTATAGATCTACCTTGCTACTCAAGTGCTTTAATAGATCTCTGCTCTCATCATGTGTGTGAAAGTGACAGCGTGCACACCATGGTGGCACTTAGGCTAGAGATTACAAATACTTGTTATGAGTTATATTTGGAGTTGGATGTCTTTATGAAATTGTGGTGTTTGTTTGAACCATCTAGTGCTCAAGGTGACAGTGTGGGGTTATCTAGATGGGAAAGGCTTACTTTGAGGTGTGCTGTTATAGCCCTACCATGGATTAGAGTGTCCAACCGGAGAGTAGTTCAGCGTAGTATCATAAAGAAGAGTATATTTATATGAGAGTGTTCACTAGTGAAAGTATGATCCCTAGGCCTTGTTTCTAGGCACTAAAACACTGTTTGCTATTAGATCTGTTACATGTTTACTTGGTTCCATCTTTATTTCAGTTTTACTTTAGTCTTTTCCCACGTCAACCACATGCCAGCAAGATATTTTCTGGCACCGTTACCACTTATAATCATCTATACCATTTGTATTTCACTATCTCTTCGCCGAACTAGTGCACCTATACACCTGACAAGTGTATTGGGTGTGTTGGGGACACAAGAGACTTCTTGTATCTTGATTGCAGGGTTGCTTGAGAGGGGATATCTTTGACCACTTCCTCCCTGAGTTTGATAAACCTTGGGCGATCCACTTAAGGGAAAACTTGCTGCTGTTCTACAAACCTCTGCACTTGGAGGCCCAACAACTGTCTACAAGAATAGAAGTGCGTAGACATCAAGCTATTTTCTGGCGCCGTTGCCGGGGAGGTAAGGTAAAAGGTATTCACACCAGAGGATTAAAGAAGAAGAACCTCCCACGGCAAACGCCTATTTTCTGGCACCGTTGCCGGGGAGGTAAGGTAAAAGGTATTCACACCGGAGGATTAAAGAAGAAGAACCTCCCATGGCAAACGCCTATTTTCTGGCGCCGTTGCCGGGGAGGTAAGGTAAAAGGTACTCACATCGTACGGTGTGTGCTCGAAGTTATTTCCTTTAGATTCTGCAATTTTGTCTTTTTGTTTCTTGTTTTCACTAGTTAGGCTTAATGTAAAACAACAACATAATTAGAGAGCTTTATAGTATTTATCTTGAGTTAGGACATGAAGTGTTTGAAGAGAAAATTAAAAAACCTATGGAACTTTATTTGCATGCTAATAGCAATGTTGTTAGTATGAATTCTTTGGACACCATTATTGCTAATGCTATGGAAAAGTCTAACCTTGGGGAAGCTAGTTCTTATGAAAATGATCTTTTTAGTTCCCCAGCTTTGGAAGATAGCTATTCTATTGCTTATGATGATACCAAACCTCCAATATATGATGATTACAATGATGAATATGATATTTTCAGTCCACCTACTATTGAGGATAAAATTAATTATGATTACAATATGCCTCCTATATTTGATGATTATGGTGATGAAAATAATAATGATAGCTATTTTGTTGAATTTGCTCCCAATACAATCAATAAGAATGACTATGTTTATGTGGGGAGTATTAATTATTTTATGCATGTGGCTCATGATAAGAATGTTTCTTGTGATAGTTATATTGTTAATTACATTCATGATGCTACTGAAAGTTATTATGAGTGAGGGAAACATGGTTTTATGCATCTCAATAATATTAAGTTTCCCCTCTTTATGTTGAAAATTTTGAAGTTGCACTAGTTTTGCTTTCCTATGCTTGTTGCTTTGTGCTTTCATGACTTGTTTCTTTACAAGACTCCTATGCATAGGAAGTGGTTTAGACTTAAATTTGTTTTGAATTTGCTTCTTGATGCTCTCTTTTACTTCCATTCATATGTCTTATGTGAGCATCTTCTCAAACTATCATGCCTAACTTAAAGGCGTTAAAGAAAAGTACTTATCGGGAGATAACCCAAAAGTTTTAGATGAGTCTTGGAAGTTATTAACTCAGTAATAACCTCTCCTTATCCTTTTTATTTGCTTTTTGTGCCAAGAGTAACCTCTAATGAGAGAGAAGTAATGATTGGGAAAGTTGCTGTCCCGAAACAGATTTCTGTGCTTCACCGTAAAAATTCGTGTAAAATCTTTGAATGTCGTTTTGAGGCATGAATTTTTGTGGTTCTGCCCCAGGTTGTTATCTAACTTTCGTTAGTTCAACAATTTTTTATTTGATCAACATAAGGTCTTCGAAAAAATTTGTATTTACCTGCTGGTCTGTTTTGACAGATTTCTGCCATTTTCTGCATTTGCTTCTTGTTGGTTCCTTTTTGAGTTCTTTTGGGGAATTGAGATTTTTGAGGGAAGTGCTTCAGTAGATAGTGTTCTAATGGAAGTTTATTGGTGTTATAACTGAAACTTAAGACTTATTTATCTTGAGTGCACTAATGTTGCTAATAAAGATTGTGTGAAGTTTTGTATGAAGGAAAAATTTCAGGTGTATGGAAGGAATGAGTAATGAGATGAAGGATGGACTAAATCTCAAGCTTGGGGATGCCATGTGTGTCACCCCAAGAAATATCCAAGAAGTACAAGCGTCAAAGCTTGGGGATGCCCAAGCCATCCCCTCTTCATCAATAAAAATCCCAGGTTTCTTCCAAACGCTTCATTTTTATTGTTTCATGCACGGTTGTGTTGTTCTTGGAGCGTCTCCTTTTTTGTTTTTGTTTTTGTTTTTCATTTGCTTGGTTTGCTTAGTTTGCTGAATAAATTGGTTGGACCCCCTCTTTCATACATTGGTTTGCAAATAGTTTGGTTTGGATTGGAAAAGAGTAGGAAAGTTCATGCTTATGTGGTAAAAAGAGCTTGTTTTTGACTGTGGCCTATGCTTTTTCATGCCATGCTTGATATTGTTGTGGCTTTATGCTTAGTATTCTTCGTTGTAGCATGACTTGTTATAAACAATTGAGATTGCTTAATGTGCCTTGGATGAATCATGCATTGTTTTTGCATATTAAAGCACAATATAGTGGTATTCTCCTTTGATGCTTTATTTGGGTTGACTTGGCGCATGCTCACACCATGTTATGACTATCCCAAGTCACCATAGTCTTTATCATCCTTTAGTTTTCAAATTGTAGTATCACTTTATGCTTTGATCAATGATGTTTTGTCGCTCTGCATGATTATGTCCATTATTGCTCTCTTAGTTGGTCGCTCCCAGTCTTTTGCTAGCCTCCACAACCAAGTATGAGTTCCACTTATGCATCTAACTCCCTAAACCATGTTATTACAAAGAGTCCACCATACCTACCTAGTTGATACCTACAAGTCAGAAATCTCATGTCCCTTGTATACGAGGGCCTCTCCTCATGCTACTCAAGTTTAGTCATCGGTAAGTTCTTGTCATCGTAAGTACATGTGTATCATAGAGAACCGCCAACGGGGTACCCCTTGCCCGATGATATGGAAGAATCCCCATATCAAAATGACAAGGCAAGCAGACAACGAGCATCTCAGCATTCTTCTTATTTACCATGGGAATATGGTGCTTTTTTCTCTCTTTCCTCTTTTCATAGTATCTCTTTTTTTCTTTTCTCTTTTTTTCTCAATATAGGACTCTTTTTTTATAAGAAGAATGCTTCATAGATAGCTCATTATGGTTACGCTGCAGGTTTCCACCATGTCAGCATGGATTAGACTAGCGGCCCAAGCGTTTCTCTAACACATATACATAACTCCATGGACTTACAAGCTCCCCTTTCATTTCACACCGACGACATCCATATACAAAAGAGCATGATATCAACTAGGTACAAGTACCAAGTGCAATGTTGAAAGCGTTCCCCATGAAAGCATGGTTCTGCTAATTCCCGACAAATAAGTGCAAGCATATACAACATAGAAGACACAATGGTTCAACTTTATCAAGGGCAAGAAAAGTAAAGTGTGCCATCAAGTTCGTGAGAGCTTTAATCACTAGTTTTATCATAACAAGTTTAATTTCGAAGGTAAACAAAAGCATGAATATACTTGGAATAGCATATGCTAGTAGGTAGGTATGGTGGACTCTTTGGAATAACTTGGTTTAGGGAGTTGGATGCATGAGTGGAACTCATACTTGGTTGTGGAGGCTAGCAAAAGACTGGGAGCGACAAACTAAGAGAGCAATAATGGTCATAATCATGCAGAGCGACAAAACATCATTGATAAAAGCATAAAGTGATACTACAAGTTGAAAACTAAAGGATCATAAAGGCTATGGTGACTTGAGATAGTCATAACATGGTGTGAGCATGCGCCAAGTCAACCCAAATAAAGCATCAAAGGAGAATACAAATATAATATGCTTTAATATGCTAAAACAACGCATGATTCATCCAAGGCACATTAAGCAATCTCAATTGTTTATAACAAGTCATGCTACAACAAAGAATACTAAGCATAAAGCCAAAACAATATTAAGCATGGCATGACAGAGCATAGACCACAGTCAAAAACGAGCTCTTTTTGCCACATAAGAATGAACTTTCCTACTCTTTTCCAAACCAAACCAAACTATTTGCAAACCAATGTATGAAAGAGGGGGTCCAACTAATTTTTTCAGCAAACTAAGCAAACCAAGCAAACAAAAAAACAAAACCAAAACGAAAAAGAAGACGCTCCAAGAAAAACACAACTGTGCATGAAACAATAAAAATGAAGCGTTTGGAAGAAACCTGGGATTTTTATTGATGAAGAAGGGGATGCCTTGAGCATCCCCAAGCTTTGACGCTTGTACTTCTTGGATATTTCTTGGGGTGACACACGTGGCATCCCCAAGCTTGAGCTTTAGTCCATCCTTCATCTCATTACTCATTCCTTCCATACACCTGAAAATTTTCCTTCATACAAAACTTCACGCAATCTTTATTAGCAACATTAGTGCACTCAAGATAAATAAGTCTTAAGGTTCAGTTCTAACACCAAATAAACTTCCATTAGAACACTAGCTACTGTAGCACTTCCCTCAAAAAGCTCAATTCCCCAAAAGAACTCAAAAAGGAACCAACAAGAAGCAAATGCAGAAAATGGCAGAAATCTGTCAAAACAGACCAGCAGGTAAATACGAATTTGTTCGAAGACCTTCTGTTGCTCAAATCAAAAAGTGTTGAACTAACGAAAGTATAAAACAACCTGGGGCAGAAGCACAAAAATTCACGCCTCAAAAAGACGTCCAGAGATTTTACACGAATTTTTATGGTGAAGCACAGAAGTCTGGTTCGGGACGGCAACTTTCCCAATCATTACTTCTCTCTCATTAGAGGTTACTCTTGGCACAAAAAGCAAATAAAAAGGATAAGGAGAGGTTATTACTGAGGTAATAAGTTCCAAGACTCATCTAAAACTTTTGGGTTATCTCCCAATAAGTACTTTTCTTTAACGCCTTTAAGTTAGGCATAAGAAGCAACAAAGAATTAAGTGTTCTCAAATGAAGAAGCATTAAGATCAATATCAGAAATATTTTCAACAAGGCAAGGTATATCATCCAAATAAGTTCTAGAGGATCCTCTCTCAATGCTCTTAGGTTCACTATTCTCATCAAAAGGGTTTGCAGGAATAATCCAATCAAGATTCTTTTCTATGGCATCATGTATTGCTACTAGTTTAAAGGGTATTGGTATCTTAGGTTCCTCCCCATTAGGTTCGGTTTTGTTCATCTTTTCTCGTGTACCAACAACATCTACACATGAGCCTAGCATATTGAAACGTTGAAAGACTTTCCTAGATTCCTTGGCAACATCATAGAACTCCTTAAACAAAGTTTCTAGAATAAAATCCCTCTTTTAGGGTCTTCAATTTCTTTAAGATTAAGAAACATTACTTGCATTAAGGGGTTGAGGTTAACAAACCTAGCTTCCAACATGTGAATTAAAGAGGCTGCAGCAATCTCATAGTTTGGAGCAAGTTCTGCAAGGGATCTATCCTCAGTATCTTCATACTTACTAACATGATTGAAGAATTCTTCAATATTATCTTTCCCAATTATAGAACCACTACCAATTGGAAGGTCTTTCAAGGTGAAAGTAGGGATCAACATGGTGAGCTAAGGAAGGGGTGACAACTAAAGGAGACTTAATTTTTTTGTGTTTTTCAAATAAGAAAGCAAACTAGTAAAACTAAATTTTTTGTGTTTTTGATAACAAAACAAGCAAACAAAGTAAAAGGAAACTAAGAAAAACAAAAATAACAAAGTAAAGAGATTGGTTATGAGGGACTCCCCTTGTGAAGATGTCCTTGCTTCCCGGCAACGGCGCCAGAAAAATTGCTGCCTCGTGGTTGGCGTGGGAGTTTCTTCTTCTTCGTTCCCCGGCAACGGCGCCAGAAAAATGCTTGATGGCTCTGTGTATGGCGCCCAGAAAAGTGCTGGTGCGATGATGATGTAGAGCTCATTGGGAACCCCAAGAGGAAGGTATGATGAGCACATCAGCAAGTTTCCCTCAGTTATGAAACCAAGGTTTAATCGAACCAGTAGGAGCAAGGAAACACCCCAAAGGTGTTACTAGCTGAGCTTTGGCAGTGCGCACTACCGGTGCTAGTAGCAACGTGGAGACCTGCACAACACAACCACAGAACTTTGTCCCCAATTTGCGATGAGGTTGTCAATCTCACCGTGTTTTGCTGAAAACAAAGGATTAAACGTATCGAATGGAAAGAAGTAAAAGTTTGCAGAAAGTAAACACAAACAAGTAAAAGATTGTAGATTGAATGTAAAAGACAAGGACCGGGATCCATAGTTCACTAGAGGTGGCTCTCCTTAGATAGATAACATGCTGGGTGAACAAATTATAGCGGGGCAATTGACAAACATCGAGAAAGCAATACATGCATATACTAATCATCTTGACTCCTTTGAGATTCGATTGGGCATTACAACATTATACATAGACCGCCATCCAACTGCATCTATGACTAATAATCCACCTTCAGGTTATCATCCGAACCCCCTCCAGTATTAAGTTGCAAGCAACAAATTATTGCTTTACAAACTGCGTGTAAAGTAAACAATACAATTGTTCTATGAACAAAGGATTATTGTTTTGTCCCTAGTAGCAACATCACATCTAGTACCTTAGAGATTTCTGTCACTTCCCCAGATTACCAGAGACATGAACCCACTATCGAGCATAAATACTAACTCTTGGAGTTGCTAGCATCTACTTGGCCAAGATAGCTACTAACAACGGAAAGCATGCAAGATCACAAATAACAAAGACATGATAGAATCAATAATCAATCTGAAATAGCATCTCAATATCCATCGGATCCCCGCAAACACAACATGCAGAATTACAAATAGATGATCTTGATCATGAATGGAGCTCACAAGATCTAGACATGAAAGCACAAAGGAGGAGAACCAGCCATCTAGATACTACATGGATCCGTAGTCCAAGGATGAACTACTCACACATGACACCGGAGGCTTGCATGGTGATGAAGAAGGCCTCCAGGGTGAATTCCCCTCTCCGGCAGGGTGCCGGGAAGAGCTTCAGATCCCTCCCGATTTAGGGATGGAGATGACGGTGCCTACAGACTCTTTCGTAGATTTTTGATCGGGTCCTTAGGGTTTTTGTCCCGAGGGCAATATATAGGCGGAAGGAGAGGCCGAGGGGGTGCCGGGAGCGGCCACACCACCCCCTGGCGCGGGCCAGGCCTGGCCACGCGGCCAGGTGGTGTGGTGGCCCCCTGGCCCCTCTCCGTCTCGTATTCTGGCACTTGATGACATCCGGAAAAATAGGCACTTTGGCTTTTGTCCCGTCCAATTTCGAGAATATTCATTTTCTGACTTTCCTGAAACCAAAAACAGCAGAAAACAGGCAGCTGACACCGTGTCTCTTGTTAATAGGTTAGTCCAAAAAATTATATGAAATATACTCCAAAGTTGGAACAAAACACAAGAAAGTGGATAAAACCAAGCATGGAACATCAAAAATTATAGATACATTTGCAATGTATCAGATACCTACACAACTTAGACTAGAAAAACAAAAACTGGACATGCATGTACGTGAGAGGAAAAGAAGACTTGACTAGGCCCAACTAGTATTCGTGGATGCTTCCTGGTTTGATGGACTTTGATCTTGACTTGCCAAAATAGCACATTCTTGTACATAGCTTTGCACAAATAAATTTAAACTGCTTCATAGTTTGATTTTAATTGCACCGACAAGATATTGGCATGGAGTCTTGAACGTGGACTTTACCTCCTGCTTCGGTACAATTTGTACAATAGTATATTTGATCACAGCTCAAATATTGTTTGTACCTTGATCCAACTTTCCACCATTGTCGGTGCGAGCGATAATGCATCGTCTAGATGGTACCACGTACCTTGCAGCCTTAATGGAATTATCAGTAGCAGTAGAGAGTACCTCATCATCCTCCCTCCCTTGAAAGGAAACGGTCCTCGGTGTCGACCTATGTCTTGCAGACTTTTTCTTAAACACCTCGACTGTAAATTTGATATCCTTTGCTTCTTTGGGGAGTAGAATATAAAACTCACCCTTATGCATAAATGTGTACCTATTTGTGCGTCCATGGTGAAGTGCATTGACATTGTGTTGCCACAGACATCCCAATAAAATATGACAAACATGTAGTTGTAGTGGTAGAACGTCACACTCCACTTTATCAACATATTCATCCACGGAAAAAGAAACTTTCACTCTATGGGTGACCTTCAACTTGCCCACACCATTGATCAATTAAGACTTCGGATGCTCCCATGTAGGCAAAGAAAGAGACTGTACCACATCCTTACTAATTATGTTGCTTGCACTACCACCATCAAAAATCAGTTTGCACACTTCTTCTTTGATAGTACATGCAGTTTGGAAAATATTACGTCGTTGGCCCGGTTCAACAATAACCTTGTCGTCTCATTGGACCTTATGCGCCATCAAACTCGGAACATTAAGTTCAGGCCAACAATCCAAAGCATTACTATCATTATTTTCAGTAGCATCCTCTAGTGGAGTCATCTCATCTTCAGATTCCGAAACATATGCACCATCAATAAGCAAAATTTGTTTCTGATTCGGACAAAGGCGCATTATGTGGCCTCGCCCCCCGCACTTATGGTATATAATATTGCTGTGATGAGACGTGCTCGATGCAGCTTGTGAAACCTCCTTTGGTGCAGCAGCTACCTTGTTATTTTCAAGGCTAGTCGACTTGAAGCAGCCGGTTTAGCACTAAACCCACCATTATGATAAGCGCCATGTCGTCCATTGTTGTACGTCGGACGACCCTCAGAAACTTGCTTCTCCAAGACCCAACGTTCAACACGTTCTGCTTGATGAAGTAACTCGTGTATATCATTATACTGTATCAAATCAACACGGTCGCGGATCTTTTCCTCAAGCCCCTCAAAGAACCGAACCATGGTCGCCTCGGGCGACTCACCTACTGCTGTCCGGATCATCAATACTTGCATATCTTTGTAATATTCAGCTACTGATTTTGTACCTTGCAAAAGACGAAGTAGTTTGCTATGAAGTTGTCGAGTGTAGCAAGCAGGCACAAACATCTCCCTCATGACACGCTTCATGTCAACCCATGTTGCCGTTCTCTCCCCTGTACGGTTTTTATTATCCCACCATACAAGAGCATATTCAGTAAACTCCATGGATGCAACACGAACCTTCTTTTCTTCAGAATAATTGTGGCCATCAAAAATCTGATTAATGCGCATCTCCCACTCCAAGTACTTCTCCGGATCAGAACATCCAGAGAATTATGGTATGGTTAGCTTTATTCGACCAAGGCCATCATTCTCTCGAGCAGCTTCACCATCTAGGTTACGCCGCTGGCCAGCACCATGGCGAGCTTGAACACCTTGGCGTGGTCGCCGTTGATGGCCTCCATGAGCATCAGACATATCAGAAAGATCATCATCGGAGTGGCCTTGGTTGCATGCCGGTGACCGGGACTGTCGGGGTGCCGCATCTCTTGCCTCTAGACGCTGAACAATTGCGGACAACCGATTAAGGCTCTCTATCACCACTCGCAAACTATCATCCCGTTAGCGATCACTAGCCATCAAGCGCACATTAAGCCTGTCCTCAACACCTGTAATATTTGTAGACAAATCTTCAACTTTTGTGCGAAGTTTTGTATTGACACTTTTGATCGACATCAGGTGGATACGCAGATCTTTAGTTACTTCTGGACCCAAAGGAATTTCTCCTCCGTCCAGATCAGAATCCTCATGCAGCGACATCTTGACACACAAGATCAAATTAGCAACAGCAGAGAAAAAAAAACTGCCCCTGGACAACCTAGCTCTGAGTACCAAGGTGATACGTCGTGTGACTGAAATCAACGCCGCCAGTGTTTGACCGATTTTTCACGGTACAAGTTGTAGCAATACCTTGCAAAATTCAGTAGTAGCAACTAGTATCGGCAACATCACAGGCTAGCAGATTAGTTTACGTAAGATGCAAACAAATCCAAATAACAAGCAAACCCCAGGCACACGCACAGGAACAACCACGATGGGTTTTCAACTCACGGACACACAGAACTGGCCGCCAGGAACCATGGCGATTTTCTGGTTTCTATTCTCCAAATAAAACTTGTCTAGGGTTACATGAGGCGCAACCTCTTTATTTATTGCGCGTGCAAGCACCACCTGGGCTAAGCCCGACCCGAACATCGACTAAAACAGACCCCGACTCCTGTTGCAACACGATACCTACACAACTTAGACTAGGAAAACAAAAACTGGATATGTATGTACGTGAGAGGAAAAGAAGACTTGACTAGGCCCAACTAGTATTCGTGGATGCTTCCTGGTTCGATGGACTTTGATCTTGACTTGCCAAAATAGCACATTCTTGTACGTAGCTTTGCACAAATAAATTTAAACTGCTTCATAGTTTGATTTTAATTGCACCGACAATCAGATATTGGCATGGAGTGCTGAACGTGGGCTTTACCTCCTGTTTCGTTATAATTTGTACATTAGTATATTTGATCACAGCTGAAATATTGTTTGCGCATTGATCCAACTTTCCACCATTGTCGGTGCGAGCAATAATGCATCGTCTAGCTAGTACCACGTACCTTACAACCTTAATGGAGTTATCAGTAGCAGTAGAGAGTACCTCATCAACAAGTATATTCATAGTACACTTACCAAAATTAGCTACATACTAACGTTGTTAAATATAAACAAACTTTCATTTCTGTAATAGTTATAAGATTATGTCATTGAAATAAAAGTTATGTTACTTCCTTTATTTCAACTACAAATCCAATTTTACAAATTTCGTTGCTAAATTGTAGTAGATCCGAAATTACTAAATGAAACATGCATGTCCTAGAGATTCTACTTTAGAAATCAAGTTTATTATTTTCGTATGTGTGGGTTTATGTTTCATCCATTTGGTCTTAAATGTATTTGCAAACGGCTCTAAGAATTTTAGCCTAACAAATATCTTGCTACAGTGGTCCATTCTAGAATCATTAGTGTTGTCCATTTATTTGTTCTTTTGTGCTCATGTATATATTTTATGTTTGGTGGGGTTCAGACATTGTTGGAAATACATATTTTGAAAGGGGTTTGCAATAGAAAAAATTCCTAGCTAGCGCAACACCACTGCCAAAGATCTATCTATGATATCTATGAGTTAGTGTAGTAACGGGAAGGAGGTTTTGGTAACAGATACTTGTAGTCATACTCGTAGACGACCTATATATGCGTTCTACGTTCGTGGGAATGTTGACGATGTAGTCATACTCGTAGACAATCTCAAGGTTGCTTTGCTCCTTGCACGTCACCGCCTCGCACGTCACCTCCCGGCTATTGCTCGACAGCTCCGATGCCACAAGTGGAAGCACCTCCGAGGTTTCGCACACGTCTTGTGCCCGACGATGACCTCCGTTCTCCCAGATCCAGCCGGGATGCGGAAGAGACCTTCTGGAACTGGGATCCAGTTGCGCAATGGTGTGTTGGGTGGTGTCGTCTCTCACGCACAGTTCTTCTTGGAACGACGCACATGAGATTCAACGGAGAGAGAGGGGGAACATACCTAAGAAAAAATGTCTTAGGAATTTCCCAATTTATTTGTTGTATTTTTTCCTCTCATATTCCGCTCTTTATATAGAGGAAAAGGGGGCAATGTAGGACTAAAGGAGGATGATGTCATGCGACGGCCGAAGGCGATGGCGCCGACTAGCCAGGTAGGCCCCACCCGCCGTGGGTGCGTGATACGTCATAAACATATCTATAATTTTTTATGCTCCATGCTTGTTTTGTATCAACTTTCTTATGTTTTGTTTACACTTTGAGGTATTTTTATATATTTTCTGGAACTAACCTATTAACAAGATGCCACAGTGCCAGTTGCCTGTTTTCTGCTGTTTTTGGTTTCAAAAAAGCTATTAAGGAAATATTCTCGGAATTGGAGGGGACAAAAGCCAAAGTCAATATTTTATCAGAAGGAACCCGGAGTCCGAAGGGCAACCGATGTGGGGCCACGAGGTGGCCACACCTAGGGCTGGCACGGCCACCCCCTAGGGCGCGTCGCCCCATGGTGTGGGCCCCTCGGGCACCCACCGACCTTGCCCCTTCGCCTATAAAAGTACCCGATGCAAAAACCCTAAGGACCCGATCAAAAATCCACGAAAGAGTCTGTAGCTGCTGCCATCTCCATCCCTAGATCGGGAAGATCCGAAGCTCTTCCTAGCACACTGCCGGAGGGGAGAGATCATCCTAGAGGCCTTCTTCATCACCATGCCACCCTCCGGAGTGATGCGTGAGTAGTTCGTCCTTGGACTATGGGTCCATACAGTAGCTAGATGGTTGGTTCTCCTCCTTTGTGTTTTCATGTTTAGATCTCATGAGCTCCGTTCACGATCAAGATCATCTATTTGTAATCCTATATGTTGTGTTTGTGGAGATCCGATGGATATTGAGATACTATGTCAGATTGATTATTGATTCTATCATGTCTATGTTATTTGTGATCTTGCATGCTCTCCGTTGCTAGTAGCTATCTTGGCCAAGTAGATGCTTGTAACTCCAAGAGGGAGTATTTATGCTCGATAGTAGGTTCATGCCTCTAGTAATCCGGGGAAGTGATAGAAATCTCTAAGGTTGTAGATGTGATGTTGCTACTAGGGAGAAAACAACAATCCTTTGTCCATGGGGCAATTGTATTGTTTACTTTACACACTTTTCTTAATGCAAGTATCTGTTGCTTGCAACTTAATGTTGGAAGGGGTTCGGATGATAACCTTAAGGTGGATTATTAGTCATAGATGCAGCTAGATTATGGTCTATGTATTATGTTGTAATGCCTAATCAAATCTCGTAGGAGTCAAGATGTCTAGTATATGCATTGTTATGCTTTCTCAATCTGTCAATTGCCCCGCTGTAATTTGTTCACCCAACATGATATTTATCTTAAGGAGAAACACCTCTAGTGAACTGTGGACCCCCATCCATTCCTTTACCATTGATATACCATCTATTGTTTACCGTTTACTGTTTACTTTCTGCAAGCAATTACTATCTTCCACACTATAAGTTTAATCCTTTGTTTTCAGCAAAACCAGTGAGATTGACAACCTCACTGTAAGTTGGGGCAAAGTTCTATGGTTGTGTTGTGCAGGATTCCAAGTTGTTAGCAACACCTTGGAGTTATTTCCTTACTCCTACTTGTTCGATAACCTTGGTTTCATAACTGAGGGAAACTTGCTGCTGTGCTCATCATACCTTCCTCTTGGAGTTTCCAATGAGCTCTACATATCTTGAGCCATCAAGTACTTTTCTGGTGCCGTTGCTGGGGAGTTAAGGACACCTTGAATCTCTTTCTCCTCGTCAATCACTTTTCAGGGAGAAAGAAGATTCTTGCAAGGGGAGTCTCTCACAACCAATCTCTTTACTTTGTTTTGTTTTGCTTAGTTTATTTTGCTTTGCTTGCTTGTTTCTTTTTATCAAAAACACAAAAAAAATAGTTTTACTGGTTTGCTTCTTTTATCAAAAACACACAAAAAATTAGTTCCTATTTCAGTTTCTATTTTGGTTGTCTTGCTTTAATCTTGCAAAAAAATGACTACTCCTGAGAACACTAAGTTGTGTGACTTCACTAGCACAAACAACAATAGAAGTGCACCCTCTGAACTTGAAGTCATGCTTAAGGATTTTATTAGTAAACAAACTGCTTTCAATAAAACTGTTGAGGAAAAACTTTCGAATGCTGAAAAAAATATTTCATCTTTGTCTGAAGCACAATCTTCTTTGATTAATAAAAGGGCTGCTAAACCTGAAACTATGGAAAACCCCTTTGCTGCTACTAATGCCATACAAGTTAGAATTGATGAAAATGTTAGACTATTAGCTGAATTGCATGCTAAGTGGGAAAGAGAAGATGAAATTGCTAGAAATAGTAGTATTTGTACTATTACCACCACCAATGTTGATGCTAGCAAACCACATGAAGTTCGCATTCCTTTTGCAACAAATGCCTAAAACCAATGGAACCTTTTCCAATAAGAATGCTGAAATTCTTCGAAATATGGGAAACAATAGCTCTACTACCTTCAATGGTAATTTTGATTTTGATATTGATGGTTGCAATATTTCTGAAGTAATAATGTTCCTACAAAAGCTTGCTAGAAGACCTAATGCTAGTGCTATGAATATGGCCTTTACAAAACACATTACAGATGCTCTCATAAAAATTAAAGAAGAAAAATTGAAACATAAAGCTTCTATTCCTAGGAAATTAGAAGATGGTTGGGAACCCATCATTAATATGAAAGTGAATGATTTTGATCTCAAAGCTTTATGTGATCTTGGTACTAGTGTCTCTATTATGCCTAGAAAGATTTATGAAATGCTTGATTTGCCACCATTGGAAGATTGTTATTTAGATGTCCAACTTGATGATAATGCTAAAAATAAATTCATGGAGAGTATTAATGATGTTCTTATTATGGTTAACAATACCTATGTCCCTGTTGATTTCCATGTTTTGGATATTGAATGCAATGCTTCTTGTCCTATTATTTTGGGAAGACCTTTTCTTAGAACTGTTGGTGCCATTATTGATATGAAGGAAGGCACCATTAAATATCAATTCCCACTCAAGAAAGGTATAGAACACTTACCTAGGAAGAGAGATAAGGTACATTTTGCCTCTCCTATTAATTTTTTTTGATATTATTGCTTCTTCATTTGAAAATACTTGAATCTTGCTTCCTATGCCTTGCTGAAAGGCGTTAAAGAAAAGCACTATTGGGAGATAACCCAAATTATTTTTACTTTCAGTAAGTTTTTATTTTGTTGAGTCTTGGAAGTTATTGCCTCAGTAATAACCTCTCCTTATCCTTTTTGTGTGGTTTTTGTGCCAAAAATTGAAGGAGATATGCCCTAGAGGCAAATAAGAAATAGGTTTTTATTATCATATCTCAATTAGTTTATAATAGTTTCATATTGTGCTATAACTGTGCCAAGTAGAAACATTGGTACATGTGTGGTATGAAACAACAAAGTCCCTAGTAGCCTCTATTCATACTAGTTCGTTGGTCACGAAGATGATCTAGGTTTCAAGATCATGGGCATTTATGCCGACTGACAACGAGATCATATCATTGGAGAATGATGTGGTTGGACATTCCTCGAAGGATTGCAACACGATCAAGTCATCTAGTTCATTGTTGCAACAGCTATATCTAGACTCCTTCTCCTTAGACCGCGAGCTCATATTACTCACTGTTTCCCTAGGCTGCTTAGACTGCATCAACCGTCATCTGGTAATACGGTGGCCATAAAGGTGTATGTTGGGTATTCCAAAGGAACAGTAGATGACATGTGACTGCAATACCGGGATTTGTTCACCCACATGATGGGTAAAGATACATATGGCCGGCTTGGTGAGATTACATCCATAAATGTTGCAACATGTGACTAGGTCACGGGGATGTAATATCACGGTAACAAGAAAACATAACTTGTTGTGAACGAGATTGAACAAAGGTATGGGATACCAATGATCGGATCTTGGACAAGTTGTATCGAGAAACAAAAGAAAGAGGATGCTACATATAGATGGTTCAAACAACATTGTCATCAGGAATGCATAGGGGTCACATGGATATCCCTGGTCCCTCTGTTGATCATTGATACAGATCATGTCTAGAGCATTCCTGAGCCGTGAGAGGATACACTTAAGGGTACGATGAGAGCGATCATTCGTAAGACGGAATCACAGTAGAGAAAGAGAAAGCCGGAATCGTTCTGCAGAGAGATCCGAAGTTGTTCGGAGAAAGAATAAAGGACCGGAATCATTCCGGGAAAGATCCGAAGTCATTCGGAGGAAATCAAAAGGGAACCAAAAGGTGTTTCGGGTCAAGATGGATTTTGTAATATGTATTTACATATTAATTAGTGTAATTACTATTAAATATAATATTAAAATCTAATTTGAAGAGTTATTCCACTAATGGGCCAAACTTCCTAGGGAAATAGGGCCCATGAGGGAAAACCGGAGGAGGGAAGGGCCAAGGGCCAAGGGGCCAAGGCCCAGGCGCCTTGAGGGGGACCATCCGGCCAGCCTAGGGCTGTGCGCGGGGTGGGGCCCACCCTAGGCCGGCTGGCCCATTAAGGCCCATGCGCCTCCCCCCTCTCCCTTGAATAGTCCCACATGGGAAACCCAAAGGGGAGGGCACACCCCCTCCCCCTATACAAAGGGGTGCCCATGGGTGGGATTAGACACACAATTGGATAAGTCCTTTGGTTGACTTTATCCTCCTCCCTCTCTCTATACGTTGTGACCATGGCCCCAAGTCTGGGCTGTGCAATCAAGGCACACCTGCAGTACGCCGTTGTGCTGCAGGGATTCCTAGCCGGATATCAACTTCCGCACTCCCGGCGGGATCGGGGAGCCGGAGGTCTCATCGTGCACCGGATGTGTACGAAGACACGAGGCGCAACACTTGGGGATCTTAAATATCGTGAGCCGGAGCTGTTGCACGATGAAGATGATGAAGATCAAGAAGGAGCAAGGGGTGACCTGCGAGGAGCTTCGCGACCTTGAGGTCAGCTTCGAGTACGACTACATCGACCACGTTCCCCGTGGAACATTAACCGCGTACGGTCTACAAGGGTATGTATTCTATACGCATCGGCCGTTACCGCATTACTACATAGATAGATCCTAGGCAGTTTCTGGGGTTTCAACGTAGGAATTTTTTTGTTTTCCGCGCCGATCCCGAACAGTGGTATCAGAGCCGATCTATGCGTAGGAGTGATGTACGGCCAGTACGCACAAGTATTGTGCGGGCATTGATCCCTTAGTTGTGACCCTCTAACGTGTACTTGTTTATATCACGGTATTGTTTGATGAAGCGGCCCGGACCGACCTTACGCGTATTCGTACGCGAGACTGGTTCCACGCTCAACATACGGCTTGTACCGTATAAGTGGCTAGCGGGTGTCTGTCTCTCATTCAATAGTTGATATAACATTTACAACGAAGGGCCCCGAAAGGGGTGTAGTAGAGACAACTGTCGTATCCATGTTGTGGTTGGAAAGTTCGTAGTTTAGAAACGGTTCTATTGCGAAAGCCCTAACAACCACGTAAAACTTGCATTAGATAAAGTAGAGGTGTCTAACTTTATTTTGCAGGGGGCATGTGATTATGATATGGCATTGGTCGATACGAAGGTAAAGTAGTTTACTTTCTAAGTAGTATAGTAATAGTCATCGTTCCGATGAACGACCTGGTGGAGGCGTCGTGGACTTGGTGTCAAACCAAGGGCATGATGGAGATCATGTCGGAGCGCTCGATGGAGATCAAGGCGCAAGAAAGACCATGTCATATCACATTATACATATGATGTTGATACCAGTTTTTACATCTTATTATGTGCTAGTATTTAGATACTCAATGGTAGCAAATAAGATAATCCCTATTTAATTCCAATGTTTCGTGTTCCCCTTGTGTGTGCACCATTAAGAAAGTTCTTCGGTATGAGGCGATCCAGGGTTACAGGCCTGGGTGTCAAACATATCTACGTTCGCATACAGTGGGTGTAAGCCATGTTGCACAGCGAATACACACAAGTTAGATTTGGCGAGCCTAGCACGCTAGAGAAGTGTGGCCTTAGAACACAAGAGATCGAAAGATCGAGCATGAGTCACATGGATGATGTGATTGGCATTATTGAATGTCTACCTTTGATACTGCACTGATGGCCATGACGATCGAGGGAGGTGCAGAGGATAGGGATCATGCGATCACTAAAATCGTCCAGGGGATGACCGTTTTAGTGGAGACCAATTATAAATTGATCTCTTAATTATAAACTTAGTCTAGATGTCTATTTGCAAATATCTTAGTAGACCTTGGCCTATCCCATTGAGGTCCTTTTCGACCATGGGAATATAATGCTTAATTTGGAACTTAGCAAAAGGGTCCAACTTCATAGATTAATACCCACGCCTGAGGGATATCCTCGTAAAAGGTGATCTTCTCTTCTTGATACAATAACCATTAGGAGATAATTTGATGACTACGCTATGATTGTGTTTTCTCCATAATCATCCAATAAGCCATTCCCCATTCGATGGAGAGTTGGGCTACATTTTGTATTCTGGATTATAAGGCACATAGAGTATGAGCCGTTGGATGGGTTTTCCTACATCATGGATGAAAAGAGAATGTTTGGAAAAACACTTAGCAATCTTGCATTAGAGTTAAGAACTCTTAGAAGGTCTTGATTGCAAAAGCAGGTCATGGATGAAAGAGGTATATGTTAGATATACAAAATTATAAATGTGGTTCTTACAAAACTCGTTGCAGTTTGCAAAGTATTTGATACTTGTCCCGTTTTGTGAAAACAGGATGATCTGCTTGAGAATTGCTGGTTTTGAGGCAACGTGACTTGATGACGGCAAGCAAAATAGTTGATGGCCGACATCACCTCTTCCCTCAAAGTTTGTCATTTGGATTAGTGGACTTGAATATAATTTGTTATCCTTATTTGTGTGTCTTGCTTATGGCAAGACAATTATTCATATGAACAAGTTACAAACTAGTTTGTACTATTCTTATGAACAATACCGTTATGGTCACATTACGATTACAAATAAGTTATTCTCATCACTATGTTAATGATAATAGTTTAAACATTTATAAAGGATTAGAATGCTAAAAGATATCCAAAGTTTAATAATGAAATGACACTACAGTTTAAGTCATTTTGGTTATTGCAGGTTCTTTATGAAAGATCGGGGTCCTAGATGCTTAATCTAGAGATTTTGCAAAACCATGCCTCTTGGGTAGAATGACTAAAACTCCACATTCTGGTAAAACGGTGATATGCGAAGAAATGTTGAATCTTATACATAGGATGTATCGTATTTTCAACAAGTAGTGGAAATCATTAGTTACTTGTGGACTTAAGTGAATAAGTGTATTTACTTAATGAAACATAAGTTTGAAATGATTTGAATTGTTCAAATGAGTTCACAACAATAAGAGGATATTGAATTAACTGAATTAACAAGTCTCTTCGATTTGATCGACGCGACTAAACTATTCAAGTTAAGTTTAGCATAAAAGGAACTTGTGAAAGATGTTTCACAAATTATGATAATTGGATGAATTCAAACCATGTTGAAATATCTAAACATCATAACCATTATGTATTAGATACATATGGTATAATATTATCTCTTATCAGGGTTATAGTTATCGTTTAGAGTTAGAGATCAAAATAAGCAAACACTCATTTGAAATACAAAGGAACATCTAAAGATTCGTGGAAACAACACCATAAGTGTTATGGCACGTTCGAGTTTCTGTAGATTTTGACAAGTTGAAATCGTGGCGAATAAATAAGTCTTTGTAAAGCATTCTTAGGAAGCTATGAATGCATCTTCCACAATAAGGGGCAAACCTATTGTTGTCCTAAGTTGACGTGTCTTGATGAAGATATAGGTGGAAGAAAGTAAAAGATCAAAACAAGGTATCTGACCTTACCTCCAAATTGTTGAGTGGCGCAGCGGAATTTGTTTCCTGAATCCAAACTCTACATATAGAGGATAAACCAATGATAATAATCATAAAGTTTCAGTGAAAACTTTTACTAAAGAAAGTAGGATTCAATTATATATTCTACAAGTTTGTGGAATTGTATTAATGATTCACTTGTCATGTTTTGAACAAGACATACCTACGAATTACAAAGAAGTGTGATGGACCTGAGTGCGAGAAATGACTATGAGTCATAAAATCCTATATTAATTTACATTTGAGATTGCAAAGTAACATGTTACTTGATCTTATTAAAGTAAATAAGTTTACTTGATATTTCTAAATGACTGCAAAGTCATAAGAATGAAATGAAACTTAATAAATGACAAAAGCTCGATTTGTCACAAGTTTGGACAAATTCAAGGAGTTGACTACAACAGTAGTGATGCTTAAGTCTTTTGAATTTACACTAGAAATATATGGATATTGAAGTCTCGTAATTGGAATTCTCAAATTGATAATGATCAAAGAATTTTGGAATGTCCAAGATTATCGAGAGGACCTAGACTTGAGTGGGAGCAAATCAGCTTAGCTAATTCATAATATGTAGCTGACATATTTTGAGTGGGAGCTAAGTGAAATCCCTGGATCTCAAACATAAATGTCATATTTGAGTGGGAGCTAAGCGAAATCCCTGGATCTCAAACATGAATGTCATATTTGAGTGGGAGCGTGAAATCATTCTAGGATATGTGAACGACATATGTGAATGATGTGATTGGTGTTAATAATATTTAAGTTAGATAAATAAGGATGAAGTTGAAGTTATTAAACAATAAGATCTATCGAAATAGATTGGTAAGTTTAATAAACACTGAATGTCGAATGCTTCCTGGACTTGATTCTGAAAAGATGTTCAGAATGTCCTAAGCAAGATTCTGAAGAAGTTCAAAATGGAACAAGTGAGGAAATAGTTCTTACTATATGAAGCATTGAGTATTGCAACTATGGTTGAAAGAAAGAGATGCGTTGCATATCCTATGCCTCAGTCATAGGTTCTTCCATATAACCATGTTGTATACTTGACATAATGTGACCCGAGGTTCTGGTTGGTAGGACAAAGTCTTAACTATAAGAACATGTCTTTAAGTGATTCCTGAGTTGATCACTGAACCAGAATTGAGTTTGTACATAAATAGGAAGAAGCAATGTAAGTGGCATAGTTGCATTTCATGCACTAGGATCTACATAGATATAGAAGTATAAAGGCTACATCTAATGTGCTGTATAATGTTATGGCGGAGCTAGTTCGATTTTAACGTAGAATGATGTGTCCCAGGGCCCAGTGCCCATGAGAAAGCCCTCGAGGTTGATCTAACGTCACTGTAAGCTCCTGGAATCCAGCCTCGTTCTGCTTCCATGACTATAGTATATACACAAAGGATAGCAAAGTGTGTTTCGAAGTTTAGATGACAACAGTGAAAAACGACCGTCATCATAAACACTAGAAACAAAAGTCTCAATTTGTTGCCAAACAAATACTTCGACCCATTATAAGATAATGGAGTGAATGTCAGATTAGGAAGACATCAACGATTTGCAAAAGACATAATGATCTGGTAAAATAGAACATGGACATGACGTTTCCCACGAGCATGCATGATCTGTAAACGCATATGGTATATGGTTTATATGAGTAAAATGCAAGCTAGTTTATTTGTACTCTAGTGCAAGTGGGAGACTGAAGGAGACATGCCCTAGAGACAAATAAGAAATAGGTTTTTATTATCATATCTCAATTAGTTTATAATAGTTTCATATTGTGCTATAATTGTGCCAAGTAGAAACATTGGTACAGGTTTTGTATGAAACAACAAAGTCCCTAGTAGCCTCTATTCATACTAGTTCGTTGGTCACGAAGATGATCTAGGTTTCAAGATCATGGGCATTTATGCCGACTGACAGCGAGATCATATCATTGGAGAATGATGTGGTTGGACATTCCTCGAAGGATTGCAACATGATCAAGTCATCTAGTTCATTGTTGCAACAACTATATCTAGACTCCTTCTCCTTAGACCGTGAGCTCATATTACTCACTGTTTCCCTAGGCTGCTTAGACTGCATCAACCGTCATCTGGTAATACAGTGGCCATAAAGGTGTATGTTGGGTATTCCGAAGGAACAGTAGATGACATGTGTCTGCAAGACTGGGATTTGTTCACCCACATGACGGGTAAAGATACATACGGCCGGCTTGGTGAGATTACATCCATAAATGTTGTAACATGTGACTAGGTCACGGGGATGTAATATCACGGTAACAAGAAAACATAACTTGTTGTGAACAAGATTGAACAAAGGTATGGGATACCAATGATCGGATCTCAGACAAGTTGTATCGAGAAACAAAAGAAAGAGGATGCTACATATAGATGGTTCAAACGACATTGTCATCAGGAATGCATAGGGGTCACATGGATATCCCTGGTCCCTCTGTTGATCATTGATACAGATCATGTCTAGAGCATTCCTGAGCTGTGAGAGGATACACTTAAGGGTACGATGAGAGCGATCATTCGTAAGACGGAATCACAGTAGAGAAAGAGAAAGCTGGAATCGTTCTGCAGAGAGATCCGAAGTTGTTCGGAGAAAGAATAAAGGACCGGAATCATTCCGGGAAAGATCCGAAGTCATTCGGAGGAAATCGAAAGGGAACCGAAAGGTGTTTCGGGTCAAGATGGATTTTGTAATATGTATTTACATATTAATTAGTGTAATTACTATTAAATATAATATTAAAATCTAATTTGAAGAGTTATTCCACTAATGGGCCAAACTTCCTAGGGAAATAGGGCCCAAGAGGGAAAACCGGAGGAGGGAAGGGCCAAGGGCCAAGGGGCCGAGGCCCAGGCGCCTTGAGGGGGACCACCCGGCCAGCCTAGGGCTGTGCGCGGGGTGGGGCCCACCCCAGGCCAGCTGGCCCATTAAGGCCCATGCGCCTCCCCCCTCTCCCTTGAATAGTCCCATATGGGAAACCCAAAGGGTAGGGCACACCCCCTCCCCCTATATAAATGGGTACCCATGGGTGGGATTAGACACACAATTGGAGAAGTCCTTTGGTTGACTTTCTCCTCCTCCCTCTCTCTATACCTTGTGACCATGGCCCCAAGTCTGGGCTGTGCGATCAAGGCACACCTGCAGTACGCTGTTGCGCTGCAGGGATTCCTAGCCGGATATCAACTTCCGCACTCCCGGCGGGATCAGGGAGCCGGAGGTCTCATCGTGCACCGGATGTGTACGAAGACACGAGGCGCAACACTTGGGGCGCTTAAATGTCGTGAGCCAGAGCTGTTGCACGATGAAGATGATGAAGATCAAGAAGGAGCAAGGGGTGACCTGCGAGGAGCTTCGCGACCTTGAGGTCGGCTTCGAGTACGACTACATCGACCACGTTCCCCGCGGAACATTAACCGCGTACGGTCTACAAGGGTATCTATTCTATACGCATCGGTCGTTACTGCATTACTACATAGATAGATCCTAGGTAGTTTCTGGGGTTTCAACGTAAGAAAATTTTTGTTTTCCGCGCCGATCCCCAACAAAAATAACCTCTAATGAGAGAGAAGTAAGACTTGGGAAAGTTGTTGTCCCGAAACAGATTTTTGTGCTTCACTGTAAAAAATCGTGAAACATCCCTGTATGTCGGATTGAGCTGTAATTTTCTGTTCTTATGCCCCAGCTTATTATATAACTTTCGTTTGTTTAGCACTTTTCGATTTGAGCAACATAAGGTCTTTGAAACAATAGGTTTCTACCTGCTTGTCTGTTTTGACAGATTTCTGCCATTATTTGCATTTGCCTCTTAATGTCTTTCTCTTTGAGTTCTCTTTGATCACTTGAGATTTTAGAAGGAATTGCTATAGTAGCTTGTGTTTAATTGAAGTTTTTCTTGTGTTGAAACTAAACCCAAAGACTTATTATCTTGAATACACTAATGTTGCTAATGAAGATTGTGTGAATTTTTGTATGAATGAAATTTTCAAGTGTAGGGAAGAATAATGTGATAAGATGAAGTATGGACAAAAGCTAAAGCTTGGGGATGCCACCCGTGTCACCCCAATAAATATTCAAGAGGTACAAGCGTCAAAGCTTGGGGATGCCCAAGGCATCCCCTTCTTCATAAATAAAAATCTCAGGTTTTCTTCCAAAACGCTTATTTTTATTGTTTCATGCATAATTGTGTTGTTCTTGGAGTGTCTTTGTTTTTATTTTTAGTTTTATTTTGTTTGGTTTTCTTAAATAAATTGGTTGGACCCCGCGCATTCATATGTTGTTTCAAATAAGTTGATTGGTGTTGGAAAAGAGTAGGAAGCTTCATGCTTATAAGTGGTACAAAAGGAGCCTATTTTGACTATGGCCTAGACTTTATGATGTCATGTTTGATGTTGCTTTGACCTTATGCTTAGTGATTGTTGTTGTAGCATGACTTGTTCCAAACAATTGAGATTTCCTAATATGCCTTGAAAGAACCATGCGTTGTTTTAGCATACAAAAGCATAATATTGTGGTATTCTCCTTTGATGCTTTATTTGGGTTGACTTGGCACATGCTTACACCATGTTAGGACTATGAACCAGACACCTTAGCCTCTATGATCATTTAGTTTTTGACTTGTAATATCACTTTATGCTTTAATTAATAATGTTTTGTCGCTTTGCATGATTATGGTCATTATTGCTCTCTTAGTTGGTCGCTCCCAGTCTTTTGCTAGCCTCCACCTGTACCAAGTATGAGTTCCACTCATGCATCCAACCTCCAAGAAAACCAAGTTATTCCAAAGAGTCCACTATAAATTCCTATGCATGGTGTGTTACACCATTCGAAGTATATTCATGTTTTTATCTACCTTCCAAATTAAACTTGTTATGTGAAAATTAGTGATTAAAGCTCTCACAAACTTGATGACACACTTTATTTTCTTGCACTTAATAAACTTGAACCATTGTGTCCATCTATGTTGCTTATATGCTTGCACTTTATAATTTGTGAATTAGCAGAACCATGATACCATGGGGAATGCTTTCAACATTGCACTTATTATTCAGTTGATATCATGTTCTTTTGTTTATGGATCCCGGTAGTGTGAAATAAAAGGGGAGCTTGTAAGCTCATGGAGTTTGTATGTGTGTTAGAGAAACGCCTGGGCGGATAGCCTAAGCCATGCCTAATCATGGTGGAAACTTGCAGCATAACCATAGTGAGCATTCTATAAAGCATCCTCAATAAAAACCTATGCAAATAGCAAATAAAAAGATCGTTGAGATGCTCATTGTCTATTGCTGATACGTCCAAAATGTATCTACTTTCTCGAACACTTTTGCAATGTTTTTCCCTCTAAACTTGTGTGATTTGGATACAACTAACACGGACTGATGCTGTTTCAGAAGAATTACCTTGGTGTCTAGTTTTTGTGCAGAAAATCAACTATCAGGAAAAATCCCGGAAAATATGCCAAAAATCCTATTTCACCAGAAGACTCACGGAGCCAGAAGACGAGACGGAGGAGGGCCACGAGGGGCCCACACCACCTGGCCGTGCGGGCCTGGCCAGGCCGCGCCTGGGGGTGGTATGGCCGCATCGGTCACCCCCTCGGCCTCTCTCTTCGCCTATAAGTTGCCTCTTGACCTAAAAACCAGGGGGTCGATGTTTTTCTAGAAAGAGTTCCGCTGCACCGCCACCACCAGATTCCGCTATTCGGAACCAGAAACTCCGTTCTGGCACCCTGCCAGGATGGGGAATTGGAGGAGATCATCGCCATCATCATCACCATCGCTTCTCTATCGACCATCCATGTTTCCCCCATCTATGAGTGAGTAATCCATCACTGTAGGCTATGGGGATGGTAGGGATTGGATGAGATCGTTCATGTAATGGCATCAGATTGTTAGGGCATGGTGCCTAGTATCTATTATTAGTGCTTTTTGACTTTGTTGCAACTTGTTATGCTTAATGCTTGTCACTAGGGCCAGAGTGCCATGATTTCAGATCTGAACATGTTATTGATTCATTATGATAGTATTGTTTATGGTCTTACCTGCAAGTTGTATACACATATTGTTGTTCGGAACCAAAGGCCCCGAAGTGACAGCAATCGGGATAACCGGAGGGAATGGCTTTGATGTGAGGATCACATGTGTTCATGGAGTGTTAATGCTTTGCTCTGGTGCTCTATTAAAAGGAGCACCTTAATTGCCAGTAGTTCCCTTGAGGCCCCGCTATAAACAAGCTGGCAGGACAAAAGATGTTGTGCAAGTTCTCATTGCGAGCACGTATGACTATATATGGAACACATGCCTATGATTATTTAGTACCTAGATCCTTTATCTTATTTATCTGCAAATGCCCTATGTCTTGATTGCCATATGAATTAGCTTGTCCATGCAACGCCTGTCCATCCATCCCTATGCCTACCGTGCTTTAATCCTATTGTTTACTGCAATTGTTACTACTGTCTTTACTTTTACTACTGCTGTTACTTTACTATTGCTATTACAAAACGGTTGCTACTGATAAACTGTTGTGAGCAGGATTGTTTCCAGGTGAAGCTGAATTGACAACTCAGTTGTTAAGGCTTATAAATATTCTTTGGCTCCCCTTGTGTCAAATCAATAAATTGGGTTTCACTTCCCTCGAAAATATTGCAATACACCCCCTATACTTGTGGGTCATCAAGAATATTTTCTAGCGCCGTTGCCGGGGTGCATAGCTCTATTTATCAAGTTCACTTGGAATCACTATTGTTCGCTGCCATCCATCCATCATGGGTAAGTCTCGTGATGGCAAGGTCCCTATTTTACCATCCACTACAAGGAGAGGTACGGTTCTGAACACCTCTGTTGCTCTTGATTCACCATCTGTTATGAGTAAGTTCCTTACACCACCACATACACATGCTACACATACTGCTACTACTGCTGAATCTGAAACTTTTGTTACTTATGATGCTGCTTCTACTGTGCTTGATAAGAGTGGTTCTTTAGGTCCTTTCCTAGATGCTACGATTGCTAGAACTATAGCTGGAAATACTGAAACTCCTAATGAAGACACTACTACACCCGTCAGTTCACCTGAGTCTAGAGAGAGTTATGATATTGAAGACGGTTATATAGAGATGACCAATGAATTTATCGAAGAATGTCAAAACACCCATGATAGGAGCGCTATTAAGAGTCTCCTTGAGAGGCATACTATAAAACCCAAATTGTCTCCTAATGCTAAGTTTGCTGCATCTCCCATAAACATTAAAGATAAGGATTATGATTTCTCTCTTGATCTATCTTACATAGCTATTGTTGAGAAGGAACCTTTTTGTGGGACTAAGAATGAAAGTGCGGTAGCACATATGACTGAGCTTTCTACCATGAGTGGCCTGTTTTCTAATGATATTAAGATGCGCACTTACTTTGTTGCTAAAATTTTCCCTTTTTCACTCAAAGGAGAAGCTAAAACTTGGTTTAATAATTTACCTCCTGGATCTATTGATAGCCCTGATTGCTTGATTAGTACCTTCCTTCAGACATATTTTCCTCCTAGTGCTAGACATGCTATTTTGCAGGAACTTTTTGATTTTAAATAGGGAGAAAAAGAGATATTGCCTGAATCATGGGCAAGGTTTTGTGCTTTGATTCATGCACAGGCTGGATGTCCATTACCTAAGAATGAGCTTCTTGATATATTTTATAATGGACTAACTGAAGAATCTAGGACATACCTGGATAGTTGTGCTGATTGTGTTTTTAGGAATAGGACTCCCAAGGAAACTGAGGAATTAATGGCTAAAATAAGCAAGAATTATGAAGACTGGACTCCTCCTGAACCAGCTATACCTGAGATAATTATACCTGAATCAGCTATTCCCGCGCCTATACCAACATCAAAGAAGAGGGGAGTTATTGAACTAAATGATGAAGTGATGAAGGAAGCTAAGAAATGTCTTAACGAGAAGGGAATTAAAGCTGCAGATGTGAAGAATTTACCTCCTATAGAAGAATTATGTAAGCCAATCCCCCACTCATCCACTATCGAGGTACACTCTCTCCAACATTTTGATGAAGGTGATATCCCTTACTCTAAACCTCCTGATCAATGCTTAGAAGATTTTGATATTTTTATGGTTAAGCAAGATAATTTTAATAAACGGGTGCAAAATCATCTAATGGAAAACTCTAGAGCTATTATTGAGTTGAAGGATATTGTGGAAAGAACCTCTAATGATGTTAAACTGCTTGTTAAACATTTTCAAATGGTTCAAACTCAAATTGATCAGCTTATTAAAGTACAAAAAGACTTGCTAGTTAATGCTGCTAAAGAAAAACATGCTTATGAAATTAGAACTAGAGGTGGTGCTCCTACCTAGGATCCTCTATATCCCGAGGGGCATCCTAAAAGAATTGAGAAGGATTCTCAACAAGCTGAAAACAATGGTACTACTCCTAAGAAGAGAAAGAAGAAACATAAAACTATTGTAGAACCCTCTGAACCTGCTAAAGATCCTAATAGTATATTGATACATTGCAAATATATCTATAATTTTTGATGTTCCATGCTTGGTTTTATTCACTTTCTTGTGTTTTGTCCACACTTTGGAGTACTTTTCATATGATTTCTTGGACTAACCTATTAACAAGACCACAGTGCCAGCTGCCTGTTTTCTACTGTTTTTGGTTCTAGGAAAGTCAGAAAATGAATATTCTCGGAATTGGACGGGACAAAAGCCAAAGTGCCTATTTTTCCAGAAGTCGTCAGATGCCAGAATACGAGACGGAGAAGGGCTGGGGGCCGGCCACACCACCTGGCCGCGCGACCAGGCCTGGCCCGCGCCAGGGGGTGGTCTAGCCGACCCCAGCACCCCCTCGGCCTCTCCTTCTGCCTATAAGATGCCCTCGGGACGAAAACCCTAAGTACCCGATCAAAAATACACGAAAGAGTCTATAGCCGCCGTCATCTCCATCCCTAGATCGGGAGGGATCTGAAGCTCTTCCCGACACCCTGACAGAGAGGGGAATTCACCCTGGAGGCCTTCTTCATCACCATACAAGCCTCCGGTGTGATGCGTGAGTAGTTCATCCTTGGACTACGGATCCATGTAGTATCTAGATGGTTGGTTCTCCTCCTTTGTGCTTTCATGTCTAGATCTTGTGCGCTCCATTCATGATCAAGATCATCTATTTTTAATTATGCATGTTGTGTTTGCGGGGATCCGATGGATATTGAGATGCTATTTCAGATTGATTATTGATTCTATCATGTCTTTGTTATTTGTGATCTTGCATGCTTTCTGTTGTTAGTAGCTATCTTGGCCAAGTAGATGCTAGCAACTCCAAGATCTAGTATTTATGCTCGATAGTGGGTTCATGCCTCTGGTAATCTGGGGAAGTGACAGAAATCTCTAAGGTACTAGATGTGCTGTTGCTACTAAGGAGAAAACAACAATCCTTTGTTCATAGAACAATCTTATTGTTTACATTACACGCAATTTGTAAAGTAATAATCTGTTGCTTGCAACTTAATACTGGAGGGGGCTCAGATGATAACTTGAAGGTGGATTATTAGTCATAGATGCAGTTGGATGGCGGTCTATGTATAATGTTGTAATGCCCAATCAAGTTCCAAAGGAGTCAAGATGATTAGTATATGCATGTATTGCTTTCTCGATGTTTGTCAATTGCCCCGCTGTAATTTGTTCACCCAGCATGTTATCTCACTTAAGGAGAGCCACCTCTAGTGAACTATGGATCCCGGTCCTTTCTTTTACATACAATCTATAAACTGTTTACTGCTTTGTGTTTACTTTCTACAAACTATTACTTCCTTCCATTCGATACGTTTAATCCTTTGTTTTCAGCAAAACCGGTGAGATTGACAACCTCATCGCAAGTTGGGGACAGAGTTCTGTGGTTGTGTTGTGCAGGTCTCCACGTTGCTGCTGGCACCGGTAGTGCGCCCTGCCAACGTTCAGCTAGCTACACCTTTGGGGTGTTTCCTTGCTCCTACTGGATTGATAACCTTGGTTTCGTACTGAGGGAAAACTTGCTGTTGTGCTCATCATACCTTCCTCTTGGGGTTCCCCAACGAGCTCGATATATTTTGGGCCATCAAGCATATTTTCTGGCGCCGTTGCCAGGGACTGAACAAGAAGAAGCTCCCACGTCAACCACATGCCAGCGAGATATTTTCTGGCACTGTTGACGGGGAGTCAAGGACATCTTCACAAGGGGAGTCCCTCATAACCAATCTCTTTACTTTGTTATTTTTGTTTTGCTTAGTTTCTTTTTTCTTTGTTTGCTTGTTCTTTATCAAAAAAACACAAAAAAAATTAGTTTTACAAGTTTGCTTTCTTATTTGAAAACACAAAAAAATGACTACTCTTGAAAACCCTAAGTTGTGTGACTTCACTAGCACCAACAACAATGATTTTATCAGCACACCTATTGCTCCACCTATGCCTGAAGATACTTTCTTTGAGATAAAACCTGCTTTGCTCAATCTTGTTATGAGAGAACAATTTTCTGGTATTGGTAATGAAGATCCTGCTGCCCATCTAAATAACTTTGTTGAACTTTGTGAGATGCAAAAGCATAGGGATGCAGATGGTGATATTGTTAAGCTGAAATTATTTCCTTTCTCTTTGAGAGGAAAAGCTAAAGAATGGTTGAATTCCTTAACTAAGAATAGTATTGATTCATGGACTAAATGCAAAGATGCTTTCATTGGAAAATACTATCCTCCTGCTAAGATTAAAGCTTGGGAAAGAATGAAATCTTTGGTAAAGAATTGTCCCACTCATGGACTGACTGCTTGGATGATCATCCAAACTTTTTATGCAGGATTGAACTATTCTTCAAGGAACCTATTGGATTCTGCTGCTGGAGGTACCTTTATGACCATCACTTTGGGTGTTGCAACAAAACTTCTGGACAATATGATGGTTAATTATTCTGAATGGCATACTGAGAGAGCTCCACAAGGTAGGAAGGTAAATTCTGTTGAGGAAAATTCCTCCTTGAGTGATAAGATTGATATTATTATGTCTATGCTTGTGAATGGGAAAGCCCATATTGATCCAAATAATGTTCCTTTAGCCTCTTTGGTTGCTCAAGAAGAGCAAGTTGATGTGAACTTCATAAGAAATAACAATTTTGGCAATAATGCTTATAGGAATAATTTTGGTAACAACAATTATAAGCCATATCCTCCCAACAATGGTAATGCTTATGGAAGTTCATACAACAATAATAGGAGTGCACCCTCTGAACTTGAAGTTATGCTTAAAGACTTTATTAGTAAACAAACTGCTTTCAATAAAACTATTGAGGAAAAACTCTCTAATGCTGAAAGAAATATAGCATCTTTGGCTGAAGCTCAATCTTCTTTAAATAAAATGGCTGCTAAACCTGAAACTAATGATAACCCCTTTGCAGCTACTAATGCCATACAAGTAACAATTGATGAAAATGTTAGACTATTAGCTGAATTACATGCTAAGTGGGAAAGAGAAGATGAAATTGCTAGAAACATTAGTGTTTATACTATCACCACCACTAGTGTTGAGGCTAGTAATAGTTCTACTACTTTAGATGATAAATTTGATTTTGATCTTGATGGTTGCAATATCTCTGAAGTTATTAAGTTCCTACAAAAGGTTGCTAAAAGTCCTAACGCTAGTGCTATGGAAATGGCCTTTACAAAACACATTACTGATGCTCTCATAAAGATTAAAGAAGAAAAGATGAAACATAAAGCTTCTATTCCTATAAAACAAGAAGATGGTTGGGAACCCATCATTAATATGAAAGTGAATGACTTTGATTTCAAAGCTTTATGTGATCTTGATAGTAGTGTTTCTATTATGCCTAGAAGGATTTATGATATGCTTGATTTGCCTCCACTTGAAGATTGTTATTTGAATGTCCCACTTGATGATAATGCTAAAAAGAAACTCATGGGGAGTTTTAATGATGTTCTTATTATGGTTAACAATGCCTATGTCCCTGTTGATTTTTATGTTTTGGATGTTGAATGCAATGCTTCTTGTCATATTACTTTGGGAAGACCTTTTCTTAGAACTGTTGGTACCATTATTGATATGAAAGAAGGCACCATTAAATATCAACTCCCACTCAAGAAAAGTATAGAACACTTCCCCAAGAAGAGAGAGAAGATTTCTTTTTCTTCTCCTATGAAAACAAAATTTGGTCTTAATGCTTCTTCATTTGAGAATACTTGATTCTTTTTCTTGCTTCTTATGCCTAACTTAAAGGCGTTAAAGAAAAGTACTTATCGGGAGATAACCCAAAAGTTTTAGATGAGTCTTGGAAGTTATTAACTCAGTAATAACCTCTCCTTATCCTTTTTATTTGCTTTTTGTGCCAAGAGTAACCTCTAATGAGAGAGAAGTAATGATTGGGAAAGTTGCTGTCCCGAAACAGATTTCTGTGCTTCACCGTAAAAATTCGTGTAACATCTTTGAATGTCGTTTTGAGGCATGAATTTTTGTGGTTCTGCCCCAGGTTGTTATCTAACTTTCGTTAGTTCAACAATTTTTTATTTGATCAACAGAAGGTCTTCGAAAAAATTTGTATTTACCTGCTGGTCTGTTTTGACAGATTTCTGCCATTTTCTGCATTTGCTTCTTGTTGGTTCCTTTTTGAGTTCTTTTGGGGAATTGAGCTTTTTGAGGGAATTGCTTCAGTAGCTAGTGTTCTAATGGAATTTTATTGGTGTTAGAACTGAACCTAAAGACTTATTTATCTTGAGTGCACTAATGTTGCTAATAAAGATTGTGTGAAGTTTTGTATGAAGGAAAAATTTCAGGTGTATGGAAGGAATGAGTAATGAAATGAAGGATGGACTAAAGCTCAAGCTTGGGGATGCCACGCATTTCATCCCAAGAAATATCCAATAAGTAAAAGCTTCAAAGCTTGGGGATGCCCAAGGCATCCCCTTCTTCATCAATCAAAATCCCAGGTTTCTTCGAAACGCTTCATTTTTATTGTTTCATGCACAGTTGTGTTGTTCTTGGAGCGTCTTCTTTTTCGTTTTGGTTTTTCGTTTGCTTTTGTTTGCTTAGTTTGCTGAATAAATTTGTTGGACCCCCTCTTTCATACATTGGTTTGCAAATAGTTTGGTTTAGTTTGGAAAAGAGTAGGAAAGTTCATACTTATGTGGTAAAAAGAGCTTGTTTTTGATTGTGGCCTATGCTTTGTCATGCCATGCTTGATATTGTTTTGGCTTTATGCTTAGTCTTTGCTGTAGCATGACTTTTTATAAACAATTGAGATTTCTTAATGTGCCTTGGATGAATCATGCGTTGTTTTAGCATATTAAAGCATAGTATAGTGGTATTCTCCTTTGATGCTTTATTTGGGTTGACTTGGAGCATGCTCACACCATGTTATGACTATCTCAAGTCACCATAGCCTTTATGATCCTTTAGTTTTCAACTTGTAATATCACTTTATGCTTTGATCAATGATGTTTTGTCGCTCTGCATGATTATGGCCATTATTGCTCTCTTAGTTTGTCGCTCCCAGTCTTTTGCTAGCCTCCACAACCAAGTATGAGTTCCACTCATGCATCCAACTCCTTAAACCAAGTTATTCCAAAGAGTCCACCATACCTCCCTACTGGCTTATGCTATTCCAAGTATATTCATGCTTTTCTTTACCTTCCAAATTAAACTTCTTATGAGAAAACTAGTGATTAAAGCTCTCACGAACTTGATGGCACACTTTACCTTTTTGCATCTAATAAACTTGAACCATTGGGTCCTTCTTTGTTGCGTATATGCTTGCACTTTATAAGTTGAAATTAGCAGAACCATGTATCATGGGGAACGCTTTCAACATTGCACTTGTACTTTGTACCCTGTTGATATCATGTTCTTTTGCTTATGGATCCCGGCAGTGTGAAATAAAAGTGGAACTTGTAAGATCATGGAGTTTGTATGTGTGTTAGATAAACGCCTGGGCCGCTAGCCTAAGCCATGCCTAATCATGGTGGAAACTTGCAGCATCACCATAATGAGCACTCTATGAAGCATCCTCAATAAAAACCTATGCAAATAGCAAATAAAAAGATCGCTGAGATGCTCATTGTCTGCTTGCCTTGTCATTTTGATTATGGGATAGCTCCTGTATCATGTGCAAGGGGTACCCCGTTGGCGGTTCTTTATGATACACATGTACTTACAATGACAAGATCTTACTCGTGACTAAAGTTGAGTAGCATGAGGTTCGGTCTTCGTAAGTAAGGGGCATGAGATTTCGGTTTATAACTTGTCAAGCATATCCTCTTAGTTGTGTCACTTTAACCTTAATCACTTTAAAGATGCTTATGATAGGGGCAATGAGAGCTGAAAGCTATAAGTACCATAATTTTTAGAAGCTCTTTATGAGACTTGAATCCCTACTTCCTTCTATGAAGGCCTTTCTTCCACCATTATATTGAGTCTCTACCTTCTATCTTTATGCACCTACTATGAGAGCATAGTGGCCATTCTTAGTTCTATGTGCATTGTCCCAAGACTAGTTGATTGATGCATAACTTGATATTGCTTTTTTTAAACTATTTGTATCTAGTCACTCTTATGAACTTTGAAGGTGTCCTATGCATTTATATTTGCTACTCATAGATGAATACTATTATGCTATGTTTTCTTTATGTGAAACAAACAAACGTCTTGCAAAGCATTGTTATTCATGAATCTTTTGTTTGTGCCTTTTCATGTTGCATCATAGTTTCTTTGTCTTATTGCTAGAACTTTGTCTTTCATGTTATGATTGAAGTAATATGATCCCAGCTTTGAATGTTTTACCAATACTTTGATCAAGTCTTTGATGGTGCATGTCACCTCAAAAATTATTCTTTCTTTTTATCACATACCTACTCGAGGACGAGCAGGAGTTAAGCTTGGGGATGTTGATACATTGCAAATGTATCTATAATTTTTGATGTTACATGCTTGGTTTTATCTACTTTCTTATGTTTTGTCCACACTTTGGAGTACTTTTCATATGATTTCTTGGACTAACCTATTAACAAGAGCCACAATGCCAATTGCCTGTTTTCTGCTGTTTTTGGTTCTAGGAAGTCAGAAAATGAATATTCTCGGAATTGGACAGGATAAAAGCCAAAGTTACTATTTTCCCTGAAGACTCATGGAGCCAGAAGGAGAGTCGGAGAGGGGCCACATGGTGGCCACACCCCCCCTTGGCGCAGGCCAGCCTAGGCCACGCCAGGGCATGGTGTGGGCCCCCTAGCCGACCACCGACCTTGCATCCTTCGCCTATAAGAGCCTCCCGATACCAAAACCCTAAATCATCAATCAGAAATCCACAAAAAGTTCCACAGTGCCGTCGCCACCGAAGGGGAGATTCGGGGGACAGAAAGTCTCTGTTCTGGCACCCTGCAGGGACGGGGAAGTGCCCCCGGAGCCATCTCCATCGATCTCCACCATCTCCACCACCATCTCCATCACCATTGCTGATTCCCATGATGAGGAGGGAGTAGTTCTCTCTCAAGGCTAAGGGTTCTACCGGTAGCTATGTGTTCATCTCTCTCTCTATGCATGATCATATTGTGATCATGAGCTTGTAATCTATAGATCTACCTTGCTACTCAAGTGCTTTAATAGATCTCTGCTCTCATCATGTGTGTGAAAGTGACAGCGTGCACACCATGGTGGCACTTAGGCTAGAGATTACAAATACTTGTTATGAGTTATATTTGGAGTTGGATGTCTTTATGAAATTGTGGTGTTTGTTTGAACCATCTAGTGCTCAAGGTGACAGTGTGGGGTTATCTAGATGGGAAAGGCTTACTTTGAGGTGTGCTGTTATAGCCCTACCATGGATTAGAGTGTCCAACCGGAGAGTAGTTCAGCGTAGTATCATAAAGAAGAGTATATTTATATGAGAGTGTTCACTAGTGAAAGTATGATCCCTAGGCCTTGTTTCTAGGCACTAAAACACTGTTTGCTATTAGATCTGTTACATGTTTACTTGGTTCCATCTTTATTTCAGTTTTACTTTAGTCTTTTCCCACGTCAACCACATGCCAGCAAGCTATTTTCTGGCACCGTTACCACTTATAATCATCTATACCATTTGTATTTCACTATCTCTTCGCCGAACTAGTGCGCCTATACACCTGACAAGTGTATTGGGTGTGTTGGGGACACAAGAGACTTCTTGTATCTTGATTGCAGGGTTGCTTGAGAGGGGATATCTTTGACCACTTCCTCCCTGAGTTTGATAAACCTTGGGCGATCCACTTAAGGGAAAACTTGCTGCTGTTCTACAAACCTCTGCACTTGGAGGCCCAACAACTGTCTACAAGAATAGAAGTGCGTAGACATCAAGCTATTTTCTGGCGCCGTTGCCGGGGAGGTAAGGTAAAAGGTATTCACACCAGAGGATTAAAGAAGAAGAACCTCCCACGGCAAACGCCTATTTTCTGGCACCGTTGCCGGGGAGGTAAGGTAAAAGGTATTCACACCGGAGGATTAAAGAAGAAGAACCTCCCATGGCAAACGCCTATTTTCTGGCGCCGTTGCCGGGGAGGTAAGGTAAAAGGTACTCACATCGTACGGTGTGTGCTCGAAGTTATTTCCTTTAGATTCTGCAATTTTGTCTTTTTGTTTCTTGTTTTCACTAGTTAGGCTTAATGTAAAACAACAACATAATTAGAGAGCTTTATAGTATTTATCTTGAGTTAGGACATGAAGTGTTTGAAGAGAAAATTAAAAAACCTATGGAACTTTATTTGCATGCTAATAGCAATGTTGTTAGTATGAATTCTTTGGACACCATTATTGCTAATGCTATGGAAAAGTCTAACCTTGGGGAAGCTAGTTCTTATGAAAATGATCTTTTTAGTTCCCCAGCTTTGGAAGATAGCTATTCTATTGCTTATGATGATACCAAACCTCCAATATATGATGATTACAATGATGAATATGATATTTTCAGTCCACCTACTATTGAGGATAAAATTAATTATGATTACAATATGCCTCCTATATTTGATGATTATGGTGATGAAAATAATAATGATAGCTATTTTGTTGAATTTGCTCCCAATACAATCAATAAGAATGACTATGTTTATGTGGGGAGTATTAATTATTTTATGCATGTGGCTCATGATAAGAATGTTTCTTGTGATAGTTATATTGTTAATTACATTCATGATGCTACTGAAAGTTATTATGAGTGAGGGAAACATGGTTTTATGCATCTCAATAATATTAAGTTTCCCCTCTTTATGTTGAAATTTTTGAAGTTGCACTAGTTTTGCTTTCCTATGCTTGTTGCTTTGTGCTTTCATGACTTGTTTCTTTACAAGACTCCTATGCATAGGAAGTGGTTTAGACTTAAATTTGTTTTGAATTTGCTTCTTGATGCTCTCTTTTACTTCCATTCATATGTCTTATGTGAGCATCTTCTCAAACTATCATGCCTAACTTAAAGGCGTTAAAGAAAAGTACTTATCGGGAGATAACCCAAAAGTTTTAGATGAGTCTTGGAAGTTATTAACTCAGTAATAACCTCTCCTTATCCTTTTTATTTGCTTTTTGTGCCAAGAGTAACCTCTAATGAGAGAGAAGTAATGATTGGGAAAGTTGCTGTCCCGAAACAGATTTCTGTGCTTCACCGTAAAAATTCGTGTAAAATCTTTGAATGTCGTTTTGAGGCATGAATTTTTGTGGTTCTGCCCCAGGTTGTTATCTAACTTTCGTTAGTTCAACAATTTTTTATTTGATCAACATAAGGTCTTCGAAAAAATTTGTATTTACCTGCTGGTCTGTTTTGACAGATTTCTGCCATTTTCTGCATTTGCTTCTTGTTGGTTCCTTTTTGAGTTCTTTTGGGGAATTGAGATTTTTGAGGGAAGTGCTTCAGTAGATAGTGTTCTAATGGAAGTTTATTGGTGTTATAACTGAAACTTAAGACTTATTTATCTTGAGTGCACTAATGTTGCTAATAAAGATTGTGTGAAGTTTTGTATGAAGGAAAAATTTCAGGTGTATGGAAGGAATGAGTAATGAGATGAAGGATGGACTAAATCTCAAGCTTGGGGATGCCATGTGTGTCACCCCAAGAAATATCCAAGAAGTACAAGCGTCAAAGCTTGGGGATGCCCAAGCCATCCACTCTTCATCAATAAAAATCCCAGGTTTCTTCCAAACGCTTCATTTTTATTGTTTCATGCACGGTTGTGTTGTTCTTGGAGCGTCTCCTTTTTTGTTTTTGTTTTTGTTTTTCATTTGCTTGGTTTGCTTAGTTTGCTGAATAAATTGGTTGGACCCCCTCTTTCATACATTGGTTTGCAAATAGTTTGGTTTGGATTGGAAAAGAGTAGGAAAGTTCATGCTTATGTGGTAAAAAGAGCTTGTTTTTGACTGTGGCCTATGCTTTGTCATGCCATGCTTGATATTGTTGTGGCTTTATGCTTAGTATTCTTCGTTGTAGCATGACTTGTTATAAACAATTGAGATTGCTTAATGTGCCTTGGATGAATCATGCATTGTTTTTGCATATTAAAGCACAATATAGTGGTATTCTCCTTTGATGCTTTATTTGGGTTGACTTGGCGCATGCTCACACCATGTTATGACTATCCCAAGTCACCATAGTCTTTATCATCCTTTAGTTTTCAAATTGTAGTATCACTTTATGCTTTGATCAATGATGTTTTGTCGCTCTGCATGATTATGTCCATTATTACTCTCTTAGTTGGTCGCTCCCAGTCTTTTGCTAGCCTCCACAACCAAGTATGAGTTCCACTTATGCATCTAACTCCCTAAACCATGTTATTACAAAGAGTCCACCATACCTACCTAGTTGATATCATGTTCTTTTTCTTATGGATCCCGGCGGTGTGAAATAAAAGTGGAACTTGTAAGATCATGGAGTTTGTTTGTATGTTAGAGAAACGCCTGGGCCGCTAGCCTAAGCCATGCCTAATCATGGTGGAAACTTGCAGCATAACCATAATGAGCATTCTATGAAGCATCCTCGATAAAAATATATGCACATAGTAAATAAAAAGATCGTTGAGATGCTCATTGTCTACTTGCCTTGTCATTTTGATTATGGGATAGCTCCTGTGTCATGTGCAAGGGGTACCCCGTTGGCGGTTCTCTATGATACGTATATACTTACAATGCCAAGAGCTTACTTGTGACTGAAGTTGAGTAGCATGAGGATCGGTCTTCGTAAGTAAGGGGCATGAGACTTCGATTTATAACTTGTCAAGCATATCCTCTTAGTTTTGTCACTTTAACCTTAACCATTTAAAGATGCTTATGACAGGGGCAATGAGATCTCAAAGCTAATGAGTACCATACTTTCAGCATTTGGAAGCCTTTCAAACTTTTCAAAACCTGTTCATTTCCTTGTTGAGTCTCCACGCATTCTATGAGCACTTTCTTGAAGAGCATAGTGGCCATTCTTAGTCTATGTGCATTGTCCCAAGACTTGTTGATTGATGCATACCTTGATATTGCTTGTTTTAAACTATTTTTATCTAGTAACTCTTGTAAACTTTGAAGGTGTCCTATGCATTTATGTTTGCTACTCTATGAGGGACAAGCTGAATGCCACTATGCTATGTTTTCTTTATGTGAAACAAACAAACATCTTGCAAAGCATTGTTATTCATGAATCTTTTGTTTGTGCCTTTTCATGTTGCATCATAGTTTCTTTGTCTTATTGCCAGAACTTTGTCTTTCATGTTATGATTGAAGTACTATGATCCCAACTTTGAATGTTTTACAAATACTTTGATCAAGTCTTTGACGGTGCATGTCACCTCAAAAATTATTCTTTCTTTTTATCACTTACCTACTCGAGGACGAGCAGGAGTTAAGCTTGGGGATGTTGATACATTGCAAATGTATCTATAATTTTTGATGCTCCATGCTTGGTTTTATCCACTTTGTTGTGTTTTGTCCACACTTTGGAGTAATTTTCATATGATTTCTTGGACTAACCTATTAACAAGAGCCACAGTGCCAGCTGCCTGTTTTCTGCTGTTTTTGGTTCCAGGAAAGTCAGAAAATGAATATTCTCAGAATTGGATGGGACAAAAGCCAAAGTGCCTATTTTTCCAGAAGACTCTAGGAGCCAGAATACGAGACGGAGGAGGGCCAGGGGCTGGCCACACCACCCCCAGGCGCGGGCTGGGCCTTGCCGCGCCAGGGCATGGTGTGGTGGCCCCAGGCACCCCCTCGGTCTCCCTCTTCGCCTATAAGAAGCCTTCTGACCTAAAAACTCTGGGGGGTCGACGTTTTTCCAGAAGAAGTTCCGCTCCGCCGCCACCACCAGATTCCACGAAACAGCACCAGAAACTCCGTTCTGGCACCCTGCCGGGATGGGGAATTGGAGGAGATCATCGCCATCATCATCACCATCGCTTCTCCATCGACCATCCATGTTTCCCCCATCTATGAGTGAGTAATCCCCCGATGTAGGCTATGGGGATGGTAGGGATTTGATGAGATCGTTCATGTAATGGCATCAGATTGTTAGGGCATGGTGCCTAGTATCTTTTATTAGTGCTTTATGACTTTGTTGCGACTTGTTGTGCTTAATGCTTGTCACTAGGGCCCGTGTGCCATGATCTCAGATCTAAACATGTTATTGATTCATTATGATAGTATTGTTTTTGGTCTTATCTGCAAGTTGTATACACACGTTGTTGTCCGGAACCTATGGCCCCGAAGTGACAGAAATCGGGATAACCGGCAGGGAATGGCTTTGATGTGAGGATCACATCTGTTCACGGAGTGTTAATGCTTTGCTCCGGTGCTCTATTAAAAGGAGCACCTTAATTGCCAGTAGTTCCCTAGAGGCCCCGTTGCAAACGGGATGGCAGGACAAAAGATGTTGTGCAAGTTCTCATTGCGAGCACATATGACTATATATGTAACACATGCCTAGGATTGTCTAGTACTTGGATGCTTTATCTTATTTATCTGCAATTGCCCTATGTTCTGATTGCTATGTGAATTGTCTTGTCCATGCAACGCCCTTCCATCCATCCCTATGCCTACCGCACTCGAATCCCACTGTTTACTGTTTTTGTTACTGCTGTCTTTGCTTTACTACTACTGCTACTTTACTATTCCTACTACAAAACTATTGCTACTGATAAACTGCTGTGAGCAAGATTGTTTCCAGGTACAGCTGAATTGACAAATCAGTTGTTAAGGCTTATAAATATTCTTTGGCTCCCCTTGTGCCGAATCAATAAATTGGGTTTCACTTCCCTCGAAAATATTGCGATACACCCCCTATACTTATGGGTCATCAGTAATCTCGGGAAGTGACAGAAATCTCTAAGGTACTAGATGTGATGTTGCTACTAGAGAGAAAACAACAATCCTTTGTTCATAGAACAATCATATTGTTTACATTACACGCAATTCGTAAAGCAATAATATGTTGCTTGCGACTTAATACTAGAGGGGGTTCGGATACTAACCCGAAGGTGGATTATTAGTCATAGATGCAGTTGGATGGCGGTCTATGTATAATGTTGTAATGCCCAATCAAGTTCCAAAGGAGTCAAGATGATTAGTATATGCATGTATTGCTTTCTCGATGTTTGTCAATTGCGCCGCTGTAATTTGTTCACCCAGCATGTTATCTATCTTAAGGAGAGCCACCTCTAGTGAACTATGGATCCCGGTCCTTTCTTTTACATACAATCTATAAACTGTTTACTGCTTTGTGTTTACTTTCTGCAAACTATTACTTCCTTCCATTCGATACGTTTAATCCTTTGTTTTCAGCAAAACCGTTGAGATTGACAACCTCATCGCAAGTTGGGGATAGAGTTCTGTGGTTGTGTTGTGCAGGTCTCCACGTTGCTGCTGGCACCGGTAGTTCGCCCTGCCAACATTCAGCTAGCTACACCTTTGGGGTGTTTCCTTGCTTCTACTGGATTGATAACCTTGGTTTCGTACTGAGGGAAAACTTGCTGCTGTGCTCATCATACCTTCCTCTTGGGGTTCCCCAACGAGCTCGATATATTTTGGGCCATCATATATTTGTCTCTGATGCTGAAACTGAAAGTGGTAATGAAGAAAATGATGCTCCTGATAAAGAAAAAGTTGAAGAAGAACCTGAAAGGTACACTAAGAATACTAAATACACTAAAGAAGATTTTGTTGCTAAGAAACATGGTAGTGAAAGAGTGCCTTGGGTCCAAAAACCTATGCCTTTCCCTGATAAGAAACACAAGTCAAAGGAAGATGAACACTATAACAAGTTTTGTGAGTGGATGAAACCTTTATTCTTGGAAATTCCTTTGACTGATGCTATTAAATTGCCTCCTTATTAAAAGTATATGAAGGATATTGTTTCAAATAAAAGGAAGATCCCTAATGAAGAAATTTCTACTTTGCTTGCTAATTATTCCTTTAATGGTAAGGTTCCTAAGAAACTTGGAGACCCATGGATTCCAATTATTCCTTGCTCTATTAAAAATACTTATGTTAGAACTGCTTTGTGTGATTTGGGAGCAGGAGTTAGTGTTATGCCTTTTTCTCTCTATAAGAGACTTCAACTGGAAAAACTAATACCAATTGATATATCTTTGCAAATGGCTGATAAATCTACTACTATTCATGTTGGTATATGTGAGGATGTACCTGTTCAAGTGGCTCATAATTGCTTGATATTAACTGATTTTGTTGTGCTTGAAATGCCTGAAGATGATAATATGTCTATTATTCTTGGGAGACCTTTTCTTAATACTGCAGGATCTGTTATTAATTGTAATCAAGGAAAGGTGACTTTTAATGTTAATGACAAGGAGCATACTGTCTATTTCCCAAATAAGATTGATAGGACTTATGGTTTAAACTCAATTGAACATGTTGAGGGCATTCAAGTTGGAGAAATATATTGTCCCATACCATGAGAAAAATATGAAACTATTATGATTGGGACCATTGCTATCAAGGTTGAGGTAACATAATCATTAGTGGAATACAAAGTTTTGTTTCATATAAAATTGTTTTGGTAACAAGACCTGATCAACCTTGTTAACAAAGGGATTTTAATGAACAAAATAATGCTTTCACCATGATTATCTTTGCTTACTTTTATTTTATCCATTTTAGTTTTTGCTTTCACTTAGTTTACTTTTTTGTTGTTAGTTGCTTGCATATTAGAGTGTCTTAGAACTTCTGAAGTTTTAGCTTTGTTTTTCTTTTGTATATTTCCAAAAAAAAAACTGTCAGAAAATCATTCATCTATACCTAAAAATTGCTCAAAAATAAAGTGGCTCGAAAAATTCCAGAAAATTGGTATTAAATTTTTACGTGAAAAAAGGGGCAAAGAAGTGCCTGGAGAGTACCAGGGGGCCCACTAGGCAGGCACACCACCTGGTGGCATGGCTAGCCCAGGGGCGCGCCTGGCCATGGTGTGGGCCACCCCTAGCCCTCCACTCACTCTCTCACTTCCCACTGCTCTCTCTCTCTCCCGAGAAAACACCAGTTCATTGCTCAAAATCGTGTTCTTGCTGTTCTTGTCCACTATTTTTCGATCTCCTTACTCAGCCCATCTTTGCTGCTGAAATTTGGAGCATTTGTTCTCCGGTATGTGACTCCTCCGCTTGTCCAAGAAGATTTGTGTTTAGTGGTTTATATCTTGAGTATTTTGCTGCTGTAGGTGACAGGTTATGAGAGCTTGTAAGCTTGTTCAATGCTTAGATATATTGTTTTGATGCATGTTTAGGTCTCTTACAATTCCCCATGAGTAGTTCCCTTCATTATGTATTCACTTTGCAATCACTTGTATAATGGATGTTTAAATTTCAGAATATCAAAGATGAACAACCACACATTTGGAGAAATAATTGAGAGGGACACACCTAGAAGGTCAAGGCCCTCAAGGTCGGCATCTCAGTTTAGGCCTTCATACAATAAAGATCTTATTGCACCACGCTTTGGCAATGAAAGAGATGAGTGGGATGCTCACCCATCTACTTTCCCTTGTTTTACCTTTTTGCAAGCTGCAGGGATCCTCGACGATTTCTTACTACTGGTTCAGAGGGTCGGTTTGACCACTTACATGCAGGATGAGACTGAGTAATATGCCGTACTCACCTAAACTTTCATTGAGAGTTTCGTTTTCACTAACACCCCTAATCAGTCAACTGTTTCGTTCAGAATTTATAATCAGCCTATTACCATGTCATTGGAAAGATTTTATAGCATTATAGGTATAGGCATGACAGGGACAGTGAAGAAGATCCAAGGTCGACCCGCTGATTTGCTGGAGCTCTATCGAAGTGTTACAAATGATGATGACCGCGTAGCTCAGCGCGGGAAGATAAGAAATATTCAACTCCCAGCTCTTAGATATTTTGCCTATTATCTTGCCACTAGCATTCTTGGTAGGGAGAACACAAGTAATATCTCTAATTATCATTTAGCCTTCCTCGCTGCTGCACTTAACAATGATACCCGGTACAATCTTGGCTCTCTCATTGCCTGCCGCCTAGCTGCTAGGGGACCTATTTATGGGGGCATTATTGCTTCACGTATGGTTGTTGCATTAGAACTTTCTATGGATCCTAATGACAATATGTTGGCACCACAAAGGCTTGATCTTGCTGCTATGAAAACACATCATTTCGTCACTGCTGACTCTAGTACGGAGGGTTTAGTATACAGGATGTTGTTTACTGACGGGGACGAGAGGGAGATTCCTTTGTCGCAATCTACTTTGTTCAGTATTCACAGGAGGCCATGGTCGCGTTCCAAGGAGGAGGTGGACGAGCAGCTCTACTTGCTTGGTTTCCATAGGCAGCACCAGGAGGATGCGCCTTCTTACGACTACTCTGCGCACTACGGTGGGGCGTCCTCAAGCTCGTACCAGGACGAGGGTACCTCCTCGCCGTACTACGGAGGCGCTCCATCTTGGCCAGCTTGGGATTGATACCCACTTAGGCCAAAAGCCTAAGCTTGGGGGGAGGTACACCAACATCAAACTCATCTCCATATCATGTTTAGTCGGTACTTTGTATATCCATGCTTCGTTCTCTTTTTAGTTTTCGTTCTTTCTTTACTTTTTCTTTCTAAAACACAAAAAGACCAAAAATATTTCTGTTGTTTCTCTTTGTTTGCTTCTTTTTCTTTTTTTGCCTTGGTTTGCCTCTTCCTTTTTGCTTTGTTTGAACTATTCAAAAAACCCAAAAAGATTTTGCCTTGCTTGTTCTTCCTTTTTTTTCTTGCCTTTAAAAATCAAAAACACCAAAAATATTTGTTGTTCTTCTTTGGTTTTGTGAAGTTTGTTGCAAGGTTCAGCAGTCCTCGGTGGAATCTGGTTTCATGTTATTATTCAAGCCACGCAAGTGAAGGGCAATAATGAGGATTAATGACAACTTGAGGTGCGGTAAGAGGTTGGTAACGAACTCTATTTGTTTTCATTTTTGTACATATACTCATCATTGTGGGCATGCTTAGTCTGTTCATGTAGGGTGTATGTTATTTATGGATGCTTAGTAGTTCTTACTTTCTTATGATTAGCTCTAGCTTGCTAATAGTTTGTAGCATGTCATATGAATGTTTGCTTGCATTGCTCTATTCATAACTTGGTATGACACTGTGGTATCCTCCTCTGATTTTTTCACTTGAATGGACTTGGCACATGCTCATGCATGCATATGACTGAAACAATAATCAGTTAAGCCTCGATGAATTATTTTGCCTCAGGGGTCTTGAATCACTTTCATGCCATGATTAGTCCTGTTTTGTTGCAAGCATGATTATGACAGTTATTGCTCTCTCGTTTGTCGCTCCCTTACTATTGCTAGCCTTCACTTGCACTGAGTATAACCTTTACTCGTGTTTCCAACTCCCAAAAACCAATGTTGCCAAAAGAGTCCACCATACCTACCTATTAGCATCATTTGCTTTTCCGTGCATATTCAGTATGCCTTGTTTTCTTCCGAATAAAATGTTTGCTTGTTATGAGAAAGTTAGTTAGTAAAGCTCTCACGAAGTTGATGGCACACTTTATTTCTTGCACTTAATAAACCCGAACCATTGTGACTGTCCATGAAAGTTATATGCTTGCAAATTATAGGCTGGGGATTAGTAGAACCGTGTTGTCACGGGGAACGCTTTCAACACCTATAAATATATACCAATTTGATATCATGCTCTTTTATTTGCGGATGTCGTCGGTGTGAAATAAAAGTGGAGCTTGTAAGTCCATGGAGTTATGTACGTGTGTTAGAGAAACACCTGGGCCACCGGTCTAATCCATGCCTAATCATGGTGGAAACCTGCAGCATAACCATAATGAGTATCTATGAAGCATTCTTCTTATAAAAAAAGAGAGATAGCTATTGAGAAAAAGAAAAAAAAAGAGATTTGAGAAAAGAGGAAAGAGAGAAAAAAGCACCATTGTCCCATGGTAAATAAGGAGAATGCTGAGATACTCGTTGTCTGCTTGCCTTGTCATTTTGATATGGGGATTCTTCCGTATCATCGGGCAAGGGGTACCTCGTTGGCGGTTCTCTATGATACGCATGTATTTACTATGACAAGAACTTACCGGTAACTAAAGTTGAGTAGCATGAGGAGCGGCCTTCGTACTCAAGGGACATGAGATTTCTAGTTTATAGTCTGTCAAGCATATAACTCAGATTGGACCTCACTTTCACCTTAATCATTTAAAGATGCTTATGATAGGGGCAATGAGAGCTCAGAGCTAATGAGTACCATACTTTCAGCATTTGGAAGCCTTTCAAACTTTTCAAAACCTTTTCATTCCCTTGTTGAGTCACCACCTATTCCTTTGAGCACTTTCTTGAGAGCATAGTTGTCATTCTTAGTGTAATGTGCTTGTCTCAAAACTTGACTAATTGTGATATGACTTTGATGCTTGTATCTTTGATACCTTTACTTCTAGTCTTCACTTGAACTTCAGAGGTGCCTTGGCATTTATGTTTGCTCTACAATCAAAGGCAAGCGAGATACCACTCTATCATACCTTGTTATGAGCATTGTAATGTTGCTTATGTTTATGTTTCGTGCTACTTATTATTTTTGAGTTGGAATCTCTTCATAGCTTGCAATGACTATTAAGTAAACTTAGTTGCATACTCTTTATTATGAATTGCCTGAGTAGTTGACCATATGCTGAGAATATATACATCTTATGAAGCAAATGTGTTCGTGAAAGTTTCTTTTATCGCACTCAGTTTTCAACTGAATTGCTTGAGGACAAGCAATAAGCTAAGCTTGGGGGAGTTGATACGTCCAAAACGTATCTACTTTCCCGAACACTTTTGCTATTGTTTTTCCTATAAACTTGTGTGATTTGGATACAACTAACATAGACTGACGCTGTTTTCAGCAGAATTACCTTGGTGTCTAGTTTTTGTGCAGAAAATCAACTATCAGGAAAAATCCTGGAAAATATGCCAAAAATCCTATTTCACCAGAAGACTCACGGAGCCAGAGGACGAGACAGAGGAGGGCCACGAGGGGCCCACACCACCTGGCCGCGCGGGCCGGGCCAGGCCGCGCCTGGGGGTGGTGTGGCCGCCTCGGTCACCCTCTCGGCCTCCCTCTTTGCCTATAAGTTGCCTCTTGACCTAAAAACCAGGGGGGTTCGACGTTTTTCTAGAAAGAGTTCTGCGGCGCCGCCACCACCAGATTTCCGCTATTCGGAACCAGAAACTCCGTTCTAGCACCCTGCCGGGACGGGGAATTGGAGGAGATCATCGCCATCATCATCACCATCGCTTCTCCATTGGCCATCCATGTTTCCCCCATCTATGAGTGAGTAATCCCCCCGCAGTAGGCTATGGGGATGGTAGGGATTTGATGAGATCATTCATGTAATGGCATCAGATTGTTAGGGCATGGTGCCTAGTATCTATTATTAGTGCTTTTTGACTTTGTTGCAACTTGTTATTCTTAATGCTTGTCACTAGGGCCCGAGTGCCATGATTTCAGATCTGAACATGTTATTGATTCATTATGATAGTATTGTTTATGGTCTTACCTGCAAGTTGTATACACATATTGTTGTTCGGAACCAAAGGCCCCGAAGTGACAGCAATCGGGATAACCGGAGGGAATGGCTTTGATGTGAGGATCACATGTGTTCACGAAGTGTTAATGCTTTGCTCTCGTGCTCTATTAAAAGGAGCACCTTAATTGCCAGTAGTTCCCTTGAGGCCCCGCTACAAACGGGCTGTCAGGACAAAAGATGTTGTGCAAGTTCTCATTGCGAGCACGTATGACTATATATGGAACACATGCCTATGATTATTTAGTACCTGGATGCTTTATCTTATTTATATGCAAATGCCCTATGTCTTGATTGCCATATGAATTGTCTTATCCATGCAACGCCCGTCCATCCATCCCTATCCCTACCGCGCTTTAATCCTATTGTTTACTGTAATTGTTACTACTGTCTTTACTTTTACTACTGATGTTACTTTACTATTGCTATTACAAAACTGTTGCTACTGATAAACTGCTATGAGCAGGATTGTTTTCAGGTGCAACTGAATTGACAACTCAGTTGTTAAGGCTTATAAATATTCTTTGGCTCCCCTTGTGTCGAATCAATAAATTGGGTTTCACTTCCCTCGAAAATACTGCGATACACCCCCTATACTTGTGGGTCATCAGTTGCCTTGTCATTTTGATATGGGAAAGCTCCTGTGTTATGGGGCAAGGGGTACCCGTTGGCGGTTCTCCATGATACACATGTACTTACAATGACAAGAACTTACTTGTGACTAAAGTTGAGTAGCATGAGGTTCGGTACTCGTAAGCAAGGGGCATGAGATTTTCAACTTATAACTTGTCAAGCATATCCTCATATTTGTGTCACTTTAACCTTAATCACCTCAAGATGCTTATGATGGGGGAAATGAGAGATGAAAGCTAATAAGTACCATAATATTTGGAAGCTCTTTATGAAACTTGAAATCCCTGCTTCCCTCTATGAAGGGCCTTTCTTTTTACTTTTATGTTGAGTCTCCATCTTCTCTCTTTATGCACCAATTGAGAGAGCATACTGGTCATTCTTAGTTTAATGTGCATTGTCCCAAAACTTCTTGATTGATTCATAACTTTGATATTGCTTGTTCTTAAATTATTTGTATCTAGTCACCCTTATGAACTTTGAAGGTGTCCTATGCATTTATGGTTTGCTATACCATGAGGGACACGCTGAATACCACTCTTCTTACGTTTTCTATATGTGAAACAAACAAACGTCTTCCAATGCATTGTTATTCATGATATTTTGTTTGTACCTTTTCATGTAACAACATGTTGCTATGTCTTATTGTTAGAACTCTATCTTTCATGCTCATGTTTAGAGTACTTTGATCCCAGCTATCAATGTTTTACAAATACCTTGATCAAGATTGTGATGGTGCATGTCACCTCAAAAATTATTCTTTTTATCACTTACCTACTCGAGGATGAGCAGGAGTTAAGCTTGGGGATGCTTGATACGTCATAAACGTATCTATAATTTTTGATGCTCCATGCTTGTTTTGTATCAAATTTCTTATGTTTTGTTTACACTTTGAGGTATTTTTATACATTTTCTGGAACTAACCTATTAACAAGATGCCATAGTGCCAATTGCCTATTTTCTGTTGTTTTTGGTTTCAGAAAAGCTAGTAAGGAAATATTCTCGAAATTGGATGGGACAAAAGCCAAAGTCAATATTTTACTAGAAGGAACATGGAGTCCGAAGGACAGCGAAGTGGGGCCACGAGGTGGCCACACCTAGGGCTGGCGTGGCCACCCCTAGGGCGCGCCGCCCCATGGTGTGGGACCCTCGGGCGCCCACCGACTTTGCCCCTTCGCCTATAAAAGTACCCCGATGTAGAAACCCTAATGACCCGATCAAAAATCCACGAAAGAGTCTGTAGTCACCGCCATCTTCATCACCATGCTAGCCTCCGGAGTGATGCATGAGTAGTTAGTCCTTGGACTATGGGTCCATACAGTAGCTAGATGGTTGGTTCTCCTCCTTTGTGTTATCATGTTTAGATCTTGTGAGCTCCGTTCATGATCAAGATCATCTATTTGTAATCCTATATGTTGTGTTTGCGGGGATCTGATGGATATTGAGATACTATGTCAGATTGATTATTGATTCTATCATGTTTATGTTATTTGTGATCTTGCATGCTCTCCGTTGCTAGTAGCTATCTTGGCCAAGTAGATGCTTGTAACTCAAAGAGGGAGTATTTATGCTCGATAGTAGGTTCATGCCTCTAGTAATCTGGGGAAGTGACAGAAATCTCTAAGGTTGTAGATGTGTTGTTGCTACTAGGGAGAAAACAACAATCCTTTGTCCATGGGGCAATTGTTGTTTACTTTACACACTTTGCTTAATGCAATTATCTATTGCTTGCAACTTAATATTGGAAGGGGTTCACATGAAAACCTGAAGGTGGATTATTAGTCATAGATGCAATTGGATTACGGTCTATGTATTATGTTGTAATGCCCAATCAAATCTCGTAGGAGTCAAGATGTCTAGTATATGCATTGTTATGCTTTCTCAATCTGTCAATTGCCTTGCTGTAATTTGTTCACCCAACATGCTATTTATCTTAAGGAGAAACACCTCTAGTGAACTGTGGACCCTAGTCCATTCCTTTACCATTAATATACCATCTACTGTTTACCGTTTACAGTTTCCTTTCTGCAAGCAATTACTATCTTCCACACTATACATTTAATCCTTTGTTTTCAGCAAAACCAGTGAGGTTGACAACCTCACTGTAAGTTGGGGCAAAGTTCTGTGGTTGTGTTGTGCAGGATTCCAAGTTGCTAGCAACACCTTGGAGTTGTTTCCTTACTCCTACTTGTTCGATAACCTTGGTTTCATAACTGAGGGAAACTTGTTGTTGTGCTCATCATACCTTCCTCTTGGGGTTCCCAACGGTATCTACATATTTTGATCCGTCAAGCACTTTTTTGGCACCGTTGTCAGGGAGTTAAGGATAGCTTCAATCTCTTCCTCCTCGTGAATCACTTTTCAGGGAGAAAGAAGATTCTTGCAAGGGGAGTCTCTCACAACCAATCTCTTTACTTTGTTTTTCTTGCAAAGTAAAGAGATTGGTTGTGAGAGACTCCCCTTGCAAGAATCTTCTTTCTCCCTGAAAAGTGATTGACGAGGAGGAAGAGATTAAAGTTGTCCTTAACTCCCCGACAATGGCACCAGAAAAGTGCTTGATGGCTCAAGATATGTAGAGCTCATTGGGAACCCCAAGAGGAAGGTATGATGAGCACACTAGCAAGTTTTCCCTCGGTTATGAAACCAAGGTTATCGAACCAGTAGGAGTAAGGAAACAACTCCAAGGTGTTGCTAACAACTTGGAATCCTACACAACACAACCGGAGAACTTTGCCCCAACTTACAATGAGGTTGTCAATCTCACTAGTTTTTCTGAAAACAAAGGATTAAACGTATAGTATGGAAGATAGTAATTGCTTGCATAAAGTAAACAGTAAACGATAAACAGTAGATGGTATATCAATGATAAAGGAATGGACTGTGGTCCACAGTTCACTAGAGGTGTTTCTCCTTAAGATAAATAGCATGTTGGGTGAACAAATTTTAGCGAGGCAATTGACATATTGAGAAATCATAACAATTCATATACTAGACATCTTGACTCCTACGAGATTTGATTGGGCATTACAACATAATACATAGACCGTAATCCAACTGCATCTATGACTAATAATCCACCTTCAGGTTATCATCCGAACCCCTTCCAGTATTAAGTTGCAAGGAACAGATAATTGCATTAACCAAAGTGTGTAAAGTAAACAATACAATTGCCCCATGGACAAAGGATTGTTGTTTTCTCCCTAGTAGCAACAACACATCTACAACCTTAGAGATTTTTGTCACTTTCCTATATTTCTAGAGGCATGAACCCACTATCAAGCATAAATACTCCCTCTTGGAGTTGCAAGCATCTACTTGGCCAAGATAGCTACTAACAACGGAGAGCATGCAAGATCACAAATAACATAGACATGATAGAATCAATAATCAATCTGACATAGTATCTCAATATCCATCGGATCCCCGCAAACACAACATATAGGATTACAAATAGATGATCTTGATCATGAATGGAGCTCAAAAGATCTAAACATGATAACACAAAGGAGGAGAACCAACCATCTAGCTACTGTATGGACCCATAGTCCAAGGGTGAACTACTCACGCATCACTCCGAAGGCTGGCATGGTGATGAAGAAGGCCTCCAGGATGATCTCTCCCCTCCGACAGGGTGCCGGGAAGAGCTTCGGATCCCCCCGATCTAGGGATGGAGATGGCGGCGGCTACAGACTCTTTCATGGATTTTTTATCGGGTCCTTTGGGTTTTCGTCTCGGGGTACTTTTATAGGCGAAGGGGCAAGGTCGGTGGAGGCCCGAGGGGCCCACACCACCTGGTGGCGCGCCCCCTTGCCGCACCGCCATAGGGTGTGGCCACCTCGTGGCCCCCCTTCGGCTGCCCTTCGGACTCCGTGTTCCTTCTGGTAAAATATTGACTTTGGCTTTTGTCCCGTCCAATTCCGAGAATATTTCTTTACTAGCTTTTCTGAAACCAAAAACAGTAGAAAACAGGCAACTAGCACTGTGGCATCTTGTTAATAGGTTAGTTACAGAAAACATATAAAAAACCTCAAAGTGTGAACAAAACATAAGAAAGTTGATATAAAACAAGCATGTAGCATCAAAAATTATAGATACTCTTATGACGTATTATAGTCTAAGCAGCCTCGGGGACAATGATTAAGCATGATCATACGGTCTGAGGAGAAGGTCTCTTAGTTTCTAACTATTACAATGGTAAATCTTGTGACTTGATCACACTTCAATACTTATATGGGTAATGTACATCATGCTATTCTCCAATATCATGATCTTGTTGTCGACTAGCATAAATGCTCCATGATCAGGAAACCTTGATCATTGTTTGCCCAACAAGCTAGTACATATAGATGCTACTAGAGACTTAGTTTTTTTATATACCACACATGTATCAATGTTTCCACTTGATGCAGTTATAACACATTATGAAACTATTATGAACTAATTGAAAACGATAATCAACCCATTTATTATTTGCTGCTAGGGCATATCTCCTTCAGTCTCCCACTAGCACTAGACTACAAATAATCTAGCTTGCATTTGTAACTAATCAAAAAACACAATATCATATATTGTGATTTTGATCATGCTTTGATAGGGATATACTGATCGGGGTATACCCATAAGGACGTTTTGACTGGCTCAAGCCCATTGTGAGTGGGCCTACAGGAATGGTGATTCGAAAGTGACTGGAAGAGAAGCCTGGCGACTAGAAGCTGGAGGCCCAGAAGTGTAGATAGGCCTAGTCGGATTAGGTCAAATCCTCCAAAACCTTAACTGATTGGGTTGTAATCCTGTAAACCCTAGCGAGGTACCCTCTATATAAACCGCCCTATAGTACTCTACATACATACGCTCTACTAGCTACCCCATCCAAGTGACTCGCTGCCTAGCCGCCGAGTTTGCCACCCTTGTAATCCACTCACCGATAATACAATCTAGCAGGAGTAGGTCTTTACCCTAAGGGGGGTGAACCTGGGTAAATCCCTTGTCTCTGGTTTCAATCTCGCACCTTAGATGGCGACTGGCTCTTGCCCCAAATCCTATCAATCGCTACCCCTGGTAGTGACTACCGTGGTCATTCCCACGATAGTGGCACCCACCGTGGGGCATGGCCAATCGATCGGGAGATCACCACCGGCTGCATGATCGGAAGCGGTGGATCCTCCAAATCTTGCCCAGCAGCTACATCCCACTTTCTTCGCTTTCTTCGGGTTCCTCGTTTATTGATCCATGTTGCGTGGTTGGCTGGTGGTCTGACCAAAGGGAGAGATCATCGTAGATACCATCAAGGTCCCCTAGATCTGCTGTGTTTTCATTGTTTTCTTCGGCCTTCTCCGCCTATAGCGTGGCTTCGGCAGATGATCCGCCGGATGATGCCGCTATCGCCGTAGGCACAGATTTTTTGACCGACGGCCCCGATGAGATCGGAGATGAGAGGTGCGGTTCTTCGGGATCCTCCACTTGAAAGTGGAAACTTTCGATGATGAGATCGGATCCTCCGTTGAAATTGATGGGTACCGAAAATAGGGGTGGGCGGGCGTGGTGCCGCTTCCATTGGATTGCTGCTTGATGAAAAGGGGTCCACCGAATCCATGAGTCCAGCATTCAGGATTCCCACGGACGGCGCCAATTGATGACGCATAACCTTGGCAATACCCATGGTTATGGACTTAGGATTTCATGGAAAAGAGAATGTTGGGGAGTTCATCGGATGTCAGGCAAACAAGGGAGTCGAAGTCGCCTGATATTTTGATGAACAATACTATTACAAATCTCTTGGGAGTTTTTCCGGTGCCTTCTCATAGGCTTCTCCCATCCTATATATAATAGGCCGGGTCTCAAAGCCGTATACGGATAGGTTACATATGTATGACTACAACACCAACACAATGCCGGTTCATATTTCCTTTCCTAATACAACTAAGGCTTTCATCAGATGCTTCTTGGGCCATCATCTTGAATCTTCATGGGCCGTGAGCCTTTATGCAATCAGGGTAACAAATCATAAGCACCCGAGTAATCATACCCATGTCACTGGCTGTCATCCACATAAGAACAAGGGATCTGGGAATCCCCAATGGGGATCAAAGCTTGGCTAAACTAGTCGCAGAATGAGTCCTACAACAAGGACGCAATAATGATGCAAGTGAATCAAGGTGCGAAGAAGATGGTGTTTTAATGGAGGAAACTAGCATATGCATCAAATTCATATCAATCTATCAACGGTAATAGTTCATCTACAAGATCGAGCCAAACACAGCCGAACTTTCAGATTCTACGGAGAGAATCCTACAAATCTGGCTGAAACCTAGACCTGCTATTTGCACAACAATCGACCATGTACATGCATGAAGCTACAAACTATAGCTCCTAACCCTAGCAGCTCTCCAGATCTAAGCTAACCATAAGTGGAAGTGGAGATGCTTACCGTCATCGCAGGAGGTGGCCGACGCAACTCAACCGTAGAGGAGGAGGAGGTGCCCTTCACGCCGCTGTGGCTATCGTCCGCGCTATCGCTCACCAGAGAAGAAGAAGCCACTTACCTAGCACAGATAGATCGGGAAACAGAGCTCGATCTGAGGAGGAATGGCGGGTGCTCTTTTCAAGTTGGGCGGGGGCGGTAGAAATATGGGAGGGGTCGGCAGGAGAGATGAGCTCACCTCCCGGGCCAGTTTTTTGATGCAGTCGAATAGCTCGCGCCGTTGCTGTCCTCGGCTGCCCTCGTGCGGGGGAGCTTAGGTTTTGCATCTTCGGGGCGCACGACGAGGGTGACTCGCTGGAAACGGCCGACCGTAGTAGTTGGGTCTAGCTGTGGGCTGCTTTAAGGTTCGTGCCAGCGTAGCCCAACCAGCAATGCAGGAAACTAAACGACCCATTTTCTGTTTCGCTCAGTCTGTCTGGACTTCATGCATGCTACCAAACGCGTCGTGGCACGAGAGTGCCAACTCAGATTGAACACAGAACTATCAACTATCTACGCCAGGGCTCTAGGCCTCGCAAGGCGGAGCAACTCTAGATCGCTGCAGCATATTGATCACTGTAAAAATTCGAATAAGTACATTATTTATACTTTCTGAACCAGGTGGAATAATACATATGTATTACTGAAAGGAGAAAAAATACAATTTTAATTTATTTTTAATTTTTTATAGTTACATCTACGGTAATGTAGTCTGAAGATAACTAGCAGAAGTATACAACAAACGGAGAAAAAAAACGCCTGCCGCCAGGGAGAGAAAAAGAGCTACTGGCCTAGGACACTCAGCCTTCCAACGTCGGCCTCCGGCGGCTCCCCCCGCCGGCGACCTAGGTCGTCGGTGGTGAGAGGGGTCGCCGGATCCACGCGTGTGGATAATTTAGTATAAGTATATTCGTTTTTAGGCTGCTCATCATCTTGGCTTCGGGGTTAAAGATGACGACGCTGAATAAATTTTCTTTAGATCCTTCCCCGGTGAATTTGGAGATCAGTCTATCCAAACAAGGATGATGTGGCGGTGGCGCCATCCTCGTGGTGGATTTGTGTCCTCAGGCTCTGCCGCTGCGGCGGCGTGTGCTCCAGCGCCGGTGCGGAACCTGGGAGGTAGTCCAGGAGCGGATGCAGATTGTGATCTGCATCGACGGCATCTGGAAGATGGTGGATCGTGTGATGGGTCTGTGGTTCGTGGATGGCAGGTGTGGCTTCCTCCTTCAACGTCTTAGTCGTGCGGGGGTGCTAGATCTGGAGCTCGATGACGTGTCCGGGGTGTTGCCTCGGTCTGATTTGTTCAACGGCAAGGGTTTCACCTTGAGTGAGCCACCTTGGAGGTCCGCAAAGCTGCATGTCAGCGATGGAGCCGCATCGAGCTCGGGTGAGGAGGTGATCCGTCATTCTTTCCTTTGGTGGCTACTACGGTGGTGCCGGAGGCAGGTGACGGGCGTCGGCATCAAGCTCAGAGGTTTCATCGATTTAGATTGTTTTCTTTCTTGGCCGGTGGTCCTTTGCACAAAAGCTTACGTTTTGCTGTCTTTTTAGTTTTGCCAGGTCGGTGTTTACGTGACAGGTTTCATCGATTTAGATTGTTTTCTTTCTTGGCCGGTGGTCCTTTGCACAAAAGCTTACGTTTTGCTGTCTTTTCAGTTTTGTCAGGTCGATGTTTACGTGACTTATACTATGATCTTTAATATATAAATGAGACATGTATTACCATGCGAAAAAAAGAAGTATACAACAAACCATGAGTGGCAGTATCAAGAAAGCAGTACTACTAGTACTAGGCCAGAGCGGACATTGGGCAAGCAGCGCGCGCGGGCTCACCCGCCTGTCGTTCCTGCGAGAGCTTCCGGACTCCGGCGTCCACCTTCCTTGAAGGTGAGCATGGCGGCGGGAAAAGCCGAACCGCAGGCGCCACCGACGAGAGCCACGACGGCGGCGGTGCGGACACCCAAGTGCAAGTTGGTGATTGCACAGGCGCCGGCTGCCGCGACGGCAGAGTTGAGCACCGGCTCCTCCTTGGAGACCATGGCGTACTCGATGGCTGAGTAGGCGGCCCAAGAGACTGCCCAGTAGGCGCCCACACGGGACGCCTTGGTGCGGACGGCCCGGAAGCCGCCCTTGGGGAAGTGGTAGGCGGAGCCTAGCAGGCTGCCGAACATGAAGCCCTCGCCCACTTCCTGGGTGAGCGGCCTCCGCGGTTTCGTCGTCGCCTTCTCCTCGGCCGATCGGGCGTTCGGCGGCGGTGGAGTCATCTTGGATTCTTGCCCTGGATTGCTGGTTAGGTTAGGTTTGTTTGGCCGGGAAGAGATTTCACGAGAGTTAAATAGGGCCGTACGTAGAAATAGAATCGGTGTTAGTTGTAGTCCAAGAATAGGAAGTGTACATGCATGTATCGGAATATATTCCGAACTCGATTTGTAGTATACTACGAGTTGTTTTTTTTTTTTTTGCGGGTATACTACGAGTTGTTTGTTTGCTTATCCTTTCTCGCGCGGAAGGTAACGCATGCCTGCGCGACGAAAAAATACATTATCGATCTACAATCCGATTACTATTGCGATCGAGTCAAGGGTTGGCTTCAGAGTTCTACCAGTATAGAAATTAAAACAAGATAAAAAAATTGGTAGTTCTACAGTGTTTCCCTTCTGCTGTAACCCTCTCTTAGATAGTATATTCAAGTTTTTTTTTGAATTTAAGTATTTGTTGGTATGTTTCTTTTTGAGGAATTATTATTTTTTAGATCCATTGGCATTTGTGGTGAGTATGATACTAGCCGCATAGGCTTTTTTTAGCCCAGTAATCAAAGTCTTCTATCTTTGAAACCAAAGAGACAAAAGTAAAAAAAAGATAGCCCAACTAAAGTCGTTGGCCCTTAAATTGCACTTTACTTATCTTTACTTATTTACAAGAATGAAAATATTATAGTAATCCCTCCAACCCAAATTAGTTGAGTCAAATTAACAAGATATAGATGTATCTAATACTAAATCATGTCTGACAAATCTAAGTCAACTAATTTAGGTTAGAGGGAATAGTATTTAATTTCCAAAAAGATATACCGTGGTGTTTCAATACAATGTTGCGCACCACAAAACCAAAGCCTCCCATGCTAAATATGCTAGACCATAGAACAGGGTGTTTTGCCACGGCCATCCATCTTGAGGTAATATTAATTGAAATGATACAGATCTCACCTAGAGGGAGGGGGGGTGAATAGGCGTTTTAATTTTTTTTTCCGAGATGAGCTTAACAAAGGCAGAATTAAACTAGCGTTTACTTTGTCAAGCACAAAACCTAGAACAACTAGGGTTCACCTATGTGCACCAACGACTTATGCTAAGCAAGACAACCAACTATGTGATAGCAAGATATAGACTTCAAGCACGAAGGCTATCACAAAGTAAGGTGCATAAGTAAGAGCTCGGGCATAGAGATAACCGAGGCACGCGGAGACGACGATTATTACTGAGTTCCTCCCAACAATGGAGTACGTCTTGTTTGGAGAGGGGGTGGTATCAAACCACCAACGCCACAAAAGGCCTCCCTTATTCTTCGATGAATCTCACCCCAATGGGATCGATCCACCCTTCCACTATCGGCAACCTTCGAGGTGGTAGCCGGCACCTTTACAACAAGTTTGAGGCACACATCCACAACTTAATTGGAGGCTTCCGAATCCAAGCAAGCTATCACAACAATCAAAGACAAGCTTGTAAGAACCAAATCAAAAGCTAGGGTTTCCCATGAAACACTAGAACAAGGGGCCCTCAAGTGAATGAGGGGGAAATGGAAATCTCTCTTGGTGAAGTAGTAGATCAAGGCCTCCTCCTTCGATTCTCCAAAGCTCAAGGACTTTGGATTGTTGTAGATGGAGTTCTTGTTGATTTGGTGGCTCTAGGGTTAGGGTTCTTCAATTCTGGAACGAGCAGCATCTCAAGGTAGAAGAAGGGGCCTTTATATAGGCCCCCTGGAAATAGAGCCGTTGGGAGCCACTTACCCCGGCCAGTCCGGCCAACATCAGCTGGACAGTTCGGCCCAGCCGGACACTCCGGGCAAGACCAGTCGGACACTCTGGCCCAGCCAAGTTTCCGGCCAGTGTCTGATCAAAGTCCGGGTGGTGTCCGATATGACTTACTGAATATCCGAGCTGGTCGATGAACCCTCAGGACCGGACAATCCAGCCAACATCAGCCGGACATTCCGGCAAGGACGGATACTCCGACAAAAATCGACCGGACAGTCCGGCGAAGACTTGATCCTGCACGCTGGAGACTCTGGTCCAAAAACCTGCAGAGGCAAACCTGATAGAAACAATAAAACTGTAATGATCATAACATTTGCATTCGGACTCCAAATGACCTGAAACCAATTTTGTTGGAAAGATACCCAACAAAAAGTCAAAATATTGGATAACACCAAGAGAGAGCATTTCATATATTATGATGTGAGATACCTCTCTTGGTGAGAAACCGGAAAAGCATCCAAGATCAAAAACATAATTAGGTATGCAGGGAAATCCGTTTTTGATGAACTAGAGCTTGCTATGAATTACCACAAGCTCTAAACCCTCACATGGATAAGATCCAAATAAGAACCAAGAAAGATGATGCTAAGTATGCAAAGGTAGGAGCTCTCTTCGAAGGATATGAACTAGTCACTCACTCGAGAGCCCCTCTTGATAGCACGATTATCGATCCTATAACCCGGTCTCTCCAACTAACACCACGAGACCGGTAAGAAGTATACCCTATCAAGACCATACCTTTGCCTTGCGCATATTCCACTTGAGCTCGATGATGGCGATCTTCTCCACCTCAAGATAGAACACCTTTCTTGATTGCGCTAGCTTGGTGAAGACTTGCAAATTGCTCCCCCATACTCCACTATAGTGGAGCTTCTCTTTTGGGCATATCATCTTCCTATATCCATGATCACCATAGGATTGCAAGCTTTAAGCAAATGATCTCTTCGATATGGCTCATCTTAAACTTGCATATCAATTCTTCTTTCTTCATTAAGTTGGTGTCTTAAAGGTATATAAGAGATATCTCTCCAACTTTATTCTTCAAGACACACTTGCTATAGGCCCAACTCTTACTTGACCAATCTCTGGATCACTCATTGAAACCTTGGTCAACACTTGATCTTCTATACTTTCTTCTTCTCCCAACCTTGAAGCCAACATATGGTTCAAGCATTGCCTATGGACGAATCCTACAAGTAAAACTCAATGCAAACATAAGTCCATAAAGATTGTCATTAATTACCAAAACCACACATGGGGGCACACATGCACTTTCATTAATAAAGATGCTTTGTAACACCCTCGAATCGGCCCTATGCAAGTTTTAGCCCTTTTCTGCCAAACCCGCATAGAAACGATTCAAGGACGCCCACCAGGCACTTTCGTGCGGGTGGAAAACGAAGTAATACCATTACACAACAGTCCTCGATGGGACCCACAGAACAGATATATATACAACACGACTCCATGAGTCAAGAATACCGATATACAGTACAAAGATCCAAATCACCTTGAAATCGCTACAGCGTCCGAGTACGGACAAGATGCAAATGGGACTAAGAGCCCTGAAGAATAACCAATGGCGTCCATAACCCTGCCCAGGCCAAGCCGGAAGGGTAACCCTGCTAACGACGTCGATCTCAAACCTGCTAAAACAAAAGGGGTGCCGACAAAGGGCAAAGGAAAAAGAGGAGCGTCAGTACTGAGGCCAGTACGCGACGAGGCTAGAATTCGGCGGTCCTCTCCTACATAGGTATGGTGGACTGAAGCGGCAGCGTAGCGGCACTAAACAACCTATAGAGACTCGGTATCACTGGCGACTATTAGAGAGGGGTAAGAAAGACCTATCCGGATCCAACCTGAAGCTAACACCAGACAAACCCACCCTGATATTTTCCCCCTCGAGACCAAACGAGGAAGTCGGACCAAGGAACTCACACAGTTGGCAATTTTACTCATTCCGTTATAGTTGCAACACTTACTAGTCAGATATAGATAACATGAGTCATCCTGAAGCATAAGTAGTGGGCAGTCTTAATCACCATTCCGTTATAGTTGGAACATTTACTAGTCAGATATAATTGTCCTGAGGAATCCCAAAACCCAGCAATTGTTGGCACTTTTATCACATTCCATTGGAGTTGCAATACTTACTAGGCAAGTATAGTATGACACAGATCACCACAGATCCACCAGTTGTTGGCATTTTTAATTTACATTCCATTGTATTTGAAGCTGAATTACTAGTCACATATTTAGTCAAATTTAGAGCACTACTTTAGTTATGCTTGTCTATGATCGAGATACTGTGCTCCAAGTCGTCCATAACCGCGGACACGGCTTTCAGAAAGTTTTACCCTGCAGGGGTGCACAAATAGCAACACACACTCGATCAACCTCGGAAAAACCAACTCAAAACCCAACGAGGCATTCACGACAAAGCGATCACAGGATTCATAAAATATTTCAGGGGGCCACCCTACTAAGCTACCCGCAATGAAGTTGGCCGGCTCCGGAATGGACCCAGGGTTTGCGACGACGGCTGTAAACGACTGGGAACCCTAAAGTGTGACTGGGCTTGTCGATACCGCAAAAACGTGGCGTGATCCAAAACAGTACAGGTGCTCCACGCACAATCTTAAATAAAGCGGTAAAGCATGACATAAGTACAGGATAGTAATAAATCCCAAACTAGTTTGTGGCCCCAAGAAATAGAAATGAATCAAGCTCTGGCTTTGGGGGGTCCATAAGGCCTCCCGGATGTGGATAGTGCGAATAGTCAAGGAACAGGTATCAAGTACTCGGGGTCCTACGGGACACAAGTGAGCGTGGAAGAACCAAATAACATCTATTTCCCACCGATGCCTCTGCATTAGTTATATCTAGCATTTTAATAGTTGTATTTAAAGTCATGATCATCTCCACCAGTAAGCATCTCCACCATTAAGCATCTGTCAACCTTCCAACAACTGTGGTACTTGACAACACGAGATCGCACCTGAGAAAGCAACTACGACTCGCAAGGCCAGCTATCTACCAAACACGAGTAATAGGAGGTGTCCAAGGAGATATAGAGGCCGCGAGGGATATAACTGGTGTACGGAAACTAAAGCATCACGACACGGATATAAATAGATCAACAGGAGGAAATAAAGACTATAAATGCAAAATAGGTAGAAGGGGGAGAGATGCTCGCCTGGGAAAACACCGCCGACATATCATATCCGGAGAACTTGTCGATACTCGCATCAACTCATCGGCCTAGTCCACGAAGAAGCAAACACTAAAAGAAACACCGGATGCAATATTTAATACTACGGCAGAAGATCCGGCATGCTTATGACATGATCCAGATGCGGTGCAATTAGGCAATATTAAGCGGAACCGGGGTCCCGACGATTAATTACACGGTTCAAGTTATTTAACAACCCTGCAAATTAAATGTTGTATTAACAGGGCGAATCATGGCATCGGTTCGCTACACAAATTTAAATGGAGTCCAGAATAAGACAAAGGTATCCCGCATATAGACTCCATATTTAATTATGAGGTGAATTGGCATAATGCCCCCAAACCACAGACAGGTATGCATGCATGAACAATTTAATATGCAACAGTTGATAATGTCATATTGTAAAAATAGGGGCTTAGGGTCACACATCTGGGCTCGGCAGATCTTGGTTCCGGGGGTTCGGGGTTCGACAGGGTCCAGGGTTCGACGAGGATCGGTCTCGGCGGGAACGTTCTCGGACAACGGAGTAGATCTTGTTGCATCCGAGAAGAAGGACTTGGCGTTCCGTGATGGAGGTCTTGACATGCAACACAATCGCCTCCAGGTTTCCGCGTCGATGACGATGTTGACGAAGCTTCGGGTATCGACTTCATGGTCGAAGGCGGATTTGAAAAGACAGCACCGGGTACGATATGTTTTCCCGGGTTTGGCTTCACTCATCGGGCATCGAAGATCTTAGCGTCGGGAGGTAGCACTCAACATCACCTTATCACCACCACACCATCTTCAATTCCACAACATCACCAAGGCCTTAGCAGTGACCAAACAACAAGAAATAAACATAGCACCGACCAAAACAAAGATATCGATGTAGCCACGCACACTTCCGAGATCTCAAAGGAGAAAAAATAGCATTGCAGCCACACCAGTACAAGAGAAAGGGTCAAGTCGGTGCATGAAGACTGCACGGGCACTCCTGACCAAAATCGAGCGGGCGGCCCTGGCGAGCTTGCAGGGGAACAGGGAGGCGGCGGACGGGTCGGCTCGCATGGCTTGGGGTCAGCGGAGCATGGCCAGCGGCGATAGGAGACTTCACCGACGCGGCAGCGACCGGGGCTCGCAAGGGGATCGCCGGAGACGGTCTTGGCTGCAATGCGGACTCGGGGCAGAGGGGGCCCGAGGCGGCAGGAGGAGATGGCACCGGGGTGGAGGACGACCGGGCCACGAGGTGGAGCTGCGGCCGGCTCCGGTTGTGGCGGCGGGGTGCTTGGCGGCGGGGTCGGCGGGAGACGTCACGGCAGGCGGCGGGGACGACCGGACGGAGGAGGACTCGCAGGCTGCAGGGGCGTCGAGGTAGACGAGGTGCGGGGCCGGCTCGACGACACGCGGCCGCGGGGCCTGCTGGTGATGGAGGACGACGCCGGCGAGGGAGAGACGCGGCTGCCGGTCAGAGAAGCAGAGGAGGGCGTCGTGGCCTTGTGGCCTCACGATGGAAACGGTGGGCGCGGGTCCTGGCGGAGAAGCGGCAGAGGGCGACGGCGCGGCGGGGTTGCGGGCGGGGTTGGCCACGGCGGCTCGGACGCGGCCGGTAGGGAGTGCGGCGGCGCAGACGCGCGGTGGTTGGTGGGGAGAGGCGGGCGGGGGGGGGGGGAGGACCTGGGTGTGGGACCGGGGCGGGGCGTGGTGGCGAGAGGATCGAGGGAGCAGGGTCGGTGGGGATCTGGTGGCGTGCGGCAGGCGGGAAGGCGGCAGGTGGTGTGGGGGTTGGTGCGTGGGCGGGAGATGAGGTGGCCAGGTGTGGGGTGATGTCGGTAGAGGCTGCAGGATGGGGCCAGGTGGGGCTGGGGTGAGGTGGCAGGCGGTGATTGGTGGGAGTGAGGTGGGGGGGTCTGGGTAGGACAGGCTGGGTAGGTTATATGGTGGAAAAGGTTTTGGGTGGTTCTAGGGTAGGTAGGATTTTTATCTGGAGGTGGCCGGCTAGGCTTTCGGGCCTGGCTGGCTGCCTCCCAAAAATATTATAAACTTTTATTTTAATTTATAATAGACTTTTGTAAATAGTTTTTAGACAAATAAAAGACCCGGGAAAGACCGGAGTCTTGATTTAAAATTAAGATGGGGAATATTTAGAAAACCAAACTAGGCTTTTAGAAAATAGTTTTAGACAAACAAATGCATGATGACATGAGAATGCTCAAATGCAATGTGGCATGATGACATGAGCATGCGGTCATGATGATGCAATGCACAAAAACACGGCGATTTTCTAGTAGTGGTTTTAGCGGGGCGCCACAATTCGACACCACTAACAAGGGATCTCGCCCTCGAGATCCGCCTCGTGGTACCGGAAAGAAGGCCGACAATCTGAATCTTCTCGCTTCGTGTAGATCCTCGCGACACCACTAACAAGAGGTCGTTGTCCGTGATCGTCGAGAGGACACTCCGGTAACATAGGTCGAAGGTAGAGGTATCCACAAATAAAACCACCTCTAGCTTCTGCGGATGGAGTAAAATTGCTGGATCCACCGATTCAATATACCAAAGCAAATGATAAGAGTATTCAGATGGTGATCAGTCCATCGTGCACCCAAACCATTACTCTGCACACGAATAGGTGAATTATGCAACCAACTCTCGGAATTAGACTAAAGATCTCGACAAACAAGGGTCGGAAACAAAGGAGTGATGCAGACTCTGCATCGGATCCGGCGTAGATGATGTCGTTGCGTCGGAAACACCGGAAGGCACAGCAAGGAACAAAGAGAAGCCCAACAGATGAAGGATCCCTCAGATAGCAAGAAGACCGGATGTAGAAGCTCCGTTACCAAAGGAGGAAGCGAAACCCTGAAGGTACGACAGAAAAAACCAACCACGAGAAATCCTGGACTAGAAGAAGGTAAGAGAGCAGATTCAAAACACGCAGAGGTAAGATGAGAACAGCAGAGGGGTAAGGAGTAAAATCAGACCTAATCAGATCTATCCAACCGATTTTTGCAAAAATAGTTTTGACATTCTACTTCGGTCGTTAGTTAGGTTATCCTACAGGCTGTACTTGTGGGGTATCGCAACTGCTGAGCTCTGATACCACTCTGTAACACCCTCGAATCGGCCCTATGCAAGTTTTAGCCCTTTTCCGCCAAACCCGCATAGAAACGATTCAAGGACGCCCACCAGGCACTTTCGTGCGGGTGGAAAACGAAGTAATACCATTACACAACAGTCCTCGATGGGACTCACAGAATAGATATATATATACAACACGACTCCATGAGTCAAGAATACCGATATACAGTACAAAGATCCAAATCACCTTGAAATCGCTACAGCGTCCGAGTACGGACAAGATGCAAGTGGGACTAAGAGCCCTGAAGAATAACCAATGGCGTCCATAACCCTGCCCAGGCCAAGCCGGAAGGGTAACCCTGCTAACGACGTCGATCTCAAACCTGCTAAAATAAAAGGTGTGCCGACAAAGGGCAAAGGAAAAAGAGGAGCATCAGTACTGAGGCCAGTACACGGCGAGGCTAGAATTCGGCGGTCCTCGCCTAGATAGGTATGGTGGACTGAAGCGGCAGCATAGCGGCACTAAACAACCTATAGAGACTCGGTATCACTGGCGACTATTAGAGAGGGGTAAGAAAGACCTATCCGGATCCAACCTGAAGCTAACACCAGACAAACCCACCCTAATATTTTCCCCCTCGAGACCAAACGAGGCAGTCGGACCAAGGAACTCACATAGTTGGCAATTTTACTTATTCCGTTATAGTTGCAACACTTACTAGTCAGATATAGATAGCATGAGTCATCCTGAAGCATACGTAGTGGCCAGTCTTAATCACCATTCCGTTATAGTTGGAACATTTACTAGTTAGATATAATTGTCCTGAGGAATCCCAAAACCCAGCAATTGTTGGCACTTTTATCACATTCCATTAGAGTTGCAATACTTACTAGGCAGGTATAGTATGACACAGATCACCACAGATCCACCAGTTGTTGGCATTTTTAATTTACATTCCGTTGTATTTGAAGCTGAATTACTAGTCACATATTTAGTCAAATTTATAGCACTACTTTAGTTATGCTTGTCTATGATCGAGATACTGTGCTCCAAGTCGTCCATAACCGCGGACACGGCTTTCAGAAAGTTTTACCGTGCAGGGGTGCACAAATAGCAACACACACTCGATCAACCTCGGAAAAACCAACTCAAAACCCAACGAGGCATTCACGACAAAGCGATCACAGGATTCATAAAATATTTCAGGGGGCCACCCCACTAAGCTACCCGCAAGAAGTTGGCCGGCTCCGGAACGGACCCAGGGTTTGCAACGACGGTTGTAAACGACTAGGAACCCGAAAGTGTGACTGGGCTTGTCGATACCGCGAAAACGTGGCGCGATCCAAAAAAGTACAGGTGCTCCACGCACAATCTTAAATAAAGCGGTAAGGCATGGCATAAGTACAGGATAGTAATAAAGCTCCAAACTAGTTTGTGACCCCAAGAAATAGAAATGAATCAAGCTCTTGCTCTGGGGGGTCCGTAAGGCCTCCCGGATGTGGATAGTGCGAATAGTCAAGGAACAGGTATCAAGTACTCGGGGTCCTACGGGACACAAGTGAGCGTGGAAGAACCAAATAACATCTATTGCCCACCGATGCCTCTGCATTAGTTATATCTAGCATTTTAATAGTTGTATTTAAAGTCATGATCATCTCCACCAGTAAGCATCTCCACCATTAAGCATCTGTCAACCTTCCAACAACTATGGTACTTGACAACACGAGATCGCACCTGAGCAAGCAACTACGACTCGCAAGGCCAGCTATCTACCAAACACGGGTAATAGGAGGTGTCCAAGGCAATATAGAGGCTGCAAGGGATATAACTGGTGTACGGAAACTAAAGCATCGCGACACGGATAGCAATAGATCAACAGAAGGAAATAAAGACTGTATATGCAAAATAGGTAGAAGGGGGAGAGATGCTCGCCTGGGAAAACACTGCCAACGGATCATATACGGAGAACTTGTCGATACTCGCATCAACTCATCGGCCTAGTCCACGAAGAAGCAAACACTAAAAGAAACACCGGATGCAATATTTAATACTACGGCAGAAGATCCGGCATGCTTATGACATGATCCAGATGCAGTGCAATTAGGCAATATTAAGCGGAACCGGGGTCCCAACGATTAATTACACGGTTCAAGTTATTTAACAACCCCGCAAATTAAATGTTGTATTAACAAGGCGAATCATGGCATCGGTTCGCTACACAAATTTAAATGGAGTCCGGAATAAGACAAAGGTATCCCGCATATAGACTCCATATTTAATTATGAGGTGAATCGGCATAATGCCCCCAAACCATAGACAGGTTTGCATGCATGAACAATTTAATATGCAACAGTTGATAATGTCATATTATAAAAATAGGGGCTTAGGGTCACACATCTGGGCTCGGCAGATCTTGGTTCCGGGGGTTCGAGGTTCGACAGGGTCCAGGGTTCGACGGGGATCGATCTAGGCGGGAACGTTCTCGGACAACGGAGTAGATCTTGTCGAATACGGGAAGAAGGACTTGGCGTTCCTGATGGAGGTCTTGACATGCAACACTATCGCCTCCAGGTTTCTATGTCGATGACAATGTTGACGAAGCTTCGGGTACCGACTTCATGGTCGAAGGCGGATTTGAAAAGACAGCACCGGGTACGATATGTTTTCCCGGGTTTGGCTTCACTCATCGGGCATCGAAGATCTTAGCGTCGGGAGGTAGCACTCAACATCACCTTATCACCACCACACCATCTTCAATTCCACAACATCACCAAGGCCTTAGCAGTGACCAAACAACAAGAAATAAACATAGCACCGACCAAAACAAAGATATTGATGTAGCCGCGCACACTTCCGAGATCTTAAAGGAGAAATATAGCATTGCAGCCACACCAGTACAAGAGAATGGGTCAAGTCGGTGCATGAAGACTGCACGGGCACTCCTGACCAAAATCGAGCGGGCGGCCCTAGCGAGCTTGCAGGGGAACAGGGAGGCGGCGGACGGGTCGGCTCGCGTGGCTTGGGGTCAGCGGAGCATGGCCAGCGCCGATAGGAGACTTCAGCGACGCGGCCGGGGTTGCGTGCGGGGTTCGCCACGGCGGCTCGGACGTGGCCGGTGGGGAGCACGGCGGCGCAGACGCGCGGTGGTTGGTGGGGAGAGGCGAGCGGGGGGGGGAGAGGACCTGGGTGTAGGACCGGGGCGGGGCGTGGTGGCGAGAGGATCGAGGGAGCAGGGTCGGTGGGGATCTGGTGGCGTGCGGCAGGCGGGAAGACGGTAGGTGGTGTGGGGGTTGGTGCGTGGGCGGGAGATTTGGTGGCCAGGTGTGGGGTGATGTCGGTAGAGGCTGCAGGGTGAGGCCAGGTGGGGCTGGGGTGAGGTGGCAGGCGGTGATTGATGGGGGTGAGGTGGGAGGGCTGGGTAGGTTATATGGTGGAAAAGGTTTTGGGTGGTTCTGGGGTAGGTAGGATTTTTATCTAGAGGTGGCCAGCTGGGCTTTCGGGCCTGGCTGGCAGCCTCCCAAAAATATTATAAAATTTTATTTTAATTTATAATAGACATTTGTAAATAGTTTTTAGACAATTAAAAGACTCGGGAAAGACCGGAGTCTTGATTTGAAATTAAGACGGGGAATATTTAGAAAACCAAACTAGGCTTTTAGAAAATAATTTTAGACAAACAAATGCATAATGACATGACGATGCTCAAATGCAATATGGCATGATGACATGAGCATGCGGTCATGATGATGCAATGCACAAAAACACAGCGATTTTCTAGTAGTGGTTTTAGCGGGGCGCCACATGTTTGTAACAATATGTACAAAAACATGAATAAATAGAAATGTCTAAAATAATATTTACTCTCAATCTCACAGTATGGACGCGGATTTTCTACAGACAGGCATAGTTGTGCATAGGCTTATATCCGTTAGATATAGAGATCACATGCAATGCTCCTTTAGATGTTAGTGGCTGGCTCTTGGAAAGGGATAACAGTGTGTAGCGGTGTGCGTATCATTCCGTGTTTGTGCATGCATGCAATGGCTAGGGTTTTGGAGAAACCCTAACTTTTTAGCATGCTGTTTGGCTAATAAATTTTTAGCATCTAAAATGGAAAGATAGTGAGAACAAGGCTTATAAGAGTTTTACATGCAAATGCTTCATACTAAGTGCTCGTGCTAGTATGCATAGCCTAACTTTCCAGCGGGAGAGTGTAGTGTCTTATTTTTTGGCGGGAGAGAATTAATTCTCGTGCGGGCCCTGGTGGGTGTTTTTGTGTTTTCGCGTGCGCTACATGCTACTCTCCTACTCTATAAAAGATATAAGGCACTCTTAGAGAAACATCTAACGCTAGTACTTCTAGCTAGCCTTGCACTGCAGGCCTCCTGCACACCGTTTCTCTGGAGGAACACCATTTTTGTTTTTCCACAAATGTCCGATCTAGCTCCTGCCGATGGATGAGTACATGATTTCCTAAAACAATGCTACGTACCAAAAATAAGTTTGCCGGCCGCAGCGGCGTGCACGATGACGGATGAAGTAGAACAAAGATAGCAATCACCGATTCACCTTGTTTATCCAATGAGCAAGGAAATTTGATGAAAGAATGAATAAGTGAGGCTATGGCCAGCACCTCGAAAAACATGAGATAAAATAAAAAGAAGTTGTGATCTACATGCAATAGCTAGTGTCCTCGTTTAGGGTTTTTGCTACTATACCTAAAGCAACAAAAACACATAGCATAATCTGAGAAGCTTAGTTTGATTAGGGTTTTTGCATGTCCTTTGTCTATGGTACATTGGGTTTTGCGTTACAAAAGGAATAATGCTTAGTTCGGTTAGGGTTTTGTGCTAGTACATTAGGGTTTGCACGCAGTCAAAAGAATGTAATCTGAGAAGCTTAGTTTGACTACGGTTTTGTGCATGCCATGGTATGTAGGATATTAGGGTTTGCATTGAAAATGGCCGTCTAGTCAACTAGGGTTTCACTTCTCCATCAACTAACAGCGTTAATAGCCTCATATGAGGATCCACCATTTTGGGTATGGAAATATGTGCTCTCTATATCAAAAGGGGAGAGAATCAACGTTGGATAGGCTATGCGCAGCTATGCCTGTGTGTAGCTGGCTATTTTAGCTCACAGTATTTGATGCAATAGAGTAAAGAATCTTTACATTTTGTTTCAACTGAAAAACGTTTTGATGTGAGTTCAACTGTACCACATTGACGATACCTTCGTTTACAACACTACTAATAAAAAATGAGGATACTGTGATACTAATATCATATAAAACTCACTCCGGGTAGATTTGAGGTCCCCAACTTTGGATCATGTTCAACCACTTAATACTAGTAGAAAAAGGCCTCTAGTCCCAGTTGAAAACGGACTCTAGTCCTGGTTATCTAACCGGAACTACAAAATTGTGACTAAAAGGCATCGTCCTTTAGTCCCGGATGTCCACAAATCGGGAGTAAAGGCCCTCCATGTGGTTGCAGTCCAACGCTGGGGCTGGAGGACCTTTAGTCCTGGTTACCAACCGGGACTAAAGGACTCCACGTGGCTGGGGTCGAGCGCTGGGGCTGGACGACCTTTAGTCCTGGTTACCAACCGGGACTAAAGGACTCCACGTGGCTGCGGTCGAGCGCTGGGGCTGGAGGCCTTTTAGTTTCAGTTGGTAACATCAACCAGGACTAAAGATTTTGTGTTTTCCATTCAATTTTTTTTTGTATTTTTATTTTCATTTTGTGTTTTCCATTCAATTAATTTTTGTTTTGTGTTTTCCATTCAATTCTTTTTTATTTCAAACAAGTTTTCGTACATATATTCTACGCTACTACATACTGTACACGTTGATGCATATATAATATAATTTCTCTTACGAGCATACATATATATACACACAATTTGGTTTATATATCTATTTAATTACATAGAGATCATTAAATTACTTGGAGGCATTAGCGGCAATGGTATTCTCCGGTTTCAGATATGACCTCTGTAAGCAAAAATCCCGCCAATTTCTCTTGAATTGCTCGATGGCGGTTCTTTGGTAGGAGCTGCTCCCGCATATCTTCGGTATTTAAAGAAGCATATCAATATGAATATATGAGTTGTGTGTATATATATCAAAACATCATAAAAATTACAAACGAAACTCAACACATTTGATATTAATAAAATAAAATTGTGAATAGTGTTTACATACTTGAAGTTGTCTTAGATCTCAGCACCGCTCACTGGTCGTCATGTGAATGAATTCGCAAACATAGTATGCACATAAATTAGTCTCATGTTCCTGCCTCAAGCACTTTACGAGAACAAAATTCAATTAAATAATAATCAAGCATTATAATGGTATCGAAACTAGAATTAAAGAGATGCGCGGGTCTAGCTAGTACTACTTACCAGGATCCGTCGAAAATGCAACTCCTTTTTCCATTCACCGATAACATCCTTGATGAACCGTTTTCAATACCTGCTCAACAAATAAAATGAATAAAGGAGTTATTAATTACTTGATATAAGAAAATGAATGAAAGAGCCTGATATAATGCGATAATGATTGAAATTATCTCTGGAGCATTAAAACCAGGTTGTTGTAGTCCTCGGGGGATTTATGTACTGAGTCCATGATATTAACTTTTCCAGCGTTAACTTGAACGATTAGCAGAATCGAGTGAAACCTACGCACGTTTATATACGCATGCATGCCTAACTCATCAATTACACTTAACATCGAGTAAGCAAAATAGAATATGTACAAAACGGTAACACTCACTTGATGTTCTAAGGAAATAGTATTTTAGTTCTAGAATTTTGTTCTTTTTAAAAACCTAGCAAGTTAGCCTCTATGTCCTTAGCGTGGTCTCGTATCGTAACAAAATTAACGATATATGGGTCAATGAACCCAATATCATAGATTCTTCCTATTTTGCATTCGAGAATCTTCATTCCGCATAATAGCGTACAAAATAATATAGTGAGGATAATTATAGGCAATGAATAAGCTGAGTTAGATACTTAAATTATAAAAATAAATCACTTACAGACAATAGCATTTGATGATAGAATGTTGAGGACGTCTTGTTTTTATAACTGAAAAAATTCTTCAAACTCAATACATATCTGGTATTCAAGGAAGTAATGCTTTCTTAACTGCCACCATGAGCATGGTTCACCCTTCCTTTATGACTTTCATGTACCACTCATACAATTTTTGCATTTGTGTTGGTAGATGACGGACCTGCTCAGGTCTGACTAGAGGCTATCCAGGGATAAATTTGCATGCTAGATCCGTCTTGGGGATATCTGCGCCGCCTATCAATTAAGCAATACTGATACCAAGGTTGCTAGGAATGTTGTTGTATAAGTCCATATCAGGAAACACCTTGAGCGGGGGATCAATTGTATTTCCTGTTCTCCGAGCTAGGAATCTTTTTTCCTGCTTGCACTACTTCTCGTCTGCTACATTTGTTCATTATATGACTTCTTAATACATTGGTCGTAGTCTAATGGCATATTATCCAGATGTGATGATGGCCGCTCAAGCATGTCCACAAAGTGCTAAACGATTTTCATAGGTATTTTCTTCTCTGGATTGGGTTGTATCGGTGCAAAATGGCTTTTCACTTCGGCAACCACAATCGTTTTTCATTCCTCATCAGTCATTTCGTAAGCTAACTTGGAAGGAGCCTCCTTGGCTTTCTTCCTTGTACCTGTTTTCTTTCGAGTAGTACTAGTCGATGGAGTGGTGGTCTTCCTCTTTTGGACCTGGGACTTAGTGGGCGGAGTCGGCTGACGCATCGTAGATCGAGATGGACTCGCGTTGGGGTCCCTCTCAAGGAGGGTGGCCTTAGAAGTGGATTTCTACTCGGAGGAGTCGGTGCCATTGGCATCGACTCTGGAAACACGATGTTTTCCTTTTTCCATAGAATGATAGCATGCATGGCTTCTCCCAGTTTCGTCTCCCCTTCACCTATAGGGATGTCAAGATCCAGTGTCTCCTATCCCTTTGAAACTTCATCCACCCCGACACGAGCATAGCCAGCCGTAATCTAACAGCCATTAAAGCATGCTCCAGGTTTAGAAGGTAAAGCAAAGTCGACCGACACCTTCATAGATATGTTCTTCGTTGACTGATGTAGCTCACAATTTTCCCTCTACATGATATCATCCACGGGGTAGTAAGCCATCGATGCATCATCCATTAGAGTATCATCAACTTGGACCCCTGTGGAAGTCGTGGACAATGACCCCCATGGAAGTCGTGGACAATGACCCCCGTGAAAAATGGCATGATGTCTACGCACGCTTCTATTCTTGTAGACAGTGTTGGGCCTCCAAGTGCAGAGGTTTGTAGAACAGTAGCAAGTTTCCCTTAAGTGGATCACCCAAGGTTTATCAAACTCAGGGAGGAAGTGGTCAGAGGTATCCCTCTCAAGCAACCCTGCAATCAAGATACAAGAAGTCTCTTGTGTCCCCAACACACCCAATACACTTGTCAGGTGTATAGGTGCACTAGTTCGGCGAAGAGATTGTGAAATACAAGTAATATGGATGATTATAAGTGGTAATTGCAATCTGAAATAAGAGTGGCAGCAAGCAAACATGTAACGGAACTGATTGTAAACGGTGTTTCAATGCTTAGAAACAAGGCCTATGGATCATACTTTCACTAGTGTACACTCTCATATAAATATATTCTCTTCATGATGTTATCCTAAACTATTCTCCGGTTGGACGATGTAGGGCTATAACAGCACACCTTAAAGTTTGCATTCCTCATCTAGATAACCCCTCACTGTCACCTTGAGCGCTAGATGGTTCCAACAACCACCACAATCTCACAGAGACATCTAACTCAAATTATACTCATGATAAGTATTTACGTAACCTTAGCGAAAGTGCCACACGGTGTGCACACTGTCAACTTCACACACGTGGGGATAAGCAGAGATTAATTAAAGCACTTGAGTAGCATAATAGATCTATAGATTACAAAGCTCATGATCTCAATAAGATCATGCATAGAGAGATATGAACACATAGCTACTTGTAGAGCCCTTAGACTCGAGAGAGAACTACTCCCTCCTCATCACGGGAGTCAGCAACGGTGATGGCGATGGCGGTGGAGTCGATGGAGATGGATCCGGGGGGGACTTCCTCGTCCCAGCAGGGGGAATGTTCGTTTGTGGTACCAAACTTGGTGGGTGAGCGCACCGCGGTACCCGAGTTGCCATCAATCGCGCGGAGGGGCCATAATAGATTCGCCAATTGTCCAGAAGGGCCAAATGGGGGTGAATACAAATCTAACGACCAAACGGTCCTTTGAACTAGACGAAAAATGGTTGAACTCAAATACCGCCGTTAGGTCAACTCTTCTTGGCCCGCCATGTCAGTATTCCCTGTTATCTTTTGCGGTCGTGGACTAGCTTACCCCTACGTGGACTAGATCCCTGAGTGGACGAGATCTATTTCTTTGCTCTGCTCTGGTCTTCTCCCCTGCTCCCCTCCCCATAACATTTTCTCAGCTCTGGCTGCTCGTCTCAGATCGGAGCTCGCACTTGCTCTAATTTGCATCTCCGCCATGTCCGGTCAACCTCCCACGCCTCTAATCGAAGCTCGTAGCCGTCGTTGTTGCATCGTCCGCCGTATCGGAGCTTCGCGTCCCTGGACTAATATCTCGCCTCTGGCCAGTCCTTCTCGCACGGTGGAGCGTGTCCCGTTGGGCGATCCAGGCCGGCGACCGGCCTCGGGAAGTTGCGTGCTGCCGCTCACCCCAGGCATGGTAGCCCTGACACAGCAGTTTGACGACCACGCTCTCATGGCCACCGTGCTGGGCGTCCGTCCCACCGTGTCGCCGGCAGAGTTGTTGTCGGCTTTCAGGTCTTGTTTTGGATCAGACGAAATGAGGTCAACATTGAGGTGTGCGCGCCGCCATTCGATTTTTTTGTCCGGTTCGATCACAGCTCAGACACCGATCGTGTTCTGCATTCTTCCCGTTCTTTCGAGTGCTGCGGGGAGAAAATGAGATTCATGCATTGGCATCACGCCTGTGGGTGGGACGATCGCTTAGGGCAGCTTCGTTTCTTCTCCAAACTTGGGTTTGATGGCCTCCCATTGGATGCTTGGGAGCCGGAGGCCCTCAAGCAGGTCGTCAGTAGCCTTGGCGGCGAGCTGGTGGAAATCGTGCCACCGAGCGACAGATGGGTCATCGAGTTAAAGGCGTGGCTAAAAGATCCTATTGCCGTTCCTAAGATGTACGAGGTGCAGATTCCAAGCAGGGCAGGGCGACAGCTTTGCTGGAAGCACCCGGTCATCATCCACCTGGAGGAGGTTCTGGACTCGGTACATGGCATTTAGGGCCCCGAAGAGGCTGCCAGAAAGAGCCCTTGTCGCCTGCAGTGTTAGCCTGGAAGGATCGATGGCACAGGACCGCCACCGTTTCGCGACGGGGCACACAGTTTCGGTGGGGGGACCGGGCTTGGACGAGCCGGTGGTTCTGATTTCCCTCGAGTGAAGACAGAGCTCTAGTGAATTTCCGTGGTATGTGTGGCTAATAAATTTGTAGTATGGAGAGCGTAGCAGGAAGTTAGCATCGACTAAAAATGTGTAATAGTTTGAATCGATGTAGTACGTGTGTGTAATAGTTTGAAGTAGTATGTGTGTGTAATAGTTTGAATCGATGTAGTATGTGTGGGTAATGAATTTGATGTAGTGTGTGTGTGTAATAGTTTGAATCGATGTAGTTGAACACCGTGCTTTATAATTTCTGTGAATAACTAAGGACAACCTCATGAAAAGAGGGTGGCCTGGCAATGAGCAATGTCAATTCTGTGGATTCCAGGAAAATGTAGTCCATCTCCTCTTCAAGTACAAGGTAGCTACATTTGTAACACGTTGAACTGCAGGACCATTTTGCAGGCAACACAAGACAAAGGAAAAAATGGTTTACAGCAAAGACAGCAGACGCAAAATCTGTAGTCTGGGATAAAAAGATGCCAGTTAACTGGATTAAACCACGACTAGTAATTGAAGGAAATAGGTACTTGATAGTATTTGCTTACAACAGTAGTACTTCCATACAAAAGGGTATTATACCTGCACAAAAGTGGGCTAAAATTCCTACTAGTTTATAGAACAATTCGTCAGCATTTCATCTACAAAAGCCATTCTTCAGTCTGAACTTAACTATTCTACACTGAAGAAACTACAGATCTCCACCAGAAAAGTTGGCTGGCCAATTGCCTTGAGAGGACATAAGTTCTTTGATCATTTAACCCAAACTGATCTATTGCCTTCCCGCCAAACTACAAGAAATCTGCATCGTTCATGCACGAGCGTTTTGCGTGCGCCAGTCCCGGTTCAGTTGGACCATCCGCGTCGCCGCAACGATTTCTTCGAAACTGAAATTCGACATCTCCTTCTCTGGATCGTAGGTCCGTGTGAACTCAAACATGAATTTCGGGGCTGAGCTGATGCCCACCGCCGGCTCTGGCTGTCGAACAATCCAGCATGCTGAGTGTAGATGCTTGGTCACCGCCACGGTACGACCTTCGACGATGCGTAGGATGGAGCGTCTTTGCCGCAGACGGCGTGCTCCTAGCCTACCCCACTGAAGTAAGGTAGTCCGCGCCGAAGCGTGGACGCGAGAGTTCCTAGACCTTGGCGCTGCCATGTTCGAGGGTGTGTACCCTTGGCGGCGGCATGCTCTCATGAACGATTTGATATGTACCTTGTTCCCACTGCCTAGAGCATGCCGTAATGCCACCGCGCGATTTCTCCACATCGCTCTCTTGGCCTTGCTTGCCGCATCTGGCGCTGATGACGGCGCAGTCGCCGCTGCGGCCGATTCGGCACATTCAGGGAAATCATCTGCCTGGCAGGGCAATGGGAGACCGGCCTTGAAGTAGAGCTTCATGACCTGCCTTAGAGGGGCTAAATACCCTAGTTTCGGCGGCTGTCGCGGCGGCGACGGCTTAGGCGGGGCCATGTTACCCTAGTTGGTGTGGCACGGAGGAGCTGCGCAAGGTGAACTGTGGTTAGTCAGAGAAGGGGAGTGAAAGACTGACAGTAGGTTTGGACTACGGGCACGCGTGAAAATAACCATTTCCCATTTCCTTAGAGGGTAATAATTTGACACTCGTTGCATTAACGTGTGAAGGGGAGTGAAAGAAGCGCTGCCTCCCTTCGGGGTTGCGCAGATCCGGGTGGATCTCCCGCCGGTGGGTTCCACACAGCTCAATCAACGCAGCCCGCTCCTTCTTGAACAACTTTCGCCAGTACGCGCTCGTACGCGAGTACCGCGCCATTGCCCTCTTCCGCTCCAATAGCTGGCGGCGGCGCTCCTCGATCTGCCTCGCCAACGCGTTGTCGCGCAAGAGCAGCATGACAGGAACCCTCGCGTAGCTAAGCTCGAAGCCGGCCGGAAGCCTCACTAACGGCGACACGAGTATGTCGTAGTGGGCGAACATCTGAGCCTCGTGCAAGTTGAGTTTGGGCCTCTCCCTCTCCATGGCGATGAAGGAACACGATCTGATTTTTGGCCCCGAGGTTAAGGGGATAAGGGTAAGGACGTAGGCCCAGCATAGTTGCCACGGCCAATCAGTTCGAAGAACAGACTTCTCACGGATCGCCCTCGCAAAGGACATCACTATCGTCCATGCACCCCGATCCAACGTCGCCTAACAATCGGCGATCGGGTCTTCTAGAAGCCCAGAGCGGTAGCTATTTAGTTCGGCGTCCCGATTGTTTGTGGCTAATGGCGGTAGTTGAAAATAATACACATTTCAATGACACTGGTGGATCCATGTGTAGTCTCTAAAGACACTAGTGGATCCACATGTGGTATGTGAAAAGAACACACATGCAATGACTCCAGTTGTTGTTAGTGAAAAGAACACACATGCAATGACATCGGTGGATCCATGGGTGGATTGTGAAAAGAACATACATGCAATGACACTAGTGGATCCATAGGTGGTATGTGAAAATAACACACATGCAAAATGACTATGGTTGTTGTTACTAAAAAGAACACACATGCAATGACACTGGTGGATCCATAGGTGGATTATGAAATGAACACACATGTAATGACACTGGTGGATCCATAGGTGGTATGTGAGAAGAACACACATTTCAATGACTGGTTGTTGTTACTAAAAAGAACACACATGCAATGACACTGGTGGATCCATGGGTGGTCTCTGAAGAGAACACACATGCAATGACACTGGTGGATCCATATGTGGTATGTAAAAAGAACACACATGCAATGACTCCAGTTGTTGTTAGTGAAAAGAACATACATGCAATGATACCGTGGATCCATGTGTGGTCTCTGAAGAGAGCACACATTTCAATGACTCTGGTTGTTGTTAGTAAAAAGAACACACCACCAGTGACACTGGTGGATCCATGTGTGGTTGATACATTGCAAATGTATCTATAATTTTTGATGTTCCATGCTTGGTTTTATCCACTTTCTTGTGTTTTGTTCCAACTTTGGAGTACTTTTCATATGGTTTCTTGGACTAACCTATTAACAAGAGCCACAGTGCTAGCTGCCTGTTTTCTGCTGTTTTTAGTTCTAGGAAAGTCAGAAAATGAATATTCTAGAAATTGGATGGGACAAAAGCCAAAGTGCCTATTTTTCTGGAAGTCATCAGATGCCAGAATACGAGACAGAGAGGGGCCAGAGGCCGGCCATACCACCTGGCCGCGCAGCCAGGCTGGGCTCACGCCAGATGGTGGTGTCGTGGCCCCTGGCACCCCCTCGGCCTCCCCTTCCGGCTATAAGATTCCCTCGGGACGAAAACGCTAAGTACCCGATCAAAAATCTACGAAAGAGTCTGTAGCCGCCATCATCTCCATCCCTATATCGGGAGGGATCTAAAGCTCTTCCCGGCACCCTGCCGGAGAGGGAAATTCACCCTGGAGGACTTCTTCATCACCATGCAAGCCTCTGGTGTGATGCGTGAGTAGTTCATCCTTGGACTACAGATCCATGTAGAAGCTAGATGGCTGGTTCTCCTCCTTTGTGCTTTCATGTTTAGATCTTGTGAGATCCGTTCATGATCAAGATCATCTATTTGTAATCCTGCATGTTGTGTTTGCGGGGATCCGATGGATATTGAGATGCTATTTAAGATTGATTATTGCTTCTATCATGTGTTTGTTATTTGTGATCTTGCATGCTTTCCGTTGTTAGTAGCTATCTTGGCCAAGTAGATGCTAGCAACTCCAAGAGTTAGTATTTATGCTCGATAGTGGGTTCATGCCTCTGGTAATCTGGGGAAGTGACAGAAATCTCTAAGGTACTAGATGTACTGTTTCTACTAGGGAGAAAACAATAATCCTTTGTTCATAGAACAATCATATTGTTTACTTTACACGCAGTTCGTAAAGCAATAATCTCTTCCTTGCAACTTAATACTGGAGGGGGTTTGGATGATAACCTGAAGGTGGATTATTAGTCATAGATGCAGTTGGATGGAGGTCTATGTATAATGTTGTAATGCCTAATCAAGTCTCAAAGGAGTCAAGATGATTAGTATATGCATGTATTTCTTTCTTGATGTTTGTCAATTGCCCCGCTGTAATTTGTTCACCCAGCATGTTATCTATCTAAGGACAGACACCTCTAGTGAACTATGGATCCTGGTCCTTGTCTTTTACATACAATCTATAAACTGTTTGCTGCTTTGTGTTTACTTTCTTCAAACTTTTACTTTTTTCCATTCGATACGTTTAATCCTTTGTTTTTCGCAAAACACGGTGATATTGAAAACCTCATCGCAAGTTGGGGACAAAGTTCTGTGGTTGTTGTTGTGCAGGTCTCCACGTTGCTACTAGCACCGGTAGTGCGCCCTGCCAAGGCTCAGCTAGTAACACCTTTGAGGTGTTTCCTTGCTCCTACTGGTTTGATTAAACCTTGGTTTCATAACTGAGGGAAACTTGTTGTTGTGCTCATCATACCTTCCTCTTGGGGTTCCCAACGAGCTCTACATCATCATTGCTCCAGCATTTTTCTGGGCGCCATACTCAGAGCCATCAGTGGTCTCTGAAGAGAACACACATGCAATGACACTGGTTGTTGTTACTAAAAAGAACACACATGCAATGACACTGGTGGATCCATGTGTGGATTGTGAAGAGAACACACATGCAATGACACTGGTGGATCCATAGGTGGTATGTGAGAAGAACAGCCATGAAATGAATCGGGTTGTTGTTAGTAAAAAGAACACACATGCAATGACACTGGTGGATCCATATGTGGTATGTGAAAAGAGCACACATGCAATGACTCCGGTTGTTGTTAGTGAAAAGAACACACATGCAATGGCACTGGTTGTTGTTACTAAAAAGAACACACATGCAATGACACTGGTGGCTCCTGAAGGAAATATGCCCTGAGAGGCAATAATAAAGTTGTTATTATATATTCCTTATATATGATAGATGTTTATTTTACATGCTAGAATTGTATTGATCAGGAAACATCAATACATGTGTGTTTAATAAACAAAAAGGGTTCCTAGTTATGCCTCTCTTATAGACTAGCTTGTTGATTAACAAGATGATCAAGGTTTCCTGATCATGGACATTGGATGTTGTTAATAACAAGGTCACACCACTGGTGGAATGATGTGATGAACATTCATCCGAAGTATAGCATTACGATCAAGTCATTATGTTTATATTGCTATAACATCATACGAAGTAATCTTTATCCTTAGACCATGAGATCATGTTAATTGCTAACACCGGAAGAGTATATTGACAACATCAAACGTCACACCGTAACAGGGTGACTATAAAGATGGGTTCAGTACTACGAAGGTGTTATGTTGAGGCTCATGGATCAAGAGTGGAATTTGTTAATCCCGATGACGGATAGATATACTCTAGTCCCTCTCGGTGATAGCACATTAAGATAGCTTGCAAGCAAGTGATGTGATCAGTAGAATGTTATATCACGGGAACAAGAAAAGAGTGCATGTCGGTAACGAGATCAAACTAGGTATGGAGACACCGATGATCAAATCTCGGACATGTAATATATCGAGAGACAAAGGGATTTAGTTACAAGCATTAAAGGTTCTCATGATCACAGAAGTCATCGTTGAATGTGTCGGAGTCAGTACGGATCTCCAGGTCCCGCTGCTGATTATTGATCGGAGAAGGGTCTCGATCATGTATACATTACTCGCGAACTGTAGGGTGGCACACTTAAGAGTTACCAGACACCATTTTGGAGCACATATGTTTAAGACGAAAGAATTGCAAAGCGCAGGAATTGTTTCAATAGAAACCGGAAATTGTTTCGGGTGAAATTGCAGAAAGTGGTTCTGCATGTGATATTGAAATATTGCAAGGGGCTATATGTGAACGTTTGTTAATTAAAGTAATTAACAAAATTCTGAATAAATTTAATAAAAGAGTTTTATTAAATGAGAGAGCATTAAATTTGGAGAAATTTAATGCATTTAAAGTGGAGACTTTAAAAGGGAATGTGAAGAGGCATTTTAATGTGGAGGGGTTACCACCACATGAATGGGGGAGGTGAGGGGTCACCCCCCCATGCGCCGGCCATGGAGAGAGGGGGAACCCCGCTCCTCCTATAAAAGGCCACCCATTCCCTCCTTCATCCACACACCTCCTTGTGAAGGATCTCTCTCCCCCTCTAGAATTATTCCCCCATGGTCTCGGATTAGCGAGATACATGTTCCTGGTGGCATTTCGTCAGGAAGGAGTTGCTGCTTTCGCTGGATTGCTGGAGCGAGGAGGTGGAGGTTATCTGGTGGCTTGAACGTGTGTGCGAGTACGGATGCGCTGCTGAGTTGCGGCGCTCGGACTTCCTCACGATCTTGAGATCGGCAATTGTACGACTACATCAACCATGAGTTCCTACTCGTTAACAAAACTCGTTGTCTTCGAGGGTAAGTTCTCGTTGGATGTATGTCCACCCGTTGCTTTGTACCTAGTAGATAGATCTTGGCGTGTAGTTCACACCGTAGGATTTTTTTGTTTTCTATGCTGTGGACCCAACAGTGGTATCAAAGCCTGATCTATGCATAGGTGCTTTGCACGGGTAGTACACATATGTTTATATGTGGGCGATGATGATCATGTTATTGCATGTTCTATGTATTCTGGATATTGGTGACATAGTGGGATGAAGCGGCCCGGACCAACCTTACATGTCATCATACATGAGACCGGTTCCACGAGTGACATGCAACTTGTTTTGCATAAGTGGCTAGCGGGTGTCTGTCTTTCCTACTATAGTCAATATCTGATTTACAACGAGTTGCTAATAACTTAGTTATCCTCGTTGTGGTTCATGTTCGTTGGTGAGAACGGTTCTATCTCCGAAAGCCCTAAGCCATGTAAAACTTGCAATTGATAAATTAGAGGCGTCTAGTTTAGATCGTTGCTGGGCTAGTGTATTGATATGGTATTGTTGTAAGTAGATGTATGATAGATACTCGTACAACACACTCAACGTGTAAGTTCCATAGACCTTGGCCTTACACACAAAGGAATGATAGAGATCATACCACGATGCAAGTGATAGAGATCAAATGCATGGACCATATCATCTCACTTTACACATTAGATGTTAGCATCTTATACTGCTAGTTTGGCGCTTTTGGTAGCATTATAAGATGATCCCTCATTTAGATATCAAGATAAAAATGTGTTCTTCCTTAAGTATGCACCGTTCTGTGGATCGTGTTTCGAGACATCACGTGATGATCGGGTGTACTCGAATCTACGCTTTCATAGGAACGGGTGTAAGACAGTTTTACACACGCGAATACTAAGGTTCTTACTTGGCGAGCCTAGCATGTACAGACATGGCCTCGGAACACGGACCGAAAGGTTAAGCATGAGTCATATAGTTGATATGATGCCCATATAGATTCTCGCCTTTGAAGCTACATCAACTCACGTGATGATCGGACTTGGTGTAGTGGATTTGGTTCATGTAATCACCAAAAGGACACGAGGGATGTCGTTTTTGAGTGGGAGTTCATTAGTAATTTGGATTAGTTGAACTCAATCTATCATAAACTTAGTCTAAATAAACTTTACAAATTCTGTTGTAGATGGCACCACCTGCTTTTAATTTCAATGTGTTCATGGAGAAAGAGAAACTTACTGCGAATGGTAGTAACTTCACCAACTAGGCTATGAATTTGAGGATTCTCCTCACTGCTGCACAAAAGCAATATGTTCTAGATGCGCCGCTAGGCTCCCCACCAGCTCCTGATGCCCTTACAAGGAAAAGAATGTCTATGTGACTCGTCAGGAGGACCACAACTTAGTTCATTGCGGCATACTGTATGGGCTAGAGCCAGAACTTCGAAAGCGTTTCAAAAATGGCAATGCCTTTAATACCATGGCAGAATTGAAAATGATTTTCGATAACCATGCTACCGTAGAGAGTTATAATGCTACAGAAAAGTTCTTTGGCTGCATGATGGAGGAAAACAGCTCCGTTAGTGAGCACGTACTCAAAATGTCTGGGTACGCCGATAAGCTTGTGTCCTTGGGAATAACGGTTCCCATTGACTTAGGCATACATCATGTTCTCCAATCTCTGCCACCTAGCTACAAGAGCTTTGTGATGAACTATAATATGCAGGGCATGAAGAAGACTCTTCCTGAGCTTCTGTCAATGCTTAAGACTGCAGAAGTGGAGATTAGGAAAGAACATCAAGTGTTGATGATCAATAGGACCACCGGTTTCAAGAAAGACAAGAAAGGCAAGCACAAGGGAAAGAAGGGTGGCAAGTCTGTTGCCACGCCTAAAAAGAAACCCCGAGCTGGCCCTAAGTCTGACACCGAGTGCTACTATTGTAAGGGGACTAGCCATTGGAAGCGCAACTGCCCCAAGTATTTGGCGGACAAGAAGTCCGGCAAGGCAAACAAAGGTATATGTGATATACATGTTATTGATGTGTACTTGACTAGTACTCGCAGTTGCACCTGGGAATTTGATACGGGATCGGTTGCTAATATATGTAACTCGGTTCAGGGGCTACGGAACAAGCGACAACTAGCAAGGGATGAGGTCAGGATGCGGGTCAGCAATGGATCAAAAGTTGATGTGATCGCCGTCGGGACGCTACCTCTCCATTTGCCATCGGGATTAGTTATAAATCTAAATAATTGTTATTTAGTGCCTGCACTGAGCATGAACATTGTATCTGGATCGTGTTTGATGCAAAGTGGCCATTCCTTTAAATCTGAAAACAATGGTTGTTCGATTTATAAGAATGATATCTTTTATGGTCATGCACCTATGTTGAATGGTTTATTTCTGATAGATCTCGATAGTAATATTACACACATTCATAATGTTAATGCTAAAAAGATTAAACTTGATGATGATATGTCTACATATATGTGGCACTGCCGTCTAGGTCATATTGGCGTTAAACGCATGAAGAAACTCCATTCTGATGGACTTTTGGAATCACTTGATTTTGAATCATTTGATACATGTGATCCATGCCTTATGGGCAAGATGACTAGAACGCCGTTTTTCGGTTCAATGGAACATGCGACAGATCTATTGGAAATCATACATACTGATGTGTGTGGACCAATGAGTGTGTCGGCGCGAGGTGGATATCATTATTTTGTTACTTTCACAGATGATTTGAGTAGATACAGGTATATCTATTTGATGAAACACAAGTCTGAAACTTTTGAAAAGTTCAAGGAATTTCAGAATGAAGTGGAAAATCATCGTAATAGAAAGATCAATTTTCTACGGTCTGACCGTGGAGGAGAGTATCTAAGTTACGAGTTTAGCACACACATGAAAGAGTGTGGAATAGTTTCACAACTCACGCCTGCCGGAACACCCCAACGTAATGGTGTGTCGGAACATCGTAATCGTACCTTATTGGATATGGTTCGATCTATGATGTCTCTGACTGACTTGCCACTGTCATTTTGGGGTTATGCACTAGAAACAACTACATTCACTTTAAAGCGGGCACCATCTAAATCCGTTGAAACGACACCGTATGAATTATGGTTTGGAAACAAACCTAAGCTATCATTTCTTAAAGTTTGGGGATGCGATGTTTATGTGAAGAAACTTCAACCAGATAAACTCGAACCCAAAGCGGAAAAATGCGTCTTCATAGGATACCCTAAGGAAACAATTGGGTATACCTTCTATCACAGATCTGAGGGCAAGGTTTTTGTTGCCAAGAATGGATCCTTTCTTGAGAAGGAGTTTCTCGCAAAAGGTGTGACTAGTTGGAAGGTAGAACTCGAAGAGGTTATTGAACCTTCTCTTCATGGAATGGCGAGTGGCGCAGCGCCGGAAGTTGTTTCGGAGTTGACTTCACCTGATGAAGAGAGAGCTAATGATAATGATCATGAAACTCCGAAAGAGGACACTACCGAACCTCGCAGGTCAAGCAGGACACGTGCAGCTCCTGAACTGTACGGCAATCCTGTTGTGAATTTCATGGTTGATGAAATGGATGACCCTGCGACGTATGAAGAAGCGATGATGAGCCCAGATTCCAACAAATGGCTAGAAGCCATGAAATCCGAGATGGAATCCATGTACGAGAACCAAGTTTGGAACTTGGTGGACTTACCTCACGATCGAAAGGCCGTTGAGAATAAATGGATTTTGAAAAGAAAAACTGATGCTGATGGTAATGTGACCATCTATAAGGCTTGACTTGTTGCAAAGGGGTTTCGACAAATTCAAGGAGTTGACTACGATGAGACATTCTCTCTCGTAGTGATGCTTAAGTCGGTTAGGATTATGTTAGCAATTGCTGCATATTTCGATTATGAAATATGGCAGATGGATGTCAAAACTACGTTCCTCAATGGTAATATTGAAGAAGAGTTGTATATGATACAACCTAAGGGTTTTGTCGATCCTAAGGATTCTAATAAGGTATGCAAACTTCAGCGATCCATCTATGGACTGAAGCAAGCATCCCGGAGTTGGAATCTCCGCTTTGATGAGGTAAAGAGTTTAGATTTGTCCAAACTTATGGAGAGGCTTGTATTTACAAGAAAGTGAGTGGGAGCAATGTGGCATTTCTGATATTATATGTGGATGACATATTATTGATTGGAAATGATATAGATCTTTTAAACAGTGTTAAAAGTTATCTAAACAGCAAATTTTCGATGAAAGACCTTGGTGAAGCGTCATATATATTAGGCATTAAAATCTATAGAGATAGATCAAGGCGCCTAATTGGGCTATCGCAGAGTACATACCTTGATAAGATATTAAAGAAGTTTAATATGGACGAAAGTAAGAAGGGGTTCTTACCTATGTTGCAAGGCAAGACATTGAGTAAGACTCAAAGTCCGGCTACGGCGGAAGAAAGAGAGATGATGGATAAGTTCCCCTATGCCTCGACCATAGGCTCTATTATGTATGCCATGCTATGTACAAGACCGGATGTGGCACATGCTATTAGTTTGACTAGTAGGTACCAATCTGATCCAGGTTCGGAACACTGGATAGCGGTAAAGAACATCCTCAAGTACTTGAGAAGAACTAAGGATATGTTTCTTATATACGGAGGTGAAGAAGAGCTAGTCTCTAAGTGTTATGTCGATGCTGGCTTTGACGCCGATCCGGATGACTCTAAGTCTCAATCCGGATACGTATTTCTCTTGAACGGAGAAGCAATTAGTTGGAGGAGTTCCAAACAACTTGTGGTGGCTGGATCAACAACGGAGGCGGAATATGTTGCTGCTTCAGAAGCGGCGCAGGAGGGGGTTTGGATGAAAGAGTTCATTGCAGAACTAGGTGTGGTTCCCAGTGCGTTGGACCCAATGGTGATCTATTGTGACAACAATGGAGCCATAGACAATGCAAAGGAACCGAGGTCTCACAAGAATTCCAAGCATATTAAGCGCCGGTTTCACTCCATCCGCGAGCATGTCAAGGATGGAGATATAAAGATTTGTAAAGTACACACGGACCTAAATGTAGCAGATCCGTTGACTAAAGTTCTCCCTAGGGAAAAACATGATCAACACCAGAACTCCATGGGTGTTAGATTTATCACTATGTGAACTAGATTATTGTCTCTAGTGCAAGTGGGAGACTGAAGGAAATATGCCCTGAGAGGCAATAATAAAGTTGTTATTATATATTCCTTATATATGATAGATGTTTATTTTACATGCTAGAATTGTATTGATCTGGAAACATCAATACATGTGTGTTTAATAAACAAAAAGGGTTCCTAGTTATGCCTCTCTTATAGACTATCTTGTTGATTAACAAGATGATCAAGGTTTCCTGATCATGGACATTGGATGTTGTTAATAACAAGGTCACACCATTGGTGGAATGATGTGATGAACATTCGTCCGAAGTATAGCATTACGATCAATTCATTATGTTTATATTGCTATAACGTCATACGAAGTAATCTTTATCCTTAGACCATGAGATCATGTTAATTGCTAACACCGGAAGAGTATCTTGATAACATCAAACGTCACACCGTAACAGGGTGACTATAAAGATGGGTTCAGTACTACGAAGGTGTTATGTTGAGGCTCATGGATCAAGAGTGGAATTTGTCAATCCCGATGACGGATAGATATACTCTGGGCCCTCTTGGTGATAGCACATTAAGATAGCTTGCAAGCAAGTGATGTGATCACTAGAATGTTATATCATGGGAACGAGAAAAGAGTGCATGTCGGTAACAAGATCAAACTAGGTATGGAGATACCGATGATCGAATCTCAGACATGTAATATATCGATAGACAAAGGGATTTAGTTACAAGCGTTAAAGGTTCTCACGATCACAGAAGTCATCGTTGAATGTGTAGGAGTCAGTATGGATCTCCAGGTCCCGCTGCGGATTATTGATCGGAGAAGGGTCTCGATCATGTCTGCATTATTCGTGAACCGTAGGGTGGCACACTTAAGAGTTACCGGACACCATTTTGGAGCACATATGTTTCAGACGAAAGAATTGCAAAGCGCAGAAATTGTTTCAATAGAAACCGGAAATTGTTTCGGGTGAAATTGCAGAAAGTGGTTCTGCATGTGATATTGAAATATTGCAAGGGGATATATGTGAATGTTTGTTAATTAAAGTAATTAACAAAATTCTGAATAAATTTAATAAAATATTTTTATTAAATGAGAGAGCATTAAATTTGGAGAAATTTAATGCATTTAAAGTGGAGACTTTAAAAGGGAATGTGAAGAGGCATTTTAATGTGGAGGGGTTACCACCACATGAATGGGGGAGGTGAGGGGTCACCCCCCATGCGCCGTCCATGGAGAGAGGGGGCACCCCCCTCCTCCTATAAAAGGCCACCCATTCCCTCCTTCATCCACACACCTCCTTGTGAAGGATCTCTCCCCCCCTCTAGAATTATTCCCCCCGTGGTCTCGGATTAGCGAGATACATGTTCCCGATGGCATTTCGTCTGGAAGGAGTTGCTGCTTCCGCTGGATCGCTGGAGCGAGGAGGTGGAGGTTGTCCGGTGGCTTGAACGTGTGTGCGAGTACGGATGCGCTGCTGAGTTGCGGCGCTCAGACTTCCTCATGATCTTGAGATCGGCAAGTGTACGACTACATCAACCACGAGTTCCTACTCGTTAACAAAAGTCGTTGTCTTCGAGGGTAAGTTCTCGTTGGATGTATGTCCACCCGTTGCTTTGTACCTAGTAGATAGATCCTGGCGTGTAGTTCACACCCTAGGAATTTTTTTTGTTTTCTATGCTGCGGACCCAACAGCTCCATGGGTGGATTCTGAAAAGAGCACAAATGAAATGACTTCAGTTGTTGTTAGTGAAATACCATACATGCAATGACACTGGTGGATTCATGTGTGGTCTCTTTAGAGAACACACATTTCAATGACATTGGTGGATCCATATGTGGTATGTGAAAAGAACACACATGCAATGACTCTGGTTGTTGTTAGTGAAAAGAACACACATGCAATGACACTGGTGGATCCATAGGTGGTATGTGAAAAGAACACACATGCAAAATGACTCTGGTTGTTGTTACTAAAAAGAACACACATGCAATGACACTGGTGGATCTATAGGTGGATTATGAAATAAACACACATGCAATGACACTGGTGGATCCATAGGTGGTATGTGAGAAGAACACACATTTCAATGACTCTGGTTGTTACTAAAAAGAACACACATGCAATGACACTGGTGGATCAATATGTGGTATGTGAAAAGAACACACATGCAATGACTCTAGTTGTTGTTAGTGAAAAGAACATACATGCAATGACACCGGTGGATCCATGTGTGGTCTCTGAAGAGAGCACACATTTCAATGACTCTGGTTGTTGTTAGTAAAAAGAACACACATGCAATGACACTGGTGGATCCATGTGTGGTCTCTGAAGAGAACACACATGCAATGACACTGGTTGTTACTAAAAAGAACACACATGCAATGACACTACAGGATCCATGTGTGGATTGTGAAGAGAACACACATGCAATGACACTGGTGGATCCATAGGTGGTATGTGAGAAGAACAGCCATGAAATGACTCTGGTTGTTGTTAGTAAAAAGAACACACATGCAATGACACTGGTGGATCCATAGGTGGTATGTGAAAAGAGCACACATGCAATGACTCCAGTTGTTGTTAGTGAAAAGAACACACATGCAATGGCACTGGTTGTTGTTACTAAAAAGAACACACATGCAATGACACTGGTGGATCCATGGGTAGATTGTGAAAATAACACACATGCAATGACTCCAGTTGTTGTTAGTGAAAAGAACATAAATGCAATGACACTGTGGATCCATGTGTGGTCTCTGTAGAGAACACACATTTCAATGACACTGGTGGATCCATATGTGGTATGTGAAAAGAACACACATGCAATAACTCTGGGTGTTGTTAGTGAAAGAACACACATGCAATGACACTGGTGGATCCATAGGTGGTATGTGAAAAGAACACACATGCAAAATGACTCTGGTTGTTGTTACTAAAAAGAACACACATGCAATGACACTGGTGGATCCATAGGTGGATTATGAAATGAACACACATGCAATGACACTGGTGGATCCATGGGTGGTATGTGAGAAGAACACACATTTCAATGACTCGGGTTGTTGTTACTAAAAAGAACACTCATGCAATGACACTGGTGGATCCATGGGTGGTCTCTAAAGAGAACACACATGCAATTACACTGGTGGATCCATATGTGGTATGTGAAAAGAACACACATGCAATGACTCCAGTTGTTGTTAGTGAAAAGAACATACATGCAATGACACCGGTGGATCCATGTGTGGTCTCTGAAGAGAGCACACATTTTAATGACTCTAGTTGTTGTTAGTAAAAAGAACACACATGCAATGACACTGGTGGATCCATGTGTGGTCTCTGAAGAGAACACATATGCAATGACACTGGTTGTTGTTACTAAAAAGAACACACATGCAATGACACTAGAGGATCCATGTGTGGATTGTGAAGAGAACACACATGCAATGACACTGGTGGATCCATAGGTGGTATGTGAGAAGAACAGCCATGAAATGACTCTGGTTGTTGTTAGTAAAAAGAACACACATGCAATGAAACTGGTGGATCCATAGGTGGTATGTGAAAAGAGCACACATGCAATGACACCAGTTGTTGTTAGTGAAAAGAACGCACATGCAATGGCACTGGTTGTTGTTACTAAAAAGAACACACATGCAATGACATTGGTGGATCCATGGGTGGATTGTGAAAAGAGCACACATGAAATGACTCCAGTTGTTGTTAGTGAAAAGAACATACATGCAATGACACTGGTGGATCCATGTGTGGTCTCTATAGAGAACACACATTTCAATGACACTGGTGGATCCATATGTGGTATGTGAAAAGAACACACATGCAATGACTCTGGTTGTTGTTAGTGAAAGAACACACATGCAATGACACTGGTGGATCCATAGGTGGTATTTGAAAAGAACACACATGCAAAATGCCTCTGGTTGTTGTTACTAAAAAGAACACACATGCAATGATACTGGTGGATCCATAGGTGGATTATGAAATGAACACACATGCAATGACACTGGTGGATCCATAGGTAGTATGTGAGAAGAACACACATTTCAATGACTCTGGTTGTTGTTACTAAAAAGAACACACATGCAATGACACTGGTGGATCCATGGGTGGTCTCTGAAGAGAACACACATGCAATGACACTAGTGGATCCATATGTGGTATGTGAAAAGAACACACATGCAATGACTCCAGTTGTTGTTAGTGAAAAGAACATACATGCAATGACACCGGTGGATCCATGTGTGGTCTCTAAAGAGAACACACATGGAATGACACTGATGGATCCATAGGTGGTATCTGTAGAGAACAGACATTTCAATGACACTGGTGGATCCATATGTGGTATGTGAAAAGAACACACATGCAATGACTCTGGTTGTTGTTAGTGAAAAGAACACACATGCAATGACACTGGTGGATCCATAGGTGGTATGTGAAAAGAACACACATTTCAATGACTCTGGTTGTTGTTACTAAAAAGAACACACGTGCAATGACACTGGTGGATCCATGGGTGGATTGTGAAAAGAGCACACATGCAATGACACTGGTGGATCCATATGTGGTATGTGAAAATAACACACATGCAATGACTCCAGTTGTTGTTAGTGAAAAGAACACACATGCAATAACACCGGTGGATCCATGGGTGGATTGTGAAAAGAACATACATGCAATGACACCGGTGGATGAAAAGGTGGTATGTGAAAAGAACACACATGCAAAATGGCTCTGGTTGTTGTTACTAAAAAGAACACACATGCAATGACACTGGTGGATCTATAGGTGGATTATGAAATGAACACACATGCAATGACACTGGTGGATCCATAGGTAGTATGTGAGAAGAACACACATTTCAACGACTCTGGTTGTTGTTACTAAAAAGAACACACATGCAATGACACTGGTGGATCCATGGGTGTTCTCTGAAGAGAACACACATGCAATGACACTGGTGGATCCATGGGTGTTCTCTGAAGAGAACACACATGCAATGACACTGGTGGATCCATATGTGGTATGTGAAAAGAACACACATGCAATGACTCCAGTTGTTGTTAGTGAAAAAAACATACATGCAATGACACCGGTGGATCCATGTGTGGTCTCTAAAGAGAGCACATATTTCAATGACTCTGGTTGTTGTTATTAAAAGAACACACATGCAATGACACTGGTGGATCCATAGGTGGTATCTGTAGAGAATACACATTTCAATGACACTGATGGATCCATATGTGGTATGTGAAAAGAACACACATGCAATGACTCTGGTTGATGTTATTGAAAAGAACACACATGCAATGACACTGGTGGATCCATAGGTGGTATGTCAAAAGAGCACACATTTCAATGACTCTGGTTGTTGTTACTAAAAAGAACACACATGCAATGACACTGGTGGATCCATGGGTGGATTGTGAAAAGAGCACACATGCAATGACACTGGTGGATCCATATGTGGTATGTGAAAAGAATAGACATGCAATGACTCCAGTTGTTGTTAGTGAAAAGAACACACATGCAATGACACCGGTGGATCCATGGGTGGATTGTGAAAAGAACATACATACAATGACACTAGTGGATGCAAAGGTGGTATGTGAAAAGAACACACATGCAAAATGGCTCTGGTTGTTGTTACTAAAAAGAACACACATGCAATGACACTGGTGGATCTATAGGTGGATTATGAAATGAACACACATGCAATAACATTGGTGGATCCATAGGTGGTATGTGAGAAGAACACACATTTCAATGACTCTGGTTGTTGTTACTAAAAAGAACACACATGTAATGACACTGGTGGATCCATGGGTGGTCTCTGAAGAGAACACACATGCAATGACACTGGTGGATCCATATGTGGTATGTGAAAAGAACACACATGCAATGACACCAGTTGTTGTTAGCGAAAAGAACATACATGCAATGACACCGGTAGATCCATGTGTGGTCTCTGAAGAGAGCACACATTTCAATCACTCTGGTTGTTGTTAGTAAAAAGAACACACATGCAATGACACTGGTGGATCCATGTGTGGTCTCTGAAGAGAAGAGAACACACATGCAATGACACTGGTGGATCCATAGGTGGTAACTGTAGAGAACACACATTTCAATGACACTGGTGGATTCATATGTGGTATGTGAAAACAACACACATGCAATGACTCTGGTTGTTGTTAGTGAGAAGAACACACATGCAATGACACTGGTGGATCCATAGGTGGTATGTGAAAAGAACACACATTTCAATGACTCTGGTTGTTGTTACTAAAAAGAACACACATGCAATGACACTGGTGGATCCATGGGTGGATTCTGAAAAGAGCACACATGCAATGACACTGGTGGATCCATAGGTGGTATGTGAAAAGAACACACATGCAAAATGACTCTGGTTGTTGTTACTAAAAACAACGCACATGCAATGACACTGGTGGATCTATAGGTGGATTATGAAATGAACATACATGCAATGACACCGGTGGATGCAAAGGTGGTATGTGAAAAGAACACACATGCAAAATGGCTCTGGTTATTGTTACTAAAAAGAACACACATGCAATGACACTTGTGGATCTATAGGTGGATTATGAAATGAACACACATGCAATGACATTGGTGGATCCATAGGTGGTATGTGAGAAGAACACATATTTCAATGACTCTGGTTGTTGTTACTAAAAAGAACACACATGCAATGACACTGGTGGATCCATGGGTGGTCTCTAAAGAGAACACACAAGCAATGACACTAGTGGATCCATATGTGGTATGTGAAAAGAGCACGCATGCAATGACACTGGTGGATCCATGTGTGGTCTCTGAAGAGAACACACACGCAATGACACTAGTTGTTGTTACTAAAAAGAACACACATGCAATGACACTGGTGGATCCATGTGTGGATTGTGAAGAGAACACACATGCAATGAAACTGCTAGATCCATTGGTGGTATGTGAGAAGAACAGCAATGAAATGACTCTGGTTGTTGTTAGTTATAAGAACACATATGCAATGACACTAGTGGATCCATAGGTGGTATGTGAAAAGAGAACACATGCAATGACTCCAGTTGTTTTTAGTGAAAAGAACACACATGCAATGGCACTGGTTGTTGTTACTAAAAAGAACACGCATGCAATGACACTGGTGAATCCATGGGTGGATTGTGAAAAGATCACACATGCAATGACTCCAGTTGTTGTTAGTGAAAAGAACATACATGCAATGACATTGGTGGATCCATGTGTGGTCTCTGTAGAGAACACACATCACAATGACACTGGTGGATCCATATGTGGTATGTGAAAAGAACACACATGCAATGAATCTGGTTGTTGTTAGTGAAAAGAACCCACATGCAATGACACTGGTGGATCCATAGGTGGTATGTGAAAAGAACACACATGCAAAATGACTCTGGTTGTTGTTACTAAAAAGAACACACATGCAATGACACTGGTGGATCTATAGGTGGATTATGAAATGAACACACATGCAATGACACTGGTGGATCCATAGGTGGTATGTGAGAAGAACACACATTTCAATGACTCTGGTTGTTGTTACTAAAAAGAACACACATGCAATGACACTGGTGGATCGATATGTGGTATGTGAAAAGAACACACATGCAATGACTCTAGTTGTTGTTAGTGAAAAGAACATACATGCAATGACATCGGTGGATCCATGTGTGGTCTCTAAAGAGAGCACACATTTCAATGACTCTGGTTGTTGTTAGTAAAAAGAACACACAGGCAATGACACTGGTGGATCCATGTGTGGTCTCTAAAGAGAACAAACATGCAATGACACTGGTTGTTGTTACTAAAAAGAACACACATGCAATGACACTAGAGGATCCATGTGTGGATTGTGAAGAGAACACACATGCAATGACACTGGTGGATCCATAGGTGGTATGTGAGAAGAACAGCCATGAAATGACTCTGGTTGTTGTTAGTAAAAAGAACACACATGCAATGACACTGGTGGATCCATAGGTGGTATGTGAAAAGAGCACACATGCAATGATACCAGTTGTTAGTGAAAAGAACGCACATGCAATGGCACTGGTTGTTGTTACAAAAAAGAACACACATGCAATGACATTGGTGGATCCATGGGTGGATTGTGAAAAGATCACACATGCAATGACTCCAGTTGTTGTTAGTGAAAAGAACATACATGCAATGACATTGGTGGATCCATGTGTGGTCTCTGTAGAGAACACACATCACAATGACACTGGTGGATCCATATGTGGTATGTGAAAAGAACACACATGCAATGAATCTGGTTGTTGTTAGTGAAAAGAACCCACATGCAATGACACTGGTGGATCCATAGGTGGTATGTGAAAAGAACACACATGCAAAATGACTCTGGTTGTTGTTACTAAAAAGAACACACATGCAATGACACTGGTGGATCTATAGGTGGATTATGAAATGAACACACATGCAATGACACTGGTGGATCCATAGGTGGTATGTGAGAAGAACACACATTTCAACGACTCTGGTTATTGTTACTAAAAAGAACACACATGCAATGACACTGGTGGATCCATGGGTGGTCTCTGAAGAGAACACACATGCAATGACACTGGTGGATCCATATGTGGTATGTGAAAAGAACACACATGCAATGACTCCAGTTGTTGTTAGTGAAAATAACATACATGCAATGACACCGGTGGATCCATGTGTGGTCTCTGAAGAGAGCACACATTTCAATGACTCTGGTTGTTGTTAGTAAAAAGAACACACATGCAATGACACTGGTGGATCCATGTGTGGTCTCTGAAGAGAACACACATGCAATGACACTGGTGGATCCATAGGTGGTATCTGTAGAGAACACACATTTCAATGACACTGGTGGATCCATATGTGGTATGTGAAAAGAACACACATGCAATGACTCTGGTTGTTTTTAGTGAAAAAAACACACATGCAATGACACTGGTGGATCCATAGGTGGTATGTGAAAAGAACACACATTTCAATGACTCTGGTTGTTGTTACTAAAAAGAACACACATGCAATGACACTGGTGGATCCATGGGTGGATTGTGAAAAGAGCACACATGCAATGACACTGGTGGATCCATATGTGGTATGTGAAAAGAACACACATGCAATGACTCCAGTTGTTGTTAGTGAAAAGAACACACATGCAAAGACACCGGTGGATCCATGGGTGGATTGTGAAAAGAACATACATGCAATGACACTGGTGGATGCAAAGGTGGTATGTGAAAAGAACACACATGCAAAATAGCTCTGGTTGTTGTTACTAAAAAGAACACACATGCAATGACACTGGTGGATCTATAGGTGGATTATGAAATGAACACACATGCAATGACATTGGTGGATCCATGGGTGGTCTTTGAAGAGAACACACATGCAATGACATTGGTGGATCCATATGTGGTATGTAAAATGAACACACATGCAATGACTCCAGTTGTTGTTAGTGAAAAGAACATACATGCAATGACACCGGTGGATCCATGTGTGGTGTCTGAATAGAGCAGACATTTCAATGACTCTGGTTGTTAATAGTAAAATGAACACACATGCAATGCCACTGGTGGATCCATGGGTGGTCTCTGAAGAGAACACACATGCAATGACACTGGTTGTTGTTACTAAAAAGAACACACATGCAATGACACTGGTGGATCCATGTGTGGATTGTGAAGAGAACACACATGCAATGACACTACTAGATCCATAGGTGGTATGTGAGAAGAACAGCAATGAAATGACTCTGGTTGTTGTTAGTAAAAATAACACACATGCAATGACACTGGTGGATCCATAGGTGGTATGTGAAAAGAGAACACATGCAATGACTCCAGTTGTTGTTAGTGAAAAGAACACACATGCAATGGCACTGGTTGTTGTTACTAAAAAGAGCACACATGCAATGACACTGGTGGATCGATGGGTGGATTGTGAAAAAGAGCACACATGCAATGACTCCAGTTGTTGTTAGTGAAAAGAACATACATGCAATGACACTGGTGGATCCATGTGTGGTCTCTATAGAGAACACACATCACAATGACACTGGTGGATCCATATGTGGTATGTGAAAAGAACACACATGCAATGAATCTGGTTGTTGTTAGTGAAAATAACACTCATGCAATGACACTGGTGGATCCATAGGTGGTATGTGAAAAGAACACACATGCAAAATGACTCTGGTTGTTGTTACTAAAAACAACGCACATGCAATTACACTGGTGGATCTATAGGTGGATTATGAAATGAACATACATGCAATGACACCGGTGGATGCAAAGGTGGTATGTGAAAAGAACACACATGCAAAATGGCTCTGGTTATTGTTACTAAAAAGAACACACATGCAATGACACTTGTGGATCTATAGGTGGATTATGAAATGAACACACATGCAATGACATTTGTGGATCCATAGGTGGTATGTGAGAAGAACACATATTTCAATGACTCTGGTTGTTGTTACTAAAAAGAACACACATGCAATGACACTGGTGGATCCATGGGTGGTCTCTAAAGAGAACACACAAGCAATGACACTAGTGGATCCATATGTGGTATGTGAAAAGAGCACGCATGCAATGACACTGGTGGATCCATGTGTGGTCTCTGAAGAGAACACACACGCAATGACACTAGTTATTGTTACTAAAAAGAACACACATGCAATGACACTGGTGGATCCATGTGTGGATTGTGAAGAGAACACACATGCAATGAAACTGCTGGATCCATTGGTGGTATGTGAGAAGAACAGCAATGAAATGACTCTGGTTGTTGTTAGTTATAAGAACACATATGCAATGACACTAGTGGATCCATAGGTGGTATGTGAAAAGAGAACACATGCAATGACTCCAGTTGTTTTTAGTGAAAAGAACACACATGCAATGGCACTGGTTGTTGTTACTAAAAAGAACACGCATGCAATGACACTGGTGAATCCATGGGTGGATTGTGAAAAGATCACACATGCAATGACTCCAGTTGTTGTTAGTGAAAAGAACATACATGCAATGACATTGGTGGATCCATGTGTGGTCTCTATAGAGAACACACATCACAATGACACTGGTGGATCCATATGTGGTATGTGAAAAGAACACACATGCAATGAATCTGGTTGTTGTTAGTGAAAAGAACCCACATGCAATGACACTGGTGGATCCATAGGTGGTATGTGAAAAGAACACACATGCAAAATGACTCTGGTTGTTGTTACTAAAAAGAACACACATGCAATGACACTGGTGGATCTATAGGTGGATTATGAAATGAACACACATGCAATGACACTGGTGGATCCATAGGTGGTATGTGAGAAGAACACACATTTCAATGACTCTGGTTGTTGTTACTAAAAAGAACACACATGCAATGACACTGGTGGATCGATATGTGGTATGTGAAAAGAACACACATGCAATGACTCTAGTTGTTGTTAGTGAAAAGAACATACATGCAATGACATCGGTGGATCCATGTGTGGTCTGTAAAGAGAGCACACATTTCAATGACTCTGGTTGTTGTTAGTAAAAAGAACACACAGGCAATGACACCGGTGGATCCATGTGTGGTCTCTAAAGAGAACACACATGCAATGACACTGGTTGTTGTTACTAAAAAGAACACACATGCAATGACACTAGAGGATCCATGTGTGGATTGTGAAGAGAACACACATGCAATGACACTGGTGGATCCATAGGTGGTATGTGAGAAGAACAGCCATGAAATGACTCTGGTTGTTGTTAGTAAAAAGAACACACATGCAATGACACTGGTGGATCCATAGGTGGTATGTGAAAAGAGCACACATGCAATGACACCAGTTGTTAGTGAAAAGAACGCACATGCAATGGCACTGGTTGTTGTTACTAAAAAGAACACACATGCAATGACATTGGTGGATCCATGGGTGGATTGTGAAAAGAGCACACATGCAATGACTCCAGTTGTTGTTAGTGAAAAGAACACACATGCAATGACACTGGTGGATCCATAGGTGGTATGTGAAAAGAGAACACATGCAATGACTCCAGTTGTTGTTAGTGAAAAGAACACACATGCAATGGCACTGGTTGTTGTTACTAAAAAGAGCACACATGCAATGACACTGGTGGATCGATGGGTGGATTGTGAAAAAGAGCACACATGCAATGACTCCAGTTGTTGTTAGTGAAAAGAACATACATGCAATGACACTGGTGGATCCATGTGTGGTCTCTATAGAGAACACACATCACAATGACACTGGTGGATCCATATGTGGTATGTGAAAAGAACACACATGCAATGAATCTGGTTGTTGTTAGTGAAAATAACACACATGCAATGACACTGGTGGATCCATAGGTGGTATGTGAAAAGAACACACATGCAAAATGACTCTGGTTGTTGTTACTAAAAACAACGCACATGCAATGACACTGGTGGATCTATAGGTGGATTATGAAATGAACACACATGCAATGACACTGGTGGATCCATAGGTGCTATGTGAGAAGAACACACATTTCAATGACTCTGGTTGTTGTTACTAAAAAGAACACACATGCCATGACACTGGTGGATCAATATGTGGTATGTGAAAAGAACACACATGCAATGACTCTAGTTGTTGTTAGTGAAAAGAACATACATGCAATGACACCGGTGGATCCATGTGTGGTCTCTGAAGAGAGCACACATTTCAATGACTCTAGTTGTTGTAAGTAAAAAGAACACACATGCAATGACACTGGTGGATCCATGTGTGGTCTCTGAAGAGAACACACATGCAATGACACTGGTTGTTGTTACTAAAAAGAACACACATGCAATGACACTAGACGATCCATGTGTGGATTGTGAAGAGAACACACATGCAATGACACTGGTGGATCCATAGGTGGTATGTGAGAAGAACAGCCATGAAATGACTCTGGTTGTTGTTACTAAAAAGAACACACATGCAATGACACTGGTGGATCCATGGGTGGTCTCTGAAGAGAACAAACATGCAATGACACTGGTGGATCCATATGTGGTATGTGAAAAGAACACACATGCAATGACTCCAGTTGTTGTTAGTGAAAAGAACATACATGCAATGACACCGGTGGATCCATGTGTGGTCTCTAAAGAGAGCACACATTTCAATGACTCTGGTTGTTGTTAGTAAAAAGAACACACATGCAATGACACTGGTGGATCCATGTGTGGTCCCTGAAGAGAACACACATGCAATGACACTGGTGGATCCATAGGTGGTATCTGTAGAGAACACACATTTCAATGACACTGGTGGATCCATATGTGGTAGGTGAAAAGAACACACATGCAATGACTCTGGTTGTTGTTAGTGAAAAGAACACACATGCAATGACACTGGTGGATCCATAGGTGGTATGTGAAAAGAACACACATTTCAATGACTCTGGTTGTTGTTACTAAAAAGAACACACATGCAATGACACTGGTGGATCCACGGGTGGATTGTGAAAAGAGCACACATGCAATGACACTGGTGGATCCATATGTGGTATGTGAAAAGAACACACATGCAATGACTCCAGTTGTTGTTAGTGAAAAGAACACACATGCAAGGACACCGGTGGATCCATGGGTGGATTGTGAAAAGAACATACATGCAATGACACTGGTGGATGCAAAGGTGGTATGTGAAAAGAACACACATGCAAAATGGCTCTGGTTGTTGTTACTAAAAAGAACACACATGCAATGACACTGGTGGATCTATAGGTGGATTATGAAATGAACACACATGCAATGACATTGGTGGATCCATAGGTGGTATGTGAGAAGAACACACATTTCAATGACTCTGGTTGTTGTTACTAAAAACAACACACATGCAATGACACTGGTGGATCCATGGGTGGTCTCTGAAGAGAACACACATGCAATGACATTGGTGGATCCATATGTGGTATGTGAAATGAACACACATGCAATGACTCCAGTTGTTGATAGTGAAAAGAACATACATGCAATGACACCGGTGGATCCATGTGTGGTCTCTGAATAGAGCAGACATTTCAATGACTCTGGTTGTTGATAGTAAAATGAACACACATGCAATGACACTGGTGGATCCATGGGTGGTCTCTGAAGAGAACACACATGCAATGACACTGGTTGTTGCTACTAAAAAGAACACACATGCAATGACACTGGTGGATCCATGTGTGGATTTTGAAGAGAACACACATGCAATGACACTACTAGATCCATAGGTGGTATGTGAGAAGAACAGCAATGAAATGACTCTGGTTGTTGTTAGTAAAAATAACACACATGCAATGACACTGGTGGATCCATAGGTGGTATGTGAAAAGAGAACACATGCAATGACTCCAGTTGTTATTAGTGAAAAGAACACACATGCAATGGCACTGGTTGTTGTTACTAAAAAGAGCACACATGCAATGACACTGGTGGATCGATGGGTGGATTGTGAAAAGAGCACACATGCAATGACTCCAGTTGTTGTTAGTGAAAAGAACATACATGCAATGACACTGGTGGATCCATGTGTGGTCTCTATAGAGAACCCACATCACAATGACACTGGTGGATCCATATGTGGTATGTGAAAAGAACACACATGCAATGAATCTGGTTGTTGTTAGTGAAAATAACACGCATGCAATGACACTGGTGGATCCATAGGTGGTATGTGAAAAGAACACACATGCAAAATGACTCTGGTTGTTGTTACTAAAAAGAACGCACATGCAATGACACTGGTGGATCTATAGGTGGATTATGAAATGAACACACATGCAATGACACTGGTGGTCTCCATAGGTGCTATGTGAGAAGAACACACATTTCAATGACTCTGGTTGTTGTTACTAAAAAGAACACACATGCAATGACACTGGTGGATCAATATGTGGTATGTGAAAAGAACACACATGCAATGACTCTAGTTGTTGTTAGTGAAAAGAACATACATGCAATGACACCGGTGGATCCATGTGTGGTCTCTGAAGAGAGCACACATTTCAATGACTCTAGTTGTTGTAAGTAAAAAGAACACACATGCAATGACACCGGTGGATCCATGTGTGGTCTCTGAAGAGAACACACATGCAATGACACTGGTTGTTGTTACTAAAAAGAACACACATGCAATGACACTAGACGATCCATGTGTGGATTGTGAAGAGAACACACATGCAATGACACTGGTGGATCCATAGGTGGTATGTGAGAAGAACAGCCATGAAATGACTCTGGTTGTTGTTAGTAAAAGGAACACACATGCAATGACACTGGTGGATCCATAGGTGGTATGTGAAAAGAGCGCACATGCAATGACTCCAGTTGTTGTTAGTGAAAAGAACACACATGCAATGCACTGGTTGTTGTTACTAAAAAGAACACACATGCAATGACACTGGTGGATTCATGGGTGGGTTGTGAAAAGAGCACACATGCAATGACTCCAGTTGTTGTTAGTGAAAAGAACATACATGCAATGACACTGGTGGATCCATGTGTGGTCTCTATAGAGAACACACATTTCAATGACACTGGTGGATCCATATGTGGTATGTGAAAAGAACACACATGCAACGACTTTGGTTGTTGTTAGTGAAAGAACACACATGCAATGACACTGGTGGATCCATATGTGGTATGTGAAAAGAACACACATGCAAAATGACTCTGGTTGTTGTTACTAAAAAGAACACACATGCAATGACACTGGTGGATCCATAGGTGGATTATGAAATGAACACACATGCAATGACATTGGTGGATCCATGGGTGGTATGTGATAAGAACACACATTTCAATGACTCTGGTTGTTGTTACTAAAAAGAACAAACATGCAATGACACTGGTGGATCCATGGGTGGTCTCTAAAGAGAACACATGTGCAATGACACTGGTGGATCCATAGGTGGTATGTGAGAAGAACAGCCATGAAATGACTCTGGTTGTTGTTAGTAAAAAGAACACACATGCAATGACACTGGTGGATCCATAGGTGGTATGTGAAAAGAGCACACATGCAATGACTCTAGTTGTTGTTAGTGAAAAGAACATACATGCAATGACACCGGTGGATCCATGTGTGGTCTCTGAAGAGAGCACACATTTCAATGACTCTAGTTGTTGTAAGTAAAAAGAACACACATGCAATGACACCGGTGGATCCATGTGTGGTCTCTGAAGAGAACACACATGCAATGACACTGGTTGTTGTTACTAAAAAGAACACACATGCAATGACACTAGACGATCCATGTGTGGATTGTGAAGAGAACACACATGCAATGACACTGGTGTATCCATAGGTGGTATGTGAGAAGAACAGCCATGAAATGACTCTGGTTGTTGTTAGTAAAAGGAACACACATGCAATGACACTGGTGGATCCATAGGTGGTATGTGAAAAGAGCGCACATGCAATGACTCCAGTTGTTGTTAGTGAAAAGAACACACATGCAATGCACTGGTTGTTGTTACTAAAAAGAACATACATGCAATGACACTGGTGGATTCATGGGTGGGTTGTGAAAAGAGCACACATGCAATGACTCCAGTTGTTGTTAGTGAAAAGAACATACATGCAATGACACTGGTGGATCCATGTGTGGTCTCTATAGAGAACACACATTTCAATGACACTGGTGGATCCATATGTGGTATGTGAAAAGAACACACATGCAACGACTCTGGTTGTTGTTAGTGAAAGAACACACATGCAATGACACTGGTGGATCCATATGTGGTATGTGAAAAGAACACACATGCAAAATGACTCTGGTTGTTGTTACTAAAAAGAACACACATGCAATGACACTGGTGGATCCATAGGTGGATTATGAAATGAACACACATGCAATGACACTGGTGGATCCATGGGTGGTATGTGATAAGAACACACATTTCAATGACTCTGGTTGTTGTTACTAAAAAGAAGAAACATGCAACGACACTGGTGGATCCATGGGTGGTCTCTAAAGAGAACACACGTGCAATGACACTGGTGGATCCATAGGTGGTATGTGAGAAGAACAACCATGAAATGACTCTGGTTGTTGTTAGTAAAAAGAACACACATGCAATGACACTGGTGGATCCATAGGTGGTATGTGAAAAGAGCACACATGCAATGACTCTAGTTGTTGTTAGTGAAAAGAACACACATGCAATGGCACTGGTTGTTGTTACTAAAAAGAACACACATGCAATAACATTGGTGGGTCCATGGGTGGATTGTGAAAAGAGCACGCATGCAATGACTCCAGTTGTTGTTAGTGAAAAGAACATACATGCAATGACACTGGTGGATCCACGTGTGGTCTCTGTAGAGAACACACATTTCAATGACACTGGTGGATCCATATGTGGTATGTGAAAAGAACACACATGCAATGACTCTAGTTGTTGTTAGTGAAAGAACACACATGCAATGACACTGGTGGATCCATAGGTGGTATGTGAAAAGAACACACATGCAAAAAGACTCTGGTTGTTGTTACTAAAAAGAACACACATGCAATGACACTGGTGGATCCATTGGTGGATTATGAAATGAACACACATGCAATGACACTGGTGGATCCATAGGTGGTATGTGAGAAGAACACACATTTCAATGACTCTGGTTGTTGTTACTAAAAAGAACACACATGCAATGACACTGGTGGATCCATGGGTGGTCTCTGAAGAGAACACACATGCAATAACACTGGTGGATCCATATGTGGTATGTGAAAAGAACACACATGCAATGACTCCAGTTGTTGTTAGTGAAAAGAACATACATGCAATGACACCGGTGGATCCATGTGTGGTCTCTGAAGAGAGCACACATTTCAATGACTCTGGTTGTTGTTAGTAAAAAGAACACACATGCAATGACACCGCTGGATCCATGTGTGGTCTCTGAAGAGAACACACATGGAATGACACTGGTGGATCCATAGGTGGTATCTGTAGAGAACACACATTTCAATGACACTGGTGGATCCATATGTGGTATGTGAAAAAAACACACATGCAATGACTCTGGTTGTTGTTAGTGAAAAGAACAAACATGCAATGAAATGGTGGCTCCATAGGTGGTATGTGAAAAGAACACACATTTCAATGACTCTGGTTGTTGTTACTAAAAAGAACACACATGCAATGACACTGGTGGATCCATGGGTGGATTGTGAAAAGAGCACACATGCAATGACACTGGTGGATCCATATGTGGTATGTGAAAAGAACACACATGCAATGACTCCAGTTGTTGTTAGTGAAAAGTACACACATGCAATGACACCGATGGATCCATGGGTGGATTGTGAAAAGAACATACATGCAATGACACTGGTGGAAGAAAAGGTGGTATGTGAAAAGAACACACATGCAAAATGGCTCTGGTTGTTGTTACTAAAAAGAACACACATGCAATGACACTGGTGGATCTATAGGTGGATTATGAAATGAACACACATGCAATGACACTGGTGGATCCATAGGTAGTATGTGAGAAGAACACACATTTCAATGACTCTGGTTGTTGTTACTAAAAAGAACACACATGCAATGACACTGGTGGATCCATATGTGGTATGTGAAAAGAACACACATGCAATGACTCCAGTTGTTGTTAGTGAAAAGAACATTAATGCAATGACACCGGTGGATCCATGTGTGGTCTCTGAAGAGAGCACACATTTCAATGACTCTGGTTGTTGTTATTAAAAAGAACACACATGCAATGACACTGGTGGATCCATGTGTGGTCTCTGAAGAGAACACACATGCAATGACACTGGTGGATCCATAGGTGGTATCTGTAGAGAACACACATTTCAATGACACTGGTGGATCCATATGTGGTATGTGAAAAGAACACACATGCAATGACTCTGGTTGTTGTTAGTGAAAAGAACACACATGCAATGACACTGGTGGATCCATAGGTGGTATGTCAAAAGAACACACATTTCAATGACTCTGGTTGTTGTTACTAAAAACAACACACATGCAATGACACTGGTGGATCCATGGGTGGATTGTAAAAAGAGCACACATGCAATGACACTGGTGGATCCATATGTGGTATGTGAAAAGAACACACATGCAATGAGTCCAGTTGTTGTTAGTGAAAAGAACACACATGCAATGACACCGGTGGATCCATGGGTGGATTGTGAAAATAACATACATGCAGTGACACTGGTGGATGCAAAGTTGGTATGTGAAAAGAACACACATGCAAAATGGCTTTGGTTGTTGTTACTAAAAAGAACACACATGCAATGACACTGGTGGATCTATAGGTGGATTATGAAATGAACACACATGCAATGACATTGGTGGATCCATAGGTGGTATGTGAGAAGAACACACATTTCAATGGCTCTGGTTGTTGTTACTAAAAAGAACACACATGCAATGACACTGGTTGTTGTTACTAAAAAGAACACACATGCAATGACACTGGTGGATCCATGTGTGGATTGTGAAGAGAACACACATGCAATGAAACTGGTGGATCCATAGGTGGTATGTGAGAAGAACAGCCGTGAAATGACTCTAGTTGTTGTTAGTAAAATAAACACACATGAAATGACACTAGTGGATCCATAGGTGGTATGTGAAAAGAGCACACATGCATTGACTCCAGTTGTTGTTAGTGAAAAGAACACACATGAAATGGCACTGGTTGTTGTTACTAAAAAGAACAACCATGCAATGACACTGGTGGATCCATGGGTGGATTGTGAAAAGAGCACACATGCAATGAATCCAGTTGTTGTTAGTGAAAAGAACATACATGCAATGAGACTGTTGGATCCATGTGTGTTCTCTACAGAGACCACACATTTCAATGACACTGGTGGATCCATATGTGGTATGTGAAAAGAACACACATGCAATGACTCTGTTGTTGTTAGTGAATAGAACACACATGCAATGACACTGGTGGATCCATAGGTGGTATGTGAAAAGAACACACATGCAAAATGACTCTGGTTGTTGTTACTCAAAAGAACACACATGCAATGACACTAGTGGATCCATAGGTGGATTATGAAATGAACACACATGAAATGACACTGGTGGATCCATAGGTGATATGTGAGAAGAACACACATTTCAATGACTCTGGTTGTTGTTACTAAAAAGAAAACACATGCAATGACACTGGTGGACCCATGGGTGGTCTCTGAAGAGAACACACATACAATGACACTGGTGGACCCATGGGTGGTCTCTGAAGAGAACACACATGCAATGACACTGGTCGATCCATATGTGGTATGTGAAAAGAACACACATACAATGACTCCAGTTGTTGTTAGTGAAAAGAACATACATGCAATGACACCGGTGGATCCATGTGTGGTCTCTGAAGAGAGCAGACATTTCAATGACTCTGGTTGTTGTTAGTAAAAAGAACACACATGCAATGACACTGGTGGATCCATGTGTGGTCTCTGAAGAGAACACACATGCAATGACACTGGTGGATCCATAGGTGGTATCTGTAGAGAACGCACATTTCAATGACACTGGTGGATCCATATGTGGTATGTGAAAAGAACACACATGCAACGACTCTGGTTGTTGTTAGTGAAAAGAACACACATGCAATGACACTGGTGTATCCATAGGTGGTATGTGAAAAGAACACACATTTCAATGACTCTAGTTATTGTTACTAAAAAGAATACACATGCAATGACACTGGTGGATCCATGGGTGGATTGTGAAAAGAGCACACATGCAATGACACTGGTGGATCCATATGTGGTATGTGAAAAGAACACACATGCAATGACTCCAGTTGTTTTAGTGAAAAGAACACACATGCAATGACACCGGTGGACCCAGGGGTGGATTGTGAAAAGAACATACATGCAATGACACTGGTGGATGCAAAGCTCGTATGTGAAAAGAACACACATGCAAAATGGCTCTGGTTGTTGTTACTAAAAAGAACACACATGCAATGACACTGGTGGATCCATGGGTTGTCTCTAAAGAGAACACACGTGCAATGACACTGGTGGATCTATATGTGGTATGTGAAAAGAACACACGTGCAATGACTACAGTTGTTGTTAGTAAAAAGAACACACATGCAATGACACTGGTGGATCCATGTGTGGTCTCTGAAGAGAACACACATGCAATGACACTAGTTGTTGTTACTAAAAACAACACACATGCAATGACACTAGAGGATCCATGTGTGGATTGTGAAGAGAACACACATGCAGTGACACTGGTGGATCCATAGGTGGTATGTGAGAAGAACAGCCATGAAATGACTCTGGTTGTTGTTAGTAAAAAGAACACACATGCAATGACACTGGTGGATCCATAGGTGGTATGTGAAAAGAGCACACATGCAATGACTCTAGTTGTTGTTAGTGAAAAGAACACACATGCAATGGCACTGGTTGTTGTTACTAAAAAGAACACACATGCAATAACATTGGTGGATCCAAGGGTGGATTATGAAAAGAGCACGCATGCAATGACTCCAGTTGTTGTTAGTGAAAAGAACATACATGCAATGACACTGGTTGATCCATGTGTGGTCTCTGTAGAGAACACACATTTCAATGACACTGCTGGATCCATACGTGGTATGTGAAAAGAACACACATGCAATGAGTCTAGTTGTTGTTAGTGAAAGAACACAAATGCAATGACACTGGTGGATCCATAGGTGGTATGTGAAAAGAACACACATGCAAAATGACTCTGGTTGTTGTTACTAAAAAGAACACACATGAAATGACACTGGTGGATCCATAGGTGGATTATGAAATGAACACACATGCAATGACACTGGTGGATCCATAGGTGGTATGTGAGAAGAACACACATTTCAATGACTCTGGTTGTTGTTACTAAAAAGAACACACATGCAATGACACTGGTGGATTCATGGGTTGTCTCTGAAGAGAACACACATGCAATAACACTGGTGGATCCATATGTGGTATGTGAACAGAACACACATGCGATGACTCCAGTTGTTGTTAGTGAAAAGAACATACATGCAATGACACCGGTGGATCCATGTGTGGTCTCTGAAGAGAGCACACATTTCAATGACTCTGGTTGTTGTTAGTAAAAGAACACACATGCAATGACACCGGTGGATCCATGTGTGGTCTCTGAAGAGAACACACATGGAATGACACTGGTGGATCCATAGGTGGTATCTGTAGAGAACACACATTTCAATGACACTGGTGGATCCATATGTGGTATGTGAAAAGAACACACATGGAATGACTCTGGTTGTTGTTAGTGAAAAGAACACACATGCAATGACACTGGTGGATCCATAGGTGGTATGTGAAAAGAACACACATTTCAATGACTCTGGTTGTTGTTACTAAAAAGAACACACATGCAATGACACTGGTGGATCCATGTGTGGTCTCTGAACAGAACACACATGCAATGACACTGGTGGATCCATAGGTGGTATCTGTAGAGAACACACATTTCAGTGACACTGGTGGATCCATATGTGGTATGTGAAAAGAACACACATGCAATTACTCTGGTTGCTGTTAGTGAAAAGAACACACAAGCAATGACACTGATGGATCCATAGGTGGTATGTGAAAAGAACACACATTTCAATGACTCTGGTTATTGTTACTAAAAAGAATACACATGCAATGACACTGGTGGATCCATGGGTGGATTGTGAAAAGAGCACACATGCAATGACACTGGTGGATCCATATGTGGTATGTGAAAAGAACACACATGCAATGACTCCGGTTGTTGTTAGTGAAAAGAACACACATGCAATGACACCGGTGGATCCATGGGTGGATTGTGAAAAGAACATACATGCAATGACACTGGTGGATGCAAAGCTGGTATGTGAAAAGAACACACATGCAAAATGGCTCTGGTTGTTGTTACTAAAAAGAACACACATGCAATGACACTGGTGGATCCATGGGTGGTCTCTAAAAAGAACACACGTGCAATGACACTGGTGGATCTATATGTGGTATGTGAAAAGAACACACGTGCAATGACTCCAGTTGTTGTTAGTGAAAAGAACATACATGCAATGACACCGGTGGATCCATGTGTGGTTTCTAAAGAGAGCACACATTTCAATGACTCTAGTTGTTGTTAGTAAAAAGAACACACATGCAATGACACTGGTGGATCCATGTGTGGTCTCTAAAGAGAACACACATGCAATGACACTGGTTGTTGTTACTAAAAAGAACACACATGCAATGACACTAGAGGATCCATGTGTGGATTGTGAAGAGAACACACATGCAATGACACTGGTGGATCCATAGGTGGTATGTGAGAAGAACAGCCATGAAATGACTCTGGTTGTTGTTAGTAAAAAGAACACACATGCAATGACACTGGTGGATCCATAGGTGGTATGTGAAAAGAGCACACATGCAATGACAGTAGTTGTTGTTAGTGAAAAGAACACACATGCAATGGCACTGGTTGTTGTTACTAAAAAGAACACACATGCAATAACATTGGTGGATCCATGGGTGGATTGTGAAAAGAGCACGCATGCAATGACTCCAGTTGTTGTTAGTGAAAAGAACATACATGCAATGACACTGGTTGATCCATGTGTGGTCTCTGTAGAGAACACACATTTCAATGACACTGGTTGATCCATATGTGGTATGTGAAAAGAACACACATGCAATGACTCTAGTTGTTGTTAGTGAAAGAACACACATGCAATGACACTGGTGGATCCATAGGTGGTATGTGAAAAGAACACACATGCAAAATGACTCTGGTTGTTGTTACTAAAAAGAACACACATGCAATGACACTGGTGGATCCATAGGTGGATTATGAAATGAACACACATGCAATGACACTGGTGGATCCATAGGTGGTATGTGAGAAGAACACACATTTCAATGACTCTGGTTGTTGTTACTAAAAAGAACACACATGCAATGACACTGGTGGATCCATGGGTGGTCTCTCAAGAGAACACACATGCAATAACACTGGTGGATCTATATGTGGTATGTGAAAAGAACACACATGCAATGACTCCAGTTGTTGTTAGTGAAAAGAACATACATGCAATGACACCGGTGGATCCATGTGTGGTCTCTGAAGAGAGCACACATTTCAATGACTCTGGTTGTTGTTAGTAAAAAGAACACACATGCAATGACACCGGTGGATCCATGTGTGGTCTCTGAAGAGAACACACATGGAATGACACTGGTGGATCCATAGGTGGTATCTGTAGAGAACACACATTTCAATGACACTGGTGGATCCATATGTGGTATGTGAAAAGAACACACATGCAATGACTCTGGTTGTTGTTAGTGAAAAGAACACACATGCAATGACACTGGTGGATCCATAGGTGGTATGTGAAAAGAACACACATTTCAATGACTCTGGTTGTTGTTACTAAAAAGAACACACATGCAATGACACTGGTGGATTGTGAAAAGAGCACACATGCAATGACACTGGTGGATCCATATGTGGTATGTGAAAAGAACACACATGCAATGACTCCAGTTGTTGCTAGTGAAAAGTACACACATGCAATGACACCGGTGGATCCATGGGTGGATTGTGAAAAGAACATACATGCAATGACACTGGTGGATGCAAAGGTGGTATGTGAAAAGAACACACATGCAAAATGGCTCTAGTTGTTGTTACTAAAAAGAACACACATGCAATGACACTGGTGGATCTATAGGTGGATTATGAAATGAACACACATGCAATGACACTGGTGGATCCATAGGTAGTATGTGAGAAGAACACACATTTCAATGACTCTGGTTGTTGTTACTAAAAAGAACACACATGCAATGACACTGGTGGATCCATGGGTGGTCTCTGAAGAGGACACACATGCAATGACACTGGTGGATCCATATGTGGTATGTGAAAAGAACACACATGCAATTACTCCAGTTGTTGTTAGTGAAAAGAACATTAATGCAATGACACCGGTGGATCCATGTGTGGTCTCTGAAGAGAGCACACATTTCAATGACTCTGGTTGTTGTTATTAAAAAGAACACACATGCAATGACACTGGTGGATCCATGTGCGGTCTCTGAAGAGAACACACATGCAATGACACTGGTGGATCCATAGGTGGTATCTGTAGAGAACACACATTTCAATGACACTGGTGGATCCATATGTGGTATGTGAAAAGAACACACATGCAATGACTCTGGTTGTTGTTAGTGAAAAGAACACACATGCAATGACACTGGTGGATCCATAGGTGGTATGTCAAAAGAACACACATTTCAATGACTCTGGTTGTTGTTACTAAAAAGAAAACACATGCAATGACACTTGTGGATCCATGGGTGGTCTCTGAAGAGAACACACATGCAATGACACTAGTGGATCCATATGTGGTTTGTGAAAAGAACACACATGCAATGACACCGGTGGATCCATGGGTGGATTGTGAAAAGAACATACATGCAGTGACACTGGTGGATGGAAAGTTGGTATGTGAAAAGAACACACATGAAAAATGGCTCTGGTTGTTGTTACTAAAAAGACATGCAATGACACTGGTGGATCTATAGGTGGATTATGAAATGAACACACATGCAATGACATTGGTGGATCCACAGGTGGTATGTGAGAAGAACACACATTTCAATGGCTCTGGTTGTTGTTACTAAAAAGAACACACATGCAATGACACTGGTGGATCCATGGGTGGTATCTGAAGAGAACACACATGCAATGACACTGGTGGATCCATATGTGGTATGTGAAAAGAACACACATGCAATGACTCCAATTGTTGTTAGTGAAAAGATCATACATGCAATGACACCGGTGGATCCATGTGTGGTCTCTAAAGAGAGCACACATTTCAATGACTCTGGTTGTTGTTAGTAAAAACAACACACATGCAATGACACTGGTGGATCCATGTGTGGTCTCTGAAGAGAACACACATGCAATGACACTGGTGGATCCATAGGTGGTATCTGTAGAGAACACACATTTCAATGACACTGGTGGATCCATATGTGGTATGTGAAAAGAACACACATGCAATGACTCTGGTTGTTGTTAGTGAAAAGAACACACATGCAATGACACTGGTGGATCCATAGGTGGTATGTGAAAAGAACACACATTTCAATGACTCTGGTTGTTGTTACTAAAAAGAACACACATGCAATGACACTGGTGGATCCATGGGTGGATTGTGAAAAGAGCACACATGCAATGACACTGGTGGATCCATATGTGGTATGTGAAAAGAACACACATGCAATGACTCCAGATGTTGTTAGTGAAAAGAACACACATGTAATGACACCGGTGGATCCATGGGTGGATTGTGAAAAGAACATACATGCAATGACACTGGTGGATGCAAAGGTGGTATGTGAAAAGAACACACATGCAAAATGGCTCTGGTTGTTGTTACTAAAAAGAACACACATGCAATGACACTGGTGGATCTATAGGTGGATTATGAAATGAACACACATGCAATGACATTGGTGGATCCATAGGTGGTATGTGAGAAGAACACACATTTCAATGACTCTGGTTGTTGTTACTAAAAAGAGCACACATGCAATGACACTGGTGGATCCATATGTGGTATGTGAAAAGAACACACATGCAATGACTCCAGTTGTTGTTAGTGAAAAGAACACACATGCAATGACACCGGTGGATCCATGGGTGGATTGTGAAAAGAACATACATGCAGTGACACTGGTGGATGCAAAGTTGGTATGTGAAAAGAACACACATGCAAAATGGCACTGGTTGTTGTTACTAAAAAGACATGCAATGACACTGGTGGATCTATAGGTGGATTATGAAATGAACACACACGCAATGACATTGGTGGATCCACAGGTGGTATGTGAGAAGAACACACATTTCAATGGCTCTGGTTGTTGTTACTAAAAAGAACACACATGCAATGACACAGGTGGATCCATGGGTGGTCTCTGAAGAGAACACACATGCAATGACACTGGTGGATCCATATGTGGTATGTGAAAAGAACACACATGCAATGACTCCAGTTGTTGTTAGTGAAAAGAACATTCATGCAATGACACCGGTGGATCCATGTGTGGTCTCTAAAGAGAGCACACATTTCAATGACTCTGGTTGTTGTTAGTAAAAAGAACACACATGCAATGACACTGGTGGATCCATGTGTGGTCTCTGAAGAGAACACACATGCAATGACACTGGTGGATCCATAGGTGGTATCTGTAGAGAACACACATTTCAATGACACTGGTGGATCCATATGTGGTATGTGAAAAGAACACACATGCAATGACTCTGGTTGTTGTTAGTGAAAAGAACACACATGCAATTACACTGGTGGATCCATAGGTGGTATGTGAAAAGAACACACATTTCAATGACTCTGGTTGTTGTTACTAAAAAGAACACACATGCAATGACACTGGTGGATCCATGGGTGGATTGTGAAAAGAGCACACATGCAATGACACTGGTGGATCCATATGTGGTATGTGAAAAGAACACACATGCAATGACTCCAGATGTTGTTAGTGAAAAGAACACACATGCAATGACACCGGTGGATCCATGGGTGGATTGTGAAAAGAACATACATGCAATGACACTGGTGGATGCAAAGGTGGTATGTGAAAAGAACACACATGCAAAATGGCTCTGGTTGTTGTTACTAAAAAGAACACACATGCAATGACACTGGTGGATCTATAGGTGGATTATGAAATGAACACACATGCAATGACATTGGTGGATCCATAGGTGGTATGTGAGAAGAACACACATTTCAATGACTCTGGTTGTTGTTACTAAAAAGAACACACATGCAATGACACTGGTAGATCCATGGGTGGTCTCTGAAGAGAACACACATGCAATGACACTGGTGGATCCATATGTGGTATGTGAAAAGAACACACATGCAATGACTCCAATTGTTGTTAGTGAAAAGAACATACATGCAATGACACCGGTGGATCCATGTGTGGTCTTTGAAGAGAGCACACATTTCAATGACTCTGGTTGTTGTTAGTAAAAAGAACACACATGCAATGACACTGGTGGATCCATGTGTGGTCTCTAAAGAGAACACACATGCAATGACACTGGTGGATCCATAGGTGGTATCTGTAGAGAACACACATTTCAATGACATTGGTGGATCCATATGTGGTATGTGAAAAGAACACACATGCAATGACTCTCGTTGTTGTTAGTGAGAAGAACACACATGCAATGACACTGGTGGATCCATAGGTGGTATGTGAAAAGAACAGACATTTCAATGACTCTGGTTGTTGTTACTAAAAAGAACAGACATGCAATGACACTTATGGATCCATGGGTGGATTGTGAAAAGAGCACACATGCAATGACACTGGTGGATCCATATGTGGTATGTGAAAAGAACACACATGCAATCACTCTAGTTGTTGTTAGTGAAAAGAACACACATGCAATGACACCGGTGGATCCATGGGTGGATTGTGAAAAGAACATACATGCAATGACACAGGTGGATGCAAAGGTGGTATGTGAATAGAACACACATGCAAAATGGCTCTGGTTGTTGTTACTAAAAAGAACACACATGCAATGACACTGGTGGATCCATGGGTGGTCTCTAGAGAGAACACACATGCAATGACACTAGTGGATCCATATGTGGTATGTGAAAAGAACACACATGCAATGACACTGGTGGATCCAAGTGTGGTCTCTGAAGAGAACACACATGCAAGGACACTAGTTGTTGTTACTAACAAGAACACACATGCAATGACACTGGTGGATCCATGTGTGGATTGTGAAGAGAACACACATGCAATGACACTGCTGGATCCATAGGTGGTATGTGAGAAGAACAGCAATGAAATGACTTTGGTTGTTGTTAGTAAAAAGAACACACATGCAATGACACTAGTGGATCCATAGGTGGTATGTGAAAAGAGAATACATGCAATGACTCCAGTTGTTGTTAGTGAAAAGAACACACATGCAATGGCACTGGTTGTTGTTACTAAAAAGAACACACATGCAATGACACTGGTGGATCCATGGGTGGATTGTGAAAAGAGCACACATGCAATGACTCCAGTTGTTGTTAGTGAAAAGAACATACATGCAATGACACTGGTGGATCCATGTGTGGTCTCTGTAGAGAACACACATCACAATGACACTGGTGGATCCATATGTGGTATGTGAAAAAAAACACATGTAATGAATCTGGTTGTTGTTAGTGAAAAGAACACATATGCAATGACACTCGTGGATCCATAGGTGGTATGTGAAAAGAACACACATGCAAAATGACTCTGGTTGTTGTTACTAAAAACAACACACATGCAATGACACTGGTGGATCTATAGGTGGATTATGAAATGAACACACATGCAATGACAATGGTGGATCCATAGGTGGTATGTGAGAAGAACACACATTTCAATGACTCTGGTTGTTGTTACTAAAAAGAACACACATGCAATGACACTGGTAGATCCATGGGTGGTCTCTGAAGAGAACACACATGCAATGACACTGGTGGATCCATATGTGGTATGTGAAAAGAACACACATGCAATGACTCCAATTGTTGTTAGTGAAAAGAACATACATGCAATGACACCGGTGGATCCATGTGTGGTCTTTGAAGAGAGCACACATTTCAATGACTCTGGTTGTTGTTAGTAAAAAGAACACACATGCAATGACACTGGTGGATCCATGTGTGGTCTCTAAAGAGAACACACATGCAATGACACTGGTGGATCCATAGGTGGTATCTGTAGAGAACACATATTTCAATGACATTGGTGGATCCATATGTGGTATGTGAAAAGAACACACATGCAATGACTCTGGTTGTTGTTAGTGAGAAGAACACACATGCAATGACACTTGTGGATCCATAGGTGGTATGTGAAAAGAACAGACATTTCAATGACTCTGGTTGTTGTTACTAAAAAGAACAGACATGCAATGACACTTATGGATCCATGGGTGGATTGTGAAAAGAGCACACATGCAATGACACTGGTGGATCCATATGTGGTATGTGAAAAGAACAGACATGCAATCACTCTAGTTGTTGTTAGTGAAAAGAACACACATGCAATGACACCGGTGGATCCATGGGTGGATTGTGAAAAGAACATACATGCAATGACACAGGTGGATGCAAAGGTGGTATGTGAAAAGAACACACATGCAAAATGGCTCTGGTTGTTGTTACTAAAAAGAACACACATGCAATGACACTGGTGGATCCATGGGTGGTCTCTAGAGAGAACACACATGCAATGACACTAGTGGATCCATATGTGGTATGTGAAAAGAACACACATGCAATGACACTGGTGGATCCATGTGTGGTCTCTGAAGAGAACACACATGCAAGGACACTAGTTGTTGTTACTAACAAGAACACACATGCAATGACACTGGTGGATCCATGTGTGGATTGTGAAGAGAACACACATGCAATGACACTGCTGGATCCATAGGTGGTATGTGAGAAGAACAGCAATGAAATGACTTTGGTTGTTGTTAGTAAAAAGAACACACATGCAATGACACTAGTGGATCCATAGGTGGTATGTGAAAAGAGAATACATGCAATGACTCCAGTTGTTGTTAGTGAAAAGAACACCCATGCAATGGCACTGGTTGTTGTTACTAAAAAGAACACACATGCAATGACACTGGTGGATCCATGGATGGATTGTGAAAAGAGCACACATGCAATGACTCCAGTTGTTGTTAGTGAAAAGAACATACATGCAATGACACTGGTGGATCCATGTGTGGTCTCTGTAGAGAACACACATCACAATGACACTGGTGGATCCATATGTGGTATGTGAAAAAAAACACATGTAATGAATATGGTTGTTGTTAGTGAAAAGAACACATATGCAATGACACTCGTGGATCCATAGGTGGTATGTGAAAAGAACACACATGCAAAATGACTCTGGTTGTTGTTACTAAAAACAACACACATGCAATGACACTGGTGGATCTATAGGTGGATTATGAAATGAACACACATGCAATGACAATGGTGGATCCATAGGTGGTATGTGAGAAGAACACACATTTCAATGACTCTGGTTGTTGTTACTAAAAAGAACACACATGCAATGACACTGGTGGATCAATATGTGGTATGTGAAAAGAACACACATGCAATGACTCTAGTTGTTGTTAGTGAAAAGAACATACATGCAATGACACCGGTGGATCCATGTGTGGTCTCTGAAGAGAGCACACATTTCAATGACTCTGGTTGTTGTTAGTAAAAAGAACACACAGACAATGACACTTGTGGATCCATGTGTGGTCTCTGAAGAGAACACACATGCAATGACACTGGTTGTTGTTACTAAAAAGAACACACATGCAATGACACTAGAGGATCCATGTGTGGATTGTGAAGAGAACACACATGCAATGACACTGGTGGATCCATAGGTGGTATGTGAGAAGAACAGCCATGAAATGACTCTGGTTGTTAGTAGTAAAAATAACACACATGCAATGACACTGGTGGATCCATAGGTGGTATGTGCAAAGAGCACACATGCAATGACTCCACTTGTTGTTAGTGAAAAGAACACACATGCAATGGCACTGGTTGTTGTTACTAAAAAGAACACACATGCAATGACACTGGTGGATCCATGGGTGGATTGTGAAAAGAGCACACATGCGATGACACTGGTGGATCCATATGTGGTATGTGAAAAGAACACACATGCAATGACTCCAGATGTTGTTAGTGAAAATAACACACATGCAATGACACCGGTGGATCCATGGGTGGATTGTGAAAAGAACATACATGCAATGACACTGGTGGATGCAAAGTTGGTATGTGAAAAGAACACACATGCAAAATGGCTCTGGTTGTTGTTACTAAAAAGACATGCAATGACACTGGTGGATCTATAGGTGGATTATGAAATGAACACATATGCAATGACATTGGTGGATCCACAGGTGGTATGTGAGAAGAACACACATTTCAATGGCTCTGGTTGTTGTTACTAAAAAGAACACACATGCAATGACACTGGTGGATCCATGGGTGGTCTCTGAAGAGAACACACATGCAATGACACTGGTGGATCCATATGTGGTATGTGAAAAGAACACACATGCAATGACTCCAGTTGTTGTTAGTGAAAAGAACATACATGCAATGACACCAGTGGATCCATGTGTGGTCTCTAAAGAGAGCACACATTTCAATGACTCTGGTTGTTGTTAGTAAAAAGAACACACATGCAATGACACTGGTGGATCCATGTGTGGTCTCTGAAAAGAACACACATGCAATGACACTGGTGGATCCATAGGTGGTATCTGTAGAGAACACACATTTCAATGACACTGGTGGATCCATATGTGGTATGTGAAAAGAACACACATGCAATGACTCTGGTTGTTGTTAGTGAAAAGAACACACATGCAATGACACTGGTGGATCCATAGGTGGTATGTGAAAAGAACACACATTTCAATGACTCTGGTTGTTGTTACTAAAAAGAACACACAAGCAATGACACTGGTGGATCCATGGGTGGATTGTGAAAAGAGCACACATGCAATGACACTGGTGGATCCATATGTGGTATGTGAAAAGAACACACATGCAATGACTCCAGATGTTGTTAGTGAAAAGAACACACATGCAATGACACCGGTGGATCCATGGGTGGATTGTGAAAAGAACATACATGCAATGACACTGGTGGATGCAAAGGTGGTATGTGAAAAGAACACACATGCAAAATGGCTCTGGTTGTTGTTACTAAAAATAACACACATGCAATGACAATGGTGGATCTATAGGTGGATTATGAAATCAACACACATGCAATGACATTGGTGGATCCATAGGTGGTATGTGAGAAGAACACACATTTCAATGACTCTGGTTGTTGTTACTAAAAAGAACACACATGCAATGACACTGGTAGATCCATGGGTGGTCTCTGAAGAGAACACACATGCAATGACACTGGTGGATCCATATGTGGTATGTGAAAAGAACACACATGCAATGACTCCAATTGTTGTTAGTGAAAAGAACATACATGCAATGACACCGGTGGATCCATGTGTGGTCTTTGAAGAGAGCACAGATTTCAATGACTCTGGTTGTTGTTAGTAAAAAGAACACACATGCAATGACACTGGTGGATCCATGTGTGGTCTCTAAAGAGAACACACATGCAATGACACTGGTGGATCCATAGGTGGTATCTGTAGAGAACAAACATTTCAATGACATTGGTGGATCCATATGTGGTATGTGAAAAGAACACACATGCAATGACTCTGGTTGTTGTTAGTGAGAAGAACACACATGCAATGACACTGGTGGATCCATAGGTGGTATGTGAAAAGAATAGACATTTCAATGACTCTGGTTGTTGTTACTAAAAAGAACAGACATGCAATGACACTTATGGATCCATGGGTGGATTGTGAAAAGAGCACACATGCAATGACACTGGTGGATCCATATGTGGTATGTGAAAAGAACACACATGCAATCACTCTAGTTGTTGTTAGTGAAAAGAACACACATGCAATGACACCGGTGGATCCATGGGTGGATTGTGAAAAGAACATACATGCAATGACACAGGTGGATGCAAAGGTGGTATGTGAAAAGAACACACATGCAAAATGGCTCTGGTTGTTGTTACTAAAAAGAACACACATGCAATGACACTGGTGGATCCATGGGTGGTCTCTAGAGAGAACACACATGCAATGACACTAGTGGATCCATATGTGGTATGTGAAAAGAACACACATGCAATGACACTGGTGGATCCATGTGTGGTCTCTGAAGAGAACACACATGGAAGGACACTAGTTGTTGTTACTAACAAGAACACACATGCAATGACACTGGTGGATCCATGTGTGGATTGTGAAGAGAAGACACATGCAATGACACTGCTGGATCCATAGGTGGTATGTGAGAAGAACAGCAATGAAATGACTTTGGTTGTTGTTAGTAAAAAGAACACACATGCAATGACACTAGTGGATCCATAGGTGGTATGTGAAAAGAGAATACATGCAATGACTCCAGTTGTTGTTAGTGAAAAGAACACACATGCAATGGCACTGGTTGTTGTTACTAAAAAGAACACACATGCAATGACAGTGGTGGATCCATGGGTGGATTGTGAAAAGAGCACACATGCAATGACTCCAGTTGTTGTTAGTGAAAAGAACATACATGCAATGACACTGGTGGATCCATGTGTGGTCTTTGTAGAGAACACACATCACAATGACACTGGTGGATCCATATGTGGTATGTGAAAAAAAAACACATGTAATGAATCTGGTTGTTGTTAGTGAAAAGAACACATATGCAATGACACTCGTGGATCCATAGGTGGTATGTGAAAAGAACACACATGCAAAATGACTCTGGTTGTTGTTACTAAAAACAACACACATGCAATGACACTGGTGGATCTATAGGTGGATTATGAAATGAACACACATGCAATGACACTGGTGGATCCATAGGTGGTTGTGAGAAGAACACACATTTCAATGACTCTGGTTGTTGTTACTAAAAAGAACACACATGCAATGACACTGGTGGATCAATATGTGGTATGTGAAAAGAACACACATGCAATGACTCTAGTTGTTGTTAGTGAAAAGAACATACATGCAATGACACCGGTGGATCCATGTGTGGTCTCTGAAGAGAGCACACATTTCAATGACTCTGTTTGTTGTTAGTAAAAAGAACACACAGACAATGACACTAGTGGATCCATGTGTGGTCTCTGAAGAGAACACACATGCAATGACACTGGTTGTTGTTACTAAAAAGAACACACATGCAATGACACTGGTTGTTGTTACTAAAAAGAACACACATGCAATGACACTAGAGGATCCATGTGTGGATTGTGAAGAGAACACACACGCAATGACACTGGTGGATCCATAGGTGGTATGTGAGAAGAACAGCCATGAAATGACTCTGGTTGTTGTTAGTAAAAAGAACACACATGCAATGACACTGGTGGATCCATAGGTGGTATGTGCAAAGAGCACACATGCAATGACTCCACTTGTTGTTAGTGAAAAGAACACACATGCAATGGCACTGGTTGTTGTTACTAAAAAGAACACACATGCAATGACACTGGTGGATCCATGGGTGGATTGGGAAAAGAGCACACATGCAATGACACTGGTGGATCCATATGTGGTATGTGAAAAGAACACACATGCAATGACTCCAGATGTTGTTAGTGAAAAGAACACACATGCAATGACACCGGTGGATCCATGGGTGGATTGTGAAAAGAACATACATGCAATGACACTGGTGGATGCAAAGGTGGTATGTGAAAAGAACACACATGCAAAATGGCTCTGGTTGTTGTTACTAAAAAGAACACACATGCAATGACACTGGTGGATCCATAGGTGGATTATGAAATGAACACACATGCAATGACATTGGTGGATCCATAGGTGGTATGTGAGAAGAACACACATTTCAATGATTCTGGTTGTTGTTACTAAAAAGAACACACATGCAATGACACTGGTGGATCCATGGGTGGTCTCTGAAGAGAACACACATGCAATGACACTGGTGGATCCATATGTGGTATGTGAAAAGAACACACATGCAATGACTCCATTTGTTGTTAGTGAAAAGAACATACATGCAATGACACCGGTGGATCCATGTGTGGTCTTTGAAGAGAGCACAGATTTCAATGACTCTGGTTGTTGTTAGTAAAAAGAACACACATGCAATGACACTGGTGGATCCATGTGTGGTCTCTAAAGAGAACACACATGCAATGACACTGGTGGATCCATAGGTGGTATCTGTAGAGAACACACATTTCAATGACATTGGTGGATCCATATGTGGTATGTGAAAAGAACACACATGCAATGACTCTGGTTGTTGTTAGTGAGAAGAACACACATGCAATGACACTGGTGGATCCATAGGTGGTATGTGAAAAGAACAGACATTTCAATGACTCTGGTTGTTGTTACTAAAAAGAACAGACATGCAATGACACTTATGGATCCATGGGTGGATTGTGAAAAGAGCACACATGCAATGACACTGGTGGATCCATATGTGGTATGTTAAAAGAACACACATGCAATCACTCTAGTTGTTGTTAGTGAAAAGAACACACATGCAATGACACCGGTGGATCCATGGGTGGATTGTGAAAAGAACATACATGCAATGACACAGGTGGATGCAAAGGTGGTATGTGAAAAGAACACACATGCAAAATGGCTCTGGTTGTTGTTACTAAAAAGAACACACATGCAATGACACTGGTGGATCCATGGGTGGTCTCTAGAGAGAACACACATGCAATGACACTAGTGGATCCATATGTGGTATGTGAAAAGAACACACATGCAATGACACTGGTGGATCCATCTGTGGTCTCTTAAGAGAACACACATGCAAGGACACTAGTTGTTGTTAGTAACAAGAACACACATGCAATGACACTGGTGGATCCATGTGTGGATTGTGAAGAGAAGACACATGCAATGACACTGCTGGATCCATAGGTGGTATGTGAGAAGAACAGCAATGAAATGACTTTGGTTGTTGTTAGTAAAAAGAACACACATGCAATGACACTAGTGGATCCATAGGTGGTATGTGAAAAGAGAATACATGCAATGACTCCAGTTGTTGTTAGTGAAAAGAACACACATGCAATGGCACTGGTTGTTGTTACTAAAAAGAACACACATGCAATGACACTGGTGGATCCATGGGTGGATTGTGAAAAGAGCACACATGCAATGACTCCAGTTGTTGTTAGTGAAAAGAACATACATGCAATGACACTGGTGGATCCATGTGTGGTCTCTGTAGAGAACACACATCACAATGACACTGGTGGATCCATATGTGGTATGTGAAAAAAAACACATGTAATGATTCTGGTTGTTGTTACTGAAAAGAACACACATGAAATGACACTCGTGGATCCATAGGTGGTATCTGAAAAGAACACACATGAAAAATGACTCTGGTTGTTGTTACTAAAAACAACACACATGCAATGACACTGGTGGATCTATAGGTGGATTATGAAATGAACACACATGCAATGACACTGGTGGATCCATAGGTGGTATGTGAGAAGAACACACATTTCAATGACTCTGGTTGTTGTTACTAAAAAGAACACACATGCAATGACACTGGTGGATCAATATGTGGTATGTGAAAAGAACACACATGCAATGACTCTAGTTGTTGTTAGTGAAAAGAATATACATGCAATGACACCGGTGGATCCATGTGTGGTCTCTGAAGAGAGCACACATTTCAATGACTCTGGTTGTTGTTAGTAAAAAGAACACACAGACAATGACACTAGTGGATCCATGTGTGGTCTCTGAAGAGAACACACATGCAATGACACTGGTTGTTGTTACTAAAAAGAACACACATGCAATGACACTGGTTGTTGTTACTAAAAAGAACACACATGCAATGACACTAGAGGATCCATGTGTGGATTGTGAAGAGAACACACATGCAATGACACTGGTGGATCCATAGGTGGTATGTGAGAAGAACAGCCATGAAATGACTCTGGTTGTTGTTAGTAAAAAGAACACACATGCAATGACACTGGTGGATCCATAGGTGGTATGTGCAAAGAGCACACATGCAATGACTCCACTTGTTGTTAGTGAAAAGAACACACATGCAATGGCACTGGTTATTGTTACTAAAAAGAACACACATGCAATGACACTGGTGGATCCATGGGTGGATTGTGAAAAGAGCACACATGCAATGACACTGGTGGATCCATATGTGGTATGTGAAAAGAACACACATGCAATGACTCCAGATGTTGTTAGTGAAAAGAACACACATGCAATGACACCGGTGGATCCATGGGTGGATTGTGAAAAGAACATACATGCAATGACACTGGTGGATGCAAAGGTGGTATGTGAAAAGAACACACATGCAAAATGGCTCTGGTTGTTGTTACTAAAAAGAACACACATGCAATGACACTGGTGGATCCATAGGTGGATTATGAAATGAACACACATGCAATGAAATTGGTGGATCCATAGGTGGTATGTGAGAAGAACACACATTTCAATGACTCTGGTTGTTGTTACTAAAAAGAACACACATGCAATGACACTGGTGGATCCATGGGTGGTCTCTGAAGAGAACACACATGCAATGACACTGGTGGATCCATATGTGGTATGTGAAAAGAACACACATGCAATGACTCCATTTGTTGTTAGTGAAAAGAACATACATGCAATGACACCGGTGGATACATGTGTGGTCTTTGAGGAGAGCACACATTTCAATGACTCTAGTTGTTGTTAGTAAAAAGAACACACATGCAATGACACTGGTGGATCCATGTGTGGTCTCTGAAGAGAACACACATGCAATGACACTGGTGGATCCATAGGTGCTATCTGTAGAGAACACACATTTTAATGACATTGGTGGATCCATATGTGGTATGTGAAAAGAACACACATGCAATGACTCTGGTTGTTGTTAGTGAGAAGAACACACATGCAATGACACTGGTGGATCCATAGGTGGTATGTGAAAAGAACAGACATTTCAATGACTCTGGTTGTTGTTACTAAAAAGAACACACATGCAATGACACTTGTGGATCCATGGGTGGATTGTGAAAAGAGCACACATGCAATGACACTGGTGGATCCATATGTGGTATGTTAAAAGAACACACATGCAATCACTCCAGTTGTTGTTAGTGAAAAGAACACACATGCAATGACACCGGTGGATCCATGGGTGGATTGTGAAAAGAACATACATGCAATGACACAGGTGGATGCAAAGGTGGTATGTGAAAAGAACACACATGCAAGATGGCTCTGGTTGTTGTTACTAAAAAGAACACACATGCAATGACACTGGTGGATCCATGGGTGGTCTCTAAAGAGAACACACGTGAAATGACACTAGTGGATCCATATGTGGTATGTGAAAAGAACACACATGCAATGACACTGGTGGATCCATGTGTGGTCTCTTAAGAGAACACACATGCAAGGACACTAGTTGTTGTTACTAACAAGAACACACATGCAATGACACTGGTGGATCCATGTGTGGATTGTGAAGAGAAGACACATGCAATGACACTGCTGGATCCATAGGTGGTATGTGAGAAGAACAACAATGAAATGACTTTGGTTGTTGTTAGTAAAAAGAACACACATGCAATGACACTAGTGGATCCATAGGTGGTATGTGAAAAGAGAATACATGCAATGACTCCAGTTGTTGTTAGTGAAAAGAACACACATGCAATGGCACTGGTTGTTGTTACTAAAAAGAACACACATGCAATGACACTAGTGGATCCATGGGTGGATTGTGAAAAGAGCACACATGCAATGACTCCACTTGTTGTTAGTGAAAAGAACATACATGCAATGACACTGGTGGATCCATGTGTGGTCTCTGTAGAGAACACACATCACAATGACACTGGTGGATCCATATGTGGTATGTGAAAAAAAAACACATGTAATGATTCTGGTTGTTGTTAGTGAAAAGAACACACATGAAATGACACTCGTGGATCCATAGGTGGTATCTGAAAAGAACACACATGCAAAATGACTCTGGTTGTTGTTACTAAAAACAACACACATGCAATGACACTGGTGGATCTATAGGTGGATTATGAAATGAACACACATGCAATGACACTGGTGGATCCATAGGTGGTATGTGAGAAGAACACACATTTCAATGACTCTGGTTGTTGTTACTAAAAAGAACACACATGCAATGACACTGGTGGATCAATATGTGGTATGTGAAAAGAACACACATGCAATGACTCTAGTTGTTGTTAGTGAAAAGAACATACATGCAATGACACCGGTGGATCCATGTGTGGTCTCTGAAGAGAGCACACATTTCAATGACTCTGGTTGTTGTTAGTAAAAAGAACACACAGACAATGACACTAGTGGATCCATGTGTGGTCTCTGAAGAGAACACACATGCAATGACACTGGTTGTTGTTACTAAAAAGAACACACATGCAATGACACTGGTTGTTGTTACTAAAAAGAACACACATGCAATGACACTTGAGGATCCATGTGTGGATTGTGAAGAGAACACACATGCAATGACACTGGTGGATCCATAGGTGGTATGTGAGAAGAACAGCCATGAAATGACTCTGGTTGTTGTTAGTAAAAAGAACACACATGCAATGACACTGGTGGATCCATAGGTGGTATGTGCAAAGAGCACACATGCAATGACTCCACTTGTTGTTAGTGAAAAGAACACACATGCAATGGCACTGGTTGTTGTTACTAAAAAGAACACACATGCAATGACACTGGTGGATCCATGGGTGGATTGTGAAAAGAGCACACATGCAATGACACTGGTGGATCCATATGTGGTATGTGAAAAGAACACACATGCAATGACTCCAGATGTTGTTAGTGAAAAGAACACACATGCAATGACACCGGTGGATCCATGGGTGGATTGTGAAAAGAACATACATGCAATGACACTGGTGGATGCAAAGGTGGTATGTGAAAAGAACACACATGCAAAATGGCTCTGGTTGTTGTTACTAAAAAGAACACACATGCAATGACACTGGTGGATCCATAGGTGGATTATGAAATGAACACACATGCAATGAAATTGGTGGATCCATAGGTGGTATGTGAGAAGAACACACATTTCAATGACTCTGGTTGTTGTCACTAAAAAGAACACACATGCAATGACACTGGTGGATCCATGGGTGGTCTCTGAAGAGAACACACATGCAATGACACTGGTGGATCCATATGTGGTATGTGAAAAGAACACACATGCAATGACTCCATTTGTTGTTAGTGAAAAGAACATACATGCAATGACACCGGTGGATACATGTGTGGTCTTTGAAGAGAGCACACATTTCAATGACTCTAGTTGTTGTTAGTAAAAAGAACACACATGCAATGACACTGGTGGATCCATGTGTGGTCTCTGAAGAGAACACACATGCAATGACACTGGTGGATCCATAGGTGCTATCTGTAGAGAACACACATTTCAATGACATTGGTGGATCCATATGTGGTATGTGAAAAGAACACACATGCAATGACTCTGGTTGTTGTTAGTGAGAAGAACACACATGCAATGACACTGGTGGATCCATAGGTGGTATGTGAAAAGAACAGACATTTCAATGACTCTGGTTGTTGTTATTAAAAAGAACACACATGCAATGACACTTGTGGATCCATGGGTGGATTGTGAAAAGAGCACACATGCAATGACACTGGTGGATCCATATGTGGTATGTTAAAAGAACACACATGCAATCACTCCAGTTGTTGTTAGTGAAAAGAACACACATGCAATGACACCGGTGGATCCATGGGTGGATTGTGAAAAGAACATACATGCAATGACACAGGTGGATGCAAAGGTGGTATGTGAGAAGAACACACATGCAAAATGGCTCTGGTTGTTGTTACTAAAAAGAACACACATGCAATGACACTGGTGGATCCATGGGTGGTCTCTCAAGAGAACACACGTGAAATGACACTAGTGGATCCATATGTGGTATGTGAAAAGAACACACATGCAATGACACTGGTGGATCCATGTGTGGTCTCTTAAGAGAACACACATGCAAGGACACTAGTTGTTGTTACTAACAAGAACACACATGCAATGACACTGCTGGATCCATGTGTGGATTGTGAAGAGAAGACACATGCAATGACACTGCTGGATCCATAGGTGGTATGTGAGAAGAACAGCAATGAAATGACTTTGGTTGTTGTTAGTAAAAATAACACACATGCAATGACACTAGTGGATCCATAGGTGGTATGTGAAAAGAGAATACATGCAATGACTCCAGTTGTTGTTAGTGAAAAGAACACACATGCAATGGCACTGGTTGTTGTTACTAAAAAGAACACACATGCAATGACACTGGTGGATCCATGGGTGGATTGTGAAAAGAGCACACATGCAATGACTCTAGTTGTTGTTAGTGAAAAGAACATACATGCAATGACACTGGTGGATCCATGTGTGGTCTCTGTAGAGAACACACATCACAATGACACTGGTGGATCCATATGTGGTATGTGAAAAAAAACACATGTAATGATTCTGGTTGTTGTTAGTGAAAAGAACACACATGCAATGACACTCGTGGATCCATAGGTGGTATCTGAAAAGAACACACATGCAAAATGACTCTGGTTGTTGTTACTAAAAACAACACACATGCAATGACACTGGTGGATCTATAGGTGGATTATGAAATGAACACACATGCAATGACACTGGTGGATCCATAGGTGGTATGTGAGAAGAACACACATTTCAATGACTCTGGTTGTTGTTACTAAAAAGAACACACATGCAATGACACTGGTGGATCAATATGTGGTATGTGAAAAGAACACACATGCAATGACTCTAGTTGTTGTTAGTGAAAAGAACATACATGCAATGACACCGGTGGATCCATGTGTGGTCTCTGAAGAGAGCACACATCTCAATGACTCTGGTTGTTGTTAGTAAAAAGAACACACAGACAATGACACTACTGGATCCATGTGTGGTCTCTGAAGAGAACACACATGCAATGACACTGGTTGTTGTTACTAAAAAGAACACACATTGTAAGATCCCTCCTTTTTAAAGGAAAAGATCCCTGTGTTTACAATGCTAGTCCCTGGATCAATATCTAGCATCCGCAGTTTAGATGTAATATCAAGAAACAAAGGTCATATACAACTTTATAACCAGGAATAAAATAATTTTATTACATCAAACATAGCTCATTGGCTATTTACATTACATTGCAGCGGAATAACTATAGTCATGGGTCCTTCATCTTCAAAGTGCCACAGGCAGATGTTGGTTGTAGACTTTGTAATCCTAATCAATCAATCTTCACTAAAATCAATCAAACCTGCAACATTACAAGTTACAGCCACAAGGGTCAATACTTTGGAATAGTATTGGCAAGTGATACCTTAGTATATTTTAAGTGGACTAAAATACTATATGCATTTGGCTGGTGGAGCTTAGGCTTACATTGCTCAAAATAGATTTTTCCTATCATTTTTGAAAACACTAAGTTTTGTTTGGCAAAAACACCCAAGGCATCTATCAATCAAAGACTCCAGATCCACTCAGGGCATCTACCAATCAATGACTGAAGATCCTTTTAACCCTTGTTCACCCACAAGTTTTATTTAGAAATTGGAGTGATGAGATTCTTGAAGTTTCCATGTCTTGATGCTCAAATTGTCCTTTACCAGGGACATGGCTAAGTACTTAGGTTTTACACTCTGCAGAGGTTGTGCACTTTCCCCACAAGCCTTGGTTTCCCAAGACATGATCCTTCAGTAGCCTTTCCTTAGTCAAATGGACGCGCTCCAACCTATCATCCCATCTACCACCCACTGTCCAAGAGACTAAGTTCTAGCATCCTAAGATCATGGCAGAGCCCATAATGCCAAGTGGTTGCACTTGAAGCTTCTCAACATTTGACATCTCAAATCTCTTTGTTTCCTGGGTGGCCATCCACAAGTGAGATACACAAGGTTCACCAGTCCCCTGGCCTTGTGTAACCACTCAACATATCCCATTCTTTCCATTCCACCCAGGTGATTCATTAACTTAGTTGTTTTGTTAAATAAAAAAAACAAGTCCTTAGACTTAGAATATTTTTCCATAGTGTGAATATATAAACCACCCTTGTTTTCTAGTAGCTAGGCTAAGCATGGCATGGCAACTTATCCTTAGGGAATTTTCCTAGCAACTCTAGCATTCTAGTCTAAATAGGATTTCCCATCATCAATTGACAAAAGTAGCATGCAAGTCCTAACAAAATATATCTAATGCAAGTATAAAATATAGGTATGGAATATTCATGAAGATATCACTTGCCTTTTTGATAGAGGGTATAGGTTCACTCCTTGTCCTTGCAACACTCACACTCTTCAAGACACTACAATTCAATCAAGCATGGCACAAACTCAATCTACCAATCAAGCAAAACAACACACATAAAATAACAAAGTCAAACAAACAATTTCACACTCACAAAGCAATGGAATCTAAGTCATGCATAAGCATGCAAAGGTTGGTTCTAATGTAAGGATGGTCTTCACTATGCTTCTAACTTTGTAAGTTCCAAATTGGTCATTTACCAAAATGGCAAAGTCATTTGCAAAGAGGGTCTCTATTAGATTCCTAAACTTTGTAAGATCCAAAATGGTCATTTACCAAAGTGGCAAAGTTAAGGTAATGCATGCAAGCATGCCAAGCTTTGTTTTGTTTGAAAAAGGGGTTCCTAATGGGTCATAGACTTTTGGGAACACCTATTGGTCATTTTGCAAAATGGCAAGGCCATTTGCAAAAGGGTTTCACCTCAAAACCATTTTCAAAACAAAGGGTCATTTTAGGTGGTGTAGAAATATTTTACTAGGGCATTAGCCTATAGGGTTCACCCAATTTGTTTTCAAATTACAACTTGGGGTTTTGGGGTTAGTGAGTTTAAAACAAAACATTTTTCAAGGGTTTTCTTCCAAAATCATTTTTGATAAAATAACCACATTTCTATTTGACTAGAAGTGGTTTTAAATCAAAAGAATTCTAAATTTGCTTCACCAAATGAGTTGCTATTGCAAAACTTGGTGTTTGGGTCAGTAGGTTTGGTCCAAAACATTTTCTCCAAAGTTTTCTTTATGAAAGCATTTTCATAAACAAAACAAATAGTTTTAGTTAGCTAGAAATGGACTAAACTAATTAATCCATCCTATTCTTTTCCAAAATCACTTTCCAAACTATGGGTTGGTTCCTAGGGTCAGCAAGGTCACAACAAACTAATTTGCAAAGGTTTTAACCTAAAAATCATTTTTAAATGATTTTTCTAATGTTAGCAAGCACATAAAAGAATCTGCAAAATTAAACAAGTTAACAGATACTATTTGCTAAACTAAGGGCAGGGTTGGTTAGAGCTTGTCTTGCTGATTCCAACGACATCAAATTTGTAAAATTTGGACGTGTGGATCCAAAGATACAAGGGTTTGAAGTTTGCAAGAAATTCTGTTTTCAAATTCTGTTTTAAACAGCTCTGGGACACGCGGCGTAATTCTATTCGTCGGTACCGCTTCGGCCGGATCAAGCGATGCAGGCCGTTGGATCTAAAGGGGCAGGTGTGGCTCAGATCAACGCGTACCGGTTCGTTTAGTCAATCTATTGCGTTCGTCAGATCGAGATCCTACGGTCGCCAGCATGCTTGCCAAGGATCGGCGGCGCTGCGCGGCGGCAGACGGCGGCGGCGCTCTGGCGATGGAGCTCCGGCTAACACAGGAAGCAAGAGAGAGGGAGGAGTGGCTCACAGTGATCGCCGAGGAACGCTGGTGCTCAACGTGGTCGTTTCCGTCGGAGGGGCGCTCTGGGTGGACGGCAATCGCTCGCCGGAGACGAGACAGACGGCGGTTTGCTCTGGTTGAGGTCGAGGACAACGCTGCAGATCACCTGGAGGCGAACAGAGGGCAAGGTTAGTTGCGCAAGGTCAGTGCGGTGACACGTGCGTGAAAGAGAAGGCGCGGGGCGGTCGGAATCTACCTGGGGGGGCTCGCCGGAGCTGAAGACAGACGGTGGTGCTCACTGTCGACGACGGAGGCGAGGTTCTGGTGCACCCGCGGGCGAGCTGAGGCTGCTGAGCGGTGCGTCAGAGAGTGGTGAAGCTGCCAGCGTACTCAGGGAGGCTCGGGGCGGTGAGGTTTCGTCGGAATCGTCACCGGACCATCGTCGGAGTAGCAGCGGTACAGAGAGCAATTGGGGCGGCCTGGGGGCAGAGGGGAGGCGATGTCTGGGGGAAATGACAGAGGAGAGGGAGGCGGTTAAATAGGCGTCGTCGCGGCGAGGTTTAATGGACGGCTTTACTGCGAATTGACGGAGCTATCAACGGGCAGAAACTGCCGCGCGGTGAGGGGGAGAAGGGGTCGCGCGGGGAGGACGATGAACAGTAAAGCGGGGTCTACCTGGCAGTGGGAAAAGAAAGGAGGAGGAGGTCCACCGGTCAGCTGCTTAACGGGTTCCTTTCGCGGTGCAGAAAACGGTTCGGGGAGGGAATAAGTGGAGGTGGGGTCCGCTTGGCAGTGAAAGGGGAAGAGGAGGAATGGGTCCGGGCTGTCAGTCTCTGTGCGGGTCTGTTTCCGAGTGAGAAAAGAAACACTTCGGGGGAGGGAGAAGTCTGGGCTGGACTGGGCCTTAGTGGGCTGGGTCAGTTTCTTATTTTTTTCTGTCTAATCTCTTTTTCTTTTTCTATTCTATTTTTTTGTTTTGAATTTCAATCAATTTTCAATCAACAAACAAGGTTCAATCAATTCAAACAAAACACTCAACTTTGTACTTGAATTTGGTTCTGTTTTTCAACATATTCCAAATCTCAAAATGAAATATTATTTTTATTTAATTTAGGATCCATTTAATAATTAAATAAAATGGATCTTTAGTTGTTTAATAGTGTTTGATTTATTTAAATAAAATTTCCATTTGAATTCCAATTATTTTCAAAACCAAACCGGAAGGTTTTATTTGAAAAATAAAAGAATACTTGGAAACTTATTTAAATAAATAAATAAGTTTTGGTGTTTAATTAAAATGGGAAAGTCTTTACTTAAATAAAATTGGATATTTAAATCCTTATTATTTTATTTAAATAATCCTTTACTCATTTTAATCAAAGCAAAACCTTTTAATAAAAGATTTCAAAGTAGTAATAAAATACTTGGTGTTCATTTAAAATGGAAAAAGCCTTTACTTAAATAAAATTTAGATATTTAAATCCTTATTATTTTATTTAAATAAACCTTTATTCATTTTATCAAAACAAAATATTTTATTACAAAAGCTTGGCCAAATTTAATTTGGCTCACCTTTTCATTTGAAAACAAAGTCTTTTATTAAAAGATCCAAATAGTATTTCCAAAACAATTTATTTTTTTCTTTAATAAATGTTTATCCTTATAAATCCCTTTAGGATTATTTGATCACCAATTGGTATGGCTTTTGGTAAGGGCTTTATTAGCTTTTGGAAATTCAATTTCCTTATATTCACAAGATTTTGTCTATGGTTCCAAACTAAGTGAAACCAATCTTTAAGGTCTTTCTTGATCCTTTGTGAATATTGGTTGATCAAATTTGGTATGGATCAAATCCATGGATTTGGAGATACTTTGGAAAATGATTTCCTTCCATTAGGGTTTAGGGTTTTGGATTACTTTCCAAATGTTCAAATTTCCAGATACATTCATTGAGGAATGCAATTCCCTTGATTTGGATTTCTGTTGAATTCAAACTTCTGCCAAAGTTTGTTCAAGATGGGATTTTTAAGTTTCCTTTTAGAAACAAAAGTTTCTTTTCACCCTGATTTTCAACAAAAATTTATTTTGTTTATTTATTTTTCACATTACAAGATTTGGAAAATCTTGGGATGTGACAGGCTACCACCCTTAAAATAAATCTCGTCCCGAGATTTGGGGAGGCTAGGGTTACAAGTTGGCTCAAACAGCTAGGGTACTACCACCCTTAAAAATTTTCCAACTAAACTATATCTTGGCTTGCTTGGAATCTTGAGGAAAACTTCTTCTTGGAGAACTTCTGCTTAGTGTCCTTTTTTTCAATGCTTGACTCATGGGCCAAGGTTGAGTTTCTCCATAGGCTTGATCAACTTGTTCTTCATCTTTTCTGGACAATTGCTTGCATAGTGTCCTGGGTTCTTGCAATTGTAACATATCAATTGGCTGATATATTTCTTCTCCTTTGGTGTCATTGCCTCTTGTTTGTTTATTTGGTCCATCTTCTTTTCTGGGCATTTATTGGCATAATGTCCCATCTCTTTGCATTTGAAACATTGTACTTGTGTAATATCCTTCTTGCTAGTGTTGAGGAATTTCTTCTTCTTTTTGGGTCTCTCCAAAGCTAGGAGTTCTTCGGGTTCATGCTCTTCATGAGTGGGAGATCTTCCTCTCTTCTTGGGGCATTGATCTTCATGCTCCTTGGTTGCATGATCCTTGACTACACAAGTATTGCTAGCTTGGGTTCCTTCTAGAATAACATCTTTGTCATCCTTGTTGTCACAGACTCCTTGGGAAGAGTTTCCTCTCATGTTGATCATTTGAATAACCAATCCTTGCATCAATTGGGATTGAAGCTTCAAAATCCTTTGTATGGCTGGGTCTAGTCCATTGTTATTGGCTAAAAGCTGAGTTGTCTCTTGGCTCAACTGGTGTTGGGTTGCTATGAGCTCTTTCATGTTGACCTCTTGGTTGTTGTTGATGTCATCATCCTTGATGCTGGAGTCTCTTGGAGAAGTCATCTGTTTGGGTTGGATAGGGATTAGAATAGGCAAAAGGTTTTTCTAAGGAATCAATTCTAATCACACACATCACAATTCACACAAGCAATGTGCAAGCAATCACAAACAAATACTCCACTCAAACAACAAGTTTCAAGCACATACTTAGGCAACAAAATAATTTTTGTTACACCACTTAAGTTGGTGTGTTTGTCTTTAACTAAATATGGTGGTCCATCTACATGGTTGACTTGTGATCTTTCCATCCTTCTTGGTTGATTCTTCTTGAATGAGATCTTTGTATCCTTGGAGAAGTCTTGTCTCTTGTTCAAAAATCTTCAAAGGTGGTGATGGCTTCTTCTAAGTTGTGTTTCCCTAGTCTTCAAGTCTTGAGCAAAATTTCTTGTCTCACTTGTAGTCCTTAGTGTCATCCAAGTTGGAAGTCCTTGGTGAAAATGCTGAAGATGTTGAAGTCATTAGAGTTGATGAAGTTGAAGAAGTCCTTGTACATGGTGAAGTCTTGGGTCATGGGGTAGGCTTTTCCATCAAGTTTTGAAGTAAAAGAGAAGTAGAGTTGAAATCAAAATGGTTGTGGAAAGAGTTTACAAGATTGTTTTTGTAAATAAGTTTTGGAATAAGACAACTCCTATTGTCTAAGGGTTTTTGTCCAATCCTAGGGTTTACAAATCCTACAGGCAACACAATGCTCTGATACCATCTGTAAGATCCCTCCTTTGTAAAGGAAAAGATCCCTGTGTTTACAATGCTAGTCCCTGGATCAATATCTAGCATCCACAGTTTAGATGTAATATCAAGAAACAAAGTTCATATACAACTTTATAACCAGGAATAAAATAATTTTATTACATCAAACATAGCTCATTGGCTATTTACATTACATTGCAGCGGAATAACTATAGTCATGGGTCCTTCATCTTCAAAGTGCCACAGGCAGATGTTGGTTGTAGACTTTGTAATCCTAATCAATCAATCTTCACTAAAATCAATCAAACCTGCAACATTACAAGTTACAGCCACAAGGGTCAATACTTTGGAATAGTATTGGCAAGTGATACCTTAGTATATTTTAAGTGGACTAAAATACTATATGCATTTGGCTGGTGGAGCTTAGGCTTGCATTGCTCAAAATAGATTTTTCCTATCATTTTTGAAAACACTAAGTTTTGTTTGGCAAAAACACCCAAGGCATCTATCAATCAAAGACTCCAGATCCACTCAGGGCATCTACCAATCAATGACTGAAGATCCTTTTAACCCTTGTTCACCCACAAGTTTTATTTAGAAATTGGAGTGATGAGATTCTTGAAGTTTCCATGTCTTGATGCTCAAATTGTCCTTTACCAGGGACATGGCTAAGTACTTAGGTTTTACACTCTGCAGAGGTTGTGCACTTTCCCCACAAGCCTTGGTTTCCCAAGACATGATCCTTCAGTAGCCTTTCCTTAGTCAAATGGACGCGCTCCAACCTATCATCCCATCTACCACCCACTGTCCAAGAGACTAAGTTCTAGCATCCTAAGATCATGGCAGAGCCCATAATGCCAAGTGGTTGCACTTGAAGCTTCTCAACATTTGACATCTCAAATCTCTTTGTTTCCTGGGTGGCCATCCACAAGTGAGATACACAAGGTTCACCAGTCCCCTGGCCTTGTGTAACCACTCAACATATCCCATTCTTTCCATTCCACCCAGGTGATTCATTAACTTAGTTGTTTTGTTAAATAAAAAAAACAAGTCCTTAGACTTAGAATATTTTTCCATAGTGTGAATATATAAACCACCCTTGTTTTCTAGTAGCTAGGCTAAGCATGGCATGGCAACTTATCCTTAGGGAATTTTCCTAGCAACTCTAGCATTCTAGTCTAAATAGGATTTCCCATCATCAATTGACAAAAGTAGCATGCAAGTCCTAACAAAATATATCTAATGCAAGTATAAAATATAGGTATGGAATATTCATGAAGATATCACTTGCCTTTTTGATAGAGGGTATAGGTTCACTCCTTGTCCTTGCAACACTCACACTCTTCAAGACACTACAATTCAATCAAGCATGGCACAAACTCAATCTACCAATCAAGCAAAACAACACACATAAAATAACAAAGTCAAACAAACAATTTCACACTCACAAAGCAATGGAATCTAAGTCATGCATAAGCATGCAAAGGTTGGTTCTAATGTAAGGATGGTCTTCACTATGCTTCTAACTTTGTAAGTTCCAAATTGGTCATTTACCAAAATGGCAAAGTCATTTGCAAAGAGGGTCTCTATTAGATTCCTAAACTTTGTAAGATCCAAAATGGTCATTTACCAAAGTGGCAAAGTTAAGGTAATGCATGCAAGCATGCCAAGCTTTGTTTTGTTTGAAAAAGGGGTTCCTAATGGGTCATAGACTTTTGGGAACACCTATTGGTCATTTTGCAAAATGGCAAGGCCATTTGCAAAAGGGTTTCACCTCAAAACCATTTTCAAAACAAAGGGTCATTTTAGGTGGTGTAGAAATATTTTACTAGGGCATTAGCCTATAGGGTTCACCCAATTTGTTTTCAAATTACAACTTGGGGTTTTGGGGTTAGTGAGTTTAAAACAAAACATTTTTCAAGGGTTTTCTTCCAAAATCATTTTTGATAAAATAACCACATTTCTATTTGACTAGAAGTGGTTTTAAATCAAAAGAATTCTAAATTTGCTTCACCAAATGAGTTGCTATTGCAAAACTTGGTGTTTGGGTCAGTAGGTTTGGTCCAAAACATTTTCTCCAAAGTTTTCTTTATGAAAGCATTTTCATAAACAAAACAAATAGTTTTAGTTAGCTAGAAATGGACTAAACTAATTAATCCATCCTATTCTTTTCCAAAATCACTTTCCAAACTATGGGTTGGTTCCTAGGGTCAGCAAGGTCACAACAAACTAATTTGCAAAGGTTTTAACCTAAAAATCATTTTTAAATGATTTTTCTAATGTTAGCAAGCACACAAAAGAATCTGCAAAATTAAACAAGTTAACAGATACTATTTGCTAAACTAAGGGCAGGGTTGGTTAGAGCTTGTCTTGCTGATTCCAACGACATCAAATTTGTAAAATTTGGACGTGTGGATCCAAAGATACAAGGGTTTGAAGTTTGCAAGAAATTCTGTTTTCAAATTCTGTTTTAAACAGCTCTGGGACACGCGGCGTAATTCTATTCGTCGGTACCGCTTCGGCCGGATCAAGCGATGCAGGCCGTTGGATCTAAAGGGGCAGGTGTGGCTCAGATCAACGCGTACCGGTTCGTTTAGTCAATCTATTGCGTTCGTCAGATCGAGATCCTACGGTCGCCAGCATGCTTGCCAAGGATCGGCGGCGCTGCGCGGCGGCAGACGGCGGCGGCGCTCTGGCGATGGAGCTCCGGCTAACACAGGAAGCAAGAGAGAGGGAGGAGTGGCTCACAGTGATCGCCGAGGAACGCTGGTGCTCAACGTGGTCGTTTCCGTCGGAGGGGCGCTCTGGGTGGACGGCAATCGCTCGCCGGAGACGAGACAGACGGCGGTTTGCTCTGGTTGAGGTCGAGGACAACGCTGCAGATCACCTGGAGGCGAACAGAGGGCAAGGTTAGTTGCGCAAGGTCAGTGCGGTGACACGTGCGTGAAAGAGAAGGCGCGGGGCGGTCGGAATCTACCTGGGGGGGCTCGCCGGAGCTGAAGACAGACGGTGGTGCTCACTGTCGACGACGGAGGCGAGGTTCTGGTGCACCCGCGGGCGAGCTGAGGCTGCTGAGCGGTGCGTCAGAGAGTGGTGAAGCTGCCAGCGTACTCAGGGAGGCTCGGGGCGGTGAGGTTTCGTCGGAATCGTCACCGGACCATCGTCGGAGTAGCAGCGGTACAGAGAGCAATTGGGGCGGCCTGGGGGCAGAGGGGAGGCGATGTCTGGGGGAAATGACAGAGGAGAGGGAGGCGGTTAAATAGGCGTCGTCGCGGCGAGGTTTAATGGACGGCTTTACTGCGAATTGACGGAGCTATCAACGGGCAGAAACTGCCGCGCGGTGAGGGGGAGAAGGGGTCGCGCGGGGAGGACGATGAACAGTAAAGCGGGGTCTACCTGGCAGTGGGAAAAGAAAGGAGGAGGAGGTCCACCGGTCAGCTGCTTAACGGGTTCCTTTCGCGGTGCAGAAAACGGTTCGGGGAGGGAATAAGTGGAGGTGGGGTCCGCTTGGCAGTGAAAGGGGAAGAGGAGGAATGGGTCCGGGCTGTCAGTCTCTGTGCGGGTCTGTTTCTGAGTGAGAAAAGAAACACTTCGGGGGAGGGAGAAGTCTGGGCTGGACTGGGCCTTAGTGGGCTGGGTCTGTTTCTTATTTTTTTCTGTCTAATCTCTTTTTCTTTTTCTATTCTATTTTTCTGTTTTGAATTTCAATCAATTTTCAATCAACAAACAAGGTTCAATCAATTCAAACAAAACACTCAACTTTGTACTTGAATTTGGTTCTGTTTTTCAACATATTCCAAATCTCAAAATGAAATATTATTTTTATTTAATTTAGGATCCATTTAATAATTAAATAAAATGGATCTTTAGTTGTTTAATAGTGTTTGATTTATTTAAATAAAATTTCCATTTGAATTCCAATTATTTTCAAAACCAAACCGGAAGGTTTTATTTGAAAAATAAAAGAATACTTGGAAACTTATTTAAATAAATAAATAAGTTTTGGTGTTTAATTAAAATGGGAAAGTCTTTACTTAAATAAAATTGGATATTTAAATCCTTATTATTTTATTTAAATAATCCTTTACTCATTTTAATCAAAGCAAAACCTTTTAATAAAAGATTTCAAAGTAGTAATAAAATACTTGGTGTTCATTTAAAATGGAAAAAGCCTTTACTTAAATAAAATTTAGATATTTAAATCCTTATTATTTTATTTAAATAAACCTTTATTCATTTTATCAAAACAAAATATTTTATTACAAAAGCTTGGCCAAATTTAATTTGGCTCACCTTTTCATTTGAAAACAAAGTCTTTTATTAAAAGATCCAAATAGTATTTCCAAAACAATTTATTTTTTTCTTTAATAAATGTTTATCCTTATAAATCCCTTTAGGATTATTTGATCACCAATTGGTATGGCTTTTGGTAAGGGCTTTATTAGCTTTTGGAAATTCAATTTCCTTATATTCACAAGATTTTGTCTATGGTTCCAAACTAAGTGAAACCAATCTTTAAGGTCTTTCTTGATCCTTTGTGAATATTGGTTGATCAAATTTGGTATGGATCAAATCCATGGATTTGGAGATACTTTGGAAAATGATTTCCTTCCATTAGGGTTTAGGGTTTTGGATTACTTTCCAAATGTTCAAATTTCCAGATACATTCATTGAGGAATGCAATTCCCTTGATTTGGATTTCTGTTGAATTCAAACTTCTGCCAAAGTTTGTTCAAGATGGGATTTTTAAGTTTCCTTTTAGAAACAAAAGTTTCTTTTCACCCTGATTTTCAACAAAAATTTATTTTGTTTATTTATTTTTCACATTACAAGATTTGGAAAATCTTGGGATGTGACACACATGCAATGACACTGGTTGTTGTTACTAAAAAGAACACACATGCAATGACACTAGAGGATCCATGTGTGGATTGTGAAGAGAACACACATGCAATGACACTGGTGGATCCATAGGTGGTATGTGAGAAGAACAGCCATGGAATGACTCTGGTTGTTGTTAGTAAAAAGAACACACATGCAATGACACTGGTGGATCCATAGGTGGTATGTGCAAAGAGCACACATGCAATGACTCCACTTGTTGTTAGTGAAAAGAACACACATGCAATGGCACTGGTTGTTGTTACTAAAAAGAACACACATGCAATGACACTGGTGGATCCATGGGTGGATTGTGAAAAGAGCACACATGCAATGACACTGGTGGATCCATATGTGGTATGTGAAAAGAACACACATGCAATGACTCCAGATGTTGTTAGTGAAAAGAACACACATGCAATGACACCGGTGGATCCATGGGTGGATTGTGAAAAGAACATACATGCAATGACACTGGTGGATGCAAAGGTGGTATGTGAAAAGAACACACATGCAAAATGGCTCTGGTTGTTGTTACTAAAAAGAACACACATGCAATGACACTGGTGGATCTATAGGTGGATTATGAAATGAACACACATGCAATGACATTGGTGGATCCATAGGTGCTATGTGAGAAGAACACACATTTCAATGACTCTGGTTGTTGTTACTAAAAAGAACACACATGCAATGACACTGGTGGATCCATGGGTGGTCTCTGAAGAGAACACACATGCAATGACACTGGTGGATCCATATGTGGTATGTGAAAAGAACACACATGCAATGACTCCACTTGTTGTTAGTGAAAAGAACATACATGCAATGACACCGTGGATCCATGTGTGGTCTTTGAAGAGAGCACACATTTCAATGACTCTAGTTGTTGTTAGTAAAAAGAACACACATGCAATGACACTGGTGGATCCATGTGTGGTCTCTGAAGAGAACACACATGCAATGACACTGGTGGATCCATAGGTGCTATCTGTAGAGAACACACATTTCAATGACATTGGTGGATCCATATGTGGTATGTGAAAAGAACACACATGCAATGACTCTGGTTGTTGTTAGTGAGAAGAACACACATGCAATGACACTGGTGGATCCATAGGTGGTATGTGAAAAGAACAGACATTTCAATGACTCTGGTTGTTGTTACTAAAAAGAACACACATGCAATGACACTTGTGGATCCATGGGTGGATAATGAAAAGATCACACATGCAATGACACTGGTGGATCCATATGTGGTATGTTAATACAACACACATGCAATCACTCCAGTTGTTGTTAGTGAAAAGAACACACATGCAATGACACCGGTGGATCCATGGGTGGATTGTGAAAAGAACATACATGCAATGACACAGGTGGATGCAAAGGTGGTATGTGAAAAGAACACACATGCAAAATGGCTATGGTTGTTGTTACTAAAAAGAACACACATGCAATGACACTGGTGGATCCATGGGTGGTCTCTAAAGAGAACACACATGCAATGACACTAGTGGATCCATATGTGGTATGTGAAAAGAACACACATGCAATGACACTGGTGGATCCATGTGTGGTCTCTGAAGAGAACACACATGCAAGGACACTAGTTGTTGTTAGTAACAAGAACACACATGCAATGACACTGGTGGATCCATGTGTGGATTGTGAAGAGAAGACACATGCAATGACACTGCTGGATCCATAGGTGGTATGTGAGAAGAACAGCAATGAAATGACTTTGGTTGTTGTTAGTAAAAAGAACACACATGCAATGACACTAGTGGATCCATAGGTGGTATGTGAAAAGAGAATACATGCAATGACTCCAGTTGTTGTTAGTGAAAAGAACACACATGCAATGGCACTGGTTGTTGTTACTAAAAAGAACACACATGCAATGACACTGGTGGATCCATGGGTGGATTGTGAAAAGAGCACACATGCAATGACTCCAGTTGTTGTTAGTGAAAAGAACATACATGCAATGACACTGGTGGATCCATGTGAGGTCTCTGTAGAGAACACACATCACAATGACACTGGTGGATCCATATGTGGTATGTGAAAAAAAACACATGTAATGAATCTGGTTGTTGTTAGTGAAAAGAACACACATGCAATGACACTCGTGGATCCATAGGTGGTATGTGAAAATAACACACATGCAAAATGACTCTGGTTGTTGTTACTAAAAACAACACACATGCAATGACACTGGTGGATCTATAGGTGGATTATGAAATGAACACACATGCAATGACACTGGTGGATCCATAGGTGGTATGTGAGAAGAACACACATTTCAATGACTCTGGTTGTTGTTACTAAAAAGAACACACATGCAATGACACTGGTGGATCAATATGTGGTATGTGAAAAGAACACACATGCAATGACCCTAGTTGTTGTTAGTGAAAAGAACATACATGCAATGACACCGGTGGATCCATGTGTGGTCTCTGAAGAGAGCACACTTTTCAATGACTCTGGTTGTTGTTAGTAAAAAGAACACACAAACAATGACACTAGTGGATCCATGTGTGGTCTCTGAAGAGAACACACATGCAATGACACTGGTTGTTGTTACTAAAAAGAACACACATGCAATGATTGTGAAGAGAACACACATGCAATGACACTGGTGGATCCATAGGTGGTATGTGAGAAGAACAACCATGAAATGACTCTGGTTGTTGTTACTAAAAATAACACACATGCAATGACACTGGTGGATCCATAGGTGGTATGTGCAAAGAGCACACATGCAATGACTCCACTTGTTGTTAGTGAAAAGAACACACATGCAATGGCACTGGTTGTTGTTACTAAAAAGAACACACATGCAACGACACTGGTGGATCCATGGGTGGATTGTGAAAAGAGCACACATGCAATGACTCTAGTTGTTGTTAGTGAAAAGAACATACATGCAATGACACTGGTGCATCCATGTGTGGTCTCTGTAGAGAACACACATTTCAATGACACTGGTAGATCCTTATGTGGTATGTGAAAAGAACACACATGCAATGACTCTTGTTGTTGTTAGTGAAAGAACACACATGCAATGACACTGGTGGATCCATAGGTGGTATGTGAAAAGAACACACATGCAAAATGACTCTGGTTGTTGTTACTAAAAAGAACACGCATGCAATGACACTTGTGGATCCATAGGTGGATTATGAAATGAACACACATGCAATGACACTGGTGGATCCATAGGTGGTATGTGAGAAGAACACACATTTCAATGACTCTAGTTGTTGTTACTAAAAAGAACACACATGCAATGACACTGGTGGATCCATGGGTGATCTCTGAAGAGAACACACATGCAATGACACTGGTGGATCCATATGTGGTATGTGAAAAGAATACACAGGCAATGACTCCAGTTGTTGTTAGTGAAAAGAACATACATGCAATGACACCGGTGGATCCATGTGAGGTCTCTGAAGAGAGCACACATTTCAACGACTCTAGTTGTTGTTAGTTAAAAGAACACACATGCAATGACACTGGCGGATCCATGTGTGGTCTCTTAAGAGAACACACATGCAATGACACTGGTGGATCCATAGGTGGTATCTGTAGAGAACACACATTTCAATGACACTGGTGGATCCATATGTGGTATGTGAAAAGAACAAACATGCAATGACTCTGGTTGTTGTTAGTGAAAAGAACACACATGCAATGACACTGGTGGATCCATAGGTGGTATGTGAAAAGAACACTCATTTCAATGACTCTAGTTGTTGTTACTAAAAAGAACACACATGCAATGACACTGGTGGATCCATGGGTGGATTGTGAAAAGAGCACACATGCAATGACACTGGTGGATCCATAGGTGGTATGTGAAAAGAACACACATGCAATGACTCAAGTTGTTGTTAGTGAAAAGAACACACAGTCAAAGACACCGGTGGATCCATGGGTGGATTGGGAAAAGAACATACATGCAATGACACTGGTGGATGCAAAGGTGGTATGTGAAAAGAACACACATGCAAAATGGCTCTGGTTGTTGTTACTAAAAAGAACACACATGCAATGACACTGGTGGATCTATAGGTGGATTATGAAATGAACACACATGCAATGACATTGGTGGATCCATAGGTGGTATGTGAGAAGAACACACATTTCAATGACTCTGGTTGTTGTTACTAAAAAGAACACACATGCAATGACACTGGTGGATCCATGGGTGGTCTCTGAAGAGAACATACATGCAATGACACTGGTGGATCCATATGTGGTATGTGAAAATAACACACATGCAATGACTCCAGTTGTTGTTAGTGAAAAGAACATACATGCAATGACACTGGTGGATCCATGTCTGGTCTCTGAAGAGAGCACACATTTCAATGACTCTGGTTGTTGTTAGTAAAAAGAACACACATGCAATGACACTGGTGGATCCATGTGTGGTCTCTGAAGAGAACACACATGCAATGACACTAGTGGATCCATAGGTGGTATCTGTAGAGAACACACATTTCAATGACACTGGTGGATCCATATGTGGTATGTGAAAATAACACACATGTAATGACTCTGGTTGTTGTTAGTGAAAAGAACACACATGCAATGACACTGATGGATCCATACGTGGTATGTGAAAAGAACACACATTTCAATGACTCTGGTTGTTGTTACTAAAAAGAACACACATGTAATGACACTGGTGGATCCATGGGTGGATTGTGAAAAGAGCACACATGCAATGACACTGGTGGATCCATATGTGGTATGTGAGAAGAACACACATGCAATGACTCCAGTTGTTGTTAGTGAAAAGAACACACATGCAATGACTCTGGTGGATCCATGGGTGGATTGTGAAAGGAGCACACATTCAATGACTCCCCTTGTGAAGATGTCCTTGACTCCCCGGCAACAGCGCCAGAAAATTGCTTGATGGCTCAATGCACGGCGCCCAGAAAAGTGCTTGGTGTGTGGTGTTGATGTAGAGCTCGTTGGGAACCCCAAGAGGAAGGTATGATGAGCACAGCAGCAAGTTTCCCTCAGTTATGAAACCAAGGTTTAATCGAACCAGTAGGAGCAAGGCAACACCTCAAAGGTGTTACTAGCTGAGCTTTGGCAGGGCGCACTACCGGTGCTAGTAGCAACGTGGAGACCTGCACAACACAACCACAGAACTTTGTCCCCAACTTGCGATGAGGTTGTCAATCTCACCGTGCTTTGCGGAAAACAAAGGATTAAACATATCGAATGGAAAGAAGTATTTGCAGAAAGTAAACACAAAGCAGTAAAAGATTATAGATTGTATGTAAAGTAAAAGGACCGGGATCCATAGTTCACTAGAGGTGGCTCTCCTTAGATAGATAACATGCTGGGTGGACAAATTACAGCGGGGCAATTGACAAACACCGAGAAAGCAATACATGCATATACTAATCATCTTGACTCCTTTGAGACTTGATTGGGCATTACAACATAATACATAGACCGCCATCCAACTGCATCTATGACTAATAATCCACCTTCAGGTTATCATCCGAACCCTCTCCAGTATTAAGTTGCAAGCAACAGATTATTGCTTTACGAATTGCGTGTAAAGTAAACAATACGATTGTTCTATGAATAAAGGATTGTTGTTTTCTCCCTAGTAGCAATAGCACATCTAGTACCTTAGAGATTTCTATCACTTCCCCAGATTACTAGAGGCATGAACCCACTATCGAGCATAAATGCTAACTCTTGGAGTTGCTAGCATCTACTTGGCCAAGATAGCTACTAACAATGAAAAGCATGCAAGATCTCAAATAACAAAGACATGATAGAATCAATAATCAATCTGAAATAGCATCTCAATATCCATCGGATCCCCGCAAACACAACATGTATGAATTACAAATAGATGATCTTGATCATGAACGGAGCTCACAAGATCTAAACATGAAAGCACAAAGGAGGAGAAACCAGCCATCTAGCTACTACATGGATCTGTAGTCCAAGGATGAACTACTCACGCATCACACCGGAGGCTTGCATGGTGATGAAGAAGGCCTCCAGGGTGAATTCCTTCTCCGGCAGGGTGCCGGGAAGAGCTTCAGATCCCTCCCGATCTAGGGATGGAGATGACAGCGGCTACAGACTCTTTCGTGGATTTTTGATCGGGTACTTAGGGTTTCCGTCCCGAGGGCAACTTATAGGCAGAAGGAGAGGTCGAGGGGGTGCCAGGAGCCACCACACCACCCCCTGGCATGGGCCAGGCCTGGCCACACAGCCAGGTGGTGTGGATGGCCCCTGGCCCTTCTCCGTCTCATATTCTGGCACTTGATCCCTTCCGGAAAAATAGGCACTTTGGCTTTTATCCTGTCCAATTCCGAGACTATTCATTTTCTGACTTTCCTGGAACCAAAAACAGCAGAAAACAGGGAGCTGGCACTGTGGCTCTTGTTAATAGGTTAGTCCAAGAAATCATATGAAAAGTACTCCAAAGTTGGAACAAAACACAAGAAAGTGGATAAAACCAAGAATGGAACATCAAAAATTATAGATACATTTGCAATGTATCAATATCCCCAAGCTTAACTCCTGCTCGTCCTCGAGTAGGTAAGTGATAAAAAGAAATAATTTTTGAGGTGGCATGCACCATCAAAGACTTGATCAAAGTATTTGCAAAACATTCCAAGCTGGGATCAAGTACTTCAATCATACCATGAAAGACAAAGTTCTAGCAATAAGCAAAGAAACTATGATGCAACATGAAAAGGCATAAACAAAATATTCATGAATAACAATGCTTTGCAAGACGTTTGTTTGTTTCACATAAAGAAAACATAGTATAATAGTATTCAGCTTGTCCCTCAATAGAGTAGCAATTATAAATGCATATGACACCTTCAAAGTTCATAAGAGTGACTAGATACAATAGTTTCAAACAAGCAATAACAAGTTATGCATCAATCAACTAGTCTTGGGACAATGCACATAGAACTAAGAATGGCCACTATGCTCTCAAACTAGGTGCATAAAAATAGAAGGTGGAGACTCAATATAATGGTGGAAGAAAGGCCTTTGTAAAAGGAAGTAGGGATTCAAGTCTCGTAAAGAGCTTCCAAAAATTATGGTACTTATAGCTTTCAGCTCTCATTGCCCCTATCATAAGCATCTTGAAGTGATTAAGGTTAAAGTGAACAAACTATGGTGTACATGCTTGACGAAGTATAAGTCAGAAATCTCATGTCCCTTGTATACGAGGGCCGCTCCTCGTGCTACTCAAGTTTAGTCACCGGTAAGTTCTTGTCATCGTAAGTACATGTGTATCATTGAGAACCGCCAACAGGGTACCCCTTGCCCGATGATACGGAAGAATCCCCATATCAAAATGACAAGGCAAGCAGACAACGAGCATCTCAGCATTCTTCTTATTTACCATGGGAATATGGTGCCTTTTCTATCTTTCCTCTTTTCATAGTATCTTTTTTTTCTTTTCTCTTTTTTCTTAGTATAGGACTCTTTTTTTATAAGAAGAATGCTTCATAGACAGCTCATTATGGTTACGCTGCAGGTTTCCATCATGTCAGGATGGATTAGACCAGCGGCCTAGGCGTTTCTCTAACACATATACATAACTCCATGGACTTACAAGCTTCCCTTTCATTTCACACCGACGACATCCATATACAAAAGAGCATGATATCAACTAGGTACAAGTACCAAGTGCAATGTTGAAAGCGTTCCCCATGAAAGCATGGTTCTGCTAATTCCCAACAAATAAGTGCAAGCATATACAACATAGAAGACACAATGGTTCAAGTTTATTAAGGGCAAGTAAAGTAAAGTGTGCCATCAAGTTCGTGAGAGCTTTAATCACTAGTTTTCTCATAATAAGTGGAAGGTAAACAAAAGCATGAATATACATGGAATAGCATAAGCTAGTAGGTAGGTATGGTGGACTCTTTGGAAAAACTTGGTTTAGGGAGTTGGATGCATGAGTGGAACTCATACTTTGTTGTGGAGGCTAGCAAAAGACTGGGAGCGACAAACTAAGAGAGCAATAATGGCCATAATCATGCAGAGCGACAAAACATCATTGATCAAAGCATAAAGTGATACTACAAGTTAAAAACTAAAGGATCATAAAGGCTATGGTGACTTGAGATAGTCATAACATGGTGTGAGCATGTGCCAAGTCAACCCAAATAAAGCATCAAAGGAGAATACCACTATACTATGCTTTAATATGCTAAAACAATGCATGATTCATCCAAGGCACATTAAGCAATCTCAATTGTTTATAACAAGTCATGCTACAACAAAGAATACTAAGCATAAAGCCAAAACAATATCAAGCATGGCATGACAAAGCATAGGCCACAGTAAAAAACGAGCTCTTTTTACCACATAAGCACGAGCTTTCCTACTCTTTTCCAAACCAAACCAAACTAATTGCAAACCAATGTATGAAAGAGGGGGTCCAACCAACTTATTCAGAAAACTAAGCAAACCAAGCAAACTAAAAACAAAAAAAACAAAAAAAGAAGACGCTCCAAGAAAAACACAACTGTGCATGAAACAATAAAAATGAAGCGTTTGGAAGAAAACCTGGAATTTTTATTGATGAAAAAGGGGATGCCTTGGGCATCCCCAAGCTTTGATGCTTGTACTTCTTGGATATTTCTTGGGGTGACACGCGTGGCATCACCAAGCTTGAGCTTTAGTCCATCCTTCATCTTATTACTCATTCCTTCCATACACCTGAAATTTTTCCTTCATACAAAACTTCACACAATCTCATTAGCAACATTAGTGCACTTAAGATAAATAAGTCTTAAGATTCAGTTCTAACACCAAATAAACTTCCATTAGAACACTAGATACTGTAGCACTTCCCTCAAAAAGCTCAATTCCCCAAAAGAACTCAAAAAGGAACCCACAAGAAGCAAATGCAGAAAATGACAGAAATCTGTCAAAACAGACCAGCAGGTAAAGACGATTTTTTTCCAAGACCTTATGTTGCTCAAATCAAAAAGTGTTGAACTAAAGAAAGTTAGAGAACAACCTGGGGCAGAAGAAAGAAAAATTACAGCTCAATCCGACATACAGAGCTCTCTCAGGAATATTTACGGTGAAGCACAGAAATCTGTTTTGGGACAGCAACTTTCCCAATCATTACTTCACTCTCATTAGAGGTTACTCTTGGCACAAAAAGCAAATAAAAAGGATAAGGAGAGGTTATTACAGAGGTAATAACTTCCAATACTCAACTAAAACTCTTGGGTTATCTCCCAACAAGTACTTTTCTTTAACGCCTTTAAGTTAGGCATAAGAAGCAAAGAAAGAATCAAGTGTTTTGAAATGAAGAAGCATTAAGATCAATACCAGAAATATTTTCAACAAGGCAAGGTATATCATCCAAATAAGTTCTAGAGGATCCTCTCTCAATGCTCTTGGGTTTACTATTCTCATCAAAAGGGTTTGCAGGAACAATCCAATCAAGATTCTTTTCTATGGCATCATGTATTGCTACTAGTTTAAAGGGTATTGGTATCTTAGGTTCCTCCCCATTAGGTTCGGTTCTGTTCATCTTTTCTCGTGTACCAACAACATATACACATGATCCTAGCATATTGAAGCGTTCAAAGACTTTCCTAGCTTCCTTGGCAACATCATAGAACTCCTTAAACAAAGTTTCTAGAATAAAATCCCTCCTTTCAGGATCCTCTATTTCTTTAAGCTTAAGAAACATTACTTGCATTAAGGGGTTGAGGTTAACAAACCTAGCTTCTAACATGTGAATTAAAGAAGCTGCAGCAATCTCATAGTTTGGAGCAAGTTCTACAAGGGATCTATCCTCAGTATCTTCATGTTTGCTAACATGATTAAAGAATTCTTCAATATTATCTTTCCCAATTATAGAACCACTACCAATTGAAAGGTCTTTCAAGGTGAATGTAGGGATCAACATGGTGAGCTAAGGGAGAGGTGACTACTAAAGGAGACTTAATTTTTTTTTTGTGTTTTTGAATAAGAAAGCAAACTAGCAAAACTAATTTTTTTGTGTGTTTTTGAAGAGCAAAACAAGCAAACAAAGCAAAACAAAAACAACAAAGTAAAGAGATTGGTTATGAGGGACTCCCATTGTGAAGATGTCCTTGACTCCCCGGCAACGGCGCCAGAAAATTGGTTGATGGCTCAATGCACGGCGCCCAGAAAAGTGCTTGGTGCGTGGTGTTGATGTAGAGCTCGTTGGGAACCCCAAGAGGAAGGTATGATGAGCACAACAGCAAGTTTCCCTCAGTTATGAAACCAAGGTTTAATCGAACCAGTAGGAGCAAGGCAACACATCAAAGGTGTTACTAGATGAGCTTTGGCAGGGCGCACTACGGTGCTAGTAGTAACATGGAGACCTGCACAACACAATCATAGAACTTTGTCCCCAACTTGCGATGAGGTTGTCAATCTCACCGTGTTTTGCGGAAAACAAAGGATTAAATGTATCGAATGGAAAGAAGTAAAAGTTTGTAGAAAGTAAACACAAAGCAGTAAAAGATTGTAGATTGTATGTAAAATAAAAGGACCGGGATCCATAGTTCACTAGAGGTGGCTCTCCTTAGATAGATAACATGCTGGGTGAACAAATTACAGCGGGGCAATTGACAAACACCGAGAAAACAATACATGCATATACTAATCATCTTGACTCCTTTGAGACTTGATTGGGCATTACAACATAATACATAGACCGCCATCCAACTGCATCTATGACTAATAATCCACCTTCAGGTTATCATCCGAACCCCCTCCAGTATTAAGTTGCAAGCAACAGATTATTGCTTTACGAACCGCGTGTAAAGTAAACAATACGATTGTTCTATGAACAAAGGATTGTTGTTTTCTCCCTAGTAGCAACATCACATCTAGTACCTTAGATATTTCTGTCACTTCCCCCAATTACCAGAGACATGAACCCACTATCGAGCATAAATACTAACTCTTGGAGTTGCTAGCATCTACTTGGCCAAGATAGCTACTAACAACGGAAAGCATGCAAGATCTCAAATAACAAAGACATGATAGAATCAATAATCAATCAGAAATAACATCTCAATATCCATCGGATCCCCGCAAACACAACATGTATGAATTAAAATAGATGATCTTGATCATGAATGGAGCTCACAAGATCTAAACATGAAAGCACAAAGGAGGAGAAACCAGCCATCTAGCTACTACATGGATCCGTAGTCCAAGGATGAACTACTCACGCATCACACCGGAGGCTTGCATGGTGATGAAGAAGGCGTCTAGGGTGAATTCCCTTCTCTGGCAGGGTGCTGGGAAGAGCTTCAGATCCCTCCCGATCTAGGGATGGAGATGACGGCGGCTATAGACTCTTTCGTGGATTTTTGATCGGGTACTTAGGGTTTTCGTCCCGAGGGCAACTTATAGGCGGAAGGAGAGGCCGAGGGGGTGCCGGGAGCCACCACACCACCCCCTGGCGTGGGCCGAGGTGGTGTGGCTGGCCCCTGGCCCTTCTCCGTCTCGTATTATGGCACTTGATCCCTTCCGGAAAAATAGGCACTTTGGATTTTGTCCCGTCCAATTCCGAGAATATTCATTTTCTGACTTTCCTAGAACCAAAAACAGCAGAAAACAGGCAGCTGGCACTATGGCTCTTGTTAATAGGTTAGTCCAAGAAATCATATGAAAAGTACACCAAAGTTGGAACAAAACACAAGAAAGTGGATAAAACCAAGCATGGAACATAAAAAATTATAGATACATTTGCAATGTATATGTATCAATCCATATGTGGTATGTGAAAAGAACACACATGCAATGACTCTGGTTGTTGTTAGTGAAAAGAACACACATGCAATGACACTGGTGGATCCATAGGTGGTATGTGAAAAGAACACACATGCAAAATGACTCTGGTTGTTGTTACTAAAATGAACACACAAGCAATGACACTGGTGGATCCATAGGTGGTATGTGAGAAGAACACACATTTCAATGACTCTGGTTGTTGTTACTAAAAAGAACACACATGCAAGGACACTAGTGGATCCATGGATTGTGAAAAGAGCACACATGCAATGACACTGGTGGATCCATGTGTGGTCTCTGAAGAGAACACACATGCAATGACACTGGTTGGTGTTACTAAAAAGAACACATATGCAATGACTCCAGTTGTTGTTAGTGAAAGGAACACACATGCAATGGCATTGGTTGTTGTTACTATAAAGAACACACAAGCAATGACACTGGTGGATCCATGGGTGGATTGTGAAAAGAGCACACATGCAATGACTCCAGTTGTTGTTAGTGAAAAGAACATACATGCAATGACACTGGTGGATCCATGTGTGGTCTCTGTAGAGAACACACATGCAATGACACTGGTGGATCCATATGTGGTATGTGAAAAGAACACACATGCAATGACTCTTATAGTTGTTAGTGAAAAGAACACACATGCAATGACACTGGTGGATCCATAGGTGGTATGTGAAAAGAATACACATGCAAAATGACTCTGGTTGTTGTTATTAAAAAGAACACACATGCAATGACAGTAGTCGATCCATAGGTGGATTATGAAATGAACACACATGCAATGACAGTGGTAGATCCATAGGTCGTATGTGAGAAGAACACACATTTCAATGACTCTGGTTGTTGTTACTAAAAAGAACACACATGCAATGACACTGGTGGATCCATGTTTGGTCTCTGAAGAGAACACACATGCAATGACACTGGTGGATCCATATGTGGTATGTGAAAAGAACACACATGCAATGACTCTGGTTGTTGTTAGTGAAAAGAACACACATGCAATGACACTGGTGGATCCATAGGTGGTATGTGAAAAGAACACACATGCAAAATGACTCTGGTTGTTGTTACTAAAAAGAACACACATGGAATGACACTGGTGGATCCATAGGTGGATTATGAAATGAACACACATGCAATGACACTGGTGGATCCATAGGTGGTATGTGAGAAGAACACACATTTCAATGACTCTGGTTGTTGTTACTAAAAAGAACACACATGCAATGACACTGGTGGAACCATGGATTGTGAAAAGAACACACATGCAATGACACTAGTGGATCCATATGTGGTATGTGAAAGAACACACATGCAATGACTCCAGTTGTTTTTACTGAAAAGAACATACATGCAATGACACCAGTGGATCCATGTGTGGTCTCTGAAGAGAGCACACATTTCAATGACTCTGGTTGTTGTTAGTAAAAAGAACACACATGCAATGACACTGGTGGATCCATGTGTGGTCTCTGAAGAGAACACACATGCAATGACATTGGTCGTTGTTACTAAAAAGGACACACATGCAATGACACTGGTGGATCCATGTGTGGATTGTGAAGAGAACACACATGCAATGACATTGGTGGATCTATAGGTGGTATGTGAGAAGAACAACCATGAAATGACTCTGGTTGTTGTTAGTAAAAAGAACACACATGCAATGACACTGGTGGATCCATAGGTTGTATGTGCAAAGAGCACACATGCAATGACTCCAGTTGTTGTTAGTGAAAACAACACACATGCAATGGCACTGGTTGTTGTTACTAAAAAGAAGACACATGCAATGACACTGGTGGATCCATGGGTGGATTGTGAAAAGAGCACACATGCAATGACTCCAGTTGTTGTTAGTGAAAAGAACATACATGCAATAACACTGGTGGATCCATGTGTGGTCTCTGTAGAGAACACACATGCAATGACACTGGTGGATCCATATGTGGTATGTGAAAAGAACACACATGCAATGACTCTGGTTGTTGTTAGTGAAAAGAACACACATGCAATGAAACTAGTGGATCCATAGGTTGTATGTGAAAAGAACACACATGCAAAATGACTCGTTGTTTTTACTGAAAAGAACACACATGCAATGACACTGGTGGATCCATAGGTGGATTATGAAATGAACACACATGCAATGACACTGGTGGATCCATAGGTGGTATGTGAGAAGAACACACATTTCAATGACTCGGGTTGTTGTTACTAAAAAGAACACACATGCAATGACACTGGTGGATCCATGGGTGGTCTCTGAAGAGAACACACATGCAATGACACTGGTGGATCCATATGTGGTATGTGAAAAGAACACACATGCAATGACTCCAGTTGTTGTTAGTGAAAAGAACATACATGCAATGACACCGGTGGATCCATGTGTGGCCTCTGAAGAGAGCACACATTTCAATGACTCTGGTTGTTGTTAGTAAAAAGAACACACATGCAATGACACTGGTGGATCCATAGGTGGATTGTGAAAAGAGCACAAATGCAATGACATTTGAATGGTACTGGTGGATCCATAGGCGGATTGTGAAAAGAGATTTTCCCTCTCTCTCTCTCTGTCACAAATCTCACAAAAGCCCAAATGTGTGGAGATCCCAAACATGTGCTCACTCTGGGTGCTATGCCCTGATTGGCTGACACAGATGTCACGTGGATCGTCTCCACCAACTGTTGATCCCATGTGATCCAACGGGCAGGATAACCCCTCCCTTCTCCACTTTTTTTATGCATGGTCAATCCGTGCCACCTCTCTATCTGTGCCACCAATACTTTACCCCCATAAACAAGTGAAAATCCATCTATCTAACTAAAATAAATAAAATAAATGATCATATTTCGAAGAAGCCATTGTCTTTGTGTTCTGGTTCGTCCTCGTCTTCGTCAATGCCATGGTCCCCGCCATCGCCGCCGTCGGTGCCCTCCTCTGACGACTCGACACTGCCCCCTTCCTCGAATAAGCGCACTATCTCCTTGTCAGAGTCCTCCTCCTCCTCCTCTTCGTAGTCCCACGGGTCCATGTCACTCTCCTCCGCTTCTGCCTCCAACTGATATATGAACGCCTCCTCGTTGGCCGAGTCGGACTCGTCCAAATAGCTATCTCATCTCTTCTTCCTGGTCTTCTTCTCGTTCATCTTCTTGTCCGTACTAGCCGGTGCAACATGCGCCCCTGTCCTGGCTACTAATTTACGCTCGTCCGACGCTGCAGGTACCCCACGCTCCTCCTACGCGGCCGGTATGAGCTTCGACGTTGCGGTGTCCTCGAGTGCCGATGTCGATGGATCTTGGCGCGGTCGGACATGACGTGTTGCCTCAGCAGGCGACTCGCGAGCGCGGACGATGTAGCAAAGAGCCGGGGACGCATGACGGTTAGTGGACGGCTTGGACCTGCCATTGCCACGGCGAGGGGGCATCGTGCTCGAGGTAGTTGCTCCGAATGGTCGATGGCGGGTACACAGAGTGGGGTGCCGATCTGATCAAGGACGAGCAGCGGTTTCGTGCGTCGTGTCCACGCATGCATTTGTCGATTATAAAAAAAGTAATATCTCGCGTACTGAACATAATTTGATCACAACAAAAGTGGCACAACATATTCTAGACTCGTAAATATCCTGTGCGTGCCTGTCATGTGGAGTTCGACGGAGTTGGACGTGCCGACGTGATCGTGCAACAGTTGCGCGCATCATTGCCCCATCAACACGTGACACACGCACGCGGGATGTGCGCGCCGATTCCCGTGACGACCACCCGGCTCGCACTCCCCTTATTATATACTGGATTTTGGGCGGCGCCAAAGACCATTGAAGTGTCCATAGCAATAAAGACAAGTCCCATCGATTCCCTACCCCTGCCTCCCTGGCTTCTTTGAGAAGGTAGACCGTACACGGTGGTCTTGTATAATAGTACTAGTACTACTAGACCACGGCCTGTACTCTTACTCTTCTCCCACACTAATAATCACTATATCCTTCCTCCTGCCACCGCCACACTCACCCTGCAAGCCATGGCTCCACTGAGGAGGGGGAGAGGCTGGTCGACGATCCTCGCGGAGAAAAGGGAGAGAAATCGCCGCGAGGCACTTATTGCTCTACCAGCCGCTCAAGCCCACCCTCTCATCAAGGCCCAATCTCCCCCGACAATGGCGCCGAATGTTCTAGCATGCGAGGGTTCCTCCCGGTATGGTCTCCTTTATTCTACTTCTTCTCCATCTCCCTCTCCATCGTGATCTTAATCAGCTTCTTCTTGTTTTTCTTCTTCTTCTGGCTCTTCCTCTTCTATGTATTACAGGTCGGCCGTGGAGCCCGAATCCACCACGACGGAGGTGTTGCAGGACCCGTTCGGCCCCGTTCCATGTCTCAGTGAGGTAGCAAATCTCCACGCTGTTATTTCTCCGAGTTATGATGTGGATTTCTTATATGTTGTCCGCCCTGCATTGGTTTTTCTTCTTCTTTTGCGAGTTGTATTAGTTTTCATGAATATGACTGCATCTCTTGGTCTTTCCTTAATACCGATGTTCATAGATTCACTATGGATTTTTTGTGATTAGGATTAGTTTATCATGGTCATGAATAGATCTCTAGGTCCATTTTTTAACACTGCGGCCAATCGATTCAACGGGGATTTTTTTGATCTGTATTAATATTCACTTGGGACCTAGAGTGTAATTGTAGAATTCCTATTTCAATTAACATGAACGATGCAGCGATCGAAGGCCGAGTACCGTGAGAAGGTGGCCGTGATCAGTTCCAAGATTGCCAACCAACATGAGTTTGCACACTCCCTCACCCAAACTAATGAGAGCCTACGCAAGCAATTATCTATGCAGAAGGAGATCTCGCTAGATTTTGCACGTGACGTCGTTAGGCTGCAGAAAGTGCTCGACCGTAACTTGATCAGGCAAGAATAGGCCATCAAGATAATCAACGAGCTCACAGAGGAGAAGAAGAATCTCGTGGAAAGGTGCATTCTCCTGCAGGACGAAGTCAGCGAGGCACTCAGAGGACGCGTCGAGGAAACCAAGGCTACCATCCAAGCCTACCATGACAGGAACCGTTGCCTGGATGCAGTCAAGGAGATGAAGGCGGACATGAGCAGAGGGATCACCGTACTCGAGGGTGTTCGGAAAGAGAACGAGGAGCTAAGGGCATGTCTGGAGGCGTATCGGAGCAATGCCCAAGTCTGATTCCCGTTAGCGGGGACACGAATACCAATTCGTCCTCCTCTCCTTTTGTAATGTTTAGGTTTTAGGGAGCAATGCCCATGTCTGCTTCCCATTATAGGGTGCAATAAGAATCCTAGGGCAACTCCTTATCTATCTGGACATGTGTTGGTGTTCATGTTCATGAATGGAAACCATGTTCTCTTTCCATTATGTATCTGGACATGGGTTTCTGCATTATGAGTTTTCCACTCTCCTACTACTATTTGGTGATATTGGGAAAAACCCACCGCACACTAAACTGCTGATAAATCTTATTTGTCTTCTAAATTGAAATTATGACAGTGCCACTAGTCGATTCATAAAATGTTGATTAGTCCTAGATTGTTTCTTCCTTGAAATTATGACAGTGCCACTAGTTGATTTAGTTAATTATGGAAACTAACCAGCTTGTCCTGGTGAACTGAACAAACCATATGTTGGGTCTGCAGCATAGAAAACAAAAAAATTCCTACGGTGTGAACTACACGCCAAGATCTATATACTAGGTACAAAGCAATGGGTGGACATACATCCAACGAGAACTTACCCTCGTAGACAACAAGCTTTGTTAATGAGTAGGAACTCGTGTTTGATGTAGTCGTACACTTGCCGATCTCAAGATCGTGAGAAAGTCCGAGCGCCGCAACTCAGCAGCGCATCCGCACTCGCACACACGTTCAAGCCACTGGGCAACCTCCACCTCCTCGCTCCAGCGATCCAGCGGAAGCAGTAACTCCTTCCAGACGAAATGCCACTAGGAACATGTATCTCGCTAATCCGAGACCATGGGGGAATAATTCTAGAGGGGGAGAGAGATCCTTCACAAGGAGGTGTGAGGATGAAGGAGGGAATGGGTGGCCTTTTATAGGAGGAGGGGGTGCCCCCTCTCTCCATGGCCGGCGCATGGGGGGGTGACCCCTCACCTCCCCCATTTATGTGGTGGTAACCCCTCCACATTAAAATGCCTCTTCACATTCCCTTTTAAAGTCTCCAATTTAAATGCATTAAATTTCTCCAAATTTAATGCTCTCTCATTTAATAAAACTCTTTTTATTAAATTTATTCAAAATTTTGTTAAGTACTTTAATTAACAAACATTCACATATAGCCCCTTGCAATATTTCAATATCACATGCAGAACCACCTTCTGCAATTTCACCCGAAACAATTTCCGGTTTCTATTGAAACAATTCCTGCGCTTTGCAATTCTTTCGTCTGAAACATATGTGCTCCAAAATGGTGTCCGGTAACTCTTAAGTGTTCCACCCTATGGTTCACGAATAACGCAGACATGATCGAGACCCTTCTCCGATCAATAATCAGCAGCGGGACCTGGAGATCCGTACTGACTCCTACACATTCACCGATGACTCCTGTGATCGTGAGAACCTTTAACGCTTGTAACTAAATCCCTTTGTCTCTCAATATATTACATGTCCGAGATTCGATTATCGGTATCTCCATACCTAGTTTGATCTCGTTATCGACATGCACTCTTTTCTTGTTCCCGTGATATAACATTCTAGTGATCACATCACTTGCTTGCAAGCTATCCTAATGTGATATCATCGAGAGGGCCCAGAGTATATCTATCCTTCATCTGGATTGACAAATTCCACTCTTGATCCATGACCCTCAACATAAAACCTTCGTAGTACTGAACCCATCTTTATAGTCACCCTGTTACGGTGTGACGTTTGATGTTATCAAGATACTCTTCCGGTGTTAGAAATTAATATGATCTCATGGTCTAAGGAAAAACATTACTTCGTATGATGTTATAGCAATATAAACATAATGACTTGATCGTAATGCTATACTTCGGATGAATGTTCATCACATCATTCCACCAATGGTGTGACCTTGTTATTAACAACATCCAATGTCCATGATCAGGAAACCTTGATCATCTTGTTAATCAACAAGCTAGTCTATAAGAGAGGCATGACTAGGAACCCTTTTTGTTTATTAAACACACGTGTATTGATGTTTCCGAATCAATACATTTCTAGCATGTAAAATAAACATCTATCATGTATAAGGAATATATAATAATAACTTTATTATTGCCTCTCAAGGCATCTTTCCTTCAGTCTCCCACTTGCACTAGAGACAATAATCTAGTTCACATAGTGATAAATCTAACACCCATGGAGTTCTGGTGTTGATCATGTTTTGCCCTAGGGAGAACTTTAGTCAACGGATCTGCTACATTTAGGTCCGTGTGTACTTTACAAATCTTTATATCTCCATCCTTGACATGCTCGCGGATGGAGTGAAACCGGCGCTTAATATGTTTGGAATTCTTGTGAGACCTTGGTTCCTTTGCGTTGGCTATGGCTCCATTGTTGTCACAATAGATCACCATCGAGTCCAACGCACTGGGAACCACACCCAGTTCCGTAATGAACTCTTTCATCCAAACTGCTTCCTGCGCCGCTTCTGAAGCAGCAACATATTCTACCTCCGTTGTTGATCCAGCCACCATAGGTTGTTTGGAACTCTTCCAACTAACTGCTGCTCCGTTCAAGAGAAATACGTATCCGGATTGAGACTTAGAGTCATCCGGATCAGTGTCAAAGCTAGCATCGACATAACACTTAGCGACTAGCTCTTATTCACCTCCGTATATGAGAAACATATCCTTAGTTCTTCTCAAGTACTTGAGGATGTTCTTTACCACTATCCAGTGTTCCGAACCTGGATCATATTGGTACCTACTAGTCAAACTAATAGCATGTGCCACATCCGGTCTTGTACATAGCATGGCATACATAATAGAGCCTATGGCCGAGGCATAGGGGATCTTATCCATCATCTCTCTTTCTTCCGCCGTAGCCGGACTTTGAGTCTTACTCAATGTCTTGCCTTGCAACATAGGTAAGAACCCCTTCTTACTTTCGTCCATATTAAACTTCTTTAATATCTTATCAAGGTATGTACTCTGCGATAGCCCAATTAGGTGCCTTGATCTATCTCTATAGATTTTAATGACTAATATATATGACGCTTCACCAAGGTCTTTCATCAAAAATTTGCTGTTTAGATAACTTTTAACACTGTTTAAAAGATCTATATCATTTCCAATCAATAATATGTCATCCACATATAATATTAGAAATGCCACATTGCTCCCACTCACTTTCTTGTAAATACAAGCCTCTCCATAAGTTTGGACAAATCCAAACTCTTTCATCACCTCATCAAAGCGGAGATTCCAACTTCGTGATGCTTGCTTTAGTCCATAGATGGATCGCTGAAGTTTGCACACCTTATTAGCATCCTTAGGATCGACAAAACCCTTAGGTTGTATCATATACAAGTCTTCTTCAATCTTACCATTGAGGAACACAGTTTTGACATCCATCTGCCATATTTCATAATCGAAATATGCAACAATTGCTAACATAATTGTAACCGATTTAAGCATCGCTATAGGAGAGAATGTCTCATCGTAGTCAACTCCTTGAATTTGTCAAAACCCCTTTGCGACAAGTCAAGCCTTATAGATGGTCACATTACCATCCGCATCAGTTTTACTTTTGAAAATCCATTTATTCTCAACGGCCTTTCGGTCGTGAGGTAAGTCCACCAAGTTCCAAACTTGGTTCTCGTACATGGATTACATCTTGTATTTCATGGCTTCTAGCCATTTGTTGGAATCCGGGCTCATCATCACTTCTTCATACGTCGCAGGGTCATCCATTTCATCAACCATGAAATTCACAACAGGATTGCCGTACAATTCAGGAGCTGCACGTGTCCTGCTTGACCTGCGAGGTTCGGTAGTGTCCTCTTTCGGAGTTTCATGATCATTATCATTAGCTCTCTCTTCATCAGGTGAAGTCAACTCCGAAACAACTTCCGGTGCTGCGCCACTCGCCATTCCATGAAGAGAAGGTTCAATAACCTCTTCGAGTTCTACCTTCCGACTACTCACACCTTTCACGAGAAACTCCTTCTCAAGAAAGGATCCATTCTTGGAAACAAAAACCTTGCCCTCGGATCTGTGATAGAAGGTATACCCAATTATTTCCTTAGGGTATCCTATGAAGACGCATTTTTCCGCTTTGGGTTCGAGTTTATCCGGTTGAAGTTTCTTCACATAAACATCGCATCCCCAAACCTTAAGAAATGACAGCTTAGGTTTGTTTCCAAACCATAATTCATACGGTGTCGTTTCAACGGATTTAGATGGTGCCCAATTTAAAGTGAGTGCAGCTGTTTCCAGTGCATAACCCCAAAATGATAGAGGTAAGTCAGTCAGAGACATCATAGATCAAACCATATCCAATAAGGTACGATTACGACGTTCCGACACACCATTACGTTGTGGTGTTCCGGCAGGCGTGAGTTGTGAAACTATTCCACACTCTCTCATGTGTGTGCTAAACTCGTAACTTAGATACTCTCCTCCACGGTCAGACCGTAGAAATTTGATCTTTCTATTACGATGATTTTCCACTTCATTCTAAAATTCCTTGAACTTTTCAAAAGTTTCAGACTTGTGTTTCATCAAATAGATATACCCGTATCTACTCAAATCATCCGTGAAAGTAACAAAATAACGATATCCACCTCGCGTCGACACACTCATTGGTCCACACACATCAGTATGTCTGATCTCCAACAGATTTGTCGCCCGTTCCATTGAACCGGAAAACGGCGTTCTAGTCATCTTGCCCATAAGGCATGGCTCACATGTATCAAATGATTCAAAATCAAGTGATTCCAAAAGTCCATCGGAATGGAGTTTCTTCATGCGTTTAACGCGAATATGACCTAGACGGAAGTGCCATATATATGTAGACATATCATCATCAAGTTTAATCTTTTTAGCATTAACATTATGAATGTGCGTAATATTACTAGCGAGATCCAATAAAAATAAACCATTCAACATAGGTGCATGACCATAAAAGATATCATTCTTATAAATCGAACAACCATTGTTCTCAGATTTAAAGGAATGACCACTTTGCATCAAACACGATCCAGATACAATGTGCATGCTCAGTGCAGGCACCAAATAACAATTATTTAGGTTTATAACTAATCCCGATGGCAAATGGAGAGGTAGCATCCCGACGGCGATCACATCAACTCTTGATCTATTGCCGACCCGCATCCTGACCTCATCCTTTGCTAGTTGTCGCTTGTTCCGTAGCCCCTGAACCGAGTTACATATATTAGCAACCGATCCGGTATCAAATACCCAGGTGCTACTGCGAGAACTAGTCAAGTACACATCAATAACATGTATATCACATATACCTTTGTTTGCCTTGCTGGACTTCTTATCCGCAAAATACTTGGGGCAGTTGCGCTTCCAATGGCCAGTCCCCTTGCAATAGTAGCACTCGGTGTCAGACTTAGGGCCAGCCCGGGGTTTCTTTTCAGGCGTGGCAACAGACTTTCCACCCTTCTTCCCTTGTGCTTGCCTTTCTTGTCCTTCTTGAAACTGGTGGTCCTATTGATCATCAACACTTGATGTTCTTTCCTAATCTCCACTTCTGCAGTCTTAAGCATTGACAGAAGCTCGGGAAGAGACTTCTTCATGCCCTGCATATTATAGTTCATCACTAAGATCTTGTAGCTAGGTGGCAGAGATTGGAGAACACGATGTATGCCTAAGTCAATGGGAATCGTTATTCCCAAGGACACAAGCTTATCGGCGTACCCAGACATTTTGAGTACGTGCTCACTAACGGAGCTGTTTTCCTCCATCATGCAGCTAAAGAACTTTTCTGTAGCATTATAACTCTCTACGGCAGCATTGGTATCGAAAATCATTTTCAATTCTCCCATGGTATCAAAGGCATTGCCATTTTTGAAACGCTTTCGAAGTTCTGGCTCTAGCCCATACAGTATGCCGCAATGAACTAAGTTGTGGTCCTCCTGACGACTCACATAGACATTCTTTTCTTTGTCAGGGGCATCAGGAGCTGGTGGGGGGCCTAGCGGCGCATCTAGCACATATTGCTTTTGTGCAGCAGTGAGGAGAATCCTCAAATTCATAACCCAGTTGGTGAAGTTGCTACCATTCGCAGCAAGTTTCTCTTTCTCCATGAACACATTGAAATTAAAAGCAGGTGGTGCCATCTACAACAGAATTTGTAAAGTTTATTTAGACTAAGTTTATGATAGATTGAGTTCAACTAATCCAAATTACTAATGAACTCCCACTCAAAAACGACATCCCTCGTGTCGTTTTGGTGATTACATGAACCAAATCCACTATACCAAGTCCGATCATCACGTGAGTTGATATAGCTTCAAAGGCGAGCATCTATATGGGCATCATATCAACCATATGACTCATGCTTAACCTTTCGGTCCGTGTTCCGAGGCCATGTCTGTACATGCTAGGCTCACCAAGTAAGAACCTTAGTATTCGCGTGTGTAAAACTGTCTTACACCCGTTCCTATGAAAGCGTAGATTCGAGTACACCCGATCATCACGTGATGTCTCGAAACACGATCCATAGAACGGTGCATACTCTAGGAAGAACACATTTTTATCTTGATATCTAAAGAAGGGATCATCTTATAATGCTATCAAACGCGCCAAACTAGCAGTATAAGATGCTAACATCTAATGTGTAAAGTGAGATGATATGGTCCATGCATTTGATCTCTATCACTTGCATCGTGGTATGATCTCTATCATTCCTATGTGTGTAATGCCAAGGTCTATGGAACTTACATGTTGAGTGTGTTGTAAGAGTATCCACCATACATCTACTTACAACAATACCATATCAACACACTAGCCCAGCAATGATCTAAACTAGACGCCTCTAATTTATCAATTGCAAGTTTTACGTGGCTTAGAGCTTTCGGAGATAGAACCGTTCTTACCTATGAACATGAACCACAACGAGGATAACTAAGTTATTAGCAACTCGTTGTAAATCGGATATTGACTATAGTAGGAGAGACAGACACCCGCCAGCCACTTATGCAAAACAAGTTGCATGTCAGTCGTGGAACCGGTCTCATGTACGATGACATGTAAGGTTGGTCCGGGCCGCTTCATCCCACTATGCCACCAATATCCAAAATACATAGAAGATGCAATAACAAGATCATCATCGCCCACATATCAACCACATGTGTACTACCCGTGCTAAGCACCTACGCATAGATCAGGCTCTGATACCACTGTTGGGTCTGCAGCATAGAAAACAAAAAATTTCCTACGGTGTGAACTACACGCCAAGATCTATCTACTAGGTACAAAGCAACGGGTGGACATACATCCAACGAGAACTTACCCTCATAGACAACGAGCTTTGTTAACGAGTAGGAACTCATGGTTGATGTAGTCGTACACTTGCCGATCTCAAGATTCTGAGGAAGTCCGAGCGCCGCAACTCAGCAGCGCATCCACACTCGCACACACGTTCAAGCCACCGAACAACCTCCACCTCCTCGCTCCAGAGATCCAGCGGAAGCAGCAACTCCTTCCAGACGAAATGCCACCGGGAACATGTATCTCGCTAATCTGAGACCATGGGGGAATAATTCTAGAGGGGGAGAGAGATCCTTCACAAGGAGGTGTGAGGATGAAGGAGGGAATGGGTGGCCTTTTATAGGAGGAGGGGGGGTGCCCCCTATCTCCATGGCCGGCGCATGGGGGGTGACCCCTCACCTCCCCCATTCATGTGGTGGTAACCCCTCCACATTAAAATGCCTCTTCACATTCCCTTTTAAAGTCTCCACTTTAAATGCATTAAATTTCTCCAAATTTAATGCTCTCTCATTTAACAAAACTCTTTTTATTAAATTTATTCAGAATTTTGTTAATTACTTTAATTAACAAACATTCACATATAGCCCCTTGCAATATTTCAATATCACATGCAGAACCACCTTCTGCAATTTCACCCGAAACAATTTCCGGTTTCTATTGAAACAATTCCTGCGCTTTGCAATTCTTTCGTCTGAAACATATATGCTTCAAAATGGTGTCCGGTAACTCTTAAGTGTGCCACCCTACGGTTCGCGAATAATGCAGACATGATCGAGACCCTTCTCCGATCAATAATCAGCAGCGGGACCTGGAGATCCGTACTAACTCCTACAGATTCAACGATGACTCCTGTGATTGTGAGAACCTTTAACTCTTGTAACTAAATCCCTTTGTCTCTCGATATATTACATGTCCGATCGATCATCGGTATCTCCATACCTAGTTTGATCTCGTTACCGACATGCACTCTTTTCTCGTTCCCGTGATATAATATTCTAGTGATCACATCACTTGCTTGCAAGCTATCCTAATGTGATATCACCGAGAGGGCCCAGAGTATATCTATCCGTCATCTGGATTGACAAATTCCACTCTTGATCCATGAGCCTCAACATAACACCTTCGTAGTACTGAACCCATCTTTATAGTCACCCTGTTACGGTGTGACATTTGATGTTATCAAGATACTCTTCCGGTGTTAGAAATTAACATGATCTCATGGTCTAAGGATAAAGATTACTTCGTATGATGTTATAGCAATATAAACATAATGACTTGATCGTAATGCTATACTTCGGATGAATGTTCATCACATCATTCCACCAATGGTGTGACCTTGTTATTAACAACATCCAATGTCCATGATCAGGAAACCTTGATCATCTTGTTAATCAACAAGCTAGTCTATAAGAGAGGCATGACTAGGAACCATTTTTATTTATTAAACACACATGTATTGATGTTTCCGAATCAATACATTTCTAGCATGTAAAATAAAGATCTATCATGTATAAGGAATATATAATAACAACTTTATTATTGCCTCTCAGGGCATATTTCCTTCACCATACTATGTATTTTTGTTGCAGGGAAAGAGGCGAAAGATCGACCAGGACCTGGCGACCTGGCTAAATGACAAGATAGCAATCCAAAGGGAGAAGCGGAATTCCTAGAAACTGGCCATTGACCAACTGCGCGCTGAATTCGCGGTCCTTTCTGACAAGTGCCAGGCTCGCTTGAACACAACATATGTCTATTTAGTACTGAACTGCTTGGTTTATCCTCTGCAGTGGTGATTTTGTAAGCGTGAACTTAACTCTATGCACGATATGTGTGTTCGTCTGAAATTAGTTTGCTCAAGGATTGAGTTTGGCTTAGTTCAGAAAGCGCAACTGCAAGTCTTACAATTAACTAGTTTCAGGCATTGGTACAACATAAATTATTCATCTCGAATTTCCTTTATCCTCTATAGTCTGTCCTTGTTCACCCTCGCGCGCCTTCTTTAGTTCCTTCAACAGATCCGCAATGCAGTACTCTAGCTTCTTCTTGTCTTCCCTGAGCTGATCCCTCTCCTTTTCTGCATTATGAATCAGCAACCTGTGACTATCCTGAAGCTTCTTTGCAGTTCCAACAACCAAGCTCCCATCGATTCCTTCAGTTAGCTTTGACCGCAAATTCTCGATTTCTTGTTCTAGCTCCTTATTTCGTACCGACAGCTTGTAATTTTTTTTAGCTGCATCACTTACATCAGTAAATCTCCCCGACCTTTCCAACTCATACATCTCCCATAATTGTGCCAAACATTTCTTAAGTGCATCTGGCCACTCAAGATCCACCCACTCTACTGCTTTACACACCGGGCCAACCTCAAAACACACACACTATAGTGTTATGAACATGCACAATACATTTTACTTCATGTCACAGTTGCACATAATGTAAACAAACCTGATTTGTACAGCCCAAAAACCTTCTCCTAGTGTTACTGCCTTCGAATGCAACATATCTCCTCAGTTTTAGCCCATGGTCACATGGAACTTCTCCATCGAGATCTAGGCCCTCCCATTCGGAGTCGTAGATCGTCCTTGGTACATATAGGTAAATGCAAAGCTGAAATCAAACATGATTTCCTGCACATATGGAGCTCAGATCGAGAGATTTACCATTGCCTAACCCTAGCCCGAGAAAACAGAGGAACTCACATCATGGAAGGAATACTCGATGTCGGAGAGAAGGTTGTCGCTTCTCGACTGGTCGTCCTCGCCATTCAAGGACAGCATGGCGAATGCGACGGCGATGGCGTCGGCGTCGGAGAGAGAGAGAGAGAGAGAGAGAGAGAGAGAGAGAGAGAGAGAGAGAGAGAGAGAGAGAGAGAGAGAGAGAGAGAGAGAGAGAGAGAGAGAGAGAGAGAGAGAGAGAGAGAGAGAGAGAGAGAGAGAGAGAGAGAGAGAGAGAGAGAGAGAGAGAGAGAGAGAGAGAGAGAGAGAGAGAGAGAGAGAGAGAGAGAGAGAGAGGCCCTTCTACCGCTGCAACAATGACTAAATTGGCATGTTACAATAGTTTAATGGATACCATGCCCTTTCCCTGGATTACTGTCTCCTGCCAGATATGGATTCTCTTCACACATTCTCATTTCAAATATTAAACCTGCACTCCCTCCATCCTAATTTCATTGCCTAACAAAAACATACCAGTATATTACATCATCCAAAGAAACAAAATCATGTCAATTACAAGGTACTTATGCATCACTTCTTCAGTCATGGTTTCACAAAACATTACATTATAATCTCCCAACAAACATAACCACAACATGGTTTCACAAAACACCACATTACAATCTCTCAACAAACGTAATCACAGAAACAAGTATATTACATCAACTCAAGAAACAAAATCATGTCGACTATAAGGTACTTACACATCACTTGTCCTGTCATGGTTTCGCAAAACATTACATTACAGTCTCTCAACAAACAAAATAACAGAAACAAGTACAGTACATCATCTCAAGAAACATAATCATGTCAACTACAATGTATTTATGCATCACTAGTCCAGTCATGTTTTCACAAAACATTACATTACAATGTCCCAACAAACATAATAACTGGAACAAGTACGGTATGTCATCCTAAGAAACATAATCATGTCAACTACAATGTACTTATGTCTTATTACAACAACGATGGTTTCAGTGAGTGACATGTCCGAAAATCTCAACAGCTCGCACAGCATTATATCGCAATCTCTCAACAAACATAATCACGGAAGCACGCTCTAAATGCAACAGTAGTCAATTTTGCACATACAGGCAGGGGAACCCCGCGGTCCATATGACAAGCCCAGGGTAGCAGCTCTCAACAGATCTCATCAACGTCGACCACCTCATTATGTTCAGCCACTACAGGGGCATCTACATCCACTATAACCTGTTCAACAACATCAGAAATGGTACTAAGGAAGAACACCTTCCTGGTTCGCTTCTTTCGCCACATAATCTGCATAAGATCTTCAGTATCCAAAACATCTATGAATTGTTGCTTCTTATGATGCCACCACCAGATTTTTGCCATCTGCTTAGGGCCAATACTGATTTCCTTACCGATCATCTCTCTCATTTCATCAAGAGTTATGTTTTTGGAATCGACAGTGATCTCCACAGTACATGACGAAACTAGCTTATTAACTCCCTCATCAATTTTTGCCATGTATGAATCCACCTCTATGCGTATACTGTACTTATCTAGATCAACATCTATTGGTCAGTATTCTGTAGGAGCAGAAGCTCTGGCAACAAGATCTCTAGCATCTGCATACATATCATCAATCATCGCTTCAACTTTCACCTTACGATCAGCTGCACAACACTCCCAAACCATCTGAAGCTCATGGGAGTGCTCAATTTGCCGATAGGTATCATTCATGTTGAGCCACACCAATTTTGTCCTTTGTCTAGAACCCCAGGGAATTCTAGCGGCAAGCATATCTACCAGCTGCGAAACAGACACAACCTCTTTGCAATTCACAAGCAGATGCACATCTTGCCCGAACACAACCCTCTCGTAACCAAAATCAAGCTTTGTAGTGTACTGTCGAACATGAACTGTGAACTCATATAGGTCCCTTGTATCAAAGCTATGCCTAATTTGATTAAAAAGGGGAACATTTCAGTTCATTCGATTCTATTATGCCGTAACTAATCTACTTGCAAGATAAGGCACAGATAAGAAAAATTCACCTCTCGCACTTCTCCCGGGTTTTTTTCTTCGAGAACTGAGTGCTGCATCCGCCCACCGGAGCCGAACAATCCGCCGCCGGCCTTGCTTTTCTCTTCAACCCGCTTCTCGTAGGTACCTTGGGAGAAGAATCCTTGCTGGCCTCCTCGCTAACCGGGGCTGAAGACCTCGTCACAGCTGCGCGTTGAGCCCCAAACTTGGGCCCCAACGGACCCTTTTCAGTCGGCGACGTAGCTACAACCTTCACCTTGCAAGACATGCTGGGCCGCTGCTGCCGGATTCAGTGTCGGGGGAGGGAGAAAAAAGGTCCTCCGCCGCCGGCAGATTTAGAGTCGGGGAAGGGAAGAAAAGGGACCGTCGCCGCAGCAAGATTCAGTGTCGAGAGTTAGGAAAGTACAGTAATGGATTTGCCCCTACGACACGTGCAGGGTGGCTAAGAAGAGTGACCGGCGAAGGAGGGGCACAGCAGGAACTAATGTAACGGTATATCCTGACTTAACAGGCGCGATTTAAAAATATTGGGTTTGGCCATCATTCACTCGAAAGACCCCTCTCAGCAATTGGCGCCCCAACTTTTCGAATCGCGGTGATAAAAATCAACTTGGGTACCGCGTTGCCTTGCCACCCCAACTTTCGGGCCGCAAAATGATATTCTCCCCGGCAGGGTGCCGGAACAGAGACTTATGTCCCCTAAATCTCCTCTTCGGTGGCGGTAGCGCTGCGGAACTTTTCGTGGAAATCTGATCTGATCCTTAGGGTTTTCGTCCCGGGAGGATTTTATCGGCGAAGAGGCAATGTCGATGGGCGCCCGAGGGGCCCACACCACCCCCCGGCGCGGCTTGGGCTGGCCCGTGCCACCAGGTGGTTTGGCCACCCCGTGGCCCCTCTCCGTCTCGTCTTCTGGCTCTGTGAGTCTTCTGGTAAAATATTGACTTTGGCTTTTATCCGGTCCAATTCCAAGAATATTCCTTTTCCAGCTTTTATGAAACCAAAAACAGCACAAAATAGGCAACTGGCACTGTGGCATCTTGTTAATCGGTTAGTTCCAGAAAATGTATAAAAAATACCTCAAAGTGTGAACAAAACACAATAAAGTAGATACTAAACAAACATGGAACATCAAAAATTATAGATACATTTACGACGTATCAACATCCCCAAGCTTAACTCCTGCTCATCCTCGAGTAGGTAAGTGATAAAAAGAATAATTTTTGAGGTGACATGCACCATCACAATCTTGATCAAGGTATTTGTGAAACATTGATAGCTGGGATCATAGTACTCTAACATAGACATGCAATATATAGTTCTAACAATAAGACATAGCAACTATGTTGTAACATGAAAAAGTACAAACAAAAGATTCATGAATAATAATGCTTTGAAAGGCGTTTGTTTGTTTCACATATAGAAAACATAATGAGAATGGTATTCAGCTTGTCCCTCATAGTGTAGCAAAACATAAATGCATAGGACACCTTCAAAGTTCATAAGGGTGACTAGATACAAATAATTTAAGAACAAGCAATATCAAAGTTATGAATCAATCAACAAGTTTTGGGAAAATGCACATTAAACTAAGAATGACCACTATGCTCTCTCAATAGGTACATAAAGATAGAAGATGGAGACTCAACATAAAAGTAAAATAAAGGCCCTTCATAGAAGGAAGCAGGGATTCAAGTCTCATAAAGAGCTTCCAAAAATTATGGTACTTATTAGCTTTTAGCTCTCATTACCCCTATCATAAGCATCTTTAGGTGATTAAGGTTAAAGTGAGCAAATATGAGGATATGCCTAACAAGTTATAAGTTGAAAACATCATGCCCCTTGCTTACGAGTACCATTCCTCATGTTACTCAACTTTAGTCACAAGTTAGTTCTTGTCATTGTAAGTACATGTGTATCATAGAGAACCGCCAACGAGGTACCCCTTGCCCGATGATACAGAAGCTTTCCCATATCTAAATGACAAGGCAAGCAGACAATGAGCATCCCAGTGATCTTCTTGTATGCTATTTGCATAGGGTTTTCCCTTTTTCTTTTTTCTTTCTTTTTTTAGGATGCTTCATAGATTGCTCACTATGGTTATGCTGCATGTTTCCACCATGATTAGGCATGGCTTAGACTAGCCGCCCAGGCGTTTATCTAACACATATACGAACTCAATGAGCCTTACAAGCTCCCCTTTCATTTCACACCGCCGGTATCCATAAGCAAAAGAGCATGATATCAACTAAATAAAGTGCAATGTTGAAAGCGTTCCCCATGGTAACATGGTTCTACTAATTCACAACTTACAAAACGCAAGCATATACGCAACATAGATGGGCACAATGGTTCAAGTTTATTAAGTGCAAGAAAGTAAAGTGTTCCATCAAGTTCATGAGAGCTTTAATCACTTATTTTCACATAACAAGTTTGGAAGGTAGATAAAAACATAAATATACTTGGAATAGCAATAATGCTAATAGGTAGGTATGGTGGACTCTTTGGAATAACTTGGTTTTATTTGGAGTTGGATGCATGAGTGGAACTCATACTTGGTACATGTGGAGGCTAACAAAAGACTGGGAGCGACCAACTAAGAGAGCAATAATGGCCATAATCATGCAAAGCGATAAAACATTATTAATTAAAGCATAAAGTGATATTACAAGTCAAAAACTAAATGATCATAGAGGCTATGGTGACTTGGTATAGTCTTAACATGGTGTGAGCATGCACCAAGTCAACCCAAATAAAGCATCAAAGGAGAATACCATAATATTATGCTTTTGTATGCTAAAACAACACATGATTCTTTCAAGGCACATTAAGCAATCTCAATTGTTTGGAACAATTCATGCTACAGCAATAATCACTAAGCATAAAGTCATAGCAATATCAAACATGACATGATAAAGTCTAAGTCACAGTCAAAACAAGCTTCCTTTTGTACCACTATAAGTATGAAATTTCCTACACTTTTCCAACACCTATCGAAAACTAAAGCTAAACGTAGTGCTAGCAAAGGAGAACACTCATAGAACAATAAGAGTGAAAACTAGAGTGTTCTAGGCAATGAATAACTGGGTGTGTTTCTCTCCAAAAGAAGTGTGTTGGGATCCAACCAACTTATTTAAGCAAACCAAACAAAAGAAAACTAAAAACAAAAATGAAGATGCTCCAAGAACAACACAATTGTGCATGAAATAAAAAATGAAGTGTTTTGGGAGAAAACCTGAGATTATTGATGAAGAAGGGGATGCCTTGGGCATCCCCAAGCTTTGGCGCTTGTACCTCTTGAATATTTCTTGTGATGACATGGGTGGCATCCCCAAGCTTGAGCTTTTGTCAATACTTCGTATTATCACATTATTCTTCCCTACACTTTAAAATTTCCTTCATACAAAACTTCACACAATATTCATTAGCAATATTAGTGTACTTAAGATAATAAGTCTTTAGGTTCAGTTTCAACACAAGTAAAACTTCCATTAAAGCACAAGCTACTGCAGCAATTCCTTTTAAAAGTTCAAGTGATCAAAGAGAACTCAAAGAGAAAGAGATTAAGAGGAAAATGCAAATAAGGGCAGAAATTTGTCAAAACAGACCAGCAGATAAAAAACGATTTTTTCGAAGACCTTCTATTGCTCAAATCGAAAAGTGTTAAACTAACAAAAGTTAGACAACAACCTTGGGCAAAAGCACAAAAATTACATCTCAATCCGACGTATAGAGATTTTTCACGAATTTTTACAGCGAAGCACAAAAATCTTTTTCGGGACAACAACTTTCCCAAGTCTTACTTCCCTCTCATTAGAGGTTATTCTTGGCACAAAAACCACACAAAAAGGATAAGGAGACGTTATTATTGAAGCAATAACTTCCAAGACTCAACAAAACAAAAATAAACTGAAAGCAAAAATATATTGGGTTGTGTGCCAAAAAGCTCTTTCTTTATAGCCATTAAGATAGGCATGATAATTTCAATGATGCTCACGTAAGAAATATGAATTGAAGTAAAAGAGAGCATCAAGAAACAAATATGGAACAAATTTAAGTCTAACCCACTTCCTATGAAAAATAATCTTGTAAAGAAACAAGTCATGAAAGCACAAAGCAACAAGCATGGGAAAGCAAAACAAGTGCTGACATGGGTATACCCTGCAGGTACTCGAGTTTGGTATATACGGTCCACATACGGTGGAAGCCCACGGCATTGCCACAGCCCAATGAAGACTTTGAGTGTCCCACGGACTCTCGATGACTTGTGAGACAAGAAGAAGTTTAAAGATAGAAAGTTTAAAGGGAAAACCCTAATCTGTAACCGACTCGACCTGCTACCCGAGACCTGGCCTATCTATATAAAGGCTAGGAGGGGGCTGATACATTGCAAATGTATCTATAATTTTTTATGTTCCATGCTTGGTTTTATCCACTTTATTGTGTTTTGTCCACACTTTGGAGTACTTTTCATATGATTTCTTGGACTAACCTATTAACAAGAGCCACAGTGCCAGCTGCCTATTTTCTGCTGTTTTTGGTTCCAGGAAAGTCAGAAAATGAATATTCTCAGAATTGGACGGGACAAAAGCCAAAGTGCATATTTTTCCGGAAGTCATCAGATGCCAGAATACGAGACGGAGAAGGGCTAGGGGCTGGCCACACCACCTGGCCGCATGGCCAGGCCTAGCCCGTGCCAGGGGGTGGTCTGGCCGACCCCAGCACCCCCTCGGCCTCTCCTTCCGCCTATATATTTCCCTCGAGACGAAAACCCTAAGGACCCGAACAAAAATCCACGAAAGAGTTTGTAGCCGCCATCATCTCCATCCCTAGATCGGGAGGGATCTGAAGCTCTTATCGGCACCCTGCCGGAGAGGGGAATTCACCCTAGAGGTCTTCTTCATCGTCATGCAAGCCTCCGGTGTGATGCGTGAGTAGTTCATCTCTGGACTACGGGTCCATGTAGTAGCTAGATGGCTGGTTCTCCTCCTTTGTGCTTTCATGTCTAGATCTTGTGAGCTCCGTTTATGATCAAGATCATTTATTTGTAATTTTGCATGTTGTGTTTGTGGGGACCGATGGATATTGAGATGCTATTTCAGATTGATTATTGATTCTATCATGTCTTTGTTATTTGTGATCTTGCATGCTTTCCGTTGTTAGTAGCTATCTTGGCCAAGTAGATGCTAGCAACTCCAAGAGTTAGTATTTATGCTCGATAGTGGGTTCATGCCTCTGGTAATCTGGGGAAGTGACATAAATCTCTAAGGTACTAGATGTGTTATTGCTATTAGGGAGAAAACAACAATCCTTTGTTCATAGAACAATCGTATTGTTTACATTACACGCAATTCGTAAAGCAATAATCTGTTGCTTGAAACTTAATACTGGAGGGGGTTCGAATGATAACCTGAAGGTGGATTATTAGTCATAGATGTAGTTGGATGACGGTCTATGTATAATGTTGTAATGCCCAATCGAATCTCAAAAGAGTCAAGATGATTAGTATACGCATGTATTGCTTTCTCGATGTTTGTCAATTGCCCCGTTGTAATTTGTTCACCTAGCATGTTATCTATCTTAAGGAGAGCCACCTCTAGTGAACTATGGATCTCGGTCCTTTCTTTTACATATAATCTACAAACTATTTACGGTTTTGTGTTTACTTTCTGCAAACTATTATTTCCGTCCATGCGATACGTTTAATCCTTTGTTTTAAGAAAAACCGGTGAGATTGACAACCTCATCGCAAGTTGGGGACAGAGTTGTGTGGTTGTGTTGTGCAGGTCTCCACGTTGCTACTAGCACCGGTAGTGCGCCCTGCCAAGGCTTAGCTAGCAACACCTTTGGGGGTGTTTCCTTGCTCCTACTGGTTCGATTAAACCTTGGTTTCATAACTGAGGGAAACTTGCTGCTGTGCTCATCATACCTTCCTCTTGGGGTTCCCCAACGAGCCTGTTAATACACGATCCATCAAGCACTTTTCTGGCGCCGTTGCCGGGGAGTCAAGGACATCTTCCCAAGGGGAGTCCCTCATAACCAATCCCTTTACTTTGTTATTTTTGTTTTGCTTTGTTTGCTTGTTTCTTTATCAAAAACACAAAAAATTAGTTTTACAAGTTTGCTTTCTTATTTAAAAACACAAAAAATTAAGTCTCCTTTAGTTGTTGCCTCTTCCTTAGCTCGCCATGTTGATCCCTAAATTCACCGTGAAAGACCTTTCAATTGGTAGTGGTTCTATAATTGGGAAAGATAATATTGAAGAATTCTTTAATCATGTTAGTAAACATGAGGATACTGAGGATATATCCCTTGCAGAACTTGCTCCAAACTATGAGATTGCTGCAGCTTCTTTAATTCACATGTTGGAATCTAGGTTTGTTAACCTCAACCCCTTAATGCAAGTAATGTTTCTTCAGCTTAAAGAAATTGAGGACCCTGAAATTCTATGATGTTGCCAAGGAAGCTAGAAAAGTCTTTGAACGTTTCAATATGCTTGGCTCATGTGTAGATGTTGTTGGTACACGAGAAAAGATGAACAAAACTGAACCTAATGGGGAGGAAACTAAGATACCAATACCCTTTAAACTAGTAGCAATACATGAAGCCATAGAAAAGAATCTTGATTGGATTGTTCCTAAAAACCCTTTTAATAAAAATAGTGAACCTAAGAGCATTGAGAGAGGATCCTCTAGAACTTATTTGGATGATATACCTTTCCTTGTTGAAGATATTTCTGGTATTGATCGTAATGCTTCTTCATTTGAGAACACTTGATTCTTTCTTGCTTCTTATGCCTAACTTAAAGGCGTTAAAGAAAAGTACTTATTGGGAGATAACCCAAAAGTTTTAGATGAGTATTGGAAGTTATTAATTCAGTAATAACCGCTCCTTATCCTTTTTATTTGCTTTTTGTGCCAAGAGTAACCTCTAATGAGAAAGAAGTAATGATTGGAAAAGTTGCTGTCCCGAAACAGATTTTTGTGCTTCACCGTAAAAATTCGTGTACAATCTATGAACGTCTTTTTGAGGCATGAATTTTTGTGCTTCTGCCCCAGGTTGTTATATAACTTTCGTTAGTTCAACACTTCTTGATTTGAGCAACATAAGGTCTTCGAAAAAAATCGTCTTTACCTGTTGGTCTGTTTTGACAGATTTCTGCCATTTGCTGCATTTGCTTCTTGTTGGTTCCTTTTTGAGTTCTTTTGGGGAATTGAGATTTTTGAGGGAAGTGCTTCAGTAGCTAGTGTTCTAATGGAAGTTTATTAGTGTTGGAACTGAACCCTAAGACTTATTATCTTGAGTGCACTAATGTTGCTAATAAAGATTGTGTGAAGTTTTGTATGAAGGAAAAAAATTCAGGTGTATGGAAGGAATGAGTAATGAGATGAAGGATGGACTAAAGCTCAAGCTTGGGGATGCCACGTGTGTCACCCCAAGAAATATCCAAGAAGTACAAGCGTCAAAGCTTGGGGATGCCCAAGGCATCCCCTTCTTCATCAATAAAAATTCCAGGTTTCTTCCAAACGCTTCATTTTATTGATTCATGCGCAGTTCTTTTGTTCCTGGAGCGTCTTCTTTTTCGTTTTTGTTTTGGTTTCTTGTTTTCTTTGTTTTCTTAGTTTTCTGAATAAATTGGTTGGAACCCCTGTTTCATACATTGGTTTTCAAATAGTTTGGTTAGGTTTGGAAAAGAGTAGGAAAGGTCATGCTTAAGTGTTAAAGAGAGTTTGTTTTTGACTGTGGCCTATGCTTTGTCATGCCATGCTTGATATTGTTTTGGCTTTATGCTTAGTATTCTTTTCTGTAGCATGACTTTTTATAAACAATTGAGATTGCTTAATGTGTCTTGGATGAATCATGCGTTGTTTTAGGATATTAAAGCATAGTATAGTGGTATTCTCCTTTGATGCTTTATTTGGGTTGACTTGGCACATGCTCACACCATGTTATGACTATCCCAAGTCACCATAGCCTTTATGATCCTTTAGTTTTCAACTTGTAGTATCACTTTATACTTTGATCAATGATGTTTTGTCGCTCTGCATGATTATGGCCATTATTGCTCTCTTAGTTTGTCGCTCCTAGTCTTTTGCTAGCCTCCACAGCCAAGTATGAGTTCCACTCATGCATCCAGCTCCCTAAACCAAGTTATTCCAAAGAGTCCACCATACCTACCTACTAGCTTATGTTATTCCAAGTATATTCATGCTTTTGTTTACCTTCCAAATTAAACTTGTTATGAGAAAACTAGTGATTAAAGCTCTCACAAACTTGATGGCACACTTTACTTTTCTTGCCCTTAATAAAATTGAACCATTGTGTCGTCTATGTTGTATATGCTTGCACTTATTTGTTGGGAATTAGCAGAACCATGCTGTCATGGGGAACGCTTTCAACATTGCACTTGGTACTTGTACCTAGTTGATATCATGCTCTTTTGTATATGGATGTCGTCAGTGTGAAATGAAAGGGGAGCTTGGAAGTCCATGGAGTTATGTATATGTGTTAGAGAAACGCCTGGGCCGCTAGTCTAATCCATGCTGACATGGTGGAAACCTACAGCATAACCAAAATGAGTTGTCTATGAAGCATTCTTCTTATATAAATAAGAGTCCTATTGAGAAAAAAATAGAAAAAAGATATTATGAAAAGAGGAAAGAGAGAAAAAAGCACCATATTCCCATGGTAAATAAGAAGATTGTTGAGATGCTCGTTGTCTGCTTGCCTTGTGATTTTGATATGGGGATTCTTCCGTATCATCGGGCAAGGGGTACCCCGTTGGCGGTTCTCTATGATACACATGTAGTTACAATGACAAGAACTTACCGGTGACTAAACTTGAGTAGCATGAGGAGCGGCCCTCGTGTTCAAGGGACATGAGATTTCTAACTTATACTTCGTCAAGCATGTACACCATAGTTTGTTCACTTTAACCTTAATCACTTCAAGATGCTTATGATAGGGGCAATGAGAGCTGAATGCTATAAGTACCATAATTTTTGGAAGCTCTTTATGATACTTGAATCCCTACTTCCTTCTATGAAGGCCCTTCTTCCACCATTATATCGAGTCTCCACCTTCTACCTTTATGCACCTACTTTGAGAGCATAGTGGCCATTCTTAGTTCTATGTGCATTGTCCCAAGACTAGTTGATTGATGCATAACTTGATATTGCTTGCTTTGGACTATTTGTATCTAGTCACTCTTATGAACTTTGAAGGTGTCCTATGCATTTATATTTGCTACGCTATGAGGGACAAGCTGAATACTATTATGCTATGTTTTCTATATGTGAAACAAACAAACGTCTTGCAAAGCATTGTTATTCATGAATCTTTTGTTTATGCTTTTTCATGTTGCATCATAGTTTCTTTGTCTTATTGCTAGAACTTTGTCTTTCATGTTATGATTGAAGTACTATGATCCCAGCTTTGAATGTTTTACAAATACTTTGATCAAGTCTTTGATGGTGCATGTCACCTCAAAAATTATTCTTTCTTTTTATCACTTACATACTGGAGGATGAGCAGGAGTTAAGCTTGGGGATGTTGATACATTGCAAATGTATCTATAATTTTTGATGTTCCATGCTTGGTTTTATCCACTTTCTTGTGTTTTGTCCACACTTCGGAGTACTTTTCATATGATTTCTTGGACTAACCTATTAACAAGAGCCATAGTGTCAGCTGCATGTTTTCTGCTGTTTTTGGTTCCTGGAAAGTCAGAAAATGAATATTCTCGGAATTGGACAGGACAAAAGCCAAAGTGCCTATTTTTCCGGAAGTCATCAGATGCTAGAATACGAGACGGAGAAGGGCTAGGGCCTGGCCACACCACCTGGCCATGTGGCCAGGCCTGGCCCACGCCAGGGGGTGGTCTGGACGACCCCAGCACCCCCTCGGCCTTTCCTTCCGCCTATATATTGCCCTCGGGACGAAAACCCTAAGGACCCGATCAAAAATCCACGAAAGAGTCTGTAGCCGCCGTCATCTCCATCCCTAGATCGGGAGGGATCCGAAGCTCTTCCCGGCACCCTGCTAGAGAGGGGAATTCACCCTGGAGGCCTTCTTCATCATCATGCAAGCCTCCGGTGTGATGCGTGAGTAGTTCATCTCTGGATACGGGTCCATGTAGTAGCTAGATGGCTGGTTCTCCTCCTTTGTGCTTTCATGTCTAGATCTTGTGAGCTCCGTTCATGATCTGAAGGAAATATGCCCTGAGAGGCAATAATAAAGTTGTTCTTATGTATTCCTCGTATATGATAGATGTTTATTTTGCATGCTATAATTGTATTGATCGGAAACGTCAATACATGTGTGTTTAATAAACAAAAAGGGTTCCTAGTTATGCCGCTCTTATAGACTAGCTTGTTGATTAACAAGATGATCAAGGTTTCCTGATCATGGACATTGGATGTTGTTAATAACAAGGTCACAACATTTGTAGCATTTGTGAAATGATGTGATGAACATTCATTCGAAGTATAGAATTACGATCAAGTCATTATGTTTATATTGCTATAACATCAAACGAAGTAATCTTTATCCTTATACCATGATATCATGTTAATTGCTAACACCGGAAGAGTATCTTGATAACATCAAATGTCACACCATAACAGGGTGACTATAAAGGTGGGTTCAGTGCTACAAAGGTGATATGTTGAGGCTCAAGGATCAAGAGTGGAATTTGTCAATCCTGATGACGGATAGATATACTCTGGGCCCTCTCGGTGATATCACATTAAGATAGCTTGCAAGCAAGTGATGTGATCACTAGAATGTTATATCACAGGAACGAGAAAAGAGTGCATGTTGGTAACAAGATCAAACTAGGTATCAGGATATCGATGATCGAATCTCGGACATGTATTATATCATGAGACAAAGGGATTAAGTTACTAGCGTTAAAGGTTCTCACGAGCACAGAAGTCATCCTTGAATGTGTAGGAGTCAGTATGGATCTCCAGGTCCCGCTTATGACTATTGATCTGAGAGGAGTCTCAATCATGTCTACATTATTCGCGAACCGTAGGGTGACACACTTAAGGGTTACCGGACACCATTTTGGAGCACATATGTTTCAGACGAAAGGATTGCAAAGCTAGGAATTGTTTCGATAGAAACCGGAATGGTTATGGGTGAAATTGTAGAAAGTGGTTCTGCATGTGATATTGAAATGTTGCAAGGGGTTTTATGTGAATGTTTGTTAATTAAAGTGATTAACAAAATTCTGAATAAATTTAATAAAATATTTTTATTAAATGAGAGAGCATTAAACTTAGAGAATTTTAATGCATTTAAAGTGGAGACTTTAAAAGAGAATGTGAAGGGCATTTTAATGTGGAGGATTTACCACCACATGAATGGGGGAGGTGAGGGGTCACCCCCCATGGGGCGTCGGCCATGGGGAGGGGTACCCCCCTCCTCCTATAAAAGGTCACCCCTCTCACCCTTCTTCCACACACCTCCTCATGAAGGATCTCTCTCCCCCTCTAGAATTATTTCCCCATGGTCTCGCATTAGCGAGATACATGTTCCCGGTGGCATTTCATCTGGAAGGAGTTGCTGCTTCTGCTGCATCGCTGAAGCGAGGAGGTGGAGGTTGTCCGGTGGCTTGAAAGTGTGTGCGAGGATGGATGCGCTGCTGATTTGCGGCGCTCGGACTTCCACATGATCTTGAGATCGGCAAGTGTACGTCAACCACGAGTTCCTACTCGTTAACAAAACTCGTTGTCTTCGAGGGTAAGTTCTCCATGGATGTATGTCCACTCGATGCTCTGTATCTAGTAGATAGATCTTAGCGTATAGTTCTCATCATAGGAATTTTTTTGTTTTCTATGCTGTGGACCCAACAGTGGTATCAGAGCCAGCTCTATGCGTAGGTGCTATGCACGGGTAGTACACATATGTTTATATGTGGGCAATGATGATCATGTTATTGCATCTTCTATGTATTTTGGATATTGGTGGCATAATGGGATGAAGCGACCCGGACCAACCTTACATGTCATCGTACATGTCGTGGGGGTGTCACGGCAGATGCCATGGATAGGCTAAAGGTGGGGACTAATACACGCTAGGGGAATCCAGGGAGGGATAGTGGAGTGATTCTCCACACAGAAGATTGTATTGCTTTACTTTCAAAGTTACAAGTGCTCCTAGAGATGTATTGGCGAGAGGAGGAAGAAGGAGCTCTCTTACTCTCACCCACAGTTCACCCCTAGAACCTTAGCCAAATCGGTATAGAAGAAAACCCCAACCCCTCTACTGAAACCCTAGCCCCCCTTATATAGAGGCGGCCTGGTCTCTGCCTAGGGCATACGTGGATATGCCTCCTCTCAAAGTGGTAACCCGACCGGGGTGCTTTTCCCCCATGTTACACATGCTTTAGCTACGTGAGCCTCTGCGGCGCCCGCGTCAGCCGACACGGGCGTCGTCACCCTTGTCGGCCATGACCCGGTGGTCCTGCCCTTGCTTGCTTCGCTCATGCAGTGCGTACCGGGCCTTCTCTTTGACCAGAGAGATTCCTTCCTTCTCCCAGAAGCTAAACGGGACCCGGATCATGGTAGATCCGGCTATACCTGTTCCTGCATACAAGTTAGACAAGCACTTCCGACTAACTCCTTAAGTCGGCTGATATAATGTTAGGCGACCTTCCTGGTCCGGGTTACTCCGTGATCCGGCCTACCTGGAGGTGACCCGGCCAGCATCCGCTTTGGCCTTGCCGAACCTCGGCTAACTCGGCCTTTATACCCCGGAGTGACCCTACCCGGGGTTATCCCCCCAACATTAGTCCCCGAAGCTGGTGCGGTCTTAGCCGCCTTGGCCGCTAAGGCCACATCAGGTTCATTTATGTTCGAGCCTTGGACGTTATTTCCGATTTAGCTCTTTATCTCGGATTATGTGGATTTACCTTCCCTTCGCACGTTCCAAGTTTTCACTTGTCGGCCGGGTTACCACTTTGACTCGGATCTCTTGGATTCACGTTCCCTCTGCACATTCTAAGTTTTTACCTGCTGTCCGGGCTACCATGGCTCTATCCGGGCCTTGTTTCCTTCTTTCATACGCCAACCCGTGTGGAGGCTAATCATTATGTTGTCTTATTTTAAGGGCCTTCACAGTAACCGCCGCAGTAATTGTCAGTTATCACTGTGCGAGGGTCACGTCACGCCTGCCTCCTCGTTTACCGCATTAGTGCGTCACGTCATGGGATCGCCTCTGCCCTGTGGCCCTCCGTGTGGCTCCTCACTGATTGGCTGAGGCAGTTGATATACGGCCACACCATGTGGCTCATTTGTAGGGCGCGATCCCACTCACCCTCTTAGGGGGTGGTTAAATAGCGGAGGGGTGCACCCCTTAGGATTTTTTCCTCCTCTGCGCCCCTCTGCCCGTTGCTCTTATTCTTCATCTTCCTCGCGACCGCGCCGCCGCCAGTGCTCCTAGCAGCAGCGCCGCCGCCACACTTTTCCCCGTGCCTCTGCGTTGCAGCCACCGCTGCGCAACTCCCTCGCCACGGTCCTCGCCAATCCAGGCCTCTGATCCCTGCCACCGCTAGCGCCAGCGAGGGTAGCGAGTGCGGGATGACGGAGGAGGAGCTCGTCGTCGCCAAGCAAGAAATGGAGGAGGACGCCGCTGCGGCGGACCGTGGCGCGTGGGCCGGGTCATGGGTCTGTCAAGATGACCTTGACTGGCTTTACCGGACCAGACGCATCCCTACCGGCATCGTCGCTCGTCTCCCTTCCGCCGAACTGGCCCCCTCACCCAATCCGGGTGAGTTCGTCGTGTTCTTGTCCCACATCCAACGGGGGTTCGGCTTGCCGGTGAGCGACTTCTTCCGGGATTGGCTTAGCACCTACCACTTGCAGCCGCACCACCTTCCAGCCAATGCTATCACTTCTATCTCTGCTTTTGCTTCTACGATCGAGGGCTACGCCGGACTGTGGCCCACGAAGGAGCTGTGGATCCGGTTTTTCGGCCTTCGTCGCAACGTCATCCCCAACATCCAAGTTGATTCGGAGGATAAGTAGCTCACCCAATTCGGAGCTGCGTCCATCTCACCCCGGAGGACTTCCGTTTTCTCTCGGGTCACCGGGCTTGACTCCTGCAAAGGATGGGCCCGGACCTTCTTCTATGTCCGGAACGCGGGCACCGAAGATTTGATTCGGTTGCTCCCCTATACTCCGGGTCTACCTAACCCGGAATTTTGGGAGGAGATCTCCAAGAAGCCCACGGCTCTAGCCAACCAGGTTAACAAGAGGTTCGCAGAACTGAATAAAATCAGATTGCGCAACGAGGATGCTATGATCACGTTCGTGCGCAACCGAATCTCTCCCCTCTAGAAGCGCACCCACAAGGTGCGCCACATGAGTTTCGGCCGTGACCCCAACCGAACCTCCTCCTTCGAGCTGAGCAACACGGAGACTTTTCGCCGGGTTAAGGCTCTCTTCACCACCCACAAGGATTTCTCCGCTGAATGGACGTGGGGAATTGAGCACTTTTGTCGTGACAGGCTCCCTCCCGCGGTAAGCTTCGCGGGGCAAACTTACTTCGGATTAAATATATGTCGGTTTTTGTTATATTTTTGACTATGTTCTTCATTCCATTTCTCAGCTATTCCTTCAGCAAGCCCTTGAGGACGGCATGGATCCGACCCTTAAGTGGGCGCCGGACCGAGAAACCCCGGATGAGGAGGATCCGGACCAGGAGATGTTTCTCCCTATGACCGACGCTACAAAACGACCCAACGGTAAATTCTCTTCTCTTAGAGACTGGCCCGATGATGAGGATGACTCGGATGTTGACATGATTGAACCTGTTGAGGTTGTCCCTCTTTCTTTTGCCTTTCCGGCATCAGCTAACCCTGGTGGGCATATCCATGAGGATCCTCCGCTTGCTATGGACGAACCGATTCTGGTGGCACCGAAGAAGAAACGCGGAGCCGCACCGAGTTCCTCCTCCGGACCTTCTCAGCCCGCAAAAAGGCGAAAGAAGGCCGGAGACAAAGCTGCCTCCAAGCCGGCAGGCAAAGCCCCGACACGAAGGGCTCGGAAACCCAAGGAGGCCCAAACCTCGGATGCGTAAGTCATTTTTCTCTCCGTAACCCACTTTTCCTTGCATTGTTGTAATTCCTCTTCTGACATTATTCTCTTCTGCAGGGCTCTGGTGGAGGTCCCTCAGAGCGGATCTAGCATCTCTTCACCGCTCCGATCTAGCCCTTCTCCCCTTCGTGATGACGAGTCACGTCCTCTGAGCCCTATTCCAGAGGGTTCCGCGGCTGCTCCGGATTCCACACTACCTCGTCAAGAGGAGTGCAACCTCGGAGCGGGAGGGATCGGTCTAGCCGAGGCGACGACATCCACAACTTCGGCATCGCCGCAACCAGCAGCCACCAAGTCTACCTCAACACCAGCACCGCCCCTAGCACCGGCAGCAGTTCCAGTACCCGCGACCGAATCAGCACCAGCACCTGTTCGGGCACCAAGAAAATCAACAACCGCACCAAGTTCTTCCGCCTCGTCCGACTCATTTCAACCTCGGCGAGGAACTACCCCAGCAGCTCCTAAGGGGAAATCCGCTGCAGTTACTTCTTCCCAGCAAGCCAAGGGCAAAAAGGCTCTGGATGCTACCAAGTCAGCATTTGTCGAGGCTGGGCAGCGAACCCTAGCGTCGATGCTTCCCAAGAAAGCTCCAGCAGCGAAGGATGCCCCTGCCGAGCCAACTGACGTGCAGCAAATGGTTCTGCATACTAGCCCAGCCCTTGCTTTGGTTGGGAGGAAAGAAGCGCATGCGAAGGGCTTGGTGGCACCCCATATGCTCACCGGTGAGCGGTATCCTCCGAGCCTGATTGAGTTTGTCATGAACTAGAACAAGGCGGAGTTCGTCCACAACGACGATCTCCCGGAAAAGTTCGGCCCCGCAGAATTTTCCGCCCAAATGAACACAGCCGCCAAGGCAATTAACCTCGCGGGGCGGATGATGGAGGTATGCCGTTTCTCCTTTACATGTTGTAGATAATAACCATTAGTCCCCGAGCCTCCGGTGGAGTAACTTGTTACTCGACCGGATGCTCCTTAGAAAACTAACGTAGTTCCATGTGAACTTCGAATATGCACACACCTAGAGCCGGGTTAAGTTCCACTTGGCCCGGAGCTTGTACACTTCGAATATGCACACACCTAGAGCCGGGTTAAGTTCCACTTGGCACGGATCTTGTACACTTCGAATATGCACACACCTAGAGCCAGGTTAAGTTCCACTTGGCCCGGATCTTGTACACTTCGAATATGCATACACCTAGAGCCGGGTTAGGTTCCACTTGGCCCGGATCTTGTACACTTCGAATATGCACACACATAGAGCCGGGTTAAGTTCTACTTGGCCCGGATCTTGTACACCAAGCTAATTTATGCTTTTGTACATTTTTCAGGTGACCACTAATCGCCGGAGTGCTGAATTCCAACGCCTGCTGGATACCCACAAGATGTTATGCGCAAAGCATGTTGCACTTATCACGGAACATGAAAAAAGGGGTAAGTTTCTCCGTTGGCGCTTTTCCGTTTCTCTTCATCTTCTTCTGCCGAACTAATCTCCTCATTCGGTTTCTGCAGCTGTGGTGGAGGCTGAGAACAAGATCATGCGGAAGAACTTGGAGCAAATCAAGGGTATGTCCTTTTTGTCTGACCTTGTAGTGTTTTCCATTTCCTTTTCTCCTTGGCTCGGTAAACATTCATTCCTCAGCTCTGCCGGGTCAACATACTATTTCAGCATCGCTTGAGGACAGTGTGCCCGTGCCTGATATGATGCTGCATTTTCTCGAACAAGCAGGGCAGCATCAAGCCGAGCTGAAGAAAAAAGATGATGAGCTCGCTCTCCTCCGGACCAAGGACAATGAGATTGCCAGGCTCAAGGCTGAGATGGAAAAGATGAAGGCCCAGCACCAAACCGAGCTCCAAAAGGTTGGCCAGAACTTCACAGAAGAGCGCGAGCGCCTTACTCTCCAGATCTCCAAGGACCAGGACCTACTCAAAGAATCCGACATCTAGCTTGGATCGGCAAACGCTGAGCTTGAGCAACTTCGCAAGAGACGCGATGACTGCATCAAGGAGTTGACCCAGATTCACAGCCACATTTCACGTAAGTTCCTTTCCCTTATCCGACATAATTCTCTGGGTTACTTCATATGTCTTTTCTTTAGCTTCTTCCTTTGCCTTGTTTCTAGGCCACTTTCCAGAGGGTACTCCTATTGCGAGCGCTGTTGTTGCCAATTTCCGCCGAGAGAGGGGTACTCCCGTCGCTCTTGATGGTGCGAGCATTCCCTTAGACATGGAGGACCTATTGGTCAGCCTGTCATCTCGCGTGGAAATCATCAAGAACTACGGCAAGGATCTCCTCGACGTTTCAGTCCGAGTTTTCAACACGTTCTGGTCCGGTGAGAGCGCTCCGAAGAGAATCACACTTCTTGCTGAAAAGTTGTCGGATATCGAGACCCAGCTCGACCTCTGGAGGGAGTCCGCTGGGCATGCCGCAGCTGATACTATCCTTCACCACATACTCACATGGTATGAGAAGATCGACCTCAGCCTCCTTACACGTCGGTGCACCGGATCCAGATGGACTAATGACCCGGAGTGGGTAGCTCGGTGCCAGGCTTGCGCCTACAGCCTCATCGAATATTCTCCTATCCATGAATGGGTTGAAGGACCGAGCTTCCTGGAATCCGCTGGGGACGAGAACGCTGAGAACGCTGAAGACGGGTCGGATGAGGACGAAGAAGGCGATGACTCAGATATTGAAGATAGCGAAGACGACGCCGAACTTCCTCCTCCTGCTGCTCCTTAGGTCAAAAAACTTGAAAATTTATCAGATCCCCGGTATGCCGGGTGCAACTGTATGCTGTGTATATGTGATATTTTGCTACTAAGTTCTTATGCCGGGGTAACTTGGGCGTAGTCCCCGAGTTTCTTTTTCTTGTTCGTTCAATCTTTTGGCTCGGATCGTGTCTACCTTGATTCGGTTTTATGACTTACGAATCCGAGCTTCAAAAATCGTCTTAACAATACTAAGAAACTTTCAGACTTAGCTCAAAAAATAAAGCTGCATAATAACTTGAAAATAAATACAGGGTTAGTCCGAAAAACAAACGTTAGCTCGAATAAATTTGTTTCCTTAGTCACTTTTCATGTGCTACGCAATTCCAAACTTGTTCTCTTGCTTGCCATGAAGCCAATTCTTGTTGGACAGCAGCAAGTCGAAGAGTTGGGTTTTTGGTGCTCACACATTACTAATCCGGGTTAAGTAGAACAACTTATTCCAGCTAACGCACAAGAGACAACAACAATAATTATTAAGGCATTCCCCGAGTTACTGCTCGAGGCGCTACTATTTCATTGATAAGCTCATTGCCGACATACATACCGACATATGAGACGACTCGGATATATACACTTCTTAGCTAAGTGTAGAAAGGACGAAGTAGTGCTACATTCCACGGTCACTTAGATTCCTCTCCGGACTTGTCCGCCTTGTTCTTTTCCTGTGGCTTTGCATCTATAAGATAGTAAGAATCATTGTGCAATGGTTTGCTCACAATGAATGGCCCTTCCCATGGGGGGGATAATTTATGCATGCCAGTAGTACGTTGTACCAACCGGAGCACCAGATCGCCTTCCTGAAAGACTCGGGGGCACACTTTCCGGCTATGGTAGCATCGGAGATTTTGCTGATATATGGCGGATCTGGACAGTGCCAGTTCTCTCGCTTCTTCCAGCAGATCAACATCATTTTGCCGGGCTTCTTGCACTTCGGCTTCTGTGTATTGGGTGACCCTAGGCGAATCATGCTCTATGTCGGCTGGTAATACAGCTTCTGCCCCGTATACCAGAAAAAACGGCGTATAGCCTGTTGATCGATTCGGAGTTGTTCTTAAACTCCACAGTACCGCTGGTAGTTCTTCTATCCAACACCCATCTAATCTTTGCAGCGGCTCAATGAGCCGAGGTTTTATCCTGGATAATACTAATCCGTTGGATCTTTCCACTTGTCCGTTCGATGCGGGGTGAGCTACCGAGGCTACATCGAGTCGGATCTTCTTGTCCCGGCAGAAGCGCGCAAATGCTCCTTCCGCAAAATTTGTGCCATTGTCAGTTATGATACTGTGAGGATAACCGTATCTCAAGATAATGTCTTTGAGAAATGTTACGGTCGTAGCTCCATCACATTTTCTTATAGGCTTCACTTCAATCCATTTTGTAAACTTATCCACCATGACCAAAATGTGTGTCATGTTTCCCCTTGCTGGTTTGAACGGGCCAACCATATCCAAGCACCATACGGCAAATGGCCACGTAATTGGTATGGTCTTGAGTTCCGACATTGGCATATGTGTCTTAGTAGCATATCTCTGACAACCATTGCATTTTCTCACCAGATCTTCTGCTTGTTCTAAGGCACTTGGCCAGTAGAACCCATGCCGGAATGCTTTTGCCACCAAGGCTCTAGATGAAGCATGATGCCCGCATTCTCCTTGGTGTATATCTTGGAGGATGTCAAGCCCTTCTTCCGGGTCAACGCATCGCTGGAGGACATTGGTTACACTCCGTTTCTATAGCTCGGAATTGATAATTGTGTATGCTTTTGCTCTCCTCTGAGTTTGCCTAGCTAACACCTCCTCAGTGGGTAACGTTCCATCTTTTAGGAATTGGAATATAGGCAGTGCCCAAGCTGGTATTGCTCGTGCAGGGAACATGTCCTCATCAATTTCCATCTGATCTACCGGCATAACTTCAGCCGGATCACGCTGAGCAGTCCCCGGGTCGAGCGACGTAGTCCCCGGGTTTGCTGAGGCAGTCCCCGGGTTTGCTGATGCAGTCCCCGGGTCTCGCGTACTACCTCCCGTGTCAATGTCCATGGGCTCAGCTCCGGATTCTGTATCTTCCGGGACATAGATCGAGTCGGTTCCTGGGGACGGCCTGATAAATGGTTTTCTGAGGTGTTCCAATGCTATACCCGGTGGAATTGCCTGTCGGGTTGATCCGAGCTTCGATAGCATGTCGGCAGCCTCGTTTTCCACTCGAGGTACATGGTGAAATTCACACCCCTCAAAGTAACCAGATACCTTCTGCACATGAAACCTGTACAGTGCCATGTTTGGATCCACGGCGTCCCACACTCCGGACACTTGCTGCACCACCAAATCCGAGTTACCAAAGCATATTATCCGACGTATGCCAATCTCTTTTGCCACTTTGAGCCCATGCACAAGATCCTCGTACTCAGCGACATTGTTTGATGCCGCGAAATGGATCTGTAATACGTATTTTAGCTGGTCCTTCTTTGGCGAGGTAAGTATGACCCTGGCGCCTAATCCGGTTTTGGTTTTCGACCCGTCAAAGTGCATCCTCTAGTAGTTCGGATCTGGCGGCGGTGGTTCGTATTGTACCTCGGCCCAATCTACAAAAAGTTCGCCACAGCCTGAGACTTGATTGCTTCTCTTCTGTCGTATTGGGGCGCATAAGGAGCTAGCTCAATTGCCCATTTTGCAATTCTGCCACTCGCATCCTTGTTACCCATTATCTCGGATATGGGAGCTTCACATATCACTTTGATGGGGTGCTCCTCAAAGTAATTCTTTAACTTCTGTGCCGCCATATAGACACCATATGCCACCTTTTGAAAGTGCGGGTAGTTATGTTTTGAGGCAGATAATACCTCGCTCAAGTAATACACTAGCCTCTGCACCGACTTACCCTCTTCATTGCGCTCTACTACAATCACGGCACTTACAACTCGGTTGGTTGCGGCTATGTAGAGCAACATTGGCTCCTTTGATAGTGGAGAGGCTAACACTGGTGCAGTGGCCAACATCTTTTTTAAGTGGGCAAAGGCTTCATCGGCCTGTGGTTTCCAAACAAACTTATCCGACTTTTTCATGAGTTGGTAGAGAGGCAATGCCTTTTCTCCCAACCGACATACAAACCGACTCAACGATGCTAGGCACCCAGTGAACTTCTGGACATCGTTAAGAAACTTCGGCAGCTCCATTCGTTCAATGGCCTGAATCTTAGTTGGATTAACTTCGATACCTCGGCTGGAGACGAGAAATCCGAGTAATTTTCCAGCCGGGACACCGAAGGTACATTTTCCGGGTTAAGCTTTATTCGGAACCTTCTCAAGTTCGCGAATGTCTGCCTGATGTGGTCAAGGAGCGTTTTGCTTTCCTTGGTCTTGATAACCACATCATCCACGTATACTTGTATGTTTTGACCTATTTGGTCGTGCAAACATTTTTGCATACATCTTTGGTACGTTGCACCTGCATTACGTAAGCCAAACGGCATAGTGCGATAGCAATAAGCCCCGTACGGGGTGATAAACACGGTCTTTATTTGATCATCCGGATTCAGAGGTATCTGGTGGAAACCAGAATATGCATCAATGAATGACAACAGTTCACATCCCACGGTTGAGTCTATGACCTGATCTATCCTCGGCAGTGGAAATGGATCTTTTGGACACGCCTTATTCAGGTTCGTGTAATCGATACACATACGCCAAACCACTGCCACGTTCGGATCATCCTTCTTTTCTACCAGCACTGGATTAGAGAGCCAATCTAGATACAGTACTTCCATGATAAATCCTGCTGCTAGCAACCGAGCTATCTCATCTCCAATGACTTTTCTCCTATCCTCGGCGAAGCGGCGGAGAGGTTGCTTCACTGGCCTTGCTCCGGGTCTTACGTTCAAAGAGTGCTCGGCCAACTCCCTCGGAACACCTTGCAAATCCTGTGTGGACTAAGCAAAAATGTCCCGATTCTCACGGAGGAAGTTGACGAGCTCGCTTTCCTATTTATAAGTTAACCCGACACCAATTGTTACGGTGCGCTCCGGGAACATGTCATCAACTGGAACCTTCTTGGTATCCTTTGCGGCTTGGAATGAAACGCTACCATGCGGGTTACTCAATGCCGACACATACTGCTGCGTGGACTGAGCTAATGCCGCCACCTCTTGGATTTTTCTTTTCTCTTGCGCAATCACGAGTGACTCGGCTAGGTTAGACCTAGCTGAGGCACACTCAATGGAACATCGGAAATCTCCAGCAATGGTAATCACTCCATTTGGCCCGGGCAATTTCATCTTCAGATAACTGATGTGGTAGCTTGCCATGAACTTGTTCAATGCTGGTCTTCCGAGTAACGCGTGATACGCACTTTCCAAGTTCACCACCTCAAACTCCAGATTCTCAGTTCGGCAATTATCTCTCGTGCCGAATAGCACGTCAACCCGGAATTTGCCTATGGGCTCACAAGAAATGCCTGGTACAATACCATGGAAAGTTGTCCTTGTAGCCTGGAGCATGTTCTCCGAGATACCCAACTTGCGCATTGTATCCGCATACATGATGTTAATGCTACTGCCATTGTCAATCAGTACCTTGGAGAACCTCACATTGATGTTCGGCCCAATGAATGTCGAGTCAGCACTAGCGCATACGAACCTGGACTCGGCATAAGCTTGGGATGATCTTTGATGTTCCAGGTGATTTCCTGGTCCGACCAAGGCATGTACCCCGTCACTACTGGCATTACCGCATTGACCTCCATATGTCGGTGCTGCAAGCTCTTTCTATCTGCTTCCTCAGTTGTGAACACACAATAGCTCTGGTGATGTTCTCTGTACTCATTGCTCCCCTCGTTTTCGGGGTACCTCTGATCCGGCTGGTGCTGATTTTCCACCTGATGCACTACATCCCTTCTCTCATTGTTGTCATACCTCGGCGGAGGGGGAGGTAACATTAGCTGTTGCGTGTTTGCTCCAGAGAGCAATTGCTGCCGAGGTAACTCCTGCCGAGGTTGATCATTCCGGGGTGCCTGAGCATTCCCCGAACCACCTTGTTCTATCTTACGCATCCAGTCACATTGCCTCGTTGTGTGACCCGCCGGGCTATTCGGATTTGGCGTGTGAAACTTACATGGCTGGTCCAACATCGACTCATAGGTATACCTCAGACGGTCTTTCTTTTCGTGCCATTGTTTCTTTTGCTCCGGCGTCCACGTTTTCTTGCCATCGTTTCTTGGAGTCCATTGCCCTCCAGTTTTCTGGCGCTGGTTGCTCCCTGCTCCGGGTTGATCTTGATTCACAGCTGCAACTTGTTGCGAACCGTAGCGATGATCCGGTCTATCATCTCTTCTTTTTCCTCTATAGTCATTCCTCCGAGATGACCCGGCTCCATCCCTCTGATAGTATTCCTCGTTTGACTCATTTGACGCGAGCCTAGGTTGAGTCGGATCACCCAAAGCATACGAATCGGCAATCCGGATCATCTCTGCCAACATAATTGGCATTTTCCTTTGCAACTTCATCCACAGCTCGCTGCCATATCTGCACCCTTGCGCAAACCACGCTATGGCCTGTGACTCTATAACACCCTCACACGAGTTTCTCACGGTACACCACTGGGTCAAGAATTCACGGTCTGTCTCATTAGGTCTTTGCTTGCACATTGCTAGGGTCTGCGGCCTATTCGGCCTCTGATATATACTTGAGAAGTTGCTGATAAACATTTCTTCAAAATCTATCCAGTAGTTGATGCTTCCGGGTGGCAAATTGTTCAACCATACTCTGGCCGGACCTTCTAACATCTGGGGTACGTATCGTACAACCCATCTCAAGTTGCCAGTGGCAATTTTCACAGCCGTAGCATAGTTTATCAGCCAATCCTCCAGCTTGGTACTGCCGTCATATGTCTTTGTGCCCCTGGGCAGCTAGAAGTTAGGTACCGGTGGCTCCTTCATGATCCGGGGTCCAAAGCACGCTAGACCCGGTGGACCTTGACATTCGATCTGTTCTGACCTATACAGGCGATCCAGTTTCAATCTTGCGTCATCCGGCATCAAATCCCTGCTTCCCAATCTTGACCCTATCACATGATAGTCCGGTCTTGGGTACCCCACGTTCATCATCTCCGAATCACCGTCGTTGTACCGGTTTTGCTCCTGTGGCGCAACTCTCTGTTGCATACCTCGGCCGGCGCTTTGCTCTTGCCTTGGTATATTCCGCTGCTACGGTTGTCCTACTCCTACTGAGTTTTGCTGTCCGGCATTGCCATTGACAACGTTCCCTTGACCGGCATTGCCTTGGTCGTGGTTACCTCGGCCAGCTTCACCTCGGCTCACACTTCATCGATTGTCATTTTTCCGTGCTTCTTTTGCTTTTCCTGCCCGCGTCGGGTCGTATGGGACGATCTGTTTGTTCCGTCTAGCCGACGTTACTACCTCTTCTCTCCTTGGCCCACCATGAGGTGACGATGCGTCTCCAGTGGATTTCTCCGAGTTACCCATTGCCGAATGGACAATTTTGGAAGCTCCAGCTCTCTCCGGGTTAGCTCTGAGTAGCTCTTCGTTCTGTCTGTTCGCGATCCGAACTAACTCGTTAACCCTATCTTGTTGTCTTTGACAGGCCTCACCCATTAGACCCTCTAACTAGGATGCAGCCGCATCCGCTGCTCTGAGGTTCTTCGCCGGGGTACTATACTTCGGCAACCCCACGGACAAACAGTTTTCCGATTCCTCGGCTCCATTATCACCTTCCCTGTTCATCTCGCTTATGAGATTTTTACCTTTTACCTTTACCATATCAACTTTGTTTGCTTTTGCATACTCACGCAGCGTCATCTTCAACGATTGCTGAGCCGCGGCTATTTTCTTTGCGCCTTCTAGTATTTTTTGCCTAGTTTCCTCTAGCTCGGCCTGTGCCTGAGCCGGATCTACCACTGCTGCTACCGGGTTTGCCAAGCTATCCATAGCTTCTCTTAGTACATTCTCAGGCCTCTCTAGTGGGGGTCCTCTACCTTTCCTCGGTGCCTTAGGTGTTACCTCTGGGTCCGGTGCTGGATCCTTGCTTGCGCCTGCACCCGGCGCAGTCATCATCACTTCAGCACGATCTGGGGAGCGAGTGATACGCGCCCCGTGAACCACGCTAAGGGGTGGTTCCCCTGCCTCGACGACGCGCCGCGGATGAACGCATGATACGTCCACAGCAACGTAGACCTTGTGTGCACCCAACTTGACGAAGAGGCCGTTGCGCGGAAGTGGGTGCGTGCCGAAGCAGCCAGTGTTGTCGCTGACGAAATCCAGCGCTCCAAAGCACTGAACGAGCCTGGAGACGATGTGTTCGCCGGTGTCGATGAGGTTTCCCGTCCGGATCTTCACCCCTGCTAGCGCTGCTAGCCCCACGGTGGGCGCCAATTGTCGTGGTGGTGTCACGGCAGATGCCATGGATAGGCTAAAGGTGGGGACTAATACACGCTAGGGGAATCCAGGGAGGGATAGTGGAGTGATTATCCACACAGAAGATTGTATTGCTTTCCTTTCAAAGTTACAAGTGCTCCTAGAGCTGTATTGGCGAGAGGAGGAAGAAGGAGCTCTCTTACTCTCACCCACAGTTCACCCCTAGAACCTTAGCCAACTCGGTATAGAAGAAAACCCCAACCCCTCTACTAAAACCCTAGCCCCCTTTATATAGAGGCGGCCTGGTCTCTGCCTAGGGCATATGTGGAGGCATATTCCTCAAAGTGGTAACCCGACCGGGGTGCTTTTCCCCCGCGTCACACATGCTTTAGCTATGTGAGCCTCTGCGGCGCCCACGTCAGCCGACACGGGCGTCGTCACCCTTGTCGGCCATGACCCGGTGGTCCTGCCCTTGCTTGCTTCGCTCATGCAGTGCGTACCGGGCCTTCTTTTTGACCAGAGAGATTCCTTCCTTCTCCCAGAAGCTAAACGGGACCCGGATCATGGTAGATCCGGCTATACCTGTTCCTGCATACAAGTTAGACAAGCACTTCCGACTTACTCCTTAAGTCGGCTGATATAATGTTAGGCGACCCCCCTGGTCCGGGTTACTCCGTGATCCGGCCTGCCTGGAGGTGACCCGGCCAGCATCCGCTTTGGCCTTCCGAACCTCGGCTAACTCGGCCTTTATACCCCGGAGTGACCCTACCCGGGGTTATCCCCCCAACAGTACATGAGACGGGTTCCACGACTGACATGCAACTAGTTTTGCATAAGTGGCTAGCGGGTGTCTGTCTCTCCTACTATAGTCCATATCTGATTTATAACGAGTTGCTAATAACTTGGTTATCGTTGTTGTGGTTCATGTTTGTAGGTAAGACCGGTTCTATCTCCGAAAGTCCTAAGCCACGTAAAACTTGCAATTGATAAATTAGAGGCGTCTAGTTTAGATCGTTGCTGGGCTAGTGTCTTGATATGGTATTGTTGTAAGTAGATGTATGATAGATACTCTTACAACACACTCAACGTGTAAGTTCCATAGACCATGGCCTTACACACAAAGGAATGATAGAGATCATACCATGATGCAAATGATAGAGATCAAATGCATGGACCATATCATCTCACTTTACACATTAGATGTTTGCATCTTATATTGCTAGTTTGGCGTTTTGGTAGCATTGTAAGATGATCCCTCATTTAGATATCAAGATAAAATGTGTTCTTCCTTAAGTATGCACCGTTTCATGGATCGTTCTTCGAGACATCACGTGATGATCGGGTGTACTCGACTCTACGCTTTCATACAACGGGTGTAAGACAGTTTTACACACGGGAATACTAAGGTTCTTACTTGGCGAGCCTAGCATGTACAGACATGGCCTCCGAACACGGACCGAAAGGTTAAGCATGAGTCATATAGTTGATATTATGCCCATATAGATGCTCTCCTTTGAAGCTACACCGACTCACGTGATGATCGGACTTGGTGTAGTGGATTTGGTTCATGTAATCACCAAAAAGACACGAGGGATGTCGTTTTTGAGTGGGAGTTCATTAGAAATTTGGATTAGTTGAACTCAATCTATCATAAACTTAGTCTAAATAAACTTTACAAATTCTATTGTAGATGGCACCACCTGCTTTTAATTTCAATGTGTTCATGGAGAAAGAGAAACTTGCTGCGAATGGTAGCAACTTCACCAACTGGTCTATGAATTTGAGGATTCTCCTCACTGCTGCAAAAAAGCAATATGTGCTAGAGGCGCCGCTAGGCCCCCGACCAACTCCTGATGCCCCTGACGAGAAAAAGAACGTCTATATAACTCGTCAGGAGGACCATAACTTAGTTCATTGCGGCATACTTTATGGGCTAGAGATAGAACTTCGAAAGCATTTCGAAAATGGCAATGCTTTTGATACCATGGGAGAATTGAAAATGATTTTCGATACCCATGCTGCCTTAGAGAGTTATAATGCTTCTGAAAAGTTCTTTAGCTGCATGATGGAGGAGAATAGCTCCGTTAGTGAGCACGTACTCAAAATGTCTGGGTACGCCGATAAGCTTGTGTCCTTGGGAATAACGATTCCCATTAACTTAGGCATACATCGTGTTCTCCAATCTCTGCCACCTAGCTACAAGAGCTTCGTGATGAACTATAATATGCAGGGCATGAAGAAGTCTCTTCCCGAGCTTCTGTCAATGCTTAAGACTACATAAGTGTAGATTAGGAAAGAACATCAAGTGTTGATGATCAATAAGACCACTGATTTCAAGAAGGACAAGAAAGGAAAGCAGAAGGGAAAGAAGGTCGGCAAATCTGTTGCCGCACCTGAAAAGAAACCCCGAGCTGGCCCTAAGTCTAATACCGAGTGCTACTATTGCAAGGGGACTGGCCATTGGAAGCTACAACTGCCCCAAGTATTTGGCGGACAAGAAGGCCGCTAAGGCAAACAAAGGTATATGTGATATACATGTTATTGATGTGTACTTGACTAGTACTCGCAGTAGCACCTGGGTATTTGATACGGGATCGGTTGCTAATATATGTAACTCAGTTCAGGGGCTGCGAAACAAGCGACAGCTAGCAAGGGATGAGGTCATGATGCAGGTCGACAATGGATCAAGAGTTGATGTGATCGCCTTCAGAACGCTGCCTCTCCATATGCCGTCGGGATTAGTTATAAATCAATAATTGTTATTTGGTGCCTGCACTGAGCATGAACATTGTATCCGGATCATGTTTGATGCAAAGTGGTTATTCGTTTAAGTCCGAAAACAATGGTTGTTCGATTTATATGGATAATATCTTTTATGGTCATGCACCTGTGTTGAATGGTTTATTTCTGTTGGATCTCGATAGTAGTATTACGCATATTCATAATATTGATGCTAAAAGGATTAAACTTGATAATGATATATCTGCATATATGTGGCACTGCCGTCTAGGTCATATTGGCGTTAAACGCATGAAGAAACTCCATTCTAATGGACTTTTGGAATCACTTGATTTTGAATCATTTGATACATGTGAGCCATGCCTTATGGGCAAGATGACTAGACCGCCGTTTTTCGGTTAAATGGAACGGGCGACAGATTATTGGAAATCATACATACTGATGTGTGTGGACCAATGAGTCTGTCGGCGCGAGGTGGATATCGTTATTTTGTTACTTTCAAGGATGATTTGAGTAGATACGGGTATATCTATTTAATGAAACATAAGTCTGAAACCTTTGAAAAGTTCAAGGAATTTCAGAATGAAGAGGAAAATCATCATAACAGAAAGATCAAATTTCTGCGGTCCGACCGTGGAGGAGAGTATCTTAGTTACGAGTTTAGCGCACATATGAAAGACTGTGGAATAGTTTCACAACTCACGCCTGCCGGAACACCACAACGTAATGGTGTGTCGGAACATCGTAATCGTACTTTTTTGGATATGGTTCGATCTATGATGTCTCTGACTGACTTGCCACTGTCATTTTGGGGTTATGCACTAGAAACCGCTGCATTCACTTTAAATAGGGAACCATCTAGATCCGTTGAAATGACACCGTACGAATTATGGTTTGGAAACAAACCTAAGCTATCATTTCTTAAAGTTTGGGGATGCGATGTTTCTGTGAAGAAACTTCAACTGGATAAACTCGAACCCAAAGCGGAAAAATGCGTCTTCATAGGATACCTTAAGGAAACGATTGGGTATACCTTCTATCACAGATCCGAGGGCAAGGTTTTTGTTGCCAAGAATGGATCCTTTCTTGAGAAGGAGTTTCTCACGAAAGGTGTGATTAGTCGGAAGGTAGAACTCGAAGAGGTTATTGAACCTTCTCTTCATGAATTGGCGAGTGGCGCAGCACCGGAAGTTGTTTCGGAGTTGACTTCACCTGATGAAGAGAGAGCTATTGATAATGATCATGAAACTCCGAAAGAGGATACTGCCAAACCTCGCAGGTCAAGCAGGACATGTGTAGCTCCTGAACTGTACGGCAATCCTGTTATGAATTTCATGATTGATGAAATAGATGACCCTGCGACGTATGAAGAAGCGATGATGAGCCCTGATTCCAACAAATGGCTAGAAGCCATGAAATCCGAGATGCAATCCATGTACGAAAACCAGGTTTGGACCTTGGTGGACTTACCTCACGATCGAAAGGCCGTTGAGAATAAATGGATTTTCAAAAGAAAAACTGATGTTGTTGGTAATGTGACCATCTATAAGGCTCGACTTGTCGCAAAGGGGTTTCGACATGTTTCGACATATTCAAGGAGTTGACTACGATGAGACATTCTCTCCCGTAGCGATGCTAAAGTCGGTTAGGATTATGTTAGCAATTGCTGCATATTTCGATTATGAAATATGGCAGATGGATGTCAAAATTGTGTTCCCCAATGGTAATATTGAAGAAGAGTTGTATATGATACAACCTAAGGGTTTTGTCGATCCTAAGGATGCTCATAAGGTATGAAAACTTCAGCGATCCATCTATGGACTGAAGCAAGCATCCCGGAGTTGGAATCTCCGCTTTAATGAGGTGATCAAAGTGTTTGGATTTGTCCAAACTTATGGAGAGGCTTGTATTTACAACAAAGTGAGTGGGAGCAGTGTGGCATTTCTGATATTATATGTGGATGACATATTATTGATTGGAAATGATATAGATCTTTTAAACAGTGTTAAAAGTTATCTAAACAGCAAATTTTCGATGAAAGACCTTGGTGAAGCGTCATATATATTAGGCATTAAAATCTATAGAGATAGATCAAGGCGCCTAATTGGACTATCGCAGAGTACATACCTTGATAAGATATTAAAGAAGTTTAATATGGACGGAAGTAAGAAGGGGTTTGATACGTCCAAAACGTATCTACTTTCTCGAACACTTTTGCTATTGTTTCTGCTCTATACTTGTGTGATTTGGATGCAACTAATGCAAACTGACGCTGTTTTCAGCAGAATTGCCTTGGTGTCTACTTTTTGTGCAGAAAATCAACTATCAGGAAAAATCCCAGAAAATATGCCAAAAATCCTATTTCACCCGAAGACTCCAGGAGCCAGAATACGAGACGGAGAAGAGCCCTGGGGTGGCCACACCACCTGCTGGCGCGGGCCAGGCCAGGCCGTGCCAGGGGGTGGTGTGGGCCCCCCAGGCACCCCCTCGGCCTCTCTCTTCGCCTATAAGGAGCCTTCTGACCTAAAAACTTTGGGGGGTTCGATGTTTTTCCAGAAGAAGTTCCACAGCGCCGCCACCACCGAAGGGGAGACTCGAGGGATAGAATGTCTCTGTTTCGGCACCCTGCCGAGACAGGGAAGTGCCCCCGGAGCCATCTCCATCGATCTCCACCATCATCTCCATCGACCATCCATGTTTCCCCCATCTATGAGTGAGTAATCCCCCGTTGTAGGCTATGGGGATGGTAGGGATTGGATGAGATCGTTCATGTAATGGCATCAGATTGTTAGGGCATGGTGCCTACTATCTTTTATTAGTGCTTTATGACTTTGTTGCGACTTGTTGTGCTTAATGCTTGTCACTAGGGCCCGAGTGCCATGATTTTAGATCTGAACATGTTATTGATTCATTATGATAGTATTGTTTTTTGTCTTATCTGCAAGTTGTATGCACACGTTGTTGTCCAGAACCTATGGCCCCGAAGTGACAGAAATCGGGATAACCGGAAGGGAATGGCTTTGTTGTGAGGATCACATGTGTTCACGAAGTGTTAATGCTTTGCTCCGGTGCTCTATTAAAAGGAGCACCTTCATTGCCAGTAGTTCCCTAGAGGCCCCGATGCAAATGGGCTGGCAGGACAAAAGATGGTGTGCAAGTTCTCATTGCGAGCACGTATGACTATATATAGAACACATGCCTAGGATTATCTAGTACTTGGATGCTTTATCTTATTTATCTGCAATTGCCCTATGTTCTGATTGCTATTTGAATTGTCTTGTCCATGCAACGCCCATCCATCCATCCCTACGCCTACCGCACTCGAATCCCACTGTTTACTGCTTTTGTTACTACTGTCTTTGCTTTACTACTGCTGTTACTTTGCTATTCCTACTACAAAACTGTTGCTACTGATAAACTATTGTGAGCAAGATTGTTTCCATGTGCAGCTGAATTGACAACTCAGTTGTTAAGGCTGATAAATATTCTTTGGCTCCCCTTGTGTCGAATCAATAAATTGGGTTCACTTCCCTCGAAAATACTGCGATACACCCCCTATACTTGTGGGTCATCAAGACTATTTTCTGGCGCCGTTGCTGGGGAGCATAGCTTTATTTATCAAGTTCACTTGGATTCTCTATTGTTCACTGCTATCCATCCATCATGGGTAAGTCTCGTGATGGCAATTTTCCTATTTTACCATCCACTACAAGAAGAGGTACGGTTCTGAACACCTCTGCTGCTCTTGATTCACCGTCTGTTTTGAGTAAGTTCCTTACACCACCACATACACATGCTACACACACTGCTACTACTTCTGAATCTGAAACTTCTGATGCTTATGATGCTGCTTCTATTGTGCTTGATAAGAGTGGTTCATTAGGTCCTTTCCTAGATGCTACGATTGCTAGAACTATAGCTAGAAATACCAAAACTCCTAATGAAGACACTGCCACACCTGTTAGTTCACCTGAGTCTAGTGAGAGTTATGATATTGAAGAAGATTATGTTGAGATGACCGATGAGTTTATTAAAGAATGTAAGAACACCCATGATAGGAGCGCTGCTAAGAGTCTCCTTGAGAGGCGTACTATTAGACCCAAATTATCTCCTGCTGCTAAGTTTGCTGCTTCTCCCATAAACATTATAGATGAAGATTATGATTTCTCTCTCGATCTATCTTACATAGCTATTGTCGAGAAAGAACCTTTTTGTGGGACTAAGAATGAAAGTGCGGTAGCACATATGAATGAACTTTCTACCATGAGTCGCTTGTTTTCTGATGATATTAAGATGCTTACTTACTTTGTTGCTAAGATTTTTCCCTTTTCACTGAAAGGAGAAGCTAAAACTTGGTTTAGTAATTTACCTCCTGGATCTATTGATAGACCTGAGTGCTTGATTAGTACTTTCCTGCAGAAATATTTTCCTCCTAGTGCTAGACATGCTATTTTGCAGGAACTTTTTGATTTTAAACAGGGAGAAAAGGAGGTATTGCCCGAATCTTGGGCAAGGTTTTGTGCTTTGATTCATGCATAGGCTGGAAGTCCATTACCTAAGAATGAGCTTCTTGATATATTTTATAATGGACTAACTGAGGGATCTAGGACATACCTAGATAGTTGTGCTGATTGTGTTTTCAGGAATAGGACTCCGAAGGAAGCTGAGGAATTAATGGCTAAAATAAGCAAGAATTATGAAGATTGGACTCCTCCTAAACAAGCTATACCTGAAGTAATTGTACCTGAACCATCTATTCCTGTGCCTATTCCAACATCAAAGAAGAGGGGAGTTATTGAATTAAATGATGAAGTGATGAAGGAAGCTAAGAAATGTCTTAAGGAGAAGGGAATTAAAGCTGCAGATGTCAAGAATTTACCTCCTATAGAAGAATTATGTAAGCCTATTCCCTACTCATCCACTATTTGATGGGTTCGTAGCATGGAAAACAAAAAAATTCTACCGCAAGAACGAACAAAACCCAGATCTAATCTAGATAAAAGCCAAGATCTAATCTATTAGACATGTGCAACGAGATAGATCTGTACTAACCCTTGTAGATACGAAAGCCTTGTGCGAGATCAGATCTCGTGGTTGATGTAGACGATCACTTGCCGATCTCAAGATTGAGTAGACGATCCTTCTGGCGCCGCGTTCCGGCAGCGCTTCCGCAGTCGGTCACATGTGCGGAGTCGATGCAGACCTTCCTCTCCCCGTTCCAGCGAGCAGTGGAGGTAGTAGATCTCTCCACGGAATCCCAGCAGCACGACGGCGTGGTGGTGGTGGAGTAGAGAATTCTGCAGGGCTTCGCCTAAGCCTGAGTAGAGCGAAGGAGGAGGAGAGAGGCGGCTAGGGCAAGAGTGGAGGGGCAAAGGGGGGCGGCGCCTCCACCCCTCTATATATAGAGGGAGGGGTGCGGCCTAGGGTTCCCACCCCTAGGCCCACCTCCTAGGGCCGGCGCACAAGGGGGGCTTGGGGGGAGTTTCCTTCCCCCCAAGTTTCCCCTTTTTCTTTCTTGGTTTTCAAGTAAACTCCATAGAAATTTCTAGAACCTTCCAGAACATTCCGAAACCTTCTAGAACCCCCCATATAAACACTCCGGGACATTTCCGAACCTAGAAAATGATCTCCATTATATGAATCTTATTCTCCGAACAATTTCGGATCTCCTCGTGATGTCTCAGATCCAATCCGAGACTCCGAACAACATTCGGTCTCCAATGCACATTCCATATCTACCTAAACAACATCGAACCTTAAGTGTGTCACCCTACGTTTCGTGAATATGCAGACATGATGGAGACACCTCTCCGATCAATAACCATCAGCGGGATCTGGAGATCCATAACTACTCCCACATACTCAACGATGACTTCGTGATCGATAGAACCATTAACATATGAAACCAATTCCCTTTGTCACGCGATACTCTACTTATCCGAGGTTTGATCGCCGGTATATCCATACCTAGTTCTACCTCGTTACTGATAAGTACTCTTTACTCGTTCCATGTTATGTCATCCCTTGTGACCCAGTCACATGCTTGCAAGCTAACTAGATGACATTCCACCGAGAGGGCCCAGAGCATATCTATCCATCATATGGATGGACAAATCCCAATCTTGGTCCATGCGCTTCAACACATACTTTCAGAATACCCAATGACACCTTTATAACCACCCAGTTACGAAGCGGTGTTTGATGTCATCAATGCACCCATCCGGTGATGGTGATTAACATAACCTCATGGTTGAAGGATTAGGTTACTATGCATTTGAAATCTTGTAGCAATACGAACTAAATGACTTGATCTTATGCTACACTTACTATGGGTGTGTGTGTCCATCACATCATTCTTCTAATGATATGACCTTGTTATTAATGACATCCAATGTCCATGATCAGGAAACCATGATCATCTATTAATCAACAAGCTAGTTCAACAAGAGGCTTACTAGGGACTCTTTTACGTTTACAAAACACACATGTATTAGTGTTTCCTTATAATACAATTATAGCATGGGATGTAAAAATTCATCATAAACACAAAGATATAATAATAACCACTTTTATTATTGCTTCTTGGGCATATCTCCAGCAGTCTCCCACTTGCACTAGAGTCAATAATCTAGATTACATGGTAATATACCTAACACCCATGGCGTTCTGGTGTTGGTCATGCTTTGCTCTAGGGAGCGGTTTAGTCAACGGATCTGCCACATTCAGATCAGTGTGTACTTTGCAAATCTTTATGTCACCATCTTGGACATACTCGCGAATAGCATGGAAACGTAGCTTGATGTGCTTCAGCTTGCTATGTGACCTTGGCTCATGTGCATTAGCTATGGCACCTGTGTTGTCACAGTAGATGGCCATCGGGTCCAACGCACTAGGAACCACGCCAAGTTCAGTAATGAACTCCTTCATCCATATGGCTTCTTGTGCAGCCTCCGAAGTAGCTATGTATTCCGATTCAGTTGAAGATTTCGCCACAACGCTTTGCTTGGCACTCCTCTAGCTCACTGCAGCACCATTCAAAATAAATACGTATCCAGACTATGACTTCGAGTCATCTGGATCGGTGTTCCAACTAGCATCATTGAACTGTTTACAACAAGCTGTTCATCACCTCCATAAGAAAGAACCATATCCTTAGTCCTATTTAGGTACTTTAGGATATTCTTGACCATTGTCCAGTGCTCCATTCCAGGATCACTTTGATATCTGCTAGTCAAACTAACAGCATGTGCTATATCTGGTCTTGTACACAGCATGGCATACATGATAGAACCTATGGCCGAGGCATAGGGAATATTATTCATTTTCTCTCTATCTTCTGTCGTAGCTAGACTTTGAGTCTTACTCAAGGTCTTACCTGACAACATGGGCACGAACCCTTTCTTGCTCTCTTCCATTCTAAACTTCTTTAGAACTTTGTCCAAGTATGTACTTTGTGAAAGCGCTATTAGGCGTCTTGATCTATCTCTATAAATCTTGATGCCTAGAATATATGCCACTTCGCCAAGATCCTTCATTGAAAAACTATTATTCAAATAGGCTTTGACACTATTAAGAAGTTCTATATCATTCCCAATCAACAATATGTCATCTACATATAGTACTAGGAATGCTACAGAGCTCCCACTCACTTTCTTGTAAATACAAGCTTCTTCATAAGTTTGTATAAATCCAAAGTTTTTGATTACTTTATCAAAATGTTGATTCCAACTCCGGGATGCTTGCTTCAGTCCATAAATGGAGCGCTGAAGTTTGCATACCTTGTCAGCATCTTTAGGATCGACAAAACCCTTGGGTTGTACCATATACAACTCTTCCTCAATGTCACCATTAAGGAATGCCGTTTTGACGTCCATCTGCCAAATCTCATAATCGAAATATGCAGCAATTGCTAACAAAATCCTCACAGACTTTAGCTTCGCTACTGGTGAGAATGTCTCATCGTAGTCAACTCCTTGAATTTGTCAGAACCCTTTCGCGACAAGTCGAGCTTTATAGACGGTAACATTACCATCATCATCTGTTTTTCTCTTGAAAATCCATTTGTTCTCGACAACCTTACAGCCATCCGGTAAGTCCACCAAAGTCCATACTTGGTTTTCGTACATGGATCCTATTTCGGATTTCATGGCTTCTAGCCATTTGTCGGAATCTGGGCTCACCATAGCTTCTTCATACGTCGCAGGGTCATCAGTGTTGTCCACCAACATGACATTCAAGGCAGGGTCATACCAATCAGGAGTGGTACGAACCCTCGTTGACCTGTGAGGTTCAGTGGCAACTTCGTTCAAAGTTTCATGATCACCATCATTAGCTTCCTCTCCAATTGGTGTAGGCGGCACAAAAACATTTTCCGGTGCTGCACTACTCTCAACTCTGAGAGAAGGTTCAATAACCTCATCGAGTTCTACTTTCCTTCCAGTCACTTCCTTCGAGAAAAACTCCTTCTCAAGAAAGGATCCATTCTTGGCAACGAAAACTTTGCCTTCGGATCTATGATAGAAGGTATACCCAATTGTTTCTTTAGGGTATCCTATGAAGACGCATTTCTCCGCTTTGGGTTCAAGCTTATCAGGTTGTAACTTTTTTACATACGCTTCGCAACCCCAAACTTTAAGGAACGACAACTTAGGTTTCTTTCCAAACCACAATTCATATGGTGTCGTTTCAACGGATTTAGATGGTGCCCTATTTAAAGTGAATGCGGCTGTCTCTAATGCATAGCCCCAAAACGATAGCGGTAAATCTGTAAGAGACATCATAGACCGAACCATATCTAAGAGAGTTCGATTACGACGTTCGGATACACCATTACGCTGTGGTGTTCCCGGCGGTGTCAATTGCGAAAGTATTCCATATTTCTTTAAATGCATGCCAAACTCATAACTTAGATATTCACCTCCGCGGTCAGAACGCAGAAACTTAATCTTCTTGTTACGATGATTTTCCACTTCACTTTGAAATTCCTTAAACTTCTCGAAAGTTTCGGACTTATGTTTCATAAAGTAGACATACCCATGTCTACTTAAGTCATCCGTGAAAGTGAGAACATAACGATATCCACCACGCGATGCTACACTCATTGGACCGCACACATCGGTATGTATTATTTCCAATAAGTCTGTAGCTCGCTCCATTATTCTAGAGAATGGAGTCTTAGTCATTTTTCCTATTAGACATGCTTCGCATCTTTCAAGTGATTCAAAATCAAGTGATTCAAGAAGTCCATCAGAATGGAGTTTCTTCATACGCTTCACTCCAATGTGACCAAGACGACAGTGCCACATGTATGTAGAACTATCATTCAATTTTGTTCGTTTAGCATCTATGTTGTGAACATGTGTATCACTACTATCGAGATTTAGTAAGAATAAACCATTCATCTCAGGTGCATTACCATAAAAGATATTACTCATATAAATCGAACAACCTTTATTCTCGGACTTAAAAGAGTAACCGTCTCGCAATAAACAAGATCCAGATATAATGTTCATGCTTAACCCAGGCACCAAATAACAATTATTCAAATTTAAAACTAATCCCGAAGGTAGATGTAGAGGGAGCGTGCCGACGGCGATCACATCAACCATGGAGCCATTTCCAACGCGCATCGTCACCTCGTCTCTCGCCAGTCTTCGCTTATTCCGCAGCTCCTGTTTCGAGTTAGAAATATGAGCAACCGAACCAGTATCAAATACCCAGGCACTACTACGATTACTAGTAAGATACACATCAATAACATGTATATCGAATATACCTTTCTTCTTGATGTTGCCGTTCTTCAGATCCGCCAGGTACTTGGGGCAGTTACGCTTCCAGTGACCAGCACCCTTGCAGTAGAAGCATTCAGTTTCAGGCTTAGGACCAGCCTTGGGCTTCTTAGCAGGTGCGGCAGCTTTCTTGCCGTCCTTCTTGAAGTTGCCCTTGTTCTTAGGCTTGCCCTGTTTCTTGAAATTGGTTGTCTTATTGACCATCAACACTTGGTGCTCCTTTTTAATCTCCACTTCAGCAGTTTTCAGCATGGACGATAGTTCAGGCAACGTCTTGTTCATGCAGTGCATATTTTAGTTCATCACAAAGTTCTTATAACTCGGTGGCAGTGATTGGAGGACACGGTGAATCCCTAACTCATTAGGAATCGTTATCCCTAACTCTTGGAGCTTGTTTGCGTGCCCAGACATGGTGAGCACGTGCTCGCTAACGGAGCTACCCTCTTCCATCTTATAGTTAAAGAACTTTTCGGAGGCCTCATAGCTCTCCACGGCCGCGTGAGTCTCAAAAATGAGCTTGAACTCCTTAATGATCTCAAACGGGTCGTGGTGCTCAAAGCGCTTCTGAAGCTCCATTTCTAAACCGTACAGGATGGCACACTGAACTGTGGAGTAATGATTTTTCCGAGTGGCGTAAACATTCTTTACGTCATCGGTGGCATCTTCTACAGGTGGGTCACCTAGCGGTGCTTCGAGCACATAGGTAAACTGACCAGCCCTGAGGACAATCTTCAGTCCACGGAGCCAGTCCGTGAACTTGCTTCCATTGTTCTTAAGCTTTTCTTTCTCTAGGAACGCATTGAAATTGATGGAGAGGTTCGCCATAATATACAACAAATTTGCAAGTAGTTTAGACTAAGTTTATGATAAATTGAGTTCAATTTTAATTCTTAAATTAACTAGGTGAACTCCCACTCAAAACAACATCCCTCACATTGTCTTAGTGACTACACGAACCAAGTCCACTACACCAAGTCCGATCTTCACGAGAGAAGATGTAGTTTCATCGGCGAACAATCTTCATGTTCATCACATCATTTATATGATTCATGCTCTACCTTTCGGTATTCCGTGTTCCGAGACCATGTCTGTACATGCTAGGCTCGTCAAGGTTAACCTTAGTTTCCGCATGTGCAAATCTGGCTTGCACCCATTGTATGCACACGTAGAATCTATCACATCTGATCATCACGAGATGCTTCGAAACGACGAGTCTTAGCAACGGTGCCAACTAAGGATGAACACTTTATTACTTGATATTTAGTGAGAGGGATCATCTTATAATGCTACCGCCGTGATCTAAGCAATACAAGATGCATAAAGGATTAACATCACAGGAAATTCATAATTAGTGTGATATGATATGGCCCTTTCTTCTTGTGCCTTTGATCTCCATCTCCAAAGCACGGACATGATCTCCATCATCACCAGCATTGCGTCAAGGTCAGTGGCGCCGCTTCATGGTTTTCCATCATCACTAGCAACTATTACAACTACTTGGAATAAAGCTATTACAAGATGAATAGACTCGCAGGTCTTAACAGAATTAAAGACAACCATTAGGCTCCTGACGGTTGCCATATTACAACAAGGATCATTGCATATATCAAATATAATCACAATCACATGATGGCCATATCACATCACAAAACCCCTGCAAAAACAAGTTAGATGCCTCTAATTTTCTTTGCATGTTTTACGTGGTTTGGGGCTTTCGAATAAGAACGGATCTTACCTACAAAACTAAAACCACAACGTTGATACAAGTGCTATCAAGTGCAAAGTGTAAATTGGATCTATACTATGGTGGGAGAGACAGACACCCGCAAAGCCACTTGTGCAAAGCAAGTTACACGTCAAGTGTGGAGCAAGTCTCATGTGCGATGACATGTAAGGTTAGCCCGAGCCGCTTCATCCCACCATACCACAAGATGCAAAGTACACAAAGCAAAAGACGGCACGAGCACCAACGCCCACAAAACCATTGTGTTCTACTCGTGCAACAGATCTACGCATAGACACGGCTCTGATACCACTGATGGGTTCATAGCATGGAAAACAAAAAAATTCTACCGCAAGAACGAACAAAACCCAGATCTAATCTAGATAAAAGCCAAGATCTAATCTATTAGACATGTGCAACGAGATAGATCTGTACTAACCCTTGTAGATCCGAAAGCCTTATGCAAGATCGGATCTCATGGTTGATGTAGACGATCACTTGCCGATATCAAGATCGAGTAGACGATCCTTCCGGCGCCGCGTTCCGGCAGCGCTTCCGCAGTCGTTCACACGTGCAGAGTCGATGCAGACCTTCCTCTCCCTGTTCCAGCGAGCAGCGGAGGTAGTAGATCTCTCCATGGAATCCCAGCAGGACGACGGCGTGGTGGTGGTGGAGTAGAGAATTCTGCAGGGCTTCGCCTAAGCCTGAGCAGAGCAAAGGAGGAGGAGAGAAGCGGCTAGGACAAGAGTGGAGGGGTAAGGGGGGTGGCGCCTCCACCCCTCTATATATAGAGGGAGGGGTGCGGCCTAGGGTTCCCACCCCTAGGCCCACCTCCTAGGGCCGGCGCACAAGGGGGGCTTGGGGGAGTTTCCTTCCCCCCAAGTTTCCCCTTTTTCTTTCTTGGTTTTCAAGTAAACTCCATAGAAATTTCTAGAACCTTCCGGAACATTCTGAAACCTTCTAGAACCCCCATATAAACACTCCGGGACATTTACGAACCTAGAAAATGATCTCCATTATATGAATCTTATTCTCTGGACAATTCCGGATCTCCTCGTGATGTCTCAGATCCAATCCGAGACTCCGAACAACATTCGGTCTCCAACGCACATTCCATATCTACCTAAACAATATCGAACCTTAAGTGTGTCACCCTACGGTTCGTGAATATGCAGACATGATGGAGACACCTCTCCGATCAATAACCATCAGCGGGATCTGGAGATCCATAACGACTCCCACATACTCAACGATGACTTCGTGATCGATAGAACCATTAACATACGAAACCAATTCACTTTGTCACATGATACTCTACTTATCCGAGGTTTGATCACCGGTATCTCCATACCTAGTTCTACCTCGTTACTGATAAGTACTCTTTACTCGTTCCATGTTATGTCATCCCTTGTGACCCAGTCACATGCTTGCAAGCTAACTAGATGACATTCCACCGAGAGGGCCCAGAGCATATCTATCCGTCATATGGATGGACAAATCCCAATCTTGGTCCATGCGCTTCAACACATACTTTCAGAATACCCAATGACACCTTTACAACCACCCAGGTACGAAGCGGTGTTTGATGTCATCAAAGCACCCATCCGGTGATGGTGATTAACATAACCTCATGGTCGAAGGATTAGGTTACTATGCATTTGAAAGCTTGTAGCAATACGAACTAAATGACTTGATCTTATGCTACACTTACTATGGGTGTGTGTGTGTCCATCACATCATTCTTCTAATGATATGACCTTGTTATTAATGGCATCCAATGTCCATGATCAGGAAACCATGATCATCTATTAATCAACAAGCTAGTTCAACAAGAGGCTTACTAGGGACTCTTTTACATTTACAAAACACACATGTATTAGTGTTTCCTTATAATACAATTATAGCATGGGATGTGAACATTCATCATAAACACAAAGATATAATAATAACCACTTTTATTATTGCCTCTTGGGCATATCTCCAACACTATTGAGGTACAATCCCTCCAACACTTTGATGAAGGTGATATCCCTTACTTGAAACCTCCTGATCAATGCTTAGAAGAATTTGATATCTTTATTGTTAAGCAAGATAACTTTAATAAAAGGGTGCAAAATCATCTAATGGAAAACACTAGAGCTATTGTTGAGTTGAAAGATATTGTGGAAAGAACCTCCAATGATGTTAAAATGATTGTTAAACACTTTCAAATGGTTCAAACTCAAATAGATCAACTTGTTAAAGTGCAAAACGACTTGCTAGTTAATGCTGCTAAAGAAAAACATGCTTATGAAATTAGAACTAGAAGTGGTGCTGCTAGCCAGGATCCTCTATATCCTGAGGGGCATCCCAAAAGAATTGAGCAGGATTCTCAACAAGCTGAAAATAGTGGTTCTACTCGTAAGAAAAGGAAAAAGAAACATAAAACTATTGTAGAACCCTCTGAACCTGCTATAGATCCTAATAGTATATCTATCTCTAATGCTGAAACTGAAAGTGGTAATGAAGAAAATGAAGTTCCTAATGAAGAAAAAGTTGAAGAAGAACCTGAAAACCACACTAAGACTACTAAATACACAAAAGAAGATTTTATTGCTAAGAAACATGGTAGTGAAAGAGAACCTTGGGTCCAAAAACCTATGCCTTTCCCCGATAAGAAACACAAGTCAAAGGAAGATGAACACTATAATAAGTTTTGTGAGTGGATGAAGCCTTTATTCTTGCAAATTCCTTTGACTAATGCTATTAAATTGCCTCCTTACTCAAAGCATATGAAGGACATTGTCTCGAATAAAAGGAAGATCCCTAATGAAGAAATCTCTACTTTGCTTGCTAATTATTCTTTAAATGGTAAGGTTCCTAAGAAGCTTGGAGACCCAGGGATTCCAACTATCCCTTGCTCTATTAAGAACAGTTATGTTAGAACTGCTTTGTGTGATTTGGGAGCTGGAGTTAGTGTTATGCCTTTCTCTCTCTATAAGAGGCTTCAACTTGAAAAATTAATACCAACTGATATATCTTTGCAAATGGCTGATAAATCTACCACTATTCTTGTGGGTATATGTGAGGATGTACCTGTTCAGGTGGCTCACAATTGCTTGATATTAACTGATTTTGTTGTGCTTGAAATGCCTGAAGATGATAATATGTCTATTATTCTTGGGAGACCTTTTCTTAATATTGCAGGAGCTGTTATTAATTGTAATAAAGGAAAGGTGACCTTCAATGTTAATGACAAGGAACATACTGTCTATTTCCCCAAGAAGATTGAAAGGACTTATGGTTTGAATTCAATTGAACATGTTGAAGGCATTCAAGTTGGAGAAATATATTGTCCCATACCAAGAGAAAAATTTGAAACTATTATGATTGGGACCATTGCTATCAAGGTTGAGGTAACATAATCATTAGTGGAATACAAAGTTTTATCTCGTATGCAATTGTTTTGGTAGCAAGACTTGATCAACCTTGTTAACAAAAGGATTCCATTGAACAAAACAATGTTTTCATTATGATTATCTCCGTTTATTTCTATCCTTTGCATTTTAGTTTTTGCTTTTGTTTAGTTTTCTTTTTTGTTGTTAGTTGCTTACATGCTAGAACTTCTGTAGTTCTAGCCTTGTTTTGTCCTTGCATCATGTTTCCAAAAGAAAAAAATCGGTCTGTCAAAAAAATCATTTTTCTATTTCTGAAAAATGCCCAAAAATAAAGTGTCCCAAAAAATTCTAGAAAATTCATATTAAATTTTTACGTGAAAAAGGGGCAGAGGAGTACCTGGTAGGTACCAGGGGGGCCCACCAGGCAGGCACACCATGTGGTGGCGCGGCTAGCCCTAGGTGGCGCCATGCCCTGGTGTGGGCCACCCCTGGCCCTCCACTAACTCTCTCCCCTGCCATTTTCTTCTCTCTCCCGAGTAAGCTCCAGTTCATAGCTCAAAATTGCATTCTTTCTGTGTTTGCTCTCGATTTCTTCGATATCCTTGCTCATCCCATCTTTCTTGCTGAAATTTGGAGCATTTGTTCCCTGGTATGTGACTCCTCCCCTTGTCCAAGTAGATTTGTGTTTAGTGGATTATATGTTGAGTATTTTGCTGTTGTAGGTGACTGGTTATGAGGGCTTGTAAGCTTGTTTGATGCTTAGAGATATAGTTCTGATGCATGTTTAGGCCTCTTGCAAGTCCCTATGAGTAGAATCCTTCATTATATTTACTTTGCAATCACTTTTTTAATAGGTGTTTAAATTTCAGAATACCAAGCATGAACAACCACACTTTTGGAGAGATATTTAAGAGTGATGCACCTAGGAGGTCGAGGCCCTCAAGAACAGCCTCTCAAGCTAGGCCATCATACAATGAAGACCTCATTGCAACACGCATTGGTAGTGAAAGGGATGATGGAGACGCTCACCCATCTTCTTTTCCTTGTTTTACTTTCTTGCAAGCTGCAGGTATTCTTGATGATTTCTTGCTACTGATTGAGAGGGTTGGCTTGACCTCTTATATGCAAGATGAGAGTGCACAATATGCTATGCTCACCAAAACTTTTGTTGAGAGCTTCTCATTTACTAACACATCCTATCAATCTACTGTCTCTTTTAAAATCTATGATATGCCCTTCACCATGCCTTTGGAGAGATTTTGCAGTATTGTAGGTGTGCGTATGACAGGGACCGTGAAGAAAATTTAAGGGCGACCCGCTGATTTGTTGGAGCTTTATCGAGGGGTGACCAATGATGATGACCGTGTGGTGCAGCGCAGAAAGATAAGAAATATCCAACTCCCTGCTCTTAGATACTTTGCATACTATCTTGCCACTAGTGTATTGGGTAGGGAGAACACTAGTAATATCTCCAACTATCACTTAGCTTTCCTTGCTGCTGCGCTCAACAATGATACTCGGTACAATCTTGGCTCGCTTATTGCTTGCCACCTAGCTGCTAGGGGGCCTATCTATGGGGGCATCATTGCCTCGCGTGTAGTCAATGCATTAGGACTTTCAGTGGATCCCAATGATGCTATGCTAGCACCACAGAGCCTTGACCTTGTTTCCATGAAAACTCATCACTTTGTCACTTCTACCTCTGATTTGAACAATCTAGTATATAGGATGCTTTTCACTTACGGGGATGAAAGGGAGATCCTTTTGCCACAGCCTGCTTTGTTTAGTGTTGACAGGAGACCGTGGTCGCGCTCCAAGGAGGAGGTGGATGAGCAGCTTCGCTTGTTGGGTTTCCACGAGCAGCACCAGGAGGATGTTCCCTCCTATGATTACTCCACAAATTACGGAGGGGCGTACTCGAGCTCGCACCCGGACGAGGGTACCTCCTTGTCGTACCCCGGTGATACTTCATCCTGGCCAGCTTGGGATTGATACCCACTTAGGCCAAAAGCCTAAGCTTGGGGGGAGGTACGCCGACACCGCACTCATCTCCATATCATGTTGCGATGGTACTTTGTATATTCATGTTTTTGTTATCTTTTTAGTTTTCGTTCTTCTTTGCTTTTGCTTTCTAAAAACACAAAAAGACCAAAAATATTTTTGTTGTTTCTCTTTGGTTTGCTTCTTCTTTTTGCCTTGGTTTGTTTTTCCCTTTTTGCTTTGTTTGAACTATTCGAAAAATCCAAAAAGATTTTGTTTTGCTTGTTTTTCTCTTTTGGTTCTTATTTAAAAATTGAAAACACCAAAAATATTTGTCGTTCATCTTTGGTTTTTGCAAGTTTGCTACAGGGTTCGGCAGTTCTCAGTGGATTATTGGTTTCATATTATTATTCAAGCCACACAAGTGAAGAGCAATAATGAGGATCAATGACAACTTGAGGCGTGGTAAGAGGCTGGTAACGAACTCTATTTGTTTTCATTTTTGTACATATACTCATCACTATAGGCGTGCTTAGTCTGTTCATGTAGAGTGTATGTTTTCTTTGGATGCTTAGTAGTTCTTGCTTTCTTGTGATTAGCTTCATCTCGCTAATAGTTTGTAGCATGTTTCATGAATGTTTGCTTGCATTACTCTATTCATAAATTGGTATGACACCGTGGTATCCTCCTCTGAATGTTTCATTTGATTGACTTGGCACATGCTCAAGCATGCACATGACTGTAATAATCAGTTAAGCCTCGATGAATTATTTTGCCTTGAGGATCTTGAATCACTTTCATGCCATGAGTAGTCTTGTTTTGTTGCAAGCATGATAATGACAGCTATTGCTCTCTCATTTGTCGCTCCCTTACTATTGCTAGCCTTAACTTCCACTGAGTGTTTTACTCATGTTTCCAACTCCCTAAACCAAATATTTCCAAAGTGTCCACCATACCTACCTATTAGCATCACTTGCTACTCCCGTGCATATTCAATATGCCTTGTTTTCTTCCGAATAAAATGTTTGCTTGTTATGGGAAAATTAGTTAGTAAAGCTCTCACGAACTTTATGGCACACTTTATTTTCCGCACTTAATAAACCTAAACCATTGTGAACTCTCCATGAAAGTTATACGCTTGCAAATTATAGGCTGGGGATTAGCAGAACCGTGCTGTCACGGGGAACGCTTTCAACACTTGTAAATATATAACCAGTTGATACCTTGCTCTTTTGTTTGCCGATGTCGTCGGTGTGAAATAAAAGGGGAGCTTGTAAGTCCATGGAGTTATGTATGTGTGTTAGAGAAACGCCTGGGCCGCTGGTCTAATCCATGCTGACATGGTGGAAACCTACAGCGTAACCATAATGATGTCTATGAAGCATTCTTCTTATAAAAAAAGAGAGATAGCTATTGAGAAAAAGAAAAAAAAGAGTTCTATGAAAAGAGGAAAGAGAGAAAAGAGCACCATTTTCCCATGGTAAATAAGAAGATTGCTGAGATACTCATTGTCTGCTTGCCTTGTCATTTTGATATGGGGATTCTTCCGTATCATCGGGCAAGGGGTACCCTGTTGGTGGTTCTCAATGATACGCACATACTTACGATGACAAGAACTTACCAGTAACTAAAGTTGAGTAGCATGAGGAGCGGCCCTCGTACTCAAGGGACTTGGGATTTTCAGTTTATAGTCTATCAAGCATATAACTCAGATTGGACCTCGCTTTCACCTTAACCACATTAAAGATGCTTATGATAGGGGCAATGAGAGCTCAAAGCTAACAAGTACCATACTTTCAGCATTTGGAAGCCTTTCAAAAAATTTCAAAACCTTTTTCTTCTACTTGTTGAGCCTCCACTTATTCTTTGAGCACCTTCTTGAGAGCATAGTTGTCATTCTTTGTGTTTGTTCCAATACTTGATTATTTGTGTTATGACTTTGATGCTTGTATCTTTGATATCTTTACTTCTAGTCATCACTTGAACTTCAGAGGTGCCTTGGCATTCATAATCAAAGGTAAGTGAGATACCACTCTATCATACCTTTTTATGAGCATTGTAATGTTGCAAACGTTTGTGCTTCGTGCTACTTATTATTCTTGAGTTGGAATCTCTTCATAGCTTGCAATGACTATTAAGTAGACTCAGTTGCATACTCTTTATTATGAATTGTCCAAGTAAGTTGATCACATTGCTGAGAATATTTACATCATATGAAGCAAATGTGTTCGTGAAAGTTCTTTTATCGCACTCAGTTTTCAACTGAATTGCCTTAGGACAAGCAATAAGCTAAGCTTGGGGGGAGTTGATACGTCCAAAACGTATCTACTTTCCCGAACACTTTTGCTATTGTTTCTCCTCTATACTTGTGTGATTTGGATGCAACTAATGTGAACTGACGCTGTTTTCAGCAGAATTGCCTTGGTGTCTACTTTTTGTGCAGAAAATCAACTATCAGGAAAAATCCCGGAAAATATGCCAAAAATCCTATTTCACCGAAGACTCCAGGAGGCAGAATACAAGACGGAGAAGAGCCCTGGGGTGGCCACACCACCTGCTGGAGCGGGCCAGGCCAGGCCGCGCCAGGGGGTGGTGTGGGCCCCCCAGGCACCCCCTCGGCCTCTCTCTTCACCTATAAGGAGCCTTCTCACCTAAAAACTTCGGGGGGTTTGACGTTTTTCCAGAAGAAGTTCCACAGTGCCGCCACCACCGAAGGGGAGATTCGGGGGACAGAAAGTCTCTGTTCCGGCACCCTGCCGAGACGGGGAAGTGCCCCCGGAGCCATCTCCATCGATCTCCACCATCGCTTCTCCATCGACCATCCATGTTTCCCCCATCTATGAGTGAGTAATCCCCCGCTGTAGGCTATGGGGATGGTAGGGATTGGATGAGATCGTTCATGGAATGGCATCAGATTATTAGGGCATGGTGCCTAGTATCTTTTATTAGTGCTTTATGACTTTGTTGCGACTTGTTGTGCTTAATGCTTGTCACTAGGGCCCGAGTGCCATGATCTCAGATCTGAACATGTTATTGATTCATTATGATAGTATTGCTTGTGTCTTATCTGCAAGTTGTATACACATGTTGTTGTCCGGAACCTATGGCCCCGAAGTGACAGAAATCGGGATAACCAGAGGGAATGGCTTTGATGTGAGGATCACATGTGTTCATGGAGTGTTAATGCTTTGCTCCGGTGCTCTATTAAAAGGAGCACCTTAATTGCCAGTAGTTCCCTAGAGGCCCCGCTGCAAATGGGCTGGCAGGACAAAAGATGGTGTGCAAGTTCTCATTGCGAGCACGTATGAATATATAGAACACATGCCTATGATTATCTAGTACTTGGATGATTTATCTTATTTATCTGCAATTGCCCTATGTTCTGATTGCTATTTGAATTGTCTTGTCCATGCAACGCCCGTCCATCCATCCCTACGCCTACCGCACTCGAATCCCACTGTTTACTGCTTTTGTTACTACTGTCTTTGCTTTACTACTGCTGTTACTTTGCTATTCCTACTACAAAACTGTTGCTACTGATAAACTGTTGTGAGCAAGATTGTTTCCATGTGCAGCTGAATTGACAACTCAGTTGTTAAGGCTGATAAATATTCTTTGGCTCCCCTTGTGTCAAATCAATAAATTGGGTTTCACTTCCCTCGAAAATACTGCGATACACCCCCTATACTTGTGGGTCATCAGGGTTCTTACCGATGTTGCAAGGCAAGACATTGAGTAAGACTCAGAGTCCGGCTACGGCGGAAGAAAGAGAGATAATGGATAAGATCCCCTATGCCTCGGCCATAGGCTCTATAATGTATGCCATGCTATGTACAAGAACGGATGTGGCCCATGCTATTAGTTCGACTAGTAGGTACCAATCTGATCTAGGTTCAGAACACTAGATAGTGGTCAAGAATATCCTTAAGTACTTGATAAGAACTAGGGATATGTTTCTTGTATACGGAGGTGAAGAAGAGTTGGTCGCTAAGTGTTATGTCGATGCTAGCTTTGACACCGATCCGGATGACTCTAAGTCTCAATCCGGATACGTATTTCTTTTGAACGGAGCAGCAGTTAGTTGGAGGAGTTCCAAACAACCTGTGGTGGCTGGATCAACGACGGAGGCGGAATATGTTGCTGCTTCAGAAGCAGCGCAGGAAGCGGTTTGGATGAAGGAGTTCATAACGGAACTAAGTGTGGTTCCTAGTGCATTGGACCCAATGGTGATCTATTGTGACAACAATGGAGCCATAGCCAACACCAAGGAACCAAGGTCTCACAAGAATTCCAAGCATATTAAGCGCCGGTTTCACTCCATCCGCGAGCATGTCAAGGATGGAGATATAAAGATTTGTAAAGTACACACGGACCTAAATGTAGCAGATCCGTTGACTAAAGTTCTCCCTAGGGCAAAACATGATCAACACCAGAACTCCATGGGTGTTAGATTTATCACTATGTAAACTAGATTATTGTCTCTAGTGCAAGTGGGAGACTGAAGGAAATATGCCCTGAGAGGCAATAATAAAGTTGTTATTATGTATTCCTCGTATATGATAGATGTTTATTTTGCATGCTATAATTGTATTGATCAGAAACGTCAATACATGTGTGTTTAATAAACAAAAAGGGTTCCTAGTTATGCCTCTCTTATAGACTAGCTTGTTGATTAACAAGATGATCAAGGTTTCCTGATCATGGACATTGGATGTTGTTAATAACAAGGCCATAGCATTTGTGAAATAATGTGATGAACATTCATCCGAAGTATAGCATTACAATCAATTCATTATGTTTATATTGCTATAACATCATACGAAGTAATCTTTATCCTTATACCATGAGATAATGATAATTTCTAACACCGAAAGAGTATCTTGATAACATCAAATGTCACACCGTAACAGGGTGACTATAAAGGTGGGTTTAGTGCTACGAAGGTGTTATGTTGAGGCTCATGGATCAAGAGTGGAATTTGTCAATCCCGATGAAGGATATATATGCTCTGGGCCCTCTCGGTGATATCACATTAAGATAGCTCGCAAGCAAGTGATGTGATCACTAGAATGTTATACCATAGGAACGAGAAAAGAGTGCATGTCGGTAATGAGATCAAACTAGGTATCAGGATACCGATGATCAAATCTCGGACATGTATTATATCATGAGACAAAGGGATTAATTTACTAGCGTTAAAGGTTCTCACGATCACAGAAGTCATCGTTGAATGTGTAGGAGTCAGTATGGATCTCCAGGTCCCGCTTCTGACTATTGATTTGAGAGGAGTCTCAATCATGTCTACATTATTCGCGAACCGTAGGTTGACACACTTAAGGGTTACCGGACACCATTTTGGAGCACATATGTTTCAGACAAAAGTATTGCAAAGCGCAGGAATTGTTTCGATTGAAACCGAAATTGTTCCGGGTGAAATTGCAGAAAGTGGTTCTGCATGTGATATTGAAATGTTGCAAGGGGTTTTATGTGAATGTTTGTTAATTAAAGTGATTAACAAAATTCTGAATAAATTTAATAAAAGAGTTTTATTAAATGAGAGAGCATTAAACTTAGAGAATTTTAATGCATTTAAAGTGGAGACTTTAAAAGAGAGTGTGAAGGGGCATTTTAATGTGGAGGAGTTACCACCACATGAATGGGGGAGGTGAGGGGTCACCCACCATGGGGCGCCGGCCATGGGGAGGGGTACCCCCCTCCTCCTATAAAAGGCCACCCCTCTCACCCTTCTTCCACACACCTCCTCGTGAAGGATCTCTCTCCCCCTTTAGAATTATTTCCCATGGTCTCGGATTAACGAGATACATGTTCCCGGTGGCATTTCGTCTGTAAGGAGTTGCTTCTACCGCTGCATCGCTGGAGCGAGGAGGTGGAGGTTGTCCGGTGGCTTGAACGTGTGTGCGAGGATGGATGCGCTGCTGATTTGTGGCGCTCGGACTTCCACACGATCTTGAGATCGGCAAGTGTACGACTACATCAACCATGAGTTCCTACTCGTTAACAAAACTCGTTGTCTGGATGTATGTCCACCCGTTGCTCTGTATCTAGTAGATAGATCTTGGCGTATAGTTCTCATCATAGGAAATTTTTTGTTTTCTATGCTGCGGACCCAACATGATCAAGATCATCTATTTGTAATTCTGCATGTTGTGTTTGCGGGGATCCGATGGATATTGAGATGCTATTTCAGATTGATTATTGATTATATCATGTCTTTGTTATTTGTGATCTTGCATGCTTTCTGTTGTTAGTAGCTATCTTGGCCAAGTAGATGCTAGCAACTCCAAGAGTTAGTATTTATGCTCGATAGTGGGTTCATGCCTCTGGTAATTTAGGGAAGTGACAGAAATCTCTAAGGTACTAGATGTGCTGTTGCTAATAGGGAGAAAACAACAATCCTTTGTTCACAACAATCCTTTGTTCATAGAACAATAATATTGTTTACATTACACGCAATTCGTAAAGCAATAATCTGTTGCTTGCAACTTAATACTAGAGGGGGTTCAGATGATAACCTGAAGGTGGATTATTGGTCATAGATGCAGTTGGATGACGGTCTATGTATAATGTTGTAATGACCAATCGAATGTCAAAGGAGTCAAGATGATTAGTATATGCATGTATTGCTTTCTCTATGTTTGTCAATTGCCCCGCTGTAATTTGTTCACCCAGCATGTTATCTATCTTAAGGAGAGCCACCTCTAGTGAACTATGGATCCCGGTCCTTTCTTTTACATATAATCTACAAACTGATTACTGTTTTGTGTTTACTTTCTGCAAACTATTACTTCCTTCCATTCGATACGTTTAATCCTTTGTTTTCAGCAAAACCGGTGAGATTGACAACCTCATCGCAAGTTGGGGACAAAATTCTATGGTTGTGTTGTGCAGGTCTCCACGTTGCTACTAGCACCGGTAGTGCGCCCTGCCAAGGCTCAGCTAGCAACACCTTTGGGGTGTTTCCTTGCTCCTACTGGTTCGATTAAACCTTGGTTTCATAACTGAGGGAAACTTGCTGTTGTGCTCATCATACCTTCCTCTTGGGGTTCCCCAACGAGCTTGTTAATACACGAGCCATTAGGGGCGGCGAGGAGGACACATGCCACCCTAGTTTCCACAACTCTCGCCAGATTGCATCTGCGCGCCCCTGTAATCTTCGATTCCTTTGTTAATTCCAAGAGCAGACAAGTAGGAGTAGGGACCTCTACGAGGCCTGAACCTAGGTAAACCTTGCGTCCCTGTGTGCTTTTTTGCTAGCCGATTGATGCTTCCAGTGCTCCCTCCTTCTCCAAAACCCAAGTCCATAACAATGGGCATTGATGAGTTAAACCCTCGCCAATATTGTCTCCACCTGCGCCCCCATACCACCTGGGGTATTTCTCGAGCGTATCTGTGAACGCTCCATCAAGCCAAAGGTCGTAGAGAAGAAAACAACGAACTCGGGGGCCACGCCACCCAATGAGCCAACGACACTTGATGACCTGGAGCTTGACACAAGACTCGAAGGGCCAATGGGGGTCATGATGATCGAGCCATCTTGGACTCAACCCTACATCACATACCTTCTCATCAAGAGGCTACCGGACGACCCGACTGACGCACGACACATCGCACGACGGTCCAAGGCATTCGCTGTCATCAACGGCGAACTATACAAGCGTAGCATCACAGGAGTACTCCAACGGTGCGTCTCCAACACGGATGGAAGGGCCGTCCTCCTCGACATACATGAAGGGACTTGCGGGCACCATGCCGGCAGTCGCGCCCTCGTCGCCAAAGCTCTACAAGCTGGATTCTACTGGCCCACAGCCATGCGCGGCACCAAGGACATCGTCCAGAGATGCAACGCTTGTCAGCGATTCGCGGACAAACCGAACGCACCTAGCGCAGAACTCCGGCCAATACCACTGGCCTGGCCCTTTGCACAATGGGGACTCGACATGGGCGGCAAGCTCCCAAAATCCTCGCGAGGAGGATATATCTACCTCCTGGTCGCAGCCGACAAATTCACCAAGTGGATAGAGGCCATGCCGGTGACCAACCACTCAGGAGCCAGTGCCGTTAAGTTTTTCGAGTCCATTGTCTATCGCTTCGGAGTGCCGCACAGCATCATCATGGACAATGGAACGAACTGCACCTCTAAGGAGTTCTGGGGTTCCTGCGAAAACCTGGGAATCAACATAAGCTATGCCTCCGTAGCTCATCCACAGACCAAAGGTCAAGTCGAAAAGGCCAACGGGCTCGTCTGCGGCGGAACCAAGAAGCGACTCCTTCAACCACTCGAACAGGCCGCCGGATGCTAGCTAGACGAACTGCAATCTGTACTCTGGAGCCTACGCACAACTCCAAACAGTGCCACGGGGTACACCCCGTTCTTCATGGTGCATGGCACTGAAGTGGTGCTACCCGCAGAAGTACGCTACAAAGCCCCGCGACTGGTCGCTTACAGCGAGCAAGAGTCAACTCTTGCATTCGAAGACTCCATCGATCTCCTTGACGAGGCACGGCACAACGCAGCAAAAAGATCGACGATCTATCAGCAGAACCTGTGCAACTACCAAAGCAGAAGGCTACGCCCCAGATCCTTCGTCGAATGAGACCTGGTCTTGCGACTGAAGCAGCAAGGGCAGCTCAAGCTCGAGTCCCCTTAGGAAGGACCATACGTGATTACATAAGTAATCCCAGGTGGCGCCTATCGCCTCAAAGATTTCGAGACAGGAGCCGCATACTCAAACCCCTGGAACATTGCGCAGCTATGGCGCTTTTACCCCTAGTCGTATTTTTTTTCTTACATTGCAAATAAGGCTATTCAGCCAAGGCTACTTAGCCACACATTGTACCTCGTACTGATTCTGTGAATAAATAAAGCTAACTGTCCCGAAACTCTGTGTTTTTCTAGCAATTATATCACTCGGGGGCTACGCCATCCTTTACACCCTAGTTCTACGAACAGTACGCAGTATCCTAAGTAGCTGACACAACAATAATAGAACCCTTGATACACCAACCCAGTTGCAACGCACCTGACAGGTTGGCAAGGCGCTGAGATAAATTATGTTAGGCTAACGAAAAGGAACTGCAGAATACAAATGCACTCACAAAACATACGAGCTAGCAAGATCTTTACACATCAATGTCAATCAATTATATACAACATATATATATGAACTTTACAACACTGGTACATTTATGTGCAGGATACAAGTTAAACTACTGTTGCAACAGAAGAACGTTTGTCTGTTCCTCGAAGAAGTCGACAATTTCCTCCGCTGGGCGATCCACCGCCTGGTAATGAGGAACCATATTCCAGGTCGAACCTGTCGGTGGAGTTGACGGACCAGCAGCAATAGCTACCATATCCACATCAGGCCTATGCAGTCGCACCAGCAACAAAGCAGCCTTGGCACCAGCCACCAACTTCTATCTCTTGCAATCGTGAACTGCACTTAAATCTTGAAACTTAGCAAGGAGAGCCAACAGGCTCGAAGGAGAGCCAACGTCTAGCAGAAACATTGTCTGATAGATATTCCTTAGGCATGATTGCGATTTCTTCAGAAAATGGAGTACTCGCAAAGACGATCCTGCAGGGTCACAAGTGCGATTGCGCGATCATGATCCACCCAGAGGTACCCACTTGCCTGAAGTTGTTCCTAGGTCAGGTCGTTCATACGAATGGCGATCCTGTCTTTCTCATCCTACGGATGACGCGTGCTGACAACTATACCAAGCAAGAGGCAAAAGTATGAAGGCAACAACGAACTACCACGATTGACTAAAAGAAAAGATAAGGAGGCAGAAAGCTAACACTTGAACTGGTCATCCAGCTGCGCCACCTCCTCTAGTAGATATTGCTCTCGGGCGGTGGCCTTCTCCACCCTCGACTTCCATACATCCACGTTACCACGGAGGATGGGAAGTTCGTGTTCCAGCTGCTTAACGCGATCTCACAGTCGTGAAAGCAGGGACAGCTCATCCACCCTTTAGTGCAACTGCGCTAAGGTATCACTAGCGGATGGCAGGTCCCGAGGCTCACTCGAAGGACCACTCGATGTACCCTATCACAAGCCAAGCAAGATAAAATAAGGGACCAAGCAACATATGGACAAAAACTCAGGTGCATTCAAACATAGCAAAAGTATCAACTGAGACATTCAGCCAGCGGCATGTTCTCAACAAAAGGACTCGAGCTATTAACTATTACAAAATATAACTACTAAGGAGCAGCTTGCTTCTTCGAATTGGACTTAGGCTTTGGGGGCTTTATCGACTCTGTGGCGGTATCAGACGGCACAGACTTCCCGCCGGCCCCTGATGTCGCAGCCTTCACCGCCTTCTTGGCTCGCTGCAGCTCCTCAGAATACTTGGCGACTGTGTTGATGAGTTGCGGCCCGTACTTGCCACAGATAGTTGCAAAGGGAGCAAAAACTACCTGTTGACCATCTACGCCGATGGGCATCGCCTTCGAGACTGCGGATGGATCCATCTCCACTCCATGAGCTTGCACCATGGCGAGTGCCATGGAGGCGCCAAACGCATGGTGCGATTTCCTGAAGCCCGAGGGGATACCTCCAACGAGGGACTCCACCAGGTCATCCAAGTTCTCAATCAGCTCAGCCTTGGGCGCCATCTCCTCGTGGATGCGACTGAGTACACCCTTAGCTTTGGTCAGCGTTCCCTGAATGGAAGCGTTGTGGTCTTCGACTGCCGCGACAACGCCTTCCAAGGCGTCATCGCGACGAAGCGCTTGGGCATCGAAGCTCAAACCGCCAGCATCTACACAGAGCAAAGTGTCAACACAATAGCAAGACATCGAAGAAATAAGCAATCAAGACCCAGATGGAAAAATACCTGAAAGAGACTTGGCAATTGAGAAGAGTTGTTCTTCGAACAACTTCTCCCTCGCGGCGATGGAGGCGAGAAAATCCTCTTCGCGTTTCTGCGATTCATCAAGCGCAATGACTGCCTCGTCGCGACTCTTCACCACTGCGGCGAGCGTCTTTTCAAGAGAAGAGGCTTCGTGAAGAAGTACGTTATGCTCAGATGCACAAATACAAGATAGACCGTCAGTCGAATATATAAAAATATCACAGGGACAAAGAAGAAGAAGCAAAAAATACTAACATTCAACCACGCGATGGCGATTGTCCAGCAATGCGTGCTGTCGACCCATTGCGAGTACCTGCTCCGCCAGGCGAGCAGCTTCCTTCACAATAAGCTGCAACAGAAGAAAATAAAAGGATCAGCAAATAGCATGGACGACTAATTCGATTGCAAACAAAAAAAGGCAACACCACACATACGTGATCCTCCAGAGATTCCGAAGTCCATTTCCGCGCAGTCGTCTGGAGAACCATCTGGTGCTCCATGGCGTGTGGAGAACTCGATGAATTATGCCTGGAGTGGGCCGCCAATGGAGGAGAAGAAGATCGCTCGGCCACTTCCTTGGCCTTGGAGTCCGTGACTCCAGATTCCTTCAAAAATTGGACATCGCCAAAAGACGACGATGTTGGTTGACTACGGAACAAAACCAACATCAGGAAATGCAACTCCAAAAGGAACGAAGATGAGAATTGTAGACTTACCAGTCAAATTTATCAAAATGGAAGGTTTGGTCCTCCAACTCCTTCGGCAGCCGCATCTTCTTGCGAGCAGATGGCGCCATGGAACTCACAGGAACAGCAGGAATCAGCAACTCCGCACCAATAGTTGGGCCTTCTGGAGTCGAAGGAGACGACGTATCTGACTCTTTGCTGCGTGAACGCTTGCGAGTGTCCGGACTGCTAGACTCAGGGGCTTCCTCCTCCTCTTCAAGTGGGACGGTCGATTCCGACTCGTCCTCTTCATATACTTCGCGAGGAATAACCCCCTCAGGAAGAGGGGGAAAATTGGGAGACACTTTCCAATCCTGCATACAGAAAACAAGTCAGCACATGTCAAGAAAAATCAGAAGCACTCGACAAATAAAGCTACTTCGTAGCACAACCATACCTCGGGAGGAGGGTTAGAAGCATCAAATGGAGGTACGACTGGTTCACTAGGGAGTACATCCTTGGCGGTGTACTTGGTCAACAGTCGCACCCTCTTATCTACTTCACCCGTGGAAATGCCATCGGCAGATACGCGAGTGACATCGTCCGCACCAGCCCATTGGAACATGGGGTGGATTCTGGCCTGCAGGGGCTAGATGCAACGGCGCAACCATGTACGAATGAGGGCATATCCTCCCTCTTCTTTACCCATGCGACTCTCGAGGTCGCAGACGCGCTCGTACAACACTTCTGTCTCCTCAGATTAGCCAGGCATCACCATGTTCTTCCAAGAACGCCTCCTCATGCACGGCGTTGCGGGATCGAAGGGCGCGAGTCTGTAGTGCTCTCCGTCGACCTTTTGGTCGCGGATGTAGAACACTTATCCCTCCACCCTTGGACGGATGCCATGAGCTTGATATCGAAGTATGTGATGGAGGAGTCGACATGGATCCCGTAGCCTCCTACGTCGTAAACTACGGAACCAGATGTCGACTGACGCTTCAGCTTGAAAAGCCGTTTGAAGAGACCAAAGTGTGGCTCGATTCCGAGCTAGCACTCGCAAAGTGTAATATAGTAGGCGATGTGGAGGATAGAGTTTGGGGACAGCTGATGCAGCTGGAGCCCATAGAAGCAAAGGAGGCCCCTGAAGAAGGGATGTAGGGGGAGAGACAGACCGCGGATGATGAATGCTAGGAACATCACCCAGAAACCAGCAGGAGGACAAGGAGTTACCTCGCCACCTGGCACTCGCGAGTCACCGCCCACGAGAGACAGAACTCCATCTTGACGAAGAAGATGGAGCTCAGACGATTTGATGATGGACGTGCGCCACACACCATTGGTGACGCGGGTGCCCGCGCCCTTCTTCTTCCCGGCACCGATGGTGCTGGTGCCCATAGCGGCGGAGCCACCCTGGCGGCGGCGGACTCAGCGGTGGTGCCTCCTTTCTTCTTCCCCATCTTGCCATGGCGATGCGAGCAGAGAAAATAGCTCGGAAACACACGGAGTTGGTCCAGCGCCACGAAGGGAACAAACTCTAGGAAGCAGAGAGCGGCAGTAATGGCGATGAAGGCACAAGCAGAGAAAGAACAGATGGGAAATTACCGTAGTTGCGCTGCTACTTAACCCCCTTGCGAATGCAATCCAACGGTCAGCATAAATCCTATTGGACGCGTGGCGCGGATCGCGATCAACACGTGGAGAAGCTAAAACATGAATCGTCCCCCACTACCTCCATTATGTGCAGAAATCGAGGAGGCGCAGTTAAAACGAAAGTTTACGCATGCCCGGTCAAGTCAGGGTTAGAAAATAGGACCCACCGCTTGTCACGTCCCGTCAAAGTCGCTCACACGGGCAACTGAGGTCATCACATCGTCAGCACTAATGTCATCAAATTGAACGCTAGAATACTTCGACTACTTAAGTCCTTGCTCGAGTCTTTGACTCCACCAAGCACTCGGGGGCTACTCCCATAGGGAGCGCTGGTCGCGACCCTACGATTTTCTTTTTATGCGGGAATATGGACGTTCAAAACTTACCCAACCACTCGAATCTATGATTCAACGTTGGATCATGGGTTACTCCCATAGGGAGAGCTCAAAACAAATTTGACTGAAACAAGCAAACAAAAGACGACAGCAGTCGCGAAAGTTCTCTAGTCCCTGCCTGAGTCTTCGACTCAACAAGGCACTCGGGGGCTACTCCCATAGGGAGCGCTGGTCACGCACCCTATGATTATTTGTACATCATACTGTGTGTTGATAACATCGACACTCGAAGTCTATGGCGACACCGCCTCATATTTTTCCCTACAAAGAGACTGTGTCTCCTGGGTCACCCGAATCATCTATGCGATGACAAAAATTTCAGATGCCACGCTTGCAGCGTGAAGATAAGACCTGAATAAGGACTGGCAACGCATTTGCTACGCACTACCAGAAATATATCCGTGCCTACATGTATGATGAACATGCCTTGATGGACGCGTCGAGTGCTCACACCCATATACTGGAATTCGACTCCTGTAAGGCCTCCGTGTTTTGAGTCGAATTACACCAGCACTTTTCTGAATTCGAGTCTGGGGACTCAAGTTCGAGTAGATTGCGTTGTTTTGCCCCAAGGCAGTTGCATCGGTTAAATCAGGCATGCATATCGGCAATCCCTATGATATAAACAGAACACTCGAAAAAATACTATGTCATGCACTCGAAAGGCTTCATAAAGTCCCCAGTCGAATCTGCGATTCCACTGGACACTCGGGGGCTACTGACATGGGTATACCCTGCAGGTACTCGAGTTTGGTATATACGGTCCAGATACGGTGGAATCCCACGGCGTTGCCACGGCCCAATGAAGACTTCGAGTGACCCACGGACTCTCGATGACTTGCGAGACAAGAAGAAGTTTAAAGATAGAAAGTTTAAAGGAAAAACCCTAATCTATAACCGACTCGACCTGCTACCCGAGACCTGGCCTATCTATATAAAGTCTACGAGGGGAGGCGAGGAGGACACATGCCACTCTAGTTTCCACAACTCTTGCCAGATTGCATCTATGCGCCCCTGTAATCTTCGATTCCTTCGTTAATTCCAAGAGCTGACAAGCAGGAGTAGGGACCTCTACGAGGCCTGAACCTGGGTAAACCTTGCGTCCCTGTGTGCTTGTTTGCTAGCCGATTGATGCTTCTAGTGCTCCCTCCTTCTCCAAAACCCAAGTCCATAACAATGGGCATTGATGAGTTAAACCCTCGTCAAGTGCAACTTCAAAAATTTCAACATAAAGAGGGGAAACTTAATATTGTTGAGATACATAAAACCATGTTTCCCTCTCTCATAATAACTTTCAGTAGCATCATGAACAAAATTAACAATATAACTATCACATAAAACATTCTTATCATAAGCTACATGCATATAATCATTATTACTCTCCACATAAACATAGTCATTCTTATTAATTGTAGTGGGAGCAAAATCAACAAAATAGCTATCATTATTATTCTCATCACCATAATCTTCAAATATAGGAGGCATATTGTAATCATAATTAATTTTCTCCTCAATAGTAGGTGGACTGAAAAGATCATATTCATCATTGTAATCATCATATATTGGAGGCATAGTATCATGAAAGTAAATTTTCTCCTCCGTGCTTGGGGGACTAAAAAGATCATTTTCATAAAAACTAGCTTCCTCAAGCTTAGACTTTTCCATAGCATTAGCAATAATGGTGTTCAAAGAATTCATACTAATAACATTGCTATTAGAAAGAAAATAAAGTTCCATAGGTTTTTTAATTTTCTCTTCAAATGCTTCATGTCCTAACTCAAGATAAATACTATAAAGCTCTCTAATTTTGTTGTTGTTTTCCATTAAGCCTAACTATTGAAAATAAAAATAAGAAACAAAAAGATATAATTGCAGAATCTAAAGGAAATAACTTTGAGCACTCACACACCAACAACAGTACTAGAAGATAGCTTAGTAACCAGAAGATGTGAGTACCTTTTACCTTACCTCCCCGGCAACGGCGCCAGAAAATAGCTTGATGTCTACACACGCTTCTATTCTTGTAGACAGTGTTGGGCCTCCAAGTGCAGAGGTTTGTAGAAAAGCAGTAAGTTTCCCTTAAGTGGATCACCAAAGGTTTATCGAAATCAGGGAGGAAGTGGTAAAAGGTATCCCTCTCAATCAACCCTACAATCAAGACAGGAGAAGTCTCTTGTGTCCCCAACACACCAATACACTTGTCAGATGTATAGGTGCACTAGTTCGGCGAAGACATAGTGAAATACAAGTAATATGGATGATTATAAGTGGTAATTGCAATCTGAAATAAGAGTGGCAGCAAGCAAACATGTAACATAACTGATTGTAAATGATGTTTCAATGCTTAGAAACAAGGCTTAGGGATCATACTTTCACTAGTGGACACTCTCATATAAATGTCTTCTCTTCATGATGCTACCCTGAACTACTCTCCGGTTGGACGATGTAGGGCTATAACAGCACACCTTAAAGTCCGCATTCCCCATCTAGATAACCCCTCACTGTCACCTTGAGCGCTAGATGGTTCCAACAAACACCACAATCTCATAGAGACATCCAACTCAAATTATACTCCTGATAAGTATTTATGTAACCTTAGCCAAAGTGCCACACGGTGTGCACACTGTCAACTTCACACCGTGGGGATAAGCAGAGATTAATTAAAGCACTTGAGTAGCATAATAGATCTATAGATTACAAAGCTCGTGATCTCAATAAGATCACGCATAGAGAGAGATAAACACATAGCTACTTGTAGAGCCCTTAGCCTCGAGAGAGAACTACTCCCTCCTCATCACGGGAGTCAGCAACGGCGATGGCGGTGGAGTCGATGGAGATGGATCCCCGTCCCGGCAGGGTGCCGGAACAGAGACTTCTGTCCCCCGAATCTCCTCTTCGGTGGCAGCGGAGTTGTGGAACTTTTCGTGGAAAGCTGATCTAATCCTTAGGGTTTTCGTCCTAGGAGGCTTTTATAGGCGAAGAGGCAAGGTCGGTGGGCACCCGAGGGGCCCACACCACCCCCTGGGCGCAGCCACCTTGCATGGACAATGTCCCAACCGGAGTGTCTTAAACCTTCCGTCCACACCTCGTGAAAAGGAGCAATTTAGTCCACCCAATTTTTGGTAGTTACTTTGCAAAAAAAACTAAATTCAGTAAAAACTACAAAGTCCCAATTTTCCTTAACAAATTTTGGAATAGTTACATAAAAGGTTTTAATACATTATTACACATCACCAACGTCCCGGTATAAAACTTTTTCTTTGAGTATATCCCTTGCTTATGATTGCGCCGTAACCATGGAGTATCTTTATTATTTAACGGGATGCTTGGGTCAGTGTTCACTATGAAGGGCAGAATTTCATCAAACTTATTATAATCTTCTGATATGTCTGTTTTTCCTTGACTCCCAAAATGTTTCTTTTCCCTGAAAAAATTATGTGGCACTTTGGCTCATCGTATGATATACTCGTTTGCTTATCTTTTATTTTATTTTGGTTTGGTAGGCATTTTCTTCACATAGAAAACCTAAGCCACATCATTGGCTAGAACGAATGGTCCCTCTCTATACCCAAGATTCTTGAGATTCACTGGTGTCATTCTGTATTGCTGGTCTACCTTTACCCTGCCTCCTGTCATCTTAACCCATTTGCACCGAAACAAATGGAACTTAAAAGAAGGTCCATAGTCAAGGTCCCATATCTCCTCTATGTAACCATAATATGTATCCTTTTTCCCATTATTTTTTGTTGCATTAAAGCGGACACCATTGTTTTGGTTGGTTCTCTTTTTATCTTGGACGATCATGTAAAATATATTCCCATTTATCTCGTACCCTTGGAAAGTCAATATAGGAACATTAGCATGAGCTGGGTTCCCTATGACAAATCTACCACCAGTTAATGAGTCTAGAAACACTTTGACCAGGGGTTTAGGCCATCTTAAAATCTTTTGATTATGCACGCTAGGTGTCTAGTTCTAATTTTCTAAATCTCTTATATTCTAAACCGTTCTTCCACTAAAGATTCCCTTGGATCTTGATTAAAATTTCCTATATCATCACTAGTATATAGTTTCTTTGAAGTTGACATGATGCAAAAATAATTTTTATGGTTTTATTTTTAATGAAAGCTAACAAACAGACAAACAAATAAAAGACTAAAACAAGACAAAATAAAATTCCTTTGAAAACCTAATAGAGAAAAAAAGCTCACAATGGTGCAACCTCCCCAAGCTTAGGTGTTTTTGCACAAAGTCGATGAAGATGTCTGCCATAGAATGTTCTATCAGCTATAGTAGGGGTTTAACCACACTTGCAATCACTATAAGCTTCGCTTGCAATTCCCCAGCAATGGCGCCAGAAAATATTCTAGAAGTTATCGTGGGAATTATCCATGCAATGCCGACTGTGAAATCTCTTAGCAACTCCTAGGTAACGGCACCATAAAATGTTCTTGATGGCAACAACTCTGGGTGTACCAAATTGTTGGGACTCCAAGTGCAGAGTGTTATAGCAAGTGTCTTTTCCCCACAAGGGTGACTCGAGGGTTTATATCAAACTCTCGGGGAATTGGCAAAGAGTATATTTTTCTTCTCTTCTCAAGCAACCTGCAAAACAAAGTTTTTGCCTTGTGTCCCCAACTCCACCGTGTGATTCTCAAGCACAAGGTTTCGTATTAGTAATATGAAATAATAATAAAAATAACAAGTAAAATAAAATAGTAATAAAGTATGCAAGTAAAGTAAATACAATAATAAAAGGTCTTTTGTATTTTGTTTGTGTTTGCAAGAAAGAAAGTATTTTTGTGTTTTTAAGATAATAAAATGCAGCAAAGGTAAATGATAGTTCTAGTGTTTGAAGGTTTGTTTCTTATGATAAAAGTTGGACCAGGGTTCATGAGTTCACTTGTCTACTCTCTTTTTAAGTTGTAGTGGACATAAAACAATTCGTCATCAATATAATATTAGTGAAACTTCAATATGTATTTCATAAGAATTCATATGGGTATCACGCCCTAACATAGAGATAATGAAACACATCTCTCTTATACTCCTCTAGAAAGGGAAAACTCCAAGAAATCAAGAATCTATCTATTATATACTAAAAGTAATATAAGAGTGTTTTTTGAGCCACCTGGTTGATCCACATCATCCAAATTATATTAACCGTTAGATACACAACTTATGATTACGATTTAAAGATAAAAAAAGATTACGTAAAATATGGTTGGTACAAACAGTACAATGTCACGTATGAGGAGTAAATAAACAGACGTGCAAATCATCAACGACATGGACTCGCCCCCTCCGGCACATACGTACGGTAAGCTGACTCTGATCTTCCGTCTAAAAAGCAGGCTGATCGGTGATTAAAAAACCTACAAAGGTACGTATGGCTAGGATTTAATTAGAAACAAGAGCCACACAATCCTTTGACACAGTGGACAAGTCTAACTACTCTTTACCTAACAATTTTTTGGTAGGCAGTATTGGATCCGACTTCAGGCATACGGCTCTCTGATGTTCCCATCAAAAAGGAAAAAAAGTCAAACTGATCGGTGATGAACAAAAACTCCAACACAGTACATACCTAAAAAAGCCGACTCCAAAACGGCCCGCTGATAAAAAAAAACACAAAAGCGAATATACACGTTCTGATTTTTGCTTATTATCATTACACGCATCAAACATGGCCTTAGCCTGTATGGCAAATAAACGCTCTAAAAGTAGACATATTTGTATGTGTATAAATAGAATTATCACCAAGTTAAATTAACCTCATATATTATAAAAAGAAAAGTTGAATTCCGCGAGTAGTACTACCTTATGTTTTCGGACAAAGAGACACCTTCGCATGACTGAGTGCCTAGATGTCGCTTTGTCGGCAATATCCCGAGAAAAACGATGATTCCATGGACAAATGCACAATATATATAACTTAAAATGTAAGTTGTATAAGTTAAGTTAACCTGATAGATTGTAAACAATACTCCCTCATTCCGAAATATAGTGCATATAAGAATTTTGGAAAGTCAATGTAAAGTTTGATCAAGTATGTAGGAAAAATACCAACATCTAGAATATCAATCAGTACCATTAAATCCATCATAATGTATATTTTTGTATGGTATATATCTGGTATTGTACATATAGACATTTTTCTCAATAAACTTGGTCAAAGTTGATAATATTTAAATTAAAAAAAATCTTATATGCACTATATTATGGTACATAGAGAGTAGTATGAAAAGTTAATTTTCGAGAGTAATACCCATCATTTTTTAAACAATAGCCACACTTCTTGCAAGACATATTTTCCAAGGGTCGCTCTATTGGCAATATGCCGAGAAAAAAAATGAAATGACAATAAATGAGAATCCTTCGATTCCATTGACCACTACATAATACCGTTCCCACCATAGGGGAACACCAACAATTTGACGGAGTCAAAATACCCAACACCCAAGACGTTGTTGTGAAGAACAAACGAGGTAAGAGGCCTAAACTACATTTTGGAGATTATTTAGTGCCTTCCTTACCCCCACCCGAAGCCTTCTAGCCGTTGTTGAAGGTCAATGAAAGTGGGGGCAGATTGAAACATGTTCTATTAATTTTAAAGTAAAAGGGTAGGGAGGAGGTTTGAGGCGAAGGGAGTTCCAGAGTCAAGGAGGTGTCTAGGATCCCTCATGAATATTCATCTAGCACTACTTATTTTTAATAAGCGAGAAAGCATAATCATTCACACTGAAATAAGAAATTAACATCCTTACAAAATTCCAATGAAATATAAACAAATAAAAAAATATTATAGTGGTTTCAACCACCTGGTCTAGTCACAATCAAACACTCAAGGTAGTGAGTATTCTAAGAAAATCTAGCTTAAAAAACATCACATAAATATACCATGATCAAGAATTTTCTACACTTACAAGTGACACAATGAAATAACAATACAACATAATAAGTGAGATGTACTAGAGATTATCGTAAAATGCGAAGTATTCAACAAACAAATAGATCGACCGATTTTTTGATGCGTCATTACAATTTGAACTATCCATATCTTAAAAAAGTGTATACTTTAGAATTAAATTATGGTAGAAAATCACAATATGAATAGTAGGTAAAGGAGACATGTGGGGAGTTCTCAAAGAATCAAAACATGCATGTTTTTGTTAATGTAGCAGACATTATTTCTATTTGTAGCTAGTCGATGATTATAGCCATATGTAAACATTATAAAAACCATAACATAATTGTGTTTCAAAATCATAGTTAATGGATTTTTGTAGTTGTACTTGAGCAAATCACAGTTAGAGATCTTCATAACTACACATGATGCCTTGAACATATCACAACCGATAGGTCTTCTAAATGTATATAGATTCTAATAATTCATATTTGATATAACAAAAGTCTATTGGGTTTACAATTAATCACAGTATACTCAACTCTACACAAGAAAATAAGTCATGAGCTTAGTTAAATGACATATATAAACATCATCCTATTATTGTATAACTTGAACGATTAAAGTTGAAAAGGGAATTGATAATTTTATTTTTGTAGAATCCATTAGATTCTATATATATGCAATAAATGTGGTTCTCTCACACTACCTTATAGAGACGATATAACAAATGTGCGGATGAATTTCTTCCTATAACCTTAAAATTCATTGTTGGAAGGTAAACTAGATAGGTCTTTTGCAATTGGCTTTAAGCTTCATGATACTATCATTCATAGCCTGGAAAAAATAGAGCATAATAAAATAGTTGTACGAGCAAAATTTGTGCATGGAGGAGGATAATTGGATATTAAGCATGTAGATAAATCCTTAAGGAAGACGATGATACTTCTAAATAGCTATCAACACCAAAAATGGGTTGTTATCAAGAGATGCAACCGATAGTGTATATTTTTTTCATAATCTAAAAAGACATGTGGCCAGTTTTATTAAAAATAAATTTGAAGTCATAGTAACAATTAATTCTTGGAATTAACTATTGAGCTAGCATGATTACTTATGAGGATTATAAATCATAGAAAATATTTTAATAAATCATAGTCAACTAGAAAAAAATTGCTTTAAATAAAACATTTAGGAGAAAAGTTATATCCACGATTTGCATATAATGTGATTAGAAAACCTTTTATTTAAATCTGCATGGTTTTGTGACGAAGTTTCTATGTTTTTTATCCTTCAAATTTATTTGGACATGCTTTGCAATTTGCAATCATATAGAACGAATGATGACTGATTAAGATGCAAAAACTATGATATCTATGACAACCTACAAGTGAGCGAGAAAATTTAATGTCAGGATTTAAAAATGATCAAAGCATGGAAGGATTTTAAAAATATTAAAACATAATATTGCATGTGTTGGAAAAATAAATGATATTCTATATCAACTTTAATTAAACTTCTTGAACCTTTGTTATTGATATCAAGTGAAGCTGGTAGATATGAGATAAGAAGTAAAACAAATACTACAGTTGACCTATTTTACTTTATTAGAAAACCTATTTATGGTGGATCATAATGGTCTAAGGATTCTAGGGTCATTGCCGAAGAAAATCTTAACTATTTGACAATTAGAATGTTATCCTTACATACTCATGTGACACCACACCGAAACTACGAGCTAGCTAGCTCATAGTCTAAACTTAAATTGCATCTATAACACAAATTACACATATGGTCATTATTGTAGTATTTTTTGTAAATAGACTAATAATCATCCACCTATGAATTCAAAATGATTAAAAATGTTTTCTACTCACGTGATATCTATTTAATATGTATGGTGAAAAAATATATTATTTTCCTCCACTTGTGTATTTTACTATCAATTATAGATGGGCACACTAAGGATGCTTATCCTATCTAAAAACAACAACAAAAGGTGATTCCCTCGCATTTGTGAGGGCCACCATGCTAGTTAAGAATTAATAAAGCATAGCCTTAAGCACTTTTAAAAAATGTTTGAATAGCAGATATGCTACCTTGATCAAACAAGATTATCAAGCTTTCACAAGATAATTATAGCACATGAATTCACTTAATCCCTAGTGATGTAACAAAAGAAAGTAAAAACCATAGTATATCTCGAATTTGTTGTCACTATTCAATCGCCACCACCCTGTTACTCCATCTAATACACACTTTCCCCCACACACGCTCTTGCATACAAGTTAGATCAAAATAAGCAATTAAGAACGGGGTACATCATATGCATCTATCAATATATCTTACACATAGATAGATTCCAATCTCATATATCAAATCATAGAATAAATATCCACCACACAGGAATTACATATATGACCATAATCATGTAGGGCAGCTCATATGGTACTAGATCTATGAAGAACAAGAGAGAGAGAGATCAATCTACTACCACAAACCATAGTCCAGAGGTGTACTACTCCCTCATCATCATGGTGATGAAGTTGGAGCTGTTGGAGAAGGTAGAGATCCCTCTGGTGGTGGCTCCGGCGGAGCTTCCCCCTCCAATCTTTGTTGGTTCTGACTCATTTTTTGTGTTTCTGTGTTTCTATAGTGCTCTCCTTTAGGATGCCCTGGGGGACCCTATTATAGCATTTTTAGGTTAAACCAAGTTAGTGGGCGAAAGATTGAAGCAAATCAGACGGCCGAGGACCGAAAGAGGTGTGGTGGCGTGTGTACTAGGGTAGGCCGCACCACCCACACTCTTTCGGGCCTCCTGGATTCCTTCGTGAGGTCCAAGCACTCCAGATCATTGTCTTCTCGTAATATTGGCTTTCCCAGAATCTTAGCTCCATTGGACTTCGTCCAGGTCCTTGAAAGATCAAAATACACATAACATGGTTTTCCTATCCTGCAAAGTTTTAACCAAAATAAAGGGGATCATTAGTAAATCCCCAAAATTCAATATAAAACATGGTTATTACATTATAAATGTTATAGATATATGGGAATATGTGTCAACAAACTACAAAGTTCATGTATGCATTTTACATGCATCAAACATTTAACTTAAAAAGGGTCAAACACATAAATTATACCTACTTATGTCAAAAGAGATGCCTGGAAACCCACTCTTATGAATACCGTTTACGTGAGCTATATATCTCAAAACTTTATTTTTCTACATATCTATTATTGATGGAGAAGCACATATGTTCCCTGTTACTTTATGTTACAAATGTGTCAAAAGATCAAAGGAAACAAAAGAGTCTTCCATAATTTCATAGGTTCATCTAGGCATGCTTAATTGTTCATGGTACTTTCATTTGTTTCATTGCAAAACAACTTATTGTAGCTCATTTTATATCTCATTTGCTTATTACTATTATTTAAAGATTGAACCTTGTAAAATTTGTGTACCAATGTATGACATGAAACATAGCAACAAACTCCAAAGTCCATGTTTAGTTTTATCACCTTCATGCTCGAGGGCGAGCATAGGTTAAGCTTGGGGATGTTGATGCATGTAAAATGCATACATGAACTTTGTAGTTTATTGATACATATTCCCACATATTTGCAACATATATAATATAATATCAATGTTTTATATTGATTTTTGAGGATTTACCAATGATCCTCTTTATTTTGGTTATAACTCTACAGGACAGGAAAACCCTATTTTGTGTATTTTTATCTTTCAGGGACCTAAACTAAGTCAAATGGAGCTAAAATCCTGGGAAAGCCAATATTTTGGGAAGAACGATGATCTGTTGTGCTTGGACCTCAAGAGAGGGCTTTGGAGGCCCAAAGTAGCCCAAGCGGTGCGTCCTACCCTACTAGGCGCGCCACCTGGTGCCTTTTGGACCTCGGCCATCCGATTCGCTTCAATATTTCGCGCATGGACTTGGTTTGACCTAAAAACGCCTATAAAAAGGTCCCTGACGCATCCTCTATGGGAGCACCGCAGAAACACAGAAACACTAAGGAGTCAGAACCAACGAATATTGGAGGGGGAACTCCATCAGATCTGCCGCCGGAGGGATCTCTACCTTCTCCAACATCTCCAACTTCATCACCGTGATGAAGAGGGAGTAGTCCACCTTTGAACTATGGGTTTATGGCAGTAGATTGATCGATTTCTCTCTTGTTCTTCATAGATCTCGTACCATATGAGCTGCCCAACATGATTATGGATATATTTATAATTTCTATGTGGTGGATCTTTATTTTATGATTTGATATATGAGATTGGAACCTATTTATGTGTAAGATGTATTGATAGATGCATATCATGTACCCCGTTCTTAATTACTTGTTTTGATCCAACTTGTATGCAAGAGCATGTGGGAGAGTGTGTATTAGATAGAGAAACATGGTGGTAGTGATTGAATAGTGACAAAAAAATCAAGATCTACTATGATTTTTTACTTTCTTTTATTATCTCACTAGGGATTAAGTGATTCATGTGCTATAATTATTTTATGACATCTTGATAATATTTTTTGGTCAAGGTAGCATACCTATTATTAAAATACTATGTCAAAATATTTAAGACTATGCTCTGTTAATTCTTTATTCTAGATTGCTTGGAGTTTTTCCTTTCTAGAGGAGTATAAGAGAGATGTGTTTTATTATCTCTATGTTAGGAGATGATGCCCATATGAATTCTTATCAAACACATATTGAAGTTTTACCAACATTATATTGATGATGGATTATTTTATGTCCACTACAACTTAAAAATAGAGTAAACAAGTGAACCATGAACTCCGGTCCATCTTTTATCATAAGAAACAACTTTCCAACATTACTACTATCATTTATATTTTCTAAAATTTAATATTTCAAAAATACAAAAATACTTTCCTTACTTGCAAACACAAACAAAATACTAAAATTCCTTTTCGTTATTGCATTTACTTTACTTGCATATTTTATTATTGTTTTTAATTTATTTATTTTTATTATTATTTTATATTACTAATACGAAACCTTGTGTTTGACGACCACGCTGTGGAGTTGGAGACACAAAGGAAAAACTTTATTTTGTAGATTGCTCGAGAGGAGAAGAAGAAGATATTGCCAATTTCCCGAGAGTTTGATATAAACCATCGAGTCATCCTTGTGGGAAAAAACCCTTGCTACAATATTCTGCACTTGGAGTCCTAACAAGTTGGTATACACAGAGTTGTTGTAATCAGCGTGGTGAACATGACCGAGGAGTCGCATTCACCATACATAATAGAAGCATATGCAAAGTTGAATCAATTCGCTTCACATGTAGCCAAAGATCGATTGCCAACCACAAACAATATTATCAGGGATTAATGCAGAAATCAGAAAGGGGATTAACAAAACAGATTGAATACTTGAAACTTGTGTCCTAAGATCCAATGAATGGAATGATCCAGCCATATGAAGAGTGCAACAGAGGACCATTTTCCAAATACATGGTAGATCGACATCAATCCCATGAGACCGGATGCCCAGGAAAAAACCATGGCTGCTAGAGAAACCATAGGGAACAAAATGAGAGATTGAACCTCAAGATCGAATCTGAAGACTCACCATCGCCTTCGAGTGGGAGCTAGCAGCTTCGGCGCTGAAAGTAACATCTTCATTGCCCCGGTTAGTTTTGCCCCTAAGCCGACCAAGCATATATACACCGGCGAGAAAGTAACGTACCTCTATTAATCGTTGTTGGGAGTGGTGCACATCAATCTTCGCATTAGTGATTGTTTCAATCGCCCTGGTGACACTTTGCCTCTCCCTTCCCCGTCAGGTGAGAAGACCCCCATCAATCCACGAGGCTGACATCGCCTAGGTCGATCTACTGAGCAGCGGCCCAAATAACTGTAAGCCAATTTTCACGCGAATTGACAGGCGAAAAAGTCAACAATTACGTTTCGGCTGTATGGGAGAGATCTAGAACGTTCCTGGACATGATCCAACGGCCCTTGACACAAAATCGTTGTGAGAGGCTCTAGGTAGGCAAGTTATACTATTTCTTAATATCTATGGCAGAAATTTGCTTCATAGCTCAGGTTACATGGAGCCTGACTTAAAAAAATTGAAATCGACATTTCAAATTTCAAAAAAATAAATTGAATTTTTTTTGCAAGTGTAGATAACGATGTACTCTACTAACAGAACTGGGAGTATTGAAATTTTGAACTGTTCACTATTTTAGATTTCAGATTTTATGAATTTTGTGTGACCCAAAATATAGGGCATTTTATGTTGAGATTTTTTTACGTTGGTATATTACTTTATTGTCTACATCTAGAATTTTGCTTAGAATTTTTTGAAACTTCAAAATGTCGTTTTTTAATTGTTCAAAAGACGGGCTCCACGAAGCCCGTGACCCAAAACACTGCACTCATATCTATGAGGGCATTTGCCACATGGAGGTAGTTGAAGCACCATACAAGTACAAGGCGTGTAAAGTTATCCAAGACATGACATTGGCATCAATTTTGAAAGTTTTTTGAACTTCTTAAACTTAAACCTTGTATCTTGTTAACAATATCTTTCACCACTTGCTTCATGGCAATAAGATATTCTAAACTAGATCTAATTTTCATTTGTTTTAACAAATATTGTTGCAACATGTGTGAGATTATAGGCACTTGCAATTTTTTTTTTTGAAAATGGGTGCTTTATTACTTAGCAGTAATGTTTACACCCGGTCTCTGAATAGATAGGGTGCACACAGTGGATCAACCACACAACTGGTGAACAAAGTAAAAGTACCAGATTTTAGATAAGTTATAAACAACTGTTACAAGGTTATCGGAAGTCACTCACTTTCCATCCATGTAAGCCTTGGACTGAGTATGGACAAATGACTCCCGAACTACATAGCTCTTTGTTTTAAAAAACTACAGTTATATTTTGAAGTTGTAGAAAAATCCGGAAAGAAAAGATGTAGTCAATGATGTTTCTTAAAAATGGTTCAGAATCTCAAAGCAAAATTCTTGGTATTCTGGGCTACACAAAAATGATAAAATCTATCAAATTTTAGAGTAGTTTCAAAAATATGTACTTTTCACTATACTTAGATCCACGACTTTGTCATTTTTCTGTAGCCTAGAATATGAAGTATGTCATATGGAAATTTTGCACATTTATGGTATATACATCACTGACTACACACAGAATTTCTGAAACTTTGAAATAGATTTTCGAATTTGGAGTATTAAGAAAAGGATCGTGGTCGACTAACCTAAGAGCATCGTCCTCCTTTTCCTCTCCCCGCTACAGATCTGAGAGGCGATTTTGAGAGTCCACCGTCAATCCACCTCTTCCGCCGGTGAGGCGTGGGTTCCTTCCCCTCCGTCGGCTGCTCCGGCGGCGTGAGGGTGGGGGAAGCCTGTCTCACGGTGTGTATTTATGGTAGGGCTTGGCAGGTGTCCGGATGGCGGTGCTTCGGAGGCAGAGGTGTTGTTGGTTCATCTGTTGTCCGCGCAAATCCCCTCCGGCGGTGGCGTTCCCTGGGGCTTCACCGACATGCGCGCGACTTTCCCTGCACCACGGCCAGATCCAGGTATGCGGTGGATCTGGATGCAGTTCAATAAGAGGATGATACAGAGGTTCTTCGCGGCGGCGGCGGTGTTCCCGGCAGTAGTCTCTTCGGAGGCGGTGCTCGGTGACTTCCCGTATGCGGTGTGGTGGGCTCCGGCGATCCAATGTTTGGGGAGCTTCAGCAGCGGCGCGCCATCGTCAGCTCCGGCTCGTCGTCGTCGGGATCCAGAGGGCTTCCTTGTAATTTTTCCTTTGTTTCTGGACTTTTCTGTAAGTTCGGAGAATTAATATATCATCCTTATCGCAAAAAAAAGAATTTCGAGTATTAAGATTAATAATTTGGAGTAATATTAATTAGTATGAAAATTTCTGCATATCTGGGTGGGCACGCTCCCTAGCTAGATTATAGGTGTACTAGGGCAACTCCAACGCTCCCGGCAAACGGACATATTCGTTTTTTTTCTGTCCGTCCGGTCAAAACGCAGCTCCCAGCGGCCAAACGCAAATATCGATTTGTCTGTTTTTTTTGTCTGGACCACCCATATCGGATCGGATTTGTGGTGAAACGGACAGAAAAATACTTCTGGCATGTCCACCTCTATCCGCCTAGTGGCCCACACGTCACAGACACATGTGCCCACCTACCCCACTTCTAAAAAACAGCACCACTTTCGCCATGGATCCCGCCGGCCTTCACCCGTCCATCCCTGCGCGCGCCGCCGCCCATCCATCCATGCGCGCGTCGGCGGTCCTCCTCCCCTGCGCATTAGGCCGTTCACCACCGTCTCCGTTCGCCACTCGCCGCCGGCGGTCGCGGGAGGGAGAAGGACTACCACGGCCATGGTGCCCTCCGCCTCCCCACCTCGCCGCCCGCCCGAGCACCGCCGCTCTCCCCGCGCCCCCGAGCAGCAACATCGCCTATGACTTCGCTCTCTATGACGTTTGGGCCCGTTTAATCGGTCCGTACGCGCCAGAAAGACTGTTGGGTGCACGTACGATTCGGGGCGGACACCAGTCTGTCCTCCCCTCTTCGTAAACGGACCAAAACTGTCAAAATAACTGTCCATTTGTGGGTAGCCCCTTGGAGTTGCCCAAAGCTGGCAAAAGGTCTAGATGTCCTCTTGAATGCAAAACAAGAAATGAACGAATCAGGACAGATCAGTCGTTGGCTCCATAGATGTCGGCCCCCAGCATTACAGCTCGAATGCAAAAACCCAGACCACCTAAATTAAAGCACATGTACAAGTTGTGTTCGAGTAGGGCTAGCTAGTGTATTAGGCCAGGACCAGGAGGTCGAAGGGGAAGGGTGGCATGTCTGTCAAAGACTCAACGTGACAGCGATCGCCCCCCTGCAGCTCTCGCCTCTGGACGACGACGAGGGAAACGATCATGACCGGTGCGTCTACCGCGTACTACCCCTATCGATCGGGACCGTCTCCAGCCGACAAAATGGAAGATGGTCACCTACCGGTTGTTACACGACCTCCTCGCGTCATGTCACCGAGATCAGGACACAGAGGCATGCAGTGATGCAGCTACGCTCCAGGTGACGAATTAACCAGACAAGGACGGTGGATCGTCCAAAGCTCCTTTATTCCTCTCCTTTCAGCGTGCATGCAACAGGCGCGACAACGAGCAAACCCAAATCGATCGATCTCTTCCCCTGATCCGGTGTCAAAAGCTCAACATGAAATTTGCTCTGCCAGATCAAATACCGAAAACAGAAACCGCCAAATTTAAAAAAAAAACGTGCTTCTTTTCAAAACAGGATTTCTTTTCCTTTTCGCGAATGAATGTACGATTTCGTACGAGTGCACTGCAACCTCCATAACCTCGCGCACGCGGCGAGAGAGGCCGACACGGGCTCGCGTCGCGACAGTGGTGGCCACATCTCACCTCAGGCTCCCCTGTGAGGGGAGGAAGAGCCTCCCGACACAGGTACAAGTTGTTCACCGGCCACGTCGTGCCTAGGCTCACCAAAGAGCGGTGCGAGGGTGGATGTTGGGGATTCAGATTCGACGGCGGAGTGGCACAGGGTGCCACAATGTTTGTCAGAGGTAGAGGTGGTGTGCAGCGGTGCCGGTCGCGGAAAAGGGGAAAAGTGGATCCGGTAAAATGCACTTTCACCCCAGAACCCATAGATATACATCTCCGCGGGGTGGATTTAGGATTTACCATAAACTTTTTTGCGGGCCGACCCAAGATGCGGTGTCTGTTCGAGTTGTATTTTCGGAAAAGCAAAACTACACAATGTTTTATGTCTCGGGCTTACCCTGGTTATATACGAGTGTGCGAAGATTCGTGCAGCTGACTCTGTGGTCTGCCCGCACACCTCTGACATTTTGCAAAACGCCCCTCAAATTACTAAGATTTCTAAAGTTGTCAGCCCCTATATTTTTGCATTTTTGTCACATTTCTGATTATGCTAGGTTTTTCCATGTACTTCAGTCATAGATAAATTTGGATGAGAGAATTATTGAAGAAAATTCCACAAACTGGTAGTTTGAATCATGTACGAGCATAGAGAGAATGAAATACTTTTTGGATGAGAGAATCAGAAAATCACACACAATCTGTACAATGTATTTGTACACAAATTCGGATCAAAGAGAAGAAACTGGAACATAGATTCATAGAAAAAATACGTGCCATGAACACGTTCCGGATCTAGACATAGCTTCGTAGACAAATTTGTGCCATGAACAAATTGGTGCATGATGTTGCACCAAATACTAAACTGAAGAATCTTACAAGAACATAAATCCAGGAACAAGAGAGAGAGAGAGGAGAGATCTAAATCTGGCGGTGTGTCCCTCGTCGTCTTGGACAGACATATAGAGAAGGACGGGGAATATAAGGATGGGATCCTCGGTGGACACGATGACGGTGCAGGGCACGAGGATGCTGCGGTGGGAGACGGCTAGGCCGTGGCGACAGCTTCCCCACCATTTGGGCGACGGCTGCTTCTGCGAGTGCAGGCATGGCGCTGGTAACGATGGGGACATGTGGATCCCGTTGTCGTCGCATCCACCGATCCCCTCACCGTCGCGGGCCAGAATCTACACCACTTGCCAGGGACACCGCAATTGTCGGCCAGTGGGGATCGGGGGGGGGGGGGGGGGGGGAGGGTGGAGAAACACGAGGCGGTCGGGGCAGAGCCTATCCCATCGAAGTGTACATGTACACCTTGGCACTATAGAGGAAAGAAGATGTACAAGTACAGGGTGGTGGAGGTAAAATAGAGATGCACTAATCTTGGGAGTAAAATACATTAGAGGACACACAACTTGTTCGTTCATCCCTATACTTACGAAATAGCAAGTTACGGTCACGGAAATCGCGGTATGTTTCAGCGTACGGTCACCGCAGACGCAACCTCTACGTGTGTGCATGATGTGGCGGCATGGGGTCCCGCTGGCAGTGAGTGTGTCATTCCGATCGGTGGCTAATCTTACAGGAAACCCCTGGATTGCATTTATTGTTGGTAACTCTTTCGCTGACTCTGCCTCCTCTGCCTTTATTGACCCCTTCGTGTCATGTTGCTGATCATTTCGGAAAGAAACGGAGACTGAGAGGCCGAGGCAGCCACGCCGATGCTCGTCGGCGAGAAGGTCATCGGTCTTCTTCATCGTGCGAGTGGAGGGGGCCGTCGCGGATTTTCTCGGCTGGAAGGAAGTGGCTGCGATGGCTCCCACACGTCGGCCAGAGGCGCTCTGCCGCCGAACTATGGTAAAGGCCCAAACCCTACCCTGAATCGCCAGAATTTCTTCTAATTTCTGAGTGAATCGTCGCGTTGTGATTCAATTTGTCGTGTTGCAGTGTTGAGTGGCAGAGAATTTTTCACTATTTTGTTAAGAGTTTAGGTAGGGTTTTGTGTTGAGTAAAAATTGAACCTTTAGGTGTGCATCAAAACAAAGGTGTTAGTGTCAGTGTTTGTGGTTTGTCTAGCTAGGGTTTGAGGGTGTAAACATCTATACTTTTTAGGTTTTTGGTTTCAATATTGGTAGTTAACTAAATTTTCCATGTGTTGTAGTTCAGTTTCCTAAATGTTGTTACTTGTGTACATCCGGGTCAAGTAGAGATTTCTTCTCTGTTGTTGTTAATCATGGTGGCTATTTTTTAGGAACTGGTAGGAACATGTCATATGTGAATGGGTCAGTCATTTGGTATGATGGTTGCGAGATTCATAGTTGGAATCCATCAGTGGTAGAGGACATAGTAGAATACATGGGATATGAGATGGCTAGGAGGATTAAGGTTCATATTGCATTCCAATTCAAACAGTAAGAAATAATGGCTTGAGGCGGATTAGGAGTTATCATGACACGAGTTTCATGCTATCCTTTGTGTCTATTGGTCACTTGTTTCCGCAACTATACCTTGATCCTGATGATAGTGTGAGGAACATGGATTGATATGATGTAGTTGAGTTCCCAGTGACTCAATTGCCTCCAGTAATTAGCCCCATGAAGCCAATGAACACAACTGAGAACGAAACAATATAAATTGATGAAGAAGTAGCAATTGAAGCACCAGTATTTATTCTGATTGTTGCACCAGACACTCAAATCCTAGCTAGAAGCATACCAAGGAGGACAAGCAGAAGAGTGCAAGGAGAAATTTAACCAATGAATGAGGATCCAGACACAGATGATGAGGATGATTCTGACTACAATGAATCAGTTATACTGGACAGTGATAATGACATCACAGATGGTGATGAGGATCTGATTGATAGTGATGATGACCAAATTGTCAAAGGCAATAACAAATGCTTCACCGAGTTAGGAAAAGAGGAAGATGTCAATGGGATTGATGTAGATGAAGATCTTTGGGAACCTGACTCTGATGAAGATGAGGTGAAAATCAGATTTAGGACTTTCAGAGTTGAAGACATGCAGGACCCTACCTTCCATGTAGGTCAAGTGTTTGAAAAGTCATTAGGGAGTATGGTTGTGTTAATAGGAGAGGCATTACCTTTGGAGTTAATGATCAAGATAGGTTGTGTACCAAGTGTTTGCCAGGCTGCTCATGGTACTCATGGGCATCCAAAGATAGCAGACCAAAAGTTTTTATGGTGAAGATACACTATCTTGACCACACTTGTAGCAGAACATTTAAGCTCAAGGTTTTTGCCTCAAACTTTATAGTTGCAAAATATGTGGAGAGTTTCAGAGCAGATGAGAACATGAACATTAAGAACTTTAGAAGAATTGTTCAGAAAGAATGGAATATGACACCAAGCACTAGCAAGCTAAGTAGAGCAAGAAGGTTACCAATGAAAGAGCGATATGGTGTGTTGATGATCAACTAGCATAAAATTTGGTATTGGGATATTGGGATTGATAAAATTTATTGTAGGTACGTAGCCACACAATAAAACCAAGTATCTTATTAAGAAGTGTTAATGATCGATTAGCATAAAATGTGCATACTGGAATTGATACAATCTATTTTGGATAGCCACGTAATAAAACCGAGTATCACCAAATCAAGATGTCGACATAGTCATGTTACACGATACAAAAATACATGTAAACGACAATGTATAATGAGTGCATCAACACGTGGAAGATACCTCAGAATGAGGCAAAGAGAATAGATAAATATATTTCTACCTTTGTTTCAATACATATCACGTTTTAGAATATTGTAAAGATTAAGAAAAATAGTATCATTAAAACTGAGCACAAGAATTTCATCATTGGAATATGTTTACAAAACTTTCAAAGTTAGATTTTGGAGATAGTGTCTCTATCTAAATGTGACATATTTTAGAATGAAATAAAGAATGTTAATATTTCACAACAGGGAGTAAGGACGAAATTAACTGTTTTTTATGGGATTTGATTTATTAACTTTGCTAAGAAAATGCTTTTCATTCCATATTAAAGTTATCAAAGTATACAAATGCCTATTGACGTGGGGTTAACACGTCAATGCTCATAGTTTATGGACTTGGTTTTGAGGAAGAGGGGGTCGCTGGAGATCTCGTTCGGCTAACAGGAAGCAACACGGGGACACGGTGTTTATCCAGATTCAGACCCCCGGAGGAAAAACCCTACTAATGCTTGTCTGCTGTTGATTGAAGATGAACCAAAGGTTACAAGAGTGCCTTGATGGCAATGGTGCGCGAATGTAATCCGACGGGTGTTTGTGCTAGGGTTTCGGTGGTACCTTCTCGGGTTCCCTCCTAGCATTTATATGAGGAGACCGGGTCTTGGAATACCACCGAATCGGTTACATTAGGGTTTCTTTAAACTTTCTATCTAGACTTTATAGTGTCCTCCAAGGAGTCATGTCCTTCATGGGTATGGGCCACCTGAGCTTTCATGGGCTTCATTTACCGGTCACGGCTCATCTTGTTGGCCTCCGCTGGACTGAACCGGGTAGGCTAACCTTAGGAATCCGTAGGGCATACCCATGTCAGTAGCCCCCGAGTGTCCATTTGAATCGTAGATTTGAGTGGGAATATGAAGTCTTCGATTTCCCAAAGCAGGTGCTCTTCATCCGAAAGATTTATTGGGTCACGTTGTTAAGATCATAGGGATTGCTGATGTACATGCCTGGCTCATCCGACTGATCAGGACAAGTTAATTGCTCTTGGCAAAGACGACGTCATCTACTCAAACTCGAGCCCCCGGACTCAAATTTAGAAATTGCTGGCGTAATTTGACTCATGCCGCGGAGGTCTTACCGAGTCGGATTCCAGTGATAATGATTATGTTGAGGGCAAACCTCTAGGGCAGCCCGATCTTTCACGAATTCCACTCAAATCGAGGATGGAGTGTGGGGAGAGGAGGGGGGATGAACACGACGAACTCACGCATGAAGAACGCAATGAACACACACACAAAACCACGATACACAACAATAGCTCACGCCGGCGGTGACCGGTCCGGCGCAATCCCTAGGATCGGCGACGGGCGGAGGACTCTCTCTCGAACCGGCACGGCGAGGAGGGAGACTCGGTGAGATCTTGACATCTAGGCAAAGGGAATCCGATGCCTAGGCCTTGTACAACGTGGAGGCACGATGCAAACTCCAACGAGGTTTGGGATATTTGGTGCTCCTTTGTCAAAGGAGCATGAGGCAAGAACTAGATAGATTCACAAGGTGTTTCCACTAATTCCAAATATCATTTCTAGGGTTTACAATATACGTGGGGGACTATATATAGGCCAGCCACAAGTTCAGGGGTAATTCAGGCATTAAAGTAGAGTTCTGGGCAAAGTAGAGGGGTACATGGGCCACAGGGCCTAGCTAAGGCTCACGGGCCCATCTTCAGGCCGGACAGTCTGGGTTGAGTGGACCGGACAGTCGGGGGTCACCAGACACTCCGGGTAGTGTCCGTGTAAGATCCCTCCTTATTAAAGGAAAAGATCCCTGTGATTGCAATGCTAGTCCCTGGATCAATGCTAGCATCCACAGTTTAAGATGGAGTACACAAAAACAAAGGTCGTTTATTACAGTCATTCCAGAGATAAAACATAGTCTTTTACAACTCAGGGCCAAAGGCCTAATACAAGAGTTTATGGAATAAGTAAATAAACATAAGTCTTCATCTTCATGTGCCACAGGCAAGCATGTTGAGTGTAGACTAATGACTCCTAATCATCATCGGAGTAACCTGCAACATTACAAGTTACAGCCACAGAGGGTCAATACTTTGGAATAGTATTGGCAAGTGATACCTTAGTATATTTTAAGTGGACTATAATACTATATGCATTTTGGCTAGGTGGAGCTTAGGCTTGCATTGCTCAAAATAGATTTTTCCTTATCATTTGAAAATACTAAGTTTTTGGTTTGGCACAAAACTTTCCCCAAGGCATCTACCAATCTAAGACTGAAGATCCACTCAGGGCATCTACCAATCAAAGACTGAAGATCCTTTAACCCTTGTTCACCCACAAGTTTTATTTAGAAATTGGAGTGATGAGATTCTTGAAGCTTCCATGTCTTGATGCTCAAATTGTCCTTTACCAGGGACATGGCTAAGTACTTAGGTTTTACACTCTGCAGAGGTGGTGCACTTTCCCCACAAGACTTGGTTTCCCAAGACAAGATCCTTCAGAAGCCTTTCCTTAGTCAAATGGACGCGTTCCAACCTATCATTCCCTCTACCACCAACTGTCCAAGAGACTAAGTTCTAGCAACCTAAGATCATGGCAGAGCCCATATTGCCAAGTGGTTGCACTTGAAGCTTCTCAACACTTGACAACTCAAATCTCTTTGTTTCCTGGGTGGCCATCCACAAGTGAGATACACTAAGGTAAACCATAAACATGGGCCTTGTGAACCACTCAACCAAAAACCACCATGCAAGTCCCAATCCACCCAGGAGATTCATTAACTTAGTTGTTTTGTTAAATAAAACACAAGTCCTCAGACTTAGAATATTTTTCCATAGTGTGAATATATAAACCACCCTTGTTTTCTAGTAGCTAGGCTAAGCATGGCATGGCAACTTATCCTTAGGGAATTTTCCTAGCAATTCTACCATTCTAATCTACATAGGATTTCCCAACATCATTTGACAAAAGTAGCATGCAAGTCTTAGCAAAATATCTAATGCAAGTATAAAATATAGGAATGGAATATTCATGAAGATATCACTTGCCTTGGTAATGTGGAGAGTAGCACTCGTCACAATCACAATCACTAGCAAAATCTACACACAAAGTTGTAGCACACAATTACACACAAATATATACAAACAAAAATAGTATGAATGCATGCATGCATGAATCTACCAAGTGGTGATTTTTTGAAAACTCAACCAAGCAAGTGCAAGTTTACAGAAACTAAACAAGTCACAAATTTGCCCACTAATCAAAATTAACCCTAAAACAAAATACTAAACTAAATCTATACTCAAAATGGCCTTAAACAAGTTTCTACAAATAAAGTCAATCTAATGGCTACTATATGCTAAACACATTGGATAGGCAGAAAGGTCTTGTTTTACTGAATCCAACGGTATAAAATTTGCAAAATTCTAACGTGGCAATCAAAAGTTATAAGCATTTGAAATCTGGATCAAAATCTGGTTTAAATTCTGTTTTTGAATCTAACCCTAGCCACGCGTCGCACTGTGATTGGCGCGTACCGCTTCGGTTGGATCGCGCTCTGCAGCCGCAGGATCTAAACAGATCGTACGCTCCAGATCGCGTGCCGCTTCGGGGTTAAGTGAATCTATCCTAGCGCTCGGATCTAGATCTAACGGTGCTCGTTCAAATGACCAAGTCCTGGCGGCACGCGGTGTCAGCGATCGGCGGAGCGCTCTGTCTACGGCGGCGCTTGTGTTTCAGGTCGTCCGCGAGAGGGAGGAGGGTCATACCAGATTCGCAAGAGGTTGCTGAAGCTCAAGGTGGCTCTGGTTTGTCAAGGGGCGCACTGAGCTGCGGTAGATTTCTCGTCGGAGTTGAAACTGGCAATGGCGGTTCTGTTCGGGGTCGGAGGCGACGTTGAAGATCACTAGGATGCAAACAAAGGGCGTGGTCAGATGCAGATGATCATGGCGAAGATGCGTGCGTGAACGACAAGGTTCGGGGCGGTCTGGACTTACCACTAGAGCTCGTCGAAGTTGATGTCGCCGTCGGTGCTTGCGGTGTCAAGTGGAACCGGCGACCTGGGGCAGTACAGGACGGACTAGTGAGGTCAGGAGGTGCGCAAAGACACACTGAGTCAGATAGCAAGTACGAGAGGCAGAGGGGAACACGAGGCTCACCGGAATCGATCGCCGGAGTGAGCTCTGTCTGCGGCGGTGCGAGGATGATTGAGAGCAGCCTGGTGGCGGAGTGAGCGAGGTGTTTGGGGGAAAAAGCTCGCGAGGCAGAGAGGATCTTATAGCCGGTGACTCGACAGGAAACGCCCGTCGATTAATGCCCAATTAAGCTCGGCATCACTGCGGCAACGGTCAGCGGCGGAGATCGTGCGCGGAGTCAGGGGGAAGACGATGCTGACGTGGAGGAGGCCCGCTCGTCAGCGAAGTGTGCAGGGTGAAGGTGGGGTCTGGCTGTCAGCGACTGGGTGTGTGCGCTCGCGTGTGAGAGAGGAAAAAGGAGATCCCCGGGTGGGCTAGTTGGGCTTGATTCACTTCTGGGCCAGAAACCTGGCGCTCGGCCCTTTTCCTTTGTTTAAGTCTTTTTCTTTTCTAATTCTATTTTCTGGTATGAATTTTGATATGAATTCAAATCCTTTTGAATTCAAACAAAACTAGGGATCTTTGCAGGGTTCTGTGGTTTCAAAAATAGTCAAAACACCATGTGGTTACCTTGCAAGGGCTTGGTCAAGCTTGGGCTTTGAAACAAACAAAGTCTTTGTCTCTAGTTTGTAAATGTTTGAAATAGGGTTTGAAAATATTTCTAAATTGGAAAATTGGGTTAAAATGCTACACCTAATCTTTCCAACAATGGAGGCAAGCAAACAAGTTCCTAAACAATCCAAACTCAAAGGGTGATGGCCCATTGAGTTGAATTTGCTCACATGAAATCATAGCTAAAACTTCTGTCTCTAAATGATTTTGAGAAAAACCCTAAATGAATGAAGGATGCAAGGATGATATGAATGATTTTTGAAACATGATTTTTAGGGATGTTACAATCTAACCCCCTTAAGATGAATCTCGCCCTCGAGATTCGGATTGGCTAGCAAATAGGTGAGGGTGGTCTTTTCGAAGATCATCTTCTCTTTCCCATGTTGCTTCCTCTTCGGAATGATGATTCCATTGTACTTTGCAAAACTTGATAGTCTTTGTCCTTGTGACTCTTTCTGCGGTCTCAAGAATCTTGACAGGCTTTTCTTCATAGGTGAGATCACTTTCTAGTTGAACATGTTCCAAAAATATGGTATCCTTCAAAGATGATCCTTCCACCTTCGGGTGACATTTCTTAAGCTGACTCACATGAAAATGTTGGAATTGTGCCCTAGAGGCAATAATAAAGATGTTATTATTATAATTCTTGTTCATGATAAAGTTTATATTCCATGCTAGAATTGTATTAAGCGGAAACTTTAATACTTGTGTGGTTTGTGAACAACACCGTGTCCCTAGTACGCCTCTATGGACTAGCTCATTGATCAATGATGGTTAAGGTTTCCTAACCATAGACATGAGTTGTCAATTGATAATGAGATCATATCATTGGGAGAATGATATGGTGTACAGACCCAAACTAAGCAAAGCTATTAGATCGTTTCATCGTGTTCGTCTTTGCGAAGTTTTTCTCATGTCAAATATTGTATTCCTTAGACCATGAGATAATACAACTCCCTGGTATCGGAAGAAAGCTTTGAGGTCATCAAACGTCATCCTATGAGAGGGTGATCATAAAGGTGTCTCTCAGGTGATCGGAAAGTATCTGTTGGGTTGTATGTATCGAGATGGAATTTGTCCCTCCCAAGTCGGAGAGATAAAACTTCGGGCCCACTCGGTAATCGATATCAACACCGCTTGCAAGCATGTGGTTAAGGAGTTGATCACAAAGTGATATTGGATTACGGAACGAGTAAAGTACTTGCTGTGAACGAGATTGAACTAGGTATGACGATACCGACGATCGAATTTCGGGCAAGTAAAATATCGCGAGACGAAGGGAATATATATATGGGATTGATTGAATCCTGGCATCGTGGTTCATCCGATATGATCATCGATGAATGTGTGGGAGTCAATATGGGTGCCCAGACCCCGCTGTTGATTATTGATAGAAGATCATGTCTGCATATTCTCGAACCCGCAGGGTCACACACTTAACGTGTCTCGACGCTAGGATATATTGGATAATTGGTTTATGAATTTTTGTTCGGAGTCTCAGATGGGATCCGGGATATCACGAGAGGTTCCGGAATGGTCCGGAGAATAAGATTCATATAAGGCAGTGCAGTTTTTGGAGTTCGGAATAGTTCCGGGTTAATCGGTATTGTACCGGAAGCTTCTAGAACCTTCCGGAAGGGGACCAACGTGGCCCCACCTTCTGGGAGGGGGCATGGGCCTATGAGGGAGTGTCCTGGCCGCATTGGGCCAGGGGCACAAGGCCCCATAGGGCCCAGCCGATCCTAGATAAGTTTAAATCGTTTAAACTAGAGATAAGATAGGGTTTCTAGAAGGGAGAGTTTAAATCGTTTAAACTAGAGATAGGCTTGGAGGATGGGCAAGGGCTGGCCGCACCCCCCCCCTCTATATATAGAGGGCTGGTGCGCCCCCTTCCCCCAACACACACCTTCCTCCAAGCCCTAGTAGCCCTGCTGCCTTCCTCTCTCCCTCCCGACTGTTTGTAGGCGAAGCCCTGCTGCAGAAATTCTCCACCATATACACCACGCCGTCGTGTTGTAGATCCAATCTATCTCTCCACCCTACTTGCTGGTCCGAGGAAGGAGGAGACGTCGAGGTGCTGGACGTGTGCATCTCACGGAGGCACCGCCACTTGTGGTGCTAGATCGGATCGGATCGCGTGGAGGAGAAGCGAGTACGACTACATCACCCACGTTCCGACGAACGTTCCGCTGTGCGAATCTTCAAGGGTATGAAGATCTAATCCAATCTCTCTTGTTGTTTGCATCTCCTAGATTAGATCTTGGATTTCCCTCTGTTCGCTTCCGTAGAAAATTTGGATTTACTATGCTGCGAAACCCTTCAGTGGTATCAGAGCTAGATCTATGCGTAGATGTGTTTCACGAGTAGAACGCAACATGGTTGTTGCGGGCGTTGATGTTTTCTGTTGCAAGCCTCTTGTTTGTGTTCTTCTTATGACGCGGGATAGTGAGATTGAAGCGGTCCAGGCCAACCTTACGCGACGTCGTTCGCGAGACCGGCTCCGCACTTGACGTGTGGCTTGTTCCACACATGCGGCTGGTGGATGTCAGTTTCTCTCACTATAGTTGTCATGGGATTAACACCGGAGTTTGGCAACCATAATATCACCGTTGTGGCTTTCCGTAGGTAAGAATCGTTCTTAGCATCTACTCCCATAAGCCACGTAAAACATGCAACAACAAAGTAGAGGCGTCTAACTTGTTTTTGCAGGGAGTGTTTTCTGTGATATGGTATGGCCCAAGATGTGATGTGTATATTGTATGCGATGATCATGTTTTGTAATGTTTCACGACTTGCATGTCGATGAGTACACAACCGGCAGGAGCCATATGGTTGTCTTTATAATTGTGTATGACCTGCGAGTCAACTTCTTATACGCCATGTAATAGCTTTACTTTATCGCTAAGTAGTTAGCAATAGTTGTAGTTGCTATTCGTGGTGGAGGCAATCATGGTGGAGTGATGGAGATCATGCCGGAACGCACAAGATGGAGATCATTGCGCGAAGATTGGCTATACCATGTCACATAAAGTTATATGCATGTGATGTTTATCCTTTTATGTATCTTATTATGCTTAGATCGCGACGTTAGCATTATAAGATGATTCCTCACTTAAAGATCAAGATAAAACTGTGTTCTCCCCATGTATGCACCGTTGCGAAAGTTCGTCGTGTCCAAGCATCACGTGATGATCGGGTGCTATAGACTCTACGCTCACATACAACGGGTGCAAGCCAGTTTTGCACACGCGGAAATACTTGGGTTTGACTTGACGAGCCTAGCATGTACAGACATGGCCTCGGAACACATGAACCGAAAGGTTAAGCATGAGTCATATGAATGATATGATCGACACTTCGTTGTCCACCATTGAAGCCACATCTCTTCTCGTGAAGATCGGATTAGGTGTGGTGAATTTGGATCGTGTTCACTAAACAACTTGAGGGATGTTGAATTTAGTGGGAGTTCATATAGTAATTTGATTAAGTTGAACTATTTATCATGAACATAGTCTAAATTGTACTTGCAAATACTGTAGATCACATGGCCAAGTCCAACTTCAACTTCAACGTTTTTGCTGAGAAAGAAAAGCTTAGAAACAATGGGTCTAACTTCACCAACTGGTTCCGCAATCTAAGAATCATTCTGTCTGGCAGACAAAAGGACTATGTCCTTGGGAAAGCGTTAGGTGACCCCCCTGCTGCAACTCCGCCGGCTGATGAGAAAGCTGTCTATCAGTCGCGCAAAGATGATTATGGTGTGATTAAGAGCACCATGTTGTTTGCTATGGAACCGGAACTTCAAAATCGTTTTGAAAACTATCCCGGGCCCTTTGAGATTCTCGAGGAGCTGAAAACCATGTTTTAGACTCAGGCCCGTTCTGAGAGATATGAGATCTCCGAGAAGTTCTTTAACTGCAAGATGGAGGAAGGGAGTTTCGTTAGTGAGCACGCCATTAAGATGTCGGGCTACACTCAACGCCTTGAGCAACTGGACTGCAAGATTCCAGAGGAGCTCAAGATTGACAGGGTTCTGCAATCACTCCCTCCCAGCTACAAAAGTTTTGTAGTGACTCATAATCAGATTGGTTCCACTGATACGATCACCGAGCTCTTCGCAAAGCTGAAGGCTGCGGAGGTGGACATCAAGAAGGATAATCATGTGTTGATGGTCAACAAGCCCTCCTTTAAGAAAGGTAAAGGTGCAAAGAAGCCCTTCAAGAAAAGCGGCGGCAAGCGCGTTGCCCCTGCTGAGAAGAAGCTCAAGTTTGGACCCAAGCCAGAAACTGAGTGCTTCTATTGCAAGGACAAGGGTCACTGGAAGCGCAACTGTCCGAAGTACTTAGCGGACAAGAAGGCTGGCACCATCAAAGGTATATTTGATATACATGTTATTGATGTTTTCCTTACTAGCCCTCGTTGTAGTGCCTGGGTATTTGATACTGGTTCGGTTGCTAATATTTGTAACTCGAAACAGGAGCTACGGAATAAACGGCGGCTTGCGAGGGATGAGGTGACGATGCGCGTTGGCAACGGATCAAGAGTTGATGTGATGGCCGTCGGCACGCTCTCCTTAGTTTTACCTTCGGGATTAGTTTTAAACCTTAATAAATGTTATTATGTGCCTGCGTTGAGCATGAACATTATTTCTGGATCGTGTTTATTGCAAGACGGTTATTCATTTAAATCGGAGAATAATGGTTGTTCTATTTATATGAGTAACATCTTTTATGGTCATGCACCTCTTGTGAATGGTTTATTTCTTCTAAATCTCGAAAGGGATGAAACACACATCCATAACATTGAGGCTAAGAGATGCAAAGTAGATAGTGATAATACTACTTATTTGTGGCACTGTCGTCTAGGTCATATTGGTGTAAAGCGCATGAAGAAACTCCATTCTGATGGACTTTTGGAGTCTCTTGATTTTGAATCATTTGACACATGCGAACCATGCCTCATGGGCAAGATGATCAAAACCCCGTTCTCCGGTATGATGGAGCGAGCAACGGACTTGTTGGAAATCATACATACCGATGTATGCGGACCGATGAGTGTTTCGACGCGCGGTGGATCTCGCTATTTTCTCACTTTTACCGATGACTTAAGTAGATATGGGTATATCTATTTAATGAAACATAAATCTGAAACGTTTGAAAAGTTCAAAGAATTTCAGAATGAAGTGGAGAACCATCGTAACAGAAAGATTAAGTTTCTACGATCCGATCGTGGGGGCGAATATTTGAGTTATGATTTTCTCATGCATCTCAAGGCAAGTGGAATCGTTTCACAACTCACGCCACCCGGAACACCACAGTGCAATGGTGTGTCTGAACGCCGGAATCGAACCCTATTAGATATGGTCCGATCGATGATGTCTCTTAATGATTTGTCGTTATCATTTTGGGGTTATGCATTAGAAGCCGCTGCATTCACTTTAAATAGGGCTCCATCTAAATCCGTTGAGACGACACCGTATGAACTGTGGTTTGGTGCTAAACCTAAGTTGTCGTTTCTTAAAGTTTGGGGATGCGAAGCTTACGTCAAGAAGTTGATGCCCGACAAGCTCGAACCCAAAGCGGAGAAATGCGTCTTCATAGGATACCCTAAGGAAACTATTGGGTATACCTTCTATCACAGAACCGAAGGCAAAGTGTTTGTCGCAAAGAACGGTTCCTTTCTTGAGAAGGAGTTTCTCTTGAAAGAAGTGAGTGGGAGGAAAGTAGAGCTAGACGAGGTTATTGAACCTTCTCTTGAATTGGAGAGTAGCGCAGCACCTGAAATTGTTCCAGTGCCGCCTGCACCAACAATAGAGGAAGCTAATGACAAGGATCATGAAGCTTCGGACGATGCTGCTACTGAACGTCGCAGGTTGACAAGGTCGTGTGCCCCTCCTGAGTGGTACGGCAACCCTGTCTTGACAGTCTTGTTAGTAGAAGACAGTGAACCTACGAACTATGAGGAAGCGATGATGAGCCCAGACTCTGAGAAATGGCTAGAAGCCATGAAATCCGAATTGGGATCCATGAGCGAAAACCAAGTATGGACTTTGGTGGACCCTCCTAGCGACCGAAAGGCCGTTGAGTGCAAATGGATCTTCAAGAAGAAAACGGACGTGGATGGTAATGTTACCATCTATAAAGCACGGCTTGTTGCGAAAGGTTTTCGACAAGTTCAAGGTGTTGACTACGATGAGACTTTCTCTCCCGTAGCGATGTTTAAGTCTATTCGGATTTTATTAGCAATTGCTGCGTTTCATGATTATGAAATATGGCAGATGGATGCCAAGACTGCGTTCCTCAATGGCAACATTGATGAAGAGTTGTATATGATGCAACCCGAAGGTTTTGTCGATCCTAAGGATGCTGATAAAGTATGCAAATTCAGCGTTCCATTTATGGACTGAAGCAAGCATCTCGGAGTTGGAACCTTCGTTTTGATCAAGTGATCAAGAGCTTTGGATTTGTTCCAAATTGCTACGAAGCTTGCATCTACAAGAAAGTGAGTGGGAGCTCGGTGACGTTTCTGGTACTATATGTGGATGACATATTGGTTATTGGAAATGACATCAACATGCTTAACGATGTGAAGAGTTATTTGAACAAGTGTTTTTCAATGAAAGACCTAGGTGAAGCTGCTTATATATTGGGCATCAAGATCTATAGAGATAGACAAAGACACCTGATAGCTTTAAGCCAGAGTACATACCTAGACAAAGTTCTGAAAAGGTTCAGAATGGATAAGGCATTGAAAGGTTTAGTGCCTATGTTGTCAGGGAAGATATTGAGCAAGGCTCAGTGTCCAGCTACGGTAAATGATAGGGAAGCTATGAGCAAAGTGCCTTATGCCTCGGCCATAGGTTCCATCATGTATGCCATGCTGTGTACTAGACCGGATGTGTCCAATGCTCTTAGTTTGACGAGCAGATATCAAAGTGATCCAGGAGTGGAACACTGGACAGCCGTGAAGAACATCCTAAGGTACCTAAATAGGACTAAAGAAATGTTCTTAGTCTATGGGGGTGATGAACAGCTCGTCGTAAAAGGTTACGTCGATGCTAGTTTCGACACCGACAAGGATGATTGTAAATCTCAGACAGGATACGTGTATATTTTGAATGGAGGAGCTGTGAGCTGGAGAAGCTGCAAGCAAAGCGTGATCGCGGGATCTACAGTAGAAGCGGAATACATGGCTGCTGCAGAAGCGTCAAGTGAAGGAGTTTGGATCAGGAACTTCATCACTGAGCTTGGCGTGGTTCCAAGTGCATTGGACCCACTGGAGATATTGTGTGACAACACTGGCGCCATAGCACTCGCTAAGGAACCAAGATATCATCCAAAGACCAAGCATATCAACCGCAAGTTTCATATAATCCGAGATTATATAGCAGATGGAGATCTGAAGATCAGCAAAGTACATACAGATCTGAATGTCGCAGATCCATTGACTAAACCTCTTCCACGTGTAAAACATGATCAGCACCTCAGTGCCATGGGTGTGAGATTGTTGCCAAATGTAAACTAGATTATTGACTCTAGTGCAAGTGGGAGACTGTTGGAATTGTGCCCTAGAGGCAATAATAAAGATGTTATTATTATAATTCTTGTTCATGATAAAGTTTATATTCCATGCTAGAATTGTGTTAAGTGGAAACTTTAATACTTGTGTGGTTTGTGAACAACACCGTGTCCCTAGTACGCCTCTATGGACTAGCTCATTGATCAATGATGGTTAAGGTTTCCTAACCATAGACATGAGTTGTCAATTGATAATGATATCATATCATTGGGAGAATGATATGGTGGACAGACCTAAACTAAGCAAAGCTATTAGATCGTTTCATCGTGTTCGTCTTTGCGAAGCTTTTCTCATGTCAAATATTGTATTCCTTAGACCATGAGATAATACAACTCCCTGGTATCGGAAGAAAGCTTTGAGGTCATCAAACGTCATCCTATGAGAGGGTGATCATAAAGGTGTCTCTCAGGTGATCGAAAAGTATCTGTTGGGTTGTATGTATCGAGATGGAATTTGTCCCTCCCAAGTCAGAGAGATATACTTCGAGCCCACTCGGTAATCGATATCAACACCGCTTGCAAGCATGTGGTTAAGGAGTTGATCACAAAGTGATATTGGATTACGGAACGAGTAAAGTACTTGCTGTGAACGAGATTGAACTAGGTATGACGATACCGACGATCGAATCTCGGGTAAGTAAAATATCGCGAGACGAAGGGAATATATATATGGGATTGATTGAATCCTGGCATCGTGGTTCATCCGATATGATCATCGATGAATGTGTGGGAGTCAATATGGGTGCCCAGACCCCGCTGTTGATTATTGATAGAAGATCATGTCTGCATATTCTCGAACCCGCAGGGTCACACACTTAACGTGTCTCGACGCTAGGATATATTAGATAATTGGTTTATGAATTTTTGTTCGGAGTCTCAGATGGGATCCGGGATATCACGAGAGGTTCCGGAATGGTCCGGAGAATAAGATTCATATAAGGCAGTGCAGTTTTTGGAGTTCGGAATAGTTCCGGGTTAATCGGTATTGTACCGGAAGCTTCTAGAACCTTCCGGAAGGGGACCAACGTGGCCCCACCTTCTGGGAGGGGGCATGGGCCTATGAGGGAGTGTCCTGGCCTCATTGGGCCAGGGGCACAAGGCCCCATAGGGCCCAGCCGTTCCTAGATAAGTTTAAATCGTTTAAACTAGAGATAAGATAGGGTTTCTAGAAGGGAGAGTTTAAATCGTTTAAACTAGAGATAGGCTTGGAGGATGGGCAAGGGCTGGCCGCACCCCCCCCCTCTATATATAGAGGGATGGTGCGCCCCCTTCCCCCAACACACACCTTCCTCCAAGCCCTAGTAGCCCTGATGCCTTCCTCTCTCCCTCCCGACTGTTTGTAGGCGAAGCCCTGCTGCAGAAATTCTCCACCATATACACCACGCCGTCGTGTTGTAGATCCAATCTATCTCTCCACCCTACTTGCTGGTCCGAGGAAGGAGGAGACGTCGAGGTGCTGCACGTGTGCATCTCACGGAGGCACCGCCACTTGTGGTGCTAGATCGGATCGGATCGCGAGGAGGAGAAGCGAGTACGACTACATCACCCACGTTCCGACGAACGTTCCGCTGTGCGAATCTTCAAGGGTATGAAGATCTAATCCAATCTCTCTCGTTGTTTGCATCTCCTAGATTAGATCTTGGCTTTCCCTCTGTTCGCTTCCGTAGAAAATTTTGATTTACTATGCTGCGAAACCCTTCAGAAAAACATTATGGACTGCTAATAAAGATGCTGGCAGTTCGATTTCATATGCAGCTTCTCCCTTGCGACTTAGAATGTTGAATGGTCCAACATATCTTGGTGCTAACTTTTCTTTGACTCCAAATCTTTTCACTCCACGAAGTGGTGATACTCTAAGGTAAGCTCTATCCCCAACTTCATAAGTGACTTCTCTACGCTTAGCATCTGCGTAGCTTTTCTATCGCGACTGTGCTATCTTCAACCTGTCCCTAACCAATTTGACCTTTTCTTCGGCGTCTTTGATAAGATCTGGTCCAAACAAACTTCTTTCTCCCACACCATTCCATAGCAATGGGGTGGTACACTTTCTTCCGTAGAGAAACTCAAATGGGGCCATCCCAATACTAGATTGGTGACTGTTGTTGTAAGAAAACTCTGCGTAAGGCAGACTTTCATCCCAACTTGCTCCATAGTCTAGGGCACATGCCCTCAACATGTCTTCAAGAATTTGATTAGTCCTTTCTGTTTGTCCATCAGTTTCAGGATGAAAAGCAGTGCTGAATTCCAATCTCGTTCCTAAAGATTCATGAAGCTGTCTCCAAAAGTGAGAAGTGAACTGAGTTCCTCTATCAGACACAATACTCTTAGGTACACCGTGAAGGCATACAATTCTGCTCATGTAGATTTTGGCTAACTTGGCACTGGTATAAGTTGTCTTTACGGGTATAAAATGAGCCACTTTAGTTAGGCGATCTACTACTACCCATATGGAATCATACCCTGACCTGGTCCTTGGTAATCCGGTAATGAAATCCATACCAATATTTTCCCACGTCCATTCAGGAATAGGCATTGGTTGAAGCAAACCTGCTGGTTTCTGATGCTCCGCTTTCACTCTACTACACACATCACACAAAGCAATGTGTTCGGCGGTGTCCCTTTTGAGATTGTTCCACCAAAATCTTTCTTTCATATCCATGTACATTTTGGTGTTTCCCGGGTGAATAGAATATGGAGAGTTATGGGCTTCTTGTAGAATCAGTTTCCGCAATTCCGGATCTTGTGGAACGCAAATACGTTTCCCGTGCCATAAAGTACCTTGTTCGTCCATATGGAAACTTTTAGCTTTCCCTTGGCTAATCCTTCCCTTAATCTCTTTGATTTCTTTATCCGTCTTTTGGGCTTCTTTAATCTTATCCAACAGAGTGGGTTGAACATCCAAAGACATAAGATGTCCTTCTGGCACAATCTCCAACCTGAGTTCCTTGAATTGCTTACACAAGTCATCTGGCAATTCACCTTTGGTAAGGCCATTTACAAACGCCTTACGACTTAGAGCATCTGCTACTACATTTGCTTTACCAGGATGGTATTGCAAACTCAAGTCGTAATCCTTGATAAGTTCTAGCCATCTCCTTTGTCTCATATTGATTTCCTTCTGGGTGAAGATATACTTCAAACTCTTATGATCGGTGAATACTTCACAACGTTTTCCCAAAAGGTAATGTCTCCATGTTTTGAGCGCATGGACAACAACGGCTAACTCTAAATCATGAGTAGGATAGTTTACTTCATGAGTTTTGAGTTGTCTCGAGGCATTAGCCACAACTTTTCCGCCTTGCATAAGTACGGCACCTAATCCTTGATGCGAAGCATCACAATATACTTGGAAATCCTTTTCCAAATCTGGTAGACACAGAACTGGTGCTGACACAAGTCTCTTCTTTAATTCTTGAAAGCTAAGTTCACAACCATCAGACCAAGCAAATTTCTTATCTTTCTTTAACAATTCTGTCATTGGTTTAGCCACCTTTGAAAATTTTTCAATGAACCTTCTGTAGTAACCTGCTAAGCCAAGGAAACTACGAACCTCTTTTACATTCTTAGGAGATTCCCATTCTGTCACAGCTGACACTTTAGCAGGATCAACTGCTACACCATCCTTTGTCATAACGTGACCAAGAAATCCAACTTCCTCTAACCAAAACTCACACTTGCTGAATTTGGCATAAAGCTTATGTTCTCTTAGCTTCTCAAGTATCAAGCGTAGATGTCTTTCATGCTCTTCCTTGCTCTTGGAGTAGACTAAGATGTCATCGATGAAAACGACAACGAACTTGTCGAGAAATTCCATGAACACTTTGTTCATCATATTCATGAAGTATGCTGGAGCATTGGTTAAACCAAAAGGCATCACCGTGTACTCATACAATCCATACCTTGTGGTGAATGCGGTTTTAGGTATGTCTTGCTCTCTTATCTTGAGCTGAAAATAGCCTGACCGAAGATCAATCTTCGAGAATACACATGCTCCTTCTAGCTGATCAAACAAGTCATTGATTCTTGGCAAAGGATATTTGTTCTTGATGGTTACCTCGTTGAGAGAACGGTAATCTATGCATAATCGTTGAGTTCTGTCTCTCTTTTCTACGAACAAAACTAGAGCTCCCCATGATGAAGAACTTGGCTGGATGAATCCTTTCTGTAATTTTTCTCCAAGTTGTTTCTTGAGTTCCTTAAGTTCGTCAACTGACATTTTATAAGGCCTCTTTGCTCTTGGTCCAGAACCTGGTACCAAATCTATTATAAACTCTACATCCATATCTGGTGGCATTCCCGGTAAATCTTCCGGAAACACATCCGGATATTCACACACAATTGGCACACTGTCCATGCTAACCCCCTTAAGAGAATTCAGCTTACTTCCTTTAGATTTAAAATTGGACTTGAATTTTATCCTCTTACCTTCAGGGGTTGTGAGTGAAACTGTACGATTGGCACAATCTAGTACTCCCTCATACTTAGCCATCCAATCCATTCCCAAAATCACATCTAATCCTTGGGAATTCAGGATTATTAGGTTTACTGGAAACTTATGTTTTCCGATCTCTATGACTAGATCATGACATCCTGAATTTACTATCATTTCTCCACCAGGAGAACTTACTCTTATAGGACACCCAATGGTTTCTACCGGTAGTTCATTTCTTTCGATAAATGCTTTTGATATGAATGAATGAGATGCACCAGTGTCAAAGAGTACAAATGCTGAGATGGAATTGAGTCTGAACTTACCAGCAACGGCATCAGGCTTTTCATAGACATCTTCCACATTGATGTGGTTAACCTGTCCTTTCTGAAAAGGATTGGGCTTGTTAGGTCCTTCAACCTTCTTTTCAGTGCACTCATTAGCATAATGCCCCAGCTTCTTGCATTTGAAGCATTCAACCTGACTGATGTCCCTTTTAGGCTGACTTCCACTTCCATTGTGGTGGCTCTTATGTCCACTCTTGTGATTCTTGTACTTATCATTGTCATGACTGCGATGATGCTTGTTGTCATGACGGTTGTGGTTGTGGTGCTTGTTAAACTTCCCATGCTTGTGGGATCCTGAGCTGACATTTTCATCATAGTGAGATCGTTTATGAGACAATCCCGAGCTGTGCTTGTCGGAGTGTTTCCTCTTTCTACTCTCGACTTGCTTCATTTTATTCTCCACAATAACAGCCTTGTCACACAGTGACTGATAAGTTGGAACATATGCCACGGACAGCTGCAGATTTAACTCATCATTCAAGCCTTCCAGAAACTTTTCCTTTCTTTTGGCATCTGTGTCAACCTCATCCGGTGCATAGCGCGCCAGATTGTTGAACTCTTCAATATATTCAGCCACGCTGTGGTGGCGCTGTTTCAGGTTGTGAAACTCCTTCTTTTTCAGGCTCATCATTCCTGGTGAGATATGAGTAGTGTGAAAGCCATCTTCAAAGATAGCCCAAGTCACCTCATCAATAGGAGTGGTGATCTGGAAGTTGTCCCACCATGCTGCGGCTGGTCCTTCCAACAGATGAGCTGCGAACCTGACTTTTTCAGCATCCGTGCAGCCCACGGTCACTAAATCTTTGTTCACAGAACGTAGCCAATCATTGGCCACCATGGGATCAGTCGTTCCTGAGAACTTAGCTGGCCTCAGACGCAGAAATCTGGTGAGCATATCAAAACCCGGAGGGTTGTTGTTGTTGTTGTTATTGGGGTTGTTGTTGTTGTTGTTGTTGTTCTTGTTCTTGTTGTTCTGGTTTTGGATGAATGTCGTCATCATTTGCATAAGCTGTGTCTGCGCATTCATCATTTGTTGCATTTCTGGGGTAATGTTGGGGTTGGGGTTGGGGTTTGCGCGACGGGGAGGCATCTGTGGTTTATTCATATAGAGATAAGAATGAGATACCCTTACATGATTTATGCACAATACATTACACAAGCAATCACATAGCATGCAACTCAAGGATAAAAGCTCAACAACAAGATAACAAAAGTCTCAAAGTAAAAACTCACAAGTGGCAAGCCATCCACATGTCAGATGGTCCAATAATAAGTTCACAAATAACGAGTACGATAAATAAAGATAACCGAGTAGTCAAGTCTACTCGTCAGCATCAATCTCCTCCTCGACAAAGGTAAGACCCACGTTCTCCATTGCGATCTTGTTCTCCTCGATGGTAGTGGTCAAAGAGTCGATCTTGGCCTTGAGAGCCCTCTTCTGGGAACGAAGCCTCTCAATCACTGTCTGCTGCTGCTCTAACTCGAAGTCCTTGAACTGCAGTTCCTCGGTCATATCCCGGATCCTTTTGTTCCTATCCTGGACACGCTTCTCTTGACTCTTGAACTTACGGTCTTGGGTCTCAAACTTTGCCTCCATCTCCTTGACTATCTCGTCCTGCTGCACGAAGAGCTTGTCCTTCTTGCGAAGCTGCACCTGGAGCTCATCATTACTAAGCATGACGTTGGTCCTATCGGTATCCACGTGCCTAATAAGAGTCTCTAAGTCCTGGAGGTACAGGCGTATCGGCTCTGCTATGACCCTCGAGTCGTCCTCAAAGTCAATGGACTCTCCGTCATCATCACGCCTTCCGAAGGCGTGGAAGTGAGTGCCTCTAACCTGTCGGGAGTGACGGCCTAACAGTCATCCTATCAGATCCTGCATGACAACCTCCATGCCTCTCTCCCTGTCATCATGCATAAGCTTGAAGACGATGGCCTCCGTGGTAGGCTCGGTCTCGCGTCCTGGCTGGTTCACCTTGAAGCCCCAAAGGTCCTTCCTCTCAAACTTGGTGAGTGGGTGCACCGTAATGATAGGAAGAGGGAGATCAAGTAAAGTAGTAAGCTCTACGATACGGGGACCAAAACGGGTAGCCTGGAACTCCTCAACAGTGCTGATGGCAATAGGCATCTATTTATAAGATTGAAAAAGTTATAACAACACAATTTAAGATAATCAAGTCAACATTCAAACACATTCTTGGAACACACAAAAATCATACAAGTCATGCATACAAGAATCCATTACATCAACCAGGGTTCAAACTTATTTAAGGTATCATTTTGGAAAATAAGGTGATAGGTGGTGGTCCAACTAACGAAGTGCGTTTACAGACCTATCTCACTGGATCTAGTGGCTAACACAATGTTCCTAGTGGCAATCACCCTATCTTGTTCACATGCTTCTATCACTAAGTCTATAATATCTCCTCTTAAGGATTGGTTGGTGACTTCCAATTCTTGGGTATGTTCTTTCTCTTTCTCTAAGTCTTTTTGGAGGTTGAGCATCCTGCACTTGACTCTAGCACTTAGTTCTTTGATAGTCTTCCAAGCTGCTTCTTTTGCTGACTCAAAGAATGTGGTGTGCATAAAAGTGTTGGTGTACATGCAGAAGCCTTTTTCTTTGTGGTTGTCTCCCTTGTTTTTGTACAAGTGAAGTTGCACCCACCAATACTCCACTCCTTCCTCCATCACTGGAAAGCCCTTGTATACAGCTGCACCATGTACTCCCATGGTCTCCATGAGTTCCTTGAGAATCTTGGGAAACTCAGTCTCACACTCCAAGGTCATGGTCATGAGTGGTCCTCTCTTCACGGCTTCGTTGATGGAGTTCATCTACAAATAGAGATGAGAATGAGAAGATTAGAAAAGTTTACGAGAAGAATAGACAAGTGTAGAAGAAGTTAAAGTTTTTTTCCTTAGTGGTTTCCAATCCTAGGGTCATAATCCTACAGGCAACACAGTGCTCTGATACCATCTGTAAGATCCCTCCTTATTAAAGGAAAAGATCCCTGTGATTGCAATGCTAGTCCCTGGATCAATGCTAGCATCCACAGTTTAAGATGAAGTACACAGAAACAAAGGTCATTTATTACAGTTATTCCAGAGATAAAACATAGTCTTTTACAACTCAGGGCCAAAGGCCTAATACAAGAGTTTATGGAATAAGTAAATAAACATAAGTCTTCATCTTCATGTGCCACAGGCAAGCATGTTGAGTGTAGACTCATGACTCCTAATCATCATCGGAGTAACCTGCAACATTACAAGTTACAGCCACAGAGGGTCAATACTTTGGAATAGTATTGGCAAGTGATACCTTAGTATATTTTAAGTGGACTATAATACTATATGCATTTTGGCTAGGTGGATCTTAGGCTTGCATTGCTCAAAATAGATTTTTCCTTATCATTTGAAAATACTAAGTTTTTGGTTTGGCACAAAACTTTCCCCAAGGCATCTACCAATCTAAGACTGAAGATCCACTCAGGGCATCTACCAATCAAAGACTGAAGATCCTTTAACCCTTGTTCACCCACAAGTTTTATTTAGAAATTGGAGTGATGAGATTCTTGAAGCTTCCATGTCTTGATGCTCAAATTGTCCTTTACCAGGGACATGGCTAAGTACTTAGGTTTTACACTCTGCAGAGGTGGTGCACTTTCCCCACAAGACTTGGTTTCCCAAGACAAGATCCTTCAGAAGCCTTTCCTTAGTCAAATGGACGCGTTCCAACCTATCATTCCCTCTACCACCAACTGTCCAAGAGACTAAGTTCTAGCAACCTAAGATCATGGCAGAGCCCATATTGCCAAGTGGTTGCACTTGAAGCTTCTCAACATTTGACAACTCAAATCTCTTTGTTTCCTGGGTGGCCATCCACAAGTGAGATACACTAAGGTAAACCATAAACATGGGCCTTGTGAACCACTCAACCAAAAACCACCATGCAAGTCCCAATCCACCCAGGAGATTCATTAACTTAGTTGTTTTGTTAAATAAAACGCAAGTCCTCAGACTTAGAATATTTTTCCATAGTGTGAATATATAAACCACCCTTGTTTTCTAGTAGCTAGGCTAAGCATGGCATGGCAACTTATCCTTAGGGAATTTTCCTAGCAATTCTACCATTCTAATCTACATAGGATTTCCCAACATCATTTGACAAAAGTAGCATGCAAGTCTTAGCAAAATATCTAATGCAAGTATAAAATATAGGAATGGAATATTCATGAAGATATCACTTGCCTTGGTAATGTGGAGAGTAGCACTCGTCACAATCACAATCACTAGCAAAATCTACACACAAAGTTGTAGCACACAATTACGCACAAATATATACAAACAAAAATAGTATGAATGCATGCATGCATGAATCTACCAAGTGGTGATTTTTTGAAAACTCAACCAAGAAAGTGCAAGTTTACAGAAACTAAACAAGTCACAAATTTGCCCACTAATCAAAATTAACCCTAAAACAAAATACTAAACTAAATCTATACTCAAAATGGCCTTAAACAAGTTTCTACAAATAAAGTCAATCTAATGGCTACTATCTGCTAAACACATTGGATAGGCAGAAAGGTCTTGTTTTACTGAATCCAACGGTATAAAATTTGCAAAATTCTAACGTGGCAATCAAAAGTTATAAGCATTTGAAATCTGGATCAAAATCTGGTTTAAACTCTGTTTTTGAATCTAACCCTAGCCACGCGTCGCGCTGTGATTGGCACGTACCGCTTCGGTTGGATCGCGCTCTGCAGCCGCAGGATCTAAACAGATCGTACGCTCCAGATCGCGTACCGCTTCGGGGTTAAGTGAATCTATCCTAGCGCTCGGATCTAGATCTAACGGTGCTCGTTCAAATGACCAAGTCCTGGCGGCACGCGGTGTCAGCGAGCGGCGGAGCGCTCTGTCTACGGCGGCGCTTGCGTTTCAGGTCGTCCGCGAGAGGGAGGAGGGTCATACCAGATTCGCAAGAGGTTGCTGAAGCTCAAGGTGGCTCTGGTTTGTCAAGGGGCGCACTGAGCTGCGGTAGATTTCTCGTCGGAGTTGAAACTGGCAACGACGGTTCTGTTCAGGGTCGGAGGCGACGTTGAAGATCACTAGGATGCAAACAAAGGGCGTGGTCAGATGCAGATGATCATGGCGAAGATGCGTGCGTGAACGACAAGGTTCGGGGCGGTCTGGACTTACCACTAGAGCTCGTCAAAGTTGATGTCGCCGTCGGTGCTTGCGGTGTCAAGTGGAACCGGCGACCTGGGGCAGTACAGGACGGACTAGTGAGGTCAGGAGGTGCGCAAAGACACACTGAGTCAGATAGCAAGTACGAGAGGCAGAGGGGAACACGAGGCTCACCGGAATCGATCGCTGGAGTGAGCTCTGTCTGCGGCGGTGCGAGGATGATTGAGAGCAGCCTGGTGGCGGAGTGAGCGAGGTGTTTGGGGGAAAAGCTCGCGAGGCAGAGAGGATCTTATAGCCGGTGACTCGACAGGAAACGCCCGTCGATTAATGCCCAATTAAGCTCGGCATCTCTGCGGCAACGGTCAGCGGCGGAGATCGTGCGCGGAGTCAGGGGGAAGACGATGCTGACGTGGAGGAGGCCCGCTCGTCAGCGAAGTGTGCAGGGTGAAGGTGGGGTCTGGCTGTCAGTGACTGGGTGTGTGCGCTCGCGCGTGAGAGAGGAAAAAGGAGATCCCCGGGTGGGCTAGTTGGGCTTGATTCACTGCTGGGCCAGAAACCTGGCGCTCGGCCCTTTTCCTTTGTTTAAGTCTTTTTCTTTTCTAATTCTATTTTCTGGTATGAATTTTGATATGAATTCAAATCCTTTTGAATTCAAACAAAACTAGGGATCTTTGCAGGGTTCTGTGGTTTCAAAAATAGTCAAAACACCATGTGGTTACCTTGCAAGGGCTTGGTCAAGCTTGGGCTTTGAAACAAACAGAGTCTTTGTCTCTAGTTTGTAAATGTTTGAAATAGGGTTTGAAAATATTTCTAAATTGGAAACTTGGGTTAAAATGCTACACCTAATCTTTCCAACAATGGAGGCAAGCAAACAAGTTCCTAAACAATCCAAACTCAAAGGGTGATGGCCCATTGAGTTGAATTTGCTCACATGAAATCATAGCTAAAACTTCTGTCTCTAAATGATTTTGAGAAAAACCCTAAATGAATGAAGGATGCAAGGATGATATGAATGAGTTTTGAAACATGATTTTTAGGGATGTTACAGTCCGGGTAGTGTCCGAAGTGGCACACAGAAGGTCTGCGCCAGGATGAGGCTGGGGTAGGCCGGACACTCCGGCTGAGTCACGCCGGACACTCCGGTTGCACCGGACACTCCGACTGGATTCAGGCAGACACTCTGGCTCAGGCAGCTTCAGGACAGGTGCATCTTCAGGGCTCCTGGGTCGACGCGGCGGGGTCTCGTACCTGATCATTCATAGAGTAGTGGTATGAAGTACCAAGCCATCCAAGTGTATGTCAAAGTCACATGATGAGAGGAGCGAATTCACCTTATCTTGAAGGAGCTTGGCTCGGGCACGGGTCATTGGTCCACTTGGGGGACTTGGTGGTGTAGATGTAGGAGCGTCCGTAGGACGGGCTGCATCAGCTCCCCCCCTTGGGAAAGAGTCGTCCTCGACTCTTCATGGTTATCATCTTGAACATCTCCAAGGTAGGGTGAGAGATCCTTGACGTTGAATGTATTGCTTGCAAGGTACTTGGATGTCGGTATATCGATGATGTAGGCGTTGTTGTTGATTCTCTTCAGGGCCTTGAAGGGACCATCTCCTCTTGGCTTGAGCTTGGAGTCGCGTTCCTTGGGGAAGCGGTCTTTGCTTAGGTGTATCCACACAAGATCACCTTCTTCAAAGATCATCTCCTTCTTGTCCTTGTTTAACCTTGAAGCTTGGCGAAGGACTTGTTGCTCGATAGTAGCTCTTGTTTCTTCATGAAGCTTCTTCATAGCTTGTGCGCGCTTCTCAACGTCCATATTGGTGCACTCATGGAGAGGTAGTGGTAGGATGTCGAGCGCGGTGAGGGGCTCGAAACCATAGACGATCATGAAGGGACTTGATACGTTGCAAACGTATCTATAATTTTTTATGTTCCATGCTTGTTTTATATCTACTTTCTTATGTTTTGTCCACACTTTGGAGTATTTTTATACACTTTCTTGGACTAACCTATTAACAAGATGCCACAGTGCCAGCTGCCTATTTTCTGCTGTTTTTGGTTTCAAGAAATTCAGAAAATGAATATTCTCGGAATTGGATGGGACAAAAGCCAAAGTCAATATTTCACCGAGGGGGACACGGAGCTAGAATACGAGACGGAGAGGGGCCAGGGGCCTCCCACACCACCTGGCCGTGCGGCTAGGCCTAGGGTGGTGTGGCCGCCTATAAGATGCCTCCGATACAGAAACCCTAAGTACCTGATAAAAATTCCACGAAAGAGTCTGTAGCCGTCGTCATCTCCATCCCTAGATCGCGAGGGATCTGAAGCTCTTCCCGGCACCCTGTCGGAGGGGAGAATTCACCCTGGAGGCCTTCTTCATCACCATGACTGTCTCTGGTGTGATGCGTGAGTAGTTCATCCCTGGACTACGGGTCCATGTAGTAGCTAGATGGTTGCTTCTTCTCCTTTGTGCTAACATGTCTAGATCTTGTGAGCTTCGTTCATGATCAAGATCATCTATTTGTAATTCTACATGTTGTGTTTGCGGGGATCTGATGGATATTGAGATTCTATTTCAGATTGATTATTGATTCTATCATGTCTTTGTTATTTCTGATCTTGCATGCTCTCCGTTGTTACTAGATATCTTGGCCGAGTAGATTCTAGCAACTCCAAGAGGGAGTATTTATGCTCAATAGTGGGTTCATGCCTCTAGGAATATGGGGAAGTGACAGAAATCTCTAAGGTACTAGATGTGATGTTTCTACTAGGGAAAAAACAGCAATCCTTTGTTCATAGAACAATCGTATTGTTTACTTTACACGCAATGCTTAATGCAATTATCTATTGCTTGCAACTTAATACTGGAGGGGGTTCAGATGATAACCTGAAGGTGGATTATTAGTCATAGATGCAGTTGGATTACGGTCTATGTATAATGTTGTAATGCCCAATCAAATATCATAGGAGTCAAGATGATTAGTATATGCATGTATGCTTTCTCGATATTTGTCAATTGCCCCGCTATAATTTGTTCACCCAACATGTCATCTATCTTAAGGAGAATCACCACTAGTGAACTATGGACCCCGGTCCTTTCTTTTACTATCAATCTACAACTGTTTATTGTTTTCTGTTAACTTTCTGCAAGCTATTACTATCTTCTACACAATACGTTTAATCCTTTGTTTTCAGCAAAACCGGTGAGATTGACAACCTCACTGTAAGTTGGGGGCAAAGTTCTGTGGTTGTGTTGTGAAGGATTTCAAGTTGGAAACAACACCTTGGAGGTGTTTCCTTGCTCCTACTGGTTCGATAACCTTGGTTTCATAACTGAGGGAAAACTTGCTGCTGTGTTCATCATACCTTCCTCTTGGGGTTCCCCAACAAGCTCGATATATTTTCGGCCATCAAGCTATTTTTCTGGCGCCGTTTCCGGGGAGACAAGGACATCTTCACAAGGGGAGTCCTTAATAACCAATCTCTTTACTTTGTTTTATTTGTTTTGCTTAGTTTATTTTTGCTTTGTTTGCTTGTTTCATTATCAAAAACACACACAAAAAATAGTTGTTCTAGTTTGCTTTCTTTATTAAAAACACAAAAAAAATTAAGTCTTTCTATAGTTGCTCCCTCTTTCTTAGTTCACCATGTTGATCCCTAAGTTTACCATGAAAGACCTTTCAATAGGTGATACGTCCAAAACGTATCTACTTTCCCGAACACTTTTGCTATTGTTTCTCCCCTATACTTGTGTGATTTGGATGCAACTAATGCAAACAGACGCTGTTTTTAGCAGAATTGCTTTGGTGTCTACTTTTTGTGCAGAAAATCAACTATCAGGAAAAATCCCGGAAAATATGCCAAAAATCCTATTTCACCCGAAGACTCCAGGAGCCAGAATACGAGACGGAGAAGAGCCCTGGGGCGGCCACACCAACTAGTGGCGCGGGCCAGGCCAGGCCGCGCCAGGCACCCCCTCGGCCTCTGTCTTCGCCTATAAGGAGCCTTCTGACCTAAAAACTTCGGGGGGTTCGACGTTTTTCCAGAAGGAGTCCCGCTCCGCTGCCACCACCAGAGTCCATGAAACAGCACCAGAAACTCCGTTCTGGCACCCTGCCGGGACGGGGAATTGGAGGAGATCATCGCCATCATCCTCCATCTACCATCCATGTTTCCCCCATCTATGAGTGAGTAATCCCCCGCTGTAGGCTATGGGAATGGTAGGGATTGGATGAGATCGTTCATGTAATGGGATCAGATTGTTAGGCATGGTGCCTAGTATCTTTTATTAGTGCTTTATGACTTTTTTGCGACTTGTTGTGCTTAATGCTTGGCACTAGGGCCCGAGTGCCATGATTTCAGATCTGAACTTATTATTGATTCCTTATGATAGTATTGTTCTTGGTCTTATCTACAAGTTGTATACACACGTTGTTGTCCGGAACCTATGGCCCGAAGTGACAGAAATCGGGATAACCGGAAGGGAAAGGCTTTGATGTGAGGATCACATGTGTTCACGGAGTGTTAATGCTTTGCTCCGGTGCTCTATTAAAAGGAGCACCTTAATTGCCAGTAGTTCCCTAGAGGTCCCGCTGCAAACGGGCTGGCAGGACAAAAGATGTTGTGCAAGTTCTCATTGCGAGCACGTATGACTATATATGGAACACATGCATAGGATTGTCTAGTACTTGGATGCTTTATCTTATTTATCTGCAATTGCCCTATGTTCTGATTGCTATGTGAATTGTCTTGTCCATGCAACGCCCGTCCATCCATCCCTATGCCTACTGCACTCGAATCCCACTGTTTACTGCTTTTGTTACTACTGTCTTTGCTTTACTATTCCTACTACAAAACTGTTGCTACTGATAAACTGCTGTGAGCAAGATTGTTTCCAGGTGCAGCTGAATTGACAACTCAGTTGTTAAGGCTTATAAATATTCTTTGGCTCCCCTTGTGTTGAATCAATAAATTGGGTTTCACTTCCCTCGAAAACACTGCGATACACCCCCTATACTTGTGGGTCATCAAGCCTATTTTCTGGCGCCGTTGCCGGGGAGCATAGCTTTATTTATCAATCTCACTTGGATTCTCTATTGTTCGCTGCGATGCATACATCATGGGTAAGTCTCGTGATGGCAAGGTTCCTATTTTACCATCCACTACAAGAAGAGGTACGGTTCTTAACACCTCTGCTGCTCTTGATTCACCATCTGTTATAAGTAAGCTCGTTACACCACCACATACACATGCTACACACACTGCTACTACTACTGAATCTGAAACTTCTGATGCTTATGATGCTGCTTCTACTGTGCTTGATAAGAGTGGTTCATTAGGTCCTTTCCTAGATGCTACGATTGCTAGAACTATAGCTGGAAATACAGAAACTCCTAATGAAGACACTACCACACCTGTTAGCTCACCTGAGTCTAGTGAGAGTTATGATATTGAAGAAGATTATGTCGAGATGATCGATGAGTTTATTAAAGAATGTAAGAACACCCATGATAGGAGCGCTGCTAGGAGTCTCCTTGAGAGGCGTACTATTAGACCCAAATTGTATCCTGCTGCTAAGTTTGCTACTTCTCCCATAAACATTACAGATGAAGATTATGATTTCTCTCTCGATCTATCTTACATAGCTATTGTCGAGAAAGAACCTTTTTGTGGGACTAAAAATGAAAGTGTGGTAGCACATATGAATGAACTTTCTACCATGAGTGGCTTGTTTTCTGATGATATTAAGATGCGTACTTACTTTGTTGCTAAGATTTTTCCCTTTTCACTACAAGGAGAAGCTAAAACTTGGTTTAGTAATTTACCTCCTGGATCTATTGATAGCCCTGAGTGCCTGATTAATACTTTCCTGCAGAAATATTTTCCTCCCAGTGCTAGACATGCTATTTTGCAGGAACTTTTTGATTTTAAACAGGGAGAAAAAGAGGTATTGCCCGAATCTTGGGCAAGGTTTTGTGCTTTGATTCATGCACAGGCTGGAAGTCCATTACCTAAGAATGAGCTTTTTGATATATTTTATAATGGACTAACCGAGGAATCTAGGACATACCTAGATAGTTATGCTGATTGTGTTTTTAGGAATAGGACTCCTAAGGAAGCTGAGGAATTAATGGCTAAAATAAGCAAGAATTATGAAGATTGGACTCCTCCTAAACAAGCTATACCTGAAGTAATTGTACCTAAACCATCTATTCATGTGCCTATTCCAACATCAAAGAAGAGGGGAGTTATTGAATTAAATGATGAAGTGATGAAGGAAGCTAAGAAATGTCTTAAGGAGAAGGGAATTAAAGCTGCAGATGTCAAGAATTTACCTCCTATAGAAGAATTATGTAAGCCTATTTCCTACTCATCCACTATTGAGGTACACTCTCTCCAACACTTTGATGAAGGTGATATCCCTTACTCTAAACCTCCTGATCAATGCTTAGAAGAATTTGATATCTTTATTGTTAAGCAAGATAACTTTAATAAAAGGGTGCAAAATCATCTAATGGAAAACACTAGAGCTATTGTTGAGTTGAAAGATATTGTGGAAAGAACCTCTAATTATGTTAAAATGATTGTTAAACACTTTCAAATGGTTCAAACTCAAATAGATCAACTCGTTAAAGTGCAAAATGACTTGCTAGTGAATGCTGCTAAAGAAAAACATGCTTATGAAATTAGAACTAGAAGTGGTGCTGCTACCCAGGATCCTCTATATCCTGAAGGGCATCCCAAAAGAATTGAGCAGGATTCTCAACAAGCTGAAAATAGTGGTTCTACTCGCAAGAAAAGGAAAAAGAAACATAAAACTGTTGTAGAACCCTCTGAACCTGCTATAGATCCTAATAGTATATCTATCTCTGATGCTGAAACTGAAAGTGGTAATGAATAAAATGAAGTTCCTAATGAAGAAAAAGTTGAAGAAGAACCTGAAAATCACACTAAGACTACTAAATACACCAAAGAAGATTTTATTGCTAAGAAACATGGTAGTGAAAGAGAACCATGGGTCCAAAAACCTATGCCTTTCCCTGATAAGAAACACAAGTCAAAGGAAGATGAACACTATAATAAGTTTTGTGAGTGGATGAAGCCTTTATTCTTGCAAATTCCTTTGACTGATGCTATTAAATTGCCTCCTTACTCAAAGTATATGAAGGACATTGTCTCGAATAAAAGGAAGATCCCTAATGAAGAAATTTCTACTTTGCTTGCTAATTATTCCTTCAATGGTAAGGTTCCTAAGAAACTTGGAGACACAGGGATTCCAACTATCCCTTGCTCTATTAAGAACAGTTATGTTAGAACTGGTTTGTGTGATTTGGGAGCTAGAGTTAGTGTTATGCCTTTCTCTCTCTATAAGAGGCTTCAGCTTGAAAAATTGATACCAACTGATATATCTTTGCAAATGGCTGATAAATCTACCACTATTCCTGTGGGTATATGTGAGGATGTACCTGTTCATGTGGCTCACAATTGCTTGATATTAACTGATTTTGTCTCATATGCAATTTTTTTGGTAGCAAGACTTGATCAACCTTACTAACAAAAGGATTCCATTGAACAAAACAATGTTTTCATTATGATTATCTCCGCTTATTTTTATCTTTTGCTTTTTAGTTTTTGCTCTCGTTTAGTTTCCTTCGTGTTATTAGTTTGCTTGCATGCTAGAACTTCTGCAGTTCTAGCCTTGTTTTGTCTTTGCATCATGTTTCCAAAAAGAAAAAAAATTATGTCTGTCAGAAAAATCATTCTTCTATTTCTGAAAATTGCCCAAAAATAAAGTGTCTCAAAAAATTCCAGAAAATTCATATTAAATTTTTACGTGAAAAAAGGGGCAGAGGAGTACCTGGTAGGTACCAGGGGGGCCCACCAGGCAGGCACACCATGTGGTGGCGCGGCCAGCCCTGGGTGGTTCCATGCCCTGGTGTGGGCCACCCCTAGCCCCCCACTACTTCTCTCACCTGCCACTTTCTTCTCTCTCCCGAGTAAGCTCCAGTTCATAGCTCAAAATCGCGTTCTTTCTGTGCTTGCTCTCGATTTCTTCGATCTCCTTGCTTAGCCCATCTTTCTTGCTGAAATTTGGAGCAATTGTTCCTTGGTATGTGACTCCTCCCCTTGTCCAAGTAGATTTGTGTTTAGTGGATTATATGTTGAGTAATTTGCTGCTATAGGTGACTGGTTATGAGAGCTTGTAAGCTTGTTTGATGCTTAGAGATATAGTTTTGATGCATGTTTAGGCCTCTTGCAAGTCCCTATGAGTAGAATCCTTCATTATATTTACTTTGCAATCACTTGTTTAATAGGTGTTTAAATTTCAGAATAGAAGATGAGTGAACACCACCTAAACCAACATGAGCTTTGGGTGCCTGAGGTCATGAAGGTCCATCGGGAGGAGGAAGTTTTTCCCTCCATTTATCCATGCCCTGAGTTCATGAGAGCTGCAGGAATTCTACAAGATTTCCACACTTTGGTTTCTAATGCAGGGTTAGAGCGCTTCTTGGAAGATGAACCTTGTCAATTTGTGAAGCTAACCATGTCTGTGGTGCCGGATTTCCAATTTAGTCACTCTTTGCCTAACCCCATGGTCCATTACAAAATTTACAATATTGCTGTCAATCTTCCTCTTGATGATTTTTGTGCAGCAATTAAGGTACCTCAATGGGGATCATGTAGGAAGATTAAAGAGAGACCGGAACCACTCATGGATTTATATGAAGAAATTTGTCAAGGGAGTAGCTTCTTGAAGGAGAATGGAAAAATCCGTAACATTCATCTGCCCTCCATTCGCTACTTTGCCTACTTTATTGTCAAGTGTGTTCTTTCTAGGAAAACTGCCAATAAGTTATCTTTGTTTGATCTAGCATTTATCTCTACTGCTCTTAGACGAGATATGTCTTACAACTTGGGTGCTTTGATAGCTTTCTGTCTTGCTGCTAACCGCGAGAAAGGTGGAATTTGTGGAGGCCTCATTGCTTCTCGTTTACTAGCATTGCATGGTTTAGTGCCTCATCATCTAGACCTACAGTTTCCCATAGAGAGGCTTGATTTTAATTCCATGATACAACATAAATTTATTTCCTCGTAGGCTAGTTTGAGTGAGTTGTCTTATGAAATAACTTTTCTCAAAGCTGGTTGGAGAAAGAGCAAGTCCGAGCGTGTTGTTCTTTTGCCTGCACATGTCTTGTTTAACCTTGATAACAGGGAAGGATGGTCCCTCACTGAGGAGGAGTTTGACACATACTTGGGAGAGCTCTCCCAACAGGAGCAGGACACTAGAAGGGAGGTCACGGATGATTCTGTCCAACCCTCGAATGAGGGAGAGTCTTCATATCAGCAGCCCGCTTATGATTGGGGAGCTTCCTTATCTTCTCATGGGCCCATCTACAACCATTCTTACCAAGATCCGCCCGCTTGGAACCCCTATTCATACATGGATTGATACCCACTTAGGCCAAAGCCTAAGATTGGGGGGAGGTACGCCGACACCGCACTCATCTCCATATCATGTTGCGTCGGTACTTTGTATATTCATGTTTTTGTTCTCTTTTTAGTTTTCGTTCTTCTTTGGTTTTGCTTTCTAAAAAAAACACAAAAATACCAAAAATATTTTTGTCGTTTCTCTTTGGTTTGCTTCTTCTTTTTGCCTTGGTTTGTTTTTCCCTTTTTGCTTTGTTTGAACTATTCGAAAAAACCAAAAAGATTTTGCTTTGCTTGTTTTTCTCTTTTGGTTCTTGTTTAAAAATCGAAAACACCAAAAATATTTCTCGTTCTTCTTTGGTTTTTGCGAGTTTGCTACAGGGTTCGACAGTTCTGAGTGGATTATTGGTTTCATATTATTATTCAAGCCACACAAGTTAAGAGCAATAATGAGGATTAATGACAACTTGAGGCGTGGTAAGAGGCTGGTAACGAACTCTATTTGTCTTCATTTTTGTACATATACTCATCATTGTGAGCTTGCTTAGTCCGTTCATGTAGGGTGTATGTTATCTTTGGATGCTTAGTAGTTCTTGCTATCTTGTGATTAGCTCCAGCCCGCTAATAGTTTGTAGCATGTCTCATGAATGTTTGCTTGCATTACTCTATTCATAAATTGGTATGACACTGTGGTATCCTCCTCTGAATGTTTCATTTGATTGACTTGGCACATGCCCACGCATGCACATGACTGTAATAATCAGTTAAGCCTCGATGAATTATTTTTCCTTGAGGATCTTGAATCACTTTCTTGCCATGAGTAGTCTTGTTTTGTTGCAAGCATGATAATGACAGCTATTGCTCTCTTGTTTGTCGCTCCCTTACTATTGCTAGCCTTCACTTTTTCTGAGTATGTTTTACTCAAGTTTCTAACTCCCTAAACCAAATGTTTCCAAAGTGTCCACCATACCTACCCATTAGCATCATTTGCTACTTCCGTGCATATTCAATATGCCTTGTTTTCTTCCGAATAAAATGTTTGCTTGTTATGAGAAAGTTAGTTAGTAAAGCTCTCACGAACTTGATGGCACACTTTATTTTCTTGCACTTAATAAACCTGAACCATTGCGTCCTTCTTTGTTGCGCATATGCTTGCGCTTTATGAGTTGAAGCTAGCAGAACCATGTATCATGGGGACCGCTTTCAACACTTCTTAGGTACTTTGTACCTAAGTTGATATCATGTTCTTTTGCTTACGGATCCCGGCGGTGTGAAATAAAAGTGGAACTTGTAAGATCATGGAGTTTGTATGTATGTTAGAGAAACGCCTGGGCCGCTAGCATAAGTCATGCCTAATCATGGTGGAAACTTGTAGCATAACCATAATGAGCATTCTATGAAGCATCCTCAATAAAAATCTATGCACATAGTAAATAAAAAGATCGCCGAGATGCTCATTGTCTGCTTGCCTTGTATTTTGATCATGGGATAGCTCCCGTGTCATGTGCAAGGGGTACCCTGTTGGCGGTTCTCTATGATATGTATGTACTTACAATGACAAGAGTTTACTTGTGACTGAAGTTGAGTAGCATGAGGATCGGTCTTCGTAAGTAAGGGGCATGAGACTTCGATTTATAACTTGTCAAGCTTATCCTCTTAGTTGTGTCACTTTCACCTTAACCACTTTAAAGATGCTTATGATAGGGGCAATGAGAGCTCAAAGCTAACGAGTACCATACTTTCAGCATTTGGAAGCCTTTCAAAATTATTCAAAACCTTTTTCTTCTATTGTTGAGTCTCCATATATTCTTTGAGCACCTTCTTGAGAGCATAGTTGTCATTCTTTGTGTTTGTTCCATTATTTGCTTATTTGTGTTATGACTTTGATGCTTGTATCCTTGATATCTTCACTTCTAGTCATCACTTGAACTTCAGAGGTACCTTGACATTCATAATCAAAGGCAAGCGAGATACCACTCTATCATACCTTTCTATGAGCATTGTAATGTTGCTTATGTTTATGCCTCATGCTACTTATTATTCTTGAGTTGGAATCTCTTCATATCTTGCAATGACTATTAAGTAGACTTGGTTGCATACTCTTTATTATGAATTGTCCAAGTAGTTGATCACATTGCTGAGAATATCTACATCATATGAAGCAAATGTGTTCGTGAAAGTTCTTTTATCGCACTCAGTTTTCAACTGAATTGCTTGAGGACAAGCAATAAGCTAAGCTTGGGGGGAGTTGATACGTCCAAAACGTATCTACTTTCCCGAACACTTTTGCTATTGTTTCTCCTCTATACTTGTGTGATTTGGATGCAACTAATGCGAACTGACGATGTTTTCAGCAGAATTGCCTTGGTGTGTACTTTTTGTAAAGAAAATCAACTATAAGGAAAAATCCCGAAAAATATGCCAAAAATCCTATTTCACCCGAAGACTCCAGGAGCCAGAATGCGAGACGGAGAAGAGCCCTAGGGTGGCCACACCACCTGGTGGTGCAGGCCAGGCCAGGCCACGCCAGGGGGTGGTGTGGGCCCCCCAGGCACCCCCTCGGCCTCTCTCTTCGCGTATAAGGAGCCTTCTGACCTAAAAACTTCGGGGGGGGGGTAGACGTTTTTCCAGAAGGAGTTCCGCTCTGCCGCCACCACCAGATTCCATGAAACAGCACCAGAAACTCCGTTTTGGCACCCTGTCGGGACGAGGAATTGGAGGAGATCATCACCATCATCATCACCATCGCTTCTCCATCGACCATCCATGTTTCCCCCATCTATGAGTGAGTAATCCCCCGTTGTAGGCTATGGGGATGGTAGGGATTGGATGATATCGTTCATGTAATGGCATCAGATTGTTAGGGCATGGTGCCTAGTATCTTTTATTAGTGCTTTATGACTTTGTTGCGACTTGTTGTGCTTAATGCTTGTCACTAGGGCCCGAGTGCCATGATTTCAGATCTGAACTTATTATTGATTCGTTATGATAGTATTGTTCTTGGTCTTATCTACAAGTTGTATACACACGTTGTTGTCCGGAACCTATGGCCCCGAAGTGACAGAAATCGGGATAACCGGAAGGGAAAGGCTTTGATGTGAGGATCACATGTGTTCACGGAGTGTTAATGCTTTGCTTCGGTGCTCTATTAAAAGGAGCACCTTAATTGCCAGTAGTTCCCTAGGGGCCCCGCTGCAAACGGGCTAGCAGGACAAAAGATGTTGTGCAAGTTCTCATTGCGAGCACGTATGACTATATATGGAACACATGCCTAGGATTGTCTAATACTTGGATGCTTTATCTTATTTATCTGCAATTGCCCTATGTTCTGATTGCTATGTGAATTGTCTTGTCCATGCAACGCCCGTCCATCCATCCCTATGCCTACTGCACTTGAATCCCACTGTTTACTGCTTTTGTTACTACTGTCTTTGCTTTACTATTCCTACTACAAAACTGTTGCTACTGATAAACTGCTGTGAGCAAGATTGTTTCCAGGTGCAGCTGAATTGACAACTCAGTTGTTAAGGCTTATAAATATTCTTTGGCTCCCCTTGTGTCGAATCAATAAATTGGGTTTCACTTCCCTCGAAAATACTGCGATACACCCCCTATACTTGTGGGTCATCAATAGGCAGTGGCTCTATAATTGGAAAAGATAATATTGAAGAATTCTTTAATCATGTTAGTAAGCATGAGGATATTGAGGATAGATCCCTTGCAGAACTTGCTCCAAATTATGAAATTGTTGTAGCTTCTTTAGTTCACATGTTGGAATCTAGGGTTGTTAACCTTAAGGGTTATTTATTCGTTTACCACTTGAGGTGTCTATGTACTCAGTTTTTCCACTAGAGCCAAATCGTCCTCATTTTTACCACTGCTTCAGGCGCCCGAACTTGTTCCGTCGCTGCTGTCGTTTCCGCCAGGTCAACGTTCTTGACTCAGCTGTTGCCGTGGGACCGCGTGCGTGGGGCCGAGTAGAGACACATTTCAAAAATACGACCGTAGCCGCCTGTGCGACCGCAGAACATTGGTCGCGCGTGTTAAAACCGGCGGAATGCGTTGGCAGAGATCACAGCATTGAGCAGGAATTGGAGGCGAGGGACAGGGCTGGAGGTGGAGGACGGGGTAGGAGCTCGCAGCGGGGAGTAGGAATCGATCTCCATGTATTCCTCAAGCTCCCGCGCCACCTCGCGGATTGAGAATTTAGTGCGCGTGGATATGCCGATCTTCCTCTGTCTGCGGTGTCGGGCGGGCATTGATCAGAAGCTTTCGCACACATCCAAGAACGCCAATCGTCTGTTCTACGTGTGCAGTGTGAATGGGGTAAGAGAATTAAGCGCATTTTCACAATTTTTGTGATCGGGATCCTTGAGAAATACGGGGGTTGATCTCTTTAGCGTGCTTGCAGATGAAATGCTTCTTCCTTTGGGTTGATGTTCTAGCGCAGAAGCTGATGAAAGAGCTCGTCGAAGAGCATGAAGAATGGTTGCCAATCCTGCCACAAACGATAGTGGCCGTAGTGCGAGCTCCGGCAGAGGAGACAGAGGGTGGAGCACTCATTGATTGGGAGGTAGTTACTGAGCTAATTAGGATGAACCAGAAGATTAGGAAGCTCGAAGAGAAATCACAAATTTCCAATTACATTTGGGCATTTGTAGGTGGTATGGTAATTGCACTGGGTGTAATGTTGAAATTGTATGAAAAGGCATGAATTTGGGAGGAATTTCTAAGCTTGAAATAGTATGAAAAATACTTGAAATGAGAAATGGCTTGTTATCATTTGTAAGGGAAAAGAAATGGAAAAAACTTCCTGTAAAAAAAGTATCCCAGAGCCGAGAGGCCAGTGTCTGTCGTCGGATTGATGACAAGTACGACATGAGGGGGTCCTCGAGGCGTGCGGAAGAGAGGGGTGTGATACGTACGGTACTCTGGGATGGTGAGCACACAAGTTTACCCAGGTTCGAATCCGCCGGCTTTGGACGGATCCTACTCCTGCTAGCAATCCAGTAATACGGCAGAGCCGGAATATGGGTTACAAGGGTTTCGCCTGTGCAAGTTGAGATTGTAGACTATTGAGGTGTCCTAAAGGCTCTCCCTATGACGGCTTATATAGATATCCGTCCTAGGGTTTACAGGAGAGATCTATCCGGCTACGACTAAGAGTCGGTTACAGAGTACATGTTGAACTACAAGTAACATTATGGGCCTAAGTCGGTAAGTCTTCGGGGCCTTCCCATAGCCGGATTGGACTCCGTCTTTCTCCCTGACTGGGCCGCCCGTGAAGCAATGCTCTAACCCGAAGTGGGCCACCCTGGTTAGTGAGGAACTGTGAGGATACTCGGAAAGTATATCTCCAACAGCAGCCCCCGGAGGCCTCCAAGATCCAAAGTCGGATTTATCATCGTCTAGCTTGATCTTCGGCTTGCAGAATCTTGAAGGGTTCCTGACACTTCACAACAAAAGATACGATCCGAGTCTTAAAAAATAAGTCAGACCTTTCAGTTGGTTACTCGGATTTTCCAGCTCGTTTTTAAACTAAGCCGGAACTTGGTCTCTAACGCCAGCTGACACAAGCATGGTCAAGTCACGTCATCTGACAGGCGTTCCGTCAGCACGACCGTCGGTGGGTCCGAGGAGCCGTTTCAATGCGTGCATGGAGATCGAGGTGACACAATCATCGCGCGGGTCCTTCCCAGTTCTTTCCACGACGCGTGGCGGTTGCACTGTAGCGTTTGCACGAATCTTGGCGCAGGTAGGTGGATATAAGGGGTTCAGATTTCTTCTTCTCCTTTCCACCAGTCCTTTGCCGTTTCCTTCCTTCCCAATCCTCCTGCGCGCATAGAGCCTCCTCGTCCTTCCCCCACAGAAACTCCCCGCGCCGCCCCTTTAAGGTCACTTTCTCACCGGAGAAAAATGGCTTCATCATCTTCTTCCTCTGGCTTGGCGGCAGCAGCGGCGGCGGCGAAGGAGGAAGCTGCAGTGGAGAAGGAAAGCTACAGGGGAATCTGGATCCCCTGCGCCCTCAACGAAGCAGGCCTCAAGAACATGGAGAAGGAGGGGCTGCTCGTCACTGGCGACTGGCGGAGCGACTCCGGCGAAACCGTCCCCAACCCACACGAGGGCGAGCGAGTCCACTTCGTCACTCATCTGGACTGAGGTCTGTCTTTTCCTCCCTCGGAGTTCTTCTCCGAGGTGATAGATCACTATGGAGTTCAACTCCACAATCTTCCTCCCAATTCTCTTCTAGAAATGAGCGCATATGCTGCGCTTTGCAAGGGCTTTCTCGGCATTAGGCCAAGTTTGCTTCTCTTCCGGTTTTACTTTCATGTCCAGAGGAATTCCATCACTGTCGGTGTTCCTTACATCACCGGCACCATTAGTTTTTCTCTTAGACGAGACCGGGCATATCCCAAAATTTCTGCCAGTGACTCGGTCAAACAATGGCCAGCCACTTTTTTCTACCATAGGGATATTCCGGCTCCCGGCAAAGATACTGCTTTGCCGGTTTTTGTTGACGGAGCCGCCACGGCCCAGCCTTCCTGGGACGAGGCTGCTCCGGCTCTCACAGATGATCTGATCCTCGCTAAGAGGTGGATCGAATATCTGATTAAGCACAATGGTCTGAAGGGATCCGACTTGGTCCAGTGCTGGGTCTCACGCCAGATCCAGCTACTTCAGTACCACGGGGATAGACTGATGCATTCTGTCACGTCTCCTCTAACCGACTCCCTCCGCATTAGCCCCAAAGCCTACACCACTCAAGGCTACATAAGCCAAATCAAGTGGTTGATCAAGGAGCGGATCGAAAGGCGGATTCCAGAGGTTTCTCTGGGCATGCACACGGCAGAAAACCCCGTGGTGCCGGTAAGCTTTTATCATCACATCTTTTATGTGTTTCTATCTTTGAGTTATATTGCAATACTTATATGTTTTCTTATTTTCAGCTTGCTGACATCCCCGAGTCGGAACTTTCTCCACTCGAAGGATACCCTCCGGAGTTCTCTCAAGAGGTGGAAGTAGTTCCACTGTCGGATCTTGCGCTTAAGAAGCGCAAATCTCTGACAGTAGTGGTTGGCACAAAGGAGGTGCCTGTCGTGAAGAGGTATCCTTTCCGTCACAACTTTTCCGTCTTTGTGCTTTACTTAAACTTCTTTCCGATATGTAACGTTTCCGACTTTGTTACCTTCTCAGAGCGAAATCAATCATCAAGGGCAAGGGGAAAGGGATTTCTTCGAAGCCCTTACGCCAGATGAAGCTTATCATAGCTTCGCCTGCCATAGCTCCTCCGACTCTGGCTCCTCAACCTTCTGCAACTCCAGTTATCTCGTCAGAAGCTGTAGAAGATCCGGCTCCTCAAACGGAGCCTGCGATCCTTGGGTCACAAACTGACGCCACTGTGGGTGCGTCAGGTCAAGATAAGGGTGAACCCTCTTCGGGTAATGATCCCTTGGCTGAAGTCTTCGCCAAAAACCTCCTCAACAATCCGGGTCTTGCCAAGTTTGGCCTGACCCAGAAATCTGCAGAGGAGATCCAGCGGCTAGCCAGGCAAGTCCTGGACAAAAGCCATCTATCCCCCAAAGAGGAGGCGCAAGAAGAAGATGACGTCAAGTTCTCTGACCTTCTCGCTCAAGTCAGCCTTCGCGACAAGAGGATCAGGACTGGCGAGCTTCCAACAGCTCCAATGATCCCTCTTACTCTCGCCGAGAAGGTGGCATCTGAAGTGAACGCGGGTTTAGACAAACTCACCCGCGAGCAATATGTAAGTCGGAATTCCAACTCTTGTTTTTACATTATGTTATATCATATCCTCTAGCCCCCAAGCATGAAGTAGGATAGATAATCCGAGTTTATGCTTTCATTAGGATGCCAAAGAACGAACTAGTGTAGCCCCCAAGGCTCGTGCTGATATTTAGCAAAAAATATTAGCCCGAGTCTTAAGTAGCTTTCTGACTTTGGGTATTCTGACTTACAGAAAGTATGTTCCTATAACCAGGAATTATTGTCCAATGTCTGTGATAAGCGGAGAGAGATCAAAGCTCTCTAGCTTAAAAATGCTGAGCTCAAGGTAGCCAAGGATGAAGCCGAAGGTAAACATTTCGAGATTCAAACCTTGTCTTTTGCTTTTTCTATGTCGAATTTTTCTGAACTGTTGTTCTTTTTATCTTACAGCGTTGGTGAAACAATCCATCGCTATGATTGAAGAGGCCGAGAACCTCAAAACCCTGGTGGTGGAAAACAAGGGACTTCGCCAAGAGCTGGATAAGATCAAGGCGGATCATGAAACGAGCATAGCTCAAGTCCTGGAATCCTCCTCCATGGCCACTGAAGAGCGCGATCGCAAGATTGCCGCTCAAGATAAAGTAATCTCGGACCTCAAGAATGAGCTTGGCAGAGAGAAGGACATATCCCAGGCGCTCCGGGCTGAACTCCAGAGTCTCCGGGAGGACAAGACCAAGATTGATGACGTCATTTTTGGTACGTTCCACCTCTGTGACTTATCTTTTCTTCGACTTTTATCAATGTCGGTTTTTTCTTGACTTGTTTGGTGTATAGGTCCTCTAAAGTTGACGGACTCTTCCTTGTCCGAGCCCCGCACTCACCGGCTTACCCAAGTCGGTGATCTTCTTCATGACTACCGCCAGTCCTTGAGGACATTGGCGAGTCTCTTAGGATTCCAAACATGACAAGCATGTCGGATTTTGAGGTGCGGGACAGGGCCAAGGAGATGCCGCAGCTTGTTCGGGACTGGAACATGTCCTACGCGCGGACTGCTGTGCAGAACGCTCTCTCCATGGTCATGAGCCACCATGGAAACATGGAAATATGGCAAGTGACTAAAGGGTACTGCAAGGTAGACGAAGACGGCCAGGAGCAGGACCTTCAAGCCATCATGCACTCCTGCGCCTGATACGGGTGCCACGTAGTTGATCTGACCAGCTACGAGATCCCCTTCTTCACCCGCGTGGAAACTCCGCCTCCTCCTGCAGAAGAAGCTGAAGAAGTTTCCGACGATGAACGCACCAACTCGGATGCAGATATCTCGGAACGATATCAAGGCGGAGTGACCAGCAAGCCAGTAGATCCTTCATCTCCTCCTGCATCATAGACCAGAAATTCATGTATTATTCCGGAAAAACTGATGCGATTATAAATATAAGTACTATTTATCTTTTGCAAGTGCTAACCTTTTGATCTATTCAGTACTTTTGACTTTTGAAATTTTTGCGTGCCTGAAATGTTTTACACAAGCACTTATATTTTTCATCTCGACTTATCATTTATCTGGCTTTTCGCCTCGTCCCTTTCGTGAGCCGGCTAAACCTTCAGCCGGAAACTTTGCCGAGCAACGGAGCTCAATTGCTAAACCAGTTTAAACTCGGAAACAAAGCCGGCTTCCAGTACCAACAATTCACTACTCGGAAAATGCCCGCATCCGGCAATCAGATAAATAACCAAAGTAAAGACTAACTTTTTTTTAGAGTTATACCCGAAGGTAGCAGTTTTTAGAATCGGAAATCTAGACCAGAACGAACATGAGCATAAAGTACTTTCAAGCATTCTGGGATTTTCGACTATGACATGATCATTCAGAAATAAGATGGTCTAAGAACTTCTCAGAAAAAACTTGAGGCAACCAAAACTTTTATTTCTCACAGAACATATACATATGTATGATTACAAAGAAGGATAAACTAAGAATAAAAGGGACATAGCTGAGCAATATTCCATGGTCTGTCTAACTCATCCGGATTTGTACTGCCTCCAGCTCTCTTTCTCTTCTTAGTAGCATGTCTTTCTTTGACTGGCCTCATGTCAGTTAAGTAATACGATCCATTGTGCAATACTCGACTAACTAAAAAGGGCCCTTCCCATACTGGGGAAAGTTTGTGCTTTCTTTGTTGCACAAGCCGGAGAACCAAATCACCTTTATTGAAAGATCTATTTCAGACTCTTTGGCTATGATACTTGCGTAACTTCTGCTGATAGGGTGTAGATCTCATTTTAGCAACGACGTGAACTTCTTCGACTAAGTCGAGATCATTTTGTCGAGAAATCTCGGCATCCTCTTTGATATACGCGGCCACTCTAGTAGAAGTATGGATTAAATCACTAGGAAGAATTGCTTTTGCGCCATAGACCAAGAAGAAAGGTGTGTATCCTGTTGACCTGTTCAGAGTTGTTCGTAAACTCCAAATTATAGAAGGTAATTCTTCTGCCCAAGCCCCTGTAGCACGCCGTAGTGGTGCTTCGAGTCTTGGTTTCAGGCCTTGTAGAATTAAACCATTTGCTCTTTCAACTTGTCCATTAGCCTATGGATGTGCGACTGACGCAATGTCAAGCCGGATATTTTGCTCATCGCAGAATTTAGCCAGTTCTCCCATAGAAAAATTACTCCCGTTGTCCGTGATAATGCTATGCGGATAACCATACCGGATTATAACATCCTTGACAAATCTTTTGGCTGTTGCTCCATCACAACTAGTGACAGTTTTAGCCTCGATCCACTTGGTGAATTTATCCACCATCACTAAGAGGTGGGTAAATCCACTTGGAGCTCGTTTAAAGGGTCCTACCATGTCAAGCCCCCAGACCGCAAAAGGCCATGTTATAGGTATTGTTCGCAGCTGATCAGCCGGAACATGAGCTTGCTTGGCGTACTTTTGGCAGCCTTTGCATGTCTTGACTAATTGTTCGGCATCTGTCTGAGATGTAAGCCAGAAAAATCCATGTCAAAAAGCTTTTGCCACTAAAGATTTGGCTGCAGCGTGGTGACCACACTCGCCTTCGTGGATTTACCTTAAGATTTCCACTCCTTCCGGAGATACACAGCGCTGAAATCCCCAGAAACACTCCGTTTATGAAGCTCACCCTTAACAATAGTATAGGCTTTTGCTCGTCGGATAATCTGCCGGCTCAGTACCTCGTCTTTGGGTAATTTGCCATCTACCAAATAATCGAGGTAGGGTTGAGTCCAGCTGGGAATTACAGCCAGAACTGCTATTAAAGGTGAGTCGGATTTGGTCGGATATTCCTCATCTACTCCCTTTATTGAGGGAACCTTGAGGTGCTCTAAAAATGCGCCATCCGGGACCTCTTTCCGCGCAGAGCCTATTCGAGATAGTGCATCTGCTTCCTCATTTTCTGCTCGAGGGATGTGTTGAACTTCAAACCCTTTGAACGATTTAGATAGATCATCCACGATGGCTTTATATGCTACCATGTGCTTATTTGCATTACAAATATCCGAGACTTGTTGAGCAACAAGATCCGAATCTCCATAACATATCAAACGTCGGATGCCAATATCCTTGGCAATCCGGATTCCATGCAACAGTGCTTCATACTCGGCAATATTGTTTGTCGCTGTGAAGTGGATCTGCAACATGTGCAATAGTTTATCTCCTTGGGGTGATTTGAGCACCACGCCAACCCCCGAGCCCCCTCGAGCCTTAGACCCATCGAAAAAGAGGGTCTAGTATTTCGACTCAGGGAGGACCATGTTCTCCTTCGTCTCTGTCCAATCAGCGACAAAGTCGGCAAGGATCTGGGATTTGATTGGTGTCCGAGGTTTATACTCAATATCGAAAGCTGAGAGCTCTATGCCCCATTTGGCGACACGTCCTATGGCGTCGCTATTGTTGATTATGTCTCTCATGGGAGCTTTGCTCACCACGGTAATTGGATGCTCCTGAAAATAGTGTCGTAACTTATGAGATGCTAGGAAAACACCGTAAGCCAACTTTTGATAGTGCGGATATCGCTGTTTTGATTCTGTCAAGACCTCACTGACAAAGTAAGTCGGATGCTGCACCAAGTGTTCCTATTTTTCCTCTGGTCTCTCCACCACCATGATGATACTAACGACCTTATTTGTCGCAGCAATATAAAGCAACATCGGTTCCTGAGGTTCCGACGCTGCGAGGATAGGAGCAGATGAGAGTACTTTCTTCAGGTCTTGCGGTGCAGCTTAAGCTTCATCAGTCCAGACAAAATCTTTAGTCTTCTTTAGGAGTTTGTATAATGGTGCGACTCTTTCACCAAGCCGGCTTACAAATCGACTGACCGCAGCAATGCAACCAGTTAATCTTTGTACGTCCTTCAGGCGAGTTGGCCTGGAAATGTTGAGTATAGCCTTGATTTTGTCGCGGTTCACCTCTATGCCTCTTTGAGACACGATGAAACCTAACAATTTTCCGGCTGGTATTCCAAAGAAACATTTCTTCGGGTTAAGCATGATGTTGTATTTTCGTAGATTGGCGAACGTTTCCACCAAGTCGGAAATGAGTGTTTCCTTCTTTTTGGACATCACCGCGATATCATCCACGTATGCATGTACATTGCGTCCGAGTTGGTCGTGGAGGCAACGCTGCATCGTGCGCTGGTACGTAGCTCCTGCGTTCTTCATCCCAAAGGGCATCGTAACAAAACAGAAGGTTCCGAAGGGGGTTAAGAATGAAGTTTTGATTTTGTCAGATTCCTTCATCCGGATTTGGTGATAACCGGAATATGGGTCGAGAAAACAGAGGAGTTCCGAGCCTGCCGTAGAATCGATAACTTGATCAATTCTAGGCAGAGTGAACGAATCTTTTGGACAAGCCTTGTTCAAGGCAGTATAATCAACACACATCCTTAAATCAGTGGTGTTCTTTTTAGGGACCATTATAGGATTGGCCGACCACTCAGTGTGGATGACCTCTTCTATGAATCCGGCTAACTCGAGCCGTGCTAGTTCCTTAGCTATTGCCTTACGCTTTTCGTCGCCAAACCGTCGTAAGGACTGTTTGACGGGTTTAGCATTTGGGTTTACATTTAGAGAGTGCTCGGCAAGTTCCCTAGGTACTCCGGTCATGTCAGATGGCTGCCATGCAAATATATCTTGATTTGCTTGGAGGAACTTGACGAGCGCGCTTTCCTATGCGCTATCTAGGCCTACGCCTATCTAGGTCACCTTGGAGGGGTCATCATCCTTCAATGGCGCTTTCTTTGTCTCTTCTGATGCCTTGAACTCCGGATTCGGCTTGGTGACCTCCTTCTTCATTGCGGGCATCTCGGATGGATCTATGCTCTTCTTGATCTCCTAGTACTCCTGGGCGTGCAGCACGGCTTCAGCAAAGGCAGCATTTCCATCCTCACACTCTCACGCTTTCTTCGGGTCTCCCCTGATGGTGATAACGCCGTTGGGACCTGGAATTTTCATCATATTGTAAATGTAACACGGACGAGCCATAAAAGCCCAGTAAGCCGGATGTCCGAATATAGCGTGGTATGCGCTCTTGAACGGGACCACTTTGAAGGAAAGTGCCTCCGTTCGATAATTCTTTGGAGTTCCAAAGGTAACATCCAAAGTGATCTCTCCCAGGGAATTAGCGCTTCTTCCTAGGACAACTCCGTGAAAAATCACATAGCTATGGTTTAGCTGGGTCTCCGAGATCTTCATCCGGCGTAGCGTTTCGACATAGAGAATATTGATGCTGCTATCACCGTCCATGAGGGTCTTGGAGAAACCATAACCGTCAATAAGTGGGTTGATGATTAAGGCGTATTTTCCTCGCCTGTGTAACTTAGGCGGATGATCATCACGGTCAAACATGATTGCCACTTCCGACCAGTCCAAATATTGGGGGACAGCCGGAACTGTTGCATTGAGCTCGTGTAGAACTGCTTTCTTGACCTTTGCTGGTTGAGATCCGAGGAAGGTGACATAAGTGTCCTTATTGGTGGGAAAAGTCTTCTTCCCTTCCGACCTGGGATTTGAAGCATCAGCTTCCTCCATGTCGGAATCTTCCTTGGTCTCCTTGTCTTTTTCGGGATTTTTCTTTCCCTTCTTCCGCTTAGCTTTGTAGCCCGCGGTGTCATATCTTTTGATGTCGTCATTGAAACGACATTCAGCGTTGGTGTGGGACGAGCCCCTATTGGCGTCTAGGTGATGCACACATGGGTTATTGGCAATGGCGGCCTAAGAGTAGGTTTTGCCTGGTTGTTGTTCTCCTCTACCTTGGACCCTTGATGTCCCACGGCCACGCCCGCGACCTCCGCCACGTCCTCCTCGTCCTCTAGATCTGGAAATAGTAGTGACTACCGCTGTTTCCGCGTTGGGTTTTTCTTCCGAGGTGTTTTTGCGCTTTTGAGCTTGTTGCTTTGGTTGTTTTGCCGACTGAGGCACAACTAGGGCATTGAGTAGTCCTTCTGCATCGCCGTCAGCATCTGCATACTTTCTCGCTGTTTCTATCATCTCTCCCAAATCAGTAACCTTGTCACACTTCAAGCAATGGCATAGTAAACCAATAGGGAGACCCGCGATGAAAGCTTCAATCGCAGTTTGATCATTTACTCATTCGCAGGAGTTCTTGGTGTCGATCCATCATCCGAGGTAATCCTGGCAAGTTTCTCTGGCTTTCTGGGTACAACGCTGTAGGTCTCCTACCGTACAGGGCCTCTGATATGTGCCTTCGAAACTCCGAAAGAACGCGCTTTGTAAATCATACCAGTTATGGATGGTGTTTGCCGGAAGTTCATTGAGCCATGATCGTGTCGTCTTCTGCAACATAAGTGGGAGATATCGGGCTGCGACTAGGCTGTTTCCGCCTTTGGCGATCCAGCAAGCTTGGAAGAAATCCTGTAACCAGGTGTCTAGCCGAGCAATGCCGTCGTAGGCTTGGATATGTCTTGAGATAGCAAATCCTTCCGGGAATTTTGTAGCTCTGATGCATGGACCGAAGCATTTTGGGCCCATGTACACGCCATCGTTTTCATAGTGCCGAGCCTCTATGTTGGAGTTGATCATGTGTCTTGCGTCATTCGGGGATAGAGATCGTCCCGAATGCCGGCTGTGGCTGCGTTTCCGTGGAGCCGGACTTTGGCTTCTGCCACCACCTCCTCCGCCATGTCGTCCTCCTTGCCCTCCATGGGAGCCATTGTGATGACTATGTGGTGGAGAGGGTGGAGCAGCTTGACTACGACGAGCCCCCTGCCGGCTTGTACCGGCATGGTTTCCGTCGTTTCTTCGTCCGTCGTTCCCACCATGGTGAGGCTCAGCCGGACGGTTCTCATGTCTAGGAGGTGGCATTCTCTAACGATCCTCCTCCCGACATTTCTCTTTATCTTCTCCCCTTCGATCCTTAGATTCTCGTCAGGGAGGTTCATCGGATTCAGGGCAGCGATGGCGTCTTTCTCGGCCGCTGGGGCAACGTTGCTCCAGTTACATGAAGTTTTGTGATGCTGTCCTGAAGATCCGGTTCTTGAATAGTTGTCTTCCCTGCGTTCGGGGTCATGATACTACGCTTGAACGTAATGGGATCTTACGCCAGCCCATGCCGGATCTGTGCGACACTGGTTAGCATCTGAGACCAGTTTTTGACTTCCGAACAGGGCGACTTTTTGCTGCTCTAGTCCCTTGTTGAGGAGCTTAATACCCAAATGGATCTCCTCTGGTCCTGGATTAGCCGATAGAATTTCTCGGGCTGCCACGGTATTTTGTACTGGTGTTGGGTATACCCAATCTCCATTGCTTTCTTTCCGTGGCTTCCCCATCTCATCTCCAAAAAGGACGGCACGGACACGTGGGAATTGGTTGTCATCTATGTGACGCTTCCGTGTCTTTTGATGCAGACGAGACATGTACTCCTTGTTCGACATGCGTTTCTTCTCCACCTCGATGTTTTTGGCTTCATCGAGGAGTTGTTGACGACGCGCTTCTAGGGCTTGCGCCCTTTCATCCAGCTCATCTGCAGTAAGTTCTGCAGCTGTAGGGATAGGTGTGGTTAATGCGGCATCGATGAGTTTACGCGCACCTTCAGTGATCACGTGTCCATCCACCAATGCTTCTTTTTCAGCTCGTCTGGGATAAGTGCTCCATCCGAGTCTTTGTCGTATTCCTCGGCAATCACCTCCTCTGTCAGAGGGTCTTTTGCCGGGGTCTTGTTTTTCTTGTTCTTCTTCTTTGCCTTCTTGGCAGTGCCGGTAGCAAAGACGGCTTTGGGTCCGTTAACCTGAGTCAAGCTCTGATTGGTACTTTCGGACATCTGGACCTCGGGATTACCTCCGATGTCCATGTCATCCTGCATTTTGGGAGAGTTTTCCCTAGATCCTTCATCCATGGCTTCTCCTTCTTCTGCAGCTTTGGAGTTATACTCCTCTTCAAATTCCGCGGAGAACTTTCGAAAATCTGCTGACGTCATCGACTCATCCGAGGATGCGGGTACGTCGGCGTTTTTTCCGATTGCCTCCAGCACCGAGTCGGTGTTTTCTCCAGCATCGGCAGAGCCGGATCCGGATCCCACGTATCCGACGAAGTGCGACTCGTGCTTCCTGTGGTACCTACGGCTTTTGCGATCAGCCATATCGAAACTTTTGATGGTCTCGAGGATTGCATATGCGCTTTCGCCTTGCAGTATCATACGTCGTAGTGTGTACCTTAGGAAGGGTCTGTCTGTTCCGGCATCATCAGAGCCGGAATCAGTGTCGTTGATATGCTCCTCCTGGATTTCGACTTCCACGGGTGGGTCGATCTAGGATTCGGCTCCTCCGGGGAGATCCACTCCAGATTCGACGTTGACCGCTAGGTCTTCTTCAGGTTCAGGTTTCTCCACTATCTCCGCAACTGGTGCGGACTGGGTGGGTTTAGGGTTTTCTGAGATCCAGAACTCTGCCGCCTCCATGGACAAAGGGGACCTAGAAAATTCTTCTGCCTCTATCATCACCGCTGGGGTGGGTTGGGCAGGTTTAGCGAAACCGATGTAAACATCGATCTCGCCAAAAGACATGATTGTGTAGGCAGTCACGACCTCCCTTGCCGGAATCCAAGTCTCGTCGAGAACGATGAGAGGGACGTTGCTGGCGTAGAGGATGCGACCGACGGTGATAGTCTTGCCGATTCCGAGTCTTGCAGATTCCACTCGGAACGCAGATCTGAAGCTCACTTGCCCCACGGTGGGCGCCAACTATCGTCGGATTGATGACAAGTACGCCATGAGGGGGTCCTCGAGGCGTGCGGAAGAGAGGGGTGTGAGATGTACGGTATTCTGGGATGGTGAGCACACAAGTTTACCCAGGTCGAATCCGCCGGGTTTGGACGGATCCTACTCCTGCTAGCAATCCAGTAATACGACAGAGCCGGAATATGGGTTACAAGGGTTTCGCCTGTGCGAGTTGAGATTGTAGACTATTGAGGTGCCCTAAAGGCTCTCCCTAGGACGGCTTATATAGATATTCGGCCTAGGGTTTACAGGAAAGATCTATCCGGCTACGACTAAGAGTCGGTTACAGAGTACATCTTGAACTACAAGTAACATTATGGGCCTAAGTCGGTAAGTCTTCGGGGCCTTCCCGTAGCCGGATTGGACTCTGTCTTTCTCCCTGACTGGGCCGCCTGTGAAGCAATGCTCTAACCCGAAATGGGCCACCCTGGTCAGTGAGGAACTGTGAGGATACCCAGAAAGTATATCCCCAACAGTGTCGGCTTGACTAATGGGCGAACTCCATCGAATTAGGCCCATTCGGAGTGGGCAAATGTGAAGGGTTAGAAAATAAACAAAAAAGGTGGGGTGCGGCTAGGATTCGAACTCACGACCGAGTGGTTTGGTAGTGTGAAGGGTTCCGCTGGTAACTAGTGGGACAGATAGAAAGATGCTAAGAAAGAAAGAGAAGAACGTTACCTATAGATCGTGCTTGGGTTTAGGGTTTTAAAACACATGTCGTGTTTGTCATTTTCACGAGCATGTTGTATTTTTATACACAGATAAATAGTTTTTTGCCACTTTTCAACATAGATAAAGATCATTTGGGCACAAACATTTTTCAACACACCACTTATTTATCTTTGGGCACTTTAACACACCATTCATTCTAACAACTTGATGATGAGACTAGCTTGGTAATAAAGGTAGTGTTTATTTCTAGACTAGCTTGGTAATAAAGGTAGTGTTTATTTGTAGACTAGCTTGGTAATGAAGGTAGTGTTTATTTGTAGACTAACTTGGTAATAAACGTCCTAACATGTCCACTACTTGTTAGTTGTTACCCAATTTATAGTCTAGTTTGGTAGCCATGTGAAAATTTTCAACACATAATGACGAGATCTTTGGGCACGAACACGAACACTTTTGAACACACAAATGGTTACACAAGATAAATAAGATGCAAATGCGATCACCATTACATAGATAATTCCAAGGACACGATACGACACACAACATAGAAAAGCACAATAAACACGATGAAACTAAAAACTCGAGGGTAGCCTCACGAACACCTTCATCTTGCACCTTGGCCACCTTCACTATTGTCGTATTCAACTTCACTCATCCTCCTCGTAGGGGAGGCAGTGCATCTGGTTTGGGGTCGGGAAGATGCAGTCAATATTGGTGAAGATGTTGTACATCGTGAAGAAGATTGACTCGCAGCCACACCAAAATACTTGGCCGAGCAGCACGTACGCGTCGAACGGGTTGGCAAAGGTGACCGTGAGAAACTTGAGGGCGACGCCGTCATAAACGTCCTTGAGGCTATACATCACCGGTGGGCCCCGTGGGAGGTGGGCAAAGCCGGCGGTGAGGAAGCCGCGGGCAAGCTCGATGGAGCCCCTCCACCCTGACTGCACCCACACACGGAGCGTGCTCTCCACGAGGACACCCGCCGGGTAGCGCAGATCTGGCACGATAGGCGGACGGTGAAAGGTTGGTCCGTTGTACTGCATCTTCGGTGGTGCTTGGGGCGAGAGGATGGAGGGTTCACTCGGTGCTTGGAGTGGAGATTTCTGCTCTGGCTTGGGTGGTGTGTGGGAGAGGAAAAGGGTTGTATAAATAGGCTAGAAACGGTGGGTTAGGGTTAGGCAATGAAACGATGGGCATATGAACACGTGTGTATCCGCGCGTCTGAATCGAGGAGGCGGCGGTGCATGGAACTGAATCGAGTAGGCGACGGCGCGTGGAACTGAATCGAGCAGGCGACGACGCGTGAATCTGAATGGAGGAGGTGGCTGAGTCACTGCGGCGAGGCACGCAAGCATGCGGACGGCGCATCTGAATCAACTTAATGGCTCTAGTGCGACGAATCACTGCGGTGAGGCGCGCATGCAAGGCGACGTCCTCTCTTCCCGCGCATGCATGGCCACGTCGTCGCTTCCCGCGCTTGCCTGGAAAGACTGAGACCTAGCATGCCCGCGCATTGCACAACAGACACGATCACAGACCACGACATGTCCCAACGGTCCATCTAGTGTGCCCGCTCGGGAAAAAAGCGTCCAGCCAATCAGATAGCAGAATGAGCTTCTCGCGGATCGCCCAAGCTTTCCCATAGATTCCTTCTAGAAGGATGATCGGACGGCTGCAGTTCAGCCTTAGGGTTACATCAACGGCCATTGTTCAGCGCTAGGGTTAGATCGTTCAGGGTTTGGAAGCGAGTTTGACTAGGGTTTGACCAAATACTCAAATGACTTTGAAATAGTTTTAAGTTTCAAAAACCACACCAAAGCTTCATTTTGGAGTGACTAAGAAGGATCCAGGCTTAGTTTTTCATTTTCTTTTGAAAAACTTGTTTAAATGTTGGTCAAAGTTAGGTTTGACCAAATAGTCAAATGAGCATAAAAAATTCAAAAAATGAAAAACCTACGCACATAGTTTTCTTATGTCATATACTAAGGATTTAAGTCGATAAACAAGGTCTACATAGTTTCAAATAGAAGGTTCATGTACAATATGCGATATCTCGAACTCTGTTGTACAAAGTCAAGGGTTCAGAGAAGGGGTTTAGGTTTGGATCATGAAAAGTTTCAAAAACCACACCAAAGCTTCATTTTGGAGTGACTAAGAAGGATACAGGCTTAGTTTTTCATTTTCTTTCCAAAACTTGTTTAAATGTTAGTCAAAGTTAGGTTTGACCAAATAGTCAAATCAGCATAAAAAATTCAAAAAAAATCAAAAAAAATGAAAAACCTGCGCACATAGTCTTCTTTTGTCATATACTAAGGATTCAAGTCGATAAACAAGGTCTACATAGTTTCAAACATAAGGTTCATGTACAATATGGGATATCTCGAACTCTGTTGTACGAAGTCAAGGGTTCAGAGAAGGGGTTTAGGTTTGGATCATGAAAAGTTTCAAAAACCGCACCAAAGCTTCATTTGGAGTGACTAAGAAGGATCCAGGCTTAGTTTTTCAAAAAAAAATTTGAAAAACTTGTTTAAATGTTGGTCAAAGTTAGGTTTGACCAAATAGTCAAATGAGCATAAAAAATTCAGAAAAAATCAAAAAAATGAAAAACCTGCGCACATAGTCTTCTTATGTCATATACTAAGGATTCAAGTCGATAAACAAGGTCTACATAGTTTCAAAACATAAGGTTCATGTACAATATGCGATATCTCGAACTCTGTTGTACGAAGTCAAGGGTTCAGAGAAGGGGTTTAGGTTTGGATCATGAAAAGTTTAAAAAACCACACCAAAAGCTTCATTTTGGAGTGACTAAGAAGGATCCAGGCTTAGTTTTTCATTTTCTTTTGAAAAACTTGTTTAAATGTTGGTTAAAGTTAGGTTTGACCAAATAGTCAAATGAGCATAAAAAAATCAAAGAAATCAAAAAAAATGAAAAACCTGTGCACATAGTCTTCTTATGTCATATACTAAGGATTCAAGTCGATAAACAAGGTCTACATAGTTTCAAATAGAAGGTTCATGTACAATATGGGATATCTCGAACTCTGTTGTACGAAGTCAAGGGTTCGGAGAAGGGGTTTAGGTTTGGATCATGAAAAGTTTCAAAAACCACACCAAAGCTTTATAATAACAAAGTTAGGTTTAACCAAATAGTCTTCCTATGTCATATAAACAAAGTCTACATACTTGGAAACACAAATACAACAACATTGGTCCAAATAAGCATTGCAACATCCAAATAACATAGGTCCAACATTATTCAACACAAATACAACAATATTCATAATGTTTCAAACATTATACTTGGTTCTTTCCACCACTTTGCTCCTTGTGTTTCTTGCCACCACTTTGCTCCTTGTGATCATTGTGCTTATTGCCACCACTTTCCTCCTTGTGCTTCTTGTGCTCTTCTCTTCTACTCTTCTACTCTTTGTTGGAGGTACCTCAAGTACCTCAGAGCTAACTGCCACCACTTTGTTCGAACCTACCATAGAGCTATACAAACCAAACATAAAGGGTTGTGAGATCATGTCAAGTGATAAATGTAAAATAGTATTGGCAAGATTTACATACCAAGCAGAACTCACAACCATAGAAGGTTGGTCACCATCATTTGGAGCCTCAGTTGGAGCATTATTTTGCTCATCAATTTGATAATTATTTGGAGCCTCAATTGGATCATCATTTGGAGCCTCAATTTGATCATCATTTTGATCATCAGTTTGATAATCATCTGAAGCCTCATTTTGATCATCATTTGGAGCCTCATTTTGATCATTGTCTGCAACCGGCTGCTGATCATCATTTTCATCATTGAAACACTCTTCGAACGCTCGATCTACTGTGTTATCACAATACTTTGCAAAATGACCAGACCCACCACACCTTGTGCACTTACGCTTCCTTGCTCCAAGTCCAGCTCCTTCGCTGCGAGGTCTTATTCGACTCTTCCTCGGTCTACCTGCTGCTCTCTTCAAAACTGGAGCACAAAGTTTGAAACCAGGGTCCACTATGTCCCATTGTTGTTTTCCCTCCAGAGTAGGTAAGGCATGTGCATATGTAGCTTTGAACCTTGCAACAGAGTAGTATCCATGCGCATACTATTGTATGTTCCCTACTTGACTAGAGAGAGTTGTGATGAAAAACAAGGCATGAATGCATGGCAACCCAGTTATCTGCCATTGCCTACAACTGCAAGTTCTAGCTTCTAAATCCACTAGATATCTCCATTCCCTCTTCTCTTTATCCAAAAATGACACCTCTGCTATGGTGGCCGAGCAAAGAGTCATGTCCATTTCCAAGCCTCTTGTTTTGTTCTTCAATTCATTCATCACGGAAGGGATGATAATGTGGCCCATGAATTTTGCCGCGGCTATTCCTGCATGAACATGAAACTTCTTAATGTATTCTATCCTTATCTTGTCAAGCAAATCCACCAAATAAAGACCCTTTACTTTCCAGATTGTTGCATTGAAATACTCTACAAGGTTATTATGCACATAGTCAACTTTGCTCAGTTCACTGAATTAGCTTCTGGCCCATAACTTGGAGTGGTGTGTTTCCAGGTATTCCTTCACTTTGTCATTCTTGTATAGCTGCCTCATGTGGTAGTTGTTCTTCTTCGCACTACACATCAAAGATGCTGGCCACAAATTGTGGGCATACACCTTTCCTTTGAATTTCTTCCCAAAATTTGCAGCAAGGTGACGCATGCATTCCCTATGCTCTACTCTAGGGAACACATTGTCCACGACCACTTCTAAACCCTTGCAGGCATCTGTATGAATTACCAACCCATTGGGATGTGCAATAGCCTGGCGCAGATTCTGCAAAAACCAAGTCCAGCTCTCCTCAGACTCTGTCTCTAGCACACCATACGCAATTGGAAATACAAAATTGTGTCCATCAACTGCACAAGCTGCTACTAACTATCCTTTAAACCTCCTTGTGAGGAAAGTTGCATCAATAGCTAAATAAGGCCTACAACCTTCCAAAAAAACCGGCGACAAGCCTCAAAGCAAACAAAAACCCTCCTGAAGCATTCCTTGGTCATTGTCACTCCCCTCAATGTGTACTCCACGGAGTGGTGGTCAATATCTACAATACTACCTGGGCTGGTCCTCTCCACTTCACCTTTGAATGAATACAACATTTTAAAACTTTCCTGCCAATTACCATAAATATATTCCATAGCATGTTGTTTACCATTGAACACCCTCACGTATGGTATCTCTATCTTAAACTTTTCTTTGTGGTTCTTCTGCAACTCCTTTGTACCCACCTGATAGTTTTCTGTCACCCACCGCTTTACTTCATCAGCCACCCATCTTGACTTGGCTCTACTGATTGTTTCCTTTCTAAGGGTTGATTCTAGGCATGTGTGCCTAAAAGGGTTCACTTTGACCTGAATATTCGTGCTATTTCGCATTTTAGATGCGTGCATCCTCCATGGACAATCATCAGTCGGACAGTGCACTCTATAACGAATAGTGTCGCTATGGTCAACTACGAATGTACGTTCTGCTTTGATGCATTTCTACACTCACTCATGGATGAAAAAATGGAACCTTCTTCCATCTGAGGGTTTTCAGGGTCCCATTGAACAGGTGGAAGGTCTTCCTGCTCACCCTCCTCGTCATCAATTACAGAAGCATCATTGTCAGCCTCATCTTGGTTTTCGGCACGACATGCCTGTCGTAAATTCTGAAGAACATCAGAATATAGCCTCTCTTCATCATCTACGTAGTCAAGCTCCACTTCTCGGGGAACCCTAATGCTGGTGCCCACGCTTGTTGAGCCACCACGTCGTTGTGCACTAACTGAAGGTCCTCTAACAGAACTATTCTGGCTAGAGCTGCCATTACGATGACATGATTCTGCCCGAGAAGGTCCAAGTGCTGGCACAACCACGCCATTTTGCAGCCTCACATGAAATTTTCCTTTCTCCTTATGCTTAGAAAATATGGTAGCGAGCTCTGCATCATTGCTAACTTTCACCCATTCAGTTCCTCCATCATAGTATCTGAATTCCACTTCATCATGCAAACCCCAACGATATGGACTGCAAATTACCTCCCCAAACTGTCTAAAACTCCAATTACAATCCATTGGCAATGGATAATCGAACCCTCCTTGGAATTTATTGTTATCATTTGCATCCACGATGTACCGGTCCCTTCTAATGTTCACCAAGAAAGCAAACTGCAACTCTATCCTAACCCACAAAAAACGGAGAGACAATTAGCACACCAATACCAAAATCAACCAAAAAACTAATTAAACCATGTTGAATCGACTATTGCAATGCACAAAAAAGCTCAACGGTATTAGTACTTACCCCTCGGGAACCCAGTCATGGATGCGAAGGGTCTCCGGCCCGACCCCTGCCTCGTCAAGGTCATCGCTGCCGCTCGCCATTTCGTCGAGCAGGTGGCAGGCGCACTGGCGGAAACAAGCGCCCTATCGATGACGTCTCAAGACGGCGGCAACGGGGCAGGTGGTAGCGGAGCAAGTGGAGTTGGAGCAGGTGGCGTCAGAGGAATGGGCGGTGGAGCAGGTGGACACACCGGACGGCCGCAGCGGTGCAGGTGGCGTCCCTAGTGGTGGCGGGAGCAGGGTGTTGGAGAGCGAGAATAGGGGCGATGGTACTCGTGGTCCCACCTGTAAGATCAAGGGGCAAGAAAAGGGGCGGGAGCACGGTTGCACAGTCCCACCTGTAAGATCTGGACCCACCCGACCACTAACGGCACGAGACGGAATCGGGCCAAAACTGGCCGTTTGGCCTTGCCAGAGCAGATGCGCCCGAGGCAGAGGTAAAACTGAGGATGATTTGGGTCTAGTGGCAAAACTGAGTACATAGAAGCCTCAAGTGGCAAGCGAATAAATAACCCTAACCTTAACCCCATAATGCAAGTAATGTTTCTTAATCTTAAAGAAATTGAGGACCCTAAAAAGAGAGATTTTATTCTGAAAACTTTGCTTAAAGAATTCTATGATGTTGCCAAGGAAGCAAGAAAAATCTTTGAACATTTTAATATGCTAGGCTCGTGTGTAGATGTTATTGGTACACGAGAAAGGATGAACAAAACCGAACCGAATGGGGAGGAAATTAAGATACCAATACCTTTTAAACTTGTAGCAATGCATGACGCCATAGAAAATAATCTTGATTGAATTGTTCCTGAAAACCCGTTTGATGAAAGTAGTGAACCCAAGAGAATTGAGAGAGGTGTTGGGCCTGCATCATAGAAAACAAAAAATTTCCTACGGTGTGAACTACACGCCAAGATCTATCTAATAGGTACAAAGCAACTGGTGGACATACATCCAACGAGAACTTACCCTCGTAGACAACGAGCTTTGTTAACGAGTAGGAACTCGTGGTTGATGTAGTCGTACACTTGACGATCTCAAGATCGTGATGAAGTCCAGCAGGTCCGGCTCCAACACGCCCATCAGATCCAGCTCCAGCACCACCAAGTCCAGCACCGCAAAGCAGCGGTGCATCCGTGATCGCACACACGTCCGGTACCCCGACAACCTCCATCCCTCGCTCCAGCAAAGCAGCGGAAGCAGCAACTCCTTTCCATATAAAGCCACCGGGAACATGTATCTCGCTAATCCGAGACCATGGGGGAATAATACTAGAGGGGGAGAGAGATCCTTCACAAGGAGGTGTGTGTGAGAAGTAAGGAGGGGGTGGCCTTTTATAGGAGGAGGGGGGTGCCCCTCCTTCATGGCCGGCACATGGAGGAGGTGACTCTTCACCTCCTCCATTCATGTGGTGGTAACTCCCTCCACATAAATTTGCCCCTTCACATTCTCTTTTAAAGTCTCCACTTTAAATGCATTAAATTTCTCCAAATTTAATGCTCTCTCATTTAATAAAACTCTTTGATTATTTTTATTCAGAATTTTGTTAATTACTTTAATTAACAAACATTCACATAAAACCCCCTGCAACATTTCAATATTACAAGCAGAACCAATTTCAGCAATTTCACCTGAAACAGTTTTAGTGTCTATTGAAATAATTCCAGCGCTTTCTTAAATCTTTATCTGAAACATATTTGCTCCAAATGGTGTCGGTATCCCTTAAATGTGTCACCCTATGGTTTGCGAATAATGCAGACATGATCGAGACCCCTCTCCGATCAATAATCAGCAGCGGGACCTGGAGATCCATACTGACTCCTACACATTCAACGATGACTTCTGTGATCGTGAGAACCTTTAACGCTAGTAACTAAATCCCTTTGTCCCGCGATATATTACATGTCCGAGATTCGATCATCGGTATCTCCATACCTAGTTTGATCTTGTTACCGACATGCACTCTTTTCTTGTTCCCGTGATATAACATTCTAGTGATCACATCACTTGCTTGCAAGCTATTTCAATGTGATATCACCGAGAGGGCCCAGAGTATATCTATACGTCATCGGGATTGACAAATTCCACTCTTGATCCATGAGCCTCAACATAACACCTTCATAGCACTGAACCCATCTTTATAGTCACCCTGTTACGGTGTGACGTTTGATGTTATCAAGATACTCTTCCGGTGTTAGCAATTAACATGATCTCATGGTCTAAGGATAAAGATTACTTCGTATGATGTTATAGCAATATGTATAAACATAATGACTTTGATCGTAATGCTATACTTCGGATGAATGTTCATCACATCATTCCACCAATGGTGTGACCTTGTTATTAACAACATCCAATGTCCATGATCAGGAAACCTTGATCATCTTGTTAATCAACAAGCTAGTCTATAAGAGAGGCATAACTAGGAACCCTTTTTGTTTATTAAACACACATGTATTGATGTTTCCGATCAATACAATTCTAGCATGTAAAATAAACATTTATCATAAACGTGGAATAAGATAATAACCACTTTATTATTGCCTCTCGGGCATATTCCCTTCAGTCTCCCACTTGCACTAGAGTCAATAATCTAGTTTGAAAAACTTTGCGCATTGAACACCTATGGCTTTCTACTGTTGCATATACGCTATTGCTAGTGGTTAACATAATCTCTGGATCTAACAGTTTCAGGTCCGTGTGTATTTGCATGTCTCTGCGTCTCTACGCATCACTCATTCTCAAATGAGATGGCATTGTATAGATTTGGTCCTTTGGTGAGACCTTTAGTTCGTTCGGCTCAAAATATGTTGACATTATTGTCACACAATATATCTTCATAGTATTAGCCCACTTTGAACCACACCTAGTTTGATAACAAACTACTTAACACAAATGCCCTCCTTTGCTGCTACTATAGCAGTCATATACTTAGCCTTTTGTTGTAGTATCCGTCACAATGTCTCAACTTTGGAACTCATCCAAATCCATCATGGAACATTCTTTCCATTACATTGTGCCACCCATAGTATAAATTGAGATGAATTTAATTTGTATCTTGTGACAAAACTAGTATCAATGTAACACTTTACAATGAACTACCTTTAACTATTTGTCACTTATATATTATATATTCTTAGTTCTTCCAAAGCTCATAAGAATATCTTTACTATTGTCCAATGATCATCTTATGAATCATTCTGGTATATGCTCATAACATTTAGAGCATAGGACATTCTGGATATATACATATCATGGTATAATCGATCAAAATCTTCATGTGATTTTACTCACCAAGTGTTGAAACACTTGAATTTTGATACAATCCTTTCCATGCAGCAAGAACCTTTCTTGTTGTTTCCATATTGAAACCTTTCAATATCTCATATATGTATGTCTAGCACAACCATATTAGCGCCTTAATCTATCCATATAGATATTGATGCCTAATATTCCGGGTTTGCCCAAGTCTTTCATCGAAATCTTATTTTATTGAAATTCTTAACTTGTGTCAATACAAGATACATCATCTCCAATCAACAATATGTCCTCTACATAATGTATTAGAAATATGTCTCAGCGCTCCCACTTAATTTCTTGCAAATTCAAGCATCTTCATCATCTCCGATGAATTTAAACTCTTTTAACAGTTTCATCATGGTAAAGATTCCAACTCCGCTATGCTTACTTCAACTATTGAAGTTTACATGCCCTTTTAGAACCCTTTGAATTAACAAAACCCTTCGGACCATGTCATGTACATGTCCTAGGTTACCGTTCTATTAGAAGAACCTTGTTTTGTTTATTCAACTATCATATATCAAATTATATGTAGTGGTTGCTACATTAATCTGTCAAGACTATATATCGCTATGAAAGATCAAATCTTGTCATAGTCAACTCCTTGAACATTGTCGTAAACTTCTTTCCGACATGTCGACTATTTCATAGATGTTAAACATCCATGTCTTATTTCTGTATAGATCTAAACATGGCTGATAGGCTTCACACCTTTCCGGAGGGTCTTCCAAGTTTAGAAACTTGATTTCTCGTGTATGGATACTATCACGGATTCTATGACTTCTAGTCATTTTATGGAGTCAGGGCCCATCATCGCTTCTTTGCATGTAGTCGGTTCATCATTGTCAAAACAATAACGACTTGCTTATCAAATCTTACTATTTGATTCTTACCGACCCACACGGTTCTATAGGAACTCTAATCTCCGAGATCACACCTTTTGTAATCACGAGAGCCATGAGCATTGTGGCCGCCACCGGGACATTTTCCGGCGCTGCGCTACTTAGCACATATAGCTAAGGTTCAACAACCTTATCAAAGTTCTATTGTCCTCCCACTTAACTTTTCACGAAAAATTCCTTCTCAAGAAACTTGACGTTCCAAGTAACAAACTCTTTTGTCCTCGGTGTTATGGAGAAATTCCCAACAAATTCTTTGGGATAACCTACAAAGACGTGCTTATCCGACTTTGGTTGTAAACATTTTACTTATGCATAGCATACCAAAATATAAGAAAAGACAATTCGGGTTTTATCCCAAACCATAACTCATATGGTGTCATTTCATTGGATCATGATGGTGCTCTTTTTAGTGTAAAAGCGGTAGTCTCTAAAGCTTCAATCCTTAAAACATAATGGCAGTTTTATAAATGACACCCTTGATCTTACCATGTCAAACATGGTTTGATTTTATCTCTCGAATATGCCATACTCCTATGGTTTATCGAGAAACACAAATCATGGAATAATTCCTCAAGTCTTAGGTGTTTTTGCTAAACATGTAAGTCAAATATCTTACTTTATGATCGAATCATAAACTCTTTATTTTCTTGTTACAATGATTTTCCACTTCATCTTGAAAGTCTTTGAACAATTTTCAAATGTTTCATACTTCTTCTTTGTTAAGTAAATATACAGATATATTCACTCAAATTTTCGGAGAAAGCATATGAAGCAAAAAGATCCATCGCATATGGCTACACATAATGGACTTATGCACATCAGCATGCACAATTTCCAATAAGCTAGTCATCCGTTCCTCTTTGGCCTATGAACGAAGTTTCAATTATCTCGAGGAAAGTCTCACATGCGTCAATTGATCAAAATCAAGGACTCCAAAATTCCATCAACATGGAGTTTCTTCATGTTTTCTTTCAAATATAATTCAAACAGCGATGTCACTTCATAAGTGATCTTTCAATCATTTGTCTTGCGACATTTTAGCAATAGTGTTTATGGATGTGATTTCTCCAACTAGACTTGTAAAAGTTCATCCATCTTTTATGGAATATGGTAATTATTTGAATAGCCATTGTTCTCATGATACCGGAACAAAATAACAATTATTTAAACAAATCTTGAAGGCTTGGTTTGATGACAGCGAAAAACACAATAACACTTTATTTGTTTTCGATGAACATCATCACTCATTCTCTTGCTGGTTACTTAGGCCATTGTAGTTCATGAATTGTGTTGTCCTGTATGACACTTCATACCAACCAATTCGGTATCCAATACCGGTATCCAATACCTAAGAACCACATTGTTTAACAAGCAAGGAATATAGCCATACCATGTATATCTTCTATATACCTAAGTTGGACATCTCCAACCTTTTATTTTCTGCCAAATATTTTATAGATTCTCTTTCAGCAATTCCTTTTCTTTTAAAAGAATCTATCAACATCAATAGTGGTTTCATCAATATGACACATTGTACAAAGCGTATATAGTCAAATACTAATACCTTTGGACTTGCACTTTGAAGTGGATCACCATCATCAAATGTTTGGTGTTCTTTCAAAAATCCATTCTTTAGTAATCTATTAGTGTAGTAAACATTTTACTTACATCTTCTATTCATCCTTATCATGACAACTTTCATGATCAAGCTACTATAGCCTATAAGGAAGAACCGCGAGTATAATATCAGTTCCCAAAACCTTTTTGGTAGATTCGGATGCCTAGCATCTCCATCCTTCACAAATTCTCATACAATATGAGAACATGTATTTTGCTAAATTATACTCTATCATAATGCAACCAAAAACATTGTTTCAGATATCACAATATCTTTCACACATGATGGTTTCTGAAATAATTTTCAGCTCCAATATAATCTTGATATTAAAACAACTTTTTGAATATCAATAATCATAGAGGCAAACATGATACTTTAGATACTAACATTGGAATTCTTACTCTTGATTTAATACTACTTATTAAACTTCATGGAGTAAATAGAGTTTGCTGAAAGTTTGCAATAAGACTTATAAACTTTAAATTGACATTCGAAACAATACGATACCAGTTCATAAAATAAATATCCAGAATTCTATAGTTCTATTATCTCAATTAAAACTAAGCATAAGGTAGTGAACATATGCCAATGACTACAAAAAATTATACAAATTCACTTCGATTTAGTTTATGACAAATTGAGTTCGACTAATCCAAATTAGAAATGAACTCCCACTCAAAAACGACATCCCTCGTGCCTTTTTGGTGATTACATGAACCAAATCCACTACACCAAGTCCGATCATCACGTGAGTCGGTGTAGCTTCAAAGGCGAGCATCAATATGGTCATCACATCAACTATATGACTCATGCTTAACCTTTAGGTCTGTGTTACAAGGCCATGTCTGTACATGCTAGGCTCGCCAAGTAAGAACCTTAGTACTCGCGTGTGTAAAACTGTCTTACACCCGTTGTATGAAAGTGTAGAGTCGAGTACACCCGATCATCACGTGATGTCTCAAAACATGATCCATAGAATGGTGCATACTCAAGGAAGAACACATTTTATCTTGATATCTAAACGAGGGATCATCTTATAATGCTAGCAAAAGCGCCAAACTAGCAGTATAAGATGCTAACATCTAATGTGTAAAGTGAGATGATATGGTCCATGCATTTGATCTCTATCATTTGCATCGTGGTATGATCTCTATCATTCCTTTGTGTGTAAGGCCAAGGTCTATGGAACTTACACGTTGAATGTGTTGTAAGAGTATCTATCATACATCTACTTACAATACCATATCAAGACACTAGCCCAGCAACGATCTAAACTAGACGCCTCTAATTTATCAATTGCAAGTTTTACGTGGCTTAGGGCTTTCGGAGATAGAACCGTTCTTACCTACGAACATGAACCACAACGAGGATAACTAAGTTATTAGCAACTCGTTGTAAATCAGATATTGACTATAGTAGGAGAGACAGACACCCGCCAGCCACTTATGCAAAACAAGTTGCATGTCAGTCGTGGAACCGGTCTCATGTACGATGACATGTAAGGTTGGTCCGGGCCGCTTCATCCCACTATACCACCAATATCCAAAATACATGAAAGAAGCAATAACATGATCATCATCGCCCACATATAAACATATGTATACTACCCGTGCAAAGCACCTACGCATAGATCAGGATCTAGTACCACTGTTGGTCCGCAATATAGAAAACAAAATTTTTCCTACGGTGTGAACTACACGCCAAGATCTATCTACTAGGTACAAAGCAACGGGTGGACATACATCCAACGAGAACTTACCCTCGTAGACAACAAGCTTTGTTAACGAGTAGGAACTCGTGGTTGATGTAGTCGTACACTTGCCGATCTCAAGATCGTGATGAAGTCCAGCAGGTCCGGCTCCAGCACGTCCATCAGATCCAGCTCCAGCACCACCAAGTCCAGCACCGCAAAGCAGCGGTGCATCCGTGATCGCACACATGTCCGGTACCCCGACAACCTCCGTCCCTCGCTCCAGCAAAGCAGCGGAAGCAGCAACTCCTTTCCAGATAAAGCTACCGGGAACATGTATCTCGCTAATCCGAGACCATGGGGGAATAATACTAGAGGAGGAGAGAGATCCTTCACAAGGAGGTGTGTGTGAGAAGTGAGGAGGGGGGGGCCTTTTATAGGAGGAGGGTGGGTGTCCCTCCTTCATGGCCGGCGCATGGAGGAGGTGACTCTTCACCTCCTCCATTCATGTGGTGGTAACTCCCTCCACATAAATTTGCCCCTTCACATTCTCTTTTAAAGTCTCCACTTTAAATGCATTAAATTTCTCCAAATTTAATGCTCTCTCATTTAATAAAACTCCTTTATTAATTAACAAACATTCACATAAAACCCCTGCAACATTTCAATATTACAAGCAGAACCAATTTCAGCAATTTCACCTGAAATAGTTTCGGTGTCTATTGAAATAACTCCAGCGCTTTCTTAAATCTTTATCTGAAACATATTTGCTCCAAATGGTGTCGGTATCCCTTAAGTGTGTCACCCTATGGTTCACGAATAATGCAGACATGATCGAGACCCCTCTCCGATCAATAATCAGCAGCGGGACTTGGAGATCCATACTGACTCCTACACATTCAACGATGACTTCTGTGATCGTGAGAACCTTTAACGCTAGTAACTAAATCCCTTTGTCCCACGATATATTACATGTCCGAGATTCAATCATCGGTATCTCCATACCTAGTTTGATCTCGTTACCGACATGCACTCTTTTCTCGTTCCCGTGATATAACATTCTAGTGATCACATCACTTGCTTGCAAGCTATTTCAATGTGATATCACCGAGAGGGCCCAGAGTATATCTATCCGTCATCGGGATTGACAAATTCCACTCTTGATCCACTCTGTTACGGTGTGACGTTTGATGTTATCAAGATACTCTTCCGGTGTTAGCAATTAACATGATCTCATGGTGTAAGGATAAAGATTACTTCATATGATGTTATAGCAATATAAACATAATGACTTTGATCATAATGCTATACTTCGGATGAATGTTCATCACATCATTCCACCAATGGTGTGACCTTGTTATTAACAACATCCAATGTCCATGATCAGGAAACCTTGATCATCTTGTTAATCAACAAGCTAGTCTATAAGAGAGGCATAACTAGGAACCCTTTTTGTTTTATTAAACACACATGTATTGATGTTTCCGATCAATACAATTCTAGCATGTAAAATAAACATTTATCATAAACATGGAATAAGATAATAACCACTTTATTATTGCCTCTCGGGCATATTCCCTTCAAGAGGATGCTCTAGAACTTATTTGGATGAGATACCTTGCCTTGTTGAAGATATTTCTGGTATCAATCTTAATGCTTCTTCATTTGAGAATACTTGATCCTTTTTCGTGCTTCTTATGCCTAACTTAAAGGCGTTAAAGAAAATTACTTATTGGGAGATAACCCAAAAGTTTTAGATGAGTCTTGGAAGTTATTACCTGTGTAATAGCCGCTCCTTATCCTTTTTATTTGCTTTTTGTGCCAAGAGTAACCTCTAATGAGAGAGAAGTAATGTTTTGTTGTCCCAAAACAGATTTTTGTGCTTCGCTGTAAACATTCGTGTACAACCTCTGTACATCGGTTTGAGTTGTGATTTTTGTGTTTCTGTCCCAGGTTGTTACCCAACTTTCGTTAGTTCAACACTTTTCGATTTGAGCAACAGAAGGTCTTCAAAAAAAATGGTTTTTACCTGCTGGTCTGTTTTGACAGATTTCTGCCATTATTTGCATTTCCTTCTTGTTGATTCCTTTTTGGGGAATTGAGCTTTTTGAGGGAAGTGCTACAGTAGATTATGTTTTAATGGAAGTTTTATTGGTGTTGAAACTAAACCCAAAGGTTTATTATCTTGAGTACACTAATGTTGCTAATAAAGATTGTGTGAAGTTTTGTATGAAGGAAAAATTTCAGGTGTAAGGAGAGAATGATGTAATGAGATGAAGAATGGACTAAAGCTCAAGCTTGGGGATCCCACCCGTGTCACCCAATAAATATCCAAGAAGTACAAGCGTCAAATCTTGGGGATGCCCAATGCATCCCCTTCTTCGTCAATAAAAATCTCAAGTTTCTTCCAAACACTTCATTTTTATTGTTTCATGCGCAATTGTGTTGTTCTTGGAGCATCTTCGTTTTTTTGTTTTTGGTTTCCGTTTGCTTGGTTTTGTTAGTTTGCTTGAATAAATTGGTTGGACCCCCTCTTTCATACATTAGTTTTCAAATAGGTTGGTTTGGATTAGAAAAGTGTAGGAAAAGTTCATGCTTAAGTGGTAAAAAGGAGTTTGTTTTTTACTGTGACCTATGCTTTGTCATGTCATGCTTTATATTGTTTTGGCTTTATGCTTAGTGTTTTTTGCTGTAGCATGACATTTTATAAACAATTGAGATTGCTTAATGTGCCTTGAAAGAATCATGTGTTGTTTTAGCATATTAAAGCCTAGTATTATGGTATTCTCCTTTGATGCTTTATTTGGGTTGGCTTGGCGCATGCTCACACCATGTTATGACTATCCCAAGTCACCATAGCCTTTATGATCCTTTAGTTTTCGACTTGTAATATCACTTTATGCTTTAATTAATGATGTTTTGTCGCTTTGCATGATTATGGCCATTATTGCTCTCTTAGTTGGTCGCTCCCAGTCATTTGCTAGCCTCCATAACCAAGTATGAGTTCCACTCATGCATCCAACTCCAAATAAAACCAAGTTATCCCAAAGAGTCCACCATACCTACCTATTAGCATTTGCTATTCCAAGTATATTCATGCTTGTATCTACCTTCTGAATTAAATTTGTTATGAGAAAACTAGTGATTAAAGCTCTCACGAACTTGATGGCACACTTTACTTTCTTGCACTTAATAATATTGAACCATTGCGTCCATCTTTGTTGCATATATGCTTGCACTTTATAAGTTGAAATTAGCAGAACCATGTATAATGGGGAACACTTTCAACATTGCACTTATATTCTGTTGATATCATGATTCTTTTGCTTATTGTAACACCCTCGAATCGGCCCTATGCAAGTTTTAGCCCTTTCCGCCAAACCCGCATAGAAACGATTCAAGGACGCGCACCAGGCACTTTTGTGCGGGTGGAAAACAAAGTAATACCATTACAAAACAGTCCTAGATGGGACCCACAGAACAGATATATATACAACACGACTCCACGAGTCAAGAATACAGATATACAATACAAAGATCCAAATCACCTTGAAATCGATAGGGCGTCCGACTACGGACAAGATGCAAATGGGGCTAAGAGCCCTGAAGAATAACCAATGGCGTCCATAACCCTGCCCAGGCCAAGCCGGAAGGGTAACCCGGCTAACAACGTCGAACTTAAACCTGCTAAAACAAAAGGGGTGCCGACAAAGGGCAAAGGAAAAAGAGGAGCGTCAGTACTGAGGCCAGTACACGACGAGGCTAGAATTCGGTGGCTCTCTCCTACATAGGTATGGTGGGCTGAAGCGGTATCGCAGCGGCACTAAACAACCTATAGAGACTCGATACAACTGATGGTTATCAGAGAGGGATAAGAAAGACCTATTCGGATCCAACCTGAAGCTAACACCAAACAAACCCATCCTGGTATTCCCCCTCAAGACCAAACGAGGAAGTCAAACCGAGGTACTCACACAGTTGGCCATTTTACTCATTCCGTTATAGTTGCAGCAATTACTAATCAGATATAGATAGCATGAGTCATCCTGATAGCATAAGTAGTGGGCAGTTTTAATCACCTTTCCGTTATAGTTGGAACTTTTACTAGTCAGATATAATTAGCATGTGATATTCCAAACCCAGTAGCTGTTGGCACTTTTATTTCATTCCATTGGAGTTGCAATAGTTACTAGGCAGGTATAGCATGTCACAAAACAACCCAGATCCACCAGTTGTTGGCATTTTTAATATCCATTCCGTTATAGTTGCATCTGATTACTAGTCACATATTAAGTCAAATTTATAGCACTACTTTAGTTATGCTTGTCTATGATCGAGATACTGTGCTCTAAGTCGTCCATAACCGCGGACACGGCTTTCAAAAAGTTTTACCCTGCAGGGGTGCACAAATAGCAACACACACTCGATCAACCTCGGAAAAACCAACTCAAAACCCAACGAGGCATTCACGACAAAGCGATCACAGGATTCAGAAATATTTCAGGGGGCCACCCCACTAAGCTACCTGCAACGAAGTTGGCCAGCTACGGAATGGACCCAGGGTTTGTGTGGACGGTTGTAAACGACTGGGAACCCGAAAGTGTGACTGGGCTTGTCAATACAGCGAAAACGTGTCATGATCCTAAACAGTACAGGTGCTCCACGCACAATCGTAAATAAAGCAGTAACATGGCATAAGTACAGGATAGTAATAAAGCCCCAAAGTACTTTGTGGCCCCAAGAAATAGAAATGAATCAAGCTCTGGATCAAGGGGGTCCATAAGGCCTCCCGGATGTGGATAGTGCGAAAAATCAAGGAACAGGTATCAAGTACTCGGGGTCCTACAGGACACAAGTGAGCGTGGAAGAACCAAATAACATCTATTGCCCACCGATGCCTCTGCATTAGTTATATCTAGCATTTTAATAGTTGTATTTAAAGACATGATCATCTCCACCAATAAGCATCTTCGCCAAAAACATCTGCCAGCATACCAACAACTGTGGTACGCGACAACACAAGATCGCACCTGAGCAAGCAACTACGACTCGCAAGGCCAGCTATCTACCAAACACAGGTAATAGGAGGTGTCCAAGGCAATATAGAGGCTGCACGGGATATAACTGGTGTTCGGAAACTAAAGCATCGCGACATGGATAGCAATAGATCAACATGAGGAAAATAAAGACTATAAATGCAAAATAGGTAGAAGGGGGAGAGATGCTCGCCTAGGAAACACTGTCGACGGATCATATCTGGAGAACTTGTCGATACTCGCATCAACTCATCGGCCTATTCCGCGAAGAAGCAAACACTAGAAGAAACACCGGATGCAATATTTAATACTACGGCAGAAGATCCGGCATGCTTATGATATGATGCATGGCATGGCAAGATGCAGTGCAATTAGACAATATTAAGTGGAACCGGGGTCCCAACAAATAATTATATGGTTCTAGTTATTTATCTACCCTGCAAATTAAATGTTGTCTTAACAAGGCCAAACATGGTATCGGTTCACTACACAAATTTAAATGGAGTCCGGAATAAGACAACAATATCCTGTATATAGACTCCATATTTAATTATGCGGTGAATCGGCATAATGCCCCCAAACCACAGATAGATATGCATGCATGAACAATTTAATATGTGATAGGTTTTATGTATAGCATTTATAAAATAGGGGCTCGGAAAAGGTTCACACATCTGGGTTCGACAGATCTTGGGTTCTGGGGGTCCGGGGTTCGACAGGGTTCGACGGGGATCGGGGCTTCGAAAACCACGAAGAAGAACTTGGTGTTCCATCTTGATCGGTTTCGGGAAGGAGAGCTTGGTGGGGTTCGGTCTTCGGATCCTCGGGATCAGGGCCTTCGGAATCCGTGAAGGAGATCATGAAGTCGGTGCCGAGGATTCTTCGGATTCGGGGTCTAGACGTCTTCAGGTCCGTGATGCAGGGAGATGGCCGCCGGGTTGCAGTGGAAGTAGCATACACCAGAAGTAGTTACTGTCTTGCTATTCCCACAGTCGAAGTAGCACAAACAGACATCGCTAGAAGAAGTCACATCCAACCTCCTGTGAGCATTTTATCGAACACCTGATGATCATGACAAAGTTTACAGACAAAGACGACGCAGTTTCGCATTGCCTGATGAGGTTCAATTAATGACAAAATAAAAAGGAACCGGTGGCAGTTGTGGAAGATGCGGTGGCCACTCGTGGCCAGCGAGCTGAGTCCGTAGGGTCAAGGCGCGGCAGCGCCTTCGTGCGTCGAAGGGCGAGTGACCCGTGGCGGTTGCGGCTTGTAGGGTCGAGGAGATGCGGCACCGCGATGCAGAGCTTGGCAGCGGCCGGAGGCAGAGGGTCACGAGGCGGTGACGGTCGCGGGTCGGAGACGGTGGAGTGGAGAGGGAAAGGGCTCGACAACGGCGAGGCACGGCATGGCTTGCTGCAGGCGGTCGCAGATGGCCGGAGGTCAAGGTCGCCGGTGCGTGAGGAGGAGGTGGGGCGCCCGACGGTGCCTCTGCGGGACCGGGTCAGCGCAGGGGGACGACAAGGGAAGCTCCGGCCAGGATCCGGCGGCTCGCAGGTAGCGGGGCTAAAGAGGAGAGGGAGGGCGCAGAGACGCTGTCAGCAGGGAAAAGGGGAGGAGGCCGGCAGGGGCGGACTCGAGCGCGAGCTCGGGGACGCGAGGGCGGACGGGGCCTAGGCGAGGCGGTGGCCGGAGTCTGGGACTCGAGCGGGGCGACGAGGGGATGGCAAGGACGAGCGGGTCGCGGGGTTGTGGATGAGGCAGGGGAGGTTGGTGGCGAGACGCGGGGGTGGGGCCGAGCAGGCAGGTGGGGCCAAGATGGTCGGTGGAGGCGGGAGGCGTGCGAGGAGGCGGGTGTGTTGTGTGCGTGGAGAGGAGATGGGGTGGAGCCAGGGAGGATGAGGTGGCGTGCATGGATAGGCTCAGGTGAGGTGGAGATGGGGAAGTGGCTGGTGAGGTGGCGGGCTGGATGGTTGCATGCGTGCGGGGGTGTGGCGGCTGTGTGTGTGAGGGTGGGGTTAGACTGATCTGGGTTTTTTTTCTTTTCTGGGGGTGGCCGGCTGGAGCGGTTCGGCCCGATTCGGCTGCCCCCTCAAATAATATAACTATTTTAACTGTTTAAAACGGGGCTTTTGAAATTCGTTTTTAGACGAAACAAAATATTTTGGAAGACCGGTGTTTTGATTTGAAATAAAGGCGGAGCATTTAGAAAACAAAAATAGACTTTTCGAAATAGATTTTATGCAAACAAATGCAAGATGACATGACGATGCTCAAATGCAAGGTGGCATGATGACATGAGCATGCGGTCATGAAGATGCAATGCACAAAAACAACGCGATTTTCTAGTAGTGGTTTTGCGGGGCGCCACACTTATGGACCCCGGAAGTGTGAAATAGAAGGGGAACTTGTAAGATCATGGAGTTTGTATGTGTGTTAGAGAAACGCCTGGGCCGCTAGCCTAAGCCATGCCTAATCATGGTGGAAACTTGCAGCGTAACCATAATGAGCATTCTATGAAGCATCCTCAATAAAAACCTATGCAAATAGCAAATAAAAAGATCGTTGAGATGCTCATTGTCTGTTTGCCTTATCATTTTGATTATGGGATAGCTCCTGTATCATGTGAAAGGGGTACCCCGTTGGCGGTTCTCTATGATACATACGTACTTACAATGACAAGAGCTTACTTGTGACTAAAGTTGAGTAGCATGAGGTTCGGTACTTATAAGTAAGGGGCATGAGATTTCAACTTATAACTTATCAAGCATATCCTCTTAGTTGTGTCACTTTAACCTTAATCACCTAAATATGCTTATGATAGGGGCAATGAGAGCTGAAAGCTAATAAGTACCATAATTTTTGGAAGCTCTTTATGAGACTTGAATCCCTGCTTCCTTCTATGAAGACCTTTCTTTTACTTTTATGTTGAGTCTCCATCTTCTATATTTATGCACCTATTGAGAGAGTTTAGTGGCCATTCTTAGTTTAATGTGCATTGTCCCAAGACTTGTTGATTGATTCATAACTTTGATATTGCTTGTTCTTAAACTATTTGTATCTAGTCACCCTTATGAACTTTGAAGGTGTCCTATGCATTTATGTTTTGCTACTCTATGAGGGACAAGCTAAATACCATTCTCATTATGTTTTCTTTATGTGAAACAAACAAACGTCTTGCAAAGCAGTGTTATTCAAGAATCTTTTGTTTGTGCCTTTTCATGTTACAACATAGTTGCTATGTCTCATTGTTAGAACTATATCTTTCATGCTATGTTGAAGTACTATGATCCCAGCTATCAATGTTTTACAAATACTTTGATCAAGTTTATGATGGTGCATGTTACCTGAAAAATTATTCTTTCTTTTTATCACTTACCTACTCGAGGACGAGCAGGAGTTAAGCTTGGGGATGTTGATATGTTGCAAATGTATCTATAATTTTTGATGTTCCATGCTCTTTTTATATCTACTTTCTTATGTTTTGTCCACACTTTGGAGTATTTTTATACACTTTCTGTGACTAACCTATTAACAAGATGCCACAGTGCCAGCTTCATGTTTTCTGCTGTTTTTGGTTCCAGGAAATTCAGAAAATGAATATTCTCGAGATTGGACGAGACAAAAGCCAAAGTCAATATTTCACCGAGGGGGACATGGAGCCAGAATACGAGACGGAGAGGGGCCAGGGGCCGCCCACACCACCTGGCCGCACGACCAGGCCTAGCCCGCGCCAGGGGGTGGTGTGGCCGCCTACGGCACACCCTCGGCCTCCCCTTTCACCTATAAGATGCCTCCGATATAGAAACCCTAAGTACCCGATAAAAATTCCATGAACGAGTCTGTAGCCTCCGTCATCTCCATCCCTATATCAGGAGGGATCTGAAGCTCTTCCCGGCACCCTGCCGGAGGGGAGAATTCACCCCGGAGGCCTTCTTCATCACCATGACTGCCTCCGGTGTGATGCGTGAGTAGTTCATCCCTGGACTACGGGTCCATGTAGTAGCTAGATGGTTGGTTCTTCTCCTTTGTGCTACCATGTCTAGATCTTGTGAGCTCCGTTCATGATCAAGATCATCTATTTGTAATTCTACATGTTGTGTTTGCAGGGTTCCGATGGATATTGAGATGATATTTCAGATTGATTATTGGTTCTATCATGTCTTTGTTATTTGTGATCTTGCATGCTCTCCATTGTTAGTAGATATCTTGGCCGAGTAGATGCTAGCAACTCCAAGTGGGAGTATTTATGCTCGATAGTGGGTTCATGCCTCTAGGAATCTAGGGAAGTGATAGAAATCTCTAAGGTACTAGATGTGATGTTGCTACTAGGGAGAAAACAACAATCCTTTGTTCATAGAACAATCATATTGTTTACTTTACACGCAATGCTTAATGCAATTATCTATTGCTTGCAACTTAATACTGGAGGGGGTTCGGATGATAACCTGAAGGTGGATTATTAGTCATAGATGTAGTTGGATTACAATCTATGTATAATGTTGTAATGCCCAATCAAATCTCATAGGATTCAAGATGATTAATATATGCATGTATGCTTTCTCGATATTTGTCAATTGCCCCGCTATAATTTGTTCACCCAACATGTCATCTATCTTAAGGAGAATCACCACTAGTGAACTATGGACCCCGGTCCTTTCTTTTACTATCAATCTACAACTGTTTATTGTTTTCTGTTAACTTTCTGCAAGATATTACTATCTTCCACACAATACGTTTAATCCTTTGTTTTCAGCAAAACTGGTGAGATTGACAACCTCACTATAAGTTGGGGGCAAAGTTCTGTGGTTGTGTTGTGCAGGATTCCAAGTTGGAAACAACACCTTGGAGGTGTTTCCTTGCTCCTACTGGTTCGATAACCTTGGTTTCATAACTGAGGGAAAACTTGCTGTTGTGCTCATCATACCTTCCTCTTGGGGTTCCCCAACGAGCTCGATATATTTTGGGCCATCAGGACTCATCTTGGTTGTTGAGTGCTTGGCACCGTTGTAGGCGAACTCGGCGTGGGGATGCATTCCTCCCAATTCTTCAAGGTCTTCTTGCAACACATGTAGAAGAGTTCCGAGGCTTCGGTTGACAAACTCGGTTTGTCCATCGGTTTGAGGATGCGACGCGGATGAAAAGAGGAGCTTGACACCGAGCTTGGCCATTAGGGTCATCCATAAGTAGCTCATGAATTTGACGTCGTGGTCAGAGACGATTGTTCTTGGTACATTGTGAAGATGGACGATTTCCCTAAAAAACAAATTGGCAATATGTGAAGCATCGTCGGTCTTATGGCATGGTATGAAGTGTGTCATTTTGGAAAAGCGATCCACGAAAGTGTGACCATGCTTAGATCTAGGCAATCCTAACACAAAATCCATGCTAATGTCGGACCAAGGTGAATGAGGAATAGGACATGGCGTATAAAGACCATAAGGGTTAGCTTGCGACTTAGCTTGAACACATGTCGTGCATCGTTGAATGTAGCGCTCCACGTCGTGCTTCATCTTGGGCCAAAAGTAGTGAGTGGAGAGCATGTCCAATGTCTTGTCACGGCCAAAGTGACCCATAAGGCCTCTACCATGAGATTCTTGGAGAAGCAAAAGTTGTAGCGACGATTTCGGAATGCAAAGCTTGTTTTGTTTAAATAGAAAGCCCTTGTGCAAATAGAAATCATCTTCTCCTTTATCAATGGAGCACTTGGCGAAATTTGGTACAAAGAATGGGTCGGAAGCATACAAAGTTTTTATTTCCTCACGACCCAACATGTTGATTTCAAGTCTCGTAAGAAGGCTTGTGTGTTTGCGAGACAACGCATCTGGAACTACATTATCTTTACCCTTCTTATACTTGACAATGTACGGAAAAGATTCCATAAACTCAACCAACTTAGCGTGTCTCTTACTCAAGTTGGCTTGGCCTTTTAGATATTTCAACGACTCATGGTCAGAATGTATGCTAATTTCTTTGGGCCATAGGTAGTGTTGCCAAACTTGAAGGACACGAACTAAGTAAAAAGCTCTTTGTCATAAATCGGACAATTAAGGTGAGCACCATCAAGTTTCTCGCTATGGTAGGCTATAGGACGTCCGTTTTGCATAAGGACTCCTCCAATGCCAATACCACTAGCAAACCACTCTATCTCAAAAGTTTTAGTGAAATCTGGTAACGCAAGAAGAGGTGCTTCGGTGAGCCTCTTTTTAAGTTCATCAAAAGCTTTTTGTTGTTATTTGCCCCACATGAAGGTGACATTCTTTTTAGTCAACTCGTTGAGAGGACAAGCAATGGTTGAAAAGTCTTTCACAAAGCGATGATATAAACCGGCCAACCCATGAAAAATTCGGAGTTCACTCACATTTGTTGGGATGGGTGATACGTCCATTTTGCATCACTATTCTATGTCTTAATTCACTATTATTAATTGATATATTTCATATTGAGAGGTGATAATTATGTTATTTCATCTATTTTTGCATGGTTGATGACTTTTGGAGCATGGACCGTTGCAGTCAAGATTCTGATGGAAAATGTGATGTTTGGAGGCAAAATTCGTGAAGATCAGAAAATCCGGGAAAATATACGGAAAATCCTATTTTTACAGAAGACTAAGGATGCCAGAAGAGGGAGTGGAGATGGGCCACAGGGGGCCCATACCACCCCATGGCCCGGGCAGCCCTAGGCCGCGCCAGGAGGTGGTGTGGCCACTCTAGCCCACTCTAGCCGCTCCCCTCTGGCGTATATCATCCTCCCGAAACCCTAAGACTCGAGGAGCAACCACATAAAGATTCCGCCGCCTCTGCGGGGTGGAAAACACCAAGAGAGAAAGGTCTCTCTGGCAGACAGATTTCTACCGGGGGAATTCCTTCCCGGAGAGGGGAGATCGTCGCCATCAACACCACCATCAAGCTGGACTTCATAGGGATCATCATCATCATCACCACCATCATCACCATCAGCACCCTCATCACCATCTCCATATTGCTGTAACAATTGCGTTGAATCTTGCATAGTTCATAGGGGAAACTTTCCCAGTGTTGATTACTCTTTGTAGTTGATGCTATTGAGTGAACCATTGAATTATTGTTTATGTTCAGATTGTTATACATCATTATTCCATCTCTGATCATGATCCATATGATGTCTTGTGAGTAGTTCGTTTTGTTCTTGAGGACATGGGAGAAGTCTTGTTGTTAGTAGTGGAGTTGCGTCGAGAAAGATTCAATAGATTGTTATTTAAGTTGTGGTGTACTTCTTCTAGTGGTGTCATGTGAACGTCGACTACATGACACTTCACCTATATGGGACTAGGGGAATGCATTGTGTATTTGGCTACTAATCGTAGGGGTTGCCGGAGTGACAGAAACCTGAATCCCCATTAGGAAACCATTACACAAGGGACGTAAGGGTCTTAGAATTTAAAGCTGTGGTTAGGTTTCTACCTTAATTACTTTCTTGTACTTACGGATGTTTGCAAGGGGTATAATCACAAGTATGTATTAGTCTTGGATGGGGCGGTACATTAGCACAGGTTCACCCACACAACACTTAGCAAGCTAAAGAAGATTAATCAAGTATATGAAGCGAAAGTACTTGACAGTCTTCCCAAGTGTCCTCGAGAACGTTTGGTCATCTTAAGTAATACAACCGGCTTGTCCTTTGCTGCATAAAGGATTGGGCCACTTGCTTCATTTATTCCTATTGTCTTTTATTTACTCGTACTTTGTTTACTTGCTATATCAAAAAACCCTAAAAATCCGTTTGCTAAGTATTTGCAGAGAATTCCTGATCCATACCACTAGCCAGCACCTTCTTCTCCTTGTTGGGTTCGACACTCTTACTTATCGAAAATACTATGATACACCCCATATACTTGTGGGTCATCAAGAATATTTTCTAGCGCCGTTGCCGGGGAGTGAAGCGCTATTGGAGAGTGGAACTGGTAAAGGAAACTTCTACTGTGAATATTGTTTACTTCTGTTAGTTGCTTTATTTTCGTTATGGATAATTCGCTGAGTTTCTTATTTGGTAATGCTACCACCACTGCTAAGGTAGTAGATAAGCCACCACCTGCTGAGAATGATGTTTTCAAAATACCTACAAGAATTATTGATCGTGTTATGGATAACCACTATGTTGGGGATGGAACTGTCCATCCTGGTGATCATTTACTCTTTATACACGAATTATGTGGGTTGTTCAAGTGTGCAGGTATTACTACAGATCAAGTTAAGAAGAAGTTATTCTCATTATCACTAAAAGGAAGAGCTGAGGAATGGTATAAGCTGCTGAAGAATGGTCAAGCTCTGGAATGGGAGGAAATAGTGCCTCTCTTCTATTCAAAGTTTTATCCTCCTAGTGAGATTCATAAAGATCGGAATCAAATATACAACTTTTGGCCTCTTGATGGAGAGAGTACAGCTCAAGCTTGGGGGAGATTGAAGTTACTAATGCTCAAATGTCCCATTCATGAGCTCCCCAACAATATTATTATCAATAACGTTTATGCAAGGCTCCCTCTACATGATAAAGATTTATTGGATGCTTCTTGTGCTGGATCATTCACTCGCATGGAAGAAGAAGCTAAATGGGATCTTCTGGACCGTATTGAAGACAATGCTGAAGCTTGGGAGAATGACAAAGGTAGAAAGTCATGTATAAATTATGATTGTGAATGCATTGAATCTTTTATGGGAACTGATGACTTTCAAAATATTAAAAATGCTTATGGTCTAGACTCTCAAGCTATTGCTTCTTATTTTAAGGCTTTTGCTTCCTACATGGAAGTGCCTAAAAAGAATTGGAATAAGTATCATGAACCTTATAAAGATGTTGCTAAGAGTGTTCCTGCAAGAAATACTAAAGTTTATACTGCTCATCATGTTTTACCTAAACCTTATATTGAGAAAATTCCTTTCCCAGTTAAGATGAAGGAACATTCTATGATAGCTAGTATGGTTAATGAAAGTATGAATAAAGTTGTTGAACTTGATAAACAAATGGTTGATGAACCTATAATAGCAAATGTGAAAGACTTTGTTACTAAATATAAAAAAGAGGTACACCCTATCCTTTGTAAGGATACCTCTAATATTGTTTCACAAAGTAGTGTTATGAGAGCTAGTATTCCCGTGTTTTCTGTTAGAATAAGTGATCATTGCTATGATGGTCCTTGTGATAGCTATATTGTTAAGTTTATGCTTGATACTGAAAGCTACTATGAGAGAGGGAAAAGTGTTCTTATGTATCTCAATAATATCAAGTTTCCTCGTTTTATGCTGAAAGTTTTTATGTTGCACTTCTTTTGCCTTCTTATGCAAGTAGCCTTTGGTTTCAACAACTTGTTTGTTTACAAAATTCCCTTGCATAGGAAGTGGGTTAGACTTAAATGTGTGTGTGTGTTTTTGCTTCTTAATACTCCCTTTCACTTCAATTCATATTCCTGAGTGAGCATCTCCAAAATTATCATGCCCATCTTAATGGCTATAAAGAAAGAGCTTTATGGGAGACAACCTTGTTTTTGCTTTCAGTTTGTTTTTGTTTCTTTGAGTCTTGGAAGTTATTACTTCGGTAATAACCGCTCCTTATCCGTTTTGTTTGGTTTTTGTGTCAAGATCAACCTCTAATGAGAGAGAAGTAAGATTTGGGGAAGTTGCTGTCTCGAAACAGATTTTTGGTGCTTCACCGTAAAAATTCGTGAGAGATCTCTGTATGTCGGATTGAGATGTAATTTTTTGAGCTTCTGCCCTAGGTTGTTATTTAACTTTAGTTAGTTTTGCACTTTTTGATTTGAGCAACAGAATATGTTCGAAAAAAATGATCTTTACATGCTGGTCTGTTTTGACAGATTTTGCCACTCTTGCATTTGCTTCTTTATTCGATTTCCTTTTTGAATTCTTTTTTGGGTTTTCGGAAGGAGTTTCTACAGTAGCTTATGTTTTGATGGTTTTCAGTTGAAGTTGGACTCAAAAGGTTTTGTTTGGTTTTTGTGTCAAGATCAACCTCTAATGAGAGAGAAGTAAGATTTGGGGAAGTTGCTGTCTCGAAACAGATTTTTGGTGCTTCACCGTAAAAATTCGTGAGAGATCTCTGTATGTCGGATTGAGCTGTAATTTTTTGAGCTTCTGACCTAGGTTGTTATTTAACTTTAGTTAGTTTTGCATTTTTTGATTTGAGCAACAGAATATGTTCGAAAAAAATGATCTTTACATGCTGGTCTGTTTTGACAGATTTTGCCACTCTTGCATTTGCTTCTTTATTCGATTTCCTTTTTGAATTCTTTTTTGGGTTTTCGGAAGGAGTTTCTACAGTAGCTTATGTTTTGATGGTTTTCAGTTGGAAGTTGGACTCAAAAGGTTTTATCACTTCACTTATACTAATGTTGCTAATGAGAACTGTGTGAAGTTTTGTGTGAAAGAAATTTCTAGGAAGTGGAGATAATGGTGTAATAAGGAAAAGAAGGGTTTTATGACTCAAGTAATAAGTGTATGAAGATGAAGATATTGATGATTCAAGTGGTGACTCCACTAAATACCAAATTCAGAGACCTGCAGAGTCCGTTTCCAACTAGGTAACAGTTCTGGTAAGAAAAGTTCCGCGAAAATACAATCCAACTATCATTTTGCAGTTTTCAGTCAATAAGGAAAGCTACGAAGCGAAAAAGGGACAGAAACGAAGCCAGGGTGGCTCACACCACCCTGTGGCGCGGGCCCACCTCTGGCCACGCCACCAGGTGGTGAGTCTGCCCCGGACTCCGCCTCTGACTCGTTTTCTCCCAATACCTTCCTTTTGATATGAAACTTCGTAATATATATTCCCCCAGATCTCTCGAGGTTCGTATATCGTATTTTCGTCGTGTCTTTATTTCGATCTGTTTCTGCCAGGACATACTCTTTGAAGGTTTAGAAGCACAATGGTGTTCGCCAAGGATAAAGGGAAGGAGCCTATGGAGGAAGACCTCCAAGACCCCGGGAAGGAGAAGGAGATAAAAAGTGAAGATGAAGAAGAGGCAAAGCACACAGACACTACCATTGCAAGCATTGGAGTGGTGGTGAACCCTGCCAGGATCAGAAGGACCGCACGGATGTAGACTGGGGGGAAAGCTCCTCGTCACAGTTTGGCTCCACGGTCACCTTCTCCAAGCACCAAGAGTACCTTCCATACCTTTATCCATAACCATGCAGGAAAAGAAGACTCCAAGAGGGAAGAGCAGAAAAAGAATCACAAGAGCTGGGATCCACAATCCGACATGATCATGCACCGCATCGAGCACAACTCGAAGTTGATTCGTACACTCACCTTTGAGATTGAGGACTTGGGGAAATTGGTCAAGAAGATCATCGAGAGGATACCACCACCACCGAAGGAGTAATTCGTCATCAGGTTTGGCATCCCCTTGGTTTGTTCCAATCTTGGGGGAGTGTCGCAGTATCACATCACTATCTTCTATCTTTTTACCTTTTTAGTAGAGTCATATCATCAATAGTGGAGTTATTATGTAGGATGGTTTGCATTATGGAAGTGTCCCCTCTCTCGTTAGATATGTATCCCTTGGTGTAAGTTGTCGTTATGGAATATTAATGGGAAGTTCTATCATTTACTCTTTTGCATAGCTTATATTAGTTTTCAATTCGTGGTTATATGATTAATCTTGTTGTTAGTATTGGTAGCACTCTGGGATCATTGAGTTAATTTAGTTTGTTTTGGAAAACCTGGCTCGGTCAGTAGCAACACTTTTTTTTGAGAGTTGGATGAAAAAGATAAAGGTACTCTAAAGAAAAATTATTTCATCATCTTTCTTTATTGATTTGCTCATAAGTCTAGTAGTCTCTAGTTAAGATCTTTTGTGCTTCCAAGGAAGATTGCATGTTTGTCTTTATCACTTGTATGTTTGGTTGTTTCCTTCAACTCTTATACTTACTACCCAGTCTTGCTAGCTAAAAACCTGTACTGAGAGGGTATTCTTCTCGTGCATCCACCTCCTTTAAACCAAAACCTTTGCCATTTTTGTCCACCATACCTACCTATTAGCATTATTGCTATTCCAAGTAAATTCTTGTTTTATCTACCTCCCAAATTAAACTTGTTATGTGAAAATTAGTGATTAAAGCTCTCACGAACTTGATGGCACACTTTACTTTCTTGCATTTAATAAACTTGAACCATTGGGTCCTTATTTGTTGCGTATATGCTTGTGCTTTATGAGTTGAAGTTAGCCGAACCATGTATCATGGGGACCGCTTTCAACACTTCATTTGGTACTTTGTACCTAGTTGATATCATGTTCTTTTGCTTATGGATCCCGGCGGTGTGAAATAAAAGTGGAACTTGTAAGATCATGGAGTTTATATGTGTGTTAGAGAAACGCCTGGGCCGCTAGCCTAAGCCATGCCTAATCATGGTGGAAACTTGCAGCATAACTATAGTGAGCATTCTATGAAGCATCCTCAATAAAAACCTATTCAAATAGCAAATAAAAAGATCGCTGAGATGCTCACTGTCTGCTTGCCTTGTCATTTTGATTATGGGATAGCTCCTGTGTCATGTGCAAGGGGTACCCCATTGGCGGTTCTCAATGATACGCATATATTTACAATGACAAGAGCTTGCTCGTGACTGAAGTTGAGTAGCATGAGGATCGGTACTCATAATTAAGGGGCATGAGATTTCAACTTATAACTTGTCAAGCATATCCTCTTAGTTGTGTCACTTTAACCTTAATCACCTAAAGATGCCTATGATAGGGGCAATGAGAGCTGAAAGCTAGTAAGTATCATAATTTTTGGGAGCTCTTTATGGGACTTGCAATCCCTGCTTCCCTCTTTGAAGGGCCTTTCTTTTACTTTGTAGTTGAGTCTGTAAACCTACTCCCTTCTATCTCAACAAGTATTTTGAGTTGTTGTGTTTCATTCATTCATATGATGATTTATTCACTCATGTTTCTTATGTTCCTTGTTTTGCACATTGCTCTTATCTTGGTGTTTACTACTTTGAAAGCTATCATTGAAAACTAGCTATTTGTGAACTCCAGCAAATTATCAACTATTCTTCGACCAAGAGCTAAGTTTGCCATTACCAATTATGATTCACTTTATGTATCTTTATTGTGTTTCCTTTACTTATTACAAGTTGAGTTATATAATAGTGAGTTGTCTTTTATTATGATCTATGTATTTGATGAATGTGATGCTTCTTGTCCGTATTCTTTTATCGACTCTTCACTCCATAAACCCGAGGCCATGTTTATTGAGCTCAGTTTCGCTTGGGGACAAGCGAAGTCTAAGCTTGGGGGGAGTTGATACGTCCATTTTGCATCACTATTCTATGTCTTAATTCACTATTATTCATTTATATATTTCATATTGAGAGGTGATACTTATGTTATTTCATCTATTTTTGCATGGTTGATGACTTTTGGAGCATGGACCGCTGCAGTCAGGATTCTAATGGAAAATGTGTTGTTTGGAGGCAAAATTCGCGAAGATCAGAAAATCCGGGAAAATATACGGAAAATCCTATTATTCCAGAAGACTAAGGATGCCAGAAGACGGAGTGGAGATGGGCCACAGGGGGCCCACACCACCCCATGGCACAGGCAGCCCTAGGCCGCGCCAGGAGATGGTGTGGCCACCCTGGCCCACTCCAGCCGCTGCCCTCTGGCGTATATCATCCTCTTGAAACCCTAAGACTCGAGGAGCAACCACAGAAAGATTACACCGCCTTTGCGGGGCGGAAAACACCGAGAGAGAAAGATCTCTCCGGCAGACAGATTTCTGCCGGGGGAATTCCTTCCTGGAGAGGGGAGATCATCGCCATCAACACCACCATCAAGCTGGACTTCATAGGGATCATCATCATCATCATCACCACCATCATCACCATCAGCACCCTCATCACCATCTCCATATTGTTGTAACAATTGCGTTGAATCTTGCATAGTTCATAGGTGAAACTTTCCCAGTGTTGATTACTCTTTGTAGTTGATGCTATTGAGTGAACAATTGAATTATTGTTTATGTTCAGATTGTTATACATCATTATTCCATGTCTGATCATGATCCATATGATGTCTTGTGAGTAGTTCATTTTGTTCTCGAGGACATGGGAGAAGTCTTGTTGTTAGTAGTGGAGTTGTGTTGAGAAAGATTCAATAGATGGTTATTTAAGTTGTGGTGTACTTCTTCTAGTGGTGTCATGTGAACGTCGACTACATGACACTTCACCTATATGGGCCTAGGGGAATGCATTGTGTATTTGGCTACTAATCGTAGGGGTTGCCGGAGTGACAGAAACCTGAACCCCCGTTAGGAAACTATTGCACAAGGGACGTAAGGGTCTTAGAGTTTAAAGCTGTGGTTAGGTTTCTACCTTAATTACTTTCTTGTACTTATGGATGTTTGCAAGGGGTATAATCACAAGTATGTATTAGTCTTGGATGGGGCGGTACATTAGCACAGGTTCACCCACACAACACTTAGCAAGCTAAAGAAGATTAATCAACTATATGAAGTGAAAGCACTTGACAGTCTTCCCATGTGTCCTCGAGAACGTTTGGTCATCTTAAGTAATACAACCGGCTTGTCCTTTGCTGCATAAAGGATTGGGCCACTTGCTTCATTTATTCCTACTGTCTTTTATTTACTCGTACTTTGTTTACTTGCTATATCAAAAAACCCTAAAAATCCGTTTGCTAAGTATTTGTAGATAATTCCTGATCCATACCACTAGCCAGCACCTTCTGCTCCTCGTTGGGTTCGACACTCTTACTTATCGAAAATGCTGCGATACACCCCCTATACTTGTGGGTCATCAATGGGCCAATCTCGTATGTCCTTTACCTTGGAAACATCAACTTCAATTCCCTTCGAAGAAACGAAAAATCCAAGAAAAATCAACTTGTCTTTAGCAAAAGTACACTTGGGAAGGTTAGCACAAAGCTTTTCATGTCGAAGGATTTGCAAAACTTCCTTGACATGTGTAATATGGTCCTCAAGTGACTTGCTATAAACAAGTATATCATCGAAATAGACAACAACACTTTTTCCAATGAGAGAACGCAAGATATGATTCATGAGGCGCACGAAGGTGGATGGGGCATTAGATAAACCAAAGGGCATAACCAACCATTCATAGAGACCAAGTTTGGTCTTGAAGGAAGTTTTGCACTCATCACCTTAAGCCATGCGTATTTGATGGTAACCACTACGAAGATCAATTTTCGAAAAAATAGTGGCTCCACACAACTCATCAAGCATGTCATCAAGACGTGGTATGGGATGTCGATAACTGATACATTGCAAATGTATCTATAATTTTTGATGTTCCATGCTTGTTTTTTTATACTTTCTTGTGTTTTGTCCACACTTTGGAGTACTTTTCATATGATTTCTTGGACTAACCTATTAACAAGAGCGATAGTGACAGCTGCCTGTTTTCTGCTGTTTTTGGTTCCAGGAAGTCAGAAAATGAATATTCTCGGAATTGGACGGGAGAAAAGCCAAAGTCACTATTTTACCGGAAGACATCTGGAGCCAGAATACGAGACGGAGAAGGGCTGGGGCCAGGCCTGGCCCGTGCCAGGGGTGGTCTGGCCGACCCCAGCACCCCCTCGGCCTGTCCTTCCGCCTATATATTGCCTCCAATACCAAAACCCTAAGTACCCGATCAAAACTCCACGAAAGAGTTTGTAGCCGCCGTCATCTCCATCCCTAGATCAGAGAGGGGAATTCACCCTGGAGGCCTTCTTCATCATCAGTCAAGCCTCCAGCCACGAAAAGTTCTGCAGCGCCGCCGCCACCAAAGGGGAAATTCGGGGGACAGAAAGTCTTTGTTCTGGCACCCTGCCGGGACGGGGAAGTGCCCCCGGAGCCATCTCCACCACCATCTCCATCAGCGTTGCTGATTCCCATGATGAGGAGGGAGTAGTTCTCTCTCGAGGCTAAGGGTTCTACCGGTAGCTATGTGTTCATCTCTCTCTCTCTCTATCTATGCATGATCATATTGTGATCATGAGCTTTGTAATCAAGTAGATCGACCTTGCTACTAAAGTGCTTTAATAGATCTCTGCTCTCCCCATGTGTGTGAAAGTGATATCGTGCACACCATGGTGGCACTTAGGCTAGAGATTACAAATACTTGTTATGAGTTATATTTGGAGTTGGATGTCTTTATGAAATTGTGGTGTTTGTTGGAACCATCTAGAGCTCAAGGTGACAGTGTGGGTTTATCTAGATGCGGAAAGAGAACTTTGAGGTGTGCTGTTATAGCCCTACCATTGATTAGAGTGTCCAACCGGAGAGTAGTTAAGAGTAGTATCATAAAGAGAAGATATTTATATGAGAGTGTTCACTAGTGAAAGTATGATCCCTAGGCCTTGTTTCTAAACACTGAAACAATGTTTGCAATTAGATCTGTTACATGTTTGCTTGCTTCCATCTTTATTTCAGTTTGCCTTTAGTATCTTCCACGCTATCAAGCTATTTTCTAGCACCGTTGTCTTTTATCCATACCACTTGTATTTCACTATCTCTTCGCCGAACTAGTGCACCTATACACCTGACAAGTGTATTGGGTGTGTTGGGGACACAAGAGACTTCTTGTATCTTGATTGCATGATTGCTTAAGAGGGAATACCTTTGACCACTTCCTCCCTCCGTTCGATAAACCTTGGGTGATCCACTTAAGGGAAAACTTGCTGCTGTTCTACAAACCTCTGCACTTGGAGGCCCAACAACTGTCTACAAGAATAGAAGTGCGTAGACATCAATAATGCACGGTGATAGCATTGATTGGACGGCAGTCCATGCATAACCGTAACGTATCATCCGTCTTTAGAACAACAATCACGGGTACGACACTTGGAATAATGCTAACTTGGATCAAACCTTTGGAGACGAGTTGGTTGATTTGACATTCAATCTCCTTTGTATCCTCCGGGTTCGTGCGGTAAGCAGCGCGATTGGGAAGTGGTGCGTCGGGGATGAGGTCAATGCGATGTTCGATGCCGCGAAGAGGAGGTAGTCCATGTGGAAGCTCTTCGGGGAACACATCCTTGAATTCCTGCAAAACAATCATCAAAGATGGAGGAACATTGGTTAATTCATTAGTTCCTTGAGCTAGTCCCTTGCAAAGGAGGACATAGTGCAAGATGGATGGGTTGTTCCGAACATCTCTCATCTCACTTTTGGTGGCAAGGAGAACACTCTTAGTTATTCCACTTGAGTTTGGCTTGTGGCTCTACCTCACTATGAGGTGGTTTTCTCTCTCACCACTCTTCTCACAAGTAGGTGTTATGCTTTGCGCCCTCGCTAAAGCCTTTGCATTGTCCGCAATTATTTGGCTAGGAGTCACTGGTTGCAAAACACATGTGTTGTTGAGCCATTTGAATGTGTAAACATTGGTGCGACCATCATGTAGAGCAGCCTTGTCAAATTGCCATGGTCGACCAAGAAGAATGTGACAAACTGTCATAGGAACCACATCGCACTCCACCATGTCTTTGTAAAGGACCAATAGCAAAGGAGATCGATACGGTATGCTTGATCTTCACGGACCCTTGGTCACTTAGCCATTGCACGTGGTAGGGGTGCTTGTGCGAATGGAGGGTGAGGTTGAGCTTCTCACACAACTTGGTGCTATCAAGGTTGTGGCAACTGTTGGAGATATGCCCAAGAGGCAATAATAAAGTGGTTATTATTATATCTTTATGTTTATGATAAATGTTTACATCCCATGCTATAATTGTATTAACCGGAAACATTAATACTTGTGTGTTTTGTAAACATAAAAGAGTCCCTAGTAAGCCTCTTGTTAAACTAGCTTGTTGATTAATGGATGATCATGGTTTCCTGATCATGGACATTGGATGTCGTTAATAACAAGATCATATCATTAGGAGAATGATGTGATGGACACACACCCATAGTAAGCATAGCATAAGATCAAGTCATTAAGTTCGTTTTGCTACAAGCTTTTCAAATGCATAGTAACCTAATCCTTCGACCATGAGGTTATGTTAATCACCATCACCGGATGGATACTTTGATGACATCAAACACCGCTTCGTAACTGGGTGGTTATAAAGGTGTCATTGGGTATTCTGAAAGTACGTGTTGAAGCGCATGGACCAAGATTGAGATTTGTCCATCCATATGACGGATAGATATGCTCTAGGCCCTCTCGGTGGAATGTCATCTAGTTAGCTTGCAAGCATGTGACTAGGTCACAAGGGATGACATATCATGGAACGAGTAAAGAGTACTTATCAGTAACGAGGTAGAACTAGGTATGGAGATACCGACGATCAAACCTCGGATAAGTAGAGTATCGCGTGACAAAGGGAATTGGTTTCGTATGTTAAATGGTTCTATCGATCACGAAGTCATCGTTGAGTATGTGGGAGCCGTTATGGATCTCCAGATCCCGCTGATGGTTATTGATCGGAGAGGTGTCTCCATCATGTCTGCATATTCACGAACCGTAGGGTGACACACTTAAGGTTCGAAGTTGTTTTTAAGTAGATATGGAATATGCGTTGGAGACCGAATGTTGTTCAGAGTCTCGGATTGGATCCGGGACATCACGAGGAGATCCGGAATTGTCCAGAGAATGAGATTCATATATTGGGGATCATTTTCTAAGTTAGGAAATGTTCCGGAGTATTTGTATGGGGATTCTAGAAGGTTTAGGAATGTTCCGGAAGGTTCTAGAAGATTTCTTGGAGTTTGCTTGAAAACCAAGAAAGGATCAAGGAATCCTTGTAGGGCAAGACAAGGAGTAGTGGGGGAGGAGGACTCCTTCCCCCTTCCCAATCCGCCGGCCAAGGAGGGAGGGGAGTCCTACAAGGACTCCACCTCCCATGGCGCCTCCCTCCTTTAAATAGAGGGGTGGAGGCGCCACCCCCTTGCACCCTCCACTCCAAACACTGGCCGCCGCCTCTCTCCTCCTCCTTCCCTCTGCTCAGGCTTAGGCGAAGCCCTGCAGAATTCTCTACTCCACCACCACCACCACACCGTCGTGCTGCTAGGATTCCGTGGAGAAGATCTACTACCTCCGCTGCTCGCTGGAACGGGGAGAGGAAGGTCTGCGTCGACTCCGCGCGTGTGACCGACTGCGGAAGCGCTGCCGGAACGCGGCGCCGGAAGGATCGTCCACACGATCTTGAGATCGGCAAGTGATCGACTACATCAACCCCGAGATCTAATCTCGTAACGATTTCGGATCTACGAGGGATAGTACAGATCTATCTCGTTGCACATGTCTAATAGATTAGATCTTGGCTTTTATCTAGATTAGATCTGGGTTTTGTTCGTTCTTGCGGTAGAAAATTTTTGTTTTCCATGCTACGAACCCATTAGTGGTATCAGAGCCATGTCTATGCATAGATCTGTTGCACGAGTAGAACACAATGGTTTTGTGGGCGTTGGTGCTCGTGTCGTCTTTTGCTTTGTGTACTTTGCATCTTGCGGTATGGTGGGATGAAGCGGCTCGGGCTAACCTTACATGTCATCGCACATGAGACTTGCTCCATGCTTAACGTGTAACTTGCTTTGCACAAGTGGCTTTGCGGGTGTCTGTCTCTCTCACCATAGTATAGATCCAATCTACACTTTGCACTTGATAGCACTTGTATCAACATTGTGGTTCAGTTTTGTAGGTAAGATCCATTCTTATTCGAATGCCCCAAACCACGTAAAACATGCAAAGAAAATTAGAGGCGTCTAACTTGTTTTTGCAGGGTTTTTGTGATGTGATATGGCCATCATGTGATTATGATTATATTTGATGTATGCAATGATCCTTGTTGTAATATGGCAACCGGCAGGAGCCTAATGGTTGTCTTTAATTCGGTTAAGACCTGCGTGTCTATTCATCTTGTAATAGCTTTATTCCAAGTAGTTGTAATAGTTGCTAGTGATGATGGACAACCATGAAGCGGCGCCACTGACCTTGATGCAATGCTGGTGATGATGGAGATCATGTCCGTGCTTTGGAGATGGAGATCAAAGGCATAAGAAGAAAGGGCCATATCATATCACACTAATTATGAATTGCCAGTGATGTTAATCCTTTATGCATCTTGTATTGCTTAGATCGCGACGGTAGCATTATAAGATGATCCCTCTCACTAAATATCAAGTAATAAAGTGTTCGTCCTTAGTAGGCACCGTTGCTAAGACTCGTCGTTTCGAAGCATCTCGTGATGATCGGGTGTGATAGATTCTACGTGTTCATACGACGGGTGCAAGCCAAATTTGCACATGCGGATACTAAGGTTAACCTTGATGAGCCTAGCATGTACAGACATGGTCTCGGAACACGGAATACCGAAAGGTAAAGCATGAGTCATATGGATGATATGATGAACATGTTGATTGTTTGCCTTTAAAGCTACATCATCTCACGTGATGATCGGACTTGGTGTAGTGGATTTGGTTCGTGTAATCACTAAAACAACTGGAGGGATGTTGTTTTGAGTGGGAGTTCATTTGTAATTTGGATTAGTCAAACTCAATTTATCATAAACACAATCAAAGTGAATTTGTATAGTTTGTTGTAGTCATTGGCATCCGTTCACCACCTTACGCTTAGTTATAGTTGAGATAGTGGAACTATAGAAATTCTGGATATTTTCTTTACGAACTGGTATCGTATTGTTTTGAGTGTCAATCTAAAGTTTAAAAGTCCTGTTGCAAACTTTCAGCAAACTCCGTTTACTCTGTGAAGTTTAATAAACAGTATTAAATCAAGAGTAACAATTCTAGTGTTAGTATCTAATGTATCATGTTTGCCTCCATGATTCTTGATACTCAAAAGATTGTTTTTAATATCAAGTTTATCTAAGAGCTGAAAGCAATGTTTCAGAAACCATCATATGTGAAAGGTATTGCGATATCTAAAACAATGTGTTGGTTACAACATGATAGAATATATGTCCTCATATTTGATGAGAATTTGTGAAGGTTGGAGACGCTAGTCATCCTAATCCTCCAAAAAGTTTTGGAAAAGAAACATTATACTCGCAATTCACCTTTATAAGCTATAGCAGCTTGATCATGAAAGTTGTCATGATAAGGATGAATAGAAGATGTAAGTAAAATGTTTACTACACTAAAAGATTACTAAAGAATGGAATTTTGAAAGAATGACAAACATTTGATGAAAGTGATCCACTTCAAAGTGCAAGTCCAAAGGTATTAGTATTTGACTATACACACTTTGTACTGTGTGTCATGTGAATGACACCACTATTGATGTTGATAGATTTTTTTAAAAGAAAAGGAATTGTTGAAAGAGAATCTATAAAATATTTGGCAGAAAAGAAAAGATTGGAGATATCCAACTTAGGTATATAGACGATACATGTTATGGCTATATTCCTTGGTTGTTAAACAATGTGGTTCTGCGGTATTGGATACCGAATTGGTTGGTATGAAGTGTCATACAGGATAACACAATTCATGAATTGCAATGTCCTAAGTAACTAGCAAGAGAATATGTGATGATGTTCATCTAAAACAAACAAAGGGTTGTTGTGTTGCTCGTTAACATCAAAGCCTACCTTCAAGATTTGTTTCAATAATTTTTATTTTGATCAGGTATTATGACGACAAAAGGTTGTTCAAATAATTATCGTATTCCATAATAGATGGATGATATACAAGTCTGGTTGGAGAAATATCGACCATAAAACTAATGCTAAAATGTCGCAAGACAAATGATTGAAAGATCACTTGCGCAGTGACATCGCCATTTAAATTATATTGAAAGGGATACATGAAGAAACTCCATGTTGATGGATTTTTGGAGTCTTTGATTTTGATCAAATGACGCTTGTGATACTTTCCTGGAGATGATTAAAACTCCGTTCATAGGCCAAAAGAGGAACGGATGACTAACTGATTGGAATTTGTACATATTGATGTATATAGTCCATTATGTCTAGTCGTGGGCGGTGGATTTCAACTTCATATGTTTTCTCCGAAGATTTGAGTGAGTATATGTATATACTTACTCAATAAGGAAGAAGTATGAAAATTTGAAAATGTTCAAAGACTTTCAAGATGAAGTGGAAAATTATTGTAACAAGAAAATAAAAAAAATATGATTGGATCATAAAGATGTTTGAGTTACAAGTTTAGCAAAACACCTAAGATTTGAGGAATCGTTCCATGGATTTGCATTTCCCAAAACACCATAGGAGTATGGAGTGTTCAAGATATGTAAAGAAACCTTGTTTGACATGGTAAGATCAAAGGTGTCATTTATAAAACTGCCATTATATTTTAAAGATTAAAGCTTTAGTGACTACCGCTTTGAGCTCCATCGTGATCCGTTGAAATGACACCATATAAGTCATGGTTTGGGATAAATCCCAGGTTGTCCTTTCTTAAATTTTTGGTATGCTAGGCATAAGTAAAGTGTTTACAACCAAAGTCGGATGAGCATGTCTTTGTAGGTTATTTCGAATAACCATTGGGTATTCCTCCATAACACCGAAGACAAAAATGTTTGTCGCTTAGAATGTCGAGTTTCTTGAGAAGGAATTTTTGGTGAAAAGTTAAGTGGGAGGACAATAGAACTTTGACAAGGTTGTTGAACCTTGGCTAATATGTGCTGAGTTGCGCAGCGTCGGTAAGTGTCCCGGAGGCAGCAACAATGCTCATGGCTCACGTGCCTCAAAGGTTGTGGTCACGGAGATCTAAGTTCCTATTGAACCAAGTAGGTCGGGTAAGTAATCAAATGCCAAGATTTGAGAGTTAAATCATTGTTGTTTGACAATGATGAACCGACTACATGCAAATAATCAATGATGGGCCCTGACTTCATTAAGTGGCTTGAAGCCATAAAATCCGTGATAATTCCATACACGAGAAATCAAGCTTTGAATTTAAAAGACCCTCTAGAAAGGTGCAAGACCTTATAGTCGTATATGGATCTATAAAGAAATAGACATGGATGTTTCACATCTATGAAATAGTCGACATGTCGAAAAGAGTTTACGACAATGTTCAAGGAATTGACTATGATAAGATTTGATCTTTCATAGCGATATTTAGTCTGGACGGATTAATGTAGCAACCACTACATATATGTTGGTATATGGTAGTTGAACAAACAAAACAAATTCTTCTAATAGAATGGTTAACTAGGATGTGTCCATGACACGATCCAAAGGGTTTTGTTAATTCAAAGGATGCTAAAAGAGTATGCAAAACTTCAATGGTTGAAGTGAGCATCGCGGAGTTGGAATCATCACCGTGATGAAACCATTAAAAGGTTTAATTTCATCAGAGACGATGAAGATGTTTGCATTTTGCAAGAAATTAAGTGGGAGCGCTAAGACATATTTCTAATACATTATGTGAAAGACATATTGTTGATTATAAATGATGTATCTTTTATTGACACAGGTTAAGAATTTCATTTTGATGAAAGACTTAGGCATAACCCAAGACTTAGGAATCAATGTCTATATGGATAGATTGAGGCGCTAATATGGTTTTGCCAAATGTACATAGATAAGATGTTGAATGAGTTCAATATGGAAACAACAAGAAAGGTTCTTGATGCACGGAAAGGACTGAATCAAGATTCAAGTGTGTTGACACGAGATTCAAGTGTTTTGACACTTGGTGAAATCACAAGAATATTTTGATCAATCATTCTTTGAGATGTACACATCCAGATATGTCCTATGCTCTAAATGTTATGAGCATATACCAGAATGACTCATAATATGATCATTGGACAAATAGTAGGGATATTCCTATGATCTTTGGAAGAACTAAGAATATATTATTTATATAGTGATGACAAATAGTTCATTGTAAATTGTTGCATTGATACTAGTTTTGTCACAAATTAAGTTTATCTCAATTTAAACTATGGGTGGCACAATGTAATGGAAAGGAAGTTCCATAACGGATTTGGTTGAGTACCAAAGTTAAAACATTGTGACATATACTACAACAAAAGGCTAAGTATATGACTACTATTGTAGCAGCAAATGAGGGCATTTGCGTCAAGTAGTTTGTTATCAAACTAGGTGTGGTTCATAGCGGGATAATACTATGAAGATACATTGTATGACAATTGTATCAACACAAAGAACTAAAGGTCTCACCAAAGGACCAAATTTTTACAATGCCATCTCATTGGAGAATGAGTAATGCATAGAGACGCAAGGACATGCAAATACACACGGACTTGGAAGTGTCAGATCCGAAGATTATGTTTACCACTAGCAATAGTGTCTATACAACACCAGAAAGCCATAGGTGTTGAATGCACAAGTTTTTAACTATATTATTGACTCTAGTGCAAGAGGGAGACTGTTGGAGATATGCCCAAGAGGCAATAATAAAGTGGTTATTATTATATCTTTATGTTTATGATAAATGTTTACATCCCATGCTATAATTGTATTAACCGGAAACATTAATACTTGTATGTTTTGTAAACATAAAAGAGTCCCTAGTAAGCCTCTTGTTAAACTAGCTTGTTGATTAATGGATGATCATGGTTTCCTGATCATGGACATTGGATGTCGTTAATAACAAGATCATATCATTAGGAGAATGATGTGATGGACACACACCCATAGTAAGCATAGCATAAGATCAAGTCATTAAGTTCGTTTTGCTACAAGCTTTTCAAATGCATAGTAACCTAATCCTTCGACCATGAGGTTATGTTAATCACCATTACCGGATGGATACTTTGATGACATCAAACACCGCTTCATAACTGGGTGGTTATAAAGGTGTCATTGGGTATTCTGAAAGTATGTGTTGAAGCGCATGGACCAAGATTGGGATTTGTCCATCCATATGACGGATAGATATGCTCTGGGCCCTCTCGGTGGAATGTCATCTAGTTAGCTTGCAAGCATGTGATTAGGTCACAAGGGATGACATATCATGGAACGAGTAAAGAGTACTTATCAGTAACGAGGTAGAACTAGGTATGGAGATACCGACGATCAAACCTCGGTAAGTAGAGTATCGCGTGACAAAGGTTTCGTATGTTAAATGGTTCTATCAATCACGAAGTCATCGTTGAGTATGTGGGAGCTGTTACGGATCTCCAGATCCCGCTGATGGTTATTGATCGGAGAGGTGTCTCCATCATGTCTGCATATTCATGAACCATAGGGTGACACACTTAAGGTTCGAAGTTGTTTTTAAGTAGATATGGAATATGCGTTGGAGACCGAATGTTGTTCGGAGTCTCGGATTGGATCCGGGACATCACAAGGAGATCCGGAATTATCCGGAGAATGAGATTCATATATTGGGGATCATTTTCTAAGTTAGGAAATGTTCCGGAGTATTTGTATGGGGATTCTAGAAGGTTTCGGAATGTTCCGGAAGGGTCTAGAAGATTTCTTGGAGTTTGCTTGAAAACCAAGAAAGGATCAAGGAATCCTTGTAGGGCAAGACAAGGAGTAGTAGGGGAGGTGGACTCCTTCCCCCTTCCCAATCCGCCGGCCAAGGAGGGAAGGGAGTCCTACAAGGACTCCACCTCCCATGGCGCCTCCCTCCTTTAAATAGAGGGGTGGAGGCACCACCCCCTTGCACCCTCCACTCCAAACCCTGGCCGCCGCCTCTCTCCTCCTGCTTCCCTCTGCTCAGGCTTAGGCGAAGCCCTGCAGAATTCTCTAATCCACCACCACCACCACACCGTCGTGCTGCTGGGATTCCGTGGAGAAGATCTACTACCTCTGCTGCTTGCTGGAACAGGGAGAGGAAGGTCTGCTTCGACTCCGCACATGTGACCGACTGCAGAAGCGCTACAGGAACGCGGCGCCGGAAGGATCGTCCACACGATCTTGAGATCGGCAAGTGATCGACTACATCAACCCCGAGATCTAATCTCGTAACGCTTTCGGATCTAAGAGGGTTAGTACAGATCTATCTCGTTGCACATGTCTAATAGATTAGATCTTGGCTTTTATCTAGATTAGATCTGGGTTTTGTTCGTTCTTGCGGTAGAATTTTTTTGTTTTCCATGCTACAAACCCATCAGCAACTCCCTCCATCAATGATAACTTTGATAGATTTGCCATTGATGCCGGCTCGTGTTTGGAAGATGTTTAAGCGTTGGTCTTCATGCTCTTATGCTTGAGTGGTCAAGATCCTTGTGATGACAAGCGATGGACTTGCGTCATGTTCACACATGAGGAGTTCTTGGTCATCTTCCACTCGTTGCCTTGCCATTGCTTCCTTGACTCGGGCATCAAATTCATCTTCACTCAAGTACTCTTCGTCGCCATTGTCATGGATGAACAATACCTTCTTGTTTCCACATTCGGCCGACTTGTGTCCTTTGCCTCCACACTTGTAGCATTCCTCGTTGAAAGATGTATCACTCTTTGCTTGTTTTCCACTTGGGGGCACTTTTCCTTGAGGAAGTGTGGGCTTGAAGGAAGGCTTGGAGGTACTTGAGTAGCTTCCATTGAAGGTTGTTGGCGTAGCGGTTGAATATTGCTTGTAGGTGAAATACGTCTTGGGCTTGTTGTACTTGATGTCCTCTTGCACTTGATGTTCGGCCTTTGTTGCGATGTGCACAAGCTCAACCATGTTATTGTATGTTTGGAACTCGACGATGCGCTTGATTGGGTGGTTCAACCCAATAAGGAAGTGTGCCATAGTTTGTTCCATGCACTCGTCAATGTTGGCGCGAATCAAGTTGAGTTCCATTTCCTTGAAGTACTCTTCCATGGTCTTTGTCCCTTGACGAAGCGATTGAAGGTTGTTGAAGAGGTCACACGTCTAGTGTGCTGATGACCCACAAGTATAGGGGGTGTATCGCAGTATTTTCAAGGGAAGTGAAACCCAATTTATTGATTCGACACAAGGGGAGCCAAAGAATATTTATAAGCCTTAACAACTGAGTTGTCAATTCAGCTACACCTGGAAACAATCTTGCTCACAACAGTTTATCAGTAGCAATAGTTTTGTAGTAGCAATAGTAAAGTAACAGCAGTATTAAAGTAAAGACAGCAGTAACAATATCAGTAAACAGTAGGATTCGACTACGGTAGGCATGGGATGGATGGACGGGCATTGCATGGACAAGACAATTCACATGGCAATCAGAACATAGGGCAATTGCAGATAAATAAGATAAAGCATCCAAGTACTAGATAATCCTAGGCATGTGTTCCATATATAGTCATACGTGCTCGCAATGAGAACTTGCACAACATCTTTTGTCCTGCCAGCCTGTTTGCAGTGGGGCCTCAAGGGAACTACTGGCAATTAAGGTGCTCCTTTTAATAGAGCACCGGAGCAAAGCATTAACACTCCATGAACACATGTGATCCTCACATCAAAGCCATTCCCTTCGGTTATCCCGATTTCTGTCAGTTCGGGGCCATTGGTTCCGGATAACAACGTGTGTATACAACTTGTAGATAAGACCAGAAACAATACTATCATAATGAATCAATAACATGTTCAGATCTGAAATCATGGCACTCGAGCCCTAGTGACAAGCATTAAGCACAACAAGTCGCAGCAAAGTCATAAAGCACTAATAAAAGATACTAGGCACCATGCCCTAACAATCTGATGTCATTACATGAACGATCTCATCCAATCCCTACCATCCCCATAGCCTACAGCGGGGGATTACTCACTCATAGATGGAGGAAACATGGATGGTCGATGGAGAAGCAATGGTGATGATGATGGCGATGATCTCCTCCAATTCCCCGTCCCGATAGGGTGCTAGAACGGAGTTTCTGGTGCTGTTTCGTGGAATGTTGTGGTGGCAGCGGAGCAGAATTCCTTCTGGAAAAACGTCGAACCCCCCCTGAGTTTTTAGGTCATAAGGCAACTTATAGGTGAAGAGGGAGGCCGAGGGGGTCCCTGGGCTGGCCACACCACCCCCTGGCGCACCCAGGCCTGGCCTGCGCGGCCAGGTGGTGTGGTGCCCCCTTGGCTCCTCTCCGTCTCGTATTCTGGCTCCAGATGACTTCCGGTAAAATAGGCACTTTGGCTTTTGTCCCGTCCAATTCCGAGAATATTCATTTTCTGACTTTTCTGGAACCAAAAACAACAGAAAACAGGCAGCTGGCACTATGGCTCTTGTTAATAGGTTAGTCCAAGAAATCATATAAAAAGTACTCCAAAGTGTGGACAAAACACAAGAAAGTGGATAAAACCAAGCATGGAACATCAAAAATTATAGATACATTTGCAATGTATCAACATCCCCTAGTTTAACTCCTGCTCGTCCTCGAGTAGGTAAGTGATAAAAAGAAAGAATAATTTTTGAGGTGACATGCACCATCATAAACTTGATCAAAGTATTTGTAAAACATTCAAAGCTGGGATCATAGTACTTTAATCATAACATGAAAGACAAAGTTCTAGCAATAAGACAAAGAAACTATGATGCAACATGAAAAGGAACAAACAAAAGATTCATGAATAACAATGCTTTGCAAGACGTTTGTTTGTTTCACATAAAGAAAACATAGCATAGTGGCATTCAGCTTGTCCCTCATAGAGTAGCAAACGTAAATGCATAGGACACCTTCAAAGTTTACAAGAGTGACTAGATACAAATAGTTTAGAACAAGCAATATCAAAGGTATGCATCAATCAATAAGTCTTGGGAGAATGCACATAGAACTAAGAATGGCCACTATGCTCTCAAAGTAAGTGCATAAAGATAGAAGGTGGAGACTCAATATATAAGTGGAAGAAAGGCCTTCATAGAAGGAAGTAGGGATTCAATTTTTATAAATTGCTTCCAAAAATTATGGTACTTAATAGCTTTCAGCTCTCATTGCCCTATCATAAGCATCTTGAAGGTGATTAAGGTTAAAGTGACACAACTAAGAGGATATGCTTGACAAGTTATAAACCTAAATCTCATGCCCCTTACTTACGAAGACCGAACCTCATGCTACTCAACTTTAGTCACGAGTAAGCTCTTGTCATTGTAAGTACATATGTATCATAAAGAACCATCAACGGGGTACCCCTTGCACATGATACAGGAGCTATCCCATAATCAAAATGACAAGGCAAGCAGACAATGAGCATCTCAGTGATCTTTTTTTTTTTGCTATTTTCATAGGTTTTTATTGAGGATGCTTCATAGAGTGCTCATTATGGTGATGCTGCAAGTTTCCACCATGATTAGGCATGGCTTAGGCTATTGGCCCAGGCGTTTCTCTAACACACATACAAACTCCATGATCTTACAAGTTCCATTTTTATTTCACACCGCCGGGAGCCATAAGCAAAAGAACATGATATCAACGGGGTACAAAGTACAAGTGCAATATTGAAAGTGTTCCCCATGATACATGGTTCTGCTAATTTCAACTTATAAAGTGCAAGCATACACGCAACAAAGAAGGACCCAATGGTTCAAGTTTATTAAATGAAAAAGGTAAAGTGTGCCATCAAGTTCTTGAGAGCTTTAATCACTAGTTTTCTCATAACAAGTTTAATTTGGAAGGTAGACAAAAACATGAATATACTTGGAATAGCATATGCTAGTAGGTAGGTATGGTGGACTCTTTGGAATAACTTGGTTTAAGGAGTTGGATGCATGAGTGGAACTCATACTTGGTTGTGCAGGCTAGCAAAAGACTGGGAGCGACAAACTAAGAGAGCAATAATGGCCATAATCATGCAGAGCGACAAAACATCATTGATCAAAGCATAAAGTGATACTACAAGTTGAAAACGAAAGGATCATAAAGGCTATGGTGACTTGAGATAGTCACAACATGGTGTGAGCATGCGCCAAGTCAACCCAAATAAAGCATCAAAGGAGAATACCACTATACTATGCTTTAATATGCTAAAACAACACATGATTCATCCAAGGCACATTAAGCAATCTCAATTATTTATAACAAGTCATGCTACAACAAAGAATACTAAGCATAAAGCCCAAACAATATCGAGCATGGCATGACAAAGCATAGGCCACAGTCAAAAACAAACTATTTTTGCCACTTAAGCATGAGCTTTCCTACTCTTTTCCAAACCAAACCAAACTATTTGAAAACCAATACATGAAAGAGGAGGTCCAACCAATTTATTCAGAAAACTAAGCAAACAAAAGCAAACGAAAAAACAAAACGAAAATGAAAAATAAGACGCTCCAAGAACAACACAACCGTGCATGAAACAATAAAAATAAAGCGTTTGGAAGAAACCTGGGATTTTTATTGATGAAGAAGGGGATGCCTTGGGCATCCCCAAGCTTTGACTCTTGTACTTCTTGGATATTTCTTGGGGTGACACGCGTGGCATCCCCAAGCTTGAGATTTAGTCCATCCTTCATCTCATTACTTATTTCTTCCATACACATGGAATTTTTTCCTTCATACAAAACTTCACACAATCTTTATTAGCAACATTAGTGCACCCAAGATAATAAGTCTTTAGGTTCAGTTCCAACACCAATAAAACTTCCATTAAAACACAAGCTACTGTAGCACTTCCCTCAAAAAGCTCAATTCCCCAAAAGAACTCAAAAAGGAACTAACAAGAAGCAAATGCAGAAAATGGCAGAAATCTATCAAAATAGACCAGCAGGTAAAGACGAGTTTTTTCGAAGACCTTCTATTGCTCAAATTGAAGGAAATATGCCCTGAGAGGCAATAATAAAGTTGTTATTATGTATTCCTTATATATGATAGATTTTTATTTTACATGCTAGAATTGTATTGATCGGAAACATCAATACATGTGTGTTTAATAAACAAAAAGGGTTCCTAGTTATGCCAATCTTATAGACTAGCTTGTTGATTAACAAGATGATCAAGGTTTCCTGATCATGGACATTGGATGTTGTTAATAACAAGGTCACACCATTGGTGGAATGATGTGATGAACATTCATCCGAAGTATAGCATTACGATCAAGTCATTATGTTTATATTGCTATAACATCATACGAAGTAATCTTAACCCTTAGACCATGAGATCATGTTAATTGCTAACATCGGAAGAGTATCTTGATAACATCAAACGTCACACCGTAACAGGGTGACTATAAAGATGGGTTCAGTACTACGAAGTAGTTATGTTGAGGCTCATGGATCAAGAGTGGAATTTTTCAATCCCGATGATGGATAGATATACTCTGGACCCTCTCGGTGATATCACATTGAGATAGCTTGCAAGCAAGTGATGTGATCACTAGAATGTTATATCACGGGAACAAGAAAAGAGTGCATGTCGGTAACGAGATCAAAATAGGTATGGAGATACCAATGATCGAATCTTGGACATGTAATATATCACGAGACAAAGGGAATTAGTTACAATCGTTAAAGGTTCTCACCATCACAGAAGTCATCGTTGAATGTGTAGGAGTCAGTACGGATCTCCAGGTCCCGCTGTTGATTATTGATCGGAGAAGGGTCTCGATCATGTCTGCATTATTCGCGAACCGTAGGGTGACACACTTAAGAGTTACTGGACACCATTTTGGAGCACATATGTTTCAGACGAAAGAATTGCAAAGCGCAGGAATTGTTTCAATAGAAACCGGAAATTGTTTCGGGTGAAATTGCAGAAAGTGGTTCTGCATGTGATATTGAAATATTGCAAGGGGCTATATGTGAATGTTTGTTAACTAAAGTAATTAACAAAATTCTGAATAAATTTAATAAAAGAGTTTTATTAAATGAGAGAGCATTAAACTTGGAGAATTTTAATGAATTTAAAGTGGAGACTTTAAAAGGGAATGTGAAGAGGCATTTTAATGTGGAGGGGTTACCACCACATGAATGGGGGAGGTGAGGGGTCACCCCCCCATGCGCCAGCCATGGAGAGGAGGGGCACCCCCTCCTCTTATAAAAGGCCACCCATTCCCTCCTTCATCCTCACACCTCCTTGTGAAGGATCTCTTTCCCCCTCTAGAATTATTTCCCCATGGTGGTGCTGGAGCTGGATCTGATGGACGTGCTGGAGCCGGACCTGCTGGACTTCATCACGATCTTGAGATCGGCAAGTGTACGACTACATCAACCACGAGTTCCTACTCGTTAAACAAACTCGTTGTCTTCGAGGGTAAGTTCTCGTTGGATGTATGTCCACCCGTTGCTTTGTACCTAGTAGATAGATCTTGGCATATAGTTCACACCGTAGGAAATTTTTTGTTTTCTATGCTGCGGACCCAACACAAATCAAAACGTGTTGAACTATCAAAAGTTATATAACAACCTGGGGCAGAAGCACAAAAATTCACGCCTCAAAAAGACTTTCGGAGATTTTACACAAATTTTTATGGTGAAGCACAGAAATCTGTTTCGGGACATCAACTTTCCCAATCATTACTTCTCACTCATTAGAGGTTACTCTTGGCACAAAAATCAAATAAAAAGGATAAGGAGAGGTTATTACTGAAGTAATAACTTCCAAGACTCATCTAAAACTTTTGGTTTATCTCCCAATAAGTACTTTTCTTTAATGCCTTTAAGTTAGGCAAAACTAACAACAGAGGAGAAAACTAAACGAAAGCAAAAACTAAAATGGATAGAATAGAAGTACACGGAAATAATCATAGTGAAAACATTGTTTTGTTCAATGAAATCCTTTTGTTAACAAGGTTGATCAGGTCTTGTTACCAAAACAATTCCATATGAGACAAAACTTTGTATTCCACTACTGATTATGTTACCTCAACCTTGATAGCAATAGTCCCAATCATAATAGTTTCAAATTTTTCTCTTGGTATGGGACAATATATTTCTCCAACTTGAATACCCTCAACATGTTCAGTTGAATTCAAACCATAAGTCCTTTCAATCTTCTTGGGGAAATAGACAGTATATTCCTTGTCATTAACATTGAAAGTCACCTTTCCTTGATTACAATTAATAACAGCTCCTGTAGTATTAAGAAAAGGTCTCCCAAGAATAATGGACATATTATCATCTTTAGGCATTTCAAGCACATTAAAATCAGTTAATATCAAGCAATTATGAGCCCCTTGAACAGGTACATCCTCACATATACCAATGGGAATAGTGGTAGATTTATCAGCCATTTGCAAAGATATATCAGTTGGTATTAATTTTTGTAGTTGAAGCCTCTTATAGAGAGAGAAAGGCATAACACTAACTCCAGCTCCCAAATCACACAAAGCAGTTCTAACATAATTATTTTTCATAGAACATGGAATAGTTGGAATCCCTGGGTCTCCAAGTTTCTTAGTAACCTTACCATTAAAGGAATAATTAGCAAGCAAAGTAGAAATTTCTTCATTAGGAATCTTCCTTTTATTCGAGACAATATCCTTCATATACTTTGAGTAAGGGGCAATTTAATAGCATCAGTCAAAGGAATTTGCAGGAATAAAGGTTTCATCCACTCACAAAACTTATTATAGTGTTCATCTTCCTTTGACTTGGGTTTCTTATCAGGGAAAGGCATAGGTTTTTGGACCCCAAGACTCTCTTTCACTACCATGTTTCTTAACAACAAAATCTTCTTTAGTGTATTTAGTGTTCTTAGTGTGCTCTTCAGGTTCTTCTTCAATGTTTTCTTCATTTGGAGCTTCATTTTCTTCATTACCACTTTCAGTTTCAGCATCAGAAATAGATATACTATTAGGATCTATAGCAGGTTCAGAGGGTTCTACAACAGTTTTATGTTTCTTTTTCCTTTTCTTACGAGTAGAACCACTATTTTCAGCTTGTTGAGAATCCTGCTCAATTCTTTTGGGATGCCCCTCAGGATATAGAGGATCCTAGGTAGCAGCACCACTTCTGGTTCTAATTTCATAAGCATGTTTTTCTTTAGCAGCATTAACTAGCAAGTCTTTTTGTACTTTAACGAGTTGATCTATTTGAGTTTGAACCATTTGAAAGTGTTTAACAATCATTTTAACATCATTAGAGGTTCTTTCCACAATATCTTTCAACTCAACAATAGCTCTAGTGTTTCCATTAGATGATTTTGCACCCTTTTATTAAAATTATCTTGCTTAACAATAAAGATATCGAATCCTTCTAAGCATTGATCAGGAGGTTTAGAGTAGGGGATATCACCTTCATCAAAGTGTCGGAGAGAGTGTACCTCGATAGTGGATGAGTAGGGAATAGGCTTACATAATTCTTCTATAGGAGGTAAATTCTTGACATCAGCAGCTTTAATTCCCTTCTCCTTAATACATTTCTTAGCTTCCTTCATCACTTCATCATTTCATTCAATAACTTCCCTCATCTTTGATGTTGGAATAGGCACCAGAATAGCTGGTTTAGTTATAATTGTTTCAGGTGTAGCTGGTTCAGGAGGAGTCCAATCTTCATAGTTCTTGCTTATTTTTTAGCCATTAATTCCTCAGCTTCCTTGGGAGTCCTATTCCTGAAAACACAATCAGCACAACTATCTAGGTATGTCCTAGATTCTTCGGTTAGTCCATTATAAAATATATCAAGAAGCTCATTCTTAGGTAATGGACTTCCAGCCTATGCATGAATCAAAGCACAAAACCTTTCCCATGATTCGAGCAATATCTCTTTTTCTCCCTGTTTAAAATCAAAAAGTTCCTGCAAAATAGCATGTCTAGCACTAGGAGGAAAATATTTCTGCAGGAAAGTACTAATCAAGCAATCAGGGCTATCAATAGATCCAGGAGGTAAATTACTAAACCAAGTTTTAGCTTCTCCTTTCAGTGAAAAGGGGGAAATCTTAGAAACAAAGTAACTACGCATCTTAATATCATCAGAAAACAAGCCACTCATGGTAGAAAGCTCATTCATATGTGCTACCGCACTTTCATTCTTAGTCCCACAAAAAGGTTCTTTCTCAATAATAGCTATGTAAGATAGATCGAGAGAGAAATCATAATCTTTATCTATAATGTTTATGGGAGAGGCAGCAAACTTAGCAATAGGAGATAATTTGGGTCTAATAGTATGCCTCTCAAGGAGACTCTTAGCAGCACTTCTATCATGGGTGTTTTTACATTCTTTAATAAATTCATCGCTCATCTCAACATAACCATCTTCAATATCATAACTCTCACTAGACTCAGGTGAACTAACAGGTATAGTAGTGTCTTCATTAGGAGTTTCAGTATTTCCAGCTATAGTTCTAGCAATCTTAGCATCTAGGAAAGGACCTAATGAACCACTCTAATCAAGCACAGTAGAATCAGCATCATAAGCATCAGAAGTTTCAGATTCAGCAGTAGTAGCAGTGTGTGTAGCATGTGTATGTGGTGGTGTAACGAGCTTACTTATAACAGATGGTGAAAGAGCAGCAGAGGTGTTCAGAACCGTACCTCTTCTTGTAGTGGATGGTAAAATAGGAACCTTGCCATCACGAGACTTACCCATGATGGATGGATAGCAGCGAACAATAGAGAATCCAAGTGAACTTAATAAATAAAGCTATGCTCCCCCGCAAGTATAGGGGGTGTATCGCAGTATTTTCGAGGGAAGTGAAACCCAATTTATTGATTCGACACAAGGGGAGCCAAAGAATATTTATAAGCCTTAACAACTGAGTTGTCCATTCAGCTGCACCTGGAAACAATCTTGCTCACAGCAGTTTATCAGTAGCAACAGTTTTGTAGTAGCAATACTAAAGTAACAGCAGTAGTAAAGTAAAGATAGCAGTAACAATAGTAGTAAACGGTAGGATTCGAGTGCGGTAGGCATAGGGATGGATGGACGGGTGTTGCATGGACAAGACAATTCACATGGCAATCAGAACATAGGGCAATTGCAGATAGATAAGATAAAGCATCCAAGTACTAGATAATCCTAGGCATGTGTTCCATATATAGTCATATGTGCTCGCAATGAGAACTCGCACAACATATTTTGTCCTGCCAGCCCGTTTGCAGCGGGGCCTCAAGGGAACTACTGGCAATTAAGGTGCTCCTTTTAATAGAGCACCGGAGCAAAGCATTAACACTTCGTGAACACATGTGATCCTCACATAAAAGCCATTCCCTCCGGTTATCCTGATTTCTGTCACTTCGGGGCCATTGGTTCCGGACAACAACGTGTGTATACAACTTGTAGATAAGACCAAAAACAATACTATCATAATGAATCAATAACATGTTCAGATCCGAAATCATGGAACTCGGGCCCTAGTGACAAGCATTAAGCACAACAAGTCGCAACAAAGTCATAAAGCACTAATAAAAGATACTAGGCACCATGCCCTAACAATCTGATGCCATTACATGAACGATCTCATCCAATCCCTACCATCCCCATAGCCTACAGCGGGGGATTACTCACTCATAGATGGGGGAAACATGGATGGTCGATGGAGAAGTGATGGTGATGATGATGGCGATGATCTCCTCCAATTCCCCGTCCCGGCAGGGTGCCAGAATGGAGTTTCTGGTGCTGTTTCGTGGAATCTGGTGGTGGAGGCGGAGCGGAACTCCTTCTGGAAAAACGTCGAACCCCCCTGAGTTTTTTAGGTTAGAAGGCAACTTATAGGCGAAGAGGGAGGCCGAGGGGGTGCCTGGGATGGTTACACCAACCCTTGGCGCGGCCAGGCCTGGCCCGCACGGCCAGGTGGTGTGGTGGCCCCCTGGCTCCTCTCCGTCTCGTATTCTGGCTCCAGATGACTTTCGGTAAAATAGGCACTTTGGCTTTTGTCCCGTCCAATTCCGAGAATATTCATTTTCTGACTTTCTTGGAACCAAAAACAGCAGAAAACAGGCAGATGGCACTGTGTCTCTTGTTAATAGGTTAGTCCAAGAAATCATATGAAAAGTACTCCAAAGTGTGGACAAAACACAATAAAGTGGATAAAACCAAGCATGGAACATCAAAAATTATATATACATTTGCAATGTATCATGCGCGGGGACAAAGCGGGATCTCATATGAGCCTTCATGTCATGCCAAGTTGTGATTGGCGAATCTTGCCTTGTGTCACGATCAACTTGAACTTGTTCCCACCAAAGGTTGGCATAATCATCAAACTCAAGCGAAGCCATGGCGACCATCTTTTCGTTGCTATAGTTGTGCATGCGGAAGATCTTGTCGACTTTAAGTGCCCATGAGAGGTATTCTTTGGGGTCATTGGATCCGGTAAACTTGGGCATTGTGAACTTGAGCTTGCCGAAAGTTTCTTCATCGTTGCGGTCATTGCGACGAGCTTGGTGACCTTGTTGATGATCTTGTGGTTGAGGCGGTGGAACTTTGTTCTCGTGACCTTGTTTTGGAGCTTGCTATTGATATTGTTGTTGAGGTGCTTGCTCTTGCTCTTGGCGTGGTTGTTGGCGATGTTGGGGCACTTGGGCCTCATGAGGGTGTTGAGGATGTGGAGCCTCATGACGTGGTTGATGACAAAGAGGAGGCTCGTTCCTCGGTTGGTGATGTTGGTTAGGCACACGGGCCTCACGGTGAAGATCATGGTCATGAGCCTCTTGAAATGGTGGGCATCGCTCAACTTGTACCACTTGATGCTCCATGTTTTGATGTGGTGGAGGAGGCGCCTCGTGAAGACCATGTTGTCGGTGTGGACGTTCATGATGAGGAGGAGGATCTTGGAGAGCTTCACGTCGATGACGAGCTTGATTCTCCAAATTAGAGTCATCACTTGTTGTGTCCAGTATGTGTCGCGAGCGATGGTGGTAGACTTGCAGTTGCACTTGCAGTTCTTCTTGTGGTTGTTCTTGTTGGATCACTAGTGCCCTTGCATGATGACGGTGTGCTTCTTGCCGTGATCGTCGCCGTGAAGAGAAATTACCATCATAGCTTAACGTTGCGGCATGCCGTGGGGAAGGTACATAGTTCGAAGAACTTCCATCTTCAACCACGGGGGCGTCCTTGCGTCTTGGAGCACTTGGATGTAGATCTTGTTGAAGAGGTTCATGATGACGTGAAGAGCTTGAAGAGCTTGATGTGCATGAACGTGGTCTTGCCATTCTTTTGATGAGGCGTCAAAGATTGTCATTTGTTTCGGCGACGAAGCGTTGTAGTGCTTCATTTTGGTTGCCGAAGTTGTGATGCATTGCATGCATTTGTCGTTCGAGGCTGTCGAAGTGGTTGTAGATGTTCTTGAACTTGGCTTTCATCTCGCCAAATTGTTCATCTTGTCGCATCTCAAGGGCTTGGAAACGTTCACGGAACTCTTGGCGGACGATGAAGTGACTTGCGCACGTCATGTATGGTCCTTGTTCTTCTTCTTTGGGAGGTATTGGCTCGACTCACCGTGCCTATCCATCATGCAAAACACACAATTATTGTATATGGAAGTAGAATATGCTGGTGTTAGCCTTGTACCTCACCTTGGGGATTGCACCAAACTAGAAACCACAAGTGAGAGCTATAAGCGTGCAAAGTGGAATTGAAAAGAAAACTCACACTAAAGAAAGAACTAACTCTCAAAAGCTTGTTGGTGGTAGGTTAGGGTTGTGGAATGCCAAAGAACCAACCAAAATAAAAGGGGTAGTCAAAAGTGGGTAAAATCCAACAAAACTCAACTCAAAGGCAAAAGGTCAACAACTCGAAGGGGTGACGAGAACCTACAACTATATACACATACGTGGAGATTGTTGGGATTGCACGACTATGAAAATGAGCAAACAAAATGTCCTAACAAAGACTACGCTCGGTGTCGTGCCAATACAAGGAGAGACTATGGCTTGTTTGCAAAGAGGAAAAATGAGCAACGGATTTGTGCACTTGCCTCGGGCGCTCTTTCTTTCTCTCTTGCTTACAAGCTTTGAGACTCTCTTTTGCTATGGGAGACTATTTTTCTTTTTCTTTTGTTTTGTATCTTTTTCTCTTTTTTTTTGCTCTCCCTTGATGCTACCAAGTCACTCTTGCTATTGCTTTTACACTCTCACTATCCAAGGACAAATGCTCAATGCTCAAGCAAACACAAGATGAGCCACTCTCATGGGATAGGTACACATAAAGGAAGATAGGGGTTAACAAGGTGACACAAGTTATACCTTCATTGGTGATGATGAACTTGCTGTCGGTGGTGCGGGATGATGTTCGTGGGTCGTGGTGTCAATGAGCATGTGGATTGTTGATGCGGAAACTTGTTGTTAGTTGCTGACATGCACACGGGACACGAGCAAACAAAGGAAATTAGCCAATGCGAAAACTAAGGCAAAACTGTCAAAACTGGCGTTTCGGTCGGACACTCCAGTCTGTTTGTGCGGGACACTCCGGTCTGGCCGGACACTCCAGTCAGGTTCGGCCGGATACTCCGGTTGGGTCGGGCCGGACACTCCGGCGCGGGTTTCTTCCTCATGTTCTTGAGGACGAATCCTCACCTTATGTCCTCAAATCCGCGAAAAAACTGACCAAATTGGGCTAGGAAAACGCAGGAGAAAGTTGGACCAACGCCTAAGACAAGGTTTGGTCGGATCAAAACCACAAATAACACTCCAAATCAAGATATCAATCCAAAGGCAAATATGGGGCTCTTTTTAGGGGATTTTCGAATTTTTGGTGGATAGAAGAAAAAATTGTGGGGGAATTCATGAGCAACAAAGCTCGTAATACCAATATGTTGAGGGCAAACCTCTAGGGCGGCCCGATCTTTCACGAATCCCACTCAAATCGAGGATGGAGTGGGGGGGAGAGGAGGGGAGGATGAACACGACGAACTCACGCACGAAGAACACGATGAACACACACACACACAAAACCACGATACACACCAATATCTCATGCTGGCGGTGACCGGTCCGGTGCAATCCCTAGGATCAGTGACGGGCGGAGGACTCTCTCTCGAACCGGCACGGCAAGGAGGGAGACTCGGTGAGATCTTAACGTCTAGGCAAAGGGACTCCGATACCTAGGCCTTGTACAATGTGGAGGCATGATGCAAACTCCAACGAGGTTTGGGATATTTGGTGCTCCTTTATCAAAGGAGCATGAGGCAAGAACTAGATAGATCCACAAGGGGTTTCCACTAATTCCAAATATCATGCCTAGGGTTTACAATAGAAGTGGGGGACTATATATAGGCCAGCCACAAGTTTAGGGGTAATTCAGGAATTAAAGTACAGTTCTAGGCGAAGTAGAGGGGTACATGGGCCACAGGGCCCAGCTAAGGCTTGCAGGCCCATCTTCAGGCTGGACAGTCCGGGTTGAGTAGACCGGATAGTCCGGGTTGAGTGAACCGGATAGTCCGGGGTCACCGGACACTCCGAGTAGTGTCCGAAGTGGCACACAGAAGGTTCGTGCCAGTACGGGGCTGGGGTAGGCCGGACACTCCGGCTAAGTCACGCCGGACACTCCGGTTGCGCCAGACATTCCGACTGGATTCGGGCGGACACTCCGGCTCAGGCAGCTTCAGGATAGGTGCATCTTCAGGGCTCGTGGGTCGACGCGGCGGGGTCTCGTACCTGATCATGCACAGATTAGTGGCATGAAGTAGCAAGCCATCCAAGTGTATGTCAAAGTCACATGATGAGAGGAGCGAATTCACCTTAGCTTGAAGGAGCTTGGCTCGTGCACGGGTCATTGGTCCACTTGGGGGACTTGGTGGTGTAGATGTAGGAGTGTCTGTAGGATAGGCTGCATCAGATTATGTACCCAACGCGTCTGTCGAGATTTTTTATCATACCTGTTGGATGCAGGTGCCAGGCCAGCAGATGATATCTGGAGGTATTATCCTTACATCATAGATGTAGCATCCGAATGTTTGCCACCACAGAGGTGATTCGGGTGGCCCAAGAGACGCCGTCTCTAAGCTTGATGTCATAGTAGGGCGGAGTCGCCAGGGGTTTCGATTGTAGATGCGTTGAACCCATGGTTCCTTCCGCTGGACATACTTCAGGTATTTCCGAGTGCGTTAATGCGGTCTCATCGGAGGAGTGAGATGGGGAAGATCAAGAAAACCATGGAGGCTGGATCAAGCGCCACCGCCGCCTGCAAGAATAAAGGTGCTGGAAGTTGCGTCACCAATGGCATGTTTGTCGGCGTATCCAGCTGTGACCATGTCGACTTTGTCTCGGTCCTCGTAACCACGATGCCTACATTTTCCTCAGCGGTCACGCCTGCGGCCCAGATCGTCCTCATCATCTGAGTGTGCTCGGATGTTGTGAAGGGCATCTTCGCCATCCACCCAACGATTCGCTATGTCCATCAGGTGGTCGATTATGTCGGGCTTGGTGTGGCCAAGCTCCTCCTTGATCTCTCGATGGCGTACGCCGGCTTGGAACGCGTCGATTGCTTGTTCCTCAGAAATATCTTCCACAGAGTTCTTGATGATGGACCATCATTGGATGTACGAGCGGAGGGACTTGCCAGACCTTTGGTAGCATGCTCGAAGTTCTTAGATTGAGGCTGGTCGCTTGTAGGTGTCTTTGAAGTTTCGGATGAAACTGTACACCAACTCCTCCCAGCTATGGATTGATCCGGAGGGGAGGCTATTTAGCCAGGCCCGTGCAGCGCCTTGTAGTTGCAACTGCAGGCATTCCATGGCTATTTCTTTGGACCCGCCATGGCACTTTACAGATTGTTTATGGTCATCCATCCAGATCTTTGACTCATGGAAGTCGTCGAACTTTGGGTTATCCGAGGGCAGCTTGAACCCCTTGGGCATCAGTGCTTGTCGTATGGCATGGCTGAAGCATCTGGCGCTGAAGAGTTCCATGTCCTCATCCTCAGACACGAAGGAGTAAGCATGTTTAGCATGTAGCTTGTCGATTTTGTGTTGCATGATCTCATCATGAGCGTCATAGTCGCAATCTCTCCTCCACGGGCTACGACGCTGCTGCGACTGGTACTCCTCATCGTATGACAGAGGTCGTCTTCTCGCGAGTTTCACAGATGTCTTGTTTGGCTCCGGGGCTGGTTCTGCTGCGAGTGTAGCCTTAACCAGTCCGAGTCTGGCGAGGATAGACTGATGGATGGAAGTATGTGGATCCCCTACCTGCAGGGGTTGGACAGCAAATAGGTGGCGGCCGCCATGACGGTGGCTTGCGGGGTCTTGGGCAAGGACCTATCTATTAATAATGCAGTAACAGGAGGGGCTTTTCGCGAACTTACCCTTGAAGACCAAAAAGCATTGTTAATGCTCGGGAGAGCGTGGTTGATGTAAACGATCCGAAGCCGACCTCAAGGTCGTGATGAAGTCCTTGCTCTCATGTGGCTCCAACGACTTCTAGTGCCTCAAATGTTGCACCTCGTAGGGAGTTACATGCATCCGGTGCCTAGCGATGACTCTCGCTTCCCCGATCCAGCAACAGTTGCGGAAAAAAGCTCCTAGATCCGAATCCCACAGTGCGACGCCGCTCCGTGGTGAAGATGTCTCTCGTTCACACAGTCCGAACTTAGGACCACGGGAGAGAGAGAGAGAGAGAGAGAGAGAGAGAGAGAGAGAGAGAGAGAGAGAGAGAGAGAGAGAGAGAGAGAGAGAGAGAGAGAGAGAGAGAGAGAGAGAGAGAGAGAGAGAGAGAGAGAGAGAGAGAGAGAGAGAGAGAGAGAGAGAGAGAGAGAGAGAGAGAGAGAGAGAAATATCAATTGGAGGTCTCCCCAAAAGTGAGGAAAATTTTATTGAATATTGTGTTGTATTTATTTGGTTAAAATACCCCACTATATATAGGGGAAGGGGAGGTACTCCCTCCCTCAAAGTCCCGGGGTGGGACTAATCATAGGAGGATGTGGGGGAGGCGCCGCCGGCCACCCCACCATGGGCCCGACGTGGGGGGCTAGCCCACTAGGGGCGCCAGCCACCCACTTGGCCCCTCCTAGGGGTGTGGGCCCCTCTTTGGCCCTTTCCCCTCTGGGATTTGGCCCATTAAGCCTCTTGACCATTTAATTGATTTTCTCTTTTATTAAATAATTATGAATAAATGATTAAATCAATATTTAACATTCATTCACATATTATTCAATCTCCGTGGTTATAGACCACCTTCCACCTCCACTCGGGACATCCTCCGGACTTACCGAAACCCTTCCGATTTTCTCTCTTTTATTTCTTCGGTGATTCTACCAATCCTATAAACACTCTATAAGCATAACCAAGCCCTTAAGCGTGATACCCCACGGTTTGGGAACACTCCAGACATGGTCAGGACTCTCCCAGACCAGTGATCAACAGAGGGACCTGGATGGTCATGTGGCATGTGTATTCCACAAAATCTTTCATCGTTTGAACCATGAACGTCGTGTCATATTCCTTTTGTCTCTCGATACTTGCATTGTCAGAGATCTGATCAACGACATCACCATATCGAGCTCAATATCGTTACCGACAAATGCTACTTGACTCGTTCCGACAAGTGATATCCCTGTGATCAAATCACACGATGTGCGACTATTGGATATAACTTCTCCGAGTGGGCCCTCGAGTATCTTTCGGTCACGTGGATGGAAAAATTCCTCTCTTGATGTATAATGCCTCTAATGTTCCTATGAATACCTGAACACACCTTTCTGATCACTATTTAACCAAGTGACTGTTGATGCTATCAAAGTACCCTCGGGAGACAGTGGTTGATATAGCCTCACGGTCTAAGAAATAATCCACTAGGTCTATTCTAATCATCGTAACTTGAACTTTGTGACATGATCAGTTCAAGATGTTTAGGTTGGGTATTAGTTCAACATATCATTCTCAGAATGAGGTGACTCCATTTCCAACTGGGATAAATGCCACATGATCAGGAAACCTTGATCATTTGTTGACCAATGAACCAGTGACTAGAGTATCATCGGGAACCCCTGGTTGTTTATATATCACACGTGTACCTTTCAATACAGTTATAGCATGATATAAAACTTAATCATAAAATTTATGAAAAATGATAATAATCCTTATTACTATTTGGCTCTAGGGCATATTCCCAACACATCTATGGAAATGAATGAGAAATCTAGTCACCTGGTGGCTTCGCGTCTGGCTTCCTCATCCATCTGGTCCGTTCGAGGGTGTCTTTTGGACACGCCCGCATTGTGGTTCACCTTCAAGGAGGACACGCCAATCGAAGAGAGCTTTGACCATCGAGCACTCGATTCATCAGCGAGTCGTCGTCATTCTTCAAGATGGGCCACGACAGTTCTCTGGCGGTGGAACTCCTTATCCAAGTACCAATGTTAAGCCATCAGCATATCTTGTGATGAACCAGGGGCAGAGGCACGCCACCCGTTAGGGCCTGCTAGACCCTTTCCCACTCTACATCAGTGAGGCGGATCTGTGGCCTGTCGCTACCATTGCTGTTATTGTCGCAGGCATCTCTGTTCCCTGCTTCAAGGTTAGCGCCGGTGTCGGTGCTGTTGCCAGGAGACGAAAGTCGGGAGCGTGGCCGGCGAATGGATGGTGAAGTCGAAGGAGCCGATGCAGGCGTCCCTCCGGCGCAGATGAGTTGAAGATGACAGGTGATGGGGCTGTCGAGGTCGCAACGTCAGCGTGCCCAATTTCCACAGACGGCGCCAATTGACGTGGGGTTAACACGTCAATTCCCATAGTTTATGGACTTGAGTTTTGAGGAAGAGGAGGTCGCTGGAGATCTCGTTCCGCTAACAGGCAAGCAACACGGGGACACGGTGTTTACCTAGGTTCAGCCCCCCAGAGGGAAAACCCTACTAATGCTTGCTTGGTCTTGATTGAAGATGAACCGAAGGTTACAAGGGTGTCCTGATGGCGATGGTGCACAGATGTAATCCGACGGGTGTTTGTGCTAGGGTTTTGGTGGTCCCTTCTCGGGTTCCCTCCTAGCCTTTATATGAGAAGGTCGGGCCTCAGGATACCATCAAGTCGGTTACAAATTAGGGTTTCTTTTAAACTTTCTATCTAGACTTCATCGTGTCCTCCAAGGAGTTGCGTCCTTCATGGGTCTGGGCCACCTGAGCCTTCATGGGCTTCATTTACCAGTCACGGTTCATCTTGTCGGCCTTCGCTGGACCGAACCAGGTAGGCCAACATTAGGCACTCGTAGAGCATACCCATGTCGCCTATACAAGCACCCAATCAAATTTTCTAAGTGTTGTGTCTTAACCGCTTTTTCTCTACTAAATTTCATCATCATAAGTGTTCATAACACACCATAGTTATCCTAGTGAACAATATATGATGAATTTGTTTATAAAATCTCACGGTAGACCAAGATATTCGGTGAGCTGACCATAATTTCATATAACCTATTGATTCTCAAACCTTACTATCAATATACTAAACCGGCATGTCTTCTTAATTTTGCATAACATAATATTAACATTAATATGATTTACCTTTATTAAATATATACGATGACTAACTGATCATAGTAACTGGGTGAAAAATTATTATTTTACACATCAGCGCATAAGTTTTGTTGACACTAAATCGATCAAAACTCACGATCATAAAATCTAACCTTAGATTGAAGTAACATCAAACATAAACTACATCCTAGCTTGCCATATAAATTTAATTCTATGGACTAATATAATATCATTTAATCGTTGATACACTCTTTTTGTTGCAAACTTAAAATGTCCTCCTATAAATAAATGATTAAACATGTCCCCTACACAAGTTTTTATTTAAGAGAATATTTATGGTGATTACAAAACCATGTTAACAACAATCTCATTATATAAATTTCTATAGAGCCATAGAAAAGCTTTTGGACATATTTAGACTTTGCCCTCGCATTTGCAAGGGCCACGATGCTAGTTTTTTAAAAGTCAAGATGGATTTCTGATAATATTTATCATTTGTTTCAATCTTTTTCTTAAACTAACTCCTTTTAAATGTTCTCTATAAAAAGGGTACTTATTAAGGTCAGTATTAAATATTCTCTAGAATAAATTAATTATTTTTAATGGTTCCTTTTAAAAAAAGGTACTTAAAATGGTAAGATTTTAATGGGTAATATTACGGGAATCATGCAAATAAATGAACGGAAATAAATGGTAAGATTTTAGTGTCAATATAAAATCAAGCAACTCAGATCTCGAAGAAACAACATTGACACAAATATACTTCTATTGTCATCAAGGACTAGATCGAAAACCATGAAAGCCCACTTCTTCTTCCTCCTCATCCAGCTACTAGCCATCACCCTCAATTGCATTGCTCACAATGCAGCACAACCAGTTTACGACACAGAAGGAAACCAGTTAGATATAAATCACAATTAATACATCCTCCCAGTCAAAAGTGGTGGCGGCCTCAAAGCCATCCCTACTGGTGTACGATGCCTTAACTTTGTGGTCCAAGAGAGTAATGTGAGTCTCCTCGGCACCTCCGTGCAATTCACCCCGTTACCGCCGAACACTTCGGCTAGTGATACAATCTACATGTCAAGCGACATCTGGATTGAGTTCCACGATCTTGAAAGTTTTTGTTCGGATAGGCTAGATTGGCACCTTACAGAACATTCCCCGGAGTTGTCAGGGAAGTTTCAACATGTGGCCGCTGGCAATGAAGATGGCGTACGATCATTTGGGGTGTTTCGGATTGAGAGACATGGCGCAGATGTGATGGGATATAAGATAATGTCATGTGTTCACAAGAAGCCATGCAAAGATATGGGTTTGCATGTCTATAAGGACAAGACATGGCTTACGATCAGCGAGGAGCCTTTTATGGTTGTCTTTAGGAAAAAATAGTTTTAGGTACTTTATGTTCGTTTTCGTGGTATCGCCACTCATGTTCATGTTATGATTGTGTGTTACATAATTGCAATAATGCGATACTAATTACATTGGATGATGCTGGTTTGTTTTAGAAATTTCCAATGTAGAATGTCGACTGGCTTCTTTTATCTCTCTTTCCGCTCTTGTATTCATATCCATCTCGGAAAATATTGTCTAGCCAAAATTTTGCCAGACAACTCTCTGTTCACACATAGTTGCGCCACCTTGGGACTAATATTGATGGAGTATATGAAATTTTTTGTGCTCCATGCTACTACTAGCAGAATAAAACATTCACCAAAGCCCAAAGGGTATCAGATCCCTCCCTTGGTTGTCCATTGTTTTATTTTTGAGAGAACTGGGATTTATTGATTAGACTGCATTAATACAAAGTGTTCCCCGGATGCAATTCGGAACAGAATAGAAAATGGTACTCCCTCCGATCCAAAATAAGTGACGTTCGTCTAGTACAAAGTTTGTACTAGCTTAGTACAAAATGAGCGACACTTATTATGGATCGGAGGGAGTACTAGAAAACAAACTAGTCTTAGCTAAGATATGTACAACCTCATTCAGATTCCTCTTCACGTGGCAGAAGAACACTAACATAGGTATGATTACCCGGGTTATTGTTATTATTACCCTAGGCTTACAGCCCGCAAGGCCCAAGAAGGGACCAAGGAAGGCCAAAGAAGCATCCGACGGAAGATATATCTTGCTAGACAAGGAAAGAGTAGGAACCGATGTTGTGCTAGTGTTGTAGTCATAACTTGTAACCTATCTGTATACGGCCTCGGGACTTAGCATATTATATATATGCTGGGAGGAGCCAGTGGAGAGGCACCGAGAAAATCCTTAAGCGATCTATAATCGATTTATTTCTAAGCAATCAGACGACGTCGACTCCCTTGTTTGTTTGCTCAGCTGACAAAATCCCCAGCGTTCTCTTTTCCACGAAACCCTAAGTCTATCACTATGGGAATTGAAGAGGTTAACCCTCGTCAATTGGCGTCATCTATGGGAAGACTGGACGCTGGAATCATGGATTCGGTGGCCCCCTCTCCATCAAGAAACAAACTGACAGCAGCGGAACCACGCCCGCCCACCCCTGTCTCGGTTCCCATCGATTTCAATGGCAGACCAGATCTCATCATTGGAAGCTTTCACTTTCGGGTGGAGGAACCCAAAGAATCTGTCCTATCGGCCCTGATTTCGTCGGGCCCGTCGGGTCACAACAGCAGCGCCTACGGTGATACCTGCATCTTTTGTCGGTTCATATGAAGAGACCATGCCCTAACCGGCAAACAGTGAAGAAAACTCCAAAAACTCCATAGATCTAGGGGATTTGGCTGATATATAAGACGGTCTCTCCTTCGGGTCACACACCCAGTTAACGCCACCACGTGGCTCAAGCTCAGTAAACATCAAACCCGAGGAAAGCGACAAAGACATCGACTTTGGAATCAGGATGGCCAAAATCTATCTAGAGCAGAACCCACAGGATCTCATGGACTGTGTCTCTTGCGGATCCAATAATAATGGCAGCAACGCATACCCGGCACATCACCAAGTGTGTGTGATCATTGACGAACAAACAACACCACACGACTCAAACGGTAACCCACTCCTTGACCCTAATGATATTTTATTAGGTGATGAGGTAGAAAACCACGGAAACAGAGGAGACCCATCCAACAATCGTGTTGTACAAGGAAGCGGAGGAGGGTGTGATGGCAAATGTTGGACCCTTCGATTATTGGTAAGAAACATGGCAAAAAGCAAGGGACGCGGTGTCGGGCTGTAGTCCCCATGATGGCGTAAGCCACACGCGGGGAATTGATGGCATACCAGTACCTGCTTCACCATAAAAGGAGGGACTTGCTACGGATGTAGGGATAACTCGACGAAAGAAAAAGGTTAGCCAACAAATCTATCATACGTAGGGCACATCTAAGCTCCACCCGCAGATCTGACAACATAACTGGAGGCGTTCCACGGAGAGGAACCTCATGGTTCTAGAATATCCCAGAAGCCGAAAGGAATGAGCTGATCCGGGATCTAGACATGTCCTTCATGTCAGTAGACCGTCAGGGCACATCAAAGTAAAGAAAGTGCAAGCCACAATTGTTGCTGCTCAGACATACCTACTCACAACTCAGCCCACACCCGATGATCCCTGGGCGGCTCTCCATTGCTCCACTCTCATGAACCTCGGTATGGTGGGGGCATCCCTCGCACAGGATGAACAAGGAACTTCAACACAACTCGATAAATCTCCACACCATCGCAGTAGCCCTCAGCACATGGGACACAACCGACGATCACGGTCACCACATCGAGTGCAATTCCCAAATTCCAAACCACGGGATGATGCAAGAAACAACATCACACAACACAGAGTCGATAGGTCAAGAAAAGAGCATAGCAGTCGAAGGTATTACGATGACGAAAGCGAGGATGAATATGAAATGTGTGGGGCCAGCTGCTTTACCTAGCGGGTTGGCAAGACCCAGTACCTAAGTACTTCAAACTTCCTCTTGATCGCTAAAAATACGACAGAATCTAGGAACCCAAGGCTTGGCTAGCAGATTACCTAGAAACCGTTAAACTTCAAGGTGGATCCAAGTCTACCGCAATGCAAAGCTTGCAGTTACACTTAAGCGGCACCGCCCGCTCATGGCTTAGGCAGTTACCTGAAGAATCCATCAGTAGTTGGAACGACCTCGAAGATAAGTTCATCCGAAATTTGACATCCATGTTCAAGCGACCCGCATCTTTGCAGTGGTTACGGGCATGCAAGCAGAAGCCCGGAGAGCCGATATGAGCATTTATCTAGCGGTGGAACATCGTCAAGAATTCAGCTGAAACTATATCTTATGAAAGGGCAATCGACGCATTCAACGAAGGCCTCCACCAAAGAGAGTTCATTGAGGAACTAGGGCAGGCCAAGACCAAAACAATCTCATAATTAATGGACATGGAAAATCGCTAGGTAGATGGCGAGGGCACAATAAACAACAAGCGAGGGCGCCCACCCGAAGAAGATCGGGACAGGCGCAATAATGATAAGAGAAGACAAAAGTGTAAGATGGTTTACCTAGAGGGGGTGAATAGGTTTCTACAAGATTCTTTGTAATATTTTGCAAGTTTTAGGCTTTGCGGAATATAAGTGTGGCTAAATGCAAACTAGGTGAGGCAACCTAGATGATGATATAAGATACTTCAAGCACGAAGGTGTTGGGAATATGCCCTAGAGGCAATCATGTATGATGTTATTCCCAATGTATTCATAAAGTTATTGTCCATGTATGAACTACTGATATGTATCATTGAATATGTGATTCGATTGTGGAACTATATATTCATGTTGTTCATACTAGTTGTCCTTGGTCGTTGAGGTTGTGCTGGACACACAACTTAGACTAATGTGAAAGTTGGCTGATGACTCAGTTCCACTTGTCATGGGCATGGTGATGTTGTTCTGACTTACACTAATTCGGCTAAAGAGTTTAGCAAATCGGACTGACCCACAGTTGAGATGCAATGAGTATGTTGTCATTTGTAGTCTCAAACAATGGAATCCTTCGACCTGAGGTGATCGCATGATCGGAGTTGTGGATCGCCAGCTTAGGTCCTATCAAACGTTGTTCCGTAAATGGGTAGTTATAAAGGTAGGGTTCGGGTTGGTTGTGAAGCAAGCTGCGTGACATGGATTACCAAGATGGTATTTGCTCCTCTATAATGGAGACATATTCTCTAGGCCCTCTTGTGTGATATTATTCGGAAGCATGGCCATGCGCAACTTGGTTAAGTGTTAACCAAGGAGTCAGACTAAGTATTAGTCCAATGAATCGTATATCACGGAACGAGAAGAGAGAGTCAAGCTATTAAAGGGATGGCAACAACTCGCCTATAGCTTGACAAGATATATTGTGAGGCAAAGGGACTTGGATGAAAGTCACGGTGAGAATGGTTTGTCTTCTGACTTTACAATGCTTGGGAGTTGGCACGTCTTGCTAGAGGCCGCTACCAACTATCAACTCGGAGTGGTGACTTGTGTCGTGTCTAGGTTTACGTGAACCTACAGGGTCACACACTTAAGGGTAAGGAGCCCACGTGGATTAGATCCATGTGGAGATTGGGGTACGGCCTAGATAGGCCTCAAGCGTTGAGCCCAGCTAGGAGTATATATAAGTGGAGTGACAAGGGATTGTCCCTGACCTAGCCATCATTTTCTCCACTCCCATTTCGGGCTAGAGAGGATCTAACAGTCCTCTGCCTAGAGCTCCTTCCTGTACGTGTGGATACCGGTAGAGGCGTTGCACGTGTGGCGCTGGGGACAAGGAGGTCCATGGGGATCTGGACATGCTGTATGGGGATCGTTCGGCACGATATCAACTGACGTGCTTCATCAATAATCCGCACATGCACGTCTAGTGGTAAATCTCGTGGCTTATCACCTGAGCTAGATCTTGGGTGTCCCGCATAGGGTAAAATTTTGTTTATCTCTGTGTGGCCCAACAGTGGTGCCAGCGCATTAGCTTCTAGTTCTAGGCTCGAGATCATGCATATGTGATATGCGGTTGGCGTTAGATTGGATCTAATTGCAGTTTTGGTGGTTGATCTATGATATAGATCAGTTTTGTACGAAGTTGATTGGATCAACTGTACTCGGGCAATGGATGATCTGGTTTCCGTGATCTAACTGCTAAGGTCGTGGAACGACATATCCCTACCAGTCGGCTTCCGCCATCGGGGTAGACTATGACACGTAAATCCGGATGCGGTGATCAAAGATCAAAGAGTTTGGTCGAATCGGAGTACGAATCTGATTTGGGTAAAATTGTTTTATCCGATGATGAAATCCATGTTCGGAAGGCAGATGTGATCTGCGTTTTCGGAAAAATCCATGGGACCACTGGCTTCGCCCTGTCGTAGCGCCTTAGATGTCGTTGCGAGTTTCACAATGCCGGTAGATATCGTATCTATGCATAACTTGTTTTTGCAGGATGATGTTGGGAATGGTATGGCTTATGTGCATGTGATGTGTATAATCCATACGTGATCTGTGTATCATGGTTTTGTCAGCCGGCTGGAGCCTAGGTGCTGTCATTTTATTGTATAACAACCTGCGTGTCGGATTCTCTATGTAATTTATATTACTAGCTAGTGTAGCTGTTTGGAGAACCCAGATGGCATGCAAGTCGATGTTCAAGTCGGCTACATGGTGTAAGACGACATGTGACAAGAGTTGACATGAGTCGAATTACAAGCTTTGTGGAGATGGAGGTCGCCATGAAGAGAGCCATACCATTTCACATTATAATTGCTTTATTTTGTGTTATGTTTATGTCTCTGTTTTACCTCTATTAGATAGTTGGTAGAAAGTAATCCCTCAAATAAGGTCTAGTTGGTTTTCCCGCCACTGCTGCACCATCACAAGTCGGACATTTTTGTAGTGGGCTCATAAAATTGAGGTGTTATCAATTCTTTCCGACTAGGTGGGTTTGAGTCAGACTCTTAGAGCAGAAGCACTTGGTAATCTAGACGGGTCTATCACAACGGTTGTGGGACTCAGGGAAAAGTCAGATGGGAGCTGGGGCATGTGATGCCACCCATCAAACGAGAGTCATATGAGATACGATTGATAAGGAGTTGTCTACCTAGATCACTTGACTACTAGCAGTGATGCTAAAGCTCACTAGTCGGCTCACTTATTTAGGATCCTGAATCACTAAGTAACCATCGGAGGGGTGTTGGTTCTAGTGGGAGCATAAGTATTAAAGTGTTTGATATGCTTGCTCTTTTATGGATACATGTCTTAACTTTTTTGCATATTTTTCTATTATAGATCAATGGCACCTAGCAGTCTCCCTCCGATTTCCCGTTTTGCTTTGAGAACCATCTTAGAGAAAGATAAGCTAAATGGAACTAACTTCACCAACTGGTATCGTAATCTAAGAATTGTTCTCAAGCAAGGAAAGAGGGACCATGTCCTAGATAACCCACTTCCAGATGAGCTGAATGAGAATACGAGTGTCACAGCCACCAATGCCTACCGTAGGACTTGTGATGAGTCTATAGAGATTAGCTGGCTTATGCTTGCTCACATGGAACCGGACTTGCAGCAGCAGTTCGAGAATGTTGAGGCCTATGATATGATTGAAAGCCTCAAAGTATGTTCCAGGCTCAGGCAAAGACTGAGAGGTATCAAGTATCTCAGGCTTTGTTGAGCTACAAGCTTCAGGATGGTGATCCATTGAGTCCGCATGTGATCAAGATGGTTGGATACGTGCAGTCTCTCGAAAGGCTTGGCTACCCCATTAGCGAAGAGTTCGCTACGGAAATAATTCTGAACTCTCTTCCTAGTGCGTATGGTCAGTTCATATTGAACTACCACATGCATGCTATGGATAAGAAGCTCACTAAATTACATGGGATGCTCAAGCAGGCTGAGGCGGATCTCAAGAAAGGCGCCAGTCAAGTGTTGATGGTGCAGAATAAGGCTAAGTTCAAGAAGAGTTCTTGGACTAGGAAGAAGAAGGCAAAGTCAGGAGGTAAGGCCGAGGACCCTGTCCAAAGCGCTTCCTCAGGGACTAAGCCGTCTCCTGCAGCTGGATCCACTTGCTTCTATTGCAAGGCAGATGGCCACTGGAAGAGGAATTGCAGCAAGTATCTGGCTGATAAAGCCAAGAGTGGAGGTGTGACTTCTGGCTCAGGTATGCTTGTTTGCAGTGTTATAGACATTTATCTTGCGGATGCACCTGGTAGTTCTTGGGTATATGATACAGGATCAGTTATTCACATCTACAACTTGTTGTAGGGACTAACTAGGAGCGTGGCGAGAGGCGAGGTTGACATTTGAGTCAACAACAAAGCGAGAGTCGCTGTGTTGGAAGTCAGCTCGATGCCACTTTATTTACCTTATAGATTCTTAATGGAGCTGAATAATTGTTATTATGTTCCAGTGCTTAGTCGAAACATTATTTCTGCCTCATGTTTGATGAGACAAGGTTATGAGTCGAATATTAAGAATAATGGTTGTTCTTTGTATTTGAATGAAATGTTTCACGGCCTTGCACCCGTCCAGGACGGGTTATTTATTTTGAATCTTGACGGTGATCTGTCTATAATATAAATGTTAAAAGGTTGAAACCAAATGATCTGAATATGACTTACTTTTGGCACTCTCGGCTTGGTCATATAAGTTGACGCATGAAGAAGCTCCATGATGATGGACTCCTAACTTCGTTCGACTTGGAGTCGTTCAAGACATGTGAATCATGCCTACTTGGCAAGATGACCAAGACACCTTTTGCAAAGAGTTGTGAAAGGGCATCCGACTTATTGGGACTAATACATAGTGATGTATGTGGCCCTATGAGCCGGATATCCAGAGGTGGTTATGAGTACTTCATTACCCTCACTTATGATTTGAGTAGGTATGGATATATCTACTTTATGAAATATAAGTCAGAAGCCTTTGAAGAGTTCAAGGAATTCCAAAATGAGGTACATAATCAACTCGGCAAGAAAATAAATTTTCTTTGGTCGGACCAAGGAAGCGAGTACATGAGCCATGAGTTTGATGACCATCTGAAGAGTTGTGGGATGGTTCCCTAGCTCACTCTGCCAAGAACGCCGCAGAAAAATGGTGTGTCGGAAAGGCGGAATCGGACCTTGTTAGACATGGTACGATCAATGATGAGTCGGACAGATCTGCCTTTATCATTTTGGGGTTATTGTCTATAAACTGCAGCGTTTACACTAAACAGAATACCATCAAAGTCGGTAGATAACACACCGCATGAGATGTGGACTGGCAAGAAACCGATTTTGTCTTTTCTTAAGATTTGGGGTTGTGAAGCTTTTGTCAAGCGACTTCAGTCGAACAAGCTTACAGCCAAGTTGGATAAGTGTATTTTCGTGGGGTATTCGAGAGAAACCTTGGGTTACTACTTCTACAACCGAGAAGAGGGCAAAGTGTTTGTCGCTCGGAATGGTGTCTTTCTTGAGAAAGAGTTTCTCAGTCAGGGAGTCGGTGGGAGTACGGTGCAGCTCAAAGAGATTCAAGAGATACTGTAACATCTCAAAAATATTAAATAAGATTATCAATTTCCAATTAACCAAAATTAGGGTTAACAAAAGCTTTTTACTATTAAACATTATATGAACGCATGTGTGTTTGATAATGATGTATGAATGCTTGTTATGACATGTTTGATTGTTATAGATGATGAGGATTAGCTTAAAGATCAAAACAATCTCATATAGGTCAAATCCAAACAAAATCAATACAAAAGAAAATCAAATAATAAGGCATATGACCTAATGGTCATTTTTGCCAAAGTTAACACCTAGCCCACTTTGGGCATCTCTATTAAATGATTTCCAATAGAAACAATTCTACTTCTTTTCTCCCCTTGCAAGACCAAGTGACAATGAACCCAAGTGAACTTTCAAAACTTACAGAAAACATTTTCAAATCCATTTGAGGGACATTTCAAATTGAATCCATAATAGACATCTAGATAGCCATTTTTCAAAAACCACTCAAACCTTCTCCACTTGGCAAACCCTTGCAACCAGAGACACTCAAGCAAATGACCAACACACTCACCAAATATAATTTTAAAAATCAAATATTTCTTTCATGTAGCCATTTAATCAAACACTTAGCAGGTACAGTACAAGTCTACCAACTATCTACTATTGTGATCAATCTAGTGATCACCATTGTAGTCGTTTGAGCCTCTCTCACTCGCCCACGATCACCCCCAGTACCAGTCCGTGCAGCTAGCACCGATCACTCTCTCTAATGACCAGTGCCAGCCCGTACCCGAGCGTGCCATGCCGGTCGAGCATGGACACGACACCGCAAGCATCAGCGCCCTCTCCCACGACCACTAGTAGCTAGGTGTGACCTCACTTCACCCCTAGTACACGCATCGACCAACGACAGCCAGCGGAGACGCCAGCATCACTGCACCCATTTACCTCTCTGCCATGCCAAGCGCACGCTAGAGCGCCGAGCCACCGCACGCAACCACGCCATGCCTTGCTCTCCCCTTGTGTAAATCCAGTCGCCGCATCACCAGCAACCTCCCAGACATGACCGTTCGATGTCGCGCGCCCCGTGACCACTGTACGCCATGATGAACACCGTGGTGCCTGAGTAGAGCATGGACGTCTCCCATCCAATTAACACTGCGCCTCGTCGTGCCACTATGCACATGATGATCGTTGCAGAGCACCGCGTCGACCTATGCCCGTAGCCATGCCAATAGCCCCTGTAGCGACGTTGCCGATGAGCCCGAGCCATGCCGCAATGCTCCCTTGCCGGAGGTATAAATAGACCCCTCCCCTGCCTCCAAATGCACACCACTCGACTCACCACTCCCCCAGAAACCCCCTGACCCTTCCCCGGAGCAAGGCGAGCACTACATCGCCGGAATTTCGCCATAGCCTGCCGCTGCTGTGGAGGAACGAAGCCATCGATTGGAGTCGCCCCAGGAGCTGCCGCGACCACCATTCGACTCGTCGTCGTCTACCAGTTCGTTCGCCCCCATCGTCAGACCTAGATGGAGCCCTGGTAAGCCCTTGATGACCCCCACCGTAGAGCTAGGTTTAGAATCTCGTGCGCTCAGTGCGACGGAGATGACGATGCTGAGCCGTTGATTTGCTCTCTAATCGCACGGCTGAGATTCGCCCATACCATTTCGCTTAGACATAGCCGCTGACGCGTGGGACCAGCCTGAGTGCAACCCGCTGTGCGCGCGCCGCGTAGCTGGGCCAGCCCATTATCATTCCCGCGCATGCCCATAGATTCAAACTTAGATTTTCCATTTAAATCAAAACCCTATTTTGTTAGTGATTTCAAAATTGAATTCAAAGATATTTACTTAACCAAATTGCATGATTCCAATTTTGTTAGAAAGGTATTGAAAATCTCTACACACTCCCGTTGGATTCAAATAATTTGAAATTATAGATCACCTATAGTAAAAATAACAAGACAGAGACTTTTCCAACTTCAAACATTTTTATAAAATCAACCATAAATGCTTTTGAGTTGATTCCAACTCTCAAAAATCACATTTGACATCCTATATCTAAATATGTAAAAATATTTAGTTTTACATGCAGTGATCATGGACTAATATTAAAATAATGCTATCTAGGCATTTCTAGTCATGTAAATATTATTAAATAGTAATATTCAACTTTGTAATATATGCCAACCCCTTTAAATCACATTCCCAAGTATTGGAATATGTGGTGATGACATGTGTCAACATGATCCCATATTTTAATTGGATAATATTAAAACTTAAGTATTTTTCAATGAGTAGAAATTACATTTCCAAAATAAGATAAATAAGAATATGTCAATATTTCATGTGATGATTGAGATGATGCTATATCATCTAGTGTGAGCCCTTGGGTGCTAAATAGAAGTAGCTGAGTATTGTTTGGTGATTGTGCACCTCGTATTTATTTATAGATTCTAGTACCGACCCGGGCTACGAGGAGGAGGAGTACTACGAAGAAGAAGAGAACTTCAACAACCGCACCAACCAAGGCAAGTCATCCATGTAAAGATAACCTATGAAAGATGCACTATGCATGCTTGGTTATGCAACCTTGATTATACTAATCCCAAGTTTTACGTGCAAGCTTTATTCTTTTACCTTCACCAAAGTTTCTTACCTAGTTAATTAATTGTGATTAGTGGAAAATAGGATGGATACCATCAAGGGAATAGAACTAGTATTGGGTAGTTACACTTGATTAGCACCCCTCAATAATGATACCCTCATTGATAATTGCTAGTGCTAAACTAAAATTGATCACTTTAGATGGGAACACTTGGAGAGAAATGATTATGAAAACCTTGGAACGATGAGTCATTCTATTGAAATGTTTTGACATGTGTTATGAAACACAATGATTTGGAGATGATACTGAATGAGGCATGTGCCTTGACTTTGATAAAAACTGATGGTTGGGTTCGGATGCGATACCATTCCAACTTTACCGTACAACCATAATACCTGAGTTGGGTAGGGCTTAACTGGAAGTTTATATGTCTTAGTATGGGTTCCCTCCCGGAAAGAGGTTAAGCTGAGGCTGCTCAGACATACCTACTCACAACTCAGCCCACACCTGATGATCCCCGGGCGGCTCTCCATCGCTCCACTCTCATGAACCTCGGTATGGTGGGGGCATCCCTCGCACAGGGTGAACAAGGAACTTCAACACAACTCGATAAATCTCCACACCATCGCAGTAGCCCTCAGCACATGGGACACAACCGACGATCACGGTCACCACATCGAGTGCAATTCCCAAACTCCAAACCACGGGATGATGCAAGAAACAACATCACACAACGCAGAGTCCATAGGTCAAGAAAAGAGCATAGCAGTCGAAGGTATTACGATGACGAAAGCGAGGATGAATATGAAATGTGTGGGGCCAGCTGCTTTACCTAGCGGGTTCGCAAGACCCAGTACCTAAGGACTTCAAACTTCCTCTTGATCGCTAAAAATATGACAGAATCTAGGAACCCAAGGCTTGGCTAGCAGATTACCTAGAAACCGTTAAACTTCAAGGTGGCTCCAAGTCTACCGCAATGCAAAGCTTGCAGTTACACTTAAGCGGCACCGCCCACTCATGGGTTAGGCAGTTACCTGAAGAATCCATCAGTAGTTGGAACGACCTCGAAGATAAGTTCATACAAAATTTGACATCCATGTTCAAGTGACCCGCATCTTTGCAGCGGTTACGGGCATGCAAGCAGAAGCCCGGAGAGCCGATATGAGCACTTATCTAGCGGTGGAACATCGTCAAGGATTCAGCTGAAACTATATCTTATGAAATGGCAATCGACGCATTCAACGAAGGCCTCCACCAAAGAGAGTTCATTGAGGAACTAGGGCAGGTCAAGACCAAAACAATCTCGTAATTAATGGACATGGAAAATCGCTAGGTAGATGGTGAGGGCACAATAAACAACAAGCGAGGGCGCCCACCCGAAGAAGATCGGGACAGGCGCAATAATGATAAGAGAAGACAAAAGTGTAAGATGGTTTACCTAGAGGGGGTGAATAGGTTTCTACAAGATTCTTTGTAATATTTTGCAAGTTTTAGGCTTTGCGGAATATAAGTGTGCCTAAATGCAAACTGGGTGAGGCAACCTAGATGATGATATAAGATACTTCAAGCACGAAGGTGTTGGGAATATGCCCTAGAGGCAATCATGTATGATGTTATTCCCAATGTATTCATAAAGTTATTGTCCATGTATGAACTACTGATATGTATCATTGAATATGTGATTCGATTGTGGAACTATATATTCATGTTGTTCATACTAGTTGTCCTTGGTCGTTGAGGTTGTGCTGGACACACAACTTAGACTAATGTGAAAGTCGGCTGATGACTCAGTTCCACTTGTCATGGGCATGGTGATGTTGTTCTGACTTACACTAATTCGGCTAAAGAGTTTAGCAAATCGGACTGACCCACAGTTGAGATGCAATGAGCATGTTGTCATTTGTAGTCTCAAACAATGGAATCCTTCGACCTGAGGTGATCGCATGATCCGAGTTGTGGATCGCCAGCTTAGGTCCTATCAAACGTTGTTCTGTAAATGGGTAGTTATAAAGGTAGGGTTCGGGTTGGTTGTGAAGCAAGCTACGTGACGTGGATTACCAAGATGGGATTTGCTCCTCTATAATGGAGACATATTCTCTAGGCCCTCTTGTGTGATATGATTCGGAAGCATGGCCATGCGCAACTTGGTTAAGTGTTAACCAAGGAGTCAGACTAAGTGTTAGTCCAATGAATCGTATATCACGGAACGAGAAGAGAGAGTCAAGCTATTAAAGGGATGGCAACAACTCGCCTATAGCTTGACAAGATATATTGTGAGGCAAAGGGACTTGGATGAAAGTCACAGTGAGAAAGGTTTGTCTTCTGACTTTACAATGCTTGGGAGTTGGCACGTCTTGCTAGAGGCCGCTACCAACTATCAACTCGGAGTGGTGACTTGTGTCGTGTCTAGGTTTACGTGAACCTACAGGGTCACACACTTAAGGGTAAGGAGCCCACGTGGATTAGATCCATGTGGAGATTGGGGTACGGCCTAGATAGGCCTCAAGCGTTGAGCCCAGCTAGGAGTATATATAAGTGGAGTGATAAGGGATTGTCCCTGACCTAGCCGTCATTTTCTCCACTCCCATTTCGGGCTAGACAGGATCTAACAGTCCTCTGCCTAGAGCTCCTTCCTGTACGTGTGGATACCGGTAGAGGCGTTGCACGTGTGGCGCTGGGGACAAGGAGGTCCGTGGGGATCTGGACATGCTGTATGGGGATCGTTCGGCACGATATCAACTGACGTGCTTCATCAATAATCCGCACATGCGCGTCTAGTGGTAAATCTCGTGGCTTATCACCTGAGCTAGATCTTGGGTGTCCCGCATAGGGTAAAATTTTGTTTATCTCTGTGTGGCCCAACAGTGGTGCCAGCGCATTAGCTTCTGGTTCTAGGCTCGATATCATGCATATGTGATATGCGGTTGGCGTTAGATTGGATCTAATTGCAGTTTTGGTGATTGATCTATGATATAGATCAGTTTTGTACGAAGTTGATTAGATCAACTGTACTCGGGCAATGGATGATCTGGTTTCCGTGATCTAACTGCTAAGGTCGTGGAACGACATACCCCTACCAGTCGGCTTCCGCCATCGGGGTAGACTATGACACGTAAATCCGGATGCGGTGATGAAAGATCAAAGAGTTTGGTCGAATCGGAGTACGAATCTGATTTGGGTAAAATTGTTTTATCCGATGATGAAATCCATGTTCGGAAGGCAGATGTGATCTGCGTTTTCGGTAAAATCCATGGGACCACTGGCTTCACCTTGTCGTAGCGCCTTAGATGTCGTTGCGAGTTTCACAATGCCGGTAGATATCGTATCTATGCATAACTTGTTTTTGCAGGATGATGTTGGGAATGGTATGGCTTATGTGCATGTGATGTGTGTAATCCATACGTGATCTGCGTATCACGGTTTTGTCAGCCGGCTGGAGCCTAGGTGTTGTCATTTTATTGTATAGCAACCTGCGTGTCGGATTCTCTATGTAATTTATATTACTAGCTAGTGTAGCTGTTTGGAGAACCCAGATGGCATGCAAGTCGATGTTCAAGTCGGCTACATGGTGTAAGACGACATGTGACAAGAGTTGACATGAGTCGAATTACCAGCTTTATGGAGATGGAGATCGCCATGAAGAGAGCCATACCATTTCACATTATAATTGCTTTATTTTGTGTTATGTTTATGTCTCTGTTTTACCTCTATTAGATAGTTGGTAGAAAGTAATCCCTCAAATAAGGTCTAGTTGGTTTCCCCGCCACTGCTGCACCATCACAAGTCGGACATTTTTTATAGTGGGCTCATAAAATTGAGGTGTTATCAATTCTTTCCGACTAGGTGGGTTTGAGTCAGACTCTTAGAGCGGAAGCACTTGGTAATCTAGACGGGTCTATCACAACGGTTGTGGGACTCAGGGAAAAGTCATATGGGAGCTGGGGCATGTGACGCCACCCATCAAACGAGAGTCATATGAGATATGATTGATAAGGAGTTGTCTACCTAGATCACTTGACTACTAGCGGTGATGCTAAAGCTCACTAGTCGGCTCACTTATTTAGGATCCTGAATCACTAAGTAACCATCGGAGGGGTGTTGGTTCTAGTGGGAGCATAAGTATTAAAGTGTTTGATATGCTTGCTCTTTTATGGATACTTGTCTTAACTTTTTTGCATATTTTTCTATTGTAGATCAATGGCACCTAGCAGTCTCCCTCAGATTTCCAGTTTTGCTTTGAGAACCATCTTAGAGAAAGATAAGCTAAATGGAACTAACTTCACCAACTGGTATCGTAATCTAAGAATTGTTCTCAAGCAAGAAAAGAGGGACCATGTCCTAGACAACCCACTTCCAGATGAGCTGAATGAGAATGCGAGTGTCACAGCCACCAATGCCTACCGTAGGACTTGTGATGAGTCTATAGATATTAGCTGGCTTATGCTTGCTCACATGAAACCGGACTTGCAGCAGCATTTCGAGAATGTTGAGGCCTATGATATGATCGAAAGCCTCAAAGTATGTTCCAGGCTCAGGCAAAGACTGAGAGGTATCAAGTATCTCAGGCTTTGTTGAGCTACAAGCTTCAGGATGGTGATCCATTGAGTCCGCATGTGATCAAGATGGTTGGATACGTGCAGTCTCTCGAAAGGCTTGGCTACCCCATTAGCGAAGAGTTCGCTACGGAAATAATTCTGAACTCTCTTCCTAGTGCGAATGGCCAGTTCATATTGAACTACCACATCCATGCTATGGATAAGAAGCTCACTAAATTACATGGGATGCTCAAGCAGGCTGAGGCGGATCTCAAGAAAGGCGCCAGTCAAGTGTTGATGGTGTAGAATAAGGCTAAGTTCAAGAAGAGTTCTTGGACTAGGAAGAAGAAGGCAAAGTCAGGAGGTAAGGCCGAGGACCCTGTCCAAAGCGCTTCCTCAGGGACTAAGCCGTCTCCTGCAGCTGGATCCACTTTCTTCTATTGCAAGGCAGATGGCCACTGGAAGAGGAATTTCACCAAGTATCTGGCTGATAAAGCCAAGAGTGGAGGTGTGACTTCTGGCTCAGGTATGCTTGTTTGCAGTGTTATAGACATTTATCTTGCGGATGCACCTGGTAGTTCTTGGGTATATGATACAGGATCAGTTATTCACATCTGCAACTTGTTGTAGGGACTAACTAGGAGCGTGGTGAGAGGCGAGGTTGACATTTGAGTCAACAACAAAGCGAGAGTCGCTGTGTTGGAAGTCAGCTCGATGCAACTTTATTTACCTTATAGATTCTTAATGGAGCTGAATAATTGTTATTATGTTCCAGTGCTTAGTCGAAACATTATTTCTGCCTCACGTTTGATGAGACAAGGTTATGAGTCGAATATTAAGAATAATGGTTGTTCTTTGTATTTGAATGAAATGTTTCATGGCCTTGCACCCGTCCAGGACGGGTTATTTATTTTGAATCTTGACGGTGAATCTGTCTATAATATAAATGTTAAAAGGTTGAAACCAAATGATCTGAATATGACTTACTTTTGGCACTGTCGGCTTGGTCATATAAGTTGACGCATGAAGAAGGTCCATGATGATGGACTCCTAACTTCGTTCTACTTGGAGTCGTTCAAGACATGTGAATCATGCCTACTTGGCAAGATGACCAAGACACCTTTTGCAAAGAGTTGTGAAAGGGCATCCGACTTATTGGGACTAATACATAGTGATGTATGTGTCCCTATGAGCATGATATCTAGAGGTGGTTATGAGTACTTCATTACCCTCACTGATGATTTGAGTAGGTATGGATATATCTACTTTATGAAATATAAGTCAGAAGCCTTTGAAGAGTTCAAGGAATTCTAGAATGAGGTACATAATCAACTCGGCAAGAAAATAAAGTTTCTTTGGTCGGACCAAGGAAGCGAGTACATGAGCCATGAGTTTGATGACCATCTGAAGAGTTGTGGGATGGTTCCCTAGCTCACTCTGCCAAGAACGCCGCAGAAAAATGGTGTGTCGGAAAGGCGGAATCGGACCTTGTTAGACATGGTATGATCAATGATGAGTCGGACAGATCTGCCTTTATCATTTTGGGGTTATTGTCTATAAACTGCAGCGTTTACACTAAACAGAATACCATCAAAGTCAGTAGATAAGACACCGCATGAGATGTGGACTGGCAAGAAACTGATTTTGTCTTTTCTTAAGATTTGGGGTTGTGAAGCTTTTGTCAAGCGACTTCAGTCGAACAAGCTTACATCCAAGTTGGATAAGTGTATTTTCGTGGGGTATTCGAGAGGAACCTTGGGTTACTACTTCTACAACCGAGAAGTGGGCAAAGTGTTTGTCGCTCGGAATGGTGTCTTTCTTGAGAAAGAGTTTCTTAGTCAGGGAGTCGGTGGGAGTACGGTGCAGCTCAAAGAGATTCAAGAGATACTGTAACATCTCAAAAATATTTAATAAGATTATCAATTTCCAATTAACCAAAATTAGGGTTAACAAAAGCTTTTTACTATTAAACACTATATGAACGCATGTGTGTTTGATAATGATGTATGAATGCTTGTTATGACATGTTTGATTGTTATAGATGATGAGGATTAGCTTAAAGATCAAAACAATCTCATCTAGGTCAAATCCAAACAAAATCAATACAAAAGAAAATCAAATAATAAGGCATATGACCTAATGGTCATTTTTGCCAAAGTTAACACCTAGCCCACTTTGGGCATCTCTATTAAATGATTTCCAATAGAAACAATTCTACTTCTTTTCTCCCCTTGCAAGACCAAGTGACAATGAACCCAAGTGAACTTTCAAAACTTACAGAAAACATTTTCAAATCCATTTGAGGGACATTTCAAATTGAATCCATAATAGACATCTAGATAGCCATTTTTCAAAAACCACTCAAACCTTCTCCACTTGGCAAACCCTTGCAACCAGAGACACTCAAGCAAATGACCAACACACTCACCAAATATAATTTTAAAAATCAAATATTTCTTTCATGCGGCCATTTAATCAAACACTTAGGAGGTATAGTACAAGTCTACCAACTATCTACTATTGTGATCAATCTAGTGATCACCATTGTAGTCGTTTGAGCCTCTCTCACTCGCCCACGATCACCCCCAGTACCAGCCCGTGCAGCTAGCACCGATCACTCTCTCTAATGACCAGTGCCAGCCCGTACCCGAGCGTGCCATGCCGGTCGAGCATGGACACGACACCGCAAGCATCACCGCCCTCCCACGACCACTAGTAGCTAGGTGTGACCTCACTTCACCCCTAGTACACGCATAGACCAACGACAGCCAGCGGAGACGGTAGCATCGCCGCACCCATTTACCTCTCTGCCATGGCAAGCGCACGCTAGAGCGTCGAGCCACCGCACGCAACCACGCCATGCCTTGCTTTCCCCTTGTGTAAATCCAGTCGCCGCATCACCAGCAACCTCCCAGACATGACCGTTCGATGTCGCGCGCCCCGTGACCACTGTACGCCATGATGAACACCGTGGTGCCTAAGTAGAGCATGGACGTCTCCCGTCCAATTAACACTGCGCCTCGTCGTGCCACTATGCACATGACGATCGTTGCAGAGCACCGCGTCGACCTATGCCCGTAGCCATGCCGATAGCCCCCTGTAGCGACGTTGCCGACGAGCCCGAGCCATGCCGCAATGCTCCTTGCCGGAGGTATAAATAGACCCCTCCCCTGCCTCCAAATGCACACCACTCGACTCATCACTCCCCAAGAAACCCCCTGACCCTTCCCCAGAGCAAGGCGAGCACTACATCGCCGGAATTTCGCCACAGCCTACCGCTGCTGTGGAGGAACGGAGCCATCGATTGGAGTCGCCCCAGGAGCTGCCGCGACCACCATTCGACTCGTCGTCGTCTACCAGTTCGTTCGCCCCCATCGTCGGACCTAGATGGAGCCCTGGTAAGCCCCTGATGACCCCCACCGTAGAGCTAGGTTTAGAATCTCGCGCGCTCAGTGCGACGGAGATGACGATGCTGAGCCGTTGATTTGCTATCTAATCGCGCGGCTGAGATTCGCCCATACCATTTCGCTTATACATAGCCGCTGACGTGTGGGACCAGCCTGAGTGCAACCCGCTGTGCGCACGCCGCGTAGCTGGGCCGGCCCATTATCATTCCCGCGC